>CM057338.1:683154678-693154678 GCA_030015575.1 Agapanthus africanus | reverse complement strand
TGAGACTTTTCCCATTATCATATCAGCCTCTCTAGCCTTCGAGCAAGAGAACGCTATTGTAAAAGTCTTACAAGACAGGCGGCAAGTTTTCAGTTGTACTATGGCGGACATCGAGGAGATCAGTTCCCTCATATTTGAATATCATACATTGATGGATGATGCCATGCCAATAGAGGACCCACAGGAACATCTTGAGGGTATTGTGGTGAGTCAACTTCCTCCCTTAGAAGTTGAAATACCCCCATTTCTTTTAATAAGGTACGAGAATGCCAACACTCCACTGATTGCTGATCATTTCCATTCTCGCTTTGATATATCACCATCGCCTGTATATTTACCTCCACACCTCCCATACCACTACTTCTATCTTCCCCAATTCTTTGTGGACCGCTACAATTTATTCTTCCACCAACCAATACTCTTTACCGATAAAATTTTCAACTGGTTGGTGTTGACTTTTGGGCTATGCAAAGTTTGGCAGTAATGTCTAACATAGTTTAAATGAAGTTTGGGGGAGGGCCTTTCTGTATATATTTTTTTTCATTAACAATAAAAGATTATAAATAAATAAACAGGGGAGTATCGGTATTTTGACCCTCTTGGTTTAGCATGACAGTGAGGACACTGTCAAGTTCAAGTTTGGGGGCATGCTCGGTACGTCTTCTTCCTTCGCATTCATTTGTACATATTTTTGCATTTGCATATTTATTTGAAAGCCCATAAAAATTAAAAAATTTCAAAAATTATAAAAATCATTGTATTCAATTTTGGCTAATTGACTTAAGTTTGACAAATAGGTCAACTAGCTAGGAACAACTAGATCTTAGACTTACTGAATTAAAAACCCTAAAAATAACATTCCTTAAAGTTTAACGGTAGAAAGTATATGCCTTGTAGTTTATTTAGAAATAGGCAAATTTTTGGTTCACTTCTTGGGCTAAGTCGAAACAAAGGAAGAGTATTGATGTTCTTATTAGAGTATAAGTTTGAAAAATAGTTCCTAGCTTAAGTCTAGATTCTGAAAATGTATACCCTACAATTTGCACTATCACGCACCTTGAAACTTGGAATAGTAGAAGAGACCTTGAAATACTCTTCTCTAAAGTCCTTAGTACAATGAAAATAAAAGAAAAAAAATGTGAATAAAGAATAAAAAAAGGGACACTGGTTTTTGTGATTACTTAAGGCTGCAAAAATAGAAAAATATTTAGCGAGGGTGCTTCATCACCTAGTGCATTAGACCAACTGGTTTGGGAGTCACTGCTAAAGCCTTGGGTGTTGCAAGGACTAGGAAGTACGTTTTAAAGTGCAAACGCATTTTGTAATCGGTCATTGGTACCTCAAGAAGTATTAACGGTCGCATGAAGGATGTGTAAGCGAATTTCATTTAAATTCACCAATTAATAAGTACTTTGGACAATGGACTAGGGCATGATTGCTTGAATTGAATTTCCAAGTGTAGGGGTGATCTATACACACACGTAGGGGTATGTGATTGGAATTTAGATAAGAGAAAGGAATGAAGAATAGGACTTATATCTTTAATAGAGTTGATAGAAATTCCTAAGTGGAGATGTAACCCTAGAAGGAAAACTTAAGAAATGCCGAAAGCTAAGTAGGTCTACATAACATATATAATCTTAAGTTAAATAATGAGGAAGCGTGAAGAATATGGGTGGATAATTTGCAAGTAAAAGATAATAGAATTCCTAATTGGAGAACAAAAGTTAATGGGCTGAATTGATAGGATTTTGTGGGTGTAATCCGCTGAAAACCCTCAGGAGACAACACTCCTCCTACTAGGGACACCTAGAGGTTTAACGGCTTGTTGCACGTGCTCAGTGCAATCGCGTTTCCCTGCGAAAGTGCAGTTAGGATTTTAGTGAATAAAATAATAAGTTTGCTCGAGGACGAGCAAAAGGTAAGTTTGGGGGTATTTGTTCAGACCATAATATTGCATTCTTCATTCCCCTATTCTTATCCTTTTTATAAATAAACAGGTACTCTTGACGCACGTTTGTTGCATATTACAGGATACAGGTTTCTGGAGCAAATACAGTGAAAAAGACACAAAACAACAGAAAAAGGGACTTTTGACCAACAAGTAGACGGATCCTAGTCAAGCCTAGTCGAAGAACAGTGCAAGGTCCAAAAAGTCAAGTGAACGGTTAAAAGATCGCTACAAGTGTTCACTGAAACATCTGGAGAAGAACCAGAAGCCCAAAAGTGAAAATAAGTGAAGAAACAGAAGCCCAAAGAGCCACTGAACCAAGCCCAAAACGTACAGAGCCCAATTCCCAAGTTTGGCCGCGGATCCGCGGCCAAACCCAGCCTGGCGCCGCGGATCCGCAGCCATACAAGGCCCGTGTCGGTGCATATTTTATAAGTCGGCGCGTCGGTGCAGATGTTAGGATTTTACGTGGGCAAATCTGTAATTTTGCATGTGCGAGAGTCTGTAGCCCTAGGTTTCCTATTTTCCTATAAATTGTAATTTTAGATCTGTAAAAACCTATGCCTCTTTTCAATAAATAAAATTCAGAATTTCTGGGAGTGACATTCAGATCTATTCTGTCTTCTACTTTGAGGGAGCCATCAAATCTGTAGGTAAATTATTTCCTTGCTTTTATTTTCTAGTATAATTTATCATCCCCTAATGAGCGAGTAGTCTCCTCGCTTGTTAGGGTTAGCCTTAGCGAAATGGTTGAGAGATGAGATCTCTCACCCCTTTCAATTCCATCTTCACTTTAGAGTTAGAACTCCATGCATACGCACACATCCGCTCCCTACAGCACCCTACCCCTCGAGGTAACGGTGAACCGTAGTATAAAGAGCCGGTTGCGCGCGCTTTCCATGGGGGTTAGGGTAATTATCAACAAAGGAAGGATACGAATCTAGAGGAAGAAACATCTTCCCAAAAGATTCGTATCCACTTTATTGATAATTAACTTAACACCTAATAGATCTAAAAAAGAAGGCATTGAAAGCGGTGAAGGAAACATTAATCTCCAAAACTTCCCCTAAGCCTAACCCTAGCAAGACTCTTAATTAGATTAATTAGATCTAGTTTTTATAGATTTTCATAAACCAACCAAAACGACAAATAGAATCAACTCGTTAAAACACACTAAAGGAATTTACCCGTCTCTGTGGATCGACCCGCACTCACCGGCTAGCTGCGAAGCGACGCCGTTTCTGATTGCGGTAAATACAGTTTTTGACACCAATCAGCGACATATAAAGGAAAGTATGCATATCATCACATCACACAAGGATCATATACTGAATGCAATAGTACTACAGTGTAGTGGCATGGCAATTATCGATGATGAGTGTGTGAGCCGGCAACAAGTGTACGTGGAACATATGCATCATCGATAATGGTGCTGGTGTCCTAGCAGCATGACTGAAATATAACCACAGTGCAAGCGATGCAATGCAAATAGCAGAAATATGCGGAAACGAATAATCAACGCAAAAGTACAGAACCTGCCCCAATAGATATGTCATGCAACCTTGTCTTTTGAAATAAGACGAATCAGGGCTTTTGGTAAAATAAGGGCTACGGCGTTTTAAGAAAAGATGCATCATTTGAAAATATCCGTATAACCCTTCTGCTTATCTTTAAAATATCCCCGGTCCGTTAGTTTTGAAATAGGTATGACTCGGTCTAGTTTACTGTCTACTAAATAATCTAGACAGGAGGGGTATGAAACCACCTAATCTGAGTCAAAATATATAGATATGATAGTCGGTGATCTCGCCTCAATAACATATCGTAAGATATCCTCGAGTCATGAGTGCGGATCTATCATCAATATCGGCTCGTACGGTAGATCGTCGTACGGCATCCCAATAGCTGGGTAGGGGTCAATATCACACTATCTCATCACACATCAGGTATCACTATCATCAGATCGCACAATCTGAGGTACTACTCTAAGTCTAGTACCAATCGACACCATCTATAAAAATATGAATGCGGGTAAAGCACATGTCCAAAGGCCCGCTAAAACTATCATATCGCACCTCACAGGTAACTATGTCACATCGCCGATCTCACGGCCTCACATCAAGTATCATCTCAAACCCACGTATCATCACCAACCCGTATATGAACACATAGTCCCATACCCATGTGTAGATATACGCACCATCAAATGAAAGAATGAATGCAAGAATGTGTGTAAGTATATGTGTGAGTGCAACCACTACTCTAGGGTTCGCACTATACTAAAACCATATATTCTTACCATCAATAATATCATTATTACTAACAATGATCCTAAACAACACATAATAAATATACGTGTGTATACGTATTCGTATACATCACTACGGACTGCGGGGGTGCTATACGCCATCCACCCGACTTCACCCCGTAGATATAAATCTACTCACCTTGCTTTTCATGTGTCAGTGCCGATGTCGCCATCTTCATCCTCTTTGCCTCAACATCTCGTAGGGTACCTACAAGTATATCATAACGCTAAAGCACATGAAAATCACATCGGAAACCAAAATAGCACACGCTACCCGCATAGGTAAAAACCTATCGACTCGCATGTAAACACGATCAATATCCACCCGTCGTTGACGTCCAAACGCCACCCGACAGGAACGAATCACCAAAATCCATGCTAAAACAAGTCTCAAATCATGCACCAACATAGGATAAATCATCCCAGATTTCACCCTAGATGGAATCTGTCAAAACTAGATATACCCAGGGCCAAGAATAGAGGAAATGGGGCCATGCACGAATTTCGAGGCAAATCCCCTCTGCTCTGGCCGCAAATTGCGGCCAGAATGGGAAAACCGGCGGCCTCAGTTTGGAGTTGGGGGCTAGGGTTTGGGGTGTTGGTTCTATGGTGCCTGAACATCTCACTTTCAACTCAGTTTCATTTTTGGGATCTCGGGGTGATAGCAGATTCCACATAACAGTCCCAGATTTCCTGTTTTCCCCGATATCGATTCCGTAATTCCGTATTCTGTTCTCAAGTTCAGGTTTGGGTTCAAACTTAGCATTACACCAGGGTTTCTAGGGTCTCAACAAGCCTCAATTTCATCTAAAATTTCAGTTTTTCCCTAAACCCTAACTTGAATTCTCCAATATCCACAAACAACACAATATCGATATGACATTAGATTAGATGCAATAGAAATGGGATATTCCGCTAATAGGTGCAGAAATTACCTCCTTTGGCAACTCAAGAAAATTCTTGAGTTGCTCAAAGTCCTCCAAATCCAAATCTTGCTAGGTCAAAGGGTAGCTAGTGGGCTTGGGAGTAAGTTTTGTGAAGTGGGAATGGGGTTTTGGATTTATTTTCATGGTGGATCTAGGGTTTTAGTGAAGAGGGAGAGTGAGGGAAGAGGGCAGCAGCAGCAACAAGGGAGAGGGGAGAGAAAATGAGAAGGGAATGATGGGGTATGGCTCAAAAGGTGAAGGTTGACTTGCCCCTTTCTCTCTCTCATCATACCTACTTTTTTCTTTCTCTTTTCTTTTCCTTTTTCTTAACCTTCTCACCCTAATTGTGCATCCAAAAGAAAACCATTCCAAAAGAAATGTAACACAAGTGTAACAAGTGTCAAAAAAGATATGTGCACATTTTTGCACAAAAATGCTAAAAATCCAATTAGCGATTTTTAATCGCGATTAACACTAATTTAGCAAATAACTAGTCTTAAAAACTTTAAAATGGCATAATTCCATAAAATACCCTATTTTAGAATTTTCTAAAATTTTCCAAAATTTTTCCCCATTTATTTGTATTTAATTACACCCGAATATTAAAATATTCATTAAAATAATATTAAATTATAAAAATTCCCGAAAATAATATTTTATTATTTTGGAAATGTTACAAGGGTAGTCGTACGGCTTTGTTGGCTTTCGTCAAGGGTCGTGCGGATGGGTTTAATTCAGTCAAGAAATGTACGGGTTGAACTTGACTAGCGGGCTGTGGTTTGTTGGCTTTCGTCAAGGTCATAGCACGCCAGGGGCAAAAGCATTATCGGGAATTTCAAGTGTTGAAATTTGCAATGAGATTGCATACCTTCTATGAGATAGTCGGATCCCGATACCCACTGCGAGTAAGAGTTACTCCTGGGAGAGTTTTACACACTACAATTAGACGATCAAGTAGGTGTCTAGAAAGGTGTCAACGGGGTTACGCCTCTGGGAAAACGAGGTTTACATTAATTAGGTCCGTGCGAAAGCACGGGGAACCTCCCTCAAAGTACCGACACTGGCCTGGCTGAAAGATTGGCAAACTTGTAGTGTGTAATTAATCCCGGCTAGTCTTTCCTTTTAGGGTTTGAAGGAAGATTTGATAAAAACCAGTGGGAGCCATCCTGATTAGATAAGATAATAACCAATCTGATCTTGCACGAGCATACGCTAAAGTGTTTTCTTCTCTCTCTCTCGAGGTAGCGACCATTTCATGCCCTAATAAAGATAATAATATGGATGTATTGACCGAACCCGTATGTTATACTGTGCTGGGGAACGTTGGTTCCGTTCTTTCTTATAAGAGTTATAGGAATGAACAGGACATAGGGGAATACCAGGATTCCCATGCCACCCGAATGAAGAAAGTACATGTTGATGCATTTTCTTCAGGTATGTTCGTTACTGAGAACTGTTTCTCCATTTGCTCTACGTCCTGGGTATTAGATACTGGGTCAGGATCCCATATATGTAATCAGTTACATGGGCTAAGGAAAGGTAGAGAACTTGGAGAAGGTGATAAAGACATTAGAGTTGGAAATGGTGCAATTGTTGCAGCTAAGACTGTCGGGGAATATCACCTTGTATTACCTACTGGTAATACATTGGTTCTGAACGAATGCTATTACATGCCGAACCTGATATGCAACATTATATCGGTTTCTTTATTAAGTAAAGAGGGATATAATTTTGTATTACAGGACAATGTTATGAACATTTTCCGTAACCAAAAGTTGGTTGGATCAGGCACGTTGTGCAATGGCATTTATGTTCTAAATCAATCAACAGTTCTGAGCATAACAAACACACACAAGAGGAAGAGTTCTGAACTGAACGAATCCTTCTTGTGGCATTGTAGACTGGGTCACATCAATGCGACACGACTGGCTAAGTTGCATAAGGATGGATATTTGAAACCATTCGAATTTTCATCTTATGACACTTACCAGTCATGTCTCAAAGGCAAGATGACCAAAACTCCGTTTACGGGACACGGAGAAAGAGTTACCGAACTCTTGGGACTGATACATAGTGATGTATGCGGTCCCATGTCTACACATGCCAGGGATGGTTCTTCGTACTTCATTACATTCACTGACGATCTCTCAAGATACGGACATGTGTACTTAATAAGACACAAGTCTGAAGCTTTTGAGAAATTTAGAGAATATAAACAAGAAGTTGAGAACCAAACCGGAAAAAGTATTAAAATCCTTCGATCTGATCGAGGAGGTGAATACTTAAGCAATGAATTCCTGGACTTCCTAAAAGAGAATGGGATTCTCTCTCAGCTGACTCCTCCATGTTAGTTATGTATATGCCCTAGAGGCCATTGTTGTACATATGATGTATATTATAATGGATGCTTGGATATATATAGAGATGACTTTCTTGCTCGTCATGATAGTATGCTATTTGGTTTCACTTTATTTTAACATGTTGACTTGTATTGGTTTACTGTTTTACTCTCACATGTTGATAAAGCCCTTAGGATCTGTACTCGACTACTGGGACTATGATGAGATCATACTGGTGGGGCCACGATAGTCGATGAGTACATCCTATAACTGTTTCTAGTCGAGGGTATATCGAGACAGGGCATCGATACACCAGAGTAGACTAGCGTATACGCATCTTGACCCATATGATGGGCGATGAATGATCCCATATCCATCGGTGTTCAGACATCAGAGATGGTGTACGGGTGCTCAGTAGAGACTGGGTACACTGGACGGACTCGCCGAGAACTCCCAGATGGTGATATACCACACGTCAGATGGCAGTTCTCCGGTAACACTGGTACAGGGTAGTCTGTAGACCCGAGATCGTCATAGAGTCTTGTGTGATTCCCACTGTGCTTTGATTTCCACCTTACCACATCCAAGAGGGCATGCAAAACGGTGGCTTTTGGGTACAGTCCCGAATCACATGGAGGCAATGAGCGATAGGAGGGGATTCGTCTCTCCCGGTATAGGGAGTTGATGTTGTGCTGTGTTCGATTGGCTATAACTGGAAGTCCCTGGCCAGGGCTGATATAGAGATTTACTGGTAAGTGTTACTAGTAGTTTCTCGACCCGTTATGAGCCACACATCGACACGACTTATCGGTTACTGGGGTCTGACGTATACCACCCCTAGACTTGATATGCGACATATCAGACGAACAGACCGGACTGTATGGGAGTGTTACTGATTGGATTCACAGGAGAACGCACAGGCTAGCTTGTTGATCTTCTGATCGCTCAATACCTGGGTGGCTGTTACGTTTAGCTGACCGCTTGCAGCTTGTGGGTGTTTGATATGATCATCACCTGCTACCGGCGTATTGACGATTCTTTAGAGTCCTACACAGAGGTTTCTTGGCTCAGGCGAAACGGAGTAGAGGCACATATGTGATATGTGCAGGACCGAGAATAATGCGATATGAGATACCGTATTATATTCTCGCGATATTTAGAAATGAACCGGGTCATCGGATCAAGTGTTGATTCGATGAATCGGTACATGATATATTAGTCGGTAATATTCGATATAGCCGGATCGTCGGATTAAGTGTTGATTTGATGATTTAATGTATAATAATATATATGATATATTGTATTACATTATCTAATATTGGCTCGCTTTATTATTTCATTTTCTCACTGGATGATACATTGATATATATGCGATATATGTTAATTGTATTATTTTCTTTTGTTGCAAATATATAATATATATGTGATATATATTATTGTGACATGATATGATTAATTGTTAAACATGTTTAAGGATGATTAATTGAGGTTAGGGTTTGATTAGGGTTAGATGCTTCATGCACCTTCTAGAAGCTTTTTCTTTTGTCATTCTTAAGATATTTTTGGATGACACATTCTTAACCCAACCAAACCCTAACTCTAGTTTATTCTCTACTAAATCCTAGCCACTCATCCTTGACCATGGTTTATAAATCAATCATATAGTCTTCTTTCTATTCATCACAAAAGGATTAATCTTATTATTCATTTTCCATTATCATCTTCTTCTCTCTTGAAGAAAGCTTACTTGATTTTCTTTATGTGATGAATAAATATGAGAAAATGATTTAAAAAGAAAGCAAAAATACTACTCTCTCATCCTCATCTCATCTAGCCCATGAGATTAGTGTGTTCATCTCTTTAGAGTGAGAAAGCTTGAGTCTTTGCAACTTCGAGGTAGATCATCGGAGATTTGGAATACTTCAAGCTAGCATGGATCGTTCGAGTCGTGGAGCCTCTCATGAGTCCGGGAGATCGTGGATTGTGGCAAAGGGACTTCTACTCGGAGCTTGTGAAGCGAAGGAGCGGACTACAAAGGTTGTAATCCCTCACACTTAGATAAAAGTTATCATCTTGCATGTTAAACCCTAATAATCTAGCAAAGATCCCGGCTTTGGGTTGTTCGGCACGTCTAAATTTTTATCCGGGCATGTTTGATGCCTTATCAACCTTCACAAGAGTGCCTAGGAACCCTACACTCCATATACACCACTGCACAACGGTGTATCAGAAAGGAGGAACCGCACCCTATTAGATATGGTGCGCTCTATGATGAGCACAGCTGAGTTACCTATTTCCTTCTGGGGGTATGCGCTTGAGACAGCCATACATCTATTGAATATGGTCCCCACCAAATCTGTGCCTACCACTCCATATGAGATATGGAAAGGGAAGAGACCATGTCTTAACTATGTTAAGATATGGGGCTGTCCAGCCTATGTCAAACGACAAAATCCGGACAAACTCGAGGCACGGTCTGTTCTATGCAAATTTATAGGATATCCCAAAAATTCACAAGGGTACATCTTCTACCACCCTGAGGAACAAAGAGTGTTTGTTTCTCGGCATGCCACCTTTTTAGAAAAGGAATTTCTTGAAAAAGAGATTAGTGGTCATGAGGTAGAACTGGAAGAGGTTCCAGCTACAGAAGCTATAACAGAAGATCTGGTGGAACCAGAGGATTCAGTAGTACCCGACGAACCTCAGCCTCTCCGCCGATCTAGTAGGGTTCCTCTCCAACCTGAGAGATATTACGGTTTTCTCATGGATGGAGGTAGCGAGGATTGCATCATGGATGATGATGACCCAACTAGCTTCGAGCAGGCCATCACGAGTAGGGACTCAGTGAAATGGCTGGATGCTATGCGGTCCGAGATGGAATCCATGTACACCAACAAAGTATGGACTTTGGAAGTTGCTCCTGAAGGGGTAAAACCCATTGGGAGCAAGTGGATCTTCAAGAAGAAACTTGGTGTAGATGGGAAAGTGGAGACTTTCAAATCTAGACTTGTTGTAAAGGGTTTTCGTCAAAGACCAGGCGTGGACTATGACGAAACCTTTTCTCCAGTGGCTATGCTTAAATCCATCCGGATCATGCTTGCCATCGCTGCATATCATGATTATGAAATCTGGCAAATGGATGTTAAGACCGCCTTTCTAAATGGTGATTTAGATGAGTGCTTATACATGACTCAGCCAGAGGGCTTCGTGGACAGTGGGAGCAGCGGGAAGGTGTGCAAGCTGCTTAAATCCATTTATGGATTAAAGTAAGCATCGCGGAGTTGGAACATCTTCTTTGACGTCGTTATCAAAGAGTTTGATTTCGTCAAAAATCCAGATGAACCTTGTATCTACAAGAAGGTGGCAGAGAGTAAGGTTGTCTTCCTCGTATTGTACGTGGACGACATACTCTTGATAGGAAATGATATTCCTATGCTGCAATCGGTCAAGCTCTTCTTATCACAAAGATTCTCAATGAAAGATCTTGGTGATGCCTCCTGCATATTGGGAATTAGGATCTATAGAGATAGATCCAAACGGATTTTGGGATTGTCCCAATCCAGGTACATTGACACCATACTAAAGAGGTTTAGTATGGAAGAATCCAAGCGTGGGAACTTACCCACGATCTCTGGAGTCACTCTCTCCAAAGAGATGTCTCCCAAGACTGATTTGGAGAGAGCTCGCATGCAAGGGATACCCTATGCTTCGGCAGTAGGCTCTATCATGTACGCGATGCTATGTACCAGACCTGATGTAGCATACTCACTAAGTGTAGTGAGCAGGTATCAAGCCGATCCTGGAGAGAATCACTGGACAGCTGTGAAGAGCATTCTCAAGTACTTGCGAAGGACTAAAGAGATGCTCTTGGTGTATGGTAACGGAGAACTCTAAGTGGAGTCCTTTACCGATTCGAGCTTCCAGAGTGATAAGGACGACTCTAAGTCGCTGTCGGGCTTTGTCTTTACCCTTTACGGAGGGGCGGTTAGCTGGAAGAGTTCCAAGCAGGAAACCGTGGCAGACTCGACGATGGAGGCTGAATACATCGCTGCCAACGATGCTGCCAAAGAGGCTGTCTGGATCAAGAAGTTCATTACTGAACTTGGAGTGGTTCCATCCATTGAGCATCCAATACCTTTGTATTGCGATAACAATGGAGCGGTGGCTTTGGCCAAGGAACCCAGGCCCCATCAGCGATCCAGGCATATTCTGAGGCGGTATCACCTGATCCGGGAGATAGTTGATCGCCGAGAGATCGAGGTCAGGAGGGTTGACACGAAGAACAACACGGCGGATCCACTCACGAAGGCCATTCCCCAGATACAGTTTGAGAGACTCTTCGGGATGCTCGGTATGCGATACTACAGCAGCTGGCCCTAGTGCAAGTGGGAGATTGTTAGTTGTATGTATGCCCTAGAGGCCAGTATTGTACAGATGATGTATATTATATTGGATGCTTGGACATATATAGAGATGACTTTCTTGCTCGATATAATAGTATGCTATCTGGTTACTCTTTATCTTAACATGTACACTTGTCTCTTTAAACTGTCTTATAGTTACATGTTGATAAAGCCCTTAGGATGTGTACTTGACTACCTGGACTATGATGCAGATCATACTAGTGGGGACATGGTAGTCCATAAGTACATCCTTCAAGGTCCCTAGTCGTGGGTGTATCGAGACAGGGCATCGATATACCAGTGTAGACTAGCGTATACGCTTCTCGACCCATGAGATGGGCGATGGATGATCCCATATCCATTGGTGTTTGACATCAGAGATGATATACGGGTGCTCAGTGGAGACTGGGTACACTGGACGGACTCGCCGAGAACTCCCAGATGGTATTATACCTCACGTCAGATGGCAGTTCTCAAGTGACACTTGTGCAGGTTAGTCTGTAGACCCGAGATCGTCATAGAGTCTTGTGTGATTCCCACTGTGCTTTGATCTCCAACTTACCACGTCCATGAGGGCATGCAAAACGGTGGTCTTTGGGTACAGTCCCGAGTCACATGGAGGCAATGAGCGATAGGAGGGGTTTCGTCTCTCCCGGTATTGGGGGTTGATGTTGCGCTGTGCTCGATTGGCCGTAACAGGGAAGTCCCTGGCCAGGGCTGATCAGAGATTTGCTGGTAAGTGTTACCAGTAGTTTCTCGACCTGTTATGAGCCTCACATCGGCACGACTTATCGGTTATTGGGGTCTGACGTTTACCACCCCTAGACTTGATATGCGACATATCAGACGAACAGACCGGACTGTACGGTAAGTGTTACTGGTTGGATTCACAGGAGTGTGTGCGGGCTTGCTCGTCGATCTTCTGATCGCTCAATACCCGGGTGGCCGTTACGTTTAGCAGACCGCTTGCGGCTTGTGGGTGCTTGATATGATCATCATCTGCTACCGGCGTATTGACGAGTTTTAGAGTCCTACACAGAGGTTTCCTGGCTCAAGCGAAACGAAATAGGAGCGCGTATGAGATATGTGCAGGACCAAGAATAATGCGTGTATGTGATACCGTATTTCATTCTCACGATGAATGTATCGATTGGTTATATTCGATATAACCTAGATATCGAATCAAGGATTGATTCGATGAGCCGATACATAGGAAACTAGCCGGTTATATGCGATATGACCGGATCGTTGACTCAAATGTTGATTTAATGATTTAATGTAAAATTATATATTTGATATATTACTTTGCATTAACTAGTATTGGTTCACTTTAAAAGGATTTTCTCACTTGATGCACATTGTATATGTGATATATTTTTGTGCACTTGTTTGTATCATGTTTGATGATACTTGCTCACTTGGGTTTGTGTAAAGATTAAACCATGGTTATATGAATGGTTAGGGTTTTGATTATTTACTTAGTTATTTATTTATTTATTCATTTTGGATATTATTATGAATGGTGGCTTATTTTGTTTTTTTTGTTGAAGCTTCTTGAAGCTTTGACAAAGTCTACCATTCTTATCTCATCCTTAACCCTAACCATTCCAACTAACCTTAGTTTAATCTCTACACTTGACCATGGTTAGTATATGATAAGTATTCATATTAGTTTCATTTTTAAATAAGAAACTTATCATATTCTAGCTTCATCTTCTTCTTCATCTTCAAAAGAAAAAGCTTGATGCCATCAATGGCAACTTGAGTTCTAAAGTGAGAAATCCAATTCTAAAGTGAACCCACCTCCTATTTCTTCACCCTCTACCTCTTGCCAAGTTGTTTTGGGTGTTTTCTTCACAAGTTCCACAAATTTGTGAAGTCGGAGCTTGAATGCCTCGACGTAGATCATCTTCGGCACGAAGCCGACGACCTAGTCCGCCCTTTTCTCCGATGCAGCCGACGATTGAGTTCAGGATTCGAGACGGACAGCGAGAGGACGTCTACGTGGAGCTAAGGAAGTGGATATCCCGATCTACAAAGGTTGTAGCTTCTTAACTTTAGTTAAGTTGTTAACTAGATTCGTTTTTCGCCTAAATTTCTAGTTAACGATCCGTATTAGGGTTTCTCGGCACCCGTAATATTTGAAATTGGCATGGTTGATACCTTGTGAGACCTCTTGAGAGTGCCTAGGAACCCTACAGTCTTTTATCATCACCTTCTCTCAGGTTGCGAGTACTCCTTGGTTTAGGAGGGTACACCTATTATGCTTATTGGATAGTCTTCTTCCAAACCATAGGCTGGTGCCGAACGGTAGGGATGGAAGAAAACCATTTAACCTAACAATGGTGTACAGAAGGTAACGACTAAAAACAAATAAAAGGGTTTGGAGAGATGGCAAAGAAATATACGGTTACAGTCATGAATTGGATTATGGAAGAGGCATTACTAGGAATACCAGGATACCCCTACGAAACATTTTCATGTTTCAGTTTCATTGTGCATTGTTAAAGGAAAACTGATTTCCCGATGAGATACTTACTCCAGGGTATGTATTTACCAGGTATGATTCTCACATCTGTATGGTTTTACAGATGATGAGTGGGAGTAAGTTATTGGGAATAAGGTGATCATCCTCATTATATCGGAATTCGTTGTAATTGGTGATATTTGAGGAAGTCGCCTGGGTTTTTTCCGGACAGCAAGTATTTGGTTTTGAGTATCCGTTGTTGTGCGCCAATTTCAAACTGATATATCTGTACGTTTATTTTTATAAAGTGAGATATAACTTTTTGATATTTTGTCGATGAAATTTACCTATATCAGTTGACGATTGGGTAAGGAGCATTGAACAGCGGAGTAGTTCTTAACCATAAGTACAGTTTTCAACCTACGATGCACAGGTTTTGAGTTATTCAACTCAGCGGACTTATACAGAGTATTGTATGTTGTCCAGTGTCCATCAGGACAAAAGGGTAGGTCCTCGTACTATGTTCTATTTACTTGTGACTTCTCTAGCTTTTAGACAAGTGTTTCGTAGAAATACAATGTCTAAGTTTTGAGAAGTTGTGGGTATAGGAATAAAGTAGAGAACCAGGTATTGCAAGTATCGGGATTCTTCAAAGAGATCGAAGATGTAGATACTTGTGATTGGTATTCAGTTGATAGTAATGGTTTTGAGAAACTTGTCTCTCTTTCAGGTTGCTCATAATTGGATGTATTCCTAAGTTGAGTAATGCTGATTAGCCTCTCTCCATTAAGTTGATATGCACTGGAGACAACTGCATGATTAGAATCTGGTTCCAATTAAATAAGTGCCAAAGTTTCTATATTGGATATAGAATGGTTCATATCTTAACGATGTTAAGGTACGGGGAGTTGTCCGGCTTATGCTTAAAAACAGACTCTGGATAACTTAAGGCACGTTTCTGTAATGGCAGTTTGTGGGTTGGCCCAGGCTATGACGAGGGTTGACTTTCTACCATCTGGAAGATCAGTGATATTGTTCTTGACTCGCCACAGTTTTAGTAAAATGGATTTTTTCAGAAAACAGTAGTGGGAGTATGGTAGAACTGGAAGTGATTCCAGAACCGCAAACGATTACGGAAAATTTAATAGCACCTAAAGATTCAATCAGGTTTGACATTCCATTAGCCACTCCGCAGATATGGTGGGTAACCTCAGGCATCCGAGAGGTACTCCGGTTGCCTCAAGGACGGTAACAGGGAGGTTCTTGTTTACCCAGACTTGACACTACTGTTGTTCCAGGCTATGACACCCGGCAGGAGGTTAAGTATAGCGTTGTTCTAAACTAGCTTTAGAAGTGCACGTATATATTATTCTGCCAGAGGGTTGTTGTGGTCAGTGGGAGCAGCGGAAGCATAGTGGGCAAGTAGCTTATGTCTATTTATAGACTTGAGCAGATATAGCGGAGATAGATCATCTAATTTTGATGTGACATTCATGTGTTTGACTTCATCAGAATAGGGGGTGGATCTGTTAAGAAGGTAGTAGGGTGTGATGTCCTGGTATTTGGATGACATACACAGAGTAGGAAGTAAAATTCCTATATTACGATCGGTTTTACTGTGGTCGTGACACAGTTGTTTCTCCACATAGGATATGGATATAATATCTGACATTCTGGTTACTAGATCTATGGTCTTAAATCTAGATTTGGATAGTTTCCCAATGTGGGTACTTTGACTGTATTCTAAAAGTTTTTTAGAATAGATGACTCCTGGCATGGTGGTGTACTTGCAGGTGATGAAGTCACCCTCTCTAAAGGTGTCTTACAGACTAAAGGGGAGAGGGATGTGCATGATTGGCAGATCACTTGCTTAGGCAATTGAGTCAATCGTGAGATGTCAAGTACCACACTAGATGTTGTTTTTGCACTAGATGCAATAAGTTTGTTTTAATCCAATCCTGGAGAAACATAAGGAAGCAGTTTTAGAACATAAGTGAATGTTCTACGGATTTGATGACGGCAGCCTCCTTCGGGAGACGGTTATCATTCCAAGCTTCAAAGGTGACATGGATGACAGAGTGATTGTCAGAGTTATAGTTTTTCCTCTGACGAAAGGGGCAGTATTATGGACAGGTGGTCCAAGAGGATACTGTGGGAGGCATGGTGCTGGATACTGATTAGGTTCAGTTGTCGATACAGTCTAAGAAGTTTGGATTTGGAGATCATTTATGAACTAGGTCCCATCAGATATCCAGACATATTCTAAGACAGGTATTACTCAATTCGGGAGATGGCTTTCTCCGCGAACTTGAGATTAAGAGAGACATAGAAAGAAACATCATGGCGGATCCCTACATTGAGGCTATTTCTCGAACACAAGAGTTTTACAAACGAGCTTTGTGAAACTGATTAGTAGAGAAGTTGGGTGTTCGGTATCACACGGGCTGTGAGTATGCGACATCGCAATAATTAGCCTTAAGTGCAACTGGGAGATTGTTGGATGTAGTGCCCTCAAAGTCAATTATTGGATCGCAGGTATGTGATTGCAATGATTGGGGGAGGACCTATACCGGTAGGACAGTCTTACTCGAGATGATGGTATGCTATCTGGTTAGCCTTTATCAGGCGTGTATAGGTTCAGGTGACTGATCACTATTACACGTTGATAGAGCCCTTAGGATCTTGCTTGACTACCAACAGTATGATGGCGATCATATACATGAGAGTTGGGTAGTCTATAAGCACATCCTCAATAGTGGACCCTAGTCGTGGGAGTTTCGAGACAGGGCATCGATACTCCGGAGTAGACTAGTGTATATAGTCGAGACCCCGACGAGGGGCGGTGGCCGGTCTCACAAGCCACTGGTGTCAGTTAGATCACCAAAGATGTATACAGGTGCTCATTGGGTTATGAATACACCGGACAGGACTCGCCGGAAACCTGTTAGTTGGTATTTATACCTAGCATCAGATAGCAGTTCCCTGGTGACATGTGTACAGGTTAGTTCATCGACCTGAGGTCGTCATTTGTCTCGTGTGAGTTCCCACTGTGCTTTGATTTCTACCCTACCACGACTCAAAGGAGTCGTGCAAACAGGTATTTTTTGGGTACAGTCCCGAGCCACAAGGAGGCAAGTGAGCGGATCGGCAGGGGATTCGTCTCTCCCGGTATTGGGGGTGAGATCGCGCTGTGTTTAGGAGAGCCATTACACAAAGCACTCGGCCGAGGCAGGAGATTTACTGGTAGGTACTCCAGTAGTATCTCATGGTGTTCTGGGCTACACTCCGACACGACTTATACCTCTATTGGGGGTCTGACGTTACCAGCCCCCTAGGCCCGATATGCGATACTCATAGATGAACGGACCGGACTGTATATATATTGTCACTGTTAGGCTCAGAAGGGTTCTAGGATGAGTTCGCTTATCAAGCTTCCCTTTCGGTCAGTACATGGGCAGCCGCTACGCACAGCTAGTGCCGCTGACGTGCTTGTGGTTAAACCCACTGCCAGGGTACTGATGAGTCATTAGAGTCCTCCACAGATAGTTTCCCAAGTTCGGGCGAAACGTTGTAGAGGCCGTATGGTTTTATGGCAGGGTTCGGAAAATGCACGTGCATTTATGCATGTGTCATATTTCGGGCAGATAATACTGGTGGGCTTTGGTTTAAGCCGGATCTATGTATTATATTGAGTCGGAATATTTTAGTCTCTCGTATTCGTATTCGGTCGGAATACGGAAACATGCATGTATATACAGGCGAGGGGTATTTTCGTAATCCGTTACGAGAATATTTTAGAAGATGTATTTCTTTTGGATTAATCATTTTGGTTTAAATGATTATTTGGTTTTTTGAAATGGTGACTCATTATGGATGACACATTTATTCTAGCATGTTCATTAGTGACTCATGCTAATGAGTCACTAAGTGCGTCATGAAGAATTAATGGTGTTTTGTTTTGTGAAGAGATATTTGCGGTTGATGTGTGAGATATTTTCATTAGATATTTCTCTTGGTTTTTTGATAAAAGATAACAACCTCATTCATCTATTCACAAGAGAAGGAATAATGATAACACAAGTTTATGAGCTTAGTTTTTCTTTTGGCTCACTAGTGTTTCTTGAGTTCACCATCTTCAATCCATAACATCTTCTTCTACCTCCACCCTACCCCTCTCATGCGATGAGAACCCCAGCGTGTTTGAGACAAAGTATTCTACTCGTTCGCTAGTTCATCTTGGTCATCTCTTTTAGCAGACTTGATGACCGAGTTGCCTCGGTATAGAGGTGGGAGCCCGTTTAAAGATCCGTAGATATGGTGCCACCTCGACGAGAAGCAAAGAGATCGGAGTTGCCGCAAAGGAGCGTGGGATGATGGCTAAAGACCGAAGGACTCGAATCGATCGGTATAGCCTTTCTACCTCTTTACAAGTTGTTAGTTTAGCGTTAATGGCAAGATCCGGGTTATAGTATGCGATAGCGCCAGTTATAAAAGTTTTTGTTCCACGTTTGGCGTCAGAATGACGGCCGGGGCGCTACCGTAGACTTACAGTGTGTACATCATTGACACATCAAAATAATGGAACCTGAGTATCCTGCATTGACACTCAAAACATCATGAAACCCGTGTCCTGCATCGACACGTAAATCCTCATATCTCAGGCGCATCTTCAGATCGGCCATCAAGCGCCGCATACTCTGGCCGGCCCTCATATCCATCTCATGACTCCGGTCGGTATCCTCCGGATAACCGCTGTTAGTTATATGTATGCCCTAGAGGCCATTACTGTACATGTGATGTATAGTGTAGTGGATGCTTGGACATATATAGGGAGGACTTTCTTGCTCGACATGATAGTATGCTATCTGGTCGCTCTTTATCTTAACATGTACACTTATTGTCTCTCTATTACATGTTGATAAAGCCTTTAGGATGAGTACTTGACTACCAGGATTATGATCCAGATCATACTAGTAGGGACAGGGTAGTCGATAAGTACATCCTTCAAATGTTCCTAGTCGTGGGAGTATCGAGATAGGGCATCGATACTCCAGAGTAGACTAGCATACACACTTCTCGACCCATGTGATGGGCGATGGATGATCCCACATCTATTGATGTTTGACATCAGAGAAGGTATATGTGTCCTCAGTGGAGACTGGGTACACTGAACGGACTTGCCGAGAAATCCTAGATGGTATTATACCTATCGTCGGATGGAAGTTCTCTGGTGAAACTGGTATAGGTTAGTCTGTAGACCCGAGATCGTCATAGAGTCTTGGGTAATTCCTACTGTGCTTTGATTTCCACCATACCACGGTCAAGGGATCGTGCAAAAAGGTGGTTTTTGGGTACATTCCCGAGTCACATGGAGGCAATGAGCGATAGGAGGGGTTTCGTCTCTCCCGGTATTGGGAGTTGATGTTGCGCTATGCTCGATTGGCCATAACAGGAAATCCCTGGCCAGGGTTGCTGAGATTTACTGGTAAGTGTTATCAGTAGTTTTTCGAATCGTTATAGACCTTGCATCGGAATGACATATCAGGCTATTGGGGCTGACGTTATACCACCCCCAGGCTGTGATATGCGATATATCAGACGAAGAGACCGGACTGTACGGTAGTGTTACTGAGTGGATTTGCAGGAGTACAAGCAAGCTTGCTTGTTTATCTTCTGATCGCTCAATACCTGGGTGGCCGTTACATTTAGCAGACCGCTTGCGTCTTGTGGGTGTTTGATATGATCATCACCTACTGTCGGCGTATTGACGAGTCTTTAAAGTCCTACACAGAGGTTTCCTGGCTCAAGCTAAATGGAGTAGGAGCACATATGTGATATGTGCGGGACCGAGATTAATATGATATGTGATACCATATTTTATTCTCGCGATTTGTGACATCGGTCGGTTATATGTCATATAGCCGGGTTATCGGATCAAGTGTTGATTCGATAAGTTGTTGCATTTGATATTAGTCGGTTGTACACACTATAGCCGGATTATTAAATCAATTGTTGATTTGATAATTTAATGTATAATTATATATTTGATATATTACATTACATTAACTAGTATTAGCTCACTTAAGATTTCTTTTCTCACATTTGACACACTTTACATATATGTGATATATGTATTGTTTTCTATTTGCACAAAAAATATATATATGATATATATTGTTGTGTCTTGCTAGGTTAGACATGCAACATGTATGTATGAGACTTATACCATGCTAGGGTTAAAGCTAGGGTTTGATATTTATCACTTAAGTTATCACAAAATAGTAAAGACTTAGTCAATGTTTCAAGCTTGGATGAAGCTTGTAGAACATTGACCAAGTCCAATCTTTTGTCATTGCTTAAGATATTTGTTAACCCGATCTTAAACCTTGACCTTGGTTTATTCTCTACATGAGTTAAGCATGATACTTACTCATCCGTGGTTGCAATTCTAACTTCACTCTCTCATGAGTTTCATTTCTTCTTCTTCTTCAACAAAATAAAAAGCATTCTAGGGTTTTTTTCTAAGTGAAGATTTTGTGTGAGAAAAATAAATCTAAAGTGAGCCCACTTCCTACTTCATCATCCTCTACTACTTTCCATTTAGTATAGAGTGTTTGCTTCACTAATCTCACCATTGGTGAAGAGATGGCTTGGGTTAGTGTCTCCTCGACGTACATCATCTTCGGCCTCGAAGACTTCGATGCAAGCTTGTTCGTTTCTTCATGGGAACCTCACTAGAGTCCGAGAGTTCGTGATTGCAGCGAAGGGACTACTACACGGAGCTATTGAAGTGAAGGAATGGTCTACAAAGGTTGTATTTCTTGTTCACTTAAGATGTAAAGAGTTTACATTATGTTTCGTCGAATTTTCTAGTATCGATTCTAGGGTTAGGGTTTACTAGAACGACAAAAATTTAAAAACCGGCAAGGACGATGCCTCCCGAAAACTTGCTGCCGTGCTAGGCAACCCTACAGTGGTATCAGAGCCATGCTAGAAAATTAGACGGATTTTGTAAGGATTACGAAACCGAAATACTCCAAAACACCCGATACGAAAACTAACTTTCTGTCGATTTTAAAAGGTTTTCAAAATTTTTTTTTAAACAACTGCAGAATATTGTATGAGATATGACATGAACACCATTAAAATTTGAGGGGGGGTTTTGTGCAAATATGGTCGGCCACATCATGCCAAAAACCGGCCACCTCGGTCCAAATTTGGAGTTTTGACTTCAAATTTTCATGGTTTTCCAGTCTCTGGGTTTTGGGGTTTCAGGTGTTGTTTTTTTTTGCTAAATTTGCATATGATGTTAACTTTCTGCAAAAGCAACTCGGAGTGTTTCGCAGTCGTAATTATAACATGTATTCTGGTTATTTAGACGATGTTAAAAGGTTTTAACGGATATCAATAACCCAATTTTTCTCTGCTGGAAAATTTTCATGTGCTGGATTTTTTCCGAGTTTAAAATTTTAAAAAAATTTTGCAAGCGATTCTGTGGACCCTCTAGAAGAAAGAAACCTTAACTCGATTATGTGACTGTCAGAACCGCCATCAAACCCTAGGGTTTGTGGTAGTTCAGCGGTGCCATATGTGAGGCATTGGTTGACCCTTCTACGGCTGGTTCATAGGAGCTGTGGCAGTTTCTGTGTACTTTTTGAACTCTGCTCAAGTGTTCAGCTTCACGGGAAATTTTGGGTGCTTGATTATTTGATCGAAAAGTTTAACTTCGTCTAGCTATCTGTGATTGTGATACAATATTTGGAATCCACAAATAGTTATGAGATAACTAGTTTGAATTTTATAAATCTAGCAGTTCAGTCTCATTTGATCGGTTGCTATGGGATTTTGATGTTGATCAAAAGTCCGTCGCAATTACGTAGTGTACGCGGATACTCGCCGGGTAACCTTACTATATAGCCATGCACCATAGCCCCGACCAAGTGACTGTAGGAGAACCACATCGCCAAAAGCATCCGTTCGGGTGCTCACGGCAGTGGTGTTCCGCCTTAGTGCACTTCGTCGACGGCATCGGGGGTGCGGCCGTCTGCTAAAGTTTCCGACGAGCATTCATCAGGTTATTGGGAATCTTGATGTATTACCCGACTAGTTATTGGAAAGTGTTTTCAATATCGAGACTAAAATGCAGGCTTTATAATTGTTAGGCATGTGATGTCTAAGGAATTCATTTTGTTAGGCATGAAATCTAATGTATGTGATGCGTTCGGTTTATGATGTTTAAGGTGGTCGCGGATTCCAACTGTTGTAGTTTTTCACTTTCTTTTCTGCGACCGTAAGTGTAATATGTAGTGTATCGCCGGTTTCGGTGCTATATGTCAACGACAACTGGGATACGCATATTTGCTTACATTGATGACATGTGATGTTATGTGTTGCTATGATATGTTATATTGGATCGTCGTGTTTTCAATAGCCGGGGGTTTTATGTGAGATGAGGGTTTTTATTTTCATTCATGTAAAATTCATTGTATGTAATATTGTTTTATTGGGGCACTTCCGGGTTGAGGATGATGTCACCATTGTATATTATTTACTTTTCCGCATTAGGATAGACCCGAGGCGGGGAGCACAAGTAACCGGGTTCTATGGTCAGTGGTAGACCATCTCGAGGAGTCGAGACCGTGTCTCCTAACTCTAGAATTGGCAGGGTTGTTTGCCGCTCTCGTAGGGGTCTAGGGATGTGGGTTTGGCTATTCATCACGACCGTGGACCCGTGTTTTATACTGGCTTAAATAAAACACGGAATTCCTAGTATATCCAATATTTCATATGTGATTCTTCTGCTGCTGATATTCTGTGATGTGATCACTTGATATGTTCTGAGACGAATGCCTATAATATATATATGAGATATAATAAATATTGCTGCTTTCGTTTCTTTTGTGATACTTAGGAAGCATAACAGATGGGATTTCATTAATGAGATTAATGAAACAAAAAGAAACCTAAAAGATGTTGTAGAAACTTGTTTTAAAAACCGGTAGCTGTAGTTTTTGCTTTGCATAGCGGTATTCCTTGTAGAATATCCATCACCTTATTCGATAAGGAAAGAGCCAAGATCCCTTCACCGGGAGTGACCAATTTAGCGAAACTAGCAGATGCTACAAACTCGGATTGTCTTTTGATTGCTTACATAGTTTTAGCTTTGCATAGTGGTATTCCTTGTTGAATATCTAGCACCTTATTCGATAAGGAAAGAGCCGAGATCCCTTCACCGGGAGTGACCTCTTTAGAAAAACTAGTAAAAGTCTAAAAAACACTCCTTTTCGAAATCACTCGATTCTACAACGATATCAAGTTCATGACGCTCATGGTTTTCTTAAAAACCTGCGTAGCCCTCCGTCATTTCAGATAAGTACTACTTAGTATTCGTGCTGCGGTAGTTAGGCCTGCGTCAAGGCGTAGTGTACGATAGCTAACTAGTGCTTATACGCTAGCATACGATGCGATTGGATTAGGGTATTCGTACGACGTTGTTTGGCCTGCGTCAAGGGTCATGCGGGTGGGTTTAATTCAATCAAGAAATGTATGGGTTGAACTTGACTAGCGGACTATGGGTTATTTGGCCTGTGTCAAGGTCATAGGACGCTAGGCGTAAAAATAATTATCGGGAATTTCAAGTGTTGAAAATTGCAATGAGATTGCATACCTTCTATGAGATAGTTGGATCCCGATACCCACTGCGAGTAAGAGTTACTCCTGGGAGAGCTTTACACATTACAATTAGCCGATCAAGTAGGTGTCTAGAAAGGTGTTAACGGGGTTACGCCCCTAGGAAAATGAGGTTTATTTTTATTAGGTCCGTGCAAAAGCACGGGGAACCTCCCTCAAAGTACCGATACTGGCCTGGCTGAAAGATTGGCGAACTTGTAGGGTGTAATTAATACCGGCTAGTCTTACCTTTTAAGGTTTGAAGGAAGATTTGACTAAAACAGCGGGAGACATCCTGATTAGATAAAATAGTAACCAATCTAATCCTTCAAGAGCGCACGCAGAGTGTTTTCTTCTTTCTCTCTCCTGGTAGCGACCATGTCACGCCTTAATCAAGATAATAATATGGATGCATTGACCGAACCTGCTTATTATACTGAGCTAGGGAACGTTGGTTCCGTTCTTTCTTATAATTGTTATAAGTCTGAGCAGGAAATAGGGGAATATCCGGATTCCCATGCCACCCAATCGAAGAAAGTGCATGTTGATGCATATTCTTCGGGTGTCCTTATTACCGAGAACTGTTTCTCAGTATCCTCTACGTCGTAGGTATGAGATACTGAATCAGGATCCCACATATGTAAGTGTTACTTGGGCTACAGAAAGGTAGAGAGCTGAGAATGGGTGATATATCTCTAAGTGTTAAAGAATGGTGCAATTGTTGCAGCCAAGTCTGTCGGCAGATATCACCTTGTATTAATACATTGATTCTGAATAAATGTTAGTAGATACCGAACCTGATATACAACATTACATCATATTCTTTACTGAGATAAAGAAAGATATAATTTAGTATTGGAGGATAATTGTCACGACCCGAAATAGCACGTGACTGGCACTTGAATCATGTAAAGTCTATAAGACCACACCTAATTCAAGCAAGCCAAAATCCCAGAAATCTAAACCATTTTAAATGGAAAGTGAAGTGGAAGTTTAGTTTTAAACAAGTGGTTTAACAAAATAAGCCTCCATAAGAATTTTTAAAACATAATGTCCTTTCCAAAAATTTCGCCAGAGTTTCCTTTGTAAATACTGGCCCCAAACGGATACAAACATGGATAATATACATAAAGGCATCCCCAAGCGGCAGCTAGCTCTTCGCCGATCGGCGGTCCCAACCACGCAAGCAATATAATATACAACGCCGAAGGGCGAGGATCAAAACTCAAAGGAAACCAATATCATCAAGAAAACCACAATAATACAGCGTATGACTCTAAGGTCGAAAGAATATACAACTGGTCTTCTAGGTCTAATAAATATACAAGTCTGGTTAATGGAGTTTACTAGATAAAACTGAAATAATAAAGTACAATGGTGGTCATGATGCGAGTGAACCCACCTACCAAAGCAATCACCCGGAATGAAGTAATGTGCCAGCAAAGCCGCCAAGGAAACCTGTACGGCAAAACCAGCAAGAAACTGTGGCATAACGGGGGTGAGTTGCCAACTCGTTAGTAGAAAACATCACCGAGCAGAAATCGCATGTATGACTCAATCCTAGGTCATACGATCATAATATATCCTCAATAATATAGCCTGAAGCATAATAATGGCAAGGGTAAACATCTATACATAAGTGTAATACCAAGTTCTCGTGTCAGTGCCTCAGGGAACAACATGTCATATATATGATGTATGAATGCATGAAAACAGAATACAATTTAAATGAGAAAACTGTTTTCATATCTGAGTGAGATTTCTGTATAAAAATCAAATTATCATCAATAAAATCACAGAGAATCCGTGTCAAGCAACGACACAAAAATATATATCCCAATATCTCAATATCTCGGGCTCTGGCAATCCGGAAAGGCCCATATCATAAAATATCAATGTCTCTGTGTCTCAATATCTCGGGCTCCGGCTATCCGGACTGGCTCCTGGGCTTCGGCTATCCGGACTGGCCCAAATCATCAAATCTCACGACTACGTCGGTATCTTCTGGATATCCGCCGCGTCATAAATAACCGGTCGGTAGTGCTCCCCTGCCAGGCTCAACGCCATCATCTGTGACCATCTTGCCCCGGGGTACCGCACCGGGTCCACCATGCACCCATAGATGGTTCCTCCTCCTCCTCGAATCGGGTGTATGATATTGCTCAAGAGCCGAGAAAACTCATGGTGGACATATCTCATATCATATCCTGAGAAAACCGCATTTTCTATTTTTAGAAATGATAATCAGTTTATAAAATCTTTGCGGTTTCTCTACATCCAAAAATCTCATGGAAATCCGAAATCTCAAATCACGATGTAAATAAATAATGAATACCGGGCTCCGGCAATCCGGACTGGCCCATACTATCGCTTGACAAATGTATATATGAATATACATGCATGAGATATTACAGTAAATAAATGCAATGTCTAAGCTATCATATAAAAGCAAGCGCCCTAGTACCATGTCGAAACTATCAGCTAGCAATTTATACTAATGAAGTAGTATTTTTTAATGTGCACGTGACATGGAAATTACCGATGATGATGTGTGTGAGCCGGCAAGTAAGTGTTCGTAGACATACGCATCATCGGTAATGGTGCTGGTGTCCTCATAACATGAGTTCAATATAACAATAAAAACACATTTACACATGCAATGCGATGCGAATTGCAAGAATATGCGAAAAATGAATAATAAACGCAACAATAAAGAATCTACATTAATATACACGAGTCATACAGTTTGGCACTGAAATGGCACGAATCGTGGTGTTTAGAAAATAGGGGCTACGGTGTTTTTAAGAAAAGGTACGTCTTTTGAAATATCCGTAGTATCCCTTGGCCTGTCTTTAAAATACTCACAATTCGTTAGTTTTGGAAATAAGTATGACTCAAGCCCAGTCTAACATTTACTAAGTAACTACAGTACTAAACTAACAGACTAATTGAAAGGTAAGGAAAACCACCTAAGTCTGAGTCGATATTTTTATATATATTTATCTAGTAGTCAGTGATCCCGCCTCAATAGTATCACGTACGATACAATATATATAATATGATATCCTCAAGTCAAGAGTGCGGATCTATCATCATAATTATATCTCATACGGTAAATCCACCGTACGGCATCCCAAATCTGGGTACGGGTCGAATATCATATTTATCTCATTATCTCTCTGGTATCCTTATCATCATATCCTGAATTTTGGGTACTGATCTAAAGTCTAGTACATTCCGATACCATCAACATATATATATGCGTGTGTATGAAAACACATCGCCTAAAGACCTGCTAAAATATCATGTCGTATCTCATAATACGAACCAAGTCACATAACCGATCTCACGGCATCCAGCCCAATCACATCGACCCATCTCCAAGTATCATATACTATCCTCATCATCGAAGTATATGTATATATATATATATACATATTCACATACCTATATGTATATATATATATATATGTATATATCCTCATATACGCATAAGTAAAACAGATGTATGAGTGTGTGTGTGCGTGAGTGTAAACTTTATTCTAGGGTTCGCGACTACAACTAACTAACGACACGATCAACCAATTATACTAAACATTAGTCCATGATCTCCTAAGATCTTACTTGCTAACTATCCATGTTTCACATAAAACATTTTCATATATATATATATATAATATCATAGGCTACACTATAAACTGCGGGGGTGCTATACGCCATCCACCTGACTTCCCCCGTAGATATATATCTACTCACCTTGATCCTTGCTCGCCGAAGTCGATGCCTCCTTGCCCTTTCTTGTCGTCCCGAAGTTCACGCGGAGGTACCTACATGTCATAACACATCGTATCGCATTAAAATCCAATTCGCAATCGAAACGACATACGAATCACTCATAGGTTAAAACCTATGGTCTACTCACGCAAATCAACCAAACAACACCCGATATCGACGTACAAACGTCAAGTGAACGAGATATACCCTAAATTCCAAAGTTTCAAATCACAAAAGTCACAAAACATTAAGCAGCAACTTAGAAAACTGGTCCGAGATTTTGGTTTAGGTGAAAATGGGATAAACAAACAGTACTTGGGTGTTGTATATAGGGTATATGAGCTACAGAAACGACCTGGACCCCTGAATCCATAATGTGGCCGTCCACAAGGACTAGAAATCCAGCCAGCTCAGTTGGGGAGGCTCAGAAACGGTTCGTATTGGTAGGGTGGCCTCCTAGTGTCCAATATAGGTCAATGGTATTGTTTGTTTTGCTCATAAAATCTCCAGGTCACTCTAGATTTCCCTGCACCCACTATTTAATCACAAACCGACATTCGGTATCTAAAGTTCTGTGTTTGGGGTTCTACCTCTGTTTTGGTCCAGGTTTTAGCACTATGGGGACTTAAGGTCACTACTAAAACTCAATTACACTATCTCAACCCAAGAGTCCCTCCAACCTCTTCTAGGAATTTTCAAGCATCTTAAACTACACAATATGGATTCTAAACTAGTATAGATGCTAAAGTAAATGTAATACTACTCTAATGGTGCAAAAATTACCTCATTTGGCAACTCAAGAAATTTCTTGAGTTGCCCCTAGTGCTCAAAATCCAATTTTTCTTTGTTCCTCATGCTAGTGGTGAGCTTGTGCACGTTTTTGGTGAAGAGGATGCAAAGTTTTAAGTTGTTTTTGGTGCTGTTGAAAGGGTTTAGAGGAGGTGGGGGAGTGAGGGCAGCCATGTGAGGGGAGAGGAGAGGAAAGATGAAGACGATGAATGAAAACAATGAGCCATGCTAAGGTTGACCCCTCACCCTCTCTCTCTTGCCCATGCCTCCTGGTCTCACTATGCCACATTGTTTATTTTTTTTCCTTTTCTTTTATCTTTTCTTTTTTCTATTCTTTTCTTTTAAAAACAAAAAGCCATGCATGAAAAAGAAAAGAAACCATGGTAGAAAATATAAAAATGTTTAATATGACAAGGTGCATGTCACATGCACAAAACACCATCAATGTGTGAGTAGATAAATCTAATCAAGTTTAGAAATAAACTTGTCTATAATTAATTATAAAAATTATAATTTGTCTAAATCACATGAATCCCTCCAAAAATCGTCATTCAAATTAATTTTCCAATATTTCCCAAATTATCAGTATTTAATTATATCATAACATTAAAATATTCATAATATTTATTATTTTAAGTATATAAATTCATGTAAATAATATTTTATTTTTCTGAAATGTTATAATCTCCCCCATTAAATAAATTCGGTCTCCGAATTTAAATTTAAACCCCTCAAATACTAAAACATTTCAGAAAAAAGATCAAGTCGCCGGCGCTCCGAAATCATAAATACATAAAATACATCGTTGCCCAATGCATGCGCATGAAAAACGAGTATATAATCTAAAATAAAAACTCCGTCATGCATCCAGCAATCATCGGAGTTAAGATGAAGACACCCATGTCAAAATCCAATACAAAAACCAACATGATATACATCAAAACTATACATGTACACATCGTTGTAAATTCGTGAAAACATCCAAAGAAATGCTTGCCAAACCTTTTCAAGTCGCTGTGCGATGCGCATATCATGGCACAATGGCGGACATTCATTGTAAGAAAATAACTATATATATATATACCTTTTGTTTAACATACACGTCCCGTCGTTTGAAAAATAATTTAGAAGGGTTTCCATATAACATTTTTCGTGTCATCTCGGACACGTAGATAAATACTGAGACTATAGCTCCTTTTTGGAAATCCCTTCGATAACTATCAATGTATGCAAAATATATTCAGGTGTTGTCCTCTGACTAGTCCTGCTCAGCTACTATACCAAATAGTAAATATCATAAAACATACTTCTCCAAGAAACCAATCCCCAAAATGTACATAAAAATGCCACGTGCGTCTGGTGCGCACGGGAATCGAAATCAATAAATGTGCCATACATGTGCACAAAAACAAAATCTAAGTGCAACGGGTGTGCACGGAAACACCTGTCAAGGGCAACAATGTGCATGACAACAATATCAGGTGCATCTGATATGCATGAAGAATCCCGATTTAGTGCATCTGGTGTGCACCAAAATCGCATCAACTGCGTCAAGTATGCGCAAGAATCCAAATCAAGTGCACAAGGTGCACGAAAACAAATATCGAGTATCACAATCGAAATCGACGGTATACAGCACATCTCAAACTAAATCAGGTATACCGTGATATATAATCTCACAAGCATGTGCATCAGCGTGCACAAAAATCGAATCAAAATACTGAAAGTGCATGAAAACTATACCGAAAGCACAAGTCAAATCACATGCATACCATAAGCATGAAATAAAAATCAATATCTCGAATGACATCAAATCGAAGTCAAGTGCAACTGTGGTGCACAAAATCTCAATCATGCAAATAAATCACCCAAAATACCAAGTCAAAGATGACGGAAACAGTCCCGCCCTAGCACATCCTCTAAAGATCTCTGGCCAACTGTCATGGTCACTCATAACATGTCTCATCGACGATGCCGAACTCTGGCCTACTGGGTGTGTGTAATATGACTAAGTCTTCTCGTATAGTATTTCAGAAAGGTTCTGTCGAGGTCTCTCCCAAATCTCGTTTCTGCTGAACTGCCCGGAAGTCATCATCCTTTACTAAATCTATTTCTTGTTCCGGAACGGCTGCATACTCGTCATGACTCCTTCTGGAAGATATATCCATATACAACGCCTCTGTATGCTTATCACATCTCTGATGTCAGCGGAGTGGAATGTCATCACATCATGATCTCGTACGAAGCTCTTACTCCACTTTTCTCTAATGTCGACTGATTCGGACTCATCTCTTCGTGGCTGCATGGAATGTGCTCCAACGGCTATACTCGTATCTGGAGTCTCCCAAGCAAAGTATCACATCACATGATATCCGAACGACGTCGAACTTTTCGTTCGATTCATCAAATTTTCATAATCCCCCAAGAGCTCAACAACTTGAGTATAGTTTAATAATATCGAGTACATGCCACAGCACCTATGGACCAGCCGTAGAAAGTCAAACCCAAGCCTCATTATTGGTACCGCGGAACTGCCGCAAACCCTAAGCTTTCAAAGCGTTCTTATGGTCATTATATCGAGTTAGGGTTTCATTCATCTAGAGGGTCCACGGAATTACTTGCATGTTTTTCCGAATACTTTAAACTTGGAAAATGGGTTTCTGACATTCGATCGTTTTCTTTCGACTCCTAACGTACCTGCGTGAGGTCGTCTCTAGCTGGAATAAATTAATATGATGACCTCGCATCGGGGTAAGTGAACGAACCACATGTCCTAGTCATTCATCCTCGGGTGACTAGAGATCTTCTATCATATTTCTAAGTATAAACTTGTACTGCAATAGCTCCAACATCTGGAGCGATATCTCGTCATTCGCAGCTGCAACTGGCTCATTCGTCTGCATGCTAAACAGTGCTTCAATCATCAAAATAACGGTGCCTTAACGGTTATCGCATTCTAGCCGGCCTCTAGTAGTGGCCCAATCCTCTGGTGCTGATCTGCATGTTCGAGAAATCCTTGTAAAAGCAAATCATCAAATGCTTATGGCGCAAAAAACACAATACAACGACACATCTATACAATCGTGTGTCACCAGAATTACGCCCTGGTCAGTCCCCGTCCAAGACGAGCTCGTGCTGACCGCAACTCTAGCCGCAGCTCTCTCTTCCTATGCAATCGTGGTAACAAAACCACCAACTGATATCGATGAGGATAGATCATAGGAATGAATAAAATACTGTGCAAGGAAATGTACATCCTAAGCCTTCTTAAGCGGAGTAGCGTATCGTAAGTATGCCGCAGAACATACACACGGTACGTCACTCTACTTAAGTCACCTACTCCATCAACCAAGGTCAACCTATGCGACGAAAGTTCGGGTCTAATAACCCCCCGACCAAGTCTAACTTACGTAAGGTCAAGCCTATGTTCCGAATATATATAAGCCCTAGACACCGCATAGTCAAATATAGACGCGAACGAAGGTTAAACCTAGCGCTCTGATACCAACTTTGTGACGACCCGAAATAACACGTGACTGGCACTTGAATCATGTGAAGTCTATAGGACTACACCTAATTCAAGTAAGCCAAAATCCCAGAAATCTAAACCATTTTAAATGGAAACTAAAGTAGAAGTTTAGTTTTAAAACAAGTGGTTTAACAAAATAAGCCGCCGTATGCATTTTTAAAACATCATGTCCTTTTCAAAAATTTCGGCAGAGTTTCCTTTGTAAATACTGGCCCCAAATGGGTACGAACATGGATAATATAAATGAAGGCATCCCCAAGCGGGAGCTAGCTCTTCGCCGATCGACGGTAACAACCACGCAAGCAATATAATATACAATGCCGAAGGGCGAGGATCAAATCTCAAAGGAAACCAATATCATCAAGAAAACCATAATAATACAGCGCGTGACTCTAAGGTCGAAAGAATATACAACTAGTCTTCTATGTCTAATAAATATACAAGTCTGGTTGATGGAGTTTACTAGATACAACTGGAATAATAAAGTACAATGGTGGTCACGATGCGAGTGAACCCACCTACCAAAGCAATAACTGTAAGTCGATTTGCAACACCCCACGAGTTGCGGGAAGGCGGATATATGAAAAACGATCTTGTTCTTGAAGCTTACATCGACTAACCGAAGATTTTTGCTAAACGATAATTAACAACTACCATAGAAGTTCTAAACTACTATGTAAAGAGATTATACCTAGTGATACGTGTCCTTCGTCTTTACGATCTCTTCGTCCTCCTCGGCCTCCTCCAAGTGATAGATGATCCACCCGAGAACCCTAATCCAAGCTTCACCTCAAAACTTGAGGTAACTAAGTTTCTCTAGTTGCTAATCAAAGGAACTTAGATCATATAGAGTTAGGTTATGGGATGTTTAATCTTTTCTAATCCTTGTTGTCAACTCATGAGTGGTAGGATTAGAGCTTGAAGAGAGAGTGAGCTTGAGGATAGAGAAGGTGAACTAGAATAATGAAATGAAATTGCTTCTCACTTAATATATTAAGCATAATGAATAAATCAATAAAATGAATAATAAGAGATTATTCATCATGCTTCATAAATGTATCATGAGTGATTCACTATGTGAGTCATTAAGCATTTAATAATGCATTAATGACATAGTGAATCACACATTATGAGTCACAATATCATTAATGGCAATGCCACCTAAACCCCTCAAGTCACCATGCTTCTAGAAGCTTCCCGGAAATTACGAGAACGCCCCTCCCATCCGTGAAAACACGGAAAAACTTTAGACTGTATAAATCCAATAACCTGATACTAGAATCTGGCTTAAACCAAAGCCGTCTAGAAAAAACTGTCCGAATGTCGTACGTGCGTTTAAACACGTACGCGTCCGAACCCTTGTCGTAAAACCGTACGACCTCTATATGGTTTCGCCTGGAGTTGGGAAAACTCTGTGTATGACTCTAAAGACTTTACTACTACGCTGGCAGTTGGTTTAACCACAGATCGCAAGCGGCACAAGCTGTACGTAACGGTCCCCAGGTAGATGTCGATAAGAAGGCCGATGAGGATACCCATCCGAATTCTTACTGAGCCTATCCGTGACAATATCCGTGCAGTCCGGTCTGTTCGTCTAAGAGTATCGCATGTATGGTCTAGGGAGGTGGTAAACGTCAGACCCCTAATAACCGTACAAGTCGTGTCGGCATGGCTCAATCACCATCCGAGAATCTACTGATCAATCTATCAGTAATTCTCAATCAGCCCTGGCCAGGGACTTATGGTAATGACCAACCAATCACCGTGCGATATCAACTTCCTATACCGGGAGAGACGAATCCCTAACAGTCACTCACTGCCTCCACGTGGCTCGGGACTGTGCCCAACTAAAACCTGTTTGCACGACTCCTTTGAACCGTGGTAGAGTAGTAATCAAAGCACAGTGGGAACTCACACGAGACAAATGACGACCTTAAGTCAACGGACTATCTGCACACATGTCACCTAAGAACTGCTACCTGATGTTATGTATAAATACCATCCAGTCAGTTCTCGGCGAGTCCTATCCGGTGTACTCACACCCAGTGAGCATCTATATACAATCTTAGGTGCACTCCACCAATGGCTGTGGGACCAATCCATCGCCCCTCCTCAGGGTCTAGATATGTATACACCAGTCTACTCCGGAGTATCGATGCCCAGTTTCGATACTCCTGTGACTAGGGACATCCAAGGATGTGCTTATTGACTATCCAGCTCCTACTAGTATGACTGCCATCACAACGCTGGTAGTCAGGCAAACACCCTATGGGCTTTATCAACATGTATATATATACGAATACTATGCAAAATATATCAAATGTTAAGATAAAGACAAACCAAATAGCGTACTATCATATTAAGCAAGACTGTCATGTACATACATTTCCCTAGCATCCTATACAATGAAGGCCTCTAGGGCATATATATCCAACAATCTCCCACTTGCACTAAGGCCTATAATTGGCGCAATGAGTATCCATTGTCTTCACTAAATCCGGTTGCTGGAGTACCGCATGCCCAACATCTTAAACAGCCTCTCAAACTGAACTTGAGGGATGGCCTTAGTGAATGGATCTGCCGTGTTGTCTTTTGTGTCCACTCTCCGTACCTCGATCTCCCGACGATCAACGATCTCCCTGATCAGGTGAAACCGCCTTAAGATATGCCTGGATTTCTGATGGGACCTCGGTTCCTTCGCTAATGCTACAGCCCCATTGTTATCACAATACAAAGGTATTGGATTGGCAATGGACGGAACCACCTGAAGTTCAGAGATGAACATCCTCATCCAGACAGCCTCTTTTGCGGCTTCACTAGCAGCTATATACTCAGCCTCCATAGTTGATCTGCGACGGTATCCTGTTTGGAACTCTTCCAACATACCGTCCCTCCATTAAGGGTAAACACAAAACCCGAAATGGATTTAGAATCATCTTTGTCACTTTGAAAGCCGGAGTCGGTAAAAGCCTTTACCTGGAGGTCCCCATTACCGTAAATCAAGAACATCTCCTTAGTCCTTCTCAGGTACTTGAGAATGTTCTTTACTGCTATCCAATACTTCTCACCTGGGTCAGACTGATACTTGCTTACCACACCAAGTGCGTAAGCTACATCTGGTCTTGTACACAACATCGCATACATTATAGATCCTATTGCCGAAGCATAGGGTATAATGCCCATGCGAGCCCTCTCTTCATCAGTCTTTGAAGACATCTCTTTTGAGAGGGTGATCCCGTGACAAGCGGGCATATTACCGCGCTTGGAATCTTCCATACTTAATCTCTTTAGTATAGTGTCAATATACCTGGACTGTGAAAGTCCCAACATTCTATTAGATCTATCACGATAGATCTTAATGCCCAAAATGTAGTTTGCATCACCCAAGTCTTTCATGGAGAATTTCTGTGACAAGAAGAGCTTTACTGATTGTAGCATAGGGACATCATTCCCTATCAGTAGTATGTCGTCGACGTATAAAACGAGGAAGACTACTGCTCCTTCTACAATCTTCCTATAAATACATGGTTCATCTACATTTTTGATAAAGTCAAATTCCTTGACTGTCTCATCAAAACAGATGTTCCAACTTCGCGATGCTTGCTTTAATCCATAGATGGATTTAAGCAACCTGCACACTCTTCCGCTGCTCCCACTGTCTAAGAAACCTTCTGGTTGATCTATGTAAACACTCTCTTCTAAATGTCCATTTAGAAAAGCTGTTTTTACATCCATTTGCTAGATTTCATAGTCATGGAAGGCAGCAATGGCAAGCAGGATACGAATGGATTTAAGCATAGCTACAGGTGAAAAGGTTTCATCATAGTCCAATCCTGGTCTTTGACGAAAACCTTTTGCAAAGAGTCTAGCTTTGTAGGTTTCCACTTGTCAAAGTGCACCAATCTTCTTTTTGAAGATCCATTTGCATCCAACTGGTTTCACCCAGGAGGAGCAACTTCTAAAGTCCATACTTTATTGGTGTACATGGATTCCATTTCGGATCTCATAGCATCCAGCCACTTCACCGAGTCAATACTCGTGATAGCCTGCTGAAAACTAGTAGGCTCATCATTATCGATGATGCAATCCTCTCGATCCCCATCTAGAAGAAAACCATAGTATCTCTCAGGAGGATGAGAAAGCCTACTAGATCTGTGGAGTGGCGTTGGTTCGTCATGTTCTACTAAGTCCTCGGCAGCAATTCGAGGTTCTGGAATTTCTTCCAGCTCTACCGCGCTCCCACTAATTTCTTTTGCAAGAAATTCGCTTTCTAAGAAGACAATGTGGGGAGCAACAAACACCTTTTGTTCTTCAGTGTGGTTGACCATGTACCCCCTTGAATGTTTAGGGTATCCTACAAACTTGCACAAAACCGATCGTGCCTCGAGCTTGTCCGAACTATGCTTTTTAACATATGCCGGACACCCCCATATCTTGATATACTTGAGATATGGTCTCTTCCCGCTCCATATTTCATATGGAGTGGTAGGCATAGACTTAGTTGGAACTCTATTCAATAAGTATGCAGCTGATTCTAGAGTAAATCCCCAGAAGAAAAGTGGCAACTCAGCACTACTCATCATTGAACGCACCATATCTAATAGCGTGCGATTCCTCCTTTCTGATACACCATTATGCTGAGGTGTATAAGGCGGAGTAAGCTGAGAGAGAATTCCATTCTCTTTTAAGCGTTCAAGGAAACTGGTACTTAAGTATTCTCCACCTCGATCAGATCGAAGTGTCTTGATGCTTTTACCAGTTTGTTCTCTACTTCATTTTTATACTCCTTAAACTTCTCAAAGGCCTCGGATTTATGTTTCATTAAGAACACATGTCCAAACCTAGAGAAGTCATCAGTAAAAGTGATGAAGTAGGAGTGACCGCTTCTCGCATGCGTAGACATTGGACCACACACATCACTATGTATAAGTCCCAAGAGTTCGGTGGCTCTTGCTCCGTATCCGGTGAACGGAGATTTGGTCATTTTTCCTTTGATACATGATTCACAAGTTGCATATGATGAATATTCAAACGGATCTAGATATCCATCTTTATGTAACTTAGTCAACCTTGTTTCGTTTATATGACCAAGTCTACAATGCCAAAGGAAGGCTTGATTTGAATCTGGAGCCTTTCTTTTAAGTGTGTTTTGAATATTGAAAATTCGAGGTTGATTAAGTATGTATATGCCGTTTTCCAGTGTGCCATACCCAATCAGTTCTTGATTTAGGAGAATGTTCATGACATTTCTTTCAAGCGCAAAATTATATCATTTATTAGACAACAAAGATACTGATATAATATTACACAACATACTGGGAATACAAAAACAGCTGTACAACACCAAAATGTGCCCACTAGTCAACCCTAGGTGATATTCCCCTATTGCAATAGCATCTACATGCATTCCATTGCCCATCCGGAGAGTCATATCACCTGTCCCCAGTACTCTACTATTTCTCAGATCCTGCAATGAATTACAGATGTGAGAACCAGAACCGGTATCAAGTACCCATGATGTAGAGTTAACTGAAAGACAATTTTCGATAACGAACACACCTGAAGCAGAAGCAACAGCCTGCTTCGTGTCCTTTGCCTTGAAGGCCATACAGTCCTTCTTCCAGTGCCCTTGCTTGTGACAATAATAGCATTCGTTTATATCCGCTTGCACCCTTCCTGCCTTGTTCTTTCCCTGCACCTTCTTGACCCCGCCTTTCGGTTTGATGGCTTTCATCTTCTTCTTCCCTTTAGCTTTCGCTTTAGATTTAGATGAGGATGATTGGCCAACATACAGAACGGGGGTCTTCTCCTTTTTCAAGGAGGTCTCTGCTACCCTCAACATGTTGAGGAGCTTTGGAAGATCAGCTTCCATTTCGTGCATGTTGAAGCTAAGCACGAATTGAGAGAAAGTGTGGGGAAGGGACTGCAAAATCAAGTCGATATACAAATCATTCTCTAGCACGCATCCCAGGTTTGCGAGTTCCTCAATGAGGCTGATCATTTTGAGGACGTGCTCTCTTACAGGCGATCCTGGAGCTAACCTCATCTGGAAGAGTTTCCTTGAGGTCTCGTACCTTGCGATACGGGAGTGCTCTCCATATAATTCCTTAACATGGAGAAAGATGGATACAATATCCATACTCTCGTTCTGTTTCTGGAGTTCATTGTTCATCGACGCCAGCACGATACACTTAGCTCGCTCACAGTTTAGATCCCAGGTTTTGCGAACTTCCTTGTCCACAACTGAGGAATCTGGTCCTGGGATAAGGGGAGGAACAACGGTGGTAACATATGCTACTTTGTCATAAGTCTGTGCAATGTTGACGTTCTTTAGCCAATCTTTTTAGTTCTGTCCGGTCAGTGTATTTTTTTCAAGTAATAGTTTTAGTCCTGTCATGGTAGCTTCCAGAGAGAGAGAAAAGAAAACACTCAGCATATGCTTCTTGTAAGTTTAGATTGGTTATTAGTTTATCTAAACAGGATGGCTCCCACTGTTTCCTCAAATCCTTCTTCAAAACCTAAAAGAAGAACTAGTCAGGATTTAATCACACGTCACAATACTTGCTTAACCTTTCATCCAGGCCAGTGTTGGTACTTCGAGGGAGGTTTTCCAACGCTTTCGCGAAGTTCCTTAATTAAATAACCTCTTTTCCCTGGAGGCGTAGCCCCTCTAACACCTTTCTGGACACCTACTTGGTTTATAGCATTGATTGTTAAGTGAGAAAGTTTCCCGAGAGTAATCCTACTCATCAGTGGGATCGGGATCTAATTATAGCATTGATTGCATGATGTACTAGATGGAAGCTACTTTAGTCACCACACTCCAGAAGGTATGCTAAATCTTCAAGTTTCCTTTATGTTTGAAACTCCCGATGTGATTTTTACGCCAAGCTCTTATGACCTTGACGTAGGCCAACAAATCATAAGACGCAAGTCAAGTTCTACCCGTCGTTGTCCTGATTAATTTAGGTACATCGTACATGCCCTTTACGTAGGCCAACAAGGCTATACGTCTGTCCTATACTAATGCATCTATCTATGCAACAAATAAGCAAACACACTGCTACCATCCACTATGCCTTGACGTAGGCCAACAAGCATAGCATGAATACGATGTGCTTTCTATTTGAAATGACGGAGGGTTACGACTGGTTTTTGGCAAAAAAAACGTTAACGTAATGAACTTGATATGATCGAAGAAACCATGATAGCCTTTATTAAAAGGAGTGGTTTAAGCTCCGTATTTAAAATTTGCTTTTTGAAGAAAACCGAGTGGTTTTAGAAATTGTTCCAACGATTCAGTTTAGGTTTTATTTTTCTTTGCATTAAAAATAATGCGTCCCATCTTTAACCTATCATTACAGATAACAACGAAAATACAACGTCCTCTTATGCCATCCGCATTCGCCACGGGGTCCCGTCATCACCCGTTAGGTTACTTAACTAACGGCAGAGCGGGGGATGGGCTAGCGCGGGTGTAAAACATAAGTGACTTCTAAATAGCTATCATATATAGATATTGTACATTCGTCAAACGCAATAATAGGCATTCCAGATCACAAATAAACTTTATGGGATATGCAAGCAATCCGCGTTTCATTTGAGCCTGCAACGAAAAACGGATTACACAGTTGTGATAAATAGCCATTTCCCCACCCCAGACCCCTACAGGTACGGCAAACTACCCACCAAGTACCCGAAGTGAAGCGGTCTCCCTCAACAACGTGAGTAGGCCACTAAGCACTTCGAAATACCCGATAGTTTATGCACCCCACCTTGGGTCTATCCTAGGAGCAAAAATAGCAAAAAGAAATAATACAACGGTGGCTACAACCGCAACCTGGATGTGCCTCACAAAATAATATTACAACTTATTACAATTACATCGAATGAATTAATACAATAACCCATCACAAAACACCAGCTAATCATCACAACAGCCCAATACAGTTCATAATCACAAACAGTTAAAAACATCACAGATATGTTCAACCCCCTGCCAACCGACATACTAGCAGTTAGGGGAGGTTTACGAACACATAATACAGTTCACAGATATAATCAAACAAGCAAACATCATATAATTTCGATCAATCAAACCCATTAGATTCTACTCCAATACTTCTCTGTAAACCTGAGACCTGAGCAAAAAATAAATCACACCAGAAAATACAAAATATCATAGAAGATGCAGAGAGAAAAACTGGGCTGAATCGGCCCTAACTCGGCCGCGGATCCGCGGCGGATCGGTGGGATGGGCCGCGGTTCCGCGGCTCAGTAGCCGATTCAGGAGCCCATTTTTTCTGTGTTCTTATAATTCCTTGTAGGGTGTTCTGGAGGAACCTGAAAAAATTTTGGACCTCATTTTAAAAACGACAGAAACTATGTGATATCGGGGTATTTTCGGGTTCGTTTTGCGTTCGAAATTCATACGACTTTGCAAGTGAGTTAATTATTGTTTAGTGAGGCTCTGATACCACTGTAAGTCGATGGGCAACACCCCACGAGTTGCGGGGAGGCGGAAATATGAATAACGATCTTGTTCTTGAAGCATACATCGACTAACCGAAGATCTTTGCTAAACGATAATTAACAACTACCAAAGAAGTTCTAAACTACTATGTAAAGAGATTATACCTAGTGATACGTGTCCTTCGTCTTTATGATCTCTTCGTCCTCCTCGGCCTCCTCCAAGTGATAGATGATCCACCCGAGAACCCTAATCCAAGCTTCACCTCAAAACTTGAGGTAACAAAGTTTCTCTAGTTGCTAATCAAAGGATCTTAGATCATATAGAGTTAGGTTATGGGATGTTTAGTCTTTTCTAATCCTTGTTCTCAACTCATGAGTGGTAGGATTAGAGCTTGAAGAGAGAGTGAGCTTGAGGAGAGAGAAGGTGAACTAGAATAATCAAATGAAATTGCTTCTCACTTAATATATCAAGCATAATGAATAAATCAGTAAAATGAATAATAAGAGATTATTCATCATGCTTCATAAATGTATCATGAGTGATTCACTATGTGAGTCATTAAGCATTTAATAATGCATTAATGACATAGTGAATCACACATTATGAGTCACAATATCATTAATGGCAATGCCACCTAAACCCCTCAAGTCACCATGCTTCTAGAAGCTTCCCGGAAATTACGAGAACGGCCCTCCCATCCGTGAAAATACGGAAAAACTTTAGACTGTATAAATCCAATAACCTGATACTAGAATCTGGCTTAAACCAAATCCGTCTAGAAAAAAACTGTCCGAATGTCGTACGTACGTTTAAACTAGTATGCGTCCGAACCCTTGTCGTAAAACCGTACGACCTCTATATGGTTTCGCCTGGAGTTGGGAAAACTCTGTGTGGGACTCTAAAGACTCGACTACTACGCTGGCTGTGGGTTTAACCACAGATCGCAAGCGGCACTAGCTGTACGTAACGGTCCCCAGGTAGATGTCGATAAGAAGGCCGATGAGGATACCCATCCGAACTCCTACTGAGCCTGTCCGTGACAATATCCGTGCAATCCGGTCTGTTCGTCTAAGAGTATCGCATGTATGGTCTAGGGAGGTGGCAAACATCAGACCCCTAATAGCCGTACAAGTCGTGTCGGCATGGCTCAATCACCATCCGAGAATCTACTGATCAATCTATCAGTAATTCTCAATCAGCCCTGGCCAGGGACTTATGGTAATGACCAACCGATCACCGTGCGATATCAACTACCTATACCGGGAGAGACGAATCCCTAACAGTCACTCACTGCCTCCACGTGGCTCGGGACTGTGCCCAACTAAAACCTGTTTGCACGACTCTTTTAAACCGTGGTAGGGTAGTAATCAAAGCACAGTGGGAACTCACATGAGATAAATGACGACCTTAAGTCAACGGACTATCTGCACACATGTCACCTGAGAACTGCTATCTGACGTTAGGTATAAATACCATCCAGTCAGTTCTCGGTGAATCCTGTCCGGTGTACTCACACCCAGTGAGCATCTGTATACAATCTTAGGTGCACTCCACCAATGGCTGCGGGACCAATCCATCGCCCCTCCTCAAGGTCTAGATATGTATACACCAGTCTACTCCGGAGTATCGATGCCCAGTCTCGATACTCCTGCGACTAGGGACATCTAAGGATGTGCCTATTGACTATCCAGCTCCCACTAGTATGACTGCCATCACAACGCTGGTAGTCAGGCAAACACCCTATGGGCTTTTTCAACATGTATACATATATGAATACTACGCAAAATATATCATATGTTAAGATAAAGACAAACCAAATAGCGTACTATCATATTAAGCAAGATTGTCATGTACATACATATCCCTAGCATCCTATACAATGAAGTCCTCTAAGGCATATATATCCAACAATAACCCGGAATGAAGTAATGTGCCAGCAAAGCCGCCAAGGAAACCTGTACGGCAAAACTTGCAAGAAACTGTGGCACAACGGGGGTGAGTTGCCAACTTATGAGTAGAAAACATCAACGAGCAGAAATCGCATGTATGACTCAATCCTAGGTCATACGATCATAATATATCCTCAATAATGTAGCCTGAAGCATAATAATGGTAAGGGTAAACATCTATACTTAAGTGTAATACCAAGTGCCCGTGTCAGTGCTTCAGGAAACAACATGTCATATATATGATGTATGGATGCATGAAAACAGAATACAATTTAAATGAGAAAACTGTTTTCATATCTCAGTGAGATTTCTGTATAAAAATCAAAGTATCATCAATGAAATCACAGAGAATCCGTGTCAAGCAACGACACAAAAATATATATCCCAATATCTCAATTTCTCGGGCTCTGGCAATCCGGACTGGCCCATATCATAAATTATCAATGTCTCTGTTTCTCAATATCTCGGGCTCCAGCTATCCGGACTGGCCCCTGGGCTCCGGCTATCCGGACTGGCCCAAATAATTAAATCTCACGACTACGTCGGTATCCTCCGGATATCCGCCGTGTCACAAATAACTGGTCGGTAGTGCTCCCCTGCCAGGCTCAACGCCATCATCTACGACCATCTTGCCCCGGGGTACCGCACCGGGTCCACCATGCAGCCACAGACTGTTCCTCCTCCTCCTCGAATCGGGTGTATGATATTGCTCAAGAGCCGAGAAAACTCATGGTGTACATATCTCATATCATATCATGAGAAAACCGCATATTCTATTTTTAGAAATGATAATCAGTTTATAAAATCTTTGCGGTTTCTCCAAATCCAGAAATCTCATGGAAATCTGAAATCTTAAATCACGATGTAAATAAATAATGAATACCGGGCTCCGGCAATCCGGACTGGCCCATACTATCGCATGGCAAATGAATATATGAATATAAATGCATGAGATATCACAGTAAATAAATGCAATGTCTAAACTATCATATAAAAGAAAGCGCCCTAGTACCATGTCGAAACTATCAACTAACAATTTATAGTAATGAAGTAGTATTTTCTTATGCGTACGTGACATGGAAATCACCGATGATGATGTGTGTGAGCCGGCAAGTAAGTGTTTATAGACATACGCATCATCGGTAATGGTGCTGGTGTCCTGATAACATGGGTTCAATATAATAATAAAAACACATTTAAACATGCAATGCGATGCGAATAGCAAGAATATGCGGAAAATGAAAAATAAACGCAGCAATAAAAAATCTACATTAATATACACGAGTCATACAGTTTGGCACTGAAATGGAACGACTCGTGGAGTTTAGAAATTAGGGGCTACGGTATTTTTAAGAAAAGGCACGTCCTTTGAAATATCCGTAGTATCACTTGGCCTGTCTTTAAAATACTCAGAATTCGTTAGTTTTGGAAATAAGTATGACTCGAGCCCAGTATAACATTTACTAAGTAACTACAGTACTACACTAACAGACAAATCGTAAGGTAAGGAAAACCACCTAAGTTTGAGTCGATATTTATATATATATATCTAGTAGTCGGTGATCCCGCCTCAATAGTATCACGTACGATACAAAATATATAATATGACATCCTCGAGTCAAGAGTGCGGATCTATCATCATAATTATATCTCGTACGGTAAATCCACCATACGACATCCCAAATCTGGGCACGGTTCGAATATCACATTTATCTCATTATCCCACTAGTATCCTTATCATCATATCCTGAATTAGGGGTACTGATCTAAAGTCTAGTACATTCCGATACCATCTACACATATATGCGTGTGTATGAAAACACATCGCCAAAAGTCCTGCTAAAATATCATGTCGTATCTCATAATACGAACCATGTCACATCACCGATCTCACGGCATCCATCCCAATCACATCGACTCATCTCCAAGTATCATATACTATCCTCATCATCCAAGTATATGCATACATATATATATATATATATATACATACATATTCACATAGCTATATATATATATGTATATATCCCCATATACGCACAAGTAAAACAGATGTATGCATGTGTGTGCGCGTGAGTGTAAACTTTATTCTATGGTTCGCGACTAAAACTAACTAACGACAGTATCAACCAATTATGCTAAACATTAATCCATGATCTCCTAAGATCTTACTTGCTAACTATCCATGTTTCATATAACACACACACACATATATATATATATATATATATATAATATATCATAGGCTACACTATGAACTGCGGGGGTGTTATACGCCATCCACCCGACTTCCCCTGTAGATATATATCTACTCACCTTGATCCTTGCTCGCCGAAGTCGATGCCTCCTTGCCCTTGCTTGTAGACCCGAAGTTCAGGCGGAGGTACCTACATGTCATAATACATCGTATCGTATTAAAATCCAATTCGCAATCTAAACGACACACGAATCACTCATAGGTTAAAACCTATGGTCTACACACGCAAATCAACCAAACAACACCCGATATCGACGTACAAACATCAGTGATCGAGATAAACCCCAAATTCCAAAGTTTCAAATCACAAAAGTCACAAAACATTAAGCAGCAACTTAGAAAACTAGTCCCAGATTTTGGTTTAGGTGAAAATGGGATAAACAAACAGTACCGGGGTGTTGTATATAGGGTATATGAGCTAAAGAAGCGACTTGGACCCCTGAATCCACAATGTGGCCGGCGAAAAGGGCTAGAAATCCGGCCAGCTCAGTTGGGGAGGCTCAGAAAGGGTTCGTATTGGTAGGGTAGCCTCCTAGTGTCCAATATAGGTCAATGGTATTGTTTGTTTTTCTCGTAAAGTCTCCAGGTCACTCCAGATTTCCCTGCACGCACTATTTAATAACAAACCGACATTCGATATCTAAAGTTCTGTGTTTGGGGTTCTAGCTCTAGTTTGGTCCATGTTTTAGCACTATGGGGGCTTAATTTCACTACTAAAGCTCAATTACACTATCTCAACCCAAGAGTCCCTCTAACCTCTTCTAGGAATTTTCAAGCATCTCTAAACTACACAATATGAATTCTAAACTAGTATGGATGCTAAAGTAAATGTAATACTACTCTAATGGTGCAAAAATTACCTCATTTGGCAACTCAAGAATTTTCTTGAATTGCCCCTAATGCTCAAAATCCAATTTTTCTTTGTTCCCCATGCTTGTGGTGAGCTTGTGCATGTTTTTGGTGAAGAGGATGCAAAATTTTGAGTTGTTTTTGGTGGTGTTGTGAGGGTTTAGAGGAGGTGGGGGAGTAAGGGCAGCCATGTGAGGGGAGAGGAGAGGAAAGATGAAGATGATGAATGAAAACAATAAGCCATGCCAAGGTTGACCTCTCACCCTTTCTCTCTTGCCCATGCCTCATTGTCTCACCATACCACATTGTTTATTCCTTTTCTTTTTCTTCTATCTTTTCTTTTTTCTTTTCTTTTCTTTTAAAAACAAAAAGCCATGCATGAAAAAGGAAAGAAACCATGGTAGAAAATATTAAAATGTGTAATATGACATGGTCCATGTCATATGCACAAAACGCCATCAATGTGTGATTAGTGAAATCCAATCAAGTTTAGCAATAAAGTTGTCTATAATTAATTATAAAAATTATAATTTGCCTAAATCAAATGAATCCCTCCAAAAATCGTCATCCAAATTAATTTTCCAATATTTCTCAAATTATCAGTATTTAATTATATCATAACATTAAAATATTCATAATATTTATTATTTTAATTATATAAATTCCCGAAAATAATATTTTATTTTTCAGAAATGTTATAATAATGTTGTGAACATTTTTCTGAATCAAGAGTTGATTCGATCATGCACGTTATATAATAGCATATTCGTTCTAAATCAAACCACAGTTCAAATTATATAGAACACGCACATGAGGAGTAGTTCAGAAATGAACGAATCCTTCATAAGGCATTGTAGACTAGGTCATATCAATGCAACACGAACAGCTAAGTTACATAAGGATGAATATGAGAATCTGTTCGAATTTTCATCTTATGATACTTGACAGTCTTGTCTCAAACATAAAATGACCAATACTCCGTTTACTGGAAACAGAGAAAGAGTTGGTGAACTCTTAGGACGCATACATGATGATGTATACGGTCCTATGTCTACAAATACCAACGTTGATTCTTGGAACTTCATTACATTCATCGACTATCTCTCAAGATTCGGACACATGTTCCTGCTGAAACATGAGTCTGAAACTTTTGAGAAATTCAAGGAATATAAGCTTGAAGTTGAGAACCAGAAGGGTAAAAGTATTACAGTCCTTCGATGTGATCGAGGAGGAGAATACTTGGGCATGGAGTTCCTGGAGGTTCTAAAAGGAGAATGTGATTCTCTCTCAGCTTACTCCTTCGTAAACACCACATAACCATGGTGTATCGGGGCGGAGGTATCGCACCCTATGAGATATGGCGCGCTCTATGATGAGTACTGCTGAGTTACCTGTTTCCTTTTGGTGTTATGCACTTGAGAAGCTGCATACCTATTGAATGGGGTTCCATCCAAATCAGGGCCTACCAGTACATATGAGATATGGTATGGGAAGAGACCATGTCTTAAACGAGTTAAGATATGGGGTTGTCCGGCCTATGTTGAAAGGTAGAATCCGGACAAGCTCGAGGCAAGGTCAGTTCTGTACAAGTTTGTTAGGATATCCCGAACATTCATGAGGGAATATCTTTTACCACACTGAGGAGCAAAAGGTGTTTTGTTTCTCAGCATGCCATGTTTTTAAAAAAGGAATTTCTTGTGAAGAAATTAGTGGACATGAGGTAGAACTGGAAGTAGTTCCAGCTAGACAAACTAACAGCAGATGATTTGGTAGAACCATGGGATTCAATAGTCTCCAACGAACCTCAACCTCTCCGCGAATCTGGTAGGGTCCCTCATCCACTTGAGAGATACTACGGTATTCTTGGTAACAGTGGGAGCGAGGATTTCATCATGGTAGATGATGGCCCAACTAAGTTCAGGCAGGCCATCACGAGTGGGGACTCTGTGAAATGGCTGGATGCTATGCGATCAATGATGGAATCCATGTACACCAACAAAGTATGACTTTGACTATTGCACCTGAAGGGGTAAAACCCATTAGGAGCAAACGGATATTGAGAAGATTCTTCATATAAATGGAAAAGTTGAGACTTACAAAGCTATGCTTAAGTCCATCAGGATCAATGCGCACATCGCAGAGTTGGAACATCTGTTTTGATGTGGTAATCAAAGAGTTTGACTTCATCAAAAAGGTAGACGAACTTAGTATATACAAGAAGGTTGTAGAGAGTAAGGTTGCCTTCCACGTATTGTACATAGATGACATACTCTTGATAGTAAATAGTTTCCTATGCTACACTCGATCAAGTTCCTCTTATCATGGGGATTCTTAATAGAAGATTTGGATGATACCTACTACATCTTGTGGATTATGATCTATGGTGATAGATCTAAGTGGATGTTGGGAGTCTCCCAAAATCCAGGTACATTAACACCATAATAAAGGTGTTTAGTATGGATGATTCTAAGCATGGTGGTTCGCCCACTTACTTATGGATCACTCTCTCCAAAAAGATGTCTTCCAAGACTGATTTGGATAGAGCTCGCGTGCAAGGGATATCCTATGCTTCAGCAGTAGGCTCTATCAGAGTAAGCGATGTTATGTACCAGACCAGATGTAGATGACTCACTAGGTGTAGTGATTAGGAATCAATCGGATCTTGGGATAATCACTGGACAACTGTGGAGGACAATTTTAAGTACTTGAGAAGCACTAAAGGAAAGTTCTTGGTTCGAGCTTCCAGAGTGATAAGGTCGACTGAAAGTCAATCACGGGCATTGTCTTTACCCTCAGTGGAAGGACGGTATGTTGGAAGAGTTTCCAGCTAGATACCGTGACATACTAGACGATGAAGGCTGAATACATTGCTACCAATGATGCTGCCAAAGTGGCTGTCTGGGCATTTCTTGGTCATGAGATGAACAAGGTTCCTACCATTGGGTGTCCAGTAACTGTTATTGTGACAAAAATGGAGTTGTGGCTTTTGCCTAGGAACAAAGGTCCCATCAGCATTCCAAACATATTCTGAGGCAAGTATCACCTGATCAGGGAGATGGTTGACCTCCAAGGGATCGAGGTAACGAAAGTAGACACGAAGGATAAAACAGCGGATCCACTCACAAAGGCCTTACCACTAGAGAGACTTCTATGGGATGGTTGAGTATGTGATACTACAACCACTGCTATACTGTTGAGTATGAGATACTGCAACAAATGGCCTTAGTGCAAGTGGGATATTATTAGTTATATGTATTCCTTAGAGGCCATTACTGTACATGTGATGTATGGTGTAGTGGATGCTTGGACATATATAGGGAGGACTTTCTTGCTTGACATGATAGTATGCTATATGGTTGCTCTTTATCTTAACATGTACACTTATTGTATCTCTATTACATGTTGATAAAGCCTTTAGGATGAGTACATGACTACAAGGTTTATGATGCAAATCATACTAGTGGGGAAAGGGTAGTCGATAAGTACATCCTTCAAATGTTCCTAGTCGTGGGAGTATCGAGACAGGGCATCAATACTCCAGAGTATACTAGCGTATACGCTTCTCGACCCATGTGATGGGCGATGGATGATCCTATATCTATTGGTGTTTGACATCAGAGAAGGTATACGGGTGCTCAGTGGAGACAGGGTACTCTGAACGAACTCGCCGAGAACTCCTAGATGGTATTATACCTATCATCGGATAGCAGTTCTCTTATGACACTGGTACAGGTTAATCTGTAGACCCGAGATCGTCATATTGTCTTGTGTGATTCCCACTGTGCTTTGATTTCCACCATACCACGGTCAAGAGATCGTGCAAAAAGGTGGTTTTTGAGTACAGTCCCGAGTCACATGGAGGCAATGAGCGATAGGAGGGGTTTCGTCTCTCCCGGTATTGGGAGTTGTTGTTGCGCTATGCTCGATTGGCCATAAGAGGAAATCCCTGGCCTGGGTTGCTGAGATTTACCGGTAAGTGTTATGAGTAGTTTCTCGAACCGTTATGGATCTTGCATCGTCATGACTAATTATGCTATTGGCCTCTGACGTTATACCACCCCCAGGCAGTGATATGCGATATATCAGACGAAGAGATCGGACTGTATGGTAGTGTTACTGTGTGGATTCGCAGAAGTACGAGCAGGCTTGCTTGTTGATCTTCTGATCGCTCAATACCCGGGTGGCCGTTACGTTTAGCTGACCGCTTGCAGCTTGTGGGTGTTTGATATGATCATCACCTACTGCCGGCGTATTGACGAGTCTTTAGAGTCCTGCACAGAGGTTTCCTGGCTCAAGCGAAACAGAGTAGGAGAACATATGTGATATGTGCGGCACCGAGATTAATACGATACGTGATACCGTATTTTATTCTCGCGATTTGTGATATCGGTCGTTTATATGTGATATAGCCGAGTTATCGGATCAAGTGTTGATTCGATAAGTTGTTGCATTTGATAGTAGTCGGTTATACACACTATAGCCGGATTATTAAATCAAGTGTTAATTTGATAATTTAATATATAATTATATATTTGATATATTACATTACATTAACTAGTATTAGCTCACTTAAAATTTCTTTTCACATTTGATACACTTTACATATATGTGATATATGTATTGTTTTCTATTTGCACACAAAATAAATATGTGATATATATTGTTGTGTCATGCTAGGTTAGACATGCAGCATGTATGTATGAGACGTATACCATACTAGGGTTAAAGCTAGGGTTTGATATTTATCACTTAATGTAACGTTTTAGAAATCGTTGTGCGAATTTTTCCGTTAATAGGTAAAATAAACTGTGTTTTCCGTAAAAACCCAGAGGTGATCATTTTTTCAGTATAGACTTAACTGCACCTAGTTTAACATGGAAATTGCTAGTTTGCGGTTTTTAGTTGTCACTTGAAAATTTTAGTTCACTTAAATATATTTCCTTAATTAAAATATTTTTATAAGCTTTTATTTATGCACTAAATTAATGGTAATTACAAATTTGATTGGATTAATTATGCTAATGTGAATCCATGCTAACTTAATCACAAGATTAAGCACTTTGACTTCTTCGCATAATATCTTGAAAATATCTAGATATTTGTTGAAATTAAAGAAAATTTTATGTAAAGAATTAAAAGGTGGCATGATTGGAAGTGCATTAATTAAGCTTTAATGATGTTTTTAGACTAGATTTTTCCACACAATTCCACAAACCTTCTCTTTTTCCAAGCTTGGCCTAGCCCCCCCTGCTGCCCTATCATTTTCTTCACCCCATTTTCACTTTTAAAAGCTCAAATAATTCATCAAAAATCATCAAATAATCCCACAAACTCTAAAACAAATCCATACCCATTATTCCTTAAGCTTAACCAAGCTTGGATCTTCATGAAAGATAGCATTTTGGAGGTTATTTTGTTGATCTAGTTGCAAGTTTGTGAATCTAAGTGAGGTATAAAGTCCTAACCCTAAACTTTAGTGTTGTTTCAATAACTTAATCTAGTTGTTAGATGTTTAATTAAATCTTGAATTAGCATGTTTTGGAAATTCTAGAAAGGGTTCTGAAGATCAAGTTAGAGTTTTGATTGGTTGAAATGTTTAATGGAGAAGTGTAGACTTGGAAAAACTTAACCTAGTTGTGAGAATATTATTTGTTATTTTCTTAATTGTCTAATTAAGCTTAATAGCAAACTAACTTTTACTAAATCTTATATGGGTGAGATTAAAATTGTAGTAAAGGTTTGTGTGACTTAGTTAAGCTACTTTGCGATGATTGTGATCGCTAGAATTGTCTAAACTTTTAGACTTGATCTAAGATGATTAAAAGTTGCTTACTAGGTTTTCGGTTAAATTAGGCATGAGTTTCAATTGACGTTGCAATGTTATATATTTTATCTTCAACGATATATATTGTGTTGTGAATGCGCGATCGGTACGATCGGGGTCTAGGCTTGGTGGTTGTGTAGTTTAGCGATCCTAGCCAGGCTTGTGCCGATGTCGTACGTGTTCTGTGCATTAGGTGCACAGCGGATATATCTTGTGGACGTTATCCTTGCGTTTCATTGTCTTTGTGTCGGCGCAGGATATTTAGCCTTATGTGTTGTGTTTGTGAAATTTTAGGATCGCAAGCGGGGACTTCGGACGCTGCGAAGAAAGGGAAGCAGGTGGTCGGATTTTCTTAGCTCAAGATCATCGGCGAGTAGATTTAACATCTATGGGGAAATCGTCTGTATGGCGTTATGCGTCAGGGCTTGATATGATATTATAGATGCATGTTTATACGCATATGAGTTGATTGCTGTCACGACCTGAAATATTAGCTCGTGACCGGCACTTAAATTACGCAACGTCTACAGGCGTAACGTAACCTAAGTAAGACGAAACCCAGAAATCTAAACCTTCCAACAGAAGTAAGTAATGAAAACAATTATACAACACTCGGAAACCTTAAGTACAAAACCTTAAACTAATTTTTCTTTTCTTTTCTTTCGTTTTCATAAAAATTTCGGTAACACCTCCTTTGTAAAATCTAGCCCCGAAACGGGTACAACAAAGAATAAAATGAAAGCATCCCCAAACGAGAGCAAAATACGCCCAACGGCGGAAACAAGCACCACAAGTATAAATGTATATACGATGCCCAACGGCGAAAATCCACACAAGGAAATAAAGTAAAGCAATACATCAACCCCAAAAGCGAACATAAAACCCATCGTTCAAGTCTCGCAACTACAAGTCTTCTAAGTCTTCAACATATACAATTACTAGTTTCTGATTTGATGGAGTCGACTAGATACAATATGAATAACAAATACGAGAGAGGCACGATCTAACATGTACCACCTACCAAAGAAAAACTCCCGAAAGTAAGCTGTGTGCCAACGATGCCGCTACTGTTCCAAGCGGACAACCTGCAAGAACTGAGGCGCAACGGGGGTAAGTTGGCAACTCGTGAGAAGAAAACATCAACAGGTAGAAATTGAAATAAACAACGATTCCTAGGTCAACTATATCATAAAGGTAATACTATGATATCTAGGGTGATTGTATCTGCATATGTGCCAACACATAATAAATGCCCATCAGCAAGTGGATATCATCCAACAATATAATCAATGAATGTATGTAGGTGGATTTCGTCCAACAATATAATCAATGCATGTATGCAGTGGATCTCGTCCATGTGTCAACCACTGACACAACAACTCTTGCATTAAATATCATAAAAGCATATGCAGGTAAATATGAGGATATCAAAGAATGTGTGTCCATCAATGACACATCAAATCATGGAAACCTGAGTGTCTAACCCCGACACTCGAAACATCATGAAACCCGTGTCTAGCATCGACACGTAAATCCTCTTACAATAGGCTCCGTCTACGGGATCGGCCCACTGGCTCCGACAGAACGGGTCAGCCTAAATCCATCTCATGACTCCGGTCGGTATCCTCCAGATAACCGCCAAGTCCAAATACTATCACCGGTAGGTAGTGGTCCCTCTGCCAGGCTCATCGTCTACACCACAAAATCACCTCTCGCCCCGGGGTACCATACCGGGTCCACCATGTACCCGCAGACGGTGTCTCCCACTCCTCGAATCGGGTATCAAATATCAATCTCATAACCGAGAAAACACAAGGTGGACGAACTGAAATATTATATCAAGAGAAACCAGGTTTTTAAAGCAATACACACTTTCTTTTGAAATAACCACAGTTCTCAAATCCCGAAATCTCATGAAAACAGCATATCTCAATGCGTATAATCATAAAGCATGATGTATGCAACATATAATAGAATGTAAGTATATCCGTATATCCTGCAACATGAAACAGTGATGTGATCATAGCAAGTAAATCGTGCAACATAGCATAATGGAGTGAGCATAGCCAGTATATCATGCAACCAAGCATAGCAATGTGAACATGGCAAGTATATCATAGCATGATGTAGCAATTCTACTGTGTAAGTAACATAGCAATTATCGATGATGATGTGTGTGAGTCGGCAATCTGTGTAAGTGTAACATACGCACCATCGATAATGGTGTAGGTGTACTAGCACAGGTATATGAAATGCAATGAGAATAACATGAATGCAGCATAAAGTACATCGTAAACTAAATGCTATAAGGTATACGTATCTAACATGACCAAGTCGGTGAATCTATCAATCGGCATCCAGCCTCAGAACATCACGTACGGTACAATCCAACGTACGGCATCCTCTAATCAAGGGTATGGATAAATCAACGAGTAAAACTCATCGCGTACGGTAATCTGTCGTACGGCGGCATTAAACAAACAGGGATTCTATCAACCTATACAACAACGGGGGGGAGGGTACGGAATCTATGTCTCGTACGGCATATCACTTATTATGCAATCATAATCCATATATAAATACCTATCTCTCAAGTCCCATCTGTGTCAATCTCGTATCAGGGGACCGGCAAGGTATCAACAATCTCATATCGACTCGCATCCATATAACGACGTATCTTACTAAGTCATCATATCTCGTCGAATACTCTTTTCATCTTATCAATCTCTCACATCAAGTCATTTTACATATGCATTCAATCATATGAATCTCATGTCACGCTACTCTAAATCTCATACTTAAACTCGTGCAACTACATATCTGTATATATATTGTGATTCACATTCACCTATCATATCCTTTTTATCAATTTGAGACATCATTCTTATCATATTATGTCCAAGAGTTATATCCTTAAAACCTTCATCTCATATCTCGATATATATTCAATCATTAATATCACCTCTAACTATCTTTTTAACCATATCTATAGTTTTCAAATGTAGGTTTCTCCTAAAGTATTCTATGTATATATCGGTTTCCATTCAAAATTTGCTGGGGTGTTATATGCCATCCACCCGACATCCCCAGTAGATATAAATCTACTCACCTGCTAAACTTCTCGCTTAGCCGAAGTCGATGCACTCCGTCGTATCGGAATCCACGCGAATGTACATACAATCAATATGAAATCGCAAGCTATTAACATCAAGTTCCAAAATCCAAAAACGGCATACGGTGCGCTCATAGGTTAGAACCTATAGCCTACGCATGCAAAATAATTAAACAACCCTTGTCGTTGATGTACAAACATCCAACGACCAAAATACAATATCAAAACTCAAAACCAAGAATCCCAATACCGGAAAACACAGCCAAAATCCTAACTAGGGACGCTATCCATGAAAACCACCAAGCCTAAAACTCCCAATAGTACCAATAACCCTATACTAGTAAACTGTAAAGTGGTTTAGGAAATTATACCGATCGATCAGTGTCCTTCGGTCTTCAATCTCAGTCCTTAGCATGTTACGGCTGCATTGACGATGTTCGCCCTCCGGTCAAGCTCGTCAATGAGGACGCACGTCGAGGATTCTTTATTCGGCACCCGTCTCAAAACCGAGGCAACTCGGTCATCCAGTTTGCTAGCCTAGATGCCCAAGAAGAAGTAGAGATAGTGTGTGAATACTTTGTCTCAAGGTACCCAAGCATTTGGGTGGAGGTAAATTGAAGTTGCCATTGGAGTGGAGAAGTAAGCATGAAATTTTGCTTAAGACAAATAATTCAACCAAAAGAAAATGGGCTCGGCCAAGTTTTTCTTCACTAGGGATTTGATGTAGTGAGGTGAGAGTTACAAAGGAAATAGGTGAGTGTAACAATTAAATAACACCAAATAAATTAAAAACCCAAAAGAAATTCTCCCACCAACCAAAAGTTCATAGCCATCCACAAAGCAATATTGAAAAAATTAATCATTCACCGTACCTTATCACCAAAAGACCATGCCTATTTAATGTTCAAGCATGACTCACCGAAAAAAAAGCCAGCCTCCTCACTTCCCATGCAATAGTGCTCGGCCAAATATCAAGGGAGGGGTGAGAACAAGAAGTAAAAAGGTGAGCCTAAGGATAAATATCAACCCAAAAGATCTACAACAAATATCCTTAAGCCAAACAAGAAGCAATAAATGTTCAAGACACCTCCATGACTTTCTTGAAGCCCACCAAAACCAAACCAAGCCCACTATCCTCACAATGGTTCGGCCAAAACAAATGGATGAATGAAATTTGGCCAAAAATGAAAGCACAACAAATTCCATTAAATAATATTTTATATTTTTCTGAAATTTTACAATCTTCCCCCCTTAAAAAAATTCGGTCCCCGAAATTAAATTTAAATCCCCAAATACTAAAACATTTCAAAATCCAACTCAATTAATAGGGCTCCGAAATCACGGAAATAACATAGCGCGTCGCATGCGCCTGAAGCCTTGTATGAAACTCAAAACCGAACTCCATCAAACGTCACGCAAATCGTCGTACTTGCACGCATATCATCGGAGCAACAAAGGAGATACAGATCTCGAAATCCACTACAAAAATCCCATAAGCACTAGTCAAATACTATAATACAGTTATAGTACGCATCCATGGAAAAGCTCTTAAAACCGAATAAAACATATGCAAAATCTTTTCTGAATCGCCGTGTGATGCGTAACTCACAGCACAAATGATGGACGCTCATTTATGAAGTAATAAATGTATGTTCATATATGTTTTGTCAAAATATGCGTTCCGCCCTTTCTAAAATACACCAAAAGGTTTTCCTTAGTAAACGTTCGTGTCACTCGCAGACACGTAAGAAATAGCGAGACTATAGCTCCTTTTTGAAAACCTCTTGGTAAACTTTTTATGCATGCAAAGAACACAGGTACTATCCTCGGATCAGTCCTGTTTTAGGTAATACAAAGTATTGGGCCTCATCATGAAAACAAAGTGCTCAAAAGCAAAATCAGCCTTAAAAGGCGTATCCAACAATCACGTGCGTCTGGTGCGCACGGAAATCAAATCCAAATACAAGTGCCAATATGCACGAAAGCAAAACTAAGTGCAACGGGTGTGCACGAAAGCATCCGTCCAATGCAACTGGTGTGCACGACAACAACAACCAGTGCATCTATAGCGCACGAAAATCTCGACCCAGTGCAACTAACATGCAAGAACAGAAATCCCAATCGACTACATCCGGTGTGCACAAATCACATCTCATATCATGCGCCCAACATGCGCGAAAATCCAAATCAAGTGCATCTGTCATGCACAAATCAAATCTAAATCAAGTGCATCCAACTTGCACGAATGAAATCTAAATCAAGTGCATCCAACATGCACGAATAAAATCTCAATCAAGCGCATCCGATGCGCATATAATCCAATACCGAGCGCCTAATATGCGCAAAAATACAATCCGAGCGTGTCTTGTCCATAATAAGCATCAATTGCAGTGGCATGCACGAAAACGAACATCAAGTACATACGTGCACGAAAACCCAAATCTGATAAAACGAATGCTCAAAGACATAAATCGGGTGCAACCAATGCACGAAATATGCATCCGGTGCAACAAATGCACAAAATACAAATCAGGTGCATCCAGTGCACGAACTGCAAATCCTATGCATCCAGTGCACGAAATATCAAATCCTATGCATCCAGTACACGAAATATCAAATCCAGTGCACCCAGTACACGAAATATCAAATCCTGTGCATCCAGTGCATGAAAACTAATCAATAACTCAAATGCGTATGAAAACTACACCGATTGTACCAAGGTGTATAAAAATCATAAACTTATGCAACTGCGTGCACAAAACACGTATCAATGCACTGCAAGCACATGTGAGCTATACCGAGTGCAAAAAATTCAAATCGAGTGCGTATCACACGCACATATCACATCAACCGTATGAAATCCACGAAATCATAAACATGTGCAGCCAAGGCAAAAAATCAATATCAAGTGCAAATAGATATGAACAAATCATAAACCAATACAACAGTGTGTAAAACGTATATCTAGTGCAATAACTATGCACAAAATGTAAATACCCAGTAGGTGCAGACATGGTGCACGAAATATCATAAAACTCAAATCCAAGCGTTATGAGCGTGATACTCAGATCACCAACGCAAATCGCATCAAATGACATTGAGGTACACCTCCTACAATGTCGAAGAAAAAAGTCGGTGCGCCCAAAAATGGCAGAGCAAGATCATCTACTAGCCTCCTGCTCATGGTCTGGCGTCCTCTGTCTCTGGGTCCTCATTTCTCTGCAGATTACCAATCTCGCAATCTATCGGCTCATCGGCCCGGTCAGGTGTGCTAACGGAAACGATTCCGCTCCGGCACTCCTCGGTCAACTAGTATGATCACTCATAAGGTAGCACATCACTGGCTACGGCCTCAGGTCCTCTGAATACACGTGACACATCTGATCCTCGGTGCAAATCTTATTGCAGCAGTGTCCTGGAAGGAGCCTGCTCAGGGTCTCTTCCGATCTCGCCTATGATGAACTATACGGAGACTGGTACTCTTACACAATCTTTTCTCGTTCTCTGGACATCTGCGTTCTCAGCACAACATTTCCTTGGGAACTGGTCGTATTCCAACACTCCCGTATACACATCCTATCTCAAATCTCAACGGGGAGCAACAATCGCTCGTCAGCATCTCGCACGAACCTCTTGTTCCACTCGTCTTTATTATCGTCCACATTGACGTCGCATCATCCTATCTGCGTACCGCAATTGTTCTCGGCTACAGTCAATCCAGAGTCTCTCACATGGACTCGAACTACGAACTCGGTATCTTCATCACTCTATCGAAGATATCTCGCCGAACACTTCCTCGGGAACTCGTCCCAACTATCGGAGGAATACTCTACACTCGTCCGTTCTCGATCAACTCACAACGCATCTGGGTGAGGTCCTCTATCCGTAACTGGTCATCTTACTGATCTCCTATCGGATCATCCGACGAACAACGTCATCTCTGGATCGATCTACTCTAGATCTGAGTAAGACTCTCCACACTGGAAATCTTCAACTCAACTGGGCCTGCGTCGGCGCATCAAATCTGACGAATCAGCTCTGTCTCTCAACTCAAGATAGATTATCTATCATCTGTCGCATCTCTGCCTAGAAGCTCCAGCGATCTCAGCTCGTAAGCTCTGGATGCGACATCACATCAATCTCAGCAACAGCTGGGTCATCTGTCTGCATGATAGACGACATCACAATCTTCGAGGTAGGCTGTACCTCAACAGTCCTCTCCCAACAGGCAGCCTCTAACAATGGCCCGATCATCCGGTACAAAACCGCACACTCGCCTCAAACGAGAGGTCACAACACCACACTACATCGATACGTTCCCATGTCACCAGAAAACACGATGGTCAGTCCTTGTCCACGACAAGCTCCCCCTGACCGCATCACTAGCAGCAGCTCAATCTGCGCTCAAACCATGGTGACAGGAACCTCAATCATGTATCGAAGAAAATAAATCAAAGGGATGAATCAACAGATCCAGAATGGATACATGATCATACGGAGAAACGGAATTAGTGAGAGTATGATCATGTAAACAAATAGAATCAAAGATCTCAAATGGATGTATAATCAAGGAAACAAAGAGAATTACAAGTCTCAAGATATGTACATCCTAAAGTCACTTAAGTGGAGTATCGTATCGTAAATATGTCGCGGAACATACGTACGGTACGTCACTCTACTCAAGATACATACTCCATCAATCAGGGTCTGCCTATGAAACGAAAGTTCGGGTCTAATACCCCTTTGTTCAAGTCTAAGTTCCGTAAGGTCAAGCCTATGTAACGAAATAAATTACGCCCCAGACTCCACATAATCAAACCTAGACTCGAACCAAGGTTAAACTTAGCGCTCTGATACCAACTTTGTCACGACCCGAAATATTAGCACGTGACCGGCACTTAAATTACGCAACGTCTACAGGCGTAACGTAACCTAAGTAAGCCGAAACCCAGAAATCTAAACCTTCCAACAGAAGTAAGCAATGAAAACAATTATACAACACTTGGAAACCTTAAGTACAAAACCTTAAACTTATTTTTCTTTTCTTTTCTTTGGTTTTCATAAAAATTTCGGCAACACCTCCTTTGTAAAAACTAGCCCCGAAACGAGTACAAGAAAGAATAAAAAGAAACCATCCCCAAACGGGAGAAAAACACGCCCAACGGCGGAAACAACCACCACAAGTATAAATATATATACGACGCCCAATCGATATGAACAACAAACGAGAGGGGCACAATCCAACATGTACCACCTACCTAAGCAAAACACCCGAAAGTAAGTTGTGTGCCAACGATGTCGCTACTGATCCAAGCGGACGACCTGCAAGAACTGAGGCACAACGGGGGTGAGTTTCCGACTCGTGAGTAGAAAATATCAACAGGTAGAAATCAAAATAAACAACGATTCCTAGGTCAACTATATCATAAAGGTAATACTATGATATCTAGGCTAACTGTATCTGCATATGTGCCAACACATAATAAATGCCTATCATCCAACAATAAAATCAATGCATGTATGCAGGTGGATCTCGTCCAACAATAAAATCAATGCATGTATGCAGTGGATCTCGTCCATGTGTTAACCAATGACACAACAACTCCTGCATATAAATATCATAAAAGAATATGCAGGTAAATATGAGGATATCAAAGAATGTGTGTCCATCAATGACACATCAAATCATGAAAACCTGGGTGTCTAACCCCGACACTCAAAACATCATGAAACCCGTGTCTAGAATCGACACGTAAATCCTCATATAAGAGGCTCCGTCTGCGGGATAGGCCAACGGGCTCCGGCAGAACGGGTCGGCCTAAATCTATCTCATGACTCCAGTCGGTATCCTCCAGATAACCGCCGAGTCCAAATACTATCACCGGTAGGTAGTGGTCCCTCTGCCAGTGTGATCGTCTACACCACGAAATCACCTCTCGCCCCATGGTACCATACCGGGTGCACCATGTACCCGCAGACGGTGCCTCCTGCTCCTCGAATCGGGTATCATATATCTATCTCAGAACCGAGAAAACACATAGTGGACGCACTGAAATATCATATCAAGAGAAACCGGGTTTTTAAAACAATACACACTTTCTTTTGAAACAACCACAGTTCTCAAATCCTGAAATCTCATGAAAACAACATATCTCAATGCGTATAATCATAAAGCATGATGTATACGACATATAACAGAATGTAAGCATATCCGTATATCCTGCAACATGGAACATTGATGTGATCATAGCAAGTAAATCCTGCAACATAGCATAATGGTGTGATCATAGCCAATATATCATGCAATCTAGCATAGTAATGTGAACATGGCAAGTATATCATAACATGATGTAGCAATTCTACTTTGTAAGTGACCTAGCAATTATCGATGATGATGTGTGTGAGCCGGCAATCTGTGTAAGTGTAACATACGCATCATAGATAATGGTGTAGGTGTACTAGCACAGGTATATAAAATGCAATGAGAATAACATGAATGCAGCATAAAGTACATCGGGAACTAAATGCTATAAGGTATACATATCTAACATGACCAAGTCGGTGAATCTATCAATCGTCATCCTGCCTCACAACATCACTTACGGTACAATCCATCGCACGACATCCTCTAATCTAGGGTATGGATAAATCAACAAGTAAAACTCATCACGTACGGTAATCTATCGTACGGCGGCATTAAACAAACAGAGATTCTATCAACCTATACAACAACGGGGGGGTACGGAATCTAAGTCTCGTACGGCATATCACTCATTATGCAATCATAATCCATATATAAATACATATCTCTCAGGTCCCATCCGTGTCAATCTCGTATCAGGGGACCGGCAAGGTATCAACAATCTCATTTCGACTCGCATCCATATAACGACGTATCACACTAAGTCATCAAATCTCATCGTATACTATTTTCATCACATCAATCTCTCACATCAAGTCATTTTACATATGCGTTCAATCATATGAATCTCATGTCACGCTACTCTAAATCTCATACTTAAACTCGTGCAACTACATATCTGTATATATATTGTGATTCACATTAACCTATCATATCCTTTTTATCAATTTGAGACATCATTCTTATCATATTATGTCCAAGAGTTATGTCCCTAAAGCCATCATCTCATATCTCGATATATATTCAATCATTAATATCACCTCTAACTATCTTTTTAAACGCATCTATAGTTTTCAAATGTAGGTTCCTCCTACAGTAATTTATGTATATATCAGTTTCCATTCAAAATTTGCGGGGGTGCTATACGCCATCCACCCGACTTCCCCAGTAGATATAAATCTACTCACCTGCTAAACTTCTCGCTTAGCCGAAGTCGATGTGCTTCGCCGTCTCGGAATCCACGCGAATGTACCGACAATCAATATGAAATCGTAAGCTATTAACATCAAGTTCCGAAATCCAAAAACGGCACACGGTGCGCTCATAGGTTAGAACCTATAGCCTACGCATGCAAACAATTAAACAACCCTTGTCATTGATGTACAAACATCCAACGACCAAAATACAATATCAAAACTCAAAACCAAGAATCCCAATACCAGAAAACACAGCCAAAATCCTAACTAGGGCCGCTATCCATGAAAACCACCAAGCCTAAAACTCCCAATCGTTCCAATAACCCTATACTAGTAAACTGTAAAGTGGTTTAGGAAATTATACCGAAAGATCCGTGTCCTTCGGTCTTCAATCTCAGTGCTTAGCATGTTACGGCTGCCTTGACGAAGTTCGCTCTCCGGTCAAGCTCGTCAAAGCGGACGCACGTCGAGGATTCTTTATTCGTCTCCCGCCTCAAAACCGAGGCAACTCGGACATCCAGTTTGCTAGCCTAGATGCTCAAGAAGAAGTAGAGATAGTTTGTGATTACTTTGTCTCAAGGCACCCAAGCATTTGGGTGGAGGTAAATTGAAGTTGCCATTGAAGTGGAGAAGTGAGCATGGAATTATGCTAAAGAAAAATAATTCAACCAAAAGAAAATGGGCTCGGCCAAGTTTTTCTTCACTAGGGATTTGATGTGGTGAGGTGAGAGTTACAAAGGAATGAGGTGAGTGTAACAATTAAACAACACCAAATAAATTAAGAACCCAAAAGAAATTCTTCCAACCAAAAGTTCACAGCCATCCACAAAGCAATATTGAAAAAATTAATCATTCACCATACCTTATCACCAAAAGACCATGCCTATTTAATGTTCATGCATGACTCACCAAAAAAAAACCCAGCCTCCTCACTTCCCATGCAATAGTGCTCGGCCAAATATCAAGGGAGGGGTGAGCACAAGAAGTAAAAAGGTGAGCCTAAGGATAAATATCAACCCAAAAGATCTACAACAAATATCTTTAAGCCAAACAAGAAGCAATAAATGTTCAAGCCACCTCACAATATCAATCCATGACTTTCTAGAAGCCCACCAAAACCAAACCAAGCCCACTATCCTCACAATGGTTCAGCCAAAACAAATGGATGAATGAAATTTGGCAAAAAATGAAAGCATAACAAATTCCATTAAATAATATTTTATATTTTTCTAAAATGTTACAATTGCACATGAGCATCATTGCATATTATTACCTGTTGTGCCTTGACTTGGTACCTATTGGACAATGTACCATTACTGACGGTTAATGTTGCATGAGTACTAAATTGTATGCTACACCCATACCGTTGGTAATTGCCATGTCACGCGCAACACATATATTGCTATAGTTACATATACCCATATGTGGTATTGTATTGTCATTGACATTGAGACGTTGATTATTGTGCTATTGCGCATATGAAATATAGCATGCATGCATACCTACATGCTTACACACATACCTTGCTATAGCTACAAGTTCACTTTATATGATGTTGCGTTGGATTTGGATAATTGGGAACCGCATGATATACTCAATGACTTGATGCGTTTAAATAGCAGATTTCCCTTCATATACTCATATTGTTGTTCTATGTTGCATACATCATATTACATGGATTTACGCATTGAGATATGGATTTCATGTGATTTTCTGGATTTGAGAACCGCGGGGATATTTCAAGAAATGTGTATTGTTTTGAAAACCCGGTTTCTATTGATATGTGGATTGCGAGTGTTGAGGTTGGACACTCAGGTTCCATGGATTGCGAGTGTCGGGTTGGACACTCAGGTTCCGTGAGATGTATGGGTATGTGGATTGCGAGTGTCGAGGTTGGACACTCAGGTTCCGTGGATTGGGAGTGTCGGGTAGGACACTCAGGTTCCGTAAGATGTATGGGTCTGTGGATTGCGAGTGTCGAGGTCGGACACTCAGGTTCCATGGATTACGAGTGTCGGGTTGGACACTCAGGTTCCGTGAGATGTACAGATACGATATGTGAATTTACGTATCGATGTTGGACATGAGTATTTCATGATATTTCGAGTGCCGATATTGGGCACTCAGGTTCCATGAGATTTACAGGATATGAGGGCCAGTCCTGGTGACGGCGCCTGAGGATTTTGGGATTTAGGGTGTCGTTGATAGACACCAGGTTTTTCCATGCTGAAGATTTGTGCATGAGGTTTATTATTTATTCCACACTCAGGATATATTTGATATGCATTTGATTCATGTCGATATAGTACCCTGGTGGTGTACCTTGCTCACGATAGTTTCATATTCATATTGCCATACTTATGCTATCAGATTACATGTAATTGATTATCACTGTTAGTGCATATTTGCAATTACAGTATGATGTTATTTACTATTCACGAGTTGGCAACTCACCCCCGTTGTGCTACAGTGTTTTGCAGGATTTACCCTCAGAGTAGTCGCGGCAGGGATTCTTCTTATCTATACTTTTGCGGATACCGCTACGGTTGGCTTTGAGGCCTTTTGCTATAGGTGGATTTGCGGTTGTCCGATGATGTTCATTATTTATCTTTTGTATCTAGTACTCTCCATCTACCACTTCATGTATTTGACTTAGAGACGAGTTGTGAGGATCGATGTTGTATTATTTTGTGACTCTGGGTGCCGTGCTCGTGGGAGCCGGCCTTGTTATAAAGTTTTACCTCCTTATGTTGTTTTCATTTATATTTCTTCGCTACGGCGTCGTATATATGCTTGTGGTGGTTGTTTCCGCCGTTGGGCGTGATTTGCTCCCGTTTGGGATGCTTTATTTATATTCTATGTTGTACCCGTTTTCGGGGCTAGTTTTTACAAATGAGGTGCTGCCGAAATTTTTAAGAAAGTAAACTTAAGTTTAAATATTTTTAATTGAGATTTCCGAAGGTTTTTAACTATGTTTTCTCCATTTATCCCTTTTTGGGGTGGTTTAGATTTCTGGGTTTCGTCTTACTTAAATTGCGTACGCCTGTGGACGACACGTGGTTTAAGTGCCGGTTACGTGGCTAAATTTGGGTTATGACAAAATTGATATCAGAGCGCTAGGTTTTACCTTTCGGAGGGTAGGATGACCTTGGTATGATGGTGTAGGTAGCTTAAGCAGAGTGAATTTTCCGTGGCATACTTACAACACGGTACTCCGCCTAATTTACCTTAGGACTTATTGCTTGAAAATTCCTTCCATGATTATATACATCCTTGCGATTCGATTTCTATGTTCTTATCGAATCATATTTTCATTTATAGTCATTATGCCGCTGAAGACTACGAGGGCGCAAAGATCGGCCGCGAGGGTCGAGGTCAGAGTTGACTCATCGGAGACGAGGACTGACCAGGGCGGTACACCTGTTGTACCGGAGCAGATTGATCCACCGTCGATGGACCGTATTGCTAGACTTGAGGCCGGTATGCAGGATATGCGCCAGATGATTGGGTCATTGGTTAAGGCCAGTCGGGCACAGAGACAGGATGTTGTTCCACCTATTGCGGGGACCGCGTTGGTGCCTACTGTTTAGGCTGTTGTACCTGCAGCTACAGAGGTGATTACTATATCGTTATCGGAGTTCATGAGGCTGAGGCCTCCGGTTTTCACTGGCACCGATGCAGCTGAGGATCCATAGTCGTTTATCGACCGGATGGCCAGGATATGTCATTCACTGAGATGCTCCGACGCGAGATGGGTAGAGTTCGCGAGTTTTCGTCTGGAGGGTCTGGCCCAGAAGTGGTGCGAGTCGTTAGAGAAGGGCAGAGCCACGGGTCTTGCTCCTATGACCTGGGCTGAGTTCGTGATGGTGTTTCTCGCCAGTATTCTTCTGTAGAGCGTCGGGAATGCTCGATCACGCAGTTTCAAGTTGTTACGCCAGACTCCGGGTATGACGGTGGCTAAGTACGATGTGCAGTTTACCGAGCTAGTTGTGTATGCTCCGTATTTGGTAGCTACTGAGGAGATGCGGGTTAAGAGGTTTGGTTGAAACCTGCTTACCCGGTTGTTCCTCGCTATCAGCATACAGCATTGTGACACGTATGCAGCAGCGGTGGACGCAGCCCTATTGGTTGAGGAGCGTCTTTTTGAGTCGTCGGTTGTTCCGGAACCGAAAAGGGTTCGTACTGGTATGTCATCACGGAGACAGACGTTTAGACGCCGTGATAGATTCCGTTCAGGTATTGGGGGTAGTGGAGGCTCGGGACAATGCCAGTTATTTAGCTCTTATCCCTAGGAGGGTCAGCAGTTTTCATCTGGATGTTTCCGGTGCGGGAGTTTGTGTCATCGCATTCGTGATTGTACTGAGCCATATGAGGGCGAGGCAGCTGTACCACATGTTACCCTACCACTTTCTCCACCTCAGAGGGCGTTGCCTCTTATGCCTGTTGTTGCTCCGCATCAGACTCATGTTCAGAGAGGTCGTGGTCGCGGTGGTTTTGTTACGAGGGGACGGGGTAGCAGAGGCGGAGGTCGGCCAGTTGCCGATAGAGGGCAGGCTCAAGTGTTTGCCTTGACTCATCAGGACGCACAGGCGTCCAATGCAGTGGTTTCAGGTACTCTTTATGTATGTTCTTTTGATGCACACGTTTTATTTGATCCGGGATCTACGCATTCATATGTTTCTAGACACTTCGTACCAAGGTTAGGCCGAGAGTCGTGTTCGTTAGATCGGCCGCTTGTCGTGACTACTCCTGTTGGCGAATCGTTTGTTGCGCGACATGTGTTTCGGTCGTGTGTCGTTCGTATAGGAGATAGAGATTTGTCCGTCGACTTGATCCTTCTTGAGATGTTGGACTTCGACGTTCTCCTGGGCATGGACTGGTTAGCTACTTGCTACGCGTCCGTGGACTACCGCGAGAAGACAGTCAGGTTTTGTTTTCCCGGCGGGTCAGTTCTGGTTGTGCAGGGGGACCGTGGTGCCGCCCCTTACAGTTTGATTTCAGCCCTTTGCGCTAGTCGGCTTTTGAGGAGGGGATCTCCGGGATTCTTAGCTTTCATTCATGATATTGGAGCCACAGTAGATTCGTTGGACCGGGTTCCTATCGTGCGAGAGTTTTCCGATGTTTTTCCCGATGAGTTACCTGGTTTACCGCCAGAGCGCGATATTGAGTTTTGCATTGATCTGATTCCTAGCACGAGGCCTATTTATATACCGCCTTACCGGATGGCCCTAGCGGAGCTTAGAGAGCTTAAAGATCAATTGCAAGAGTTGCTTAATAGGGACTTGTGCGGCCGAGTGTTTCGCCTTAGGGAGCTCTTGTTCTGTTCGTCAAGAAGAAGGATGGCAGACTGAGGTTGTGTATGGATTATCGTCAATTGAACCGAGTTACGTTGCGGAATAGGTATCCTTTACCTCGCATTGACGATCTGTTTGATCAGCTCCAGGGTGCAAAACATTTTTGTAAGATTGATTTGCGATCGGGTTATCATAAGTTGCGGGTTCAGAATGATGACATTCCGAAGACTGCTTTTCGTACGCGCTACGGGCATTATGAGTTTTTGGTGATGTCGTTTGAACTCACCAATGCGCCAGCAGCGTTCATGGATCTGATGAACCGGATTTTCAGGCCATTCCTCGACCAGTTTATTATTGTATTTATTGATGACATTCTGGTCTACTCTAGGAGTCGAGAGGAGCATGAGCAGCACTTAAGAATTGCTTTGCAGACATTGAGAGAGCACCAGCTGTATGCTAAATTCTCAATGTGCGCATTTTGGCTTGACAGAGTTGACTTCCTGGGTCATGTGGTGACGGGAGACGGTATTCTTGTAGACCCGAGGAAGATCGAGGCTATACTGCTTTGGCCCAGACCTAAATCTGTGACAGAAGTCCGCAGCTTTTTGGTCTTAGCTTGTTATTACCGCCGTTTCGTGCAGGATTTCTCGAGTATCGCTGCACCGCTGACTGGACTGACCAGGAAGGGGGTTCCTTTTCTTTGGACGGAGGCATGCGAGCAGAGTTTTCAGCAGTTGAAGACTCGGTTGACGATTGCACCAGTTCTATCTTCACCTTCTGGATCGGGCGGCTATGTTGTTTACTGTGATGCTTCTCGAGTGAGGCTCGGTTGTGTATTGATGTAGCATGCTAGAGTTATCGCTTACGCTTCTAGGCAGCTGAAGAAGCACGAGCAGAATTACCCCACTCACGATCTTGAGATGGCCGCGGTGCTCTTTGCGCTGAAGATTTGGAGACATTACTTGTACGGGGAGTCATGTCAGATTTTCACGGACCACAAGAGGTTGAAGTACATCTTCCAGCAGCGGGATCTGAATTTGAGACAGCGCCGTTGGATGGAGCTTGTGAAAGATTATGATTGTGAGATCCTTTATAACCCGGGCAAGGCGAATGTGGTAGCTGATGCTTTGAGTCGTTGGCCCGGGGGTAGCATGTCCCAGTTGAGCACAGTTCAGCGACAGTCTTCTGCAGATTGGTAGATCTTGTGCGACGGTAGAGTATAGTTTGAGTTTACTTCCACTGGGGGACAGCTTGTGATCAGTCGAAAATATTGCATTTTTAACACATCAATTTCCCTACTATTTGCAATCATCTAAAGGTGTTCGGTATGAATATAGCACATATTAGCAAAACATCTGTAAAATACCAAATAACATGTGTTATATTTTATAACCGACATTTCTGAGGGAAATTGAGTGTTTATCATTGCATGCATCATCTGTGTATAGCGCAACACTTGTCTCGAGAATCTGTGCAGGAAATTCCAGGAAAAAAGCCGAAACAGTTAAAAGTGCTGACAAAGATACGCCAAGTCCAAGACTTGTGATCTGGCAGTGAAAGAGAAAGTATAAAAAGATTCTACACATCATAAAAGTGGCACAAAGTCAGCCCAAAAACACCACAGAAGTTTCAAGCCCCAAGGCTTCAAAATGGCCGTGGATCCGCGGCCGAAAGCCCATTCCCCCCGCGGATCCGCGGCGCTATGATGACGTCACCACTTCAGATTTTCTCCACCTGTCTCTTTATAACAGCAATGCTTCCAGAAGACTCTAGAATAACACGCGGCTTCATCCAGAAAGCTCGGCCTAACAACCTCACCCTAGAATATTCCTCATTATAGAATATTCCCTCCAACAAACTTCTTCTAGAAGCCTCTCTCTAACAATCTTTTTGGAGGGAAATTTGAATTCGAATTCTAGATCTAGGGTTGAGGTGGTTATAAAAGGAGACTTAGATCTAGGGTTTTAGGGGGTTAATTTAGTTCATTAATTGTTTATTGTTAGTGGTTGAAAATTGAGCCAAAATCCCACAAGTTGAGTGACACAACTAGTGCATTCAAACCCTAACCCTAATCCAAAATCCAAAGCCAAAATCAAGATCACCGAGTACAATTCAAGCAAGAAGCCATCAACCTTTTAGGAGCAAAGCCGATCTTCATCCGAGAAAGTGATCCTCCAGACGATCTGCGACTCATGGAGACGTACGGAGCCAAATCGACGATCTAGTTCTTTATCTTGTAGATCTAGAGAAAATTGTAACAAAATTGTTGATAAATAAAAGGTGAAATTCTTTATCTTGCTTACTTTTATATTTGAGCATTATGATTAGATCTCAATTCTTGATTGTGTTCTTTGATATGATACTTGAGTAAAAACTCCGCTCGTGAAGGAGTCGAGAGAATCAATAAATGATGATGTTACAAATCTTGAAACGATTCTTAAGTCCTATGAGTTTTGTAAACTCTAGTAAATTGAAGTATCGACAACCTAGTTTTGAGCGATGCTTTCTTGAATGTGTTCGCTTTTAATTAGTGATCCACGATCGATTCTTGAATTTACTAGAGGCTAGAATGTGAATGAAATCAACGAAAGGACAAGGGATAGATGATGAAACCCTAGTTTCCGCAAGAAATCCCTAATTCTCGTTGATCATCATCGATCTAGTATCAAATCATCAATGGATAAGAAAACATAATACCTAGTTTTCATCACTTCTATAGATTCGATCGATTCCTACGAGCCTCATTAAAAATCTTGATTACTAATTCAATTTGGATAATTCTTGATTCTCGATTCTTGATCTTTAGTATTTCTTTAAAATTCTTGAAACTAAATTTCAAAATTCATGAATCATTTTCTTTTCTTCTTTTCATTTCGACTCATCTAAAACGATAGCAAGCAAAACACACATCTTTGTGGACGATCCGCACTCGCTAACGCGCTACATACGACACCGTTATTGATTGCGGTCAAAAATTTCTTTTGTTGTGATTTCTTACACTTTTCTTATATACACACTGGAAAAAGATCAATCAGCTTGCTCACCTCCGCGCCCGTCCACTTCTACTTGATTGTATCCATGAGGCGCAGCCCAGTGATGCCCGTTTGTCTGAGATTCTTGAGCTTGTTCGGCAGGGTACAATTTCGGAGTTCATGATTGATGACCAGGGTGTGCTACGTTATGGGACTTGCTTGTGTGTACCAGATACCGATTGATTGAGATGCGAGATCCTAAAGCAGGCACATCAGTCGGCCTTTAGCGTTCATCCAGGTTCCACTAAGATGTACCGTGATTTGAGAGACATTTGCTAGTGGGCAGGGATGAATAGTGATGTTTCGGACTTTGTTTCGACGTGCTTGACTTGTCAGCAAGTCAAGGCTGAGCATCAGAGACCGGCTGGAGAGTTGCAGCCTTTACCCGTTCCGGAGTAGAAATGGGAGAAGATTTCCATGGACTTCGTTGTGGGTCTACCCAGGGCCAGTCGAGGGTATTACTCTATTTGGCTGATTGTTGACCGGTTGATCACTTCCTTCCAGTGAAGACCACTTTCGTTTATGCTCAATATGCTCAATTGTATATAGATGAGATTGTGCGTTTGCACGGCGTTCCCACATGCATCGTATCCGACAGAGGCACCCAGTTTACTAGCCGTCATTGGCAGAAGCTTCAGGATGCTTTGGGTACCCGGTTGAGTTTTAGCACCGCTTTTCATCCGCAGACCGATGGTTAGTCGGAGCGGACTATACAGACTCTGGAGGATATGCTTCGTGCGTGCGTGCTTGATTTTGGTGGCGATTGGGATCGTCACTTGCCGTTGATTGAGTTCTCCTACAACAACAGCTCTCAGGAGACTATTCAGATGGCACCTTTTGAGGCTTTGTATGGAAGGAAGTGTCGATTGCCAGTCTGTTGGACTGAACTCAGTAAGAGTAGGGTTTTGGGACCCCAGCTAGTTCAGGAGACTATGGAGAAGATCCAGCTGATTCAGGACAGGATGAGAGCATCCCAGTGCAGACAGAATTCTTATGCCGACCGTCGTCGTCGCAGACTTGAGTTCGCTGTGGGGGATCATGTAATCCTGCGGATTTCTCCGATGAAGGGCGTTATGATATTTGGGAAAAAGGGGAAGCTCAGTCCCAGATTTGTAGGTCCTTTCGAGATCCCTGACCGAGTTCCATTGCCTATCGTTTGGCACTTCCGCCAAGCTTTCCAAATGTTCACCCCATTTTCCTTGTGTCAATGCTTCGTAGATACCTTCATGATCCTTCTCACATGATTCAGCACCAGACCGTTCAGCTAGAGCATGATCTTTCATTCACTGAGCAGCCGGTAGTTATATTGGGTTGGCAGGTGAAGAAACTTCGGTCAAAGGTCTTGCAATTTTTGAAGGTTCTTTGACGTGGCTCTACTAGTGAAGAGATCACTTGGGAGGCCGAGGGCGAGATGAGGAAGAAATTCCCTCATCTCTTCGATGGTACGCGTATTTAAATTTTAAATTCGGGGACCGAATTTCTTTAAGGGGGGAGATTGTGTTGGGATTCCTTAGCACCTAGCCTAGGGTTTGCAAGCATCACACATGCCACAACAAAAATCAAGGGGGTGCTATACAATCAACTATGAATCGTACTAGAAAACTATCTAACCATAACAAGTAATCTACATTACAAAGAGAAGTGAACTAGAATACAACCTTTGTTGATCCGGTCCTTCACTTCTAAAGTTCCGTGTTGATGTCCCTTCGCTGCGATCATCGTAGTCCCGAACTATAGAATGGATTTCCCCGGTGAAATGAACAAGCTTGCTCGTAGACTTCGAGGCCGAAGATGATCTACGTCGAGGTGACTCAAACTCAAGCTAACCCTTCACTAGGTCAAGAACTTTGTGAAGAGAACACCCTAAACTAAATGGAAAGTAGTATAGGATGATGAAATAGGAAGTGGGTTCACTTTAGAATTTGATTTCTCACTTGTTTTCATCACTTAGAAAAATCTAGTAAGGTTTTCTTTTGGATGAAGAAGAAGAACAAGAAAGAATGAAAATGAGAAAAGAATAATAATCATTATGCAAACATGGGTGAGTAATTATCATCCACTAACCTTTGTAGAGACATAACTATGGTTAATTATAATGTTTTGGTTAATAAATATCTTAATCAAGACAAAATAAGTGAACTTTGTCAAAGATACTTCAAGCTTCATGAAGCTTCACGTTATGAAAAAAGATGCGACCATTTTGAATAACTAAGATAAATAAAAACTTAAATTATAATTAGAATGGTGTATGTCACACACACACCCATGTTTGCATGTATCATCAATCATGATACAAACATGTACACAATTATATATCGCATATACACTTTGTGCACATCAAGTGAGAAAATAATCTTAAGTGAACCAATACTAGTTAATGTAAAGAAATATATCAAATATATAATTATACATTAAATCATTAAATCAACACTTGATTTGATGATCCGGCCATATCACATATAACCGACTAATATCTAGTGTATCAATATATCGAATCAACACTTCATTCGGTAACCCGGCTATATCGCATATAACCGAACAATGATACAAATCGCGAGAATAGAATACGGTATCACGTACTCATATTATTCTCGGTCCCGCACATATCTCATATGTGCTCGTATTTCATTTCTCTTGAGCCAGGAAACCTCCATGTAGGACTTGTCAATACGCCGGCAGTAGGTGGTGATCATATCAGTCACCCACAAGCCGCAAGCCGTCTGCTAAACGTAACGTGTAAGTTATATGTATGCCTTAAAGGCAATTACTGTACATGCGATTTATATTTTAGTGGATGCTTGGACATATATAGGAAGGACTTTCTTGCTCGACATGATAGTATGCTATCTGGTTGCACTTTATCTTAACATATAAACAAATACTGTTTTGTGATCACATGTTGATAAAGCTCTTAGGATAAGTACTTGACTACCAGGACTATGATGTAGATCATACTAGTGGGGACTAGGTAGTCGATAAGTACATCCTTCAAATGTTCCTAGTCGTGGGAATATCGAGACAGGGCATCTGTAATCCAGAGTAGACTAGCGTATGCGCTTCTTGACCCATATGATGGGCGATGGATGATCACATATCTATTGGTATTTGATATCAGAGAAGGTATATGGGTGCTCAGTGGAGATTGGGTACACTGGACGGACTCGCCGAGAACTCCTAGATCGTATTATACCTATCGTCGGATAGCAGTTCTCTGGTGACACTGGTACAAGTTAGTCTGTAGACCCAAGATCGTCATAGAGTCTTGTGTGATTCCTACTGTGCTTTGATTTCCACAATACTACGGTCAAGTGATCGTGCAAAACGGTGGCTTTTAGGTACAGTCCCGAATCACATGGAGGCAATGAGCGATAGGATGGGTTTCGTCTCTCCCTGTATTGGTGGTGGATGTTGGGCTGTGCTCGATTGGCCATAAAAGGAAATCCCTGGCCATGGTTGCTAAGATTTACTGGTAAGTGTTACCAGTTGTTTCTCGAACCGTTATGGACCTTGTATCGGCATGACTTATCAGGCTATTGGGGTCTGACGTTATACCACCCCCAGGCTGATGATATGCGACATATCAGATGAAGAGACCGGACTGTACGGTAGTGTTACTGATTGGATTCGCAGGAGTTATAGCAGGCTTGCTTGTTGATCTTCTGATCGCTCAATACCCGGATGGCCGTTATGTTTAGCAGACCGCTTGCGGCTTGTGGGTATTTGACATGATCATTAACTACTGCCAGTGTATTAACAAGTCTTTAGAGTCCTACACAGAGGTTTCCTGGTTCATGCGAAACGGAGTAGGAGCACATATGCGATATGTGCGGGACCGAGATTAATACGAGTATGTGATACCGTATTCTATTCTCGCGATATGTGATATCGGTCGGGTATATATGATATAGCCGGGTTATCGGATCAAGTGTTGATTCGATTAGTTGATTCATTTGATATTAGTCGGTTATATGTAATATAGCCGGATTATTAAATCAGGAGTTGATTTAATAGTTTAATGTATAATTATATATTTGATATATGAAATTACATTAACTAATATTAGCTCACTTAATATTTCTTTTCTCACTTTTTGATACATTGATATATATGTGATATATATTAATTGTATTCTTTTTGCACAAAATATATATATGATATATATTGTTCTGACATGCTAGGTTACACATGCAACATGAATGTAAGAGACTCATACCATGCTAGGGTTTTGTTAAGCATTCATTTATCATTAAGTTATTACAAATTAGTGGATTAAATCATTGCTAGAAGCTTGTAGAAGCTTGTGGATGAGCATTGACTAAGTCCACTCCTTTATTTTCCTTAAGATATTTTGTGACCTAGCCATTAACCATACACAATGGTTAACTCTCTATAAGGGTTAGATATATGATATACTCACCCATGGTTGCAATTTTAACCTTAATGATTCATTCATTCATCACTAGAGCTTCATCTTCTTCTTCCTCATTCAAGCTTTCTAGCTTTTGTAAAAGTGATGATAACTTGTGAGAAAAATATATCTAAAGTGAGCCCACTTCCTACTCCATCATCCTATACTATTAGCCATTTAGTTTAGGGTATTTTCTTCACTAATCTACACAATTAGTTAAGAGATAGCATGAGCTGGTGTCTCCTCGACGTAGATCATCTTCGGCCTCGAAGACTTCGAAGCAAGCTTGTTCGTTTCTTCATGGGAGCTTTTTCTAGAGTCCGGGGGATCGTGATCGCAGCGGAGGGACTACTACACAGAGCTATTGAAGTGAAGGACTGGTCTACAAAGGTTGTATTCCTTGTTTACTTAGATCTAAAGAGTTTACATATCATGTTTAACCCTAAGCCTCTAGTTAAGATCTTGGTTAGGGTTTGTTTAGCACCCAAAATTTTTTCAGTAGCATGATTGTGTTGGATATAGTGCCCTCTAAGTCAATTATTGGATCGCAGGTACGTAATTGCAATGATTGAGGGAGGACCTATACCGATATGACTGTCTTAATCGAGATGATAGTATGCTATCTGGTTTGTCTTTATCATCGTATACATGCTTTAGTTCACTATTGCATGTTGATAGAGCCCATAGGATTCTTGCTTGACTGCCAGCAGTATGATGGCGATCATATACATGGGAGCTGGGGTCTGTAAGCACATCCTTAAAGTGTCCCTAGTCGTGGGAGTTTCGAGATAAGGGCATCGATAATCCAGAGTAGACTAGTGTATACAGTCGAGACCCCGACGAGGGGCGGTGGCCGGTCTCACAAGCCATTGGTGTCAGTTAGCTCACCTAAGATGTATACAGGTGCTCATTGAGTACACCAGACAGGACTCGCCGGGAACATGCTAGTTGGTATTATATATATCGTCAGATAGCAGTTCCCTGGTGACATGTGTACAGGTTAGTTCGTCGACCTGAGATCGTCATTTGTCTCGTGTGAGTTCCCACTGTGCTTTGATTACTATCCTACCACGCTCAAAGGAGACGTGCAAACAGGTTTTAGTCGGGTACAGTCCCGAGCCATATGGAGGCAGTGAACGGATCGTCGGGGATTCGTTTCTCCCGGTATTGGGGGTTGATGTCGCACAGTGCACGGGTGGTCATCACTAGAAATCCTCGGCCGAGATAGTAGAGAATTACTGATTTGGATCAGTAGTTTCTCAGGTGGTGATGGGCTTCATACCGACACGAATTATCACGTTATTAGGTGTCTGACTTTATCCACCCCCTAGACTCGATATGCGATACTCTTAGACGAACGGACCGGACTGTACGGATATTTTCACTGTCAGGCTCAGTAGGGTTTCTGGATGAGTTCGCTCGTCAGCTTCCCTTCCGATCAATACATAGGCAACCGTTACGTACAGCTTGTACCTCTGACGTGCTAATGGTTATACCCGGTGCCAGTGTATTGATGAGTCATTAGAGTTCCCCAAAGACACTTTCCCAAGTTCGGGCAAAACGTTGTAGAGGCCGTATGGTTTTATGGCAGGGTTCGGAAAATGCACGTGCGTTTATGCACGTGTCATATTTTGAGCAGATAATACTAATAGGCTTTAGTTTAAGCCGGATCCGAGTATTATACTGTGTAGATATAATAACTTTGTCTCAGTTGCATTTGTATTCGGTCATAATACAAATGCGGGTATGTTTATACTGTTACGGGGTTATCCTGAAATTCGTTTCGGGATCGCCTATGGAAGTTGCCAGTTTCCAGTTTTCTATCACCCGTATTAAACATTCGGTTAAATGCGGATTTATTTTTTCTTCATGAGGGTGAGTCATGAGGTGAGTCATGAGTGTGGAATGTTCTAGAATGGTGACTAGGTTAGTGACTCATTAGGATGCATTAATTGTTTTGCAAGGTGTTAAGTGAGTCACCATTTGCATTAATGGGGTTTTGTTTGCATGAAGGATATTTGTTAAGATCTTTCCTTGTAGTCACCACTTTTACTCCTACCCTCACCTCCCTCTTCCTATATTATGGCCGGCCCCTCCCTTCTTGAAATGAGATGGTTGCTTGAAAAAAGATTAAGGTTTTGGATTCATGGGAATTGGTATATTCAATTCTCATTTCACCCGATTCCAAAAAGGAAACTTCATTAACCGTTCGTCCATGACTTTGGATGTAACGAGACAAAGTGTTCTACTCATTCTCTACATCAATCTTGGTCATCTCTTTTAGCAAACTTGATGATCGAGTTGCCTCGGTTCAGAGGCGGGAGCCCGTTTAAAGATCCGTCGACGTGGTGTCACCTGGACGAGAAGACTGGAGATTCAGAAGATCGGCCCAGCCACAACAAAGCGTAGGATGATGGTTGAAGACCGAAGGTCTCGGATCGTTCGGTATAACATTTCTACCCACTTTGTAGTTTGTTAGTTTAGCTTTAATGGCAGATCCGGGTTATAGTATATGATAGCGCCAGTTAAAAAGTTTTTGTTCCGCATTTGGCGTCTGTTAGACGGCCGGGGAGCTACCATTTACTTACAGTGGTATCAGAGCCTCACCATTAAGCTATACTAACTTGTGCTAACGTGTTTAAAACATCGATCGAACGGAATTTCAAAAACAACAGTTTTTCTGTTCAAAGTTTCTGTCGATTTTTTAAAGGGTCTAAAAATTATTTTGCATATCACAGAAAATTGAGCAGGGTTTTTAAAGAATTATGGTGAAATTTGGGCATGTGTTACCACAGTACCACAGCGGATCCGCGGTCAAAGCTAGGGTTTGACCGCGGAACCGCGGCCAGTGTGTGGCAACAGTGGACCAAATTTTTCCAGTGAGTTCTTCATGTGAAATTGTGGTTTTTGGCATATTTCTTTTGGGCCCAGATTTTATTACTGTACACCAGATGTTTGTGGGGCCCACTTTGGTATATTTTGTCGATCGAAATTTATACGTGTTAGTTTACAGTACTTATATTATATCTCCGACCGTGAATGTCATTTGAGCGGTAAATTGCGTCTAATTGCTATAGTTCTTTTAGACGGGTTTGCGAACGTGACATTCGCGTTGATGTTCTGTATTGTGCTGTGATGTTGCGGATTTTTCGTGGTGGATAGCAGTGTGCAATGGTAGTACTATTTGAATTTATTTGTACATTTGATATTGCGGGGCGAGCGTCCAACATGTGGACTGCCGTCACTGCCGGTTTGTATAATATTCTTTTGGGGCACGAACGGGCTGAGGTCGATGTACCCGTTGTACATATTTTTTATTTCTTACCCCGCGACGGAGTGCACGGATAGCCGGGTTCTGGAGGGCAACAGGTCCGTATCTTATGGCTTTGAGAGGCAGAGAGGTCTCAGTCTAGAATTGGCAGACTATTCGCCGCACTCGTAAGGGGTACAGGTTGACCCAAGGTGGGGTGCTCAAGTTACCGGATTCCGTGAAGTGCCGAGTGGTCTATTCACTTTGCTGTAGAGGGCTGCCTTGTTTCAGGTTTTCGCGGGTAAATTGCCGCACCCGTAGGGGTCTAGGTTTCATTGCACAGGCTATCCACACGACCAGGGGAAACGTCGGGTTTCAGTAGTGGCTCTGTGAAACCCGGGGATCCCAGATTATCTGTATTGTTCTGTGATGCTTATTACTTTTCTGTAATGTTGCATATTATCACGCCTGGAGCGATTATTGTATATTGGTATATATACTATTAGATGTTGTATATGTTTTACACCCGCGCTAGTTCAGTCCCCGCTCTGTCGTTTGTTAAGTAACCTAACGGGTGATGACGGGACCCAGTGACGAATGCTGATGGCATATACGTACATTTTATTTTCGTTCTTTTCTGGTGTGATTGATTGATGTGATTGCATTGATTCTTATCAATGCAAGGATAAAACAAACCTATATTTGATGTTGTTGGAACAAATTTTAAAAGGTGTTATTACAAAGATGTTTCCTTTTGTTTTGCATAGCAGTATTCAGTTGGAATATCCTGCACCTCATTCGACGAGGCAAGGGCCGAGATCCCTTCACCGGGAGTGACCCCTTGGGAAGAAGTTTACGTCAGGGTAATAACTTCACTATAGTCGATTACAAGTTGCTTTGCATAGCGGTATTCAGTTAGAATATCCTGGACCTCATTCCACGAGGAAAGAGCCGAGATCCCTTCACCGGGAGTGACCTCTTTAGCAAAAGGTTTTCGCCACTATATCTTTATAAAAAGCTATCAGGTTCCTTCAACGAGATCAAGTTCATTACGTTAAAGGTATTTCGCCAAAAACCAGTCGTAGCCCTCCGTCATTTCTTTTGGGTATTCAGTAGTATTCAAGCTATATATTTTGACCAACGCCAAGGCATAGTGTTTGGTAGCTGCTGGGTATTCATTTGTTGTATAGATAGATGAGTTGGTTTGGGACAGTCGTTCTGCCATTTTGGCCAACGTCAAGGGCATGTGCGGGTGGGTTCAAATTGACCTGGATAGTGACGGGTAGAACTTGGCTGTGACTTATGACATTTTGACCAACGCCAAGGTCATAAGAGCATGGGGAAAAAATAATATCGGGAGTTTTCTAAAAGAAACTGAAACTTGTCAGGCATGCGCATACCTTCTGGAGTGTGATAACTTGAGTGGCTTCCATCAAGTTATCATGCGATGATAGTTAGATCCCGATTCTCATTGATGAGTTAGTTTACTCTTCGGGTGATCCCGATTGATTCTTCTTTTACGTTTGGAGGAGAATTTGATGGTACAGTAGGAGGTTTCCTGGTTAGATAAAGTGATAACCATTCTGATCTAGGTTAGAATGTATGCAGAGTGTTTCTTTTCTCTCTCTCTCTATTTGGCAGCGACCTTTGACCAACCCTAGACTTTGACTCAGTGACCAAGTTGACCGAACCTTCTTAAAATACCGGCCTTTGGATTGTCTCAGTTGCATAAGTCATTGCCACTCCTTCTTTTACCCTTTGAATTTCTTAGAACACCCCGTATTATTATGGGTATCCACTTCCATTGGATAGATCCATCGTATGGTTATATACGAACCCGAAGGTACTTCTTCGAGGATGGATCTAGGTTCAGGAGAAATAGAATTGGTTTATTCAGTTGTCTTTTATTATCACCTTCTCTTAGGTTGCGAGGGCTCCTTAGTTTAGGAGAGTACACCTATTACGCTTATTCGATAGTCTTATTCCAAACCATAGGCAGGTGCCGAAAAGTAGGGAATGAAGAAAACCAATTAGCCTAAGTAGGGTGTACAGAAGGTAATAACTAAAGACAAGATAAAGGGATTAGAAAGAGGGCAATTTAAATTGCGACTGCTATCATTCACGACCAAACCACGTACTTCATCGCCACTCCTCTTTCACCTTTCCTTTTTTCCCCAGTTCGGGAGAAATAGAATAAGGTATTATTCAGTTGTCTTTTATTATCACCTTCTCTCAGGTTGCGAGGGCTCCTTAGTTTAGGAGAGTACACCTATTACGCTTATTGGATAATCTTATTCCAAACCATAGGCAGGTGCCGAAAGGTAGGGAATGAAGAAAACCAATTAGCCTAAGTAGGGTTTACAGAAGGTAATGAATAAAGACAAATAAAGGGATTTGGGGAGAAGGCAATGAAATATACGGTTAAAATCATGAATTGGATTTTGGAATAGGCATTATTATGAATACCAGGATACCCCTATGAAACATTTTTTTGTTTCAGTGCATTGTTAATGGAAAACTGATTTCCCGATTAGATACTTACTCCAGGGTATGTATTTACTAGGTATGATTCTCACATCTGTATGGTTTTACAGATGATGAGTGGGAGTAGGTTATTGGGAATAAGGTGATCATTCTCATTATATCGGAATTCGTTGTAATTGGTGATATTTGAGGAAGTCGCCTGTGTTTTTGCCAGACGGCATTATTTGGTTTTGAATATCCGTTGTTGTGCACCAATTTCATAATGATATATCTGTACGTTTATTTTTATAAAGTGAGATATAACTTTTTGAAATTATGTCTGTGACATTTACCTATATCAGTTGACGATTGGGTAAGGAGCATTGGACAACGGAGTAGTTCTTAACCATAAGTACAGTTTTCAACCTACGATGCACAGGTTATGAGTTATTCAACTCAGAGGACTTATACAGAGTATTGTATGTTGTCCAGTGTCCATCAAGACAAAGGGGTAGGTCCTCGTACTCTGTTTTGTTTACTTGTAACTTCTCTAGTTTTTAGACAGGTGTTTCGATGAAATACAATGTCTATGTTTTGAGAAGTTGTGGGTATAAGAATAAAGTAGAGAACCAGGTGTCACAAGTATCGGGATTCTTCAAAGAGATCGAAGATGTAGATTCTTGTGATTGGTATTCAGATGATAGTAATGGTTTTGAGAAACTTGTTTCTCTTTCAGGTTACTCATAATTGGATGTATTCCTAAGTTGAGTAATGCTGATTAGCCTCTCTCCATTAAGTTGATATGCACTGGAGACAACTGCATGATTTGAATCTGGTTCCAATTAAATAAGTGCCAAAGTTTCTATATTGGATATAGAATGGTTCATATCTTAACGATGTTAAGGTACAGGGAGTTGTCCAGCTTATGCTTAAAACCAGACACTGGATAACTCAAGGCACGTTTCTGTAATGGCAGTTTGTGGGTTGACCCTGGCTTTGACGAGGGTTGATTTTCTACCATCTGGAAGATCAATAGTGATATTGTTCTTGACTCGCCACAGTTTTAGTAAAATGGATTTTTTTTCAGAAAACAGTAGTGGGAGTATGGTAGAACTGGAAGTGATTCCAGAACCGCAAACGATTACGGAAACTTTAATAGGACCTATATATTCAATCAGGTTTGACATTCTATTAGCCACTCCACAGATATGGTGGGTAACCTCGGACACTCGAGGGGTACTCAGGTAGCCTCAAGGACGGTGACAGGGAGGTTCTTGTTTACCCAGACTTGACACTACTGTTGTTCTAGGCTATGAGACCCGGCAGGAGGATAAGTATAGTGTCGTTCTAAACTAGCTTAAGAAGTGTACGTTTATATTATTCTGCCAGAGGGTTGTCGTAGTCAGTGGGAGCAGCGGAAGCATAGTGGGAAAGAAACTTATGTCTATTTATAGGCTTGAGCAAATATAGCGGAGACAAGATCATCTATTTTTGATGTGACAGTCATGGGTTTGACTTCATCAGAATAGGGGATGGATCTGTTAAGGAGGTAGTAGGGTGTGATGTCCTAGTATTTGGATGATATATACAGAGTAGGAAGTAAAATTCCTATACTACAATCGGTTATACTGTGGTTGTCACACAGTTGTTTCTCCACAAAGGACATGGATATAATATCTGACATTCTGGTAACTAGATCTATGGTTTTAGATCTAGATTTGGGTAGTTTCCCAATGTGGATACTTTGACAGTATTCTAATAGTTTTTTAGAATAGATGACTCCTGGTATGGTAGTGTACTTGCAGGTGATGGAGTCACCCTCTCTAAAGGCGTCTTACAGACTAAAGGGGAGAGGGATGTGCATGATTGGCAGATCACTTGCTTAGGCAATTGAGTCAATCGTGAAAAGTCAAGTACCACACCAGATGTTGTTTTTGCACTAGATGCGATAAGTTTATATTAATCCAATTCTGGAGAAACAATAGGAAGCAGTTTTAGAACATGAATGGATGTTCTATGGATTTGATAATGGCAGCCTCCTTGTGGAGACGGTTATCATTCCAGGCTTCCAAGGTGACCTGGATGACAGAGTGATTGTCAGAGTTATAGTTTTCCCTCTGACGAGGGACAGTATTATGGACAGGTGGTCCAAGAGGATACTGTGGGAGGCATGGTGCTGGATACTGATTAGGTTCAGTGATCACTACAGTCTAAGAAGTTTAGATTTGAAGTTCATTTATGAACTAGGTCCCATCAGATATCCAGACATATTCTAAGACTGGTATTACTCGATTCGGGAGATGGCTTTCTCCGCGAACTTGAGATTAAGAGAGACATAGAAAGAAATATCAGGGCGGATCCACTCACTGAAGCTATGAGTATGCGACATCGCAATAATAGCCTTAAGTTCAAGTGGGAGATTGTTGGATATAGTGCCCTCTAAGTCAATTATTGGATCGCAGGTACGTGATTGCAATGATTGAGGGAGGACTTATACCGATATGACTGTCTTACTCGAGATGATAGTATGCTATCTGGTTTGTCTTTATCATCATATACATGCTTTAGTTCACTATTGCATGTTGATAGAGCCTATAGGGTTCTTGCTTGACTGCCAGCAGTTTGATGGCATTCATATACGTGGGAGCTGGGGTCTGTAAGCACATCCTTAAAGTGTCCCTAGTCGTGGGATTTTCGAGACAGGGCATCGATACTCCAGAATAGACTAGTGTATACAGTCGAGACCCCGACGAGGGGCGGTGGCCGGTCTCACAAGCCATTGGTGTCAGTTAGTTCACCTAAGATGTATACAGGTGCTCATTGAGTACACCGGACAGGACTCACCGGGAACATGCTAGTTGGTATTATATATATCGTCAGATAGCAGTTCCCTGGTGACATGTGTACAGGTCAGTTTGTCGACCTGAGATCGTCATTTGTCTCGTGTGAGTTCCCATTGTGCTTTTATTACTACCCTATCAAGCTCAAAGGAGACGTGCAAACAGGTTTTAGTTGGGTATAGCCCCAAGCCACATAGAGGCAGTGAGTGGATCATCGGGGATTCGTCTCTCCCGGTATTGGGGGTTGATGTCGCACAGTGCATGGGTGGTCATCACTAGAAATCCTCGGCCGAGGTAGTGGAGAATTACTGATTTGGATCAGTAGTTTCTCAGGTGGTGATGGGCTTCATACCGACATGAATTATCGCGTTATTAGGGGTCTGACTTTATCCACCCCCTAGACTCGATATGCGATACTCTTAGACGAACGGACCGGACTGTACGGATATTGTCACTGTCATGCTCTGTAAGGTTTCTGGATGAGTTCGCTCGTCAGCTTCCCTTCCGATCAATACATAGGCAACAGTTACGTACAGCTTGTACCTCTGATGTGCTAGTGGTTATACCCAATGCCAGTGTGCTGATGAGTCATTAGAGTTCCCCACAGACACTTTCCCAAGTTCGGGCGAAACGTTGTAGAGGCCGTATGGTTTTATGGAAGGGTTCGGAAAATGCACGTGTGTTTACGCACGTGTCATATTTCGGGCAGATAATACTGGTGGGCTTTTGTTTAAGCCGGATCTGAGTATTATACTGTGTAGATATAATATCTTTGTCTCAGTTGCATTTGTATTCTGTCGTAATACAAATGCGTGTATATTTATACTGTTACGGGGTTATCATGAAATTCGTTTCGGGATCGCCTTTGGAAGTTGCCAGTTTCCAGTTTTCTATCACCCGTATTAAACATTCGGTTAAATACGGATTTATCTTTTCTTCATGAGGATGAGTAATGAGGTGAGTAATGAGTGTGGAATGTTCTAGAATGGTGACTAGGTTAGTGACTCATTAGGATGCATTAATTGTTTTCCAAGTTGTTAAGTGAGTCACCATTTGCATTAATGGGGTTTTGTTTGCATGAAGGATATTTGTTAAGATCTTTTCTTTGTAGTCACCACTTTTGCTCCTACCTTCACCTCCCTCCTCCTATATTATGGCCGGCCCCTCCCCTCTTGAAATGAGATGGTTGCTTGAAAAAAGATTAAGGTTTTGGATTCATGGAAATTAGTATATTCTCCCTCCTCCTATATTATGGCAGGCCCCTCCCCTCTTGAAATGAGATGGTTGCTTGAAAAAAGATTAAGGTTTTGGATTCATGGAAATTAGTATATTCAATTCTCATTTCACCCGATTCCAAAATGGCAACTTCATTAACCGTTCGTCCATGGCTTTGGACGTAACGAGACAAAGTGTTCTACTCATTCTCCACATCAATCTTGGTCATCTCTTTTAGCAAACTTGATGATCGAGTTACCTCGGTTCAGGGGCGGGAGCCCGTTTAATGATCCGTCGACGCGGCGTCACCTGGACGAGAAGACTGGAGATTCAGGAGATCGGAGCAGCCGCAACAAAGCGTGGGATGATGGTTGAAGACCGTAGGACTCGGATCGTTCGGTATAACATTTCTACCCACTTTGTAGTTTGTTAATTTAGCTTTAATGGCAGATCTGGGTTATAGTATACGATAGCGCCAGTTAAAAAGTTTTTGTTTCGCATTTGGCGTCTGTTAGACGGCCGGGGCGCTACCGTGTACTTACAGATTGGTGCTTGCCAAAACCTTCACAAGGTGCTAAGCTAACCCTATAGTTGTATCAGAGCCAAGCTAGAGCATTAGGCGCCGTGTAGGCGAAGTTTAAAGTCCGATCGAACTTCGAAACCCCGAAAAATCCCATTTTCTGGAAAAAATTTCAAAAGTTGAAATTTTTCATATTAAAAATACTCAGAAAATCATGCAGGAAATTCTAAGAATTACTGTGAAGTATGAAGCCATAACTCACTCAAGGGACCGCGGAACCGCGGCTAAACCATGCGTTTGGCTGCGGTTCCGCGGCCAACTTTGGGAGTTAGGGGCTAATACTTCAGGGGTTTATTCCTGGGTACTTTTTCATTCTTCTGGGAATTTTTAATTCTACTTAAGTGTTGAGCTTTTTGGGAATTATTGGGAACTCGTTGATTTGATCGGAAAGTTTAACTTCGTTTAAGTTTTTTCCGGGTAATTTAGAACGTGTTAAAAGGTTCGAACGGATATCAATAACTCACTTTTCCCCCTGTCGGAAAACTTTCAAGTGTTGGATTTTTCCTGAGTTTAAAACTTTCAGAAAATCATGCAAGCGAATCTGTGGACCCTCTAGAAGAACGTAACCTTAACTCGATTATGTGACCGTCAAAACCGCCACTGAACCATATGGTTTGTGGTAGTTTAGCGTTGCCACATGTGAGGCGTTGGTTTGACCCTTCTACGGCTGGTTCATAGCGGTTGTGACATGTTCTGGGACTTTTTGAACTCCGCTCAAGTGTTGAGCTATTTGGGAAATCTTGGGTGTTTGTTTATTCGATCGGAAAGTTTAACATTGTCTATTTATCTGGAATGTGATACAATATGTGGAATTCATATAGTTAGGCATGAAATGCGAAGTATGTGATATTTAGGATTTAAGATGTCTAAAGTGATTGTGAATTCCAAATGTTGTAGTTTTTCACTTTCTTTTCTGCGACCGAAAGTGTAATATGTGGTGTATCGCCGGCTTCGGTTCTATGTGTCAACGACAACTGGGATACGCATATTTACTTACGTTGATTACATGTGATTGTTAGTTATATGTATGCCCTAGAGGCCATTACTGTACATAGGATGTATATTGTAGTGGATGCTGGGACGTATATAGGGAGGACTTTCTTGCTCGACATGATAGTATGCTATCTAGTTGAACTTTACCTTAACGTGTATACTGATTGTCTCTCTGTTACATGTTGGTAAAGCCCTTAGGATGTGTACTTGACTACCTGGACTGTGATGCGGATCATACTAGTGGGGATATGGTAGTCCATAAGTACATCCTTCAAAGTCCCTAGTCGTGGGTGTATCGAGACGGGGCATCGATATACCAGAGTAGACTAGCGTATACCTTCTCGACCCATACAGATGGGCGATGGATGATCCCATATCCATTGGTGTTTGACATCAGAGATGATATACGGGTGCTCAGTAGAGACTGGGTACACTGGACGGACTCGCCGAGAACTCCCAGATGGTATTATACCTCACGTCAGATGGCAGTTCTCTGGTGACACTGGTACAGAGTAGTCTGTTGACCCGAGATCGTCATAGAGTCTTGTGTGGTTCCCACTGTGCTTTGATTTCCATCTTACCACGTCCAAGAGGACGTGCAAAACGGTGGTTTTTGGGTACAGTCCCGAGTCACATGGAGGCAATGAGCGATAGGAGGGGATTCGTCTCTCCCGGTATAGGGGGTTGATGTTGCGCTGTGTTCGATTGGCTATAACAGGAAATCCCTGGCCAGGGTTGCTGAGATTTACTGGTAAGTGTTACCAGTAGTTTCTCGAATAGTTATAGACCTCATATCGACACGACTTATCAAGCTATTGGGGTCTGACGTTTACCACCCCTAGGCGAGATATGCGACATATCAGACGATCAGACCGGACTGTACGGTAGTGTTACTGGTTGGATTCACTGGAGTGTGAGCAGGCTTGCTCGTCGATCTTCAGATCGCTCAATACCCGGGTGGCCGTTACGTTTAGCAGACCGCTTGCGGCTTGTGGGTGTTTGATATGATCATCACCTGCTGCCGGCGTATTGACGAGTCTTTAGAGTCCTACATAGAGGTTTCCTAGCTCAAGCGAAACGAAATAGGAGCGCATATGAGATATGTACGGGACCGAGAATAATGCATGTATGTGATACCGTATTTCATTCTCGCGATGAATGTATCGAATGGTTGTATGCGATATAACCTAGTTATCGATTCAAGCGTTGATCCGATAAGCCGATACATTGTGTACTAGTCGGTTGTGTGCGACATGACCGGATCATTGAATCAAGTGTTGATTTAATGATTTAATGCATTATTATATATTTGATATATTACTTTGCATTAACTAGTATCGGTTCACTTTAAAATGGATTTTCTCACTCGGGTGTGCGCATTGCATATGCGATATGATTTTGTGCACTTCTTTGTATCATGTTTGATGATACATGAATTTTGGTTAAGTGTAAAGAATTAAACAATGGTTAAGTGGATAATTAGGGTTTTTATTTTCTTATTTATTTATATATACATTTATTTTTTTTGGAAAACATTTAGCATGAGAAGAAATGGAGGCTTTATTTGTTGTTTTCATGAAGCTTCATGTATGTTTGACTTTGCAACCATTTTTGTCTCATGCTTAACCTAACCATCCACTAAACCATGATTTGCTCTCTACACATAACCATAGTTATGTTATGATAAGGTTGATTTTATTTATTCTTTTAAAAAGATGAACATATCATAACATCATCTTCTTCTTCCTCATCTTCTTCACTTGAAGAAAGAAAACCTCATCAATGGTGATTGATGAAAATGAGTGAGAAATCCAATTCTAAAGTTTACCCACTTCCTATTTCTTCATCCTCTACCTCTTGCCAAGTAGTAGAGTGTGTTTCCTTCACAAGTTTCATGACTTGGTAAAGGTGGAGCTTGATTCATCGATGCCTCGACGTAGATCATCTTCGGCTTGGACATCGACGACCTAGCCCGCCCATTCTCCGACGAAGACGACGCTAGAGCCCGGATTCTTCTTGGACAGCGGAGACGACTTCGTTGCGGAGCTATGGAGGTGGAGCACCTGATCTACAAAGGTTGTATTTCCGTATTTCATATAGTTAAGTGTTAACTAGATTCTTTTTCGCCTAGAATTCTAGCCAACGATCCGTAGTCGGGTTTCTCGGCACCTAGATTTTTTGAAATTGGCATGGTTGATGCCTTGTGAGACCTCTTGAGAGTGCCTAGGAACCCTACAGTGGTATCAGAGCCTAGCTAGAGCCTTAGGCAAAGTCTAGACGGATTTTGAAGTCCGAACGACCCAAAACCGAAACCCAAAATATGCTCTCTGTCCAATTTTTAAAAATGTGGATTTTTGCAAATTAAAAATATGCAGAGAACTCAGCAGGAAATTCTAAGAATTACGGTGGAAATTTTTTTTCATGAACAGTGATTTTGGCGGCGGAAACGCGGCATAAGCTAAGCTTACGCGGCGGTTCCGCGGCGGATGTATGACGTCAGCCCTACCTTGTTACACAGTAATTCATTGTTTCAGCTTCTGAGTTCTCTGGGTATTTTTAAAAATTATTCAAGAGTTGAATTTTCTGCAGTTGTTTTGGGGATTCGGTGTTTCGATCGGGGTATCAAATTTTGTCTATGTGGCTTTCCGGATAAATTTTAGAATATGTTAAAAAGTTCGACCGGATATAAATACCCAATTTTTCCCCTGTCGGGAAATTTCCAAGTGTTGGATTTTTCCGTAGTTTAACGACGTTCTAAGTAGTGCAAGTAACGCGATGGTCCCTCTAGAAGACAACAAACCTTAACTCGATTATGTGACCGTCTTGAACTGCCCTTTGAACCTTCGGGTTTGGGGCAGTACGGCGTGCCACATGTGAGGCGTTGGCTTGACCCTTCTATGGCTGGACCGTTGGTACTGAGGTACGAACTGAATGTTGTTAGACTTATTTCATGTGTTGAGCTGTATCGGGAAAACTTGGGTGTTTGACTGTTCGATCGAAAAGTTTAACATTTTCTGTTTATCTGGAATGGGATACAATAATTGGAATTCACAAAAGTTATGTGATAACTGAATGAATGTTATAAATCTAGCACTTTAGTCTCACTTGATCGGTTGCCACGGAATTTTGATGTGATCAAAAGTCCGTCGCAATCACGTAGCGTACGCGGATACTCGCCGATAAACTTAATAGACAGCCTCGCTCCATAGCCCCGACCAAGTGACTGTAGGAGAACCCCGTCGCCGAAAGCATCCGTTCGGGTGCTCGCGGTAGCGGTGTTCCGCCTTGGTGCACTTCGTCGACGGTATCAGGGGTGCAGCCGCCTACTAAAGTTTGCGACGAGCATTCGATCAGTTTTTCGGGAATCTTATTGAATTGCCCGACTTGATATTGAAAAGTGTTTTCGATAAAGAGACTAAAATGCGGGGTTTATAATTATTAGGCATGCGATGTCTAAGGAATTCATTCGGTCAGGCATGTGATGTCTGAGGTGGTTGCGGATTCCAACTGTTGTAGTTTTGCACTTTATTTTCTGTGACCGTAAGTGTAATATGTGATATCGCCGGTTTCGTTGCTATATGTCAACGACAATTGGGATACACATGTTTACTTACGTTGATGACATGTGATGTTATGTGTTGCTGGATATGTTATATTGGATCGTCGTGTTTGAATAGCCGGGGGTTTTTTATGTGAGATGGGTGTTATTCATTTTCATTCATGTAAAAACTTGTATGTAATATTCTTTTATTGGGGCGCTTCCAGGTTGCGGAAGTTGTCACCGTTGATGTATATTATTTACTTTTCCGCACTAGGATAGACCCAAGGAGGGGAGCACAAGTAACCGGGTTCTGGAGTCCAGTGGGAGACCAACTCGAGGAGTCGAGTCCGGGTCTCGTAACTCCAGAATTGGTAGGGTTGCTTGCCGCTCTCGTAGGGGTCTAGGGGTGTGGGTTTGGCTATTCATCACGACCGTGGAATCCGTGTTTTATACTGGCTCGTATTGAAAACACGGACGTCCTAGTATATCCAATATTTCATATGATTCTTCTGCTGCGATATCTGTGATGTGATCATGTGATGTTCTGTGATAGATACAGTATATAGTATATATGATATATTATATAGACGTTACTTATGTTTTACACCCGCGCTAGCCCTGCCCTGCTCTGCCGTTAGTTACCTAACCTAACGGTGCACGAGGGGACATCGAGGCGAATGCGGATGGCATAAGTGTACGTCGTATTTATCTGTGATGATTAGGTACTTATATGATGGGACTTCATTAATGTGATTAATGAAATAAAAGAAACCTAAGATGTTGTAGAATCGAATTTCAAAATAAACAGGTAGCTACAGTTCTTGCTTTGCATAGCGGTATATGTGATATATCCTGCACCTTATTCGATGAGGAAAGGACCGAGATCCCTTCACCGGGAGTGACTCCTTTAGCAATAACTGGCAGATGCTACACACTCGGTTTGTTTTTTTGATTGCTTTTAAGAGTTTTTGCTTTGCACAGAGATATATATGATATATCCCGCACCTCATTCGACGAGGAAAGGACCGACGATCCCTTCACCGGGAGTGACTCCTTTAGCAAAACTAGAAAAGCCTCAAAAACACTCCATTTCAAAATTCATTTGATTCTACAACGATATCAAGTTCATTACGCAATAGGTTTTCAGAAAAACCTGTCGTAGCCCTCCGTCATTTCAGATAAGTACTAGTTAGTATTCGTGCTACGTTTGTTGACCTCTGTCAAGGCGTAGTGTGCGGTAGCTGATTAGTGCTTATCTGCATAAGCATATGATGTGATTGATTTAGGGTAGTCGTGCGACCTTGTTGACCTCTGTCAAGGGTCGTGCGGGTGGGTTTACTTCAATCAGGAAATGACGGGTTGAACTTGACTAGCAGCCTATGGTTTGTTGACCTCTGTCAAGGTCATAGGACGCTAGGGGCAAAATATTATCGGGAATTTCAAGTGTTGAAATTTGCAATGAGATTGCATACCTTCTATGAGATAGTTGGATCCCGATACCCGCTGCGAGTAAGTGTTACTCCTGGGAGAGTTTTATACATTACAATTAGCCGATCAAGTAGGTGTCTAGAAAGGTGTCAATGAGGTTACGCCTCTGGGAAAACGAGGTTTACATTAATTAGGTTCGTGCGAAAGCACGGGGGACCTCCCTCAAAGTACCGACACTGGCCTGGCTGAAAGATTGGCGAACTTGTAGTGTGTAATTAATCCCGGCTAGTCTTTCCTTTTAGGGTTTGAAGGAAGATTTGATAAAAAGCAGTGGGAGCCATCCTGATTAGATAAAATAATAACCAATCTATTCTTGACAGAGCGCACGCTGAGTGTTTTCTTCTCTCTCTCTCCAGGTAGCGACCATATCACGCCTTAATCAAGATAATAATACGGAATATTGACCGAACCCGCTTGTTATACTGAGCTGGGGAACGTTGGTCCCGCTCCAACTTATAATTGTTATAAGACAGAGCAGGAAATTGGGGAATACCAGATTTCCCGTGCCGCCCAAACGAAGAGAGTGCATGCTGATGCATCATCTTCGGGTGTGTTCATTACAGAGAACTGTTTCTCAGTATCCTTTACGTCCTGGGTATGTGATACCAGATCAGGATCCCAGATATGTAATCAGTTACATAGGGCTACAGAAAGGTAGAGAACTGAGAACGGGTGATAAGTTTCATGAGGCAGAAAACGGGACAAGCGTTGCAGCCAAGTCTGTTGGTCACTGTCACCCTGTATTACCAATACATTGATTCTGAACGAATGTTATTAGATACCGAACCTGATATACAAAATCATATCAGTCTCTTTATTAGTAAAGAAATGATAAAATTTTGTATTGTTGGATAATGTTTTGAACATTTCCTATATCAAAAGTTGATCGGTTCAGGCACGTTATCTAAAAGCATTAATGTTCTAAATCAAACTACAGTTCTTTAGTATACAGAACACACACAAGAGGAAGAGTTCAGAAATGAACGAATCCTTCTTGAGGCATTGTAGACTAGGTCATATCAATGTGACCCGACTAGCTGGAGTTACATAAAGATGCATATTTAAATTAGTTTGAACTTACATCTTGTGAAACTCGCCAGTCATGTCACAAGGATAAGATGACCATAGCTCCGTTTACTAGAAACAGAGAAAGAGTTAGTAAACTCTTGGGATTGATACATATTGATGTATGTAAGGTCCCCTGTCTACACATGCCAGGACTGGTTCTTTATACTTCATTACGTTCTCTGATGATCTCTTTAGACTCAGACCTATGTTCCTGTTGAAACACAAGTCCGAACCTTTTGAGATATTCACAGAATATAAGTTAGAAGTAGAGAACCAGATATACGGGTATAAGTATTATGTCCTATGATGAGATCAGGGAGGAGAATACTTGTGCACGGAAATCCTGGACTATTCTAAAGGAGAATGAGATTCTCTCTCAGCATTACTCCTCCGCATACACCATAGCACGATGGTATATCGGGGTGGAGCTATTACACCCTATGTGATAAGGTGTGCTCTATGATGAGTAATACTGAGCTACCTATTTCCTTTTGGGTGTTATGCACTTGAGAAGCTGCATACCTATTGAATAGGGTTCCAATCAAATCAGTTGCCTACCATTCCATATGAGATATGGAAAGGGAAGAGCCCATGTCTTAAGCTAGTTAAGATTTGGGGTTGTCCGGCCTATGTCTAAAAGCAAAATCCGGACAAACTCGAGGCAAGGTCTGTTATGTAGAACTGGAAAGGTTCCAGCTATACAAACTACAGCTGATGATTTGATAGAACCAAAGGATTCAGTAGATTCCAACGAACCTCAGCCTCTCCGCCGATCTAGTAGGGTTTTCTCACCCACCTGAGAGATACATAGGTTTCTCTATGACAGTGGGAGCGAGGATTGCATCATGAGATGATGACCCAACTAGTTTCGAGCTGGCCATCAGGAGTGAGACTCTGTGAGAATGGCTGGATGTTTATCGATCTGAGATGGAATCCTTATACACCGACAAAGTATGGACTTTAGTTGCTATATCTGAAGGGTTAAATCCCCATCAGGAGCAAGTATATCTTGAGAAGATTACTTGGTGTACATGGAAGAGTTGAGACTTTCAAAGCTAGACTTGTTAAAGGTTTTCGTCATCGACCAGGCGTGGATAATGATGAAACCTTTTCCAGTAGCTATGCTTAAGTCCATCCAGATCCTACTTGCCACGGCTACATACCATGACTACGATATCTGGCGGTTGGGTGTCATGACTCCTTTTCTAAATGATGTTTTAGAAGAGAGCGTCTATAAGTACACAGCCAGAGGGCCTCGTAGACAGTGGGAGCAGCGGAAACGTGTGCAAGATGCTTTATAGGATAAAGCAGGCATCGCGGAGTTGGAACATCTGTTTTGATGAATTAGTCAAAGAAGTTGACATCATCAAAATGGTAGATGAACCTTTTATAAACAAGAAGGTAGTAGGGAGTATGGTGGTGATCCTCGTAGAGTACGTGGATGACATACTCTTGATAAGAAAGGAGTTTCTTATGCTACGCTCGATCAATCTCCGCTTATCACAATGATTCTTCATATAGGATCAAAATGATACCTCCTAAATCCTGGATTTTGGATCTATGACATAGATCTAAATGGATGTTAGGATACTCACTAGCTGTAGTGAGATGGTATCAATCGACCCTGGGAAGAATCGCTGGAAGTGTCCCAGGGTGATAAAGACGACTGAGTGTCAGTCACGGGCATTGTCTTTACCCTCAGTAAAGGGATGGTATGTTGGAAGAGTTCCAAGCTAGATACCATGACATACTAGACGATAAAGGCATGATACATCGCTACTTAAGATGCTACCAAAGAGGCTGTTTGGGTGTATATTGGTTCATAAGATGAACTATGTTCCTACCATTGTGAGACAATGGAGTTGTGGCTTATGCCAAGGAACGCCCGTCCCATCAGTGATCCAGACATATTCTAAGGCAGTATCACTTGATCATGGAGATGATTGATCTCCAGGGTGATCGAGGTTTGGAGAGTAGACTCAGAGGACAACACAGCGGATCCACTCACAAAGGCCTGTTCCCAGAGAGAGACTTTTATGGGATGGTTGAGTATGAGATACTGCAACCACTGCTATCAGATGGCCCTAGTGCAAGTGGGAGATTGTTAGTTATATGTATGCCCTAGAGGCCATTACTGTACATAGGATGTATATTGTAGTGGATGCTGGGACGTATATAGGGAGGACTTTCTTGCTCGACATGATAGTATGCTATCTGGTTGAACTTTACCTTAACGTGTATACTGATTGTCTCTCTGTTACATGTTGGTAAAGCCCTTAGGATGTGTACTTGACTACCTGGACTGTGATGCGGATCATACTAGTGGGGATATGGTAGTCCATAAGTACATCCTTCAATGTCCCTAGTCGTGGGTGTATCGAGACGGGGCATCGATATACCAGAGTAGACTAGCGTATACCTTCTCGACCCATACAGATGGGCGATGGATGATCCCATATCCATTGGTGTTTGACATCAGAGATGATATACGGGTGCTCAGTAGAGACTGGGTACACTGGACGGACTCGCCGAGAACTCCCAGATGGTATTATACCTCACGTCAGATGGCAGTTCTCTGGTGACACTGGTACAGAGTAGTCTGTTGACCCGAGATCGTCATAGAGTCTTGTGTGGTTCCCACTGTGCTTTGATTTCCATCTTACCACGTCCAAGAGGGCGTGCAAAACGGTGGTTTTTGGGTACAGTCCCGAGTCACATGGAGGCAATGAGCGATAGGAGGGGATTCGTCTCTCCCGGTATAGGGGGTTGATGTTGCGCTGTGTTCGATTGGCTATAACAGGAAATCTCTGGCCAGGGTTGCTGAGATTTACTGGTAAGTGTTACCAGTAGTTTCTCGAATAGTTATAGACCTCATATCGACACGACTTATCAAGCTATTGGGGTCTGACGTTTACCACCCCTAGGCGAGATATGCGACATATCAGACGATCAGACCGGACTGTACGGTAGTGTTACTGGTTGGATTCACTGGAGTGTGAGCGGGCTTGCTCGTCGATCTTCAGATCGCTCAATACCCGGGTGGCCGTTACGTTTAGCAGACCGCTTGCGGCTTGTGGGTGTTTGATATGATCATCACCTGCTGCCGGCGTATTGACGAGTCTTTAGAGTCCTACACAGAGGTTTCCTGGCTCAAGCGAAACGAAATAGGAGCGCATATGAGATATGTGCGGGACCGAGAATAATGCGTGTATGTGATACCGTATTTCATTCTCGCGATGAATGTATCGAATGGTTGTATGCGATATAACCTAGTTATCGATTCATGCGTTGATCCGATAAGCCGATACATTGTATACTAGTCGGTTGTGTGCGACATGACCGGATCATTGAATCAAGTGTTGATTTAATGATTTAATGCATTATTATATATTTGATATATTACTTTGCATTAACTAGTATCGGTTCACTTTAAAATGGATTTTCTCACTCGGGTGTGCGCATTGCATATGCGATATGATTTTGTGCACTTCTTTGTATCATGTTTGATGATACATGAATTTTGGTTAAGTGTAAAGAATTAAACAATGGTTAAGTGGATAATTAGGGTTTTTCTTTTCTTATTTATTTATATATACATTTATTCTTTTTGGAAAACATTTAGCATGAGAAGAAATGGATGCTTTATTTGTTGTTTTCATGAAGCTTCATGTATGTTTGACTTTGCAACCATTTTTGTCTCATGCTTAACCTAACCATCCACTAAACCATGATTTGCTCTCTACACATAACCATAGTTATGTTATGATAAGGTTGATTTTATTTATTCTTTTAAAAAGATGAACATATCATAACATCATCTTCTTCTTCCTCATCTTCTTCACTTGAAGAAAGTAAACCTCATCAATGGTGATTGATGCAAATGAGTGAGAAATCCAATTCTAAAGTTTACCCACTTCCTATTTCTTCATCCTCTACCTCTTGCCAAGTAGTAGAGTGTGTTTCCTTCACAAGTTTCATGACTTGGTGAAGGTGGAGCTTGATTCATCGATGCCTCGACGTAGATCATCTTCGGCTTGGACATCGACGACCTAGCCCGCCCATTCTCCGACGAAGACGACGCTAGAGCCCGGATTCTTCTTGGACAGCGGAGACGACTTCGTTGCGGAGCTATGGAGGTGGAGCACCTGATCTACAAAGGTTGTATTTCCGTATTTCATATAGTTAAGTGTTAACTAGATTCTTTTTCGCCTAGAATTCTAGCCAACGATCCGTAGTCGGGTTTCTCGGCACCTAGATTTTTTGAAATTGGCATGGTTGATGTCTTGTGAGACCTCTTGAGAGTGCCTAGGAACCCTACAGTGATGTTATGTATTGTTGTGTTATGTTATATTGGATCGTCGCGTTTTGAATAGCCGGGGGTTTTATGTGAGATAAGAGTTTTTCATTTTCATTCATGTAAAAGCTTGTATGTAACATTCTTTTATTGGGGCACTTCCGGGTTGAGGATGATGTCACCATTGTATATTATTTACTTTTCCGCATTAGGATAGACCCAAGGAGGGGAGCACAAGTAACCGGGTTCTAGGGTCCAGTGGGAGACCATCTTGAAGAGTCGAGACTGGGTCTCCTAACTCTAGAATTGGTAGAGTTACTTGCCGCTCTCGTAGGGGTCTAGGGATGTGGGTTTGGCTATTCATCGCGACCGTGGAATCTGTGTTTTATACTGGCTTAACATAAAACTCAGAATTCCTAGTATATCCAATATTTCATATATGATTCTTTTGCTGCTGATATTATGTGATGTGATCATATTATATGCCTGAGACGGATGCCTATATATTATATATATGAGATATAATGAATATTATTGCTTTCGTTTCTTCTGTGATGCTTCGGAAGCATAAATAAATTAGACTTCATTAATGAGATTAATGAAATAAAAAGAAACCTAAAGATGTTGTAGAAACTTGTTTAAAAACTGGTAGCTCTAGTTCTTGCTTTGCATAGCGGTATTCCTTGTAGAATATCCAGCACCTTATTCGATAAGGAAAGAGCCGAGATCCCTTCACCGGGAGTGACCTCTTTAGCGAAACTAGCAGATGCTACAAACTCGGTTTGTCTTTTGATTGCTTTTATAGTTTTTTCTTTGCATAGTGGTATTTGTGAAATATCCTGCACCTCATTCGATGAGGAAAGAGCCAAGATCCCTTCACCGGGAGTGACCTCTTTAGCGAAACTAGTAAAAGCCTTAAACACTCCTTTACAAAATCACTCGATTCTACGACGATATCAAGTTCATTACGCATAAGGTTTTCATAAAAACCTGTCGTAGCCCTCCGTCTTTTCAGATAAGTACTACTTTGTATTCGTTCTACGTTTGTTGACTATGTTAATACGTAGTGTGCGGTAGCTGACTAGTGCTTATCTGCATAAGCATACGATGCGATTGGATTAGGGTAGTCGTACGACTTTGTTGACCTTGTTAAGAGTCGTGCGGGTGGGTTTAATTCAATCAGGAATTGACGGGTTGAACTTGGCTAGCACTTATGATTTGTTGACCTTGTTAAGGTCATAAGTCGCTAGGGGCAAAATATTATCGGGAATTTCATGTGCTGAAATTTACAATAAGATTGCATACCTCCTATGAGATAGTTGGATCCTGATACCCGCTGCGAGTAAGAGTTACTCCTGGGAGAGTTTTACACATTACAATTAGCTGATCAAGTAGGTGTCTAGAAAGGTGTTAACGGGGTTACGCCCGTAAGAAAATGAGGTTTATTTTAATTAGGTCCGTGCGAAAGCACGGGGAACCTCCTTCAAAGTACCGACACTAGCCTGGCTGAAAGATTGGCGAACTTGTAGGGTGTAATTAATCCCGGCTAGCCTTACCTTTTAGGGTTTGAAGGAAGATTTGACTAAAACAGTGGGATCCATCCTGATTAGGTAAAATGATAACCAATCTAATCTTGCAAAAGTACACGCAGATTGTTTTCTTCTCTCTCTCTTTCCTGGTAGCAACAATGTCATGCCTTAATCAAGATAATAATAGGTATGCATTGACCGAACCTGCTTATTATAATGAGCTAGGGAACGTTGGTTCCGCTCAATCTTATAATTGTTATAAGTCCGAGCAGGAAATAGGGGAATATCCGGATTTCCACGCGACCCAATCGAAGAAAGTACATGTTGATGCATATTCTTCGGGTGTCCTTATTACAGAGAACTGTGAATGGGTGATATGTCTCTAAGTGTTAGAGAATGGTGCAATTGTTGCAGCCAAATCAGTTGGCGGATATCACCTTGTATTAATACATTGATTCTGAACGAATGTTATTACCTACCAAACCTGATATACATCATTACATCAGATTCTTTATTAAGTTAAAGATGTATATAATTCTGTATTAGAGGATAATGTTGTGAACATTTTCCTGAATCAAGAGTTGATTCGATCAGGCACGCTATATAATAGCATATACGTTCTAAATCAAACCACAGTTCAAAGTATCTAGAACACACACAAGAAGAGTAGTTCAGAAATGAACGAATCCATCTTGTGGCATTGTAGACTGGGTCATATCAATGCGACACGACCAGCTAAGTTACATAAAGATGAATATGAGAATCTGTTCGAATTTTCATCTTATGCTACTTGCTAGTCTTGTTTCAAAGATAAAATGACCAATGCTCTGATTACTGGAAACAGAGAAAGAGTTACTGAACTCTTAGGATGCATACATGATGATGTATATGGTCCTATCTCTACAAATGCCAAGTTTGGTTCTTTTGAGAACCAAACGGGTAGAAGTATTAAAGTCCTACGATGTGATCGAGGAGGCGAATACTAGTGTATGGAGTTCCTGGAGTTTCTAAAAGGAGAATGTGATTCTCTCTCAGCTTACTCCTTCCTATACACCACAGTACAACGGTGTATCGGGGTGGAGGTATCGCACCCTATGAGATATGGGGCGCTCTATGATGAGTATTGCTGAGTTACTTGTTTCCTTCTTGGTGTTATGCGCTTAAGAACTGCAGACATATTGAATGGGGTTCCATCCAAATCAGGGCCTACCACTACATATGAGATATGATATAGGAAGAGACCATGTCTTAAAACGAGTTAAGATATGGGGTTGTCGGGCCTATGTTGAAAAGAAAAAATCCGGACAAGCTCGAGGAAAGGTCGGTTGTGTGAGTTTGTCGGGATATCCCAAACATTAGTAAGGGAATATCTTCTACCTAACTGAGGAGCAAAAATGTGTTTTGTTTCTCAGCATGCTACCTTTTTAGAATAGGAATTTCTTGTGAAGCAATTAAGTGGTCATGAGGTTGAACTGGAAGGAGTTCCAGCTAGACAAACTAACAGCTGATAATTTAGTGAAACCAAAGGATTCAATAGACAGCCTCTCCGCGAATCTGGTAGGGTTCCTCATCCACTTGAGAGATACTACAGTCTTCTTGGTGAAAGTAAGAGCGAGGATTGCATCATGAGATGATGGCCCAAACCGGGTTCAGGAAGTTGGAACGTCTGTTTTGATGTGATAGTCAAAGAGTTTGACTTCATCAAAATGGTAGATGAACCTTGTATATACAAGAAGGTTGTAGAGAGTAAGGTTGTCTTCCATGTATTGTACGTGGACAACATACTCTTGATAGGAAATGGTTGAAATGGTTTCCTATGCTACACTCGGTCAAAGCTCCTTTTATCACGAGGACTCTCAAAGAAAGATCTGGATGATACCTACTACATCTTATTGATTATGATCTATGGTGATAGATCTAAATAGATGTTGGGAGTGTCCCAAAATCCAGGTACATAAACACCATACTAAAAGAGTTTAGTATGGACGATTCTAAGCGTGGTGGTTCACCCACTTACTCTTGGATCACTCTCTCCAAAAGGATGTCTCCCGAGAATGATTTGAAGAGAGCTCATGCACAAGTGATACCTATGCTTCGGCAGTAGGCTCTATCAGAGTATAAGATGTTATATACCAGACTAGATTTAGATGACCCATTAGATGTAGTGATCAGGAATCAATCGGATCTTGGGAGAATCACTGGAAAGCTGTGGAGGACATTCTTAAGTACCTGAGAAGCACTAAAAGAAAGTTTTTGGCTCCAGCTTCCAGAGTGATAAGTTCGACTGAGAGTCAGTCACAGACATTGTCTTTACCCTCCGTGTTGGGACGGTATGTTGGAAGAGTTCCAAGCTATATACCGTGACATACTAGACGAAAAAGGATGAATACATTGCTACCAACGATAATACCAAAGTGGCTGTCTGGACATTTCTTGTTCATGAGATGAACAAGGTTCCTACCATTGAGCGTCCAATAACTGTTATTATGATAACAATGGAGTTGTGGTTTTGGCCTAGGAACGCAAGTCCCATCAGCATTCCAGACATATTCTGAGGCAAGTATCACCTGATCAGGGAGATGGTTGATCTCCAAGATATCGAGGTTAGGAGAGTAGACCAGAAGGTTGACACAGCGGATCCACTCACAAAGGCCTTACCCCTAGAGAGATTTCTCTACAATGGTTGAGTATGGGATACTACGACCTCTGCTACATTGTTGGGTATTGGATACTACAACAGATGGCCTTAGTACAAGTGGGAGATTGTTAGTTATATGTATTCCCTAGAGGCCATTACTGTACATGCGATGTATATTGTAGTGGATGCTTGGACATATATAGGAAAGACTTTCTTGCTCGACATGATAGTATGCTATCTGGTTGCACTTTATCTTAACATGTAAACAAATATTGTTTTGTGATCACATGTTGATAAAGCCCTAAGGATAAGTACTTGACTACCAGGACTATGATGTAGATCATACTAGTGGGGACTAGGTAGTCGATAAGTACATCCTTCAAATGATCTTAGTCGTAGGAGTATCGAGACAGGGCATCGGTACTCCAGAGTAGACTAGCGTATGCGCTTCTTGACCCATATGATGGGCGATGGATGATCCCATATCTGTTGGTGTTTGACATCAGAGAAGGTATACGGGTGCTCAGCGGAGATTGGGTACACTGGACGGACTCACCGAGAACTCCTAGATGGTATTATATCTATCGTCGGATAGCAGTTCTCTGGTGATACTGGTACAGGTTAGTCTGTAGACCCGAGATCGTCATAGAGTCTTGGGTGATTCCCACTGTGCTTTGATTTCCACCTTACCACGGTCAAGAGATCGTGCAAAACAGTGGCTTTTGGGTACAGTCCCGAATCACATGGAGGCAATGAGCGATAGGAGGGGTTTCGTCTCTCCCGGTATTGGTGGTTGATGTTGCGCTGTGCTCGATTGGCCATAACAGGAAATCCCTAGCCAGGGTTGCTGAGATTTACTGGTAAGTGTTACCAGTAGTTTCTAAAACCATTATGGACCTTGTATCGGCATGACTTGTCAGGCTATTGGGGTCTGACGTTATACCACCCCCAGGCTGATGATATGCGACATATTAGACGAAGAGACCGGACTGTACGGTAGTGTTACTGATTGGATTCGCAGGAGTTATAGCAGGCTTTCTTGTTGATCTTCTGATCGCTCAATACCCGGGTGGCCGTTACGTTTAGCAGACCGCTTGCGGTTTGTGGGTATTTGATATGATCATTACCTACTGCCGGCGTATTGAGGAGTCATTAGAGTCCTACACAGAGGTTTCCCGGTTCATGCGAAACGGAGTAGGAGCACATATGCGATATGTGCGGGACTGAGATTAATACGAGTATGTGATACCGTATTCTATTCTCGCGATATGTGATATCGGTCGGGTATATTTGATATAGCCGGGTTATCGGATCAAGTGTTGATTCGATAAGTTGATTCATTTGATATTAGTCGGTTATATGTAATATAGCCGGATTATTAAATCAAGAGTTGATTTAATAGTTTCATGTATAATTATATATTTGATATATTAAATTACAATAACTAATATTAGCTCACTTAAGATTTCTTTTCTCACTTTTTGATACATTGATATATATGTGATATATATTAATTGTATTCTTTTTGCAAAAAATATATATATGATATATATTGTTGTGACATGCTAGGTTACACATGCAACATGAATGTAAGAGACTCATACCATGATAGGGTTTATGTTAAGCTTTCATTTATCATTAAGTAATTACAAATTAGTGGATTAAATCATTGCTAGAAGCTTGTAGAAGCTTGTGGATGAGCATTGACTAAGTCCACTCCTTTGTTTTTCTTAAGATATTTTGTGACCTAACCATTAACCATACACAATGGTTAACTCTCTACAAGGGTTAGATATATGATATGCTAACCCATGGTTGCAATTTTAACCTTAATGATTCATTCATTCATCACTTGAGATTCATCTTCTTCTTCCTCATTCAAGCTTTCTAGCTTTTGTAAAAGTGATGATAACTTGTGAGAAAAATATATCTAAAGTGAGCCCACTTCCTACTTCATCATACTATACTATTAGCCATTTAGTTTAGGGTGTTTGCTTCACTAATCTACACAATTAGTGAAGAGATAGCATGAGCTAGTGTCTCCTCGACGTAGATCATCTTCGGCCTCGAAGACTTCGAAGCAAGCTTGTTCGTTTCTTCATGGGTGCCTTTTCTAGAGTCTGGGGGATCATGATCGCAGCGAAGGGACTACTACACGGAGCTATTGAAGTGAAGGACCGGTCTACAAAGGTTGTATTCCTTGTTCACTTAGATGTAAAGAGTTTACATATCATGTTTAACCCTAAGTCTCTAGTTAAGATCTTGGTTAGGGTTTGTTTAGCACCCAAAATTTTAAAGTAGTATGATTGATACTTACCAAAACCTTCACAAGGTGCTAAGATAACCCTACATAACGGCCACCCGGGTATTGAGCAATCAGAAGATCAACGAGCAAGCCTGCTTACACTCATGCGAATCCAATCAGTAACACTTACCGCACAGTCCGGTCCGTTCGTCTAATATGTCGCATATCTCGCCTAGGGGTGGTAAACGTCAGACCCCAATAGCTTGATAAGTCATGCCAATGTAAGGTCCATAACGAGCGTGAAACTAATGATAACACTTACCAGTAAATCACATCAACCCTGGCCAGGGATTTCCAGTTATGGCCAGTCGAGCATAGCACAACATCAACCCCCAATACCGGGAGAGACGAATCCCTTCCTATCGCTCATTGCCTCCATGCGACTCGGGACTGTACCCCAAAACCACCTGATTGCATGACTCGGTAGAGCCGTGGTAGGGTGGAAATCAAAGTACAGTGGGAGACACACAAGACTCTATGACGATCTCGGGTCGACAGACTAAGCTGTACAAGTGTCACCAGAGAACAGCCATCTGACGTAAGGTATAATACCATCTGTGAGTTCTCGGCGAGTCCGTTCAGTGTACCCAGTCTCCACTGATCACCCGTATACCATCTCTGATGTCAAACACCAATGGATATGGGAACATCCATCGCCCATCACATGGGTCGAGAAGATATACGCTAGTCTACTCTGGAATATCGATGCCCCATCTCGATATTCCCATGACAAGGAACATTGAAGGATGTATTCATGGAATACCCAGGCCCCACTAGTATGATCTGCATCATAATCCTGGAAGTCGAGTACCCATCCTAAGGGCTTTATCAACATGTAACAAAGAGACAATAAGTATACATGTTAAGATAAAGAACAACCAGATAGCGTGCTATCATGTCGAGCAAGAAAGTCCTCCCTATATATGTCCCAGCATCCACTATCATATTCATCTCATGTACAATAATGGCCTCTGGGGCATACATACAACTAAGAATCTCCCACTTGCACTTGGGCCATCATATAGCAGTGGTTGTAGTATCTCATACTCAACCATCCCATAAAAGTCTGTCTTTGGGAAAAGGCCTTTGTGAGTGGATCCGCCGTGTTATCCTCTGAGTCAACTCTCCTAACCTCGATCTCCCTCGAGATCAACTATCTCCATGATCAGGTGATACTGCCTTGGAATATGTCTGGGTCACTGATGGGACCGGGGTTCCTGGGCCAAAGCCACACCTCCATTGTCACACAATGGTAGGAACCTAGTTCATCTCATGAACAAATATACACCCAGACTACCTCTTTGGTAGCATCTTTGGTAGCGATGTATCTAGCCTTTATCGTCTAGTTTTCCACGGTATCTATCTTGGAACTCTTCTAACATACCGCCCCTACACCGAGGGTAAAGACAAAACCTATGACTGACATTCAGTCATCCTTACCACCCAGGAAACTATCCAGTGATTCTCCCCAGGATTCATTGATACCATCTCACTACACCTAGTGAGAATTCTAACATCCATTTAGATCTATCTCATAGATCCAAAACCCAGGATTTAGGAGGTACCACTTTAATCCTATATGGAGAATCCTTGTGATAAGAGGAGATTGACCGTACGTAGCATAGGAAACTCTTTTCCTATCAAGAGTGTGTCATCCACATACAGTACGAGGGATACCACCATACTCTCTACTACCTTTTTGTATATACAAGGTTCATTTACCATTTTGATGAAGTCAAACTCTTTGACTACTACATCAAAACAGATGTTCTAACTCTGCGATGCCTGCTTTATCCCATAAAGAATCTTGCACACGTTTCCGCTGCTCCCACTGTCTACGAAGCCCTTTGGCTGTGTACTTATAGACGTTCTCTTCTAAATCAATATTTAGAAAAGCAGTCATGACACCCAATCACCAGATATCGTAGTTATGGTATGTAGCAATGGCAAGTAGGATCCGGATGGACTTAAGCACATCCACTGGAAAAGGTTTCATCATTATCCACGCCTGGTCGATGACGAGAACCTTTAACAAGTCCAGCTTTGAAAGTCTCAACCTTTCCATTTACACCAAGTAATCTTCTCAAGATATACTTGCTCCTGATGGGGATTTAATCCTTCAGGTATAGCAACCAAAGTCCATACTTTGTTGGTGTATATAGATTCCATCTCAGATCGCTTAGCATCCAGCCATTCTTACAGAGTTCCCACTCTTTATGTCCTGCTTGAAACTAGTTGGGTCATCATCTCATGATGCAATCCTCGCTCCCACTGTCATCGAGAAACCGAAGTATCTCTCAGGAGGATGAGGAACCCTACCAGATTGGCGGAGAGGCTGAGATTCTTCGGGAACTATTGAATCCTTATCAATAGGTATGCAGCTTCACAAGTGCATAACCCCCAAAAGGAAATAGGTAACTCAGTTGTACTCATCATAGAGCGCACCATATCTAATAGAATGCGATTGCTCCGCCCCGATACACCGTTGTGCTGTGGTGTATACGGAGGAGTAATGCTGAGAGAGAATCTTATTCTCCTTTAGAATAGTACAGGATCTCTATGCCTAAGTATTCTCCTCCCTGATCACATCATAGGACCTAATACTTATTCCTGTATCAGTTCTCTACTTCTATCTTATATTCTTTGAAGTTCTCAAATGCTTCAGATATGTGTTTCAACAGGAACATGAGTCCGAATCTTAAGAGATCATCAGTGAATGTAAGGAAGTATAAAGAACCAGTCCTAGCATATGTAGACTAGGGACCTTCATACATCATCATGTATTAGTCCCAAAAGTTTACTAACCCTTTCTCTGTTTTTAAGTAAACGGAGCTATAGTCATCTTATCTTTGTGAAATGACTGACAAGTTTCACAAGATGTAAACTCTAACTAATTTAAATATGCATCTTTAAGTAACTTAACTAGTTGGGTCGCTTTGATATGACCTAGTCTACAATGCATCAAGAAGGATTCGTTCATCTCTGAACTCTTCTTCTTGTGTGTGTTCTGTACGTTAAGAACTGTAGTTTGATTTAGAACGTATATACTTTTAGATAACGTGCCTGAAACCGATCAACTCTGGATATAGGAAATGTTCAAAACATTATCCAACAATACAAAATTATATCCTTCTTTACTAAATAAAGAGGCTGATATGATGTTGTATATCAGGTTCGGTATCCAATAACATTCGTCAGAATCAATGTATTTTGTAATACAGGGTGATAACCACCAACACCTTGGCTGCAACAATTGCACCATTTTCAACTCTTGAAACTTATCACCCGTTCTCAGTTCTCTACATATCTGTAGCCCAAGTAACAGATTACATATGTGGGATCCTGATCCGGTATCACATACCCAGGACGTAGAAGATACTGAGAAATAGTTCTCTGTAACGAACACACCTGAAGTAGATGCATCATCATGCATTTTCTTCGTTTGGGCGGTATGGGAATCCTGGTATTCCCCTATTTCCTGCTCGGTCTTATAACAATTATAAGTTAGAGCGGGACCAACGTTCCCCAGCTTAATATAACAAGCGGGTTCGGTCAATACATCCATATTATTATCTTGATTAAGGCTTGACATAGTCGCTACCTAAAGAGAGAGAGAAGAAAACACTCTGCGTGCTCTCTTGCAAGATTAGATTGGTTATTTTATCTAATCAGGATGGCTCCCACTGTTTTTATCAAATCTTCCTTCAAACCTGAAAAGGAAGGACTAGCCGGGATTAATTACACTCTACAAGTTCGCCAATCTTTCAGCAAGGTCAGTGCCGGTACTTTGAGGGAGGTTCCCCGTTCTTTCGCACGGACCTAATTAAAATAAACCTCGTTTTCCCAGTGGCGTAACCCCGTTGACACCTTTCTAGACACCTACTTGATCGGCTAATTGTAAAGTGCAAAACTCTCCCAGGAGTAACAATTACTCGCAGTGGGTATCAGGATCCTACTATCTCATAGAAGATATGCAATCTCATTGTAAATTTCAACACTTGAAACTCCCGATAATGGTTTTTACCCCTAGCACCTATGACGTTAGCTAGGGTCAACAAACCATAAGCACTAGTCAAGTTCTACCAGTCATTTCGTGATTAATTAGACCCACCCACATGACCCTTGGCTAAGGTCAACAAAGTCACATGACTATCCTAACTAATCGCATCATATGCTGTGTAGGAAGATATCAGTTAGCTACCGCATACTACGCCTTGGCTAAGGTTAACAAACGTAGCACGAATAATAAGTACTCTACTTCCTAAAATGATGGAGGGTTGCAGATGGTTTTTAAGAAAACCTTTAACGCTTTGAACTTGATATCGTTGTAGAATCAAATGGTTTAAAATTGAGTGTTTTTGAGGGTTTTGCTAGTTTCGCTAAAGAGGTCACTCCCGGTGAAGGGATCTCGGCTCTTTCCTCATCGAATGAAGTGTAGGATATTCACAATACCACTGTGCAAAGCAAGAACTAGAAAAGCAATCAGAAGACAAAACTGAGGGTTGTAGCATCTGCTAGTTATTACTAAAGAGGTCACTCCCGATGAAGGAATCTCGGCTCTTTCCTCGTCGAATGAGGTGTTGGATATTCTACAAGGAATACCGCTAAACAAAGCAACAACTAGAGCTACCTAATTTTTTGAAATTCGATTCCACAACATCTTTTAGGTTTATTTTCTTTCATTAATCTCATTAATGAATGTCCCATCATTCAAATCAGCTAAACATCACAGATAAATACAACGTACGCTTATGCCATCCGCATTCACCTCGATGTCCCATCATGCACCATTAGGTTAATAACTAACGGCAGAGCGGGACAGGGCTAGCGCGGGTGTAAAACATAAGCAACGTCTATATACTATATCTATACTATATACAGTATCTATCTCATCATATCAAATGATCACATCACAGATATCGCAGCAGAAAACATTATATGAAATATTGGATATACTAAGATGTTTGTGTTTTATTTTGAGCCAGTATAAAACACGGATTCCACGGTCGTGATGAATAGCCAATTCCACATCCCAAGACCCCTACGAGAGAGGCAAGCAACCCTACCAATTCTAGAGTAAGGAGACCTGGTCTCGACGCCTCGAGATGGTCTCCCACTGGACTCTAGTACCCGGTTACTTGTGCTCCCCTCCTTGGATCTATCCTAATGCGGAAAAGTAAATAATATACATCAACGGTGACATCTTCCTCAACCCCGAAGTGCCCCATTAAAAGAATATTACATACAGGTTTTTACATGAATGAAAATGAAAAACACTCATCTCACATAAACCCCCCCGGCTATTCAAGACGCGACGATCCAATATAACATATCCAGCAACACATAACATCGCATGTCATCAACGTAAGAAAATATGCGTATCCCAATTGTCGTTGACGCATAGCAACGAAACCGGCGATACACCACATATTACACTTACGGTCGCAGAAAAGAAAGTGAAAACTACAACAGCTGGAATCCGCAACCACCTTAGACATCACATGCCTAACATTATGAATTCCTTAGACATCACATGCCTACCAATTATAAACCCCGCATTTTAGTCTCGATATTGAAAACACTTTCCAATAATAAGTCGGGTAATTCAACAAGATTCCCGACATCCCGATCGAATGCTCGTCGGAAACTTTAGTAGACGGCCGCATCCCCGATACCGACGACGAAGTGCACTTAGACGGAACACCGCGGCCGCAAGCACCCCGAAGGATGCTTTTTGGCAACGGAGTTCTCTTACAGTCACTTTGTCGAGGTTATGGGGCGTGGCTATGTTGTAATGTTACCCGGCGAGTATCTGAATACAGAAAGTGATTACGACGGACTTTTGATCACATCAAAATCCCGTGGCAACCAATCAAATGAGAATAAATTGCTAGATTTATAAAATTCAAATATTGTTGATTCCAAGTATTGTATCACAATATACTAGACTATGTTAAATGTTTCGAGCGAATCAAACAACACCCTCATCTCCCAATGAGCTCAACACTTTAGTGAAGTTAAAGTACCCAAAACGTGCCACAGAACCTATGATACAGCCGTAGAAGGGTCAAACCAACGCCTCACCTATGACACCGCGGAACTACGGCAAACCCTAGGGTTCAAGCCGCGGTTCCGAGGGCATAGAATCGAGTTAAGCTTTATGTTCTTCTAGAGGGTCTATAGAGTTACTTGCATGAACATTGAATATAATTAATTTGGAAAAATTCCAACACTTGGAAATTTCAGAGGGGGTCATGGGGTGTTGTTTGAATATCGTTCGAACTGTTAAATATAGCCTAGGTTACCATCACAATGTTAAATTATACGACTACGAAACACTCCATTTTGCTCCTATAGCAAAATTTACATCACAAGGAAATTTAGACCAAGCAAACAATACCTGAAACCTCAAAATGAGCACACCAGAGCAGAAAACAAAAACGACATCAAAAGGAGCCTTGGGGGCCGGCCTCCTCGGTTTTTAGGGAAGAGTGCTCGGTTCGAATCCGAGCACTTGGTCTCGTTTTTGCTCTGTGCACTATAGGTATCCCATACATCACTCTGCACTTGTTTGCACAATTTTTACATAACTTTTGAAAATCAACAGAGAGCAAATGTGCAGGGTTCCAGAAATTACGTGTTTACGGATATGTTTCGTTTCCGTATTAATCTAACATCGTCTAGATTTCTAGTTAGGCTCTGATACCATGTTGGGATTCCTTAGCACCTAGCCTAGGTTTTGCAAGCATCACACATGCCACAACAAAAATCAAGGGGGTGCTAAGCAATAAACTAAAAATCGTACTAGAAAACTAGGGTAACCAAAACAAGTAATCTACATTACAAAGAGAAGTGAACTAGAATACAACCTTTGTAGATCCGGTCCTTCACTTCTAAAGCTCCGTGTTGACGTCCATTCGTTGCGATCATCGTAGTCCCGAACTCTAGAATGGATTTCCCCGGTGAAATGAACAAGCTTGCTCGTAGACTTCGAGGCCGAAGATGATCTACGTCGAGCTGACTCAAACTCAAGCTAAGCCTTCACTGGGTCAAGAACTTTATGAAGAGAACACCCTAAACTAAATAGCAAGTAGTAGAGGATGATGAAATAGGAAGTGGGTTCACTTTAGATTTTGATTTCTCACTTTTTTTCATCACTTAGAAAAATCTAGCATGGTTTTCTTTTGGATGAAGAAGAAGAAGAAGCAAGAATGAAAATGAGAAAAGAATAATAATCATTATGCAACCATGGGTGAGTAATTATCATCCACTAACCTTTGTAGAGACATAACCATGGTTAATTATAATGGTTTGGTTAATAAATATCTTAATCAAGACAAAATAAGTGGATTTTGTCAAAGATACTTCAAGTTATGACAAAAGATTCCACCATTTTGAATAACTAAGATAAATAAAAACCTAAATTAAAATTAGCATGGTGTATGTCACCCACCTACCCATGTTTGCATGTATCATAAATTATGATACCAACATGTACACAATTATATATCACATATACACTTTGTGCAAATCAAGTGAGAAAATAATCTTAAGTGAACCAATACTAGTTAATGTAAAGTAATATATCAAATATATAATTTTACATTAAATCTGTAAATCAACACTTGATTTAATGATCCGGTTATATCGCATATAACCGACTAATATCTAGTGCATCAATATATCGAATCAACACTTGATTCGGTAACCCAGTTATATCGCATATAACCGACCGATGATACAAATCGCGAGAATAGAATACGGTATCACATACTCATATTATTCTCGGTCCCGCACATATCTCATATGTGCACCTATTTCGTTTCGCTTGAGCCAGGAAATCTCTGTGTAGGACTCTAAAGACTCGTCAATACACCGGCAGTAGTTGGTGATCATATCAGTCACCCTTAAGCCGCAAGCGGTTGTTGGATATATATGCCCTAGAGGCCTTCATAGTATAGGATGCTAGGGATATGTATGTACATGACAGTCTTGGTTAATATGATAGTACGCTATTTGGTTTGTCTTTATCTTAACATATGATATATTTTGCGTACTATTCATATATATATATATATATGTTGATAAAGCCCATAGGGTGTTTGCCTGACTACCGGCGTTGTGATGGCAGTCATACTTGTGGGAGCTGGATAGTCAATAGGCACATCCTTAGATATCCCTGGTCGCAGGAGTATCGAGACTGGGCATCGATACTCCGGAGTAGACTAGTGTATACATATCTAGACCCTGAGGAGGGGCAATGGATTGGTCCCGCAGCGATTGGTGGAGTGCACCTAAGATTGTATATAGATGCTCACTGGGTGTGAGTACACCAGATAGGACTCGCCGAGAACTGACTGGATGGTATTTATACCTAACGTCAGATAGCAGTTCTCAGGTGACATGTGTGCAGATAGTCCGTTGACTTAAGGTCGTCATTTGTCTCGTGTGAGTTCCCACTGTGCTTTGATTACTACCCTACCACGGTTCAAAGGAGTCGTGCAAACAGGTTTTAGTTAGGCACAGTCCCGAACCACATGGAGGCAGTGAGTGACTGTTAGGAATTCGTCTCTCCCGGTATAGGGAGTTGATATCGCACGGTGATCGGTTGGTCATTACCATAAGTCCCTGGCCAGGGCAGATTGAGAATTATTGATAGACTAATCAGTAGATTCGCGGATGGTAATTGAGCCATGCCGACACGACTTGTACGGTTATTAGGGGTCTAAAGTTTACCACCTCCCTAGACCATACATGCGATACTCTTAGACGAACAGACCGGACTGCACGGATATTGTCATGGACAGGCTCAGTAGGAGTTCGGATGGGTTTCCTCACCGGCCTTCTTGTCGACATCTACCTGGGGACCGTTACGTACAGCTAGTGCCACTTGCGGTCTGTGGTTAAACCCACTGCCAGCGTAGTAGTCGAGTTTTTAGAGTCCCACACAGAGTTTTCCCAACTCCAGGCGAAACGATATAGAGGTCGTACGGTTTTACGACAAGGGTTCGGACGCATACGTGTTTAAACGCACGTACAACGTTCGGACAGTTTTTACTAGCCGGCTTTGGTTTAAGCCAGATTCTAGTATCAGGATATTGGATTTATACAGTCTAAAGTTTTTCCGTGCTTTCACGGATAGGAGGGGAATTCTCGTAATTATACGGGAAGCTTCTAGAAGCATAGTGACTTGAGGGTTTAGGTGGCATTATCATTAAATGCAATTGTGATTCATTTTGTGTGATTCATCATATCAATAATGCATCATTAATTGCTTAATGACTCATATAGTGAATCACTCAATTGAATTAATGTAACATGATGAATAATCTCATTTTATTCATTTATTGATTTATTCATTATGCTTCATATATCAAGTGAGAAACAATTTCGTTTTCATTATTCTAGTTCACCTTCTCTCTCCTCATGCTCACTCTCTCTTCAAGCTCTAATCCTACCACTCATGAGTTGAGAACAAGGATTAGAATAGACTAAACATTCCATAACCTAACTCTATATGATCTAAGTTCCTTTGATTAGCAACTAGAGAAACTTAGTTACCTCAAGTTTGGAGGTGAAGCTTGGATTAGGGTTCTCGGATGGATCATCTATCACTTAGAGGAGGCCGAGGAGGACATAGAGATCGTAAAGACGAAGGACACGTTTCACTAGGTATAATCTCTTTACATAGTAGCTAAGAACTTCTATGGTTGTTGTTAATTATCGTTTAGCAAAGATCTTCGGTTAGTCGATGTATGCTTATAGAACAAGATCGTTTTTCATATTTCCGCCTCCCCGCAACTCGTGGGGTGTTGCACATCGACATACAGTGGTATCAGAGCCTCACTAAACAATAATTAACTCACTTGCAATGTCGTATGAATTTCGAACGCAAAACGAACCGAAAAGTATATCGTATTCACATAGTTTCTGTCGATTTTAAATTGAGGTCCAAAATTTTTTCAGGGACTTCCAGAATAACCTACAGGAAACCCTAAGAGCACTAGAGAAATTTTGGTGCATGAATCGGACAACACACCGCGGAATCGCGGCCGATCCCACCGATCCGCCGCGGATCCGCGGCCGAGTTGAGCCCGATTCACCCCAAATCTCCCCAGTAACTCTTCTGTGAATATTTTGTCTTTTCTGGAATGTTTATTTTTTGCTCAGGTCTCAGGTTTACAGAGAAGTTTTGGAGCAGAATCTAATGGGTTTGATCGATCTAAATTATACGATGTTTGCTTGTTTGTTTATATCTGTGAACTGTATTACGTGTTCGTAAACCTCCCCTAACTGCTAGTATGTCAGTTGGCAGGGGGTTGCACATATCTGTAATGTTTTAACTGTTTGTGATTATGAACTCTATTGGATTGTTGTGATGATTAGCCGGGGTTTTGTGATGGGTTATTGTATTAATTCATTCGATGTAATTGTAATAAGTTGTAATATTATTTTGCGGGGCACATCCAGGTTGCGGTTGTAGCCACCGTTGTATTATTTCTTTTTACTGTTTTTGCTCCTAGGATAGACCCAAGGTGGGGTGCACAAACTACCGGGTATTTCGAAGTGTTTAGTGGCCTACTCACGTTGTTGAGAGAGACCGCTTCACTTCGGCTACTTGGCGGGTAGTTTGCCGTAACCGTAGGGGTCTGGGGTGGGGTAATGGCTATTCATCACAACTGTATAATCCGTCTTTCGTTGCAGGCTCAAAAGAAACGCGGATTGCTTGCATATCCAATAAAATTTATCTGTGATCTGGAATGCCTATTATTGCGTCTGACGAATGTACAATATCTATATATGATAACTATTTAGACGTCACTTATGTTTTACACCCGCACTAGCCCAACCCCCGCTCTGCCGTTAGTTAAGTAACCTAACGGGTGATGACGGGACCCCGTGGCGAATGTGGATGGCATAAGAGGACGTTGTATTTTCGTTGTTATCTGTAATGATGGGTTAATGATGGGACGCATTATTTTTTAATGCAAAGAAAAATAAAACCTAAACTGAATCGTTGGAACAATTTCTAAAACCACTCGGTTTTCTTCAAAAAGCAAATTTTAAATACGGAGCTTAAACCACTCTTTTTAATAAAGGCTATCATGGTTCCTTCGATCATATCAAGTTCATTACGTTAACGGTTTTTTGCCAAAAACCAGCCGTAACCCTCCCTCATTTCAAATAGACAGCACATCATATTCATGCTATGCTTGTTGGCCTACGTTAAGGCATAGTGGATGGTAGCAGTGTGGTTTGCTTATTTCTTGCATAGATAGATGCATTAGTATAGGACATACGTACAGCCTTGTTGGCCTACGTCAAGGGCATGTACGATGTACCTAAATTAATCAGGACAACGACGGGTAGAACTTGACTTGCGTCTTATGATTTGTTGGCCTACGTCAAGGTCATAAGAGCTTAGGGTAAAAATCATATCGGGAGTTTCAAACATAAAGGAAACTTGCAGATTTAGCATACCTTCTGGAGTGTGGTGACTAGAGTGGCTTCCATCTAGTACATCATGCAATGATAGTTGGATCCCGATCCCACTGATGAGTAGGATTACTCTCGGGAAACTTTCTCACTTAACAATCAATGCTATAAACCAAGCAGTTGTCCAGAAAGGTGTTAGAGGGGCTACGCCTCCAGGGAAAAGAGGTTATTTAATTAAGGAACTTCGCGAAAGCGTTGGAAAACCTCCCTCGAAGTACCAACACCGGCCTGGCTGAAAGGTTAAGCAAGTATTGTGACGTGTGATTAAATCCTGACTAGTTTTTCTTTTAGGTTTTGAAGCAGGATTTAAGGGAACAGTGGGAGCCATCCTGTTTAGATAAACTTAAAACCAATCTAAACTTGCAAGAAGCATATGCTGAGTGTTTTCTTTTCTCTCTCTCTGTGGCAGCTACCATGACAGGACTAAAACTATTACTTGAAAAAAATATACTGACCAGACAGAACTATAAAGATTGGCTAAGGAACGTCAACATTGCACTGACTTATGACAAAGTAGCATATGTTATCACCGCTGTTCCTCCCCTTATCCCAGGACCAGATTCCTCAGTTGTGGACAAGGAAGTTCGCAAAACCTGGGATCTAGACTGTGAGCGAGCTAAGTGTATCGTGCTGGCGTCCATGAACAATGAACTCCAGAAACAGCACGAGAGTATGGATATTATATCCATCTTTCTCCATGTCAAGGAATTATATGGAGAGCACTCCCGTATCGCAAGGTACGAGACCTCAAGGAAACTCTTCCAGATGAGGTTAGCTCCAGGATCGCCTGTAGGAGAGTACGTCCTCAAAATGATCAGCCTCATTGAGGAACTCGCAAACCTGGGATGCGTGCTAGAGAATGATTTGTATATCGACTTGATTTTGCTATCCCTTCCCCACACCTTCTCTCAGTTCGTGCTAAGCTTCAACATGCACGAAATGGAAGCTGATCTTCCAAAGCTCCTCAACATGTTGAGGGTAGCAGAGACCTCCTTGAAAAAGGAGAAGACCCCTGTTCTGTATGTTGGCCAATCATCCTCTTCTAAATCTAAAACGAAAGCTAAAGGGAAGAAGAATATGAAAGCCACCAAACCGAAGGGTTGGCTCAAGAAGGTGCGGGGAACGAACAAGGCAGGAAGGGTGAAAGCGGATATAAACGAATGCTTTTATTGTCACAAGCAAGGGCACTGGAAGAAGGACTGTATAGCCTTTAAAGCCAAGGACAAGAAGCAAGCTGTTGCTTCTGCTTCAGGTGTGTTCGTAATCGAAAATTGTCTTTTAGTAAACTCTACATCATGGGTACTTGATACCGGTTCTGGTTCTCACATCTGTAATTCATTGCAGTATCTGAGAAATAGTAGAGTACTGGGGACAGGTGATATGACTCTCCGGATGGGCAATGGAATGCATGTAGATGCTATTGCAATAGGGGAATATCACCTAGGGTTGACTAGTGAGCACATTTTGGTGTTGTACAGCTGTTTTTGTATTCCCAGTATGTTGTGTAATATTATATCAGTATCTTTGTTATCTAATGAAGGATATAATTTTGCGCTTGAAAGAAATGTCATGAACATTCTCCTAAATCAAGAACTGATTGGGTATGGCACACTGGAAAACGGCATATACATACTTAATCAACCTCGAATTTTCAATATTCAAAACACGCTTAAAAGAAAGGCTCTAGATTCAAATCAAGCCTTCCTATGGCATTGTAGACTTGGTCATATAAACGAAACAAGGTTGACTAAGTTACATAAAGATGGATATCTAGATCCGTTTGAATATTCATCATATGCAACTTGTCAATCATGTATCAAAGGAAAAATGACCAAATCTCCGTTCACCGGACACGGAGCAAGAGCCACAGAACTCTTGGGACTTATACACAGTGATGTATGTGGTCCAATGTCTACACATGCGAGAAGCGGTCACTCCTACTTCATCACTTTTACTGATGACTTCTCTAGGTATGGACATGTGTTCTTAATGAAACATAAATCCGAGGCCTTTGAGAAGTTTAAGGAGTATAAAAATGAAGTAGAGAAACAAACTGGTAAAAGCATCAAGACACTTCGATCTGATCGAGGTGGAGAATACTTAAGTACCAGTTTCCTTGAATACTTAAAAGAGAATGGAATTCTCTCTCAGCTTACTCCGCCTTATACACCTCAACATAATGGTGTATCAGAAAGGAGGAATCGCACGCTATTAGATATGGTGCGTTCAATGATGAGTAGTGCTGAGTTGCAGCTTTCCTTCTGGGGATTTGCTCTAGATTCAGCAGTATACTTATTGAATAGAGTTCCAACTAAGTCTGTGCCTACCACTCCATATGAAATATGGAGCGGGAAGAGACCATATCTCAAGTATATCAAGATATAGGGTGTCCGACATATGTTAAAAAACATAGTCCGGACAAGCTCGAGGTACGATCGGTTTTGTACAAGTTTGTAGGGTACCCCAAACATTCAAGGGGGTACATGGTCTACCACACTGAAGAACAAAAGGTGTTTGTCGCTCGCCACATTGTCTTCTTAGAAAGTGAATTTCTTGCAAAAGAAATTAGTGGGAGCGCGGTAGAGCTGGAAGAAATTCCAGAACCTCAAACTGCTGCCGAGGACTTAGTAGAACCTCAGATTTCAATAGAACATGACGAACCAACGCTACTCCGCAGATCTAGTAGGCTTTCTCATCCTCCTGAGAGATACTATGGTTTTCTTTTAGATGGGGATCGAAAGGATTGCATCATCGATGATGATGAGCCTACTAGTTTTCAGCAGGCTATCACGAGTATTGACTCGGTGAAGTGGCTGGATGCTATGAGATCCGAAATGGAATCCATGTACACCAATAAAGTATGGACCTTAGAAGTTGCTCCTCCTGGGGTGAAACCAGCTGGATCCAAATGGATCTTCAAAAAGAAGATTGGTGCACTTGGACAAGTGGAAACCTACAAAGCTTGACTCGTTGCAAAAGGTTTTCGTCAAAGACCAGGATTGGACTATGATGAAACTTTTTCACCTGTAGCTATGCTTAAATCCATTCGGATCCTGCTTGTCATTGCTGCCTTCCATGACTATGAAATCTGGCAGATGGACGTAAAAACAGCTTTTCTAAATGGACATTTAGAAGAGAGTGTTTACATGGATCAACCAGAAGGTTTCTTAGACAGTGGGAGCAGCGGAAGAGTGTGCAGGTTGCTTAAATCCATCTATGAATTAAAGAAAGCATCGCGAAGTTGGAACATCTGCTTTGATGAGACAGTTAATGAATTTGACTTTATGAAAAATGTAGATGAAACATGTATTTATAGGAAGATTGTAGAAGGAGCAGTAGTCTTCCTCGTTTTGTATGTCGACGACATACTACTGATAGGGAATGATGTCCTTATGCTACAATCAGTAAAGCTCTTCTTGTCACAGAAATTCTCCATGAAAGACTTGGATGATGCAACCTACATTTTGGGCATTAAGATCTATCGTGATAGATCTAATAGAATGTTGGGGCTTTCACAGTCCAGTTATATTGACACTATACTAAAGAGATTTAGTATGGAAGATTCCAAGCGCGGTAATATACCCGCTTGTCACGGGATCACCCTCTCCAAAGAGATGTCTCCAAAGACTGATGAAGAGAGGGCTCGCATGGGCATTATACCCTACGCTTCGGCAGTAGGATCTATAATGTATGCGATGTTATGTAACAGATCGGATGTAGCTTACGCACTTAGTGTAGTAAGCAGGTATCAGTCTGACCCAGGTGAGAAGCATTGGATAGCGGTAAAGAACATTCTCAAGTACCTGAGAAGGACTAAGGAGATGTTCTTGATTTACGGTAATGGGGACCTCCAGGTTGAGGCTTTTACCGACTTCGGATTCCAAAGTGACAAAGATGATTCTAAATCAATTTCGGGTTTTGTGTTTACCCTCAATGGAGGGGCGGTATATTGGAGGTGTTCCAAACAGGATACCGTTCGCAGACTCAACTATGTAGGCTGAGTATATAGCTGCTAGTGAAGCCGCAAAAGAGGCTGTCTGGATGAGGAAGTTCATCTCTGAAATTCAGGTGGTTCCGTCCATTGCCAATCCAATACCTTTGTATTGTGATAACAATGGGGCTATAGCATTAGCGAAAGAACCGAGGTCCCATCAGAAATCCATGCATATCTTAAGGCGGTTTCACCTGATCAGGGAGATCGTGGATCGTCAGGAGATCGAGGTACGGAGAGTGGACACAAAAGACAACACGGTAGATCCATTCACCAAGGCCATCCCTCAAGTCAAGTTCGAGAGACTGTTTGAGATGTTGGGCATGCGGTATGCCAGCAACTGGATCTAGTGCAGACAGTGGGTACTCAATGCGCCAATTATAGGCCTTAGTGCAAGTGGGAGATTGTTGGATATATATGCCCTAGAGGCCTTCAAAGTATAGGATGCTAGGGATATGTATGTACATGACAGTCTTGCTTGATATGATAGTACACTATTTGGTTTGTCTTTATCTTAACATATGATATATTTTGCGTAGTATTCATATATATATATATATATATATATATATATGTTGATAAAGCCCATAGGGTGTTTGCCTGACTACCGGCGTTGTGATGGCAGTCATACTTGTGGGAGTTGGATAGTCAATAGGCACATACTTAGATGTCCCTGGTCGCAGGAGTATCGAGACTGGGCATCGATACTCCGGAGTAGACTAGTGTATACATATCTAGACCGTGAGGAGGGGCAATGGATTGGTCCCGCAGCCATTGGTGGAGTACACCTAAGATTGTATACAGATGCTCACTGGGTGTGAGTACACCGGACAGGACTCGCCGAGAACTGACTGGATGGTATTTATACCTAACGTCAAATAGCAGTTCTCATGTGACATGTGTGCAGATAGTCCGTTGACTTAAGGTCGTCATTTGTCTCGTGTGAGTTCCTACTGTGCTTTGATTACTACCCTACCACAGTTCAAAGGAGTCGTGCAAACAGGTTTTAGTTGGGCACAGTCCCGAGCCACGTGGAGGCAGTGAGTGACTGTTAGGGATTCGTCTCTCCCCGTATGGGGAGTTGATATCGCACGGTGATCGGTTGGTCATTACCATAAGTCCCTGGCCAGGGCTGATTGAGAATTACTGATAGACTGATTAGTAGATTCTCGGATGGTAATTGAGCCATGCCGACACGACTTGTACGGTTATTAGGGGTCTGACGTTTACCACCTCCCTAGACCATACATGCGATACTCTTAGACGAACAGACCGGACTGCACGAATATTGTCACGGACAGGCTCAGTAGGAGTTCGGATGGGTTTTCTCATCGGCCTTCTTGTCGACATCTACCTGGGGACCGTTACGTACAGCTAGTGCCGCTTGCGGTCTGTGGTTAAACCCACTGCCAGCGTAGTAGTCGAGTCTTTAGAGTCCCACATAGAGTTTTCCCAACTCCAGGCAAAATGATATAGAGGTCGTACGGTTTTACGACAAGGGTTCGGACGCATACGTGTTTAAACGCACGTACGACGTTCGGACAGTTTTTACTAGCCGGCTTTGGTTTAAGCCAGATTCTAGTACCAGGATATTGGATTTATACAGTCTAAGGTTTTTCCGTGTTTTCACGGATAGGAGGGGCGTTCTCGTAATTATACGGGAAGCTTCTAGAAGCATGGTGACTTGAGGGTTTAGGTGGCATTATCATTAAATGCAATTGTGACTCATTTTGTGTGATTCATCATATCATTAATGCATCATTAATTGCTTAATGACTCATATAGTGAATCACTCAATTGAATTAATGTAGCATGATGAATAATCTCATTTTATTTATTTATTGATTTATTCATTATGCTTCATATATCAAGTGAGAAACAATTTCATATTCATTATTCTAGTTCACCTTCCCTCTCCTCAAGCTCACTCTCTCTTCAAGCTCTAATCCTACCACTCATGAGTTGAGAACAAGGATTAGAATAGACTAAACATTCCATAACCTAATTCTATATGATCTAAGTTCCTTTTATTAGCAACTAGAGAAACTTAGCTACCTCTAGTTTGGAGGTGAAGCTTGGAATAGGTTTCTCGGATGGATCATCTATCACTTAGAGGAGGCCGAGGAGGATGTAGAGATCGTAAAGACGAAGGACACGTTTCACTAGGTATAATCTCTTTTCATAGTAGCTAAGAACTTCTATGGTTGTTGTTAGTTATCGTTTAGCAAAGATCTTCGGTTAGTCGATGTATGCTTATAGAACAAGATCGTTTTTCATATTTCTGCCTCCCCGCAACTCGTGGGGTATTGCACATCGACTTACAGCGGTCTGCTAAGCGTAACGGACACCCGGGTATTGAGCGATCAGAAGATCAACGAGAAAGCCTGCTCACATTCCTGCAAATCCAATCAGTAACACTTACCGCACAGTCCGGTCTGTTCGTCTAATATGTCGCATATCTCGCCTAGGGGTGGTAAACGTCAGACCCCAGTAGCTTGATAAGTCATGCCGATGTAAGGTCCATAACGAGCGTGAAACTACTGATAACACTTACCAGTAAATCATATCAACCCTGGCCAGGGAGTTCCAGTTATGGCCAGTCGAGCATCGCGCAACATCAACCCTCAATACCGGGAGATACGAATCCCCTCCTATCGCTCATTGCCTCCATGTGACTCGGGACTGTATCCAAAAACCACATGTTTTCATGACTCGGTAGAGCCGTGGTAGGGTGGAAATCAAAGCACAGTAGGAGACACACAAGACTCTATGACGATCTCGGGTCGACAGACTAAGCTGTACCAGTGTCACCAGAGAACTGCCATCTGACGTGAGGTATAATACCATCTGGGAGTTCTCGGCGAGAACGTTCAGTGTACCCAGTCTCCACTGAGCACACGTATACCATCTCTGATGTCAAACACCATTGGATATGGGAACATCCATCGCCCATCACATGGGTCGAGAAGATATACACTAGTCTACTCTGGAATATCGATGCCCTGTCTTGATATTCCCACGACTAGGAACATTGAATGGTGTACTCATGGACTATCCAGGCCCCACTAGTATGATCTGCATCATAATCCTGGAAGTCTAGTACACATCCTAAGGGCTTTATCAACATGTAACAGAGAGACAATAACTGTACATGTTAAGATAAAGAACAACCAGATAGCGTACTATCATGTCGAGCAAGAAAGTCCTCCCTATATATGTCCCAGCGTCCACTATCATATACATCTCATGTACAATAATGGCCTCTAGGGCATACATACAACTAACTGATTGTAACGTTTTAGAAATCGTTATGCGAATTTTTCCGTTAATAGGTAAACTAAACTGTGTTTTCCGTAAAAACCTAGAGGTGTTCATTTTTCAGTATAGACTTAACTGCACCTAGTTTAACTAAGAAATTGCTAGTTTGCGGTTTTTAGTTGTCACCTGAAAATTTTAGTTCACTTAAATATTTTTCCTTAATTAAAATATTTTTATAAGCTTTTATTTATGCACTAAATTAGTGGTAATTACAAATTTGATTGGGTTAATTATGCTAATGTGAATCCATGCTAACTTAATCACAAGATTAAGCACTTTGACTTCTTTGTATAATATCTTGAAAATATCTAGATATTTGTTGAAATTAAAGAAAATTTTATGTAAAGAATTAAAAGGTGGCATGATTGGAAGTGCATTAATTAAGCTTTAATGATTTTTTTAGACTAGATTTTTCCACACCATTCCACAAACCTCCTCTTTTTCCTAGCTTGGCCGAGCCACCCCTGCTGCCCTCTCATTTTCTTCACCACATTTTCACTTTTAAAAGCTCAAATAATTCATCAAAAATCATCAAATAATCCCACAAACTCTAAAACAAATCCAAACCCATTATTCCTTAAGCTTAACCAAGCTTGGATCTTCATGAAAGATAGCATTTTGGAGGCTATTTTGTTGATCTAGTTGCAAGTTTGTGAATCTAAGTGAGGTATAAAATTCTAACCCTAAACTTTATTGTTGTTTAAATACCTTAATCTAGTTGTTAGATGTTTGATTAAAGCTTGAATTAGCATGTTTTGGAAATTCTATAAAGGGTTATGAAGATCAAGTTAGGGTTTCGATTGGTTGAAATGGTTAATGGAGAACTGTAGACTTGGAAAAACTTAACCTAGTTGTGAGAATGGTAACTTATGTGTCACACCATAAAAATTTGGGAGAGAGTGATTGAACACAGGCTAAGGAAGGATATTATGATAACAGAGAACCAGTTTGGGTTCATGCCTGGACGATCGACGACAGAGGCTATTCATTTGCTTCGTCAACTTGTCGAGCGTTTTCGAGAGAGGAGAAAAGATTTGCATATGATATTTATTGATTTAGAAAAAGAGTACGATAAGGTACCTAGAGAGGTATTATGGGGGACAATGATGAAGAAGGGGGTCCCCGTTAAGTATATTGACATAATCAAGGATATGTACGATGGAGTAGTAGAAAATGTCAGAACCTGCGGCGGCTTAACGAGTGATTTTCCGATTACAATTGGTTTACATCAAGGATCTGCATTGAGTCCATTCCTGTTTACCATCGTGATGGATGAACTTACTAGAACTATCCAAGATGAGGTACCTTGGTGTATGCTATTCGCTGATGATATTGTTCTAGTAAATGAGACGAAAGAAGGGGTTAATGCCAAATTGGAATTATGGAGGCAAACATTGGAATCTCGGGGATTCAGATTGAGCAGGTCCAAGACGGCATATATGCATTGCAAATTTAGTAACCAGAGAAGTCAAAACCATATTGGTATAACAATGGAAGGGCAAGAGATATCACCGAGCGACCAGTTTAGATATCTAGGTTCCATCATCCAAAAGAATGGGGAGATCGATAGTGATGTTAATCAAAGGATCCAAGCTGGTTGGTTGAAATGGAGGAGTGCAACATGGATTTTGTGTGATCGTAACTTTCCGTTAAAATTGAAAGGGAAGTTTTATCGGAGCGCTATTCGGCCTGCTTTATTATATGGTACAGAATGCTGGGCTCCTAAGAAGCATCATACACAGAAGATGCATGTAGCGGAGATGCGCATGCTTCGTTGGATGTACGGTAACACTAGAAAAGATAAGGTGCGAAATGAGGATATTCGTGCAAAAGTTGGTGTAGCACCTGTGGAGGAGAAGTTGCGGGAAAATCGACTAAGATGGTTTGGTCATATGCGACGCAGACCTATGGAAGCACTGGTTCGACGAATAGATACTCTAGATATGGGCAATAGCAAAAAGGCAAAAGGAAGACCGAAGATAACATGGATGGATGTGATACGAAACGATATGGGTGCCAAAGGACTCGATGAAAGTATATTGTTCGATAGGAGTGAGTGGAGGCCGAGGATTCATGTGCTGGACCCGGCGTGATTCTCATGTTGGTTCATATAGCCTACCCCATATGCTTGGGATAAAAGGCTCAGTTGTTGTTGTTGTTGTCGTCGTCTAATTAAGCTTAATTGCAAACTAACTTTTACTAAATCTTATATGGGTGAGATTAAAATTGTAGTAAAGGTTTGTGTGACTTAGTTAAGCTACTTTGCGATGATTGTGATCGCTAGAATTGTTTAAACTTCTAGACTTGAGCTAGGATGATTAAAAGTTGCTTACTAGGTATTCGGTTAAATTAGGCGTGGGTTTCAATTGACGTTGCGATGTTATATATTTTATCTTCCACGATATATATTGTGTCGTGAATGCGCGATCGGTACGATCGGGGTCTAGGCTTGGTGGTTGTGTAGTTTAGCGATCCTAACTAGGGTTATGCCGATGTCGTACGTGTTCTGTGCACTAGGTGCACAGTGTGTATATCTTGTGGAAGTTATCCTTGCGTTTCGTTGTCTTTGTGTCGGCGTAGGATATTTAGCCTTATGTGTTGTGTTTGTGAAATTTTAGGATCGCAAGTGGGCACTTCGGACAGTGCGAAGAAAGGGAAGCAGGTGGTCGGATTTTCTTTGCTCGAGATCATCGGTGAGTAGATTTAACATCTACGGGGAAATCGCCCATATGGAGTTATGTGTCATGGCTGGATATGATATTATAGATGCATGTTTATACACATATGAGTTGATTGCACATGAGCAACATTGCATATTATTACCTGTTGTGCCTTGACCTGGTACCTATTGGACACTGCACCATTACTAACGGTTCATGTTGCACGAGCACTAAATTGTATGCCACACCCACACTGTTGGTAATTGCCATGGCACGCGCAACACATATATTTCTATAGTTACATATACCCCTATGTGATATTGTATTGTCATTGGCATTGAGACGTTGATTATTGTGCTATTGCGCATATGAAATATAGCATACATGCATACCTACAGGCTTACACACATACCTTGCTATAGCTACATGTTCACTTTATATGATGTTGCATTGGATTTGGATAATTGGGAACCGCGTGATATATTCAATGACTTGATGCATTTAAATAGCGGATTTTCCCTTGATATGCTCATATTGTTCTTCTATGTTGCATACATCATATTACATGGATTTACGCATTGAGATATGGATTTCATGTGATTTTCTGGATTTGAGAATCGCGCGGATATTTCAAGAAATGTGTATTGTTTTGAAAACCCGGTTTCTATTGATATGTGGATTGCGAGGGTGGAGGTTGGACACTCAGGTTCCGTGGATTGCGAGTGTCGGGCTGGACACTCAGGTTCCGTGAGATGTATGGGTATATGGATTGCAAGTGTCGTGGTTGGACACTCAGGTTCCGTCGATTGCGAGTGTTGGGTTGGACACTCAGGTTCCGTGAGATGTACAGATACGATATGTGGATTTACGTATCGATGTTGGACACGAGTATTTCATGATATTTTCGAGTGCCGATGTTGGGCATTCAGGTTCTATGAGATTTACAGGATATGAGGGCCAGTCCTGGTAACGGCGCCTGAGGATTTTGGGATTTGCGGTGTCGTTGATAGACACCAGTCTTTTCCATGCTGATGATTTGTGCATGAGGTTTATTGTTTATCCCACACTCAGGATATATTTGATATGCATTTGATTCAAGTAGATATAGTACCCTGGTGGTGTACCTTGCTCACGATAGTTGCATATTCATATTGCCATATTTATGCTATCAGATTACATGTGATAGATTATCGCTGTTAGTGCAAATTTGCGATTATAGTATAATATTATTTACTATTCACGAGTTGGCAACTCAACCCCGTTGTGCCACAGTGTTTTGCAGGATTTACCCTCAGAGTAGTCGCGGCAGGGCTTCTTCTTATCTCTATTTTTGCGGATACCGCTACGCTTGGCTGTGAGGCCTTTTGCTATAGGTGGGTTTGGGGTTATCCGATGATGTTCATTATTTATTTTTTGTATCTAGTACTCTCCATCTACCACTTCATGTATTTGACTTAGAGACGAGTTGTGAGGATCGATGTTGTATTATTTTGTGACTCTGGGTGCCGTGCTCGTGGGAGCCGGCCTTATTATAAAGTTTTACCTCCTTATGCTGTTTTCATTTATATTTCTTCGCTACGGCGTCATATATATGCTTGTGGTGGTTGTTTCCGTCGTTGGGCTTGATTTTCTCCCGTTTGGGATGCTTTATTTATTTTCTATGTTGTACCCGTTTTCGAGGCTAGTTTTTACAAAGGAGGTGCTGTTGAAATTTTTAAGAAAGTAAACTTAAGTTTAAAGATTTTTACTTAAGATTTCCGAAGGTTTTTAACTATGTTTCTCCACTTATCGCCTTTTGGGGTGGTTTAGATTTCTGGGTTTGGTCTTATATAAATTCCGTACGCTTGTGGACGTCACGTGGTTTAAGTGCCGGTCGCGTGCCTAAATTTGGATCGTGACACTTAAGTTATCACAAAATAGTGAAGACTTAGTCAATGTTTCAAGCTTGGATGAAGCTTGTAGAACATTGACCAAGTCCACTCTTTTGTCATTGCTTAAGATATTTGTTAACCCAACATTAACCCTTGACCTTGGTTTATTCCCTACATGAGTTAGGAATGATACTTAATCACCCATTGTTGCAATTCTAACCTCACTCTCTCATGAGTTTCATTTCTTCTTCTTCTTCAACAAAAGAAAAGGCTTGCTAGGGTTTTTTCTAAGTGAAGATTTAGTGTGAGAAAAATAAATCTAAAGTGAGCCCACTTCCTACTTCATCATCCTCTACTATTTGTCATTTAGTATAAGGTGTTTGCTTCACTAATCTCACCATTAGTGAAGAGATAGCTTGGGTTAGTGTCTCCTCGACGTAGATCATCTTCGGCCTCGAAGACTTCGATGCTAGCTTGTTCGTTTCTTCATGGGAACCTCTCTAGAGTTTGGGAGTTCGTGATCACAGTAAAAGGACTACTACACGGAGCTAATGAAGTGAAGGACCGGTCTACCAAGGTTTTATTCTTTGTTCACTTTAGATGTAAAGAGTTTACATTATGTTTGGTCGGATTTTCTAGTATCGATTCTAGGGTTAAGGTATACCAGAACGGCAAAAATTTAAAATTGGCATAGACGATGCCTCCCGAAAACTTGCTGCCGTGCTAGGAAACCATACAACCGCCACATCCAAATACTATCACTGGTAGGTAGTGCTCCCCTGCCAGGCTCATCGCCTAACAATACAAGTCTTCTTACCCCGGGGTACCTCACCGGGTCCACCATGTACCCGCAGACGGTGCCTACTGCTCCTAGAATCGGGTTTCACATGCCAATCTCAGAACCGAGAAAACACATGGTGGACGTCTCGAAATATCATATCAAGAGAAACCGGGTTTTTAAAACAATACATATTTTCCTTTGAAATATAACCACGGTTCTCAAATCCAGAATCTCATGAAAACAACATCTCAATGCGTAATATCATAAACCATGATGTATGCAAACGTAGAACAGAAATGTGAGCATATCCGTATATCATGCAACATATCAAAATGATGTGAACATAGCAAGTATATCATGCAAGGAGTCATATGACAGTACTGAACAATTAAGAGTCATAGCATGATGTAGCAATTCTACTATGTAGTGACATAGCAATTATAGATGATGAAAGTGTGTGAGCCGGCAATCTGTGTAAGTGTAACATACGCATCATCGATAATGGTGTAGGTGTACTAGCACATGTATATGTAATGCAATGAGAATATCATGAACGTAGCATAAAGTACATCATAAGAGAAATGCTATCAGGTATACGTATCTACGGTATATCCGAGTCGGTGAATCTATCAATCGGCATCCGGCCTCACAACATCATGTACGGTATAATCCATCATACGGCATCCTCTAATCAAGGGTATGGATCAATCATCAAGTAAAACTCATAACGTACGGTATCCCTCGTACGGCGGCATTAAACCATTAGGGATCCTATCAACCTATATGACAATGAGGGTACGGACCTAACGTCTCGTATGACATATCACTCATTATTCACATCATTATCCATACATATATACCTATCTCTCAGGTCACATCCTTATCAATCTCATATCACGGGACCGGCAAAGGTATCAAATATCTCATATCGACTCGTATCCGTATAACGACATATCAAACCAAGTCATCATATCTCATCGTATACTCTCTTCATCACATCAATAGCTCATATCAAGTCATTTCACATATACAATCTATCTTATGAATCTCATGTCATGCTACTCTAAATCTCATACTTATTCTCGTGCAACTACATATATTTATATATCGTGATTCACATTTACGTCTTACATCCTTATATATCACTTCGAGGCATCCTTATCAATCATATCATTTCATACTAAACCTTTAGTCACATCCATGGGTTCCTTGTATAGGTTTATCCGAATATATTCTAAATATCGGTTTCCACTTATTAATTGTAGGGGAGCTATATGCCATCCACCCGACTTCCCCCGTAGATAAAAATCTACTCACTTGCGGAACTCCTTATTCAGCCGTAGTCGATGTGCTTCGTCGTCTCGGAATCCACGTGAAGGTTCCTACAAATCAACACACATCACAATACCATTAAAATCAATGTCCGAAAACCGATACGGCACACGAGTTGCCCATAGGTTAGAACCTATAGCCTACGCATGCAAAAACGACCAAACAACCCTCGTCGTTGACGTACAAACATCCAACGACCCAATACAATATCAAATATCAAATCCCAAATTCGTAAACCACAAATACTATATTCAAAAACCTAGGAAAATAGTTCCAGATTTTTGGTCGGGTGAAAAAAGTCTAAACAAGCATTGCACTGGGGTTGTATAGTGGGTAAGTGAGCTACAGACCAAACCTAGACACCAATGCCCACAATGAGGCCGGCCACACTCCTACAAAATCCGTCCAGCTCGGCCAAAGGGAGGAGTTGGGGTTTCGTCTTCTCAGAGTGGTCTCCAAGTGTCTTAAATAGGTCTCTGGAGTTGCTAGTTTTTCTCGTAAAGGTCTCAGGTCATCCCAGATTCCCTGTAGGCACACAATACCTCACAAAACCAACCCGGGGCTATATCTAAGCTCGTATTTTGGTTTCTATTCTCATTTCCAGGTTAGGGAATCAATCTCTAAGGCCTTAAAATAGGCACTAAATAACCCAAGTCAACACAATCACCTAAACCCTCTCTAGGAATTTCCAAACATCACTAAACAAAACAAGTTTAACTCTAAACTAAACTAGGATGTTAGGAAACTTAAAAACTAAACTAAAAGTGTAGAAATTACCTCATTTGGCAACTCAAGAATTTTCTTGAGTTACTCAAGGTGATCGAAATCCAACTTTGTTTGGTCCAATGTGTTGAGGATGAGGTAGGGATCATTTTTAATGAAAAGAGTATAGGGTTTTGAGAAGGAAATTGAGATGATACTTGGAGATGGAGGTGGAGGGAGATGAGGAGGAAGAAGATGAAGCAAACAAATGGAGGAGGATGAAGGGAAATGGGCAGCCCCCCCTCTCTCTTATTCTCACCCTCACTCTCTCTCATGCCATGCCTCATGCCATGATGTGGTCCCCCCCTCTCTCCTCAATAATTCAGTTTTTTCTTTCTTTTACCCTCTCACAAATAAAATGATCCATAATTAAAACAACATGTAACCAAAATGTTACATGACATGGTGCACTAGCCATGGAAAATGTAGAAACACGGATTTGGCTTAATCGCGATTAGTAGTGCACTGATCAATTTTTATTTAAACTCCATATAATTAATTATAAAAATGCCAAATCCGATAAATATATATTTAAATGAATAAATCATTTTAATCTCAAATTATTTCATAATTATTCGTATATATTTATATCATTTTACGAAAACCCCAAATTCGTAAATCGGGTAGTTTTTGCGAAATATATTATTTTAATATTAAATTCCAAAAATAATATTTTATATTTTCTGAAATGTTACAACTATACAATAATTGCATCTATGGCATATATCACTAACATGACTTCATCAAAACAATAGATGAACATTGTAAGAAGGATGTAGGGAGTACTGTCCTGGATTTGGATGACATAATGCAAATAGAAAGTGATGTTCCTGTACTACTATTGGTCAAACTTTGGTTGTCACATTGTGTTTTCTACACATTGGATATGAATAGTATATCATGAATCCTGGTGACTATATCTAGATTAGGGAAGTTTCCCAAATAGGGTACTTAGACAACATTCTAAAAGTATTTTAGAATGAATGACTCCTGGCGTGGTACTGTACCTGCAGGTTATGGAGTCACCCTTTCTAAAGAGATGTCTTCTAGACTGATAAGGAGAGGGAATGACATGAATGACATATCATTTGCTTAGGCAATTGAGTCAATCATGCAATGTCTTGTACAAAACCAGATAGATAACATATCAGGGATTCTGGTTTTAGATATGGATTTGGGAAGTTTCCTAATCAAGTACATAGACAGCATTCTAAAAGTATTTTATAATGGAAAACTTCTGGCATGGTGGTATACCCGCAGGTGATGGAGCCACCATCTCTAAAAAGATGTCTTCTAGACTGATAAGGAGAGGGACTGGTATGAATGACATATCATTTGCTTAGGCAGTTGAGTCAATCATTTAATGTCTTATACAACACCAGATATTGATTTTGCACTAGCTGCGATAACGATATATTAATCCAATCATCTAGGAAAAAAGAGAAGATATCATGAACATAAGAGGATGTTCTTGGTATAAGATAGCAGCAGCCTCTTTTGGGAGGCGGTTATCGGTTTAGGCTTCCAAGGTGACCTGGATGACAGAGATGCTGTCATAGTTTTGAGTTTAACCTCTTCAGAGGATCAGTATATTGTATAGTGTTCCAATAGGGATATTGAGGTAATCATTGTGCAGGATACTGGTTATGACCCAACAAAGGATACGGCCCAAGAAGTTTGTTAGATGGAGTTGTTCATTGATGAACTTGGTCCCATCAAATATCTAGACAAATTCTTGAGGCGGGGTATCGCTTAGTTTGGGAGACTGTTGATCTCCGCAAGGTTGAGAAATAGAGAGATGAAATTAGAACATTGTAGCGGATCCACTCACTGAGGCTATTTTTCAAATACATTAAGTTTCACAAATATACTTTGCGAAACTAATTAGTAGAGAAGTTGGGTATTCGGTAGCATACGAGTTGTGGGTAAGCGATACCGCAATAATTAGCCTTAAGTGCAAGTGGGAGATTGTTGGATATAGTTCCCTCAAGGCAATTATTTTTCTCACAAGTAGATGATAATGATAATTGAGGGAGGACCTATACGGGTATAACAGTCTTACTCGAGATGATGGTATGCTATCTGGTTTGTCTTCATCATTGATGAAACCCGTAGGATTGTTGCTTGACAACCAGCATTATGATGGCGATTATATATGAGGGAGCTGGGTTGTCCATAAGCACATCCTTGAATGTTCCTAGTCGTGGGAATATCGAGACTGGGTATCGATATTCCGGAGTAAACTAGTGTATACGTTTCTAGACCCCGACAAGAGGCGGTGGCCGGTCTCACAAGCCATTGGTGTTGTGTCACCTATGATAGTATACAGGTGCTCGCTGGAGGTGAGTACACCGGACAGACTTACCAAGAACTTCTAGATGGTATTATATCTATCGTCAGATGGAATTTCTCAGGTAGCATGAGTACATGTTAGTCTTTTGACCTGAAGTTGTCATTTGTCTCGTGTGAGTTCTCACTGTACTTTGATTACTACACTACCACGGCTCAAATGAGTTGTGCAAATAGGTTTTAATTGGGTACAGTCCCGAGCCACATGGAGGCAATGGTCGACTGTCAGGGATTCATATCTCCTGGTATTAGGAGTCGATGCCACGCTGTGTTCAATTGGCTATCACCAGAAATCCATGGCCACGGTGGATGAGATTTACTGATAGTTGATCGGTAGTATCTCTGTTGGGGATGAGCATGACTCAGACACGACTTATCCGGTTAGTAGGGGTCTGCGTTATCCACCCCCTAGACAAGATATGTGATACTCTTTGACGAAAAGACCGGACTGTACGAAAATTGTCACATTTAGGCTCAGTAAGGGAATGACGTACTTGATTGTTGACCCCCCATTCGGCAAGTACCTGGGTAGCCGTTACGTACAACTAGTGCCGCTGTTGTGCTTATGGTTAAACCTACTGCCAGTGTATAGTCGAGTGTTTAGAGTCCTACACAGTGGGTTTTCCGGTTCAGGCGATAGATGTAAGAGTCGTACGTTGGTACGTGCAGGGGTCTGATTAAATACGTGTACGGGATACATGGACTTTAATCGGGCGGTTGATAATACAAGACGGCTTAGGATTAAGTCGGATTATTAAATCAGGTTTTGATTTAATAATTTATGTATGTATTTTGCTACATATATTTTAGTATTATTGTTCACCATTCGTTTTCTCTCTTTGGTGATATCTGTATTTTTATACGGATACGTGTATATGTTGTGATACGTATACCAGGTGAAGTATTCCGTATTTATACAGGAACGGTAATGCTTCTAGATGAAGGACACCTCATATTTTTTTTTCTTTTTAGAAAAACAAATGGAAAATGACGTGGCATGAAGCATGGCTAGATAAATAAAGAGGTATGACTTGGATTTGCTGGGTTCGCTTAGCACCCCCGCTATGTTTCGGCACGCATCAAGTATGCTATTTCAAAAAATCTAGGGTGTCGAGCGAGCCCGACCAAATATCTAACTAGAGAATTAGGGTTTTATATGCATGTAAATAAACTTTAAACTAAGTGAAATAGGAATACAACCTATGTAGACCGGTCCTTCTCTTCTAAGCTCCGTGTAGTAGTCCATTTGCTCCAAATAGTGGTGTCCTGGACTCTCCTTAGGCTCTACTAGGCCAAAGGAATGAGCTTGCTCAAAGATCTTCGAGGCCGAAGATGATCTATGTCGAAGAATCTCTAACTCAAACTACCTCTTCACTAACTATGCAATTAGTGAAGTAAACAACATATACTAAATGGCTAGTTCGATATAGATTGATGAAGTAGGAATTTTGCTCACTTTAGAATTAATTTTCTCTCTTTCTTTTTCACCTCACTCAAGAGCTAGAGAGCAATAAAGGAGATGAAGAAGATGAACAAGTGATGAACCATGGGTGAGAAAAATCTCAAATAATATTTGTAGAGACTTAACCATGGCTAAAGATAATGGCTGGGTTAATAAATATCTAGAGTAAAACAAAATTTGTGGAATAAGTCAAGGCTTCTACATGCTTCCACAAGCATCTTTAGCCATGCTAAGTTCCACCTAATTTTGATTTTTCCCTTAATAATTAATCACCCAAATTATCTTTAGTTAGGTATGAGTCTCATACACCCAAGTCCAATGTATCATCTAGCATGGCACAAAATATAAATACATTAATACATATTTAAATGTATTAGTAGAAAAGAAATTCTTAAGTGAGCTAATATTAGTTAATATATATATTAATATATCAAAAATATAATTATATATATTAAATTATTTAATCAACACTTAATTTAATAATCCGGCTATATCACATATAACCGACTAATATTATTTATATCAACTTATCGAATCAACACTTGATTCAATAACCCGGCTATATCTCATATAACCGACTGATATCATATATCGCGAGATTATAATACAGTATCACATACACGTATTAATCTCAGTCCAACAAATATCATATATGTGCCCTACTTCGTTTCGCTTGAGCCTGGAAACCTCTATGTACGACTCTAAAGAATCGTCAATATGCCAGCAGTAGGTAATGATCGTATCCGTCACCCACAAGCCGTCAGCGGTATTAGCTGGACGTAACGGATACCCAGGTATTGAGCGATCAGAAGATCAACAAGCAAGCTTGTCCATACTCCCGTGAATCCAGTAAGTAACACTACTGTACAGTCCGGTCTCTTCGTCTAATATGTCGCATATCGAGTTTGGGGTTGGTACACGTCAGACCCCAATAACTTGATAAGTCATGTCGATGTAAGGCTCATATGGGTCGAGAAACTACTGATAACACTTACCGGTAAATCTCATCATCACACCTGGCCAGGGACTTCCTGTTATAGCCAATCGAACATAGCGCAACATCAACTCCTAATACCGGGAGAGACGAAACCCATCCTATCGCTCATTGCCTCCATGTGACTCTGGACTGTACCCAAAATCCACCTATTTGCACGCTCTCTTGAGCGTGGTAGGGAGGAAATCAAAGCACTATAGGAATCACACAAGACTCTATGACGATCTTGGGTCTACAGACTAAGCTGTACTGGTGTCACCAGAGAACTGCTATCTGACGATAGATATAATACCTTCTAGGAGTTCTCGGTGAGTCCTGTTCGGTGTACCCATTCTCCAATGAGCACCTATGTACAATCTTTGATGTCAAACACCAATGAATATGGGATCATCCATCACCCCATACAGGGTCAAGAAACGTACACATTAGTCTACTATGGAATATCGATGCCCTTTCTCGACACTCCTATGACTAGGAACAATTAAACGATGAACTTATGGACTACCCTGGCCCCACTAGTATGATATCCATCGTAGTCCTGGTTGTCAGGTACACATCCTAAGGGCTTTATCAACAAGTAACAGAAAGACAGTATATAGATACAAGTATACATATTAAGATAAAAAGCAACTAGATAGCACACTATCATGTTAAGCATGAAAGTCCTCTCTATATATGTCTAAGCATCCACTATAATATACAATCATGTACAATAATGGACTCTAAAGCATACATATAACTAACAATCTCCTACTTGCACTAAGGCCAATTGTTGTAGTATCTCATACCCAACATCCAGAAAAGTCTTTCAAATGGCCTTCGTGAGTGGATCCGCCGTGTTATTCTTCATGTCAACTCTCTTGACCTCAATTTCCCGGAGATCCACTATCTCCCTGATCAGGTGATACCGCCTAAGAATATATCTGGATTACTGATGGGATCGGGCTTCCTAGGCCAAAGCCACAACTCCATTGTTATCACAATACAAGTATTGGATGCTTAATGGTAGGAACCTTACCAAGTTCATCTCATGAACTTGTTCATCCAGACAGCCTCTTTGGCAGCATCGTTGATAGCGATGTATTTAGACTTTATCGTCGAGTCTGCTAGGGTATCTAGCTTGGAACTCTTCCAACATACCGTCCCTCCACTGAGGGTAAAGTCAAATCCCGGGACTGTCTTACAGTCGTCCTTTTCACTCTGGAATCTCGAATCGGTAAAGGAATCGACATGGAGTTCACCGTTACCATACACCAAGAACATTTCTTTAGTGCTTCTCAAGTACTAAAGAATGTTCTTCACGGCTGTCCAGTGTTTCTCCCCAGGATCTGATTGACACCTACTCACTACACCTAGTGAGTATTATACATCCTTTTAGATCTATCTCTATAAATCTTAATCCGTGAATGTAGGAGGCATCACCCAGATCATACATAGAGAAACTGTGATAAGTAGAGCTTGACCGAGTGTAGCATAGGAACATCATTTCCTATCAAGAGTATGTTATCCACGTATAATACGAGGATGGCAACCTTACTCTCTACAACCTTCTTGTATATACAAGGTTCATCTACCTTTTTGATGAAGTCAAACTCTTTGACTGCCACATCAAAATAGATGTTCCAACTCCGCGATGCCTGCTTTAATCTGTATATTGATTTAAGCAGCTTGCATACCTTTCTGCTACTCCCACTATCTACGAAACCCTCTAGCCGTGTCATGTACTCGCTCACTTCTAAATCACTATTTATAAAATCGGTCTTGACGTCCAACTGCTAGATTTCGTAGTCATGGTATGCAGCGATGGTAAGTAGGATCCGAATGGACTTAAGCATAGCCACTGGAGAAAAGGTTTCATCACAATCTACACCTCGTCGAAGACGAAAACCTTTTCCTACATGTCTATCTTTCAAAGTCTCAACTTTTCCATCTACACCAAGAATCTTCTCAAGATCCACTTGCTCTCGATGGGTTTTACCCCTTCAGGAGCAACTTCCAAAGTCCATACTTTGTTGGTCTACATGGATTCTATCTCAGATCGCATTGCATCCAACCATTTCACTGAGTCCCCTCTTATGATGGCCTGCTCGAAACTAGTTAGGTCATCATCTTCCATAATGCAATCCTCGATCCCACCGTCTATGAGAAAACCGTAGTATCTATCAGGTGGATGAGGAACCCTACTAGATCTGCGGAGTGGCTGAGGTTCGTCGGGGACTATCGAATCCTCCGGTTCTACCGAATCGTCAGCTGTAGTTTGTGTAGCTGGAACTTCTTCCAGTTCTACCACATGACCACTAATTTCTTCACAAGAAATTTCTTTTCTAAAAAGGTGGCATTTCGAGAAAAAAAACACCTTGTGTTCTCAGTGTGGTAGAAGATATTCCCTCGTGAATGCTTGGGATATCCTACAAACTTACACAGAACTTACCTTGCCTCGAGCTTGTACGGATTTTGCTTTTCAACATAGGTCGGACAACCCCATATCTTAACTCGTTTAAGAGATGGTCCCTTCACATTCCATATCTCATATGGAGTGCTATGTACTTATTTGGTTGGAACTCTATTCAATAGGTATGTGGCTTCTCAAGCGCATAACCCCAAAAGGAAACAGGTAACTCAGCAATACTCATCAAAGAGTGCACCATATCTAATAGGGTGTGATACCTCCGCTACGATACACCGTTGTGCCGTAGTGTATACAGAGGTGTAAGCTGAGAGAGAATCCCATTCTCTTTAAAATAATCCAGGAACTTCGTGCTTAAGTATTCTCTTCCCTGATCAGATCGAAGGATTTTAGTACTTTTACCCGTTTGGTTCTCTACTTCACACTTATATTCCTTGAATTTCTCAAAAGCTTCAGGCTTGTGTTTCAACAGGAACAAATGTCCGAATCTTGAGAGATCATCAGTGAATGTAATGAAGTACGAGGAACCAATCCTGGCATGTGTATACATAGGACCGCATACATCACTATGTATCAGTCCCAAGAGTTCAGCAGTTCTTTCACCGTGTCCAGTAAACGGAGTTTTAGTCATCTTGCCTTTGAGACATGACTAGCAAGTTTCATAAGATGTAAATTCGAACGGATTCAAATATCCATCCTTATATAACTTAGCTAGTCGTGTCGTATTGATATGACCTAGTCTACAATGCCACAAGAAGGATTCGTTCATTTCTGAACTTTTCCTCTTGTGTGTGTTCTGTACGTCAAGAACTGTATTTTGATTCAAAACGTATAAACCGTTACATAACGTACCAAACCTAATCAACGCTTGATTTAGGAAAATGTTCATAACATTTTTCTTTACTACAAAGTTATATCCTTTTTTATCTAATAAAGAAATTGATATTAAATTGCACAACATAGATGGTATGTAATAATGGTCGTTCAAGATCAATGTATTCCCATTTGCTAATACAAGGTGATATTCACCAACTACTTTAGCTGCAACATTTGCACCATTCCCTACTTTTAGAGAATGATCACCTTTTCCCAGTTATCTACCTTTCTTTAGCCCATGTAAAATATTACATATGTAGGATCTCGATCCGGTATCTAATACCCAGGACACAGAGTGTACTGAGAAACAGTTCTCAGTAACGAAGACACCCGAAGAAGATGCATCAACATGCTCATTTCTCGTTCGGGTCGCATGGGAATCTGGATATTCCCCTATTTCCTGCTCAGACTTATAACAATTATAAGGTAGAGCGGAATAAACATTCCCCAGCTCGGTATAACAAGCGAGTTTGGTCAATACATTAATATTACTATCTTTATTAAGGCATGTCATGGTCGCTACTAGGAGAGAGAGAGAGAAGAAAACACTGCGTGCGCTCTTGCAAGATTAGATTGGTTATTATTTTATCTAATCAGTATGGCTCCCACTGTTTTTATCAAATCTTCCTTCAAACCCTAAAAGGTAAGACTAACCGGGATTAATTACATTCTACAAGTTCGCTAACCGGTCAGCCAGGCCAGTGTCGGTACTTTGAGGGAGATCCCCCGTGCTTTCGTATGGACCTAATTAAAATAAATCTCGTTTTCTCATAGGCATAACCCCATTAACACCTTTCTAGACACCTACTGGATTAGCTAATTGTAAACTCCAAAACTCTCCCAAGAGTAACTCTTACTCGCAGTGGGTATCGGGATCCAACTATCTCATAAAAGATATGCAATCTCATTTCAAATTTCAACACTTGAAATTCCCGATAATGTTTTACCCCTAGCGTGCTATGACCTTAACGGGGGCCAACAAACTATAGTCCACTAGTCAAGTTCAACCGTTCATTTCTTGATTGAATTAATCCGACCCTTGATGGAGGTCAACAAAGTCGCACGACTACCCTAATCCAATCGCATCACATGCTGCAGATAAGCACTAATTAGCTACTGCACACTACGCCTTGACGTAGGCCAACAAACGTAACACGAATACTAAGTAGCACCCATCTGAAATGACGGAGGGCTACGATATGTTTTTTAAGAAAATCTTTTGCGTAATGAACTTGATGTTGTTAGAGAATCGGGTGATTTGTAAAGGAGTGGATTAAACTCCGCTTTTAAAATCGAATTTTTCAAAATAAACCGAGTGGGTGTAGCATCTGCTAGCTTTTGCTAAAAAGGTCATTCCCGGTGAAGGGATCTCGGCTCTTTCCTCATCGAATGAGGCGCTGGATATTCATCAAGGAATACCGCTATGCAAAGGAAGAACTAGAGCTACCTTTTTGAAAATTTGATTCCACAACATCATTAGGTTTCTTTCCTTTTCATTAATCTCATTAATGAAGTCCCATCATTTATGCTTTCTAACCATCACAGATAAAGAAACGAAAATACAACGTACGCTTATGCCATCCGCATTCGCCACTGGGTCCCGTCAGGCACCGTTAGGTTAGTTAACCAACGACAGGGCGGGGGCAAGGCTAGCGCGGATGCAAAACATAAGAAATGTTTATTATATATCATATATATAATATAAAGTATTCATCTCACACAGTTATATGATCTCATCACAGAACATTGCAGCAGAAGTCAACATATGAAATATAAGATATACTAGGAGGTCCGTGTTTTAAATCAAGCCAGTAAAAAACACGGATTCCACAGTCGTGATAAATAGCCAAACCCACATCCTTAGACCCCTACGAGAACGGAAAGTAACCCTACCAATTCTAGAGTTAGGAGACCCGGTCTCGACACCTCGAGATGGCCTTCCATTGGACTCTAGAACCCGGTTACTTATACTCCCCGCTTTGGGTCTATCCTATTGCGGAAAAGTAAATAATATACATCAATGTTGACATCATCCTCAACCCGGAAGTGTCCCAATAAAAGAATATTACATACAAGTTTTTACATGAATGAAAATGAAAAACTCTCTTCTCACGCAAAACCCCCGGCTATTCAAACACGACGATCCAATATAACATATCACAGCAACACATAACATCACATGTCATCAACGTAGGTAAATATGTGTATCCCAATTGTCATTGATGTATAGCAACGAAACCTGCGATACACCACATATTACACTTATGGTCAGAAAAGAAATGAAAACTACAATAATTGGAATTGGCAACATCCTTAGACATCATAAATCCGAAATATCACATACTTCGGTTTTCATGCCTAACCGTATAAATTCCTTAGACATCATAAACCCGGAATATCACATATTCTGAATTTCATGTCTAACGTTATAAACCCGGCATTTTAGTCTCAAATTGAAAATACTTTTCAATAACTAGTGGGGCAATTCAACAAGATTCCCAACAAATGATCGAATGCTCGTCGGAAACATTATAGACGGCCGCACCCCCGATGCCGTCGACGAAGTGAACTTAGGTGGAACACCGCGGCCGTGAGCATCCAAACGGATGCTTTTGGCTACGAGATTCTCCTACAGTCAGTTGGCCGGGGCCATGAGGCATGGCTATCGACTAGTGTTACCCGGTGAGTGTTTGCGTACTATACGAGATTGCGATGGAGTTTTGATCAGAATCAAAACCCCGTGGCAACCGATCAAAAGAGACTAAATTGCTAGATTTACAGAGTACTAACTAGTTTTAACAAAACTAATTATTGTGTATTCCTAATATTGTATCACAAATCACAGATATTTAGACGATGTTAAACATCTCGATCGATTTGTCAAACACCCAAAATTCCCAGAGACCTCAACACTTGAGTCGCTGTTAAAAATACCCAGAGAGTGCCCCGAGTACCTACAAACCAACACAAGAAAGCACGCTCCCTGCCTCACCAATGGCGCCGCGGAACCGAAGCCAAAAGCATGTTTTGGCAGCGCTTTCGCGGTCATTTAGTCAGGTTAGGCCTTCATTTTTCTTGGGGATTCATAGAAAACCCTGCACATTTTTCTGAATATTTTTAATTAGAAAAATTCCAACTCTTGAAAAAATTTCCAGAGAGTGGGTATTTCGGGTTTCGAAAAGTCGATCGAACACTTTAACTTCGTCTAAACAACTCCGAATGCTCTAGCTTGGCTCTGATACCACTGCTGGGTTCGCTTAGCACCCCCGCTATGTTTCGGCACGCATCAAGTATGCTATTTCAAAAAATATTGGGTGCCAAGCGAGCCCGACCAAGGATCTAACTAGATAATTAGGGTTTTATATGCATGTAAATAAACTTTGCACTAAGTGAAATAGGAATACAACCTTTGTAGACCGGTCCTTCACTTCTAAAGATCCGTGTAGTAGTCCCTTTGCTCCAAGTGGCGGTGTCCCGAACTCTCCTTAGGCTCCACTAGACGAAAGGAATGAGCTTGCTCAAAGATTTTCGAGGCCGAAAATGATCTACGTCGAAAAATCTCTAACTCAAGCTACCTCTTCACTAACTATGCAATTAGTGAAGTAAACAAATTACTAAATGGCTAGTTTGGTATAGATTGATGAAGTAGGAATTTTGCTCACTTTAGAATTAATTTTCTCTCTTTCTTTTTCACCTCACTCAGGAGCTAGAGAGCAATGAAGGAGATGAAGAAGATGAACAAGTGATGAACTATGGGTGAGAAAAATCTCAAATCATATTTGTAGAGACTTAACAATCGCTAAAGATAATGGTTGGATTAATAAATATTTAGAGTAAAACAAAATTAGTGGAATAAGTCAAGGATTCTACATGGTTCCACAAGCATCTTTAGCCATGCTAATTTCCACCTAATTTTGATTTTTCCCTTAATAATTAATCACCCAAATTATCTTTAGTTAGGTATGAGTCTTATATACCCAAGTCCAATGTATCATCTAGCATGACACAAAATATAAATACATTAATATATATCACATATATATTTACAAGTATTAGTAGAAAAGAAATTCTTAAGTGAGCTAATATTAGTTAATATATATTAATATATCAAATATATAATTATATATATTAAATTATTAAATCAGCACTTGATTTAATAATCTAGCTATATCACATATAACAGATTAATATTATTTATATCGACTTATCGAACCAATTGTTGATTCGATATGTTGATATAAATAATATTAGTCGGTTATATGTGATATAGTCGGATTATTAAATCAAGTGTTGACCCGGCTATATCTCATATAACCGACTGATATCAAATATTGCGAGATTATAATACGGTATCACATACACGTATTGATCTCGGTCCTGCACATATCACATATGTGCCCTACTTCGTTTCGCTTGAGTCAGGAAACTTCTGTGTAGGACTCTAAAGATTCGTCAATATGCCAGCAGTAGGTAATGATGATATCAGTCACCCACAAGCCGTCAGCGGTACTAGCTGGACGTAACGGCTATCCAGGTATTGAGCGATCAGAAGATCAACAAGAAAGCTTGTCCATACTCTCGTGAATCCAGTAAGTAACACTACCGTACAGTACGATCTCTTCGTCTGATATGTCACATATCGAGTCTGGGGGTGGTAAACGTCAGACCCCAATAACTTGATAAGTTTTGACGATGTGAGGCTCATAACGGGTCGAGAAACTTCTGATAACACTTACCAGTAAATCTAATCATCAGCCCGGGCCAGGGACTTCCTGTTATATCCAATCGAGCATAGCGCAACATCAACTCCCAATACCGGGAGAGACGAAACCCCTCCTAGTGCTCATTTCCTCCATGTGACTCGAGAATGTACCCAAAATCCACCTTTTTACTTGCTCTCTTGAGCGTGGTAGGGAGGAAATCAAAGCACAGTGGGAATCACACAACACTCTATGACGATCTCGGGTCTTCAGACAAACCTGTACCAGTGTCACCAGAGAACTGCTATCTGACGATAGGTATAATACCATCTAGGAGTTCTCGGCGAGTCCTGTTCGGTGTATCCATTCTCCAATAAGCACCTGTGTACAATCTTTGATGTCAAACACCAATGGATGTGTGATCATCCATCGCCCCATACAGGGTCAAGAAACGTACACACTAGTCTACTCTAGAATATCGATGCCCTGTCTCGATACTCCCACGACTAGGAATAATTAAAGGATGAACTTATGCACTACCCTTGACCCACTAGTATGATCTCCATCATAGTCTTGGTAGTCAAGTACACATCCTAAGGGCTTTATTAACATGTAACAGGGAGACAGTATAAAGATACAAGTATACATGTTAAGATAAAGAGCAACCATATTGCACACTATCATGTCGAGCAAGAAAGTCATCTCTATATATGTCCAAGCATCCACTATAATATACAATCATGTACAATAATGGCCTCTAGGGCATACATATAACTAACAAGATTATATGCATTTATTGGTGCACTTATATGTAGTCATTCTTTTTTCTTTTTAGACTTGATGATTTTTCTTCATCTTGGATGCTTCATGCTTCATGGTTGCAAGTGGTAGCAACCATCATCCTCACCTCCTTCTCCTTCTCCTTCTTCTTCTTCATGCTCACTTGAGCTTGAGAAAAAGAGTGAAAAAGTTTAGTGATATATTCCTATATCACCGACCATCCACACCTAGCAAGTTTGGATCATCGGTTAGAGCTTCTTCCGGTTTCTCTCGGATGGATCGTTTTCGGTAAGGATGGTCGATTTTCAAGCCCGTTACCGGCGTCTATGAGCTTGGAAGGGTCCTCCATAATTGGGTAGAAACGCGACAAAGGTTATAGTTTCTCAACCCTTGTATTTCTAGTTAGCTAGTTTAGGTTTTTGGATCGTATCCTGGGTTTTATGGGTGTTTGGTGCTCGTGTAAATTTTTGTTTTCACTTCTGACGCGGCTTCCGCGGCGCGGGCACCGAACCCAAACATTCCCTTTAACTTGATAAGTCGTGCCGGTATCAAACTCATAACCAATCAAGAAACTACTGATACACTTATCCGTAAATCCCATCTACCATGAATATGGATATATGATTATACTCAATCGTACACAGCGCGACATCAACGCCCTATACCGAGAGAGACGAATCCCTTCCGATCGCTCACTGCCTCCATATGGCTTGGAACTATACCCAACTAAAACATGTTTATACGGCTATTTAAAACCATGGTAGGGTAGTAATCAAAGTACGGTGGGAACCATACATGACACTATAACGATCTCAGGTCTACAGACTACCTTGTACTCATGTCACCAGAGAACTGTTATCTGACGATATGTATAATACTGTTTACCGCCGAAAACAGAGACGAACCAGGATGGATCGTCTTGCCTGAATTTGGGAGCAGATGGTATTTGGATTTATCCGTCCACCTCTCCAAAGATGCCTAGTTGATTTATGGCACCGTATATCGGAGGTTTAGACGGATGCGGCCGTAGTAGCAGACTTCGTCTGATTCCCCCTCATTTGTGAGGGGTTTTTGATTGTGGGGACGCTCTTCCCTGCCGGCGCAAGCCCCTGCAGTTAATTACATTACCGCATCGCGATAACCACTTTCTCCTGCTCCAGAAGATCACTTCATGTCGTGTGTGTTTGTTTTATTTTTAGTTGCCTATGGATTGTATACAGAGACTAATTTGTGTCGTCGCCCGCAGAGCGTGGATTAGTCTAAATCTGTATATTCTTAGATATGGGTTTGGTTTGATTTAAGGATCGTTAATCTCGTTTGAGATTAAGATCAACTTAAATGTTTTTTAAGGATACGTTAGTCCAATTTTAGACTAAGATCTACTTAACAAGGTTTTAGGATCATTCTGATCTAACAAAAGAGCGTTTGGGCTCTATTGTTTTAGTTTAAGGACATTGCAGTCCATTTTTAGTTTAAGGATGTCTTGGTCCGTATCGGTTTAGGAGTGAACCAAAGAGTTGTTGGTTGTCAGGACCCTCCACCTCTCTTGAAGACGTTGAAGAATTACAACGACATGTATCATAGGTGTGGAGAGATGTACCCTTGGACCAATTTCCAGACTGAGGGGAAATATGGGATGAACATCGTTCTGGTCATTATCAATTGAGGAATCATTAGTTTGGGAAGTCATGAGCATAGAGGCTCGGTCTATTTGGACATCCAAGATGTTTTAATCTCAGGATGACTTAGCAAATTTGGGGCTGAAGTTGGCTTCTTATAGTGTTAAACGCTAATATATGCTCGGTGCTCACATGCTCCCACGTGAGACTCTAAAAAAGTGTTAAACACTGAAATTTGGGGCGCTCACGTGTGGCACGTGAGGCGCCTGAAAGTTGGCGCTGTACACTTGGGTCCAAATCACCGTCTGTATGCAAGTGTTAAACACTTAATTCTTATGGCCTTCATGTGTAGGCACGTGAGGCGCCCTAAAGTTGGGCACTGCCTCTTTAGATTTATTCCGTCTTCCTTTTATAAGTGCTAAGCACTTAGCTCATATAATGCTCATGTGCAGACACGTGAGGTGCTCAAAATGTGATCTTTGGATTTTCCCCCTTTTCCATATAAGTGTTAAGTAAATGTTTAGGGGTCACGTGAGAATACGTGATTCGACATCAGTCATTCCTTTTAGTTCATCAAAGGTGCTCACGTGGGAACACGTGAGCATTCGTTATAGCATTGAACGCTAATGAATCACCAGTCTTTTCTTTTATATGCATAGAGATTTTGATCTGAGTTTAGAGAATTAAATTCTTTTACAAGGTTAAACCCTAATTTTATCAGAGGAATTAAATTCCTATATACTTTTAGAAGAATTAAATTCTTGGAACTTAGTTCTTTCCACTATGTTTTGAATCTGCATAACAGAATCTTCCTGATGAGAATAAAATTCTTAACTTGTGGGGATATCTGCTTCTACAGACCTCAACCAGAGAAAGAACTAAGTTCTTTTTTTTGAAGGGTTGAACCCTTGGAGAGGCGAAGAAGAGATAAAATAATCTCTGTGACTTTCTTCTTACTTAGGGTTTCTTTTTTCTAAAAGGGAGATCTTCTTCTTTTTAGAGAATTGAATTCTCTTTTTCTTTTGTTTTTGTACTCTCTCTTCTTCCTGTATATTCTCTCTGTCTGTCTCTTTCCTCCTCTGCTTGCTCTTATTTATATGAGAAGAAAAAAAATCAATTTATTAAGAAATCTCTCATTGAGAGATCATGATTAATTCCATGATCTTTTAGATCAATCGCTGAATTTTATTCACCGTTGGATTTTTAATCCAAAGTCTCTCTGTGTAACAGAGAAGATTTCTTGTTTGTTTAATAAGATTAGGAAATATTTTCCTGAGATAGAATTTTATTCTATCAGACGATCACCGTTGAATCTTTGATCCAAAGGTCTTTCGTTTAACAATAGAGAAGTTGTTTCTGTTTTAATGAAGATCAGGGATATATTTCCCATATATATAGAATTTAATTCTATCAGATAGTTTAGAAAGATTTAAGGAAATATTTTCCGTATAGGATTTTGATCCTTTTGTTTAGAATTTAATTCTATCATCTTGGAAGGTGTTTAAGAACACTCACGTGTAGTACGTGACCCCCACGGAGTTAAACTTATTTTCTTATATGCAATAGCCTAAAAAGGGCATCACGTGTTAACACGTAAGCTTCTCTGGCCTGCTATTTGTTTTAATATGGATCCTATATACTTTGTATATATATGCTCATGTGCTTACACGTGAGGCTCAATTTCAGCCTGCCAATTGTTTAAACGCAGCGCCTATAATCTTTGTATATAGGCGCTCACGTGTGTGTACGTGAGGCTCCATTAGTGGGGAATTTTCCCCATCCCTTTTTCTCTTTTTGTTTTTAAGGGAACAAATGCCCCTCAGCGTTGTTCTCACGTGGCTTGCACTTGAGTGCAACGCTGTCATCCTTACAGTTGTTGGATCTGCTTAGGGGAACGAGGAGATGAACCGCTCCCATCATGTCTTATAAATGCAGGGCTTTTCGCCTCTGGGATGCCCCCTGTTCCTTCATCTTCTTCCTTGGTTATTTACTTGAGAATTTAATTCTGACCTTCAGAGCTTAGTTCTCTACCTTAAAACTTGTCAGTGTTAAACTCTGCAAAACTACCCTTTGGGTAAGGATTTTGAACGACCCTCTCTTGCTTTCTGCCCTGGATTTTAAATCCCTCATTAGAGCATAGCTCTTTTCTTGAATCGGTTTCTTAATGATCCCAGAACATATATATATATATATATTGTTGTAGATTTTGAAGTCTTGAATCAATGGGGATTGTTAATGCTTCTTTTAGGGTTTTACCCCATCACTGATTTTTAAGAACCTTGGAATTTAATTACGTTTTTCCTACCTCGTGTCACGATCCGAAATTTGGCACATGACGGCCGTTAAACTACGCAACGTCCACAGGTGTAACGCAATCTAAGTATGCCGAAAACCCACCAAATCTAAACCATCAATGTAGTAAGCGATAAGAACATTTGTTTAAAAGCTTTTGAAAATCTCAAGTACAAATTCTTTAAAATCCAACTTTACTTTCTTAAAAGTTTTAGCAGCACCTCCATTGTAAAAACTAACCCCAAAAATGGGTACAACATAAATATATAAGTAAAGCATCCCCAACGGGAACAAAACCATGACCAAAGGCGAAAAAAAACCACCACAACAAATATACAACGCCGTAGCGAAGAAAAAGACGATATAAGGTGAAAACAGCAATAAGAGTAAAACCGCATAAAAGGCCGGCTCAAACGAGCACGACACCTAGAGTCACCAAAAATATACAATATCGTCCTCACAACTCGTCTCTAAGTCAATACATGAAGTAGTAGATGGAGAGTACTGGATACAACGAATATACAATGTACATAAACGGATAACCGCGAAACCCACCTAAAGCAAAACTGCACACAGTCAGCCGAAGCGGTATCCGCTGCAAAAGATGATGCGATAGGAAGAAAGTAAGCCCTGCCTCGACTGCCCTTGGGGACTACCTGCAAAACACTATGGCACAACGGGGTTGAATTGCCAACTCATGAATAGTAAATAACATATGCAGGTAATCGCAAGTATGCACGTACTGCGCGAATCTATCACATGCAAACTAATAGCAATAAATGGAAATATGTAATGCAACAGTCATGAAAGGTACTCTATCAGGTACTACTAGTACATGAAGCAATGCATATCAAATAAATGCGGAGTACGGAATAAAACACATCCTGTAAGTCTCATGAAACCTGAGTGTCAAACACCGACACCTGAAAACATCATGAAAACTAGTGTCTAGCATCGACACATAAATACTGATCTATCAGGTGTTGTCACCACGACTGGCCCTGATAGGTACGTATCATACGCTATCTGGAAACCCGAAAGCCCAGCTTCGACACTCGACATTCCATGTATCCATACGTACATGACTCTGGTCGATATCTCCGCGATCACCGACGAGTCTATTACTGTCACCGGTAGGTAGAATTCCCCCACTAACTCATCGCCATCACCTGCGATCTTCTTACCCCGGGGTACCTCTGACCCCCACCATATACCCGCACACGGTCCACTCTACTCCTCGCATGGGGTATATATCAGAACCGAGAAATCTCATGTTGGACGCTGAAATATCATATCAAGAGAAACCGTGTTTTTCAAATAATGCATAATTTTATGAAACTACCACGGTCCTCAAATCCAGAAAACATCAAGTAATGAATAAGTATATTTGCATGAATCATTATGATGATATATTATGTAGGTGTACATTTATAACAGTATCCCATACCACTGATATATATATATACACACACACACACAATATATATACATATATATGTCAGCATCCCATACCATTGATATATATACGCAGGAGTAAAACATCCAGAAAACATCACATGAAAACCATATATAAATGCGAAATCCATGAATATAATATATGCAACATGAAACAGTAATATGAGCATATAAAGGAAAATCCGCTATTTAACTGCAATAAGTTATTAAGCATATCATGCGGTTCCTAATTCTCCGAAACCAAATGCAACATCATATAAAGGTGAACATGTAGCTATAGCAAGGTATATGTGTCTACATGTAAATATGTAGGTATGATGTACATGTAGCCATGTCTCATATGTGTATATACCTAACACTAATGATACAATACTATATAGGTATAAGGATAACTAGCATGTAGGCATGAAAATGTATACTACCTATCATATGCGCCAATGCTTAAGAATCAATGACTCCACGTCAATGACAATACAATACCACATAGGTATATGTAACCCTAACAAGATAAGTCGGTGTACATGTAAGTATGTATGCAAAGTGTACATGTAACTAGCAAGGTATATGAGTGTACATGTAAGTATGTATGCAAGGTGTACATGTAACTAGCAAGGTATATGAGTGTACATGTAAGTATGTATGCATAGCAAGGCATATGTGTAAGCATGTAGGTATGCTGGTATGCTATGTTTCATATGCAAAAAAATGGAACTAAGGATCATTTCTCAATGGACCTAACCAATACAGTATCACGAAAGTATAGGTGTTGTGCGTGTCATGGCAATTATCGACGGTGTGTGTGTAGCATACAATTAGTGCTCGTGAAACATGAACCGTCAATAATGGTGTTGTGTCTCATTAATACTAAGTCTATACACAATAGGAAATGAGATATGCAACAAAGGTACACATGCACAATCAATGTCCATATACTTCTAACTAATAGTCATGTCATTTAATCTAGCCTAGACGCATAACGCCATGCGGGCGATTCCCCTGTAGATGTTAAATCTACTCACAGATGATCCTGGGGCTAAGTAAAGCCAACCACTCGCTTTCCCTTCTTCGCAGTGTCCGAAGTCCCCGCCTGCGTCCCTAAGATCATAAAACAACAATATAACAAGTTTATATTAGCAATTGACCAATAATAAGTAACCACTACGTTGACCGACGCACCAACTCCAACATACTCTCAAGTGTTCGTCTAGTGGCTAACGTGCGTAGCGACACTACGAATCCAACTAAAGAGAAAAAGCTACACAAAGTATACGCACCGTGTCGGATAACGTAACACACATATTCGTAACACTAGAATCTAGCAAAGTCATCTGAGATTTTGTATACAGTAAAAACACAAAAATCAAACAGTACCAAACACTTTTAAAGAACTGCAGACAGCTACCCTGAAAAACCCAAACCCAAACTCCCCCACTAAGCCAAGGTCGCCGGATTTCCCATGAATGTTGCCGGCCAAATCCGATCATGTGGGTCTCGTGTTTCAGTTGAAGGCTTAGGGTCTCTAGTACAACACCACTACACTGCTAGATTTTCTAGTACACACTCTGGGTCACAGCAGATCACAGATATCATAAAATGACACTAAAAAATATGAAATGTGCACGAAACTAAACTTTACGAGTACTAAACTGAAACTAACAAGCTACGCAATATTAAAAAGACTTACTTAATAGAAAGAGATCATTACCTAACCACACAAGCTCAAAGATCCTAGCTTCCAAGCTCCAAGGGATCCTAGAGGCAAAACAAGGTTTATGAAGTGATTTAGGTGTGATTTTGTGAAGTTTTGTGTAGGTTTTATGATGGACGTGATAAGGTTTCAGTTTGAGGGTTAAGGAGTATGAGAAATAATGAGAGAGATTGAAGAAATGAGAGAATGGAACGATAAAGAGAGAGAGTGAGGTGAGATTAAGGGTGAGTGCACTATTGCATTAACTTCTCTCATTAATGCAAGCATGCCTCTCATGAATCATCATGCCACCTCTTCCCAAATCCTAAACAAGCGAAGGAAATATTTACTCTCACAAACAAATATCTAGGGTTTAGGGTTAAGCAAGGAAAGATTAGCTTAAGGTATGGATTAGATCAAAGTGTTTAACTTAAGGTTGTCATGGTCACTAAACTAGATTAACACAAACAAACCCTCACCTTAACATGCACAAGTGTGTGCAAGCCATAACAAATAATAATAAATTATTAATTAAATGTTATAAAATGTGAGGAAACCGAATTGTTAAAATTTTTACAGAAAACCCGCATTTTCCCCTAATTAACACTAATCGCATTCTAAGGTGTTACAATCTCCCCCACTTAAAGAAAATTCGTCCCCGAATTAAAAATTCTTACTATGCGTACCTTCAAAAAGATGAGTGCAAAACTCCCAAATCCGCTCGCAGCCTCCCAAGTGATCTCCTCACTAGACGGCTACGCCAAAGAAACCTCCACAGATGGCAAGACCCTTGACCGAAGTTTCTCCACCTGCCGATCTACTAACACTATCGGCTGCCAGTGAACGAAAAGATCACGTCCAATCTAAATGGTCTGATGCTAAATCATGTGAGAAAGGTCATGAAGGTATTTGCAAAGTATCGACACAAGGAATACGAGGTGAATACTCAAAAAACCGGGCGGAAGTGCCAAATTATAAGCAACGGTACTAACTCGCTTCAAGGATCTCAAAAGGACCTACAATCTGGGACTAAGCTTCCCAAAACTCAACACGCCATTCATCGGAAAAATCCGTAGGAATATATGAGCTCCAACTGCGAACTCAAGTCTGTGACCACCACGGTCGGCACAAGACTTCTGTCTGCACTGGGCTGCTCTCATCCTGACCTAAACCACTGGATCATCTCCGAAGTCTCTAAACTAGCTGGGGTCCAAAAATCTTGCTCTTGCGGAGTCAGTAAAACAGACTGGTGATCGACACAACTTACCACACCAGGCCAGAAAGTTGCCATTTGAAACTTCTCCTGATAACCATTATCGTAGAAGAACTCCATCAATAACAAGTAACGATCCCACAACCAAAAAACACTTAGCATGTATGCACAAGCGTATTCTATAGAGTCTGTATAGTCCGCTCTGTCTAACCATCGCCCTACGGATGGAAAAGCGGAGTTAAAGCTCAACCAGTACCCAAGGCTTCCTGAAGCTTCTGACAAAGACGGCTAGCGAACAGGGTGCCTCAATTGGATACCACGCATGAAGGAACTCCGTGCAAACGCACAAACTTATTAAAGAACAACAGAGAAAACTGAGCACAATCGGACAACAATTACCAGAATGGTGTCACACCCTGCCTAGAACTGGGTAGACACCACAAAGAAATCCATGGAGATCTGCTCCCATTCCCTCTCCGGAATGGTTAAAAGGTTCCAACTCTCCAGCCGGCTTCAAATGCTCAACCTTAGCTCGCCAACAAGCCAAGCACTTCGAAATGAAAACTGAAACTTCACTCTTTATCCCTGCCCACCCGTAACTAACTCTTAAATCACGTTACATCTTGGTGGCACTTGGATGAACACTGAAAGCTGACTGATGTGCCTGCTCTAGGACCTCGCGTCTCTACCCATCAGCATCAAGTACACATAAACGCGTCCCTAAACGTAGCACACCCTGGTCAAAAATCAAGAACTCTGAATCTTTACCCAGCCGAACATGCTCAGAATCTCAACAAACGAGCATCGGCGGGCTGTGCCTCACGAAAACGCTTAAGTAAAAATGGACGGGCGCGGACATGAGCAAGCCGTCCCCTTAGTAGAGGCGAACCTAAGCTGTACTCAACGGTTGCATAAGAACTGTAAATCTGCATAAGACTTTCTCTGAACTGCGCATAACTGGAAAAAGCTACCCCCGGGCCTACGACTCAAAGCATCAGCTACTACAATCGCCTTGCCACGGGTAATAAAAGATCACACAATCACAATCCTTTACAAGCTCCATCCAACGCAATGTCTCAACTCAGATCCCGCTGCAGGAAGATGTACATTAAGCTCTGGTGGTCCGTGAAAATCTAACACAACTCTCCGAACAAGTAGTGTCTCCCAATCTTCCACGCACGACCACCGCGGCCATCTCTAGATCATGAGTGGGAAATCCTGCTCGTACTTCCTCCAACTGTCGGGAAGCATGAGCGATAACTCTATAGTGCCACATTAGTACACCATCGAGCCCCACTCACGAAACATCACAATAAACAACAAAACCGCCCAGTTCAGAAGCAAAGATAGATCTGGTGCAGTCGTCTACCAAGTCTTCAACCACTGAAAACTCAACACGCATGCCACAGTCTAAAGAAAAGGAACCCCTTCCTTTCCGGTCAGTCCGGTCAACGGTGCAGCGTATACACAAGAAATCCTACACGAAACGGCGGCAAAAATCGACTAAGCCCAAAAACGCTGCGGACCTCAGTCACTGAAACAGGTCTGGGCCAAAGCTGTACGGCCACGATCTTCCTCGGGTCCATACGAATACCATCTCCCGTAACCCCATGACCTAGGAGTTCAACACAATCAAGCCTGAAGGAACATTCCGAGAATTTAGCAAACAGCTGGTGCTCTCCCAATGTATGCAAAGCAAAACCTCAAGTGCTGCTAATGTTCCTCTCAACTCTTAGAAAAGACCAGGATGTCATCAATAATACACCAATCCTCTGGTCGAGGAACGTCCTGAAGAATCTGGTTCACCACAACCCTGAATGCTGCTAGGGCATTGGTGAGTCCAACGACACCACCAAAAACTCATACAGCCCGTAGCGTACACAAAAGCAGTCTTTGGAATCTCATCACTCCGAACCCGCAACTAATGATGACCAGACCCCAAAACAAACTTAGAAAAATGTCCCGCACCCTGGATCTGATCAAAGAAATCGTCAATGCGGGGTAAAGGATACTTATCCGCACCGTAACTCGGTCCAATTGATGATTAATCGATACAAAACCTCAGACTATCATCCTTCTTCTTGACTAATAGAATAGGAGCTCCCTGTAACATTTCAAAAAAATAAAATATTATTTTTTGGGAATTTTTATAATTTAATATTATTTTATTGAATATTTTAATATTTTGGTATAATTAAATACCGATAAATGGGAAAATTGTGGAAAAATTAAGGAAAATTCTAAAATAGGGTATTTTATGGAATTATGCCATTTTTCAGTTTTTATGATTAATTATATGCTAATTTAGTGCTAATCGCGATTAAAAATCGCTAATCGGTTTTTTAGCATTTTTGTGCAAAACATGCACATATCTTTTTTTTTACACTTGTGTTGCATTTCTACCATGTTGTTTTGGGGTTACTATTCAAGTGAGAAGGAGTTAGAGGGAAAAGAAAAGAAAAAGAAAAGGGAATAAGATATTGAGGTATGGGTGAGAGAGAGAAAAGAGAGGGGTTGCTTTGACCTTGTCATTTTTTCCCTATTCCTTCACCCTCATCATCTCTCCCTCTTCTCTCAGCTGCTGCTCCTCCTTCTCACTCCCCTCTTAACCTCCTCAAATCATCACAAAAACAACTCCAAAACCCTACCCTCATTTCACAAAAAAGATGCACAAGCTCACAAGCATGCCTTTGGACCAAGAAAGTCTTCATTTTGGCGCTGTTAAGGATTCATGAGGGTCTGGTGAGGTAATTCCTTCACAATTAGTGTAGTTTTTCTTGTGCTTAAGCCTCAATTCAAGTTTGAAAGGGATGTCGGGTAGTTTAGTGCACTTTGGGCATTACTAGAGAAGGTTAGGGTTTAAATTGAGTTTGTATGGTAAACTTGAGTGTTTTGAGTGACCTTAACCCCCCCATGATGTTTTAAACCCTGACCAACACTTATGCATAACCTGAAACCCAAAAATACGGAATTACGGAACTTTCATGTCGGTTTGTGAGTGATTAGGGTGTGCAGGTGAATCTGGGATGACCCGGGGAGTTTCTGAGACAAATAAACAACACTAGGAGCTTAGTTAGACCACCAGGAGACCACCCTATGCAGACGAACCCCATTGGACAAGGCAGGGCCGGCCTGGCCGGATTTTCCCTTTAAGGCGCTCGGCCATTTGGCTGGTTCTGGTGTCCAGATTTCTCCTGTAGGTCACATTTACCCTATATATCACCCTAGTGTTGTTTGCTCACATTGTTTTCACCCTATACAAAATCTGGGAACACTTTTATAAGTTACTGCTCTGAATTTAGTTATGGTTTTCCGTATTTTGATTTCCAGATTTTAATATTTGTGCGTTATCTCGATTGCGTGACGTTTGTACGTCTATATTGAGTGATTTGGGGTTGTTTTGCGAAGGTTAACCATAGGTTCTAACCTATAGGCTTTTAAGCGTACCGTTTGGGTTTTCGTGTGTCGTTTTGGTTTCGATTTGGTTTTAATGCGATGCGATACGTGTGATATGTAGGTACCCCCACAGTGATCTGAGGCGATGATGATGATGGTGGTGGCAATATTGACACCGACACGCAAGATACAAGGTGAGTAGATTATATCTATGGGGGAAGTCGGGTGGATGGCGTATAGCACCCCCGCAGTTCGATGTCTAGTATACTATATACTATATATATATGATAGCTTATTGCGTGACATGGAGATCATAGATGTATTAGGTGTACTATGGATATTTAGGGTTAGAAGTGAACTAGTGTATTTTCCTAGTTGCGAACCCTAACATAGGTTTACACCTACACGCACACACATGCTTATTGCTATACTTATATCGTGATGATGAGGATAGTGTATGATACTGGAGATGAGTCGATGAGTTTAGGCATGGTGCCGTTAGGTCGGCGATATGATATGATGTGATTCGTATTTGGGATACGATACGAGATTTTAGCGGGCCTTTGGACGTGTGTTTTACACACGCGCTTATATTTGTTTAGATAGTATCGATTGTACTAGACATAGATCAGTACCCCAGATCATGAGAGATGATAAGGATACTAGATAATTGATGGGATAAATATGATATTGACCCGTACCCAGCTATTGGGATGTCGTACGACGATTTACCGTACGAGCTTTATATTGATGATAGATCCGCACTCATGACTCGAGGACGTCAGATGATATACTGTATCGTACGCGATACTATTGCGGCGGGATCACCGACTATTATATTTATATTTATATATATCGACTCAGATTTAGGTGGTTTCCATACCCCTCCCGATTGACTTGATAGTTAGATATAGATTACTTAGTAGACATTATACTAGACCCGAGTCATACCGATTTCAAAACTAACGAATCGGGAGTATTTCAAAGATAGGAAGAAGGGACTCTATGGACATTTTCAAAAGACGCATCTTTTCTTAAAACATTGTAGCCATTATTTTACTAAAAACCCCGATTCGTCTTATTTCAAATGGCAGAGCTGCATGATATATTTATTGAGGTAGATTCTTCACTGTTGCGTTGATTATTCGATTCCGTATTTTCATCCAATTTGAATTGCATTGCTTGTGTTTGTTGCTAGATTACAATCATGCTGTTAGGACACCAGCACCATTATCGATGATGCATATGTTCCACTTACACTGCTCGCCGGCTCACACACTTCATTATCGATAATTGCCATGTCACTACACTGTAGTACCGTTGCTTTCAGGATATGACCTTTTCATAGCATACTTGTGTACCTATATACTGTGTATTCCTATTGTACACCCATACGTGCATGCATACGTATTTGCACATACATAAGTGATTCTGGCATTCATTAGAGATTTAGGAACCGCAAGATACCTTTTTAAGCTGATTCATTTTAAAGAAGCGGTCTTCCCTAAATATGTGCATATTACTATTCCGTGTTGCATGACATACTGATATGCTTACATTTCTTTTACATGTCGCATACATCATGCTTTCTGATTATACGCATTGAGATATGTTGTTTCCATGATATTTTTGGATTTGGGAACCTTGGGTATTTCAAAAGAGAATATGTAATTGTTTTAAAAACCCGGTTGCCCTTGATATGATATTTCAGTGCGTCCACCATGTGTTTTCTCGGTGCTGAGAGAGACATGTGAAACCCGATTCGAGGAGCAGACGAGGCCCATTGCGGGTACATGGTGGACCCGGTATGGTTCCCTGGGGCAAGAAATGTTTTTCTTGGAGTAGACGATGAGTCTGGCAGGGTGGCGAGTACCTACCGGTGATTGGTTGGACCTGACGGTTATCTGGAGGATACTGACCAGAGTAGATAGATGGATATGGGCGTACTGCTGGGGCCGAGGGCCGATTCAACAGACGGAGCCCATGGGCTGTTCCGGACTGACGGAGCCCGATATATGAGGATTTACGTGCCGATGCTGGGTACAGCTTTCATTATGTTTTCGAGTGTCGATGCTGGACACTCCGGTTCCATGATTTTGACGTGTCGCGAGGGACACAGATGGTTTATATCCTCATACTTCCATGCATATGCTTATGATATTTTCGTGCATGATGTTTATTGTCATTGGGTGACACGTGGACGGGATCCACATACATACAGACTTGCTTACATTGATTATACCTCATATTTATGATATGTTATTACCTGAGTCACTGGCACGAGCTCTTGGCACTACACTCATGTATAGAGGTTACATTGCCACTTTAGCATGCTTCAGACTTATTCATATTGAGGTTTATATATTTCTGATCGTATTGACCTAGGATGAGTCATACGTTCGATTTCTGCTTATAGATATTTTCTATTCACGAGTTGGCAAATCATCCCCGTTGTGCCACAGTTTCTTGCAGGTTTTGCCGTACAGGTTTCATTGCGGCTTTTCTGGAACATTGCTTCCCTTACGGGTGACTTGTCTTGGTAGGTGGGTTCTTTTGCATCAGAACCACCATTGTTCATGTATTATTCAGATGTATCTAGTAATTCCATCAACCAAAACTTGTATATTGTTTCAGACTTAGAAACCCAGTTCTGTATTATTTCAACCTTAGAGTCGCGTGATGTAGTATTATGGATTTCATGCTGATTTTTAGTTTCTTTTTGAGTTTTGATCCTCGCCCTTCGGCGTTGTATACTGTACTGCTTGCGTGGTTGTGACCAGAGATTGACGAAGAGCTAGCTCCCGCTTGGGGCTGCCTTTTACCTTTGCATATATATATTATTCTTGTTGTATCCCGTTCGGGGCCAGTATTTACAAAGGAAACTCTGCCGAAATTTTCAGAAAAGACTATAAACTTTAAAAATACATATTCGGCGTACTTATTTCAAAACCCTTGTTTTAAAAAGCTTGCCTTCTTCACTTCCTAAAACTATTTCCTTTATTTATTACAAAAAAATGGTTTTAGATTTCTGGGCTGTTGGCTTACTTCAATTAGATGGGGTCCTATAGACTTCATATGATTCAAGTGCCAGTCACGGGCTATTTCGGGTCGTGACAAAGTTGGTATCAGAGCCCTAGGTTAACCTTGGTTCGAGTCTAATTCTGACGATGTGGAGCCTAGAGCGTTTATATATATACGGAACTTAGGCTTGACCTTACGGAACTTAGACTTAGTCGAGGGGGTATTATACCCGAACTTTCGTCGCGTAGGATGACCCTTGGTTGATGGAGTAGGTGACTTCAGTAGAGTGACGTACCGTGTGTATGTTCCGCGGCATACTTACGACACGCCACTCCGCTTAAGGAGCCTTAGGATGTACATTTCCTTGCACAGTATTATATTCATTCCTATGATCTATCCTCATCGATATTGGTTATGGTTTTGCTGCTACGATTACACGGGCAGAGAGAGCTACGGCTAGAGTTGCGTCAGCGTGAAATCGTCGCAGACGAGGGCTGACCAGGGTGTGATTCCAGAGACATACGATTGCATATAGAGGCGTCGTCTTATTGTGTTTTCGCGCCATGAGCGTTTGACTGATCGCTTTTACGAGATTTCCCGGACGTGCCGATCGGTACCAGAGGATTGAGCCACTGATGGAGGCCAGACAGGATGTGATGACCATTGATATATCTCTTATTCATGATGATTGAGGCGCTGTTCAGCGTACGGATGAATGAGCCAGTTGTTGCTGCAAATGACGAGATATCACCCAGATGATTGAGCTACTGAAGCTTGAGAATATACTTAGAGATATGATGGTGAGTCGCTAGTCACCCGAGGATGAATGACTAAGACATGTGGTTTGTTCGCTTACCCCGAGGCGAGGTCATCAGGTAGATTGATTCCATCTAGAGACGACTTCACGCAGATTCGTTGAGAGTCGATAGCGACGATCGAATGTCAGAAACCCATATTCCAATTTTAAAGTATTCGGAAGAACGTGCAAGCGATTCTATGGACCCTCTAGAAGAATGAAACCCTAACTCGACATAATGACCGTGTGAAAGCCTTTGAACCTTAGGGTTTGCGGCAGTTCCGCGGCGCCATTAGTGAGGCTTGGGTTTGCCCTTCTATGGCTGGACCACTGATGCTGTGGTATGTACTCGATACTGTTAAACTGTACCCAAGGTGTTGATCTCTTGGGGGATTATGAGGTTTTGACGAATCGATCGAATGGTTCGACATCATTCGGATATTATGTGATAGGATACACTGCTTGGGAGACTCCAGATTACGAGCATAGCCGTTGGAGCACAGTCCATGCAGCCACGAGGCGACGAGTCCGAATAAGTCGACATTGGAGCAGAGTGAAGTAAAGAGTTCGCATGAGATTTCGACAAGATGACGTTCCACCCCGCTGACATCAGAGATGCGATATACATATAGAGGCGTTGGGATGCGACCAGCTTCCGAGTAAATGTTGTGCTGAGGACACGGATGTCCAGAAAGCGAGAAAAGATTATGCCAGAGTACCAGCCTCCGTACAGTTCGGCTTAGGGGAGATTAGAAGAGACCTTGAGCAGGATTCCTTCCAGGACACTGCGGCAATAAGAATTGCACCCAGGATCGGATGTGTGATGTGTATTTAGAGGACCAGAGGTCGGCGCCAGTGATGTGCTGCTTTACGAGTGGTCGTGAGGATTGACCAAGAGATGACCATAAAAGTGCCAAGACGGAATCGTTTCCGTTAGCACACCTGATAGGGCCGATGAACCGATGGATTGCGAGATTGATAATCCTCAGAGAAGATAAGGACCCAGAGACAGAGGACGCCAGACCGTGAGCAAGAGGAAAGTAGATATCTTGCGCTGCTAGCATTGGATGTACCGACACCTTCTCGACTTTGAAGAAGAATATACCGACGACGGTAATTATGATTTTTGATTTTGTGGTTTGACTATCACGTATCCGTCACTTTGGATTTCGGTATTTTAGGCGATCTATTCGCATGATTTAGTCTTGATGACTGAGTTTCATGGTATTTGTGCATGGGATGCGCCAGTTCTATACTTCACGCGTTTGTCGCACTAGTTTTATGTTTCCTGCGTTTATTGCACCAGACGTATATTTCGTGCCTTTGTTGCACCGGATTTATATTTTGTGCACTACGGTTGCACCTGACTTTGATTTGATGTCATTCAATATGTCGATTTTGATTCTGCTATTGATATTGATTTCTTGCACCCCGTGCATTTGATTTGGACTTGCACATGTTCGATGCTTGCTATTGGATTTTGTGATTTCGTGCATGTTGAGTGCGCAGAATTTAGCTTTTATTCGTGCTTGATGGATGCACCGATTTGGATTTTCGCGCATGTTTTGAGATACGATTTTAGTACACACCAGATGCACAAAATCGGGATTCTTCATGCATGTCAGATGCACCTGAGTTTGCTGCCAGGCACACACGTTGCCTATGAAAGATGTTTCGTGCACACCCGTTGCACCTAGATGATGTTTCTGTGCACATGTATGGCACATACATGGATTTTGATTTCCGTGCGCACCAGACGCACAGGGTATTCTTATATATACATTTTTGGGATTGATTCCTTATGTAGCTGTACGCTTCTATGATATTTGCTATGTGTTTTCGTACTGAGCAGGACTAGTCAGAGGACAGTACCTGGATATATTTTGCATGCATTGATAGTTATCGAAGCGATTTCCAAAAAGAGAGCTATATTCTCAGTATTTACCTACGTGTCTGATATGGCACGAAACGTTTAAAACAAGGAAACCCTTCTAAATTGTTTTCAAAATGGCGGGACATACATATTAAACAAAGGATATATACGTATATGGTTATTTTATTATAATGGACATCCGCCACTGTGCAGTGTTATGCGCATCGTACAGCAACTTAAAAAGGTTTGGCATGCATTTACTTCAGCTATTTACATGTAGAGTTCGGATTTATATCACATTGGTTTTATTTTTGGATTTGACATTTGTGTCTTTACCATGACTCCGATGATTGCGGGAAGCTTGACGGAGTTTTGATTTTGAGTTATCTTCTCATTACTTATGCGCATGCATTGCGCTATGATGCGTTTTATGTATTGATGATTTCGGAGCCCCGACGACTTGGATTCTTACTGAAATGTTTTAGAAATTGGGGGTTTAAAATTTAAATTCGGGGACCGAATTTCTTTAAGGAGGGAAGATTGTAACATTTCAAAAAAATAAAATATTATTTTTTAGGAATTTTTATAATTTAATATTATTTTATTGAATATTTTAATATTTTGGTATAATTAAATACCGATAAATTGGAAAAATTGTGGAAAATTTATCGAAAATTCTAAAATAGGGTATTTTATGGAATTATGTCATTTTTCAGTTTTTATGATTGATTATATGCTAATTTAGTGCAAATCGCGATTAAAAATCGCTAATCGGTTTTTTAGAATTTTTGTGCAAAACAAGCACATATCTTTTTTTTACACTTGTGTTACATTTCTACCATGTTGTTTTGGGGTTACTATTCAAGTGAGAAGGAGTTAGAGGGAAAAGAAAAGAAAAGAAAAAGAAAAGGGAATAAGATATTGAGGTATGGGTGAGAGAGAGAAAATAGAGGGGTTGCTTTGACCTTGTCATTTTTTCCCCATTCCTTCACCCTCATCATCTCTCCCTCTTCTCTCAGCTGCTGCTCCTCCTTCTTCCTCCCCTCTTAACCTCCTCAAATCATCACAAAAACAACTCCAAAACCCTACCCTCATTTCACAAAAAAGGTGCACAAGCTCACAAGCATGCCTTTGGACCAAGAAAGTCTTCATTTTGGCGCTGTTGAGGATTCATGAGGGTCTAGTGAGGTAATTCCTTCAATATTAGTGTAGTTTTTCTTGAGCTTAAGCCTCTATTCAAGTTTGAAAGCGATGTCGGGTAGTTTAGTGCACTTTGGGCATTACTATAGAAGGTTAGGGTTTAAATTGAGTTTGTGTGGTGAACTTGAGTGTTTTGAGTGACCTTAGCCCCCCCCCATGATGTTTTAAACCCTGACCAACACATATGCATAACCTGAAACCCAAACATACGGAATTACGGATTTTTCATGTCGGTTTGTGAGTGATTAGGGTGTGCAGGTGAATCTGGGATGACCCGGGGAGTTTCTGAGACAAATAAACAACACTAGGAGCTTAGTTAGACCACCAGGAGACCACCCTATGCAGACGAACCCCATTGGACAAGGCAGGGCCAGCCTGGCCGGATATTCCCTTTAGGGGGCTCGGCCACTTGGTTGGTTCTGGTGTCCAGGTTTCTCCTGTAGGTCACATTTACCCTATATATCACCCTAGTGTTGTTTGCTCGCATTGTTTTCACCCTATACAAAATCTGGGAACACTTTTATAAGTTACTGCTTTGAATTTAGTTATGGTTTTCCATATTTTGATTTCCAGATTTTGATATTTGTGCGTTATCTCGATTGCGTGATGTTTGTACGTCTATATCGAGTGATTTGGGGTTGTTTTGCGAAGGTTAACCATAGGTTCTAACCTATAGGCTTTTAAGCGTACCGTTTGGGTTTTCATGTGTCGTTTTGGTTTCGATTTGGTTTTAATGCGATGCGATACGTGTGATATGTAGGTACCCCCACGGTGATCCGAAGCGATGATGATGATGATGGTGGCAATATCGACACCGACACGCAAGATACAAGGTGAGTAGATTATATCTATGGGGGAAGTCGGGTGGATGGCATATAGCACCGCCGCAGTTCGATGTCTAGTATACTATATACTATATATATATGATATCTTATTGCGTGACATGGAGATCATAGATGTATTAGGTGTACTATGGATATTTAGGGTTAGAAGTGAACTAGTGTATTTTCCTAGTTGCGAACCCTAGCATAGGTTTACACCCACACGCACACACATGCTTATTGCTATACTTATATCGTGATGATGGGGATAGTGTATGATACTGGAGATGAGTCGATGAGTTTAGGCATGGTGCCGTTAGGTCGGCGATATGATATGATGTGATTCGTATTTGGGATACGATATGAGATTTTAGCGGGCCTTTGGACGTGTGTTTTACACACGCGCTTATATTTATTTAGATGGTATCGATTGTACTAGACTTAGATCAGTACCCCAGATCATGAGAGATGATGATAAGGATACCAGATAATTGATGAGATAAATGTGATATTGACCCGTACCCAGCTATTAGGATGCCGTACGACGATTTACCGTACGTGCTTTATATTGATGATAGATCCGCACTCATGACTCGAGGACGTCAGATGATATACTGTATCGTACGCGATACTATTGAAGCAGGATCACCGACTATTATATTTATATTTATGCATATCGACTCAGATTTAGGTGGTTTCCATACCCCTCCCGATTGACTTGATAGTTAGATGTAGATTACTTAGTAGACATTAGACTAGACCCGAGTCATACCGATTTCAAAACTAACGAATCGGGAGTATTTCAAAGATATGAAGAAGGGACTCTACGGACATTTTCAAAAGACACATCTTTTCTTAAAACACCGTAGCCTTTATTTTACTAAAAACCCCGATTCGTCTTATTTCAAATGGCAGAGCTGCATGATATATTTATTGAGGTAGATTCTTCACTGTTGCGTTGATTATTCGATTTCGCATTTTCATGCTATTTGCATTGCAATGCTTGTGTTTGTTGCTATATTACAATCATGCTGTTAGGACACCAGCACCATTATTGATGGTGCATATGTTCCACTTACACTGCTCGCCGGCTCACACACTTCATCATCGATAATTGCCATGTCACTACACTGCAGTACCGTTGCATTCAGGATATGACCCTTTCATAGCATACTTGTGTACCTGTATACTGTGAATTCCTATTGTACACCCATACATGCATGCATACGTATTTGCACATACATAAGTGATTCTGGCATTGATTAGAGATTTGGGAACCGTAAGATACCTTTTTAAGTTGATTCATTTTAAAGAAGCGATCTTCCCTAAATATGTGCATATTACTATTCCGTGTTGCATGACATACTGATATGCTTACATTTCTTTTACATGTCGCATACATCATGCTTTCTGATTATACGCATTGAGATATGTTGTTTCTATGATATTTCTGGATTTGGGAACCGTGGGTATTTCAAAAGAGAATATGTAATTGTTTTAAAAACCCGGTTGCCCTTGATATGATATTTCAGTGCGTCCACCATGTGTTTTCTCGATGCTGAGAGCGACATGTGAAACCCGATTCGAGGTGCGGACGAGGCCGATTGCGGGTACATGGTGGACCCGATATGGTTCCCCGTGGCAAGCAATGTTTTTCGTGGAGTAGACGATGAGCCTGGCAGGGTGGAGAGTACCTACCGGTGATTGGTTAGACCTGGAGGTTATGCGGAGGATACTGACTAGAGTCGATAGATGGATATGGGCGTACTGCTGGGGCTGAGGGCCGATTCCGCAGACGGGGCCCGTGGGCTGGTCCGGACTGACGGAGCCCGATATATGAGGATTTACGTGCCGATGCTGGGCACAACTTTCATGATGTTTTCGAGTGTTGATGCTGGACTCTCCGGTTCCATGATTTTGACGTGTCGCGAGAGACACAGATGGTTTATATCCTCATACATCCATGCATATGCTTATGATATTTCGTGCATGATGTTTATTGTCATTGGGTGACGCGTGGATGGGATCCACATACATACAGACTTGATTACATTGATTATACCTCATGTTTATGATATGTTATTACCTGAGGCACTGGCACGAGCACTTGGCACTACACTCATGTATAGAGGTTACATTGCCACTTTAGCACGCTTCAGACTTATTCATATTGAGGTTTATATATTTCTGATTGTATTGACCTAGGATGAGTCATACGTTCGATTTCTGCTTGTAGATATTTTCTATTCACGAGTTGGCAACTCACTCCCGTTGTGCCACAGTTTCTTGCAGGTTTTGCCGTACAGGTTTCATTGCGGCTTTTCTGGCACATTGCTTCCCTTACGGGTGACTTGCTTTGGTAGGTGGGTTCTTTTGCATCAGAACCACCATTGTTCATGTATTATTCAGATATATCTAGTAATTCCATCAACCAAAACTTGTATATTGTTTCACACTTAGAAAACCAGTTCTGTATTATTTCGACCTTAGAGTCGCGCGTTGTAGTATTATGGATTTCATGCTGATTTTGAGTTTCTTTTTGAGTTTTGATCCTCGCCCTTCGGCGTTGTATACTATACTGCTTGCGTGGTTGTGACCGTCGATTGACGAAGAGCTAGCTCCCGCTTGGGGATGCCTTTTACCTTTGCATATATATATTATTCTTGTTGTACCCCGTTCGGGGCCAGTGTTTACAATGGAAACTCTGCCGAAATTTTCAGAAAAGACAATAAACTTTAAAAATGCATATTCGGCTTACTTATTTCAAAACCCTTGTTTTAAAAAGCTTGCCTTCTTCACTTCCTAAAACTATTTCCTTTATTTATTACAAAAAATGGTTTTAGTTTTCTGGGCTGTTGGCTTACTTGAATCTGATGGGGTCCTATAGGCTTCATATGATTCAAGTGCCAGTCACGGGCTATTTCGGGTCGTGACACTCCCCAAAGCGAAACACTTGGATGTATAAGTCCCCCCTATCTAGCAACTCTGCAGCAGATGCCTAAGCTCCGTCGGCTCATCTGGAACAACGTCGGAAAACTCCCGCACGATAGGAACCCGGTCCAACAACCCACTGTGGCTCCGGTATCACGAATAGAAGCCAAGAATCCTCGACATCCTCACCTCAAAAGTCGACTAGAGAAAAAGGCTGAATTCAAGCTGTGAGAGGCAACACCACTGTCCCCCTGCACAACATGAACTGACTCACCGAGAAAACAGAACCTGACTATTTTCTCACGGCAGTCCACAGATGCATAGCACGTAGCTAACCAGTCCGTGCCTAGAAGAACGTCAAATTCCAACATCTCTAGAAGGATCAAATCGACAGACGAATCTCTATCTCCTATCCAATTGGCACATGACCGGAACACGTGTCGCGCAACCAAAGGATCGCTAACAGGAGTTAACACAACAAACGACTGATCTAGCAAACACGACTCTCGGCCCAACCACGGCACGATGTGTGTAGAACAAACGAGTACATAGATCCTGAATTAAACAAACATACGAATTAAGAATACCTGAAAACTCTGCATTGGACGCCCGCGCGTCCCGATGTGTAGAAGGAAACGCTCGTGCCTGCCTTCTACCCGCAACTATCTGAACACCACCTCTACCAACATGTCCCCTCTGAACGAACCCTCCGCGACCATGACCTCTCTGAACATAAGTCTGACGCGGTGCCAAGGAACAATTCCTGACGAGGTGATGAAGGCTCCCGCATCGAAAACATCCATATGATGGCTGCTGACCCTCATGGGGATAAGAGCCAAACGACTGTCCTCGTCCTAAGCCTCTGCTACTCCCGCGACGTGCACGAAACATGTCACGGCGACAAAGTTTCTGTCTCTGGGCTGGTACACCTGCACGAGCCCTCCTCTGTCCTCGAACTCCCAAAGTCTCGGAAAGACGCTCCTCATCTAATAGGGCTGCATCCACTGGTGTTGTATACGTGATACAATGCTGTGTGCTGATAGCAAGGAATAACTGGATAACAGGGGTGGCAACCTCCTGTCGCTGTGCTCGACTGGCCTCAACCAACAACCTCATCATCTGGCGCAAGTCCTACATCTCTGCCTCAAGCCTAGCGATACGATCTATTGAAGGCGGATCAATCTGCTCCTGTGCAACGAGCGTATCATCCTGGTCAGTCCTCATCCCAAACGAGTCAACTCTGACCTCGGCTCTCGCTGCCTCTCTCTGAGCCCTCAAAGTCATCGGTGGCAAAAGGCTATAAATGGAAATAGGATTCGATATGAACACGGAAATCGAATCACAAGGATATGTATCATCATGGATGGAATTTCAGGCAATTAGTACTTAGGTCACTTTAGGCGTAGTACCTTGTCTTAAGTATGCCGCGGAAAAACACACGCTACGTCACCCTGCTTAAGCTACCTACTCCATCATACCAAGGTCATCCAACACTCCGAAAAGTAAAACCTAGCGCTCTGATACCAACTTTGTCACGACACAAAATTTGGCACGTGACGGCCCTTAAACTACGCAACGTCCATAGGCGTAACGTAATCTAAGTAAGCCGAAAACCCAGCAAATCTAAACCATCAAAGTAGTAAGCGATAAGAACATTTGCTTAATAGCTTTTGAAAATCTCAAGTACAAATTCTTTAAAGTCCAAATTTACTTTCTTAAAAATTTTAGCAGCACCTCCTTTGTAAAAACTAACCCCAAAAATGGGTACAACATAAATATATAAGTAAAGCATCCCCAAATGGTGCAAAACCATGTCCAAAGGCGGAAAACAACCACCATAACAAATATACGACACCGTAGCGAAGCAAAAGACGATATAAGGTGAAAACAGCAATAAGAGTAAAACTGCATAAAAGGCCGGCTCCAACGAGCACGACACCCAGAGTCACCAAAAATATACAATATCGTCCTCACAACTCGTCTCTAAGTCAATACATGAAGTAGTAGATGGAGAGTATTGGATACAACGAATATACAATGTACATAAACGGATAACCGCAAAACCTACCTAAAGCAAAACTGCACACAGTCAACCGAAACGGTATCCGCTGCAAAAGAAGATGCGGTAGGAAGAAAGTAAGCCCTGCCTCGACTGCCCTGAGGGACTACCTGCAAAACACTGTGGCACAACGGGGGTGAGTTGCCAAGTCGTGAATAGTAAATAACATATTCTGGTAATCGCAAGTATGCACGTACTGCGCGAATCTATCACATGCAAACTAATAGCAATAAATGGCAATATGTAATGCAACAGTCATGAAAGGAACTCTATCAGGTACTACTAGTACATGAAGCAATGAATATCAAATAAATGCGGAGTACAGAATAAAACACATCCAGTAAGTCTCATGAAACCTGAGTGTCAAACACCGACACCCGAAAACATGATGAAAATTAGTGTCTAGCATCAACACATAAATACTGATCTATCAGGTGCTGTCACCACGACTGGCCCCGATAGGTATGTATCATACGCTATCTGGAAACCCGAATGCCCAGCTTCGACACTCGACATTCTATGTATCCATACGAACTCGACTCCGGTCGATATCTCAGCGATCACCGACAAGTCCAATACTGTCACCGGTAGGTCGGATTCCCGTACTAACTCATCGCCATCACCTGAGATCTTCTTCCCCCGGGGTACCTCGGGGCCCCACCATGTACCCGCACACGGCCCACTCCACTCCTTGCATGGGGTATATATCAGAACCGAGAAATCTCATAGTGGACTCTGAAATATCATTTCAAGAGAAACCGGGTTTTTCAAATAATGCATAATTTCATGAAACTCCTCAAATCCAGAAAACATCAAGTAATCAATAAGTATATTTGTATGAATCGTAATGATGATATATTATGTAGCTGTACATTTATAACAGCGTCCCATACCACTGACATATATATACAATATATATACATATATATGTCAGTGTCCCATACCACTGATATATATACGCAAGAGTAAAACATCCAAAAAACATCACATGAAAACTATATATAAATGCGAAATCCATGAATATAATATATGCAACATGAAACAGTAATATGAGCATATAAAGGAAAATCCTCTATTTAACTGCAACAAGTTATTAAGTATATCATGCGGTTCCTAATTCTCCGAAACCAAATGCAACATCATATAAAGGTGAACATGTAGCTATAGCAAGGTATATGTGTCTACATGTAAATATGTAGGTATGATGTACATGTAGCTATGTCTCATATGCGTATATACCTAACACTAATAATACAATACCATGTAGGTATAAGGGTAGCTAGCACGTAGGCATGGCAAGGTATACTACCTATCATATGCGCCAACGCATAAGAATTAATGACTCCACGTCAATGACAATACAATACCACATAGGTATATGTAACCCTAACAAGATAAGTCGGTGTACATGTAAGTTTGTATGCAAGGTGTACATGTAACTAGCAAGGTATATGAGTGCATATGTAAGTATGTATGCAAGGTGTACGTGTAACTAGTAAGGTATATGAGTGTACATGTAAGTATGTATGCATAGCAAGGCATATGTGTAAGCATGTAGGTATGCAGATATGCTATGTTTCATTTTAAAAAAATGGAAGTATTGATCATATCTCAATGGCCCTAACCAATACAGTATCACGTAAGTATAAGTGTTGTGCGTGTCATGACAATTATCGACGGTGTGTATGTAGCATACAATTAATGCTCGTGAAACATGAACCGTCAATAATGGTGTTGTGTCTCATTAATACTAAGTCCATACACAATAGGAAATGAGATATGAAACAAAGGTACACATGCACAATCAATATCCATATACTTCTAACTAATAGTCATGTCATTTAATCTTGCCCAGACGCATAACGCCATGCGGGCGATTCCCCTGTAGATGTTAAATCTACTCATAGATGATCCTGGGGATAAGTAAAGCTAACCACTCGCTTTCCCTTCTTCGCAGCGTCTGAAGTCCCTGCCTGCGTCCCTAAGATCAAAAAACAACAATATAACAAGTTTATATTACCAATCGACCAATAATACGTAACCACTATGTTGACCGACGCACCAACTCCAACATACTCTCAAGTGTTCGTCTAGTGGCTAACGTGCGTAGCGACACTACGAAACCAACTCAAGAGCAAAAGCTACATAAAGTACACGCACCGTGTCGGATAACGTAACACGCATATTCATAACACTAGAAACTAGCAAAGTGATCCCAGATTTTGTATACAGTAAAAACACAAAAATCAAACTGTACCAAACACTTTTAAACAACTGCAGACAGCTACCCTGAAAAACCCAAACCCAAACTCCCCTACTAAGCCAAGGTCGCCGGATTTCCCACGAATGTCGTCGTTCAAATCCGAGCATATAGGGCTCGTGTTTCAGGTGAAGGCTTAGGGTCTCTAGTACAACACCACTACACTGCTAGATTTTCTAGTACACACTCTGGGTCACAGCAGATCACAGATATCATAAAATGACACAAAAAATACGATATTTGCACGAAACTAAACTTTACGAGTACTAAACTGAAACTAACAAGCTACGCAATATTAAAAAGACTTTCTTAACACGAAGAGATCATTACTTAACCACACAAGCTCAGAGATCCTAGCTTCCAAGCTCCAAGGGATCCTAAAGGCAAAACAAGGTTTATGAAGTGATTTGGATGTGATTTTGTGAAGTTTTGTGTAGGTTTTATGATGGAAGTGATAAGGTTTCCGTTTGAGGGTTAAGGAGTATGAGAAATAATGAGAGAGATTGAAGAAATGAGAGAATGAAATGACAAAGAGAGAGAGTGAGGTGAGATTAAGGGTGAGTGCACCATTGCATTAACTTCTCTCATTAATGCAAGCATGCCTCTCATGACTCACCATGCCACCTCCTCCCAAATCCAAAACAAGCAAAAGAAATATCTACTCTCATAAACAAATATCTAGGGTTTAGGGTTAAGCAAGGAAAGATTAGCTTAAGGTATGAATGAGATCAAAGTATTTAACTTAAGGTTGTCATGGTCACTAAACTAGATTAACACAAACAAACCCTCCCCTTAACATGCACATGTGTGTTCAAGCCATAACAAATAATAATAAATTATTAATTAAATATTATAAAATGTGAGGAAACCGAATTGGTAAACTTTTTACAGAAAACTCGCATTATCGCCTAATTAACACTAATTGCATTCTAAGGTGTTACACCTTGCCATGGGTTTTTTTTGGGATTTAATCCCTTTATTAAAGGAGTTTAATTCCGTATACCTACAGAACTTGGCTCTAAAATAGAGATTCAAAAAAAAATATCCCCTGATTTTCTCGAATACTTTTAGGGTTTTAATACTCTTAAAGCAGATATGAATCTGTTGCATTTTCTAATAGAACATGCTTTAAGAGTTGTTTAAACTTCACTATCTGGAGAGAATCCTTTTCGATTCTTTCAATGGTTGTTTTGCTTTCTCATTGGTGAGCCGCCATATTGATTTTGTAGGGACCATATATTTTGTGGGCAGTGGTCCCGCAAAACAAACATCCTGTCATTTTCTTCTGTTATTATATACTTATATATTTTATTAATGTTATTTCAGGAATAATGGCTTCACTTCCCTACTTTCTTTATACTCGCTCAGACACCGCTTTTCCGCAATCGCCATCGGATGAGAAAGCTATGGCAATGATCAGGGCATATGACAGGGACCATATGAGTCTACTCTTATGGGGAGTTTGGTATGGTCACATCATCCGGGGCCGCCGTAGCTTTACATGTGAGGTGTCAATAGAGCCCCTCCGCCCAATATCGCTGATGGAACGCCCGCAGACCGCTTATGCGGTGAAGGCGACTAACTGGACTCCTACAAGCTGGCTTGAGTCGTAAACAATCGGGATACCTAACCATCCCCTGCCGGCTATAGATATCCTACGGTGCCTTATATGTCAAGGTGAAGTCCAACCCTGGGGACAAGTTTATAAGGTAGGCCTTACCCCCCGCCACCCAGTAAGCTATCTTCCCTGGGCTTGATACGTTCTTTCCGCCCATCGTGCACGGTTATAGAAGGTTGGGCTATATCAAGCGGTGTACGCGTCTCTATTCCATTACCAGGCCCCTCACGTCTGGTGGGTTAAAGCTTTTCTGAACCAATGGAATCTTCCCACTGACACCTTCTTGCTAGGGGATCGCGAAGTCTCTATTTCACAGGAAGAGTTTCGCGAGATCTCTGGATTGACAATCAGGGGAGAGCATTATGAAGAGTTGCTTCCTCCCGACGAGTACGTGTTTGCGACCATGTCGGCTATGCTTGACGGCCTGAAGACTAAAAACGTCGTCCGCCATAAGTACACCGGTCTAATCAAGGCTTTAGGTATTTTTGAGAAATTGTTCGCGATGTCAGAGGGGCAGGGTGTCACTTTTGAGAGCTTCATCACCTGCTTTATCCGTGAAGATGCTTTATCCAAAGAGGCTCCAATGTTTTCGAAAATTGATGACCGTTTTGGGTTTGGGCTGAATAAACAGCTCGCCAAAAAGGAATACTTGCCGCAGTTTTATATTCCGACCTCGTCGGCCGTGTCCTTCGATGCGATTGTGGCTCCTAGCAAGGACGAAGAGACCTTTTTCGTCGGCTTCATCAGCCTTTAGCTCAGTTGGTTCGCCATACCGACGCATCGACGCTTCATGAGAGCCTCCGTCTTTTACCCCGCTCATCGCGTAGCTGAAGGGGCACGATTGGCCATTGGCATTGCGGGACTGTCGCACCTATATCATGGATTATGCGTTGCGGCCAATACTTCGACCCCAGGTGCGAGTGTTGTGAATTTCTCCCTCCACTACTTCACGTCGTGGATCGAGATGCATGTACTGGGAGCATTTGCAGCACATCGGCGGCCAGATTTCTATGACTCCTATACATTCCCACGGGTTATGAGGTTGGTGGATGCTTCCACTCCCGATCCGACTCAGCTAGGGACCTTCCGCATGTTTCTCAACCCATATTCAAATGAGGGCAGGATAGTGTTTAGTGACCGAGTCCTCTCTGCTCCTGCGGGGCCCGTTCAATAGCTGTTTGATCTGTCAAAAGGGGAAGCGCCATGTATAAAGCCTAAAGAGATTATGCACCTATAAGCGATTAGGCCAGGCTATTTGGTGTTTCGTCGGAATAACACGGCTCTTTTTATGCGGTATAATCCGCACCGCTTTGCCCCGCAATTGGGCTATAACCAGGGTGTCCCTTTCGAAGCATTTTTAGTTGAGCCCACTCCATCTCTAGAAGTCACTCATGACGTCATCCATCATTTTTTGCGGCTGAACACCGGCTCCCGTTTCATGATTCCTGAGTCCGACTATCTTCCAAGGTCTGTGGGGTCTTTCAAGGGATGGTATCACCATCGAGTCAGTCCTGTCATTGCTAAGGAGAGGCGGGTTCTCTTCAAATGTAGAGTTCCAGCTCCGACCCAAGTTACTAGTGCTCCATTGCGGCCGCGGTCGGTGGTTCGTCCTCCATTGAGGGATATCGGTGTGGTACTTATCCCCAAGGCCGCAGAAATAAAATCGACTCATTGCACTGCTGGTATGCCAGTGCGCACTAGAGCCCAAGCAAAGGCTTTCAATGAAGCGCCAGCAATAGTGTCACCAGTGGCGGTGTCACCAAAGGGGGATACCTGGAGTGAAGTTGGTCAACGTCGTACCAAAGAGCCGAGGGGGAGGAAGCGTTCTTCTGCTAGTGCTAGCACGACTTCTAAGAGGAGGATGAAATCGGTTGCCGGCTTACTCGACACCCTGCTTGAGTCCGAGCCGTTTATTCACGACGAACTGATCTCTATGGAAGAGTCGGATGCCGGTCTTATATACCCTGGCTCGCCTGCTGAGGAGGCCGCGCAATTGGCTGAGGCTTTGAGGCGCTCACAAGATGAGACCGAGAACGGGTGCATCCCGAAAAAGCCCTACCCTCCTGTTATATTCTATGACGTCGATACATCATTACGGTGGGTACACATGGGTCCTTTGTTAATGGAGGAAGAACGGGCCCTCAAATAGCCCATAACGGTTGCTTCCGAAGACGAGCTTGCATTAAAGACAGGTAGTCATTCATCTGTTCTTGAACCTCGGCGAGCGTACCTAGTCAGAAAGGAAAACATCTTGAAAAATCCATACTTTAAGCTCCTTGGCGTATTGGTATGCGTCTTTCTCATGGCCTTCTTTTAGCGAATAGTCTGTATTACTTTTATGTCTTCTCATTTTTGTGAAAACTTTGCAGGGACTTCGACGGCGAAAGAGGTTTTAAGTCTAGATCGGGCCATAACTGTGGACTCTACAAATATCTCCCGTGATGCACCGGCAGGTGTAGAGGAGATTATTAAAGCTACTACTCTTGCTGTGGAGCTTTCGATGGTAACTCCTGTTCGTTCAGTGTTTATTCCTCCATCAGAGGTGACTTCACCGGCCACAGATCCTATGGACATCTCTAGTGATGCGCCGAAGGGTGTAGAAGAGATTGCTGAAGCCATTAATGCTGTCTTGGAGCTCCCGGTTGCGGCTTCCATCCCTTCAGTATCTATACTTTCAGCAGATGTGACCTCACCGGCCATAGATCCAATGGATCTCTCTAGCGGCGACCTGGAGGGTGTGGAAATAATTGCTGAGACCGCTGTCCTATCCTTAGAGCCTGAAGTGGCGGCTGTTGTTTCTCAATTGGAAGCTGCCGTGCCGGCACATATCCCCAGTGATGTACCTGAGGGTATGGCGGATCCTGTCGAAGCTGCCATCCCTTCAGTTCAAGGTGGGTGAAGTATCGAAGGTAAACTTCTACATTTAGTTTTAATGATCCCTCTGTTATCTGAACCCTTCTTTCCTTCAGAATTGCGGGAATTGGTGGCTTCCATCATGGATCTATTTCCTAGGAAAACCTTCCAGCGTTTGCTTGATACGGCTGCCCCACAGGCGATACCCCCGTAGAGCATAGTCCTTTCTTCTGGGCAAGGTTGGTGTTCTTTGACCCCTTTTGTTTTACTATTATTTTTTTATAATGATGCTAATATGCACTCCACAGTTTTGGAAGCCGATGGCGATGTCGAGATCCTTGATGGGCCTGGAGATCTCTCAAACCCCCCTTGCATGACTGTGGGTAAGTAAGGATTTATCTTTTGCATTGTTCTGTCTATCCCGTGTTCGTAAATTTCACTGACTGTTCATAAATCTTGACAGCTCTGCCAACCCTAACCCTGCTAGAATCTCGGATCCCCATGCCACCAGGCCCCTATGCCCGGCGTGCGTTTGAAAGGATGACGAAACAGTGCATTTACTCCCTGACGACTCTCATTGAAGACCTTCGCGCTGGTACCTCTGTCATGGCCGAAGAATTTTCTATCGAAGCTAATGCTTCCTTGTTTGTTCTCACCACCTGTCATGACGAAGCATTAGTGCGCGTCTGGGTTGAGTAGTGTTGTCGAGTGGAAGTCTGCCTACACGGGCTTGAGTGCATCCGCGTTCCTTCCGACATCTTTACCGTAAAATCGAGTCTGCGGGGATGGATCGAACGGTGCACAGCTAATTTACAGTCATGTAAGAAGAGGCTCAACCAGAAGTTTTTAGGGAGGGAGCTAGCTTCAAACGCCTTTGGGGAACTTCCGGCTCAGCTTACCGCCAAGACTACCCGCGCATACGAAATTTGGCGGGTGCTCCAAGAAGCTATTACAGAGGTGGTGGCTCTTGTCAAAGCCGTTATCTTTACCCGCGAGATGGTTAAAGCCCATAAAGTTGCCGAAAGGGAGCTTGAGAGTCGGTTTGCTTCATATCAGACTTAGCAGACTCAGGCGGGGACTCGTCTTGCCGCATTAATGGAGCTTGAAGCCGAGGTCCAGCGGAAGAACGATGAACTTACGAGCTTATTGCACCATCCGCCGGCTTAAACATTTTTTTGTTTTTGTATATTCTCCTTCTTCCTCTTTTTTGTATTCACCCATGAATAAGGGTATTTTGTATTCATTTTGATCCATGAATAAAAGGCAGATTTTTTTTATACTAGCGTTTTTCTTTCTTCTGCTGTCTTAGCTTAGCATAAAGTAGTTTATATACTCATTCCGGAGTTTGTAGTTTATGAGCTCATTTCGGAGCTTGTTTAGTTTACCTCCCTTGGGCTTGTAGGAAAACTGGTCCAAACTTCACAGTTAACCTCTGCTCTTTACGACAGAGGTCCGTTAGGGTCCGTGGTACTAGTTTTTTTTGTCCATTGTACAATCGCGTTGGCTGATGTATTCCCCGATATACAATCTTGATTTTCGAGTAGCCGTGCGACTTTCGTGTCTCTGATCCCTTCGGGGCTAGACAAGACGTCTTCAAATAATCTCCCAGGTCATATTACCGTCAGGAAAGCATATTCTCACTAGAAATCGTGACGATTTCTATGTGTTCATCGCCTCCTTGAGTCGCAAGGATCTCACCCGGGTATTTTTCCTATACGAATCGTGAGGACCCGTAAGTAGCCTGTTCATTTCAGTGGCATGTAACTTCAGCGAATGCGGCCCGTAAATAGTCCATCTTGACCTCCTTATGGGCCAGTGATGGCTTAAGAAATAGGTTTGGGTCTGCCGCCTAAGGCTTTTCAACTTTATGAGCCGTGAGGGTCTCATAAAGACTTTCCTCCCTACGAGTCGAGAGGATCCCGTAGGTGTATTTTCTTCTTATGAGTCGTGAGGACCCCTAAGTCCGTTTTCTCTTGAGAGTCGTAAGGAACTCACAAGAGAATTTTTCCCCTGACAAGTCGAGAGGACTCGTAAGTGGTTTTTTTTCTTGTCGATATTCGACTTTGGAGAATATGGCCCGTGGATAATTTACAATAGTCCATCTTGGACCTACTTGCTGGGCCATAGTGCTTAGGAAGCATGTTGATTGCCCCGTTACCTAAGGCTTTCAACCTTCATGATCCGTGAGGGTTTCATGAAGATGTTTTTCCCTACGAGTCGAGAAGTTCTCGCAAGAACATTGTTTTCCCCACGAGTCGAAACGAATCAAGAAGTTCTCTCAAGAATGTCCTAACGTCACAGTTAACCTCTGCTCTTTACGACAGAGGTCCATTAGGGTCTTTGGTACTAGGGTTTTTGTCCGTCGTACCGTCGCGTTGGCTGATGCATTCCCCGATACGCAATCTTGCTGTTCGAGTAGCCCCATGACTGTCGTGTCTCTGATGCATTCGGGGGCTAGATACATCTTCACGTAATCTCCCAGGTCATATTACTGTCAGAAGAGCAAGCATTAGGGATTTTCCATACCGCTTTTTACTTGAGGTTAGGCTCAATTAGGGAGCCCCGATGAGTCATGACCACTCCGCGCTGGTCTGGGATGATCTCCGATAGTCTTTCAGGTTTTATTTGAGTTGCCGTCAAGACCCTGAAGCTAGGGATCTTCCTTTGCTTCGTTTGTTGACATTGTGTCTGCTATATTGCGACGAATGTCGAGGTTGTCTCTAGGTTGTTTGTGAATCGTCGAGGCTTGGAACTAGGGACTTTGCCATGGCTCCGATATGTTGACGTCGCGTCTATACCCTGTTGGAGTGAGAAGGAACGCCGGGGTGATCTCTAGGCTATAGACATTGCCGTCGAGACTGGGAACTAGGGACTTTGCCGTGGCTCCGTTGTTTTGACCCTGGGGTCGGTTGTTGACGTTGCGTCTGCATCATGCTGGAATGAGAAGGAACGCCGTTGTTGATCTCTAGGCTGTCTATGAACCGTCGAGATTTGGAAATAGGGACTTTGCCATGGCTCCGTTTGCTGACGTCGCGTCTGCCTCCTGCTGGAGTGAGGAAGAACGTTGTTGTTGATCTCTAAGCTGTCTGTGAACCATCGAGATCTGGCTCTCCTTCTGACGGAGCCTGGTTGGAAAATATCGTTCCCTTTTCTTTTATGCCTATAGATTGTATACAGGGATTGATGTGGACTCACCTGCAGGGCAAAAGTTTCATCATTTTTTTATTTCTTTCCGCGATGCTCTGTTATTTCTGCTTTTTTATATCGCGAAAGTCGCGATCGCCCAATCATTTCGTCTCTTTATCGCGGTGCCCAATCATTTCGGCTATTCTTTTCTTTTTACTCGCTGCTTTTTATTGCGAGTTGCCCAAACATTTCGGCTGTTTTTATATGCATATATTTCGCTCGCTGATTTTTATTGCGAGTTGCCCCATCATTTCGGCTATTTCATATGCATACATTTTGCTCGCTGATGTTTATTGTGAGTATGGATCTTGAGATCTGATACCAATCTCGGCATCAGCACCGCTGCAACTAGAATATTGCCAGGAATGAATCATCATTTGCTTTGAAAGGACTTAGACTTTGATACCAATTTCGGCATCAGCATCGCTACGACTGGAATATTGCCAGGAGCGAATCATCATTTGCCTTCGCTGATTTGAACAAAGGTGGCTTAGCAAACAGGGTTAGGATCCCGCCGACTAAGGCTTTTTGACTCCATGAGTCGTAAGGGTCTCATAAAGGTATTTCACCCTACGAGTCGTGAGGATCTCGTTGGTGTATTTTCTCCTTAGGAGTCGTGAGGACTCTTAAGTGATATTTTCTCTTGCAAGTTGTAAGTATCTTTCAAGGGTGTTTTCTCCTTACAAGTCGAGAGGACTTATAAGTATCGTTCACCACATGAGGACATTCCTCGTCATTAGTGGAACTTGGTGGGGAAATCGTTTATTTGTGCCCGTGGATTGTATACAAGAGCCAATATTGACCGCCTGTTGGGCAACATGGGGAGTGTGATGGCATAAGAACAGGTTCAAGCCCCTGTATCTTAAGGCCTTTGAATCCTATGAGCCGTGAGGGTCTCAGAGTGGGAAATTCTCATTACGAGTCGTGAGGACCTCGTATGTGTAATTTCTCCTTAGGAATCGTGGGGATCCCTAAGTGTGTTTCTCCCTTGTGAGTCGTAAGGATCTCACGCAGGTGTTTTCTCCTCACAAGGTCGAGAGGACCTTGCAGGTGTTTTTATTTTAACGAGATTGTGCCCTTTCGTGTTTTCACAAAACTCGACGGTAGCCCTGCTATTTTTACTCACGGAGCCTTTTCAGGTTTTCATCCGTGCCCAATTCTCTTGTGGATGTACCATTTTTTGTTTTTTGTTTTTTTACAACGAGATTGTGCCCTTTCTGGTTTTCACAAGCTTGCCGGTAGCCCTGCTGTTTTTACTCAGGCGCCCCTTCTGGTTTTCATCCGTGCCCATTTCGCTTGTGGGCGTACCGTTTTTTCCCCTCTGTTTGCAAATGGCACTTAGGGGAGGCCTCTCCACCGGGGTAGCTATATAGCTAGCGGGATTTGAGTTGCAGTCCTCGCTGCGGGGACTTATGGACTTGAATTCCATTATCGCCGTGCTTGAGGCGACGTATTAGTTTAAGAACATTATGGACCATTGTTAGTTTAGGGACATCTCGGTCTATTGTTAGTTTAGGGACATCTCGGTCCATTGTCATCTTCGGGTCGAAGTTTTGCCGGATACTACTTATAGAGTTTCGACCCAGGAAAACAGCGAGCGGACACGAGCGTCGTCGTCAATCATTAACCTGAGCCGTGACTTGTCAAGCGTAGTATTTCTTAAAGAACCGGCTGTTTATTGGCCAGAAGGTCTTTCACCATGCATATTCATAAGCAAGTAGGCCCCACCTTGGTAGACCTTGTCTATGATGTACGGACCCTCATAGTTCGGCTCGAATTTCCCCCGCTTTGCACGGTTAGGGATCATGGGTCTTTTTACGACCAGCATAAGTTCGCCTTGGCGAAATGTTCTTGGCCTAGTTAGTCTTTCATATGAGCGCGTCATCCTTCCTTTGTAAGCTTCCAGGTTTTGCTGTGCCATGAGATGAGTTTCATCAAGGGCAGCGAGCTCCTCAAGCCGAAGATGGGCATTTTCTTCATCCATCAGCTCGTATCGAACTGGCACTCGTAAAGAGGGTAGTTCTATCTCCAAGGAAGTACCGCCTCCGTGCCGAGTACCAACTCGAATGGCGTTGTATTCGTGGCCGTTTTGAACATGGTTCGACACGCCCAGAGAGCTTCATGCAGTCTCTCGTGCCAGTCCTTTTTATTTCTGTACACCGTTTTCTTTATGATCTTCGTCAGAGTCTTGTTGAAAGCCTCAGCTGGACCGTTAGCTCGGGGACTATAGACTAAAGAGTATCTCCAATCTATATTATGCTGCTGTGCGAAGCGGCTCATCTTATTACACCTGTAGGCCGGTCCATTATCCTAGATGATTCGTCGCGCAGTGCTGAACCGATAGATGACATGTGTCCTGAAGAAATAGAGGATGTTCTTCGTCTTCACCTCCCTTAGCGGTACTGCCTCTGCCTATTTTGAGAAGTAATCGGTTGTTTCCAGTATGAACCAATGTCCTATGGATGACGCTAGTTCAATGTGTCCAATTATATCGGTTCCCTGCATTTCGAACGGCCAGCTAGCCACCGTTAGGTGTAGCGGATTTTGATGCTGGTGGATGAAGTCCCCATGAATTTGGCACGAGTGACATTGCTTCGCATATTCGAGGCAGTCCTGAATCATTGTGGGCCAATAGTAGCCATTCTTTTGATCTTCAGCTTCATCTTTGACCCGTTCTTGATGAGAACCACAGAATTCATCGTGAGTTTCTTGGACGACTCTCCTTGCTTCTTCCGGTCCCAGGCATCTCAGCCACAGACAGTCGAACGATCTTTTATATAGAGTATCATTGACTAAAGAGAATGACAGAGCTCGTTTCATGAGCTGGTGTCTTGACGATGCATCTTCAGGTGTTCATTAGGATTTGAAGTAGTCTACGAAGACTTCTCTCCAATCCTTAGCCTTTTCTTCGTCCTCTATTTGGCAAGCTGCTTGTTTGGTTGCTTCCTTTCCTTCAGATGACCCAGGGGATATTTCTGCTGGCATGAGAATCCGACGGCTTTACACGATGATCCTTACGTCATCAAGGTTTTCGTCGGCCAATTCTTTAGCGAGTTTGGCTAATGCATCCGCCTTGCTATTTTCTGCACGCGGAATACTATCCAGAATGTAAGAGGGGATTTGTGTAAGCAATTGCTGCACTCTTTCTCCATATTTTACCAACTCTGGTTTGCATGTCTGATAATCACCATTTACATGGCTAACAACTAGCTGGGAATCTCCATATATGACGAGATTTTCGATTCCCATGTCGACAGTGATCTCAAGACCCACTATCAAAGCCTCGTACTCAGCCTCGTTGTTTATCCTCGGCTCTGTTGAGGAAATGGCGAAACGCATTATCCTTCCTTGCGGAGTCACGAAGATAAGGCCTACCCATGCTTTGATTATGGGCGTGCTTTGCTTTCGCTTCTTCAAGGAAGATGCTCCGTCGAAATAGAGTTCCCATTGGGCATTATTTCCTTCGTTCTCCCCTTCGATTGTATCGAACACGTGTTCGTCTGGCAATTCGCAATTCAAGGGAGAATCGGCTGGTTTCGGATGTTCAACGAGAAAGTCGGCGATGGCCTGGCCTTTCAATGCCTTGAGGGGCTAATACGTTATCGAGAATTCCATCAAGAGGAGTGCCCATTTGGCGAGCCTCCATGTTAGTATGGCTTTTGACATTAAATATTTGAGAGGATGCACCTTTGATATGAGATGGACCTCATGTGCCAGGGCATAGTGCCGGAGCTTCATTATCGTGAAGATCAATGCTAGGCAATGCTTTTAGATGGGGGATAGTTGTTTTCTGCCCCCATAAGAACTCGACTCAAATAATAGAGTGCTCTCTCCTTTCCCTGATCGTTCTCCTGTGCCCATAGCGTGCCTAAAGAACCATCAAGGGCTGTTTGTGTATAGGATGAGGGGTTTTCCCTTAACCGGAGCGGTCAGTACCGGCGGATTCAGCAGATATGGCTTGATTTCATCCAGCACCCTTTGGCATTTACGATCCCAAACGAAAGGGGTCCCCTTCTTCATTAGATGGCTGTAGGGGTGGCATTTCCCGGAGAGGTTGGCTATGAACGGTCGATATATGCAAGTTTTCCTTGGAGAGACCGCAATTGCTTGAGTGGTCTTGGCACGACCATTCCCATAATCGCCTTGATCTTTGATGGGTCTATTTCGATGCCTCGGTGTCGTACGATGAATCCAAGGAATTTTCCTAAGGAGACTCCAAAGATTTGCTTTTCACCACTATTTTCGAAGTGCTCCCGGTGCTCCTCACCTTGATCTTCAGATTATATTTCCGAAGACACTGGAACACTATTTTCAAATGCTCTCAGTGCTCCTCATACGATTTTCTTTTCACCACAAGGTCGTCGATATAGCATTCGACAATCTCATGTATGAGGTCATCGAAGATTTTAATCATAGCCCTCTGGTAGGTGGCGCCTGCATTCTTCAGACCGAAGGGCATCACCTTATAGAAGAATATGCTTAGCGGAGTCCGGAAGGCAGTATGCTTTGGTCTTCGGGATGCATCTTTATTTGATTATACTGCGAAGATCCATCCATGAAGGAGAAGACTTCATGGGTGGATGTGTTATCGATCATCATCTTGGTAACAGGCAGTGGGAAGTCATCCTTCGGACAAGCATTGTTGAGATCGCGAAAGTCTACGCAGATGCATACTGTCCCATTTTTCTTCATCACTGGGACAATGTTGGTGATCCAGTTAGGATATTGAAGTTCTTGGATGAAGCCGGGGTCGATTAGTTCCTTGACTTCGGCATTGATGCTCATCTCGAGTTCGAGCCGCATTCTTCTTGGCGCCTGTTTGACTGGCTTCACGTTCGGTGATATCGCTAGTTTATGCACAGCTATTTCTAGATCTAGTCCCAGCATCTCGCAATAGTTCCACGTGAAGCAGTCTGTATACTACATAAGCACGTCCTTTAGTGTGGCCACCTGTGTTTCAGACAACGGCTCACTGAAGAACGTTGGCCTTGGATCGTTTTCCGCCCCTAAGTCAATTTTCCTCAGATTATCGGCCGTGGTGTGTATCTCATCTTCCAGCTCTTTTGGCGCCGGTGGAAATATTAAGATTACCTCATCCTCATCTTCGTCTTTGAAGCAGTGGGAGAGGTCGTCCATATTCTCGTGCTCCCCCTTCTTTGAGAATGTTATCACATGGCAAGTATGAGTTCGTTTCCAAGCTCGATGTTGATCTGACTTACTCTCGCAATATATGTTGCTTTTGTCTCATGCTTTCGTGGTGGGGTTACCCTCCAACTGTCGGATAGAGCTAACCTGCCTTGCTGATACTAGTCTTCGACCCAGTCTTTGAAGGTAATGCAGTCTTCAAGAGGATGTCCTACTTCTCGGTGGTAGGAGCAATAAGCCGGATGATGGACCTCATTTACTTATTCGGGGTATCGAGACTCCTGGAGCATCATCATTTGATGCTTCATGACAAGGTCGAATATTTTCCGCATCTTGTCTTGAGAGAAAGAGTATTCCCGACCCATCTTCTTCATAAAAGACCGATTCCAGCTGACTTTTTCTTGATCGCGTGGTTTCTTGGATTCGCTTCACTGTTTTTTAACGTCATTCCCGTTCTTCATCTTGTTGTTGCCTCTGCGTCGTGCTTTTTCCTTGCCACGAGAGCGCACAGCGGGCTAAGGGTGAAGGGCATCGTAGTCTTCACTTTCCGTAGACAGCTGATTGTTGAAGATTTTGTATGCGTTTTAAAATTAAGAATACCGCAATCAAGACGGTGTTGCTTGGTAGCTAGCCAGTTAAGTACGAGTCGATCCACAGGGAAATGGTGTCCTTTTCTTTAAGTTCTAACGAGTTATGTCCTAACTTTGGTATGTTTTATTTTAAGATCTAAGGATGAGAATAAATTGATTTAAAGGCTTTCTAGGGTTAGGATTAGGTTAGTTCAAAATAGGGATTCTTCTCACTTCTTTTAATTCCCTAGTTAAGAATATAGGTGTTAAGATAATAGCCAACAACGGGGATTAGAACGACTATGAAGAAACATAGTTCTTCCTTTTGGCCCTTATCCGTCCGTTCTCGGCTCTTAGCCCTAACCTCCGGTTAATTCAACCACAACCGGTCTAACTAGGGAATCACCGCTATCATGTAGGATAGGGTGCCGTAGTGAGCGGAGTATGGTAGAATTAAAGAGAATCCTAATTAAAATTATTTGGGCAAAGAAAAGAGTGAGAGAGATTTCCTTCTCTCAAACTTCCCTCTCCTATCCCTAACAAGTGAGGAATTACTCACTCATTAGGAAGGTAACTAGAAAATTCATTTTTTTATTTTAATAGATGAATTAAATTGCAGATAATAAAAGAATAGATAAAAATTTGCAGGAATTAAAATTCAGATAATAGAAGAAAGCGAGATAAAAGTAAACTTACCTTATTGATGTCCTCTCAACAATACATTACAAATAGAATTTAAATTTAAATCTAAGAATTAAAAAGAGGCATGCCTAATTAGGCTTTTGGCTTTCCTATTTATAGATAGAAAATCCCAAGGTTACATTCTGATCCATACATGAATTTACCAAACTACCCTAAGAAAACCGGGTCAAAACACCGACACCTCTACGGACACATGCACCGACACGTGCACCATACGGCCACAATTTCGAGGCAGAAAGACCTGTTTGGCCGCGGTTCCACGGCCATTTGGTGGAATCTTGAGCTCAATTCTTCAGGGTTGCTTCATGTTGCTTTTACCTTCTGTTTTCTTCACTTGGTTCCTCAAAATCTCTTCTATTTTCTTCCAGATTTCCAAGAGTGCAGCATGATGTGGACTTTTGCCTTGAGTTTCGCGTTGAAGTCTTGAATCTTGTGCTGCCCTTGTGCTTTATGCATTGAACTGTCTAATGATTTTCAATTGTTTCTTGAACTGGTAGGCGGTATCATACGGATTCATCTATTGTTGGTCGTAGTCTCACATTTGTAGCGATTTTTCATGAATTTCACTGTAACGATCTGAGAACCTGTAACCTGCAACTATTTAGCAGACATGGATCAAAAGCACCTATTTATATGTAATGTGATTAAGAATGGACGATATAATAATGCAAAATTCTGATATGAACAAATACCCCCAAACTTATCTTTTGCTCGTCCCGAGCAAAGCCAATTTTATTTTAAAAAAATCCTAACCTCACTTTCGCAGGGAACGCGATTGCACTGAGCTCATGCAACAAGCCGTTAAACCTCTAGGTGTCCTTAGTATGTGGAGTGTTGTCTCCTGAGGGTTTTCAGCGGATACTACCCACAAAATCCGATCAATTTGGCCGTTGACTCTAATTCTTCAATTCAGTATTCTAGCAAGAAATTCTATTATCTTTAACTTAGAAATCATCAACCCATATTTTTCACATTCACTTTTCATTTAACTTAAGATCGTATATGTTTCGCAAATTTATAAAGTTTTCAGCATCTTTTGAATTTTCCTTCTAAGGTGCAATCTCAACTCAAGAATTTTTATCAACTTTATTGAAGATATAAGGCCCATCTTTCATTCCTATCTCTCATCCAAACCCCAATCATATACCCCTACGTGTGTGTAATTTTTATCCCTACACTTGGAAATTCAATTCAAGCTATCATACTCTTGTCCATTTTCCAAAATACTTTTAGTTGGTGAATTTTAGATGAAATTGTTCACACATTCTTCATGCGACCGTTAATGCTTCTTTAGGTACTAAACGACCGATTACAAAATGTGCTTGCGCATTTAAGTGTAATTCCTCGTCCTGTAATACCTAAGGCTTAGCAGTGACTCCTAAACCAGTTGGTCTAAGGCACTAGGTGATAAAGCACCCTCGCTATATTTTTTTTAGTTATGCTTCCTTAAGCAATTACAAAACCAGTGTTCATTTTTTTTATGTCTCATTATTCACCACTTATACATTTATTTGATTTTCCTTCATACTAAGGATTCTAGACAAGAGCATTTCAAGGTATCCTCTACTATCCCAAGTTTCATGATGTGTGAGTGCAAGTTGTAGGGTATATATTTTCAGAATTTAGACTTAAGGTTCAGAATTTATTTTTCAGATTTACACTTCAAATAAAAATTTCAATACTTTTCCTTTATTTTGACTTGGCCCAAAAACTGAACTCAAAATTTGCTTATTTCTAAATAAATTGCAAGGACATATATTTTCTATAATTAAACTTTAAGAGAGGTTATTTTTAGGGTTTTTAATTTACCAAGTTTAGGATCTAGTTTTTCCTATCCTGTCAACCGTCATGTTGAACTTAGGTCAATCATGGCCAAAATTGAACATTTCAATTTTTATAATTTTTAAAAATTTTCTATTTTTTATTGATTATATATATATATATATATTATATTTTATATTTTTTTGATTTTTATATAAAGATGCAATGCGGAATTAAATTTGCAAAGAAAGAAAAAAAACAAATATGTACAAGAAAAATAAAATAAAAATATGCAAATGCAATACAAAGATAACTATTTACAATCCACCTCCACCCCCAAACTTATCGAAAGCAGTGTCCTCACTGCTCAAAGCCTCTCCATCCCCTTGATCGTGAATAGGAACGTTCCTCTCTTGCCAGCAGGGTGGTCATTCCCTCCTCCAAACTTGTCACTCACTGACCAAGGTTAGTCACCATCCCTATCAATCTTTCTACCCCCTATTTGTTCTTCGCATCAAGCGCGCTTGCGCAACGGGGGTAAGCTCTTCATCGCTCGCGGTCGAGCTAGAGCTGGGTGTCTTGGCGGGTACGTCCTCGGCCGGCTCGGTGCGTGACCATACATCATGTAAGCGTGTGCAGGACGTGGATACGCCCTCAAGAAGAGGTCTAATGGGGATCCCTCCATGCTTATAAAATTCGAATTCCTCCACATGGAGGAAATGGCAACACAGTTGTGTCACCAACATAGGGTATGGATAGTTGGTAGCCCTCTTGCCCGCACCAATTGAGTGAAGTAATACAGTGCACATATCATAGCTGGAGTTTCTAGTCATCAAAGTGTGCACTATATGAAGAGATGGTGTGAAAAATGTCGTGTTGTGAAAACTACCAAAAATATTATTTTGTGCCCAACGGCAAACAGTTAAGACGTTCGCAAAAAGGGTTCTAGACTCGATGCCTTTTCGTGGTTCCTTTGAACAATCATTACCCATCAAGGGTAGGTAGTCCTCGAATTGGAGGGGTTGATCGTGAATCGGGAGTCTAGGTATTTAGGTGACTTCATGGATGAAGTCCCTATCAATTATTATTTCCCTATCCCCTCAAATTAACCTAATATAACCATTTTGTGCAAGACTAACCTCCTCCATGCACTCGTAAAAACGGGTGACAAGATCCGGAAGCGCGAAGGCATTCGGATGGTTGAAAAGTAAAAAGTTCCATCCGCGCCTTCGGATCTCATCATCGAAGTAACTTCCATAAACATTGTGTGCAAACATTTGGGGAAAATCCCTTTCAAACTGCAGAGTTGGTGTCATCACAGAGAGAAAATTGAAAAAAATTAATTTTAATAGAAAGGGAATGGAAGTGCAAACCTCCTCTGAAGATTTCAGAGGGAGAGGAATCCAAGATGCGGCGGAAGCGCGGCGCAGAGGAGTCTTTGGCGGCGGTTGGGCGGCGGTCTGGCGAGATCTCACTGCAGAACTTGGGTGGCGGCTAGGGTTTTGAGGAAATGAGAAATTAGGGTTATGAAAATTCAGAGGAGGGGTCGTTGTGGTTTTATAAGGGGTGTTTCGTTATTTGCAAAAAGGACCTCTTAAAAAGAGGAATTTATTTGTAAATAAAGTTTTTATTTTATTTTATTTATTTATTAAAACAGAAAATTTACAAAAATACACCCAAAAAAATTGAATTTTTTTTTAATTTTTTTTATATAATTACAAGTGTGACATACCCCCAAACTTATTTGAAACAGTGTTTCTACTGTTTATGGCTGGATAACCGAAATTTGGGGGTAGATGGAAGAAGATCAGTCAATGTAAATCGGCTCCTGCAACAGCAGGAGTTCCTCCGAAGGGTCCGCGTTAAGGAACGGTTTAAGCCTATGTCCGTTCACTTTAAATAGTGAACCGTCCTCCGGATTCTCTAAGTCGACCGCACCGTGCGGATATACGGTGCGTACCAAAAATGGCCCTTTCCATCGAGATCTGAGCTTGCCGGGATGGAAATGTAGCCGGGTGTCGTAAAGTAAAACCTGTTTACCAGGTTTGAATGTTTTATGCATAAGGTGTTTATCGTGAAACAACTTCGTTCGGTTTTTGACGACAACCGCGTTCTCGTAAGCTTCATCCCGAAGCTCATTTAATTCATTTAATTGCAGCTTTCTATGGCTGCCCGCATCTTCGATAGATAAATTCAGCTGTTTTATCGCCCAAAATGCACGATGCTCTATTTCAACTGGAAAGTGGCAAGCCTTTCCATAAACAAGCCGATAAGGAGACATGCCAAAATCAGTCTTATAGGCAGTTCGAAATGCCCAAAGGGCATCAGTATGTTTTGGAGACCAATTCTTACGGTTTTTGGAAACCGTCTTCTCCAATATCTGCTTAATTTGCCGATTTGAAACCTCAGCTTGCCCACACGTTTGGGGATGATAGGGCGTTGATAGCTTGTGATTAATGGAATATTTTCGCATTAATGACTCGAAAGCCCTATTACAGAAATGAGTTTCATTGTCGCTGATGATTGCGCAGGGGTGCCCAAACCGGAAGAAAATGTTTTCTTTGAGGAATCTAACGAAAACCTTGTTGTCATTAGTCCGGATGGGCACAGCCTCGACCCACTTAAAAACATAATAACAGCAAGAAGAATATACAAGTTCCCAAAAGAATTGGGAAACGGCCCCATAAAATCAATCCCCCAAACATAGAAAATTTCCACAACCAATATTGGTTGGAGCGGCATTTCGTTTCTCCTAGATATCCGGCACAAGTGTTGGCACCGGGAGAATGTCTTGCAGTAATCATGTGCATCTTTAAAAAGTTGTGGCCAGTAGAAGCCATACTGCAAGATCTTTTCGGCTGTCTTTTTAGGGCCAAAATGTCCGCCATACGCTTGATCGTGGCAGAATGACAGCACGCTCTTAAATTCATTGTCGGGGACACACCGACGAATAATTTGGTCGGAACAGTATTTGAATAAATAAGGTTCATCCCAGTAAAAATGTTTTACCAGGGATAGGAATCGGAGTCTGTCCTGATTCGACCATTCATTTGGTATAAGTCCGGTTGCCAAATAATTCACAATATCTGCGAACCAAGGTTCGCATGATACAGTCAAGAGCTGCTCATCTGGAAAAACGTCTTTTATAGGAAATTAAAGTATCGGTGAATAAGGGAGGCGTGAAAGATGGTCAGCGACTACATTTTCGCATCCTCTTTTGTCTTTGATGACAAGGTCAAACTCTTGTATTAAGAGGATCCAATGTATCAGCCGAGATTTAGCGTCCTTCTTCTCAAAAAGATGGCGAAGAGTTGAATGGTCAGTATATACGATGACTGGAGAGCCGATTAATTAGGGCATGAACTTTTCTAATGGAAACACAACAGCTAAGAATTCCTTCTCGGTTGTTGTGTAATTTAATTGGGCCTCGTTCAATCTTCTGCTAGCGTAATAGATAACATGCTGCATCTTATTGATGTGCTGTCCAAGGACAGCATCAATGGCAAAATCAGACGCATCGCACATAATTTCAAATGGATGCGTCCAGTCAGGAGACGAGAGAATGGGAGCAGAAGTAAGTGAGTTTTTCAATAACTCGAACGCCTTCATACAGCTTGAATCGAACTCAAATGTTGTATCCTTGGCCAACAAAAGAGTCAAGGGTCTAGCAATCTTGCTAAAATCCTTGATAAACCGTCTATAGAAACCGGCATGGCCAAGGAAGGCTCGAATGTCTCGGACGCATTTGGGAGGAGGGAGATTGGAAATGACTTCAATCCTCACTTTATCTACCTCAATGCCATTTAGCGAGATGATATGTCCTAAGATAATACCTTCTCGTACCATGAAGTGGCACTTTTCCCAATTTAAAGTAAGGTTCTTATCCTTACATCGGGTAAGGACTGTGTCGAGATGTAGCAAACACTAATTAAACGAGTCGCCGAAAATGGAGAAATCATCCATGAAGATCTCCAAGAGATTTTCCACCATGTCTGAAAAAATACCCATCATACTCCGCTGGAAGGTACCGGGTGCATTGCATAACCCAAAGGGCATGTGACGGTAAGCAAATGTATCGAAAGGACAAGTGAATGTTGTCTGGTCTTGGTCCTTTTCGGTGATGGGAATTTGATTATAGCCGGAGTAACTATCCAAAAAGCAATAGTATTCAAGCCCAGCCAATCGTTCTAGCATTTGGTCAATGAAAGGTAATGGAAAGTGGACTTTCCGTGTCGCGGCGTTGAGTTTTCTATAATCTATGCATACTCGCCAACCAGTTTGGGTGCGAGTAGGTATTAACTCATTCGCCTCATTAGTTATGACCGTTATGCCTGATTTCTTGGGGACAACATGAATGGGGCTAACCCACTGGCTATCAGAGATAGGGTAAATGATACCGCTATCAAGAACTTTTATGATCTCCTTTTTAACAGCCTCCTTCATGACTGGGTTGAGTCGTCTCTGTGGATCCCTTGCTGGCTTGGTATCATCCATCATATGAATATGATGTTCAACTATTAGGGGACTAATCCCATTGATGTCCGCCATAGTCCAGCCAAAAGGTTGCCGATTGCTTTGCAAGACCGTCAAAAAGGATTTCTCTTGCGCTGGGGCTAGAGAAGCCGAGATGATAACAGGCAGGGTCTCATTCTCACCTAAGTAAGCGTATTTAAGATGATAACAGGAAGGGCTTGAGTTCGAGTGTTGGAGGTGAAACAATTGAAGGTAAAATTGGTGAAATTGTCTCAAACTCAAAAGATTCCAACAGAGGTTAAAAACGAGTGTAAGCAACCGAGTCGGATGGTTCAGCTAAATCCTCCAAAAATTCAAAGGATTCAAACTCGGGTGGTGATTGGCCGAGATCGTTTGAGAAAGTGGAACACTCGTAGTCATTTTCGGGCGTGAAAGCAGTATCAGGTTCAAGGAGGAACGCACTAGTGGCGTTAAGATTGCTGTAATTGAACAAAAATTTCTCGAGCTCACAGTCCTCCTGGGTGATCTCTTAGATCGAGAAAACGTTAAGTATATTAGCATTAGGTTCAGAGGGCTGATTCCCCAACTTAAAAATATTGAGTTCAATTGTCATGTTTCCAAAAGATAGGCTCATCGAACCATTTCGACAATTGATCACAGCATTCGAAGTCGCAAGGAATGGTCGACCGAGTATCACCGGAATTTGATTCCGGGGGTTAGCTACAGGCTGTGTATCGAGAACAATAAAATCAACAGGGAATATGAAGTCCCTTACCTTTATTAACACATCCTCTAGTTCACCCCTAGGATGGGTGATAGATCGGTCGGCTATTTGGAGAGTACAATGCGTAGGTTTCAGCTCTCCTACACCTAATTGTTCATATACCGAATAAGGAAGTAGGTTAACACTGGCACCAAGATCCAAAAGTGCACGGTTGACGTTCTAATCCCTAATAGTTATTGAAAACGTAGGACAGCCAGGGTCCTTTCGTTTTTGAGGTAAAGGTTGGGTAAGAGCATTACTCACGGCACTAGTTAAGAACACTTTCTTACGTATCTTAGATTTCCTCTTCTTAGTGTATAAGTCCTTCAAGATTTTTGCATAAGAAGGGACTTGTTGGATTGCATCCAAGAGAGGAATATTAATGTTAACGTGCTTAAATAACTACACAATCTTCTTCATTTGTGGATTTTTTTTATTGGATCTCAACCGGTTTGGAAATGGAACATTTTGAAAATTGGTTGAGCCCAATGTTTGTGGAGGAGATTGTGGAGCAGGAATGGAACAGTGCTGGTGTTTTCATGGAATGAGATATGGGTCCGTTCGGATCAGCAGAAGAAGTAGAGCCTTGTGAAGAATGGAGAACAGGCTCTGAAGACGAAGAAGAAGAAGAAGAAGAAGACGAAGAAGAAGAAGCGGCGGCCGGGGTGTCTTCATCAGTGCCAACATTGTTGTACAACATCCTTCCAGATCTCAATGTAGTCACGGCACTCACATTATGGTTTTGTTGTTCAAGAGCAACATGTGTATTTTGTGGGTGACCAGGATTTGGGAGTGGTTGAGATGGAAGCTTCCCCTTTTCTCGTTCGCTTAAAACTGCATTCAGTTGTGCAATCTGGGCTTCAATGGTTTTGATACTTTGCCTATGTGAAGCAGTGTGTTGCACCAAAGACTGAATGGAAGACTGGATGTTGGCGGAGGATTGAGTTGATTGTTTTAAAAACGCATCCAGACTTCGTTCTAACGAGGTAACCTTATCATTATTTTCCGGAACAAAATTGTTTTGAGGAAAAGAATTGTTGGGTGCAAAATTGTTCGTTTGATTTTGGTAAGGTTGGGGTTGGAAAAGTTGTTGATATTGAGTTTGTTGATGAGCTTGTTGTTGAGGAGGAGGCCTCTGGAAATTGTTGTTGCCTTAGAATTGTTGTTGATTTTGATTCCAAGCAAAATTGGGGTGGTTCCTCCAACCAGGATTGTAACTTGAAGAGTATGGTTCATTTCTTTGTCTTTGCTGAAAGGCAGCATTGACTTGATCCTGTCCTTGAGCAGGTGGGTTGTAAGGACACTCTTCGGTCAAATGAGATTGATCCGAACAACAAGCGCATATAATGCGAGTGGGTAAAGCAGGGGCAGGAGAAGGCGATGAGAATTTGCTCTCAATTGCTTCAAGTTTTCGTGTAATTACTGCCATTTTGGCCTTCATTGCAATTGACATATCAAGTTGATGAACACCTTCCCTAGATTGACCGGAAGAAGTAGATGAATTGGTCGGTCTAGTGATTTCCCACTGAAGCGTTTGTTCAGCAAGATCATTGAGAAATCGCCAAGCTTTCTCGTCAGATTTGGATAAGAAGTGGCCTTGACAAATGGTTTCCAGCACCTGCTTAGTTGCTGGGTTCATTCCTTCATATAAGGTCTGGCAAAGTTTCCATCTCTCAATACCGTGATGAGGGCACTGAACAAGAAGTTCTTTGTATCATTCGAAGCACATCCAAAAAGGTTCGGAAGGAAGCTGGGAAAATTGGTTAATTTCATTACGTATTCTCGCGGTCTTGTGATTTGGGTAAAACTTTTTAAGAAACGCTTTAACAAACTCTTCCCAATTGTTTATGGAATGTGACGCAGTGCTATACAGCCACTTTTCAGCTAGGTCACACAAAGTGAAAGGAATGACTCATAGCCGTATAGCATCGTCGGACAGTTGGGTGGTCTTCATCATTGCACAAACATTCTGGAATTTGTTAATGAAGATATAGGCATCTTCGGATTCCAGCCCGTGAAATTTAGGCAACATATTGATGAAGTGGGGATTAATTTCGAAATTATCCCCATTTTCCGGCGGAAGTGAAAGACAGGTAGGAAGTGCGGAGCGGGTAGGATAGAAACGTTCCTGGAGCGCTATTCGCTGTGGCGCTTCAACAGGAGGTTATTGCGGGTTATTCACACCCAGTTGATGTGGAATCAGTCCCGAGGTAGGTAAAGGGTTGTTAGGATTGAATCCTGACATCTCTTTAGAAGATGATGTATGTGAAGATAAGGTTGAATGTTCAAAATTCCGGTCAACGTTGGAGTTGGCCGGCAAAGGTAAGGATGAAAAAGGACTGGAGGGAGTTTCGACTTCGGAGTCGATCGCGTAGTCGGTAGCGACTAACGAAACACGGACTAGATGGGCACTAGTGTCCCGAGTCCAACCGGAAATACACTAAACGAGTTTTAGTGTAGTCAAAACGTAGAATGTGAGGGTAAGAGAATGTCAATGGGGAAATGTAGATGAAAGGTGGGTGCAATGGGATTCTAGCGATAAAGGGCAAGTTTTTGTAAAAATTCTGTTTTGTGTTTTTTTTATAAAGAGTTTTGCAAAAAATTTGTACGGAACTACGACACACTTTCAAACAATCACAATTTAAACATGCACAATCAAACCTAGAGCTAGGGTCTCCTAAGTCAACTAGACTGCTCCTAACTGTTCCAAAGCGACAAGTTGTGAGATATCCCTCAAACCGCCTCTTCACCGCCAATTGTGGCCAGGTAAGCACAAATAAAGAAAGGAGGATTCCGCTCACGAATCACCGTGAGACGGGCCTTTTAAAGTTACCTTTCTCACTTGTCTAGCCTAGGCACCACAAAGTCAGGTTTAGATAAACGACTGAATGCCCACAACCTTCCTTTGTCCAAATGAGCGCGACAGTCTTTAATTGGCCGAGTCTATATATTTTTTAATTAACTCAAGGTTTATGCATATGCTTTTTGTGATTTCTGGGGTCTTAGGAAGGGTAATGAAATACCCACCCAATCTTAATTGGTGTTAGAGCCCCTTAGATTCCGTATTAATTATGCAAAGCAGTAACAAAAAAAATGTAAAACACTTGCCAAAAAAATTTCTTTTTATTTGCGGTGCAAAGATTCCTGCACAAAAACAAATTATTGGAGAGGGAGAAGAAGTTGCTGTGCAAAGAATACCTGCTGGAAATTTTTTTCAGTGGAGTTCAGGGGGTAGGAGTGAAGACAAAAATACTCACAGAAAAAATAGGGTGCTGACGTCACAGGTTGATCGCGGTTCCGCGGTCAAATGCTTGAATCTGCCATGTTTCCGCGGTGGTTCAGTTGGATTAGGTCTTCAAAACTTTTCTCTGTGCTGAATTGGTTATCTCCTGTCTGTTCAGATCCTCTGTTTCTGGATTTGTTCACTGAGCTTGCTCCAGATCTGAATCAGTCCGTCTTCCTTTCCTGCACAATTCGCACAAAAACCAATCAAAAATAACAAGATGGTTTTTTTTATGTTTTTAATTTTTTAATTTTTATATTTTTTATTTAATTAACTAGAAATTACAAAAAGAAATAAACTACCGTTTCCCCGGCAATGGCGCCATTTGATTATTAGAGATTTTGTATGCGTTTTAAAATTAAGAATACTGCAATCAAGACGGCGTCGCTTGGTAGCTAGCCGGTTGAGTACGAGTCGATCCACAGGGAAATGGTGTCATTTTTTTTAAGTTCTTACAAGTTAAGTCCTAACTTTGGTAGGTTTAGTTTTAAGATCTAAGGGTGAGAATAAATTGATTTAAAGTCTTGCTAGGGTTAGGATTAGGTTAGTTCAAAACAGGGATTCTTCTCACTTCTTTTAATACCCTAGTTAAGAATATAAGTGTTAAGGTAATAGCCAACAATGGGGATTAGCAAGACTAGGAAGAAACATAGTTTCTTCCTTTTGGTCCTTATCCGTCCGTTCTTGGCTCTTAGCCCTAACCTCCGGTTAATTCAACCACAACTGGTCTAACTAGGGAATCACCGCTATCATGTAGGATAAGGTGCCATAGTGAGCGGAGTATGGTTGAATTAAAGAGAGCCCTAATTAAAATTATTTGGGCAAAGAAAAGAGTGAGAGAGATTTCCTTCTCTCATACCTTCCCTCTCCTATACCTAACAAGTGAGGAATTACTCACTCATTAGGAAGGTAACTAGAAAGTTCAATTTTTTTTATTTTAATAGATGAATTAAATTGCAGATAATAAAAGAACAGATAAAAATTCGCAGGAATTAAAATTCAGATAATAAAAGAAAGCAAGATAAAAATAAACTTACTTTATTGATGACCTCTCAACAACACATTACAAATGGAATTTAAATTTAAATCTAAGAATTAAAAAGAGGCATGCCTAATTAGGCTTTTGGCTTTCCTATTTATAGATAGAAAAAACCCTAGGTTACATTCTGATCCATACATTAATTTACCAAACAACCTTAAGAAAACCGGGTCAAAACACCGACACCTCCATCGATACATGCACCGACACGTACACCATACGGCCGCGGTTCCGCGACAGAAAGACCTGTTTGGCCGCAGTTCTGCGACCATTTGGTGGGATCTTGAGCTCAATTCTTCAGGGTTGCTTCATGTTGCTTTTCCCTTCTGTTTTCTTCACTTGGTTCCTCAGAATCTCTTCTATTTTCTTCCAGATTTCCAACAGTGCAGAATGATGTGGACTTTTGCCTTGAGCTTCGCATTGAAGTATTGAATCTTGTGCTGCCCTTGTGCTTTATGCATTGAACTGTCTAATGATTTTAATTTTTTCCTTGAACTGGTAGGCGACATCATACGGATTCATCTATTGTTGGTCATAGTCTCACATTTGTAGCGATTTTTCAAGAATTTCACTGTAACGATCTGAGAACCTGTAACTATTTAGCAGACATGGATCAAAAGCACCTATTATATGTAATGTGATTAAGAATGGGCGATATAATAATGCAAAATTCTCATATGAACAACATCTGAATGAGACGTTGCGTCCTGGCTTTCTCGTAAATGGCCATTTCGCGGCTGTGGTCATCCTACATCTTTTGACCCGCTTCCCTTATTAGCTTGTCAATATGTTCTTCGAATGACGGGCTTTGCATTTTTACGGTGGAATCCCGCTTTGGTTCTATATCGGTGCTATCTGGAAGAGCATTCCCTTCTCCACCGGAGTCGTTTATAACATGGCAGCCATGGAATCGCTCCCGTTTCTTGGACCGACGTATCCAAGCCTAGTCGTCTCCATCCTCCCGTTGGGCATCTTTCGCTGAGTCCCGGGAACGTCCCAAATCTTGTTGTAGAACTTGGCTTGTCGAGCGGATTGTTTGAAGGGCACACCTTGGCATTTTAATAGCCTCTTCAATCCCTCTGCGTAATATCTGGGCAGAGGGATCAGTTGAAGCCTGTCATGCACAAGTTCGGCACCATGCCAGACTTCTTTCTCCACTTTGCTCTCCGTAAATCGATAGAAGAGGATCGCCTTTTCACCTCTTCGCCTAGGAGGCACGTAGAAAGTCTGCAACTCTTGTATGCTGTATGTATCAAGCGCATTGAGTTCTTTGTAATGCCGCCGCGGAACCATGGTAATTTGTAAACTCTGATCAGCTCTAGTGAAGGTCTGCATTGACTGGAGGATGGAGAACACTGCGTTGGCGTCATCCTCAGAGTCACTGCCAAAGACCAAAATAGGAGTAGATGGTCCTGGCCTGTTGCCCTGGGGTTGCCCTGAGAAGACTATCACTTCATCCTCCTCAGAATCGCTCCCTAAGATCGGGATATAGGTGACGGCTTTTTTTTTATTCTCCATTTTGCGACATCTTTCCGTGTCTTCGAAGTCTGGTAAGAAGTACTTGGCATCTTCATATTTGCGGACTTCATTTACGGAGAATGGGTTTAGCTCCCCTGTAGCTGTGTACTCGAGGCCGTCTTTGAAGTACTTCATACACTGATGTTGCGTAGAAGGGATGATGTTGTACTCGTATAACAAAGGCCGGCCGAGCAGAGCGTTATAGCAAGTCTTGGCATCAATGACATGAAATTTGATGTCAGTGATAAGAATCCCAAAGCGTAATGTCAATATCACGGACCCAAGCGTCCGTGACGACTGCGAGTCGAACCCGGAGATGATAATTTTGTCCCGAGCCAGGTGCTGAACGTTCATGCAAATCTCCTTCAGCACCATAACGTTGAGGAGGTTGACGGAGGACCCGTTGTCGACCAGGATATTCCTTATCCTGATATCATGGCAATACCCGGTAACATACAGAGGACGATTGTGCTCGCACATTCCGAGGAGGAGATCTTCATCGCCGAAAGTGATATCGGCTGTATGAACCTCTGCCAGCTTGTCCTTCATCTTTTCTTCCGTAAAAAAATCTTGGAACTGATCAGGCTCTTGCAGTGCCTTGATCAGAGAATCTCATGCTTCTTTGGACAGGAGGAGAGTATCCAGCATGCTCAGTTGTGAGGGTATCTTCCTCAGGTGTGTCAGGACATTGTAATCACCTTGTTTTTCTTAGGCGGGTCTTTGGCTGCAAGCTCTTTGACGACTCCATTATCGAGGGCAATTTCCTCAGGGACTTTTTCTTCCCCATGTCTCACTTGCATGGACCTTTGTTTGTAGGCCCGAGGTTCTTTTCAGGCAACGTACGGTTACGCGGCTGAATGTTCTCGCAGTTCTTCTCCTCTTCTTCTTTTCCAGGGGTGGATTCTCTGAAGAGAGGGCCGAGGGTTATTTCTTCGTCAGAAACTCTCCCGAAGGTAAGAACTTGAGATTTTCCTTATGTCGAAATGGTATCAACCATGCGACCGTTACCAGTTGTTCCTTCACGCTCATCTGTCGTGTTTCTCTTCTCTTGGCTGGCTTTGCGCTTCATCCGCTTGAAGTGTTGTCGGTGGGCAACGTATCCTTGCCACCACTTCTTGAAGGTACTGCACTCTTCGGTGGGGTGTGTAACCCTCCGATGGTATAAGCAGTAGTTCGGATGTACATCCGCTTCGTCGAGGCACGTACTCTTAAGAGTATTTCCTTTGAAAGGTGGCAGCTTCATTCTCATTGACAGTACTTTGGCGAACCGTTTCCCCGTCTTAAACCTGCTTTTGTCTACCGCGGGTGTGCTTTGATCTAGTTGGAGTACTTTGTGACTCTTCCTCGCCGCAGCTTCTTCATCCTGACGCCGACGCTTGGCCTTTTCGTATATTGCCGTTTCACGCTCTTGGTTAGCTTTGCTCTTTTGAAGGGCTACATTCAGCAGCCTGTCAATCAGGTCGTCTGACGGTTCGGGGGACCTGGGGACCGATCCTGCCCCCAGTTTCCTCGCGTTGCTCTCCGACGCCGAGGGAGTTTCTTCGTCTTTTAACGACGAGTGAGAAACCATGTGGCAACTCGCTACATAATCCTCGGATTCTTCTAACGAGTTGTTCCCCTCATCATTGCCGCTGTCTCCATTCTCAAAGATATAGTTGAGAAACTCCTCGAGAGTGACTGGGGTCCGCACCTTCTGGTTGTACTCCTCCACTGCGTCAATGTACTTTTGCAGGTCCGTACGCTCGTTATCAGGCTGTACGGGATGTTTGGTCTTCTTCTTTTTCTTCGAAGACTTTGAAGGCTTGACCTGGGTGTTTTACCCATCATTACCAGCTTTCGGTGTTGAGCGCGGTTTAAGCATCCCCTCAATGATCTCGGGCTCTAGCGGGCTTTTCCATTTGATCGCTGGACATGCTTGAAGATCCTTCAGCATTCTCTTAGTTTTAGCTGAAAGGACAACTTCCTACGGAGCTTCTTCTACAAATGAGCATGATGCCCCCGGTGTATCCACATTTTTAGGAGCATGCTGCTGTGGCAGGTTTACCTTCCAGTTTTCGGACAGTGCGAACTTGCCTTGTTGGTATTGGTCCTCAACCCAGTTTTTGAAGACATAGCAATCTTCGATTGGGTGACCCATTACTCTGTGGTAGGGGCAGTAGTTGGGACTATTGACGTCGCCAGGCCGGAGTGGGCGTATCGGATCCGGCAGAGTAATGAGCCTGTTGCGCACCACCAGTTCGAACAATCTTCTCGTTTTATTCCGGGGAAACGAATAAGGACGTCTCAACTTCTCTTTGAGGGATCGGCGTATGTTGCTTTGGTGAGCCATCGTGTCACGACCCAAAATAGCACGTGACTGACCCTTAAATCATATGAAGTCTATAGGACCCCGTCTAATTCAAGTAAGCCAAAAGCCCAGAAATCTAAAACCATTTTAAATAATAAATGAAGGAAAACTAGTTTTAAAGAAGTGAAGAAAACATGTTTTAAAACAAGGTTTGTAAATAAGTAAGCCGAATATGCATTTTTAAAATCTCAAGTCTTTTCTGAATATTTCGGCAGAGTTTCCTTTGTAAATACTGGCCCCGAACGGGGTACACCAAGAATAGTATATGCATAATGATAAAAGGCAATCCCAAGCGGGAGCTAGCTCTTCGTCAATCGACGGTCACAACCACTCAAGCAATATAATATACAATGCCAAAGGGCGAGGATTAAAACTAAAAAGGAAGCTTAAAATCAGCATGAAAAGCATAATACTACAACGCGCGACTCTAAGGTCGAAATAATACACAACTGGTTTTCTAAGTCTGAAACAATATACAAGTTTGGTTGATGGAATTTACTAGATACAACTGAAAATAAATAAGTACAATGGTGGTCACGATGCGAGTGAACCCACCTATCAAAGCAATCACCCAGAAAGGAGGCAGTGTGCCAGAAAAGTCGTAATGAAACCTGTACGGAAAAACTTGCAAGAACTGTGGCACAACGGGAGTGAGTTGCCAACTCATGAATAGAAAACATCGCAGAGTAGAAATCGTATGTATGACGCAATCCTAGGTCAATATGATCAGTAATAATAATATCCTCAATATAAATATGTCTGAAGCATGATAAGGTAGTAAGGGTTAACATCTATACATAAGTGTAGTACCAAGTGCTCGTGTCAGAGCCTCAGGTAGCAACATATCAAAACTATGAGGTATGATCAATGTAATCAATGTCAACTATATCAGGAACTCTATGAGTATGTGGATATCATCCAACTATGTGATCAATGTCAACTATATGTATGTGGATCTCGTCCACGTGTCACCCAATGATATAAAGCATCATGCACGTAAATATCATAAAGCATATGCATGGAAGTATGAGGATATAAATCAACATGTGTCTCTCGAGACATTTCAAAATCAAGGAACCTGAGTGTCTAGCATCGACACTCGAAAACATCATGAAACCTGTGTCCAGCATCGGCACGTAAATCCTTATCTATATAGTGCTCCGTCAGTGTAACGTTTCAGAAATCGTTTTGCGAATTTTTCCGTTCTAGGACAAAATTGTCGGTATTTTCCGTTTTAACCCGATTTCGATCAAACGTCCGTAGAAACTTGCCGGCACCTATTTTAGCTAAAATAAAGCTTGTGCGCGAACTTTAAGGGTATTTGGGAGGTTTTGTTTCAGATAGAATTTTTCCCAAATAAAATATTATTTTAAGCGGTATTTTGTGCACGTAAATCGGGAAATTTCTTCTCTTGAGAATAAATTAATTTTTGTCACTAGAATATTTTGGAAACTTCTTTTTAAATATCTAGATATTTTTGGAGTGCAAAAGGATTTATTTTTTAAAAAGAAAAGAAAAGGTGTAATGGTGGCATATAGCATTTATTAGCATTTATTACTCTTTTTCCTAGCAATTTCTTCACAAAAAATTCACAAAAATACCCCCTCACCCCTTTTGCCAGCCCTTCCCTTCCCCTCCCAGCCCTCCATCATTTCCACCCCTTTTCAACTTATTTTGCATCAAATAAATCATGAAAAATCCAAATAATTCATAAAAATTCAAATAAAATCCAAAACCTTCATTCTTCTTCACAAAAGTAGCTTGGATCTTCATTCAAAATATCATTTTGGAGGAAAAGATGATGAGTTTGGTTTCTTGGTTTTGATCTTTTGTGGAGGTATAAAACCCTAACCCTAATCATTTTTGTTGTTTCTAAATTTCTAATTAGCATATTAATTGTTTATTTAAGCTTTTAATTTCATGTTTGAAATTCAAGACTTGATTTTTATGATAATCTAGTTAGGGTAAAATTTGATTTATGTGTTTAATGTTTATTTGAAGTATTAATTTGTGTTTTGGAGAAGATTAACCGAGTAGAAAATGTTAATTTTTGCAAATGAACATTTTGTTTAATTATGCAATTTTGCTTACTAGGTTTTTGCTAAAATTTATTTAGCAAGTGTTAAAAATATAGAAATGGTTTAGATAGCTTAGTTAAGCTATTTTACAGTGTTTGTAATCGCTAGATATGCGTTAGCTTGAAACTAGTGCGAAATATTGCGATAAGTTGTTTTCTAGGTTTCGGGGTTTTTCCGACGTGATTTCGATTGGTCGTTGCGAGGTTATATCTATTTTATTCCTCGTAATTCTTTGTGTTTTGTTGCACGATCGGGACGATCGGGGTCTAGACTTGGTGTTTTGTAGTTTAGCGACCCCAGTTAGGGTTTTTGGCCGATGTCGTGCGCGATAGATACGCTAAGTGCGCAGTACAATTTTCAGGGCGTTATTCTTGCGTTTCGATGTCTTTTCGTCGATGTAGGATTTTTTCTTATGTGATGTGTTTGTGAAATTTTAGGTTTGCAAGCGGGGACTTCGGACGCTACGACAAGGGAAAACAGGTGGTCGGCTTCACTTAGCCAGGAGCGTTGGTGAGTAGATTTAACATCTACAGGGGAATCGCCCGCATGGCGTTATGAGTCTGGGCTAGAGATGTTATTTCTGTCGCATATTCTATGTCATATTTAGAATTGCGCATTTACCCTATTACTTAGATATTGTTGTGCTTGGACTAGTATCCTTAGGACACTGCACATATTATTGACGATTCATGTTGCACGAGCACTGATTGTATGCTACACACACCGTCAATAATTGCCATGTCACGCATAACCCACTTATAGATATGATATTGCTTGGTTAGGGACGCTGAGACTTTGATTCATATTTCCTTACGCATTGACTTATAGCATACCTGTATACCTACATGCTTACACATATGTTCTGACATACTTACATGCTAGTTACCTATATACCTATAGAGTATTGTACCATTAGTGATACGTACATGAACAATTTACGACATAGCTACAGGTATACCTTGCACACCTATTTCGCTTATACCCAGTGGGTATACTACATCATTTACTTATAGGTAGATACATATACCTTGCTATACCTTTATGTTTATACATATATTTAGTTATAGCTACATGTTTACCTTTACTTGATGTTATTTAGAATTTGAGAAATTAGGAACCGCATGATATTTATATTAACTTGTTGAAGTTAATTAGAGGCTTTTCCTTTATATGCTTTCATTACAGTTTTAAATTGCATATATTATATTCATGGATTTTCGCTTTGTGATATGGATTTTTCATGATGTTTTCTGGATTTGGGGACCGTGGGAGTTCATGAAATTATGCATTATTTGAAAAACCCGGTTTCCCTTGATATGATATTTCTGCAGCCACAATGAGATTTATCGGTTCTGATTATATGCTCCATACGAGGAGTGGGTGCCGTATGAGGGTATATGGTGGGGCTCGGTACGGTTCCCCTCGGCAAGATGATCGATGGACCTTGCCGATTGAGCCTGTAAGGTGGGCAAGTATCTACCGGTGACATTACCAATGACTCGGCGGTTATCATGTGGATACCGATGGGAGTCATGTACGTATATATACGACGAGAGGCGAGGGTCAGATCTAGGCACTCGAGCTTTCGGGATAGCGTATGATACGTACCTATCAGGGTGCCAGTCGTGGTGACAGTACCTGATAGACATGCATTTCTGTGTCGATGCTTGACACATTGGTTTCATGATATTTCTTTTTTACTCCTTTGTATATATAACAGGGGTTTAGGCCGCTGTTATATATGCCCTTACACCAATATTAGTGGAATGGGACGCTAATATATGTGTATTGACATTAAATTATATACATCATCATATTTATTCATGCAAATATATTTAGCATGTTAGATTTTTAATTGATAATTTAATTTGAGATATAGGTGATTCATTTGATATTGGATACAGGATATTTATGAGATTGCTGATTTTTACATTCAGGATATATGAGATTTATTCGATATTGTACATTCAGGATTTGTGAGACTTATATGATATGAGAGCCAATTTGGGGGCTGATTGAGGAATTGGGATTTGGATTTGTATTGATGGATTGTGATCTTACCACGATATCAGGATTCCGTGGAAATGACATAATTCATTCCATACTTCACATTTATTGTTTATGCACTGCTTCATGTATTAGTAGTACCTGTTAGAGTACCTTTCATGACTGTTGCATTTACATACCTTTATTTATATGCATTGCTTCAAGTATTAGTTGTACCTGCTAGTGTACCTTTCATGATTATTGTATTCATATGACTTTTTATTGCTATTATTTGCACATGTTAGATTCACGTTGTACTTGCATACTCACGATTACCTGCATATGTTATTTACTATTCACGAGTTGGCAACTCACCCTCGTTATGCCACAGTGTTTGCAGGTGTTCCTCAGGATAGTCAGAGGCAGGCTATTATCACATATCTTATCATCTTTTGCTACGGATACCGCATCAGCTCACAGTGTGCAGTTTGCTTAGGTGGGTTTTGTAGTTATTCGTTGTATTGTATATTCGTTGTATCCCTGTACTCTCCATCTACTATTTTCATATTGACTTAGAGACTTGGTGAGGACGATGTTGTATATTATGTTATGACTTGTTGTCTTTTATACAGTTTGTTTTCTATCGTCTTCTTTTTCTTCGCAACGGCGTCGTATATTTGTGTGGTGCTTGTTTTCCGCCTTTGGGCGTGGATTTGCTCCTGTTGGGGATGCTTTACTTTATATTTATGTTGTACCCATTTTTGGGGTTGGTTTTTATAAAGGAGGTGCTGCCGAAATTTTCAAGAAAGAAAATTGGACTTAAAGAATTTATACTTGAGATTTTTTTAAAGGTTTAAACAATGTTTCTTATCTTTTTTTGTCTTTTAATGTTTTAGATTTCTGGGTTTTGGCTTTCTTTTACTGTGTTACGCATGTAGACGTTGCGTAGTATTAGGGCCGTCACTTGCCAATTTCGGGTCATGACAAAGTTGGTATCAGAGCGCTGGGTTTTTACCTTACGGAGTGTAGGATGACCTTGGTATGATAGAGTAGGTAGCTTAAGCAGAGTAACCTAGTGTGTGTATGTCTGCAGCATACTCACGATGCGGTACTCCGTCTAAAGTGACCTAAGTACAAATTTCTTGAGATTCCTTCCTTGATGATTCATATCCTTGTGATTCGATTTCCGTGTTCATGTCAGTCTACGGTAGCGCCCCGGCCGTCTAAAGACGCCAAATGCGGAACAAAAACTTTTTAACTGACGCTATCGTATACTTTAACCCGGATCTGCCATTATTGCTAAATTAATAAACTGTAAAGAGTGTAGAAAGGTTATACCGAACGATCCGAGTCCTTCATTCTTTAACCATTATCCCATGCTCCGTTGCGGCTGCTCCGATCTCTTCGATCTCCGATCTGCTCGTCCAGGTGGCACCACGTCAACGATTCTTTAAACGGGCTCCCGCCTCTGACTCGAGGCAACTCGGTCGTCAAGTTTGCTAAAAGAGACGACCAAGAATGATGTAGAGAATGAGTGGATGACTTTGTCTCACTTCGTCCAAGTCCGTGGACGATCGGTAAATGAAGTTGCCGATGGAAATGAAATGGAACAAGAAATAAACTATGAAATTTCCATGTATCCAAAACTTTAGTCTTTTCTTTTAACAACCATAATTTTCTCTCATCAAGAAGTGGAGGAGGAGATGGGGGCCGTCCACTATTTAACCAAGAGGGAGGTGATGGTAGGAGCAATCAAGGAGGTGACCATAAACAAGAAGCTTATCATAACCATTCATGAAAGCATGAGTCACTAAGAAACATTGAATCAAAAAACCCTTAGTCATCAAGCATTAATGGCACCATTAATGCACTAATTGTAGGGTTCCTAGGCACTCTAATGGAGTCTCACAAGTGATCAAACATGGCCAATTGAAATTTTACAAGTTCCTACAAACCCTAATACAGATCGTTAACTAGATATATAGGCGAAAAAGCAACTAGTAAACTACTTTACTAAGAGAATACGGAAATACAACCTTTGTAGATCCGGTGCTCCACCTCCATAGCTCCGCAATGAAGTCCTCTCGTTGTCCAAAACAAATTCCGGGCTCTAGCGTCGGCTTCATCGGAGAATAGGAGAGCTAGGTCGTCGATGTCCATGCCGAAGATGATCTACGTCGAAGCATCGCTAGATCAAGCTCCAACTTCACCAAGTCAAGAAAACTTGTGAAGGAAACACCCTATACTACTTGGCAAGAGGTAGAGGATGAAGAAATAGGATGTGGGTTCGCTTTAGAATTGGATTTCTCACTAGTTTTCATCACTTGCCATTGGAGTAGCAAGCTTTCTTCATGGAGGAAGAAGATGAAGAAGAAGAAGAAGATATGATAAGTTAATTAAAAAGGAAAATAAAAAGAATACTTATCATACTTTCAACCTTAGTTAGGTGTAGAGAAAAGACCATGGTTAAAAGGATGGTTAGGGTTAAGCATAAGAACAAAAGAATGACTTAGTCAAAGTTTCAAGAAACTTCAACTAAAAACAAAACATTCAACCATTCATTTATCCTTTTCTTTTTCCAAAATGAATAAATAAGAAAGATAAATGAATAAATAATCAAAACCCTAATCATTAACTTAAACCATGGTTTGATTCTTTACACTTAACCAAGTAAGCATGTATCATCAAACATGATACAAACATGTGCACAAAACTATATCGCATATACAATGTGTACAATTCAAGTGAGAAAATCCTTTTAAAGTGAACCAATACTAGTTAACGCAAAGTAATATATCAAATATATAAATATGCACTAAATCATTAAATCAACACTTGATTTAACGATCCGGTCATATCGGATATAACCGACTAGTATCATATGTATCGGCCTATCGAATCAATCCTTGATTCGATAACTAGGTTATATCGCATATAACCAATCGATACATTGATCGCGAGAATGGAATACGGTATCACATACTCGAATTATTCTCGGTCCCGCACATATCTTATATGCGCTCCTATTTCGTTTCGCTTGAGCCAGGAAACCTCTGTGTAGGACTCTAAAGACTCGTCAATACGCCGGCAGCAGATGATGATCATATCAAGCATCCACAAGCCGCAAGCGGTCTTCTAAACGTAACGGCCACCCGGGTATTGAGCGATCAGAAGATCGACGAGCAAGCCCGCTCACACTCCTGCGAATCCAACCAGTAAAACTTATCGTATAGTCCGGTCTGTTCGTCTGATATGTCGCATATCTCGCCTAGGGGTGGTAAACGTCAGACCCCAATAGCTTGATAAGTCATGCCGACGTAAGGTCCATAACATGTGTGAAACTACTGATAACATTTACCAGTAGGTCACTGCAACCCTGGCTAGGGATTTCCTGTTATGGCCAGTCGAGCATAGCACAACATCAACCCCCAATACCGGGAGAGACGAATCCCCTCCTATCGCTCATTGCCTCCATGTGAATCGGGACTGTACCCAAAAACCACCTGTTTGCACGACTCAGTAGAGCCGTGGTAGGGTGGAAATAAAAGCACAGTGGGAGACACACAAGACTCTATGACGATCTCGGGTCAACAGACTAAGCTGTACCAGTGTCACCAGAGAACTGCCATCTGACGTGAGGTATAATACCATCTGGGAGTTCTCGGCGAGTCCGTTCAGTGTACCCAGTCTCCACTGAGCACCCGTATACCATCTCTGATGTCAAACACCAATGGATATTGGATCATCCATCGCCCATCACATGGGTCGAGAAGATACACGCTAGTCTACTCTGGAATATCGATGCCCCGTCTCGATATTCCCACGACTAGGAACAATGAAGGATGTACTCATTGACTACCCAGGCCCCACTAGTATGATCTGCATCATAGTCCTGGAAGTCGAGTACTCATCCTAAGGGCTTTATCAACATGTAATCAGAGAGACAGAAAGTGTACATGTTAAGACAAAGAGCAACCAGATAGCGTACTATCATGTCGAGCAAGAAAGTCCTACGTATATATGTCCCAGCATCCACTACAATATACATCCAATGTACAGTAATGGCCTCTAGGGCATACATATAACTAACAATCTCCCACTTGCACTAGGGCCATCTGTAGCAGTGGTTGCAGTATCACATACTCAACCATCCCATATGAGTCTCTCTCTGGGAAAAGGCCTTCGTGAGTGGATCCGCCGTGTTGTCCTCTGAGTCTTCTCTCCTAACCTCGATCACCCTGGAGATCAACTATCTCCATGATCAGGTGATGCTGCCTCAGAATATGTCTGGGTCACTGATGGGACCAGGGTTCCAGGGCCTAAACCACACTTCCATTGTCATACAATGGCAAGAACCTAGTTCATCTTATGAACCAATATACACCCAAACTGCCTCTTTGGTAGTATCTTTAATAGCGATGTTACCAGCCTTTATCGTCTAGTTTGCCACGGTATCTATCTTGGAACTCTTCCAACATACCGTCCCTTTACTGAGGGTAAAGACAATGCCTGCGACTGACATTCAGTCGTCTTTATCACCCTGGAACCCTTCCAGAGATTCTCCCCAGGATCGATTGATACCATCTCACTACATCTTGTGAGAATCCTAGCATCCAATTACATCTATCTCATAGATGAAAACTCAGGATTTTAGGAGGTATCACTATGATCCTATTGGAGAATCTTTGTGATAATAGGAGATCGACCGATCGTAGCATAGGAAACTCTTTTCCTATCAAGAGTATGTTGTCCACGTACAATACGAGGATAACTACCTTACTCTCTACTACCGTTTTGTATATACAAGGTTCATCTACTATTTTGATGAAGTCAAATACTTTGACTACCACATCAAAACAGATGTTCCAACTCCACGATGCCTGCTTCATCACATAAAACATCTTGCACACGTTTCCGCTGCTCCCACTGTCTACGAGGCCCTCTGGCTGTGTACTCATAGACGCACTCTTCTAAAACATCATTTAGAAAAGCAGTCATGACACCCAACCATCAGATATCGTAGTCATGGTATGTAGCCGTGACAAGTAGGATCTGGATGGACTTAAGCATAGGTACTGGAAAAAGTTTCATCATTATGCACGCCTGGTTGATGACGAAAATCTTTAACAAGTCTAGCTTTGAAAGTCTCAACTTTTCCATCTACACAAGTAATCTTCTCAAGATATACTTGCTCCTGATGGGGATTTAACCCTTCAGATATAGCAGCTAAAGTCCATACTTTGCTGGTGTATATGGATTCCATCTCAGATCGCTAAGCATCCAGCTATTCTTACAGAGTCCCTACTCTCGATGGCCTGCTCGAAACTAGTTGGGTCATCATCTCATGATGCAATCCTTGCTCCCACTGTCATCGAGAAACCGAAGTATCTCTCAGGCAGGCGAGGAACCCTACCAGATCGGCGGAGAGGCTGAGGTTCGTCGGGGACTATAGAATCCTTTGGTTCTGTCAAATCTTCAGCTGTAGTTTCGCATAGCTGGAACCTTTCCAGTTCTACAGAACTGACCTTGCCTCGATCTTGTCCGGATTTTGCTTTAGACATAGGCCGGACAATCCTAAATCTTAACTTACTTAAGAGATAGGCTCTTCCCATACCATATCTTATATGGAGCGGTAGGCAGTGATTTGATTCGAACCTAATTCAATAGGTATGCAGCTTCTCAAGTGCACAACCCCCAAAAGGAAATAGGTAACTCAGTAGTACTCATCATAGAGCACACCATATCTAATACGGTGCGATTGCTCCGCCCCGATATACCATCGTGCTATGGTTTATACGGAGGAGTAATGCTGAGAGAGAATCTCATTTTCTTTTAGAATAGTCCAGGAATGCTATGCACAAGTATTCTCCTCCCTGATCTCATCATAGGACATAATACTTATACCCGTATTTTGGTTCTCTACTTCCAACTTATATTCTGTGAATATCTCAAAAGGTTCGGACTTATATTTCAACAGGAATATATGACTGAATCTTGAGAGATTATCAGAGAATATAATGAAGTATAAGGAACCTGTCCTGGCATGTGTAGACAGGAGACCTTACATACATCATCATGTATCAGTCCCAAGAGTTTACTAACTCTTCCTCTGTTTCTCCCTCTGTTTCCAATAAACAGGGCTAAGGTCATCTAATCTTTGTGACATGACTGGAAAGTTTCACAAGATGTAAATTCAAACTGATTTAAATATACATCTAAAATGTAACTTCAGTCAGTCGGGTCGCATTGATATGACCTAGTCTACAATGCCTCAAGAAGAATTCGTTCATTTCTGAACTCTTCCTCTTGTGTGTGTTCTGAATACAAAGAACTGCAGTTTGATTTAGAACGTTAATGCTTTTAGATAACGCGCCTAAACCGATCAAATTTTGATATAGGAAATGTTCAAAACATTATCCAACAATACAAAATTATATCATTTCTTTACTAATAAAGAGACTGATATGATTTTGTATATCAGGTTCGGTATCTAATAGCATTTGTTCAGAATCAATGTATTCATAATACAGGGTGACAGTGACCAACAGACTTGGCTGCAACACTTGCCCCGTTTTCTGCCTCATGAAACTTATCACCCGTTCTCAGTTTTTCTATCCTTTTGTAGCCCTATGTAACAGATTACATATCTGGGATCCTGATCCGGTATCATATACCCAGGATGCAGAGGATACTGAAAAACAGTTCTTTGTAATGAACACACCCGAAGGAGATGCATCATATGCACTTTCTTCGTTTGGGCGGCATAGGAATTCTGGTATTCCCCAATTTCCTGCTCTGTCTTATAACAATTATAAGTTGGAGCGGGACCAACGTTCCCCAGCTCAGAATAATAAGCGGGTTCGGTCAATACATCCATTTTATTATCTTGATTAAGGCGTGATATGGTCGCTACCAGGAGAGAAAGAGAAGAAAACACTCTGCGTGCGCTCTTGCAAGATCAGATAGGTTATATATTTTATCTAATCAGGATGACTCCCTCTGTTTTTATCAAATCTTCCTTCAAACCCTAAAAGGAAAGACTAGCCGGGATTAATTACACTCTACAAGTTCGCCAATCTTTCAGCCAGGCCAGTGTCGGTACTTTGAAGGAGGTTCCTCTTGCTTTCGCACGGACCTAATTACTGTAAACCTCATTTTCCCAGAGGCGTAACCCCATTGACATCTTTCTAGACACCTACTTGATCGGCTAATTGCAAAGTGCAAAACTCTCCCAGGAGTAACAATTACTCGCAGTGGGTATCGGGATCCAACTATCATATAGAAGGTATGCAATCTCATTGCAAGTTTCAACACTTGAAACTCCCGATAAAGGTTTTTACCCCTAGTACCTATGACCTTAACTATGGTCAACAAATCATAAGTACTAGTCAAGTTCTACCCGTCATTTCGTGATTAATTAGACCCACCCACATGACTCTTAACTAAGGTCAACAAAGTCACGCGACTGTCTTAACTAATCGCATCATATGCGGTGTAGGAAGACATCACTTAGCTACCGTACACTGTGCCTTGACTATGGTCAACAAACACAGCACGAATACTAAGTACTCTACTTCCTAAAATGACGGAGGGTTGCGAATGGTTTTTGTGAAAACCTTTAACGCTTTGAACTTGATCTCGTTGCGGAATCAAATGGTTTTTAAATGAAATGTTTTTGAGGCTTTTCTAGTTTTGCTAAAGGGGTCACTCCCGGTGAAGGGATCGTCGGCCCTTTCCTCGTCGAATGAGGTGCGGGATATATCATATATATCACTGTGCAAAGCAGAAACTATAGAAGCTATCAAAAGACAAACCGAGGGTTGTAGCATCTGCCATTTATTGCTAAAGGAGTCACTCCCGGTGAAGGGATCTCGGTCCTTTCCTCATCGAATAAGGTGCAGGATGTTCTATAATGAACACCGCAATGCAAAGCAAGAACTGTAGCTACCTGTTTTATTTAGAAATTCGATTCCACAACATCAATTAGGTTTATTTTCTTTCATTAATCTCATTAATGAATATCCCATCATTTAAGTCCACCTAATCATCACAGATAAATATAACGTACGCTTATGCCATCCGCATTCGCCTCGATGTCCCGTCTGCACCGTTAGGTTAAGTAACTAACGGCAGAGCGGGGCAGGGCTAGCGCGGGTGTAAAACATAAGCAACGTCTATATAATATATCATATATACTATATATAATATCTGTCACAGAACATCACATGATCACAGATAAATCACAGCAGAAGAAACATATGAAATATTGGATATACTAGGACGTCCGTGTTTTCAATACGAGCCAGTATAAAACACGGATTCCACGGTCGTGATGAATAGCCAATCCCACACCCCTAGACCCCTACGAGAGCGACAAGCAACCCTACCAATTCTAGGGTTAGGAGACCCGGACTCGACTCCTCGAGTTGGTCTCCCACTGGACCCCAGAACCCGGTTACTTGTGCTCCCCTCCTTGGGTCTATCCTAGTGCAGAAAAGTAAATAATATACAAATGGTGACAACATCCGCAACCTGGAAGTGCCCCAATAAAAGAATATTACATACAAGTTTTTTACATGAATGAAAATGAAAAACACTCATCTCACATAAAAATCCCCGGGCTATTCAAACACGACGATCCAATATAACATATCCAGCAACACATAACATCACATGTCATCAACGTAAGTAAATATGCGCATCCCAATTGTCGTTGACATATAGCAACGAAACCGGCGATATCACATATTACACTTACGGTCACAGAAAAGAAAGTGTAAAACTACAACAGTTGGAATCCGCAACCACCTCAGACATCGCATGCCTGACCAAATGAATTCTTTAGACATCGCATGCCTAACAATTATAAACCCCGCATTTTAGTCTCATTATCGAAAACACTTTTCAATATCAAGTCGGGCAATTCAACAAGATTCCCGAAAAACTGATCGAATGCTCGTCGCAAACTTTAGTAGGCGGCCGCACCCCCCCCGACGCCGTCGACGAAGTGCACCAAGGCGGAACACCGCTACCGGGAGCACCCGAACTGATGCTTTCGGTGACGGGGTTCTCCTACAGTCACTTGGTCGGGGCTATGGAGTGAGGCTGTCTATTAAGTTTACCCTGCGAGTATCCGCGTACGCTTCGTGATTGCGATGGACTTTTGATCACATCAAGACTCCGTGGCAACCGATCAAGTGAGACTAAAGTGCTATATTTATAACATTCATACAGTTATCCCATAACTTTTGTGAATTCCAATTATTGTATCACATTCCGGATAAATAGAAAATGCTAAACTTTTCGATCGAACAATCGAACACCCAAGTTTTCCCGAAACAGCTCAACACATGAAATAAGTCTAACAACATTCAGTTCGTGCCTCAGTACCAACGGTCCAGCCGTAGAAGGGTCAAGCCAACGCCTCACATGTGGCACGCCGTACTGCCCCAAACCCGAAGGTTCAAAGGGCAGTTCAAGACGGTCACATAATCGAGTTAAGGTTTGTTGTCTTCTAGAGGGTCCATCGCGTTACTTGCACTACTTAGAACGTCGTTAAACTACGGAAAAATCCAACAATTGGAAATTTCCCGGCAGGGGAAAAAGTGAGTATTTATATCCGGTCGAACTTTTTAACATATTCTAAAAATACCCGGAAAAGCACACCGACAAAATTAGACAGTCCGATCGAATACACCGAGTCCCCAATACAACTCAGAAAATACAACTCTGGAATAAATATTAAAATATCCCCCGGAAAACCAGCACTGGAAAAACTAGGAGTTACTGTGAAAAAGAAAAATGCTGATGTGACTAGTTGGCCGCGGAACCGCCGCACGAGCCATGCTCGTGCCGCGGTTCCGCCGCGCTTTAGAGGAATCGTGCTCTCGAATTTCACAGTAATTCTTAGGAATACCTGCTGATTTTTCTGAATATTTTTAATTTACAAAAATCCACATTTTACAGAAATGTCCAGAGAGCATTTTTCAAGTCGGGGTTTTGGGTCGATCAGACTTCTAACTCCGTCGGGACTTCGCCTAAGGCTCTAGCTAGGCTCTGATACCACTGTAGGGTTCCTAGGCACTCTAATGGAGTCTCACAAGTGATCAAACATGGCCAATTGAAATTTTACAAGTGCCTACAAACCCTAATACGGATCGTTAACTAGATATATAGGCGAAAAAGCAACTAGTAAACTACTTTACTAAGAGAATACGGAAATACAACCTTTGTAGATCCGGTGCTCCACCTCCATAGCTCCGCAATGAAGTCCTCTCGCTGTCTAAAACAAATTCCGGACTCTAGCGTCGGCTTCATCGGAGAATAGGCGAGCTAGGTCGTCGATGTCCATGCCGAAGATGATCTACGTCGAAGCATCGCTAGATCAAGCTCCAACTTCACCAAGTCAAGAAAACTTGTGAAGGAAACACCCTATACTACTTGGCAAGAGGTAGAGGATGAAGAAATAGGATGTGGGTTCACTTTAGAATTGGATTTCTCACTAGTTTTCATCACTTGCCATTGGAGTAGCAAGCTTTCTTCATGGAGGAAGAAGATGAAGAAGAAGAAGAAGATATGATAAGTTAATTAAAAAGGAAAATAAAAAGAATACTTATCATACTTTCAACCTTAGTTAGGTGTAGAGAAAAGACCATGGTTAAAAGAATGGTTAGGGTTAAGCATAAGAACAAAAGAGTGACTTAGTCAAAGTTTCAAGAAACTTCAACTAAAAACAAAACATTCAACCATTCATTTATCCTTTTCTTTTTCCAAAATGAATAAATAAGAAAGATAAATGAATAAATAATCAAAACCCTAATCATTAACTTAAACCATGGTTTGATTCTTTACACTTAACCAAGTAAGCATGTATCATCAAACATGATACAAACATGTGCACAAAACTATATCGCATATACAATGTGTACAATTCAAGTGAGAAAATCCTTTTAAAGTGAACCAATACTAGTTAACGCAAAGTAATATATCAAATATATAAATATGCACTAAATCATTAAATCAACACTTGATTTAACGATCCGGTCATATCGGATATAACCGACTAGTATCATATGTATCGGCTTATCGAATCAATCCTTGATTCGATAACTAGGTTATATCGCATATAACCAATCGATACATTGATCGCGAGAATGGAATACGGTATCACATACTCGAATTATTCTCGGTCCCGCACATATCTCATATGCGCTCCTATTTCGTTTCGCTTGAGCCAGGAACCTCTGTGTAGGACTCTAAAGACTCGTCAATACGCCGGCAGCAGATGATGATCATATCAAGCATCCACAAGCCGCAAGCGGTCTGCTAAACGTAACGGCCACCCGGGTATTGAGCGATCAGAAGATCGATGAGCAAGCCCGCTCACACTCCTGCGAATCCAACCAGTAACACTTACCGTATAGTCCGGTCTGTTTGTCTGATATGTCGCATATCTCGCCTAGGGGTGGTAAACGTCAGACCCCAATAGCTTGATAATTCATGCCGACGTAAGGTCCATAACATGTGTGAAACTACTGATAACATTTACCAGTAGGTCACTGCAACCCTGGCCAGGGATTTCCTGTTATGGCCAGTCGAGCATAGCACAACATCAACCCCCAATACCGGGAGAGACGAATCCCCTCCTATCGCTCATTGCCTCCATGTGAATCGGGACTGTACCCAAAAACCACCTGTTTGCACGCCTCAGTAGAGCCGTGGTAGGGTGGAAATCAAAGCACAGTGGGAGACACACAAGACTCTATGACGATCTCGGGTCAACAGACTAAGCTGTACCAGTGTCACCAGAGAACTGCCATCTGACGTGAGGCATAATACCATCTGGGAGTTCTCGGCGAGTCCGTTCAGTGTACCCAGTCTCCACTGAGCACCCGTATACCATCTCTGATGTCAAACACCAATGGATATGGGATCATCCATCGCCCATCACATGGGTCGAGAAGATACACGCTAGTCTACTCTGGAATATCGATGCCCCGTCTCGATATTCCCACGACTAGGAACAATGAAGGATGTACTCATTGACTACCCAGGCCCCACTAGTATGATCTGCATCATAGTCCTGGAAGTCGAGTACTCATCCTAAGGGCTTTATCAACATGTAATCAGAGAGACAGAAAGTGTACATGTTAAGACAAAGAGCAACCAGATAGCGTACTATCATGTCGAGCAAGAAAGTCCTACGTATATATGTCCCAGCATCCACTACAATATACATCCAATGTACAGTAATGGCCTCTAGGGCATATATATAACTAACACTAATGACTCGCCAAGCCAAGTCACCCTCTCTAGAATCTTCTAGAACACTGACTCACCTCATCCAAGAAAAGATAAATCCGTCTTTAACCGAATGTTAAAAGACGGCTGATAGAAAACTGGAAACTGGCAACTTCCAAAAGTGATCCTGAAACGACTTTCAGGATAACCCCGTATCTGTATAAATATACCCGCATTTGTATTACGACCGAATACAAATGCAACTGAGACAAAGATATTATATCTACTCAATATAATACTCGGATCTGGCTTAAACCAAAGCCGACCAGTGTCATCTGCCCGAAAAATAACACGTGCGTAAACGCGCGTGCATTTTCCGAACCCTGCCATAATACCATACGGCCTCTACAACGTTTCGCCCGAACTTGGGAAACTGTCTATGGGGGACTCTAATGACTCGTCAGTACCCCGGCAGTGGGTTTAACCACAAACCGTCAGCGGCACTAGTTATGGGTAACGGCTGCCCATGGACTGACCTTAAGGGAGTCCGATGAGCGAACTCATCCAGAAACCCTACTGAGCCTAACAGTGACAATGTATATACAGTCCGGTCCGTTCGTCTATGAGTATCGCATATCTGCCTAGGGGGCTAGTAACGTCAGACCCCCAATAGCAGTATAAGTCGTGTCGGAGTGTAGCCCAATAACACACTGAGATACTACTGGAATACCTACCAGTAAATCTCCTGCCATGGCCATGGACTTTGTGTAATGGCTCTCCTAGACACAGCACGACCTCGCCCCCAATACCGGGAGAGACGAATCCCCTGCTGATCCGCTCACGTGCTTCCATATGGCTCGGGACTGTACCCAAAAACTACCTGTTTGCACGACTCCTTTGAGCCGTGGTAGGGTAGAAATCAAAGCACAGTGGGAACTCACACGAGACAAATGACGACCTCAGGTCGATGAACTAACCTGTACACATGTCACCAGGGAACTGCGATCTGACGATAGATATAGTACTAACTAGCAGATTCCCGGCGAGTCCTGTCCGGTGTACTCATAACCCAATGAGCACCTGTATACATCTTAGGTGATCCAACTGACACCAGTGGCTTGTGTGACCGGCCACCGCCCCTCGTCGGGATCTCGACTGTACACACTAGTCTACTCCAGAGTATCGATGCCCTGTCTCGAAACTCCCACGACTAGGGACTACAATTAAGGATATGCGTATAAACCACCCAACTCTCACGTATATGATCGCCATCATACTGTTGGTGGTAAAGAAAGATCCTAAAGGATCTATCAAAGTGTAACATGTAATCAGTCACCTGAACATGTACATGACTGATAAAGGCAAACCAGATAGCATACTATCATCTCGAGTAAGACTGTTCTACCGGTATAGGTCCCCCGTAATCAATGCAATCACGTACCTGCAATCCAATAATTGACTATGAGGGCACTATCTCCAACAATCTCCCACTTGCACTCAAGGCTAATTATTGCGATGTCGACTACTCACAGCCCGTGTGAAACCGAACATCCAACTCCTCTACTAATCAGTTTCACAAAGCCCGTTTATAAAACTATTGTGTTCGAGAAATAACCTCAGTGAGTGGATCCGCCTAGAAGTTTCTTTCTATATCTCTCTTAATCTCAACTTCGCGGAGAAAGCCATCTCCCGAATCGAGTAATACCTGTCTTAGAATATGTCTGGATATCTGATGGGACCTAGTTCATAAATGAACTCCAAATCCAAACTTCTTAGACTGTATCGATCGCTGAACCTAATCAGTGTCCGGCACCATGCCACCCACAGTATCCTCTTGGACCACCTGTCCATAATACTGTCCCACTTCATCAGAGGGAAAAACTATAACTCTGACAATCACTCTGTCAACCATGTCACCTTTGAAGCCTGGAATGATAATCGTCTCCCGAAGGAGGCTGCCGTCATCAAATCCGTAGAATATGTACTTATGTTCTAAAACTGCTTCCTTATGTTTCTCCAGGATTGGATTAATACAAACTTATTGCATCTAGTGCAAAAACAACATTTGGTGCGGTACTTGATATCTCATGATTGACTCAGTTGCCTAAGCAAGTGATCTGTCAATCATGCACATCCCTCTCCCCTTTAGTCTATACGACACCTTTAGAGAGGGTGACTCCATCACCTGCAGGTACACCACCATGCTAGGTGTCAACTATTCTAAAAACCATTAGAATATCTGTCAAAGTACCCATATTGGGAAACTACCCAAATCCATATCTAAAACCATAGATCTAGAAACCAGAATGTCAAATATTATATCCATATCCTGTCTGGAGAAACAACTGTGTGACGACCACAGTACAACCGATCGTAGTACAGGAATTTTACTTCCTACTCTGTGTATGTCATCCAAATACCATGACATCACACCCTACTACCTTCTTAACAGATCCATCCCCTATTCTGATTGAAGTCAAACCCATGACTGTCATATCAAAATTAGATGATCTATCTCCGCTATAACTGCTCTAGTCTATAAATAGACATAAGCATCTTGCCCACTATGCTTCCGTTGCTCCCATTGACTATGACAACCCTCCTACCGGGTCTCATAGCCTGGAACAACAGTAGTGTCAAATCTGGGTAGATAAGAACCTCCCTGTCACCGTCCTTGAGGCTACCGGAGTACCTCTCGGGTGTCTGAGGTTACCCACCATATCTGCGGAGTGGCCATTGGAATGTCAAACCTGTTTGAACCTTTAGGTCCTGTTAAATTTTCCGTAATCGTTTGCGGTTCTGGAATCACTTCGAGTTCTACCATACTCCCACTACTGTTTTCTGAAAAAGATCCATTTTTACTAAAACTGTGGCGAGTCAAGAACAATATCACTATTGATCTTCCAAATGGTAGAATATCAACCCTCGTCATAGCCAGGGTCAACCCACAAACAGCCATTACAGAAACGTGCCCTGAGTTATCCAGAGTCTGGTTTTAAGCATAAGCTGGACAACTCCCCGTACCTTAACATCTTTTAAGGTACGATCCATTCTATATCCAATACAGAAACTTTGGCACTTATTTAATTGGAACCAGATTCAAATCATGCAGCTGTCTCCAGTGCATATCAACTTAATGGAAAGAGGCTAATCAGCATTACTCAACTTAGGAATCCATCCAATTATGAGTAACCTGAAAGAGAAACACGTTTCTCAAAACCATCACTATCATCTGAATACCAATCACAAGAATCTACATCTTCGATCTCTTTGAAGAATCCCGACACTTGTGACACCTGGTTCTCTACTTTATTCTTATACCCATAACTTCTCAAAACTTAGACCTTGTATTTCTACGAAACACTTGTCTAAAAACTAGAGAAGTCATAAGTAAACAGAACACAGTACGAGGACCTACCCCTTTGTCCTGATGGACACTGGACAACATACAATACTCTGTATAAGTCCGCTGAGTTAAACAACTCAAAACCTGTGCGCCGTAGGTTGAAAACTGTACCCTGGCGATTTCCTCAAATATCACCAATTACAACGAATTCCGATATAATGAGGATAATCACCTAATTCCCAATAACTTACTCCCACTCATCATCTGTAAAACTATACAAATATGAGAATGAAACCTGGTAAATACATACCCTTGGAGTAAGTATCTAATCCGGAAACCCTACTGATCCTAACAGTGACAATGTATATACAGTCCGGTCCGTTCGTCTATGAGTATCGCATATCTGCCTAGGGGCTAGTAACGTCAGACCCCCAATAGCAGTATAAGTCGTGTCGGAGTGTAGCCCAATAACACACTGAGATACTACTGGAATACCTACCAGTAAATCTCCTGCCATGGCCATGGACTTTGTGTAATGGCTCTCCTAGACACAGCACGACCTCGCCCCCAATACCGGGAGAGACGAATCCCCTGCCGATCCGCTCACGTGCCTCCATATGGCTCGGGACTGTACCCAAAAACTACCTGTTTGCACGACTCCTTTGAGCCGTGGTAGGGTAGAAATCAAAGCACAGTGGGAACTCACACGAGACAAATGACGACCTCAGGTCGATGAACTAACCTGTACACATGTCACCAGGGAACTGCTATCCGACGATAGATATAGTACTAACTAGCAGATTCCCGGCGAGTCCTGTCCGGTGTACTCATAACCCAATGAGCACCTGTATACATCTTAGGTGATCCAACTGACACCAGCGGCTTGTGAGACCGGCCACCGCCCCTCGTCGGGGTCTCGACTGTACACACTAGTCTACTCCAGAGTATCGATGCCCTGTCTCGAAACTCCCACGACTAGGGACTACAATTAAGGATATGCGTATAAACCACCCAACTCTCACGTATATGATCGCCATCATACTGTTGGTGGTAAAGCAAGATCCTAAGGGCTCTATCAAAGTGTAACATGTAATCAGTCACCTGAACATGTACACGACTGATAAAGGCAAACCAGATAGCATACTATCATCTCGAGTAAGACTGTTCTACCGGTATAGGTCCCCCGCAATCATTGCAATCACGTACCTGCGATCCAATAATTGACTATGAGGGCACTATCTCCAACAGTTCATATCGAATCATATCTCTATTTATAGCCTTTGCCGCCGACGACTATGGGGACTCAGAGAGGTGCAGCGAGGGCCGAGGTCAGAGTTGACTCGGGTGGGTCAAGGACTGACCAGGATGGCACGCTCGTTGCACAGGTGCAGACGGTTTCGCCTTCGACTGATAGTATCGTTAGGCTTATGGCAGAGATGCAGGACTTGCACCAGATGATGAGTTCTTTGGTTGAGGCCATTCGAGCGCAGCGACAGGAGGTTGTCACTCCTGTTATCCAGTTGTTCCTTGCGATCAGCACACAGTATTCCGTCACCTACATTGCACCAGTGGATGCAGCCCCAGTTTACGAGACACGTATTCGAGAGACTCTGAGAGTTCCGGGACAGTGGAGGACTCGTACCGGTGTACCAGTCCAGAGACTGAGGCCTAGTCGTCGAGATAGGTTTTTTGACCATTGAGGGAGTAGCAGAGGTTTGGGATGAGGAGAGTCGTGTTAGCTAGATCAGCCGTTTGTTGCGTTAATTTCTGTCAGCGATTCTTTTGTTGCGCAACACGTATTTCAGTCGTGTGCCAATCGGTTAGGAGATTCATGCGTCACTTGATCCTTCTAGAGAAGTTGGATTTGATGTTCTCCTGGACACGGATTGGTTAGCTACGTGCTAGGCGTCTGTGGACTGCCGCGAGAAAACAGTCAGGTTTTGTTTTTCCGGCGAGTCAGTTCTTGTTGTGCAGGGGGACAGTGGTGCCGCCTCTCACAGCTTGAATTCAGCCTTTTTCGCTAGTCGGCTTTTGAGGAGAGGATGTCGAGGATTCTTGGCGTTCATTCGTGATACCGGAGCCACAGTGGGATTGTTGGACCGGGTTCCTATCGTACGAGAGTTTTCCGACGTCGTTCTAGATGAGCCGGCGAAGCTTAAGGAGCTTAAGGATCAGCTGCAGAGTTGTTTGTTGGGGGGCTTGTGCATCTGAGTCTTTCGCTTTGAGGATCTCCTATTTCTGTTCGTCAAGGAGGAAGACGGCAGTTTGAGATTGTGTATTGATGGATCGTCAATTGAACCGGCTTACGGTGCGGATAGGAATCCTATACCTCGCATTGACGATTTCTTCGATCAGCTGTAGAGTGTGAGAAATTTTCTAAGTTGTTTGGGATCAGGTCATCATTGTTGCGGGTTCAGAGTGATGGTATTCCGAATACTGCTTGTGTGCGTGCTATGGGCAGTTTGTGTTTTGGTGGTGTCGTTGGACTCACCAGTGCCCTAGTAACATTCGTGGATATGATGAACCGGATTTCTTCACGCCGTTCCTCGACCAGTTTATTGTTGTGTCATTGATGACATTCTGGTCTATTCCAATGTTTCGTGAGGAACAGGAATAGCACTTGAGGATTTGTTTTGCAGACATTGGGAGAGCCCCAGCTATTTGCAAGATTCTTGGAGTGTTCCTTCAGGCTTGATTGTGTTGACTCCTAGGCCTTGTAGTTACGGGAGACAGTTTTTGTATGGTTCCGAGGAAGATCGAGGCCATACAGCTTTGGCCCAGACTTGTATACAGGACGGAAGTCCGCAGATTTTGGGCTTAGCAGGTTTTTACCGCCGTTTCATGCAGGATTGCTAGTGTAGTGCTGCACCGTTGACTGGACTGACCTGAAAGGAGGTTTCTTTTTCTTTGGACTGAGGCATGCGTGCGGAGTTTTTCAGCAGTTGGAGATTCGGTTAACAACTGCACCAGCTCTTCTTGCTTTTTGGTTTGGGCGACTTTGTTGTTTTAACTGTGATGTTTCGCGAGTGGGGTACGATTGTGTACTGAGGTGACACTATAGAGTTATCACTTTTGCTTCCCTACATTTGGAGGAAGTACGAGCAGGATATCCCACTCATGATCTGGAGATGGCCGCTGTGGTCGTGCGTTGGAGAATTGGGGGCACTACTTGTTCAGAGAGTCGTGTCAGATTTTCACGGACCACCAGAGCTTAATGTACATCTTCCTGCAGATGGTGTTGATTGTTAAGATAGTCTTCTGCAGATTTACAGTTCTTGTTCGATTGTGGAGTACAGCTTAGGCTCGCCTCTTCTGAGGGGACAGCTTGCTCATGTCCACGCCCGACCACTTTTCCTTAATCGCTTTCGCGAGGCACAGCCCGCCGATGCTCGTTCGTCAGAGATTCTGAGCATACTCGGCTGGGTAAAGATTCGGAGTCCTTGATTTATGACCATGGTGTGCTACTTTTAGGGACGCGTTTGTGTACCTGTTGCTGATGGGCAGAGACACGAAATCCTAGAACAGGCACATCAGTCAGCTTCGGTATTCATTCATGTTCCACCAACATTTTGCGTGACTTGTGAGATAGTTACGGGTGGACCGGAATGAAGAGTGAAGTTTTGGGTTTCGTTTCAAGGTGTCTGTCTTGTTGTGATTTTTGGTTTACCATCTGAGACCGGCTGGAGAGTAGCAATCTTTAACCATTCCGGAGAAGGAATGAGAGCAGGTCTCCATGAATTTGCGTTGTGGCGTCTACCCAGGTTTAGTCTGAGTGTGACTCCATTCGGATGCATTTTGTCCGGTTTTTCTCAGTCTGCTCAGTTGTTCTTTGTTAAGTTTGTGCGTTGCGCGGAGTTCCTTCATGAGTCGTATCCAAATAAGGCACCCTTTTCTCTTGTCGCCTTGGGCATGAACTTCAGGAATCCTTGGGTACTGGTTGAGCTTTAGCTCCGTATTTCCATCCACAGGATGATGGTTTTATGAGAGCGGGCTATACCGACTCTAGAGGTTATACTCGTGCATACGTACTAATTGTTGTCGGCAGTTGGGATCGTCACTTGCCATTGTTAGGACTCTCCTTCGATAGCAGTTATCTGGAGACATTCCAATTGGCAACCTTTAAGTTTTGTTTGTTAGGTGGTGTCGATCTCCAGTATGTTTTTCTGACTCTGCGTAGTAGGATTTTTGGACCCCAGCTAGTCTAAAGACTTCGGAAATGATCCAGCTGTTTCAGGTGAAGATGATGACAGTCCTGTGCGGACAGAGGTCTTATGCCGACCATGGTGATCGTGGGATCGAGTTCGCAGTGGGAGATCATGTATTCCTACGGATTTTTCCGATGAAGGACGTGTTCAGTTTTGGGAATCTTACCCAGAATTGTAGGTCCTTTCGAGATCCTTAAAATGAGTTAGTTCCGTTGCCTTTAATTTGGCACTTCCACCCAGATTATTGAGTATTCACCCTGTATTCCTTGTGTCGATACTTTGCAATTACCTTCATGACCTTTCTCACATGATTCAGCACCGGACCATTTAGCTTGGACTCGATCTTTCATTCACCAGCAGCCAATTGTTTTAATGGCTAGGCGGGTGGAGAAACTTCGGTCAAGATTCTTGACATCTGTGAAGGGTTTTTCTTGGACGTAGCCGTATAGTGAGGTAATCACTTGGGAGGCTGCGAACGAGATATGAGAGTTTAGTAATCCTCTCTTTGAAGGTACGCTTAGTAAAAAATTTTAATTCGGGGACGAATTTTTATAAGGGGGGAGATTGTAACGTTTCAGAAATCGTTTTGCGAATTTTTCAGTTTTAGGGCAAAATTGTCGGTATTTTCCGTTTTAACCCGATTTCGATCAAACATCCGTAGAAGCTTGCCGGCACCTATTTTAGCTAAAATAAAGCTTGTGCGCGAACTTTAGGGGTATTTGGGAGGTTTTGGTTCAGATAGAATTTTTCCCAAATAAAATATTATTTTAAGCGGTATTTTGTGCACGTAAATCGGGAAATTTCTTCTCTTGAGAATAAATTAATATTTGTCACTAGAATATTTTGGAAACTTCTTTTTAAATATCTAGATATTTTTGGAGTGCAAATGGATTTTTTTTTTAAAAAGAAAAGAAAAGGTGTAATGGTGGCATATAGCATTTATTAGCATTTATTACTCTTTTTCCTAGCAATTTCTTCACAAAAAATTCACAAAAATACCCCATCACCCCCTTGGCCGGCCCTTCCCATCCCCTTGCCGCCCTCCATCATTTACACCCCTTTTCAACTCATTTTGCATCGAATAAATCATGAAAAATCCAAATAATTCATAGAAATTCAAATAAAATCCAAAACCTTCATTCTTCTTCACAAAAGTAGCTTGAATCTTCATTCAAAATATTATTTTGGAGGAAAAGATGATGAGTTTGGTTTCTTGGTTTTGATCTTTTTTGGAGGTATAAAACCCTAACCCTAATCCTTTTTGTTGTTTCTAAATTTCTAATTAGCATATTAATTGTTTATTTAAGCTTTTAATTTCATGTTTGAAATTCAAGACTTGATTTTTATGATAATCTAGTTAGGGTAAAACTTTATTTATGTGTTTAATGTTTATTTGAAGTGTTAATTTGTGTTTTGGAGAATATTAACCTAATAGAAAAAGTTAATTTTTGCAAATGAACACTTTGTTTAATTATGCAATTTTGCTTACTAGGTTTTTGCTAAAATTTATTTAGCAAGTGTTAAAAATATAAAAATGGTTTAGATAGCTTAGTTAAGCTATTTTAAGGTGTTTGTAATCGCTAGATATGCGTTAGCTTGAAACTAGTGCGAAATATTGCGATAAGTTGTTTTCTAGGTTTCGGGGTTTTTCCGACGTGGGTTCGATTGGTCGTTGCGAGATTATATCTATTTTATTCCTCGTAATTGTTTGTGTTGTGTTGCGCGATCGGGACGATCGGGGTCTAGACTTGGTGTTTTGCAGTTTATCGACCCCAGTTAGGATTTTTGGCCGATGTCATGCGCGATAGATAGGCTAAGTGCGCAGTACAATTTTCAGGGCGTTATTCTTGCGTTTCGATGTCTTTTCGTCGATGTAGGATATTTGCTTATATGATGTGTTTGTGAAATTTTAGGTTCGCAAGCGGAGGCTTCGGAAGCTACTACAAGGGAAAACAGGTGGTAGGCTTCACTTAGCCAGGAGCGTTGGTGAGTAGATTTAACATCTACAGGGGAATCGCCCGCATGGCGTTATGCGTCTGGGCTAGAGATATTATTTCTGTCGCATATTCTATGTCATATTTAGAATTGCGCATTTACCCTATTACTTAGATATTGTTGTGCTTGGACTAGTATCCTTAGGACACTGCACATATTATTGACGATTCATGTTGCACGAGCACTGATTGTATGCTACACACACCGTCAATAATTGCCATGTCACGCATAACCCAGTTATAGATATGATATTGCTTGGTTAGGGACATTGAGACTTTGATTCATATTTCCTTACGCATTGACTTATAGCATACCTGTATACCTACATGCTTACACATATGTTCTGACATACTTACATGCTAGTTACCTGTATACCTATAGAGTATTATACCATTAGCGATAGGTACATGCACACTTTACGACATAGCTACAGGTATACCTTGCACACCTATTTCGCTTATACCCAGTGGGTATACTACATCATTTACATATAGGTAGATACATATACCTTGATATACCTTTATATTTACACATATATCTAGTTATAGCTACATGTTTACCTTTACTTGATGTTATTTAGAATTGAAGAAATTAGGAACCGCATGATATTTATATTAACTTGTTGCAGTTAATTAGCGGCTTTTCCTTTATATGCTTTCTTTACAGTTTTATATTGCATATATTATATTCATGGATTTTCGCTTTGTGATATGGATTTTTCATGATGTTTTATGGATTTGGGGACCGTGGGTGTTCATGAAATTATGCATTATTTGAAAAACCCGGTTTCCCTTGATATGATATTTCTGCAGCCACCATGAGATTTATCGGTTCTGATTATATGCTCCATACGAGGAGTGGGTGCCGTATGAGGGTATATGGTGGGGCCCGGTACGGTTCCCCTCGGCAAGATGATCGATGGACCTTTCCGATTGAGCCTGGAAGGTGGGCAAGTACCTATCGGTGACATTACCAATGACTCGGCGGTTATCATGTGGCTACCGATGGGAGTCATGTACGTATAGATACGTCGAGAGGCGAGGGTCAGAGCTAGGCACTCGAGCTTTCGGGATAGCGTATGATACGTACCTATCAGGGTGCCAGTCGTGGTGACACCACCTGATAGACCTGCATTTCTGTGTCGATGCTTGACACATTGGTTTCGTGATATTTCTTTTTTACTCCTTTGTATATATAACAGGGGTTTAGGCCGCTGTTATATATGCCCTTACACCAATATTAGTGAAATGAGACGCTAATATTTGTGTATTGATATTAAATTATATACATCATCATATTTATTCATGCAAATATATTTAGGATGTTAGATTTTTACTTGATAATTTGATTTGGGATATAGGTGATTCATTTGATATTGGATACAGGATATTTATGAGATTGCTGATTTGTACATTCAGGATATATGAGATTTATTCGATATTGTACATTCAGGATTTGTGAGACTTATATGATATGAGAGCCAATTTGGGGGCTGATTTAAGGAATTGGGATTTGGATTTGTCTTGATGGATTGTGATCCTACCACGATGTCAGGATTCCGTGGAAATGACATATTTCATTCCATACTTCATATTTATTATTTATGCACTGCTTCATGTATTAGTAGTACCTGTTAGAGTACCTTTCATGACTGTTGCATTTACATACCTTTATTTATATGCATTGCTTCATGTATTAGTTGTACCTGCTAGTGTACTTTTCATGATTATTGCATTCATATGACTTTTTATTGCTATTATTTGCACATGCTAGATTCACGCTATACGTGCATACTCGCGATTACCTGCATATGTTATTTACTATTCACGAGTTGGCAACTCACCCCCGTTGTGCTACAGTGTTTGCAGGTGTTCCTCAGGATAGTCAGACGCAGGCTATTATCACATATCTTATCATCTTTTGCTACGGATACCGCATCAGCTCACAGTGTGCAATTTGCTTAGGTGGGTTTTGTGGTTATTCGTTGTATTGTATATTCGTTGTATCCCTGTACTCTCCATCTACTATTTTCATATTGACTTAGCGACTTGGTGAGGACGATATTGTATATTATGTTGTGACTTGTTGTCTTTTATACAGTTTACTTTCTATCGTCTTCTTTTTCTTCGCTACGGCGTCGTATATTTTTTGTGGTGGTTGTTTTCCGCCTTTGGGCGTGGATTTGCTCCCGTTGGCGATACTTTAATTTATATTTATATTGTACCCATTTTTGGGGTTGGTTTTTATAAAGGAGGTGCTGCCGAAATTTTCAGGAAAGAAAATTGGACTTAAAGCATTTATACTTTAGATTTTTTTAAAGGTTTAAACAATGTTTCTTATCTTTTCTTGTCTTTTAATGGTTTAGATTTCTGGGTTTTGTCTTTCTTTTACTGCGTTACGCCTGTAGACGTTGCGTAGTATTAGGGCCGTCACGTGCCAATTTCGGGTCGTGACAGTCAGTTCGGATCGGCCCGTATCATCTCTCGTCTCCGGTCGGTATCCTCCGGATATCCGCCGAGCACAAATACTATCACCGGTAGGTAGTAGTCCTTCATCTAGGCTCACCGTTTGTATACACAGCATCCCTTTCTTACCCGGGGTACCATACTGGGCCCCACCATGTACCCGCACACGGCTCACGACTCCTCCTCGCATGGGGTATATATATACATCAGAACCGATAAAACTCATGGTGGGCGCACTGAAATATCATATCAAGGGTAACCGGGTTTTTAGAACCGATAAAACTCATGGTGGGCGCACTGAAATATCATATCAAAGGTAACCGGGTTTTTAAAACATTACATACTCTCTTTTAAAATACCCACGGTTCCCAAATTCAGAAATATCATGGAAACAACATATCTCAATGCGTATAATCATAAAGCATGATGTATGCGACATATAAAGGAAATGTGAGCATATCAGTATATCATGCAATATGGAATAATAATATGCACATATTGAGGGAAACCGCTCCTTTAAAATGAATCCAGTTTTAAAATATATCTTGCGGTTCCCAAATCTCCAAAATCAAGCCAGAATCATCTATGTATGTGCAAGTATGTATGTATGCAAGTGTCTCATGCAAGGGGTCATATCCTGAACGTAACAGTCCTACAGTGTAGTGACATGGCAATTACCGATGATGAAGTGTGTGAGCCGGCATGCAGGTGTACGTGGAACATACGCATCATCGATAATGGTGCTGGTGTCCTGACAGCATGGGTTAAATATAATGATAAACACATTTACACATGCAATGCGATGCGAATAGCAAGAATATGCGAAAATCGAATAATGAACGTAACAGTGAAGAATCTACATCAATATATAAATGTCATACAGTTTTGCCATTTGAAAGAAGACGAATCGGGCTTTTTAGAAAATAAGGGCTACGGTGTTTTTATGAAAAGATGCGTCTTTTGAATGTATCCGTAAAATCCCTTTACCTGTATTTAAAATTCTCCCGATTCGTTAGTTTTGAAATAGGTATGACTCGGGTCTAGCCTAACATCTACTAATCAAACTACAGATCTAACTAACAAGCTAATCGGGAGGGGTATGGAAACCACCTAAATCTGAGTCGATATATATATATATATAAGTATAATAGTCGGTGATCCTGCCTCAATGGTATCCCGTACGATTCAATATCATATGACATCCTCGAGTCATGAGTGCGGATCTTATCATCAAATAAAGCTCGTACGGTAAATCATCGTACGGCATCCCAAATCTGGGTACGGGTCAATATCACATTTATCTCATCAATTAACTGGTATCTTTATCATCATATCTCATGAACTGGGGTACTGATCTAAGTCTAGTATAAACCGATACGAACTATGTAAATATAAATGCATGTGTAAAACACACGTCCAAAGGCCCGCTAAAATCTCATGTCGTATCCCAAATACGAACCACATCATATCACCAATCTCATGACACTGTGTCCAATCTCATCGACTCATCTCCAAATATCATCCACTATTCTCATCATCCAGGTATAAGTATAACAAGTAAGCATGTGTGTGCGTGTGGGTGTAAACCTATTCTAGGGTTCGCAACTAGGAAACTATACTAGTTTACTTCTAAACCCTAACCTAACCATAGTACACCTAAACACATCTTGAATATCTATGTCACACATAACGCTATTATATATATATAGTATATATATAGTATACTACACATCGAACTGCGGGGGTTCTATACGCCATCCACCCGACTTCCCCCATAGATATAATCTACTCACGTTGACCTTCGCTTGGCGATGTCGACGTCGCCACGCCCTTGCTTGTCATCTCGAAGTCATCGTGGGGGTACCTACATATCACAACGGGTCGTATCGCATCACAATCCCAAATTAATGCCAAAAATACACACGAAAACCAAAATGCTGTACAAATCATCCATAGGTCAAAACCTATGATCTACATCTTGCAATTCAACCAAATATCAAACGATATAGACGTACAAAAGTCAAATAATCGAATAAAATACTAAATATCACAACTTAAATCCATAAACATCCTGAAACACATGGCAGCAACCTAGAAAACATGCTCCGGATTTTGTCTCAGGTGAAACCAAGATTCCAAAACAACACTAGGGTGATATATAGGGTACATATGACCTAAGGAAACAACCTGGACACCCTCACACACCAAGAGGCCGGCCACTTCCCTATAAAAACCGGCCTCCTCGGTTTTGGGGATGAGTTGGGGCCTCGAACTTGTAGGGGGGCTCTTATGGTCTCACATTGGTCCCTGGAGTTGTTTATTTATCTCGTAAATGTTCCAGTTCATTACAAATTTCCCTGCACGCCTTATACACTCACAAAACCGATATGCAAAGTTTCTGTTTTTCTTTTCAGGTTTGGTCTTGTGTTTGGTTCGGGGTTTCTAACATCTAAGGGGGTCTAAGGTCATCTCTAAAGCCCAATTACACCATCTCTACTCAAATCAAACCCTAATTCCTAACTTGAGTTTTCAAAGTTCACCAAACTTCGCCAAATCAATTTTAAACTTGGAAAGTGGCTTTAGCAAAGGAAATACTACATTAATTGTGAAAGGATTACCTTATTAGGTACCCAAGAATCCCCTACAGCACCAAAATGTGATTTTTCTTGGTCTAATGTGTAGCTAGAGGGCCTGTGCACCTTTTTTTGTGAAGTTTTGAGTGGTTTTTGGGTATGTTTGAGGTGTTTTGAGAAGGGGAGAGATGAGGGCAACAGCTATGAGGGAAATGAAGGGATAAAATGATGGAGGAAGAAGGAGGGAACAAATGGCTAAGGCTATCCCTTGACCCCTCACTTTCTCTCACTTGCCCATACTTCCTTTCTTCAATCAACATCCTTTTTCTTTTCTTTTCTTTTCTTTTCTTTTCTTCTCTCCTCAATAGTGCACCCAAAGCAAAGAGTGAAAAATGAAGATAAAGCCATGTAGGAAAATGTAACACAAGTGTGAAATGATATGGTGCATGTGCATGTTTTGCACAAAACACGCTTAAAATCCGATTAGCGAATTTTAATCGCGATTAGCACAAAATTAATGTATAAATAATCATAAAACTTAAAATTTGCATAATTCACATAAAAAAACCTCTTTTAATAATTTCCATAATTTTCAAAAAATTTCCCCAATTTATCGGTATTTAATAATACCGAAATATTAAAATATTCATTAAAATTAATATTAAATTATAAAAATTCCCAAAAATAATATTTTATATTTCTGAAATGTTACAATCTTCCCCCTTAAAGGAATTCGGTCCCCGAATTTAAATTTAAACCCCTCAATTACGAAAACATTTCAGTAAAAAGTCCAAGTCGTCGGGGCTCCGAAATCATCAATACATAAAACGCATCATAGCGCAATGCACGCGCATGAAAAATGAGCAAATAACTCAAAATCAAAACTCCGTCAAGCATCCCGTAATCATCGGAGTCATGGTAAAGACACAAATGTCAAATCCAAAACAAAACCAATATGATATAATCAGAACTATACATGTGAACATCAAATCTATATATGTAAATATCTGAAGGAAATGCATGCCAAACCTTTTTAAGTCGCTGTGCGATGTGCATAACACTGCACAGTGGCGGACGTCAATTGTAAGAAGATAGCTATATATGTATATATCTTTTGTTTAATATGTAGGTTCCGCCGTTTTGAAAACAATTTAGAAGGATTTCCTTGTTTTTAACGTTTCGTGTCATATTAGACACGTAGGTAAATACTGCAACTATAGCTCCCTTTATGGAAATCCCTTCGATAACTATCAATGCATGCAAAATATATCCAGGTACTGTCCTCTGACTAGTCCTGCTCAGTACGAAAACAAATAGTAAATATCATAAAAACGTACCGCTCCATAAGAAATCAATCTTAAAATGTGCATATGAATGCTATGTGCGTCTAGTGCGCACGGAAATCAAAATCCATATATGTGCCATACATGTGCACCGAAACAACATCTAGCTGCAATGGGTGTGCACGAAACATCCGTCATAGGCAACGTGTGTGCCTGACAGCAAAATCAGGTGCATCTGACATGCACGAAGAATCTCGATTTAGTGCATCTGGTGTGCACAAAAATCGCATCCATAACATGCGCCCAACATGCGCAAAAATCCAAATCAGGTGCATCCATCATGCACGAAGAAAATCTAAATCATGTGCATCCAACATGCACGAAATCGAGAAGTCCTATATCATAATCGAAATCGACGGTATACAATACAACTCAATCCAAATCAGGTATACTGTGGTATATAATCTCAGCACCATGTGCATCAGCGTGAACAAATCAAATCAAAATATTAAAAGTGCATGAAAACTATGCTGAAAGCATAAGTCAAATCACATGCATGCCCATGTAAGACTACGGTAGCGCCCCGGGCCTCTTTCCGAGGCCAAAATGCAGAAACGAAAACTTTTTCAAACTAGAAACTGGCGCTATCGTATGCTTAAAATCCGGATCGATCCATTAACCTACAACTAGCAACTAGAGAAAGGGTTGGAATGCTATACCGATCGATCCGTGTCCTTCGGTCTTTGGCCACCATCCCAAGCTCCTCGCGGCATCTCCGGTCTCGGTCTCCTCGTCGGAAAGGACACCACATCATCGAGTCTTTTTACGGGCTCCCGCTTCATCTGAAGCAACTCGGGCATGAAGTTCGCTAGCTGACGTGTCCAAGGCGAAGTAGAGAATGTTTGTGACAACTTTGCCTCTTGCATCCATTGCATGGATGGAGGTTAGAGATGATTCCATTAATGGAGGTTGTGAGCTAGAGGAGGAAGAAGAAGAAGAGGAAGAAGAAGAAGTCCCCTTTTTTTCTTATGTCTTGTGATGATAATGAGAGTGAGAGAGTGTCATAAAAAATACAAGACCAAACATTATCATATGGCAGCCCCTCTCTCTCTCCTTCTCATTTCAACACTCAAATCCATCAAATAAAGTGACATATGCACAAGAAATGGTACCATGAGTCACCAGGTTGCATGTGCCACATTTAATGCATCAAATGATGAATTCTAGCTCATTATTTCCATATGCAAACATTAATCCAAATGTTTGCAACAATAAAAAGATACAGCAACATCTAAAGTAAACTCGTGACGGATCACAAGGATACCCCTCACCTGTATATACATACCTGCACCCGCATTCCGACTGAATTCGAATGCGATGAGACTAAAGTAATCCAACAAATCTAATACTAAGATCCGGCTTAAACCAAAGCCCACTAGTATGATCCGTCCGATCATGATCCGTGCAATACCGCACGTATATGATCGAACCCTGCCATATATCATACGGCATCTACAACGTTTCGCCCGAAACTTGAGAAACAGTCTGTGGGGGACTCTAAAGACTCGTCAATACTTTGGCTGTGGATTTAACCACTAGCACGTCAGTGGTATTAGCTGTACGTAACGGGCTACCAGGTACTGACCAAAAGGGAGGTCGATGAGCGAACTCATCCTCACACCCTACTGAGCCTGTCAGTGACAATATCTGTACAGTCCGGTCCGTTTGTCTATAAGCATCGCATGTCGGGCCTAGGGGGTTGGTAAAAGTCAGACCCCCAAAAGCGGTACAAGTCGTGTCGGAGTGTAGCCCAGAACACCCTGAGATACTACTGGAATACCTATCAGTAAATCTCCTGCCTTGGCCAAGGACTTCGTGTAATGGCTCTCCTAGGCACAGCGCGATCTCACCCCCAATACAGGGAGAGACGAAACCCCTGCCGATCCGCTCACTACCTCCATGTGGCTCGGGACTGTACCCAACTAAAACCTGTTTGCACGACTCCTTTGAGCCGTGGTAGGGTAGTAATCAAAGCACAGTGGGAACTCACACGAAACAAATGACGATCTCAGGTCGATGAACTAACTTGTACACATGTCACCAGGGAACTGCTATCTGATGTCAGGTATAATACCAACTAGCAGGCTCCTGGCAAGTCCTGTCTGGTGTACTCATAATCCCAATGAGCACCTGTATACATCTTAGGTGAACCAACTGACACCAATGGCTTGTGAGACCAGCCACCACCCCTCGTCGGGGTCTCGACTGTATACACTAGTCTACTAATGGAGTATCGATGCCTTGTCTCGAAACTCCCACGACTAGGGACCATTTAAGGATGTGCTTATAGACCCCAGCTCCCACGTATATGATCGCCATCATACTGCTGGCCGTCAAGAAAGAATCCTAAGGGCTCTACCAACGTGCAATAGTGACCTGTAAGGTCACCTAAAGCTGTACACGATGATAAAGATAAACCATGGTAGCATACTATTCTCTATCAACGTGTAATAGTGAACAACAATGTCACCTAAAGCATGTACACGATGATAAAGACAAACCAGATAGTATACAATCATCTTGAGTAAGACTGTCCTACCGGTATAGGTCCTCCTTCAATCATTGCAATCACGTGCCTGCGATCCAATAATTGACTCTGAGGGCACTATATCCAACAATCTCCCACTTGCACTCAAGGCTAATTTTTGCGATGTCGCATACTCACAGCCCTTGTGATACCGAACACCCAACTCTTCTACTAATCAGTCTCACAAAGCCCGTTTGCGAAACTCTTGCGTTCGAGGAATAGCCTCAGTGAGTGGATCCGCTCTGATGTTTCTTTCTATGTCTCTCTTTATCTCAAGTTCGCGGAGAAAGCCATCTCCCGAAATGAGCAATACCTGTCTTAGAATATGTCTGGATATCTGATGGGACCTAGTTCTTAAATGAACTCCAAATCCAAACTTTTTAGACTGTATCATCAACCGAAATTAATCAGTATCCTGTGCCACACCTCCCTCAAAATCCGCTTTGACCACCTGTCCAAAATACTACCCCTCGTCAGAGGGAAAACTATAACTCTGACAACCACTCTGTCATCCAGGTCACCTTGGAAGCCTGGAATGATAACTGTCTCCTAAAAAAGGCTGCTGTTATCATATCCCTAGAACATCCACTTATGTTCTAAAACTGCTTCCGAATGTCTCTCCGGGATAGGATTAATATCAACTTACTGCATCTCTTGCAAAAACAATATCTGGTGCGGTACTTGATATCTCATGATTGACTTAATTGCCTAAGCAAATGATCTGCCAATCATGCACATCCCTTTCCTCTTTAGTTTGTAAGACACCTTTAGAGAGGGTGACTCCATCACCTGCATGTACACTACCGTGCCAGGAGTCGTCCATTCTAAAATACCTTTAGAATGCTGTCTAAGTACCCAGATTGGGAAACTACCCAAATCTAGATCTAAAACCATAGATCTAGTAACCAGAATATCTGATATAATATCCATATCCTATATGGTGAAACCACTGTGTGACAACCAAAATATAACCGATCGTAGTATAGGAATTTCACTTCCTACTATGTGTATGTCATCCAAATACCAGGACATCACACCCTACTACCTTCTTAACAGAACCATCGCCTATTCTGATGAAGTCAAACGTATGACTGTCACATCAGAAATAGATGATCTATCTCCGCTATATCTGCTTTAGTCCATAAATAGACATAAGCTACTTGTCCATTATGCTTCCGCTGCTCCCACTGACTACGAAAACCCTCTGGCAGAGTCATATACACGTACACTTCTAAAGCTAGTTTAGAACGACGCTATACTAATCCTCCTGTCGGGTCTCACAATCTGGAACAACAGCAATGGCAAGTCTGGGTAAACAAGAACCTCCCTGTCACCGTCCTTGAGGCTACCGGAGTACCTCTCGGGTGCCTGAGGTTACCCACCATATCTGTGGAGTGGTCAATGGAATGTCAATCCAGATTGAATCTTTAGGTCCTTATCAAATTTCCAGTAATCGTTTGTGGTTCTGAAATCACTTCCAGTTCTACCATACTCCCACTACTGTTTTATGAAAAAATCCATTTTTATTAAAACTGTGGCGAGTCAAGAACAATATAACTATTGATCTTCCAGATGGTAGAAAGTTAACCCTCGTCATAGCCCGGGTCAACCCACAAACAGCCATTACAGAAACGTGCCTTGAGTTATCCAGAGTCTGGTTTTAAGCATAAGCCGGACAACTCCCCGTACCTTAAAATTGTTAAGATATGAACTATTCTATATCCTAATATAGAAACAGAGGCACTGATTTAATTGGAACCAGATTCAAATCATGCAGCTGTCTCCAGTGCATGTCAACTAAATGGAGAGTGGCCGATCAGCATTACTCAACTTAGGAGTGCATCCAATTATGAGTAACCTGAAAGAGAAGAAAGTTCTCATAATCATTACTATCAACTGAATACCATACACAAGTATCTACATCTTCGATCACCTTGAAGAATCCTGATACTTGCAACACCTGGTTCTCTACTTTATTCTTATACCTATAACTTCTCAAAACTTAGACCTTGCATTTCTACGAAACACATGTCTAAGAACTAGAGAAGTCACAAGTAAACAGAATATAGTACGAGTACCAACCCCTCTGTCCTCATGGACACTGGACAACATAAAATACTCTGTATAAGTCCCTTGAGTCTAATAACTCATTCCCTGTGTGTCTAGGTTGAAAACTGTACTTATGGTTAAGAAGAATTACACCGTTGTTTAATGCTCCTTACCTAACCATCCACTGATATAGGTAAATATCATGGACATAATTTCAAAAAGTTATATCTCACTTTATAAAAATAAATATATAGATATATCAATTTGAAATTGGTGCATAACAACGGATATTCAAAACCAAATATTTGCCGTCCGGCAAACAACCCAGGCGATTTCCTCAAATATCACCAATTACAACGAATCCAGATATAATGAGGATGATCACCCAATTCCCAATAACTTACTCCCACTCATCATCTATAAAACCATACAGATATGAGAATCAAACCTGGTAAATACATACCCTGGAGCAAGGACTAATTGGGAAATCAGTTTTCTTTTAACAATACACAGTGAAACTGAAACATGTAAATGTTTCGGTGCGGTATCCGGGTATTCCTAGTAATGCCTCTTCCATTATCAGATTCACAACTATAACCGTATATTTCTTTGCCATCTCTCCAAATCCCTTTATATGTTTTTAGTCATTACCTTCTGTACACCCTTTTAGGCTAAATGGTTTTCTTCCTTCTCTACCGTTCGGCACCAGCCTATGGTTTGGAAGAAGACTATCCAATAAGCTTAATGGGTGTACTCTCCTAATCCTAGGAGTACTCGTAACCCGAGAGAAGGTAAAGATAAAAGACAACTGAATAAAACCATATTCCTATTTCTGCTGAACCAGAATTCATCCCCGAACTGGAACAAGTTCCTTCGAGTTCGTATATAACCATACGATGGAGTATCCAAATAACTGTGGATCTTCGTAGTGATACGGAGTGTCCTGGAGAAATACAAAGGTGATGTAGGATTGGCGAAGAAATACTTGGTTTGGTCGTGAATAGCAGTCGCAATTTACTTTGCCCTCTTACTAATCCCTTTATTTGTCTTAACTTATTACCTTCTATACACCATCGTTAGGCTAATTGGTTTTCTTCATTCCCCACCATTCGGCACCTGCCTATGGTTTTGAAGAAGACTATCCAATAAGCGTAATAGGTGTACTGTCCTAATTCAAGGAGCACTCGCAACCTGAGAGAAGGTAAAAGAAAAAGACAACTGAATAGTCCTATTCATTTTCTCCAGAACCGGAAACCATCCTCGAATAAGTTCCTTCGAGTTCGTATATAACCATACGATGGTTTTATCCAATAGAAGTGGATGTTCGTAGTAATACGGGGTGTTCTGGAGAAAAGGGTAAAAGTAGGAGTGGCAATGAGGTATGCAACTTTGACAATCCAAAAGCCAGTGTTATAAGAAGGTTCGGTCAACTTGGTCACTGAGTCACAGTCAAGGGTCGGGCCATGGTCGCTGCCAAAGAGAGAGAGAAAAGAAACACTCTGCATGCACTCTAAACTAGATCAGAATGGTTAGCACTTTATCTAATCAGGAAACCTCCCACTGTAATCTCAAATTCTCCTCCAAACCTGAAAGAAGAATTAGTCGGGATCACCCAAGGAGTACACTAACTCATCAGTGGGAATCGGGATCCAACCATCATCGCATGATAACATGATGGAATCCACTCACATTATCACACTGCAGAAGGTATGCGCATATCTGGCAAGTTTCAGTTTCTTTAGAAACTCCCGATGTGATTTTTACCCCATGCTCTTATGACCTTGACGAAGGTCAACAAATCATAAGTCACATGTCAAGTTCTACCCGTCATTGTCCAAGTTAATTTGAACCCACCCGTACAAGCCCTTGACGAAGGTCAACAAGGCTGTACGACTATCCTAAACCAACGCATCTATCTATGCAGCAGAAAGGCAACAAGCAGCTACCATTCACTATGCCTTGACGAAGGTCAACAAACATAGCATGAATACTAAGTGCTACCCGTCTGAAAAGACGGAGGGCTACGAATGGTTTTTGGCGAAAAACCTTTAACGTAATGAACTTGATATCGTTGAAGGAACCGGATAGCTTTTTATAAAAATATAGTGGCGAAAACCTTTGCTAAAGAGGTCACTCCCAGTGAAGGGATCTCGGCTCTTTCCCCGTAGAATGAGGTGTAGGATATTCCAACTGAATACCACGATGCAAAGCAAAAAGTAATCGACTATAGTGAAGTTATTACCCTGACGCAAACTTCTGTCCAAGGGGTCACTCCCGGTGAAGGGATCTCGGCCCTTGCCTCGTCGACTGAGGTGTAGGATATTCCAACTGAATATCACTGTGCAAAATAAAAGAGAACGTCCTTGCAATAACAGCTTTTTGAAAAATGTTACAACAACATCAGAATAGGTTTGATTAGCATGCATTGATCCGAATCAATGCAGTCCCATCAATTAATTACACCACAAAAGAACGAAAATACGATGTACGTATATGCCATCCGCATTCGCCACTGGGTCCCGTCATCACCCGTTAGGTTACTTAACTAACGACAGAGCGGGGACTGGACTAGCGCGGGTGTAAAACATATACAACATCTACTAGTATATATATAGCAATATATAATAATCGCTCATGGCGCGATAAAATGTAACATCACAGAAATGTAATAAGGATCACAGAACAATACAGATAATCTGGGATCCCCGGGTTTCATAGAGCCGCTACTGAAACCCGGCGTTCCCCTGGTCGTGTGGATAGCCTGTGCAATGCAATCCTAGACCCCTACGGGCGCGGCAAGTTACCCGCCAAAACCTGAAGCGAGACAGCCCCTTTCAACAACGTGAATGAACCATCCAGCACTTCACGGAATCCGATAATTTGAGCACCCCTCCTTGGGTCAACCTGTACCCCCTACGATTGCGGCGAATAGCCCGCCAATTCTACAGTAAAACCCCCTCCGTCTCAAAGCCATGAGATGCGGGCGCGTTGCCCTCTAGAACCCGGCTATCCGTGCACCCCACCGTGGGGTAATCCTAGTACAGAAAGTAAAATATATACAACGGGTACATTGACCTCAGCCCGGTTGTGCCCCAAAAGAATAATATACAAACAGGCAGTGGCGGCAGTACACATGTCGGACGCTCGCCCCGCAATATCAAATGTACATATACAATCAAACTGTACTAACATTGCACCAAGCTATCCACCACTACAAATCCTCAACATCACAGCACAACACAGAACATCAACGTGAATGTCACGTTCGTAAATCCATCTAAAAGAGCTATAGCAATTAGACAGGATTTACCGCTCGAATGACATTCACGGTCATAGATATAATTTAAGTACTGTAAAATGACATATTTAAAATTTTCGATCGACAAAATTTCCCGAAGTGGGCCCCAAATACAACTGCAGCACTCAAAATAGTCTGGGCCAAAAATAAACATTCCAGAAAGCACAATTCTAAGTAAAAAAGCACTGTAGAAATTTTGGTGCAGTGAGGATACAGAATGGCGGCGGAATCGCGGCTGGAATAGGGTAATTGCCGCGGTTCCACGGTGGCACTTTAGGATCATGCAACCAAATTTTCTCAGAACTCCTAAAAAAACCCTGCCTGTTTTTCTGCAGCGCACTAAATAATTTTTTGACCACAGGAAAAATTCGATAGAAACTGTGACTTTGAAATTGTGGTTTTGGAAAATTCGGCCGATCGATGTTTTAAATACGTTAGAACAAGCTAGTAAAGGTTAATGGCGTTGCTCTGATACCATGTAAGACAACGGTAGCGCCCCGGCCCTCTTTTCGAGGCCAAGATGCGGAAACGAAAACTTTTTCAAACTAGAAACCGGCGCTATCGTATGCTTAAAACCCGGATCGAACCATTAACCTACAACTAGCAACTAGAGAAAGGGTTGGAAAGCTATACCGATCGATCCGTGTCCTTCGGTCTTTGGCCACCATCCCAAGCTTCTCGCGGCATCTCCGGTCTCGGTCTCCTTGTCGGAAAGGGCACCACATCTTCGAGTCTTTTTACGGGCTCCTGCTTCATCCGAAGCAACTCGAGTACGAAGTTCGCTAGCCGACGTGTCCAAGGCGAAGTAGAGAATGTTTGTGACAACTTTGTCTCTTGCATCCATTGCATGGATGGAGGTTAGAGATGATGCCATTAATGGAGGTTGTGAGCTAGATGAAGAAGAAGAAGAGGAGGAAGAAGAAGAAGAAGTCCCCTTTTTTTTTCTTATGTCTTGTGATGATAATGAGAGTGAGAGAGTGTCATAAAAAATACAAGACCAAACATTATCATATGGCAGCCCCTCTCTCTTTCCTTCTCATTTCAACACTCAAATCCATCAAATAAAGTGACATATGCACAAGAAATGATACCATGAGTCACCAGGTTGCATGTGCCACATTTAATACATCAAATGATGAATTCTAGCTCATTATTTCCATATGCAAACATTAATCCAAATGTTTGCAACAATAAAAAGATACGGCAACATCTAAAGTAAACTCATGACGGATCACAAGGATACCCCTCACCTGTATATACATACCTGCAACCGCATTCCGACTGAATGCGAATGCGATGAGACTAAAGTAAACCAACAAATCTAATACTAGGATCCGGCTTAAACCAAAGCCCACTAGTATGATCCGCCCGATCATGATCCGTGCAATACCGTACGTATATGATCGAACCCTGCCATATATCCTACGGCCTCTACAACGTTTCGCCCGAAACTTGAGAAACAGTCTGTGGGGGACTCTAAAGACTCGTCAATACTTTGGCTGTGGATTTAACCACTAGCACGTCAGTGGTACTAGCTGTACGTAACGGGCTACCAGGTACTGACCAAAAGGGAGGTCGATGAGCAAACTCATCCTGACTCCCTATTGAGCCTTTCAGTGACAATATCCGTACAGTCCGGTCCGTTCATCTATGAGCATCGCATGTCGGGCCTAGGGCGTTGGTAAAAGTCAGACCCCCAAAAGCGGTACAAGTCGTGTCGGAGTGTAGCCCAGAACACCCTGAGATACTACTGGAATACCTACTAGTAAATCTCCCGCATTGGCCAAGGACTTCATGTAATGGATCTCCTAGACACAGCGCGATCTCACCCCCAATACCGGGAGAGACGAAACCCCTGCCGATCCGCTCACCGCCTCCATGTGATTCGGGAATGTACCCAACTAAAACCTGTTTGCACGACTCCTTTGAGCCGTGGTAGGGTAGTAATCAAAGCACAGTGGGAACTCACACGAGACAAATGATGATCTCAGGTCGATGAACTAACCTGTATACATGTCACCAGGGAACTGCTATCTGGAGTCAGGTATAATACCAACTAGCAAGCTCCCGGCAAGTCTTGTCCGGTGTACTAATAATCCCAATGAGCACATGTATACATCTTAGGTGAACCAACTGACACCAATGGCTTGTAAGACCAGCCACCGCCCCTCGTCGGGGTCTCGACTGTATACACTAGTCTACTAATGGAGTATCGATGCCCAGTCTCGAAACTCCCACGACTAGGGACCATTTAAGAATGTGCTTATAGACCCAAGCTCCCATGTATATGATCGCCATCATACTGCTGGCCGTCAAGCAAGAATCCTAAGGGCTCTACCAACGTTCAATAGTGACCTATAAGGTCACCTAAAGCTGTACACGATGATAAAGATAAACCATGGTAGCATACTATTCTCTATCATCGTGTAATAGTGAACAACAATGTCACCTAAAGCATGTACACGATGATAAAGACAAACCAGATAGTATACAATCATCTTGAGTAAGACTGTCCTACTGGTATAGGTCATCCCTCAATCATTGCAATCACGTGCCTGCGATCCAATAATTGACTCTGAGGGCACTATATCCAACACTAGGCATGAAGTCAAAATCAATACCTCCAATAACATCAAATCGAAGTCCAGTGCAATCATGGTGCACAAAATACAAATATCATGAAACTCAGTCATCAAGACTAAATCATGTGAATAGGTCGCCCAAAATATCGATATCAAAGGTGACGGATACGTGATAATCGAATCACCAAATCACAAATCATAAATACTATCGTCAATATATCCTTCTTCAAAGTCGAGAAGGTGTTGGTGCATCCAATGCTAGCAGAGCAAGATATCTACTTGCCTCATGTTCATGGTCTAGCGCCTGGTGCCTTTAGGCTCTTGTCTCTCACTGTGCATTTCTAGATATATAGCTCAACGGCCCAATATGGAATGATGACGGGAACAGTCCCGCTCTGGCACATCCTCTACAGATCGCTGGTCAACTATCTCGTCGACGATGCCGAACTCTGGCCTGCTGGGTGTGCGTCATATGACCGCTCCTGTGTCCAAGTCTTCTCGTAAGGTATTCCAGAAAGGTCCTGTCGAGGTCTCTCTCGAATCTCGCTTCTGTCGAACTGCCCGGAAGTCATCGTCCTTTACTAAAGCTATTTCTTATCCCGGAACGGCTACATTCTCATCACGACTCCTTCTGGAAGATATATCCATAATCAACGCCTCTCCATGCGTTTCGCATCTCTGATGTCGGCGGAGGGGAACATCATCTCTTCAAGATCTCGTACGAAGCTCTTACTCCACCTTTCTCTGCTGTCGACTGCTTCGGACTCGTCTCATCGTGGCTGTATGTACTGTGCTCCAACGGCTATACTCGTATCTGGAGTCTCCCAAGCAATGCGTCCCATCACATGATATCCGAAAGATGTCGAACCATTGGATCGATTTGTCAAGGCTCCATATTTCCCACAAGAGCTAAACATCTTGGGTATAGTTTAATAGTATCGAGTACATACCACAGCATCGGTGGACCAGCCGTAGAAGGGCAAACCTAAGCCTTACTAATGGCACCGCGGAACTGCCGCAAACCCTAAGGTTCAAAGGCGTTCTCACGGTCATTATGTCGAGTTAAGGTTTCATTCTTCTAGACGGTCCATAGAATCGCTTGCATATCCTTCCGAATACTTTAAACTTGGAAAATGGGCTCCTGACATTGGATCGTCTCCATCGACTCTCAACGTACCTGCGTGAAGTCGTCTCTTGTTAGGATCAATCTATCTGATGCCCTCGCATCGGGGTAAGCGAATGAACCACCTGTCCTAGTCATTTATCCTCGATGACTAGCGACCTTCCATCATACCTCTAAGTATATACTCATGCTGCACTAGCTCCAACATCTGGGGCGATATCTCGTCGTTCGCAGCAACAACTGGCTTATTCGTCCGCAGCAACAACTGGCTTATTCGTCCGCACTCTGAACAGTGCCTCAATCATCAAGAATAAGCGATACATCAATGGTCATCACATCCTGGCTGGCTTCTATCAGTGGCTTAATCCTCTGGTGCTGATCTGCACGTCCGAGAAATCTCGTGGAAGCGATCCATCAAACGCTCATGGCGCGAAAACACAATAAAACGATGCCTCTTTATGCAATTGTATATCCCTGGAATTATGCCCTGGTCAGTCCTCGTCCGTGATGAGCTCGTGCTGACCTCAACTCTAGCCGCAGCTCTCTCTGCCCGTGTAATCGTAGCAGCAAAATCATAACCAGTATCGATGAGGATAGATCATAGGAATGAATATAATACTGTACAAGGAAATGTACATCCTAAGGTTTCTTAAGCGGAGTAGCGTATCGTAAGTATGCCGCGGAACATACATACGGTACGTCACTCTACTCAAGCTACTTACTCCATCAACCAAGGGTCATCCTACGCGATGAAAGTTCGGGTATAATACCCCCTCGACTAAGTCTAAGTTCCGTAAGGTCAAGCCTAAGTTTCGTATATATATAAACGCTCTAGGCTCCGCATAGTCAAACTTAGACTCGAACCAAGGTTAACCTAGCGCTCTGATACCAACTTTGTCATGACCCAAAATAGCACGTGACTGGACCTTGAATCATATGAAGTCTATATGACCCCATCTAATTCAAGTAAGCCAAAAGCCCAGAAATCTAAAACCATTTTAAATAATAAATGAAGGAAAACTAGTTTTAAAGAAGTGAAGAAAACATGTTTTAAAACAAGGTTTGTAAATAAGTAAGCTGAATATGCATTTTTAAAATCTCAAGTCTTTTCTGAAAATTTCGGTAGAGTTTCCTTTGCAAATACTGGCCCCGAACGGGGTATAACAAGAATAGTATATGCATAATGATAAAAGGAATCCCCAAGCAGGAGTTAGCTCTTTGTCAATCGACAGTCACAACAACGCAAGCAATATAATATACAACGCCGAAGGGCGAGGATTAAAACTAAAAAGGAAGCTCAAAATCAGCATGAAAACCATAATACTACAACGCGCGACTCTAAGGTCGAAATAATACACAACTGGTTTTCTAAGTCTGAAACAATATACAAGTTTGGTTGATGGAATTTACTAGATACAAATGAAAATAAATAAGTACAATGGTGGTCACGATGCGAGTGAACCCACCTACCAAATCAATCACCCAGAAAGGAGGCAGTGTGCCAGAAAAGCCGCAATGAAACCTGTACGGCAAAACCTGCAAGAATTGTGGCACAACGGGCGTGAGTTGCCAACTCATGAATAGAAAACATCGCAGAGTAGAAATCGTATGTATGACACAATCCTAGGTCAATACGATCAGTAATAATAATATCCTCAATATGAATAAGTTTGAAACATTATAAAGTGGCAAGGGTAAACATCTATACATAAGTGTAGTACCAAGTGCTCGTGTCAGAGCCTCAGGTAGCAACATATCATAACTATGAGGTATGATCAATGTAATCAATGTCAACTATATCAGGAAGCCTATGAGTATGTGGATATCATCCAACTATGTGATCAATGTTAACTATATGTATGTGGATCCCATCCACATGTCACCCAATGACATAAAGCATCATGCATGTAAATATCATAAAGCATATGCATGGAAGTATGAGGATATAAATCAACATGTGTCCCTCGCAACATATCAAAATCATGGAACCTGATGTAAGTCCACGTTGCCCACCCCGGTGCTTGCGGGGAGGCGGAAAACGAAATAAAAATCGGATTTTTACTACTCTAGGCAACATGGACTAGACAAAGTCGGGATCTTTACTAAACAAAACTAACTAAAAGCTAACTAGAAATTAGCTACAAGGAAGAATGGTTATACCTAGGGCTTTATGTCCTTCTCTCCTTGCTCCTTGGAGTGTAAGAAAGAGATCGCCTTGTCGCCTTCTCGAGTCGAAGAAAGATCCACCCGAAAGCCTCAACCTTTGGCTTCAACTTCAAGCTAGAAGTAACTAAGGTGCTAGAAGTGCTAAACCTAGAACCCTAGATGAGAGTAGAGATTATCTAGAAGAGGTTTTCTCTCAAGCTCAAGTGTTTCTCAACACATGAGAGGGGGGAGCTTGAGGAAGAGGAAGAGCAAGAGAGAGAAAGTATATGATAGAATGAGAGAATAATAAGCCATTCTCACATATATGTGTGAATTATAAAAATAGATAATTAGCTAGATAATTGTCATGGTTAATCAAGACTTGACCATTATCATTTCACATTAAATGAAAATTGCAAGGATCAAAGAGTATCTTTTATATGGAATGATGATGGTCAACATGTCAACTAAGGTCAACAAGTCTAGTATGGTCAAAATGTCAACAACCCTAACCATGCACAATTATATATAGATAATATCAATTAATTATAATACACACATAAGCATTAGGGTTAATAAAATGACAATTGTCATTAACCCTAATCAAAGTCCTCTTCCTCTGTCTCAATCAACTGTGCATACGCACCCGCATTCGTGATCCGAGGAACACGAATACAAAGAGATAAATCCAATCCCAAATCATATACTAGGATCTGGCTTAAACCAAGGCCCGCTAGTATAAGCTGTCCGGACAGCAAACGTGCACAAGTGCGCGGATGTGAACGAACCCTGTCTCAAAACCATGCGACCTCTACTCATTTTGCCTAAAGGCGAATAGCTCTCTGTGTGGGACTCTAAAGACTCGACACTACGCTGGCAGTGGGTTTAACCACAGACCGCAAGCGGTACTAGCTGTACGTAATGGTCCCCAGGTAGATGCCGATAAGAAGACTGACGAGGTGACCCCATCTGAACTCCTACTGAGCCAATATGTGACAGTCTCCGTACAGTCCGGTATGTTCGTCTGTTACATCACATGGCGGGCCTAGGGGGCGGTAAACGTCAGTCCCCTAATAGCGGTACAAGTCGTGTCGGAGTGTAGCCCAGAACACCCTGAGATAACACTGGAAACCTACCAGTATAACTCGCTTGCCCTGGCCAGGGACTACTCATGTAATGGCTCTCCTAGACACAGCGCGATGTCAACCCCCAATATCGGGAGAGACGAATCCTGTCTAACCGTCACCGCCTCCAAGTGCTTCGGGACCGCACCCAACTACTACCTGTTTGCACGACTCCTTTGAGCCGTGGTAGGGTAGTAATCTAAGTACAGTGGGAACACACTCGAAGCGAAGTGACAGTGTCAAGTCAGCGGACTAAGCTGTACTCATGTCACCTGGGAACTGATAACTGACGATAGGTATTGTACCAACCAACAGTTCCCGACGAGTCCTGTCCAGTGTACTCGTAACCTAACGAGCACCCGCATACTATCTCAAGTACGACGTACTGGCGGCTGTGGGACAGACCGTCTCCCACGCTGGGATGAGAAGCGCATACGCTAGTCTACTCCGGAGTATCGATGCCCTGTCTCGATAGTCCAACGACTAGGGACCTGTATAAGGATGTGCTTATGGATTACCCAGCCCCCACGAATGTGAGCGTCATCACAACGCTGGTAATCAAGCAAAGATCCTAAGGGCTCTACTAATATGTATATAAGCGATATGCTAAAAGAAACACATGCACATATTAAAGCAGAGACAAACCAAGTAGCATACTACCATTTCGAGCAAGATTGTATATACAACTGTGAATATCCCAAGCTTCCATCAAGTAATATACATACTAGTATGATACAGTAATGGCCTCTAGGGCATATACACTAACAATCTCCCACTTGCACTAAGGCCATGTACTGGCGTATCGAAGACTTATCATCTCGATCAGCCGCTCGAACTGAGTCTGGGGTAGGGCCTTCGTGAGTGGATCTGCAGTGTTATTCTCCGTATTTACTCTCTTCACCTCGATCTCCCGGCGATCTACGATCTCCCTGATCAGGTGGAAACGCCTCAAAATGTGCCTGGACTTCTGATGGGACCTGGGTTCCTTCGCTAAAGCTATAGCGCCGTTGTTGTCGCAATACAGCGGTATTGGATCAACAATGGTAGGAACCACCTGAAGCTCCGTGAGGAACTTCTTCATCCAAACAGCTTCCTTTGCGGCATCGCAAGCAGCTATGTACTCCGCTTCCATAGTTGAGTCTGCAACGGTCTCCTGCTTGGAACTCTTCCAGCAAACCGCCCCTCCATTGAGGGTAAAGACATAACCCGATATGGACTTGGAGTCATCCTTGTCACTCTGGAAGCTGGAGTCAGCAAAGGCCTCGAGCTGGAGGTCTTTTCCGCCATACACCAAGAACATCTCCTTAGACCTTCTCAAGTACTTGAGAATGTTCTTTACCGCTATCCAGTGTTTCTCCCATGGGTTTGACTGATACCGGCTTACAACGCTCAATGCGTATGCTACATCTGGTCTGGTACATAACATCGCATACATTATAGAGCCTACCGCAGAAGCGTAGGGTATAATAGACATGCGATCCCTTTCCAAATCAGTCTTGGGAGACATCTCTTTGGAGAGGGTGATCCCGTGACAAGCCGGTAAATTACCGCGCTTGGAATCTTCCATACTGAATCTTTTCAGTATGGTGTCGATGTACCTTGACTGTGAAAGTCCCAATATCCTCTTAGATCTATCACGATAGATCTGGATCCCCAGAATGTAGTTGGCATCGCCCAGGTCCTTCATGGAGAACCTCTGCGACAAGAATCCTTTGACTGACTGTAGCATAGGAATATCATTTCCTATTAGGAGAATGTCATCCACGTACAAGACGAGGAATACCACAGTTCTCCCTACAATCTTACTGTAAATGCATGGTTCATCTGGGTTTTTAATAAAGTCGAATTCTTTGACAGTATCATCAAAGCAGATGTTCCAACTCCGCGATGCCTGCTTGAGTCCATAGATGGACTTTAGCAACTTGCACACTCTACCGCTGCTCCCACTCTGTATGAATCCTTCTGGCTGATCCATATAGACGCACTCTTCCAAATTTCCATTTAAGAAAGCCGTCTTTACATCCATCTGCCAGATTTCATAATCATGGAAGGCGGCAATGGCAAGAAGGATCCGAATGGATTTCAGCATAGCCACTGGAGAAAAGGTCTCGTCATAGTCCAAACCAGGTCTTTGACGAAAACCCTTTGCAACAAGTCCAGCTTTATAGGTCTCAACCTGCCCATCTACACCAATCTTCTTTCTGAAGATCCATTTGCAGCCTACGGGTTTTACCCCTTCTGGAGCAAAGTCCAAAGTCCAAACTTTGTTGGTGTACATGGACTCCATCTCGGCCCGCATTGCATCCAGCCATTTTACCGAGTCGCCGCTCTGAATGGCTTGCTGGAAGCTAGTAGGCTCACCATAATCCATAGTGCAATCCCCTCTATCCCCGTCTATGAGAAAACCGTAGTATCTCTCGGGCGGATGAGACTTCCTACTACTCCTGCGGAGTGGCGCTGGGATGTCCGGTTCTCTTGAAACATCTGGTTCTTCCAAGCTTTCAGTAATAGTTTGTGGTTCTGGAATTTCTTCCAGTTCTACTACGCTCCCACTTGCTTCTTTTTCTAAAAACTGATGTTCCAGAAAGTGGGCATGACGAGAAACAAAAACCTTTTGTTCCTCTGCGTAATAGAAAAAATACCCCCTGGAGTTCTTTGGGTATCTCACAAACTTACACAGTACTGAGCGTGTCTTGAGCTTGTCCGCATGCTGCTTTTTTACAAAAGCTGGACATCCCCATATCTTCAGGTACTTAAGACAGGGTTTCTTCCCACACCATATCTGATATGGTGTGGTAGGCACAGTCTTGGAGGGAACCTTGTTCAAAAGATATGCAGCTGATTCTAGTGCATAACCCCAGAAGGATCGCGGCAACTCAGCCTTACTCATCATGGATCGAACCATATCCAATAGGGTTCGATTCCTCCTTTCCGATACACCGTTGTGTTGTGGTGTGTATGGAGGAGTAAGCTGAGAGAGAATTCCATTCTCTTTTAAGTAGCCCAGAAACTCGGCACTCAAGTATTCACCACCTCGATCAGATCTCAGTGACTTAATACATTTGCCTGTTTGTTTTTCAACTTCATTCTTGTATTCCTGAAATTTCTCAAAGGCCTCGGATTTGTGCTTCATTAAGAAGACATGCCCATACCTAGAGAAATCATCTGTGAAAGTAATGAAGTATGAATAACCACTTCGCGCATGTGTAGACATTGGACCACACACATCACTGTGTATGAGTCCCAAGAGCTCACTTGCTCTTTCTCCGTGTCCAGTGAACAGAGTCTTTGTCATCTTTCCCATGAGACAAGACTCACAAGTGGCATAAGACTGGTACTCGAACGGATCCAAGTATCCTTCTTTATGTAACTTTGTCAACCGTGTTTCATTAATGTGACCCAGTCTACAATGCTATAAGAAAGCCTGATTTAATTCCGGAGACTTTCTTTTAAGTGTGTTCTGGACACTGAAAACCTGAGCTTGATTCAAAACGTATATACCGTATTTCAATGTACCTGATCCAATCAGTACTTGATTTAGGTGGATGTTTACTACATCGCTTACAAAAGTAAAATCATATCCTTCCTTAGAAAGTAAGGATACAGATATGATGTTACAAGTCGCACCTGGTACATAAAAACAGTCACACAGAATCAATATCTGCCCAGTTGTCAGTCCTAGATGATATTCCCCTACGGATACAACATACATGCTCATTCCGTTAGCAACTCTGAGAGTCATATCACCTTTCCTGATGACCCTACGGTTTCTCAGAGCCTGTAACGAATTACAGATATAAGATCCTGATCCGGTATCCAATACCCAGGAAGTAGGGTTAACTGACATACAGTTCTCTATTACAAACACACCCGAAGCCGAAGCCACAACATGCTTCGAATTCTGGCTACTGGCTTTGCAAGCCCTGCAATCCTTCTGCCCATGTTCATTCCCGTTACAATAGGAACATCCCTCTTTTACTACATCCAGTCCCGAAACTTCTGCCATTCCCTTTCTTTCTACTTCCCTGGTTTCCTTCAGGGTAGTAGGTAGGGACTGTTGAACTAAGTTAGCATCTGACCCGTTCTTCAACGTGGTCTTCAGGTCCGAGAGCTCAAAAGAGCTGGTCTCTGTAAGGACGTTGTCCCCTACAGATGACCCGATAGCCAACTTCGCTGGAAGCAATTCGTTCGAGGTCTCATATCTTGCGATACGAGATTGCTCTCCATTTAAAACTTTGTTATGGAGGAAGATAGAAGCTGAGTCCATCTTCTCGTGCTGCCTCTGGTATATACCATCAACTGAGGCTAACACGAGGCACTTGGCTTTCGCACAGTCTTCTTCCGATGTCCTACGGATATCAATATCCGTGACAGGGGAAACTGGACCTGAGACGACAGGGGTTGGATCAGTCAAGAGGTGTCCCAGCTTGTCATGGGCAATGGACATCTGGACAGACCTTTGCCAGTCATAACAGTCAGATTCAGTCATTTTATTATCTAGATGTAACCTAGGTGCGGTCATTGGGTCGCTGCAATTAAGAGAGAGAGAAGAAAACACTTAGCATGATGCTCTTGCAAGTTTAGATTGGTTTTTAATTTATCTAAACAGGATGGCTCCCACTGTCTCTCGAATCCCTCCTCAAACCATAAAGGAAGAATTAGTTAGGATCAATCTCACCGTACAATACTTGCTTAACCGTTCAGCCAGGCCAGTGTCGGTACTCCGAGGGAGGTTTTCCAACGCTTTCACGAAGTTCCTTAATAAAGTAACCTCTTTTCCCTGTGGGCGTAGCCCCGCTAACACTTTTCTAGACACCTACTAGGTTTATAGCATTGATCGTTAAGTGAGAGTTTTCCCGAGGATTAGCATATACTCACAGTAGGATCGGGATCCAAATATCACCGCGTGATGAAACCGAAGGAATCCTACCAGAATCATCACACTCCAAATGGTATGCAGCGCTAGCAAGTTTCAGTACTTTTGAAACTCCCGATGTGGATTTTTGTCCCATGCTCTTATGACCTTGACGAAGGCCAACATATCATAAGTCACATGTCAAGTTCTACCCGTCATTATCCAGGTTAATTTGAACCCACCCGTACATACCCTTGACGAAGGCCAAAATAGTAGTACGACAGTCCCAAACCAACGCATCTATCTATGCTACAGATAAATATTCAGCAGCTACCAATCACTATGCCTTGGCGAAGGTCAAAATACATAGCTTGAATACTACTGAATATTTAACCGAAATGACGGAGGGCTACGAATGGTTTTGGCGAAACCGTGAACGTAGTGAACTTGATATAATCGATGGAACGAGATAGCTTTTAAAAGGAGTGGTTCAAGCTCCGCATTTAAAAGTTTAGTTTTGAAAAGAACCGAGTGGTTTTCAAAGTGTTCCAATCGACTTTAACTTGGTTTATTTTCTTGCATTAGTTCTTTTAATGCGTCCCATCATTTAATCCTACCATTGCAGAAAACAACGAAAATATGACGTACGCTTATGCCATTCGCATTCGCCACGGGGCCCCGTCATCACCCGTTAGGTTACTTAACTAACGACAGAGCGGGGGCTGGGCTTGCGCGGCTGTAAAACATAAGCAACACCTAAATAGTTATCATATATAAATATATAGCAATGATAGACATTGCAGATCACAGATGAATACATTGGATATACTAGGAATCCACAATCCGTTCGAACCTGCAACGAAAAGCGGATTACACGGTCGTGTTGAATAGCCAAATACCCCACCCAAGACCCCTACGGGTGCGGCAAACTACCCGCCAAGTACCCGAAGCGAAGCAACCTCCCTCAACACCGTGAGTGGGCCACTCGGCACTTCGAGATACCCGGTAGTTTGTGCACCCCCTCCATGGGTCTATCCTAGGAGCAAAAACAGTAAAAAGAATTATACAATGACGGCTACAACCCCGACCCGGTTGTGCGGCCATACAAATAATAATACATCAATTTACATGTTACATGAATGAAAGAAAAAGAAACACTCATCTCACATCCACCCTGGCTATTCACCCGCGATAATCCAACGCATTCATATACACATACCATCAACAAACACAGATCACAGATATGTATAACCCCCACTAATCGACTTATAGCGATTAGCAGACGTTCAATACATATAAACATCACAGATATAACCCATTAGTCAAAGTGTAGTGAAGTTCGATCAAAAATACGGATTTATAGGCCCCCAAAAACAAATTTCTTTTCTGGAAAACCTGGGCACAAATAAACCATCTTAAAAATCCCAAAACCAAGCCAGAAGAACACTGCACCAAACTCGATCCAGAACCGAGTCAAAACGGCCGCGGTTCCGTGGCAATAGGCATACTTTTGCCGCGGAACCGCCGCGCTTTGAGCGATTCACTGGATCGTTTTTGGTGACTTTCTTCACAAAACCCTGAGATGATTTTTGACGTAAGATTTATTATTTTTAGAGCAGAAAAAATTTCAACAGAAAGTTAGGGTTTTGCGTTTTTACTTTTGTGATTTTTTCCGATTGAACTTCCATACACTTTACTACCTAACTAGTTTATGTTTAGTTAGGCTCTGATACCACTGTAAGTCCACGTTGCCCACCCCGGTGCTTGCGGGGAGGCGGAAAACGGAATAAAAATCGGATTTTTACTACTCTAGGCAACATGGACTAGACAAAGTCGGGATCTTTACTAAACAAAACTAACTAAAAGCTAACTAGAAATTAGCTACAAGGAAGAATGGTTATACCTAGGGCTTTATGTCCTTCTCTCCTTGCTCCTTGGAGCGTAAAAAAGAGATCGCCTTGTCGCCTTCTCGAGTCGAAGAAAGGATCCACCCGAAAGCCTCAACCTTTGGCTTCAACTCCAAGCTAGAAGTAACTAAGGTGCTAGAAGTGCTAATCCTAGAACCCTAGATGAGAGTAGAGATTATCTAGAAGAGGTTTTCTCTCAAGCTCAAGTGTTTCTCAACACATGAGAGGGGAGAGCTTGAGGAAGAGGAAGAGCAAGAGAGAGAAAGTATATGATAGAATGAGAGAATAATAAGCCATTCTCACATATATGTGTGAATTATAAAAATAGATAATTAGCTAGATAATTGTCATGGTTAATCAAGACTTGACCATTATCATTTCACATTAAATGAAAATTGCAAGGATCAAAGAGCATCTTTTATATGGAATGATGATGGTCAACAAGTCAACTAAGGTCAACAAGTCTAGTATGGTCAAAATGTCAACAAACCTAACCATGCACAATTATATATAGCTAATATCAGTTAATTATAATACAGACATAAGCATTAGGGTTAATAAAATGACAATAGTCATTAACCCTAATCAAAGTCCTCTTCCTCTGTCTCAATCAACTGTGCATACGCACACGCATTCGTGATCCGAGGAACACAAATACAAAGAGATAAAACCAATCCCAAATCATATACTAGGATCTGGCTTAAACCAAGGCCCGCTAGTATAAGCTGTCCGGACAGCAAACGTGCACAAGTGCGCGGATGTGAACGAACCCTGTCTCAAAACCATGCGACCTCTACTCATTTTTCCTAAAGGCGAATAGCTCTCTGTGTGGGACTCTAAAGACTCGACACTACGCTGGCAGTAGGTTTAACCACAGACCGCAAGCGGTACTAGCTGTACGTAATGGTCCCCAGGTAGATGCCGATAAGAAGACTGACGAGGTGACCCCATCTGAACTCCTACTGAGCCTGTATGTGACAGTCTCCGTACAGTACGGTCTGTTCGTATGTTACATCGCATGGCGGGCCTAGGGGGCGGTAAACGTCAGTCCCCTAATAGCGGTACAAGTCGTGTCGGAGTGTAGCCCAGAACACCCTGAGATAACACTGGAAACCTACCAGTATATCTCGCTTGCCCTGGCCAGGGACTACTCATGTAATGGCTCTCCTAGACACAGCGCGATGTCAACCCCCAATACCGAGAGAGACGAATCCTGTCTAACCGTCACCGCCTCCAAGTGCTTCGGGACCGCACCCAACTACTACCTGTTTGCACGACTCCTTTGAGCCGTGGTAGGGTAGTAATCTAAGTACAGTGGGAACACACTCGAGGCGAAGTGACAGTGTCAAGTCAGCGGACTAAGCTGTACTCATGTCACCTGGGAACTGATAACTGACGATTGGTATAATACCAACCAACAGTTCCCGACGAGTCCTGTCCAATGTACTCATAACCTAACGAGCACCCGCATACTATCTCAAGTACGACGTACTGACGGCTGTGGGACAGACCGTCTCCCACGCTGGGATAAGAAGCGCATACGCTAGTCTACTCCGGAGTATCGATGCCCTGTCTCGATAGTCCAACGACTAGGGACCTATATAAGGATGTGCTTATGGATTACCCAGCCTCCACGAATGTGACCGCCATCACAACGCTGGTAATCAAGCAAAGATCCTAAGGGCTCTACTAATATGTATATAAGCGATATACTAAAAGAAACACATGCACATATTAAAGCAGAGACAAACCAAGTAGCATACTACCATTTCGAGCAAGATTGTATATACAACTGTGAATATCCCAAGCTTCCATCAAGTAATATACATACTAGTATGATATAGTAATGGCCTCTAGGGCATATACACTAACACCTGAGTGTCTAGCATCGACACTCGAAAACATCATAAAACCTGTGCCCAGCATCGGCACGTAAATCCTCATATATATAGGGCTTCGTCAGTGCGGATCGGCCCACGGGCTCCGTCCGTCCGGATCGGCCCGTATCATCTCTCGTCTCCGGTCGGTATCCTCCAGATATCCGCCGAGCTCAAATACTATCACCGCTAGGTAGTAGTCCCTCTGCCAGGCTCACCGTCTGTATACACAGTATCCCTTTCTTGCCCCGGGGTACCATACCGGGCCCCACCATGTACTTGCACATGGCTTATGACTCCTCTTCGCATGGGATATATATATACATCAGAACCGATAAAACTCATGGTGGGCGTACTGAAATATCATATCAAAGGTAACCGGGTTTTTAAAACAATACATACTCTCTTTTGAAAAACCCACGGTTCCCAAATCCAGAAATATCATGGAATCAACATATCTCAATGCGTATAATCATAAAGCATGATGTATGCGACATATAAAGGAAATCTATGCATATCAGTATATCATGCAACATGGAATAGTAATATGCACATATTGAGGGAAACCGCTCCTTTAAAATGAATCCAGTTTTAAAATATATCTTGCGGTTCCCAAATCTCCAAAATCAAGACAGAATCATCTATGTATGTGCAACTATGTATGTATGCAAGTATGTCATGCAAGGGGTCATATCCTGAACGTAACAGTTCTACAGTGCAGTGACATGGCAATTATCGATGATGAAGTATGTGAGCCGGCAAGCAGGTGTATGTGGAACATACGCATCATCGATAATGGTGCCGGTGTCCTGACAGCATGGGTTAAATATAACGATAAACACATTTACACATGCAATGCGTTGCGAATAGCAAGAATATGCGAAAATCGAATAATGAACGCAACAGTGAAGAATCTACATCAATATATAAATGTCATACAGTTTTGCCATTTGAAAGAAGACGAATCGGGCTTTTTAGAAAATAAGGGCTACGGTGTTTTAAAGAAAAGATGCCTCTTTTGGAAGTATCCGTAGAATCCCATTACATGTCTTTAAAATACTCCCGATTCGTTAGTATTGAAAAAGGTATGACTCGGGTCTAGCCTAACATCTACTAAGCAAACTTCAGATCTAACTAACGAGCTAATCGGGAGGGGTATGGAAACCACCTAAATCTGAGTCGATATATATATATATATATAAGTATAATAGTCGGTGATCCCGCCTCAATGGTACCACGTACGATAGAATATCATATGACATCCTCGAGTCATGAGTGCGGATCTTATCATCAAATAAAGCTCGTACGGTAAATCATCGTACGGCATCCCAAATCTGGGTACGGGTCAATATCACATTTATCTCATCAATTAACTGGTATCTTTATCATCATATCTCATGAACTAGGGTACTGATCTAAGTCTAGTACAAACCGATACCAACTATGTAAATATAAATGCGTGTGTAAAACACACGTCCAAAGGCCCGCTAAAATCTCATGTCGTATCCCAAATACGAACCACATCATATCACCGATCTCATGGCACTGTGCCCAATCTCATCAACTCATCTCTAAATATCATCCACTGTCCTCATCATCCAGGTATAAGTATAACAAGTAAGCATGTGTGTGCGTGTGGGTATAAACCTATTCTAGGGTTCGCAACTGGGAAACTATACTAATTTACTTCTAAACCCTAACCTAACCATAGTACACCTAAACACATCTTGAATATCCATGTCATACTTAATGCTATATATATATATATAGTATATATATAGTATACTACATATCGAACTGCGGGGGTGCTATACGCCATCCATCCGACTTCCCCCATAGATATAATTTACTCACCTTGACCTTCGCTTGCCGATGTCGACGTCGCCATGCCCTTGCTTGTTGTCTCGATGTCGTTGTGGGGGTACCTACACATCACAACGGGTCGTATCGCATCACAATCCCAAATCAAAGCCAAAAAGACACACGAAAACCAAAATGCTGCACGAATCAGCCATAGGTCAAAACCTATGATCTACATCTTGCAATTCAACCAAATATCAATCGATATAGACGTACAAACGTCAAATAATGGAATACAATACCAAATATCATAATTTAAATCCATAAACATCGTGAAACACATGGCAGCAACCTAGAAAACATGCTCCAAATTTTGTCTCAGGTGAAACAAAGGTTCCAAAACAACACTAGGATGATATATAGGGTACATATGACCTATGGAAACAACCTGGACACTCTCACCCACCAAGGGGCCGGCCACTTCCCTATAAAAACCGGCCTCCTCAGTTTTGGGGATGAGTTGGGGCCTCGAACTTGTAGGGGGGTCTCCTATGGTCTCACATTGGTCCCTGGAGTTGTTTATTTATCTCGTAAATGTTCCAGTTCATTCCAGATTTCCCTGCACGCCTTATACACTCACAAAACCGATATGAAAAGTTTCTGTTTTTCTTTTCAGGTTTGGTCTTTTGTTTGGTTCAGGGTTTCTAACATCTAAGGGGGTCTAAGGTCATCTCTAAAGCCCAATTACGCCATCTCTACTCAAATCAAACCCTAATTCCCAACTTGAGTTTTCAAAGTTCACTAAACTTCACCAAATCAATTTTAAACTTGGAAAGAGGCTTTAGCAAAGGAAATACAACACTAATTGTGAAAGGATTACCTTATTACGGACCCAAGAATCCCTTACAGCACCAAAATGTGATTTTTCTTGGTCCAATGTGTAGCTAGAGGGCTTGTACACCTTTTTTGTGAAGTGGGAGTGAGTTTTTCGGTGGTTTTTGGGTGTGTTTGAGGTGATTTGAGGAGGGGGGAGATGAGGGCAGCAGCTATGGAGGAAATGAGGGGAGAAAATGATGGAGGAAGAAGGAGGGAACAAATGGTTAAGGCTCTTCCTTGACCCCTCACTTTCTCTCGCTTGCCCATACTTCCTTTCTTTAATCAATTTCCTTTTTCTTTTCTTTTCTTTTCTTTTCTACTCTCCTCAATAGTGCACCCAAAGCAAAGAGTGAAAAATGAAGATAAAGCTATGTAGGAAAATGTAACACAAGTGTGAAATGATATGGTGCATGTTTTGCACAAAACACGCTTAAAATCCGATTAGCGATTTTTAATCGCGATTAGGACAAAATTAGTGTATAATTAATCATAAAAACTGAAAATTTGCATAATTCACATAAAACACCCTCTTTTAATAATTTCCATAATTTTCAAAAATTTTACCCAATTTATCGGTATTTAATTATAACGAAATATTAAAATATTCATTAAAATTAATATTAAATTATAAAAATTCCCAAAAATAATATTTTATATTTTTGAAATATTACACACCGGTTTCGGGTCGCTCGGCTGTTGTTGTGTATTGGAAACAAAGGCCGCTTTCCCTTTGCCTTTTTCATTTTGAGGATTCGTTTTTCAAGTGGAAGGCCCATGGTCTATTTGGGCTAGCTTGTCGATCAAGGCCTGGAAGGTGGTCAGCTTGAAGAACATCAAAAGTTGGGATATACTCGCCTGAGGATCAAGGGGCCCTACGAACATGCTCACGGCAAGAGCTTCTTCTATGCGTTGTTCACATTTTGACCATAGGTTCCGCCACCGAATTGCGTATTGAACACAGGTCTCTCCTGGCATCACCCTGGCATTGATTAATTTCATGATCGGGGTGCGCTTGCTTGCGCTTGAGAACCGCTGTATGAATAGTAATTCCATCTCCGTAAATATTTTGACAAAGTCATTTGGGAGTTCGGAGTACCATTCAAATGTCGTCTCCGACAAGCTGTCAACAAACTGACGAAGCAGCAGTGTAACGTTTTAGAAATCGTTTAGGCAAATTTTCCGTTAATCGGTAAAATAATTTGTGTTTTCCGTGAAAACCAAGATATAATCAGTTTTCAATATAGACTTAAATGCACCTAGTTTAACTAGAAAATTGCTAGTATGTGGTATTTATTTAGTCATTTATAATTATTAGTTCACTTAAATATTTTTCCTTAATTAAATTTTTTATTATAAGCATTTATTTATACACTTAATTAGTGGTAATTACAAATTGGAATGGGTTAAATATACAAATGTGAACCATGTCAACTTAGATACAAGTTTGTAACATGTTCCTCTCTTCTCAAATTGTTTACATGTTTCTAGAGTTTTCTAGGATTAATTAGAGAAGAAAATTAGAAAAGAAAAGGGATTAGAGATAAGATTGATGTGAGGAGCATTAATGGAGGCTTAAGGGTTAACTTAATCTAGATATTTTCCACACACTTACACAAAAAAACCGCCCCTTCCTCCTTAGCCGAGCCTCCCATGAGCAGCCCCAAAATTTTCCCCACTTCATTCCCACGTCAAAAATCCTCAAAAGTCCATCAAAAATCCACATTTAATCTCACAAATTCCAAATTAAATCCCTACCCATTATTCATTAGTCTAATCTAGCATGGATCAAGAAGCAAGTTAGCATTTTGGAGGCCATTTTGGGAGTCAAAATTTGCATGTTAGATATCAAGTTGTGAGGTATAAAATCCGAACCCTAAGTTTTAATTGTTGTTTAATTACTTTAATCTATTTTATTAGGTTTTTAAATATTGTTTTAATTGAAGGTTTGGAAATTCAAGAGAGGGTTTTGAATTCAAGTTAGGGTTTTGATTATTTGTTTATTGTTGTGATGTGTAGTCTCACATCTCAAGACATGCAAAATCTAAGTTAGTTGCTAGTTTGTTAATTGTTACTTTAAAATTGTCTAAATGATATAATTATGCAAACTAGGTTTTTAGAATTTATGAAAATAAGTGAGGGTAAAATATAGTTAAGAGTTGTGAAGCCTAATTATGATATTAGATGAACATGGTAGCCACTAGATCGCTAATCCATGAGGTTTTGCACCGAAAATCCTTTGGGTTGCTTACTAGGTTTTCGGTATAATTAGATGTTGGTTTTATTTAACGTTGTGATGATATATATATTATCTTCAACGATATATATTGTGTTGTCAATGTGCGATCGGTATGATCAAGTTCTAAGGTGATGTCGCCGGATTTCTGTGAAAGTCTGGGGTTGGGTTTTGGCTATGTTTTCCGGTATTGGGATTCTTGGTTTTGAGATTTGATATTGTATTTGGTCGTTGGATATTTTTACGTCAACAACGAGGGTTGTTTGGTTGTTTTTGCATGCGTAGGCTATAGGTTCTAACCTATGAGCGCACCGTATGCCGTATCGGTTTTCGGACTTGGTTTTCATAACATTGCGATATGTGTTGATTTGTAGTTACCTTCGCGTGGATTCCGAGACGACGGAGCACATCGACTACGGCTAAACAAGGAGTTCTGCAGGTGAGTTGATTTATATATACGGAGGAAATCGGGTGGATGGCGTATAGCACCCCCGCAAATTATAATAGAAACCGATATATGTAGAATATGGTTAAGGAAACCATGTTAGAAACTTTTGAATATGACCGGAGAAACCTATACTAGGAACCCACGGATGTGATTAAAGGTTTAGTATGAAATGATATGATATATAAGGATGTCTCGAAGATATATATAAGGATGTGAATCACGATATATAAATATAGGTAGCACACGAGAATAAGCATGAGATTTAGAGTAGTATGACATGAGATTTGTAAGATAGAATGTATATGTAAGATGACTTGATGTGATATATTAATGTGATGAAAAGAGTATATGATGCGATATGATGACTTGGTGTGATATGTCATTATATGGATGCCGGTCGATAAGAGATAGTTGATTCCTTTGTCAGTCCCACGATATGAGATTGATACGGATGTGACCTGGAAGATAGGTATATAAATATATATAATGTAGTGAATCATGAGTGATATGCCGTACGAGACGTTATGTCCGTATCCTCATTGTCATATAGGTTGATAGGATCCCTAATGATTTAATTCCGCCGTACGATGGATTACTGTTCGTGATGAGTGTATCTGATGATTGTTCCATACCCTTGACTAGAGGATGCCGTACGATAGATTATACCGTACGTGATGTTGTGAGACTGGATGCCGATTGATAGATTCACCAACTAGGATATATTATAGATACATATACCTTTTAGCATTTCACTTACGATGTACCTTATGCTACGTTCATGTCATTCTCATTGAATTACATATAGCTGTGCTAGTACACCTATACCATTATCGATGATGCGTATGTTACACTTACACAGATTGGCCGGCTCACACACTTTATCATCGATAATTGCTATGTCACTTACACGGTAGAATTGCAGCATCATACTACTACTCTTGATTGTTCAGTATTGTCACATCACTATACTTGGTTGCATAATATACTTGCTATGGTCACATCACTATACTTGGATGCATGATATACTTGCTATGCTCACATCACTATACTTGGTTGCATGATATACTTGATATGCTCACATTTCGGTTATATGTTTGCATACATCATGCTTTATGATATTACGCATTGAGATATTGTTTTCATGAGATTCTGGATTTGAGAACCGTGGTTATATTTCAAAGGAAATTATGTTTTGTTTTAAAAACCCGGTTTCCCTTGATATGATATTTCGATACGTCCACCACGTGTTTTCTCGGTTCTGAGATTGATATGTGAAACCTGATTCGAGGAGAGGTAGGCACCGTCTGCGGGTACATGGTGGACCCGGTAAGGTATCCCGAGGCAAGAAATGATTTTCGTGGAGTAGCCGATAAGCCTGGCGGAGGGAACACTACCTACCGGTGATAGTATTTAGACTCGGAGGTTATCCGAAGGATACCGACCGGAGTCGTGAGATGGATATGAGGGTCGACCGGAGTATGCAGCGCCTGAGGGCCGATCTGAGGATGCGGCGCCTGAGATTTGAGGATTTATGTGTCGATGCTGGACACGGGTTTCATGATGTTTCGAGTGTCGGTGTTGGACACTCAGGTTCCATGATTTGTTGTGTCATTGATGGACACACGTTCTTTGATATCCTCATATATTTACATGCATGCAGGCATTGATTATATTGTTGGATGATATCCACATGCATACAGGCATTGATTATATTGTTGGATGATATCCACATGCATATAGGCATCGATTATATTATTGGATGATATCCACATGCATACAGGCATTGATTATATTGTTGGATGATATCCACATGCATCCATGCATTGATTATTGTTGGCATATATGTAGACACGGTCATCCTAGATATCATAGTATTACCTTTATGATATAGTTGACCTAAGAAATCGTTGTTCTATTCGATTTCTACATGCTGATGTTTTCTACTCTCATGTTGGCAACTCACCCCCGTTGTGCCACAGTTCTTGCAGGTTGACCGCATGGATCAGTAGCGGCACCGCTAGGACACAGCTTGCTTTCGGGTGATTTGCATTGGTAGGTGGTACACATTGGCTCGTGCCACTCTTGTATTATTATTCCTATTGTATCTAGTCAACTCCATCAATCAGAAACTAGTATTTGTATATGTAGTAAGACTTAGCAAAACTTTAGTTGCGAGACTTAGAGTGATGGGTTATATGTTCGCTTGGGGGATTGATGTCTTGCTTTATTCTTTATCCTTTGTATTGATCTTCGCCGTTGGGCATCGTATACAAATATTATAACTTGTGTAGCTGTGATTCCACCGATTGGTGAAGAGCTAGCTCCCGCTTGGGGATGCCTTTTATATTATCATGTGTATGTCGTTTTGGATCAAAATATACGAAGGAGATGCTGCACAAATTTTTAAAAGACGAAACATGTTTTCAACTAGTAACATCCTCTTGCATTTTTCATGTTCCACTATTTATGCATTTAGGAAAATGTTGATTTCATCGTACCTTTATTTCAAAACTTCACATCTTTATTTTCTTTAAAAAGGTTTAGATTTCTGGGCTTCGGCTTACTTGAATTACGTTACGCCTGTAGACGTGGCGAGATTTAAGTACCGGTCACGAGCTAAATTTTCGGGTCGTGACAAAGTTGGTATCAGAGCGCTAGGTTTAACCTTGGTTCGAGTCTAGGTTTGACTATGTGGAGTCAGGGGCGTAATTTATTTCGGAACCTAGGCTTGACCTTACAGAATTAGACTTGAACAGGGGGGTATTAGACCCGAACTTTCGTGTCATAGGTTGACCTTGATTGATGGAGTAGGTAGCTTGAGGAGAGTGACGTACCGTACGTATATTCCGCGGCATATTTACGATACGATACTCCACTTAAGAAACCTTAGGATGTACATATCTTGAGATCTGTGACACTCTTCGTTCCCTTGATCATACATCTATTTGAGATCCTTGATTCTATTTGTTTCCATGATCATACTCTCACTGATTCCATTCCTGCTTAGGATCATGTATCCATTTTGGGATCTGTTGATTCTTTTCATCTCTTTAATCTATCTTCGTCGATACTTTCTTAAGGTTCCTGTCACTATGGTTTGAGCGCAGATTGAGCTGCAGCTAGTGATGCGGTCAGGGCGAGCTCGTCATGGACGAGGACTGACCATCGTGTTTTCTGGTGACATGGGAAAGTATCGATCTAGTGTTTGTGTTGTGACCTCTTGTTTGAGGCGAGTGTTTGGTTTTTCACCGGATGATCGGGCCATTGTTAGAGACAGCCTGTTGTGAAAGGACCGTTGATATACAGCCTACCTCAGAGATCGTGGTGTTGTCTACCGTGCAGACGGATGACCCAACTGTTGCTGAGATTGATGGGATGTCGCTTCCAGAGCTTATGAGTTGAGATCGCTGGAGCTTCCAGGCAGAGACGCGACAGATGATAGCTAGTATATCTTGAGTTGAGTTGAGCGACTAAGATGATTCGTATGATTTGATGCGCCGACGCAGGCCCAGTTGAGTTGAAGATTTCCAGTGTGGAGAATCTTACTTAGATCTAGAGTAGATTGACCTAGAGATGACGTTGTTCGTTGGATGATCCGATAGGAGATCAGTAAGTTGACCAGCTTCGGATAGAAGACCTCACCCAGATGCGTTCTGAGTTGATCGAGAATGGATGAGTATAGAATATTCCTCCGATGGTTGGGACGAGTTCCCGAGGACGTGTTCGGCTAGATATCTTCTACAGAGTGATGAAGATACCGAGTTTGTAACTTCCAGTCCGTGTGAGAGACTCCAGATTAACTGTAGCCGAGAACAATTGCAGTACGCAGATAGCAAGACGTGACGTCGAAGTGGACGAAAATAAAGACGAGTGGGATAAGAGGTTCGTGCGAGATGTTAACGAGCTGTTGTTACTCCCCATTAAGATTTGAGATCTGATATGTATACAGAGGCATTGGGATACAGCCAGTTCCCAAGGAAATGTTGTGCTGAGAACGCAGATATCCAGAAAGTGAGAAAAGATTATGCAAGAGTACCAGCCTCCGTATAGTTCAACATAGGCGAGATCGGAAGAGTCCTTGAGCAGGTTCCTTCCAGGACACTGCTGCGATAAGATTTGCACCATGGATCAATTGTGTCACGTGTATTCAGAGGGCCAGGGGCCAACGCCAGTGACGTGCTGCTTTGCTAATGGTCATGCTAATTGGCCGAGAGATGACCAGAGGAGTGCTAGAGCGGAATCGTTTCCGTTAGCACACCTGACCAGGCCGATGAGCCGATGGATTGCAAGATTGGTAATCCACAGAGAAAATGTGGACCCAGGGACAGAGGACGCCAGACCGTAAGCAAGAGTCAAATGGATGTTCTTGCTCCGCCAGTTTTGGGCGCACCGACATTTTTTCGACATTGTAGGAGGTGTACCTCAATGTCATTTGTTGCAATTTGTGTTTTGTGATCCGAGTATCACTCTTTTATTTCTTGGATTGAGTTTTGATGATTGAGTTTCATGATATTTTTTTCGTGCACCTTGGTTGCACCTATTGGATATTTTCTTTTGTGCATAGTTATTGCACTTGATTTATGTTTATACACCGCTACATCGGTTTGCGATTTATGCATATCTATTACACTTGATGTTGATTTTGTGCCTTGGCTGCACGTACTTATGATTATGGATTTCGATACGATCGATTTGTTTTTTGCACTCGGTATAGCTTATATGTGCTTGAAGTGCATTGGGATGGATTCTATGCACATAGTTGCACATGCTTATGATATTTATACACCTTGTTACACTCAGTGTTGTTTTTATACGCATTTGAGTTATTGATGAGTTTCCGTTCACTGGTTGCACCAGATTTCTATTTCGTGCATTTGTTGCACTAGATTTATATTTTGTGCATTTGTTGCACTGGATTGGTATTTCGTGTGCTGGATGCACCGGATTTGTGTTCCGTGCATTTGTTGCACTAGATTTTCATTTCATGCATTTGTTGCACCAGATTGATATTCCGTACATTGGTTGCACCCGATTTATGTATTTGAGCATTTGTTTCACCAGATTTATGTTTTGTGTGCATTTGAACTTGGCGTTCGTTTTCCATGCGCTTTACCGCACAGGGCATTTATACGGACCTGACGCGCTTGAGTTGGACTTTTGCACATATTAGGCGCTTGGTATTAGATTTCATTCATGCATGTTGGATGCACTTGACTTAGATTTTATTCGTGCATGTTGGATGCACTTGATTTAGATTTCATTCGTGCATGACGGATGAACTTGATTTGGATTTTCGCGCATGTTGGGCGCATGATATGAGATGTGATTTTGTTCACTATAGATGCACTTGATATGGTCGTGCACATCCGTTGAACTGGACAGATGCTTTCGTGCACACCCGTTGCACTTAGTTTGGTTTTGTGCACATTTGTAGCACTTGTATTTGGCTTTGATTTCAGTGCGCATCAGACGCACGTGATTGTTGGATACGCCTTTTGGAGCTGATTTTGCTCTTGAGCACTTTATTTTCATGATGGGCACTATATTATGTAGTAGCCGAACAGGACTGATCTAAGGACAGTACCTGAGTACTTTGCATGCATAAAAAATTTACCAAGAGGTTTTCAAAAAGGAGCCATAGTCTCGCTATTTCCTACGTGTCTGTGAGCGACATAAACGTTTATAAAGAAAAACCTTTTGGGATATTTCAAAAGGGCGTAACGTATATTTGAGCAAAACCTATATGAACGTATATTATTATTTTACAAATGAGCGTCCGTCACTTGTGTCGTGAGTTATGCATCACGCGGCCATTCAGAAAATAATTGCATGTGTTTTATTCTGTTTTTAGAAGATTTTTTTCCAAGGATGCGTACTATATACGTATTATAGTATTCGACTAGTGTATATTAGATTTCATTAGTGGATTTCGGGATTTGTATCTCCATTTTAACTCCAGTGATTGCGTTACGCTTTACGGAGTTCGATTTTGAGTTTCATACTTGTTTTCAGGCACACACGATGCGCTGTGGTATTTCTGTATCTTCCGTGATTTCGGAGCCCCGTTGATTTGAGCTGATTATTGAAATTTTTTAGTATTTGGGGATTAAATTTAAATTCGGGGAACGAATTTCTTTAAGGGGGGAAGATTGTAACGTTTTAGAAATCGTTTAGGCGAATTTTCCGTTAATCGGTTAAATAATTTGTGTTTTTCGTGAAAAACAAGATACAATCATTTTTCAATATAGACTTAAATGCACCTAGTTTAACTAGGAAATTGCTAGTATGTGGTATTTATTTAGTCACTTATAACTATTAGTTCACTTAAATATTTTTTCTAAATTAAATTTTTTATTATAAGCTTTTATTTATACACTTAATTAGTGGTAATTACAAATTGGAATGAGTTAAATATACAAATGTGAACCATGTCAACTTAGATACAAGTTTGTAACATGTTCTTCTTTTCTCAAATTGTTTACATGTTTCTAGAGTTCTCTAGGATTAATTAGAGAAGAAAATTAGAAAAGAAAAGGAATTAGAGATAAGATTGATGTGAGGTGCATTAATGGAGGCTTAAGGGTTAACTTAATCTAGATATTTTCCATACACTTACAGAAAAAAAACCTCCCCTTCCTCCTTGGCCGAGCCTCCCATGAGCAGCCCCAAAATTTTCCCCACTTCATTCCCACTTCAAAAATCGTCAAAAATCCATCAAAAATCCACATTTAATCTCACAAATTCCAAATTAAATCTCTACCCATTATTCAATAGCCTAATCTAGCTTGGATCAAGAAGCAAGTTAGCATTTTGGAGGCCATTTTGGGAGTCAAAATTTGCATGTTTGATATCAAGTTGTGAGGTATAAAATCCTAACCCTAAGTTTTAATTGTTGTTTAATTACTATAATCTAGTTTATTATGTGTTTAAATTTGGTTTTAATTGAAGGTTTGGAAATTCAAGAGAGGGTTTTGAATTCAAGTTAGGGTTTTGATTATTTGTTTATGGTTGTGATGTGTAGTCTCACATATCAAGACATGCAAAATCTAAGCCAGTTGCTAATTTGCTAATTGTTACTTTAAATTGTTTAAATGATATAATTATGCAAACTAGGTTTTTAGAATTTATGAAAATAAGTGAGGATAAAATATAGTTAAGAGTTGTGAAGCCTAATTATGATATTATACGAACATGGTAGCCACAAGATCGCTAATCCACGAGGTTTTGCACCGAAACTCCTTTGCGTTGCTTATTAGGTTTTCGGTATAATTTGACGTTGTGATGATATATATATTATCTTCTACGATATATATTGTGTTGTGAATATGCGATCAGTACAATCGGGTTCTAAGGTGATATCGCCGGATTTCTGTGAAAGTCTAGGGTTGGGATTTTGGCTATGTTTTCCGGGATTGGGATTCTTGGTTTTGAGATTTGATATTGTATTTGGTCGTTGGATGTTTGTACGTCAACGACGATGGTAGTTTGGTTGTTTTTGCATTCGTAGGCTATAGGTTCTAACTTATGAGCGCACCGTGTGCCGTATCGGTTTTCGGACATTGTTTTTATAACATTGCGATATGTGTTGATTTGTAGGTACCTTCGCGTGGATTCCGAGACGATGGAGCACATCGACTACGACTGAACAAGGAGTTCTGCAGGTGAGTAGATTTATATCAACGAAGGAAGTCGGGTGGATGGCGTATAGCACCCCCGCAAATTATAATGGAAATCGACATATGTAGAATATGGTTAAGGAAACCATGTTAGAAACTTATGAATATGGTCGGAGAAACCAATACTAGGAACCCACGAATGTGATTAAAGGTTTAGTATGAAATGATATGATATATATAAGGATGTCTTGAAGATATATATAAGGATGTGAATCACGATATATAAATATAGGTAGTGCACGAAAATAAGCATGAGATTTAGAGTAGCATGACATGAGATTTATAAGATAGAATATATATGTAAAATGACTTGATGTGATATATTAATGTGATGAAAAGAGTATACGATGCGATATGATGACTTGGAGTGATATGCCATTATATGGATGCGAGTCGATAAGAGATAGTTGATACCTTTGTCGATCCTATGATATGAGATTTATATGGATGTGACCTGGAAGATAGGTATATAAATATATATAATGTAGTGAATCTTGAGTGATATGCCGTACGAGACGTTAGGTCCGTACCCTCATTGTCACATAGGTTGATAGGATACCTAATGGTTTAATTCTGCCGTATGATAGATTACCGTACATGATGGGAGTATCTGGTGATTGATCCATACCCTTGACTAGAGGATGCCGTATGATAGATTATATCGTACGTGATTTTGTGAGGCTGGATGCCAATTGAGAGATTCAATGACTCGGATATATTATAGATACTTATACCATTTAGCATTTGGCTTACGATGTACCGTATGCTATGTTCATGTCATTCTCATTGCATTACATATACCTGTGCTAGTGCACCTACACCATTATCGATGATGCGTATGTTACACTTACACAGATTTGCCGGCTCACACACTTTATCATCCATAATTGCTATGTCACTTACACAGTAGAATTGCAACATTATGTTACTACTCTTGATTGTTCAGTATTGTCACATCACTATACTTGGTTGCATGATATACTTGCTATGCTCACATCACTATACTTGGTTGCGTGATATACTTGCAATGCTCACATCACTATACTTGGTTGCATGATATACTTGATATGCTCACATTTCGGTTATATGTTTGCGTACATCATGCTTTACGATATTACGCATTGAGATGTTGTTTTCATAAGATTCTGGATTTGAGAACCGTGGTTATATTTCAAAGGAAATTATGTATTGTTTTAAAGGCTCGGTTTCTCTTGATATGATATTTCAAGACGTCCACCATGTGTTTTCTCGGTTCTGAGATTGATATGTGAAACCCGATTCGAGGAGCGGTAGGCACCGTCTGCGGGTACATGGTGGACCCGATAAGGTACCCAGGGGAAAGAAATGATTTTCGTGGAGTAGCCGATGAGCCCGGCGGAGGGAACACTACCTACCGGTGATAGTATTTAGACTCGGAGGTTATCTGGAGGATACCGACCGGAGTCGTGAGATGGATATGAGGGCCGAACGTAGTATGCGGCGCCTGAGGGCCGATCTGAGGATGCGGTGCTTGAGATATGAGGATTTACGTGTCGATGCTCAACACGTGCTTCATGATTTTTCGAGTGTCGGTGTTGGACACTCAGGTTCCATGATTTGATGTGTCATTGATGGACACACGTTCTTTGATATCCTCATATATTTTCATGCATACAGGCATTGATTATATTGTTGGATGATATCCACATGCATATTGGCACTGATTATATTATTGGATGATATCCACATGCATACAGGCATCGATTATATTGTTGGATGATATCCACATGCATACAGGTATTGATTATATTATTGGATGATATCCACATGCATATAGGCATTGCTTATTGTTGGCATATATGTAGACACGGTCACCCTAAATATCATACCTTTATGATATAGTTGACCTGGGAAATCGTTGTTTTATTTGATTTCTACCTGCTGATGTTTTCTACTCACGAGTTGGCAACTCACCCCCGTTGTGCCACAGTTCTTGTAGGTTGACCGCATGGATCAGTAGCGGCACCGCTGGCATACAGCTTGCTTTCGGGTCATTTGCTTTGGTAGGTGGTACACATTGGCTCGTGCCACTCTTGTATTATTATTCCTATTGTATCTAGTCAACTCCATCAATCAGAAACTAGTATTTGTATATATAGTAAGACTTAGCAAGACTTGTAGTTGCGAGACTTAGAGCGATGGGTTATATATTCGCTTGGGGATTGATGTCTTGCTTTATTCTTTATCTTTTGTGTTGATCTTCTCCGTTGGGCATCGTATACATATATTATGACTTGCGTGGTTATGATTCCGACGATTGGCAAAGAGCTTGCTCCCGCTTGGGGATGCCTTTTATATTATCATGTGTATATGGTTTTGGATCAAAATATACAAAGGAGGTGTTGCCCAAATTTTTAAAAGGCGAAACATGTTTTCAACTAGTAACATCCACTTGCATTTTTCATGTTACACTATTTATGCATTTAAGAAAACGTTGATTTCATCGTACAATTATTTCAAAACTTCACCTCTTTATTTTCTTTTAAAAGGTTTAGATTTCTGGGCTTCGGCATACTTGAATTACGTTACGCCTGTAGACGTGGCGTGATTTAAGTGCCGGTCATGAGCTAAATTTTCGGGTCGTGAAAAGCAGTTAGTCGTCGCCTCCAGTATTGCCGCACAGAGCTCTGAATTGAGCAACGTGCTGGTGTGGATTGCTCGTCCCCTTATACACATGGAATTTAGGGATCGTTTATCGTGGCGGGTACTTGATTTGATCGTATCATCCTGGATAAGGTCGCCCAGTTCTGACGACTTGGTCAGCCGCTTCACTTGCTTGATGAGCTCGTGTTTGTTGGGCTATGTAGTCATCAAGGGTAGCCTTGGAGATTGTCTCTTTCTGGGCTGCTGAGATGGCCGGAGGAAGGTTTAACATTTCCCCTTTGTTGTCTTCGATGATTATCGGAGGATCTTCGGCTGGAGGTTCCGTCTGGATCTAAAAGTCGACCCTAGTACCACCATGAGGTTCCAAGTGGCATCAAGCATGCCAAATTCAAATTTTTATTGGTGCTAAGCTAGACTATACAAGATCTTTGCTAGAATATTAGGGTATAGATAACTATCATCACAAAACTAGTAGAAGCGAAAGATGGCTATACCCTCAGAGATCGAGTCATTCACTTCACATGCTCTGTGTAGTAGTCCCGTGACTCCACTAGGTTCCGCTTGAGGCTTTGGACGAGCTTCCTCCGATGACCTTTGTGCCGAAGATGATCCACGCGAAGTCCCTCCACCTCAAGCTACCTCTACGCTAAACTCTTTAGCATAGTAAACACGCTACACTCGATCGCTAGTCAAGTGTAGGATGGTGAAGTAGGGGATGTTAAAAGCTCACAAGTTTGTGTTCAAGCTTCATGGTTCACATCACATGTGAGGGTTGAAGCTTGAACTATAGCAATTGAGGAAGAAGAAGAAGCTAGAGAGCAACCATGGGAGCAACTCAAGAAAATGACTAAGTGTTGAGAATGAGCTTAGAATGAATGGAAACTCTTTACCTCCACTCATTCAAGCATGGAATTTTGCAATATAAAATTGCAACCATGCTTGAATTGTGAGTCAAGATGAATAAACTATGAATAAAACCCATGCTTGCAACCATGCTATCATTTTCCACCTCATTTCTATTTTCACAAAATAGAATTTTATGCCATGTTTCATTATATATATATATATATCATATATATTAATATATATTATGAAGAATAATTAGTGAGCTAATGATATTAGTTAAGATATAATTATATCACATTATTAAATCAACACTTGATTTAATAATCCGGTTATATCATATATGACCGACTAATATCATTTATCTGTATATCACATTATCAAATCAACACTTGATTCGACAATCTGGTTATATCACATATAACCAAACCGATAACAAATAACTGCCATATTACAATACGGTATCACATACATGATTTAATCACGCCCACACACATATCACATATGTGTCCTACTTCATTTTGCTTGAACCAGGGAACTTCTGTGTAAGACTCGTCAATACGCCAACAGTAGGTGATGATCATATCGGTCACTTACAAGCCGTCAGCAGTACTAACTGGACGTAACGGCTACCCGGGTATTGAGCGATATGAAGATCAACAAGCAAGCTTGTCCATAGTGCAAGGTTATTAGGCACTAGAACAAGGTTCTACAAGACATCAAACATGCCGTATTTAAAATTTTCATGTGCCAAACAACCTAAGCAAGGATCTTTACTAGAGAATTAGGGTTATAAACAACAAGTAAACTACTTTACATCTAAGTGATACGGATTACAACCTTTGCAGTCCATTCCTTCGCTTCATAAGCTCCGAGTTGAGGTCCATTCGCTGCGATAATCAAGCCCCTGGACTCTTTATAGGCTTCATGAGGTGAATGAGACATCCTTGCTTGAAGACATCACAATCCAAGATGGTCTATCTTGAGGAATCACAAACCCAAGCTCTCACTTCACTAATGAGGTATGAGTGAAGCAAATACCCTAATCTAAGTGGCTAGAATAGAAGAGGATGATGAAGTAGGAATTTTGCTCTCTTTAGTTTTTTATTTCTCACAATCTTTCATCACTTAGAAAAAATCAAGAAAGCTTTTTGTGAAGAAGAAGAAGAACAAGTGATGAATGAATTATTGTTATGAGGTTAGAAATGCAACCATGGGTCAAATGTTTCATGTTTAACTCATGTAGAGAATATACTATGGGCTAGGGCTAAAGGTTAGGTTAATAAATATCTTAGAAATATCAAGAAGGGTGGACTAAGTCAACACAAGAAAATATCTCAAGATTAATCCACTCAATTAGAATCTACTAAGATAATTAAAAAACCTAACCATAAACCTAGCCATGGTATTAATCTCATAAACGCTACTTGCATTTATAACCTAGCATGTTACAATATTATATATCACATATATAATATCTAATGTAACAAAAGAAAATAATACAATTAACATATATCACACACACACACACACACACACACACACACACACATATATATATATATATATATATTAATGTATCATCAAGTTAGAATAAGAATCATTTAAGTGAGTTTATATTAGTTAATTTAATGTAATATATCACATATATAATTATACATTAAATTATTAAATCAACACTTGATCTAATAACCCGGCTATATTACATATAACCGACTAATATAATATGTATCTTTTTATCGAAACAACACTTGATCCGATAACTCGGCTATATCACATATACCCGGCCGATATCACATATCACGAGAATAGAATACGATATCTCATATCGTATTAATCTCGGTCCTGCACATATTGAAGGGTTCCGGCAGCGCCCCGGCCATCGAAACGCGGCCAAAATGCGGAATAAAAATTTTCTAAACTGGCGCTACCGCTACCCTATTTACGGATCGACCTTAAACCCTAAACTAGAAAACTAACTGAGAGTTAGAATCGTTATACCGAGTTGATCCGAGTCCTTCGGTCTTCATTCCAAGCTCCTAGCGGTTCTTTGACAAAGTTTGGTTGCCGGTCTTCCTTTATCTCCGATGATCCACCCGAGAGAAACGGCGCAAGCTCCAACCTCGACAAACGAGGTAACCGACGCTCCAAAGTCGTTAGCGATGGAGAGTGGGGGTGTATGAAAGTGTCACTACAATTTTCTCTCAACTATTGAGCTCAATGAGAAACTCAAGAAAGATGAAGAAGGAGGTGAACTTTACATGAGCAAAAATGGCTAAGTGTGCAAGTAATGAGAGTGAGAGAGTGGACTAGCATAATGTGTAATGAATCATCAACCAAAAATGAAAAACCCCACCAAAGAAGTGGCCGGCCCCCCTCTCTCAATCACCAAGAAAAAATATCATTTCCAATTAAACAATTAAACAATGCACCATACTTTGCTACATGCACTTTTAACCATGCTTTGACCCACACCTCCTTTCCACCTCATTTATAAAACAAATGATTTTCCAAAATGGAAAATCATATAAATGAGGTGGCATCTTCTTCTAGAAGCTATTCCGTACAAAATACGGAATACTTTCCGGTACATGTACCGAAATACATATACGCGTATTCGTACCAAAATATGAATAGCCGAGAGAGAAAACGAATAGTGAACAATAATACTAGAATACGTATATACTAATACATATATATAAATTATTAAATCAAAACCTGATTTAATAAACTGGCTTAATCCTAAGCCGCTAGTATTATCAACCGTCCAATTAAAGTCTGCGCAGCAAGTGCACATATTTAATCGGACATATGCATGTATCAACATACGCCATGTACACCATATCGCCTGAACCGTGAAAACCCTCTGTGTGGGACTCTAAAGACTCGTCCATACGCTGGCAGTGGGTTTAACCACAAGCACGTCAGCGGCACTAGCTGTACGTAACGGCTACCCAGCTATTGAGCGAAAAGGAGGCCGACGAGAAAACTCATCCTGAACCCCTACTGAGCCTGTCAGTGACAATATCCATACAGTCCGGTCTGTTCGTCTAAGAGTATCGCATATCGTGTCCAGGGGGTTGGATAAAGTCAGACCCCCAACAACGCGATATTTAGTGTCGGTATGAAACCCATCACCACCTGAGAAACTATCGATCCTGGATCGGTAGTTCTCGTTTACCGTGGCCACGGATTTAAGGTGATGGACATCCGTACACAACGCGACATCAACCCCCAATACCGGGAGAGACGAATCCCCGACGATCCGATCACCGCCTCCATGTGGCTCGGGACTGTACCCAACTAAAACCTGTTTGCATGACTCCTTTGAGCCGTGGTAGGGTAGTAATCAAAGCACAGTGGGAACTCACACGAGACAAAATGACGATCTTAGATCGACATACTAACCTGTACACATGTCACCTGGGAACTGCTATCTGACAATAGGTATAATACCAACTAGCAGGTTCCCAGCGAGTCCGTCCAGTGTACTCATAACCCAATGAGCACCTGTATACTATCTTAGGTGAACAAACTAACAACAATGGCTTGTGAGACCTGGCCACCGCCCCTCGTCGGGGTCTCGATCAGTATACACTAGTCTACACTGTAGTATCGATGCCCGGTCTCGATACTCCCACGACTAGGGACATTTAAGAATGTGCTTATAGACCCACAGCTCCCACGTATGTGATCGCCATCGCAATGCTGGCAGTCAAGCAAGATTCCTATGGGCTCTATCAACATGTATATGATGATAAAGACAAACCAGATAACATACTATCATCTTGAGTAAGACTGTTTCATCGGTATAGGTCCTGCCTCAATCATCATAATCACAAGTCCGCGACTATGATAATTGCCTTGAGGGCACTATAGCCAACAATCTCCCACTTGCACTTAAGGCCAATTATTGCGATGTCGCATACTCACAGCCCGTGTGATACCGAACACCCAACTTCTCTACTAATCAGTTTCACAAAGCCCGTTTGTGAAAATGATTGCGTTCGAGAAATAGCCTCAGTGAGTGGATCCGCTCCAATGTTTCTTTCTGTATCTTTCTTAATCTCAATTTCACGGAGAAAGCTATCTCCCGAAATGAGCAATACCTGTCTTAGAATTTGTTTGGATATCTGATAAGACCCAGTTCACAAATGAACTCCAAATCCAGCAAACTTCTTAGACTGTATCGTCTACTGAATTTAATCAGTATCTTGCGCCATGCCTTTCCTCAGTATTCGCTTGGACCACCCGTCCAACATACTGTCCCTCAAAAGAGGGAAAACTATATCTCTGACAGTCACTCTGTCATCCAGGTCACCTTGGAAGCCTAAATTGATAACCGACTCGTGAAGGAGACTGCCGTAATCATTTCCCAAGAACATTCACTTATGTTCAATAACTGCTTCCCAATGTTTCTCAAGGATTGGATTAATATATCTGCTTATTGCATCTACTGCAAAAGCAATACTGGTGTGGTACTTGACATTTCATGATTAACTCAATTGCCTAAGCAAATGATATGTTAATCATGTAGATCCCTCTCCCCTTTAGTCTGTAATACACCTTTAGAGAGGTTGACTCCATCACCTGCAGGTACACCACCATGCAAGTGTATGTGCACGGCGGCGCCCCGGCCGTCAATCCGACGCCGGAATGCGGAAACGAAACTTTTCTAGAAACTAGAAACCGGCACCACCGCGCACTAAAATCCAGGATCGGGCCATTAACCTAAGCCTAGCAAACTATAGAAAGGGTAGAATGCTATACCAAGCGATCCGTGTCCTTCAGTCTTCGGCCTCCACTCCGATCTCCTCGCGGAAACTCCGGTCTTCAGCTCCTCGTCGGAACGGGCACCACATCGCCGGGTTCTTTTACGGGCTCCCACCTCTGGACCGAAGCAACTCGGGCACGAAGTTGGCGAGCCGACGTGCCCAAGAAATACTGTAGGCTAGTGTAGAATCACTTTGTCTCAATGGGGTGAAGTTGCCTTTGATGATGGGAGAAGGAGAAGAACTATGAAATGGAGCTTTGTGATTTTAGTGGCTAGCAAAATGAGAATGATAATCTTTTTCCCCCCACACCAAAATGAATCCCTCTCTCCTCTCCTAATATGGCCGGCCTCTCTCGAAAAAATTGGTGGACCAAAAGAAAAGTGAAGATAATCATGGATTAAAGTCACACCAATTTCTAATCCAAATCAATCCCTTCATTTTCCATCACAATAAATGCAAAGGAAGAGATAAGAAAGGAATCTAATAATTCTATGAACCATCACGAAGCCACATATGAAAATAACTCCCTCCACAAAGGTAATTTGCACAACTGCAAATAACCCCCTCCATCAGAAAAGTCCGGCCGCGAAGGAACAAAGGAAAACTGGCCTGAACGGAATGCAAACTGGCAACTTCAGAAAACTGATCCCGTAATAAATTACAGGAAAACCCCGCGACTGTATATACATACCCGCATTTGTATTGCGACTGAATACAAATGCAAAGAGACAAAATCTACACTGTACAATACTAGGATCCGGCTTAAACCAAAGACCGCTAGTATTATCCGTCCGGTCATGATCCGTGCAATACCGCACGTATCTGATCGAACCCTGCCATATCTCCATACGGCCTCTACAGCGTTTCGCCCGAAACTTGAGAAACTGGTCTGTGGGGGACTCTAAAGACTCGTCAATACTTTGGCTGTGGATTTAACCACTAGCACGTCAGATGTATTAGTCTATACGTAACGGGCTACTAGGTATTGACCAAAAGGGACGTCGATGAGCGAACTCATCCTGACACCCTACTGAGCCTGTCAGTGACAATATCCATACAGTCTGGTCCGTTCGTCTATGAGCATCGTATGGCGGGCCTAGGGGGTTGGTAAAAGTCAGACCCCCAAAAGCGGTACAAGTCGTGTCGGAGAGTAGCCCAGAACACACTGAGATACTACTGGAATACCTACCAGTAAATCTCCTGCCTTGGCCAAGGACTTCGTGTAATGGCTCTCCTAGACACAACGCGACCTCACCCCCAATACCGGGAGAGACGAACCCCTGCTGTAGCGTTTTGAAAATCATTTCGGTGAAATTTCGGAAAATCGGTAAAATAAGGGGGGTTTCTGTAAAAAGTCAAAATGCAAATATCTTATTATAAAAATTAAATATACATATTCTAGCTATGTAATTGCTATTATTTGGTGTTTATTGAGCCACTGGTGAAATTTTAAATTTTCTGAAAAATTTTCCGAAATTAATTATTTTAATATTATTTTAAGCCGTCACTAATATATTTAATTAGGGAAAATTACAAATTGGAATGAGTTGAAACAAATTTTGTGCATCATAAAACTTTAAATAAAATTTTATCATGTGGTTTTTGAAATGAAATCGTTTGCCAAAACGGTTTAGAAAATATCGAAGGAAAAGGCTTTTTTCGGTGAAATTAGTGTTAATGGAAATTGGGGTATATCATTTATTATTTTTTCCCTCACCCACACAAACCCAATTTCCCCTCCTTGGCTTAGCCCATGGCAGCCCATTATCCAAGTTCCCAAAAAAAAATGAGAGAAGCAAAACAAATGAAAGAAAAGGGAAATGAAAAGAAATAGATAAATGAGTATGGACTTTTGACTTTTGTGTTGATTTGAACCTTCCCCACTTGACTTTTCCCCACCTCACACACCCCCCCACACTTCCCCCCACCTGCACTTGACCGAGCCCCCCCTCTTCTTCAGCCCCACCTCATTTCTTCTTCTCTTTTCTCTTCAAAATTCCATAAAAAAATCATCAAAAATGCTTGGAAAATTCACAAAAAATCAAGCAAAAATCCAAATCAAAATCCACCTCCTACCCATTTTCCCTTGGCTACCATAGCATGGATCTTGGGATTTAGATTTCAATTTGGGAGGCTACGTGTGCTTGTGGGATCTTCAAATTTATTTGGGTATAATTCTAACCTTTTTGTTAAATTGTTGTTAATTGCTTTAAGTTAGCTTAATTTGATGTTTAATTGGGTTTTATTGCAACTTTAAGAAATTCAAGACTAGGGTTTGAATTTAATTAGGGTTTTTATCATTAGTTATGGTTGTAATGAGGAGATTAACATGTAATTGTATGCAAAATCTAAGTTGGTTGCTACTTGCTAATTTGTTAAATTAAAATGGTGATAACTTTGCTAAATTGCTAACTAGGTTTTAAAAAAAATAGTTTAAATATTGGGTTTAAAAATGTGATTAGGTTTTTCATGACTTCATTAAAATTATAAAATATAGTTTAATACTTTAGTTCATGAAAATCCAAGCTAGATTGTAGTTTGTGCATTTTTGCTATAAAATTGTTAAAATTGGTTAATATTGCAAACTAAGTTTTTGAAATCGAATTAAATTATGGGTTTAAAATTTACGTAATGGTTTCTATGGCATAATTAAGATATTAAGTTATCATCTTGGTCACTAGAATTGTTAAAACATCATGTTTTGTATAAAAACGGCGAATTGTGCTTGCTAGATTTTCGGAAAAATGACTTTTTAAGTGAAATTGGGATTTTTGTGAGTTTTAACCTATTTTATATTAAAATTTGTGTTCGTGAATGTGCAAATGAGTGTATTTGGGTTTTTCTCGATGGTTTGGCGTTTGTACCCCGACATCGAGGGTTTTTGGGTTGATTTGTGAAAGCAACCATAGGTTTTGACCTATGTGGGATTCGTGTGTCGTTTTGGTCATGAGTCGGATTTTAATGCGATACGATGCGTTGTGATATGTAGGTACCCCCATGTGGACTTCGAGACGACAAGCAAGCGCGTGGCGACGTCGGCACCGGCGAGCGAGGACCAGGTGAGTAGATTTATATCTACGGGGAGAAGTCGGGTGGATGGCGTATAGCACCCCCGCAGTTCGTGGTGATGTATACGAATACGTATACACACATTATTGATTATATTTTGTTTGAGTTTATTGATGATAAATATGGATGGTTTAGTATCGCAAAACCCTAGAGTAGTGGTCACACCATACATGCACACACCCACCCATACTTGCATACATTCTTCTTCCATTTGTGTTTACAGGAATATATATAGTTATGTGTTCATATAGGTATGGGACTATGTGTTCACATACGGATTTGAGGATGATACTTGGGATTGAGATGAGTCGATGAGATTTGTGTTGAGGTTGTGATATCGGTGATATGGCAGGATTCGTACTTGAGTTACGTCCTGGTGTCATGGCGGATCTTTGGATGACAATGCCATGTGAATAGTGATATTAGTAGTGTACTAGACGTAGGTCAGTACCCCAGATGATGATCTTGATAAAAAGGATACCAGATGAACAGTGTGATGAGTATGATATTGACCTGTACCCAGATTTGGGGATGCCGTACGACGGATTTACGTACGAGCTATATCTTGATGATTGATCCGCACTCTTGACTTGGGATGTCTGATTATAGATATGGTATCGGATATGATATTATTGAGGCGGGATCACCGACTAATATATATACAGGTATGTATATGGATCGACTCAGATGTTAGGCGGTTTCCTTACCTGTAGTCCAGCTTGTTAGCTTAGCCCTTTAGTTTAGTTTAGTTGTTGGATTAGATTCGATTCTTACCTATTTCAAAAACTAATGAATCGTGGGTATTTTAAAAGACAGCCCAAGGGATCCTACGGATATTTCAAAAGACGTATCTTTTCATAAAAACACCGTAGCCCCTATTTTCAAAACCCCATGATTCGTGTTATTTCAAAAGGCACCATTTGTAGGACTTATATTAGATTAATGCAGATTAGTTATAGTTGCGTCTAGTATTCAGCTCCCGCTCATTATTGTGGTTCGCTTCGCATCGCATACTTATATTATGTTTCATACTCCATTATTGATATCATGCTGTTAGGACACCAGCACCATTACCGATGATGCGTATGTACCACGTACACTTACTTGCCGGCTCACACACATCTTCATCGGTAATTGCCATGTCACGTACACCTTAGAAAATATTATTGCTTGACATAGCCTGTTAGCTAGTTGTTTAGACATGATATTAGTGTACTTGCCTTATATGTTAGTCTAGACATTGTAGTTATTACCTGCTACTTCATGCATACTGTTATTCATTGTTATGCCGCATTCATGGATTCTCATGCATATATTCACTTTTTACGTGCTATTGAGGTTTTGGATTCGGATTTCCATGAGATTTTCTGGATTTGGGGAAAACCGCAAAACATATACAAACTTCTTCTTTCTCTTTTTAAATGAAAAGCGCGGTTTTTCCCATGATGTATGAGTCGTCCACCATGAGTTTGCGGATGGATTTCGAGACCCGATTCGAGGAGTTGGATGAACCGTTTCGGGTACATGGTGGACCCGGTAAGGTACCCCGGGGCAAGAAGCTCGTGGTGATGACGATGAGCCTGGCAGGGGGAGACTACCTACCGGTGATTTTACCCGACGCGTCGGATATCCGGAGGATACCGTCGTGGTCTTGAGATGGATGGTAGGGGCCGGTCTGGACTGACGGCGCCCTAGATATTGAGATTGAGACATTGAGATTTCGAGATATTGAGGTACTGAGATTTGATGATACAGGCCAGTCCGGATAGCCGGAGCCTGAGGTTTTGAGACATTGAGATTTATGTTTTGTGTCGATGCTAGACACTGTTGATGCTGATTTCATTTATGATACCTCATTTTAAAAATACAAAAGAAATCTCACTAATTTATGAAAACAGTTTCTGCATTTACATGTATTCTGTTTTCATGCATTCATACCTCATTCATATGATATATTACTACCTGCGGCACTGACACGGGCACATGAGATCACACTCGGGTTAGATATTACCCTAGCCATTGTTATAGGCTGCATGTTATTCATATATTTGAGGATATATTATGATCATTGACCTAGGTTGCGTTATTTATGCGATTTCTGTGCGTAGATGTTTTTCTATTCACGAGTTGGCAACTCACCCCCGTTGTGCCCCAGTTTCTTGCAGGTTTGCCGTACAGGTTTCTTTACGGCTTGCGGGCATAGTTTCCTTCGGATGATTTGCTAGTAGGTGGGTTTACTTTTATCGTACCCCCATTATATATCTTGTATATTATTATTCTGTTGTATCTAGAAGTTCCATCAACCAAACATGTATTTATTTTGAGATAGAAACCAGTGATGTTATTCTTTCGACCTTAGAGTCGCGTGTTGTATTTCTGTGGATTTCTTGTTGTTTTGAGTTTCTTTTTGAGTTTTGATCCTCGCCCTTGGCGTTGTATATTATTTTGCTTGTGTGGTTGTGACCGTCGATTGACGAAGAGCTAGCTCCCGCTTGGGGATGCCTTTTTATTGATTTCGTATACTATTCATGTTGTATCCCGTTTGGGGGCCAGTATTTACAAAGGAGACTCTGCCGAAATTTTCAGGCAATTTTTGATGTTTTTAAAAACCCGCATAATTCGGCTTATGCTATTGAAACTACTTGTTTTAAATTGGTATTCCTTCACTCTACTACTTTTCTTGGTTTGGATTTCTGGGTTTTCGGCTTACTTAGATTACGTACGCCTCGAGACGTTCGTAGTTTAAGTGTCGGTCATATTCCGTACTTTCGGGACGTGACACCTGCAGATCCGCTCACTACCTCCATGTGGCTCGGGACTGTACCCAACTAAAACCTGTTTGCACGTCTCCTTTGAGCGTGGTAGGGTAGTAATCAAAGCACAGTAGGAAATCACATGAGACAAATGACGATCTCAGGTCGATGAACTAACCTGTACACATGTCACCAGGGAACTGCTATCTGACATCAGGTATAAGACCAACTAGCATATTCCCGGCGAGTCCTGTCCGGTGTACTCATAACCCAATGATCACCTGTATACATCTTAGGTGAACAAACTGACACCAGTGGCTTATGAGACCGGCCACCGCCTCTCGTCGGGGTCTCGACTGTATACACTAGTCTACTCTGGAGTATCGATGCCCTGTCTCGAAACTCCCTCGACTAGGGACCTTTTAAGGATGTGCTTATAGACTACAGCTCCCACGTATATGATCGCCCTCATATTGCTGGTAGTCAAGCAAGAATCCTAGGGGCTCTATCAACGTGCAATAGTGACCTGTAAGGTCACCTAAAGCAGTACACGATGATAAAGATAAACCAGATAGCATACTATCATCTTGAGTAAGACTGTCCTATTGGGACAGGTCCTCCCTCAATCATTGCAATCACGTGCCTGTGATCCAATAATTTACTCTGAGGGCACTATCTCCAACAGCCAGGAGTCGTCCCTTTAATGTCAAAGTACCCAGACTAGGATACTTCCCAAATCTAGATCTAAAACCATAGATCTACTAACCAGAAAACCTGATATTATATCCATATCCTGTGTGGAGAAACAACTTTATGACAACCACAATATAACCGATCGTAGTATAGGAATATCTCTTCCTATCAAGTGCATGTCATCCTAATACCTGGACATCACTGTAAGTCCGTGTTGCCCACCCCGGTGCTTACGGGGAGGCGGAAAACATAATAAAAATCGGATTTTTATGACTTAGGCAACATGGACTAACCTTGTGAGGATCTTTGCTAAACATAAACTAGCTAACCCTAACTACAAAGTAGCTAAGTGAAGAAAGGTTATACCTTTGGTCTTTAGTCCTTCTCTCCTTGCTCCTAGGTATGGTAGAAAAGGGTCACCTTGCTTGTCTTCTCCCGTCAAAGAAGGATCCACCCGAAAGCCACCACCTTTAGCTTCAACTCCAAGCTAGGAGTAACTAGAGTGCAAGAAATGCTAAGACTTGAACCCTAGAAGTGAGTAGAGAAGATCAAGAGAGGGTTTTTCTCAAGCTTTTTGTTTCTCAACACATGAGAGGGAGAGAGCTTGAGGGAGAGGATGAGCAAGAGAGAGAAATAGAATGAGAGAAATGAATTATTTGTGAGCCTTTCTCACTAATATGTGTGTATAATTTTTAATTGAATAATTAGCTAGATAATTATCATGGTAAATCATGACATGACCATTATCATTTCAAATTGCAAAGATCAAAAAGCATCTTCCAAAAGAAATTATGATGGTCAAAGTGTCAACCTTGGTCAACAAGTCAAAGAAGTCAAAAGGTCAACAACCACAACCATGGATAATTATTAAACTAATTACTAATTAACAATAACACACACATAAATATTAGGGTTAATAAAATGACAAAGGCCATTAACCCTAAACAAGGTCCTCTCCCCCAATCTCAAGCAACTGTGCATACGCACCCGCATTCGTGATCCGAGGAACACGAACACAATGAGAAAAACCAATCTCAAATCATATACTAGGATCCGGCTTAAACCAAAGCCCGCTAGTATAGACTGTCCGGACAGCAAACGTGCACAAGTGCGCGGATGCGAACGAACCCTGTCGCAAAACCATGCGACCTCTACTCGTTTTGCCTAAAGGCGAATAGCTCTCTGTGTGGGACTCTAAAGACTCGACACTACGCTGGCAGTGGGTTTAACCACAGACCGCGAGCGGCACTAGCTGTACGTAACGGTCCCCAGGTAGATGTCGATAAGAAGACCGACGAGGTGAACCCCATCTGCACTCCTACTGAGCCTGTATGTGACAGTCTCCGTACAGTCCGGTCTGTTCGTCTGATACATCGCATGGCGGGCCTAGGGGGGCGGTGAACGTCAGTCCCCTAATAGCGGTACAAGTCGTGTCGGAGTGTAGCCCAGAACACCCTGAGATAACACTGGAAACCTACCAGTATATCTCGCTTGCCCTGGCCAGGGACTACTCGTGTAATGGCTCTCCTGGACACAGCGCGATGTCAACCCCCAATACCGGGAGAGACGAATCCTGTCTAACCGTCACTGCCTCCAAGTGCTTCGGGACTGCACCCAAAAACTACCTGTTTGCACAGCTCCTTTGAGCCGTGGTAGGGTAGTAATCAAAGTGCAGTGGGAACACACTCGAGGCGAAGTGACAGTGTCAAGTCAGCGGACTAAGCTGTACTCATGTCACCTGGGAACTGATAACTGACGATAGGTATATTACCAACCAACAGTTCCCGACGAGTCCTGTCCAGTGTACTCGTAACCTAACGAGCACCCGCATACTATCCCAAGTACGACGTACTAACGGCTGTGGGACAGACCGTCTCCCACACTGGGATGAGAAGCGCATACGCTAGTCTACTCCGGAGTATCGATGCCCTGTCTCGATAGTCCAACGACCAGGGACCTGTATAAGGATGTGCTTATAGATTACCCAGCTCCCACGAGTGCGAGCGCCATCACAACGCTGGTAATCAAGCAAAGATCCTAAGGGCTCTACTAATATGTATACCAGCAATATGCTAAAAGAAACACATGCACATATTAAAGCAGAGACAAACCAAGTAGCATACTACCATTTCGAGCAAGATTGTATATACAACTGTGAATATCCCAAGCTTCCATTAAGTAATATACAAACTAGTATGATACAGTAATGGCCTCTAGGGCATATACACTAACAATCTCCCACTTGCACTAAGGCCATGTACTGGCGTATCGAAGACCTATCATCTCGATCAGCCGCTCGAACTGAGTCTGGGGTAGGGCCTTTGTGAGTGGATCTGCAGTGTTATCCTCTGATGCAACTCTCCGGACCTCGATCTCCTGGCGATCCACGATCTCCCTGATCAGGTGATACCGCCTTAAGATGTGTCTGGATTTCTGATGGGACCTGGGTTCCTTCGCTAAAGCTATAGCCCCGTTGTTGTCGCAATACAGAGGTATTGGGTCAACAATGGACGGAACCACCTGAAGTTCTTTCAAGAACTTCCTCATCCAGACAGCTTCTTTTGCGGCATCAGATGCAGCGATGTATTCCGCTTCCATAGTCGAGTCAGCAACGGTTTCCTGTTTGGAGCTCTTCCAACACACCGCCCCTCCATTGAGGGTAAAGACAAAACCCGACATGGACTTGGAATCATCCTTGTCACTCTGGAAGCTGGAGTCAGCAAAGGCCTCAACCTGCAGGTCTTTTCCGCCATACACCAAGAACATCTCCTTAGTCCTTCTCAGGTACTTGAGAATGTTCTTTACTGCTATCCAATGTTTCTCCCCAGGGTTTGACTGATACCTGCTTACCACACTCAGTGCATAAGCCACATCCGGTCTGGTACACAACATCGCATACATTATAGAGCCTACCGCAGAAGCGTAGGGTATAATAGACATGCGATCCCTCTCCAAATCAGTCTTGGGAGACATCTCTTTGGAGAGGGTGATCCCGTGACAAGCCATTACCGCGCTTGGAATCTTCCATACTGAATCTCTTCAGTATGGTGTCGATGTACCTGGACTGCGAGAGTCCTAATATCCTCTTGGATCTGTCACGGTAGATCCGGATACCCAGAATGTAGGAGGCATCACCCAGGTCTTTCATGGAGAACCTGTGTGACAAGAACCCCTTGACAGATTGTAGCATAGGAATGTCATTTCCTATTAAGAGAATGTCATCCACGTATAAAACGAGGAATACTACAGTTCTCGCTACAAATCTACAATAGATGCATGGTTCATCTGGATTTTTGATAAAGCCAAATTCTTTGACCGTCTCATCAAAACAGATGTTCCAACTCCGCGATGCCTGCTTGAGTCCATAAATGGACTTGAGCAACTTGCACACCTTTCCGCTGCTCCCACCCTGAATGAAACCCTCTGGCTGGTCCATATAGACACACTCCTCTAAATGACCATTTAGAAAAGCTGTCTTTACGTCCATCTGCCAAATCTCATAATCGTGGAAAGCAGCGATGGCAAGAAGGATCCGAATGGATTTCAGCATAGCTACTGGAGAAAAGGTTTCGTCATAGTCCAAACCAGGTCGCTGACGAAAACCCTTTGCTACCAGTCTAGCTTTATAGGTCTCAACCTGTCCATCTACACCAATCTTCCTTTTGAAGATCCACTTGCATCCTACGGGTTTTACCCCGTCTGGAGCAATGTCCAACGTCCATACTTTGTTGGTGTACATGGACTCCATCTCGGTCCGCATTGCATCCAGCCATTTTACCGAGTCGACGCTCTGAATGGCTTGCTGGAAGCTAGTAGGCTCATCACAATCTAGGATGCAGTCTTCTCTATCCCCGTCAATGAGAAAACCGTAGTATCTCTCGGGCGGATGAGACTGCCTACTACTCCTGCGGAGTGGCATAGGAATGTCCTGTTCTTTTGAACCTTCTGGTTCCATTAAACTTTCAGTAATAGTTTGTGGTTCTGGAATTTCTTCCAGTTCTATTGCGCTCCCACTTATTTCTTTTTCTATGAACTGATGTTCTAGAAAGTGGGCATGGCGAGAAACAAGGACTTTTTGTTCCTCTTCGTAATAGAAGTAATATCCCTTGGAGTTCTTTGGATATCCCACAAACTTGCACTGTACTGAGCGTGCCTCGAGCTTGTCCGCATGCTGCTTTTTTACAAAAGCTGGACATCCCCATGTCTTAATGTGATTAAGATAGGGTTTCTTCCCACTCCATAACTCATATGGTGTGGTAGGCACAGTCTTAGTGGGAACACGGTTCAAAAGATATGCAGCTGTTTCTAGCGCATACCCCCAGAACGATCGCGGTAACTCAGCGTTACTCATCATGGACCGTACCATATCCAATAGGGTTCGGTTCCGTCTCTCCGATACACCGTTATGTTGCGGAGTGTATGGAGGAGTAAGCTGAGAGAGAATTCCATTCTCTTTTAAATAGTTCAGGAATTCGGCACTTAAGTATTCTCCTCCTCGATCCGATCTTAGGATCTTGATACTTTTGCCTGTTTGTTTTTCTACTTCATTCTTATATTCCTGGAATTTTTCAAAAGCCTCGGATTTATGTTTCATTAAGAAGACATAACCGTACCTTGAAAAATCATCCGTAAAGGTAATGAAGTAAGAATAACCGCTTCGCGCATGTGTAGACATTGGACCGCACACGTCGCTGTGTACGAGTCCCAAGAGCTCGCTCGCTCTTTCTCCGTGTCCAGAAAACGGAGCCTTTGTCATCTTTCCTTTGAGACAGGATTGACAAGTTGCATACGATTGATATTCGAACGAATCTAAGTATCCTTCAGTATGTAACTTAGTCAATCTTCTCTCATTGATGTGACCCAGTCTACAATGCCATAAGAAAGTTTTATTAATTTCTGGAGACTTTCTTTTGTGTGTATTCTGGATATTGAAAACCTGTGGTTGGTTTAAAACGTATATACCGTTGTTCAATGTACCTGACCCAATCAACACTTGATTAAGGTGAATGTTCACTACATTACTTACAAATGCAAATTCATAACCTTCTCTAGATAATAAAGATACAGAAATGATATTACAGGTTGCATTTGGTACATAATAACAACTACGCAAAACCAAAAAGTGTCCATCTGATAATCCCAGGTGATAGTCCCCCACGGCCTCAGCATCCATGCTAGCACCGTTCGCAACTCTGAGGGTCATGTCACCTGTCTTCAAAACTCTACGCTTTCTCAACGCCTGCAAAGAATTACAGATATGAGATCCTGATCCGGTATCCAATACCCAGGAATTAGAGTTTATTGATAGACAATTTTCAATAACATACACACCTGAAGCTGAAGCTGCAACTCGCTTCAAATCCTGTGTTCTGGCTTTCCAAGCCTTGCAATCTTGTTTCCAGTGGCCACTTTTGTGACAATAGAAGCATTCTTCCTTCCCCACCAGCTTCCCCGCTACCTTTGTTGCTTTACCCTTTCCCTTCGTATCCACTTTACCGACACCGCCTCTTGGTTTGGCGGGGGCTTTCTTCTTCTTGCCCTTGGCTTTCGCCCTGGACCTAGAAGAGGAAGATCCTCCTACAAACAAAGTGGATGTCTCCCTACCCTTCTGTAGGGTGCCCTCAGCAGTCCTCAACATGTTCAGAAGTTCGGCAAGTTCAACCTCCTTTCCTTGCATGTTGAAGTTGAGAATGAACTGGGCGTAAGTGGAAGGAAGGGACTGGAGAATCAGATCAGTATAGAGTTCATTCTCCAACGTGGTCCCGAGGTCCGCGAGCTCCTCTATGTAGCCGATCATCTTAAGCACGTGGTCCGCTACCGATGATCCGACGGCCAACCTTGCCGAAAAGAGCTTCTTCGACACTTCGTATCTTGCGATACGAGACTGCTCTCCATACAGTTCTTTTGTATGGAGAAATATGGACTCTAGGTCCATATTCTCGTGCCTCCTCTGATGGTCATTGTCCATCGAGGCTAGTACGAGGCATTTGGCCCTCGCGCAATCTATCTCCCATGTCTTACGGATTTCTACATCCGCGATGCTGGAGGTGGGACCTGGGACGGGGGGAGCTTTGGTGGTAAGTATATACCCCAGCTTGTCATAAGTGATAGCCATCTTGACATTCCTGAGCCAATCTTTGTAGTTTGGCCCTGTCAATATGTTTTTATCTAGTAGTAACTTAAGTCCGGTCATCTTGAATGGTCGCTGCAATTAGGAGAGAGAAAAGAAACACTTTAGCATGATGCTCTTGCAAGTTTAGAGTGGTTTTTAGTTTGTCTAAACTGGATGGCTCACACTGTCTCTCGAATCCCTTCTCAAACCGTAAAGAAAAGGATTAGCCGGGATCATTTTCACCGTACAATACTTGCTTAACCGTTCAGCCAGGCCAGTGTCGGTACTTCGAGGGAGGTTTTCCAACGCTTTCGCGAAGTTCCTTAATTAAGTAACCTCTTTTCCCTGTGGGCGTAGCCCCGCTAACACCTTTCTAGGCACCTACTAGGTTTATAGCATTGATCGTTAAGTGAGAGTTTTCCCGAGGAGTAGCATATACTCACAGTAGGATCGGGATCCAAATATCATCGCGTGATAAAACCGAAGGAATCCTACCAGAATCATCACACTCCAAATGGTATGCAAATCTAGCAAGTTTCAGTACTTATGAAACTCCCGATGTGGATTTTTGCCCCATGCTCTTATGACCTTGACTTTGGCCAAAATATCATAAGTCACATGTCAAGTTCTACCCGTCATTCTCCTGGTTAATTTGGACCCACCCGTACCTACCCTTGACTTTGGCCAAAATGGCAGCACGACTGTCCCAAATCAACGCATCTATCTATGCTGCACATGAATACCCAAACGCTACCAATCACTATGCCTTGACTTTGGCCAAAATACATAGCTTGAATACTTTTGACCATTCATGTGGAATGACGGAGGGCTACGAATGGTTTTGGCGAAACCGTGAACGTAGTGAACTTGATATAATCGATGGAACGAGATAGCTTTTAAAAGGAGTGGTTCAAGCTCCGCGTTTAAAAGTTTAGTTTTTGAAAAAGAACCGAGTGGTTTTCAAAGTGTTCCAATCGACTTTTACTTGGTTTATTTCTTGCATTAGTTCTTTTAATGCGTCCCATCATTTAATCCTACCATTGCAGAAAACAACCAAAATATGACGTACGCTTATGCCATTCGCATTCGCCACGGGGCCCCGTCATCACCCGTTAGGTTACTTAACTAACGACAGAGCGGGGGCTGGGCTAGCGTGGCTGTAAAACATAAGCAACGCCTAAATAGTTATTATATATAAATATATAGCAATGATAGACATTACAGATCACAGATGAATACATTGGATATACTAGGAATCCGCAATGCGTTCGAGCCTGCAACGCAAAGGGGATTACACGGTCGCGGTGAATAGCCAATACCCCACCCAAGACCCCTACGGGTGCGGCAAACTACCCGCCAAGCACCCGAAGCGAAGCAACCTCCCTCACCACCGTGAGTAGGCCACTCGACACTTCGAGATACCCGGTAGTTTGTGCACCCCCTCCATGGGTCTATCCTAGGAGCAAAAACAGTAAAAAGAATTATACAATGACGGCTACAACCCCGACCCGGTTGTGCGGCCATACAAAGAATATTATTACATCAATTTACATGTTACAAATGAATGAAAGAAAATAACACTCATCTCACATCCAACCCGGCTATTCACCCGCGACAATCCAATCCATTCATATCCACAAACCAACAATCACAGATCACAGAGATGTATAACCCCGACTAATCGACTTATAGCGATTAGCCGACGTTCAATACATACAAGCATCACAGATATAACCGATATAGTTAAAGTGTAGTGAAGTTCCGAAAAATACGGATTTATAGGCCCCCAAAAGTAAATTTTAGTTCTGGAAAATCTGGGCACATATAACATATCCTAAAAATCCTAAAACCAACTCAGAAACAAACTGCAGCAAAAACGATACAGAGAGTTGACAAGACGGCCGCGCTTCCGCGGCAAGAGCTTCCTTATGCCGCGGAAGCGCGGTCCTCTTGGCTCCTCTCTGGTTCGTATTTGGTGGTGTTTCACACAAAACCCTGAGACAATTTTACAAGTATACAGTTTTTCATTTTAACCAGGAAAAATTTTAACAGAAAGTTGGATTTTGAAAAAGTTTGGTTTTAGGGTTTTTCGGTTTCGAAACTTCGTTACACTTAACTACTTAGCTAGTTTGAGTTTAGTTAGGCTATGATACCACTGTAAGTCCGTGTTGCCCACCCCGGTGCTTACGGGGAGGCGGAAAACATAATAAAAATCGGATTTTTATGACTTAGGCAACATGGACTAACCTTGTGAGGATCTTTGCTAAACATAAACTAGCTAACCCTAACTACAAAGTAGCTAAGTGAAGAAAGGTTATACCTTTGGTCTTTAGTCCTTCTCTCCTTGCTCCTAGGTATGGTAGAAAAGGGTCACCTTGCTTGTCTTCTCCCGTCAAAGAAGGATCCACCCGAAAGCCACCACCTTTAGCTTCAACTCCAAGCTAGGAGTAACTAGAGTGCAAGAAATGCTAAGACTTGAACCCTAGAAGTGAGTAGAGAAGATCAAGAGAGGGTTTTTCTCAAGCTTTTTGTTTCTCAACACATGAGAGGGAGAGAGCTTGAGGGAGAGGATGAGCAAGAGAGAGAAATAGAATGAGAGAAATGAATTATTTGTGAGCCTTTCTCACTAATATGTGTGTATAATTTTTAATTGAATAATTAGCTAGATAATTATCATGGTAAATCATGACATGACCATTATCATTTTAAATTGCAAAGATCAAAAAGCATCTTCCAAAAGAAATTATGATGGTCAAAGTGTCAACCTTTGTCAACAAGTCAAAGAAGTCAAAAGGTCAACAACCACAACCATGGATAATTATTAAACTAATTACTAATTAACAATAACACACACATAAATATTAGGGTTAATAAAATGACAAAGGCCATTAACCCTAAACAAGGTCCTCTCCCCCAATCTCAAGCAACTGTGCATACGCACCCGCATTCGTGATCCGAGGAACACGAACACAATGAGAAAAACCAATCTCAAATCATATAATAGGATCCGGCTTAAACCAAAGCCCGCTAGTATAGACTGTCCGGACAGCAAACGTGCACAAGTGCGCGGATGCGAACGAACCCTGTCGCAAAACCATGCGACCTCTACTCGTTTTGCCTAAAGGCGAATAGCTCTCTGTGTGGGACTCTAAAGACTCGACACTACGCTGGCAGTGGGTTTAACCACAGACCGCGAGCGGCACTAGCTGTACGTAACGGTCCCCAGGTAGATGTCGATAAGAAGACCGACGAGGTGAACCCCATCTGCACTCCTACTGAGCCTGTATGTGACAGTCTCCGTACAGTCCGGTCTGTTCGTCTGATACATCGCATGGCGGGCCTAGGGGGGCGGTGAACGTCAGTCCCCTAATAGCGGTACAAGTCGTGTCGGAGTGTAGCCCAGAACACCCTGAGATAACACTGGAAACCTACCAGTATATCTCGCTTGCCCTGGCCAGGGACTACTCGTGTAATGGCTCTCCTGGACACAGCGCGATGTCAACCCCCAATACCGGGAGAGACGAATCCTGTCTAACCGTCACTGCCTCCAAGTGCTTCGGGACTGCACCCAAAAACTACCTGTTTGCACAGCTCCTTTGAGCCGTGGTAGGGTAGTAATCAAAGTGCAGTGGGAACACACTCGAGGCGAAGTGACAGTGTCAAGTCAGCGGACTAAGCTGTACTCATGTCACCTGGGAACTGATAACTGACGATAGGTATATTACCAACCAACAGTTCCCGACGAGTCCTGTCCAGTGTACTCGTAACCTAACGAGCACCCGCATACTATCCCAAGTACGATGTACTAACGGCTGTGGGACAGACCGTCTCCCACACTGGGATGAGAAGCGCATACGCTAGTCTACTCCGGAGTATCGATGCCCTGTCTCGATAGTCCAACGACCAGGGACCTGTATAAGGATGTGCTTATAGATTACCCAGCTCCCACGAGTGCGAGCGCCATCACAACGCTGGTAATCAAGCAAAGATCCTAAGGGCTCTACTAATATGTATACCAGCAATATGCTAAAAGAAACACATGCACATATTAAAGCAGAGACAAACCAAGTAGCATACTACCATTTCGAGCAAGATTGTATATACAACTGTGAATATCCCAAGCTTCCATTAAGTAATATACAAACTAGTATGATACAGTAATGGCCTCTAGGGCATATACACTAACAATCACTCTCTACTACCTTCTTAGCAGATCCATCTCCTATTCTGATGAGGTCAAGACCTATGACTGTCACATCAAAAATAGATGATTTATTTCCGCTATACTTGTTTTAGTCTATAAATAGACATAAGCTACTTGCCCACTATGCTTCCGCTGCTCCCACTGACTACAACAACCCTCTGGCAGAGTCATATACATGTGCACTTCTAAAGCTAGTTTAGAACGACGCTATACTCATCCTCCTGCCGGGTCTTATAGTCTAGAACAGCAGCAATGGCAAGTCTGGGTAAACAAGAACCTCCCTGTCACCGTCTCTGAGAAGACCGAAGTACCTTTCGGGTGCCTGAGGTTACTCACCAAATCTGCGGAGTGGCTAATGGAACATCAAATCCAATTGAATCCTTAGGTTTCATTAAATTTCAAATAACCGTTTGTGGTTCTGGAATAACTTCCAGTTCTACCATACTCCCACTTCTGTTTTCTGAAAAAATCCATTTTATTAAAACTGTGGCGAGTCAAGAACAATATAAATATTGATCTTCCTGATGGTAGAAAGTTAACCCTCGTCAAAGCCCGGGATAACCTACAAACAGCCATTACTGAAACGTGCCTTGAGTTTATCCAGATTCTGGTTTTAAGAATCAGCCGGAAAACTCCTTATACCTTAACATCGTTAAGATATAAATTGATTCTATATATGTCTAATATAGAAACAAAAGCACTAATCTAATTTAAACCAGATTCAAAATCATGCAGCTGTCTCCAGTGCATATCAACCAAATGGAAAGAGGACAATTAGCATTACTCAACTAGGAGTGCATCCATATATGAGTAACCTGAAAGAGAAGCAAGTTCTCAAAACCATCACTATCAACGGAATACCAAATATAAGTATCTACATCTTCGACTTCATCGAAGAATCCTGATACTTCCAACAAATGGTTCTCTACTTCATTCTCATACCTATAACTTCTCAATATCTGGACTTTGCATTTCAACGAAATACTTGTCCAGAACTGGAGAAGTCATAAGTAAACAGAATATAGTACGAGTACCAACCCCATTCTCCTAACGAACACTGGACAATATACAATACTTTGTATAAGTCCCCTGAGTCCAATAACTCAAACTCTGTGCGTCGTAGGTTGAAAAACTGTACTTTGGTTAAGAAGAGTTACAGTTGAATGCACCTTACATAATCACCAACTGATATAGGTAAATGTCATAGACACAATATCAAAAAGTTATATCTCACTTTATAAAATAAATATACAGATATATCAGTTTGAAATTGGTGCATAACAACGGATATTCAAAACCAAATGTTTTCCGTCCGGCAAAATCCAGATGATTTCCTCAAATATCACCAATTACAACGAATTCCGATATAATGAGGATCTAATCACCCAATTCCCAATATCTTACTCCCACTCACGATCCGTAATATCATACAGATGTGAGAAACTGAACTGGTAAATATATACCCTGGAGTTAGATTCTAATTGGGAAAACAGTTTTCAATTAACATCGCACAATGAAACTGAAACATGAAAATGTTTCGAAGGGGTAACCGGGTATTCCTAGTAACGCCTCTTCCACTATCATGATTCACGACAGTAACCATATAATTATCTGCCCTCACTGCAATCCCTTTATTTTGTCTTTACTTATTACCTTATGTACACCTCCTTTATGCTAATTGGTTTTCTTCATTCCCTACCCTTCGGCACCAGCCTAAGGTTTGGAAGAAGACTATCCAATAAGCGTAATAGGTGTACTCTCCTAATCCTAGGAGCCCTCGCAACCTGAGAGAAGGTAAAGAGAAAAGACATCTGAATAATCCTATTCTTTTTCTCCTGAACCAGAATCCATCCTCGAAAAAGTTCCTTCGAGTTTGTATGTAACTATACGATGGATTTATCCAATGGAAGTGGATATCCGTAATAATACGGGGTGTTCTGGAGAAATGCAAAGGTGATATAGAAGTGGCAACGATATATGCGACACCATGACATTCCAAAAGCCAAAGTATTTTAAGAAGGTTCGGTCAACTTGGTTTCATGAGTTTTAGTCAAAAGTCGGGTCATAGTCACAGCCAGAGAGAGAGAGAGAAGAAACACTCAGCATGCACTCTAACCTAGATCAGAATGGTTAATCATTTTATCTAATCTGGATGGCTCCCACTATTTCCTCGAATCCTCCTCCAAACCCCAAAAGAAGAATTAGTCGGAATCACCCGAAGAGTAATGCTACTCATCAGTGGGAATCGGGATCCAACTATCATCGCATGATAACATGATGGAAGCCACTCAAGTCACCACACTCCAGAAGGTATGCTCAAGCCTGGCAAGTTTCCTGTATGTTTGAAACTCCCGATATGATTTTTACCCCTAACGACCTATAACCTTGACGCTTGCCAACAAATTATAGGTCACTAGTCAAGTTCAACCCGTCATTGTCCTGGATTAACTCGAACCCACCCACACAAGCCCTTGACGCTTGCCAACAAAGCTGTACGACTGTCCCGATCAATCGCATATCCATACTACAAATAAGTATTATTCAGCTACCGCACACTATGCCTTGACGCTTGCCAACAAACATAGCACGAATACCAAATAGTACTTATAAGAAATGACGGAGGGCTACGGATGGTTTTTGGCGAAAAACCTTTAACGTAATGAACTTGATCTCGTTGAAGGAATCCAAGTGGTTTTATAAATATATAGTGGCAAAACGTTTGCTAAAGAGGTCACTCCCGGAGAAGGGATCTCGGCTCTTTCCCCATCGAATGGGGTGCAGGTTATCCCATACTGAATACCACGATGCAAAGCAAAAGTAATCGACTATAGTGAAGTTATTACGTTGACGCAAACTTTTACTCAAGGGGTCACTCACGATGAAGGGATCTCGGCCTTTGCCTCGTCGAATGAGGTGCAGGATATTCCAAACTGAATACCACTGTGCAAAGCAAAAGAGAACGTCTGTAATGTCAGTTTTTAAAAACTTGGTTCCAACAACATCATATATAGGTTTTTTTTATCCTTGCATTGATAAGAATCAATGCAGTTCCATCAATTAATCACACCAGAAAAGAACGAAAATAAAATGTACGTATATGCCATCCGCATTCGCCACTGGGTCCCGTCATCACCCGTTAGATTACTTAACTAACGACAGAGCGGGGACTGGGCTAGCGCGGGTGCAAAACATATACAACATCTATTAGTATATATAAATATATATATAACAATCGTCCCAGGCATGATATAAAGCAACATCACAGAAACATCACAGAAGCAATACAGAATGGTGGATAATCTGGAGCCCTGGGTTTCACTTGATCCGCAAGTGAGACCCGACGTTCCTTGTCTTGTGGATAGCACGTGCAATGAAACCTAGACCCCTACGAGCGCGGCAAGTTTCCCGCCAAGACCAGAAGTGAGGCAGCCCCCTTCAACAACGTGAATGGACCACCCAGCACTTCACTGAATCCGGTAACTTGAGCACCCCTCCTGGGTCAACTATACCACCTACGAGTGCGGCGAATAGCCCGCTAATTCTAGAGTAAGGTCCCATCCGTCTGAATGCCTTGAGATGCGGACCAGTTGCCCTCTAGAACCCGGCTATTCGTGCACTCCACCGCGGGGTAATCCTAGTACAGAAAATAAAATAATATACAAGGATGACATCGACCTCAGCCCGGTCGTGCCCCAAAAGATTAATATACAAACGGGCAGTGACGGCAGTCCACATGTTGGAAGCTCGCCCCGCAATTTCAAATGTACAAATGAAATAAAATCGTACTATCATTGCACCATTGCTATCCACCATGATGATACAACTAACATCACAGCACAACACAGAATATCAACGTGAATATCACGTTTGCAAACCCGTCTAAATGAAAATATAGCAGTTAGACGGGTTTACCGATCTAATGACATTCACGGTCGCAGATAGAAATGTATGTACTGTTAAACGCAAACTTAAAATATCGATCGACTAAGTTCCAAATTGTCCCCAATAGCAAAACAACACTTCACAGAAACCTGGGCCAAAACAGTATATCACAAAAATCACAATTTCACATCAGAGGGCTACAGGAAAAAGTTTGATGCCCGTCGCTACTAAATAGCCGCGGATCCGCCGTCAATGGGGGGTACGTGCGGCGGTTCCGCGGCGCTTTAGAGGCTTCAGGGGCTCAAATTTTTTCTGTACCCTTAGAATTGCCTGCACAGATTTTTAAGCTACTGCAAATAATTTTTTGAACAATTTTGAAAAACGACAGCAAACTGAAAAATGAAATCGTGATTGCGGTAAAATCCGTCGATCGATCTTTTAAGCACGTTTAAACAAGCTAGTAAGGGGTTTAAAGGGTGGCTCTGATACCATGAAGGGCTCCGGCAGCGCCCCGGCCATCGAAACGCGGCCAAAATGCGGAATAAAAATTTTCTAAACTGGTGCTACCGCTACCCTATTTACGGATCGACCTTAAACCCTAAACTAGCAAACTAACTAAGAGTTAGAATCGTTATACCGAGTTGATCCGAGTCCTTCGGTCTTCATTCCAAGCTCCTAGCGGTTCTTTGACGAAATTTGGTTGCCGGTCTTCCTTTATCTCCGATGATCCATTCGAGGGAAACGGCGCAAGCTCTAACCTCGACAAACGAGGTAACCGACGCTCCAAAGTCGCTAGCGATGGAGAGTGGGGGTGTATGAAAGTGTCACTACAATTTTCTCTCAACCATTGAGCTCAATGAGAAACTCAAAACAGATGAAGAAGGAGGTGAACTTTGCATGAGCAAAAATGGCTAAGTGTGCAAGTAATGAGAGTGAGAGAGTGGGCTAGCATAATGTGTAATGAATCATCAAACAAAAATGAAAAACCCCACCAAGGAAGCGGCCGGCCCCCCCTCTCTCAATCACCAAGAAAAAATATCATTTCCAATTAAACAATTAAACAATGCACCATACTTTGCTACATGCACTTTTAACCATGCTTTGACCCACACCTCCTTTCCACATCATTTATAAAACAAATGATTTTCCAAATGGAAAATCATATAAATGAGGTGGCATCTTCTTCTAGAAGCAATTCCGTACAAAATACGGAATACTTCCCGGTACATGTACCGAAATGTTGGATATAGTGCTCTCTAAGTCAATTATTGGATCGCAGGTACGTGATTGCAATGATTGAGGGAGGACCTATACCGACATGACTGTCTTACTCGAGATGATAGTATGCTATCTGGTTTGTCTTTATCATCGTATACATGGTTTAGTTCACTATTACATGTTGATAGAGCCTATAGGATTCTTGCTTGACTGCCAGCAGTATGATGGCGATCATATACGTGGGAGCTGGAGTCTGTAAGCACATCCTTAAAGTGTCCCTAGTCGTGGGAGTTTCGAGATAGGGCATCGATACTCCAGAGTAGACTAGTGTATACAGTCGAGACCCCGACGAGGGGCGATGGCCGGTCTTACAAGCCATTGGTGTCAGTTGGTTCACCTAAGATGTATACAGGTGCTCATTGCATTATGAGTACACCGGACAGGACTCGCCGGGAACATGCTAGTTGGTATTATATATATCGCCAGATAGCAGTTCCCTGGTGACATGTGTACAGGTTAGTTTTGTTGGATATAGTGCCCTCAGAGTCGATTATTGGATCACAGGCACATGATTGCAATGATTAAGGAGGACCTATGCCGGTAGGACAGTCTAACTCGAGATGATAGTATGCTATCTAGTTTATCTTTATCATCGTGTACTGCTTTAGGTGACCTTACGAGTCGCTATTACACGTTGATAGAGCCCCTAGGATTCTTGCTTGACTACCAGCAGTATGAGGGCGATCATATACGTGAGAGCTGGAGTCTATAAGCACATCCTTAAAAGGTCCCTAGTCGTGGGAGTTTCGAGACAGGGCATCGATACTCCAGAGTAGACTAGTGTATACAGTCGAGACCCCGATGAGGGGCGGTGGCCGGTCTCACAAGCCACTGGTGTCAGTTGGTTCACCTAAGATGTATACAGGTGCTCATTGGGTTATGAGTACACCGGACAGGACTCGCCGGGAACCTGCTAGTTGGTATTATACCTGACGTCAGATAGCAGTTCCCTGGTGACATGTGTACAGGTTAGTTCATCGACCTGAGATCGTCATCTGTCTCGTGTGAGTTCCCACTGTGCTTTGATTACTACCCAACCACGCTCAAAGGAGACGTGCAAACAGGTTTTAGTTGGGTACAGTCCCGAGCCACATGGTGGCAGTGAGCGGATCTGCAGGGGTTCGTCTCTCCCGGTATTGGGGGTGAGGTCGCGCTGTGTCTAGGAGAGCCAGTACATGAAAAGTCCTTAGCCAAGGCAGGATATTTGCTGGTAGGTATTCCAGTAGTATCTCAGGGTGTTCTGGGCTACACTCCGATACGACTTATACCGCTATTGGGGGTCTGACTTTTACCAACCCCCTAGGCCCGCCATGCGATGCTCATAGACGAACGGACCGGACTGTACGGATATTGTCACTGATAAGCTCAGTAGGGTGTCAGGATGAGTTCGCTCATCGACGTCCTTCTGGTCAATAGCTGGTGGCCCGTCACGTATGGCTGATACCTCTGACGTGCTAGTGGTTAAATCCACAGCCATAGTATTGATGAGTCTTTAGAGTCCACCACACACACAGTTACTCAAGTTTCGGGCGAAACGCTGTAGAGGCCGTATGGAGATATGGCAGGGTTTTATCAGATACGTGCGGTATTGCACGGATCGTGATCGGACGGTTTTTACTAGCCGGCTTTGGCTTAAGCCGGATCCTAGTATTAGATAGTGTAGATTTTGTCTCTTTGCATTTGTGTTCAGTGGGAATACAAATGCGGGCCTGTATATGCAGTAGTGGGGTTTTCCTGTAATTTATTACAGGACCAGTTTTCTGAAGTTGCCACTTTGCATTCCGTTCCGGCCGGTTTTTCTTTGTTCCTTCACGGCCGGACTTATCGATGGAAGGGTGTTATTTGCAAGTTTGCAAATAACTAATTGTGGAGGGGTTTCTTGCATGTGTGAGGCATCATGATAGTTTATTCATGATGAGATTCTTTATTGGTCTTTTCCTTTGCTTTTTGAGAAAGGATTGATATGTGAGTTTGGTGTGACCTTTTATCTTGGATTTATCTTTTCTTTTCTCCATGGATTATTTCATTCCATTATCTCCACCATGGAGGAGGCGGCCGGCCACACAAAAGAAGAGGGGAGAGAGGAAAGTTCATTATGTGAGGAATTGGTTCATATCATGTATTTTTGCTTGCTACCAAAAATCATTCATCTCCAAAGTTATTCTTCCCTCCACATCAAAGGCAACTAAACCCCAAAGAGACATGCTACTACACTTCATCTACAGCACTCCTTGGACGCGTCGGCTAGCCAACTTCACGCCCGAGTTGCCTCGGTCCAGAGGTGGGAGCCCGTAAAAGAACCCGGCTACGTGGTGCCCTTTCCGACGAGGACGTGACGGACGGAGATTCCGCGGGAGATCGGAGTGGAGACGAAGACCGAAGGACACGGATCGCTTGGTATACTTCTCTACCCGTATTTTAGTTTGCTAGTAGCTAGGTTAATGGCCCGATCCGGGATAAAAGTGCACGGTGGTGCCGGTTTGCTAGTGTGCAAAGTTTTTGTTTCCGCGTTTCCGGCGTCGGATCGACGGCCGGGGCGCCGCCGCGGACTTACATTGGTATCAGAGCCACGCCATTAACCTTGCCTAGCTTGCTCTAGTATGTTTAAAACCCGATAGAACAAAAATCGCAAAAACCCGTATTTTCAGTGCACTGGTTTCTGTCGAATTTTTTTTTAGCTCCAAAAATTTTTCAGGTTATTGCAGAATACTGTGCATGGAAATCTAAGCAATCTGAGAAAATTTGGTCGTGAGATCTCACCATAACGCCGCGGAACCGTGGCCAAACCCATGCTTGGGCCGCGGTTCCGACACGCTTTTGATTGATCACTTGACCAAAATTTTGCAGATAGCTTCTGTCTAGGAAATAAGGGTTTTGGGATATTATTTTTGGGCCCAGATTTTCTGTAAGTGCTACAGTACTGCTTGAGGCCCACTTCGGTAAGTTTGTTCGATCGGATATTTTAAACACATTAGTTCACAGTATTTACATTATATCTGCGACCGTGAATGTCACTTGATCGGTAAATCCTGTCTAACTGCTATAGCCCGGTTAGACGGATTTGCGAACGTGACATTCACGTTGATGTTCTGAGTTGTGCTGTGATGTTGCGGATCGGTCGTGGGGATAGCCTGGTTGCAGTATTAGTGCAGTTTTGTTTTATATGTACATTTGATATTGCGGGGCGAGCGTCCGACATGTGGACTGCCGTCACTGCCTGTTTGTATTATTCTTTTGGGGCACGACCAGGTTGCGGTCGATGTACCTGTTGTATGTATATTTTTCTTTCTGTACTAGGATTACCCCACGGAGGGGTGCACGGATAGCCGGGTTCTAGAGGGCAACGGGCCCGCATCTCATGGCGTTGAGATGGAGGGGGCTTTACTCTAGAATTGGCAGGGCTATTCGCCGCACTCGTAGGGGGTACAGGTTGACCCAGAAGGGGTGCCTAAGTTACCGGATTCCGTGAAGTGTTGGGTGGTCCATTCACGTTGCTGAAGGGGGCTGCCTTGCTTCAGGTTTTGGCGGGTAACTTGCCGTGCCCGTAGGGGTCTAGGATTTTCATTGCACAGGCTATCCACACGACAAGGGAACGTCGGGTTTCAGTAGTGGCTCTATGAAACCCGGGGATCCCAGATATCTGTATTGTTCTGTGATGCTGTACATTTCTGTGATGCTGCATTTTTTATCACGCCTTGAGCGAAAATTATATATTATATATATATTAGTAGATGTTGTATATGTTTTGCATCCGCGCTAGTCCAGTCCCCGCTCTGTCGTTAGTTAGCTAACCTAACGGGTGATGATGGGACCCAGTGGCGAATGCGGATGGCATATACGTACGTCATTATTTTCGTTCTTTATTGGTGTGATCAATTGATGGGACTGCATTGATTCGGATCAATGCTAGCTAAACAAACCTATTCTGATGTTGTTGGAAAATTTTTCAAAAAGTTATTATTGCAAGGGTGTTCTCTTTTGTTTTGCACAATGGTATTCAGTTGGAATATCCTGCTCCTCAATCGACGAGGCAAGGGCCGAGATCCCTTCACCGGGAGTGACCCCTTGGACAAAAGTGTGCATCAGGGCAATAACTTCACTATAGCCGATTACTTTTGCTTTGCATCGTGGTATTCAGTTGGAATATCTTGCACCTCATCCTACGGGGAAAGAGCCGAGATCCCTTCACCGGGAGTGACCTCTTTAGCAAAGGTTTTCGTTGCTATATTTTTATAAAGCTATCAGTTCCTTCAACGATATCAAGTTCATTACGTTAAAGGTTTTCGCCAGAAACCATTCGTAGCCCTCCGTCGTTTCAGATGGGTAGCACATAGTATTCATGCTATGTTTGTTGGCCTTCGTCAAGGCATAGTGTATGGTAGCTGCTTGTTACCTTTCTGCTGCATAGATAGATGCGTTGGTTTGGGACAGTCGTATAGCCTTGTTGGCCTTCGTTAAGGTCTTGTACGGGTGGGTTCAAATCAACCTGGACAATGACGGGTAGAACTTGACATGTGACTTATGATTTGTTGGCCTTCGTCAAGGTCATAAGAGCATGGGGCAAAAATCACATCGGGAGTTTCAAAAGAACTGAAACTTGCCAGATATGCGCATACCTTCTTGAGTGTGATGACGTGAGCGGATTCCGTCACGTTATCATGCGATGAGAGTTGGATCCCGATTCCCACTGATGAGTTGGTTTACTCCTAGGGAGATCCCGGCTAATTCTTCTTTCAGGTTTGGGGAAGAATTTGACGTTACAGTGGGAGGTTTCCAGATTAGATAAAGTGATAACCATTCCGATCTAGGTTAGAGTGCACGCTGAGTGTTTCTTTTCTCTCTCTCTTTGCCAGCGACCATTGACCCGACCCTAGACTATGACTCAGAGACCAAGTTGACCGAACCTTCTTAACACTGGTTTTTGGATTGTTAGAGTTGCAGACCTCATTGCCACTCCTACTTTTACCCTTTTCTCCAGGACACCCCGTATTACTACGAACGTCCACTTCCATTGGACAAAACCATCGTATGGTTATATACGAATTCGAAAGAATTTATTCGAGGATGTTTTCTGGTTCTGGAGAAAACGAATAGGACTATTCAGTTGTCTTTTCCTTTTACCTTCTCTCAAGTTGCGAGTACTCCTTGGTTTAGGAGATAGTACACCTATTACGCAAATTGGATAGTCTTCTTCCAAACCATAGGCAGGTGCCGAACGGTAGGGAAGGAAGAAAACCAATTAGCATAATGATGGTGTACAAAAGGTATTAAGTTAAGACAAAGAAAGGGATTAGTAAGAGTGCAAAGTAAATTGCGACTGATATTCACGACCAAACCAAGTATTTCTTCGCCAATCCTAAATCACCTTTGTATTTCTCCAGGACACTTCGTATCACTACGAAGATCCACAGTTTATTGGATAATCCATCGTATGGTTATATACGAACTCGAAAGGAACTTGTTCCAGTTCGGGGATGGATCCTGGTTCAGGAGAAATAGGAATAAGGTTTATTCGGTTGTCTTTTATCTTCACCTTCTCTCGCATCGCGAGTGCTCCTAGGATTAGGACAGTATTGTAAGTCCATGCTACCTCTTCCGGTACTTTCGGGCATGCGGAATTTAGTGAAAAACAATTTTCTAGAGGCGGTAACATGGTCTCAAAACCGGAGCTTTGTTAAACTACTAACTAACAACCTAACAAGAGTTTACCTACTCGGTTAGGGGGCTATACCTTTCTTGAACTCCTTCGTCTTCGACTCCTTCCGGTGTACGGATCGGCCTCACCTCGCCGTCTCCTTGCGCCGAAAATCGATCCACCTGAAAGCTTCTACCTTTGGCTTCTTCTTCGAACTTTGAAGAAACTAGTTCACTCGGTTTGCTAAATCTTATGAACTAGAGTGAGTAGAGGAGAGTGTGTTGGGATTTTCTCTATGGTTCTTGGTTCTCAACACATGAGACAAATGAACCATAGACTAAAGAGAGGGAGAGCAAGAGGAAGGAGATGAGAGCTCAAGAACACAAGAGAGAGAATGAAAATGATAGAATGAGCAAGACATTTCTCACTTGGCTCTCATAATCAAAAACCATCATCACAAAAATAGTAATCGAGTATTGTGTAAATGGTTTAAGACAAAATGGCTATATCATTTCATGCACTCATATTGCACAAGAGAACAAGAAAGTAAAAAGTCTTTACCATGAAATGATAGCCATTGTCATCATGATGGTCAACTAGTCCAACCTAGTCAACCGGTCAACATAGTCAACAAGTCAACAAAGTCAACCCCTCAACAACTATGTCACCACAATACTTAATTAATATTATTGTTAATTACATATCATATTCTCATTAGGGTCGAGCAAAAAGTCAACAGTCAACGGTCAACGGTCAACAACCCTAATGAGAATCCTCTGCCTCTGTCTCTCCATCAACTGTGCATACACACCCGCATTCGCGTTCCGAGGAACACGAATACATACTGGATAAAACCAATCCCAAAACGTACACTAGGATCTGGCTTAAACCAAAGCCCACTAGTGCTAACTGTCCGGACAGTGTACGTGCACAAGTGCACGGATGTGACCGAACCCTGTCGCAACACCATGCGACCTGTCGCAAAACCATGCGACATCTACTCTTTTGCCTAAAGGCGAATAGCTTTCTGTGTGGGACTCTAAAGACTCGACACTACGCTGGCAGTGGGTTTAACCACAGACCGCAAGCAGCACTACCTGTGCGTAACGGTCCCCAGGTAGATGCTGACAAGAAGACTGACGAGGTGAAACCCATCTGAACTCCTACTGAGCCTGAATGTGACAGTCTCCGTACAGTCCGGTCTGTTCGTCTGATACATCGCATGGCGGGCCTAGGGGGGCGGAAACGTCAGTCCCCTAATAGCGGTACAAGTCGTGTCGGAGTGAAGCCCAATACACCCTGAGATAACACTGGAAGCCTACCAGTATATCTCGCTTGCTCTGGCCAGGGACTACTCGTGTAATGGCTCTCCTAGACACAGCGCGATGTCAACCCCCAATACCGGGAGAGACGAATCCTGTCTAACCGTCACTGCCTCCAAGTGCTTCGGGACTGCACCCAACTACTACCTGTTTGCACGACTCCTATGAGCCGTGGTAGGGTAGTAATCAAAGTACAGTGGGAACACACTCGAGGCGAAGTGACAGTGTCAAGTCAGCGGACTAAGCTGTTCTCATGTCACCTGGGAACTGATAACTGACGATTGGTATAATATCAACCGGTCAATTCCCGACGTCCTGTCCAGTGTACTCATAACCCAACGAGCACCCGCATACTATCTCCAGTACGACGTACTGATGGCTGTGGGACAGACCATCTCCCACTCTGGGATGAGAAGCGTATGCGCTAGTCTACTCCGGAGTATCAATGCCCTGTCTCGATAGTCCTGCGACTAGGGACCTGCATAAGGATGTGCTTATAGATTACCCAGCCCCCACTAGTGTGACTGCCATCGCAACGCTGGTAATCAAGCAAAGATCCTAAGGGCTCCACTAATGTGCATAGGTGATATACTAAAATAAACACATGTACACATTGAAGTAGAAACAAACCAAGTAGCATACTACTATTTTGAGCAAGATTGTATATACAAGACGAATATCCCAAGCTTCCATTAAGTAATATACAAACTAGTATGATACAGTAATGGCCTCTAGGGCATATACACTAACAATCTCCCACTTGCACTAAGGCCATGTACTGGCGTATCGAAGACCTATCTTCTCGATCAGCCGCTCGAACTGAGTCTGGGGCAAGGCCTTGGTGAATGGATCTGCAGTGTTATCTTCTGAAGCAACCCTCCGAACCTCGATCTCCTGGCGATCCACGATCTCCCTGATCAGGTGATACCGCCTCAAGATGTGTCTGGATCTCTGATGGGACCTGGGTTCCTTCGCTAAATCTATAGCCCCGTTGTTGTCGCAATACAGAGGTATTGGATCAACAATGGACGGAACCACCTGAAGTTCTTTCAAGAACTTCCTCATCCAGACAGCTTCTTTTGCGGCATCAGATGCAGCGATGTATTCTGCTTCCATCGTCGAGTCTGCAACGGTTTCCTGTTTGGAACTCTTCCAACACACCGCCCCTCCATTGAGGGTGAAGACAAAACCCGACATGGACTTGGAATCATCCTTGTCACTCTGGAAGCTGGAGTCAGTAAAGGCCTCGATCTGGAGGTCTTTTCCGCCATACAGCAAGAACATCTCCTTAGTCCTCCTCAGGTACTTGAGAATGTTCTTTACCACCATCCAGTGTTTCTCCCCAGGGTTTGACTGATACCGGCTTACTACACTCAGTGCATAAGCTACATCCGGTCTGGTACACAACATCGCATACATTATAGAGCCTACCACAGAAGCGTAGGGTATAATAGACATGCGATCCCTCTCCAAATCAGTCTTGGGAGACATCTCTTTAGAGAGGGTGATCCCGTGACAAGCCGGTAGGTTACCGCGCTTGGAATCTTCCATACTGAATCTCTTCAGTATGGTGTCGATGTACCTGGACTGTGAAAGTCCTAATATCCTCTTGGATCTATCACGATGGATCCGGATCCCCAGGATGTATGAGGCATCACCCAGGTCTTTCATGGAGAACCTATGTGACAAGAACCCCTTGACAGATTGTAGCATAGGAATGTCATTTCCTATTAAGAGAATGTCATCCACGTATAAAACGAGGAATACTACAGTTCTCGCTACAAATCTACTATAGATGCATGGTTCATCTGGATTTTTGATAAAGCCAAATTCCTTGACCGTCTCATCAAAACAGATGTTCCAACTCCGCGATGCCTGCTTTAGTCCATAGATGGACTTAAGCAACTTGCACACCTTTCCGCTGCTCCCACTCTGAATGAAACCCTCTGGTTGGTCCATATAGACACACTCCTCTAAATTTCCATTTAGAAAAGCGGTCTTTACGTCCATCTGCCAGATCTCATAATCGTGGAAGGCAGCAATGGCAAGAAGGATCCGAATGGATTTCAGCATAGCCACCGGAGAAAAGGTTTCGTCATAGTCCAAACCAGGCCTTTGACGAAAACCCTTTGCAACAAGTCTAGCTTTATAGGTCTCAACCTGTCCATCTACACCAATCTTCCTTTTGAAGATCCACTTGCATCCTACGGGTTTTACCCCGTCTGGAGCAATGTCCAATGTCCATACCTTGTTGGTGTACATGGACTCCATTTCGGTCCGCATTGCATCTAGCCATTTTACCGAGTCAACGCTCTGAACGGCCTGCTGGAAGCTAGTAGGCTCATCATAATCTATGATGCAATCTTCTCTATCCCCGTCTATGAGAAAACCGCAGTATCTCTCGGGCGGATGAGACTGCCTAGTACTCCTGCGGAGCGGCGTAGGAATGTCCTGTTCTTTTGAACCCTCTGGTTCCACTAAGCTTTCAGTAATAGTCTGTGGTTCTGGATTTCTTCCAGTTCTACTGCGCTCCCACTAATTTCCTTTTCCAAGAACTGGTGTTCTAGAAAGTGGGCATTACGAGAAACAAGGACTTTTTGTTCCTCTGCGTGGTAGAAAAGATACCCCCTGGTGTTCTTTGGGTATCCCACAAACTTGCACAGTACTGAGCGTGCCTCGAGTTTGTCCGTATGCTGCTTTTTGACAAAAGCTGGACATCCCCAGATCTTCAGATATTGAAGATAGGGTTTCTTCCCATTCCATAACTCATATGGTGTGGTAGGCACAGTCTTAGTGGGAACTCGGTTCAAAAGGTATGCAGCTGATTCTAGCGCATACCCCCAGAATGATCGCGGTAACTCAGCGTTACACATCATGGACCGTACCATATCCAATAGGGTTCGGTTCCGTCTCTCCGATACACCGTTATGTTGTGGAGTGTATGGAGGAGTAAGCTGAGAGAGAATTCCGTTCTCTTTTAAATAGTCCAGGAACTCGGCACTCAAGTATTCACCACCTCGATCCGATCTTAGGATCTTGATACTTTTGCCGGTTTGTTTTTCCACTTCATTCTTATATTCCTGGAATTTTCCAAAGGCTTCGGACTTATGTTTCATTAAGAAGACATGTCCGAATCTTCAAAAATCATCCGTAAAAGTAATGAAGTAAGAAAAACCGCTTCGCGCATGTATAGACATTGGACCGCACACGTCGCTGTGTACGAGTCCCAAGAGCTCGCTCGCTCTTACTCCGTGTCCAGTGAACGGAGTCTTTGTCATTTTTCCTTTGAGACAGGATTGACAAGTGGCATACGATTGATATTCGAACGCATTTAAATATCCTTCTGTATGTAACTTCGTCAATCTTCTCTCACTGATGTGACCCTGTCTACAATGCCACAAGAAAGTCTGATTTATTTCCGGAGACTTTCTTCTGTGTGTATTCTGGACATTGAAAATCTGCGGTTGGTTTAATACGTATATACCATTGCTTAATGTACCTGACCCAATCAGAACTTGATTAAGGTGAATGTTTACAACATTGCTTAAAAACGCAAATTCATAACCTTCTTTAGAAACCAAAGATACAGAAATGATATTACAAGTTGCGTTGGGTACAAAAAAGCAATTACTCAAAACCAAAACATGTCCATCTGACATTCCCAGGTGATAGTCCCCCACGGCCTTAGTATCCATGCTAGCTCCGTTTGCAACTTTGAGGGTCATGTCACCTGCCTTCAAAACCCTACGGTTTCTCAACGCCTGCAAAGAGTTACAGATATGAGATCCTGATCCGGTATCCAATACCCAGGAAGTAAAGTTTATTGAAAGACGGTTTTCAATAACTTACACACCTGAAGCTGAAGCCGCAACCTGCTTCAGATCCTGTGTTCTGGCTTTCCAAGCCCTGCAATCATTCTTCCAGTGTCCCTTCTTATGACAATAGAAGCATTCTTCCTTATCCACAAGCTTTCCCACTTTCTTTGTTGCTTTTGCCTTTCCCTTCGTATCCACTTTACTAACACCGCCCCTTGGTTTGGCGGGGGCTTTCTTCTTCTTTCCCTTGGCTTTCGCCTTGGACCTAGAAGAGGAAGATCCTCCTACAAATAAAGTGGATGTTTCCCTACCTTTCTGTAGGGTGTCCTCTGCGCTCCTCAGCATGTTGAGGAGTTCTGAAAGTTCAACTTCTTTTACTTGTAAGTTGAAGTTTAGGATAAACTGGGCGTAAGTGGAAGGAAGGGACTGGAGAATCAAGTCCGTATAGAGCTCATTCTCCAACGTGGTCCCAAGGTCCGCGAGCTCTTCTATATAGCCAATCATCTTAAGCACGTGTTCCGCTACCGATGATCCGACGGCCAACCTTGCCGAAAATAACTTCTTCGACACTTCGTATCTTACGATATGAGACTGCTCTCCATACAGTTCTTTTGTATGGAGAAATATGGATTCGAGGTCCATATTCTCATGCCTCCTCTGATGTTCGTTGTCCATAGAGGCAAGCACGAGGCACTTGGCCTTCGCGCAATCTAGTTCCCAGGTCTTACGGATTTCCTTATCCGCGACGCTGGTTTTGGGACCTGGGACAGGGGGAGCTTTGGTGGTAAGAAGATACCACAGCTTGTGGTAAGTGATTGCCATCTTGACATTCCTGAGCCAATCTTTGTAGTTTAGCCCTGTCAGTATGTTTTTATCTAGAAGTAACTTAAGTCCAGTCATGTCGATTGGTCGCTGCAATTAGGAGAGAGAGAAGAAACACTCAGCATGATGCTTTTGCAAGTTTAGAATGGTTTTTAGTTTGTCTAAACAGGATGGCTCCCACTGTTTCTCGAATCCCTCCTCAAACCAAAAAGGAAGAATTAGTCAGGATCAATCTCACCATACAATACTTGCTTAACCGTTCAGCCAGGCCAGTGTCGGTACTTCGAGGGAGGTTTTCCAATGCTTTCGTTCCTTAATTAAATAACCTCTTTTCCCTGTGGGCGTAACCCCGCTAACACCTTTCTTGACACCTACTTGGTTTATAGCATTGATCGTTAAGTGAGAGATTTCCCGAGGAGTAGCATATACTCACAGTAGGATCGGGATCCAGATATCATCGCGTGACGAAACTGAAGGAATCCTACCAGAATCATCACACTCCAAATGGTATGCAACACTAGCAAGTTTCAGTTCTTTTGAAACTCCCGATGTGGATTTTTGCCCCATGCTCTTATGACCTTGGCGTGAGGTCAAAATGTCATAAGTCACATGTCAAGTTCTTCCCATCATTATCCAGGTTAATTTGAACCCACCCGTACCTACCCTAGACGTAGGCCAAAATGGCAGTACGGCTGTCCCAAACCAATGCATTCTATCTATGCAGCAGATAAATATCCGGAAGCTACCAATCACTATGCCTTGGCGTGAGGTCAAAATACATAGCTTGAATACTACCGAATATTCAACTGAAATGATGGAGGGCTACGGATGGTTTTGGCAAAACCGTGAACGTAGTGAACTTGATATAATCGATGGAACGAGATAGCTTTTAAAAGGAGTGGCTCAAGCTCCGCATTTAAAAATTAGTTTTGAAAAGAACCGAGTGGTTTTCCGAAAGTGTTCCAACGATTTTAACTTGGTTTATTTTCTTGCATTAGTTCTTTTAATGCGTGATATTCTTGCATTAGTTCTTTTAATGCGTCCCATCAGTTAATCCTACCATTGCAGAAAACAACCAAAATATGACGTACGCTTACGCCATTCGCATTCGCCACGGGGCCCCGTCATTACCCGTTAGGTTACTTAACTAAAGACAGAGCGGGGGCTGGGCTAGCGCGGCTGTAAAACATAAGCAACGCCTAAATAATATCATATATAGATATATTGCAATGATAGTCATTTCAGATCACAGATAAACACATTGGATATACTAGGAATCCGCAATTCGTACGAGCCTGTAACGAAAAGCAGATTACACGGTCGCGGTGAATAGCCAATACCCCACCCAAGACCCCTACGGGTGCGGCAAACTACCCGCCAAGTACCCGAAGCGAAGCAACCTCCCTCAACTCCGTGAGTAGGCCACTCGGCACTTCGGCATACCCGGTAATTTGTGCACCCCCTCCATGGGTCTATCCTAGGAGCAAAAACAGTAAAAATAAATTATACAATGACGGCTACAACCCCGACCCGGTTGTGCGGCCATACAAATAATTATTACATCAATTTACAAATTTACATGAATTGAAAGAAAAGAAAATTCTCGTCTCACAACCCCCGGCTATTCACCCGCGACAATCCAATGAATTCATATACACATTCCAGCAACATTACAGATCACAGATTTGTATAACCCCCACTAATCGACATATAGCGATTAGCAGACGTTCAATACAAATATCACATCACAGATATACCCGTCAGCTTAAGTCTTTAGAAGTTCGATAAAAAATACGGATTTTTAGGCCCCAAACACAAAATTTTCGTTCTGGAAAATCTGGGCTGAAAACACATATTCCAAAATTCCCAAAATACCCCACTGAACAAACTGCAACCAAAATTTCCCACTGCCGAGTCAACTCGGCCGCGGAACCGCGGCGGGAGCACGCTCCCGCCGCGTTTCCGCTGCGCTTTGATCGGTTCAGTGGATGAAATTTTTGCAGTTTGCTATAAAAACCCTGAGTCGATTTTTGAAGCATGATTTATTACTTTTACAGCACTTTAAAAATCGACAGCAAGTTTGAAATCCGGGTTCATTTCGGGACTTTTTCTTTGATCGATCTTCTAGTTATTTTGCTAACATGTTTGATAGAGTTTAACTAGGCTATGATACCACTGTAAGTCCATGCTACCACTCCCGGTACTTTCGGGCATGCGGAATTTGGTGAAAAACAATTTTCTAAAGGCGGTAACATGGACTCAAAACCGGATCTTTGTTAAACTACTAACTAACAACCTAACAAGAGTTTACCTACTCGGTTAGGGGGCTATACCTTTCTTGAACTCCTTCGTCTTCGACTCCTTCCGGTGTACGGATCGGCCTCACCTCGTCGTCTCCTTGCGCCGAAGATCGATCCACCTGAAAGCTTCTACCTTTGGCTTCTTCTTCGAACTTTGAAGAAACTAGTTCACTCGGTTTGCTAAACCTTGTGAACTAGAGTGAGTAGAGGAGAGTGTGTTGGGATTTTCTCTATGGTTCTCGGTTCTCAACACATGAGACAAGTGAACCATAGACTAAAGAGAGGGAGAGCAAGAGGAAGGAGATGAGAGCTCAAGAACACAAGAGAGAGAATGAAAATGATAGAATGAGCAAGACTTTTCTCACTTGGCTCTCATAATCCAAAACCATCATCACAAAAATAGTAATCAAGTATTGTGTAAATGGTTTAAGTCAAAATGGCTATATCATTTCATGCACTCATATTGCACAAGAGAACAAGCAAGTAAAAAGTCTTTGCCATGAAATGATAGCCATTGTCATCATGATGGTCAACTAGTCCAACCTAGTCAACCGGTCAACAAAGTCAACAAGTCAACAATGTCAACCCCTCAACAACCATGTCACCACAATACTTAATTAATATTATTGTTAATTACATATCATATTCTGATTAGGGTCGAGCAAAAAGTCAATAGTCAACAGTCAACGGTCAACAACCCTAATGAGAATCCTCTGCCTCTGTCTCTCCGTCAACTGTGCATACACACCCGCATTCGCGTTCCGAGGAACACGAATACATACTGGATAAAACCAATCCCAAAACGTACACTAGGATCTGGCTTAAACCAAAGCCCGCTAGTGCTAATTGTCCGGACACTGTACGTGCACAAGTGCACGGATATGACCGAACCCTGTCGCAAAACCATGCGACCTGTCGCAAAACCATGAGACATCTACTCTTTTGCCTAAAGGCGAATAGCTTTCTGTGTGGGACTCTAAAGACTCGACACTATGCTGGCAGTGGGTTTAACCACAGACCGCAAGCGGCACTAGCCGTGCATAACGGTCCCCCGGTAGATGCCGACAAGAAGACTGACGAGGTGAAACCCATCTGAACTCCTACTGAGCCTGAATGTGACAGTCTCTGTACAGTCCGGTCTGTTCGTCTGATACATCGCATGGCGGGCCCAGGGGGCGGTAAACGTCAGTCCCCTAATAGCGGTACAAGTCATGTCGGAGTGAAGCCCAATACACCCTGAGATAACACTGGAAGCCTACCAGTATATCTCGCTTGCCCTGGCCAGGGACTACTCGTGTAATGGCTCTCCTAGACACAGCGCGATGTCAACCCCCAATACCGGGAGAGACGAATCCTGTCTAACCGTCACTGCCTCCAAGTGCTTCGGGACTGCACCCAACTACTACCTGTTTGCACGACTCCTTCGAGCCGTGGTAGGGTAGTAATCAAAGTACAGTGGGAACACACTCGAGGCGAAGTGACAGTGTCAAGTCAGCGGACTAAGCTGTACTCATGTCACCTGGGAACTGATAACTGACGATAGGTATAATACCAACCGGTCAGTTCCCGACGAGTCCTGTCCAGTGTACTCGTAACCCAACGAGCACCCACATACTATCTCCAGTACGACGTACTGATGGCTGTGGGATAGACCATCTCCCACTCTGGGATGAGAAGCGCATGCGCTAGTCTACTCCGGAGTATCGATGCCCTGTCTCGATAGTCCTGTGACTAGGGACCTGCATAAGGATGTGCTTATAGAATACCCAGCCCCCACTAGTGTGACTGCCATCACAACGCTGGTAATCAAGCAAAGATCCTAAGGGCTCCACTAATGTGCATAGGTGATATACTAAAATAAACACATGTACACATTGAAGTAGAAACAAACCAAGTAGCATACTACTATTTTGAGCAAGATTGTATATACAAGGCGAATATCCCAAGCTTCCATTAAGTAATATACAAACTAGTATGATACAGTAATGGCCTCTAGGGCATATACACTAACAAGTACACCCATTATGCTTATTGGATAGTCTTCTTCCAAACCATAGGCTGGTGCCGAACCGTAGGGAAGGAAGAAAACCATTTGGCCTAAAGAGGTGTGCAGAAGGTAATGACTAAAGACATAAAAAGGGATTTGGAGAAGTGGCAATGAAATATACGGTTACAGTTGTGAATCTGGATAATAGAGGAGGCATTACTAGGAATACCAGGATACCCCATCGAAACATTTCAATGTTTCAGTTTTACTGTGTACTGTTAAAAGAAAACTGATTTTCCAATTAGACACTTTCTCCAGGGTATGTATTTACCAGGTTTGATTCTCACATCTGTATGGTTTTACAGATGATGAGTGGGAGTAAGTTATTGGGAATTAGGTGATCATCCTCATTATATCGGGATTCGTTATGATAGGTGATATTTGAGGAAGCCACCTGGGTTGTTTGCCGGTCGGCGAATATTTGGTTTTGAATATCCGTTGCTATGCACCAATTTTAAATTGATATATCTGTACGTCTATTTTTATAGAGTGAGATATACCTTTTGAAATTATGTCTATGACATTTACCTATATCAGTGGATGGTTAGGTAAGGAGCATTGAACAACGGTGTAATTCTTCTTAACCATAAGTACAGTTTTCAACCTACGACACACAGTGAATGAGTTACTTGACTCAAGGGACTTATACAGAGTATTGTATATTGTCCAGTGTCTATTAGGACAGAGGGGTTGGTCCTCGTACTATATTCTGTTTACTTATGACTTCTCTAGTTCTTAGACATGTGTTTCGTAGAAATGCAAGGTCTAAGTTTTGAGGAGTTATAGGTATAAGAGTAAAGTAGAGAACCAGATATTGCAAGTATCGGGATTCTTCAAGGTGATCGAAGATGTAGATACTTGTGAATGGTATTCAGTTGATAGTAATGTTTAAGAGAACTTGCTTCTTTTTCAGGTTACTTATAATTGGAAGCATTCCTAAGTTGAGTAACGCTGATCAGCCTCTCTCCATTCAGTTGACATGCACTGGAGACAGCTGCATGATTTGAATCTGGTTCAATAAAATCAGTGCCTCTGTTCCTGTATTGGATATAGAACAGTTCATATCTTGACATTGTTAAGGTACGGGGAGTTGTCCGGCTTATGCTTAAAACCAGACTCCGGATAACTCAAGGCACGTTTCTGTAATAGCTGTTTGTGGGTTGACCCGGGCTATAACGAGGGTTGACTTTCTACTATCTGGAAGATCAATAGTGATATTGTTCTTGACTCGCCACAGTTTTAACAAAAATGGATTTTTTCAGAAAACAGTAGTGGGAGTATGGTAGAACTGGAAGTGATTCCAGAACCGCAAACGATTACTGAAGATTTGATAAGAACCTAAAGATTCAATCTGGTTTGACATTCCATTGGCCACTCCGCAGATATGGTGGGTAACCTCAGGCACTCGAGAGGTACTTCGCTATGCTCAAGGACGGTGGTAGGGAGGTTCTTGTTTACCCAGACTTGCCATTGCTGTTGTTCCAGACTGTGAGACCCGGCAGGAGGATGAGTACAGCGTCGTTCTAAACTGGCTTTAGAAGTGTACGCGTATATGACTCTGCCAGAGGGTTTTCATAGTCAGTGGGAGCAGCGAAAGCATTGGTGGATATCAGGCTTATGTCTATTTATAGACTAAAGCAGATATAGCGGAGATAGATCATCTATTTCTAATGTGACAGTCATAGGTTTGACTTCATCAGAATAAGGGATGGATCTGTTAAGAAGGTAGTAGGGTGTGATGTCCTGGTATATGGATGATATACACAGAGTAGGAAGTGATATTCCTATACTACGGTCGGTTGTACTTTGGTCGTCACATAATAGTTTCTCCACACAGGACTTGGATATTATATCAGACATTCTGGTTACTAGATCTATGGTTTTAGATCTAGATTTGGGCAATTTCCCAATCTGGGTACTTAGACAGCATTCTATGAGTATTTAGAATGGACGACTTCTGGCATGGTAGTATACCTGCAGGTGATGGAGTCACCCCCTCTAAAGGTTTCTTACAGACTAAAGGGGAGAGGGATACTCATGATTGACAGATCACTTGCTTAGGCAATTGAGTTGATCATGAGATGTCAAGTACCACACCAGATGTTGTTCTTGCAGTAGATGCAATAAGTTGACATTGATCCAATCCCGGAGAAACATTCGTAAGCAGTTTTAGAACATAAGTGGATGTTCTAGGGATATGATAACGGCAGCCTCCTTCGGGAAATGGTTATCACTCCAGGCCTCCAAGGTGACATAGATGACAGAGTGACTGTCAGAGTTATAGTTTTCCCTCTGACGAGGGGAAGTATTTTGGACAGGTGGTCTAGGTGGATACTGAGGGAAGGCATGGCGCAGGATACTGATTAAGTTCAGTTAGGATACAGTTTAAGAAGTTTGGATTTGGAGTTCATTTATGAGCTAGGTCCCATCAGACATCCAGACATTCTTGTAAGTCCATGCTATCTCTCCCGGTACTTTCGGAAAGGCGGAATTTGGTAAAAAAAAACGATTTTTACGGAGGTGGAAACATGGACCTAAAACCCGGATCTTGGTTAAACATCTATCTAACAACCTAACAATGAGTTTCTAGCTACTCGGTTAAGGGGTTATACCTTGCTTGTCTTGAACTCCTTCGTCTTCAAGCTCCGATGGTGGTCCGGATTGGCTTCTTCTCGTCGTCTCCGTACGCCGAAGATAGATCCACCTGAAAGCTCCAACCTTTGGCTCCTTCTTCGTTCTTTGAAGAAACTAGTTCACTCGGTTTGCTAAACCTTGTGAACTAGAATGAGTAGAGAATAGTTTGTGTGGGATTTTATCTATGGTTCTTGATTCTCAACTCATGAGACAAGAGAACCATAGATTAAAGAGAGGGAAAAAGAGCAAGAGGGTGAGAGCAAAACAAGAGAGCTCAAGAACAAGAGAGAGAATGAGCAAGAAAGAATTAGCAACTCTTTTGTCTCTCACCCTCTCATAATCCAAAGTCATGATAACTCATCATATCAAATAAGTCTTATGTGATGGTTGAAGCAACCATAACCATATCATTTCATGCACTAATTTTACACAAATGAGCAAGCAAGCAAAAGTCTTTGCCATGAAATGATGGCTATGGTTATCATGATGGTCAACTAGTCAAGCCTAGTCAACCGGTCAACAAAGTCAACAAGTCAACAAAAGTCAACAAGTCAACAAAGTCAACAAGTCAACAACCATGTCACCATAATACTTAATTAATATAATAGTTAATCACATATCATATTCTCATTAGGGTTGAACAAAAAGTCAAATAGTCAACGGTCAACTGTCAACAACCCTAATGAGAATCCGCTGCCTCTGTCTCCCTGTCAACTATGCATACGCACCCGCATCCGCGTTCCGAGGAACACGAATGCACACTGGATAAATCCAATCCCAAAAGGTACACTAGGATCTGGCTTAAACCAAAGCCCGCTAGTGTAAACTGTCCGGACACTGTACGTGCACAAGTGCACGGATATGACCGAACCCTGTCGCAAAACCATGCGACCTGTCGCAATACCATGCGACCTCTACTCTTTTGCCTAAAGGCGAAAAGCTTTCTGTGTGGGACTCTAAAGACTCGACACTACGCTGGTAGTGGGTTTAACCACAGACCGCAAGCGGCACTAGCTGTGCGTAACGGTCCCCAGGTAATGCCGACAAGAAGACCGACGAGGCGAAACCCATCTGAACTCCTACTGAGCCTGAGTGTGACATTCTCCGTACAGTCCGGTCTGTTCGTCTGATACATCGCATGGTGGGCCTAGGGGGCGGTAAACGTCAGTCCCCCAATAGCGGTACAAGTCGTGCCGGAGCGAAGCCCAAAACACCCTGAGATAACACTGGAAACCTACCAGTATATCTCGTTTGCCCTGGCAAGGGACTACTCGTGTAATGGCTCTCCTAGACACAGCGCGATGTCAACCCCCAATACCGGGAGAGACGAATCCTGTCTAACCGTCACTGCCTCCAAGTGCTTCGGGACTGCACCCAACCACTACCTGTTTGCACGACTCCTTTGAGCCGTGGTAGGGTAGTGATCAAAGTACAGTGGGAACACACTCGAGGCGAAGTGACAGTGTCAAGTCAGCGGACTAAGCTGTACTCATGTCACCTGGGAACTGATAACTGACGATAGGCATAATACCAACTAGTCAGTTCCCGACGAGTCCTGTCCAGTGTACCCGTAACCTAACGAGCACCCGCATACTATCTCAAGCACGACGTACTGACGACTGTGGGACAGACCGTCTCCCACACTGGGATGAGAAGCGCATGCGCTGGTCTACTCCGGAGTATCGATGCCCTGTCTCGATAGTCCTGCGACCAGGGACCTGCATAAGGATGTGCTTATAGATTACCCAGCCCCACTAGTGTGACGGCCATCACATCGCTGGTAATCAAGCAAAGATCCTAAGGGCTCCACTAATGTGTATAGGCGATATATAAAAATAAACACATGTACACATTGAAGTAGAAACAAACCAAGTAGCATACTACTATTTTGAGCAAGATTGTATATACAAGGTGAATATCCCAAGCATCCATTAAGTAATATACAAACCAGTATGATACAGTAATGGCCTCTAGGGCATATACACTAACAATCTCCCACTTGCACTAAGGCCATGTACTGGCGTATCGAAGACCTATCATCTCGATCAGCCGCTCGAACTGAGTCTGGGGCAAGGCCTTGGTGAATGGATCTGCAGTGTTATCTTCTGAAGCGACTCTCCGAACCTCGATCTCCTGGCGATCCACGATCTCCCTGATCAGGTGATACCGCCTCAAGATGTGCCTGGATCTCTGATGGGACCTGGGTTCCTTTGCTAAAGCTATAGCCCCGTTGTTGTCGCAATACAGAGGTATTGGGTCAACAATGGACGGAACCACCTGAAGTTCTCTCAAGAACTTCCTCATCCAGACAGCTTCTTTTGCGGCATCAGATGCAGCGATGTATTCCGCTTCCATAGTCGAGTCAGCAACGGTATCCTGTTTGGAGCTCTTCCAACACACCGCCCCTCCATTGAGGGTAAAGACAAAACCCGACATGGACTTGGAATCATCCTTGTCACTCTGGAAGCTGGAGTCAGCAAAGGCCTCGATCTGGAGGTCTTTTCCGCCATACACCAAGAACATCTCCTTAGTCCTTCTCAGGTACTTGAGAATGTTCTTTACCGCTATCCAGTGTTTCTCCCCAGGGTTTGACTGATACCGGCTTACCACACTCAGTGCATAAGCTACATCCGGTCTGGTACACAACATCGCATACATTATAGAGCCTACCGCAGAAGCGTAGGGTATAATAGACATGCGATCCCTCTCCAAATCAGTCTTGGGAGACATCTCTTTAGAGAGGGTGATCCCGTGACAAGCCGGTAGGTTACCGCGCTTGGAATCTTCCATACTGAATCTTTTCAGCACGGTGTCGATGTACCTGGACTGAGAAAGTCCCAATATCCTCTTGGATCTGTCACGGTAGATCCGGATACCCAGAATGTATGAGGCATCACCCAGGTCTTTCATGGAGAACCTGTGTGACAAGAACCCCTTGACAGATTGTAGCATAGGAATGTCATTTCCTATTAAGAGAATGTCATCCACGTATAAAATGAGGAATACTACAGTTCTCGCTACAAATCTACTATAGATACATGGTTCATCTGGATTTTTGATAAAGCCAAATTCTTTGACCGTCTCATCAAAGCAGATGTTCCAACTCCGCGATGCCTGCTTTAGTCCATAGATGGACTTAAGCAACTTGCACACCTTTCCGCTGCTCCCACTCTGAATGAAACCCTCTGGCTGGTCCATATAGACACACTCCTCTAAATTTCCATTTAGAAAAGCTGTCTTTACGTCCATCTGCCAAATCTCATAATCGTGGAAGGCAGCAATGGCAAGAAGGATCCGAATGGATTTCAGCATGGCTACTGGAGAAAAGGTTTCGTCATAGTCCAAGCCGGGTCTTTGACGAAAACCCTTTGCTACCAGCCTAGCTTTATAGGTCTCAACCTGTCCATCTACACCAATCTTCCTTTTGAAGATCCACTTGCATCCTACGGGTTTTACCCCGTCTGGAGCAATGTCCAACGTCCATACCTTGTTGGTGTACATGGACTCCATTTCGGTCCGCATTGCATCCAGCCATTTCACCGAGTCAACACTCTGAACGGCCTGCTGGAAGCTAGTAGGCTCATCATAATCTATGATGCAATCCTCTCTATCCCCGTCTATGAGAAAACCGTAGTATCTCTCGGGCGGATGAGTCTACCTGCTACTTCTGTGGAGCGGCGTAGGAATGTCCTGTTCTTCCGAACCCTGTTGTTCCACTAAGCCTTCAGTAACAGTCTGTGGTTCTGGAACTTCTTCCAGTTCTACTGCGCTCCCACTAATTTTCTTTTCTAAGAACTGGTGTTCTAGAAAGTGGGCATTACGAGAAACAAGGACTTTTTGTTCCTCTGCGTAGTAGAAAAGATACCCCCTGGTGTTCTTTGGGTATCCCACAAACTTGCACAGTACTGAGCGTGCCTCGAGTTTGTCCGCATGCTGCTTTTTGACAAAAGCCGGACATCCCCAGATCTTCAGATATTGAAGATAGGGTTTCTTCCCACTCCATAACTCATACGGTGTGGTAGGCACAGTCTTAGTGGGAACTCGGTTCAAAAGGTATGCGGCTGATTCTAGTGCATATCCCCAGAATGATCGCGGTAACTCAGCGTTACTCATCATGGACCGCACCATATCCAATAGGGTGCGGTTCCGTCTCTCCGATACACCGTTATGTTGCGGAGTGTATGGAGGAGTAAGCTGAGAGAGAATTCCGTTCTCTTTTAAATAGTCCAGGAACTCGGCACTTAAGTATTCTCCACCTCGATCCGATCTTAGAATCTTAATATTTTTGCCGGTCTGTTTTTCTACTTCATTCTTATACTCCTGGAATTTTCCAAAGGTTTCGGACTTATGTTTCATTAAGAAGACATGACCGTACCTTGAGAAGTCATCCGTAAAAGTAACGAAGTAAGAATAACCGCTTCGCGCATGTGTAGACATTGGACCGCACACGTCACTGTGTACGAGTCCTAAGAGCTCGCTCGCTCTTACTCCGTGTCCAGTGAACGGAGTCTTTGTCATCTTTCCTTTGAGACAGGATTGACAAGTGGCATACGATTGATATTCGAACGCATTCAAATACCCTTCAGTATGTAACTTCGTCAACCTTCTCTCATTGATGTGACCCAGTCTACAATGCCACAAGAAAGTCTGATTTATTTCTGGAGACTTTCTTTTGTGTGTATTCTGGACATTGAAAATCTGTGGTTGGTTCAATACGTATATACCATTACTCAATGTACCTGACCCAATCAAAACTTGATTAAGGTGAATGTTTACAACATTACTTACAAACGCAAATTCATAACCTTCTTTAGAAACTAAAGATACAGAAATGATATTACAAGTTGCGTTGGGTACAAAAAAGCAATTACGCAAAACCAAAACATGTCCATCTGATATTCCCAGGTGATAGTCCCCTACGGCTTTAGCATCCATGCTAGCTCCGTTCGCAACTCTGAGGGTCATGTCACCTGCCTTCAAACCCCTACGGTTTCTCAACGCCTGCAAAGAATTACAGATATGAGATCCTGATCCGGTATCCAATACCCAGGAAGTAGAGTTTATTGAAAGACAGTTTTCAATAACATACACACCTGAAGCTGAAGCTGCAACCTGATTCAATTCTTGTGTTCTAGCCTTCCAGGCCCTGCAATCATTCTTCCAGTGTCCTTTCTTATGACAATAGAAGCATTCTTCCTTATCCACAAGCTTCCCCGCTTTCTTTGTTGCTTTAGCTTTTCCCTTCGTATCCACTTTACTAACACCGCCCCTTGGTTTGGCGGGGGCTTTCTTCTTCTTTCCCTTGGCTTTCGCCTTGGACCTAGAAGAAGATGATCCTCCTACAAACAAAGTGGATGTTTCCCTACCTTTCTGTAGGGTGCCCTCTGCGCTCCTCAGCATGTTGAGGAGCTCTGAAAGTTCAACCTCTTTTTCTTGTAAGTTGAAGTTCAGTATGAACTGGGCGTAAGTGGAAGGAAGGGACTGGAGAACTATGTCCGTATAGAGTTCACTCTCCAATGTGGTCCCTAGGTCCGCGAGCTCCTCAATGTAGCCGATCATCTTTAGCACGTGCTCGGCTACTGATGATCCGACGGCCATTCTTGCCGAAAATAACTTCTTCGACGCTTCGTATCTTGCGATACGAGATTGCTCTCCATACCGTTCTTTTGTATGGAGAAATATGGATTCAAGGTCCATATTCTCGTGCCTCCTCTGATGTTCGTTGTCCATCGAGGCAAGTACGAGGCACTTGGCCTTCGCGCTATCAATCTCCCAAGTCTTGCGGATTTCCTTATCCGCGACGCTGGAAGTGGGACCAGGGACAGGGGGAGCTTTGGTGGTAAGAAGATACCCCAGCTTGTCGAAAGTGATTGCTATCTTGACATTCCTGAGCCAATCTTTGTAGTTTGGCCCTGTCAGTTTGTTTTTATCTAGGAGTAACTTAAGTCCAGTCATGTCGATTTGGTCGCTGCAATTAGGAGAGAGAAGAAGAAACACTCAGCATGATGCTCTTGCAAAGTTTAGAGTGGTTTTTAGTTTGTCTAAACAGGATGGCTCCCACTGTTTCTCGAATCCCTCCTCAAACCATAAAGGAAGAATTAGCCGAGATCAATCCCACCGCACAATACTTGCTTAACCGTTCATCCAGGCCGGCGTCGGTACTTCGAGGGAGGTTTTCCAACGCTTTCGCGAAGTTCCTTAATTAAAGAACCTCTTTTCCCTGGGGGCGTAGCCCCGCTAACACCTTTCTAGGCACCTACTAGGTTTATAGCATTGATCGTTTAGTGAGAAATTTCCCGAGGAGTAGCATAGACTCACAGTAGGATCGGGATCCAAATATCATCGCGTGACGAAACTGAAGGAATCCTACCAGAATCATCACACTCCAAAAGGTATGCAAATCTAGCAAGTTTCAGTACTTATGAAACTCCCGATGTGGATTTTTGCCCCATGCTCTTATGACCTTGGCGTGAGGTCAAAATGTCATAAGTCACATGTCAAGTTCGTCCCATTATTATCCAGGTTAATTTGAACCCACCCGTACATACCCTTGACGTAGGCCAAAATGGCAGCACGACTGTCTCAAACCAACGCATTCTATCTATGCAACAGATAAATATCCGGCAGCTACCAATCACTATGCCTTGGCGTGAGGTCAAAATACATAGCTTGAATACTACCGAATATTTAACTGAAATGATGGAGGGCTACGGATGGTTTTGGCAAAACCGTGAACGTAGTGAACTTGATTTGGTCGATGGAACGAGATAGCTTTTAAAAGGAGTGGCTCAAGCTCCGCATTTAAAAGTTGGTTTTGAAAAGAACCGAGTGGTTTTTCGAAAGTGTTCCAACGACTTTAACTTGGTTTATTATCTTGCATTAGTTCTTTTAATGCGTGATATTCTTGCATTAGTTCTTTTAATGCGTCCCATCATTTAATCCTACCATTGCAGAAAACAACCAAAATATGACGTACGCTTATGCCATTCGCATTCGCCACGGGGCCCCGTCATTACCCGTTAGGTTACTTAACTAACAACAGAGCGGGGGCTGGGCTAGCGCGGCTGTAAAACATAAGCAACGCCTAAATAATATCATATATAGATATACTGCAATGATAAACATTTCAGATCATAGATGAATACATTGGATATACAAGGAATCTGTAATTCGCACGAGCCTGTAACGGAAAACAGATTACACGGTCGCGGTGAATAGCCAATACCCCACCCAAGACCCCTATGGGTGCGGCAAACTACCCGCCAAGTACCCGAAGCGTAGCAACCTCCCTCATCTCCATGAGTAGGCCACTCGACACTTCGGCATACCCGGTAGTTTGTGCACCCCCTCCATGGGTCTATCCTAGGAGCAAAAACAGTAAAAAGAAATTATACAATGACGGCTACAACCCCGACCCGGTTGTGCGGCCATACAAATAATTATTACATCAATTTACAAATTTACATGAATTGAAAGAAAAGAAAAACTCTCGTCTCACAACCCCCGGCTATTCACCCGCGACAATCCAACATATTCATATACACATTCCATCAACATTACAGATCACAGATTTGTATAACCCCCACTAATCGACATATAGCGATTAGTAGACGTTCAATACAAATATCACATTACAGGAAAAACCCGTTAGCTTAAGTCTTTTAGAAGTTCGATCAAAAATACGGATTTTCGGGACCCCAAAATAAAATTTTCGTTCTGGAAGATCTGGGTTGAAAATATATATTCCAAAAATCCCAAAATACCCCCAGAAGCACACTGTAGCAAAGAAACACCAGAGAGGGGGCAAGGAGGCCGCGGAACCGCGGCAATAGCAAGCTATTGCCGCGTTTCCGCGGTCGTTTAGGGGGATCTCTTGGTCATTTTTCTACAGTGGCTTTTAAAAACCTTGAGCCGATTTTAGGTGTTAAAATAATCAACTTTTGAACAGTAAAAAAATCGACAAAAACTCAAATTTTTGGGGTTCGTTTTCGGGACTTTTTCTTTGATCGATCTTCTAGTTACTTGCTAACATGTTAGATAGAGTTTAACTAGGCTCTGATACCACTGTAAGTCCATGCTACCTCTCCCGGTACTTTCGGGAAGGCGGAATTTGGTAAAAAAAACAATTTTTACGGAGGTGGTAACATGGACCTAAAACTCGGATCTTGGTTAAACATCTATCTAACAACCTAACTATGAGTTTCTAGCTACTCGGTTAGGGGGTTATACCTTGCTTGTCTTGAACTCCTTCGTCTTCAAGCTCCGATGGTGGTCCGGATTGGCTTCTTCTCGTCGTCTCCGTACGCCGATGATAGATCCACCTGAAAGCTCCAACCTTTGGCTCCTTCTTCGTTCTTTGAAGAAACTAGTTCACTCGGTTTGCTAAACCTTGTGAACTAGAATGAGTAGAGAATAGTTTGTATGGGATTTTATCTATGGTTCTTGATTCTCAACTCATGAGACAAGAGAACCATAGATTAAAGAGAGGGAAAAAGAGCAAGAGAGTGAGAGCAAAACAAGAGAGCTCAAGAACAAGAGAGAGAATGAGCAAGAAAGAATTAGCAACTCTTTTGTCTCTCACCCTCTCATAATCCAAAGTCATGATAACTCATCATATCAAATAAGTCTTATGTGATGGTTGAAGCAACCATAACCATATCATTTCATGCACTCATTTTACACAAATGAGCAAGCAAGCAAAAGTCTTTGCCATGAAATGATGGCTATGGTTATCATGATGGTCAACTAGTCAAGCCTAGTCAACCGGTCAACAAAGTCAACAAGTCAACAAAAGTCAACAAGTCAACAAAGTCAACAAGTCAACAACCATGTCACCATAATACTTAATTAATATAATAGTTAATCACATATCATATTCTCATTAGGGTTGAACAAAAAGTCAAATAGTCAACGGTCAACTGTCAACAACCCTAATGAGAATCCGCTGCCTCTGTCTACCTGTCAACTGTGCATACGCACCCGCATCCGCGTTCCGAGGAACACGAATGCACACTGGATAAATCCAATCCCAAAAGGTACACTAGGATCTGGCTTAAACCAAAGCCCGCTAGTGTAAACTGTCCGGACACTGTACGTGCACAAGTGCACGGATGTGACCGAACCCTGTCGCAAAACCATGCGACCTGTCGCAATACCATGCGACCTCTACTCTTTTGCCTAAAGGCGAAAAGCTTTCTGTGTGGGACTCTAAAGACTCGACACTACGCTGGCAGTGGGTTTAACCACAGACCGCAAGCGGCACTAGCTGTGCGTAACGGTCCCCAGGTAATGCCGACAAGAAGACCGACGAGGCGAAACCCATCTGAACTCTTACTGAGCCTGAGTGTGACATTCTCCGTACAGTCCGGTCTGTTCGTCTGATACATCGCATGGCGGGCCTAGGGGGCGGTAAACGTTAGTCCCCCAATAGCGGTACAAGTCGTGCCGGAGCGAAGCCCAAAACACTCTGAGATAACACTGGAAACCTACCAGTATATCTCGTTTGCCCTGGCCAGGGACTACTCGTGTAATGGCTCTCCTAGACACAGTGCGATGTCAACCCCCAATACCGGGAGAGACGAATCCTGTCTAACCATCACTGCCTCCAAGTGCTTCGGGACTGCACCCAACCACTACCTGTTTGCACGACTCCTTTGAGCCGTGGTAGGGTAGTGATCAAAGTACAGTGGGAACACACTCGAGGCGAAGTAACAGTTTCAAGTCAGCGGACTAAGCTGTACTCATGTCACCTGGGAACTGATAACTGACGATAGGCATAATACCAACTAGTCAGTTCCCGACGAGTCCTGTCCAGTGTACCCGTAACCTAACGAGCACCCGCATACTATCTCAAGCACGACGTACTGACGGCTGTGGGACAGACCGTCTCCCACACTGGGATGAGAAGCGCATGCGCTGGTCTACTCCGGAGTATCGATGCCCTGTCTCGATAGTCCTGCGACCAGGGACCTGCATAAGGATGTGCTTATAGATTACCCAGCCCCACTAGTGTGACGGCCATCACATCGCTGGTAATCAAGCAAAGATCCTAAGGGCTCCACTAATGTGTATAGGCGATATACAAAAATAAACACATGTACACATTGAAGTAGAAACAAACCAAGTAGCATACTACTATTTTGAGCAAGATTGTATATACAAGGTGAATATCCCAAGCATCCATTAAGTAATATACAAACCAGTATGATACAGTAATGGCCTCTAGGACATATACACTAACAATTCTAAGACAGGTATTGCTCATTTCGGGAGATGGTTTTCTCCGCGAACATGGGATATAGAGAGATATAGAAAGAAACATCATAGCGGATCCACCCACTGAGGCTTTTCCTCGAACGTAATAGTTTCGCAAACGAGTTTTGTGAGACTGACTAGTAGAGGAGTTGGGTGTTCGGTATCACACGAGCTGTGAGTATGCGACATCGCAATAATTAGCTTTGAGTGCAAGTGGGAGATTGTTGGATATAGCGCCCTCAGAGTCAATTATTGGATCACAGGCACGTGATTGCAATGATTGAGGAGGACCTATGCCGGTAGGACAGTCTTACTCGAGATGATAGTATGCTATCTAGTTTATCTTTATCATCGTGTACTGCTTTAGGTGACCTTACGAGTCGCTATTACACGTTGATAGAGCCCCTAGGATTCTTGCTTGACTACCAGAAGTATGAGGGCGATCATATACGTGAGAGCTGGAGTCTATAAGCACATCCTTAAAAGGTCCCTGGTCATGGGAGTTTCGAGACAGGGCATCGATACTCCAGAGTAGACTAGTGTATACAGTGGAAACCCCGACGAGGGGCGGTGGCCGGTCTCACAAGCCACTGGTGTCAGTTGGTTCACCTAAGATGTATACAGGTGCTCATTGGGTTATGAGTACACCGGACAGGACTCGCCGGGAACATGCTAGTTGGTATTATACCTGACGTCAGATAGCAGTTCCCTGGTGACATGTGTATAGGTTAGTTCATCGACCTGAGATCGTCATCTGTCTCGTGTGAGTTCCCACTGTGCTTTGATTACTACCCTACCACGCTCAAAGGAGACGTGCAAACAGGTTTTAGTTGGGTACAGTCCCGAGCCACATGGAGGCAGTGAGTGGATCTGCAGGGGTTCATCTCTCCCAGTATTGGGGGTGAGGTCGCGCTGTGTCTAGGAGAGCCGGTACATGAAAAGTCCTTGGCCAAGGCAGGAGATTTGCTGGTAGGTATTCCAGTAGTATCTCAGGGCGTTCTGGGCTACACTCCGACACGACTTGTACCGCTATTGGGGGTCTGACTTTTACCAACCCCTAGGCCCGCTATGCGATGCTCATAGACGAACGGATCGGACTGTACGGATATTATCACTGACAGGCTCAGTAGGGTGTCAGGATGAGTTCGCTCATCGACGTCCCTTTTGGTCAATAGCTGGTGGCCCGTCACGTATGGCTGATACCTCTGACGTGCTAGTGGTTAAATCCACAGCCATAGTATTGACGAGTGTTTAGAGTCCACCACACACACAGTTACTCAAGTTTCGGGCGAAACGCTGTAGAGGCCGTATGGAGATATGGCAGGGTTCGATCAGATACGTGCGGTATTGCACGGATCGTGATCGGACGGTTTTTACTAGCCGGCTTTGGCTTAAACCGGATCCTAGTATTAGATAGTGTAGATTTTGTCTCTTTGCATTTGTGTTCAGTGGGAATACAAATACGGGCATGTATATGCAGTAGTGGGGTTTTCCTGTAATTTATTACGGGATCAGTTTTCTGAAGTTGCCACTTTGCATTCCGTTCCGGCCGGTTTTTCTTTGTTCCTTCACGGCCGGACTTATCGATGGAAGGGTGTTATTTGCAAGTTTGCAAATAACTAATTGTGGAGGGGTTTCTTGCATGTGTGAGGCATCATGATAGTTTATTCATGATGAGATTCTTTATTGGTCTTTTCCTTTGCTTTTTGAGAAAGGATTGATATGTGAGTTTGGTGTGACCTTTTATCTTGGATTTATCTTTTCTTTTCTCCATGGATTATTTCATTCCATTATCTCCACCATGGAGGAGGGGGCCGGCCACACAAAAGAAGAGGGGAGAGAGGAATGTTCATTATGTGAGGAATTGGTTCATATCATGTATTTTTGCTTGCTACCAAAAATCATTCATCTCTAAAGTTATTCTCCCCTCCACATCAAAGGCAACTAAACCCCAAAGAGACATGCTACTACACTTCATCTACAGCACTCCTTGGACGCGTCGGCTAGCCAACTTCGCGCCCGAGTTGCCTCGGTCCAGAGGTGGGAGCCCGTAAAAGAACCCGGCTACGTGGTGCCCTTTCCGACGAGGACGTGACGGATGGAGATTCCGCGGGAGATCGGAGTGGAGACGAAGACCGAAGGACATGGATCGCTTGGTATACTTCTCTACCCGTATTTTAGTTTGCTAGTAGCTAGGTTAATGGCCCGATCCGGGATAAAAGTGCGCGGTGGTGCCGGTTTGCTAGTTTGCAAAGTTTTTGTTTCCGCGTTTCCGGCGCCGGATCGACGGCCGGGACGCCGCCGCGGACTTACAAGTTTGTCGACCTGAGATCGTCATTTGTCTCGTGTGAGTTCCCACTGTGCTTTGATTTCTACCCAACCACGCTCAAAGGAGACGTGCAAACATGTATTTTTTGGGTACAGTCCCGAGCCACATGGAGGCAGTGAGCAGATCGTCGGGGATTCGTCTCTCCCGGTATTGGGGGTTGATGTCGCACAGTGCACGGGTGGCCATCACTAGAAATCCTCGGCCGAGGTAGTGGAGAATTACTGATTTGGATCAGTAGTTTCTCGGGTGGTGATGGGCTTCATGCCGACATGATTTATCGCGTTATTAGGGGTCTGACTTTATCCACCCCCCTAGACTCAATATGCGATACTCTTTAGACGAACGTACCGGACTGTACGGATATTGTCACTGTCAGGCTCAGTAGGGTTTCTGGATGAGTTCCCTCGTCATCTTCCCTTCCAATCAATACATAGGCAACCGTTACGTACAGCTTGTACCTCTGACGTGCTAGAGGTTATACCCAGCGCCAGTGTGTTGATGAGTCATTAGAGTCCCCCACAGACAGTTTCCCAAGTTCGGGCGAAACATTGTAGAGGCCGTATGGTTTTATGGCAGGGTTCGGAAAATGCACGTGCGTTTACGCACGTGTCATATTTCGGACAGATAATACTGGTGGGCTTTGGTTTAAGCCGGATCCGAGTATTATACTGTGTAGATATAATATCTTTGTCTCAGTTGCATTTGTATTCGGTCGTAATACAAATGCGGGTATGTTTATACTATTACGGGGTTATCCTGAAATTCGTTTCAGGATCGCTTTTGGAAGTTGCCAGTTTCCAGTTTTCTATCACCCGTATTTAACAATCGGTTAAATGCGGATTTATCTTTTCTTGATGAGTGTGGAAGGTTCTAGAAGCATCTAGATGGTGACTAGGTTGGTGAGGCGGCTTAGTGCATTAATTGGTCATTTAATGAATGGATGACTAAGGTTATGAGTCATTGTTTCCATTAATGCATTTTGTAAAGCTTAGGATATTTCTTCTTGATCTTTATCTTATGGTTACCACTCTTTGCTCCTACACTCACTCTCTCCTCTCTATATATTGGCCGGCCATTATGATGAAGGGATATGGTTGTTGATTTGGAAAAAAGTATATGGTTTTGGTTCATGGAAATTAGATAACCTCATTTCTCATTTTACCCGATCCAAAAGGCAACTTCATTAACCGTTCGTCCATAGCTTTGGACGTAACGAAACAAAGTGTTCTACTCATTCTCTACATCAATCTTGGTCATCTCTTTTAGCAAACTTGATGATCGAGTTGCCTCGGTTCAGAAGCGGGAGCCCGTTTAAAGATCCGTCGACGTGGTGCCACCTGGACGAGAAGACTGGAGATTCAGGAGATCGGAGCAGCCGCAACAAAGCGTGGGATGATGGTTGAAAACCGAAGGACTCGGATCGTTCGGTATAACATTCCAACCCCCTTTGTAGTTTGTTAGTTTAGCTTTAATGGCAAATCCGGGTTATAGTACGCGATAGCGCCAGTTGTAAAAAGTTTTTGTTCCGCATTTGGCGTCTGTTAGACGGCCGGAGCGCTACCGTGGACTTACAGTGGTATCAGAGCCTCACCATTAAGCTATACTAACTTGTGCTAACGTATTTAAAACATCGATCGAACGGATTTTCGAAAATCGCAATTTCCAAGTCTAAAGTTTTTGTTGATTTTAAATGATGTCTAAAAATAATTTTGACCATACCAGAAAATTAAGCAGGCTTTTTAAAGAACACTGCAGAAAAACGACAAACTGATCCGACTGTACGGCCGCGGATCCGCCGCCAAAGCCATGCTTTGGCCGCGGAAACGCGACCTTCTTGGTGAATCAGAGGGTAATTTTTCTTCTAGGGCTTCTACATGGAAAATTGTGGTTTCTGGAACTGTTCTTTTGGGCCCAGATTTTGTTACTGTACAGCAGATATTCGTGGGGCCCACTTCGGGAAATTTTGTAGATCGAAATTTTAAACTTGTTAGTATACAGTACTTACTTTATATCTCCGACCGGGAATGTCATTCGAGCGGTAAACCGCGTCTAATTGCTATAGTTCTTTTAGACGGGTTTGCGAACGTGACATTCGTGTTGATGTTCTGTGTTGTGCTGTGATGTTGCGGATTTGTCGTGGTGGATAGCAGGGTGCAATGATAGTGCAGTTTGGATTTATTTGTACATTTGATATTGCGGGGCGAGCGTCCAACATGTGGACTGCCGTCACTGCCTGTTGTATAATATTCTTTTGGGGCACGACCGGGTTGAGGTCGATGTACCCGTTGTACATATTTTATTTTCTGTACTAGGTTTACCCCGCGACGGAGTGCACGGATAGCCGGGTTCTGGAGAGCAACAGGTCCGTATCTCATGGCTTTGAGAGGCTGTCACGACCCGAAAGTACGGAACGTGACCGGCACTTAGATTACGAAACGTCTAGAGACGCAACGTAACCTAAGTAAGCCGAAGCCCAGAAATCTAAACCATATAAAAGAAAAAGAAGTTAAAGAAAACATGAAGAAAACAAGTTTAAAAGCATCAGCAAATTTTCCCAAAAATTTCGGCAGAGTCTCCTCTGTAAAAACTGGCCCCAAACGGGTACAACAAGTATAATATACATAAATAATAAAAAGCATCCCCAAACGGGAGCTAGCTCAACGCCAACAGGCGGAAACAACCACAGCAAGCACAATAATATACAACGCCAAAGGGCGAGGCTCAAAACTCAAAAGAAAACAAATCCACCAAATCAGAATAATACATGCGCGATTCTAAGGTCGAAATAAAAGACTGGTCCAATAATCTATCAAATAATACAAGTTTGGTTGATGGAGCTTTCTAGATACAAATGAAATAATAAAAATACAACGGCGGTTCAGATACAAATGAACCAACCTACCGTGCAAATCACCCGAAATGAAAATGATGTGCCAGCAACTGCCAAGGGAAACCTGTACATCGAACCTGTAATAAAATTTGGCACAACGGGGTGAGTAGAAGACATCTACGAAAAGAAATCGAATGCACGACGCTATCCTAGGTCATAAAATAATACACTACTATATCCTAATCATCTAGTAATAGCAGGGTAACAACTACGTGTAAATACAGATACTCCATGCTCGTGTCAGTGCCTCATATAATACTATGTCATATGAATGGATATGCATGCACCATGAATATAAAATAATCAATCCTGAAATCCAGATATATCTGTATAAGAAATCTTTAGCTGTTATCATAGTAAAATGTGTATAGGAATCTGAAATCTCAACAATGAAATCCATGGAAATCCGTGTCAAGCATCGACACAAACATGTAAATCTCAAGCCTCATAGTCTCAAGACCTCGGGCTCCGTCAGTCCGGATCGGCCCATATCATCAAATCTCACGACAACGGTCGGTATCCTCCGGATATCCTCCGGATATCCTCCGCGCCAGACATCACCGGTAGGTAGCCTTCCCCTGCCAGGCTCATCGTCTACAGCTCGATCTTCTTGCCCCGGGATACCATACCGGGCCCACCATGTACCCGAGACGGTTCATCCACTCCTCGAATCGGGTCTCGAAATCCATTAGAAAACATGAAATCTTATGGTGGACGACACATGCATCACGAGAAAACCGCATCTTATATTTTAAAAAGAGAGGAGGAGAGAGAGAAGTTTTTATATATGTAAGTGCACGGCGGCGCCCCGGCCGTCAATCCGACGGCCAAATGCGGAAGCGGTGATAAACTTTAAATTTTCTTGAACTGGCAAACCGCCGCGCACTAATACCCGGATCGAACCATTAACTAGTCCTAGCTAACTACAAGATGGGGAAGAGAGATATACCGACTGATCCAAGTCCTCCGGTCTTCTCGTCGTCGTCCCGATCTCCCGCGGAATGTCTTGTCTCCACCTCGTCGCCGGAAGTGCACCACATCGCCTACTTCTTTTACGGGCTCCCACCTCAATGCCGAGGCAACTCAGGCACGAAGCTGGCTAGTCGACGTGCCCAAGATTTGCTGTAGAATATAGTGTAGAGGCTATGTCTCATTTTTGGGATTCATGGAGGTGCCATTTTAGTGGAGGGATGATACAAGAACTATATGGAGGGGCTTGGGGATTTTTGGAGCATGAAAAGAACAACAAATCCCAATCCAAAAATTTGGACAGCCCACTTCATCAAGTGGCCGGCCATGACATGGTGGAGGGGTGAATGAGAGAGAGTCTGTAGTGTAAAAGAATGAGGGAGGTTCTCACACAATAATACAAATGAGAGAGGTCAAATGATATCATGAAAGGAAATGATAATCAACAAAGCCATACTCCACCAACCTCATCATCACAACAAAGGTCAAGCCATCATGACACTATCATGAAGCAAAAAGTCAAGAAAGGTCAAAGGATGGTGCACCATCATGATACAACAAAATGCAAAGACCCCCTCCACAAATACTTATTTGCAACAATGCAAATAAGCCCTCCTCCACCAATCTTCGGCCAATGAACGATACACAGGAAATTGGCCGAAACGGAAAGCAAACTGGTAACTCCAGAAAACTGGTCCCGCAATAAATTACAGGAAAAACCCCGATACTGTGCATACACACCCGCATCTGTATTTCGACCGAAATACAAATGCAATGAGACAAAATCTACACTGTACTATACTGGGATCCGGCTTAAACCAAAGCCGGCTAGTAATATCTGTTCGATCCTGATCCGTGCAATACCGTACGTATCTGATCGAACCCTGCCATATATCCATACGGCCTCTAGTACAATCCGTCCTATCCTGATCCGTGCAATACTGCACGTATCTGATTGGACCTTGCCATATCTCCATACGGCCTCTACAACTTTTCGCCCGAAAGCTGAGTAACTGAATGTGGGGGACTCTAAAGACTCGTCAACACCTTGGTTGTGGATTTAACCACTAGCACGTCAGAGGTATAAGCCAATACGTAACGGGCTACCAGGTATTGACTAAAAGGGACGTCTGTGAGCGAACTCAGCCCGACAACCCTACTGAGCCTGTCAGTGACAATATTCGTACAGTCCGGTCCGTTCGTCTATGAGCATCGCATGGCGGGCCTAGGGGGTTGGTAAAAGTCAGACCCCCAAAAGCGGTACAAGTCGTGTCGGAGTGTAGCCCAGAACACCCTGAGATACTACTGGAATACCTACCAGTAAATCTCCTTGCCTCGGCCGAGGGCTTCGTGTAATGGCTCTCCTAGACACAGCGCGACCTCACCCCCAATACCGGGAGAGACGAACCCCTGAAGATACGCTCACTGCCTCCATGTGGCTCGGGACTGTACCCAACTAAAACCTGTTTGCACGACTCCTTTGAGCCGTGGTAGGGTAGTAATCAAAGTACAGTGGGAACTCACACAAGACAAATGACGATCCCCAGGTCGATGAACTAACCTGTACACATGTCACCAGAGAACTGCCATCTGACGTCTGGTATATGACCAACTAGCATGTTCCCGACGAGTCCTGTCCGGTGTACTCATAACCCAATGAGCACCTGTATACATCTTAGGTGAACCAACTGACACCAGTGGCTTGTGAGACCGGCCACCGCCCCTCGTCGGGGTCTCGACTGTATACACTAGTCTACTCTGGAGTATCGATGCCCTGTCTCGAAACTCTCACGACTAGGGACCATTTAAGGATATGCTTATAGACTGCCAGCTCCTACGTATATGATCGCCCTCATACTGCTGGTGGTCAAGCAAGAATCCTAGGGGCTCTATCAACGTGTAATAGCGACTTGTAAGGTCACCTAAAACAGTACACGATGATAAAGGTAAACCAGATAGCATACTATCATCTCGATTAAGATTGTCCTACCGGGATAGGTCCTCCATCAATCATTGCAATCACGTACCTGTGACCTAATAATTGACTCTGAGGGCACTATCTCCAACAATCTCCCACTTGCACTCAAGGCTAATTAATGCGATGTCGCATACTCACAGCTCGTGTGATACCGAACACCCAACTCCTCTACTTGTCAGTCTCACAAAGCCTGTTTGCGAAACTATTGCGTTCGAGAAATAGCCTCAGTGAGTGGATCCACTTTGTAGTCTCTTTCTATGTCTCTCTATATCTCAAGTTCGCGGAGAAAGCCATCTCCCGAAATGAGCAATACCTGTCTTAGAATGTGTCTGGATGTCTGATGGGACATAGTTCATAAATGAACACCAAATCCAAACTTCTTAGACTGTATCGTCAACTGAACTTAATCAGTATCCTGCGCCATGCCTCCCTCAGTATTGCCTTGGACCACCTGTCCAAAATACTTCCCCTCATCAAAAGGAAAAACTATAACTCTGACAACCTCCTTGTCGTCCAGGTCACCTTGGAAGCCTGGAATGATAACTGTCTCCTGAATGAGGCTGTCGTTATCATATCCCTTAGAACATCCACTTATGTTCTAAAACTGCTTCCGACTGTTTCTCCAGGATTGGATCAATGTCAACTTATTGCATCTAGTGCAAGAACAACATCTGGTGTGGTACTTGACATCTCATGATTGACTCAATTGCCTTGGCAAGTGATCTGCCAATCATGCACATCCCTCTCTACTTTAGTCTGTAAGACACCTTTAGAGAGGGTGACTCCATTACCTGCAGGTACACTACCGTGCCAGGAGTCGTCCATTCTAAATACTCTTAGAATGCTGTCTAAGTACCCTGATTGGGAAACCACCCAAATCTAGATCTAAAACCATAAATCTAGTAACCAGTATGTCTGATATAAAATCCATTTCCTTTATGGAGAAACCACTGTGTGACGACCAAAGTGTAACCGATTGTAGTATAGGAGTTTCCTTTCCTACTCTGTGTATGTCATCCAAATACCAGGATATCACACCCTACTACCTTCTCAACAGATCCATCCCCTATTCTGATGAAGTCAAACCTATGACTGTCACGTCAGAAATAGATGATCTATCTCCGCTACATCTGCTTTAGTCTATAAATAGACATAAGCTACCTGTCCACCAATGCTTCCGCTGCTCCCACTGACTACGACAACCCTCTGGCAGAGTCATATAGACGTACACTTCTAAAACTAGTTTAGAACGACGCTATACTCATCCTCCCGCCGGGTCTCGCAGCCTGGAACAACAACAATGGTAATTGTGGGTAAACAAGAACTTCCCTGTCACCGTCCTTGAGGCTATCGTAGTACCTCTCGGGTGCCTGAAGTTACCCACCTTATCTGCGGAGTGGCCAAATGGAATGTCAATCCAGATTGAATCTTTAGGTTCCTTATCAAATCTTCAGTAATCGTTTGTGGTTCTGGAATTACTTCCAGTTCTACCATACTCCCACTACTGTTTTTCTGAAAAAAATCCATTTTTAATTTAAAACTGTGGCGAGTCAAGAACAATATTGCTATTGATCTTCCAGATGGTAGAAAGTCAACCCGCGTCATAGCCTGGGTCAACCCACAAACAGCCATTACAGAAACATGCCTTGAGTTGTCCAGTGTCTGGTTTTAAGCATAAACCGGACAACTCCCCGTACCTTAACATCGTTAAGATATGAACTGTTCTATATCCAATATAGAACCAGAGGCACTGATTTAATTGAACCAGATTCAAATCATGCAGCTATCTCCAGTGCATGTCAACTAAATGGAAGAAGGACGATCAGCGTTACTCAACTTAGAAATGCTTCCAATTATGAGTAACCTGAAAGAGAAGCAAGATCTCTTTATCATTACTATCAACTGAATACCATACACAAGTATCTACATCTTCGATCGCTTTGAAGAACCCCGTTACTTGCTACACCTGGTTCTCTACTCTATTCAAATACCTATAACTTCTCAAAATTCGGACCCTGTGTTTCCACGAAACACCTGTCTAAAAACTAGAGAAGTCATAAGTAAACTGAATATAGTACGAGGACCAACCCCTCTGTCCTTATGGACCCTGGACAACATACAATACTCTGTATAAGTCCCTTGAGTCTGATAACTCATTCACTGTGTGTCGTAGGTTGAAAACTGTACTTATGGTTAAGAAGAATTACACCGCTGCTTAATGCTCCTTACCTAACCATCCACTGATATAGGTAAATGTCGTAGACATAATTTCATAAAGGTATATCTCACTCTATGAAAATAGACGTACAGATATATCAATTTGAAATTGGTGCATAACAGCGGATATTCAAAACCAAATATTTGCCGACCGGCAAACTACCCAGGTGACTTCCTCAAATATCACCGATTACAACGAATCCCGATATAATGAGGATGATCACCCAATTCCCAATAACTTACTCCCACTCATCATCTGTAAAACCATACAGATGTGAGAATCATACCTGGTAAATACATACCCTGGAGTAAGTATCTAATCGGGAAATCAGTTTTCCTTTAACAGTACACAGTGATGCTGAAACATTGAAATGTTTCGATGGGGTATCCTGGTATTCCTAGTAATGCCTCTTCCATTATCCAGATTCACAACTGTAACCGTGTAATTCTTTTCCACCTCTCCAAATCCCTTCATATGTCTTTAGTCTTTACCTTCTGCACACCCCTTTAGGCCAAATGGTTTTCTTCCTTCCCTACCGTTCGGCACCAGCCTATGGTTTGGAAGAAGACTATCCAATAAGCATAATGGGTGTACTGTCCTAATCCTAAGAACACTCGCAATGCGAGAGAAGGTGAAGATAAAAGACACCTGAATAAATCTTATTCCTATTTCTCCTGAACCAGAATCCATCCCCGAACTGGAACAAGTTCCTTTCGAGTTCGTATATAACCATACGATGGAGTATCCAATAAACTGTGGATCTTCGTAGTGATACGGAGTGTCCTGGAGAAATACAAAGGTGATTTAGGATTGGCGAAGGAATACTTGGTTTGGTCGTGAATAGCAGTCGCAATTTACTTTGCCCTCTTACTAATCCCTTGCTTTGTCTTAACTTAATACCTTCTGTACACCATCGTTAGGCTAATTGGTTTTCTTCATTCCCTACTGGTCGGCACCTGCCTATGGTTTGGAAGAAGACTATCCAATTTGCGTAATAGGTGTACTATCTCCTAAACCAAGGAGTACTCGCAACCTGAGAGAAGGTAAAAGGAAAAGACAACTGAATAGTCATATTTGTTTCCTCCAGAACCGGAAACCATCCTCGAATAAATTCTTTCGAGTTCGTATCTAACCATACGATGGTTTTGTCCAATAGAAGTGGACGTTCGTAGTAATACGGGGTGTCCTGGAGAAAAGGGTAAAAGTAGGAGTGGCAATGAGGTTTGCAACTCTGACAATCCAAAAGCCAGTGTTTAAGAAGGTTCGGTTAACTTGGTCACTGAGTCATAGTCTTAGGGTCGGGTCAATGGTCGCTGCCAAAGAGAGAGAGAAAAGAAACACTCAGCGTGCACTCTAACCTAGATCAGAATGGTTACCAATTTATCTAATCCGGAAACCTCCCACTGTACCGTTAAATTCTCCTCCAAACCTGAAAGAAGAATTAGTCGGGGTCACCCGAGGAGTAAACTAACTCATCAGTGGGAATCGGGATCCAACTATCATCGCATGATAACATGACGGAATCCGCTCACGGTGTCACACTCCAGAAGGTATGCGCATATCTGGCAAGTTTCAGTTCTTTTGAAACTCCCGATGTGATTTCTGCCCCATGCTCTTATGACCTTGGCGTGAGGTCAAAATATCATAAGTCACATGTCAAGTTCTGCCCGTCATTATCCACGTTAATTTGAACCCACCCGTACATACCCTTGACGTAGGCCAAAATAGTAGTACGACTGTCCAAAACCAACGCATCTATCTATGCAACAGATAAATACCCGGCAGCTACCAATCACTATGCCTTGGCGTGAGGTCAAAATACATAGCTTGAATACTACCGAATATTTAACTGAAATGATGGAGGGCTACGAATGGTTTCTGGTGAAAACCTTTAACGTAATGAACTTGATATCGTTGAAGGAACTGATAGCTTTTAAAAATATAGTGACGAAAACCTTTGCTAAAGAGGTCACTCCCGGTGAAGGGATCTCGGCTCTTTCCCCGTAGAATGAGGTGCAGGATATTCCAACTGAATGCCACGATGCAAAGCAAAAGTAATCGGCTATAGTGAAGTTATTGCCCTGACGCAAACTTTTGTCCAAGGGGTCACTCCCGGTGAAGGGATCTCGGTCCTTGCCTCGTCGACTGAGGAGCAGGATATTCCAACTGAATACCACGATGCAAAACAAAAGTGAACGTCCTTGCAATAACAGCTTTTGAAAAAGTGTTCCAACAACATCAGATTAGGTTTGTTTTTAACTTGCATTGATCCGAATCAACGTAGTCCCATCAATTGATCACACCACAAAGAACGAAAATATACTGACGTACGTATATGCCATCCGCATTCGCCACTGGGTCCCGTCATTACCCGTTAGGTTAGCTAACTAACGACAGAGCGGGGACTGGACTAGCGCGGATGCAGAACATATACAACATCTACTAATATATATACCAATATATTATATTTCGCTCAAGGCGTGATAAAAAATGCAACATCACAGAAATGTACAGCATCACAGAACAATACAGATATCTGGGATCCCCGGGTTTCACAGAGCCACTACTGAAACCCGACGTTCCCCTGGTCGTGTGGATAGCCTGTGCAATGAAAACCTAGACCCCTACGGGCGCGGCAAGTTACCCGCCAAAACCTGAAGCGAGGCAGCCCCCTTCTGCAACGTGAATGGACCACCCAGCACTTCACGGAATTCGGTAACTTGGGCACCCCTCCTGGGTCAACCTGTACCCCCTACGAGTGCGGCGAATAGCCCGCCAATTCTAGAATGAAGCCCCCTCCGTCTCAATGCCATGAGATGCGGGCCCGTTGCCCTCTAGAACCCGGCTATCCGTGCACTCCTCCGCGGGGCAATCCTAGTACAGAAAGTAAAATATACATACAACGGGTACATCGACCGCAACCTGGCCGTGCCCCAAAATAATAATACAAACAGGCAGTGACGGCAGTCCACATGTCGGACGCTCGCCCCGCAATATCAAATGTACATAATACAACAAAACTGTACTAGCATTGCATCCAGGCTATCCCCCACGACCGATCCGCAACATCATAGCAAAAACAGAACATCAACGTGAAAGTCACGTTCGCAAATCCGTCTAACCGGGCTATAGCAGTTAGACCGGATTTACCGATCAAGTGACATTCACGGTCGCAGATATAATGTAAATACTGTGAAATAATGTGTTTAAAATATCCGATCGATCAAATTTTAACAAGTGGGCCCCTAAGTACTACTGTAGCACATCAAGAAATTCTGGGCCCAATGTTATTATTCCAAAACCCCTAAAATCATCCCAGAAAGACACTGTAGAAATTTAGTGCAGGGAACCCAAAATAGTGCGGCGGAACCGCGGCCCAAAGGGGGGTTTGGCCGCGGTTCCGCGCTCCTATAGTGGAGTTAGTGCATCGAATTTTCACAGAACTCTTATTTCTTCTAGTACATCACTTTTCTGCAACCTGAAAAAAATTTCGACTCCAAAAAATTTCAACAGAAAACTGATGTGAACAAAAACGCGGATTTTGGAATTTTGGTCGATCGGAAATGTAAACACATTAAACAAAGCTAGACTAAGTTAATGGCGAGGTTCTGATACCACTGTAAGTGCACGGCGGCGCCCCGGCCGTCAATCCGACGGCCAAATGCGGAAGCGGTGATAAACTTTAAATTTTCTTGAACTGGCAAACCGCCGCGCACTAATACCCGGATCGAACCATTAACTAGTCCTAGCTAACTACAAGATGGAGAAGAGAGATATACCGACTGATCCAAGTCCTCCGGTCTTCTCGTCGTCGTCCCGATCTCCCGCGGAATGTCTTGTCTCCACCTCGTCGCCGGAAGTGCACCACATCGCCTACTTCTTTTACGGGCTCCCACCTCAATGCCGAGGCAACTCGGGCACGAAGCTGGCTAGTCGACGTGCCCAAGATTTGCTGTAGAATATAGTGTAGAGGCTATGTCTCATTTTTGGGATTCATGGAGGTGCCATTTTAGTGGAGGGATGATACAAGAACTATATGGAGGGACTTGGGGATTTTTGGAGCATGAAAAGAACAACAAATCCCCATCCAAAAATTTGGACAGCCCACTTCATCAAGTGGCCGGCCATGACATGGTGGAGGGGTGAATGAGAGAGAGTGTGTAGTGTAAAAGAATGAGGGAGGTTCTCACACAATAATACAAATGAGAGAGGTCAAATGATATCATGAAAGGAAATGATAATCAACAAAGCCATACTCCACCAACCTCATCATCACAACAAAGGCCAAGCCATCATGACACTATCATGAAGCAAAAAGTCAAGCAAGGTCAAAGGATGGTGCACCATCATGATACAACAAAATGCAAAGACCCCCTCCACAAATACTTATTTGCAACAATGCAAATAAGCCATCCTCCACCAATCTTCGGCCAATGAACGATACATAGGAAATTGGCCGAAACAGAAAGCAAACTGGTAACTCCAGAAAACTGGTTCCGCAATAAATTACAGGAAAAACCCCGATACTGTGCATACACACCCGCATCTGTATTTCGACCGAAATACAAATGCAATGAGACAAAATCTACACTGTACTATACTAGGATCCGGCTTAAACCAAAGCCGGCTAGTAATATCTGATCTATCCTGATCCGTGCAATACCGCACGTATCTGATCGAACCCTGCCATATATCCATACGGCCTCTAGTACAATCCATCCTATTCTGATCCGTGCAATACCGCACGTATCTGATCGGACCTTGCCATATCTCCATACGGCCTCTACAACTTTTCGCCCGAAAGCTGAGTAACTGAATGTGGGGGACTCTAAAGACTCGTCAACACCTTGGTTGTGGATTTAACCACTAGCATGTCAGAGGTATAAGCCAATACGTAACGGGCTACCAGGTATTGACTAAAAGGGACGTCTGTGAGCGAACTCAGCCCGACAACCCTACTGAGCCTGTCTGTGACAATATCCGTACAGTCCGGTCCGTTCGTCTATGAGCATCGCATGGCAGGCCTAGGGGGTTGGTAAAAGTCAGACCCCCAAAAGCGGTACAAGTCGTGTCGGAGTGTAGCCCAGAACACCCTGAGATACTACTGGAATACCTACCAGTAAATCTCCTTGCCTCGGCCGAGGGCTTCGTGTAATGGCTCTCCTAGACACAGCGCGACCTCACCCCCAATACCGGGTGAGACGAACCCCTGAAGATACGCTCACTGCCTCCATGTGGCTCGGGACTATACCCAACTAAAACCTGTTTGCACGAATCCTTTGAGCCGTGGTAAGGTAGTAATCAAAGTACAGTGGGAACTCACACAAGACAAATGACGATCCCCAGGTCGATGAACTAACCAGTACACATGTCACCAGGGAACTGCCATCTGACGTCTGGTATATGACCAACAAGCATGTTCCCGGCGAGTCCTGTCCGGTGTACTCATAACCCAATGAGCACCTGTATACATCTTAGGTGAACCAACTGACACCAGTGGCTTGTGAGACCGGCCACCGCCCCTCGTCGGTGTCTCGACTGTATACACTAGACTACTCTGGAGTATCGATGCCCTGTCTCGAAACTCTCACGACTAGGGACCATTTAAGGATATGCTTATAGACTGCCAGCTCCCACGTATATGATCGCCCTCATACTGCTGGTGGTCAAGCAAGAATCCTAGGGGCTCTATCAACGTGTAATAGCGACTTGTAAGGTCACCTAAAACAGTACACAATGATAAAGGTAAACCAGATAGCATACTATCATCTCGAGTAAGATTGTCCTACCGGGATAGGTCCTCCATCAATCATTGCAATCACGTACCTGTGACCTAATAATTGACTCTGAGGGCACTATCTCCAACAATATATTCTTGCGGTTTTCCCCAAAATCCAGAAATCTCATAGAAACCCAAATCTCAAAATCATGAGTAAGTATATGATAAGTGTCGGCATATGCCATAATACTGCATGATAACATGAAAATATGAATGCATGAATGTCTAAGTGATAAATATCATGTCTATACTAACATGAGAAAGTAATCACAATATTATATCGGTCTAGTTGTTAACTGATTCTATCAATAAAAGATAATATGATCTAAAGTGTACGTGACATAGCAATTACCGATGATGATGTGTGTGAGCCGGCAAATAAGTGTGCGTGGAATATGCGCATCATCGGTAATGGTGCTGGTGTCCTAACAGGTAAGGTTTATACTGATTATAGCAACATACGTAAGAACATACACCATGATGATTACAGTATGAATGAAAAGACAGATGTGCATTATCTACTCCTCTGCGATATACGAGTACTACTACCACTATATGAATCAAACCTAAACTAGTGTCCATCTAACCTCCTAAGGAACTAAACCTAAGAAACTAGTCAATAAGAAACAAGAGTCTACCTAAGTTCTGAATCAATATTTCTAATAGTCGGCGATCCAGCCTCAATAGCGTCACGTACGTAGTACGGCTTCCTCGAATCCAGAGTGCGGATCAATCATGATATCTATGCCTCGTACGGTAAAATCCATCGTACGGCATCCCAATATCGGGGTACGGGTCAAGTATCTCCTAGGTGTCTCATCATTCGTATAATGTTATCATCAACACATCTCATGATCAAGGTGCTAAACTGTAATCGCATACATTAATCATATATCATTGCCATCATAATATGCATCATTAGTTTATCCTCAGAAATATCATGTCATATGTATCATATTGTGATTAAGTCATACTGATATCATATCGTCATCAAGTCACGCCTATATGATATCAACATCAGGTCACACCTATATGATATCGAAATCAAGTCATACATATCCCATATCGTGATCAATCACAAGTTACAGTCCGGGTACTATTTTAGAGTCCCATGTACCTCAATATCATCACCACCCATTATAATTTATGTACGTGTTCATTATCTCATTCTCTAATAATCCGCTAACACTTAATACGACTGTATAGCCAAGAATCACGGCATCAAGCCCAGTTATACTATTTCATCATACCTCAGATATCATATCATATCAATGAATCCCATATACGTGTTGTATATATATATATACATCTATACCTAGTCCTATATATATATACACATACACGTATACACCATGTCGAGTTTCAGTGTGTGCAGGTGTGTGTTTCTATCTGAAACCTACGAACCTCTTCCAAGATATTCATCCTCTGATATGGTCTTCCTAAATCAGTCTAATCCAGCCTAGGGTCATTACTAGGGTCCTACACATTAAGAATCTAGGGTCACATCTGGTTTCCTAATGACAATACGTACTATCCCTATTCTACGTTGCGGGGGTGCTAAACGCCATCCACCCAACTTCCCCCCGTAGATATGCATCTACTCACCTGGTCCATGTCTACCGAAGACGGTGTCGCCATCCTCCTCTTCATCGCCCGCAGTCAACGTGAGGGGTACCTAAATGCAAACATATAAATAGCATCGTAAACTGAATCACATACAAAAGTCAAAACGATGCAATGAACCAGCATAGGTTAAAACCTATGTCCCGTCCACGCAAAAGAACCAAATATCGCTCGATATCGGCATACAAACTCCGATGGATCGAGATAAATATGAACAAATAACTCGTAGTTTTAAAACACATTACTTATATTAAAAAAACATGATTAAATCCATCGAAACCCTAAAATCCATCAAACCGTCCAATTTCGTAAAACCCGAAAATGCCAATTTACCGTTTTTCATCAAAACTTGACATTTAAATGAAACCAATGGTTATAAAACTCATTAAAAAGCATAACTAGACTATACAAACCATTACTAAATTTTTATTACACAAATTTGTATTAATTTCAAATTTCTAGTTTGCAACCTTTAACAATTTTCAACATTTTTCAAGCAAAATACCACAATTCCACCACAAAATATGATTTTGCATGAATTAATGTATTAAACCACAATTCATGATGATAATTATTTAATGAAACCATAAATTATACTTTTAATCTCATTTATTTAGGAATTTCTAAAATCTAGTTTACAAAATAGCAATTTTTATCACAATTTATCAATTATCAATAGAAACTAGCAATCAATTTAAGTTTCCATTCCACCAACAAGTTAATACCCTTATTAAGACCACAATCTAGTGTTTTAAATATTAATTGAAATTTTATTTCACCAAAAATTATGTTTTATAGAAACCTAGTTAGCAAAATTCCTAATTTAAACAATTTTAAATGAAAAATTTACAATTCAACAACCATGCAAAATTTTCCAATTCTAAAAGTGTTAAACTAACTATTATAACCCTAATTAATTAATAAAAATCTTAACTTGAATTTACAAACCCTAACTTGAATTTTAAAAATTGAACATAGAATTAATTCATTAAATCTAAACATGCTTAAAAGAAACATCTAATAACAAATAAACAAAAGAAGGAAATTTATACCTCCAAAATATGAAATCCAAACAAGAAAATGAGCCTCCAAAATGCATGATTTCCATCTCCAAAATCCATATAAAAATGAGCAAGGAATAAAGGGTATGAAATAAATAGGATTTTGTGGATTTTTATTGAATTTTTTGATGTATTTTTGATGAATTTTTGTAATAAAAATGAAGTGGGTAATGGGGGGGCTGCCATGAGAGTGTGGCCGGCCAAGCAAGGGAGAGAGGGAGAAAGAGAAAAGAGTTTCATGAGTTGTGTAGAAACTTCATCAAATAATATCTCACTTAATGTCTTTTCATGAATTTCTTCATTTTCTTTTATTTCTTTACTATAGCAACTCAAGAAAGCTCTAGAAAAATGGAAAAATTTGCAAATAAATTTTGCATGATACACACTAAATTCTAATATGCCATGGTTCATTTTTACAAATTAAAATCATTCAAATTTGTAATTTACACTAATTTAGTGTAAAAATAAAGCTTATGTTAATATTTAAAATAATTAATTTAGGAAAAATATTTAATTAAACAAAAAATTTATAAGTGGCTAAATAAACACCATTTACTAGTAATTACATAATTAAAATAGGTATTTTTAAAATTATAATGAAAAACAATCACGGTTTAGTTTTACGAAAAATACATTTTACTTTACCGAAATTCATAAAATTCACTTAAACAATTTTATTCATTTAATTATTTATTTAATTATTTTTAAAACGTTACAATCTTCCCCCCTTTAAGAAATTCGGTCCCCGAATTTAAATTAAAACTCCCCCTCCAAATATTAAAATATTTAGCAAACACTCAAATCGTCGGGGCTCCGAAATCATCTATACATAACTAAAATCAACTCCGTCAAGCATAACGCAATCATCGGAGTTATGGCGAGAATAAAATATCAAAATCCAGTATGAAAACCATCATAATATACATCAATCTATAACTTATATATAGTTCGCATCCTAGTAAAATCGCCTAAACATCATAATAAAGAAGCAAACAAAAACCCCTCTTGAAAATCGCCGTGCAATTCACGTGTCACGGCATAAGTAGCGGACGTTTAATTTTAAAAAAAAATAGCTATATATATATATATATATATCTTTTATTTAACATACATGTCCCGCCTGGTTACTAAATCAAATAATAATGATTATGAAAACATACAGCTCAAACTGAAATCAATCCCAATCACATCAATAAAATATCATGTGCGTCCGGTGCGCACTGAAATCGAAACCAAATACAGATACCATGAATACACACAACAACAAAACTAAGTGCAACAGGTGTGCACCAAAAACATCTGTCAAGTACAACGGGCGTGCACGACTCAATATCAGGTGCATCTAATCTGCACAAAATCCCGATTTAGTGCATCTGGTGTGCACAAAATCGCATCAAGTGTGCCAAGTATGCGCAAGAATCCTAATCAGGTACACATGGTGCACGAAAACATACATCGAATATCAAAATCGAAATCACAGCACAAAAATGCATGAAAACTAGGTCGAAACATATGTCAAAATCATGTGTAACCCCTATGCACGAAATCAAATCAAAAATCTCAAAATATATAAAACCAAATCAAGTGTACTGGTTGTGTACTAAACAACATCAATGCAACTGATATATGAAACACAATAGAATGAAAAGAAGGTACACACATGAAATACCAATCGTAGAACAAAGTCCTAAAAATACCAAAATCCAATCAACGAAAATATGAAATTCAAATCATTAAATCACAATCATAAACACTATCGTCAATGTCCGCCTCTTTCCTCTGATGTCGATTGCTTCGAACTCATCTCTTCGTATCTGTGCTGACTGTGCTACCCACGACAATACTCATATCTAGAGTCTCCCACATAGTCGATCCCTTCACTTGATATCCGGACTACATTAAACTTTTCGATCGATCCATCAAAATCCCATAATTCCCCGAGAGCTCAACACTCAAGTACAGTTTAAAAATATCCGGTACATACCCCAGCATCGATGATCCAGCTGTAGAAGGGCAAACCCAAGCCTCACTAATGGCACCGCGGAACTGCCGTAAACCCTAAGGTTCAAGGGCGTTCTTGTGGTCATTATGTCGAGTTAGGGTTTCATTCTTCTAGAGGGTCCATCGAAATACCTGCATGTTCTTCCGAATACCTTAAACTTGGGAAAATGGTTTTCTGATAATCGTTCGAACCCTTTAACTTCATCCGGACGGCATATAAATACCCTTCGTCCGCACGCTAAGCAATGCTTCAATCCTCAAGAATAAACGATACCCTAATGGTTATCGCATTCGAGCCGCAGCTCCCTCTGCCCATGGTAACAGAAACCGGCCACCATCCGACATCGACGAAGATAGATCAAAGGAACGAATGAAATACGGTGCAAACAATGTACATCCTAAGGCTCCTTAAGCAAAGTAGCGTATCGTAAGTATGCCGCGGACCATACCCACGGTACGTTACTCTACCTAAATCGCCTACTCCATCAACCAAGGGTCACCTAGACTTATACAAGGTTAAACCTAGCGCTCTGATACCAACTTTGTCACGACCCGAAAGTACGGAACGTGACCGGCACTTAGATTACGAAACGTCTAGAGGCGCAACGTAACCTAAGTAAGCCGAAGCCCAGAAATCTAAACCATATAAAAGCAAAAGAAGTAAAAGAAAACATGAAGAAAACAAGTTTAAAAGCATCAGCAAATTTTCCTACAAATTTCGGCAGAGTCTCCTCTGTAAAAACTGGCCCCAAACGGGTACAACAAGTATAATATACATAAATAATAAAAAGTATCCCCAAACGGGAGCTAGCTCAACGCCAACAGGCGGAAAAAACCACAACAAGCACAATAATATACAACGCCAAAGGGCGAGGCTCAAAACTCAAAAGAAAAAAAATCCACCAAATCAGAATAATACATGCGCGACTCTAAGGTCGAAATAAAAGACTGGTCCAATAATCTATCAAATAATACAGGTTTGGTTGATGGAGCTTTCTAGATACAAATGAAATAATAAAAATACAACGACGGTTCAGATACAAATGAACCAACCTACCATGCAAATCACCCGAAATGAAAATGATGTGCCAGCAACTGCCAAGGGAAACCTGTACATCGAACCTGTAATAAATTAGGCACAACGGGGTGAGTTGCCAACTCGTGAGTAGAAGACATCTACGAAAAGAAATCGAATGCACGACGCTATCCTAGGTCATAAAATAATACACTACTATATCCTAATCATCTAGTAATAGCAGGGTAACAACTACGTGTAAATACAGATACTCCGTGCTCGTGTCAGTGCCTCATATAATACTATGTCATATGAATGCATATGCATGCACAATGAATATAAAATAATCAATCCTGAAATCCAGATATATCTGTATAAGAAATCTTTAGCTGTTATCATAGTAAAATGTGTATAGGAATCTGAAATCTCAACAATGAAATCCATGGAAATCCGTGTCAAGCATCGACACAAACATGTAAATCTCAAGCCTCATAGTCTCAATACCTCGGGCTCCGTCAGTCCGGATCAGCCCATATCATCAAATCTCACGACAACGGTCGGTATCCTCCAGATATCCGCCGCGCCAGACATCACCGGTAGGTAGCCTTCCCCTGCCAGGCTCATCGTCTACAGCTCGATCTTCTTGCCCCGGGATACCATACCGGGCCCACCATGTACCCGAGACGGTTCATCCACTCCTCGAATCGGGTCTCGAAATCCATCAGAAAACATGAAATCTCTTGGTGGACGACACATACATCACGAGAAAACCGCATCTTATATTTTAAAAAGAGAGGAGGAGAGAGAGAAGTTTTTATATATTCTTGCGGTTTTCCCCAAAATCCAGAAATCTCATAGAAACCCAAATCTCAAAATCATGAGTAAGTATATGATAAGTGTTGGCATATGCCCATAATACTGCATGATAACATGAAAATATGAATGCATGAATGTCTAAGTGATAAATATCATGTCTATACTAACATCAGAAAGTAATCACAATATTATATCGGTCTAGTTGTTAACTGATTCTATCAATAAAAGATAATATGATCTAAAGTGTACGTGACATAGCAATTACCGATGATGATGTGTGTGAGCCGACAAATAAGTGTGCGTGGAATATGCGCATCATCGGTAATGGTGCTGGTGTCCTAACAGGTAAGGTTTATACTGATTATAGCAACATATGTAAGAACATACACCATGATGATTACAGTATGAATGAAAAGACAGATGTGCATTATTTACTCCTCTGCGATATACGAGTACTACTACCACTATATGAATCAAACCTAAACTAGTGTCCATCTAACCTCCTAAGGAACTAAACCTAAGAAACTAGTCAATAAGAAACAAGAGACTACCTAAGTTCTGAATCAATATTTCTAATAGTCGGCGATCCAGCCTCAATAGCGTCACGTACGTAGTACGGCTTCCTCGAATCCAGATTGCGGATCAATCATCATATCTATGCCTCATACGGTAAATTCCATCGTACGGCATCCCAATATCGGGGTACGAGTCAAGTATCTCTTGGTGTCTCATCATTCGTATAATGTCATCATCAACACATCTCATGATCAAGGTGCTAAACTGTAATCGCATACATCAATCATATATCATTGCCATCATAATATGCATCATTAGTTTATCCTCAGAAATATCATGTCATATTTATCATATTGTGATTAAGTCATACTGATATCATATCGTCATCAAGTCACGCCTATATGATATCAACATCAGGTCACACCTATATGATATCGAAATCAAGTCATACATATCCCATATCGTGATCAATCACAAGTTACAGTCCGGATACTATTTTAGAGTCCCATGTACCTCAATATCATCACCACCCATTATAATTTATGTACGTGTTCAATATCTCATTCTCTAATGATCCGCTAACACTTAAAACGACTGTATAGCCAAGAATCACGGCATCAAGCCCAGTTATACTATTTCATCATACCTCAGATATCATATCATATCAATGAATCCCATATACGTGTTGTGTGTATATATATATATATATATATATATACACATCTATACCTAATCCTATATATATACACATACACGTATACACCATGTCGAGTTTCAGTGTGTGCAGGTGTGTGTTTCTATCTGAAACCTACGAACCTCTTCCAAGATATTCATCCTATGATATGGTCTTCCTAAATCAGTCTAATCCAGCCTCGGGTCATTACTAGGTTCCTACACATTAAGAATCTAGGGTCACATCTAGTTTCCTAATGACAATACGTACTATCCCTATTCTACGTTGCGGGGGTGCTAAACGCCATCCACCCGACTTCCCCCCGTAGATATGCATCTACTCACCTGGTCCATGTCTGCCGAAGACGGTGTTGACATCCTCCTCTTCATCGCCCGCAGTCCACGTGAGGGGTACCTAAACGCAAACATAAAAATAGCATCGTAAACTGAATCACATACAAAAGTCAAAACGACGCAATGAACCAGCATAGGTTAAAACCTATGTCCCGTCCACGCAAAAGAACCAAATATCGCTCGATATCGGCGTACAAACTCCGATGGATCGAGATAAACATCAACAAATAACTCGTAGTTTTAAAACACATTACTTATATTATAAAACATGATTAAATCCATCGAAACCCTAAAATCCATCAAACCGTCCAATTTCGTAAAACCCGAAAATGCCAATTTACCGTTTTTCATCAAAACTTGACATTTAAATGAAACCAATGGTTATAAAACTCATTAAATAGCTTAACTAGACTATACAAACCATTACTAAATTTTTATTACACAAATTTGTATTAATTTGAAATTTCTAGTTTGCAACCTTTAACAATTTTCAACATTTTTCAAGCAAAATACCACAATTCCACCACAAAACATGATTTTGCATGAATTAATGTATTAAACCACAATTCATGATGATAATGATTTAATGAAACCATAAATTATACTTTTAATCTCATTTATTTAGGAATTTCTAAAATCTAGTTTACAAAATAGCAATTTTTATCACAATTTATCAATTATCAATAGAAACTAGCAATCAATTTAAGTTTCCATTCCACCAACAAGTTAATACCCTTATTAAGACCACAATCTAGTGTTACAAATATTAATTGAAATTTTATTTCACCAAAAATTATGTTTTATAGAAACCTAGTTATCAAAATTCCTAATTTAAACAATTTCAAATGAAAAATTTAAAATTCTACAACCATGCAAGATTTTCCAATTCTAAAAGTGTTAAACTAACTATTATAACCCTAATTAATTAATAAAAATCATAACTTGAATTTACAAACCCTAACTTGAATTTTAAAAATTGAACATAGAATTAATTCATTAAATCTAAACATGCTTAAAAGAAACATCTAATAACAAATAAACAAAAGAAGGAAATTTATACCTCCAAAATATGAAATCCAAACAAGAAAATGAGACTCCAAAATGCATGATTTCCAACTCCAAAATCCATATAAAAATGAGCAAGGAATAAAGGGTATGAAATAAATAGGATTTTGTGGATTTTTATTGAATTTTTTGATGTATTTTTGATGAATTTTTGTAATAAAAATGAAGTGGGAAATGGGGGGGCTGCCATGAGAGTGTGGCCGGCCAAGCAAGGGAGAGAAGGAGAAAGAGAAAAGAGTTTCATGAGTTGTGTAGAAACTTCATCAAATAATATCTCACTTAATGTCTTTTCATGAATTTCTTCATTTTCTTTTATTTCTTTACTATAGCAACTCAAGAAAGCTTTAGAAAAATGGAAAAATTTGCAAATAAATTTTGCATGATACACACTAAATTCTAATATGCCATGGTTCATTTTTATAAATTAAAATCATTCAAATTTGTAATTTACACTAATTTAGTGTAAAAATAAAGCTTATGTTAATATTTAATATAATTAATTTAGGAAAAATATTTAATTATACAAAAAATTTATAAGTGGCTAAATAAACACCATTTACTAGTAATTACATAATTAAAATAGGTGTTTTTGAAATTATAATGAAAAACAATCACGGTTTAGTTTTACGAAAAATACATTTTACTTTACCAAAATTCATAAAATTCACTTAAACAATTTTATTCATTTAATTATTTATTTAATTATTTTTTAAACGTTACAGAGGCAGAGGGGCCTCACTCTAGAATTGGCAGACTATTCGCCGCATTCGTAGGGGGTACAGGTTGACCCAAGGAGGGGTGCTCAAGTTACCGGATTCCGTGAAGTGCCGGGTGGTCCATTCATTTATGCTGTAGGGCGCTGCCTCGCTTCAGTTTTTGCCGGGTAACTTGCCACACCTGTAGGGGTCTAGGTTTCATTGCACAGGCTATCCACATGACCAGGGGAAGGTCGGGTTTCAGTAGCGGCTCTGTGAAACCCGGGGATCCCAGATTATCTGTATTGTTCTGTGATGCTTATTACTTTTCTGTAATGTTGCATATTATCACGCCTGGAGCGATTATTGTATATTGGTATGTACTATTAGATGTTGTATATGTTTTACACCCACGCTAGTCCAGCCCCCGCTCTGTCGTTAGTTAAGTAACCTAACGGGCGATGACGGGACCTAGTGACGAATGCGGATGGCATATACGTACATTATATTTTCGTTCTTTTCTGATGTGATTGATTGATGGGACTGCATTGATTCTTATCAATGCAAGGATAAAACAAACCTATATTTGATGTTGTTGGAACAAATTTTAAAAAGTGTTATTACAAAGATGTTTCCTTTTGTTTTGCATAGCGGTATTCAGTTGGAATATCCTGCACCTCATTCGACGAGGCAAGGGACGAGATCCCTTCACCGGGAGTGACCCCTTGGGCAGAAGTTTACGTCAGGGTAATAACTTCAATATAGTCAATTACAAGTTGCTTTTCATCACGGTATTCAGTTGGAATATCCTGCACCTCATTCCATGAGGAAAGAGCCGAGATCCCTTCACCGGGAGTGACCTCTTCAGCAAAAGTTTTTCGCCACTATATTTTTATAAAAAGCTATCAGGTTCCTTCAGCGATATTAAGTTTATTACGTTAAAGGTTTTTCGCCAAAAACCAGCCATAGCCCTCTGTCATTTCTTTTGGGTATTCAGTAGTATTCAAGCTATGTATTGTGACCAACGCCAATGCATAGTGTTTGGTAGTTGCTGGGTATTCATCTGTTGCATAAATAGATGAGTTGGTTTGGGACAGTCATTCTGCCATTTTGGCCAACGTCAAGGGCATGTGCGGGTGGGTTCAAATTGACCTGGATAGTGACGGGTAGAACTTGGCATGTGACTTATGATATTTTGACCAACCCCAAGGTCATAAGAGCATGGGGCAAAAATCATATCGGGAGTTTCAAACATACAGGAAACTTGCCGGGCATGCGCATACCTTCTGGAGTGTGATAACTTGAGTGGCTTCCATCAAGTTATCATGCGATGATAGTTGGATCCCTATTCTCACTGACGAGTTGGTTTACTCTTCGGGTAATCCCGACTAATTCTTCTTTCAGGTTTGGAGGAGAATTTGAGATTACAGTGGGAGGTTTCCTAATTAGATAAAGTGATAACCATTCTGATCTAGGTTAGAGTGCACGCAGAGTATTTCTTTTCTCTCTCTCTCTTTGGCAGCGACATTTGACCGACCCTAGACTATGACTCAGTGACCATGTTGACCGAACCTTCTTAAAATACTGGCTTATGGATTGTCCGAGTTGCATAAGTCATTGCCGCTCCTTCTTTTACCCTTTGTATTTCTCAGAACACCCCGTATTATTACGGATATCCACTTCCATTGGATAGATCCATCGTATTGTTAGATTCGAACTCGAAGGGACTTCTTCGAGGATGGATCCAGGTTCAGGAGAAATAGAATTAGTTTATTCAGTTGTCTTTTATTATCACCTTCTCTCAGGTTGCGAGGGCTCCTTAGTTTAGGAGAGTACACCTATTACGCTTATTGGATAGTCTTATTCCAAACCACAGGCAGGTGCCGAAAGGTAGGGAATGAAGAAAACCAATTAGCCTAAGTAGGGTGTACAGATGGTAATAACTAAAGACAAAATAAAGGGATTAGAAAGAGGGCAAAGTAAATTGCGACTGTTATCATTCACGATCAAACCACGTACTTCATCGCCACTCCTATTTTCACCTTTGATTTTTCCCCAGTTCGGGAGAAATAGAATAAGGTATTATTCAGTTGTCTTTTATCATCACCTTCTCTCAAGTTGTGAGTACTCCTTGGTTTAGGAGGGTACACCTATTATGCTTACTGGATAGTTTTCTTCCAAACCATAGGCTAGTGCCGAACGGTAGGGAAGGAAGAAAACCATTTAGCCTAACGATGGTGTACAGAAGGTAATGAATAAAGACAAACAAAAGGATTTGGAGAGATGGCAATAAAGTATACGGTTAAAGTCATGAATTGGATTATGGAAGAGGCATTACTAGGAATACCAGGATACCCCTACGAAACATTTTCATGTTTCAGTGCATTGTTAAAGGAAAACTGATTTCCCGATTACATACTTACTCCAGGGTATGTATTTACCAGGTTTCATTCTCATATCTGTATGGTTTTACGGATGATGAGTGGGAGTAGGTTATTGGGAATAAGGTGATCATCTTCATTATATCGGAATTCGTTATAATTGGTGATATTTGAGGAAGTCGCCTGGGTTTTTGCCGGACGGCATGTATTTGGTTTTGAGTATCCGTTGTTGTGCACCAATTTCAAAATGATATATCTGTACGTTTATTTTTTATAAAGTTAGATATAACTTTTTGAAATTATGTCCGTGACATTTACCTATATCAGTTGACGATTGGGTAAGGAGCATTAAACAACGGAGTAGTTCTTAAACCATAAGTACAGTTTTTCAACCTACGATGCGCAGGTGTTTGAGTTATTCAACTTAGCGAACTTATACAGAGTATTGTATGTTGTCCAGTGTCCATCAGGACAAAGGGATTGGTCCTCGTACTCTGTTCTGTTTACTTGTAACTTCTCTAGTTTTTAGACAAATGTTTCGTAGAAATACAATGTCTAAGTTTTGAGAAGTTGTGGGTATAAGAATAAAGTAGAGAACCAGATGTCGCAAGTATCGGGATTCTTCAAAGAAATCGAAGATGTAGATACTTGTGATTGGTATTCAGATAATAGTAATGGCTTTGAGAAACTCGTTTCTCTTTCAGGTTACTAATAATTGTATGGATTCCTAAGATGAGTAATGCTGAGTAGCCACTTTCCATTAAGTTGATATGCACTGGAGACAGATGCATGATTTGAATCTGGTTCCAATTAAATTAGTGCCTTTATTTCTATATTGTATATAGAATGGTTCATATCTTAACGATGTTAAGGTACGGGAGTTGTCCAGCTTATGCTTGAAACCAGACACTGGATAACTCAAGGCACGTTTCTGTAATAGCAGTTTGTGGGTTGACCCTGGCTTTGATGAGGGTTGACTTTCTACCATCTGATAGATCAATAGTGATATTGTTCTTGACTCGCCACAGTTTTAGTAAAATGGATTTTTTCAGAAAACAGTAGTGGGAGTATGGTAGAACTGGAAGTGATTCCAGAACCGCAAACGATTACGGAAAATTTAATAGGACCTTTATATTCAATCAGATTTGACATTCCAATAGCCACTCCGTAGATATGGAGGGTAACCTCAGACACCCGAGCGGTACTCCGGTGCCTCAAGGACGGTGACAGGGAGGTTCTTGTTTACCCAGACTTGACACTACTGTTGTTCCAGACTATGAAACCCTGCAGGAGGATATGTATAGCGTTGTTCTAAACTAGCTTTAGAAGTGTACGTATATATTATTCTGCCAGAGGGTTGTCATAGTCAGTGGGAGCAGCGGAAGCATAGTGGGCAAGTAGCTTATGTCTATTTATAGGCTTGAGCAGATATAGCGGAGATAAGATCATCTATTTTTGATATGACAGTCATAGGTTTGACTTCATCAGAATAGGAGATGGATCTGTTAAGAAGGTTGTAGGGTGTAATGTCCGGGTATTTGCATGACATACACAAAGTAGGAAGTAAAATTCCTATACTATGATCGGTTATACTTTGGTCGTCACACAGTTGTTTCTCCATAAAGGACATGGATATAATATCAGACATTCTGGTTACTAGATCTATGGTTTTAGATCTAGAATTGGGTAGTTTCCCGATTTGGGTACTTTGACAGTATTCTAATGGTATTTAGAATAGATGGCTCCTGGCATGGTGGTGTACCTGCAGATGATGGAGTCACCCACTCTAAAGGTGTCTTATAGACTAAAGGGGAGAGGGATGTGCATGATTGGCAGATCACTTGCTTAGGCAATTGAGTCAATCATGAGATGTCAAGTACCACACCAGATGTTGTTTATGCACTAGTTGCGATAAGTTTATATTAATCCAATTCTGAAGAAACATAAGGAAACAGTTTTAGAACATGAGTGCATGTTCTACGGATTTGATGACGGCAGCCTCCTTCAGGAGACGGTTATCATTCCAGGCTTCAAAGATGACATGGATGACAGAGTGACTGTCAGAGTTATAGTTTTCCCTCTGACTAGGGACAGTATTATGGACAGGTGGTCCAAGAGGATACTGTGGGAGGCATGGTGCTGGATACTGATTAGGTTCAGTTATCAATAAAGTCTAAGAAGTTTGGATTTGGAGTTCATTTATGAACTAGGTCCCATCAGATATCCAGACATATTCTAAGACAGGTATTACTCGATTCGGGAGATGGCTTTCTCCGCGAACTTGAGATTAAGAGAGACATAGAAAGAAACATCAAGGCGGATCCACTCACTGAAGCTATGAGTATGCGATATCGCAATAATAGCCTTAAGTACAAGTAGGAGATTGTTGGATATAGTGCCCTCTAAGTCAATTATTGGATCGCAGGTACGTGATTGCAATGATTGAGGGAGGACCTATACCGACATGACTGCCTTACTCGAGATGATAGTATGCTATCTGGTTTGTCTTTATCATCGTATACATGCTTTAGTTCACTATTACATGTTAATAGAGCCCATAGGATTCTTGCTTGACTGCCAGCAGTATGATGGCGATCATATACGTGGGAGCTGGGGTCTGTAAGCACATCCTTAAAGTGTCCCTAGTCGTGGGAGTTTCGAGACAGGGCATCGATACTCCAGAGTAGACTAATGTATACAGTCGAGACCCCGACGAGGGGCGATGGCCGGTCTCACAAGCCATTGGTGTCAGTTGGTTCACCTAAGATGTATACAGGTGCTCATTGCATTATGAGTACACCGGACAGGACTCACCGGGAACATGCTAGTTGGTATTATATATATCGTCAGATAGCAATTCCCTGGTGACATGTCTACAGGTTAATTTTTCGACCTGAGATCGTCATTTGTCTCGTGTGAGTTCCCACTGTGCTTTGATTTCTACCCTACCACGCTCAAAGGAGACGTGCAAACAGGTATTTTTTGGGTACAGTCCCGAGCCACATGGAGGCAGTGAGCGGATCGTCGGGGATTCGTCTCTCCCGGTATTGGGGGTTGATGTCGCACAGTGCAGGGTGGCCATCACTAGAAATCCTTGGCCGAGGTAGTGGAGAATTACTGATTTGGATCAGTAGTTTCTCAGGTGGTGATGGGCTTCATGCCGACACGATTTATCGCATTATTAGGGGTCTGACTTTATCCACCCCGTAGACTCGATATGCGATACACTTTAGACGAACGGACCGGACTATGTGGATATTGTCACTGTCAGGCTCAGTAGGGTTTCTGGATGAGTTCGTGTTAGTTATATGTATGCCGTAGAGGCCATTACTGTACATTGGATGTATATTGTAGTGGATGCTGGGACATATATAGGTAGGACTTTCTTGCTCGACATGATAGTACGCTATCTGGTTGCTCTTTATCTTAATATGTATACTTTCTGTCTCTCTGTTACATGTTGATAAAGCCCTTAGGATGTGTACTCGACTTCCAGGGCTACGATGCAGATCATACTTGTGGGGCCTGGGTAGTCCATGAGTACATCCTTCAATGTTCCTAGTCATGGGAATATCGAGACGGGGCATCGATATTCCAGAGTAGACTAGCATATATCTTCTCGACCCATGTGATGGGCGATGGATGATCCCATATCCATTGGTGTTTGACATCGGAGATGGTATGCGGGTGCTCAGTGGAGACTGGGTACACTGAACGGACTCGCCGAGAACTCCCAGATGGTATTATACCTCACGTCAGATGGCAGTTCTCTGGTGACACTGGTACAGCTTAGTCTGTTGACCCGAGATCGTCATAGAGTCTTGTGTGTCTCCCACTGTGCTTTGATTTCCACCCTACCACGGCTCTAATGAGTCATGCAAACAGGTGGTTTTTGGGTACAGTCCCGATTCACATGGAGGCAATGAGCGATAGGAAAGGATTCGTCTCTCCCGGTATTGGGGGTTGATGTTGCGCTATGCTCGACTGGCCATAACAGGAAATCCCTGGCCAGGGTTGCAGTGATATACTGGTAAGAGTTATCAGTAGTTTCACGAATGTTATGGACCTCACGTCGGCATGACTTATCAAGCTATTGGGGTCTGATGTTTACCACCCCTAGGCGAGATATGCGACATATCAGACGAACAGACCGGAGTATACGGTAAGTGTTACTGGTTGGATTCACAGGAGCGTGAGCTGGCTTGCTCGTCGATCTTCTGATCGCTCAATACCCGGGTGGCCGTTACGTTTAGCAGACCGCTTGCGGCTTGTGGGTGTTTGATATGATCATCACCTGCTGCCGGCGTATTGACGAGTCTTTAGAGTCCTACACAGAGGTTTCCTGGCTCAAGCGAAACGAAATAGGAGCGCATATGAGATATGTGCGGGACCGAGAATAATGCGTGTATGTGATACCGTATTCTATTCTCGCGATGAATGTATCGATTGGTTGTATGCGATATAACCTAGTTATCGAATCAAGGATTGATTCGATAAGCCGATACATTGGATATTAGTCGGTTATATTCGATATGACCGGATCATTAAATCAAGTGTTGATTTAATGATTTAATGCATAATTATATATTTCATATATTACTTTACATTAACCAGTATTTGTTCACTTAAATTGGATTTTTTCACTTGATGTGCACATTGTATATGTGATATATTTTTGTGCACTTGATTGTATCATGTTTGATGATACATGCAAACTTGGTTAAGTGTATGATTAAACCATGGTTATGTAATGGTTAGGGTTTTGATTTTATTAACTATTTATTTATTTATTCTTCATTTGGAAAGAAAATGAAATGGTTGCTTCTTTTGTTCTTTTCTTTGAAGCTTCAAGAAGCTTTGACCATTTTGTCTTCATCTCCTAAACCTAACCATTCAACCTAACCCTAGTTTATTCTCTACACTTAACCATGGTTGCTATATGATAAGAATCAACTTATTTTCTATTTTCAATAATACTTATCATATTCTTTCTTCTTCTTCTTCTTCTTCAACAAAGAAGAAACCTTGCCTCCATCAATGGCAACATGAGAAAAAGAGTAAGAAATCCAATTCTAAAGTGAACCCACTTCCTATTTCTTCATCCTCTACCACTTGCCAAGTAGTATAGGGTGTTTTCTTCACAAGTTTCATGGCTTGGTGAAGTTGGAGCTTGATCTTGTGTTGCCTCAACGTAGATCATCTTCGGCATCGAAGTCGACGACCTAGCCGGCCCATTTCTCCGATGAAGCCGACGCTAGAGCCCGGGATCCGATGATCGCAGCGAGGGGACTTCATCACGGAGCTATGGAGGTGGAGGACCGGATCTACAAAGGTTGTAGCCCATTTCCTTTAAATTAAAGTTGTTTACTTGCATTGCATCGCCTTATACATCTATTTAACGATCCGTATTATGGTTTGTGGGCACATAAAAAATTTGAATTGGCTATGTTTGATCACTTGTAGAACCTCATGGGTGTGCCTAGGAGCCCTACAGTGGTATCAGAGCCTAGCTAGAGCTTTAGGCGAAGCGTAGACGGAGTTACAAGTCCGATCGAACCGAAACCCTAATACAAATTTGCTCTCTGTACATTTTTTGAAATCGGGGTTTTTTGAGAATTAAAAATATGCAGAAAAATCAGCAGGAGTTTATAAGAATTACTTTGAAATTCGAGTGGCCAATTCGACTAAAGCGCCGCGGAACCGCGGCACGAGCATGGCTCGTGCGGCGGTTCCGCGGCCATATGTTCACCTTGTGCATTAATTTTTGCACAGTAATTCCTATATTTTGGTTCTGGATTTTCTGGGATTTTTTAAATATCACTCAAGAGTTGAGTTTTCTGGGTTGTATCGGGAGTTCGTAAATTCGATCGGTTTATCAAACTTTGTCTATGTGTTTTACCGGGTAATTTTAGAATATGTTAAAAAGTTCGACCAGATATAAATACCCACTTTTTCCCCTGTCGGGAAATTTCCAATTGTTGGATTTTTCCATAGTTTAATGACATTCCAAGTAGTGCAAGTAACGCGATGGTCCCTCTAGAAGACAACAAACCTTAACTCGATTATGTGACCGTCTTGAACTGCCTTTTGAACCTTCGGGTTTGGGGCAGTACGGCGTGCCACATGTGAGGCGTTGGCTTGACCCTTCTACGGCTGGACCGTTGGTACTGAGGCATGAAGTGATTGTTTATAAACTTATTTCATGTGTTGAGCTATTTCGGGAAAACTTGGGTGTTCGATTGTTTGATCGGAAAGTTTAACATTTTCTATTTATCCGGAATGTGATACAATATTTGGAATTCATAAATAGTTATGAGATAACTGAATGAATGTTATAAACATAGCACTTTAGTCTCACTTGATCGGTTGCCACGGAATTTTGATGCGATCAAAAGTCCGTCGCAATCACGTAGCGTACGCGGATACTCACCGGGTAAACTTAATAGACAGCCTCACCCCATAGCCCCGACCAAGTGACTGTAGGAGAACCCCGTCGCCGAAAGCATCCGTTCGGGTGCTCGCGGCAGCGGTGTTCTGCCTTGGTGCACTTCGTCGACGGCGTCGGGGGTGCGGCCGCCTACTAAAGTTTGCGATGAGCATTCGATCATGATGTCAGGATTCTTGTTGAATTGCCCGAATAGATATTGAAAAGAGTTTTCTAATGAGACTAAAATGTGGGGTTTATAATTGTTAGGCATGCGATGTCTAAAGAATTCATTTGGTCAGGCATGCGATGTCTGAGGAGGTTGCGGATTCCAACTGTTGTAGTTTTACACTTTCTTTTCTGTGACCGTAAGTGTAATATGTGATATCGCCGGTTTCGTTGCTATATGTCAACGGCAATTGGGATGCGCATATTTACTTATGTTGATGACATGTGATGTTATGTGTTGCTGGATATGTTATATTGGATCGTCGTGTTTGAATAGCCGGGGTTTTTTTTTATGTGAGACGAGTGTTTTTCATTTTCATTCATGTAAAAGCTTGTATGTAATATTCTTTTATTGGGGCACTTCCAGGTTGCGGAAGATGTCATCATTTGTATATTATTTACTTTTCCGCATTAGGATAGACCCAAGGAGGGGAGCACAAGTAACCGGGTTCTGGGGTCCAGTGGGAGACCATCTCGAGGAGTCGAGTCCGGGTCTCCTAACCCTAGAATTGGTAGGGTTGCTTGCCGCTCTCGTAGGGGTCTAGGGGTGTGGGATTGGCTATTCATCACGACCGTGGAATCCGTGTTTTATACTGGCTCGTATTAAAAACACGGACGTCCTAGTATATCCAATATTTCATATGATATTTTCTTCTGCGTTATCTGTGATGTGATTATGTGATTTGTTCAGATAGATATGGTATAAAGTATATATGATATATTATATAGACGTTGCTTATGTTTTACACCCGTGCTAGCCCTGCCTCGCTCTGGCGTTAGTTACCTAACCTAACGGTGCAGACGGGACATCGAGGCGAATGCGGATGGCATAAGCGTACATTATATTTATCTGTGATGTTTAGGTGGACTTAAAAGATGGGATATTCATTAATGAGATTAATGAAAGAAAATAAACCTAATTGATGTTGTGGAATCGAATTTCAAAATAAAAACAGGTAGTTACAGTTCTTGCTTTGGATCGCGGTGTTCCTTGTAGAACATCCTGCACCTTATTCGATAAGGAAAGGACCGAGATCCCTTCACCAGGAGTGACTCTTTTAGCAATAACTGGCAGATGCTACAACACTCGGCTTGTCTTTTGATTGCTTCTATAGTTTCTGCTTTGCACAGTGATATATATGATATATCCCGCACCTCATTCGACGAGGAAAGGGCCGACGATCCCTTCACCGGGAGTGACCCCTTTAGCAAAACTAGAAAAGCCTAAAAAACATTCCATTTAAAAACATTTGATTCCGAAACGAGATCAAGTTCAAAGCGTTAAAGGTTTTCATAAAAACCATTCACAACCCTCCGTCATTTTAGGAAGTAGAGTACTTAGTATTCGTGCTGTGTTTGTTGACCTTAGTTAAGGCACAGTGTACGGTAGCTAAGTGATGTCTTCCTACACCGCATATGATGCGATTAGTTAGGACGGTCGCGTGACTTTGTTGACCTTAGTTAAGGGTCATGTGGGTGGGTCTAATTAATCACGAAATGACGGGTAGAACTTGACTAGTACTTATGATTTGTTGACCATAGTTAAGGTCATAGGTGCTAGGGGTAAAAACCTTTATCGGGAGTTTCAAGTGTTGAAATTTGCAATGAGATTGCATACCTTCTATGTGATAGTTGGATCCCGATACCCACTGCGAGTAATTGTTACTCCTGGGAGAGTTTTGCACTTTGCAATTAGCCGATCAAGTAGGTGTCTAGAAAGGTGTCAACGGGGTTACGCCTCTGGGAAAATGAGGTTTACTGTAATTAGGTCCGTGCGAAAGCACGGGGAACCTCCCTCAAAGTACCGACACTGGCCTGGCTGAAAGATTGGCGAACTTGTAAAGTGTAATTAATCCCGGCTAGTCTTTCCTTTTAGGGTTTGAAGGAAGATTTGATAAAAACAGTGGGAGCCATCCAGATTATATAAAAAATATAACCAATCTATTCTTGCTAGAGCGCACGCAGAGTGTTTTCTTCTCTCTCTCCAGGTAGCGACCATATCACGCCTTAATCAAGATAATAATATGGATGTATTGACTGAACCCGCTTGTTATACTGAGCTGGGGAATGTTGGTCCCGCTCCAACTTATAATTGTTATAAGACAGAGCAGGAAATAGGGGAATACCAGAATCCCTATGCCGCCCAAACGAAGAAAGTGCATATGATGCATCTTCTTTGGGTGTGTTCATTACAAAGAACTGTTTCTCAGTAACCTCTGCATCCTGGGTATTTGATACCGGATCAGGATCCCAGATATGTAATCTGTTACATAGGGCTACAGAAAGGTAGAAAACTGAGAACGGGTGATAAGTTTCATGAGACAGAAAACGGGGCAAGTGTTGCAGCCAAGTCTGTTGGTCACTGTCACCCTGTATTACCAATACATTGATTCTGAACGAATGTTATTAGATATCGAACCTGATATACAAAATCATATCAGTCTCTTTATTAGTAAAGAAAGGATATAATTTTGTATTGTTAGATAATGTTTTGAACATTTCCTATATCAAAAGTTGATCGGTTCAGGCACGTTATCTAAAAGCATTGATGTTCTAAATCAAACTACAGTTCCTAGTATACAGAACACACACAAGAGGAAGAGTTCAGAAATGAACGAATCTTTCTTGAGGCATTGTAGACTAGGTCATATCAATGCGACCCGACTAGCTGAAGTTACATTTTAGATGCATATTTAAATCAGTTTGAATTTGCATCTTGTGAAACTTGCCAGTCATGTCACAAAATTAAGATGACCATAGCTCTGTTTATTGGAAACAGAGAAAGAGTTAGTAAACTCTTGGGACTGATACATGATGATGTATGTAAGGTCTCCTTTCTACACATGCCAGGACCGGTTCTTTGTACTTCATTACGTTCTCTGATGATCTCTCAAGATTCAGACATATATACCTGTTGAAACATAGGCCCGAAGCTTTTGAGATATTCACAGAATATAAGTTAGAAGTAGAGAACCAAAAACCGGGTATAAGTATTATATCCTATGATGAGATCAGGGAGGAGAATACTTGTGCATGGAATTCCTGGACTATTCTAAAGGAGAATGAGATTCTCTCTCAGCATTACTCCTCCGTATACACCATAGCACGATGGTATATCGGGGTGGAGCAATCATACCCTATATGATATGGTGCGCTCAATGATGAGTACTACTGAGTTTCGTATTTCCTTTTAGGGAGTTATGCACTTATAAAGTTGCATACCTATTGAATAGGGTTCGATTCAAATCAGTGCCTACCACTCTATATAAGATATGGTATGGGAAGAGCCTATCTCTTAAGTAAGTTAAGATTTGGGATTGTCCGGCCTGTGTCAAAAGCAAAATCTGGACAAGATCGAGGCAAGGTCAGTTCTGTAGAACTGGAAAGGTTCCAGCTATACAAAACTGCAGCTGATGATTTGACAGAACCAAAGGATTCAATAGTTCCCGACGAATCTCAGCCTCTCCGCCGATCTGGTAAGGTTTCTCATCCACTTGAGAGATACTTCGGTTTCTCGATGACAGTGGGAGCGAGGATTGCATCATGAGATGATGACCCAACTAGATTCGAGCAGGTCATCGAGAGTAGGGACTCTGTAAGAATGGCTGGATGCTTAGCGATCTGAGATGGAATCCATGTACACCAACAAAGTATGGACTTTGGTTGCTATATCTGAAGGGTTAAATCCCCATCAGGAGCAAGTATATCTTGAGAAGATTACTTGGTGTAGATGGAAAGGTTGAGACTTTCAAAGCTAGACTTGTTAAAGTTTTTCGTCATCGACCAGGCATGGATAATGATGAAACCTTTTCAGGGACTATGCTTAAGTCCATTCAGATCCTACTTGCTATCTACATACCATGGCTACGATATCTGGTGGTTGGGTGCCATGACTACTTTTCTAAATAATGATTTAGAAGAGAACGTCTATAAGAACACAGCCAGAGGGCTTCGTAAACAGTTGGAGCAGCGGAAACGTGTGCAAGTTGCTTTACAGAATAAAGCAGGCATCGCGGAGTTGGAACGTCTGTTTTGATGTGATAGTCAAAGTGTTTGACTTCATCAAAATGGTAGACGAACCTTATATATACAAAAAGGTAGTAGAGAGTAAGGTGGTCATCCTCGTATTGTACGTAGACAACAAACTCTTGATAGGAAAAGAGTTTCCTATGCTACGCACGGTCAATCTCCTCTTATCACATGGATTCCCCATATAGGATCAAAGTGATACCTCCTAAATCCTGGGTTTTGGATCTATGAGATAGATCTATATGGATGTTAGGATTCTCACTAGTTGTAGTGAGATGGTATCAATCGATCCTGGGGAGAATCACTGGAAGTGTTCCAGGGTGATAAGGACGACTGAATGTCAGTCACAGGCATTGTCTTCACCCTCAGTGGAGGGACGGTATGTTGGAAGAGTTCCAAGCTAGATACCATGGCAAACTAGACGATAAAGGCCGGTAACATCGCTATTAAAGATACTACCAAAGAGGCAGTTTGGGTGTATATTGGTTCATGAGATGAACTAGGTTCCTACCATTGTATGACATTGGAAGTATGGCTTCGGCCCAGGAACCCCGGTCCCATCAATGACCCAGACATATTCTGAGGCAGCATCACCTGATCATGGAGATAGTTGATCTCCAGGGTGATCGAGGTTGGGGGAGTAGACTTAGAGGACAACACGGCGGATCCACTCACAAAGGCTTTTTCCCAGAGAGAGACTTATATGGGGATGGTTGAGTATTAGATACTACAACTACTGCTACAGATGGCCCTAGTGCAAGTGGAAGATTGTTAGTTATATATAGCCCTAGAGGCCATTACTGTACATTGGATGTATATTGTAGTGGATGCTGGGACATATATAGGTAGGACTTTCTTGCTCGACATGATAGTACGCTATCTGGTTTCTCTTTATCTTAACATGTATACTTTCTGTCTCTCTGTTACATGTTGATAAAGCCCTTAGGATGTGTACTCGACTTCCAGGACTATGATGCAGATCATACTAGTGGGGACTGGGTAGTCCATGAGTACATCCTTCAATGTTCCTAGTCGTGGGAATATCGAGACGGGGCATCGATATTCCAGAGTAGACTAGCGTATATCTTCTCGACCCATGTGATGGGCGATGGATGATCCCATATCCATTGGTGTTTGACATCGGAGATGGTATGCGGGTGCTCAGTGGAGACTGGGTACACTGAACGGACTCACCGAGAACTCCCAGATGGTATTATACATCACGTCAGATGGCAGTTCTCTGGTGACACTGGTACAGCTTAGTCTGTTGACCCGAGATCGTCATAGAGTCATATGTGTCTCCCACTGTGCTTTGATTTCCACCCTACCACGGCTCTACTGAGTCGTGTAAACAGGTGGTTTTTGGGTACAGTCCCGATTCACATGGAGGCAATGAGCGATAGGAGGGGATTCGTCTCTCCCGGTATTGGGGGTTGATGTTGCTCTATGCTCGACTGGCCATAACAAAAAATCCCTGGCCAGGGTTGCAGTGATATACTGGTAAGAGTTATCAGTAGTTTCACGAATGTTATGGACCTCACGTCGGCATGACTTATCAAGCTATTGGGGTCTGACGTTTACCACCCCTAGGCGAGATATGCGACATATCAGACGAACAGACCGGACTATACGGTAAGTGTTACTGGTTGGATTCACAGGAGTGTGAGCGGGCTTGCTCGTCGATCTTCTGATCGCTCAATACCCGGGTGGCCGTTACATTTAGCAGACCGCTTGCGGCTTGTGGGTGTTTGATATGATCATCACCTGCTGCCGGCGAATTGACGAGTCTTTAGAGTCCTACACAGAGGTTTCCTGGCTCAAGCGAAACGAAATAGGAGCGCATATGAGATATGTGCGGGACCGAGAATAATGTGTGTATGTGATACCGTATTCTATTCTCGTAATGAATGTATCGATTGGTTGTATGCGATATAACCTAGTTATCGAATTAAGGATTGATTCGATAAGCCGATACATTGGATATTAGTCGGTTATATGCGATATGACCGGATCGTTAAATCAAGTGTTGATTTAATGATTTAATGCATAATTATATATTTGATATATTACTTTACATTAACCAGTATTTGTTCACTTAAATTGGATTTTCTCACTTGATGTGCACATTGTATATGTGATATATTTTTGTGCACTTGATTGTATCATGTTTGATGATACATGCAAACTTGGTTAAGTGTATGATTAAACCATGGTTATGTAATGGTTAGGGTTTTGATTTTATTAACTATTTATTTATTTATTCTTCATTTGGAAAGAAAATGAAATGGTTGCTTCTTTTGTTCTTTTCTTTGAAGCTTCAAGAAGCTTTGACCATTTTGTCTTCATCTCCTAAACCTAACCATTCAACCTAACCCTAGTTTATTCTCTACACTTAACCATGGTTGCTATATGATAAGAATCAACTTATTTTCTATTTTCAATAATACTTATCATATTCTTTCTTCTTCTTCTTCTTCAACAAAGAAGAAACCTTGCCTCCATCAATGGCAACATGAGAAAAAGAGTGAGAAATCCAATTCTAAAGTGAACCCACTTCCTATTTCTTCATCCTCTACCACTTGCCAAGTAGTATAGCGTGTTTTCTTCACAAGTTTCATGGCTTGGTGAAGTTGGAGCTTGATCTTGTGTTGCCTCGACGTAGATCATCTTCGGCATCGAAGTCGACGACCTAGCCCGCCCATTTCTCCGATGAAGCCGACGCTAGAGCCCGGGATCCGATGATCGCAGCGAGGGGACTTCATCACGGAGCTATGGAGGTGGAGGAACGGATCTACAAAGGTTGTAGCCCCTTTCCTTTAAGTTAAAAATGTTTACTTGCATTGCATCGCCCTATACATCTAGTTAACGATCAGTATTAGGGTTTGTAGGCACATAAAAAATTTGAATTGGCCATGTTTGATCACTTGTAGAACCTCATGGGTGTGCCTAGGAACCCTACAGTTTGCTCGTCAGTTTCCCTTCCAATCAATACATAGGCAACCGTTACGTACAGCTAGTACCTCTGACGTGCTAGAGGTTATACCCAGTGTCAGTGTGTTGATGAGTCATTAGAGTCTCCCACAGACAGTTTCCCAAGTTCGGGCGAAACGTTGTAGATGCCGTATGGTTTTATGGCGGGGTTCGGAAAATGCACGTGCGTTTACGCACGTGTCATATTTCGGGCAGATAATACTGGTGGGCTTTGGTTTAAGCCGGACCCAAGTATTATACTGTGTAGATATAATATCTTTGTCTCAGTTGCATTTGTATTCGGTCGTAATAAAAATGCTGGTATGTTTATACTGTTACGGGGTTATCCTGAAATTCGTTTCAGGATCGCTTTTGGAAGTTGCCAGTTTCCAGTTTTCTATCACCCGTATTTAACAGTCGGTTAAATGCGGATTTATCTTTTCTTGATGAGTGTGGAATGTTCTAGAAGCATCTAGATGGTGACTAGGTTGGTGAGGTGGCTTAGTGCATTAATTGGTCATTTAATGAATGGATGACTAAGGTTATGAGTCATTGTTTCCATTAATGCATTTTGTAAAGCTTAGGATATTTCTTCTTGATCTTTATCTTATGGTTACCACTCCTTGCTCCTACACTCACTCTCTCCTCTCTATATATTGGTCGGCCAGTATGATGAAGGGATATGGTTGTTGATTTGGAAAAAAATATATGGTTTTGGTTCATGGAAATTAGATAGCCTCATTTCTCATTTCACCCGATCCAAAAGGTAACTTCATTAACCATTCGTCCATAGCTTTGGACGTAACGAGACAAAGTGTTCTACTCATTCTCTACATCAATCTTGGTCATCTCTTTTAGCAAACTTGATGATCGAGTTGCCTCAGTTCAGAGGCGGGAACTCGTTTAAAGATCCGTCGACGTGGTGCCACCTGGAAGAGAAGACTGGAGATTCAGGAGATCGGAGCAGCCGCAACAAAGCGTGGGATGATGGTTGAAGACCGAAGGACTCGGATCGTTCGGTATAACATTCCAACCCCCTTTGTAGTTTGTTAGTTTAGCTTTAATGGCAAATCCGGGTTATAGTACGCGATAGCGCCAGTTGTAAAAAGTTTTTGTTCCGCATTTGGCGTCTGTTAGACGGCCGGGGCGCTACCATAGACTTACACGAAATACATATACGCGTATTCGTACCAAAATACGAATAGCCGAGAGAGAAAACGAATAGTGAACAATAATCCTAGAATACATATATACTAATACATATATATAAATTATTAAATCAAAACCTAATTTAATAAACTGGCTTAATCCTAAGCCGCTAGTGTTATCAACCGTCCAATTAAAATCTGCGCAGCAAATGCACATATTTAATCGGACATCTGTATGTATCAACATATGCCATGTACACCATATCGCCTGAACCGTGAAAACCCTCTGTGTGGGAATCTAAAGACTCGTCAATACGCTGGCAGTGGGTTTAACCAATGGCACGTCAGCGGCACTAGCTGTACGTAACGGCTACCCAGGTATTGAGCGAAAAGGAGGCCGACGAGCAAACTCATCCTGAACCCCTACTGAGCCTATCAGTGACAATATCCGTACAGTCCGGTCTGTTCGTCTAAGAGTATCGCATATCGTGTCTAGGGGGTGGATAAAGTCAGACCCCCAACAACGCGATATTTAGTGTCGGTATGAAACCCATCACCACCTGAGAAACTATTGATCCTGGATCGGTAGTTCTCGTCCACCGTGGCCACGGATTTAAGGTGATAGCCATCCGTACACAACGCGACATCAACCCCCAATACCGGGAGAGACGAATCCCCAATGATCCGATCACTGCCTCCATGTGGCTCGGGACTGTACCCAACTAAAACCTGTTTGCACGACTCCTTTGAGCCATGGTAGGGTAGTAATCAAAGCACAGTAGGAACTCACACGAGACAAATGACGATCTCAGGTCGACAGACTAACCTGTACACATGTCACCTGGGAACTATTATCTGACAATAGGTATAATACCAACTAGCAGGTTCCCGGCGAGTCCGTCCAGTGTACTCATAACCCAATGAGCACCTGTATACTATCTTAGGTGAACAAACTAACACCAATGGCTTATGAGACCTAGCCACCGCCCCTCGTCGGGGTCTCGATCAGTATACACTAGTCTACACTGGAGTATCGATGCCCGGTCTCGAAACTCCCACGACTAGGGACATTTAAGGATGTGCTTATAGACCCCCAGCTCCCACGTATGTGATCGCCACCACAATGCTGGCAATCAAGCAAGAATCCTATGGGCTCTATCAACATGTATATGATGATAAAGACAAACCAGATAGCATACTATCATCTTGAGTAAGACTGTTTCATCGGTATAGGTCCTGCCTCAATCATCATAATCACAAGTCCACGACTATGATAATCGCCTTGAGGGCACTATAGCCAACACATATCACATATGTGCTCCTACTCCGTTTCGCCTGAGCCCGGAAACCTCTATGTAGGGCTCTAAACACTCGTCAATACGCCGGCAGTAGGTGATGATCATATCAAACACCCACAAGCTGCAAGCGGTCTGTTAAACGTAACAGCCACCTGGGTATTGAGCGATCAGAAGATCAACAAGCAAGCCTGTACACACTCCTGTGAATCCAATCAGTAACACTACCATACAGTCCGGTCTCTGCGTCTGATATGTCGCATATCCAGTCTAGGGGTGGTAAACGTCAGACCCCAGTAACCGGTAAGTCGTGTCAATATGAGGCTCATAACGGGCCGTGAAACTACTGATAACACTTACCGGTATATCTCCATATCAGCCCTGGCAGGGACTTCCAGTTATATCCAATCGAACACAGCGCAATATCAACCCCCAATACCGGGAGAGACGAAACCCCTCCTATCGCTCATTGCCTCCATGTGATTCGGGACTGTACCCAAAAGCCACCGTTATGCACGTTCTCATGAACGTGGTGTCACGACCCGAAATATTAGCTCGTGACCAGCACTTGAATCCCGCGACGTCTAATGGCATTACGGAATTCAAGTAAGCTGAAACCCAGAAATCTAAACCTTTTAAGAAAAATAAAGGAGGTGAAGTTTTGAAATAAAGGTATAATAAAATCAAGTTTCTATAATGCATAGAAAAGGAACATGAATGATGCAAGTGAAAATTTTCTAGTTTGAAAACATGTTCCGTCTTTTAAAAATTTTGGCAGCACCTCCGTTGTATATTTTGATCCAAAACCACAGATACATAATAATGATAAAGGCATCCCCAAGCGGGAGCTAGCTCTTCGCCAAACGGCGGATCACAACCACGCAATACAGTATAAATAAGTATATGACATCCAACGGCGAAGTTCACCGCAAAAGAAAAAGAAAAGCAAGACATATAAACCACAAGTAGCGGAAAACCCCTCGCTCTAAGTCTTGCAACCACAATCCCACTAAGTATCATTACTTATAAAATTTACAAATTTTGATTGATGGAGTTAACAAGATACAATATGCAATATAGATACAAGAGTGGGTACGATACAAATGTCCCACCTACCAATGCAAAACACCTGAATGCAACTGTGTGCCAGCGAAGCCGCTACTGAACCAAACGGTCAACCTGCAAGAATTGTGGCACAACGGGGGTGAGTTGCCAACTCGTGAGTAGAAAAATATCAACAGATAAAAATCGAATAAACAACGACTCCTAGGTCAACTATATCATAAAGGTAATACTATGATATCTAGGGTGACCGGATCTGTATATATGCCAACAAGGTAGTCAATGCCTATAAGCATGTGGATAACATCCAACAGTATAATCAATGCATATATGCAAGTGGATCTCGTCCACGCATATAACCAATGTCTGTATGCACATAAATATCAAAAAAGAGTGTGCATGAAAGTATGATGATATATATCAACGGTGTCCCTCACGACACATCAAAATCATGGAACCTGAGTACCTAGCATCGACACTCGAAAACATCATGAAAACCGATCTCAGCATCGGCACGTAATTCCTCATATATCGGGCTCCGTCAGTCCGGATCGGCCCACGGGCTCCGTCAGTCCGGATCGGCCCATATCATCTCTCGACTCCGGTGGGTATCCTCCGGATATCCGCCGAGCCCAAATACTATTACCGGTAGGTAGTGCTCCCCTATCAGGCTCACCGTCTAACATATACGAGTCTTCTTACACCGGGGTAACTCACCGGGTCCACCATGTACCCGCAGACGGTGCCAACCGCTCCTCGAATCGGGTTTCACATGCCACTCTCAGAACCGAGAAAACACATGGTGGACGCACTGAAATATCATATCAAGAGAAACCGGGTTTTTAAAACAACACATACTTTCTTTTGAAATTACCACGGTTCTCAAATCCAGAAATCTCATGAAAACAGAATATCTCAATGCGTAAAATCATAAAGCATGATGTATGCGACATATTATAGAAATGTAAGCATATCCGTATATCATGCAACATGGAATAGTGATATGACATATTAAGGGAAAACTGCTCCTTTAAAATGATTCCAGTTTTTAAATATATCCCGCGGTTCCCAATTTCTCCAAAGTCAAATGCAACATCGTCTATGTATGTGTAATAAGTATGTATGTAAGCATGAATCATATCATCATACAGCAATCCTACTGTGTAGTGACATGGCAATTATCGATGATGAAGTGTGTGAGCCGGCAAATCTGTTTAAGTGTAACATACGCGTCATCGATAATGGTGCAGGTGTACTAGCACAAGTATAAGTAATGCGATGCGAATAACATGAATGCAGCATAAGGTAAATCATATGCAAATGCTGACGGGTATACGTGTCTAACATGATCGAGTCAGTGAACTTATAAATCGGCATCTAGCCAGCCAAAGCCACGTACGGAATAATCCATCGTACGGCATCCTCTAGTCAAGGGTATGGATCAAACCTCCAGTCAAACTCATCACGTACGGAAAATTATCGTACGGCGGCATTAAGCTATAAGGGATCCTATCAACCTATAAGACGAGGAGGGTACGGACCTAACGTCTCGTATGGCTTATCATTCCAGATTCACCACAATATAAATATCTATAAACCTATGTCCCAGGTCACATTCATAACAATCTCATATCATGGGACCGACAAGGCATCAATCGTCTCAATCGACTCGCATCCGCATACCAACATATCATCAGATCATCATATTCGTCTTATATTCTTTTCATCGCATTTATATCTTACATCAAGTTGAGTTTACATAACATTCTATCTCTACTAAGTCTAAGTATCTAATCTAACATACACACCCGAACCATAAAATCAGATTTTTAAAGAAGCGAATCGTAGTTTTGAAAATAGGGGTTACAGTGTTTTTAAGGAAAAGATATCATTTGAAAATCCGTAACATCCCTCAAGGTATATATTTAAAAGGTACATGCGATTCTTCGGTTTAGAAAAAGGTATGGTTCATATGACGCATCTATATCGACTATCTAGTCCTACAGTACCCTAAACGGTAATATCGACAAACGTCATTCTCAAATACCGTCATCACTTATTAGCTGTATGTATCCCTTCTAACTATCATTAGTTTCTAATATGGTTTCACTAACTATCATTTAACTCTAACCCTAGTTTCCAAATCTAGGTTTTCTTAACCATAAGCTACAATCGGTTCCCAACAAAACTTTGGGGGGTGCCATACGCCATCCACCCGACTTCCCTCGTGGATATAGATCCACTCACCTGGTCTTCGCTCGCCGAAATCGATGACGCCATGCTCCGTTGCCTCGGAATCCATGCGAGGGTACCTACAATAATAAACAATCGCAATGTGTATTAAAATCAGGGTGGAAAACCAAAACGGTATGCGCATTGCTCATAGGTTAGAACTTATAGCTTACGCGTACAAAATCAACCAAACAACCCTTGTTGTTGATGTACGAACATCCAACAACCAAATACAAATCCAGATATCAAGAATTACCATTTCAAAATACGGAAAACATAGCCTAAAACACAACAAAGTGCTCCCAGATTTTACCCTAGGCCAAATTGGTCAATTCTGCATATATGGAGGGTCTAATTTACAGCTAAAGGGACCCCAGAACAAATACGAATCAATTCCAACCCACCCTGGCCGCAATTTGTGGCCAGATTGAATAAATCTACGGCCTGGTCTTTGGGTTAGGGGCTCGGGTTTCAGTGGTAGCTTCCTAGGTGTCTGCACGACTCCCAGTATTCGCTAAATTATTTTTAGTGCCCCCGGGTAACTCCAGATTCCAAAATACCCTCACAATTCACACATTTATCTGATGTTGTGGTTTCTAAATCCATGTTTTGAGTTCCATCCTCTGTACCAGGTCAGTAAAAATGCCACTCAAGCCTTATTAACAGCCACAAGGCATCACCCAAACCACACAACATCCAAACCCTTCACTAGAATTTTCTAACCTCACTAATCAATAACCATTTAACTCTAAACTACTATGGGGTGTTATTAGACTTCAATTTAAACTAGATGGAAGAATTCATACCTCATTTGGGCAACCTAAGAAAAACCCTAGCTCCTCAAGGTTGTTAAAATCTAACTTTTCTTGGTCCAATGTGTAGAGGAGAAGAAGGTGATCAATTTTAATGAAAGGGGTTTAGGGTTTTATTGGAGTTTCTGAGGTGGATCTTAGGGTTGATGGTGGAGGGAAGAGAGGAAGAAGAAGGAGAAGAAAATGATGGGGGAGGTGAAATGAGGCAGCCCCTCTCTCTCCTTTCTTATTCTCACCCACACTCTCTCAATATTACCCTTTTACCCTTTCTCTTCTTACCCTTTTCTTTCTATTTAAAACCCAAGTCACAAAATACCTAAAATAACACAAGAACACAACATGTAATCACCACATAACATGACATGGTGCACTGGCCATGAAAAACTGTAGAAACGTGGATTTGGCTTAATCGCGATTAGCAATGAACTAATCGGGTTTTTATCAAAACTGCATATAATAAATTTTAAAAATGCCAAATCCTTTAATTATATTATTAAATGAATAAATCATTTTAAATTTCCATTTATTTAACAATTATTGGTATATATTTATACCATTTTTTCCGAAAACCCAATTTCGCAAATCGCGCAGTTTTCGGGAAATATATTATTTTAATATTAAATTCCAAAAATAATATTTTATATTTTCTGAAATGTTTCAATCTTCCCCTTTAAATAAATTCGGTCACCGAATTTAAATTTAAACCCCTAAAATCTAAAACATTTCAATAATCGGCTCAAAACAACGGGGCTCCGAAATCATGGAAAACGCAGAAATAACACAGCGCATCGCGTGCGCCTGAAAACGATTACAAAACTCAAAATCCGAACTCCGTCAAGCGTCACGCAAATTATCTGATTTGCACGCATATCCTCGGAGTTACAATAGAGATAGAGATCTCGAAATCCACTACTGAAATCCAATATACACTAGTCAATTACTATAATACGTGTATAATACGCATCTTTGAAAACTTTCAAAATCTGAATAAAATACATGCAAAATCTTTTATAAATCACCGCGGGAATGCGTAACTCACGGCATAACTGATGGACGCTCATTTTAAAATAATAATATATGTCCATATATGTTTTCTTAAATACACGTTCCGTCGTTTTCAAAATATCCCAAAAGGTTTCCCTTTATAAACATTCGTGTCGCCCACGGACACGTAGGAAATAGCGAGACTATAGCACCTCTTGGAAACCCTTTTGGTAATCTATTAATGCATGCAGAGTACTCAGGTACTGTCCTCATATTAGTCCGGTTTGGCTACTACACAATATAGTGCCCAATATGAAAACAAAGTGCTCAAAAGCAAAATCAGCCTCAAAAGGCGTATCCAATAATCACATGCGTCTGGTGCGCAAGGAAATCAAATCCAAATACAGATGCCAAAATACGCACAAAGCAAAACCAAGTGCAACGGGTGTGCACAAAAGTATCTGTCCACTGCAACGGTGTGCTTGACAACAATATCTGGTGCACTTATTGTGTACGAAAACAACATCTGGTGCATCAAATGCACGAAATACAATCAATAACTCAAACGCAGAAAAAGCAACACCGAGTACACTAAGGTGTATAAATCAAAATCGTGTGCAACTATGTGCACAATATCCGTATCAATGCACTGCAAGCACATGTGAGCTATACCGAGTGCAAAAATCACATCATCCGTATGGAATCCATGAAATCATAAACACATGCTACGAAGGTATAAAATCGACATCAAACGCAATAGGCATGCACAAATCGCAAATCAACACAACGGTGTATAAAATATATATCAGGTGCGATAACTATGTGCAAAAAAATGTAAATACCCAGTAGGTGCAGCCATGGTGCACGAAAACAATATCATGAAACTCAATCCTCAAAACTCAAATCCAAGCGATATAAGCGTGATACTTGGATCACAAACGCAAATCGCAACAAAGGACATCGAGGTACACCTCCTACAATGTCGAAAAATAAATCGGTGCGCCTAAAAACCGGCAGAACAAGAACATCCGCTTGCCCCCTACTCACGGTCTGCCATCCTCGGTCTTTGGGTCCTTATCTTCTCTATGGATTTACCAATCTCGCAATCCATCGGCTCATCGGCCCAGTCAGGTGTGCTAACGGGGACGATTCCGTTCTGGCACTTCTCTGGTCATCTCTCGGTTAATCATCATGACCACTCGTAAGACAGCACGTCACTGGCGTCGGCCTCTGGCTCTCTGAATACACGTGACACATCTGATCCTGGGTGCAATTCTCAATGCAGCAGTGTCCCGGAAGGAATCCTGCTCAGGGTCTCTTCCGATCTCGCCTATGCCGAACTGTACGGAGGCTGGTACCCTTACATAATCTTTTCTCATTTTCTGGACATCTGCGTGTTCTACACACATTTCCTCGAAAACTGGCCACATCCCAACGCTTTGTATGCATATAAGATCTCTAATCTCGACGGGGAATAGCAACAGCTCGTCAGTATCTCGCATGAACCTCTAGCTCCACTCGTCTGTATAATCGTCCACTATGATGTCACGCCATGCTATCTGCGCACTGTAACTGTTCTCGGCTACGATCGATTCGGAGTCTCTCATACAGACTCGAAGTTACGAACTCGGTATCTTCATCACTCTGTAGAAGATATCTGGCCGAACACGTCCTCGGGAACTCGCCCCCAACCGTCGGAGAAATACTCAATACTCGTCCGTCCTCGATCAACTCACAACGCATCAGGGTGAGGTCCTCTATACGAAGCTGGCCAGCTTACTGATCTCTTATCACATGATATCTGGACAAGGTCAAACTTTTCGATCGAGTCATCGAGGTCCATAATTCCCGAAGGCTCAACACCTGAGCGCAGTCTAAGAACATCTGGTACATACCACAGCACCTCTGGACCAACCGTAGAAGGGCAAACCCAAGCCTCACTGATGGCACCGCTAAACTGCCGCAAACCCTAAGGTTCAAAGCGGTTCCATGGTCATCATGTCGAGTTAGGGTTTCATTCTTCTAGAGGGTCCACAGAATTACCTGCATGTTCCTCCGAACACTTTAAACTTAGGAAAATGGGTTTCTGACACTCGTTCGAACTTTTTAACTTCACCTATACAATATGTGAATATTCTTCGCCCGCATGCTAAACAATGCCTCAATCCTCCAGGAAAGACGGTATATCAACGGTCATCTCTTGATCGGTCTGCTCTAGATCTGAGTAAGACTCTCCACACTGATAATCTTCAACTCAACTGGGCCTTCGTCGGCGCATTAATCGGAGGAATCACCTTCGTCCCTCAACTCGGGATAGACTAGCTATCATCAGTCGCATTTCTGCCTGGAAGCTCCGTCGATCTCAGCTCGTAAGATCTGGAAGCGACATCCTATCAATCTCAGCAACAGCTGGGTCATCTGTCTGCACGGTAGGCGACATCACAATCTCTGAGGTGGGATGTACATCAACAGTCCTCTCGTAACTGGCAGCTCTATCAATGGCCCAATCCTCCGATGTAAAACCAAATACTCGCCTCTAGAAGAGGTCACAACACAAACACTACATCGAGACGTTCCCATATCACCAGAAAACACAATGGTCAGCCTTCGTACTAGACGAGCTCGCTCTGACCGCAACAGTAGCAGTAGCTCAAACTGCGCTCAAACCATGGTGACAGGAACCTCAATCGAGTATCAAAGAGAGCAGATAAACGGCAAGAAAGGAAACGACAGATCCAGAATGGATACATGATCATATGAAGGAATAGTATCAATGAGAGTATGATCATGGAAATGAATAGAATCAAGGATACGAAGAGAATCACAGATCTCAAAATATGTACATCCTAAGGTTTCTTAAGTGAAGTATCGTATCGTAAATATGCCGCAGAACATACGTACGGTACGTCACTCTACTCAAGCTACCTACTCCATCAATCAGGGCAGCCTATGAAACGAAAATTCGGGTCTAATACCCCCGCCACCCCCCGTTCAAGTCTAAGTTCCATAAGGTCAAGCCTAGGTTCCGAAATACTTACCCGCCCTAGACTCCGCATAGTCAAACATAGACTCGAACAAAGGTTAAACCTAACGCTCTGATACCAACTTTGTCACGACCCGAAATATTAGCTCGTGACCAGCACTTGAATCCCGCGACGTCTAAAGGCGTAACCGAATTCAAGTAAGCTGAAACCCAGAAATCTAAACCTTTTAAGAAAAATAAAGGAGGTGAAGTTTTGAAATAAAGGTATAATAAAATCATGTTTCTATAATGCATAGACAAGGAACATGAAGGATGCAAGTGAAAATTTACTAGTTTGAAAACATGTTTCGTCTTTTAAAAATTTTGGCAGCACCTCCTTTGTATATTTTGATCTAAAACCACAGATACATAATAATGATAAAGGCATCCCCAAGTGGGAGCTAGCTCTTCGCCAAACGACGGATCACAACCCTGCAATACAGTATAAATTGTTGGAGATAGTGCTCTCAGAGTCAATTATTGGATCATAGGCACGTGATTGCAATGATTGAGGGAGGACCTATGCCGGTAGGACAGTTTTACTCAAGATGATAGTATGCTATCTAGTTTATCTTTATCATCGTGTACTGCTTTAGGTGACCTTACAGGTCACTATTGCGCGTTGATAGAGCCCTTAGGATTCTTGCTTGATGGCCAGCAGTATGATGGCGATCATATACGTGGGAGCTGGGGTCTATAAGCACATCCTTAAAAGGTCCCTAGTCGTGGGTGTTTTCGAGACAGGGCATCGATACTCCAGAGTAGACTAGTGTATACAGTCGAGACCCCGACGAGGGGCGGTGGCCGGTCTCACAAGCCACTGGTGTCAGTTGGTTCACCCAAGATGTATACAGGTGCTCATTGGGTTATGAGTACACCGGATAGGACTCGCCGGGAACATGCTAGTTGGTTTTATACCTGACGTCAGATAGCAGTTCCCTAGTGATATGTGTACAGGTTAGTTCATCGACCTGAGATCGTCATTTGTCTCGTGTGAGTTCCCACTGTACTTTGATTACTACCCTACCACGGCTCAAAGGAGTTGTGCAAACAGGTTTTAGTTGGGTACAGTCCCGAGCCACATAGAGGCAGTGAGCGGATCTGCAGGGGTTCGTCTCTCCCGGTATTGGGGGTGAGGTCGCGCTGTGTCTAGGAGAGCCGTTACACGAAGTCCTTGGCCAAGGTAGGAGATTTACTGGTAGGTATTCCAGTAGCATCTCAGGGTGTTCTGGGGTACACTCCGACACGACTTGTACCGCTTTTGGGGGTCTGACTTTTACCAACCCCCTAGGCCCGCCATGCGATGCTCATAGATGAACGGACCGGACTGTACGGATATTGTCACTGACAGGCTCAGTAGGGTGTCAGGATGAGTTCGCTCATCGACGTCCCTTTTGGTCAATACCTGGTAGCCCGTTACGTATGGCTAATACCTCCTGACGTGCTAGTGGTTAAATCCACAGCCAAAGTATTGACGAGTCTTTAGAGTCCCCCACAGACAGTTTCTCAAGTTTCGGGCGAAACGCTGTAGAGGTCATATGGATATATGGCAGGGTTCGATCATATACGTGCGGTATTGGACGGATCATGATCGGACGGATAATACTAGCGGGCTTTGGTTTAAGCCGGATCCTAGTATTGTACAGTGTAGATTTTGTCTCATTGCATTTGTATTCGGTCGGAATACAAATGCGGGTATGTATATACAGTCGCGTGGTTTTCCTGTAATTTATTACGGGATCGTTTTTTTTTGAAGTTGCCAGTTTGCATTCCGTTTCGGCCATTTTCCTTTGTTTCTTTCCTTGGCTGAAAATTGGTGGGAGGGGGGTTATTTGCAAATGTGCAATTAATCATGGAGAGGACTTTTTGTGGCACATGGTGGAGGGTTCATGATGATTCTAGCATCCCTTGACTTCATTTTGTTCATGATTACTTGCTTATGGAGATGTGATTGAAAAAGCCTTTGGTTTGACTTTCTTCATGATGATCACTAATTATTCTTTTGCTTGCATTATTCACCTACTCCCTCCTCATCTCATGAGCAAGGCCGGCCACACTAGGATGGGGGCAATCCAGATTTTTGTGGGGGGGGGGGTTTCATCTCATTTGCTCACACAAAAATCCCATAGCACCATTTCAAAGTTCATCCCTCCACCTACACTTCCAAATGGCAACCTCACTAACCCCGTGAGACAAAACTATTCTACACTTAGCCTACAGCATTCTTGGACACGTCGGCTCGCCAACTTCGTGTCCGAGTTGCCTCGGTCCAGAGGTGGGAGCCCGTAAAAAGACCCGGCGATGTGGTGCCCTTTCCGACGAGGAGATGAAGACCGGAGATTCCGCGAGAAGATCGGGATGGAGGCCGAAGACCGAAGGACACAGATCGCTCGGTATAGCTCTCTACCCTTTCTGTAGTTAGCTAGCATTAGATTAATGGCCCGATCCGGGTTTATAGTCTGCGGTAGCGCCGGTTTCTGTTTAAAGAAAAGTTTTTGTTTCCGCATTTTGTCCTCGTTCAGACGGCCGGGGCGCTGCCGTGCACTTACATTGGTATCAGAGCCATGCCATTAACCTAGTCTAGCTTGCTCTAACGTGTTTACAAGTTCGATCGAACGGATTTTCCAAAAATTCCAAAAACCCCATTTTGAAGTCCAGGTTTCTGTCGAATTTTTGCTGTGCCCAAAAAATTATTTGGTACATTGCAAAAATACGTGCAGGGTTTTATAAGAATTCTGTGAAAATTTGGTCGGCTGAAATTACTGTAGCGCGGCGGATCAGCGGCCAAAACGTGGATCCGCCGCCGTACTGTGGCCAAACTGCACCAAATTTCTACAGTGGGTTTCTGACATGGAAATAGGGTTTCTGGTATATTTTTTTTGGGCCCAGATTTATTTTTAGTGCTACAGTAGTGCTTGGGGCCCACTTCGGGAAATTTAGTCGATCGAAAATTTTAAACATGTTAGTTCACAGTATTTACATTATATCTGCGACCGTGAATGTCATTTGATCGGTAAATCTTGTCTAACTCTATAGCCCTTTTAGACGGATTTGCGAACATGACATTCATGTTGATGTTCTGTGTTGTGCTGTGATGTTGCGGATTTGTCGTGGTGGATAGCCTGGATGCAATGTTAGTACAGTTTGGTTATATATGTACATTTGATATTGCGGGGCGAGCGTCCGACATGTGGACTGCCGTCACTGCCTGTTTGTATATTATTCTTTTGGGGCACGACCGGGCTGAGGTCGATGTACCCGTTGTATATTTTTACTTTCTGTATTAGGATTACCCCACGGAGGGGTGCACGTGTAGCCAGGATCTAGAGGGCAACGGGCCCGCATCTCATGGCGTTGAGACGGAGGGGGCTTCACTCTAGAATTGGCGGGCTATTCGCCGCACTCGTAGTGGGTACAGGTTGACCCAGGGAGGGGTGCCCAAGTTACCGGATTCCATGAAGTGCTGGGTGGTCCATTCACGTCGCTGAAGGGGGCTGCCTCGCTTCAGGTTTTGGCGGGTAACTTGCCGCGCCCGTAGGGGTCTAGGATTTCATTGCACAAGCTATCCACACGACCAGGGGAACGTCGGGTTTCAGTAGTGGCTTTATGAAACCCGGGGATCCCAGATATCTTTATTGTTTTGTGATGCTTATTACATTTCTGTGATGTTGCATTTTTATCACGCCTTGAGCGAATATTATATATTGATATATATACTAGTAGATGTTGTATATGTTTTGCATCCGCGCTAGTCCAGTCCCCGCTCTGTCGTTAGTTAAGTAACCTAACGGGTAATGACGGGACCCAGTGGCGAATGAGGATGGCATATACGTACATCATATTTTCGTTCTTTATGGTGTGATCAATTGATGGGACTGCGTTGATTCGGATCAATGCAAGCTAAACAAACCTATTCTGATGTTGTTGGAACAATTTTCAAAAAGCTGTTATTGCAATGGTGTTCTCTTTTGTTTTGCACAGTGGTATTCGGTTATGAATATCCAGCACCTCAGTCGACGAGGCAAGGGCCGAGATCCCTTCACCGGGAGTAATCCCTTGGACAGAAGTTTGCGTCAGGGTAATGTAACACCTTAGAATCTGTTTGTAGCTAATTGTATTTTATATATATAGTTTTTAATAAAAAGTTTACCAATTTGGTTTTTAACTATTTTATCCTATTTAATGAATATTTTATTAGAATTTTTCTAGGCTTGCACACACATGTGCATGATACTAGGGGTGAAAATTGGGGTTTAGCCATGATTAGCAACATGGTGAACTAACCATTTCCCCTAATCTAGTTTAATAATTTATATTTAGGTGTTTTGGGTATATTGTGCATGGTTGTTTTAAAGACAAAATGGATTTAAAAAGGATTTTTATATTTGAGTTGAAATGTTGACCTTGAGAGAGAGTGGGAGCATGGGCTACATGGTGAGCCATGCCTCATTTATGAGGAAAGAGAGAGAGGGGGGGTCTTGGCTTTGTTCTCTCATTTCTCCTCTCATTTTCTCTTACTCTCATTCTCTCTCACAACACACACACCTACAGCAGTGGCAGCAGCAGCACCAGAGGCAGCAACAACAACAACAAAAACAACAGCAACTCCAGCAGCAACAACCATCATCAACAGCAGCAGAAGCAGCAGCCATCAACAGCACCAGCAGGAGCTCCAGCTACTTACAGTAGCTCCTTCCACTTCTTCACTTGCCTTCTAGGGTTCCATAGGGTATATTTCTTGAACCCCATTTCATGGTTTGCTTAAGTTGTGTGTAGTTTAACATCGGTTTGTGTTAATTAGCTAGTTTAGTACTAGATTATGGTGTTTTATGTGGAATTTTGGTTAGAATGTGTTTGAGTTGGTTAACCTAGCTCATTTTAGTGTTGTTAGGTCACCTCAACTGAGATTCAACCCAGGTTTCACAAAAATACCATAGGTTTTCCATAGTGTGCAAAATATCGTATTTTGGCGTCGTTTTACTACATCTGTGATCTGCTTTTGACCCGGGGCCTTCAGGAAAAAATTGAGAAAACTGGGACATGCTCACTAGGTATAGATACCACCACCTGAACACGAGCCCCTAATTACCTACACAGGCCGCAGATTTATTAGGTTTGGCCGCAATTTGCGGCCAAGTAGGGGGCTGGGGTGTTGGGTTTTTGTGTAGGGTTCTCTGATGTGTTATCTAGTGTTTTCCAAATTTAGTTTTGTAAGATTTGGCCTGTAGGAAAATCTGGGATCAAATACCGTTTTTCATGTCCGTTGTGTTTGCGCGATACGCACGATACGTGAGTGGGTTCTGCGATCCAGCGTGTCGCGGCGTGTCGCGGTAGTTTTAGACGCGTATAAACACGTTTTAGCGTATCGTGCACACGCGCGTTTAGTTCACGATGCGAGTTTCTCGTTTGGGTTCGATATCGCGTTTTGCGGAATATTTGGCTTATATATGATTTCCATGTCTAAATTGCAGGTTTGCAGGCGGGGACTGCGGACACTGCTACGGGGGGGAGCAGATGGTAAGATTCACCTAGCGTGAAGCGTAGGTGAGTAGATTTAACATCTACAGGGGAATTGCCCGCATGGCGTTATGCGTCTGGGCTAAGGATTCAAATACTTGTCGCATATTCTACGTCATTGTTAGAATTGCGCCTTTACCTTATTTTCTTGATATAGTTGTACTGTGACTAGCAGCCGTAGGACACTGCACATATTATTGACGGTTTATGTTGCACGAGCATGGATTGTATGCTACACACACACAGTCAATAATTGCCATGTCACACACCAACCCCTTTTAGATACTATATTGCTTGGTTAGGGACCATATGACATTGATTCATATTGCTTATCACACATGACATCTAGCTTGTCGGTATACCTATAGTGTATCATACCATTAGTGATAGGTACATATACACCTTATGATACAGTTACACGTATACCTTGCTCATGTTTTATTTATACCCAGGGGGTATCTTACATATTCTACTTATACCCAGGGGGTATACGACATCAGTTCTTATAGGTAGATACCTATACATTGCTACATATGTATGTTACACACATATTCAGTTGCAGTTACATATTTACCTTTACTGATGTTACTTAGCTATACCTTATTGGTTTCGCATACATCTGGTTTCAGCTACATATTCTCATTTATAAGCTCGCATTTCAGATATATCGCATAAATTTATTCCTGGATTTACGCATTGTTTATTTGGATTTTACATGATGATTTTTGGATTTGGGAACCGTGGGAGTTCATGAAATTATGCATACATTGAAAAACCCGATTTTCTTGATGTGATATTTGCGCAGCCACCATGAGATTTATTGGTTCTGATTATATACTCCATACGAGGTGTGGTTGCCGGTACATGGTGGGGCCTGGTATGGTTCCCTCGGCTAGAAGATCGATGGATTTTGCCGATTGAGTCTGGAGGCGGGCTAGTACCTACCGGTGATAGTACTAATGACTCGGTGGGGATCATGGAGATACCGTTGGGAGTCATGCACGTATGCATACGTCGAAAGGCGAGGGTCAGAGCTAGGCACTCGTGCTTTCGGGATAGCGTATGATACGTACCTATCAGGATTTCTGTGTCGATGCTTGGCACATTGTTTTCATGATATTTCCTTTAAACATCTTTGTATATATAACAGGGAATTTAGCCGTTGTTATATATACCCTTACACTAATATTAGTGGAATGGGACGCTAATATATGTGTATTGACCCCATCATATTTATTTCTGCATATATATATATATTTAGGATGCTAGAATCTTACTTGAGATTTTGACTTGGGATATCAGGTGATTCATTGAGATTGGACATACATATGGGATTACTGATTTGTACATTCGGGATATAGGAGATTACTCGATATTGTACATTGAGGAGATGTGAGACTTATATGATGTGAGAGCCCAACGTGGGGGCTAATTTGAGGAATTGGGATTTGAGTGTCTTGATGGATTGTGATCCTACCACGATGACAGGATTCCGTGAGATGGCATATTTCACTCCATACCTCATACCTTTTCACTTATGCACGGTTCCATGTTTTAGGAGTACCTGTTAGTGTACCCTTCATGATTGCTACATATCTACATTCTCATATCCCTATTGCATGGTTATTGCATACTACTGTCATGTTATTACTGCTTCACATAATGATTGTACCAGTTAGTGTACTTTCCATTATTTTGCATTCACATGACATGTTATTACTGTAATCGCATATCTTAGATTTATGCTGTACGTACATTCCTGCGATTATCTGCATATGTTATCTACTATTCACGAGTTGGCAACTCACCCCCGTTGTGCCACAGGTGTTACAGGTTGTTCCCCAGAGTAGTCAAGGCAGGCTATCCAGCTATCATCTTTTGCTACAGATACCGCATCGGCTCACTGTATACTATTTTGCTTATGTGGGTTGGATGATTATCTGTATTTCATATTGTACATTCGTTGTATCTTGTACTCTCCATCTACTATTATGTTGTTGACTTATAGACTTGGTGAGGACGATATTGTATATTATTTGTGGATTTGTTGTCTTTTATATATACAGCTTTCTCTCTATTGTCTTTATTTCTTCGCTACGGCGTCGTATATTTGTGTTGTATTCATCTTGGGCTAGTTTTTACAAAGGGGGTGTTGCCAAAATTTTAAAGAAAGAAAGTAGGACTTTTAAAGAATTTAGGTTGCGATTTCAAATGTTTCAAATACTTTTATTATCTTTTCCGTATTTTCTTGGTTTAGATTTCTGGGTTTTGGCTTTCTTTTACTGCGTTACGTCTTTAGGCGTTGCGTAGTATTAGGGCCGTCACGTGCCAATTTCGGGTCGTGACAAAGTTGGTATCAGAGCGATAGGTTTTACCTTTTGGAGTGCAGGATGACCTTAGTATGATGGAGTAGGTAGCTTAAGCAAAGTAACGTAGTGTGTGTATGTCTGCAGCATACCCACGATGCGGTACTTCGCCTAAAGTGACCTAAGTACAAATTACTTGAAATTCCTTCCTTGATGATTCATATCCTTGCGATTCGATTTCCTTATTCTTATCGAATCTTATCTCTATTTATAGCCTTGCCTCCGATAACTATGGGGACTCAGAGTGATGCAGCGAGGGCCGAGGTCAGAGTTGGCTCGGGTGAGACGAGCACTGACCAGGATGGCACTTTAGTTGCACAGGTGCAGACGGATCAGCCTACGACATATACTATTGATAGGCTTTTGGAAGAGATGCTGGACTTCCGCCAGACTATGAGTTCATTGGTTGATGTCGTACGGGAGCTACGACAGGAGGTTGTCACCCCTGTTACTCAGTTGTCACTTACGATCAGCATGCAGCAGTCCATCACCTACATAGCACCAGTGGTTGCAGCTCCAGTTGACGAAGCACATATTCCAGAGACTCTGAGAGTTCCAGGACAGAGGAGGACTCGTACCAGTGTACCAGCACAGAGACAAAGGCTTAGTCGTCGAGACAGATTTCGTGACCGTCGCGGGAGTAGCAGAGGCTTTAGACGAGGGCAGTCGTCTAGCTCTCAACCCCAAGAGGGTCAGCAGCGTTATTCTGGATGTTATCGGTGCGGGAGTTTGGATCATCGGGTTAGAGGTTGTACCGAGCCACGTAGTCGCGGGGTAGCTATACTGCAGAGAGGTCGTGGACGTGGAAGGTTCGCTCAGAGGGATCAGTCTACCAGAGGAGTTCAGCCAGTTGCGGGTAGAGGGCAGACACAGGAGTTTGCTTCTACTCATTGGGACGCACAGACGTCAAATGCAGAGTCTTCAGGTATCCTTATTTTGCATGTTCTTTTGATGTACTCATTGTTTTTCATACTTGTACCGTGGTTGGGTTGATTAGTCGTAGTTGTGTTAACTTCTGTCAGCGATTCTTTTGTTGCGCGACACGTATTTCAGTTGTGTGCCAATCGGATAGGAGACAGAGATTCGTCCATCGTTTTGGTCCTTCTTGAGATGTTGGATTTGACGTTCTCCTGGGCACGGACTGGTTAGCTACGTGCTAGGCGTTTGGGGACTACCGTGAGGAAAATGTCAGGAATTGTTTTTCCGGCAAGTCAGTTCTTATTGTGCAGGTGGATAGTTGTGCCGCCTCTCACAGCTTGAATTCAGCCTTTTCGCTAGTCGGCTTTTGAGGAGATGTCGTGGATGCTTGGTTTTCATTCGTGATACCGTAGCCACAGAGGGTTTGTTGGACCGGTGTTCCTTTCGTGCGAGAGTTTTTCCGACGTTGTTCCAGATGAGCCAGCGAAGCTTAGGGAGCATAAGGATCAGCTGCAGAGTTGTGGTTTGGGGAGTTTTATGCGTCTGAGTGTTTCGCATTAGGAAGCTCCTATTTCTGTTTGTCAAGGAGAAGGATGGCAGTTTAGGGTTGTGTATCGACGGATCGTTACTTGAACCGGCTTACGGTGCGGATAGGTATCCTTTACCTCGCCGTGACGATTTCTTCGATCAGCTCCACAGTGCGAGACATTTTCTAAGTTTGTTTGGGATCAGGTCATCATTATTGCGGGATCGGAGTGATGGCATTCCGAAGACTGCCTTGTGCGTGCTATGGGCTTTGTGTGTCTTAATGAGTCATCGGATTCACTGGTGCCCTAGCAGCATTCATAGGTGTGATGAACCGGATTTCTTCAGGCCGTTCCTCGACCAGTTATTGTTGTGTTGTTTACGACATTCTGGTCTATTTAATGTGTTTTGAGGAACAGGAGTAACACTTGAGGATTTGTTATGCAGATACTGGGAGAGCACCAGCAGTTGCTAGATTCTTGGAGTGTTTCTTCAGGCTTGTTTTGTGTTGACTCCTAGGTCTTATAGTCACGGGAGACGGTTTCGTATGGTTTCGAGGGAGATCGTGGCCGTACAGCTTAGGCCCAGACATGTGTGCAGGACGGAGATCCGTAGGTTTTGGGCTTAGCAGGTTCTTACCGCCGTTTTGTGCAGGATTGCTAAAGTAGTGCTGCACCGTCGACTGAATGGACTGGAAGGGAGGTTTCTTTATTTGGACTGAGGCATGTGTGCGGAGTTTTCAGCGGTTGAAGATTCTGTTAACAACTGCACCAGTTTCTTCCTTGCTTGTGGTTCGGGCGACCTTGTTGTTTAACTGTAATATTTCTTGAGTGGGCTCGAGTTTGTACTGAGGTGACACTATAGAGTTATCGCTTTTGCTTCCCTATATTTAGAGGAAGTACGAGAAGGATATTCCACTCATGATCTGGAGATGGCCGCGGTGGTTTTTCATTGGAGATTTGGAGACACTACTTGTCCGAGAGTCGTGTCGGATTCTCCCGGACGACTAGAGCTTAATATACATCTTCCTGCCGTGGATTTTGATTGTGTGATAGTCTTCTGCAGATTTACAGTTCTTGTGCGATCGTCGAGTACAGCTTAAGTTCGTCTCTACGGAGGGGACAGCTTACTCATGTCCGCGCCCGACCACTTTCCTTAAATCGCTTTCGCGAGACACTGCCCGCCGATGCTCGTTTGTCAGAGATACTTGAGCATACTCGGCTGGGTAATGATTCGGAGTCCTTGATTTGTGACATTGGTGTGCTAAGTTAGGGACGCGTTTGTGTAACTGATGTTATCGGGTGGAGACGTAAAATCCTAGAGCAAGCACATCAGTCAACTTTTTGTACTCATTCAAGTTCCACCGGCATTGACGTGACTTGTGAGATAGTTACGGGTGAACAGGGATGTAAAGAGAAGTTTCAGGTTTTGTTTCAAAGTGTCTGTCTTGTTGTGTGCTTGGGTCGAGCATCTGAGGCCGGCTGGAGAGTTGCAACCTTTTACTGTTCCGAAGTAGGAGTGGGAGCAGATCTCCACGAATTTCGTTATGGTGTCTACCCAGGGTTAGTTAGGGTGTGACTCCATTCAGATTCTTGTCATCCGGTTATACTCAGTTTGCTCAGTTGTTCTTTGTTAAGTTGTGTGTTTGTGTTAATTGTTGTCAGCAGTTGGGGATCGTCACTCGCCATCGTTAGGGTTCTTCTTCGATAGCTGTTATCAGGAGACACTCCAATTAGCCACCTTTAGGTTTAGGGGTTAGGTCGTGTCGATCACCAGTCTGTTGTTTTCTGACTCTGCGTAAGTAGGATTTTGGACCCCAGCTAGTCTAGAGACTTCGGAGATGATCTAGTTGATTCAGGTCAGGATGAGAGTAGCCCAGTGCAAACAGTGGTCTTATACCGACCGTGTTGGTCGTAGACTTATGTGCGCAGTGGAAAATCATGTATTCATGCGGATTTTTCCGATGAATGACGTGTTGGATTTTGGGAAGCTTGTCCCAAGATTTTGGGTCCTTTTGAGATCCTATAAGGGAGTTAGTTTCGTTGCCTTTAATTTGGCACTTCCATCCAGATTATTGAATTTTCACCCTGTATTCCTTGTGATGATTGCTTTACAATTACCTTCATGACCTTTCTTATATGATTTGGCACCAGACCATTGGGCTTGGACGCGATCGTTTCGCTCACCGGCAGCTATTTGTGTTAATGGCCCGGCGGGTGGAGAAACGTCGGTCAAGGGTCTCGCCATCTGTGAAGGGTTTTCTTGGATGTAGCCGTATAGTGAGGTAATCACTTGGGAGGCTGCGAGCGAGATTTGAGAGTTGTAATCTTCTCTTTGAAGGTACGCGTAGTAGTATATTTTTAAATTCGGGGACGAATTTATTTTAAGGGAGGAGATTGTAACACCTTAGAATGTGTTTGTAGCTAATTATATTTTATATGTATAGTTTTTAATAAAAAGTTTACCAATTTGGTTTTTAATTATTTTATCCTATTTAATGAATATTTTATTAGAATTTTTCTAAGCTTGCATACACATGTGCATGATACTAGGGGTGTAAATTGGGGTTTAGCCATGATTAGCAACATGGTGAACTAACCATTTCCCCTAATCTAGTTTAATAATTTATATTTAGGTGTTTTGGGTTTATTGTGCATGGTTGTTTTAAAGACAAAATGGATTTAAAAAGGATTTTTATATTTGAGTTGAAATGTTGACCTTGAGAGAGAGAGGGAGCATGGGCTACATGGTGAGCCATGCCTCATTTATGTGGAAAGAAAGAGAGAGAGGGGGGTCTTGGCTTTGTTCTCTCATTTCTCCTCTCATTTTCTCTTACTCTCATTCTCTCTCACAACACACACACACCTACAGCAGCAGCAGCAGCAGCACCAGAGGCAGCAACAACAACAACAAAAACAACAGCAACTCCAACAGCAGCAGCCATCATCAACAGCAGCTGAAGCAGCAGCCATCAACAGCAGCAGCAGGAGCTACAGCTACATACAGCAGCTCCTTCCACTTCTTCACCTGCCTTCTAGGGTTCCATAGGGTATATTTCTTGAACCCCATTTCATGGTTTGCTTAAGTTGTGTGTAGTTTAACATCGGTTTGTGTTAATTAGCAAGTTTAGTGCTAGATTATGGTGTTTTATGTGGAATTTTGGTTAGAATGTGTTTGAGTTGGTTAACTTAGCTCATTTTAGTGTTGTTAGGTCACCTCAACTGAGATTCAACCCAGGTTTCACAAAAATACCATAGGTTTTCCATAGTGTGCAAAATATCGTATTTTGGCGTTATTTTACGACATCTGTGATCTGCTTTTGACCCGGGGCCTTCAGGACAAAATTGAGAAAACTGGGACATGATCAATAGGTATAGATACCACTACCTGAACACGAGCCCCTAATTACCTTCACAGGCCGCAGATTTATTAGGTTTGGACGCAATTTACGGCCAAGTAGGGGGATGGGGTGTTGGGTTTTTGTGTAGGGTTCTCTAATGTGTTATCTAGTGTTTTGGCATGTTTACTTTTGTAAGATTTGGCCTGTAGGAAAATCTGGGATCAAATACCGCTTTTCATGTCCGTTGTGTTTACGCGATACGCGCGATACATGAGTGGATTCTGCGATCCAGCGTGTCGCGGTGTGTCGCTGTAGTTTTAGACGCGTATACACTCGTTTTAACATATCGTGCACACGCGCGTTTAGTTTGCGACGCGAGTTTCTCGTTTGGGTTTGATATCGCGTTTTGCGGAATATTTGGCTTATATATGATTTCCATGTCTAAATTGCAGGTTTGCAGGCGGGGACTACGGACACTGCTACGGGGGGGAGCAGATGGTAGGATTCACCTAGCGTGGAGCGTAGGTGAGTGGATTTAACATCTACAGGGGAATCGCCCGCATGGCGTTATGCGTCTGGGCTAAGGATTCAAATACTTGTCGCATATTCTACGTCATTGTTAGAATTGCGCATTTACCTTATTTCCTTGATATAGTTGTACTGTGACTAGCAGCCGTAGGACATTGCACATATTATTGACGGTTTATGTTGCACGAGCACTGATTGTATGCTATACACACATCGTCAATAATTGCCATGTCACACACCAACCCCTTTTAGATACTATATTTCTTGGTTAGGGACCATGTGACTTTGATTTATATTGCTTATCACACATGACATCTAGCTTGTCGGTATACCTATAGTGTATCATACCATTAGTGATAAGTACATATACACCTTACGATACAGTTACAGGTATACCTTGCTCATGTTTTATTTATACCAAGGGGGGTATCTTACATATTCTACTTATACGCAGGGGGGTATAAGACATCAGTTCTTATAGGTAGATACCTATAAATTGCTACACATGTATGTTACACACATATTCAGTTGCAGTTACATATTTACCTTTACTGATGTTACTTAGCTGTACCTTATTGGTTTCGCATACATCTGGTTTCAACTACATATTCTCATTTATATGCTCGCATTTCACATATATCGCATATATTTGTTCCTAGATTTGCGCATTGTTTATTTGGATTTTACATGATGATTTCTGGATTTGGGAACCGCGGGAGTTCATGAAATTATGCATACATTGAAAAACCCGGTTTCCTTGATGTGATATTTGCGCAGCCACCATGAGATTTATCGGTTCAGATTATATACTCCATACGAGGTGTGGTTGCCGTATGAGGGTACAAGGTGGGGCCCGGTATGGTTCCCCTCGGCAAGAAGATCGATGGATTTTGCCGATTGAGCCTTGAAGCGGACTAGTACCTACCGGTGACAGTACTAATGACTCGGCGGGGATCATGGAGATACCGTTGGGAGTCATGCACGTATGCATACGTCGAAAGGCGAGGGTCAGAGCTAGGCACTCATGCTTTCGGGATAGCGTATGATACGTACCTATCAGGATTTCTGTGTCGATGCTTGGCACATTGTTTTCATTATATTTCCTTTAAACATCTTTGTATATATAATAGGGGATTTAGCCGTTGTTATATATACCCTTACACCAATATTAGTGGAATGGAACGCTAATATATGTGTATTGACCCTATCATATTTATTTCTGCATATATATATATTTAGGATGCTAGAATCTTACTTGAGATTTTGACTTAGGATATCAGGTGATTCATTGAGATTGGACATACATATAGGATTACTGATTTGTACATTCGGGATATAGGAGATTACTCGATATTGTACATTGAGAAGATGTGAGACTTATATGATGTGAGAGCCCAACGTGGGGGCTGATTTGAGGAATTGGGATTTGAGTGTCTTGATGGATTGTGATCCTACCACGATGACAGGATTCCGTGGGATGGCATATTTCACTCCATACCTCATACCTTTTCACTTATGCACGGTTTCATGTTTTAGGAGTACCTGTTAGTGTACCCTTTATGATTGCTGCATATCTACATTCTCATATCCCTATTGCATGGTTATTGCATACTACTGTCATGTTATTACTGCTTCACATATTGATTGTACCTGTTAGTGTACTTTCCATTATTTTGCATTCATATGACTTGTTATTACTGTAATCGCATATCTTAGATTATGTAGGGTTCCTAGGCACACTAGTGAGGTCTCACAAGGCATCGAACATGCCAATTTCAAAAAATCTAGGTGCCGAGAGACCCGACTACGGATCGTCGGCTAGATGTCTAGGCGAAAAAGCTAACTAGGTAACACTTAACTATGAGAAAACGGAAATACAACCTTTGTAGATCCGGTGCTCCACCTCCATAGCTCCGCAACGAAGTCCCTTCGCTGTCCAAGTGAACTCCCGGGCTCTAGCGTCGGCTTCGTCGAAGAATAAGCGAGCTAGGTCGTCGATGTCCATGCCGAAGATGATCTACGTCGAAGCATCGCAAGATCAAGCTCTCACTTCACCAAGTCATGAAACTTGTGAAGATAACACACTCTACTACTTGGCAAGAGGTAGAGGATGAAGAAATAAGAAGTGGGTAGACTTTAGATTTGGATTTCTCACTCTTTTTCATCACTTGCCATTGATGGAGGCAAGCTTTCTTCACTTGAAGAAATGAAGAAGAAGAAGGAAATTGTTATGATAAGTTTATTTTTTCAATTAAAGAATAGAAAAGAATAATCATCCTTATCATAATCAAACCATAGTTAGGTGTAGTGAATTAACAAGGGTTAGTGAATGGTTAGGTTAAGACATGAAGACAAAATGGTCACTTAGGTCAAACCTTCATGAAGGTTCACAAACAAACAAAGAAAGCCACCATTATCTCTTCATTATTTTCTTTTGCTAAAATAAACAAAATGTATAAATAAATGAATAAATGAAGCAAAAGAAACCCTAACCATTGACCAACCATGGTTTAATCCATACACCAAACTATCATGTATCATCAAATATGATACAATCAAATGTACAAATGTATATCACATTTACAATGTGCACAATCCAAGTGAGAAAATCCATTTAAAGTGAACCAATACTAGTTAATGCAAAGTAATATATCAAATATATAATTATGCATTAAATCATTAAATCAACACTTGATTCAATGATCCGGTCATGTCACACACAACCGACTAGTATTCAATGTATCGGCTTATCGATTCAACGCTTGAATCGATAACTAGGTTATATCGCATACAACCATCCGACACATTGATCGCGAGAATGAAATACGGTATCACATACATGCATTATTCTCGGTCCCGCACATATCTCATATGCGCTCCTATTTCGTTTCGCTTGAGCCAGGAAACCTCTGTGTAGGACTCTAAAGACTCGTCAATACGCCGGCAGCAGATGATGATCATATCAAACACCCACAAGCCGCAAGCGGTCTGCTAAACGTAACGGCCACCCGGGTATTGAGCGATCCGAAGATCGACGAGCAAGCCCGCTCACACTCCAGTGAATCCAACCAGTAACACTACCGTACAGTCCGGTCTGATCGTCTGATATATCGCATATCTCGCCTAGGGGTGGTAAACGTCAGACCCCAATAGCTCGATAAGTCGTGTCGATATGAGGTCTATAACTGTTCGAGAAACTACTGGTAACACTTACCAGTAAATCTCAGCAACCCTGGCCAGGGATTTCCTGTTATAGCCAATCGAACACAGCGCAACATCAACCCCCTATACCGGGAGAGACGAATCCCCTCCTATTGCTCATTGCCTCCATGTGACTCGGGACTGTACCCAAAAACCACCATTTTGCACGCCCTCTTGGACGTGGTAAGATGGAAATCAAAGCACAGTGGGAACCACACAAGACTCTATGACGATCTCGGGTCAACAGACTACTCTGTACCAGTGTCACCAGAGAACTGCCATCTGACGTGAGGTATAATACCATCTGGGAGTTCTCGGCGGGTCCGTCCAGTGTACCCAGTCTCTACTGAGCACCCGTATATCATCTCTGATGTCAAACACCAATGGATATGGGATCATCCATCGCCCATCTGTATGGGTCGAGAAGGTACACGCTAGTCTACTCTGGTATATCGATGCCCCGTCTCGATACACCCACGACTAGGGACTTTGAAGGATGTACTTATGGACTACCATGTCCCCACTAGTATGATCCGCATCATAGTCCAGTTAGTCAAGTACAGATCCTAAGGGCTTTACCAACATGTAACAGGGAGACAATAAGTGTACACGTTAAGGTAATGATCAACCAGGTAGCATACTATCATGTCGAGCAAGAAAGTCCTCCCTATATATGTCCCAGCATCCACTACAATATACATCCTATGTATAGTAATGGCCTCTAGGGCATACATATAACTAACAATCTCCCACTTGCACTAGGGCCATCTGTAGCAGTGGTTGTAGTATCTCATACTCAACCATCCCATAAAAATCTCTCTCTGGGAACAGGTCTTTGTGAGTGGATCCGCTGTGTTGTCCTCTGAGTCTATTCTCCTAACCTCGATCTCCTTGGAGATCAACCATCTCTATGATCAAGTGATACTGCCTTAGAATATGTCTGGATCACTGATGGGACCTGCGTTCCTTGACATAAGCCACGACTCCATTGTCACACAATGGGAGGAACATAGTTCATCTCATGAACCAATATACACCCAAACAGCCTCTTTGGTAGCATCTTAAGTAGCGATGTATCTTGCCTTTATCGTCTAGTATGTCATGGTATCTAGCTTGGAACTCTTCCAACAAACCGTCCCTTCACTGAGGGTAAAGACAATGCCTGTGACTGACATTCAGTCGTCTTTATCACCCTGGAACACTTCCAGTGATTCTCCCCAGGGTCGATTGATACCATCTCACTGCAGCTAGTGAGTATCCTAACATACATTTAGATCTATCTCATAGATCCAAAATCCAGGATTTAGGAGGTATCAGTTTGATCCTATTTGGAGAATTATGGTGATAAGCGGAGATTGACCAAGCGTAGCATAGGAAACACCTTCCCTATCAAGAGTATGTCATCCATGTACTCTACGAGGATCACCACCATACTCCCTACTACCTTTTTTGTTTATACAAGGTTCATCTACCATTTTGATGATGTCAACTTCTTTGACTAATCCATCAAAACAGATGTTCCAACTCCGCGATGCCTGCTTTATCATATAAAACATCTTGCACACGTTTCCGCTGCTCCCACTGTCTACGAGGCCCTCTGGCTGTGTACTTATAGACGCACTCTTCTAAAACATCATTTAGAAAAGCAGTCATGGCACCCAACCGCCAGATATCGTAGTTATGGTATGTAGCCGTGGCAAGTAGGATCTGGATGGACTTAAGCATAGCTACTGGAAAAGGTTTCATCATTATCCACGCCTGGTCGATGACGAAAAGCTTTAACAAGTCTAGCTTTGAAAGTCTCAACTTTTCCATCTACACCAAGTAATCTTCTCAAGATATACTTGCTCCTGATGGGAATTTAACCCTTCAGATATAGCAACCAAAGTCCATACTTTGTTGGTGTATAAGGATTCCATCTCAGATCACTAAGCATCCAGCCATTCTTATAGAGTCTTACTCCCGATGGCCTGCTCGAAACTAGTTGGGTCATCATCTCATGATGCAATCCTCGCTCCCACTGTCATAGAGAAACCGAAGTATCTCTCAGGTGGGTGAGGAACCCTACTAGATCGGCGGAGAGGCTGAGGTTCGTTGGTATCTACTGAATCCCTTGGTTCTATCAAATCATCAGCTGTAGTTTATATAGCTGGAACCTTTCCAGTTCTACATTACAGACCTTGCCTCGAGCTTGTCCGGATTTTGCTTTTAGACATAGCCCGGACGACCCCAAATCTTAACTAACTTAAGACATGGGCTCTTCCCATACCATATCACATATGAAGCGGTAGGCAACTGATTTGATTGGAACCCTATTCAATAGGTATGCAACTTCATAAGTGCATAACTCCCTAAAGGAAACAGGTAACTCAGTAGTACTCATCATAGAGCACACCATATCAAATAGGGTGTATGTGCTCCGCCCCGATATACCATCGTGCTATGGTGTATACGGAGGAGTAATGCTGAGAGAGAATCTCATTCCCCTTTAGAATGGTCCAGGAATTCCGTGCTCAAGTATTCTCCTCCTTGATCATATCAAAGGACATAATACTTATACCCGTGTTTTGGTTCTCTACTTCTAGCTTATATTCTGTGAATATCTCAAAAAGGTTCGGACTCATGTTTCAACAGGAACATATGACTGAATCTTGAGAGATTATCAGAGAATATAATGAAGTATAAAGAACCGGTCTTGGCATGTGTAGACAGGGGACCTACATACATCAACATGTATCATCCCAAGAGTTCATTAACTCTTTCTCTGTTTCCATTAAACGGAGCTATGGTCATCTTATCTCTGTGACATGACTGGCAAGTTTCACAAGATGTAAATTCAAACTGATTTAAATATGCATCTATATGTAACTTCAGCTAGTCGGGTCGCATTGATATGACCTAGTCTACAATGCCTCAAGAAGAATCCATTCATTTCTGAACTCTTCCTCTTGTGTGTGTTCCGTATACTAAAGAACTGTAGTTTGATTTAGAACATCAATGTTTTTAGATAACGTGCCTGAACCGATTAACTTTTGATATAGGAAATGTCCAAAACATTATCCAACAATACAAAATTTTATCATTTCTTTACTAATAAAGAGAGTGATATGATTTTGTATATCAGGTTCGGTATCTAATAACATTCGTTCAGAATCAATGTAATGGTAATACAGGGTGACAGTGACCGACAGACTTGGCTGCAACTCTTGCCCCGTTTTCTGCCTCATGAAACTTATCACCCGTTCTCAGTTCTCTACCTATCTGTAGCCCTATGTAACAGATTACATATCTGGTATCCTGATCTGGTATCACATACCCAGGACGTAAAGGATACTGAGAAACAGTTCTTTATAATGAACACACCCGAAGATGATGCATCAGCATGCACTCTCTTCGTTTGGGCGGCAAGGGAATTCTGGTAATCCCCAATTTCCTACTCTGTCTTATAACAATTATAAGTTGGAGCGGGACCAACGTTCCCCAGCTCAGTATAACAAGCGGGTTCGGTCAATAATCCGTATTATTATCTTGATTAAGGCGTGATATGGTCGCTACCTGGAGAGAGAGAGAAGAAAACACTCAGCGTGCGCTCTTTCAAGAATAGATTGGTTATTATTTTATCTAATCAGGATGGCTCCCACTGCTTTTTATCAAATCTTCCTTCAAACCCTAAAAGGAAAGACTAGCCAGGATTAATTACACACTACAAGTTCGCCAATCTTTCAGCCAGGCCAGTGTCGGTACTTTGAGGGAGGTCCCCCGTGCTTTCGCACGAACCTAATTAATGTAAACCTCGTTTTCCCAGAGGCGTAACCCCGTTGACACTTTTCTAGACACCTACTTGATCGGCTAATTGTAATGTATAAAACTCTCCCAGGAGTAACTCTTACTCGCAGCGGGTATCGGGATCCAACTATCTCATAGAAGATATGCAATCTCATTGCAAATTTCAACACTTGAAATTCCCGACAATATTTTGCCCCTAACCTCCTATGACCTTGACAAAGGCCAACAAACCATAGGATGCTAGTCAAGTTCAACTCGTCATTTCCTGATTGAATTAAACCCACCCGCACGGCCCTTGACAAAGGCCAACAAGGTCGCACGACTACCCTAACTCAATCTGCATCATATGCATAAGCAGATAAGCACCAGTTAGCTACCGCACACTGCGCCTTGACAAAGGCCAACAAACGCAGCACGAATACTAACTACTACTTATCTGAAATGACGGAGGGCTACGACAGGTTTTTCTGAAAACCTATTGCGTAATGAACTTGATATCGTTGTAGAATCAAATGAATTTTGAAATGGAGTGTTTTTGAGGCTTTTGTAGTTTTGCTAAAGGAGTCACTCCCGGTGAAGGGATCGTCGGTCCTTTCCTCGTCGAATGAGGTGCGGGATATATCATATATATCACTGTGCAAAGCATAAACACTTAAAAGCAATCAAAAGACAAACCGAGTGTGTAGCATCTGCCAGTTATTGCTAAAGGAGTCACTCCCGGTGAAGGGATCTCGGTCCTTTCCTCATCGAATAAGGTGCAGGATATATCTCATATACCGCTGTGCAAAGCAAGAACTGTAGCTACCTGTTTTATTTTGAAATTCGATTCTACAACATCTTAGGTTTCTTTTATTTCATTAATCACATTAATGAAGTCCCATCATTTAAATACCTAAACATCACAGATAAATACGACGTACACTTATGCCATCCGCATTCGCCTCGATGTCCCCTCGTGCATCGTTAGGTTAGGTAACTAACGGCAGAGAGGGGCAGGGCTAGCGCGGGTGTAAAACATAAGTAACGCCTATATAATATATCATATATACTATATACTGTATCTATCACAGAACATCACATGATCACATCACAGATATCGCAGCAGAAGAAACGTATGAAATATTGGATATACTAGGACGTCCGTGTTTTCAATACGAGCCAGTACAAAACACGGATTCCACGGTCGCGATGAATAGCCAAACCCACACCCCTAGACCCCTACGAGAGCGGCAAGCAACCCTACCAATTCTAGAGTTAGGAGACCCGGACTCGACTCCTCGAGTTGGTCTCCCACTGGACTCCAGAACCCGGTTACTTGTGCCCTCCTCCTTGGGTCTATCCTAGTGCGGAAAAGTAAATAATATACAAACGGTGACAACTTCCGCAACCTGGAAGCGCCCCAATAAAAGAATATTACATACAAGTTTTTACATGAATGAAAATGAAAAACACTCATCTCACATAAAAACCCCCGGCTATTCAAACACGACGATCCAATATAACATATCCAGCAACACATAACATCACATGTCATCAACGTAAGTAAATATGTCCATCCCAATTGTCGTTGACATATAGCAACGAAACCGGCGATATCACATATTACACTTACGGTCACAGAAAAGAAAGTGTAAAACTACAACAGTTGGAATCCGCAATCACCTCAGACATCGCATGCCTGACCAAATGAATTACTTAGACATCGCATGCCTAACAATTATAAACCACGCATTTTAGTCTCAAAATCGAAAACTCTTTTCAATATCAAGTCGGGCAATTCAACAAGATTCCCGACATCCTGATCGAATGCTCGTCGCAAACTTCAGTAGGCGGCCGCACCCCCGACGCCGTCGACGAAGTGCACCAAGGCGGAACACCGCCACCGCGAGCACCCGAACGGATGCTTTCGGCGATGGGGTTCTCCTACAGTCACTTGGTCGGGGCTATGGAGTGAGGCTGTCTATTAAGTTTACCCGGCGAGTATCCGCGTACGCTACGTGATTGCGACGGACTTTTGATCACATCAAAATTCCGTGGCAACCGATCAAGTGAGACTAAAGTGCTATTTTTATAACATTCATTCAGTTATCTCATAACTTTTTGTGAATTCCAATTATTGTATCCCATTCCAGATAAATAGAAAATGTTAAACTTTCCGATCGAACAATCGAACACCCAAGTTTTCCCAATACAGATCAACACATGAAATTAGTCTAACAACATTCAGTTCGTGCCTCAGTACCAACGGTCCAGCCGTAGAAGGGTCAAGCCAACGCCTCACATGTGGCACGCCGTACTACCCCAAACCCGAAGGTTCAAAGGGCAGTTCAAGACGGTCACATAATCGAGTTAAGGTTTGTTGTCTTCTAGAGGGTCCATCGCGTTACTTGCACTACTTAGAACGTCGTTAAATTACGGAAAAATCCAACACTTGGAAATTTCCCGACAGGGGAAAAATTGCGTATTTATATCCGGTCGAACTTTTTAACATATTCTATAATTTATCCGGAAAGCCACACTGACAAAACTTGATACTCCGATCGAAACACCGAATCCCCAAAACAACTGCAGAAAATTCAACTCTTGAAAAAATATTAAAAATTCCCAGAAAAATCACCACTGGAAACTAAGAATTACTGTGCCAAATAATATAAATACAGTGGCCGTACGGCCGCGGATCCGCCGCATGAGCCTTGCTCATGGCGCGGAACCGCGGTGGGAAAGTGGAATTAGGTCCACGAAATTTACAGTAATTCTTAGAAAACCCTGCTTGATTTTCTGCATATTTTTAATACTGAAAAATCCCTATTTTTGAAAATTGGACAGAGAGCATGGGTGTGTTAGGATTTCGGGTTCGTTCGGAGTTCAAAATCCGTCTAGACTTCGCCTAAGGCTCTAGCTAGGCTCTGATACCACTGTAGGGTTCCTAGGCACACTAGTGAGGTCTCACAAGGCATCGAACATGCCAATTTCAAAAAATCTAGGTGCCGAGAGACCCGACTACGGATCGTCGGCTAGATGTCTAGGCGAAAAAGCTAACTAGGTAACACTTAACTATGAGAAAACGGAAATACAACCTTTGTAGATCCGGTGCTCCACCTCCATAGCTCCGCAACGAAGTCCCTTCGCTGTCCAAGTGAACTCCCGGGCTCTAGCATCGGCTTTGTCGAAGAATAAGCGAGCTAGGTCGTCGATGTCCATGCCGAAGATGATCTACGTCGAAGCATCGCAAGATCAAGCTCTCACTTCACCAAGTCATGAAACTTGTGAAGATAACACACTCTACTACTTGGCAAGGGGTAGAGGATGAAGAAATAAGAAGTGGGTAGACTTTAGATTTGGATTTCTCACTCTTTTTCATCACTTGCCATTGATGGAGGCAAGCTTTCTTCACTTGAAGAAATGAAGAAGAAGAAGGAAATTGTTATGATAAGTTTATTTTTTCAATTAAAGAATAGAAAAGAATAATCATCCTTATCATAATCAAACCATAGTTAGGTGTAGAGAATTAACAAGGGTTAGTGAATGGTTAGGTTAAGACATGAAGACAAAATGGTCACTTAGGTCAAACCTTCATGAAGGTTCACAAACAAACAAAGAAAGCCACCATTATCTCTTCATTATTTTCTTTTGCTAAAATAAACAAAATGGATAAATAAATGAATAAATGAAGCAAAAGAAACCCTAACCATTGACCAACCATGGTTTAATCCATACACCAAACTATCATGTATCATCAAATATGATACAATCAAATGTACAAATGTATATCACATATACAATGTGCACAATCCAAGTGAGAAAATCCATTTAAAGTGAACCAATACTAGTTAATGCAAAGTAATATATCAAATATATAATTATGCATTAAATCATTAAATCAACACTTGATTCAATGATCCGGTCATGTCGCACACAACCGACTAGTATTCAATGTATCGGCTTATCGATTCAACGCTTGAATCGATAACTAGGTTATATCGCATACAACCATCCGACACATTGATCGCGAGAATGAAATACGGTATCACATACATGCATTATTCTCGGTCCCGCACATATCTCATATGCGCTCCTATTTCGTTTCGCTTGAGCCAGGAAACCTCTGTGTAGGACTCTAAAGACTCGTCAATACGCCGGCAGCAGATGATGATCATATCAAACACCCACAAGCCGCAAGCGGTCTGCTAAACGTAACGGCCACCCGGGTATTGAGCGATCTGAAGATCGACGAGCAAGCCCGCTCACACTCCAGTGAATCCAACCAGTAACACTACCGTACAGTCCGGTCTGATCGTCTGATATGTCGCATATCTCGCCTAGGGGTGGTAAACGTCAGACCCCAATAGCTCGATAAGTCGTGTCGATATGAGGTCTATAACTGTTCGAGAAACTACTGGTAACACTTACCAGTAAATCTCAGCAACCATGGCCAGGGATTTCCTGTTATAGCCAATCGAACACAGCGCAACATCAACCCCCTATACCGGGAGAGACGAATCCCCTCCTATCGCTCATTGCCTCCATGTGACTCGGGACTGTACCCAAAAACCACCGTTTTGCACGCCCTCTTGGACGTGGTAAGATGGAAATCAAAGCACAGTGGGAACCACACAAGACTCTATGACGATCTCGGGTCAACAGACTACTCTGTACCAGTGTCACCAGAGAACTGCCATCTGACGTGAGGTATAATACCATCTGGGAGTTCTCGGCGAGTCCGTCCAGTATACCCAGTCTCTACTGAGCACCCGTATATCATCTCTGATGTCAAACACCAATGGATATGGGATCATCCATCGCCCATCTGTATGGGTCGAGAAGGTACATGCTAGTCTACTCTGGTATATCGATGCCCCGTCTCGATACACCCACGACTAGGGACTTTGAAGGATGTACTTATGGACTACCATGTCCCCACTAGTATGATCCGCATCATAGTCCAGGTAGTCAAGTACAGATCCTAAGGGCTTTACCAACATGTAACAGGGAGACAATCAATGTACACGTTAAGGTAAAGATCAACCAGATAGCATACTATCATGTCGAGCAAGAAAGTCCTCCCTATATATGTCCCAGCATCCACTACAATATACATCCTATGTATAGTAATGGCCTCTAGGGCATACATATAACTAACAGATTAAAGCTGTACGTACATTCCTGCGATTACCTGCATATGTTATCTACTATTCACGAGTTGGAAACTCACCCCCGTTGTGCCACAGGTGTTACAGGTTGTTCCCCAGAGTAGTCGAGGCAGGCTATCCAATTATCTTCTTTTGCTACAGATACCGCATCGGCTCACAGTATACTATTTTGCTTATGTGGGTTGGATGATTATCTGTATTTCATATTGTACATTCGTTGTATCTTGTACTCTCCATCTACTATTATGTTGTTGACTCAGAGACTTGGTGAGGACGATATTGTATATTATTTGTGGATTTGTTGTCTTTTATATACATCTTTCTCTCTATTGTCTTTATTTCTTCGCTACGGCGTCGTATATTTGTGTTGTATTCATCTTGGGCTAGTTTTTATAAATGGGGTGTTGCCAAAATTTTAAAGAAAGAAAGTAGGACTTTTAAAGAATTTGGGTTGCGATTTCAAATGTTTCAAACTCTTTTATTATCTTTTCCGTATTTTCTTGGTTTAGATTTCTGAGTTTTGGCTTTCTTTTACTGCGTTACGTCTTTAGGCGTTGCATAGTATTAAGGCCGTCACATGCCAATTTCGGGTCGTGACAAGTAATAACTTCACTATAGCCGATTACTTTTTGCTTTGCATCGTGGTATTCAGTTAGAATATCCTGCACCTCATTCTACGGGGAAAGAGCCGAGATCCCTTCACCGGGAGTGACCTCTTTAGTAAGAAGTTGTCGCCACTATATTTTTATAAAAAGCTATCCGGTTCCTTCAACGATATCAAGTTCATTACGTTAAAGGTTTTTCGCCAAAAACCATTCGTAGCCCTCCGTCATTTCAGGAAGGTAGCACTTCGTATTCATGCTATGTATGTTGGCCTACGTCAAGGCATAGTGTATGGTAGCTATTTGTTACTTTTCTGTTGCATAGATAGATGCGTTAGTTTGGGACAGTCGTACTGCTATTTTGGCCTACGTCAAGGGTATGTACGGGTGGGTTCAAATTAACCTGGATAATGACGGGTAGAACTTAACATGTGACTTATAATATGTTGGCCTACGTCAAGGTCATAAGAGCATGGGGTAAAAATCACATCGGGAGTTTCTAAAGAAACTGAAACTTACCAGGCATGCGCATACCTTCTGGACTGTGATAACGTGAGTGGATTCCGTCACGTTATCATGCGATAATAGTTGGATCCCGATTCCCACTGATGAGTTGGTTTACTCCTCGGGTGATCCCGACTTATTCTTCTTTCAGGTTTGGAGAAGAATTTGAGGATACAGTGGGAGGTTTCCTGATTAGATAAAATGATAACCATTCTGATCTAGGTTAGAGTGCACGCTGAGTGTTTCTTTTCTCTCTCTCTCTGGCAGCGACCATGGCCCGACCCTTGACTATGACTCAGTGACCAAGTTGACCGAACCTTTTTAAAACACTGGCTTTTGGATTGTCAGAGTTGCATACCTCATTGCCACTCCTACTTTTACCCTTTTCCTCCAGGACACCCCGTATTATTACGAACATCCACTTCCATTGGATAAAACCATCGTATGGTTATATACGAACTCGAAGGAACTTGTTCCAGATTCGAGGATGGTTTCTGGTTCTGGAGAAAACGAATAGGACTATTCAGTTGTCTTTTCCTTTTACCTTCTCTCAGGTTCCGAGTGCTCCTTGGATTAGGGATAGTATACCCGTTACGCCTATTGGATAGTCTTCTTCCAAACCTTAGGCTGGTGCCGAACGGTATGGAATGAAGAAAGCCGATTAGCCTAAGTGTGGTGTACAGAAGGTATTAAGTTAAGACAAATAAAGAGATTAGAAAGAGGGCAAAGTAAATTGCGACTGATATTCACGACCAAACAAAGTATTTCATAGCCACTCCTACTTCACCTTTGTATTTCTCCAGAACACTCCGTATCACTACGAAGATCCGCAGTTATTTGGATACTCCATCGTATGGTTATATACGAACTCGAAAGGAACTTGTTCCAGTTCGGGGATGGATTCCGGTTCAGGAGAAATAGGAATAAGGTTTACTCAGTTGTCTTTTATCTTTACCTTCTCTCGCGTTGCGAGTGCTCCTAGGATTGGGAAAGTACACCCATTATGCTTATTGGATAGTCCTCTTCCAAATCATAGGATAGTGCCGAAAGGTAGGGAAGGAAGAAAACCATTTAGCCTAAGAGGGTATACAGAAGGTAAACGACTAAAGACATATGAAGGGATTTGGAGAGATGGCAAAGAAATATACGGTTACAGTTGTGAATCTGGATAATGGAAGAGGCATTACTAGGAATACCTGGATACCCCTACGAAACATTTACATGTTTCAGTTTCACTGTGTATTGTTAAAAGAAAACTGATTTCCCAATTAGCCCTTGCTCCAGGGTATGTATTTACCATGTATGATTCTCACATCTGTATGGTTTTTACAGATGATGAGTGTGAGTAAGTTATTGGGAATTAGGTGATCATCCTCATTATATCGGGATTCGTTGTAATTGGTGATATTTGAGGAAATCGCCTGGGTTGTTTGCCGGACGGCAAATATTTGGTTTTGAATATCCGTTATAATAAACCAATTTCAAATTGATATATCTATACATCTATTTTTATAGAGTGAGATATGACTTTTTGAAATTATTTCCATGACATTTACCTATATCAGTGGATGGTTAGGTAAGGAGCATTAAACAGCGGTGTAATTCTTCTTAACCATAAGTACATTTTTCAACCTACGACACACAGGGTTTGAGTTATTCGACTCAGGAGACTTATACCGAGTATTGTATGTTGTCCAGTGTCCATTAGGACAGAGGGGTTGGTTCTCGTACTATACTCTGTTTACTTATGGCTTCTCTAGTTCTTAGACAATTGTTTCGTAGAAACACAAGGTCCAAGTATTGAGAAGTTATAGGTATAAGAGTAAAGTAGAGAACCAGATGTTGCAAGTATCAGGATTCTTCAAGGTGAACGAAGATGTAGATACTGGTGTATGGTATTCAGTTAATAGTAATGATTAAGAGAACTTGCTTCTCTTTCAGGTTACTCATAATTGGAAGCACTCCTAAGTTGAGTAATGTTGATCGGCCTTTTTCCATTTAGTTGATATGCACTGGAGACAGCTGCATGATTTGAATCTGGTTCCAATTAAATCAGTACCTCCGTTTTTATATTGGATATAGAACGGTTCATATCTTAACGATGTTAAGGTACGGGAAGTTGTCCGGCTTATGCTTAAAACCAGACTCTGGATAACTCAAGGCAAGTTTCTGTAATGGCTGTTTGTGGGTTGACCCGGGCTATGACGAGGGTTGACTTTCTACCATCTGGAAGATCAATAGTGATATTGTTCTTGACTCGCCACAATTTTAACAAAAATGGATTTTTTCAGAAAACAGTAGTGGGAGTATGGTAGAACTGGAAGTGATTCCAGAATTGCAAACGATTACTGAAAATTTGATAAGAACCAAAAGATTCAATCTGGTTTGACATTCCATTGGCCACGCCGCAGATATGGTGGGTAACCTCAAGCACCCGAGAGGTGCTCCGGTAGCCTCAAGGACGGTGACAGGGAGGTTCTTGTTTACCTAGATTTGACACTACTGTTGTTCCAGGCTATGTGACCCGGCAGGAGGATGAGTATAGCGTCGTTCTAAACTTTCTTTAGAAGTGCACGTGTATACAATTCTGCCAGAGGGTTGTCGTAGTCAATGGAAGCAGCGGAAGCATAGTGGACAAGTGGCTTATGTCTATTTATAGACTAAAGCAGATATAGCGGAGATAGATCATCTATTTCTGATGTGACAGTCATAGGTTTGACTTTATCAGAATAAGGGATGGATCTGTTAAGAAGGTAGTAGGGTGTGATGTCCTGATTTGTGGACGACATATGATTAGTCCAAAAATTTGTATTTACCGCAATCAGAAACGGCGTCGCTTTGCAGCTAGCCGGTGAGTACGGGTCGATCCACAAAGATGGGTAATTTTCTTATTGTGTTTTAACGAGTTGATTCCAAATGTAGTTTGGATTGATTAAATCTAAAACTTAGATCTATCACTAAACTAAATTAATCTAAATTAAAGTCTTGCTAGGGTTAGGTTTAGGGGAAGTTTGGAGATTAAAGGTTTCCTCACCGCTTTCATTGCCCTATTTTTGATCTATTAGATGTTGTGGTAATTATCAATAAAGTGGATTAGAATCTTTTGGGAAGATGTTTCTTCCTCTAGATTCTTATCCTTCCTTTATCGATAATTACCCTAACCCCCATTGAAAACACGTGCAACCGGGCCTTTATACTACGGTGTCACCTTTACCTCAAGGGGTAGGGTGCCGTAGGGAGTGGTTGTGTGTGTATGCATGGAGTTCTAATTCTTATGAAGGGGCATGAAAGGGGTGAGAGATCTCATCTCTCAAACCTTTCCCTAAGGCTAACCCTAACAAGCGAGGAGATTACTCGCTCATTAGGGGATGATAAAACATACTAATTAAAAGAGAATAAAAAGCACAGAAATAAAATTACTTACTAATTTGATGGCTCCCTCCAAGCAAGAAAACAGAACAGATCTGAATTTTATTAAATGAAAAGAGGCATGAGTTTTACAGATCTGTGATTACAATTTATAGGAAAACATGAAAACTAGGGTTACAGACTCTCGCACATTTGAAATTACAGATTTGCCCACGGAAAATCCCAACACCCGCACCGATGCACCGACACACCGACACAGAAAAATTCCACCGACACAGGCTCTGAATGGCCGCGGAACCGCGGCATTGGTGGGCTTGGGCCGCGGTTCCGCGGCCCTTTGGTGAGATCATCTCACCAAAATTCTTAAGCTGAATTCTGGGTATTTGGGCTTCTTGTTTCTTCACCACTTTTCTCTGTTTGGCTTCTTATTCTTCTCCAGATGTTTCAGTGAAAACTTGTAGCGATCTTTTAACCGTTTGCCTTGACATTTTGGACCTTGCACTGTTCTTCGTCTAGGCTTGACTAGGATCCGTCTACTTGTTGGTCAAAAGTCCTTTTTCTGTATCAACTTTCGTCTTTTTCACTGTATTCGCATCCAAGAGCCTGCATCCTGTAACATGCAACAAACGTGCGTCAAGAGTACCTGTTTATTTATAAAACGGATAAGAATAGGGGAATGAAGAATGCAATATTATGGTCTGAACAAATACCCCCAAACTTATCTTTTGCTCGTCCTCGAGCAAACTTATTATTTTATTCACTAAAATCCTAACCACACTTTCGCGGGGAAACGCGATTGCACTGTGCACGTGCAACAAGCCGTTAAACCTCTAGGTGTCCCTAGTAGGAGGAGTGTTGTCTCCTGAGGGTTTTTAGCAGATACTACCCATAAAATCCTATCAACTCGGCCCATTGACTTTTGTTCTCCAATAAGGTTTTCTAACAAGGAATTCTATTATCTTTTGACTCGCGAATCATCCACCCACATTCTTCACACTTCCTAATCATCTAACTTAAGATTATATATGTTATGTAGACCTACTTAGCTTTCGGCATCTCTTAAGTCTTCCTTCTAGGTTTTCATCTCCACTTAGGAATTTCTATCAACTCTATTAAAGATACAAGTTCTATCTTTCATTCCTCTCTCTTATCTAAATTCCAATCACATACCCCTACGTGTGTGTATAAATCACCCCTACACTTGGAAATTCAAATCAAGCAATCGTACTCTCGTCCTTTGCCCAAAGCACTTATTAATTAGTGAATTTTAAAATGAAATTTGCTTACACATCCTTCATGCGACCGTTAATACTTCTTGAGGTACCAACAACCGATTACAAGATGCGTTAGCACTTTAAAGCGTACTTCCTAGTTTTGCAACACCCAAGGCTTTAGCAGTGACTCCCAAACCAGTTGGTCTAAGGCACTAGGTGATAAGGCACCCTCGCTAAATATTTTTCTATTTTTACAGCCTTAAGTAATCACAAAAACCAATGTCCATTTTTTTTATTCACTTTTTTTTAATTTTCATTGTACTAAGGAACTTTAGACAAGAGCATTTCAAGGTCTCTTCTACTATTCCAAGTTTCAAGGTTCGTGATTGTGCAAATTGTAGGATATACGTTTTCAGAATCTAGACTTAAGCTAGGGACTATTTTTCAAACTTATACTCTAATAAAAGCTTCAATATTTTTCCTTCGTTTTGACTTAGCCTAAGAAGTGAACCCAAAATTTGCCTATTTCTAAATAAACTACAAGGCATATACTTTCTACCGTTAAACTTTAAGGAATGTTATTTTTAGGGTTTTTAATTCACTAAGTCTAAGATCTAGTTGTTCCTAACCAGTTAACCTATTTGTCAAACTCAAATCAAATAAGGCCAAAATTGAATACAATTATTTTTATAATTTTTCAAAATTTTTCAATTTTTATGGGTTTTCAAATAAGTATGCAAATGCAAAAATATGTACAAATGAATGCGAAGGAAGAAGACGTACCGAGCATACCCCCAAACTTGAACTTGACAGTGTCCTTACTGTCATACTAAACCAAGAGGGTCAAAATACCAGCACTTCCCTATTTATTTATTTATAATTTTTTTATTGTTAAGAAAAACAAAAAAAATATATACAAAAAGGCCCTCCCCCAAACTTCATTTAAACTATGTTAGACATTACTGCCAAACCTTGCATAGACCAAACGTCAACACCAACCGGTTGAAAAATTTATCAGTAAAGAGTATTGGTTGGTGGAAGAATAAGTTGTAGCGATTCACCAAGAATTGGGGAAGATAGAAGTGGTGGTATGGAAGGTGTGGAGATGAATAGACAGGAGGTGGTGATGAATCAAAACGAGAATGCGAATGATCAGCAATCAGTGGAATGTTGGCATTCTCGTAGCTTCTAAAAAGAAATGGGGATGGTTCAACTTCTAAAGGAGGAGGTTGATTAACCACAATACCCCCAAAATGTTCCTGTGGGTCCTCTATTGACGTGGCATCATCCATCAATTTCATATGATATTCAATTATAAGAGAACTGATCTCCTCGATGTCCGCCATAGTCCAACCGAAAACTTGCCGCCTATCTTGTAAGACCATCAAAAGGGCGTTCTCTTGCTCAAGGGCTAGAGAAGCTGATCTGATAATGGGAAAGGTCTCATTCTCACCTATGTAAGCATAATCAAGGTGAGGCGGTAAGGACATGAGTTCGAGTTTCGGAGGCAAAAGAATCATTGCGGAATCTACCTCGAACCCAAAGGACTCCAACACAGGTTCGAAATCACTGCAAACAACCGATTCGGATGGTTCAACTAACTCATCCACAACTTCAAAAGACTCATATTCAGGTTGTGAGTCGTCGTCATCCGAAAAAGTGAAACATTCATAATCAATATCGGTTGTGTCAACGGTGGTAGGCTCAAGGAGGGACGCACTAGTGGCGTCAAAACTGTTTTCATCAAACAAGAATCTTTCAAGCTCGCAGTTCTCCTGCGTGATTTCGTGAATAGAACAAACTTCTCGTGTACTAGTTTTAGGCACGGGGGGCAGACTTCCCATCTTATAAATATTGAACTCACTAGACATTTTCCCAAAGGATAGAGTCATGGAGTCATTGCGACAATTTATTACGGCATTGGAAGTGGCCAAAAATGGTCGACCGAGAATCACCGGAATTTGGTTTCTTGGGTAAGCAACAGGTTGTGTATCCATAACAATAAAATCAACGGGGAATATGAACTCCCCAACTTTGATCAACACATCCTCTAGTTGACCCCTTGGATGGGTGATTGATCGATCACCCATTTAGAGAGTACAACGAGTGGGTTTCAACTCTCCAACCCCTAATTGTTCGTACACGGAGTAGGGAATCAGGTTAACACTAGACCCAAGATCTAAAAGTGCTCGATTAATTTTCTTATCCCCAATTGTGATTGAAATCGTAGGACAGCCGGGGTCCTTTCGTTTTTGGGGTAAGGTTTGAGTGTGGTTAATAGCATTGCTCACTGCACTAGCCACTAGCACTTTCTTGGGTACTTGAGATGCCTTTCTCTTCGAGGTGCATAAGCCCTTTAAGATTTTCGCGTATGAAGGGACTTGTTGGATAGCATCCAAGAGAGGTATATTTATGCTAACCTGCTTAAATAATTCCACAATGTTCTCCACTTGTGCAGTTGGTTTATTGGGACTCAACCTGTTTGGAAATGGAGCATTTTGAAAATTCGTTGAGTCAAATGTCTGTGGAGTAGAATGTGGAGTAGGAACGGATCCCGGTGTAGATGTGTTCATGTTGTGAGAAATGGGTCCGTTCGAGCTAGAAGAAGTAGAGCCATGTGAAGGGTGGAGAATAGGCTCTAAAGAAAAAGGTGAAGAAGAAAGTGAAGAAAATGAAGAAGGGGAAGATGACGATGGAGAAGAAGAAGAAGAAGAACCACCGGCGGGGATGTCATCATTAGTTCCCACATTATTTTGCAACTCTCTTCTGGATCTCAACGTGGTCACCGCATTTACATTGTGATTGTGATATGCGTTTTGTGTGTGTCCGGGATTTGGCATTGGTTGAGACGGAAGCTTTTCCTTTTCTCTCCCGCTCAACGCAGCAATTAATTGTGCAATTTGTGCCTCAATAGATTTGATACTTTGATCGTGTGAGGTATTGTTATGCATCAAAGACTGAACATAATTTTCAAATCTTGCTGCGGATTCTGTAGATTGCTTAAGAAATGCATCTAGACTTTTTTCTAGCGAGATAACCTTATCATCATTTGGTTGAACCAAATTGTTCATTTGATTTGTATAAGGTTATTGTTGGAAAGGTTGCTGGTTTTGAGTTTGTGAAGGTGCTTGTTGTTGTTGTGGAGGAGGAGGTCTTTGAAAATTGTTATTTCCTTGGGACTGTTGATTTTGGTTCCAAGCGAAATTTGGGTGACTCCTCCACCCCGGATTGTATGTCGAAGAGTATAGATCGTTTCTTTGTCGTTGCTGAAAGGCAGCATTGACTTGATCAGTCCAAAAATTTGTATTTACCGCAATCAGAAACGGCGTCGCTTTGCAGCTAGCCGGTGAGTACGGGTCGATCCACAGAGATGGGTAATTTTCTTATTCTGTTTTAACGAGTTGATTCCAAATGTAGTTTGGATTGATTAAATCTAAAACCTAGATCTATCACTAAACTAAATTAATCTAAATTAAAGTCTTGCTAGGGTTAGGTTTAGGGGAAGTTTGGAGATTAAAGGTTTCCTCACCGCTTTCATTGCCCTATTTTTGATCTATTAGATATTGTGGTAATTGTCAATAAAGTGGATTAGAATCTTTTGGGAAGATGTTTCTTCCTCTAGATTCTTATCCTTCCTTTATCGATAATTACCCTAACCCCCATGGAAAACACGTGCAAATGGGCCTTTATACTACGGTGTCACCATTACCTCAAGGGGTAGGGTGCCGTAGGGAGCGGTTGTGCGTGTATGCATGGAGTTCTAATTCTTGTGAAGGAGCATAAAAGGGGTGAGAGATCTCATCTCTCAAACCTTTCCCTAAGGCTAACCCTAACAAGCGAGGAGATTACTCGCTCATTAGGGGATGATAAAACATACTAATTAAAAGAGAATAAAAAGCACAGAAATAAAATTACTTACTAATTTGATGGCTCCCTCCAAGTAAGAAAACAGAACAGATCTGAATTTTATTAAATGAAAAGAGGCATGAGTTTTACAGATCTGTGATTACAATTTATAGGAAAACATGAAAACTAGGGTTACAGACTCTCGCACAATTGAAATTACAGATTTGCCCACGGAAAATCCCAACGCCCGCACCGACGCACCGACACAGAAAAATTCCACCGACACGGGCTCTGAATGGCCGCGGAACCGCGACATTGGTGGGCTTGGGCCGCGGTTCCGCGGCCCTTTGGTGAGATCATCTCACCAAAATTCTTAAGCTGAATTCTGGGTATTTGGGCTTCTTGTTTCTTCACCACTTTTCTCTGTTTGGCTTCTTATTTTTCTCCAGATGTTTCAGTGAAAACTTGTAGCGATCTTTTAACCGTTTGCCTTGACATTTTGGACCTTGCACTGTTCTTCGTCTAGGCTTGACTAGGATCCGTCTACTTGTTGGTCAAAAGTCCTTTTTCTTATCAACTTTCGTCTTTTTCACTGTATTCGCATCCAAGAGCCTGCATCCTGTAACATGCAACAAACGTGCATCAAGAGTACATGTTTATTTATAAAACGGATAAGAATAGGGGAATGATGAATGCAATATTATGGTCTGAACAACATACACATAGTAGGAAGTGATATTCCTATGCTACGATCGGTTATACTTTGGTTGTCACACAGTGGTTTCTCCACATAGGACTTGGATATTATATCAGATATTCTGGTTACTCGATCTATGGTTTTAGATCTAGATTTGGGTAGTTTCCCAATTTGGGTACTTAGACAGCATTCTAATGGTATTTATAATGGACGACTCCTGGCACGGTAGTGTACCTGCAGGTGATGGAGTTACCCTCTCTGAAGGTGTCTTACAGACTGAAGGGGAGAGGGATGCGCATGATTGGCAGATCACTTGCTTAGGCAATTGAGTCGATCGTGAGATGTCAAGTACCACACAAGATATTGTTTTTGCACGAGATGCAGTAAGTTGGTATTAATCCAATCCTGGAGAAACATTCGGAAGCGGTTTTAGAAAATAAGTGGATGTTCTAGGGATTTGATAACGGCAGCCTCTTTCGGGAGACAGTTATCATTCCAGGCTTCCAAGGTGACCTGGATGACAGAGTGACTGTCAGAGTTAATGTTTTCCCTCCGACGAGGGGCAGTAGTTTGGACAGGTGGTCCAAGGGGATACTTGTTAGTTATATGTATGCCCTAGAGGCCATTACTATACATAGGATGTATATTGTAGTGGATGCTTGGACATATTTAGGGAGGACTTTCTTGCTCGACATGATAGTATGCTATCTGGTTGCTCTTTACCTTAACGTGTACACTGATTGTCTCACTGTTACATGTTGGTAAAGCCCTTAGGATGTGTACTTGACTACCTGGACTATGATGCGGATCATACTAGAGGGGACATGGTAGTCCATAAGTACATCCTTCAAGGTCCCTAGTCGAGGGTGTATCGAGACAGGGCATCGATATACCAGAGTAGACTAGCGTATACATTCTCGACCCATAGAGATGGGCGATGGATGATCCCATATCCATTGGTGTTTGACATCAGAGATGGTATGCGGGTGCTCGGTGGAGACTGGGTACACTGGACGGACTCGCCGAGAACTCCCAGATGGTATTATACCTTACGTCAGATGGAAGTTCTCTGGTGACACTGGTACAGGTTAGTCTGTAGACCCGAGATCGTCATAGAGTCTTGTGTGATTCCCATTGTGCTTTGATTTCCACCTTACCACGTCCAAGAGGGCGTGCAAAACAGTGGTTTTTGGGTACAGTCCCGAATCACATGGAGGCAATGAGCGATAGGAGGGGATTCGTCTCTCCCGGTATAGGGAGTTGATGTTGCGCTGTGTTCGATTGGCTATAACCGGAAATCCCTGGCCAGGGTTGCTGAGATTTACTGCTAAGTGTTACCAGTAGTTTCTCGAACTGTTATAGACCTCATATCGACACGACTTATCGAGCTGCTGGGGTCTGACGTTTACCACCCCTAGGCGAGATATGCGACATATCAGACGAACAGACCGGACTGTACGGTAAGTGTTACTGGTTGGATTCACTGAAGTGTGAGCGGGCTTGCTCGTCGATCTTCTGATCGCTCAATACCCGGGTGGCCGTTACGTTTAGCAGACCGCTTGCGGCTTGTGGGTGTTTGATAAGATCATCACCTACTGCCGGCGTATTGACGAGTCTTTAGAGTCCTACGCAGAGGTTTCCTGGCTCAAGCGAAACGAAATAGGAGCGCATATGAGATATGTGCGGGACCGAGAATAATACCAGTATGTGATACTGTATTCTATTCTCGCGATTTGTATCATTGGCGGGTTATATGTGATATAGCCGGGTTACCGAATCAAGTGTTGATTCGATACATTGATACACTTGATATTAGTCGGTTATATGCAGTATGACCGGATCATTAAATCAAGTGTTGATTTAATGATTTAATGTATAATTATATATTTGATATATTACTTTGCATTAACTAATATTGGTTCACTTAAGATGGATTTTCTCACTTGAAGTGCACATTGTATATGTGATATATTTTTGTGCACTTGATTGTATCATGTTTGGTGATACATGCAAGCTTGGGTGTGTGTATGCTTTTAACTATGATTAGGTTAATGGTTAGGGTTTGATTTATTTACTTATTCATTTATTTATTTATTCATTTTTGGCAAAATGAAATGGTGGCTAATTTTGTTTCTTTGCTTTAGCTTCATGAAGCTTCTTTAGATTATCTACCATTTTGTCTTTTGCCTAAACCTAACCATTCACCTAACCCTAGTTTATTCTCTACACTTAACCAAGGTTGCATTATGATAACATCACTTGATTTATCATTTGATATGATTATTCTCTCATTATATTCTTTCTTCTTCTTTTTCTTCTTCAGGAAGAATGAAACTTGCTACCTTCAATGGTGCCATGAGAAAAAGAGTGAGAAATCAAAATCCAAAGTGAACCCACTTCTTATTTCTTCATCTTCTACCACTTTCCATATAGTAGAGGGTGTTTTCTTCACAAGTTTCATGACTTGGTGAAGTTGGAGCTTGATCTTGAGTTGCCTCGACGTAGATCATCTTCGGCATCGATGTCGACGACCTAGCCCGATCATTTCTTCGACGAAACCATCGCTAGAGTCCGGGATCCGATGATTGCAGCGGAGGGACATCATCACGGAGCTAAGGAAGTGGAGGACCGGATCTACAAAGGTTGTATTTCCGTTCACTTTAGAGTAAAGTTGTTTATTCGCATTTGTTTTCGCCTAAACTCTAGTTAACGATCGCATTAGGGTTTTCTCGGCATCGGAAAAATTAGAATTTGGCATGGTTGATGCCTTGTGGAACCTCTTGAGTGTGTCTAGGAACCCTACAGTGGTATCAGAGCCTAGCTAGAGCCTTAGGCGATGTGTATACGAAATTAGAAATCCGATCAAACCCGAAACCCTAATACAAAACCATTCTCTGTACATTTTTTGAAATCGAGGATTTTTGTGAATTAAAAATATGCAGAAAAATCAGTAGGGTTTTCTAGGAGTTACTGTGAAAAACGAGATCCCAATTCAATCAAACCGCCGCGGAACCGCGGCACGAGCATGGCTCGTGCGGCTGTTCCGCGGCTGTACGGCAGCTTCCTTCATTGAATTTTGCACAGTAATTCCTATATTGTAGTGATGGTATTTCTGGGAATTTTTAATCTGTACTCAAGAGTTGAGTTTTCTGGGTTGTATTGGGAGTTTGTAAATTCGATCGGATTGTCTAATTTTGTCTATGTGTTTTTCCGGGTAATTTTAGAAAATGTTGAAAAGTTCGACCGGATATAAATACCCACTTTTTCCCCTGTCGGGAAATTTCCAAGTGTTGGATCTTTCCGTAGTTTAATAACGTTCTAAGTAGTGCAAGTAACGCGATGGTCCCTCTAGAAGCCAACAAACCTTAACTCGATTATGTGACTGTCTTGAACTGCCCTTTGAACCTTAGGGTTTAGGGCAGTACGGCGAGCCACATGTGAGGCGTTGGCTTGACCCTTCTACGGCTGGACCGTTGGTACTGAGGCATGAAGTGAATGTTTTTTAAACTTATTTCATGTGTTGATCGGTTTCGGGAAAACTTGGGTGTTTGGATGTTCGATCGGAAAGTTTAACATTTCTATTTATCCGGAATGTGATACAATATTTGGAATCCACAAGTAGTTATGAGAAAACTGAATGAATGTTATAAACATAGCAGTTTAGTCTCACTTGATCGGTTGATGTGATCAAAAGTCCGTTGCAATCACGTAGCGTACGCGGATACTCGCCGGATAAACTTAATAGACAGCTACACCCCTTAGCCCCGACCAAGTGACTGTAGGAGAACCCCGTCGCCGAAAGCATCCGTTCGGGTGCTCGCGGTAGCGGTGTTCCGCCTTGGTGCACTTCGTCGACGGTATCGGGTGTGCGGCCGTCTACTAAAGTTTGAGACGAGTATTCGATCAGGATGTCGGGAATCTTGTTGAATTGCCCGACTTGATATTGAAAAGAGTTCTCGATAATGAGACTAAAATGCGGGGTTTATAATTGTTAGGCATGCGATGTCTAAGGAATTCATTTGATTAGGCATGCGATGTCTAAAGAGATTGCGGATTCCAACTGTTGTAGTTTTACACTTTCTTTTCTGCGACCGTAAGTGTAATATGTGATATCGCCGGTTTCGTTGCTATATGTCAACGACAATTGGGATACGCATGTTTACTTACGTTGATGACATGTGATGTTATGTGTTGCTGGATATGTTATATTGGATCGTCGTGTTTGAATAGCCGGGGGTTTTTATGTGAGATGAGTGTTTTTCATTTTCATTCATGTAAAAATCTTGTATGTAATATTCTTTTATTGGGGCACTTCTAGGTTGTGGAAGATGTCACCGTTGATGTGTATTATTTACTTTTCCGCACTAGCATAGACCCAAGGAGGGGAGCACAAGTAACCGGGTTCTAGGGTCCAGTAGGAGACCATCTCGGGGAGTCGAGTCCGGGTCTCCTAACCCTAGAATTGGTAGGGTTGCTTGCCGCTCTCGTAGTGGTCTAGGGGTGTGGGTTTGGCTATTCATCGCGACCTTGGAATCCGTGTTTTATACTGGCTCGTATTGAAAACACGGACGTCCTAGTATATCCAATATTTCATATGATATTTTCTGCTGCGTTATCTGTGATGTGATCATGTGATATGTTCTGTGATAGATACTATATATAGTATATTTGATATATTATATAGACGTTACTTATGTTTTACACCCGCGTTAGCCCTGCCCCACTCTGCCGTTAGTCACCTAACCTAACGGTGCACGAGGGGACATCGAGGCGAATGCGGATGGCATAAGTGTACGTCGTATTTATCTGTGATGTTTAGGTGAGTTAAATGATGGGAGTTCATTAATATGATTAATGAAAGAAAATAAACCTAAAAGATGTTGTGGAATCAAATTTCAAAAATAAAACAGGTAGCTACAGTTCTTGCTTTGCACAGCGGTATATATGATATATCCTGCACCTTATTCGATGAGGAAAGGACCGAGATCCCTTCACCGGGAGTGACTCCTTTAGCAATAACTGGCAGATGCTACACACTCGGTTTGTCTTTTGATTGCTTCTATAGTTTTTGCTTTGCACAGCGATATATATGATATATCCCGCACCTCATTCGACGAGGAAAGGGCCGACGATCCCTTCACCGGGAGTGACCCCTTTAGCAAAACTAGAAAAGCCTAAAAAACACTCCATTTTAAAATCATTTGATTCTACAACGATATCAAGTTCATTACGCAATAGGTTTTCAGAAAAACCTGTCATAGCCCTCCGTCATTTCAGATAAGTCCTACTTAGTATTCGTGCTACGTTTGTTGGCCTGCGTCAAGGCGTAGTGTGCGGTAGCTAACTAGTATTTATCTGTTTATGCATATGATGCAGATTGGATTAGGGTAGTCGCGCGACTTTGTTGGCCTGCGTCAAGGGTCGTGCGGGTGGGTTTAATTCAATCAAGAAATGACGGGTTTAACTTGACTAGCGGACTATGGTTTGTTGGCCTGCGTCAAGGTCATAGGACGCTTGGGGAAAAATATTATCGGGAATTTCAAGTGTTGAAATTTGCAATGAGATTGCATACCTTCTATGAGATAGTTGGATCCCTATACCCGCTGCGAGTAAGAGTTACTCCTGGGAGAGTTTTACACATTACAATTAGCCGATCAAGTAGGTGTCTAGAAAGGTGTTAACGAGGTTACGCATCTGGGAAAACGAGGTTTACATTAATTAGGTTCGTGCGAAAGCATGGGGGACCTCCCTCAAAGTACCGACACTGGCCTGGCTGAAAGATTGGCGAACTTGTAGTTTGTAATTAATCCCGGCTAGTCTTTCCTTTTAGGGCTTGAAGAAAGATTTGATAAAAACAGTGGGAGCCATCCTGATTAGATAAAATAATAACCAATCTATTCTTGCAAGAGCGCACGCTGAGTGTTTTCTTCTCTCTCTCTCCATGTAGCGACCATATCACGTCTTAATCAAGATAATATTACGGAATTTTGACCGAACCCGCTTGTTATATTGTGCTGGGGAACGTTGGTCCCGCTCCAACTTATAATTGTTATAAGACAGAGCAGGAAATTAGGGATTACCAGAATTCCTGTGCCGCCCAAACGAAGAAAGTGCATACTGATGCATCATCTTCGGGTGTGTTCATTATACAGAACTGTTTCTCAGTATTCTTTAAGTCCTGGATATGAGATACCGGATCAGGATCCCGCATATGTAATTAGTTACATGGGCTACAGATAGGTAAAGAACTGAGAACGGGTGATAAGTTTCATGAGACAGAAAACGGGGCAAGTGTTGCAGCCAAGTCTGTTGGTCACTGTCACCCTGTATTACCAATACGTTGATTCTGAACAAATGTTATTAGATACCGAACCTGATATACAAAATCATATCAATCTCTTTATTCATTAAAGAAGGATATAATTTTGTATTGTTGGAAAATATTTTGAACATTTCGTATATCAAAAGTTGCTCGGTTCAGGCACGTTATCTAAAAGCATTGACGTTCTAAATCAAACTACAGTTCTTAGTATACAGAACACACACAAGAGGAAGAGTTCAGAAATGAACGAATCCATCTTGAGGTATTGTAGACTAGGTCATATCAATGCGACCCGACTAGCTAAAGTTACATGTAGATGCATATTTAAATCAGTTTGAATTTACATCTTATGAAACTTTCCAGTCATGTCACAAAGATTAGATGACCATAGCTCTGTTTATTGTAAACAGAGAAAGATTTAATGAACTCTTGGGATGATACATGTTGATGTATGAAGGTCCCCTGTCTACACATGCTAAGACCGGTTCTTTGTACTTCATTACATTTTCTGATGATCTCTCAAGATTCAGTCATATGTTCCTGTTGAAACACAAGTCCGAACCTTTTGAGATATTCACAGAATATAGGTTAGAAGTAAAGAACCAATACGGGTATAAGTATTGTGTCCTTTGATGAGATCAAGGAGGAGAATACTTGTGCATAGAATTCCTGGACTATTCTAAAGGAGAATGAGATTCTCTCTCAGCATTACTCCTCCGTATACACCATAGCACGATGGTATATCGGGGCGGAGCAATAGAACCCTATATGATATGGTGTGCTCTATGATGAGTACTACTGAGTTACCTTTTTCCTTTTGGGAGTTATGCACTTGAGAAGTTGCATACCTATTGAAAAGGGTTCAAATCAAATCAGTTGCCTACCACTTCATATGTGATATGGAATGGGAAGAGCCCATATCTTAAGTATGTTAAGATTTGGGGTTGTCCAGCCTATGTCTAAAAGCATAATCTGGACAAGCTCGAGGCAAAGTAAGGTCTGTGGAAGTTTGTATGGTATCCCAAGCATATGCAAGGGAATATCTTCTACCAAACCGAGAAACAAAAGTGTTTTATTTCTCAACATGCCACCTTTGTGAAAGGGAATTTCTTGAGAAGAAATTAGTGGTCATGAGGTAGAACTGGAAAGAGTTCCAGCTATACAAACTACAGCAGATGATTTGGTAGAACCAAAGGATTCAGTAGATTCTAACGAACCTCATCCTCTCCGCTGATCTAGTAGGGTTCCTTACCCACCTGAGAGATACTTCGGTTTCTCTATGACAGTGGGAGCGAGGATTGCATCATGAGATGATGACCCAACTAGTTTCGAGCTGGCCATCAGGAGTGAGACTCTGTAAGAATGGCTGGATGCTTAGCGATCTGAGATGGAATCCTTATACACCAACAAAGTATGGACTTTGGTTGCTTTATCTGAAGGGTTAAATCCCCATCAGGAGCAAGTATATCTTGAGAAGATTACTTGGTGTAGATGGAAATGTTGAGACTTTGAAAGCTAGACTTGTTAAAGGTTTGCATCATTGACCAGGTATGGATTTTGTAGAAACCTTTTCTAAGTAGCTATGCTTAAGTCCATCCAGATCCTACTTGCCACGGCTACATACCTTGACTACGGTATCTGGTGGTTAGGTGTCATGACTGCTTTTCTAAAATGATGTTTTAGAAAAGAGAGTCTATAAGTACACAGCCAGAGGGCTTCGTAGACAGTGGGAGCAGCGGAAACGTGCACAAGTTGCTTTATAGGATAAAGCAGGCATCGCGGAGTTGGAACGTCTGTTTTGATGTGTTAGTCAAAGAGTTTGACATTATCAAAATGGTAGATGAACCTTGTATAAACAAAAGGGTAGTAAGGAGTATGGTGGTGATCCTCGTAGAGTACGTGGATGACATACTCTTGATAAGAAAGGAGTTTCCTATGCTACGCTCGGTCAATCTCTGCTTATCACAATAATTCTCCATATAGGATCAAAGCGATACCTCCTGAATCCTGGATTTAGGATCTATGAGATAGATCTAATTGGATGTTAGGATTCTCACTAGTTGTAGTGAGATGGTATCAATCGATCCTGGGGAGAATCACTGGAAAGGTTCCAGAGTGATAAGGACGACTGAAAGTCAGTCACAGGCATTGTCTTTACCCTCAGAAAAGGGACGGTATGTTGGAAGATTTCCAAGCTAGATACCGTGGCATACTAGACGATAAAGGCTGGATACATCGCTACCAAAGATGCTAACAAAGAGGAAGTCTGGGTGTATATTAGTTCATGAGATGAACTTCGTTCCTACCATTATGAGACAATGGAGTTGTGGCTTATGCCTAGGAATGCCCATCCCATCAGTGATCCAGACATATTCTGAGGCAGTGTCACCTGATCATGGAGATGGTTGATCTCCAAAGGATCGAGGTCAGGAGAGTAGACTCAGAGGACAACACGGCGGATCCACTCACAAAGCCTTTTCCCAGAGAGAGACTTTTATGGGATGGTTGAGTATGAGATACTACAACCACTGCTATCAGATGACCCTAGTGCAAGTGGGAGATTGTTAGTTATATGTATGCCCTAGAGGCCATTACTATACATAGGATGTATATTGTAGTGGATGCTTGGACATATATAGGGAGGACTTTCTTGCTCGGCATGATAGTATGCTATCTGGTTGCTCTTTACCTTAACGTGTACACTGATTGTCTCTCTGCTACATGTTGGTAAAGCCCTTAGGATGTGTACTTGACTACCTGGACTATGATGCGGATCATACTAGTGGGGACATGGTAGTCCATAAGTACATCCTTCAAGGTCCCTAGTCGTGGGTGTATCGAGACAGGGCATCGATATACCAGAGTAGACTAGCGTATACCTTCTCGACCCATAGAGATGGGCGATGGATGATCCCATATCCATTGGTGTTTGACATCAGAGATGGTATGTGGGTGCTCAATGGAGACTGGGTACACTGGACGGACTCGCCGAGAACTCCCAGATGGTATTATACCTTACGTCAGATGGCAGTTCTCTGGTGACTCTGGTACAGGTTAGTCTGTAGACCCGAGATCGTCATAGAGTCTTGTGTGATTCCCACTGTGCTTTGATTTCCACCTTACCATGTCCAAGAGGGTGTGCAAAACGGTGGATTTTGGGTACAGTCCCGAATCACATGGAGGCAATGAGCGATTGGAGGGGATTCGTCTCTCCCGGTATAGGGAGTTGATGTTGAGCTGTGTTCGATTGGCTATAACCGGAAATCCCTGGCCAGGGTTGCTGAGATTTACTGGTAAGTGTTACCAGTAGTTTCTCAAACTGTTATAGACCTCATATCGACACGACTTATCGAGCTGCCGGGGTCTGACGTTTACCACCACTAGGCGAGATATGCGACATATCAGACGAACAGACCGGACTGTACGGTAAGTGTTACTGGTTGGATTCACAGGAGTGTGAGAGGGCTTGCTCGTCGATCTTCTGATCACTCAATACCCGAGTGGCTGTTACGTTTAGCAGACTGCTTGCGGCTTGTAGGTGTTTGATATGATCATCACCTACTGCCGGCGTATTGACGAGTCTTTAGAGTCCTACACAGAGGTTTCCTGGCTCAAGCGAAACAAAATAGGAGCGCATATGAGATATGTGCGGGACCGAGAATAATACCAGTATGTGCTACTGTATTCTATTCTCGCGATTTGTATCATTGGCGGGTTATATGTGATATAGCCGGGTTATCGAATCAAGTGTTGATTCGATACATTGATACACTTGATATTAGTCGGTTATATGCCGTATGACCGGATCATTAAATCAAGTGTTGATTTAATGATTTAATGTATAATTATATATTTGATATATTACTTTGCATTAACTAATATTGGTTCACTTAAAATGGATTTTCTCACTTGAAGTGCATATTGTATTTGTGATATATTTTTGTGCACTTGATTGTATCATGTTTGATGATACATGCAAGCTTGGGTGTGTGTATGCTTTTAACTATGATTAGGTTAATGGTTAGGGTTTGATTTATTTACTTATTCATTTATTTATTTATTCATTTTTGGCAAAATGAAATGGTGGCTAATTTTGTTTCTTTGCTTTAGCTTCATGAAGCTTCTTTAGATTATCTACCATTTTGTCTTTTGCCTAAACCTAACCATTCACCTAACCCTAGTTTATTCTCTACACTTAACCTAGGTTGCATTATGATAACTTCACTTGATTTATCATTTGATATGATTATTCTCTCATTATATTCGTTCTTCTTCTTCTTCTTCAAGAAGAATGAAACTTGCTACCTTCAATGGTGCCATGAGAAAAAGAGTAAGAAATCAAAATACAAAGTGAACCCACTTCCTATTTCTTCATCCTATACCTCTTGCCATGTAGTATAGGGTGTTTTCTTCACAAGTTTCATGACTTGGTAAAGTTGGAGCTTGATCTTGAGTTGCCTCAACGTAGATCATCTTCGGCATCGAAGTCGACGACCTAGCCCGATCATTTCTTCGACGAAACCATCGCTAGAGTCCGGGATCCGATGATCGCAGCGGAGGGACATCATCACGGAGCTAAGGAAGTGGACGACCGGATCTACAAAGGTTGTATTTCCGTTCACTTTAGAGTAAAGTTGTTTATTCGCATTTGTTTTCGCCTAAACTCTAGTTAACAATCGCATTAGGGTTTCTCGGCACCGGAAAAATTAGAATTTGGCATGGTTGATGCCTTGTGGAACCTCTTGAGTGTGCATAGGAACCCTACAATACTGAGGGAGGCATGGCGCAGAATACTGATTAAGTTCAGTTGAAGATGCAGTCTAAGAAGTTTGGATTTGGAGTTCATTTATGAGCTAGGTCCCATCAGATATCCAGACATATTCTGAGACAGGTATTACTCATTTCGGGAGATGGCTTTGTCCACGAACTTAAGATAAAGAGAGACATAGAAAGAAACATCAGAGCGGATCCACTCACTGAGGCTACTCCTCGAACGCATTAGTTTCGCAAACGGGTTTTGTAAGACTGATTAGTAGAGGAGTTGGGTGTTCGGTATCACACGGGCTGTGAGTATGCGACATCACAATAATTAGCCTTGAGTGCAAGTGGGAGATTGTCGGAGATAGTGCCCTCAGAGTCAATTATTGGATCACAGGCATGTGATTGCAATGATTGAGGGAGGACCTATGCCGGTAGGACAGTCTTACTCAAGATGATAGTATGCTATCTGGTTTATCTTTATCATCGTGTACTGCTTTAGGTGACCTTACAGGTCACTATTGCGCGTTGATAGAGCCCTTAGGATTCTTGTTTGACGGCCAGCAGTATGATGGCGATCATATACGTGGGAGCTGGGGTCTATAAGCACATCCTTAAAAGGTCCCTAGTCATGGGAGTTTTCGAGACAGAGCATCGATACTCCAGAGTAGACTAGTGTATACAGTCGAGACCCCGACGAGGGGCGGTGGCCGGTATCACAAGCTACTGGTGTCAGTTGGTTCACCTAAGATGTATACAGGTGCTCATTGGGTTATGAGTACACCGGACAGGACTCGCCAGGAACATGCTAGTTGGTTTTATACCTGACGTCAGATAGCAGTTCCCTGGTGACATGTGTACCGGTTAGTTCATCGACCTGAGATCGTCATTTGTCTCGTGTGAGTTCCCACTGTACTTTGATTACTACCCTACCACGGCTCAAAGGAGTCGTGCAAACAGGTTTTAGTTGGGTACAGTCCCGAGCCACATGGAGGCAGGGAGCGGATCTGCAGGGGTTCGTCTCTCCCGGTATTGGGGGTGAGGTCGCGCTGTGTCTTGGAGAGCCATTACACGAAGTCCTTGCCCAAGGCAGGAGATTTACTGGTAGGTATTCCAGTAGTATCTCAGGGTGTTCTGGGTTACACTCCGACACGACTTGTACCGCTTTGGGGGTCTGGCTTTTAGCAACCCCTAGGCCCGCCATGCGATGCTCATTGACGAACGGACCGGACTGTACGGATATTGTCACTGACAGGCTCAGTAGGGTGTCAGAATGAGTTTGCTCATTGACGTCCCTTTTGGTCAATACCTGGTAGCCCGTTACATATGGCTAATACCTCTGACGTGCTAGTGGTTAAATCCACAGCCAAAGTATTGACGAGTCTTTAGAGTCCCCCACAGACAGTTTCTCAAGTTTCGAGCGAAACGCTGTATAGGCCGTATGGATATATGGCAGGGTTCGATCATATACGTGCGGTATTGCACGGATCATGATCGGACGGATAATACTAGCGGGCTTTGGTTTAAGCCGGATCCTAGTATTGTACAGTGTAGATTTTGTCTCATTGCATTTGTATTCGGTCGGAATACAAATGAGGGTATGTATATACAATCGCGGGGTTTTCCTGTAATTTATTACGGAATCGTTTTTTTTTGAAGTTGCCAGTTTGCATTTCGTTTCGGCCATTTTCCTTTGTTTCTTTCCTTGGCTGAAAATTGGTGGGAGGGGGTTATTTGCAAATGTGCAATTAATCATGGAGAAGACTTTTTGTGGCACATGGTGGAGGGTTCATGATGATTCTAGCATCCCTTGACTTCTTTTTGTTCATGATTACTTGCTTATGGAGATGTGATTGGAAAAGCCTTTGGTGTGACTTTCTTCATAATGATCACTAATTATTCTTTTGCTTGCATTATTCACCCACTCCCTCCTCCTCTCATGAGCAAGGCCGGCCACACTAGGATGGAGGGCAGTCCAAATTTTTGTGGGGGGTTTTTCATCTCATTTGCTCACACAAAAATCCCATAGCACCATTACAAAGTTCATCCCTCCACCTACACTTCAAAATGGCAAACTCACTAACCCCGTGAGACAAAACCATTCTACACTTAGCCTACAGTATTCTTGGACACGTCGGCTCGCTAACTTCGTGCCCGAGTTGCCTCGGTTCAGAGGTGGGAGCCCGTAAAAAGACCCGGCGATGTGGTGCCCTTTCCGACGAGGAGATGAAGACCGGAGATTCCGCGAGAAGATCGGGATGGAGGCCGAAGACCGAAGGACACGGATCGCTCGGTATAGCTCTCTACCCTTTCTGTAGTTAGCTAGCATTAAGTTAATGGCCCGATCCGGGTTTATAGTCCGCGGTAGCGCCGGTTTCTGTTTAAAGAAAAGTTTTTGTTTCTGCATTTTGGCCTCGTTCAGATGGCCGGGACGCTGCCGTGCACTTACATAAATAAGTATACGATGCCCAACGGCGAAGTTCACCACAAAAGATAAAGTAAAGCAAGACATATAAACCACAAGTAGCGGAAAACCCCTCGCTCTAAGTCTCGCAACCACAATCCCACTAAGTCTCATTACTTATACAATTTAAAAATTTTGATTGATGGAGGTAACTAGATACAATATGCAATATAAATACAAGAGTGGGTACAATACAAATGTCCCACCTACCAATACAAAACACCTGAATGCAACTGTGTGCCAGCGAATCCGCTACTGAACCAAGAGGTCAACCTGCAAGAACTGTGGCACAACGGGGGTGAGTTGCCAACTCGTGAGTAGAAAAATATCAACAGATAGAAATCGAATAAACAACGACTCCTAGGTCAACTATATCATAAAGTTAATACTATGATATCTTGGGTGACCGGGTCTGTATATGTGCCAACGAGGCAGTCAATGCCTATAAGCATGGTGGATAACATCCAACAGTATAATCAATGCATGTATACATGTGGATCTCGTCCACCCATATAATCAATGTCTGTATGCACGTAAATATCATAAAAGAGTGTGCATGAAAGTTTGAGGATATATATCAACGGTGTCCCTCACGACACATCAAAATCATGGAACCTGAGTGCCTAGCATCGACACTCGAAAACATCATGAAAATCGAGTCTAGCATCGGCACGTAAATCCTCATATATCGGGCTCCGTCAATCCGGATAGGCCCACGTGCTCCGTCCGTCCGGATCGTCCCATATCATCTCTCGACTCCGGTCGGTATCCTCTGGATATCCGCCAAGCCCAAATACTATCACCAGTAGGTAGTGCTCCCCTGCCGGGCTCACCGTCTAACATATACGAGTCTTCTTGCCCCTGAGTACCTCACCGGGTCCACCATATACACGCAGACGGTGCCTACCGCTCCTCAAATCGGGTTTCACATGCCACTCTCAGAACCGAGAAAACACACGGTGGACGCACTGAAATATCATATCAAGGAAACCGGGTTTTTAAAACAATACATACTTTCTTTTAAAATTACCACGGTTCTAAAATCCAGAAATCTCATGAAAACAGCATATCTCAATGCGTAAAATCATAAAGCATGATGTATGCGACATATAATAGAAATGTAAGCATATCCGTAAATCATGCAACATAGAACAGTGATATGACATATTAAGGGAAAACCGCTCCTTTAAAATGATTCCAGTTTTTAAATATATCCCGCGGTTCCCAATTTCTCCAACGTCAAATGCAACATCGTTTATGTATGTGTAATAAGTATGTATGTAAGCATGAATCATATCATGATGCAGCAATCCTACTGTGTAGTGACATGGCAATTATCGATGATGAAGTGTATGAGCCGACAAATCTGTGTAAGTGTAACATACGCATCATCGATAATGGTGCAGGTGTACTAGCACAAGTATAAGTAATGCGATGCGAATAACATGAATGCAGCATAAGGTAAATCATATGCAAATGCTGACGGGTATACGTGTCTAACATGATCGAGTCGGTGAACCTATAAATCGGCATCTAGCCACCCAAAGCCACGTACGACATAATCCATCGTACGGCATCCTCTAGTCAAGGGTATGGATCAAACCTCCAGTCAAACTCATCACGTACGGAAAATTATCGTACGACGGCATTAAGCTATAAGGGATCCTATCAACCTATAAGACGAGGAGGGTACGGACCCAACGTCTCGTACGGCTTATCATTCCAGATTCACCATAATATAAATATCTATAAACCTATGTCCCAAGTCACATCCATAACAATCTCATATCAGGGGACCGATAAGGTATCAATCGTCTCAATGGACTCGCATCCGCATACCAACATATCATCATATCATCATATTTGTCTTATATTCTTTTCATCGCATTTATATCTCACATCAAGTCGAGTTTACATAACATTCTATCTCTACTAAATATAAGTATCTAATCTAACATACACACCCGAACCATACAATCAGATTTTTAAAGAAGCGAATCGTAGTTTTGAAAATAGGGGTTATGGTGTTTTTAAGGAAAAGATATCATTTGAAAATCCGTAACATCGCTCAACGTATATATTTAAAAGGTATATATGATTCTTCGGTTTAGAAAAAGGTATGGTTCGGATGACGCATCTACATCGACTATCTAGTCCTACAGTACCCTAAACGGTAATATCGACAAACGTCATTCTCAAATACCGTCATCACTTGTTAGCCGTATATATCCCTTCTAACTATCATTAGTTTCTAATATGGTTTCACTAACTATAATTTAACTCTAACCCTAGTTTCCAAATCTAGGTTTTCTTAACCATAAGCTATAATCGGTTTCCACCAAAACTTTGCGGGGGTGCTATACGCCATCCACCCGACTTCCCTCGTGGATATAAATCCACTCACCTGGTCTTCGCTCGCTGAAATCGATGACGCCACGCTCCGTCGCCTTGGAATCCATGCGAGGGTACCAACAATAATAAACAATCGCAATGCGTATTAAAATCAAGGTGGAAAACCAAAACGGCACGCGCATTGCTCATAGGTTAGAACCTATAGCTTACGCGTACAAAATCAACCAAACAACCCTTGTTGTTGATGTACGAACATCCAACAACCAAATACAAATCCAAATATCAAGAATTATCATTTCAAAATAAGGAAAAAATAGCGTAAAACACCACAAAGTGCTCCCAGATTTTACCCTAGGCCAAATTGGTCAATTCTGCATATATGGAGGGTCTAATTTACAGCTAAAAGGACCCCAGAACAAATACGAATCAATTCCAACCCACCCTGGCCGTAATTTGCGGCCAGATTGAATAAATCTGCGGCCTGGTCTTTGGGTTAAGGGTTGGGGTCTCAGTGGTAGCTTCCTAGGTGCCTGCACGACTCCCAGTATTCGCTAAATTATTTTTATTGCCCCCGGGTAACTCCAGATTCCAAAATACCCTCACAATTCACACATTTTTCCGATGTCGGGGTTTCTAAATCCGTATTTTGGGTTCCATCCTCTGTACTAGGTCAGTAAAAATGCCACTCAAGCCTTATTAACAGCCATAAGGCATCACCCAAACCACACAACATCCAAACCTTTCACTAGAATTTTCTAACCTCACTAATCAATACCCATTTAACTCTAAAGTACTATGGGGTGTTATTAGACTTCAATTTAAACTAGATAGAAGAATTCATACCTCATTTGGGCAAACCAAGAAAAACACTAGCTCCTCAAGGTTGTCAAAATCTATCTTTTCTTGGTCCAATGTGTAGAGGTGAAGGAGGTGATCAATTTTAATGAAAGGGGTTTAGGGTTTTGATGGAGTTTTTGAGGTGAATCTTGTGGTTGATGGTGGAGGGAAGAGAGGAAGAATAAGGAGAAGAAAATGATGGGGGAGGTGAAATGAGGCAGCCCCTCTCTCTCTCCTCTCTTATTCTCACCCATTCTCTCTCAATATTACCCTTTTACCCTTTCTCTTCTTACCCGTTTCTTTCTATTTAAAACCCAAGTCACAAAATACCCAAAATAACACAAGAACACAACATGTAATCACTACATAACATGACATAGTGCACTGGCCACGAAAATCTGTTGAAACGCGGATTTGGCTTAATCGCGATTAGCAATGCACTAATCGGGTTTTTATCAAAACTGCATATAATAAATTCTAAAAATGCCAAATCCTTTAATTATATTATTAAATGAACAAATCATTTTAAATTTCCATTTATTTAGCAATTATTGGTATATATTTATACCCTTTTTTTCGAAAACCTCAATTTCGCAAATCGGGCAGTTTTCGGGAAATATATTATTTTAATATTAAAGTCCAAAAATAATATTTTATATTTTCTGAAATGTTAGACGTGGTAAGGTGGAAATCAAAGAACAGTGGGAATCACATAAGTCTCTATGACGATCTCGGGTCTACAGACTAACCTGTACCAGTGTCATGAGAGAACTGCCATCTGACGATAGGTATAATACTATCTTGGAGTTCTCGGCGAGTCCGTTCAGTGTACCCAGTCTCCACTGAGCAACCATGTACCATCTTTGATGTCAAACACCAATGGATGTGTGATCATCCATCGCCCATCATATGGGTCAAGATGCGTATATGCTAGTCTACTCTGGAGTATTGATGCCCTGTCTCGATACACCCTCGACTAGGAACAGTTATAGGATTTACTCTTGGACTATCCTGGCCCGACTAGTATGATCTGCATCATAGTCCTGGTAGTCAGGTACATATCCTAAGGGCTTTATCAACATGTGAGAGCAAGACAGTAAACCAATACAAGTCAATATGTTTAGACAAAGTGAAACCAGATAGCATAGTATCATATCGTGTAAGAAAGTCCTCTCTATATATATCCAAGCATCCACTACAATATACATCATATGTACAACAATGGCCTCTAGGGCATATACATAACTAACAATCTCCCACTTGCACTAAGGACAGCTGTTGTAGTATCTCATACCTAATATCCCGAAGAGTCTCTCAAAATGTATCTGGGGTATGGCCTTCATGAGTGGATCCGCAGTGTTGTCATTCGTGTCAACTCTCCTGGCCTCGTTCTCGCGGCGATCAACTATCTTCCGGATCAGGTGATACCGCCTCAAAATATGCCTGGATCTCTGATGGGTCTTGGGTTCCTTGGCCAAAGCCACAGTTCCATTGTTATCATAATACAAAGGTATTGGATATCAATAAACGGAACCACACCAAGTTCAGTGATGATCTTCTTTATCCATACAGCTTCTTTGGCAGCATCGTTGGCAGCGATGTATTCAGCCTCCATCGTCAAGTCTGCCACGGTTTCTTACTTGGACTTCTTCCAACAAACCTCCCTTCCATAGAGGGTAAAGACAAATCCCGATTGCGACTTAGAGTCGTCCCTATCACTTTGGAAGCTTGAATCGGTAAAGGACTCCACCTGGAGTTCTCCGTTACCATACACCAAGAACATCTCCTTAGTCCTTCTCAAGAACTTGAGAATGTTCTTCACAGCTGTCTGATTGAATGAATTCTCGGTGTGTATGTAGAAAAGTGTATAGAAATCACAACCAAAAATATTTTGTCTGCAATCAATAACGGTGTTGATTGTAGCACGTTAGCGAGTGCGGATCATCCACAGGGAAAGTGAGATCCGTTCGTATTTCGAATTAGATGAATTGAAAATTAAAGAAAAGAAAGAAAAGACAATTCAATTCAAGATTTTAAAGTTGAATTCAAAAATCATCTAGATCTAAATCTAAAATCAAGAAAACATAAAAATCAAGAATCAAGAATTGATGATTTCCAATCCAATAATCAATAATCGAAGAGAGGCTCGTAGGAATCGATCGAATCTATAGACGTGATGGAATCTATTGATTATGTATTCTTATCCATTAATGATTTGATACTAGATCGATGACGATTAATCGAGGTTTACGGATCTTTCGAAGAAACTACGGTTTCTTCATCTCATCCTTTGTCCTTTCGATGAATCTCATTCAAATTCTAGCCTCGAGTAAATTCAAGAATCGATCGTCGATCACTAATTAAGAGCGAACACAATCAAGAAAGCATCGCTCGAAACTAGGTTGCCGATTCTTCAATTTACACGAGTTTACAAAACTTAGAGGAATTAAAAATCGTTTCAAGATTTGTAACATCATCATCTATTGATTCTCTCGACTCCTTCACGAGCGGAGTTTTACTCAAACATCATATCAAAGAACACAATCACAAATTGAGATCGAATCATGATGCAAGAATGTAAAGAAAGCAAGATATAGAAATTTCACCTTTATTTATCAACAATTTTGTTACAATTCTCTCAAGATCTACAAGAGGAAAGAACTTGATCGTCGATTTCGGCTTCGCTCGTCTCCTTGAGTCGCGGATCTCCTTGGATCACTTGCTCCGATGAAGTCGGCGTCGCTTTCTAAAGGATCGAAGGCTTCATGCTTGATTTGGTACTCGGAGTTCTTGATTTTTGGCTTTGGATTTTGAATTGGGGATTAGGGTTTACAAGTTGTGTCACTCAACTTGTATTGGGGAGATGAAGATTGAACTAAAGAACAACCTTAGAAGTGAAGCCTTAGGGTTCCTTTTATAGCCTTCATTAGCTTTGGCTTCCTTTAGAAGCTAGGTTTAGTTTAGCTTCCCTTCTAAGCTAGGTAGTTAGGTAAAAGCTTCTAGAGGTAGTTATTTTGGCTTTAGCTTCCTTCATAAGCTTGGAGGTTAGGGAGAAGCTTCTAGGCTTAGGTTGTTATGTAGCTTGCTTTGGAAGCTTGGACATTTTTAGCTTGATCAAGGAACCTTGCTGATCTGGCAGAAGATTCTGAAGTTCTCTAGAGTTTTGAGTGGCTGAAATGAGTGTACACCTTGAGAGGAGAAGCCTGGAATGAAGATATGCTAACGAACCTTCCTCATGGCCGCGGATCCGCTGCGCATGCCATGCTCCGGCCGCGGATCCGCGGCCCAATAGGATGCTTGGTGGATGAAAATTGCTGTGTGTTTTTATATTGACTTCATGGTTTTTCTCTGATATGTGTAATCTCATAAAGATATCTATCTTGCTGCCAAATCTCAAGTCCTGGAGTTGGCGTATTTTTATCAGCACTTTTTCAAAGATTTGGCTTTTCTCCTGGAATTTCCTGCACAGGTTCTCGAAACAAGTGTTGCGCTATGCAAAGATGATGCGATGCCATGATAAACACTCAATTTCCCTTAGAAATGTCGGTTTTAATATATAACACAAGTTATTTGGTATTTTATGGCTGTTTTTCTTATATGTGCTATATTAGTACCGAACACCTCTAGATGAGTGCAAATGGTAGGGACATTGTCGTGTTAAAAATGCAATATTTTCGACTGATCAAATTCCCCCAAACTTATTTTCGGTCGTCTCGAGCGAACTGTTTTATTAGAAAGAGAAGGAGAAATTAAAGAAAGAGAAAAACTATCTAGCACACTTTCGTAGGCAACACGATTGCACTGAGCACGTGCAACAAGCCTTTAAACCTCTAGGTGTCCCTAGTGGAGGAGTGTTGTCTCCTGAGGGTTTTCAGCGGATTGCACCCACAAAATCCAATAATAAAAGGAAGACCGTGAATATTACATTTAAAGATAAGAATTATAAAAGAAAGACTTTGAAAACTAGGATTTCCAACTATGCTAGCTTTTCGGTTGTCATGAGCCCTATCTTAATAGTCATGAAAAGATGTCAGAAATCACATCATCTCTCAATAAAACATCGTCTTTATTCTTCATTCCTATCTTTCTTCCAAACATCGATCATATAACCCTACGTGTGTGTGAAGAACATCCCTACACCCGGAGAACAATTCAAGCTATCATACTCTTGTCCATCCAGCTCAGTACTTTTTAATTAATGAATATTTAGATGGATTTGCTCACATATTTTCATACGACCGTTAATACTTCTTGAGGTACTAACCGACCGATTACTCATGTGCTTGCTTATTAGGTGTATTTCCATGTCTTGCACCACCTAAGGCTTAGCAGTGACTCCCAGACCAGTTGGTCTAAGGCACTAGGTGAAGAGGCACTCTCGCTATATTTTTTTATTCCTGCCTTTGCGATAACAAAACCAGTGTTCATTTTTCTCACCATTTTATTTATTATTTTTTTTTCATTTTCTTTCCTTCATAGTTTGGCTTTTAGACAAGAGCATTTCAAGGTATCCTCTACTATCCCGAGTTTCAAGACGTGTGTAAGTGCGTATAGTAGGGCATCAACATTCAAAATGTTTGGCTTCCAGAATAGGAATTATTTTTCAGACTTATTTTTATCCACAGATTAGTGACTTCCTTCATCTTACTAACCCTTGGGACAACGGCTCATAACTACTTATTACTGGTTCATATAAGAAAACTTCTAATTTTCTTGGTTTTCTTAAATTTTTCTAATCTTTTGGATGTAATTTTTCACTATCTAATCTTTTATTATCTTATTTATGTACAAAAAAAAAATTATTTTTGAAATTTTTTAAATTTTTATAGGTTTTAAAAAATGTTTCGTGCTTATGCAAAGTGATATGCAAATGATGCGAAAATAAGCACAAACCTTCCACAAACTTGTTTTCAACAGTGTCCTCACTGTTGCCATCCGCTATATCTCAAAAACCTGTAAGCCTGGGAGGAAATTTATTAATGGGGGCAAAATATATAAGTGAAAATCCTCCCCCAAACTTATTTTTGGCTCATCATTTTGTGTAAAATTTTCTTTTCAAGAGCCAGATTATACCCCCCCAAACTTGAGTTAAACAATGTTAATCTTTGAAAATCACATGAGGGGGACAAAAATCATTAATCGATGCCAATCTTTGCAAAGTCCGAAAGTTAACACCAACCATTCGAAAATTTTATCAATGCAGTGCTCAGGTTGGTGGAAGAAGAAGTGGGGAAAGGGTAAGTGGTGGAATAGAATGTGTGTGCGTCTCATTTTGGAGAGACGATGCCGTGAATGTGATGGATTACTCGCATTCTTTTTACAGTTCAGAAGAAGGGGTGGAGGTTCAATTTCATTGATTGGGAGGTGATTCATCTCAACACCCGTGTCTTTCAAAAATGCGAGTTCATCAGCGAAGATTTCCTCAAAAGTCTCATCAATACCCCAAAGAATAATGTCATCACAAAGTGCGGGGTGATCTTCAGACTCCAGAAACGGTTCATAATCAGTGTTAGTTGTTGACCCGGATATTTCGGTGGAAGAGTCCGTATGTGTATGATACATAGTTGGGTCAAACAACAACATATGAAAAGAGTCAAGATCAGTATCATGAGGATCATCAATTTCGCTGCTGTCGACATCCATTAATTCGACAGAACAGACCTGAGCAGTAGGTTCGGAGGGTACACTTCCCAACTTGTAAATGTTCAGCTGAATTGACCTATTCCCGAAAGATAGGGTCATAGAACCATTACGACAGTTGATGATAGCATTGGAAGTGGCCAAAAAAGGGCGACCTAAAATCACCAGAATTTGATTCCGTGGGTTCGCTACAGGCTGTGTATCAATTACAATAAAATCCACAGGGAATACAAATTCCCCGATTTTTATTAACACATCCTCCAGTTCACCCTTAGGTTTGGTTCTTGATCGGTCAGCCATCTGGAGAGTGCAATGGGCTGGTTTCAACTCTCTGATCCCTAACTGCTCATAGACTGAGAAAGGAAGCAGGTTAACACTTGCGCCAAGGTCGAGTAGAGCACGGTTGATGTGTTTTTCCCCGATAGAAATGGAAATTGTAGGATAGCCAGGATCCTTACGTTTCCTCGGTAATTGCTGGGGAAAGGTTGTGTCTACTGTCTTTGCCATGAATATCTTCTTGGGCACTTGAGTCTTCCTCTTTCTAGTGCACAAGTCTTTAAGAACTTTCGCATAAGCGAGAACTTGTTGTATTGCATCTAGAAGAGGGATGTTGATGTTAACATGTTTAAACATTTCAGTGATCTTCTCCATTTGTGGACTTGGTCTGTTTCCCCTTAACTGATTCGGATAAGGAGCTTGAGCAATAAGATCGAGGTCCAACATTGGAGAAGATCGTGTGGGTGGAAACGATCTAAGAATAGGAGTGGGGATAGTTTTCGGTGTGGGATGAGGTGTCGAGCCTTAGGGAAAATGGAGAATAGGCTCGGAAGAAAATGGTGGGGTAGAAGAACTGGGGTCAGAATTAGAAGTAGAAATGGAAGGAAAGGTTTCAGCCGGGGTATCATTGATAGATTTTTCAGTATCATCAATCTCTTCCCCAACGCGATTGTCAAGCACTCTTCCAGATCTCAACGTGGTGATTGCATTCACATGATGTGAATAGCCAGGATTGGGTAAAGGTTGAGCTGGAAGTTTCCCTTTCTCTCTTGCACTCATTTCAGCTTTTAATTGTGCAATTTGTTCTTCCATCGATTTTATAGTCTGATTTTGAGAGACAGTATTTCTTTTCATGTCATCGACAGAAGACTTCATCTTAGCCGAAACTTGCATGATATTTGTTAGGACCAAATTCATGTATTGTGCAAATGAAGAGGATTCATCAGTCCCGGTCAACTGCAAAGGACTAGACGGTGCAGGTGTGTTGACCGGATTTTGAAAGTTTTGTGCTTGGAAGGGATGCTGACTCAATTGAAGTGGTTGCTGTTGTGGTGGAGGGACCCTTTGGAAATTATTCTGGGTTGGAACCGTGTTTTGATTTTGTGATTGGTTCCAAGCAAAGTTAGGGCGATTCCTCCAACCCTGATTATAAGTGGAAGAAAATGGATCGTTCCTAGGTCGTTGTCGGAAAGCAGAATTGATATGCTCGTGACCTTGAAACGGACAATTCATTGGACATTCTTCCGTCAAATGAGAAGGATCAGAACACCATCCACATACAGTTTTGGAAAGTGACATTTGATTTAGGGCGGCGGCTAAAAATTTGTTTTCCATAGTCTCGGGTTTCTTTTGCATAGCTGAAATGTCAGCTCTAACTCCTATGGAAACTTCCGATTGGTTATTGCCACCCCTAGACGATGGACTCACACCTTCCCACTGTAAAGATTTTTCAGCGAAATCTTCTAGGAATTTCCAGGCTTCCCCATCATCTTTGGTCATGAAGTTGCCTTGACACATGGATTCAAGGGTCTGTTTTGTGTTAGGATTAATGCCCTCATATTTGATTCTGCACAGATCCCATCTAAGGATTCCGTGATGTGTACATTGAACTAACAGATCCTTGAAGCATTCAAAACACTTCGAGAATGTTTCATTTGGAAGCTGGGTGAATTGATTTATTTCGCTACGGACTCGAGCTGTTTTATGATTCGGGTAGAATTTCTTTAGGAATGCTTTTACGAATTCTTCCCAGTTTGAACTGGAATTTGCGGTTGTGTTATACAGCCACTTCTCGGCTATATTGTACAAGGTAAATGGGAGAAGACGAAGACGCATAGCATCCACAGAAAGCTATGAAGTACCCATCATTGCGCATACATTTTCAAATTTGGTGATGAAGACATATGCGTCTTCAGACTCGAGACCGTGATATTTGGGTAGAAGTTTGATGTATTGGGGTTTAATCTCAAAATTATCTCCGTTGGCTGGTGGAATGGAGAGACAGGTCGAAAGAGGATCTCGCATAGGATAGCACCTCTCTTGGAGAGAGATGCGGGGTGGATTCTGCGCACCTGCGGACGGCGGCAGAGTAGTGGTAAAGAAGTTCGATGGAGAAGCATCCATCGATGTGGTTGTGGTGGTGGGTAAAGAAGAAGTAAATGTAGAAATACCGACTTCGGAGTCGATCGGGGGAACGCGGACTAAACGAGCACTAGAATCCCGTGTCCAGCCTATCTTGCACTAAAAGGGTTTAGTACAAGTGGCAGCGTTAATATAATTAGGGGAAATGAATGAAGTGGTGTTTGTTTTGAAAAATATACGGATTTTTGAGAAAAATGATGCAAATCACAACAAATGCAACAAGCAGCCCTAAGTCTAGTGGTCACCTGTAGGGTTCCTAGGCACTCTCAAGAGGTCTCACAAGGCATCAACCATGCCAATTTCAAATTTTACGGTGCCGAGAAACCCTAGACTACGGATCGTTAACTAGAAATTTAGGCGAAAGATGCAACTAGTAAACTACTTTACTAAGAGAACGGAAATACAACCTTTGTAGATCCAGTCCTCCACCTCCATAGCTCCGCAATGAAGTCTCCTCGCTGTCCAAATGGAATCCCGGGCTCTAGCGTCGGCTTCATCGGAGAAATGGGCGGGCAAGGTCGTCGGCTTCGTGCCGAAGATGATCTACGTCGAAGCATCACAAGATCAAGCTCCCACTTCACCAAGTCATGAAACTTGTGAAGAAAACACACTCTACTACTTGGCAAGAGGTAGAGGATGAAGAAATAGGAAGTGGGTAGACTTTAGAATTGGATTTCTTACTCTTTTTCATCAATCACCATTGATGAAGTCTAGCTTTTCTTCTTTGAAGAAGATGAAGAAGAAGAAGCTAATATGATAAGTATTATCATAAGTTAATTAGAATTGAAAAGAAAAATGAATCCTTATCATAATTCCAACCATAGTTAGGTGTAGAGAATAGACTAAGGTTAGTGAATGGTTAGGTTAAGGAGATGAAGACAAAATGGTCAAAGTTGCATGAAGCTTCAAGAAACTTCATGAATCAAAGCAACCATTTTGTTTTTCTTCTCTCTTTATTAATACAAAAAAAATAGATAAATGAATGGATAAATAAATAAAAACCTAACCATATACTTAACCAAGGTTTAATTCTTTACACTTAACCAAATAAGCATGTATCATCAAACATCATACAATCATGTGCACAAAAGTATATCACATATACAACTTGCACAATTCAAGTGAGAAAATCCATTTAAAGTGAACCGATACTAGTTAATGTAAAGTGATATATCAAATATATAATTATACATTAAATCATTAAATCAACACTTGATTTAACGACCCGGTCATATCGCATATAACCGACTAATATAAATAATAACAACTTATCGAATCAACACTTGATCCGATAACCCGGCTATAACGCATATAACCGATCAATGTTACATATCGCGATAATCGAATACAGTATCACATACTGGTATCATTCTCGGTCCCGCACATATCTCATATGCGCTCCTATTTCGTTTTGCTTGAGCCAGGAAACCTCTGTGTAGGACTCTAAAGACTCGTCAATACGCCGGCAGCAGATGATGATCATATCAAACACCCACAAGCCGCAAGCAGTCTGCTAAACGTAACGGCCACCCGGGTATTGAGCGATCAGAAGATCGACGAGCAAGCCCGCTCACACTCCAGTGAATCCAACCAGTAACACTACCGTACAGTCCGGTCTGATCGTCTGATATGTCGCATATCTTGCCTAGGGGTGGTAAACGTCAGACCCCAATAGCTCGATAAGTCGTGTCGATATGAGGTCTATAACAGTTCGAGAAACTACAGGTAACACTTACCAGTAAATCTCAGCAACCCTGGCCAGGGATTTCCGGTCATAGCCAATCGAACACAGCGCAACATCAACTCCCTATACCGGGAGAGATGAATCCCCTCCTATCGCTCATTGCCTCCATGTGATTCGGGACTGTACCCAAAAGCCACCGTTTTGCACGCCCTCTTGGACGTGGTAAGATGGAAATCAAAGCACAGTGGGAACCACACAAGACTCTATGACGATCTCGGGTCAACAGACTACTCTGTACCAGTGTCACCAGAGAACTGCCATCTGACGTAAGGTATAATACCATCTGGGAGTTCTCGGCGAGTCCGTCCAGTGTACCCAGTCTTTACTGAGCACCCGTATATCATCTCTGATGTCAAACACCAATGGATATGGGATCATCCATCGCCCATCTGTATTGGTTGAGAAGGTATACGCTAGTCTACTCTGGTATATCGATGCCCCGTCTCGATACACCCACGACTAGGGACTTTGAAGGATGTACTTATGGACTACCATGTCCCCACTAGTATGATCCGCATCATAGTCCAGGTAGTCAAGTACACATCATAAGGGCTTTACCAACATGTAACAGGGAGACAATCAGTATACACGTTAAGGTAAAGATCAACCAGATAGCATACTATCATGTCGAGCAAGAAAGTCCTCCCTATATATGTCCCAGCATCCACTACAATATACATCCTATGTATAGTAATGGCCACTAGGGCATACATATAACTAACAATCTCCCACTTGCACTAGGGCCATCTGATAGCAGTGGTTGCAGTATCTCATACTCAACCATCCCATAAAAGTCTCTCTCTGGAAACAGGCCTTTGTGAGTGGATCCGCTGTGTTGTCCTCTGAGTCTACTCTCCTAACCTCGATCTCCCTGGAGATCAACTATCTCCATGATCAGGTGATACTGCCTTAGAATATGTCTGGATCACTGATGGGACGGGTGTTCCTTGGCATAAGCCACAACTCCATTGTCACACAATGGGAGGAACGAAGTTCATCTCGTGAACTAATATACACCCAGACTGCTTCTTTGGTAGCATCTTAAGTAGCGATGTATCCTGCCTTTATCTTCTAGTATGCCACGGTATTTAGCTTGGAACCCTTCCAACATACCGTCCCTTTACTGAGGGTAAAGACAATGCCTGTGACTGACACTCAGTCGTCTTTATCACCCTGGAACACTTCCAGTGATTCTTCCCAGGATCAATTGATACCATCTCACTACAGTTAGTGAGTATTCTAACATCCATTTAGATCTATCTCATAGATCCAAAACCCAGGAATTAGTAGGTATCACTTTGATCCTATGTGGAGAATCATTGTGATAAGCGGAGATTGATCGAGCGTAGCATAGGAAACACTTTCCCTATCAAGAGTATGTCATCCACGTACTCTACGAGAGTTGCCACCATACTCCCTACTACCTTTTTGTATATACAAGGTTCATCTACCATTTTGATGATGTCAAACTCTTTGATTACTTCATCAAAACAGACGTTCCAACTCCGCGATGCCTGGTTTATCCTATAAAATATCTTGCACACGTTTCCGCTGCTCCCACTGTTTACGAAGCCCTCTGGCTGTGTACTTATAGACGCTCTATTCTAAAACATCATTTAGAAAAGCTGTCATGACACCCAACCACCAGATATCGTAGTCATGGTATGTAGCCGTGGCAAGTAGGATCTGGATGGACTTAAGCATAGCCACTTGAAAAGGTTTCATCATTATCCACGCCTGGTCGATGACGAAAAGCTTTAACAAGTCTAGCTTTGAAAGTCTCAACTTTTCCATCTACACTAAGTAATCTTCTCAAGATATACTTGCTCCTGATGGGGATTTAACCCTTCAGATATAGCAACCAAAGTCCATACTTTGTTGGTGTATAAGGATTCCATCTCAGATCGCTAAGCATCCAGCCATTCTTATGTAGGGTTCCTAGGCACCCTAATGAGGTCTCACAAGGCATCAACCATGCCAATTTCAAAAAATCTAGGTGCCGAGAAACCCGACTGCGGATCGTTGGCTAGAAATCTAGGCGAAACAATAAACTAGTTAACACTTAACTAAAAGTTTAAACGGAAATACAACCTTTGTAGATCCGGTGCTCCACCTCCATAGCTCCGCAACGAAGTCCCCTCGCTGTCCGAATGAATTCCCAGGCTCTAGCGTCGGCTTCGTCGGAGAAATGGCGAGCTAGGTCGTCGATGTCCATGCCGAAGATGATCTACGTCGAGGCATCGCTAAATCAAGCTCCGACTTCACCAAGTCAAGAAACTTGTGAAGAAAACACACTCTACTACTTGGCAAGAGGTAGAGGATGAAGAAATAGGAAGTGGGTTCAATTTAGAATTGGATTTCTCACTCTTTATCATCAATCACCATTGATGACCTCAAGGTTTTCTTCTTGAGTTCAAGGAAGAAGCAGAAGAAAATGATATGATAAGTTTATTAAAAAGAAAAGAATAATCAAACCTTATCATAATGTTAACTATGGTAATGTGTAGAGAATCAATCATGGTTAAAGGAATGGTTAGGGTTAAGGATGAGATAAGAATGGTGGACAAAGTCAAAGCTTCATGAAGCTTCAACTAAACAACAAATAAAGCCACCATTCTTTTCTCTTTTCCATTTATTTTCCAAAATGTATAAACAAATAAATAAATGAATAAATAAGTAATGGAAAAATAAAACCCTAATTATATGTTTAACCATGGTTTAATTCTTTACACTTAACCAAGGAAACATGTATCATCAAACATGATACAATCATGTGTACAAAAGTATATCACATATACAATGTGCACAAACCGAGTGAGAAAATCCATTTAAAGTGAACCAATACTAGTTAATGTAAAGTAATATATCAAATATATAATTATACATTAAATCATTAAATCAACACTTGATTTAACGATCCGGTCATATCGCATATAACCGACTAGTATCCAATGTATCGGCTTATCGAATCAATCCTCGATTCGATAACTAGGTTATATCGCATACAACCATTCGACACATTCATCGCGAGAATAGAATACGGTATCACATACATGCATTATTCTCGGTCCCGCACATATCTCATATGCGCTCCTATTTCGTTTCGCTTGAACCAGGAAACCTCTGTGTAGGACTCTAAAGACTCATCAATACGCCGGCAGCAGGTGATGATCATATCAAGCACCCACAAGCCGCAAGCGGTCTGCTAAACGTAACGGCCACCCGGGTACTGAGCGATCTGAAGATCGACGAGCAAGCCTGCTCACACTCCAGTGAATCCAACCAGTAACACTACCGTACAGTCCGGTCTGATCGTCTGATATGTCGCATATCTCGCCTAGGGGTGGTAAACGTCAGACCCCAATAGCTCGATAAGTCGTGTCGATATGAGGTCTATAACAATTCGAGAAACTACTGGTAACACTTACCAGTAAATCTCAGCAACCCTGGCCAGGGATTTCCTGTTATAGCCAATCGAACACAGCGCAACATCAACTCCCTATATCGGGAGAGACGAATTCCCTCCTATCGCTCATTGCCTCCATGTCACTCGGGACTGTACCCAAAAACCACCGTTTTGCACGCCCTCTTAGACGTGGTAAGATGGAAATCAAAGCACAGTGGGAACCACACAAGACTCTATGACGATCTCGGGTCAACAGACTACTCTGTACCAGTGTCACCAGGGAACTGCCATCTGACGTGAGGTATAATACCATCTGGGAGTTCTCGGCGAGTCCGTCCAGTGTACCCAGTCTCTACTGAGCACCCGTATACCATCTCTGATGTCAAACACCGATGGATATGGGATCATCCATCGCCCATCTGTATGGGTCGAGAAGGTACACGCTAGTCTACTCTGGTATATCGATGCCCCGTCTCGATACACCCTCGACTAGGGACTTTGAAGGATGTACTTATGGACTACCATGTCCCCACTAGTATGATCCGCATCATAGTCCAGGTAGTCAAGCACACATCCTAAGGGCTTTACCAACATGTAACAGAAAGACAATCAGTATACACGTTAAGGTAAAGTTCAACCAGATAGCATACTATCATGTCGAGCAAGAAAGTCCTCCCTATATATGTCCCAGCATCCACTACAATATACATCCTATGTATAGTAATGGCCACTAGGGCATACATATAACTAACAATCTCCCACTTGCACTAGGGCCATCTGATAGCAGTGGTTGCAGTATCTCATACTCAACCATCCCATAAAAGTCTCTCTCTGGAAACAGGCCTTTGTGAGTGGATCCGCTGTGTTGTCCTCTGAGTCTACTCTCCTAACCTCGATCTCCGTGGAGATCAACTATCTCCATGATCAGGCGATGCTGCCTTAGAATAAGTCTGGATCATTGATGGGATCGGCGTTCCTTGGCATAAGCCAGAACTCCATTGTCACACAATGGGAGGAACATAGTTCATCTTATGAACCAATATACACCCAAACAGCCTCTTTGGTAGCATCTTAAGTAGCGATGTATCCTGCCTTTATCGTCTAGTGTGCCACGGTATCTAGCTTGGAACTCTTCCAACATACCGTCCCTCGATTGAGGGTAAAAACAATGCCTGTGACTGACACTCAGTCGTCTTTATCACCCTGGAACCATTCCAGTGATTCTACCCAGGGTCGATTGATACCTTCTCACTACGACTAGTGAGTATCCTAATTTCCAACTAGATCTATCTCATAGATCCAAAATCCAGTATTTAGGAGGTATCATTTTGATCCTTGATGGAGAATCATTGTGATAAGCGGAGATTGATCGAGCGTAGCATAGGAAACTCTTTCCCTATCAAGAGTATGTCATCCACGTACTCTACGAGGATCACCACCATACTCCATACTACCTTTTTGTATATACAAGGTTCATCTACCATTTTGATGATGTCAAACTCTTTGACTACTTCATCAAAACAGACGTTCCAACTCCGCGATGCCTGCTTTATCCTATAAAGCATCTTGCACACGTTTCCGCTGCTCCCACTGTCTACGAGGCCCTCTGGTTGTGTACTTATAAACTCCCTCTTCTAAAATATCATTTAGAAAAGTTGTCATGACACCCAACCACCAGATATCGTAGTCATGGTATGTAGCCATGGCAAGTAGGATCTGGATGGACTTAAGCATAGATCCTTAGAAAAAGTTTCATCATGATCCACACCTGGTCAATGATGCAAACTTTTAACAAGTCTAGCTTTGAAAGTCTCAACTTTTCCATGTACACCAAGTAATCTTCTCAAGATATACTTGCTCCTGAGGGGGATTTAACCCTTCAGATATCGCAACCAAAGTCCATACTTTGTTGGTGTATAAGGATTCCATCTCAGATCGCTAAGCATCCAGCCATTCTTACAGAGTCTCACTCCTGATGGCCAGCTCGAAACAAGTTGGGTCATCATCTCATGATGCAGTCCTCGCTCCCACTGTCATAGAGGAACCGAAGTATCTCTCAGGTGGGTGAGGAACCCTACTAGATCGGCGGAGAGGCCGAGGTTCGTTGGTAACAATTGAATCCTTTGGTTCCATCAAATCATCTTCTATAGTTTGCATAGCTGGAACCTTTCCAGTTCTACATAACTAACCTTGCCTCGAGTTTGTTCGGATTTTGCTTTTAGACATAGGCCGGACAACCCCAAATCTTAACTAACTTAAGACATGGGCTCTTCCCTTTCCATATCACATATGAAGTGGTAGGCATTGATTTGATTCGAACCCTATTCAATAGGTATGCAACTTCTCAAGTGCATAACACCCAAAAGGAAACAGGTAACTCAGTAGTACTCATCATAGAGCACACCTTATCATATAGGGTGTGATTGCTCTGCCCCGATATACCATCGTGCTATGGTGTATACGGAGGAGTAATGCTGAGAGAGAATCTCATTCTCCTTTAGAATAGTCCTGGAATTCCGTGCTCAAGTATTCTCCTCCTTGATTGTAGGGTTCCTAGGCACTCTAGTGAAGTCTCACAAGTGATCAAACATGCACAAATCAAATTTTACGGGTGCCTACAAACCCGACTACGGATCGTTTACTAGATATTTAGGCGAAACAAGCAAACTAGTTAACATTTTAACTAAGGGAACGGATATACAACCTTTGTAGATCCGGTCCACCACCTCCACGGCTCCACAATGAAGTCCCCTCGCTGTCCAAATCATGTCTTGGGCTCTAGCGTCGGCATCATCGAAGAATGGGCGGGCTTGATCGTCGGTTCAATGCCGAAGATGATCTACGTCGAGGCATCGCTAGAACAAGCTCCAACTTCACCAAGTCGGAAAAAACTTATGAAGGAAACACCCTATACTACTTGGCAAGAGGTAGAGGATGAAGAAATAAGAAGTGGGTAAACTTTAGTTTTGGATTTCTCACTAGATTTCATGACTTGCCATTGGAGTAGCAAGCTTTCTTCATTGAAGAAGAAGATGAAGAAAGAAGAAGATGATATGATAAGTCTTTTTTTTAAAAATAAAAACAATATGATACTTATCATGTCAACAACCATGGTTTAGTGTAGAGATTTAACCAAGGTTATATAAGTGGTTAGGGTTAGAGAAAAGACAAGAATGGTGGACTTAGTCAAGGTTTCAAGAAGTTTCAACTAAAAACAAAATAAGTCCACCATTTATCTTTCTCTTTATCTTTTCTAAATGAAATAAATAAAAAGATAAATGAATAAGCAAATGAAAAGATACCCTAACCACTAACTAACCATGGTTCAATACTTTACACAAAATCAAGGAAGAATGTATCATCAAACATGATACAATGATGTGCACAAAAATATATCACATATACAATGTGCAATACAAGTGAGTAAATCCATTTAAAGTGAACCAATACTAGTTAATGCAAAGTAATATATCAAATATATAATTATACATTAAATCATTAAATCAACACTTGATTTAACGATCCGGTCATATCGCATATAACCGACTAGTATCATATGTATCGGCTTATCGAATCAATCCTTGATTCGACAACTAGGTTATATCGCATATAACCAATCGATACATTCATCGCGAGAATAGAATACGGTATCACATACACGTATTATTCTCGGTCCCGCACATATCTCATATGCGCTCCTATTTCGTTTCGCTTGAGCTAGGAAACCTCTGTGTAGGACTCTAAAGACTCGTCAATACGCCGGCAGCAGATGATGATCATATCAAACACCCACAAGCCGCAAGCGGTCTGCTAAACGTAACGGCCACCCAGGTATTGAGCGATCAGAAGATCGACGAGCAAGCCCGCTCACACTCCTGTGAATCCAACCAGTAACACTTACCGTACGGTCCGGTCTGTTCGTCTGATATGTCGCATATCTCGCCTAGGGGTGGTAAACGTCAGACCCCAATAGCTCGATAAGTCATGCCGACTTGAGGTCCATAACATTCGTGAAACTACTGATAACTCTTACCAGTATATCACTGCAACCCTGGCCAGGGATTTCCTGTTATGGCCAGTCGAGCATAGCACAACATCAACCCCCAATACCGGGAGAGACGAAATTCCCTCCTATCGCTCATTGCCTCCATGTGAATCGGGACTGTACCCAAAAACCACATGTTTGCACAACTCAGTAGAGCCGTGGTAGGGTAGAAATCAAAGCACAGTGGGAGACACACAAGACTCTATGACGATCTCGGGTCAACAGACTAAGCTGTACCAGTGTCACCAGAGAACTGCCATCTGACGTGAGGTATAATACCATCTGGGAGTTCTCGGCGAGTCCGTTCAGTGTACCCAGTCTCCAATGAGCACCCGCATACCATCTTCGATGTCAAACACCAATGGATATGGGATCATCCATCGCCCATCGCATGGGTCGAGAATATATGCGCTAGTCTACTCTGGAATATCGATGCCCCGTCTCGATATTCCCTCGACTAGGAACATTTCAAGGATGTACTCATGGACTATCCAGGCCCCACTAGTATGATCTTCATCATAGTCCTGGAAGTCGAGTACACATCCTAAGGGCTTTATCAACATGTAATCAGAGAGACAGAAAGTATACATGTTAAGATAAAGTGCAACCAGATAGCGTACTATCATGTCGAGCAAGAAAGTCCTTCCTATATATGTCCCAGCATCCACTACAATATACATCCAATGTACAGTAATGGCCTTTAGGGCATACATATAACTAACAATCTCCCACTTGCACTAGGGCCAACTGTAGCAGTGGTTGCAGTATCACATACTCAACCATCCCCTAAAAGTCTCTCTTTGGGGAAAAGGCCTTCGTGAGTGGATCCGCCGTGTTGTTCTCTGAGTCTACTCTCCTAACCTCGATCACCCTGGAGATCAACTATCTCCATGATCAGGTGATGCTGCCTTAGATTATGTCTGGGTCACTGATGGGACCAGGGTTCCAGGGCTAAAGCCACAGTTCCATTGTCACACAATGGTAGGAACCTAGTTCATCCTATGAACCAATATACACCCAAACTGCCTCTTTGGTAGTATCTTTAATAGCGATGTTACCAGCCTTTATCGTCTAGTTTGCCACGGTATCGAGTTTGGAACTCTTCCAACATACCATCTCTTTACTGAGGGAAAAGACAATGCCTGTGACTGACATTCAGTCGTCTTTATCACCCTGGAACACTTCCAGTGATTCTTCCCAGGATCGGTTGATACCATCTCACTACAACTAGTGAGAATCCTAACATCCTATTAGATCTATCTCATAGATCCAAACCCAAGATTTAGGAGGTATCACTTTGATCCTATGTGGAGAATCATTGTGATAAGCGGAGATTGATCGAGCGTAGCATAGGAACCTCTTTCCTTATCAAGAGTTTGTTATCCACGTACTCTACGAGGATCACCACCATACTCCCTACTACCTTTTTGTATATACAAGGTTCATCTACCATTTTGATGATGTCAAACTCTTCGACTAACACATCAAAACAGACGTTCCAACTCCGCGATGCCTGCTTTATCCTATAAAGCATCTTGCACACGTTTCCGCTGCTCCCACTGTCTACGAGGCCCTCTGGCTGTGTACTTATAGACGCATTCTTCTAAAACATCATTTAGAAAAGAAGTCAAGACACCCAACCGCCAGATATCGTAGTCATGGTATGTAGCCGTAGCAAGTAGTATTTGGATGGACTTAAGCATAGGTACTGGAAAAGGTTTCATCATTTTCCACGCCTGGTCGATGACGAAAAACTTTAACAAGTCTGGCTTTGAAAGTCTCAACTTTTCCATCTACACCAAGTAATCTTCTCAAGATTTACTTGCTCCTGATGGGGATTTAACCCTTCAGATATAGCAACCAAAGTCCATACTTTGTTGGTGTATATGGATTCCATCTCAGATCACTAAGCATCCAGCCATTCTTACAGAGCCCCACTCCTGATGGCCAGCTCGAAACTGGTTGGGTCATCATCTCATGATGCAATCCTCGCTCCCACTGTCATCGAGAAACCGAGGTATCTCTCAGGCGGATGAGGAACCCTACTAGGTCGGCGGAGAGGCTGAGGTTCGTCGGGAACTATAGAATCTTATGGTTCTGTCAAATCATCAACTGCAGTTTTGTATAGCTGGAACCTTTCCAGTTCTACAGAACTGATCCTGCCTCGATCTTGTCCGGATTTTGCTTTTGACATAGGCCGGACAATCCCAAATCTTAACTTACTTTAAGAGATAGGATCTTCCCATACCATATCTCATATGGAGTGGTAGGCATTGATTTGATTCAAACCTAATTCAATAGGTATACAGCTTCTCAAGTGCATAACCCCCAAAAAGGAAATAGGTAACTCAGTAGTACTCATCATAGAGCACACCTTATCATATAGGGTGTGATTGCTCCGCCCCGATATACCATCGTGCTATGGTTTATACGGAGGAGTAATGCTGAGAGAGAATCTCATTTTCTTTTAGAATAGTCCAGGAATGCTATGCATAAGTATTCTCCTCCCTGATCTTATCATAGGACATAATACTTATACCCGTATTTTGGTTCTCTACTTCTAACTTATATTCTGTGAATACCTCAAAAGGTTCGGACTTATATTTCAACAGGAATATATGACTGAATCTTGAGAGATTATCAGAGAATGTAATGAAGTATAAAGAACCAGTCCTGGCATGTGTAGACAGGAGACTTTACATACATCATCATGTATCAGTCCCAAGAGTTTACTAACTCTTTCTCTGTTTCTAATAAACAGAGCTATGGTCATCTAATCTTTGTGACATGACTGGCAAGTTTCACGAGATGTAAATTCAAACTGATTTAAATATGCATCTAAAATGTAACTTCAGCCAGTCGGGTCGCATTGATGTGACCTAGTCTACAATGCCTCAAGAAGGATTCGTTCATTTCTGAACTCTTCCTCTTGTATGTGTTCTGTATACGAGGAACTGTAGTTTGATTTAGAACGTCAATGCTTTTAGATAACGCGCCTGAACCGATCAACTTTTGATATAGGAAATGTTCAAAACATTATCCATCAATACAAAATTATATCCTTTCTTTACTAATAAAGAGATTGATATGATTTTGTATATCAGGTTCGGTATCTAATAGCATTTGTTCAGAATCAATGTATTCGTAATACAGGGTGACAGTGACCAACAGACTTGGCTACAACACTTGCCCCGTTTTCTGTCTCATGAAACTTATCACCCGTTCTCAGTTTTTCTACCTATTTGTAGCCCTATGTAACAGATTACATATCTGGGATCCTGATGCGGTATCATATACCCAGGATGCAGAGGAAACTGAGAAACAGTTCTTTGTAATGAACACACCCGAAGGAGATGCATCATATGTACTGTCTTCGTTTGGGCGGCATAGGAATTCTGGTATTCCCTATTTCCTGCTCTGTCTTATAACAATTATAAGTTGGAGCGGGACCAACGTCCCCCAGCTCAGAATAACAAGCGGGTTCGGTCAATATTCCGTATTATTATCTTGATTAAGGCGTGATATGGTCTCTACCAGGAGAGAGAGAAGAAAACACTCTGCGTGCGCTCTTGCAAGATCAGACTGGTTATATAATTTATCTAATCAGGATGGCTCCCACTGTTTTTATCAAATCTTCCTTCAAACCCTAAAAGGAAAGACTAGCCGGGATTAATTACACTCTACAAGTTCGCCAATCTTTCAGCCAGGCCAGTGTCGGTACTTTGATGGAGGTTCCCCGTGCTTTCGCACGGACCTAATTACTGTAAACCTCGCTTTCCCAGAGGCATAACCCCGTTGACACCTTTCTAGACACCTACTTGATCGGCTAATTGTAAAGTGCAAAACTCTCCCAGGAGTAACAATTACTCGCAGTGGGTATCGGGATCCAACTATCACATAGAAGGTATGCAATCTCATTGCAAATTCCAACACTTGAAACTCCCGATAAAGGTTTTTACCCCTAGCACCTATGACCTTAACTATGGTCAACAAATCATAAGTACTAGTCAAGTTCTACCCGTCATTTCGTGATTAATTAGACCCACCCACATGACCCTTAACTAAGGTCAACAAAGTCATGCGACTGTCCTAACTAATCGCATCATATGCGGTGTAGGAAGACATCACTTAGCTACCGTACACTGTGCCTTGACTATGGTCAACAAACACAGCACAAATACTAAGTACTCTACTTCCTAAAATGACGGAGGGTTGCGGCTGGTTTTTGTGAAAACCTTTAACGCTTTGAACTTGATCTCATTGCGGAATCAAATGGTTTTTAAATGGAATGTTTTCGAGGCTTTTCTAGTTTTGCTAAAGGGGTCACTCCCGGTGAAGGGATCGTCGGCCCTTTCCTCGTCGAATGAGGTGCGGGATATATCATATATATCACTGTGCAAAGCGGAAACTATAGAAGCGATCAAAGACAAACCGAGGGTTGTAGCATCTGCCAGTTATTGCTAAAGGAGTCACTCCCGGTGAAGGGATCTCGGTCCTTTCCTCATCGAATAAGGTGCAGGATGTTCTATAATGAACACCGCGATGCAAAGCAAGAACTGTAGCTACCTGTTTTATTTTGAAATTCGATTCCACAACATCAATTAGGTTTATTTTCTTTCACTAATCTCATTAATGAATATCCCATCATTTAAGTCCACCTAATCATCACAGATAAATATAACGTACGCTTATGCCATCCGCATTCGCCTCGATGTCCCGTCTGCACCGTTAGGTTAGGTAACTAACGCCAGAGCGAGGCAGGGCTAGCGCGGGTGTAAAACATAAGCAACGTCTATATAATATATCATATATACTATATATAATACCTGTCACAGAACATCACATGATCACAGATAAATCACAGCAGAAGAAACATATGAAATATTGGATATATTAGGACGTCCGTGTTTTCAATACGAGCCAGTATAAAACACGGATTCCACGGTCGTGATGAATAGCCAATCCCACACCCCAAGACCCCTACGAGAGCGGCAAGCAACCCTACCAATTCTAGGGTTAGGAGACCCGGACTCGACTCTTCGAGATGGTCTCCCACTGGACCCCAGAACCCGGTTACTTGTGCTCCCCTCCTTGGGTCTATCCTAGTGCAGAAAAGTAAATAATATACAAATGGTGACAACATCCGCAACCTGCAAGTGCCCCAATAAAAGAATATTACATACAAGTTTGTGCCCCAATAAAAGAATATTACATACAAGTTTTTACATGAATGAAAATGAAAAACACTCATCTCACATAAAAAAAACCCGGCTATTCAAACACGACGATCCAATATAACATATCCAGCAACACATAACATCACATGTCATCAACGTAAGAAAATATGCGCATCCCAATTGTCGTTGACATATAGCAACGAAACCGGCGATATCACATATTACACTTACGGTCACAGAAAAGAAAATGTAAAACTACAACAGTTGGAATCCGCAACCTCCTCAGACATCGCATGCCTGACCAAATGAATTACTTAGACATCGCATGCCTAACAATTATAAACCCCGCATTTTAGTCTCATTATCGAATACACTTTTCAATATCAAGTCGGGCAATTCAACAGGATTCCCGACATTCTGATCGAATGCTCGTCGCAAACTTCAGTAGACGGCCGCACCCCTGATACCGTCGATGAAGTGCACCAAGGCGGAACACCGCTACCGCGAGCACCCGAACGGATGCTTTCGGCGACGGGGTTCTCCTACAGTCACTTGGTCGGGGCTATGGAGTGAGGCTGTCTATTAAGTTTACCCGGCGAGTATCCGCGTACGGTACGTGATTGCGACGGACTTTTGATCACATCAAAATTCCGTGGCAACCGATCAAGTGAGACTAAACTGCTATGTTTATAATATTCATTCCGTTATCTCATAACTATTTGCGAATTCCAATTATTGTATCAAATTCCGGATAAATAGAAAATGCTAAACTTTTCGATCGAACAATCGAACACCCAAGTTTTCCCGATACAGCTCAACACATGAAATAAGTCTAACAACATTCAGTTCATGCCTCAGTACCAACGGTCCAGCCGTAGAAGGATCAAGCCAACGCCTCACATGTGGCACGCCGTACTGCCCCAAACCCGAAGGTTCAAAGGGCAGTTCAAGACGGTCACATAATCGAGTTAAGGTTTGTTGTCTTCTAGAGGGTCCATCGCGTTACTTGCACTACTTAGAACGTCGTTAAACTACGGAAAAATCCAACAATTGGAAATTTCCCGACAGGGGAAAAAGTGGGTATTTATATCCGGTCGAACTTTTTAACATATTCTAAAATTACCCGGAAAGCCACACCGACAAAATTAGACAGTCCGATCGAATATTCAGAGTTCCCAATACAAGCTATAAAATAAAACTCTGGAATAAATATTAAAATATTCCCAGGAAAACGAGCACAGCAAACTGAGAATTACTGTGCAACTTTTGGTCAACGATGCAACAGTGTTGCCGCGGAACCGCCGTGCCACGTGGGCTAACGCCGCGGTTCCGCGGTCCATTGATGGAATTACGACTAAAATTTTGCACCGTAATTCTTCTTAAACCCTGCTTAATTTTCTGGATATTTTTAATTTCGAAAAATCCACATTTTACAGAAAAGTCCAGAGAGCAATTTTCTAGTCGGGTTTTGGGTCGATCGGACTTCTGATTTCGTCGGGACTTCGCCTAAGGCTCTAGCTAGGCTCTGATACCACTGTAGGGTTCCTAGGCACTCTAGTGAAGTCTCACAAGTGATCAAACATGCACAAATCAAATTTTACGGGTGCCTATAAACCCGACTACGGATCGTTTACTAGATATTTAGGCGAAACAAGCAAACTAGTTAACATTTTAACTAAGGGAACGGATATACAACCTTTGTAGATCCGGTCCACCACCTCCACGGCTCCGCAATGAAGTCCCCTCGCTGTCCAAATCATGTCTTGGGCTCTAGCGTCGGCATCATCGAAGAATGGGCGGGCTTGATCGTCGGTTCGATGCCGAAGATGATCTACGTCGAGGCATCGCTAGAACAAGCTCCAACTTCACCAAGTCGGAAAAAACTTGTGAAGGAAACACCCTATACTACTTGGCAAGAGGTAGAGGATGAAGAAATAGGAAGTGGGTAAACTTTAGTTTTGGATTTCTCACTAGATTTCATGACTTGCCATTGGAGTAGCAAGCTTTCTTCATTGAAGAAGAAGATGAAGAAAGAAGAAGATGATATGATAAGTCTTTTTTTTAAAAATAAAAACAATATGATACTTATCATGTCAACAACCATGGTTTAGTGTAGAGATTTAACCAAGGTTATATAAGTGGTTAGGGTTAGAGAAAAGACAAGAATGGTGGACTTAGTCAAGGTTTCAAGAAGTTTCAACTAAAAACAAAATAAGTCCACCATTTATCTTTCTCTTTATCTTTTCTAAATGAAATAAATAAAAAGATAAATGAATAAGCAAATGAAAAGATACCCTAACCACTAACTAACCATGGTTCAATACTTTACACAAAATCAAGGAAGAATGTATCATCAAACATGATACAATGATGTGCACAAAAATATATCACATATACAATGTGCAATACAAGTGAGTAAATCCATTTAAAGTGAACCAATACTAGTTAATGCAAAGTAATATATCAAATATATAATTATACATTAAATCATTAAATCAACACTTGATTTAACGATCCGGTCATATCGCATATAACCGACTAGTATCATATGTATCGGCTTATCGAATCAATCCTTGATTCGACAACTAGGTTATATCGCATATAACCAATCGATACATTCATCGCGAGAATAGAATACGGTATCACATACACGTATTATTCTCGGTCCCGCACATATCTCATATGCGCTCCTATTTCATTTCGCTTGAGCTAGGAAACCTCTGTGTAGGACTCTAAAGACTCGTCAATACGCCGGCAGCAGATGATGATCATATCAAACACCCACAAGCCGCAAGCGGTCTGCTAAACGTAACGGCCACCCGGGTATTGAGCGATCAGAAGATCGACGAGCAAGCCCGCTCACACTCCTGTGAATCCAACCAGTAACACTTACCGTACGGTCCGGTCTGTTCGTCTGATATGTCGCATATCTCGCCTAGGGGTGGTAAACGTCAGACCCCAATAGCTCGATAAGTCATGCCGACTTGAGGTCCATAACATTCGTGAAACTACTGATAACTCTTACCAGTATATCACTGCAACCCTGGCCAGGGATTTCCTGTTATGGCCAGTCGAGCATAGCACAACATCAACCCCCAATACCGGGAGAGACGAATCCCCTCCTATCGCTCATTGCCTCCATGTGAATCGGGACTGTACCCAAAAACCACATGTTTGCACAACTCAGTAGAGCCGTGGTAGGGTGGAAATCAAAGCACAGTAGGAGACACACAAGACTCTATGACGATCTCGGGTCAACAGACTAAGATGTACCAGTGTCACCAGAGAACTGCCATCTGACGTGAGGTATAATACCATCTGGGAGTTCTCGGCGAGTCCGTTCAGTGTACCCAGTCTCCACTGAGCACCCGCATACCATCTTCGATGTCAAACACCAATGGATATGGGATCATCCATCGCCCATCGCATGGGTCGAGAATATATGCGCTAGTCTACTCTGGAATATCGATGCCCCGTCTCGATATTCCCTCGACTAGGAACATTTCAAGGATGTACTCATGGACTATCCAGGCCCCACTAGTATGATCTTCATCATAGTCCTGGAAGTCGAGTACACATCCTAAGGGCTTTATCAACATGTAATCAGAGAGACAGAAAGTATACATGTTAAGATAAAGTGCAACCAGATAGCGTACTATCATGTCGAGCAAGAAAGTCCTTCCTATATATGTCCCAGCATCCACTACAATATACATCCAATGTACAGTAATGGCCTCTAGGGCATACATATAACTAACATTGATCTCATCAAAGGACATAATACTTATACCCGTATTTTGGTCCTCTACTTCTCGCTTATATTCTGTGAATATCTCAAAAGGCTCGGACTCATGTTTCAACAGGAACATATGTCTGAATCTTGAGAGATTATCAGAGAATGTAATGAAGTACAAAGAACCTGTCCTGGCATGTGTAGACAGGGGACCTTACATACATCAACATGTATCATCCCAAGAGTTTACTAACTCTTTCTCTGTTTCCAATAAACGGAGCTATGGTCATCTTATCTTTGTGACATGACTGGCGAGTTTCACAAAATGTAAATTCAAACTGATTTAAATATGCATCTATATGTAACTTCAGCTAGTCGGGTCACATTGATTTGACCTAGTCTACAATACCTCAAGAAGAGTCCGTTCATTTCTGAACTCTTCCTCTTGTGTGTGTTCCATATACTAAGAACTGTAGTTTGATTTAGAACATCAATGCTTTTAGATAACGTGCCTGAACCGATCTACTTTTGATATAGAAAATGTTCAAAACATTATCCATCAATACAAAATTATATCCTTTCTTTTCTAACAAAGAGAGTGATATGATTTTGTATATCAGGTTCGGTATCTAATAACATTCGTTCAGAATCAATGTATTGTAATACAGGGTGACAGTGACCAACAGACTTGGCTGCAACTCTTGCCCCGTTTTCTGCCTCATGAAACTTATCACCCGTTCTCAGTTCTCTAACTTTCTGTAGCCCTATGTAATATATTACATATCTGGGATCCTGATCTGGTATCACATACCCAGGATGTAAAGGATACTGAGAAACAGTTCTGTATAATGAACACACCCGAAGATGATGCATCTCATGCACTTTCTTCGTTTGGGCGGCACGGGAAATCTGGTATTCCCCAATTTCCTGCTCTGTCTTATAACAATTATAAGTTGGAGCGGGACCAACGTTCCCCAGCTCAGTATAAAAAGCGGGTTTGGTCAATAATCCGTATTATTATCTTGATTAAGGCGTGATATGGTCGCTACCAGGAGAGAGAGAGAAGAAAACACTCAGCGTGCGCTCTTGCAAGAATAGATTGGTTATTATTTTATCTAATCAGGATGGCTCCCACTGCTTTTTATCAAATCTTCCTTCAAACCCTAAAAGGAAAGACTTGCCGGGATTAATTACACACTACATGTTCGCCAATCTTTCAGCCAGGCCAGTGTCGGTACTTTGAGGGAGGTCCCCCGTGCTTTCGCACGAACCTAATTAATGTAAACCACGTTTTCCCAGAGGCGTAACCTCGTTAACACCTTTCTAGACACCTACTTGATCGGCTAATTATAATGTATAAAACTCTCCCAGGAGTAACAATTACTCGCAGCGGGTATCGGGATCCGACTATCTCATAGAAGGTATGCAATCTCATTGCAAATTTCAACACTTGAAATTCCCGATAATATTTTGCCCCTAGCTCGCTATGACCTTGACGCATGCCAAACAACCCATAGTCTGCTAGTCAAGTTCAACCCGTACATTTCTTGATTGAATTAAACCCACCCGCACGACCCTTGACGCATGCCAAACAACGCCGTACGAATACCCTAATCCAATCGCATCGTATGCAAGCAGATAAGCACTAGTTAGCTACCGTACACTACGCCTTGACGCATGCCAAACAACCGCAGCACGAATACTAACTAGTACTTATCTGAAATGACGGAGGGCTACGACAGGTTTTTCTGAAAACCTATTGCGTAATGAACTTGATATCGTTGTAGAATCAAATGAATTTTGGAATGGAGTGTTTTTGAGGCTTTTCTAGTTTTGCTAAAGGAGTCACTCCCCGTGAAGGGATCGTCGGTCCTTTCCTCGTCGAATGAGGTGCGGGATATATCATATATATCACTGTGCAAAGCAAAAACACTTAAAAGCAATCAAAAGACAAACCGTGTGTGTAGCATCTGCCAGTTATTGCTAAAGGAGTCACTCCCGGTGAAGGGATCTCGGTCCTTTCCTCATCGAATCAGGTGCAGGATATATCACATATACCTCTGTGCAAAGCAAGAACTGTAGCTACCTGTTTTATTTTGAAATTCGATTCTACAACATCATTAGGTTTCTTTTATTTCATTAATCACATTAATGAAGTCCCATCATTTAAATTACCTAAACATCACAGATAAATACGACGTACACTTATGCCATCCGCATTCGCCTCGATGTCCCCTCGTGCACCGTTAGGTTAGGTAACTAACGGCAGAGCAGGGCAGGGCTAGCGCGGGTGTAAAACATAAGTAACGTCTATATAATATATCATATATACTATATACTGTATCTATCACAGAACATCACATGATCACATCACAGATATCGCAGCAGAAGAAACATATGAAATATTGGATATACTAGGATGTCCGTGTTTTCAATACGAGCCAGTATAAAACACGGATTCCACGGTCGCGATGAATAGCCAAACCCACACCCCTAGACCCCTACGAGAGCGGCAAGAAACCCTACCAATTCTAGAGTTAGGAGACCCGGACTCGACTCCTCGAGTTGGTCTCCCATTGGACTCCAGAACCCGGTTACTTGTGCTCTCCTCCTTGGGTCTATCCTAGTGCGGAAAAGTAAATAATATACAAACGGTGACAACTTCCGCAACCTGGAAGCGCCCAAATAAAATAATATTACATACAAGTTTTTACATGAATGAAAATGAAAAACACTCATCTCACATAAAAAACCCCGGCTATTCGAACACGACGATCCAATATAACATATCCAGCAACACATAACATCACATGTCATCAACGTAAGTAAATATGCGCATCCCAATTGTCGTTGACATATAGCAACGAAACCGGCGATATCACATATTACACTTACGGTTACAGAAAAGAAAGTGTAAAACTACAACAGTTGGAATCCGCAACCACCTCAGACATCGCATGCCAGACCAAATGAATTACTTAGACATCGCATGCCTAACAATTATAAACCCCGCATTTTAGTTTCAAAATCGAAAACACTTTTCAATATTAAGTCGGGCAATTCAACAGGATTCCCAAAAAACTGATCGAATGCTCGTCGCAAACTTTAGTAGGCGGCCGCACCCCTGATACCGTCGACGAAGTGCACCAAGGTGGAACACCGCTACCGCGAGCACCCGAACGGATGCTTTCGGCGACGGGGTTCTCCTACAGTCACTTGGTCGGGGCTATGGGGTGAGGCTGCCTATTAAGTTTACCCGGCGAGTATCCGCGTACGCTACGTGATTGCGACGGACTTTTGATCACATCAAAATTCCGTGGCAACCGATCAAGTGAGACTAAACTGCTATGTTTATAACATTCATTCAGTTATCTCATAACTTATTGTGAATTCCAATTATTGTATCACATTCCAGATAAACAGAAAATGTTAAACTTTTCGATCGAACAGTCAAACACCCAAGTTTTCCCGATACAGCTCAACACATGAAATAAGTCTAACAACATTCCGTTCGTGCCTCAGTACCAACGGTCCAGCCGTAGAAGGGTCAAGCCAACGCCTCACATGTGGCACGCCGTACTGCCCCAAACCCGAAGGTTCTAAGGGCAGTTTAAGACGGTCACATAATCGAGTTAAGGTTTGTTGTCTTCTAGAGGGTCCATCGCGTTACTTGCACTACATAGAACGTCGTCAAACTACGGAAAAATCCAACACTTGGAAATTTCCCGACAGGGGAAAAATTGGTTATTTATATCCGGTCGAACTTTTTAACATATTCTAAAAATTATCCGAAAAGCCACACAGACAAAATTTGATACTCCGATCGAAACACCGAATCCCCAAAATAATCCCAGAAAATACAACTCTGGAAAAATATTAAAAACATCCAGAACACACAAGAAACACCAACAGAAACAACTGAAGAAAACACACATCCTGATCATCACAGACGGCCGCGGAACCGCCGCAAACGGGGGGGTCAACGCCGCGGTTCCGCGGCCGTACTGTTGAGTTAGGTTGTCGTTTTCTCCAGTTTTTCTTAGAATTTCCTGCACATTTCTCTGCATATTTTTAATTCCAAAAAATCCACAATTTACAGAAATGTCCAGAGAGCATGTTAAGGGTTTGGGTTTCGGGTCGATCGGACTTCAAATTCCGTCTAGACTTCGCCTAAGGCTCTAGCTAGGCTCTGATACCACTGTATGGTTCCTAGGCACCCTAATGAGGTCTCACAAGGCATCAACCATGCCAATTTCAAAAAATCTAGGTGCCGAGAAACTCGACTACGGATCGTTGGCTAGAAATCTAGGCGAAACAATAAACTAGTTAACACTTAACTAAAAGTTTAAACGGAAATACAACCTTTGTAGATCCGGTGCTCCACCTCCATAGCTCCGCAACGAAGTACCTTCGCTGTCCGAATGAATTCCCGGGCTCTAGCGTCGGCTTCGTCGGAGAAATGGCGAGCTAGGTCGTCGATGTCCATGCCGAAGATGATCTACGTCGAGGCATCGCTAAATCAAGCTCCGACTTCACCAAGTCAAGAAACTTGTGAAGAAAACACACTCTACTACTTGGCAAGAGGTAGAGGATGAAGAAATAGGAAGTGGGTTCAATTTAGAATTGGATTTCTCACTCTTTATCATCAATCACCATTGATGACCTCAAGGTTTTCTTCTTGAGTTCAAGGAAGAAGCAGAAGAAAATGATATGATAAGTTTATTAAAAAGAAAAGAATAATCAAACCTTATCATAATGTTAACTATGGTAATGTGTAGAGAATCAATCATGGTTAAAGGAATGGTTAGGGTTAAGGATGAGATAAGAATGGTGGACAAAGTCAAAGCTTCATGAAGCTTCAACTAAACAACAAATAAAGCCACCATTCTTTTCTCTTTTCCATTTATTTTCCAAAATGTATAAACAAATAAATAAATGAATAAATAAGTAATGGAAAAATAAAACCCTAATTATATGTTTAACCATGGTTTAATTCTTTACACTTAACCAAGGAAACATGTATCATCAAACATGATACAATCATGTGTACAAAAGTATATCACATATACAATGTGCACAAACCGAGTGAGAAAATCCATTTAAAGTGAACCAATACTAGTTAATGTAAAGTAATATATCAAATATATAATTATATATTAAATCATTAAATAAACACTTGATTTAACGATCCGGTCATATCGCATATAACCGACTAGTATCCAATGTATCGGCTTATCGAATCAAGCCTCGATTCGATAACTAGGTTATATCGCATACAACCATTCGACACATTCATCGCGAGAATAGAATACGGTATCACATACACGCATTATTCTCGGTCCCGCACATATCTCATATGCGCTCCTATTTCGTTTCGCTTGAACCAGGAAACCTCTGTGTAGGACTCTAAAGACTCGTCAATACGCCGGCAGCAGGTGATGATCATATCAAGCACCCACAAGCCGCAAGCAGTCTGCTAAACGTAACGGCCACCCGGGTATTGAGCGATCTGAAGATCGACGAGCAAGCCCGCTCACACTCCAGTGAATCCAACCAGTAACACTACCGTACAGTCCGGTCTGATCGTCTGATATGTCGCATATCTCGCCTAGGGGTGGTAAACGTCAGACCCCAATAGCTCGATAAGTCGTGTCGATATGAGGTCTATAACAATTCGAGAAACTACTGGTAACACTTACCAGTAAATCTCAGCAACCCTGGCCAGGGATTTCCTGTTATAGCCAATCGAACACAGCGCAACATCAACTCCCTATACCGGGAGAGACGAATTCCCTCCTATCGCTCATTGTCTCCATGTGACTCGGGACTGTACCCAAAAACCACCATTTTGCACGCCCTCTTGGACGTGGTAAGATGGAAATCAAATCACAGTGGGAACCACACAAGACTCTATGACGATCTCGGGTCAACAGACTACTCTGTACCAGTGTCACCAGAGAACTGCCATCTGACGTGAGGTATAATACCATCTGGGAGTTCTCGGCGAGTCCGTCCAGTGTACCCAGTCTCTACTGAGCACCCGTATACCATCTCTGATGTCAAACACCGATGGATATGGGATCATCCATCGCCCATCTGTATGGGTCGAGAAGGTACACGCTAGTCTACTCTGGTATATCGATGCCCCGTCTCGATACACCCTCGACTAGGGACTTTGAAGGATGTACTTATGGACTACCATGTCCCCACTAGTATGATCCGCATCATAGTCCAGGTAGTCAAGCACACATCCTAAGGGCTTTACCAACATGTAACAGAGAGACAATCAGTATACACGTTAAGGTAAAGTTCAACCAGATAGCATACTATCATGTCGAGCAAGAAAGTCCTCCCTATATATGTCCCAGCATCCACTACAATATACATCCTATGTACAGTAATGGCCTCTAGGGCATACATATAACTAACATCTTACAGAGTCCCTACTCTCGATGGCCTGCTCGAAACTAGTTGGGTCATCATCTCATGATGCCATCCTCGCTCCCACTGTCATAGAGAAACCGAAGTATCTCTCAGGTGGGTGAGGAACCCTACTAGATCGGCGGAGAGGCTGAGGTTCGTTGGTAACCATTGAATCCTTTGGTTCTTTCAAATCATCAACTGCAGTTTGTATAGCTGGAACCTTTCCAGTTGTACATAACAGACCTTGCCTCGAGCTTGTCTGGATTATGCTTTTAGACATAGCCCGGACAACCCCAAATCTTAACCAACTTAAGATATGGGCTCTTCCCTTATCATATCAAATATGAAGTGGTAGGCTACTGATTTGATTTGAACCCTATTCAATAGGTATGCAGCTTCTCAAGTGCATAACTCCCAAAAGGAAATAGGTAACTCAGTAGTACTCATCATAGAGGACACCATATCAAATAGGGTGTATCTTCTCCACCCCGATATACCATCGTGCTATGGTGTATACGGAGGAATAATGCTGAGAGAGAATCTCATTCTCCTTTAGAATAGTCCAGAAATTCCATGCACAAGTATTCTCCTCCCTGATCTCATCATAGGACATAATACTTTTACCCGTATTTGGTTCTCTACTTCTAACTTATATTCTGTGAATATCTCAAAAGGTTCGGACTTGTGTTTCAACAGGAACATATGTCTGAATCTTGAGAGATTATCAGAGAACGTAATGAAGTACAAAGAACCATTCTTGGCATGTGTAGACAGGGGACCTACATACATCAACATGTATCATCCCAAGAGTTCATTAACTCTTTCTCTGTTTCCAGTAAACGTAGCTATGGTCATCTTATCTCTGTGACATGACTGGCAAGTTTCACAAGATGTAAATTCAAACTAATTTAAATATGCATCTAAATGTAACTTCAGCTAGTCGGGTCGCATTGATATGACCTAGTCTACAATACCTCAAGAAGGATTCGTTCATTTCTGAACTCTTCTTCTTGTGTGTGTTCCGTATACTAAAGAACTGTAGTTTGATTTAGAACATCAACGCTTTTAGATAACGTGCCTGAACCGATCAACTTTTGATATAGGAAATGTTCAAAACATTATCCAACAATACAAAATTTTATCATTTCTTTACTAATAAAGAGACTGATATGATTTTGTATATCAGGTTCGGTATCTAATAACATTCGTTCAGAACCAATGTATTGGTAATACAGGGTGACAGTGACCAACAGACTTGGCTGCAACTCTTGCCCTGTTTTCTGCCTCATGAAACTTATCACCCGTTCTCAGTCCTCTACTTTTCTGTAGCCCTATGTAACAGATTACATATCTGGGATCCTGATCTGGTATCACATACCCAGGACGTAAAGGATACTGAGAAACAGTTCTCTGTAATGAACACATCCGAAGATGATGCATCATCATGCACTCTCCTCGTTTGGGCGGCACGGGAATTCTGGTAATCCCCAATTTCCTGCTCTGTCTTATAACAATTATATGTTGGAGCGGGACCAACGTTCCCCAGCTCAGTATAACAAGCGGGTTCGGTCAAAATTCCGTATTATTATCTTGATTAAGGCGTGATATGGTCGCTACCTGGAGAGAGAGAGAAGAAAACACTCAGTGTGCGCTCTTTCAAGAATAGATTGGTTTTTATTTTATCTAATCAGGATGGCTCCCACTGGTTTTTATTAAATCTTCCTTCAAACCCTAAAAGGAAAGACTAGCCGGGATTAATTACACACTACAAGTTCGCCAATCTTTCAGCCAGGCCAGTGTCGGTTCTTTGAGGGAGGTCCCCCGTGCTTTCGCACGAACCTAATTAGTGTAAACCTCGTTTTCCCAGAGGCGTAACCCCGTTGACACCTTTCTAGACACCTACTTGATCGGCTAATTGTAATGTGTAAAACTCTCCCAGGAGTAACAATTACTCGCAGCGGGTATCGGGATCCAACTATCTCATAGAAGGTATGCAATCTCATTGCAAATTTCAACACTTTAAATTCCCGATAATATTTTGCCCCTAGCGTCCTATGACCTTGACAGAGGTCAACAAACCATAGGCTGCTAGTCAAGTTCAACCCGTTATTTCCTGATTGAAGTAAACCCACCCGCACGACCCTTGACAGAGGTCAACAAGGTCGCACGACTACCCTAAATCAATCACATCATATGCTTATACAGATAAGTACTAATCAGCTACCGCACACTACGCCTTGACAGAGGTCAACAAACGCAGCACGAATACTAACCAGTACATATCTGAAATGACGGAGGGCTACGACAGGTTTTTCTGAAAACCTATTGCGTAATGAACTTGATATCGTTGTAGAATCAAATGATTTTAAAATGGAGTGCTTTTGAGGCTTTTCTAGTTTTGCTAAAGGAGTCACTCCCGGTGAAGGGATCGTCGGTCCTTTCCTCGTCGAATGAGGTGCGGGATATATCACATATATCACCGTGCAAAGCAAAAACTCTTAAAAGCAATCAAAAGACAAACCGAGTGTGTAGCATCTGCCAGTTATTGCTAAAGGAGTCACTCCCGGTGAAGGGATCTCGGTCCTTTCCTTATCGAATAAGGTGCAGGATATATCATATATACCGCTGTGCAAAGCAAGAACTGTAGCTACCTGTTTTATTTTTTGAAATTCGATTCTACAACATCTTAGGTTTCTTTTCTTTCATTAATCACATTAATGAAGTCCCATCAATTAAGTACCTAAACATCACAGATAAATACGACGTACACTTATGCCATCCGCATTCGTCTCGATGTCCCCTCGTGCACCGTTAGGTTAGGTAACTAACGGCAGAGCGGGGCAGGGCTAGCGCGGGTGTAAAACATAAGTAACGCCTATATAATATATCATATATACTATATACTGTATCTATCACAGAACATCACATGATCACATCACAGATATCGCAGCAGAAGAAACATATGAAATATTGGATATTCTAGGACGTCCGTGTTTTCATTACGAGCCAGTATAAAACACGGATTCCACGGTCGCGATGAATAGCCAAACCCACACCCCTAGACCCCTACGAGAGCGGCAAGCAACCCTACCAATTCTAGAGTTAGGAGACCCGGACTCGACTCCTCGAGTTGGTCTCCCACTGGACTCCAGAACCCGGTTACTTGTGCTCTCCTCCTTGGGTCTATCTTAGTGCGGAAAAGTAAATAATATACAAACGGTGAAATCTTCCGCTACCTGGAAGTGCCCCAATAAAAGAATATTACATACAAGTTTTTACATGAATGAAAATGAAAAACACTCATCTCACATAAAAACCCCCGGCTATTCAAACACGACGATCCAATATAACATATCCAGCAACACATAACATCACATGTCATCAACGTAAGTAAATATGCGCATCCCAATTGTCGTTGACATATAGCAACGAAACCGGCGATATCACATATTACACTTACGGTCACAGAAAAGAAAGTGTAAAACTACAACAGTTGGAATCCGCAACATCCTCAGACATCGCATGCCTGACTAAATGAATTCCTTAGACATCGCATGCCTAACAATTATAAACCCCGCATTTTAGTCCCTTTATCGAAAACACTTATCAATATCAAGTCGGGCAATTCAACAAGATTCCCGACATCCTGATCGAATGCTCGTCGCAAACTTTAGTAGGCAGCCGCACCCCCGATGCCGTCGACGAAGTGCACCAAGGCGGAACACCGCTACCGCGAGCACCCGAACGGATGCTTTCGGCGATGGGGTTCTCCTACAGTCACTTGGTCGGGGCTATGGGGTGTAGCTGCCTTTTAAGTTTACCCTGCAAGAATCCGCGTACGCAACATGATTGCGACGGACTTTTGATCACATCAAAATTCCGTGGCAACCAATCAAGTGAGACTAAACTGCTATGTTTATAACATTCATTCAGTTATCTCATAACTACTTGTGAATTCCAATTATTGTATCCCATTCCAGATAAATAGAAAATGTTAAACTTTCCGATCGAACATTCAAACACCCAAGTTTTCCCGATACAGATCAACACATGAAACAAGTCTAAAAACATTCAGTTCGTGCCTCAGTACCAACGGTCCAACCGTAGAAGGGTCAAGCCAACGCCTCACATGTGGCACGTCGTACTGCCCCAAACCCGAAGGTTCAAAGGGCAGTTCAAGACGGTCACATAATCGAGTTAAGGTTTGTTGTCTTCTAGAGGGTCCATCGCGTTACTTGCACTACTTAGAACGTCGTTAAACTACGGAAAAATCCAACACTTGGAAATTTCCCGACAGGGGAAAAATTGGGTATTTATATCCGGTCGAACTTTTTAAAATATTCAAAAATACCCGGAAAGCCACACAGACAAAATTTGATAATCCGATCGAATATACGAATCCCCAAAACAACCCCAGAAAATTCAACTCTTGAATAAAATATTAAAATTATCCAGAAAACACAGGAGTCAAATATAACAATTACTGTGCAAACAAAAGTCAAAGATTCAACATAACGGCCGTGGAACCGCCGCGACACGTGGGGTAAGGCCGCGGTTCCGCGGCGGGTTGATGGAGTTAGAGCTCCGTTTTGCACAGTAATTCATAAAAAACCCTGCTTAATTTTCTGCATATTTTTAATATGGAAAAAACCAGATTTTTAAAAATTGGACAGAGAGCATTTTGGAAATGGGTTTCGGGTTCGTTCGGATTTCGAACGTCGTCTAGACTTATCCTAAGGCTCTAGCTAGGCTCTGATACCACTGTAGGGTTCCTAGGCACTCTCAAGAGGTCTCACAAGGCATCAACCATGCCAATTTCAAATTTTACGGTGCCGAGAAACCCTAGACTACGGATCGTTAACTAGAAATTTAGGCGAAAGATGCAACTAGTAAACTACTTTACTAAGAGAACGGAAATACAACCTTTGTAGATCCAGTCCTCCACCTCCATAGCTCCGCAATGAAGTCTCCTCGCTGTCCAAATGGAATCCCGGGCTCTAGCGTCGGCTTCATCGGAGAAATGGGCGGGCAAGGTCGTCGGCTTCGTGCCGAAGATAATCTACGTCGAAGCATCACAAGATCAAGCTCCCACTTCACCAAGTCATGAAACTTGTAAAGAAAACATACTCTACTACTTGGCAAGAGGTAGAGGATGAAGAAATAGGAAGTGGGTAGACTTTAGAATTGGATTTCTCACTCTTTTTCATCAATCACCATTGATGAAGTCTAGCTTTTCTTCTTTGAAGAAGATGAAGAAGAAGAAGCTAATATGATAAGTATTATCATAAGTTAATTAGAATTGAAAAGAAAAATGAATCCTTATCATAATTCCAACCATAGTTAGGTGTAGAGAATAGACTAGGGTTAGTGAATGGTTAGGTTAAGGAGATGAAGACAAAATGGTCAAAGTTGCATGAAGCTTCAAGAAACTTCATGAATCAAAGCAACCATTTTGTTTTTTCTCTCTCTTTATTAATCCAAAATAAATAGATAAATGAATAAAAACCTAACCATATACTTAACCAAGGTTTAATTCTTTACACTTAACCAAATAAGCATGTATCATCAAACATGATACAATCATGTGCACAAAAGTATATCACATATACAACTTGCACAATTCAAGTGAGAAAATCCATTTAAAGTGAACCGATACTAGTTAATGTAAAGTGATATATCAAATATATAATTATACATTAAATCATTAAATCAACACTAGATTTAACGACCCGGTCATATCGCATATAACCGACTAATATAAATAGTAACAACTTATCGAATCAACAATTGATCCGATAACCCGGCTATAACGCATATAACCGATCAATGTTACATATCGCGAGAATCGAATACAGTATCACATACTGGTATCATTCTCGGTCCCGCACATATCTCATATGCGCTCCTATTTCGTTTTGCTTGAGCCAAGAAACCTCTGTGTAGGACTCTAAAGACTCGTCAATACGCCGGCAGCAGATGATGATCATATCGAACACCCACAAGCCGCAAGCGGTCTGCTAAACGTAACGGCCACCCGGGTATTGAGCGATCAGAAGATCGACGAGCAAGCCCGCTCACACTCCAGTGAATCCAACCAGTAACACTACCGTACAGTCCGGTCTGATCGTCTCATATGTCGCATATCTTGCCTAGGGGTGGTAAACGTCAGACCCCAATAGCTCGATAAGTCGTGTCGATATGAGGTCTATAACAGTTCGAGAAACTACAGGTAACACTTACCAGTAAATCTCAGCAACCCTGGCCAGGGATTTCCGGTCATAGCCAATCGAACACAGCGCAACATCAACTCCCTATACCGGGAGAGACGAATCCCCTCCTATCGCTCATTGCCTCCATGTGATTCGGGACTGTACCCAAAAGCCACCGTTTTGCACGCCCTCTTGAATGTGGTAAGATGGAAATCAAAGCACAGTGGGAACCACACAAGACTCTATGACGATCTCGGGTCAACAGACTACTCTATAACAGTGTCACCAGAGAACTGCCATCTGACGTAAGGTATAATACCATCTGGGAGTTCTCGGCGAGTCCGTCCAGTGTACCCAGTCTTTACTGAGCACCCGTATATCATCTCTGATGTCAAACACCAATGGATATGGGATCATCCATCGCCCATCTGTATGGGTCGAGAAGGTATACGCTAGTCTACTCTGGTATATCGATGCCCCGTCTCGATACACCCACGACTAGGGACTTTGAAGGATGTACTTATGGACTACCATGTCCCCACTAGTATGATCCGCATCATGGTCCAGGTAGTCAAGTACACATCCTAAGGGCTTTACCAACATGTAACAGGGAGACAATCAGTGTACACGTTAAGGTAAAGATCAACCAGATAGCATACTATCATGTCGAGCAAGAAAGTCCTCCCTATATATGTCCCAGCATCCACTACAATATACATCCTATGTATAGTAATGGCCTCTAGGGCATACATATAACTAACATCACCTAGGTCAAGACTCTAGACCGCTCCTAACTGCCAAAAGACAAGTCGCAGGATCAATCCTCTACTGCCTCTTTGTCCCTCCTGTGGCCAGGTAAGTGGGAGGTTCTCCACTACGTAAGTAGTGGGCCTAATTAAGTAACCACTTGCCTTAGACACTCTTGTCTTAGACACCACAAAAGAAACGCGGATAAGCAATAGATTACCCACGGCCTTCTCCTGTCCTAAGTGAGCGCGACGGTCCTTAGAGTCATGTCTAGATTTCTTTTAGTTAATGAGGGTAATGCGGATGCAAATTTTGTGATTTTCGGGGCTTAAGAAGGGTAATGAACTCCCCACCTAATCTGAATTTGGCCGTGCCCCTTAAATTCCGTATTAATATGCAAACAACCAAGATCAAAATACGCACAATTTTTATTTTTTTTGCGGCGCTGCGAATTTTGCAAAGAAACCCTGCAGAAATTTGTTATTGTAGCAGACAGAGAAAGAGATAAGAAAGTTAGGAATTTACAGAGATATTTTGGTACAGCAATGCAACACGGGTGCCGCGGTTCCGCCGCAATGAGCGTCTTGGGCCGCGGATCCGCCGCGATTTGGATGAATCACAGCATAAAATTTTTTCCAGCAGCTACTGTTCAAACCCTGAGCTCTGTGGAATAATCCAAATATTTTTCGTCTTGCTCCAATGATTGCAGATTTCCTTGTACCAAATCACAACGAATCGTTTCGTGTTTTTCCGAGTTTAGATCCAAATTTTTTGATGGAATAAATTTTTCAACTCAAATTTTAAAAACGAACGAATTAGTGCACTATCCCCGGCAACGGCGCCATTTGATTGAATGAATTCTCGGTGTGTATGTAGAAAAGTGTATAGAAATCACAACCAAAAATATTTTGACCGCAATCAATAACGGTGTCGATTGTAGCGCGTTAGCGAGTGCGGATCGTCCACAGGGAAAGTGAGATCCATTCGTATTTCGAATTAGATGAATTGAAAATTAAAGAAAAGAAAGAAAAGACAATTCAATTCAAGATTTTAATGTTGAATTCAAGAATCATCTAGATCTAAATCTAAAATTAAGAAAACATAAAAAACAAGAATCAAGAATTGATGATTTCCAATCCAATAATCAAGAATCGAAGTGAGGCTCGTAAGAATCGATCGAATCTATAGACGTGATGGAATCTATTGATTACATATTCTTATCCTTTAATGATTTGATACTAGATCGATGACGATTAATCGAGATTTAAGGATCTTTCGAAGAAACTAGGGTTTCTTCATCTCATCCTTTGTCCTTTCGATGAATCTCATTCAAATTCTAGCCTCGAGTAAATTCAAGAATCGATCGTCGATCACTAATTAAGAGCGAACACAATCAAGAAAGCATCGCTCGAAACTAGGTTGCCGATTCTTCCATTTACACGAGTTTACAAAACTTAAAGGAATTAAAAATCGTTTCAAGATTTGTAACATCATCATCTATTGATTCTCTCGACTCCTTCACGAGCGGAGTTTTACTCAAACATCATATCAAAGAACACAATCACAAATTGAGATCGAATCATGATGCAAGAATGTAAAGAATGCAAGATATAGAAATTTCACCTTTATTTATCAACAATTTTGTTACAATTCTCTCAAGATCTACAAGAGGAAAGAACTTGATCATCGATTTCGGCTTCGCTCGTCTCCTTGAGTCGCGGATTTCCTTGGATCACTTGCTCCGATGAAGTCGGCGTCGCTTTCTAAAGGATCGAAGGCTTCATGCTTGATTTGGTACTCGGAGTTCTTGATTTTTGGCTTTGCATTTTGAATTGGGGATTAGGGTTTACAAGTTGTGTCACTCAACTTGTATTGGGGAGATGAAGATTGAACTAAAGAACAACCTTAGAAGTGAAGCCTTATGGTTCCTTTTATAGCCTTCATTAGCTTTGGCTTCCTTTAGAAGCTAGGTTTAGTTTAGCTTTCCTTGTAAGCTAGGTAGTTAGGTAGAAGCTTCTAGAGGTAGTTAGTTAGGCTTTAGCTTCCTTCATAAGCTTGGAGGTTAGGGAGAAGCTTCTAGGCTTAGGTTGTTAAGTAGCTTGCTTTGGAAGCTTGGACATTTTTAGCTTGATCAAGGAACATTGCTGATCTGGCAGAAGATTCTGGAGTTCTCTGGAGTTTTGAGTGGCTGAAATGAGTGTACACCTTGAGAGGAGAAGCCTGGAATGAAGATATGCTGACGACCCTTCCTCATGGCCGCGGATCCACCACGCATGCCATGCTCTGGCCGCGAATCCGCGGCCCAATAGGATGCTTGGTGGATGAAAATTGCTGTGTGTCTTTATATTGACCTCATGGTATTTCTCTGATATGTGTAATCTCATAAAGATTTCTATCTTGCTGCCATATCTCAATTCCTGGAGTTGGCGTATTTTTATCAGCACTTTTTCACAGATTTGGCTTTTCTCCTAGAATTTCTTGCACAGGTTCTCGAAACAAGTGGTGCTATATACAAAGATGATTCGATGCCATGATAAACACTCAATGTCCCTTAGAAATGTCAGTTTCTCCTGGTATTAATACCGAACACCTCTAGATGAGTGCAAATGGTAGGGAAATTGTCGTGTTAAAAATGCAATATTTTCGACTGATCACTGTCCAATGATTCTCTCCTGGATCTGATTGATACCTACTCACTACGCTTAGTGAATATGCTACATCGAGTCAGGTACATAGCATCGTGTATATGATAGAGCCTATTGGAGAAGCATAGGGTATACCTTGCATGCGAGTTCTCTCCAAATCAGTCTTAGGGGACATCTCTTTGGAGAGAGTGAGTCCAGAGATCGTGGGTAAATTGCTACGCTTGGATTCTTCCATACTAAACCTATTTAGTATGGTGTCAATGTACCTGGATTGGGACAATCTCAGTATCCTTTTAGATCTATCTCTATAGATCTTAATCCCCAAAATGTAGGAGGCATCACTTAGATTTTTCATTGAGAACCTATGTGATAAGAAGAGCTTGACCGATTGTAGTATTGGAACATCATTTCCTATTAAGAGTGTGTCATCCACGTACAATATAAGAAAGACAACCTTACTCTCTGCCACCTTCTTGTATATACAAGGTTCATGTACGTTCTTGATGAAGTCAAACTCTTTGACTACCGCATCAAAACAGACGTTCCAACTCCGCGATGCCTGCTTTAACTCGTAGATGGATTTAAGCAGCTTGCATACCTTCTCGCTGCTCCCACTGTCTACGAAGCCCCTCTGGCTAAGTCATATACACGCACTCCTCTAAATCACCATTTAGAAAGGCGGTCTTAACACCCATTTGCCAGATTTCGTAGTCATGGTATGCAGCAATGGCAAGTAGGATCCGGATGGACTTAAGCATAGCCACTGGCGAAAAGATTTCGTCATTATCCACACCTGGTCCACTACTACAAATAAGGGTTGCCCCTACGGATAAATCCGTAGGGGCAACCCACTGCCCCTACGGATATACCCGTAGGGGCGAAAAAATACCCCGTAGGTGCAAAGGCCGCAGGTGCAAGTTGAGGCCCTGAACTTGCCCCTACGGTTAAATTTTTGCCCCTACGGATATATGTGTAGGTCCAGTTGCCCCTACGGCTTAAGCCGTAGGGTATAAGATTTTATATTATTTACGGTTTATTTTAATAAATTACTTTGCCCTACGGAGATAACCGTCGGGGCATGTTATATCCCCTACGGATATATGCGTAGGTACGATTTCGTAGGGGTATAAATTCAGGATTCCTGATATGTAGCCCCTACGGCTAACTCCGTAGGGGATAGTCAGTGGCTCCTACGGATATGTCCGTAGGGGCTTTTCCAACCCCCCGGTACTGAGATCTGGGGGAAATATCAGTTACTGCTGATATTTTGCCCCTACGGCTATATCCGTAGGGGTAACATGTTGGCCTACGGATTAATCCGTAGGTACATATTATCTGAATTTTTTTTTTAAAAGTGGGCTGTTTGATTTTTCCCGCCCTGTGCACAATAATATACATCAATCAAATCATATATTGCAGTATTCATAATCACATCTCACGCATATATATAATATACAAAAGAAACCCAAAAACTGAATATGATATAAATACAAACCAATATCAATGTCGTTTCAAAATGTAGTACAATGTGTATGATATAAATAAATACATGTTTCAAAAAAAAGAACCAAAAATCTACCCTAGCTCGGTCCAGCTCCACCTCTGAATAACGATAGAATAACGCGCGCCTGCTCCTCGGTCAATAAACTATGCAATTTGTCGGTAGCGGGAGTCTGAGCGGCATGTGGTCTACGCAGCCGCCGTCGAGGTAGTCGCTTGCGGAGCCGCGGCTGCGGGAGTCTGAGTGGGCGGTGGAGCTACATGAGCTGTCTGCGGAACCGCAGCCGATGTAGTGGCTTGCGGAGCCGCAGCCGAAGGAGTTGCGTGTGGAGGCTCGGCCGATCTACCTTGTCGCGTCTGGATATAACGTGTGCTACATGAGCGTGTAAGAACTGTTTATTATTCGAATTCGTATCATTATTAAGTTATTTCGAAACCCTGTTTGGATATCTAGTTTGGAAAAGCGTTGTTTATTTCAATTACATATGTATGTATGATTAATCAAACTTAAGTCTAAAACCAAATAAGCTCAAGCTACGTACTAATTATGGATATGTTGATATGTATATAATATGAAATGATATTTTACTATAAAGTAGTATACATACCAGCATCTCCTTCAACTCCTGAACACTGGCCCTCAAGCTATCCAGTTCATGATGGATACGTCGCTCACTGGAGACGGAGGAAGTAACCACCGGGGTGGAGTCCAACCTCATATGGGCCCTGCTAGAGCCTAGTCCTCAGCCTCTGGGAACCTACGTGGTGCCGTCCGTGTGCGGCGTCCAGGACTGGGGTCAGCAGCCTCGAATGTTGCCTTCCCCTAGCAACTGTCAGAACATTATATTTAGCACATACGGGTCTATAAAATTGACAAGAAACACCAAAATCAACAAATTCAAAGCCTTACCTACAGAGATAGAAGATGTGCTCCTCTGGTATCTGCATGTATCAAAATTTGAATAATATTAATTAATTTCAGTACATACATACTAACAAGGTAAACTCGCATATAGCGCTGCTTACACATATGACAGGGAGTGAAGGAGCTCTTGTAGATCATCAGGCGCAAATCTAATCTCATCAAGCAGCCCATGATAATGAGTTGGACGACTAAGAGCAAAAGAAATGTGTGTATATTTATGATATAGCATTCTAAATCAATATACATGCCCTATATAACATATAAACATACCTGGAGGAACGGGAGTGGCCTCTGTCCCTGATATGGACGCATCACCAACAACTAGACAATCAAACATTGACAATATAAGTAATTTTGACATAAACAGGCATGGATATCTATAATATTACATTCAAAATGGATATTAGAGGGCGCACCTGCAGTGAGAAGTGGCAAAAGTACCACCCAACTAGGGTGTAATTTACAGAATCAGTTGAGACTCTTAAAAGTCATAGAAGAACCAGACCTGCAAAAATCTGATGTATGCTTTCCATGGGACACTAAGAAGTCTCTAAAGGGAAAAGCCATCATTAGTTCATATCAGAGGATTGATGCTGAAACAGAGAACGAGAAATGTCATTTTTTTCTTCTTCCGCCACATTACTGTCTTCTCCTTCTGCCACATTACTGTCTTCTCCTTCTTATTATGTTCGCGTGCAAATTCAATGACTATATTGAGAATATGGATTAATAGTGGGTAGGAAAAGTATTTCTCAAATGGCTTTTGCGTCTTAAAACCATAAACTACTAAGTAATGACATACATAATTTTTTTAGTATAAAGGTTGTTATTTTAAGTTTTTCCTTATAGAGATATGATCTAACTGCATCTATCAACTATAAGTGTGCAGAAAATTATGATAAGAAATCATAAGAAAGGGTCGTAGCCATGCATAACCTTGAATCTACATACCAAATCATGCAAAAGCATGCACTTATTGTCACCTTGCCTTGGAATATAAAATATCTTGGAAGACTATAAGCGAGCATTTAAATCTTATTAGCTTTTGACTTCAACATATATTTTTCTCAAGTACCATGAAATATACTTGCTCCGTATAAACCGTTTTCAGGAAGATGGATTAATAATGACAAATTATCCATTGTGACTCACTAGGTTAGAATTTTCTCTTCTATTAACCATCTTTCTAATCAGCTTGGTAAATTTATTCGGAACCGGCTGTGAATCATTAAAAGAGTAGCATAAGAACGAAAGCTAAAATACAGATATATAGCATACCGATACATCGAAACTTCATAGTTGCGATGGCAATCCAGAGATATTTATTTCTACACACGTGGTGCGCGTGCGAATGCGTCAGGCAACATGGACAAATATTTCATAACATGGAAAGTATTATTCGTATAAAGTAATTAAAACTTTTAAAAAGTTTGGGTAAAGATATTTTCTTAGGTGATGCAATCATATCATGAGGACTAAATTTAAGTTATTATATATATGCATATGTATTTTTCTAACCTAAAATATCACACACACACACAGAAAGAGAGAGAGAGAACACCTGGTAGGTAAAAAAATCAGGTAGCAGGATCCTGAAGAAATGGAGTCCACAGCATTGCTCATCATCATCATCCATGATCCCTTTGATAATATTTTTTCAAAGGGATCACGGATGATGATGATGAGCAATGCTGTGGACTCCATTTCTTCAGGATCCTGCTAACTGATTTCTCTATCTACCTGGTATTCTCCCCCCCTCTCTCTCTCTCTGTGTGTGTGATATATTAGATTAGAAAAATACATAAGCATATGTATAATAGCTTAAATTTAGTCCTCATGATATGATTGCATCACCTAAGAAAATATCTCTACCCAAGCTTTTTAAAAGTTTTAATTACTTTATACGAATAATACTTTCCATGTTATGAAATATTTGTCCATGATGCCTGACGCATTCGCACGCGCACCACGTGTGTAGAAATAAATATTTCTGGATTGCCATCGCAACTATGAAGTTTCGATGTATCGGTATACTATATATCTGTATTTTAGTTTTCTTTCTTATGCATGTCTTTTAATGATTCGCAGCCGGTTCCGAATAAATTTACCAAGCTGATTAGAAAGATGGTTAATAGAAGAGAAAATTCTAACCTAGTGAGTCACAATGGATAATTTGTTATTATTAATCCATCTTCCTGAAAACGGTTTATACGGAGCAAGTATATTTCATGGTACTTGAGAAAAATATATGTTGAAGTCAAAAGCTAACAAGATTTAAATGCTCGCTTATAGTCTTCCAAGATATTTTATATTCCAAGGCAAGATGACAATAAGTGCATGCTTTTGCATGATTTGGTATGTAGATTCAAGGTTATGCATGGCTACGACCCTTTCTTATGATTTCTTATCATAATTTTCTGCACACTTATAGTTGATAGATGCAGTTAGATCATATCTCTATAAGGAAAAACTTAAAATAACAACCTTTATACTAAAAAAATTATGTATGTCATTACTTAGTAGTTTATGGTTTTAAGACGCCAAAGCCATTTGAGAAATACTTTTCCTACCCACTATTAATCCATATTCTCAATATAGTCATTGAATTTGCACGCGAACATAATAAGAAGGAGAAGACAGTAATGTGGCAGAAGGAGAAGACAGTAATGTGGCGGAAGAAGAAAAAAATGACATTTCTCGTTCTCTGTTTCAGCATCAATCCTCTGATATGAACTAATGATGGCTTTTCCCTTTAGAGACTTCTTAGTGTCCAATGGAAAGCATACATCAGATTTTTGCAGGTCGGGTTCTTCTATGACTTTTAAGAGTCTCAACTGATTCTGTAAATTACACCCTAGTTGGGTGATACTTTTACCACTTCTCACTTCTCACTGCAGGTGCGCTCTCTAATATCCATTTTGAATATCGATAATATTACATTCAAAATGGATATTAGAGAGCGCACCTGCAGTGAGAAGTTGTAAAAGTACCACCCAACTAGAGTATAATTAACAGAATCAGTTGAGACTCTTGAAAGTCATAGAAGAACCCGACCTGCAAAAATCTGATTTATGCTTTCCATTTGACACTAAGAAGTCTCTAAAGGGAAAAGCCTATGTGAAAGCCATCATTAGTTCATATCAGAAGATTGATGCTGAAACAGAGAACGAGGAATGTCATTTTTTTCTTCTTCTGCCACATTACTGTCTTCTTCTTCTTCTTCTGCCACATTATTGTCTTCTCCTTCTTATTATGTGCGCGTGCAAATTCAATGACTATATTGAGAATATGGATTAATAGTGGGTTGGAAAAGTATTTCTCAAATGGCTTTTGCGTCTAAAAAACATAAACTACTAACTAATGGCATACATAATTTTTTAGTATAAAAGTTGTTATTTTAGGTAGGACAACTGCCAATTCTATGGCTTGTGGCCACCAGCGACTGCTTTCTCACCACAGTAAAAATAATGAGGGACTATAACATATCATGAGTTCGATATGCACCGTGATTTCATAGCATATGTCTATTAACCTATAATGTATAAGTTCTCGGCGTTGATTGCAGAGGTGCATACAGTCTGAACTAGTAAATATACGTAAGAAGGAAAAAGAAGAAAGGATTCATAAATATGGTTGGGCCAGAAACAGACTTAGTCACTGAATGACATATAACTGATATTCCTTGATGTAGAAATCAATACACCTTTGATAACAAACTCATTCTTTTTTGGGAGATATATAAATAACCGACTCTGACCCTCAGCATTCCATTGAACACATGGAAATCCATCGTATCTCATATCCAGCCACCTCACTTCACCGATCCTATGATCGCCCTCTTGAGGACGCACAACCCTAGCCGCAGCCCCAGCCCAAACCCTAGCCTTAGGTGGTGGTGATGAATGTGAATCCTCATGTGATTTTGCATATTATTGCAAGAGCGTTAATGGGTTTTCAAGATTTGTACGTAGTCAAGAGCAATTGTGAGCAAGGAAAGTAAAAATAGTTTAGGAATTTTATCAAACAGCTGGTGAGCAAACTAGCAAAACGTTTTGAATGAAAATATAATGTAAAATAATTTCGAGAATCAAAAGTGATAAGCTTTGTTAATGATATGGGAGAGAAGCTTGCTTTTTCTTTTTTGTGAAAAATATTTTAGGTTTTTTTTCCTTATTTCTGTTACATCCTGACCGAAGAACTTTCACAATTGTTAAAATTCAACATTTTGGTCAGTCCTCTCCTTTATTGATATGCATGTGATGTGAGGGTTGGATTTAACACAGCAACCATTGTTCATCAATATATATTACCAAATAAAGCTCTTTATTGTTGGTTATGTTGGTTTCATCCAATTCTTGCCTCAATTTGGTGTAATTTGAAATGGCCCACGTTTCTAGGGTTTGATATGGGATGGCAATAGAAAAGAGAATTTGTTCTCAAGTTATGATCGAATACCATAATAAATTGGGAGTTGGTTAGGATTGTGAAATTGTGAAAGTAGTTGCATTTTTTTCAAGTATGATCTTGTGAAAATCGGAAGAAATATTTAACATCATTTTGTTGTTATTTAGGATTAGCACCCTCTAAAGGATTTTAAGTTAAGATAATGGATATGGATCTTTTGTCAGGATAAAGAAGATCTGCACATGCATAAATACTAGTATAAGATAATTCAAAATTTGGGACAACGGATACATACCGCTAAAAGATATAAGAGATTAATGGAGGGAAGAGGCCATAGGAGGGGATTCCCTCCTATGGCGTCGAAAAAATACCCTCTCCCTAATTTTTTCCGCCGATCGGCACCCACCATCTTCATCGTCATCATATAAGATGTGGGTACACCAAATTTCATGTGATTTTACAACTTTTTCACCGTTGATTTAGTGGGTTCAAAATTAACGGTTTGCCGACAATAGAACTTTTTACATTGCTAAATCAACGGTGAAAAAGTTGTAGAATCACTTGAAATTTGGTATACCCACATCTTAGATGATGACAATGAAGATGTTGGGTGCCGATCGTCGGAAAAAACCATGGAAGGGGTATTTTTTCGACGCCATAGGAGGGAATTCCCTACTATGGCATCTTTCCTCCATTATTCTCAAGATATAAATCGAAAACCCAAACAATATTTTGTGATAAACTTAAGTGTTCTTGCAAACTAATACAAATCTTGTTAAAAATTTGATAAATTGACCTTCCCCTTCCCCAGCCCTAGCCCCAGCCCGCAGCCCCAGCCGCACCCCCAATAAAAAATTTGATAAATTCTACCCAGCCCCGACCCCGACCCCGACCCTAACCCTACCCCGACTGCGACCCTAACCCTACCCCGACCCCGACCCCGACCCCGACCCTTCCCCTTCCCCTTCCCCTTCCCCGACCCCGACCCCGAACCCGACCCCGCAGCCCAGCCCCTGCCCCAACCCTAACCCGACCGCGACTGCGACCGCGACCCCAGCCCAACCCAGGCCAACTCGCGCGCCATGAACCTTAAGCCCAAAATAATCCAATAAATTCTTTAACTTACCTCGAGATTTACTCACCTGAACGGCTGCTGGGGCAGGGGCGACGATCTGAACGGCGGTGGCGACGACCTTAACCGCGGTGGCGACGAGAACTCCAGTGGCGACGAAACCGGCGATGGCCACTAGGAGAACAACCTTGGCGGCGACGGCGTGGCGCATTGGGGTAGGCGATCGAACTCCAGTGGCGACGAAACCCTAACCTTATTTTCGCGCCCGATCGAGAGAGAGAGGGAAATGAGCGTAGGCGATCGATCTGGGATTTTATTAAATCGATATTTACTTGCCCCTACGGATATATCCGTAGGTCCTTTGTTTGCGGCTCCGTAGGGGCAAACACCTAATTAAGAATTAATATTTTTATTCTTGGACGTCTTTGCCCGTAGGGGCAACCATTTAGCCCTACGGATATATCCGTAGGTCCAAGTTATTTTTGCCCCTACGGATAACACTATCCGTAGGGGCAAACCCCTATTTTACTAGTGGTCGTTGAAGATAGCCCTTTTCAACAAGTCTAGCTTTGAAAGCCTCAACTTTTCCATCTACACCAAGTTTCTTCTTAAAGATCCATTTGCTCCCAATGGGTTTTACCCCTTCAGGAGAAACTTCCAAAGTCCATACTTTGTTGCTGTACATGGATTCCATCTCAGATCGCATTGCATCCAGCCATTTCACAGAGTCCCCACTCGTGATGGCTTGCTTGAAGCTAGTCGGGTCATCATCTTCCTTGATGCAATCCTCGTTTCCACCGTCAACGAGAAAACCGTAGTATCTCTTAGGTGGAAGAGGATCCCTACTGGATCGGCGGAGAGGCCGAGGTTCGTTAGGGACTATCGAATCCTCTGGTTTGACTAAATCTTCAGTTGTAGCCTGTGCTGCTGGAACTTCTTCCAGTTCTACCTCATTGCCACTATCTTGTTTTATAAGAAAACACTTTTCTAAGAAGGTGGCATGTCTAGAAACAAACACTTTTTGTTCCTCGGAGTGGTAGAAGATATACCCTTGCGAATGCTTGGGATATCCAATAAACTTGCACAGAACTGACCTTGCCTCGAGCTTGTCCGGATTTTGTGTTTTCACATATGCCGGATAACCCCATATTTTAACATAATTAAGATATGGCCTCTTTTCTTTCCATATCTCATATGGAATGGTAGGCACAGATTTAGACGGAACTTGATTTAATAGGTATGCAGCTGTCTCAAGCGCATAACTCTAAAAGGAAATAGGTAACTCAGCAGTGTTCATCATAAAGCGCACCATATCTAATAGGGTGTGATTCCTCCGTTTCGATACACCATTATGCTGTGGTGTATAAGGATGAGTAAGCTGAGAGAGAATCTCATTCTCTTTTAGATAATCTAGGAACTCATTGCTCAAGTATTCTCCTCCTCGATCAGATCGAAGGATTTTAATACTTTTGTTGGATATATATGCCCTAGAGGACAGTATTTTATATGTATACATATGGATGCTAGGGATATATATGTACAGGACAATCTTGCTCAGTTTTATAGTATATTATTTGACTTGTCTTTGTCAGGATATGTGTATTTATTTCTATTGTTGTTATATCTAGCTTACACATATTGATAAAGACTCGATACGGTAGTATACTATTATGGTTTGTCTTTATCTTAACATGGCATATGCCATACTCGTTATTACATATTGCGGTTATATGTTGATAAAGCCCGTAGGATCTTGCTTGACTACCTGCGTTGTGATGGCGATCATACTTGTGGGAGTAGGGTAGTCCATAAGCACATCCTTAAATGGTCCCTAGTCGCGTGAGCATCGAGACTGGGTATTGATACTCCAGAGTAGACTAGTGTATACGTTTCTAGCCCCGTCGGGGGATGGTTGGTCCCGCAGCCATTAGTCTGATGCACCTAAGATCGTATACAGGTGCTCACTGGGGGTGAGTATACTGGACGGACTCGCCGAGAACTTCCATATGGTACTATACCTATCGTCAGATGGAAGTTCTCAGGTGACATGTGTACAGGTTAGTCTTTAGACCTGAGATCAGCATTTGTCTCGTGTGAGTTCCCACTAAGCTTTGATCACTACCCTACCACGGCTCTACTGATTCGTGCAAACAGGTTTTGGTTGGGTTCAGTCCCGAGCCACATGGAGGCAGTGAGCGATTGTTGTGGATTCGTCTCTCCTGGTATTAGGAGTTGATATCGCACAATGATCGATTGGTCAGGACCATAAGACCTTGGCTAAGGCAGTTGGGATTTACTGATAGGTTGATCAGTAGTTTCCTAGATCGGTCCTGAGCCACATCGACATGACTTATCAGATTATTAGGGTCTGACGTTCACCACCCCCTAGACCTGGTATGCGATACTCTTTGACGAAAAGACCGGACTGTACGGATATTGTCATGGATAGGATCAGTAGTAGTTCGGACGAGTTTGCTCGTCGGCCTTCCTTTCGACAGGTACCTGGGTAGCCGTTACGTACAGCTTGTGCCTCTGACGTGCTTGTGGTTAAACCCACTACCAGAGTACTGTCGAGTCTTTAGAGTTCCACACAGAGGGTTTCCCAGCTTCGTGCGAAACGAGTAGAGGTCGTATGGTTTTATGACATGGTTCGATCACATACGCGTACTTGTGCATGTTTGGTGTTCAGGCAGTAGATAAGCGGGCTATGGTTTAAGCCGGATCCTAGTATTTGATTTTGGATTGGTTCAGTCTCATTGTATCGGAACACGGATGCGGGTATGTATATACAGTTGACAGAGGCAGAGAAAGAGACACCTCATTAGGGTTTTGACCATTGACTTGATTAAAGCCATAATGAGATGGAGGAAATTGTTTACTAATTTTATTAGTGTTAATTGTGTCATGGTTAATTGGTTTGACCATTTGACTTGTTGACCATAGTTGACTTAGATATTTTTGTTGAGCATGAGATATTTTGCTTAGCATTAATTGTGACATGATAATGGTCAAATCAAATGAACCATCACAATTATCCTAATTAAAATTATTATTCTTTTTTCCTCATATGAGAGCTCACTCTTCATTTTATCAAGTAGACACTCTCTCTCCTTCTTCATCTCTCTCAAGCCCTAGTGTTTCATGAATTGAAAATCAAGGGCCATTGAGACCAAGCGACCAAAACCATTCTCTACTAACTCTAGATCACTTAGTCTAGCAACCCAAGTGTTCTAGTTACCTCAAGTTAGAGGTTTAGCTCAAGGTTGGAACTCTCGGGTGGACCATCGTTGACACAAGGAGGCCGGAGTTCAAGCACGATCCATACTTCCATCGAGGAGCTTGAGGAGAGGATCGAAGAAACGAAGGACTTGTTTCCGTTAGGTATATTTCTATCATAGTAGACAGAACCCTTACTTGCTAACTAGGTTTATGGTTAAGATCCGGTTTGTGTTTATTCTAGCGCCAAAGTTTATGATCGTCATAAAATTTTTGTTCCGATTTTGGCCACGGAAGTTGGCCGGGGAGCTAGTGTAACCCTTCAACTTTTACCTATTTAGTTCTCGACTTCGTGCTTATATTCTTTGAATTTCTCAAAAGCTTCAGACTTATGTTTCAACAGGAACACATGTCCGGATCTTGAGAGATCGTCAGTGAATGTAATGAAGTACGAGAAACCATTCCTGGCATGTGTAGACATGGGACCACATATATCAGTATGTATCAGTCCCAAGAGTTCAGTAACTCTTTCTCCGTGTCCACTAAACGGAGTTTTGGTCATTTTGCCTTTGAGACGTGACTGGCAAGTGTCATAAGATGAAAATTCGAACGGTTTCAAGTATCCATCTTTATGTAACTTAGCTAGTCGTGTCGCATTGATATGACCTAGTCTACAATGCCACAAGTTCCTCTTGTGTGTGTTATGTACATTAAGAACCGTGGTTTGATTTAGAACGTATATGCCATTATTTAACGAGCCTGTTCCAATCAACTTTTGATCTAGGAAGATGTTCATAACATTATCCTGTACTACAAAATTATATCCTACTCTACTTAATAAAGAAACTGATATAATATTGCATATCAGGGTCGGAATGTAATAACATTCGTTCAGAATCATTGTATTACCATTTGGTAATACAAGGTGATATTCTCCAACTGCTTTGGCTGCAATATTTGCACCATTCCCTACTCTTATGGAATGATCACCCTCTCCCAGTTCTCTACCTTTCGGTAGCCCATGTAACATATTACATATGTGGGATCCCGATCCGGTATCTAATACCCAGGACGTAGAGTGAACTGAGAAACAATTCTTGATAACAAACACACCCGAAGAAGATGCATCAACATGCTTATTCTTCGTTTGGGTGGCGTGAGAATCCGGATATGTCCCTATTCCCTGCTCTGCCTTATAATAATTATAAGAAAGAAATTAACCAACCTTCCCTTACCCAGTATAACAAGCGGGTTCGGTCAACACATCCATATTATTATCTTGATTAAGGCCTGACATGGTCGCTACCTGTAGAGAGAGAGAGAGAAGAAAACACTTTAGCGTATGTGTCACGACCCGAAATATTAGCTCGTGACCAGCACTTGAATCACTCAACGTCTAAAGGCATAACGGAATTCAAGTAAGCTGAAACCCAGAAATCTAAAACTTTTAAGAAAAATAAAAGAGGTGAAGTTTTTGAAATAAAGGTATAATGAAATAAAGTTTTCTTAATGCATAGAAAAGAAACATGAATGATGCAAGTGAAATTTACTAGTTTGAAAACATATTTCGTCTTTTAAAAATTTTGGCAGTACCTCCTTTGTATATTTCGATCCAAAACCACATGTACAAGATAATGATAAAGGCATCCCCAAGCGGGTGCTAGCTCTTCGTCAAACGGCGGATCACAACCACGCAAGACAATATAAATAAGTATACGACGCTCAACAGAGAAGTTCACCACAGAAAGATAAAGAAAAGCAAGACATATAAACCACAAGTAGCGGAAAGCCCCCTCGCTCTAAGTCTCGCAACCACAATCCTACTAAGTCTCATTACATATACAATTTACAAATTTTGATTGATGGAGTTAACTAGATACAATATGAAATATAGATACAAGAGTGGGTACGATACAAATGTCCCACATACCAATGCAAAACACCCGAATGCAACTGTGTGCCAGCTAAGCCGCTACTGATCCAAGCGGTCAACCTGCAAGAACTGTGGCACAACGGGGGTGAGTTGCTAACTCATGAGTAGAAAAATATCAACAGATAGAAATCGAATAAACAACGACTCCTAGGTCAACTATATCATAAAGGTAATACTATGATATCTAGGGTGACCGGGTCGGTATATGTGCCAACAAGGTAGTCAATTCCTATAAGCCTGTGGATAACATCCAACAGTATAATCAATGCATGAATGCATGTGGATCTCGTCCACCCATATAATCAAAGAATGTATGCATGTGGATCTCGTCCACCCATATAATCAAAGTATGTATGCATTTGGATCTCGTTCGCGTGTCAACCACTGACACCATAACATCATGCATGTAAATATCATAAAAGCATATGCATGAAAATATAAGGATATAAATCAACATATGTCCCTCGCGACACCTCAAATCATAGAACCTGAGTGTCCAGCATCGACACTCGAAACATCATGAAAACCGTGTCCAGCATCGACACGCAAATCCTTAAATCTCTCGGGCTCTGTCAGTCCGGATCGGCCCACGGGCTCCGTCAGTCCGGATCGGCCCATATTATCTCTCGACTCCAGTCGGTATCCTCCGGATATCCGCCGAGCCTAAATACTATCACCGATGGGTAGTGCTCCCCTGCCAGGCTCACCATCTAACAATACGAGTCTTCTTGCTCCGGGGTACCTCACCGGGTCCACCATGTACCCGCAGACGGTGCCTACCGCTCCTCGAATCGGGTTTCACATGCCACTCTCAGAACCGAGAAAACACATGGTGGACGCACTGAAATATCATATCAAGAGAAACCGGGTTTTTAAAACAGTACATGCTTTCTTTTGAAATATCCACGGTTCTCAAATCCAGAAATCTCATGAAAACAGCATATCTCAATGCATAAAAGCGTAAAGCATGATGTATGCGACATATAACAGAAATGTAAGCGTATCAATATATCATGCAATATGTAACAGTGATATGACATATTAAGGGAAAACCGCTCTTTTAAAATGATTCCAGTTTTTAAGATATAACATGCGGTTCCCAATTTCCCAGTAAAACCAGTTATCTATTTAGGCACAATATGTATAAGCGCAAGTATAAATGTACCAATGTATGTGTGCACCAATATGGATATACAATGTGTATGTGCGCAAATATGGATGTATCAATGTATATGTGCACCAATATGGATATACAAATGTGTATATCCGCAAGTATGGATGTATCAATGTATATGTGCACCAGTATAGATATACAATGTGTATGTCATGATGCAGCAACCCTACTGTGTAGTGACATGGAAATTATCGATGATGAAGTGTGTGAGCCGGCAAATCTGTGTACGTGTAACATACGCATCATCGATAATGGTGCAAGTGTACTAGCACAGGTATAAGCGATGCAATAAGAATAATATGAATGTAGTATAAGGTAAATCATATGCAAATGCTGACGGGTATACGTATCTAACATGACCGAGTCGGGGAATCTATCAATCGGCATCTACCCTAACAACATCGCGTATGGTATAATCCATCGTACGACAACCTCTGGTCAAGGGTAAGGATCAATCATCATGTCAAACTCATCACGCACGGAAAATCATCGTACGGCGGCATTAAACCAATAGGGATCTATCATCCTATAAGACAAAAGAGGGTACGGCCTAATATCACGTACGGCCTATCATCCATGATTAACAACATTCTGTATATATATATATATATATATATATATACCTATGTCCCAGGTAACATCCATAACGACCTCACATCATAGGACTGACAAGGTATCAACCATCTCAATCGACTCGCATCCGTATACCAAAACATCGTCATATCATCATATCCATCTTATATTCCTTCATCGCATTTATATCTCACATCAAGTCGAGTTTACATAACATTCTATCTTTACTAAAAGTATAAGTATCTAATCTAACATAGACACCCGAACCATACAAACAGTTTTTGAAAGATGCGAATCGTAGTTTTGAAAGTAGGGGTTAAGGTGTTTTTAAAGAAAAGATATCATTTGAAAATCCGTAACACCCCTCAAGGTAACTATTTAAAAGATGCATATGATTCTTCAGTTTAGAAATATGTATGGTTCAGATGACACACCTACGTCGACTATCTAGTCCTATAGTACCTTAAACAGCAATATCATCAAATATCATCCTCAAGTTTCGTCATCACATACTAGTCGTATCATATCGCTTCTAACAATCCTTTAGTTTCAATATAGTTTCACTAACTATCCTTTAATTCTAATCCTAGTTTCCTAATCTAGGTTTCCTTAACTATATTCTATAAAACAGTTTCCACCAAAACTTTGCGGGGGTGCTATACGCCATCCACCCGACTTCCCCCGTGGATATAGATCCACTCACCTTGCTTCTTGCTTGCCGATTTTGATGACGCCACACTCCGTCTTATCGGAATCCACATGAAGGTACCTACAATAATAAACAATCGCAATTCGTATTAAAATCAAGGCGGAAAACCAAAACGTCACAAGTTTCGCTCATAGGTTAAAACCTATAGCTTCGCGAGCAAAACACGACAATTAACCCTGGTCGTGGACGTCCAAACGCCACACGACGGAAACACAATACCAAATACCAAATTCAAATTCATTAAAAGCCGCAAAACAATTCCAGAAATTAAGTGAAACACTCCCAGATTTTCCCCAGGTGACAATTAGCCAATTCTGCATACAGGAGGGGTCTAATTTAGTGCAAAAGGAACCATGGACCAAACATGGGACCCTAATTCCCTGATCTAGCCACAAATTGAGGCCATAATGGATAAATCTGTGGCCTTGGGTTGGGGTATGGGGCTAGGGTTTCAGTGGTAGATTCCTAGGTGCCTGCACGACTCCCAGTATTTGCTAAATAATTTTTAGTGCCCCCGAGTTATTCCTGATTTCCCTGCACACCTTTTATTTCTACAAAACCGACATGAACTCAAATCCCAAATACGTATTTTGGTTTCTAGGCTATGGTCCAGGTCAAGAATCATCTCACAAGTCTTATTGACAGCCACAAAACACCACCAATTTCCCAGACCCTTCTCTTGGGATTTCAAAGTTCACACATCTATCACTAAACGACATCTAAACTTAAACAAAAGCTAGGAAATCACAAATAATCTAAATGAAAAGAGATATACCTCATGGTTACACCCAAACAAAACCCTAGAAGTCCCAATGTTGTCAAAATCCGACTTTTCTTGGTTCATTGCGATGAGGGTGAGGAGGTGATCATTTTTTTGTGAAAGGGTATAGGGTTTTGGAAAGGTTTTTAGGGTGGATCAAGAGGGTAGAAGATGGAGGGAGATGAGGAAGAAGAAGAAGAATAAAACGGTGGAGGGACAAATGGGGCAGCACTCTCTCCCTCTCCCTCACTTTCTCACTCCAATTCTCTCTCCTAACATGCTTATCTCATCAATATGTCCCCTCTCTCTCTCCTCAATCATTTCTCTTTTCTTTTCTTTTCTTTTCTCACCCAAAAGCCTAACCATAACATAAAACACACAAATAAAATAACATGTAACATGTCATGGTGCACTAACCATGAAAATTGTAGAAACACGGATTTGGCTTAATCGCGATTAGCAGTGCACTGATCGGGTTTTTATCGAAACTGCATATAATAAATTTTATAAAATGCCAAATCCTTAAAATATATTATTAAATGAATAAATTATTTTAATTTCCATTTATTTCACAATTACTGGTATATATTTATACCCTTTTTCGAAAACCCCAATTTCGCAAATCGGGCAGTTTTCGGGAAATATATTATTTTAATATTAAATTCCAAAAATAATATTTTATATTTTCTGAAATGTTACAATCTTCCCCCCTTAAAGAAATTCGGTCCCCGAATTTAAATTTAAACCCCCAAAATCTAAAACATTTCGATAATCAGCTCAAAACAACGGGGCTCCGAAATCATGGAAAACGCAGAAATAACACAGCACGTCAAGTGCGCTTGAAAACGAGTACAAAACACAAAATCGAACTCCGTCAAGCGTTACGCAAATCATCGGATTTGCACGTGTATCCTCGGAGTTACAATAGAGATACAGATATCGAAATCCAGTACTGAAATCCAATATACATTAGTCAAATTCTATAATACGTGTATAGTACGCATCCTTGAAAAAAAAACTTCTAAGAAATAAATAAAACTCATGCAAAAATCTTTCTAAATCGCCGCGTGAATGTGTAGCTCACGGCATAAGTGACGGACGCTCATTTTAAAATAATAATATATGTCCATATATGTTTTCCTAAATACACGTTCCGTCGTTTTCAAAATATCCCAAAAGGTTTTCCCTTTATAGACGTTCGTGCCGCTCACGGACACATAGGAAATAGAGAGACTATAGCTCTTTTTCAAAAACCTCTTGGTAAATTTTAATGAATGCAAAGTACTCAGGTAGTGTCCTCAGATCAGTCATGTTCGGCTACTTCATAATATGGTGCCCATCAAGGAAATAAAGTGCTCAAAAGCAAAATCAGCCTCAAAGGCGTATCCAATAATCACGTGCGTCTGGTGTGCACGGAAATCAAGTCCCAATACAAGTGCTACCAATGTGCACAAAAGTAAACTAAGTGCAATGGGTGTGCACGAAAGTATGTGTCCAGTGCAACGGGTGTGCACGACAACAATATCAAGTGCATCTAAAATGCACTAAAACCTCAATCCAGTGCATCCGATGTGCATAGAACGGCATCTCATATCATGCACCCAACATGCGCGAAAATCCAAATCAGTGCATATGTCCCGCACGAATGAAATCGCATACAATATGCATGGAAGAAATCTAAATCAAGAGCATCCAACATGCACGAGTAAAATCTCACTCAAGTGCATCCGATGCGCACAAAAATCCAAAATCAAGCGCCTAATATGCGCAAAAATCCAACCAATGCGCGTCGGGTCCGTAAAAGCATATAGTGCAGTAGCATGCACGAAAACGAACGGCAAGTGCCAACACGCACGAAAATACAAATCTGGTAAAACGAATGCTCAAGGATATAAATCGGGTGCAACCAGGGTACGGAGTATAAATCCAGTGCGACAAACGCATAAATACCCGTCCGGTGCAACAAATGCAAGAAATGCAAATCTAGTGCAACTAATGTGTGAAATACGAATCTGGTGCAGCAAATGCACATAATATAAATCTGGTGCGACAATTGCACGAAATGAAAACCTAGTGCAACAAGTGCACGAAGTGCTAATCTGGTGCATCCAGTGCACAAAATACAAATACAGTACATCCAGTACACTAAATACGAATACAGTGGATCCAGTGCATCCAGTGCACGAAATACAAATACAGTGCATCCAGTGCATAAAATACAAATACGGTGCATCCAATGCAAAAATAAAAATCCAGTGCACGAAATACTAATACAGTGCATCCTGTGAACAAAATACCGATCAATAACTCAAATGCATAAACAGCAACACCAAGTGTACCAAGGTGTATAGAATCGTAAACGTGTGCAACTGCGTGCACAAAACGCATATCAATGCACTACAAGCACATATAAGCTATACCGAGTGCAAAAATCAAACCGAGAGTGTACCACACGCACAAAATCAAATCACCGTATGAAATCCACAAAATCATAGACATGTGCAGCCAAGGCACAAAACCGATATCAAGTGTAATAAATAAGCACAAATCAAAAACCAACACAATGGTGTATAAAAACATATCTCAAGTGCAATAATTATGCACAAAATGTAAATACCCAGTAGGTGCAGCTATGGTGCACGAAATCAATATCAGGAAACTCGTCATCAAAACTCAACTCCAATCGATATAAGCGTGATACTCAGATAACAACACAAATCGCAACAAGGACATCGAGGTACACTTCCAACAATGTTGAAAAATGAATTGATGCGCCTAAAACCGGCAGAACAAGAATATCCGCTCGCCTCCTACTCACGGTCTGGCGTCCTCTTTCAATGGGTACTCATCTTCTCCTCGGATTACCAATCTCGCAATCCATCGGCTCATCGGCCCTATCAGGTGTGCTAACGGGGACGATTCCGTTCTGGGACTTCTCTAGTCATCTCCCGGTCAATCATCACGACCACTCGTAAGGCAGCATGTCACTGGCGTCGGCCTCTGGCTCTCTGAATATACGTGACACATCTGATCCTAGATGCAAATCTCACTGCAGTAGTGTCCCGAAAGGAATCCTGCTCAGGGTCTCTTCCGATCTCGCCTATGCCGAACTGTAGGGAGGCTGGTACCCTTACATAATATTTTCTCGTTTTCTGGACATCTGCGTGTTCCGCACACATTTCCTCGGAAACTGGCCGCATCCCAACACTCTGTATGCATATTAGATCTCTAATCTCGACGGGGAGTAGTATCAGCTCGTCAGCATCTCGCATGAACCTATGGCTCCACTTGTCTGTATCATCGTCCACTATGACGTCACGCCATGCTATCTGCGCACTGCAACTGTTCTCGGCCACGGTCAATCCGAAGTCTTTCGCACGGACTCGAAATCATGTACTCTGTAGCTTCATCAATCTGTAGAAGATATCTGGCCGAACACGTCTTCGGGAACTCATCCCAACTATCGGAGGAGTACTCAATACTCGTCCGTCCTCGATCAGCTCACAACGCATCGGGGTGAGGTCCTCTATCAAAAGCTGGTCAGCTGGCTGATCTCTTATCACATGATAGTATGCTATCTGGTTGCTCTTTACCTTAACGTGTACACTGATTGTCTCTCTGTTACATGTTGGTAAAGCCCTTAGGATGTGTACTTGAGTACCTGGACTATGATGCGGATCATACTAGTGGGGACCAGGTAGTCCATAAGTACATCGTTCAAGGTCCCTAGTCGTAGGTGTATCGAGACGGGGCATCGATATACCAGAGTAGACTAGCTTATACCTTCTCGACCCATAAAGATGGGCAATGGATGATCCCATATCCATTGGTGTTTAACATCAGAGATGATATACGGGTGCTCAGTGGAGACTGGGTACACTGGACGGACTCGCCGAGAACTCCCAGATGGTATTATACCTCACGTCAGATGGCAGTTCTCTGGTGACACAGGTACAGGTTAGTCTGTAAACCCGAGATCGTCATAGAGTCTTGTGTGATTCCCACTGTGCTTTGATTTCCACCTTACCATGTCCAAGAGGGCGTGCAAAACGGTGGTTTTTGGGTACAGTCCCGAATCACATGGAGGCAATGAGCGATAGGAGGGGATTCGTCTCTCCCGGTATAGGGAGTTGATGTTGCGCTGTGTTCGATTGGCTATAACCTGAAATCCCTGGCCAGGGTTGCTGAGATTTACTGGTAAGTGTTACCAGTAGTTTCTCGAACTGTTATAGACCTCATATCTATTGGGGTCTGACGTTTACCACCCCTAGGCGAGATATGCCACATATCAGACGACGAGACCGGACTGTATGGTAAGTGTTGCGGGTTGGATTCACAGGAGTGTGAGCGGGCTCGTTGATCTTCTGATCACTCAATACCCGGGTGGCCGTTACGTTTAGCAGACCGCTTGCGGCTTGTGGGTGTTTGATATGATCATCACCTGCTGCCGGCGTACTGACGAGTCTTTAGAGTCCTACATAGAGGTTTCCTGGCTCAAGCGAAACGAAATAGGAGCGCATATGAGATATGTGCGGGACCGAGAATAATACCAGTATGTGATACTGTATTCTATTCTCGCGATTTGTATCATCGGCAGGTTATATGTGATATAGCCGGGTTACCGAATCAAGTGTTGATTCGATACATTGATACACATGATATTAGTCGGTTATATGCAGTATGACCGGATCATTAAATCAAGTGTTGATTTAATGATTTAATGTATAATTATATATTTAATATATTACTTTGCATTAACTAATATTGGTTCACTTAAGATGGATTTTCTCACTTGATGTGCACATTGTATATGTGATATATTTTTGTGCACTTGATTGTATCATGTTTGATGATACATGCAAGCTTGGGTGTATGTTTACTTTAAACCATGTTTAAGTGAATGGTTAGGGTTTTGTTATCTTTTCTTAATTATTTATTTTAAGGCAAGAAACAAATTGGTGGCTTCTTCTTTTTTTTACTTTGAAGCTTCATGAAGCTTTGACCACTTTGTTTTTCCTTAACCCTAACCATTCAACTAAACCCTAGTTTATTCTTTACACTTGTTAAACTCACCCATGGTTGCATTATGATAAGAATGACTTAGATTTTCTTTTTAAGAAAATTCTTATTATTCTTTCTTCATCTTCATCTTCATCTTCATCTTCATCAAGCTTCATAAAAGCTTGCTAGCTTCAATGGTGCCTTGAGAAAAAGAGTGAGAAATCCAATTCTAAAGTGAACCCACTTCCTATTTCTTCATTCTCTACCACTTGCCATGTAGTATAGGGTGTTTTCTACACAAGTTTCATGACTTGGTGAAGTTGGAGCTTGATCTTGAGTTGCCTCGACGTAGATCATCTTCGGCATCGAAGTCGACGACCTAGCCCGATCATTTCTCCGATGAAACCATCGCCAAAGTTCGGGATCCGATGATCGCAGCGAAGGGACATCGTCACGGAGCTATGGAGGTGGAGGACCGGATCTACAAAGGTTGTATTTTCCGTTCACTTAGTACTAAAGCAGTTTAGTAGCTTATAGTTTCGCCTAATATCTAGTTTACGATCTAGCATTAGGGTTTCTCGGCATATATTTTTTGAATTTGGCATGGATGATGCCTTGTGGAACCTCTTGAGTGTGCCTAGTAACCCTACAGTGGTATCAGAGCCTGTCTAGAGCCTTAGGCGAAGTGTAGACGATGTTTTAAGTCCGATCGAAACACGAAACCCTAATCCGACCCATTCTCTGTACAATATTTCAAAATTGGGATTTTTGTCAATTAAAAATATGCAGAAAAATCAGCAGGGTTTTCTAAGGGTTACTGTGCAAAACGAGCTCCTGAGTCGACTAAAGCACCGCGGAACCGCGGCAATAACATGGCTTATGCGGCGGTTCCGCAGCCATACAGTCACATCATTTATTGAATTTTGCACAGTAATGTTCTTTAGAGTTTCCTCTGTTTTCTGGGTAATTTTAACTTATACTCAAGTGTTGAGTTTTCTGGGTTGTATTGGGAGTTCGTCGATTCGATCGGAATCTTTAACTTTGTCTGTGTTTTTCCGGATAATTTTTGAATATGTTAAAAAGTTCGACCATATATAAATACCCAATTTTTCCCCTGCCGGAAAATTTCCATGTGTTGGATCATTCCGTAGTTTAAAGACGTTCTAAGTAGTGCAAGTAACGCGATGGACCCTCTAGAAGACAAAAAACCTTAACTCGATTATGTGACCGTCTTGAACTGCCCTTTGAACCTTAGGGTTTGGGGCAGTACGGTGTGCCACATGTGAGGCGTTGGCTTGACCCTTCTGCGGCTGGACCGTTGGTACTGTGGCATGAAATGAATGTTCTTAAACTTATTTCATGTGTTGAGTTGTTTCGGGAAAACTTTGGCGTTTGATTGTTCAATCGGAAAGTTTAACATTTTCTATTTATCTGGAATGCGATACAATATTTGGAATCCACAAATAGTTATAAGATAACTGAATGAATGTTATAAATATAGCACTTTAGTCTCACTTGATCGTTTGCCACGGAATTTTGATGCGATCAAAAGTTCGTCGCAATCACGTAGCGTACGCGGATACTCGCCGGGTAAACTTAATAGGCAGCTGCACCCCATAGCCCTGACCAAGTGACTGTAGGAGAACCCCGTCGCCGAAAGCATCCGTCCGGGTGCTCGCGGCAGCGGTGTTCCGCCTTAATGTACTTCGTCGACGGTATCGGGGATGCGGCCGCCTACTAAAGTTTACGACGAGCATTCGATCAGGATGTCGGGAATCTTGTTGAATTGCCCGACTTGGTATTGAAAAGAGTTTTCGATAATGAGACTAAAATGCGGGGTTTATAATTGTTAGGCAAGCGATGTCTAAGTAATTCATTTAATTAGGCATGCGATGTCTGAGGAGGTTGCGGATTCCAACTGTTGTAGTTTTACACTTTTTTTTCTGTGACCGTAAGTGTAATATATGATATCGCCGGTTTCGTTGCTATATGTCAACGACAATTGGGATGCGCATATTTACTTACGTTGATGACATGTGACGTTATGTGTTGCTGGATATGTTATATTGGATCGTCGTGATTGAATAGCCGGGTTTTTTTTTATGTGAGATGAGTGTTTTTCATTTTCATTCATGTAAAAACTTGTATGTAATATTCTTTTATTGGGGCACTTCCAGGTTGCGGAAGATGTCACCGTTGATGTATATTATTTACTTTTCCGCACTAGAATAGACCCAAGGAGGAGAGCACGAGTAACCGGGTTCTGGAGTCCAGTGGGAGACCAACTCGTGGAGTCGAGTCCGGGTCTCCTAACTCTAGAATTGGTAGGGTTGCTTGCCACTCTCGTAGGGGTCTAGGGGTGTGGGTTTGGCTATTCATCGCGACTGTGGAATCCGTGTTTTATACAGGCTCGTATTGAAAACACGGACGTCCTAGTATATCCAATATTTCATATGATTCTTCTGCTGCGATATCTGTGATGTGATCATTTGATGTTCTGTGATAAATGCTGTATATAGTATATATGATATATTATATAGATGTTACTTATGTTTTACACCCACGCTAGCCCTGCCTTGCTTTGCCGTTAGTTACCTAACCTAACGGTGCACGAGGGGACATCGAGGCGAATGCAGATGGCATAAGTGTACGTCGTATTTATCTGTGATGTTTAGGTGCTTTAATGACGGGACTTCATTAATATGATTAATGAAAGAAAAAGAAACCTAAGATGTTGTGGAATCAAATTTTCTAAAACAGGTAGCTACAGTTCTTGCTTTGCATCGCGGTGTTCCTTGTAGAACATCCTGCACCTTATTCGATAAGGAAAGGGCCGAGATCCCTTCACCGAGAGTGACCCCTTTAGCAATAACTGGCAGATGCTACACACTCGGTTTGTCTTTTGATTGCTTCTATAGTTTCTGCTTTGTACAGGGATATATATGATATATCCCCCACCTCATTCGACGAGGAAAGGGCCGACGATCTCTTCACCGGGAGTGACCCCTTTAGCAAAACTAGAAAAGCCTAAAATACACTCCATTTTAAAATCATTTGATTCTACAACGATATCAAGTTCATTACGCAATAGGTTTTCAGAAAAACCTATCGTAGCCCTCCGTCATTTCAGATAAGTCCTACATAGTATTCGTGCTACGTTTGTTGGCCTGCGTCAAGGCGTAGTGTGCGGTAGCTAACTAGTATTTATCTGTTTATGCATATGATGTAGATTGGATTAGGGTAGTCATGCGACTTTGTTGGTCTGCGTCAAGGGTCGTGCGGGTGGGTTTAATTCAATCATGAAATGACGGGTTGAACTTGACTAGCGGACTATGGTTTGTTGGCCTGTGTCAAGGTCATAGGACGCTAGGGGTAAAATATTATCGGGAATTTCAAGTGTTGAAATTTGCAATGAGATTGCATACCTTCTATGAGATAGTTGGATCCCGATACCCACTGCGAGTAAGAGTTACTCCTGGGAGAATTTTACACAATACAATTATCCGATCAAGTAGGTGTCTAGAAAGGTGTTAACGGGGTTACGCCTCTGGGAAAACGAGGTTTACATTAATTAGGTTCGTGCGAAAGCACGGGGGACCTCCCTCAAAGTACCGATACTGGCCTGGCTGAAAGATTGGCGAACTTGTAGCATGTAATTAATCAAGGGTAGTCTTTCCTTTTAGGGTTTGAAAGAAGATTTGATAAAATCAGTGGGAGCCATCCTGATTAGATAAAATAATAACCGATCTGATCTTGCAAGAGCATACGCTAAGTGTTTTCTTCTCTCTCTCTCCAGGTAGCGACCATATCACTCCTTAATCAAGATAATAATACGGATGTATTGACCGAACCCGCTTGTTATACTGAGCTGGGGAACGTTGGTCCCGCTCCAACTTATAATTGTTATAGGACAGAGCAGGAAATTAGGGATTACCAGAATTCCCATGCCGCCCAAACGAAGAAAGTGCATACTGATGCATCAACTTCGGGTGTGTTCATTACAGCGAACTGTTTCTCAGTATCCTTTACGTCCTGGGTATGTGATACCAGATCAGGATCCCGCATATGTAATCTGTTACATGGGCTACAGAAAGGTAGAGAACTGAGGACGAGTGATAAGTTTCATGAGACAGAAAACGGGGCAAGTGTTGCAGCCAAGTCTGTTGGTCACTGTCACCCTGTATTACCAATACATTGATTCAGAATAAATGCTATTAGATACCGAACCTGATATACAAAATCATATCAGTCTTTTTATTAGTAAAGAAAGGATATAATTTTGTATTGTTGGATAATGTTTTGAACATTTTCTATATCAAAAGTTGATCGGTTCAGGCACGTTATCTAAAAGCATTGATGTTCTCAATCAAACTACAGTTCTTAGTATACGGAACACACACAAGTGGAAGAGTTCAGAAATGAACAGATCCTTCTTGAGGTATTGTAGACTAGGTCATATCAATGCGACCCGACTAGCTAAGTTTCACATAGATGCATATTTAAATCTGTTTGAATTTACGTCTTGTGAAACTTGCCAGTCATGTCACAGAGATAAGATGACCATAGCTCTGTTTACTGGAAACAGAGAAAGAGTTAGTGAACTCTTGGGATGATACATATTGATGTATGAAGGTCCCTTGTCTACAAATGCCAAGACCGGTTCTTTGTACTTCATTACATTCTCTAATGATCTCTCAAGATTCAGACATATGTTCCTGTTGAAACACAAGTCTGAACCTTTTGAGATTTTCACAGAATATAAGTTAGAAGTAGAGAACCAAATAAGGGTATAAGTGTTATGTCCTTTGATAAGATCAAGGAGGAGAATAATTGAGCACGGAAATCCTGGACTATTCTAAAGAAGAATGAGATTCTCTCTCAAAATTACTCCTCCGTATACACCATAGCACGATGGTATATCGGGGAGGAGCAATAGCACCCTATTTGATATGGCGTGCTCTATGATGAGTACTACTGAGTTACCTTTTTCCTTTTGGGAGTTATGCACTTGAGAAGTTGCATACCTATTGAATAGGGTTCAAATCAAATCAGTTGCCTACCACTTCATATGTGATATGGAATGGGAAGAGCCCATATCTTAAGTATGTTAAGATTTGGGGTTGTCCAGCCTATGTCTAAAAGCATAATCCGGACAAGCTCGAGGCAAAGTAAGGTCTGTGGAAGTTTGTAGGGTATCCCAAGCATATGCAAGGGAATATCTTCTACCAAACCGAGAAACAAAAGTGTTTTATTTCTCAACATGCCACCATTATGAAAGGGAATTTCTTGAGAAGAAATTAGTGGTCATGAGGTAGAACTGGAAAGAGTTCCAGCTATACAAACTACAGCAGTTGATTTGGTATAACCAAAGGATTCAGTAGATTCCAACGAACCTCAGCCTCTCCGCCGATCTAGATGGGTTCCTCACCCACCTGAGAGATACTTCGGTCTCTCTATGACAGTGGGAGCGAGGATTGTATCATGAGATGATGACCCAACTATTTTCGAGCTGGTCATCAGGAGTGGGACTCTATAAGAATGGCTGGATGCTTAGCGATCTGAGATGGAATCCTTAACACCAACAAAGTATGGACTTTGGTTGCTTTATCTGAAGGGTTAAATCCCCATCAGGAGCGAGTATATCTTGAGAAGATTACTTGGTGTAAATGGAAAAGTTGAGACTTTCAAAGCTAGACTTGTTAAAAGTTTTCGTCATCGACCAGGCGTGGATAATGATGAAACCTTTTCCAGTGGCTATGCTTAAGTCCATCCGGATCCTACTTGCCATGGCTACATACCATGACTACGATATCTGGCGGTTGGGTGTCATGACTGCTTTTCTAAAATGATGTTTCAGAAAAGAGAGTCTATAAGTACACAGTCAGAGGGCTTCGTAGACAGTGGGAGCAGCGGAAACATGTGCAAGATGTTTTATGTGATAAAGCAGGTATCGCGGAGTTGGAACATCTGTTTTGATGGATTAGTCAAAGAGTTTGACATCATCAAAATGGTAGATGAACCTTGTATAAACAAAAAGGTAGTAGGGAGTATGGTGACGATCCTCGTAGAGTACGTGGATGACATACTCTTGATAGGGAAGTAGTTTCCTATACTACGCTCGGTCAATCTCCGCTTATCACAATGATTCTCCAAATAGGATCAAAGTGATACCTCCTAAATCCTAAGTTTTGGATCTATGAGATAGATCTAACTGGATGTTAGGATTCTCACTAGATGTAATGAGATGGTATCAGTTGATCCTGGGGAGAATCACTGGAAAGGTTCCAGAGTGATAAGGACGACTGAAAGTCAGTCACAGGCATTGTCTTTACGCTTAGTAAAGGGACGGTATGTTGGAAGAGTTCCAAGCTAGATACCGTGACATACTAGACGATAAAGGCTGGTAACATCGCTATTAAAGATACTACCAAAGAGGCTGTTTGGGTGTATACTGGTTCATGAGATGAACTAGGTTCCTACCATTGTGTGACAATGGAAGTGTGGATTTGGCCCAGGAACACTGGTCCCATCAGTGACCCAGACATATTCTGAGGCAGCATTACCTGATCAAGGAGATGGTTGATCTCCAAGGAGATCGAGGTTAGGAGAGTAGACTTAGAGGACAACACGGCGGATCCACTCACAAAGGCCATTTCCCAGTGAGAGACTTTTATGGGATGGTTGAGTATCAGATACTATAACCACTGCTGTCAGATGGCCCTAGTGCAAGTGGGAGATTGTTAGTTATATGTATGCCCTAGAGGCCATTACTATACATAGGATGTATATTGTAGTGGATGCTTGGACATATTTAGGGAGGACTTTCTTGCTCGACATGATAGTATGTTATCTGGTTGCTCTTTACCTTAACGTGTACACAGATTGTCTCTCTGTTACATGTTGGTAAAGCCCTTAGGATGTGGTACTTGACTACCAGGAATATGATGCAGATCATACTAGTGGGGACATGGTAGTCCATAAGTACATCCTTCAAGGTCCCTAGTCGTAGGTGTATCGAGACGGGGCATCGATATACCAGAGTAGACTAGTGTATACCTTCTCGACCCATACAGATGGGCGATGGATGATCCCATATTCATTGGTGTTTGACATCAGAGATGATATACGGGTGCTCAGTGGAGACTGCGTACACTGGACGGACTCGCTGAGAACTCCCAGATGGTATTATACCTCACGTCAGATGGCAGTTCTCTGGTGACACTGGTACAGGTTAGTCTGTAGACCCGAGATCGTCATAGAGTCTTGTATGATTTACACTGTGCTTTGATTTCCACCTTACCACGTCTAAGAGGGCGTGCAAAAAGGTGGTTTTTGGGTACAGTCCCGAATCACATGGAGGCAATGAGCGATAGGAGGGGATCCGTCTCTCCCGGTATAGGGAGTTGATGTTGCGCTGTGTTCGATTGGCTATAACCGGAAATCCCTGGCCAGAGTTGCTGAAATTTACTGGTAAGTGTTACCAGTAGTTTCTCGAACTATTATAGACCTCATATCGACACGACTTATCGGGCTTTTAGGGTCTGACATTTACCACCCCTAGGCGAGATATGCGACATATCAGACGACGAGACCGGACTGTACGGTAAGTGTTGCTGGTTGGATTCACAGGAGTGTGAGCGGCTTGCTCGTTGATCTTCTGATCGCTCAATACCCGGGTGGCCGTTACGTTTAGCAGACCGCTTGCGGCTTGTGGGTGTTTGATATGATCATCACCTGCTGCCGGCGTATTGACGAGTCTTTAGAGCCCTACACAGAGGTTTCCTGGCTCAAGCGAAACGAAATAGGAGCGCATATGAGATATGTGCGGGACCGAGAATAATACCAGTATGTGATACTGTATTCTATTCTCGCGACTTGTATCATCGGCAGGTTATATGTGATATAGCCGAGTTACCGAATCAAGTGTTGATTCGATACATTGATACACTTGATATTAGTCGGTTATATACAGTATGACCGGATCATTAAATCAAGTGTTGATTTAATGATTTAATGTATAATTATATATTTGATATATTACTTTGCATTAACTAATATTGGTTCACTTAAGATGGATTTTCTCACTTGATGTGCACATTGTATATGTGATATATTTTTGTGCACTTGATTGTATCATGTTTGATCATACATGCAAGCTTGGGTGTATGTTTACTTTAAACCATGTTTAAGTGAATGGTTAGGGTTTTGTTATCTTTTCTTAATTATTTATTTTAAGGCAAGAAACAAATTGGTGGCTTCTTTTGTTTTTACCTGGAAGCTTCATGAAGCTTTGACCACTTTGTTTTTCCTTAACCCTAACCATTCAACTAAACCCTAGTTTATTCTCTACACTTGTTAAACTCACCCATGGTTGCATTATGATAAGAATGACTTGGATTTTCTTTTTAAGAAAATTCTTATTATTCTTTCTTCATCTTCATCTTCATCAAGCTTCATAAAAGCTTGCTAGCTTCAATGGTGCCTTGAGAAAAAGAGTGAGAAATCCAATTCTAAAGTGAACCCACTTCCTATTTCTTCATCCTCTACCACTTGCCATGTAGTATAGGGTGTTTTCTTCACAAGTTTCATGACTTGGTGAAGTTGGAGCTTGATCTTGAGTTGCCTCGACGTAGATTATCTTCGGCATCGAAGTCGACGACCTAGCCCGATCATTTCTCCGACGAAACCATCGCTAGAGTTCAGGATCCGATGATCGCAGCGAAAGGACATCGTCACAGAGCTATGGAGGTGGAGGACCGGATCTACAAAGGTTGTATTTTCCGTTCACTTAGTACTAAAGCAGTTTAGTAGCTTATAGTTTCGCCTAATATCTAGTTAACGATCTAGCATTAGGGTTTCTCGGCATATATTTTTTGAATTTGGTATGGATGATGCCTTGTGGAACCTCTTGAGTGTGCCTAGTAACCCTACAAAACTTTTCGATCGAGTCATCAAGGTCCCAAAATTTCCTGAAGGCTCAACACCTGAGCGCAGTCTAAAAATATCCGGTACATACTACAGCACCTCTGGACCAGCCATAGAAGGGCAAACCCAAGCCTCACTGATGGCACCGCTAAACTGCCACAAACCCTAAGGTTCAAAGCGGTTCCATGGTCATCATGTCGAGTTAGGGTTTCATTCTTCTAGAGGGTCCACAGAATTACCTGCATGTTCCTCCGAACACTTTAAACTTGGGAAAAATGGGTTTCGGACACTCGTTCGAACTTTTTAACTTTGCCTAGCCGACATGCGAATAACCTCCGTCCGCACGCTAAACGGTGCCTAAATCCTCCAGGAAAAGCGATACATCGGCGGCCATCTCTGGATCGGTCTGCCCTAGATCTGAGTAAGACTCTCCACACTGAAAATCTTCAATTCAACTGGGCCTGCGTCGGCGCATCAATCTGACGAATCACCTTCGTCTCTCGAATCGGGGTAGACTAGATATCATCTGTCGCATTTCTACCTGGAAGCTCCGGCAATCTTAGCTCGTAAACTCTGGAAGCGACATCCGATCATCTCGGCAACAACTGGGTCTCCTGTCTGCACGGTAGGCGACATCAAAATCTCTGAGGTATGTTGTACATCAACAATCCTTTTGCAACTAGCAGCTCTATCGATGGCCCGATCATCCGGTGCAAAACCAAAACCTCGCCTCAACAAGAGGCCACAACACAAACACTACATCAAGACGTTCCCAAGTCACCAGACAATAGAATGGTCAGCCCTCATACCATACGAGCTCGCCCTGACTGCAACAGTAGCATCAGCTCAAACTGCGCTCAAACCATGGTGACAGAAACCTCAATCGAGTATCGAAGAAGCAGATCAACGGCATGAAAGGAAACGACAGATCCAGAATGGATACATGATGAGAAGAAGGAACAGCATCAATAGGAGTATGATCATGGAAACGAATAGAATCAAGGATCTCAAATGGATATATAATCATGGATACGAAGAGAATCACTGGTCTCAAAATATGTACATCCTATGGTTTCTTAAGTGGAGTATCGTATCGTAACTATGCCGTGAAACATACGTACGGTACGTCACTCTACTCAAGCTACCTACTTCATCAATCAGGGTCAGCCTATGAAACGAAAGTTCGGGTCTAATACACCCCCGTTCAAGTCTAAGTTCCGTAAGGTCAAGCCTTGGTTCCGAAATACACTCCCGCCTTAGACTCCGCATAGTCAAACATAGACTCGAACCAAGGTTAAACCAAGCGCTCTGATACCAACTTTGTCACGACCCAAAATATTAGCTCGTGACCAGCACTTGAATCACGCAACGTCTAAAGGCGTAACGGAATTCAAGTAAGCTGAAACCCAGAAATCTAAACCTTTTAAGAAAAATAAAGGAGGTGAAGTTTTTGAAATAAAGGTATAATGAAATCAAGTTTTCTTAATGCATAGAAAAGAAACAGGAATGATGCAAGTGAAATTTACTAGTTTGAAAACATGTTTCATCTTTTAAAAATTTTGGCAGCACCTCCTTTGTTTATTTTGATCCAAAACCATATGTACAAGATAATGATAAAGGCATCCCCAAGTGGGAGCTAGCTCTTCGTCAAACGACGGATCACAACTATGCAAGAGAATATAAATAATTATACGATGCTCAACGGTGAAGTTCACCACAGAAAGATAAAGAAAAGCAAGACATATAAACCGCAAGTAGCGGAAAACCCCCTCGCTCTAAGTCTCGCAACCACAATCCTACTAAGTCTCATTACTTATACAATTTACAAATTTTGATTGATGGTGTTAACTAGATACAAAATGAAATATAGATATAAGAGTGGGTACGATACAAATGTCCCACCTACTAATGCAAAACACCCGAATGCAACTGTGTGCCAGCTAAGCCGCCAGTGATCCAAGCGGTCAACCTGTAAGAACTGTGGCACAACGGGGGTGAGTTGCCAACTCGTGAGTAGAAATATATCAACAGATAGAAATTGAATAAACGACGACTCCTAGGTCAACTATATCATAAAGGAAATACTATGATAGCTAGGGTGACCGGGTCGGTATATGTGCCAACAAGGTAGTCAATGCCTATAAGCCTGTGGTTAACATCCAACAGTATAATCAGTGCATGAATGCATGTGGATCTCGTCCACCCATATAATCAAAGTATGTATGCATATGGATTTCGTCCACGTGCCAACCACTGACACCACAACATCATGCATGTAAATATCATAAAAGCATATGCTTGAAAATATGAGGATATAAATCAACATGTGTCCCTTGCGACACCTCAAAATCATGGAACCTGAGTGTCCAGCATCGACACTCGAAACATCATGAAAACCGTGTCCAGCATCGACACGCAAATCCTCATATCTCTCGGGCTCCGTCAGTCCGGATCGGTCCACGGGCTCCGTCAGTCCGGATCGGCCTATATCATCTCTCGACTCCGGTCGGTATCCTCCGGATATCCGCCGAGCCCAAATATTATCACCGATGGGTAGTGCTCCCTTGACAGGCTCACCGTCTAACAATACGAGTCTTCTTGCCCCGGGGTACCTCACCGGGTCCACCATGTACCCACAGACGGTGCCTACCGCTCCTCGAATCGGGTTTCACATGCCACTCTCAGAACCGAGAAAACACATGGTGGACGCACTGAAATATCATATCAAGAGAAACCAGGTTTTTAAAACAGTACATGCTTTCTTTTGAAATAGCCACGGTTCTCAAATCCAGAAATCTCATGAAAAGAGCATATCTCAATGCATAAAAGCGTAAAGCATGATGTATGTGACATATAACAGAAATGTAAGCGTATCAATATATCATGCAACATGGAACAGTGATATGACATATTAAGGGAAAACCGCTCTTTTAAGATGATTCCAGCTTTTAAGATATAACATGTGGTTCCCAATTTCCCAGTAATACCAGTTATCTATGTAGGTACAATATGTATATGCGCAAGTATAGATATATCAATGTATGTGTGCTCCAATATGGATATACAATGTGTATGTGCGCAAATATGTATGTATCAATGTATACGTGCACCAATATGGATATACAAATGTGTCTATCCGCAAGTTTGGATGTATCAATGTATATGTGCACCAATATGGATATACAATGTATAAGTCATGATGCAGCAACCCTACTGTGTAGTGACATGGCAATTATCGATGATGAAGTGTGTGAGCCGGCAAATCTGTGTACATGTAACATACGCATCATCCATAATGGTGCAAGTATACTAGCACAGGTATAAGCGATGCAATGAGAATAATATGAATGCAGCATAAGGTAAATCATATGCAAATGCCGATGGGTATACGTATCTAACATGACCGAGTCGGGGAATCTATCAATCGACATCCAGCCTAACAACATCGCGTACGGTATAATCCATCGTACGGCAACCTCTAGTCAAGGGTAAGGATCAATCATCATGTCAAACTCATCACGCACGGAAAATCATCGTACGACGGCATTAAACCAATAGGGATCCTATCATCCTATAAGACAAAAGAGGGTACGGCCTAATATCACGTACGGCCTATCATCCATGATTAACAACATTCTGTATGTATATATATATATACCTATGTCCCAGGTAACATCCATAACGACCTCACATCATGGGACTGACAAGGTATCAACCATCTCAATCGACTCGCATCCGTATACCAAAATATCGTCATATCATCATATCCATCTTATATTCCTTCATCGCATTTGTATCTCACATCAAGTCGAGTTTACATAACATTCTATCTCTACTAAAAGTATAAGTATCTAATCTAACATACACACCCGAACCATACAAACAGTTTTTGAAAGATGCGAATCGTAGTTTTGAATGTAGGGGCTACGGTGTTTTTAAAGAAAAGAAATCATTTGAAAATCCGTAACACCCTTCAAGGTAACTGTTTAAAAGATGCATACGATTCTTCAGTTTAGAAATATGTATGGTTCGGATGACACACCTACGTCGACTATCTAGTCCTATACTACCCTGAACATCAATATCATCAAATATCATCCTCAAGTTTCGTCATCACATACTAGTCGTATCATATCACTTCTAACTATCCTTTAGTTTCAATATAGTTTCACTAACTATCCTTTAATTCTAATCTTAGTTTCCTAATCTAGGTTTCCTTAACCATATTCTATAAATCAGTTTCCACCAAAACTTTGCGGGTTGCTATACGCCATCCACCCGACTTCTACCGTGGATATAGATCCACTCACCTTGCTTCTTGCTTGCCGATGTCGATGTCTCCACGCTCCATCGTCTCGGAATCCACGCGAAGGTACCAACAATAATAAACAATCACAATGCGTATTAAAATCAAGGCAGAAAACCAAAACGGCATAAGTTTCGCTCATAGGTTAAAACCTATAGCTTCGCGTGCAAAACACGACAATTAACCGTAGTCGTGGACGTCCAAACGCAACACGACGGAAACACAATACCAAATACCAAATTCAAATTCATTAAAAGCCGCAAAAAAATTCCAGAAACTAAGTGAAACACTCCCAGATTTTCCCCAGGTGACAATTAGCCAATTCTGCATACAGGAGGGGTCTAATTTAGTGCAAAAGGAGCTATGGACCAAACCTGGGACCCAAATTCCTTGCTCTGGCCGCAAATTGCAGCCAGAATGGATAAATCTACAGCCTTGGGTTGGGGTATGGAGCTAGGGTTTCAGTGGTTGCTTCCTAGGTGCCTGCACGACTCCCACTATTTGCTAAATAATTTTTAGTGCCCCCGAGTTACTCCAGATTTCCCTGCACGCCTTTTATTTCTACAAAACCGACATGAACACAAATCACAAATCCATATTTTGGTTTCTAGGCTATGGTCCAGCTCAAGAATCATCTCACAAGTCTTATTGACAGCCACAAAACATCACCAATTTCCCAAACCCTTCTCTTGGGATTTCAAAGTTCACACATCCATCACTAAACGACATCTAAACTTAAACAAAAGCTAGGAAATCACAACTACTCTAAATAAAAAGAGATATACCTCATGGTTACACCCAAACAAAACCCTAGAAGTCTCAATGTTGTCAAAATCCGACTTTTCTTGGTTCATTGCGATGAGGGTGAGGAGGTGATCATTTTTTTGTGAAAGGGTATAGGGTTTTGGCAAGGTTTTTGGATGGATCAAGAGGGTAGAAGATGGAGGGAGATGAGGAAGAAGAAGAAGAAGAAAATGGTGGAGGGACAAATAGGGCAACACTCTCTCCCTCTCTCTCACTTTCTCACTCTCATTCTCTCTCTTAACATGCTTATCTCATCATTATGTCCCCCCTCTCTCTCCTCAATCATTTCTCTTTTCTTATCTTTTCTTTTCTCACCCAAAAGACCAACCATAACATAAAACACACAAATAAAATAACATGTAACATGTCATGGTGCACTAACCATGAAAACTGTAGAAATACGGATTTGGCTTAATCACGATTAGCAGTGCACTAATCGGGTTTTTATCGAAACTTCATATAATAAATTTTATAAAATGCCAAATCCTTAAAATATATTATTAAATGAATAAATTATTTTAATTTCCATTTATTTCACAATTACTGGTATATATTTATACCCTTTTTCGAAAACTCCAATTTCGCAAATCGGGCAGTTTTTAGGAAATATATTATTTTAATATTAAATTCCAAAAATAATATTTTATATTTTCTGAAATGTTACAGTATGCTCTTGCAAGATTCGATTGGTTATTTATCTTATCTAATCAGGATGGCTCCCACTGTTTTCATCAAATCTTCCTTCAAACCCTAAAAGGTAAGACTAGTCGGGATTAATTACACCTTACAAGTTCGCTAATCTTTCAGTCAGGCCAGTGTTGGTACTTTGAGGGAGATTTCCCATGCTTTCGCACAGACCTAATTAAAATAAATCTCGTTTTCCCAGAGGCATAACCCCATAAACACCTTTCTAGACACCTACTTGATCGGCTAATTATCTTATGTAAAACTCTCTCAGGAGTAACTCTTACTCGTAGTGGGTATCAGGATCCAACTATCTCATAGAAGGTATGCAATCTCATTGCAAATTTCAACACTTAAAATTCCCGATAATGCATTTTCCCCTAACCCCCTATGACCTTGACAAAGGCCAACAAACCATAGGATGCTAGTCAAGTTCAACCCGTGCATTTCCTCATTGAATTAAACCCACCCGTATGACCCTTGACGCATGCCAAACAACGCCGTACGAATACCCTAATCCAATCGTATCTAATGCTATAAATAAGTACTAATCAGCTACCGTACACTACGCTTGACGCATGCCAAACTACCGTTGCACGATTACTAAATAATACTTATCTGAAATGACGGAGGGCTACGCAGGTTTTTTATGAAAACCATGAGCGTAATGAACTTGATATCGTTGTTTCTATCTAATGCTATAGATAAGTACTAATCAGCTACCGTACACTACGCTTGACGCATGCCAAACTACCGTTGCACGATTACTAAATAATACTTATCTGAAATGACGGAGGGCTACGCAGGTTTTTTATGAAAACCATGTGCGTAATGAACTTGATATCGTTGTAGAAACAAGTGATTTTGAAAAAGGAGTGTTATTTAGGATTTTTCTAGTTTTGCTAAAGAGGTCACTCCCGGTGAAGGGATCTCGGCTCTTTCTTTATCGAATAAGGTGCTGCATATTCTACAAGGAATACCACTATGCAAAGCAAGAACTATAGGAGCAATCAAAAACAAAACCGAGTGAGTTGTAGCATCTTCAAGTTTCGCTAAAGAGGTCACTGATCGCACGCTTTTGGCGTGTCGGATGTTCAAAGAATTGAAGTGTAACCGCGATCAGGACGGTGTCGCTATGCAGCTAGCCGGTTGAGCACGGGTCGGTCCACAGGGAGATGGTGGTATCTTACCTTCTTGTCTTAGACGAGTCTATAAAGAATCTGTATGTTTGTTTGATCTAACCTATGTGTTTATTTGCAAGTATAAAGTTGTTAAGAAGAAAATACGAGATTGTAAGCTAAAGAAATCCGTACTCAAAACCTTTGAGCCGAGTCTTGACCAATTGAAGCTCGAGCAATCGGCAACAACGTGGATTAGGGGATTTAAGCGCGGTATTCGTGGAATCCGGCTTATTTACCCTTGTCCTTCCGTTCTTGTCTCTTGCTTTCGCCTCCGGCCAAACCGAACGCAACCGGTCGCGGTTAGGAGTCACCGTTACCTTGTCAGGGTACGGTGCCTAACGGAGCGCTTGCGTATGGTTTGGGCGGAGTTCAATGGAAAATAACGGGAAAAGGAAAAGAGCAAAGAAATGTTAACTTACAATATCATATGGATTCTTAACAACAACAATAATTACAACATTCACAAAATGAACAAAAGAGAACAAAAAGAAAAGAACAAAGAAAAGAATACAAGTAATTAAGTGCATGAATATAAATTGCAAGTAATTAAAGTGCATGGAAATAAATTGCAAGTAATAAAAAGCAATAAAAAGAACAAGAAAGTAGAACTCAAAACAAGCATGAGATCAATAGCCAACCCTTAAACTTGCAAGCTCAATCAAGAGGTTGCAAGATCAAGAGAAGGGTAGAGAACGCATGTGAATTGAAGTGCTAATTCCATAAGAAAATACGACCCTTGAGATCAATAACTAACCCTTAACCATTCAAGCTCAATGAAGAGGTTGAATGATCAAGAGAAAGCAAGAATCTCAAGGGGAAGAAAGAACAAAAGAGAATGATACAAAAGCCTCATCTTCATTAATCTTCCACTCAAAAAGCTCTCACTACAATTTTAATGGAGAAAGAATGAAGAAGAAGAAGAAGAACTATACAAAAGACTACAAAAGAGTGGACACAAAATTGGACCCTTGGCTTAGCTCAAATCTGCTGTATTTATAGGCAGGGAAAATGAAATCTAGGGCAACAAACTGGACCCACATGAAAAGACCATCCTACCCCCCAAAGCCCGTGCCCTGAACCCTGTGTACGGCCGCGGATCCGCCGCCTATGCCCCCTATTGGCCGCGGATCCGCGCCCCTACAGTAGGGTTAGGGTGTGGGCAACTTGGTACTTCCCTGGTCTGCTGTCCCCTGTTGTCTGGTACATGTATTTTCTGATAATTTCATCCAGAATATCTTCAGATTCTTAGTCCAAGATTGCATTATCTTTTTCACTTTTGACTTCTATCTCCCTCGAGCTCCGTGCACCCATTGATTCTTGTGCAGCCCCTCTCGTGCTCTGTGCTTGTCCGAGACACGAATGACCGCTGTCATATGCCTTGTCCCTGGAACCGGTACGCAGCACCGGACGGATATGGATGACCGGAACCCGGCTTTTATCTGTTGTCAACAGATGTTCTGTATTTGGTGTAACTGTGGGGATTTTGTCTTGAATTGCAATATTTGTACTGGAAACCTGTATTCTGTAAATATGTAACAAACACGGATTAAAAGTACCTACCTATAAACACACGAGCATAAGAATGGGCGGTATAAAATGCAGTATTCTGTGATGAACAAATACCCCCAAACTTAACTTTTGCTCGTCCCGAGCAAAACCAATTATTCACAAAAAAGTATAAGATCCTAACCGCACTTTCGCAGGGAACGCGATTGCACTGAGCACGTGCAACAAGCCGTTAAACCTCTAGGTGTCCCTAGTAGGAGGAGTGTTGTCTCCTGAGGGTTTTCAGCGGATACTACCCACAAAATCCGGTCAAGTTGGTTTTGTAAAATAACTAAGATTCAAACCCTAAAGTTTTATTTTAGAAAATAGAAATTCTATAATCCTAAGTCTAGACCATCGAACCTTTATTTTTCACACCTCGCTTCTTATTTAACTACAGATTTTATATGTCTTTACGTGTAGTGCAAATAGTGTCGTTAAGTTCTAGAAGGATCGATTAAAGTCATCATGTCGCACAAAAAAGCCCAGATAACAATTTTAAAAGGATCACATAAGTTTTATAAAGAGTTAAGCATTTTTCAAGTTTCGTTTTCCAGTAAGGTTTCAACTTCAGAATTTCTATCTTCCTTAACAGGAAACTAAGTCGTATTTTCCACTCCACCTTTTTCTTGTTTTCATTTCATACACACCTCTGTGAACGTGCAATAGTCTTTATCATAGAATAAAACCTTCATATCTCCGTTAAATTTTTTTTATAAAAGCCTGTCTTTTATCAAGATTATTCTCACACAAAGAACCGTTAGGAATTTTAACTCGGAGAGAACACTTGCTTGACTTTGTTTTAAACTGGACTTTCTAGGCTTCTTAGCGAGCTTTGGGCCGATGCACCCAAACCAGTTGGTTTTAGGGCATTAGGTGTAGAAACACCCCAGCGGACTTAATTACTCAAGTTACCTAGGTCCAAAAACAAAAGACAGTTTGGCGTGAAAATCAGATGATTTAATACGAACGGAGATATAACCGGCAGTTCAATTATTTTTTTGGATAAAAGACGTGTTTAGTGGGTTTGGTGTGTAATCATTCCAATCAAGTTTCAGATGGGTTACTTTTCAGACTTAGCTCCAATTACGGCATCAATAACATTCCTTCATATTCGCTTTACTTCATAAACTATTCTTGGCATTACTTATTTCAGAACAAACCTATTTGATCCTCAGAAAATCATTTATCTGTTTAAAAGTTTAAACATGAAAGACTTGTCATCTAATTCCCAAAATTCACGACACGTGTAGTGTGATGTAAAGACGTATATCAGCTATAGTTAACTTCAAAGGAGAGTTATCTTTCAGGTTTTCAAAATCTAAACATAAGATTTAGTATTCCTATTTTTTCAAACAAAAACCGTCGAATGTTGAATCAGAGTTCTTCCACAATCTAACTTGACAAAAAAGTTTTTATATTTTAAGAAAATTTTCAGATTTTTATGGATTTTATGGATTTAATATGCAGATGCAAAATATACATATGAATGCGAAGGAAGAAAGCTTACCGAGCACACCCCCAAACTTAAACTTGACAGTGCCCTCACTGTCAGGCTATACCAAGAGGGTCAAAATTGCCGGCGCTCCCTAAAAACAAATTATATACAACAAAGAAAACAAAAAATATATACAAAAAAGAGTGTCCCCCCCAAACTTAAGTAAAACAGTGTTTCCACTGTTAAGCGTTGAAATTCAGGGTTAGGGGGGAAAGAGAACAGTATCAAGCTATACAAGGCCTTACACAGGCCAAAAGTTAACACCAACCATTCAAAGATCTTATCGCTATAATGTAAGGCGTAGAGAAAAGAGATGGAGAATACGCGAGACCATATGCGGAGAGAAGCGGGATATGGTCTTGGTATATGAGAGGAAGAAGAATGGCGGAAGGGAAAAAGAAGTGGAACACGAACTTGAGGGTGCAAACGGAGTAAATAGATTAGCACAATGTGTGATGATCGATGTGTGAAAAGTGATTGTGCTAATATATTTATCCGTCGAGAGATTGGGTCAAATCCCTCAAGATTCGTAAGAAGCCATGGGTACGCCGAACTTGGTAAACCAAACACAGGAAGTGAAAATGGTACGGGTTCTTGCAAGGTCGGAACGATGGAAAGGATGGAGGGAAGTGGTTGAGGAAGGGAATCGGTTAAGGGTTCTGGAGGGTGCACACAGTCAGTGGAAGGAATAAGATGAATTGGAAAATCCGACTCATCAATTAAAACTGGTTCATCCTCAAAACTATCCTCATTATTCTCCTCAAAATTTAGCACATCCATGCACTTCTCTTTAAAATCAAGACGCATATGAAGTTCGGGAAAAACAGTTAAAGACTCGGGATGATGATTTGAAAAGACAAACTCAGCCAAATCTACGGGTTCATCATCCAAAATATCCCCAGCGTCAATATCCTCAATCAAGTGAAAATCAATATTCTCAGACACCGCATCAAAAGCATGGATTTCAATCAATTCAGGTTCTAAGATGGAGGTGTAGAGGTCAAAAGGATTAGGTGTGGTTTCACTTGGCAAGGTCCCTTCACAATCTGGCAAATCAAACACTACAAAGTCGCACAACTCATTAAACATTCTATCTTCAACTGATAATTCATTTGGGACACTTGATAGACTTTCAACACAGGAGTTGTGGGATTCAATTTGAGACGGGTAGGTTTGATTTGGAAGGGTATACAACTCACTTTCTCCACTCAAATTCTTCGCCTGTCCTACCGCCTCATCATACATTGGAAAATTTGGAGCTAGCTGGAAACTAGCTATCGGGTCAGTAGGTTGTATGAGAGCGGCCATGGACGCATTCAAATCCATCATCTGTTGGCTTGACGCTACCCTAAAGTCTTCCAATGACTGTTCTAGACTAGACATTGGTTGTGAAGGGGTTTCAGTAAAAGATTCAAAGTTGTTTGGATACTGAAAATTCCCAAAAGGCTGTGTAGAAGCAATGTCTAGGGAAGGTGCAAAAGTTGGGTAGGACTGGTAGGAATTGAATGGTTGGACAGGGGTAGGATCAACAGTTGGATAAGAAGGTGAATGAGATTGTTGATCCCAAGAATTTGAAGTGGTGAAAGGAGTGAAAGATCGGCTACGAGATTGTTCAATACGTTCTGCAATAGACATAGGTCTTGGAGTTGCAACATGACTCGAAGAAGGGGTATCAACGTAAGAAGGGGTGAATGTATGAAATGGTTGATACGAAGTGGATTGCGGAGTCAAATTGTTCGTCCTAGACTCGTCTATCCGATCTTTCAAAGAAATTTTGGGCATGGAGGGGTCGTTCGAAATTCGGCCAAAGCAAGAACCGTAAGAAGTAATTTCTGGTTGTGGGTACCAAAGTTCGGCAAGAGTTTTGCGAGGTGGAGTACCCATGATATGAAAAGAGAAAGAAAGAAAGGCAGAGAAAAGGAGGCGAAAAAGAATGTGATATTTTTTTTTTTAGTTTATATATTAACAGAAGAATGAAATATACACACAAAAAGAATATTGACAAAAACAATCACGACACAAAAATACCACACACCTAATCGTTCTAGGGTTCACCTAGGCCAACTAGACCTGCTCCAGAACTTGATTGTCGAAGTCCAACTGTGTCGAGAAACAGGCTCAAGATACACAGATCACGAGGCCAGGTAAGTGCAGAGATAAGGGGAGGTTTTCCAACGCTTTCGCGAAGTTCCTTAATTAAATAACCCTTTCTCTTTTGGCGGTTTCGCCGTTAACACTTTCCTAGACACCCCGTAAACAATATACCGTTAAGCAAGGTTCTAAACACAGTTAACTTCTCCTAGTGAGCGTGAAGTCCTTAAGGCTTAAAGTCTAGTTTCTTTTAATTTTTGTGCGGGTAAACGTTATGCTCAAGTTCGTGATTTGTGGGCCACGGAAAAGGTGATGAAATCCTTTACCGTATCTTGTGGGGTTCGCTTGCCCTTAAGTCCGTATTAATGTATGCAATGCACAATTCAAAAAATTCTATAAAGAATCAAAAAATTGTTTTTTAGTTTAAGCGCGGCACTGCAACAAATACGGGTTAGTCAATTTTTTTTTTTTGCGTTTGCTAGAGAACTTGCAGAGAATCCTGCAAAGAATAGTATATTGGATGCGTCGGATTTGAGAAGAAGGTGTTAGTAAAGTACGTACCGTTAAGTTTTTGGGTTAGGAAACCCCCGTTGAATTGAATCCGGTAAGCTTGAAAAGTTCGCTTGCGCGGGTCAAACTACCCGGATCTTTGGCACTGTACCTTGCAATCACCTTAGCCTTGAATGCACACTTTGCTCCCCACAATCGCAGTTTGCAAATCTGCAAAAATCTGCACTCTTGCCCACAAAAATGATCCAAAAAAAAAAAAAAAAAAAAAAAGAATTTTTTTTTTATAAATATATACAAAAAGAATATTAACCCGAATAACAAGAAAGAAAATACGCTACCGTCTCCCCGGCAACGGCGCCATTTGATCGCACGCTTTTGGCGTGTCGGATGTTCAAAGAATTGAAGTGTAACCGCGATCAGGACGGTGTCGCTATGCAGCTAGCCGGTTGAGCACGGGTCGGTCCACAGGGAGATGGTGGTATCTTACCTTCTTGTCTTAGACGAGTCAATAAAGAATCTGTATGTTTGTTTGATCTAACCTATGTGTTTATTTGCAAGTATAAAGTTGTTAAGAAGAAAATACGAGATTGTAAGCTAAAGAAATCCGTACTCAAAACCTTTGAGCCGAGTCTTGACCAATTGAAGCTCGAGCAATCGGCAACAACGTGGATTAGGGGATTTAAGCGTGGTATTCGTGGAATCCGGCTTATTTACCCTTGTCCTTCCGTTCTTGTCTCTTGCTTTCGCCTCCGGCCAAACCGAACGCAACCGGTCGCGGTTAGGAGTCACCGTTACCTTGTCAGGGTACGGTGCCTAACGGAGCGCTTGCGTATGGTTTAGGCGGAGTTCAATGGAAAATAACGGGAAAAGGAAAAGAGCAAAGAAATGTTAACTTACAATATCATATGGATTCTTAACAACAACAATAATTACAACATTCACAAAATGAACAAAAGAGAACAAAAAGAAAAGAACAAAGAAAAGAATACAAGTAATTAAGTGCATGAATATAAATTGCAAGTAATTAAAGTGCATGGAAATAAATTGCAAGTAATAAAAAGCAATAAAAAGAACAAGAAAGTAAAACTCAAAACAAGCATGAGATCAATAGCCAACCCTTAAACTTGCAAGCTCAATCAAGATGTTGCAAGATCAAGAGAAGGGTAGAGAACGCATGTGAATTGAAGTGCTAATTCCATAAGAAAATACGACCCTTGAGATCAATAACTAACCCTTAACCATTCAAGCTCAATGAAGAGGTTGAATGATCAAGAGAAAGCAAGAATCTCAAGGGGAAGAAAGAACAAAAGAGAATGATACAAAAGCCTCATCTTCATTAATCTTCCACTCAAAAAGCTCTCACTACAATTTTAATGGAGAAAGAATGAAGAAGAAGAAGAAGAACTATACAAAAGACTACAAAAGAGTGGACACAAAATTGGACCCTTGGCTTAGCTCAAATCTGCTGTATTTATAGGCAGGGAAAATGAAATCTAGGGCAACAAACTGGACCCACATGAAAAGACCATCCTACCCCCCAAAGCCCGTGCCCTGAACCCTGTGTACGGCCGCGGATCCGCCGCCTATGCCCCCTATTGGCCGCGGATCCGCGCCCCTACAGTAGGGTTAGGGTGTGGGCAACTTGGTACTTCCCTGGTCTGCTGTCCCCTGTTGTCTGGTACATGTATTTTCTGATAATTTCATCCAGAATATCTTCAGATTCTTAGTCCAAGATTGCATTATCTTTTTCACTTTTGACTTCTATCTCCCTCGAGCTCCGTGCACCCATTGATTCTTGTGCAGCCCCTCTCGTGCTCTGTGCTTGTCCGAGACACGAATGACCGCTGTCATATGCCTTGTCCCTGGAACCGGTACGCAGCACCGGACGGATATGGATGACCGGAACCCGGGTTTTATCTGTTGTCAACAGATGTTCTGTATTTGGTGTAACTGTGGAGATTTTGTCTTGAATTGCAATATTTGTAATGGAAACCTGTATTCTGTAAATATGTAACAAACACGGATTAAAAGTACCTACTTATAAACACACGAGCATAAGAATGGGCGGTATAAAATGCAGTATTCTGTGATGAACAGTCACTCCCGGTGAAGGGATCTCGGCTCTTTCCTTATCGAATAAGGTGTTGGATATTCTATAAGGAATACCGCTATGCAAAGCAATAACTAGAGATTCCCTTTTTTTAAATTTGATTCTACAACATCTTTTAGGTTTCTTTATCTTTCATTAATCTCATTAATGACATCCCATCATTTATGTTTCCTAAGTATCACAGAAGAAACGAAAATACAACGTACGCTTATGCGATCCGCATTCGCCACAGTGTCCCGTTATATACCGTTAGGTTACTTAACTAACGGCATATCGGGGTGGGACTAGCGCGGGTGCAAAATATAAGCAACGTTTATTATATATCATATATATACGATAATAAAGCATTCGTCTCACGCATATAAAATGATCACATCACAGTTATATCAGTAGCAGAAGATAACATATGAAATATTGGATATTCTAGGAGGTCCGTGTTTTATTTTGAGCCTGTATAAAACACGGATTTCACGGTCGCGATGAATAGCCAAACCCACATCCCTAAACCCTTATAAGAGCAGTAAGCAACCCTACCAATTCGAGGGTTAGGAGTCTCGATCTCGACTCCTCGAGATGGCCACCAACTAGACCCTAGAACCCGGTTACTTGTGCTCCCTACCTTGGGTATATCCTAATGCGGAAATGTAAATAATATACAATGGTGACATCATCCTCAACCCAGAAGTGCCCCAATAAAAGAATATTACATACAATGAATTTTACATGAATGAAAATAAAAAACGCTCATCTCACATAAAACCCCCGGCTATTCAAAACACGACGATCCAACATAACATATCATAACAACACATAACATCACATGTCATCAACGTAAGTAAATATGCATATCCTAATTGTCGTTGATATATAGCAACAAAACTGACGATACACCACATATTACACTTACGGTCGCAGAAAAGAAAAATGAAAAACTACAATAATTGGAATCGTAACTGCCCTTAGACAACACAAACCCGGGATATCACATATCCAAGATTTCATGCCTAACAATGTAAAGCTCGCATTTAGGTCTCACCCATGAAAACTCTTTTCAAAATAAGTCGGATAATTCAACAAGATATCCGATTACAACCGAGACCGAAATGTTAGATTTACACGCAACAAACAAATTTGTAGATTCCAATTATTGTATCACATTTCAGAAAGGTATACGACGTTAAACAATTCAATAGAATCAACGAGTTCCTAAAATTCCCAGAGATCTCAACACTTAAGCACTATTAAAAATTCCTAGAAGTATGCCCCAGTACAAACGGACCAACCGTTGAAGTGTCGTCCCTTACCTCCTTAGCGACGCTACGCAACCGCCACCAAAACCATGTTTTGACCGCGGTTCCGCGGTCACTAAAGCGAGTTAGGGACTCGTTCTTCAAAAGGGTCCATATAATTACCTGCATGATTTTCTGAATATTTTTAAAATGAAGAATTTCAACTTTTAAAAAATTTCGAGAAAGTGGGAAAATTTGGTTATTCGGAGTTTGTTCGGACTTTTAATTTCGCCTACGCAACGCCTAATGCTCTAGCTAGGCTCTGATACCACTGTAATGTTCATAGGCATTAGAACAAGGTTCTACAAGGCATCAAACATGCCGTATTTAAAATTTTCAAGTGCCAAAAAACCTAAGAAAGGATCTTTACTAGAGAATTAGAGTTATAAACAACAAGTAAACTACTTTAATTCTAAGTGATAGGGATTACAACCTTTGTAGTCCGTTCTTTCGCTTCATAAGCTCCGAGTTGAGGTCCCTTCGCTGCGATCATCAAGCTCCCGGACTCATTAGAGGCTCCATGATGTGAATGAGACATCCTTGCTTGAAGACTTCACAATCCAAGATGATCTACCTTGAGGAATCACAAACCCAATCTCTCACTTCACTAATGAGGTATTAGTGATGCAAACACCCTAATCTAAGTGGCTAGAATAGATGAGGATGATGAAGTAGGAATTTTACTCTCTTTACTTTTCTATTTCTCACAATTTTTCATCACTTGGAAAAAATCAGGCAAGTTTTTTGTGAAGAAGAAGAAGAAGAAGAAGAACAAGTGATGAATGAATTATTGTTATGAGGTTAGAAATGCAACCATGGGTTAAATGTGTCATGGCTAACTCATGTAGAGAATAAACTATGGGCTAGGGTTAAAGGTTAGGTTAATAAATATCTTAGAAATATCAAGAAGGGTGGACTAAGTCAACACAAGAAAATATTTCAAGAATAATCCACTCAATTAGAATTAACTAAGATAATTAAAAAACCTAACCATAAACCTAGCCATGGTATTAATCTCATAAACCGTAGTTGCATTTATAACCTAGCATGTTACAATATTATATATCACATATATAGTATTTAATGTAACAAAAGAAAATAATACAATTAACATATATCACATATATATATATATCAATGTATCATCAAGTGAGAAAAAGAATCATTTAAGTGAGCTTATATTAGTTAATGTAATATAATATATCACATATATAATTATACATTAAATTATTAAATCAACACTTGATTTAATAACCCGGCTATATTACATATAACCGACTAATATAATATGTATCTTTTTATCGAAACAACACTTGATCCGATAACTCGGCTATATCACATATACCCGGCCGATATCATAAATCGCGAGAATAGAATATGGTATCTCATATCGTATTAATCTCGGTCCCGCACATATCACATATGTGCTCCTACTCCATTTCGCCTAAGCCCGGAAACCTCTGTGCAAGACTCTAAAGACTCGTCAATACGCTGGCAGTAGGTGATGATCATATCAAACACCCACAAGCTGCAAGCGGTCAGCTAAACGTACCAGCCACCCGGGTATTGAGCGATCAGAAGATCAACAAGCAAGCATGTACACGCTCCTGTGAATCCAATCAGTAACATTACCGTACAGTCCGGTCTCTTGGTTTGATATGTCGCATATCCAGTCTAGGGGTGGTAAACGTCAAATCCCAGTAACCGATAAGTCGTGTCGATATGAGCCTCATAACGGGTCGAGAAACTACTGATAACACTTACCAGTATATATCCATATCAGCCCTGGCCAGGGACTTCTAGTTATAGCCAATCGAACACAGCACAACATCAACCCCCAATACCGGGAGAGACGAAACCCCTCTTATCGCTCATTGCCTCCATGTGATTCGGGACTGTACCCAAAAGCCACCGTTTTGCACGTTCTCATGAACGTGGTAAGGTGGAAATTAAAGCAAAGTGGGAATCACACAAGACTCTATGATGATCTCGGGTCTACAGACTAACCTGTACCAGTGTCACCAGAGAACTGCTATCTGACGATAGGTATAATACCATCTAGGAGTTCTCGGCGAGTCCATTCAGTGTACCCAGTCTCCACTGAGCACCCATGTACCTTCTTTGATGTCAAACACCAATGGATGTGGGACCATCCATCGCCCATCATATGGGTCAAGATGCGTATATGCTAGTCTACTCTGGAGTATCGATGTCCTGTCTCGATACAACCTCGACTAGGAACAGTTATAGAATGTACTCTTGGACTACCCTGGCCCCACTAATATGATCTGCATCATAGTCCTAGTAGTCAAGTACATATCCTAAAGGCTTTATCAACATGTGAGAGCAAGACAGTAAACCAATACAAGTAAACATGTTTTGACAAAGTGAAGCCAGATAGCATACTATAATATCGAGCAAGAAAGTCATCTCTATATATATCCAAGCATCCACTATAATATACATCATATGTACAACAATGGCCTCGAGGGCATATACATAACTAACACATAGTCTCCATGAAGCCTATCAGTAACACTACCGTACAGTCCGGTCTCTTCGTCTGATATGTCGCATATCATATCTAGGGGTGGTAAACGTCAGATCCCAGTAACGTGATAAGTCATGCCGATGTCTGGCCAATAACGGTTCGAGAAACTACTGATAACACTTATCAGTAAATCTCAGCAGCAGCCCTGGCCAGGGATTTCCAGTTATAGCCAATCGAGCATAGCGCAACATCAACCCCCAATACCGGGAGAGACGAAACCCTTCCTGTCGCTCATTGCCTACATGCGACTCGGGACTGTACCCAAAATCCACCTATTTGCACGTCTCTTTTGAGCGTGGTAAGGAGGAAATCAAAGCGCGGTTGGAGCCGCACAAGACTCTATGACGATCTCGGGTCTACAGACTAATCTGCACCAGTGTCACCAAATTACTGCTATCTGACGATAGATATACTACCACATAGGAGTCCTCGGCAAGTCCTGTTTGGTGTACCCATTCTCCAATGAGCAACTATGTACAATCTTTGATATCACACACCAATGGTTATGGGATCAACCATCGCCCTCTAAGGGACAAGAAACGTACACACTAGTCTACTGTGGAATATCGATGCCCTAGCCTCGATATTCCCTCAACTAGGAACTGATTAAAGGATGTACTTATGGACCACCCTGGCCCCGCTAGTATTATCTCATCATAATTCTGGTAGTCAAGTACATATCCTAAGGGCTTTATCAGCATGTAAGAGACAGACAGTATAAATACCGGTCTACATGTTAAGATAAAGGCAACCTGATAGCATACTATCATGTCGAGCAAGAAAGTCCTCTATATATATGTCCAAGCATCCACTATATCAACAATAATGGCCTCCAGGACAGACATATTCCTAACAATCTCTCATTTGCACTAAGGCCAGTTGTTGTAGTATCTCATACCCAACATCCCAAAAGTCTCTCGAATAGCATCTGGGGGATGGCCTCGGTGAGTGGATCCGCTGTGTTATCCTCTGTGTCAACTCTCCTGACCTCGATCTCCCTGATCAGGTGAAACTGTCTAAGAATATGTCTGGATCGCTGACGAGACCGGGGTTCCTAGGCCAAAGCCATAACTCCATAGTCATCACAATACATAGGTATTGGATGCCGAATGGTAGGAACCAAGTTCATCATATGAACTTATTCATCCAGACAAGCTCTTTGGCAACATCATTGGTAGCGATGTAATTATCCTCTATGAACGAGTCTGCTATGGTATATAGCTTGGAACCCATCCAACATACGGTCCCTCCACTGAGGGTAAAGATAAAACCCAGGACTGACTTTTAGTCTTCTTTATCATTCTGGAAGATCGAATCGGTAAAGGACTCTATCTGGAGTTCACCGTTACCATACACCAAGAACATCTCTTTAGTCCTTCTCAAGCACTTAAGAATGTTCTTCAGCTGTCCAAGGGTTTTCCCAAAGATTTTTTCGATACTTATTCACTACACCTAATAAGTAAGCTGCATCTGGTCTGGTACATAGCATCGCATACATGATTGACCCGTCTGCCAAAGCATAGGGTATCTCTTGTATGCGAGCCCTCTCCAAATCAGTCTCGAGAGACATCTCTTTGGAGAGAGTGATTCCTGAACAACCGGGTACATTACCACACTTAAAATCATCCATACTAAACCCCTTTAGCATGGTGTCTATGTACCTGGATTGGGACAATCCCAAATCCATTTAGATCCATCTCTATAGATCTATATCCCCAGGATGTAGGAGACATCGGTTAGATATTTCATGGAGAACCTATGTGATAAGAGGTGCTTGAACGAGTGTAGTATAGGAACACCCTTTCCTATCTAGAGTATGTCATCCACGTACAATACGAGGAAGACTACCATACCCTCTACAACCTTCTTATATATACATGGTTCATCTACCTTTTTGATGAAATCAAACTCTTTAACAGCTTCATCAAAACAGATGTTCCATCTCCGCGATACCTGCTTTAGCCCGTAGATGGATTTAAGCAGCTTGCACATGCTTCCGTTGCACCCACTGTCTATGAAGCCCTCTGGCAGTGTCAGAAAGGTTTGCCTAGCACCTCATGAAGGGTTTGGAAGCATCACATGTACCAAAGATTGAATTTTTAGGGTGCTAAGTTAACATACAAAGGATCGATCCTAGAAAAATTAGGGTTTCAAGAAACTACACATCATCACATGTGAGAAATGCTAGGGTTTTGAGAGTACAACCTTTGTAGCTCCCTACGCTAGACTCCTTGGCCACTTGAGGGTTGGAGGAGGGTTCGCTTGAAGTCTCCTAGTGTCCACGACGATCCACCCGAAGCTCCTAGTCCAAGCTTGCAACTTCACTTTTCAAAAGAAGAAATGAAGATAACACTCTAAACAAGTGGGCTAAACTTGTATAGAATGATGTTGTGGTTCTTATTCTCACTTCAAAATACAATCTTGTTATCTAATTTGCTCACTACAAATGTCTAGAGAGTAAGTGAAGAAGGAGGAAGAAGATGATGGCAATACTTTTTAACAAGAGCGAAAAAGATAACTCTTATGAAGAAAAAGAAAATATATCTATATATATTTTCTTATCCTCATCTCAAACTATGGTTAGATGATAAAGATATTATTTAATTTGAGTTTAAAACACATAGAGAAGGTTAACTCATGGTTAGGAGTAGGTGAGCATGGTTAGGTTTAAGAAGGATGTAGAAACTAGCCATGAATTATCCTTTCTTTTTCCATTTTGTTTTTAACACAAATTAAATAATTATACATATATTTAATCCATGGTGTGAGTCTTATATTGCCACCATTTTCCATGTGTAATCAACCATGATAGATGATGTATGTATGTATGTATGCACATCCATATATGCATGAAACTAAAAGAAAGAAAGCATACATGCATGCATACATCCATCATGTACAAGAAAAGATTTTAAGTGAGAAAACTAATGGTTAAATGATAAATCAACACTTGATTTATCAATCCGGCCATATCACATATGACCCCACCAAAAGCAAGCCGCCCGATCAATATACGGTATCCTATACGCGCATTTTAATCGGGTCCATGCGCATATCGCATACGCGCACCACAACGTTTCGCCTGTACTAGGTAACTCCTTTATGGGACTCTAAGACTCGTCAATACGCCGGCAGTGGGTGATGATCATATCAAGCACCCCCAAGCCGCAAGCGGTCAGCTAAACGTAACGGCCACCCGGGTATTGAACGATCAGAAGAGAACAAGCGAACCTGCTACAACTCCCGTCGAGCCAACCGGCAACACTACCGTGCAGTCCGGTCTCCTCGTCTGATATGTCGCATATCAAGTCTAGGGGTGGTAAATGTCAGACCCCAATAACCGATAAGTCGTGCCGATGTGAGGCTCATAACAGGTCGAGAAACTACTGGTAACACTTACCAGTAAAACTCTAATCAGCCCTGGCCAGGGACTTCCCTGTTACGGCCAATCGAGCACAGTGCAACATCAACCCCCAATACCGGGAGAGACGAAACCCCTCCTATCGCTCATTGGCTCCATGTGAATTGGGACTGTACCCAAAAACCACCGTTTTGCATGCCCTCATGGACGTGGTAAGGTGGAAATCAAAGCACAGTGGGAATCACACAAGACTCTATGACGATCTCGGGTCTACAGACTAACCTGCACAAGTGTCACCTGAGAACTGCCATCTGACGTGAGGTATAATACCATCTGGGAGTTCTCGGCGAGTCCGTCCAGTGTACCCAGTCTATGATGTCAAACACCAATGGATATGGGATCATCCATCGCCCATCTCATGGGTCGAGAAGCGTATACGCTATTCTACACTGGTATATCGATGCCCCGTCTCGATACACCCACGACTAGGGACCTTGAAGGATGTACTTATGGACTACCATGTCCCCACTAGTATGATCTATATCATAGTCCAGATAGTCAAGTACACATCCTAAGGGCTTTACCAACATGCAACTCTAAGACAGTATAAAGAGACAAGTATACATGTTAAGATAAAGAGCAACCAGATAGCATACTATCATATCGAGCAAGAAAGTCATCTCTATATATGTCCAAGCATCCAATAAAATATACATCATCTGTACAATACTGGCCTCTAGGGCATACATACAACTAACAATCTCCCACTTGCACTAGGGACAGCTGCTGTAGTATCGCATACCGAGCATCCCGTAGAGTCTCTCAAACTGTGTCTGGGGAATGGCCTTCGTGAGTGGATCCGCTGTGTTATTCTTCGTGTCAACCCTCCTGACCTCGATCTCTCGGCGATCAACAATCTCCCGGATCAGGTGATACCGCCTCAGAATATGCCTGGATCGCTGATGGGACCTGGGTTCCTTGGCCAAAGCCACCGCTCCATTGTTATCGCAATACAAAGGTATTGGATTCTCAATGGATGGAACTACTCCAAGTTCATTAATGAACTTCTTGATCTAGACAGCCTCTTTGGCAGCATCGTTGGCAGCGATGTATTCAGCCTCCATCGTCGAGTCTGCCACGGTTTCCTGGTTGGAACTCTTCCAGCTAACCGCCCCTCCGTAACGGGTAAAGACAAAACCCGACAGCGACTTAGAGTCGTCCTTATCACCCTGGAAGCTTGAATCGGTAAAGGATTCCACTTGGAGTTCTCCGTTACCATACACCAAGAGCATCTCTTTAGTCCTTCGTAAGTACTTGAGAATGCTCTTCACAGCTTTCCAGTGACTCTCTCCAGTATCAGCTTGATACCTGCTCACTACACTTAGTGAGTATGCTACATCGGGTCTGGTACACAGCATCGCGTACATGATAGAGCCTACAGCCGAAGCATAGGGTATTCCTTGCATGCGAGTTCTCTCCAAATCAGTCTTGGGAGACATCTCTTTGGAGAGAGTGACTCCAGAGATCATGGGTAAGTTCCCACGCTTGGATTCTTCCATACTAAACCTCTTTAGTATGGTGTCAATGTACCTGGATTGGGACAATCCCAATATCCGTTTGGATCTATCTCTATAGATCCTAATTCCCAATATGCAAGAGGCATCACCAGGATCTTTCATCGAGAATCTTTGTGATAAGAAGAGCTTGACCGATTGCAGCATAGGAATATCATTTCCTATCAAGAGTATGTCGTCCACGTACAATACGAGGAAGACAACCTTACTCTCTGCCACCTTTTTGTAGATACAAGGTTCATCTAAGTTTTTGACGAAATCAAACTCTTAGATAACGACGTCAAAGCAGATGTTCCAACTCCGCGATGCTTGCTTTAATCCATAAATGGATTTAAGCAGCTTGCACACCTTTCCGCTGCTCCCACTATCTACGAAGCCCTCTGGCTGAGTTATGTACACGCACTCTTCTAAATCACCGTTTAGAAAGGCGGTCTTAACATCCATTTGCCAAATTTCGTAATCATGATATGCAGCGATGGCAAGCATGATCCGGATGGATTTAAGCATAGCCACTGGAGAAAAGGTTTTGTCATAGTCCACACCTGGTCTTTGACGAAAACCCTTTGCAACAAGTCTAGCTTTGAATGTCTCCACTTTCCCATCTACACCAAGTTTTTTCTTGAAGATCCACTTGCTCCCAATGGGTTTTACCCCTTCAGGAGCAACTTCCAAAGTCCATACTTTGTTGGTGTACATGGATTCCATCTCGGACCGCATTGCATCCAGCCATTTCATTGAGTCCTTACTCGTGATGGCCTGCTCGAAGTTAGTTGGGTCATCATCCTCCATGATGCAATCCTCGCTCCCACCATCCATGAGAAAACCGTACTATCTCTCAGGTGGGCGAGGAACCCTACTAGATCGGCGGAGAGGCTGAGGTTCGTTGGGAGCTACTGAATCCTCTGGTTCCACTAAATCTTCTGTTGTGGTTTGTTCAGCTGGAACCTCTTCCAGTTCTACCTCAGGGCTACTAATCTCTTTTACAAGAAATTTCTTTTCTAAAGAGGTGGCATGTTGAGCAACAAATACTCTTTGTTCCTCACTGTGGTAGAAGATATAGCCTCGCGAATGCTTGGGATATCCAACAAATTTACACAAAACAGACCTTTCCTCGAGTTTGTCCGGTTTTTGTCTTTTGACATAGGCCGGGCAACCGCATATCTTTATAAAATTAAGATATGGTATCTTCCCCTCCCATATCTCATATGGGGTGGTAGGCACAGATTTGGTAGGAACCCTATTCAGTAGATATGCTGCTGTTTCCAGTGCATATCCCCAGAAGGAAATAGGTAACTCAGCTACACTCATCATAGAGCGCACCATATCTAATAGGGTGCGGTTCCTCCGTTCAGATACACCGTTGTGCTGTGGTGTATATGGGGAGTCAGCTGAGAGAGAATCCCATTATCTTTTAGGAAGTCCAGGAATTCAATGCTCAAGTATTCACCTCCTCGATCAGATCGTAGGATTTTAATACTTTTTCCGGTTTGGTTCTCGACTTCTTGTTTATATTCTCTAAATTTCTCAAAAGCTTCTGATTTGTGTTTCATCAGGAATACATACCCGAACCTAGAGAGATCGTCAGTGAATGTAATGAAGTACGAAGAACCATCCCTGGCATGTGTAGACATGGGACCGCATACATCACTATGTATCAGTCCTAAGAGTTCGGTAACTCTTTCTCCGTGTCCCGTAAACGGAGTTTTGGTCATCTTGCCTTTGAGACATGACTGGTAAGTGTCATAAGATAAAAATTCAAACGGATTCAAATATCCATCCTTATGCAACTTAGCTAGTCGTGTCGTATTGATGTGACCCAGTCTACAATGCCACAAGAAGGATTCGTTCAGTTCTGAACTCTTCCTCTTGTGTGTGTTTGTTATACTCAGAATTGTTGATTGATTTAGAACATAAATGCCATTTTACAATGTGCCTGATCCAACCAACTTTTGGTTACAGAAAATGTTCATAACATTATCCTGTAATACAAAATTATATCCCTCTTTACTCAACAAAGAAACCGATATAATGTTGCATATCAGGTTCGACATGTAATAGCATTCGTTCAGAATCAATGTATTACCAGTTAGTAATGCAAAGTGATATTCCCCGACAGCCTTAGCTGCAACAATTGCACCATTTCCAACTCTTATGTCTTTATCACCTTCTCCAAGTTCTCTACCTTTCCTAAGCCCATGTAACTGATTACTTATATGGGATCCTGACCCGGTATCTAATACCCAGGACGTAGGGCAAATGGAGAAACAGTTCTCTGTAACGAACACACCCGAAGAAAATGCATCAACATGTACATTCTTCATTCGGGTGCCATGGGAATCCTGGTATTCCCCTATGTCCTGTTCAGTCCTATAACTCTTATAAGAAAGAACGGAACCAACGTTCCCCAGCACAGTATAACTTATGGGTTTGGTCAATATATCCATATTATTATCTTGATTAAGGCATGACATGGTCGCTACCTGGAGAGAGAGAGAAGAAAATACTTTAGCGTATGCTCTTGCAAGATCAGATTGGTTATTATCTTAACTAATCAGGATGGCTCCCACTGTTTTTATCAAATCATCCTTCAAACCCTAAAAGGAAAGACTAGCCGGGATTAATTACACCCTACAACTTCGTCGATCTTTCAGCCAGGCCAGTGTCGGTACTTTGAGGGAGGTTCCCCGTGCTTTCGCACAGACCTAATTAAAGTAAACCTCGTTTTCCCAGAGGCGTAACCCCGTTGACACCTTTCAAGACACCTACTTGATCGGCTAATTGTCCTGTGTAAAACTCTCCCAGGAGTAACAATTACTCGCAGTGGGTATCGGGATCCAACTATCTCATAGAAGGTATGCAATCTCATTGCAAATTTCAACACTTGAAATTCCCGATAATATTTGCCCCAAGCATCCTATGACCTTGACGGAGGTCAACAAACCACACGGTGCAAGTCAAGTTCAACCCGTCATTTCTTGATTGAATCAAACCCACCCGCACGACCCTTGACGGAGGTCAACAAGGTCGTACGACTACCCTAATCTAATCTGCATCACATGCATAAGCAGATAAATACTAGTTAGTTACCGCTCACTACGCCTTGACGGAGGTCAACAAACGTAGCACGAATACTATGTAGGATTTATCTGAAATGACGGAGGGCTACGACAGGTTTTTCTGAAAACCTATTGCGTAATGAACTTGATATCGTTGTAGAATCAGGTGAAGTTTTGAAATGGAGTGATTTTGAGGCTTTTATTAGTTTTGCTAAAGAGGTCACTCCCGGTGAAGGAATCTCGGCTCTTTCCTCATCGAATAAGGTGCAGGACATATCATATATATCACTATGCAAAGAAAAACTCCAAAAGCAGTGAAAAGTCAAACCGAGTGTTGTAGCATCTGCCAGTTTTGCTAAAGAGGTCACTCCCGGTGAAGGGATCTCGGCTCTTTCCCCATCGAATAAGGTGCAGGGTATATCATATATACCGCTATGCAAAGCAAAACTGTAGCTACCCTTTTATTTGAAAATTTGATTCTACAACATCTTTTAGGTTTCTTTTCTTTCATTAATCACATTAATGAAGTCCCATCATTTAAGTCACCTAAACATTACAGATAAATACGACGTACACTTATGCCATCCGCATTCGCCTCGATGTCCCCTCGTGCACCATTAGGTTAGGTAACTAACGACAGAGCAGGGCAGGGCTAGTGCGGGTGTAAAACATAAGTAACGTCTATATAATATATCATATATACTATATAGTGTATCCATCACAACATATCAAATGATCACATCACAGATATCGCAGCAGAAACATAGATATAATGTGGGATATACTAGGACGTCCGTATTTAGTACTTAGCCAATAATAGAAAATACGGATTCCACAGTCGCGATGAATAGCCAAGCCCACACCCTGGACTCCTACGAGAGCGGCAAGCGACCCTACCAATTCTGGAGTTTAGGAGACCCGGTCTCGACTCCTCGAGATGGCCTCCCACTGAACCCCAGAACCCGGTCACCTGTGCTCCCCTCCTTGGGTCCATCCTAATGCGGAAAAGTAAATAATATACAACACTGGTGGCATCGACCTCAACCCGGAAGTGCCCCAAATAAAAGAATATTACATTACATTTGAATTTACATGAATGAAAATATAAAACTCTCATCTCACATAAAACCCCCCGGCTATTCAATCACGACAATCCTGCACATCATATCTCAGCAACACATAATATCATATATCATCAACATAAGTAAGTATGCATACACCGATTGTCGTCGACGTATAGCAACGACAATCGGCAATACCACTACATACTACACTTACGGTCACAGAAAAGAAAGTGTAAAACTGCAATATCTGGAATCCACATTCTCTTTAGACATCGTAAATGCAAAATATCACATACTTCGTATTTCATGTCTAGTAATATGAATTCCACACATTGCATCACATTCCAGATAATTAGACAGTATTAAAGTTTTCGAACGAACGATCAAATACCCAAGATTCACTAAAGCTCAACACCTGAGCGGAGTTCAAAAACCCGGAGTGTGACACAGTAGTAGCGGTCCAACCGTAGAAGGGTCAAGCCAACGCCTCACATGTGGCACGCCGTACTGCCCCAAACCCTAAGGTTCAAAGGGCAGTTCAAGACGGTCATATAATCGAGTTAAGGTTTGTTGTCTTCTAGAGGGTCCACCACAAAACTTGCACGTATCTCCAAAATATTTAAACCCCGTGAAAAGTGAGCAAATGATACTCGTTCAAACACTTCAATACTTTCTAATTTATCCGGAAAAGTCACGAAATGAAAATTCCGATCGAATCGACGAGTCCAAAACCATCTCGAGAACAAACATCACACAATTCAGATTAAAAATACCCTAAAAATTATACAAGCAGAAACACGCATTACTGTATAAAATTCAAGCAGTGATTGATGTGTACGGCCGCAGAACCGCGGCCCAAGCAAGCTCAGGTCGCGTTTCCGCGGCAAGAAAGACTGTTCACTGCATCGAATTTTACAGTAAGTCTTATATTTACCTGCTGTAATTTTTACATATTTTTTAATTCTGAAAAACAACAGTTTTGAAAAAATGTCCAGAGAGCACAAAAAAACCCGTAATTTTTCGGTTCGATCGGAGTTTTAACTTCGCTAAAGTGTCGCCTAATATTCTAGGTCGGCTCTGATACCAATGAAAGGTTTACCTAGCACCTCATGAAGGGTTTGGAAGCATCACATGTACCAAAGATCGAATTTTTAGGGTGCTAAGTTAACATACAAAGGATCGATCCTAGAAAAATTAGGGTTTCAAGAAACTACACATCATCACATATTTTTAATTCTAGGGTTTTGAGAGTACAACCTTTGTAGCTCCCTACGCTAGACTCCTTGGCCACTTGAGGGTTGGAGGAGGGTTCACTTGAAGTCTCCTAGTGTCCACGACGATCCACCCGAAGCTCCTAGTCCAAGCTTGCAACTTCACTTTTCAAAAGAAGAAATGAAGATAAAACTCTAAACAAGTGGGCTAAACTTGTGTAGAATGATGTTGTGGTTCTTATTCTCACTTCAAAATCCAATCTTGTTATCTAATTTGCTCATTACAAAAGTCTAGAGAGCAAGTGAAGAAGGAGAAAGAAGATGATGGCTATACTTTTTAACAAGAGTGAAAAAGATAACTCTTATGAAGAAAAAGAAAATATATCTATATATATTTTCTTATCCTCATCTCAAACCATGGTTAGATGATAAAGATATTATTTAACTTGAGTTTAAAACACATAGAGAAGGTTAACTCATGGATAGGAGTAGGTGAGCATGGTTAGGTTTAAGAAGGATGTAGAAACTAGCCATGAATTATCCTTTCTTTTTCCATTTTGTTTTTAACACAAATTAAATAATTATCCATATATTTAATCCATGGTGTGAGTCTTATATTGCCACCATTTTCCATGTGTAATCAACCATGATAGATGATGTATGTATGTGTATGCACATCCATATGTGCATGAAACTAAAAGAAAGAAAGCATACATGCATGCATACATCCATCATGTACAAGAAAAGATTTTAAGTGAGAAAACTAATGGTTAAATGATAAATCAACACTTGATTTATCAATCCGTCCATATCACATATGACCCCACCAAAAGCAAGCCGCCCGATCAATATACGGTGTCCTATACGCGCATTTTAATCGGGTCCATGCGCATATCGCATACGCGCACCACAACGTTTCGCCTGGACTAGGTAACTCCTTTGTGGGACTCTAAGACTCGTCAATACGCCGGCAGTGGGTGATGATCATATCAAGCACCCCTAAGCCGCAAGCGGTCAGCTAAACGTAACGGCCACCCGAGTATTGAACGATCAGAAAAGAACAAGCGAACCTGCTACAACTCCCGTCGAGCCAACCGGCAACACTACCGTGCAGTCCGGTCTCCTCGTCTGATATGTCGCATATCAAGTCTAGGGGTGGTAAACGTCAGACCCCAATAACCGATAAGTCATGCCGATGTGAGGCTCATAACGGGTCGAGAAACTACTGGTAACACTTACCAGTAAATCTCTAATCAGCCCTGGCCAGGGACTTCCCTGTTACGGCCAATCGAGCACAGTGCAACATCAACCCCCAATACCGGGAGAGACGAAACCCCTCCTATCGCTCATTGCCTCCATGTGACTCGGGACTGTACCCAAAAACCACCGTTTTGCGCGCCCTTATGGACGTGATAAGGTGGAAATCAAAGCACAGTGGGAATCACACAAGACTCTATGACTATCTCGGGTCTGAGGACTAACCTGCACAAGTGTCACCTGAGAACTGCCATCTGACGTGGGGTATAATACCATCTGGGAGTTCTCGGCGAGTCCGTCCAGTGTACCCAGTCTACACTTAGCACACGTATACCATCTCTGATTTCAAACACCAATGGATATGGGATCATCCATCGCCCATCTCATTGGTCGAGAAGCGTATACGCTAGTCTACACTGGTATATCGATGCCCTGTCTCGATACACCCATGACTAGGGACCTTGAAGGATGTACTTATGGACTACCATGTCCCCACTAGTATGATCTACATCATAGTCCAGGTAGTCAAGTACACATCCTAAGGGCTTTACCAACATGTAACTCTAAGACAGTATAAAGAGACAAGTATACATGTTAAGATAAAGAGCAACCAGATAGCATACTATCATATCGAGCAAGAAAGTCATCTCTATATATGTCCAAGCATCCAATATAATATACATCATCTGTACAATACTGGCCTCTAGGGCATACATACAACTAACAGTGTCATATACACTCTCTTCTAAATCACCATTTAGAAAAGCGGTTTTGACGTGCAGTCTGCCAGATTTCGTAGTCATGGTATGCAACAATGGCAAGTAGGATCCTGATGGACTTAAGCATTGGTTTGAAAGTCTTGTTGGGTTACCCTTGCACCTGGTTTAGGGTTTGGTAGCATCACTCATGCCATTTTAAAATTTAGAGAGGTGCAAAGCTAACTAACCATGAATCATACTAGAATTTCTAGGTAACAAAGATTTTATCACATACAAAGAAGTAAAGAGATAGGGATTACAACCTTTGTAGTCCGTTCCTTCGCTTCATAAGCTCCGTGTTGATGTCCCTTCGCTGTGATCAACATGAACTCCAACTCTCGAGTGGATCCATAAGGTAAATGAGACACCTTGCTTGTAGTCTTCTTGATCTAAGATGATCTACCTTGAAGAATCTGTAACCCAAGCTTACACTTCACTAAACAACTTATTAGAGAAGTGAACACCCTAGTCTAAGTGGCAAGAATAGATGAGGATGATGAAGTAGGAATTTAGCTCTATTTTGTTTTCAAATTCTCACACTTATTCATCACAAATGAAAAACCTAGTGAAGCTTTTTCAAGAGCTCAAGAAAGAAGAAGATGAATAATTCCTTTTGTGATGAATAATGAATTATTGTTATGGTTACAATTGCAACCCTTGGTTAAGAATGAAAGGCTTAACCATTGTAGAGAATAAAGCATAGGTAAAGGGTTTGGGTTTGGTTAACAAATATCTAAACAAAATATCAAGCTAAAGACAAAAGAAAGCTTCATGAAGCTTCATGAAAAAGCTAACCCAAATCCAAACCCTAACTAGTTTAAACTCCACAAAACATGTTGCATTTGTAAGCCTAACTTGTTACAACATTATATATCACATATATAATATATTTTTGTAACAAAAGAAAATAATACAATTAACATATATAGCATATATATCAATGTATTATCCGGTGAGAAAATGAATCAATAAAGCGAGCTTATATTAGTTAACGTAATGTAATATATCACATATATAATTATACATTAAATTATCGAACCAACACTTGATCCGACAATCCGGCTATATTGCATATAACCGACTAATATAACATGTACCAATTCATCGAATCAACACTTGATCCGATGACCCGGCCATATCACATATACCCGGCAGATATCATATATCGCGAGAATAGAAAACGGTATCTCATATCGTAATATTCTCGGTCCCGCACATATCACATATGTGCTCCTACTCTGTTTTTCCTGAGCTAGGAAACCTCTGTGTAGGACTCTTAAGAATCGTCAATACGCCGGTAGTAGGTGATGATCATATCAAACATCCACAGGCTGCAAGCGGTCAGCTAAACGTAACAGCCACCCAGGTACTGAGCGATCAGAAGATCAACACGCAAGCCTGTACATTCTCCTGTGAATCCAATCAGTAACACTACCTTTCAGTCTGGTCTCTTCGTCCGATATGTCGCATATCCAGTCTAGGGGTGGTAAACGTCAGACCCCAGTAACCGATAAGTCATGTAGATGTAAGGCTCATAACAGGTCGAGAAACTACTGATAACACTTACCAGTAGCACTTTATATCAGCCCTGGCCAGGGACTTCCAGTTATAGCCAATCGAACACAGCACAACATCAACTCTCTATACCGGGAGAGACGAAACCCCTCCTGTCGCTCGATGCCTCCATATGATTCGAGACTGTACCCAAAAGCCACAGTTTTGCATGCCCTCTTGGACGTGGTAAGGTGGAAATCAAAGCACAGTGGGAATCACACAAGACTCTATAAAGATCTCGGGTCTACAGACTAACCTGTGCCAGTGTCACCGGAGAACTGCTATCTGACGATAGGTATAATACCATCTAGGAGTTCTCGGCGAGTCCGTTCAGTGTACCCAGTCTCCACTGAGCACCCGTACACTATCTTTGATGTCAAACACCGATGGATATAGGATCATCCATCGCCCATCATATAGGTCAAGATGTGTATACGCTAGTCTACTCTGGAGTATCGATGCCCTGTCTCGATTCTCCCTCGACTAGGAACAGTTATAGGATGTACTCGTTGACTACCCTGGCCCCACTAGTATGATCTCATCATAGTCCTAGTAGTCGAGTACATATCCTAAGGGCTTTATCAACATGTGAGAGCGAGACAGTAAACTAATACAAGTCAACATGTTAAGACAAAGTGAAACCAAATAGCATACTATCATGTCAAGCAAGAAAGTCCTCTCTATATATATCCAAGCATCCACTATAATATACAACATATGTACAACAATGGTCTCTAGGGCATATATATAACTAACAATCTCCTACTTGCACTAAGGCCAGTTGTTGTAGCATCTCATACCCAACATCCCGAAGAGTCTCTCAAACTGTATCTGGGGAATACCCTTCATGAGTTGATCGGCAATGTTGTCCTTTGTGTCAACTCTCCTGACCTCGATCTCACGGCGATCAACTATCTCCCGGATCAAGTGATACCGCATCAGAATATGTCTGGACTTCTGATGGGACCTGGGTTCCTTGGCTAAAGCCACAGCTCCATTGTTATCACAATACAAAGGTATTGGATGCTCAATGGAAGGAACCACACCAAGTTCAGTGATGAACTTCTTCATCCAGACAGCCTCTTTGGCAGCAACGTTGGCAGCGATGTATTCAGCCTCCAACATTGAGTCTGCAACATTTTCTTATTTGGAACTCTTCCAACACACCGCCCCTCTATTGAGGGTAAAGAAAAATCCCGAGTCCGACTTAGAGTCGTCCTTATCACTTTGGAAGCTTGAATCGGTAAAGGAATCCACCTGGAGTTCTCCATTACCATACACCAAGAACATCTCCTTAGTCCTTCGTAAGTACTTGAGAATGTTCTTCACGGCTGTCCAGTGACTCTCTCTAGTATCTGCTTGATACCTACTCACTAAACTTAGTGAGTATGCTACATCGGGTCTGGTACATAGCATCGCATACATGATAGAGCCTACTGCCAAAGCATAGGATATCCCTTGCATGCGAGCTCTTTCCAAATTAGTCTTGGGAGACATCTCTTTGGAGAGAGTGAGTCCAGAGATCGTGGGTTGGTTCCCACGCTTGGATTCTTCCATACTAAACCTTTTTAGTATGGTGTCAATGTACCTGGATTGGGACAATCCCAGTATCCTTTTAGATCTATCTCTATAGATCTTAATTCCCAAAATGCAGGAGGCATCACCTAGATCTTTCATTGAGAATCTTTGTGATAAGAAGAGCTTGACCGAGTGCAGCATAGGAACATCATTTCCTATCAAGAGTATGTCATCCACATACAATGCGAGGAAGACAACCTTACTCACTGCAACCTTCTTATAAATACAAGGTTCATCTACGTTTTTGATGAAGTCAAACTCTTTGACTACAACATCAAAGTAGATGTTCCAACTCCGCGATGCTTGCTTTAACCCATAGATGGATTTAAGCAGCTTGCACACCTTTCCGCTGCTCCCACTGTCTATGAAGCCCTCTGGCTGAGTCATGTACACGCAATCCTCTAAATCACCATTTAGAAAGGCGGTCTTAACATCCATTTGCCAGATTTCGTAGCCATAGTATGCAGCAATGGCAAGTAAGATCCGGATGGACTTAAGCATAGCCACTGGAGAAAAGGTTTCGTCATAACCCACACCTGGTCGTTGACGAAAACCCTTTGCAACAAGTCTAGCATTGAAAGTCTCCACTTTTCCATCTACACCAAGTTTCTTTTTAAAGATCCACTTGCTCCCAATGGGTTTTACCCCTTTAGGAGCAACTTCCAAAGTCCATACTTTTTTGGTGTACATGGATTCCATCTCAGATCGCATTGCATCCAGCCACTTCACAGAGTCCCCACTCGTGATGGCCTGCTCGAAGCTAGTCGGGTCATCATCTTCCATGATGCAATCCTCGCTCCCACCATCAATGAGAAAACCGTAGTATCTCTCAGGTGGATGAGAAACCCTACTAGATCGGCAGAGAGGCTGGGGTTCGTCGGGTGCTACTGAATCCTCTGGTTCCACTAAATCTTCTGTTGTAGTTTGTTCTGCTGGAACTTCTTCCAGTTCTACCTCAGAGCCCCTAATCTCTTTTGTAAGAAATTACTTTTCTAAAAAGGTGGCGTGTTAAGCAACAAACACCCTTTATTCCTCACTGTGGTAGAAGATATACCCTCGCGAATGCTTGGGATATCCAACAAACTTACATAAATGTAACGTTTTGAAAATCGTTTCGGTGAAATTTCGAAAAATCGGTAAAATAAGGGGGGTTTCTGTAAAAAGTCAAAATACAAATATCTTATTATAAAAATTAAATATACATATTCTAGCTTTGTAATTGCTATTATTTGGTGTTTATTGAGCCGCTGGTGAAATTTCAAATTTTCTGAAAAAAAATTATTTTATTATTATTTTAAGCCGTCACTATTACATTTAATTAGGGAAAATTACAAATTGGAATGAGTTGAAACAAATTTTGTGCATCATAAAACATTAAATAAAATTTTATCATGTGGTTTTTGGAATGAAATCGTTTGCTAAAACGGTTTAGAAAATATCGAAGAAAAATGCTTTTTTCGGTGAAATTAGTGTTAATGGGAATTGGGGTTTAGCATTTATCTTTTTCCTAACCCACACCTCACCCTCTCTCCCCCCTCCCCATATGGCCGGCCCCACCATGACAGCCCTCCCCCTCTCCCTCTCTCCAATCACTTCTTTGGTCAAAAGAAAAGAAAAGAAAAGAGTAGAAAATGATATAATTTGAGTTGACTTTGACTTGAACTAACTTTCTCCACCTCACTCTCTCTCCTCCCTCACCCAACCCCCCACATTTCTGGCCGAAACCAGCAACCCCCCAACAACCCCCTTTTCTTCTTCTCCTCTCTTTGTTCCATCAAAGAAATTCCAAAGAAAAATCCACTAAAAATCAAGCAAAAATCCAAATCAAAATCCAACTCCTACCCATTTCTCATTAGCCATTCTTGCACGGATCTAGGGATCAAAATGGCATTTTAGGAGGCTAGATCTTGAGCTTGATCTCATGGGAGGTATAATCTCATGCTTTTGCTAAATTTGTTATCTAGTTGCTTAATCTAAGTTAATTAAGTGTTTAATTAGGTGTTTAAGATAGAAAAAGGGTTTTGATTTGAAGTTTGAAATTTCAAGTGTATGGTTTTGAATGAAGATTAGGGCTTGAGCATTTGATTAGGATTGTGATGGGTAGATTAACATATAATTGCTTGCTAAAATCAAATCTAGTTGCTAGTTGCATTTTTGTTAATTTAAATTTGTGTTAAGTATATATATTGCAAACTAGTTTTTGTAAATATTGTGTTAAATTGAGAATTAAAATATGGTAAGGCTTTCATCATGTCTTTGGCATGTTAATGAGTATTTTAACACCTTAGGTTGTGCGAAACCTAGTCTAGTTGTTGAATTATGTATTGTTGCTTTAAAAGTGTTAAAATTGGGTAAAATTGTAAACTAGAATTTTAGGGTTAATGGAATTTAATGAGATTAAATTATGGAAATTGTTTTTATGACTTATTTAAGATATTTAATAAATATGTTGGCCGCTACATTCATTTAAACATCCTGCTTTGTACAAAAACGGCGAATTGTGCTTGCTAGATTTTCGGAAAAATGACTTTTTAAGTGAAATTGGGGATTTTGTGAGTTTTAACCTAGTTTATATTAAAATTAGTGTTCGTGAATGTGCAAATGAGTGTGATTGGATTTTTCTCGATGGTTTGACGTTTGTACATCGATATCGAGGGTTGGTATGACTATTCTTGCATGCGTAGGCGATAGGTTTGGACTTATGCGTGATACGCGTGCCGATTTGATTTTCGTATGCCGTTTCGACGTCGAATTTAGTTTTAATGCGATACGGTGCGTTATGATATGTAGGTACCCCATGTGGACTTCGAGACGACAAGCAAGCACGTGGCGACGTCGGCACCGGCTAGCGAGGACCAAGTGAGTAGATTTATATCTACGGGGAGAAGTCGGGTGGATGGCGTATAGCACCCCCGCAGTTCGTGGTGATGTATACGAATACGTATACACACATATATATATTGTTTATATTGTTTCAGTATATTGATGATAATATGGATATTTGGTGTTCTTGGATGATTTAGTGTCCCGAAACCCTAGAGTAGTGGTCGCACTACACATGCACACACCAACCCATACTTGCATACTTTCTTCTTTCTTTTGTGCTTATTCGGGAATATATAGTTATGTGTTCGCATAGGTATGGGACTGTGTGTTCCCATACGGATTTGAGGATAGTACTTGGGATTTATGATGAGTCGATGAGATTTGATTTGAGGCCGTGAGATCGGTGATATAGCGGGGTTCGTATTTGAGATACGACATGACGTTGTAGCGGGTCCTTGACGTAGTTTTTACACACGTGCATGCATACTTAGGCGATATCAGTATTGTACTAGACGTAGATCAGTACCAGATCATAATATTGATAAAGAGGATACCAGGTGAATAGTATGATGAATGTGATTCTGACCCGTACCCAGAATTGGAGGATGCCGTACGACGGATTTACGTACGAGCTATATCTTGATGATTGATCCGCACTCTTGACTTGGGATGTCTGATTATAGATATGGTATCGGATATGATATTATTGAGGCGGGATCACCGACTAATATATATACAGGTATGTATATGTATCGACTCAGACGTTAGGCGGCTTCCTTACCTGTAGTCCAGCTTGTTAGCTTAGCCCTTTAGTTTAGTTTAGTTGTTAGATTAGATTCGATTCTTACCTATTTCAAAGCTTACGAATCATGTGTATTTTAAAAGACAGGTCAATGGATTCTACGGATATTTCAAAAACGTATCTTTTCTTAAAAACACCGTAGCCCCTATTTTCAAAACCCCATGATTCATGTTATTTCAAAAGGCACCATTTATAGGACTTATATTAGATTAGTGCAGATTAGTTATAGTTGCGTCTAGTATTCAGCTCCCGCTCATTTTTACTGTTCGCTCCGCATCGCACACTTATATTATAATTTCTTATTGCATTATTAATATCATGCTGTTAGGACACCAGCACCATTACCGATGACGCGTATGTACCACGTACACTTACTTGCCGGCTCACACACATCTTCATCGGTAATTGACATGTCACGAACACTTTAGAAAATACTATTTCATTTGACATAGGTTGTTAGCTAATAGTTTAGACATGATATTAGTGTACTTGCCTTATATGCTAGTTAGACATTGTAGTTATTGCCTACTACTTCATGCATGTTATTATTCACTGTTGTGTCGCATTCATGGATTCTCATTCCTATATTCACTGTTTACATGCTATTGATGACTTGGATTCGGATTTCATGAGATTTCTTGGATTTGGAGGAAAACCGCAAAAACATAAATAAACCTTTTCTCCCTTTTAAAATAAAAAGTGCGGTTTTCTCATGATGTATGAGTCGTCCACCATGAGTTTGCTGATGGATTTCGAGACCCGATTCGAGGAGTGGAGGAACCGTTTCGAGTACATGGTGGGCCCGGTGCGGTACCCCGGGGCAAGAGGAATGTGGTGTTGACGTTGAGCCCGGCAGGGGAGCACTACCGACCGGTGATATTACCCGACGCGTCGGATATCCGGAGGATACCGTCGTGGTCTTGAGATGGATGGTAGGGGCCGGTCTGGACTGACGGCGCCCTAGATATTGAGATTGAGACATTGATATTTCGAGACAGTGAGATTTATGTTTTGTGTCGATGCTAGACACTGTTGATACTGATTTCATTTATGATACCTCAGTTTAAAAATACGAAGAAAATCTCACTAATTTATGAAAACAGTTTCTTCATTTACATGTATTCTGTTTTCATGCATTCATACCTCATTCATATGATATATTGCTACCTGAGGCACTGACACGGGCACATGGGTTTACACTCGGGTTAGATATTTACCCTAGCCATTGTTATAGGCTGCATGTTTTATACATTTTTGAGGATATATTATGATCATTGACCTAGGATTGCGTTATTTATGCGATTTCTGTGCGTAGATGTTTTTCTACTCACGAGTTGGCAACTCACCCCCGTTGTGCCACAGTTCTTGCAGGTTTCGCCGTACAGGTTTCATTACGGCTTTGCTGGCACTATTTCCATTTCCGGGTGGCTTGCTATTAGGTGGGTTATTTGTATCTTACCCATCATTATATCTTGTATATTATTATTCTGTTGTATCTAGAAGTTCCATCAACCAAACATGTATTTATTTTTGAGATAGAGACCAGTGATGTTATTCCTTCGACCTTAGAGTCGCGCGTTATATTTCTGTGGATTTCTGGTGGTTTTGAGTTTCCTTTTGAGTTTTGATCCTCGCCGTTGGCGTTGTATATTATATTGCTTGTGTGGTTGTGACCGTCGATTGACGAAGAGCTAGCTCCCGCTTGGGGATGCCTTTTTCTTGATTTCGTATACTTCATGTTGTATCCCGTTTGGGAGCCAGTATTTACAAAGGAGACTCTGCCGAAATTTTCAGTAAAATTTTGATGTTTTAAAAACCGCATAATTCGGCTTATGCTATTGAAATTACTTGCTTTAAATTGGTTTTTCCTACACTCTACTACTTTTCTTGGTTTGGATTTCTGGGTTTTCGGTTTACTTAGATTACGTACGCCTCGAGACGTTCGTAGTTTAGGTGCCGGTCATGTTCCGTACTTTCGGGTCGTGACAATAAAACAGACCTTGCCTCGATTTTGTCCGGTTTTTGTCTTTTGACAAAGACCGGGCAACCCCATATCTTAACAAAATTAAGATATGGTCTCTTCCCTTCCCATATCTCATATGGGGTGGTAGGCACAGATTTTGTAGGAACTTTATTCAGTAGGTATGCCATTGTCTCAAGCGCATATCCCCAGAAGGAAATAGGTAACTCAGCATTGCTCATCAAAGAGCGCACCATATCTAATAGGGTGCGATTCCTCCGCTCTGATACACCGTTGTGCTATGGTGTATAAGGAGGAGTAAGCTGAAACAGAATCCCATTCTCTTTTAGATAGTCTAGGAACTATGTGCTCAAGTATTATCCTCCTCGATCAGATCGAAGGATTTTAATACTTTTGCCCGTTTGGTTCTCTACTTCCTTCTTATATTCTCTGAATTTCTCAAAAGCTTCTGATTTGTGTTTCATCAGGAACACATATCCGAATCTTGAGAGATCGTCAGTGAACGTAATGAAGTATGAAGAACCATCCCTGGCATGTGTAGACATGGGACCACATACATCACTATGTATCAGTCCCAAGAGTTCCATAGCTCTTTCTCCATGTCCACTAAACGGAGTTTTGGTCATCTTGCCTTTGAGACATGACTGTTGGAGATAGTGCCCTCAGTGTCAATTATTGGATCACAGGCACATGATTGCAATGATTGAGAGAGGACCTATACCGTTAGAACAGTCTTACTCAAGATGATAGTATGCTATCTGGTTTATCTTTATCATCGTGTACTGTTTCAGGTGACCTTACAGGTCACTATTGCACGTTGATAGAGCCCTTAGGATTCTTGCTTGACGACCAGCAGTATGATGGCGATCATATACGTGGGAGTTGGGGTCTGTAAGCACATCCTTAAAAGGTCCCTAGTCGTGGGAGTTTTCGAGACATGGCATCGATACTTCAGAGTAGACTAGTATGTACAGTCGAGACCCCGACGAGGGGCGGTGGCCGGTCTCACAAGCCACTGGTGTCAATTGGTTCACCTAAGATGTATACAGGTGCTCATTGGGTTATGAGTATACCGGACAGGACTCGCCGGGATCATGCTAGTTGGTCTTATACCTGACATCAGATAGCAGTTCCCTGGTGACATGTATACAGGTTAGTTCATCGACCCGAGATCGTCATTTGTCTCGTGTGAGTTCGCACTGTGCTTTGATTACTACCCTACCACGGCTCAAAGGAGTCGTGCAAACAGGTTTTAGTTGGGTACAGTCCCGAGCCACATGGAGGCGGTGAGCGGATCTTCAGGGGTTCGTCTCTCCCGGTATTGGGGGTGAGATTACGCCGTGTCTATGAGAGACATTACACAAAGCCCTCGGCCGAGGCAGGAGATTTACTGGTAGGTATTCTAGTAGTATCTCAGGGTGTTCTGGACTACACTCCGACATGACTTGTACCGCATTTGGGGGTCTGACTTTTACCAACCCCCTAGGCCCGCCATGCGATGCTCATAGACGAACGGACCGGACTGTACGGATATTGTCACTGATAGGCTCAGTAGGGTGTCAGGATGAGTTCGCTCATCGACCTCCCTTTTAGTCAATACTTGGTAGCCCGTTACGTAAGGCTAATACCTCTGACGTGCTATTGGTTAAATCTGCAACCAAAGTATTGATGAGTCTTTAGAGTCCCCTACAGACAGTTTCTCAAGTTTCGGGCGAAACGTTGTAGAGGCCGTATGATATATGGCAGGGTTCGATCTTATACGTGCTGTATTGCACGGATCATGATCGGACGGATCATACCAGTGGGCTTTGGTTTAAGCCGGATCCTAGTATTAGATTTGTTGGATTACTTTAGTTTAATCGCATTCGCATTCAGTTGGAATGCGGATGCAGGTATGTATATACAGGTATGGGGTATCCTCGTGATCCGTCACGAGTTTACTTTAGATGTTGCCGGATTTTCTTTGTTATGGCAAACATTTGGATTGATGTTTGCTTATGGAAATAATGAGCTAGAAATCATCATAACAATGCATTAATGTGACATGGACTTGTATCATGAGTCATGGTCACTTTTTTAGCAAATGTGTCACATTAATGGATTGATTAGTGATGATATGAGAGGAAGAAAGAGAAAGGGGCTGCCTTATGCAAGCTTGGTCTTGTGTTATTGTACACACTCTCTCATTCCATCAAAACATCACAAGATAAGAAAAAGAAAAGAGAGCCTCCTTCTTCTTCTTCCTCTAGCTTGTTTTCTCCATCAATGGCAACACTTCAACCTCCATCCAAAGCCATGGATGCAAGAGACAAAGTGATCACAAACATTCTCTACAATACCTTGGACGTGTCGGCTAGCACACTTCGCACCCGAGTTGCTTCGGATGAAGCGGGAGCCCATAAAAAGACTTCTCAATGTGGTGCCCTTTCCGACGAGGAGATGAAGACCGGAGATTCCGCGAAGAGATCGGGATGAAGGCCGAAGACCGAAGGACACGGATCGCTCGGTATAGCTTTCTACCCATTCTCTAGTTTGCTAGTTATAGGTTAATGGTTCGTTCCGGGTTTTAAGCATACGATAGCGCCGGTTTTCAAGTTAAGAAAAATTTTCGTTTCCGCATTTTGGCCTCGGAAAGACGGCCGGGGCGCTACCGTAGTCTTACATGGTATCAGAGCCACACCATTAATCTAGTCTAGCTTGCTCTAACGTGTTTACAAGTTCGATCGAACGAATTTTCTAAAAACCACGATTTCAAATCACAGTTTCTGTCGAAATTTTTCTGTGGTTAAAAAATTATTTGGTATATTGCAAAAAATCAGGCAGGGTTTTTGGTGAACAATGCAGAAAAATGGTCTCATGATGTCACTGTAGAGCCGCGGAACCGCGGCCTTAACCCCTTTTGGCCGCGGTTCCGCCGCGGAACAGTAACATCTCTGCACCAATTTTCCTGCAGTGATTCCTGACATGGAATTGGGGTTTTGCAAAACTTTGTTAGGGCCCAGATTTTTCTGAGTACTGTGTATTGTGCTTGGGGCCCACTTCGGGAAATTTAGTCGATCGAAAATTTTAAACATGTTCGTTCACAGTATTTACATTATATCTGCGACCGTGAATGTCACTTGATCGGTAAATCCTGTCTAACTGCTATAGCCCTTTTGGACGGATTTGCGAACGTGACATTCACGTTGATGTTCTGTGTTGTGCTGTGATGTTGCGGATTTGTCGTGGTGGATGCCTGGATGCAATGTTAGTACAGTTTGATTGTATATATACATTTGATATTGCGGGGCTAACGTCCGACATGTAGACTGCCGTCACTACCTGTTTGTATATTTTTCTTTTGGGGCACGACCGGGCTGAGGTCGATGTACCCGTTGTATATATTTTACTTTCTGTACTAGGATTACCCTGCGGAGGGGTTCACGGATAGCCGGGTTCTAGAGGGAAACGGGCCCGCATCTTATGGCTTTGAGACGGAGGGGGCTTTACTCTAGAATTGGCGGGCTATTCGCCGCACTCGTAGAGGGTACAGGTGTAGGGTTCCTAGGCATCCTAATGAAGTCTCGCAAGGCATCAACCATGCCAATTTCAAAAATTATTGGTGCCGAGAAACCCTAACAAGGATCGTTGACTAGATGTTTAGGCGAAATGAGAATCTAGTTAACTACTTAACTAAAAGTTAGATGCTACAACCTTTGTAGATCCGGTTCCCCACTTCCTTAGCTCCATGTGGGTGTGCTCTCGCTGTCCATCACGAATCCTAGACTCATTCGTCGGCTTCATCGGAAAAACGGGCGAGCAAGGTCGTCGGCTTCGTGTCAAAGACGATCTACGTCGAGGTTGCACAAGTTCAAGCTCCGACTTCACCAAGTTGTGAAACTTGTGAAGAAAACACCCAAAACCACTTGGCAAGAGGTAGAGGATGAAGAAATAGGAGGTGGGTTCACTTTAGATTTGGATTTCTCACTCTAGAAATGAAGTTGCCATTGATCGCATCAAGCTTTTCCTTTTTGAAGTGAAGAAGAAGATGAAGCTAGAATTATGATAAGTCTTGTAAATATGAATAATAAAACAATACTTATCATAATGGGAACCATGGTTAGGTGTAGAGAATTGACCAAGGTTAAAAGAGTGGTTAGGGTTAAGCATGAAGACAAATTGGTCACTTGGGTCAAAGCTTCATGAAGCTTCACAAAGGTTCAAGAAAGAAAGCAACCATTTTGTATTCATATGCCATTCTTTTTCTAAAATAAATAAATGAAAAGAATGGATAATAAAAACCCTAATTACTTACTTAACCTAGGTTTAATCCTTTACACTTAACCAAATGAGTATGCATCATCAAACATGATACAAATATGTGCACAAAAGCATATCACATATACAATGTGCAAAACAAGTGAGAAAATCCGTTTAAAGTGAACCTATACTAGTTAATGCAAAGTAATATATCAAATATATAATTATACATTAAATCATTAAATCAACACTTGATTCAATGATCCGGTCATGTCGCACATAACCGACTAGTATTCAATGCATCGATTTATCGAATCAATGATTCGATAACTAGGTCATATCTCATACAACCAATCGAAACATTAATCGCGAGAATCAAATACGGTATCATATACACGCATCATTCTCGGTCCCGTATATATCTCATATGCGCTCCTATTTCGTTTCGCTTGAGCCAGGAAACCTTTGTGTAGGACTCTAAAGACTCGTCAATACGCCGGTAGCAGGTGATGATCATATCAAGCACCCACAAGCCGCAAGCAGTCTGCTAAACGTAACGGCCACCCGGGTATTGAGCGATCAGAAGATCGACGAGCTAGCCCGCTCACACTCCTGCGAATCCGACCAGTAACACTTAACCGTACAGTCCGGTCTCTTCGTCTGATATGTCGCATATCAAGTCTAGGGATGGTAAACGTCAGACCCCAATAACCCGATAAGTCGTGCCGATGTGAGGTTCGCAACGGGTCGAGAAACTACTGGTAACACTTACCAGCAAATCTCTGATCAGCCCTGGCCAGGGACTTCCCTGCTACGGCCAATCGAGCACAGCTCAACATCAACTCCCAAAAGAGACGAAACCCCTCCTATCGCTCATTGCCTCCATGTGACTCGGGACTGTACCCAAAGACCACCGTTTTGCACGCCCTCATGGACGTGGTAAGGTAGAGATCAAAGCACAGTGGGAATCACACAAGACTCTATGACGATCTCGGGTCTACAGACTAACCTGTACAAGTGTCACCTGAGAACTGCCATCTGATGTGAGGTATAATACCATCTGGGAGTTCTCGGCGAGTCCGTCCAGTGTACCCAGTCTCCACTGAGCACCCGTATACCATCTCTGATGTCAAACACCAATGGATATGGGATCATCCATCGCCCATCACATGGGTCGAGAAGCGTATACGCTAGTCTACACTGGTATATCGATGCCCCGTCTCGATACACCCACGACTAGGGACCTTGAAGGATGTACTTATGGACTACCATGTCCCCACTAGTATGATCTGCATCATAGTCCAGGTAGTCAAGTACACATCCTAAGGGCTTTACCAACATGTAACTATAAGACAGTATAAAGAGACTAGTATACATGTTAAGATAAAGAGCAACCAGATAGCATACTATCATATCGAGCAAGAAAGTCATCTCTATATATGTCCAAGCATCCAATATAATATACATCATCTGTACAATACTGGCCTCTAGGGCATACATACAACTAACAATCTCCCACTTGCACTAGGGCCAGCTGCTGTAGTATCGCATACCGAGCATCCCGAAGAGTCTCTCAAACTGTATCTGAGGAATGGCCTTCGTGAGTGGATCCGCCGTGTTGTTCTTCGTGTCAACCCTCCTGACCTCGATCTCCCGGCGATCAACTATCTCCCGGATTAGGTGATACCGCCTCAGAATATGCCTGGATCGCTGATGGGACCTGGGTTCCTTGGCCAAAGCCACTGCTCCATTGTTATCGTAATACAAAGGTATTGGATGCTCAATGGATGGAACCACACCAAGTTCAGTAATGAACTTCTTGATCCAGACAGCCTCTTTGGCAGCATCGTTGGCAGCGATGTATTCAGCCTCCATCGTCGAGTCTGCCACGGTTTCCTGCTTGGAACTCTTCCAGCTAACCGCCCCTCCGTAAAGGGTAAAGACAAAACCCGACCGCGACTTAGAGTCGTCCTTATCACTCTGGAAGCTGGAATCGGTAAAGAACTCCACTTGGAGTTCTCCACTACCATACACCAAGAGCATCTCTTTAGTCCTTCGTAAGTACTTGAGAATGCTCTTCACAGCTGTCCAGTGACTCTCTCCAGGATCAGCTTGATACCTGCTCACTACACTTAGTGAGTATGCAACATCGGGTCTGGTACATAGCATCGCATACATGATAGAGCCTACAGCCGAAGCATAGGGTATCCCTTGCATGCGAGCTCTCTCCAAATCAGTCTTGGGAGACATCTCTTTGGAGAGAGTGACTCCAGAGATCGTGGGTAGGTTCCCACGCTTGGATTCTTCCATACTAAACCTCTTTATTATGGTGTCTATGTACCTGGATTGGGACAATCCCAATATCCGTTTGGATCTATCTCTATAGATCCTGATTCCCAATATGCAGGAGACATCACCAAGATCTTTCATTAAGAATCTCTGTGATAAGAAGAGCTTGACCAATTGCAGCATAGGAATATCATTTCCTATCAAGAGTATGTCGTCTACGTACAACACGAGGAAGACAACCTTACTCCCTGCCACCTTCTTGTAGATACAAGGTTCATCTGGGTTTTTGACGAAATCAAACTCTTTGATAACGACATCAAAGCAGATGTTCCAACTCCGCGATGCTTGCTTTAATCCATAAATGGATTTAAGCAGCTTGCACACCTTCCCGCTGCTCCCACTATCTACGAAGCCCTCCGGCTGAGTCATGTACACGCACTCTTCTAAATCACCATTTAGAAAGGCGGTCTTAACATCCATTTGCCAGATTTCGTAGTCATGATATGCAGCGATGGCAAGCATGATCCGGATGGATTTAAGCATAGCCACTGGAGAAAAGGTTTCGTCATAGTCCACACCTGGTCTTTGACGAAAACCTTTTGCTACAAGTTTAGCTTTGAAAGTCTCCACTTTCCCATCTACACCAAGTTTCTTCTTGAAGATCCACTTGCTCCCAATGGGTTTTACCCCTTCAGGAGCAACTTCCAAAGTCCATACTTTGTTGGTGTACATGGATTCCATCTCGGACCGCATTGCATCCAGCCATTTCACTGAGTCCCTACTCGTGATGGCCTGCTCGAAGCTAGTTGGGTCATCATCCTCCATGATGCAATCCTCGCTCCCACCATCCATGAGAAAACCGTAGTATCTCTCAGGTTGGCGAGGAACCCTACTAGATCGGCGGAGAGGCTGGGGTTCATTGGGAGCTACTGAATCCTCTTGTTCCACTAAATCTTCAGTTTGAGTTTGTGTATCTGGAACCTCTTCCAGCTCTACCACTTTGCCACTAATTTCTTTTTCAAGAAATTCCTTTTCTAAAAAGGTGGCATGTTGAGCAACAAACACTTTTTGTTCCTCACTGTGGTAGAAAAAATACCCATATGAGTTCTTTGGATATCCCACAAACTTGCAAAGAACTGACCGTGCCTCGAGCTTTTCCGAATTTTGTCTTTTGACATAAGCTGGACAACCCCATATTTTAACTCGTTTAAAATATGGTCTCTTCCCACTCCATATCTCATATGGTGTGGCAGGTACAGATTTAGATGGAACTTGATTCAATAGGTATGCTGCTGTCTCCAGCGCATATCCCCAAAAGGAAATAGGTAACTCAGTGTAAGTGCACGGCGGCGCCCCGGCCGTCAATCCGACGGCCAAATGCGGAAGCGGTGATAAACTTTAATTTTTACTTGAACTGGCAAACCGCCGCGCACTAATACCCGGATCGAACCATTAACTAGTCCTAGCTATCTACAAGAAAGGGAATAGAGATATACCGACGATCCAAGTCCTCCGGTCTTCTCGTCGTCGTCCCGATCTCCTGCGGAATGTCCCGTCTCCTCCTCGTTGCCGGAAGTGCACCACATCGCCAACTTCTTTTACGGGCTCCCACCTCAATGCCGAGGCAACTCGGGCACGAAGCTGGCTAGTCGACGTGCCCAAGATTTGCTGTAGAATGTAGTGAGCAAGTCTCATTTGGGGTGTGTGGAATTGCCTTTTTGGTGGAGGAAATGATATGAGCTTGTGGAGATGAAACATGTGGGATTTTACAAAGCTAGAAGAACAAAAATCCCACCCCAAGAAATTTGGACAGCCCCCTCCCTCAATGTGGCCGGCCATGTATATGGTGGTGGAGAGAGTGAAAGAGTGAGAGTGTATCAAAAAAAATGGGAGCCATTTTCCTCATCCAAAAGAGAGAGAGAGAGGAAGGCTATCATGCAAAAGGGAATGATCACAACAAATCCAACACTCCAAGGCAACCATCATCTCATGCATGATGGCTTCAAAAAGTCAAGCCATCATGAGAAGAAGAAGTCAAGTGATGGTGCTCATCATGAAAACCATCATGATACAACAAAAAAGCAAAGACCCCCTCCACAACCGCTTATTTGCAACAATGCAAATAAGCCCTCCTCCACCAATCTTCGGCCAATGAACGGAACAATGGAAATCGGCCGAAACGGAAAGCAAACTGGCAACTCCAGAAAACTGGTCCCGTAATAAATTACAGAAAAACCCCGATACTGTGCATACACACCCGCATCTGTATTTCAACCGAAATACAAAATGCAATGAGACAAAATCTACACTGTACTATACTAGGATCCGGCTTAAAACAAAGACGGCTAGTAATATCCGTTCGATCCTGATCCATGCAATACCGCACGTATCTGATCGAACCCTGCCATATAACCATACGGCCTGTAGTACAAACTGTCCGATCCTGATCCGTGCAATACCGCACGTATCTGATCGGACCTTGCCATATCTCCATACGGCCTCTACAACCTTTCGCCCGAAAGCTGAGTAACTGAATGTGAGGGACTCTAAAGACTCATCAACACCTTGGTTGTGGATTTAACCACTAGCACGTTAGAGGTATAAGCCAATACATAACGGGCTACCAGGTATTGACCAAAAGGGACGTCTGTGAGCGAACTCAGCCTGACTCCCTACTGAGCCTGTCAGTGACAATATCCGTACAGTCCGGTCCGTTCATCTATGAGCATCGCATGGCGGGCCTAGGGGGTTGGTAAAGTCAGACCCCCAAAAGCGGTACAAGTCGTGTCGGAGTGTAGCCCAGAACACCCTGAGATACTACTGGAATACCTACCAGTAAATCTCCTTGCCTCGGCCGAGGGCTTCGTGTAATGGCTCTCCAAGACACAGCACGACCTCACCCCCAATACCGGGAGAGACGAACCCCTGAAGATACGCTCACTGCCTCCATGTGGCTCGGGACTGTACCCAACTAAAACCTGTTTGCACGACTCCTTTGAGCCGTGGTAGGGTAGTAATCAAAGTACAGTGGGAACTCACACAAGACAAATGACGATCCCCAGGTCGATGAACTAACCTGCACACATGTCACCAGGGAACTGCCATCTGACGTCTGGTATATGACCAACTAGCATGTTCCCGGCGAGTCCTGTCCGGTGTACTCATAACCCAATGAGCACCTGTATACATCTTAGGTGATCCAACTGACACCAGTGGCTTGTGAGACCGGCCACCACCCCTCGTCGGGGTCTCGACTGTATACACTAGTCTACTCTGGAGTATCGATGCCCTATCTCGAAACTCACACGACTAGGGACCATTTAAGGATATGCTTATAGACCCCAGCTCCCACTTATATGATCGCCCTCATACTGCTGGTGGTCAAGCAAGAATCCTAGGGGCTCTACCAACTTGTAATAGCGACCTGTCAGGTCACCTAAAGCAGTACACGATGATAAAGGTAAACCAGATAGCATACTATCATCTCGAGTAAGACTGTCCTACTGGGACAGGTCCTCCCTCAATCATTGCAATCACGTGCCTATGATCCAATAATTGACTCTGAGGGCACTATCTCCAACACTCAGCTGTGCTCATCATAGAGCGCACCATATCTAATAGGGTGCGGTTCCTCCGTTCTGATACACCGTTGTGCTGTGGTGTATATGGAGGGGTCAGCTGAGAGAGAATCCCATTCTCTTTTAGGAAGTCCAGGAATTCTCCGCTTAAGTATTCACCTGCTCGATCAGATCGAAGGATTTTAATACTTTTTCCGGTTTGGTTTTCGACTTCTTGTTTATATTCTCTAAATTTCTCAAAAGCTTCTGATTTGTGTTTCATCAGGAACACATATCCGAATCTAGAGAGATCGTCAGTGAATGTAATAAAGTATGAAGAACCATCCCTGGCATGTGTAGACATAGGACCGCATACATCACTATGTATCAGTCCTAAGAGTTCGGTAACTCTTTCTCCGTGTCCCGTAAACGGAGTTTTGGTCATCTTGCCTCTGAGACATGACTGGCAAGTGTCATAAGATGAAAATTCGAATTGTTTCAAATATCCATCCTTATGCAACTCAGCTAGTCGTGTCGCATTGATGTGACCCACTCTACATGCCACAAGAAGGATTCGTTCAGTTCTGAACTCTTCCTCTTGTATGTGTTAGTTATGCTCAGAACTGTTGATTGATTTAGAACATAAATGCCATTGCACAGCGTGCCTGATCCAACCAACTTTTGGTTATGGAAAATGTTCATAACATTGTCCTGTAATACAAAATTATATCCCTCTTTACTTAATAAAGAAACCGATATAATGTTGCATATCAGGTTCGGCATGTAATAGCATTCGTTCAGAACCAATGTATTACCAGTTGGTAATTCAAGGTGATATTCCCCGACAGTCTTAGCTGCAACAATTGCACCATTTCCGACTCTAATGTCTTTATCACCTTCTCCAAGTTCTCTACCTTTCCTAAGCCCATGTAACTGATTACATATATGGGATCCTGACCCGGTATCTAATACCCAGGACGTAGAGCAAATGGAGAAACAGTTCTCTGTAACGAACACACCCGAAGAAAATGCATCAACATGTACTTTCTTCATCCGGGTGGCATGGGAATCCTGGTATTCCCCTATATCCTGTTCATTCCTATAACTCTTATAAGAAAGAACGGAACCAACGTTCCCCAGCACAGTATAATATGCGGGTTCGGTCAATACATCCATATTATTATCTTGATTAAGGCATGAACTGGTCGCTACCTGGAGAGAGAGAGAAGAAAACACTTTAGCGTATGCTCGTGCAAGATCAGATTGGTTATTATCTTATCTAATCAGGATGGCTCCCATTGGTTTTTATCAAATCTTCCTTCAAACCCTAAAAGGAAAGACTAGCCGGGATTAATTACACCCTACAACTTCGTCGATCTTTCAGCCAGGCCAGTGTCGGTACTTTGAGGGAGGTCCCCCGTGCTTTCGCACGAACCTAATTAATGTAAACCTCGTTTTCTCAGAGGCGTAACCCCGTTGACACCTTTCTAGACACCTACTTGATCGGCTAATTGTAGTGTGTAAAACTCTTCCAGGAGTAACTCTTACTCGCAGTGGGTATCGGGATCCAACTATCTCATAGAAGGTATACAATCTCATTGCAAATTTCAACACTTGAAATTCCCGATAATCTTTTGCCCCAAACGATCTATGACCTTGACAAGGTCAACAAACCATAGACCGTAAGTCAAGTTTAACCCGTCATTTCTTGATTGAATTAAACCCACCCGCACGACCCTTGACAAGGTGAACAAGGCCGTACGACTACCCTAACTCAATCTGCATCATATGCATAAGCAGATAAATACTGGTTAGCTACCGCACACTGCGCCTTGACAAGGTCAACAAACGCAGCACGAATACTAAACAGGACTTATCTAAAATGACGGAGGGCTACGACAGGTTTTTCTGAAAACCTATTGCGTAATGAACTTGATATCGTTGTAGAATCAAATGAAGTTTTGAAATGGAGTGATTTTGAGGCTTTTCTAGTTTTGCTAAAGGGGTCACTCCCGGTGAAGGGATCGTCGGCCCTTTCCTCGTCGAATGAGGTGCGGGATATATCATATATATCACTGTGCAAAGCAGAAACTATAGAAGCAGTCAAAAACAAACCGAGTGTGTAGCATCTGCCAGGTTTTGCTAAAGGAGTCACTCCCGGTGAAGGGATCTCGGTCCTTTCCTCATCGAATAAGGTGCAGGGCATATCACATATACCGCTATGCAAAGCAAGAACTGTAGCTACCTGTTTTATTTTAAAATTTGATTCTACAACATCTTAGGTTTCTTTTCTTTCATTAATCACATTAATGAAGTCCCATCATTTATGTCACCTAAACATCACAGATAAATATGACGTGCACTTATGCCATCCGCATTCGCCTAGATGTCCCCTCGTGCACCGTTAGGTTAGGTAACTAACGACAGAGCAGGGCATGGCTAGTGCGGGTGCAAAACATAAGTAACGCCTATATAATATATCATATATACTATATACAGTATTTATCATAGAACATCACATGATCGCATCACAGATATCGCAGCAGAAGAAACATATGAAACATTGGATATACTAGGACGTCCGTGTTTTCAATACGAGCCAGTATAAAACACGGATTCCACGGTCGTGATGAATAGCCAATCCCACACCCCTAGACCCCTATGAGAGCGGCAAGCAACCCTGCCAATCCTAGGGTTAGGAGACCCGGACTCGACTCCTCGAGATGGTCTCCCACTGGACCCTAGAACCCGGTTACTTGTGCTCTCCTCCTTAGGTCTATCCTAGTGCAGAAAAGTAAATAATATACAAAGGGTGACAACTTCCGCAACCTGGAAGTGCCTCGAATAAAAGAATATTACATACAAGTTTTTACATGAATGAAAATGAAAAACACTCATCTCACATAAAAAAAACCCGGCTATTCAAATACGACGATCCAATATAACATATCCAGCAACACATAACATCACATGTCATCAACGTAAGTAAGTATGCATACACCGATTGTCGTCGACGTATAGCAACGACAATCGGCAATACCACTACATACTACACTTACGGTCACAGAAAAGAAAGTGTAAAACTACAACAATTGGAATCCGCAACCTCTTTAGACATCACATGCCTAACAGTTATAAACCCCGCATTTTAGTCCCATTATCGAAAACTCTTTTCGATATCAAGTGAAACTAAACCGCTAGATTTATAACATTCATCCAGTTATCTCATAACTGTTTGTGAATTCCAATTATTGTATCCAATTCCGGATAAATAGAATATATTAAACTTTCCGATCGAACATTCGAACACCCAAGTTTTCCCGACACCGATCAACACATGAAATAGGTTCAAAGACATTCACTTCATTCCTCAGTACCAACGGTCCAGCCGTAGAAGGGTTAAGCCAACGCCTCACATGTGGCACGCCGTACTGCCCCAAACCCGAAGGTTCAAAGGGCAGTTCAAGACGGTCACATAATCGAGTTAAGGTTTGTTGTCTTCTAGATGGACCATCGCGTTACTTGCACTACTCAGAACGTGTTTAAACCACAGAAAAATCCAACACTTGGAATTTTTCCGGCAGGGGAAAAGTTGGGTATTTAAATCCGGTCGAACTTTTTAACATATTCTAAAGTTATCCGAAAAGCCACATAGACAAAATCTGATAACCCGAACGAATAAATGAATCCCCAAAGCAACATCAAAATACTCTTCTGTAGAGTCACAATAAAAATACCCAGAAAATATAATATCTGAATTCATGAATTACTGTGAAAAATGTAAGTCTACGCTAGCGCTCCGGCCGTCTACAGACGCCAAATGCGGAACAAAAACTTTTTAACTGGCACTATCGTATACTTTAACCCGGATCTACCATTATTGCTAAACTAACAAACTGTAAAGAGTGTAGAAAGGTTATACCGAACGATTCGAGTCCTTCGTTCTTTTAACCATCATCCCACGCTCCGTTGCGGCTGCTCCGATCTCGTCGATCTCCGATCTGCTCGTCCAGGTGGCACCACATCACTGATTCTTTAAACGGGCTCCCGCCTCTGACTTGAGGCAACTCGGTCGTCAAGTTTGCTAGAAGAGACGACCAAGAATGATGTAGAGAATGAGTAGATGACTTTGTCTCACTTCGTCCAAGTCCGTGGACGATCGGTTAATGAAGTTGCCATTTTATCGGGTGATGGAAAATGAAAGAGAGAATGAAATTTCCATGCACCCTTAACCATAGTCTTTTCTCTCCAAAAGGAAATCAATCTCTCTATCTCACACAAATAGTGGCCGGCCAATATATATAGAAGAGGGAGGTGATGGTAGGAGCAATCAAGGGGGGGTGACAATAAACAAGAAGCTTATCTTGATCATTAAAGAAAAGCATGACTCATTTAGAAACAATGAATCAAAACAACCTTAGTCATCAAGCATTAATGGCACCATTAATGCACTAATGACTCACCATGTCAAGTCACTCTCTCTAGAATCTTCTAGAAGAATCCACACTCATCTCAAGAAAAGATAAACCCGTTTTTAACCAAATGTTAAAAGACGGCAGATAGAAAACTGGAAACTGGCAACTTCCAAAAGTGATCCTTGAAACGACTTTCAGGATAACCCCGTAACTGTATAAATATACCCGCATTTGTATTACGACCGAATACAAATGCTACTGAGACAAAGATATTATACCTACTCAATATAATACTCGGATCCGGCTTAAACCAAAGCCGACCAGTATCATCTGTCCGAAAAATAACACGTGCGTAAACGCACGTGCATTTTCCGAACCCTGCCATAAAACCATACGGCGTCTACAACGTTTCGCCCGAACTTGGGAAACTGTCTGTGGGGAACTCTAATGACTCGTCAGTACCCTGGCAGTGGATTTAACCACAAACCGTCAGCGGCACTAGCTATGCGTAATGGCTGCCCATGGACTGACCTCAAGGGAGGCCGATGAGCCAACTCAAGGGTGGCCGATGAGTGAACTCATCCAGAAACCCTACTGAGCCTAACAGTGACAATGTATATACAGTCCGGTCCGTTCGTCAATGAGTATCGCATATCCGCCTAGGGGGCTAGTAACGTCAGACCCCCAATAGCAGTATAAGTCGTGTCGGAGTGTAGCCCAATAACACCCTGAGATACTACTGGAGTACCTACCAGTAAATCTCCTGCCATGGCTATGGACTTTGTGTAATGGCTCTCCTAGACACAGCACGACCTCGCCCCCAATACCGGGAGAGACGAATCCCCTGCCGATCCGCTCACGTGCCTCCATATGGCTCGAGACTGTACCCAAAAGCTACCTGTTTGCACGACTCCTTTGAGCCGTGGTAGGGTAGAAATCATAGCACAGTGGGAACTCACACGAGACAAATGACGACCTCAGGTCGATGAACTAACCTGTACACATGTCACCTGGGAACTGCTATCTGACGATAGGTATAGTACTAACTAGCAGATTCCCGGCGAGTCCTGTCCGGTGTACTCATAACCCAATGAGCACCTGTATACATCTTAGGTGATCCAACTGACACCAGTGGCTTGTGAGACCGGCCACCGCCCCTCGTCGGGGTCTCGACTGTATACACTAGTCTACTCCGGAGTATCGATGCCCTGTCTCGAAACTCCCACGACTAGGGACCACAATTAAGGATATGCATATAAACTACCCAACTCTCACGTATATGATCGCCATCATACTGTTGGTAGTAAAGCAAGATCCTAAGGGCTCTATCAAAGTGTAACATGCAATCAGTCACCTGAACATGTACACGACTGATAAAGGCAAACTGGATAGCATACTATCATCTCGAGTAAGACTGTTCTACCGGGATAGGTCCTCCGCAATCATTGCAATCACGTACCTGCGATCCAATAATTGACTATGAGGGCACTATCTCCAACAATCTCCCACTTGCACTCAAGGCTAATTATTGCGATGTCGACTACTCACAGCCCGTGTGTAACCGAACATCCAACTCCTCTACTAATCAGTTTCACAAAGCCCGTTTGTAAAACTATTGTGTTCGAGAAATAGCCTCAGTAAGTGGATCCGCCTAGAAGTATCTTTCGTTATCTCTCTTTGTCTCAAGTTCGCGGAGAAAGCCATCTCCCGAATCGAGTAATACCCATCTTAGAATATGTCTGGATATCTGATGGGACCTAGTTCATAAATGAACTCCAAATCCAAACCTCTTAGACTGTATCGATCACTGAACCTAATCAGTATCCGGCACCATGCCACCCACAGTATCCTCTTGGACCACCTGTCCATAATACTGTCCCTCTTGGTCAGAGGGAAAACTATAACTCTGACAATCACTCTGTCATCCATGTCACCTTTGAAGCCTGGAATGATGATCGTCTCCCGAAGGAGGCTGCCATCATCAAATCCGTAGAACATCCACTTATGTTCTAGAACTGCTTCCTTATGTTTCTCCAGGATTGGATTAATACAAACTTATTGCATCTAGTGCAAAAACAACATCTGGTGTGGTACTTGACATCTCATGATTGACTCAATTGCCTAAGCAAGTGATCTGTCAATCATGCACATCCCTCTCCCCTTTAGTCTATATGACACCTTTAGAGAGGGTGACCCCATCACCTGCAGGTACACCACCATGCTAGGAGTCAACTATTCTAAAAACCATTAGAATATCTGTCAAAGTACCCACATTGGGAAACTACCCAAATCCAGATCTAAAACCATAGATCCAGAAACCAGAATGTCAAATATTATATCCATATCCTGTCTGGAGAAACAACTGTGTGACGATCACAGTACAACCGATCGTAGTATAGGAATTTTACTTCCTACTCTGTGTATGTCATCCAAATACCATGACATCACATCCTACTACCTTTTTAACAGATCCATCCCCTATTCTGATTGAAGTCAAACCCATGACTGTCACATCAAAATTAGATGATCTATCTCCGCTATAACTGCTCAAGTCTATAAATAGACATAAGCTACTTGCCCACCATGCTTCCGCTGCTCCCACTGAATACGACAACCCTCCTACCGGGTCTCATAACCTGGAACAACAGTAGTGTCAAGTCTGGGTAGATAAGAACCTCCCTGTCACCGTCCTTGAGCCTACCGAAGTATCTCTCGGGTGTCTGAGGTTACCCACCATATCTGCGGAGTGGCTATTGGAATGTCAAACTTGATTGAATATATAGGTCCTATTAAATTTTCCGTAATCGTTCGCGGTTCTGGAATCACTTCCAGTTCTACCATACTCCCACTACTGTTTTCTGAAAAAGATCCATTTTACTAAAACTGTGGCAAGTAAAGAACAATATCACTATTGATCTTCCAAATGGTAGAATATCAACCCTCGTCATAGCCATGGTCAACCCACAAACAGCCATTACAGAAACGTGCCCTGAGTTATCCAGAGTCTGGTTTTAAGCAAAAGCTGGACAACTCCCCGTACCTTAACATCTTTTAAGGTACGATCCATTCTATATCCAATACAGAAACTTTGGCACTTATTTAATTGGAACCATATTCAAATCATGCATCTGTCTCCAGTGCATATCAACTTAATGGAAAGAGGTTAATCAGCATTACTCAACTTAGGAATCCATCCAATTATGAGTAACCCGAAAGAGAAACAAATTTCTCAAAACCATCACTATCATCTGAATACCAATCACAAGAATCTACATCTTCGATCTCTTTGAAGAATCTCGATACTTGTGATACCTGGTTCTCTACTTTATTCTTATACCCATAACTTCTCAAAACTTAGACCTTGTATTTCTACGAAACACTTGTCTAAATACTTGAGAAGTTATAAGTAAACAGAACATAGTACGAGGACCTACCCCTTTGTCCTGATGGACACTTGGACAACATACAATACTCTGTATAAGTCCGCTGAGTTAAACAACTCAAAACTTGTGCGTCGTAGGTTGAAAACTGTACCCTGGCGATTTCCTCAAATATCACCAATTACAACGAATTCCGATATAATGAGGATGATCACCCAATTCCCAATATCTTACTCCCACTCATCATCTGTAAAACCATACAGATATGATAATGAAACCTGGTAAATACATACCCTTGGAGTAAGTGTTTAATCGGGAAAACAGTTTTCCTTTAACAATGCACTGAAACATGAAAATGTTTCGTAGGGGTATCCTGGTATTCATAGCAATGCCTCTTCCATAATCCAATTCATGACTTCAACCGTATATTTTATTGCCATCTCTCCAAATCCCTTTATTTGTCTTTAGTCGTTACCTTCTGTACACCATTGTTAGGCTAAATGGTTTTCTTCCTTCCCTACCGTTCGGCACCAGCCTATGGTTTGGAAGAAGACTATCCAGTAAGCATAATAGGTGTACCCTCCTAAACCAAGGAGTACTCGCATCTCGAGAGAAGGTGATGATAAAAGACAACTGAATAATACCTTATTCCTTTAAAGGTGAAATAGGAGTGGCGATGAAGTACGCGGTTTTGGTCGTGAATGATATCAGTCGCAATTTACTTTGCCCTCTTTCTAATCCCTTTATTTTGTCTTTAGTTATTGCCTTCTGCACACCCTACTTAGGCTAATTGGTTTTCTTCATTCCCTACCTTTCGGCACCTGCCTATGGTTTGGAATAAGACTATCCAATAAGCGTAATAGGTGTACTCTCCTAAACTAAGGAGCTCTCGCAACCTGAGAGAAGGTGATAATAAAAGACAACTGAATAAACCAATTCTATTTCTCCTGAACCTTGATCCATCCTCGAAGAAATCCCTTTGAGTTCGTATATAACCATACGATGGATCTATCCAATGGAAGTGGATATCCGTAGTAAAATGGGTGTTCTGAGAAATGCAAAGGGTAAAAGAAGGAGTGGCAATGACTTATGCAACACAGACAATCCAAAAACCAGTATTTTAAGAAGGTTCAGTCAACCTGGTCACTGAGTCATAGTCTAGGGTCGGTCAAAGGTCGCTGCCAAAGAGAGAGAGAGAAAAGAAACACTCTGCGTGCACTCTAACCTAGATCAGAATGGTTATCACTTTATCTAATCCGGAAACCTCCCACTGTCCTGTCAAATTCTCCCCCAAACCTGAAAGAAGAATCAATCGGGATTACCCGAAGAGTAAACCAACTCATCAGTGGGAATCGGGATCCAACTCTCATCGCATGATAACGTGATGGAATGCATCCACGTTACTCATACTCCAGAAGGTATGCGCATACTTGGCAAGTTTCAGTTTCTTTAGAAACTCCCGATCTGATTTTTGCCCCATGCTCTTATAACCTTGGCTTTGGTCAAAATGTCATAAGTCACATGCCAAGTTCTACCCATCACTATCTTGTCAATTTGAACCCACCCGCACATGCCCCTGACTTTGGCCAATCGGCAGAACGACTGTCCCAAACTAACTCATCTATCTATGCAACAATTGAATACCCAGCAGCTACCAAACACTATGCCTTAACTTTGGCTAAAATACATAGCTTGAATACTACTGAATACTCAAAAGAAGTGACGGAGGGCTACGGCTGGTTTTTGGCGAAAAACCTTTAGCGTAGTGAACTTGATCTCGTTGAAGGAACCTGATAGCTTTTCTAAAATATAGTGGCGAAAACCTTTGCTAATGAGGTCACTCCCGGTAAAGGGATCTCGGCTCTTTCCTCGTGGAATGAGGTGCAGGATATTCCACTGAATACCACTATGCAAAGCAACATGTAATCGACTATAGTGAAGTTATTACCCTGACGCAAACTTCTGCCCAAGGGGTTAGTCCCGGTGAAGGGATATCGGCCCTTGCCCCGTCGAATGAGGTGCAGGATATTCCACTGAATACCGCTATGCAAAACAAAAGGAAACGTCTTTGCAATAACACTTTTTAAATTTGTTCCAACAACATCAAACAGGTTTGTTTTACCTTTGCATTGATCAGAATCAACGCAGTCCCATCAATCAATCACACCAGAAAAGAACGAAAATAAAATGTACGTATATGCCATCCGCATTCGTCACTGGGTCCCGTCATCACCCGTTAGGTTACTTAACTAACGACAGAGCGGGGACTGGACTAGCGCGGGTGTAAAACATATACAACATCTAATAGTATATAAGCCAATATACAATAATCTCTCCAGGCGTGATAATATGCAACATTACAGAAAAGTAATAAGCATCACAGAACAATACAGATAATCTGGGATCCCCGAGTTTCACAGAGCCGCTGCTGAAACCCGACGTTCCCCTGTCGTGTGGATAGCCTGTGCAATGAAACCTAGACCCCTACGGGTATGGCAAGTTACCCGCCAAAACGTGAAGCGAGGTAGTCCCCACAGCATAGTGAATGGAACACCCGGCACTTCACGGAATCCGGTAAATTGAGCACCCCTCCTTGGGTCAACCTGTACCCCCTACGAGTGCGGCGAATAGTCTGCCAATTCTAGAGTGGGACCCCTCTGCCTCTCAAAGCCATGAGATGCGGACCCGTTGCCCTCCAGAAACCCGGCTATCCGTGCACTCCGTCGCGGGGCAAAACCTAGTACAGTAATGAAAAATAGTACAACAGGTACATCGACCGCAACCTGGTCGTGCCCCAAAAGAATATTATACAACAGGCAGTGACGGCAGTCCACATGTTGGACGCTCGCCCCGCAATATCAAATGTACAAATAAACTCAAACTGTACTACCATTGCACACTGCTATCCACCACGACAAATCCGCAACATCACAGCACAACACAGAACATCAACGCGAATGTCACGTTCGCAAACCCGTCTAAAAGAACTATAGCAGTCAGACGCGGTTTACCGATCAAATGACATTCCCGGTCGGAGATATATTGTAAGCACTGTAAACTAATATGTTTAAATTTCGATCGACCAAATATCAAGAAGTGGGCCCCACGACTTACTGGTGAACAGTAACAAAACCTGGGCCCAAATGATATATACCAAAACCCCCAAAATCCATCAGAGAACCCACTGTACAAATTTGGGATCATGAACACACCAAGTGGCCGCGGATGCGCGGCCAAACCATGGGTTTAGCCGTGTTTCCGCGGCAACTTGGAGGAATCACGAGACCAAATTTTGTCGTGGTTCTTAGAAAAGCCTGCACAGATTTTTAAGACATGTAGAATTAATTTTTGAGACCATTTAAAATCAACAGAAACTGTCAAGTTGGAATTTTGCAATTTTCGATTTCCGGTTCGATCGATGTTTTAAACGCGTTAGCACAAGTTAGTATAGCAAAATGGTGAGGCTCTGATACCACTGTAAGTCTACGCTAGCGCCCCGGCCGTCTACAGACGCTAAATGCGGAACAAAAACTTTTTAACTGGCGCTATCGTATACTTTAACCCGGATCTACCATTATTGCTAAACTAACAAACTGTAAAGAGTGTAGAAAGGTTATACCGAACAATCCGAGTCCTTCGTTCTTTTAACCATCATCCCACGCTCCGTTGCGGCTGCTCCGATCTCGTCGATCTCCGATCTGCTCGTCCAGGTGGCACCACATCACTGATTCTTTAAACGGGCTCCCGCCTCTGACTTGAGGCAACTCGGTCGTCAAGTTTGCTAGAAGAGACGACCAAGAATGATGTAGAGAATGAGTAGATGACTTTGTCTCACTTCGTCCAAGTCCGTGGACGATCGGTTAATGAAGTTGCCATTTTATCGGGTGATGGAAAATGAAAGAGATAATGAAATTTCCATGCACCCTTAACCATAGTCTTTTCTCTCCAAAAGGAAATCAATCTCTCTATCTCACACAAATAGTGGCCGGCCAATATATATAGAAGAGGGAGGTGATGGTAGGAGCAATCAAGGGGGGGTGACAATAAACAAGAAGCTTATCTTGATCATTAAAGAAAAGCATGATTCATTTAGAAACAATGAATCAAAACAACCTTAGTCATCAAGCATTAATGGCACCATTAATGCACTAATGACTCACCATGTCAAGTCACTCTCTCTAGAATCTTCTAGAAGAATCCACACTCATCTCAAGAAAAGATAAACCCGTCTTTAACCAAATGTTAAAAGACGGCAGATAGAAAACTGGAAACTGGCAACTTCCAAAAGTGATCCTTGAAACGACTTTCAGGATAATCCCGTAACTGTATAAATATACCCGCATTTGTATTACGACCGAATACAAATGCTACTGAGACAAAGATATTATACCTACTCAATATAATACTCGGATCCGGCTTAAACCAAAGCCGACCAGTATCATCTGTCCGAAAAATAACACGTGCGTAAACGCACGTGCATTTTCCGAACCCTGCCATAAAACCATACGGCCTCTACAACGTTTCGCCCGAACTTGGGAAACTGTCTGTGGGGAACTCTAATGACTCGTCAGTACCCTGGCAGTGGGTTTAACCACAAACCGTCAGCGGCACTAGCTATGCGTAACGGCTGCCCATGGACTGACCTCAAGGGAGGCCGATGAGCCAACTCAAGGGTGGCCGATGAGTGAACTCATCCAGAAACCCTACTGAGCCTAACAGTGACAATGTATATACAGTCCGGTCCGTTCGTCAATGAGTATCGCATATCCGCCTAGGGGGCTAGTAACGTCAGACCCCCAATAGCAGTATAAGTCGTGTCGGAGTGTAGCCCAATAACACCCTGAGATACTACTGGAGTACCTACCAGTAAATCTCCTGCCATGGCCATGGACTTTGTGTAATGGCTCTCCTAGACACAGCACGACCTCGCCCCCAATACCGGGAGAGACGAATCCCCTGCCGATCCGCTCACGTGCCTCCATATGGCTCGAGACTGTACCTAAAAGCTACCTGTTTGCACGACTCCTTTGAGCCGTGGTAGGGTAGAAATCAAAGCACAGTGGGAACTCACACGAGACAAATGACGACCTCAGGTCGATGAACTAACCTGTACACATGTCACCTCGGAACTGCTATCTGACGATAGGTATAGTACTAACTAGCAGATTCCCGGCGAGTCCTATCCGGTGTACTCATAACCCAATGAGCACCTGTATACATCTTAGGTGATCCAACTGACACCAGTGGCTTGTGAGACCGGCCACCGCCCCTCGTCGGGGTCTAGACTGTATACACTAGTCTACTCCGGAGTATCGATGCCCTGTCTCGAAACTCCCACGACTAGGGACCACAATTAAGGATATGCATATAAACTACCCAACTCTCACGTATATGATCGCCATCATACTGTTGGTAGTAAAGCAAGATCCTAAGGGCTCTATCAAAGTGTAACATGCAATCAGTCACCAGAACATGTACACGACTGATAAAGGCAAACCAGATAGCATACTATTATCTCGAGTAAGTCTGTTCTACCGGGATAGGTCCTCCGCAATCATTGCAATCACGTACCTGCGATCCAATAATTGACTATGAGGGCACTATCTCCAACAAAAAAATCACCAGACAAGGGGACAGTACGGCTGTGGAACTGCCGCGCATGCATAGCTCATGCCGCGGTTCCGCGGTGGAAAAGTTGAATCAGGCCCTCGTATTTCACAGTATTTCATATAAGACCCTGCATAATTTTCTGCATATTTTTAATTGACAAAAATCCAAAATTTCAGAAAATTTCCAGAGAGCACCTTGGAATTGGGGTTTCGGGTTCGTTCGGACTTCAAACTCCGTCTAGACTTCGCCTAAGGCTCTAGCTAGGCTCTGATACCACTGTAGGGTTCCTAGGAATCCTAATGAAGTCTCGCAAGGCATCAACCATGCCAATTTCAAAAATTATTGGTGCCGAGAAACCCTAACAAGGATCGTTGACTAGATGTTTAGGCGAAATAAGAATCTAGTTAACTACTTAACTAAAAGTTAGATGCTACAACCTTTGTAGATCTGATTCCCCACTTCCTTAGCTCCACGTGGGTGTGCTCTCGCTGTCCATCATGAATCCTAGACTCATTCGTCGGCTTCATCGGAAAAACGGGCGAGCAAGGTCGTCGGCTTCGTGTCAAAGACGATCTACGTCGAGGTTGCACAAGTTCAAGCTCCGACTTCACCAAGTTGTGAAACTTGTGAAGAAAACACCCAAAACCACTTGGCAAGAGGTAGAGGATGAAGAAATAGGAGGTAGGTTCACTTTAGATTTGAATTTCTCACTCTAGAAATGAAGTTGCCATTGATCGCATCAAGCTTTTCCTTTTTGAAGTGAAGAAGAAGATGAAGCTAGAATTATGATAAGTCTTGTAAATATGAATAATAAAACAATACTTATCATAATGGGAACCATGGTTAGGTGTAGAGAATTGACCAAGGTTAAAAGAGTGGTTAGGGTTAAGCATGAAGACAAATTGGTCACTTGGGTCAAAGCTTCATGAAGCTTCACAAAGGTTCAAGAAAGAAAGCAACCATTTTGTATTCATATGCCATTCTTTTTCTAAAATAAATAAATGAAAAGAATGGATAATAAAAACCCTAATTACTTACTTAACCTAGGTTTAATTCTTTACACTTAACCAAATGAGTATGCATCATCAAACATGATACAAATATGTGCACAAAAGCATATCACATATACAATGTGCAAAACAAGTGAGAAAATCCGTTTAAAGTGAACCTATACTAGTTAATGCAAAGTAATATATCAAATATATAATTATACATTAAATCATTAAATCAACACTTGATTCAATGATCCGGTCATGTCGCACATAACCGACTAGTATTCAATGCATCGATTTATCGAATCAATGATTCGATAACTAGGTCATATCTCATACAACCAATCGAAACATTAATCGCGAGAATCAAATACGGTATCATATACACGCATCATTCTCGGTCCCGCACATATCTCATATGCGCTCCTATTTTGTTTCGCTTGAGCCAGGAAACCTCTGTGTAGGACTCTAAAGACTCGTCAATACGCCGGTAGCAGATGATGATCATATCAAGCACCCACAAGCCGCAAGCGGTCTGCTAAACGTAACGGCCATCCGGGTATTGAGCGATCAGAAGATCGACGAGCTAGCCCGCTCACACTCCTGCGAATCCGACCAGTAACACTTAACCGTACAGTCCGGTCTCTTCGTCTGATATGTCGCATATCAAGTCTAGGGGTGGTAAACGTCAGACCCCAATAACCCGATAAGTCGTGCCGATGTGAGGTTCGCAACGGGTCAAGAAACTACTGGTAACACTTACCAGCAAATCTCTGATCAGCCCTGGCCAGGGACTTCCCTGCTACGGCCAATCGAGCACAGCGCAACATCAACTCCCAATACCGGGAGAGACGAAACCCCTCCTATCGCTCATTGCCTCCATGTGACTCGGGACTGTACCCAAAGACCACCGTTTTGCACGCCCTCATGGACGTGGTAAGGTGGAGATCAAAGCACAGTGGGAATCACACAAGACTCTATGACGATCTCGGGTCAACAGAATAACCTGTACAAGTGTCACCTAAGAACTGCTATCTGACGTGAGGTATAATACCATCTGGGAGTTCTCGGCGAGTCCGTCCAGTGTACCCAGTCTCCACTGAGCACCCGTATACCATCTCTGATGTCAAACACCAATGGATATGGGATCATCCATCGCCCATCACATGGGTCGAGAAGCGTATACGCTAGTCTACACTGGTATATCGATGCCCCGTCTCGATACACCCACGACTAGGGACCTTGAAGGATGTACTTATGGACTACCATGTCCCCACTAGTATGATCTGCATCATAGTCCAGGTAGTCAAGTACACATCCTAAGGGCTTTACTAACATGTAACTATAAGACAGTATAAAGAGACTAGTATACATGTTAAGATAAAGAGCAACCAGATAGTATACTATCATATCGAGCAAGAAATTCATCTCTATATATGTCCAAGCATCCAATATAATATACATCATCTGTACAATACTGGCCTCTAGGGCATACATACAACTAACAACAGGTTGACCCAAGGAGGGGTGCTCAAGTTACCGGATTCCGTGAAGTGTTGGGTGGTCCATTCACGTTGTTGAAGGGGGCTGCTTTGCTTCAGGTTTTGGCGGGTAACTTGCCGCACCCGTAGGGGTCTAGGATTTCGTTGCACAGGCTATCCACACGACAAGGGGAACGTTGGGTTTCAGTAGCGGCTCTATGAAATCCGGCTATCCCAGATATCTGTATTGTTCTGTGATGCTTATTACATTTCTGTGATGTTGCATTTTATGACGCCTTGAGCGAATATTATATATTAATATATATACTAGTAGATGTTGTATATGTTTTACACCCGCACTAGTCCAGTCCCCGCTCTGTCGTTAGTTAAGTAACCTAACGGGTGATGACGGGACCCAGTAGTGAATGCGGGTGGCATATACCTACATCATATTTTCGTTCTTTTGTGGTGTGATCAATTGATGGGACTGCGTTGATTCGGATTAATGCAAGCTAAACAAACCTATTCTGATGTTGTTGGAACATTTTTCAAAAAGCTGTTATTGCAAGGACGTTCTCTTTTGTTTTGCACAGTGGTATTTAGTTGGAATATCCTGCACCTCAGTCGACGAGGCAAGGGCCGAGATCCCTTCACCGGGAGTGACCCCTTGGACAGAAGTTTGCGTCTGGGTAATAACTTCACTATAGCCGATTGCCTTTTGCTTTGCATCGCGGTATTCAGTTGGAATATCCTGCACCTCATTCTACGGGGAAAGAGCCGAGATCCCTTCACCGGGAGTGACCTCTTTAGCAAAGGTTTTCGCCACTATATATTTATAAAAAGCTATGCAGTTCCTTCAACGATATCAAGTTCATTACGTCAAAGGTTTTTCGCCAAAAACTAGCCGTAGCCCTCCGTCATTTCTTACGCGTATTATTTAGTATTTGTGCTTCGTTTGTTGATCCAGTCAAGACGGAGTGTTCGGTAGCTAAGTGGTACTTGTTTGTTGCATAAGTGGGATTAGTTAGGACAGTCGTGCGGCTTTGTTGACCTAGTCAAGGGCACGTACGGGTGGGTTTAATGCAATCCAGAATAATGACGGGTTGAACTTGACTGGAGGTTTATGATTTGTTGACCCAGTCAAGGTCATAAGCCGCTTGGGGTAAATATCACATCGGGAGTTTCTAAAGAAACTGAAACTTGCCAGGCATGCGCATACCTTCTGGAGTGTGATAACGTGAGTGGATTCTGTCACGTTATCATGCGATGATAGTTGGATCCCGATTCCCACTGATGAGTTGGTTTACTCCTCGGGTGATCCCGACTAATTCTTCTTTCAGGTTTGGAGGAGAATTTGACGATACAGTGGGAGGTTTCCAGATTAGATAAATTGATAACCATTCTAATCTAGGTTAGAGTGCACGCTGAGTGTTTCTTTTCTCTTTCTCTTTAGCAGCGACCATGGCCCGACCCTAAGACTATGACTCAGTGACCAAATTTAACCGAACCTTCTTAAACACTGGCTTTTGGATTGTCAGAGTTGCATACCTCATTGCCACTCCTACTTTTACCCTTTTCTCCAGGACACCCTGTATTATTACGAACATCCACTTCCATTGGATAAAACCATCGTATGGTTATATACGAACTCGAAGGAATTTATTCGAGGATGGTTTCCGGTTCTGGAGAAAACGAATAGGACTATTCAGTTGTCTTTTCCTTTTACCTTCTCTCAGGTTGCGAGTGTTCCTTGGATTAGGACAGTACACCTATTACGCTTATTGGATAGTCTTCTTCCAAACCATAGGCAGGTGCCGAACAGTAGGGAATGAAGAAAACCAATTAGCCTAACGAAGGTGTACATAAGGTATTAAGTAAAGACAAATAAAGGGATTAGTAAGAGGGCAAAGTAAACTGCGACTGCTATTCACGACCAAACCAAGTATTTCTTTGCCAATCCTACATCACCTTTGTATTTCTCCAGAACACTCTGTATCACTACGAAGATCCACAGTTATTTGGATACTCCATCGTATGGTTATATACGAACTCGAAGGAACTTGTACAAGTTCGGGGATGGATTCTGGTTCGGGAGAAATAGGAATAAGGTTTATTCGGTTGTCTTTTATCTTCACCTTCTCTCGCATTGCGAGTACTCCTAGGATTAGGACAGTACACCCATTATACTTATTAGATAGTCTTCTTCCAAACCATAGGCTGGTGCCGAGTGGTAGGGAAGGAAGAAAACCATTTGGCCTAAATGGGTGTGAAGAAGGTAACGACTAAAGACATATAAAGGGATTTGAAGAGGTGTCAAAGAAATATACGGTTACAGTTGTGAATCTGGATAATGGAAGAGGCATTAGTAGGAATACCCGGATACCCCTACGAAACATTTCAATGTTTCAGTTTCACTGTGTACTGTTAATAGAAAACTGATTTCCCAATTAGACACTTGCTCCAGGGTATGTATTTACCAGGATTTGATTCTCACATCTGTATGGTTTTACAGATGATGAGTGGGAGTAAGTTATTTAGAATTAGGTGATCATCCTCATTATATCGGAATTCGTTGTAATTAGTGATATTTGAGGAAGTCACCTGGGTTGTTTGCCGGACGGAAAATATTTGGTTTTGAATATCCGTTGTTGTGCACCAATTTCAAATTGATATATCTGTACGTCTATTTTTATAGAGTGAGATATACCTTTTTGAAATTATGTCCATGACATTTACCTATATCAGTGGATGGTTAGGTAAGGAGCATTAAACAGCGGTGTAATTCTTCTTAACCATAAATACAGTTTTCAACCTACGACACACAGGGAATGAGTGGTTTGACTCAAGGGACTTATACAGAGTATTGTATGTTGTCCAGTGTCCATGAAGACAGAGGGGTTGGTACTCGTACTATATTTTGTTTACCTGTGACTTCTCTGGTTCTTAGACATATGTTTCGTTGAAATGCAAGGTCTAAGTTTTTGAGATGTTATAAGTATAAGAATAAAGTAGAGAACCGGGCGTTGCAAGTATCAAGATTCTTCAAGGTGATCGAAGATGTGGATACTTGTGTATGGTGTTCAGCTGATAGTAATGATTGAGAGAACTTGCTTCTCTTTCAGGTTACTCATAATTGGAAGCACTCCTAAGTTGAGTAATGCTGATCGTCCTCTTTCCATTTAGTTGACATGCACTGGAGACAGCTGCATGATTTGAATCTGGTTCAATTAAACCAGTGCTTCTGTTTCTGTATTGGATATAGAACAGTTCATATCTTAACGATGTTAAGGTACGGGGAGTTGTCCGGCTTATGCTTAAAACCAGACTCTGGATAACTCAAGGCACGTTTCTGTAATGGCTGTTTGTGGGTTGACCTGGGCTATGACGAGGGTTGACTTTCTACCATCTGGAAGATCAATAGTGATATTGTTCTAGACTCGGCACAGTTTTAATAAAAATGGATTTTTTTTCAGAAAACAGTAATGGGAGTATGGTAGAACTGGAAGTGATTCCAGAACCGCAAACAATTACTGAAAATTTGATAGGAACCTAAAGATTCAATCTGGTTTGACATTCCATTGGCCACTCCGCAGATATGGTGGGTAACCTCAGGCACCCGAGAGGTACTCCGGTAGACTCAAGGACAGTGGCAGGGAGGTTCTTGTTTACCCAGTTTTGACACTACTGTTGTTCCAGGCTATGAGACCCGGCAGGAGGATGAGTATAGCGTCGTTCTAAATTAGCTTTAGAAATGTACGTGTATATGACTCTGCCAGAGGGTTGTCGTAGTCAGTGGGAGCAGCGGAAGCATAGTGGACAAGTGGCTTATGTCTATTTATAGACTAAAGCGGATATAGCGGAGATAGACCATCTATTTCTGATGTGACAGTCATAGGTTTGACTTCATCAGAATAGGGGATGGATCTGTTAAGAAGGTAGTAGGGTGTGATGTCCTGGTATTTGAATGACATACACAGAGTAGGAAGTAAAATTCCTATACTACGATCGGTTATACTTTGGTTGTCAAACAGTGGTTTCTCCATATATGATTTGGATATTATATCAGATATTCTGGTTACTAGATCTATGGTTTTAGATCTAGATTTGGGTAGTTTCCCAATCTGATACTTAGGCAGCATTCTAAAGGTGTTTTAAAATGGACGACTCCTGCCATGGTAGTGTACCTGTAGGTGATGGAGTCACCCTCTCTAAAGGTGTCTTACAGACTAAAGGGGAGAGGGATGTGCATGATTGGCAGATCACTTGCTTAGGCAATTGAGTCAATCATGAGATGTCAAGTACCACACCAGATGTTGTTTTTGCACTAGATACAATAAGTTGATATTAATCCCTTCCTGGAGAAACGTTCGGAAGAAGTTTTAGAACATAAATGGATGTTCTAGGGATATGATAACGGCATCCTCCTTCAGGAGACGGTTATCATTCCAGGCTTCCAAGGTGACCTGGATGACAGAGTGACTGTCAGAGTTATAGTTTTCCCTCTGACGAGGGGAAGTATTTTGGACAGGTGGTCCAGGTGGATACTGAGGGAGGCATGGCGGAGGATACTGATTGGTTTCAGTTGATGATACAGTCTAAAAGGTTTGGATTTAGAGTTTATTTATGAACTAGGTCCCATCAGATATCCAGACATATTCTAAGACAGGTATTGCTCATTTCGGGAGATGGATTTCTCCGCGAACTTGAGATAAAGAGAGACATAGAAAGAAACATTAGAGCGGATCCACTCACTGAGGCTATTCCTCGAACGCATTAGTTTCGCAAGCTGGTTTTGTGAGACTGATTAGCAGAGGAGTTGGGTGTTTGGTATCACACGGGCTGTGAGTATGCGACATCGCAATAATTAGCCTTGAGTGCAAGTGGGAGATTGTTGGAGATAGTTCCCTCAGAGTCAATTATTGGATCACAGGCACGTGATTGCAATGATTGAGAGAGGACCTATACCGTTAGAACAGTCTTATTCAAGATGATAGTATGCTATCTGGTTTATCTTTATCATCGTGTACTGTTTCAGGTGACCTTACAGGTCACTATTGCATGTTGATAGAGCCCTTAGGATTCTTGCTTGACGGCCAGCAGTATGATGGAGATCATATACGTGGGAGCTGGGGTCTGTAAGCACATCCTTAAAAGGTCCCTAGTCGTAGGAGTTTTCGAGACAGGGCATCGATACTCCAGAGTAGACTAGTGTATACAGTCGAGATGCCGACGAGGGGAGGTGGCCGGTCTCACAAGCCACTGGTGTCAGTTGGTTCACCTAAGATGTATACAGGTGCTCATTGGGTTATGAGTACACCAAACATGACTCGCCGGGAACATGCTAGTTGGTCTTATACCTGACGTCAGATAGCAGTTCCCTGGTGACATATGTACAGGTTAGTTCATCGACCTGAGATCGTCATTTTTCTCGTGTGAGTTCCCACTGTGCTTTGATTACTACCCTACCACGGCTCAAAGGAGTCGTGCAAAAAGGTTTTAGTTGGGTACAGTCCCGAGCCACATGGAGGCGGTGAGCGGATCTGCAGGGGTTCGTCTCTCCCGGTATTGGGGGTGAGATTGCGCTGTATCTAGGAGAGACATTACACAAAGCCCTCGGCCGAGGCAGGAGATTTACTGGTAGGTATTCTAGTAGTATCTCAGGGTGTTCTGGGCTACACTCCGACACGACTTGTACCGATTTTGGGGGTCTGACTTTTACCAACCCCCTAGGCCCGCCATGCGATGCTCATAGACGAACGGACCGCACTGTACGGATATAGTTACTGACAGGCTCAGTAGGGTGTCAGGATGAGTTCGCTCATCGACCTCCCTTTTAGTCAATACTTGGTAGCCCGTTACGTACGGCTAATACCTCTGACGTGCTAGTGGTTAAATCCACAGCCAAATTATTGATGAGTCTTTAGAGTCCCCCACAGACAGTTTCTCAAGTTTCGGGCGAAACGTTGTAGAGTCCGTATGATATATGGCAGGGTTCGATCTTATACGTGCGGTATTGCATGGATCATGATCGGACGGATCATACTAGTGGGCTTTGGTTTAAGCCGGATCCTAGTATTAGATTTATTGGATTACTTTAGTCTCATCGCATTCGCATTCAGTCGGAATGCGGATGCAGGTATGTATATACAGGTGAGGGGTATCCTCATGATCCTTCACGAGTTTACTTTAGATGTTGCCGGATTTTCTTTGTTATGGCAAACATTTGGATTAATGTTTGCTTATGGAAATAATGAGCTAGAAATCATCATGACAATGCATTAATGTGACATGGACTTGTATCATGAGTCATGGTCTCTTTTTTAGCAAATGTGTCACATTAATGGATTGATTAGTGATGATATGAGAGGAAGAAAGAGAAAGGGACTGCCTTATGCAAGCTTGGTCTTGTGTTATTATACACACTCTCTCATTCTATCATAACATCATAAGATAAGAAAAAGAAAAGAGTGCCTCCTTTTTCTTCTTCTTCCTCTAGCTTGTTTTCTCCATCAATGGCAACACTTCAACCTCCATCCAAAGCCATGGATGCAAGAGACAAAGTGATCACAAACATTCTCTACAACACCTTGGACGCGTCGGCTAGCACACTTCGCGCCCGAGTTGCTTCGGATGAAGCGGGAGCCCGTAAAAAGACTTCTCGATGTGGTGCCCTTTCCGACGAGGAGATGAAGACCGGAGATTCCGCGAGGAGATCAGGATGGAGGCCGAAGACCGAAGGACACAGATCGCTCGATATAGCTTTCTACCCTTTCTCTAATTTACTAGTTATAGGTTAATGGTTCGATCCGGGTTTTAAGCATACAATAGCGCCGGTTTTCAAGTTAAGAAAAATTTTCGTTTCCGCATTTTGGCCTCGGAAAGACGGCTGGGGCGCTACCGTAGTCTTACAATGACTGGCAAGTATCATAAGATGAAAATTCGAACGGATTCAAATATCCATCCTTGTGTAACTTAGCTAGACATGTCCCATTGATATGACCTAGTCTACAATGCCACAAGAAGAATTCGTTCATTTCTGAACTCTTCCTCTTGTGTGTGTTTTATACATTAAGTACTGTAGTTTGGTTGAGAACGTATATGCCATTATTTAACGATCCTGAACCAATCAACTTTTGATTAAGGAATATGTTCATAACATTATACTGTACTACAAAATTATATTCTTCTTTGCTCAATAAAGAAACTGATATAAGATTGCGTATCAGGGTTGGAATGTAATAGCATTCGTTCAGAACCAATGTATTACTATTTGGTAAAACAAGGTGATATTCGCCAACTGCTTTGGCTGCAACATTTGCACCATTCCCTACTCTTACGGAATGATCACCCTCTCCCAGTTCCCTACCTTTACGTAGCCCATGTAACATATTACATATGTGGGATCCCGATCCGGTATCTAATACCCAGGACGTAGAGTGAACTGAGAAACAGTTCTCGATAACTAACACACCTGAAGAAGATGCATCAACATGCTTATTCTTCGTTTGGGTGGCGTGAGAATCCAGATAATCTACTATTCCCTGCTCGGATTTATAACAGTTATAAGTGGGAGCAGGACCAACGTTCCCTTGCTCAGTATAATAAGCGGGTTTAGTCAATACATCCGTATTATTATCTTGATTAAGGCCTGATATGATCGCTACCTGGAGAGAGAGAGAGAAGAAAACACTTTAGCGTATGCTCTTGCAAGATTAGATTGGTTATTATCTTATCTAATCAGGGTGGCTCCCACTGCTTTTTATCAAATCTTCCTTAAAACCCTAAAAGGTAAGATTAGCCGGGATTAATTACACCTTACAAGTTCGCCAATCTTTCAGCCAGACCAGTGTTAGTACTTTGAGGTAGGTTCCCCGTGCTTTCGCACGGTCCTAATTAAAATAAACTTCATTTTTCCCAGAGACAGAACCCCGTAAACACCTTTCTAGACACCTACTTGATCGGCTAATTGTCCTGTGTAAAATTCTCCCAGGAGTAACTCTTACTCGCAGTGGGTATCAGGATCCATCTATCTCATAGAAGGTATACAATCTTATTGCAAATTTCAACACTTGAAATTCCCGATAATATTTTGCCCCAAGCATCCCATGACCTTGACGGAGGTCAACAAATCATATGGTGCTAGTCAAGTTCAACCCGTCATTTCTTGATTGAATCAAACCCACCCACACGACCCTTGACAGAGGTCAACAAGGTCGTACGACTACCCTAATCCAATCAAATCACATGCTTTACAGATAATTACTGATCAGCTACCGCACACTACGCCTTGACAGAGGTCAACAAACGCAGCACGAATACTAAATAGTCTTTATCTGAAATGACGGAGGGCAACGCAGGTTTTCAGAAAACCATGAGCGTAATGAACTCGATATCGTTGTAGAAACAAGTGATTTTGAAAAAGAGTGTTTTTGAGGCTTTTCTAGTTTCACTAAAGAGGTCACTCCCGGTGAAGGGATCTCGGCTCTTTCCTCATCGAATAAGGTGCAGGATATTTCACAAATACCGCGGTGCAAAGAAAGAACTATAGAAGCAATCAAAAACTAAACCGTGAGTTTGTAGCATCTACCAGTTTTGCTAAAGAAGTCACTCCCGGTAATGGGATCTCGGCTCTTTCCTCATCGAATAAGGTGCAGGGTATATCATATATACCGCTATGCAAAGCAAAACTGTAGCTACCATTTTTGAAAGTTTGATTCTACAACATCTTTTGGGTTTCTTTTCTTTTATTAATCTCATTAATAAATCCCATCATTTATGCTTCCTAAGCATCACAGAAGAAACGAAAATACAACGTACGCTTATGTCATCCGCATTCGCCATAATGTTCTGTTATGAACTGTCAGGTTACTTAACTAACGGCATACCGGGACGGGACTAGCGCGGGTGTAAAACATAAGCAACGTTTATTATACATCATATATACAATAATAAAGCATTCGTCTCATGCATACAATATGATCACATCACAGTATATCGGCAGCAGAAGAAACATATGAAATATTGGATATACTAGGACGTCCGTGTTTTATATCGAGCCTGTATAAAACACGAATTCCACGGTCGCGATGAATAGCCAAACCCACATCCCTAGACCCCTACGAGAGTGGCAAGCAACACTGCCAATTCAAGGGTTAGGAGACCCAGTCTCGACTCCTCGAGATGGCCTCCCACTGGACCCTAGAACCCGGTTACTTGAGCTCCCCTCCTTGGGTCTACCTAATGCGGAAAAAGTAAATAATATACAATTGTGACATCAACCTCAACCCGGAAGTTCCCCAATAAAAGAATATTACATACAATGAATTTTACATGAATGAAAATAAAAACCCTTATCTCACATAAAAACCCCGGCTATTCAAAACACGACGATCCAATATAACATATCACAGCAACACATGATATCTCATATCATCAACGTAAGTAAGTATGCGTATCCCGATTATCGTTGATGTATAGCAACGAAGCCGGCAATACCCCACATACTACACTTACGGTCACAGAAAAGAAAGTGTAAAACTACAACATTTGGAATCCATAATCTCCTTAGACATCGTAAACCCGAAATATCACATATTACGGATTTCATGCCTAACTATATGAATTCCACATATTGTATCACATGACAGAATATTATGACGATGTTTAACGTTTCGATCGAATCAACATACACTCACAAATGACCCCCGTGAGCTCAACACTTGAGCAAAGTCAAAACACTCAAAAACCGTGCCACGGTGTCCATGGACCAGCCGTAGAAGGAGTTAACCAATGCCTCACCTATGACACCAAGGAACTACGGCAAACCTGATGGTTCGAACGCGGTTCCGTGGGCATAGAATCGAGTTAAGGTTATTATGTCTTCTAGGGGGTCCATAGGGATACTTGCACGACTTTACGAGTACAATCAACTTTGGAAAATTACAACACTTGGAAATTTCAGCGGGGTACAAAATGTGGTGTGCGATGTTCGATCGAACTGCTAAAAACAGTCAAGGTTACCAATACAGTGATAAAATATAAGACTACAAAGGATACGAATTAGCCCCAGGTCAAACCAATCATCACATGAAAATTGGGCTAAATAAACAATACTAGGAATACCAAACTGGACCCAAAAGACCACAGATGGAATACGGGGACCAGGGGATCATGTGGGGCCGGCCTGGACGGTTTTTCCCCTCCTGTGGCCGGTCCAAAAATGAGGACCCCTCCCCGTATGTCACCTGTGTTCATGTAAAGGTCCCAGTGACATTCTGCACCTGTTTGAAAAAAATTTAAAGGACTTTTTGAAAAAATTCTAGAGAGCAAGAATGGGGTTTCCTAATACCGTATTTCGAAGTAATTTTCGTTTTTGTAATTGTTATAACACTGTATCTAGAATTCTAGTTAGGTTCTGATACCACTGTTGCGTTACCCTTGCATCTGGTCTAGGGTTTGGTAGCATCACTCATGCCATTTTAAAATTTAGAGGGGTGCAAAGCTAACTAACCATGAATCATGCTAGAATTTCTAGGGTAACAAAGATTGTATCACATACAAAGAAGTAAAGAGATAGGGATTACAACCTTTGTAGTCCGTTCCTTCGCTTCATAAGCTCCGTGCTGAGGTCCCTTCGCTGCGATCAACATGAACTCCGACTCTCGAGTGGCTCCATGAGTTAAATGAGACACCTTTCTTGTAGTCTTCATGATCTAAGATGATCTACCTTGAAGAATCTGTAACCCAAGCTTACACTTCACTAAACAACTTATTAGAGAAGTGAACACTCTAGTCTAAGTGGCAAGAATAGATGAGGATGCTGAAATAGGAATTTAGCTCTCTTTTGTTTTCAAATCCTCACACTTATTCATCACAAATGAAAAACCAAGTGAAGCTTTTTCAAGAGCTCAAGGAAGAAGAAGATGAATAATTCCTTTTGTGATGAATAATGAATTATTGTTATGGTTACAATTGCAACCCTTGGTTAAGAATGAAAGGCTTAACCATTGTAGAGAATAAACCATAGATAAAGGGTTTGGGTTTGGTTAACAAATATCTACACAAAATATCAAGATAAAGAAAAAAGAAAGCTTCATGAAGCTTCATGAAAAAGCTACCCCAAAAGCTAACCCAAATCCAAACCCTAACTAGTTTAAACTCCACAAAACATGTTGCATTTGTAAGCCTAATTTGTTACAATATTATATATCACATATATAATATATTTTTGTAACAAAAAAAAAATAATACAATTAACATATATAGCATATATATCGATGTATTATCCGGTGAGAAAATGAATCAATAAAGCGAGCTTATAATAGTTAACGTAATGTAATATATCACATATATAATTATACATTAAATTATCGAACCAACACTTAATCCGACAATCCGGCTATATTGCATATAACCGACTAATTTAACATGTACCAATTCATCGCATCAACACTTGATCCGATGACCCGGCTATATCACATATACCCGGCCGATATCATATATCGCGAAAATAGAATACGGTATCTCATATCGTTATATTCTCGGTCCCGCACATATCACATATGTGCTCCTACTCCGTTTTGCCTGAGATAGGAAACCTCTGTGTAGGACTCTCAAGAATCGTCAATATGCCGGCAGTTGGTGATGATCATATCAAACACCCACAAGCTGCAAGCGGTCAGCTGAACGTAACAGCCACCCAGGTATTGAGTAATCAGAAGATCAACAAGCAATCATGTACATTCTCCTGTGAATCCAATCAGTAACACTACCGTACAGTCCGGTCTCTTCGTCTGATATGCCGCATATCCAGTCTAGGGGTGGTAAACTTCAGACCCCAGTAACCGATAAGCCGTGTCGATGTGAGGCTCATAATAGGTCGAGAAACTACTGATAACACTTACCAGTAGCACTCCATATCATCCCTGGCCAGGGACTTCCAGTTATAGCCAATCGAACACAGCACAACATCAACTCCCTATACCGGGAGAGACGAAACCCCTCCTATCGCTCATTGCCTCCATGTGATTCGGGACTGTACCTAAAAGCCACCGTTTTGCACGCTCTCTTGGATGTGGTAAGGTGGAAATCAAAGCACAGTGGGAATCACACAAGACTCTATGACGATCTCGGGTCTACAGACTAACCGTGCCAGTGTCACCGGAGAACTGCTATCTGACGATAGATATAATACCATCTAGGAGTTCTCGGCGAATCCGTTCAGTGTACCCAGTCTCTACTGAGCACCCGTACACCATCTTTGATGTCAAACACCAATGGATATGGGATCATCCATCGCCCATCATATGGGTCAAGATGCGTATACACTAGTCTACTCTGGAGTATCGATGCCCTGTCTCAATACTCCCTCGACTAGGAACAGTTATAGGATGTACTCGTTGACTACCCTGGCCCCACTAGTATGATCTCATCATAGTCCCAGTACTCAAGTACATATCCTAAGGGCTTTATCAACATGTGAGAGCAAGACAGTAAACTAATACAAGTCAACATGTTAAGACAAAGTGAAACCAAATAGCATACTATCATGTCGAGCAAGAAAGTCCTCTCTATATATATCCAAGCATCCACTATAATTTACATCATATGTACAACAATGGCCTCTAGGGCATATATATAACTAACAAGTCTAAACTTTTCCATCTTCACCAAATAATCTTTCTCAAAGATCCTCTTACTCCCGATGGGTTTTACCCCTTCAGGAGAAACATCCAAAGTCAATACTTTGTTGGTGTAGATGGATTCCATCTCAGATCTCCTAGCATCCATCCATTTCACAGTCTCTACTTGTGACGGCCTACTCGAAACTAGTTGGGTCATCATCTCCATGATGCAATCCTCGCTCCCGCCGCCTATGAGAAAACCGCAGTATCTTTCAGGTGGGTGAGGAACCATACTAGATCTGCGGAGTGGCTTCAGTTCGTCAGGGACTGTTTGTAGGATTGCTTGGCACGACAGCAAGGTTTCGGGAGGCATCGTCCATGCCATTTTCAAAAATTTGCCATGCTAAACAATCCTAACCCTAGAATCTTAACTAGAGATTTAGACAATCCAATGTGTAAACAACTTTGCAACTAAGTGAACTAGGAATACAACCTTTGTAGACCGGTCATTCACATTAATAGCTCCTTGTAGTCGTCCTTTCGCTCTAAGTAGTGATCTTGCGGACTCTAGAATGGCTCCACAAGTTAAAAGGAACATGCTTGCACGATGTCTTCGAGGTCGAAGATGATCTACATCGAGGAGACACTAACCCAAGCTACCTCTTCACTAATTAGGGATTAGTGAAACTAACACCCTAAACTAAATTGCCAATCTAGTACAGGATGATGAAGTAGGATTTTGGCTCACTTTAGAATTACTTTTCTCACTAATTTTATGCTCCTCTCAAAAACCTAGAGAGCTCTCTCTTGAGCTTGAGGAAGATGAAGCAAATAATGATTGAGAGAGTGAATGGCAACCATGGGTGAGTTTGTTTCATATAATAACTCATTTAGAGACATAACCATGCGTAATGAGAATGGTTGGGTAAATAAATATCTTAAGTAAAACAAAATTAGTAGACCAAGTCAATGCATCTACAAGCTTCCACAAGCTTCATGCATGTGACTAATTTCTATCTAATTTGGATTTACTTTAAATAAATAGTCCTCACATTATCATGAGCATGGTGTAAGTCTCATACACCCATGTAGTGTGTATCATCAAGAATGACACATATAAAATGTACATTAATATATATCACATATATACTATATGCACATAAGTGAGAAAAAGAAATGTTTAAGTGAGCTAAAATTAGTTAATGTAATCTAGTATATCAAATATACAATTATACATTAAATTATCAAATCAACACATGATTTAATAATCGGGCTATATCACATATAACCGATTAATATCATTTGTATCAACTTATCGAATCAACACTTGATTCGATAACCCGGCTATATCTCATATAACGGACCGATACAGTATCGACTTATCGAATCAACATTTGATTCGATAACCCGGCTATATCTCATATAACTGATCGATACCTTATATCGCGAGAATAGAATACGGTATCACATACTCGTATTAATCTCGGTCCCGCACATATCACATATGTGCTCTAACTTCGTTTTGCCTGAGCCAGTGAAACCTCTGTGTATGACTCTAAAGAATCGTCAATATGCCGGCAGCAGGTGATGACCATATCAAGAAACCATAAGCCGTCAGCGGTACTAGCTGGACGTAACAGCTACCTTGGTATTGAGTGATCAGAGGATCAAGAAGCAAGCCTGCTCCTACTCCTGAAAAGCTTGTCAGTAACACTACCATACAATCCGGTCTTTTCGTCTGATATGTCGCATATCTAGTCTAGGGGTGGTAAACGTCAGACCCCAGTAATCGATAAGTCGTGCCGATGTATGGCTCATAACGGGTCGAGAAACTACTGATAAGACTTATCAGTAAATCTCCATAGCATCCCTGGCTAGGGACTTATCGTTATAGCCAATCGAGCACAGCGCAACATCAACACCCAATACCGGGAGAGACGAATCCCCTCCTATCGCTCATTGCCTCCTTGTGATTCGGGACTGTACCCAAAAGCCACCATTTTGCACGTTCTATTGAACGTGGTAAGGTGGAAATCAAAGCACAGTGGGAATCACACAAGACTCTATGACTATCTCGGGTCTACAGACTAACCTGTACCAGTGTCACCAGAGAACTACTATCTTACGATAGGTATAATACCAGCTAGGAGTTCTCGGCGAGTCCGTTCAGTGTACCCAGTCTCCACTGAGCACCCGTATACCATCTTTGATGTCAAACACCAATGGATGTGGGATCATGCATCACCCATCATATGGGTCAAGATGCGTATACCCTAGTCTACTCTGGAATATCGATGCCCTGTCTCGATACACCCTCGACTAGGAAAAGTTATAGGGTGTACTTGTGGACTACCCTTGGCCCCACTAGTATGATCACCATCATAGTCCTGGTAGTCAAGTACACAGCCTAAGGGCTTTATCAACATATGAGAGCAAGACAACATCACTTATACAAGTCAACATGTTAAGACAAAAAGCAACCGGATAGCATACTATCATGTCGAGCAAGAAAGTCCTCTATATATATATATCAAAGCATCCACTATAACATACATCACATGTACAATAATGGGCTCTAGGGCATACATATAACTAACAATCTCTCACTTGCACGAAGGCCAGTTGTTGTAGTATCTCATACCCAACATCCCGAAGAGTCTCTCAAATTGTATCTGGGGTATGGCCTTTGTGAGTGGATCCGCCGTGTTTTCCTTCGTGTCAACTCTCCTGACTTCGATCTCCCGGCGATCAACTATCCCCCGAATCAGGTGATACCACCTCAGAATATGCCCGGATCGCTGATGGGACCTGGTTTCCTTGGCCAAACCCACAGCTCTATTGTTATCACAATACAAAGGTATTGGATGCTCAATGGACGGAACCACTCCAAGTTCAGTTAAGAACTTCTTCATCCAGACAGCCTCTTTGGCAGCATCGTTGGCAGCGATGTATTCAGCCTCCATCGTCGAGTCTGCCATGGTTTCTTACTTGGAACTCTTCCAACAAACCGACCCTCCATTGAGGGTAAAGACAAATCCCGAGACCGACTTAGAGTCATCCTTATCACTCTGGAAACTCGAATCGGTAAAGGACTCCACTTGGAGTTCACCGTTACCATACACCAAGAACATCTCTTTAGTCCTTATCAAGTACTTGAGAATGTTCTTCACAGCTGTCCAGTGACTCTCTCCTGGATCTGCTTGATTCCTACTCACTACATTTAGTGAGTATGCCACATCGGGTCTAGTACATAACATCACATACATGATAGAGCCTACTGCCGAAGCAAGGGTATCCCTTGGATGCGAGCTCTCTCCAAATCAGTCTTGGGAGACATCTCTTTGGAGAGAGTGAGTCCTGTGATCGTGGGTAAATTCCCACGCTTGGATTCTTCAATACTATACCACTTTAGTAAGGTGTCAATGTACCTGGATTGGGACAATCCCAGTATCCTTTTAGATCTATCTCTATAGATCTTAATCCCCAAGATGTAGAAGGCATCGCCTAGATCTTTCATTGAGAATCTTTGTGAGAAGAAGAGCTTGACCGAGTGCAGCATAGGAACATCATTTCCTATCAAGAGTATGTCATCCACGTACAATACGAGGAAGACAACCTTACTCTTTGCCACCTTCTTGTATATACAAGGTTCATTTACATTTTTGATGAAGTCAAACTCTTTGACTACCACATCAAAACAGATGTTCCAACTCCACGATGCCTGCTTTAACTCGTAGATGGATTTAAGCAGTTTGCACACCTTCCCATTGCTCCCAATGTCCACGAAACCCTCTGGCTGAGTCATGTACATACACTCTTCTAAATCACCATTTAGAAAGGCGGTCTTAACATCCGTTTGCCAGATTTCGTAGTCATGCTATGCAGCGATGGCAAGCAGGATCCGGATGGACTTAAGCATAGCCACTGGAGAAAAGGCTTCATCATAGTCCACACCTGGTTGTTGACGAAAACCTTTTGCAACAAGTCTAGCTTTGAAAGTCTCAACTTTTCCATCTACACCCAGTTTCTTCTTAAAGATTCATTTGCTCCGGATGGGTTTTACCCCTTCAGGTGCAACAATGAAAGTCCATACTTTGTTGGTGTACATGGATTCCATCTCAGATCGCATTGCATCCAGCCATTTCACAGAGTCCCCACTCGTGATGGCCTGCTCGAAGCTAGTTGGGTCATCATCTACTATGATGCAATCCTCGCTCCCACCATCAACGAGAAAACCGTAGTATCTCTCAGGTGGATGAGGAACCCTACTAGATCGATGGGGAGGATGAGGTTCGTTGGGAACTATTGAATCCTCTGGTTCCAATAAATTATCAGTTGTAGTTTGTGCCGCTGGAACTTCTTCCAGCTCTACCTCTTCGCCACTAATTTCCTTTACAAGAAATTCCTTTTCTAAAAAGGTGGCGTATTGAGAAACAAACACCGTTTGTTCCTCAGTGTAATAGAAAAGATATCCATGTGAATATTTAGGATATCCTACAAGCTTACAAAGAACTGACCGTGCCTCGAGTTTGTCCGAATTTAACCTTTTGACATAGGCCGGACAACCCCATATCTTAACTCGTTTAAGACACGGTCTCTTCCCACTCCATATCTCATATGGTGTGGTAGGTACAAATTTAGATGGAACATGATTCAATAGGTATGCAGCTGTCTCAAGCGCATAACTCTAAAAGGAAATAAGTAACTCAGCGGTGCTCATCTTTGAGCGCACCATATCTTATAGGGTGCAATTCCTCCGTTCCGATACACCGTTGTGCTGTGGTGTATATGGAAGAGTAAGTTGAGAGAGAATCCTATTCTCTTTTAGATAGTCTAGAAACTCATTGCTCAAGTATTCTCCTCCTCGATCAGATCGAAGGATTTTAATACTTTTACCCGTTTGGTCCTCGACTTTGTGCTTATATTCTTTGAATTTCTCAAAAACTTCAGACTTATGTTTCAACAGGAACACATGTCCGTATCTTGAGAGATCGTCAGTGAATGTAATGAAGTACGAGGAACCATTCCTGGCATGTGTACACATGGGACCACATACATCAGTATATATTAGTCCCAAGAGTTCCGTAACTCTTTCTCCGTGTCCAGTAAACGGAGTTTTGGTCATCTTTCCTTTGAGACATGAATGACATGTTTCATAAGATGATAATTCGAACGGATTCAAATATCCAACCTTATGTAACTTAGCTAGTCATGTCGCATTGATATGACCTAGTCTACAATGCCACAAGAAAGATTCATTCATTTCTGAATTCTTCCTCGTGTGTGTGTTTTGTACGTTAAGAACTGTGATTTGATTTAGAATGTATATGCCATTTGTTAGTTATATGTATGCCCTAGAGGCCATTACTGTACATAGGATGTATATTGTAGTGGATGCTGGGACATATATAGGGAGGACTTTCTTGCTCGACATGATAGTATGCTATCTGGTTACACTTTGCCTTAACGTGTATACTGATTGTCTCTCTGTTACATGTTGGTAAAGCCCTTACGATGTGTACTTGACTACCTGGACTATGATGCGGATCATACTAGTGGGGACAAGATAGTCTATAAGTACATCCTTCAAAGTCCCTAGTCGTGGGTGTATCGAGATGGGGCATCGATATACCAGAGTAGACTAGCGTATACCTTCTCGACCCATACAGATGGGCGATGGATGATCCCATATCCATTGGTGTTTGACATCAGAGGAGATATACGGGTGCTCAGTAGAGACTGGGTACACTGGACGGACTCGCCGAGAACTCCCAGATGGTATTATACCTCACGTCAGATGGCAGTTCTCTGGTGACACTGGTACAGAGTAGTCTGTTGACCCGAGATCGTCATAGAGTCTTGTGTGGTTCCCACTGTGCTTTGATTTCCATCTTACCACGTCCAAGAGGACGTGCAAAACGGTGGTTTTTGGGTACAGTCCCGAGTCACATGGAGGCAATGAGCGATAGGAGGGGATTCGTCTCTCCCGGTATAGGGGGTTGATGTTGCGCTGTGTTCGATTGGCTATAACAGGAAATCCCTGGCCAGGGTTGCTGAGATTTACTGGTAAGTGTTACCAGTAGTTTCTCAAACAGTTATAGACCTCATATCGACACGACTTATCGAACTATTGGGGTCTGACGTTTACCACCCCTAGGCGAGATATGCGACATATCAGACGATCAGACCGGACTGTACGGTAGTGTTACTGGTTGGATTCACTGGAGTGTGAGCGGGCTTGCTCGTCGATCTTCAGATCGCTCAATACCCGGGTGGCCGTTACGTTTAGCAGACCGCTTGCGGCTTGTGGGTGTTTGATATGATCATCGCCTGCTGCCGGCGTATTGACGAGTCTTTAGAGTCCTACACAGAGGTTTCCTGGCTCAAGCGAAACGAAATAGGAGTGCATATGAGATATGTGCGGGACAGAGAATAATGCGTGTATGTGATACCGTATTCCATTCTCGCGATGAATGTATCGATTAGGTTATATGCGATATACCCTAGTTATCGAATCAAAGGTTGATTCGATATGCCGATACATAGGATACTGGTCGGTTATGTGCGACATGACCGGATCGTTGAATCAAGTGTTGATTTAATGATTTAATGCATAATTATATATTTGATATATTACTTTGCATTATCTAGTATCGGTTCACTTTAAATGGATTTTCTCACTCGGGTGTGCGCATTGCATATGCGATATGATTTTGTGCACTTGCTTGTATCATGTTTGATGATACATGCTTTTTGGTTAAGTGTAAAGTATTAAACCTTGGTTAATGAATAGGTTAGGGTTTATTATTTGTTATTCATTTATCTTATTTAATTATCCATTTATTTATGATAAATGAATAAAAGAAAATGAAATGAAATGGTTGCTAATTTTGGATTCTAGTTGAAGCTTCTTGATCTTTTGACTAAGTGACCATTTTGTCTCTAGCTTGACCCTAACCATTCCTTTAACCATGATTGATTCTCTACACATTACCATGGTTAAAGATTATGATAAGTATTCTTTTATTTGATATTTTCTAATTAACTTATCATAACTTTTTCATCTTCTTCTTCTTCTTCCTCACAAGAAGAAAGCTCTCTTCATCAATGGTGATTGATGTTTTTGAGTGAGAAATCCAATTCTAAAGTCTACCCACTTCCTATTTCTTCATCCTCTACCTCTTGCCAAGTAGTAGAGTGTGTTTCCTTCACAAGTTTTTAGGGCTTGGTGAAGGTGGAGCTTGATCTTTCGATGCCTCGACGTAGATCATCTTCGGCATGGACATCGACGACCTAGCTCGCTTATTCTCCGATGAAGTCGACGCTAGAGCCCGGATTCTTTTTGGACAGCGGAGAGGACTTCATTGCGGAGCTATGGAGGTGGAGCACCAGATATACAAAGGTTGTATTTCCGATTCTCATAGTTAAGTGTTAACTAGTTAGCTTTTTCGCCTAGTTTTCTAGCAAACGATCCGTAGTCGGGTCTCTCGGCACCTAGATTTTTTGAATTTGGCTTGTTCGATGCCTTGTGAGACCTCACTAGTGTGCCTAGGAACCCTACAGTGGTATCAGAGCCTAGCTAGAGCCTTAGGCGAAGTCCAGACGGAATTTGAAGTCCGAACGAACCCGAAACCCAATTCCGTTCATGCTCTCTGTACTTTTTTGAAAACAGTGAGTTTTTCTAGATTAAAAATTGCCAAAAAATTCAGCAGGTAATTGGATGAGTTACTGTGAAGCACGTGATAGTAACTCGACTACAGAGGCGCGGAAACGCGGCCCCCACCATGGGATGCGCGGCGGTTCCGCGGCCACTGTGTTGAGTTACTCCTCGTGGCTTGCACAGTAATTCATGTTTTGTAATGCTGAGTCTTCTGGAAATTTTTAATATTTTTCTAGAGTTGTTTTGGGGATTCGGAGTTTCGATCGGAGTATCAAATTTTGTCTGTGTGGCTTTCCGGATAAATTTTAGAATATGTTAAAAAGTTCGATCGGATATAAATACCCAATTTTTCCCCTGTCGGGAAATTTCCAAGTGTTGGATTTTTCCGTAGTTTAACGACGTTCTAAGTAGTGCAAGTAACGCGATGGTCCCTCTAGAAGACAACAAACCTTAACTCGATTATGTGACCGTCTTGAACTGCCCTTTGAACCTTCGGGTTTGGGGCAGTACGGCGTGCCACATGTGAGGCGTTGGCTTGACCCTTCTACGGCTGGACCGTTGGTACTGTGGCACGAACTGAATGTTGTTAGACTTATTTCATGTGTTGATGTTTCGGTAAAACTTGGGTGTTCGATTGTTCGATCGGAAAGTTTAACATTTTCTGTTTATCTGGAATGGGATACAATAATTGGAATTCACAAATAGTTATGAGATAACGGAATGAATATTATAAACATAGCAGTTTAGTCTCACTTGATCGGTTGCTACGGAATTTTGATGAGATCAAAAGTCCGTCGCAATCACGTAGCGTACGCGGATACTCGCCGGGTAAACTTAATAGACAGCCTCACTCCATAGCCCCGACCAAGTGACTGTAGGAGAACCCCATCGCCGAAAGCATCCGTTCGGGTGCTCGCGGTGGCGGTGTTCCGCCTTGGTGCACTTCGTCGACGGTATCGGGGGTGCGGCCGCCTACTGAAGTTTGCGACGAGTATTCGATCAGGATGTCGGGAATCTTGTTGAATTGCCCGACTTGATATTGAAAAGAGTTTTCAATTTTGAGACTAGAATGCGGGGTTTATAATTGTTAGGCATGCGATGTCTAAGTAATTCATTTGGTTAGGCATGTGATGTCTGAGGTGGTTGCGGATTCCAACTGTTGTAGTTTTACACTTTCTTTTTTGTGACCGTAAGTGTAATATGTGATATCGCCGGTTTCGTTGCTATATGTCAACGACAATTGGGATGCGCATATTTACTTTCGTTGATGACATATGATGTTATGTGTTGCTGGATATGTTATATTGGATCGTCGTGTTTGAATAGCCGGGGGTTTTTATGTGAGATGAGTGTCTTTCATTTTCATTCATGTAAAAACTTGTATGTAATATTCTTTTATTGGGGCACTTCCAGGTTGCGGAAGTTGTCACCGTTTGTATATTATTTACTTTTCTGCACTAGGATAGACCCAAGGAGGGGAGCACAAGTAACCGGGTTCTGGAGTCCAGTGGGAGACCAACTCGAGGAGTCGAGGCCGGGTATCCTAACTCTAGAATTGGTAGGGTTGCTTGCCGCTCTCGTAGGGGTCTAGGGGTGTGGGTTTGTCTATTCATCACGACCGTGGAATCCGTGTTTTATACTGGCTCGTATTGAAAACACGGACGTCCTAGTATATCCAATATTTCATATGATTCTTCTGCTGCGATATCTGTGATGTGATCATGAGATGTTCTTTGATAGATACTTTATATAGTATATATGATATATTATATAGATGTTACTTATGTTTTACACCCGCGCTAGCCCTGCCCTGCTCTGCCGTTAGTTACCTAACCTAACGGTGCACGAGGGGACATCGAGGCGAATGCGGATGGCATAAGTGTACGTCGTATTTATCTGTGATGTTTAGGTTACTTAAATGATGGGACTTCATTAATGTGATTAATGAAATAAAAGAAACCTAAGATGTTGTAGAATCGAATTTCAAAATAAAACAGGTAGCTACAGTTCTTGCTTTGCACAGCGGTATATGAGATATATCCTGCACCTTATTCGATGAGGAAAGGACCGAGATCCCTTCACCGGGAGTGACTCCTTTAGCAATAACTGGCAGATGCTACACACTCGGTTTGTCTTTTGATTGCTTTTAAGAGTTTTTGCTTTGCACAGTGATATATGTGATATATCCCGCACCTCATTCGACGAGGAAAGGACCGACGATCCCTTCACCAGGAGTGACTCCTTTAGCAAAACCAGAAAAGCCTCAAAAACACTCCATTTTAAAATCATTTGATTCTACAACGATATCAAGTTCATTACGCAATAGGTTTTCAGAAAAACCTGTCGTAGCCCTCCGTCATTTCAGATATGTGCTGGTTAGTATTCGTGCTGCGTTTGTTGACCTCTGTCAAGGCGTAGTGTGCGGTAGCTGATTAGTGCTTATCTGCATAAGCATATGATGTGATTGATTTAGGGTAGTCGTGCGACCTTGTTGACCTCTGTCAAGGGTCGTGCGGGTGGGTTTACTTCAATCAGGAAATGACGGGTTGAACTTGACTAGCAGCCTATGGTTTGTTGACCTCTGTCAAGGTCATAGGACGCTAGGGGCAAAATATTATCGGGAATTTCAAGTGTTGAAATTTGCAATGAGATTGCATACCTTCTATGAGATAGTTGGATCCCGATACCCGCTGAGAGTAAGAGTTACTCCTAGGAGAGTTTTATACATTACAATTAGCCGATCAAGTAGGTGTCTAGAAAGGTGTTAACGAGGTTACGCCTCTGGGAAAACGAGGTTTACATTAATTAGGTTCGTGCGAAAGAACGGGGGACCTCCCTCAAAGTACCGACACTAGCCTGGCTGAAAGATTGGCGAACTTGTAGTATGTAATTAATCCCGGCTAGTCTTTCCTTTTAGGGTTTGAAGGAAGATTTGATAAAAAGCAGTGGGAGCCATCCTGATTAGATAAAATAATAACCAATCTATTCTTGCAAGAGCGCACGCTGAGTGTTTTCTTCTCTCTCTCTCCAGGTAGCGACCATATCACTCCTTAATCAAGATAATAATACGGATTATTGACCGAACCCGCTTGTTATACTGAGCTGGGGAACGTTGGTCCCGCTCCAACTTATAATTGTTATAAGACAGAGCAGGAAATTGAGGATTACCAGAATTCCCGTGCCGCCCAAACGAAGAGAGTGCATGCTGATGCATCATCTTCGGGTGTGTTCGTTACAAAGAACTGTTTCTCTGTAAACTCTACGTCCTGGGTATGTGATACCAGATCAGGATCCCAGATATGTAATCTGTTACATAGGGCTACAGATAGGTAGAGAACTGAGAACGGGTGATAAGTTTCATGAGGCAGAAAACGGGGCAAGTGTTGCAGCCAAGTCTGTTGGTCACTGTCACCCTGTATTACCAGTACATTGATTCTGAACGAATGTTGTTAGATACCGAACCTGATATACAAAATCATATCAGTCTCTTTATTAGTAAAGAAAGGATATAATTTTGTATTGTTGGATAATCTTTTGAACATTTCCTATATCAAAAGTTGATCGGTTCAGGCACGATATCTAAAAGCATTAATGTTCTAAATCAAACCACAGTTCTTAGTATACGGAATACACACAAGAGGAAGAGTTCAGAAATGAACGAATCCTTCTTGAGGCATTGTAGACTAGGTCATATCAATGCGACCCGACTGGCTGAAGTTACATTTAGATGCATATTTAAATTAGTTTGAATTTACATCTTGTGAAACTTGCCAGTCATGTCACAGAGATAAGATGACCATAGCTCCGTTTACTGGAAACAGAGAAAGAGTTAGTGAACTCTTGGGACTGATACATGATGATGTATGTAAGGTCTCCTGTCTACACATGCCAGGACTGGTTCTTTATACTTCATTACATTCTCTGATGATCTCTTTAGATTCAGACATATGTTCTTGTTGAAACACAAGTCCGAACCTTTTGAGATATTCACAGAATATAAGTTAGAAGTAGAGAACCAGAATACGGGTATAAGTATTATGTCCTCTAATGAGATCAAGGAGAAGAATACTTGAGCACGGAATTCCTGGACTATTCTAAATGAGAATAAGATTCTCTCTCAACATTACTCCTCCGTATACACCATAGCACGATGGTATATCGGGGCGGAGCAATCACACCCTGTATGATAAGGTGTGCTCTATGATGAGTACTACTGAGTTACCTTTTTCCTTTTTGGGAGTTATGCACTTGAGAAGCTGCATACCTATTGAATAGGGTTCAAATCAAATCAGATGCCTACCACTTCATATGTGATATGGAAAGAGAAGAGCCCATTTCTTAAGTTAGTTAAGATTTGGGGTTGTCCGGCCTATGTCTAAAAGCAAAATCCGGACAAGCTCGAGGCAAGATCTGTTATGTAGAACTGGAAATGTTCCAGCTATAAAAACTACAGCAGATGATTTGATAGAACCAAAGGATTCAATAGTTACCAACGAACCTCAACCTCTCCGCCGATCTAGTAGGGTTTTCTCACCCACCTGAGAGATACATAGGTTTCTCTATGACAGTGGGAGCGAGGATTGCATCATGAGATGATGACCCAACTAGTTTCGAGCTGGCCATCAGGAGTAAGACTCTGTAAGAATGGCTGGATGTTTAGTGATCTGAGATGGAATCCTTATACACCAACAAAGTATGGACTTTGGTTGCTATATCTGAAGGGTTAAATCCCCATCAGGAGCAAGTATATCTTGAGAAGATTACTTGGTGTACATGGAATAGTTGAGACTTTCAAAGCTAGAATTGTTAAAGGTTTTCGTCATCGACCAGGCGTGGATAATGATGAAACCTTTTCCAGTAGCTATGCTTAAGTCCATCCAGATCCTACTTGCCACGGCTACATACCATAACTACGATATCTGGCGGTTGGGTGCCATGACTGCTTTTCTAAATGATGTTTTAGAAGAGTGCGTCTATAAGTACACAGCCAGAGGGCTTCGTAGACAGTGGGAGCAGCGGAAACGTGTGCAAGATGCTTTATAGGATTAAAGCAGGCATCGCGGAGTTGGAACATCTGTTTTAATGGATTAGTCAAAGAGTTTGACATCATCAAAATGGTAGATGAACCTTGTATAAACAAAAAGGTAGTAGGGAGTATGGTGGTGATCCTCGTAGAGTACGTGGATGACATACTCTTGATAGGGAAAGAGTTTCCTATGCTACGCTCGGTCAATCTCCGTTTATCACAATGATTCTCCATATAGGATTATAATGATACCTACTAACTCCTGGATTTTGGATCTATGAGATAGATCTAAATGGATGTTAGGATTCTCACTTGTTGAAGTGAGATAGTATCAATTGATCCTGGGAAGAATCACTGGAAGTGTTCCAGAGTGATAAAGACGACTGAATGTCAGTCACAGGCATTGTTTTTACCCTCAGTGGAGGGACGGTATGTTGGAAGAGTTCCAAGCTAGATACCGTGGCATACTAGAAGATAAAGGCGGGATACATCGCTACTTAAGATGCTACCAAAGAGGCTGTTTGGGTGTATATTGGTTCATAAGATGAACCATGTTCCTCCTATTGTGTGACAATGGAGTTGTGGCTTATGCCAAGGAACGTCCGTCCCATCAGTGATCCAGACATATTCTAAGGCAGTATCACCTGATCATGGAGATGGTTGATCTCCAAGGGATCGAGGTTAGGAGAGTAGACTCAGAGGACAACACAGCGGATCCACTCACAAAGGCCTGTTCCCAGAGAGAGACTTTTATGGGATGGTTGAGTATGAGATACTACAACCACTGCTACAGATGGCCCTAGTGCAAGTAGGAGATTGTTAGTTATATGTATGCCCTAGAGGCCATTACTGTATATAGGATGTATATTGTAGTGGATGCTGGGACATATATAGGGAGGACTTTCTTGCTGGACATGATAGTATGCTATCTGGTTACACTTTGCCTTAACGTGTATACTGATTGTCTCTCTGTTACATATTGGTAAAGCCCTTAGGATGTGTACTTGACTACCTGGACTATGATGCGGATCATACTAGTGGGGACAAGATAGTCTATAAGTACATCCTTCAAAGTCCCTAGTCGTGGGTGTATCGAGATGGGGCATCGATACACCAGAGTAGACTAGCGTATACCTTCTCGACCCATACAGATGGGCGATGGATGATCCCATATCCATTGGTGTTTGACATCAGAGGAGATATACGGGTGCTCAGTAGAGACTGGGTACACTGGACGGACTCGCCGAGAACTCCCAGATGGTATTATACCTCACGTCAGATGGCAGTTCTCTGGTGACACTGGTACAGAGTAGTCTGTTGACCCGAGATCGTCATAGAGTCTTGTGTGGTTCCCACTGTGCTTTGATTTCCATCTTACCACGTCCAAGAGGGCGTGCAAAACGGTGGTTTTTGGGTACAGTCCCGAGTCACATGGAGGCAATGAGCGATAGGAGGGGATTCGTCTCTCCCGGTATAGGGGGTTGATGTTGCGCTGTGTTCGATTGGCTATAACAGGAAATCCCTGGCCAGGGTTGCTGAGATTTACTGGTAAGTGTTACCAGTAGTTTCTCAAACAGTTATAGACCTCATATCGACACGACTTATCGAACTATTGGGGTCTGACGTTTACCACCCCTAGGCGAGATATGCGACATATCAGACGATCAGACCGGACTGTACGGTAGTGTTACTGGTTGGATTCACTGGAGTGTGAGCGGGCTTGCTCGTCGATCTTCAGATCGCTCAATACCCGGGTGGCCGTTACGTTTAGCAGACCGCTTGCGGCTTGTGGGTGTTTGATATGATCATCGCCTGCTGCCGGCGTATTGACGAGTCTTTAGAGTCCTACACAGAGGTTTCCTGGCTCAAGCGAAACGAAATAGGAGTGCATATGAGATATGTGCGGGACCAAGAATAATGCGTGTATGTGATACCGTATTCCATTCTCGCGATGAATGTATCGATTAGGTTATATGCGATATACCCTAGTTATCGAATCAAAGGTTGATTCGATAAGCCGATACATAGGATACTGGTCGGTTATGTGCGACATGACCGGATCATTGAATCAAGTGTTGATTTAATGATTTAATGCATAATTATATATTTGATATATTACTTTGCATTATCTAGTATCGGTTCACTTTAAATGGATTTTCTCACTCGGGTGTGCGCATTGCATATGCGATATGATTTTGTGCACTTGCTTGTATCATGTTTGATGATACATGCTTTTTGGTTAAGTGTAAAGTATTAAACCTTGGTTAATGAATAGGTTAGGGTTTATTATTTGTTATTCATTTATCTTATTTAATTATCCATTTATTTATGATAAATGAATAAAAGAAAATGAAATGAAATGGTTGCTAATTTTGGATTCTAGTTGAAGCTTCTTGATCTTTTGACTAAGTGACCATTTTGTCTCTAGCTTGACCCTAACCATTCCTTTAACCATGATTGATTCTCTACACATTACCATGGTTAAAGATTATGATAAGTATTCTTTTATTTGATATTTTCTAATTGACTTATCATAACTTTTTCATCTTCTTCTTCTTCTTCCTCACAAGAAGAAAGCTCTCTTCATCAATGGTGATTGATGTTTTTGAGTGAGAAATCCAATTCTAAAGTCTACCCACTTCCTATTTCTTCATCCTCTACCTCTTGCCAAGTAGTAGAGTGTGTTTCCTTCACAAGTTTTTAGGGCTTGGTGAAGGTGGAGCTTGATCTTTCGATGCCTCGACGTAGATCATCTTCGGCATGGACATCGACGACCTAGCTCGCTTATTCTCCGATGAAGTCGATGCTAGAGCCCGGATTCCTTTTGGACAGCGGAGAGGACTTCGTTGCGGAGCTATGGAGGTGGAGCACCGGATCTACAAAGGTTGTATTTCCGATTCTCATAGTTAAGTGTTAACTAGTTAGCTTTTTCGCCTAGTTTTCTAGCAAACGATCCGTAGTCGGGTCTCTCGGCACCTAGATTTTTTGAATTTGGCATGTTCGATGCCTTGTGAGACCTCACTAGTGTGCCTAGGAACCCTACACCATTATTTAACGAGCCTGATCCAATCAACTTTTGATTCAGGAAGATGTTAATAACATTATCTTGTACTACAAAATTATATCTTTCTTTACTTAATAAAGAAACCGATATAAGATTGCATATCAGGGTCGGTATGTAATAGCATTCGTTCAGAATCAATGTATTACCATTTGTTAATATAAGGTGATATTCGCCAACTGCTTTGGCTGCAACATTTGCACCATTCCCTAATAGTACGGAATGATGACCTATTCCCAGTTCTCTACCTTTTTTTAGCCCATGTAACATATTACATATGTGGGATCCCGATCCAGCATCTAATACCCAGGACGTAGAGTGTACTGAGAAACAATTCTGAGTGACTAAAACACTCGAAGAAGATGCATCAACATGCTTATTCATCGTTTGGGCGGTGTGGAAATACGGATATTTTCCTATTTCCTGCTCGGACTTATAACAATTATAAATTGGAGCGGAACCAACGTTCCCCTGCTCAGCATAACAAGCAGGTTCGGTCAATACATCCATATTATTATCTTGATTAAGGCTTGATATGGTCGCTGCCTGGAGAGAGAGAAGAAAACACTTTAGCGTATGCTCTTGCAAGATTAGATTAGTTTATTATCTTATCTAATCAGCATGGCTCCTACTGGTTTTATCAAATCTTCCTTCAAACCCTAAAAGGTAAGTCTGATCGGGATTAATTACACCTTACAAGTTCGTCAATCTTTTGGTCAGGCCAGTGTTTGTACTTTGAGGGAGGTTCCCCGTGCTTTCGTACGGACCTAATTAAAATAAACCTCGTTTTTCCAGGGGCGTAACCCCGTTAACACATTTCTAGACACCTACTTGATTGGCTAATTGTGATGTGTAAAACTCTCCCAGGAGTAACTCTTACTCGCAGTGGGTATCAGGATCCAACTATCTCATAGAAGGTATGCAATCTCATTGCAAATTTCAACACTTGAAATTCCCGATAATACTTTTTACCCCTAGTGACTTATGACCTTAACTATGGTCAACAAATCATAAGCACTAGTCAAGTTCTACCCATCATTTCTTGATTAATTAGACCCACGCACATGACCCTTAACTATGGTCAACAAATTAATCGCATCATTTGCTATGTAGGAAGACATCACTTGGCTACCGTACACTGCGTCTTAACTAAGGTCAACAAACGCAGCACGAATACTAAGTACTCTACTTCCTAAAATGACGGAGGGTTACAACAAATTTTTAAGAAAACCTTTTGCGTAATGAACTTGATATCGTTGTAGAAACAAGTGATTTTTGAAAAGGAGTGTTTTTTAGGCTTTTTACTAGTTTTTCTCAAGAGATCACTCCCGGCGAAGAGATCTCGGCTCGTTCCTAATCGAATAAGGTGCAGGATATTTCATAAATACCACTATGTAAAGCAAGAACTAAAAGAAGCAGTCAAAAGACAAAACTGAGTGAGTTGTATCTGCTAGTTTCGCTAAAGAGGTCACTCCCGGTGAAGGGATCTTGGCTCTTTCCTCATCGAATGAGGTGCTGGATATTCTACAAGGAATACCGCTATGCAAAGCAAAAAAACTAGAGCTACCCATTTGAAAATATGATTCTACAACATCTTTTAGGTTTCTTTTCTTTTCATTAATCTCATTAATGAATTCCCATCATTTATGCTTCCTAAGCATTACAGAAGAAACGAAAATACAACGTACGCTTATGCCATCCGCATTCGCCACAGTGTCCCGTTATGCACCGTTAGTTTACTTAACTAACGGCATAGCGGGGCGGGACTAGCGCGGGTGCAAAACATAAGCAACGTTTATTATATATCATATATACAATAATAAAGCTTTCGTCTCAGACATATAATGTGATCACATCACAGAATATCAGCAGCAGAAGATAACATATGAAATATTGGATATGCTAGGAATTCCGTGTTTTAAATTAAGCCAGTATAAAACACGGATTCCACGGTCGCGATGAATAGCCAAACCCACATCCCTAGACCCCTACGAGAGCGGCAAGCGACCCTACCAATTCTAGAATTAGGAGACCCGGACCCGACTCCTCGAGATGGTCTCCCACTGGACTCTAGAACCCGGTTACTTGAGCTCCCCTGCTTGGGTCTATCCTAATGCGGAAAAGTAAATAATATACAACAATGGTGAAATCATCCTCAACCCGGAAGTGCCCCAATAAAAGAATATTACATACAATGAATTTTACATGAATGAAAATAAAAAAAACCTCTCATCTCACATAAACACGACGATCCAATATAACATATCACAGCAACACATAACATCACATGTCATCAACGTAAGTAAATATGCGTATCCCAATTGTCATTGACATATAGCAACGAAACCGGCGATACACCACATATTACACTTACGGTCGCAGAAAAGAAAATATCAAACTACAACATTTGGAATCCACAATCACCTTAGATATCATAAACCAGAAATATCACATACTTCGGATTTCAGGCCTAACTATATGAATTCCACATATTGTATCATATTACACAGAAAGCTAGGCGAAGTTTAAACAATTCGATCGAATCAACGAATTCCAAAATTTCCCAGAAAGCTCTACACTTGAGCACTGCTAAAAAGTACCCAAAACCATACTACAGTGCCTATGGACAAGCAGCTGTAGGTCCGTCCCAAGCCTCTCAAGTGGCGCTGCGGAACAGCCGCCAAAACCATGTTTTCGCCGCGGTTCCGCGGACATTTAGACGAGTTAGGGACTCGTTCTTCAGGTGGGTCCATGGAATTACCTGCATGATTTTTAGAGTATTTTTAACATGGAAAATTACAAATTTTGGAAAAATTTCTAGATAGGGGTCCAAAATTGGTTTTTCGGGGTTCGATCGAACTTCTAACTTTGTCTAGACAACGCCTAAAGCTCTAGCTTGGCTCTGATACCACTGTAGGATTGCTTGGCACGACAACAAGGTTTTGGGAGGCATCGTCAATGCCATTTTCAAAATTTTACCATGCTAAACAACTTTGCAACTAAGTGAACTAGGAATACAATGTGTAAACAACTTTGCAACTAAGTGAACTAGGAATACAACCTTTGTAGACCGGTCCTTCACTTCAATAGATCCTTGTAGTAGTCCCTTCACTCCAACTAGTGATCTTGCGGACTCGAGAACGGCTCCACAAGTTGAAAGGAACAAGCTTGCACGATGTCTTCGAGGCCGAAGATGATCTACGTCGAGGACATACTAACCCAAGCTACCTCTTCACTAATTAGGGATTAGTGAAGCTAACACCCAAAACCAAATTGCCAATCTAGTTGAGGATGATGAAGTAGGATTTTTTCTCACTTTAGAATTACTTTTCTCACTAATTTTATGCTCCTCTCAAAAACCCAGAGAGCTCTCTCTTGAGCTTGAGGAAGATGAAGCAAATAATGGATGAGAGAGTGAATGGCAACCATGGGTGAGTTTGTATCATATACCAACTCATGTAAAGACATATCTATGGCTAATGAGAATGGTTGGGTTAATAAATATCTTAAGCAAAACAAAATTAGTGGACCAAGTCAATACATCTACAAGCTTCCACAAGCTTCATGCATGTGACTAATTTCCATCTAATTTGGATTTACTTTAAATAAATAATCCTCACATTATCATGAGCATGGTGCAAGTCCCAGACACCCATGTAGTGTGTACCATCAAGAATGACACATATAAAATGTATATTAATATATATCACATATATATATATATATGCACGCAAGTGAGAAAAAGAAATGTTTAGGTGAGCTAATATTAGTTAATGTAATCTAGTATATCAAATATTCAATTATACACTAAATTATCAAATCAAAACTGGATTTAATAATCCAGCTATATCACATATAACCGATTAATATCATTTGTATCAACTTATCGAATCAACACTTGATTCGATAACCCAGCTATTTCTCATATAACGGAACGATACAGTATCGACTTATCGAATCAACATTTGATTCGATAACCCAACTATATCTCTTATAACCGATCGATACCTTATATCGCGAGAATAGAATACGGTATCACATACTCGTATTAATCTCGGTCCTGCACATATCGCATATGTGCTCCTACTTCATTTTTCCTAAGCCAGTGAAACCTCTGTGTATGACTCTAAAGACTCGTCAATACGCCAGCAGCATGTGATGATCATATCAAGCACCCACAAGTCGTCAGCGGTACAAGCTGGACGTAACGGCTACCTGGGTGTTGAGCGATCAGAAGATTAACAAGCAAGCCTGCTCCTACTCCTGAAAAGCCTGTCATTAACACTACCGTACAGTCCGGTCTTTTCGTCTGATATGTCGCATATCTAGTCTAGGGGTGGTAAACGTCATACCCCAGTAACCGATAAGTCAAGCCGATGTAAGGCTCATAACGGGTCGAGAAACTACTGATAACACTTATCAGTAAATCTCCGTAGCAGCCCTGGCCAGGGACTTATCGTTATGGCCAATCGAGCACAGCGAACATCAACCCCCGATACCGGGAGAGAAGAATCCCCTTCTATCGCTCATTGCCTCCATGTGATTCGGGACTGTACCCAAAAGCCACCGTTTTGCACGTTCTATTGAACGTGTTAAGATGGAAATCAAAGCACAGTGGGAATCATACAAGACTATATGACGATCTCGGGTCTACAGACTAACCTGTACCAGTGTCACCGGAGAACTGCTATCTTACGATAGGTATAATACCAGCTAGGAGTTCTCAACTAGTCCGTTCAGTGTACCTAGTCTCCACTGAGCACACGTATACCATCTTTGATATCAAACACCAATGGATGTGGGATCATCCATCGCCCATCATATGGGTCAAGATGCGTATACGCTAGTCTACTATGGAATATCGATGCCCTGTCTCGATAGGCCCTCGACTAGGAACAATTATAGGGTGTACTTGTGGACTACCCTTGGCCCCACTAGTATGATCTCCATCATAGTCCTGGTAGTCAAGTACACAGCCTAAGGGCTTTATCAACATGTGAGATCAAGACAGCATCACTTATACAAGTTAACATGTTAAGACAAAGAGCAACCAGATAGCATACTATCATGTCGAGCAAGAAATTCCTCTCTATATATATCCAAGCATCCACTATAATATACATCACATGTACAATAATGGCCTCTACGGCATACATATAACTAACACTATTGAATCCTCCGGCTCCAACAAATCGGCAGTTATAGTTTGTGTTTGCTGGAACTACTTCCAGTTCTACCTTATTGACACTAATTTCTTCCACAAGAAATTCCTTTTCTGAAAAGGTGGTATGTCGAGAAACAAAACATCTTTTGTTCCTCGGTGTGGTAGAAAATATTCCCTCGCGAATTGTTGGGATATCCTACAAATTTGCACCGAACTGACCTTGCCTTGAGCTTATCCGGATTTTCGTTTTCAACATAGGCCGGACAACCCATATCTTAACTCGTTTAAGAGATGGTCTTATTGGGAATTCACCCGCACGCGCAAACGCGTATTGTTTTGAAATTGAGATATGATTTTAAGAAACGGAATGCGCACGTGAGATCGTTCTCGTTTTACAATTTATAACCGCAAGTGCACGGCGCGTTGTAGTGAGCCGGCAAGCATGGGTCGATCCGCAGGGAATTGTGTACTACGTATTGTTGTTTAAGGTTAACAAATGAACGAATTGGGGTTTGTCACAATAAATATATAAAACAATAGAAACAAGAAAAAAGCAAGAAAAGGAAAGAATGGTTGTGGCATGGCTCGGAAGCTTTGAATCGCGATGTTTACCTTTACACTCTCTTGGTCATGAGATGTCCGTTTGATCACTTACCGTTTGTGTGTCCGCGCTTGGGGTATCAACACTAAACACGAGGGTTAGCAAGTATACCGCAACAACTAAAACACAAAGTGGTTAGTGAGAACAAATGATATTAGTGTTGAGTTTGCTAAGAAGTTGTGATGGTATATCGTATATGAAATTAAGAGATTTTTCAAGTCCTTAATCATAAGATACGATATCCAAGCTTAGCAACCTTAACGCTAATTTAGATTTTAACTTAAATATTGAAAATAGGGGAAAAGAATCAATACGGTATATGAGGAGGTTACAAGTAACCATGGTTCAAGATACCGTATCATATCAATGCATAAACAATATTCAAGTTAGAATCATAAAATTGAGCACATTAAACATAATCAAGAGGTGGAGGAGGCAAAGCCTTTCATCTTATTTCTTCATCCACACCACAACCAAAATAAGGAATTAGTTAAGCATGGTAATAAATAAAAGCAAGTAAATAAATGAAACAACAATGTATTAATCACTTAAAGAATTGAGATACAAGATTATGGTAGCTTGTTCAACCTCCTTAATGAAGCTCTCCAAAGAGAGCTTCAAGAGCGAAGAAGAAGAAGAAACCAAATGAAGCACACTCACCCTCAAGCTAAACCAAAAATAAAGAAACTAACAAAATGCGTTACAATGTATATGGCATGGCATGACTTGGCCCCTCTCTTTAGGTCAGTTCTAATATTTATAGGCCACAAAACAAAATAAACAAACAATATACAAGTGATGATGTGGCGCCAATAAACAATCAGAGAAAATATGGGATCAAAATAGGGTAGGGAGGCCGAGGTCGCCGGATCTGGTGGCCTTCTCGCCGGCCCAAATCCGAGGAAGGGGGCCCGTGCTGCAGTGGTGTGCTTGTGTGCTCCCTATAATTACTCTGGTGCTATTTGCTTGGTCAATTGTAACCTGGTTTGTATGCATAGAAATGGAGGGAAACTTGGTCTTTACATCACATCCAAACTTTATGCACTAAATGCATTCACACCCACTTGCACAAGTTGTGTGCCCATTTGTTTTCTTCATGATGCCAAGGCAACCTACCATGGTCTATGGCAGCCACCTTCCTGGTCTATGGCATGTGCCCACATGTGTGTTGGACCAATTTCATACAAAAAATGTGTACACATGTATTATTTCCAAAAGAGCTCATGGGATATCGGACGGTTTTCTGTTCTGTTTGCAGTGTAAGCTCCAAAACGCTATATCTATGATTTTGAATGTGTTTTCTGGTATTTGTCACGGATAACTGTAAGCTGTAATAACTGATCAGACACTGATTAAAAGTACCGATAAATAGCAAAACAGATAACGAATGAGAGGTAATAAAAAGTAGTTTTATGATATGAACAAATACCCCCAAACTGATCTTTTACTTGTCCCGAGCAAAACAAAAAATCCTAACCTCACTTTCGCAGGGAACGCGATTGCATTGAGAACGTGCAACAAGCCGTTAAAACTCTAGATGTCCCTAGTAGGAGGAGTGTCGTCTCCTGAGGGTTTTCAGCGGATTACACCCACAAAATCCAGTCAGGTTAGTAACGCGGAGGAACTGTTGATTCAAATCTTACAGTTGGATATCAAAGTTAGAAGTTCTATCACCCAAGTTAGAAACATTAAACCCTATTTTTCACTCCTCACAATTTGTTTAAAAAAAGCCCATACGTGTCTTTACGTGATTGTGTGGTAGTGTCGACAGGTTTTTAAGAACTTAGGGTCATCATGTCAAAAATTATGGACAAGGATAAACTTCTAAAGGATCACACGAGTTTGAAAGGAGTTAGGATTTTCTCAAGTTTTATTCTCCAGTTAGATTTCAAGTCAGAATATATATCAATTTTAACAGAGAACATAAGTCTTAATTTTCACTCCTACCTTTCACCTGTTTTTGTATATACACACCTTTCATTATCGTGCAAAACGTCTTAATAAATACAAACCTTCATATCTCCGCGAAAAAATTGTTTTAATAGAAAATTCGTCACTGCCAAGATTATTCTCTCACAAAGAATCTTTAGGACTTTTAACTTGGAGAGAACACTTACTTAGCTTGTTTTATCTGGCGAATGGAAACTTAGCGAGCTTTGGGTCAATGACTCCCAAACCAGATGGTTTTAGGGCATTAGGTGTGGAGACACCCCAAGGACTTAATTACCCAAGTTACCACGGCCACAAAACAAAAGACTCATTTTATTTTACATAATTCAGCACTTTAGTGAAAACGGAGATATAACCAGCTTTTTCATTTGAATCAGAAGATGTTACATGTGATAAGGTGTGTAATTACTCCAACAAAAATTTAGATAGGTTATTTTTCATACCTTTAGCTTCTGTTAAGATCTCTATAAAATTCTTCATATCTACTTCACTGTATGAACTATTCTTGATATTTTGCTTAACTCAGACAAACCTGTTTGATCCTAAAGATTTTTATCAATTTAAAAAAAGTATAGACATGTCAGACTTTCATCATATTCTTAAAAACATATGTCACGTGAAAAATGTTATAAAAGACGTATATCAGCTAAAGTTAAACACACAGGAGGGTTATTTTTCAGGTCGTCAATCTCATAGCAAGAATTTAGTTATTTCAACTTATCAACCGAACCATCAGATTTTGAATCACAATTCCCCTGCTAACCAACATGACAAAGTTTTTATAATTTTCAAGAATTTTTCAATTTTTATAACTTTTTCAAAATTTTCAATATACAATGTAGTACAAAAGCAGATATGAAATGCAACTACATGCAAAAGAAAAGAAAAATAAAATAAGTAAATGCTGAAATGCAGGAAATATGCAAATGCAAACTATAAGCAGATACAAAATGCCACCACAAAGCTCCACCGCCAAACTGATCCAGACGATGTCCTCATCGTCGTTTTGCTTTGCCTTTGCCCATGCCTCGGCTGCTTCCGCTATCATCGTCTTGTTCAGCTAAGAGCTGGCTGAGTTGCTCTTTGATCTCCTTGTTCTGCCGGATGATAGTCTTGATGCCGCGAACTTGCATTCTGTGAAGCTCGTAGGGATCCGTTGGAACGACATCTCCCAAGTATATCTCGGATGAAGTCTGCGGGGCCACGTGCTCGCTGGGGTCGGTAGGGGTCCAAATCTGCTGCTCACTCCTGGGATCCGTGTACCCTGGTGAGATCTTCTCTATCTCCACCGGTACAGTATCGTACATCGTGAGACAGGCCGTGAAATCGCCGTCCGTCATATAAGATCGGAAAATTTGGGTAATGAGGACGGGAAGCAGAGATTTCCGCGCAGCATTACTTTCCTTGATTGTGGCGAAGAGCATGCTCGCCTTGCAGAACTGGTAGTCTCTGGTCATCAAACAATGGACCATGTGCCCTACAATTGCTGGAAAAAATGATGCGCGCGCGAGCCCCTTAACGTTGCGATACACCCAACGGCATGCCGTATAGGCGTTCCTGTAAATTTGCTGTGCGTTTAGCCCAACATCTCGTAGTTCGCATCGATTTCCCAGAACTGTCCTATACTGGGCCAGTTCTAAGGGTTTTTAAGAGCCAGAACGCATCGGGATACCGGTCACGTTGGATATGGTTTCAGCGGAAAATATCCTACGTCTACCCCGAAATTGAATTCTAACCCTATCTTGAAGTATTTCTCCATTTCTTAGTGCATCATAGAACTCATCGACTAAACCCTCATATGCACACAAACCCTTTTCCCCATAGAGCAGAAATTCCCAACCTAATTGTCGGAGTGCATCATAAAAATAATGCCCGAACACATCATGGGAGAAAATGGCAACGAAATTGCGTTCCAATTCAAATGGGGCCATTCTCTAAGGTCTGTTGAATTTGCAGAAAATAAACAGTGTAGGAGAGGGGGAAAAGAGTTTCTTACAGCAAGAAAGAAGCTGATCGGCGTTTGGATGGGATCAGGCCGAGCTCGCCGGAATTTGTTGCTTCGTCGCCGGCCGGAATCCGATGGGGAGAGCTAGGCTTGGTGGGAGGCTGCGGGAAGAGGAAAGAAGAAAGATAGATCTATTTGCAAGAATGGGAAGTGAGGGCTCAGGTTGGGCTGTGGGCAGTATATATATATAAAGGAATTTGGCAAAAAAAAAACCACAATGAAATCCCAACATAATTACACTCCTTCTCAAACAAAAAGTGAAAACAGTCTTGTCCCGCTAAAAAAAACACAGCACTCACCTTCTAACGGGTGAGATTTTATTAAAAACTAGGAAAAACAAAGAAAACAAAAATCATAATATTCACAATCTAAACGACATGGTTAATGCAGAAGTTAATACCAGCCATAAGAAAATTTTATCAATATAGTGCCATGGCTGGCAAAAGAATAGGTATATTAAAAAGAAAATGAAAATATACAAAGAATGGTTAGATGTTAGTAAAGTGCATGGGTGCGTGAAGGAATGGGTTAGACGACGCTGAAGGTGAAGATGAAGTTTTGATGAGGAAAAAGAATTAATATTCGAATGAAATGAATTTTCAAGAATTACATGTGGAGTTTCAAAGTCAGGTTCGTTTAAAAACTGGAGTTCATCCGCAAGAAATTCAGAAAAAGAAAGGTTCAAAGGATGATCCCAAATTGATCCGGACTCAAACTCACCAAGAATATCAAGTTTATCAGCAAAACTTTCCTCAAAACTCGACAAGAAAGAATAGTGTTCAGTGATGTCTTCTTCCCTATTATTTTCACAATCCTATTCTCATTATTCACACTTTCTCCCAAAATGATTTCTTCCTCATCACATTCACAAATGGGTTGGTTCATATCATCTAAAAAAGTAGGTTCCCACCCTAATGTTTCTTCCGAAACAATATCACTAGGTGACACAAACATTGTGGGTTCCTGATCATTGATCTTTCCTAACAATTTGTTCCAACCATGCCCGTCAAATTCACAAGGTTCCTCCTCTAGAGTTGGAAAGCAAAAATCAGTCGGTTCAAGAATATCCTCTTCAAGTATTATTTCAGTTAAATCAATCTCTAAATCACAAGTGACAAGAGGCTCAGTGGATACCTGAAGGCTAATGGTGGACTGACTTAGAGGGTTTGCTTGTGTATCCTGTGAACACCTAGACAATTCTGTTGTATCATCATCTATGAAATAATCCAAATTGATCTGATCACTTATTTCACTCGGGTGACTCCCTAGTAGACAGATGTTGAAACTATAGGGTTCTGATTGACTGTGTTTACTCCCTAGAATCTTTTCAGCTAAATGTTTCGTTTGTTCCTCGATTCTAGCCAAAGATTGAGCTTGAGCAACAAATAATTGTTCAGATTGCTGTACAAACAGGGCTAGCGTCGCAGCTGATTGGTTCTCGACCACAGTCATTACTACAATACCCTTTTCAAAAGTGGTCAACCTAGCATCTATCTCACCGTCATTCCCTAATGATTGTTCAATTATTTAGGGTTGGAGAGGTTGTGATGGTAGTGATACTAAAGCAGTCATTCTGTCGACCTCTTTCTCTAAATTTTTAATCATTTGGTCAATGATTGAAGTAGGACTGGGTTCAGGAGTGTTGGGTGGGTGACCGTTATAAACAATTTGGAACGGTTGGTCACCCCCTGAGAAAGGACAATTTTCATGAATGTGAGAAGAATCTTGGCAATTTGAACAAATGAATTGGGATTGAGTATAAACAAATGAATAAGAATCGTTAAAAATAGAAGTGTATTGTGTATCACCCATAATAACAAGAATTCACAAATATCACAAAAATAAAGAATATCACACCCCTAGCAGTCTATGTTATTTTAAGTCAACTAGACCTGCTCAAGAACCTGATTGACAAAGTAAAACTGTATCGAGAAATAGGCTCAAGATACACTGATCACGAGGCGATGTAAGTGCAAGAGAGAAGGGGAGGTTTTCCAACGCTTTCGCGAAGGTCCTTAATTAAATAACCCTTTCTCTTGAACACTTTCCTAGACACCCCGTGAACGATATACCGTTAAGCAAAGTTCTAAACACAGTTAACTTTTCCTAATGAGCGTGAAGTCCTTAAAGTCAAAGTTCTAGTTGTTTTTAAATTACTGGGGTTATGCAAGAATGCAGTTTTGTGATTTGTGGGCTACGGAGAAAAGGTGATGAAATCCTTTACCGTGTCTTGTTTTGGTCTTTGTGCCCACAATTTCCGTATTAAAATGCAATGCCCAATCAAATAAAAGAATTTAAGAAATCAATCAATTTAAAGCAATTCTTTTTCAATTTTAGTTAAGCGCTGCAAAAAATACGGTTAGTTCTCTTGTTCTATTGGCGGCAAAATTTGTGCGAAGAATCCTGCAAAAGATAGAAAATTGGATTGCGTCGGATTTGAGAGAAGGTGTTAGAAAATACGTACCGATATGATTTGGTTTAAGAAAACCACTTTGAAAGTGATCCGAGTCGTTGAATGTTCGCTTGCACGGGTCAAACTACCCGGATCTTTGGCACTGTACTTCGCTAACGTCTTGAAATTGAATTTGAACCTCGCTCCGCACGATCACTGGTCGTAATTCCGCGAAAAACTGAAATGTCGGAAAAATACGATATTTAGTGTCAAAAGCGATACGTGTGCCCCAATTCCGGCATACTCAAAATTAGAAAAATCAAACAAGACCAAAAGATTACAAACACTGAACTGGAGATCACCAAAAAAGAAAAAATCAAAGCTCTCACAATACGGCCAGCGAGCTCGGAAAATTGCCTAATGTCGCCGGATTTTGCAAATAGTTATGTGCGGAGATTTTTGGTGGAATCTCTAGGCAAGATGAATATTCTAATGGTCTTACTTGATTTTTAATTTGAATTTCAGGGTAATTGCAGGTTTTCATAACAGAGAACAAAAGTCAGAAAAAACGTAGTGTTAGTTCTTTTGAAATAAATTGAGTTAGAAAGTTAGTTTTGTTAGTAGAACCAGAAATAACAATACCTAATGACAACAGTTCCTCAGCAACGGCGCCAAAAACTTGTTGGGAATTCATCCGTGTACGCAAACGCGTATTGTTTTGAAAATGAGATATGGTTTTAAGAAACGGAATGCGCATGCGAGATCATTCTCATTTTACAATTTATAACCGCAAGTGCACGGCGCGTTGTAGTGAGCCAGCAAGCACGGGTCGATCCACAGGGAATTGTGTATTACGTATTGTTGTTTAAGGTTAACAAATGAATGAATTGGGGTTTGTCACAATAAATATATAAAAGAATAGAAACAAGAAAAAAGCAAGAAAAGGAGTTAAGGAAAGATTGGTTGTCGCTTGGCTCGGAAGCTTTGAATCGCGACGTTTACCTTTACACCCCCTTGGTCATGAGATGTCCGTTTGATCACTTACCATTTGTGTGTCCGCGCTTGGGGTATCAACACTAAACACGAGGGTTAGTAAGTATACCGCAACAACTAAAACACAAAGTGGTTGGTGAGAGCAAATGATATTAGTATTGAGTTTGCTAAGAAGTTGTGATGGTATATCGTATATGAAATTAAGAGATTTGTCATGTCCTTAATGACAAGATACGATATCCAAGCTTAGCAACCTTAACACTAATTTAGATTTTATCTTAAACATTGAAAATGGGGGAAGGTAATGAATACGGTATATGAGGAGGTTACAAGTAACCATGGTTCAAGATACCGTATCATATCAATGCATAAACAATATTAAAGTTAGAATCGTAAAATTGAGCACATTAAACATAATCAAGAGGTGGAAGAGGCAAAGCCTTTCATCTCACTTCCTCATCCACACGACAACCAAAATAAGGAATTAGTTAAGCATGGTAATAAATAAAAGCATGTAAGTAAATAAAAGAAACAACAATATATTAATCACTTAAAGAATTGAGATACAAGATTATGGTAGCTTGTTTAACCTCCTTAATGAAGCTCTCTAAAGACGGCTTCAAGAGGGAGGAAGAAGAAGAAACCAAATGAAGCACACCCACCCTCAAGCTAAACCGAAAATAAAGAAACTAACAAAATGTGTTACAATGTATATGGCATGGCATGACTTGGCCTGTCTCTTTAGGCCAGTTCTGGTATTTATAGGCCACAAAACAGAATAAACAAACAATATACAAGCGATGATGTGGCACTAATAAACAATCAGAGAAAATATGGGGTTAAAAGGGGGTAGGGAGGCCGAGGTCGCCGGATCTGGTGGCCTTCTCGCCGGCCCAAATCCGAGGAGGGGGGCTCCTGCTGCCGTGGTGTGCTTATGTGCTCTCTCTAATTACTCTGGTGCTGTTTTCTTGGTCAATTGTAACCTTGTTTTATGCAGACAAATGGCGGGAAACTTGGTCTTTACATCACATCCAAACTTTTTGCAATAAATGCATTCACACCCACTTGCACAAGTTGTGTGCCCACTTGTTTTGTTCATGATGCCAAGGCAGCCTACCATGGTCTATGGCAGCCCCCTACCTGGTCCATGGCATGTGCCCACATGTGTGTTGGACCAATTTCATACAAAAAATGTGTACACATGTATTATTTCCAAAAGGGCTCATGGGATATCAGACGGTTTTCTGTTCTGTTTGCAGTGTAAGCTCTAAAACGCTATATCTGTGATTTTGAATGTGTTTTCCAGTATTTGTCTCGGATACCTATAAACTGTAATAACTGAGCAGACACTGATTAAAAGTACCGATAAATAGTAAAACAGATAACGAATGAGAGGTAATAAAATGCAGTTTTATGAGATGAACAGGTCTTTTCCCATTCCATATCTCATATGGAGTGGTAGGCAATGGATTTGATCGGAACTCTATTCAATAGGTATGCATCTTCTCAAGTGCATACCCCTGAAAGGAAATAATAGGTAACTCAGCAGTACTTATCATAGAGCGCACCATATCTCATAGAGTGCGAATCCTTCACCTCGATATACCTTTGTGCTGTGGTGTATACGGAGGAGTAAGCTGAGAGAGAATCTCATTCTCTTTTAAATAGTCTCGAAATTCCGTGCTCAAGTATTCAACTCCCCGATCATATCGAAGGATTTGAATACCCTTACCCATCTGGTTCTCATCTTCGTACTTAAATTCCTTGATATTCTCAAAAGATTCAGATTTGTGTCTCAATAAGAACACATGTCCGTATCTTGAGCGAACATCGGTGAATGTAATAAAGTACGCGGAACCATCCCTGGCATGTGCAGACATAGGACCGCATACATCACCATGTATCTGTCCAAGAGTTCAGTAGCTCTTTCTCTGTTTTCAGTAAACGGATATTTGGCCACCTTGGTCTTTGAGACATGACTGGAAAGTTTCATAAGATGTAAATTCGAACGGATTCAAAAATGCATCCTTATGGAACTTTAGCTAGTCTTGTTTCATCGATATGAACCAGTCTACAATGCCACAAGAAGACTTCGTTCATTTCTGAACTGTTCCTCTTATGTGTATTCTGTACGTTAGAACTGTAGTTTGACTCAGAACGTGTGCACTGTTATACAATGTACCTTACCCAATCAACACTTGATTTAGGAAAATATTCACAATATTATTGGTACAAAATAACAGTCGCTTAGAATCAATGTATTACCAGTTGGTAATGCCAGGTGATATCTGCCAACTGTTTTGGCTGCAACAATTGCACCATTCTTTACTACTATAGACATATCACTCTTTCCCAGTTTTCCACCTTTCTATAGCCCATGTAACAAATTACATGTGTGGGATCCTGATCCGGTATCCAATACCCAGGACGTAGAGATAACTGAGAAATAGTTCTTGGTTACGAACACACCCGAAGACCATGCATCAACATACTTATTCTTCGTTTGGGTGGCGTGGGAATCCGGATATTCCCTTATTCCTTGCTCAGACTTATGACAATCATAAGATAGAGGGGAACCTAGCCCAGTATAATAAGTAGGTTAGGTCAATACATCCATATTATTATCTCGATTAAGGCATTTCATTGGTCGCTACTTGGAGAGACAGAAGGATAATCACTTTGCGTGCGCTCTTTGCAAGATTAGTATGGTTATTTTATCTAATCAGTGTTAGTTATATGTATGCCCTAGAGGCCATTACTGTACATGAGATGTATATTGTAGTGAATGCTGGGACATATATAGGGAGGACTTTCTTGCTCGACATGATAGTACGCTATCTTGTTGCTCTTTATCTTAACATGTATACTTATTGTCTCTCTGTTACATGTTGATAAAGCCCTAAGGATGTGTACTCGACTTCCAGGACTATGATGCAGATAATACTAGTGGGGCCTGGGTAGTCCATGAGTACATCCTTCAATATTCCTGGTCGTGGGAATATCGAGATGAGGCATCGATATTCCAGAGTAGACTAGCGTATATCTTCTCGACCCATGTGATGGGAAATGGATGATCCTATATCCATTGGTGTTTGACATCAGAGATGGTATGCGAGTGCTCAGTAGAGACTGGGTACACTGAACGGACTCGCCGAGAACTCCCGGATGGTATTATACCTCACGTCATATGGCAGTTCTCTGGTGACACTGGTACAGCTTAGTCTGTTGACACGAGATCGTCATAGAGTCTTGTGTGTCTCCCACTGTGCTTTGATTTCCACCCTACCATGGCTCTATTGAGTCGTGCAAACAGGTGGTTTTTGGGTACATTCCCGATTCACATGGAGGCAATGAGCGATAGGAGGGAATTCGTTTCTCCCAGGTATTGGGGGTTGATGTTGCGCTATGCTCGACTGGCCATAACTGGAAATCCCTGGCCAGGGTTGCAGTGATTTACTGGTAAGAGTTATCAGTAGTTTCATGCTTGTTATGGACCTTACATCGGCATGACTTATCAAGCTATTGGGGTCTGACGTTTACCACCCCTAGGCGAGATATGCGACATATCAGACGAACAGACCGGACTGTGCGGTAAGTGTTATTAATTGGATTCGCAGGAGTGTGAGCAGGCTTGCTCATTGATTTTCTGATCACTCAATACCCGGGTGGCCGTTACGTTTAGCAGACCGCTTGCGGCTTGTGGGTGATTGATATGATCACCACCTACTGCCGGCGTATTGAAGAGTCTTTAGAGTCCTACACAGAGGTTTCCTGGCTCAAGAGAAACGAAATAGGAGCGCATATGAGATATGTGCGGGACCGAGAATAATACCAGTATGTGATACTGTATTCTATTCTCGCGATTTGCATCATCAGTCGGTTATATGAGATATAGCCGGGTTACCGAATCAAGTGTTGATTCGATATATTGATACACTAGATATTAGTCGGTTATATGCGATATGACCGGATCATTAAATCAAGTGTTGATTTAATGATTTAATGTATAATTATATATGTGATATATTACTTTGCATTAACTAGTATTGGTTCACTTAAGATTGATTTTCTCACTTGATGTGCACAAGTTGTATATGTGATATATGTTTGTGCACTAGTTTGTATCATGATTGATCATACATGCAAACTTGGGTGTGCGTATGACTTACACCATATTTATGATAATGGTTTAGGTTTTTCTTTATTTTAGTAAAACAAAATGGTGGTTTTCTTTGTCTTGGATTGAAGCTTCATGAAGCTTTTAAGCATCTTTGACAAAGTCCACTCATTTTGTTTTGCATAAGATTTTCATTAACCAAACCATTACCTCAAACTATGGTTTAGTCTCTACAAAGGTAAACTAACCCATGGTTGCATTATGATAGACTTCACTTGATTATTCTTTTTAGATAATTCATTATTCTTATTCTTTTCATTCTTCTTCTTCATCTTCAAGAAGAAGAAAAGCTCACTAGATTTTTATCAAGTGAAGAAACAAAGTGAGAAATAAAAATCCAAAGTGAACCCACTTCCTATTTCATCATCCTCTATTACTTGCCATTTAGTTTAGGGTGTTCTCTTCACAATGTTTGTGACCTAGTGAAGATGGAGCTTGAGTTTGAGTCTCATCGACGAAGATCATCTTCGGCCTCGAAGTCAACGACCTAGCCCGTTCATTTCTCTGAGTAAACCATCACTAGAGTCCAAGATCTCGATGATCGCAGCGAAGGGACGTCAACACGGAGCTTTAGAAGTGAAGGACCGGATCTACAAAGGTTGTAATCCCTTTCACTTAGTGTTAAAGTTGTTTGCTTGCTAGTTTTCGCCTAATCTCTAGTATACGATCTTGGTTAGGGTTGTTCGGCACGGCTAAAATTTTAATCGGGCATGGTTGATGCCATGTAGAACCTTGTTAGAGTGCCTAGGAACCCTACAGTGGTATCAGAGCCAAGCTAGAGCTTTAGGCGAAGTCTAGGCGAAGTTTAAAGTCCGATCGAACCCGGATAACCCCGATTAAACCCTTCTCTGGACATTTTTTGAAATCATGATTTTTTCTGTATTAAAAATACCTAAAAAATTCAGCAGGGAAATATAAACATTGCAGTGAAAAACGAGGGCATAATCCGCACAAACCGCCGTGGAACCACGGCCGTACCACGCTTGGGCCGCGGATCCGTGGCAGTAAAGAGGATTTATACACTCGTTTTAGCACAGTAATGTCCGTAGGAAAAATTGCTAATTTCTGGGTATTTTTAATTATACTCAAGTGTTGAGTTTTCTGGGTTGTATTGGGGACTCATTGATTCGATCGGATAATGTAACTTCGTTTAATTTTTTCCGAGTAATTTTAGAAAGTGTTAAAAAGTTCGACCGGATATCAATAACTCACTTTTTCCGAAAAATTTCCAAGTGTTGGATTTTTCCGTAGTTTAAGAACGTTCTAAGTCGTGCAAGTAATGCGATGGACCCTCTAGAAGACAACAAACCTTAACTCGATTATGTGACCGTCTTGACTTGCCTTTTGAACCTTAGGGTTTGGGGCAGTACGGTGTGGCACATGTGAGGCGTTGGCTTGACCCTTCTACGGCTGGACCATTGGTACTGTGGCATGTGATGGATGTTTTTAAACTAATTTCAAGTGTTGAAAACTATTTGGGAAAACTTAGGTGTTTGATTATTCGATCGGAAAGTTTTACATTGTCTATTTATCTGGAATGTGATACAATATTTGGAATCCATATGTAGTTATGAGATAACTAAGTTGAATGTTATAAATCTAGCACTTTAGTCTCAAATGATCGGTTGCCACGGGATTTTGATGCGATCCAATGTCCGTCGCAATCACGTAGCGTACGAGGATACTCGCCGGGTAAACTTAATAGATAGCCACGCCCCATAGCCCTGACCAACTGACTGTAGGAGAACCCCGTCGCCAAAAGCATCCGTTCGGGTGCTCACGGCAGCGGTGTTCCGCCTTAGTACACTTCGTCGACGGCATCTGGGGGTGCGGCCGTCTACTAAAGTTTGCGACGAGCATTCGATCAGGATGTCGGGAATCTTGTTGAATTGACCGACTTGATATGGAAATGAGTTTTCGATTTTGAGACTGAAATGCGGGGTTTATAGTTGTTAGGTATGCGATGTCTAAGGAATTCATTTGGTTAGGCATGCGATGTCTAAGGAGGTTGCGGATTCCAACTGTTGTAGTTTTACACTTTCTTTTCTGCGACCGTAAGTGTAATATATGATATCGCCGGTTTCGTTGCTATATGTCAACGACAATTGGGATACGCATGTTTACTTACGTTGATGACATGTGATGTTATGTGTTGCTGGATATGTTATATTGGATCGTCGTGTTTGAATAGCCGGGGTTTTTTATGTGAGATGAGTGTTTTTCATTTTCATTCATGTAAAAACTTGTATGTAATATTCTTTTATTGGAGCACTTCCGGGCTGAGGATGATGTCACCATTGTATATTATTTACCTTTCCACATTAGAATAGACCCAGGAGGGGAGCATAAGTAACCGGGTTCTAGGGTCCAGTGGTAGACCATCTCGAGGAGTCGAGTCCGGGTCTCCTAACTCTAGAATTGGTAGGGTTGCTTGCCTCTCTCGTTGGGGTCTAGGGGTGTGGGATTGGCTATTCATCATTACCATGGAATCCGTGTTTTATACAGGCTCAAAATAAAACACGGACGTCCTAGTATATCCAATATTTCATATGATATTTTCTGCTGCGTTATCTGTGATGTGATCATGTAATATGTTCAGATAGATATTGTATATAGTATATATGATATATTATATAGACGCTGCTTATGTTTTACACCCGCGCTAGCCCTGCCCCATTCTGCCGTTAGTTACCTAACCTAACGGTGCAGACAGGACATCGAGGCGAATGCGGATGGCATAAGTGTACGTTGTATTTATCTATGATGTTTAGGTGGACTTAAATGATGGGACATTCATTAATGAGATTAATGAAAGAAAATAAACCTAAAAGATGTTGTAGAATCAAATTTCAAAAATTAGATAGCTCTAGTTGTTGCTTTGCATAGCGGTGTTCCTTGTAGAACATCCAGCACCTTATTCGATAAGGAAAGAGCTGAGATCCCTTCACCGGGAGTGACCTCTTTAGCAATAACTAGCAGATGCTACAACCTTCGGTTTGTCTTTTGATTGCTTTGCATAGTGGTATTGTGAATATCCTGCACCTCTTTCGACGAGGAAAGAGCCGAGATCCCTTCACCGGGAGTGACCTCTTTATCGAAACTAGCAGAAGCCTAAAAAACACTCCATTTAAAAACCATTTGATTCTGCAACGAGATCAAGTTCAAAGCGTTAAAGGTTTTCTTAAAAACCATTCGCAACCCTCCGTCATTTTAGGAAGTAGAGTACTTAGTATTCGTGCTGTGTTTGTTGACCATAGTCAAGGCACAGTGTACGGTAGCTAAGTGATGTCTTCCTACACAGCATATGATGCGATTAGTTAGGACAGTCATGTGACTTTGTTGAGCTTAGTTAAGGGTCATGTGGGTGGGTCTAATTAATCACGAAATGACGGGTAGAGCTTGACTAGTGCTTATGATTTGTTGACCATAGTTAAGGTCATAAGTGCTAGGGGTAAAAACCATTATTGGGAGTTTCAAGTGTTGAAATTTTCAATGAGATTGCATACCTTCTATGAGATAGTTGGATCCCGATACCCACTTCGAGTAATTGTTACTCCTGGGAGAGTTTTGCACTTTGCAATTAGCCGATCAAGTAGGTGTCTAGAAAGGTGTCAACGGGGTTACACCCCTGGGAAAACGAGGTTTATTTTAATTAGGTCCGTGCGAAAGCACGAGGAACCTCCCTCAAAGTACCGGCACTAGCCTAGCTGAAAGATTGGCGAACTTGTAGAGTGTAATTAATCCCGGCTAGTCTTTCTTTTTAGGGTTTGAAGGAAGATTTGATAAAAACAGTGGGAGACATCCTGATTAGATAAAATATATAACCAATCTAATCTTGCAAGAGCGCACGCAGAGTGTTTTCTTCTCTCTCTCTCTCCAGGTAGCGACCATGCCACGCCTTAATCAAGATAATAATATGGATGTATTGACCGAACCCGCTTGTTATACTGAGCTGGGGAACGTTGGTCCCGCTCCAACTTATAATTGTTATAAGACCGAGCAGGAAATAGGGGAATACCAGGATTCCTATGCCGCCCAAACGAAGAAAGTGCATGAGACGCATCTCCTTCGGGTGCGTTCATTACAAAGAACTATTTTTCAGTATGCTCTACGTCCTGGGTATTAGATACCGGATCAGGATCCCATATATGTAATCTGTTACATGGGCTACAGATAGGTAGAGAACTGAGACAGGGTGATAAGTTTCAAGAGTTGAAAACGGTGCAATTGTTGCAGCCAAGGTGTTGGCAGTTATCACCCTGTATTTCCAAATACATTGATTCTGAATGAATGTTATTAGATACCGAACCTGACATACAACATCATATCAGTCGCTTTGTTGATAAAGAAGGATATAATTTAGTATTGTTGGATAATGTTTTGCACATTTCCCATATCAAGAGTTGATCGGTTCAGGCACGTTATCTAAAAGCATAGACATTCTAAATCAAACCACGGTTCTTAATGCACAGAACACACAAAAGAGGAAGAGTTCAGAAATGAACGAATCCTTCTTGAGGCATTGTAGACTAGGTCATATCAATGCGACCCGACTAGCTAAGTTACATTTAGATGCATATTTAAATCAGTTTGAATTTACATCTTGTTTAACTTGCCAGTCATGTCACAAAGATAAGATGACCATACCTCTGTTTACTGGAAACAGAGAAAGAGTTAGTGAACTCTTGGGACTGATTCATAGTGATGTATGAAGGTCCCCGGTCTACATATGCGAGGACTGGTTCTTTGTACTTCCTTATATTCACTGATGATCTCTCAAGATTCGGACACATGTTCTTGTTGAAACACATGTCTGAACCTTTTGAGAAATTCAAAGAATATAAGTTAAGTAGAGAACCAAAACAGGTATAAGTATTATGTCCTATGATGAGATCAGGGAGGAGAATACTTGTGCATGGAATTCTTGGACTATTCTAAAGGAGAATGAGATTCTCTCTCAGCATTACTCCTCCGTATACACCACAGCACAACGGTGTATCGGGGTGGAGCAATCGCACCCTATGTGATATGGTGCGCTCTATGATGAGTACTACTGAGTTACCTGTTTCCTTTTTGGAGTTATGCACTTAAGAAGCAGCATACCTATTGAATTGGGTTCGAATCAGATCACAGCCTGCCACTCTATATGAGATATGGTATGGGAAGAGCCTATCTCTTAAGCAAGCTATGATTTGGGGTTGTCCGGCCTATGTCAAAAGCAAAATCCGGACAAGCTCGAGGCAAGGTCAGTTTTGTAGAACTGGAAGGAGTTCCAGCTATACAAACTACAGCTGATGATTTGGTAGAACCAAAGGGTTCAATAGTCCCTGATGAACCTCAACCTCTCCGCCGATCTAGCAGGGTTCCTCATCCGCCTGAGAGATACTTCGGTTTCTCGATGACAGTGGGAGCGAGGATTGCATCATGAGATAATGACCCAACTAGTTTCGAGCAGGCCATCGAGAGTGAGGACTCTGTAAGAATGGATGGATGCTTATCGATCTGAGATGGAATCCATGTACACCAACAAAGTATGGACTTTGGTTGCTATATCTGAAGGGTTAAATTCCCATCAGAAGCAAGTATATCTTGAGAAGATTACTTGGTGTAGATGGAAAAGTTGAGACTTTTAAAGCTAGACATGTTAAAGGTTTTTGTCATCGAACAGGCGTGGATAATGATGAAACCTTTTCCAGTGGCTATGCTTAAGTCCATCCGGATCCTACTTGCCATTGCTACATACCATGACCGCGATATCTGGTGGTTGGGTGTCATGACTGCTTTTTTAAATACTGGTTTAGAAGAGAGCGTCTACAAGTACACTGCCAGAGGGCTTCGTAGATAGTGGGAACAGCGGAAACGTGAGCAAAATGTTTTATGTGATAAAATAGGCATCGCGGAGTTGGAACATCTTTTTTGATGTGGTAGACAAAGAGTTTGACTTCATCAAAATAGTAGATGAACCTTGTATATACAAAAAGGTAGTAGAGAGTAAGGTGAACATCCTCGTATTGTATGTGGACGACACACTCTTGATAGGAAAAGAGTTTCCTATACTACGCACGGTCAATCTCCTCTTATCACAAGGATTTTCCATATAGGATCTAGGTGATACCTCCTAAATCCTGGGTTTTGGATCTATGGAATAGATCTAAATGGATGTTAGGATTCTCACTAAATGTAGTGAGATGGTATCAGTTGATCCTGGGGAGAATCACTGGAAAACTTCCAGGGTGATAAGGACGACTGAATGTCATTCGAAAGCTTTGTCTTTAACCTCTGGGGAGGGACGGTATGTTGGAAGAGTTCCAAGCTAAGATACCGTGGCAAACTAGACGATAAAGGCTGGTGACATCGCTATCAAAGATACTACCAAAGAAGCAGTTTGGGTGTATATTAGTTCATGAGATGAACTAAGTTCCTACCATTATGTGACAATGGAAGTGTGGCTTTGACCCAGGAACCACGGTCCCATCAGTAACCCAGACATATTCCAAGGCAGTATCACCTGATAATGGAGATAGTTGATCTCCAGAGAGATCGATGTTAGGAGAGTAGACTCAGAGGACAACACGGCGGATCCACTCACAAAGGTCTTTTTCCAGAGAGAGACTTTTATGGGATGGTTGAGTATGAGATACTGCAACCACTGCTACAGATGGCCCTAGTGCAAGTGGGAGATTGTTAGTTATATGTATGCCCTAGAGGCCATTACTGTACATGAGATGTATATTGTAGTAGATGCTGGGACATATATAGGGATGACTTTCTTGCTCGACATGATAGTACGCTATTTGGTTGCTCTTTATCTTAACATGTATACTTATTGTCTCTCTGTTACATGTTGATAAAGCCCTTAGGATGTGTACTCGACTTCCAGGACTATGATGCAGATCATACTAGTGGGGCCTGGGTAGTCTATGAGTACATCCTTCAATATTCCTGGTCGTGGGAATATCAGGACGGGGCATCGATATTCCAGAGTAGACTAGCGTATATCTTCTCGACCCATGTGATGGGCGATGGATGATCCCATATCCATTAGTGTTTGACATCAGAGACGGTATGTGGGTGCTCAGTAGAGACTGGGTACACTGAACGGACTCACCGAGAACTCCCAGATGGTATTATACCTCATGTCAGATGGCAGTTCTCTGGTGACACTTGTACAGCTTAGTCTGTTGACCCGAGATCATCATAGAGTCTTGTGTGTCTCCCACTGTGCTTTGATTTCCACCCTACCACGGCTCTACTAAGTCATGCAAACAGGTGATTTTTGGGTACAGCCTCGATTCACATGGAGGCAATGAGCGATAGGAGGGAATTCGTCTCTCCCAGGTATTGGGGGTTGATATTGCGCTATGCTCGACTGGCCATAACTCGAAATCCCGAGCCAGGGTTGCAGTGATTTACTGGTAAGAGTTATCAGTAGTTTCATGCTTGTTATGGACCTTACATCGGCATGACTTATCAAGCTACTGGGGTCTGACGTTTACCACCCCTAAGCGAGATATGCGACATATCAGACGAACAGACCGGGCTGTGCGGTAAGTGTTACTGATTGGATTCGCAGGAGTGTGAGCAGGCTTGCACGTTGATCTTCTGATCGCTCAATACCCGGATGGCCGTTACGTTTAGCAGACCGCTTGCGGCTTGTGGGTGATTGATATGATCACCACCTACTGCCGGCGTATTGACGAGTCTTTAGAGTCCTACACAGAGGTTTCCTGGCTCAAGCGAAACGAAATAGGAGCGCATATGATGTTAGTTGTATGTATGCCCTAGAGGCCAGTATTGTACAGATTATGTATATTATATTAGATGCTTGGACATATATAGAGATGACTTTCTTGCTCGACATGATAGTATGCTATCTGGTTACTCTTTATCTTAACATGTACACTAGTCTCTTTATACTGTCTTATAGTTACATGTTGGTAAAGCCCTTAGGATTTGTACTTGACTACCTGGACTATGATGCAGATCATACTAGTGGGGACATGGTAGTCCATAAGTACATCCTTCAAGGTCCCTAGTCGTGGGTGTATCGAGACGGGGCATCGATATACCAGAGTAGACTAGCGTATACGCTTCTCGACCCATGTGATGGGCGATGGATGATCCCATATCCATTGGTGTTTGACATCAGAGATGGTATACGGGTGCTCAGTGGAGACTGGGTACACTGGACGGACTCGCCGAGAACTCCCAGATGGTATTATACCTCACGTCAGATGGCAGTTCTCAGGTGACACTTGTACAGGTTAGTCTGTAGACCCGAGATCGTCATAGAGTCTTGTGTGATTCCCACTGTGCTTTGATCTCCACCTTACCACGTCCATGAGGGCGTGCAAAACGGTGGTCTTTGGGTACAGTCCCGAGTCACATGGAGGCAATGAGCGATAGGAGGGGTTTCGTCTCTCCCGGTATTGGGGGTTGATGTTGCGCAGTGCTCGATTGGCCGTAACAGGGAAGTCCCTGGCTAGGGCTGATCAGAGATTTGCTGGTAAGTGTTACCAGTAGTTTCTCGACCCGTTACGAGCCTCACATCGGCACGACTTATCGGGTTATTGGGGTCTGACGTTTACCACCCCTAGACTTGATATGCGACATATCAGACGAAGAGACCGGACTGTACGGTAAGTGTTACTGGTCGGATTCGCAGGAGTGTGAGCGGGCTAGCTCGTCGATCTTCTGATCGCTCAATACCCGGGTGGCCGTTACGTTTAGCAGACCGCTTGCGGCTTGTGGGTGCATGTATGATCATCATCTGCTACCGGCGTATTGACGAGTCTTTAGAGTCCTACACAGAGGTTTCCTGGTTCAAGCGAAACAAAATAGGAGCGCATATGAGATATGTGCAGGACCGAGAATAATGCGAGTATGTGATACCGCATTTCATTCTCGCGATATATGTTTCGATTGGTTATATTCGATATGACCTAGTTATCGAATCATTGATTCGATAAATCGATACATTGAATACTAGTCGGTTATGTGCGACATGACCGGATCATTGAATCAAATGTTGATTTAATGATTTAATGTATAATTATATACTTGATATATTACTTTGCATTAACTAGTATTGGTTCACTTTAAACGGATTTTTCTCACTTGGTGTGCACATTGTATATGTGATATGTTTTGTGTACACTTATATGTATCATGTTTGATGATGCATGTAGTTTTGGCTTTGTGTAAAGAATGCAACCATGGTTATGAGAGTGGTTAGGGTTTAAGATTTATTCTCTTATTATTAAATCCATTTATTATTTATTAATGGATTTATGGAAACAAAAGGGTTTCATTTTATCATGAAGTGTGGTGAAGCTTCATGAAGCTTTTTGTAATGATGCCATTTTGTCTCCTTGCTTAAACCTAACCACTCCCACTAACCATGGTCAATTCTCTACACTTGACCATGGTTAGAAGATGATAAGAATTCCTTTATTATTCATTTTAGAAATAACTTATCATGAGAATTCTATCATCTTCTTCATCTTCTTCTTCTTCTTCAAGCTTGCTACTTTAATGGCAACTTGAGAACTTGTGAGATAAATCCAATTCTAAAGTGAACCCACCTCCTATTTCTTCACCCTCTACCTCTTGCCAAGTTGTTTTGGGTGTTTACTTCACAAGTTTCACAAGTTTGTGGAGTCGGAGCTTGAACTTGCGATGCCTCGAGGTAGATCGTCTTTGACACAAAGCCGACGACCTAGCTTGCCCGTTTCTCCGATGAAGCCAAAGTTCGAGTTTGGGAATCGAGATGGACAGCGAGAGGATGCCTTCGTGGAGCCAAGGAAGTGGATTACCGGATCTACAAAGGTTGTAGCATCCGAACTTTAGCTAATTTGTTAACTAGCTTTATGTTTCGCCTAGACATCTAGTCCACGATCCGCGTTAGGGTTTCTCGGCACCAATATTTTTTGAAATTGGCATGGTTGATGCCTTGTGAGACCTCTATAGGGTGCCTAGGAACCCTACAGTGGTATCAGAGCCTAGCTAGAGCCTTAGGCGAAGTCTAGACGGAGTTTGAAGTCCGGACGAACCCGAAACCCATATACCCATGAGCTCTCTGGAAATTTTCTAAAATCTGGGATTTTTTAATATTAAAAATGTCTAAAAAATTCAGTAAAGAATTATAAGAATTACGATGCAAAATATTTCACATGAACAGTTCCTTAAGCTGCGGAACCGCGGCAGAAGCATGGCTTCTGCCGCTGTTCCGCGCTCAAAAGGTGACGTCAGCCATACTTAATTGCACTGTAATTCCTGATAAATTCTACTGAGTTTTCTGGGTATTTTTAAATTGACTCTAAGATTGAGTGCTCTGGGGTTAAATTGGGAATCGACGATTCGATCGGAATATCAAACTTTGTCTAAGTGTTTTTCCAGATAACTGTAGAATATGTTAAAGAGTTCGACCGGATATAAATACCTAAGTTTTCCCCTGCCGGAATAATTCCAAGTGTTGGATTTTTCTGTGGTTAAAAGACGTTCTGAGTAGTGCAAGTAACGCGATGGTCCCTCTAGAAGACAACAAACCTTAACTCGATTATGTGACCGTCTTGAACTGCCCTTTGAACCTTAGGGTTTGGGGGAGTACGGCGTGCCACATGTGAGGCGTTGGCTTGACCCTTCTATGGCTGGACCGTTGGTACTGAGGCATGAAGTGAATGTTTTTGAACTTATTTCATGTGTTGATCGGTGTCGGGAAAACTTGGGTGTTCGAATGTTCGATCGGAAAGTTTAATATATTCTATTTATCCGGAATTGGATACAATAATTGGAATTCACAAACAGTTATGAGATAACTGGATGAATGTTATAAATCTAGCAGTTTAGTCCCATACGATATTGAAAAGAGTTTTCGATAATGAGACTAAAATGCGGGGTTTGTAACTGTTAGGCATGTGATGTCTAAAGAGGTTGCGGATTCCAACTGTTGTAGTTTTACACTTTCTTTTCTGTGACCGTAAGTGTAATATGTGATATCGCCGGTTTCGTTGCTATATGTCAACGACAATTGGGATGGACATATTTGCTTACGTTGATGACATGTGATATTATGTGTTGCTGGATATGTTATATTGGATCGTCGTGTTTGAATAGCCGGGGTTTTTTATGTGAGATGAGTGTTTTCCATTTTCATTCATGTAAAAACTTGTATGTAATATTCTTTTATTTGGGGCATTTCCAGGTAGCGGAAGCTGCCACCCTTTGTATATTATTTACCTTTCCGCATTAGGATAGACCCAAGGAGGGGAGCACAAGTAACCGGGTTCTGGGGTCCAGTGGGAGACCAACTCGAGGAGTCGAGTCCGGGTCTCCTAACTCTAAAATTGGCAGGGTTTCTTGCCGCTCTCGTAGGGGTCTAGGGGTGTGGGATTGGCTATTCATCATGACCATGGAATCCGTGTTTTATACTGGCTCGTATTGAAAACACGGACGTCCTAGTATATCCAATATTTCATATGTTTATTCTGCTGCGATATCTGTGTTGTGATTCTGTGATGGATATAGTATATAGTATATATGATATATTATATAGACGTTACTTATGTTTTACACCCGTGCTAGTCCTGCCCTGCTCTGTCGTTAGTTACCTAACCTAACGGTGCACGAGGGGACATCGAGGCGAATGCGGATGGCATAAGTGTACGTCATATCTATCTGTGATGTTTAGGTATTTAAATGATGGGACTTCATTAATGTGATTAATGAAAGATAAGAAACCTAAGATGTTGTGGAATCGAATTTTAAAATAAAAAAGGTAGCTACAGTTCTTGCTTTGCACAGCGGTATATATGATATACCCTGCACCTTATTCGATGAGGAAAGGACCGAGATCCCTTCACCGGGAGTGACTCCTTTAGCAATAACTGGCAGATGCTACACACTCGGTTTGCTTTTGACTGCTTTTGCGTTTTTGCTTTGCACAGCGATATATATGATATATCCCGCACCTCATTCGACGAGGAAAGGACCGAGATCCCTTCACCGGGAGTGACTCCTTTAGCAAAACTAGAAAAGCCTCAAAATCACTCCATTTTTAAAACTTCATTCGATTCTACAACGATATCAAGTTCATTACGCAATAGGTTTTCAGAAAAACCTGTCGTAGCCCTCCGTCATTTCAGATAAGTACTATTTAGTATTCGTGCTGCGGTTGTTTGGCATGCGTCAAGGCGTAGTGTACGGTAGCTAACTAGTATTTATCTGCTTATGCATATGATGCAGATTGGATTAGGATATTCGCACGGCGTTGTTTGGCATGCGTCAAGGGTCGTGCGGGTGGGTTTAATTCAATCAGGAAATGACGGGTTGAACTTGACTAGCGGACTATGGGTTGTTTGGCATGCGTCAAGGTCATAGCACGCTAGGGGCAAAAGATTATCGGGAATTTCAAGTGTTGAAATTTGCAATGAGATTGCATACCTTCTATGAGATAGTTGGATCCCGATACCCGCTGCGAGTAAGAGTTACTCCTGGGAGAGTTTTACACATTACAATTAGCCGATCAAGTAGGTGTCTAGAAAGGTGTTAACGAGGTTACGCCTCTGGGAAAACGAGGTTTACAGTAATTAGGTTCGTGCGAAAGCACGGGGGACCTCCCTCAAAGTACCGACACTGGCCTGGCTGAAAGATTGGTGAACTTGTAGTGTGTAATTAATCCCGGCTAGTCTTTCCTTTTAGGGTTTGAAGGAAGATTTGATAAAAAGCAGTGGGAGCCATCCTGATTAGATAAGATAATAACCAATCTGATCTTGCACGAGCTTACGCTAAAGTGTTTTCTTCTCTCTCTCTCCAGGTAGCGACCATTTCATGCCTTAATAAAGATAATAATATGGATGTATTGACCGAACCCGCATGTTATACTGTGCTGGGGAACGTTGGTTCCGTTCTAACCTATAAGAGTTATAGGACTGAACAGGATTTAGGGGAATACCAGGATTCCCATGCCACCCGAATGAAGAAAGTACATGTTGATGCATTTTCTTCGGGTATGTTCGTTACAGAGAACTGTTTCTCCATTTGCTCCACGTCCTGGGTATTGGATACCGGGTCAGGATCCCATATATGTAATCAGTTACATGGGCTTAAGAAAGGTAGAGAACTTGGAGAAGGTGATAAAGACATTAGAGTTGGAAATGGTGCAATTGTTGCAGCTAAGACTGTCGGGGAATATCACCTTGTATTACCAACTGGTAATACATTGGTTCTGAACGAATGCTATTACATGCCGAACCTGATATGCAACATTATATCGGTTTCTTTACTAAGTAAAGAGGGATATAATTTTGTATTACAGGACAATGTTATGAACATTTTCCATAACCAAAAGTTGGTTGGATCAGGCACGTTGTGCAATGGCATTTATGTTCTAAACCAATCAACAGTTCTGAGTATAACAAACACACAAGAGGAAGAGTTCAGAACTGAACGATTCTTTCTTGTGGCATTGTAGACTAGGTCACATCAATGCGACACGACTGGCTAAGTTGCATAAAGATGGATATTTGAAACCTTTCGAATTTTCATCTTATGACACTTGCCAGTCATGTCTCAAAGGCAAGATGACCAAGACTCCGTTTACGGGACACGGAGAAAGAGTTACCGAACTCTTGGGACTGATACATAGTGATGTATGCGGTCCCATGTCAACACATGCCAGGGATGGTTCTTCATACTTCATTACATTCACTGACGATCTCTCTAGGTTCGGGTATGTGTTCCTGATGAAACACAAATCAGAAGCTTTTGAGAAATTTAGGGAATATAAACAAGAAGTTGAGAACCAAACCGGAAAAAGTATTAAAATCCTTCGATCTGATCGAGGAGGAGAATACTTAAGCAATGAATTCCTGGACTTCCTAAAAGAGAATGGGATTCTCTCTCAGCTGACTCCTCCATATACACCACAGCACAACGGTGTATCGGAGCGGAGAAATCGCACCCTATTAGATATGGTGCGCTCTATGATGAGTACAGCTGAGTTACCTATTTCCTTCTGGGGATATACGCTTGAGACAGCCATGGACCTATTGAATAGAGTTCCTACCAAATCAGTGCCTACCACTCCATATGAGATATGGAAAGGGAAGAGACCACATCTTAATTATATTAAGATATGGGGTTGTCCAGCCTATGTCAAAAGACAAAATCCGGACAAACTCGAGGCAAGATCTGTCTTATGTAAGTTTGTAGGATATCCTAAAAATTCACAAGGGTATATCTTCTACCACCCCGAGGAACAAAAGGTGTTTGTTTCTCGACATGCCACTTTCTTAGAAAAAAGTTTTCTTATGAAACAGATAAGTGGCATTGAGGTAGAGCTGGAAGAGGTTCCAGCGACACAGACTACAACAGAAGATTTGGTTGAACCAGAGGATTCCGTAGTTCCCGATGAACCCCAGCCACTCCGCCGATCTAGTAGGGTTCCTCGCCAGCCTGAGAGATACTACGGTTTTCTCATGGATGGTGGGAGCGAGGATTGCATCATGGAGGATGATGACCCAACTAGCTTCGAGCAGGCCATCACGAGTAGGGACTCAGTGAAATGGCTGGATGCTATGCGGTCCGAGATGGAATCCATGTACACCAACAAAGTATGGACTTTGGAAGTTGCTCCTGAAGGGGTAAAACCCATTGGGAGCAAATGGATCTTCAAGAAAAAACTTGGTGTAGATGGGAAAGTGGAGACTTTCAAAGCTAGACTTGTAGCAAAGGGTTTTCGTCAAAGACCAGGTGTGGACTATGACGAAACCTTTTCTCCAGTGGCTATGCTTAAATCCATCCGAATCATGCTTGCCATTGCTGCCTTTCATGACTACGAAATCTGGCAAATGGATGTTAAGACCGCCTTTCTAAATGGTGATTTAGAAGAGTGCGTGTACATGACTCAGCCAGAGGGCTTCGTAGACAGTGGGAGCAGCGGAAAGGTGTGCAAGCTGCTTAAATCCATTTATGGATTAAAGCAAGCATCGCGGAGTTGGAACATCTGCTTTGACGTCGTTATCAAAGAGTTTGATTTCGTCAAAAATCCAGATGAACCTTGTATCTACAAGAAGGTGGCAGAGAGTAAGGTTGTCTTCCTCGTATTGTACGTAGACGACATACTCTTGATAGGAAATGATATTCCTATGCTGCAAGCGGTCAAGCTCTTCTTATCACAAAGATTCTCAATGAAAGATCTTGGTGATGCCTCCTGCATATTGGGAATTAGGATCTATAGAGATAGATCCAAACGGATTTTGGGATTGTCCCAATCCAGGTACATAGACACCATACTAAAGAGGTTTAGTATGGAAGAGTCCAAGCGTGGGAACTTGCCCACGATCTCTGGAGTCACTCTCTCCAAAGAGATGTCTCCCAAGACTGATTTGGAGAGAGCTTGCATGCAAGGGATACCCTATGCTTCGGCAGTAGGCTCTATCATGTATGCGATACTATGTACTAGAACCGATGTTGCATACTCACTAAGTGTAGTGAGCAGGTATCAAGCTGATCCTGGAGAGAATCACTGGACAGCTGTGAAGAGCATTCTCAAGTACTTGCGAAGGACTAGAGATATGTTCTTGGTGTATGGTAACGGAGAACTCCAAGTGGAGTCCTTTACCGATTCGAGCTTCCAGAGTGATAAGGACGACTCTAAGTCGCAGTCGGGCTTTGTCTTTACCCTTTACGGAGGGGCGGTTAGCTGGAAGAGTTCCAAGCAGGAAACCGTGGCAGACTCGACGATGGAGGCTGAATACATCGCTGCCAACGATGCTGCCAAAGAGGCTGTCTGGGTCAAGAAGTTCATTACTGAACTTGGAGTGGTTCCATCCATTGAGCATCCAATACCTTTGTATTGCGATAACAATGGAGCGGTGGCTTTGGCCAAGGAACCCAGGTCCCATCAGCGGTCCAGGCACATTCTGAGGCGGTATCACCTGATCCGGGAGATAGTTGATCGCCGGGAGATCGAGGTCAGGAGAGTTGACACGAAGAACAACACGGCGGATCCACTCACGAAGGCCATTCCCCAGATACAGTTTGAGAGACTCTTCGGGATGCTCGGTATGAGACACTACAGCAGCTGGCCCTAGTGCAAGTAGGAGATTGTTAGTTGTATGTATGCCCTAGAGGCCAGTATTGTACAGATTATGTATATTATATTGGATGCTTGGACATATATAGAGATGACTTTCTTGCTCGACATGATAGTATGCTATCTGGTTACTCTTTATCTTAACATGTACACTAGTCTCTTTATACTGTCTTATAGTTACATGTTGGTAAAGCCCTTAGGATTTGTACTTGACTACCTGGACTATGATGCAGATCATACTAGTGGGGACATGGTAGTCCATAAGTACATCCTTCAAGGTCCCTAGTCGTGGGTGTATCGAGACGGGGCATCGATATACCAGAGTAGACTAGCGTATACGCTTCTCGACCCATGTGATGGGCGATGGATGATCCCATATCCATTGGTGTTTGACATCAGAGATGGTATACGGGTGCTCAGTGGAGACTGGGCACACTGGACGGACTCGCCGAGAACTCCCAGATGGTATTATACCTCACGTCAGATGGCAGTTCTCAGGTGACACTTGTACAGGTTAGTCTGTAGACCCGAGATCGTCATAGAGTCTTGTGTGATTCCCACTGTGCTTTGATCTCCACCTTACCACATCCATGAGGGCGTGCAAAACGGTGGTCTTTGGGTACAGTCCCGAGTCATATGGAGGCAATGAGCGATAGGAGGGGTTTTGTCTCTCCCGGTATTGGGGGTTGATGTTGCGCAGTGCTCGATTGGCCGTAACAGGGAAGTCCCTGGCCAGGGCTGATCAGAGATTTGCTGGTAAGTGTTACCAGTAGTTTCTCGACCCGTTACGAGCCTCACATCAGCACGACTTATCGGGTTATTGGGGTCTGACGTTTACCACCCCTAGACTTGATATGCGACATATCAGACGAAGAGACCGGACTGTACGGTAAGTGTTACTGGTCGGATTCGTAGGAGTGTGAGCGGGCTAGCTCGTCGATCTTCTGATCGCTCAATACCCGGGTGGCCGTTACGTTTAGCAGACCGCTTGCGGCTTGTGGGTGCTTGATATGATCATCATCTGCTACCGGCGTATTGACGAGTCTTTAGAGTCCTACACAGAGGTTTCCTGGTTCAAGCGAAACGAAATAGGAGCGCATATGAGATATGTGCAGGATCGAGAATAATGCGAGTATGTGATACCGCATTTCATTCTCGCGATATATGTTTCGATTGGTTATATTCGATATGACCTAGTTATCGAATCATTGATTCGATAAATCGATACATTGAATACTAGTCGGTTATGTGCGACATGACCGGATCATTGAATCAAATGTTGATTTAATGATTTAATGTATAATTATATATTTGATATATTACTTTGCATTAACTAGTATTGGTTCACTTTAAACGGATTTTTCTCACTTGGTGTGCACATTGTATATGTGATATGTTTTGTGTACACTTATATGTATCATGTTTGATGATGCATGTAGTTTTGGCTTTGTGTAAAGAATGCAACCATGGTTATGAGAGTGGTTAGGGTTTAAGATTTATTCTCATATTATTAAATCCATTTATTATTTATTAATGGATTTATGGAAACAAAAGGGTTTCATTTTATCATGAAGTGTGGTGAAGCTTCATGAAGCTTTTTGTAATGATGCCATTTTGTCTCCTTGCTTAAACCTAACCACTCCCACTAACCATGGTCAATTCTCTACACTTGACCATGGTTAGAAGATGATAAGAATTCCTTTATTATTCATTTTAGAAATAACTTATCATGAGAATTCTATCATCTTCTTCATCTTCTTCTTCTTCTTCAAACTTGCTACTTTAATGGCAACTTGAGATCTTGTGAGATAAATCCAATTCTAAAGTGAACCCACCTCCTATTTCTTCACCCTCTACCTCTTGCCAAGTTGTTTTGGGTGTTTACTTCACAAGTTTCACAAGTTTGTGGAGTCAGAGCTTGAACTTGCGATGCCTCGAGGTAGATCGTCTTTGACACAAAGCCGACGACCTAGCTTGCCCGTTTCTCCGATGAAGCCAAAGTTCGAGTTTGGGAATCGAGATGGACAGCGAGAGGATGCCTTCGTGGAGCCAAGGAATAGGATTACCGGATCTACAAAGGTTGTAGCATCCGAACTTTAGCTAATTTGTTAACTAGCTTTATGTTTCGCCTAGACATCTAGTCCACGATCCGCGTTAGGGTTTCTCGGCACCAATATTTTTTGAAATTGGCATGGTTGATGCCTTGTGAGACCTCTATAGGGTGCCTAGGAACCCTACATATGAGATATGTGCGGGACCGAGAATAATACCAGTATGAGATACTGTATTCTATTCTCGCGATTTGTATCATCAGTCGGTTATATAAGATATAGCCGGGTTACCGAATCAAGTGTTGATTCGATATATTGATACACTAGATATTAGTCGGTTATATGCGATATGACCGGATCATTAAATCAAGTGTTGATTTAATGATTTAATGTATAATTATATATGTGATATATTATTTTGCATTAACTAGTATTGGTTCACTTAAGATTGATTTTCTCACTTGATGTGCACAAGTTGTATATGTGATATATGTTTGTGCACTAGTTTGTATCATGATTGATGATACATGCAAAATTGGGTGTGCGTATGACTTACACCATATTTAAGATAATGGTTTAGGTTTTTATTTATTTTAGTAAAACAAAATGGTGGTTTTCTTTGTCTTGGCTTGAAGCTTCATGAAGCTTTTGGAAGTGCACGGCGGCGCCCCGGCCGTCAATCCGACGGCCAAATGCGGAAGCGGTGATAAACTTAAATTTTTCTTGAACTGGCAAACTGCCGCGCACTAATACCCGGATCGAACCATTAATTAGTCCTAGCTAACTACAAGATGGGGAAGAGAGATATACCGACTGATCCGAGTCCTCCGGTCTTCTCGTCGTCGTCCCGATCTCCTGCGGAAGCTCCGGTCTCCACCTCGTCGCCGGAAGTGCACCACATCGCCTACTTCTTTTACGGGCTCCCACCTCAATGCCGAGGCAACTCGGGCACGAAGCTGGCTAGTCGACGTGCCCAAGATGTGCTGTAGACAGGTGTAGAATAGTTGTCTCTTTGGGGTTTAGTATAGTTGCCATGATGGAGGAATTTGTGCACAAGAATTTTTTCATGGATGCTTGCTGGAAAAAGAAGCATGCTATCTTTCTTGCTGTGAAAAATGAGCTTGGGGAAATTTGCATGGACCTCTCTCTCTCTGAAAAACAATCAGCCCCCAGGCCAAAACAAATAGCTCAAAAACAACAAGGAAATTAATCCACACTCTCATATAACCTCCAGCACACTCAAGGGAGGGGGGCCCCACGAAATTAACAAGAAGAAATTTACCCACAAAAAATTAACCCCTCCCTCCACTCCTAAACAGTGGCCGGCCCCACTCACATCTCACTCAGTGGCTGGCCTCTCCAAGTGGGTGGGGAAGGAAAAACAAGTGGAGAAAAGGAAAAACAAAAGGACCACCACAAAACCCAACACTCCAACACCACCATCATCACCTCACAAAGTCAAGCAATCATGAAAACTATCACGAAGCAAAAGTCAAGTGAGGTCAATGGATGGTGCACCACCATGATGCAACAAAATGCAAAAACCCCCTCCACAAACTTCGGCCAATGAAAGATACAAAGGAAATCGGCCGAAACGGAAAGCAAACTGGCAACTCCAGAAAACTGGTCCCGTAATAAATTACAGGAAAACCCCTATACTGTGCATACACACCCGCATCTGTATTTCGACCGAAATACAGATGCAATGAAACAAAATCTACACTGTACTATACTAGGATCCGGCTTAAACCAAAGCCGGCTAGTAAAATCCGTTCGATCCTGATCCGTGCAATACCGCACGTATCTGATCGAACCCTGCCATATATCCATACGGCCTATAGTACAAACTGTCCGATCCTGATCCGTGCAATACCGCACGTATCTGATCGGACCTTGCCATATCTCCATATGGCCTCTACAACTTTTCGCCCGAAAGCTGAGTAACTGAATGTGGGGGACTCTAAAGACTCGTCAACACCTTGGTTGTGGATTTAACCACTAGCACGTTAGAGGTATAAGCCAATACATAACGGGCTACCAGGTATTGACCAAAAGGGACGTCTGTGAGCGAACTCAGCCTGACTCCCTACTGAGCCTGTCAGTGACAATATCCGTACAGTCCGGTCCGTTCGTCTATGAGCATCGCATGGCGGGCCTAGGGGGTTGGTAAAAGTCAGACCCCCAAAAGCGGTACAAGTCGTGTCGGAGTGTAGCCCAGAACACCCTGAGATACTACTGGAATACCTACCAGTAAATCTCCTTGCCTCGGCCGAGGGCTTCGTGTAATGGCTCTCCTTGACACAGCACGACCTCACCCCCAATACCGGGAGAGACGAACCCCTGAAGATACGCTCACTGCCTCCATGTGGCTCGGGACTGTACCCAACTAAAACCTGTTTGCACGACTCCTTTGAGCCGTGGTAGGGTAGTAATCAAAGTACAGTGGGAACTCACACAAGACAAATGACGATCCCCAGGTCGATGAACTAACCTGCACACATGTCACCAGGGAACTGCCATCTGACGTCTGGTATATTACCAACTAGCATGTTCCCGTCGAGTCCTGTCCGGTGTACTCATAACCCAATGAGCACCTGTATACATCTTAGGTGATCCAACTGACACCAGTGGCTTGTGAGACCGGCCACCGCCCCTCGTCGGGGTCTCGACTGTATACACTAGTCTACTCTGGAGTATCGATGCCCTGTCTCGAAACTCTCACGACTAGGGACCATTTAAGGATATGCTTATAGACCCCAGCTCCCACTTATATGATCGCCCTCATACTGCTGGTGGTCAAGCAAGAATCCTAGGGGCTCTATCAACGTGTAATAGCGACTTGTCAGGTCACCTAAAGCAGTACACGATGATAAAGGTAAACCAGATAGCATACTATCATCTCGAGTAAGACTGTCCCACCGGGATAGGTCCTCCATCAATCATTGCAATCACGTACCTGTGACCTAATAATTGACTCTGAGGGCACTATCTCCAACAATCTCCCACTTGCACTCAAGGCTAATTATTGCGATGTCGCATACTCACAGCCCGTGTGATACCGAACACCCAACTCCTGTACTAGTCAATCTCACAAAGCTCGTTTGCGAAACTATTGCGTTCGAGGAATAGCCTTAGTGAGTGGATCCGCTTTGTTGTATCTTTCTATGTCTCTCTATATCTCAAGTTCGCGGAGAAAGCCATCTCCCGAAATGAGCAATACCTGTCTTAGAATGTGTCTGGATGTCTGATGGGACATAGCTCATAAATGAACTCCAAATCCAAACTTCTTAGACTGTATCGTCAACTGAACTTAATCAGTATCCTGCGCCATGCCACCCTCAGTATTGCCTTGGACCACCTGTCCAAAATACTGCCCCTCATCAGAAGGAAGTACTATAACTCTGACAACTTCCTTGTTGTCCAGGTCACCTTGGAAGCCTGGAATGATAACTGTCTCCCGAATGAGGCTGTCGTTATCATATCCCTAGAACATCCACTTGTGTTCTAGAACTGCTTCCGACTGTTTCTCCAGGATTGGATTAATGTCAACTTATTGCATCTAGTGCAAGAACAACATCTGGTGTGGTACTTGACATCTCATGATTGACTCAATTGCCTGAGCAAGTGATCTGCCAATCATGTACGTCCCTCTCCCCTTTAGTCTGTAAGACACCTTTGGAGAGGGTGACTCCATCTTCTGCAGGTACACTACCGTGCATGGAGTCATCCATTCTAAATACTCTTAGAATGCTGTCAAAGTACCCTGATTGGAAAACCACCCAAATCTAGATCTAAAACCATAGATCCAGTAACCAGTATGTCTGATATAAAATCCATTTCCTTTATGGAGAAACCACTGTGTGACGACCAAAGTATAACCGATTGTAGTATAGGAGTTTCTTTTCCTACTCTGAGTATGTCATCCAAATACCAGGATATCACACCCTACTACCTTCTCAACAGATCCATCCCCTATTCTGATGAAGTCAAACCTATGACTGTCACGTCAGAAATAGATGATCTATCTCCGCTACATCTGCTTCAGTCTATAAATAGACATAAGCTACCTGTCCACCAATGCTTCCGCTACTCCCACTGACTACGACAACCCTCTGGCAGAGTCATATAGACGTCCACTTCTAAAACTAGTTTAGAACGATGCTATACTCATCCTCCTGCCGGGTCTCGCAGCCTGGAACAACAGCAATGGTAATTGTGGGTAAACAAGAACTTCCCTGTCACCGTCCTTGAGGCTACCGTAGTACTTCTCGGGTGCCTGAAGTTACCCACCTTATCTGCGGAGTGGCCAATAGAATGTCAATCCAGATTGAATCTTTAGGTTCCTTATCAAATCTTCAGTAATCGTTTGTGGTTCTGGAATTACTTCCAGTTCTACCATACTCCCACTACTATTTTTCTGAAAAAATCCATTTTTAATTTAAAACTGTGGCGAGTCAAGAACAATATCGCTATTGATCTTCCAGATGGTAGAAAGTCAACCCGCGTCATAGCCTGGGTCAACCCACAAACAGCCATTACAGAAACGTGCCTTGAGTTATCCAGAGTCTGGTTTTAATCATAAGCCGGACAACTCCCCGTACCTTAACATCGTTAAGATATGAACTGTTCTATATCCAATATAGAACCAGAGGCACTGATTTAATTGAACCAGATTCAAATCATGCAGCTGTCTCCAGTGCATGTCAACTAAAAGGAAGGAGGCCGATCAGCGTTACTCAACTTAGGAATGCTTCCAATTATGAATAACCTGAAAGAGAAGCAAGATCTCTTTATCATTACTATCAACTGAATACCATGCACAAGTGTCTACATCTTCGATTGCTTTGAAGAATCCCGATACTTGCTACACCTGGTTCTCTACTCTATTCAAATACCTATAACTTCTCAAAATTCAGACCCTGTGTTTCCACGAAACACCTGTCTAAAAACTAGAGAAGTCATAAGTAAACCGAATATAGTACGAGGACCAACCCCTCTGTCCTGATGGACCCTGGACAACATACAATACTATGTATAAGTCCCTTGAGTCTGATAACTCATTCACTGTGTGTCGTAGGTTGAAAACTGTACTTATGGTTAAGAAGAATTACACCGCTGCTTAATGCTCCTTACCTAACCATCCACTGATATAGGTAAATTTCGTAGACATAATTTCATAAAGGTATATCTCACTCTATGAAAATAGACGTACAGATATATCAATTTGAAATTGGTGCATAACAGCGGATATTCAAAACCAAATATTTGCCGACCGGCAAACTACCCAGGTGACTTCCTCAAATATCACCGATTACAACGAATCCCGATATAATGAGGATGATCACCGAATTCCCAATAACTTACTCCCACTCATCATCTGTAAAACCATACAGATATGAGAATCAAACCTGGTAAATACATACCCTGGAGTAAGTATCTAATCGGGAAATCAGTTTTCTTTTAACATTACACAGTGAAACTGAAACATTGAAATGTTTCGATGGGGTATCCTGGTATTCCTAGTAATGCCTCTTCCAGATTCACGACTGTAACCGTATAATTCTTTGCCACCTCTCCAAATCCCTTCATATGTCATTAGTCATTACCTTCTGCACACCCCTTTAGGCCAATTGGTTTTCTTCTTTCCCTACCGTTCGGCACCAGCCTATGGTTTGGAAGAAGACTATCCAATAAGCATAATGGGTGTACTGTCCTAATCCTAGGAGCACTCGCAATGCGAGAGAAGGTGAGGATAAAAGACAACCGAATAAACCTTATTCCTATTTCTCCTGAACCAGAATCCATCCCCGAACTGGAACAAGTTCCCTTCGAGTTCGTATATAACCATACGATGGAGTATCCAATAAACTGTGGATCTTCGTAGCGATACGGAGTGTCCTGGAGAAATACAAAGGTGATTTGGGAGTGGTAACGAAATATTTGGTTTGGTCATGAATGGCAGTCGCAATTTACTTTGCCCTCCTTCTAATCCCTTTCTTTTGTCTTAACTTAATACCTTCTGCACACCATCGTTATGCTAATTGGTTTTCTTCATTCCCTACCAGTCGGCACCTGCTTATGGTTTGGAAGAAGACTATCCAATTTGCGTAATAGGTGTACTATCCCCTAATCTAAGGGGCACTCGCAACCTGAGAGAAGGTAAAATGAAAAGACAACTGAATAATCCTATCCGTTTTCTCCAGAACCTGAAACCATCCTCGAATAAATTCTTTCGAGTTCGTATCTAACCATACGATGGTTTTGTCCAATGGAAGTGGACGTTCGTAGTAATACGGGGTGTCCTGGAGAAAAGGGTAAAAGTAGGAGTGGCAATAAGGTTTGCAACTCTGACAATCCAAAAGCCGGTGTTTAAGAAGGTTCGGTCAACTTGGTCACTGAGTCATAGTCTAGGGTCGGGTCAATGGTCGCTGCCAAAGAGAGGGAGAAAAGAAACACTCAGCGTGCACTCTAACCTAGATCAGAATGGTTACCAATTTATCTAATCTGGAAACCTCCCACTGTACCTCAAATTCTCCTCCAAACCTAAAAGAAGAATTAGTCGGGAACACCCGAGGAGTAAACTAACTCATCAGTGGGAATCGGGATCCAACTATCATCGCATAATAACGTGACGGAATCCGCTCACATCATCATACTCCAGATGGTATGCGCATATCTGGCAAGTTTCAGTTCTTTTGAAACTCCCGATGTGATTTCTGCCCCATGCTCTTATGACCTTGGCGAAGGTCAACAAATCATAAGTCACATGTCAAGTTCTACCCGTCATTATCCAGGTTAATTTGAATCCACCCGTACAAGCCCTTGACGAAGGCCAACAAGGCTATACGACTGTCCCAAACCAACGCATCTATCTATGCAGCAGAAAGGTAACAAGCAGCTACCATACACTATGCCTTGACGAAGGTCAACAAACACAGCATGAATACTACGTGCTACCCGTCTGAAACGACGGAGGGCTACGAATGGTTTCTGGCAAAAACCTTTAACGTAATGAACTTGATATCGTTGAAGGAACGGATAGCTTTTAAAAATATAGTGACGAAAACCTTCGCTAAAGAGGTCACTCCCGGTGAAGGGATCTCGGCTCTTTCCCCGTAGAATGGGGTGCAGGATATTCTAACTGAATACCACGGTGCAAAGCAAAAGTAATCGACTATAGTGAAGTTAATGCCCTGACGCAAACTTCTGTCCAAGGGGTCACTCCCGGTGAAGGGATCTCGGCCCTTGCCTCGTCGACTGAGGAGCAGGATATTCTAACTGAATACCACGATGCTAAACAAAAGTGAACATCCTTGCAATAACAGCTTTTTGAAAAGTGTTCCAACAACATCAGATTAGGTTTGTTTTTAACTTGCATTGATCCGAATCAATGCAGTCCCATCAATTGATCACACCACAAAGAACGAAAATAATATGACGTACGTATATGCCATCCGCATTCGCCACTGGGTCCCGTCATTACCCGTTAGGTTAGCTAACTAACGACAGAGCGAGGACTGGACTAGCGCGGATGTAAAACATATACAACATCTACTAATATATATACCAATATATTATATTCGCTCAAGGCGTGATAAAATGCAACAACACAGAAATGTACAGCATCACAGAAACAATACAGATATCTGGGATCCCCGGGTTTCACAGAGCCGCTGAAACCCGACGTTCCCCTGCTCGTGTGGATAGCCTGTGCAATGAAATCCTAGACCCCTACGGGCGTGGCAAGTCACCCGCCAAAACCTGAAGCGAGGCAGCCCCCTTCAGCACCGTGAATGGACCACCCAGCACTTCACGGAATCCGGTAACTTGGGCACCCCTCCTGGGTCAACCTGTACCCCCTACGAGTGCGGCGAATAGCCTGTCAATCCTAGAGTGAAGCCCCCTTCCGTCTCAATGCCATGAGATGCGGGCTTGTTGCCCTCTAGAACCCGGCTATCCGTGCACCCCTCCGCGGGGCAATCCTAGTACAGAAAGTAAAATATACATACAACGGGTACATCGACCGCAACCTGGCCGTGCCCCAAAATAATAATACAATCAGGCAGTGACGGCAGTCCACATGTCGGACGCTCGCCCCGCAATATCAAATGTACATAATACAACCACAACTGTACTAGCATTGCATCCAGGCTATCCCCACGACCGATCCGCAACATCACAGCAAAAACAGAACATCAACGTGAAAGTCACGTTCGCAAATCCGTCTAACTGGGCTATAGCGGTTAGACCGGATTTACCGATCAAGTGACATTCACGGTCGTAGATATAATGTAAATACTGTGAAATAATGTGTTTAAAATATCCGATCGATCAAAATTTAACAAGTGGGCCCCCAAGTACTACTGTAGCACATCAAGAAATTCTGGGCCCAAAATTAATATTCCAAAACCCATATTTTAAGCCCACAAAGACACTGTAGAAATTTGGTGCAGGGATCTCCACAGTGCGCGGCGGAACCGCGGCGAGAAGAGGGTGTTTGCGGCGGTTCCGCGCTCCCACAGTAGAATCACTTCATCGAATTTTTACAGAGCTCTTATATTTTCCAGTACATCAATTTTTTACAACCTGAAAAATTTTTGGAGACCAAAAAATTTCAACAGAAACTGATGCTAACAAAAATGTAGATTTTGGAATTTTGGTCGATCGGAAATGCAAAACACATTAAACCAAGCTAGACTAAGTTAATGGCGAGGCTCTGATACCACTGTAAGTGCACGGCGGCGCCCCGGCCGTCAATCCGACGGCCAAATGCGGAAGCGGTGATAAACTTAAATTTTTCTTGAACTGGCAAACCGCCACGCACTAATACCCGGATCGAACCATTAATTAGTCCTAGCTAACTACAAGATGGGGAAGAGAGATATACCGACTGATCCGAGTCCTCCGGTCTTCTCATCGTCGTCCCGATCTCCTGCGGAAGCTCCGGTCTCCACCTCATCGCCGGAAGTGCACCACATCGCCTACTTCTTTTACGGGCTCCCACCTCAATGCCGAGGCAACTCGGGCACGAAGCTGGCTAGTCGACGTGCCCAAGATGTGCTGTAGACAGGTGTAGAATAGTTGTCTCTTTGCGGTTTAGTATAGTTGCCATGATGGAGGAATTTGTGCACAACAATTTTTTCATGGATGCTTGCTGGAAAAAGAAGCATGCTATCTTTCTTGCTGTGAAAAATGAGCTTGGGGAAATTTGCATGGACCTCTCTCTCTCTGAAAAACAATCAGCCCCCAGGACAAAACAAATAGCTCAAAAACAACAAGGAAATTAATCCACACTCTCATATAACCTCCAGCACACTCAAGGGAGGGGGGCCCCACGAAATTAACAAGAAGAAATTTACCCACAAAAAATTAACCCCTCCCTCCACTCCTAAACAGTGGCCGGCCCCACTCACATCTCACTCAGTGGCTGGCCTCTCCAAGTGGGTGGGGAAGGAAAAACAAGTGGAGAAAAGGAAAAACAAAAGGACCACCACAAAACCCAACACTCCAACACCACCATCATCACCTCACAAAGTCAAGCAATCATGAAAACTATCATGAAGCAAAAGTCAAGTGAGGTCAATGGATGGTGCACCACCATGATGCAACAAAATGCAAAAAACCCCTCCACAAACTTCGGCCAATGAAAGATACAAAGGAAATCGGCCGAAACGGAAAGCAAACTGGCAACTCCAGAAAACTGGTCCCGTAATAAATTACAGGAAAACCCCTATACTGTGCATACACACCCGCATCTGTATTTCGACCGAAATACAGATGCAATGAGACAAAATCTACACTGTACTATACTAGGATCCGCTTAAACCAAAGCCGGCTAGTAAAATCCGTTCGATCCTGATCCGTGCAATACCGCACGTATCTGATCGAACCCTGCCATATATCCATACGGCCTATAGTACAAACTGTCCGATCCTGATCCGTGCAATACCGCACGTATCTGATCGGACCTTGCCATATCTCCATATGGCCTCTACAACTTTTCGCCCGAAAGCTGAGTAACTGAATGTGGGGGACTCTAAAGACTCGTCAACACCTTGGTTGTGGATTTAACCACTAGCATGTTAGAGGTATAAGCCAATACATAACGGGCTACCAGGTATTGACCAAAAGGGACGTCTGTGAGCGAACTCAGCCTGACTCCCTACTGAGCCTGTCAGTGACAATATCCGTACAGTCCGGTCCGTTCGTCTATGAGCATCGCATGGCGGGCCTAGGGGGTTGGTAAAAGTCAGACCCCCAAAAGCGGTACAAGTCGTGTCGGAGTGTAGCCCAGAACACCATGAGATACTACTGGAATACCTACCAGTAAATCTCCTTGCCTCGGCCGAGGGCTTCGTGTAATGGCTCTCCTAGACACAGCACGACCTCACCCCCAATACCGGGAGAGACGAACCCCTGAAGATACGCTCACTGCCTCCATGTGGCTCGGGGCTGTACCTAACTAAAACATGTTTGCACGACTCCTTTGAGCCGTGGTAGGGTAGTAATCAAAGTACAGTGGGAACTCACACAAGACAAATGACGATCCCCAGGTCGATGAACTAACCTGCACACATGTCACCAGGGAACTGCCATCTGACGTCTGGTATATTACCAACTAGCATGTTCCCGTCGAGTCCTGTCCGGTGTACTCATAACCCAATGAGCACCTGTATACATCTTAGGTGATCCAACTGACACCAGTGGCTTGTGAGACCGGCCACCGCCCCTCGTCGGGGTCTCAACTGTATACACTAGTCTACTCTGGAGTATCGATGCCCTGTCTCGAAACTCTCACGACTAGGGACCATTTAAGGATATGCTTATAGACCCCAGCTCCCACTTATATGATCGTCCTCATACTGCTGGTGGTCAAGCAAGAATCCTAGGGGCTCTATCAACGTGTAATAGCGACTTGTCAGGTCACCTAAAGCAGTACACGATGATAAAGGTAAACCAGATAGCATACTATCATCTCGAGTAAAACTGTCCCACCGGGATAGGTCCTCCATCAATCATTGCAATCACGTACCTGTGACCTAATAATTGACTCTGAGGGCACTATCTCCAACAGCTTTTAAGCATCTTTGACAAAGTCCGCTCATTTTGTTTTGCATAAGATTTTCATTAACCAAACCATTACCTCAAACTATGGTTTAGTCTCTACAAAGGTAAACTCACCCATGGTTGCATTATGATAGACTACACTTGATTATTCTTTTTAGATAATTCATTATTCTTATTCTTTTCTTTCTTCTTCTTCTTCTTCAAGAAGAAGAAAAGCTTACTAGATTTTTATCAAGTGAAGAAACAAAGTGAGAAATCAAAATCCAAAGTGAACCCACTTCCTATTTCATCGTCCTCTACTACTTGCCATTTAGTTTAGGGTGTTCTCTTCACAAAGTTTGTGACCTAGTGAAGATGGAGCTTGAGTTTGAGTGTCCTCGACATAGATCATCTTCGGCCTCGAAGTCAACGACCTAGCCCGTTCATTTCTCCGAGGAAACCATCACTAGTGTCCGGGATCTCGATGATCGCAGCGAAGGGATGTCAACACGGAGCTTTAGAAGTGAAGGACCGGATCTACAAAGGTTGTAATCCCTTTCACTTAGTGTTAAAGTTGTTTGCTTGCTAGTTTTCGCCTAATCTCTAGTATACGATCTTGGTTTGGGTTGTTTGGCACGGCTAAAATTTTAATCAGACATGGTTGATGCCTTGTAGAACCTTGTTAGAGTGCCTAGGAACCCTACAATCAGGATGGCTCCCACTATTTTTATCAAATCTTCCTTCAAACCATAAAAGGTAATATTAGCCAGGAATAATTACACCCTATAGGTTCGCCAATCGTTCAGCCAGGAAGGTATCGGTACTCCGAGGGACGTTCCCCGTGCTTTCGTACGGACCTAATTAAAATAAACTCATTTCCCTAGAGACATAACCCCGTTGACACCTTTCTAGAAACCTGCTTGATTAGCTAATTGTAAAGTGCAAAATTCTCCCAGGAGTAACTCTTACTCGCAGTGGGTATCGTGATCCAACTATCATATAGAAGGTATGCAATCTCATTGCAAATTTCAACACTTGAAATTCCCGATAATGTTTTTACCCCTAACGTCCTATGACCTTAACGCAGGCTAACAAACCATAAGGCCTGCTCGATACCAGTTAGGTCATCATCTCCATGATGCAATCCTCGCTCCCACTGTCATCGAGAAACCGAAGTATCTCTCAGGCGGATGAGGAACCCTACCAGATCGGCGGAGAGGCTGAGGTTCGTCGGGAACTATTGAATCTTCCAATTCTACCAAATCATCAGCTGTAGTTTTTATAGATGGAACTCCTTCCATTTCTACAGAACTGACCTTGCCTCGATCATGTCCGGATTTTGCTTTTAGACATAGGCCGGACAACCCCAAATCTTAACTTGCTTAAGAGATAGGCTCTTCCCATACCATATCTCATATGGAGTGGTAGGCACTGATTTGATTAGAACCCAATTCAATAGGTATGCAGCTTCCCCATGCGCATAACCCCCAAAAGGAAATAGGTAACTCAGTAGTACTCATCATAGAGCGCACCATATCTCATAAGGTACGATTGCTCTGCCCCGATACACCGACGTGTTGTGGTGTATACGAAGGAATAATGCTGAGAGAGAAACTCATTCTCCTTTAGAATAGTCCAGGATCTCCATGCCTAAGTGTTCTCCTCCCCGATCTCATCAAAGGACATAACACTTATACCCGTTTTGGTTCTCTACTTCTAATTTATATTCATAGAATTTCTCAAAAGCTTCAGGCTTGTTTTTCAATAGGAACACATGTCCGAATCGTGAGAGATCATCAGTGAATGTAAGGAAGTACAAAGAACCGGTCCAGACAATTGTAGACTGGGGACTTTTATACATCATCATGTATCAGTCCCAAGAGTTTACTAACTCTTTCTCTGTTTCCAGTAAAGGGAGCTATGATCATCTTATCTTTGTGACATGACTGGCAAGTTTCACAAGATGTAAATTCAAACTAATTTAAATATGCATTTAAATGTAACTTAGATAGTCGGGTCGCATTGATATGACCTAGTCTACAATGCCTCATGAAGGATTCGTTCATTTCTGAACTCTTCCTCTTGTGTGTGTTCTGTACGTTAAGAACTGTGGTTTGATTTAGAACGTATATGCTTTTAGATAACGTGCTTGAACCGATCAACACTTTGATATAGGAAATGTTCAAAACATTATCCAACAATACAAAATTATATCCTTCTTTACCAAATAAAGAGACTGATATGATGTTATATATCAGGTTCGGTATCTAATAACATTCGTTTTGAATCAATGTATTTGGTAATACAAGGTGATAACTATCAACACCATGGCTGAACAATTGCATCGTTTTCAACTTTTGAAACTTATCACCCGTTCTCAGTTCTCTACCTATCTGTAGCCCATCTAACAGATTACATATCCAGGATCCTGATCCGGTATCAAATACCCAAGATATAGAGGATACTGAGAAACGGTTCTTTGTAATGAACACACCCGAAAGAGATGCATCATCATGCATTTTCTTCGTTTGGGGGACATGGGAATCCTGGTATTCCCCTATTTCCTGCTCGGTCTTATAATAATTATAAGTTGGAGCGGGACCAACGTTCCCCGGCTCAGTATAACAAGCGGGTTCGGTCAATACATCTATATTATTATCTTGATTAAGGCATGACATGATCGCTACCTGGAGAGAGAGAGAAGAAAACACTCTGTGTGCGCTCTTGCAAGATTAGATTGGTTATATTTTATCTAATCAGGATGGCTCCCACTATTTTTATCAAATCTTCCTTCAAACCTTAAAAGGAAAGACTAGCCGGGATTAATTACACCCTACAAGTTCGCCAATCTTTCAGCCAGGCCAGTGCCGGTACTTTGAGGGAGGTTCCTCGTGCTTTCGCACGGACCTAATTAAAATAAACCTCGTTTTCCCAGGGCCGTAACCCCGTTGACACCTTTCTAGACACCTACTTGATCGGCTAATTATAAAGTGCAAAACTCTCCCATGAGTAACAATTAATTACAGTCGGTATCAAGATCCAACTATCATATAGAAGGTATGCAATCTCATTGCAAATTTCAACACTTGAAACTCCCGATAAAGGTTTTTACGTCTAGCACCTATGACCTTGGCTATGGTTAACAAATCATAAGCACTAGTCAAGTTCTACCCGTCATTTCGTGATTAATTAGACCTACCCACATGACCCTTGGCTAAGGTCAACAAAGTCACATGATTGTCCTAATAAATCGCATCATATGTTGTGTAGGAAGACATCACTTAGCTACCGTACATTACGCCTCGGCTATAGTCGACAAACGCAGCACGAATACTAAGTACTCTACTTCCTAATATGACGAAGGGTTGCGGATGGTTTTTAAGAAAACCTTTAACGCTTTGAACTTGATCTCGTTGTAGAATCAAATGGTTTAAAATGGAATGTTTTTTAGGCTTTTGCTAGTTTCGCTAAAGAGGTCACTCCCGGTGAAGGGATCTCGGCTTTTTCCTCGTCGAATGAGGTGCAGGATATTCAAAATACCACTATGCAAAGCAAGAACTAGAAAAGCAATCAAAAGACAAACCGAGGGTTGTAGCATCTGCCAGTTATTGCTAAAGAGGTCACTCCCGGTGAAGGGGTCTCGGCTCTTTCCTTATCGAATAAGGTGCTGGATATTCTACAGGGAATACCGCTATGCAAAGCAACAACTAGAGATACCTAATTTCTGAAATTCGATTCCACAACATCTTTTAGGTTTATTTTTTTTATTAATCTCACTAATGAATGTCCCATCATTTAAGTCACATAAACGTCACAGATAAATACAACATACGCTTATGCCATCCGCATTCGCCTCGATGTCCCGTCGTGCACCATTAGGTTAGGTAACTAACGGCAGAGCGGGGCAGGGCTAGCGCGGGTGTAAAACATAAGCAATGTCTATATAATATATCATATATACTATATACAGTATCTATCTCCACATATCAAATAGTCACATCACAGATATCGCAGCAGAAAACAGCATATGAAATATTGGATATACTAGGATGTCCGTGTTTTATATTGAGCCTGTACAAAACACGGATTCCACGGTCATGATGAATAGCCATACCCACATCCATAGACCCCTACGAAAGCGCCAAGCAACCCTACCAATTCTAGAGTTAGGAGACCCGGACTCAACGCCTCAAGATGGTCTCCCACTGGACTCTAGAACCCGGTTACTTATGCTCCCCTCCTTGGGTCTATCCTAATGCGAAAAAGTAAATAATATACATCAACGGTGAAATCTTCCTCAACCCGGAAGTGCCCCAATAAAAGAATATTACATACAAGTTTTTACAAGAATGAAAATGAAAAACACTCATCTCACATAAAAAAAAACCGGCTATTCAAACACGACGATCCAATATAACATATCCAGCAACTCATAACATCACATGTCATCAACGTAAGTAAATATGCGTATCCCAATTGTCATTGACGTATAGCAACGAAACCGGCGATACACCACATATTACACTTATGGTCGCAGAAAAGAAAGTGAAAACTACAACAGTTGGAATCCGCAACCACCTTAGACATCATAAACCCGTAATATCTCATATTGCGGATTTCATGCCTAACATTATGAATTCCTTAGACATCGCATGCCTAAAAATTATAAACCCCGCATTTTAGTCTCAATATTGAAAACACTCGGGCAATTCAATAAGATTCCCAACATCCCGATCGAATGCTCGTCGGAAACTTTAGTAGACGGTCGCACCCCCCGATACCTACAACGAAGTGCACTTAGGTGGAACACCACGGCCGCGAGCACCCGGACGGATGGTTTTTGGCAACGGAGTTCTTCTACAGTCACTTGGTCGGGGTTATGGGGCATGGCTATCTAGTAATGTTACCCGGCGAGTATCCGAGTACACAAAGCGATTGCGACGGAGTTTTGATCACATCAAAATCCCGTGGCAACCAATCAAATGAGACTAAATTGCTAGACTTATAAAATTCAAATGTTGTTGATTCAAAGTATTGTATCACAATATACTAGACGATGTTAAACGTTTCGAGCGAATCAAACAACACCCTCATCTCCCAATGAGCTCAACACTTGAGCGAAGTTACAGTACCCAAAACGTGCCACGGTACCTCTGATCCAGCCGTAGAAGGGTCAAACCAACACCTCACCTATGACACCGCGGAACTACGGCGAACCCTAGGGTTCAAGTCGCGGTTCCGAGGGCATAGAATCGAGTTAAGGTTTGTGTTCTTCTAGAGGGTCCAAAGAGTTACTTGCACAAACATTGAATATAATTAACTTGGAAAAATTCTAACACTTGGAAATTTCAGAGGGGGTCATGGGGTTCTGTTTGAAATTCATTCAAAATGTTAAACATAGCCTAGGTTACCATTACGATGCTAAAAAAATACGAATACGAAATACTCCGCAAAGAGTCCATAACTCAATTATCATCACATGAAAATCTGGACTTCCCAAACAATACCAGAAACCCCAAACTATGAAGACTAGAGCACTGGTGAAATACGAGGAGAAAAGGAGCCAGTACGCCGGCGTCGCCGGAAAAGGAGGCCCCGTCGCCGGATTTAATCCGAGCTCCCCTTCTCGTATTTCACCCGTGTTCTTAGAATACCATAAATGCAACTCTGCAGTAGCTAAAATAATTTTTAAACCACCTTTTAAAAAATTTCCAGAGAGCAATTTTCAAGGTTGCGTAGTTTTTCGGTTTCGTATTATCTTAGCATCGTCTAAGTTTCTAGTTAGGCTCTGATACCATGTTGGGATTCCTTAGCACCTAGCCTAGGGTTTGCAAGCATCACACATGCCACAATAAAAAATCAAGGGGGTGCTAAGCAATCAAACTAAGAATCATGCTAGAAAACTAGGGTAACCAAAACAAGTAATCTACATTACAAAGAGAAGTGAACGAATATACAACCTTTGTAGATCCGGTCCTTCACTTCTAAAGCTCCATATTGACGTCCCTTCGTTATGATCATCAAACTCCCGGACTCTAGTGATGGTTTCCTCGGAGAAATGAACGGATTTGCTCGTAGTCTTCGAGGCCAAAGATGATCTACATCGAGGAGACTCAAACCCAAGCTAACCCTTCACTTGGTCATAAACTTTGTGAAGAGAACACCCTAAAATAAATGGCAAGTAGTAAAGGATGATGAAATAGGAAATGGGTTCACTTTAGATTTTGATTTCTCACTTTATTTCTTCACTTAGAAAAATCTAGCAAGGTTTTCTTTTGGATCAAGAAGATGAAGAAGTAAGAATGAAAACTCAAGTGAAGATAATTATGATCAATTATGCAACCATGGGTGAGTTAGTATCATCCACTAACCTTTGGAGAGACTAAACCATGGTTTAAGCTAATGGTTTGGTTAATAAATATCTTTAGTAAGACAAAGTAAGTGGACTTGGTCAATGGATGCTTCAAGCATGACAAAGTGCTCACTAATTTTGAATTACAAAATAAATATAAACCATAACCATTATCTTAAATATGGTGTAAGTGATACACACACCCAAGTTTGCATGTATTATCAAGCATGATACAATCATGTACACAAACATATATCACATATACATTATGTGCACATCAAGTGAGAAAATAATCTTAAGTGAACCAATACAAGTTAATTTAAAGTAATATATCAAATATATAATTATATATTAAATCATTAAATCAACACTTTTATTTAATAATCCGGTCATATTGCATATAACCGACTAATATTTAGCGTATCAATATATCCAATCAACACTTGATTCGGTAACCCGGATATATCGCATATAACCAACCGATGATACAAATCGCGAGAATAGAATACAGTATCACATACTGGTATTATTCTCGGTCCCGCACATATCATATACGTGCTCCAATTTCGTTTTGCCTGAGCCAGGAAACCTCTATGTAGGACTCTAAAGACACGTCAATATGCCGGCAGTAAGTGGTGATCATATCAAACACCCACAAGCCGCAAGAGGTCTGCTAAACGTAACGGCCACCTTGGTATTGAGCGATCAGAAGATCAATGAGCAAGCCTGCTCACACTCCTGCGAATCCAATCAGTAACACTTACCGTACAGTCCGGCATGTCCGTCTAATATGTCGTATATCTCGCCTAGGGGTGGTAAACGTCAGACCCCAGTAGCTTGATAAGTCATGCCGATGTAAGGTCCATAACGAGCGTGAAACTACTGATAACACTTACCAGCAAATCACATCAACTCTGGCCAGGGATTTCATGTTATGGCCAATCGAGCATAGGGCAACATCAACCCCCAATACTGGGAGAGACGAATCCCCTCCTATCGTTCATTGCCTCAATGTGACTCGGGACTGTACCCAAAATCGACCTGTTTTCATGACTCGGTAGAGCCGTGGTAGGGTGGAAATCAAAGCACAGTGGGAGACACACAAGACTCTATGACGATCTCGGGTCGACAGACTAAGCTGTACCAGTGTCACTAGAGAACTGCCATCTGACGTGAGGTATAATACCATCTGGGGGTTCTCGGCGAGTTTTTTTAGTGTACCCAGTCTCAACTGAGAACCCGTATACCATCTCTGATGTCAAACACCAATGGATATGGGAACATCCATCGCCCATCACATGGGTCGAGAAGATATACGCTAGTCTACTCTGGAATATCGATGCTCCGTCTCCATATTCCCACGACTAGGAACATTGAACGATATACTCATGGACTACCCAGGCCCCACTTGTATGATCTGCATCATAATCCTGGAAGTCGAGTACACATCCTAAGGGCTTTATCAACATGTAACAGAGAGACAATAAGTGTACATGTTAAGATAAAGAACAACCAGATAGCGTACTATCATGTCAAGCAAGAAAGTCCTCCCCGTATATATCCTAGCATCCACTACAATATACATCTCATGTACAGTAATGGCCTCTAGGGCATACATATAACTAACACCAAGGTGGGGAGCACAAGTAACCTGATTCTAGGGTCCAGTGGGAGGCCATCTCGAGGAGTCGAGATCGGGTCTCCTAACCCTAGAATTTGGAGGGTTGCTTGCCGCTCTCATAAGGGTCTAAGGATGTGGGTTTGGCTATTCATCGCGACCGTGGAATCCGTGTTTTATACAGGCTCAAAATAAAATACGGACCTCCTAATATATCTAATATTTCATATGTTTCTTCTGCTGCTAATATACTGTGATGTGATCATTTTATATGCGTGAGACGAATGCTTTATTATTTTATATAAGATATATAATAAACGTTGCTTATGTTTTACACCAACGCTAGTCCCGCCCCGGTATGCCGTTAGTTAAGTAACCTAATGGTGCATAACGGGACACTGTGGCAAATGTGGATGGCATAAGCGTACGTTGTATTTTCGTTTCTTCTATGATGCTTAGGAAGCATAAATTGATGGGACATCATTAATAAGATTAATGAAAGAAAAGAAACCTAAAAGTTGTTGTAGAATCAAATTTATAAAAAAAAAAGGGTAGCTCTAGTTTTTACTTTGCATAGCGGTATTCCTTGTAGAATATCCAGCACCTTATTCGATAAGGAAATAGCCGAGATCTATTCAACGGGAGTGACCTCTTTAGCGAAACTAGCGGATGCTGCAACTCACTCGGTTTTTTTTTTGATTGCTTCTATAGTTTTTGCTTTGCATAGTGGTATTTGTGAAATATCCTACACCTTATTCGATAAGAAAAGAGCCAAGATCCCTTCACTGGGAGTGACCTCTTTAGCAAAACTAGTAAAAGCCTCAAAAACACTCCTTTTCAAAATCACTTGTTTCTACAACGATATCAAGTTCATTACCCAAAAGGTTTTCAGAAAAACCTGTCGTACCCCTCCGTCATTTCAGATAAGTACTACTTAGTATTCGTGCTACGTTTGTTGACTATGTTAAGGCGTAGTGTGAGGTAGCTAATTAGTGCTTATCTGTTAAAACATGAGATGTGATTGGATTAGGGTAGTCGCACGACTTTGTTGACTATGTTAAGGGTCGTGCGGGTGAGTTTAATTCAATCAGGAAATGGCGGGTTGAACTTTGCTAGCAATTATGATTTGTTGACAATGTTAAGGTCATAAGTTGCTAGGGGCAAAAGTATTATCAGGAATTTCAAGTGTTGAAATTTGCAAAGAGATTGCATGCCTTCTATGAGATAGTTGGATCCTAATACCCACTGCGAATAAGAGTTACTCATGGAAGAGTTTTACACTTGACAATTAGCTAATCAAGTAGGTGTCTAGAAAGGTGTTAACGGGGTGATGTCTCTGTGAAAATGAGTTTTATTTTAATTAGGTCCATGCGAAAGCACGGGGAACCTCCCTCAAAGTACCAACACTAGCCAGGCTGAAACATTGGCGAACTTGTAAGGTGTAATTAATCCCGGCTAGTCTTACTTTTTAGGGTTTGAAGGAAGATTTGATGAAAACAATAGGAGCTATCCTTATTAGATAAGATAATAACCAATCTAATCTTGGAAGAGCGTACTCTAAAGTGTTTTCTTCTCTCTCTCTCCAGGTAACGCCCATGTCAGGTCTTAATCAAGATAATAATATGGATGTATTGACCGAACCCGCTTGTTATACTGAGCAGGGGAACGTTGGTCCCGCTCCAACTTATAATTATTATAAGTCCGAGCAGGGAATAGGGACATATCCGGATTACCACACCGCCCAAACGAAGAATAAACTTGATGATGTATCTTCTTCAGGTGTGTTAGTTATCGAGAACTGTTTCTCAGTTCACTCTACGTCCTGTGTATTAGATACCGGATCGGGATCCCACATATGTAATATGTTACATGGGCTAAGTGTAACATTTCAGAAAAATAAAATATTATTTTTGGGAATTTTTATAATTAAATAATAAATATTATGGATATTTTGATAATGCGGTATAATTAAATACCGATAAATGGGGAAAAATTGGAAAATTATAGAAATTACTGAAATGAGGATGTTTTAAATGAATTAAGCAAATTATGAATTTTTATGAGTAATTATATTCACTTTTAATGCTGATCGCGATTAAATATCGCTAATCGTGTATTAAGCCGGAATTGTGCAAATGACACGCACCATGTCAAATTACACTTGTTACATTTTCTTTCATGGTTTCTTTCTTCTTAGCATGCATGGTTTTAAATTTTAAAAGAGAAGAGAAAAGAAAAGAGAAGAAAGCAAAAGAAAAAGGAAAATGATAAACTATTGGGTATGGGCATGAGCGAGAAAAGAGGTGAGTGGTGAAACCTTGGTCATGGCCTTTGTTTCATTCATCATCCTTATCATTTCTTCTTCCTTCTTCTTCTCATGGCAGCACTCCCTCTCCCTCCACCTCTAAACCCTCAAAACACCATCAAAAACGCCTCAAAACATTATTCCCCTTTCATTAAAAACATGCACAAGCTTCTCACAAGCACTTGGGACCAAGAAAAATTGGATTTTGAAGACTTGGGGCAACTCAAGAAAATTCTTGAGTTGTCAAATGAAGTAATTCCTTTACCATTAGTGTTGTATTTTATTCTCTTTAGCATTCTAACTTGTTTAGAATCGATATCGTGTTGTATAGTGAACTTTAAAATTCAATGTTAGGGATTAGGGTTTAAATTTATTCCAAAGACGCAATTGAGGTCTAATTAGGGACTACAACCCCTGTAGTGATGGTAAATTGAACTAAAATAGAGACTTAAATCCCAAACCCGAAACTTAGAAACCCAGATATCAGGAATTTGTGAGAATTTGATGTGTATTAGTGATCTGCTATAATCCGGGTGACCTGAAAAATATTTAGCGAAGACTGAGAGATATACAGGCAACCTAGAACCTATACACAAAACCTGAGACCCCCACTCCAAGTTCTGGCTACAAATTTACTCATTTTGGCTGCAAATTGCGGCTTGGGTAGAGTGGAATTGATCCGTGTTTTGTCCAGGGCTTTATCTCCAGTAAATTAGACCCTCCATATGTGCAAAATTGGCTAATTTCATTTAGGGTAAAATCTGGGACCATTTTCTTGAGTTACTGCATTGTTTTGCGACTTTGTTTTAATTTGGGTTTTGGTATTTGATTTTGTGTTCCGTCGTCTGATGTTTGTACGTCAGCGACGGGGGTTGTTGGTAGTTTTGCAGGCGTAGGCTATAGGTTTTAACCTATGAGCGAAACGTGTGCCGTTTTGGTTTTCCGACTTGATCTTAATACGCATTTGCGATTGTGTATTAGTTGTTGGTACCCCCATGTGGATTTCAAGACGACGAGGATGAGCGTGGCGTCATCGACTCCAGCAAGCGAGGATCAAGGTGAGTAGATTTATATCTACGGAGAAAATCGGATGGATGGCGTATAGCACACCCGCAGTTCATAGTGTAGCGTAGGATATGTTATACATTTACATATGTGTTGTGAATTTGGATGATTAACAAGTAGGACCTTAGAAGATCATGGGATAAATGTTAGTGTATTTGGATGATAGTGTCGTGGTTGATTTTCTTAGTCGCGAACCATAGAATAGGTTTGCAAACACGCGCGCGCGCACCCTTGCATGCATTATTATTACTTGTGCGTATTTGGGGATACACACACACACATACACACACACACACACACACATATATATATGCACACACATAGGTAGGAGATTATGTGTGTGTGTGCGCGCGCGCGCATATACCTATACATGGATGATGAGAATAGTGGATGATATTTGGAGATGAGTCGATGAGTTTGGGTATGATGCCATGAGATCGGTGATGTGTTTTGGATCGTATTATGAGATACGACATGTGATGATAGCGGATCGGTAGGCGATGGGTTTTCATACACACGCTTATATATATATATGTTGATTGTATCAGTTTGTACTAGACTGTAGATCAGTACCCCTATTTCATGATGTGATGATATGGATACCAGATAAACGATGAGATAGATGTGATAGTTGACCCGTACCCAGATTTAGGATGTCATACGATGGATTTACTGTACGAGCTCACTATGATGATAGATCTGCACTGTTGACTCGAGGATGTCATATGATATATTGTATCGTACGTGGTACTATTGAGGTGGAATCACCGACAATTATATATATGTATATATATATCGACTCAGATTTAGGTGGTTTCCATACCCCTTTCGATTAGTTGTTAGATTAGATACTTATGATTATAGTAGAGGTAGAATGTATATGTAAATTTGACTTGATGTGGGATAAGTGCGATGAAAAGAGTTTATGACGGGATATGATGATTTGATGATATGTTAGTATACGGATGCGAGTCGATTTAGATGAGTGATACCTTGCCGGTCCCCTGATGCTAGATTGTTATGGATGTGACCTGGGAGATAGGTATATAGATATATATATATAGAATATCGTGAATCATGTGTGATATGTCGTACGAGACATTAGGTCCGTACCCCTTATTGTCGTAAAGGTTGATAGGATCCCTAATATTTTAATGCCGCCGTACGATGATTTTCCGTGTGCGATGAGTTTGACTTGATGATTAATCCATACCCTTGACTAGAGGATGTCGTACGATGGATTGAACCGTACACGATGTTGTGAGGCTAGATGCCGATTGATAGATTCACCGACTCGGTCATGTTAGATACGTATACCCGTCAGCACATTTAAATTGGATTTACGTACGCTGCATTCATGTTATTCGCATTGCATTACTTATACTTGTACATCCATACTGGCGCATATACATATTGTACATTCATACTTGCGTATATATCACTTGTACACCCATATTGGCGCACATACATATTGTACATTCATGCTTGCGTATATACCACTTGTACACACATACTGGCGCACATACATATTGTACATTCATGCTTGCATATATATCACTTGTACACCCATAATGGCGCACATACATATTGTACATTCATGCTTGCGTATATACCACTTGTACACCCATACTGGAGCACATACATATTGTACACTCATGCTTGCGTATATACCACTTGTACATCCATATTGGTGTACATACATATTGTACATCCATACTTGTGTGCATATATATATATATATATATATATATATATATATATATATATATATTGTGCCTCCATGCCCACGTACATGCACATTTGTACATACATAGATGATGCTGGCTTGATTTTGGAGAATTGGGGACCGCATGTTATATTTGAAAAACTGGAATCATTTAAAAGAGCGGTTTTCCCTTAATATGTCATATCACTGTTCCATGTTGCATGACATACGGATATGCTTAAATTTCTATTATATGTCGCATACATCATGCTTTATGATTTTTCGCATCGAGATATGCTGTTTTCATGAGATTTCTGGATTTGAGAACCATGGCTATTTCAAAAGAAAGTATGTACTGTTTTAAAAACCCGGTTTCTCTTGATATGATATTTCAGTACGTACACCATACGTTTTCTCAGTTCTGAGACGTATGATAGAAACCCGATTCGAGGAGGAGGAAGATCCGTTTGCGGGTTCATGGTGGACCCGGAATGGTACCCCAGGGCGAGATAGAGATTTCGTGGGGACGACGATGAGCCTGACAGAGAGACCACTACCTACCGGTGATAGTATTTGGGCTCGGCGGATATCCGGAGGATACCGACCGGAGTCGAGAGATGATGCGGGCCGATCCGGACTGACGGAGCCCGTGGGCCGATCCGGACTGACGGAGCCCGAGATATGAGGATTTACGTGTCGATGCTGGACACGGCTTTCATGATGTTTTCGAGTGTCGATATTGGACACTCAGGTTCCATGATGTTGATGTGTCGCGAGAGACATACGTTGAATTTTATCCTCATACTTTCATGCATATTCTTTTATGATATTTCATGCATGATATTGTTGTGTCATTGGTTGACATATGGACGAGATCCACATGCATACATACATTGATTATATAGGTGGACGAGATCCACATGCATACACACCTTGATTATATTGTTGGATTATATCCGCGTACATATAGGTGTTGATTACATTGTTGGCACATATGATGACCCGGTCACCCTAGACATCTTAGTATTACCTTTATGATATAGTTGACCTAGGAGTCGTTGTTTATTCGATTTCTGCTTGTAGATGTTTTTGTATTCACGAGTTGGCAACTCACCCCCGTTGTGCCACAGTTCTTGCAGGTCGACCGCTTGGATCAATAGCGGCTTCGCTTGCACATAGCTTCATTTGGGTGTTTTGCAGTGGTAGGTGGGACATTTGTATCGTACCCACTCTTGTATTTATACTTCATATTGTATCTAGTCAACTCTATCAATCAAACTAGTATTTGTATAAGTAATGAGACTTAGTGAGACTTGTGGTTGCGAGACTTAGAGCGTGGGGTTTTCCGCTACTTGTGGGTTTTGATGTCTTGCTTATTTCTTTATCTTTTGTGGTGAACTTTGCCGTTGGGCGTCGTATACTTGTTTTATTACTTGCGTGGTTGTGGATCCACCATTTGGCGAAGAGCTAGCTCCCGCTTGGAGATGCCTTTTATTTCATTATGTATTAGTGGTTTTGGATCAAAATATACAAAGGAGGTGCTGCCCAAATTTTTAAAAGAGAAAAAACATGTTTTCAATCTAGTAAATTTCATTTGCATAATTCATGTTCCTTTTCTATGCATTTAAGAAAACTTTTCTTCATTTTACCTTATTTCAAAACTGCACCTCTTTTATTTCTTTAAAAAGTTTAGATTTCTGGGTTTCAGCTTACTTGGATTTCGTTACGCCTTTAGACGTTGCGTGATTTAAGTGCTGGTCACGAGCTAATATTTCGGGTCGTGACATAGTTGGTATCAGAGTGCTAGGTTAACCTTGGTTCGAGTCTATGTTTGACTATGCAGAGCCTAGGACGTTTGTATATATACGGAATCTAGGCTTGACCTTACGGAACTTAGACTTAGTCGAGGGGATATTAGACCCGAACTTTCGTCGCGTAGGTTGACCTTGGTTGATGGAGTAGGTGACTTAAGGAGAGTGACGTACCGTGTGTATGTTCCGCGGAATACTTACGATACGCTACTCCACTTAAGAAGCCTTAGGATGTACATTTTCTTGCACAGTATTATATTCATTCATGATCTATCCTCATCGATATCGGTTTATAGTTTTGCTTCCACGATTACACGGGAAGAGAGAGCTACGACTAGAGTTGCGTCAGCACGAGCTCGTCACGGACAAGGACTGACCAGGGCGTGATTGCAGGGACACGATTTTCATAGATGCGTCGTTTTATTGTGTTTTCGCGCCATGAGCGTTTGATGGGTCGCTTTTACGAGATTTCTCGGACGTGCAGATCAGCACCAGAGGATCAGGCTACTGCTAGAGGCCAGCCAGGATGTGATGACCGTCAATGCACCGATTATACTTGATGACTGAGGCACTGTTCAGCGTGCGGATGAATGATTCAGTTATTGCTGCGACTGACGAGATATCGCCCCAGATGGTTGGAGCTATTGCCGCATGAGTTATACTTAGAGATATGATAGAAGATCGCTAGTCACCCAAGGAGGAAGGACAAGGACATGTTATTCATTGCCTACCCCGATGCGAGGTCATCAGATTGATTGATTCCAGCTAGAGACGACTTCACGCAGGTATGTTGAGAGTCGATAGAAGACGATCGAATTTCAGAAACCTATTTTTCCAAGTTTAAAGTATTCGGAAAAACATGCAAGTAATTCCGTGGACCATCTAGAAGAATGAAACCATAACTCGATATAATGACCATGAGAACGCTCTGAAACCTTAGGGTTTACAGCAGTTCCGCAGTGCCATTGATGAGGCTTGGGTTTGCCCTTCTATGGTTGGTCCACAGGTACTGTGGCATGTACTGGAATACTATTAAACTGTACTCAAGATGTTGAGCTCTTGGGGGATTATGGAACCTTGGCAAATCGATCGAAAGGTTCGACGTCATTCGGATATCAAGTGATGGAATACATTTCTTGGGAGACTCCAGATACGAGTATAGCCGTTGGAGCGCAGTCCATGCAGCCACGAAGAGACGAGTCCGAATCAGTCGACATTAGAGAAAAGTGGAGTAAGAGGTTCGTACGAGATCTTGACGAGACGACGTTCCACTCCGCTGACACCAGAGATGTGATATGCATGCAGAGGCGTTGGATATGGATATATCTTCCAGAAGGAGTCGCGATGATTATGCAGCCGTTTCGGAACAAGAAACAGAGTTAGTAAAGGGTGACAACTTTCGGGCAGTTCGGCAGAAACGAGATTTGGGAGAGACTTGGACAGAACCTTTCTGGAATACTATACGAGAAGACTTGGACCCAGGAGGGGTCATATTGTGCACACCCAGCAAGCCAGAGTTCGGCATCATCGATGAGATTGTTGGCCAGAGATCTTTAGAGGATGTGCCAGAGCGGGACTGTTTCCGTCGTCATTCCATATTGGGCCGTTGAGCCAAGGAGGTATATATCTAGCAATTCGCAGTGAGAGACAAGAGCCTAAAGGCACCAGGCACCAGACCATGAACAGGAGGCAAGTAGATATCTTGCTCTGCTAGCTTTGGATGCACCGACACCTTCTAGACTGCGAAGGAAGGACATATCGACGACAGTGTTTACGATCTGGGATTTGGTGATTCGAATATCACGCATCCGTCATTTTTGGATTTCGGTATCTTGGACGAATTGTTTGCATGATTGAGATTTTGTACACTACGGTTGCACTTGACTTTGATTTGATGTCATTCGAGAGGTTGATTTTGATTTCATGCCTATGATATGCATATGATTTGACTTCTGCTTTCGACATAGTTTGCATGCACTTTTAGTGTTTTGATTTGATTCGTACACGCTGATGCACATGGTTGTGAGATTATATACCGCGGTATACCTGATTTGGATTAAGGTTTATTGTATACCGTCGATTTCAATTATGTGATTCGATATTTGTTTTCGTACACCTTGTGCACTGGATTTGGATTCTTGCTCATGCTTGGGCGCTTGATGCGATTTCGGTGCACACCAGATGCACTAAATCGAGATTCTTCGTGCATATCAGATGCACCTGATATTGCTTTCAGGCACACCCGTTGCCTTGGACAGGTGTTTCGTGCACACCCGTCGCACTTAGATTTTGTTCTGTGCACATGTATGGCACACTCATGGATTTCGATTTCCGTGCGCACCAGACGCACGCGTCATTCTATATATATTTTGGGATTGATTTTTCCCTTAGGCAGCATGTTTTATGATATTTATTATTCGGTATAGTAGCTGAGCAGGACTAGTCCGAGGACAGTACCTGAATATGTTTTTGCATGCATTGATAGTTACCGAAGGGATTTCCAAAAAGGAGCTATAGTCTCAGTATTTACCTACGTGTCCGAGATGACACGAAATATTTTACAAGGGAACCCCTTCTAAATTATTTTCAAAACGGCGGGGCGTGTATGTTAAACAAGTGTATGTATATGTTTATAGAATTATTTTCTTACAAATAGACGTCCGCCACTGTGCCGTGATACGCGCTTCGCACAGCAACATGAAAGGTTTGGCATGCATTTCTTTCAGACGTTTTGATGATGTTTACATGTATAGTTTGATGTATATCATGTTGGTTTCCGTTTTGGATTTAACATTGGTGTCTTCACCATAACTCCGATGATTGCGGGATGCTTGAAGGAGTTTTGATTTTGGTTTATATACTCGTTCTTCATCCGCATGCATTGCGCTATGATGTGTATTATGTATTTGTGATTTCGGAGCCCCGACGATTTGACCATTTTACTGAAATGTTTTAGAAATTGGGGGAGTTTAAATTTAAATTCGGGGACCGAATTTCTTTAAGGGGGGAAGACTGTAACATTTCAGAAAAATAAAATATTATTTTTGGGAAATTTTATAATTAAATAATAAATATTATGGATATTTTGATAATGCGGTATAATTAAATACCGATAAATGGGAAAAAATTTGGTAAATTATAGAAATTACTGAAATGAGGATGTTTTAAATGAATTAAGCAAATTATGAATTCTTATGAGTAATTATATTCACTTTTAATGCTAATCGCGATTAAATATCGCTAATCGTGTATTATTCCGGAATTGAGCAAATGACATGCACCATGTCAAATTACACTTGTTACATTTTCTTTCATGGTTTCTTTCTTCTTAGCATGCATGGTTTTAAATTTTAAAAGAGAAGAGAAAAGAAAAGAGAAGAAAACAAAAGAAAAAGGAAAATGATAAACTATTGGGTATGGGCATGAGCGAGAAGAGAGGTGAGGGGTGAAACCTTGGTCATGGCATTTGTTTCATTCATCATCCTCATCATTTCTTCTTCCTTCTTCTTCTCATGGCAGCACTCCCTCTCCATCCACCTCTAAACCCTCAAAACACCATCAAAAACACCTCAAAACATTATTCCCCTTTCATTAAAAACATACACAAGCTTCTCACAAGCACTTGGGACCAAGAAAAATTGGATTTTGAAGACTTGGGGCAACTCAAGAAAATTCTTGAGTTTCCAAATGAGATAATTCCTTTACCATTAGAGTTGTATTTCATTCTCTTTAGCATCCTTACATGTTTAGAATCGATATCGTGTTGTATAGTGAACTTTAAAATTCCATGTTAAGGATTAGGATTTGAATTGATTCCAAAGGCGCAATTATGGTGTAATTAGGGACTGCAACCCCTGTAGTGATGGTAAATTGAACTAAAACAGAGACTTAAACCCTAAACGTAGAAACCCCGATATCGGGAATTTATGAGAATTTGATGTGTATTAGTGATGTGCTATAACCCGGGTGACCTGAAAAATATTTAGCGAAGACTGAGAGATGTGCAGGAAACCTAGAACCTATACCCAAAACCTGAGACCCCCACTCCAAGTTCTGGCTGCAAATTTACACATTTTGGCCGCAAATTGCGGCCTAGGTAGAGTGGAAATGATCTGTGTTTGGTCCAGGGCTTTATCTCCAGTAAATTAGACCCTCCATATGTGCAAAATTGGCTAATTTCACTTAGGGTAAAATATGGGACCATTTTCTTGTGTTGCTGCATTGTTTTGCGACTTCGTTTTAATTTGGGTTTTGGTATTTGATTTTGTGTTCCGTCGTCTGATGTTTGTACGTCAGCGATGGGGTTGTTAGTAGTTTTGCAGGCGTAGGCTATAGGTTTTAACCTATGAGCGAAACATGTGCCGTTTTGGTTTTCCGACTTGATCTTAATACGCATTTGCGATTGTGTATTGGTTATAGGTACCCCCACGTGGATTTCAAGACGACGAGGATGAGCGTGGCGTCATCGACTCCAGCAAGCGAGGATCAAGGTGAGTAGATTTATATCTACGGAGAAAATCGGGTGGATGGCGTATAGCACCCCCGCAGTTCATAGTGTAGCGTAGGATATGTTATACATTTACATATGTGTTGTGAATTTGGATGATTAACAAGTAGGATCTTAGAAGATCATGGGATAAATGTTAGTGTATTTGGATGATAGTGTCGTGGTTGATTTTCTTAGTCGTGAACCATAGAATATGTTTGCATACATGATTAGTAAAGATTTTACGATCAAAAATATTAATACCGCAATCAGAAAACGGCGTCGCTTCGCAGCTAGCCGGTGAGTGCGGGTCGATCCACAGAGACGGGTAAATTCCTTTATTGTGTTTTAACGAGTTGATTCTATTTGTAGTTTTGGTTGGTTTATAAAACTAGAAGACTGGATCTAATTAATCTAATTAAGAATCTTGCTAGGGTTAGGATTAGGGGAAGTTTTGGAAATTAATGTTTTTCCTCACCGCTTTCAATACCTTCCTTTTTTTTAGATCTATTAGGTGTTAAGTTAATTATCAATAAAGTGGATACAAATCTTTTGGGAAGATATTTCTTCCTCTAGATTTGTACCCTACCTTTGTTGATAATTATCCTAACCCTCACGGAAAACGCGCGGAACCGGCCCTTTATACTACGGTTCATCGTTACCTCGAAGGGTAGGATGCCGCAGGGAGCGGTTGTGCTCGTATGCGTGAAGTTCTAATTCATTAGGTGAAGGTGGCATTGAAAGGGGCGAGAGATTTCATCTCTCAACCCTTTCCCTAAGGCTAACCCTAACAAGCGAGGAGACTACTCGCTCATTAGGGGATGAGAAGACATTATAATTAAAAGAATTAAAAGACTTACTAGGTTGACGGCTCCCTTCAAACAAGAAGAACAGATCTGAAATTTACTCCCAGAAATTCTGAATTTTATTGATTGAAAAGAGGCATACATTTTACAGATCTAAAACTACAATTTATAGGAAAATAGAAAACCTAGGGCTACAGGCTCTCGCACATGCGCAATTACAGATTTGCCCACGAAAAATCCTCACATCTGAACAGTCGCGCCGCCTCAAAAAATCTTCACCGACACGGGCGCTTGATGGCCGCGGAACCGCGGCGCCAGGTAGGGTTTGGCCGCGGTTCCGCGGCCAATAAAGGGAGTTGGGTTCTGATCTTTTGTGGGCTTTCTTCTGGGCTTCTTGACTTCCTGTTTCTATGTGTATTTTCTGTGTTGGGCTTCTGGTTTTCCTCCAGATGTCTCAGTGAACACTTGTAAGTATCTTTTGACCGTTTGCTTTAACATTTTGGACCTTGCATTGTTCTTCATCTAGGCTAGACTAGGATCCGTCTAATAGTTGGTCAAAAGTCCCTTTTTCTGTTGTTTTGTGTCTTTTTCACTGTATTTGCTCCAGAAACCTGTAACCTGTAATATGCAACAAATGTGCGTCAAGAGTACCTGTTTATTTATAAAAAGATAAGAAATAGGGGAATGATAAATGCAATATTATGGTCTGAACAAATACCCCCAAACTTATCTTTTGCTCGTCCTCGAGCAAACTTATTGTTTTATTCTCTACAAAAAACCTAACCGCACTTTCGCAGGGAAACGCGATTGCACTGAGCACGTGCAACAAGCCGTTAAACCTCTAGGTGTCCCTAGTAGGAGGAGTGTTGTCTCCTGAGGGTTTTCAGCGGATTACACCCACAAAATCCTATCAACTTGGCCCATTTGACTTTTGTTCTCCAATTAAGTTTTCTAACAAGGAATTCTATTACCTTTTGACTTGCAAATTATCCACCCATATTCTTCACGCTTCCTCATTATTTAACTTAAGATTATATATGTTATGTAGATCTACTTAGCTTTCAGCATCTCTTAAGTCTTCCTTCTAGGGTTTCATCTCTACTTAGGAATTTTCTATCAACTCCATTAAAGATACAAGTTCTATCTTTCATTCCTTTCTCTTATCTAGATTCCAATCACATACCCCTACGTGTGTGTAAAGATCACCCCTACACTTGGAAATTCAATTCAAGCAATCATGCCCTAGTCCATTGTCCAAAGTACTTATTAATTGGTGAATGAAATTTGCTTACACATCCTTCATGCGACCGTTAATACTTCTTGAGGTACCAACGACCGATTACAAAATGTGTTTGCACTTTAAAGCGTACTTCCTAGTCTTTGCAACACCCAAGGCTTTAGCAGTGACTCCCAAACCAGTTGGTCTAAGGCACTAGGTGATGAAGCACCCTCGCTAAATATTTTTCTATTTTTACAGCCTTAAGTAACCATAAAAACCAGTGTCCATTTTTTTTTCTTTATTCACTTTTTTTTTTCTTTTCATTGTACTAAGGACTTTGGACAAGAGCATTTCAAGGTCTCTTCTACTATTTCAAGTTTCAAGGTGCGTGATTGTGCAAATTGCAGGGTATACGTTTTCAGAATCTAGACTTAAGCTAGGAACTATTTTTCAAACTTATACTCTAATAAGAGCATCAATACTCTTCCCTTGTTTCGACTTAGCCCAAGAAGTGAACCCAAAATTTGCCTATTTCTAAATAAACTACAAGCCATATACTTTCTACTGTTAAACTTTAAGGAAGGTTATTTTTAGGGTTTTTAATTCACTAAGTCTAAGATGTAGTTTTTCCTAGCTAGTTAACCTATTTGTCAAACTCTAGTCAATTAGCCAAAATTGAATACATTAATTTTTATAATTTTTCAAATTTGTCAAATTTTTATGGGTTTTCAAATAAGTATGCAAATGCAAAAACATGTACAAATGAATGCAAAGGAAGAAGACGTACCGAGCATACCCCCAAACTTGAACTTGACAGTGTCCTCACTGTCATGCTAAACCAAGAGGGTCAAAATACCGATACTCCCCTGTTTATTTATTTATAATTTTTTTTTATTATTAAGAAAAACAAAAATATGTACAAGAAGACCCTCCCCCAAACTTCAATTAAACTATGTTAGACAATACTGCCCAACTTTGCATCGGCCAAAAGTCAACACCAACCATTTGAAAAATTTATCAGTAAAGAATATTGGTTGGTGGAAAATTAAGTTGTGGTGGTCCGCAAAGAATTGGGGAAGATAGAAGTAGTGGAATGGGAGGTGTGAATGTGAATATACAGGTGATGGTGATGCATCGAAACGAGAATGTAAATGATCAGCAATTAGTGGAGTGTTAGCATTCTCGTACCTTATTAAAAGAAATGGGGGTATTTCAACTTCTAAGGGAGGAAGTTGACTCACCACAATACCCCCAAGATGTTCCTGTGGGTCCTCTATTGACATGGCATCATCCATCAATTGTGTATGATATTCACTTATGAGGAAACTGATCTCCTCGATGTCCGCCATAATCCAACTGAAAACTTGCCGCCTATCTTGTAAGACTTTTAAAATAGCGTTCTCTTGCTCGAAGGCTAGAGAGGCTGATATGATAATGGGAAAAGTCTCATTCTCACCTATGTAAGCATATCTACGGTGAGACGGCAAGGGCATGAGTTCGAATATCTGAGGCGAAAGAACCATTGCGGAATCTACCTCGAACTCAAAGGACTCTAACACAGGTTCGAAATCACTGCAAACAACCGATTCGGATGGTTTGACTGACTCATCCAAAAATTCAAACGACTCATATTCGGGCTGTGAGTTGTCGTCATCCGAAAAAGTGAAACATTGATAATCAGCATCGGTTGTGTCAACGGTAGTAGGCTCAAGGAGGGACGCACTAGTGGCGTTAAAACTGTTTTCATCAAATAGAAATCTTTCAAACTCGCAGTCCTCCTGCGTGATTTCGTGAATAGAGCAAACTTCTCGTGTACTAGTTTTAGGCACGGGGGGCAGACTTCCCATCTTATAAATATTGAACTCACTGGACCTCTTTCCGAAGGATAGAGTCATGGAGCCATTGCGACAATTTATTATGGCATTGGAAGTGGCCAAAAATGGTCGACCAAGAATCACCGGAATTTGGTTTCTTGGGTTAGCAACAGGTTGTGTATCCATAACGATAAAATCAACGGGGAATATGAATTCCCCGACTTTGATCAACACATCCTCTAGTTGACCCATTGGATAGGTGATTGATCGATCAGCCATTTGGAGAGTGCAACGAGTGGGTATCAACTCTCCAACCCCTAATTGTTCGTACACGGAGTAAGGAATCAGGTTAACACTAGACCCAAGATCTAAAAGTGCACGATTAATTTGCTTATCTCCAATTGTGATTGAAATAGTAGGACAGCCGGGGTCCTTTCGTTTTTGGGGTAAGGTTTGATGGTGGTTAATAGCATTGCTCACTGCACTAGCCACTAGCACTTTCTTGGGTACTTGAGATGCCTTTCTCTTTGAAGTGCATAATCCCTTTAAGATTTTTGCGTATGAAGGGACTTGTTGGATAGCATCCAAGAGAGGTATATTTATGCTAACCTGTTTAAATAATTCCACAATCTTCTCCACTTGTGCATTTGGTTTATTAGAACTCAACCTGTTTGGAAATGGTGCATTTTGAAAATTTGTTGAGTCACATGTCTGTGGAGTAGAATGTGGAGTATGAACGGATCCCGGTGTGGATGTGTTCGTGTTGTGAGAAATAGGTCCGTTCGAGTCAGAAGAGGTAGAGCCGTGTGAAGGGTGGAGAATAGGCTCTAAAGAAAAAGGTGAAGAAGGAAGTGAAGAAAATGAAGAAGGGGAAGAAGAACCACCGGCGGGGATGTCATCACTAGTTTCCACATTATTTTGCAACTCTCTTACGGATCTCAACGTGGTCACCGCATTTACATTGTGATTGTGATATGCATTTTGTGGGTGACCGGGATTGGGCAATGGTTGAGATGGAAGCTTTCCCTTTTCTCTCTCGCTCAACGCAGCAGTTAATTGTGCAATTTGTGCCTCAATAGATTTGATACTTTGATCGTGTGAGGCATTGTTATTCATTAAAGATTGCACATAACTTTCAAATCTTGCTGCGGATTCTGTCGTTTGCTTGAGAAATGCTTCAAGACTTTTCTCGAGCGAGCTAACCTTATCATCATTAGGTTGAACCAAATTGTTCGTTTGATTTGTATAAGGTTGTTGTTGGAAAGGTTGCTGGTTTTGAGTTTGTAAGGGTGCTTGTTGTTGTTGTGGAAGAGCTCTTTGAAAATTGTTATTCCCTTGGATTTGTTGATTTTGGTTCCAAGCGAAATTTGGGTGACTCCTCCACCCCTGATTGTATGTCGAAGAGTACGGATCGTTTCTTTGTCGTTGCTGGAATGCAGCATTGACTTGATCCTGTCCTTGAATAGGTGCATTATAAGGACACTCTTCGGTTAGATGTGATGGGTTCGAACAACAAGCACAAACAGTTCGTGTGGGTAGAGTAGGGGCAGGAGAAGTCGATGAGATTTTGGTCTCAATGGCTTCTAGCTTTTTCATAAGTGAGGCCATCTCGGCCTTCATAGCTATCGACATATCTATTTGATGTATGCCTGCCCTAGATTGGCCACTTGAAGAAGATGATGTGGTCTTGGTACTCTCCCATTGAATTGTTTGCTCGCTTAGGTCCTCAAGAAACTGCCAAGCTTCGTCGCTAGACTTGGAGAGAAAATGACCTTGACATATTGTTTCTAGCAACTGCTTCGTTGCTGCATTCAATCCCTCGTATAATGTTTGGCAAAGTTGCCAATTTTCTATCCCATGATGAGGGCATTGAACAAGTAGGTCTTTAAATCTCTCGAAACACTTCCAAAATGGTTCGGAAGGAAGCTGTGAAAATTGTATGATTTCGTTTCTGATTCTAGCAGTTTTGTGGTGAGGATAGAACTTTTTCAGAAAAGCTCTCACAAACTCGTCCCAATTTCTAATGGAATGTGATGCGGTGCTGTATAGCCACTTCTCGGCTAGGTCACATAAGGTAAAAGGAATGACCCTTAGCCTTATTGCGTCATCACTTAATTGGGTTGTCTTCATCATGCTGCAAACGTTTTGGAATTTATTAATAAAAATATATGCATCTTCGGATTCCAAACCATGAAACTTAGGCAGCATATTGTTGAAGTGTGGTTTTATTTCAAAATTATCCCCATTCGCCGGTGGGGGTGAAAGACATGTGGGTAAATAAGTGCGGACGGGGTAGAAGAGATCCTGGAGCGCAACTCGTGCGGGCGCTACAACAGGCGGAAGATTCGGGTTATTCGCACCTGGCGGAGGTGGAATCATTCCCGTCGGTAAGGTATAGTTGGGGTCGTGTCCCGACATACCTTCGAAAGAAGAATTTGAAGATGGAGGTAAGGAGATGGAGGGAACGTCGACGAAGGGTTCGTCGAAGGGTTCGTTGGTCGGTACCAACGAAACACGGACTAATCGGGCGTTAGTATCCCTAGTCCAAAATGACATACACTAAAGGGTAGTGCAGTCAGAAAAAAAAAAAGAAAAACAGAATGTGGGGGTAAGATAACGTCAGTGAGAAGAAGTGGTGGAAGTGAGTTTCAAGTTTCTTTAGCGGCAAGTTGCAAGTTTTGAAAAGATTTTTTTTTTTTTTATTTTTATTTTTGTGAGTTTTGCGAGGAGGTTTTTGAAAACGGACTCGTGACACAACTGACTCAACCACACATGCACAATCAGGCCTAGATCTAGGGTCGCCTAGGTCTGCTAGACAGCTCCTAACTAGGGCTAGAAATAGACCTCAAACCGCCTCTTCACGGACAAATACGGCCAGGTAAGTGGGAAGGAACCACCACTACAGTGGGCCTAATTAAAAACCACTAGCCTAGACACCGCAATGTCGGTTAGGATAAACGGCCGATGCCTACCCTAGTCCTTTTCCTATTGAGCTCGCTGTCCTTAGGTCTGAGTCTAATCTTTTTTTAATTAAAGGTGGTTGATGCAAAATGCTTAGGTGTTTTCTGGGGTCCTGGGAAGGGTGATGAAATCCCCACCCAATCTGAATTTGGTCAAATAGCCCCTTAGAATCCGGTTAAATTATGCAAAACAAATAAAATTTCACTTGCAATCAGAATTTTTTAGCGCGGCGCAAGGAAACCTGCAGAAATCTGTTATTTAGAAGGGGGGAAAAAGATTTTTACGCAAAGAAATCCTGCAGAAAGATTTTTACAGAGAGATATATGGGAGATTGCAGAGGGGAGAGAGAAAAATCAAACCAGCAAAATTTCGTATGCTGACGTGGCCAGGGAAGCGCGGATCCGCGGCGGATTGCCTCCTTATGCGGCGGAAGCGCGGCTGCAGAGACGGATCGGCCGCTGAAAATTTTTGTGCTGCTCTGTGATTGTAATTCTTCTCTGTTCCTATGTACCAAATTTTGATTTGCCCTCTGTAAAATTTCAGATCGGTGATTCTTCGCTGTTCCTGCAAGATCCAAAAGATACACCCTTCAAACAGATCAAATTTGAGAAATTTTTTTATATTTTTTTTTATATTTTCAGATTTTTATAATTTTTTAAAATTTATATCAACCCGAAAATTCACAAAAAGAAAGATTACGCCGTCCCCGGCAACGGCGCCATTTGATTAGTAGAGATTTTACGATCAAAAATATTAATACCGCAATCAGAAAACGGCGTCGCTTCGCAGCTAGCCGGTGAGTGCGGGTCGATCCACAGAGACGGGTAAATTCCTTTATTGTGTTTTAACGAGTTGATTCTATTTGTAGTTTTGGTTGGTTTATAAAACTAGAAGACTGGATCTAATTAATCTAATTAAGAATCTTGCTAGGGTTAGGATTAGGGGAAGTTTTGGAAATTAATGTTTTTCCTCACCGCTTTCAATACCTTCCTTTTTTTTAGATCTATTAGGTGTTAAGTTAATTATCAATAAAGTGGATACAAATCTTTTGGGAAGATATTTCTTCCTCTAGATTTGTACCCTACCTTTGTTGATAATTATCCTAACCCTCACGGAAAACGCGCGGAACCGGCCCTTTATACTACGGTTCATCGTTACCTCGAAGGGTAGGATGCCGCAGGGAGCGGTTGTGCTCGTATGCGTGAAGTTCTAATTCATTAGGTGAAGGTGGCATTGAAAGGGGCGAGAGATTTCATCTCTCAACCCTTTCCCTAAGGCTAACCCTAACAAGCGAGGAGACTACTCGCTCATTAGGGGATGAGAAGACATTATAATTAAAAGAATTAAAAGACTTACTAGGTTGACGGCTCCCTTCAAACAAGAAGAACAGATCTGAAATTTACTCCCAGAAATTCTGAATTTTATTGATTGAAAAGAGGCATACATTTTACAGATCTAAAACTACAATTTATAGGAAAATAGAAAACCTAGGGCTACAGGCTCTCGCACATGCGCAATTACAGATTTGCCCACGAAAAATCCTCACATCTGAACAGTCGCGCCGCCTCAAAAAATCTTCACTGACACGGGCGCTTGATGGCCGCGGAACCGCGGCGCCAGGTAGGGTTAGGCCGCGGTTCCGCGGCCAATAAAGGGAGTTGGGTTCTGATCTTTTGTGGGCTTTCTTCTGGGCTTCTTGACTTCCTGTTTCTATGTGTATTTTCTGTGTTGGGCTTCTGGTTTTCCTCCAGATGTCTCAGTGAACACTTGTAAGTATCTTTTGACCGTTTGCTTTAACATTTTGGACCTTGCATTGTTCTTCATCTAGGCTAGACTAGGATCCGTCTAATAGTTGGTCAAAAGTCCCTTTTTCTGTTGTTTTGTGTCTTTTTCACTGTATTTGCTCCAGAAACCTGTAACCTGTAATATGCAACAAATGTGCGTCAAGAGTACCTGTTTATTTATAAAAAGATAAGAAATAGGGGAATGATAAATGCAATATTATGGTCTGAACAATACACGCGCGCACACACCCTTGCATGCATTATTATTACTTGTGCGTATTTGGGGATACATACACACACACACACACACACATAGGTAGGAGATTATGTGTGTGTGTGTGTCTATATATATATATATATATATATACATGGATGATGAGAATAGTGGATGATATTTGGAGATGAGTCGATGAGTTTGGGCATGATACCATGAGATCGGTGATGTGTTTTGGATCGTATTATGAGATACGACATGTGATGATAGCGGATCGGTAGGCGATGGGTTTTCATACACACGCTTATATATATATATATGTTCATGGTATCAGTTTGTACTAGACTGTAGATCAGTACCCCTATTTCATGATGTGATGATAAGGATACCAGATAAATGATGAGATAGATGTGATAGTTGACCCGTACCCAGATTTGGGATGCCATATGACGGATTTACCGTACGAGCTCACTATGATGATAGATTCGCACTCTTGACTCGTGGATATCGTATGATATATTGTATCGCACGTGGTACTATTGAGGCGGGATCACCGACTATATATATCGACTCAGATTTAGGTGGTTTCCATAACCCTTTCGATTAGTTGTTAGATTAGATACTTATGCTTTTAGTAGAGGTAGAATGTATATGTAAATTTGACTTGATATGGGATAAGTGCGATGAAAAGAGTTTATGACAGGATATGATGATTTGATGATATGTTGGTATACGGATGCGAGTCGATTTAGATGAGTGATACCTTGCCGGTCCCCTGATGCTAGATTGTTATGGATGTGACCTGGGACATAGGTATATAGATATATATAGAATATCGTGAATCATGTGTGATATGTCGTATGAGACATTAGGTCTGTACCCCTCATTTTTGTAAAGGTTGATAGGATCCCTAATGTTTTAATGCTGCCGTATGATGATTTTCCGTGCGCGATGAGTTTGACTTGATAATTGATCCATACCCTTGACTAGAGGATGTCGTACGATGGATTGTACCGTACGCGATGTTGTGAGGCTGGATGCCAATTGATAGATTCACCGACTCTGTCATGTTAGATACGTATACCCGTCGGCACATTTACATAGGATTTACGTATGCTGCATTCATGTTATTCGCATTGCATTACTTATACTTGTATATCCATACTGGCGTACATACATATTGTACATTCATGCTTGCGTATATACCACTTGTACACCCATATTGGCGCACATACATATTGTACATTCATGCTTGCGTATATACCACTTGTACACCCATACTGGCGCACATACATATTGTATATTCATGCTTGCGTATATACCACTTGTACACCCATACTGGCGCACATATATATTGTACATTCATGCTTGAGTATATACCACTTGTAAACCCATACTGGCGCACATACATATTGTACACCCATGCTAGCGTATATACCACTTGTACATCCATACTGGTGTATATACATATTGTACATCCATACTTGTGTGCATATAAATATATTTTGTGCCTCCATGCCAACGTACATGCATATTAGTACATACATAGATGATGCTGGCCTAATTTTGGAGAATTGGAGACCGCATGTTATATTTTAAAAACTGGAATCATTTAAAAAAGCTGTTTTCGCTTAATATGTCATATCACTGTTCCATGTTGCATGATATACGGATATGCTTACATTTCTATTATATGTCGCATACATCATGCTTTATAATTTTTCGCATCGAAATATGTTGTTTTCATGAGATTTTTGGATTTGAGAACCGTGGCTATTTCAAAAGAAAGTATGTAATATTTTAAAAACCCGGTTTCACTTGATATGATATTTCAGTACGTCCACCATGCGTTTTCTCGGTTCTGTGACGTATGATAGAAACCCGATTCGAGGAGAAGGATGATCCGTTTGCGGGTTCTGGTGGACCCGGTATGGTACCCCGGGGCGAGAGAGATTTCGTAGGGATGACGATGAGCCTGAAAGAGGGACCACTACCTACCGGTGATAGTATTTGGGCTCGGCGGATATCCGGAGGATACCGACCGGAGTCGAGAGATGATGCGGGCCGATCTGGACTGACGGAGCCCGTGGGCCGATCCAGACTGACGGAACCCGAGATTTAAGGATTTACGTGTCGATGCTGGACACGGGTTTCATGAAGTTTTCGAGTGTCGATGTTGGACACTCAGGTTCCATGATGTTGATGTGTCGCGAGGGACACACGTTGATTTTTATCCTAATACTTTCATGCATATTCTTTTATGAAATTTCATGCATGATATTGTTGTGTCATTGGTTGACATGTGGACGAGATCCACATGCATACATACATTGATTATATAGGTGGACGAGATCCACATGCATACACACCTTGATTATATTGTTTGATTATATCCGCGTACATATAGGTATTGATTACATTGTTGGCACATATGATGACCCGGTCACCCTAGACATCATAGTATTACTTTTATCATATAGTTGACCTGGGAGTCGTTGTTTATTCGATTTCTACTTGTAGATATTTTTCTTTTCACGAGTTGGCAACTCACCCCCGTTGTGCCACAGTTCTTGCAGGTCGACCGCTTGGATCAGTAGCGGCTTCACTGGCACATAGGTTCATTTGGGTGTTTTGCAGTGGTAGGTGGGACATTTGTATCGTACCCACTCTTGTATTTATACTTCATATTGTATCTAGTCGACTCCATCAATCAAACTAGTATTTATATAATTAATTAGACTTAGTGAGACTTGTGGTTGCGAGACTTAGAGCGTGGGGTTTTCCGCTACATGTGGGTTTTGATGTCTTGCTTATTTCTTTATCTTTTGTGGTGAACTTCGCCGTTGGGCGTCGCATACTTGTTTTATTACTTGTGTGGTTGTGGATCCGCCTTTAGCGAAGAGCTAGCTCCCGCTTGGAGATGCCTTTTATTTCATTATGTATTAGTGGTTTTGGATCAAAATATACAAAAGAGGTGCTGCCCAAATTTTTAAAAGAGACAAAACATGTTTTCAATCTAGTAAATTTCATTTGCATAATTCATGTTCCTTTTCTATGCATTTAAGAAAACTTTTCTTCATTTTACCTTATTTCAAAACTGCACCTCTTTTATTTCTTTAAAAGGTTTAGATTTCTGGGTTTCAGCTTACTTGGATTTCGTTACGCCTTTAGCCGTTGCGTGATTTAAGTGCTGGTCACGAGCTAATATTTCGGGTCGTGACACTTAGGAAAGGTAGGGAACTAGGAGAGGGTAATCATTCCATAAGAGTAGGGAATGGTACAAATGTTGCATCCAAAGCAGTTGGCGAATATCACCTTGTATTGCCAAATGGTAATACTATGATTCTGAACGAATGCTATTACATTCCGACCCTGATATGCAATCTTATATTAGTTTCTTTATTGAGTAAAGAAGGATATAATTTTATAGTACAGGATAATGTTATGAACATCTTCCTGAATCAAAAGTTGATTGGATCAGGCTCTTTAAATAATGGCATATATGTTCTAAATCAAACTACAGTTCTCAATATACAAAACACACACAAGAGGAAGAGTTCAGAAATGAACGAAATCTTCTTGTGGCATTGCAGACTAAGTCATATCAATGCGACACGACTAGCTAAGTTACATAAGGATGGATATTTGAATCCGTTCGAATTTTCATCTTATGATACTTTCCAGTCATGTCTCAAAGGAAAGATGACCAAAACTCCGTTTAGTGGACACGGAGAAAGAGTTACGGAACTCTTGGGACTGATACATAGTGATGTATCCGGTCCCATGTCTACACATGCTAGGAATGGTTCTTCGTACTTTATTACATTCACTGACGATCTCTCAAGATACGGACATGTGTTCCTGTTGAAACACAACTCTGAAGCTTTTGAGAAATTCAATGAATATAAGCACGAAGTCGAGAACCAAACGGGTAAAAGTATTAAGATCCTTCGATCTGATCGAAGAGGAGAATATTTGAGCAATGAGTTCCTGGACTATCTAAAAGAGAATGGGATTCTCTCTCAGCTTACTCCTCCGTATACACTACAGCATAACGGTGTATCGAAACGGAGGAACCGCACCCTATTAGATATGGTGCGCTCTATGATGAGCACTGCTGAGTTGCCTATTTTGTTTTGGGGCTATACGGTTGAGACAGCAGCATACCTATTGAATCAAGTTCCATCTAAATCTTTACCTACCACACCATATGAGATATGGTGTGGGAAGAGAACATATCTTAAACGTGTATAGTTTTGGGGTTGTCCGGCCGATGACAAAAGGCAAAATCCGGACAAACTCAAGGCACGATCGGTTCTCTGCAAGTTTGTTGGATATCTGAAGAATTCACAAGGATATATTTTCTACCACGCTGAAGAACAAAAGGTGTTTGTTTCTCAATACGCCAACTTTTTAGAAAAGGAATTTCTTGTAAAAGAAATTAGTGGCAAAGAGGTAGAGCTGGAAGAAGTTCCAACAGCACAAACTGCAACTGAAGATTTAGTGAAACCAGAGGATTCAATAGTTCCTGACGAACCTCAGCCGCTCCGCCGATCTAGTAGGGTTCCTCATCCACCTGAGAGATACTACGGTTTTCTCATTGATGGTGGAAGCGAGGATTGCATCATGGAAGATGATGACCCAACTAGCTTCAAGAAGGCCATCACGAGTGGTGACTCTGTGAAATGGCTGGAAGCAATGCGATCTGAGATAGAATCCATGTATACCAACAAAGTATGGACTTTGGAAGTTGCTCCTGGAGGGGTAAAACCCATTGGGAGCAAATGGATCTTTAAGAAGAAACATGGTGTAGATGGAAAAGTTGAGACTTTCAAAGCTAGACTTGTTGCAAAGGGTTTTCGTCAACGACCAGGTGTGGATTATGACGAAACCTTTTCTCCAGTAGCTATGCTTAAGTCAATCCGGATCCTACTTGCCATTGCTGAATACCATGACTACGAAATCTGGCAAATGGATGTTAAGACCGCCTTTCTAAATGGTGATTTAGAGGAGTGTGTATACATGATTCAGCCAGAGGGCTTCAAAGACAGTGGGAGCAGCGGAATGGTGTGCAAGCTGCTTAAATCCATCTACGGGTTAAAACAGGCATCGCGGAGTTGGAACATCTATTTTGATGTTGTAGTCAAAGAGTTTGACTTCATCAAGAACGTGGATGAACCTTGTATTTACAAGAAGGTGGAAGAGAGTAAGGTTGTCTTCCTCGTAATGTACATGGATGACATACTCTTGATAGGAAATGATGTTCCTATGCTGCACTCAGTCAAGCTCTTCTTATCATATAGATTCTCAATGAAAGATCTAGGTGATGCCTCGTGCATTTTGGGAATTAAGATCTATAGAGATAGATCTAAGCGGATACTGGGATTGTCCCAATCAAGGTACATTGACACCATACTAAAGAGGTTTAGTATGGAAGAATCCATGCGTGGGAATTTACCCACGACCTCTGGACTCACTCTCTCTAAAGAGATGTCTCCTAAGACTGATTTGGAAAGAGCTCGCCTGCAAGAGATACCCTATGCTTCGGCAGTAGGCTCTATCATGTACGAGATGCTATGTACCAGACCCGATGCAGAATACTCACTAAGTGTAGTAAGTAGGCATCAAGCAGATCCAGGAGAGAATCACTGGAGAGCTGTGAAGAACATTCTCAAGTACTTGAAAAGGACTAAGGAGATGTTCTTAGTGTATGGTAACGGAGAACTCCAGGTGGAGTCCTTTACCGATTCGAGCTTCCAAAGTGATAAGGACGACTCTAAGTCGCACTCGGGATTTGTCTTTACCCTAAATAGAGAGGCGGTTTGTTGGAAGAGTTCCAAGAAAGAAACCGTGGCAGACTCGACAATGGAGGCTGAATACATCGCTGCCAACGATGCTGCCAAAGTGGCTGTCTGGATGAAGAAGTTCATCACTGAACTTGGTGTGATTCCATCCATTGAGAATCCAATACCTTTGTATTGTGATAACAATGGAGCTGTGGCTTTGGCCAAGGAACCCAGGTCCCATCAGAGATCCAGGCATATTCTGAGGCGGTATCACCTGATCCGGGAGATAGTTGATCGCCGCGAGATAGAGGTCAAGAGAGTTGATACGAAGGACAACACTGTGGATCCACTCATGAAGGCCATACCCCAGATACAATTTGAGAGACTCTTCAGGATGTTGGGTATGAGATACTACAACAGCTGGCCTTAGTGCAAGTGGTAGATTGTTTGTTATGTATTTGCCCTAGAGGCCATTATTGTACATATGATGTATATTGTAGTGGATGCTTGGATATATATATATAGAGGACTTTCTTGCTCGACATGATAGTATGCTATCTGGTTTCACTTTGTCTTAACATGTTGACTTGTATTGGTTTACTGTCTTGCTCTAACATGTTGAAAAAGCCCTTAGGATATGTACTTGACTACTAGGACTATGATGCAGATCATACTAGTGGGGCCAGGGTAGTCCAAGAGTACATCCTATAACTGTTCCAAGTCGAGGGTGTATCGAGACAGGGCATCGATACTCCAGAGTAGACTAGCGTATACGCATCTTGACCTATATGATGGGCGATGGATGATCCCACATCCATTGGTGTTTGACATCAAATATGGTGTATGGGTGCTCAGTGGAGACTGGGTACACTGAACGGACTCGCCGAGAACTCTTAGATGGTATTATAACTATCGTCAAATAGCAGTTCTCTGGTGACACTAGTATAGGTTAGTCTGTAGACCCGAGATCGTTATAGAGTCTTGTGTGATTCCCACTGTGCTTTGATTTCCACCTTACCACGTTCAAAAGGATGTGCAAAACGGTGGCTTTTGGGTGCAGTCCCGAATCACATGGAGGCAATGAGCGATACGAGGGGTTTCGTCTCTCCCGGTATTGGGGGTTGATGTTGCACTGTGTTCGATTGGATATAACTTGAAGTCCCTGGCCAGGGCTCATATGGAGATCTACTGGTAAGTGTTATCAGTAGTTTCTCGACCCGTTATGAGCCTCACATCGACGTGACTTATCGGTTACTGGGGTCTGACGTTTACCACCCCTAAATTGTATATGCGACATATCAGACGAAGAGACCGGACTATACGGTAGTGTTACTGACTGGATTCATAGGAGTATGTACAGGCTTGCTTGTTGATCTTCTGATCACTCAATACCCGGGTGACTGTTACGTTTAGCTGACCGCTTGCAGCTTGTGGGTGTTTGATATGATCATCACCTACTGCCGGCGTATTGACGAGTCTTTAGAGTCCTACACAGAGGTTTCCTCGCTCAGGAGAAACGGAGTAGGAGCACATATGTGATATGTGCGGGACCGAGATTAATACGATATATGATACCGTATTCTATTCTTGCGATATGTGATATCGGCCGGGTATTTGTAATATAGCCAGGTTATCGGATCAAGTGTTGATTCGATAAAATGGTACATATTATATTAGTCGGTTATATGTAATATAGCCGGATTATTAAATCAATATACTGATTTAATAATTTAATGTATAATTATATATGTGATATATTAAATTACATTAACTAATATATTTCTCACTTAAGTATTTCATTTTCTCGCATTTGGATACATTTAACATATATGTGATATATGTTTAATGTATTCTTTTCTTTTGTTACAAAATATTATATATGTGATATTGTAACATGCTAGGTTAAACATGTTGGGCTACCTACAATGGCAGTAAGGTTTTGGGAGGCACCATCCATGCCAAGTTTAAATTTTTTCCATTCTAGATAATCCTAACCATGAATCTTAAGCTAAAGAATCAAACAAAACAGCATGTTAACAACTTAACATCTAAAAGTTAGGGATTACAACCTTTGTAGTCTGTTCCTTCGCTTCATAAGCTCCGAGTTGAGGTCCCCTCGCTACGATCATCATGCAACCGAACATTAGAGAGGCTCCATGAGGTGAATGAGACATCCTTGCTTGAAGACTTCACAATCCAAGATGATCTACCTTGAGGAAACACAAACCCAAGCATTCACTTCACTAATGAGGTATTAGTGAAGCAAACACCCTAATCTAAGTGGCTAGAATAGATGAGGATGATGAGGTAGGAATTTTGCTCTCTTTTGTTTTCTTTTTCTCACAAACAATCGTCACAAAATAAAAAGCTAGGAAGCTTTTTGTGAGAGGAAGAAGAAGATGAAGTGTGATGAATGAATTATCTTGAGATTAGAAAAGCAACCATAGGTTCAGCATGGCATGATTAACCCTTGTAGAGAATAAACCATAGGCTAGGGTTAAAAAGTTAGGTTAACAAATATCTAGCAAATATCTAAGAGAGTGGACAAAGTCAACATGGATAAATATCTTAACAATATCCATACAAATTAGAATTAACTAAAAAGAAAATGTTAACCCAAATTTAAACCCTAGCACGGTTTAATCTCATAAACCCAAGTTGCATTTGTAACCTTAACATGTTACAAAATTATATATCACATATATAATATATAAGGTAACAAAAGAAAATAATATAATTAACATATATCATATATATATCAATGTATCATCAAGTGAGAAAAGAATCGTTTAAGTGAGCTTATATTAGTTAATATAATTTAATATATCAAATATATAATTATACATTAAACTATCGAATCAACACATGATCCGATATTCCGGCTATTTTGCAAATAACCGACTAATATAATATGTATCAGTTCATCGAATCAACACTTGATCCGATGACCCGGCTATATCACATATACCCGGCCGATATCACATATCGCGAGAATCGAATACGGTATCACATACACATATTATTCTCGGTCCCGCACATATCACATATGTGCTCCTACTCCGTTTTGCCTGAGCCAGGAAACCTCTTTGTAGGACTCTAAAGAATCATCAATACGTCAGCATTAGGTGATGATCATATCAAACACCCACAAGCTTCAAGCGGTCAGCTAAACATAACAGCCACCGAGATATTGAGCGATCAGAAGATCAACATGCAAGCCTGCACACACTCCTGTGAATCCAATCAGTAACAATACCGTACAGTCCGGTCTCTTCGTCTGATATGTCGTATATCCAGTCTAGGGGTGGTAAATGTCAGACCCCAGTAACCGATAAGTCGTGTCGATGTGAGGCTCATAACGGGTCAAGAAACTACTGATAACACTTACCAGTAGGTCTCCATATCAGCCCTGGACAGAGACTTCCAGTTATAGCCAATCGAACACAGCGCAACATTAACCCCTAATACCGGGAGAGACGAAACCCCTCCTATCGCTCATTGCCTCCATGTGATTCGGGACTGTACCCAAAAACCACCGTTTTGCACATTCTCTTGAACGTGGTAAGGTGGAAATCAAAGCACAGTGGGAATCACACAAGACTCTATGACGATCTCGGGTCTACAGACTAACCTGTACAAGTGTCACCAGAGAACCGCTACCTGACGATAGGTATAATACCATCTAGGAGTTCTCAGCGAGTCCGTTCAGTGTACCCAGTCTCCACTGAGCACCCGTACACCATCTTTGATGTCAAACAGCAATGGATATGGGATCATCCATCGCCCACCATATGGGGCAAGATGCATATACTCTAGTCTACTCTGGTGTATCGATGCCCTGTCTCGATACTCCCTCGACTAGGAACAATTATAGGATGTACTCTTTGACTACCCCGGCCCCACTAGTATAATCTGCATCATAGTCCTAGTAGTCAAGTACATATCCCAAGGGCTTTATCAACATATGAGAGTAAGACAAAAAACCAATACAAGTCAACATGTTAAGACAAATTGAAACCAGATAGAATAATATCATGTCGAGCAAGAAATTCATCTCTATATATATCCAAGCATCAACTATAATATACATCATATGTACAACAATGGCCTCTAGGGTATATACATAACTAACAATCTTCCACTTGCACTAAGGCCAGCTGTTGTAGTATCTCATACCCAACATCCCGAAGAGTCTTTTAAAGTGTATCTAGGGTATGGCCTTCGTGAGTGGATCCGCAGTGTTGTCCTTCGTGTCAACTCTCCTGACCTCGATCTCTCGGCGATCAACTATCTCCCGGATCAGGTGATACCGCCTCAGAATATGCCTGGATCTCTGATGAGACCTGGGTTCCTTGGCCAAATCCACAGCTCCATTGTTATCATAATACAAAGGTATTGGATGCACAATGGACGGAACCACTCCAAGTTCAGTTATGAACTTCTTCATCCAGACAGCCTCTTTGGCAGTATCGTTGGCAGCGATGTATTCAGCCTCCACCGTAGAGTCTGCCACGGTTTCCTGTTTGGAACTCTTGCAACATACCGCCCCTCCATTGAGGGTGAAGACAAATCCCGAGTGCGGCTTAGATTCGTCCTTATCACTTTGGATGCTCGAATCGGTAAAGGACTCCACCTGGAGTTCTCCGTTACTATACACCAAGAAAATCACCTTAGTCCATCTCAAGTACTTGGGAATGTTCTTCACAGCTTTCCAGTGACTCTCTCTTGGATCTACTTGATACCTACTCACTACACTTAGTGAGTATGCTAAATCGGGTCTGGTACATAGTATCGCGTACATGATAAAGCCTACTGCCGAAGCATAGGGTATCTCTTGCATGCGAGCTCTCTCCAAATCAGTCTTAGGAGACATCTCTTTGGAGTGAGTGAGTCCAGTGATCGTGGGTAAATACCCATGCTTGGATTCTTCCATATTAAATCTCTTTAGTATGGTGTCAATGTACCTGGATTGGGACAATCCCAGTATCCGTTTAGATCTATCTCTATAGATCTTAATCCCCAAAATGCAGGAGGCATCACCTAGATCTTTCATTGAGAATTTATTTGATAATAAGAGCTTGACCGAGTGCAGCATAGGAACATCATTTCCTATCAAGAGTATGTTATCTACGTATAATACGAGCAAGACAACCTTACTCTCTGCAACCTTCTTGTAAATACAAGGTTCATCTACGTTTTTGATGAAGTCAAGCTCTTTGACTACAACATCAAAACAGATGTTCCAACTCCGCGATGCCTTTTTTAACCCGTAGATTGATTTAAGCAGCTTGCACACATTTCCGCTGCTCCCACTATCTACAAAGCCCTCTGGCTGAGTCATGTACACGCACTCCTCTAAATCACCATTTAGAAAAGCGGTCTTAACATCCATCTGCCAAATTTCATAGTCATGGTATGAACCAATGGAAAGTAGGATTCGGACGGACTTAAGCATAGCCACTGGAGAAAAGGTTTCGTCATAATCCACACCTTGTCGTTGACGAAAACCCTTTGCAACAAGTCTAGCTTTGAAAGTCTCAACTTTTCCATCTACACCAAGTTTCTTCTTAAAGATCCATTTTCTCCCAATGGGTTTTACCCCTCAGGAGCAACTTCAAAAGTCCACACTTTGTTGTTGTACATGGATTCCATCTTAGATCGCATTGCATCCAGCCATTTCACAGAGTCTCCACTCGTGATGGCCTGCTCGAAGCTAGTCGGGTCATCATCTTCCATGTTGCAATCCTCACTCCCACCATCGATGAGAAAACCGTAGTATCTCTCAAGTGGATGAGAAACCCTACTAGATTGGCTGAGAGGCTAGGGTTCGTTGGGAGCTATCGAATCCTCTGGTTCCACTAAATCGTCAGTTGTAGCCTGTGCTGCTGGAACTTCTTCCAGCTCTACCTCATCTCCACTAATTTCCTTTGCAAGAAATTCCTTTTCTGAAAAGGTGTCATGCCGAGAAATAAACACCTTTTGTTCCTCGCTGTGATAGAAAAGATATCCATGTGAATGTTTAGGATATCCCACAAACTTATAAAGAACTGACCGTGCCTCGAGTTTGTCCGAATTTTGCCTTTTGACATAGGACGGACAACCCCATATCATAACACGTTTAAGACATGGTCTCTTCCCACTCCATATCTCATATGGTGTGGTAGGTACAGATTTAGACGGAACTTGATTCAATAGGTATGCAGCTGTCTCAAGCGCATAACTCCAAAAGGAAATAGGTAACTCACCAGTGCTCATCATAGAGCGCACCATATCTAATAGGGTGCGATTCCTCCGTTCCGATACACCGTTGTGCTGTGGTGTATAAGGAGGAGTAAGCTGAGAGATAATCTCATTCGCTTTTAAATAGTCCAGGAACTCATTGCTCAAGTATTCTTCTCCTCGATCAGATCGAACGATCTTAATACTTTTACCCGTTTGATTCTCTATTTCGTGCTTATATTCTCTGAATTTCTTAAAAGCTTCAGACTTGTGTTTCAACAGGAACACATGTCCGTATCTTGAGAGATCGTCGGTGAATGTAATGAAGTACGAAGAACCATTCCTGGCATGTGTAGACATAGGACCGCATACATCACTATGTATCAGTCCCAAGAGTTCCGTAACTCTTTCTCCATGTCCACTAAATAGAGTTTTGGTCATCTTCCCTTTGAGACATGAATGGCAAGTTTCATAAGATGATAATTCAAACGAATTCAAATATCCATCCTGTAAGTCTATGTTACCTACCCCGGTACTTACGGGGAGGCGGAAAGAGTAAAAATCAAATTTTTATCACAAGGAAACATAGACTAACCATGAAGGATCTTTGTTAAACAAAAACTAACAAACATACAAGAAGCTTTAACTACTAGGTTAAGAGGTTATACGAGAAGCTTGAACTCCTTCTCTTCTTGTGTTACTTCCTTTTCTTGTGAGCTCTCTTGAGTGGTATAGACGGCTCCTCTTCTTCGTCTTTTCTTATCGAAAGAAAGATCCACCCGAAGGCCTCTACCTTGAGCTCATACCTCAACAATGAAGTAACTAGAGTGCTTGGCTTGATAGACTAAGAACCCTAGAGTGAGTAGAGAGGTGTTTTGGTGGTTTAGTCTCAAAAGTTTATGATTTTCAACACATGAAACACTTAAGCTTTGAGAGAGAGGAAGAAGGAAAGCAAACCATGAGAGAGAAAGCTCATGAGAGAATGAGAGAACCAAGCTCTCATATTAGTAATATATGATAATAATAATAATAATTAAGAAAATTGTGATGGTGAATTGATTTGACCACTATCATTTCATATTTAATGCTAAGCATGCTTCAAGAAGCATCTTATGCTTAACAAATACAAAAGAAAAAATATCTAGGTCAATGTAAGTCAACAAGTCAAATGGTCAAACCAATTCTAACCATGATACAATTATACTTAATTAATATTATTAATCACATTTCTCATTCTCATTAGGGTTTTGATCAAGTCAATGGTCAAAAACAATAATGAGGTGTCTCCCTCTCCGTCTCTGTCAACTGTACGTACGTACCCGCATTCGTGTTCCAAAAAAACACGAATACAATGAGACAAGACCATTCCCAAAACAAATACTAGGATCTGGCTTAAACCAAAGCCACTAGTAATAACTGCCCGGACACCAAATGTGCACAAGTGCGCGTATGTGAACGAACCTCGTCATAAAAGCATACGACCTCTACTTTTTTAGCCCAAAGGTGAACAACCCTCTGTGTGGGACTCTAAAGACTCGACACTACGCTGGCAGCGTGTTTAACCACAGGCCGCAAGCGGTACTAGCTGTACGTAACGGTCCCCAGGTAGATGCCGATAAGAAGACCGATGAGGTGAACCCATCTAAACTCCTACTGAGCCTGAATGTGACAATCTCCGTACAGTCCGGTCTATTCGTCTAAGAGCATCGCATGTCGGGCCTAAGGGGGTGGTAAACGCCAGTCCCCTAATAGCGGTACAAGTCGTGTCGGAGTGTAGCCTAGAACATCCTGGGAAACTACTGGAAACACTACTAGTAAATCTCGCTTGCCCTGGTCAGGGACTTTGTGTAATAACTCTCCTAGACACAACGCAATATCAACTCCCAATACCGGGAGAGACGAATCCTGTCTAACCGTCACTGCCTCCAAGTGCTTCAGGACTGCACCCAACTACTACCTGTTTGCACGACTCAATGGAGCCGTAGTAGGGTATTAATCTAAGAACAGTAGGAACACACTCGAGGCGAAGTGACAGTGTCAAGTCAACGGACTAAGCTGTACTCATGTCACCTGGGAACTGATAACTGACGATAGGTATAATACCAACCAACAGTTCCCAGCGAGTCATGTCCAGTATACTCGTAACCTAACGAGCACCTGCATACTATCTCCAGTACGATGTACTGATGGCTGTGGGACAAATCATCTCCCTCCTGGGATGAGAAGCGTATACACTAGTCTACTCTGGAGTATCGATACCCTGTCTCGATAATCCTACGACCAGGGACCTGTATAAGGATGTGCTTATAGACTATCCATCCCCCGCTAGTGTGACTGCCATCACAACGCTGGTAGTCAAGCAAAAGATTCTAAGGGCTCTATCAATATGTATTAGCAATATGTCAAAAAGAAACACATACACATATTTAAGATAGATACAAACCAAGTAGCATACTACCATAATGAGCAAGAATGTCAATCCGTGTATATATCCCAAGCTTCCAAAATATAATATACAAACTAGTACTATACAATAATGGCCTCTAGGGCATATCACACTAACAATCTCCCACTTGCACTAAAGCCATGTGCTGGCATATCGCAGACCTATCATCTCGAATAGCCTCTCGAACTGCGTCTGAGGAATGGCCTTTGTGAATGGATCTGCAGTGTTATCTTCTGTAGCAACCCTCCGAACCTCGATCTCCCGGCGATCCACGATGTCCCTGATCAGGTGATACCGCCTCAAGATGTGTCTGGACTTCTGGTAGGACCTGGGTTCCTTTCCTAAAGCTATAGCCCCATTGTTGTCACAATACAGAGGTATTGGATCAACAATGGACGGAACCACCTGAAGTTCTTTCAAGAACTTCCTCATTCAGACGGCTTCTTTTGCGGCATAAGATGCTGCGATATACTCCGCTTCCATCGTCGAGTCAGCAACGGTTTCCTGTTTGGAACTTTTCCAACACACCGCCCCTCCATTGATAGTAAAGACATAACCCGACATGGATTTGGAGTCATCCTTGTCACTCTGGAAGCTAGAGTCAGCAAAGGCCTCGATCTAGAGGTCTTTTCCGCCGTAAACCAAAAACATATCCTTAGTCCTCCTTAAGTACTTCAGAATGTTCTTTTCCGCTATCCAGTGCTTCTCCCCAGGTTTTGACTGATACCGGCTTACTACACTCAGTGCATAGGCTACATCTGGTCTGGTACACAACATCGCATACATTATAGAGCCTACCGTAGAGGCGTAGGGTATGATAGACATGCGATCCCTTTCCAAATCAGTCTTGGGAGACATCTTTTTGGAGAGGGTGATCCCGTGACAAGCCGGTAAATTACCGCACTTGGAATCTTCCATACTGAATTTTTCAGTATGGTATCAATGTACCTGGACTGAGAAAGTCTTAATATCCTTTTAGACCTATCACGATAGATCCGGATCCCCAGAATGTAAGAGGCATCACCCAGGTATTTCATGGAGAACCTGTGTGACAAGAACCCTTTGACAGATTGTAGCATAGGAATGTCATTTCCTATCAAGAGAATGCCATCCACGTACAAGACGAGGAATACAACAGTTCGTGCTACAATCTTACTATAAATGCATGGTTCATCTGGATTTTTGATAATGCCAAATTCTTTGACCGTCTCATCAAAACAGATGTTCCAACTCTGCGATGCCTGCGTCCATAAATGGACTTAAGCAACTTGCACACTTTCCCGCTGCTCCCACTCCGAATGAAACCCTCTGGCTGGTCCATATAGACACACTCCTCTAAATTACCATTTAGAAAAGCGGTTTTTACGTCCATCTGCCAAATCTCATAATCGTGGAAGGCAGCAATGGCAAGAAGGATCCGAATGGATTTGAGCATAGCCACTGGAGAAAAGGTTTCGTCATAGTCCAAACCAGGTCTTTGACGAAAACCCTTTGCAACAAGTCTAGCCTTATAGGTCTCAACTTGTCCATCTACACCAATCTTCCTTTTGAAGATCCATTTGCAGCCTACGGGTTTTACCCCTTCTGGAGCAACGTCCAAAGTCCATACTTTGTTGGTGTACATGGACTCCATCTCGGTCCGCATTGCATCCAGCCATTTTACCGAGTCAGTGCTCTGAATGGCCTGCTGGAAGCTAGTCGGCTCATCATTATCAATGATGCAATCCTCTCTATCCCCGTCTATGAGAAAACCGTAGTATCTCTCAGGTGGATGAGAAAGCCTACTACTCCTGGGGAGCGGCGCAGGAATGTCCTGTCCTTTCGAACTTTCTGGTTCTACTAAGCTTTCAGTAATAGCTCATGGTTCTGGAATTTCTTCTAGTTCTGTTGTGCTCCCACTTATCTGATTTTCTAAAAATTCAGTTTCCAAGAAGCAGGCATGACGAGAAACAAATATCTTTTGTTCCTCTGCATAATAGAAGAAATATCCCTTAGAGTTCTTTGGATATCCCACAAACTTTCACTGTACTGAGCGTGCCTCGAGTTTGTCCGTATGCTGCTTTTTGACAAAAGCTGGACATCCTCATGTCTTAATGTGTTTAAGATAGGGTTTCTTCCCACTACACATCTGATATGGTGTGGTAGGCACTGACTTAGTTGGAACCCGGTTCAAAAGATATGCAGCTGATTCTAGTGCATATCCCCAGAAAGATCGCAGTAACTCAGCGTTACTCATCATGGAACGTACCATATCCAATAGGGTTCGGTTCTATCTCTCCGATACACCATTGTGTTGTGGTGTGTATGGAGGAGTAAGTTAAGAGAGAATTCCATTCTCTTTTAGCTAATCCAGGAACTCGGCACTCAAGTATTCACCACCTCGATCAGATCTTAGTGTCTTGATACTTTTGCCTGTTTGTTTTTCTACTTCATTCTTGTATTCCTGGAATTTTTCAAAGGCTTCAGATTTATGCTTCATTAAGAAGACATGTCCATACCTTGAAAAATCATCCGTAAAAAATGAAGTAAGAATAACCACTTCGTGCATGTGTAGACATTGGACCACATACATCGATGTGTATGAGTCCCAAGAGCTTGCTCGCTTTTACTCTGTTTCCAGTAAACGGAGTCTTTGTCATATTTCCCATGAGACAAGATTGACAAGTTGCATAAGACTGATATTCAAATGGATCCAATCCCTCTTTATGTAATTTAGTCAATCGTGTTTCATTGATGTGACCCAGTCTACAATGCCATAAGAAAGCATGATTTAATTCTGGAGACTTTCTTTTGTTTGTATTCTGGATATTGAAAGTCTGTGGTTGGTTTAATACGTATATCCCATTTCTTAATGTACCCGACCCAATCAAAACATGATTAAGGTGAATGTTAACAACATTGCTTACAATTGCAAAATCATAACCTTCTTTAGACATTAAAGATACAGATATGATATTACAAGTCTAACTGGGTACAAAATAACAGTTGCGCAAAACCAAAACATGTCCATCTGTCAACCCTAAGTGATAGTCCACCACGGACTCAGCATCCATGCTTGCTCCGTTTGCAACTCTGAGGGTCATATCACCTGCCTTCAAAACTCTATGCCTTCTCAGTGCCTACAAAGAATTACTGATATGAGATCCTGATCCGGTATCCAATACCCAGGAAGTAGAGTTGATTGACAGACAGTTTTCAATAACATAAACACCTGAAGCCGAAGCCACAACTTGTTTCGGGTCCTGGTTCTTGGCCTTCGAAGCCCTGTAATCTTTCTTCCAGTGTCCTTTCTTGTGACAATAAAAGCATTCTTCCTTCCCCACAATCTGTTCCGCTACCTTTGCTACCTTTGCCTTTCCCTTGGCTTCCACCTTACTAACACCGCCCCTTGGTTTGGTGGGGGCCTTCTTCTTCTTTCCTTTGGCTTTCTCCTTGGACCTAGAAGAGGAAGCTCCTCCAACAAACAAAGCGGGTGTTTCCCTAACTTTCTGTAGGGTGCCCTCTGCACTCCTCAACATGTTGAGGAGTTCCAGAAGTTCAACTTCTTTTCCTTGCATGTTGAAGTTCAGGATAAACTGGGCATAGGTGGAAGGAAGGGACTGGAGAATCAAGTCAGTGTAGAGCTCGTTCTCTAAAGTGGTCCCGAGGTCCGCGAGCTCCTAAATGTAGCCAATCATCTTAAGCACGTGTTCCGCTATAGATGATCCGACGGCCAACCTCGCTTGAAACAGCTTTTTCGAGGTTTCGTATCTGGCGATATGGGATTGCTCTCCATATAGTTCCTTAGTATGGAGAAATATGGATTCAAGATCCATATTCCCGTGCCTCCTCTGATGTTCATTGTCCATAGAGGCAAGCACGAGGCACTTGGCCTTCACGCAGTTAATCTCCCAGGTCTTACGGATTTCCTTATCCGCGACGCTGGATTCTGGACCTAGGACGGCGGGGGCCTTAGTGGTAAGGAGATACCCCAACTTGTTATAAGTGATTGCCATTTTGACATTCCTGAGCGAATCTTTGTAGTTTGGCCCTGTCAGTATATTTTTATCTAATAGTAACTTAAGGCCCGTCATGATGTTTGGTTGCTGCAATTAGGAGAGAGAGAAGAAAAACTTTAGCATGATGCTCTTGCAAGTTTAGAGTGGTTTTTAGTTTGTCTAAACAGGATGGCTACCACTGTTTCTCAAATCCTTCCTCAAACCATAAAAGAAGAACTAGTCGGGATTGATCTCACCGTACAATACTTGCTTAACCGTTCAGCCAGGCCGGTGTCGGTACTTCGAGGGAGGTTTTACGACGCTTTCGCGAAGTTCCTTAATTAACCAACCACTTTTCCCTGTGGGCGTAGCCCCGCTAACACTTTTCTAGACACCTACTTGGTTTATAGCATTGATCGTTAAGTGAGAAAGTTTCCCGAGGAGTAGCATATAGTCACAGTAGGATCGGGATCCAAATATCATCGTGTGATAAAGCTGAAGGAATCCTACCAAAATCATCATACTCCGAACGGTATGCAACACTGGCAAGTTTCAGTTTCTTTAGAAACTCCCGATATGGATTTTTGCCCCATGCTCTTATGACCTTGACTTTGGCCAACAAATCATATGTCACATATTAAGTTCTACCCGTCATTTTCCAGGTTAATTCGAACCCACCCGTACCTACCCTTGACTTTGGTCAACAAAGCAGTACGACTGTCCCAAACCAACGCATCTATATATGCTACATATGAATATCCAATAGCTACCAATTACTATGCCTTGACTTTAGCCAACAAACATAGCTTGAATACTATTGACTATCCATATGAAATGACGGAGGGCTACGAATGGTTTTGGCGAAACCGTGAACGTAGTGAACTTGATATAATCGAAAGAACCTGATAGCTTTTAAAAGAAGTGGTTTAAGCTCCGCGTTTTTAAAAGTTTTCTGTTTTGGAAAAAACCGAGTGGTTTTGAAATTGTTCCAATGATTTAACTTTGGTTTATTTTCTTTGCATTAATATAATGCGTCCCATCAATTAATCCTACCATTGCAGAAAACAACGAAAATATGACGTACGCTCATGCCATCCGCATTCGCCACTGGGCCCCGTCATCACCCGTTAGGTTACTTAACTAACGACAGAGCGGGGGAAGGACTAGCGCGGGTGCAAAACATAAGCAACGCCTACTAGATATCATATATAGATATATACATTCGTCAAACGCAATGATAGACATTCCAGATCACAGATGAACATATTGGATATGCTAGGAATCCGCGTTTCGTTCGAGCCTGCAACGAAAGACGGATTACACAGTCGCGATGAATAGCCAACCCCTCCCTAGACCCCTACGGGCGGCAAACTACCCGCCAAATACCCGAAGTGAAGCAGCCTCCCTCAACAACGTGAGTAGGCCACTCAGCACTTCAAAGTACTCGGTAGTTTGTGCACCCCTCCTTGGGTCTATCCTGGGAGCAAAAACAGTAAAAGAAATAATATATAATGGTGGCTACAACCTCAACCCGGATGTGCGACCAAAAATAATATTACATCAATTTACAACAAATGAAAGATAAATAAACACTCATCTCACAACCCCGGCTATTCATCCGCGACAATCCAACAAGTTCATATACACAATCCAACATCACAGATCACAGATATGTACAACCCCCACTAATCGACGTATAGCGATTAGTCGACGTTCAGTACATATATCACATTACAGATATAATAAATTAGCTAAAGTTTATAGAATTTCGATCAATATTCCAATTTGAAACTACCCTAAATACAACAATGTTCTCAAAAGAATCTGGGCAGAAACAAAGCATCTGAAAAATCATAAAACATCAAGCTGGACATTCTGCAGGAAAAACGAGTTGACTCCGAGTCGACTCGGCCGCGCTTCCACGGCTGTCTGACCGAGTCACGAGCTCGTTTTTCTTAGGTGTCCCTAAAAAACCCTGCACGTATTTTTCAGGTCTCTGAAAATATTTTTAGACCTGGTTTTAAAATCGGCAGAAAACACTAAATTTTGATGTTTTTTTGCGATTTTTCTGGGATCGAAGTTCTAAACACTTTGCTAACATGTTAGTTGTTGTTTAGCTAGGCTTTGATACCACTGTAAGTCTATGTTACCCACCTCGGTACTTACGGGGAGGCGGAAAGAGTAAAAATCAAATTTTTATCACAAGGAAACAAAGACTAACCATGAAGGATCTTTGCTAAAGAAAAACTAACAAACATACAAGAAGCTTTAACTACTAGGTTAAGAGGTTATACCAGAAGCTTGAACTCCTTCTCTTCTTGTGTTGCTTCCTTTTCTTGTGAGCTCCCTTGAGTGGTGTAGACGGCTCCTCCTCTTCGTCTTCTCTTTGCCAAAGAAAGATCCACCCGAATGCCTCTACCTTGAGCTCCTACCTCAATAATGAAGTAACTAGAGTGCTTGTCTTGCTAGACTAAGAACCCTAGAGTGAGTAGAGAGGTGTCTTGGTGGTTTAGTCTCAAAAGCGTATGATTTACAACACATGAAACACTTAAGCTTTGAGAGAGAGGAAGAAGGAGAGCAAACCATGAGAGAGAAAGCTCATGAGAGAATGAGAGAACTAAGCTCTCATATTAGAGATATATGATAATAATAATAATAATTAAGAAAATTGTGATGTTGAATTGATTTGACCACTATCATTTCATATTTAATGCTAAGCATGCTTCAAGAAGCATCTTATGCTTAACAAATACAAAAGAAAAAATATCTAGGTCAAAGTAAGTCAACAAGTGAAATGGTCAAACCAATTCTAACAATGATACAATTATACTTAATTAATATTATTAATCATATTTCTCATTCTCATTAGGGTTTTGATCAAGTCAATGGTCAAAAACCCTAATGAGGTGTCTCCCTCTCCGCCTCTGTCAACTGTACGTACTTACCCGCATTCGTGTTCCAAAGAAACACGAATACAATGAGATAAGACCAATCCCAAAACAAATACTAGGATCTGGCTTAAACCAAAGCCCACTAGTATAACTGCCCAGACACCAAACGTGCACAAGTGCGCGTATGTGAACGAACCCCGTCGTAAAAGCATACGACCTCTACTTTGTTTCGCCCAAAGGTGAACAACCCTCTGTGTTGGACTCTTAAGACTCGACACTACGCTGGCAGTGGGTTTAACCACAAGCCGCAAGCGGTACTAGCTGTACGTAACGGTCCCCAGGTAGATGCCGATAAGAAGACCGATGAGGTGAACCCATCTGAACTCCTACTGAGCCTGAATGTGACAATCTCCATACAGTCCGGTCTGTTCGTCTAAGAGCATCGCATGTCGGGCCTAGCGGGCGGTAAACGTCAGTCCCCTAATAGCGGTACAAGTCGTGTTGGAGTGTAGCCCAGAACACCCAGAGAAACTACTGGAAACACTACCAGTAAATCTCGCTTTCCCTGTCCAGGGACTTTGTGTAATGGCTCTCCTAGACACAGCGCGATATCAACTCCCAATACCGGGAGAGAAGAATCCTGTCTAACCGTCACTGTCTCCAAGTGATTCGGGACTGCACCCAACTACTACCTGTTTGCACGACTCAATAGTGCCGTGGTAGGGTAGTAATCTAAGAACAGTGGGAACACACTCGAGGCGAAGTGACAGTGTCAAGTCAACGAACTAAGCTGTACTCATGTCACCTGGGAACTGATAACTGACGATATGTATAATACCAACCAACAGTTCCCAGCGAGTCCTGTCCAGTATACTCGTAACCTAACGAGCACCTGCATACTATCTCCAGTACGACGTACTGATGGCTGTGGGACAGACCATCTCCCTCCTGGGATGAGAAGCGTATACACTAGTCTACTCTGAAGTATCGATGCCCTGTCTCGATAATCCTACGACCATGGACCTGTATAACGATGTGCTTATAGACTACCTAGCCCCCACTAGTGTGACTGCCATCAAAATGCTGGTAGTCAAGCAAAAGATTCTAAGGGCTCTATCAATATGTATTAGCAATATGTCAAAAAGAAACACATACACATATTTAAGATAGATACAAACCAAGTAGCATACTACCATATTGAGTAAGAATGTCAATCCGTGTATATATCCCAAGCTTCCAAAATGTAATATACAAACTAGTAGTATACAATAATGGCCTCCAGGGAATATCATACTAACACATCCTTATGTAACTTAGCTAGTCGTGTCGCATTGATATGACCTAGTCTACAATGCCACAAGAAGGATTCGTTCATTTCTGAGCTCTTCCTCTTGTGTGTATTCTGTACATTAAGGGCTGTAGTTTGGTTTAGAACGTGTATGCCATTATTGTAAGTCCACGTTGCCCACCCCGGTGCTTGCGTGGAGGCGGAAAACGGAATAAAAATCGGATTTTTACTACTCTAGGCAACATGGACTAGACAAAGTCGGGATCTTTATTAAACAAAACTAACTAAAAGCTAACTAGAAATTAGCTACAAGGAAGAATGGTTATACCTAGGGCTTTATGTCCTTCTCTCCTTGCTCCTTGGAGTGTAAGAAAGAGATCGCCTTGTCGCCTTCTCGAGTCGAAGAAGGATCCACCCGAAAGCCTCAACCTTTGGCTTCAACTTCAAACTAGAAGTAACTAAGGTGCTAGAAGTGCTAATCCTAGAACCCTAGATGAGAGTAGAGATTATCTAGAAGAGGTTTTCTCTCAAGCTCAAGTGTTTCTCAACACATGAGAGGGCAGAGCTTGAGGAAGAGCAAGAGCAAGAGAGAGAAAGTATATGATAGAATGAGAGAATAATAAGCCATTCTCACATATATATGTGAATTATAAAAATAGATAATTAGCTAGATAATTGTCATGGTTAATCAAGACTTGACCATTATCATTTCACATTAAATAAAAATTGCAAGGATCAAAGAGCATCTTTTATATGGAATGATGATGGTCAACATGTCAACTAAGGTCAACAAGTCAAGTATGGTCAAAATGTCAACAACCCTAACCATGCACAATTATATATAGCTAATATCAATTAATTATAATACACACATAAGCATTAGGGTTAATAAAATGACAATGGTCATTAACCCTAATCAAAGTCCTCTTCCTCTGTCTCAATCAACTGTACATACGCACCCGCATTCATGATCCGAGGAACACGAATACAAAGAGATAAAACCAATCGCAAATCATATACTAGGATCTGGCTTAAACCAAAGCCCACTAGTATAAGCTGTCCGGACAGCAAACGTGCACAAGTGCGCGGATGTGAACGAACCCTGTCGCAAAACCATGCGACCTCTACTCATTTTGCCTAAAGGCGAATAGCTCTCTGTGTGGGACTCTAAAGACTCGACACTACGCTGGCAGTGGGTTTAACCATAGACCGCAAGCGGCACTAGCTGTACGTAACGGTCCCCTGGTAGATGCCGATAAGAAGACTGACGAGGTAACCCCATCTGAACTCCTACTGAGCCCGTATGTGACAGTCTCCGTACAGTCCGGTCTGTTCGTCTGATACATCGCATGGCGGGCCTAGGGGGCGGTAAACGTCAGCCCCCTAATAGCGGTACAAGTCGTGTCGGAGTGTAGCCCAGAACACCCTGAGATAACACTGGAAACCTACCAGTATATCTCGCTTGCCCTGGCCAGGGACTACTCGTGTAATGGCTCTCCTAGACACAGCGCGATGTCAACCCCCAATACCGAGAGAGACGAATCCTGTCTAACCGTCACTGCCTCCAAGTGCTTCGGGACTGCACCCAACTACTACCTGTTTGCACGACTCCTTTGAGCCGTGGTAGGGTAGTAATCAAAGTACAGTGGGAACACACTCGAGGAGAAGTGACAGTGTCAAGTCAGCGGACTAAGCTGTACTCATGTCACATGGGAACTGATAACTGACGATAGGTATAATACCAACCAACAGTTCCCGACGAGTCCTATCCAGTGTACTCGTAACCTAACGAGCACCCGCATACTATCTTAAGTACGACGTACTGACGGCTGTGGGACAGACCGTCTCCCACGCTGGGATGAGAAGCGCATACGCTAGTCTACTCTGGAGTATCGATGCCCTGTCTCGATAGTCCAACGACTAGGGACCTGTATAAGGATGTGCTTATGGATTACCCAGCCCCCACGAGTGTGAGCGCCATCACAACGCTGGTAATAAAGCAAAGATCCTAAGAGCTCTACTAATATGTATATAAGCGATATGCTAAAAGAAACACATGCACATATTGAAGTAGAGACAAACCAAATAGCATACTACCATTTTGAGCAAGATTGTATATACAACTGTGAATATCCCAAGCTTCCATTAAGTAATATACAAGCTAGTATGATACAGTAATGGCCTCTAGGGCATATACACTAACAATCTCCCACTTGCACTAAGGCCATGTACTGGCGTATCGAAGACCTATCATCTCGATCAGCCGCTCGAACTGAGTCTGGGGTAGGGCCTTCATGAGTGGATCTGCAGTGTTGTTCTCCGTATTTACTCTCTTCACCACTATCTCCTGGCGATCTATGATCTCCCTGATCAGGTGGTACCACCTCAAAATGTGCCTGGACTTCTGATGAGACCTGGGTTCCTTCGCTAAAGCTATAGCTCCGTTGTTGTCGCAATACAGCGGTATTGGATCAACAATGGTAGGAACCACCTGAAGCTCCGTGAGGAACTTCTTCATCCAGACAGCTTCCTTTGCGGCATCGCAAGCAGCTATGTACTCCGCTTCCTTAGTTGAGTCTGCAACGGTCTCCTACTTGGAACTCTTCCAGCAAACCGCCCCTCCATTGAGGGTAAAGCTATAACCCGACATGGACTTGGAGTCATCCTTGTCACTCTGGAAGCTGGAGTCATCAAAGGCCTCGAGCTGGAGGTCTTTTCCGCCATACACCAAGAACATCTCCTTAGTCCTTCTCAGGTACTTGAGAATGTTCTTTACCGCAATCCAGTGTTTCTCCCCTGGGTTCGACTGATACCGGCTTACAATGCTCAATGCGTATGCTACATCTGGTCTGGTATACAACATCGCATACATTATAGAGCCTACCGCAGAAGCGTAGGGTATAATAGACATGCGATCCCTTTCCAAATCAGTCTTGGGAGACATATCTTTGGAGAGGGTGATCCCGTGACAAGCCGGTAGATTACCGCGCTTGGAATCTTCCATACTGAACCTTTTCAGTATGGTGTCGATGTACCTTGACTGTGAAAGTCCCAACATCCTCTTATATCTATCACGATAGATCTGGATCCCCAGAATGTAGTTGGCATCGCCCAGGTCCTTCATGGAGAACCTCTGCGACAAGAATCCTTTGACTGACTGTAGCATAGGAATATCATTTCCTATTAGGAGAATGTCATCCACGTACAAGACGAGGAATACCACAGTTCTCCCTACAATCTTACTCTAAATGCATGGTTCATCTGGGTTTTTGATAAAGTCAAATTCCTTGACAGCATCATCAAAGCAGATGTTCCAACTCCGCGATGCCTGCTTAAGTCCATAGATGGAGTTTAGCAACTTGCACACTTTACCGCTGCTCCCACTCTGAATGAATCCTTCCGGCTGATCCATATAGACGCACTCTTCCAAATTTCCATTTAGGAAAGCCGTCTTTACGTCCATCTGCCAGATTTCATAATCGTGGAAGGCAGCAATGGAAAGAAGGATCCGAATGGATTTCAGCATAGCCACTGGAGAAAAGGTCTCATCATAGTCCAAACCAGGTCTTTGACGAAAACCCTTTGCAACAAGTCTAGCTTTATAGGTCTCAACCTGCCCATCTACACCAATCTTCTTTCTGAAGATCCATTTGCAGCCTACGGGTTTTACCCCTTCTGGAGCAAAGTCCAAAGTCCAAACTTTGTTGGTGTACATGGACTCCATCTCGGCCCGCATTGCATCCAGCCATTTTACCGAGTCGCCGCTCTGAATGGCTTGCTGGAAGCTTGTAGGCTCACCATAATCCATGGTGCAATCCTCTCTATCCCCGTCTATGAGAAAACCATAGTATCTCTCGGGCGGATGAGACTGCCTACTACTCCTGCGGAGTGGCGCAGGGATGTCCAGTTCTTTTGAAACTTCTGGTTCTTCCAAGCTTTCAGTAATAGCTTGTGGTTCTGGAATTTCTTCCAGTTCTATTACGCTCCCACTTATCTGATTTTCTAAAAATTCAGTTTCCAAGAAGTGGGCATGCTGAGAAACAAAAACCTTTTTTTCCTCTGCGGAATAGAAAAGATACCCCCTGGAGTTCTTTGGGTATCCCACAAACTTACACAATACTGAGTGTGCCTCGAGCTTGTCCGCATGCTGCTTTTTTACAAAAGCTGGACATCCCCATGTCTTAAGGTACTTGAGACAGGATTTCTTCCCACTCCACATCTGATATGGGGTGGTAGGCACAGTCTTGGTTGGAGCCTTGTTCAAGAGATATGCAGCTGTTTCTAGCGCATAACCCCAGAAGGATCGCGGCAACTCAGCCTTACTCATCATGGAACGAACCATATCCAATAGGGTTCGATTCCGCCTTTCCGATACACCATTGTATTGTGGTGTGTATGGAGGAGTAAGCTGAGAGAGAATTCCATTCTCTTTTAAGTAGCCCAGAAACTCGGCACTCAAGTATTCACCACCTCGATCAGATCTCAGTGCCTTGATACTTTTGCATGTTTGGTTTTCAACTTCATTCTTGTATTCTTGAAATTTCTCAAAGGCCTCGGATTTGTGCTTCATCAAGAAGACATGCCCATACCTAGAGAAATCATCTGTGAAAGTAATGAAGTATGAATAACCACTTCGCGTATGTGTAGACATTGGACCACACACATCACTATGTATGAGTCCCAAGAGCTCGCTTGCTCTTTCTCCGTGTCCAGTGAACGGAGTCTTTGTCATCTTTCCCATGAGACAAGATTCACAAGTGGCATAAGACTGATACTCGAACGGATTCAAGTATCCCTCTCTATGTAACTTTGTTAACCGTGTCTCATTAATGTGACCAAGTCTACAATGCCATATGAAAGCCTGATTTGTTTCCGGAGACTTTCTTTTAAGTGTGTTCTGGACACTGAAGATCTGAGCTTGATTCAATATGTATATTCCGTTTTGTAATGTACCTGACCCAATCAGAACTTGATTTAGGTGGATGTTAACTACATCGCTTGCAAAAGTAAAATCATATCCTTCCTTAGAAATTAAGGATACAGATATGATATTACAAGTCGCACCTGGTACATAAAAACAGTTACGCAGAATCAATATCTGCCCAGTTGTCAGTCCTAGATGATATTCCCCTACGGATTCAGCATACATGCTCATTCCGTTAGCAACCCTGAGAGTCATATCACCTTTCCTGATAACCCTACGGTTTCTCAGAGCCTGTAACGAATTACAGATATGAGATCCTGATCCGGTATCCAATACCCAGGATGTAGGGTTAACTGACATACAGTTCTCTATTACAAACACACCCGAAGCCGAAGCCACAACATGCTTCGAATTCTGGCTACTGGCTTTGCAAGCCCTGCAATCTTTCTGCCCATGTTCATTCCCGTAACAATAGGAACATCCCTCTTTTACTGCATTCATTCCCGAAACTTCTGCCTTTCCCTTTCTTTCTACTTTCCTGGTTTCCTTCAGGGTAGTAGGTAGAGACTGTTGAACTAAGTCAGTATCTGACCCGTTCTTCAACGTGGTCTTCAGGTCCGAGAGCTCAAAAGAGCTGGTCTTTGTAAGGACGTTGTCCCCTACAGATGACCCGATAGCCAACCTCGCTGGAAGCAATTCGTTCGAGGTCTCATATCTTGCGATACGAGATTGCTCTCCATATAAAACTTTTTTATGGAGGAAGATAGAAGCTGAGTCCATCTTCTCGTGCTGCCTCTGGTATATATCATCAACTGAGGCTAACACGAGGCACTTGGCTCTCGCACAGTCTTCTTCCGATATCCTACGGATATCAATATTCGTGACAGGGGAAACTGGACCTGAGACGGCAGGGGTTGGATCAGTCAAGAGGTGTCCCAGTTTGTCATGGGCAATGGACATCTGGACAGACCTTTGCCAGTCATAACAGTCAGATTCAGTCATTTTATTATCTAGATGTAACCTAGGTGCGGTCATTGGGTCGCTGCAATTAAGAGAGAGAGAAGAAAACACTTGGCATGATGCTCTTGCAAGTTTAGATTGGTTTTTAATTTATCTAAACAGGATGGCTCCTACTGTCTCTCGAATCCCTCCTCAAACCATAAAGGAAGAAATAGTCAGGATCAATCTCACCGTACAATACTTGCTTAACCGTTCAGCCAGGCCAGTATCGGTACTTCGAGGGAGGTTTTCCAACGCTTTCGCGAAGTTCCTTAATTAAGTAACCTCTTTTCCCTGTGGGCGTAGCCCCGCTAACACCTTTCTAGACACCTACTAGGTTTACAGCATTGATCGTTAAGTGAAAAAGTTCCCGAGGAGTAGCATATACTCACAGTAGGATCGGGATCCAAATATCATCGCGTGATAAAACCGAAGGAATCCTACCAGAATCATCACACTCCAAATGGTATGCAGCGCTAGCAGGTTTCAGTACTTATGAAACTCCCGATGTGGATTTTTGCCCCATGCACTTATGACCTTGACGAAGGTCAACAAATCATAAGTCACATGTCAAGTTCTACCCGTCATTATCCAGGTTAATTTGAACCCACCCGTACATACCCTTGACGAAAGTCAACAAAGTAGTATGACTGTCCCAAAACCAACGCATCTATCTATGCTACATATGAACACCCAACAGCTACCAATCACTATGCCTTGACGAAGGTCAACAAACATAGCTTGAATACTATTGAATATCCATACGAAATGACGGAGGGCTACGAATGGTTTTGGCGAAACCGTGAACGTAGTGAACTTGATATAATCGATGGAACGAGATAGCTTTTAAAAGGAGTGGTTCAAGCTCCGCGTTTAAAAGTTTAGTTTTGAAAATAACCGAGTGGTTTTCAAAGTGTTCCAATCGACTTTTACTTGGTTTATTTTCTTGCATTAGTTCTTTTAATGCGTCCCATCATTTAATCCTACCATTGCAGAAAACAACCAAAATATGACGTACGCTTATGCCATTCGCATTCGCCACGGGGCCCCGTCATCACCCGTTAGGTTACTTAACTAACGACAGAGCGGGGGCTGGGCTAGCGCGGCTGTAAAACATAAGCAACGCCTAAATAGTTATAGTATATAGATATATAGCAATGATAGACATTACAGATCACAGATGAATACATTGGATATACTAGGAATCCGCAATCCGTTCGAGCCTGCAACGAAAAGCGGATTACACGGTCGCGGTGAATAGCCAATACCCCACCCAAGACCCCTACGGGTGCGGCAAACTACCCGCCAAGTACCCGAAGCGAAGCAACCTCCCTCAACACCGTGAGTAGGCCACTCGGCACTTCGAGATACCCGGTAGTTTGTGCACCCCCTCCATGGGTCTATCCTTGGAGCAAAAACAGTAAAAAGAATTATACAATGACGGCTACAACCCCGACCCGGTTGTGCGGCCAAACAAATAATAATACATCAATTTACATATTACATGAATGAAAGAAAAAGAAACACTCATCTCACATCCACCCCGGCTATTCACCCGCGACAATCCAACGCATTCATATACACATACCATCAACAAACACAGATCACAGATATGTATAACCCCCACTAATCGACGTATAGCGATTAGCGGACGTTCAATACATATAAACATCACAGATATAACCCATTAGTCAAAGTGTAGTGAAGTTCGATCAAAAATACGGATTTATAGGCCCCCAAAAAAATTTCTTTTCTGGAAAACCTGGGCACAAATAAACCATCTTAAAAATCCCAAAACCATGTCAGAAGTACACTGCACCAAACTCGATCCAGAGAAGAGTCAAAACGGCGGCGGTTACGCGGCAATAGGCATGCTTTTGCCGCGGAACCGCCGCTCTTTGAAGTGTTCACTTGGTCGTTTTTGGTGTACTTCTTCACAAAACCCTGAGCCGATTTTTGAAGTATGATTTTTTATTTTTAGAGCAGAAAAAATTTCAACAGAAACTTAGGGTTTTGTGTTTTTAGTTTTTGTGATTTTTTCCGATTGAACTTCCATACACATTACTGCCTAGCTAGTTTATGTTTAGTTAGGCTCCGATACCACTGTAAGTCCGCGTTGCCCACCGCGGTGCTTGCGGGGAGGCGGAAAACGGAATAAAAATCGGATTTTTACTACTCTAGGCAACATAGACTAGACAAAGTCGGGATCTTTACTAAACAAAACTAACTAAAAGCTAACTAGAAATTAGCTACAAGGAAGAATGGTTATACCTAGGGCTTTATGTCCTTCTCTCCTTGCTCCTTGGAGTGTAAGAAAGAGATCGCCTTGTCGCCTTCTCGAGTCGAAGAAGGATCCACCCGAAAGCCTCAACCTTTGGCTTCAACTTCAAGCTAGAAGTAACTAAGGTGCTAGAAGTGCTAATCCTAGAACCCTAGATGAGAGTAGAGATTATCTAGAAGAGGTTTTCTCTCAAGCTCAAGTGTTTCTCAACACAAGAGAGGGGAGAGCTTGAGGAAGAGGAAGAGCAAGAGAGAGAAAGTATATGATAGAATGAGAGAATAATAAGCCATTCTCATATATATGTGTGAATTATAAAAATAGATAATTATCTAGATAATTGTCATGGTTAATCAAGACTTGACCATTATCATTTCACATTAAATGAAAATTGCAAGGATCAAAGAGCATCTTTTATATGGAATGATGATGGTCAACATGTCAACTAAGGTCAACAAGTCAAGTATGGTCAAAATGTCAACAACCCTAACCATGCACAATTATATATAGCTAATATCAATTAATTATAATACACACATAAGCATTAGGGTTAATAAAATGACAATGGTCATTAACCCTAATCAAAGTCCTCTTCCTCTGTCTCAATCAACTGTGCATACGCACCCGCATTCGTGATCCGAGGAACACGAATACAAAGAGATAAAACCAATCCCAAATCATATACTAGGATCTGGCTTAAACCAAAACCCGCTAGTATAAGCTGTCCGGACAGCAAACGTGCACAAGTGCGCGGATGTGAACGAACCCTGTCGCAAAACCATACGATCTCTACTCATTTTGCCTAAAGGCGAATAGCTCTCTGTGTGGGAGTCTAAAGACTCGACACTACGCTGGCAGTGGGTTTAACCACAGACCGCAAGCGGCACTAGCTGTACGTAACGGTCCCCAGGTAGATGCCGATAAGAAGACTGACGAGGTGACCCCATCTGAACACCTACTGAGCCTGTATGTGACAGTCTCCGTACAGTCCGGTCTGTTCGTCTAATACATCGCATGGCGGGCCTAGGGGGGTGGTAAACGTCAGTCCTCTAATAGCGGTACAAGTCGTGTCGAAGTGTAGCCCAGAATACCCTGAGATAACACTGGAAACCTACCAGTATATCTCGCTTGCCCTGGCCGGGGACTACTCGTGTAATGGCTCTCCTAGACACAGCGCGATGTCAACCCCCAATACCGGGAGAGACGAATCCTATCAAACCGTCACTGCCTCCAAGTGCTTCGGGACTGCACCCAACTACTACCTGTTTGCACGACTCCTTTGAGCCGTGGTAGGGTAGTAATCAAAGTACAGTGGGAACACACTCGAGGCGAAGTGACAGTGTCAAGTCAGCGGACTAAGCTGTACTCATGTCACCTGGGAACTGATAACTGATGATAGGTATAATACCAACCAACAGTTCTTGATGAGTCTTGTCCAGTGTACTCGTAACCTAACGAGCACCCGCATACTATCTCAAGTACGACGTACTGACGGCTGTGGGACAGACCGTCTCCCACGCTGGGATGAGAAGCGCATACGCTAGTCTACTCCGGAGTATCGATGCCCTGTCTCGATAGTCCAACGACTAGGGACCTGTATAAGGATGTGCTTATGGATTACCCAGCCCCCACGAGTGTGAGCGCCATCACAACGCTGGTAATCAAGCAAAGATCCTAAGAGCTCTACTAATATGTATATAAGCGATATGCTAAAAAAAACACATGCACATATTGAAGTAGAGACAAACCAAGTAGCATACTACCATTTTGAGCAAGATTGTATATACAACTGTGAATATCCCAAGCTTCCATTAAGTAATATACAAGCTAGTATGATACAGTAATGGCCTCTAGGACATATACACTAACAATTATTTAACGAGCCTGTTCCAATCAACTTTTGGTTCAGGAAGATGTTCATAACATTATCCTGTACTACAAAATTATATCCTTCTTTACTTAACGAAGAAACTGATATAAGATTGCATATCAGGGTCGAAATGTAATAGCATTCGTTCAGAATTAATGTATTACCATTTGGTAACTCAAGGTGATATTCGCCAACAGCCTTGGCTGCAACATTTGCACAATTCCCTACTCTTATGGAATGATCACTCTCTCCCGGTTCTCTACCTTTACGTAGCCCATATAACATATTACATATATGGGATCTCGATCCAGTATCTAATACCCAGGAGGTAGAGTTAACTGTAAAACAGTTCTCGATAACAAATACACCCGAAGAAGATGCATCAGTATGCTTGTTCTTCGTTTGGGTGGCATGGGATACCGGATATTCCCCTATTTCCTGCTCGGTCTTATAACAGATATAAGAAAGAATGGAACCACCGTTCCCCTGCTCAGTATAATAAGCGGGTTCGGTCAATACATCCATATTATTATCTTGATTAAGGCCTGACATGGTTTCTACCTGGAGAGAGAAAGAAGAAAACACTTTAGCGTATGCTATTGCAAGATTAGATTGGAAATTATCTTATCTAATCAGGATGGCTCCCACTGTTTTCATTAAATCTTCCTTCAAACTTTAAAAGGTAAGACTAGCCAGGATTAATTACACCTTACAAGTTCGCCAATCTTTCGGCCAGGCCAGTGTTGGTACTTTGAGGGAGGTTCCCCGTGCTTTCACACGGACCTAATTATAATAAACCTCGTTTTCCCAGAGGCATAACCCCATTAACACTTTTCTAGACACCTACTTGATCGACTAATTGTCATGTGTAAAACTCTCCCAGGAGTAACTCTTACTCGCGGTGGGTATCAGGATCACACTATCTCATAGAAGGTATGCAATCTCATTGCAAATTTCAACACTTTAAACTCCCGATAATACATTTGCCCCTAACCTCCTATGACCTTGACAAAGGCCAACAAACTATATGATGCTAGTCAAGTTCAACCCGTCATTTCCCGATTGAATTAAACCCACCCGTACGACCCTTGACAAAGGCCAACAAGGTCGTACGACTACCCTAATCCAATCGCATCTCATGCTTAAACAGATAAGTACTAGTCAGCTACCGCTAACTACGCCTTGACAAAGGCCAACAAACGTAGCACGAATACGAAATAGTCTTTATCTGAAATGACGGAGGGCTATGACAGGTTTTTATAAAAACCATGAGCGTAATGAACTTGATATTGTTGTAGAAACAAGTGATTTTGAAATGGAGTGTTTTTTAGGCTTTTACAAGTTTCGCTAAAGAGGTCACTCCCGGTGAAGGGATCTCGGCTCTTTCCTTATCCAATAAGGTGCTGGATATTCTACAAGGAATACCGTTATACAAAGCAAGAACTATAGAAGCAATCAAAAACAAAACCGACTGAGTTGTAGCATCTGCTGGTTTTGCTAAAGTGGTTACTCCCGGTGAAGGGATCTCGGCTCTTTCCTTATCGAATAAAGTGCTTGATATTCTATAAGGAATACCGCTATGCAAAGCAAAAACTAGAGCTACCCTTTTTATAAATTTGATTCTACAACATCTTATAGGTTTCTCTTCTTTCATTAATCTCATTAATGAATGTTCCATCATTTATGCTTCCTAAGCATTACAGAAGAAACGAAAATACAACGTACGCTTATGCCATCCGCATTCGCCACAGTGTCTCATTATGCGCCGTTGGGTTACTTAACTAACGGCATACCGGGGCGGGACTAGCGCGGGTGCAAAACATAAGCAACGTTTATTATATATCATACATACAATAATAAAGCATTCGTCTCACGCATATAATATAATCACATCATATATAATCAGCAGCAGAAAATAACATATGAAATATTAGATATACTAGGAGGTCCGTGTTTTATTTTGAGCCTGTATAAAACACGGATTCCACGGTCATGATGAATAGCCAAACCCACATCCCTAGACCCCTACAAGAGTGGCAAGTAACCCTTCCAATTCTAGGGTTAGGAGACCCGGTCTCGACTCCTCGAGATGGCCTCCCACTAGACCCTATAACCCGGTTACTTGGGCTCCCCACCTTAGGTCTATCCTAATGCGGAAAAGTAAATAATATATAATGGTGACATCATCCTCAACCAGGTAGTTCCCCAATAAAAGAATATTATATACAATGAATTTTACATCAATGAAAATAAAAACCCTCATCTCACATAAAACCCCCGGCTATTCAAAACACGACGATCCAATATAACATATCACAGCAACACATAACGTCACATGTCATCAACTTAAGTAAAATGCGTATCCCAATTATCGTTGATGTATAGCAACGAAAACGGCGATACACCACATATTACACTTACGGTCGCAGAAAAGAAAGTGAAAAACTACAACATTTGGAATCCACAATCACTTTAGACATCGTAAACCCGAAATATCACATATAACGGATTTCATGGCTAACTATATGAATTCCACATATTGTATCACATTACAGAAAAACTAGACGATGTTAAACATTCCGATCGAATCAACAAACACCTAAAAATTCCCAAAATGCTCAACATTTGAGCGTAGTTTAGAAATATCCATCACATGCCACAGTAGCAATGAACCAGTCGTAGAAGGGCCAACCAATGCTTTACTTGTGGCACCGCTAAACAACCACAAACCATAGGGTTTTGTGGCGGTTTTGACGGTCACAAAATAGAGTTAAAGTTTTGTTCTTCTAAAGGGTTCACCGTATCACTTGCACGATATTTTAATGTTCTTTAACTAATGAAAAATCCAACACTTGAAAATTTTTCGGAAAAGGTTAAAGTGGGTATTTGATATCGTTCGAACTTTTTAACACCGTCTAAAAAATCCGAAAAAAAACTAGAATTACGAATACGAAAGACTCCTAATTGCCTCTGTAAAAAGATAACATCACATGTAAATTTAGCAAAAACAAACAACACCTGAGTTGCCAAACCCCAGAGACTAGAACACCAACCAAAACCCACACCCAATTGCCTCTATTGGGCCGAGCATGCCGGACATATGCTCAAAGTGGCCGGCCATTTTCCGGCGAGGTGAGATGAGTTTTGTACGGTGTTCATAATGTATCTCATACATCATTCTACAACTATTTGAAAAAAAAATTGACACTCTGAAAAAATTTACAGAAACTAGGGTTTGATTCGGGTGTTGCGGAGTTGTTTCGGTTTCGTAATCCTACACTTATCCGTTTAATTCTCTAGTTAGGCTCTGATACCACTATTGGGTTACCTACAACGGAAGCAAGGTTTTGGGAGGCATCATCAATGCCAAGTTTAAATTTTTGCCATTCTAGATAACCCTAACCATGAATCTTAAGCTAAAGAATCAAACAAAACAACATGTTAACAACTTAACATCTAAGAGTTAGGGATTACAACCTTTGTAGTCCGTTCCTTCGCTTCATAAGCTCCGAGTTGAGGTCCCTTCGCTGCGATAATCATGCTACCGGACTCTAGAGAGGCTCTATGAGGTGAATGAGACATCCTTGCTTGAAGACTTCACAATCCAAGATGATCTACCTTGAGGAAACACAAACCCAAGCTTTCACTTCACTAATGAGGTATTAGTGAAGCAAACACCCGAATCTAAGTGACTAGAATATATGAGGATGATGAAGTAGGAATTTTGCTCTCTTTTGTTTTCTTTTTCTCACAAACAATCATCACAAAATAAAAGGCTAGAAAGCTTTTTGTGAGAGGAAGAAGAAGATGAAGTGTGATAAATGAATTATCTTGAGGTTAGAAAAGCAACCATAGGTTAAGCATGGCATGCTTAACCCTTGTAGAGAATAAACTATAGGCTAGGGTTAAAAGGTTAGGTTAACAAATATCTAGCAAATATCTAAGATGGTGAACAAAGTCAACATGGATAAATATCTAAACAATATCCATACAAATTAGAATTAACTAATAAGAAAATGTTAACCCAAATTTAAACCCTAGCATGGTTTAATCTCATAAACCCTGGTTGCGTTTGTAACCCTAACATGTTACAATATTATATATCACATATATAATATATAATGTAACAAAAGAAAATAATACAATTAACATATATCACATATATATCAATGTATCATCAAGTGAGAAAAAGAATCGTTTAAGTGAGCTTATATTAGTTAATATAATGTAATATATCAAATATATAATTATACATTAAATTATCGAATCAACATTTGATCCGATAATCCAGCTATTTTGCAAATAACCGACTAATATAATATGTATCAGTTCATCGAATCATCACTTGATCCGATGACTCGGCGATATCACATATACCCGGCCGATATCACATATCGCGAGAATCGAATACGGTATCACAAACATGTATTATTCTCGGTCCCGCACATATCACATATGTGCTCCTACTCCGTTTTGCCTGAGCCAGGAAACCTCTGTGTAGGACTCTAAAGAATCGTCAATACGCCGGCAGTAGGTGATGATCATATCACACACGCACAAGATGCAAGCGGTCAGCTAAACCTAACAGCTACCCGGGTATTGAGCGATCAGAAGATCAACATACAAGCCTGCACACACTCCTGTGAATCCAATCAGTAACACTACCGTACAGTCCGGTCTCTTCGTCAGATATGTCGCATATCCAGTTTTAGGGTGGTAAACGTCAGACCCCAGTAACCGATAAGTCGTGTCGATGTGAGGCTTATAACGGGTTGAGAAACTACTGATAACACTTACCAGTATGTCTCCATATCATCCCTGGACAGAGACTTCCAGTTATAGCCAATCGAACACAACGCAACATTAACCCCAATACCGGGAGAGACGAAACCCCTCCTATCGCTCATTGCCTCCATGTGATACGGGACTGTACCCAAAAACCACCGTTTTGCATGTTGTCTTGAACGTGGTAAGGCGGAAATCAAACCACAGTAAGAATCACACAAGACTCTAGGACGATCTCGGGTCTACAGACTAACCTGTACCAGTGTCACCAGAGAACTGCTACCTGACGATAGGTATAATACCATCTAGGAGTTCTCGGTGAGTCCGTTCAGTGTACCCAGTCTCCACTGAGCACCCGTACACCATCTTTGATGTCAAACACCAATGGATGTGGGATCATCCATCGCCCATAATATGGGTTATGATGTGTATACGCTAGTCTACTCTGGTTTATCGATGCCCTGTCTCGATACACCCTCGATTAGGAACAATTATAGGATGTACTCGTTGACTACCCTGGCCCTACTAGTGTGATCTGCATCAAAGTCCTAGTAGTCAAGTACATATCCCAAGGGCTTTATCAACATGTGAGAGTAAGACGGTAAACCAATACAAGTCAACATGTTAAGACAAAGTGAAACCAGATAGCATACTATCATGTCGAGCAAGAAAGTCCTCTATATATATATCCAAGCATCCACTATAATATACATCATATGCACAACAATGGCCTCTAAGGCATTTACATAACTAACAAAACATGCAACTAGGGTTTTGTCACGACCAGAAATATTAGCTCGTGACCAGCACATAAATCACGCAACGTCTAAAGGCGTAACGTAATTCAAGTAAGCTGAAACCCAGAAATCTAAACCTTTTTAAGAAAATAAAAGTGGTGATGTTTTGAAATAAAGGTATAATGAAATCAAGTTTTCTTAAATGCATAGAAAAGGAACATGAATAATGCAAGTGAAATTTACTAGTTTGAAAACATGTTTCGTCTTTTAAAAATTTGGGCAGCACCTTCTATGTATATTTTGATCCAAAACCACAATACATAATAATGATAAAGGCATCCCCAAGCGGGAGCTAGCTCTACCCCAAACGGCGGATCCACAACACCGCAAAGCATAAATATAAATATACGACGCCCAACGGTGAAGATCGCCACAAAAGATAAAGAAATAAGCAAGACATAAACCCAAAAGCGAACATAAAACCCATCGCTCAAATCTCGCAACCACAAGTCTTGCTAAGTGTCACTACATATACAAATACTAGTTTGATTGATGGAGTTGACTAGATGCAACAGGAAATATAAATACAAAAGGGGTATGATCTAACATGTACCACCTACCAAAGCAAAACACCCGAATGTAGTTGTGTGCTAGCGATGCCGCTACTGATCCATGCGGACAACCTCTAAGAACTGTGGCACAACGGAGGTGAGTTGCCAACTCGTGAGTAGAAAAACATCAACAAGTAGAAATCGAATAAACAACGACTCCTAGGTCAACTATATCATGAAGGTAATACTATGATATCTAGGGTGACCGTATCTATATATGTTCCAACAATGTAATCAACACCTATGTATGCGGATATCATCCAACCATATGATCAATGCCTGTATGCATGTGGATGTCGTCCAACCATATCATCAATATATGTAGGGATGTGGATCCTGTCTACGTGTTAACCAATGACACAACAACATCATGCATGTAAATATCATAAAAGGGCGTAGCAGCAAGTTCATTCGGAAGACCCACGTTTTTCTGACTTTATGAATCAGCGAAGCATATGCATAGAAGTATGAGGATGTAAATCAACGTGTGTCCAGCGCGACACATCAAAATTATGGAACCTGAGTGTCCAGCATCGACACTCAAAAACATCATGAAACCCATGTCCAGCATCGACATGTAAATTCTCATATCTCGGGCTCCTTCAGTCCGGATCGGCCCTCGGGCTCCGTCTGCGGGCTCCGGCAGAAAAGGTCGGCCCATATCCATCTCACGACTCCGGTCGGTATCCTCCGGATAACCGCCATGTCCAACCAATCACCGGTAGGTAGTGGTCCCTCTGCCAGGCTCATCGTCATCCCCACGATCTTCTCGCCCTAGGGTACCCTACCGGGTCCACCATGAACCCGCAAACGGATCATCTAACTTCTCGAATCGGGTTTCACATATCACACGTCTCAGAACCGAGAAAACGCATAGTGGACGCACTGAAATATCATATCAAGAGAAACCGGGTTTTTAAAACAATACATACTTTCTTTTGAAATGACCACGGTTCTTAAATCCAGAAATTTCATAAAATCAGCATATCTCAATGCGTATAATCGTAAAGCATGATGTATGCGACATATAACAGAATGTAAGAATATTCGTATATCCTGCAATATGGAACAGTAATATGCACATATCGAGGGAAAACCGCTCCTTTAAAAGAATCCAGTTTTAAAATATATCCTGCGGTTCCCAAATTCTCCAAAGTCAAATGCAACATCGTGTAAAGGTGCATATGTAACTATAGCAAGTAAATTATGCAAGGAGTCATATCATGATGCAGCAATCCTACTGTGTAGTGACATAGCAATTATCAATGATGAAGTGTGTGTGCCGGCCAATCTGTGTAAGTGTGACATACGCATCATCGATAATGGTGTAGGTGTACTGGCACAGGTATATGTAATGTAAAGAGAGTGACATGAACGTAGTATAAAGTAAAACGTATGTGAATGCTGACAGGAATACGTATCTAACATGACCGAGTCGATGAATCTATCAATCGGCGTCCAACCTCACAACATCACGAACGGAAAATTATCGTACAGCGGCATCAAACCATTAGGGATCCTATCATCCTATATTACAATGAGGGTACGGATCTAAGGCCTCGCACGGCAATCTCTCATGATTCACAACATATATAAATATATCTATATACCTATGTCCGGGGTCACATCCATAACAATCTCATATCAGGGGACCGGCAAGGTATCAATCATCTCAAGCGACTCGCATTCGTATACCAACATATCATCAAATCATCATATCACGTCTTATATTCTTTTCATCGTATTTATTTCCCACATCAAGTCAATTTTACATATACATTCTACCTTTACTATAAGCATACGTCTCTAATCTAACATACACACCCGAACCATACAATCAGATTTAAAGGATGCGAATCGTAGTTTTGAAAGTAGGGGCTACGGTGTTTTTAAGGAAAAGATATCATTTGAAAATCTGTAACGTCCCTCAAAGTATCTATTTAAAAGATGCGTATGATTCTTCAGTTTGGATATATGTATGGTTCGGATGACACATTTACGTCGGCTATCTAATCTTATAGTACCCAAAACGGCAATGTCATCGAACATCATCCCCAAATCCCGTCGTCACATATTAGTCGTAACATATCACTTCTAACTATCCTTTAATTTCTAATATGGTTTCTCTAACTATCTTTTAACTCTATCCATAGTTTTCTAATAAAGGTTCCCTTAACCATATTCTATATATATATATATATATATATATATATATATATATATCGGTTTCCATCAAAATTTGCGGGGGTGCTATATGACATCAACCCGACTTCCCCCATAGATATAGATCTACTCACTTGATCCTTACTTGCCGAAGTCGATGACGCCACGCTCCGTCGCCTCGGAATCCACGCGAAAGTACCTACAATATCAACACATATTGCAATCGCTATTAAAATCGAATCCGGAAATCCGATACGGCACGCGGTGCGCTCATAGGTTAGAACTTATAGCCTACGCGTGCAAAACAATCAAACAACCCTTGTTGTTGACGTACAAACGCCCAACAACCAATTACAATACCAATAACCAAAACCAAGCATTCAAAATACGGAAAATACGAAAACAGCAATATACGAAAACCACTCCAAGATTTCACCCTAGGCCAAACTAGAATATTTTGCACATTGGGTTGCTCTAGATATTGGATAACAATGCCACAGACCAAAAATCAAACGAAATTGCCCCGACATGGCCGCAATTTGCGGCCAATACACTTAAATCTGCGGCCATTTAAAGGGGGTAGGGGCTCAGGTTTCAGGGGGTGGTTCATGGTTGCCTGCACGTCTCATGGTCAAGGGAACCTCTTTTACAATGGTCTCGGGTCATCCCAGATCTCTAAATACCATCACTAAATCCACAAAAACCCGATATCGACGAATCTAAATTTCGTATTTTGGGCTTTGGTCACTGGTCCAGGTCAAGAATTGGTTTCAAGGGTCTTGTAACAGCCACTAGGCATCACCCAATCCACACAACACTTAAACCCCTCTCTAGGAATTTCCAAGTTCACAAATCCACGCCTTAACCCCCTTTCTAAACTAACTAGAATGCTAAGAAAACATAAACTAACTAAGTGAAGGGAAATATACCTCATGGATGCAACCAAGCAAAACCGTATAAGTCCAAAGTCCTCAAAATCCAACATTGATGGGTCCAAAGTGTAGAGGGTGAAGAGGGGATCAACTTTTGTGAAGGGGGTATAGGGTTTTGGTGAATATTTTGATATGGTTTCATGGGGCAGAGGTGGAAGGAGATGTGGAGGAAGGAGATGAAGAAAAATAATAATGGGGTGGAGTTATGGTGGCTGCCTTCTCTCTCCTACCATCACTCTCTCTTATTCTCACCCTCTTTCTCTCTCTCTAATCATTTTCTCTTTTTAACCTTTTCTCTTTTTCTTTTCTTCTTAAAACCAAACCATATAATACCCCAAAACAACATAAGAAACAACATGTAATTAAAATGCAACATGATATGGTGCACTAGCCATGGAAAACTATAGAAATACGGATTTGGCCTAATCGCGATTAGCAGTGCAATAATCGGGTTTTTATCCAAACTGCATATAATTAAATATAAAAATGCCAAATCCAATAAATAAAATTTTAAATGAATAACTCATTTTAATCTCCATTTATTTCACAAATATTGGTATATTTTTATACCCATTTTCGAAAACCCCAAATTTCGCAAATCAGGCAGTTTTCGGGAAATATATTATTTTAATATTAAATTCCAAAAATAATATTTTATATTTTCTGGAATGTTACAATCTTCCCCCCTTAAATAAATTCGGTCCCCGAATTAAATTTAAACCCCCAAAATCTAAAGCATTTCCATAATCAGCTCAAATCAACGGGGCTTTGAAATCACGGAAGATATAGAAATACTACAGCGCATCGCGTGCACATGAAAACGAGTGCGAAACTCAAAATCGAACTCCGTCAAGCGTCATGCAAATCATCGGATTTGCACGCATATCATCGGAGTTACAATGGAGATATAGATCTCGAAATCCATTACTGAAATCATACACCAGTCAAATACTATAATATGTATATAGTACGCATACTTGGAAAAAAAATTTCTAAAATAGAATAACACATCTGCAAAATCTTTTCTAAATCGTCGCGTGATGCGTAACTCACGGCATAAGTGACGGACGCTCATTCGTAAAGTAATAATTATATGTTCATATACGTTTTGCTAAAATATACGTTCCGCCCTTTCAAAATATCCCAAAAAGTTTTCCTTTGTAAACGTTCGTGTCTCTCGCGGACACGTTGGAAATAGCGAGACTATAGCTCCTTTTTGAAAACCTCTTGTTAAACTTTTTGATGCATGCAAAGTACTCAGGTACTGTCCTCAGATCAGTCCTGTTTGGCTACTACACAGTATGGTGCCCAACATGAAAACAAAGTGCTCAAAAGCAAAATCAGCCTCGAAAGGTGTATCCAATAATCACGTGCATCTGGTACGCACGGAAATTAAATCCAAATACACGTGCCACAATATGCACAAAAGAAAAGCTAAGTGCAACAGGTGTGCACGAAAGAATATGTCCAGTGCAACGGGTGTGCACGACAACAATATCAAGTGCACCTAGAGTGCACGAAAACCTCAATCCAGTGCAACTAACATGCACGATTGAAAATCCCAAATCGAGTGCATCCGGTGTGCACAAATCACATCTCATACCATGCGCCCAACACGCGCGAAAATCCAAATTAAGTGCAACTGTCATGCACGAATGAAATCGAAATCAAGTGCATCCAACAAGCACGAATAAAAATCTAAATCAAGGGCATCCATCGTGCATGAGTAAAATCTCACTCAAGTGCATCCGATGCGCACAAAATCCAATATCAAGCGCCTTATATGCGCAAAAATCTAACCCAAGCGCGTCAGGTTCGTATGAAACATCTAGTGCAGTAGCATGCACAAAAATGAACATCAAGTACAAACGCGCACGAAAATACAAATCTGGTAAAACGAATGCTCAAAGACATAAATCGGGTGCAACCAATGTACGGAGTATAAATCTAGTGCAACTAATGCATGAATACCCGTCCGGTGCAACAAATGCATGAAATGCAAATCTAGTGCAACTAATGTACGAAATACGAATCCGGTGCAGCAAATGCACAAAAACATAAATCTGGTGGAACAATTGCATGAAATGAAAATCTAGTGCAACAAATGCACGAAATGCAAGTCTGGTGCTTCAAGTGCACAAAATACAAATACAATGCATCCAGTGCACGAAATATAAATACGGTGCATCTAGTGCAGAAATACAAATACGGTGCATCTATTGCACAGCGTAAAAACCTAGTGCGACAATTGCACATAATATAAATCGGGTGCAACAAGTGCACGGAAACACATTAATAACTCAAATGTGTATAAAAAGCAACACTGAGTGTACCAAGGTGTATAAAATCAAATAAGCATGCAACTGCGTGCACAAAACACGTATCAATGCACTGCAAGCATATGTAAGCTATACCGAGTGCATAAATCAAATCGAGTGCGCACCATATGCACAAAATCAAATCAACCGTATGAAATCCACGAAATCATAAATACGTGCAGCCAAGGCATAAAACCGATCTCAAGTGCAATAAATATGCACAAATCATAAATCAACACAACGGTGTATAAAACATATCTCAAGTGCAATAACTATGCACAACATATAAATACCCAGTTGGTACAGCCAAGGTGCACGGAAACGATATCATGAAACTCAATCATCAAAACTCAAATCCAAGCGATATAAGCGTGATACTCAGATCACAAACACAAATCGCAACAAATGACACTGAGATACACCACCTATAATGTCGAAAAATAGCGGTGCGCTACAACTGGCAAAGCAAGAACATCCGCTTGCCTTCTGCTCATGGTGTGGCGTCCTTTGTCCCTGGGTCTTCATTTCACTACGGATTACCAATCTCACAATCCGTCGGCTCGTCGGCCCGGTCAGGTGTACTAACGGAAATAATTCCGCTCTGGCACTCCTCTGGTCATCTCTCAACTGATTATCATGACCACTCGTAAGGCAGCACGTCAATGGCGTCGGCCTCTGGCCCTCTGAATACAAATGACACAACTGATCCTCGGCGCAACTCTTATCGCAGCAATGTCCTGGAAAGGACCTGCTCAGGGTCTCTTCCGATCTCGCCTATGCCGAACTATACGGAGGCTAGTACTCTTGCAAAATCTTTTCTCGTCTCTGGACATCTGCGTTCTCAGCACATCATTTTCTCGGGAACTGGCTGTATCCCAACGCCTCTGTATACATATCAGATCTCTGATCTTGACGGGGAGTAACAACAGCTCGCCATCTCGCGCGAACCTCTGGTCCCACTCGTCTTTATTATCGCCCACTTCGACGTCACGTCATGCTATCTGCGTACTGTAATTGATCTTGGCTACAGTCAATCCGGAGTCTCTCACACGGATTCGAAATCACGAACTCGATATCTTCATCACTGACACTGAGGTACAATCACGACCCAAAAGTACGGAACATGACCAGCACTTAGACTACGAAATGTCTCGAGGCGTACGTAATCTAAGTAAGCCGAAAACCCAGAAATCCAAACCAAGAAAAGTAGTAGAGTGAAGTAAAACCAATTTAAATCAAGTAGTTTTAATGGCATAAGCCGAATTATGCGTTTTTAAACACATCAAATATTTCCTGAAAATTTCGGCAGAGTCTCCTTTGTAATTACTGGCCCCCAAACGGGATACAACATGAATAGTATACGAAATCAATAAAAGGCATCCCCAAGCGGGAGCTAGCTCTTCGTTAATCGACGGTCACAACCACACAAGCAATATAATATACAACGCCAAGGGCGAGGATCAATAACTCAAAAGGAAACTCAAAACCACAAGAAATCCACAGAAAGATAACGCGCGACTCTAAGATTGAAAGAATAACATCACTGGTCTCTATCTCAAAATAAATACATGTTTGGTTGATGGAACTTCTAGATACAATCAGAATAATAATATACAAGGTATAATGATGGGTACGATACAAATAAACCCACCTACTAGCAAGTCACCCGAAAAGAAGCAGTGCCAGAAAGCCATAATGAAACCTGTACGGCAAAACCTGCAAGAAACTGTGGCACAACGGGGGTGAGTTGCCAACTCGTGAATAGAAACATCTACGAACAGAAATCGCATGAACAACGCAATCCTAAGTCATACGATCATAACATATCCTCAAATATATAACCAGCAGCCTATAACGATGGCTAGGGTATACCTCTAAACAACGGTAATACCAAGTGCTCGTGTCAGTACCTCAGATAGCAATATATAATATGGATGATGTATGAATGCATGAAAACAGAGTACATGTACTGAAGGAACTGCTTTCATAACTCAGTGAGATTTCTGTATTTTTTTAAAAAAATGAGGTATCATAAGGAAATCAGTATAAACCGTGTCTAGCATCGACACAAAAACATAAATCCACATATCTCAATATCTCAGGTTCCGGCTACCCGAACTGACCTGGTCATCAAATCTCAGTACCTCAATATCTTGAAATATCAATGTCTCAAATCTCAATATCTAGGACGCCGTCAGTCCAAACCGGCCCCTACCATCCATCTCAAGACTACGAAGGTATCCTCCGGATATCCGACGCGTCGGGTAAAATCACCGGTCGGTAGTGCTCCCCTGCCAGGCTCAACGTCAACAACACGATCCTCTTGCCCCGGGGTACCGCACCGGGTCCACCATGTACCCAAAACGGTTCCTCCACTCCTCGAACTCGGGTCTCAAAATCCATCAGCAAACTCATGGTGGACGACTCATACATCATGGGAAAACCGCACTTTTTATTTAAAAAGAGGGAAAAGAAGCTTATATAAGTTTTGCGGTTTTCCCCCAAATCCAGAAAATCTCATGGAAATCTGAATCCAAATCATCAATAGCATGTAAAACCATGAATATAGGCATGAGAATCCATGAATGCGGCATAACAATGAATAACAGTATGCATGAAGTAGCAAGTAATAACTACAATGTCTAACTAGCATATAAGGCAAGTATACTAATATCATGTCTAAACTATTAGCTAACAACCTATGTCAAATGAAATAGTATTTTCTAAAGTGTTCGTGACATGGAAATTACCGACGAAGATGTGTGTGAGCCGGCAAGTACGTGTACGTGGTACATACGCGTCATCGGTAATGGTGCTAGTGTCCTAACAGCATGATATCAACAATAGAATATGAAACATAATATAAGCATGTGATGTGGAGAGAACAACAATAATGAGCGGGAGCTAAATACTAGACACAAAGATAACAATCTATATTTAATATAAATCTAGTCTAACAACTACACTAAACTAAAGGGCTAAGCTAACTGGCTACTGAAGGTAAGGAAACCGCCTAACACCTGAGTCGATACATACACACACACACACACACACACACACACACACACATATATATATATATTAGTCGGTGATCCCGCCTCGATAATACCACATCCGATACCATATCTATAATCAAATATTCCCAAGTCAAGAGCGTGGATCAAACATCAATATATAGCTCGTACGTAAATCCGTCGTACGGCATCCCAAATCAGGATACGGGTCAATATCGCATTCATCAAATTAATCATTGGGTATCCTTTTTATCAAAGATCATAATCTGGGGTACTGATCTACGTCTAGTGCAATACTAATATCATCAATCTAATCATGATCTGACCGCTGATCTACAGCCTCATACAAACCGATATCATCATCATATATCGTCATAAAAAGGTATGCATCGCCTAATGCGACCTATTATGAATATCTTAACATATCTTATCTCATATCACGATCAAAAGCCAACCATTCAATGTATAACACTATTCACCCGTGTCGTCGTCCTAAGATCCGCTATAACATCAGGACGTATCTCAAGTACGAATCCTGCCATATCACCGTTCTCGCGGTCTCAAACAAATCTTATCGACTCAACTCAAATCCCAAATACTATCCTCAAATCTAGTATGTGAACACATAGTCCCATACCAATGTGAACGCATAACCATATAACCCCATAAAGACACATATGAAAGAAGAATGTATGCAAGTATGGTGTGTGTGTGTGTAAATGTGGTGCAACCTCTACTCTAGGGTCTCGCAACACTAAACTAATCCGATCACACCCTAAATCCATCTATGTCATCAATAACATCAAACAATATATATAATCACTATGTGTGTATACGTATTCGTATACATCTCCACGAACTGCGGGGGTGCTATACGCCATCCACCCGACTTCTCCCCGTAGATATAAATCTACTCACCTGGTCCTCGCTCGCCGGTGCCGACGTCGCCACGTGCTTGCTTGTCGTCTCGAAGTTCACATGGGGTACCTACATATCATAACGTACCGTATCGCATTAAAACCAAATTCGAAATCGAAACGGTATACGAAAATCAAATCTGCACGCGTATCACGCATAGGTCAAAACATATCGCCTACGCATGCAAGAATAGCCAAACCAACCCTCGATGTCGATGTACGAACGTCAAACCATCGAGAAAACCCAAACACACTCATTTGCGCATCCATGAACACTAACTATAATATAAAATAGGTTAAAATTTACAAAAACCCCAGACTCACATTAAAAGCCATTTTTCCGAAAATCTAGCAAGCAAACATTACCCGTTTTAGTACAAAACTCGACGTTTACACAAATCTAGAGGCCATAATACTTATTAAATATCTTAAATAAGTCATAAAAACAATTTCCACAATTTAATCTCATTAAATTCCTTTAACCCCAAAATTCTAGTTTACAAAATACCCAATTTTTAACAATTTATAGCAAAAATGCACAAACAACAATTTAGCTAGGATTTTCATGAACTAAAGGCATTAAACCACTCAATATAATATTTATAATGACATGAAACCTTAATTTGAATTTTATCTCACAACAATATAATTATTTTAAAAACCTAGTTTACAATATATATAAATATCACATTTTGAATCAACAAAAATGCAAACTAGCAACTCAATTTGATTTAGCAAAACATTAATATGGCAAATACCTCCCACAACTATAGTCTCACAACACGAAACCTTAACTAGATTTTTCACAAACCCTAATCTAAACCTTCTCTTGCAAACCCACAACTTTCAATTAAACCGAAATTAAGCACCTAACAAGCTTCAATAAGGAATTTGAACCAAAAAGAACAATGGGTCAAAAGTTATACCTCACAACCATGAATCAAACTACAAATCTAGACCTCCAATTTGAAATCCTTGCACCAAGATCCATGCTAAAGAAGATGAGGGAAAATGGGTAGGAGTCGGATTCGGATTTTTGCTTGATTTTTGATGGAATTTGGACATTTTTTTTAGGGAAAAAGAGATGGGGTTTTGGGGAAATTTCTGGATAGCAAGGAAGGGAGGCTCGGCTGCAGGTGGAGAAAAAGAGGAGAGAGAGGGAGGTGAGGGAAAATAACATCTAGTTAAAGTCCACTTTTGTTTCTACATTTCCTTTTCTTTTCTTTTCTTTTCTTTGTGTTATTTTTTGTGAGATGAGAGGCCCAAGAATGGGGGGCTGTCAAGGGGGCCGGCCAGAGCTATAGGGGAGTGGGTGTGGGTTTTGTTTGGGTGAGAAAAAAAAAGATAAATGTTGTACCCCACTTCCATTAACCCTAATTTCACAGAAAAAGTCTTTTTCTTCGATATTTTCTAAACCGTTTTGGCAAACCATTTCATTTCAAAAACTACATGATAAAATTTTGTTTAATGTGTTATGGTGCACAAAATTTGTTTCAACTCATTCCAATTTGTAATTTTCCCGAATTAAATGTATTAGTGATGGCTTAAAATAATATTAAAATAATTAATTTCGGAAAATTTTTCAGAAAATTTGAAATTTCACCAGTGAATCAATAAACACCAAATACTAGCAATTACATAGCTAGAATATGTATATTTAATTTTATAATAAAGATATTTGTATTTTGACTTTTTACAGAAAACCCCCTAATTTTACCGATTTTCCGAAATTTCACCAAAACGATTTTCAAAACGTTACAATCTTCCGACCTTAAAGAAATTCGGTCCCCGAATTTAAATTAAAACTTCCCCCCTTAAAGAAATTCGGTCCCCGAATTTAAATTAAACCCCCCCAAACACTAAAACATCCAAGCAAAACCGTCAGGTCGTCGGGGTTCCGAAATCATAAATACATAAAACAAATAATAGCGCAGCGCATGCGCATGAAAAATGAGCATATAACTCAAAATCAAAACTCCGTCAAGAATCCCGCAATCATCGGAGTCATGGTAAAGACACAAATGTCAAATCCAATACAAAACCAATATGATATAACTCGAAACTATACACGTAAATATCAAATCTATATATGTAAATATCTGAAAGGAATGCATGCCAAATCTCTTAAAGTCGCTGTGCGATGCGCATAACACTGCACAGTGGCGGACGTCTATCATATGAAAATAATCATATACATATATACCTTTTGTTTGAACTGAACGTTCCGCCATTTTGGGAAACAATTTGGAAGGGTTTTCTTGTTTTAAACGTTTCGTGTCATATGAGACATGTAGATAAATACTGAGACTGTAGCTCGCTTTTTGGAATTCCCTTCGATAGCTATCAATGCATGCAAAATACATTCAGGTACTGTTCTCTGACTAGTCCTGCTCAGTACGAAAACACATAGCAAATATCATAAAAACGTACTGCTCTTTAAGAAATCAATCCCAAAATATGCATACGAATACTACGTGTGTCTGGTGCGCACGGAAATCAAAATCCATATATGTGCCAACATGTGCACAGAAACAAGATCTAAGTGCATCGGGTGTGCACGAAACATCTGTCATAGGCAACGTGGGTGCCTGACAGCAAAATCAGGTGCATCTGTCATGCACGATGAATCTCGATTTAGTGCATCTGGTGTGCACCAAAATCGCACCTCAAAACATGCGCCCAACATGCGCGAAAATCCAAATCAGGTGCATCCATCGTGCACGAAATCATGAAATCCAATATCAAGCGCCGAACATGCGCAAAATCCAATCAGGTGCACAAGGTGCACAAAATAAATATCGAACATCACAATCGAAATCGAAGTCCAGTGCATCTAAGTGCACCAAATGCGTATCACTGCACTGCAAGCATATATGAACTATACCGAGTGCAAAAACCAAATCGTATGCGTATATACGCACAAATCAACTCAACTGTATGAAATCCATATAATCATAAACATGAGAAACTAAGGCACGAAAACTATCTCAAGTGCAACAACTGTGCAAAAATCGTAAATACTCAGTAGGTGCAACCATGGCACATGAAAACAAATATCATGAAACTCAATCATCAAAATCAATCATGCAAATAGATCGCCTAAAATACCGAAATCAAATATGGCGGAATAGTCCCCGCTCAAGCACTTCCTCTAAGAACCTCTGTCCAACTGTCGTGGTCACTCATAGCATATCTCGTCGACGATCCTGAACTATGGCCTGCCGGTGTGCATAACATGACCACTCCTGGGTCTAAGTCTTCTCGTAATTTATTCCAGAAAGGTCCTATCGAGATCTCTCCCAAACCTCGTCTCTGCCGAACTTTCCGGAAGTCATCGTCCCTTACTAGATCTGTTCTCGTTCCGGAACGGCTTCATACTCATCGCAACTCCTTCTGGAAGGTATATCCAAGTACAATGCCTCGGCATGCGTATCGCATCTCTGATGTCGGTGGAGTAGAACGTCATCTTATCCAGATCTTGTATGGACCTCTGTACTCCACTTTTCCCTAATGTCGACTGCTTCAGACTCGTCTCGTCGTGGCTGCATGGACTGAGCTCCAACGGCTATCCTCGTATCTGGAGTCTCCCAAGAAATGCATCTCACCACCTAGAATCCGAATGAAGTCGAACCATCCGATCGATTCGTCAAAACCTCATAATCCCCCAAGAGCTCAACATCTTGGGTACAGTTTAACAGTATCGAGTACATACCACAGCATCGATGGTCCAGCCGTAGAGGGCAAACCCAAGCCTCACTAATGGCGCCGCGGAACTGCCGCAAACCCTATGGTTCAAAGGCTTTCACACGGTCATTAAGTCGAGTTAGGGTTTCATTCTTCTAGAGGGTCCATAGAATTGCCTGCATATCTTTCCGAATACTTTAAACCTGGAATAATAGGTTTCCGACATTCGATCGTCTTTGTCGACTCTCTACATCTCCGCGTGAAGTCGTCTCTAGCTGGAATCAATCTATCTGATGACCTCGCATCGGGGTAGGCGAACGAACCACCTGTCCTAGTCATTCATCCTCGGGTGACTAGTGACCTTCTATCATATATTAGTACAACCCGTCCTGCAATAGCTCCAACATCTGGGGCGATATCTCGTCGTTCGCAGCAATGACTGGCTCACTCGTCTTCACGGTGAACAATGCCTCAATCATCATGAATAAGCAATACACAAACGGTCATCAAAATCTGGTTGGCCTCTGTCATTGGCTCAATCCTCTGGGGCTGATCTGCACGTCTGAGTAATCTCATACAGCAATCTACCCAACGCTCGTGGCGAGAAAACACAAAAAAAAGACACATCTCCGCAATCGTGTGTCGCCGGAATTACGTCCTGGTCAGTCCTCGTTCGTGACGAGCTCATGCTGACCGCAACTCTAGCCATAGCTCTCCCTGCGCGTAATCCTGGCAGCAAAACCATAACTGGTACCGATGAGGCTAGATCAGGAATGAATATGATACTGATCAAAGAAATGTATATCCTAAGGCTCCTTAAGTGGACTAGCGTATCGTAAGTATGCCGCGGAACATATCCACGGCACGTCACTCTACTTTAGTCACCTATTCCATCAACCAAGTGTCATCCTACGCTCCGAAGGTAAAACCTAACGCTCTGATACCAATTTTGTCATGACCCGAAAGTACGGAACATGACCGACACTTAGACTACGAAACGTCTCGAGGCGAACATAATCTAAGTAAGCCGAAAACCCAGAAATCCAAACCAAGAAAAGTAGTAGAGTGAAGGAAAACCAATTTAAATCAAGTAGTTTTAATAGCATAAGACGAATTATGCGTTTTTAAAAACATCAAATATTTCCTGAAAATTTCGGCAGAGTCTCCTTTGTAATTACCGGCCCCCAAACGGGATACAACATGAATAGTATACGAAATCAATAAAAGGCATCCCCAAGCGGGAGCTAGCTCTTCGTCAATTGACGGTCACAACCACACAAGCAATATAATATACGGCGCAAAGGGCGAGGATCAAGAACTCAAAAGGAAACTCAAAACCACAAGAAATCCACAGAAAGATAACGCGCGACTCTAAGGTCGAAAGAATAACATCACTGGTCTCTATCTCAAAATAAATACATGTTTGGTTGATGGAACTTCTAGATACAATCAGAATAATAATATACAAGGTATAATGATGGGTACGATACAAATAAACCCACCTACTAGCAAGTCACCCGAAAAGAAGCAGTGCCAGCAAGCCGTAATGAAACCTGTACGGCAAAACTTACAAGAAACTGTGGCACAACGGGGGTGAGTTGCCAACTCGTGAATAGAAACATCTACGAACAGAAATCGCATGAACAACGCAATCCTAAGTTATACGATCATAATATATCCTCAAATATATAACCAGAAGCCTATAACGATGGCTAGGGTATACCTCTAAACAACGGTAATACCAAGTGCTCGTGTCAGTGCCTCAGATAGCAATATATCATATGGATGATGTATGAATGCATGAAAACAGAGTACATGTACTGAAGAAACTGCTTTCATAACTCAGTGAGATTTCTGTATTTTTTTTAAAAATGAGGTATCATAAGGAAATCAGTATAAATCGTGTCTAGCATCGACACAAAAACATAAATCCACATATCTCAATATCTCAGGCTCCGGCTACCCGGACTGACCTGGATCATCAAATCTCAGTACCTCAATATCTCGAAATCTCAATATCTAGGACGCCGTCAGTCCAGACCGGCCCTACCATCCATCTCAAAACTAGGAAGGTATCCTCCGGATATCCGACGCGTCGGGTAAAATCACCGGTCGGTAGTGCTCCCCTGCCAGGCTCAATGTCAACAACACGATCCTCTTTCCCCAGGGTACCGCACCGGGTCCACCATGTACCCGAAACGGTTCCTCCACTCCTCGAACTCGGGTCTCGAAATCCATCAGCAAACTCATGGTGGACGACTCATACATCATGGGAAAACCGCACTTTTTATTTAAAAAGAGAGAAAAGAAGCTTATATAAGTTTTGCGGTTTTCCCCCAAATCCAGAAAATCTCATGGAAATCCGAATCCAAATCATCAATAGCATGTAAAACCATGAATATAGGCATGAGAATCCATGAATGCGGCATAACAATGAATAACAGTATGCATGAAGTAGCAAGTAATAACTACAATGTCTAACTAGCATATAAGGCAAGTATACTAATATCATGTCTAAACTATTAGCTAACAACCTATGTCAAATGAAATAGTATTTTCTAAAGTGTTCGTGACATGGCAATTACCGATGAAGATGTGTGTGAGCTGGCAAGTACGTGTACGTGGTACATACGCGTCATCGGTAATGGTGCTGGTGTCCTAACAGCATGATATCAACAATAGAATATGAAACATAATATAAGAATGCGATGCGGAGCGAACAACAATAATGAGCGGGAGCTAAATACTAGACACAAAGATAATAATCTATATTTAATATAAATCTAGTCTAACATCTACACTAAACTAAAGGGCTAAGCTAACTGGCTACTGAAGGTAAGGAAACCGCCTAACACCTGAGTCGATACATACATACATACATATATATATATATATATATATTAGTCGGTGATCCCGCCTCGATAATACCACATCCGATACCATATCTATAATCAAATATTCCCAAGTCAAGAGCGCGGATCGAACATCAATATATAGCTCGTACGTAAATCCGTCGTATGGCATCCCAAATCTGGGTACGGGTCAGTATCGCATTCATCAAATTAATCATTGGGTATCCTTTTTATCAATGATCATAATCCGGGGTACTGATCCACGTCTAGTGCAATACTAATATCATCAATCTAATCATAATCTGACTGCTGATCTACAGCCTCATACAAACCGATATCATCATCATATATCGTCATAAAAAGGTATACATCGCCTAATACGACCTATTATGAATATCTTAACATATCTTCTCTCATATCACGATCACAAGCCAACCATTCAATGTATAACACTATTCACCCGTGTCGTCGTCCCAAGATCCACTATAACATCAGGACGTATCTAAAGTACGAATCCTGCCTTATCACCGTTCTCGCGGTCTCAAACAAATCTTATCGACTCATCTCAAATCCCAATTACTATCCTCAAATCCAGTATGTGAAAACATAGTCCCATACCCATGTGAACACATAACCATATAACCCAATAAAGACACATATGAAAGAAGAATGTATGCAAGTATGGTGTGTGTGTGTAAATATGGTGCAACCTCTACTCTAGGGTCTCGCAACACTAAACTAATCCAATCACACCCTAAATCCATCTATGTCATCAATAACATCAAACAATATATATAATCACTATGTGTGTATACGTATTCGTATACATCACCACGAACTGCGGGGGTGCTATACGCCATCCACCCGACTTCTCCCCGTAGATATAAATCTACTCACCTGGTCCTCGCTCGCCGGTACCGACGTCGCCACGCGCTTGCTTGTCGTCTCGAAGTCCACATGGGGTACCTAAATATCATAACGCACCGTATCGCATTAAAACAAAATTCGAAATCGAAACGGCATACTAAAATCAAATCGGCACGCGTATCATGCATAAGTCAAAACCTATTGCCTACGCATGCAAGAATAGCCAAACCAACCCTCGATGTCGATGTACGAATTTCAAACCATCGAGAAAACCCAAACACACTCATTTGCGCATCCACGAACACTAACTATAATATAAAATAGGTTAAAATTTACAAAAACCCCAAACTCACTTTAAAAGCTATTTTTCCGAAAATCTAGCAAGCAAAAATTACCGGTTTTAGTACAAAACTCGACGTTTAAACAAATCTAGCGGCCATAATACTTATTAAATATCTTAAATAAGTCATAAAAACAATTTCCACAATTTAATCTCATTAAATTCCATTAACCCCAAAATTCTAGTTTACAAAATACCATATTTTTAACAATTTATAGCAAAAATGCACAAACAACAATTTAGCTAGGATTTTCATGAACTAAAGGCATTAAATCACTCAATATAATATTTATAATGACATGAAACCATAATTTGAATTTTATCTCACAACAATATAATTATTTTAAAAACCTAGTTTACAATTTATATAAATATCACATTTTAAATCAACAAAAATGCAAACTAGCAACTTAATTTGATTTAGCAAAACATTAATATGGAAAATACCTCCCACAACCATAGTCTCACAACACAAAACCCTAACTAGATTTTTCACAAAGCCTAATCTAAACCTTCTCTTGCAAACTCACAACTTTCAATTAAACCGAAATTAAGCACCTAACAAGCTTCAATAAGGAATTTGAACCAAAAAGAACAATGGGTCAAAAGTTATACCTCACAACCATGAATCAAACTACAAATCTAGACCTCCAATTTGAAATCCTTGCAACAAGATCCATGCTAAAGAAGATGAAGGAAAATGGGTAGGAGTCGGATTTGGATTTTTGCTTGATTTTTGATGGAATTTGGACATTTTTTTGAGGGAAAAAGAGATGGGGTTTTGGGGATATTTCTGGACAGCAAGGAAGGGAGGCTCGACTGCAGGTGGAGAAAAATAGGAGAGAGAGGGAGTTAGGGAAAAATAACATCTAGTCAAAGTCCACTTTTGTTTTTACATTTCCTTTTCTTTTCTTTTCTTTTCTTTATGTTATTTTTTGTGAGATGAGAGGCCCATGAATGGTGGGCTGTCAAGGGGGCCGGCCAGAGCTATAGGGGAGTGGGTGTGGGTTTTGTTTGGGTGAGAAAAAAAAAGATAAATGTTGTACCCCACTTCCATTAACACTAATTTCACCGAAGAAAGCCTTTTTCTTCGATATTTTCTAAACCGTTTTGGCAAACCATTTCATTTCAAAAATCACATGATAAAATTTTGTTTAATGTGTTATGATGCACAAAATTTGTTTCAACTCATTCCAATTTGTAATTTTCCCTAATTAAATGTATTAGTAACGGCTTAAAATAATATTAAAATAATTAATTTCGGAAAAATTTTCAGAAAATTTGAAATTTCACCAGTGACTCAATAAACACCAAATACTAGTAATTACATAGCTAGAATATGTATATTTAATTTTATAATAAAGATATTTGTATTTTAACTTTTTACAGAAAACCCCCTTATTTTACCGATTTTCCGAAATTTCACCAAAACGATTTTCAAAACGTTACAGGTACACCTCCTACAATGTCGAAAAATAGCGGTGCGCCACAACTGGCAGAGAAAGAACATCCACTTGCCTTCTGCTCACGGTCTGGCGTCCTCTGTCCCTAGGTCTTCATTTCACTGTGGATTACCAATCTCACAATCCGTCGGCTCGTTGGCCCGGTCAGGTGTACTAACAGAAACAATTCCGCTCTGGCACTCCTCTGTTCATCTCTCGACCGATTATCATGACCACTCGTAAGGCAGCACGTCACTGGCGTCGGCCTCTGGCCCTCTGAATACACATGACACAACTGATCCTCGGCGCAACTCTTATCGCAGCAATGTCCTGGAAGGAACCTACTCAGGGTCTCTTCCGATCTCGCCTATGCCGAACTATACGAGGGCTGGTACTCTTGCAAAATATTTTCTCATCTCCGGACATCTGCGTTCTCAGCACATCATTTCCTCGGGATTTGGTCATATCCCAACGCCTCTGTATACATATCAGATCTCCGATCTTGACGGGGAGTAACAACAGCTCGCCATCTCGCGCGAACCTCTGGTCCCACTCATCTTTATTATCCCCCACTTCGATGTCATGTCATGCTATCTGCGTACTGCATATGATATCGGCTACAGTCAATTCAGAGTCTCTCACACGGACTCGAAATCACGAACTCGGTATCTTCATCACTCTGTAGAAGATATCTAGCCAAACACATCCTCGGGAACTCGTCCCAACCATCGGAGGAATACTCTATACTCTTCCGTTCTCGATCAACTCACAACGCATCTGGGTGAGGTCCTCTATCCGAAGACGGTCGACTTACTGCTCCCCAATCACATGATATCCAAACGACGTCAAACCTTTCGATCGAATTATCAAAGTCCCATAATTCCCCGAAATCTTAACACCTGAGCACAGTCTAATAATATCCAGTACATGCCATAGTACCTATGGACCAACCGTAGAAGGGCAAACCCAAGCCTCACTGATGGCACCGCTAAACTGCCGCAAACCCTAAGGTTCAAAAGTGGTTCCATGGTCATCATGTAGAGTTAGGGTTTCATTCTTCTAGAGGGTCCACATGATTACTTTCATGTTCCTTCAAATACCTTAAACTTGGAAAAATGGTTTTTGACATTCGTTCGAACTTTTTAACTTCGCCCATACGACATGTGAATACCCTTCATCCGCATGCTAAACAATGCCTCAAACCTCCAGGAAAGACGATACGTCAACGGTCATCTCTGGATCGGTCTTCTCTAGATCTGAGTAAGACTCTCCACGGTGGAAATCTTCAACTCAACTGGGCCTGTGTCGGTACATCAATCTGACGAATCGCCTTCATCTCTCAACTCAGGACAGACTAGCTATCATCTGTCGCATCTCTGCCTGGAAGCTCCAGCGATCTCAGCTCGTAAAGTCTGGAGACGACATCCTATCAATCTCAGCAACAGCTGGGTCATCTGTCTGCACGGTAGGCGACATCACAATCTCTGAGGTATGTTGTACATCAACAGTCCTCTCTCAACTGGCAGCTGATTTGTAAGAGATTTTTAGATCAAAGAATTATTTCTTAACCGCAATCAAGAACGGCGTCGCTTGGTAGCTAGCCGGTGAGTACGGGTCGGTCCACAGGGATGTTGTGTATTTCCTAATTTGTTCTAACGAGTTAATTCCGATTGTTGTCGGATTGATTAAATCTAAAAACTAAGTTTTATCTAGACTAGAGTCTTGCTAGGATTAGGTTTAGGTTAAGTTTGGAAATGTAAAGATTTCCCATCGCTTTCAATGCCCTAATTTAGATCTACTAGGTGTTATGATAACAATTAATAAAGGGGATTAGTGCCATCAGGAAGAAACGATGTTTCTTCCTCTAGGTTCTTGTCCTTCCTTTCTTAATTCTTACCCTAACCTCCATAGAAAACATATACAACCGGTCCTCTATACTACGTTATCATCGCTACCTCGGGGGATAGGGTGCCATAGGGAACGGTGTGTTATGTATGCATGGAGTCCTATAAAAACATATGTTGGGCAAGAAAGGGGTGAGAGATATTCATCTCTCAAGCGTTCCCCAAATCTAACCCTAATAAGCGAGGAGACTACTCGCTCATTAGGGAATTGAAAAACATTTCTAATTAATTTAACTAGGGCAGATAAGAAAATTATACTAGGGCAATTAAAGAAAACTTACTAATTTTATTGATGGTTCTCTCCAAACATTTACACAGGAATTTTCAGATCTGAAATAGATGAATTAAAAGAGGGATAACCTAAAACAGGTTTTTAGGGTTCTATTTATAGATTCATAGAAACCCTAGGTTACAATCGCGTCATATCTGTTTTTACAAATTTACCCCCTAAGAAAAAGAACTAGTCAACGCTCGCAGCCGCCTCAAGAATTTTCCACCGCCACGTGTCATACACGGCCGCGGAACCGCGGCCATAGGCCCTGTTTGGCCGCGGTTCCGCGGCCAAATAAAGGGCTTGGATGCTCAATTTTTCTGGGAATGTTCTAGTTGGCTTTGTCTTCTGCTTTCCTTAGTTTGTTTTTCAGAATGCCTTTTAGTTCTTTTCCAGATCTCTACAGTGAGTAATTGTGGTGGACTTTTACCGTTGCTTCATGACGAGGTCTTAAACCTTGAGCTGTACTTGTTTATTGATTTTCGTTATTCTCCAAATTGTAGGCTTGATCAAGATTCTTCCATTTGTCGGTCGTAGTCTCACTTTTGTATCGTCTTTTGTCTTTTTCACTGTTTTTGTCCCGAGAGTCTGTAACCTGCAACTATGTAGCAGACATGGGTCAAAAGCACCTGTTTATTTGTAAAATGCATAAGAATGGGGAATATAATAATGCAATATTATGATATGAACATAAGCCTCTATCAATGGCCTGATCATCAGGTACAAAACCGAACACTCGCCTCAATAAGAGGTCACAACTCAATACTACATCTAGACGTTCCTATGTCACCAGAAAACACAATGGTCAGTCCTCGTCCATGACGAGCTCGCCCTGACCACACACTAGCAGTAGCTCAATCTGTGCTCAAACCACGGTGACAGAAACCTCAATCAAGTATCAATGACAACAAATCAAAGGCATGAGAGGAAACGACAGATCCAGAATAGATAAATGATCATAAGAATGAACAACATCAATGACAGTATGATCACGGAAACAAATAGAATCAAGGATCTCAATATATGTACATCCTAAGGTTTCTTGAGTGGAGTATCGTATCGTAAATATGCCGCGGAACTGTAACATTTCAAAAAAAAAAAATAATATTTTTGGGAATTTTTATAATTTACTAATAAAATATTGAATATTTTAAATAGGGCGGTATAATTAAATACCGATAAACTGGGGAATTTTTTTTGAAAATTATAGAAATTACTAAAAAGATGGTGTTTTATATGAATTATGCAATTTTAAGATTTTTTGATTAATTATAGGCTAATTTAGTGCTAATCGCGATTAAAAATCGCTAATCACGCTTTAAGCGTATTTTGTGCAAAACATGCACCATATCATTTTTTTTCACTTGTTACATTTTCTTATAGCTTTCCTACATGTTTTATATCATGGTTGTTGAATTATTAGAGAGGGCGAAAGAAAAGAAAAGAAAAGAAAAGGGAAAAGAAAAGAATAGAATATGCAAGTATGGGTAAGAGAGAGAAAGAATGGGTATGGGGTCAACCATTGGACTTGGCCATTCCCTCATCATTTCTTCCACTCATTCCTCTCCCGTCTCCTCATGGTTTCGGCTGCTGCTGCCCCCCCCTCCTTCTCCATCTTCAACCTCCCAAAACACCATAAAAAACAACTCAAAACCCAAGTCCCGTTTCATTAAAAAGATGCATTAGCTCACTAGCTAGCCCATGGACCAAGAAAGCAAAAATTTTGAGGACTTTGGGCAACTCAAGAAAATTCTTGAGTTGCCAAAGGAGGTAATTCTTTCACCCTTACCATAGTTTTCCATTCACTTTAGCACATATGTTTGTTTGGAACCGATATTGTGTGGTTTGGGTTAACCTTGAAAATTCTAGTTAAGGGTTTTGGAATTCTTGAGTGGTAATGGATAATTAAGCTCAGTAGAGGCCATACAAACCCCCTAGTGCTAGAATTCAGGCCTAAACCAGAGACTAGAACCCCGGAATACGGATTTAGAAAAGCCGATATCGGAAAATTGTGGATTCTGTGGATGTAAAATGAAATCTACTATCACTCGGAGACTCTGAAAATTATTTTGCAAACACAGAAAGATATGCAGGCACCTAGGAAGCTAACCCCAAGACCTCAGCCCCTGAATCATTTTCCAGGCCGCAAATAAAAGCCTTCTGGCCGCAAATTGCGGCCAGACCTGGGCCATTTAGCCTCGTGTTGGTTCTGTGGTCCCCTAATCAGTAAAATAGACCCTTGGCATATGCAAAATTGGCCAATTTGACCTAGGGTGAAATCTGGGACCATTTTCATTAGTTATTGTTTTGATTCGGGTTTAGTTTTGCGTATTTTGAATTCTGGATTCTCGTATTGGTGTTTTACCTCGATCACTTGACGTTCGTACGACGATATCGAGGGTTGTTTGGTGGTTTTAAAGGCGTGGTCCGTAGGTTCTAACTTATAGGCCTTAGCGTGCCGTTTTGGTTTCCGATGTGATTTTAATATGCATTTGCGATACGTTGATGTGTAGGTACCCCGCGAAGACTTCGGGACGACAAGCAAGCGCATGGCGACGTCGGCAACGGAAGGCGAAGAGCAAGGTGGGTAGATTATATCTACGGGGGAAGTCGGTGGATGGCGTATAGCACCCCCGCAGTTCGATATTTAGTATACTATATATGTACTATATATATACGTATGATAGCGTTAGGTGTGATATGGATATTCTAGATGGGATTAGGTGTACTATGGTTAGATTAGGGTTTAGAAGTAAACTAGTATAGTTTCCTAGTTGCGAACCCTAGAATAGGTTTACACCCCCACGCACACACAGGCTTATTTGTTATACTTATACCTGGATGATGAGGATAGTGGATGATATTTGGAGATGAGTCGATGAGATTGGGCATAGTGCCATGAGATCAGTGATATGATGTGGTTCGTATTTGGGATACGACATAAGATTTTAGCGGGCCTTTGGACGTGTATTTTACACACGCATTTACGTAGATAGTATCGGTTTGTACTAGACTTAGATCAGTACCACAGATCATGATATATGATGATAAGGATACCAGATAATTGATGAGATGAATGTGATATTGACCTGTACCCAGATTTGGGATGTCGTGCGATGGATGTACCGTACGAGCTTTATATTGATGATAGATCCGCACTCATGACTCGAGAATGTCATATGTTATGTTGTATCGTACGTGATACTATTGAGACGGGATCACCGACTATTATATTTATCTATATGTGTATCGACTCAGATTTAGGTGGTTTCCATACCCCTCCCGATTAGCTTGTTAGTTAGATCTGTAGTTTGCTTAGTAGATGTTAGGCTAGACCGATTTCATACATATTTCAAAAACTAACGAATCGGGAGTATTTTAAAGACAGGCAAGGGATTCTACGGATATTTTCAAAAGACACACCATTTTCTAAAAAAACACCGTAGCCCTTATTTTACTAAAAACCCCGATTCGTCTTATTTCAAATGGCAAAACTGCATGACATTTTTATATTGATGTAGATTCTTCACTGTTGTGTTTATTAGTCGATTTCTGCATATTCTTGTTATTCGCATCGCATTGCATGTGCAAATATATTTATTGTTATATCAAAACCATGCTGTTAGGACACCAGCACCATTATCGATGATGCATATATTCCACGTACACCTGCTTGCCGGCTCACACACTTCATCATCGATAATTGCCATGTCACTACACTGTAGGACTGTTGCATTCAGGATATGACACCTTGCATGGCATACTTGTGTACATACATATTGTACACTCATACTTGTGCATATACCTATTATACACCCATACTTGCACACATAAGTAATTGCACATACATAGATGATTCTGGCTTGATTAGAGATTTGGGAACCGCAAGATACTTTTTAAAACTGATTCATTTCAAAGGGACGGTCTTCCCTCGATATGTGCATATTACTGTCTATGTTGCATGATATATTGATATGCTTACATTTCTTTCGTATGTCGCATACATCATGCTTTATGATTTTACGCATTGAGATATGTTGTTTCCATGATATTTCTGGATTTGGGAACCGTGGTTATTTCAAAAGAAAGTATATATTGTTTTAAAAACCCGGTTACCCTTGATATGATATTTCAGTGCGTCCACCATGCGTTTTCTCGGTTCTGAGACGTGTGACATATGAACCCGAATCGAGGAGCTGGATGAGGCCGATTGCTGGTACATGGTGGACCCGGTATGGTACCCCGGGGAGAGAACGGATCGCTGTGTTGCAGACGGTGAGCCTGGCAGAGGGACTACTACCTACCGGTGATAGTATTTAGGCTCGGCGGATATCCAGAGGATACCGACCGGAGTCGAGAGATGATATGGGCCGATTCGGACTGACGGAGCCCGATATATGAGGATTTACATGCCGATGCTGGGCACGGATTTAATGATGTTTTCGAGTGTCGATGCTAGACACTCAGGTTCCATGATTTTGAAATGTCGCTAGGGACACATGTGATTTATATCCTCATACTTCCATGCATATGCTTTATGATATTTACATGCATGATGCTTTATGTCATTGGGTGACACGTGGACGAGATCCACATACATATAGCTGATATTGATGACATTGATCACATAGTTGGACAATATCCACATACTGTTAGACGTCATGATATAGTTGACATTGATTCATACCTCACATTTATGATATGTTGCTACCTGAGGCACTGGCACGAGCACTTGGTACCACACTTACGTATAGATGTTTACCCTGGCCACCTTATATTGCTTCAGACTTATTCATTGAGGTTTATATATATCTGATCGTATTGACCTTGGATTGTGTCATACATACGATTTCTGCTCTGTGATGTTTTCTATTCACGAGTTGGCAACTCACTCCCGTTGTGCCACAGTTCTTGCAGGTTTTGCCGTACTGGTTTCATTGCGGCTTTCTGGCACACTACTTCCCTTACGGGTGATTTGCTTTGGTAGGTGGGTTCTTTTGCATCAGAACCACCATTGTATATGTATTATTCAGTTGTATCTAGTAATTCCATCAACCAAACTTGTATATTGTTTCAGACTTAGAAAACCAGTTATGTATTATTTCGACCTTAGAGTCGCGCGTTGTAGTATTATGGTTTTCATGCTGATTTTGAGTTTTCCTTTGAGTTTGATCCTCGCCCTTCGGCGTTGTATATTATACTTCTTGCGTGGTTGTGACCGTCGATTGACGTAGAGCTAGCTCCCACTTGGGAATGCCTTTTTTCATTGTATATATATTATTCATGTTGTACCCCGTTTGGGGCCAGTATTTACAAAGGAAACTCTGCCAAAATTTTCAGAAAAGACTAGAGATTTTAAAAATGCATATTCTGCTTACTTATTTAAAAACCTTGTTTTTTTTAAAAAAACGTGTTTTCTTCACCTCTTAAAACTATTTTTCCTTCATTTATTATTAAAAATGGTTTTAGATTTCTGGGCTTTTGGCTTACTTGAATTAGATGAGGTCCTATAGGCTTCATATGATTCAAGGGCCAGTCACGTACTATTTCGGGTCATGACAGGAACATACGTACGGTACGTCACTCTACTCAAGCTACCTACTCCATCAATCAGGGTTAGCCTATGAAACGAAAGTTCGGGTCTAATACCCCCCCATTCAAGTCTAAAGCCTAGGTTCCGAAATAATTTACGTCCCAGACTCCACACAGTCAAACCTAAACTCGAACAAAGGTTAAACTTAGCACTCTGATACCAACTTTGTCACGACCCGAAATATTAGCTCGTGACCAGCACTTAAATCACGCAACGTCTAAAGGCGTAACGTAATTCAAGTAAGCTGAAACCCAGAAATCTAAACCTTTTTAAGAAAATAAAAGAGGTGAAGTTTTGAAATAAAGGTATAATGAAATCAAGTTTTCTTAAATGCATAGAAAAGGAACATGAATAATGCAAGTGAAATTTACTTGTTTGAAAACATGTTTCGCCTTTTAAAAATTTGGGCAGCACCTCCTTTGTATATTTTGATCCAAAACCACAATACATAATAATGATAAAGGCATCCCCAAGTGGGAGCTAGCTCTTCGCCAAACGGCATATCTACAACCACGCAAAGCATAAATATAAGTATATGATGCCCAACGGCGAAGATCACCACAAAAGATAAAGAAATAACCAAAACATAAACCCAAAAGCGAACATAAAACCCATCGCTCAAGTCTTGCAACCATAAGTCTTGCTAAGTCTCACTATTTATACAAATACTAGTTTGATTGATGGAGTTGACTAGATACAACAGGAAATATAAATACAAAAGAGGTACGATCCAACATGTACCACCTACCAAAGCAAAACACCTGAATGTAGTTGTGTACCAGCGATGCCGCTACTGATCCATGCGGTCAACCTGCAAGAACTGTGGCACAACGGGGGTGAGTTGCCAACTCATGAGTAGAAAAACATCAACAAGTAGAAATCGAATAAACAACGACTCCTGGGTCAACTATATCATAAAGGTAATACTATAATATCTAGGGTGACCGTATCTATATATGTGCCAACAATGTAATCAACACCTATGTATGCGGATATCATCCAACCATATGATCAATGCATGTATGCATGTGGATCTCGTCCAACCATATCATCAATGTATGTAGGCATATGGATCCCGTCCACGTGTGAACCAATGACACAACAATATCATGCATGAAAATATCATAAAAGCATATGCATGGAAGTATGAGGATATAAATCAACGTGTATCCCTCGCGACAGATCAAGATCATGGAACCTGAGTGTCCAGCATTGACAGTCAAAAACATCATGAAACCCGTGTCCAGCATCGACACGTAAATCTTCATATCTCGGGCTTCGTCAGTCCGGATCGGCCCTCGGGCTCCGTCTGAGGGATCGGCCCGCGGGCTCCGTCTGCGGGATCGGCCTGCGGGCTCTGGCAGAACGGGTCGGCCCATATCCATCTCTCGACTCCAGTTGGTATCCTTCGGATAACCGCCATGTCCAATCAATCACCGGTAGGTAGTGGTCCCTCTGCCAGGCTCATCGTCATCCCCACGATCTTCTCGCCCTAGGGTACCGTACCGGGTCCACCATGAACCCGCAAACGGATCATCTAATTCCTTGAATCGGGTTTCACATATCACACGTCTCAGAACTGAGAAAACGCATAGTCGACGCACTGAAATATCATATCAAGAGAAACCGGGTTTTTAAAACAATACATACTTTCTTTTGAAATGACCATGGTTCTTAAATCCAGAAATCTCATAAAATCAGCATATCTCAATGCGTATAATCGTAAAGCATGATGTATGTGACATATAACAGAATATAAGCATATCCATATATCATGCAACATGGAACAGTAATATGCACATATCGAGGGAAAACCGCTCCTTTAAAAGACTCCAGTTTTAAAATATATCCTGCGGTTCCTAAATTCTCCAAAGTCAAATGCAACATCGTATAAAGGTGCATATGTAACTATAGCAAGTAAATTATGCAAGGAGTCATATCGTGATGCAGCAATCCTACTGTGTAGTGACATAACAATTATCGATGATGAAGTGTGTGAGCCGGCCAATCTGTGTAAGTGTGACATACGCATCATCGATAATGGTGTAGGTGTACTGGCATAAGTAAAACGTATGCGAATGCTGACAGGTATACGTATCTAACATGACCGAGTCGGTGAATCTATAAATCGGCGTCCGGCCTCACAATATCACGTACGGAAAATCATCGTACGACGGCATCAAACCATTAGGGATCCTATAATCCTATATTACAATGAGGGTACGGATCTAAGATATCGCACGACAATCTCTCATGATTCACAACATATATAAATATATCTATATACCTATGTCCCAGGTCACATCCACAACAATCTCATATCAGGGGACCGGCAAGGTATCAATCATCTCAATCGACTCGCATCCGTATACCAACATATCATCAAATCATCATATCACGTCTTATATTCTTTTCATCGCATTTATTTCCCACATCAAGTCAATTTTACATATACATTCTACCTTTACTATAAGCATACGTCTCTAATCTAACATACACACCCGAACTATACAATCAGTTTTAAAGGATGCGAATCGCAGTTTTGAAAGTAGGGGCTACGGTATTTTTAAGGAAAATATATTATTTGAAAATCCATAACGTCCCTCAAGGTATCTGTTTAAAAGATGCGTACGATTCTTCAGTTTGGAAATATGTATGGTTCGGATGGCACATTTACGTCGGCTATCCTGTATTATAGTACCCAAAACAGCAATATCATCGAACATCATCCTCAAATCCCGTCGTCACATATTAGTCGTAACATATCACTTCTAACTATCCTTTAGTTTCTAATATGGTTTCTCTAATTATCTTTTAACTCTATCCATAGTTTTCTATTAAAGGTTCCCTTAACCATATTCTATATATATAAATCGGTTTCCATCAAAGTTTGCGGGGGTGCTATACGCCATCCACCCGACTTCCCCCCGTAGATATAGATCTACTCACTTGATCCTTGCTTCCCAAAGTCGATGACGCCACGCTCCATCGCCTCGGAATCCACGTGAAGGTACCTACAATATCAAGACATATTGCAATCGCTATTAAAATCGAATCTGAAAATCTGATACGGCACACGGTGCGCTCATAGGTTAGAACCTATAGCCCACGCATGCAAAACAATCAAACAACCCTTGTTGTTGACGTACAAACGCCCAACAACCAATTACAATACCAATAACCAAAACCAAGCATTCAAAATACGGAAAACACGAAAACAACAATATAGGAAAACCACTCCCAGATTTCACCCTAGGCCAAACTAGAACATTTTGCACATTGGGTTGCTCTAGATATAGGATAACAATGCCACAGACCAAAAATCAAACGAAATTACCTCGACATGGCCGCAATTTGCGGCCAATACACTTAAATCTGTGACTATTTAAAAGGGGCAGGGGCTCAAGTTTCAGGGGGTGGTTCATGTTTGCCTGCACGTCTTATGGTCAAGGGAACTTCTTTTACAATGGTCTCGGGTCATCACAGATCTCTAAATACCATCACTAAATCCACAAAAACCCGATATCGACGAATCTAAAGTTCGTATTTTGGAGTTTGATCACTGGTCCAGGTCAAGAATTGGTCTCTAGGGTCTTGTAACAGCCATTAGGCATCACCCAATTCACACAATACTCAAACCCCTCTCTAGGAATTTCCAAGTTCACAAATCCACAACTTAACCCCATTTCTAAACTAACTAGAATGCTAGGAAAACATAAAATAACTAAGTGAAGGGAAATATACCTTATGGATGCAACCAAGCAAAACCCTAGAAGTCCAAAGTTCTCAAAATCCAACATTGATGTGTCCAAAGTGTAGAGGGTGAAGAGAGGATCAACTTTTGTGAGGGGGGTATAGGGTTTTGGTGAATATTTTGAGATAGTTTCATGGGGTAGAGGTGGAAGGAGATGAGGAGGAAGGAGATGAAGGAAAAAAATAATGGGGTAGAGTTTTGGTTGCTGCCCTCTCTCTCTCCTACCCTCACTTCTCTTATTCTCACCCTTTTTCGCTCTCTCCAATCATTTTCTCTTTTTAACCTTTTCTCTTTTTCTTTTCTTTTTAAAACCAAACCACATAATACCCCAAAACAACATAAGAAACAACATATAATCAAAATGCAACATGACATGGTGCACTAGCCATGGAAAACTGTAGAAACACGGATTTGGCCTGATCGCGATTAGCAGTGCACTAATCGGGTTTTTATCCAAACTGCATATAATTAAATATAAAAATGCCAAATTCAATAAATAAAATTTTAAATGAATAGCTCATTTTAATCTCCATTTATTTCACAAATATTGGTATATTTTTATACCCTTTTTCGAAAACCCCAAATTTCGCAAATCGGGCAGTTTTCGGGAAATATATTATTTTAATATTAAATTCAAAAAATAATATTTTATATTTTCTGAAATGTTACAGGTTTATGAGAATCACACCATGATTAGGGTTTATGGTTGGAATTATATATTTATTTTTATATAATTCAAATTGTGTGGATATTGTTAAGATATTTATCCATGTTGACTTAGTCCACCCTCTTTGATATTTCTAAGATATTTATTGACCTAACCCTAACCTTAGCTCATGGTTTATTCTCTACATGAGTTAGCCATGACATAATTAAACCTTGGTTGCATTTCTAACCTCAAAAATAATTCATTCATCACTTGCTTCTTCTTCTTCTTCCTCATTGCAAAAAGCTTGTTAGATTTTTCTAAGTGATAAAATGAAGTGAGAAAAAGAAAACTAAAGAGAGCAAAATTCCTACTTCATCATCCTCATCTATACTAGCCATATAGATAAGTGTGTTAGCTTCACTAATCTATAATTAGTGAAGTGAAAGCTTGGGTTTGTGATTCCTCAAAGTATATCATCTTGGATTGTGAAGACTTCAAGCAAAAATGCCTCATTCACCTCATGGAGCCTCTTTAGAGTCCGAGAGCTTGATGATCGCACCGAAGGGACCATAACTCGGAGCTTATGAAGCGAAGGAACGAACTAAAAAGGTTGTAATCCCTATCACTTAGAAGTAAAATAGTTTACTTGGTGTTTTAGTTTGATTCTCTAGTTAAAGATCTTGTTTAGGGTTGTTTAAACATGACAAAAATTTGAAATTGGCTTGGAAGATGCCACCCGAAACCTTGCTGTCGTGATTAATAACCCTACAGACCTGAAGTACGGCTTTCCTCTTTCCCGGAAGCCATGTACACCGTGTGCACGATCATGCCCCCAGATTTGGGGCGTTTGGGTCCGGTGCCTTTGGAATTCGCCGCAGGCAGTGGAGTTTTCTTCGGCCTTCTCCTTTTTGTTGGGTTACGGCAGCGCCCCGGCCATCATACCGTAGCCAAATGCGGAAAAAAAATATTCTAGACTGGCGCTACCATTACCCGATACCCGGATTTACCCTAAACCCTATACTAGCATGCAAATAAAAGGATTTAGGAATGGTTATACCTAGTTGATCTGTGTCCTTCGGTCTTCAACCATCTTCCCAAGCTCCTAGAGGCTCCTTAATCAAGCTTGGTCGCCGATCTCCCTCCATCGATGATAATCCACCCGAGAGATGTAGTTGTGGCTCTAGCTTCACATAATGGATGCAAGTGAAGCAACTAGAGTTTCGAGGATGCTACTCTAGAAAGCCTAGGATGTAGTGTATGTAATCCAAGTGTTGGTCTATCTCATATCACCTCCTCTCATGATTCTCATCACATGAGAGGGTTGAGAGGAGGTGGTGAATGAAGGTGGAGGCAACCATGGAAAATCAAGAGAGGAGTGAAGCACAAATGGTGATGAGAACAAAGCATGCTCAAGAGAAAACCAACCATCTCAAAATAATGAAGCTCTTATGAGAGAGAAAATCAAGCATGCTAGGTTTTGTAAAACAATCTCTTTCATTTTAAAATACCACCCATACTTGAATAGTATGCACAAATGAAATAAAAATTCATTTGTGCACACTATGCAAGCATGGTCACCACCATACTCCTCATTTTCCAATTTCCACTTCATTTACCATTTTCCAAAAAATGGTCAAATCCAAAAATGAGGTGGCCACCGTCAAGAATGTTTTCCGGATAAAATAAGGATTAATTCTACGGTATATACATACCTGCATTCATACCGAAATACGAATAGCCAAAGAGATAGAATAACACAAAAAACATAATACTAGAATATACGTATCGAAATACATATACGTAAATTATTAAATCAATACCTGATTTAATAATCCAGCTCTAACCCGAGCCGGCTAATATTATCATGTCACGACCCGAAATTTGGCACGTGACGGCCCTTAAACCACGTAACGTCTCCAGGCATAACGTAATTCAAGTAAGACGAAAACCCAGCAATCTAAACCATCAAAAGTAGTAAGTGATAAGTGTTGGATATATGTATGCCCTAGAGGCCATTATATGATAGTGGATGTATTTATACATGTATATATATATATATATATATATATATTCAGTGTACATTCTTGCTCGACATGATAGTATGCTATCTGGTTCTTCTTTATCTGACATGTTGATTTGATCATGCTTTTATTCATTCACACATGTTGATAAAGCCCTGAGGATATAGGCTTCACTACTGTGATTATGATAGAGATCATACTAGTAGGACATCTGTAGTTTATAAGCATATCCTGGAATGTCCCTAGTCGTAGGTGTATCGACACGGGGCATCGATATACCAGAGTAGACTAGCGTATATGATACTAGACCCATATGATGGGCGATGGATGTTCCCACATTCATCGATGTTTGACATCGAGATCGTATACGGGTGCTCAGTGGTGACTGGGTACACTGGACGGACTCACCGAGAACTCCTATATGGAATTATATCTATCGTCGGATAGCAGTTCTCAGGTGACACTGGTACAGGTTAGTCTGTAGACCCGAGATCGTCATAGAGTCTTGTGTGTTCTCCTACTGTACTTTGATTACCACCCTACCACGGCTCTACTGAGTCGTGCAAACAGGTGGCCGTTGGGTACAGTCCCGAGACACACGAAGGCGATGAGCGATAGGAGGGGTTTCGTCTCTCCCGGTATTGGGAGTTGATGCTGTGCTGTGCTCGATTGGCTATATCAGTAAGTCCCTGGCCAGGGCTGTTGAGATTTACTGATAAGTGTTATCAGTAGTTTCTCGATCTGTTATAGACCATTCATCGGCACGACTTATTGAGTTATTGGGGTCGACGTTACCATCCCTAGACTCGATATGCAGCATATCTGACGAAGAGACCGGACTGTACGGTAGTGTTGCCGGTTGGCTCGACGGGAGTTGTGACAGGCTTGCTTGTTTTCTTCTGATCGCTCAATATCCGGGTGGCCGTTACGTTTAGCTGACCGCTTGCGGCTTGGGGGTGCTTGATATGATCATCACCTACTGCCGGCGTATTGACGAGTCTTAGAGTCCCATAATGGAGTTGCCTAGTCCATGCGAAACGATGTGGTGCGCATATGAGATATGCGCGTGGACCCGGTTAAAATACACGTATCAAATACCGTATATTAATCGGGCGGTTTGCTTTTGGTCAGGTCGTATGCGATATGACCGGATTGCTAAATCAAGTGTTGATTTATCATTGACCATTAGTTTCTCACTTTAAACTCTGTCTTGTTTTTTTGTTGTATGCATGCATGTATGCATTTATTCTCATTTATGCACATAGGATGTGCATGCACACATACAAGCATACATAATTCTATCATGGTTGTTGATATAGTGGATGGTGGCAATATAAGACTCACACCATATATATATAAATATATAGATATTATTTTTGGAAAAAGAAAAATGGAAATGGAAAATTGTTATCATAGTTTATTATTTTATTCATGCACTAACCCCTTGGATTAACCATGATTCATTTTCTATGGCCATTTTTGTTCCAAACTAAATATCTAGATATTTTATAACTATGGTTAAGAATGAGAAATAGAAAATATATATATTTTCATTTCTCATTTTTTTCTTATGCTTATCATTATCTTGAGCTCTTCATAAGCCATCATCTTTTTCCTCCTTTCTCTCTTGCTCTCTAGTTTTCTCTTGTGAGCAAAAGAGTCACCAAATTAGGATTTTGAAGTGAGAAAACAAACCACATCACCATTCTACACTAGTCTTGCCCATTAGTGTAGAGTGTTAGCATCCATTTCTTCTCTTGATCTAGTGGAGCTTCAAGCTTGGACAAAGAGGACTCCGGGTGGATCGTCGTGGACCTAGAGGATCTCAAGCGAATCTTTTTCCAACCCTTAAGTAGCCTAGGAGTCTAGCGTAGGGAGCTACAAAGGTTGTACTCTCAAAACCCTAGCTTTTACTACTTGTGTGCATGTTAAAGTTATGTTACCCTAAATTTTCTAGCATGATCCTTAAGATAGTTTCTTTAGCACCATATAAATTTTAAATATGGCATGTGTGTTGCCTCCAAACCCTTGTAGTGGTGCTGTACGAAACCCTTCATGGTATCAGAGCCAAGCTAGAGCTTTAGGCGAAGTTAAAACTCCGATCGAACCACGAAATATGGAATTAGACCCTTCTCTGGACATTTTTTTAAACTGTGTTTTTTCATGAATTAAAAATACTTTAAAAATTCAGCAGAGAAATATAAGCATAACTGTAAAAAACGACACCATGATCCGTACATATCACCGCGGAACCGCGGACAAACCTTGCTTGGGCCGTGGATCCGCGGCCGTACAGAAGCTTTATGGCATCGATTTTGTACAGTAATGTCAGTAGCTGCTTGTACATATTTTTGGGTATTTTTAATCTGACTCAAGTGTTGAGAGTTCTGGGGATTATTTTGGATTCGTTAATTCGATCGGAAAATTTAATTTCGTGTTGTTTTCGGGTAATTTAGAAAGTATTAAAAAGTTTGAACGGATAGCATTAACTCACTTTTTCCCGGCACGAAAAACTTTCAAATGTTGAATTTTTCTCGAGTTTGAATCTTTCGGAAATACGTGCAAGTAATGTGGTGGACCCTCTAGAAGAACACAAACCTTAACTTGATTATATGACCGTCTGAACTGCCTCTAAACCTTAGGGTTTGGGGCAGTACGGCGTGCCACATGTGAGGCGTTGGCTTGACCCTTCTACGGCTGGACCACTGCTACTGTGACACATTCTGGGATTTTTGAACCCCGCTCAAGTGTTGAGCTATTTAGGAAATCTTGGATATTTGATTATTCGATCAGAAAGTTTAATACTGTCTATTTATCTGGAATGTGATACAATATGTGGAATTCATATAGTTAGGCATGAAATGAGAAGTATGCGATATTTCGGATTTACGATATCTAAAGTTATTGTGGATTCCAAATGTTGTAGTTTTATACTTTCTTTTCTGTGACCGTAAGTGTAGTATGTCGCATATCGCCGGTTTCGTTGCTATACATCAACGACAATCGGGGTACGCATACTTACTTACATTGATGATATGTGATATTATGTGTTACTGAGATTTGACATGTAGGATTGTCGTGATTGAATAGCTGGGAGGTTTCATGTGAGATGAGAGTTTTATTTTCATTCATGTAAAATTCAAATGTAATGTAATATTCTTTTATTTGGGGCACTTCCGGGTTGAGGTTGATGCCACCAGTGTTGTATATTATTTACTTTTCCGCATTAGGATAGACCCAAGGAGGGGAGCACAAGTGACCGGGTTCTGGGGTTCAGTGGGAGGCCATCTCGAGGAGTCGAGACCGGGTCTCCTAAACTCCAGAATTGGTAGGGTCGCTTGCCGCTCTCATAGGCGTCTAGCGGTGTGGGCTTGGCTATTCATCGCGACTGTGGAATCCGTATTTTCTATTATTGGCTAAATACTAAATACGGACGTCCTAGTATATCCTATATTATCATATCTGTGTTTCTGCTGCCTGTATATTGTGATGTGATATCTGAGACGACTGATATATTATATATGAGATATATAGTAGACATTGCTTATGTTTTACACCCGCGCTAGTCCCGTCCCGGTATGCCGTTAGTTAAGTAACCTAACGGTGCATAACGGAACATTGCGGCGAATGCGGATGGCATAAGCGTACGTTGTATTTTCGTTTCTTTTCTGTGATTGGCTTAAGGACTTAAATGATGGGGCTACATTAATATGATTAATGTAAAGAAAATAAACCTAAAAAGATATTGTAGAATCGGATTTTAAAACCACTCGGCTCTTTATGAAAAAGCTACATTTCAAAACTGCGGAGCTCAAGCCACTCCTTTTGAAAACCATTTGATTCTACGACGATATCAAGTTCAAAGCGTTAAAGCTTTTCTTAAAAATCATCCGCAAGCCTCCGTCATTTTAGGAAGTAGAGTACTTAGTATTCGTGCTACGTTTGTTGACCTTAGCCAAGGCGTAGTGTACGGTAGCTAAGTGATGTCTTCCTACAATGCATATGATGCAGATTAATTGGGACGGACATGTGACTTTGTTGACCTTAGCCAAGGGTCATGTGAACGGGTCTAATTAATCAAGAAATGACTGGTTGAACTTGACTAGTGCTTGTGATTTGTTGACCATAGCCAAGGTCATGAGTACTAGTGGTAAAAACCACATTTGCAATGAGATTGCATACCTTCCATATGATGGTTGGATCCCGATCCCACTGTGGGCAATAGTTGCTCTCAGGAGAGTTTTGCAGTTTACAATTAGCTAACCCATTAGGTGTCTAGAAAGGTGTTAATGGGGCTACGCCTCTGGGAAGCCGAGGTTTACTTTAATTAGGTCTGTGCGAAAGCACGGGGAACCTCCCTTAAGTACCGACACTGGCCTGGTTGAACGGTTAGCGAAGTTGTAGACTGTAATTAATCCTGGCTAGTTTTCTTTTTAAGGTTTGAAAGAAAAACTTGATTAAAGCAGTGGGAGACATCGATTAGATAAGATAATAACCAATCTGATCTTTGCAAGAGCTTTCGCTGAGTGTATTCTTTTCTCTCTCTTAATGGCAGATACCAATGACAGGACTCAAGCTTCTACTAGATAAAAATAAACTGAATGAGACCAGTTATAAAGACTGGCTGAGGAATCTTAACATTCCTTGACTTATGATAAGGTATCATATGTCCTCACGGCTCCAGCCCCGCCCATCCCATGTCCAAAATCCTCAGTTGCGGATATTGAAGTCCGTAAGACATGGGACGCTGACTGTGCCACGGCCAAATGCCTCGCGCTTGCATCGATGGATAACACACATCAAAAGCAGCACGAGAATATAGACGTTCACGCCATATTCCTCCATACAAAGGAATTGTATGGAGAGCAATCCCGCGTATTACGATACGAAGCATCAAGGAAACTGTTTCAGATGCGAATGGCCCCTAGCACACCAGTAGGAGACCATGTTCTGAAGATGATAGCTCTGATAGAAGAGCTTGAGGACCTTGGATAGACGATGGACAATGAACAATATACGGATATTATTCTGCAGTCCCTCCCCTCCACCTTTGCTCAATTTATAGTTAACTTCAACATGCACAACATGGAGAAGGAAATACCTGAACTCCTTAATATGTTAAGGAGTGCAGAGAGCACACTGAAATCAGTGAAAACTCCCGTTTTGAGTGTTGGGCAATCTTCCTCTTCTCGCCCAAAGGCTAAGGCCAAGGGAAAGATGAAGAAGAAGCCCACCAATCCTAGGGGTAGAGTTAAAAAGGTTAAGGGGAAGAACAAGTCCAAAGCTGGAGAATCGGGGAAAGGGAAATGTTATCACTGCCACAAAACAGGACATTGGAAGCGCAACTGCACGGAGTACTTAAATCTCAAGAAGAAGCATAGGGATGCTTCCGCTTCAAGTGTGTTTGTGACAGAAAACTGTTTTTCAATAAACTCTGCTTCCTGGGTATTAGATACCGGTTCAGGTTCTCACATTTGCAATTCTATGCAGGGGCTGAGAAATAGCAAGGTTTTGAAGACAGGTGACCATACTCTCCGCGTTGGAAATGGTTCCAATGTACATACAGTTGCAGTGGGAGAGTATCATTTGGGGTTGCCGTCTAGGTGTATATTGGTTTTGAACCCATGTTATTTTGTACCTAGTATGCTTTGTAATATAATATCTGTTTCTTTGTTAGACAATGAAGGATATAATTTTGTATTGCAGAACAATGTTATGAACATTCACCTGAATCAAATGTTGGTTGGGTATGGTACGCTTAATAACGGGATATACGTCCTAAATCAACACACAGTTTTCAGCATACAACACACTAATAAAAGAAAACTTTCAGAAATAAATGAAGCTTTTCTTTGGCACTGTAGACTTGGTCATATTAACGAAACAAGACTAAACAAGTTACACAAAGATGGATATTTAAATCCTTTTGAATATAAATCTTATGCAACTTGCCAGTCTTGTATCAAGGGTAAAATGACCAAAACTCCGTTTACAGGACACGGAGAAAGAGCTACTGAGCTCTTAGGGCTCATACATAGTGATGTATGCGGGCCAATGTCTACACAGGATAGAGGCGGTTTTTCATACTTCATTACATTCACTGATGATTTCTCAAGATTCGGTCATGTATTTTTATTAAAGCACAAATCCGAAGCTTTCGAGAAATTCACTGAATATAAACTCGAAGTAGAAAAACAAACCGGCTTGAGTATCAAAATGCTTCGATCAGATCGAGGTGGAGAGTATCTCAGTACAGAATTTGCAAACTTTCTGAAAGAGAATGGGATTCTCTCTCAGCTCACTCCTCCTTACACACCACAGCACAACGGTGTGTCAGAACGACGAAATCGGACCCTATTAGATATGGTCCATTCCATGATGAGTGATGCTGAGTTACCCGTCTCATTTTGGAGGCATGCATTGAAGACTGCAGCGTTTCTACTGAACAGGGTTCCAACCAAAACTGTGTCTACCACGCCATATGAGATATGGCATGGGAAGAGACCATCTCTTAAGAGAATTAAGATTTTGGGTTGTCCGGCCTATGTTAAAAAGCAGAATCACTCGAGACACGGTCGGTCATGTGTAATTTTGTGGGATATCCAAAGAACTCTTATGGATATCTTTTCTACCACAAGGAGGACCAAAAGGTGTTTGTTTCTCAGCATGCCACATTCTTGGAAAAAGTGTTTTTCACAAATGAAAATGATGGCAATGTGGTGGATCTAGAAGAGGTTCTAGAGACACATACTACAAATGACGACTTGGTTGAACCAACTGTTGCAATAGAAACTGAGGAACCTCGACCACTCCGTAAGTCTGGTAGGACTTCTCGCCCACCGGAGAGGTACTACGGTTTCCTCATTGATGGTGACAGAGAAGACTGCATCATGGAGGATGATGATCCTACCAGCTTTCAGCAAGCTATCACGAGTGGAGACTCTGTGAAGTGGCTGGATGTCATGAGATCCGAAATGGAGTCTATGTACACCAACAAAGTATGGACTTTGGACGTTGTACCCCTTAGGGTAAAACCTGTAGGGTGCAAATGGATCTTTAAAAGAAGGATTGGTGTAGATGGGCAGGTAGAGACCTATAAGGCAAGACTTGTGGTGAAAGGTTTTCGTCAAAGACCAGGTTTGGACTATGACGAGACTTTTTCTCCCGTAGCCATGCTTAAATCCATTCGGATCCTACTTGCTATTGCTGCTCACTACGACTATGAAATCTGGTAGATGGACGTTAAAACGGCATTTCTAAATGGAGATTTAGAAGAATGCGTTTATATGGATCAGCCAGAGGGCTTCATTGACAGTGGGAGCAGCGGGAAAGCATGTAGATTGCTTAAATCCATATATGGGTTAAAGCCGGCATCACGGAGTTGGAACATCTGTTTCGATGATGTTATCAAAGAGTTTGATTTCGTTAAAAATCCAGATGAACCTTGTGTTTATAAGAAGGCTATAGGGAGAGCTGTCGCATTCCTCGTATTATACGTGGATGACATTCTTCTGATAGGAAATGATATTCCTATGCTACAGTCGGTCAAATTCTTCTTATCACTAAGGTTCTCCATGAAGGACCTGGGTGATGCCACATACATTCTGGGCATTAGGATCTATAGGGAAGATCCAAGAGATTATTGGGATTGTCCCAAACCAGGTACATCAACACCATCCTAAAAAGGTTTAGTATGGAAGACTCCAAACGGGGTGCCTTACCCGCTTGCCATGGGGTCACTCTCTCTAAGGACTCTTGCCCAAAGACCGATGAAAAGAGAGCTCGCATGAGCATTATACCCTATGCTTAGGCAGTAGGATCTATAATGTATGCGATGTTATGTACACGCCCAGATGTAGCTTATGCACTTAGTGTTGTAAGCAGGTATCAATCCAACCTAGGGGAGAATCACTGGATAGCTGTGAAGAACATTCTTAAGTACTTGCGAAGGACTAAAGAATTGTTCTTGGTGTATGGTAATGGAGATCTCCAAATGGAGGCCTTTACCGATTTGAGCTTCCAGAGCAATAAGGACGACAGCAAATCTAACGGCCCAAGCTTCCAGAAGACCCCAGATTCTCCACGTGGCTTCATCTAGAAGGCTCGGCTTAACAAACTTCATCTAGAAGGCTCTCTTTAACAAACTTTTGGAGGGAAATTTGAAATTTGAAAGCCTAGATCTAGGGTTTTGAGATCTATAAAAAGGAGCCTAGATCTAGTTGTTCAAGAATTCATCCATCATCTTCCACACACAAGTTGAGTGACACGAATTGTACCTCAAAACCCTAACCCTAATTCCAATTCCAAAATCAAGATCAAGATCCCGAGTACCATTCAAGCGAGAAGCCTTCGATCCTTTAGAAAGCGACGCCGGACTTCATCGGAGCAAGAGATCAAAGGAGATCCGTGACCCAAGGAGCCGAGCGAAGCCGAAATCGACGATCTAGTTCCTTCCTTTTGTAAATTTCAAGAGAGTTGTAACGAAATTTGTCGATAAATAAAGGTGAAATTTCTATATCTTGCTTATCTTTTAATTCAAGCGTTATGATTCGATCTCAATTTGTGATTGTGTTTGATATTATGATGTTTGAGTAAAACTCCGCTCGTGTAGGAGTTGTGACAATCGATAGATGATGATGATTTAGACTCTTTTACAATTCTTAAATCCTATAACGTTTGTAAATTCTTATGAATCTAATGATCAATGACCTAGTTTCGAGACGATGCTTTCTTGATTGTGTTCGCTCGAAACTAGGGATCAACGATTGATCATTTGATTAACTTGAAGCTAGATCTTGAATGAGATTCATCGAAAGGACAAAGGATGAGATGAGGAATCCCTAATTTCTTCGCAAGATCCTTAACCCTCGATAAATTTTCATCGATCTAGTATCAATTCGTTAATGGATAAGAATATGTAATCATTAGATCTCATCACATCTATAGATCCGATCTACTCCTACGAGCCACACTTCGAATCTTGATTGTTGGTTTGGAAATCATCACACATCTCTATTCTTGATTTTAATGTTTTCTTAGATCTAGATTTTTCTAATTGTTGATATTCAATTTTACAAATCATGAATTGTTTCTTTTCTTTTCTTTAAATTTTCGACTCATCTAATTTGGAAATTGAACGGATCTCACTTTCCCTGTGGACGATCCGCACTTACTAACGCGCTACATCCGACACCGTTATTGATTGCGGTCAAAATATTTTTGGTTGTGATTTCTATATACAATTTTCATACTACACCATCCGAAATCGTATCAATCAAATGGCGCCGTTGCCGGGGATCGTGTGCTAATTTGTTCATTTTTTTGAAATTTGAGTTGAAATATTTATTCCATCATAATTTTGAGATCAAAATTCGCGCAAAACATTAAACGATTTGTTGTGGTTAATTGCAAGGAAATCTGGAGCTTGCTGTGCAATTAGAAAATTATTTGGAGAATTCCAGAGGACTCAGGGGCTAAACAGAAGCTCTCTGTAAAAATCTTGTGCAGGGAACTGTTCATTGCGCCGCGCTTCCGCGGTTTAAGCCATCAAGTGCGACGGTTCCGCGGCTTGGTGGGAGCATCTCTGAACCAAATTTCTCTCAGGTCCTTTAAAACTTTCTTATCTCTTTCCTCATCTGCTCCAATTAACAATTTGTTGCAGGCTTCTTTGCAAAAATCGCAGCGCCGCAAAAAGCAAAATAAATTGTGCGTGTTTTTGATCTTTGTGGTTGTTTGCATATTAATACGGAATTTAAGGGGCACGGCCAAATCCAGATTAGGTGGGGAGTACATTACCCTTCCTATGCCCCAAAAATCACAAACTTGCATCCGCATTTACCTTCATTAACTAAAAAATATCTAGAGATGACTCTAAGGACCGTCGTGCTCACTTAGGACAAGAGAAGGCCGTGGGTAATTCATTGCTTATCCGCGTTTCTTTTGTGGTGTCTAAGGCAAGTGTGTCGAAGGCTAGTGGTTACTTAATTAGGCCCACTACTTACGTAGTGGAGAACCTCCCACTTACCTGGCACTTACCTGGCCACAGGAGAGACAAAGAGGCAGTGGAGGATTGATCCTGCGACTTGTCTTTTGGCAGTTAGGAGCTGTCTAGAGCTTTGACCTAGGTGACCACTAGAATTAGGGTTTTGCTTGTTGCATTTGTTGTGATCGCATCATATTTTCATAAATCCGTATCATTTTTCAAAACAAACACCGCATTCATTCATTTCTCCTAATTATAAGTCACGCTGCCACTTGTACTAACCCTTTTTAATGAAAGATAGGCTGGACACGGGATTCTAGTGCCCGTTTAGTCCGCGTCACCCCGATCGACTCCGAAGTCGGTATTTCTACATTTACCTCTTCTTTACCCACCACCACACCCACACCGATGGATCCGTCTCCATCGAACTTCTTTGCCACTACTCTGCCGCCGTCCGTTGGTGCGCAGAATCCACCCCGCATCTCTCTCCAAGAGAGGTGCTATCCTTTGCGAGGTCCTCTTTCGACCTGCTTATCCATTCCACCAACCAACGGGGATAATTTTGAGATTAAACCCCAGTACATCAATCTTCTACCCAAATCCACAGTCTCGAGTCTGAGGACGCATACGTGTTTATCACGAAATTTGAAAATGTATGCGCAATGATGGGTACCTCACAGCTTTCTGTGGATGCTATGCGTCTACGTCTTCTTCCATTTACCATGTGCGATATAGCCGAGAAGTGGCTGTATAACACTACCGCACATTCCATTACGAGTTGGGAAGAATTCGTTGCGGCATTCCTTAAGAAATTCTACCCTATGCAAAAGACAGCTCGAATCCGTAGCGAAATAAATCAATTCACCCAGCTTCCGGCTGAACCATTCTCGAAATGCTTTGAACGTTTCAAGGATCTTTTGGTTCAATGTCCGCATCACGGCATCCCGAGATGGGATCTTTGCCGAGTCATATATGAGGGCATTAACCCTACCACTAAACAAAACCTTGAAAACATGTGTCAAGGTACCTTTATGACCAAGGATGATGGGGAAGCTTGGAAATTTTTAGAAGAGTTCGCTGAAAAATCCTTACAGTGGGAGAGTGGAACCCAGTCATCGTCTAGGGGTGGCATACACCAAATTGATGTGTCCATAGGTGTTCGAGCTAAGATGGCAGCAATGCAAAAGAAGCTCGAAACTATGGAACACAAATTTTTAGCAGCCTCCCTAAACCCAATGTCGCTCCCCAAAACTGTATGTGGGTGTTGTTCTGATCCTTCTCACTTAACGGAAGAATGTCCATTAAACTCTCCGTTTCAAGGTCACGAGCATACCAATGCCGCATTTCAAAGACCTAGAAACGATCCATATTCTTCTACGTACAATCAGGGTTGGAGGAATCACCCGAACTTTGCTTGGAACCAATCCCAATCTCAAAACACGGTTCCAAATCCGAATCATTTCCAAAGGGTCCCTCTACCACAACAGCAACTACTTCAACTCACTCAGCACCCCTACCAGTCACAAAATTTTCAAAATCAGGTCAACCCTCCTGCACCGTCTAATCCTATGCAGTTGACCTATTCTGAAGAGTTCTCTCAATTCACTCAAACCATGAAATCACTCTTGTCAAATTTTATGGAAGTGTCGGCTGAGGTTAGGTCTTCCGTCAGTGAGATAAAGAAAAACTCAGCGTCCCAAGCTGAGAATATCAAAACGATGGAAGCAAAAATTGCACGACTTAAAGCCGAAATGAGTGCGAGAGAAAAAGGAAAACTTCCGTCTCAACCCCTACCGAATCCTGAGCATTACAATGTAAATGCCGTCACAACGTTGAGATCAGGAAGAGTCCTGAATAACCATGTTGGGGAAGAAATTGATGATATTGAAAATCCTATCAATAACACCCCGGCTGAGACCTTTCCTCACACACACACTTCTACTTCTGATCCTTGTTCTTCTACCCCACCACCTTCTCACGAGCCTATTCTCCATTCCCACTAGGCTCGACACTTCAGCACAGCTCTTCTAGTCCTCCACAGACGATCCCCACTCCTCTTTTGGGATCATGTCTACCCCCACTTCCTTCTCCTATGATGGACCCAGCGCTTATTGCTAAAGCTCCTTACCCGAATCGGTTAAGGGCTAACAAATCGAGTCCACATATGGAGAAAATTATGGAAATGTTCAAACAGGTTAACATCAACATCCCTCTCCTAGATGCTATTCAACAAGTCCCCGCTTATGCGAAAATTCTTAAGGACTTGTGCACTAGGAAGAGGAAGACTCAAGTGCCAAAGAAGGTCTTCATGTCTAATAACATTAACACTGCTTTTATCCCACAACTACCAAAGAAACGTAAGGACCCAGGATGTCCTACGATATCGATTTCTATTGGGGGTAAAAACAACAACCGTGCTCTTTTAGACCTTGGCGCAAGTGTCATCCTACTTCCATACTCTGTCTATGAGCAGCTAGGGATTGGAGAGTTGAAACCAGCTCACTGCACTCTCCAAATGGCAGACCGTTCAATCACCAAACCTAGAGGTGAACTAGAGGATGTGTTGATAAAGGTCGGGGAATTTGTATTCCCTGTGGACTTCATTGTTCTCGATACACAACCTGTAGCAAACCCCCGGAGCCAAATTCCGGTGATCTTGGGTCGACCATTCCTTGACACTTCCAATGCTGTCATTAACTGTAGAAATGGTTCAATGAACTTATCATTTGGAAATATGACCATTGAACTAAACATCTACAAAATTGGAAGTCAGCCATCAGAACCCTCTGCTCATATCCTTGATGTGTGCTCTGTCCACAAGATTGCTCCCGAAAGTTGCGGAGTTGAGGAACTTTGCTTTGAAGATCTCGACGACACTACCACATCACTGTTTGACCTTGCACATGATCTTAGTGAGGACACCATTTCCACGCTTGAGTCCGACACTCCTGACTCATCACCATCCGAGTCTGTATCTTTTACAGGCTATGAGCTTCTTTGTGACTCCGAAAATCACTCGATGATACCACCTTCTATTATTTCTCCGCCAGCATTAGATCTCAAAATTTTACCTTCTCACCTTAAATATGCATATTTAGGTGAGAATGAGCCTTTACCGGTTATCATATCCACTTCTCTAGCATCAGAGCAAGAGAATGCACTTTTGTCGGTATTGAGATCTAATAGGGAGGCGTTTGGTTGGACCATGGCGGACATCAAAGGGATTAGTCCCTTGATTGTAGAACATTATATACATGTGATGGATGATGCCAAACCAACCCGAGAACCACAGAGACGGTTGAATCCCGTCATGAAGGAAGCGGTGATGAAAGAGATCGTCAAATGCCTTGATAGTGGTATCATATACCCAATCTCCGATAGCCAATGGGTGAGTCCAATACATGTCGTCCCTAAGAAATCTGGCATCACTGTTATTACCAATGAGGCAAATGAGTTGATTCAGACACGCGCCCAAACTGGATGGCGTGTATGTATTGATTACAGAAAACTCAATGCCGCCACGAGGAAAGACCACTTTCCTCTACCTTTTATTGATCAGATGCTGGAACGCTTAGCTGGAAATGAGTATTGTTGCTTTATGGACGGATACTCTGAATCAGGTCCCCATAGCCAAAACGGATCAAGATAAAACCACTTTTACTTGTCCTTTTGGTACCTTTGCTTATAGACGCATGCCCTTTGGGTTATGCAATGCTCCCGCTACCTTTCAGCGGTGTATGATAGGGATATTCTCTGACATGGTCGAGAATTTTTTGGAGATTTTCATGGACGATTTCTCGATTTTCGGAGACTCTTTTTCCGACTGCCTTTCGAATCTTGACGCGGTTCTTACTCGTTGCAAAGAGAAGAATTTAAGCTTGAATTGGGAAAAATGCCATTTCATGGTCCAGGAGGGAATTGTGCTTGGACATGTTATTTCACGAAAGGGCATTGAGGTTGACAGAGCTAAGATAGATGTCATTCAAAACCTTCCTCATCCCAAAAGCGTCAAGGATTTCCGATCATTTCTTGGCCATGCGGGCTTTTATAGGAGATTCATTAAGGATTTTAGCAAAATTGCTAGACCCTTAACTCTTCTCTTGGCTAAGGATACGACCTTCCACTTTGACTCGGATTGTGAGGCAGTATTCGACTCACTCAAACACTCCCTCATTACAGCCCCCATTCTATCATCTCCAGATTGGGACTACCCCTTTGAGCTTATGTGTGATGCATCAGATTTTGCAGTTGGTGCAGTCTCAGGATAGCACATTGAAAAGATGCTACACGTGATCTATTATGCGGGTAAGACCCTGAACAATGCTCAAATTAACTATACAACCACCGAAAAAGAACTTTTGGCTGTTGTATTTGCATTAGAAAAATTCAGGCCTTACTTGATTGGCTCACCAATAGTTGTGTACACTGACCACTCTGCCCTGAAACATCTTCTGGCGAAGAAGGATGCTAAAGGTAGGCTAATACGTTGGATCCTTCTATTACAAGAATTTGATCTTGTTATTAAAGATAAGAAAGAATGTGAAAACGTTGTAGCCGACCATCTTTCACGCATCTCTTCTTCACCCGTGACCCTGCCGATCAATGATCCTTTCCCAGACGAACAACTCTTGAGCGTATCCGATGAACCTTGGTTCAGGGATATTGTGAACTATCTTGTCACGGGACTGATACCCAGCGATTGGTCAAAACAGGACAAACACCGTTTTCTATCCCAAGTAAAACACTTTTACTAGGATGATCCATATCTGTTTAAGTATTGTCCTGACCAGATCATTCGCCGGTGTGTCCCGAATGAGGAGTTCAAGAGTGTTCTATCTTTTAGTCATGATCAGGCCTGTGGGGGTCACTTCGGTCCTGAAAAGACGGCGGAGAAGGTTTTGCAATGCGGATTTTATTGGCCGACCTTGTTCAAGGATGCATTTGATCATTGCAAAACCTGTACACAGTGTCAACACACGGGTAGGATTTCCCGGAGAAATGAAATGCCTGAGCAACCCATCTTAGTAGTTGAAATTTTCGATGTTTGGGGCATTGACTTTATGGGTCCTTTTCCCAACTCTTTTGGGAATTTGTACATACTGCTTGCGGTTGATTACGTCTCAAAGTGGGTTGAAGCCATTCCATGTCGCACTAATGACAAAAAGGTTGTCATTAAGTTCTTAAAAGAAAATATATTTTCGCGATTTAGACACCCACACGCTATCATTAGAGATAATGGGACACATTTCTGCAACAAGTCCTTCGAGACATTGATGCGGAAATACGCAATCAACCACAGACTTTCTACACCCTATCATCCCCAAACGAGCGGGCAGGCTGAGATTTCAAATAGACAAATCAAACAAATCCTGGAGAAGACTGTTGCGAAGAATAGAAAAGATTGGTCGACCAAACTGACGGATGCTCTTTGGGCATTCCGAACTGCATTTAAAACCGATCTAGGGATGTCTCCATATAGGCTAGTGTTTGGGAAGGCATGTTACTTAACTGTCGAGATTGAGCATAAAGCATTGTGGGCTATTAAGGAAATCAACTTTGACTTAAACCAAGCCTGCAACTTTCGGAAGCTACAATTAAATGAGCTAAGCGAACTCCGCGATGAAGCTTATGATAACGCTGTAATCGTAAAGAATAGGACCAAGGTTTTTCACGATAAAAACATTTTGAGGAAAACATTTTCACCTGGTCAGCATGTCCTTCTTTATGATTCACGACTATACCTTCACGCGGGTAAGCTTCGATCTCGGTGGAAGGGACCTTTTGTTGTGCGGTCTGTATACCCGCACGGGGCAGTAGAGGTAGAAAATATTAAAAACGGCACATTTTTCAAAGTGAATGGACATAGACTAAAGCCGTATTTTTCCACTGACCCCACGGAGGAGCTCCTGTTCTTACAGGAGCCATTTTATCTTGATTAAAATTCCTCCGTCTCACCTCCATGTCCTGTATATTACTGCATCATCTTTTTGAATGGAGGTGAGTGAAGAGAATAAGTTTGGGGGAGGATCTTCACTTATATATTTTGCCTCCACGAATAAATTCTTCCCAGGCTTACAGATTTGTAGATATAGCGGTTGGCAACAGTGAGGACACTGTTGAAAACAAGTTTGGGGGAGGTTTGTGCTTATTTTTGCATCATTTGCATATCATTTGCATAAGCACAAAACATTTCTTTAAAAACCCATAAAAATTTTCAAAACCCATAAAATTTTTTTAAAAAATTCAAAAATATAAATATTTTTGTACATAAATAAGATAATAAAATATTAGATAGTGAAAAATTACATCCATGAGATTGGAAAAATTTAAGAAAACCAAGAAAATTAGAAGTTTTCTTATACGAACTAGTAATAAGTAGTTATGAGCCGTTGTCCCAAGGGTTAGTAAGATGAAAGAAGTCACTAATCTAAAATAAGTCTGAAAAATAGTTTCTATTCTGGAAGCCAAACATTTTGAACGTTGATACCCTGCTATTCGCACTTACACACGTCTTGAAGCCCGGGATAGTAGAGGATACCTTGAAATGCTCTTGTCTTAAAGCCAAAAGTATGAAGGAAAAAAAAATGAATAAAATATAAAATGGTGAGAAAAATAAACACTGGTTTTGTTATCGCCAAGGCAGCAATAAAAAAAATATAGCGAGGGTGCCTCTTCACCAGTGCCCTAAGGACAACTGGTCTGGGATTCACTGCTAAGCATTAGGTGGTGCAAGACGAGGAAATACACCAAATAAGCAAGCACATGAGTAATCGGTCGGTTAGTACCTCAAGAAGTATTAACGGTCGCATGAAAGTGTGTGAGCAATTTCATTTAAATATTCATTAATTAAAAAGTACCGAGGCTGATGGGCAAGAGTATGATGGCTTGAATTGAATTCTCCGGGTGTAGGGATGTTTATTACACACACGTAGGGTGATATGTGTAGGGTTCCTAGGCACTCTCAAGAGGTCTCACAAGGCATCAACCATGCCAATTTCAAATTTTACGGTGCCGGGAAACCCTAAACTACGGATCGTTGGCTAGATTTCTAGGCGAAAATTAAACTAGTTAACAACTTAACTAAAGTTTAAACGGAAATACAACCTTTGTAGATCCGGTGCTCCACCTCCATAGCTCCGCAACGAAGTCCCCTCGCTGTCCAAATGAATTCCTGGGCTCTAGCGTCGGCTTCGTCGGAGAAATGGTGAGCTAGGTCGTCGATGTCCATGCCGAAGATGATCTACGTCGAGGCATCGCTAGATCAAGCTCCAACTTCGCCAAGTCAAGAAACTTGTGAAGGAAACACACTCTACTACTTGGCAAGAGGTAGAGGATGAAGAAATAGGAAGTGGGTAGACTTTAGAATTGGATTTCTCACTTGTTTTCATCAATCACCATTGATGAAGCAAGCTTCTTCAAGTGAAGAAGATGAAGAAGATGATGAAAAGAATTATGATGAGTTATTAGAATAGAATAGAAAATCAATACTTATCATAATTCTAACTATGGTTGTGTGTAGAGAATTGACAAAGGTTAAAGCAATGGTTAGGGTTAAGGATGAGATAAGAATGGTGGACTAGGTCAAAGCATCATGAAGCTTCAACTAAACAACAAATAAAGCCACCATTCTTTTCTCTTTTCCATTTATTTTCTAAAATATATAAACAAATAAATAAATGAATAAATAGGTAATGGAAAAATAAAACCCTAATTATATGTTTAACCATGGTTTAATTCTTTACACTTAACCAAGTAAACATGTATCATCAAACATGATACAATCAAGTGCACGAAAGTATATCACATATACAATGTGTACATCCGAGTGAGAATATCCATTTAAAGTGAACCAATACTAGTTAATGCAAAGTAATATATCAAATATATAATTATACATTAAATCATTAAATCAACACTTGATTTAACGATCCGGTTATATCGCATATAACCGACTAGTATCCAATGTATCGGCTTATCGAATCAACCCTCGATTCGATAACTAGGTTATATCGCATACAACCAATTGATACATTCATCGCGAGAATAGAATACGGTATCACATACACGCATTATTCTCGGTCCCGCACATATCTCATATGCGCTCCTATTTCGTTTTGCTTGAGCCAGGAAACCTCTGTGTAGGACTCTAAAGACTCGTCAATACGCCGGCAGCAGGTGATGATCATATCAAACACCCACAAGCCGCAAGCGGTCTGCTAAACGTAACGGACACCCGGGTATTGAGCGATCTGAAGATCGACGAGCAAGCCCGCTCACACTCCAGTGAATCCAACCAGTAACACTACCGTACAGTCCGGTCTGATCGTCTGATATGTCGCATATCTCGCCTAGGGGTGGTAAACGTCAGACCCCAATAGCTCGATAAGTCGTGTCGATATGAGGTCTATAACAATTTGAGAAACTACTGGTAACACTTACCAGTAAATCTCAGCAACCCTGGCCAGGGATTTCCTGTTATAGCCAATCGAACACAGCGCAACATCAACCCCCTATACCGGGAGAGACGAATCCCCTCCTATCGCTCATTGCCTCCATGTGACTCGGGACTGTACCCAAAAACCACCATTTTGCACGCCCTCTTGGACGTGGTAAGATGGAAATCAAAGCACAGTGGGAACCACACAAGACTCTATGACGATCTCGGGTCAACAGACTACTCTGTACCAGTGTCACCAGAGAACTGCCATCTGACGTAAGGTATAATACCATCTGGGAGTTCTCAGCGAGTCCGTCCAGTGTATCCAGTCTCCACTGAGCACCCGTATATCATCTCTGATGTCAAACACCAATGGATATGGGATCATCCATCGCCCATCTGTATGGGTCGAGAAGGTATACGCTAGTCTACTCTGGTATATCGATGCCCCGTCTCGATACACCCACGACTAGAGACTTTGAAGGATGTACTTATGGACTACCATGTTCCCACTAGTATGATCCGCATCATAGTCCAGGTAGTCAAGTACACATCCTAAGGGCTTTACCAACATGTAACAGGGAGACAATCAGTGTACACGTTAAGGTAAAGATCAACCAGATAGCATACTATCATGTCGAGGAAGAAAGTCCTCCCTATATACGTCCTAGCATCCACTACAATATACATCATATGTACAGTAATGGCCTCTAGGGCATACATATAACTAACAATCTCCCACTTGCACTAGGGCCATCTGTAGCAGTGGTTGTAGTATCTCATACTCAACCATCCCTTAAAAGTCTCTCTCTGTGAACAGGCCTTTGTGAGTGGATCCGCTGTGTTGTCCTCTGAGTCAACTCTCCTAACCTCGATCACCCTGGAGATCAACCATCTCCATGATCAGGTGACACTGCCTTAGAATATGTCTGGATCACTGATGGGACGGACGTTCCTTGGCATAAGCTACAACTCCATTGTCTCACAATGGTAGGAACGTAGTTCATCTCATGAACCAATATACACCCAGACTGCCTCTTTGGTAGCATCATAAGTAGCGATGTATCCTGCCTTTATCGTCTAGTATGTCACGGTATCTATCTTGGAACTCTTCCAACATACCGTCCCTTTACTGAGGGTAAAGACAATGCCTGTGACTGACATTCAGTCGTCCTTATCACCCTGGAACCCTTCCAGTGATTCTCCCCAGGATCGGTTGATACCATCTCACTACAACTAGTGAGAATCCTAACATCCATTTAGATCTATCTCATAGATCCAAAAATCCAGGATTTAGGAGGTATCACTTTGATCCCATATGGAGAATCATTGTGATAATCGGAGATTGATCGAGCGTAGCATAGGAAACTTCTTCCCCATCAAGAGTATGTCATCCACGTACTCTACGAGGATCACCACCATACTCCCTACTACCTTTTTGTATATACAAGGTTCATCTACCATTTTGATGATGTCAAACTCTTTGACTACTTCATCAAAACAGATGTTCCAACTCCGCGATGCCTGCTTTATCCTATAAAGCATCTTGCACACGTTTCCGCTGCTCCCACTGTTTACGAAGCCCTCTGGCTGTGTACTTATAGACGCACTCTTCTAAAACACCATTTAGAAAAGCTGTCATGACACCCAACCACCAGATATCGTAGTCATGGTATGTAGCCGTGGCAAGTAGGATCTGGATGGACTTAAGCATAGGTACTTGAAAAGGTTTCTTCATTATCCACAGCTGGTCAATGATGCAAACTTTTAACAAGTCTAGCTTTGAAAGTCTCAACTTTTCGATGTACACCAAGTAATCTTCTCAAGATATACTTGCTCCTGATGGGGATTTAACCCTTCAGATATAGCAACCAAAGTCCATACTTTGTTGGTGTATAAGGATTCCATCTCAGATCGCTAAGCATCCAGCCATTCTTACAGAGTCACACTCCTGATGGCCAGCTCGAAACTAGTTGGGTCATCATCTCATGATGCAGTCCTCGCTCCTACTGTCATAGAGAAACAGAAGTATCTCTCAGGTGGGTGAGGAACCCTACTAGATCGGCGGAGAGGCTGAGGTTCATTGGAATCTACTGAATCCTTTGGCTCTATCAAATCATCTGCTGTAGTTTGTATAGCTGGAACCTTTCCAGTTTTACATTACAGACCTTGCCTCGAGTTTGTCCGGATTTTGTTTTTAGACATAGGCCGGACAACCCCAAATCTTAACTAGTTTAAGACATGGGCTCTTCCCTTATCATATCACATATGAAATGGTAGGCAACTGATTTGATTGGAACCCTATTCAATAGGTATGCAACTTCATAAGTGCATAACTCCCAAAAGGAAAAAGGTAACTCAGCAGTACTCATCATAGAGCACACCACATCATATATGGTGCATCTGCTCCACCCCGATACACCGATGTACTGGGGTGTATACGGAGTAGTAATGCTGAGAGAGAATCTCATTCTCCTTTAGAGTAATCCAGGATTTTCGTGCTCAAGTATTCTCCTCCTTGATCACATCAAAGGACATAATACTTTTACCCGTATTTTGGTTCTCTACTTCTAACTTATATTCTGTGAATATCTCAAAAGGTTCGAACTTGTGTTTCAACAGGAACATAGGTCTGAATCTCGAAAGATCATCAGAGAATGTAATGAAGTACAAAGAACCGGTCTTGGCATGTGTAGACAGGGGACCTACATACATCAACATGTATCATCCCAAGAGTTCACTAACTCTTTCTCTGTTTCCAGTAAACGGAGCTATGGTCATCTTATCTTTGTGACATGACTGGCAAGTTTCATAAGATGTAAATTCAAACAGATTTAAATATGCATCTACATGTAACTTCAGCTAGTCGGGTCACATTGATATGACTTAGTCTACAATGCCTCAAGAAGAATTCGTTCATTTCTAAACTCTTCCTCTTGTGTGTGTTCCGTATACTAAAGAACTATAGTTTGATTTAGAACATCAATGCTTTTAGATAACGTGCCTAAACCGATCAACTTTTGATATAGGAAATGTTCAAAACATTATCCAACAATACAAAATTTTATCATTTCTTTACTAATAAAGAGACTGATATGATTTTGTATATCAGGTTCGGTATCTAATAACATTCGTTCAGAATCAATGTATTTGTAATACAGGGTGACAGTGACCAACAGACTTGGCTGCAACTCTTGCCCCGTTTTCTGCCTCATGAAACTTATCACCCGTTCTCAGTTCTTTACCTATCTGTGGCCCATGTAACATATTACACATGCGGGATCCTGATCCGGTATCATATACCCAGGACGTAAAGGACACAGAGAAACAGTTCTATATAATGAACACACCCGAAGATGATGCATCAGCATGCATTCTCTTCGTTTGGGCGGCACGGGAAATCTGGTATTCCCCAATTTCCTGCTCTGTCTTATAACAATTATAAGTTGGAGCGGGACCAACGTTCCCCAGCTCAGTATAACAAGCGGGTTCGGTCAAATATCCGTATTATTATCTTGATTAAGGCGTGATATGGTCGCTACCAGGAGAGAGAGAGAAGAAAACACTCAGCGTGCGCTCTTGCAAGAATAGATTGGTTATTATTTTATCTAATGAGGATGGCTCCCACTGCTTTTTATCAAATCTTCCTTCAAACCCTAAAAGGAAAGACTAGCCGGGATTAATTACACACTACAAGTTCGCCAATCTTTCAGCCAGGCCAGTGTCGGTACTTTGAGGGAGGTCCCCCGTGCTTTCGCACGAACCTAATTAATGTAAACCTCGTTTTCCCAGAGGCGTAACCTCGTTAACACCTTTCTAGACACCTACTTGATCGGCTAATTGTAATGTGTAAAACTCTCCCAGGAGTAACTCTTACTCGCAGCGGGTATCGGGATCCAACTATCTCATAGAAGGTATGCAATCTCATTGCAAATTTCAACACTTGAAATTCCCGATAATATTTTGCCCCTAGCGTCCTATGACCTTGACGCAGGCCAACAAACCATAGTGCGCTAGTCAAGTTCAACCCGTCATTTCCTGATTGAATTAAACCCACCCGCACGACCCTTGACGCAGGCCAACAAAGTCGCACGACTACCCTAATCCAATCTGCATCATATGCATAAGCAGATAAATACTAGTTAGCTACCGCACACTACGCCTTGACGCAGGCCAACAAACGTAGCACGAATACTAACTAGCACTTATCTGAAATGACGGAGGGCTACGACAGGTTTTTCTGAAAACCTATTGCGTAATGAACTTGATATCGTTGTAGAATCAAATGATTTTAAAAATGGAGTGCTTTTGAGGCTTTTCTAGTTTTGCTAAAGGAGTCACTCCCGGTGAAGGGATCGTCGGTCCTTTCCTCGTCGAATGAGGTGCGGGATATATCATATATATCACTGTGCAAAGAAAAAACTCTTAAAAGCAATCAAAAGACAAACCGAGTGTGTAGCATCTGCCAGTTATCGCTAAAGGAGTCACTCCCTGTGAAGGGATCTCGGTCCTTTCCTCATCGAATAAGGTGCAGGATATATCACATATACTGCTATGCAAAGCAAGAACTGTAGCTACCTGTTTTATTTTGAAATTCGATTCTACAACATCTTAGGTTTCTTTTATTTCATTAATCTCATTAATGAAGTCCCATCATTTAATTACCTAAACATCACAGATAAATACGACGTACACTTATGCCATCCGCATTCGCCTCGATGTCCCCTCATGCACCGTTAGGTTAGGTAACTAACGGCAGAGCGGGGCAGGGCTAGCGCGGGTGTAAAACATAAGTAACGTCTATATAATATATCATATATACTATATGCTGTATCTATCACAGAACATCACATGATCACATCACAGATATCGCAGCAGAAGAATCATATGAAATATTGGATATACTAGGACGTCCGTGTTTTCAATACGAGCCAGTATAAAACACGGATTCCACGGTCGCGATGAATAGCCAAACCCACACCCCTAGACCCCTACGAGAGCGGCAAGCAACCCTACCAATTCTAGAGTTAGGAGACCCGGACTCGACTCCTCGAGTTGGTCTCCCACTGGACTCCAGAACCCGGTTACTTGTGCCCTCCTCCTTGGGTCTATCCTAGTGCGGAAAAGTAAATAATATACAAAAGGTGACAACTTCCGCAACCTGGAAGTGCCCCAATAAAAGAATATTACATACATGTTTTTACATGAATGAAAATGAAAAACACTCATCTCACATAAAAAAACCCCGGCTATTCAAACACGACGATCCAATATAACATATCCAGCAACACATAACATCACATGTCATCAACGTAAGTAAATATGCGCATCCCAATTGTCGTTGGCATATAGCAACGAAACCGGCGACATCACATATTACACTTACGTTCACAGAAAAGAAAGTGTAAAACTACAACAGTTGGAATCCGCAACCTCCTCAGACATCGCATGCCTGACCAAATGAATTACTTAGACATCGTATGCCTAACAATTATAAACCCCGCATTTTAGTCTCATCATTGAAAACACTTTTCAATATTAAGTCGGGTAATTCAACAAGATTCCCGACATCCTGATCGAATGCTCGTCGCAAACTTCAGTAGACGGCTGCACCCCCGATACCGTCGACGAAGTGCACCAAGGCGGAACACCGCTGCCGCGAGCACCCGAACGGATGCTTTCGGCGACGGGGTTCTCCTACAGTCACTTGGTCGAGGCTATGGAGTGAAGCTGTCTATTAAGTTTACCCGGCGAGTATCCGCGTACGCTACGTGATTGCGACGGACTTTTGATCACATCAAAATTCCGTGGCAACCGATCAAATGAGACTAAACTGCTATGTTCATAACATTCATTCAGTTATCTCATAATTTCTTGTGAATTCCAATTATTGTATCACATTCCAGATAAATAGAAATTGTTAAACTTTTCGATCGAACAGTCAAACACCCAAGTTTTCCCGATACAGCTCAACACATGAAATAAGTCTAACAACATTCAGTTCGTGCCTCAGTACCAACGGTCCAGCCGTAGAAGGGTCAAGCCAACGCCTCACATGTGGCACGCCGTACTGCCCCAAACCCTAAGGTTCAAAGGGCAGTTCAAGACGGTCACATAATCGAGTTAAGGTTTGTAGTCTTCTAGAGAGTCCATCGCGTTACTTGCACTACTTAGAACGTCGTTAAACTACGGAAAAATCCAACACTTGGAAATTTTCCGACAGGGGAAAAATTGGGTATTTATATCCGGTCGAACTTTTTAACATATTCTAAAATTTATCCGGAAAGCCACACAGACAAAATTTGATAATCCGATCGAATATACGAATCCCCAAAACAACCCCAGAAAATTCAACTCTTGAATAAAATATAAAAATTTCCAGAAGACTCAGCACTATGACATAAGAATTACTGTGCAAGACACGTGGTCTAAATCACCAACATGGCCGCGGAACCGCCGCTAAACCCAGGGTGGGGCCGCGGTTCCGCGGCTCTTTGATCGATTTAGAGCCACGTGCTTCACAGTAACTCATAGGTTTCCCTGCTGAATTTTTTGGCAATTTTTAATTCACAAAAATCCCTGTTTTAGAAAAAGGACAGAGAGCATATTTGGAGTTGGGGTTTCGGGTCGATCGGACTTCAAACTCCGTCTAGACTTCGCCTAAGGCTCTAGCTAGGCTCTGATACCACTGTAGGACAGGCAGCCACCCCATCCAATGGGGTCGCCGTGGCACCAACGGGTCCCTCAGCCGCTACTTTTTACGCATGCCCCCTCGCGAGGACTACAACCCGCCGGAACACCTTCCGGTCTCGGGACACCCTGGGAGTAAGAGCCTATGCTTCGCCACACTGTCACACAGTGAGAACCCCCCATAGGTCGACATCCAATGCCTAGTAGCTCTGATACCACTGTAGGGTTCCTAGGCACTCTCAAGAGGTCTCACAAGGCATCAACCATGCCAATTTCAAATTTTACGGTGCCGGGAAACCCTAAACTACGGATCGTTGGCTAGATTTCTAGGCGAAAATTAAACTAGTTAACAACTTAACTAAAGTTTAAACGGAAATACAACCTTTGTAGATCCGGTGCTCCACCTCCATAGCTCCGCAACGAAGTCCCCTCGCTGTCCAAATGAATTCCCGGGCTCTAGCGTCGGCTTCGTCGGAGAAATGGTGAGCTAGGTCGTCGATGTCCATGCCGAAGATGATCTACGTCGAGGCATCGCTAGATCAAGCTCCAACTTCGCCAAGTCAAGAAACTTGTGAAGGAAACACACTCTACTACTTGGCAAGAGGTAGAGGATGAAGAAATAGGAAGTGGGTAGACTTTAGAATTGGATTTCTCACTTGTTTTCATCAATCACCATTGATGAAGCAAGCTTCTTCAAGTGAAGAAGATGAAGAAGATGATGAAAAGAATTATGATGAGTTATTAGAATAGAATAGAAAATCAATACTTATCATAATTCTAACTATGGTTGTGTGTAGAGAATTGACCAAGGTTAAAGCAATGGTTAGGGTTAAGGATGAGATAAGAATGGTGGACTAGGTCAAAGCATCATGAAGCTTCAACTAAACAACAAATAAAGCCACCATTCTTTTCTCTTTTCCATTTATTTTCCAAAATATATAAACAAATAAATAAATGAATAAATAGGTAATGGAAAAATAAAACCCTAATTATATGTTTAACCATGGTTTAATTCTTTACACTTAACCAAGTAAACATGTATCATCAAACATGATACAATCAAGTGCACGAAAGTATATCACATATACAATGTGTACATCCGAGTGAGAATATCCATTTAAAGTGAACCAATACTAGTTAATGCAAAGTAATATATCAAATATATAATTATACATTAAATCATTAAATCAACACTTGATTTAACGATCCGGTTATATCGCATATAACCGACTAGTATCCAATGTATCGGCTTATCGAATCAACCCTCGATTCGATAACTAGGTTATATCGCATACAACCAATTGATACATTCATCGCGAGAATAGAATACGGTATCACATACACGCATTATTCTCGGTTCCGCACATATCTCATATGCGCTCCTATTTCGTTTTGCTTGAGCCAGGAAACCTCTGTGTAGGACTCTAAAGACTCGTCAATACGCCGGCAGCAGATGATGATCATATCAAACACCCACAAGCCGCAAGCGGTCTGCTAAACGTAACGGCCACCCGGGTATTGAGCGATCTGAAGATCGAAGAGCAAGCCCGCTCACACTCCAGTGAATCTAACCAGTAACACTACCGTACAGTCCGGTCTGATCGTCTGATATGTCGCATATCTCGCCTAGGGGTGGTAAACGTCAGACCCCAATAGCTCGATAAGTCATGTCGATATGAGGTCTATAACAATTCGAGAAACTACTGGTAACACTTACCAGTAAATCTCAGCAACCCTGTCCAGGGATTTCCTGTTATAGCCAATCGAACACAGCGCAACATCAACCCCCTATACCGGGAGAGACGAATCCCCTCCTATCGCTCATTGCCTCCATGTGACTCGGGACTGTACCCAAAAACCACCGTTTTGCACGCTCTCTTGGACGTGGTAAGATGGAAATCAAAGCACAGTGGGAACCTGTTAGTGTATATGCCCTAGAAGCCATTAATGTATCATACTAGTTTGTATATTACTTGATGGAAGCTTGGGATATTCACCTTGTATAAACAATCTTGCTCAATATAGTAGTATGCTACTTGGTTTGTTTCTACTTCAATGTGTACTTGTGTTTATTTCAGTATATCACTTATACGCATTAGTGGAGCCCTTAGGATCTTTGCTTGATTACCAGCGTTGTGATGGCAGTCACACTAGTGGGGGCTGGGTAATCGATAAGCACATCCTTATACAGGTCCCTAGTCGTAGGACTATCGAGACAGGGCATCGATACTCCGGAGTAGACTAGCGTATGCGCTTCTCATCCCAGTGTGGGAGATGGTCTGTCCCACAGCCATCAGTACGTCGTACTGGAGATAGTATACGGGTGCTCGTTGGGTTACGAGTATACTGGACAGGACTCGTCGGGAACTGACAGGTTGGTATTATACCTATCGTCAGTTATCAGTTCCCAGGTGACATGAGTACAGCTTAGTCCGCTGACTTGACACTGACACTTCGCCTCGAGTGTGTTCCCACTGCATTTTGATCACTACCCTTCCACGGCTCAAAGGAGTCGTGCAAACAGGTGGTGGTTGGGTGCAGTCCCGAAGCATTTGGAGGCAGTGACGGTTAGACAGGATTCGTCTCTCCCGGTATTGGGGGTTGACATCGCGCTGTGTCTAGGAGAGCCATTACACGAGTAGTCCCTGGCCAGGGCAAGCGAGATATACTGGTAGGTTTCCAGTGTTATCTCAGGGTGTTTTGGGCTTCACTCCGACACGACTTGTACCGCTATTGGGGGACTGACGTTTTACCGCCCCCTAGGCCCGCCATGCGATGTATCAGACGAACAGACCGGACTGTACGGAGAATGTCACATTCAGACTCAGTAGGAGTTCAGATGGGGTTTCACCTCGTCAGCCTTCTTGTCGGCATCTACCTGGGGACCGTTACGCACAGCTAGTGCCGCTTGCGGTCTGTGGTTAAACCCACTGCCAGCGTAGTGTCGAGTCTTTAGAGTCCCACACAGAGGGTATTCGCCTCTGGGCAAAACAGAGTAGAGGTCGCATGGTTTTGCGACAGGGTTCGTTCTCATCCGCGCACTTGTGCACGTTTGGAGTCCGGACGGATTATACTGGCAGGCTCTGGTTTGAGCCAGATACTGGTATATGTTTTGGGGGTTGCTTTTATATCTTGGTATTCTTGTTCCTCGGAACGAGAATGCAGGTGTGTATGCACAGTTGCTTGAGGCGGAGAATGAGGTTTTTCATTAGGGTTTCGGATCGGGTGCGTATGCACAGTTGACAGTTATCATTTTCCAAACCCTAATGGATTTGTATATTATCTATTAATAATAGTAATTAAATAAGAATTATGTTATGGTTGTTTTTTTGTTGACTTGTTGACCTTGGTTGACTTGTTGACCATTGACCACTTTCATGCCTTGAAAGTCTTCCTTGATTCATGCTTACACTTCATTTAAAGAAGCATGATAGTGGTCATTCCAAAATAACCATCAACTATTCTTATTTCAATTATTATCATTTAGATAATTCATTTTTCTTTTGCAATATGGTTGCAAGAAAGAAATGATTGAGCTCATTCTATCATTCTCACTCTCTCTCCTCATTTCATCTTCTTCTTCCTCTTGAAAAGAGAAACCTTCTCATGTGTTGAGAATCATTCTCTTTAGATAGAAAAGCAAACCCTAATCACTCTCTACTCATTCTAGGATGAAGGTTTAGCAAGCCGGAAACCCTAGTTCACTCAAAGATCGAGGAAGAGCCCAAAGGTCGAACCTTCAAGGTGGATCTATCTTCGGCAAGAAGAAGGCGACGAGAAGAGAACCATTCAAGCTTCAACAAAGAACAAGAAAGAAGAACAACAACAAGAAGAGAAGGAGTTCAAGTTTAGGTATAACCATCCTCCATAGTAGCTAACTCTCTTTAGCTTGTTAACTAGTTTTAGTTTAGACAACGATCCCGACATAGTTTAGTCCATGTTGCCTCTTGCGATAAAAATTCGTCTTTTATACCGTTTCCGCCTCCCCGTAAGTACCGGGGGTCGCAATATGGACTTACAGTGGTATCAGAGCCTAACTAAACTTAAACTAGCTTGGTAGTAAGGTGTAACGAAGTTCGGAACCGAAAAATCGCAAAACCGGAAAATCAAAACCCTAACTTTCTGTTGAAATTTTTTCTGCTCAAATTGAAAAACTTTATACTTGTAAAATCGTCTCAGGGTTTTCTAAGAACACACAAGAAAAACGATATCATGTTACCTCCAAACCGCCGCGCTTCCGCGGCCTCACCTACTCATCTGGCCGCGGAACCGCCGCAAGTTGGTGTCATCTTTGCATCGTTTTTCGTGCAGTGTTCTTCTGTGTTGGTTTTGGGTTTTTTAAGATATATTATATGTACCCAGATTTTCCAGAACTGAAATTCACTTTTGGGGTCCTATAATTCCGTATTTTTTCCGAACTTCACTGCACTTTGGCTATGTTGGTTATATCTGTGATGTTTGCATGTATTGAACGTCGGCTAATAGCTATAAGTCGATTAGTCGGGGTTATACATGATCTGTAATGTTCTGGAATGTGTATATGAATGTGTTGGACTGTCGCGGGTGAATAGCCGGGGTGGATGTGAGATGAGCTTTTGTTTTTCTTTCATTCATTGTAAATGTAAATTGATGTAATTATATTATTTGTTTGGCCGCACAACCGGGTCGGGGTTGTAGCCGTCATTGTATAATTCTTTTTACTGTTTTTGCTCCTAGGATAGACCCATGGTGGGGTGCACAAACTACCGGGAACATGGAGGGTAGTTTGCCGCACCCGTAGGGGTCTTGGGTGGGGTATTTGCTATTCACCGCGACCGTGTTATCCGCTTTTCGTTTCAGGCTCGAAAGGAATGCGGATTGCTAGTATATCCAATGTATTCATCTGTGATCTGTAATGTCTATCATTGCTTTCTATTTAGGCGTTGCTTATGTTTTACAGCCGCGCTAGCCCAGCCCCCGCTCTGTCGTTAGTTAAGTAACCTAACGAGTGATGACGGGACCCCGTGGCGAATGCGAATGGCATAAGCGTACGTCATATTTTGGTTGTTTTCTGCAATGGTAGGAATTAAATGATGGGACGCATTAAAAGAACTAATGCAAGAATATCACGCATTAAAAGAACTAATGCAAGATAATAAACCAAGTTTAAGTCGATGGAACACTTTCGAAAAACCACTCGGTTCTTTTCAAAACTAACTTTTAAATGCGGAGCTTGAGCCACTCCTTCTAAAAGCTATCTCGTTCCATCGATTATATCATGTTCACTACGTTCACGGTTTTACCAAAACCATTCGTAGCCCTCCGTCGTTTCGCATGAATAGGCAATAGTATTCAAGCTGTGTATTTTGGCCAAAGTCAAGGCACAGTGATTGGTAGCTATTGGGTGTTCATGTGTAGCATAGATAGATGCGTTGGTTTGGGACAGTCGTGCTGCCATTTTGGCCAAAGTCAAGGGTATGTACGGATGGATCCAAATTAACCTGGAAAGTGACGGGAAGAACTTGACATGTGACTTATGATATTTTGGCCAAAGTCAAGGTCATAAGAGCATGGGGCAAAAATCCACATCGGGAGTTTCATAAGTACTGAAACTTGCTAGATTTGCATACCATTTGGAGTGTGATGATTATGGTAGGATTCCTTCATTTTCATCACGCGATGATATTTGGATCCCGATCCTACTGTGAGTATATGCTACTCCTCGGGAAATTTCTCACTAAACGATCAATGCTATAAACCTAGTAGGTGCCTAGAAAGGTGTTAGCGGGGCTACGCCCCCAGGGAAAAGAGGTTCTTAAATTAAGGAACTTCGCGAAAGCGTTGGAAAACCTCCCTCGAAGTACCGACACTGGCCTGGCTGAACGGTTAAGCAAGTATTGTACGGTGGGATTGATCCCGGCTAATTCTTCCTTTGTGGTTTGAGGAGGGATTCGAGAGACAGTGGGAGCCATCCTGTTTAGACAAATTAAAAACCATTCTAAACTTGCAAGAGCATCGTGCTAAGTGTTTCTTCTCTCCCCCTGCAGCGACCAAATCGAAATGACTGGACTTAAGTTACTTCTAGATAAAAACATATTGACAGGGCCAAACTACAAAGATTGGCTCAGGAATGTCAAATTGGCAATCTCTTACGACAAGCTGGGGTATCTTCTTACCACCAAAGCTCCCCCCGTCCCAGGTCCCACCTCCAGCGTCGCGGATAAGGAAATCCGTAAGACTTGGGAGATTGACAGCGCGAAGGCCAGATGCCTCGTACTTGCCTCGATGGACAATGACCATCAGAGGAGGCACGAGAATATGGATTTGGAATCCATATTTCTTCATACAAAAGAACTGTATGGAGAGCAGTCTCGTATCGCAAGATACGAAGTGTCGAAGAAGTTATTTTCGACTAAGTTGGCCGTCGGATCATCGGTAGCGGACCACGTGCTTAAGATGATTGGCTACACTGAGGAGCTCGCGGAACTTGGGACCACGTTGGATAGTGAACTCTACACAGATATAATTCTCCAGTCCCTTCCATCCACTTACGCCCAGTTCATACTGAATTTCAACTTGCAAGAAAAGGAAGTTGAACTTTCAGAACTCCTCAACCTGCTGAGGAGCGCAGAGGGCACCCTACAGAAGGGTAGGGATACATCCACTTTGTTTGTAGGAGGATCTTCTTCTTCTAGGTCCAAGGCGAAAGCCAAGGGAAAGAAGAGGAAAGCCCCCGCCAAACCAAGGGGCGGTGTTAGTAAAGTGGGTGCGAAGGGAAAGGAAAAGGCAACAAAGATAGCGGGGAAGCTTGTTGGTAAAGAGGAATGCTTCTATTGTCACAAGAGTGGACACTGGAAGAAAGATTGCAGGGCTTGGAAAGCCAGGACACAGGAACTGAAGCAGGTTGCAGCTTCAGCTTCAGGTGTGTATGTTATTGAAAACTGTCTTTCTATAAACTCTACTTCCTGGGTATTGGATACCGGATCAGGATCTCATATCTGTAATTCTTTGCAGGCGTTGAGAAACCGTAGGTTTTTGAAGGAAGGTGACATGACCCTCAGAGTTGCGAACGGAGCTAGCATGGATGCTAAAGCCGTGGGGGACTATCACCTAGGAATGTCAGATGGACATATTTTGGTTTTGCGTAATTGCTTTTTTGTACCCAACGCAACTTGTAATATCATTTCTGTATCTTTGGTTTCTAAAGAAGGTTATGAATTTGCGTTTGTAAGTAATGTTGTTAACATTCACCTTAATCAAGTTCTGATTGGGTCAGGTACATTGAGCAATGGTATATACGTATTAAACCAACCACAGATTTTCAATGTCCAGAATACACACAAAAGAAAGTCACCAGATATTAATCAGACTTTCTTATGGCATTGTAGACTGGGTCACATCAATGAGAGAAGGTTGACTAAGTTACATACAGAAGGATATTTGGATCCGTTCGAATATCAATCATATGCCACTTGTCAATCCTGTCTCAAAGGAAAGATGACAAAGACTCCGTTCACTGGACACGGAGTAAGAGCGAGCGAGCTCTTGGGACTCGTACACAGCGACGTGTGCGGTCCAATGTCTACACATGCACGAAGCGGTTATTCTTACTTCATTACTTTTACGGATGATTTTTCAAGATACGGTTATGTCTTCTTAATGAAACATAAGTCAGAATCTTTTGAAAAATTCCAGGAATTTAAGAATGAAGTAGAAAAACAGACCGGCAAAAGTATCAAGATTCTAAGATCGGATCGAGGTGGAGAATACTTAAGTGCCGAGTTCCTGAATTATTTAAAAGAGAATGGGATTCTCTCTCAGCTTACTCCTCCATACACCCCGCAACATAACGGTGTATCAGAGAGACGGAACCGGACCCTATTGGATATGGTACGGTCCATGATGAGTAACGCTGAGTTACCGCGATCATTCTGGGGGTATGCACTAGAATCAGCTGCGTACCTTTTGAACCGAGTTCCTACTAAGACTGTGCCTACTACACCATATGAGATGTGGTGTGGGAAGAGACCCCATCTCAGTCACATTAAGACTTGGGGAAGTCCAGCTTTTGTTAAAAAGCAGCATGCGGACAAGCTCGAGGCGCGCTCAGTACTGTGTAAGTTTGTGGGATATCCAAAGAATTCCAAGGGATATCTCTTCTACTACGAAGAGGAACAAAAAGTTCTTGTTTCTCGTCATGCCCACTTTCTAGAACATCAGTTCTTAGAAAAAGAATTAAGTGGGAGCGCAGTAGAACTGGAAGAAATTCCAGAACCACAGACTATTACTGAAAGCTTAATGGAACCAGAGGGTTCAAATGAACAGGACATTCCTATGCCGCTCCGCAGAAGTAATAGGCAGTCTCATCCGCCCGAGAGATACTACGGTTTTCTCATAGACGGGGATAGAGAGGATTGCATCATAGACTATGATGAGCCTACTAGCTTCCAGCAGGCCGTTCAGAGCTTTGACTCGGTAAAATGGCTGGATGCAATGCGGACCGAAATGGAGTCCATGTACACCAACAAAGTATGGACGTTGGACATTGCTCCAGACGGGGTAAAACCCGTAGGATGCAAGTGGATCTTCAAAAGGAAGATTGGTGTAGATGGACAGGTTGAAACCTATAAAGCTAGACTTGTAGCAAAGGGTTTCCGTCAAAGACCTGGCTTGGACTACGACGAAACCTTTTCTCCAGTGGCTATGCTGAAATCCATTCGGATCCTTCTTGCCATTGCTGCCTTCCACGATTATGAGATTTGGCAGATGGACGTAAAAACCGCTTTTCTAAATGGAAATTTAGAGGAGTGTGTCTATATGGATCAGCCAGAGGGTTTCATTCAGAGTGGGAGCAGCGGAAAGGTGTGCAAGTTGCTTAAGTCCATCTATGGACTAAAGCAGGCATCGCGGAGTTGGAACATCTGTTTTGATGAGACGGTCAAGGAATTTGACTTTATCAAAAATCCAGATGAACCGTGCATCTATAGTAGATTTGTAGCGAGAACTGTGGTATTCCTTGTTTTATACGTGGATGACATTCTCTTAATAGGAAATGACATTCCTATGCTACAATCTGTCAAGGGTTTCTTGTCACACAGGTTCTCCATGAAAGACCTGGGTGATGCCTCTTACATCCTGGGGATCCGGATCCATCGTGATAGATCCAAGAGGATATTAGGACTTTCACAGTCCAGGTACATCGACACCGTACTGAAAAGATTCAGTATGGAAGAATCCAAGCGCGGTAACTTACCGGCTTGTCACGGGATCACCCTCTCTAAAGAGATGTCTCCCAAGACTGATTTGGAGAGGGATCGCATGTCTATTATACCCTACGCTTCTGCGGTAGGCTCTATAATGTATGCGATGTTGTGTACCAGACCGGATGTAGCTTATGCACTGAGTGTAGTAAGCCGGTATCAGTCAAACCCTGGGGAGAAACATTGGATAGCAGTAAAGAACATTCTCAAGTACCTGAGGAGGACTAAGGAGATGTTCTTGGTGTATGGCGGAAAAGACCTCCAGATTGAGGCCTTTGCTGACTCCAGCTTCCAGAGTGACAAGGATGATTCCAAGTCCATGTCGGGTTTTGTCTTTACCCTCAACGGAGGGGCGGTGTGTTGGAAGAGTTCCAAACAGGAAACCGTTGCAGACTCGACTATGGAAGCGGAATACATCGCTGCATCTGATGCCGCAAAAGAAGCTGTCTGGATAAGGAAGTTCTTAAAAGAACTTCAGGTGGTTCCGTCCATTGTTGACCCAGTACCTCTGTATTGCGACAACAACGGGGCTATAGCTTTAGCAAAGGAACCCAGGTCCCATCAGAGATCCAGGCATATCTTGAGGCGGTATCACCTGATCAGGGAGATCGTGGATCGCAAGGAGATCGAGGTTCGGAGGGTTGCTTCAGAAGAGAACACTGCAGATCCATTCACCAAGGCCCTACCCCAGACTCAGTTCGAGCGGCTGATCGAGATGATAGGTCTTCGATACGCCAGTACATGGCCTTAGTGCAAGTGGGAGATTGTTAGTGTATATGCCCTAGAGGCCATTAATGTATCATACTAGTTTGTATATTACTTGATGGAAGCTTGGGATATTCACCTTGTATAAACAATCTTGCTCAATATAGTAGTATGCTACTTGGTTTGTTTCTACTTCAATGTGTACTTGTGTTTATTTCAGTATATCACTTATACGCATTAGTGGAGCCCTTAGGATCTTTGCTTGATTACCAGCGTTGTGATGGCAGTCACACTAGTGGGGGCTGGGTAATCGATAAGCACATCCTTATACAGGTCCCTAGTCGTAGGACTATCGAGACAGGGCATCGATACTCCGGAGTAGACTAGCGTATGCGCTTCTCATCCCAGTGTGGGAGATGGTCTGTCCCACAGCCATCAGTACGTCGTACTGGAGATAGTATACGGGTGCTCGTTGGGTTACGAGTACACTGGACAGGACTCGTCGGGAACTGACAGGTTGGTATTATACCTATCGTCAGTTATCAGTTCCCAGGTGACATGAGTACAGCTTAGTCCGCTGACTTGACACTGACACTTCGCCTCGAGTGTGTTCCCACTGCATTTTGATCACTACCCTTCCACGGCTCAAAGGAGTCGTGCAAACAGGTGGTGGTTGGGTGCAGTCCCGAAGCATTTGGAGGCAGTGACGGTTAGACAGGATTCGTCTCTCCCGGTATTGGGGGTTGACATCGCGCTGTGTCTAGGAGAGCTATTACACGAGTAGTCCCTGGCCAGGGCAAGCGAGATATACTGGTAGGTTTCCAGTGTTATCTCAGGGTGTTTTGGGCTTCACTCCGACACGACTTGTACCGCTATTGGGGGACTGACGTTTTACCGCCCCCTAGGCCCGCCATGCGATGTATCAGACGAACAGACCGGACTGTACGGAGAATGTCACATTCAGACTCAGTAGGAGTTCAGATGGGGTTTGACCTCGTCAGCCTTCTTGTCGGCATCTACCTGGGGACCGTTACGCACAGCTAGTGCCGCTTGCGGTCTGTGGTTAAACCCACTGCCAGCGTAGTGTCGAGTCTTTAGAGTCCCACACAGAGGGTATTCGCCTCTGGGCAAAACAGAGTAGAGGTCGCATGGTTTTGCGACAGGGTTCGTTCTCATCCGCGCACTTGTGCACGTTTGGAGTCCGGACGGATTATACTGGCAGGCTCTGGTTTGAGCCAGATACTGGTATATGTTTTGGGGGTTGCTTTTATATCTTGGTATTCTTGTTCCTCGGAACGAGAATGCAGGTGTGTATGCACAGTTGCTTGAGGCGGAGAATGAGGTTTTTCATTAGGGTTTCGGATCGGGTGCGTATGCACAGTTGACAGTTATCATTTTCCAAACCCTAATGGATTTGTATATTATCTATTAATAATAGTAATTAAATAAGAATTATGTTATGGTTGTTTTTTTGTTGACTTGTTGACCTTGGTTGACTTGTTGACCATTGACCACTTTCATGCCTTGAAAGTCTTCCTTGATTCATGCTTACACTTCATTTAAAGAAGCATGATAGTGGTCATTCCAAAATAACCATCAACTATTCTTATTTCAATTATTATCATTTAGATAATTCATTTTTCTTTTGCAATATGGTTGCAAGAAAGAAATGATTGAGCTCATTCTATCATTCTCACTCTCTCTCCTCATTTCATCTTCTTCTTCCTCTTGAAAAGAGAAACCTTCTCATGTGTTGAGAATCATTCTCTTTAGATAGAAAAGCAAACCCTAATCACTCTCTACTCATTCTAGGATGAAGGTTTAGCAAGCCGGAAACCCTAGTTCACTCAAAGATCGAGGAAGAGCCCAAAGGTCGAACCTTCAAGGTGGATCTATCTTCGGCAAGAAGAAGGCGACGAGAAGAGAACCATTCAAGCTTCAACAAAGAACAAGAAAGAAGAACAACAACAAGAAGAGAAGGAGTTCAAGTTTAGGTATAACCATCCTCCATAGTAGCTAACTCTCTTTAGCTTGTTAACTAGTTTTAGTTTAGACAACGATCCCGACATAGTTTAGTCCATGTTGCCTCTTGCGATAAAAATTCGTCTTTTATACCGTTTCCGCCTCCCCGTAAGTACCGGGGGTCGCAATATGGACTTACAGAACCACACAAGACTCTATGACGATCTCGGGTCAACAGACTACTCTGTACCAGTGTCACCAGAGAACTGCTATCTGACGTAAGGTATAATACCATCTGGGAGTTCTCGGCGAGTCCGTCCAGTGTACCCAGTCTCCACTGAGCACCCGTATATCATCTCTGATGTCAAACACCAATGGATATGGGATCATCCATCACCCATCTGTATGGGTCGAGAAGGTATACGCTAGTCTACTCTGGTATATCGATGCCCCGTCTCGATACACCCACGACTAGGGACTTTGAAGGATGTACTTATGGACTACCATGTTCCCACTAGTATGATCCGCATCATAGTCCAGGTAGTCAAGTACACATCCTAAGGGCTTTACCAACATGTAACAGGGAGACAATCAGTGTACACGTTAAGGTAAAGATCAACCAGATAGCATACTATCATGTCGAGGAAGAAAGTCCTCCCTATATACGTCCTAGCATCCACTACAATATACATCATATGTACAGTAATGGCCTCTAGGGCATACATATAACTAACAATATGATCGATGTTTGGAAGAAAGATAGGAATGAAGAATAAGACGATGTTTTATTGAGGGGTTATGTGATTTCTAACATCTTTTCATGACTATTAAGATAGGGCTCAAGACAACTGAAAAGCTAGCTTAGTTGGAAACCCTAATTCTCAAGGCTTTTCTTTTACAATTATTTTCTTTAAATGTATTATTCATGATCTTTCTTTTATTACTGGATTTTGTGGGTGCAATCCGCTGAAAACCCTCAGGAGACAACACTCCTCTTACTAGGGACACCTAGAGGTTTAAAGGCTTGTTGCACGTGCTCAGTCCAATCGTGTTTCCTACGAAAGTGTGCTAGTAAGTTTTTCTCTTTCTTTATTTTCTCCTTCTCTTTTAATAAAAAGGTTCGCTCGAGACGACCGAAAATAAGTTTGGGGGAATTTGATCAGTCGATAATACTGCATTTTTAACACGGCAATTTCCCTATCTTTTGCATTCATCTAGAGGTATTCAGTATTCATATTGCACATATTAGCAAAACACCTGTATAATACTGAATTACCTGTACTGTATATTAAAACCGGCATTTTTAGGGAAATTGACTGTTTATCATGGCATCGCATTATCCTTGTATTGCGCAACTCTTATTTTGGAGTCTGTGCAGGAAATTCCAGAAGAATGGCAAAAATTATCATAGTGCTGATAAAAAATTACGCCAACTCAAAGATTTGAGATCTGGTAGAAATCCAGAGGGAAAAATAAAATTCAACATATCAGAAAAAGGCCCAAATGTCAGCCCAAGTAAGACCAGAGAAGATCAAGCCCTAAAGCTTCAACAGCCGCGGATCCGCGGCGGGAGCTGGCTTGCGCCGCGGATCCGCGGCGTGATGACGTCAGTAAGTCTCCAAAATTTCTGCACGTGTCTCCTCTAACGGCCCAAGCTTCCAGAAGACCCCAGATTCGCCACGTGGCTTCATCTAGAAGGCTCGGCTTAACAAACTTCATCTAGAAGGCTCTCTTTAACAAACTTTTGGAGGGAAATTTGAAATCCTAGATCTAGGGTTTTGAGATCTATAAAAAGGAGCCTAGATCTAGGGTTGAGGTTGTTCAAGAATTCATCCATCATCTTCCACCCACAAGTTGAGTGACACGACTTGTGCCTCAAAACCCTAACCCTAATTCCAATTCCAAAATCAAGATCAAGATCCCGAGTACCATTCAAGCGAGAAGCCTTCGATCCTTTAGAAAGCGACGCCGGACTTCATCGGAGCAAGAGATCAAAGGAGATCCGCGACTCAAGGAGCCGAGCGAAGCCGAAATCAATCAACGATCTAGTTCCTTCCTTTTGTAAATTTCAAGAGAGTTGTAACGAAATTTGTCGATAAATAAAGGTGAAATTTCTATAGCTTGCTTATCTTTTAATTCAAGCGTTATGATTCGATCTCAATTTGTGATTGTGTTTGATATTATGATGTTTGAGTAAAACTCCGCTCGTGTAGGAGTTGTGACGATCGATAGATGATGATGATTTAGACTCTTTTACAATTCTTAAATCCTATAACGTTTGTAAATTCTTATGAATCTAATGATCAATGACCTAGTTTCGAGACGATACTTTCTTGATTGTGTTCGCTCGAAACTAGGGATCAACGATTGATCATTTGATTAACTTGAAGCTAGATCTTGAATGAGATTCATCGAAAGGACAAAGGATGAGATGAGGAATCCCTAATTTCTTCGCAAGATCCTTAACCCTCGATAAATTTTCATCGATCTAGTATCAATTCGTTAATGGATAAGAATATGTAATCATTAGATCTCATCACATTTATAGATCCGATCTACTCCTACGAGCCACACTTCAAATCTTGATTGTTGGTTTGGAAATCATCACACATCTCTATTCTTGATTTTAATGTTTTCTTAGATCTAGATTTTTCTAATTCTTGATATTTAATTTTACAAATCATGAATTGTTTCTTTTCTTTTCTTTAAATTTTTGACTCATCTAATTTGGAAATTGAACGGATCTCACTTTCCCAGTGGACGATCCGTACATACTAACGCGCTACATCCGACACCATTATTGATTGCGGTCAAAATATTTTCGGTTGTGATTTCTATATACAATTTTCATACTACACAATCCGAAATCGTATCAATCCGGACATCTGTAGTTTATAAGCATATCCTGGAATGTCCCTAGTCGTAGGTGTATCGAGACGGGGCATCGATATACCAGAGTAGACTAGCGTATATGATACTAGACCCATATGATGGGCGATGGATGTTCCTACATTCATCGATGTTTGACATTGAGATCGTATACAGGTGCTCAGTGGTTACTGGGTACACTGGACGGACTCACCGAGAACTCCTATATGGAATTATATCTATCGTCGGATAGCAGTTCTCAGGTGACACTAGTGCAGGTTAGTCTTTAGATCCGATATCGTCATAGAGTCTTGTGTGTTCTCCCGCTGTACTTTGATTACCACCCTATCACGGCTCTACTGAGTCGTGCAAACAGGTGGCCATTGGGTACAGTCCCGAGACAAACGAAGGCGATGAGCGATAGGAGGGGTTTCGTCTCTCCCGGTATTGGGAGTTGATGCTGTGCTGTGCTCGATTGGTTATATCAGTAAGTCCCTGGCCAGGGCTGTTGAGATTTACTGATAAGTGTTATCAGTAGTTTCTCGATCTGTTATAGACCATTCATCGGCACGACTTATTGAGTTATTGGGGTCGACGTTACCATCCCTAGACTCGATATGCAGCATATCTGACGAAGAGACCGGACTGTACGGTAGTGTTGCCGGTTGGCTCGACGGGAGTTGTGACAGGTTCACTTGTTTTTTTCTGATCGCTCAATACCCGGGTGGCCGTTACGTTTAGCTGACCGCTTGCGGCTTGGGGGTGCTTAATATGATCATCACCCACTGCCGGCGTATTGATGAGTCTTAGAGTCCCACAATGGAGTTGCCTAGTCCAGGCGAAACGATGTGATGCGCATATGAGATATGCGCGTGGACCCAGTTAAAATACGCGTATGATATACCGTATATTAATCGGACGGTTTGCTTTTGGTCGGGTCGTATGCGATATGACCGGATTGCTAAATCAAGTGTTGATTTATCATTGACCATTAGTTTCTCACTTTAAACTCTTTCTTGTTTTTTGTTGTATGCATGCATGTATGCATTTATTCTCATTCATGCACATAGGATGTGCATGCACACATACATGCATACATAATTCTATCATGGTTGTTGATATAGTGGATGGTGGCAATATAAGACTCACACCATATATATATAAACATATAGATATTATTTTTGGAAAAAGAAAAATGGAAATGGAAAATTGTTATCATGGTTTATTATTTTATTCATGCACTAACCCCTTGGATTAACCATGATTCATTTTCTATGGCCATTTTTGTTCCAAACTAAATATCGATATTTTATAACTATGGTTAAGAATGAGAAAAAGAAAATATATATATTTTCATTTCTCATTTTTTTCTTATGCTTATCATTATCTTGAGCTCTTCACAAGCCATCATCTTCTTCCTCCTTTCTCTCTTGCTCTCTAGTTTTCTCTTGTGAGCAAAAGAGTCACCAAGTTAGGATTTTGAAGTGAGAAAACAAACCACATCACCACTCTACACTAGTCTTGCCCATTAGTGTAGAGTGTTAGCTTCCATTTCTTCTCTTGATCTAGTGGAGCTTCAAGCTTGGACAAAAAGGACTCCGGGTGGATCGTCGTGGACCTAGAGGATCTCAAGCGAACCTTTTTCCAACCCTCAAGTAGCCAAGGAGTCTAGCGTAGGGAGCTACAAAGGTTGTACTCTCAAAACCCTAGCTTTTACTACTTGTGTGCATGTTAAAGTTATGTTACCCTAAATTTTCTAGCATGATCCTTAAGATAGTTTCTTTAGCACCATATAAATTTTTAATATGGCATGTGTGTTTCCTCCAAACCCTTGTAGTGGTGCTGTACGAAACCCTTCGATAAGAACATTGTTAAAACTTTTGAAAATCTCAATCAAATTCTTTAAAGTCCAAATTTATTTCCTTTAAAAATTTGGTAGCACCTCCTTTGTAAAACAAGCCCCCCAAAAAGGGTACAACAAAAGATATAAGTAAAGTATCCCAAATGGGAGTAAATCCACGCCCAAAGGCGGAAAACAACCACCACAACAGATAAATGACGCCGTAGCGAAGAAAAAGACGATATAAAGTGAAACTGCATAAAAGACCTCCAAGTCACAAATAATATACAATATCGTCCTCACAACTCGTCTCTAAGTCAATACATTAAAATGGTAGAAGGAGAGTACTGGATACAACGAATATACAATGAGCAACATCGGATAACCGCAAAATCCACCTGTAGAAAAACTGCACCCGGTCAGCCGTAGCGGTATTCGCTGCAAAAGATGATACAATAGGAAGAAGAAAGTCCTGCCTCTGACTGCTCCGAGGGACAACCTGTACAACCCTGTGGCACAACGGGGGTGAGTTACCAACTCGTGAATTTTATAAATAACATATGCAGGTAATCGAAAGTATGCACGTACTGCGCGAATCTATCATATGCAAGGTAATCGAAATAAATGGCAATATGTATATGCAACAGTCATAAAAGGTACTCTATCAGGTACTGCTAATACATGAAGCAATGCATATCAATAAATGCGGAGTATGGGATAAAACATGTTATCCTCACAGAATCCTCATCGTGGCAGGACCAGTGTCCATAAAGACAATCCAAATCCCAATTTCCTCAAATCGGCCCTTAGATCGGCCCTCATATCGGCCCTCATATCAACCATAAAAGCAGCCCTCATAACCTGTAAGTCTCACGAAACCTAAGTGTCAAATATCGACACCTGAAAACATCATGAAAACTAGTGCCCAGCATCGACACATAAAACAGGTCTATCAGCGTCGTCACCACGACTGCCCCTGATAGGTACGTATCATACGATATCGAAACCCGAATGCCCAGCTTCGACACTCGAAATTCCACATATCCAAACGTACATGACTCCGGTCGATATCTCCGCGATCATCAACGAGTCCAATACTGTCACCGGTAGGTAGGATTCCACCACTAACTCATCGCCGTCACCTGCGACAATCTTGCCCTGGGGTACCTCCGGGCCCCACCATGTACCCGCACACGGCCCACTCCACTCTTCGCATGGGGTATATATCACAATCTCAGAACCGAGAAATCTTATGGTGGATATTGAAATATCATATCAAGAGAAACCGGGTTTTTCAAATAATGCATAATTTCATGAAACTACCACGGTCCTCAAATCCAGAAAACATCAAGAAATCAATAAATATAATTGCATAGATCATTATATATGTGTACATATATAACAGCGTCCCATACCACTGATATATATACATAGGAGTAAAACATCATAGGAATTCCATATCTCAATGCGAAAATCCATGAATATAATATATGCAACATGAAATAGTAATATGAGCATATAAGGGAAAACCGCTGCTTAACTACAACAAATTATTAAATATACCATGTAGTTCCTAACTTCTCCAAAATCTAAACAACATCATATAAAGGTGAACATGTAGCTATAGCTAGGTATGCGTAACCATGTCGGTATAGTAAGATATGTGTATCTACCTATCAATAATGATGTAATACCCTCCAGGTATGTGTGTAGCTATATCAAGCTAGGAATGCATATATACATGTCAATAATATTACAATCCCCTCCAGGTATAAGTGTAGTTGTATCAAGCTAGGTAAGTGTACATGTAAGTATGTATGCAAGATGTACATGTAGCTATATCTTATATATGTATATATACCTATCACTAATGGTACCCTACCATATAGGTATATGTGTAGCTAACATGCAAGTATAGCAAGGCATATATGTAAGCATGTAGGTATACATGTATGCTATATGTCATATGCATAAAGGACATGAATAAATGTCTAAATGTCACTAACCCTACAATATCACATAGGTATGTATGTTGTGCGTGTCATGGTAATTATCGATGGTGTGTGTGGCATACAATCGTGCTCGTGCGACATGAACCGTCAATAATAGTGCAGTGTCCAATGGGTACAAGTCTAAGCACAACAAGTAGTGATATGCAATGAAGTCTATGCACAATCTATATATATGCAACTAAACATGCGGCTAACATCATATCATATCTAGCCCTGACGCATAACGCCATGCGGGAGTTCCCCTGTAGATGTTAAATCTACTCACTGATGATCTTGGCTAAGTAAAGCCAACCACCTGCTTTCCCTTCTTCGCAGCGTCCGAAGTCCTCGCTTGCAATCCTAAAATCACAAACACATCACATAAGGCTAAATATCCCGTGTCGACACAAAACAACGAAACGCAAGGATAACGTCCACAAGATAAACACACTGTGCACTTAGTGCACAAAACGCGCACGATATCGGCATAACCCTAGCTAGGAACGCAAAACTACGCAACCACCAAGCCAAGACCCCGATCGTACCGATCGCTCATTCACAGCACAATATAAAACGTGGAATCTAACATATATATAACGTCGCAACGTCAAAAGAAACCCACGCCTAAACTTTACCGAAATCTAGTAAGCAACATTTAATCATTTTAGCTCAAAACTACAAGTTTAACCCAAACTAGTAATCACAATCATGACAATATAGCTTGATTAAACCACTCAAACTCTTACTAGAATTTTAATCTCACTCAAATAGAATTTAGTAAAAATTTAGTTTGCACTTAAGCTAATTAGAAAATTAGGAAAAATATCATTTTTCAATCTTGCACTAGGTTAAGTTTTCTTTTGTCTAAACAACTCATTTAACCATTTCACTAAACAAAACCCTAACTTGATTAACAGAAACTCTTACTAGAAATTCTAAATATGCAATTACAGGCTTTAATTAAACATCTTATATGCTAGCTTAAAGTATTAACACCACAATTAAAGATTAGGGTTAGAATTTTATACCTCCTCAAGAACACAAATTAGCAACAAACTCCAAAATTTAATCCTCCAAAATGATGTCTTTCTTGAATATCCGAGCAAGATTAAGGTTGAAGAAAAATGGGTATTGATTTGTATTTGAGTTTGTGTGATTTATTTATGATTTTTGATGATTTATTAGGACTTAAAAGAGTTGAAATGGGGTGAAGAGAGAGAGGGGGCAGCAAGGAATTAGGGTTCGGCCATGGCAAGAATGGTGAAGGCTAACGAAAATTGTGTGGAAAAATCTAGCTAAAAACACTAATAAAAGCTCATAAATGCACCTCCCATCCAAAGCCACCTCTTAATCTATTTCATTTTCTATTTAAAGTTTTCATAAAAGCAACAAATATCTAGATATTCTAGGTGAGAAGGTTTAAAGCTTATCAAGTGATTAAATTAGCATAGATTCACATTAGAAGTAGTTAACCCAAACCAAAATTGTAATTACCACTAATTAAGTGCATAATTAACAACTTAAAATAATATTTTAATTAGGGAAAAAATCTATGTGAACCAAAACTTTCAATTGACCCCCAAAGCTCGCAAACTAACACTATTCTAGTTAAACTAGGTGCAGTGAATTTTATACTGCAAAAAAAATCGCTTCTTGGTTTTTACGGAAAACACCGACTATATTACCCTAAAAACGGAAAATCGCCTAAACGATTTCCAAAACGTTACATATCAACTGTCCGATCGAAAGCCCGGGTACAAAGTACATCAATCGATCGGAACCCTGCACGTATCCAATACGGCCATTACATCATTTCGCCAGAACCAGGAAACCCTCTGTGTGGGACTCTAAAGACTCGTCAATACGCTGGCAGTGGGTTTAACCACAAGCACGTCAGTGGCACTAGCTGTACGTAACGGCTATCCAGGTATTGAGCGAAAGGGAGGCTGACGAACAAACTCATCTTGAACCCCTACTGAGCCTGACAGTGACAATATTCGTACAGTACGGTCTATTCGTCTAAGAGTATTGCATATCGAGTCTAGGGGGTGGATAAAGTCAGACCCCTAATAAGACGACATTTAGTGTCGGTATGAAACCCATCACCACCTGAGATACCATCGATCCTGGATCGGTAATTCTCGTCTACCTTGGCCAAGGATTTCTGGTGATGGCCACCCATGCACCACGCGATATCAACCCCCAATACCGGGAGAGACGAATCCCCGACGATCCGATCACTGCCTCCATGTGGCTTGGGACTGTACCCAACTAAAACCTGTTTGCACGACTCCTTTGAGCCGTGGTAAAGTAGTAATCAAAGCATAATGGGAACTCACACGAGATAAATGACGATCTCAGGTCGACAGGCTAACCTGTATACATGTCACTTGGGAACTGCTATCTGATAATAGGTATAATACCAACTAGCAGGTTCCCGGCGAATCCTTCCAGTGTACTCATAACCCAATAAGCACCTGTATACTATCTTAGGTGAACAAACTAACACCAATGGCTTGTGAGACTTTGCCACCGCACCTCGTCGGGGTCTCGATCAGTATACACCAATCTACACTGGAGTATTGATACCCAGTCTCGAAACTCCTACGACTAAGGACATTTAAGGATTTGCTTATAGACCCCAATCTCCCACATATATGGTCGCCATCATAATGATGGTAGTCAAGAAAGAATCATATGGGCTCTATCAACATGTAATAGTGATCTGTAATATCACCTAAAGTATGTACATGATGATAAAGACAAACCAGATAGCATACTATCATCTCGAGTAAGATTGTTCTACCGGTATAGGTCCTCCCTCAATCATCATAATCATCTGCCTGCGACTATGATAATTGCCTTGAGGGCACTATAGCCAACAATCTCCCACTTGCACTTAAGGCTAATTATTGTGATGTCGCATACTCACAGCCCGTGTGATACCGAACACCCAACTTCTCTGCTAATCAGTTTCGCAAAGCTCGTTTGTGAAACTAATGTGTTCGAGAAATAGCCTCAGTGAGTAGATCCGCTCCAGTTTTTCTATCTTTATCTCTCTATATTTTAACTTTGTGGAGAATAACCATATCCCGAAATGAGCAATACATTGTCTTAGAATTTGTCTGGATATCTGATGGGACCCAGTTCACAAATGAACTCCAAATCCAGCAAACTTCTTAGACTGTATCATCCACTGAATTTAATCAGTATCATGCGTCATGCCTTCCTCAGTATCCGCTTGGACCACCTGTCCAACATACTGTCTTCAGAAGAGGGAAAAACTATAACTTAGATAGCCACTCTATCATCCAGGTCACCTTGGAAGCCTGAAATGATAACCGTCTCCTGAAGGAGGCTGTCGTTACCATATCCCTAGAACATCCATTTATGTTCATAAACTGCTTCCCTACATTTCTCCAGGATTTGATTAATATATGTTTATTGCAGCTAGTGCAAAAAAAACATCTGGTGTGGTACTTGACATTTCATGATTAGCTCAATTGCTTAAGCAAGTGATATGCTAATCATGCAGATTCCTCTCCCCTTTAGTCTTTAAGACACCTTTAGAGAGGGTGACTCCATCACCTGCAGGTACACCACCATGCTAGGAGTCGTCTATTCTAAAACACTTTAGAATAGTGTCAAGTACCCAAATTGGGACACTTCCCAAATCTAGATCTAAAACCATAGATCTAGTAACCAGAAACCCTGATATTATATACATGTCATGTGTGGAGAAACAACTGTGTGACAACCACAGTATAACCGATCGTAGTATAGGAATTTCACTTCCTATAAAGTGCATGTCATCCCAAATACCAGGACATCACACCCTACTGCCTTCTTACCAGATCCATCTCCTATTCTGATGAGGTCAAAGCCTATGACTGTCGCATCAAAAATAGATGATCTATTTCTGCTATATCTGCTTTAGTCTATAAATAGACATAAGCTACTTTTCTACTATTCTTCCGCTGCTCCCACTGACTACAACAACCCTCTGGCAGAATCATATACACGTGCACTTCTAAAGCTAGTTTAGAACGACGCTATACTCATCCTCCTGCCGGGTCTTATAGTCTAGAACAGCAGCAATGGCAAGTCTGGATAAACAAGAACCTCCCTGTCACCGTCTTTGAGAAGAATGAAGTACCTCTCGGGTGCCTGAGGTTACCCACCAAATCTGCGGAGTGGCTAATGGAATGTCAAATCTAATTGAATCCTCAGGTTTTATTAAATCTTCAGTGATCCTTTGTGGTTCTGGAATCACTTCCAGTTCTACCATAATCCCACATTTGTTTTCTGAAAAAATCCATTTTACTAAAACTTTGGCGAGTCAAGAACAATATCACTATTGATCTTCCTGATGGTAGAAAGTTAACCCTCACCAAGCCCGGGATAACCCACAAACTGCCATTACTGAAATGTGCCTTGAGTTTATCCAGATTCTGGTTTTAAGCATCAGCCGGACAACTCCCTATACCTTAACCTTGTTAAGATATAAATTGATTCTATATAGAATATAGAAACAAAAGCACTAATTTAATTGGAACCAGATTCAAAATCATGCGGCTGTCTCCAGTGCATATCAACTAAATAGAAAAAGGCATATCAGCATTACTCATCAAGGAGTGCATCCATATATGAGTAACCTGAAAGAGAAGCAAGTTCTCAAAAACCATTACTATCATCGAAAACCAAACACAAGTATCTACATCTTCGATCACCTTGAAGAATCCTGATACTTGCAACATGTGGTTCTCTACTTTATTCATATACCTATAACTTCTCAAAATTTGGACCTTGTATTTCAACGAAATACATGTCTAAAACTAGAGAAGTCATGAGTAAACAGAATATAGTATGAGTACCAACCCCATTGTCCTAATGGACACTGGACAACATACAATACTTTGTATAAGTCCCCTGAGTTCAATAACTCAAGACCCTGTGCGTCGTAGGTTGAAAACTGTACTATAGTTAAGAAGATTTACACCGCTGTTGAATGCACCTTACCTAATCACCAACTGATATAGGTAAATGTCATAGACATAATTTCAAAAAGTTATATCTCACTTTATAAAATAAACGTACAGATATATCAGTTTGAAATTGGTGCATAACAACGGATATTCAAAACCAAATATTTGCCGTCTGGCAAAATCCGGATGATTTCCTCAAATATCACCAATTATAAAGAATTCCGATATATAGAGGATCTAATCACCCAATTCCCAATATCTTACTCCCACTCGCCATCTGTAACACTATACAGATGTGAGAAATGAATCTGGTAAATACATACCCTGGAGTTAGATTCTAATTGGGAAAACAGTTTTCAATTAACATCGCACAGTGAAATTGAAACATGAGAATGTTTCGAAGCGGTAACCGGGTATTCCTAGTAACGCCTCTTCCACTATCTTAATTCATGACCGTAACCAAATACTTACCTGCCCTCACTCCAATCCCTTTATTATGTCTTTACTTATTACTTTCTGTACACCTTCTTTAGGCTAATTGGTTTTCTTCCTTCTCTACCCTTCGGCACCAACCTAAGGTTTGGAAGAAGAATATCCAATAAGCATAATAGGTGTACACTCCTTATGCCAGGAGCACTCACAACCTGAGAGAAGATAATGGGAAAAGACATTCGAATAATCCTATTCTATTTTTCGTGAACCGGAAACCATCCTCGAATCTGGAACGAATTCCTTCGAGTTTGTATGTAACTATACGATGGCATGTCCAAGAATTATGGACGTTCGTAGTGATACGAAGTGTTCTGGAGAAATCCAAAGTGGATGTGGGAGTGGCAGGGGTATACACGGTTTTGTCGTGAATGATAGCAGTCGCAATTTTCTTTGCCGTTATTCTAATCCCTTTATATGTCTTTACTTATTACCTTCTGTACACCACCTTTAAGCTAATTGGTTTTCTTCCTTCCCCACCTTTCGGCACCTGCCTATGGTTTGGAAGAAGACTATCCAATAAGCTCAATAGGTGTACCCTCTCCTAATCCTAGGAGCCCTCACAACCTGAGAGAAGGTAAAGAGAAAAGACAACCGAATAATCCTATTCAATCTCTCCAGAACCAGAATCCATCCTCGAATCTGGAACAAGTTCCTTCGAGTTCGTATGTAACTATACGATGGATTTATCCAATAGGAGTGGATGTTCGTAGTAATACGGGGTGTTCTGGAGAAATCCAAAGTTAAAGAAGGAGCGGCAATGATTTATACGACTAAATGAAAATACAAAAGCTAAGGTGTTTTAAGAAGGTTCGGTTAGGTCCATGAGTTTTAGTTAAGGGTCGGGCCATGGTCGCTGCCAAAAAGAGAGAGAGAGAGAGAGAAAAGAAACACTCAGCGTGCACTCTAACCAAGATCAGAATGGTTAATCACTTTATCTAATCAGGATGCCTCGCACTATTTCCTCAAATTCTCCTCCAAACCCTAAAGGATAATTAGTCGGCATCATCTAAAATCACCTGAGGAGTAATCCTATTCATCAGTAGGAATCGGGATCTAACTATCATCGCATAATAAGTTGATGGAAGCCACTCAAGTCACCACACTCCAGAAGGTATGCGCATGCCTGGCAAGTTTCCTGTATGTTTGAAACTCCCGATGTGATTTTTACCCCTAGGATCCAAGTGACCTTGACGAGGTCAACAAGTCAAAGGGTCTTAGTCAAGTTCAACCCGTCACTATCTTGATTGCTTTAGACCCACCCGCACCGACCCTTGATGAGGTCAACAAGGTCGAACGATTGTCCTAACCAATCCATATATCCATACGACAGAAAAGTATTACACAGCTACTACACACTACGCCTTGACGAGGTCAACAAACGCAGCACGAATACTAAGCAACACTAATCTGAAATGACGGAGGGCTACGGCTGGTTTTTGGCGAAAAACCTTTAACGTAATGAACTTGATATCGTTGAAGGGACTGGATAGCTTTTAGAAATATATAGTGGCGAAAACTTTTGCGAAAGAGGTCACTCCCTGTGAAGGGATCTCGGCTCTTTCCTCGTCGAATGAGGTGCAGGATATTCCTAACTGAATACCACGATGCAAAGCAAAAGAAAACGACTATAGTGAATTTATTACGCTGACGCAAAACTTTCGCTCAAGGGGTCACTCCCGATGAAGGGATCTCGGCCCTTTCCTCGTCGAATGAGGTGCAGGATATTCATAACTGAATACCACTGTGCAAAACAAAAGAGAACGTCTATAATGTCAGTTTTAAAAAATTGGTTCCAACAACATCATATATAGGTTTGTTTTATCCTTGCATTGATAAGAATCAACGCAGTCCCATCATTTAATCACACCAGAAAAGAACGAAAATATGATGTACGTATATGCCATCCGCATTCGCCACTGGGTCCCGTCATCACTCGTTAGGTTACTTAACTAACGACAGAGCAGGGACTGGACTAGCACGGGTGCAAAACATATACAACATCTACTAGTAGATATAAATATATATAACAATCGTCCCAGGCATGATATAAGCAACATCACAGAAACATCACAGAATGGTGGATAATCCTAGAGCCCCGGGTTTCACTTGAACCGCAAATGAGACCCGACGTTCCCTGTCGTGTGGATAACCTGTGCAATGAAAACCTAGACCCCTACGAGCGTGAAAAGTTACCCTCCAAAACCAGTAGTGGGGCAACCCCCTTCAACAACGTGAATGGGCCACCCAGCACTTTACGGAATCTGGCAACTTGGGTACCCCTCCATGGGTCAACCTATACCCCCTACGACTGCGGCGAATAGCCCACCAATTCTAGAGTAAGGTCCCCTCCGTCTCAACGCCATGAGATGCAGACCCTTTGCCCTCTAGAACCCGGCTATTCGTGCACTCCACCGCGGGGTAATCCTAGTACAGAAAAGAAAATAATATGTACAAGGATGAAATCGACCTCAACCCGGTTGTGCCTCAAACAAATAATTTACAAACTGGAAGTGACGGCAGTCCGCATGTCAGACGCTCGCCCTGCAATATCAAATGTACAAATGAGACTAAACTTTACTAACATTGCACCCAAGCCATCCACCACGACGATCCAACCACAACACAGCACAACACAGAACATCAACGTGAATGCCACGTTCGCAAACTCGTCTAAAAGAACATATAACAATTAGATGAGTTATACCGCTCTAATGACATTCACGGTCGTAGATAGTAATGCAACTACTAATAAACATTTAAACAGTGCTAAATTATCGACTTCGAAACACCCCGAATTGCCCCTGAACAACAGATAACATAATATCCAAAATGGGAAAAACTAGCAATACCACTGAACCAATATTCCAGAGACCTGACCACACAAAAAATACAAAGCCCAAACTCCCTCATAGGGCCGGCCAGCTCGGAATTTTGAGCAATGTGCTCGGGTGAAAACAGATGAAGTGAGTTCGTATTTGGTGTGTGCTCTTGTGGTCATACAAATAGTCTTCTGCAGTTGCTAAAAAATTATTTTGAAGACTTTGAAAATCGACAGAGACTGGAATCTGTAGGGTATCATTTCGGGGTTGTTTCAATTTCGATACTTTAACATTTTCTAAAACTGCTAGTAAAGGGTTTACGGGTTGGCTCTGATACCATGTTGGGTTACAGCAGCGTCCCGGCCATCATACCGTGGCCAAATGCGGAACAAAAAGACTGGTGCAACCATTACCCGATGCCCGGATCTACCCTAAACCCTATACTAGCAAGCAAATAAAAGGATTTAGGAATGGTTATACCGAGTTGATCCGTGTCCTTTGGTCTTCAACCATCTTCCCTAGCTCCTAGAGGCTCCCTGATCAAGCTTGGTCGCCGGTCTCCCTCCATCGATGATGATCCACCCGAGAGATGTAGTTGTGGCTCTAGCTTCACATAATGGATACAAGTGAAGCAACTAGAGTTTCTAGGATGCTACATCAGAAAGCCTAGGATGTAGTGTATGTAATCCAAGTGTTGGTCTATCTCAACTCACCTCCTCTCATGATTCTCAACACATGAGAGGGTTGAGAGGAGGTGGTGAATGAAGGTGGAGGCAACCATGGAAAATCAAGAAAGGAGTGAAGAACAAATGGTGATGAGAACAAAGCATGCTCAAAAGAAAACCAACCATCTCAAAATAATGAAGCTCTCATGAGAGAGAAAATCAAGCATGCTAGGCTTTGTAAAACAATCTCTTTCATTTTAAAATACCACCCATACTTGAATAGTATGCACAAATGAATTAAAAATTCATTTGTGCACACTAAGCAAGCATGGCCACCACCATACTCCCCATTTTCCAATTTCCACCTCATTTACCATTTTCCAAAAAATGGTCAAATCCAAAAATGAGGTGGTCACTTTCAAGAATGTTTTCCGGATAAAATACGGATTACATTCTACTATATATGCATACCTGCATTCGTACCGAAATACGAATACCCAAAGAGATAGAATAATACAAAGAAAATAATACTAGAATATACGTATCGAAATACATATACGTAAATTATTAAATCAATACCTGATTTAATAATCCGGCTCTAACCCGAGCTGGCTAGTATTATCAACTGTCCGATCGAAATCCCGGGTACAAAGTACATCAATCGATCGGAACCCTGCACGTATCCAATACGGCTACTACATCATTTCGCCAGAACCAGGGAAACTCTCTGTGTGGGACTCTAAAGACTCGTCAATATGCTGGCAGTGGGTTTAACCACAAGCACGTCAGCGGCACTAGCTGTACGTAACGGCTACTCAGGTATTGAGCGAAAGGGAGACCGACGAGCAAACTCATCCTGAACCCCTACTGAGCCTGACAGTGACAATATCCGTACAGTCCGGTCTGTTCGTCTAAGAGTATCGCATATCGAGTCTAGGGGGATGGATAAAGTCAGACCCCTAACAACGCGACATTTAGTGTCGGTATGAAACCCATCACCACATGAGAAACTATCGATCCTGGATTGGTAATTATCGTCTACCTTGGCAAGGATTTCTGGTGATTGCCACCCGTGTACCACGCGACATCAACCACCAATACCGGGAGAGACGAATCCCCGACGATCCGATCACAGCCTCTATGTGGCTTAGGACTGTACCCAACTAAAGCCTATTTGAACGACTCCTTTGAGCCGTGGTAGGGTAGTAATCAAAGCACATTGGAAACTCACACGAGACAAATGACGATCTCATTTCCATAGTCTAACCTGTACACATGTCACCTGGGAACTGCTATCTGACAATAGGTATAATTGTCACGACCCAAAATAGCTCGTGACTGGCACTTGAATCATGTGAAGTCTATACGACCCAACCTAATTCAAGTAAGCCAAAAGCCCAGAAATCTAAACCATTTGAAAAGAGAGTGAAGGAAAAACTTAGTTTTAAAGCAAGTGTTTTAACAAAATAAGCCGTAGGAAGTATTTTTAAAACATCAAGTCTTTTCCAAAAATTTCGGCAGAGTTTCCTTTTTAAATACAGGCCCCAAACAGGTACAAACATGAATAAAATACATAATCAATAAAGGCATCCTCAAGCGGGAGCTAGCTCCTCGCCAATTGGCGGACCTAACCACGCAAGCAATATAATATACAACGCCGAAAGGCGAGGATCAAAACTCAGGAAGAAACCAACATCCTCAAGAAAACCAGAGAAAAACCATAATAATACAGGTGCACGACTCTAAGGTCGAAAGAATATACACTGGTTTTCTAAGTCTATTAAATAATACAAGTCTGGTTGATGGAGTTTACTAGATACAACTGAATATAAATAAAAGTACTATGGTGGTCACGATGCAAGTGAACCCACCTACCAAAGCAATCACAGGAAGGAAGCATTGTGCCAGCACGCCGCAACGAAACCTGTACGGAAAAACCTACGAGAAACTGTGGTACAACGGGGGTGAGTTGCCAACTCGTGAGTAGAAGACATCACCGAGCAGAAATCGTATGTATGACACTATCCTAGGTCATACCATAATATTATCATAATATATATATAACCTGAAGTATCTAATAGTGGCAAGGTAATCATCTATCATACGTATAATACCAAGTGCTCGTGTCAGTGCCTCGGGTAGTAACATGCCACATATATGAATTACGAATGCATTAAGAATGAAACAGAATGCATCATGAATGAGAAAACTATTTTCATATCTCAGTGAGATTTGTGTATAAAAACTGAAGTATCATCAATGAAATTGACAGAGAATCCTTATCCAGTATCGACACAAAACATATATCTGAATATCTCAATGTCTCAATATCTCGGGCTCTGGCAATCCGGACTGGCCCCGGGCTCCGGCAATCCGGACTGGCCCCGGGCTCCGGCAATCCGGACTGGCCCAAGTCATCAAATCTCACGACTACGTCGATATCTGCCGGATATCCTCCGCGTCACAAATAACCGGTCGGTAGTGCTCCATTGCCGGGCTCAATGCCATCATCTGGGACCATCTTGCCCCGGGGTACCGCACCGGGTCCACCATGGACCCGCAGACAGTTCCTCCTCCTCCTCGAATCGGGTGTATGATACCGCTCAAGAGCCGAGAAAACTCATGGTGGACACCTCTCAAATCATATCACGAGAAAACTGCAATTTTCTATCTTTAAAATAATAATAAGTTTATAAAATCTTTGTGCTTTCTCCAAATCCTGAAATCTCATGAAAATCCGAAATCCAAAACTCAAGAGTAAATAAACAGTGAATTACCGGTATACGGCCCCATAATATTGCATGACAAATGATTATATGAATGCATCGGATATCAAGCAAGGAATGCAATATTTAAACTAGCATTTAAAAGCAATAACATATTGGAACTATCAGCTAGCAAGTTATGTCAATGAAGTAATACTTCTAAAGTGTACGTGTCATAGCAATTACTAATGATGTGTGTGAACCGGCAAGAGAGTGTTCGTAGACATACGCATCATCGGTAATGGTGCTGGTATCCTGTCAACATTGGTTTATAATGACTACAGAAACGCAGGTATAAGCATACAATGCGATGAATATAACATGAATTAAACGGAGGATGATTAGTAAACGCAACATTTAAGAATATACGTTTATATATACGAGTCATATAGTTTTGGCATTTGGAATAGCACGAATCGTGGTTTTTAGGAAACATGGGCTACGGTGTTTTTATGAAAACGTACGTCCTTTGAAAAAAATCCATAATATCTCTCGAGTTGTCTTTTTAAAATACCCACGATTCGTTAGTTTCTGAAAATAAGTATGACTCGAGCCCAGTCTAACATCTACCAAAAAAAACTACAGGACTAAACTAAAAGACTAGTCGAAAAGGTAAGGAAATCTATCTAAGTCCGAGTCGATATATCTAGTAGTCGGTGATCCCGCCTTAATAGCGTCACGTACGATAAAATATATAATGCGACATTCTCGAGTCAAGAGTACGGATCAATCATCATATTTATACATCGTACGGTAAAAATCCATCGTACGGCATCCCAAATCGGGGTACGGGTCAATATCACATATAACTCATTATTTATCTAGTATCATTATCATCATATCCTGAATTAGGGGTACTAATCTAAAGTCTAGTACATTTCGATACCATCAAACATATATCCGTGAGTGAATAAAACACATCGCCCATCGATCCACTTACTATCATGTAGTATGTCACAACACGACCCAAATCACATAACCGATCTCACGGCATCATGCCCGATCATATCGACTCTCCTCCGAGTATCATATACTATCCTCATCATACGTGTATACGTATATGTATATGTATATGTATGTGTGTGTGTGTGTGTGTGTATATAACAACACAACCATACACACACATAGATATATATATACATATATCATATACACCCAAACATATCACGTGTGTGCATGTGTGTGTGTGCACCTTTACACTAGGGTTTCGCAACTAAGGAATTAAACTAAAAACACTAACTTCTAATTACGCTAAAACTAGCTCATGAACTCCTAAAGCACTTTCTTGCTAATCAATCACATCTCACAATATACATATATATATATATAACATATTTATGAGCTATACTACGAAACTGCGGGGGTGCTATACGCCATCCACCCGACTTCCCCCATAGATATGCATCTACTCACCTTAATCCTTGCTTGCCAAAGTCGATGTCGCCTTGCTCCTCCTTGTCGTACGACGTCCACATGGGTACCTACACATATCACACATAATATCATAAACCGAAATCGCGGATGAAAACCAAAACGGCACACGAAACACACCTAAGTTAGAACCTATGGTCTACGCATGCAAGAATAACCAAACAACCCTCGAGATTGACGTGCAATGTCACACCACTGAGTCAAAACCCAAATAATAAAATCCAAGTCATAAATAGTCGCAAAACCAAAGCAGCAACATAAGAAAACACTTCCAGATTTCGTTTCAGGTGAAATTAGCCAATTCTGTATATGGGGTAGGTCTAATTTGCCTAAAATGGAGCCATGGACCAAGCACGAGGCGATTCCACCGTACCAAGGCCGCAATTTGCGGCAAAAACATGATAATTTGCGGCCACAGAGAAGAGTTAGGGTCTCGGGTCTCGGGTATAGCTTCTAGGTTGCCTGTATACCTCTCAGTAATGCTAAATATTTTTCAGGTGCCCCGAGTCGTAGCAGATCTCTAAATATCATCACAACTCCCACAAACTTCCGATATCGGGGTTTCTAAGTTCAATTCTTGGGTTTAAATTTCTGGTTTTAGTTCACAATACTAGTACTACAGGGGTTGTAGTCACTAATTACACTCACTTGCACCATCACAAATTCAAATCAAACCCTAATCTTCATCTTGGAATTTTCCAAGATCACTAAACCTTACTTAAACACTTCTAAACTAAAATAGAAGTTAAATCAAATGAATTACTACACTAATGGTGAAAGAAATACCTCATTTGGCAACTCAAGAATTTTCTTGAGTTGCCCTAAGTGCTCAAAATCCAAACTTTCTTGATCCCACATGCTTGTAGTGAGCTTGTGCATGATTTTTGTGAAGGGGATGTATGGTTTTGATGTAGAAATGGGGTGTTTTTGAGGGGGTAGAGGTGGTGGGGGGGGAGAGGGCAGACATGAGAGAGGAGGAGGTGAGAATGATGAAGAAAAATGAAGGGAAAATAAATGGGAGCCATGGTCAAATGGCCCCTCACCTCTCTCTTTCTTCTCTCTCTTGCCCATACCCATTTCTTTATCCTTTTCTTTTCTTTTATTAACCTTTTTTTCTTTTTAAAGCTCATTTTAAACAAAGCCATACAAGAATAAAGAAAGAAGTCATGGTAGAAAAATGTAACAAATGGGTAACATGACATGGTGCATGTCACATGCACAAAACCAAAATCCATGCATGATTAAGTACTAATCGAGTTTAGTAATACTAACTTATATCCAATTAATCATATACTAAGTTGTAAATTCCCAATTTTTCATAAATTCTTTTAAAATAAATACTTGATATAAATTTCCAAATATTTCCCAATTTATCTGTATTTAATTATACCATATCATTTAAAACTAATCTCCATACATTAAAATATTCATAACATTTATTATTCAATTATAAAAATTCCCAAAAATAATATTTTATTTTTCTGAAATGTTACAGTCTTCCTTCCTTAAATAAATTCGGTCCCCGAATTTAAATTTAAACCCCTCAAATACTAAAACATTTCAGTAAAATGATCAAGTCGTCGGGGATCCATAATCATACATATATAAAACATATCGTAGCGCAATGCATGCGCTTGAAAAACGAGTATATAACTCAAATCAAAACTCCATCAAGCATCACGCAATCATCGGAATTATGGTGAAGATACCAATATGAAAGTCCAATACGAAAACCAACATGATATACATTAAAACTATAACATGTACACAGTACGCATCGTTGTAAACTCGCCAAAACACCTGAAAGAAAAGTATGCCAAACCTTTTTCAAGTTGCTGTGTGATGCGTGTATCACAGAACAAGTAGCGGACGTTTATTTGTAAGGAAATAATTCTATATATATATATATATATATATCCCTTGTTTAACATACACGTCCTGCCGTTTTTGAAAATAATTTAGAAGGGTTTCCTTTGTAAGGTGTTTCGTGTCATCTCGGACACATAGGAAAAATATTGAGACTATAGCTCCTTTTTGGAAATCCCTTCAGTAACTATCGATGCATGCAAAAACACTTAGGTACTGTTCTCGAAACAGTCCTGCTCGGTTACTAAACCAAATAGTAAATATCATGAAAACGTACTGGTCCAAGGAAAACGTACTCAATAGTATATGTAATAATGCCACGTGCATCTGGTGCGCACAGAAATCGAAATCCCTAAATGTTCCATAAATGTGCACCGAAAAAAATCTAAGTGCAACGGGTGTGCACGAAAATACCTGTCAAGGGCAACGAGTGTGCCTGACAACAATATCAGGTGCATCTGATATGCACGAAGAATCCCGATTTAGTGAATCTTGTGTGCACCAAAATCGCATCAAGCACGCCAAGTATGCGCAAGAATCCAAATCAAGTGCACGAGATGCACGGAAACAAATGTTGAATATCATAAATCGAAATCGACGGTATACAACATACCTCAATCCGAATCAGGTATACCGTGCTATATAATCTCACAACCATGTGCATTAGCGTGCACAAAATCGAATAAAGTACTAAAAGTACATGAACACTACATCGAAGGCACAAGCCAAAACATATATATACCATAGGCATGAAATCAAAATCAAACATCTCGAACGACATCAAATCGAAGTCAAGTGCAACTGTGGTGCACAAAAACTCAATCATGCAAATAAATCGCCCAAAATACCGAAATCCAAAATGACGGATACGTGATATTCGAATCACCAAATCGCAAATCGTAAACAATGTCGTCGATATGTCCTTCCTTCAAAGTCGAGAAGGTGTCGGTGCTTCCAGGCTAGCAGAGCAAGATATCTACTTGCCTCCTTTTCATGGTCCGGCGCCTTGTGCCCTTAGGCTCTCATCTATCACTGCAGATTTCCAGTTACATAACTCCTCGGCTCAACGGCCCAATATGGAAACGATGACGGAAACGGTTCCGCTCTGGCACATCCTCTAAGATCTCTAGCCAACTATTATGGTCACTCATAACATGTCTCGTCGATGATGCCGAACTCTGGCCTACTGGATGTGCGTAATACGACCGATCCTGGGTCTAAATCTCCTCGTGTAGTATTCCAGAAAGATTCTGTCGGGCTCTCTCCCAAATCTCGTTTCTGCCGAACTGGCCGGAAGTTATCACCCTTTACTAAATCCATTTCTGGTTCCGGAACAGCTACATACTCATCACGACTTCTTCTAAAAGATATATCCATATTCAACGCCTCTGCATGCGTATCACATCTCTGATGTCAACGGAGTGGAACATCATCTCATCAAAATCCCGTGGCAACCGATCAATTGAGACTAAATTGCTAGATTTAGAAAATTTAAATTAGTTTTCTTGTGGATTCCAAGTATTGTATCCCATAATATGATATCCGGACGACGTCGAACTTTTCGATCGATTCATCAAAGTCCCATAATTCCCCGAGAGCTCAATACTTGAGCACAGTTTAATAATACCGAATACATGCCACGGTACCTATGGACCAGCCGTAGAATGGCAGACCCAAGCCTTATTAATGGCACCGCGGAACTGCCGCAAACCCTAAGGTTCAAAAGCGGTTCCATGGTCATTATGTCGAGTTAGGGTTTCATTCTTCTAGAGGGTTCACGGAATTACTTACAAGTTTTTCCGAATACCTTAAACTTGGAAAAATGGGTTTTTGACATTCGTTCGTTTTCTATCGACTCTCAACGTACCTGCGTGAAGTCTTTCTCTAGCTAAAATCAATCAACCTGATGACCTCGCATCGGTGTATGCAAACGAACCACATGTCCTATTCATTCTTCCATGGGTGACTAGCGATCTTCTATCACATCTCTAAATACAACTCGTGCTACAATAGCTTCAAACATCTGGGGCGATATCTTATCAATTGCAGCAACAACTAGCTCATCCGTCCGCACGATAGACAATGCCTCCATCATCAAGAATAAACGGTGCATTGACGATCATCACATTCTGGCTGGCCTCTAACAGTGTCCTAATCCTCTGGTGCTGATCTGCACATTCGAGAATCTTAGTAAAAACAATCCATCAAAACGCTCATGTCGCGAAAAGCACAATAGAACGACACATCTATGCAATCGTGTGTCCCTGGAATCACGCCCCGGTCAATCCTCGTCCATGACGAGCTCATGCTGACCGCAACTCTAGCCGCACCTCTCTCTGCCCGTGCAACCGTGGTAACACAAACCACAACCGATATCGATGAGGATAGATCTATGAACGAATAGAATACAGTGCAAAGAAATGTACATCCTAAGACTTCTTAAGCGGAGTAGCGTATCGTAAGTATGCCGCGGAACATACACACAGTACGTCACTCTACTTAAGTCACCTACTCCATCAACCAAGGTCAACTTATGCGAAGAAAGTTTGGGTCTAATACCCCCCTCGATCAAGTCTAAGTTCCGTAAGGTCAAGCCTAGGTTCCAAATATATATATATACGCCCTAGACTCCGCATAGTCAAACTTAGACTCGAACACAGGTTAAACCCAGCGCTCTAATACCAACTTTGTCATGACCCAAAATAGCACGTGACTAGCACTTGAATCATATGAAGTCTATAGGACCCCACCTAATTCAAGTAAGCCAAAAGCCCAGAAATCTAAACCATATGAAAAGATAGTGAAGGAAAAACTTAGTTTTAAAGCAAGTGTTTTAACAAAATAAGCCGTAGTAAGTCTTTTTAAAACATCAAGTCTTTTCCAAAAATTTCGGCAGAGTTTCCTTTGTAAATACAGGCCCCAAACGGGTACAAACATGAATAAAATACATATTGAATAAAGGCATCCCTAAGCGGGAGCTAGCTCTTCGCCAATTGGCGGACACAACCACGCAAGCAATATAATATACAATGCCGATGGGCGAGGATCAAAACTTAGAAAGAAACCAACATCCTCAAGAAAACCAGAGAAAAACCATAATAATACAGGCGTGCAACTCTAAGGTCGAAAGAATATACACTGGTTTTCTAAGTCTATCAAATAATACAAGTCTGGTTGATGGAGTTTACTAGATACAACTGAATATAAATACAAGTACTACGGTGGTCACGATTCAAGTGAACCCACATACCAAAGCAATCACCGGAAGGAAGAAGTGTGCCAGCACGCCGCAACGAAACCTGTACGGCAAAATCTGCAAGAAACTATGGCACAATGGGGGTGAGTTGCCAACTCGTGAGTAGAAGACATCACCGAGCAGAAATCATATGTATGACTCAATCCTAGGTCATACCATAATATCCTTATAATATATATATAACCTGAAGCATCTAATAGTGACAAAGTAATCATCTATCATACGTATAATACAAAGTGCTTGTGTCAGTGCCCCAGGTAGTAACATGCTACATATATGATTTACGAATGCATTAAGAATGAAACAGAATGCATCTTGAATGAGAAAACTATTTTCATATCCCAGTGAGATTTGTGTATAAAAACCGAAGTATCATCAATGAAATCGACAGAGAATCTATGTCCAGCATCTACACAAAACATATATCTGAATATCCCAATGTCTCAATGTCTCCATATCTCGGGCACCGGCAATCCGGACTAGCCCCGGGCTCCGGCAATCCGGACTGGCCCAAATCATCAATTCTCACGACTACGTCGGTATCCTCCGGATATCCGCCGCGTCATAAATAACCGGTCGGTAGTGCTCCCCTGCCGGGCTCAACGACATCATTTGCGACCATCTTGTCCCGGGGTACCGCACTGGGTCCTGCGCCCGCAGACGGTTCCTCCTCCTCCTCGAATCGAGTGTATGATTGTTAGTTATGTATATACCCTAGAGGCCATTATTGTACATATTATGTATATTATAATGGATGCTTGGATATATATAGAGAGGACTTTCTTGCTCGACATGATAGTATGCTATTTGGTTTCACTTTATCTTAACATGTTGACTTATATTAGTTTACTGTCTTGTTCTCACATGTTGATAAAGCCCTTAGGATATGTACTTGACTACTGGGACTATGATGAGATCATACTAGTGGGGCCAGGTTAGTCAACGAGTACATCCTATAACTGTTCCTAGTCGAGGGTGTGTCAAGACAGGGCATCGATACACCAGAGTAGACTAGCGTATACGCATCTTGACCCATATGATGGGAGATGGATGATCCCATATCCATCGGTGTTTGACAACAAAGATGGTGTATGGGTGCTCAGTGGAGACTGGGTACACTGGACGGACTCGCCGAGAACTCCCAGATGGTATTATACCTCACGTCAGATGGCAGTTTCTGGTGACACTGGTACAGGTTAGTCTGTAGACCCGAGATCGTCATAGAGTCTTGTGTGATTCTCATTGTGCTTTGATTTCCACCTTACCACGTCCAAGATGGCGTGCAAAATGGTGGCTTTTGGGTATAGTCCTGAATCACATGGAGGCAATGAGCGATAGGAGGGGATTCGTCTCTCCCGGTATAGGGAGTTGATGTTGTGCTGTGTTCGATTGGCTATAACTGGAAGTCTATGGCCAGGGCTGATATAGAGTGCTACTGGTAAGTGTTATCAGTAGTTTCTCGACCTGTTATGAGCCTCACATCAACACGACTTATCGTTTACTGGGGTCTGACGTTTACCACCCCTAGACTAGATATGCGACACATCAGACGAAGAGACCGGACTGTACGGTAGTGTTACTGAATGGATTCACAGGAGAATGTACAGGCTTGCTTGTTGATCTTCTGATTGCTCAATACCTGGGTGGCTGTTACGTTTAGCTGACCGCTTGCAGCTTGTGGGTGTTTGATATGATCATCACATGCTACCGGCGTATTGACGATTCTATAGAGTCCTACACAGAGGTTTCTTGACTCAGGCAAAATGGAGTAGGAGCACATATGTGACATGTGCGGGACCGAGAATAATACGATATGAGATACCGTATTCTATTCTCGCAATATATGATATCGGCCGGGTATATGTGATATAGCCGGGTCATCGGATCAAGTGTTGATTCGATCGGTACATGATATATTAGTCGGTTATATGCGATATAGCCGAATTGTCGGATCAAGTGTTGATTCAATAATTTAATGTATAATTATATATGTGATATATTACATTACATTAACTAGTATTAGCTCGCTTTATTGATTCATTTTCTCACCGGTTAATACATTGATATATATGCGATATATGTTAAATGTATTATTTTCTTTTGTTATAAAAATATATTGTATATGTGATATATAATATTGTAACAAGTTATGATTTCAAATGCAACATGATTTGCGGAGATTAAACATGGTTAGGGTTTGATTTTGGTTAGAATTTTCATAAAGCTTCTAGAAGCTTTATGTTTTGTTTCAAGCTAAGATATTTTGTTGATATTTGTGGAGATATTTCCTAACCCAACCCAAACCCTTTACCTTAGTTAAATCTCTACAATGGTTCAGCCTTTCTTTACTTAACTATGGGTTGCAATTGTAATGATAAGGATAATTCATTATTCATCACAAAAGACTTCATCTTCTTCTTCCTCCTTGAAAGCTTTCTAACTTTTGGTTTTGTGATGAATTAGTGTGAGAATTTGAAAATAAAAGAGAGCTAAATTCCTACTTCATCATCCTTATCTATTCTAGCCACTTAGATTAGGGTGTTCACTTCTCTAATACTTGATTAGAGAAGTGAGAGCTTGAGTTAAAGATTCTTCAAGGTAGATCATCATCGAAAAAGAAGACTTCAAGCAAGCATGGATCGTTCAGCTTGTGGAGCCTCTCTTGATTCCGGGAGATCATGGATCGCGGCGAAGGGACTACTACTCGAAGCTTATGAAGCGAAGGAGCTGACTACAAAAGTTGTAATCTCTCTCTCTTAGATGTAAAGTTGTTTACATGTTTTGTTAACCCTAATTATCTAGCAAAGATCCTCACTTTGGGTTGTTCGGCACTTCTAAATTTTAAATCGGACATGGTTGATGCCTTATAGACCCTTGTGAGAGTGCCTAGTAACCCTTCAATGGTATCAGAGCCAAGCTAGAGCATTAGGCGACGTGTATACGAAGTTAAAAGTCCGATCGAACCCCGAAACGTCGATTTTGACCCCCTCTCTGGAAATTTTTTTAAAAATTGGTTTTTTCCGTATTAAAAATACTCAGAAAATTAAGAAGGGAATTATAAGGATTAATGTAAAATATGAACCCCTAATTCCCTGAAGTCGCCGCGGAACCGCGGCAAGAACATGCTTTGCGCGGCGGTTCCGCGGCAATACTTGGGAATTAGGGACTTGTATTTGTAGGGTTAATCCGTAGGTATTACTACATGCTTCTGGGAATTTTTAATCTTGCTCAAGTGTTGAGTTCTCTGGAGATCCTTTGTATTCGTTGATTCGATCGGAAAGTTTAACTTCGTTTAGTTTCCCGGATAATTTAGAACATGTTAAAATGTTCGAACGGATATCAATAACTCACTTTTTCCCGACACGAAAAACTTTCAAGTATTGAATTTTTCTTGAGTTTAAAACTTTCAGAAAAATACGCAAGCATGTCTGTGGACCCTCTAGAAGAACGTAACCTTAACTCGATTATGTGACCGTCAAAACTTCCACTGAACCCTTGGGTTTGTGGTAGTTTAGCGTTGCCACATGTGAGGCGTTGGTTTGACCCTCCTACGGCTGGTTCATTGGGGCTGTGTCATCTTCTGGGATTTTTGAACTCCACTCAAGTGTTGAGCTATTTGGGAATCTTGGGTGTTTGTTTATTCGATCGGAAAGTTTAGCATTGTCTATTTATCTGGAATGTGATACAATATGTGGAATTCATATTGTTAGGCATGAAATGCGAAGTATGTGATATTTCGGATTTAAGATGTCTAAAGTGATTGTGGATTCCAAATGTTGTAGTTTTACACTTTCTTTTTTATGACCGTAAGCGTAGTATGTGGTGTATCGCCGGCTTCGTTGCTATACATCAACGACAATCGGGATACGTATACTTCCATACGTTGATGATATGAGATATTATGTGTTGCAGTGATATGTTGTATTGGATCGTCGTGTTCTGAATAGACGGGGGTTTTATGTGAGATGAGGGTTTCTATTTTCATTCATGTAAAATTCATTTATATGTAATATTATTTTATTGGGGCACTTCCGGGTTGAGGTTGATGTCACCATTGTATATTATTTACTTTTCCGCATTAGGTAGACCCGAGGAGGGGAGCACAAGTAACCGGGTTCTAGGGTACAGTAGGAGGCCATCTCGAGGAGTCGAGACCGGGTCTCCTAACCCTAGAATTGGCAGAGTTGCTTGCCGCTCTAGTAGGGGTCTAGGGATGTGGGTTTGGCTATTCATCGCGACCGTGGAATCCGTGTTTTATACAGGCTCGAAATAAAACACGGACGTCCTAATATATCCAATATTTCATATGCTATCTTCTGCTGCAATGTTCTGTGATGAGATCATATTACTGCCTGAGACGAATGCTTATACTATATATATGATGATATATAAATATTACTGCTTTCATTTCTTCTGTGATGCTTAGGAAGCATAACTGATGGGTTTTATTAATGAGATTAATAAAAGAAAAGAAACCTAAAAGATGTTGTAGAATCAAAACTTTATAAAAAAGGGTAGCTACAGTTTTGCTTTGCATAGCGGTATATATGATATACCCCGCACCTTATTCGATGAGGAAAGAGCCGAGATCCCTTCACCGGGAGTGACCTCTTTAGCAAAACTGGCAGATGCTACAAACTCACGGTTTAGTTTTTGATTGCTTCTATAGTTCTTGCTTTGCATAGCGGTATATATGATATACTCTGCACCTTATTCGATGAGGAAAGAGCCGAGATCCCTTCACCGGGAGTGACCTCTTTAGTGAAACTAGAAAAGCCTCAAAACACTCCTTTTCAAAATCACTTGTTTCTACAACGATATCAAGTTCAGTACGCAATAGGTTTTCTGAAAAACCTGTCGTAGCCCTCTGTCATTTCAGATTAATCCTACTTAGTATTCGTGCTGCGTTTGTTGACCTTGTCGAGGCACAGTGTACGGTAGCTAATTAGTGTTTATCTGCTAAAAACATGAGATGTGATTGGATTAGGGTATTCGTACGGCCTGGTTGACCTTGTCAAGGGTCATGCGGGTAGGTTTAATTCAATCGGGAAATGACGGGTAGAACTTGACTTGCGGTCTATGGTTTGTTGACCTTATCAAGGTCATAGATCGCTCGGGGAAAAAGCATTATCAGGAATTTCAAGTGTTGAAATTTGCAATGAGATTGCATACCTTCTATGAGATAGATGGATCCTGATACCCACTGCGACTAAGAGTTACTCCTGAGAGAATTTTACACAGGACAATTAGCCGATCAAGTAGGTGTCTAGAAAGGTGTTAAGGGGGTTAAGCCTCTGGGAAAACGAGGTTTATTTTAATTAGGTCCGTGCGAAAGAACGGGGAACCTCCCTCAAGTACCAACACTGATCTGGCTGAAAGATTGACACAATTGTAGGGTGTAATTAATTCCGGCTAATATTACCTTTTAGGGTTTGAAGGAAGATTTGATAAAAATAGTAGGAGACATCCTGATTAGATAAGATAATAACCAATCTAATCTTGCAACAGCATACGCTAAAGTGTTTTCTTCTCTCTCTCTCCAGGTAGCGACCATGGTAGGCCTTAATCAAGATAATAATATGGATGTGTTGACTGAACCCGCTTATTATACAGGGCAGGGGAACGTTTGTCCCGTTCTTTCTTATAAGTGTTATAAGACTGAGCAGGGAATAGGAGAATATCTGGATTCTCACGCCGCCCAAACAAAGAACAAGCATGTTGATGCATCTTCTTCGGGTGTGTTAGTTATCGAGAACTATTTCTCAGTTCACTCTACGTCCTGGGTATTAGATACCGGATCGGGATCCCACATATGTAATTTGTTACGTGGACTACGTAAAGGTAGAGAACTGGGAATGGGTGATCATATCATAACAGTACGGAATGGTGCAAATATTGCAGCCAAAGCTGTTGGCAAATATTACCTTGTATTACCAAGTGGTGATACATTGATTCTGAACGAGTGCTATTATATACCGAACATGATGTGCAACATTATATCAGTTTCTTTATTAAGTAAAGAAGGATATAATTTTGTAATACAGGATAATGTTATGAACACCTTCCTAAATCAAAAGTAGATTGGATCAGGCTCGTTACATAATGGCATATACATTCTCAATCAAACTACAGTCCTTAATATACAAAACACACACAAGAGGAAGAGTTCAGAAATGAACGAATCCTTCTTATGGCATTGTAGACTAGGTCATATCAATGCGACACAGCTAGCTAAGTTACATAAGGATGGATATTTGAATCCGTTTGAATTATCATCTTATGAAACTTGTCATTCATGTCTCAAAGGCAAAATGACCAAAACTCCGTTTAGAGGACATGGAGAAAGAGTTGAACAACTCTTAGGACTGGTACATAGTGATGTATGCGGTCCCATGTCTACACATGGCAGGAACGGTTCTTCCTACTTCATTACATTCACTGACGATCTCTCAAGATATGGACATGTGTTCCTAATGAAACACAAGTCTGAAGCTTTGGAGAAATTCAGAGAATATAAGCACGAAGTAGAGAACCAAACGGAAAAAAGTATTAAGATCCTTCGATCTGATCGAGGAGGAGAATACTTGAGAAATGAGTTCCTAGACTATCTAAAAGAGAATAGGATTCTCTCTCAGCTTACTCCTCCTTATACACCACAGCATAACGGTGTATCGGAGCGGAGGAATCCTACCCTATTAGATACGGTGCGCTCTATGATGAGCAATGCTGAGTTACCTATTTCCTTCTGGGGTTATGCGCTTGAGACAGCGGCATACCTATTGAATCAAGTTCCGTCTAAATCTATACCTACCACACCATATGAGATATAGAGTGGGAAGAGACCGTATCTTAAACGAGTTAAGATATGGGGTTGTCCGGCCTATGTCAAAAGGCAAAATCCAGACAAACTCGAGGCACGATCAGTTCTTTGCAAGTTTGTGGGATATCCAAAGTATTCTTATGGGTACTTTTTCTACCACAGTGAGAAGCAAAAGGTGTTTTTTGCTCAACATGCCACCTTTTTAGAAAAGGAATTTCTTGCAAAAGAAATTAGTGGCAAAGAGGTAGAGCTGGAAGAAGTTCCAGCACCACAAACTATAACTGAAGATTTAGTGGAACCAGATGATTCAGTAGTTCCCAACGAACCTCAGCCTCTCCGCCGATCTAGTAGGGTTTCTCATCCACCTGAGAGATACTACGGTTTTCTCGTTGATGGTGGGAACGAGGATTGCATAATGGAATATGATGACCCAACTAGTTTCGAGCAGGCCATCACGAGTGGTGACTCTGTGAAATGGCTGGATGCAATGCTATCTGAGATGGAATCCATGTACACCAACAAAGTATGGACTTTGGAAGTTGCTCCTGAAGGGGTAAAACCCATTGGGAGCAAATGGATCTTTAAAAAGAAATTTGGTGTAGATGGAGAAGTTGAGACTTTCAAAGCTAGACTTGTTGCAAAGGGTTTTCGTCAACGACCGGGTGTGGATTATGACGAAACCTTTTCTCCAGAGGCTATGCTTAAGTCCATCCGAATCCTACTTGCCATTGCTGCATACCATGACTATGAAATCTGGCAAATGAATGTTAAGACCGCCTTTCTAAATGCTGATTTAGAAGAAAGCGTGTACATGACTCAGCCAGAGGGCTTCGTAGACAGTGGGAGCAGCGGAAAGGTGTGCAAGCTTCTTAAATCCATCCACGGGTTAAAGCAGGCATCGCAGAGTTGGAACATCTGCTTTGATGTTGTAGTCAAAGAGTTTGACTTCATCAAAAACGTAGATGAACCTTGTATTTACAAGAAGGTTGCAGAGAGTAAAGTTGTCTTCCTCGTATTGTACGTGGATGACATACTCTTGATAGGAAATGATGTTCCTATGCTGCAATCGGTCAAGCTCTTCTTATCACAAAGATTCTCAATGAAAGATCTAGGTGATGCCTCCTGCATACTGGGAATTATGATCTATAGAGATTGATCTAAACGGATACTGGGATTGTCCCAATCCAGGTACATTGACACCATACTAAAGAGGTTTAGTATGGAAGAATCCAAGCGTGGGAACCTACCCACGATCTCTGGACTCACTCTCTCCAAAGAGATGTCTCCCAGGACTGATTTGGAGAGAGCTCGCATACAAGGGATACCCTATGCTTCGGCAGTAGGATCTATCATGTATGCGATGCTATGTACCAGACCCGATGTAGCATACTCACTAAGTATAGTGAGTCGGTATCAAGCAGATCCTGGAGAGAGTCACTGGATAGCTGTGAAGAACATTCTCAAGTACTTGCGAAGGACTAAAGAGATGTTCTTGGTGTATGGTAACGGAGAACTCTAGGTGGAGTCCTTTACCGATTCCAGCTTCCAGAGTGATAAGGACGATTCTAAGTCGCACTCGGGATTTGTCTTTACCCTCAATGGAGGGGCGGTGTGTTGGAAGAGTTCCAAACAGGAAACCGTTGCAGACTCAACGATGGAGGCTGAATACATCGCTGCCAACGATGCTGCCAAAGAGGCTGTCTGGATGAAGAAGTTCATCACTGAACTTGGTGTGGTTCCGTCCATTGAGCATCCAATACCTTTGTATTGTGATAACAATGAAGCTGTGGCTTTGGCCAAGGAACCCAGGTCTCATCAGAAGTCCAGACATATTCTGAGGCGGTATCACCTGATCCGGGAGATAGTTGATCACCGGGAGATCGAGGTCAGGAGAGTTGATACGAAGGACAACTCTGCGGATCCACTCACGAAGGCCATTCCTCAGATACAGTTTGAGAGATTATTCGGGATGTTAGGTATGAGATACTACAACAGCTGGCCTTAGTGCAAGTGGGAGATTGTTAGTTATGTATATGCCCTAGAGGTTATTGTACATATGATGTGTATTATAGTGGATGCTTGGATATATATAGAGAGGACTTTCTTGCTCGACATGATAGTATACTATTTGGTTTCACTTTATCTTAATATGTTGACTTATATTAGTTTACTGTCTTGCTCTCACATGTTGATAAAGCCCTTAGGATATGTACTCGACTATTGGGACTATGATGAGATCATACTAGTGGGGCCAGGGTAGTCAACGAGTACATCCTATAATTGTTCCTAGTCGAGGGTGTGTCGAGACAGGGCATCGATACACCAGAGTAGACTAGCGTATACGCATCTTGACCCATATGATGGGCGATGGATGATCCTATATCCATCGGTGTTTGACATCAAAGATGGTGTACGGGTGCTCAGTGGAGAGTGGGTACACTGTACGGACTCGCCGAGAACTCCTAGATGGTATTATGCCTCACGTCAGATGGCAGTTCTCTGGTGACACTGGTACAGGTTAGTCTGTAGACCCGAGATCATCATAGAGTCTTGTGTGATTCCCACTGTGCTTTGATTTCCACCTTACCACATCCAAGAGGGCGTGCAAAACGGTGGCTTTTGGGTACAGTCCAGAATCACATGGAGGCAATGAGTGATAGGAGGAGATTCGACTCTCCCGGTATAGGGAGTTGATGTTGTGTTGTGTTCGATTGGCTATAACTGGAAGTCCCTGGCCAGGGCTGATATAGAGTGCTACTGATAAGTGTTATCAGTAGTTTCTCGACCTGTTATGAGCCTCACATCGACACGACTTATCGGTTACTGGGGTCTGACGTTTACCACCCATAGACTAGATATGCGACACATCAGACGAAGAGACCGGACTGTACGGTGGTGTTACTGAATGGATTCACAGGAGAATGTACAGGCTTGCTTGTTGATCTTCTGATCGCTTAATACCTGGGTGGCTGTTACGTTTAGCTGACCGATTGCAGCTTGTGGGTGTTTGATATGATCATCACCTGCTACCGGCGTATTGACGATTCTATAGAGTCCTACACAGAGGTTTCTTGACTCAGGCAAAACGGAGTAGGAGCACTTATGTGACATGTGGGGGATCGAGAATAATACGATATGAGATACCGTATTCTATTCTCGCGATATATGATATCGGCCGGGTATATGTGATATAGCCGGGTCATCGGATCAAGTATTGATTCGATCGGTACATGATATATTAATCGGTTATATGCGATATAGCCGGATTGTCGGATCAAGTGTTGATTCGATAATTTAATGTATAATTATATATGTGATATATTACTTTACATTAACTAATATTAGCTCTCTTTATTGATTCATTTTCTCACCGGTTAATACATTGATATAATGCGATATATGTTAAATGTATTATTTTCTTTTGCTACAAAAATATATTGTATATGTGATATATAATATTGTAACAAGTTATGATTACAAATGCAACATGATTGTGGAGATTAAACAGGGTTAGGGTTTGATTTGGGTTAGCATTTTCATGAAGCTTCTAGAAGCTTTATGTTTTGTTTCAAGCTAAGATATTTTGTTGATATTTGTGGAGATATTTCCTAACCCAACCCAAACCCTTTACCATAGTTAAATCTCTACAATGGTTAAGCCTTTCTTTACTTAACTATAGGTTGCAATTGTAATGATAAAGACAATTCATTATTCATCACAAAAGACTTCATCTTCTTCTTCCTCCTTGAAAGCTTTCTAGCTTTTGGTTTTGTGATGAATTAGTGTGAGAATTTGAAAATAAAAGAGAGCTAAATTCCTACTTCATCATCCTCATCTATTCTAGCCACTTAGATTAGGGTTTTCACTTCTCTAATACTTGATTAGAGAAGTGAGAGCTTGAGTTAAAGATTCTTCAAGGTAGATCATCTTCGAAAAGGAAGACTTCATGCAAGTATGGATCGTTCGGCTTGTGGAGCCTCTCTTGAGTCCGGGAGATCATGGATCGCGGCGAGGGACTACTACTCGGAGCTTATGAAGCGAAGGAGCGGACTACAAAGGTTGTAATCACTCTCTCTTAGATATAAAGTTGTTTACATGTTTTGTTAACCCAAATTATCTAGCAAAGATCCTCGCTTTGGGTTGTTCGGCACTTCTAAATTTTAAATCGGGCATGGTTGATGCCTTATAGACCCTTGTGAGAGTGCCTAGTAACCCTTCAATGATACCGCTCAAGAGCCGAGAAAACACATGGTGGATGCCTCTCAAATCATATCACGAGAAAACCACAATTTTCTATCTTTAAAATGATAATAAGTTTATAAAATCTTTGCGGTTTCTCCAAATCCTGAAATCTCATGGAAAACCGAAATCCAAATCTCAAGAGTAAATAAACAGTGAATTACCGGCATAAGGCCCCATAATATTGCATGAAAAATGATTATATGAATGCATCGGATATCAAGCAAGGAATGCAATAATTAAACTAGCATATAAAAGCAATAACATATTGGAACTATCAGCTAGCAAGTTATGTCAATGAAGTAGTACTTCTAAAGTGTACGTGTCATGGCAATTACCGATGATGATGTGTGTGAGCCGGTAAGCAAGTGTTCGTAGACATATGCATCATCGGTAATGGTGCTGGTGTCCTGACAACATGGGTTTATAATGACTCCAGAAACGCAGGTATAAGCATACAATACGATGAATATAACATGAATTAAACGGAGGATGATTACTAAACGTAACATTTAAGGATATACGTTTATATATTCGAGTCATACAGTTTTGGCATTTGGAATAGCACGAATCGTGGTTTTTAGGAAACAGGGGCTACGGTGTTTTTATGAAAAGGTACATCCTTTGAAAAAAATCCGTAATATCCCTCGAGTTGTCTTTTGAAAATACCCACAATTTGTTAATTTCTGAAAATAAGTATGCCTCGAGCCCAGTCTAACATCTACCAAAAAAAACTACAGGACTAAACTAAAAGACTAGTCGAAAAGGTAAGGAAATCCATCTAAGTCCGAGTCGATATATCTAGTAGTCAATGATACCGCCTCAATAGCATCACGTACGATAAAATATATAATGCGAAATCCTCGAGTCAAGAGTGCAGATCAATCATCATATTTATACATCGTACGGTAAAAATCCATCGTACGGCATCCCAAATCGGGGTACGGGTCAATATCACATATAACTCAATATTTATATGGTATCATTATCATCATATCCTGAATTAGGGGTGCTGGTCTAAAGTTTAGTACATTCGGATACCATCAAACAGATATCCGCGAGTGAATAAAACACATCGCCCATCGATCCACTATATTATCATATAGTATGTCACAACACGACCCAAATCACATAACCGATCTCACGGCATCATGCCCGATCATATCGACTCTCCTCCGAGTATCATATACTATCCTCATCATACGTGTATACGTATATATATATATATATGTATATATATATAGCAACACATCCACACACACACACACACACACACACACACACACATATATATATACTTATATCATATACACCCAAACATATCACGTGTGTTCATGTGTGTGTGTATACCTTTACACTAGGGTTTCGCAACTAAGGAATTAAACTAAAAACACTAACTTCTAATTACGCTAAAACTAGCTCATGAACTGCTAAAGCACTTTCTTGCTAATAAATCACATCTCACAATACACACAAACATATATATATAACACATTTACGTGCTATACTACGAAACTACGAGAGTGTTATATGCCATCCACCCGACTTCCCCCTTAGATATACATCTACTCATCTTGATCCTTGGTTACCGAAGTCGATGTCGCCTTGCTCCTCCTTGTCATACGACATCCACATGGGTACCTACACATATCACACATAATATTATAAACCGAAATCGTGGATGAAAATCAAAACGGTACACGAAACACACATAGGTTAGAACCTATAGTCTACGCATGCAAGAATAACCAAACAACCCTCGAGATTGATGTGCAACGTCACACCACCGAGTCAAAACCCAAATACTAAAATCCAAGTCATAAATAGTCGCAAAACCAAAGCAGCAACATAAGAAAACACTTCCAGATTTCGTTTCAGGTGAAATTAGCCAATTCTGCATATGGGGTAGGTCTAATTTGCCTAAAATAGAGTCATGGACCAAGCACGAGGCGATTCCACCATACCAAGGCCGTAATTTGCGGCAAAAACATGATAATTTGCGGCCTCAGTGAAGAGTTAGGGTCTCGGGTCTTGGGTATAGCTTCTAGGTTGCATGCTCACCTCTCAGTAATCGCTAAATATTTTTCAGGTGCCCCGGGTCGTAGAAGATCTCTAAATATCATCACAATTCTCACAAACATCCGATATCGGGGTTTCTAAGTTCAAGTCTTGGGTTTAAATTTCTGGTTTTAGTTCACAATACTAACACTACAGGGGTTGTAGTCACTAATTACACTCACTTGCACCATCATAAATTCAAATCAAACCCTAATCTTCATCTTGGAATTTTCTAAGATCATTAAACGTTACTTAAACACTTCTGAACTAAAATAGAAGTTAAAGCAAATGAATTACTACACTAATGGTGAAGAAAATACCTCATTTGGCAACTCAAGAATTTTCTTGAGTTTCCCCAAGTGCTCAAAATCCAAACTTTCTTGATCTCTCACGCTTGTAGTGAGCTTGTGCATGATTTTTGTGAAGGGGATGTATGGTTTTGATGTAGAAATGGGGTGTTTTTGAGGAGGTAGAGGTGGTGGAGGGGGAGTGGGCATCCATGAGAGAAGAGGAAGTGAGAATGATGAAGAAAAATGAAGGGAAAACAAATGGGAGCCATGGTCAAATGACCCCTCACCTCTCTCTCTCTTCTCTCTCTTGCCCATACCCATTTCTTTATCCTTTTCTTTTCTTTTATTAACCTTTTATTTTTAGAGCTCATTTTAAACAAAGCCATACAAGAATAAAGAAAGAAGTCATGGTAGAAAAATGTAACAAATGGGTAACATGACATGGTGCATGTCACATGCACAAAACCCAAATCCATGCATGATTAAGTACTAATCGAGTTTAGTAATACTAACTTACATCCAATTAATCGTATACTAAGTTGTAAATTACCAATTTTTCATAAATTCTTTTAAAATCAATACTTGATATAAATTTCCAAATATTTCTCAATTTATCGGTATTTAATTATACAATATCATTTAAAACTAATCTCCACACATTAAAATATTCATAACATTTATTATTCAATTATATAAATTCCCAAAAATAATATTTTATTTTTCTGAAATGTTACAATAATACTAACTAGCAGGTTCCCGACGAGTCCGTCCAGTGTACTCATAACCCAATGAGCACATGTATACTATCTTAGGTGAACAAACTGACACCAATGGCTTGTGAGGCTTTGCCACTGCCCCTCGTCGGGGTCTCGATCAGTATACACTAGTCTACACTGGAGTATCGATGCCCAGTCTCGAAACTACCACGACTAGGGACATTTAAGGATTTGCTTATAGACCCCCAACTCCCACATATATGATCGCCATCATAATGCTGGTGGTCAAGCAAGAATCCTATGGGCTCTATCAACATGTAATAGTGATCTGTAATATCACCTAAAGTATGTACATGATAATAAAGACAAACCGGATAGCATACTATCACCTCGAGTAAGACTGTTCTACCGGTATAGGTCCTCCCTCAATCATCATAATCAGCCTACGACTATAATAATTGCCTTGAGGGAGCTATAGCCAACACTTTTGTGGGAGGCTGATGTCGGAGGGAATGTTGTAACAGGCACCCATGTAGACGATGCCTTCCGTGGTACGATGGAAGGATGGCCGTCCTCTTGCCGAGCCTTCGTTTTCTTCAGTCGGCGAGAGTAGTCTTTATCGATCACAGAATCTTAGACCATCCGCCAGACTCTGTGGATTTTGGAGGACAGCCGCTGAGAGGGCTTCTCTGGCTTTTCCTGTACCACGTTTTCAACATATGGGGGCGATTTCTTCAGCACCGCGATCGGAGAGTTCTTTCGCACCCTCCCCAGCGGTTCAAAGTTGTTCCCAGTTGGAACGGCAGTGTCAACTTCTACCATTGGAGATGGTGGAGTAAGTCCAGAGGGGGAGTTGACCCCAGCTTTCCTCACTCGGCTCCAGTGGCGACGTCGAGTATGCCTTGCGGATGGGATTGCTTCTGTTTTGGTAGTGGCTTCCTCATGCCCCTGCTTTGATGAAGGGCTACTGCTGGAGCAGACTGTTGAAGACTGACATCCGTTAAGAAAGGATGGTCAATCTTTTGAAGGCCGACCTTTTGGTAGGGAAAGCAGTCTTGATGACTTCACCGAAAAAAGAAATTGGAAAGACCAATCTTGCGAAGACCAATCCTTTAGTAGGAGAATCCCCTGTGATGACTTCTCCTGCCGGAGCTGGAATGGCCATCCGTTTCGGGACAACCCCTTCAGGTATTGCGAACCTCTTTGCAGGCCCACTGGAGCTTTGGCTCATTCTATTGAAGACTGAGGTGGAAGACTTGGACGACCCGTTGAGAGGGGCCATGGTGGCTGCAAGTCGATCGAAGGCCGACTTCTTTAGAGCTTCATGTGATGGACGGATGCGGCCGTTGTAGCAGACTTCGTCAGATTCTCTCTCGTTTGCGAGGTGTTTTTGATTGTAGGGACGCTCTTCCCTGCATGCGCAAGCCCCTACAGTTAATTACGTTACCGCACCGCGATAACCACTTTCTCCTGCTTTAGAAGTTCACTTCGTGTCGTGTGTGTTTGTTTTATTATTGGTTGTCCGTAGATTGTATACGTAGACTAATTTGTTTCGTCGCCCGTAGGGTGTGGATTAGTCAAAATTCGTATATTCTTAGATTTGGGTTTGGTTTGATTTAAGTATTTAATTAAGGAACTTCGCGAAAGCGTCGTAAAACCTCCCTCGAAGTACCGACATCGGCCTGGCTGAACGGTTAAGCAAGTATTGTACGGTGAGAAAATTCCTGACTAGTTCTTCTTTTTTGGTTTGAGGAAGGATTCGAGAAACAGTGGGAGCCATCCTGTTTAGATAAACTAAAAATCACTCTAAACTTGCAAGAGCGTCATGCTAAAGTGTTTCTTCTCTCTCTCCTAATTGCAGCGACCCAGAACATGACAGACCTTAAGTTATTATTAGATAAAAATATTTTGACAGGGCCAAACTATAAAGATTGGTTCCGGAATGTCAAGATGGCAATAACCGATGTTGTGCACCATACCAGATGTAGCTTACGTACTGAGCGTGGTATGCCGGTATCAGTCAGACCCAGGAGAGAAGCACTGGATAGCAGTAAAGAACATTCTCAAGTACCTGAGAAGGACTAAGGGTATGTTCTTGGTTTACGGCGGAAAAGACCTCCAGATCGAGGCTTTTGCTGACTCCAGCTTCCAGAGTGACAAGGATGACTCCAATTCCATGTCAGGTTATGTCATTACCCTCAATGGAGGGGCGGTGTGCTGGAAGAGTTCCAAGCAGGACACCGTTGCTGACTCGACCATGGAATCGGAGTATATCGCTGCTTGCGATACCGCAAAAGAAGCAGTCTGGATAAAGAAGTTCCTCACAGAACTTCAGGTGGTTCCATCCATTGTTGATCCAATACCTCTGTATTGTGACAACAACGGGGCTATGGCTTTAGCAAAGGAACCCAGGTCCCATCAGAAGTCCAGACACATCTTAAGGCGGTATCACCTGATCAGGGAGATCATAGATCACCGGGAGATCGAGGTCCGGAGAGTTACTACAGAGGAGAACATTGTAGATCCATTGACAAAGGCCTTACCTCAGACACAGTTCGAGAGGCTACTCGAGATGATAGGTCTTCAATACGCCAGTACATGGCCCTAGTGCAAGTGGGAGATTGTTAGTGTATATTCTCTAGGAGCCATTAAGTAATATACAAGCTAGTATGATACAATAATGGCTCCTAGGGCATATACACTAACAATCTCCCACTTGTACTAGGGCCATCTACTGGCGTATCGAAGACTTATCATCTCGAGTAGCCTCTCGAACTGTATCTGAGGTAAGGCCTTTATTAATGGATCTGCAGTGTTCTCCTCTGTAGCAACTCTCTGGACCTCGATCTCCCGGCGATCTATGATCTCCCTGATCAGGTGATACCGCCTTAAGATGTGTCTGGACTTCTGATGGGACCTGAGTTCCTTTGCTATAGCTATATGTAACACCTTAGAATGTGTTTTGTAGCTAATTATATTTTAATATATGGTTTTCAATAAAAAGTTTACCAAATGAAGTTTTAAATATTTTATCCTATTTAATGAGTATTTTATTAGAATTTTGTTAGGCACACACACACTTGTGCATGATAACTAGGGTTGTTTTTGGGGTTAAACATGATTAGCAAATCATGGTTAACTAACCATTTGTCTTAAGTTAGTTTTATGATTAGTTTAAGGGTTATGGTTGTATTTATTCATGATGGTTTTTAAAATGAAAATGAATTTGGAAAAGGTTTTAATATTGGTTTGAATGTTGACTTTGTGTGAGAGAGGGGGCATGGGAAGCATGGTGTGAGCCATGCCTCATTATGAAGGAAGAGAGAGAGGGGGGTCTTGGCTTTGTTCTCTCATTTCTCCTCCCATTTTCTCTTTCTCTCATTCTCTCTCACAAACCCACACACACACACACACACTCATCAGCATCAGCAGCAAGCTGCCCCAGCAGCAGTAACAACAACAACAACAATAACAACAACAGCCCCAGCGCAAGGAGAAGCAGCAGCAACACCAGAAGCTTCAGCAGCCGCAACAGCTCCAACACCAGCATCACCATCATCAGCTCCAGCATGATCATCATCAGCAGCAGCATCATCATTATCATCAGCAGCAGCAGGAGCAGCAGGAAGCAACAGCAGTAGCAGGAGCTCCAGCAACCTATAGAAGCTCTTCTCCACTTCTTCACCTGCTCTCTAGGGTCCTTTTGGGTATATTTCCTTAACCCAATTTCCTAGTTTGCTTAGCTTGTATGGTTTAGTGTCGGTTTGTGTTAAATTGTTAGTTTAGTGCTAGATTATGGTGTTTTTGTGGAATGTTGATTAATTGATGATTGTGTTGGTTAACCCTACTTGTTTAAGTGTTGTTAGGGTCACCTTAACTGAGTTTAACCCCAGATTACACTAAAATACCATAGGGTTTGCCTATTGTGCTAATTGGTGAATTTTTTTTAAGCGATATATTGGACATCTGGAATCTGCTATGGACCCGGACCCTACAGAACAAAATTGAGAAGACTGGAACATGCTTGTTAGGTCTAGACACCACCACCAAAACACGAGCCATCCTCTCCCAACCCAGGCCGCAAATTAATTCAATTTGGCGCAATTTGCGGCCAAGTAGGGGGCAGGGGTTTTGGGGTTTTGTGTAGGGCTCTCTTATGTGTTGCCTAGGTCCTTGGTATGTCTAGTTTTGTAATATTTTACCTATAGGAAAATCTGGGATCATATATCGTTTTTGGTGTTCGTTGTGTTTGCGCGATACGCGCGATACGTGAGTGGGTTCTGTGATCCAGCGTATCGCGGCGTGTCGCGATGGTTTTAGACGCGTACACACACGATTCAGCGTATCGTGCACACGCGCGTTTAGTTCGCGACACGAGTTTCTCGTTTTGGTTCGATATCGCGTTTCGCGGAATATTTGGCTTATATATGATTTTGTGTCTTATTTGCAGGTTTGCAGGCAGGGACTACGAACACTACTACAGGGGGGAGCAGATGGTAGGATTCACCTAGCGTGGAGCGTAGGTGAGTAGATTTAACATCTACAGGGGAATCGCCCGCATGGCGTTATGCGTCTGGGCTAGAATTCAAATACCTGTCGCACATTCTACGTCATTGTTAGAATTGCGCCTTTACTGTATTTACTTAGATATAGTTATACTGTGACTAGCAGCCGTAGGACACTGCACATATTATTGACGGTTCATGTTGCACGAGCACGGATTGTATGCTACACACACACCGTCAATAATTGCCATGTCACACACAACCATTTTAGACATTATATTGCTTATCACAGAGGACATTACCATACCTATATACCTATAGAGTATCGTACCATTAGTGATAGGTACACTTACCCTTTACGATACATCTACAGGTATACCTTACTCATATTTTCTTATACCCAGGGGGGTATACGACATCGGTTCTTATAGGTAGATACCTATACATTGCTACACCTGTATGTTACACACATATTCAGTTGCAGTTACATATTTACCTTTACTGATGATTACTTAGCTGTACCTTATTGGTTTTGCATACATCTGGTTTCAGCTATATATTCTCATTTATATGCTCGCATTTCAGATATATCGCATATGTTTATTCCTGGATTGCGCATTATTATTTGGATTTTAGATGATGTTTTCTGGATTTGGGAACCGCGGGAGTTCATGAAATCATGCATACATTGAAAAACCCGGTTTCCTTGATATGATATTTGCGCATCCACCATGAGCTTTATCGGTGCTGATTATATATACCCCTACGAGGAGGCGTCGAGGCCGTAGAGGGAACATGGTGGGGCCCGGTATGGTTCCCCTCGGCAAGAAGATCGATGGATTTTGCCGATTGAGCCTGGAGGCGGGCTAGTACCTACCGGTGACAGTACTGATGACTCGGCGGGGGTCATGGAGACACCGTTGGGAGTCATGCACGTATGCATACGTCGAAAGGCGAGGGTCAGAGCTAGGCACTCGTGCTTTCGGGACAGCGTATGATATGTACCATCAGGATTTCTGTGTCGATGCTTGGCACATTATTTTCATGATATTTCTCTTAAACACCTTTTGTATATATAACAGGGGATTTAGCCGTTGTTATATATACCTTTACACCAATATTAGTGGAGTGGGACGCTAATATATGTGTATTGCCCCCATCATATTTGTTTCTGTCTATATATACCTTTAGGATGTTAGAAGCTTGCTTGAGATTCGACTTGGGATATAGGTGATTCATTGAGATTGGATATTGGATATGAAAGAGATTGTGGATTTGTACATTCGAGATATAGGAGAGCTACTCGATATCGTACATTAAGATGATGTGAGACCTATGTGATGTGAGAGCCCAGTTGGGGGGCTGATTTGAGGATTTGTGATTTGAGTGTCTTGATGGATTGTGATCCTCCCACGATGTCAGGTTTCCGTGGAAATGACATATTCCACCCTATACCTCACACTTATTTATTTTATGCACAGATTCACATATTAGTAGTACCTGTTAGTGTACCCTTATGATAGTTGCATATTTACATTCTCATATCCCTATTGCATGGTCATTGCATATTATTGTTATGTTACTGTTGCTTCACATAGTGATTGTACCTGCTAGTGTACTTCCCTTTATTTAGCATTTGCATGACATGTTATTACTGTAATCGCATATCTTAGATTCATGCTGTACGTACATTCCTGCGATTACCTGCATATGTTATCTACTATTCACGAGTTGGCAACTCACCCCCGTTGTGCCACAGGTGTTTCAGGTTGTTCCCCAGAGTAGTCGAGGCAGGCTATTCCTCTATCCAGCTATTCCGCTTTCAGCTATCATCTTTTGCTACAGATACCGCATCAGCTCACAGTACTATTTTGCTTAGGTGGGTTTTGGTGATTATCTGTATTTTGTATTGTACATTCGTTGTATTTTGTACTCTCCATCTACTATTGTATTGTTGACTTAGAGACTTGGTGAGGACGTTACTGTGTATTATTGTGGATTTGATGTCTTTTATATACAGTTTCCTTTCTACTGTCTCTTATTTCTTCGCTACGGCGTCGTATACTTGTGATGAGATTGTTTTCCGCCTTTGGGCCACTTTTTACAAAAGGGGGTGTTCTTAAAATTTTAAAGAAAGAAAGTAAGACTTTTTAAAGAATTTGGGCTGTGCTTTCAAATGTTTCAAAAACTTATATTATCTTTTCCGTATTTTCTTGGTTTAGATTTCTGGGTTTTCGGCTTTCTTTTACCGCGTTACGTCTTTTGGCGTTGCGTAGTATTAGGGCCGTCACGGGCCAATTTTGGGTCGTGACAAAGTTGGTATCAGAGCGTTAGGTTTTACCTTTCGGAGTGTAGGATGACCTTAGTATGATGGAGTAGGTTGCTTAAGCAAAGTAACGTAGTGTGTGTATGTCTGCAGCATACCCACGATGCGGTACTTCGCATTAAGTGACCAAAGTACAATTTGCTTGAAATTCCTTCCTTGATGATTCCTACCCTTAAGATTCGATTTCCTTATTCTTATCGAATCTTATCTTATATCTATTTATAGCTTTGCCGTCGATGACTATGGGGACTCAGAGTGATGCAGCGAGGGCCGAGGTCCGAGTTGGCTCGGGTGAGACGAGTACTGACCAGGATGGCACTCTAGTTGCACAGGTGCAGACGGATCAGCCTACGATCTATACTATGGATAGACTTTTAGCAGAGATGCAGGACTTCCGCCAGACTATGAGTTCTTTGGTTGATGTCATTCGGGAGCTACGACAGGAGGTTGTCACCCCTGTTACTCAGCTGTCCCTTACGATCAGCATGCAGCAGTCCGTCACTTACATAGCACCAGCGATTGCAGCTCTAGTTGACGAGATGCATATTCCAGAGGCTCAGAGAGTTCCAGGACAGTGGTGGACTCGTACCAGCGTACCAGGCCAGAGGTAGAGGTTTGGTCGTCGAGACAGATTTTGTGGCCGCCGCGGGAGTAGCAGAGTCTTAGGACGAGGACAGTCGTTCAGCTCTCATCCCCAGGATGGTCAGCAGTCAGCGCGTGGATGTTTCCGATGCGGGAGCCTTCAGCACTTCGTCAGGGATTGTTCCTTAGCACCTCGTCAGAGTCATATTCAGAGAGGCCGTGGATGTGGAAGATTCGCTCAGAGGGCTCAGTCTACCAGAGGAGTTCATCCAGCTGGGAGTAGAGGGCAGACACAGGAGTTTGCTTCTACTCATCGGGACGCGCAGACGTCCAATGTGGAGTTTTCAGGTACCCTTGATATATATGTTCTTTTGACGTATTCGTTTGTTTTCTTGCTTGTACCGTGGTTGGGTAGATTAGTCGGAGTGGTGTTAACTTCTGTCAGCGATTCTTTTGTTGCGCGACACGTATTTCAGTTGTGTGCCAATCGGATAGGAGATAGAGATTCGTCCGTCATTTTAATCCTTCTAGAGAAGTTGGATTTGACGTTCTCCTGGGCACGGACTGGTTAACTACGTGCTAGGCGTCTGTGGATTACCGTGAGGAAACCGTCAAGTTTGTTTTCCCGGCAGGTCAGTTCTTGTTGTGCAGGTGGATAGTTGTGCCGCCTCTCACAGCTTGAATTCAGCCTTTTTCGCTAGTCGGCTACTGAGGAGTTGTCGTGGATTCTTGGCGTTCATTCGTGATACCGGAGCCACAGTTAGGATTGTTGGACCGGGTTCCTTTCGTGCGAGAGTTTTTCCGACATTGTTCCGGATGAGCCGGCGAAGCTTGGGAGCTAAAGGATCAGCTGCAGAGTTATGGTTTGGGGAGTTTGTGCGTCTGAGTGTTTCGCTTTCGGAAGCTCCTATTTCTGTTCGTCGAGGAGGAAGACGGCAGTTTAGGGTTGTGTATCGACGAATCGTTAATTGAACCGGCTTACGGTGCAGATAGGTATCCTTCACCTCGCCGTGACGATTTCTTCGATCAGCTCCAGAGTGCGAGACATTTTCTAAGTTTGTTCAGGATCAGGTCATCATTATTGCGGATTCGGGGTGGTGGCATTCCGAAGACTGCCTTGTGCGTGCGACGGGCTTTGTATGTTTTTGTGAGTCGTTGGATTCACTGATGCCCTAGCAGCATTCGTAGATGTGATGAACCGGATTTCTTCAGGCCGTTCCTCGACCAGTTACTGTTGTGTTATTTACGACATTCTGGTCTATCTAATGTGTCTTGAGGAACAGGAGCAGCACTTTAGGATTTATTATGCAGATACTGGGAGAGCACCAGCAGTTTGCTAAATTCTCGGAGTGTTTCTTCAGGCTTGTTTTGTGTTGACTCCTAGGTCTTGTAGTCACGGGAGACGGTTTCGTATGGTTCCGAGAGAGGTCGTGACCATACAGCTTAGGTCCAGACATGTGTGCAGGACGGAGATCCGCAGATTATTGGGCTTAGCAGGTTTTTACCACCGTTCATGCAGGATTGCTAGAATAATGCTGCACCGTCGACTGAATTGACCGGAAAGGAGATTTCTTTTCTTTGGACCGAGGCATGTGTGCGGAGTTTTCGGAAGTTGGAGATTCGGTTAACAACTGCATTAGTCCTTTCTTTGCTTTTGGTTCGGGCGAACTTGTTGTTTAACTGTAATGTTTCTTGAGTGGGCTCGAGTGTGTACTGAGGTGACACTAAAGAGTTGTCGCTTTTGCTTCCCTACATTTGGAGGAAGTACGAGAAGGATATTCCGCTCATGATCTGGAGATGGCCGCGGTGGTTTTGCGTTGGAGATTTGGGGACACTACTTGTTTGAGAGTCGTGTCAGATTTCACGGACCACCAGAGCTTAATGTTCATCTTCCTGCAGCGGATTTGATTATTGTGATAATCTTCTGCAGATTTACAGTTCTTGTGTGATCGTTGAGTACAGCTTAAGTTCGTCTCTACGGAGTGGACAGCTTGCTCATGTCCGCGCCCGACCGCTTTCCTTAAATCGTTTTGCAAGACACTGCTCGCCGATGCTCGTATGTCAGTGATACTTGAGCATACTCGGCTGGGTAATGATTCGGAGACCTTGATTTATGACAATGACGTGCTAAGTTAGGGACGCGTTTGTGTACCTGGGTTCATCGGGTAGAGACGTATAATCCTAGAATAGGCACATTAGTCAACTCTCTATTTTCATTCATGTTCTGCCAACAGTGACGTGACTTGTGAGATGGTTACGGGTGGACAGGATGTAAAGAGAAGTTTCAGGTTTCGTTTCAGGGTGTCTGTCTTGTTGTGTGCTTGGGTCGAGCATCTGGGGCCGGCTAGAGAGTTGCAATCTTTTACCGTTCCGAAGTAGGAGTGGGAGCAGATCTCCACGAATTTCGTTATGGTTTCTACCCAAGTTTAGTCAGGGTGTGACTCCATTCGGATTCTTGTCATCCGGTTATACTCAGTTTGCTCAGTTGTTTCTTGTTAAATTGTGTGTTTGTTTTGTTTGTTGTCAGCAGTTGGGGATCATCACTCGCCATCACTCGGGTTCTCCTTCGATAGCCGTTATCAGGAGACACTCCAATTGGCCACCTTTAGGTTTAGGGGTTAGGTCGTGTCGATCACCAGTCTGTTGTCTTTCTGACTCTGCGTAAGTAGGACTTTGGACCCCAGCTATGTCTAGAGACTTCGGAGATAGTCCAGTTGTGTTAAGTCGGGATGGGAATTGTCCATTGCAAACTGAGGTCTTATGCCTACTGTGTTAGCCATAGACTCGAGTTCGCAGGGACAGATCATGTATTCCTGTGGATTTTTTCCGATAAAAGACGTGTTGGATTTTGGGAAGCTTATCCCAGAACTTTGGTCCTTCTGAGATCCTATAAGCAAGTTAGTTCGTCGCCTTTAATTTGGCACTTCCGCCCAGATTATTGGATTTTCACCTCGTATTCCTTGTGATGATACTTTACAATTTCCTTCATGACCTTCCTCACATGATCTAGCATCAGACCACTTAACTTGACGCGATCTTTCGTTCACCAGCAGCCAATTGTGCTAAGGGCTCGGCAGGTGGAGAAACGTCGGTCAAGGGTCTTGCCATTTGTGAAGGGTTTTTCTTGGACGTAGCCGTATAATGAGATAGTCACTTGGGAGGCTGTGAGCGAGATTTGAGGATTTTAATCTTCTCTTTGAAGGTATGCGTAACAGTATATTTTTAAATTCGGGGACGAATTTCTTTTAAGGGGGGAGATTGTAACACCTTAGAATGTGTTTTGTAGCTAATTATATTTTAATATATGGTTTTCAATAAAAAGTTTACCAAATGAAGTTTTAAATATTTTATCCTATTTAATGAGTATTTTATTAGAATTTTGTTAGGCACACACACACTTGTGCATGATAACTAGGGTTGTTTTTGGGGTTAAACATGATTAGCAAATCATGGTTAACTAACCATTTGTCTTAAGTTAGTTTTATGATTAGTTTAAGAGTTATGGTTGTATTTATTCATGATGGTTTTTAAAATGAAAATGAATTTGGAAAAGGTTTTAATATTGGTTTGAATGTTGACTTTGTGTGAGAGAGGGGGCATAGGAAGCAGGGTGTGAGCCATGCCTCATTATGAGGGAAGAGAGAGAGACGGGGGTCTTGGCTTTGTTCTCTCATTTCTCCTCCTATTTTCTCTTTCTCTCTTTCTCTCTCACAAACCCACACACACACACACACTCATCAGCATCAGCAGCAAGCTGCCCCAGCAGCAGTAACAACAACAACAACAATAACAACAACAGCCCCAGCGCAAGGAGAAGCAGCAGCAGAAGCAGCAGCAACACCAGAAGCTTCAGCAGCCGCAACAGCTCCAACACCAGCATCACCATCATCAGCTCCAGCATGATCATCATCAGCAGCAGCATCATCATTATCATCAGCAGCAGCAGGAGCAGCAGGAAGCAACAGCAGTAGCAGGAGCTCCAGCAACCAATAGAAGCTCTTCTCCACTTCTTCACCTGCTCTCTAGGGTCCTTTTGGGTATATTTCCTTAACCCAATTTCCTAGTTTGCTTAGCTTGTATGGTTTAGTGTCGGTTTGTGTTAAATTGTTAGTTTAGTGCTAGATTATGGTGTTTTTGTGGAATGTTGATTAATTGATGATTGTGTTGGTTAACCCTACTTGTTTAAGTGTTGTTAGGGTCACCTTAACTGAGTTTAACCCCAGATTACACTAAAATACCATAGGGTTTGCCTATTGTGCTAATTGGTGATTTTTTTTAAGCGATATATTGGACATCTGGAATCTGCAATGGACCCGGACCCTACAGAACAAAATTGAGAAGACTGGAACATGCTTGTTAGGTCTAGACACCACCACCAAAACACGAGCCACCCTCTCCCAACCCAGGCCGCAAATTAATTCAATTTGGACGCAATTTGCGGCGAAATAGGGGGCAGGGGTGTTGGGGTTTTGTGTAGGGCTCTCTTATGTGTTGCCTAGGTCCTTGGTATGTCTAGTTTTGTAATATTTTACCTGTAGGAAAATCTGGGATCATATATCGTTTTTGGTGTTCGTTGTGTTTGCGCGATACGCGCGATACGTGAGTGGGTTCTGTAATCCAGCGTATCGCGGCGTGTCGCGATGGTTTTAGACGCGTACACACACGATTCAGCGTATCGTGCACACGCGCGTTTAGTTCGCGACGCGAGTTTCTCGTTTTGGTTCGATATCGCGTTTCGCGGAATATTTGGCTTATATATGATTTTTGTGTCTTGTTTGCAGGTTTGCAGGCAGGGACTATGAACACTACTACAGGGGGGAGCAGATGGTAGGATTCACCTAGCGTGGAGCGTAGGTGAGTAGATTTAACATCTACAGGGGAATCACCCGCATGGCGTTATGCGTCTGGGTTAGAATTCAAATACCTGTCGCACATTCTACGTCATTGTTAGAATTGCGCCTTTACTGTATTTACTTAGATATAGTTATACTGTGACTAGCAGCCGTAGGACAATGCACATATTATTGACGGTTCATGTTGCACGAGCACGGATTGTATGCTACACACACACCGTCAATAATTGCCATGTCACACACAACCATTTTAGACATTATATTGCTTATCACAGAGGACATTACCATACCTATATACCTATAGAGTATCGTACCATTAGTGATAGGTACACTTACCCTTTACGATACATCTACAGGTATACCTTACTCATATTTTCTTATACCCAGGGGGGGTATACGACATCGGTTCTTATAGGTAGATACCTATACATTGCTACACCTGTATGTTACACACATATTCAGTTGCAGTTACATATTTACCTTTACTGATGATTACTTAGCTGTACCTTATTGGTTTTGCATACATCTGGTTTCAGCTACATATTCTCATTTATATGCTCGCATTTCAGATATATCGCATATGTTTATTCCTGGATTGCGCATTATTATTTGGATTTTAGATGATGTTTTCTGGATTTGGGAACCGCGGGAGTTCATGAAATCATGCATATATTGAAAAACCCGGTTTCCTTGATATGATATTTGCGTATCCACCATGAGCTTTATCGGTACTGATTATATATACCCCTACGAGGAGGCGTCGAGACCGTAGAGGGAACATGGTGGGGCCCGGTATGGTTCCCCTCGGCAAGAAGATCGATGGATTTTGCCGATTGAGCCTGGAGGCGGGCTAGTACCTACCGGTGACAGTACTGATGACTCGGCGGGGGTCATGGAGACACCGTTGGGAGTCATGCACGTATGCATACGTCGAAATGCGAGGGTCAGAGCTAGGCACTCGTGCTTTCGGGACAGCGTATGATACGTACCTATCAGGATTTCTGTGTCGATGCTTGGCACATTATTTTCATGATATTTCTCTTAAACACCTTTTGTATATATAACAGGGGATTTAGCCGTTGTTATATATACCTTTACACCAATATTAGTGGAGTGGGACGCTAATATATGTGTATTGCCCCCATCATATTTGTTTCTGTCTATATATACCTTTAGGATGTTAGAAGCTTGCTTGAGATTCGACTTGGGATATAGGTGATTCATTGAGATTGGATATTGGATATGAAAGAGATTGTGGATTTGTACATTCGAGATATAGGAGAGCTACTCGATATCGTACATTGAGATGATGTGAGGCCTATGTGATGTGAGAACCCAGTTGGGGGGCTGATTTGAGGATTTGGGATTTGAGTGTCTTGATGGATTGTGATCCTACCACGATGTCAGGTTTCCGTGGAAATGACATATTCCACCCTATACCTCACACTTATTTATTTTATGCACAGATTCACATATTGGCAGTACCTGTTAGTGTACCCTTATGATAGTTGCATATTTACATTCTCATATCCCTATTGCATGGTCATTGCATATTATTGTTATGTTACTGTTGATTCACATAGTGATTGTACCTGCTAGTGTACTTCCCTTTATTTAGCATTTGCATGACATGTTTCTACTGTAATCGCATATCTTAGATTCATGATGTACGTACATTCCTGCGATTACCTGCATATGTTATCTACTATTCACGAGTTGGCAACTCACCCCCGTTGTGCCACAGGTGTTTCAGGTTGTTCCCCAGAGTAGTCGAGGCAGGCTATTCCTCTATCCAGCTATTCCGCTTTCAGCTATCATCTTTTGCTACAGATACCGCATCAGCTCACAGTACTATTTTGCTTAGGTGGGTTTTGGTGATTATCTGTATTTTGTATTGTACATTCGTTGTATCTTGTACTCTCCATCTACTATTGTATTGTTGACTTAGAGACTTGGTGAGGACGTTACTGTGTATTATTGTGGATTTGATGTCTTTTATATACAGTTTCCTTTCTACTATCTCTTATTTCTTCGCTACGGCGTCGTATACTTGTGATGAGATTGTTTTCCGCCTTTGAGCCACTTTTTACAAAAGGGGGTGTTCTTAAAATTTTAAAGAAAGAAAGTAAGACTTTTTAAAGAATTTGGGTTGTGCTTTCAAATGTTTCAAAAACTTATATTATCTTTTCCGTATTTTCTTGGTTTAGATTTCTGGGTTTTCGGCTTTCTTTTACCGCGTTACGTCTTTTGGCGTTGCGTAGTATTAGGGCCGTCACGGGCCAATTTTGGGTCGTGACACGATAGCCCCGTTGTTGTCACAATACAGAGGTATTGGATCAACAATGGATGGAACCACCTGAAGTTCTATGAGGAACTTCTGCATCCAGACTGCTTCTTTTGCGGCATCGCAAGCAGCGATATACTCCGATTCCATGGTCGAGTCAGCAACGGTGTCCAGCTTGGAACTCTTCTATCACACCGCTCGTCTATTGAGGGTAAATACATAACCTGACATAGACTTGGAGTCATCCTTGTCACTCTGGAAACTGGAGTCAGCAAAAGCCTCGATCTGGAGGTCTTTTCCGCCGTAAACCAAGAACATACCCTTAGTCCTTCTCAGGTACTTGAGAATGTTCTTTACTGCTATCCATTGCTTCTCTCCTGGGTCTGACTGATACCGGCTTACCACGCTCAATGCGTAAGCTACATCTGGTCTGGTGCACAACATCGTATACATTATAGAGCCTACCGCAGAAGCGTAGGGTATAATCAACATGCGAACCTTTTCCAAATCAGTCTTAGGAGACATCTCTTTAGAGAGGGTGATTCCATGACAAGCCGGTAAATTACCGCGCTTCGAATCTTCCATACTGAATCTTTTCAGTATAGTGTTGATATACCTAGACTGCGAAAGTCCCAACATCCTCTTAGATCTATCACGATGGATCTGGATCCCCAGTATGTAAGAGGCATCACCCAGGTCTTTCATGGAGAACCTGTGTGACAAGAATCCTTTGACAGATTGTAGCATAGGAATATCATTTCCTATCAAGAGAATGTCATCCATGTACAAGACGAGGAATACAACAGTTCGTGCTACAATTTTAATATATATACATGGTTCATCTGGATTTTTCATAAAGTCATATTCTTTGACCGTTTCATCAAAACAGATGTTCCAACTCCGCGATGCCTGCTTTAGTCTATAAATGGACTTAAGCAACTTGCACACTTTCCCGCTGCTCCCACTCTGATTGAAACCTTCTAGCTGATCTGTAGGGTTCCTAGGCACACTAGTGAGGTCTCACAAGCCATCGACCATGGCAATTTCAAAAATTCTAGGTGCCGAGAGACCCGACTACGGATCGTTTGCTAGAAAACTAGGCGAAAAAGCTAACTAGTTAACACTTAACTACAAGATACGGAAATACAACCTTTGTAGATCCGGTGCTCCACCTCCATAGCTCCGCAACGAGGTCCTCTCCGCTGTCCAAATCAAATCCGGGCTCTAGCGTCGACTTCATCGGAGAATAGGCGAGCTAGGTCGTCGATGTCCATGCCGAAGATGATCTACGTCGAAGCATCGCAAGATCAAGCTCTCACTTCACCAAGTCAAGAAACTTGTGAAGGAAACACACTCTACTACTTGGCAAGAGGTAGAGGATGAAGAAATAGGAAGTGGGTAGACTTTAGAATTGGATTTCTCACTCATTTTCATCACTTGCCATTGATGGAGGCAAGCTTTCTTCACTTGAAGAAATGAAGAAGAAGAAGGAAATTGTTATGATAAGTTAATAAAAAAGAAAAGAATATCCAAACTTATCATAATCCTAACTATGGTTATGTGTAGAGAATTAACCAAGGGTTAAAGGAATGGTTAGGGTTAAGGATGAGATAAGAATGGTGGACAAAGTCAAAGCTTCATGAAGCTTCAACTAAATAACAAATAAAGCCACCATTCTTTTCTCTTCTCATTTATTTTCCAAAATGAAATGGATAAATAAATAACTGAATAAAACAAAACCCTAACCATAATCATGTAACCATGGTTTGATCGTTACACAAAAACCCTAGCATAACATGTATCATCAATCATGATACAATCAAGTGCACAAAAGTATATCGCATATACAATGCGCACATCCGAGTGAGAAAATCCATCTTAAGTGAACCAATACTAGTTAACGCAAAGTAATATATCAAATATATAATTATGCATTAAATCATTAAATCAAAACTTGATTTAGCGATCCGGTCTTATCGCATATAACCGACTAGTATCCAATGTATCGGCTTATCGAATCAACCCTCGATTCGATAACTAGGTTATATCGCATATAACCATTCGACACATTCATCGCGAGAATGAAATACGGTATCACATACACGCATTATTCTCGGTCCCGCACATATCTCATATGCGCTCCTATTTCGTTTCGCTTGAGCCAGGAAACCTCTGTGTAGGACTCTAAAGACTCGTCAATACGCCGGCAGCAGATGATGATCATATCAAGCATCCACAAGCCGCAAGCGGTCTGCTAAACGTAATTGCCACCCGGGTATTGAGCGATCTGAAGATCGACGAGCAAGCCCGCTCACACTCCAGTGAATCCGACCAGTAACACTACCGTACAGTCCGGTCTGATCGTCTGATATGTCGCATATCTCGCCTAGGGGTGGTAAACGTCAGACCCCAATAGCTCGATAAGTCGTGTCGATATGAGGTCTATAACAATTCGAGAAACTACTGGTAACACTTACCAGTAAATCTCAGCAACCCTGGCCAGGGATTTCCTGTTATAGCCAATCGAACACAGCGCAACATCAACCTCCTATACCGGGAGAGACGAATCCCCTCCTATCGCTCATTGCCTCCATGTGACTCGGGACTGTACCCAAAAACCACCGTTTTGCACGCCCTCTTGGACGTGGTAAGATGGAAATCAAAGCACAGTGGGAACCACACAAGACTCTATGACGATCTCGGGTCAACAGACTACTCTGTACCAGTGTCACCAGAGAACTGCCATCTGACGTGAGGTATAATACCATCTGGGAGTTCTCGGCGAGTCCGTCCAGTGTACCCAGTCTTTACTGAGCACCCGTATATCATCTCTGATGTCAAACACCAATGGATATGGGATCATCCATCGCCCATCTGTATGGGTCGAGAAGGTATACGCTAGTCTACTCTGGTATATCGATGCCCCGTCTCGATACACCCACGACTAGGGACTTTGAAGGATGTACTTATGGACTACCATGTCCCCACTAGTATGATCCGCATCATAGTCCAGGTAGTCAAGTACAGATCCTAAGGGCTTTACCAACATGTAACAGGGAGACAATCAGTGTACACGTTAAGGTAAAGAGCAACCAGATAGCATACTATCATGTCGAGCAAGAAAGTCCTCCCTATATATGTCCCAGCATCCACTACAATATACATCCTATGTATAGTAATGGCCTCTAGGGCATACATATAACTAACAATCTCCCACTTGCACTAGGGCCATCTGTAGCAGTGGTTGCAGCATCTCATACTCAACCATCCCATAAAAGTCTCTCTCTGGGAACAGGCCTTTGTGAGTGGATCCGCTGTGTTTGTCCTCTGAGTCTACTCTCCAAACCTCGATCTCCCTAGAGATCAACCATCTCCATGATCAAGTGATACTGCCTTAGAACATGTCTGGATCACTGATGGGACCGGCGTTCCTTGGCATAAGCCACAACTCCATTGTCACACAATGGGAGGAACAAAGTTCATCTCATGAACAAAAATATATCCAGACTGCCTCTTTGGTAGCATCTTAAATAGCGATGTATCCAGCCTTTATCGTCTAGTGTGTCACGGTATCTATCTTGGAACTCTTCCAACATACCGTCCCTTTACTGAGGGTAAAGACAATGCCTGTGACTGACACTCAGTCGTCTTTATCACTCTGGAACCATTCCAGTGATTCTCCCCAGGGTCGATTGATACCGTCTCACTACAACTAGTGAGAATCCTAACATCCATTTAGATCTATCTCATAGATCCAAAACCCAGGATTTAGGAGGTATCATTTTGATCCTATATAGAGAATCATGGTGATAAGCGGAGATTGATCGAGCGTAGCACAGGAAACTCCTTCCCTATCAAGGGTATGTCATCCTCGTACTCTACGAGGATCATTACCATACTCCCTACTACCTTTTTGTATATACAAGGTTCATCTACCATTTTGATGATGTCAAACTCTTTGACTAATTCATCAAAACAGATGTTCCAACTCCGCGATGCCTGCTTTATCCTATAAAGCATCTTGCACACGTTTCCGCTGCTCCCACTGTTTACGAAGCCCTCTGGCTGTGTACTTATAGACGCTCTCTTCTAAACATCATTTAGAAAAGCTGTCATGACACCCAACCACCAGATATCGTAGTCATGGTATGTAGCCGTGGCAAGTAGGATCTGGATGGACTTAAGCATAGGTACGGGAAAAGGTTTCATCATTATCCACGCCTGGTCAATGACGAAAACCTTTAACAAATCTAGCTTTGAAAGTCTCAACTTTTCCATGTACACCAAGTAATCTTCTCAAGATATACTTGCTCCTGATGGGGATTTAACCCTTCAGATATAGCAACTAAAGTCCATACTTTGTCAGTGTATAAGGATTCCATCTCAGATCGCTAAGCATCCAGCCATTCTTATAGAGTCTTACTCCTGATGGCCAGCTCGAAGCTAGTTGGGTCATCATCTTATGATGTAATCCTCGCTCCCACTGTCATAGAGAAACCGAAGTATCTCTCAGGTGGGTGAGGAACCCTACTAGATCGGCGGAGAGGCTGAGGTTCGTTGGTATCTACTGAATCCTTTGGTTCTTTCAAATCATCAGCTGCAGTTTGTATAGCTGGAACCTTTCCAGTTCTACATTACAGACCTTGCCTCGAGCTTGTCCGGATTTTGCTTTCAGACATAGGCCGGACAACCCCAAATCTTAAGCAACTTAAGAGATGGGCTCTTCCCTTTCCATATCACATATGAAGTGGTAGGCAACAAATTTGAACCCTATTCAATAAGTATGCAGCTTCTCAAGTGCATAACTCCCAAAAGGAAATAGGCAACTCAGTAGTACTCATCATAGAGCACACCTTATCATATAGGGTGTGATTGCTCCGCCCTGATATACCATCGTGCTATAGTGTATTCAGAGGAGTAATGCCGAGAGAGAATCTCATTCTCCTTTAGAATAATCCAGGATTTCCGTGCACAAGTATTCTCCTCCTTGATCTCATCATAGGACATAATACTTATACCCGTATTGGTTCTCTACTTCTAACTTATATTCTGTGAATATCTTAAAAGGTTCGGACTCATGTTTCAACAGGAACATAGGTCTGAATCTCGAAAGATTATCAGAGAATATAATGAAGTATAAAGAACCAGTCCTGGTATGTGTAGACAGGGGACCTACATACATCAACATGTATCATCCCAAGAGTTTACTAACTCTTTCTCTGTTTCCATTAAACGGAGCTATGGTCATCTTATTTTTGTGACATGACTGGCGAGTTTCACAAGATGTAAGTCCAAACTATTTTAAATATGCATCTTTATGTAACTCTAGCCAGTCGGGTCGCATTGATCTGACCTAGTCTACAATACCTCAAGAAGGATTTGTTCATTTCTGAACTCTTCCTCTTGTGTGTGTTTCATATACTAAGAACTGTAGTTTGATTTAGAACATCAATGCTTTTAGATAACGTGCCTGAACCGATGAACTTTTGATATTGGAAATGTTCAAAACATTATCCATCAATACAAAATTATATCCTTTCTTTTCTAACAAAGAGAGTGATATGATTTGGTATATCAGGTTCGGTATCTAATAACATTCGTTCAGAATCAATGTATTTGGAATACAGAGTGACAGTGACCAACAGACTTGGATGCAACACTTGCCCCGTTTTCTGCCTCATGAAACTTATCACCCGTTCTCAGTTCTCTACCTATCTGTAGCCCTATGTAACAGATTACATATCTGGGATCCTGATCTGGTATCACATACCCAGGACGTAGAGGATACAGAGAAACAGTTCTTTGTAATGAACACACCCGAAGATGATGCATCATCATGCACTCTCCTCGTTTGGGCGGCACGGGAATTCTGGTAATCCCCAATTTCCTGCTCTGTCTTATAACAATTATAAGTTGGAGCGGGACCAACGTTCCCCAGCTCAGTATAACAAGCGGGTTCGGTCAATATTCCATATTATTATCTTGATTAAGGCGTGATATGGTCGCTACCAGGAGAGAGAGAGAAGAAAACACTCAGCGTGCGCTCTGTCAAGAATAGATTGGTTATTATTTTATCTAATCAGGATGGCTCCCACTGCTTTTTATCAAATCTTCCTTCAAACCCTAAAAGGAAAGACTAGCCGGGATTAATTACACACTACAAGTTCGCCAATCTTTCAGCCAGGCCAGTGTCGGTACTTTGAGGGAGGTCCCCCGTGCTTTCGCACGAACCTAATTAATGTAAACCTCGTTTTCCCAGAGGCGTAACCTCATTAACACCTTTCTAAACACCTACTTGATCGGCTAATTGTAATGTATAAAACTCTTCCAGGAGTAACACTTACTCGCAGCGGGTATCGGGATCCAACTATCTCATAGAAGGTATGCAATCTCATTGCAAATTTCAACACTTGAAATTCCCGATAATATTTTGCCCCTAGCGTCCTATGACCTTGACAGAGGTCAACAAACCATAGGCTGCTAGTCAAGTTCAACCCGTCTTTTCCTGATTGAAGTAAACCCACCCGCACGACCCTTGACAGAGGTCAAGAAGGTCGCACGACTACCCTAAATCAATCACATCATATGCTTATGCAGATAAGCACTAATCAGCTACCGCACACTACGCCTTGACAGAGGTCAACAAACGCAGCACGAATACTAACCAGTACATATCTGAAATGACGGAGGGCTACGACAAGTTTTTCTGAAAACCTTTTGCGTAATGAACTTGATATCGTTGTAGGATCGAATGAATTTTGAAATGGAGTGTTTTTGAGGCTTTTCTAGTTTTGCTAAAGGAGTCACTCCCGGTGAAGGGATCGTCGGTCCTTTCCTCGTCGAATGAGGTGCGGGATATATCACATATATCACTGTGCAAGGCAAAAACTCTTAAAAGCAATCAAAAGACAAACCGAGTGTGTAGCATCTGCCAGTTATTGCTAAAGGAGTCACTCCCGGTGAAGGGATCTCGGTCCTTTCCTCATCGAATAAGGTGCAGGATATATCACATATACCGCTGTGCAAAGCAAGAACTGTAGATACCTGTTTTATTTTGAAATTCGATTCTACAACATCTTAGGTTTCTTTTAATTCATTAATCACATTAATGAAGTCCCATCATTTAAGTACCTAAACATCACAGATAGATATGACGTACACTTATGCCATCCGCATTCGCCTCGATGTCCCCTCATGCACCGTTAGGTTAGGTAACTAACGGCAGAGCAGGGCAGGGCTAGCGCGGGTGTAAAACATAAGTAACGTCTATATAATATATCATATATACTATATACTGTATCTATCAAAGAACATCACATGATCACATCACAGATATCGCAGCAGAAGAAACATATGAAATATTGGATATACTAGGACGTCCGTGTTTTCAATACGAGCCAGTATAAAACACGGATTCCACGGTCGTGATGAATAGCCAAACCCACACCCCTAGACCCCTACGAGAGCGGCAAGCAACCCTGCCAATTCTAGAGTTAGGAGACCCGGACTCGACTCCTTGAGTTGGTCTCCTACTGGACTCCAGAACCCGGTTACTTGTGCTCCCCTCCTTGGGTCTATCCTAGTGCGGAAAAGTAAATAATATACAAACGGTGACAACTTCCGCAACCTGGAAGTGCCCTAATAAAAAGAATATTACATACAAGTTTTTACATGAATGAAAATGAAAAACACTCATCTCACATAAAAAACCCCGGCTATTCAAACACGACGATCCAATAAAACATATCCAGCAACACATAACATTACATGTCATCAACGTAAGTAAGTATGCATACCCCAATTGTCGTTGACGTATAGCAACGAAACCGGCGATATGAACATACTACACTTACGGTCACAGAAAAGAAAGTGTAAAACTACAACAGTTGGAATCCGCAACCACCTCAGACATCGCATGCCTGACCAAATGAATTACTTAGACATCGCATGCCTAACAATTATAAACCCCGCATTTTAGTCTCATTATCGAAAACACTTTTCAATATCAAGTCGGGTAATTCAACAAGATTCCCGACATCCTGATCGAATGCTCGTCGCAAACTTCAGTAGACAGTCGCACCCCCGATACCGTCGACGAAGTGCACCAAGGCGGAACACCGTTACCGGGAGCACCCGAACGGATGCTTTCGGCGACGGGGTTCTCCTACAGTCACTTGGTCGGGGCTATGGAGTGAAGCTGTCTATTAAGTTTATCCGGCGAGTATCCGCGTACGCTACGTGATTGCGACGGACTTTTGATCACATCAAAATTCCGTGGCAACCGATCAAGTGAGACTAAACTTCTATGTTTATAACATTCATTCAGTTATCTCATAACTATTTGTGAATTCCAATTATTGTATCACATTCCAGATAAACAGAAAATGTTAAACTTTCCGATCGAACAATCGAACACCGAAGTTTTCCCGATACAGATCAACACATGAAACAAGTCTAACAACATTCAGTTCGTGCCTCAGTACCAACGGTCCAGCCGTAGAAGGGTCAAGCCAACACCTCACATGTGGCACGCCGTACTGCCCCAAACCCGAAGGTTCAAAGGGCAGTTCAAGACGGTCACATAATCGAGTTAAGGTTTGTTGTCTTCTAGAGGGACCATCGCGTTACTTGCACTACTTAGAACGTCGTTAAACTACGGAAAAATCCAACACTTGGAAATTTCCCGACAGGGGAAAAATTGGGTATTTATATCCGGTCGAACTTTTTAACATATTCTAAAATTTATCCGGAAAGCCACACAGACAAAATTTGAAACCTCGATCGAATCTTTGATTCCCAATACAACCCAAAAATGCTCAACTGTTTACTGCATATTAAAAATTCCAAGGAAAACCAAAACTGAAAAATAGGAGTTACTGTGCAAAATTCAATGGCAGATAAGACAAAAGGGCCGCGGAAGGGCCGCATTAGCACGCTAATGCCGCGGTTCCGCCGCACTTTAGAAAGATCATTAGGTAATTTTTGCATCGTAATTCTTAGATTTTGCTGCTTATTTTTCTGCATATTTTTAATTTGCAAAAATCCACATTTTACAAAAAAGTCCAGAGAGCATTTTAAAGTCGGGGTTTCGGGTCGATCGGACTTCTAACTCCGTCTACACATCGCCTAAGGCTCTAGCTAGGCTCTGATACCACTGTAGGGTTCCTAGGCACACTAGTGAGGTCTCACAAGCCATCGACCATGGCAATTTCAAAAATTCTAGGTGCCGAGAGACCCGACTACGGATCGTTTGCTAGAAAACTAGGCGAAAAAGCTAACTAGTTAACACTTAACTACAAGATACGGAAATACAACCTTTGTAGATCCGGTGCTCCACCTCCATAGCTCCGCAACGAGGTCCTTTCCGCTGTCCAAATCAAATCCGGGCTCTAGCGTCGACTTCATCGGAGAATAGGCGAGCTAGGTCGTCGATGTCCATGCCGAAGATGATCTACGTCGAAGCATCGCAAGATCAAGCTCTCACTTCACCAAGTCAAGAAACTTGTGAAGGAAACACACTCTACTACTTGGCAAGAGGTATAGGATGAAGAAATAGGAAGTGGGTAGACTTTAGAATTGGATTTCTCACTCATTTTCATCACTTGCCATTGATGGAGGCAAGCTTTCTTCACTTGAAGAAATGAAGAAGAAGAAGGAAATTGTTATGATAAGTTAATAAAAAAGAAAAGAATATCCAAACTTATCATAATCCTAACTATGGTTATGTGTAGAGAATTAACCAAGGGTTAAAGGAATGGTTAGGGTTAAGGATGAGATAAGAATGGTGGACAAAGTCAAAGCTTCATGAAGCTTCAACTAAATAACAAATAAAGCCACCATTCTTTTCTCTTCTCATTTATTTTCCAAAATGAAATGGATAAATAAATAACTGAATAAAACAAAACCCTAACCATAATCATGTAACCATGGTTTGATCTTTACACGAAAACCCTAGCATAACATGTATCATCAATCATGATACAATCAAGTGCACAAAAGTATATCGCATATACAATGCGCACATCCGAGTGAGAAAATCCATCTTAAGTGAACCAATACTAGTTAACGCAAAGTAATATATCAAATATATAATTATGCATTAAATCATTAAATCAACACTTGATTTAGCGATCCGGTCTTATCGCATATAACCGACTAGTATCCAATGTATCGGCTTATCGAATCAACCCTCGATTCGATAACTAGGTTATATCGCATATAACCATTCGACACATTCATCGCGAGAATGAAATACGGTATCACATACACGCATTATTCTCGGTCCCGCACATATCTCATATGCGCTCCTATTTCGTTTCGCTTGAGCCAGGAAACCTCTGTGTAGGACTCTAAAGACTCGTCAATACGCCGGCAGCAGATGATGATCATATCAAGCATCCACAAGCCGCAAGCGGTCTGCTAAACGTAACGGCCACCTGGGTATTGAGCGATCTGAAGATCGACGAGCAAGCCCGCTCACACTCCAGTGAATCCGACCAGTAACACTACCGTACAGTCCGGTCTGATCGTCTGATATGTCGCATATCTCGCCTAGGGGTGGTAAACGTCAGACCCCAATAGCTCGATAAGTCGTGTCGATATGAGGTCTATAACAATTCGAGAAACTACTGGTAACACTTACCAGTAAATCTCAGCAACCCTGGCCAGGGATTTCCTGTTATAGCCAATCGAACACAGCGCAACATCAACCTCCTATACCGGGAGAGACGAATCCCCTCCTATCGCTCATTGCCTCCATGTGACTCGGGACTGTACCCAAAAACCACCGTTTTGCACGCCCTCTTGGACGTGGTAAGATGGAAATCAAAGCACAATGGGAACCACACAATACTCTATGACGATCTCGGGTCAACAGACTACTCTGTACCAGTGTCACCAGAGAACTGCCATCTGACGTGAGGTATAATACCATCTGGGAGTTCTCGGCGAGTCCGTCCAGTGCACCCAGTCTTTACTGAGCACCCGTATATCATCTCTGATGTCAAACACCAATGGATATGGGATCATCCATCGCCCATCTGTATGGGTCGAGAAGGTATACGCTAGTCTACTCTGGTATATCGATGCCCCGTCTCGATACACCCACGACTAGGAACTTTGAAGGATGTACTTATGGACTACCATGTCCCCACTAGTATGATCCGCATCATAGTCCAGGTAGTCAAGTACAGATCCTAAGGGCTTTACCAACATGTAACAGGGAGACAATCAGTGTACACGTTAAGGTAAAGAGCAACCAGATAGCATACTATCATGTCGAGCAAGAAAGTCCTCCCTATATATGTCCCAGCATCCACTACAATATACATCCTATGTATAGTAATGGCCTCTAGGGCATACATATAACTAACATGATCCATATAGACGCACTCTTCTAAATTACCATTTAGAAAAGCCGTATTTACGTCCATCTGCCAGATCTCATAATCATGGAAGGCAGCAATGGCAAGAAGGATCTGAATGGATTTGAGCATAGCCACTGGAGAAAAAGTTTCGTCATAATCCAAACCTGGTCTTTGACGAAAACCCTTTGCAACAAGTCTAGACTTATAGGTTTCCACCTGTCCATCTACACCAATCTTCTTCTTGAAGATCCACTTGCATCCTATGGGTTTTACCCCATTTGGAGCAAAGTCCAAAGTCCATACTTTGTTGGAGTACATGGACTCCATCTCGGTTCGCATTGCATCCAGCCATCTTACTAAGTCGCCACTCTGGATGGCCTGCTGGAAGCTAGTAGGTTCATAATTATCAATGACGCAATCCTCTCTATCCCCGTCTATGAGAAAACCATAGTATCTCTCAGGCGGATGAGACGGCCTACTACTCCTGCGGAGGGGTGTGGGAATGTCCTATTCTTCTGGAACTTCTGGTTCTACCAGACTTTCAGTAGTTGTTTGTGGTTCTGGAATTTCTTCCAGTTCTATTGCGCTCCCACTTGTTTCCTTTTCTAAAAACTGCTGTTCTAGAAAATGGGCATTACGAGAAACAAAAACCTTTTTTTCCTCTGCGTAATAGAAAAAATACCCCTTGGAGTTCTTTGGATATCCCACAAACTTACACTGTACTGAGCGTGACTCGAGTTTGTCCGCGTGTTGCATTTTAACAAAAGCTGTACATCCCCATATCTTCAGATACTGAAGATAGGATTTCTTCCCACTCTACATCTGACATGGTGCGGTAGGCACAGTCTTGGTAGGAACCCTGTTCAAAAGATATGCAGCTGATTCTAGTGCATAACACCAGAAAGATTGCGGTAACTCAGCATTACTTATCATGGAACGTACCACATCTAATAGGGTTCGGTTCCATCTTTCCGATACACCGTTGTGTTGTGGAGTGTATGGAGGAGTAAGCTGAGAGAGAATTCCTTTCTCTTTTAGGTAACCCAGGAACTCGGCACTTAAGTATTCACCACCTCGATCAGATCTCAGTGTCTTGATACTTTTGCCGGTTTGGTTTTCTACTTCATTCTTATATTTTTGTAATTTCTCAAAGGTCTCGGATTTATGTTTCATCAAGAAAAGGAATCCATACCTAGAGAAATTATCCGTAAAAGTAATGAAATATGAAAAACCGCCTCTTGCATGTGTAAACATTGGACCACATACATCGCTGTGTATGAGTCCTAAGAGCGAGCTCGCTCTTACTCCTTGTCAAGTGAATGAAGTCTTTGTCATCTTTCCTTTGAGACATGATTGACAAGCGGCATAAGATTGATATTCGAACGGATCAAAATATCCTTCTCTATGTAACTTAGTTAATTTTGTCTTATTGATGTGACCTAGTCTACAATGCTATAAGAAAGCCTGATTTATATCTGGAGACTTTCTTTTTAGTGTGTTCTGGACATTGAAAATCTGTAATTGGTTTAACACATATATACCGTTATCTAGTGTACCGGACCCAATCAAACCATGATTAAGGTGGATGTTAACAACATCGCTTACAAACGTGAAATCATAACCTTCTTTTGATAACAAGGATACTGATATGATATTACACGTTAAACTAGGTACACAAAAACAGTTGCGCAAAACCAAAATATAAATCCACTCGTCAATCCAAAAGGTGATAATCCCCTACGGACACAGCATTCACGCTAGCTCCGTTAGCAACCTGGAGGGTCATATCACCAACCTTCAGCACTCTACGATTTCTCAGTGCCTGCAATGAATTGCATATATGAGATCCTAATCCGGTATCCAATACCCAGGAAGTAGAGTTGATTGACAGACAATTTTTAATTACAAACACACATGAAGCTGAAGCCACAACTTGCCTCGGGTCCTGGTTCTTGACAATCCAAGCTTTGCAATCTTTCTTCCAATGGACTTTCCTATGACAGTGGAAGCACTCGTCTTTTGCCACTACTGGCACCGCAACCTTTGCCTTTCCCTTGACCCCCACCTTACCAACACCACATCTCGGTTTGGTAGCGGCCTTCTTCTTCTTTCCTTTGGCCCTTGCCTTGGACCTAGAAGAGGAAGCACCACGAAAAAACATAGTGGGTGTTTCCCTTGCTTTCTGTAAGGTGCCCTCTGCACTCCTCAACATGTTAAGGAGTTCTGGAAGTTCAACTTCTTTACCTTGAATGTTGAAATTCAAGATAAACTGGGCGTAGGTGGAAGGAAGGGACTGAAGAACCACATCTGTATACAGCTCGTTCTCTAATTTTGTCCCGAGGTACGCGAGCTCTTCAATATAGCCAATCATCTTAAGGACATGTTCCCCTACAGATGATCCGACGGCCAGCCTCGACTGAAACAAGTTCTTCGAGGTCTCGTATCTAGCTATACGAGATTGCCCTCCATACAGTTCCTTGGTGTGGAGAAATATGGATTCAAGATCCATATTCTCGTGCCTCCTCTGATGTTCATTATTCATAGAGGCAAGCACGATGCATTTGGCCTTCGCGCAGTCAATCTCCCAGGTCTTGCGGATTTCCTTATCCGCGACACTAGATTCTGGACCTGGGACGGCAGGGGCCTTAGTAGTAAGGAGATACCCCAATTTGTCATAAGTTATTGCCATCTCAACATTCTGGAACCAATCTTTATAATTTTGCCCTGTCAAAATATTTTTATCTAATAATAACTTAAGGCCTGTCATGTTCTGGGTCGCTGCAATTAGGAGAGAGAGAAGAAACGCTTTAGCATGATGCTCTTGCAAGTTTAGAGTGGTTTTTAGTTTATCTAAACAGGATGGCTCCCACTGTTTCTCGAATCCTTCCTCAAACCAAAAAAGAAGAACTAGTCAGGACTTTTCTCACCGTACAATACTTGTTTAACCGTTCAGCCAGGCTGGTGTCGGTACTTCGAGAGAGGTTTTACGACGCTTTCGTGAAGTTCCTTAATTAAATAACCTCTTTTCTCTGAGGGTATAGCCCCGCTAACACCTTTCTCGACACCTACTTGGTTTATAGCATTGATCGTTAAGTGAAAGAATCTCCCGATGAGTAGCATATACTCACAGTAGGATCGGGATCCAAATATCATCGTGTGATAAAGCTGAAGGAATCCTACCAAAATTTTCACACTCCAAATGGTATGCAACTCTAGCAAATTTCAGTTTATTTAGAAATTCCCGATGTGGATTTTTGCCCCATGCTCTTATGACCTTGGCGTTGGTCAAAATGTCATAAGTCACATGTCAAGTTCTACCCATCATTATCTTGTTAATTTGAACCCACCCATACATACCCCTGACGTTGACCAAATAGCAGTACGACTGTCCCAAACCAACTCATCCATCTATGCAACAGATGAATACCCAGCAGCTACCAAACACTATGCCTTGGCGTTGGTCAAAATACATAGCTTGAATACTACTGAATACCTAAATGAAATGACGGAGGGCTACGAATGGTTTTGGCGAAACCGTGAACGTAGTGAACTTGATATGATCGAAGGAACCTGATAGTTTTTTTATAAGGAGTGGTTTAAGCTCCGCAATTAAAAATCTGCTGTTTTTTTTAAAAATAACCGAGTGGTTTCTTTTAAATTGTTCCAACGATTCAACTTTGGTTTATTTTCTTTGCATTAAAATAATGCGTCCCATCATTTAACCTATCATTGCAGAAAACAACGAAAATACAACGTCCGCTTATGCCATCCGCATTCGCCACTGGGCCCCGTCATTCACCCGTTAGGTTACTTAACTAACGACAGAGCGGGGGCTGGGCTAGCGCGGGTGCAAAACATAAGCAACGCCTACTAGATATCATATATAGATATTGTACATTCGTCAGACGCAATAATAGACATTCCAGATCACAGATGAACATATTGGATATTCTAGGAATCCGCATTTCCTTTGAGCCTGCAATGAAATACGGATTACACAGTCGTGATGAATAGCCAACCCCACCCTAGACCCCTACGGGTATGGCAAACTACCCGTCAAGTACCCAAAATGAAGCGGTCTCCCTCAACGACGTGAGTAGGCCACTAAATACTTTAAAGTACCCGGTAGTTTGTGCACCCCACCTTGGGTCTATCCTAGGAGCAAAAAACAGTAAATGAAATAATATAACAGTGGCTACAACCTCAACCCGGATGTGCCCCGCAAAAGAATATTACAACAAATTACAATTTACATTTGAATGAAAGAAACACTCGTCTCACATCCCTAGCTATCCATTCACAACAATCCAATAAGTTCATATTCACAAACCAGTAAAAACCATTACAGAAATGTGCAACCCCCTGCTAACCGACATAATAGCAGTTAGGGGAGGCTTACAAACACATTAAACACAACACAGATATGATCCAGTTAGCCAAAGTTCTTAGAATTTCGATTAAGCAACATATATGAATCTACTCCAAACAATTCTCTGTGCACATAAAACCTGAGCAGAAACAAAACATCCCAGAAAACACAATATCAACACAGAAGAATAACTGAGAAAATTTGGGTTGACTCGGTGTCAACTCGGCCGCGGATCCGCGGCGGATCGTTTGGATCGACCGCGGTTCCGCGGTGGTTTAGACGAGTCACGATCCCAAATTTCTTCACAATTCTTAAAAAACCCTGCTTGTATTTTTAAGGGTCCCTGAAAAATTTTTAGACCCCAATTTAAAATCGGCAGAAACTTAGTGAAAACGTCGTTTTTTCGAGATTATTTTGCGATCGAATTTCTAAAGACTTTGCTAAAATGTTAGTTATGGTTTAGCTAGGCTCTGATACCACTGTAAGACGACGTTACACACCCCACAAGATGCGGGGAGGCGGAATAGGTAAAACAATCATTTTGTTTAAGGTAACATCGACTAACTTTACGGATCTTTGCTAAACCCTAACTAAAAAACTATCTAGAAGTGCTAAACTACTATGATAGATGATTATACCTCAAGATACTAGTCCTTCTTATTCTTGTTGTTCACCTCCTCGTCGGCCTCTTCGATGTGATAGAAGATCCACCCAAGAGTTCCTTCTCCAAGCTTTAACCTCTAACTTGAGGTAACTAAGTGGCTAAGAATGCTAATCTAAGTGACCTAGAAAATATAGAAGTGGATAAAGGATCTATTAGTCTTTTTAACCCTTGAGATCTCAACACATGAGAGAATTAGGGTTAAGTTAAAGAAAAGGAGAGCTTGGGGAGAGAGAATGTTTATGTGTGAATGAAAATGAAAATATAACTCATTTGTATATATCATGAAGCATGATAATTATCTAATAAATCATATGAGATAATTATAACCATGCTTCATTTAATACAAATGATGAATCATCTCATGAGTCATTAAAAAAATTAATGCTTCATTAACTCACTTTGGATGAATCATCACATGAGTCATTAAATCATTTAATGCAAATAACACATCACCTCTCCACCTCATTTAGATTAATTCATAAATGAATTAACACTAAATGTGTCACCTTTCTTCTAGAAACTTCTCGACTAATTACGAGAATACCCCTCCCATCCGTATTTACAATAAACACGGATATACTGAGACTGCATAAATCCAATTATCCAATACTAGAATCTGGCTTAAACTAAAGCCCGCTAGTATAATCTGTCCGAACATCATACGTGCACAAGTATACGTATATGTCTGAACCCTGTCGTAAAACCATACGACCTCTATATCGTTTCACCTGAAGCAGGGAAACTCTCTGTGTGGGACTCTAAAGACTCGACACTACGCTGGCAGTAGGTTTAACCACAGGCCGCAAGCGGTACTAGCTGTACGTAACGGTCCCCAGGTAGATGTCGATATGAAGGCCGATGAGGAAACCCATCCGAACTCCTACTGAGCCTGATGTGGCAATCTCCGTACAGTCCGGTCTATTTGTCTAAGACTATCGCATATCGGGCCTAGGGGCGGCAACCGTTAGTTCCCTAAAAGCGGTATAAATCGTGTCGGGGTGAAGCCCATTACACCTTGAGAAACTACTGGAAAACCTACCAGTAAATCTCGCTTGCCCTGGCCAGGGACCCTGTGTAATGGCTCTCCAAACACAGTGCGATATCAACCCCCAATACCGGGAGAGACGAATCCTATCTAATTGCCACTGCCTCCAAGTGCTTCAGGAATGCACCCAACTGCTACCTGTTTGCACGACTCCTTTAAGCCGTGGTAGGGTAGCAATCTAAGAACAGTGGGAACACACTCGAGACGAAGCAGCAGTGTCAAGTCAACGGACTATGCTGTACTCATGTCACCTGGGAACTGTTAACTGACAACGGGTATAATACCAACCAACAGTTCCCTGCGAGTCCTGTCCGGTGTACTCGTAACCCAACGAGCACATGCATACTATCTCCAGTACAATGTACTGATGGCTGTGGGACAGACAATTTCCCCTGCTAGGATGAGAAGCGTATACGCTAGTCTACTCTGGAGTATCGATGCCCTGTCTCGATAATCCTACGACTAGAAACTTGAAAAAGGATATGCTTGTAGACTACCTAACCCCCACTAGTGTGACTGCCATCACAACGCTAGTAGTCAAGCAAGATCCTATGGGCTCTATCAATATGTATTCACGATATGCTAAAAGAAACATATACACATATTAAGATAGATATAAACCAAGTAGCATACTACTATATTGAGAAAGACTATTAATACAACTGTGAATATCCCAAGCTTCCATTAAGTAATATACAAGCTAGTATGATACAATAATGGCTCCTAGGGCATATACACTAACATTAAGGATCGTTAATCTCGTTTGAGATTAAGATGAACTAAAATATTTGTTAAGGATACGTTAGTCCAATTTTAGACTCAGATCTACTTAACAAGGTTTTAGGGTCATTCTGATCCAACAAAAGAGCGTTTGGGCTCTATTGTTTTAGTTTAAGAACGTTACGGTCCATTGTTAGTTTAAGAACGTTTCGGTCCGTATCGGTTTAGGAGTGCACCAAAGAGTTGTTGGTTGTCGGGACCATCCACTTCTCTTGAAGAGGTTGAAGAATTACAACGACATGTATCAGAGGTGTGGGGAAATGTACCCTTGGACCAATTTCCAGATTGAGTGGAGATGTGGGAAGAACATCGTTCTGGTCAATATCAATTGAGGAATCATTAGTTTGGGAAGTCATGAGCATAGAAGCTCGGTCTATTTGGAGATCCAAGATATTTTAATCTCAGGAAGACTTAGCCAATTTGGGGCTGAAGTTGGCTTCTTATAGTGTTAAACACTAATATATGCTCGGTGCTCACATACTCCCACGTGAGACTCTAAAACAGTGTTAAACACTGAAATTTGGGGCGCTCGCATGTGGCACGTGAGGCGCCTGAAAGTCGGCGCTGTACACTTGGGTCCAAATCCCCGTCTGTATGTAAGTGTTAAACACTTAATTCTTGTGGCCCTCACATGTGGGCACATGAGGCGCCCCAAAGTTGGGCACTGCCTCTTTGGATTTATTCACTCTTCCTTTTATAAGTGCTAAGCACTTAGCTCATATAATGCTCACGTGCGGACACGTGAGGTGCTTAAAATGTGATCTTTGGATTTTTTTCCCCCTTTTCCATATAAGTGTTAAGCAACTGTTTGGGGGTCACGTGAGAACACGTGATTCAATCTCAGTCATTCCTTTCAGTTCATCAAAGGTGCTCATGTGGGAACACGTGAGCGTTCGTTATAGCGTTGAACTCTAATGAATCTCCAGTCTTTTCTTTTATATGCATAGAGATTTTGATCTGAGTTTTGAGAATTAAATTCTTTTACAAGGTTAAACCCTAGTTTTATCAGAGGAATTAAATTTCTATATACTTTTGGAAGAATTATATTCTTTGAACTTAGTTCTTTCCCTTAAGTTTTGAATCTGCATAACAGAATCTCCCCAATGAGAATTAAATTCTCAACTTGTTGGGATATCTGCTTCTGCAGACATCAACCAAAGGAAGAACTAAATTCTTTTTTTGAAGGGTTAAACCTTTGGAGAGGCGAAGAAGAGATAAAATAATCTCTGTGTCTTTCTTCTTACCTAGGGAATCTTTTTTCTAAAAGTGAGATCTTCTTCTTTTTAGAGAATTGAATTCTCTTTTTCTTTTCTTTTTGTACTCTCTCTCTTCTTCTTGTATGTCTCTTTCCTCCTCTCCTTACTTCTATTTATATGAGAAGAAAAAGAATCGATTTGTTAAGAAAATCTCTCATTGAGAGAGTATGATTGATTCCATGATCTTTTAGATCAATCGGTGAATTTTATTCACCGTTGGATTTTTAATCCAAAGTCTCTCTGTAACAGAGAAGATTTCTTGTTTGTTTAACAAGATTAGGAAATATTTTACTGAGATAGAATTTTATTCTATCAGACGATCACCGTTTAATTTTTGATCCAAAGGTCTTTCATTTAACAACAGAGAAAATATTTCTACTTTAATGAGAACCAGGGATATATTTCCCATATATATAGAATTTAATTCTATAAGATAGTTTAGAAAGATTTAAATAAATATTTTCCAAATAAGATTTTGATCTTTTTATTTAGAATTTAATCCTATCAGCTTGGAAGGTATTTAGGAACATTCACGTGTAGCACGTGACCCCCACAGAGTTAAACTTGTTTGCTTATATGCAACAGCCTAAAAAGGACATCACGTGTTAACACGTGAGCTTCTCTGGTCTGCTTTTTGTTTTAATATGGATCTTATATACTTTGTATATAGATGCTCACGTGCTTACATGCGAGGCTCAATTTCAGCCTGCCAATTGTTTAAACGCAGCGCCTATAATCTTTGTATATAGGCGCTCACGTGTGGGCACGTGAGGCTCCATTAGTGGGGAATTTTCCCCATCCCTTTTTCTCTTTTTTTTATAAGGGAACAAATATCATTTAGGAGTTCTCGGTGAGTCTGTCTAGTGTAACTCATACTCCAATGAGCACATGTATACAATTCTCGGTGTCAAACACCAATAGCTGTGTGATCAGCTATCACCCTCCAACCGGGTCAGGAAACGTACACACTAGTCTAAACTGGAGTACCGATATCTAGTCTCAATACTCCTATGACTAAGGACATTTAAGAATATGCTTTTGAACTATCCAGGCCCCACTAGCATGATCCGTATCATTGATCCTGATAGTCAAGGAAAGATCCTATGTGCTTTATCATTATGTATTAGCGATACGCAATAACAAGTAAAATGTTTACACATGAATGATAAATACAAACTGGATAGTGTAGTATCACCTTGAGCAAAACTGTTCTATCATACAGGCCCTTCACGAATTCAGTAATTGCCTTCCTGTCATTATGATAATTGTCTTGAGGGCATGTATATTCAACAATAATTCTCTGATTAAGAGAATAAATAAATATTTTTCCGTTTACGATATTTTAGATTTTAGATTAGTTGTGCTTTTTTTTAATTGATATACATAAGGAAAAAGGACTAGCTAGTAAAAAAAGGGGAGAGTATCAATATTATTGGAAAATCATCTCTTTTGTTTTTGCAATAACTATATGTATAACTACATGTACACCGTTATTTTTTTTATTTCCCCTTTTATGCACTCATCAGTAAATTTAATTGTAAAGTCGGTAATTTTTGGTAAGATTAATTATATTTGTAGTGAAATTCAACGACTATGTTCAACATACCCATTGCCAAATCAGCTGCCTAGCTCTAACTAAGTTGAGAGCAGTGACAAGTGACAGATAATATAACATGACGGTTAAAACGAAAATAAGCATTTAAAAGATAATCAGGATACCGCCACATAAACGAAAGCCATGGGACACTTTTAGTGACTTGGAAAATGCAAAACGAAACAAGATCAGCTAGTCACACTAGCACAAAATATTGGAGACCAAAATATATTGTAGCTTTTAGATTTCCTTGTTTAGTCATGCATGATTTAGATGTGTAGACCATAGATATTATAAAGGAACAAAGATTTTGTATGGATTAATGATGAATAATATTAATTGGATTTTGATGATTGATCATGTGATGATTTAACGAATCAGAGACTGATGATGCTCAAGAACGGTAATTCCCTAGATCGTGACACGTGGCAGAAGACGTGACACACGCGTAAACCAATTAGGTCCCTGAGGGCCACGGAGGGAGAGCCAGTGTGCTACAGTAGGGGCTTCCCTCCAACCCTGTCTCCAAAGTTGCACCGCACTCCTTGCCCCCGAGCACCTCAGCAGCCAAACCAAGTGTCCCTTTGCTCTATTCCGAGCAAGACGGGCCCGAGCCTCCTCGGTCCTTCCGGCTCGTCTCCGAGCTATCATAGGACCAAGATGCCTCGGCCCTCCCGCTCGTTCCCGAGCTCCCCCGCCGAGGCCATCTTCCTCGGTCCCTCCGACCGACCAACTCCACCACTTACAGGCGTAACCGCCGCTCCACAAATCTCTCCATGCGCAGATTCTCCGCCAGCAACATCCCATGTTCCACGCCATCACGATCCCCATTAATGGGCGATCCGCTCTTTACGTGGACTGTAAGTGCACGGCGGCGCCCCGGCCGTCAATCCGACGCCGGAATGCGGAAACGAAACTTTCTACGTACTTGTAAACCGGCACCACCGTGCACAAAAATCCTGGATCGGGCCATTAATCTAGTCCTACCTAACAAGAGAAGGGGTAGAGAGATATACCGAGCGATCCGTGTCCTTCGGTCTTCTCGTCATCGTCCCGATCTCCCCACGGAATCTCCGGTCTTCATCTCCTCGCCGGAAGGGCACCACATCGCCGGGTTCTTTTACGGGCTCCCACCTCTGAACCGAGGCAACTCGGGCACGAAGTTGGCGAGCCGACGTGCCCAAGGATTGCTGTAGAATACGTGTAGTGCTCTCTGTCTCATTTGGGGTTACTAGAATTTGCCTTTGGTGGAGGATTGATATGATAACATTTTGGAGATGAAATTGGAGATTTTTGCAAGCACAATAGAACCAAAAATCCCCACCCAAATATTGGGCAGCCCCTCCCTCTATCATGGCCGGCCAAAAATGGTGAGGGGAGTGAGAGAATGAGGGAGAGTGTGGAGTGTGTATCAAAAATGAGAGAGAGAGAGAGAGAGATAGTCTCATAATGCAAAAGAGAGAAAAAGGGTTATCATGAAAAGAAATGATCACCCACCAAAACCCACACTCCACCAACCATCATGAAAACCATGTCCCACAAAAGTCAAGCCATGATGAAGATAGAAGTCAAGGTCAAACAAGATCTATCATGAAGCAACCATATGCAAAGACCACCCTCCACAATGCTTATTTGCACAATTGCAAATAAGCCCTCCTCCAACAATCTTCAGCCAATGAAAGATACAAAGAAATATGGCCGAAACGGAAAACAAACTGGCAACTCCAAAAACTGATCCCGTAATAAATTACAGGAAAACCCCGCTACTGTATATACATACCCACATTTATATTCCGACCGAATACAAATACAATGAGACAAAATCTACATTGTACAATACTAGGATCCGGCTTAAACTAAAGCCTGCTAGTATTAACCGTCCAATCCTGATCCGTACAATGCCGCACGTATCTGATCGAACCCTGCCAAATCTCCATACGGCCTCTACAGCGCCCGAAACTTAAGAAACTGGTCTGTGGGGGACTCTAAACACTCGTCAATACTTTGGTTGTGGATTTAACCACTAGCACGACAGAGGTATTAGCCTATACGTAACGGGCTACCAGGTATTGACCAAAAGGGACGTCGATTAGTGAACTCATCCTGACACCCTACTGAGCCTGTCAGTGACAATATCCTGTAGGGTTTCTAGGCACACTTGTGAAGGTTCATAAAGTATCAAACATGCCCGAATAAAATTTTACATGTGCCGAACAACCCAAAGACGGGATCTTTGCTAGATTATTAGGGTTTAGCACGCAAGATAACATCTTTAAAGCTAAGTGTGAGGGATTACAACCTTTGTAGTCCGCTCCTTCGCTTCACAAGCTCCGAGTAGAAGTCTCTTCGCCGCGATCCACGATCTCCCGGACTCAAGAGAGGCTTCACGACTCGAACTATCCATGCTAGCTTGAAGTGTTCCGATTCTCCGATGATCTACGTCGAAGTTGCTATAACCCAAGGTTTCTCACTCTAAAGAGATAAACACCCTAATCTAGTAGGCTAGATTAGATGAGGATGATAGAGTAGTATTTATGCTATCTTTTTAATTCACTTTCTCACAAGAAATCATCACAAAAGGAATTTCTAGTGAGCTCTCTCTCAAAAACTAAAGAGAGAAGAAGATGAAGAATGAAGAGAATAATCCTTTTGTGATGAATAGTAGATAAATGTATATGATTGATTATGGAACCATGGTCAAGGATGAGAGGCTAAAAGTTTGTAGAGAATAAACTAGAGTTAGGGTTTGGTTAGGTTAAGGATAAGTATCAACCATAATATGTTAACCAAGACAAAAGAGAATCCTTCTAGAAAGTGCAAGAAAGAGCTAACCCTAATCAAACCCTAATCCCTTTTTATCATCCTTAAACATGTTTCATAATAAATCATATCATGTCACAATAATATATATCACATATATATTATATATATTTGCAACAAAAGAAAATAATACAATTAACATATATCGCATATATATCAATGTATTAATCCGGTGAGAAAATGAAATAATAAACCGAGCCAATATTAGATAATGTAATACAATATATCATATATATCATTATACATTAAATCATCGAATCAACACTTGATCCGACGATCCGGCTATATCGAATATAACCGACTAATATATCATTTACCGATTCATCGAATCAACACCTGATCCGATGTCCCGATTCATATCTAAATATCGCGAGAATATAATACTGTATCTCATATCGCATTATCCTCGGTCCTGCACATATCACATATGTGCCTCTACTCCGTTTTGCCTGAGCCAAGAAACCTCTGTGTAGGACTCTAAAGAATCGTCAATACGCCGGTAGTAGGTGATGATCATATCAAACACCCACAAGCTGCAAGCGGTCAGCTAAACGTAACAGCCACCCAGGTATTGAGCGATCAAAAGATCAACAAGCTAGCCTGTCCGTTCTCCTGTGAATCCAATCAGTAACACTCCCGTACAGTCCGGTCTGTTCGTCTGATATGTCGCATATCAAGTCTAGGGGTGGTATACGTCAGACCCCAGTAACCGATAAGTCGTGTCGATGTGAGGCTCATAACAGGTTGAGAAACTACTGGTAACACTTACCAGTAAATCTCTATATCAGCCCTGGCCAGGGACTTCCAGTTATAGCCAATCGAACACAGCACAACATCAACTCCCTATACCGGGAGAGACGAATCCCTTCCTATCGCTCATTGCCTCCATGTGATTCGGGACTGCACCCAAAAGCCACCGTTTTGCACGCCCTCTTGGACGTGGTAAGGTGGAAATCAAAGCACAGTGGGAATCACACAAGACTCTATGACGATCTCGGGTCTACAGACTACCCTGTACCAGTGTCACCAGAGAACTGCCATCTGACGTGTGGTATATCACCATCTGGGAGTTCTCGACGAGTCCGTCCAGTGTATCCAGTCTCCACTAAGCACCCATACACCATCTCTGATGTCAAACACCGATGGATATGGGATCATCCATCGCCCATCATATGGTTCAAGATGCGTATACGCTAGTCTACTCTGGTGTATCGATGCCCTGTCTCGATATACCCTCGACTAGGAACTGTTATAGGATGTACTCATCGACTACTATGGCCCCACTAGTATGATCTCATCATAGTCCCAGTAGTCGAGTACAGATCCTAAGGGCTTTATCAACATGTGAGAGTAAGACAGTAAACTAATACAAGTCAACATGTTAAGATAAAGTGAAACCAAATAGCATACTATCATGACGAGCAAGAAAGTCCTCTCTGTATATATCCAAGCATCCATCATAACATACATCATATGTACAACAATGGCCTCTAGGGCATATACATAACTAACAATCTCCCACTTGCACTAAGGCCAGCTGCTGTAGTATCTCATACCCAGCATCCCGAATAATCTCTCAAACTGTATCTGGGGAATGGCCTTCGTGAGTGGATCCGCAGTGTTGTCCTTTGTATCTACTCTCCTGACCTCGATCTCCCGGCGATCAACTATCTCCCTGATCAGGTGATACCGCCTCAGAATATGTCTGGACTTCTGATGGGATCTGGGTTCCTTGGCCAAAGCCACAGCTCTATTGTTATCGCAATACAGAGGTATTGGATGTTCAATGGATGGAACCACACCAAGTTCAGTGATGAACTTCTTCATCCAGACAGCCTCTTTGGCAGCATCGTTGGCAGCGATATATTCAGCCTCCATCGTCGAGTCTGCAACGGTATCCTGTTTGGAACTCTTCCAACATACCGCCCCTCCATTGAGGGTAAAGACAAATCCCGAGTGCGACTTAGAGTCGTCCTTATCACTTTGGAAGCTGGAATCGATAAAGGACTCTACCCGGAGTTCTCCGTTACCATACACCAAGAACATGTCTATAGTGCTTCGTAAGTACTTGAAAATGTTCTTCACAGCTATCCAGTGGCTCTCTCCAGGATCTGCTTGATACCGACTCACTACACTTAGTGAGTATGCTACATCGGGTCTAGTACATAGCATCGCATACATGATAGAGCCTACTGCCGAAGCATAGGGTATCTTTTGCATGCGAGCTCTCTCCAAATCAGTCTTGGGAGACATCTCTTTGGAGAGAGTGAGTCCAGAGATCATGGGTTGGTTCCCATGCTTGGATTCTTCCATACTAAACCTCTTTAGTATGGTGTCAATGTATCTGGATTGGGACAATCCCAGTATCCGTTTGGATCTATCTCTATAGATCCTAATCCCCAATATGCAGGAGGCATCCTCTAAATCACCATTTAGAAAGGCGGTCTTAACATCCATTTGCCAAATTTCATAGTCATGGTATGCAGCAATGGCAAGTAAGATCCGGATGGACTTAAGCATAGCCACTGGAGAAAAAGTTTCGTCATAATCCACACCTGGTCGTTGACGAAAACCCTTTGCTACAAGTCTAGCTTTGAAAGTCTCAACTTTTCCATCTACACCAAATTTCTTTTTAAAAATCCATTTGCTCCCAATGGGTTTTACCCCTTCAGGAGCATTTTCCAAAATCCATACTTTATTAGTGTACATAGATTCCATCTCAGATCGCATTGCATCCAGCCATTTCACAGAGTCACCACTCGTGATGGCCTGCTCGAAACTAGTTGGGTCATCATCTTCCATGATGCAATCCTCGCTTCCACCATCAATGAGAAAACCGTAGTATCTCTCAGGTGGATGAGAAACCCTGCTAGATCGGCGGAGAGGCTGGGGTTCGTCGGGTACTATTAAATCCTCTGGTTCTACCAAATCATCTGTTGTAGTTTGTTCTGCTGGAACTTCTTCCGGTTCTACCTCAATGCCACTAATCTGTTTCATAAGAAAACATTTTTCTAAGAAAGTGGCATGTCGAGAAACAAACACCTTTTGTTCCTCAGAGTGGTAGAAGATATACCCTCGCGAATGTTTGGGATATCCAATAAACTTACAAAGGACAGACCTTGCCTCGAGCTTGTCTGGATTGTGTGTTTTAAAATAGGCCGGAAAACCCCATATCTGAATAAAATTAAGACACGGTCTCTTACCATTCTATATCTCATATGGAGTGGTAGGCACTGATTTGGTTGGAACTCTATTCAATAGGTATGCAGCTGTCTCCAGTGCATATCCCCAGAAGGAAATAGGTAACTCAGCAGTGCTCATCATAGATCGCACCATATCTAATAGAGTGCGATTTCTTCGTTCCGATACACCGTTGTGCTGTGGTGTATAAGGAGGAGTAAGCTGAGAGAGAATTCCATTCTCTTTTAGATAATCTAGGAATTCATTGCTTAAGTATTCACCTCCTCGATCAGATCGAAGAATCTTAATACTCTTGCCCGTTTGATTCTCTACTTCGTGCTTATATTCTCTGAATTTCTCAAAAACTTCGGACTTGTGTTTCATCAGGAATACATATCCGAATCTTGAGAGATCGTCAGTAAATGTAATGAAGTAGGAAGAACCGTTCCTGGCATGTGTAGACATGGCACTGCATACATCACTATGTACCAGTCCTAAGAGTTCAGTAACTCTTTCTCCGTGTCCACTAAACGGAGCTTTGGTCATTTTTCCTTTGAGACATGAATGGCAAGTATCATAAGATGATAATTCGAACGGATTCAAATAACCATCCTTATGTAACATAGCCAACCGTGTCACATTGATAAGACCAAGTTTACAATGCCACAAGAAGGATTCGTTCATTTCTGAACTCTTTCTCTTGTGTGTGTTTTGTATATTGAGGACTGTATTTGGATTTAGAATGAATATGCCATTATGTAACGAGCCTGATGCAATCAACTTTTGATCTAGGAATATGTTCATAACATTATCCTGTACTACAAAATTATATCCTTCTTTACTTAATAAAGAAACTGATATAATGTTGCACATCATGTTCGGTATATAATAGCACTCATTCAGAATCAGTGTATCACCACTTGGTAATACTAGGTGATATTCGCCAACTGCTTTGGCTGCAATATTTGCACCGTTCCCTACTTGAACGGAATGATCACCTTTTCCCAGTTCTCTACCTTTACATAGCCCATGTAACAATTTACATATGTGGGATCCTGATCCGGTATCCAATACCCAGGACGTAGGGTGAACTGAGAAACAGTTCTCAATAACTAACACACATGAAGAAGATGCATCAACATGCATGTTCTTTTGGGCGGTTTGAGAATCCAGATATTCTTCTATTCCCTGTTCAGTCTTATAACTCTTATAAGAAAGAACGGGTCCAACGTTACCCTGCTCAGTATAATAAGCTGGTTCAGTCAATACATCTATATTATTATCGTGATTATGGCCTGACATGGTCGCTACCTGGAGAGAGAGAGAAGAAAACACTTTAGCGTATGCTCTTGCAAGATTAGATTGGTTATTATCTTATCTAATCAGGATGTCTCCCGCTGTTTTTATCAAATCTACCTTCAAACCCTAAAAGGTAAGATTAGCCGGGATTAATTACACCCTACAATTTCGTCAATCTTTCAGCCAGTTCAGTGTCGGTACTTTAAGGGAGGTTCCCCGTGCTTTCGCACGGACCTAATTAAAGTAAACCTCGTTTTCCCAGAGGCGTAACCCCGTTAACACTTTTCTAGACACCTACTTGATCGACTAATTGTCCTGTGTAAAACTCTCCCAGGAGTAACTCTTACTCGCAGTGGGTATCGGGATCCAACTATCTCATAGGAGGTATGCAATCTCATTGCAAATTTCAACACTTGAAATTCCCGATAATGCTCTTACCCCTAGCGTCCCATGACCTTGACGGAGGCCAAACTACCCATAGGGCGCTAGTCAAGTTCAACCCGTCATTTCTTGATTGAATTAAACCCATCAGTACGACCCTTGACGGAGGCCAAACTATGCCGTACGAATACCCTAATCCAATCGCATCATATGCTAGCAGATAAGCACAAGTTAGCTACCGTACACTACGCCCAGATGGAGGCCAAACTACCGCAGCACGAATACTAAGTAGTACTTATCTGAAATGACGGAGGGCTACGCAGATTTTTCAGAAAACCGTGAGCGTAATGAACTTGATATCGTCGTAGAATCATGTGAAATTTTGAAATGGAGTGTTTTTGAGGCTTTCATTGGTTTTGCTAAAGTGGTCACTCCCGGTGAAGGGATCTCGGCTCTTTCCTCATCGAATAAGGTGCAGGACATATCATATATATCACTGTGCAAAGCAAAACTCTAAAAGCAATCAAAAGACAAACCGAGTTTTGTAGCATCTGCCAGTTTCGCTAAAGAGGTCACTCCCGGTGAAGGGATCTCGGCTCTTTCCTCATCGAATAAGGTGCAGGGCATATCATATATACCGCTATGCAAAGCAAAACTGTAGCTACCCTTTTTATAAAGTTTTGATTCTAAAACATCTTTTAGGTTTCTTTTCTTTTTATTAATCTCATTAATTAAAAATCCCATCAGCTTATGCTTCCTAAGCATCACAGATAAATACGACGTACACTTATGCCATCCGCATTCGCCTCAATGTCCCCTCGTGCACCGTTAGGCTAGGTAGCTAACGACAGAGCAGGGCAGGGCTAGTGCGGGTGTAAAACATAAATAACGTCTATATAATATATCGTATATACTATATACTGTATCCATCACAACATATCAAATGATCACATCACAGATAACGCAGCAGAAACATAGATATAATGTGGGATATACTAGGACGTCCGTTTTTAGTATTTAGCCAACAATAGAAAATACGGATTCCACAGTCGCGATGAATAGCCAAGCCCACACCCTGGACCCCTACGAGAGCGGCAAGCGACCCTACCAATTCTGGAGTTTAGGAGACCCGGTCTCGACTCCTCGAGATGGTCTCCCACTGAACCCCAGAACCCGGTCACCTGTGCTCCCCTCCTTGGGTCCATCCTAATGCGGAAAAGTAAATAATATACAACACTGGTGGCATCAACCTCAACCCGGAAGTGCCCCAAATAAAAGAATATTACATTACATTTGAATTTACATGAATGAAAATATAAAACTCTCATCTAACATAAAACCCCCGGCTATTCAATCGCGACAATCCTGCACATCATATCTCAGCAACACATAATATCTCATATCATCAACGTAAGTAAGTATGCATACACCGATCGTCGTCGATGTATAGCAACGACAATCGGCAATACAACTACATACTACACTTACGGTCACAGAAAAGAAAGTGTAAAACTACAATATTTGGAATTCACAATCACTTTAGACATCGTAAATCCGAAATATCACATACTTCGCATTTCATGCCCAACTCTATGAATTCCACATATTGTATCACATTCCAGATAAATAGACAGTATTAAACTTTTCGAACAGATAATCAAATACCCAAAATTTCCTAAATTGCTCAACACTTGAGCGGAGTTCAAATAATCCGGAATGTGTCACAGTAGTAGCGGTCCAGCCGTAGAAGGGTCAAGCCAACGCCTCACATGTGGCACGCCGTACTGCCCCAAACTCGAAGGTTCAAAAGGCAGTTCAAGACGGTCACATAATCAAGTTAAGGTTTGTTGTCTTCTAGAGGGTCCACCACAAAACTTGCACGCATTTGTGAAAGATTTAAACTCGAGAAAAGATTCAACACTTGAAAAATTTTTGTGTCGGGAAAAATTGAGTTAATGATATCCGTTCGAACATTTTAACAGATTCTAAATATCCAGAAAAATAACGAATTTAAATATTCCGATCGAATCTACGATTATAAAATGAACCCCAGAATTCTCAACACTTGAGTCCGATTAAAAATACCCATAAAAATTAAATCACAGAAAGAGGAATAACTGTGCAAAAACTAGTCCATGATTCCTCAATACTGCCGTGGTTCCGCGGCCCAAGCGAGGTACGGCCGCGGTTCCGCGGCGGTTTGTACGGAACAGGGGCTCGTTTTTCACAGAAGTGCTTATTTTTCCCTGCAGATATTTTTAGGTATTTTTAATTCAGAAAAATCCCAGATTTTGAAAAATATCCAGAGAGGGGGTTAACTTTGTCGGTTCGGGTTCGATCGGAGTTTTAACTTCGTAAACACGTCGCCTAATGCTCTAGCTAGGCTAGGGTTCCTAGGCACACTTGTGAAGGTTCATAAAGCATCAAACATGCCCGAATAAAATTTTATGTGTGCCGAACAACCCAAAGACGGGATCTTTGCTAGATTATTAGGGTTTAGCATGCAAGATAACATCTTTAAAGCTAAGTGTGAGGGATTACAACCTTTGTAGTCCGCTCCTTCGCTTCACTAGCTCCGAGTAGAAGTGAAGGTTCACAAAGCATTAAACATGCCCGAATAAAATTTTACATATGCCGAACAACCCAAAGACGGGATCTTTGCTAGATTATTAGGGTTTAGCATGCAAGATAATATCTTTAAAGCTAAGTGTGAGGGATTACAATCTTTGTAGTCCGCTCCTTCGCTTCACAAGCTCCGAGTAGAAGTCGCTTCGCCGCGATCCACGATCTCCCGGACTCAAGAAAGGCTTCACGACTCGAACGATCCATGCTAGCTTGAAATGTTCCGATTCTCCGATGATCTACGTCGAAGTTGCTATAACCCAAGCTTTCTCACTCTAAAGAGATAAACACCCTAATCTAATGGGCTAGATTAGATGAGAATGATGGAGTAGTACTTATGCTACTTTTTAATTCACTTTCTCACAAGAAATCATCACAAAAGGAATTTCTAGTGAGCTCTCTCTCAAAAACTAAAGAGATAAAAAGATGAAGAATAAAGAGAATAATCCTTTTGTGATGAATAGTAGATAAATGTATATGATTGATTATGGAACCATGGTCAAGGATGAGAGGCTAAAAGTTTGTAGAGAATAAACTAGAGTTAGAGTTTGGTTAGGTTAAGGATAAGTATCAACCATAATATCTTAACCAAGACAAAAGAGAATCCTTCTAGAAAGTGCAAGAAAGAGCTAACCCTAATCAAACCCTAATCCCTTTTTATCATCCTTAAACATATTTCATAATAAATCATATCATGTCATAATAATATATATCACATATATATTATATATATTTGCAACAAAAGAAAATAATACAATTAACATATATCGCATATATATCAATGTATTAATCCGGTGAGAAAATGAAATAATAAACCGAGCCAATATTAGATAATGTAATACAATATATCATATATATCATTATACATTAAATCATCGAATCAACACTTGATCCGACGATCCGGCTATATCGAATATAACCGACTAATATATCATGTACCGATTCATCGAATCAACACCTGATCCGATGTCCCGATTCATATCTAAATATCGCGAGAATATAATACTGTATCTCATATCGCACTATCCTCGGTCCTGCACATATCACATATGTGCCTCTACTCCATTTTGCCTGAGCCAAGAAACCTCTGTGTAGGACTCTAAAGAATCGTCAATACGCCGGTAGTAGGTGATGATCATATCAAACACCCACAAGCTGCAAGCGGTCAGCTAAATGTAACAGCCACCCAGGTATTGAGCGATCAGAAGATCAACAAGCTAGCCTGTCCGTTCTCCTGTGAATCCAATCAGTAACACTCCCGTACAGTCCGGTCTGTTCGTCTGATATGTCGCATATCAAGTCTAGGGGTGGTAAACGTCAGACCCCAGTAACCAATAAGTCGTGTCGATGTGAGGCTCATAACAGGTCGAGAAACTACTGGTAACACTTACCAGTAAATCTCTATATCAGCCCTGGCCAGGGACTTCCAGTTATAGCCAATCGAACACAGCACAACATCAACTCTCTATACCGGGAGAGACGATTCCCCTCCTATCGCTCATTGCCTCCATGTGATTCGGGACTGTACCCAAAAGCCACCGTTTTGCACGCCCTCTTGGATGTGGTAAGGTGGAAATCAAAGCACAGTGGGAATCACACAAGACTCTATGACGATCTCGGGTCTACAGACTACCCTGTACCAGTGTCACCAGAGAACTGCCATCTGACGTGTGGTATATCACCATCTGGGAGTTCTCGGCGTGTCCGTCCAGTGTACCCAGTCTCCACTGAGCACCCGTACACCATCTCTGATGTCAAACACCGATGGATATGGGATCATCCATCGCCCATCATATGGGTCAAGATGCATATACGCTAGTCTACTCTGGTGTATCGATGCCCTGTCTCGATATACCCTCGACTAGGAACTGCTATAGGATGTACTCATCGACTAATATGGCCCCACTAGTATGATCTCATCATAGTCCCAGTAGTCGAGTACAGATCCTAAGGGCTTTATCAACATGTGAGAGTAAGACAGTAAACCAATACAAGTAAACATGTTAAGATAAAGTGAAACCAAATAGCATACTATCATGACGAGCAAGAAAGTCCTCTCTGTATATATCCAAGCATCCATCATAATATACATCATATGTACAACAATGGCCTCTAGGGCATATACATAACTAACATATCCGTACAGTCCGGTCCGTGCGTCAATGAGCATCGCATTGCGGGCCTAGGGGGTTGGTAAAAGTCAGACCCCTAAAAGCGGTACAAGTCGTGTCGGAGTGTAGCCCAGAACACCCTGAGATACTACTGGAATACCTACCAGTAAATCTCCTGCCTCGGCCGAGGGCTTTGTGTAATGGCTCTCCTAGACACAGCGCGACCTCACCCCCAATACCGGGAGAGACGAACCCCTGAAGATCCGCTCACTGCCTCTATGTGGCTCGGGACTGTACCTAACTAAAACCTGTCTGCACGTCTCCTTTGAGCGTGGTAGGGTAGTAATCAAAGTACAGTGGAAACTCACACGAGACAAATGACGATCTCAGGTCGATGAACTAACCTGTACACATATCACCAGGGAACAGCTATCTGACGTCAGGTATAAGACCAACTAGCATGTTCCCGGCGAGTCCTGTCCGGTGTACTCATAACCCAATGAGCACCTGTATACATCTTAGGCGAACCAACTGACACCAGTGGCTTGTGAGACCGGCCACCGTCCCTCGTCGGGGTCTCGACTGTATACACTAGTCTACTCTTGAGTATCGATGCCCTGTCTCGAAATTCCCACGACTAGGGACCTTTTAAGGATGTGCTTATAGACTACCAGCTCCCACGTATATGATCGCCCTCATACTGCTGGCAGTCAAGCAAGAATCCTAGGGGCTCTATCAACGTGCAATAGTGACCTGTAAGGTCACCTAAAGCAGTACACGATGATAAAGGTAAACCAGATAGCATACTATCATCTTGAGTAAGACTGTCCTACCGGGATAGGTCCTCCCTCAATCATTGCAATCACGTGCCTATGATCCAATAATTGACTCTGATGGCACTATCTCCAACAATCTCCCACTTGCACTCAAGGCTAATTATTGCGATATCGCATACTCACAGCCCGTGTGATACCGAACACCCAACTCCTCTACTAGTCAGTCTCACAAAGCTCGTTTGCGAAACTATTGCGTTCGAGGAATAGCCTCAGTGAGTGGATCTGCCTTGATGTTTCTTTCTATGTCTCTCTATATCTCAAGTTCGCGGAGAATGCCATATCCCGAAATAAGCAATACCTGTCTTAGAATGTGTCTGGATGTCTGATGGGACCTAGCTCATAAATGAACTCCAAATCCAAACTTCTTAGACTGTATCGTCAACTGAACTTAATCAGTATCCTACGCCATGCCTCCCTCAGTATCCCCTTGGACCACCTGTCCAAAATACTGCCCTTCGTCAGAAGGAAAACTATAACTCTGAAAACCTTCCTGTCGTCCAGGTCACCTTGGAAGCCTAGAATGATAACTGTCCCCCGAATGAGGCTGTCGCTATCATATCCCTAGAACATCCACTTATGTTCTAAAACTGCTTCCGATTGTTTCTCCCGAATTGTATCAATATCAACTAATTGCATCTACTGTAAAAACAACATCTGGTGTGGTACTTGACATCTCATGATTGACTCAATTGCCTAAGCAAGTGATCTGCCAATCATGCACATCCCTCTCCCCTTTAGTCTGTAAGACACCTTTAGAGAGGGTGACTCCATCACCTGCAGGTATACTACCGTGCCAGGAGTCGTCTATTCTAAAAACTCTCAGAATGCTGTCTAAGTACCCTGATTGGGAAACCACCCAAATCTAGATCTATAGATCTAGTAACCAGAATGTCTGATATAATATCCATGTCCCTTGTGGAGAAACCACTGTGTGACAACCAAAGTATAACCGATCGTAGTATATGAATATCACTTCCTACTCTGTGTATGGCATCCAAATACCAGGACATCACACCCTACTACCTTCTTAACAGATCCATCCCCTATTCTGATGAAGTCAAACCTATGACTTTCACGTCAGAAATGGATGATCTATCTCCGCTATATCTGCTTTAGTCTATAAATAGACATAAGTCACTTATCCACCAATGCTTCAGCTGCTCCCACTGACTACGACAACCCTCTGGCAGAGTCATATACACGTACACTTCTAAAGCTAGTTTAGAACGACGCTATACTCATCCTCCTGCCGGGTCTCGCAGCCTGGAACAACAGCAATGGCAAGTCTGGGTAAACAAGAACCTCCCTGCCACCGTCCTTGAGGCTACCAGAGTACCTCTCGGGTGCCTGAGGTTACCCACCTTATCTGTGGAGTGGCCAATGGAATGTCAAACCAGATTGAATCTTTAGGTTCCTTATCAAATCTTCAGTAATCGTTTGCGGTTCTGGAATCACTTCCAGTTCTACCATACTCCCACTAATGTTTTCTGAAAAAATCCATTTTTATTAAAACTGTGGCGAGTCTGGAACAATATCGCTATTGATCTTCCAGATGGTAGAAAGTCAACCCTCGTCATAGCCTGAGTTAACCCACAAACAACCATTACAGAAACGCGCCTTGAGTTATCCAGAGTCTGGTTTTAAGCATAATCCGGACAACTCCCCGTACCTTAACATCGTTAAGATATGAACTGTTCTATATCCAATACAGAAACAGAGGCACTGATTTAATTGAACCAGATTCAAATCATGCAGCTGTCTCTAGTGCATGTCAACTAAATGGAGAGAGGCGATCAGCATTACTCAACTTAGGAGTGCTTCCAATTATGAGTAATCTGAAAGAGAAGCAAGTTCTTTTAGTCATTACTATCAACTGAATACCACACACAAGTATCTACATCTTCGATCATTTTGAAGAATCCCGATACTTGCAACACCTAGTTCTCTACTTTATTCATATACCTATAACTTCTCAAAATTCGGACCTTGTGTTTCCACGAAACACCTGTCTAAAAACTAGAGAAGTCATAAGTAAACCGAATATAGTACGAGGACCAACCCCTCTATCCTAATGGACGCTGGACAACATACAATACTCTTTACAAGTCCTTTGAGTCTAATAACTCATTCCCTGTGTGTCGTAGGTTGAAAACTGTAGTTATGGTTAAGAAAAATTACACCGCTGTTTAATGCTCCTTACCTAACCATCCACTGATATAGGTAAATGTCATCGACATAATTTCAAAAAGGTATATCTCACTCTATAAAAATAGACATACAGATATATCAATTTGAAATTGGTGCATGGCAGCGGATATTCAAAACCAAATATTTGTCGTCCGGCAAACAACCCAGGTGACTTCCTCAAATATCACCGATTACAACGAATCCCAATATAATGAGGATAATCACCCAATTCCCAATAACTTACTCCCACTCATCATCTGTAAAACCATACAGATGTGAGAATCAAACCTGGTAAATACATACCTTGGAGTAAGTATCTAATCGGGAAATCAGTTTTCTTTTAACAGTATACAGCGAAACTGAAACATTGAAATGTTTCGATGGGGTATCCGGGTATTCCTAGTAATGCCTCTTCCATTATCCAGATTCACAACTGTAACCGTATAATTCTTTGTCATCTTTCTAAATCCCTTTATATGTCTTTAGTCATTACCTTCTGCACACCCTCTTAGGCCAAATGGTTTTCTTCCTTCCCTACCGTTCGGCACCAGCCTATGGTTTGGAAGAAGACTATCCAATAAGTATAATGGGTGTACTGTCCAAATCCTAGGAGCACTCGCAATGCGAGAGAAGGTGAAGATAAAATACAACCGAATAAACCTTATTCCTATTTCTCCTGAACCAGAATCCATCCCCGAACTGGAACAAGTTCCTTTCGAGTTCGTATATAACCATACGATGGAGTATCCAAAAAACTGTGGATCTTCATAGTGATACGGAGTGTCCTGGAGAAATACAAAGGTGATTTAGGATTGGCGAATAAATACTTGGTTTGGTCGTGAATAGCAGTCGCAATTTATCTTTGCTCTCTTACTAATCCCTTGTTATGTCTTTACTTAATACCTTCTATACACCATCGTTATGCTAATTGGTTTTCTTCATTCCCTACCGGTCGGCACCTGCCTATGGTTTGGAAGAAGACTATCCAATTTGCGTAATAGGTGTACTATCTCCTAAACCAAGGAGTACTCGCAACCTGAGAGAAGGTAAAAGGAAAAGACAACTGAATAGTCCTATTCGTTTCTCCAGAACCGGAAACCATCCTCGAATAAATTCCTTCGAGTTCGTATATAACCATACGATGGTTTTGTCCAATGGAAGTGGACGTTCGTAGTAATACGGGGTGTCATGGAGAAAAGGGTAAAAGTAGGAGTGGCAATGAGGTTTGCAACTCTGACAATCCAAAAGCCAGTGTTTAAGAAGGTTCGGTTAATTTTGGTCACTGAGTCATAGTCTTAGGGTCGGGTCAATGGCCGCTGCCAAAGAGAGAGAGAAAATAAACACTCAACGTGCACTCTAACCTAGATCAGAATGGTTACCAATTTATCTAATCTGGAAACCTCCCACTGTAACATCAAATTCTCCTCCAAACCTGAAAGAAGAATTAGTCGGGATCACCCGAGGAGTAAACCAACTCATCAGTGGGAATCGGGATCCAACTATCATCGCATGATAACGTGACGCTCACGTCATCACACTCCAGAAGGTATGCGCATATCTGGCAAGTTTCAGTTTCTTTAGAAACTCCCGATGTGATTTTTTTCCCCATGCTCTTATGACCTTGACTTTGGCCAAAAAATCATAAGTCACATGTCATGTTCTACCCGTCATTCTCCAGGTTAATTTGAGCCCACCCGCATAAGCCCTTGACTTTAGCCAACAAGGCTATACGACTGCCCCAAACCAACGCATCTATCTATGCTGCACATGAATACCCAATAGCTACCAATCACTATGCCTTGACTTTGGCCAACAAACATAGCTTGAATACTGATTGACTATCCATATGAAACGACGGAGGGCTACGAATGGTTTCTGGCGAAAACCTTTAACGTAATGAACTTGATATCGTTGAAGGAACCGGATAGCTTTTAAAAATATAGTGACGAAAACCTTTGCTAAAGAGGTCACTCCCGGTGAAGGGATCTCGGCTCTTTCCCCGTAGAATGAGGTGCAGGATATTCCAACTGAATACCACGATGCAAAGCAAAAGTAATCGGCTATAGTGAAGTTATTGCCCTGACGCAAACTTTTGTCCAAGGGGTCACTCCCGGTGAAGAGATCTCGGCCCTTGCCTTGTCGACTGAGGAGCAGGATATTCCAACTGAATACCACGATGCAAAACAAAAGAGAACGTCCTTGCAATAACAGCTTTTTGAAAAATGTTCCACCAACATCAGATTAGGTTTGTTTAACTTGCATTGATCCGAACCAACGCAGTCCCATCAATTGATCACACCAATAAAGAACGAAAATAATGACGTACGTATATGCCATCCGCATTCGCCACTGGGTCCCGTCATTACCCGTTAGGTTAGTTAACTAACGACAGAGCGGGGACTGGACTAGCGCGGATGCAAAACATATATAACATCTACTAGTATATATATCAATATATAATATTTCGCTTAAGGCGTGATAAAATGCAACATTACAGAAATGTAATAAGCATCACAGAACAATACAGATATCTGGGATCCCCGGGTTTCACAGAGCCGCTACTGAAACCCGACGTTCCCCTGGTCGTGTGAATAGCTTGTGCAATAAAATCCTAGACCCCTACGGGCGCGGAAAGTTACCCGCCAAAACCTGAAGCGAGGCAGCCCCCTTCAGCAACGTGAATAGACCACCCAGCACTTCACGGAATCCGATAACCTGGGCACCCCTCCTGGGTCAACCTGTACCCCATTACGAGTGCGGCGAATAGCCCGCCAATTCTAGAGTGAGGCCCCCTCCGTCTCAATGCCATGAGATGCGGGCTCGTTGCCCTCTAGAACCCGACTATCCGTGCACCCCACCTTGGGGTAATCCTAGTACAGAAAGTAAAATATACATACGACGGGTACATCGACCTTGACCCGGTCGTGCCCCAAAAGAATAATACAAACAGGCAGTGACGGCATTCCACATGTCGGACGCTCGCCCCGCAATATCAAATGTACATAATACAACCAAAACTGTACTAGCATTGCATCCAGGCTATCCCCCACGACCAATCCGCAACATCACAGCACAACACAGAACATCAACGTGAATGTCACGTTCGCAAATCCGTCTAACCGGGCTATAGCAGTTAGAAAGGATTTACCGATCAAGTGACATTCACGGTCGCAGATATATTGTAAATACTTTGAACTAATGCGTTTAAAATTTTCGATCGATCAAATTTACCCAAGTGGGCCCCCAAGCACTACTGTAGCACTTAAAGAAATTCTGGGCCCAAACAGAACATTCTAAAGCCCCAATTTTCAAGTTTAAAGAGCTCTGTGCAAAACTGGTGCAGTGAGGACACTGTACTGCGGCGGAACTGCGGCCCCAATGGGGTTCTGGCCACGGTTCCGCGGTGGTTCTACAGTGTCACGCCACCAATTTTTCACAGATGTCTTAGAATTTCCTGCTCAGTATTCTGCAACAACCTGAAAAAATTTTGGAGCTAAAAAAAATTCGACAGAAAACTGATGCTTTGAAAACGCAGTTTTGGGATTTTTGTCCGATCAAAAATGTAAACACGTTAGACCAAGCTAGACTAGGTTAATGGCGTGTCTCTGATACCAATGTAAGTGCACGGCTGCGCCCCGGCCGGCAATCCGACGCCGGAATGCGGAAACGAAACTTTTTACGTACTTGTAAACCGGCACCACCGCGCACAAAAATCCCGGATCGGGCCATTAATCTAGTCCTGCCTAACAAGAGAAGGGGTAGAGAGATATACCGAGCGATCCGTGTCCTTCGGTCTTCTCGTCGTCGTCCCGATCTCCCCGCGGAATCTCCGGTCTTCATCTCCTCGCCGGAAGGGCACCACATCGCCGGGTTCTTTTACGGGCTCCCACCTCTGAACCGAGCAACTCGGGCACGAAGTTAGCGAGCCGACGTGCCCAAGGATTGCTGTAGAATACGTGTAGTGCTCTATGTCTCATTTAGGGTTACTAGAAGTTTCCTTTGGTGGAGGATTGATATGATAACATTATGGAGATGAGATTGGCGATTTTTGCAAGCACAATAGAACCAAAAATCCCCACCCAAATATTGGGCAGCCCCTCCCTCTATCATGGCCGGCCAAAAATGGTGAGGGGAGTGAGAGAATGAGGGAGAGTGTGGAGTGTGTATCAAAAATGAGAGAGAGAGAGAGAGTCTCATAATGCAAGAGAAAGAGAAAGGGTTATCATGAAAAGAAATGATCACCCACCAAAACCCACACTCCACCAACCATCATGAAAACCATGTCCCACAAAAGTCAAGCCATGATGAAGATAGAAGTCAAGGTCAAACAAGATCTATCATGAAGCAACCATATGCAAAGACCACCCTCCACAATGCTTATTTGCACAATTGCAAATAAGCCCTCCTCCACCAATCTTCAACCAATGAAAGATACAAAGAAATATGGCCGAAACGGAAAACAAACTGGCAACTCCAAAAACTGATCCCGTAATAAATTACAGGAAAACCCCGCTACTGTATATACATACCCACATTTGTATTCCGACCGAATACAAATGCAATGAGACAAAATCTACACTGTACAATACTAGGATCCGGCTTAAACCAAAGCCTGCTAGTATTAACCGTCCGATCCTGATCCGTGCAATGCCGCACGTATCTGATCGAAACCCTGCCATATCTCCATACGACCTCTACAGCGTTTCGCCCGAAACTTGAGAAACTGGTCTGTGGGGGACTCTAAAGACTCGTCAATACTTTGGTTGTGGATTTAACCACTAGCACGTCAGAGATATTAGCCTATACGTAACTGGCTACCAGGTATTGACCAAAAGGGACGTCGATGAGCGAACTCATCCTGACACCCTACTGAGCTTGTCAGTGACAATATCCGTACAGTCCGGTCCGTTCGTCTATAAGCATCGCATGGCGGGCCTAGGGGGTTGGTAAAAGTCAGACCCCCAAAAGCGGTACAAGTCGTGTCGGAGTGTAGCCCAGAACACCTTGAGATACTACTGGAATACCTACCAGTAAATCTCCTGCCTCGGCCGAGGGCTTTGTGTAATGGCTCTCCTAGACACAGCGCGACCTCACCCCCAATACCGGGAGAGACGAACCCCTGAACATCCGCTCACTGCCTCCATGTGGCTCGGGACTGTACCCAACTAAAACCTGTTTGCACGTCACCTTTGAGCGTGGTAGGGTAGTAATCAAAGTACAGTAGGAACTCACACGAGACAAATGACGATCTCAGGTCGATGAACTAACATGTACACATGTCACCAGGGAACTGCTATCTGACGTCAGGTATAAGACCAACTAGCATGTTCCCGGCGAGTCCTGTCCGGTGTACTCATAACCCAATGAGCACCTGTTCATATCAGATTTTTGCATTTTCATACCGCCCAATTTTTATCACATTGCATATCGGTAGATACTCTTGAGCCGTGTTTGCTAGTCAATTGCAGGATACAGGTTCTCGGTTCTAAAACGGTGAAATTCATGAAAAACACGACAAAATCCGGTTTCCTGCCAACCACAGATAAAACACGGTCTCCGCTCTTCATCCGTATGTTGCCAGATACCAGTTTAGGAAGACAAAATGTCAAATCTATGTCACCTTCATGCACAAGGCTCAATGGCAACAACAACTTCCAAGAAATCTACGCGGAGCTCGAGGCAATCATGACAAAATCTTGACAAAAAGTCCACCTTTCCCTCAACAGAAATTCTGGAAAAATCGTGGAGCCAAATTGATAAAATACATATGCCAGAATAATGTACACAGCAAACCAGGAAAGCCCAAAAAAGCAGAAGCCCCAATTCCTCCAAAGGGCCGCGGATCCGCGGCCAAAGGGGGGTCTAGGCCGCGGATCCGCGGCCGTACTGGCGCCGCATGCGCAGGGTTTTGGGGGGTATTTTGGTCATTGTACAGGTGTTCTGGTGGTTGCCCTAGGTTTTCATTTTTTGGCCTATAAATAGCCCAGAACTTTGTGAAGGAAAGGGTCCATTCTTGTATTTTCTTTTTGCTAGGTTTTAGTTTACATGTTCTTCTTCTTCTCATCTCTTCTCCATTAAACTTGTAGTGAGCTTTGTGAGTGAGGAATGGTGAATAAAGAAGATCATTTTATTATCATGCTTGTCTTACTTTTGCTATAATTGTTGTAACTTTAAATTCGTTAAGTAGTTGTTGTTATTTCCTTGTTGTTTCTTTCTTCTCTTTTTTCTTTATCCTTACATACGACAATGATGCTTACGCTTGATCCTCGCCAAGGTGAGGTCGCAAATAGTTAGTCGTATTCTTCTAATCTCCTTCTTTCTATCTTCCTCTTTTGTTTTGTTTTGTTTTTCCTTATCATGATGTGTGGGTAGTTAATACTTGTTAGGGTAGGATAAGGGATGTTTGAGAGAAGGAAATCTCTCTCACTCTTTCCTTGCCCAACAGCTTAAATCGACTCCCGTTAATTGAACCACAATCCGCTCCTTACGGCACCCTATCCTACATGATAGCGGTGATTCCGTAGTGAGACCGGTTGTGGTTGAATTAACCGGAGGTTATGGCTAAGAGCCAAGAACGGACGGACAAGCACCAAAAGGAAGACTTATGCGTTGGAAAGCCTAGCTTATACTCGCAAAGTCCTTCCTAGTCGTGCTAATCCCCATTGTTGCCGATTACCATAACACCGATATTAAGAGGGGCAACGAAAGATGTGGAGACTCCTAACTCAAACTAACCTAATCCTAACCCTAACATGCTCTCTTTAAATATCAACTCAACACTTAGATAACTACAAACAAAATCTGAAAAACCGGACTTAACTCGTTAAAGCACATAGAAAAAGACTCCCATCTCCCTGCGGACGACCCGTACTCAACCGGCTAGCTACAAGCGAAACCGTCTTGATTGCGGTCTTTAAACTAAAACTTGAACACGCACATACTCTGTCAATCAAATGGCGCCGCTGCCGGGGAGACGGTAGTTTATTTCCTTGTGTAATTTCGGGTTAATTTGTAAGTATAAATATAACCAAAAAATGAAAAAAAAAATACATACTTTGTAAAAAACCATCTTGTTATTTTTGATTAGCTTTTGTGCAAGTGTGCAGGAAAATACAAGGTTCGAGTTCAGTGGCCAAGACGTTGAAAATACGGAGTTCAAGTACAGTGCCAAAGACGTGGGAAGATAGACCCACATTTCGCGGCTACACCGCGACGGACAAAAAAACGAAGCATACGGCCTACTGTCAAAATCTGGAGCAGATACAGTGAGCACATCAGAATTCCACACATCCAGACAAGTAGAGGAGACCCAGAACAGCACCTGAACCAAAATTGATGGCCCAAGTCACTGTTCCTGCCGCGGATCCGCGGCAATAGTGGGCTTAGGCCGCGGATCCGCGGCCATTTGGTGGCCTTGGGCTGCCATCTTTTCTCTGTAAGTCTCTCTGCTCCTCTCCTCTCCTCTGAACTCCACTGAATTGTGTTTTCTGCAGCCTTCTTTGCGCAAATTCTTCTCCCCCTTCCAATAAACTGTTCTTGTGCAGGATTCTTTGCGCCGCAAATAAAAATTGTTTGCAGTTGATTTGTTACTGTTTTGCATTTCTTTAATACGGACTTAAGGGGCTTGAAACCAATTCAGATTGGGTGGGGATTTCATCACCCTTCCCAGGACCCCAAAAATCACTAAAGCATATGCATTGTCCATTGTAAATTAAAAAATACTAGACTTCAGCCCTAAGGACTTCGCGCTCATTAGGAGAAGATAAACCGTGTTTAGAACCTCACTTAACCGTATATTGTTTACGGGGTGTCTAGGAAAGTGTTAAAGGCGCAACCGCCGAAAGAGAAAGGGTTATTTAATTAAGGAACTTCGCGAAAGCGTTGGACAACCTCCCCTTATCTCTGCACTTACCTGGCCTCGTAATCAGTGTATTTTTAAGCCCGTTTCTCGGCATTGTTTAACTTCGACAATCAAGTTCAGGAGCAGGTCTAGTAGACCTAGGTTACTCTAGATCTAGGTGTGATTGTGCATATCTTGTTTGTGATTGCTTAAGCCGTATTTCCGTACATATTTCTGTAAATCTCTTTCTAAAAACAAAAAGAAAAAAGAAAAAAATCAAAAACTTTTATAAAAACTTGCCCTTTGTCGCCAAATCCATTTTTCACCCACCACCCATCGCCTTTCTCATTGACATTTTCTTACCCTCACCTTCTTCGCTTTGACTATACTAAACTCGTTTAGTGTATGTCTGTAGGGTTCCTAGGCACCCTATGAAGGTGTCACAAGGCATCGATCATGCCAAATTAAAATTTTAACGGTGCCGAGAAACCCGACTACGGATCGTTTGCTAGAAATCTAGGCGAAAAGTAAACTAGTTAACAATTAACTAATGGGAAACGGAAATACAACCTTTGTAGATCCGGTCCTCCACCTCCATGGCTCCGAGATGAGGTCCTCTCCGCTGTCCAAATCAAATCCGGGCTCTAGCATCGACTTCATCGGAGAACGAGCGAGCTAGGTCGTCGATGTCCATGCCGAAGATGATCTACGTCGAGGCATCGCTAAATCAAGCTCCGACTTCACCAAGTCAAGAAACTTATGAAGTAAACACACTCTACTACTTGGCAAGAGGTAGAGGATGAAGAAATAGGAAGTGGGTTAACTTTAGTTTTGGATTTCTCACTCTTTTCCAACAATCACCATTGATGGAGCTTGGTTTTCTTCAAAGAAGAATGAAGAAGAAGAAGAGCAAGAAGAAGATAAGTATTATGATAAGTTTTTTAGAAAATAGAAATAAAAGAATACTTATCATCTTCAACCATGGTCAAGTGTAGAGATTAAACTAGGGTTAATGGAGTGGTTAGGGTTAAGCATGAGACAAAATGGTTACTTAGGTCAAAGCTTCATGAAGCTTCAACTAGAATCCAAAACAAGCCACCATTTTCCTTTATGCTATACATTTTTCCAAAAAGAATAAATGAACAAATAAATGAATATAAGAAAATGTAAACCCTAACCATTACATAACCATGGTTTAAACTTTACACAAAACACAAGTAAACATGTATCATCAAACATGATACAATCAAGTGCACAAAATCATATCGCATATGCAATGCGCACACCCGAGTGAGAAAATCCATTTAAAGTGAACCGATACTAGTTAATGCAAAGTAATATATCAAATATATAATTATGCATTAAATAATTAAATCAACACTTGATTCAATGACCCGGTCATGTCGCACACAACCGACTAGTATATAATGTATCGGCTTATCAAATCAACCTTTGATTCGATAACTAGGGTATATCGCATATAACCTAATCGATACATTCATCGCGAGAATGGAATACGGTATCACATACACGCATTATTCTCGGTCCCGCACATATCTCATATGCGCTCCTATTTCGTTTTGCTTGAGCCAGGAAACCTCTGTGTAGGACTCTAAAGACTCGTCAATACGCCGGCAGCAGGCGATGATCATATCAAACACCCACAAGCCGCAAGCGGTCTGCTAAACGTAACGGCCACCCGGGTATTGAGCGATCTGAAGATCGACGAGCAAGCCCGCTCACACTCCAGTGAATCCGACCAGTAACACTACCGTACAGTCCGGTCTGATCGTCTGATATGTCGCATATCTCGCCTAGGGGTGGTAAACGTCAGACCCCAATAGCTCGATAAGTCGTGTCGATATGAGGTCTATAACAATTCGAGAAACTACTGGTAACACTTACCAGTAAATCTCAACAACCCTGGCCAGGGATTTCCTGTCATAGCCAATCGAACACAGCGCAACATCAACCCCCCTATACCGGGAGAGACGAATCCCCTCCTATCGCTCATTGCCTCCATGTGACTCGGGACTGTACCCAAAAACCACCGTTTTGCATGCCCTCTTGGACGTGGTAAGATGGAAATCAAAGCACAGTGGGAACCACACAAGACTCTATGACGATCTCGGGTCAACAGACTACTCTGTACCAGTGTCACCAGAGAACTGCCATCTGACGTGAGGTATAATACCATCTGGGAGTTCTCGGCGAGTCCGTCCAGTGTACCCAGTCTCTACTGAGCACCCGTATATCATCTCTGATGTCAAACACCAATGGATATGGGATCATCCATCGCCCATCTGTATGGGTCGAGAAGGTATACGCTAGTCTACTCTGGTATATCGATGCCCCGTCTCGATACACCCACGACTAGGGACTTTGAAGGATGTACTTATGGACTACCATGTCCCCACTAGTATGATCCACATCATAGTCCAGGTAGTCAAGTACAGATCCTAAGGGCTTTACCAACATGTAACATAGAGACAATCAGTATACACGTTAAGGTAAAGATCAACCAGATAGCATACTATCATGTCGAGCAAGAAAGTCCTCCCTATATATGTCCCAGCATCCACTACAATATACATCCTATGTATAGTAATGGCCTCTAGGGCATACATATAACTAACAATCTCCCACTTGCACTAGGGCCATCTGATAGCAGTGGTTGTAGTATCTCATACTCAACCATCCTATAAAAGTCTCTCTCTGGGAACAGGCCTTTGTGAGTGGATCCGCTGTGTTGTCCTCTGAGTCTACTCTCCTAACCTCGATCCCCTGGAGATCAACCATCTCCATGATCAGGTGATACTGCCTTAGAATATGTCTGGATCACTGATGGGACGGACGTTCCTTGGCATAAGCTACAACCCCATTGTCACACAATGGGAGGAACTAAGTTCATCTCATGAACCAATATACACCCAGACAGCCACTTTGGTAGCATCTTAAGTAGCGATGTATCCTGCCTTTATCGTCTAGTATGTCACGGTATCTAGCTTGGAATTCTTCCAACATACCGTCCCTTTACTGAGGGTAAAGACAATGCCTGCGACTGACATTCAGTCGTCTTTATCACCCTGGAACACTTCCAGTGATTCTCCTCAGGATCGATTGACACCATCTCACTACATCTAGTGAGTATCCTAACATCCATTTAGATCTATCTCATAGATCCAAAATCCAAGATTTAGTAGGTATCACTTTAATCCTATATGGAGAATCTTTGTGATAAGCGGAGATTGATCGAGCGTAGCATAAGAAACTCCTTTCTTATCAAGAGTATGTCATCCACGTACTCTACGAGGATCGTCACCATACTCCCTACTACCTTTTTGTATATACAAGGTTCATCTACCATTTTGATGATGTCAAACTCTTTGACCGCTTCATCAAAACAGATGTTCCAACTCCGCGATGCCTGCTTTATCAGATAAAACATCTTGCACACGTTTCCGCTGCTCCCACTGTTTACGAAGCCCTCTGGCTGTGTACTTACAGACGCACTCTTCTAAACCATCATTTAGAAAAGCAGTCATGGCACCCATCCGCCAGATATCGTAGTCATGGTATGTAGCCGTGGCAAGTAGGATCCGGATGGACTTAAGCATAGTCACTTGAAAAGGTTTCATCATGATCCACACCTGGTCAATGATGCAAACCCTTAACAAGTCTAGCTTTGAAAGTCTCAACTTTTCCATGTACACCAAGTAATCTTCTCAAGATATACTTGCTCCTGATGGGGATTTAACCCTTCAGATATAGCAACCAAAGTCCATACTTTGTTGGTGTATAAGGATTCCATCTCAGATCACTAAGCATCCAGCCATTCTTACAGAGTCTTACCCCTGATGGCCAGCTCGAAGCTAGTCGGGTCATCATCTCATGATGCAATCCTCGCTCCCACTGTCATAAAGAAACCGAAGTATCTCTCAGGTGGGTGAGGAACCCTCACTAGATCGGCGGAGAGGCTGAGGTTCGTTGGTAACTATTGAATCGTTTGGTTCTTTTAAATCATCAGCTGCAGTTTGTATAGCTGGAACATTTCCAGTTCTACATAACAGTCCTTGCCTCGAGCTTGTCCGGATTTTGCCTTTAGACATAGGCCAAACAACCCCAAATCTTAACCAACTTAAGATATGGGCTCTTCCCTTTCCATATCACATATGAAGCGGTAGGCAACTGATTTGATTGGAACCCTATTCAATAGGTATGCAGCTTCTCAAGTGCATAACTCCCAAAAAGGAAATAGGTAACTCAGTAGTACTCATCATAGAGCACACCTTATCATATAGGGTGTGAATGCTCCGCCCCGATATACCATCGTGCTATGGTGTATTCGGAGGAGTAATGCCGAGAGAGAATCTCATTCTCCTTTAGAATTGTCCAGAAATTCCGTGCTCAAGTATTCTCCTCCTTGATCTCATCATAGGACATAATACTTATACCCGTATTGGTTCTCTACTTCTAACTTATATTCTGTGAATATCTCAAAAGGTTCAGACTTGTGTTTCAACAGGAACATATGTCTGAATCTTGAGAGATTATCAGAGAACGTAATGAAGTATAAAGAACCGGTCCTGGCATGTGTAGACTGGGGACCTACATACATCAACATGTATCATCCCAAGAGTTTATTAACTCTTTCTCTGTTTCCAATAAACAGAGCTGGTGTCATTATATCTTTGTGACATGACTCGCAAGTTTCATAAGATGTAAATTCAAACTGATTTAAATATGCATCTATATGTAACTTCAGCTAGTCGGGTCACATTGATCTGACCTAGTCTACAATACCTTAAGAAGGATCCGTTCATTTCTGAACTCTTCCTCTTATGTGTGTTCCGTATACTAAGAACTGTATTTTGATTTAGAACATTAATGCTTTTAGATAACGTGCCTGAACCGATCAACTTTTGATATAGGAAATGTTCAAAACATTATCCAACAATACAAAATTTTATCATTTCTTTACTAATAAAGAGATAGATATGATTTTGTATATCAGGTCCGGTATCTAATAACATTCGTTCAGAATCAATGTATTGACAATACAGGGTGACAGTGACCAACAGACTTGGCTGCAACTCTTGCTCCATTTTCTGTCTCATGAAACTTATCACCCGTTCTCAGTTCTCTACCTTTCTGTAGCCCTATATAACAGATTACATATCTGGGATCCTGATCTGGTATCACATACCCAGGACGTAGAGGATACGGAGAAACAGTTCTTTGTAATGAACACACCCGAAGATGATGCATCAGCATGCACTCTCTTCGTTTGGGCGGCACGGGAATTCTGGTATTCCCCAATTTCCTGCTCTGTCTTATAACAATTATAAGTTGGAGCGGGACCAACTTTCCCCAGCTCAGTATAACAAGCGGGTTCGGTCAATAATCCGTATTATTATCTTGATTAAGGCGTGATATGGTCGCTACCGGGAGAGAGAGAGAAGAAAACACTCAGCGTGCGCTCTTGCAAGAATAGATTGGTTATTATTTTATCTAATCAGGATGGCTCCCACTGCTTTTTATCAAATCTTCCTTCAAACCCTAAAAGGAAAGACTAGCCGGGATTAATTACACACTACAAGTTCGCCAATCTTTCAGCCAGGCCAGTGTCGGTACTTTGAGGGAGGTCCCCCGTGCTTTCGCACGAACCTAATTAATGTAAACCTCGTTTTCCCAGAGGCGTAACCCCGTTGACACCTTTCTAAACACCTACTTGATCGGCTAATTGTAATGTATAAAACTCTCCCAGGAGTAACTCTTACTCGCAGCGGGTATCGGGATCCAACTATCTCATAGAAGGTATGCAATCTCATTGCAAATTTCAACACTTGAAATTCCCGATAATATTTTGCCCCTAGCACCCTATGACCTTGACGGAGGTCAACAAACCATAGGCTACTAGTCAAGTTCAACCCGTCATTTCTTGATCGAATTAAACCCACCCGCACGACCCTTGACGGAGGTCAACAAGGCCGCACGACTACCCTAACTCAATCTGCATCATATGCATAAGCAGATAAATACTGGTTAGCTACCGCACACTGCGCCTTGACGGAGGTCAACAAACGCAGCACGAATACTAAACAGCACTTATCTGAAATGACGGAGGGCTACGACAGGTTTTTCTGAAAACCTATTGCGTAATGAACTTGATATTGTTGTAGGATCGAATGAATTTTGAAATGGAGTGTCTTTGAGGCTTTTCTAGTTTTGCTAAAGGAGTCACTCCCGGTGAAAGGATCGTCGGTCCTTTCCTCGTCGAATGAGGTGCGGGATATATCATATATATCGCTATGCAAAGCAGAACTCTTAAAAGCAATCAAAAGACAAACCGAGTGTGTAGCATCTGCCAGTTATTGCTAAAGGAGTCACTCCCGGTGAAGGGATCTCGGTCCTTTCCTCATCGAATAAGGTGCAGGATATATCACATATACCTCTGTGCAAAGCAAGAACTGTAGCTACCTGTTTTATTTTGAAATTCGATTCTACAACATCTTAGGTTTCTTTTATTTCATTAATCATATTAATGAAGTCCCATCATTTAAGTACCTAAACATCACAGATAAATACGACGTACACTTATGCCATCCGCATTCGCCTCGATGTCCCCTCGTGCACCGTTAGGTTAGGTAACTAACGGCAGAGCGGGGCAGGGCTAGCGCGGGTGTAAAACATAAGTAAGGCCTATATAATATATCATATATACTATATACTGTATCTATCAGAGAACATCACATGATCACATCACAGATATCGCAGCAGAAGAATCATATGAAATATTGGATATACTAGGATGTCCGTGCTTTCAATATGAGCCAGTATAAAACACGGATTCCACGGTCGTGATGAATAGCCAATCCCACACCCCTAGACCCCTACGAGAGTGGCAAGCAACCCTGCCAATTCTTGGGTTAGGAGACCCGGACTCGACTCCTCGAGTTGGTCTCCCACTGGACCCCAGAACCCGGTTACTTGTGCTCCCCTCCTTGGGTCTATCCTAGTGCGAAAAAGTAAATAATATACAAGAGGTGACAACTTCCGCAACCTGGAAGCGCCCCAAATAAAAGAATATTACATACAAGTTTTTACATGAATGAAAATGAAAAACACTCATCTCATATAAAAACCCCCGGCTATTCAAACACGACGATCCAATATAACATATCCAGCAACACATAACATCACATGTCATCAACGTAAGTAAATATGCACATCCCAATTGTCGTTGACATATAGCAACGAAACCGGCGATATCACATATTACACTTACGGTCACAGAAAAGAAAGTGTAAAACTACAACAGTTGGAATCCGCAATCTGCATAGACATCGCATGCCTAATCAAATGAATACCTTAGACATCACATGCCTAACAATTATAAACCCCGTATTTTAGTCTCTTTATCGAAAACACTTTTCAATACCAAGTCGGGCAATTCAACAAGATTCCAGACATTCTGATCGAATGCTCGTCGCAAACTTTAGTAGGCGGCCGCACCCCCGATACCGTCGACGAAGTGCACCAAGGCGGAACACCGCTACCGCGAGCACCCGGACGGATGCTTTCGGCGACGGGGTTCTCCTACAGTCACTTGGTCGGGGCTATGGAGTGAGGCTGTCTATTAAGTTTACCCGGCGAGTATCCGCGTACGCTACGTGATTGCGACGGACTTTTGATCACATCAAAATTCCGTGGCAACCGATCAAGTGAGACTAAAGTGCTATGTTTATAACATTCATTAAGTTATCTCATAACTTTTTGTGAATTCCAATTATTGTATCACATTCCGGATAAATAGAAAATGTTAAACTTTCCGATCGAACAATCGAACACCCAAGTTTTCCCGATACAGATCAACACATGAAAGAAGTCTAACAACATTCCGTTCGTGCCTCAGTACCAACGGTCCAGCCGTAGAAGGGTCAAGCCAACGCCTCATATGTGGCACGCCGTACTGCCCCAAACCCGAAGGTTCAAAGGGCAGTTCAAGACGGTCACATAATCGAGTTAAGGTTTGTGTCTTCTAGAGGGACCATCGCGTTACTTGCACTACTTAGAACGTCGTTAAACTACGGAAAAATCCAACACTTGGAAATTTCCCGACAGGGGAAAAATTGGGTATTTATATCCGGTCGAACTTTTTAACATATTCTAAAAATTATCCGGAAAGCCACATAGACAAAATCTGATAATCCGATCGAACATTCGAATCCCCAAAACAACTCAGAAAATAACACTCTGAAAAAAATATTAAAAATTCACAGGAAAATCATAACTGAAAACTAAGAATTATGGTGCAAATTTCGAAGCACAACAAGACAAAATAGCGGCGGATCCGCCGCACTAACCTACTGTAAGGCCGCGGATCCGCGCTCCATGTATGGAATCATGCGCTCGAATTTTGCAGTATTCCTTAGAATTTCCTGCTGATTTTACTGAATATTTTTAATATGGAAAAATGCACTGTTTTGAAAAAAGTACAGAGAGCAAGTTTGGTTTGGGGTTCCGGGTTCGTTCGGACTTCAAATTCCGTCTGGACTTCGCCTAAGGCTCTAGCTAGGCTCTGATACCACTGTAGGGTTCCTAGGCACCCTATGAAGGTGTCACAAGGCATCGATCATGCCAAATTAAAATTTTAACGGTGCCGAGAAACCCGACTACGGATCGTTTGCTAGAAATCTAGGGGAAAAGTAAACTAGTTAACAATTAACTAATGGGAAACGGAAATACAACCTTTGTAGATCCGGTCCTCCACCTCCACGGCTCCGAGATGAGGTCCTCTCCGCTGTCCAAATCAAATCCGGGCTCTAGCGTCGACTTCATCGGAGAACGAGCGAGCTAGGTCGTCGATGTCCATGCCGAAGATGATCTACGTCGAGGCATCGCTAAATCAAGCTTCGACTTCACCAAGTCAAGAAACTTGTGAAGTAAACACACTCTACTACTTGGCAAGAGGTAGAGGATGAAGAAATAGGAAGTGGGTTAACTTTAGTTTTGGATTTCTCACTCTTTTCCAACAATCACCATTGATGGAGCTTGGTTTTCTTCAAAGAAGAATGAAGAAGAAGAAGAGCAAGAAGAAGATAAGTATTATGATAAGTTTTTTAGAAAATAGAAATAAAAGAATACTTATCATCTTCAACCATGGTCAAGTGTAGAGATTAAACTAGGGTTAATGGAGTGGTTAGGGTTAAGCATGAGACAAAATGGTTACTTAGGTCAAAGCTTCATGAAGCTTCAACTAGAATCCAAAACAAGCCACCATTTTCCTTTATGCTATACATTTTTCCAAAAAGAATAAATGAACAAATAAATGAATATAAGAAAATGTAAACCCTAACCATTACATAACCATGGTTTAAACTTTACACAAAACACAAGTAAACATGTATCATCAAACATGATACAATCAAGTGCACAAAATCATATCGCATATGCAATGCGCACACCCGAGTGAGAAAATCCATTTAAAGTGAACCGATACTAGTTAATGCAAAGTAATATATCAAATATATAATTATGCATTAAATAATTAAATCAACACTTGATTCAATGACCCGGTCATGTCGCACACAACCGACTAGTATATAATGTATCGGCTTATCAAATCAACCTTTGATTCGATAACTAGGGTATATCGCATATAACCTAATCGATACATTCATCGCGAGAATGGAATACGGTATCACATACACGCATTATTCTCGGTCCCGCACATATCTCATATGCGCTCCTATTTCGTTTTGCTTGAGCCAGGAAACCTCTGTGTAGGACTCTAAAGACTCGTCAATACGCCGGCAGCAGGCGATGATCATATCAAACACCCACAAGCCGCAAGCGGTCTGCTAAACGTAACGGCCACCCGGGTATTGAGCGATCTGAAGATCGACGAGCAAGCCCGCTCACACTCCAGTGAATCCGACCAGTAACACTACCGTACAGTCCGGTCTGATCGTCTGATATGTCGCATATCTCGCCTAGGGGTGTTAAACGTCAGACCCCAATAGCTCGATAAGTCGTGTCGATATGAGGTCTATAACAATTCGAGAAACTACCGGTAACACTTACCAGTAAATCTCAACAACCCTGGCCAGGGATTTCCTGTCATAGCCAATCGAACACAGCGCAACATCAACCCCCCTATACCGGGAGAGACGAATCCCCTCCTATCGCTCATTGCCTCCATGTGACTCGGGACTGTACCCAAAAACCACCGTTTTGCACGCCCTCTTGGACGTGGTAAGATGGAAATCAAAGCACAGTGGGAACCACACAAGACTCTATGACGATCTCGGGTCAACAGACTACTCTGTACCAGTGTCACCAGAGAACTGCCATCTGACGTGAGGTATAATACCATCTGGGAGTTCTCGACGAGTCCGTCCAGTGTACCCAGTCTCTACTGAGCACCCGTATATCATCTCTGATGTCAAACACCAATGGATATGGGATCATCCATCGCCCATCTGTATGGGTCGAGAAGGTATACGCTAGTCTACTCTGGTATATCGATGCCCCGTCTCGATACACCCACGACTAGGGACTTTGAAGGATGTACTTATGGACTACCATGTCCCCACTAGTATGATCCGCATCATTGTCCAGGTAGTCAAGTATAGATCCTAAGGGCTTTACCAACATGTAACATAGAGACAATCAGTATACACGTTAAGGTAAAGATCAACCAGATAGCATACTATCATGTCGAGCAAGAAAGTCCTCCCTATATATGTCCCAGCATCCACTACAATATACATCCTATGTATAGTAATGGCCTCTAGGGCATACATATAACTAACAATGTCCGCTTGGACTCGGGACACTAGCGCCCGTCTAGTCCGCGTTACGTTAGTCGCGACCGACTACGCGATCGACTCCGAAGTCGATACTCCGTCCACTCCTCTTTCACCCCTTCCTTTGCCGGCCAACTCCGACGTTGACCGGAATTCTGTTCATACATCTTCACCTTCACCTTCACCTTCACCTTCACCAACCTCTTCTTCCGCAATGTCGGGATTTAATCCGAACATCTCTTTGACCACCGCTGGATTGGCTCCACCTCCTACGGAGACCAATCTCCCACCACCTCCGCCTGTTGTAGCGCCGCAGCGAATCGCGCTCCAGGATCGTTTCTATCCCACCCGTTCTGCACTTCCCACCTGCCTTTCTCTTCCTCCGGCCAATGGGGACAACTTTGAAATTAAGCCCCATTTCATCAACATGCTTCCACGTTTTCATGGGCTCGAATCTGAAGATGCCTATATCTTCATCAATAAATTTCAAAATGTCTGTGCCATGATGAAAACCACCCAGCTGTCGGACGATGCTATACGTCTACGGGTCATTCTGTTCACTTTATGCGATCTCGCTGAGAAATGGCTGTATAGCACCGCTTCCCACTCAATCAGCAGTTGGGACGAGTTTGTTAAAGCGTTTCTGAAAAAATTTGATCCGAATCATAAAACCGCAAGGATTCGAAATGAAATCAACCAATTCTCCCAGCTTCCTTCTGAACCCTTCTGGAAGTGCTTTGACCGGTACAAAGACCTTCTTGTTCAGTGTCCTCACCACGGTATAGAGAAATGGCAGCTCTGCCAAACCTTATACGAGGGACTGAACCCAGCAACGAAGCAGTTGTTGGAACCCATCTGTCAGGGCCACTTCCTATCCAAATCTGACGAGGAAGCGTGGCAGTTCTTTGACGACCTTGCGGAGCAAACGCTACAGTGGGAGAGCACCAGACCGACTTCTTCTTCTTCTACCTCCACTTCTATCGGTCAGTCTAGGGTAGGAATCCACCAACTTGATGTCTCTATTGCGATGAAAGCTGAAATGGCTGCAATAACACGAAAACTTGAAGCGATAGAGAGCAAATTTTCTGCTCCTGCCCCTGTTCTCCCCCTTCGTACCATCTGCGCTTGTTGTTCCGATCCTTCCCACTTGACCGAAGAGTGTCCTTACAATCCACCCTCGCAAGGACAGGATCAGGTTAATGCTGCCTTCCAGCAAAGACCGAGGAATGATCCATACTCTTCCACCTACAATCCCGGTTGGAGGAACCACCCTAATTTCGCCTGGAATCAGAATCAGAATCAATTCCAGGGCAACAATTTCCAAAGGGCCCCTCCGCCGCAACAACAAGCGCAACAACAAACTCAGCATCAATATCAGCAGCCCTTCCAACCCCAACCTTTCCAAAACCAGACGAACAACTTTGCACCCAACAATTCTTTTCCACCAAACAACTTTGTTCCGTCAAACAATGATAAGGTTTCCTCGCTCGAGCGAAGTCTGGAGGCGTTTGTTAAACAATTGACTCAATCCACCGCCAACATCCAGTCTTCGATTCAATCTTTAGTGCAACACACTGCCGCACACGGGCAAAGCATCAAGACCATCGAGGCCCAGATTGCACAGCTGAACGCGGCCTTAAGCGAGCGAGAGAAGGGGAAGCTCCCGTCCCAGCCACTTCCAAATCCCGGTCACCCACATAATGCACATGTTGCTCTTGAACAACAAAACCATAATGTGAGTGCCGTGACTACACTGAGATCGGGGAGGATGCTGCAAAACAACATTGGCACACGGATCAACGATGACACCCTGGCCGCTGCTTCTTCTTCTTCTTCTTCTTCTTCTTCTTCTTCTTCTTCTTCTTCTGCTTCTCCTTCTTCTTCTTCGTCTTCTGAGCCTATTCTCCGTTCTTCACAAGGCTCTCCTCCCTCTTCTTCTGCTCTGAACGGACCCACTTCTCACTCCACGAAGACACCTATTCTGGGATCCGTTCCAACTCCACAATCTCCTCCTCCAGCATTAGACTCAACCAATTTTCAAAATGTTCCATTTCCAAACCGGTTGAGATCTAATAAACACAATCCTCAAATGGAGAAGATTCTGGAGTTATTTAAGCAAGTTAACATTAATATTCCTCTTTTAGATGCTGTCCAACAAGTCCCGTCCTACGCGAAAATCTTAAAGGACTTGTGCACGAAAAAGAGGAAGTCTCAGGTACCCAAGAAAGTTTTCTTGGCTAGTGCTGTGAGTGATGCCCTTACCCAATCTTTACCACAAAAACGGAAGGACCCTGGCTGTCCTACGATTTCAATTACCATTGGGGATAAGAACATCAACCACGCACGATTAGATCTTGGTGCCAGTGTTAACTTGCTTCCGTATTCAGTATACGAGCAATTAGGCATCGGAGAGCTGAAACCCACACACTGCACTCTCCAAATGGCCGACCGATCGATCACCCATCCTAGGGGTGAGCTAGAGGATGTATTGATAAGAGTCGGGGACTTCATATTCCCCGTTGACTTCATTGTATTAGATACACAGCCTGTAGCTAACCCCCGGAATCAAATTCTGGTGATACTCGGTCGCCCATTTCTCGCAACCTCAAATGCTGTAATCAATTGTCGCAATGGTTCGATGAACCTCTCTTTTGGAAATATGACGATTGAACTCAACATTTTTAGGTTGGGGAATCAGCCCGCCGAACCTAATGCTCATATACTGGACGTCTGCTCGATCCAGAAGATCACCCCAGAAGAGTGTGAATTCGAGGAGTTTCTGTTTGATCACGATAATCTTGACGCCACTAGTGCGTTTCTCTTCGAACCTGCTGCTGTTTCTGCGCCCGACAACGACTACGAGTGTTTCACGTTTTCAAACGATCTTAGCTGCGCACAACCCGAGTTTGAATCCTTCGACTTTCCGGATGAGTTACCTGAACCATCCAACTCGGTTGCCTACACTCGTTTTGAACCTTTGCTGGAGTCCTTTGAGTTCGAGACCTTTGCACCAATCTTGCCTTCCATCGTTTCACCTCCAACGCTCGAACTCAAGCCTTTGCCATCTCACCTTAAGTACACTTACTTAGGTGAGAACGAGACCTTCCCTGTCATCATCTCGGCTTCTCTAGCTCCCGAGCAAGAGAAAGCCCTTCTCGCGGTCTTGCACAGCAACAGGCAAGCTTTTGGCTGGTCCATGGCGGACATCAAGGGGATTAGTCCCCTGATCGTTGAGCATCACATTCATCTTATGGATGATGCCAAACCAGCCCGGGATCCACAAAGACGTCTTAATCCAGTCATGAAGGAGGCTGTGAAGAAGGAAATCGTCAAATGTCTAGATAGTGGTATCATTTACCCTATCTCTGATAGCCAGTGGGTTAGCCCCATTCATGTTGTCCCCAAGAAGTCGGGCATCACGGTCATAACCAACGAGGCGAACGAGTTAATCCCTACTCGCACCCAAACTGGGTGGCGAGTTTGCATTGATTACAGAAAACTCAACGCCGCAACGCGGAAAGACCACTTTCCGCTACCTTTCATTGACCAGATGCTCGAACGATTGGCCGGACACGAGTACTATTGCTTTCTTGATGGCTACTCTGGCTATAATCAAATTCCCATCGCCGAAAAAGACCAGGACAAGACCACTTTCACTTGTCCTTTCGGCACGTTTGCATATCGACGCATGCCCTTTGGGTTATGCAATGCGCCCGCTACCTTCCAGCGGTGTATGATGGGAATTTTCTCAGACATGGTGGAAAAATTTCTGGAGATTTTCATGGATGACTTCTCCATCTTCGGCGATTCCTTCAACGAGTGTTTGCTGCATCTTGACGCTGTCCTTACCCGATGTAAGGACAAGAATCTCACTTTAAACTGGGAGAAATGCCACTTCATGGTGCACGAAGGTATTGTCTTAGGACATATCATCTCGCAAAATGGCATAGAGGTTGACAAAGCAAAGATTGAGGTCATTTCCAATCTGCCTCCTCCCCGATGCGTCAGAGATATCCGAGCCTTTCTTGGCCATGCCGGTTTCTATAGACGGTTCATCAAGGACTTTAGCAAGATTGCTAGGCCCTTGACTCTTTTGCTGGCCAAGGATACGCCTTTCGACTTCAACTCGAGCTGTGTGACTGCATTCGAGTCACTGAAACGCTCACTCACTTCTGCTCCCGTTCTTTCCTCACCTGACTGGACACACCCATTTGAGATTATGTGCGATGCATCCGACTTTGCCATTGGTGCTGTCCTTGGACAACACATCAATAAGATGCCGCACGTAATCTATTATGCGAGCCGAACCCTGAACGACGCACAACTCAATTATACAACAACTGAGAAGGAATTCTTAGCTGTTGTATTTGCTTTAGAAAAGTTCAGGCCCTACCTCATCGGCTCTCCAGTCATTGTCTACACGGACCATTCAGCTCTGCGCCATCTTTTTGCGAAGAAAGATGCAAAATCTCGGTTAATACGTTGGATCCTCTTGCTTCAAGAGTTTGACCTTGTCATTAAGGACAAACGAGGATGTGAAAACGTAGTTGCCGACCATCTCTCACGACTTCCTTCTTCGCCTTCGCTTCCAATTCCGATCAACGACGTTTTCCCGGATGAACAACTCTTGACAGTATCGTGCGAACCCTGGTTCGCAGATATTGTGAACTATTTGGCCACGGGATTACTACCGACCGAATGGTCAAGTCAGGACAGACTTCGCTTCTTATCCCAAGTAAAACACTTTTACTGGGACGAACCCTACTTGTTCAAGTACTGTCCCGACCAGATTATTCGTCGGTGTGTCCCTGATGAGGAATTCAAGAGTGTGCTGTCATTTTGCCACGATCAAGCGTGTGGCGGGCATTTTGGGCCCAGAAAGACAGCTGAGAAGATCTTGCAATGTGGTTTCTACTGGCCACAACTCTTCAAAGATGCTCATGATTATTGCAAGACTTGCTCCCGGTGCCAACACATGGGCCGGATATCCCGGAGGAACGAGATGCCGCTCCAACCGATCTTGGTTGTGGAGATTTTCGATGTTTGGGGGATAGATTTCATGGGGCCGTTTCCCAGCTCTTTTGGGAACTTGTACATTCTTCTAGCTGTTGATTACGTCTCTAAATGGGTCGAGGCTGTGCCCAGCCGGACTAACGACAACAAGGTTGTCGTTAGGTTCCTTAAAGAAAAAATTTTCTCCCGGTTTGGGCACCCCCGAGCGATCATTAGCGACAATGGAAGTCATTTCTGCAATAAAACTTTCGAGGCCTTGATGCGGAAATACTCCATTAATCATAAGCTCTCTACGCCCTACCACCCCCAAACCTGCGGGCAGGCCGAAGTTTCAAATCGGCAAATCAAGCAGATACTGGAGAAGACGATTTCCAAGAACCGTAAGGATTGGTCGCTGAAACTCACTGATGCCCTTTGGGCATTTAGAACCGCTTATAAGACCGACCTTGGCATGTCTCCCTATCGGCTTGTGTACGGAAAAGCCTGCCACCTTCCTGTCGAAATCGAGCATCGCGCATTTTGGGCGATAAAGGAGCTGAATCTGTCTCTTGATGATGCGGGCAGCCATCGGAAGCTGCAGTTGAACGAACTGAACGAGCTTAGGGATGAGGCTTACGATAACGCGGTTGTTGTTAAGAACCGAACGAAGGTGTTTCACGATAAACACCTTTTGCGCAAAACCTTCGTACCTGGTCAGCAGGTATTGCTTTACGACACCCGACTTCACTTCCATCCTGGAAAGCTCAGATCTCGCTGGAAAGGGCCGTATTTTGTGCGGAATGTGTATCCGCAAGGCGCTGTGGATTTGGAAAATCCAAAGGACGGTTCATTTTTCAAAGTAAATGGACACCGATGCAAACCGTACCTTAGCGCCGAACCAACAGAGGAGCTCCTGTTCTTACAGGAGCCGGTTTACCCTGAATGATCTTCCTCTGCCTACCTCCAAACTTTGGTTATCCAGCCAAGAACAGTGGACACTGTTCCAAATAAGTTTGGGGGTATGTACAAACCATTTTGTATATATTTGTGTATATTCTTTTTCTTTTTCTTTTCTTTAAAAACAAAAACAAAAAAAAAATTGTGTATCGCTAACCGACAATTTTGACCCTTCAAATGATCTCTTCATGCAATGACAGTGAGGACACTGTCCAGTTTAAGTTTGGGGATACGCTCGGTACGCATTTCTTACCTTCGCATTCATATGTATATTTTGCATCTGCATATTAAAATCCATAAAATCCATAAAAATCTGAAAATTTTCTAAAAATATAAAAACTTTTCTGTCAAGTTAGCTTGTGGAAGAACTCTGATTCAACATTCGACGGTTTTTGTTTGAAAAAATAGGAATAACTAAATCTTATGTTTGGATTTTGAAAACCTGAAAGATAACTCTCCTTTGAAGTTAACTATAGCTGATATACGTCTTTACATTACACTACACGTGTCGTGAATTTTGGGAATTAGATGACAAGTCTTTCATGTTTAAACTTTTAAACAGATAAATGATTTTCTGAGGATCAAATAGGTTTGTTCTGAAATAAGTAATGTCAAGAATAGTTTATGAAGTAAAGCGAATATGAAGGAATGTTATTGATGCCGTAATTGGAGCTAAGTCTGAAAAATAACCCATCTGAAACTTGATTGGAATGATTACACACCAAACTCACTAAACACGTCTTTTATCCAAAAAAAATATTTGAACTGCCGGTTATATCTCCGTTCGTATCAAATCATCTGATTTTTACGCCAAACTGTCTTTTGTTTTTGGACCTAGGTAACTTGAGTAATTAAGTCCGCTCGGGTGTTTCTACACCTAATGCCCTAAAACCAACTGGTTTGGGTGCATTGGCCCAAAGCTCGCTAAGAAGCCTAGAAAGTCCAGTTTAAAACAAATTCAAGCAAGTGTTCTCTCCGAGTTAAAATTCCTAACGGTTCTTTGTGTGAGAATAATCTTGATAAAAGACAGGCTTTTATAAAAAAATTTAGCGGAGATATGAAGGTTTTATTCTATGATAAAGACTATTGCACGTTCACAGAGGTGTGTATGAAATGAAAACAAGAAAAAGGTGGAGTGAAAAATACGACTTAGTTTCCTGTTATGGAAGATAGAAATTCTGAAGTTGAAACCTTACTGGAAAACGAAACTTGAAAAATGCTTAACTCTTTATAAAACTTATGTGATCCTTTTAAAATTGTTATCTGGGCTTTATTGTGCGACATGATGACTTTATTCGACCTTTCGGGAACTTAACGACACTATTTGCACTGCACGTAAAGACATATAAAATCTGTAGTTAAATAAGAAGCGAGGTGTGAAAAATAAAGGTTCGATGGTCTAGACTTAGGATTATAGAATTGTTATTTTCTGAAACAAAAACTGTAGGGTTTGAATCTTAGTTATTTTACAAAACCAACTTGACCGGATTTTGTAGGTAGTATCCGCTGAAAACCCTCAGGAGACAACACTCCTCCTACTAGGGACACCTAGAGGTTCAACGGCTTGTTGCACATGCTCAGTGCAATCGCGTTCCCTGCGAAAGTGAGGTTAGGAAATTTTTTGTGAATAAATGGGCTTTGCTCGGGACGAGCAAATGATAAGTTTGGGGGTATTTGTTCATATCAGATTTTTGCATTTTCATACCGCCCAATTTTTATCACATTGCATATCGGTAGATACTCTTGAGCCGTGTTTGCTAGTCAATTGCAGGATACAGGTTCTCGTTTCTAAAACGGTGAAATTCATGAAAAACACGACAAAATCCGGTTTCCTGCCAACCACAGATAAAACACGGTCTCCGCTCTTCATCCGTATGTTGCCAGATACCAGTTTAGGAAGACAAAATGTCAAATCTATGTCACCTTCATGCACAAGGCTCAATGGCAACAACAACTTCCAAGAAATCTACGCGGAGCTCGAGGCAATCATGACAAAATCTTGACAAAAAGTCCACCTTTCCCTCAACAGAAATTCTGGAAAAATCGTGGAGCCAAATTGATAAAATACATATGCCAGAATAATGTACACAGCAAACCAGGAAAGCCCAAAAAAGCAGAAGCCCCAATTCCTCCAAAGGGCCGCGGATCCGCGGCCAAAGGGGGGTCTAGGCCGCGGATCCGCGGCCGTACTGGCGCCGCATGCGCAGGGTTTTGGGGGGTATTTTGGTCATTGTACAGGTGTTCTGGTGGTTGCCCTAGGTTTTCATTTTTTGGCCTATAAATAGCCCAGAATTTTGTGAAGGAAAGGGTCCATTCTTGTATTTTCTTTTTGCTAGGTTTTAGTTTACATGTTCTTCTTCTTCTCATCTCTTCTCCATTAAACTTGTAGTGAGCTTTGTGAGTGAGGAATGGTGAATAAAGAAGATCATTTTATTATCATGCTTGTCTTACTTTTGCTATAATTGTTGTAACTTTAAATTCGTTAAGTAGTTGTTGTTATTTCCTTGTTGTTTCTTTCTTCTCTTTTTTCTTTATCCTTACATACGACAATGATGCTTACGCTTGATCCTCGCCAAGGTGAGGTCGCAAATAGTTAGTCGTATTCTTCTAATCTCCTTCTTTCTATCTTCCTCTTTTGTTTTGTTTTGTTTTTCCTTATCATGATGTGTGGGTAGTTAATACTTGTTAGGGTAGGATAAGGGAAGTTTGAGAGAAGGAAATCTCTCTCACTCTTTCCTTGCCCAACAGCTTAAATCGACTCCCGTTAATTGAACCACAATCCGCTCCTTACGGCACCCTATCCTACATGATAGCGGTGATTCCGTAGTGAGACCGGTTGTGGTTGAATTAACCGGAGGTTATGGCTAAGAGCCAAGAACGGACGGACAAGCACCAAAAGGAAGACTTATGCGTTGGAAAGCCTAGCTTATACTCGCAAAGTCCTTCCTAGTCGTGCTAATCCCCGTTGTTGCCGATTACCGTAACACCGATATTAAGAGGGGCAACGAAAGATGTGGAGACTCCTAACTCAAACTAACCTAATCCTAACCCTAACATGCTCTCTTTAAATATCAACTCAATACTTAGATAACTACAAACAAAATCTGAAAAACCGGACTTAACTCGTTAAAGCACTTAGAAAAAGACTCCCATCTCCCTGCGGACGACCCGTACTCAACCGGCTAGCTACAAGCGAAACCGTCTTGATTGCGGTCTTTAAACTAAAACTTGAACACGCACATACTCTGTCAATCAGCACCTGTATACATCTTAGGTGAACCAACTGACACCAGTGGCTTGTGACACCGGCCACCGCCTCTCGTCGGGGTCTCGACTGTATACAATAGTCTACTCTGGAGTATCGATGCCCTGTCTCGAAACTCCCACGACTAGGGACCTTTTAAGGATGTGCTTATAGACTACCAGCTCCCACGTATATGATCGCCCTCATACTGCTGGCAGTCAAGCAAGAATCCTAGGGGCTCTATCAACGTGCAATAGTGACCTGTAAGGTCACCTAAAGTAGTACACGATGATAAAGCTAAACCAGATAGCATACTATCATCTTGAGTAAGACTGTCCTACCGGGATAGGTCCTCCCTCAATCATTGCAATCACGTGCCTGTGATCCAATAATTGACTCTGAGGGCACTATCTCCAACACAGACGTGACGTCGGGAGCGTAACTGCCGGCGAGATTCTCGCGCCTGCTACTGTGTGCCGCCACCGCTATATAAACCCCCATCACAGAGGGGTCAAGTAAGCCATTCATTACTCTTTTAATCCGTTACTCTACTCGGATCTCATACTAACTTGATCGTCGGAGGGTCCTTGGTGGTACCAAACCACCCCGGGACTTCTTTGCAGGTACTCGGCACCAAACTCTTCATACCACCTCTTCCTCCAAAACCCATTGAGACCCACGCACAACAGAAGATAACCGTCCAAATCTACCGGGAGATCAACGGAAGACAACATCTGACGGAGACCTAAAAAGTACCTCCATCAGTTGGCGCCGTCTGTGGGAAACTGAAACTCCACAAAAACAAAAGTTGGCCTTCCGATCTCCATCCACATGGCGTTCGATCACCCTGAAGGCCCAGGTACCACCCGCCGCCTCCCCCTCATCGGATGTAATACCCAGTTCTTTGTGTACACCACTAACCATATTCTTCATATTAATTATTTAGAAAATTTATGTATTTTATTTATAATTATTTTATTTCCGTTAAACCCCTTTAAACACCAAACCCAAACTCTATTTCATCGTATTTCTACCTCCCATTTTTCCAAGCCCGTTTCCCTTTTAATCCAACTCCAGCCCCTGCTCCTAACCCAAACCCAAACCTTATCTCTTTTATTCTCTTAGCCCGTGCCCCAATTTCCTCAGCCCAGCCGAATATGGAGAACACAATTCATTAACTATTTCTCCCCAAATTAATTCCCCAAGCCCAACTGAAAATTGAAACTAAATATTGATACAAACCCAGCCCAACATCCTTTTTCCCAAATGAATTAATCTTAACAATACCCAAGCCTATCCTCTTTGTTTCCCATTTTATTGTAATACTCGGCCCAACCCATCTTCTTTATTTCCCTTAAATAATTTCCCAGTTTAACCCAGCCCGGCCCACCTTTCCCTACTCCTTTTTATCGTTTTTATTTATTCTCCTTGGGCGGCCCAGCCCAATCAACCCAGACCCGGCCCGTACCCCTCCTTCTTCCCCACGTTTCCATCTTTCCCGCTCGATACTTCCTGTTGCACCCACGTCGCCAACGCCCTGCTCCTAGCGCCCACGACGCGCGCACCCCTACGAGCCGCTCCCTAACAGCTCACTCCTCTCTCCCTCACACTCTCGACCTCAAACTCCTCCCTCTCCCTCTCCCTCTCTCCACAGAAAACCCTCACTCGAGTCCCTGCACCCTACTCCCCTCGACGACGACGACTACACCCCTCATCCTTCCTCCCTCGGTCTCCTCTCTCCAAAACTCAAACCCTCGAGCTCAATCTCCTCACTGCACCGCCCCGACACCAATCCACCGCCGAGCTCCTCTGCATCACCTCGGCCGCCACCTGCGCGCACCTCGTCGACGAGTCCCACTACCATCGTCGACACCCCTCTGAGCACCACGACGAGCTCCCCTCGCTGCCACCGTCGACATCCCAGCGACCACCGGTGCCTCCAACTCCTCGGCCTCCTCCCATCGGCCTCCTTAGCTACCCGATGGCACCTCCGTCGATCCCACGTAAGTCTCTCTCTCTCTCTATCTCTCTGTTGCTCTCCCCCTCTCTCTCTTTCTGTTTCTCTCTCTCTCCCCCTCTCTCTCTCCACATCTTTCTCTCTCTCCCTCTCTCTCTATTTTTCTCTCTCTCTCTCTCTACATCTCTCACTCTCCCTCTCTCTCTCTCTCTCTCTGTTTTTCTCTCTCTCTCTAAAGATCTCTCTCTCTCTCTCTCAGCAGCTCTCCTCCCTGCTGGAGCTACAGTACCCGTCGCCACCACCTCCAGCCGAGACCGAGCCTCGAGGCTAGCCCAAGCCTCAAACCCAACATTAGCTATTTCATCGAGCACTTGCCCCTATCGTCGATCGCCGCTATTCCAGCTGTCATCGTCGCCGAAAAAGCCGTGGTTTCAGTCTCTGCGTCCGTCATCATCAGCAAGGTTGTAACCGTCGCAATGCCAGCGCACGTCCGTCGCACCCACCGAGACATCGAGTCCAAGAGCCCAAGCTCGAGCCGAGACCGCAAACCCTAGCCGCGCCGTTCGTCGCGCGTTCGTACCGTTTCCGCTGCCGTGCATCGCCAAAGCATCTCTTGGCAAGTACCTTATTTTCTACATGCTATATTATTCCCGTTATAAATCAAACCGCATTAATCCCCTGTTTGCGATTCATGAAAACCTTATATAACATAAGTGTTCGACGCAAGATCTGAATGAAAACCTTTCCTTAATTTGACGGAACTTGTTTGCATATTGTGTCCCGTCTGGCAATGAACACTGTGTAGAAATTTCACTGAAAAATATGATTGTTAACAACTTAAACGCACACACCCAATTACACCCGTAAAAACTGGAATTTTCCCGCATCTGAAACTTGTTTAAATCACCATAAATTGTGTACATATTTAAATGATGCGTTCGAGGGCTCAAATCGAAGCCGGCTTGATGACCTGTAACCCTATGCAAGTTTAAAATGGTTTCTATACTGAAATTATGACAATAATTGGTTCGGAGAGCGGCTCTGGACTGCTGTCCAGAGAAACTCTGGTTATTGTTTTCTGTCCCGTAATGTTTACTACCTTGTTCCCTGAACTCATGTGTTGCGGAACCTTGCACCTTATTGAATATGAATCTGTTAGCTACATAACGCAAGTGATTTCACCCTGTTTCATCATCGTTTACTATTTGAAATGTAATTTAAAAGATCGGGACGTATAGCAGTCCCAAACAGAACCATAACTGATACCCTAGTGTTGAATAGTGCATAACTCCTGACGTACAGACGCGATTGAGAATCCGTCTATTGCATTGAAAACATTATTGAAAACCCTAAATTTCATTCAACTATAGCATCGCTAAATTCTGGTCCCAACTAGGATTAAAATGCGTTGCGAAACTGACTTCTGATTCTGAAACCGGATTTCCAGCATTGAACGCTTAAAATGAAATTGCCATATCTAGTGATCCCGAAACCCGATTGACGTGAAATCAAATTTTCTTGTTAGATAATCAAACATACTACTTATCCTCTATTCATAGTTTCGCTAAATTATGCATACCTGATTTATGATAAATTATGTAAGTGGTAGGATACCGACTTATGACATCTTAATCATGCCTTACATACTGTTTTTCTCATCACATCATATATATGTCATTGCATTGGTAACCTATTGATCATGTACATTACCCAGTGTTAGGTATTAGTGGTGATTGTGGTAGTGTTGTGCATGAATGGATAAGTGAAAGTGACACGTACTTGTACACAATCAGTGGACCCTATTGTTCTATTGCATTGTCGACGTCTGTGGGATGCGTATAAGTGTGACTATAAGTGGTATGGGACACTTATGGAAGCTCTTGTATGGGTGTCACAGGTAAGACACCAGACACTGCCCATTTATCTCGGGTATCAGTCGGGACGTGCTTGATGGAGATCCTGTCTCCAGTTCTCGCGCAGACTGTTAGTTATATGTATGCCCTAGAGGCCATTACTATACATCAGATGTATATTGTAGTCACTACTACAAATAAGGGTTGCCCCTACGGATTTATCGGTAGGGGCAACCTACTGCCCCTACGGATATATACGTAGGGGCGTAAAAACACCCCGTAGGTGCAAAGGCCGCAGGTGCAAGTTGAGGTCCTGAACTTGGCCCTACGGATAAATATATTCCCCTACGGATAACTCAGTAGGTGCTATAGCCCCTACGGAGTACCCCGTAGGGGTAATAAAATCATATATTTAATTTTTTTTTTGAATATATTGTATATACCTACGGATACAGCCGTAGGGGATATAAAGTAGCCCCTACGGCTGTTTCCGTAGGGGCCACTCCCTACACAATGCACTGAGATCGCGGGGGGAAAATATCAGGGAAACTGATATTTTGCCCCTACGGATATATACGTAGGGGATATATATTGGCCCCTACGTATATATCCGTAGGGGCACATCCAACACCCTACACTGATATCAGGTTTCCTGATATCAGGTTTCCTGATAGTTTGCCCCTACGGATAACTCCGTAGGGGCAATATATTTACCTACGGAGTAATCCGTAGGTACATGTTTTCTGTATTTTTTTTTAAAAAAGGGCTGCTAGATTTTTTCCCGCCCTGTGCACAATACTATATACATCAATCAAATCATATATTACAGTATTCATAATCACATCCCACGCATATATATAATATACAAAAGAAACCCAAAAACTGAATATGATATAAATTCAAACCAATATCAATATCGTTTCAAAATGTAGTACAATGTGATATAAATAAATACATGTTTCAAAAAATAAGAACCAAAAAGCTACCCTAGTTCGGTCCAGCTCCACCTCCGAGTAACGTTCGAATAACGCGCGCCTGCTCCTCGGTAAATACACTATCCAATACTGCAAATAAAGGAGTCTGAGCGGCATGTGGAGCTGGCGTCGTGGTCTGCGCAGCCGCCGTCGAGGTAGTCGCTTGCGGAGCCGCGGCTGCGGGAGTCTGAGTGGGCGGTGGAGCTACAGGAGCTGTCTGCGGAACCGCAGCCGATGTAGTGGCTTGCGGAGCCGCAGCCGAAGGAGATGCATGTGGAGGCTCGGCCGATCTACCCTGTCGCGTCTGGACATAACGTGTGTAAGAAGCGTCTAAGAACTGTGTATTATTCGAATTCGTTTCATTATTAAGTTATTTCGAAACCCTGTTTGGATATCTAGTTTGGAAAAGCGTTGTTTATTTTAATTACATATGTATGTATGATTAATCAGACTTACGTACTAATAAGGGTTGTGTTGATATGTATATAATATGAAATGATATTTTACTATAAAGTAGTATACATACCAGCATCTCCTTCAACTCCTGAACGGTGGCCCTCAAGCTATCCAGTTCCTGATGGACATGCCGGCCACTGGAGACGGAGGAAGTAACCGCCGGGGTGGAGTCCAACCTCATATGGGCCCTGCTAGGGCCCAATCCCCGGCCTCTCTCCCAACCTCCGTGGTGCCCTCCGTGTGCGGCGTCCAGAACTGGGGTCAGCAGCCTCGGATCGTTCTGTCCGGTAAAATCGATCCCCGAGGCCTGGGCCTGCTCAACCACCCGCTCCTACACCCACATTAAGCAGTAAAGTATAAGTATAAAATTTAAACTTGAACCTTCCAAAACTAAAATTTCAAATTTGGGTAGAAAAAATATTAACACTTACGCAGTACTCCTGGGTAGCGACGTCGGGACATCGAAGCTCGCCCGTGGCGGGATCTGTCGAGGTGCCGTGGACGGCAAGATATGCGGACAGCACGCTCGGTGTACCACCTGACGCCACGGTCCGAGATGTCTGCAATATTAGAAAGTAACTCTTAATATTAGAAATATTAGAGAATAACTCTTAATATTGCAGAATATTAGAGAATAACACTTAATTTACCGATAACTCCATGGCTCGAGTAATGTTCCTCGAGCCACCTGTGTAAGTGGGGCGACCCCTCTTCGCCGACTTCCTGTTCTCTGTATTCTGAGCGGCCTGTTTCTGCACAACGCATTAACATTTAGTTTTCTAATTAAGAAACACAAAGAAATAAATTATATCATAAATAATGAATTAAATTTAAAATACCTACTTGTTTGCGTTCGGAGTCGAAATAAGCGCACAATAGAGGCCATGTCTCTATGTCGACTCTCGCAAACGCCGGAGTAGATAGGAGGGCCGCTCTCTCTGCCTCGGGGGTCGCTATCCATAGGGAGTAGCAGTCGGCCTTCAGCTCATTCCTGTTGTATCGGACCTTGGCCTGCATGTTCTTCATCAGGCCATTGTACAGAGCATGAAGGTCGAGCACCCTCCCCGAGTGATCAGGGTCGGCTACAGGCTGAAAATCGTAATCCAACTGAAAATACAAAAAAAAAACATTGTTATTAGATTGCAAGTGTTAATAATAAATATATTGGATAGATCAAATGAAAATATATATTAATACATACCTGAGCCTGTTCAAAGAAGAGGGCGAATGAGCGCTGGTGCTGCTCGCCCCACTCAACGTGAAGTGGATAGTTTTTCACGATCCGGCTCTCGTCCCCCAAATACCGGCCGAACCTCTCGGCATGAGGACCGGTATAGCGATAGTCAAGGGTAAAAAATAGGGGGAATGCTGCCTCCCCCCTAGCTCTATTAGGCCTCAGCCTATGGGACTGATTCGGGCCTCGAGTCCCCCTCTGGGGATGGAGAGGCCCTGCGTCTGCACGAAATATCAAGACAATCAATAATAATACAAAGTTGTATTAAGAAATCAAGGTTAAACAAAAATTCAAGTGTGATATATACCTCCGGTGAATAACGCACGAGCCTGGGCCCGAGCAGCAGCACGAGCGGGACGATAGTTCCTCCGGTGAGGAACAACCGGGGTCCCGGACCCGGACGCATCCCCTCCAACTATAAAATAAACATCGACGCTAAATCTCCATGAAGTTCATATTTATGCTATAGAGCATATGTAAAATAAATAAATATTTTAAATTTATTCATACTAACCTGCAGACGATGCGGAGGGTACGGAAGCGGCAGGAGTGGCCCCTGTGGAAGGTGTGGACGCACCACCTATAATTAGACAATTAAAAATAGATTTTATAAGTAATTGCAAAAAGAATGTGTAGATCAATAATATAACGTTCTAAATCAATATGCATGAACTATAGGACATATAAACATACCCGCAGGTGCGGTGGTGTCACCACCTACAGCTAGACAATAATAAAAATTGCTAAGTAAGAGCAAAAGGAATGTGTATTTATGATATAGCATTCTACATCAATATACATACACTATATGATATATGAACATACCTGGAGGAGCGGGGGTGGCCTCTGTCCCAGATGTGGACGCAGGACCAACAACTAGACAATTAAAAATAGATTTGATAAGTAATTGCAAAAAGAATGTGTAGATCAATAATATAACGTTCTAGATCAATAATATAACGTTCTAAATCAATATGCATGCACTATATGATATATAAACATACCTGGAGGAGCGGGGGTGGCCTCTGTCCCAGATGTGGACGCAGGACCAACAACTAGACAATCAAACATTGACAATATAAGTAATTTTGACATAAACATGCATGAATATCTGTAATATTAAATTGAAAATGGATATGCGTGCAGTATACCTGGAGGTGTGGCAAAATCCACACGGAAGGAGGCATCCGAAGGGGTCTCCGATCTGGGTGCAAGACCGGCCCTCTGAAGCTCCCTAAGGAGCTCTCCGGGCGGCAGAACCGCTCTGCCTCTGCCTCTGCCTCTGCCTCTGCCGCGGCTGGAGCTCCTGCCGCCCCTCGCTGCTCCCGACATCGTCATCCAATCTAGATAAACGGTTCGTGAACGCATTAGACAATCATTAAAAGTATTGACTATATATGCTCTAGAGCGTAAAATGTGAAGTAATAATATAACATTACTGATAACCTTTTTCGTTTCGTGGGCGCATCATACATATCTACTTGGATTTCATCGTCGATGTCATTTCTAACCCACGTAACTTCATGATCGGTCGAAGACAACCCGTCCTTCGAAACAGACGGTCGGAGCACTTTAAGACTTCTCTCTTCTTCGTCCTCATCGCTATCCTCGTATTCTGGGACATCGTAGACATCTCTAGGTTTCCATCGGCATACAACACTCCACCCCGGATGCTTCAAACACTGTGAGTAGTATACTTGGAACGCTTGGTTCGGAAAGATAAACGGATCGTCTTGACCGTAAAATCGAAGTGTGTTCACACTGGTCAATCCATATTCATCTTTCCAAGTCCCAAGACTGCTTCTCCACCTGTCTGTATCGGTTCGCGGATCGTACCAAGTACAGTGGAATATATAAAAGGGTTCTGATCGTCCGGGATAGTGGATGCCGAGTATACAATTTAAGTACCCATAGTAAATCACACCGTCCGATCCTACCGTCGCAATACCACTATTCTGAGTGATTCTAGATGTTTCTATGTCCTTAATTTCGAATTTGTATCCAAGGACACCAAATCCTTTGTAATGTGCAACCTCCATACTAGGAAATTGAGCTAAACATCTTGAATCACTCTCAAATGATGCAGACAAGTTCGGATCGTGGATCTAACAAAACAAATTTTACGATAAATACATAACGATACAAGTTTAGATTAAAACTGATAGCAATAAAATGTAATTCGAATAACTTACATGCTCTGTGACCCAATCACAAAAATTATCCTGATGGTATTTTTCCAAACGCTCTTCGTTCCAATCAGGATACCCCTCACGTACCTCGTTAAAATGAGTTCTGTTTTCGACAAATAATTGTGACATTAATATTATGTCATTTCATACACACACAAACACAGATATAACAATTAATCCAAAAGAACTTACTCTCTAATTTGTTCAAGACATTCGCAATTAAGCAAGATAAACCGGTATATCTTGTTGATAAACATAGTGTCTACCCTCTTATACTCGGCTTTACCATATGGCCCGTCTTGAATTCTTCGAGGTCGGTTAAGCCTTGTCTCAATGTTCTCGTCCAGATAGCGGGAGCAAAATGTGGTTGCTTCATCAAGAAGATAACCTTGCATGATAGAACCCTCTGGTCGATTTTTATTGCGTATATACTTCTTAAGAGTGTAAAGGTACCTAATGAGAATATGTTGAATAAATAAACACGGGCATACATGACAAAAATAAATTTATAAATTGCGCGAAACGAAAAATTACATGTACCTCTCGACGGGATACATCCATCGATATTGTACCGGTCCGGCTAACTTCGCCTCAGTTGCAAGATGAACCGTCAAGTGTATTATGATATCGAAGAATGACGGTGGGAAAATACGCTCAAACTTGCAAAGTATCAACGCAATAGAATTTTGTAGTTTATCCAGCGTCGCAACCTCCAGCGTTTTAGCACACAACTCCCTGAAAAAACAACATAGGTCGTTGATTACTAGACCAACCGAGTCGGGGAGAGAAGTCCTGAGGGCTAATGGAAGAAGGTGCTCCACGATAACATGGTGGTCATGACTTTTCAGCCCATCGATCTTGCCCTTCACAATTTTTATTTTCTTGCTGAATGATCCTGAGAAACCTGTGGGGACTTTCAAATCATGCAACACCTGCAGGAATCTTTTCTTCTCCGGTTGTGACATATGATAAGCGGCATTGGGAAGTACAAACTTGCCCGGTTTACCCGCTACCGGTTTAGGGTGCAGTTCACTTCTTATTCCCCACTCTTGTAGATCCATCCGGGCATTCATGTTGTCTTTCGATTTCCCGTCTTTACACAGAAGCAAGTTAAGTATGTGCTCTGATACTCCCTTCTCTATATGCATGACGTCCAGACAATGACGCACTGAATTTGTAGACCAGTACGGAAGCTCGAAGAAAATGCTTAACTTGTTCCAATATTGTGGTTTGACCTGTCTCGTCGGATCCATCCCGAAGGTCACGTTATTGTAACCATCCCATTTAGCAGTCACGTCCTCTCCGGACAATGGGGATGGAGGCCCAAGAAGCTCCTGATGACCATCAAAGTGAACCGTGTCTAACCTGTAGGGGTGGTCTGGAGGTAGAAAACATCGATGGCCGCAATAACAAACCTTCCTGCTAAAATTCAAAAATTTTGATGTTGTGTGTTCATGGCAATGAGGACATGCTTTGTGACCATGTACGGACCAACCTGAAAGCATTCCATATGCAGGAAAGTCATTAATTGTCCACATTAAAGCCGCACGCAGTATGAAGGTTGTATTTGTGTTTGAATCATATGTCTCTACACCATCAATAAACAAAGTTTTCAGCTCCTCAATCAGAGGTCGGAGATAGACGTCGATATTGTTCCCCGGTGAGTTTGGTCCGTCGATAAGAAGAGGCATCATAAAGTATGATTGGTCCATAGCCAACCAAGGCGACAGATTATAAATTATCATTACAACGGGCCATGTACTGTGACTTCCAGCCATATAGTTGAATGGGCAGAAGCCATCGGCAGCCAGTCCGAGCCGGACATTGCGGGGATCGCTACTGAATATTGTGTGCCTCCTATCGAAATCCTTCCATGCCGGTGAATCTCTTGGATGGCTCATTTTTCCATTTTCGCTTGGAGGAGCACGATGATGCCAAATCATTGCCTCGGCTGTTTTCTTGCACCTGAATAGCCTCTGTAGCCTCTGTGTTATGGGAAAATATCGTGCTATCTTCACAGGTATATCAGGCTTCTTATCAGAATCTTTCGGCTTATACCTGGCCTCTCCGCATGTTGGACACTCTTTCAAATCTGAATTCTCTTTCCGGTACAACACGCAATTTTTAGGACATGCTTGAATCTTCTCGCACTTTAGACCCAAATCAGACATCATTTTCTGGGCTTCGTACCAGCTTTCGGGCACATTATTTCCCGGAGGCATAGAATCTTTCAAGAACGAAAGAAGCATTGTGAATGACTTGTTGCTCCATCCATTTAGGCACTTAATTTGGAAAAGTTGGACGAACCATGAGAGGGTGGAATACTTCGCATTCTCATAAACTGGTTTCCTAGCATCATTCATGAAATTTTCATATTTATCCGCACGCGGTCCTTGACCGGAAGGAATGTCATCTTCGGTACGAATAGATTCACCTAGGGCAGCCTCTACCATATCCTCCATTTCTTCTGATGGAAATAAATTTCCGTATCCTGCCGTATTACCGAATTCTTCTTCTTCTCCTGCCGCATTATCGTGTTCTCCTTCTACCGCAGTACTGCATTCTTCTCCTTCCCCGTGATATTTCCAAATTGAATAAAGTCTAGTAAACCCATGTTTTACAATATGAAGCTCTGCCAATTCTACCTTCTGCCAGTACTTATTGCCACATCTATCGCACGGACAGAGAATCTTCTCTAATATGATCTTATTATGTGCTCGTGCAAATTCAAGGAAAGCAGCAACCCCTGCGACAAACGTAGGTTGCATACGTTGTTTCCAATCCACATACATCCAGTCCTTAACTCTGACGTACTCATGGGCCATGTTAGACTGAATAACATATAAATTGTAGGTTATGCTGACTATATTGAGAAATATAAGAACGGGATAGTTACTGACAAAGGAGAAAATCCATGTAGATGCTTTGTGTGTGCGTTTGTCGTTGAAAAGAATAAATTATCGCACGTTATGTTGACCGATAGACGGGGACTAAGTGGCGCTTTTAATTAGTTTCATATATGGGTATCGATGGGAATATGAAGGTTTCATATTATCATATATTGGTTTTAACCCGAACATCTCGAGTCGCTCTCTGATTATGCGTTTGTATGTATGTGTTCCGGCTGTCGGGGGTAGGCTTCTATCCCATTAAGAATGTATAGAGCGAACGCCCATCACTTGTGCTTTCAACCGTTTCGAGTAAATTTCGGCAGCACCTCCCCGCTGTTCTCCGAGTACACTGTAATAGAATAGATAATCATTTCAAAGCTGTGAAACAACGTTGAAATGAACATCTAATCTATCTTTGTACACGGAGAACCAGCGGAAAGGTACCGACGAAATATCTCGAAACGGATGAAAACACAAGTGAATGAAGGCGTTTGCTTTATACATTCTTAACTTGTCCACACGGGACAAATCTATGGGTTACCATACGATTGAATTTTCTCGTCGCGCAGACTATACGACGGTTGTTAGTATCGAGCTATACTGTCCGATATTTAACAACCTTCGTATAGTTCTAGGTCACGACGAGCATCGCACGTATGTTAACCGATAGACGGGGACTAAGTGGCGCTTTAGTTTCATATACGGGTATCGATGGGAATATGAAGGTCTCATATCATCATCGAGTATCATATATTGGTTTTAACCCGAACATCTCGAGTCGCTCTCTGATTATGCGTTTGTATGTATGTGTTCCGGCTGTCGGGGGTAGGCTTCTATCCCATTAAGAATGTATAGAGCGAACGCCCATCACTTGTGCTTTCAACCGTTTCGAGTAAATTTCGGCAGCACCTCCCCGCTGTTCTCCGAGTACACTGTAATAGAATAGATAATCATTTCAAAGCTGTGAAACAACGTTGAAATGAACATCTAATCTATCTTTGTACACGGAGAACCAGCGGAAAGGTACCGACGAAATATCTCGAAACGGATGAAAACACAAGTGAATGAAGGCGTTTGCTTTATACATTCTTAACTTGTCCACACGGGACAAATCTATGGGTTACCATACGATTGAATTTTCTTGTCGCGCAGACTATACGACGGTTGTTAGTATCGAGCTATACTGTCCGATATTTAACAACCTTCGTATAGTTCTAGGTCACGACGAGCATCGCACGTATGTTAACCGATAGACGGGGACTAAGTGGCGTTTTAGTTTCATATACGGGTATCGATGGGAATATGAAAGTTTCATATCATCATCGAGTATCATATATTGGTTTTAACCCGAACATCTCGAGTCGCTCTCTAATTATGCGTTTGTATGTATGTGTTCCGGCTGTCGGGGGTAGGATTCTATCCCATTAAGAAAAAATGGAGTGTATTTCGCTGTGAGAGACTCTTCAAAGAAATGGAGGAAGAAGCACTAAAGAAAAAAGAGAGAAAAATAAGAATATAAAGTTGAAACTAAAGTTGAGCTATCCGCTGAAATCATAAAGCATAGGAAAGTTGATTGAGTCTTGATCTATTGCTCTTTCTTTGCATTATCTCGTATGTCCATTTATAGATTTTAATGCCACATGAGATGTAATCAGTCAGCTCCCTATGGTTGTATTAATGTCAGCTCTTACACAATATGGGTATCTGCCTTACGATTAAGACAACTATGGAATATGTTAATTTAAAATGTAAGGCTAGCTTTCTATGTATTCTGAGGGACTGCTTGCATAGAACTTAGCTTGATCCTCTCAATTATTACACATAAATATGCTGACATGCCTCTCATAACCCTAACCCCAGCCCCACAGTAACCCTAACCCTAGCCCCAACCCTAACCCCAGCCCACCGTAACCCTACCCCAGCCCCACAGTAACCCTAACCCTAGCCCCAACCCTAACCCCAGCCCATCGTAACCCTACCCCAGCCCCACAGTAACCCTAACCCCAGCCCCACCGTAACCCTAACCCCAGCCCCACCACAGCAGCAGCCGAACCCCAACCCTAACCCTACCCCGACCCCGACCCCGACCCCGACCCCGACCGCCACCGCGCCCCTGCCCAAACCCAACTCTCGCGCGCGCAACCCAGACCCAGCCATGAATAATCCAAAAATGCTTTAATTTACCTCGAGATTTATACCTGAACGGGCGGTGGCGACGACGGCGTCGAATTGGCGAAGAAACCGGCGGTGGCGACGACGGTGGCGACGAAACTGGCGGTGGCGACGAAATCGGCGGTGGCGACGACGGTGGCGACGACGGCCGGCGACGGTGGCGACGCGACGGTGGCGATTTAGGGTTTTTCGCGCGCGTTTGAGGGAGAGAGAGAAAATGAGCGTAGGCTTTTCGATCTGGATTTGTTTTAAATCGATATTTACTTGCCCCTACGGATATGTCCGTAGGTCCTTTGTTTGCGCCACCGTAGGGGCAAACACCAAATTAAGAATCAAATTTTTTATTCTTGAAAGTCAGTGCCCGTAGGGGCAACCCTTTAGCCCTACGGATTAATCCGTAGGTCCAAGTAAAATCTGCCCCAACGGATAATCCCATCCGTAGGGGCAACCCCCTATTTTACTAGTGAGTGGATGCTTGGACATATATAGCGAGGACTTTCTTGCTCGACATGATAGTATGCTATCTGGTTATTCTTTACCTTAACGTGTACACCGATTGCCTCTCTGTTACATGTTGGTAAAGCCTTTAGGATGTGTACTTAACTACCTGGACTATGATGCGGATCATACTAGTGGGGACATGGTAGTCCATAAGTATATCCTTCAAGGTCCCTAGTCATGGGTGTATCGAGACGGGGCATCGATATACCAGAGTAGACTAGCGTATACCTTCTCGACCCATACAGATGGGCGATGGATGATCCCATATCCATTGATGTTTCACATCAGAGATGATATACGGGTGCTCAGTAGAGACTAGGTACACTGGACGGACTCACCGAGAACTCCCAGATTGTATTATACCTTACGTCAGATGGCAGTTCTCTGGTGACACTGGTACAGGTTAGTCTGTAGACCCGAGATCGTCATAGAGACTTGTGTGATTCCCACTGTGCTTTGATTTCCACCTTACCACGTCCAAGAGGGCGTGCAAAATGGTGGTTTTTGGGTAAATTCCCGAGTCACATGGAGGCAATGAGCGATAGGAGGGGTTCCGTCTCTCCCGGTATTGGGGGTTGATGTTGCGCTATGCTCGATTGGCCGTAACAGGGAAGTCCCTGGCCAGGGCTGGTTTAGAGATTTACTGGTAAGTGTTACCAGTAGTATCTCAACCCGTTATGAGCCTCATATCGGCATGACTTATCGGTTATTGGGGTCTGACGTTTACCACCCCTAGACTTGATATGCGGCATATCAGACGAGGAGACCAGACTGTACGGTAGTGTCACTGTCAGGGTTTTTGCAGGAGTTGGAGCGGGCTTGCTTGCTGATCTTCTGATCGCTCAATACCCGGGTAGCCGTTACGTCCTGCTAGTACCGCTGATGGCTTGTGGGTGCTTGATATGATCATCACCTGCTGCCGGCGTATTGACGAGTCTTTAGAGTCCTACATAGAGGTTTTACTGGCTCAGGAAAAATGAAATAGGAGCACATATGTGATATGTGCGGGACCGAGAATAATGCGTGTATGTGATACCGTATTCTATTCTCGCGACTATTGTATCGGCCGGTTATATGAGATATAGCCGGGTTATCGAATCAATTGTTAATTCGATAAGTTGGTACATTTTTTTTAGTCGGTTATATGAGATATAACCGGATTATTAAGTCAAGTGTTGATTTAATAATTTAGTGTATAATTATATATGTGATATACTAATTTACATTAACTAACATTGGTTCACTTAAGCATTTGTTTTTCTCACTTGTGCACAACTTAATATATATGTGATATATATTAATTTGTGTTCATTTTGTATCATGGTTGTTGATACACACTACATGGGTGTATGGGACATACACCATTATAATTATATTGGTTAGGTTTTTATATTTAAAGTAATTCTAAAAACAAATGGATAATGAGCTCACATGCATGAAGCTTCATGAAGCTTATGGTTGCATTGACTTAGTCCACTAGTTTTGTTTTACTTAAGATATTAATTAACCTAACCACTATAATTAGTCATGGTTATGTCTCTACATGAGTTAGTATACGATACTCACTCACCATGGTTAGCTCTCTCTCTTGATTAGTTTTCATTCACATTTTGAGCTCATCTTCTTCCTCCTTGAATTTCTTTCTAGGGTTTGATAAAGAGAGAGAGATATTGTGAGAAAAGAAATTCTAAAGTGTACCCATTTCCTATTTCATCATCCTCTACTAGACTAGCACTTTAGTTTAGGGTGTTTGCTTCACTAATTCTCTAGTTAGTGAAGTAGAAGCTTGAGTTCGTATTCCCTCGACGTAGATCATCTTCGGCCTCGAAGACTTCAAGCAATACCGTTGCAATCTTCTCATGGAGCCGTCCGAAAGTCCGAGAGTTAGATGATCGCAGCGAAGGGACTACAACAAGGAGCTTTAGAAGTGAAGGACCGATTTACAAAGGTTGTATTTCGTATTCACTTAGTGATATTTGTTATTTACTAGCATGTGTTACCCTAATTATCTAGCAAAGATCTTGTTTAGAGTTATTCGGCACGGCTAAAATTTTCATCGGGCATGGTAGATGCCTTGTAGAACCTTCTTAGAGTGCCTTGTAACCCTACAGTGGTATCAAAGCCTAGCTAGAGCATTAGACGACGTGTTTACGAAGTTAAAACTCCGATCGAACCCCGATACGACAATATTGAACCCCTCTTTGGAAAAATTTTCAAAACTGTGATTTTTCTGTATTAAAAATACCTTAAAAATTCAGCAGGGAAATTTAAATATTACTGTGAAAAACGAGCTTATAATCCGTACAATCCACCGCGGAACCGCGGCCGTACCACGCTTGGGCCGCGGATCCGCGACAGTACAGAAAGCTTATACACTCTTTTTTGAACAGTAATATCTATACATGTTAGTGCTATTTTCTGGGTATTTTTAATCTGCCTCAAGTGTTGAGTGTTCTGGGGATTATTTTGTATTCGTTGATTTGATCGGAATATTTAATTTCGTTATGTTTTCCGGATATTTAGAAAGTATTAAAAAGTTCGGACGGATATCAATAACTCACTTTTTCCCGACCCGGAAAATTTCCAAGTGTTGGATTTTTCCGTAGTTTAAGAACGTCTGAATCGTGCAAGTTACGCAATGGACCCTCTAGAAGACAACAAACCTTAACTCGATTATGTGACCGTCTTGAACTACCTTTTGAACCTTAGGGTTTGGGGCAGTACGGCGTTGCCACATGTGAGGCGTTGGCTTGACCCTTCTACGGCTGGACCATTGGTACTGTGGCATGTGATGGATGCTTTTAAACTCCCCTCAAGTGTTGAGAACAATTTGGGAAAACATGGGTGTTTGATCATTCGATCGGAAAGTTTAACATTGTCTATTTATCTGGAATGTGATACAATATTTGGAATCCACAAGTAGTTATGAGATAACTAATTTGAATGTTATAAACAGAGCAGTTTAGTCTCATTTGATCGGTTGCCACGGGATTTTGATATGATCAAAAGTCCGTTGCAATCACGTAGCGTACGCGGATACTCGCCGGGTAAACTTAATAGATAGCCACGCCCCATAGCCCCGACCAAGTGACTATAGGAGAACCCCATAGCCAAAAGCATCCGTTCGGGTGCTCGCGACAGTGGTGTTCCGCCTTAGTGCACTTCGTCGACGGCATCCGGGGGTGCGGCCGTCTACTAAAGTTTGCGACGAGCATTCGATCAGGATGTCAGGAATCTTGTTGAATTGCCCGAATTGATATTGAAAAGAGTTTTCGATATATAGACTAAAATGCGGGGTTTATAATTGTTAGGCATGCGAGGTCTAAGGAGGTTGCGGATTCCAACTGTTGTAGTTTTACACTTTCTTTTCTGCGACCGTAAGTGTAATATATGTTATCGCCGGTTTCGTTGCTATATGTCAACGACAATTGGGATGCGCATATTTACTTACGTTGATGACATGTGATGTTATTTGTTGCTGGATATGTTATATTGGATCGTCGCGTTTTGAATAGCCGGGGGTTTTATGTGAGATGAGGGTTTTTATTTTCATTCATGTAAAATTCAATGTATGTAATATTCTTTTATTGGGGCACTTCCGGGATGAGGTTGATGTCACCATTTGTATATTATTTACTTTTCCGCACTAGGATAGACCCAAGGAGGAGAGCATAAGTAACCGGGTTCTGGAGTCCAGTGGGAGACCAACTCGAGGAGTCGAGTCCGTGTCTCCTAACTCTAGAATTGGAAGGGTTACTTGCCGCTCTCGTAGGGGTCTAGGGGTATGGGTTTGGCTATTCATCGCGACCGTAGAATCCGTGTTTTATAGAGGCTCAAAATAAAACACGGACGTTCTAGTATATCCAATGTTTCATATGTTTCATATGCTGCGATATCTGTGATGTGATCATTTGATATGTTGTGATAGATACTGTATATAATATATATGATATATTATATAGACGTTACTTATGTTTTACACCCGCGCTAGCCCTGCCCCGCTCTGCCGTTAGTCACCTAACCTAACGGTGCATGAGAGGACATCGAGGCGAATGCGGATGGCATAAGTGTACGTCGTATTTATCTGTAATGTTTAGGTGACTTAAATGATGGGACTTCATTAATATGATTAATGAAAGAACAGAAACCTAAAAGATGTTGTGGAATCGAATTTTCAAAAACAGGTAACTACAGTTCCTGCTTTGCATCGCGGTGTTCCTTGTAGAACATCATGCACCTTATTCTATAAGGAAAGGGCCGAGATCCCTTCACCGAGAGTGACCCCTTTAGCAATGACTGGCAGATGCTACACCCCTCGGTTTTGTCTTTTTGATTGCTTTTCTAGTTCTTGCATTGCACAGTGATATATATGATATATCCTGCACCTCATTCGACAAGGAAAGAGCCGAGATCCCTTCACCGGGAGTGACCTCTTTAGCGAAACTAGTAAAAGCCTCAAAAATACTCCATTTTAAAATCATTTGATTCTACAACGATATCAAGTTCATTACGCAATAGGTTTTCAGAAAAACCTGTCGTAGCCCTCCGTCATTTCAGATAAGTAGTAGTTAGTATTCGTGCTGCGTTTGTTGGCCTTTGTCAAGGCATAGTGTGCGGTAGCTAACTAGTGCTTATCTGCTTATGCATATGATGCAGATTGGGTCAGGGTAGTCGTACGACCTTGTTGGCCTTTGTCAAGGGTCGTGCGAGTGGGTTTAATTCAATCAAGAAATGACGGGTTGAACTTGACTAGCATCCTATGGTTTGTTGGCCTTTGTCAAGGTCATAGGAGGATAGGGGCAAAATTATCGGGAATTTCAAGTGTTGAAATTTGCAATGAGATTGCATACCTTCTATGAGATAGTTGGATCCCGATACCCGCTGTGAGTAATTGTTACTCCTGGGAGAGTTTTACACATTATAATTAGCCGATCAAGTAGGTGTCTAGAAAGGTGTCAACGGGGTTACGCCTCTGGGAAAACGAGGTTTACTTTAATTAGGTCTGTGCAAAACCACGGGGAACCTCCCTCAAAGTACCGACACTGGCCTGGCTGAAAGATTGGCGAAGTTGTAGAGTGTAATTAACCCCGGCTAGTCTTTCCTTTTAGGGTTTGAAGGAAGATTTGATAAAAACAGTGGGAGCCATCCTGATTAGATAAAATAATAACCAATCTAATCTTGCAAGAGAGCACGCAGAGTGTTTTCTTCTCTCTCTCTCCAGGTAGCGACCATATCACGCCTTAATCAAAATAATAATACGGATGTATTGACCGAACCCGCTTGTTATACTGCGCTGGGAAACGTTGGTCCCGCTCTAAGTTATAATTGTTATAAGACAGAGCAGGAAATTAGGGATTACTTGAATTCCCGTGCCGCCCAAACGAAGAAAGTGCATGCTGATGCATCTTCTTCGGGTGTGTTCATTACAGAGAACTGTTTCTCAGTATCCTTTACGTCCTGGGTATGAGATACCGGATCAGGATCCTGCATATGTAATCTGTTACATGGGCTACAGATAGGTAGAGAACTGAGAACGGGTGATAAGTTTCATGAGATAGAAACGGTGCAAGTGTTGCAGCCAAGTCTGTTGGTAGTTATCATCCTGTATTACCAGAAAACATTGATTCTGAACGAATATTATTAGATACCAAACCTGATATACAACATCATATCCGTCTCTTTATTAGTAAAGAAGGATATAATTTTGTATTGTTGGATAATGTTTTGAACATTTCCTATATCAAGAGTTGATCGGTTCAGGCATGTTATCTAAAAGCATTAACGTTCTAAATCAAACTACAGTTCTTAGTATACAGAACACACACAAGAGGAAGAGTTCAGAAATGAACGAATTCTTCTTGAGGTATTGTAGACTAGGTCATATCAATGCGACCCGACTAGCTGAAGTTACATATAGATGCATATTTAAATTAGTTTGAATTTACATCTTGTGAAACTTGCCGGTCATGTCACGGAGATAAGATGACCACAGCTCCGTTTATTGGAAACAGAGAAAGAGTTAGTGAACTCTTGGGATGATACATGTTGATGTATAAAGGTCCCCAGTCTACACATGCCAAGACCAGTTCTTTGTACTTCATTACATTCTCTGATGATCTCTCAAGATTCAGACATATGTTCCTGTTGAAACACAAGTCCGAAACTTTTGAGATATTCACAGAATATAAGTTAGAAAGTAGAGAACCAAAACGGGTATAAGTATTATGTCCTTTGATGTGATCAAGGAGGAGAATACTTGAGCACGGAATTCCTGGATTATTCTAAAGGAGATGGAGATTCTCTCTCAACAATACTCCTCCGTATACACCACAGCACGTCGGTGTATCGGGGCGGAGCAATCACACCCTATGTGATAAGGTGTGCTCTATGATGAGTACTATTGAGTTACCTATTTCCTTTTGAGAGTTATGCACTGGAGAAGTTGCATACCTATTGAATAGGGTTCCGATCAAATCAGTTGCCTACCACTTCATATGAGATATGGAAAGGGAAGAGCCTATATCTTAAGTTTGTTAAGATTTGGAGTTGTCCAGCCTATGTCTAAAAGCATAATCCGGACAAGCTCGAGGCAAAGTCAGTTCTGTAGAAGTTTGTTGGATATCCCAAGCATATGCAAGGGAATATCTTCTACCAAACCGAGGAACAAAAGATGTTTTGTTTCTCAATATGCCACCTTTGTGAAAGGGAATTTCTTGTGAAGAAATTAATGGACATAAGGTAGAACTAGAAAGAGTTCCAGCTATACAAACTGCAGCTGATGATTTGGTAGAACCAAAGGATTCAATAGTTTCCAACGAACCTCAGCCTCTCCATCGATCTAGTAGGGTTCCTCACCCACCTGAAAGATACTTCAGTTTCTCTATGACAGTGGGAGCGAGGAATGCATCATGAGATGATGACCCAACTAGTTTCGAGCTGGCCATCAGTAGTGGGACTCTGTAAGAATGGCTGGATGCTTAACGATCTGAGATGGAATCCTTATACACCAACAAAGTATGGACTTTGGTTGCCTTATCTGAAGGGTTAAATCCCCATCAGGAGCAAGTATATCTTGAGAAGATTACTTGGTGTACATGGAAAAGATGAGACTTTCAAAGCTAGACTTGTTAAAGGTTTGCATCATTAACCAGGTATGGATTATGATGAAACCTTTTCTAAGTAGCTATGCTTAAGTCCATCCAGATCCTACTTGCCACGGCTACATACCATGACTACGATATCTGGCGGTTGGGTGTCATGACTGCTTTTCTAAATGTAGATTTGGAAGAGAGCGTCTATAAGTACACAGCCAGAGGGCCTCATAGACAGTGGGAGCAGCGGAAACGTATGCAAGATGTTTTATGTGATAAAGTAGGCATCGCGGAGTTGGAACGTCTGTTTTGATGTGTTAGTCAAAGAGTTTGACATCATCAAAATGGTGGATGAACCTTGTATATACAAAAAGGTAGTAGAGAGTATGGTGGAGATCCTCGTAGAGTACGTGGATAACATACTCTTGATAGGGAAGGAGTTTCCTATGCTACTCTCAATCAATCTCCGCTTATCACAATGATTCTCCATATAGGATCAAAGTGATACCTACTTAAATAATGAGTTTTGATCTATGAGATAGATGTAATTGGATGTTAGGATACTCACTAGCTGTAGTGAGATGGTATCAATTGATCCTGGGGAGAATCACTGGAAGGGTTCCAGGGTGATAAGGACGACTGAAAGTCAGTCACAGGCATTGTCTTTACCCTCAGTAAAGGGACGGTATGTTGGAAGAGTTCAAAGCTAGATACCGTGGCATACTAGACGATAAAGGCCGGATACATCGTTACCAAAGATGCTACCAAAGAGGTAGTCTTGGTGTATATTAGTTCATGAGATGAACTTCGTTCCTACCATTGTGTGACAATGGAGTTGTGGCTTATTCCTAGGAACGCCCGTCCCATCAGTGATCCAGACATATTCTAAGGTAGTGTCACCTGATCATGGAGATGGTAGATCTCCAGGAGATCGAGGTTAAGAGAGTAGACTCAGAGGACAACACGGCGGATCCACTCACAAAGGCCTTTTCCCAGAGAGAGACTTTTATGGGATGGTTGAGTATGAGATACTACAACCACTATTATCAGATGTCCCTAGTGCAAGTGGGAGATTGTTAGTTATATGTATGCCCTAGAGGCCATTACTATACATCATATGTATATTGTAGTGGATGCTTGGACATATATAGGGAGGACTTTCTTGCTCGACATGATAGTATGCTATCTGGTTACTCTTTACCTTAACGTGTATACTGATTGCCTCTCTGTTACATGTTGGTAAAGCCCTTAGGATGTGTACTTGACTACCTGGACTATGATGCAGATCATACTAGTGGGGACATGGTAGTCCATAAGTACATCCTTCAAGGTCCCTAGTCGTGGGTGTATCAAGACGGGGCATCGATATAGCAGAGTAGACTAGCGTATGCCTTCTCGACCCATACAGATGGGCGATGGATGATCCCATATCCATTGGTGTTTGACATCAGAGATGATATACGGGTGCTCAGTAGAGACTGGGTATAATGGACGGACTCGCCGAGAACTCCCAGATGGTTTTATACCTTACGTCAGATGGCAGTTCTCTGGTGACACTGGTACATGTTAGTCTGTAGACCCGAGATCGTCATAGAGTCTTATGTGATTCCCACTGTGCTTTGATTTCCACCTTACCACGTCCAAGAGGGCGTGCAAAACGGTGGTTTTTGGGTACAGTCTCGAGTCACATGGAGGCAATAAGCGATAGGAGGGGTTTCGTCTCTCCCGGTATTGGGGGTTGATGTTGCGCTATGCTCGATTGGCCGTAACAGGGAAGTCCCTGACCAGGGCTGGTTTAGAGATTTACTGGTAAGTGTTAACAGTAGTTTCTCGACCCGTTATGAGACTCATATAAGCATGACTTATCGGTTATTGGGGTCTAACGTTTACCACCCCTAGACTTGATATGCGGCATATCAGACGAGGAGACCAGACTGTACGGTAGTGTCACTGTCAGGCTTTTTGCAGGAGTTGGAGCGGGCTTGCTTGCTGATCTTCTGATCGCTCAATACCCGGGTAGCCGTTACGTCCAGCTAGTACCGCTGATGGCTTGTGGGTGCTTGATATGATCATCACCTGCTGTCGGCGTATTGACGAGTCTTTAGAGTCCTACATAGAGGTTTTACTGGCTCAGGCAAAACGAAATAGGAGCGCATATGTGATATGTGCGGGACCGAGAATAATGCGTGTATGTGATACCGTATTCTATTCTCGCGACTATTGTATCGGCCGGTTATATGAGATATAGCCGGGTTATCGAATCAATTGTTGATTCGATAAGTTGGTACATTTTGTGTTAGTCGGTTATTTAAGATATAACCGGATTATTAAGTCAAGTGTTGATTTAATAATTTAGTGTATAATTGTATATGTGATATACTAATTTACATTAACTAACATTGGTTCACTTAAGCATTTGTTTTTCTCACTTGTGCACAACTTAATATATATGTGATATATATTAATTTGTGTTCATTTTGTATCATGGTTGTTGATACACACTACATGGGTGTATGAGACATACATCATTATAATTATATTGGTTAGGTTTTTATATTTAAAGTAATTCTAAAAACAAATGGATAATGAGCTCACATGCATGAAGCTTCATGAAGCTTATGGTTGCATTGACTTAGTCCACTAGTTTTGTTTTACTTAAGATATTAATTAACCTAACCACTATAATTAGCCATGGTTATGTTTCTACATGAGTTAGTATATGATACTCACTCACCATGGTTAGCTCTCTCTCTCTCTCTCTTGATTAGTTTTCATTCACATTTTGAGCTCATCTTCTTCCTCCTTGAATTTCTTTCTAGGGTTTGATAAAGAGAGAGATATATTGTGAGAAAAGAAATTCTAAAGTGTACCCATTTCCGATTTCATCATCCTCTACTAGACTAGCACTTTAGTTTAGGGTGTTTGCTTCACTAATTCTCTAGTTAGTGAAGTAGAAGTTTGAGTTCGTATTCCCTCGACATAGATCATCTTTGGCCTCGAAGACTTCAAGCAATACTGTTGCAATCTTCTCATGGAGCCGTCCAAGAGTCCAGGAGTTAGATGATCGCAGCGAAGGGACTACAACAAGGAGCTTCAGAAGTGAAGGACCGATCTACAAAGGTTGTATTTCGTATTCACTTAGTGATAATTGTTATTTACTAGAATGTGTTACCCTAATTATCTAGCAAAGATCTTGTTTAGAGTTTTTCGGCACGGCTAAAATTTTAATCGGGCATGGTAGATGCCTTATAGAACCTTCTTAGAGTTCCTTGTAACCCTATACAGACTTGTCATGGACCGACCGGTATTTGAGGTTATGGTTGGCGTTTGATGTAGACCACAGGGTGTGGGGTAGTTTGAGTGTGAGTTCAACAGAATCTCGGGAGTCCCATGCCAGCATATATATATGGAGATATATGGAGATTTACATGGTACATGATTATTACCGTGAGTTATATTTTGGGCCCGTGGTCCCTTGCCCTTGAGTCCTACCCTTGGGTGGAGGACACTCACGAGTTGTTGACTCTCACACTTAGACTGACGATAGGCTTAGTGACCTGTATAGTGAGACTTAGAGACTGATAGGGATAGTGACATGGACATGCATTACTTACTGTATTGACACACCTGACATACTATTTTACTGCTTTACTGTTCACCTGATCCATTAGACATTGCGGACATTTTGATCAACTACCCAGAACCATACTCTTTTGATTCCCATCTGGTTAGTTCTTTGTATTTGTTTTAATTTATGTACTGCATTTCTCATTACCTGTGCATTGTACTACTGGTTACCACGTAAAGCTAGAAGCCGAAGTGTGACTGCGGCAGGATATTTCCTTGACCGTAGGAGCATGGCTGGCCTTGTCAACCCCTCGTATTTCGTATTTTGGGAAGCAGGGCGTGACATAGTTTTGTTGGTATCAAAGCCAGGTTTTGCTTCGATTGGGATTGCAGTTTTCCGTGTAGAGCTTGACAATCTAAGACATCCCTCGGTCTAGATTGTAAACTTGTTATTCTTAATCCTTATTCACATTGTGTGTTCTGCTATCCATCCGCTAGGGTTTCGGGTGACTTGGCAGAGTTACGTGGTTGTAATTGTGAACTACATCATAGTTACAATACTGTACTCTGTTTAAGTGACTTAGAGTCTTACAGTTGATTTCCACTTGTAATAAATTTCATCGCACCCGGTATTCTTGATTCCTTGCCCAATCCATATTATATTTTAATTCTTATAGCTTGTGCTTTATATCATCCTCAAAATTGTTGTTTCAGGACCATGTCTTCCAATGACTCTCCCCCTACCTCCACCCCCCAGAATCAAACCGTAGAGATTCTCAATGCACTGCAGGGTCTGAAGGAAGCCCAGGAGCGAACAAACAACCTGTTAGCTGAGGGACTAAGAGGGAAGATGACTCAAGCACCAGCGGAAGCCTCCAATCGTAAAGGGATCCCTGTTAGACGAGGAAAAGAGGTGAAGATGAAGCGCCCACTTGTTTCCCCGCGACAGAAGCAACAGACGACCCAACATTGTGGGTACTGTAAGAAGCCAGGACACCTTCAGAGAGATTATCGCCGCGCCAAGGGGCAATGCCTGATTTGCGGATCCAGCGAACGTCCTATCAATGGCTGCCCTAAAAGGAAGGAGCTACAAAGAGGGTCTTGTTCTTCCGGTCCTTCTTCCTCGGCTGGAGCTTCTTCATCAAGATCTGCTTCCAATAGCGGTCCCTGCAAGGCGCTATAGAAATGGACGCCCCTACCTGAGCGCGCGAGCCTACCGTAACTTGCTGAACCTCCACAACCGCGACTGACAGGATTTAGCTGTTGTCTCATCTGGCCAAATAAATCTGTGTATAGTTTAGGGCCATCTTTCGCTTTTCGAGAATGCTTTGTTTAGAATTTTCTGGAATGAAATAAAATTGCTGAGTTCGCTATTGTTAGTTCACGTGATGCTTTGACTGTCTCCCCTATACATTTCTTTTCCCCCTGAGATTCATTACTGGCCTTCGCTACTGCACCTTGTGTTGTTTTTGACCTTCGCTTAGATTAGGAAGTGCCGCACCTCGATCTTTTGAGTGGGCCTTACTCTACTGTAACCCCTACCCTGTCTAGCCCTTATACACTAGTAGTGCTTCCTTTTATTCCCTTTGGGGACCTCGTTATTCGAAGGGTTTGGTTTTCATTATTTCGTACTTATCGATAAATTGTGTATTATAAACTACTTCCATTTTACCCGTGTTAAATGGTTTACTATCCTTCACATTTTCAAATAGCGCAACCATATATCGCGCATATTTTGTTCCATGTTTCTTATTTTTACTCTGTGGGATTCCTAAGTTATTTTTAAAACTATTTGATCGATACATTATCCTAGATGTTTTAACCTATCGACAAATCCTTCACCATTTTAATATTGTTACTTTAACTTTCTCGGGTATTATACTTATAGGTTGCTATTATAGATGGTTATGTCTGATGCTATTATCTTAGCTGCGCTGGTTGGATATACATATGTATACATACATTTGGATTTCGATTTTATCGAGCACGCTTCGAATATTATTGTTCGTTGTTGTTATTTTTCTCGTATACGTATAGTTTGCCCTTATGACTGAGTCTGCCTTGTACTTACTTAGACCTACCCTTTGTTACGTTAGTTTTATACATATATAAACCTTCAAAATTCTTCTATCTGACCTTTTTGTAAACCACTATGCACTAGTGTTCGATGTAGTAGCTTTTCGCTTATGATTTTATAGCTTATCGTTTTTTTTAAATTTCGATGACGAATTTTTTGTAAGGGTGGTATGATGTAATACGCAGTTCTTTGCGTACACCACTAACCATATTCTTCATATTAATTATTTAGAAAATTTATGTATTTTATTTATAATTATCTTATTTCCATTAAACCCCCTTTAAACAACAAACCCAAACTCTATTTCATCGTATTTCTTCCTCCCATTTTTCCAAGCCCGTTTCCCTTTTAATCCAAATCCAGCCCCTGCTCCTAACCCAAACCCAAACCTTATCTCTTTTATTCGCTTAGCCCATGCCCCAATTTTCTCAGCCCAGCCGAATAAGGAGAACACAATTCATTAACTATTTCTCCCCAAATTAATTCCCCAAGCCCAACTGAAAATTGGAACTAAATATTGATACAAACCCAGCCCAACATCCTTTTTCCCAAATGAATTAATCTTAACAATACCCAAGCCTATCCTCTTTGTTTCCCATTTTATTGTAATACTTGGCCCAACCCATCTTCCTTATTTCCCTTAAATAATTTCCCAGTTTAACCCAGCCCGGCCCACCTTTCCCTACTCCTTTTTATTGTTTTTATTTATTCTCCTTGGGCGGCCCAGCCCAATCAACCTAGACCCGGCCCGTACCCCTCCTTCTTCCCCACGTTTCCATCTTTCCCGCTCGATACTTCCCGTTGCGCCCACGTCGCCAACGCCCCGCTCCTCGCGCCCACAACGCGCGCACCCCCTACGACCCGCTCCCCAACGGCTCACTCCTCTCTCCCTCACACTCTCGACCTCAAACTCTTCCCTCTCCCTCTCTCTACAGAAAACCCTCACTCGAGTCCCTGCACCCCACTCCCCTCGACGACGACGACTACACCCCTCATCCTTCCTCCCTCGCTCTCCTCTCTCCAAAACTCAAACCCTCAAGCTCAATCTCCTCACTGCACTACCCCGGCACCAATCCACCGCCGAGCTCCTCTGCATCACCTCGTCCGCCACATGCGCGCACCTCGTCGACGAGTCCCCACTACCATCGTCGACGCCCCTCTGAGCACCACGACGAGCTCCCCTCGCTGCCACTGTCGACATCCCAGCGACCACCGGCGCCTCCAATGCCTCAGCCTCCTCCCATCGGCCGCCTTAGCTACCCGACGGCACCTCCGTCGACCCCACGTAAGTCTCTCTCCCTCTCTCTATCTCTCTGTTGCTCTCCCCCCTCTCTCTCTCTTTCTGTTTCTCTCTCTCTCTGTCTCTCTCTACATCTCTCTCTCTCCCTCTCTCCCTCTGTGTTTTTCTCTCTCTCTCTCTACATCTCTCTCCCCCCCCCCCTCTCTCTCTCTACATCTCTCTCTCCCTCCCTCTCTCTTTGTTTTCTCTTTCTCTCTCTCTCTCTCTCTAAAGATCTCTCTCTCTCTCTCAGCAGCTCACCTCCCTGCTGGAGCTACAGTACCCGTCGCCACCACCTCCAGCCGAGACCGAGCCTCGAGGCTAGCCCAAGCCTCAAACCCAGCATTAGCCATTTCATCGAGCACTTGCCCCTATCGTCGATCGCCGCTATTCCAGCTGTCATCGTCGCCGAAAAAGCCATGCCTTCAGTCTTTGCGTCCGTCATCATCAGCAAGGTTATAACCGTCGCAACGCCAGCGCACGTCCGTCGCACCCACCGAGACATCGAGTCCAAGAGCCCAAGCTCGAGCCGAGACCGCGAACCATAGCCGCGCCGTTCTTCGCGCATTCATACCATTGCCGCTACCGTGCATCGCCAAAGCGTCTCCAGGCAAGTACCCTACTTGCTACATGCTATATTATTCTCGTTATAAATCAAACCGCATTAATCCCCTGTTTGCGATACATGAAAACCTTATATAACATAAGTGTTCGACGCAAGATCTGAATGAAAACCTTTCCTTAATTTGACGGAACTTATTTGCATATTGTGGCCCGTCTGGCAATGAACACTGTGTAGAAATTTTACTGAAAAATATGATTGTTAACAACTTAAACACACACCCCCAATTACACCCGTAAAAACTGGAATTTTCCCGCATCTGAAACTTGTTTAAATCACCATAAATTGTGTACATATTGAAATGATGCGTTCAAGGGCTCAAATCGAAGCCGGCTCAACGACCTGTAACCCTATGCAAGTTTATAATGGTTTCTATACTGAAATTATGACAATAATTGGTTCGGAGAGCGGCTCTGGACTGCTGTCCAGAGCAACTCTGGTTATTGTTTTCTGTCCCGTAATGTTTACTACCTTGTTCCCTGAACTCATGTGTTGCGGAACCCTGCACCTTATTGAATATGAATCTGTTATCTACATAACTCAAGTGATTTCACCCTGTTTCATCGTCGTTTACTATTTGAAATGCAATTTAAAAGATCGGGACATATAGCAGTCCCAAACAGAACCAGAACTGATACCCTAGTGTTGAATAGTGCATAACTCCTGACGTACAGATGCGATTGAGAATCCTTCTGTTGCGTTGAAAATCCTATTGAAAACCCTAAATTTCATTCAACTATAGCATCGCTAAATTCTGGTCCCAACTGGTATTAAAATGCATTGCGAAACGGACTTCCGATTCTGAAACCGGATTTCCAGCAGTGAACGCTTAAAATGAAATGGCCATATCTAGTGATCCCGAAACCCGATTGACGTGAAATCAAATTTGCTGGTTAGATAATCAAACATACTACTTATCCCCTGTTCATAGTTTCACTAAATTATGCATACCTGATTTATGATAAATTATGCAAGTGGTAGGATATCGACTTATGACATCTTAATCATGCCTTACATACTGTTTTTCTCATCACATCATATATATGTCATTGCATTGGTAACCTAGTGATCATGTGCATTACCCAGTGTTAGGTATTAGTGGTGATTGTGGTAGTGTTGTGCATGAATGGATAAGTGAAAGTGACACGTACTTGTACACAATCAGTGGACCCTATTGTTCTATTGCATTGTCGACGTCTGTGGGACGCGTATAAGTGTGACTATAAGTGGTATGGGACACTTATGGAAGCTCTTGTATGGGTGTCACAAGTAAGGCACCAGACACTGCCCATTTATCTCGGGTATCAGTCGGGACGTGCTTGATGGAGATCCTGTCTCCAGTTCTCATGCAGACTTGTCATGGACCGACCGGTATTTGAGATTATGGTTGGCGTTTGATGTAGACCACGGGGTGTGGGGTAGTTTGAGTGTGAGTTCAACAGAATCTTAGGAGTCCCATGCCGGCATATATATATATGGAGATATATGGAGATTTACAGGGTACATGATTATTACCGTGAGTTATATTTTGGGCCCGTGGTCCCTTGCCCTTGGGTCCTACCCTTGGGTGGAGGACACTCACGATTGGTTGACTCTCACACTTGGACTGACGATAGGCTTAGTGAGACTTAGAGACTGATAGGGATAGTTACATGGACATGCATTACTTACTGTATTGGCACACCTGACATACTATTTTACTGCTTTACTGTTCATCTGATCCATTAGACATCGCGGACATTTTGATCAGCTACCCAGAACCATACTCTTTTGATTCCCATCTGGTTAGTTCTTTGTATTTGTTTTAATTTATGTACTGCATTTCTCATTACCTGTGCATTGTACTACTGGTTACCACGTAAAGCTAGAAGCCGAAGTGTGACTGCGGCAGGATATTTCCTTGACCGTAGGAGCATGGCTGGCCTTATCAACCCATCGTATTCCTTATTTTGGGAAGCGAGGCATGACATCGGTGGTGCGAATGGACCTTCTCCGGTGACCGTCATCAACACCCTCGCCGGCCGAATAGACCGACTAAAGTCTAAACGGCCAGGCCAAGGCCCCGATCGCCGCTCCTCCGCCTCCAGAAGACTCTGCCCTCGTCGGCACGGCTGAACACCGGCAGGCTACGCCCCATGGCCACAGATCTCACGGGCCGATACTCGTCCGCTGGGCGATCATTGGGCCTCCTCTGGCGGAATCGAAACGACGCGACTCTGGCGCTTCGCCTCCCCGCACAATCGATGCGCGTGCTATGCGCACGTTCACCGCGACCATTCCTGTTCCCCATACCTGCAACTGGATGGTCGGGCGAAACCTCATGAAGAATCAGCCGAGCAACTACCCTGCTCGGTTATCCCAGGCCGGTAGCTTGCCTACCCACGACACCAGGGATCAAAGCACTCACCAAGAGTCAACCGCGCGGCTTCACTGCCCGGTTATCCTTAGCAGGCCTCCTAAGGCCCCTCCAATGCTAAGGATCAAAGTCCTCCATAGAGGCGGCCGAGCAGCTTCTCTGCTCGGCTATCCCTAGCCGATAGCTTCCCTACTCGCAATGCCAGGGATCAAAGCCTTCGTCAAGAGGCAACCCAGCAGCTACCCTGCTCGATTATCCCTGGCGAGTAGCTTCCCTACCGCAACGCCAGGGATCAGAAAGTCCTCCCAGAGGCAGTCGAGCCCGACCCTCGCTCGGCTATCCCTGGCGGGTAGCTTCCCTACCGAAACGCCAGGGATCAGAAAGTCCTCCCAGAGGCAGTCGAGCCCGAGGATCCCTCGCTCGGCTATCCCTGGAGGGTAGCTTCCCTACCGCAACGCCAGGGATCAGAAAGCCCTCCCAGAGGCAGTCGAGCCCGAGGATCCCTCGCTCGGTTATCCTTCAGGACAAAAGCCCTCGCCAAGAGGTGTTGGATATAGTGCCATCAAAGTCAATTATTGGATCGCAGGTACGTGATTGCAATGATTTAGACAGGACCTATACCAATATGACAGTCTTGCTCGAGATGATAGTATGCTATCTGGTTTGACTTTATCATCGTATACATGCTTTAGTTCACTATTGCATGATGATAGAGCCTATACGATTCTTGCTTGACTGCCAGCAGTATGATGGCGATCATATACGTGGGAGATGGGGTCTATAAGTACATCCTTAAAGTGTCTCTTGTCGTTGGAGTTTCGAGACAGGGCATCGATACTCCAGAGTAGACTAGTGTATACAGTCGAGACCCCGACGAGGGGCGGTGGCCGGTCTCACAAGCCATTGGTGTCAGTTGGTTCACCTAAGATGTATACAGGTGCTCATTGGGTTATGAGTACACCGGACAAGACTCGCCAGGAACCTGCTAGTTGGTATTATACCTAGCGTCAGATAGCAGTTCCCTGGTGACATGTGTACAGGTTAGTTCATCGACCTGAGTTCGTCATTTGCCTCGTGTGAGTTCCCACTGTGGTTTGATTTCTACCCTACCACGGCTCAAAGGAGTCGTGCAAACAGGTCTTTTTGGGGTACAGTCCCGAGCCACATGGAGGCAAGTGAGCGGATCGGCGGGGGATTCGTCTCTCCCGGTATTGGGGGTGAGATCGCACTGTGTCTAGGAGAGCCATTACATAAAGCCCTCGGCCGAGGAAGGAGATTTAATGGTAGGTACTCCAGTAGTATCTCAGGGTATTCTGGGCTACTCTCTGACACGACTTATACCGCTAATGGGGGTCTGACGTTACCAGCCCCCTAGGCAGATATGCGATACTCATAGATGAACGGACCGGACTGTATGTATATTGCCACTGTTAGGCTCAGTAGGGTTTCTGGATGAGTTCGCTCGTCAACTTCCCTTCCAATCAATACATAGGCAACCGTTACGTACAGCTTGTACCTCTGACATGCTAGTGGTTATACCCAGTGCCAGTGTATTGATGAGTCATTAGGGTCCCCCACAGACAGTTTCCCAAGTTCGGGTGAAACGTTGTAGAGGCCGTATGGTTTTATGACAAGGTTCGGAAAATGCACGTGCATTTACGCACGTGTCATATTTCGGGCAGATAATACTGGTAGGCTTTGGTTTAAGCCGGATCCAAGTATTATACTGTGTAGATATAATATCTTTGTCTCAGTTGCATTTGTATTCGGTCGTAATACAAATGCGGGTATGTTTATACTGTTACGGGGTTATCCTGAAATTCGTTTCAGGATCACTTTTGGAAGTTGGCAGTTTCTTGTTTTCAATCACCCGTATTTGACATTCGGTTAAATACAGATTTATCATTTCTTAATGAGTGTGGAAAGTTCTAGAAGCATCTAGATGATGACTAGGATGATGAGGTGGCTTGTGACTCATTAGTGCATTGATTGTGCATTTAATGAGTTGATGACTAGGTAATGGTGATTCATTAGTTCATTAAAGATTATGCTAGGTGTTCTATATGACTCGTACATTTGTTTTAGTGCTAATGGTCACCATTTTGGTTCCAACACTCACCCCTCCCACCTTATATGGCCGGCCCCCTCTTTGGAAAAGATTAAGGTTGCTTGAAAAAAGATTGATATAGTTTTGGATTCATGGAAATTAGATAGTCTCATTTCTCATTTCACCCGATCCAAAAGGCAATTTCATTAACCGTTCGTCCATGGCTTTGGACGAAGTGATACAAAGTGTTCTACTAATTCTCTACATCAACTTGGTCATCTCTTTTGGCAAACTTGATGATCGAGTTGCCTCGGTTCAGAGGCGGGAGCCCGTTTAAAGATCCGTCGATGTGGTGCCACCTGGACGAGAAGACTGGAGATTCAGGAGATCGGAGCAGCCGCAACAAAGCGTGGGATGATGGTGTTAGTTATATGTATGCCCTAGATGCCATTACTGTACATAAGATGTATATTGTAGTGGATGCTGGGACATATATAGGGAGGACTTTCTTGCTCGACATGATAGTATGCTATCTGGTTACCCTTTACCTTAACGTGTATGATGATTGTCTCTCTGTTACATGTTGGTAAAGCCCTTAGGATCTGTACTTGACTACCTGGACTATGATACGGATCATACTAGTGGGGACATGGTAGTCCATAAGTACATCCTTCAAAGTCCCTAGTCGTGGGTGTATCGAGATGGGGCATCGATATACCAGAGTAGACTAGCGTATACCTTCTCGACCCATACAGATAGGCGATGGATGATCCCATATCCATCGGTGTTTGACATCAGAGATGATATACGGGTGCTCAGTAAAGACTGGGTACACTGGACGGACTCGCCGAGAACTCCCAGATGGTATTATACCTCACGTCAGATGGCAGTTCTCTGGTGACACTGGTACAGAGTAGTCTGTTGACCCGAGATCGTCATAGAGTCTTGTGTGGCTCCCACTGTGATTTGATTTCCATCTTACCACGTCCAAGAGGGCGTGCAAAATGGTGGTTTTTGGGTACAGTCCCGAGTCACATGGAGGCAATGAGCGATAGAAGGGGATTCGTCTCTCCCGGTATAGGGGGTTGATGTTGCGCTGTGTTCGATTGGCTATAACAGGAAATCCCTGGCCAGGGTTGCTGAGATTTACTGGTAAGTGTTACCAGTAGTTTCTCGAACAGTTATAGACCTCATATCGACACGACTTATTGAGCTATTGGGGTCTGACGTTTACCACCCCTAGGCGAGATATGCGACATATCAGACGATCAGACCGGACTGTACGGTAGTGTTACTGGTTGGATTCACTGGAGTGTGAGCGGGCTTGCTCGTCGATCTTCAGATCGCTCAATACCCGGGTGGCCATTACGTTTAGCAGACCGCTTGCGGCTTGTGGATGTTTGATATGATCATCATCCGCTGCCGGCGTATTGACGAGTCTTTAGAGTCCTACACAGAGGTTTCCTGGCTCAAGCGAAACGAAATAGGAGCGCATATGAGATATGTGCGGGACCGAGAATAATGCGTGTATGTGATACCGTATTTCATTCTCGCGATCAATGCGTCGAATGGTTGTATGCGATATAACCTAGTTATCGATTCAAGCGTTGATTCGATAAGCCGATACATTGGATACTAGTCGGTTATATGCGATATGACCGGATCGTTAAATCAAGTGTTGATTTAATGATTTAATGCATAATAATATATTTGATATATTACTTTGCATTAACTAGTATCGGTTCACTTTAAATGGATTTTCTCGCTCAGGTGTGCGCATTGCATATGCGATATGTTTTGTGCACTTGCTTGTATCATATTTGATGGTGCATGCAAAAATGGTTAAGTATAAAGAATTAAACCTTGGTTAAAGGAATGGTTAGGGTTTATTATTTGTTATTCATTTATCTTATTTAATTATCTATTTATTTTTGATAAATGAATAAATGAAAAGATAATGAGGAAAAAGGTTGCTTTCTTTTGATCATTCATGAATCTTCATGAAGACTTTGACCTTTTTGTCTCATGCTTAACCCTAACCACTTCTATTAACTCAAGTTAATTCTCTACACCTAACCATGGTGAGAATTATGATAAGAATGGATTTTTCCTTTTATTTTAATTCTTATCATAATATTTACCTTCTTCTTGCTCTTCTTCTTCTTCATGAAGAAGCTTGTCTTCATCAATGGCATATTGAGCATATGAGTGAGAAATCCAATTCTAAAGTCTACCCACTTTCTATTTCTTCATCCTCTACCTCTTGCCAAGTAGTAGAGTGTGTTTTCTTCATAAGTTTCTTGACTTGGTGAAGTCGGAGCTTGATTTAGCGATGCCTCGACGTAGATCATCTTCGGCATGGACATCGATGACCTAGCCCGTCCATTCTCCGATGAAGCCGACGCTAGAGCCCGGGACTTGATATGGACAGCGAGGAGACTTCATTGCGGAGCTATGGAGGTGGAGCACCGGATCTACAAAGGTTGTATTTCCGATATCCCATTAGTTAAGTTGTTAACTAGTTAGCTTTTTCGCCTAGTTTTCTAGCAAACGATCCGTAGTCGGGTCTCTCGGCACTCATAAATTTTTATATTGGCATGATCGATGCCTTGTGAGACCTCACTAGCGTGCCTAGGAACCCTACAGTGGTATCAGAGCCTAACTAGAGCCTTAAGCGAAGTCTAGAAGGAATTTGAAACCCGGACGAACCGAAAACCCGAACCCAAAATTGCTCTCTGGACGATTTCTGAAATCTGGTCTTTTTCAAAATTAAAAATATGCAGAGAACACATCACAAACATCTAAGAGTTACTGTAAATTTTGGAGGCCCAATTCAATTTTTCAAGCGCGTATCCGCGGCATGAGCAATAGCTCATGCGGCGGTTCCGCGGCCGTACGGCCACAATATTTAAATAATTTTGCACAGTAACTGTTAGTTTCTAGTGGTGATTTTTCTGGGAATTTTTAATATTTTTTCAAGAGTTGAATTTTCTGAGTTGTTTTGGGGATTCGGTGTTTCGATCGGGGTATCAAATTTTGTCTATTTGGCTTTCCGGATAATTTTTTGAATATGTTAAAAAGTTCGACCGGATATAAATACCCAATTTTTCCCCTGTCCGGAAATTTCCAAGTGTTGGATTTTTCCGTAGTTTAACGACGTTCTAAGTAGTGCAAGTAACGCGATGGTCCCTCTAGAAGACAACAAACCTTAACTCGATTATGTGACCGTCTTGATCTGCCCTTTGAACCTTCGGGTTTGGGGCAGTACGGCGTGCCACATGTGAGGCGTTGGCTTGACCCTTCTACGGCTGGACCGTCGGTACTGAGGCACGAACTGAATGTTGTTAGACTTATTTCATGTGTTGATCAGTATCGGGAAAACTTGGGTGTTTGACTGTTCGATCGAAAAGTTTAACATTTTCTAATTATCTGGAATGGGATACAATAATTGGAATTCACAAATAGTTATGAGATAACTGAATGAATGTTATAAACGTAGCAGTTTAGTCTCAGATGATCGGTTGCCACGGAATTTTGATATGATCAAAAGTCCGTCGCAATCACGTAGCGTACGCGGATACTCGCCGGGTAAACTTAATAGACAGCCTCACTCCATAGCCCCGACCAAGTGACTGTAGGAGAACCCCGTCGCCGAAAGCATCCGTCCGGATGCTCGCGGTAGCGGTGTTCCGCCTTGGTGCACTTCGTCGACGGTATTGGGGGTGCGGCCGTCTACTGAAGTTTGCAACGAGTATTCGATCAGGATGTCGGGAATCTTGTTGAATTGCCCGACTTGATATTGAAAAGTATTTTCGATAATGAGACTAAAATGCGGGGTTTATAATTGTTAGGCATGTGATGTCTAAAGAATTCATTTGGTCAGGCATGCGATGTCTGAGGTGGTTGCGGATTCCAACTGTTGTAGTTTTACACTTTCTTTTCTGTGACCGTAAGTGTAATATGTGATATCGCCGGTTTCGTTGCTATATGCCAACGACAATTGGGATGCGCATATTTACTTACGTTGATGACATGTGATGTTATGTGTTGCTGGATATGTTATATTGGATCGTCGTGTTTGAATAGCCGGGGTTTTTTATGTGAGATGAGTGTTTTTCATTTTCATTCATGTAAAAACTTGTATGTAATATTCTTTTATTGGGGCGCTTCCAGGTTGCGGAAGTTGTCACCGTTTGTATATTATTTACTTTTCCGCACTAGGATAGACCCAAGGAGGAGGGCACAAGTAACCGGGTTCTGGAGTCCAGTGGGAGACCAACTAGAGGAGTCGAGTCCGGGTCTCCTAACTCTAGAATTGGTAGGGTTGCTTGCCGCTCTCGTAGGGGTCTTGGGGTGTGGGTTTGGCTATTCATCACGACCGTGGAATCCGTGTTTTATACTGGCTCGTATTGAAAACACGGACGTCCTAGTATATCCAATATTTCATATGATTCTTCTGCTGCGATATCTGTGATGTGATCATGTGATGTTCTGTGATAGATACATTATATAGTATATATGATATATTATATAGACGTTACTTATGTTTTACACCCGCGCTAGCCCTGCCCTGCTCTGCCGTTAGTTACCTAACCTAACGGTGCACGAGGGGACATCGAGGTGAATGCGGATGGCATAAGTGTACGTCGTATTTATCTGTGATGTTTAGGTACTTAAATGATGGGACTTCATTAATGTGATTAATGAAATAAAAGAAACCTAAGATATTGTAGAATCGAATTTCAAAATAAAACAGGTAGCTACAGTTCTTGCTTTGCACAGCGGTATATGCGATATATCCTGCACCTTATACGATGAGGAAAGGACCGAGATCCCTTCACCGGGAGTGACTCCTTTAGCAATAACTGGCAGATGCTACACACTCGGTTTGTCTTTTGATTGCTTTTAAGAGTTTTTGCTTTGCACAGTGATATATATGATATATCCCGCACCTTATTCGACGAGGAAAGGACCGACGATCCCTTCACCGGGAGTGACTCCTTTAGCAAAACTAGAAAAGCCTAAAAAACACTCCATTTCAAAATTCATTTGATTCTACAACGATATCAAGTTCATTACGCAATAGGTTTTCGGAAAAACCTGTCGTAGCCCTCCGTCATTTCAGATACGTACTAGTTAGTATTCGTGCTGCGGTTGTTTGGCCTCCGTCAAGGCGTGGTGTACGGTAGCTAACTAGTGCTTATCTGCTAGCATATGATGCGATTGGATTAGGGTATTCGTACGGCGTTGTTTGGCCTCCGTCAAGGGTCGTGCGGGTGGGTTTAATTCAATCAGGAAATGACGGGTTGAACTTGACTAGCGGACTATGGGTTGTTTGGCCTCCGTCAAGGTCATAGCGAGCTAGGGGCAAAATATTATCGGGAATTTCAAGTGTTGAAATTTGCAATGAGATTGCATACCTTCTATGAGATAGTTGGATCCCGATACCCGCTGAGAGTAAGAGTTACTCCTGGGAGAGTTTTACACATTACAATTAGCCGATCAAGTAGGTGTCTAGAAAGGTGTCAATGGGGTTACGCCTCTGGGAAAACGAGGTTTACATTAATTAGGTTCGTGCGAAAGCACGGGGGACCTCCCTCAAAGTACCAACACTGGCCTGGCTGAAAGATTGGCAAACTTGTAGTGTGTAATTAATCCCGGCTAGTCTTTCCTTTTAGGGTTTGAAGGAAGATTTGATAAAAAGCAGTGGGAGCCATCCTGATTAGATAAAATAATAACCAATCTATTCTTGACAGAGCGCACTCTGAGTGTTTTCTTCTCTCTCTCTCCAGGTAGCGACCATATCACGCCTTAATCAAGATAATAATACGGAATATTGACCGAACCCGCTTGTTATACTGAGCTGGGGAACGTTGGTCCCGCTCCAACTTATAATTGTTATAAGACAGAGCAGGAAATAGGGGATTACCAGAATTCCCGTGCCGCCCAAACGAAGAGAGTGCATGCTGATGCATCATCTTCGGGTGTGTTCATTATACAGAACTGTTTCTCAGTATCCTTTACGTCCTGGGTATATGATACCGGATCAGGATCCCAGATATGTAATCTGTTACATAGGGCTACAGATAGGTAGAGAACTGAGAACGGGTGATAAGTTTCATGAGGCAGAAAACGGGGCAAGAGTTGCAGCCAAGTCTGTTGGTCACTGTCATCCTGTATTACAAATACATTGATTCTGAACGAATGCTATTAGATACCGAACCTGATATACAAAATCGTATCTATCTCTTTATTAGTAAAGAAATGATAAAATTTTGTATTGTTGGATAATGTTTTGAACATTTCCTATATCAAAAGTTGATCGGTTCAGGCACGTTATCTAAAAGCGTTGATGTTCTAAATCAAACTACAGTTCTTAGTATACGGAACACACACAAGAGGAAGAGTTCAGAAATGAACGAATCCTTCTTGAGGTATTGTAGACTAGGTCAGATCAATGTGACCCGACTAGCTAGAGTTATATAAAGATGCATATTTAAATTAGTTTGAATTTACATCTTGTGAAACTCGCCAGTCATGTCACAAAGATTAGATGACCATAGCTCTGCTTATTGGAAACAGAGAAAGAGTTAGTGAACTCTTGGGATGATACATGTTGATGTATGTTAGGTCCCCTGTCTACATATGCCAGGACTGGTTCTTTGTACTTCGTTATATTCTCTGATAATCTCTCAAGATTCAGACATATGTTCCTGTTGAAACACAAGTCCGAACCTTTTGAGATATTCACAGAATATAAGTTAGAAGTAGAGAACCAGAATACGGGTATAAGTATTATGTCCTCTGATGAGATCAAGGAGAAGAATACTTGAGCACGGAATTCCTGGACTATTCTAAATGAGAATAAGATTCTCTCTCAACATTACTCCTCCGTATACACCATAGCACGATGGTATATCGGGGCGGAGCAAATACACCCTATTTGATATGGTGTGCTCTATGATGAGTACTACTGAGTTACCTATTTCCTTTTGGGAGTTATGCACTTGAGAAGCTGCATACCTATTGAATAGGGTTCGAATCAAATCAGTTGCCTACCACTTCATATGTGATATGGTAAGGGAAGAACCCATGTCTTAAGCCAGTTAAGATTTGGGGTTGTCCGGCCTATGTCTAAAAGCAAAATCCGGACAAGCTCGAGGCAAGGTCTGTTATGTAGAACTGGAAATGTTCCAGCCATACAAACCGTAGCTGTTGATTTGATAGAACCAAAGGATTCAGTAAATTCCAACGAACCTCAGCCTCTCCGCCGATCTAGTAGGGTTCCTCACCCACCTGAGAGATACTTTGGTTTCTCTATGACAGTGGGAGCGAGGATTACATCATGAGATGATGACCCAACTAGCTTCGAACTGGCCATCAGGAGTAAGACTCTGTAAGAATGGCTGGATGTTTAGCGATCTGAGATGGAATCCTTATACACCAACAAAGTATGGACTTTGGTTGCTATATCTGAAGGGTTAAATCCCCATCAGGAGCAAGTATATCTTGAGAAGATTACTTGGTGTACATGGAAAGGTTGAGACTTTCAAAGCTAGACTTGTTAAAGGTTTGCATTATTGACCAGGCGTGGATAATGATGAAACCTTTTCCAGTGGCTGTGCTTAAGTCCATCCAGATCCTACTTGTCACGGCTACATACCATGACTACGATATCTGGTGGTTGGGTGTCATGACTGCTTTTCTAAATGATGTTTTAGAAGAGAGCATCTATAAGAACACAGCCAGAGGGATTCGTAGACAGTGGGAGCAGCGGAAACGTGTGCAAGATGATTTATAAGATAAAACAGGCATCGCGGAGTTGGAACATCTGTTTTGATATGGTAGTCAAAGAGTTTGACTTCATCAAAATGGTAGATGAACCTTGTATATACGAAAAGGTAGTAGGGAGTATGGTGACGATCCTCGTAGAGTACGTGGATGACATACTCTTGATAGGGAAGGAGTTTCCTATGCTACGCTCGGTCAATCTCCGTTTATCACAATGATTCTCCATATAGGATCATAATGATACCTACTAACTCCTGGATTTTGGATCTATGAGATAGATCTAAATGGTTGTTAGGATTCTCACTTGTCGAAGTGAGATGGTATCACATGATTCTGGGGAGAATCACTGGAAGGGTTCCAGGATGATAAAGACGACTGAATGTCAGTCGCAGGCATTGTCTTTACCCTCAGTAAAGGGACGGTATCTTGGAAGAGTTCCAAGTAAAATACCGTGACATACTAGACGATAAAGGCGGGATACATCGCTACTTAAGATGCTACCAAAGAGGCTGTTTGGGTGTATAATAGTTCATGAGATGAACTTAGTTCCTCCCATTGTGTGACAATGGAGTTGTGGCTTATGCTAAGGAACGCCCGTCCCATCAGTGATCCAGACATATTCTATGGCAGTATCACTTGATCATGGAGATGGTTGATCTCCAGGGAGATCGAGGTTAGGAGAGTAGACTCAGAGGACAACACAGCGGATCCACTCACAAAGGCCTGTTCCCAGAGAGAGACTTTTATGGGATGGTTGAGTATGAGATACTACAACCACTGCTACAGATGGCCCAAGTGCAAGTGGGAGATTGTTAGTTATATGTATGCCCTAGAGACCATTACTGTACATAGGATGTATATTGTAGTGGATGCTGGGACATATATAGGGAGGACTTTCTTGCTCGACATGATAGTATGCTATCTGGTTACCCTTTACCTTAACGTGTATGATGATTGTCTCTCTGTTACATGTTGGTAAAGCCCTTAGGATCTGTACTTGACTACCTGGACTATGATACGGATCATACTGGTGGGGACATGGTAGTCCATAAGTACATCCTTCAAAGTCCCTAGTCGTGGGTGTATCGAGATGGGGCATCGATATACCAGAGTAGACTAGCGTATACCTTCTCGACCCATACAGATGGGCGATGGATGATCCCATATCCATCGGTGTTTGATATCAGAGATGATATACGGGTGCTCAGTAAAGACTGGGTACACTGGACGGACTCGCCGAGAACTCCCAGATGGTATTATACCTCACGTCAGATGGCAGTTCTCTGGTGACACTGGTACAGAGTAGTCTGTTGACCCGAGATCGTCATAGAGTCTTGTGTGGCTCCCACTGTGCTTTGATTTCCATCTTACCACGTCCAAGAGGGCGTGCAAAACGGTGGTTTTTGGGTACAGTCCCGAGTCACATGGAGGCAATGAGCGATAGGAGGGGATTCGTCTCTCCCGGTATAGGGGGTTAATGTTGCGCTGTGTTCGATTGGCTATAACAGGAAATCCCTGGCCAGGGTTGCTGAGATTTACTGGTAAGTGTTACCAGTAGTTTCTCGAACAGTTATAGACCTCATATCGACACGACTTATTGAGCTATTGGGGTCTGACGTTTACCACCCCTAGGCGAGATATGCGACATATCAGACGATCAGACCGGACTGTACGGTAGTGTTACTGGTTGGATTCACTGGAGTGTGAGCAGGCTTGCTCGTCGATCTTCAGATCGCTCAATACCCGGGTGGCCGTTACGTTTAGCAGACCGCTTGCGGCTTGTGGATGTTTGATATGATCATCATCCGCTGCCGGCGTATTGACGAGTCTTTAGAGTCCTACACAGAGGTTTCCTGGCTCAAGCGAAACGAAATAGGAGTGCATATGAGATATGTGCGGGACCGAGAATAATGCGTGTATGTGATACCGTATTTCATTCTCGCGATCAATGCGTCGAATGGTTGTATGCGATATAACCTAGTTATCGATTCAAGCGTTGATTCGATAAGCCGATACATTGGATACTAGTCGGTTATATGCGATATGACCGGATCGTTAAATCAAGTGTTGATTTAATGATTTAATGCATAATAATATATTTGATATATTACTTTGCATTAACTAGTATCGGTTCACTTTAAATGGATTTTCTCGCTCAGGTGTGCGCATTGCATATGCGATATGTTTTGTGCACTTGCTTGTATCATATTTGATGGTGCATGCAAAAATGGTTAAGTATAAAGAATTAAACCTTGGTTAAAGGAATGGTTAGGGTTTATTATTTGTTATTCATTTATCTTATTTAATTATCTATTTATTTTTGATAAATGAATAAATGAAAAGATAATGAGGAAAAAGGTTGCTTTCTTTTGATCATTCATGAATCTTCATGAAGACTTTGACCTTTTTGTCTCATGCTTAACCCTAACCACTTCTATTAACTCAAGTTAATTCTCTACACCTAACCATGGTGAGAATTATGATAAGAATGGATTTTTCCTTTTATTTTAATTCTTATCATAATATTTACCTTCTTCTTGCTCTTCTTCTTCTTCATGAAGAAGCTTGTCTTCATCAATGGCATATTGAGCATATGAGTGAGAAATCCAATTCTAAAGTCTACCCACTTCCTATTTCTTCATCCTCTACCTCTTGCCAAGTAGTAGAGTGTGTTTTCTTCACAAGTTTCTTGACTTGGTGAAGTCGGAGCTTGATTTAGCGATGCCTCGACGTAGATCATCTTCGGCATGGACATCGATGACCTAGCCCGTCCATTCTCCGATGAAGCCGACGCTAGAGCCCGGGACTTGATATGGACAGCGAGGAGACTTCATTGTGGAGCTATGGAGGTGGAGCACCGGATCTACAAAGGTTGTATTTCCGATATCCCATTAGTTAAGTTGTTAACTAGTTAGCTTTTTCGCCTAGTTTTCTAGCAAACGATCCGTAGTCGGGTCTCTCGGCACTCATAAATTTTTATATTGGCATGATCGATGCCTTGTGAGACCTCACTAGCGTGCCTAGGAACCCTACAGATGGTTGAAGACCGAAGGACTCGGATCGTTCGGTATAACATTTCTACCCACTTTGTAGTTTGTTAGTTTAGCTTTAATGGCAGATCCGGGTTATAGTACGCGATAGTGCCAGTTGTAAAAGTTTTTGTTCCGCATTTGGCGTCTGTTAGACGGCCGGGGTGCTACCGTGGACTTACAGTGGTATCAAAGCCTCACCATTAAGCTTTACTAATTTGTGCTAACGCATTTAAAATATCGATCGAACGGATTTTCAAAAATCGCAATTTTCTGCACAAAAGTTTCTGTCGATTTTTAAAAGGGTATAAAAAATTATTTTACATATCACAGAAAACAGAGCAGGCTTTTTTAAGCATTCTGGGAAAATTTAGGCACGTGATCCTACAGTACCACCGCGGATCCGCGGTCAAAGCTAGGGTTTGACCGCGGAACCGCGGCCAGTATGTGGGAACAGTGCACTAAATTTTTCCAGTGAGCTTTACATAGTGAATTGTGGTTTATGGTACTGTTCTTTTGGGCCCAGATTTTGTTACTGTACACCAGACGTACGTGGGGCCCACTTCGGGAAGTTTTGTCGATCGAAATTTTAAACTTGTTAGTATGCAGTACTTATATTATATCTCCGATCGGGAATGTCATTCGAGCGGTAAATTGCGACTAATTGCTATAGCTCTTTTAGACGGATTTGCGAACGTGACATTCGCGTTGATGTTCTGTGTTGTGCTGTGATGTTGCGGATATGTCGTGGTGGATAGCAGTGTGCAATGGTAGTGCAGTTTGAATTTATTTGTACATTTGATATTGCGGGACGAGCGTCCAACATGTGGACTTTCGTCACTGCCTGTTTGTATAATATTCTTTTGGGGCACGACCGGGTTGAGGTCGATGTACCCGTTGTACATATTTTTATTTCTGTACTAGGTTTATCCCACGAAGGAGTGCACGGATAGCCGGGTTCTGGAGGGCAACGGGTCCGTATCTCATGGCTTTGAGAGGCAGAGGGGCCTCACTCTATAATTGGCAGACTATTCGCCGCACTCGTAAGGGGTATAGGTTGACCCAAAGATGGGTGCTCAAGTTACCGGATTCCGTGAAGTACCTGTAAGTCGATGTACAACACCCCACGACTTGCGGGGAGGCAGAATAATGAAAAACGATCATGTTTTAGGCGTAAACATCGACTAACCGAGAATCTTTGCATAAACAATAACTAACAAGAAACCATAGAAGAGTTAACTACTATGATAAGTGATTATACCTAAAGAACCGAGTCCTTCATCTTGTCGTTCTCTACGTCCTCTCCGGCCTTCTCTATGTAGTAAAAGATCCACCCAAGAGCTTTACTACAAGCTTCACCTCTAACTTAAGGTAACTAGGTTTCTTAAATCGCTAACCTAAGTAACCTAGGTGATATAGAGAATGGTTAAGGATTAAGTAGTCTACTCTAATCCTTAGTCTCAACACATGAGAGGGGAGGATTAGGGTTTGAAGAGAGAGAGCTTGAGGAGAGAGAAAGTGAGCAAGAGAATGAGATAAGATAATGAGCTATCATAATATATATCAAGCATTTTCATTTATCCAATAAAAGAAAATAAAGGATTAATCATCATGCTTAATAAATACAAGAGGGTGATTCATCTCCATGAGTCATTAAGCATTTATGATGCATTAATGACATGGATGAATCACTCAAATGACTCACTAATCTCATTTAATGCATATGCCACCTTAACCCCCAAGTCACCATCTTCTAGAAGCTTCTCGCGCAATTACGAGAACGCCCCTCCTATCCGTGAAAACACGGAAAAACTTTAGACTGTATAAATCCAATAACCGGATACTAGAAACTGGCTTAAACCAAAGCCAGCTAGTAAAAACTGTCCGGATGTCGTACGTGCGTAAACACACGTATGCGTCCGAACCCTTATCGTAAAACCATACGACCTCTATATCGTTTCACCTGGAGTAGGGAAACTCTCTGTGTGGGACCCTAGAGACTCGACTAGTACGCTGGCAGTGGGTTCAACCACAGACCGCAAGCAGCACTAGCTGTACGTAACGGTCCCCAGGTAGATGTCGATAAGAAGGCCGATAAGGAAACCCATCCGAACTCCTACTGAGTCTGATGTGACAATCTCCGTACAGTCCGGTCTGTTCGTCTAAGACTATCGCATATCGGGCCTAAGGGGCGGCAAGCGTCAGTCCCCTAATAGCGGTATAAGTCGTGTCGAAGCGAAGCCCATTACACCCTGAGAAACTACTAGAACCTACCAGCAAATCTCGCTTGCCCTGGCCAGGGACTTTGCGTAATGGCTCTCTGACACAGCGCGATATCAACTCCCAATACCGGGAGAGACGAATCCTGTCTAACCGCCACTGCCTCTAAGTGCTCGGGACTGCACCCAACTGCTACCTGTTTGCACGACTCCTTTGAGCCGTGGTAGGGTAGCAATCTAAGAACAGTGGGACACACTCGAGGCGAAGTAGCAGTGTCAAGTCTGCGGACTATGTTGTACTCATGTCACCTGGGAACTGTTCACTGACGACAGGTATAAAACCAATCAACAGTTCCCTGTGAGTCATGTCCGGTGTACCCGTAACCCAACGAGCACCTGCATACTATCTCCAGTACGACGTACTGACGGCTGTGGGGCAGACCATCTCCCCAACTGGGATGAGAAGTATACACACTAGTCTATTCCGGAGTATCGATGCCCTGTCTCGATAATCCTATCACTAGGGACCTGAATAAGGATGTGCTTGTAGACTACCCAGCCCCCACTAGTGTGACTGCCATCACAACGCTGGTAGTCAACCAAGATCCTAAGAGCTCTATCAATACGTATACTCACATATTAAGATAGAAAAACCAAGTAGCATACTACCATGTTTAGCAAGACTGTTATATACATGTGAATATCCCAAGCTTCCATTAAGTAATATACAAACTAGTATGATACAATAATAGCCCCTAGGGAATATACACTAACAATCTCCCACTTGCACTAGGGCCATGTACTGGCATATCGAAGACCGATGATCTCGAGTAGCCTCTCGAACTGAATCTGAGGTAGGGCCTTTGTGAATGGATCGGCAATGTTCTCTTCAGTAGCAACTCTCCGAACCTCGATCTCCCAACGATCAATGATCTCCCTGATCAGGTGATACCGCCTTAAGATGTGTCTGGACTTCTGATGAGACCTTGGTTCCTTTGCTAAAGCTATAGCTCCGTTGTTGTCGCAATACAGAAGTATTGGATCAATAATGGTAGGTACCATCTGAAGTTCTGTTAGGAACTTCTTCATCCAGAATGCTTCTTTTGCGGCATCGCAAGCAGCAATATACTCCGCTTCCATCGTCGAGTCAGCAACGGTGTCCTGCTTGGAACTCTTCCAGCACACCGCCCCTCCATTGAGGGTAAAGACATAACCTGACATGGACTTGGAATCGTCCTTATCACTCTGGAAGCCGGAATCAGCATAGACATCCATCCTGAGGTCTTTTCCGCCGTAAACCAAGAACATCTCCTTAGTCCTCCTCACGTACTTGAGAATGTTCTTTACTGCTATCCAGTGTTTATCCCCTGGGTCTGACTGATACCGGCTTACCACGCTCAGTGCGTAAGCTACATCTGGTCTGGTGCACAACATCGCATACATTATAGAGCCTACCACAGAAGCGTAGGGTATAATAGACATGCGTTCCCTTTCCAAATCAGTCTTGGGAAACATCTCTTTGGATAGGGTGATTCCGTGACAAGCCGGTAGATTACCGCGCTTAGAATCTTCCATACTGAATCTTTTCAGTACAGTGTCGATATACCTGGACTGCGAAAGTCCCAACATCCTCTTGGATCTATCACGATAGATCCGGATCCCCAGAATGTAAGAGGCATCACCCAGGTCTTTCATGGAGAACCAGTGTGACAAGAATCCTTTGACAGATTGTAGCATAGGAATGTCATTTCCTATTAATAGAATGTCATCCACATACAAGACGAGGAATACGACAGTTCTTGCTACAACTTTACTATATATGCATGGTTCATCTGGATTTTTGATAAAGTCATATTCTTTGACTGTTTCATCAAAACAGATGTTCCAACTCCCCGATGCCTGCTTTAGTCCATAAATGGACTTAAGCAACTTGCATACTTTCCCGCTGCTCCCACTCTGATTGAAACCTTCTGGCTGATCCATATAGTCGCACTCTTCTAAATTTCCATTCAGAAAAGCCGTTTTTACGTCCATCTGCCAGATTTCATAATCATGGAAGGCAGCAATAGCAAGAAGGACTCGAATGGATTTGAGCATAGCCACTGGAGAAAAAGTTTCTCATAGTCCAAACCAGGTCTTTGACGAAAACCCTTTGCAACAAGTCTAGCCTTATAGGTTTCCACCTGTCCATCTACACCAATCTTTTTCTTGAAGATCCATTTGCAACCTATGGGTTTTACCCCATCTGGAGCAAAGTCCAAAGTCCATACTTCGTTGGTGTACATGGACTCCATTTCGGTCCGCATTGCATCTAGCCATCGTACCGAGTCGCAGCTCTGGATGGCCTGCTGGAAACCAGTAGGTTCATCATCATCTATGATGCAATCCTCTCTATCCCCATCTATGAGAAAACCGTAGTATCTCTCAGGCGGATGAGACGGCCTACTACTCCTGCGGAGGGGTGTGGGAATGTCCTGTTCTTCTTGAACTACTTGTTCTACCAAACTTTCAGTATTAGTTTGTGGTTCTGGAATTTCTTCCAGTTCTATTTCGCTCCCACTTATTTCCTTTTCTAAAAACTGTTGTTCTAGAAAATGGGCATTACGAGAAACAAAAACATTTTGTTCCTCTGCGTAATAGAAATAATATCCCTTTGAGTTCTTTGGATATCCCACAAACTTACACTTTACTGATCGTGCCTCGAGCTTGTCCACATGCTGCTTTTTAACAAAAGCTGGACATCCCCAAATCTTCATATGCTGAAGATGGGGTTTCTTCCCACTCCACATCTGATATGGGGTGGTAGGCACAGTCTTGGTAGGAGCCCTGTTCAGAAGATATGCCGCTGAATCTAGCGCATAACCCCAAAAAGATCGCGGTAACTCAGCATTACTCATCATGGAACGTACCATATCCAATAGGGTTCGATTCCGTCTCTCCGATACACCGTTATGCTGTGGAGTGTATGGAGGAGTAAGCTGAGAGAGAAATCCTTTCTCTTTTAGGTAACCTAGGAACTCGGCACTCAAGTATTCACCACATCGATCAGATCTTAGTGTCTTGATACTTTTGCCGGTTTAGTTTTTTACTTCATTCTTAAACTCTTGGAATTTCTCAAAAGCCTCGGATTTATGTTTCATCAGATAAATGAATCCGTACCTTGAGTAATCATCCATGAAAGTAATGAAATAGGAAAAACCACCTCTTGCATGTGTAGACATTGGACCACATACATCGCTGTGTATGAGTCCTAAGAGCTCGCTCGCTCTTACTCCATGTCCAGTAAATGGAGTCTTTGTCATCTTTCCTTTGAGACAAGATTGACAAGTGGCATAAGTTTGATATTCGAACGAGTCCAAATATCCTTCTCTATGTAACTTAGTCAACCTTCTCTCATTGATGTGACCCAGTCTACAATGCCATAAGAAAGCTTTATTTAAATCTGGAGACTTTCTTTTTAGTGTGTTCTGGACATTGAAAATTTGGAGTTGGTTTAACACATATATACCGTTTTTCAGTGTACCGGACCCAATCAAACTATGATTAAGGTGGATGTTAACAACACCACTTACAAACGTGAAATCATAACCTTTATTTGATAACAAGGAAACAGATATGATATTACATGTTAAGCTGGGTACACAAAAACAGTTATGTAAAACCAAAATGTGTCCACTCGTCAATCCCAAGTGATAATCCCCTACGGACACAGCTCCCACGCTAGCTCCGTTAGAAACCATCAGGGTCACATCACCTTCCTTCAGCACTCTACGGTTTCTCAGTGCCTGCAATGAATTGCAAATATGAGATCCTGATCCGGTATCCAATACCCAGGAAGTAGAGTTGATTAACAGACAATTCTCAATTACAAACACACCTGAAGTCGAAGCCACAGCTTGCTTCGGTTCCTGGTTCTTGGCGTTCCACGCCTTGCAATCCTTTTTCCAGTGCCCTTTTCTGTGACAATGGAAGCACTCATCCTGGGCCACTACCGGTACTGCAAACTTTTTCTTTCCCTTCCCTCCCACCTTACTTACACCTCCTCTAGGTTTGGGGGCGGCCTTCTTTTTCCTTCCTTTGGCCCTAGCCTTGGACCCAGAAGAAGAAGCACCGCTAACAAACATAGCGGGTGTTTCCCTTGCCTTCTGCAAGGTGCCCTCTGCACTCCTCAACATGTTAAGGAGTTCCGGAAGTTCAACTTCTTTTCTTTGAATGTTGAAGTTCAGAATAAACTGGGTGTAGGTGGAAGGAAGGGACTGGAGAATAAGGTCTGTATAGAGCTCATTATCCAAAGTCGTCCCAAGGTCTGCGAGCTCTTCTATGTAGCCAATCATCTTTAGGACATGTTCTCCTACCGATGATCCGACAGCCAACCTCGCTCGAAACAAGTTCTTAGAGGTCTCGTATCTTGCTATACGAGATTGCTCTCCATAAAGTTCCTTTGTATGGAGAAATATGGCATCTAGTTCCATATCCTCGTGCCTCCTCTGATGTTCATTGTTCATCGAGGCAAGCACGATGCACTTGGCTTTCGCGCAATCATACTCCCAGGTTTTGCGGATTTCCTTATCCGCATTACTGGATTTGGGACCAGGGACAGCAGGTGCCTTAGTGGTGAGGACGTACCCCAATTTGTCATAGGTCAAAGCCAATTTGATATTCTGCAGCCAATCTTTATAGTTTGGCCATGTCAGTATATTTTTCTCTAAAAGTAACTTAAGTCCAGTCATTTTCAGGGTCGCTGCAATTAGGAGAGAGAGAAGAAAACTCTTTAGCATGATGCTCTTGCAAGTTTAGAGTGGTTTTTAATTTATCTAAACTAGATGGATCCCACTGTTTCTCGAATCCTTCCTCAAACCATAAAAGAAGAATTAGCCAGGACTATTCTCACTGTACAATACTTGCTTAACCGTTCAGCCGGCCTGGTGTCGGTACTTCGAGGGAGGTTTTCCAACGCTTTCGCGAAGTTCCTTAATTAAATAACCTCTTTTCTCTGGGGGCGTAACCCCGCTGACACCTTTCTTGACACCTACTTGGTTTATAGCATTGATCGTTAAGTGACGAATATCCTGATGAGTAGCATATACTCACAGTAGGATCGGGATACAAATATCATCGTATGATAATGTTGAAGGAATCCTACCAACATTCATCAAACTCCAAATGGTATGCATCTCTTTGCAAATTTCAGTTTCTTTAGAAATTCCCGATATAGGTTTTTGCCCCATGCTCTTATGACCTTGGCTTTGGTAAAAATGTCATAAGTCACATGTCAAGTTCTACCCGTCATTATCTTGTCAATTTGAACACATCCGTACATACCCCTGACTTTGGCCAAATGATAATACAATTGTCCCAAACTAACTCATCTATCTTATGCAATAAATGAAAACCCAGCAGCTACCAAACACTATGCCTTGACTTTGGCCAAAATGCATAGCTTGAATACTACTGAATACCCAAATGAAATGACGGAGGGCTACGAATGGTTTTGGCGAAACCGTGAACGTAGTGAACTTGATATGACCGAAGGAACCTGATAGCTTTTAAAAGGAGTGGTTAAAGCTCCGTAATTAAAAATATCATCTGTTTTAAAATAACCGAGTGGTTTCTTTTAAATTGTTCCAACGATTCAACTTTTGGTTTATTTTCTTTGCATTATAAATAATGCGTCCCATCATTAACCTATCATTGCAGAAAACAACGAAAATACAACGTCCTCTTATGACATCCGCATTCACCACTGGGTCCCGTCATCACCCGTTAGGTTACTTAACTAACGGTAGAGCGGGGGCTGGGCTAGCGCGGGTGTAAAATATAAGTGACGTCTAAATAGCTATCATATATAGATATTGTACATTCGTCAGACGCAATAATAGGCATTCCAGATCTCATATGAACTTTATTGGATTTGCAAGCAATCCGCGTTTGTTTTGAGCCTGTAACAAAAGACAGATTACACGGTTGTGATGAATAGCCATTACCCCACCCCAGACCCCTACGGGTACGGCAAACTACCCGCCAAATACCCGAAATGAAGCGGTCTCCCTCAACAAAGTGAGTAGGCCACTAAACACTTCAAAGTACCCGGTAGTTTGTGCACCCTACCTTGGGTCTATCCTAGGAGCAGAAACAGTAAAATGAAATAATACAACGATGGCTACAACCGCAACCTGGATGCGCCCCGCAAAATAATATTACAACATATTACAATTACATTGAATGAATGAATATAACAACCCATCTCAAACCCCGGCTAAACATCACAACAGTCCAATACAGTTCACAACCACAAATAGTAAAAACCATTACATAAATGTGCAACCTCCTGTCAACCGACATACTAGCAGATAGGGAAGGTTTACGAACACATTATACAATCACAGATATAATCATATTAGCAAACTTCGTATAATTTTGATCGAGCAAACATATCAGATTCTACTCCCAAAACTTCTCTGTGCACCTGATACTTTGAGCAGAAATTAAACATTCCAGAAAACACAACAATATCACAAAAGAATAACAGGAGCAAATTGGGTCGAATCGGTCCCAACTCGGCCATGAAACCGCGGCGGATCGGTGGGATCGGACGCGGTTCCGCGGCTGTATGGCCGATTCACAAACCCATTTTTCTCCAGTGTTCTTATCTTTCTATACTTGTTACTCTGAAGCAACCTGAAAATTTTTTAGAGCTTGTTTAAAAATCGACAGAAACTTGTGATATCGATGTCGTTTTTTGGTTCGTTTTGCGTTCGAAATTCATACGACTTTGCTAATGAGTTAATTATTGTTTAGCGAGGCTTTGATACCACTGTAAGTCGATGTACAACACCCCACGACTTGCGGGGAGGCGGAATAATGAAAAACGATCATGTTTTAGGCGTAAACATCGACTAACCGAGAATCTTTGCATAAACAATAACTAACAAGAAACCATAGAAGAGTTAACTACTATGATAAGTGATTATACCTAAAGAACCGAGTCCTTCGTCTTGTCGTTCTCCACGTCCTCTCCGGCTTTCTCTATGTAGTAGAAGATCCACCCGAGAGCTTTACTACAAGCTTCACCTCTAACTTGAGGTAACTAGGTTTCTTAAATCGCTAATCTAAGTAACCTAAGTGATATAGAGAATGGTTAAGGATTAAGTAGTCTACTCTAATCCTTGGTCTCAACACATGAGAGGGGAGGATTAAGGTTTGAAGAAAGAGAGCTTGAGGAAAGAGAAAGTGAGCAAGAGAATGAGATGAGGTAATGAGCTATCATAATATATATCAAGCATTATCATTTATCCAATAAAAGAAAATAAAGGATTAATCATCATGATTAATAAATACAAGAGGGTGATTCATCTCCATGAGTCATTAAGCATTTATGATGCATTAATGATATGGATGAATCACTCAAATGACTCACTAATCTCATTTAATGCATATGCCACCTTAACCCCCAAGTCACCATCTTCTAGAAGCTTCTCGCGTAATTACGAGAACGCCCCTTCTATCCGTGAAAACACGGAAAAACTTTAGAGTGTATAAATCCAATAACCGGATACTAGAAACTGGCTTAAACCAAAGCCGGCTAGTAAAAACTGTCCGGATGTCGTACGTGCGTAAACACACGTATACGTCCGAACCCTTGTCGTAAAACCAAACGACCTCTATATCGTTTCGCCTGGAGTAGGGAAACTCTCTGTGTGGGACTCTAGAGACTCGACTACTACGCTGGCAGTGGGTTCAACCACAGACCGCAAGCGGCACTAGCTGTACGTAACGGTCCCCAGGTAGATGTCGATAAGAAGGCCGATGAGGAAACCCATCCGAACTCCTACTGAGTCTGATGTGACAATCTCCGTACAGTCCGGTCTGTTCGTCTAAGACTATCGCATATCGGGCCAAGGGGGCGGCAAGCGTCAGTCCCCTAATAGCGGTATAAGTCATGTCGGAGCGAAGCCCATTACACCCTGAGAAACTACTGGAACCTACCAGCAAATCTCGCTTGCCCTGGCCAGGAACTTTGCGTAATGGCTCTCTGACACAGCGCGATATAAACTCCCAATACCGGGAGAGACGAATCCTGTCTAACCGCCACTGCCTCCAAGTGCTCGGGACTGCACCCAACTGCTACCTGTTTGCACGACTCCTTTGAGCCGTGGTAGGGTAGCAATCTAAGAACAGTGGGACACACTCGAGGCAAAGTAGCAGTGTCAAGTCTGCGGACTATGCTGTACTCATGTCACCTGGGAACTGTTCACTGACGACTGGTATAAAACCAACCAACAGTTCCCTGTGAATCCTGTCCGGTGTACCAGTAACCCAACGAGCACCTGCATACTATCTCCAGTACGACGTACTGACGGCTGTGGGACAGACCATATCCCCAACTGGGATGAGAAGCGTACACACTAATCTACTCCGGAGTATCGATGCCCTGTCTCGATAATCCTACGACTAGGGACCTGAATAAGGATGTGCTTGTAGACTACCCAGCCCCCACTAGTGTGACTGCCATCACAACGCTGGTAGTCAAGCAAGATCCTAAGAGCTCTATCAATACGTATACTCACATATTAAGATAGAAAAACTAAGTAGCATACTGCCATGTTTAGCAAGACTGTTATATACATGTGAATATCCCAAGCTTCCATTAAGTAATATACAAACTAGTATGATACAATAATGGCCCCTAGGGTATATACACTAACAGTACCGGGTGGTCCATTCATTTTGCTGTAGGGGGCTGCCTCACTTCAGGTTTTGGCGGGTAACTTGCCGCACCCGTAGGGGTCTAGGTTTCATTGCACAGGCTATCCACACGACCAGGGGAACGTCGGGTTTCAGTAGCGGTTCTGTGAAACCCGGGGATCCCAGATTATCTGTATTGTTCTGTGATGCATATTACTTCTCTATAATGTTGCATATTATCTGTCACGACCCGCAAGGTACAGAACGTGACTGGCACTTAAGTTTACGAAACGTCTCAAGACGTCCGTAAAATAAGTAAGCCAAAGCCCAGAAACCAAAACTAAATAAGCAAAAGAGTGAAGAAAACCCAATCAATTGAAAGCGAGTTTATCAAATAAGTCATGTAAAACCCTTTTTAAAAAACAATACCAATTTTTCCGAAAATTTCGGCAGAGTCTCCTTTGTAAATACTGGCCCCCAAAATGGGTACAACAAGAATATATATGAATCCAACAAATAAGGCATCCCCAAGCGGGAGCTAGCTCTTCGCCACAAGGCGGTCATAAATCCCACGCAATATAAAGCAACAGCATGCGAAATAATCATAAGGAAGCATGAGAAAAACAGCATGTCGACTCAAGTGAGCTCGACCCCAAAATACAGCATAAAAAGTCCACAATCTCACAGTCTCATCTCTAGGTCAATATACAACAATACTGGTAGATACAGTAGATGGAGTACACTAGATACAAGGAATATACAAGGTGGTACAAAAATAATAATATAACCCACCTAAGAGCAAAACCTCAAGTCCAGGCAAAAGAGGTAAAAGAAGCAAGTGCGCCCGCCACTACTGTACTGACGGAGCGGACCTGCAAAAGGCTGTGGCACAACGGGGGTGAGTTGCCAACTCGTGAGTAATAAATAACATCTACACAGGCTATCGAAAGCATGCACACAAGTATCCTAGCATCTAAAATACAGGTAAGGCAGGACATAATAGCAGGTATGTATGCAATATGAATATACTAGCAGGTATGAATGCAATGCGAATCAACTCATTATCTGAATGTGTAAATATAAGAATCATGTTTTTCCCTTAGGAACCTCTTTTGAAATACCAGCACAATACCAATAGAATCAACAAGAACCTGTGTCCAGCAACGACACCTCAAAACTATCACAAATCTCATATATCCATGTCATAGTATCTCTGGCCTCAGCCATCCGGCTGACCCATCTCAATATCAATATCTCATCATCTCGCGGCCACGGTCGGTATCCTCTGGATATCCGCCGTCCCAAACAGTCACTGGTAGGTAATCCGTCCCCTGCCAGGCTCAACGTCAACAACACATTCCTCTTGCCCCGGGGTACCTTACCGGGCCCACCATGTACCCGTGACGGTTCCTCCACTCTCGACACGGATCTCAAAAACCACAGCAAACTCATGGTGGACGACACTTACATCACTAGAAAACCGCAATTTACATATTTTAAAAATATAATAAGTTTAGAAATTTTGCGGCTTTCCCCCGAAATCCAGAAATATCATAAAATCTTAAGAAATCCTCATAAGTGCATATTTCAATGATAATGAATGCATATGGTATCAATAATCAAGTTGCGATGTGTGATTAATAGATTAGGCATGAACAAATAATATGATGAAGTACATGCACATGAATAGCAATCCTACGATTTCATTTTAAGAAATTAAAGCAATAGCGCAAGTTTAAGTATCAATTATAGTAAAAGGTTTTAATTTAAAGGTTATCTAGTGTGGTGGTATGGCAATTACCAGGGTGTGTGTGTAAGCATGAATAGTGCTCGTGCTGCATATAAAAACCCTAGCAATGGTGCAGGTGTCCTATAGAATGGGTTCGTATATGTATGTCAATATAAGGCATGAATATAGCAAATAATCATACAAGTATTACACCCCTAATTACTAACATTACTAAGAATCCTTTTAAGCCACTAAAACTATCGGGCGACTTGCGCCATCCAACGATAGTCCCCCGTAGATGTTACATCTACTCACCGGAATCCCTAGCTAGTCACGTCCAATCACCGCTTTCCCCTTTCGTGCCGCGTCTGACGTCTCCGCGACCGAACCTGGAATTTACATCAATACCAAACATAAGGTTACATATCAAGAACGACGCAAAACCCAAACGAAAATACTAACGTTCATAAGCTAGGTACAACGTGCACAAGGTGCGCGGAACACACGCGAAAATCGCAAAAACTAACTAAAATCGTCGATTTGGTCGCCCGGCAAAACTAAAACCCGAACACTCAAAAATCCGCACTCACACATCCTAAAAGTCATAGGATACGCTAAAAATATCATCAAGACATCGCAAATACATCACCACAAAAATTTAATAAAAACTAGTAAGCACAAAAGACTTCCAAAATCGTGCAAACTTCGCGGATTTGCGATAAAGTGCACACAACTTCGCGCAAACAGCCAAGTTAACCATAGATAGCCACTACACAAATTTCCAACACACTAGCAATGCTTAAAAACCTAATTTCCATAAACAAATCCTTTCTTGATTTTTTTATAATTAGCAATACAATCAAAATTTCACACTAGATTAACTTAGATTAGCATAATTGAAGCCACTTATGCAATGTAAGCTCATTGATTAGGTTAGTATAACAACTAGATAACAAAATAACCTAATAATGGTTTTCTAAACCCTAGTTTAATTTCAACCATGAACTTTTAAAAATCTAGAATGAAGCTAACACTAAATTAACACTAAAACAATTTAATTTAAGAAACTTAACCAAAAGAATTTAATTAGGAAGAATTTATACCTCAACTAGAGATCTAGCAAGAACAATTTGCCTCCAAAGATGCCTCCTTTCTCCAAGATTTAAACTAAAGTGGGTGTGAGAAGAGATGGATTAAGGTTTTGTGTTGAAATAGTGAAGGATTTGTTGATTTTTGTTGAATTTTGAGATGAATTTTCTTGAAGAAAATGAGAGAAAAGAGAAGGAAAAATAATGGAAGGTGGGGCTGCTCTCGGCCAGAAAAATGGAGAGGGGGAGAAGGGTGTGGGCTTGCTAAATCTTTCACCAAGTCAAAGCCATTTCATATCCAAAGTACACCATACCTTAATTACAATATTTTAATCATTTTCAAAACAAATCATTCACAATTGTTAAAGTCAAATGGAGGGGGATGGGGCTGTTGCAGAGTGGTGGGGCCGGCCTTGGGGTGTGGGGGTGAGTGGGAGAGGTTACAAAAAGAATCCCATGCAAAAAAGACCCCCCACAAGTCCAAAATTGCAAGTTTTAGCTTAAAATTCAATAAATTTCGATTTCCATAATAAAAATTAGTTAAAATTTAAAATAAAATACTAAAAATTTATATTACAACTAGATTTTAATTAACATGATTTTAAAGCTTAAATTTAGCCCATTTAAATTTGTATTTATCGCTAATTTAATGTATTTTCTTACCGGCTTAAAATAATATTAAAAATTGAAAAATTAGGGAAAATTTTTAAACGACCAGAATTTCATAATAAACTCATTTTCTACTAAAAACTAGCAATTACCTATCCAAATTAGGTATAATTAGTCCTAAACTGCAAAATAACAAAAAAGACGATTTACGGAAAAATACCACATTTTCACCGATTTTCGGGAAAACACCAAAACGACAATTCAAGACGCTACATTATCACGCCTGGAGCGATTATTGTATATTGGTATATATACTATTATATGTTGTATATGTTTTACACCCGCTCTAGTCCAGTCCCCGCTCTGTCGTTAGTTAAGTAACATAACGGGTAATGACGGGACCCAGTGAAGAATGCGGATGGCATATACGTACATTATATTTTCATTCTTTTCTGGTGTGATTATTTGATGGGACTGCATTGATTCTTATCAATGCAAGGATAAAACAAACTTATATTTGATGTTGTTGGAACAGTTTTAAAAGGTGTTATTACAAAGACGTTTCCTTTTGTTTTGCATAGTGATATTCAGTTAGAATATCCTGCATCTCATTCGACGAGGCAAGGGCCGAGATCCCTTCACCGGGAGTGACCCCTTGGGCAGAAGTTTACGTCATGGTAATAACTTCACTATAGTCGATTACAAGTTGCTTTGCATAGCGGTATTCAGTTAGAATATCCTGCACCTCATTCCACGAGGAAAGAGCCGAGATCCCTTCACCGGGAGTGACCTCTTTAGCAAAAGGTGTTCATCACTATATTTTTATAAAAGCTATCGGGTTCCTTCGGCGATATCAAGTTCATTACGTTAAAGGTTTTTCGCCAAAAACTAGCCGTAGCCCCCCGTCATTTCTTTTGGATATTCAGTAGTATTCAACCTATGTATATTTGGCCCTTAGTCAAGACATAGTGATTGGTAGCTGCTGGGGTGTTCACATGTTGCATAGATAGATGCGTTGGTTTGGGACAGTCGTATTACTGTTTTTGGCCCTTAGTCAAGAGTATGTACGGGTGGGTTCAAATTGACCTGGATAATGATGGATAGAACTTGACATGTGACTTATGACATTTTTGGCCCTTAGTCAAAGTCATAAGTGCATGGGGAAAAATTATATCGGGAGTTTCTAAAGAAACTGAAACTTGCCAAGTATGCGCATACCTTCTGGAGTATGATAACATGAGTGGATTCCTTCACGTTATCATGCGATGAGAGTTGGATCCCGATTCCCACTGATGAGTTGGTTTACTCTTCGGGTGATCCCGATTGATTCTTCTTTTAGGTTTGGAGGAGAATTTGACGGTACAGTGGGAGGTTTCCTGATTAGATAAAGTGATAACCATTCTGATCTAGATTAGAGTGCACGCAGAGTGTTTCTTTTCTCGCTCTCTCTCTTTGGCAGCGACCATTGACCAACCCTAGACTATGACTCAGTGACCAAGTTGACCGAACCTTCTTAAAATACCGGATTTTGGATTGTCTAAAGTTGCATAAGTCATTGCCGCTCCTTCTTTACCCTTTGTATTTCTCAGAACACCCCGTATTACTACGGACATCCACTTCCATTGGATAGATCCATCGTATGGTTATATACGAACTCGAAAGGATTTCTTCGAGGATGGATCCAAGTTCATGAGAAATTGAATTGGTTTATTCAGTTGTCTTTTATTATCACCTTCTCTCAGGTTGCGAGGGCTCCTTGGTTTAGGAGAGTACACCTATTACGCTTATTGGATAGTCTTATTCTAAACCATAGGCAGGTGCCGAAATGTGGGGAATGAAGAAAACCAATTAGCCTAAGTAGGGTGTACAGAAGGTAATAACTAAAGACAAAATAAAGGGATTAGAAAGAGGGCAAAGTAAATTGCGACTGCTATCATTCACGACCAAAACACGTACTTCATCGCCACTCCAATTTCACCTTTGCTTTTTCCCCAGTTCGGGAGAAATAGAATAAGGTATTATTCAGTTGTCTTTTATCATCATCTTCTCTCAAGTTGCGAGTACTCCTAAGATTAGGAGAGTACACCTATTATGCTTACTGGATAGTCTTCTTCCAAACCATAGGCTGGTGCCGAACGGTAGGGAAGGAAGAAAACCATTTTCATAACGAAGGTGTACAGAAGGTAACGAGTAAAGACAGATAAAGGGATTTGGAGAAATGGCAAAGAAACATACGGTTATAGTCATGAATAGGATTATGGAAGAGACATTACTAAGAATACCAGGACACCCCTACGAAACATTTTCATATTTCAGTGCATTGTTAAAGGAAAAATGATTTCCCGATTAGATACTTACTTCAGGGTATGTATTTACCAGGTTTCATTCTTACATCTGTATACAGATGATAAGTGGGAGTAAGTTATTAGAAATTAGGTGATCATCCTCATTATATCGGAATTCGTTGTAATTGGTGATATTTGAGGAAATCGCCTGGGTACAGTTTTCAACCTACGATGCACACGTTTTGAGTTATTCAACTCAGCGGACTTATACAGAGTATTGTATGTTGTCCAGTGTCCATCAGGACAAAGGGGTAGGTCCTCGTACTATGTTCTGTTTACTTATGACTTCTCTAGTTTTTAGACAAGTGTTTCGTAGAAATACAATGTCTAAGTTTTGAGAAGTTGTGGGTATAAGAATAAAGTAGAGAACCAGGTATCGCAAGTATCGGGATTCTTCAAAGAGATCGAAGATGTAGATTCTTGTGATTGGTATTCAAGTAATGGTTTTGAGAAACTTGTTTCTCTTTCGGGTTTCTCATACTTGGATGTATTCCTAAGTTGAGTAATGCTGATTAGCGTATCTCCATTAAGATGATATGCACTGGAGACAACTGCATGATTTGAATCTGGTTCCAATTAAATTAGTACCTCTATTTCTTTATTGTATATAGAATGGTTCATATCTTAACGATGTTAAGATACGGGGAGTTGTCCAGCTTATGCTTAAAACCAGACACTGGATAACTCAAGGCACATTTCTGTAATAGCAGTTTGTGGGTTGACCCTGGCTTTGACGAGGGTTGATTTTCTACCATTTGGAAGATCAATAGTGATATTGTTCTTGACTCGCCACAGTTTTAGTAAAATGGATTTTTTCAGAAAACAGTAGTGGGAGTATGGTAGAACTGGAAGTGATTCCAAAACCGCAAACGGTTACGGAAAATTTAATAGGACCTATATATTCAATCAGGTTTGACATTCCATTAGCTACTCCGCAGATATGGTGGGTAACCTCAGACACCCGAGAGGTACTCCGGTAGCCTCAAGGACGGTGACAGGGAGGTTCTTGTTTACCCAGACTTGACACTACTGTTGTTCCAGACTATGAGACCCTGCAGGAGGATATGTATAGCGTTGTTCTAAACTAGCTTTAGAAGTGTACATATATATATTATTCTACCAGAGGGTTGTCGTAGTCAGTGGGAGCAGCGGAAGCATAGTGGGCAAGTAGCTTATGTCTATTTATAGGCTTGAGCATAGATAGCGGAGATAAGATCATCTATTTTTGATGTGACAGTCATGGGTTTGACTTCATCAGAATAGGGGATGGATCTGTTGAGAAGGTAGTAGGGTGTGATGTCCTGGTATTTGGATAACATACACAGAGAAGGAAGTAAAATTCATATACTACGATCGGTTATATTGTGGTCGTCACACAGTTGTTTCTCCACAAAGGATATGGATATAATATAAGACATTCTAGTTTCTAGATCTATGGTTTTAGATCTAGATTTGGGTAGTTTCCCAATGTGGGCATTTTGACAGTATTCTAATGGTTTTTAGAATAGATGACTCCTGGCATGGTGGTGTACCTGCAGGTGATGGATTCACCCTCTCTAAAGGTGTCTTACAGACTAAAGGGGAGAGGGATATGCATGATTGGCAGATCACTTGCTTAGGCAATTGAGTCAATCGTGAAAAGTCAAGTACCACACCAGATGTTGTTTTTGTACTAGATGCGATAAGTTAATATTAATCCAATCCTGGAGAAACATAAGGAAGAAGTTTTAGAACATAAGTGAATGTTCTATGGATTTGATGACGGCAGCCTCCTTCGGGAGACGGTTATCATTCCAGGCTTCAAAGGTGACATGAATGACAGAGTGATTGTCAGATTTATAGTTTTCCCTCTAACGAGGGACAGTATTATGGACAGTTGGTCCAAGAAGATACTGTGGGAGGCATGGTGCTGGATACTGATTAGGTTCAGTTATCGATACAGTCTAAGAAGTTTGGATTTGGAGTTCATTTATGAACTACGTCTCATCAGATATCCAGACATATTCTAAGACAGGTATTACTCGATTCGGGAGATGCTTTCTCCGCGAACTTGAGATTTAAAGAGACATAGAAAGAAACATCAGGGCGGATCCACTCACTAAGGCTATTTCTCGAACACAATAGTTTTATAAACGGGCTTTGTGAAACTGATAAGTAGAGGAGTTGGATGTTCGGTATCACACGGGCTATGAGTATGCGACATCGCAATAATTAGCCTTAAGTGCAAGTGGGAGATTGTTGGATATAGTGCCCTCAAAGTCAATTATTAGATCGCAGGTACGTGATTGTAATGATTGAGACAGGACCTATACCGATATGACAGTCTTGCTCGAGATGATAGTATGCTATCTGGTTTGACTTTATCATCGTATACATGCTTTAGTTCACTATTGCATGATGATAGAGCCCATAGGATTCTTGCTTGACTGCCAGAAGTATGATGGCGATCATATACGTGGGAGCTGGGGTCTATAAGTACATCCTTAAAGTGTCCCTTGTCGTGGGAGTTTCAAGACAGGGCATCGATACTCCAGAGTAGACTAGTGTATACAGTCGAGACCCCGGTGAGGGGCGGTGGCCGGTCTCACAAGCCATTGGTGTCAGTTGGTTCACCTAAGATGTATACAGGTGCTCATTGGGTTATGAGTACACCGGACAGGACTCGCCAGGAACCTGCTAGTTGGTATTATACCTAGCGTCAGATAGCAGTTCCCTGGTGACATGTGTACAGGTTAGTTCATCTACCTGAGGTCGTCATTTGTCTCATGTGAGTTCCCACTGTGCTTTGATTTCTACCCTACCACGGCTCAAAGGAGTCGTGCAAACAGGTCTTTTTTGGGTACAGTCCCGAGCCACATAGAGGCAAGTGAGCGGATCGGCGGGGGATTCGTCTCTCCCGGTATTGGGGGTGAGATCACACTGTGTCTAGGAGAGCCATTACACAAAGCCCTCGGCCAAGGCAGGAGATTTACTGGTAGGTACTCCAGTAGTATCTCAGGGTGTTCTGGGCTACTCTCTGACATGACTTATACCGCTAATGGGGGTCTGAAGTTACCAGCCCCCTAGGCAGATATGAGATACTCATAGATGAACGGACCGGACTGTATGTATATTGCCACTGTTAGGCTCAGTAGGGTTTCTGGATGAGTTCGCTCGTCAGCTTCCCTTCCAATCAATACATAGGCAACCGTTACGTACAGCTTGTACCTCTGACATGCTAGTGGTTATACCCAGTGCCAGTGTGTTGATGAGTCATTAGGGTCCCCCACAGACAGTTTCCCAAGTTCGGGCGAAACGTTGTAGAGGCCGTATGGTTTTATGACAAGGTTCGGAAAATGCACGTGCGTTTACGCACGTGTCATATTTCGGGCAGATAATACTGGTAGGCTTTGGTTTAAGCCGGATCCAAGTATTATACTGTGTAGATATAATATTTTTGTCTCAGTTGCATTTGTATTCGGTCGTAATACAAATGCGGGTATGTTTATACTGTTACGGGGTTATCCTGAAATTCGTTTCAGGATCGCTTTTGGAAGTTGGCAGCTTCTTGTTTTCTATCACCCGTATTTGACATTCGGTTAAATACGGATTTATATTTTCTTGATGAGTGTAGAAGGTTCTAGAAGCATCTAGATGATGACTAGGATGATGAGGTGGCTTGTGACTCATTAGTGCATTGATTGTGCATTTAATGAGTTGATGACTAGGTAATGGTGATTCATTAGTTCATTAAAGATTATGCTAAGTGTTCTATATGACTCATACATTTGTTTTAGTGCTAATGGTCACCATTTTGGTTCCTACACTCACCCCCCCCCCCCCCGCCACCTTATATGGCCGGCCCCCTCTTTGGAAAAGATTAAGGTTGCTTGAAAAAAGATTGATATAGTTTTGGATTCATGGAAATTAGATAGCCTCATTTCTCATTTCATCCGATCAAAAAGGCAACTTCATTAACCGTTCGTCCATGGCTTTGGACGAAGTGAGATAAAGTGTTCTACTCATTCTCTACATCATCTTGGTCATCTCTTTTGGCAAACTTGATGATCGAGTTGCCTCGGTTCAGAGGCGGGAGCCCGTTTAAAGATCCGTCGATGTGGTGCCACCTGGAAGAGAAGACTGGAGATTCAGGAGATCGGAGCAGCCGCAACAAAGCGTGGGATGATGGTTGAAGACTGAAGGACTCGGATCGTTCGGTATAACATTTCTACCCACTTTGTTGTTTATTAGTTTAGCTTTAATGGAAGATCCGGGTTATAGTACGCGATAGCGCCAGTTGTAAAAGTTTTTGTTCCGTATTTGGCGTCTGTTAGACGGCCGAGGCGCTACCGTGGACTTACAAGAGGCACCGGGCAGTAACCCTGCCCGGCCAAGGGTCCTTAGTAGGCTTCTTACAGCCCCTCCCACGCTAAGGACCAAAGTCCTCCCAGAGGCAGTCGAGTCCTTGCTCGGCTATCCCCGGCCGGTAGCTTCCTACCAAAACCAACAGGGATCAAAGTCCTCGCCAAGAGGCACCGGGCAGTAACCCTGCTCGGTCCCTATCCTGAAGGATCAAAGCCCTCGCAATAGGCAACCGAGCGGCTGCCCTGCTCGGTCATCTCCGGCTGGTAGCTCCCTACCCATGACGCCAAGGATCGAAGCCCTCGCAAGAGGCATCCGAGCTGCTACCCTGGTCGGTCATCCCAGGCTGGTAGTTGCCTACCCACGACGCCAGGGATCAAAACCCTCGCCAAGAGGCAACCGCGCAGCTTCACTGCCCGGCCATCCTTAGTGGGCTTCTCACAGCCCCTCCAACGCTAAGGGTCAAAGTCCTTAGTAGAGGCAGCCGAGCAGCTTCTCTGCTCAGCTATCCGTGGCCGGTAGCTTCCCTACTCGCAACGCCAGGGATCAAAACCCTCGCCAAGAGGCAACCGAGCGGCTACCCTGCTCGGCCATCCTTCGCAGGCCTATCACGGCCCCTCCAGTGTCAAGGATCAAAGCCTTCGCCAAGAGGCATCGGGCAACTACCCTGCTCGGTCATCCTTTGCAGCCCTCAAACGGCCCCTCCGGTGCCAAGGATCAAAGCCCTCATCGCGAGGCCGCCGAGTTCCTTCCTGCTCGGCGCATCCCCAGCGGGCATCCTCCTGCCCATCAGACGCTGAGGATCTGAAGCCCTCATCGCGAGGCCGCCGAGTTCCTTCCTGCTCGGCGCATCCCCAGCGGGCATCCTCCTGCCCATCATACGCTGAGGATCTCAAGCCCTCATCACGAGGCCGCCGGGTTCCTTCCTGCTCGGCGCATACCCAGGGGGCATCCTCCTGCCCATCTCAAGCCCTCATCGCGAGGCCGCCGGGTTCCATCCTGCTCGGCGCATCCCCAGCGGGCATCCTCCTGCCCATCAGACGCTGAGGATCTGAAGCCCTCATCGCGAGGCCGCCGGGTTCCTTCCTGCTCGGCGCATCCCCAGCGGGCATCCTCATGCCCATCAGACGCTGAGGATCTCAAGCCCTCACGCGAGGCCGTTGGGTTCCTTCCTTCTTAGCGCATCCCCAGCGGGCATCCTCCTGCCCATCAGACGATGAGGATCTGAAGCCCTCATCGTGAGGCCGCCAGGTTCCTTCCTACTCAGCGCATCCCCAGCGGGCATCCTCCTACCCATCAGATGCTGAGGATCTGAAGCCCTCATCGCTAGGCCACCGGGTTTCTTCCAGCTCGGCTCATCCCCAGCGGGCATCCTCCTGCCCATCAAACGCTGAGGATCTGAAGCCCTCTTCGCGAGGCCGCCGAGTCCCTTTCTGCTCGGCGCATTCCCAGTGAGTAGCTTCCTACCCTACAAAGACACGGATCCAAAACCCTCCGAATAAACTCATACTCGATACCCGACAACAAGAACGCCGTGTCGTCTCCGGACATTCCACCACGAGGAATTACCAGTGCCAAGCCGCACAGAGAGAACCAAGCAGTCCACTCTCGACCCGACCCACGAAGTAGATCGGAACGAGAGTGGGGGGCTAATGATGATGCTCAAGAACGGTAATTCCTTAGATCGTGACATGTGGCGGATGACGTATCACATGCGTAAACAAATTAGGCCTCTGAGGGCCACGGAGGGGGAGCCAGTGTGCTATAGTAGGGGCTTCCCTCCAACCCTGTCTTCAAAGTTGTACCCCACTCCTTGCCCCCGAGCACCTCAGCAGCCAAGCCAAGTGTCCATTTGCTCTACTCCGAGCAAGACGGGCCCGAGCCTCCTCGGCCCTTCCGGCTCATCTCCGAGCTACCAGAAGACCAAGATGCCTCGGCCCTCCCGCTCGTTCCCGAGCTCCCCCGCCGAGGCCAGCTTCCTCGGTCCCTCCGACCGACCAACTCCACCACTTACAGGCGTAACCGCCGCTCCGCAAATCTTGCCATGCGCAGATTCTCCGCCAGCAACATCCCACATTCCACGCCATCACGATCCCTATTAATGGGCGATCCGCTCTTTACGCGGGCGTGACGTTGGGAGCGTAACTGTCGGCGAGATTCTCGCGCCTACTACTGCGTGCTGCCGCCGCTATATAAACCCCCATCACAGAGGGGTCAAGTAAGCCATTCTTTACTCTTTTAAGCCATTACTCTGCTCGGATCTCATTACTAACTTGATCGTCGGAGGGTCCTTGGTGGTACCAAACCACTCCGGAACTTTTTTGCAGGTACTTGGCACCAAACTCCTCATACCACCTCTTCCTTCAAAACCCATTGAGACCCACTCGCAACAGAAGATAATCGTCCAAATCCACCGGGAAATCAACGGAAGACAACATCTGACGAAGACCTGAAAAGGACCTCCATCAGAGACCAAATGTGCAAATCTGTGGTGTGTCTTTTCCATAGTAGATTAGATAAATATTGTAGGCGATTGTACAATAAGTCATTTGCGTGATTTGCGGATGATTTCGAGCACTATAGATGTACATTTTGCAAACTAGTCCCTAGTAATTTCATCTTTTACAACAATGGCTTTATTACCATTATACTACTTCTCGATGCACGATATTATCAATTCTGTAATTATTAATACATTAATTTAGTTTAGAATTGTTATTAAATATATAAATTAATATCAACTTCTTGGGCTAAAGATCCAATTTCTGTCGCCATAGTAAGAAAATTTTCTTTTCGGTGGTTAATAATATCAACTTTACACTTAGGAATACAGCATAGATACGCTGTATTTGTTGGTACACAAACTACTATAGAGAAGAGAGTACATTGATTTTATTTCATTAGATGATTTACTTATGGTAAATGCCCGCTTTTAAGTCTCATATTTAGCACAAAGCCTTATAGTAACTTAAGATATTGTTTCAAAGACACATAACTTATGGGCCCGTTGGTTGTCCTAGGTGTATGGGGTGAGAGCTCTCGTGATCGAGCCCTCATCACATGCACTGGGTATTTACCCCTTTTCCCTTTGTTTGTTTAATTAAATCCGCACGTCTAGGTTCGATCCTGAGCGCGCGTGGATGTGTGTCATGGGACCCCTAGGCTAGCCAGGATGCTCGGTTGTAAAAAAACTGATGATGCTCAATATTGGCGGTCTCCAAGATCTGGACACGTGGCAGATGGCGTATCCCAAAACTTAGAAGGAAGGGCCACAGGGGCCGACCAGGCAACCCCTGTACCCGACCCACAAGCACAAGCTGGCCCTCCTCGGGGCCCTCTGCAAGTTGGTCTCCTCGACCCTCCCTTTGCTCATCTCCGAGCTCCCTAGCCCAGGCCGTCTTCCTCGGTCTCTCTGACCAGCTCCACCACCCACAGGCATAACCGCCGCTCCGCGAATCTCGCCATGTGCGGATTCTCCGCCAGCAACATCCCACGTTCCACACCTCCGCGATCCCCATTAATGGGCGATCCGCTCCCTACGCGGGCGTGACATCGGGAGCGTAACTGCTGACAAGATTCTCGCGCCTGCTACTGCGTACCTTCACCGTTATATAAACCCCCACCACAGAGGGGTCAAGTAAGCCATTTTTTTACTCTTCTAAGCCGTTACTCTGCTCGAATCACATCACTAACTTGATCGTCGGAGGGTCCTCTGTGGTACCAAACCCTCCCGGGACTTCTTTGCAGGTACACTGCACTGAACCCCTCATATTACATTCCTCACCAAAACCCATTGAGACCCACACGTAATAGAAACACATTGCCAAAATCCACCGGGAGATCAACGGAAGACAACATCTGACGGAGACCTGAAAAGGACCTCCATCAGTTGGCGCCGTCTGTGGGAACATAACTCCACAAAACACAAAGTTGGCCTTCCTGTCTCCGCCCACATGGCAAGCAACCATCCTGAAGATCCCGGTACCAGCCGCCGCCTTCCACTCACCGAAGGCGGGGATGAGCCTCCTCCAGCGACCATCATCAACGCCCTCGCCGGCCGGATAGATCGGCTATAATCCCTCGTGGAGGCGCTCGTCCGCATCCAAGCGGCAGCGCATGGGCCCCAGATCGTCGCTCCAGCGCCTCCAGAAGGCTCTGCCCCTGTCTAGACGGCCGACCACCAGCAGGCTACGTCCTCTGGCCACCGATCTCTCGAGTCGGTACTCCCTGAGGCCCGCTGGACGGCCCACGGCTCCACGCCAAAGTCTGCCACCAGAACGCCTCGCCTCGAGCCTCCTCGCGACCCTTATCCCCCTGAGGAGATGTCAGTCACCTCGCCTATCCACAGGCATGATCGACACCACCACCCTCGGTGGGGCTGTACAGAAGGGGTTCGCCTCGGCGTCTCGAGAGCCACCTCGCCCCGGGACCTGAGGCAACTCAACGAGAGGAACCGGGGCCGCTCCCGGACGCAGGTCACCCGCAGCGGAGGCCAGGGATCCCAAGGCGTCGATTCCTTGGGATACCACGGTCGGCTCGACGCCCTCGAGAAGAAAATCGAGGGCATGAGCCGGGAGGCTCACCTCTCGAGCGACGGGGCTAAGTATGCCTCCGATTCGCTCACAAAGTCGTTCACCGAGGAGTTGCTCGCCGTCCACGTATCCTCGCGAAACAAGCCCCCAAAGGTCTCTCTGTTCGACGGGAAAACCGACCCGAAGGACCATTTGGATGCTTTCACCGCGGGGATGAGCTTCCATGACCACTCCGACGCCGCCCAGTGCAAGGCCTTCCCAGCAACCCTCATCCGCGCCGGTCAGGACCGGTTCCGGGGGTTCGAGCCCCGCTCGATCTCGACCTTCGACGAGCTGGCTACTCAGTTCCTCGGCCATTTCGTTGGGAACCGTCGACAGAAGCGCACGGTCGACTACCTCTTCACGGTTAAGAGTGGGGACAAGGAAACGTTCAAGGCCTACATTACCCGTTTCTACAACGCCTTCCTCGAGGTGCCCGAGCACCGAGACGAAACCGTCGTCACGGCGCTTAGATCTGGTCTAAGGCATAAAGAGTGGTTACGCTCCTTCGCGTTGGCGCAACCTAAGACCATGGCCGATGTCAAGGTGTGGACCGAGCGTAAGGTCCAGCTGGAATCCGAGGTGAACGCTAACCTCTCCCGAGCAGAACGATCCGACCCGAAGAAGAGGGCTCGGGAGGAGAGGTCGAAGCGTCAACAGCCCTACCACCCGAAGTTCTAGGAGTATACCCCCCTCAACGTCTCCCTCGTAGTATTGCTAGAGGAGGCCCAGAACGAGGGGTTCTTCAAGTTCCCTCCGATCCCGCGTCAGGCCGCAAAGCGAACCCGGGGCCCCTACTACGCTTTCCACCGGGTACTGGGCCACGCCACGGAGGGTTGCAAGCAACTCAGGGACTACATCGAAGAACTCATCCAATCTGGGCACCTCGCCACATACTTGAGGGACAAACGACAGGCTGACCGCGAGCAAGAGCAGCATCGCCCTCCTGCCGACCTGACCATCTGTCAGATCATGCTCGTTTCAGGGGACGGCCGGCCCGGAACTCAGGGAGCCCCGTACCCTGTGCCAAGCGCGGGGGCCAACAGTCCTTCAGGGAGCTCGGGAGAAGCCAATAAAGTCATCTACTAGTCTATACTTTTCTTTTAGAGCAGTGTAAACTCTTCCTAGGATCTATTGTTAATTTAATAAAGATCAATGGAATATTGCGAAAAAGAAAGAAAAACCTTGTTTATTCAAAAGGTATTATGGGCTCCTCAGCCATACACGCAAAAAGAAAAGGAAATTACAACAGTGGGGGAAAGGGGTGCAGCGAGCACTGCTCGTGGTACTCGGTAAAAATCTCCGCCAGCCGGGGCCTCGCAAGGTCCAACCTCTATCCCCGGTTCCCCCCGCGCGTGTCGATCCTAAGCCTCAGCTCGTAGCATTCGCGGACGAGCACCTTTGAGCGGGCCAGCCGGTTCGCGGAGATCAGGTCGAAGCCCCTCAAAGACCGCAGCTTGCCCACGACCTCGTCATAGAGCTGCTTGGACAGAGGGTTGTAAAGCTTCGGTGACACTCTCCAGATGGAGTACATCAGCAGCTGCAGCAGGGAGGAGAGTCGGGGGAGCAACCAGCCGAAATGGTCCTCAATGCTCCCATAGACCTGATGCACCGTGTCCTCGGTGCAGTTCTGGTCGTAAAGGTACACGTCTTCGAAGTGAATGATGTCGGGGATGGTAAACGGGAAGTCTTGCATTTTCGATGACCTGTTTATGAAGGATGGAAGGACCAGTACTCTTTCAGCCTTATATAGCCCACTACGCAGCTCAACGGTCGCCCGCTTTCACCCAGAAAGTCGCTGCCACGCGGCGGTCATCAAGCCTTCTCCGGTGGAATCGAAGCGATGCGCCCCTAGCGCTTCGCCTCCCCCGCATTCAATGCGCATACTATGCGCCCTGTTGCCGCGACCGTTCCTATTCCCCATGCCTACAGCTGGACAGTCGGGCTACACTTCGCGAAGATTCAACCCAGTAGCTACCCTGCTCGGTCACCCCTGGTGGGTAGCTTCCCTACCGCAACGCCAGGGATCAGAAAGCCCTCCCAGAGGCAATCGAGCACGAAGATCCCTCGCTCGGCTATCCCCAGCGGGCAACTTCCCTGCCACAACGCCGGGGATCAAAAAGCCCTCCCAGAGGCAGTCGAGCCCGAGGATCCCTTGCTCGGCTATCCTTCAGGACAAAAGCCCTCGCCAAAAGGCACCGGGCAGTAACCCTGCCCGGCTAAGGGTCTTTGGTAGGCTTCTACAGTCCCTCCCGCGCTAAGGACTAAAGTCCTCCCAGAGGCAGTCGAGTCCTTGCTCGGCTATCCCTGGCTGGTAGCTTCCTACCACAACCGACAGGGATCAAAGTCCTTACCAAGTGGCACTGGGCAGTAACCCTGCTCGGTCCCCGTCCTGAAGGATCAAAGCCCTCGCAAGAGGAAATCGAGCAGCTACCCTGCTTGATCAACTCCGGCTGGTAGCTCCCTACCCACGACGCCAGGGATCAAAAGCCCTCATAAGGGGCACCAGAGCGGCTACCCCGCTCGTTCATCCCAGGCTGGTAGTTGCCTACCCACGACGCCAGAGGTCAAAGCCCTCGCCAAGAGGCAACCGCGCAACTTCACTGCCCGGTCATCCTTAGTGGGCTTCTTACAGCCCCTCCAGCGCTAAGGACCCAAGTCCTCCCAGAGGCAGTCGAGTCCTTGATCGGCTATCCCCGGCCAGTAGCTTCCCTACCACAACACCCGGGATCTGAAGGCCTCGCCAAGAGGCAACCGCGCAGCTTCACTGCCCGGTCGTCCTTAGTGGGCTTCTTACAGCCCCTCTAGCGCTAAGGACCCAAGTCCTCCCAGAGGCAGTCGAGTCCTTGCTCGGCTATCCCCGACGGGTAGCTTCCCTACCGCAACGCCAGGGATCCGGAGCCCTCGCAAGAGGCAACCGAGCAACTACCCTGCTCGGTCACCCCCGTCTGGTAGTCGATGCTAGCGTTGACAGAGGTTAAAAGATGACGCCCCTACAGAGCCACCGAGCAGGCGCTCCACTCACGCTTGGCGCAAAGACGGTATACCGTGCTCTGCCCGTCACCCGAAGAGGATCCAAGACCCCGGTGAGGGGCATCAGATCTGTCCAGTTCTAAGCGATCCTCCCCGACTTCGGGGCCCATGGGGATGCCTCCACGGCAGTGCTTGGCATGCTCGTCGGCAAGTGATCGAAATCAACTCGACGGGCGATTGCTAGACAAGTGGCAAACCCGACCTGAAAACACAACGGTGCAAGCAGAGATATCTTACGAGCATTCTTCACAAACAGATGGTAGAGCGCAATTCGATGGAGCCAAAGAAAAAATTTATTACTACCAAAGACAAAGTTTTACAAAGGGTATTTTTTGGGCTCCCCAGCCTTACAAAATTCAAGAAAACAAAATAAAAGGAGGAAAACGGGGGCTCTACACCTCGGGGCCAGGTACGACCTCGAGGTCCTCGACCTCCACCACATGATGCGCGGGGTCCTCGGCGGCTTCCTCGCTAGGAACTTCTTCCCCCTACTCGTTGGCATCCATGAGGGGGAACTCGGCCCGGAGATCTCCGTCGGCAAACTCCGACATCCGTGCCTTAACGGCATCAAGGGCGTCGTGCCAGATGCGGGTCGTAGCCACGGCCAAGTCGTCATAGAAGTCCTTCGACTTCTTATAGCCCTCCACCGCCCTCAGTTCTGCCGACTTGGCCGTCTCGGCCGCCGCCCCCAGCTTCTTTCGAAGGGTCTTCACCGTCCTCTTCAGGTTGCCGGCGAGCACCTGGGAATCCTCGAGCTTGACCTCGGCAATCACGGCGGCCTCGCGGTGCCGGGCTACCTCCCGCTTCCCGACCTCCACCTCGCCTTCCAAGGTGGCAACCCTTGCCATCGCCGCCTCCAGCTCCCGCCTGGAGCTCTCTTCCATCGCGGTGAGCCGGCCCGCAGCCTCCAGCGTCGGGGCTACCACCTTGGCTTCCATACACAGGGCGAGGGCCACGTGCTGGAGAACCTGGAGGACATGAAAAAAGATCAGAAAGATGAAGGAGGCACTGAATCTCACAATGAACCAAACACTTACCTGCACGGACTCCTGGGCGATGGACGCCAGCTGAGCCGTGAAGGTCCCCCCGGGAACTCTACCCCCGGCCGAGGTCTCTATTTCATGGAGGAGGCTATCCGCGATGGACAGCCCCGATGGCACCGCGAACCGGAGGCCCCCTTCCTCCACCATAGTCGGCGAGGACTGGCCCCGGGAAGGTCTCCGGGAGCTCCTCTTAAGCGGCTTCGAGGGAGAGCCAATCTCCTCTTCCGAGGCCGGGTCCTCCTGAATCAGGGCCCGCTTCCGGCCCGATACTCTGCTGGGACCCGGGGCGGGATCCGCCCCCGAGCGCTCGCGGGACACCGCCACCGGAGCGGTAGGAGCCGGGTAGGCTTCGCGCGAGAAGAACTAGTGCCCCCAGCCTTCGTAACCTGCCTCGGCTGGCACATAGAGGCTCTGAGCGAGACGAAGTCCATGGATCCTGCACGAAACAAATACCCAAATAATCAGCGACACGAGCAAAACACAAGCCAAAAAGCTAACCTAACTTACCGATGAACTCAACGGGGCGAAGCCCGGCCCAGCTCAGAACCCTCTCGGACAGCAGCACGTCAGTTCGGGGGATGGGCTCCCATGACGCCACCCTCACCACGGCGGGGTCATCAGACTGGTTCCCCGGCAAGCATTTCTCCCTCGACCACTTGGTAGGCACGGGCCAGTCCTTGCCTTCGGGAGGGGAAAAACGAAGAAAAATTTCTTTTTCCAATCATGTATAGAAGAGGGCAAGGCCACAACCCTAGTCCCGGCAGCGCTCACCGGCCGCTTCCTGAAAGAGAGATGGACCCATCTCGCGTCGCCTACTCGACTGCCAGGGTGACTTTTGAAGACAGGAGAGGAATCGAGAAAGGAATGGATGAAGGGAACCGCCTGTAAGTTCAGGCGGATCAAGAACCCGAGGAGGATCCTCCATGAGTTCGGCACTAACTGGCCGGGGGCCAAACCGAAAAAATTCAGCTCAGCGACAACCTCGGGAGAGAAGGGTGTTAGTTATATGTATGCCCTAGAGGCCATTACTATACATAGGATGTATATTGTAGTGGATGCTTGGACATATATAGGGATGACTTTCTTGCTCGATATGATAGTATGCTATCTGGTTACTCTTTACCTTAACGTGCACACTGATTGTCTCTCTGTTACATGTTGGTAAAGCCTTTAGGATGTGTACTTGACTACCTGGAATATGATGCGGATCATACTAGTGGGGACATGGTAGTCCATAAGTACATCCTTCAAAGTCCCTAGTCGTGGGTGTATCGAGACGGGGCATCGATATACCAGAGTAGACTGGCGTGTAGCTTCTCGACCCATATAGATGGGCGATGGATGATCCCATATCCATTGGTGTTTGACATCAGAGATGATATACGGGTGCTCAGTGTAGACTGGGTACACTGGACGGACTCGCCGAGAACTCTCAGATGGTATTATACCTTACGTCAGATGGCAGTTCTCTGGTAACACTGGTGCAGGTTAGTCTGTATACCCGAGATCGTCATAGAGACTTGTGTGATTCCCACTGTGTTTTGATTTCCACCTTACCACGTCCAAGAGGGCGTGCAAAACGGTGGTTTTTGGGTACAGTCCCGAATCACATGGAGGCAATGAGCGATAGGAGGGGTTTCGTCTCTCCCGGTATAGGGAGTTGATGTTGCGCAGTGCTCGATTGGCTATAACAGGAAGTCCTTAGCCAAGGCTGTTTTAGGGATTTACTGGTAAGTGTTACCAGTAGTTTCTCGACCCGTCATGAGCCTCATATCGACACGACTTATCGAGTTATTGGGGTCTGACGTTGACCACCCCTAGGCGAGATATGCAACATATCAGACGAACAGACCGGACTGTACGGTAGTGTTGCTCGTTGGATTCACATGAGTGTGAGCGGGCTTGCTCGTTGATCTTCCAATCGCTCAATACCCGGGTGGCCGTTACGTTTAGCAGACTGCTTGCGGCTTGTGGGTGTTTGATATGATCATCACCTACTGCCGGCGTATTGACGAGTCTTTAGAGTCCTACACAGGGGTTTCCTGGCTCAAGCGAAACGAAATAGGAGCGCATATGAGATATGTGCGGGACCGAGAATAATACCAGTATGTGATACTGTATTCTATTCTCGCGATTTGTATCATCGGTCGGTTATATGTGATATAGCCGGGTTACCGAATCAAGTGTTGATTCGATACATTGATACACTTGATATTAGTCGGTTATATGCGATATGACCGGATCGTTAAATCAAGTGTTGATTTAATGATTTAATGTATAATTATATATTTGATATATTACTTTACATTGACTAGTATTGGTTCACTTAAGATTGATTTTCTCACTTGAATGTGCACATTGTTTATATGTGATATATGCAAGTGTACATGTTTGTATCATGTTTGATGATACAAACAAGTTGTGTGTATGAGACTTGAACGAAATCAAGGTTAGATTAGGGTTTACTATTTTCCTAAGCATATAACAAAAGTGTGTGACTTTGGTCAAAGTTATCAAGCTTCATGAAGCTTGATAAACATTGACAAAGTCAACTCTCTTTGTCATTTGTTTAAGATATTAGCTAACCCAACCCTTAATCTTATGCTATGGTTAATTCTCTACATGAGTTAAGCATGAGGGCTTAACTCAACCATGGTGCCATGATTAAAAGGATAAGTATTCATATTATTCTTTTAATTCATATGATTCTTTTCTTCTTCTTTATCTTCATCAAGCTCACAAAAGCTTGAGAGCTCCAATGGTGCCATGAGAAAAAGAGTGAGAAATCCAATTCTAAAGTGAACCCACTTCCTATTTCTTCATCCTCTACCACTTTCCATGTAGTATAGCGTGTTCTCTTCACAAAGTTTTTGACCAAGTGAAGGAATAGCTTGAGTTTGAGTCTCCCCGACGTAGATCATCTTCGGCCTCGAAGTCAATGACCTAGCCCGATCGTTTCTCCGATGAAACCATTGCTAGAGCCCAGGATCCGATCATCGCAGCGGAGGGACATCAACACGGAGCTAAAGAAGTGGTGGACCGGATCTACAAAGGTTGTAATCCCTTTCACTTATTAGCAAAGTTGTTTGCTTGCTTATAGTTTCGCCTTTACTTCTAGTTAACGATCTATATTAAGGTTTCTCGGCACCGGAAAATTTTTGTTTGGCATGGTTGATGCCTTGTAGAACCTCTTGAGTGTGCCTAGGAACCCTACAGTGGTATCAGAGCCTAGCTAGAGCTTTAGGCGAATCGTAGATGAAGTTAGAAGTCCGTTCGAACCCGAAACCCTAATCCAATACCCCTCTCTGTACATTTTCTGGAACTGTGGAATTTTCTGAATTAAAAATATGCAGAAAAATCAGCAGGCTTTTGTAAGAATTACTGTGCAATACGTGGGCCCAACTCCATCAAGCCGCCGCGGAACCGCGGCCGTACCCTAGGTTGCGCGGCGGTTCCACGGCAACACTGTAGCTTCTTTGTCCTTTCTTTGCACAGTAATGTCCTATATTGGTTCCTGTGTTTTCTGGGTAATTTTAACTTATATTCAACAGTTGAATTTTCTGGGTTGTTTTGGGGATTCAATGATTCGATCGGTTTATTTAACTTCGTCTATGTGTTTTTCCGGATAATTTTTGAATATGTTAAAAAGTTCGACCGGATATAAATACCCAATTTTTCCCCTGCCGGAAAATTTCCAAGTGTTGGATTTTTCCATAGTTTGAAAACGTTTTAAGTAGTGCAAGTAACGCAATGGACCCTCTAGAAGACAACAAACCTTAACTCGATTATGTGACCGTCTTGAACTGCCCTTTGAACCCTATGGTTTGGGGCAGTACGGCGTACCACATGTGAGGCGTTGGCTTGACCCTTCTACGGCTGGACCGTTGGTACTGTGGCATGAAATGGATGTTTTTGAACTTATTTCAAGAGTTGAGCTGTTTCGGGAAAACTTGGGTGTTTGAATGTTCGATCGGAAAGTTTAACATTTTCTATTTATCTGGAATGTGATACAATATTTGGAATCCACAAGTAGTTATGAGATAACTGATTTGGATGTTATAAACATAGCACTTTAGTCTCACTTGATCGGTTGCCACGGAATTTTGATGTGATCAAAAGTCCGTCGCAATCACGTAGCGTACGCGGATACTCGCCGGTAAACTTAATAGTCAGCCATGCCCCATAGCCCCGACCAAGTGACTGTAGGAGAACCCCGTCGCCGAAAGCATCCGTTCGGGTGCTCGCGATAGCGGTGTTCCGCCTTAGTGCACTTCGTCGACGGCATCTGGGGGTGCGGCCGTCTACTAAAGTTTGCGACGAGCATTCGATCAGTATATCGGGAATCTTGTTGAATTGCCCGACTAGATATTAAAAAGTGTTTTCGATATAGAGACTAAAATGCGGGGTTTATAATTGTTAGGCATGTGATGTCTAAGGAATTCAGATGGTTAGGCATGCGATGTCTAAGGAGGTTGCGGATTCCAACTGTTGTAGTTTTACACTTTCTTTTCTGTGACCGTAAGTGTAATATATGATATCGCCAGTTTCGTTGCTATATGTCAACAACAATTGGGATGCGCACATTCACTTACGTTGATGACATGTAATGTTATGTGTTGCTGGATATGTTATATTGGATCGTCGCGTTTTAAATAGCTGGGGTTTTTATGTGAGATGAGAGTTTTTCATTTTCATTCATGTAAAAATTGTTGTATGTAATATTCTTTTATTGGGGCACTTCCAGGTAGCGGAAGATGTCACCCATTGTATATTATTTATTTTTCCGCACTAGGATAGATCCAAGGAGGAAAGCACAAGTAGCCGGGTTCTGGAGTCCAGTGGGAGACCAACTCGAGGAGTCGAGTCCGGGTCTCCTAACTCTAGAATTGGTAGGGTTGCTTGCCGCTCTCGTAGGGGTCTAGGGGTGTGGGTCTGGCTATTCATCGCGACCGTGGAATCCGTGTTTTATACAGGCTCGTATTGAAAACACGGACGTCCTAGTATATGCAATATTTCATATGTTTCTTCTGCTGCGATATCTGTGATGTGATCATTTGATGTTCTGTGATAAATACTGTATATAGTATATATGATATATTATATAGACGTTACTTATGTTTTACACCCGCGCTAGCCCTGCCCCGCTCTGCCGTTAGTTACCTAACCTAATGGTGCACGAGGGGACATCGAGGCGAATGCGGATGGCATAAGTGTACGTCGTATTTATCTGTGATATTTAGGTAACTTAAATGATGGGACTTCATTAATATGATTAATGAAAGAAAAAGAAACCTAAGATGTTGTGGAATCGAATTTTCAAAAACAGGTAGCTACAGTTCTTGCTTTGTATCGCGGTGTTCCTTGAAGAACATCCTGCACCTTATTCGATAAGGAAAGGGCCGAGATCCCTTCACCGGGAGTGACCCCTTTAGGAATAACTGGCAGATGCTCCAACCCTCGGTTTGTCTTTTGATTGCTCCTATAGTTCTTGCTTTGCACAGTGGTATATGTGATATATCCAGCACCTTATTCGATGAGGAAAGGGCCGACGATCCCTTCACCGGGAGTGACCCCTTTAGCAAAACTAGAAAAGCCTCAAAAACACTCCATTTTAAATCATTTGATTATACAATGATATCAAGTTCATTACGCAATAGGTTTTCAGAAAAACCTGTCATAGCCCTCCGTCATTTCAGATAAGTACTTGTTAGTATTCGTGCTACGTTTGTTGACTATGTTAAGGCGTAGTGTGCGGTAGCTAATCAGTGCTTATCTGTATAAGCATATGATGCGATTGGATTAGGGTAGTCGTGCGACTTTGTTGACTATATTAAGGGTCGTGCGGGTGGGTTTAATTCAATCGGGAAATGATGGGTTGAACTTGACTAGCACTTATGATTTGTTGACTATGTTAAGGTCATATAGCTGCTAGGGGCAAAATATTATCGGGAATATCAAGTGTTGAAATTTGCAATGAGATTGCATACCTTCTATGAGATAGTTGGATCCCGATACCCACTGCGAGTAATTGTTACTCCTGGAAGAGTTTTATACATTACAATTAGCCGATCAAGTAGGTGTCTAGAAAGGTGTCAACGGGGTTACGCCTCTGGGAAAACGAGGTTTACATTAATTAGGTTCGTGCAAAAGCACGGGGGACCTCCCTCAAAGTACCGACACTGGCCTGGCTGAAAGATTGGCGAACTTGTAGTGTGTAATTAATCCCGGCTAGTCTTTCCTTTTAGGGTTTGAAGGAAGATTTGATAAAAACAATGGGAGCCATCCTGATTAGATAAAATAATAACCAATCTGATCTTGCAAGAGCGCACGCAGAGTGTTTTCTTCTCTCTCTCTCCAGGTAGCGACCATATCACGCCTTAATCAAGATAATAAAATGGATATATTGAACGAACCCGCTTGTTATACTGAGCTGGGGAACGTTGGTCCCGCTCCAACTTATAATTGTTATAAGACAGAGCAGAAAATTGGGGATTGCCAGAATTCCCGTGCCGCCCAAACGAAGAAAGTGCATACCGATGCATCATCCTCGGGTGTGTTCATTACAAAGAACTGTTTCTCAGTATCCTTTACGTCCTGGGTATTTGATACCGGATCAGGATCCCATATATGTAATTTGTTACATAGGGCTACAGAAAGGTAGAGAACTGAGAACGGGTGATAAGTTTCATGAGGCAGAAAACGGTGTAAGTGTTGCAGCCAGGTCTGTTGGTCACTGTCACCCTGTATTTCCAAATACATTGATTCTGAACAAATGCTATTAGATACCGAACCTGATATACAAAATCATATCAGTCTCTTTATTTATTAAAGAAAGATACAATTTTGTATTGTTGGATAATGTTTTGAACATTTCCTATATCAAGAGTTGATCGGTTCAGGCACGTTATCTAAAAGTATTGACGTTCTAAATCAAACTACAGTTCTTAGTATACAGAACACACACAAGAGGAAAAGTTCAGAAATGAACGAATCCTTCTTGAGGTATTGTCGACTAGGTCATATCAATGCGATCCGACTGGCTGAAGTTACATATAGATGCATATTTAAATTAGTTTGAATTTACATCTTGTGAAACTTGTCAGTCATGTCACAAAGATAAGATGACCATAGCTCCGTTTATTGGAAACAGAGAAAGAGTCAATGAACTCTTGGGATGATACATATTGATGTATGAAGGTCCCCTGTTTACAAATGCCAAGACCGGTTCTTTGTACTTCATTAAATTCTCTGATGATCTCTCGAGATTCAGACCTATGTTCCTGTTGAAACACAAGTCCGAACCTTTTGAGATATTCACAGAATATAAGATAGAAGTAGAGAACCAAAATACGGGTAAAAGTATTATGTCCTTTGATGTGATCAAGGAGGAGAATACTTGAGCACGGGATTCCTGGACTATTCTAAGAATAAGATTCTCTCTCAGCATTACTCCTCCGTATACACCATAGCACGATGATATATCGGGGCGGAGCAATCACACCCTATTAGATATGGTGTGCTCTATGATGAGTACTACTGAGTTTCCTATTTCCTTTTAGGGAGTTATGCACTTATGAAGTTGCATACCTATTGAATAGGGTTCCGATCAAATCAGATGCCTACCATTTCATATGAGATATGGAAAGGGAAGAGCCCATATCTTAAGTTTGTTAAGATTTGGGGTTGTCCGGCCTATGTCTAAAAGGCAAAATCCAGACAAGCTCGAGGCAAAGTCAGTGCTGTAGAAGTTTGTTGGATATCCCAAGCATTCGCAAGGGAATATCTTCTACCTAACAGAGGAACAAAAATGTTTTGTTTCTCAGCATGCCACCTTTGTGAAAGGGAATTTCTTATGAAGAAATTATTGGTCATGAGGTAGAACTGGAAACAGTTCCAACTATACAAACTGCAGCTGATGATTTGGTAGAACCAAAGAATTCAATAGCAAACAACGAACCTCAGCCTCTCCGCCGATCTAGTAGGGTTCCTCACCCACCTGAGAGATACTTCGGTTTCTCTATGACAATGGGAGCAAGGATTGCATCATGAGATGATGACCCAACTAGTTTCGGGCTGGCCATCAGGAGTAGGACTCTGTAAGAATGGCTGGATGCTTATCGATCTGAGATGGAATCCTTATACACCAACAAAGTATGGACTTTGGTTGCTTTATCTGAAGGGTTAAATCCCCATCAGGAGCAAGTATATCTTGAGAAGATACTTGGTGTACATGGAAAAGTTGAGATTTTTAAAGCTAGACTTGTTAAAGGTTTGCATCATTGACCAGCTATGGATTGTGATGAAACCTTTTATAAGTACCTATGCTTAAGTCTATCCAGATCCTACTTGCCACGGGTACATACCATGACTACGATATCTGGTGGTTGTGTGTCATGACTGCTTTTCTAAATGATGTTTTAGAAGAGAGCGTCTATAAGTACACAGCCAGAGGGCTTCGTAGACAGTGGGAGCAGCGGAAACGTGTGCAAGATGTTTTATGTGATAAAGCAGGCATCGCGGAGTTGGAACATCTGTTTTTGATGTGGTAGTCAAAGAGTTTGACATCATCAAAATGGTAGGTGTATATACAAAAAGGTAGTAGGGAGTATGGTGGTGATCCTCGTAGAGTACGTAGATGACATACTCTTGATAGGGAAGGAGTTTCCTATGCTACGCTCAGTCAATCTCCGCTTATCACAAAGATTCTCCATATAGGATCAAAGTGATACCTACTAAATCCTGGGTTTTGGATCTATGAGATAGATCTAATTGGATGTTAGGATACTCACTAGTTGTAGTGAGATGGTATCAATTGATCCTGGGGAGAATCACTGGAAAGGTTCCAGGGTGATAAGGACGACTGAATGTCAGTCACAGGCATTGTCTTTACCCTCAGTAAAGGGACGGTATGTTGGAAGAGTTCCAAGGTAGATACCGTGGCATACTAGAAGATAAAGGCTGGATACATCGCTACTAAAGATGCTACCAAAGAGGCAGTCTGGGTGTATATAAGTTCATGAGATGAACTTCGTTCCTCCCATTGTGTGACAATGGAGTTATGGCTTATGCCAAGGAACGCCGGTCCCATCAGTAATCCAGACATATTCTAAGGTAGTATCACCTGATCGTGGAGATGGTTGATCTCCAGGGGATCGAGGTTAGGAGAGTAGACTCAGAGGACAACACGGCGGATCCACTCACAAAGGCCTTTTCCCAGAGAGAGACTTTTATGGGATGGTTGTGTATGAGATACTACAACCACTGCTATCAGATGGCCCTAGTGCAAGTGGGAGATTGCTAGTTATATGTATGCCCTAGAGGCCATTACTATACATAGAATGTATATTGTAGTGGATGCTTGGACATATATAGGGATGACTTTCTTGCTCGATATGATAGTATGCTATCTGGTTACTCTTTATCTTAACGTGCACACTGATTGTCTCTCTGTTACATGTTGGTAAAGCCCTTAGGATGTGTACTTGACTACCTGGACTATGATGCGGATCATACTAGTGGGGACATGGTAGTCCATAAGTACATCCTTCAAAGTCCCTAGTCGTGGGTGTATCGAGACGGGGCATCGATATACCAGAGTAGACTAGCGTGTAGCTTCTCGACCCATATAGATGGGCGATGGATGATCCCATATCCATTGGTGTTTGACATCAGAGATGATATACGGGTGCTCAGTGTAGACTGGGTACACTGGACGGACTCGCCGAGAACTCCCAGATGGTATTATACCTTACGTTAGATGGCAGTTCTCTGGTGACACTGGTGCAGGTTAGTCTGTATACCCGAGATCGTCATAGAGTCTTGTGTGATTCCCACTGTGTTTTGATTTCCACCTTACCACGTCCAACAGGGCGTGCAAAACGGTGGTTTTTGGGTACAGTCCCGAGTCACATGGAAGCAATGAGCGATAGGAGGGGTTTCGTCTCTCCCGGTATAGGGAGTTGATGTTGCGCAGTGCTCGATTGGCTATAACAGGAAGTCCTTGGCCAAGGATGTTTTAGGGATTTACTGGTAAGTGTTACCAGTAGTTTCTCGACCCGTTATGAGCCTCATATCGACACGACTTATCGAGTTATTGGGGTCTGACGTTGACCACCTCTAAGCGAGATATGCGACATATCAGACGAACAGACCGGACTGTACGGTAGTGTTACTCGTTGGATTCACATGAGTGTGAGCGGGCTTGCTCGTTGATCTTCTGATCGCTCAATACCCGGGTGGCCGTTATGTTTAGCAGACCGCTTGCGGCTTGTAGGTGTTTGATATGATCATCACCTACTGCCGGCGTATTGACGAGTCTTTAGAGTCCTACACAGGGGTTTCCTGGCTCAAGCGAAACGAAATAGGAGCGCATATGAGATATGTGCGGGACCGAGAATAATACCAGTATGTGATACTGTATTCTATTCTCGCGATTTGTATCATCGGTCGGTTATATGTGATATAGCCGGGTTACCGAATCAAGTGTTGATTCGATACATTGATACACTTGATATTAGTCGGTTATATGCGATATGACCGGATCGTTAAATCAAGTGTTGATTTAATGATTTAATGTATAATTATATATTTGATATATTACTTTACATTGACTAGTATTGGTTCACTTAAGATTGATTTTCTCACTTGAATGTGCACATTGTTTATATGTGATATATGCAAGTGTACATGTTTGTATCATGTTTGATGATACAAACAAGTTGTGTGTATGAGACTTGAACCAAATCAAGGTTAGATTAGGGTTTACTATTTTCCTAAGCATATAACAAAAGAGTGTGACTTTGGTCAAAGTTATCAAGCTTCATGAAGCTTGATAAACATTGACAAAGTCAACTCTCTTTGTCATTTGTTTAAGATATTAGCTAACCCAACCCTTAACCTTATTCTATGGTTAATTTTCTACATGAGTTAAGCATAAGGGCTTAACTCAACCATGGTGCCATGATTAAAAGGATAAGTATTCATATTATTCTTTTAATTCATATGATTCTTTTCTTCTTCTTCATCTTCATCGAGCTCACAAAAGCTTGAGAGCTCCAATGGTGCCATGAGAAAAAGAGTAAGAAATCCAATTCTAAAGTGAACCCACTTCCTATTTCTTCATCCTCTACCACTTGCCATGTAGTATAGGGTGTTCTCTTCACAAAGTTTTTGACCAAGTGAAGGAATAGCTTGAGTTTGAGTCTCCTCGACGTAGATCATCTTTGGCCTCGAAGTCAATGACCTAGCCCGATCATTTCTCCGACGAAACCATTGCTAGAGTCCAGGATCTGATGATCGCAGCGGAGGGACGTCAACACGGAGCTAAAGAAGTGGTGGACCGGATCTACAAAGGTTGTAATCCCTTTCACTTATTAGCAAAGTTGTTTGCTTGCTTATAGTTTCGCCTTTACTTCTAGTTAACGATCTATATTAGGGTTTCTCGGCACCGGAAAATTTTTGTTTGGCATGGTTGATGCCTTGTGGAACCTCTTGAGTGTGCCTAGGAACCCTACAAAGGGCAGGCGCATTCCGCCCCAAAAATCTTCCAAGTACAGTGCGATTTCCCTACCCCGTAATTGGTCCGCCCTCTCTCCCTCCTTGGCCAGTCGGAGCATGTAGCACGAGGGGATGTGGAAGCGAGACCGAGCATTGGAGAGCTTGTCTTCATGCCTCACCCAGCATGAGGAGCCAGGGGCCGCATCTGCCGCCTCCTCCCTGGAGGCGGCCCCTGCCTCATGATCCCGGGGAGAGGATCCAACCCCTGCTCCCAGGGGGGACCCAGACACAACTAAAGGAACACTAGGACCTACTTCTACAACGTCTACTGACTCCACAAAGGAAGACATCTAACCTTGGAAAAAAGGGGGAAATTTTCAGGGGCCGAAAGCGAGAGAAAGGAGACGAGCGCCGAGCAACCAGAACTTAAGAGAGGGAAATATGAAAGAGTGGGGGCCCAAGGACGGACCCCACCCCTGTTTATTGCCGCAAATGGCCTCATCCAATGGCACCCGTCATCTCCCGCCGAAACGACTCCTCACGCCCAGCGGCTCCGATCGCTCCACGTGTCGATTCTGCGCTGGTCCGTGTCCCATCAGACGCTGCAGAGCTGCATACGTCGCGTCAGCCAATCGATGCTTGATGCGTGGACCGTCGCTTCAGTTGCAGAGTGCACGAACCGGCGCTCCTTCATTAAATGCAAAGATCTCGCCCTGATTCGCTAACAGACAAGACAACTGACGGCCCGAGGACTTGCCCCAACAAAAGCCCTGAGAAGGAGCTCGCCTCGGGAGGCCTAGCAGTCCACTCTTGACCCGACCCGCTAGCTGGTCGGGACAATAGTGGGGGGCTAATGATAATGCTCAATATTGGCGGTCTCCAAGATCTGGACACGTGGCAGATGACGTGTCCCAAAACTCAGAAGGAAGGGCCACAGGGGCCGACCAGGCAACCCCTGTACCCAACCCACAAGCACAAGCTGGCCCTCCTCAGGGCCCTCTGCAAGTTGGTCTCCTCGACCCTCCCTTTGCTCATCTCCGAGCTCCCTAGCCGAGGCCGTCTTCCTCGGTCTCTCCGACCAGCTCCACCGCTCACAGGCGTAACCGCCGCTCCGCGAATCTCGCCATGCGCGGATTCTCCTCCAGCAACATCCCACGTTCCACGCCTCCGCGATCCCCATTAATGGGCAATCCACTCCCTACGCGGGCGTGACGTTGGGAGCGTATCTGCTGGCGAGATTCTCGCACCTGCTGCTGCGTGCCTTCACCGTTATATAAACCCCCATCACAGAGGGGTCAAGTAAGCCATTTTTTTACTCTTCTAACCCGTTACTCTGCTCGGATCACATCACTAATTTGATCGTCGGAGGGTCCTCGGTTGTACCAAACCACCCCGGGACTTCTTTGCAGGTACTCGGCGTTGAACCCCTCATATCACCTTCCTCACCAAAACTGTTGGTGTATATGCCCTAGAGGCCATTACTGTATCATACTAGTATGTATATTACTTAATGGAAGCTTGGGATATTCACAGTTGTACAGACAATCTTGCTCAATATAGTAGTATGCTACTTGGTTTGTCTCTGCTTTAATGTGTACTTGTGTGTTTATTTATTATATCACCTATACGCATTAGTAGAGCCCTTTGGATCCTTGCTTGATTACCGGCGTTGTGATGGCGATCACACTCGTGGGGGCTGGGTGATCTACAAGCACATCCTTTTACACGTCCCTAGTCGTGGGAGTATCGAGATAGGGCATCGAAACTCCGGAGTAGACTAGCGTATGCGCTTCTCATCCCAGCACGGGAGACGGTCTGTCCCACAGCCGTCAGTACGTCGTACTTGAGATAGTATGCGGGTGCTCATTAGGTTACGAGTACACTGGACAGGACTCGTCGGGAACTGATGGTTGGTATTATACCTATCGTCAGTTATCAGTTCCCAGATGACATGAGTACAGCTTAGTCCGCTGACTTGACACTGTCACTCCGCCTCGAGTGTGTTCCCACTGTTCTTTGATTACTACCCTACCACGGCTCTTCTGAGTCGTGCAAACAGGTAGTAGTTGGGAGCAGTCCCGAAGCACTTGGAGGCAGTGACGGTTAGACAGGATTCGTCTCTCCCGGTATTGGGGGTTGACATCGCGCTGTGTCTAGGAGAGCCATTACACAAGTAGTCCCTGGCCAGGGCAAGCGAGATATACTGGTAGGTTCCAGTGCTATCTCAGGGTGTTATGGGCTTCACTCCGGCACGACTTGTACCGCTATTAGGGGTCTGACGCTTGCCGCCCCCCTAGGCCCGACATGCGATGTATCAGACGAACAGACCGGACTGTACGGAGATTGTCACATACAGACTCAGTAGGAGTTCGGATGGGTTTACCTCATCGGCCTTCTTATCGACATCTACCTGGGGACCGTTACGTACAGCTAGTGCCGCTTGCGGTCTGTGGTTAAACCCACTGCCAGCGTAGTGTCGAGTCTTTAGAGTCCCACACAGAGAGTTTCCCTGCACTAAGCGAAACGTGTAGAGGCCGTATGGTTTTACGGCAGGGCTGCGATCACTTACGTACACTTGTGTGCGTATGATGTTCGGGCAGGCAGTACCGGTGGGCTTTGGTTTAAGCCAGATCCTAGTATTGCACGGATGGATTTCTTTTGTCTTCTGCGCATCCGCATTCTACGGAATACGGATGCAGGTGTGTATGCACAGTTTTCTGGAGCGATGAAGGAGGAGGTGCCTCATTAGGGTTTTGGCAGTTGGTTCGGCCAAAACCACTATGTGGCAGGCTCATTAGGGTTTTGATAGTTGATTCGGTCAAAACCATTTTGAGGCGGACTCGTTAGGGTTTCGACAGTTCGTTTGGTCAAAACCATAATGAGCCGGGGACATTATTTACTAATCCTTTCATTGATAATTTTGTTATGGCTAATTACATTGACCGTTTGACCATCTTGACTTTGTTGACCATTTGACCAAAGTTGACTTGGATCTTCTTAGAAGATCTAAAGTATTCTTTGGTTTTCTTTTTATTTAGTTATGATAATGGTCATGTCATTTGTAGCCATCACCTTTATCTTGATTGGATTTGTAATGATAATGTTTGTGCATTATTGCAACCATGGTTAGCTTTTCTCTTGGTTAAGCTTTTCATTTGCTCATTCTCATTCTCTCTCTTGAAATGAGAAGCTCCATGGTTGCTAGAAAATCTCCTTCTTCTTCCTCCTCTTGTTTTCTCCTTTGATCTCATGTGTTGAGAGAAAAAGGATTCTACTTGACAAACACATCCATACATCCTCTCTACACAACCTAGGGCTTCTAGATTAGCAATCTCCTTGCCCTAGTTACCTCGACTTGAGGTGGAGCTCGGTGTACATCTCTCGGGTGGATCGTCTTCGACTCTAGGAGGCCGCGGAGGTGACCAAAGTCCGGATCAACCATTGAGCAAGCGATGAGAATAAGAACAAGAAGAGAAGAACATCAAAGAGGAACAACAACGAGAAGTGAAGGAGTTCAAGTTGAGGTATAACCACTTTGCCGAGTAGTTAATTCTTCTTTGCATGTATGCTAGTTTAGTTTAGCAAAGATCCGGCTTTTACGGTCCATGTTACAAAGTTTAGAAAAATTTTGATTTACCGTTTCCGCAACCCCGAAAGTACCAGGAGAGGTAACGTGGACCTAACAAGTGGTATCAGAGCCTAACTAAACATAAACTAGCTTGGTAGTAAAGTGTGTCGAAGTTCGAAACGGAAAAATCGAAAAAAAACCAAGTTGTAAAAATCTGAGTTTCTGTTAAAACTTTTTCTGGTCAAAACAAACTTTGTTATAGCCCAAAAATCATCTCAGGGTTTTTATAAGAAAACCACCAAAAACGATGCAGCGACTCAACCAAAGCGCCGCGCTTCCGCGGCAAGAGCAAGCTCTTGCCGCGGAACCACGGCCAAGTTGGTGAGTTACTGCATCGATTTTGGTGCAGTGTGTTTCTGACATGGTTTTAGGATTTTTCAGATATATTATATGTGCCCAGATTTTCCAGAATAGAAATTTGTTTTTGGGGGCCTATAATTTCGTATTTTTCCGAACTTCAATATACTTTGACTATAAAGGTTATATCTGTGATGTTCTTATGTATTGAACGTCGGCTAATCGCTATATGTCGATTAGTCGGGGTTATACATCTCTGTGATCTGTGTTTGATATTGGAATGTGTATATGAATGTGTTGGACTGTCGCGGGTGAATAGCCGGGGTGGATGTGAGATGAGCTTTTGTTTTTCTTTCATTCATTGTAAATGTAAATTGATGTAATATTATTATTTGTTTGGCCGCACAACCAGGTCGGGGTTGTAGCCGTCATTGTATAATTCTTTTTACTGTTTTTGCTCCTAGGATAGACCCATGGAGGGGTGCACAAACTGCCGAGTACTTGGTGGGTAGTTTGCCGCACCCGTAGGGGTCTTGGGTGGGGTATTTGGCTATTCACCGCGACCGTGTAATCCGCTTTTCGTTGCAGGCTCGAAAGGATTGCGGATTGCTAGTATATCCAATGTATTCATCTGTGATCTGTAATGTCTATCATTGCTTTACTATTTAGGCGTTGCTTATGTTTTACAGCCGCGCTAGCCCAGCCCCCGCTCTGTCGTTAGTTAAGTAACCTAACGAGTGATGACGGGACCCCGTGGCGAATGCGAATGGCATAAGCGTACGTCATATTTTGGTTGTTTTCTGCAATGGTAGGATTAAATGATGGGACGCATTAAAAGAACTAATGCAAGAATATCACGCATTAAAAGAACTAATGCAAGAAAATAAACCTAAAAGACGTTGTTGGAACTAGTTTTTCAAAAAGCTGTTATTGCAAGGACGTTCATTTTTGTTTTGCATCGCGGTATTCGGTTATGAATACCCAGCACCTCAGTCGACGAGGCAAGGGCCGAGATCCCTTCACCGGGAGTGACCCCTTGGACAAAAGTTTGCGTCAGGGTAATAACTTCACTATAGTCGATTATTCTTGCTTTGCATCGAAGTATTCATTTTGTAATATCCTGCACCTCATTCGACGAGGAAAGAGCCGAGATCCCTTCACAGGGAGTGACCTCTTTAGCAAAAAGTTTTTCGCCACTATATTTTCAAAAGGTGTATCACGTTCCTTCAACGACATCAAGTTCATTACGTTAACGGGTTTTTCGCCAAAAACCCAGCCGTAGCCCTCCGTCGTTTCTTATAAGTTATACTTAGTATTCGTGCTGCGTTTGTTGACTGTGTCAAGGCGCAGTGAACGGTAGCTAAGTGTTGCTTATTTGCTGGATACAATGTGATTGGTTAGGACATTTGTGTAACCTTGTTGACTGTGTCAAGGGTTATGCAGGTGGGTTTAATGCAATCAAGACAACGACGGGATGAACTTGACTAGGATTTTTTGATTTGTTGACTGTGTCAAGATCACTTGAGTCCTAGGGGCAAAAACCACATCGGGAGTTTCAAAAGAACTGAAACTTGCAGATTTAGCATACCTTCTGGGGTGTGGTGACTAGAGTGGATTCCATCTAGGTTATCACACAATGACAGTTGGATCCCGATCCCACTGATGAGTTGGTTTACTCTCGGGAGATTATTTCACTTAACGATCAATGCTATAAACCTAGTAGGTGTCTAGAAAGGTGTTAGCGGGGTTACGCCCCCAGGGAAAAGAAGTTCTTTAATTAAGGAACTTCGCGAAAGCGTTGGAAAACCTCCCTCGAAGTACCGACACTAGCCTGGCTGAAAGGTTAAGCAAGTATTGTGACGTGAATTAAAACCCGGCTAGTTCTTCTTTTAAAAGGTTTTAAGAAGAATTTGAGGAAACAGTGGGAGACATCCTGGTTAGATAAATTAATAAACCAATCTAATCTTGCAAGAGCATACGCTGAGTGTTTCTTTTCTCTCTCTCCAGGCAGCAACCCTTTCACGCCCTAATCAAGATAACAAAATGTATCGCTTGACCGATCCGAATTCTTATTCGGGACTGGGGAAAGTTGGTTCAGCTCTAACTTGTGACAACAGTCATGAGTATGAGAATGGGAAAGGGGATTGTATGGATTTCCAGGATACCCAGTCGAAGAAGAAGCATGGTTTTGCATCTACTTCAGGTGTTCTTGTAATTGAGAACTGTTTTACGGTCAGCCCTACCTCCTGGGTACTTGATACCGGATCAGGATCTCATATCTGTAATTTATTGCAGGGACTGAGAAAAAGTAGGAAAGTTGCACCGGGTGATATGTCGCTCAGAGTAGCGAACGGAGCACAAGTTAATGCGGCAGCCGTCGGTGAATATCACCTAGTATTGCCAAATGGCAAGACTATGATTTTGAACGATTGCTACTATGTACCCTCCATGGTTTGCAACATCATATCAGTTTGTTTACTCGATAAAGATAGATATAAGTTTGTTCTTGAAAAGAATATCATGAACATTTACCTTGATAAGGTACTGGTTGCAGAGGGTACACTGTTTAATGGTATCTACGTTCTAAATCAGAATACAGTTCTCAATATACAAAACACACGCAAGAGGAAGAATTCAGATACGAATGAATCCTACTTGTGGCATTGTAGACTTGGTCATGTCGGAGAGAAAAGACTGAGTAAGTTGCATAAAGATGGACTCTTGGATGCGTTCGAGTTTTCATCTTATGAAACTTGTCAGTCTTGTCTCAAAGGGAAGATGACCAAATCTCCGTTCACCGGACATGGAGAAAGAGCAGCAGAGCTCTTGGGACTCGTACATAGTGATGTATGTGGTCCGATGTCTATACATGCAAGGGGTGGGTTCTCGTACTTCATCACATTCACTGACGATCTCTCTAGGTTCGGATATGTGTATCTGATGAAACACAAATCTGAAGCTTTTGAGAAATTCAAGGAATTCAGAAACGAAGTAGAGAACCAGACAGGCAAAAGTATCAAGATCCTCCGGTCTGACAGGGGAGGGGAGTACTTAAGCACGGAATTCCTAGATTACTTAAAAGAGAATGGTATTCTCTCTCAGCTTACTCCTCCTTATACACCACAGCACAACGGTGTATCGGAGCGGAGGAATCGTACCCTATTGGATATGGTTCGCTCCATGATGAGTAGTGCTGAGTTACCTCTTTCATTCTGGGGATATGCACTTCAAACTGCAGCACATCTATTGAATCAAGTTCCATCCAAATCCGTGCCTAAGACTCCGTATGAGATATGGAGTGGTAAAAGTTTGTATCTTAAACGTATTAAGATTTGGGGTTGCCCAGCTTATGTCAAAAAGCAGAACCCAGACAAACTTGAGGCACGGGCAGTTTTGTGTAAGTTTGTGGGATACCCAAAAGATTCAAGTGGGTATCTATTCTACCATGCAGAGGAACAGAAGATAATTGTTTCAAGAAATGCCACATTTTTAGAAAAAGAATTTCTTGTTAAAAACATTAGTGGCAGCACGGTAGAACTGGATGAAATTCCAGAAACACAAGCTTTAACAGAAAATTTGGAGGAACCGCTAGATTCTATAACCCCAAACGAACCTCAGCCACTCCGCAGATCTGGTAGGATTTCTCATCCGCCCGAGAGATACTACGGTTTTCTCATAGACGGGGATCGAGAGGATTGCATCTTGGAAGAAGATGACCCTACCAGTTTCAGGCAGGCCATTATCAGTAGGGACTCTGATAAGTGGCAGGAAGCAATGCAATCCGAAATGGAGTCCATGTACGCCAATAAAGTGTGGACCATGGATATTGCTCCACCTGGGGTAAAACCCGTTGGATGCAAATGGATCTACAAAAGGAAACTTGGTGTAGATGGGCAGGTGGAAACCTATAAAGCTAGACTCGTTGCAAAAGGTTTTCGTCAAAGACCTGGTTTGGACTATGATGAAACTTTTTCTCCGGTGGCTATGCTCAAATCCATTCGGATCCTACTTGCCATTGCTGCCTTCCATGACTATGAAATCTGGCAGATGGATGTTAAAACGGCTTTCCTAAACGGTTGTTTGGAAGAGTGCGTTTACATGGATCAACCAGAAGGTTTCGTAGACAGTGGGAGCAGCGGAAAGGTGTGCAAGTTGCTTAAATCCATTTATGGATTAAAGCAGGCATCGCGGAGCTGGAACATCTGTTTTGATGAGGCAATCAAGGAATTTGATTTCATCAAGAACGAAGATGAACCCTGTGTATATAAGAAGATTGTAGGACGAACTGTCGTATTCCTAGTCTTGTACGTGGACGACATTCTTTTGATAGAAAATGACATTCCTATGCTACAATCGGTCAAGCTGTTTTTGTCACAAAGGTTCTCCATGAAGGACCTGGGTGATGCCTCGTACATTCTGGGGATCAAGATCTATAGAGATAGATCCAAGAGACTATTGGGACTTTCGCAGTCCAGGTACATAGAGACCGTACTAAAGAGATTTAGTATGGAGGATTCCAAGCGCGGTAACATACCCGCATTGTACGGAATTACCCTCTCCAAGAAGATGTCTCCTAAGACTGACGAGGAGAGGGTTCGCATGAGCACTATACCCTACGCTTCGGCGGTAGGATCTATAATGTATGCGATGCTATGTACAAGACCAGATGTAGCTTACGCGTTGAGCACGGTAAGCCGGTATCAGTCAGACCCAGGGGAGGACCACTGGACAGCAGTGAAGAACATTCTCAAGTACCTGAGAAGGACTAAGGAGATGTTCCTGGTTTACGGTAATGGAGACCTCAGGGTCGAGTCCTTTACCGATTCAAGCTTCCAGAGTGACAAAGATGACAGCAAGTCTGTCTCGGGTTTTGTGTTTACCCTCAACGGAGGGGCGGTATGTTGGAGGAGTTCCAAGCAGGATACCGTCGCAGACTCGACGATGGAGGCTGAATACATTGCTGCAAGCGATGCCGCAAAAGAGGCGGTCTGGATTAAGAAGTTCATTAGTGAACTTCAGGTGGTTCCGTCCATTGTTGACCCAATACCTTTGTATTGCGATAACAATGGGGCTATAGCTTTAGCAAAGGAACCAAGGTCCCATCAGAAATCCAGGCACATCTTAAGGCGGTATCACCTGATCAGGGAGATCATTGATCGCCAGGAGATCGAGGTGCGGAGAGTGGACACAAAGGACAACACTGCGGACCCATTCACAAAGGCTTTACCCCAGACTCAGTTCGAGCGGCTGATCGAGATGATAGGTCTTCGATACGCCAGTACATGGCCTTAGTGCAAGTGGGAGATTGTTGGTGTATATGCCCTAGAGGCCATTACTGTATCATACTAGTATGTATATTACTTAATGGAAGCTTGGGATATTCACAGTTGTACAGACAATCTTGCTCAATATAGTAGTATGCTACTTGGTTTGTCTCTGCTTTAATGTGTACTTGTGTGTTTATTTATTATATCACCTATACGCATTAGTAGAGCCCTTTGGATCCTTGCTTGATTACCGGCGTTATGATGGCGATCACACTCGTGGGGGCTGGGTGATCTACAAGCACATCCTTTTACACGTCCCTAGTCGTGGGAGTATCGAGATAGGGCATCGAAACTCCGGAGTAGACTAGCGTATGCGTTTCTCATCCCAGCACGGGAGACGGTCTGTCCCACAGCCGTCAGTACGTCGTACTTGAGATAGTATGCGGGTGCTCGTTAGGTTACGAGTACACTGGACAGGACTCGTCGGGAACTGATGGTTGGTATTATACCTATCGTCAGTTATCAGTTCCCAGGTGACATGAGTACAGCTTAGTCCGCTGACTTGACACTGTCACTCCGCCTCGAGTGTGTTCCCACTGTTCTTTGATTACTACCCTACCACGGCTCTTCTGAGTCGTGCAAACAGGTAGTAGTTGGGAGCAGTCCCGAAGCACTTGGAGGCAGTGACGGTTAGACAGGATTCGTCTCTCCCGGTATTGGCGGTTGACATCGCGCTGTGTCTAGGAGAGCCATTACACAAGTAGTCCCTGGCCAGGGCAAGCGAGATATACTGGTAGGTTCCAGTGCTATCTCAGGGTGTTCTGGGCTTCACTCCGGCACGACTTGTACCGCTATTAGGGGTCTGACGCTTGCCGCCCCCCTAGGCCCGACATGCGATGTATCAGACGAACAGACCGGACTGTACGGAGATTGTCACATACAGACTCAGTAGGAGTTCGGATGGGTTTACCTCATCGGCCTTCTTATCGACATCTACCTGGGGACCGTTACGTACAGCTAGTGCCGCTTGCGGTCTGTGGTTAAACCCACTGCCAGCGTAGTGTCGAGTCTTTAGAGTCCCACACAGAGAGTTTCCCTGCACTAAGCGAAACGTGTAGAGGCCGTATGGTTTTACGGCAGGGCTGCGATCACTTACGTACACTTGTGTGCGTATGATGTTCGGGCAGGCAGTACTGGTGGGCTTTGGTTTAAGCCAGATCCTAGTATTGCACGGATGGATTTGTTTTGTCTTCTGCGCATCCGCATTCTACGGAATACGGATGCAGGTGTGTATGCACAGTTTTCTGGAGCGATGAAGGAGGAGGTGCCTCATTAGGGTTTTGGCAGTTGGTTCGGCCAAAACCACTATGTGGCAGGCTCATTAGGGTTTTGACAGTTGATTCGGTCAAAACCATTTTGAGGCGGACTCATTAGGGTTTCGACAGTTCGTTTGGTCAAAACCATAATGAGCCGGGGACATTATTTACTAATCCTTTCATTGATAATTTTGTTATGGCTAATTACATTGACCGTTTGACCATCTTGACTTTGTTGACCATTTGACCAAAGTTGACTTGGATCTTCTTAGAAGATCTAAAGTATTCTTTGGTTTTCTTTTTATTTAGTTATGATAATGGTCATGTCATTTGTAGCCATCACCTTTATCTTGATTGGATTTGTAATGATAATGTTTGTGCATTATTGCAACCATGGTTAGCTTTTCTCTTGGTTAAGCTTTTCATTTGCTCATTCTCATTCTCTCTCTTGAAATGAGAAGCTCCATGGTTGCTAGAAAATCTCCTTCTTCTTCCTCCTCTTGTTTTCTCCTTTGATCTCATGTGTTGAGAGAAAAAGGATTCTACTTGACAAACACATCCATACATCCTCTCTACACAACCTAGGGCTTCTAGATTAGCAATCTCCTTGCCCTAGTTACCTCGACTTAAGGTGGAGCTCGGTGTACATCTCTCGGGTGGATCGTCTTCGACTCTAGGAGGCCGCGGAGGTGACCGAAGTCCGGATTAACCATTGAGCAAGCGATGAGAATAAGAACAAGAAGAGAAGAACATCAAAGAGGAACAACAACGAGAAGTGAAGGAGTTCAAGTTGAGGTATAACCACTTTGCCGAGTAGTTAATTCTTCTTTGCATGTATGCTAGTTTAGTTTAGCAAAGATCCGGCTTTTACGGTCCATGTTACAAAGTTTAGAAAAATTTTGATTTACCGTTTCCGCAACCCTGAAAGTACCGGGAGAGGTAACGTGGACCTAACAAAAACCCATTGAGACCCACACGCAATAGAAAAACAATGTCAAAATCCACCGGAAGATCAACGGAAGACAACATCTGACGGAGACCTCAAAAGGACCTCCATCAAAAACAGTTATCGTTCAAAGTACATTTTTCTTTGGTGCTTATTATATAGATTTAAATGCTAGAAAAATAATCTAATGATTGTCCATATTTGAAAAAAAGAAAAGAAAAGATACTAAACACTCGAGACTGTGCATTTCACAATTAATTTGTTTTTCAAAATATTCTTTAACAAAAGCATACACATTTTAGGTTTTAGGTGGATCGCCACAGGAATCAAACTGCTATTTTCGATTTGAAGGCCCTTCTTTTTGCATTAATTAACAATAAGAAAGATAATTCCAACTTCACAATTAACAAATTAATTGTTAAATAGCTAATTATCTTCTCAACTCACAAAGTTTGCATTTTTAAATCTCGACTAAAATTCTGAAAAATAAACAAGAGTATTACATCTACATGATTTTTTGTGCACGAGATCCACCAAAATGTCAATTAAAATCAGCCCTAGTCTAAAACGAGATAATTACCTAGGGCATAAGAAAAGCCAAAATAAGAATTTTCAAGGGTGGATTGGACAAGAAACCAAACAAGCAGCATATAACATAGCATTTAATCCAGAAAAAAGGCTTATCAATGAGCAATAGCTCACTTGATATGGCCCCAATTTCTCTTATATGGGTAGTGTACGGTTTCGATCCCCAAAAAAGAAAGTGACCACAATTTAACTCTTTCAGCATAACTAAATGCTCCCAAGTGCATTGGTGTGTTGCGTGCGTGTGTTTGACCTCGCCAATTCAAAAAGAAAGTTGATAAAAAAGTAGGAAAATGCATCTACATCCGTAAGTAGAGAACTTCTCGATCTCTTATGACCAAATCATATGTAAAATCATGTGGGTCCAATGTACTATCTCTTATGACCAAATCATATGTAAAACCATGTGGGTCCAATGTACATGTGGAAACGACCACACACGTTTTCCCATATGATTTGTAGCAGAGGGACAGGGAATTCTCTAATGCTCCATACAGTGACATATTCCTCTGGAAAAAGAAACAGTAAAGTATATAATCCATGACCCATACAAAAGTCTGACATCGATTTTTACCATTGTCTCTATTTAAATCCCTATTTAAAAAAAAATTTATTGTATCCTGTTCCTCTTTCAAAAATCTCCAAACTCGTAACGCGTCAACAAATAAAAAATAAAATAATTAAACCTACAAACAAATAAAGCTTTACAGAAAAGCTAGTAGTAGTACTATCGCCACTAGAGCAAGAGCGAGAGCGAGCAAAGATAGAAATTAACCCTCACCTCGATCAATCTCACCTCTCTTCTTTGAATCGGATCTGACCTTATCATATTGGATCCAATGGATACAAGGCCCGGATCCGAAATCTCCGGCGAGTCCGCCACGTGGCCATTCACAGGCGAAACCTCCAGCGACTTCGCCTGGAACCTCCCCCTCGATTTCACGTCGCCGTCAGATCTAACGGCGGGGGATCAGTCTCCGTTAGCTCCGCCTTCAGCAAGATCCGGTAACGCCGCTTCGCCGATCTCCAGCGAGGAGGCGGAGCAGCCGACGGAGCCGGAGGAAAAGCCGCCGGAGACGGCGACGTCAGTTGCGTGAGTGGCAAATTCGTAATTAGTACGATTGCTTAAGGGGCAATTCGGGTATTTGGGAATTGTGGGGTCGGTTCGTTTCAATGTACCTACGGGACGATCTGAGGGCATTACAGTAAATTTTGAGAAAAATTATGGGTACTTTCTGCTTTTGTTTTCTGTCCGCAACGATATTGCGGCGGGAATTCCGTGCCTAATATTTTAAAGGTTTACGTGGTTGTTTTTAATTTTTATTTTTATCCTACTATTATTTTCCTTCATAATTATTATTTTTTAAAACTAGGGTATACTAACCATTGGCGTATATAATAAACTTTTTAATTCTTGTAGGGTTTAAATATATTTTGAAAATAATTTATTTCTTATTCCAATGATTAATTATGATATGTGTTTCTCTTTTTTGCATTTTGGATTAGTTTACTTTTTGTTTTTTTCCCACTTGTGAGGGAAATATTGTCTTTTGGGTCTACTTTGTGTACAAAAAATCTTGGCCATCTTAATTATTTTGTTTGTTTTAGTGGTATCATTTATCTAAAATATTTATGGCTATTTAGATTATGTGTATAAATTAAAAAATTTAACCTGGTATATACTTCTAAGTTAATCTATAGTGGAAAATAGTTCTAATTAATGCATCTAGTTTGTGATAGTAGTAACCGACTGCTAAACTAATAAATGTTGATTTAATGTTTAATTTATTTATTTAGACAGGTTTAATTTCCGATTTCTTGATTGATTTCCTGAAGAAGAAACAATTTTGCTTTGTGAAATAATTAACTTCCGACTTTTTAAGTAATGGGTTCCAAAAAGTAGTTCATTTGGTTCATGTTGCATTCATGCGCAATATATGTGATGAGCTTATATTAGATTGCATTAAAATTTGACTTTTATTGCTCACTATGAAGTATTCATTTACAAAATATTACATAACTAATAAATTATGTTTGGATAATATCTCAGGTTGTCTAAACTATAATTACACAATATGATTTTTGTTAATATGTATTTTGATTAGACGTTTGACCTTTGAATTTCTCATTTGATATCTGCTTCTCACATTAGGACTCCATAATTTTCCAATATATTTTGTTCAAAAAAATATACATTATCTTCATATTTAGAAACTCATCTTTCATTGCACGCTCGTGTGCCCACACAATTTCTGAGTCCATGGCAAATTTTTTTTAACATAGACATAACATAGTTTCAATAGTATTTTCTATTTGTATTAGATATTTGCATAATCCAAGTTCATTTGAATAAAATCCTAAGCAGAAAATATTCTTTAATTCAATCTAAATTGTAGATGATTTCAGTTCTGATTACATTATGGTAGTTTTTGGTTTCAAGGCTTCACCAGCGAAGTATCCGTTTTCTTGCTGGTAGTTTGAATTTGTTATATCTTGGAATTTTAACTTCATTTTAAACAGTAAAAGTTTATGTATATCTTTATACTAATGAGATTGCTTTTAACAACATAGTTATTTAACTACATTACGACTTTTGCATATCGAAATAGGTTTGAAAGTATGTGTACTTTAGACAATTACTTAATTGGAGGCACATATATTGAAGAGCATCTCTACATCTTGTTTATCCATTGACAATTTAACAATTTAAGCCTATAGTTTGATACAAGTTTTTCCTTAGCAATGTTGGTGAATAATCCATCTTTCTCGGATCCTGATCACAATATTCGGATGTTGTTTTTCTGTTACTAGTATGTATTTTACACTTAATTTATATGTGTCTAATATTGGGCATCCTTTGTGAAAGCTTTGAACTTCTTAATTAATTATTTAGATGTTTTACTTAAACCTATGATCAAATCTTCTCAGTTCCTACACCATCATTTCTTGATAACAATGAATTTTTCATTATCAAAACACAAAAAGTTCATTGCCAGACTTTTTCTATTTCATTTTCATTACCAAAGCATTTTATAAATAGAATTATAATTATGCATAATTAATGATTTTTTCCCAAAAAAGGAAAACATAGATGTGTGATGAAAGTTGATCATTTTGCATTATATGTTCAGAATATATTTTCCTTCTCTGATTAGTAAATTATCTGTAATTTAACTAGTTCAGGATGAGATATAATCTATCTTTTAATACATTGCATATAGTTTAAGAGTGTCAATTCAAAACCATAATTCATTAACACGCATATAACATTAGTCATTATATCATTAACGCTCATAACATTAGTCTTGAAATTTTTTCTTTTTCTTTTTCTCTTTTTGTGTTGGGAGGGGGATATTAGACTTTATACGTAGAGCAGGAAATTAATAAATAGGCTATTTCTGTCAATAGCAGTGAGTGATAGGCGATTTTTGGATCGTTATATATGAAAGGAATTAATTTCTCAAGCTAGAAAGAACATTGCAAAAATTCAGGACATCTCACAACTTGCATACTGTTCCTTTCTCTTTATTTATTTTTTTCTTTTTCCTTTATTTTGTGTGAAGGTTATTAATTCCAAAGATATTATCTACTTAATAAAAGCCTCATATTATTCTCTATGAAAATGTATAGGAATAAAGGAATAAAGAAGGGGCAAAAGCGTGCTCGCCAGCCAAGAGTCGCATTCATGACTAAGAGCGAAATTGATCACCTAGAAGATGGTTACAGATGGAGAAAATATGGACAAAAAGCTGTAAAAAACAGTCCATTTCCAAGGTTAGCTATAGAACAACCTTATCTTTTTTCTATATATATAATCCTTAATTCTGTGTTTTCTTTTTAATACAGTACTCTTCCGGCGCACGCGCGTGTGAAGTAGTTTAATAAACTAAAAGCATGTTCTTTTCTCATTTCTTTCTTTACAAAGAAGTACCAGCAAATTCTACCCATTGTTATTCCTACAAAAGTTTGTACTCAAGTTCACACAAGGAAGCTTTTAGCCTTAGCTTTCTTGACTTCATTTCTTTTCTTCTCATCCTCAATTCTTAATATTTGATAATGCAAATAGTTTTATCAAAACACTACAAATTCATGTTCTTATATATTTTTGTTTAATGGAAAATTTGGCATGCTATTCTAAATTTTTGGTCAAAATATCATTAAATCACCATGAGCTATTAGCTTTTCATGATGAATACTATTTACTTCACAAAATGCTTATAGGTATTATGAACTTCATTGTAATTATGTACCACTAACTAACAGCGTTTAAACTCATCACTTTCAACTTGCGACTTTTTGATGGTATTAAGTTAAAGGTTAAATTGATTAATTAATTAAGATGAAAACACAGGAAGTTCGAGGTATATTGTGCGCGCGCGCGCAATTGAGTATATATGCTTATGCTATTTGCTTGCAATTTAACTAGTTTGTGTTGAAAATATGTTGAGAGTACATGGTATTTTAGTAGATTATTTCTGAAAAAAGTATATGCATTTACCTGAAATATAGAAATTAAATTTACCAAGAAAATTGCCATAAGGTTATGCTTAATTTTTTCCTTCCCAGAGAGTAGACTCTGGCGTTTCTTTCCGCTGCATTTTTCTTTATAATTAATCTCTAGCTAGCCTTGTCATTCCAAGATATTTGAAATACTTTTTCTATATTACCCTAACTTGTACTTTTCATGAGAGACGGGTGGTTTCATATGAATAATATTAGAGAGATGTCATGGTAGTTATGTATTTATTTATGAATTAGAAACTTTGGGCTGGTCGCTAAATAATACCCTAATGTTTCATCTACTTTGCACTTATATATATATATATATATATATATATATATATATATATATATATATATATATATATATATATATTATTGATTTTTTCGCTCAACTTAGATACCTTAAAGTACAAAACGTATGATTTTTGTTTAAAATAGCGATGAATATAATGGTGAGTTGAAGAGAGTAAAGCATTAACAGTTTGTATTTTAGGGTATATAAGTGAAGCAAAAAAATCAATAAGCTATATTAGTGCAAAGTAGGTTAAAAACATTGGTGTAAAATTTAGCAATTAATTAACCCAAAATTTTTGCTGATCACTCATCCATTTACTTTTTCGCAATTTTATCGACGGCCCATTTACCCTCACTACATCACAAGACACCATAGAATATATTACTCTGAAATGAAAACATATATATCATGTGTTTGTTATACGTACTAATCCCGTTTCATTGATTTAAAATTTCTCTCTTTTTCCAAAAGATAAGCGGGGCAATGAAAAGGAAGAAACATGCTAGCTAGCTTCATTAGTTTTTGAATATTAATTATTTTTTCTTACATGCAGGAGCTATTATCGGTGCACGAACAGCAAATGCATGGTAAAGAAGCGAGTAGAACGCTCATCCGAAGACCCGGCAATGGTGATCACGACCTACGAAGGCCAACACTGCCACTACACCGTTCCGTTCCCACGTGGGACCACAACCCTGGCGCCCCTTCACAGTGCCATGTCTGCACTACCACCTCATCAATTATTTCTGCCAAATTTACAATTAAATATTGACCACACCAATAACCTAAGGCCACAAATCGATCCACGCTCTCTTCTACAATTCGGCCCGGGTTTATTAACTGACCATCAACAACAACCACTACAGAACCAAACCATGTCGGAGATGAATCCATCGCCTATTGCCATGGGGACTGGTGAAGGCTTGTTAAGTGATATAGTGTGTCCTTCTATGAGAAACAGATGAGGTACGTTCGTATATTCATAAACTCCTTAGGAATTAATTGTTGAAGAAGGGGAAAAAAAAGAAAGAAGAAGAGAAGAAGGAAATCTACTAGAATTGTTGAAGCTATAAACTAATTAATCTGAAGTATGCATTTGCTTTAAGTTGGCAGTCAGCAGCAGTATATAGATAAATCTAACTTCAATTTGAACTCATTTGATTGATGCATTGTACTATGTGGTTATTAAAGGACTGAGCAGCAGATGCATGTATGTAGTAATAAAGTGAGAGATGCACTGAGCTATATCAGTATAGTGGCCTCACATCACTTTACTTGCTATATTATTTGCTGCATGGGGCATGGTCCATACTTAAATTCATTATTTTTATTTTATTATTTTTTTATTTTTATTTTTTTTGGTGGGGGGCGGGGGCAGGGGGAGGGAGGTTTCTGGGGGCATGTTTCTTTTAGCTATTTAGAAACTTGATAATATATATATAATTTCTGATATTATATTGTTGCTTAATTTTAAACTTTACATATGCAGGACGTAGAGATGAAAGTTGAGTATATTTCCATTATATTAATGGATCAATCATCAGATGGGATTCATAATGGGTTATTAATATACAAAGCTGAGCTAGGCGGATTTTGATGCCTGCACTCTTTAACTGTACTTGGATTATCAAGCTCACATTTCTTCTATAAATTCATCTCTGTTATGAAGAGGGAGGATCTGATCTTAGATCTGAAGTAGTAAAACCCTAGTTTCTTATAGCCATGTCTCAGATAGCCTATACTTGTCTTGCTGCACTGCTTATCTTAATTCAGTAGGCACTAAAATCATGGCCTTTTTAGTTTAATGTAATAATATATCTTGGCTATATGTATTAGTACTTACTACTTACATATGATGATGATTCTGTTCTAATTAACAGCAACTGTAAACTTTCTTTTTTCACTGGTTAACAACAATGAATGTATCCTTTTTCTACATGGGCATGTTACTTGTTGGGCCAGTTGCCGTTTTTTATGGAAACTGTCCCAACTATGCAAAAAGGGTGTTGTTGGGAATCAGAGCATCCAAAAAAGGTAGACTTGTAAAAAGGACGGGTTGGGTCATCCACAGACGGGGCATTACGGGTAGCGGGTTAAACAGACATGAGTAAAAATATGTGGATTAAGACGGGTGTTAAATTTCATGCCTATCACCAGACCCACAATAGACATACGGGTGTATGGGTAACCCGTGGATAGATAAACCGGTCATCCATGCATGGGTCGTGCATGAGTTAACGGGTAATTTAGAGTACTATAAGATATTTTTCACAATTTAAAAGGAAAATTCCTCATGTATAGATATTTGGAGTTTGAACATATTAACAATCTTAAATATTAAACAAATACGCATTCTCAAAAGATACATTAGTAGCATTTATAATAAATTGTTTGTAAGTGTGTGGTGCTCCTTGTCGTGACTGCTACGGTTTTAAGGAATAAAAACTTTAAAACTCTTGAGCACTACACATTTGAAAGCCTAGAATACAAGCCCAAATACTAAACTAAACAATACTAACTAAAGTTTTAGCTATTAGGTTAGTGTAACAACGTTTGTAGACGGTCTTTTGGGTCTTAAATGGTTCACTCCTTGAGCTCGTAGGACACTCCAATCGAGCTCTCGAAATTGAACTCCCGTGTCAAAGACGATTCACCCGAGTATCCCGATTCAAGCAATAGCTTCCACGAAACAATTAAAGATCGAGTTTTGCTAGGACAAGATAGTTAGGGATGTAGTTTATAAATCAATATGCTCTCTTTTAATCTCTCAAATCTCTAGTGAGCAAGTGTAGGATGAAAAAGAAGAGGAGAGAATGACAACTCAAGAAAAAATCTCACTTGATAATATCCTACACTCTACTCTCATTTTCATCTCTTCTTAACATAAAACAAAACCAAGATGAGTGGGTTGTGACTCACTAATGTGAGTCACAAGTCCACATAACACTAGAAGAAATAAGAACTTGAAAGAGTTTGAGAGGGTGTGAGAGAGGCCACCTCACCATGATACACACACATACATATACTTGTATGTATATAATCAAGTATATCAAACCCGTATTTATAATAAATACGTATACCGTATTTCTACCAAAACAAGAATACCGTATTTATACCAAAAATATAAAATACACGTATTCATATTTAGAAAGAAATACATGTATTTGTATTAAGACACAAATACCCATATTCGTATAAATATTGTATTCATGTTAAAATATAAATACTCAAAAGAGAGCAATATAATACTAGAATTAAAACTGGTTGTCTCTTAAAACTGCTAGTACTAATAAATAGTTCGATTAAAGCACGTGTATAAATACATGTATTCAATCGAACATCTGAGCGCATCGAAATACGCAAACTACACTATTTCACCCGAACCGGGAAACGCTCTGTATGGGACTCTAAAGGCTCGACAATACGCTGGCAGTGGGTTTAATCATAAGCACGTTAGTGGCACTAGTTGTACGTAACGGCTACCCAGGTATCTGTCGAAAGGATTATCGATAAGAAAACTCATCCGAATTCCTATTGAACCTATACGTGACATTCTCCGTACGGTCCGGTCTGTTCGTCTAAGAGTATCGCATATCAGGCCTAGGAGATGGTAAACGTCGGCCCCTTAATAGCGCAACAAGTCGTGTCGGTGTGGAACCCAAACAACCTGAGAAACTACTGGTGTACCTACCAGTAAATCACACTTGCCCTGACCAGGAACCTGTAGTATCGGCCAACCGTACACATCGCGATATCAACCCCCAATACCGGGAGAGACAAATCTCTTCTATCACTTACTGCCTCCAAATACTTCGGGACTGTACACAACTACTACATGTTTACATGTGTCAAGATCCGGAAAAGGCACGTGACTGGCACTTGAATTAGGTGAAGTTTATAGGACCACACCTAATACAAGTAAGCCAAAAGACCAGAAATCTAAATCTTTTTAGGGATAATAATGGAGGTGCAGTTTTGAAATAAGGTTACTGAAATCAAGTTCTTTCTACGGAACATAGATAATAGTATACGAAAAACACAATGTTAATATTTAACTTGAAAACATTTTCATCATTGAAAATTTGGAAAGCACCTCCTTTGTAAAACTTAACCCGAAAACCATACAAACAATATCATATAAGGCATCCCCAAGAGGGAGCTAGCTCTTCGCCAATTGACGGAAACAACCACGCAAGATAATATGAATATACAACGCCGAAGGGCGAGGATCATAACTCAGAAGAAAGCAAGAAAACTAAACATTTTAAGGAAAACTAGAAAAACAACAAAAAATACATGAGCGCGACTCTAAGGTCGAAAGAAAATACAACTGTGGGTTTCTAAGTCTACAAAATATACAATTCTGGTTGATGGAGCTTTTAACAAGATACAACTGAAATAATATACAATATATACTGGTGGTCACGAAGCAAATGTATCCCACCTATCCAGCAATCACCCGAAAGAAAGTGAAGTGCCAGCAAGCCGCTACGGAACTTGTACGGCCAAAACTGCAAAAAACTGTGGCACAACGGGGATGAGTTGTCAACTTGTGAGTAGAAGACATCATCGAACAGAAATCGAATGTATGATTATCTCCTAGGTTATACAGTAATATAATAATAACAAGAGTAATAGTAGATCATAAGTGTGATATCAAAGTACTCGTGTCCGTGTCATAAGTAATAACATATCATGTGTATCATGTATGAATGCATCATCCAACGTGCGTCCAGCAACGACACACAAAATCACAATAAAACCTGAGTGTCTATCACCGACACTCGAAATATCATGAAACTCGTATCCAGTATCGACACGTAAATCCTCATATCTCAGGCGCCGCATCCTCAGATCGGCCTTTATATCCATCTCTCTCATAACTCCGAACGGTATTCTCTGAATATCCATCGAGTTTCCATACAATCACCGTAGGTAGTGCTCCCCTACCAGGCTCATCGTCTACAACTCGAGCTTATTGCCCCGGGGTACCTTACTGGGTCCACCATGCACCCGCAGACGGTGCATCCCCTCCTCGAATCGGGTCTCGAAAACCAGGCTCAGAACCGAGAAAGTATAATGGTGGACACGAAATATCATATCAAGGAAAACCGCATCTTTCACTTTAAAAATAATCATAAGTTATAAAATTCACATGCGGTTTCCCAAATCCAGAAATCTCATGAAAAATCGGGAATCTCAAAATCATGAGTCGATGAACAATGAATATCGGCATAAAGCCCCACAACGGTGCATAACAGAATGAATATATGAGTGCATGGGGTATCTAAGTAAGGAATACAATATCTAAACTAGCATATGAGAGCAAGAATACTAACAATATGTTTAAACTACCAGCTAGCAGGTTATACCAATGAAGTAACGTTTTCTAAAGTGTACATGACATGGCAGTTACCGATGATGATGTGTGTGAGCCGACAAGCAAGTGTACATGGAACATATGCATTATCGGTAATGGTATTGGTGTCCTAATAGACGGGATTCGTAATAGCTAAAGCGACACATGTAATAAATATGCAATGCAAAAAGGATAACGTAAATATGACAAAAAGGTGAATAGTAAAAGAAACACATAAAGTATACATATCGGGGTACGAGTCATACGATTTTAGTGTTTGAAATACACGAATCGTGGGTTTTTTTGAAAAGTGGGGGCTACGGTGTTTTTGAGAAAAGATATGTCCTTTGAAAAATCCGTAGCATTCCCTCGGTGTCTTTTGAAAGTACTCACGATTCGTTGGTTTTGAATATAGGTATGACTCGAACCTAGACTAGTATCTACCTATACAACTATAAGATTAAACTAAGAAACTATTCAGAATGGTAAGAAAATCTACAAATATTCCGAGTCGATATACCTAGTAGTCGGCGGTCCAGTCCTCATAGTGTCGCGTACTATATAATATATAGTACGGCATTCTCGAGTCAAGAGTGCGGATCAATCATCTTATATGTCTCGTAAAGTAATATCCATCGTACGGCATCCTAAAAAATCGAAGGTACGGGTCAAAATCATATATACATCATCATTTATAAGGTATCATCATCGCACAATATCATGATCAGGGGTACGGTTTTAAAGTCTCGTACATTCTAATATCATCAATTCACATATTATCGCACGTATGAATACATATCGCCAAACGATCTATCATAATACCATATCATATACAGTATTACGATTCGATCTCATATCAAAATCTCACGACATCATGTCCGATCATATCGACTCATCTCCATATATCATATACTATCCTCATGTCACGTCCCGAAAGTACGGAATATGACCGGCACTTAAACTACGAACGTCTCGAGGCGTACGTAATCTAAGTAAGCCGAAAACCCAGAAATCCAAACCAAGAAAAGTAGTAGAGTGAAGGAAAACAAATTAAAACAAGTGGTTTCAATAGCATAAGCCGAATTATGCGGTTTTTAAAAACATCAAAAATTTCCCGAAAATTTCGGCAGAGTCTCCTTTGAAAATACTGGCCCCCAAATGAGATACAACATGAATAGTATACGAAATCAATAAAAATGCATCCCCAAGCGGGAGCTAGCTCTTCGTCAATCGACGGCCACAACCACACAAGCAATATAATATACAACGCAAACGGCGAGGATCAAAACTCAAAAGGAAACTCAAAACCATAAGAAATCCACAGAAATATAACGCGCGACTCTAAGGTCGAAGGAATAACATCACTGGTCTCTATCTCAAAAAATAAATACATGTTTGGTTGATGGAACTTCTAGATACAACAGAATAATGATATACAAGATATATAATGGGGGTACGATACAAGTAAACCCACCTACTAGCAAGTCATCCGGAAATGGGAAGCAGTACCAGCAAAGTCGTAATGAAACCTGTACGGCAAAACCTGTAAGAAACTGGGGCACAACGGGGGTGAGTTGCCAACTCGTGAATAGAAAAACATCTACGGAAAGAAATCGCATAAATAACGCAATCTAGGTCAATGATCATAATATATCCTTAATTATATAAATAACATGCAGCCTATAACAAAGGCTAGGGTAAATATCTAACCTGAGTGTAATCTCATGTGCCCGTGTCAGTGCCTCAGGTAGCAATATATCATATGAATGAGGTATGAATGCATGAAAACAGAATACATGTAAATGAAGAAACTGTTTTCATAATTTAGTGAGATTTCCTTTGTATTTTTAAAATGAGGTATCATAATGAAATCAGTATAAAACAGTGCCTAGCATCGGCACAAAACGTAATCCCAATATCTCGATATCTCTGTATCACAGTCTCTGTACCTCAATATCTCGAAATCTCAATGTCTCAATCACAATATCTAGGGCGCCGTCAGTCCAGACCGGCCCCTACCATCCATCTCAAGACCACGACGGTATCCTCCGGATATCTGACGCGTCGGGTAATATCACCGGTCGGTAGTGCTCCCCTGCCAGGCTCAACGTCAACAACACGATCCTCTTGCCTCCGTGTACCGCACCGGGCCCACCATGTACCCGAAACGGTTCCTCCACTCCTCGAATCGGGTCTCGAAATCCATCAGCAAACTCATGGTGGACGACTCATACATCATGGGAAAACCGCACTTTTTATTTAAAAGAGAGGGAAGAAGCTTATACAAGTTTTGCGGTTTTCCCCCAAATCCAGAAAATCTCATGGAAATCCGAATCCAAATCATCAATAGCATATAAACCCATGAATATAGGCATAAGAATCCATGAATACGGCATAACAATGAATAACAGTATACATGAAGTGACAAGTAATAACTACAATATCTAAGCTGGCATATAAGGTAAGTACACTAATATTATGTCAAACTACTAGCTATCAAGCTAAGTTAAGCAATAATATTTTCTAAGGTGTACGTGACATGGCAATTACCGATGAAGATGTGTGTGAGCCGGCAAGTAAGTGTACGTGGTACATACGCATCATCGGTAATAGTGCTGGTGTCCTAACAGCATAATGTCAACAATGCAATATGAAATAACAATGTAAGTATGCGATACGGAGCGAGCAACCAAAATGAGCGGGAGCTAAATATTAAACAATGGTGCCATTTGAAATAACACGAATCATGGGGTTTTGAAAATAGGGGCTACGGTGCTTTTGTGAAAAGATACGTCTTTTGAATTATCCGTAGGATCCCTTGGGCTGTCTTTTAAAATACCCACGATTCGTTAGTTTTTGAAATAGGTAAGAATCGAATCTAATCTAACAACTAAACTAAAGGGCTAAGCTAACAAGCTGGACTACAGGTAAGGAAACCGCCTAACATCTGAGTCGATACATATACATACCTGTATATATATTAGTCGATGATCCCGCCTCAATAATATCATATCCGATACCATATCTATAATCAGACATCCCAAGTCAAGAGTGCGGATCAATCATCAAAATATAGCTCGTACGTAAATCCGTCGTACAGCATCCCCAAATCTGGGTACGGGTTAATATCATATTCATCACACTATTCATCTGGTATCCTCTTTATCCAAGATCATAGTCTAGGGTACTGACCTATGTCTAGTACAATACTAATATCATCAATATAGTCATGATCTGACTACTGATCGACAGTCTCGTACAAACCGATATCATCAGCACATATCATCATCAAGGGGTATACATCGCCCAATACGGCCTAGTATCAATATCCTAGCATATCATATCTCATATCACGATCACATGTCGACCATTTTATTTATAGCACTATTCACCCGTATCGTCGTTCAAAGACCCGCTATAACATCAGGACGTATCTCAAATACGAATCCTGCCATATCACCGATATCACAACCTTAACACAAATCTCATCGACTCATCTCAAACCCAAGTATCATCCTCAAATCCGTATGTGAACACATAGTCCCATACCCATGTGAACACATAACTATATATTCCCGAATAAGCACAAATGAAAGAAGAAAGTATGCAAGTATGGGTGGTTGTGTGCATGTGTGGTGCGACCACTACTCTAGGGTTTCGCGACACTAAATCATCCAAGAACACCAAATATCCATATTATCATCAATATACTCAAACAAAATATAATCAATATATATATATATGTGTGTGTATACGTATTCGTATACATCACCACGAACTGCGGGGGTGCTATACGCCATCCACCCGACTTCTCCCCGTAGATATAAATCTACTCACCTGGTCCTCGCTCGCCGGTGCCGACGTCGCCACGCGCTTGCTTGTCGTCTCGAAGTCCACATAGGGTACCTACATATCATAACGCACCGTGTCGTATTAAAATCCGACTCATGACCCAAAACCGACACGTGAATCCCACATAGGTCAAAACCTATGGTTGCTTTCACAAATCAACCCAAAAACCCTCGACGACGGCGTACAAACGCCAAAACATCGAGAAAAACTCAAACGTATCAATCGTGGTTTCACAACACCTTAATTATATATATATAATAGGGTTAAAATCACCAAAACTTCAAATTCGCTTTAAAGCTATTTTTCCGAAAACCTAATAAGCAAAATTAACCGCTTTAATACAACATCTTGATGTTTAAACGAATCTAGCGGCCACAAAATTCACTAAATATCATAACAATGTCATATAAACCATTCCTATAATTTATTCTCATCAATTTCCATAAATTCCAAAATTCTAGTTTACAATATACCCAAATTTTAACAATTTTATAGCAAAAAATGCACAAACCACAATCTAGCTTGGATTTTCATGAACTAAAGTATTAAAATACACTTAATAATGTTAATGAAGTCATGAAAAACCTAATTACATTTTTCTCTTAATCAAATTCAAGGTTTACAAAAACCTAGTTTGCAATTTAAGCAATTTGGACAAATTACATATAACAAGAGCAATTTAATCAACCAAACTAGGTTTTACATACATTAAGATGTTAAACTAAACCTTGCATCCCTAATGATATGATAAAAACCCTAATTGAAATCACAAACCCTTACTATATTTTTCAAAACATTCAATTAATCCCAAACTATTAACTAATTATGCTAGATTTAAAGTATTCAAACAACAATTAGACATAAGGTTAAGAATTTACCCCCACAATCATCTTGAAATCTAGCACAAATCTAGCCTCCCAAACATGCTTCCCTTCACCAAGATCCATACTAGAATGGTCAAGTAAAAATGGGTAGGGATTAGATTTTGATTTTGTGGAATTTTTGAAGCATTTTGGATGATTTTTTGATGGAATTTTGAAGAGAAAAGAGAAGAAGAAATGGAGGGGGGGCTGCTGCTGCTGGTTTCAGCAGAGGAAGAGGGGGAAAAAGGTGAGGGGATGATGCCAAAAGATCCAAGTCAAAGCCCCTCCCAATTACCATAATACCCCCACCTACTTTACTATATATAAAAACCTTATTTTAACCCATTTCTCACATGATTTAAGGTCAAAAAGAGGGAAATAAAATTCTTGGGCTGCTACAATAGTGTGAGGCCGGCCAAAGGGAGTGAGGGTGAGTGTGAGAGACTTTACAAAAAAAATTCTATGCAAAAAGACCCCCCACAATACCATATTTGCAAGTTTTAGTTCAAATTAACTATATTTTTGTTTTCCATAAAATAAATCAATTAAAACTTGAAATAAAATACTAAAAAATTATATTACAACTAGATTTTAATTAACATAATTTTAAAGATTAAAATTATCCCATTTAAATTTGTATTTATCGCTAATTTAATGTATTTTCTTACCGGCTTAAAATAATATTAAAATAATTAATTTCGGAAAAATTTTCAGAAAATTTGAAATTTCACCAGTGGCTCAATAAACACCAAATACTAGCAATTACATAGCTAGAATATGTATATTTAATTTTATAATAAAGATATTTGCATTTTGACTTTTTACAGAAAACCCCCTTATTTTACCGTTTTTTCGAAATTTCACCGAAACGATTTTCAAAACATTACAATCTTCCCCCCTTAAAGAAATTCGGTCCCCGAATTTAAATTAAAACTCCCCCCAAATACTAAAATATTTCAGCCAAAACCATCAAATCGCCGGGGCTCCGAAATCATAAATACATAAACACATCATAGCGTAATGCATACGCATGAGTAATGAGTAGATAAATCGAAATCAAAACTCCGTCAAGCATCCCGCAATCATCGGTGTCAAGGTGAAGACACGAATGCCAAATCTCAAGCAAGACCGATATGCTATAAATCGGAACTATACATGCAAATATCAGGAGGAAATGCATGCCAAATCTTTTAAGTTGCTGTGCAATGCACATAACACTGCACAGTGGCGGACGTCTATCATAAGAAAATAACTATATACATATATACCTTTGTTTGAAATGTACGTTCCGCCGTTTTTGGAAACAATTTAGAAGGGTTTTCCTTGTTTTAAACGTTTCGCGTCATATCAGACACGTAGGTAAATACTGAGACTATAGCTCGCTTTTTTTTGGAATTCCCTTCAATAGCTACAATGCATGCAAAATACATTCAGGTACTGTCCTCTGACTAGTCCTGCTTAATACGAAAACACATCGCAATTATCATAAAAAAACGTACTGCTCTATAAGAAATCAATCCCAAAATACGCGTATGAATACTACGTGCGTCTGGTGCGCACGACAATCAAAATCCATATACGTGCCATATAAGTGCACAGAAACAAGATCTAAGTGCATCGGGTATGCACAAAGCATCTGTCGTAGGCAACGTGTGTTCCTGACAGCAAAATCAGGTGCATCTGACATGCACGAAAAAAATCTCGATTTAGTGCATCTGGTGTGCACCAAAATCGCATCTCAAGACATGCGCTCAACATGCACGAAAACCCAAAACCAGGGGCATCCATCATGCACGAAATCATGAAATCCAATATCAAGCGCCGAACATGCGCAAAATCAAATCAGGTGCACAAGGTGCACAAAACAAATATCGAGTATCACAATCGAAATCGAAGTCCAGTGCATCTAAGTGCACAAAATGCGTATCACTGCACTGCAAGCATATATAAACTATACAGAGTGCAGGAACCAAATCGTGTGCGTGCATACGCACAAAATCAACTCAAATGTCTAAAACCGTAAAATCACAAACATGTGAAACCAAAGCACGAAAACGATATCAAGTGCAACACTGTGCAAAGATCGTAAATCCTCAATCATCAAAATCAAATCATAAGAATAAATCACCCAAAACATCGAAATCAATAATGGCGGAATAGTACCGCTCAAGTGCATCCTCTAAGAATCTCGGGCTAACTGTCGCGGTCACTAGTGCGACGTCTCGTCGATGATCATGAACTCTGGCCTGCTGGTGTGTGTAACAATGACCACTCCTGGGTCAAGGTCTTCATTGTGAATTACCAATCTCTCGGTCCATCGGCTCATCGGCCCTGTCAGGTGTGCTAACGGGGATGATTCCGTTCTGGCACTTCTCTGGTCATCTCTCTGTCAATCATCGCGACCACTCGTAAGACAGCATATCACTGGCGTTGGCCTCTGGCTCTCTGAATGTACATGACACATCTGATCCTGGGTGCAAGTATCATTGCAGCAGTGTCCTGGAAGGAATCCTTCTCACGGTCTCTTCCATGTCTCGTCTCTGCCAACTGTCCGGAAGTCATCGTCCTTTCCTATATCTGCATCTTGCTCTGGAACGACTGCATACTCATCGCGACTCCTTCTGGAAGGTAAATCTAAGTACCATGCCTCGGCATGCGCATCGCATCTCTGATGTCGGCGGAGTGGAACGTCATCTCATCTAGATCTGGTACGAACCTCTTACTTCACTTTTCTCTAATGTCGTCTGCTTTGGACTCGTCTCGTCGCAGCTGCATGGACTGAGCTCCAACGGCTATCCTCGTATCGGGAGTCTCCCAAGAAATGCATCTCACCACCTAGCATCCAAATTAAGTCGAGCCATCCGATCGAGTCGTCAAAACCTCATAATCCCCCAAGAGCTCAACATCTTGGGCACAGTTTAATAGTATCGAGTACATACCACAGCATCAGTGGTCCAGCCGTAGAAGGGCAAACCCAAGCCTCACTAATGGCGCCGTAGAACTGCCGCAAACCCGAAGGTTCAAAGGCTTTCACACGGTCATTAAGTCGAGTTAGGGTTTCATTCTTCTAGAGGGTCCATAGAATTGCCTGCATGTCTTTCCGAATACTTTAAACTTGGAATAATAGGTTTCTGACATTCGATCGTTTCTGTCGACTCTCAATGTCTCCGCGTGAAGTCGTCTCTTGCTGGAATCAATCTATCTGATGACCTCTCATCGGGTAGGAGAACGAACCACATGTCCTAGTCATTCATCCTCGGGTGACTAGCGACCTTTTATCATCTCTTAGTACAACCTGTACTGCAATAGCTCCAACATATGGGGCGATATCTCGTCGCTCGCAGCAACAACTGGCTCACTCGTCTGCACGCTGAACAGTGCCTCAATCATCATGAGTAAGCAATACACCAACGGTCATCAAAATCTGGCTGGCCTCTATCATTGGCTCAATCCTCTAGTGTCGATCAGCACATCCGAGTAACCTCATAAAGGCGATCCGCCAAACGCTCGTGGCGCGGAAACACAGTAAAAAGACACATCTCCGCAATCGTGTGTCGCCGGAATTTCGCCCTGGTCAGCCCTCGTTCGTGACGAGCTCGTGCTGACCGCAACTCTAGCTGTAGCTCTCCCTGCCCGTAATCGTGGCAGCAAACCGCAACTGGTACCGATGAGGCTAGATCAGGAATGAATATGCTACTGAGCAAAGAAATGTATATCCTAAGGCTCCTTAAGTGGAGTAGCGTATCGTAAGTATGCCGTGAAACATACCCACGGTACGTCACTCTACTTTAGTCACCTATTCTATCAACCAAGGGTCATCCTACGCTCCGAAGGTGAAACCTAACGCTCTGATACCAACTTTGTCACGTCCCGAAAGTACGGACTATGACCGGCACTTAAACTACGAACGTCTCGAGGCGTACGTAATCTAAGTAAGCCGAAAACCCAGAAATCCAAACCAAGAAAAGTAGTAGAGTGAAGGAAAACCAATTAAAACAAGTGGTTTTAATAGCATAAGCCGAATTATGCAGTTTTTAAAAACATCAAAAATTTCCCGAAAATTTCGCTAGAGTCTCCTTTGAAAATACTGGCCCCCAAATGGGATACAACATGAATAGTATACGAAATCAATAAAAAGGCATCCCCAAGCGGGAGCTAGCTTTTCGTCAATCGACGGCCACAACCACACAAGCAATATAATATACAACGCCAACGGCGAGGATCAAAACTCAAAAGGAAACTCAAAACCACAAGAAATTCACAGAAATATAACGCGTGACTCTAAGGTCGAAGGAATAACATCACTGGTCTCTATCTGAAAAAATAAATACATGTTTGGTTGATGGAACTTCTAGATACAACAGAATAATGATATACAAGAAATATAATGGGGGTACGATACAAGTAAACCCACCTACTAGCAAGTCACCCGGAAATGGGAAGCAGTGCCAGCAAAGTCGTAATGAAACCTGTACGGCAAAACCTGCAAGAAACCGGGGCACAACGGGGGTGAGTTGCCAACTCGTGAATAGAAAAACATCTACGGAAAGAAATCGCATAAATAATGCAACCTAGGTCAATGATCATAATATATCCTCAATTATATATATAACATGCAGCCTATAACAAAGGCTAGGGTAAATATCTAACCTGAGTGTAATCTCATGTGCCCGTGTCAGTGCCCCAGGTAGCAATATATCATATGAATAAGGTATGAATGCATGAAAACATAATACATGTAAATTAAGAAACTGTTTTCATAATTTAGTGAGATTTCCTTTGTATTTTTAAAATGAGGTATCATAATGAAATCAGCATAAAATAGTGCCTAGCATCGGCACAAAACGTAATCCCAATATCTCGATATCTCTGTATCACAGTCTCTGTACCTCAATATCTCGAAATCTCAATGTCTCAATCACAATATCTAGGGCGCCGTCAGTCCAGACCGGCCCCTACCATCCATCTCAAGACCACGACGGTATCCTCCGGATATCCGACGCGTCGGGTAATATTACCGGTCGGTAGTGCTCCCCTGCCAGGCTCAACGTCAACAACACGATCCTCTTGCCCCGGGGTACCGCACCGGGCCCACCATGTACCCGAAACGGTTCCTCCACTCCTCGAATCGGGTCTCGAAATCCATCAGCAAACTCATGGTGGACGACTCATACATCATAGGAAAACCGCACTTTTTATTTAAAAGAGAGGGAAGAAGCTTATACAAGTTTTGCGGTTTTCCCCCAAATCCAGAAAATCTCATAGAAATCCGAATCCAAATCATCAATAGCATATAAACCCATGAATATAGGCATAAGAATCCATGAATACGGCATAACAATGAATAACAGTATGCATGAAGTGACAAATAATAACTACAATATCTAAGCTGGCATATAAGGTAAGTATACTAATATTATGTCAAACTACTAGCTATCAAGCTAAGTTAAGCAATAATATTTTCTAAGGTGTACGTGATATGGCAATTACCGATGAAGATGTGTGTGAGCCGGCAAGTAAGTGTACGTGGTACATACGCATCATCGGTAATGGTGCTGGTGTCCTAACAGCATAATGTCAACAATGTAATATGAAATAACAATGTAAGTATGCGATGCGGAGCGAGCAACCAAAATGAGCGGGAGCTAAATATTAAACAATGGTGCCATTTGAAATAACACGAATCATGGGGTTTTGAAAATAGGGGCTACGGTGCTTTTGTGAAAAGATACGTCTTTTGAATTATCCGTAGGATCCCTTGGGCTGTCTTTTAAAATACCCACGATTCGTTAGTTTTTGAAATAGGTAAGAATCGAATCTAATCTAACAACTAAACTAAAGGGCTAAGCTAACAAGCTGGACTACAGGTAAGGAAACCGCCTAACATCTGAGTCGATACATATACATACCTGTATATATATTAGTCGGTGATCCTGCCTCAATAATATCATATCCGATACCATATCTATAATCAGACATCCCAAGTCAAGAGTGCGGATCAATCATCAAAATATAGCTCGTACGTAAATCCGTCGTACGGCATCCCCAAATCTGGGTACGGGTTAATATCATATTCATCACATTATTCATCTGGTATTCTCTTTATCCAAGATCATAGTCCAGGGTACTGACCTATGTCTAGTACAATACTAATATCATCAATATAGTCATGATCTGACTACTGATCGACAGTCTCGTACAAACCGATATCATCAGCACATATCATCATCAAGGGGTATATATCACCCAATACGGCCTAGTATCAATATCCTAGTATATCATATCTCATATCACGATCACATGTCGACCATTTTATTTATAGCACTATTCACCCGTATCGTCGTTCAAAGACCCGCTATAACATCAGGACGTATCTCAAATACGAATCCTGCCATATCACCGATATCACAAGCTCAACACAAATCTCATCGACTCATCTCAAACCCAAGTATCATCCTCAAATCCGTATGTGAACACATAGTCCCATACCCATGTGAACACATAACTATATATTCCCGAATAAGCACAAATGAAAGAAGAAAGTATGCAAGTATGGGTGGTTGTGTGCATGTGTGGTGCGACCACTACTCTAGGGTTTCGCGACACTAAATCATCCAAGAACACCAAATATCCATATTATCATCAATATACTCAAACAAAATATAATCAATATATATATGTGTGTATACGTATTCGTATACATCACCACGAACTGCGGGGGTGCTATACGCCATCCACCCGACTTCTCCCCGTAGATATAAATCTACTCACCTGGTCCTCGCTCACCGGTGCCGACGTCGCCACGCGCTTGCTTGTCGTCTCGAAGTCCACATGGGGTACCTACATATCATAACGCACCGTGTCGTATTAAAATCCGACTCATGACCCAAAAACGACACGTGAATCCCACATAGGTCAAAACCTATGGTTGCTTTCACAAATCAACCCAAAAACCCTCGACGTCGGCGTACAAATGCCAAAACATCGAGAAAAACTCAAACGTATCAATCGTGGTTTCACAACACCTTAATTATATATATAAAATAGGATTAAAATCACCAAAACTTCAAATTCGCTTTAAAGCTATTTTTTCGAAAACCTAATAAGCAAAATTAACCGCTTTAATACAACATCTTGATGTTTAAACGAATCTAGCGGCCATAAAATTCACTAAATATCATAACAATGTCATATAAACCATTCCTATAATTTATTCTCATCAATTTCCATAAATTCCAAAATTCTAGTTTACAATATACCCAAATTTTAACAATTTTATAGCAAAAAATGCACAAACCACAATCTAGCTTGGATTTTCATGAACTAAAGTATTAAAATACACTTAATAATGTTAATGAAGTCATGAAAAACCTAATTACATTTTTCTCTTAATCAAATTCAAGGTTTACAAAAATCTAGTTTGCAATTTAAGCAATTTGGACAAATTACATATAACAAGTGCAATTTAATCAACCAAACTAGGTTTTACATACATTAAGATGTTAAACTAAACCTTGCATCCCTAATGATATGATAAAAACCCTAATTGAAATCACAAACCCTTACTATATTTTTCAAAACATTCAATTAATCCTAAACTATTAACTAATTATGCTAGATTTAAAGTATCCAAACAACAATTAGACATAAGGTTAAGAATTTACCCCCACAATCATCTTGAAATCTAGCACAAATCTAGCCTCCCAAACATGCTTCCCTTCACTAAGATCCATACTAGAATGGTCAAGTAAAAATGGGTAGGGATTAGATTTTGATTTTGTGGAATTTTTGAAGCATTTTGGATGATTTTTTGATGGAATTTTGAAGAGAAAAGAGAAGAAGAAATGGAGGGGGGGCTGCTACTGCTGGTTTCAGCAGAGGAAGAGGGGGGAAAAGGTGAGGGGATGATGCCAAAAGATCCAAGTCAAAGCCCCTCCCAATTACCATAATACCCCCACCTACTTTACTATATATAAAAACCTTATTTTAACCCATTTCTCACATGATTTAAGGTCAAAAAGAAGGAAATAAAATTCTTGGGCTGCTACAATAGTGTGAGGCCGGCCAAGGGGAGTGAGGGTGAGTGTGAGAGACTTTACAAAAAAAATTCTATGCAAAAAGACCCCCCACAATACCATATTTGCAAGTTTTAGTTCAAATTAACTATATTTTTGTTTTCCATAAAATAAATCAATTAAAACTTGAAATAAAATACTAAAAAATTATATTACAACTAGATTTTAATTAACATGATTTTAAAGATTAAAATTATCCCATTTAAATTTGTATTTATCGCTAATTTAATGTATTTTCTTACCGGCTTAAAATAATATTAAAATAATTAATTTCGGAAAATTTTTCAGAAAATTTGAAATTTCACCAGTGGCTCAATAAACACCAAATACTAGCAATTACATAGCTAGAATATGTATATTTAATTTTATAATAAAGATATTTACATTTTGACTTTTTACAGAAAACCCCCTTATTTTACCGTTTTTTCGAAATTTCACCGAAACGATTTTCAAAACGTTACACCTCATCACCCGTGCATATGGATAAATATATACACACACACACATACACACACACACACACACAAAGATCAAGTGCGTGTGTGCGTTGTAAGTCCATGCTACCTCTCCCGGTACTTTCGGGAATGCGGAATTTGGTAAAAAACAATTTTTACGGAGGTGGTAACATGGACCTATAACCCGGATCTTGGTTAAACATCTATCTAACAACCTAACTATGAGTTTCTAGCTACTCGGTTAGGGGGTTATACCTTGCTTGTCTTGAACTCCTTCGTCTTCAAGCTCCGATGGTGGTCCGATTGGCTTCTTCTCGTCGTCTCCGTACGCCGAAGATAGATCCACCTGAAAGCTCCAACCTTTAGCTCCTTCTTCGTTCTTTGAAGAAACTAGTTCACTTGGTTTGCTAAACCTAGTGAACTAGAATGAGTAGAGAATACTTTGTGTGGGATTTTATCTATGGTTCTTGATTCTCAACTCATGAGACAAGAGAACCATAGATTAAAGAGAGGGAAAAAGAGCAAGAGGGTGAGAGCAAAGCAAGAGAGCTCAAGAACAAGAGAGAGAATGAGCAAGAAAGAATGAGGCTCTCTTTTGTCTTTCACCCTCTCATAATCCAAAGCAATCATAACTCATCATACTAACAAAAGTCTTATGTGATGGTTGAAGCAACCATAACCATATCATTTCATGCACTCATTTTGCACAAATGAGCAAGCAAACAAAAGTCTTTGCCATGAAATGATGGCTATGGTTATCATGATGGTCAACTAGTCAAGCCTAGTCAACCGGTCAACAAGTCAACAAAAGTCAACAAGTCAACAAAGTCAACAAGTCAACAAAAGTCAACAAGTCAACAAAGTCAACAACCATATCACCATAATACTTAATTAATATAATAGTTAATCACATATCATATTCTCATTAGGGTTGAGCAAAAAGTCAAATAGTCAACGGTCAACTGTCAACAACCCTAATGAGAATCCACTGCCTCTGTCTCCCTGTCAACTGTGCATACACACCCGCATCCGCGTTCCGAGGAACACGAATGCAAAATGGATAAATCCAATCCCATAAGGTACACTAGGATCTGGCTTAAACCAAAGCCCGCTAGTGTAAACTGTCCGGACACTGTACGCGCACAAGTGCACGGATGTGACCGAACCCTGTCGCAAAACCATACGACCTGTCGCAATACCATGCGACCTCTATTCTTTTGCCTAAAGGCGAAAAGCTTTCTGTGTGGGACTCTAAAGACTCGACACTACGCTGGCAGTGGGTTTAACCACAGACCGCAAGCGGCACTAGCTGTGCGTAACGGTCCCCAGATAATGCCGACAAGAAGACCGACGAGGCGAAACCCATCTGAACTCCTACTGAGCCTGAGTGTGACATTCTCCGTACAGTCCGGTCTGTTCGTCTGATACATCGCATGGCGGGCCTAGGGGGCGGTAAACGTCAGTCCCCCAATAGCGGTACAAGTCGTGCCGGAGCGAAGCCCAAAACACCCTGAGATAACACTGGAAACCTACCAGTATATCTCGTTTGCCCTGGCCAGGGACTACTCGTATAATGGCTCTCCTAGACACAGCGCGATGTCAACCCCCAATACTGGGAGAGACGAATCCTGTCTAACCGTCACTGCCTCCAAGTGCTTCGGGACTGCACCCAACCACTACCTGTTTGCACGACTCCTTTGAGCCGTGGTAGGGTAGTGATCAAAGTACAGTGGGAACACACTCGAGGCGGAGTGACAGTGTCAAGTCAGCGGACTAAGCTGTACTCATGTCACCTGGGAACTGATAACTGACGATAGGTATAATACCAACTAGTCAGTTCCCGACGAGTCCTGTCCAGTGTACCCGTAACCTAACGAGCACCGCATACTATCTCAAGTACGACGTACTGACGGCTGTGGGACAGACCGTCTCCCACACTGGGATGAGAAGCGCATGCGCTGGTCTACTCCGGAGTATCGATGCCCTGTCTCGATAGTCCTGCGACCAGGGACCTGCATAAGGATGTGCTTATAGATTACCCAGCCCCACTAGTGTGACGGCCATCACATCGCTGGTAATCAAGCAAAGATCCTAAGGGCTCCACTAATGTGTATAGGCGATATACAAAATATAAACACATGTACACATTGAAGTAGAAACAAACCAAGTAGCATACTACTATTTTGAGCAAGATTGTATATACAAGGTGAATATCCCAAGCATCCATTAAGTAATATACAAACTAGTATGATACAGTAATGGCCTCTAAGGTATATACACTAACAATCTCCCACTTGCACTAAGGCCATGTACTGGCGTATCGAAGACCTATCATCTCGATCAGCCGCTCGAACTGAGTCTGGGGCAGGGCCTTGGTGAATGGATCTGCAGTGTTATCTTCTGAAGCGACTCTCCGAACCTCGATCTCCTGGCGATCCACGATCTCCCTGATCAGGTGATACCGCCTCAAGATGTGCCTGGATCTCTGATGGGACCTGGGTTCCTTCGCTAAAGCTATAGCCCCGTTGTTGTCGCAATACAGAGGTATTGGATCAACAATGGACGGAACCACCTGAAGTTCTTTCAAGAACTTCCTCATCCAGACAGCTTCTTTTGCGGCATCAGATGCAGCGATGTATTCCGCTTCCATCGTCGAGTCTGCAACGGTTTCCTGTTTGGAACTCTTCCAACACACCGCCCCTCCATTGAGGGTAAAGACAAAACCCGACATGGACTTGGAATCATCCTTGTCACTCTGGAAGCTGGAGTCAGCAAAGGCCTCGATCTGGAGGTCTTTTCCGCCATACACCAAGAACATCTCCTTAGTCCTTCTCAGGTACTTGAGAATGTTCTTTACCGCTATCCAGTGTTTCTCCCCAGGGTTTGACTGATACCGGCTTACCACACTCAGTGCATAAGCTACATCCGGTCTGGTACACAACATCGCATACATTATAGAGCCTACCGCAGAAGCGTAGGGTATAATAGACATGCGATCCCTCTCCAAATCAGTCTTGGGAGACATCTCTTTAGAGAGGGTGATCCCGTGACAAGCCGGCAGGTTACCGCGCTTGGAATCTTCCATACTGAATCTTTTCAGCACGGTGTCGATGTACCTGGACTGAGAAAGTCCTAATATCCTCTTGGATCTGTCACGGTAGATCCGGATACCCAGAATGTATGAGGCATCACCCAGGTCTTTCATGGAGAACCTGTGTGACAAGAACCCCTTGACAGATTGTAGCATAGGAATGTCATTTCCTATTAAGAGAATGTCATCCACGTATAAAACGAGGAATACTACAGTTCTTGCTACAAATCTACTATAGATGCATGGTTCATCTGGATTTTTGATAAAGCCAAATTCTTTGACCGTCTCATCAAAGCAGATGTTCCAACTCCGCGATGCCTGCTTTAGTCCATAGATGGACTTAAGCAACTTGCACACCTTTCCGCTGCTCCCACTCTGAATGAAACCCTCTGGTTGGTCCATATAGACACACTCCTCTAAATTTCCATTTAGAAAAGCTGTCTTTACGTCCATTTGCCAGATCTCATAATCGTGGAAGGAAGCAATGGCAAGAAGGATCTGAATGGATTTCAGCATGGCTACTGGAGAAAAGGTTTCGTCATAGTCCAAGCCAGGTCTTTAACGAAAACCCTTTGCTACCAGCCTAGCTTTATAGGTCTCAACCTGTCCATCTACACCAATCTTCCTTTTGAAGATCCACTTGCATCCTACGGGTTTTACCCCGTCTGGAGCAATGTCCAACATCCATACCTTGTTGGTGTACATGGACTCCATTTCGGTCCGCATTGCATCCAGCCATTTCACTGAGTCAACGCTCTGAACGGCCTGCTGGAAGCTAGTAGGCTCATCATAATCTATGATGCAATCCTCTCTATCCCCGTCTATGAGAAAACCGCAGTATCTCTCGGGCGGATGAGACTGCCTACTACTCCTGCGGAGCGGCGTAGGAATGTCCTATTCTTCCGAACCCTCTGGTTCCACTAAACTTTCAGTAATAGTCCGTGGTTCTGGAATTTCTTCCAGTTCTACTGCGCTCCCACTTATTTCCTTTTCTATGAACTGGTGTTCTAGAAAGTGGGCATGACGAGAAACAAGAACTTTTTGTTCCTCTTCACAGTAGAAGAAATATCCCTTGGAATTCTTTGGATATCCCACAAACTTGCACAGTACTGAGCGTGCCTCGAGCTTGTCCGCATGCTGCTTTTTGACAAAAGCTGGACTTCCCCATGTCTTAATGTGATTAAGATGGGGTCTCTTCCCACACCACATCTCAAATGGCGTAGTAGGCACAGTCTTAGTGGGAACTCGGTTCAAAAGGTATGCGGCTGATTCTAGCGCATATCCCCAGAATGATCGCGGCAACTCAGCGTTACTCATCATGGACCGTACCATATCCAATAGGGTGCGGTTCCGTCTCTCCGATACACCGTTATGTTGCGGGGTGTATGGAGGAGTAAGCTGAGAGAGAATTCCGTTCTCTTTTAAATAGTCCAGGAACTCGGCACTTAAGTATTCTCCACCTCGATCCGATCTTAGAATCTTAATACTTTTGCCGGTCTGTTTCTCTACTTCATTCTTATACTCCTGGAATTTTCCAAAGGCCTCGGACTTATGTTTCATCAAGAAGACATAACCGTACCTTGAGAAGTCATCCGTAAAAGTAATGAAGTAAGAATGTCCGCTTCGGGCATGTGTAGACATTGGACCGCACACGTCACTGTGTACGAGTCCCAAGAGCTCGCTCGCTCTTACTCCATGTCCAGTAAACGGAGTCTTTGTCATCTTTCCTTTGAGACAGGATTGACAAGTGGCATACGACTGATATTCGAACGCATTCAAATACCCTTCTGTATGTAACTTCGTCAACCTTCTCTCATTGATGTGACCCAATCTACAATGCCATAAGAAAGTCTGATTTATTTCTGGAGACTTTCTTTTGTGTGTATTCTGGACATTGAAAATCTGTGGTTGGTTCAATACGTATATACCATTACTCAATGTACCTGACCCAATCAAAACTTGATTAAGGTGAATGTTTACAACATTACTTACAAACGCAAATTCATAACCTTCTTTAGAAACTAAAGATACAGAAATGATATTACAAGTTGCGTTGGGTACAAAAAAGCAATTACACAAAACCAAAACATTTCCATCTGACATTCCCAGGTGATAGTCCCCCACGGCTTTAGCATCCATGCTAGCTCCGTTCGCAACTCTGAGGGTCATGTCACCTGCCTTCAAAACCCTACGGTTTCTCAACGCCTGCAAAGAATTACAGATATGAGATCCTGATCCGGTATCCAATATCCAGGAAGTAGAGTTTATTGAAAGACAGTTTTCAATAACATACACACCTGAAGCTGAAGCTGCAACCTGCTTCAATTCCTGTGTTCTGGCCTTCCAGGCCCTGCAATCATTCTTCCAGTGTCCTTTCTTATGACAATAGAAGCATTCTTCCTTATCCACAAGCTTCCCCGCTATCTTTGTTGCTTTATCTTTTCCCTTCGTATCCGCCTTACTAACACCGCCCCTTGGTTTGGCGGGGGCCTTCTTCTTCTTTCCCTTGGCTTTCTCCTTGGACCTAGAAGAAGATGATCCTCCTACAAACAAAGTGGATGTATCCCTACCTTTCTGTAGGGTGCCCTCTGCGCTCCTCAGCATGTTGAGGAGCTCTGAAAGTTCAACCTCTTTTTCTTGTAAGTTGAAGTTCAGTATAAACTGGGCGTAAGTGGAAGGAAGGGACTGGAGAACTATATCCGTATATAGCTCACTCTCCAATGTGATCCCTAGGTCTGCGAGCTCCTCAATGTAGCCGATCATCTTTAGCACATGCTCGGCTACTGATGATCCGACGGCCATTCTTGTCGAAAATAACTTTTTCGACGCTTCGTATCTTGCGATACGAGATTGCTCTCCATACAGTTCTTTTGTATGAAGCAATATGGATTCCATGTCCATATTCTCGTGCCTCCTCTGATGTTCGTTGTCCATCGAGGCAAGCAGGAGGCATTTGGCCTTCGCGCTATCAATCTCCCAAGTCTTGCGGATTTCCTTATCCGCGACGCTGGAAGTTGGACCAGGGACAGGGGGAGCTTTGGTGGTAAGAAGATACCCCAGCTTGTCGTAAGTGATTGGTATCTTGACATTCCTGAGCCAATCTTTGTAGTTTGGCCCTGTCAGTTTGTTTTTATCTAGGAGTAACTTAAGTCCAGTCATGTTAATTGGTCGCTGCAATTAGGAGAGAGAAGAAGAAACACTCAGCATGATGCTCTTGCAAGTTTAGAGTGGTTTTTAGTTTGTCTAAACAGGATGGCTCCCACTGTTTCTCGAATCCCTCCTCAAACCATAAAGGAAGAATTAGCCGGGATCAACCCCACCGCACAATACTTGCTTAACCGTTCAGCCAGGCCGGTGTCGGTACTTCGAGGGAGGTTTTCCAACGCTTTCGCGAAGTTCCTTAATTAGAGAACCTCTTTTCCCTGGGGGCGTAGCCCCGCTAACACCTTTCTAGGCACCTACTAGGTTTATAGCATTGATCGTTAAGTGAGAAATTTCCCGAGGAGTAGTATATACTCACAGTAGGATCGGGATCCAAATATCATTGCGTGACGAAACTGAAGGAATCCTACCAGAATCATCACACTCCAAATGGTATGCAAATCTAGCAAGTTTCAGTACTTATGAAACTCCCGATGTGGATTTTTGCCCCATGCTCTTATGACCTTGACTTTGGCCAAAATATCATAAGTCACATGTCAAGTTCTACCCGTCATTATCCAGGTTAATTTGGATCCATCCGTACCTACCCTTGACTTTGGCCAAAATGGCAGTACGACTGTCCCAAACTAACGCATCTATCTATGCTACACATGAACACCCAATAGCTACCAATCACTGTGCCTTGACTTTGGCCAACATACACAGCTTGAATACTATTGACTATTCATGTAAAACGACGGAGGGCTACGGATGGTTTTGGCAAAACCGTGAACGTAGTGAACTTGATATAGTCGATGGAACGAGATAGCTTTTAAAAGGAGTGGCTCAAGCTCCGTATTAAAAAGTTGTTTTTGAAAAGAACCGAGTGGTTTTTCGAAAGTGTTCCAACGACTTTAACTTGGTTTATTATCTTGCATTAGTTCTTTTAATGCGTGATATTCTTGCATTAGTTCTTTTAATGCGTCCCATCATTTAATCCTACCATTGCAGAAAACAACCAAAATATGACGTACGCTTATGCCATTCGCATTCGCCACGGGGCCCCGTCATTACCCGTTAGGTTACTTAACTAACGACAGAGCGGGGGCTGGGCTAGCGCGTCTGTAAAACATAAGCAACGCCTAAATAATATCATATATAGATATACTGCAATGATAAACATTTCAGATCACAGATGAATACATTGGATATACTAGGAATCTGTAATTCGTACGAGCCTGTAACGAAAGACAAATTACACGGTCGCGGTGAATAGCCAAAACCCTACCCAAGACCCCTACGGGTGCGGCAAACTACTCGCCAAGTACTCGAAGCGTAGCAACCTCCCTCATCTCCATGAGTAGGCCACTCGACACTTCGGCATACCCGGTAGTTTATGCACCCCCTCCACGGGTCTATCCTAGGAGCAAAAACAGTAAAAAGAAATTATACAATGACGGCTACAACCCCGACCCGGTTGTGCGGCCATACAAATAATTATTACATCAATTTACAAATTTACATGAATTGAAAGAAAAGAAAACTCTCATCTCACAACCCCCGGCTATTCACCCGCGACAATCCAACATATTCATATCCACATTCCAGCAACATTACAGATCACAGATTTGTATAACCCCCACTAATTAATCGACATATAGCGATTAGTAGACGTTCAATACAAATATCACATAACAGAAAAACCCGTTAGCTAAAGTCTTTTAGAAGTTCGATCAAAAATACAGATTTTCGGGACCCCAAAATAAAATTTTCGTTCTGGAAAATCTGGGTTGAAAATATATGTACCAAAATTCCCAAAATACCCCCAGAAGCATACTGTAGCAAAAATAAACCAGAGAGGGGGCAAGGAGGCCGCGGAACCGCGGCAATAGCAAGCTATTGCCGCGTTTCCGCGCTCGTTTAGGGGAATCACCTGGTGATTTTTCTACAGTAGCAATAAAAAACCCTGAGCCGATTTTAGGTGTTAAAATAATCAACTTTTGAACAGTAGAAAAATCGACAGAAACTCGAATTTTTGGGGTTTTGTTTTCGGGACTTTTTCTTTGATCGATCTTCTAGTTACTTGCTAACTTGTTAGATAGAGTTTAACTAGGCTCTGATACCACTGTAAGTCCATGCTACCTCTCCCGGTACTTTCGGGAATGCGGAATTTGGTAAAAAACAATTTTTACGGAGGTGGTAACATGGACCTATAACCCGGATCTTGGTTAAACATCTATCTAACAACCTAACTATGAGTTTCTAGCTACTCGGTTAGGGGGTTATACCTTACTTGTCTTGAACTCCTTCGTCTTCAAGCTCCGATGGTGGTCCGATTGGCTTCTTTTCGTCGTCTCCGTACGCCGAAGATAGATCCACCTGAAAGCTCCAACCTTTAGCTCCTTCTTCGTTCTTTGAAGAAACTAGTTCACTTGGTTTGCTAAACCTAGTGAGCTAGAATGAGTAGAGAATACTTTGTGTGGGATTTTATCTATGGTTCTTGATTCTCAACTCATGAGACAAGAGAACCATAGATTAAAGAGAGGGAAAAAGAGCAAGAGGGTGAGAGCAAAGCAAGAGAGCTCAAGAACAAGAGAGAGAATGAGCAAGAAAGAATGAGGCTCTCTTTTGTCTTTCACCCTCTCATAATCCAAAGCAATCATAACTCATCATACTAACAAAAGTCTTATGTGATGGTTGAAGCAACCATAACCATATCATTTCATGCACTCATTTTGCACAAATGAGCAAGCAAACAAAAGTCTTTGCCATGAAATGATGGCTATGGTTATCATGATGGTCAACTAGTCAAGCCTAGTCAACCGGTCAACAAGTCAACAAAAGTCAACAAGTCAACAAAGTCAACAAGTCAACAAAAGTCAACAAGTCAACAACCATATCACCATAATACTTAATTAATATAATAGTTAATCACATATCATATTCTCATTAGGGTTGAGCAAAAAGTCAAATAGTCAACGGTCAACTGTCAACAACCCTAATGAGAATCCACTGCCTCTGTCTCCCTGTCAACTGTGCATACACACCCGCATCCGCGTTCCGAGGAACACGAATGCAAACTGGATAAATCCAATCCCATAAGGTACACTAGGATCTGGCTTAAACCAAAGCCCGCTAGTGTAAGCTGTCCGGACACTGTACGCGCACAAGTGTACGGATGTGACCGAACCCTATCGCAAAACCATACGACCTGTCGCAATACCATGCGACCTCTACTCTTTTGCCTAAAGGCGAAAAGCTTTCTGTGTGGGACTCTAAAGACTCGACACTACGCTGGCAGTGGGTTTAACCACAGACCGCAAGCGGCACTAGCTATGCGTAACGGTCCCCAGGTAATGCCGACAAGAAGACCGACGAGGCGAAACCCATCTGAACTCCTACTGAGCCTGAGTGTGACATTCTCCGTACAGTCCGGTCTGTTCGTCTGATACATCGCATGGCGGGCCTAGGGGGCGGTAAACGTCAGTCCCCCAATAGCAGTACAAGTCGTGCCGGAGCGAAGCCCAAAACACCCTGAGATAACACTGGAAACCTACCAGTATATCTCGTTTGCCCTGGCCAGGGACTACTCGTGTAATGGCTCTCCTAGACACAGCGCGATGTCAACCCCCAATACCGGGAGAGACGAATCCTGTCTAACCGTCACTGCCTCCAAGTGCTTCGGGACTGCACCCAACCACTACCTGTTTGCATGACTCCTTTGAGCCGTGGTAGGGTAGTGATCAAAGTACAGTGGGAACACACTCGAGGCGGAGTGACAGTGTCAAGTCAGCGGACTAAGCTGTACTCATGTCACCTGAGAACTGATAACTGACGATAGGTATAATACCAACTAGTCAGTTCCCGACGAGTCCTGTCCAGTGTACCCATAACCTAACGAGCACCCGCATACTATCTCAAGTACGACGTACTGACGGCTGTGGGACAGACCGTCTCCCACACTGGGATGAGAAGCGCATGCGCTGGTCTACTCCGGAGTATCGATGCCCTGTCTCGATAGTCCTGCGACCAGGGACCTGCATAAGGATGTGCTTATAGATTACCCAGCCCCACTAGTGTGACGGCCATCACATCGCTGGTAATCAAGCAAAGATCCTAAGGGCTCCACTAATGTGTATAGGCGATATACAAAATATAAACACATGTACACATTGAAGTAGAAACAAACCAAGTAGCATACTACTATTTTGAGCAAGATTGTATATACAAGGTGAATATCCCAAGCATCCATTAAGTAATATACAAACTAGTATGATACAGTAATGGCCTCTAGGGCATATACACTAACATGCGTGTGTATGTGTGTGACTACATATAACCTGCGGTTCACCACCAAGGTAATCATCCTATGGATAGGTTGTTCATATCAGAAAACTGCATTCTAATACCGCCCATTCATTATCTATTTGTTGTATTTATCGGTACTATTAACCAGTGTCTTCTCAGTAATACAGATTACAGGTATCCATGATAAAATACTGGAAATACATTTAAAAGCATGGATATATCAATTGAGAGCCGACACTGCAACCAGAACCGCAATCCGACCGATACTTCAGGAGTCCCCTTTTGCAACAAGTTTGTGTACACATTTTTCTAACTAAATGGTCCAACACAACAAATGTGTACACAAGAATTTTAGGCACATGTGGATATGCATTCAAGACAAAATATTATATGCATTCAAGGCTAAGCATCATGTGTTGATTTTTTCCTTCCAAAACTGAAATCAAATCAAAGTCAATTAAACAAATCAGCATGGGCCATAATGGGGAATCCATGAATCAAGCCACATGTAGGAATGGAGTAATGAGCATTTAATGCTGAAGATCATGTGTTAAATTGTATTCAAAAATTCCCTCCAATAATAAGTGCAAAATAAAATCAAATGGACAAATCAAAAAAACCATAATGGGGGTAGCCATGATTTAGGCACATGTGGGAATGAAGTTATGAGCATTTAATGCTAAAATTTGGTGTTGATTTAGAAATTCGAAATTCCCTCCAAAATCTGGGTGCAGACCAAGCCAAATCAGAGAAAATAAACTGCGCCAAAGTGATGTGAGGGGACAAACAAGTCAACACACCAAGTTCGAGACCATTCCAACAGGATTTGGCCGGCCACATCACCACTTGGGCCGGCCTGGCCGGCCCCACCTCCTCAGGTGGGCTCCAGCTTCACACAGTGCCTTCCTTGCTGCCACGTAGCCCTAATTTTGATGTTTATTTTCTTTTCTTCTTTGCCTATAAATAGCAGGCAGTGGGGAAAGGTTCAAGGATCATTCTTTAGTCATTCTTTAGTCTTGGATTGTCATTCTTTGTCCAAGTTTTTCTATTCTCCTTTCTTGTAAATAGCTTAGTCCCCTTGAGTTCTTAACCTTCTCTTGATCCTTCAACCTCTTCATTGAGCTTGAAAGTTTAAGGGTTGGTTATTTATCTCAAAGGGTTGTATCGTTCTTGATGATTAATAAAGATCTCTTTTGTGCCTTCATTCACCATGAGTTCTTTGCCTCTTCTTGATCTTGCAACCTCTTCATTGAGCTTGCAAGTTTAAGATTTGGTTATTGAACCCATGTCTTGTTTTGGGTTCTATGGTTCTTAGTCTTTCTTACTCGCTCTTTTACTTATATGCATTTTCATTCTTGTCTTTTATTACTTGCAATTTATTACCATGTCATTTAATTACTTGTTTGTAGTCTTTTCTTTTCTTTGTAGCTTTTCTTTTTTCCTCTTTATTGTTTTGTGAATGTTGGTGTGAATATTGTTGTTAGGAAAAGAGAAAGATTTTGTAAGTTAACATTTCGCTCCTCATTTCCTTTTCCCGTCTTTTCCTATTTGAAACTCCGCCCAAATTTTACGCAAACGCTCCGTTAGGCACCCTACCCTACCAAGGTAAAGGTGATTCCTAACCGTGACCGGTTGGATTCGGTTTGGCCGGAGGCGAAAGCAAGAGACAAGAACGGAAGGACAAGGGTCAATAAGCCGGATTCCATGAATACCGTGCTTAAGTCCCCTAATCCACGTTGTTGCCGATTGTTCTAGCTTCATTGGTTGAGTTCGGCTCAAAGTACTTGAATTCGGAATCCATTAACTTACACTATCCTATCGTTTCCTAACAAGCCTTATACTTGAATTTACACATAGGTTAGATAACGAACAAATCCGCCACGTTGTTAACTTGTTAAAACAAGAACATAAAACTTTCTGTCTCCCTGTGGATCGACCCGTGCTCATCGCGGCTAGCTGCAAAGCGACACCGTCCTGATCACGGTTAAACTTTAGAACTCTTAAATATCCGACACGCTTTTGGCGTGCGATCAAATGGCGCCGTTGCTGGGAAGACGGTAACGTTTTTGTTTTTGTTATTTCGGGTTAATCTTGTTAATACCCATCTAACCTTTTTTTTTAAAACAACATAAAAATTTCAAAACCAAAAACCAAAACAAAAGCTAACAAAACTAACCATTTTTGTTCTCTGGAAATTTGTCATGACCCGAAAGAGCACGTGACTAGCCATTGAACCATATGAAGTCTATAGAACCCCATCTGATCCAAGTAAGCCAAAAGCCCAGAAATCTAAAACCATTTAAAGAGTAAATAAGGAAAACTGGTTTTAAGAAGTAAAGAAATCATGTTTCGAAAATCAAAGTTTTTAAATAACTAAGCCGAATATGCATTTTTAAAATGTGTAACCTTTCCTGAAAATTTCGGCAGAGTTTCCTTTATAAAAACTGGCCCCGAACGGGGTACAACAAGAATAATATAAATGAAATGATAAAATGCATCCCCAAGAGGGAGCTAGCTCTTCGTCAATCGACGGTCACAACCACGCAAGCAATAATAATATACAACGCCAAAGGGCAAGGATCAAAACACAAAAAGAACTCAAAACAGCCAGAAAACCGTAATACTACAAGCGCGACTCTAAGGTCGAAATAATATACAAGTTTTGGTTGATGGAATGTCTAGATACAATGAATAATACATGAACAATAGCGGTTCTGATACAAAAGAACCCACCTACCAACGCAAGTCACCCATATGGAAGCAGTGTGCCAAAAATGCCGCTATGGAATATGTACGGCAAAACCTGCAAGAACTGTGGCACAACGGGGGTGAGTTGCCAACTCGTGAATAGAAAATATCTACAAGCAGAGATCGAATGTATGACCCATCCTAGGTCAATACGATCAGATATAAATAAACCTCAATATGAATAAGTCTGAAGCATGCTAAACTGGCAAGGTAATCTCAATGCATGAGTGTAGTGCCAAGTGCTCGTGCCAGTGCCTCAGGTAATAGCATATCATAAATGTGAGGTATGATCAATGTAATCAAATCTGCATGGACGTGGATCCCGTCCACTCGTCACCCAATGACAATAACCATCATGCATGTAAATATCATAAAGCATGTGCATGGGAATATGAGGATATAAACCATCTGTATCCCTCGCGACACGTCAAAATCATGGAACCGGAGTGCCCAGCATCGACACTCGAAAACATCATGAAAACTGTGCCCAGCATCGGCACGTAAATCCTTATATATCGGGCTCCGTCAGTCCGGATTGGCCTATGGGCTCTGTCTGCGGTATCGGCCCTCGGCCCGGCAGTACGCCCATATCCATCTATCGACTCTGGTCAGTATCCTCCGGATAACCGCCAGGTCCAACAAATCACCGGTAGGTACTCGCCTCCCTGCCAGGTTCATCGTCTACTCCATGAAAAACATTTCTTGCCCCGGGGAACCATACCGGGTCCACCATGTACCCGTAATCGGCCTCATCCGCCTCCTCGAATCAGGTTTCACATGTCGCTCTTAGCACCGAGAAAACACATGGTGGACGCACTGAAATATCATATCAAGGGTAACCGGGTTTTAAAACAATTACATATTCTCCTTTTGAAACACCCACGGTTCCCAAAAACCAGAAATATCATGGAAACAACATATCTCAATGCGTATAATCAAAAGCATGATGTATGTGACATGTAAAGAAATGTAAGCAACATACACTGAATGCAACAGTACTACAGTGTAGTGACATGGCAATTATCGATGATGAAGTGTGTGAGCCGGCAAACAAGTGTACGTGGAACATAAGCATCATCGATAATGGTGCTGGTGTCCTAGCAGCATGACTGAAATATATCAACAATACAAGCGATGCAATGCAATTAGCATGAATATGCGGAATCGAATAATCAACGCAACAGTAAAGAACCTGCCTCAATAGATATATCATGCAACCTTGCCTTTTGAAATAAGACGAATCAGGGCTTTTGGTAAAATAAGGGCTACAGTGTTTTAAGAAAAGATGCGTCGCTTGAAAATATCCGTAGAATCCCTTTTTGCCTATCTTTAAAATATCCCTGATTCGTTAGTTTTAAAATAGATATGACTTGGGTCAAGTCTAATGCCTACTATGCGAACTACGGACCCAACTATCAAGTCAATCTGGAGGGGCATAGAAACAACCTAAATCTGAGTCGATATACATATATATATATATATATATATATATAGTCGGTGATCTCGCCTCAATAGTATCACGTACGATACAGTATATCATATAACACCCTCGAGTCATGAGTGCGGATCTAACATCAATATAAAGCTCGTACGGTAAATCGTCGTACGACATCCCAATAGCTGGGTATGGGTCAATATCACATTCATCTCATCACATATTAGGTATCACTACCATCATATCACATCTCAAATACGAACTCTGTCATATCGCCGAATCTCACGGCCTCAATCAAACCTCATCGACTCATCTCAATCCCATGTATCATCCTCATTCCCGTATATGAACACATAGTCCCATACCCATGTATAGATATACACACCTCTATATGCGCACAGATAAATGAAAGAATGTATGCAAGTATATGTGTACGTGTATGTGTGGGTGCAACCACTACTCTATGGTTTCGCACTATACTAAACCAATACATCCTTATCATCAATAATTCCAAACAACACATAATAAATATATGTGTATATACGTATTCGTATACATCACCACGGACTGCGGAGGTGCTATACGCTATCCACCCGACTTCTCCCCGTAGATATAAATCTACTCACCTAGCTTCTCATGTGTCAGTGCCGATGTCGCCATCTTCATCTTCTTTGCCTCAACATCACGTAGGGTACCTACAAGTATATCACAACGCTAAAGCACATGAAAATCACATCGGAAACCAAAATAGCACACGCTACTCGCATAGGTAAAAACCTATCGTCTCGCATGTAAACACGTTCACTATCCACTTGTCGTTGACGTCCAAACGCCACCCGACAGAAACGAATCACCAAATACCAAAATCCATGCTAAAACAAGTCGTAAATCATACGCCAACTCAAGAAAATCAACCCAGATTTTACCCTAACTGGAATCAGTCAAAACTAGACATACCCAGGGTCAAGACTAGAGGAAATAGGGCCAGGCACAAAAATCGAGACAGTTCCCTCCTGCTCTGGCCGCAATTTGCGGCCAGAAGGAATAAATTGGCGACCGTACTTTGGAGTTGGGGGCTAGGGTTTGGTGTGGTGGTTCCATGGTGCCTGCACATCTCACTGTCAACTCAGTTTTATTTTTGGGGTCTCGAGGTGATAGCAGATTCTTAAATACGATCACAGATTCACAGTTTTTCTCCGACATCGCCTCATAAATCCGTATTCTGGTTTCAAGTTCAGGTTTGGGTCCAAACTAGCATCACACAAGGGGTTCTAAGGTCACCACAATCCTCAATTTCATCTTTAATTTCAGATCTCACATAAACCCTAACTTGAAGTTTCACAAATCCATCAAACGACACCATATCGACACAAAACTAGTATTGATGCAATAAGAATTGAATTACTAAACTAGGGGTGCAGAAATTACCTCCTTTGGCAACTCAAGAATTTTCTTGAGTTGCTCAAAGTCCTCCAAATCTAATCTTGCTAGGTTCAATGTATAGCTAGTGAGCTTGGGAGCAAGTTTTGTGAAATGGGAATGGGGTTTTGGTGAGGGAAATGAGAGGGATTATGAAGTGAAGGGAGGGAAATGAGAGGGAGCAGGATCAGGAGCAGCAGCATCTCCATGAGAGGGGAGAGAGAAAGGGGTGTGAGGAAATGATGGGTATGGTTCAAAAAGTCAAAAGCAACTACTCTCTCTCTCTCATTATCATACTTACTTTTTCTTTCTTTTCTTTTCTCTTTCTTCTCACTCCAATAGTGGACCCAAATGAACAACCATGGCAATAGAAATGTAACACAAGTGTAACAAGTGTGGAAAATGATATGTGCACATTTTTGCACAAAAATGCTAAATATCCAATTAGCGATTTTTAATCGCGATTAGCACTAAATTAGCATATAACTAATCTTAAAAGCTTTAAAATGGTATAATTCCATAAAATACCCTATTTTAGAATTTTCCATAATTTTTCCCCATTTATTTGTATTTAATTATACCAGAATATTAAAATATTCATTAAAATAATATTAAATTATAAAATTTCCCAAAAATCATATTTTATTATTTTGAAAACGTTACAATCTACCCCCCTTAAAGAAATTCGGTCCCCGAATTTAAATTTAAACCCCCAAATACTAAAATATTTCTATACAAATTCCAAGTCATCGGGGCTCCGAAATCAGCAATACATAAAACGTATCATAGCGCAATGCATGCGCATGAGTACTGAGCAGATAACTCAAAAGCAATACTCCGTCAAGCATCCCGCAATCATTAGAGTTATGGTAAAGACACAAATGTCAAATCCAATACAAAACCAATATGATATAAATCAGAACTATACATGTAGACATCCAATCTATACATATGAATAGCTGATGTAAATGCATGCCAAATCTTTTTAAGTCGCTGTGCGATGCGCGTAACACTGCACAGTGGCGGACGTTTTTCATAAGAAAATAACTACATACGTATATATATATATCCTTTGTTTAATAGGTACGTTCCGCCGTTTTGAAAACAATTTAGAAGGGTTTCCTTTGTTTTTAAAACGTTTCGTGTCATATCGGACACGTAGGTATATATATATATATACCTATATATATATATATATATATATATATATATATATATATATATATATATTGAGACCATAGCTCGCTCTTTGGAAATCCCTTCGAACTATCAATGCATGCAAAATATATCCAGGTACTGTCCTCTGACTAGTCCTGTTCGGTATGAAAATAAATATCCAATATCATAAAAATGTACTGCTCCAAAAGAAATAAATTCCAAAAATGCACATAACACCCCCCCGTGCGTCTGGTGAGCACGGAAATCAAAATCCATATATGTGCCATACAGGTGCACAAAACCACATTTAGGTGCAACGGGTGTGCACGAAGCATCTGTCATAGGCAACGTGTGTGCCTGACAGCCAAAATCCGGTGCATCTGACATGCACGAAGAATCTCGATTTAGTGCATCGGGTGTGCACCAAAATCGTATCTCAAAACATGCGCCCAACATGCGCAAAAATCCAAATCGGTGCACCCATCGTGCACGAATGAAAGTCTAAACCCTGGGCACTCAACCTGCACGGAATCACGAAATCCAATAGCAAACGCCGAACATGCATAAGTCCAGTCGAAAGCACGGAGTGCAAGAATCAAAAATATCAGGGTCAAGTCGACGATATATAATGCGGCTCAATCAAGATCAAGTGTACCGCGATGGAAAATCTCACAACCGTGGGCATCAACGTGCACAAATCAAATCAAAACACTAAAAGTGCATGAAATCACCATCAATACCTCCAGAATAATAACTATGCGCAAGGTATAAATACCCAGTAGGTGCAACCATGGTGCACAAAATCAAATATCATGGAACTCAGTCATCAAGACTAAATCATGCAAATAGATCGCCCAAAATACCGAAATCCGAAGCGACGGATACGTGATAGTCAAATCACAAAATCACAAATCATAAATCATAAATACTGTCATCGGTATATCCTCCTTCGAGTCGAGAAGGTGCCGGTACATCCAATGCTAGCGGCGCAAGATATCTACTTGCCTCATGCTCGCGGCTGGCGTCCTCTGCCTCTGGTTCCTTATCTTCCCTGTGGATTACCAATCTCGCAATCCATCGGCTCATCGGCCCGGTCAGGTGTGCTGACAGGAACGATTCCGTTCTGGCACTTCCCTGGTCATCTCTCGGTTAATCCTCACGACCGCTCGTAAAGCAGCACATCTCTGGCGCCGACCTCGGGTCCTCTGAATGCACATCACGCATCTGCTCCTGGTGCAAATTGTAAGTCCACGTTGCGACCCCCGGTTCTTACGGGGAGGCGGAAACGGTATAAAAATCAAATTTTTAGCGCAAGGGGCAACATGGACTAAGCAAAGTCGGGATCGTTAACTAAACTAAAACTAGCATACTTGCTAAAGAGATTTAGCTACTCGGATGAAGATGGTTATACCTAAACTTGAACTCCTTCTTCTTCAAACTTTTGTAGAGGTTGATGGTTCTCTTCTTGTCGCCTTCTTCCGTCGAAGATGGATCCACCTCGAAGGTTCAACCTTTGGGCTCTTCCTCGATCTTTGAGTGAACTAGGGTTTCCGGCTTGCTAAACCTTGAACCTAGAATGCGTAGAGAGTGACTAGGGGTTGCTTTTCTTTTTAAAGAGAAGGATTCTCAACACATGAGAAGGGTTCTCTTTAGCTAGAGGAAGAAGAAGATGAAGTGAGGAGAGAGAGTTGTTATGATAAAGTGAGCTCTTTTTCTTTTGCAACCATAACATAAAGCAAAAGAATTATCAAATAATAATAATAATGAAAATGAAAAGGTTGATGGAAAGTTTAAGAATGACCATTATCATTTCAAACATTAAATGAATTTGCTAGAATCAAAGAGCATCTTTCTTTTGTAATGATGATGGTCAAAACTTCAACCATGGTCAACAAGTCAACCATGGTCAACAAGTCAACATAAAAACCAACCATGACACAATTTCATTTTATTATATATTATTAATTGATATAACATAAATCCATTAGGGTTTGGAAAACGACGACTGTCAACTGTGCATACGCACCCGTTCCGAAACCCTAATGAAAGCCCTCTTCCTCTTCCTCAAATAACCGTGCATACACACCTGCATCCTTGTTCCGAGGAACATGAATACTGAGAGATAAAAGCAACCCTAAAACATATACCAGTATCTGGCTCAAACCAGAGCCTGCCAGTATAATCCGTCCGGACTCCAAACGTGCACAAGTGCGTGGATGAGAACGAACCCTGTCGCAAAACCATGCGACCTCTACTCTGTTTTGCCCAGAGGCGAATACCCTCTGTGTGGGACTCTAAAGACTCGACACTACGCTGGCAGTGGGTTTAACCACAGACCGCAAGCGGCACTAGCTGTGCGTAACGGTCCCCAGGTAGATGCCGACAAGAAGGCTGACGAGGTGAAACCCCATCGGAACTCCTACTGAGTCTGAATGTGACATTCTCCGTACAGTCCGGTCTGTTCGTCTGATACATCGCATGTCGGGCCTAGGGGGCGGTAAAATGTCAGTCCCCCAATAGCGGTACAAGTCGTGTCGGAGTGAAGCCCAAAACACCCTGAGAGAACACTGGAAACCTACCAGTATATCTCGCTTGCCCTGGCCAGGGACTACTCGTGTAATGGCTCTCCTAGACACAGCGCGATGTCAACCCCCAATACCGGGAGAGACGAATCCTGTCTAACCGTCACTGCCTCCAAGTGCTTCGGGACTGCACCCAACCACCACCTGTTTGCACGACTCCTTTGAGCCGTGGTAGGGTAGTGATCAAAATGCAGTGGGAACACACTCGAGGCGAAGTGGCAGTGTCAAGTCAGCGGACTAAGCTGTACTCATGTCACCTGGGAACTGATAACTGACGATAGGTATAATACCAACCTGTCAGTTCCCGACGAGTCCTGTCCAGTGTACTCGTAACCCAACGAGCACCCGTATACTATCTCCAGTACGACGTACTGATGGCTGTGGGACAGACCATCTCCCACACTGGGATGAGAAGCGCATACGCTAGTCTACTCCGGAGTATCGATGCCCTGTCTCGATAGTCCTGCGACCAGGGACCTGTATAAGGATGTGCTTATAGATTACCCAGCCCCCACTAGTGTGACTGCCATCACAACGCTGGTAATCAAGCAAAAGATCCTAAGGGCTCCACTAATGCGTATAAGTGATATAGTAAAATAAACACAAGTACACATTGAAGTAGAAACAAACCAAGTAGCATACTACTATATTGAGCAAGATTGTTTATACAAGGTGAATATCCCAAGCTTCCATCAAGTAATATACAAACTAGTATGATACAGTAATGGCCTCTAGGGCATATACACTAACAATCTCCCACTTGCACTAAGGCCATGTACTGGCGTATCGAAGACCTATCATCTCGATCAGCCGCTCAAACTGAGTCTGGGGTAGGGCCTTGGTGAATGGATCTGCAGTGTTCTCTTCTGAAGCAACCCTCCGAACCTCGATCTCCTGGCGATCCACGATCTCCCTGATCAGGTGATACCGCCTCAAGATGTGCCTGGATCTCTGATGGGACCTGGGTTCCTTCGCTAAAGCTATAGCCCCGTTGTTGTCACAATACAGAGGTATTGGGTCAACAATGGACGGAACCACCTGAAGTTCTTTCAAGAACTTCCTCATCCAGACAGCTTCTTTTGCGCATCAGATGCAGCGATGTATTCCGCTTCCATAGTCGAGTCTGCAACGGTTTCCTGTTTGGAACTCTTCCAACACACCGCCCCTCCATTGAGGGTAAAGACAAAACCCGACATGGACTTGGAATCATCCTTGTCACTCTGGAAGCTGGAGTCAGCAAAGGCCTCGATCTGGAGGTCTTTTCCGCCATACACCAAGAACATCTCCTTAGTCCTCCTCAGGTACTTGAGAATGTTCTTTACTGCTATCCAGTGTTTCTCCCCAGGGTTTGACTGATACCGGCTTACTACACTCAGTGCATAAGCTACATCCGGTCTGGTACACAACATCGCATACATTATAGAGCCTACCGCAGAAGCGTAGGGTATAATAGACATGCGATCCCTCTCCAAATCAGTCTTGGGAGACATCTCTTTAGAGAGGGTGATCCCGTGACAAGCCGGTAGGTTACCGCGCTTGGAATCTTCCATACTGAATCTCTTCACTATGGTGTCGATGTACCTGGACTGTGAAAGTCCTAATATCCTCTTGGATCTATCACGATGGATCCGGATCCCCAGGATGTATGAGGCATCACCCAGGTCTTTCATTGAGAAGCTGTGTGACAAGAAACCTTTGACAGATTGTAGCATAGGAATGTCATTTCCTATTAAGAGAATGTCATCCACGTATAAAACGAGGAATACTACAGTTCTCGCTACAAATCTACTATAGATGCATGGTTCATCTGGATTTTTGATAAAGCCAAATTCCTTGACCGTCTCATCAAAACAGATGTTCCAACTCCGCGATGCCTGCTTTAGTCCATAGATGGACTTAAGCAACTTGCACACCTTTCCGCTGCTCCCACTCTGAATGAAACCCTCTGGCTGATCCATATAGACACACTCCACTAAATTTCCATTTAAAAAAGCGGTCTTTACGTCCATCTGCCAAATCTCATAATCGTGGAAGGCAGCAATGGCAAGAAGGATCCGAATGGATTTCAGCATAGCCACTGGAGAAAAGGTTTCGTCATAGTCCAAGCCAGGTCTTTGACGGAAACCCTTTGCTACAAGTCTAGCTTTATAGGTCTCAACCTGTCCATCTACACCAATCTTCCTTTTGAAGATCCACTTGCATCCTACGGGTTTTACCCCGTCTGGAGCAATGTCCAACGTCCATACTTTGTTGGTGTACATGGACTCCATTTCGGTCCGCATTGCATCCAGCCATTTTACCGAGTCAACGCTCTGAACGGCCTGCTGGAAGCTAGTAGGCTCATCATAATCTATGATGCAATCCTCTCTATCCCCGTCTATGAGAAAACCGTAGTATCTCTCGGGCGGATGAGACTGCCTACTACTCCTGCGGAGCGGCGTAGGAATGTCCAGTTCTTTTGAACCCTCTGGTTCCACTAAGCTTTCAGTAATAGTCTGAGGTTCTGGAATTTCATCCAGTTCTACTGCGCTCCCACTTATCTGATTTTCCAAAAACTCAGTTTCCAAGAAGTGGGCATGACGGGAAACAAGGACTTTTTGCTCCTCTGCGTAATAGAATAGATACCCCTTGGAGTTCTTTGGGTATCCCACAAACTTGCACTGTACTGAGCGTGCCTCGAGCTTGTCCGCATGCTGCTTTTTTACAAAAGCCGGACATCCCCATGTCTTAAATGATTTAAGACAGGGTTTCTTCCCACTCCACATCTGATATGGTGTGGTAGGCACAGTCTTAGTAGGAACTTGGTTCAAGAGATGTGCAGCTGTTTCTAGTGCATATCCCCAGAAAGATCGCGGTAACTCAGCCTTACTCATCATGGAACGAACCATATCCAATAGGGTTCGATTCCTCCTTTCCGATACACCGTTATGTTGTGGAGTGTATGGAGGAGTACGCTGAGAGAGAATTCCATTCTCTTTTAAATAGTCCAGGAACTCGGCACTCAAGTATTCACCACCTCGATCCGATCTTAGAATCTTAATACTTTTGCCTGTTTGGTTTTCAACTTCATTCTTGTAATCCCGAAATTTCTCAAAGGCCTCGGATTTGTGCTTCATTAAGAAGACATGTCCATACCTAGAAAAATCGTCTGTGAAAGTAATGAAGTATGAATAACCGCTTCGCGCATGTGTAGACATTGGACCACACACGTCACTGTGTATGAGTCCCAAGAGCTCGCTCGCTCTTTCTCCGTGTCCAGTAAACGGAGTCTTTGTCATCTTTCCCATGAGACAAGATTCACAAGTGGCATAAGACTGATACTCGAACGGATCTAACTATCCTTCTTTATGTAACTTAGTCAACCGTGTCTCATTGATGTGACCCAGTCTACAATGCCATAAGAAAGCCTGATTGATATCTGGAGACTTTCTTTTGTGTGTATTCTGGACATTGAAAATCTGTGGTTGGTTTAATACGTATATACCATTGCTCAGTGTACCTGACCCAATCAGAACTTGATTAAGGTGAATGTTTATAACATTACTTACAAACGCAAATTCATAACCTTCTTTAGAAACCAAAGATACAGAAATGATATTACAAGTTGCGTTGGGTACAAAAAAGCAATTACGCAAAACCAAAACATGCCCATCTGTCATTCCCAGGTGATAGTCCCCCACGGCTTTAGCATCCATGCTAGCTCCGTTCGCAACTCTGAGGGTCATGTCACCTGCCTTCAAAAATCTACGATTTCTCAACGCCTGCAAAGAATTACAGATATGAGATCCTGATCCGGTATCCAATACCCAGGAAGTAGAGTTTATAGAAAGACAGTTTTCAATAACATACACACCTGAAGCTGAAGCCGCAACCTGCTTCAGTTCCTGTGTCCTGGCTTTCCAAGCCCTGCAATCTTTCTTCCAGTGTCCACTCTTATGACAATAGAAGCATTCTTCCTTTCCAACAAGCTTCCCCGCAATCTTTGTTGCCTTTTCCTTTCCCTTCGTACCCACTTTACTAACACCTCCTCTTGGTTTGGCGGGGGCTTTCTTCCTCTTTCCCTTGGCTTTCGCCTTGGACCTAGAGGAAGAAGATCCTCCTACAAACAAAGCGGGTGTTTCCCTACTCTTCTGTAGGGTGCCCTCTGCGCTCCTCAGCAGGTTGAGGAGTTCTGAAAGTTCAACTTCCTTTTCTTGTAAGTTGAAGTTCAGTATAAACTGGGCGTAAGTGGATGGAAGGGACTGGAGAATTAAATCCGTATAGAGTTCACTATCCAACGTGGTCCCAAGTTCCGCGAGCTCCTCAGTGTAGCCAATCATCTTAAGCACGTGGTCCGCTACCGATGATCCGACGGCCAACTTTGTCGAAAATAACTTCTTCGACACTTCGTATCTTGCGATACGAGACTGCTCTCCATACAGTTCTTTTGTATGAAGAAATATGGATTCCAAATCCATATTCTCGTGCCTCCTCTGATGTTCGTTGTCCATCGAGGCAAGTACGAGGCACCTGGCCTTCGCGCTGTCAATCTCCCAAGTCTTACGGATTTCCTTATCCGCGACGCTGGAGGTGGGACCTGGGACGGGGGGAGCTTTGGTGGTAAGAAGATACCCCAGCTTGTCGTAAGCGATTGCCAATTTGACATTCCTGAGCCAATCTTTGTAGTTTGGCCCTGTCAGTATGTTTTTATCTAGAAGTAACTTAAGTCCAGTCATTTCGAATTTGGTCACTGCAGGGGGGAGAGAAGAAACACTTTAGCACGATGCTCTTGCAAGTTTAGAATGGTTTTTAATTTGTCTAAACAGGATGGCTCCCACTGTCTCTCGAATCCCTCCTCAAACCACAAAGGAAGAATTAGCCGGGATCAATCCCACCGTACAATACTTGCTTAACCGTTCAGCCAGGCTAGTGTCGGTACTTCGAGGGAGGTTTTCCAATGCTTTCGCGAAGTTCCTTAATTTAAGAACCTCTTTTCCCTGGGGGCGTAGCCCCGCTAACACCTTTCTAGGCACCTACTAGGTTTATAGCATTGATCGTTTAGTGAGAAATTTCCCGAGGAGTAGCATATACTCACAGTAGGATCGGGATCCAAATATCATCGCGTGACGAAAATGAAGGAATCCTACCATAATCATTACACTCCAAATGGTATGCAAATCTAGCAAGTTTCAGTACTTGTGAAACTCCCGATGTGGATTTTTGCCCCATGCTCTTATGACCTTGACTAAGGCCAACAAATCATAAGTCACATGTCAAGTTCTTCCCGTCGTTATCCAGGTTAATTTGAACCCACCCGTATATACCCTTGACTATGGCCAACAAGGCAATACGACTGTCCCAAACCAACGCATTCTATCTATGCAACATATGAATACCCACCAGCTACCAAACACTGTGCCTTGACTAAGGCCAACAAACACAGCTTGAATACTGTTGAATATTCATATGAAACGACGGAGGGCTACGGATGGTTTTGGCGAAGCCGTGAACGTAGTGAACTTGATATAATCGATGGAACGAGATAGCTTTTAGAAGGAGTGGCTCAAGCTCCGCATTTAAAAGTTAGTTTTGAAAAGAACCGAGTGGTTTTTCGAAAGTGTTCCAACGATTTTAACTTGGTTTATTATCTTGCATTAGTTCTTTTAATGCGTGATATTCTTGCATTAGTTCTTTTAATGCGTCCCATCATTTAATTCCTACCATTGCAGAAAACAACCAAAATATGACGTACGCTTATGCCATTCGCATTCGCCACGGGGTCCCGTCATCACTCGTTAGGTTACTTAACTAACGACAGAGCGGGGGCTGGGCTAGCGCGGCTGTAAAACATAAGCAACGCCTAAATAGAAAGCAATGATAGACATTACAGATCATAGATGAATACATTGGATATACTAGCAATCCGCAATCCTTTCGAGCCTGGAACGAAAAGCGGATAACACGGTCGCGGTGAATAGCCAAATACCCCACCCAAGACCCCTACGGGTGCGACAAACTACCCGCCAAGTACCCGGCAGTTTGTGCACCCCTCCATGGGTCTATCCTAGGAGCAAAAACAGTAAAAAGAATTATACAATGACGGCTACAACCCCGACCCGGTTGTGCGGCCAAACAAATAATAATTATTACATCAATTTACATTTACAATGAATGAAAGAAAAACAAAAGCTCATCTCACATCCACCCCGGCTATTCATCCGCGATAGTCCAACACATTCATATACACATTCCAATATCAAACACAGATCATGTATAACCCCGACCAATCGTCTTATAGCGATTAGCCGACGTTCAATACATGCAAGCATCACAGATATAACCATCATAGTCAAAGTGCAGTGAAGTTCGGAAAAAAATACGGAATTATAGGACCCCAAAAGTAAATTTCTTTTCTGGAAAATCTGGGCACATATAATATATTTCAAAAATCCCAAAACCAACACAGATACACACTGCACGAAAAACGATGCACAGAAGACGACAAACGGCGGCGCTTCCGCGGCACATGCTTACCTCGTGCGGCGGAAGCGCGGCGGTTTGAATGAATTAGGGCAACGTTTTTCTTGGGTGTTCACACAAAACCCTGAGCCGAATTTACAAGTATAAAGTTTTTCATTTAGAGCAGAAAAAATTTCAACAGAAACTTAGGGTTTTGTTTTTCCGGTTTTGTGATTTTTTCGGTTCCGAACTTCGTTACACTTCACTACCAAGCTAGTTTAAGTTTAGTTAGGCTCTGATACCACTGTAAGTCCACGTTACGACCCCCGGTTCTTACGGGGAGGCGGAAACGGTATAAAAATCAAATTTTTAGCGCAAGGGGCAACATGGACTAAGCAAAGTCGGGATCGTTAACTAAACTAAAACTAGCATACTTGCTAAAGAGATTTAGCTACTCGGATGAAGATGGTTATACCTAAACTTGAACTCCTTCTTCTTCAAACTTTTGTAGAGGTTGATGGTTATCTTCTTGTCGCCTTCTTCCGTTGAAGATGGATCCACCTCGAAGGTTCGACCTTTGGGCTCTTCCTCGATCTTTGAGTGAACTAGGGTTTCCGGCTTGCTAAACCTTGAACCTAGAATGAGTAGAGAGTGACTAGGGGTTGCTTTTCTTTTTAAAGAGAAGGATTCTCAACACATGAGAAGGGTTCTCTTTAGCTAGAGGAAGAAGAAGATGAAGTGAGGAGAGAGAGTTGTTATGATAAAGTGAGCTCTTTTTCTTTTGCAACCATAACATAAACAAAAGAATTATCAAATAATAATAATAATGAAAATGAAAAGGTTGATGGAAAGTTTAAGAATGACCATTATCATTTCAAACATTAAATGAATTTGCTAGAATCAAAGAGCATCTTTCTTTTGTAATGATGATGGTCAAAACTTCAACCATGGTCAACAAGTCAACCATGGTCAACAAGTCAACATAAAAACCAACCATGACACAATTTCATTTTATTATATATTATTAATTGATATAACATAAATCCATTAGGGTTTCGAAAAAGACGACTGTCAACTGTGCATACGCACCCGTTCCGAAACCCTAATGAAAGCCCTCTTCCTCTTCCTCAAATAACCGTGCATACACACCTGCATCCTTGTTCCGAGGAACATGAATACTGAGAGATAAAAGCAACCCTAAAACATATACCAGTATCTGGCTCAAACCAGAGCCTGCCAGTATAATCCGTCCGGACTCCAAACGTGCACAAGTGCGCGGATGAGAACGAACCCTGTCGCAAAACCATGCGACCTCTACTCTGTTTTGCCCAGAGGCGAATACCCTCTGTGTGGGACTCTAAAGACTCGACACTACGCTGGCAGTGGGTTTAACCACAGACCGCAAGCGGCACTAGCTGTGCGTAACGGTCCCCAGGTAGATGCCGACAAGAAGGCTGACGAGGTGAAACCCCATCGGAACTCCTACTGAGTCTGAATGTGACATTCTCCGTACAGTCCGGTCTGTTCGTCTGATACATCGCATGTCGGGCCTAGGGGGCGGTAAAATGTCAGTCCCCCAATAGCGGTACAAGTCGTGTCGGAGTGAAGCCCAAAACACCTTGAGATAACACTGGAAACCTACCAGTATATCTCGCTTGCCCTGGCCAGGGACTACTCGTGTAATGGCTCTCCTAGACACAGCGCGATGTCAACCCCCAATACCGGGAGAGACGAATCCTGTCTAACCGTCACTGCCTCCAAGTGCTTCGGGACTGCACCCAACCACCACCTGTTTGCACGACTCCTTTGAGCCGTGGTACGGTAGTGATCAAAATGCAGTGGGAACACACTCGAGGCGAAGTGGCAGTGTCAAGTCAACGGACTAAGCTGTACTCATGTCACATGGGAACTGATAACTGACGATAGGTATAATACCAACCTGTCAGTTCCCGACGAGTCCTGTCCAGTGTACTCGTAACCCAACGAGCACCCGTATACTATCTCCAGTACGACGTACTGATGGCTGTGGGACAGACCATCTCCCACACTGGGATGAGAAGCGCATACGCTAGTCTACTCCGGAGTATTGATGCCCTGTCTCGATAGTCCTGCGACCAGGGACCTGTATAAGGATGTGCTTATAGATTACCCAGCCCCCACTAGTGTGACTGCCATCACAACGCTGGTAATCAAGCAAAAGATCCTAAGGGCTCCACTAATGCGTATAAGTGATATAGTAAAATAAACACAAGTACACATTGAAGTAGAAACAAACCAAGTAGCATACTACTATATTGAGCAAGATTGTTTATACAAGGTGAATATCCCAAGCTTCCATCAAGTAATATACAAACTAGTATGATACAGTAATGGCCTCTAGGGCATATACACTAACACAAATCTTATTGTAGCAGTGTACTGGAAGGAATCCTACTCAAGGTCTCTTCTGATCTTACCTAAGCCAAACTGTACGGAGGCTGGTACTCTGGCATAATCTTTTCTCGCTCTCTGGACATCTGCGTCCTTAGTACAACATCTCCTCGAAAGCTGGTCGCATCCCTGCGCCTCTGTATGCATATCCGACCTTTAATCTTAACGGGATTTAGTAACAGCTCGTCTGCGTCTCGCACGAACTTCTTGTCCCGCTTGTCTGTATCATCGACCATTTCGACATCGCGTCTCTATCCGCGCACTGCAATGCCCTCAGCTACGGTCCATCCGAAGTCCCTCACACGGACTCAAAATCACGAACTCGGTATCTTCATCACTCAGTAGAAGATATCTAGCCGAATACGTCCTCAGCGTGCATATCGCATCTTTGATGTCAGCGGAGTGGAACGTCATCTCGTCGAAATCTCATGTGAACTCTTTACTCCACTCTGCTTCAATATCGACTGATTCGGACTCATCTCATCGTGGCTACACAGACTGCGCTCCAACGGCTATTCTCGTATCTGGAGTCTCCCAAGCAGTGTCCCATCACATGATATCCGAATGATGTCGAATCGTCCCATCGACTCGTCAGAACCTCATAATCCCCCAAGAGCTCAACATTTCGGGTACAATTTAATAGTATCGAGTACATACCACAGCATCGGTGGTCCAGCCGAAGAAGGGCAAACCCAAGCCTCACTAATGGCGCCGCGGAATTGCCGCAAACCCTAAGGTTCAAAGGCTTTCACACGGTCATTATGTCGAGTTAGGGTTTCATTCTTCTAGAGGGTCCATAGAATCGCTTGCATGTCTTTCCGAATACTTTAAACTTGGAAAATGGGTTCCTGACATTCGATCGTCTCAATCGACTCTCAACGAATCTGCGTGAAGTCGCCTCTAGCTGGAATCAATCTATCTGTTGACCTTGCATCGGGGTAAGCGAATGAACTATATGTCCTAGTCATTAATCCTCGGTGACTAGCGACTCACTATCATATTTCTAAGAATATGCTCATGCTGCAGTAGCTCCAATCATCTGGGCGATATCTTATCTTCCGCAGCAACAACTGGCTCCTTCGTCCGTGCGCTGGACAACGCCTCAATCATCCTGGATAAGCGATAATATCAACGGTCATCACATCCTGGCTGGCCTCTATCAGTGGCTCAATCCTCTAGTGCCGATCAGCACATCCGGAAATCTCGTAAAAGCGATCAATCCAACGCTCATGTCACGAAAACACGATAAGACGACTCCTCAATATGCAATCGTATGTCTCTGGAATCACGCCCTGGTCAGTCCTCGTCCATGACGAGCTCATGCTGACGCAACTCGAGCCGTAGCTCACTCTGCCCGTGCAATCGTGGCGGAAAAACCATAACCAGTATCGATGAGGATAGATCATAGGAAGGAATATAATACAGTGCAAGGAAATGTACATCCTAAGGTTTCTTAAGCGGAGTGGCGTGTCGTAAGTATGCCGCAGAACATACGCACGGTATGTCCCTCTACTCAAGCTACCTACTCCATCAACCAAGGGTCATCCTATGCGACGAAAGTTCGGGTATAATACCCGCTCGACTAAGTCTAAGTTTCGTAAGGTCAAGCCTAAGTTCCGTATATATATATATATATAACGCCCTAGGCTCCACATAGTCAAACTTAGACTCGAACCAAGGTCAACCTAGCGCTCTGATACCAACTTTGTCACGACCCGAAAGAGCACGTGACTGGTCCTTGAACCATATGAAGTCTATAGGACCCCATCTGATCTAAGTAAGCCAAAAGCCCAGAAATCTAAAACCATTTAAAGAGTAAATAAGGAAAACTGGTTTTAAGAAGTAAAGAAATCATGTTTCAAAAATCAAAGTTTTTAAATAACTAAGCCGAATATGCATTTTTAAAATGTGTAACCTTTCCTGAAAATTTCGGCAGAGTTTCCTTTGTAAAAACTGGCCCCGAACGGGGTACAACAAGAATAATATATATGAAATGATAAAAGGCATCCCCAAGCGGGAGCTAGCTCTTCGTCAATCGACGGTCACAACCACGCAAGCAATAATAATATACAACGCCAAAGGGCGATGATCAAAACACAAAAAGAACTCAAAACAGCCAGAAAACCGTAATACTACAAGCGCGACTCTAAGGTCGAAATAATATACAAGTTTTGGTTGATGGAATGTCTAGATACAATGAATAATACATGAACAATGGCGGTTCTGATACAAAAGAACCCACCTACCAACGCAAGTCACCCATATGGAAGCAGTGTGCCAGAAATGCCGCTATGGAATCTGTACGGCAAAACCTGCAAGAACTGTGGCACAACGGGGGTGAGTTGCCAACTCGTAAATAGAAAATATCTACAAGCAGAGATCGAATGTATGACCCATCCTAGGTCAATACGATCAGATATAAATAAACCTCAATATGAATAAGTCTGAAGCATGCTAAACTGGCAAGGTAATCTCTATGCATGAGTGTAGTGCCAAGTGCTCGTGCCAGTGCCTCAGGTAATAGCATATCATAAATATGAGGTATGATCAATGTAATCAAATCTGCATGGACGTGGATCCCGTCCACTCGTCACCCAATGATAATAACCATCATGCATGTAAATATCATAAAGCATGTGCATGGGAATATGAGGATATAAACCATCTGTGTCCCTTGCGACACGTCAAAATCATGGAACCGGAGTGCCCAGCATCGACACTCGAAAACATCATGAAAACTGTGCCCAGCATCGGCACGTAAATCCTCATATATCGGGCTCCGTCAGTCCGGATCGGCCCACGGGCTCTGTCTGCGGTATCGGCCCTCGGTCCCGGCAGTACGCCCATATCCATCTATCGACTCTGGTCAGTATCCTCTGGATAACCGCCAGGTCCAACCAATCACCGGTAGGTACTCGCCACCCTGCCAGGCTCATCGTCTACTCCACGAAAAACATTTCTTGCCCCAGGGAACCATACCGGGTCCACCATGTACCCGCAATCGGCCTCATCCGCCTCCTCGAATCGGGTTTCACATGTCGCTCTCAGCACCGAGAAAACACATGGTGGACGCACTGAAATATCATATCAAGGGTAATCGGGTTTTAAAACAATTACATATTCTCCTTTTGAAACACCCACGGTTCCCAAAAACCAGAAATATCATGGAAACAACATATCTCAATGCGTATAATCAGAAAGCATGATGTATGCGACATGTAAAGAAATGTAAGCAACATACACTGAATGCAACAGTACTACAGTGTAGTGACATGGCAATTATCGATGATGAAGTGTGTGAGCCGGCAAACAAGTGTACGTGGAACATAAGCATCATCGATAATGGTGCTGGTGTCCTAGCAGCATGACTGAAATATATCAACAATACAAGCGATGCAATGCAATTAGCATGAATATGCGGAATCGAATAATCAACGCAATAGTAAAGAACCTGCCTCAATAGATATATCATGCAACCTTGCCTTTTGAAATAAGACGAATCAGGGCTTTTGGTAAATTAAGGGCTACGGTGTTTTAAGAAAAGATGCGTCGCTTGAAAATATCCGTAGAATCCCTTTTTGCCTATCTTTAAAATATCCCCGATTCGTTAGTTTTAAAATAGGTATGACCCGGGTCAAGTCTAATGCCTACTATGCGAACTACGGACCCAACTATCAAGTCAATCGGGAGGGGCATGGAAACCACCTAAATCTGAGTCGATATATATATATATATATATATATATATATATATATATGTTGGAGATAGTGCCCTCAGAGTCAATTATTAGGTCACAGGTACGTGATTGCAAAGATTGATGGAGGACCTATCCCGGTAGGACAATCTTACTCGAGATGATAGTATGCTATCTGGTTTACCTTTATCATCGTGTACTGTTTTAGGTGACCTGACAAGTTGCTATTACACGTTGATAGAGCCCCTAGGATTCTTGCTTGACCACCAGCAGTATGAGGGCGATCATATAAGTGGGAGCTGGGGTCTATAAGCGTATCCTTAAATGGTCCCTAGTCGTGTGAGTTTTGAGACAGGGCATCGATACTCCAGAGTAGACTAGTGTATACAGTCGAGACCCCGACGAGGGGCGGTGGCCGGTCTCACAAGCCACTGGTGTCAGTTGGATCACCTAAGATGTATACAGGTGCTCATTGGGTTATGAGTACACCGGACAGGACTCGCCGGGAACATGCTAGTTGGTCATATACCAGACGTCAGATGGCAGTTCCCTGGTGACATGTGTGCAGGTTAGTTCATCGACCTGGGGATCATCATTTGTCTCGTGTGAGTTCCCACTGTACTTTGATTACTACCCTACCACGGCTCAAAGGAGTCGTGCAAACTGGTTTTAGTTGGGTGCAGTCCCGAGCCACATGGAGGCAGTGAGCGTATCTTCAGGGGTTCGTCTCTCCCGGTATTGGGGGTGAGGTCGTGCTGTGTCTAGGAGAGCCATTACACGAAGCCCTCGGCCGAGGCAAGGAGATTTACTGGTAGGTATTCCAGTAGTATCTCAGGGTGTTCTGGGCTACACTCCGACACGACTTGTACCGCTTTTGGGGGTCTGACTCTTACCAACCCCCTAGGCCCGCCATGCGATACTCATAGACGAACGGACCGGACTGTATGGATATTGTCACTGACAGGCTCAGTAGGGAGTCAGGCTGAGTTCGCTCACAGACGTCCCTTTTGGTCAATACCTGGTAGCCCGTTATGTATTGGCTTATATCTCTAACGTGCTAGTGGTTAAATCCACAACCAAGGTGTTGATGAGTCTTTAGAGTCCCCCACATTCTGTTACTCAGCTTTCGGGCGAAAGGTTGTAGAGGCCGTATGGAGATATGGTAAGGTCCGGTCAGATACGTGCGGTATTGCACGGATCAGGATCGGACAGCTTGTACTATAGGCCGTATGGTTATATGGCAGGGTTCGATCAGATACGTGCGGTATTGCACGGATCAGGATCGAACGGATATTACTGGCCGGCTTTGGTTTAAGCCGGATCCTAGTATAGTACAGTGTAGATTTTGTCTCATTGCATTTGTATTTCGGTCGGAATACAAATGCGGGTGTGTATGCACAGTATCGGGGTTTTCCTGTAATTTATTACGGGACCAGTTTTCTGGAGTTGCCAGTTTGCTTTCCGTTTCGGCCAATTTCCTTTGTATCGTTCATTGGCCGAAGATTGGTGGAGGAGGGCTTATTTGCATTGTTGCAAATAAGCATTTGTGGAGGGGGTCTTTGCATATTTCCTTGTATCATGATGGTGCACCATTCATTGACCTTGACTTCTTGACTCCTTCATGATGGCTTGACTTTTTGAAGTCATCATGCTTGATGATGGGTTATGATATGGTTGTTGAGTGTTGGATTTTGTTGAGAATAATTTCTTTTGATGATCACCTTTCTCTCTCTCTCTTTCTTGTGATTGATACACTCTCCCCTCATTCCCCATGGCCGGCCAAAGTATTTTGGGGCTGTCCCAATTTGGGAGTGAGGAATTGTTGCTCATTTGGCTAGGCAAAAGTCTTTTTAGCTCCTCCTCCAAAAGCTTATCTCATATCCTCCACCAATGGCAACTCCCTAAACCCCTAGAGACACAAATAGCTCACTACACCATTCTACAGCAAATCTTGGGCACGTCGACTAGCCAGCTTCGTGCCCGAGTTGCCTCGGCATTGAGGTGGGAGCCCGTAAAAGAAGTAGGCGATGTGGTGCACTTCCGGCGACGAGGAGGAGACGGGACATTCCGCAGGAGATCGGGACGACGACGAGAAGACCGGAGGACTTGGATCGTCGGTATATCTCTATTCCCTTTCTTGTAGTTGGCTAGGACTAATTAATGGTTCGATCCGGGTATTAGTGCGCGGCGGTTTGCCAGTTCAAGAAAAATTAAAGTTTATCACCGCTTCCGCATTTGGCCGTCGGATTGACGGCCGGGGCGCCGCCGTGCACTTACAGTGGTATCAGAGCCAGGCCATTAACTTAGTCTAGCTTGGTTTAATGTGTTTTGCTATTCCGATCGAACAAATGTTCCAAAAACCCAATATCACCCACGACAGTTTTCTGTCGAAATTTTTTAGTCTCTAAAAATTTTTCAGGTTGTATAAAAGTACTGTACAGGAAGTTATAAGGCTTCTGGAAAAATTCGGGTCATTGATCCATCAAGGGGAGCGCTGAACCGCGGCCAAAACCCACCTTGGGCCGCGGTTCCGCCGCGGTATGTAAAGATCAATGGGCCAAATTTCTCCAGTGGGCTTCTGGGGTGATTTTAGGGGTTTTGGAATATTAATATTGGGCCCAGAGTTTCTTGATGTGCTACAGTAGTGCTTGGGGCCCACTTGTTATAATTTGATCGATCGGATATATTTTAAACACATTAATTCACAGTATTTACATTATATCTGCGACCGTGAATGTCACTCGATCGGTAAATCCGGTCTAACTGCTATAGCCCGGTTAGACGGATTTGCGAACGTGACTTTCACGTTGATGTTCTGTTTTTGCTGTGATGTTGCGGATCGGTCGTGGGGGATAGCCTGGATGCAATGCTAGTACAGTTTTGTTGTATTATGTGATACAGTAATGGCCTCTAGGGCATATACACTAACAATTTTGATTTTATACCGTTTCCGCCTCCCCGTAAGAACCGGGGGTCGCAACATGGACTAAGCTAGGTCGAGAGCCTAACTAAACTTAAATTAGCTTGGTAGTGAAGTGTAACGAAGTTCGGAACCGGAAAAATCCAAAAACCAAACTTTTACAAAAAACTGAGTTTCTGTTGAAATTTTTTTGGCTCAAAATGAAAAACTTTACACTTGTAAATTCGGCTCAGGGTTTTGTGTGAACACCCAAGAAAAACGATACAGTAATTCGTCCAAACTGCCGCCCTTCCGCCGCGCGAGCTAGGCATCCGCCGCGGAAACGCCGCGCTTTGTCGTCTTCTGTGCATCGTTTTTCGTGCAGTGTGTGTCTGTGTTGGTTTTGGGATTTTTGAAATATATTATATGTGCCCAGATTTTCCAGAAAAGAAATTTCCTTCTGGGGTCCTATAATTCCGTATTTTTCCCGAACTTCACTGCACTTTGACTATGATGGTTATATCTGTGATGTTTGCATGTATTGAACGTCGGCTAATCGCTATAAGTCGATTGGTCGGGGTTATACATGATCTGTGTTTGATGCTGGAATGTGTATATAAATATGTTGGATTGTCGCGGGTGAATAGCCGGGGGTTGTGAGACGAGAGTTTTCTTTTCTTGCCATTCATGTAAATTTGTAAATTGATGTAATAATTATTTGTATGGCCGCACAACCGGGTCGGGGTTGTAGCCGTCATTGTATAATTTCTTTTTACTGTTTTTGCTCCTAGGATAGACCCATGGAGGGGTGCACAAACTACCGGGTATGCCGAAGTGTCGAGTGGCCTACTCATGGAGATGAGGGAGGTTGCTACGCTTCGGGTACTTGGCGGGTAGTTTGCCGCACCCGTAGGGGTCTTGGGTGGGGTATTGGCTATTCACCGCGACCGTGTAATCTGTTTTTGTTACAGGCTCGTACAAATTACAGATTCCTAGTATATCCAATGTATTTATCTGTGATCTGAAATGTTTATCATTGCAGTATATCTATATATGATATTATTTAGGCGTTGCTTATGTTTTTCAGACGCGCTAGCCCAGCCCCCGCTCTGTCGTTAGTTAAGTAACCTAACGGGTAATGACGGGGCCCAGTGGCGAATGCGAATGGCATAAGCGTACGTCATATTTTGGTTGTTTTCTGCAATGGTAGGTTTAAATGATGGGACGCATTAAAAGAACTAATGCAAGAATATCACACATTAAAAGAACTAATGCAAGATAATAAACCAAGTTAAAGTCGTTGGAACACTTTCGAAAAACCACTCGGTTCTTTTCAAAACAAACTTTTAAAATACGGAGTTTGAGCCACTCCATTTAAAAGCTATCTCGTTCCATCGACCAAATCAAGTTCACTACGTTCACGGTTTTGCCAAAACCATCCGTAGCCCTCCATCATTTCAGTTAAATATTCGGTAGTATTCAAGCTATGTATTTTGACCTCACGCCAAGGCATAGTGATTGGTAGCTGCCGGATATTTATCTGTTGCATAGATAGAATGCGTTGGTTTGAGACAGTCGTACTGCCATTTTGGCCTACGTCAAGGGTATGTACGGGTGGGCTCAAATTAACCTGGATAATGATGGGACGAACTTGACATGTGACTTATGACATTTTGACCTCACGCCAAGGTCATAAGAGCATGGGGCAAAAATCCACATCGGGAGTTTCATAAGTACTGAAACTTGCTAGATTTGCATACCATTTGGAGTGTGATGATTCTGGTAGGATTCCTTCAGTTTCGTCACGCGATGATATTTGGATCCCGATCCTACTGTGAGTATATGCTACTCCTCGGGAAATTTCTCACTTAACGATCAATGCTATAAACCTAGTAGGTGCCTAGAAAGGTGTTAGCGGGGCTACGCCCCCAGGGAAAAGAGGTTCTTTAATTAAGGAACTTCGCGAAAGCGTTGGAAAACCTCCCTCGAAGTACCGACACCGGCCTGGCTGAACGGTTAAGCAAGTATTGTACGGTGGGATTGATCCTGACTAATTCTTCCTTTATGGTTTGAGGAGGGATTCGAGAAACAGTGGGAGCCATCCTGTTTAGACAAACTAAAAACCACTCTAAACTTGCAAGAGCATCATGCTGAGTGTTTCTTCTTCTCTCTCCTAATTGCAGCGACCAATCAACATGACTGGACTTAAGTTACTCCTAGATAAAAACAAACTGACAGGGCCAAACTACAAAGATTGGCTCAGGAATGTCAAGATAGCAATCACTTATGACAAGCTGGGGTATCTTCTTACCACCAAAGCTCCCCCTGTCCCTGGTCCAACTTCTAGTGTCGTGGATAAGGAAATCCGCAAGACTTGGGAGATTGATAGCGCGAAGGCCAAGTGCCTCCTGCTTGCCTCGATGGACAACGAACATCAGAGGAGGCATGAGAATATGGACATGGAGTCCATATTGCTCCATACAAAAGAACTGTATGGAGAGCAAACACGTATCGCAAGATACGAAGCGTCGAAAAAGTTATTTTCGACAAGAATGGCCGTCGGATCATCAGTAGCCGAGCACGTGCTAAAGATGATCGGCTACATTGAGGAGCTCGCTGACCTAGGGATCACATTAGAGAGTGAGCTATATACGGATATAGTTCTCCAGTCCCTTCCTTCCACTTACGCCCAGTTCATACTGAACTTCAACCTACAAGAAAAAGAGGTTGAACTTTCAGAGCTCCTCAACATGCTGAGGAGCGCAGAGGGCACCCTACAGAAAGGTAGGGATACATCCACTTTGTTTGTAGGAGGATCATCTTCTTCTAGGTCCAAGGCGAAAGCCAAGGGAAAGAAGAAGAAGGCCCCCGCCAAACCAAGGGGCGGTGTTAGTAAAGTGGATACGAAGGGAAAAGCAAAAGCAACAAAGATAGCGGGGAAGCTTGTGGATAAGGAAGAATGCTTCTATTGTCATAAGAAAGGACACTGGAAGAATGATTGCATGGCCTGGAAGGCCAGAACACAGGAATTGAAGCAGGTTGCAGCTTCAGCTTCAGGTGTGTATGTTATTGAAAACTGTCTTTCAATAAACTCTACTTCCTGGGTATTGGATACCGGATCAGGATCTCATATCTGTAATTCTTTGCAGGCGTTGAGAAACCGTAGGGTTTTGAAGGCAGGTGACATGACCCTCAGAGTTGCAAATGGAGCTAGCATGGATGCTAAAGCCGTGGGGGACTATCACTTGGGAATGTCAGATGGACATGTTTTGGTTTTGCGTAATTGCTTTTTTGTACCCAACACAACTTGTAATATCATTTCTGTATCTTTAGTTTCTAAAGAAGGTTATGAATTTGCGTTTGTAAGTAATGTTGTAAACATTCACCTTAATCAAGTTCTGATTGGGTCAGGTACATTGAGTAATGGTATATACGTGTTAAACCAACCACAGATTTTCAACGTCCAGAATACACACAAAAGAAAGTCTCCAGAACTAAATCAGACTTTCTTATGGCATTGTAGATTGGGTCACATCAATGAGAGAAGGTTGACTAAGTTACATACAGAAGGATATTTAAATACGTTCGAATATCAATCGTATGCCACTTGTCAATCTTGTCTCAAAGGAAAGATGACAAAGACTCCGTTTACTGGACAAGGAGTAAGAGCGAGCGAGCTCTTGGGACTCGTACACAGTGACGTGTGCGGTCCAATGTCTACACATGCCCGAAGCGGACATTCTTACTTCATTACTTTTACGGATGACTTCTCAAGGTACGGTTATGTCTTCTTAATGAAACATAAGTCCGAGGCCTTTGGAAAATTCCAGGAGTATAAGAATGAAGTAGAGAAACAGACCGGCAAAAGTATTAAGATTCTAAGATCGGATCGAGGTGGAGAATACTTAAGTGCCGAGTTCCTGGACTATCTAAAAGAGAACGGAATTCTCTCTCAGCTTACTCCTCCATACACCCCGCAACATAACGGTGTATCGGAGAGACGGAACCGCACCCTATTGGATATGGTGCGGTCCATGATGAGTAACGCTGAGTTACCGCGATCATTCTGGGGGTATGCGCTAGAATCAGCTGCGTACCTTTTGAACCGAGTTCCGACTAAGACTGTGCCTACCACCCCATATGAAATGTGGAGTGGGAAGAAACCCTATCTTCAATATCTGAAGATCTGGGGATGTCCAGCTTTTGTCAAAAAGCAGCATGCGGACAAACTCGAGGCACGCTCAGTACCGTGCAAGTTTGTGGGATACCCAAAGAACACCAGGGGGTATCTTTTCTACTACGCAGAGGAACAAAAAGTCCTTGTTTCTCGTAATGCCCACTTTCTGGAACACCAGTTCTTGGAAAAGGAGATTAGTGGGAGCGCAGTAGAACTGGAAGAAATTCCAGAACCACAGACTATTACTGAAAGGTTAGTGGAACCAGAGGGTTCAACAGAACAGGACATTCCTACGCCGCTCCGCAGAAGTAGTAGGCAGTCTCATCCGTCCGAGAGATACTACGGTTTTCTCATAGACGGGGATAGAGAGGATTGCATCATAGATTATGATGAGCCTACTAGCTTCCAGCAGGCCGTTCAGAGCGTTGACTCAGTGAAATGGCTGGATGCAATGCGGACCGAAATGGAGTCCATGTACACCAACAAGGTATGGACGTTGGACATTGCTCCAGACGGGGTAAAACCCGTAGGATGCAAGTGGATCTTCAAAAGGAAGATTGGTGTAGATGGACAGGTTGAGACCTATAAAGCTAGGCTGGTAGCAAAGGGTTTTCGTCAAAGACCTGGCTTGGACTACGACGAAACCTTTTCTCCAGTAGCCATGCTGAAATCCATTCGGATCCTTCTTGCCATTGCTGCCTTCCACGATTATGAGATCTGGCAAATGGACGTAAAGACAGCTTTTCTAAATGGAAATTTAGAGGAGTGTGTCTATATGGACCAGCCAGAGGGCTTCATTCAGAGTGGGAGCAGCGGAAAGGTGTGCAAGTTGCTTAAGTCCATCTATGGACTAAAGCAGGCATCGCGGAGTTGGAACATCTGCTTTGATGAGACGGTCAAAGAATTTGGCTTTATCAAAAATCCAGATGAACCATGCATCTATAGTAGATTTGTAGCGAGAACTGTAGTATTCCTCGTTTTATACGTGGATGACATTCTCTTAATAGGAAATGACATTCCTATGCTACAATCTGTTAAGGGGTTCTTGTCACACAGGTTCTCCATGAAAGACCTGGGTGATGCCTCATACATTCTGGGTATCCGGATCTACCGTGACAGATCCAAGAGGATATTAGGACTTTCACAGTCCAGGTACATCGACACCATACTGAAAAGATTCAGTATGGAAGATTCAAAGCGCGGTAACCTACCGGCTTGTCACGGGATCACCCTCTCTAAAGAGATATCTCCCAAGACTGATTTGGAGAGGGATCGCATGTCTATTATACCCTACGCTTCTGCAGTAGGCTCTATAATGTATGCGATGTTGTGTACCAGACCGGATGTAGCTTATGCACTGAGTGTGGTAAGCCGGTATCAGTCTAACCCTGGGGAGAAACACTGGATAGCGGTAAAGAACATTCTCAAGTACCTGAGAAGGACTAAGGAGATGTTCTTGGTGTATGGCGGAAAAGACCTCCAGATCGAGGCCTTTGCTGACTCCAGCTTCCAGAGTGACAAGGATGATTCCAAGTCCATGTCGGGTTTTGTCTTTACCCTCAATGGAGGGGCGGTGTGTTGGAAGAGTTCCAAACAGGAAACCGTTGCAGACTCGACGATGGAAGCGGAATACATCGCTGCATCTGATGCCGCAAAAGAAGCTGTCTGGATGAGAAAGTTCTAGAAAGAACTTCAGGTGGTTCCGTCCATTGTTGATCCAATACCTCTGTATTGCGACAACAACGGGGCTATAGCTTTAGCGAAGGAACCAAGGTCCCATCAGAAATCCAGGCACATCTTGAGGCGGTATCACCTGATCAGGGAGATCGTGGATCGCCACGAGATCGAGGTTCGGAGAGTCGCTTCAGAAGACAACACTGCTGATCCATTCACCAAGGCCTTGCTCCAGACTCAGTTCGAGCGGCTGATCGAGATGATAGGTCTTCGATACGCCAGTACATGGCCTTAGTGCAAGTGGGAGATTGTTAGTGTATATGCCCTAGAGGCCATTACTGTATCATACTAGTTTGTATATTACTTAATGGATGCTTGGGATATTCACCTTGTATATACAATCTTGCTCAAAATAGTAGTATGCTACTTGGTTTGTTTCTACTTCAATGTGTACATGTGTTTATTTTTGTATATCGCCTATACACATTAGTAGAGCCCTTAGGATCTTTGCTTGATTACCAGCGATGTGATGGCCGTCACACTAGTGGGGCTGGGTAATCTATAAGCACATCCTTATGCAGGTCCCTGGTCGCAGGACTATCGAGACAGGGCATCGATACTCCGGAGTAGACCAGCGCATGCGCTTCTCATCCCAGTGTGGGAGACGGTCTGTCCCACAGCCGTCAGTACGTCGTACTTGAGATAGTATGCGGGTGCTCGTTAGGTTACGGGTACACTGGACAGGACTCGTCGGGAACTGACTAGTTGGTATTATACCTATCGTCAGTTATCAGTTCCCAGGTGACATGAGTACAGCTTAGTCCGCTGACTTGACACTGTCACTCCGCCTCGAGTGTGTTCCCACTGTACTTTGATCACTACCCTACCACGGCTCAAAGGAGTCGTGCAAACAGGTAGTGGTTGGGTGCAGTCCCGAAGCATTTGGAGGCAGTGACGGTTAGACAGGATTCGTCTCTCCCGGTATTGGGGGTTGACATCGCGCTGTGTCTAGGAGAGCCATTACACGAGTAGTCCCTGGCCAGGGCAAACGAGATATACTGGTAGGTTTCCAGTGTTATCTCAGGGTGTTTTGGGCTTCGCTCCGGCATGACTTGTACCGCTATTGGGGGACTGACGTTTACCGCCCCCTAGGCCCGCCATGCGATGTATCAGACGAACAGACCGGACTGTACGGAGAATGTCACACTCAGGCTCAGTAGGAGTTCAGATGGGTTTCGCCTCGTCGGTCTTCTTGTCGGCATTACCTGGGGACCGTTACGCACAGCTAGTGCCGCTTGCGGTCTGTGGTTAAACCCACTGCCAGCGTAGTGTCGAGTCTTTAGAGTCCCACACAGAAAGCTTTTCGCCTTTAGGCAAAAGAGTAGAGGTCGCATGGTATTGCGACAGGTCGCATGGTTTTGCGACGGGGTTCGATCACATCCGTGCACTTGTGCACGTACAGTGTCCGGACAGTTTACACTAGCGGGCTTTGGTTTAAGCCAGATCCTAGTGTACCTTATGGGATTGGATTTATCCAGTTTGCATTCGTGTTCCTCGGAACGCGGATGCGGGTGTGTATGCACAGTTGACAGGGAGGCAGAGGCGGCGGATTCTCATTAGGGTTGTTGACTGTTGACCGTTGACTATTTGACTTTATGCTCAACCCTAATGAGAATATGATATGTGATTAACTATTATATTAATTAAGTATTATGGTGATATGGTTGTTGACTTGTTGACTTTTGTTGACTTGTTGACTTTGTTGACTTGTTGACTTTTGTTGACCGGTTGACTAGGCTTGACTAGTTGACCATCATGATAACCATGGTTATCATTTCATGCCAAAGACTTTTTCTTGCTTGCTCATTTGAGTAAAATGAGTGCATGACATGATAAGGTTATGGTTGCTTCTAACCATCACATAAGACTTTTTTGATATGATGAGTTATGATCACTTTGGATTATGAGAGGGTGAAAGACAAAAGTGTTGCTCATTCTTTCTTGCTCATTCTCTCTCTTGTTCTTGAGCTCTCCTCTTGCTCTCACCCTCAACCTCTTGCTCCCTCTCTTGATCTATGGTTCTCTTGTCTCATGAGTTGAGAATCAAGAACCATAGATAAAATCCCATTCTAAATCATCTCTACTCATTCTAGTTCACTAGGTTTAGCAAACCAAGTGAACTAGTTTCTTCAAAGAACGAAGAAGGAGCTAAAGGTTGGAGCTTTCAAGTGGATCTATCTTCGGCGTACGGAGACAACGAGAAGGAGCCATCGAACCACCATCGGAGCTTGAAGAGAAGGAGTTCAAGTTTAGGTATAACCATCTTCATCCGAGTAGCTAAATATCTTTAGCTTAGTATGCTAGTTTTAGTTTAGGTAAAGATCCCGACCTAGCTTAGTCCATGTTGCCTCTTGCGTTAAAATTTTGATTTTATACCGTTTCCGCCTCCCCGTAAGAACCGGGGGTCGCAACGTGGACTTACATTATGTACATTTGATATTGCGGGGCGAGCGTCCGACATGTGGACTGCCGTCACTGCCTGTTTGTATTATTATTTTGGGGCACGGCCAGGTTGCGGTCGATGTACCCATTGTATGTATATTTTACTTTCTGTACTAGGATTGCCCCGCGGAGGGGTGCACGGATAGCCGGGTTCTAGAGGGCAACAAGCCCGCATCTCATGGCATTGGGACGGAGGGGGCTTCGCTCTAGGATTGGCGGGCTATTCGCCGCACTCGTAGGGGGTACAGGTTGACCGAGGAGGGGTGCCCAAGTTACCGGATTTCGTGAAGTGCTGGGTGGTCCATTCACGGCGCTGAAAGGGGCTGCCTCGCTTCAGGTTTTGGCGGGTGACTTGCCGCGCCCGTAGGGGTCTAGGTTCTCATTGCACAGGCTATCCACACGACCAGGGGAACGTCGGGTTTCAGCGGCCCTGTGAAACCCGGGGATCCTAGATATCTGTATTGTTTCTGTGATGCTGTACATTTCTGTGATGTTGCATTTCTTTCACGCCTTGAGCGAAATATAATATATTGGTATATATATTAGTAGATGTTGTATATGTTTTACATCCGCGCTAGTCCAGTCCCCGCTCTGTCGTTAGTTAGCTAACCTAACGGGTAATGACGGGACCCAGTGGCGAATGCGGATGGCATATACGTACATCAGTATATTTTCGTTCTTTTTGGTGTGATCAATTGATGGGACTGCATTGATTCGGATCAATGCAAGTTAAAAACAAACCTAATCTGATGTTGTTGGAACACTTTTCAAAAAGCTGTTATTGCAAGGACGTTCACTTTTGTTTTGCATCGTGGTATTCAGTTGGAATATCCTGCTCCTCAGTCGACGAGGCAAGGGCCGAGATCCCTTCACCGGGAGTGACCCCTTGGACAGAAGTTTGCGTCAGGGCAATAAATTCACTATAGCCGATTACTTTTGCTTTGCACCGTGGTATTCAGTTGGAATATCCTGCACCTCATTCTACGGGGAAAGAGCCGAGATCCCTTCACCGGGAGTGACCTCTTTAGCAACGGTTCTCGTCACTATATTTTTAAAAGCTATCAGTTCCTTCAACGATATCAAGTTCACTACGTTAAAGGTTTTCGCCAGAAACCATTCGTAGCCCTCCGTCGTTTCATATGGATGGTCAATAGTATTCAAGTTGTGTATGTTGGCCAAAGTCAAGGCACAGTGATTGGTAGCTATTGGGTATTCATATGCAGCATAGATAGATGCGTTGGTTTGGGACAGTCGTACTTCCATTTTGGCCAAAGTCAAGGGTAGGTACGGGTGGATTCAAATTAACCTGGAGAATGACGGGTAGAACTTGACATGTGACTTATGATATGTTGGCCAAAGTCAAGGTCATAAGAGCATGGGGCAGAAATCTCATCGGGAGTTTCAAAAGAACTGAAACTTGCCAGATATGCGCATACCTTCTGGAGTGTGACACCGTGAGCGGATTCCGTCACGTTATCATGCGATGATAGTTGGATCCCGATTCCCACTGATGAGTTAGTTTACTCCTCGGGTGATCCCGACTAATTCTTCTTTTAGGTTTGGAGAAGAATTTGACGGTGTAGGGTGTTTTTCGTCACCCCATTGAGATGGGAATACGCGCGCGCTTGTCAGGCGTACTACAGATTCCCCTTGCCTAGGGTAGGCCGGGGTTTAATGATTGTGGGGATCCGAATCTCCGGCAGCCGCGGACTAAGCTGCCGTTAATTACCCCTCGCCTTTGGGGCGAGGGAACCTCCGATTAACGGGTTAAACTGGTCATGCGAACCCAATGTGCGGTGTGCGTGTGTTCTGTTTTGAAAGGGGGTTTTGGATATATCGGGAGCCACGCAGAGTTTTTACGGGGGTCCCGCTACCCGGATAGCGGGCTGGGGGTCAAGGGGGCTAGCAGCCCCCTTACGGGGTTCGGGGCAGCGCCCCGGCCCGAAAATTTTTTTGAGGGGGAGAATGTTGCGGAGTATGTGTATGTGTACATTTGTATACAAATGTATATATATACATATATATATGAATAAAGGGGAAAAGGCATCCAAAGGATGCGTGGGGGCCAGCGCCTTGAGCGCTGTGCGCTTAGGTGCTGTGCACTCAGGCGCAAGCACGCCACGTGTCGGCACGTGGGCGCTTTGCGCAATGAGCGCTGCGCGCAGGTGCGCAAGCGCGCGCGCCACGTGTCGGCACGCGGGCGCTTTGCGCAAGAGCGCTGCGCGCAGGTGCGCAAGCGCGCGCGCGCCACGTGTCGGCACGCGGGCGCTTTGCGCAATGCGCGTTGCGCGCAGGTGCGCAAGCGCGCGCGCGCCACGTGTCGGCACGCGGGCGCTTTGCGCACTTGCGCAAGCGCGCAGGTGCGCAAGCGCGCGTGCCACGTGTCGGCACGCGGGCGCTTTGCGCACTTGCGCAAGCGCGCGCGCCACGTGTCGGCACGCGGGCGCTTTGCGCACTTGCGCTGCGCGCTGGAGAGGATAAGAGGCTTTTAGCCTAAGAAACAGAAGCTGTGCTTCAGAAATGAAATATTTATTATGTATATATGTATGGAGTTAAACTCCTATGATGTTTTGAAGCTGATAAAGGGGGTTCTTCTTCTTCCTCCTGTTGTTTGGCCGGATCTTGAAGATCAAGAGATGTGAAATCTCAAAATCTCTCCTTTTTAAGATCTGATGACAGATTCAAGTTCCCCTTTGTGGGTTTTGCGGTGAAAAACTACTTAGTTTTGGAAAAGAAAGAGTAAAACTCTTGATTTAATTCAAAAGAATTGAGAAGGTTTAGAACCTTGGAGAAGGAGCAGGAGGCACAAAGAACCCTAGTTTTTGGGGGAATGAAAAAGTCTGTCTTTTATTCATCATCATGTTGCCTTATATAGGCTTACACATTTATATATAGCCCCTTGGGCTTTGCAAAAATGGCATTTTAGCTCATCCCATGGTTCATGTGCCATTTCTTTTTGCACATAAACCATGGGCTTACAAAATATTGGTTTTATGCCCATTTTGCATACATTCATGTATGAAAAAATTACATAAAAATTATTTATTACATGATTTCATTTTTGGCATGGGGAGGGTCGGCCGCTTCATGTTTCGGACTCGACCTGGGTATGGGCCCACTTGACCTGGGCTTGGGCCCACCTGGCTTGGGGTTGACCTTGACTTTGACTCGGTCAACCGGGGTGTAAATTTTTACCCCAACAGACGGTACAGTGGGAGGTTTCCTGATTAGATAAATTGGTAACCATTCTGATCTAGGTTAGAGTGCACGCTGAGTGTTTCTTTTCTCTCTCTCTTTGGCAGCGACCATTGACCCGACCCTAAGACTATGACTCAGTGACCAAGTTGACCGAACCTTCTTAACACTGGCTTTTGGATTGTCAGAGTTGCAGACCTCATTGCCACTCCCACTTTTACCCTTTTCTTCAGGACACCCCGTATTACTACGAACGTCCACTTCCATTGGACAAAACCATCGTATGGTTAGATACGAACTCGAAAGAATTTATTCGAGGATGGTTTCCGGTTCTGGAGAAAACAGATAGGATTATTCAGTTGTCTTTTCCTTTTACCTTCTCTCAGGTTGCGAGTACTCCTTGGTTTAGGAGATAGTACACCTATTACGCAAATTGGATAGTCTTCTTCCAAACCTTAGGCTGGTGCCGACCGGTAGGGAATGAAGAAAACCAATTAGCCTGACGATGGTGTACAGAAGGTATTAAGTTAAGACAAAGCAAGGGATTAGTAAGAGGGCAAAGTAAATTGCAACAGATATTCACGACCAAACCAAGTATTCCTTCGCCAATCCTAAAATCACCTTTGTATTTCTCCAGGACACTCCGTATCACTACGAAGATCCACAGTTTATTGGATACTCCATCGTATGGTTATATACGAACTCGAAAGGAACTTGTTCCAGTTCGGGGATGGATTCTGGTCCAGGAGAAATAGGAATAAGGTTTATTCGGTTGTCTTTTATCTTCACCCTCTCTCATTGCGAGTGTTCCTAGGATTGGGACAGTACACCCATTATGCTTATTGGATAGTCTTCTTCCAAACCATAGACTGGTGCCGAACGGTAGGGAAGGAAGAAAACCATTTGGCCTAAAGGGGTGTGCAGAAGGTAAAGACTAAAGACATATGAAGGGATTTGGAGAGGTGGCAAAGAATTATACGGTTACAGTCGTGAATCTGGAAGAGGCATTACTAGGAATACCAGGATACCCCATCGAAACATTTCGATGTTTCAGTCTCACTGTGTACTGTTAAAGGAAAACTGATTTCCCGATTAGACACTTGCTCCAGGGTATGTATTTACCAGGTATGATTCTCACATCTGTATGGTTTTACAGATGATGAGTGGGAGTAGGTTATTGGGAATTGGGTGATCATCCTCATTATATCGGGATTCGTTACAATCGGTGATATTTGAGGAAATCACCTGGGTAGTTTGCCGGTCGGCAAATATTTGGTTTTGAATATCCGCTGTTATGCACCAATTTCAAATTGATATATCTGTACGTCTATTTTCATAGAGTGAGATATACCTTTCTGAAATTATGTCTACGACATTTACCTATATCAGTGGATGGTTAGGTAAGGAGCATTAAGCAGCGGTGTAATTCTTCTTGACCATAAGTACAGTTTTCAACCTACGACACACAGTGAATGAGTTATCAGACTCAAGGGACTTATACAGAGTGTTGTATGTTGTCCAGGGTCCATCAGGACAGAGGGGTTGGTCCTCGTACTATATTCGGTTTACTTATGACTTCTCTAGTTTTTAGACAGGTGTTTCGCGGAAACACAGGGTCCGAATTTTGAGAAGTTATAGGTATTTGAATAGAGTAGAGAACCAGGTGTAGCAAGTATCGGGATTCTTCAAAGTGATCGAAGATGTAGATACTTGTGTATGGTATTCAGTTGATAGTAATGATAAAGAGATCTTGCTTCTCTTTCAGGTTACTCATAATTGGAAGCATTCTTAAGTTGAGTAACGCTGATCGACCTTCTTCCATTTAGTTGACATGCACTGGAGACAGCTGCATGATTTGAATCTGGTTCAATTAAATTAGTGCCTCTGGTTCTATATTGAATATAGAACAGTTCATATCTTAACGATGTTAAGGTACGGGGAGTTGTCCGGTTTTTGATTAAAACCAGACACTGGACAACTCAAGGCACGTTTCTGTAATGGCTGTTTGTGGGTTGACCCAGGCTATGACGAGGGTTGATTTTCTACCATCTGGATGAACAATAGCGATATTGTTCTAGACTCGCCACAGTTTTATTAAAAATGGATTTTTTCAGAAAACAATAGTGGGAGTATGGTAGAACTGGAAGTGATTCCAGAACCACAAACGATTACTGAAGATTTGACAGGAACCTAAAGATTCAATCTGGATTGACATTCCATTGGCCACTCCGCAGATAAGGTGGGTAACTTCAGGCACCCGAGAGGTACTCCGGTAGCCTCAAGGACGGTGACAGGGAAATTCTTGTTTACCCACAATTACCATTGCTGTTGTTCCAGGCTGCGAGACCAGGCGGGAGGATGAGTATAGCGTCGTTCTAAACTAGTTTTAGAAATTGACGTCTATATGACTCTGCCAGAGGGTTGTCGTAGTCAGTGGGAGCAGCGGAAGCATTGGTGGACAGGTAGCTTATGTCTATTTATAGACTAAAGCAGATGTAGCGGAGATAGATCATCTACTTCTGACGTGACAGTCATGGGTTTGACTTCATCAGAATAGGGGATGGATCTGTTGAGAAGGTAGTAGGGTGTGATGTCCTGGTATTTGGATGACATACACAGAGTAGGAAAAGAAACTCCTATACTACAGTCGGTTATACTTTGGTCGTCACACAGTGGTTTCTCCATAAAGGGAATGGATTTTATATCAGACATACTGGTTACTAGATCTATGGTTTTAGATCTAGATTTGGGTGGTTTCCCAATCGGGGTACTTGACAGCATTCTAAGGGTATTTAGAATGGACGACTCCATGCACGGTAGTGTACCTGCAGGTAATGGAGTCACCCTCTCTAAAGGGGTCTTACAGACTAAATTGGAGAGGGATGTGCATGATTGGCAGATCACTTGCTCGGGCAATTGAGTCAATCGTGATATGTCAAGTACCACACCAGATGTTGTTCTTGCACTAGATGCAATAAGTTGATATTGATCCTATCCTGGAGAAACAGTCGGAAGCAGTTTTAGAACATAAGTGGATGTTCTAGGGATATGATAACGACAGCCTCGTTGAGGAGACAGTTATCATTCCAGGCTTCCAAGGTGACCTGGACGACAGGGAGGTTGTCAGAGTTATAGTTTTCCTTCTGATGAGGGGCAGTATTTTGGACAGGTGATCCAAGGCAATACTGAGGGAGGCATGGCGCAGGGTACTGATTAAGTTCAGTTGACGATACAGTCTAAGAAGTTTTGGATTTGGAGTTCATTTATGAGCTATGTCCCATCAGACATCCAGATACATTCTAAGACAGGTATTGCTCTTTTCGGGAGATAGCTTTCTCCGCGAACTAGAGATATAGAGAGACATAGAAAGAAACAACAAAGCGGATCCACTCACTGAGGCTATTCCTCGAACGCAATAGTTTCGCAAACGAGCTTTGTGAGACTGACTAGTAGAGGAGTTGGGTGTTCGGTATCACACGGGCTGTGAGTATGCGACATTGCAATAATTAGCCTTGAGTGCAAGTGGGAGATTGTTGGAGATAGTGCCCTCAGAGTCAATTATTAGGTCACAGGTACGTGATTGCAATGATTGATGGAGAACCTATCCCGGTAGGACAATCTTACTCGAGATGATAGTATGCTATCTGGTTTACCTTTATCATCGTGTACTGTTTTAGGTGACCTGACAAGTTGCTATTACACGTTGATAGAGCCCCTAGGATTCTTGCTTGACCACCAGCAGTATGAGGGCGATCATATAAGTGGGAGCTGGGGTCTATAAGCATATCCTTAAATGGTCCCTAGTCGTGTGAGTTTCGAGACAGGGCATCGATACTCCAGAGTAGACTAGTGTATACAGTCGAGACCCCGACGAGGGGCGGTGGCCGGTCTCACAAGCCACTGGTGTCAGTTGGATCACCTAAGATGTATACAGGTGCTCATTGGGTTATGAGTACACCGGACAGGACTCGCCGGGAACATGGTAGTTGGTCATATACCAGACGTCAGATGGCAGTTCCCTGGTGACATGTGTGCAGGTTAGTTCATCGACCTGGGGATCGTCATTTGTCTCGTGTGAGTTCCCACTGTACTTTGATTACTACCCTACCACGGCTCAAAGGAGTCGTGCAAACAGGTTTTAGTTGGGTGCAGTCCCGAGCCACATGGAGGCAGTGAGCGTATCTTCAGGGGTTCGTCTCTCCCGGTATTGGGGGTGAGGTCGTGCTGTGTCTAGGAGAGCCATTACACGAAGCCCTCGGCCGAGGCAAGGAGATTTACTGGTAGGTATTCCAGTAGTATCTCAGGGTGTTCTGGGCTACACTCCGACACGACTTGTACCGCTTTTGGGGGTCTGACTTTTACCAACCCCCTAGGCCCGCCATGCGATACTCATAGACGAACGGACCGGACTGTACGGATATTGTCACTGACAGGCTCAGTAGGGAGTCAGGCTGAGTTCGCTCACAGACGTCCCTTTTGGTCAATACCTGGTAGCCCGTTATGTATTGGCTTATATCTCTAACGTGCTAGTGGTTAAATCCACAACCAAGGTGTTGATGAGTCTTTAGAGTCCCCCACATTCTGTTACTCAGCTTTCGGGCGAAAGGTTGTAGAGGCCGTATGGAGATATGGCAAGGTCCGGTCAGATACGTGCGGTATTGCACGGATCAGGATCAGACAGCTTGTACTATAGGCCGTATGGTTATATGGCAGGGTTCGATCAGATACGTGCGGTATTGCACGGATCAGGATCGAACGGATTTTACTGGCCGGCTTTGGTTTAAGCCGGATCCTAGTATAGTACAGTGTAGATTTTGTCTCATTGCATTTGTATTTCGGTCGGAATACAAATGCGGGTGTGTATGCACAGTATCGGGGTTTTCCTGTAATTTATTACGGGACCAGTTTTCTGGAGTTGCCAGTTTGCTTTCCGTTTCGGCCAATTTCCTTTGTATCGTTCATTGGCCGAAGATTGGTGGAGGAGGGCTTATTTGCATTGTTGCAAATAAGCATTTGTGGAGGGGGTCTTTGCATATTTCTTTGTATCATGATGGTGCACCATTCATTGACCTTGACTTCTTGACTCCTTCATGATGGCTTGACTTTTTGAAGTCATCATGCTTGATGATGGGTTATGATATGGTTGTTGAGTGTTGGATTTTGTTGAGAATAATTTCTTTTGATGATCACCTTTCTCTCTCTCTCTTTCTTGTGATTGATACACTCTCCCCTCATTCCCCATGGCCGGCCAAAGTATTTTGGGGCTGTCCCAATTTGGGAGTGAGGAATTGTTGCTCATTTGGCTAGGCAAAAGTCTTTTTAGCTCCTCCTCCAAAAGCTTATCTCATATCCTCCACCAATGGCAACTCCCTAAACCCCTAGAGACACAAATAGCTCACTACACCATTCTACAGCAAATCTTGGGCACGTCGACTAGCCAGCTTCGTGCCCGAGTTGCCTCGGCATTGAGGTGGGAGCCCGTAAAAGAAGTAGGCGATGTGGTGCACTTCCGGCGACGAGGAGGAGACGGGACATTCCGCAGGAGATCGGGACGACGACGAGAAGACCGGAGGACTTGGATCGTCGGTATATCTCTATTCCCTTTCTTGTAGTTGGCTAGGACTAATTAATGGTTCGATCCGGGTATTAGTGCACGGCGGTTTGCCAGTTCAAGAAAAATTAAAGTTTATCACCGCTTCCGCATTTGGCCGTCGGATTGACGGCCGGGGCGCCGCCGTGCACTTACAATATATATATATATATATATATATATATATATAGTCGGTGATCTCGCCTCAATAGTATCACGTACGATACAGTATATCATATAACACCCTCGAGTCATGAGTGTGGATCTAACATCAATATAAAGCTCGTACGGTAAATCGTCGTACGGCATCCCAATAGCTGGGTACGGGTCAATATCACATTCATCTCATCACATATCAGGTATCACTACCATCATATCACATCTCAAATACGAACTCTGTCATATCGCCGAATCTCACGGCCTCAGTCAAACCTCATCGACTCATCTCAGTCCCATGTATCATCCTCAATCCCGTATATGAACACATAGTCCCATACCCATGTGTAGATATACACACCTCTATATGCGCACAGATAAATGAAAGAACGTATGCAAGTATATGTGTATGTGTATGTGTGGGTGCAACCACTACTCTAGGGTTTCGCACTATACTAAACCAATACATCCTTATCATCAATAATTCCAAACAACACATAATAAATATATGTGTGTATACGTATTCGTATACATCACCACGGACTGCGGGGGTGCTATACGCCATCCACCCGACTTCTCCCCGTAGATATAAATCTACTCACCTTGCTTCTCATGTGTCGGTGCCGATGTCGCCCTCTTCATCTTCTTTGCCTCAACATCACGTAAGGTACCTACAAGTATATCACAACGCTAAAGCACATGAAAATCACATCGGAAACCAAAATAGCACACGCTACTCGCATAGGTAAAAACCTATCGTCTCGCATGTAAACACGTTCACTATCCACTTGTCGTTGACGTCCAAACGCCACCCGACAGAAACGAATCACCAAATACCAAAATCCATGCTAAACGCCAACTCAAGCAAATCAACCCAGATTTTACCCTAACTGGAATCAGTCAAAACTAGACATACCCAGGACCAAGACTAGAGGAAATAGGGCCATGCACAAAAATCGAGACAGTTCCCTCCTGCTCTGGCCGCAATTTGCGGCCAGAAGGAATAAATTGGCAGCCGTACTTTAGAGTTGGGGGCTAGGATTTGGTGTGGTGGTTCCATGGTGCCTGCACATCTCACTGTCAACTCAGTTTTATTTTTGGGGTCTCGGGGTGATAGCAGATTCTTAAATACGATCACAGATTCACAGTTTTTCTCCGACATCGCCTCATAAATCCGTATTCTGGTTTCAAGTTCAGGTTTGGGTCCAAACTAGCATCACACAAGGGGTTCTAAGGTCACCACAATTCTCAATTTCATCTTTAATTTCAGATCTCACATAAACCCTAACTTGAAGTTTCACAAATCCATCAAACGACACCATATCGACACAAAACTAGTATTGATACAATAAGAATTGAATTACTAAACTAGGGGTGCAGAAATTACCTCCTTTGGCAACTCAAGAATTTTCTTGAGTTGCTCAAAGTCCTCCAAATCCAATATTGCTAGGTTCAATGTATAGCTTGTGAGCTTGGGAGCAAGTTTTGTGAAATGGGAATGGGGTTTTGGTGAGGGAAATGAGAGGGATCTATGAAGTGAAGGGAGGGAAATGAGAGGGGAGCAGGAGCAGCAGCAGCTCCATGAGAGGGGAGAGAGAAAGGGGTGTGAGGAAATGATGGGTATGGTTCAAAAAGTCAAAAGCAACTACTCTCTCTCTCTCTCTCTGATCATCATACTTACTTTTTCTTTCTTTCTTTTCTCTTTCTTCTCACTCCAATAGTGGACCCAAATGAACAACCATGGCAATAGAAATGTAACACAAGTATAACAAGTGTGGAAAATGATATGTGCACATTTTTGCAAAAAAATGCTAAATATCCAATTAGCGATTTTTAATCGCGATTAGCACTAAATTAGCATATAACTAATCTTAAATACTTTAAAATGGCATAATTCCATAAAATACCCTATTTTAGAATTTTCCATAATTTTCCCCATTTATTTGTATTTAATTATACCAGAATATTAAAATATTCATTAAAATAATATTAAATTATAAAATTTCCCAAAAATCATATTTTATTATTTTGAAAACGTTACAAAATTGGACCTGCAAGCACTTTGGATCTCAATAGAAAAGATAAACAATACCAGTGTGGCATTAGTGGAACACTGAGACTACTGTTGAAATTTGGAGCCCTACCTCATCAAGTTGGCCAGCGACATTATCCCCAAATCCGGCGTCGCCGGCCCTACCACCTCCTTCTGCCTCCAAATTTTCCTCTGGGCTCAAGTGTTCTGGTTTTGTCCTATTTGTATTGTTTATTTTTTATAATTATTAGTGTACAGGTATTTGGGCATTCGTATTGTTTTTCCGCACTAATATCCATTTTTTCCGACATTTGTAGATTTTGTGGAATTGCGAAAGGCGATTATGGGGAGCAAAGTGCACATTCAAAGTTAAGGTGGTTACGAAGTACAATGCCAAAGATTCGGGTAGTTTGACCCGCACAAGCGAACTTTTCAAGCTACTTGGATTCGATTCAACGGGGGTTTCTTAACCCACAACTTAACGGTACGTATTTTACTAACACCTTATTCTCAAATCCGACGCTTCCAATATAATATCTTTGCAGGATTCTTTGCAAGTTCGCTAGCAAACGCCAAAAATTGACTAACCCGTATTTGTTGCAATGCTGCGCTTAAATTAAAAAAAAAACGATTGTTTGATTATTTGAACAAAAAATTTTGAATTACGCATTGCATACATTAATACGGACTTAAGGGCAAGCGAACCCCACAACATACGGTAAAGGATTTCATCACCTTTTTCGCGGCCCACAAATCACGAACTTGAACATAACGCTTACCCACACAAATTTTAAAAGAAACTAGACTTTAAGCCTTAAGGACTTCGCGCTCACTAGGAGAGGTTAACTGTGTTTAGAACACCGCTCAACGATATATTGTTTACGGGGTGTCTAAGAAAGTGTTAACGGCGAAACCGCCAAAAGAGAAAGGGTTATTTAATTAAGGACCTTCGCGAAAGCGTCGGAAAACCTCCCCTTATCTCTGCACTTACCTGGCCTCATGATCAGTATATCTTGAGCCTGTTTCTCGACACAGTTTTACTTCGACAATCAAGTTCTTGAGCAGGTCTAGTTGACCTAGGTGAACCCTAGAACGATTAGGTGTGTGGTATTTTTGTGTCGTGATTTTTTTTGTCCAGATTCCTTTTTGTATATTTCATTCTTTTGTTAATAACTAACTAAAAAAAACTATAAAAAAAACCACATTCTTTTCCCCTCCTTTTCCCTTCCTTCCTTCCTTTCTCTCTTCATATCATGGGTACCCCACCTCGAAAAACCCTTGCCGAACTTTGGTACCCACAACCAGACATAACTTCTTACGGTTCTTGTTTTGGTCGAATTTCGAACGACCCCACCATGCCCAAAATTTCATTGAAAGATCGTATAGACGCATCTAGGACAAACACTTGTACTCCGCAATCCACTTTGTATCAACCATTTCAACCTTTACCACCCTCTTATGTTGATACCCCTTTTGCAAGTCGTCCTTTGTCCATCACTAAACATATTGAACAATCCCGTAGCCGATCTTTCAATCCTTTCATCACTACAAATTCTTTGGATCAACAATTTCATTCACCTTCTTATTCGTATGATGATCCTACCCCTATCCAACCATTCAATTCCTACCAGTTCTACCCAACGTTTGCGCCTTCCCTAGACACTGCTTCTAAACCGCCATTTGGGAATTTTCAGTATCCAAACAACTTTGAATCTTTTACTGAAACCCCTTCACAACCTATGTCTAGTCTAGAACAGTCGTTGGAAGACTTTAGGGTAGCATCATGCCAACAGATGATGGATTTGAATGCGTCCATGGCTGCCCTCATACAACCTAGTGACCCGGTAGCTAGTTTCCAACTATCTCCAAATTTTCAAATGTATGAAGAGGCGGTTGGACAGGTTGAGAATTTGAGTGGAGAGAGAGAGAGTTGTATACCCTTCCAAATCGAACCTACCCGTTTCAACTTGAATCACACGACTCCGGTTTTGAATGTCTATCTAATGTTCCAAACGATTCACCAATTGAAGATAGAAGGGTTAATGAGTTGTGCGACTTTGTAGTATTTGATTTACTCGATTGTGAAGGGTCCCTTCCAAGTAAAACCAGTCCTAAGCCTTTTGACCTCTACACCTCCATCTTAGAACCAGAATCGATTGAAGTCCATGCTTTTGATGAGGTGTCTGAGAATATTGATTTTCACTTCATTGAGGATATTGACGCTGGGAATATTTTGGATGATGAACTTGTAGATTTGGATGAGTTTTTCTCTCCAATTCATCATCCCGAGTCATTAACTGTTTTTCCCGAACTTCATATGCGTCTTGATTTTGATGAAATATGCATGGATAGGCTTAACTTTAAGGAGAATTTTGAGGATATTTTTGAGGATGAAACAGTTCTAGATGATGAGTCGGATTTTCCAATTCATCCTATCCCTTTCACTTACTGTGTACAACCTCCTGAACCTGTAATCGATAACCTTCCTCAAGCACTCCCCTCCATCCTTTCCATCGTTCCGACCGCGCAAGAAACTATATCACTTTCATTTCTTGTGTCTGGTTTACCGAGTTCGGCGTACCCATTTCTCACGAATCTTGAGGGATTTGACCCCATTTCTCGACGGGTTAATAAATTAGCACAATCGCTTTTCACACATCGGTCATTAAAAATTGCGCTAATTTATTCACTCCATTTTCACCCTCAAGTTCGTACACCATTTCTTTTTCCCTTCCGCCATTCTTCCTCTCATGTACCGAGACCGTACCCCGCTTCTCGCGTATTCTCCATTTCTTTTCTCTTCACCTTCTTTCACCAACCCGCATATTACAGAGATAGAATTTTTGAATGGTTGGTACTCACTTTTGTCCTGTGTAAGGCCTTGTATAGCTTGATACCGTTCTCTCCCCTCCTAATCCTTAACTTCAACGCTAAACAGTGGAAACACTGTTTCACTTAAGTTTGGGGGGGAACCTTTTGGTGTACATAGTTTTGGTTTTTATTTTTGTATATAATTTGTTTTTGGGGAGGCACCGACAATTTTGACCCTCTTGGTGTAGCCTGACAGTGAGGGCACTGTCAAGTTTAAGTTTGGGGGTGTGCTCGGTAAGCTTTCTACCTTCGCATTCATTTGTATATTTTGCATTTGCATACTTATTTAAAACCCCATAAAAATCAAAATTTTTAAAAAAAAAATAAAAACTATGTCGTCAAGTTAGCTAGCGGGAGAACTTGGATTCAATATTTCGACGATTTTGTTTGATAAGATAAGAACAACTAAATCCTATTTTTAGATTTTGAAAACCTGAAAGATAACTCTCCTTTGAAGCTAACTATAGCTAATATACGTCTTTACATCACACTACACGTGTCGTGAGTTTTGAAAATTAGATGACAAGTCTATTATGTCTGAAACTTTTAAATTGATAAACTATTTTCTGAGGATCAAATAGGTTTGTTCTGAAATAAGTAATATCAAGACTAGTTTTAAAGAGAGGTGAATATGAAGGGATATTATTGAGGCCTTAATTGGAACTAATTCTGAAGAATAACCCATCTGGAACTTGATTGGAATGATTACACACCTAACCCACTAAAAACGTCTTTTATCCAAAAAATAATTGAACTACCGGTTATATCTCCGTCTGCATTAAATCATCATGATTTTCACGCCAAAATTGGTCTTTTGTTTTAGGGCCTAGGTAACTTGAGTAATTAAGTCCGCTGGGGTGTCTCTACACCTAATGCCCTAAAACCAACTGGTTTGGGAGCATTGGCCCAAAGCTCGCTAAGAAGCCTAGAAAGTCCAAATTAAAACAAAGTCAAGCAAGTGTTCTCTCCGAGTTAAAATTCCTAACGGTTCTTTGTGTGAGAATAATCTTGACAAAAGACAGATTTTTATAAAAAAGAATTTCTAGCGGAGATATGAAGGTTTCATTCTATGATAAAGACTATTGCACGTTCACAAAGGTGTGTATGAAATGAAAACAAGAAAAAGATGGAGTAAAAAAATAAGACCTAGTTTCCTGTTAAGGAAGATAGAAATTCTGAATTTGAAACCTTACTGGAAAACGAAACTTGAGAAATACTTAACTCTTTATAAAACTTATGTGATCCTTTTTAAATTTTTATCTAGGCTTTATTTTGTGACATTACGACTTTAATCGATCCTTTTGAAACTTAAAGACACTATTTGCACTCCACGTAAAGACATATAAAATCTTAAGTTCAATGAGAAGCGAGGTGTGAAAAATAAAGGTTCGATAGTTCTAAATTTAGGATAATAGAATTGCTATCTTTTAAACAAAACCATAGGGTTTGAATCATAGTTATTTCGAAAAACTAGCTTGACGGGATTTTGTGGGTAGTATCCGCTGAAAACCCTCAGGAGACAACACTCCTCCTACTAGGGACACCTAGAGGTTTAACGGCTTGTTGCACACGCTCAGTGCAATCGCGTTCCCTGCGAAAGTGCGGTTAGGATTTTCTTTTGTGAATAAATGGTTTTGCTCGGGACGAGCAAAAGATAAGTTTGGAGGTATTTGTTCATATCAGAAAACTGCATTCTTATACCGCTCATTCATTATCTATTTGTTGTATTTATCGGTACTATTAAACAGTGTTTGCTCAGTAATACAGATTACAGGTATCCGTGATAAAATACTGGAAATACATTTAAAAGCATGGATATATCAATTGAGAGCCGACACTGCAACCAGAGCCGCAATTCGATCGATACTTCAGGAGTTCCTTTTTGCAACAAGTTTGTGTACACATTTTTCTATCTAAATGGTTCAACACAACAAATGTGTATACAAGACTTTTAGGCACATGTGGATATGCATTCAAGGCAAAATATTATATGCATTCAAGGCTAAATATCATGTGTTGATGTTTTCCTTCCAAAACTGAAATCAAATCAAAGTCAATTAAACAAATCAGCATGGGCCATAATGGGGAAGCCATGAATCGAGCCACATGTGGGAATGGAATAATGAGCATTTAATGCTGAAGATCATGTGTTGAATTGTATTCAAAAATTCCCTCCAATAATAAGTGCAAAATAAAATCAAATGGACAAATCAACAAAACCATAATGGGGGCAGCCATGATTTAGGCACATGTGGGAATGAATTTATGAGCATTTAATGCTAAAAATTTGGTGTTGATTTAGAAATTCGAAATTCCCTCCAAAATCTGGGTGCAGACCAAGCCAAATCAGAGAAAATAAACTGCGCTAAAGTGATGTGAGGGGACAAACAAGTCAACACACCAAGTTCGAGACCATTCCAACAGGATTTGGCCAGCCACATCACCATTTGGGCCGGCCTGGCCGGCCCCACCTCCTCAGGTGGGCCCCAGCTTCACACAGTGCCTTCCTTGCTGCCACGTAGCCCTAATTTTGATGTTTATTTTCTTTTCTTCTTTGCCTATAAATAGCAGGCAGTGGGCAAAGGTTCAAGGATCATTCTTTAGTCATTCTTTAGTCTTGGATTGTCATTCTTTGTCCAAGTTTTTCTATTCTCCTTTCTTGTAAATAGCTTAGTCCCCTTAAGTTCTTAACCTTCTCTTGATCCATCAACCTCTTCATTGAGCTTGAAAGTTTAAGGGTTGGTTATTGATCTCAAGGGGTTGTATCGTTCTTGATGATTAATAAAGATCTCTTTTGTGCCTTCATTCACCATGAGTTTTTTGCCTCTTCTTGATCTTGCAACCTCTTCATTGAGCTTGCAAGTTTAAGATTTGGTTATTGAACCCATGTCTTGTTTTGGGTTCTATGGTTCTTAGTCTTTCTTACTCGCTCTTTTACTTACATGCATTTTCATTCTTGTCTTTTATTACTTGCAATTTATTACCATGTCATTTAATTACTTGTTTGTAGTCTTTTCTTTTCTTCGTAGCTTTTCTTTTTTCCTCTTTGTTGTTTTGTGAATGTTGGTGTGAATATTGTTGTTAGGAAAAGAGAAAGATTTTGTAAGTTAACATTTCGCTCCTCATTTCCTTTTCCCGTCTTTTCCCATTTGAAACTCCGCCCAAATCTTACGCAAACGCTCCGTTAGGCACCCTACCCTACCAAGGTAAAGGTGATTCATAACCGTGACCGGTTGCATTCGGTTTGGTCGGAGGCGAAAGCAAGAGACAAGAACGGAAGGACAAAGGTCAATAAGCCGGATTCCATGAATACCGTGCTTGAGTCCCCTAATCCACGTTGTTGCCGATTGTTCTAGCTTCATTGGTTGAGTTCGGCTCAAAGTACTTGAATTCGGAATCCATTAACTTACACTATCCTATCGTTTCCTAACAAGCCTTATACTTGAATTTACATATAGGTTTGATAACGAACAAATCCGCCATGTTGTTAACTCGTTAAAACAAGAACATAAAACTTTTCGTCTCCCTGTGGATCGACCCGTGCTCATCGCGGCTGGCTGCAAAGCGACACCGTCCTGATCGTGGTTAAACTTTAGAACTCTTAAATATCCGACACGCTTTTGGCATGCGATCATAGGTCTTCCTAGATCAGCTTAATTTAACCTAAGGTCTTCTAAATACCCTACTCGCTAAGTATCCAATATCGCATCCAAACTCATAATAATATAGTAATAACCATATTCTACTCTTGCGGGGGTGCTATACGCCATCCACCAGACTTCCCCCATAGATATACATCTACTCACCTCGATGCTCGCTTGCCGACATCGATGACGCCACACTCTTCCTTATTGTCCGAAGTCCACGTGAAGGTGCCTACATATATAAACGCATAGTATCGTGAACAAGAATCACGTATGAAAACCAAAACGGCACATAAAACACACATAGGTTAGAACTTATGGTCTATGCATGTAAGAATGATCAATCAACTCCCAATTTCGACATACAAACGTCAAGTGACCGAGATAAAACACAAATATCAAAACTTAAGTTATCAGAATCCACAAAACTCAAAACAGCAAGTTAGAGAATTAGCCCCAGATTTTTCTTCAGGTAGTATGAGTCTAAGCGAACAATGCAGAGGGTTAGTCTATGAGGTAAGTGAGCTACAGAATCAACCTTAACACCCCTACTCACAATTGACCCGGCGAAACCATCAAAAAGTCCGGCTTGGCTGGTCAAAGTTGATAGGTTTGGGTTCATCTTCTCTTGGTGGTCTTCTAATATTTAATCTAGGTCAATAGAGTTGTTTGATTTTATTAAAAAGGTCTCAGATCGCTCCAGATATCCTATAGTCCTCAAAATCTCACAAAACCGATATCAGAAATATTTTCAGTTATGAATGGTTTCAAGTCTCAGTTTTGCTCCAGGTTTTAACACTTTTGGGGTTGGAGTCACTAATTACACCTTAATTACACCATCACAATTCATAGAATCCCCTAAACCTCATCATGGAATTTTAAAGCTCACTAATCCTCACTTAACCAATTCTAAACTAAAATAGAACCTAAAGAAACTCAATTACTAAACTAATGGTGTAGGAAATACCTCATTTGGCAACTCAAGAATTTTCTTGAGTTGCTCAATGTCTTCAAAATCCTAGCTTGATCCCACCAATAGGTTTGTAGTGAAGTTTTGATTGATTTTTGTGAAGGGATTGTGGCATTTTAGTGTGGATTTTTGGGGAGGTTACAAGGTGGATAAGAGGTGAAGGAAATAATGAAGAAGAGAAGAAGAATTGATGATTTTTGCTCACCCGTCTCAATTCCTCTCGTTCACAATGCAGGGATCATTAGAATGTGCCCATACCATTCTTTTCTCTCTCTCCAATCTAAGTCAAAAGAAGGGAATGGACAAGGAATGAGCCCTTGCCTCTATGTCACATTCCTTATTCTCTTTATTTATAACCAAATTAAAAAGTCCATAACCATTTAAAAATAAACAATGAGTCATGGTTGTAAAAAAATTGAAACAAGCATATTGCAACATGACAATTTGCATGCATCACACATAAACAAGATTAATGCATACCTAGTAATTATTAATCGAGTTTAGAAATAGACTTGTATACAAATAATTGTATAAATAGTTATAAATATTCAAATCGATTAAACACCTCCAAAATCAATAATTATATTAATTTCTCCAATTATTTTGAAAACTATACGTGTATAATTACACCATATCATTAAAACCAAATTCTCACATTTTTACTAATATTCATGAAATTTATTATTTTAATTATTTAATTTCCCAAAAAAAATAATGTTTTATTTTCTGAAATGCTACAATCTTCCCTCTTAAATAAATTCAGTCTCCAAATTTAAATTTAAAACTCCCCCAAATACTGAAACATTTCAGTAAAATATTCAAGTCGTCGGGGCTCTGAAATCATGAATACTTAAACATATCATAGCACAATACATGCGTAATGAAAACAAGTGTAAAACTCAAAATCAAAACTCCGTCAAGCATCATGCAACTATCGGTTATGGAAAAAATACAAATGTCAAAATCCAATACGAAAACCAACATGATATACTCAAGACTATAACATGTATATAGTACGCATCGTTGTAAAATCGTCAAAACATCCAAATATAAATGCATGCAAAACCTTTTTCAAATCGCCGTGCGATGCACGTATCACGGCATAAGTAGTGGACGTTCATTATAAGGAAAATAGCTATACATATATATCCTTTGTTTAACATATACGTTCCGCCTTTTGAAAATGATTTAGAAGGGTTTCCTTCGTAAAGTTTTGTGTCATCATAGACACGTAAGAAATGTTGGGTATGTATGCCCTAGATGCCATTATTGTATAGTATTAGTTTGTATATTACATTTTGGAAGCTTGGGATATATACATGGATTGACGACAGTCTTGCTCGATATTGTAGTTTGCTACTTGGTTTGTATCTATCTTAAAATGTGTATATGTTTCTTTTAACATATCGCTAATACATATTGATGGAGCCCTTAGGATCTTTGCTTGACTACCGGCGTTGTGATGGCGATCACACTAGTGGGAGCTGGGTAGTCCGTAAGCACATCCTTATACAGGTCTCTAGTCGTAGGATTATTGAGACAGGGCATCGATACTCCAGAGTAGACTGGTGCATACACTTCTCATCCTAGCAGGGGAGATGGTCTGTCCCATAACCATCAGTACGTCATACTGGAGATAGTATGCAGGTGCTCGTTAGGTTACGAGTACACTGGGACAGGATTCGTCGGGAACTGTTGATTGGTATTATACCTATCGTCAGTTAATAGTTCCTAGGTGACATGAGTACAGCTTAGTCCGTTGACTTGACATAGCTACTTCACCTCAAGTGTGTTCCCACTGTTATTTGATTACCACCTACCACGGCTCTATTGAGTCGTGCAAACAGGTAGTGGTTAGGTGCAGTCCCGAAGAACTTAGAGGCAGTGACGGTTAGACAGGATTCGTCTCTCCCGGTATTGGGGGTTGATATCGCGCTGTGTCTAGGAGAGCCATTACACAAAGTCCCTGGCCATAGCAAGTGATATTTACTGGTAGGTGTTCCAGTAGTTTCTCAGGGTGTTCTGGGCTACACTCCGACACGACTTATACCGCTATTAGGGGTTTGACGCCTAAGCCCGATATGCGATACTCTTAGACGAACAGACCGGACTGTACGAAGATTGTCACATTCAGGCTTAGTAGGAGTTAGGATGGGTTCACCTCATCAGTCTTCTTATCGACATCTACCTGGGGACCATTACGTACAGCTAGTACTGCTTGCGGCCTGTGATTAAACCCACTGCCTGCGTAGTGTTGAGTCTTTAAAGTCCCACATAGAGGGTTGTTCACCTTCGGGCGAAATGTAGTAGAGGTCGTATGGTTTTACGACAGGGTCCGTTCACATACGCGCACTTGTGCGTGTTTGGTGTTCGAGCAGTCAATACTAGTGGGCTTTGGTTTAAGCCAGATCCTAGTATTTGGTTTTGGGTTGGTTCGGTCTCATTGTATTCATGTTCCTCGGAACACGGATGCGAGTATGTATATACAGTTGACAGAGGCAGAGAAACCTCATTAGGGTTTTGACCATTGACTTGATTAAAACCATAATGAGATAGAGAAAATTGATTAATGATTTTTAATTAGAGATAATTGTATCATGGTAAATTGGTTTGACCATTTGAATTGTTGACTTTTGTTGACTTAGATAATTTGGTTAAGCATGAGATATTTTTTGTTAGCATTAATTGTGACATGATAATGGTCAAATCAACATCAACCATGACAATTATTCTAATTAAAATTATCATTATTCTTTTTCCTCATATGAGAGCATACAACTCATTTTTATCATGATACATTCTCTTTCTTGCTTGCTCTCTCCTCTTCCTCTCTCAAGGCTCTATTGTTTCATGAGTTGAAAATCAAGAGCATTGTGAGATCAAACCACCAAAACACTTCTCTACTAACTCTAGGGTTTTTAGTCTAGCACACCAAGAACCCTAGTTACTTCATTGTTGAGGTTGGAGCTCAAGGTAGAGGCCTTCGGGTGGATCTTCTTTGACGTGGAGAAGTCGGTGAGGAGGAGCCATCCACAACCATTCCAAGGAGCTCAAAACAAGGAGAAGCACCACAAGAAGAGTAGGAGTTCAAGCTTGAGGTATAACTTTTTATCATAGTAGATAGAACTCTTTTAGTGCTAACTAGGTTTTGTAGGGTTCCTAGGCACACTAATGAAGTCTCACAAGTGATCAAACATGGCCAATTCAAATTTTTTCATGTGCCTACAAACCCTAATACGGATCGTTAACTAGATGTATAGGAGATGCAATGCGAGTTAACTACTTTAACTAAGAGGAAAGTGATTACAACCTTTGTAGATCCGGTCCTCCACCTTTCTAGCTTCGTGTTGGCGACCCTCCGCTGTCCATATCGGATCCCGGACTCTAGCATCGGCTTCATCGAAGAAATGGGCGGGCTAGGTCGTCGACTTCGATGCCGAAGATGATCTACGTCGAGGTAACTCAAGATCAAACTCCAACTTCACCAAGTCATGAAACTTGTGAAGAAAACACCCTATACTACTTGGCTAGTGGTAAAGGATGAAGAAATAGGAAGTGGGTTCACTTTAGAATTGGATTTCTCACTCTTTTTCTCAAGTTGCCATTAAAGGATGCAAGCTTTCTTCTTAGTTGAAGATGAAGAAGAAGAAAAAAAAAGAATATGATAAGTCTTCTTCAAAAAGAAAATAAAAAGAATACTTATCATATATCAACCATGGTCAAGTGTAGAGACTAAACTAGGGTTAGGTGAATGGTTAGGTTAAGGGAAGCAAACAAAATGGTCAAGCTCTCAACACTTCATGAAGCTTCATGAAAGAAACAAAGAAAGCCACCATTTCTATTTTGCAAAAAAGAATAAATAAATAAATGGATAAGTAAACAAAACCCAAACCATTCATATAACCATGGTTTAATCATACACACAAATTCAAGTTAGCATGTATCATCAAACATGATACAAACAAGTGCACAAAAGTATATCACATATACAACTTGTGTACATCAAGTGAGAAAATCCATTTAAAGTGAACCAATACTAGTTAATGCAAAGTAATATATCAAAAATATAATTATACATTAAATCATTAAATCAACACTTGATTCAATGATCCGGTCATGTAGCATATAACCGACTAGTATCCAATGTATCGACTTATCGAATCAATCTTTGATTCGATAACTAGGTTATATCGCATACAACCATTCGATACATTCATCGCGAGAATGGAATACGGTATCACATACACGCATTATTCTCGGTCCCGCACATATATCATATGCGCTCCTATTTCGTTTCACTTGAGCCAGGAAATCTCTGTGTAGGACTCTAAAGACTCGTCAATATGCCGGCAGCAGATGATGATCATATCAAGCACCCACAAGCCGCAAGCGGTCTGCTAAACGTAACGGCCACCCGGGTATTGAGCGATCAGAAGATCGACGAGCAAGCCCGCTCACACTCCTGTGAATCCAACCAGTAAAACTTACCGTACAGTCCGGTCTGTTCGTCTGATATGTCGCATATCTCGCCTAGGGGTGGTAAACGTCAGACCCCAGTAGCTTGATAAGTCATGCCGACGTAGGGTCCATAACATTCGTGAAACTACTGATAACTCTTACCAGTATATCACTGCAACCCTGGCCAGGGATTTCCTGTTATGGCCAGTCGAGCATAGCGCAACATCAACCCCCAATACCGGGAGAGACGAATCCCCTCCTATCGCTCATTGCCTCCATGTGAATCGAGACTGTACCCAAAAACCACCTGTTTGCACGACTCAGTAGAGCCGTGGTAGGGTGGAAATCAAAGCACAGTGGGAGACACACAAGACTCTATGACGATCTTGGGTAAACAGACTAAGTTGTACCAGTGTCACCAGAGAACTGCTATCTGACGTGAGGTATAACACCATCTGGGAGTTCTCGGCGAGTCCGTTCAGTGTATCCAGTCTCCACTGAGCACCCGCATACCATCTCTGATGTCAAACACCAATGGATATGGGATCATCCATCGCCCATCACATGAGTCGAGAAGATATACGCTACTCTACTCTGGAATATCGATGCCCCGTCTCGATATTCCCACGGCTAGGAACATTGAAGGATGTACTCATGGACTATCCAGGCCCCACTAGTATGATCTACATCATAGTCCTGGAAGTCGAGTACACATCCTAAGGGCTTTATCAACATGTAATCAGAGAGACAGAGAGTATACATGTTAAGATAAAGAGCAACCAGATAGCGTACTATCATGTCGAGCAAGAAAGTCCTACCTATATATGACCCAGCATCCACTATAATATACATCCAATGTACAGTAATGGCCTCTAGGGCATACATATAACTAACAATCTCCCACTTGCAATAGGGCCATCTGTAGTAGTGGTTGCAGTATCACATACTCAACCATCCCATATAAGTCTCTCTCTGGGAAAAAGCCTTTGTGAGTGGATCCGCCGTGTTGTCCTCTAAATCTACTCCCCAACCTCGATCACCCTGGAGATCAACTATCCCCATGATCAGGTGATGCTGCCTCTGAATATGTCTGGGTCACTGATGGGACCAGGGTTCACGGGCCAAAGCCACACTTCCATTGTCACACAATGGTAGGAACCGAGTTCATCTTATGAACCAATATACACCCAAACTGCCTCTTTGGTAGTATCTTTAATAGCGATGTTACCAGCCTTTATCGTCTAGTTTGCCACGGTATCTAGCTTGGAACTCTTCCAACATACCGTCCCTTTACTGAGGGTAAAGACAATGCCTGTGACTGACATTCAGTCGTCTTTATCACCCTGGAACGTTTCCAGTGATCCTCCCCAGGATCGATTGACACCATTTCACTACATCTAGTGAGAATCCTAGCATCCAATTACATCTATCTCATAGATGAAAACTCAGGATTTAGGAGGTATCACTTTGATCCTATTAGAGAATCCTTGTGATAAGCGGAGATTGACCGAGCGTAGTATAGGAAACTCTTTTCCTATCAAGAGTATGTTGTCCATGTACAATACGAGGATGACCACCTTACTCTCTACTACCATTTTGTATATACAAGGTTCATCTACCATTTTGATGAAGTCAAACACTTTGACTATCACATCAAAACAGACGTTCCAACTCCGCGATGCCTGCTTTATTCTATAAAGCAACTTGCACACGTTTCCGCTGCTCCCACTGTTTACGAAGCCCTCTGGCTGTGTTCTTATAGACGTTCTCTTCTAAATCACTATTTAGAAAAGTAGTCATGGCACCCAACCACCAGATATCGCAGCCATGGTATGTAGAATGGCAAGTAGGATCTGGATGGACTTAAGCATAGTCCCTGGAAAAGATTTCATCATTATCCACGCCTGGTCGATGACGAAAACCTTTAACAAGTTTAGCTTTGAAAGTATCAACTTTTCCATCTACACCAAGTAATCTTCTCAATATATACTTGCTCCTGATGGGGATTTAACCCTTCAGATACAGCAGCCAAAGTCCATACTTTGCTGGTGTACATGGATTCCATCTAAGATCGCTAAGCATCCAGCCATTCTTACAGAGTCCCTACTCTCGATGGCCTGCTCGAAATTAGTTGGGTCATCATCTCATGATGCATTCCTCGCTCCCACTGTTATCGAGAAACCGAGGTATTTCTCAGGCGGATGAGGAACCCTACTAGATCGGCGGAGAGGCTGAGGTTCGTCGGGAACTATTGAATCCTTTGGTTCTGTCAAATCATCAGCTGCAGTTTTGTATAGCGGAACCTTTCCAGTTCTACAGAACTGATCTTGCCTCGATCTTGTCCGGATTTTGCTTTTGACATAGGCCGGACAATCCCAAATCTTAACTTACTTAAGAGATGGGCTCTTCCCATACCATATCTCATATGGAGTGGTAGGCACTGATTTGAATCGAACCCTATTCAATAGGTATGCAACTTTATAAGTGCATAACTCCCTAAAAGGAAATAGGAAACTCAGTAGTACTCATCATAGAGCGCGCCATATCATATAGGGTGTGATTGCTCCGCCCCGATATACCATCGTGCTATGGTGTATACGGTGGAGTAATGCCGAGAGAGAATCTCATTCTCCTTTAGAATAGTCCAGGAATTCCATGCACACGTATTCTCCTCCCTGATCTCATCATCGGATATAATACTTATACCCAGTTTTTGGTTCTCTACTCCTAACTTATATTTTGTGAATGTCTCAAAAGCTTCGGGCCTATGTTTCAACAGGAACATATGTCTGAATCTTGAGAGATCATCAGAGAACGTAATGAAGTACAAAGAACCAGTCCTGGCATGTGTAGACAGGAGACCTTACATATATCATCATGTATCAGTCCCAAGAGTTTACTAACTCTTTCTCTGTTTCCAATAAACAGAGCTATGGTCATCTTATCTCTGTGACATGACTGGCAAGTTTCACAAGATGTAAATTCAAACTGATTTAAATATGCATCTAAAATGTAACTTCAGCCAGTTGGGTCGCATTGATATGACCTAGTCTACAATGCCTCAAGAATGATTCGTTCATTTCTGAACTCTTCCTCTTGTGTGTGTTCTGTATACTAGGAACTGTAGTTTGATTTAGAACGTCAATGCTTTTAGATAACATGCCTGAACCGATCAACTTTTGATATAGGAAATGTTCAAAACATTATCCATCAATACAAAATTTTATCATTTCTTTACTAATAAAGAGGCTGATATGATTTTGTATATCAGGTTCGGTATCTAATAACATTCGTTCAGAATCAATGTATTGGTAATACAGGGTGACAGTGACCAACAGACTTGGCTGCAACACTTGCCCTGTTTTCTGTCTCAGGAAACTTATCACCTGTTCTTAGTTTTCTACCTTTTTTGTAGCCTTATGTAACAGATTACATATCTGGGATCCTGATCCGGTATCAAATACCCAGGATTCAGAGGATACTGAGAAACAGTTCTTTATAATGAACACACCCGAAGGAGATGCATCATATGCACTTTCTTCGTTTGGGTGGCATAGGAATTCTGGTATTTCCCTATTTCCTGCTCTATCTTATAACAATTATAAGTTGGAGCGGGACCAACGTTCCCCAGCTCAGTATAACAAGCGGGTTCGGTCAATACATCCATATTATTATCTTGATTAAGGCGTGATATGGTCGCTACCTAGAGAGAGAGAGAAGAAAACACTCTGCGTGCGCTCTTGTAAGATTAGATTGGTTATTTATTTTATTTAATCAGGATGGCTCCCACTGTTTTTATCAAATCTTCCTTCAAACCTTAAAAAGAAAGACTAGCCGGGATTAATTACACTCTACAAGTTCCCCAATCTTTCAGCCAGGCTAGTGTCGGTACTTTGAGGGAGGTTCCCCGTGCTTTCGCACGGACCTAATTACAGTAAATCTCGTTTTCCCAGAGGCGTAACCCTGTTGACACCTTTCTAGACACTTACTTGATCGGCTAATTCTAAAGTGCAAAACTCTCCCAGGAGTAACAATTACTCGCAGTGGGTATCGGGATCCAACTATCACATAGAAGGTATGCAATCTCATTGCAAGTTTCAACACTTGAAACTCCCGATAATGGTTTTTACCCCTAGCACCTATGACCTTGGCTAAGGTCAAAAAATCATAGGTACTAGTCAAGTTCTACTCGTCATTTCGTGATTAATTAGACCCACCCACATGACCCTTGGCTAAGGTCAACAAAGCCACATGACTGTCCTAACTAATCGCATCATATGCTGTGTAGGAAGACATCACTTAGCTACCGCACACTACGCCTCGGCTATGGTCGACAAACGTAGCACGAATACCACTACTTCCTAAAATGACGGAGTGTTGCGAATGGTTTTTAAGAAAACCTTTAACGCTTTGAACTTGATCTCGTTGCGGAATCAAATGGTTTTTAAATGGAATGTTTTTGAGGCTTTTCTAGTTTTGCTAAAGGGGTCACTCCCGGTGAAGGGATCATCGGCCCTTTCCTTGTCGAATGAGGTGCGGGATATATCATATATATCACTGTGCAAAGCAGAAACTATAGAAGCAATCAAAAGACAAACCGAGTGTATAGCATCTGCCAGTTATTGCTAAAGGAGTCACTCCCGGTGAAGGGATCTTGGTCCTTTCCTCATCAAATAAGGTGCAGGATGTTCTACAAGGAACACCGTGTTGCAAAGCAAGAACTGTAGCTATCTGTTTTATTTTGAAATTTGATTCCACAACATCAATTAGGTTTATTTTCTTTCATTAATCTCATTAATGAATATCCCATCATTTAAGTCCACCTAAACATCACAGATAAATATAACGTACGCTTATGCCATCCGCATTCGCCTCGATGTCCCGTCTGCACCGTTAGGTTAGGTAACTAACGCCAGAACGAGGCAGGGCTAGCACGGGTGTAAAACATAAGCAACGTCTATATAATATATCATATATACTATATATAATATCTATCTGAACATATCTCACGATCACATCACAGATAACGCAGCAGAAAATATCATATGAAATATTGGATATACTAGGACGTCCGTGTTTTCAATACGAGCCAGTATAAAACACGGATTCCACGGTCGTGATGAATAGCCAATCCTACACCCCTAGACCCCTACGAGAGCGGCAAGCAACCCTACCAATTCTAGGGTTAGGAGACCCGGACTCGACTCCTCGAGTTGGTCTCCCACTGGACCCTAGAACCCGGTTACTTGTGCCCTCCTCCTTGGGTCTATCTTAGTGCAGAAAAGTAAATAATATACAAATGGTGACATCATCCGCAACCTGAAAGTGCCCCAATAAAAGAATATTACATACAAGTTTTTACATGAATGAAAACGAAAAAACACCCATCTCACATAAAAACCCCCGGCTATTCAAACACGACGATCCAATATAACATATCCAGCAACACATAACATCACATGTCAACAACGTAAGTAAATATGCGCATCCCAATTGTCGTTGACATATAGCAACGAAACCGGCGATATCACATACTACACTTACGGTCATAGAAAAGAAAGTGTAAAACCACAATAGTTGGAATCCGCAACTTGCATAGACATCGCATGCCTAATCAAATGAATTCCTTAGACATCGCATGCCTAATAATTATAAACCCTGCATTTTAGTCTCATTATCGAAAACTCTTTTCAATATCAAGTTGGGCAATTCAACAAGATTCCCGACATCCTGATCGAATACTCGTCGCAAACTTTAGTAGGCGGCCGCACCCCCGACGCCGTCGACGAAGTGCACCAAGGCGGAACACCGCTGCCGCGAGCACCCGAACAGATGCTTTCGGCGACGGGGTTCTCCTACAGTCACTTAGTCGGGGCTATGGGGTGTAGCAGACTATTAAGTTTATTTGGCGAGTATCTGCGTACGCTACGTGATTGCGACGGACTTTTGATCGCATCAAAATTCCGTGGCAACCGATCAAGTGAGACTAAACTGCTATGTTTATAACATTCATTCAGTTATCTCATAACTACTTGTGAATTCCAATTATTGTATCCCATTCCAGATAAATAGAAAATGTTAAACTTTCCGATCGAACATTCAAATACCCAAGTTTTCCCGAAACAGATCAACACATGAAACAAGTTTAAAAAACATCCTGTTCATGCCTCAGTACCAACGGTCCAGCCGTAGAAGGGTCAAGCCAACGCCTCACATGTGGCACGCCGTACTGCCCCAAACCCTAAGGTTCAAAGAGCAGTTCAAGACGGTCACATAATCGAGTTAAGGTTTGTTGTCTTCTAGAGGGACCATCGCGTTACTTGCACTACTTAGAACGTCATTAAACTTCGGAAAAATTCAACAATTGGAAATTTCCCAGCAGGGGAAAAAGTGGGTATTTATATCCGGTCGAACTTTTTTAACATATTCTAAAAATACCAGGAAAAGCACACAGACAAAATTAGACAATCCGATCGAAACATCGAGTCCCCAATACAACCCAGAAAACTCAACTCTTGAGTTCAGATTAAAAATTCCCAGGAAAACCAGCACTGCAAAATAGGAATTACTATGCAAAATTCAATGCAAGAGGAGACTAAACGGCCGCGGAACCGCCGCATTAGCCATGCTAATGCCGCGGTTCCGCCGCACTTTTATGGACTCAGGAGTACGGGCTTCTCAGTAATTCTTAGAATCTCCTGCTGGTTTTTCTGTATATTTTTAATTCTCAAAAATCCCCGATTTCAAAAAATGTACAGAGAGCATTCTTGAGTTAGGGTTTCGGTTCGATCGGACTTCTAACTTCGTCTACGCATCGCCTAAGGCTCTAGCTAGGCTCTGATACCACTGTAGGGTTCCTAGGCACACTAATGAAGTCTCACATGTGATCAAACATGGCCAATTCAAATTTTTTCATGTGCCAACAAACCCTAATATGGATCGTTAACTAGATGTATACGCGATGCAATGCGAGTTAATTACTTTAACTAAGAGGAAAGTGATTACAACCTTTGTAGATCCGGTCCTCCACCTCTCTAGCTTCGTGTTGGTGACCCTCCGCTGTCCATATCGGATCCCGGACTCTAGCATCGGCTTCATCGGCGAAATGGGCGGGCTAGGTCGTCGACTTCGATGCCGAAGATGATCTACGTCGAGGCAACTCAAGATCAAACTCCAACTTCACCAAGTCATGAAACTTGTGAAGAAAACACCATTTACTACTTGGCTAGTGGTAGAGGATGAAGAAATAGGAAGTGGGTTCACTTTAGAATTGGATTTCTCACTCTTTTTCTCAAGTTGCCATTAAAGGATGCAAGCTTTCTTCTTAGTTGAAGATGAAGAAGAAGAAAAAAAAAGAATATGATAAGTCTTCTTCAAAAAAAAAATAAAATGAATACTTATCATATATTAACCATGGTCAAGTGTAGAGACTAAACTAGGGTTAGGTGAATGGTTAGGTTAAGGGAAGCAAACAAAATAGTCAAGCTCTCAACACTTCATGAAGCTTCATGAAAGAAACAAAGAAAGCCACCATTTCTATTTTGCAAAAAAGAATAAATAAATAAATAGATAAGTAAACAAAACCCTAACCATTCATATAACCATGGTTTAATCATACACACAAACTCAAGTTAGCATGTATCATCAAACATGATACAAACAAGTGCACAAAAGTATATCACATATACAACTTGTGTACATCAAGTGAGAAAATCCATTTAAAGTGAACCAATACTAGTTAATGCAAAGTAATATATCAAAAATATAATTATACATTAAATCATTAAATCAACACTTGATTCAATGATCCGGTCATGTAGCATATAACCGACTAGTATCCAATGTATCGACTTATCGAATCAATCTTTGATTCGATAACTAGGTTATATCGCATACAACCATTCGATACATTCATCGCGAGAATGGAATACGGTATCACATACACGTATTATTCTCGGTCCCGTACATATCTCATATGCTCTCCTATTTCGTTTCGCTTGAGCCAGGAAACCTCTGTGTAGGACTCTAAAGACTCGTCAATACGCCGGCAGCAGATGATGATCATATCAAGCACCCACAAGTCGCAAGCGGTCTGCTAAACGTAACGGCCACCCGGGTATTCAGCGATCAGAAGATCGATGAGAAAGCCCGCTCACACTCCTGTGAATCCAACCAGTAACACTTACCGTACAGTCCGGTCTGTTCGTCTGATATGTCGCATATCTCGCCTAGTTGTGGTAAACGTCAGACCCCAGTAGCTTGATAAGTCATGCCGACGTAGGGTCCATAATATTCGTGAAACTACTGATAACTCTTACCAGTATATCACTGCAACCCTGGCCAGGGATTTCCTGTTATGGCCAGTCGAGCATAGCTCAACATCAACCCCCAATACCGGGAGAGACGAATCCCCTCCTATCGCTCATTGCCTCCATGTGAATCGGGACTGTACCCAAAAACCACCTATTTGCACGACTCAGTAGAGCCGTGGTAGGGTGGAAATCAAAGCACAGTGGGAGACACACAAGACTCTATGACGATCTCGGGTCAACAGACTAAGCTGTACCAGTGTCACCAGAGAACTGCCATCTGACGTGAGGTATAATACCATCTGGGAGTTCTCGGCGAGTCCGTTCAGTGTACCCAGTCTCCACTGAGCACCCACATACCATCTCTGATGTCAAACACCAATGGATATGGGATCATCCATCGCCCATCATATGGGTCGAGAAGATATACGCTAGTCTACTCTGGAATATCGATGCCCCGTCTCGATATTCCCACGACTAGGAACATTGAAGGATGTACTCATGGACTATCCAGGCCCCACTAGTATGATCTACATCATAGTCCTGGAAGTCGAGTACACATCCTAAGGGCTTTATCAACATGTAATCAGAGAGACAGAGAGTATACATATTAAGATAAAGAGCAACCAGATAGCGTACTATCATGTCGAGCAAGAAAGTCCTACCTATATATGACCCAGCATCCACTATAATATACATCCAATGTACAGTAATGGCCTCTAGGGCATACATATAACTAACAGGTTTATGGTAAATATCTGGTTTAGGGTTTATTCTAGTGCCAAGTTTACGCTATAAATTTTTTGTTCCGCATTTGGCCACGGAAGTTGGCCGGGGCGCTAGTGTAACTCTTCATGGTATCAGAGCTAGCCCATAATGTTAGTTATATGTATGCCCTAGAGGCCATTACTGTACATAGGATGTATATTGTAGTGGATGCTGGGACATATATAAGGAGGACTTTCTTGCTCGACATGATAGTACGCTATCTGGTTGCTCTTTATCTTAATATGTATACTCTCTGTCTCTCTGATTACATGTTGATAAAGCCCTTAGGATGTGTACTCGACTTCCAGGACTATGATGTAGATCATACTAGTGGGGCCTGGATAGTCCATGAGTACATCCTTCAATGTTCCTAGTTGTGGGAATATCGAGACGGGGCATCGATATTCCAGAGTAGACTAGCGTATATCTTCTCGACCCATATGATGGGCGATGGATGATCCCATATCCATTGGTGTTTGACATCAGAGATGGTATGCGGGTGCTCAGTGGAGACTGGGTACACTGAACGGACTCGTCGAGAACTCCCAGATGGTATTATACCTTACGTCAGATGGCAGTTCTCTGGTGACACTGGTACAGAGTAGTCTGTTGACCCGAGATCGTCATAGAGTCTTGTGTGGCTCCCACTGTGCTTTGATTTCCACCTTACCACGTCCAAGAGGGCGTGCAAAACGGTGGTTTTTGGGTACAGTCCCGAGTCACATGGAGGCAATGAGCGATAGGAGGGGATTCGTCTCTCCCGGTATAGGGGGTTGATGTTGCGCTGTGTTCGATTGGCTATAACAGGAAATCCCTGGCCAGGGTTGCTGAGATTTACTGGTAAGTGTTACCAGTAGTTTCTCGAATAGTTATAGACCTCATATCGACACGACTTATCGAGCTATTGGGGTCTGACGTTTACCACCCCTAGGTGAGATATGCGACATATCAGACGATCAGACCGGACTGTACGGTAAGTGTTACTGGTTGGATTCATAGGAGTATGAGCGGGCTTGCTCGTCGATCTTCTGATCGCTCAATACCCGGGTGGCCGTTACGTTTAGCAGACCGCTTGCGGCTTGTGGGTGTTTGATATGATCATCATCTGCTGCCGGCGTATTGACGAGTCTTTAGAGTCCTACATAGAGGTTTCCTGGCTCAAGCGAAACGAAATAGGAGCGCATATGAGATATGTGCGGGACCGAGAATGATACCAGTATGTGATACTGTATTCGATTCTCTCGATTTGTGACATTGATCGGTTATATGCGATATAGCCGGGTTATCGGATCAAGTGTTGATTCGATAAGTTGTTACTGTAGATATTAGTCGGTTATATACGGTATGACCGGATCATTAAATCAAGTGTTGATTTAATGATTTAATGCATAATTATATATTTGATATATTACTTTGCACTAACTAGTATTGGTTCACTTTAAATGGATTTTCTCACTCGGGTGTGCGCATTGCATATGCGATATGATTTTGTGCACTTGATTGTATCATGTTTGATGATACATGAATGCTAGGGTTTATGTAAAGAGTTAAACCTTAGTTAAGTAAATGGTTAGGGTTATTATATATTTATTCATTCATTTATTGAATGGTTTATTTCATTTTGGCAAAAGGAAAATGGTGGCTAATTTTGTTCTTTGTTGAAGCTTCATGAAGCTTTGAATAAAGTCCACCATTTTTGTTTTATGCCTAACCTAACCATTAACCTAACTATAGTTTGCTCTCTACACATAACCATGGTTGGATTATGATAAGTTTTGATTTTCTTTTCTATTTTAAATTAACTTATCATAACACTTATCTTCTTCTTGCTATCTTCTTCTTCTTCTTCACAAGAAGAAAAGCATGCTTCATCAATGGTGATTGATGAATTAGAGTGAGAAATCCAATTCTAAAGTTTACCCACTTCCTATTTCTTCATCCTATACCTCTTGCCAAGTAGTAGAATGTGTTTCCTTCGTAAGTTTTCATGGCTTGGTGAATGTGGAGCTTGATCTAGTGATGCTTCGACGTAGATCATCTTCGGCACGTCGTCGATGACCTAGCCCGCTTCTTCTCCGATGAAGCCGACGCAAGAGCCCGGATTTCGATTTGGACAGCGAGGATACTTCGTTGCGGAGCTATGGAGGTGGAGAACCGGATCTACAAAGGTTGTATTTCCGTTCACTTAGTTAAAGTAGTTAACTAGTTGCTTTTTCGCCTAGACATCTAGCCAACGATCCGTACACTAGGGTTTCTCGGCACCATAATTTTTGAAATTGGCATGGTTGATGCCTTGTGAGACCTCTTGAGAGTGCCTAGGAACCCTACAGTGGTATTAGAGACTAGCTAGAGCCTTAGGCGAAGTCTAGACGGAATTTGAAACCCGAACGAACCCGAAACCCAACTCAAAAATAGCTCTCTGTCCTTTTTTCAAAAACTGGGATTTTTCCAGATTAAAAATGCTTAAAAAATTCAGTAGGGAAATCTAAGAATCACGGTGCAAAATTTTACTCATGAACAGTCAAAATGGCGGCGGAACCGCGGTAGAAGCCTAGCTTCTGCGGCGGTTCCGCGGCACATTGATGACGTCAGCCCTAACTGTTTGCACAGTAATTCATTGTTTCAGGTGCTGAGTTCTCTGGGTATTTTTAAAATTTATTCAAGAGTTGAATTTTCTGGGATTGTTTTGGGGATTCGGTGTTTCGATCGGAGTATCAGATTTTGTCTAAGTGGCTTTCCGGATAAATTTTAGAATATGTTAAAAAGTTCGACCGGATATAAATACCCAATTTTTCCTCTGTCGGGAAATTTCCAAGTGTTGGATTTTTCCGTGGTTTAAAGACGTTCTAAGTAGTGCAAGTAACTCGATGGACCCTCTAGAAGACAACAAACCTTAACTCGATTATGTGACCGTCTTGAACTGCCCTTTGAACCTTCGGGTTTGGGGCAGTACGGTGTGCCACATGTGAGGCGTTGGCTTGACCCTTCTATGGATGGACCGTTGGTACTGAGGCACGAAGTGAATGTCTTTGAACTTATTTCATGTGTTGAGCTGTTTCGGGAAAACTTGGGTGTTCGATTGTTCGATCGGAAAGTTTAACATTTTCTATCTTATTCGGAATGTGATACAATAATTGGAATTCACAAAAGTTATGAGATAACTGAATGAATGTTATAAACATAGCGGTTTAGTCTCACTTGATCGGTTGCCACGGAATTTTGATGTGATCAAAAGTCCATCGCAATCACGTAGCGTACGCGGATACTCGCCGGGTAAACTTAATAGACAGCCTCACTCCATAGCCCCGACCAAGTAACTGTAGGAGAACCCCGTCGCCGAAAGCATCCGTTCGGGTGCTCGCGGCAGCGGTGTTCTGCCTTGGTGCACTTCGTCGACGGCGTCGGGGGTGCGGCCGCCTACTAAAGTTAGCGACGAGCATTCGATCAGGATTTTGGGAATCTTGTTGAATTGCCCGACTTGATATTGAAAAGGGTTTTCGATATAGAGACTAAAATGCGGGGTTTATAATTGTTAGGCATGCGATGTCTAAGGAATTCATTTGGTCAGGCATGTGATGTCTGAGGTGGTTGCGGATTCCAACTGTTGTAGTTTTACACTTTCTTTTCTGTGACCGTAAGTGTAATATGTGATATCGCCGGTTTCGTTGCTATATGTCAACGACAATTGGGATGGACATATTTACTTACGTTGATGACATGTGATGTTATGTGTTGCTGGATATGATATATTGGATCGTCGTGTTTGAATAGCCGGGGTTTTTTTATGTGAGATGAGTGTTTTTCATTTTCATTCATGTAAAAACTTGTATGTAATATTCTTTTATTGGGGCACTTCCAGGTTGCGGAAGATGTCACCCTTTGTATATTATTTACTTTTCCGCACTAGGATAGACCTAAGGAGGAGAGCACAAGTAACCGGGTTCTGGAGTCCAGTGGGAGACCAACTCGAGGAGTCGAGTCCGGGTCTCCTAACTCTAGAATTGGTAGGGTTGCTTGCCGCTCTCGTAGGGGTCTAGGGGTGTGGGTTTGGCTATTCATCGCGACCGTGGAATCCGTGTTTTATACTGGCTCGTATTGAAAACACGGACGTCCTAGTATATCCAATATTTCATATGATTCTTCTGCTGCGATATCTGTGATGTGATCATGTGATGTTCTTTGATAGATACTGTATATAGTATATATGATATATTATATAGACGTTACTTATGTTTTACACCCGCGCTAGCCCTGCCCCGCTCTGCCGTTAGTTACCTAACCTAATGGTGCACGAGGGGACATCGAGGCGAATGCGGATGGCATAAGTGTACGTCGTATTTATCTGTGATGTTTAGGTACTTTAAATGATGGGACTTCATTAATATGATTAATGAAATAAAAGAAACCTAAGATGTTGTGGAATCGAATTTCAAAATAAAACAGGTAGCTACAGTTCTTGCTTTGCACAGCGGTATATATGATATATCCTGCACCTTATTCGATGAGGAAAGGACCGAGATCCCTTCACCGGGAGTGACTCCTTTAGCAATAACTGGCAGATGCTACACACTCGGTTTGTCTTTTGATTGCTTTTAAGTGTTTTTGCTTTGCACAGCGATATATATGATATATCCCGCACCTAATTCGACGAGGAAAGGACCGACGATCCCTTCACCGGGAGTGACTCCTTTAGCAAAACTAGAAAAGCCTCAAAAGCACACCATTTTAAAATCATTTGATTCTACAGCGATATCAAGTTCATTACGCAATAGGTTTTCAGAAAAACCTGTCGTAGCCCTCCGTCATTTCAGATACGTACTAGTTAGTATTCGTGCTGCGGTTGTTTGGCCTCCGTCAAGGCGTAGTGTACGGTAGCTAACTAGTGCTTATCTGCTAGCATATGATGCGATTGGATTAGGGTATTCGTACGGCGTTGTTTGGCCTCTGTCAAGGGTCGTGCGGGTGGGTTTAATTCAATCAGGAAATGACGGGTTGAACTTGACTAGCGGACTATGGGTTGTTTGGCCTCCGTCAAGGTCATAGCGAGCTAGGGGCAAAATATTATCGGGAATTTCAAGTGTTGAAATTTGCAATGAGATTGCATACCTTCTATGAGATAGTTGGATCCCGATACCCGCTGCGAGTAAGAGTTACTCCTGGGAGAGTTTTATACATTACAATTAGCCGATCAAGTAGGTGTCTAAAAAGGTGTCAACGGGGTTACGCCTCTTGGAAAACGAGGTTTACATTAATTAGGTTCGTGCGAAAGCACGGGGGACCTCCCTCAAAGTACCGACACTGGCCTGGCTGAAAGATTGGCGAATTTGTAGTGTGTAATTAATCCCGGCTAGTCTTTCCTTTTAGGGTTTGAAGGAAGATTTGATAAAAAGCAGTGGGAGCCATCCTGATAAGATAAAATAATAACCAATCTATTCTTGCAAGAGCGCACGCTGAGTGTTTTCTTCTCTCTCTCTCCTGGTAGCGACCATGTCACGCCTTAATCAAGATAATAAAACGGATATTTGACCGAACCCGCTTGTTATACTGAGCTGGGGAACGTTGGTCCCGCTCCAACTTATAATTGTTATAAGACAGAGCAGGAAATTGGGGATTACCAGAATTCCCGTGCCGCCCAAACGAGGAGAGTGCATGCTGATGCATCATCTTCGGGTGTGTTCATTATAAAGAACTGTTTCTCTGTATCCTCTACATCCTGGGTATATGATACCGGATCAGGATCCCAGATATGTAATTTGTTACATAGGGCTACAGATAGGTAGAGAACTGAGAACGGGTGATAAGTTTCATGAGGCAGAAAACGGGGCAAGTGTTGCAGCCAAGTCTGTTGGTCACTGTCACCCTGTATTCCAAATACATTGATTCTGAACGAATGTTATTAGATACCGAACCTGATATACAAAATCATATCACTTTCTTTAATAGTAAAGAAATGATAAAATTTTATATTGTTGGATAATGTTTTGAACATTTCCTATATCAAAAGTTGATCGGTTCAGGCACGTCATCTAAAAGCATTAACGTTCTAAATCAAATTACAGTTCTTAGTACATAGAACACACACAAGAGGAAGAGTTCAGAAATGAACGATTCCTTCTTGAGGCATTGTAGACTAGGTCATATCAATGCGACCCGACTGGCTGAAGTTACATTTTAGATGCATATTTAAATCAGTTTGAATTTACATCTTGTGAAACTTGCCAGTCATGTCACAGAGATAAGATGACCATAGCCCTGTTTATTGGAAACAGAGAAAGAGTTAGTAAACTCTTGGGATGATACATGTTGATGTATGTAAGGTCCCCTGTCTGCACATGCCAGGACTTGTTCTTATACTTCATTACATTCTCTGATGATCTCCCAAGATTCAGACATATGTTCCTGTTGAAACACAAGTCAGAACCTTTTGAGATATTCACAGAATATAAGTTAGAAGTAGAGAACTAATACGGGTATAAGTATTATGTCCTTTGATGTGATCAGGGAGGAGAATACTTGAGCACGGAATTCCTGGACTATTCTAAAGGAGAATGAGATTCTCTCTCAGCATTACTCCTCCGTATACACCATAGCACGATGGTATATCGGGGCGGAGCAGATACACCCTATTTGATATGGTGTGCTCTATGATGAGTACTGCTGAGTTACCTATTTCCTTTTTGGGAGTTATGCACTTGAGAAGCTGCATACCTATTGAATAGGGTTCAAATCAAATCAGTTGCCTACCACTTCATATGTGATATGGAAAGGGAAGAGCCCATGTCTTAAGTTAGTTAAGATTTGGGATTGTCCGGCCTGTGTCTAAAAGCAAAATCCGGATAAACTCGAGGCAAGGTCTGTAATGTAGAACTGGAAAGGTTCCAGCTATACAAATTACAGCAGATGATTTGGTAGAACCAAAGGATTCAGTAGATTCCAACGAACCTCAGCCTCTCCGCCGATCTAGTAGGGTTCCTCACCCACCTGAGAGATACTTCTGTTTCTCAATGACAGTGGGAGCGAGGATTGCATCATGAGATAATGACCCAACTAGTTTCGAACTGGCCATCAGGAGTGGGACTCTGTAAGAATGGCTGGATGCTTAGCGATCTGAGATGGAATCCATGTACACCAACAAAGTATGGACTTTGGTTGCTATATCTGAAGGGTTAAATCCCCATCAGGAGCAAGTATATCTTGAGAAGATTACTTGGTGTACATGGAAAAGTTGAGACTTTCAAAGCTAGACTTGTTAAGGGTTTTCGTCATCGACCAGGCGTGGATAATGATGAAACCTTTTCCAGTGGCTATGCTTAAGTCCATCCAGATTCTACTTGCCACGGCTACATACCATGCCTACGATATCTGGTGGTTGGGTATCATGACAGCTTTTCTAAATGATGTTTTAGAAGAGAGCGTCTATAAGTACACAGCCAGAGGGCTTCGTAGACAGTGGGAGCAGCGGAAACATGTGCAAGATGCTTTATAGGATAAAGCAGGCATCGCGGAGTTGGAACATCTATTTTGATGGATTAGTCAAAGAAGTTGACATCATCATAATGGTAGATGAACCTTGTATGAACAAAAAGGTAGTAGGGAGTATGGTGACGATCCTCGTAGAGTACGTGGATGACATACTCTTGATAGGGAAGGAGTTTCCTATGCTACGCTCGGTCGATCTCCGCTTATCACATGGATTCTCCATATAGGATCAAAATGATACCTCCTAAATCCTGGATTTTGGATCTATGAGATAGATCTAATTGGAAATTAGGATACTCACTAGTTGTAGTGAGAAGGTATCAATCGACCCTGGGGAGAATAACTGGAAGTGTTCCAGGGTGATAAAGACGACTGAATGTCAGTCACAGGCATTGTCTTTACCCTAAGCAAAGGGACGGTATGTTGGAAGAGTTCCAAGCTAGATACCGTGACATACTAGACGATAAAGGCTGGATACATCGCTACTTAAGATGCTACCAAAGAGGCTGTTTGGGTGTATATTGGTTCATGAGATGAACTATGTTCCTCCCATTGTGTGACAATGGAGTTGTGGCTTATGCCAAGGAACGCAGGTCCCATCAGTGATCCAGACATATTCTAAGGCAGTATCACTTGATCATGGAGATGGTTGATCTCTAAGGGATCGAAGTTAGGAGAGTAGACTCAGAGGACAACACAGCGGATCCACTCACAAAGGCCTGTTCCCAGAGAGAGACTTTTATGGGATGGTTGAGTATACTTCAACCACTGCTACAGATGGACCTAGTGCAAGTGGGAGATTGTTAGTTATATGTATGCCCTAGAGGCCATTACTGTACATAGGATGTATATTGTAGTGGATGCTGGGACATATATAGGGAGGACTTTCTTGCTCGACATGATAGTATGCTATCTGGTTGATCTTTACCTTAACGTGTACACTGATTGTCTCTCTGTTACATGTTGGTAAAGCCCTTAGGATGTGTACTTGACTACCTGGACTATGATGCGGATCATACTAGTGGGGACATGGTAGTCCATAAGTACATCCTTCAAAGTCCCTAGTCGTGGGTGTATCGAGACGGGGCATCAATATACCAGAGTAGACTAGCGTATACCTTCTCGACCCATACAGATGGGCGATGGATGATCCCATATCCATTGGTGTTTGACATCAGAGATGATATACGGGTTCTCAGTAGAGACTGGGTACACTGGACGGACTCGCCGAGAACTCCCAGATGGTATTATACCTTACGTCAGATGGCAGTTCTCTGGTGACACTGGTACAGAGTAGTCTGTTGACCCGAGATCGTCATAGAGTCTTGTGTGGTTCCCACTGTGCTTTGATTTCCACCTTACCACGTCCAAGAGGGCATGCAAAACGGTGGTTTTTGGGTACAGTCCCGAGTCACATGGAGGCAATGAGCGATAGGAGGGGATTCGTCTCTCCCGGTATAGGGGGTTGATGTTGCGCTGTGTTCGATTGGCTATAACAGGAAATCCCTGGCCAGGGTTGTTGAGATTTACTGGTAAGTGTTACCAGTAGTTTCTCGAACAGTTATAGACCTCATATCGACACGACTTATCGAGCTATTGGGGTCTGACGTTTACCACCCCTAGGCGAGATATGCGACATATCAGACGATCAGACCGGACTGTACGGTAAGTGTTACTGGTTGGATTCACAGGAGTGTGAGCGGGCTTGCTCGTAGATCTTCTGATCGCTCAATACCCGGGTGGCCGTTACGTTTAGCAGACCGCTTGCGGCTTGTGGGTGTTTGATATGATCATCATCTACTGCCGGCGTATTGACGAATCTTTAGAGTCCTACATAGAGGTTTCCTGGCTCAAGCGAAATGAAATAGGAGCGCATATGTGATATGTGCGGGACCGAGAATGATACCAGTATGTGATACTGTATTCGATTCTCGCGATTTGTGACATTGATCGGTTATATGCGATATAGCCGGGTTATCGGATCAAGTGTTGATTCGATAAGTTGTTACTGTAGATATTAGTTGGTTATATGCGGTATGACCGGATCATTAAATCAAGTGTTGATTTAATGATTTAATGCATAATTATATATTTGATATATTACTTTGCACTAACTAGTATTGGTTCACTTTAAATGGATTTTCTCACTCGGGTGTGCGCATTGCATATGCGATATGATTTTGTGCACTTGATTGTATCATGTTTGATGATACATGAATGCTAGGGTTTGTGTAAAGAGTTAAACCTTAGTTAAGTAAATGGTTAGGGTTATTATATATTTATTCATTCATTTATTGAATGGTTTATTTCATTTTGGCAAAAGGAAAATGGTGGCTAATTTTGTTCTTTGTTGAAGCTTCATGAAGCTTTGAATAAAGTCCACCATTTTTGTTTTATGCCTAACCTAACCATTCACTTAACTATAGTTTGCTCTCTACACATAACCATGGTTGGATTATGATAAGTTTTGATTTTCTTTTCTATTTTAAATTAACTTATCATAACACTTATCTTCTTCTTGCTATCTTCTTCTTCTTCTTCACAAGAAGAAAAGCATGCTTCATCAATGGTGATTGATAAATTAGAGTGAGAAATCCAATTCTAAAGTTTACCCACTTCCTATTTCTTCATCCTATACCTCTTGCCAAGTAGTAGAATGTGTTTCCTTCACAAGTTTTCATGGCTTGGTGAAGGTGGAGCTTGATCTAGTGATGCTTCGACGTAGATCATCTTCGGCACGTCGTCGATGACCTAGCCCGCTTCTTCTCCGATGAAGCCGACGCAAGAGCCCGGATTTCGATTTGGACAGCGAGGATACTTCGTTGCGGAGCTATGGAGGTGGAGAATCGGATCTACAAAGGTTGTATTTCCGTTCACTTAGTTAAAGTAGTTAACTAGTTGCTTTTTCGTCTAGACATCTAGCCAACGATCCGTACACTAGGGTTTCTCGGCACCATAATTTTTGAAATTGGCATGGTTGATGCCTTGTGAGACCTCTTGAGAGTGCCTAGGAACCCTACACATAAACCCCAGGTTAGCAAGTTTAAACAATGTTAAAACAACAAAATCGAAACATTCCACGAAACTAAAACCCTAATTCTGCAGTTTCTGTTGTTTTCAAAAAGGTCTCTGAAATTTTTTTAAACAAGTGCAGAGTGGTCCTTACCCTATGAGATGTACCTAGAAAAAAAACGAGACAATTTTGACAAGTTTTGGCCGGCTACATGGGGGATATTTTCAGCTTGCTCGGATTTTTTGGGGCAGAGTGCATTTTTTTGGGTCTCGGTACTTATCTCTAGGAGTTTGGTTTTATGGTATTGTTTATTTTTTTGCCCAAATTTGGTTCTCTGTAGATTTGAGTTTGAGGCAATTAGTTGTGTTTCGAATTCGTTATATTTAACACTGTTTAACTTTTTACAGTTCATTCACTTTTATCTACGACCGTGAATGTCACTTGATCGGTAAAACTCGTCTAATTGCTATATATTCCTTTAGACGGGTTTTGCGAACGTGACATTCGCGTTGATGTTGTGTGCTTGTTCTGTGATTGTGGTTGGATAGTCGTGCTGGATAGATGTGATGAAATGTTAGTGGTACAATTTAAATTCATTTGTACATTTGTTATTGAGGGGCGAGCGTCCGACTTGTGGACTGCCGTCTTTGCCGGGTTGTATATTATTTTGGGGCACGACTGGGCTGAGGTTGATGCCACTGTTTGTACATATTATTTTCTTTTTCTGTACTAGGATTACCCCACGGTACAGTGCACGAATAGACGGGTTCTAGAAAGGCAGCAAGCCCGCATCTCATGGCGTTGAGACGGAGGGGGATTCTTTCTCATGGTGTTGAGACGGATGGGCTTCATTCTAGAATTGGCGGGCTATTCGCCGCACTCGTAGAGGGTACAGGTATTCATTGCACAGGCTATCCACATGACAGGGAATGTCTGGTTTTATTTGCGGCTCAAATGAAACCCGGGGCTCCAAGATTATCCACCATTATGTATTGTTGGCTGAGATTCTGCGATGTTCATTATTATCATGCGTGGGACGAATGTTGTATATACTTATGTGTGTGTGTGTGTGTGTGTATACTAGTAGATGTTGTATATGTTTTGCACCCGTGCTAGTCCAGCCCCCACTCTGTCGTTAGTTAAGTAACCTAACGGGTGATGACGGGGCCCAGTGGCGAATGCGGATGGTATATATGTACATCATATTTTCGTTCTTTTCTGGTGTGATAGATTATATCGATGGGACCACATTAATTTTGATTGATGCAAGAAAATAAACCTAAAAGATGTTGTTGGAACCAGGTTTTTGAAAACTGACATTACAGACGTTCTCTTTTGCTTTGCATAGTGGTATTCGGTTATGAATATCCAGCACCTCATTCGACGAGGCAAGGGCCGAGATCCCTTCATCGGAAGTGACTCCTTGAGTAAAAGTTTGCGTCAACGTAATAATTTCACTATAGTCGATTAATTTTTTGTTTTGCATCGTGGTATTCAGTTTAGAATATCCTGCACCTCATTCGACGAGGAAAGAGCCGAGATCCCTTCACAGGGAGTGACCTCTTTAGCAAAAGTTTTTCGCTACTATATATTTGTAAAACCACTCAAGTTCCTTCAACGATATCAAGTTCATTACGTTAATGGGTTTTTTTCGCCAAAAACCCAGCCGTGGCCCTCCTTCATTTCTTATAAGTTATACTTAGTATTCGTGCTGCGTTTTTTGACTGTGTCCAGGCGTAGTGAACGGTAGCTGAGCATTGCTTATCTGTAGCATACAATGTGATTGGTTAGGACAGCCGTGTAACCTTGTTGACTGTGTCAAGGTTTATGCGGGTGGGTTTAATGCAATCAAGATAATGATGGATTGAACTTGACTAGGACTCTTTGATTTGTTGACTGTGTCAAGGTCACTTGGGTCCTAGGGGCAAAAAGCACATCGGGAGTTTCAAACATACAGGAAACTTGCAGATTTAGAATACCTTCTGGAGTGTGGTGACTAGAGTGGATTCCATCTAGGTCATCACACAATGATAGTTGGATCCTGATCCTACTGATGAGTTGGATTACTCTCGGGACATTATTTCACTTAACAATTAATGCTATAAACCAAGTAGGTGTCTAGAACGGTGTTAGTGGGGCTACACCTCCAGGGAAAAGAGATTATATAATTAAGGAACTTCACGAAAACGTTGGAAAACCTCCCTCGAAGTACCAACACTAGCCTGGCTGAAAGGTTTAAGCAAGTATTGTGACGTGCGATTAATCCTGACTAGTTCTTCTTTTATAGGTTTTAAGAAGAATTTGAGGAAACAGTGGGAGCCATCCTGGTTAGATAAATTAATAACCAATCTAATCTTGCAAGAGTGCACGCCGAGTGTTTCTTTTCTCTCTCTCCAGGTAGCAACCATTTCACGCCCTAATCAAGATAATAAAATGTATCGCTTGACCGATCCGAATTCTTATTCGGGGCTGGAGAAAGTCGGTTTGGCTCTAACTTATGATGGAAATCGTAAGTATGGGCAAGGGAAAGAGGTTTGTTTAAATTCCAAGGAGACCCCATTGAAGATGAAGCATACTATTGCATCTACTTCAGGTGTTCTTGTAATTGAGAACTGCTTTTCAGTTAGTCCTACCTCCTGAGTACTAGATACCGGATCAGAATCTCATATCTGCAATTTATTGCAGGGACTGAGAAAAAGTAGGATAGTTGGACCTGGTGATATGTCCCTCAGGGTAGGGAACAGAGCACAAGTTAATACTGCAGCCGTTGGTGAATATCACCTAGTGTTGCCAAATGGCAATACTATGATTTTGAACAATTGCTACTATGTACCTTCCATGGTTTGCAACATAATATCAGTTTCTTTACTTGATAAAGATGGATATAACTTTATTCTTGATAGAAATGTCATGAACATTTATCTTGATAAGGTACTGGTTGCAGAAGGTACACTGTATAATGGTATCTATGTTCTAAATCAGAATACAGTTCTCAATATACAAAACACACGCAGGAGGAAGAGTTCAGATACGAACGAATCCTACTTGTGGCATTGTAGACTTGGTCATATCGGAGAGAAAAGACTAAGTAAGTTACATAAATATGGACTCTTAAATACGTTCGAATTTTCATTTTATGAAACTTGTCAGTCTTGTCTCAAAGGAAAGATGACCAAATCTCCATTCACCGGACATGGAGAAAGGGCAGCAGAGCTCTTGGGACTCATACACAGTGATGTGTGTGGTCCGATGTCTATACATGCAAGGGGAGGGTTCTCATACTTCATCACATTCATTGACGATCTCTCCAGGTTCGGATATGTTTATCTCATGAAACACAAATCTGAAGCTTTTGAGAAATTCAAAGAATTTAGAAACGAAGTAGAGAACCAGACTGGCAAAAGTATCAAAATTCTTCAATCCGATAGGGGAGGGGAGTACTTAAGCACGGAATTCCTAGATTACTTAAGAGAGAATCCCAGCTTACTCCTCTGTATATACCACAGCATAATGGTGTATCGGAGCGGAGGAACCGTACCCTATTAGACATGGTTCGCTCCATGATGAGTTGTACTGAGTTGCCTCTTTCATTCTGGGGATATGCACTTCAAACAGCAGCACATCTTTTGAATCAAGTTCCATCCAAATCCGTGCCTAAGACTCCGTATGAAATATGGAGTGGTAAGAGTTTATATCTTAAACGTATTAAGATTTGGGGTTGCGCAGCTTATGTCAAAAAGCAGAACCCAGACAAACTTGAGGCACGGTCAGTTTTGTGTAAGTTTGTGGGATACCCAAAAGATTCTAATGGGTATCTATTCTACCATGCAGAGGAACAGAAGATTATTGTTTCTAGGAACACCACATTTTTGGAAAAAATTTCTTGTTAAAAATATTAGTGGCAGCACGGTAGAACTGGATGAAATTCCAAAGACACAAACTATAACTGAAGATTTAGTGGAACCGCTATATTCAGTTATACCCGACAAACCTTAGCCACTCCACAAGTCTGGTAGGATTTCTCATCCGCCCGAGAGATACTACGGTTTTCTCATAGACGAGAATTGAGAGGATTGCATCTTGGAAGAAGATGATCCTACCAGTTTCAGGCAGGCCATTATCAATAGGGACTCTGATAAGTGGCTGGATGTTATGCGATCCGAAATACAGTCCATCTACACTAATAAAGTGTGGACCTTGGACATTGCTCCACCTGGGGTAAAACCCGTTGGATGTAAATGGATATACAAAAGGAAACTTGGTGTATATGGGCAGGTGGAAACCTATAAGGCTAGACTCGTTGCAAAAGGTTTTCGTCAAAGACCTGGTGTGAACTATGATGAAACTTTTTCTCCAGTAGCTATTCTCAAATCCATTCGGATCCTACTTGCCATTGCTGCCTTCCATGACTATGAGTCTGGCAGATGAACATAAAAACGGCTTTTCTAAACGGCAGTTTGGATGGGTACGTTTATATGGATCAGCCAGAAGGTTTTGTAGACAGTGGGAGCAGCGGGAAGGTGTGCAAGTTGCTTAAATTCATTTATGGATTAAAACAGGCATCGCGGAACTGGAACATCTGTTTTGATGAAGCAATCAAGGAATTTGACTTCATCAAGAACGAGGATGAGCCTTGTATTTATAAGAAGATTGTAGGACGAACTGTCGTATTCCTAGTCTTGTACGTGGACGACATTATTTTGATAGGAAATGACATTCCTATGCTATAATCGGTCAAGCTATTCTTCTCACAATGGTTCTCCATGAAGGACCTGGGTGATGCCTCGTGCATTCTGGGGATCAAGATCTACAGAGATAGATCCATGAGATTACTAGGACTTTCACAGTCCAGGTATATAGAGACCGTACTAAAGAGATTTAGTATGGAAGGTTCCAAGCGCGGTAATGTACCCGCATTTCACGGAATCACCCTCTCCAAGAAGATGTCTCCCAAGACTGACGAGGAGAGGGTTCACATGAGCACTATACCCTACGCTTCGGTAGTAGGATCTATAATATATGCGATGCTATGTACAAGGCCAGATGTAGCTTACGCGCTGAGCGTGGTGAGCCGGTATCAGTCAGACCCAGGTGAGAACCACTGGACGACAGTGAAGAACATTCTCAAGTACCTGAGAAGAACTAAGGAGATGTTCCTGGTTTACGGTAATGGAGACCTCAGGGTCGAGTCCTTTACCGATTCAAGCTTCCAGAGTGACAAGGACGAAAGCAAGTCTGTTTCGGGTTTTGTGTTTACCCTCAACGGAGGGGCGCTGTGTTGGAGGAGTTCCAAACAGGATACCGTCGCAGACTCGACGATGGAGGCTGAATACATTGCTACAAGCGATGCCGCAAAAGAGGCGGTCTGGATGAAGAAGTTCATTAATGAACTTCAGGTGGTTCTGTCCATTGTAGACCCAATACCTTTGTATTGCGATAACAATGGGGCTATAGCTTTAGCGAAGGAACCACGGTCCCATCAGAAATCCAGACACATCTTAAGGCGGTATCACCTGATCAGGGAGATCATTGATCGCCAGGAGATCGAGGTACGGAGATTGGACACTAAAGACAACACGGCGGATCCATTCACAAAGGCCCTCCCTCAAACACAGTTCGAGCGACTTTTTGAGCAATAGGGTATGCGGTACGCCAACAGCTGGCCTTAGTGCAGACGTTGGGTATGCGGTACACCAATTACTGGCCTTTAGTGCAAGTGGGAGATTGTTGGATATGTATGCCCTAGTGGCCATTATTGTATAGTACTAGTTTGTATATTACATTTTGGAAGCTTGGGATATATACATAGATTGACGACAGTCTTGCTCGATATTGTAGTATGCTAGTTGGTTTGTATCTATCTTAATATGTGTATATATTTCTTTTAACATATCGCTAATACATATTGATGGAGCCCTTAGGATCTTTGCTTGACTACCAGCGTTGTGATGGCGATCACACTAGTGGGGGCTGGGTAGTCCATAAGCACATCCTTATATAGGTCCCTAGTTGTAGGATTATCGAGATAGGGTATCGATACTCCAGAGTAGACTGGTGCATACGCTTCTCATCCCAGCAGGGGAGATGGTCTGTCCCACAGCCATCAGTACGTCGTACTGGAGATAGTATGCAGGTGCTCGTTAGATTACGAGTACACTGGACAGGACTCGTTAGGAACTGTTGGTTGGTATTATACCTATTGTCAGTTAACAGTTTCCAGGTGACATGAGTACAGCTTAGTCCGTTGACTTGACACTGCTACTTCACCTCAAGTGTGTTCCCATTGTTCTTTATTACTACCCTACCACGGCTCTATTGAGTCGTGCAAACATGTAGTAGTTAGGTGTAGTCCCGAAGCACTTGGAGGCAGTGGCGGTTAGACAGGATTCGTCTCTCCCGGTATTGGGGGTTGATATCGCGCTGTGTCTAGGAGAGCCATTACACAAAGTCCCTGGTCACGGCAAGTGAGATTTACTGGTAGGTGTTCCAGTAGTTTCTCAGGGTGTTCTAGGCTACACTCCGACATGACTTATACCGCTATTAGGGGTCTGACGTTTACCACGCATAGGCCCGATATATGATACTCTTAGACGAACAGACCGGACTGTACGGAGATTGTCACATTCAGGCTTAGTAGGAGTTAGGATGGGTTCACCTCATCGGTATTCTTATCGACATCTACCTGGGGACCGTTACGTACAGCTAGTACCACTTGCGGCCAGTAGTTAAATCCACTGCCAGCGTAGTGTCGAGTCTTTAGAGACCCACATAGAGGGTTGTTCACTTTTGGGCAAAACGTAGTAGAGGTCGTATGGTTTTATGACAGGGTCCATTCACATACGCGCACTTATGCGTGTTTGGTGTTCTGGCAGTCGATACTAGTGGGCTTTGGTTTAAGCCAGATCCTAGTATTTGGTTTTGGGCTGGTTCGGCCTCATTGTATTCGTGTTCCTCGGAACATGGATGCGGGTATGTATATACAGTTGACAGAGGTAGAGAAACCTCATTAGCGTTTTGACCATTGACTTGATTAAAACCATAATAAGATGGAGAAAATTGATTAATGAGTTTTAATTAGAGATAATTGTATCATGGTAAATTGGTTTGACCATTTGACTTGTTGACTTTTGTTGACTTAGATATTTTTGTTAAGCATGAGATATTTTTTGCTTAGCATTAATTTTGACATGATAATGGTCAAATCAATATCAACCATGACAATTATCCTAATTAAAATTATCATTATTTTTTTCCTCATATGAGAGCATACACCTCATTTTTATCATGATAAATTCTTTCTCTTGCTTGCTCTCTCCTCTTCCTCTGTCAAGGCTCTATTGTTTCATGAGTTGAAAATTAAGAGCATTGTGAGATCAAACCACCAAAACCCTTCTCTACTCACTCTAGGGTTCTTAGTCTAGCACACCAAGCACCCTAGTTACTTCATTGTTGAGGTTGGAGCTCAAGGTAGAGGCCTTCGGGTGGATCTTCTTTGACGTGGAGAAGCCGGTGAGAAGGAGCCATCCACAACCACTCCAAGGAGCTCACAACAAGGAGAAGCACCACAAGAATAGAAGGAGTTCAAGCTTGAGGTATAACTTTCTATCATAGTAGATAGAACCCTTTTAGTGCTAACTAGGTTTATGGTAAAGATCCGGTTTAGTGTTTATTCTAGTGCCATGTTTATTATCGCTATAAAATTTTTGTTCCGCATTTGGCCACGGAAGTTGGCCGGGACGCTAGTGTAACCCTTCAAGAAAATATTGAGACTCCTTTTTGGAAATCCCTTCGGAAATTATAGATGCATGCAAAAATACTCAGGGACTGTCCTCAGACCAGTCCTACTCGGTTGCTAAACTAGATAGTATATATCATGAAAAACATAGTGTTTGAAAAGAAATCAATCTCGAAATAGAGTATACCATGACACGTACGTCTAGTGCGCATGGAAATCGAAATCATTTACAGGTGCCACGAATGTGCACAGAAAAAAAACTGAGCGCAACAGGTGTGCATAAAAACATCTGTCAAGTGCAATGAGTGTGCCTAAAAAAATCAGGTGCATCTGATATGCATGAAGAATCCCGATTTAGTGCATCTGGTGTGCACCAAAATCCCATCAAGTGCGCCAAGTATGCGCAAAAATCTCAATCGAGTGCACCGGGTGCACGAAAACATAAATCCAGTATACTAGGGTACACGAAAACAAATATCGTATGTCAAAATCGAAATCAGCGGTATACGATATATACTAAATCAAAATCAAGTATACCGCGGTATATAATCTCATAACCACATGCATCAGCGTGCACAAAATCAAATCAAAGTACTAAAAGTGCATGAAAACTACACCGAAAGCACAAGTCAAATCACATACATACTATAAGTATGAAATCAAAATCAAACACCTCGAACGACATCAAATCGAAGTCGAGTGCAACTGTGGTGCACAAAATCTCAATCATGAAAATAAATCACCCAAAATACCTGAAAGTCGACCTTAGCACCACCATGAGGTTCTAGTGACATCAAACATGCCAAATTCAAATTTTTATTAGGTTCTAAGCTATACTAACAAGATCTTTACTAGATTTTTAAGGGTTTGCCTTTGTGATGTGAACAACTACAGAAAAGAAAAGAGCATACAACTTTTGTAGTTCGAGTCCTTCTCTTCACATGCTCCGTATAGTAGTTCCGCGACTCCACTAGGCTCCACTTGAGGTTTTGGACGAGCTTCTTCCGATGACCTTCATGCCGAAGATGATCCACGCGAAGTCCTTCCACCTCAAGCTACCTCTACACTAAACTCTTTAGCATATGAAACACGCTACACTCAATCGCTAGTCAAGTGTAGGATGGTGAAGTAGGGGATGTTAAAACTCACATGTTTGTGTTCAAGCTTCATGATTCACATCTCATGTGACGGTTGGAACTTGAATAATGGAAATGAGGAAGATGAAGAAGCTAGAGATCAACCATGGGAGCAACTAAAGAAAAATGGCTAAGTGTTTAGAATGAGCAAAGAATGAATGGCAACTCTTGACCCCCACTCATTCAAGCATGGAATTTTGCAATATAAAATTACAACCATGCTTGAATAGTGTGTAAAGATGAATAAACTATGAATAAAGCCCTTGCTTGCAACCATGCTCTCATTTTCCACCTCTTTTTCTATTTTTCTCAAAAAATAGAAATCATGACATGCTTCATTATATATATATATATATGTGTGTGTGTGTGTGTGTGTGTGTGTGTGTGTGTGTGTGTGTGTGTGTTGGCTATAGTGCCCTCAAGTCAATTATTGGATCGCAGGCATGTGATTGCAATGATTGAGGGAGGATCTATACCGGTAGAACAGTCTTACTCAAGATGATAGTATGCTATCTAGTTTGTCTTTAGCATCGTGTACATGCTTCAGGTGACATTTCAGATCACTATTACATATTGATAGAGCCCATAGGATTCTTTCTTGACTACCAGCAGTATGATGGCGATCAATACGTGAGAGTTGGGTGGTTTATAAGCATATCCTTAAAGTGTCTCTAGTCGTGGGAGTTTCGAGACCGGGCATCGATACTCCGAGAGTAGACTAGTGTATACGGATCGAGACCCCGACGAGAGGCGGTGGCCGGTCTCACAAGCCATTGGTGTTAGTTGGTTCACCTTAGATGTATACAGGTGCTCATTGGGTTATGAGTACACCGGACGGACTCGCCGGGAACATGCTAGTTGGTATTATACCTATTGTCAGATAGCAGTTCCCTGGTGACATATGTACAGGTTAGTCTATCGACCTGAGATCGTCATTTATCTCGTGTGAGTTCCCACTGTGCTTTGATTACTACCCTACCATGGATCAAAGAAGTCGTGCAAACAGGTTTTAGTTGGGTACAGTTCCGAGCCACATAGAGGCAGTGAGCGGATCGTCAAGGGATTCGTTTCTCCCGGTATTGGGGGTAGATGTCACAGTGTGCACGGGTGGCCATAACCAGAAATCCTTAGCCAAGGTAGTCGAGAATTACTGATCTAGGATCGGTAGTTTCTCAGGTGGTGATGGGCTTCATACCGACACTAAATGTCGAGTTATTAGGGATTTGACTTTATCCACCCCCTAGACTCGATATGCGATACTCATAGACGAACAGACCGGATTGTACAGATATTGTCACTTTCATGCTCAGTAGGGTTTCAGGATGAGTTTGCTCGTCGGCCCCCCTTTCGCTCAATACCTAGGTAGCCGTTACGTACAGCTAGTGCTACTGACGTGCTTGTAGTTAAACCCACTTCCAGCGTACTGGTGAGTCTTTAGAGTCCCAAACAGAGGGTTTTCCTGGTTCGGGCGAAACGTTGTAGAGGCCGTATGGTTTTATGGCAGGGTTCGATCATATACGTGCACTTGTACACGGATCATGATCGGACGGATAATACTAGTGGGCTTTGGTTTAAGCCGGATCTTAGTATTATATTGTTGGATTACTTTCGTCTCGTTGTATTCATATTCAGTCGGAATACGGATGCTGGTATGTATATACGGATGAGGGGTATTCTTATAATTCCGTTACAAGATTACTTTAGAGTTTCCATTTTCTTTTTGGATTAAACATTTAGTTTAAATGTTTATTGTGGTGAAAAGTGTGAGTGTGAGTTTTGGCCTTATGCATTGATTCATGGCACATGCACTTGGTGACTCATGTCCTTGGGTCATGTGTTGATTCATTTGTCAAGGCTAGGATATTTTGTTGTGTGATATTTGGTGAGGAGGCAGATCATTTTATGAGTGGGAATTTTCTTTAGTTGCTCACTTCACAAAAGACCACACAACACTCATTTTCTTCACTTGGCTTTTCCTTTGGCCAAAACTTGAGCTCACGCTTTCTCACCTATGGCTTCTTCTTCAACCTCCACCCATCCCTTTCATGAGTTGAGAATCCATGGGTATTTTGAGACAAAGTATTCACACACTATATCTACTTCATCTTGGGTATCTAGGCTAGCAAATTGGATGCTCGAGTTGCTTCAGTTTAGAGGCGGGAGCCCGTATTAAGAACCCTCGACGTCGATCTTCTTCGATGAAGGGAGACCGGAGATCAAACTTGATCGGGGAAGCCGTGGGGAGCTTGGGATAGAGGTTGAAGACCGAAGGACACGGATCGATCGGTATAACCTCTCTAAACTCCTTTTGTAGAACTAGTATAGGGTTAATGGTACGATCCGTCAATTAGGGTTAAGTTAGCGCCGGGTTTTAAATTTTTTTTTTCCGCTTTTGGTCACGGATTGATGGCCGGGGCGCTGCCGTAACCCAACATGGTATCAGAACCAACCCATTAACCGTATACTAGTTTGTTTAGACGATGTTAAAGTATCGAAACCGAAACAACTCCAAATCAATACCCGTAGTATTCCATTCTCTGTCGAAATTTTTATGGTCTTCTAAAAATATTTTAGCAACTGCAGAAGACTACTAAGGTGACAACTAGACTACACACCAAACACGAGCCCTTAACTCCACTATTGGACCGGCCATATTGAGGTAAAATCCGGCCTGGCCGGTTTTTTAGTGGAACCGGGGCTTGAGTTTTGGTGTTCTGTCTAGTCTCTGGAATATTGGTTCAGTGGTATTGCTAGTTTAGCCCAGTTTGGATATGGTTTTATCTAGTTGTTTGGGGCTATTCGGGGTTATTTCGAAGTCGATATTTCTAACATTGTTTAAAGTTTTACAGTACTTACATTACTATCTGCGACCGTGAATGTCATTAGAGCGGTACAACTTTCCTAATTGCTATAGTTCTTTTAGACGGGTTTGCGAACGTGACATTCACGTTGATGTTCTGTGTTGTGCTGTGTTTGTTGCGGAATCGTCGTGGTGGATAGCTTGTGTGCAATGATAGTGTTAGTTATATAAATGCCCTAAAGGCCATTGTTGTACATATGATGTATATTATAGTGAATGCTTGGATATATATAGAGAGGACTTTCTTGCTCGATATGATAGTATGCTATCTGGTTTCATTTTATCTTTACATGTTAACAAATACTGTTTTGTGATCACGTGTTGATAATGCCCTTAGGATTGTACTCGACTACTAGGACTATGATACAGATCATACTAGTGGGGCCAGGATAGTCTACGAGTACATCCTATAACTGTTCCTAGTCGAGGGTGTATCGAGACAGGGCATCGATACTCCAGAGTAGACTAGCGTATACGCATCTTGACCCATATGATGGGCAATGGATGATCCCATATCCATTGGTGTTGGACATCAAAGATGGTGTACGAGTGCTCAGTGGAGACTGGGTACACTGAACGGACTTGCCGAGAACTCCTTGATGGTATTATACCTATCGTCAGATAGCAGTTCTCCAGTGACACTGGTATAGGTTAGTCTGTAGACCCGAGATCGTCATAGAGTCTTGTGTGATTCCCACTGTGCTTTGATTTCCACCTTACCACGTCCAAGAGGGCGTGCAAAAAGGTGGCTTTTGGGTACAGTCCCGAATCACATGGAGGCAATGAGCGATAGGAGGGGTTTCGTCTCTCCCGGTATTGGGAGTTGATGTTGTGTTGTGTTCGATTGGCTATAACTGGAAGTCCCTGGCCAGGGCTGATATGGAGATTTACTGGTAAGAGTTATCAGTAGTTTCTCGACCCGTTATGAGCCTTACATCGACACAACTTATCGGTTACTGGGGTCTGACGTTTACCATCCCTAGACTAGATATGCAACATATCAGACGAAGAGACCGGACTGTACGGTAGTGTTTACTGATTGGATTCACAGGAGAATGTACATGCTTGCTTGTTGATCTTCTGATCGCTCAATACCTGGGTGGCTGTTACGTTTAGCTAACCGCTTGCAGCTTGTGGGTGTTTGATATGATCATCACCAACTGCTGGCGTATTGACGATTCTTTAGAGTCTTACACAGAGGTTTCCTGGCTCAGGCAAAATGGAGTAGGAGCACATATGTGATATATGCAGGACCGAGAATAATACGATATGAGATACCATATTATATTCTCACAATATGAGATATCGGCCGGGTATATATGATATAGCCGGGTCATCGGATCAAGTGTTGATTCGATGAATTGGTACATGTTATATTAGTCGGTTATATGCAATATAGCCGGATTGTCGGATCAAGAGTTGATTCGATAATTTAATGTATAATTATATATGTGATATATTACATTACGTTAACTAATATAAGCTCGCTTTATTGATTCATTTTCTCACTGGATAATATATTGATGTATACGTGATATATGTTAATTGTATTAGTTTCTTTTGTTACAAAATATATTGTACATGTGATATATAATATTGTAACAAGTTAGGGTTACAAATGCAACATGGTTGTTAAGTTTAAACAAAGTTAGGGTTTGGATTTGGGTTAGCTTTTTCATGAAGCTTCATGAAGCTTTCCTTTTGTCATTTTGCTTTGATATTTTGAGTAGATATTTGTTAACCCAACCCAAACCCTTAACTCTAGTTTATTCTCTACATGAGTTAAAGCCTTCATTTTATTAACTCATGGTTGTAATTGTAACCATAACAATAATTCATTATTCATCACAAAAGCTTTCTTCTTCTTCTTCCTCCTTGAAAAAGCTTTCTAGCTTTTTGTGTTGTGATGATTTAAAGTGAGAAATTGAAAATAAAAGAGAGTAAAATTCTTATTTCATCATCCTCATCTATTCTAGCCACTTAGATTAGGGTGTCCACTTCACTAATACTTGATTAGAGAAGTGAGAGCTTGAGTTTGAGATTCTTTAAGAAAGATCATCTTCGAAAAGGAAGACTTCTAGCAAGCATGGATCATTCGACTTGTGGAGTCTCTCTAGAGTCCGGAAGTTCATGGATCGCGGCGAAGGGACTACTACTCGGAGCTTATGAAGCGAAGGAACGGACTACAATGGTTGTAATCCCTCTCTCTTAGATGTAAAGTTGTTTACATGCAAGTTAACCCTAATTCTCTAATTAAGATCTTGGTTAGGGTTTGTTTAGCACCCCAAAAATTTTAAAGTAGCATGATTGATGCTTGCCAAAACCTTCACAAGGTTCTATGCTAACCCAACAGTGGTATCAAAGCCAAGCTAGAGCATTAGGCGTTGTCTAGACGAACTTAGAAGTCCGATCGAACCCCGAAACCCCGAAACGACCCCTTTTTTGGAAATTTTTCAAAAAGTAGAATTTTTTTCATATTAAAAATGCTCAGAAAATCATGCAGGGAATTTTATGGACCCACCTGAAGAACGAGTCCCTTACTCGCTACAGTGACCGCGCAACCGCGGCGCCATTGTAGAGGCTTGGGACGGGCCCTTCAGCGACGGTCCATAGGTGCTGGGGCATGCTACGGGGTATTTTGGAAATTTGTTGTATCTATCGAATTATCTAACTTCGCTTACTTATCTGTGATGATCATGTCTTGCTGTGATATGATATATTGGATCGTTGTGTATTGAATAGCCGAGGGTTTTATGTGAGATGAGAGTTTTCTTTTTCATTCATATAAAATTCATTTGTATGTAATATTCTTTTATTGGGGCACTTCCGGGTTGAGGATGATGTCACCATTGTATATTATTTACTTTTCCGCATTAGGATAGACCCAAGGCGGAGAGCATAAGTAACCGGGTTCTAGGGTCCAGTGGGAGGCCATCTCGAGGAGCCGAGACCGAGTCTCCTAACCCTAGTATTGGCATGGTTACTTGCCACTTTCGTAGGGGGTCTAGAGATGTGGGTTTGGCTATTCATCGCGACTGTGGAATCCGTGTTTTATCCAGGCTCAAAATAAAACACGGACGTCCTAGTATATCCAATATTTCATATGTTGACTTCTGCTGCAATGTTCTGTGATGAGATCATATTACTGCCTGAGACGAATGCTTATACTGTATATATATGATATATAAATATTACTGCTTTCGTTTCTTCTATGATGCTTAGGAAGCTTAAATGATGGGATTTATTAATGAGATTAATAAAAGAAAATAAACCTAAAAGATGTTGTAGAATCAAATTTTCAAAAAGGGTAGCTACAGTTCTTGCTTCGCATAGTGGTATATGTGATATACCCTGCACTTTATTCGATGAGGAAAGAGCCGAGATCCCTTCACCGGGAGTAACCTCTTTAACAAAACTGGCAGATGCTACAAACTCACGGTTTAGTTTTTGATTGATTCTATAGTTCTTTCTTTGCACAGCAGTATTTATGAAATATCCTGCACCTTATTCGATGAGGAAAGAGCCGCGATCCCTTCACTGGGAGTGACCTCTTTAGCGAAACTAGAAAAGCCTCAAAAACATTCCTTTTTCAAAATCACTTGTTCTACAACGATATCAAGTTCATTGCGCTCATGGTTTTCTAGAAAAACCTGCGTAGCCCTCCGACATTTCAGATAAGTAATATTTAGTATTCGTACTACGTTTGTTGGCTTTCGTCAAGGCGTAGTGTGCAGTAGCTATTTACTGCTTATCTGCAGCATATGATGCGATTGGGTTAGGGTAGTCGTACAGCTTTGTTGGCTTTCGTCAAGGGTCGTGTAGGTGGGTTTAATTCAATCAAGAAATGTACGGGTTGAACTTGACTAGCGGATTGTGGTTTGTTGGCATTCGTCAAGGTCATAACATGTTAGGGGTAAAAGATATTATCGGGAATTTCAAGTGTTGAAATTTGCAATGAGATTGCATACCTTCTATGAGATAGTTGGATCCCGATACCCACTGTGAGTAAGAGTTACTCCTGAGAGAGTTTTACACATGACAATTAGCCGATCAAGTAGGTGTCTAGAAATGTGTTAATGGGGTTATGCCTCTGGGAAAACGAGGTTTATTTTAATTAGGTCCGTGCGAAAGCACGGGGAACCTCCCTCAAAGTACCAACACTGATCTGGCTGAAAGATTAAAGAACTTGTACGGTGTAATTAATCCCGGCTAATCTTACCTTTTAGGGTTTGAAGAAAGATTTGATTAAAACAGTGGAAGCCATCCTGATTAGATAAGATAATAACCAATCTAATCTTGCAAGAGCACACGCTAAAGTGTTTTCTTCTCTCTCTCTTCAGGTAGCGACCATGTCAGGCCTTAATCAAGATAATAATATGGATGTATTGACCGAACCCGCTTTTTATACTGTGCAGAGGAACGTTGGTTCCGTTCTTTCTTATAATTGTTATAAGACTGAACAGGAAATAGGGGAATATCAGAATTCACACGCCGCCCAAACGAAGAATAAACATATTGATGTATCTTCTTCGGATGTGTTAGTTACCGAGAACTATTTCTCAGTTCACTCTACGTCCTGGGCATTAGATACCAGATCAGGATCCCACATATGCAATATATTGCATGGGCTAAAGAATGGTAGAGAACTGGGAATGGGTAATCATTCCGTAAGAGTAGGGAATGGTGCAAATGTTGAAGCCAAAGCAGTTGGCGAATATCACCTTGTATTACCAAGTGGAAATACATTGATTCTGAACGAATGCTATTGTATACCGAACATGATATGCAACATTATATCAGTTTCTTTATTAAGTAAAGATGGATAAAATTTTGTAATACAGGATAATGTTATGAACATCTTCCTAAATCAAAAGTTGATTGGATCAGGCTCGTTACATAATGGTATATACATTCTAAATCAAAACACAATTCTTAATATACAGAACACACACAAGAGGAAGAGTTCAGAAATGAACGAATCCTTCTTGTGGCATTGTAGATTAGGTCATATCAATACGACACGGCCAGCTAAGTTACATAAGGATGGATATTTGTAAAAAGCTATCCGGTTCCTTCAATGATATCAAGTTCATTACGTTAAAGGTTTTTCGCCAAAAACCATTCGTAGCACTCCATCATTTCAGACGGGTAGCACTTAGTATTCATGCTATGTATATTGGCCTTCATCAAGGCATAGTGTTTGGTAGCTATTTGTTACTTTTCTGTTGCATAGACAGATGCGTTGGTTTGGGACAGTCATACTACTATTTTGGCCTTCGTCAAGGGTATGTACGGGTAGGTTCAAATTAACCTGGATGATGACGGGTAGAACTTGACATGTGATTTATGATATGCTGGCCTATGTGTAAGTGCACGGCGGCGCCCCGGCCGTCAATCCGACGGCCAAATGCGGAAGCGGTGATAAACTTTAATTTTTACTTGAACTGGCAAACCGCCGCGCACTAAAACCCGGATCGAACCATTAACTAGTCCTAGCTATCTACAAGATGGGGAAGAGAGATGTACCGACAGATCCGAGTCCTCCGGACTTCTCGTCGTCGTCCCGATCTCCTGCGGAATGTCCTGTCTCCTCCTCATCGCCGGAAGTGCACCACATCGCCTACATCGTTTACGGGCTCCCACCTCAATGCCGAGGCAACTCGGGCACGAAGCTGGCTAGTCGACGTGCCCAAGATTTGCTGTAGAATGTTGTGTAGAACTTGTGTCTCATTTTGGGGTTTTGGAGCTTTGCCATTTTGGTGGAAGAAAAGAGAGCAACTTTAGGAAATGAACTAGAGGGCTTTTCTAGCAAGCATGAGAAAAACAAATGCCACACATAAAATGAATCCATCATCTCCCCTAAGGGAATGGCCGGCCATAAACAAAGAGGGAGTGAGAATGGAGAGAGAGTGTGTGGTGTATGGATGATTGAACCACTATCATAATCATGAGAGAAAAAGAATGGTGAAAAGAAACAATCATCACAACCAAATCCATACTCCACCAACCAATCAACAACAACCATGATGACATCCAAAGTCAAGCCATCATGATAAAGCTAGAAGTCAAGGTAGTCAAGGTCAATGAAAAGCTATCATGACACAAGAATATGCAAAGAACTCCTCCACAAATACTTATTTGCAACAATGCAAATAAGCCCTCCTCCACCAATCTTCGGCCAATGAACGATACAAAGGAAATCGGCCGAAACGGAAAGCAAACTGGCAACTCCAGAAAACTGGTCCCGTAATAAATTACAGGAAAACCCCGATACTGTGCATACACACCCGTATTTGTATTCCTACTGAAATACAAATGCAATGAGACAAACTCTACACTGTACTATACTAGGATCCGGCTTAAACCAAAGCCGGCTAGTAATATCCGTTCGATCCTGATACGTGCAATACCGCACGTATCTGACCGAACCCTGCCATATATCCATACGGCCTATAGTACAAACTGTCCGATCCCGATCCGTGCAATACCGCACGTATCTGATCGGACCTTGCCATATCTCCATACGGTCTCTACAGCCTTTTGCCCGAAAGCTTGAGTAACTGAATGTGGGGGACTCTAAAGACTCATCAACACCTTGGTTGTGGATTTAACCACTAGCACGTTAGAGGTATAAGCCAATACATAACGGGCTACCAGGTATTGACCAAAAGGGATGTCTGTGAGCGAACTCAGCCTGACTCCCTACTGAGCCTGTCAGTGACAATATCCGTACAGTCCGGTCCGTTCGTCTATGAGCATCGCATGGCTGGCCTAGGGGGTTGGTAAAAGTCAGACACCCAAAAGCGGTACAAGTCGTGTCGGAGTGTAGCCCAGAACACCCTGAGATACTACTGGAATACCTACCAGTAAATCTCCTTGCCTCGGCCGAGGGCTTCGTGTAATGGCTCTCCTAGACACAGCGCGACCTCACTCCCAATACCGGGAGAGACGAACCCCTGAAGATACGCTCACTGCCTCCATGTGGCTCGGGACTGTACCCAACTAAAACCTGTTTGCACGACTCCTTTGAGCCGTGGTAGGGTAGTAATCAAAGTACAGTGGGAACTCACACAAGACAAATGACGATCCCCAGGTCGATGAACTAATCTGTACACATGTCACCAGGGAACTGCCATCTGACGTCTGGTATATGACCAACTAGCATGTTCCCGGCGAGTTCTGTCCGGTGTACTCATAACCCAATGAGCACCTGTATACATCTTAGGTGATCCAACTGACACCAGTGGCTTATGAGACCGGCCACCGCCCCTCGTCGGGGTCTCGACTGTATACACTAGTCTACTCTGGAGTATCGATGCCCTGTCTCGAAACTCACACGACTAGGGACCATTTAAGGATATGCTTATAGACCCCCAGCTCCCACTTATATGATCGCCCTCATACTGCTGGTGGTCAAGCAAGAATCCTAGGGGCTCTATCAACGTGTAATAGCAACTTGTCAGGTCACCTAAAGCAGTACACGATGATAAAGGTAAACCAGATAGCATACTATCATCTCGAGTAAGACTGTCCTACCGGGATAGGTCCTTCATCAATCATTGCAATCACGTACCTGTGACCTAATAATTGACTCTGAGGGCACTATCTCCAACAATCTCCCACTTGCCCTCAAGGCTAATTATTGCGATGTCGCATACTCACAGCCCGTGTGATACCGAACACCCAACTCCTCTACTAGTCAGTCTCACAAAGCTCGTTTGCGAAACTATTGCGTTCGAGGAATAGCCTCAGTGAGTGGATCCGCCTTGATGTTTCTTTCTATGTCTCTCTAAATCTCATGTTCGCGGAGAAAGCCATCTCCCGAAATGAGCAATACCTGTCTTAGAATGCGTCTGGATGTCTGATGGGACATAGCTCATAAATGAACTCCAAATCCAAACTTCTTAGACTGTATCGTCAACTGAACTCAATCAGTATCCTGCGCCATGCCTCCCTCAGTATTGCCTTGGACCACCTGTCCAAAATACTGCCCCTCGTCAGAAGGAAAACTATAACTCTGACAACCTCCTTGTCGTCCATGTCACCTTGGAAGCCTGGTATGATAACTGTCTCCCGAATGAGGCTGTCGTTATCATATCCCTAGAACATCCACTTATGTTCTATAACTGCTTCCGACTGTTTCTCCAGGATTGGATCAATGTCAACTTATTGCATCTAGTGCAAGAACAACATCTGGTGTGGTACTTGACATCTCATGATTGACTCAATTGCCTAATCAAGTGATCTGTCAATCATGCACATCCCTCTCCCCTTTAGTCTATAAGACACCTTTAGAGAGGGTGACTCCATCTTCTGCAGGTACACTACCGTGCATGGAGTCGTCCATTCTAAATATCCTTAGAATGCTGTCTAAGTACCCAGATTGGGAGACTACCCAAATCTAGATCTAAAACCATAGATCCAGTAACCAGTATGTCTGATATAAAATCCATTTCCTTTGTGGAGAAACCACTGTGTGACGACCAAAGTATAACCGATCGTAGTATAGGAGTTTCTTTTCCTATTCTGTGTATGTCATCCAAATATCAGGACATCACACCCTACTACCTTCTCAACAGATCCATCCCCTATTCTGATGAAGTCAAACCTATGACTGTCACGTCAGAAATAGATGATCTATCTCCGCTAGTGGTGCTTCAGTCTATAAATAGACATAAGCTACCTGTCTAACAATGCTTCCGCTGCTCCTACTGACTACGACAACCCTCTGGCAGAGTCATATAGACGTACACTTCTAAAACTAGTTTTAGAACGACGCTATACTCATCCTCCCGCCGGATCTCGCAGCCTGGAACAACAGCAATGGTAATTGTGGGTAAACAAGAACTTCTCTGTCACCGTCCTTGAGGCTACTGGAGTACCTCTCGGGTGCCTGAAGTTACCCACCTTATCTGCGGAGTGGCCAATGGAATGTCAATCCAGATTGAATCTTTAGGTTCCTTGTCAAATCTTCAGTAATCGTTCGTGGTTCTGGAATCACCTCCAGTTCTACCATACTCCCACTTCTGTTTTCTGAAAAAATCCATTTTTAATAAAACTGTGGCGAGTCTAGAACAATATTGCTATTGTTCATCCAGATGGTAGAAAGTCAACCCTCGTCATAGCCTGGGTCAACCCACAAACAGCCATTACAGAATCATGCCTTGAGTTGTCCAGTGTCTGGTTTTAATCATAAGCCGGACAACTCCCCGTACCTTAACACCGTTAAGATACGAACTGTTCTATATCCCATATAGGACCAGAGGCACTGATTTAACTGAACCAGATCCAAATCATGCAACTGTCTCCAGTGCATGTCAACTAAATGGAAGAAGGTCGATCAGCGTTACTCAACTTAGGAATGCTTCCAATTATGAGTAACCTGAAAGAGAAGCAAGATCTCTTTATCATTACTATCAACTGAATACCATACACAAGTATCTACATCTTCGATCACTTTGAAGAATCCCGATACTTGCAATACCTGGTTCTCTACTTTATTCAAATACCAATAACTTCTCAAAATTCGGACTCTGTGTTTCTACGAAACACCTGTCTAAAAACTAGAGAAGTCATAAGTAAACCGAATATAGTACGAGGACCAACCCCTCTGTCCTGATGGACCCTGGACAACATACAATACTCTGTATAAGTCCCTTGAGTCTGACAACTCATTCACTGTGTGTCGTAGGTTGAAAACTGTACTTATGGTTAAGAAGAATTACACCGTTGTTCAATGCTCCTTACCTAACCATCCACTGATATAGGTAAATGTTATCGACATAATTTCAAAAAGCTATATCTCACTCTATGAAAATAGACGTACAGATATATCAATTTGAAATTGGTGCATAACAGCGGATATTCAAAACCAAATATTTGCCGACCAGCAAACAACCCAGGTGACTTCCTCAAATATCACCGATTACAACGAATCCCAATATAATGAGGATGATCACCTAATTCCCAATAACTTACTCCCACTCATCATCTGTAAAACCATACAGACGTGAGAATCAAACCTGGTAAATACATACCCTGGAGTAAGTATCTAATCGGGAAATCAGTTTTCTTTTAACATTACACAGTGAAACTGAAACATTGAAATGTTTCGATGGGGTATCCTGGTATTCTTAGTAATGCCTCTTCCAGATTCACGACTGTAACCGTATAGTTCTTTGCCACCTCTCCAAATCCCTTCATATGTCTTTAGTCTTTACCTTCTGCACACCCCTTTAGGCCAAATGGTTTTCTTCCTTCCCTACCGTTCGGCACCAGCCTATGGTTTGGAAGAAGACTATCCAATAAGCATAATGGGTGTACTGTCCCAACCTAGGAACACTCGCAATGAGAGAGGGTGAAGATAAAAGACAACCGAATAAACCTTATTCCTATTTCTCCTGGACCAGAATCCATCCCCGAACTGGAACAAGTTCCTTTCGAGTTCGTATATAACCATACGATGGAGTATCCAATAAACTGTGGATCTTCATAGTGATACGGAGTGTCCTGGAGAAATACAAAGGTGATTTTAGGATTGGCGAAGGAATACTTGGTTTGGTCATGAATATCTGTTGCAATTTACTTTGCCCTCTCACTAATCCCTTGCTTTGTCTTAACTTAATACCTTCTGTACACCATCGTTAGGCTAATTGGTTTTCTTCATTCCCTACCGGTCGGCACCTGCCTATGGTTTGGAAGAAGACTATCCAATTTGCGTAATAGGTGTACTATCTCCTAAACCAAGGAGTACTCGCAACCAGAGAGAAGGTAAAAGGAAAAGACAACTGAATAGTCCTATTCATTTCCTCCAGAACCTGAAACCATCCTCGAATAAATTCTTTCGAGTTCGTATCTAACCATACGATGGTTTTGTCCAATGGAAGTGGACGTTCGTAGTAAAACGGGGTGTCCTGGAGAAAAGGGTAAAAGTAGGAGTGGCAATGAGGTCTGCAACTCTGACAATCCAAAAGCCAGTGTTAAGAAGGTTCGGTCAACTTGGTCACTGAGTCATAGTCTAGGGTCGGGTCAATGGTCGCTGCCAAAGAGAGAGAGAAAAGAAACACTCAGCGTGCACTCTAACCTAGATCAGAATGGTTACCAATTTATCTAATCTGGAAACCTCCCACTGTACCTCAAATTCTCCTCCAAACCTGAAAGAAGAATTAGTCGGGATCACCCGAGGAGTATACCAACTCATCAGTGGGAATCGGGATCCAACTATCATCGCATGACAACGTGACGGAATCCGCTCACGGTATCACACTCCAGAAGGTATGCGCATATCTGGCAAGTTTCAGTTCTTTTGAAACTCCCGATGTGATTTCTGCCCCATGCTCTTATGACCTTGACTAAGGCCAACAAATCATAAGTCACATGTCAAGTTCTACCCGTCATTATCCAGGTTGATTTGAACCCACCCGTACAAGCCCTTGACTAGGGCCAACAAGGCTATACGACTGTCCCAAACCAACGCATCTATCTATGCAGCATATGAACACCCAACAGCTACCAAACACTGTGCCTTGACTATGGCCAACAAACACAGCTTGAATACTATTGACTACCCATATGAAACGACGGAGGGCTACGAATGGTTTCTGGCGAAAACCTTTAACGTAATGAACTTGATATCGTTGAAGGAACGGATAGCTTTTTAAAATATAGTGACGAAAAACCTTTGCTAAAGAGGTCACTCCCAGTGAAGGGATCTCGGCTCTTTCCCCGTAGAATGAGGTGCAGGATATTCCAACTGAATACCACGATGCAAAGCAAAAGTAATCGGCTATAGTGAAGTTATTGCCCTGACGCAAACTTTTTGTCCAAGGGGCCACTCCCGGTGAAGGGATCTCGGCCCTTGCCTCGTCGACTGAGGAGCAGGATATTCCAACTGAATACCACGATGCAAAACAAAAGTGAACGTCCTTGCAATAACAGCTTTTTGAAAAGTGTTCCAACAACATCAGATTAGGTTTGTTTTTAACTTGCATTGATCCGAATCAACGCAGTCCCATCAATTGATCACACCACAAAGAACGAAAATATACTGACGTACGTATATGCCATCCGCATTCGCCACTGGGTCCCGTCATTACCCGTTAGGTTAGCTAACTAACGACAGAGCGGGGACTGGACTAGCGCGGATGTAAAACATATACAACATCTACTAATATATATACCAATATATAGTATTTCGCTCAAGGCGTGAATAAAATGCAACATCACAGAGAATGAACAGCATCACAGAAACAATACAGATATCTGGGATCCCCGGGTTTCACAGAGCCACTACTGAAACCCGACGTTCCCCTGGTCGTGTGGATAGCCTGTGCAATGAAATCCTAGACCCCTATGGGCGCGGCAAGTTACCCGCCAAAACCTGAAGCGAGGCAACCCCCTTCAGCACCGTGAATGGACCACCCATCACTTCATGGAATCCGGTAACTTGGGCACCCCTCCTGGGTCAACCTGTACCCCCTACGAGTACGGCGAATATCCTGTCAATCCTAGAGTGAAGCCCCCTTCGTCTCAATGCCATGAGATGCGGGCGTGTTGCCCTCTAGAACCCGGCTATCCGTGCACCCCTCCGCGGGGCAATCCTAGTACAGAAAGTAAAATATACATACAACGGGTACAACGACCGCAACCTGGCCGTGCCCCAAAATAATAATACAATCAGGCAGTGACGGCAGTCCACATGTCGGACGCTCGCCCCGCAATATTAAATGTACATAATACAACCACAACTGTACTAGCATTGCATCCAGGCTATCCCCCACGACCGATCCGCAACATCACAGCAAAAACAGAACATCAACGTGAAAATCACGTTCGCAAATCCGTCTAACCGGGCTATAGCAGTTAGACCGGATTTACCGATCAAGTGACATTCACGGTCGCAGATATAATGTAAATACTGTGAAATAATGTGTTTAAAAAATATCCGATCGATCAAATTATAACAAGTGGGCCCCAAGCACTACTGTAGCACATCAAGAAATTCTGGGCCCAATATTAATATTCCAAAATCCCAATTTTCAGCCCACAAAGACACTGTAGAAATTTGGTGCAAGGATCTCCACAGTGCGCGGCGGAACCGCGGCCCAAAGGGGGTTTTGGCCGCGGTTCCGCGCCTCCACTGTCGATTCACCCTGTCGAATTTCTACAGTAGCCTAGTGGTCTCCAGTACATCAATTTTATACAACCTGAAAAATTTTTGGAGACCAAAAAATTTCAACAGAAAACTGTCGCTAGCAAAAATGTAGATTTTGGAATTTTGGTCGATCGGAAATGCAAAACACATTAAACCAAGCTAGACTAAGTTAATGGCGAGGCTCTGATACCACTGTAAGTGCACGGCGGCGCCCGGGCCGTCAATCCGACGGCCAAATGCGGAAGCGGTGATAAACTTTAATTTTTACTTGAACTGGCAAACCGCCGTGCACTAAAACCCGGATCGAACCATTAACTAGTCCTAGCTATCTACAAGATGGGGAAGAGAGATGTACCGACAGATCCGAGTCCTCCGGTCTTCTCGTCGTCGTCCCGATCTCCTGCGGAATGTCCTGTCTCCTCCTCATCGCCGGAAGTGCACCACATCGCCTACATCGTTTACGGGCTCCCACCTCAATGCCGAGGCAACTCGGGCACGAAGCTGGCTAGTCGACGTGCCCAAGATTTGCTGTAGAATGTTGTGTAGAACTTGTGTCTCATTTTGGGGTTTTGGAGCTTTGCCATTTTGGTGGAAGAAAAGAGAGCAACTTTAGGAAATGAACTAGAGGGCTTTTCTAGCAAGCATGAGAAAAACAAATGCCACACATAAAATGAATCCATCATCTCCCCTAAGGGAATGGCCGGCCATAAACAAAGAGGGAGTGAGAATGGAGAGAGAGTGTGTGGTGTATGCATGATTGAACCACTATCATAATCATGAGAGAAAAAGAATGGTGAAAAGAAACAATCATCACAACTAAATCCATACTCCACCAACCAATCAACAACAACCATGATGACATCCAAAGTCAAGCCATCATGATAAAGCTAGAAGTCAAGGTAGTCAAGGTCAATGAAAAGCTATCATGACACAAGAATATGCAAAGAACTCCTCCACAAATACTTATTTGCAACAATGCAAATAAGCCCTCCTCCACCAATCTTCGGCCAATGAACGATACAAAGGAAATCGGCCGAAACGGAAAGCAAACTGGCAACTCCAGAAAACTGGTCCCGTAATAAATTACAGGAAAACCCCGATACTGTGCATACACACCCGCATATGTATTCCTACCGAAATACAAATGCAATGAGACAAACTCTACACTGTACTATACTAGGATCCGGCTTAAACCAAAGCCGGCTAGTAATATCCGTTCGATCCTGATCCGTGCAATACCGCACGTATCTGACCGAACCCTGCCATATATCCATACGGCCTATAGTACAAACTGTCCGATCCCGATCCGTGCAATACCGCACGTATCTGATCGGACCTTGCCATATCTCCATACGGTCTCTACAGCCTTTCGCCCGAAAGCTTGAGTAACTGAATGTGGGGGACTCTAAAGACTCATCAACACCTTGGTTGTGGATTTAACCACTAGCACGTTAGAGGTATAAGCCAATACATAACGGGCTACCAGGTATTGACCAAAAGGGACGTCTGTAAGCGAACTCAGCCTGACTCCCTACTGAGCCTGTCAGTGACAATATCCGTACAGTCCGGTCCGTTCGTCTATGAGCATCGCATGGCGGGCTTAGGGGGTTGGTAAAAGTCAGACCCCCAAAAGCGGTACAAGTCGTGTCGGAGTGTAGCCCAGAACACCCTGAGATACTACTGGAATACCTACCAGTAAATCTCCTTGCCTCGGCCGAGGGCTTCGTGTAATGGCTCTCCTAGACACAGCGCGACCTCACTCCCAATACCGGGAGAGACGAACCCCTGAAGATACGCTCACTGCCTCCATGTGGCTCGGGACTGTACCCAACTAAAACCTGTTTTCACGCTCCTTTGAGCCGTGGTAGGGTAGTAATCAAAGTACAGTGGGAACTCACACAAGACAAATGACGATCCCCAGGTCGATGAACTAATCTGTACACATGTCACCAGGGAACTGCCATCTGACGTCTGGTATATGACCAACTAGCATGTTCCCGGTGAGTCCTGTCCGGTGTACTCATAACCCAATGAGCACCTGTATACATCTTAGGTGATCCAACTGACACCAGTGGCTTGTGAGACCGGCCACCGCCCCTCGTCGGGGTCTCGACTGTATACACTAGTCTACTCTGTAGTATCGATGCCCTGTCTCGAAACTCACACGACTAGGGACCATTTAAGGATATGCTTATAGACCCCCAGCTCCCACTTATATGATCGCCCTCATACTGCTGGTGGTCAAGCAAGAATCCTAGGGGCTCTATCAACGTGTAATAGCAACTTGTCAGGTCACCTAAAGCAGTACACGATGATAAAGGTAAACCAGATAGCATACTATCATCTCGAGTAAGACTGTCCTACCGGGATAGGTCCTTCATCAATCATTGCAGTCACGTACCTGTGACCTAATAATTGACTCTGAGGGCACTATCTCCAACACTATGTTAAGGTCATAAGAGCATGGGGTAGAAATCACATCGGGAGTTTCTAAAGAAACTGAAACTTACCAGGCATGTGCATACCTTCTGGAGTGTGATAACTTGAGTGGATTCCATCAGGTTATCATGCGATGATAGTTGGATCCCGATTCCCACTGATGAGTTGGTTTACTCTTCGGGTGATCCCGACTAATTCTTTTTTCAGGTTTGGAGGAGAATTTGAGGATACAGTGGGAGACATCCTGATTAGATAAAGTGATTAACCATTCTGATCTAGGTTAGAGTGCACGCAGAGTGTTTCTTTCTCTCTCTCTTTGACAGCGACCATGTCCCGACCCCAGACTATGACTCAATGACCAAGTTAACCGAACTTTCTTAAAACACTGGCTTTTGGATTGTCTGAGTTGCATACATCATTGCCACTCCTTCTTTTACCCTTTGCGTTTCTCCAGAACACCCCGTATCACTACGAACATCCACTTCCATTGGATAAATCCATCGTATGGTTATATACGAACTCGAAGGAACTTGTTTCAGATTCGAGGATGGATTCCGGTTCTGGAGAAAATGAATAGGACTATTCAGTTGTCTTTTCCCTTTACCTTCTCTCAAGTTATGAGGGCTCCTAGGATTAGGAGAGGGTACACCTGTTACGCTTATTGGATAATTTTCTTCCAAACCATAGGCAGGTGCCGAAAGATAAGGAATGAAGAAAACCAATTAGCCTAAGTGTGGTGTACAGAAGGTAATAAGTAAAGACAAATAAAGGGATTAGAAAGAAGGCAAAGTAAATTGCGACTGCTATCATTCACGACCAAACCACATATTTCATCGCCACTCCTACTTCACCTTTGTATTTCTTCAGAACACCCCATATCACTACGAAGATCCACAGTTATTGGATAATCCATCGTATGGTTATATACGAACTCGAAGGAACTTGTTCCAGTTCGGGGATGGATTCTGGTTCAGGAGAAATAAGAATAAGGTTTATTCAGCTGTCTTTCATATTTACCTTCTTTCAGATTGTGAGTACTCCTAGGACTAGGAGAGTACACCCATTACGCTTATTGGATAATCTTCTTCCAAACCATAGGCTGGTGCCGAAAGGTAGGGAAGGAAGAAAACCATTTAGCCTAATAGGGTTGTACAGAAGGTAATGAGTAAAGACAAATAAAGGGATTTAGAGAGATGGCAAAGAAATATACGGTTATAGTCATGAATCTGATAATGAAAGAGGCATTACTAGGAATACCCGGATACCCCTTCAAAACAGTTTCATATTTCAGTTTCACTATGCATTGTTAAATGAAAACTGATTTCCCAATTAGATCCTTACTCCAGGGTATGTATTTACCATGTTTTGATTTTCGCATCTGTATGGTTTTACAGATGATGAGTGGTAGTAAGTTATTGGGAATTAAGTGGTCATCCTTATTATATCGGGATTCGTTGTAATTGGTGATATTTGAGGAAATCGCCCGGGTTTTTGCCGAACGACAAATATTTGGTTTTGAATATCCGTTGTTATGTACCAATTTCAAACTGATATATCCGTACGTTTATTTTATATTGTGAGATATAACTTTTTGAAATTATGTCCATGACATTTACCTATATCAGTTGATGGTTTGGTAAGGAGCATTAAACATCGGTGTAATTCTTCATAACCATAGTACAATTTTCAACCTACGACGCACAGGGTTTGAGTTATTCAACTTAGGGGACTTATACAAAGTATTGTATATTGTCCAATGTCCATTAGGACAAAAGGGTTGGTCCTCATACAATATTCTGTTTACTTGTGACTTCTCAAGTTTTAGACAAATGTTTCGTAGAAACACAAGGTCCATGTTTTGAGAAGTTATAGGTATAAGAATAAAGTAGAGAACCAGGTGTTGCAAGTATCGGGATTCTTCAAGGTGATCGAGGATGTAGATATTTGTGTTTGGTATTCAATTGACAGCAATGGTTTTGAGAACTTGCTTCTCTATCAGGTTACTCATGTCTGGATGCACTCCTAAGTTGAGTAATGCTGATCGGCCTCTCTCCATTTAGTTGACAAGCACTGGATATAGCTGCATGATTTGAATCTGGTTCTAATTAAATCAGTGCCCCTATTTCTATATTGTATATAGAATGGATCATATCTTAACAATGTCAAGGTATATGGAGTTGTCCGGCTTATGCTTAAAACCAGACTCTGGATAACTCAAGGCACGTTTCAGCAATGACAGTTTATGGGTTTTCCCGGGCTATGAAGAGGGTTGACTTTCTACCATCTGGAAGATCAATAGTGATATTGTTCTTGACTCGCCACAGTTTTAGTAAAATAGATTTTTTTTCAGAAAACAGTAGTAGGAGTATGGTAGAACTGGAAGAGATTCCAGAACCGCAAAAAGATTACTGAAAATTTAATAGGACCTAAAGATTCAATCAGGTTTGACATTCCATTACCCACTCCGCAGATATGGTGGGTAACCTCATGCACCCGAGAGGTACTCTGGTAGCCTCAAGGACAGTGACAGGGAGGTTCTTGTTTACCCAGACTTGCCATTACTGCTGTTCCAGACTATGACACCCGGTAGGAGGATATGTATAGCGTCGTTCTAAACTATCTTTAGAAATGCACGCGTATATAACTCTGCCAGAGGTTTGTCGTAGTCAGTGGGAGCAGCGGAAGCATAATGGACAAGTAGCTTATGTCTATTTATAGACTAAAGTAGATATAGCGGAGATAGATCATCTATTTTTGATGTGACAGTCATGGGTTTGACTTCATCAAAATAGGGGATGGATCTGTTAAGAAGGTAGTAGGGTGTGATGTCCTGGTATATGGATGACATACACAGAGTAGGAAGTGAAATTCCTATACTACGATCGGTTATACTGTGGTTGTCACACAGTGGATTCTCCACATAGTATATGTATATTATATCAGACATTTTGGTTACTAGATCTATGGTTTTAGATCTAGATTTGGGTAGTTTCCCAATATGGGTACTTAGACAGTATTCTAAAGGTGTTTTAGAATGGACGACTCCTGGCATGGTGATGTACCTGCAGGTGATGGAGTCACCCTCTCTAAAGGTGTCTTACAGACTAAAGGGGAGAGGGATGTGCATGATTGGCATATCACTTACTTAGGCAATTGAGTCAATCATGAGATGTCAAGTACCACACCAGATGTTGTTTTTGCACAAGATGCAATCAGTTGATATATTGATCCAATCCTGGAGGAATGTTCGGTAGCAGTTTTAGATCATAAGTTGATGTTCTAGGGGTATAATAACGACAGCCTCTTTCGGAAGACGGTTATCAATCCAGGCTTCCAAGGTGACCTGGTTGACAGAGCGACTGTCAGAAATATAGATTTTCCCTCTGACGAGGGGCAGTAGTTTGGACAGGTGGTCCAAGCGGATACTGAGGGAGGCATGACACAGGATAATGATTAAATTCAGTTGACGATACAGTCTAAGAAGTTTACTGGATTTGGAGTTCATTTGTGAACTAGGTCCTATCAGATATCCCGACATATTCTAATACAGGTATTACTCAATTCGGGAGATGGCTTTCTCCGCGAACTTGAGATAAAGAGAGATATAGAAAGAATCATCCGAGCGGATCCACTAGCTGAGGCTGTTTCTCAAACTCAATAGTTTCACAAACAAGCTTTGTGAGACTGATCAGTAGAGAAGTTGGGTGTTCGGTATCACACGGGCTGTGAGTATGCGACAACGTAATAATTAGCCTTAAGTGCAAGTGGGAGATTGTTGGATATAGTGCCCTCAAAGTCAATTATTGGATCGTAGGCATGTGATTGCAATGATTGAGGAGGACCTATATCGGTAAGACAGTCTTACTCGAGACGATAGTATGCTATCTGGTTTGTCTTTATCATCGTGTACAACTTTAGGTGACATTACAGATCACTATTACACGTTGATAGAGCCCTTAGGATTCTTGCTTGACTACCAGCAGTATGATGGCGATCATATATGTGAGAGTTGGATAGTCTATAAGCACATCCTTAAAGTGTCCCTAGTTGTGGGAGTTTCGAGACTGGGCATCGATACTCCGATGTAGACTAGTGTATACGATCGAGACCCCGATAAGGGGCGATGGCCGGTCTCACAAGCCATTGGTGTCAGTTGGTTCACCTAAGACGTATATAGGTGCTCATTGGGTTATGAGTACACCGGAAGGACTCGCTGGGAACCTGCTATTTGGTATTGTACCTAGCGTCAGATAGCAGTTCCCTGGTGACATGTGTACAGGTTAGTTCATCGACCTGAGATCGTCATTTGTCTCGTGTGAGTTCCCACTGTGCTTTGATTACTACCCTACCACGGCTCAAAGGAGTCATGGAAACAGGTTTTAGTTGGGTACAGTCTCGAGCCACATGGAGGCAGTGAGCGGATCGACAGGGGTTTCTTCTCTCTCGGTATTGGGGGTGAGATTGCGCTGTGTCTAGGAGAGCCATTACACAAAGTCCTTGGCCAAGGCAGGAGATTTACTTGTAGGTATTTTAGTAGTATCTCAGGGTGTTCTGGGCTACACTCCGACATGACTTGTACCGCTTTTGGGGGTCTGAAGTTTACCAGCCCCTAATGCCCGACATGCGATACTCATAGACGAACGGACCGGACTGTACGGATATTGTCACTGACAGGCTCAGTAAGAGTTTCTGGATGAGTTTGCTCATCAGCCTCCCTTTTTGGTCAATACATGGATAGCCGTTACGTACAGCTAATACCACTGACGTGCTTGTGGCTAAACCTACTGCCAGAATATTGACGAGTCTTTAGAGTCCCACATAGATAGTTTCCCAAGTTCGGGCGAAATGTTATAGAGGCCGTATGGTTTTATGGCAGGGTTCGATCATATACGTGCACTTGTGCACGGGTCATGATCGGACGGATCATACTAGTGGGCTTTGGTTTAAGCCGGATCCTAGTATTAGATTTGTTGGATTACTTTAGTCTCATTGCATTCACATTCAGTCGGAATGCAGATGCAGGTATGCATATACAGGTGAGGGGTGTCCTTGTGATCCGTCACGAGTTTCTTTAGATGTTGCCATTCTCTTTTTGGATTAAACATTTTGGTTTAAATGTTTAGTGGTGGAAATTGTGAGTAGAAATCATCATGAAGAGCAATTAATGTGGCATGTGCATGGATGATGATTCATGGTCTAATTTTTTGTGCAATGTCAACATTTTTGATTGATTATTGTGTTGAAATGATATGAGGAGAGAGAGTGGACAACCACTATGGCTTGGGCTTGCTCTTGGGAATTATGAGAGTGCTCTCATTTTTCATTACAACACAATAATAAGTCTAGCTCTTCTTCTTCTTCCTTCTCTAGCTCACAAGTTTCATCCATGGCTTCATCTTCAACCTCCATCCATACAATCTCATGAGTTGAGAATCAATGGATGCTTGAGACAAAGTTATCACACATATTCTCTACTTCACCTTGGACATGTCGACTAGCAAATTTCATGTTCGAGTTGCTTCGGTTTGAAGCGGGAGCGCGTAAAAAGACTTCTTGATGTGGTGCCCTTTTCGACGAGGAGACCGGAGATCGAGAGAGATTAGAGATGCCGCTAGGAGATAGGGATGGTGGCTAAAGACCGAAGGACACGAATCGATCGGTATAGCCTTTCTATCATCTTTGTAGTTAGCTAGTTTAGTGTTAATGGTACGATCCGGGCGAAAGCCTACGATAGCGCCAGTTTCATAAAAAGTTTTCATTTCCGCGTTTGGCCTTGGATTGACGGCCGTGGCGCTACCGTAGACTTACAATATGATGTTTAGAATTTTCAAGAGAAAGGGTTGGGTGATGGTGTGGATTTGGTGATGTTTAGGGGCTGTTATAAGACTTGTGTGGTGTTTTTACTGCCATAGAATAGAGAATACGGATTAGGAAATTACCCATGTTGGTTTTGTGACTTTTAGTGGCCTACAGGGAATCTGGAGCAATCTGGGGTAATTCTGAGAAAAATAAACAATATCAGGGACCTATTTAAGACACTAGGAGACCACCCTGTAAAGACGAAACCCAACGGAGCAGATTGGCCCGAGGTGGCCGGATTTGGGGCCAATGTGGCCGGCTTCAGTGTGGGCATTTGGGTCTAGGTTTGGTCTGTAGCTCAGTTACTTCATATACAACCCCACTATATTGTTTGTTTAGGCTCTTTTCACCTGACTAAAAATCTAGGAGTGAATTATTGAGTTGCTGCTTTGGTGTCGGGTTATGTTTTCCGTATTTTGGAATGTTTGTTTTGATGTTTGGATTTGTATTTGGTTGTTTGGAGTTTGTACGTCAACAACAAGGGTTGTTTGATTGTTTTGCATGCGTAGGCTATAGGTTCTAACCTATGAGCACACCGTGTGCCGTATTGGTTTTTCGAACTCGATTTTAATAGCATTGCGACTATATATTTATTGTAGGTACATTCGCGTGGATTCCGAGGCGACGGAGCATGGCGTCATCGACTTCGGCAAGCAAGGATCAAGGTGAGTAGATCTATATCTATGGGGGAAGTCGGGTGGATGGCGTATAGCACCCCCGCAAATTATAAATGGAAACCGATCTATAGGATACAGTCGTAGAAACCTAGATTAGAAAATTAGGGATATGGTTAAAAGATAGTTAGAGATGATATGGGTGATTGAATATATATATTGAGACATGAGATGAAAGCTTAGGGATATGAAAAGTTAATGTGAATCGCGACTTATAGGTATGTAGTCGCACTAGAATAGGTATGAGTTTTAGAGTAGCATGACATTTGATATAAATGGTAGAATGTATATATATGAAATTGACTTGATGTAAGATGACTTAATGTGATGAAAAGGATATACGATGTGATATGATGACTTGATTGATATATTGGTATTGGATGCGAGTCGATATGAGATGATTGATACCTTTGCCGGTCCTCTGATATGAGGTGGTTATGAATGTGGCTTGAGATGTAGGTATATAGATAGATATGATGTTGTGAATCATGAGTGATATGTCGTACGAGACATTAGGTCCGTACCCTCATTGTCATATAGGTTGATAGGATCCCCAATTGTTAATGATGTCGTACGATGATTTACCGTACGTGATGAGTTTAATTGATGATTGATCCATACCCTTGACTAGGGGATGCCGTGCAATGGATTAACCGTACGTGATGTTGTGAGGCTGGATGCCGATTGATAGGTTCACCGACTCGGTCATGTTAGATACGTATACCTTATAGCATTTAGCTGACGATGTACTTTATTCTACGTTTATGTCATTCTCATTGCAGTACATATACCTGTGCTAGTACACTTACACCATTATCGATGATGTGTATGTTACACTTACACAGATCGGCCGGCTCACACACTTCATCATTGATAATTGCTATGTCACTACACAGTAGAATTACTGCATCATGATATAACTCCTTGCATGATATATTTTCTATGTTCACATCATTACGATATGTCGCATGATATACTGATATTGTCACATCACTGTTCCATGTTGCATGATATACGAATATGCTTACATTTCTGTCATATGTCGCATACATCATGCTTTATGATTATACGCATAGAGATATGCTGTTTTTATGAGATTTCTGGATTTGAGAACCGTGGTCAAATTTAAAAGGAAATTATGTGTTGTTTTAAAAACCCGGTTTCTCTTGATATGATATTTTGAGATGTCCACTATGTGTTTTCTCAGTTCTAAGAGTGGCATGTGAAACCCGATTCGAAGAGCGGGAGGCACCATCTGTGGGTACATGGTGGACCCGGTATGGTTCCCCGGGGCAAGAGGTGATTTTTGTGGTGTAGACGATGAGCCCGGCAGAGGGAGTATTACCTACCGGTGATAGTATTTCGACTCGGCGGTTATCCGAAGGATACCGACCGTAGTAGTGAGATGGATATGAGGGCCGATCTGAGGATGCGGCACCTGAGATATAAGAGGATTTATGTGTCGATGCTGGACACGGGTTTCATGATATTTCGAGTGTCGATGTTGGACACTCAGCTTCCATGATCTTGATGTGTCACTGATGGACACACGTTGATTTATATCCTCATATTTACGTGCATATGCTTTCCTGATATTTACATGCATGATGTTGTTGTGTCATTGGTTGACACGTGGATGAGATCCACATGCAAATAGGCATTGATTATTGTTGGCATATATGTAGATACAGTCACCTTAGATATCATAGTATTACCTTTATGATATAGTTGACCTAGGAAATCATTGTTTATTCGATTTCTACCTGATGATGTTTTCTACTCACGAGTTGGCAACTCACCCCCGTTGTGCCACAGTTCTTGCAGGTTGACCGCATGGATCAGTAGCGGCATCGCTGGCACATAGCTACATGCGGGTGATTTGCTTTGGTAGGTGGTACATGTTGGATCGTACCCTTCTTGTATTTATTATTCCTGTTGTATCTAGTTAACTCTATCAAATCAGAAACTAGTATTTGTATAAGTTGTAAGACTTAGCAAGACTTGTAGTTGCGAGATTTGAGCGATGGGTTTTATGTTCGCTTATTGGGTTGATGTCTTGCTTTATTCATTATCTTTTGTGTAGATCTTCGCCGTTGGGCGTCGTATACTTCTTTTATGACTTGCGTGATTTAAGTGTCGGTCACGAGCTAAATTTCGGGTCGTGACATCAGGTTCCATGAGATTTACAGGATATGAGGGCCGATCAGGGTGGCGCCGCCTGAGGTATTGTGATTTGGGGTGTCGTTGATGGATACCGGGTTTTTCCACGATGTTGATTCATTGACGATGACATGTTTTATCCCATACTCAGCATTCATTTATATGCATTGCTTCATGTATTTGTAGTACCTGATAGAGTACCTTTCATGATTGTTGCATATCCATATTAGCATATTGATACTATCAGATTGCATGTGATAGGTTATCGCTGTACTTGCATACCTGCGATTATCTGTACGATGTAACTTACTATTCACAAGTTGGCAACTCGCCCCCATTGTGCCACAGTGTTTTGCACGTTTGACCCTCATAGTAGTCGCTGCAGGGCTTCTTCTTAGTATATTTTTACAGCGGATACCGCTACGGTTGGCTGTGAGCCGTTTTGCTATAGGTGGGTTTTGCGGTTATCCATTTAAATTCATTGTATATCCCTCATTGTATCTAGTACTCTCCATCTACCATTTCATGTATTGACTTAGAGACGAGTTGTGAGGACGATATTGTATATTTTGTGACTCTGGGTGTCAAGCTCGTGTGAGTTGGCTTTTATTATGCTGTTTTCACTTTATATTGTTCATTTTTTCGCTACGGCGTTGTATATATGCTTGTGGTGGTTGTTTCCGCCTTTGGACGTGATTTGCTCCCGTTTGGGAATGTTTTATTTATATCATATGTTGCTTTGCTTATATTTTATGTTTGTACCCGTTTCGGGGCTAGTTTTTACAAAGGAGGTGCTGCCGAAATTTTTAGGAAAATAAATTTAAACTTTAAAGATTTTACTTGAGATTTCCAAATGTTTTTAACAATGTTTTCATCACTTAGTACTTTTGATGGTATAGATTTCTGGGTTTTGGCTTACTTAAATTGCGTTACGCCTGTTGACGTTACGTGGTTTAAGTGCCGGTCACGTGCCTAAATTTTGGGTTATGATAAAGTTGGTATCAAAGTGCTAGGTTTTACCTTTCGGAGTGTAGGATGACCTTGGTATGATGGAGTAGGTAGCTTAAATAGAGTGACGTAGCGTGTGTATGTTCCGTGGCATACTTACGACACGGTACTCCGCCTAAATGACCTTAGGACTTGTTGGTTGAAATTCCTTCCGTGATTTATACATCCTTGTGATTCGATTTCCGTGTTCTTATCGAATCCTGTTTTCATTTCCAGCCATTATGCCGCCGAAGACTACGAGGGCGCAGAGAGCGGCCGCGAGAGCCGAGGTTAGAGTTGGCTCATCGGAGATGAGGACTGACCAGGGCGGTACACCCATTGTGTAGGGTTCCTAGGCACACCCATAAGGTTCTACAACTGATCAAACATGGCCAATTCAAAAATTTTCTATGTGCCGAAGAACCCTAAACTAGATCGTTAACTAGAGGATAGGCGAAAACGATATAAGTTAACAACTTAACTAAAAGTGAACGGAAAATAAAACCTTTGTAGATCCGGTCCTCTACCTCCATAGCTCCGTGACGATGTCCCTTCGTTGCGATCATTAGATCCCGGACTCTAGCGTTGGTTTCATCGGAGAAATGGTCGGGCTAGGTCGTCGACTTCGATGCCGAAGATGATCTACATCGAGACAACTCAAGATCAAGCTCCAACTTCACCAAGTCATGAAACTTGTGAAGAAAACACCCTATACTACATGGCATGTGGTAGAGGATGAAGAAATAGGAAGTGGGTTCACTTTGGATTTTGATTTCTCACTTGGAATCATCACTTGTTCATTTTCAAGAAAATGTTTTCTTTTTCTTCATCAAGAAGAAGAAGAAGAAGAAGAATGAAAAAGAATTATCTAAAAATAATAGATCAAGTGATCTTATCATTTTTGCAACTATGGTTAAGTGTAGAGAATAAACTAGGGTTTAGTTAAATGGTTAGGGTTAAGACAAAAGACAAAATGGCTAGACTTTTCAAAGCATCAAGAAGCTTCAAGTATCAAACAAAGAAAGCCACCATGTTATATTTTTCCAAAAATAAATAAAAAGAATAAATAAACAAGTAAAAACCCTAAACCATTAACTAAACATGGTTTAAGTCTTACACACACCCATGTTTGCATGTATCATCAAACATGATATAAACAAGTGCACAAAAATATATCACATATACAATTTGTGCATTTCAAGTGAGAAAATCAATCTTGAGTGAACCAATACTAGTTAATGTAAAGTAATATATCAAATATATAATTATACATTAAATCATTAAATCAATACTTGATTTAACGATCCGGTCATATCGCATATGACCGACCAATATCCAATGTATCGACTTATCGAATGAATCCTCGATTCGATAACTAGGTTATCTCGCATACAACCAATCGATACATTCATCGCGAGAATAGAAAACGGTATCACATACACGCATTATTCTCGGTCCCGCACATATCTCATATGCGCTCCTATTTCATTTTGCTTGAGCCAGGAAACCTCTGTGTAGGACTCTAAAGACTCATCAATACACCGGCAGCAGGTGATGATCATATCAAACACCCACAAGCCGCAAGCGGTCTGCTAAACGTAACGGCCACCCGGGTATTGAGCGATCAGAAGATCAACGAGCAAGCCCGCTCACACTCCTGTGAATCCAACCAGTAACACTTACCGTACAGTCCGGTCTGTTCGTCTGATATGTCGCATATCTCGCCTAGAGGTGGTAAACGTCAGACCCCAGTAGCTTGATATGTCATGCCGATGTAAGTTCCATAACAAGCGAGAAACTACTGATAACTCTTACCAGTATATCACAGCAACCTTGGCCAGGGATTTCCAGTTATGGCCAGTCGAGCATAGCTCAACATCAACCCCCAATACCGGGAGAGACGAATCCCCTCCTATCGCTCATTGCCTCCATGTGAATCGGGACTGTACCCAAAAACCACCTGTTTGCACGACTCAGTAGAGCCGTGGTAGGGTGGAAATCAAAGCACAGTGGGAGACACACAAGACTCTATGACGATCTCGGGTCAACAGACTAAGCTGTACCAGTGTCACTAGAGAACAGCCATCTGACGTGAGGTATAATACCATCTGGGAGTTCTCGGCGAGTCCGTTCAGTGTACCCAGTCTCCACTGAGCACCCGCATACCATCTCTGATGTCAAACACCAATGGATATGGGATCATCCATCGCCCATCACATGGGTCGAGAAGATATACGCTAGTCTACTCTGGAATATCGATGCCCCGTCTCGATATTCCCACGACTAGGAACATTGAAGGATGTACTCATGGACCACCCAGGCCCTACTAGTATGATCTACATCATAGTCTTGGAAGTCGAGCACACATCCTAAGGGCTTTATGAACATGTAATAGAGAGACAGAAAGTATACATGTTAAGATAAAGAGCAACCAGATAACATACTATCATGTCGAGCAAGAAAGTCCTACCTATATATGTCCCAGCATCCACTACAATATACATCCAATGTACAGTAATGGCCTCTTGGGCATACATATAACTAACAATCTCCTACTTGCACTAGGGCCATCTGTAGCAGTGGTTGCAGTATCACATACTCAACCATCCCATAAAAGTCTCTCTTTGGGAAAGGCCTTCGTGAGTGGATCCGCCGTATTGTCCTCTAAGTCTACTCTCCTAACCTCGATCACCCTGGAGATCAACTATCTCCCTGATCAGGTGATGCTGCCTCAGAATATGTCTGGGTCACTGATGGGACCAGGGTTCCTGGGCTAAAGCCACACTTCCATTGTCACACAACGGTAGGAACCTAGTTCATCTCATGAACCACTATACACCCAAACTGCCTCTTTGGTAGTATCTTTGATAGTGATGTTACCAGCCTTTATCGTCTAGTTTGCCACGGTATCTAGCTTGGAACTCTTCCAACATACCGTCCCTTTACTGAGGGTAAAGGCAATGCCTGCGACTGACATTCAGTCGTCCTTATTACCCTGAAACTTTTCCAGTGATTCTCCCCAGGATCGATTGATACCATCTCACTAAACCTAGTGAGAAGCCTAACATCCATTTAGATCTATCTCATAGATCCAAATCCCAGGATTTAGGAGGTATCACCTTTATCCTATTGGAGAATCCTTGTGATAAGCGGAGATTGACCGAGCGTAGCATAGGAAACTTCTTTCCTATCAAGAGTATGTCATCCACGTACTCTACGAGGATCATCACCATACTCCATTCTACCTTTTTGTACATACAAGGTTCATCTACCATTTTGATGAAGTCAAACTCTTTGACTACCACATCAAAACAGATGTTCCAACTCCGCGATGCCTGCTTTATCCTGTAAAGCAACTTGCACATGTTTCCGCTGCTCCCACTGTTTACGAAGCCCTCTGGCTGTGTACTTATAGACGTTCTCTTCTAAATCAGTGTTTAGAAAAATAGTCATGACACCCAACCACCAGATATCGTAGTCATGGTATGTAGCAATGGCAAGTAGGATCCGAATGGACTTAAGCATAGCCACTGGAAAAGGTTTTATCATTATCCACGCCTGGTCGATGACGAAAACCTTTAACAAGTCTAGCTTTGAAAGTCTCAACTTTTCCATCTACACCAAGTAATCTTCTCAAGATATACTTGCTCCTGATGGGGATTTAACCCTTCAGATATAGCAGCCAAAGTCCATACTTTGTTGGTGTAGATGGATTCCATCTCAGATCGCTAAGCATCCAGCCATTCTTACAGAGTCCCTACTCTCGATGGCCTGCTCAAAACTAGTTGGGTCATCATCTCATGATGCATTCCTCGCTCCCACTGTCATCGAGAAACCGAAGTATCTCTCAAGCGGATGAGGAACCCTGCTAGTTCGGCGGAGAGGCTGAGGTTTGTCGGGGACTATTGAATCCTTTGGTTCTTTCAAATCATCAGGTGCAGTTTTGTATAGCTGTAACCTTTCCAATTCTACAGAACTGACCTTGCCTGGATCTTGTCCGGATTTTGCTTTAGACATAGGCCGGACAATCCCAAATCTTAACTTACTTAAGAGATAGGCTCTTCCCATACCATATCTTATATGGAGTGGTAGGCAGTGATCTGATTCGAACCTAATTCAATAGGTATGCAGCTTCTCAAGTGCATAACCCCCTTAAAAGAAACAGGTAACTCAGTAATACTCATCATAGAGCACACCATATCATATAGGGTGCTATTGCTCCGCCCTGATACACCGTTGTGCTGTGGTATATTCAGAGGAGTAATACGGAGAGAGAATCTCATTCTCCTTTAGAATAATCCAGGAATTCTATGCACAAGTATTCTCCTCCCTGATCACATCAAAGGACATAATACTTATACCCGTATTGGTTCCCTACTTCAATCTTATATTCTGTGAATATCTCAAAAGGTTCGGACTTGTGTTTCAACAGGAACATATGTCTGAATCTTGAGAGATCATCAGAGAACGTAATGAAGTATAAAGAACCAGTCCTGGCATGTGTAGACAGGGGATCTATATACATCAACATGTATCATCCCAAGAGTTCACTAAATCTTTCTCTGTTTCCATTAAACAGAGCTATGGTCATCTAATCTTTGTGACATGACTGGCAAGTTTCATAAGATGTAAATTCAAACTGATTTAAATATGCATCTAAATGTAACTTCAGCCAGTCGGGTCGCATTGATATGACCTAGTCTACAATGCCTCAAGAAGGATTCGTTCATTTCTGAACTCTTCCTCTTGTGTGTGTTCTGTATACTAGGAACTGTAGTTTGATTTAGAACGTCAATGCTTTTAGATAACGTGACTGAACCGATCAACTTTTGAAATAGGAAATGTTCAAAACATTACCAACAATACAAAATTATATCCTTCTTTACTAATAAAGAGACTGATATGATTTTGTATATCAGGTTCGGTATCTAATAGCATTTGTTCAGAATCAATGTATTGGTAATACAGGGTGACAGTGATCAATAGACTTGGCTGCAACACTTGCCCCATTTTCTGTCTCATGAAACTTATCACCCGATCTCAGTTCTCTGCCTTTCTGTAGCCCATGTAATGGATTACATTTGTAGGATCCTGATCCGGTATCAAATACCCAGGACGCAGAGGATACTGAGAAACAGTTCTTTATAATGAACACACCCGAAGGAGATGCATCATATGCACTTTCTTCGTTTAGGCGGCATAGGAATTCTGGTATTCCCCTAATTCCTGCTCGGTCTTATAACAATTATAAGTTGGAGCGGGACCAACATTCCCCAGCTCAGTATAACAAGCGGGTTCGGTCAATACATCCATATTATTATCTTGATTAAGGCGTGATATGGTCGCTACCTGGAGAGAGAGAGAAGAAAACACTCTGTGTGCGCTCTTGCAAGATTAGATTGGTTATTTATTTTATCTAATCAGGATGGCTCCCACTGTTTTTATCAAATCTTCCTTCAAATCCTAAAAGGAAAGACTAGCCGGGATTAATTACACTCTACAAGTTCGCCAATCTTTCAGCCAGGCCAGTGTCGGTACTTTGAGGGAGGTTCCCCGTGCTTTCGCACGGACCTAATTAAAGTAAACCACGTTTTCCCAGAGGCGTAACCCCGTTGACACCTTTCTAGACACCTACTTGATCGGCTAATTGTAAAGTGCAAAACTCTCCCAGGAGTAACAATTACTCGCAGTGGGTATCGGGATCCAACTATCATATAGAAGGTATGCAATCTCATTGCAAATTTCAACACTTGAAACTCCCGATAAAGGTTTTTACCCCTAGCACTTATGACCTTAACTATGGTCAACAAATCATAAGCACTAGTCAAGTTCTACCCGTCATTTCGTGATTAATTAGTCCCACCCACATGACCCTTAACTAAGGTCAACAAAGTCACGCGATTGTCCTAACTAATCGCATCATATGCGGTGTAGGAAGACATCACTTAGCTACCGTACACTGTGCCTTGACTATGGTCAACAAACACAGCACGAATACTAAGTACTCTACTTCCTAAAATGACGGAGGGTTGCGAATGGTTTTTAAGAAAACCTTTAACGCTTTGAACTTGATCTCGTTGCGGAATCAAATGGTTTTTAAATGGAGTGTTTTTGAGGCTTTTCTAGTTTTGCTAAAGGGGTCACTCCCGGTGAAGGGATCGTCGACCCTTTCCTCGTCGAATGAGGTGCGGGATATATCATATATATCACTGTGTAAAGCAGAAACTATAGAAGCAATCAAAAGACAAACCGAGTGTGTAGCATCTGCCAGTTATTGCTAAAGGAGTCACTCCCGGTGAAGAGATCTCGGTCCTTTCCTCATCGAATAAGGTGCAGGATGTTCTACAAGGAACACCGCGATGCAAAGCAAGAACTATAGCTACCTGTTTTTATTTTGAAATTCGATTCCACAACATCAATTAGGTTTATTTTCTTTCATTAATCTCATTAATGAATGTCCCATCATTTAAGTCCACCTAAACATCACAGATAAATATAACGTACGCTTATGCCATCCGCATTCGCCTCGATGTCCCGTCTGCACCGTTAGGTTAGGTAACTAACGCCAGAGCGAGGCAGGGCTAGCGTGGGTGTAAAACATAAGCAACGTCTATACAATATATCATATATACTATATATAATATCTATCTGAACATATCACATGATCACATCATAGATAACACAGCAGAAAATATCATATGAAATATTGGATGTACTAGGACGTCCGTGTTTTAATACGAGCCAGTATAAAACACGGATTCCACGGTCGTGATGAATAGCCAATCCCACACCCCTAGACCCCTACGAGAGCGGCAAGCAACCCTACCAATTCTAGGGTTAGGAGACCCGGACTCGACTCCTCGAGATGGTCTCCCACTGGACCCTAGAACCCGGTTACTTGTGCTCCCCTCCTTGGGTCTATCCTAGTGCGGAAAAGTAAATAATATACATCAACGGTGACATCTTCCGCAACCTGGAAGTGCCCCAATAAAAGAATATTACATACAATTTTTTACATGAATGAAAAAGAAAAACACTCATCTCACATAAAAAACCCCGGCTATTCAAACACGACGATCCAATATAACATATCCAGCAACACATAACATCACATGTCATCAACGTAAATAAATATGCCCATCCCAATTGTCGTTGACACATAGCAACGAAAACGGCGATATCACATATTACACTTACGGTCGTAGAAAAGAAAGTGTAAAACTACAATAATTGGAATCCGCAAACTCTTTAGACATCGCATGCCTAACCAAATGAATTCCTTAGACATCGCATGCCTAACATTTATAAACCCCGGTACGAATGCTCGTCGCAAACTTTAGTAGACGGCTGCACCCCCGATACCGTCGACGAAGTGCACTAAGGCGGAACACCGCTACCGCGAGCACCCGAACGGATGCTTTCGGCGACGGGGTTCTCCTACAGTCACTTGGTCGGGGCTATGGGGTGTAGCTGTCTATTAAGTTTACCGGCGAGTATCCGCGCAATCAACGTGATTGCGACGGAGTTTTGATCACATCAAAATCCCGTGGCAACCGATCAAGTGAGACTAAAATGCTATGTTTGTAACATCCAAATCAGTTATCTCATAACTACATGTGGATTCTAAATATTGTATCACATTCCAGATAAATAGAAAATGTTAAACTTTCCGATCAAACAATCAAACACCCATGTTTTCCCAAACTGCTCAACACTTGAAATAAGTTCAAAAACATCCATTTCATACCTTAGTACCAACGGTCCAGCCGTAGAAGGGTCAAGCCAACGCCTCACATGTGGCACGCCGTACTGCCCCAAACCCTAAGGTTCAAAGGGCAGTTCAAGACGGTCACATAATCGAGTTAAGGTTTGTTGTCTTCTAGAGGGTCCATCGCATTACTTGCACTACTTAGAACGTCTTTAAACCACAGAAAAATCCAACACTTGGAAATTTTCCGACAGGGGAAAAATTGGGTATTTATATCCGGTCGAACTTTTTAACATATTCTAAATTATCCGGAAAAACACATAGACAAAATTAGACAATCCGATCGAATCTATGAACTCCCAATATAGCCCAGAAAACTCAACTCTTGAGTAGAATTTAAAAATTCCCAGAAAAAACATCACTTCTTTATAGGAATTACTGTGCAAATTTAAATGAAGGATGCTGCCGTACGGCCGCGGAACCGCCGCACGAGCTATGATCGTGTCGCGGTTCCGCAGCGGTTTGATCGAGTTAGCCGCTCGTTTTGCACAGTATTTCTTAGAAAAGCCTGCTGATTTTTCTGCATATTTTTAATTCACAAAAATCCAAAATTCCAGAAAATGTCCAGAGAGTAGTTTTGAGTTAGGGTTTCGGGTTCGATCGGGTTTCCAACTTCGTCTACTCATCGCCTAAGGCTCTAGCTAGGCTCTGATACCACTGTAGGGTTCCTAAGCACACCCATGAGGTTCTACAACTGATCAAAGATAGCCAATTCAAAATTTTTCTATGTGCCGAAGAACCCTAAACTAGATCGTTAACTAGAGGATAGGCGAAAACGATGTAAGTTAACAACTTAACTAACAGTGAACGGAAAATACAACCTTTGTAGATCCGGTCCTCCACCTCCATAGCTCCATGACGATGTCCCTTCGCTGCGATCATCGGACCCCGGACTCTAGCGTTGGTTTCATCGGAGAAATGGTCGGGCTAGGTCGCCGACTTCGATGCCGAAGATGATCTACGTCGAGGCAACTCAAGATCAAGCTCCAACTTCACCAAGTCATGAAACTTGTGAAGAAAACACCCTATACTACATGGCAAGTGGTAGAGGATGAAGAAATAGGAAGTGGGTTCACTTTGGATTTTGATTTCTAACTTGGAATCATCACTTGTTCATTTTCAAGAAAAGGTTTTCTTTTTCTTCATCAAGAAGAAGAAGAAGAAGAATGAAAAAGAATTATCTAAAAATAATAAATCAAGTGATCTTATCATTTTTGCAACCATGGTTAAGTGTAGAGAATAAACTAGGGTTTAGTTAAATGGTTAGGGTTAAGGCAAAAGACAAAATGGCTAGACTTTTCAAAGCTTCAAGAAGCTTCAAGTATCAAACAAAGAAAGCCACCATGTTATATTTTGCCAAAAATAAATAAAAAGAATAAATAAACAAGTAAAAACCCTAAACCATTAACTAAACATGGTTTAAGTCTTACACACACCCATGTTTGCATGTATCACCAAACATGATACAAACAAGTGCACAAAAATATATCACATATACAACTTGTGCATTTCAAGTGAGAAAATCAATCTTGAGTGAACCAATACTAGTTAATGTAAAGTAATATATCAAATATATAATTATACATTAAATCATTAAATCAACACTTGATTTAACAATCCGGTCATATCGCATATGACCGACCAATATCCAATGTATCGACTTATCGAATCAATCCTCGATTCGATAACTAGGTTATATCGCATACAACCAATCGATACATTCATCGCGAGAATAGAATACGGTATCACATACACACATTATTCTCGGTCCCGCACATATCTCATATGCGCTCCTATTTCGTTTTGCTTGAGCCAGGAAACCTCTGTGTAGGACTCTAAAGACTCGTCAATACGCCGGCAGCAGATAGTGATCATATCAAACACCCACAAGCCGCAAGCGGTCTGCTAAACGTAATGGCCACCCGGGTATTGAGCGATCAGAAGATCAACGAGCAAGCCCGCTCACACTCCTGTGAATCCAACCAGTAACACTTACCGTACAGTCCGGTCTGTTCGTCTGATATGTCGCATATCTCGCCTAGGGGTGGTAAACGTCAGACCCCAGTAGCTTGATAAGTCATGCCGATGTAAGGTCCATAACAAGCGTGAAACTACTGATAACTCTTACCAGTATATCACAGAAACCCTAGCCAGGGATTTCCAGTTATGGCCAGTCGAGCATAGCGCAACATCAACCCCCAATACCGGGAGAGACGAATCCCCTCCTATCGCTCATTGCCTCCATGTGAATCGGGACTGTACCCAAAAACCACCTGTTTGCACGACTCAGTAGAGCCGTGGTAGGGTGGAAATCAAAGCACAGTGGGAGACACACAAGACTCTATGATGATCTCGGGTCAACAGACTAAGCTGTACCAGTGTCACCAGAGAACTGCCATCTGACGTGAGGTATAATACCATCTGGGAGTTCTCGGCGAGTCCGTTCAGTGTACCCAGTCTCCACTGAGCACCCGCATACCATCTCTGATGTCAAACACCAATGGATATGGGATCATCCATCGCCTATCACATGGGTCGAGAAGATATACGCTAGTCTACTCTGGAATATCGATGTCCCATCTCGATATTCCCACGACTAGGAACATTGAAGGATGTACTCATGGACCACCCAGGCCCCACTAGTATGATCTACATCATAGGCCTGGAAGTCGAGCACACATCCTAAGGGCTTTATCAACATGTAATAGAGAGACAAAAAGTATACATGTTAAGATAAAGAGCAACCAGATAGCGTACTATCATGTCGAGCAAGAAAGTCCTACCTATATATGTCCCAGCATCCACTACAATATACATCCAATGTACAGTAATGACCTCTAGGGCATACATATAACTAACACGTTGTACAGGAGCAGGTTGATCCACCTTCACTAGATCGTATTACTAGGCTAGAGGCCGATATGTAGGATTTGCGCCAGATGATGGGATCGTTGGTTGAGACCAGTCGAGCGCAGTGACAGGAGGTTGTCCCACCTGTTACCCAGTTGTTCATCGCTATCAGCGCCCGGCATTGTGACACATATGCAGCCATAGTGGACGCAGCCCTATTGGTTGAGGAACGTCTTTCCGAGACGTCGGTCGTTCCGGAACCGAAGAGGGTTAGTACTGGTGTATCAGCACGGAAACAGATGTTTAGACGCCACAACAGATTTCGTTCAGGTCGTGGGAGTAACAGAGGCTTGGGACGAGGCCAGTTGTTTAGTTCTTATCCCTAGGAGGGTCAGCAGTCATCTTCTGGATGTTTCAGGTGTGGGAGTTTCTATCATCGCGTTCGAGATTGTACTGAGATACGCCAGAGAGAGGCAGTGGTTCCACATGTTACCTTACCACCTTCTCCACCTCAGAGAGCATTGCCTCTTGCGCCTGCTGTAGCTCCGCGTCAGACATATGCTCAGAGAGGTCATGGTAGTGGAGGGTTTGTTCAGAGAGGACGGGGTGGTAGAGGCGGAGGATAGCCAGTTGCCGACAGAGGACAGGCTCGAGCGTTTGCTTTGACTCATCAGGACGTGCAGGCGTCCAATGCAGTGGTTTCAGGTACTCTTTCAGTATGTTCTTTTGATGCACACGTTTTGTTTAATCTGGGATCTACACACTCGTATGTTTCTACACACTTCGTGCCGAGATTGGGCCGAGAGTCGTGGTTGCTAGATCAGCCGCTTGTCATGACTACTCCTGTTGGAGAGTAGTTTTGTTGCGCGACACGTGTTTTGGTCGTGTGCCGTTCGTATAGGAGATAGAGAGTCGTCCGTCGACTTAATCCTTCTTGAGATGTTGGACTTCGACATTCTCCTGGTCATGGACTGGTTAGCTAAGTGCTACGCGACCGTGGACTGCCGCGAGAAGACAGTCAAGTTTTGTTTTCCCGGCGAGTCATTTCTTGTTGTGGAGGGGGATCGTGGTGCCGCCCCTCAAAGTTTGATTTTAGCCCTTTGCGCTAGTCGGCTTTTGAGGAGAGGATGTCGGGGATTCTTAGCTTTCATTCATGATACCGGAGCCACAGTAGATTCGTTGGACCAGGTTCCTATCGTGAAAGATTTTCCCGACGTACTTCCCGATGAGTTACCTGGATTTCCGCCAGAGCGTGAGATTGAGTTTTGCATTGATCTGATTCTCGGCACGGGGCCTATTTCAATACCTCTTTACCCGATGGCCCCGGCGGAGCTTAAGGAGCAGCTGTAAGAGTTGCTTGATAGGGGACTTGCACGTCCGAGTGTTCCGCCTTGGGGAGCTCCTGTGCTGTTCGTCAAGAAGAAGGACGGCAGTTTGAGGTTGTGCATTGATTATCGTCAATTGAACCGAGTTATGGTGCGGAATGGGTATCCTTTACCTCGCATTGACGATTTGTTTGATCAGCTCCAGGGTGCGGGACATTTTTCTAAGATTGATTTGAGATCAGGTTATCATCAGTTGCGGGTTCGGAATGATGACATTCCGAAGACTGCTTTTCGTACGCGCTACGGGCATTATGAGTTTTTGGTGATATCGTTCGGACTCACCAATGCACCAGCAGCATTCATGAATTTGATGAACTGGATTTTCAGGCCATTCCTCGACCAGTTTATTATTGTGTTTATTGATGACATTCTGGTTTATTCCAAGAGTCGAGAAGAGCATAAGCAGCACTTGAGGATTGCTTTGCAGACATTGAGAGAGCACCAGCTGTTTGCTAAATTCTCGAAATGTGCCTTCTGGCTTGATAGTGTTGACTTCCTTGGTCATGTGGTTACGGGAGATGGTATTCGTGTGGACCCGAGAAAGATCGAGGCCGTACAGCTTTGGCCCAAACCTGTATCAGCGACAGAGGTCCGCAGCTTTTTGGGCTTAGCCGGTTATTACCACCGTTTCGGGCAGGACTTCTCAAGTATTGTTGCACCGCTGACCGGACTGACCAGGAAGGGAGTTCCTTTTCTTTGGACTGAGGCATGCGAGCTGAGTTTTCAGCAGTTGAAGACTCGGTTGACGACTGCACCAGTTTTATCTTTGCCTTCTGGATCGGGCGGCTATGTCGTTTACTGTGATGCTTCGCGAGTGGGGATCGGTTGTGTACTGATGCAGCAAGATAGAGTTATCGCATATGCTTCCCCACAGTTGAAGAAGTACGAGCAGAATTATCTGACTCACGATCTTGAGATAGTCGCGGTAGTCTTTGCGCTTAAGATTTGGAGACACTACTTGTACGGAGAGTCGTGTCAGATTTTCACGGACCGCTAGAGCTTAAAGTACATCTTCCAGCAGCGGGATCTGAATTTGAGACAGCGCTATTTGATGGAGCTTGTGAAGGATTATGATTGTGAGATCCTTTACCACCTGGGCAAGACGAATGTGGTAGCCGATGTTTTGAGTCGTAGGCCCGGGGGTAGCTTATTCCATTTGAGCGCAGTTCAGAGACAGTCTTCTGCCGATTGTCAGATCTTGTGCGACAGTAGAGTAAAGTTTGAGTTCACTTCCACTGGGACGCAGCTTGCTCATGTCCATGCCCATCCACTTCTACTTGATCATATTCGTAAGGCACAGCCCGCCGGTGCCCGTTCGTCTGAGATTCTTGAGCAGGTTCGGCAGGGTAGAGATTCAGAGTTCTTGATTGATGACCAGGGTGTGATACGTTTCGAGACTCGTTTGTGTGTACTTGATGCCGATGGGTTGAGACGTGAGATCCTAGAAAAGGCACATCAATCAGCTTTTAGTGTTCACCCAGGTTCCACCAAGATGTATCGTGACTTGAGAGATATCTACTGGTGGGCAGAGATGAAGAGTGATGTTTCGGATTTCGTTTCGAGGTGCCTGACTTGTCAGCAAGTCAAGGCTGAGCATCAGAGACCGGCAGGAGAGTTGCAGTCTTTATCTATTCCGGAGTGGAAATGGCAGAAGATCTTCATGGATTTCGTTGTGGGTCTATGTTCAGTCGAAAATAATGCAATCTGTAACACATCAATTTCCTCATTATTATGATCATTTAAGGATAGTTGACATAAATATAACACATATTACCAGTTTGTCTGGAAAATACTAAATATCCCGTGTTATATGTATATTCAACGTTCTTTATAGGAAATTGTGTGTTAATTACTACATGCATGATATTGTATATCTCAACACTTTTCATCAAGGTTGTGTGCAGAAATTTATTCAGGTCAAAGAACTGGAATTGCAAAATTTGCCGATAAAATGCAGCAAGTCAGAGAATCAAAATCTGGCAGAGATTCAGAAGAGATAAAAAGAGATATCAGAAGAATACCCAAACGTCAACAGAAGAAGAGCACAGAAAAATGATGCAGAGATCTCATCAAATGGTCGCGGAACCGCGGCCGAGTTAGCTGAGTTGCTGCGGATTCGCGGCCGAGTCAGGGCATCAGAGAACGAGAAATCTCGAGAATCTTCTTCTCAACAACCTTTCTTCCTCAAGACTCTTAATTACCACGTGGCCTATTCTGGAAGGCTCTGCATAACAACCTTCTTCTAGAAGGCTCCTTGTAACAACCTTCTTCTAGAAGGCTCCTTGTAACAATCTCATTCTAGAAAGCTCTCCCTAACAACCTAGCTTTAGAGGGAAGATTCATTTGAATTTTATAAATGGGGATCTAGATCTAAGGTTGAGGGTTGTTCATTAGTTGTTAGTTGGTTGCACAATTAGTTGTTGAACATTGAGCCAAATTTGCACAAGTTGAGTGACACAACTTGATCCAAAACAACATCCAAATCAAATTCCAATTAACGATTAAGACCCATTGAGAAGAAAATCAAGCGAGCAATCAACGATCCTTCATCGCAATGCCGACCATCATCCAAGCAAGAAATCCACGATGATCCGCAACTCACGGCGATCGAGCTTCGCAAAGATCGACGGCAAATTCACCTCTTCAAAGGAGCGATCAAGAGCTTAATCTTGTATCTCGAATTGAGGAGTTGTGTAAATTTGAAGAAGATTTAATGAAGGTGATAAATTGTTAATTCTCGTTTTCATTACATTCTTGCATTATGAAATATCTCATTTGTGAATCTTTAATTTTCATGATGCGTGAGTGAAATCTCCGCTTGTAAAGGAATCGAGAGAATCGGTAGATCAAGTGATGATAAAATCCTAATACTAATTTTAAGCCTGATGAGATTTGTGAACTTTAGGAAAAAGAATCATCAATGACTTAATTTGGATCGAGATCACATTCTTTCTAATTCGTTGCAAATTAGGGATTAAATAATTGATGATTCTCTTTGCTAAAGGCTAGATCCGAATGATGATCAATGAAAAGACAAGGGATAGAGAAGGAGAAACCCTAGTTTCTTCAATAGATCCCTAATCTTCATTCATCACCATCGTCCTAGCTACAATTCATCAATAGATAAGATAAGTTATTGTTAGATTCATCATTTTTACTAATTCAATCGATTCCTACAAGCTATTCTTCATAATCTTGATAATTCAAATTGATTGGACATCTTCTTAATTTCTAATTCTTGAATGTATTCTTGATTTTCTTGAAATGACAACTCAGTTAAACCTCGAAATACTTTCTTGAATTTTCTTTTATATTTTCATTTCGACTCATCTAAAGCAAGATCGAACAAGTACACGCATCTCAGTGGACGATCCGTGCCCACTAACGATCGCTAAAAGCGACACCGTTAATTGACTGCGGTATAAATTTCTTTGGTTGTGAAACATTTTACTTAACACGTCAAGAAAAGATCAATCAAATGGCGCCGTTGCCGGGGATGTGTGCGTAATTTGTTCGTTTTTGCAATTTGAGTTGAAAATTTATTATTCCATCAAATTTAAATTCAAGAATCGTTTCAAGTGCTTAACGATTAGTGTTTGAATTTTTGCGAGGGAATCTGGAATCATTTTAGCAGTGCGATCAATATTCAGAGAATATTTACAGTTTCCAGAGGAGTACAAGCAGCTGCAGAAAAAATTTGATCGCCTATCTCCCCCATAGGACCGCGAAACCGCGGCCGTAGTATGGTTTTTGCGGCGGTTCCGCCGTCGTTTAGGCGAATCAGTGCATAAAATCTCTGTGGTATACTCTCTGTTCTCTCCTCTCTGATATTGTCCAATAATCAATTTCTTGCAGGATTCATTGCAAAATTAAGCGCCGCTAAAAAATGCATTTGTTGCGATCTTGATATTGGTTGTTTTTCATATTTTAATACGGAATTATGGGGAAAAGACCAAATTCAGATTAGGTGGGGAGTTCACTACCTTTCCTAAGCCCCGGAAATCACAAAACTTGCATCCGCATCACCCACATTAATTAAAAAAATATCTAGACAAGACTCTAAGGACCGTTGTTCTCAATTAGGACAGAAGGAGGTCGTGGGTAATCTACTGTTTATCCACGTTTCTTTTGTGGTGTCTAAGGCAAGTGGTTACTTAATTAGGCCCACTACTTACGTAGTGGAGAACCTCCCACTTACCTGGCACTTACCTGGCCACAGAAGGGATAAAGAGGCAGTAGAGAAATTATCCTGCGATTTGTCTTCTGGAAGTCTAGGAGCGGTCTAGTGACTTGACCTAGGTAGCCACTAGATCTAAGGTGGTGTGTGCAATTTTTGTAATTTTATTTTTCAAAACCCGTATTTTTCAAAACAAACACCAAACCAACTTTCCCCTAATTATCACAAATGCTACCACTTGTGCTAAACCATTTAGTGCATGCTAGGCTGGATACAGGATTCTAGTGCCCATCTTGTCCGCATTTCTCCTATCGGCCCAAAAGTCGGTATTTCTACATTTTCTTTTTCCCACCACCCACCACGACCGCGATGGACGGATTTCCATCAAACTTTAACACCACTCTGCCACCGCCGGCAGGTACGCAGAATCCTCCACGCATTTCTCTCCAAGAGAGATGCTATCCTACACGTGTTCCCCTTCCCACATGTCTTTATATTCCGCCAGCCAATGGGGACAATTTCAAAATTAAACCTCATTTCATCAAACTTTTAACCAAATTTCACAGGTTCGAGTCTGAAGACGCATACGTTTTTATCACCAAATTCGAAAACGTATGTGCTTTGATGGGTAATTCACAACTGTCTGTGGATGCTTTGCGTTTACGTCTTCTCCCATTCACTTTGTGCGATTTAGCCGAGAAGTGGCTTTACAACACAACCGCACATTCTATTTCAACATGAGACGAGTTCGTTGCACCATTCCTTAAGAAATTTTATCCCAATCATAAGACCGCCCGTGTTCGGAGCGAAATCTTCAAATTTACCCAACTTCCCAATGAACAATTTTGGAAATATTTTGAACGGTTCAAGAATCTTCTTTTACAATGCCCTCATCACGGAATCCCTAGATAGGATCTGTGACGAATTATCTATGAGGGTATTGATCTCACGACAAAACATATGCTTGAAACCATGTGTCATTGTCAATTCCTATCTAAAGATGATGGTGAAGCCAGGAAATACCTAGAAGATTTAGCTAAAAAAACTTTACAATGGGAAAATGTGAGTCACTCATCGTCTAGGGAAAGTATCAATCAACTCGATGTTTCCGTCATGATGAAAGCCGTAATAGCTGCAATACAAAGGAAACTTGACGCTATAGAAAACAAAACCTCTTCAGCCTCCCTAAACTAATACACACTTCCCAAACCCGTGTGTGGTTATTGTTCCAACCCATCATATTTGACGGAAGAATGTCCTTTGAATGTACCGTTTCAAGGTCATACTAATTCTGCATTTCAGCAACAACCTAGAAATGATCCTTCTTCCACATATAACCAAGGTTGGAGGAAGCACCCTGATTTTGCTTGGATCCAACACTAAACTCAATACACGGATCCAAACCAGAATAACTTTCAATGGGTCCCTCCACAGCAACAACAACCACCACAACTGAGTCAGCATCCTTTTCAACCACAAAATTTTCAAAACCCGGCCAACAACTTTGATCCTTTTTCTACCGGTACTGATAACTCCTCTGCACTCGAACAAACCATGAATTTGCTTCTGACAAATTTCATGCAAGTTTTGGCTGAGATGAAGTCTTCTTTCGATGATATAAAGAAGAACTCCGCCTCCCACGGTGAGAGTATCAAATTGATAGAAGAACAAATTGCACAGTTAACAGCCAAAATGAGTGCTGGAGAGAAAGGGAAACTTCCAGCTCAACCCCTTCCTGATCCTAGACATTCACATTATAATGATGTGAATGCACTTACCACGTTGAGATCTGGAAGAGTGCTGGACAATCATGTGGGTGAACAGATTGATGTTGAGGAATCAATTGAACCCCAGTCTTCCGCTTCCACTTCCATTCCCACTTCTACTTCTTACCCTATTTCGTATAATTTACCTTCTTCTTCCGAGCCTATTCTCCATTTTCCCCAAGGCTCGAACCCTCCACCCACTTCATCCTTCCCACCCCCACAAACTTCTCCACAAATCTTAGACCCAACACTTATTGATAAAACTCTATTTCCAAACAGGTTGAGGGCCAACAAACCTAATGCACAAATGGAGAAGATTGTGGACATGTTTAAGCAAGTTAACATCAATATCCCTCTCCTAGATGCTATCCAACAAGTTCCGTCTTATGCGAAAATTCTTAAGAACTTGTGCACCAGGAAGAGGAAGACACAAATGCCGAAAAAAGTTTTCATGTCGAGTACTGTACACACAGCTTTTCCCCAACAATTACCAAGGAAACGTAAGGACCCTGGCTGTCCTACAATTTCTATTTCTATTGGGGGGTAAGAATATCAATCGTGCTTTACTCGATTTAGGCGCTAGTGTGAACTTGCTTCCTTATTCAGTCTATGAGCAATTAGGTATTGGAGAGTTAAAGCCCTCGAACACAACTCTCCAGATGGCAGACCGATCTATCACCAAACCTAGGGGCGAACTTGACGATGTGCTGATAAAAGTCGGGGAATTTATATTCCCAGTGTACTTTATTGTTATAGATACACAGCCTGTAGCGAACCCACGGAACCAAATTCCGGTGATTCTCGGTCGACCTTTTTTGGCTACTTCCAACGATGTAATCAATTGTCGAAACGGCTCTACGAACCTATCTTTCGGGAATAGGTCAATTGAGCTTAACATTTACAAGTTGGGAAGTCAGCCCTCTGAACCTCATGCTCGAGTATGTTCTGTCGAATTAATGGATGTCGACAGCAGCGAACTTGAACAGCTTCACGATACTGATCTAGACTCTTTTCATACGTTGTTGTTTGACCCTAAGATGTATTATACACATGCGGACCCTTCTTTTGAGTTGTCCAGGTCAACATCTAACGCTTATTTTGAATTTTTCATAGAGTCTGAGTATCATCCCGTTCTTTCTAATGACATTATTTTTCGGGATATCGATGAAAGCTTCGCTGATGAACTCGCATTTTTAGAAAACACGGGTCTTGAGATGAATCAAGAAATTGAACCTCCACCCCTATTTTTTTAACATTTACAAGAATGCGAGTTATCCATCACTATCACTGTGTCGTTTTTGCAGAACGAGACGCAAACCCTTTCCATCACACCACTTATTTCTTCCCCACTTCTTCCCGACTCTATACATCATGTTCTTCCACCAACCGGTGCGTTTCACTGATAAAATCTTCGAATGGTTGGTGTTGACTTTTGGTCTTTGTAAATCTTTGCATTGACCAGTAACTTTGACCCCCTCTTGTGATTTTAAAAGCTTAACATTGTTTAACTCATGTTTGGGGGGGGTTATATTTTTGGCTCTTGAAAATAAAAGTTGTCCTCTAAATTTTGAGCCAAAAATAAGTTTGGGGGAGGATTTAACGGATGGCAACAGTGAGGACACTGTTGTAAACAAGTTTGGAGGATGTTTGTGCTTATTTACACATCACTTTGCATCATACTTTACATAAGCACAAAACATATAATAAAAAAAATATGTGTATATAAATAAGATAATAAAAGATTAGAAAGTGAAAAATTACATCTAAAAGATTGGAAAAGTTTAAGAAAAATAAGAAAGTTAGAAGTTTTCTTAAACGAAACTAGTAATAAGTAGTTATGAGCCGTTGTCCCAAGGGTTAGTAAGATGAAAGAAGTCACTAATCTGAGAATAAAAATAAGTCTGAAAAATAGTTTCTATTCTTGAAGCCAAACATCTGAACGTTGATAACCTACTATATGCATTTACACACGTCTTGAAACTCGGGATAGTAGAGCATACCTTGAAATGCTCTTGTCTAAAAGCCAAAGTATGAAGAAAATAATAAATGGAGAAGAAAAATATAAATGGTGTAGAAAAATGAACACTTGTTTCGCAATCACCAAGGCAGCCTAAAAAAAATATAGCGAGGGTGCTTCATCACCTAGTGCCTTAGAACAACTGGTTTGGGAGTCACTGCTAAACCTTAGGTGTTGCAAGACGAGGAAAATACTATTTACGCCTAATAAGCAAGCACATGAGTAATCGGTCGGTTAGTACCTCAAGAAGTATTGACGGTCGCATGAAAAATATGAGAGCAAATTCATCTAAATTTTCACCAATTAAAAAGTACCGAGGTAGATGGTGTTAATTATATGTATGCCCTAGAGGCCATTACTGTACATTGGATGTATATTGTAGTGGATGCTGGGACATATATAGAGAGGACTTTCTTGCTCGACATGATAGTATGCTATCTGGTTACTCTTTACCTTAACGTGTACACTGATTGTCTCTCTGATACATGTTGGTAAAGCCCTTAGGATGTGTACTTGACTACCTGGACTATGATGCGGATCATACTAGTGGGGACATGGTAGTCCATAAGTACATCCTTCAAGGTCCCTAGTCGTGGGTGTATCGAGACGGGGCATCGATATACCAGAGTAGACTAGCGTATACCTTCTCGACCCATACAGATGGGCGATGGATGATCCCATATCCATTGGTGTTTGACATCAGAGATGATATACGGGTGCTCAGTGGAGACTGGGTACACTGGACGGACTTGCCGAGAACTCCCAGATGGTATTATACCTTACGTTAGATGGCAGTTCTCTGGTGACACTGGTACATAGTAGTCTGTTGACCCGAGATCGTCATAGAGTCTTGTGTGGTTCCCACTGTGCTTTGATTTCCATCTTACCACGTCCAAGAGGGCGTGCAAAACGGTGGTTTTTGGGTACAGTCCCGAGTCACATGGAGGCAATGAGCGATAGGAGGGGATTCGTCTCTCCCGGTATAGGGAGTTGATGTTGCGCTGTGTTCGATTGGCTATAACCGGAAATCCCTAGCCAGGGTTGCTGAGATTTACTGGTAAGTATTACCAGTAGTTTCTCGAAATATTATAGACCTCATATCGACACGACTTATCGAGCTATTGGGGTCTGACGTTTACCACCCCTAGGCGAGATATGCGACATATCAGACGATCAGACCGGACTGTACGGTAAGTGTTACTGGTTGGATTCACAGGAGTGTGAGTGGGATTGCTCGTCGATCTTCTGATCGCTCAATACCCGGGTGGCCGTTACGTTTAGCAGACCGCTTGCGGCTTGTGGGTGTTTGATATGATCATCACCTGCTGCCGGCGTATTGACGAGTCTTCAGAGTCCTACACAGAGGTTTCCTGGCTCAAGCGAAACGAAATAGGAGCGCATATGAGATATGCGCGGGACCGAGAATAATGCATGTATGTGATACCGTATTCCATTCTCGCGATGAATGTATCGATTGGTTATATTCGATATAACCTAGAAATCAAATCAAGGATTGATTCGATAAGCCGATACATTGGATACTAGTCGGTTATGTGCGACATGACCGGATCATTGAATCAAGTGTTAATTTAATGATTTAATGTATAATTATATATTTGATATATTACTTTGCATTAACTAGTATTGGTTCACTTTAAATGGATTTTCTCACTAGAAGTTCACAAGTTGTATATGTGATATACTTTTGTGCACTTGATTGTATCATGTTTGATGATACATGTTTACTTGGTTAAGTGCAAAGAATTAAACCATGGTTAAACTAATGATTAGGGTTTTGTTTATCCACATTTATTTATTCTTTTATTTGTTTATTTCATTTTGAAAAGATAATGAGAATGGTGGCTTATTTTGTAGTTTTGTGGAAACTTCATGATATGTTGAAAGCTTGACCATTCTTGTTCTTTTCCTAAACCTAACCATTAACCCTAACCATGGTTTATTCTCTACACCTAACTAAGGTTAAGATTATGATAAGGTTAAGATTATGATAAGTATCATATTGGTTTTTATTTTAAAAAGAACTTATCATAATATTCATCTTCTTCTTCTTCTTCATCTTCAAAGAAGAAAAGCTTGCCTCATCAATGGCAAGTGATGAATTCATGTGAGAAATCCAATTCTAAAGTGAACCCACTTCCTATTTCTTCATCCTCTACCTCTTGCCAAGTAGTATAGGGTGTTTCCTTCACAAGTTCTTGACTTGGTGAAGTTGGAGCTTGATTTAGTGATGCCTCGACGTAGATCATCTTCGGCATGCTAGTCGATGACCTAGCCCGTCCATTCTCCGATGAAGCCGATGCTAGAGTCATGGTTCGATTTGGACAGCGGAGAGGACTTCATCATGGAGCTATGGAGGTGGAGAAACGGATCTACAAAGGTTGTATTTCCGTTCTTTTAGTTTAGTTGTAAACTAGTTGCTTTGGTCGCCTAAAATCTAGTTAACGATCCGTATTAGGGTTTCTCGGCACCCGTAATTTTTGAAATTGGCATGGTTGATGCCTTGTGAGACCTCACTAGTGTGCCCAGGAACCCTATAGTGGTATCAGAGCCTAGCTAGAGCCTTAGGCGATGCGTAGACGCAGTTTGAAGTCCGATCGATCGAAATCCCTAACTCCAAATTGCTCTCTGTCCTTTTTTGAAAATTGTGGATGTTTGAGAATTAAAAATATGCAGAAAACTCAGCAGGAATTTCTAAGAGTTACTGTAAAATTCGAGTGTCCAACTCCACTATAGTGCGGCGGAACCGCGGCAATAGCATGGCTATTGCGGCGGTTCCGCGGCCAAAATGGCTCATTGTTCAAAAAGTTTTACACAATAATTCTTAGATAACAGTGCTGGTTTTTCTGGGAATTTTTAATATTTATTCAAGAGTTGAATTTTCTGGTGTTGCTTTGGGAATCGATTATTCGATCGGATTGTCAGATTTTGTCTATGTGGCTTTCCGTGTAAATTTTAGAATATGTTAAAAAGTTCGATCGGATATAAATACCCACCTTTTCCCCTGTCGGGAAATTTCCAAGTGTTGGATTTTTCCGTGGTTTAACGACGTTCTAAGTAGTGCAAGTAACGCGATGGTCCCTCTAGAAGACAACAAACCTTAACTCGATTATGTGACCGTCTTGAATTGCCCTTTGAACCTTCGGGTTTGGGGCAGTACGGCGTGCCACATGTGAGGCGTTGGCTTGACCCTTCTACGGCTGGACCGTTGATACTGAGGCACGAACTGAATGTTTTTAGACTTATTTCATGTGTTGAGCTGTATCGGGAAAACTTGGGTGTTCGATTGTTCGATCGGAAAGTTTAACATTTTCTATTTATCTGGAATGTGATACAATAATTGGAATTCACAAAAAGTTATGAGATAACTGAATGAATGTTATAAACATAGCACTTTAGTCTCACTTGATCGGTTGCCACGGAATTTTGATGTGATCAAAAGTCCGTCCTAATCACGAAGGGTACGCGGATACTCGCCGGGTAAACTTAATAGACAGCCTCGCTCCATAGCCCCGACCAAGTGACTGTAGGAGAACCACGTCGCCGAAAGCATCCGTTCGGGTGCTCGCGGCAGCGGTGTTCCGCCTTGGTGCACTTCGTCGACGGTATCGGGGGTGCGGCCGTCTACTGAAGTTTGCGACGAGCATTCGATCAGGATGTCGGGAATCTTGTTGAATTACCCGACTTGATATTGAAAAGTGTTTTCGATAATGAGACTAAAATGCGGGGTTTATAATTGTTAGGCATGTGATGTCTAAGTAATTCATTTGGTCAGGCATGCGATGTCTGAGGTGGTTGCGGATTCCAACTGTTGTAGTTTTACACCTTTTTTTCTGTGACCGTAAGTGTAATATGTGATATCGCCGGTTTCGTTGCTATATGTCAACGACAATTGGGATGCGCATATTTACTTACGTTGATGACATGTGATGTTATGTGTTGCTGGATATGTTATATTGGATCGTCGTGTTCGAATAGCCGGGGTTTTTTTGTGAGATGAGTGTTTTTCCATTTTCATTCATGTAAAAACTTGTATGTAATATTCTTTTATTGGGGCACTTCCAGTTTGCGGAAGATGTCACCGTTTGTATATTATTTACTTTTCCGCACTAGGATAGACCCAAGGAGGAGGGCACAAGTAACCGGGTTCTGGAGTCCAGTGGGAGACCAACTCGAGGAGTCGATTCCGAGTCTCCTAACTCTAGAATTGGTAGGGTTGCTTGCCGCTCTCGTAGGGGTCTAGGGGTGTGGGTTTGGCTATTCATCACGACCGTGGAATCCGTGTTTTATACTGGCTCGTATTGAAAACACGGACGTCCTAGTATATCCAATATTTCATATGATTCTTCTGCTGCGATATCTGTGATGTGATCATGTGATGTTCTGTGATAGATACTGTATATAGTATATATGATATATTATATAGACGTTACTTATGTTTTACACCTGCGCTAGCCCTGCCCCGCTCTGTCGTTAGTTACCTAACCTAACGGTGCACGAGGGGACATCGAGGCGAATGCGGATGGCATAAGTGTACGTCGTATTTATCTGTGATGTTTATGTATTTAAATGATGGGACTTCATTAATGTGATTAATGAAATAAAAGAAACCTAAGATGTTGTAGAATCGAATTTCAAAATTAAACAGGTAGCTACAGTTCTTGCTTTGCACAGCGGTATATATGATATATCCTGCACCTTATTCGATGAGGAAAGGACCGAGATCCCTTCACCGGGAGTGACTCCTTTAGCAATAATTGGCTGATGCTACACACTCAGTTTGTTTTTTGATTGCTTTTAAGAGTTTTTGCTTTGCACAGTGATATATATGATATATCCCGCACCTCATTCGACGAGGAAAGGACCGACGATCCCTTCACCGGGAGTGACTCCTTTAGCAAAACTAGAAAAGCCTAAAAAACACTCCATTTCAAAATTCATTTGATTCTACAACGATATCAAGTTCATTACGCAATAGGTTTTCAGAAAAACCTGTCGTAGCCCTCCGTCATTTCAGATAACTAGTAGTTAGTATTCGTGCTGCGTTTGTTGGCCTTTGTCAAGGCGCAGTGTGCGGTAGCTAACTGGTGCTTATCTGCTTATGCATATGATGCAGATTGGATTAGGGTAGTCGTGCGACCTTGTTGGCCTTTGTCAAGGGCCGTGCGGGTGGGTTTAATTCAATCAGGAAATGACGGGTTGAACTTGACTAGCATCCTATGGTTTGTTGGCCTTTGTCAAGGTCATAGGAGGTTAGGGGCAAAATATTATCGGGAATTTCAAGTGTTGAAATTTGCAATGAGATTGCATACCTTCTATGAGATAGTTGGATCCCGATACCCACTGCGAGTAAGAGTTACTCCTGGGAGAATTTTACACATTACAATTAGCCGATCAAGTAAGTGTCTAGAAAGGTGTCAACGGGGTTACGCCTCTGGGAAAACGAGGTTTACATTAATTAGGTTCGTGCGAAAGCACGGGGGACATCCCTCAAAGTACCGACACTGACCTGGCTGAAAGATTGGCGAACTTGTAGTGTGTAATTAATCCCGGCTAGTCTTTCCTTTTAGGGTTTGAAGGAAGATTTGATAAAAAGCAGTGGGAGCCATCCTGATTAGATAAAATAATAACCAATCTGATCTTGCAAGAGCATACGCTGAGTGTTTTCTTCTCTCTCTCTCCAGGTACCGACCATATCATGCCTTAATCAAGATAATAATACGGATTATTGACCGAACCCGCTTGTTATACTGAGCTGGGGAACGTTGGTCCCGCTCCAACTTATAATTGTTATAAGACAGAGCAGGAAATTGGGGAATACCAGAATTCCCGTGCCGCCCAAACGAAGAGAGTGCATGCTGATGCATCATCTTCGGGTGTGTTCATTACAAAGAACTGTTTCTCTGTATCCTCTACGTCCTGGGTATGTGATACCAGATATGTAATCTGTTACATAGGGCTACAGAAAGGTAGAGAACTGAGAACGGGTGATAAGTTTCATGAGGCAGAAAACGGGGCAAGAGTTGCAGCCAAGTCTGTTGGTCACTGTCACCCTGTATTACAATACATTGATTCTGAACGAATGTTATTAGATACCGAACCTGATGTACAAAATGATATCAGTCTCTTTATTAGTAAAGAAATGATATAATTTTATATTGTTGGATAATGTTTTGAACATTTCCTATATCAAAAGTTGATCGGTTCAGGCACGTTATCTAAAAGCATTGATGTTCTAAATCAAACTACAGTTCTTTAGTATACGGAACACACACAAGAGGAAGAGTTCAGAAATGAACGAATCCTTCTTGAGGTATTATAGACTAGGTCATATCAATGCGACCCGACTAGCTGAAGTTACATTTAGATGCATATTTAAATCGGTTTGAATTTACATCTTGTGAAATTTGCCAGTCATGTCACAGAGATAAGATGACCATAGCTCCGTTTACTGGAAACAGAGAAAGAGTTAGTGAACTCTTGGGATGATACATGTTGATGTATGTAGGTCCCCTGTCTACACATGCCAAGAATGGTTCTTTGTACTTCATTACGTTCTCTGATAATCTCTCAAGATTCATACATATGTTCCTGTTGAAACACAAGTCTGAACCTTTTGAGATATTCACAGAATATAAGCGAGAAGTAGAGAACCAAAATACGGGTATAAGTATTATGTCCTTTGATGTGATCGAGGAGGAGAATACTTGAGCACGGAATTCCTGGATTATTCTAAAGGAGAATAAGATTCTCTCTCAGCATTACTCCTCCGTATACACCATTGCACGATGGTATATCGGGGTGGAGCAGATACACCCTATTTGATATGGTGTCCTCTATGATGAGTACTACTGAGTTAGCTATTTCCTTTTGGGAGTTATGCACTTGAGAAGCTGCATACCTATTGAATAGGGTTCGAATCAAATCAGTTACCTACCACTTCATATGTGATATGGAAAGGGAAGAGCCCATATCTTAAGTTGGTTAAGATTTGGGGTTGTCCGGCCTATGTCTGAAAGCAAAATCCGGACAAGCTCGAGGCAATGTCTGTTATGTACAACTGGAAAGGTTCCAGCTATACAAACAACAGCAGATGATTTGGTAGAACCAAAGGATTCAGTAGAAACCAACGAACCTCAGCCTCTCCGCCGATCTAGTAGGGTTTCCTCACCGGCCTGAGAGATACTTCTGTTTCTCTATGACAGTCGGAGCGAGGATTGCATCATGAGATGATGACCCAACTAGTTTCAAGCAGGCCATCGAGAGTAGGGACTCTGAAAGAATGGCTGGATGCTTAGTGATCTGAGATGGAATCCATGTACACCAACAAAGTATGGACTTTGGTTGCTATATCTGAAGGGTTAAATCCCCATCAGGAGCAAGTATATCTTGAGAAGATTACTTGGTGTAGATGGAAAATTTGAGGCTTTCAAAGCTAGACTTGTTAAAGGTTTTCGTCATCAACCAGGCGTGGATAATGATGAAACCTTTTCAAGTATCTATGCTTAAGTCCATCCAGATCCTACTTACCACGGCAACATACCATGACTACGATATCTGGTGGTTAGGTGTCATGACTGCTTTTCTAAATAATGTTTTGGAAGAGAGCGTCTATAAGTACACAGCCAGAGGGCTTCGTAGACAGTGGGAGCAGCGGAAACGTGTGCAAGATGCTTTATAGGATAAAGCAGGCATCGCGGAATTGGAACATCTGTTTTGATGGATTAGTCAAAGAAGTTGAAATCATCAAAATGGTAGATGAACCTTGTATAAACAAAAAGGTAGTAGGGAGTATGGTGACGATCCTCGTAGAGTACGTGGATGACATACTCTTGATAGGGAAAGAGTTTCCTATGCTACGCTCGATCAATCTCCGCCTATCATAATGATTCTCCACATAGGATCAAAGTGATACCTACTAAATCCTGGGTTTTGGACCTATGAGATAGATCTAAATGGATGTTAGAATACTCACTAGCTGTAGTGAGATGGTATCAATTGATCCTGGGAAGAATCACTGGAAGTGTTCCAGGGTGATAATGACGACTGAGTGTCAGTCACAGGCATTGTCTTTACCCTCAGTAAAGGGACGGTATGTTGGAAGAGTTCCAAGCTAGATACCGTGACATACTAGACGATAAAGGCTGGATACATCGCTACTTAAGATACTACCAAAGCGGCTGTTTGGGTATATATATTGGTTCATGAGATGAACTACGTTCCTACCATTGTGAGACAATGGAGTTGTGGCTTATGCCAAGGAACGCCGGTCCCATCAGTGATCCAGACATATTCTAAGGCAGTATCACCTGATCATGGAGATAGTTGATCTCCAGGGTGATCGAGGTAAGGAGAGTAGACTCAGAGGACAACACGGCGGATCCACTCACAAAGGCCTTTTCCCAGAGAGAGACTTTTATGGGATGGTTGAGTATGAGATACTACAACCACTGCTATCAGATGGCCCTAGTGCAAGTGGGAGATTGTTAGTTATATGTATGCCCTAGAGGCCATTACTGTACATTGGATGTATATTGTAGTGGATGCTGGGACATATATAGAGAGGACTTTCTTGCTCGACATGATAGTATGCTATCTGGTTACTTTTACCTTAACGTGTATACTGATTGTCTCTCTGATACATGTTGGTAAAGCCCTTAGGATGTGTACTTGACTACCTGGACTATGATGCGGATCATACTAGTGGGGACATGGTAGTCCATAAGTACATCCTTCAAGGTCCCTAGTCGTGGGTGTATCGAGACGGGGCATCGATATACCAGAGTAGACTAGCGTATACCTTCTCGACCCATACAGATGGGCGATGGATGATCCCATATCCATTGGTGTTTGACATCAGAGATGATATACGGGTGCTCAGTGGAGACTGGGTACACTGGACGGACTCGCCGAGAACTCCCAGATGGTATTATACCTTACGTCAGATGGCAGTTCTCTGGTGACACTGGTACAGAGTAGTCTGTTGACCCGAGATCGTCATAGAGTCTTGTGTGGTTCCCACTGTGCTTTGATTTCCATCTTACCACGTCCAAGAGGGCATGTAAAATGGTGGTTTTTGGGTACAGTCCCGAGTCACATGGAGGCAATGAGCGATAGGAGGGGATTCGTCTCTCCCAGTATAGGGAGTTGATGTTGCGCTGTGTTCGATTGGCTATAACCGGAAATCCCTGGCCAGGGTTGCTGAGATTTACTGGTAAGTGTTACCAGTAGTTTCTCGAAATGTTATAGACCTCATATCGACACGACTTATCGAGCTATTGGGGTCTGACGTTTACCACCCCTAGGTGAGATATGCGACATATCAGATGATCAGACCGGACTGTACGGTAAGTGTTACTGGTTGGATTCACAGGAGTGTGAGCGGGCTTGCTCGTCGATCTTCTGATCGCTCAATACCCGGGTGGCCGTTACGTTTAGCAGACCGCTTGCGGCTTGTGGGTGTTTGATATGATCATCACCTGCTGCCGGCGTATTGACGAGTCTTTAGAGTCCTACAAAGAGGTTTCCTGGCTCAAGTGAAACGAAATAGGAGCGCATATGAGATATGCGCGGGACCGAGAATAATGCGTGTATGTGATACCGTATTCCATTCTCGCGATGAATGTATCGATTGGTTATATTCGATATAACCTAGAAATCGAATCAAGGATTGATTCGATAAGCCGATACATTGGATACTAGTCGGTTATGTGCGACATGACCGGATCATTGAATCAAGTGTTGATTTAATGATTTAATGTATAATTATATATTTGATATATTACTTTGCATTAACTAGTATTGGTTCACTTTAAATGGATTTTCTCACTAGAAGTTCACAAGTTGTATATGTGATATACTTTTGTGCACTTGATTGTATCATGTTTGATGATATATGTTTACTTGGTTAAGTGCAAAGAATTAAACCATGGTTAAACTAATGATTAGGGTTTTGTTTATCCATATTTATTTATTCTTTTATTTGTTTATTTCATTTTGAAAAGATAATGAGAATGGTGGCTTATTTTGTAGTTTTGTGGAAACTTCATGATATGTTGAAAGCTTGACCATTCTTGTTCTTTTCCTAAACCTAACCATTAACCCTAACCATGGTTTATTCTCTACACCTAACTAAGGTTAAGATTATGATAAGTATCATATTGGTTTTTATTTTAAAAAGAACTTATCATAATATTCATCTTCTTCTTCTTCTTCTTCATCTTCAAAGAAGAAAAGCTTGCCTCATCAATGGCAAGTGATGAATTCATGTGAGAAATCCAATTCTAAAGTGAACCCACTTCCTATTTCTTCATCCTCTACCTCTTGCCAAGTAGTATATGGTGTTTCCTTCACTAGTTTCTTGACTTGGTGAAGTTGGAGCTTGATTTAGTGATGCCTCGACGTAGATCATCTTCGGCATGCTAGTCGATGACCTAGCCCGTCCATTCTCCGATGAAGCCGATGCTAGAGTCATGGTTCGATTTGGACAGCGGAGAGGACTTCATCATGGAGCTATGGAGGTGGAGAAACGGATCTACAAAGGTTGTATTTCCGTTCTTTTAGTTTAATTGTAAACTAGTTGCTTTGGTCGCCTAAAATCTAGTTAACGATCCGTATTAGGGTTTCTCGGCACCCGTAATTTTTGAAATTGGCATGGTTGATGCCTTGTGAGACCTCACTAGTGTGCCCAGGAATCTTACAGATGGACAAGAGTATGATGGCTTGAATTGAATTCTCCGAGTGTAGGGATGTCTTTTACACACACGTAGGGGTATATGATCGATGTTTGGCATAAAGGTAAGGATGAAGAATAAAGATGATGTTTTATTAAGGGATGATGTGATTTCTAACATTTTTTCTTGACAATTAAGATAGGGCTCATGACAACCGAAAAGCTAGTATAGTTGGAAACTCTAATTTTCAAAGTCTTTCTTTTACAATTCTTATCTTTACATGTAACTTTCACAGTCTTCCTTTTATTATGGGATTTTATCGGTGCAATCCGTTGAAAACCCTCAGGAGACAAAACTCCTCTTCCTCGGGACACCTAGAGGTTTAAAGACTTGTTGCACGTGCTGAGTGCAATCGTGTTTGCTTACGAAAGTGTGCTAGTTAGTTTTTCTCCTTCTTCTTCTTTTCTTCTTCACCTTAATAAAAGATGTTTGCTCGAGACGACCAAAATTAAGTTTGGGGGAATTTGTTCAGTTGAAAATAATGCAATCTGTAACACATCAATTTCCTCATTATTCTGATCATTTAAGGATAGTTGATATAAATATAACATATATTACCAGTTTGTCTGGAAAATACTAAATATCCCGTGTTATATGTATATTCAACGTTCTTTATAGGAAATTGTGTGTTAATTACTACATGCATGATATTGTATATCTTAACACTTTTCATCAAGGTTGTGTGCAGAAATTTATTCAGGTCAAAGAACTGGAATTGCAAAATTTGCCGATAAAATGCAGCAAGTCAGAGAATCAAAATCTGGCAGAGATTCAGAAGAGATAAAAAGATTCCAGATATCAGAAGAATACCCAAATATCAACAGAAGAAGAGCACAGAAAAATGATGTAGAGATCTCATCAAATGGTCGCGGTACCGCGGCCGAGTTGGCTGAGTTGCCGCGGATCCGCGGCCAAGTCAGGGTATCAGAGAACGAGAAATCTCCAGAATCTTCTTCTTAACAACCTTGCTTCCTCAAGACTCTTAATTACCACGTGGCTTATTCTGGAAGGCTCTGCATAACAAACTTCTTCTAGAAGGTTCCTTGTAACAACCTTCTTCTAGAAGGCTCCTTGTAACAACCTCATTCTAGAAGGCTTTCCCTAACAACCTAGCTTTGGAGGGAAGATTCATTTGAATGTTATAAAAGGGGATCTAGATCTAAGGTTGAGGGTTGTTCATTAGTTGTTAGTTGGTTACACAATTAGCTGTTGAATATTGAGCCAAATTTGCACAAGTTGAGTGACACAACTTGATCCAAAACAACATCCAAATCAAATTCCAATTCAAGATTAAGATCCATTGAGAAGCAAATCAAGCGAGCAATCAACGATCCTTCATCACAATGCCGATCATCATCCGAGCAAGAGATCCACGACGATCCGCGACTCACGGCGATCGAGCTTCGCAAAGATCGACGACAAATTCACCTCTTCAAAGGAGCGATCAAGAGCTTAATCTTGTACCTCGAATCGAGGAGTTGTCTAAATTTGAAGATTTAATGAAGGTGATAAATTGTTAATTCTTGTTTTCATTACATTCTTGCATTATGAAATATCTCATTTGTGATTCTTTAATTTTCATGATGCGTGTGTGAAATCTCCGCTTGTAAAGGAATCGAGAGAATCGGTAGATCAAGTGATGATAAAATCCTAATACTAATCTTAAGTCATATGAGATTTGTGAACTTTAGGAAAAAGAATCATCAATGACCTAATTTGGATCGAGATCACATTCTTGCTAATTTCGTTGCAAATTAGGGATTAAATAATTGATGATTCTCTTTGCTAAAGGTTAGATCCGAATGATGATCAATGAAAAGACAAGGGATAGAGAAGGAGAAACCCTAGTTTCTTCGATAGATCCCTAATCTTCATTCATCACCATCGTCCTAGCTACAATTCATCAATAGATAAGATAAGTCATTGTTAGATTCATCATTGCTACTAATTCAATCGATTCTTACAAGCTATTCTTCATAATCTTGATAATTCAAATTGATTGGACATTTTCTTAATTTCTAATTCTTGAATGTTTTCTTGATTTTCTTGAAATGACAACTCAATTAAACCTCGAAATACTTTCTTGAATTTTCTTTTATGTTTTCATTTCGACTCATCTAAAGCAAGATCGAACAAGTACTCGCATCTCAGTGGACGATCCGTGCTCACTAACGATCGCTACAAGCGACACCGTTAATTGATTGCGGTATAAATTTTTTTGGTTGTGAAACATTTTACTTAACACGTTAAGAAAAGATTAATCAGTCTATCCACGTCCAGTCGAGGATATGACTCCATTTGGGTGATAGGTGACCGGTTGACGAAACTGGCTCACTTCCTTCCAGTGAAGACCACTTTCGGTTATGCTCAGTGTGCTCGGTTGTACATTGATGGGTTTTTGCATTTGCACGGCATTCCCACATGCATTGTATCTGACAGGGGCACCCAATTCACTAGCCGTCTTTGGCAGAAGCTTCAGGAAGCCTTGGGTACCCGTTTGAGCTTTAGCACCGCTTTCCATCCGCAGACCGGTGGTCAGTCAGAGTGGACTATACAGACTCTGGAGGATATGCTTCATGCGTGCATACTTGATTTTGGTGGCAGTTGGGATCGTCACTTTCCATTGATAGAGTTCTCCTACAATAACAGTTATCAGGAGACGATTCAGATGGTTCCTTTTGAGGCTTTGTATGGTAGAAAGTGTCGATCGCCAGTCTGTTGGACCGAACTCAGCGAGAGCAGGATTTTGGGACACCAGCTAGTTCAAGAGACTACGGAGAAAATTCAGTTGATTCAGGATAGGATGAGAGCAGCCCAGTGCAGACAGAAGTCTTATGCCGACCGTCGTCGTCGCAGGCTCGAGTTCACAGTGGGGGATCATGTATTCCTATAGATTTCTCCGATGAAGGGCGTGATGAGATTTGGGAAGAAAGGGAAGCTATGTCCCAGATTTTTAGGTCCTTTTGGGATCCTTGAGCGAGTTGGTACCGTTGCCTATCGTTTGGCACTTACACCCAGTTTTCCGGATGTTCACCCTGTATTCCATGTATCGATACTTCGTAAATACTTTCATGACCCTTCTCACAAGATTCAGCACCAGACCGTTCAGTAAGAGCGCGATCTTTCGTTCGTTGAGCAGCCGGTAGTTATATTGGATCGGCAGGCGAAGAAACTTCGGTCAAAGGTCATGCCATCTGTGAAGGTTCTTTGCCGTAGCCAGAATAGTAAAGAGGTCACTTGGGAGGCCGAGAGCGAGATGCGGAAGAAATTCTCTCATCTCTTTGAAGGTACACATAGTAAGATTTTTAAATTCGGGGACGAATTTCTTTAAAGGGGGAAGATTGTAATATCTTAGAATGCGATTAGTGTTAATTAAGCGATAATGTGGGGTTTTAATAAAAAGTTTACCAAAATAGTTTTCAAATATTTTATAAAATTTAATTAATATTTTATTAATATTTATTTTGGGCTTGCACATACATGTGCATGTTAACCTAAGGTTAATTAGTGCTAAACCTGTTAGTTATATGTATGCCCTAGAGGCCATTACTGTACATTGGATGTACATTGTAGTGGATGCTGGGACATATATAGGTAGGACTTTCTTGCTCGACATGATAGTACGCTATCTGGTTGCTCTTTATCTTAACATGTATACTTTCTGTCTCTCTGTTACATGTTGATAAAGCCCTTAGGATGTGTACTCGACTTCCAGGACTATGATGCAGATCATACTAGTGGAGCTTGGGTAGTCCATGAATACATCCTTCAATGTTCCTAGTCGTGGGAATATCGAGACGGGGCATCGATATTCCAGAGTAGACTAGCGTATATCTTCTCGACCCATGTGATGGGCGATGGATGATCCCATATCCATTGGTGTTTGACATCGGAGATGGTATGCGGGTGCTCAGTGGAGACTGGGTACACTGAACGGACTCGCCGAGAACTCCCAGATGGTATTATACCTCACGTCAGATGGCAGTTCTCTGGTGACACTGGTACAGCTTAGTCTGTTTACCCGAGATCGTCATAGAGTCTTGTGTGTCTCCCACTGTGCTTTGATTTCCACCCTACCACGGCTCTACTGAGTTGTGCAAACAGGTGGTTTTTGGGTACAGTCCCGATTCACATGGAGGCAATGAGCGATAGGAGGGGATTCGTCTCTCCCGGTATTGGGGGTTGATGTTGCGCTATGCTCGACTGGCCATAACAGGAAATCCCTGGCCAGGGTTGCAGTGACCTACTGGTAAGTGTTATCAGTAGTTTCACACATGTCATGGACTTCACGTCGGCATGACTTATCGAGCTACTGGGGTCTGACGTTTACCACCCCTAGGCGAGATATGCGGCATATCAGACGAACAGACCGGACTGTACGGTAAGTGTTACTGGTTGGATTCACAGGAGTGTGAGCGGGCTTGCTCGTCGATCTTCTGATCGCTCAATACCCGGGTGGCCGTTACGTTTAGCAGACCGCTTGCGGCTTGTGGGTGTTTGATATGATCATCACCTGCTGCCGGCGTATTGACGAGTCTTTAGAGTCCTACACAGAGGTTTCCTGGCTCAAGCGAAACGAAATAGGAGCGCATATGAGATATGTGAGGGACCGAGAATAATTCGTGTATGTGATACCGTATTCCATTCTCGCGATGAATGTATCGATTGGTTATATGCGATATAACCTAGTTGTCGAATCAAGGATTGATTCGATAAGCCGATACATTGGATACTAGCCGGTTATATGCGACATGACCGGATCATTGAATCAAGTGTTGATTTAATGATTTAATGTATAATTATATATTTGATATATTACTTTGCATTAACTGGTATTGGTTCACTTTAAATGGATTTTCTCACTTGGATTGTGCAAGTTGTATATGTGATATACTTTTGTGCACAAGATTGTATCATGTTTGATGATACATGCAAGCTTGGGTTTGTGTAAAGAATTGACCATGGTTATATGAATGGTTAGGATTTCATTTTATTTGCTTATTCATTTATTTATTCTTTTTGTTTATTTTGGAAAAAGAAAATGATAAAGAGAAAAAGAAATGGTGGCTTAGTTTGTTTTTTGTGAAGCTTCTTGAAGTTTTGAACAAGTCCACCATTCTTGTCTCTTCTCTAACCCTAACCACTCATCTAACCTTAGTTAAATCTCTACACTAAACCATGGTTGAGATTATGATAAGTATCATATTGTTTTTATTTTAAAGACTAATGATATATGTCATTTTCTTCTTCTTCATCTTCTTCTTCCATGAAGAAAAACTTGCTACTCCAATGGCAAGTGATGAAAACTAGTGAGAAATCCAATTCTAAAGTGAACCCACATCCTATTTCTTCATCCTCTACCTCTTGCCAAGTAGTATAGGGTGTTTTCTTCATAAGTTTCATGACTTGGTGAAGTCGGAGTTTGATCTTGTGATGCCTCGACGTAGATCATCTTCGGCATCGAAGCCGACGATCAAGCCCGCCCATTTCTTCGATGAAGCCGATGCTAGAGTTCGGGATCCGACTTGGACAGCGGAGGGACATCGTCGCGGAGCTTAGGAAGTGGTGGACCGGATCTACAAAGGTTGTAGTTCCTTTCCTTTAGCATTAGATTCGTTTACTTGCATCGCATCATCTATACATCTAGTTAACGATCCGTATTAGGGTTTGTCGGCACTTATAAAACTTGAAATAGCCATGTTTGATGCCTTGTGAGACTATACTAGTGTGCCTAGGAACCCTACAAAACCATGCTTAAGTAGCCATGACATATTAACCCCATTCCATTAGGTATTATATAATTAGTTAATTAATTAGTTTTCAAATAAACTAAAGGGTTTTTGAAAATATGTTGACTTGAGCAAGAGAGAGAGAGGGTGGCATGGGAATTATGAGGCATGGGAAAGCATGCCATGCATTAAATGAAGAGAGAGAAGGGTATGGCTCTCTCTAAACTCACCCCGCATTCCCTCATCCCTCACCCTCACTCATACACCCTCACACTCACCTCATTCTTGTAAGTCGACGTTAGACACCCCACATGATGCGGGGAGGCGGAATAGCTAAAACAATCTTTTTGTTTAAGCTAGCATCGACTAACTTTACGGATCTTTGCTAAACCCTAACTAACAACTATCTAGAAGTGATTAACTACTATGATAGATGATTATACCTCAAATTCTAGTCCTTCTTGTTCTTGTAGTTCACCTCCTCGTCGGCCTCCTCGATGTGATAGAAGATCCACCCGAAAGCTCCTTCTCCAAGCTTTAACCTCTCACTTGAGGTAACTAGGTGGCTATGATTTCTAATCCAGGTAACCTAGAGGATATAGAGATGGATTAGGGATCTATTAGTCTTGCTAACCCTTGTATCTCAACCCATGAGAGGATTAGAGTTAGGTCTATGAAGAGAGAGAGCTTGAGGAGAGAGAATGTGAATGTGAGAATGAAATGAATTATATCTCATTTGTGAATATATGAAGCATGATAATTATCTAAATGAATAACATATAATGATATCAATCATGCTTCATTAACTCACTTTGGATGAATCATCCATGAGTCATTAAGAAATAAATGCTTCATTAACTCATTTGGATGAATTACTCCATGAGTCACTAATCCATTTAATGCAAATTCCACCTAAGCTCTCCACCTCATCTTTCTTCTAGAAGCTTCTCGACTAATTATGAGAATGCCCCTCCCATCCGTGAAAACATGGAAATACTGAGACTGTATAAATCCAATAATCCAATACTAGAATCTGGCTTAAACTAAAGCCTGATAGTATAAACTGTCCGAATATCGTATGTGCATAAATACACGTATGTGTCCGAACCCTGTCGTAAAATCATACGACCTCTATATCGTTTTTCCTGAAGCAGGGAAACTTTCTATGTGGTACTTTAAAGACTCAACACTACGCTGGCAGTGGGTTTAACCACAGGCCGCAAGCGGTACCAGCTGTACGTAACGGTCCCCAGGTAGATGTCGATAAGAAGGCCGATGAGGAAACCCATCCGAACTCCTACTGAGTCGGATGTGAAAATCTCCGTACAGTCCGGTCTGTTCGTCTAGGACTATCGCATATCAGGCCTAGGGGTGGCAAGCGTCAGTCCCCTAAAAGCGGTATAAGTCGTGTCGGAGTGAAGCCCATTACACCTTGAGAAGCTACTGGAAATCCTACCAGTAAATATCGTTTGCCCTGGCCAGGGACTTTGCATAATGGCTCTCCAAACACAGCGCGATATCAACTCCCAATACCGGGAGAGACGAATCCTATCTAACCGCCACCGCCTCCAAGTGCTTCGGGACTGCACCCAACTAGTACCTGTTTGCACGAATCCTTTGAGCCGTGGTAGGGTAGCAATCTAAGAACAGTGGGAACACACTCGAGAGGAAGCAGCAGTGTCAAGTCTGCATACTATGTTGTACTCATGTCACCTGGGAACTGTTAACTGACGACGGGTATAATACCAACAAACAGTTCCCTGCGAGTCCTGTCCGGTGTACTCGTAACCCAACGAGCATCCGTATACTATCTCCAGTACAAGGTACTAATGGTTGTGGGACAGACCATTTCCTCTGTTGGGATGAGAAGCATACACACTAGTCTACTCTGGAGTATCGATGCCCTGTCTTGATAATCCTACGACTAGGGACCTGAAAAAGGATGTGCCTGTAGACTACCAAGCCCCCATTAGTGTGACTGCCATCACAACGCTGGTAGTCAAGCAAGATCCTAAGGGCTCTATCAATATGTATTCGCGATATGTTAAAAGAAACATATACACATATTAAGATAGATACAAACCAAGTAGCATACTACTATGTTGAGCAAGACTATTAATATAACTGTGAATATCCCAAGCTTCCATTATGTAATATACAAGCTAGTATGATACAATAATGGCCCATAGGGCATATACACTAACAATCTCCCACTTGCACTAGGCCCATGTACTGGCGTATCGAAGACCTATCATCTCGAATAGCCTCTCAAATTGTGTCTGGGGTAAGGCCTTTGTGAATGGATCTGCAGTGTTCTCCTCTGTAGCAACTCTCCGGACTTCGATCTCCCAGCGATCTATGATCTCCCTGATCAGGTGATACCGCCTTAAGATGTGTCTGGACTTCTGATGGGACCTGGGTTCCTTTGCTAAAGCTATAGCCCCGTTGTTTTTACAATACAGAGGTATTGGATCAACAATGGATGGAACCACCTCAAGTTCTGTGAGGAACTTCTTCATACAGACTGCATCTTTTGCGGCATCGCAAGCAGCTATATACTCCGCTTCCATCGTCGAGTCAGCAACGGTGTCCTGCTTGGAACTCTTCCAGCACACCGCCCTTCCATTGAGGGTAAAGACATAACCTGACATGGACTTGGAGTCATCCTTGTCACCCTGGAAGCTGGAGTCAGCAAAAGCCTCGATCTTGAGGTCTTTTCCGTCATAAACCAAGAACATATCCTTAGTCCTTCTCAGGTACTTGAGAATGTTCTTTACTGCTATCTAGTGCTTCTCCCCTGAGTCTGACTGATACCGGCTTACTACGCTCAGTGCGTAAGCTACATCTGGTCTGTTGCACAACATCGCATACATTATAGAGCCTACCGCAGAAGCGTAGGGTATAATCGACATGCGATCCCTTTCCAAATCAGTCTTGGGAGACATCTCTTTGGAGAGGGTGATTCCGTGACAAGCCGGTAAATTACCGCTCTTAGAATCTTCCATACCGAATCTTTTCAGTATAATGTTAATATACCTGGACTGCGAAAGTCCAAACATCCTCTTAGATCTATTACGACAGATCCGGATCCCCACAATGTAAGAGGCATCACCCAGGTCTTTCATGGAGAACCTGTGTGACAAGAATCCTTTGACAGATTGTAGCATAAGAATGTTATTTCCTATCAAGAGAATGTCATCTACATACAAGACGAGGAATACGACAGTTCGTGCTACAATTTTACTATATATACATGGTTCATCTGGATTTTTGATAAAGTCATATTCTTTGACCGTTCCATCAAAACAGATGTTCCAACTCTGCGATGCCTGCTTTAGTCCATAAATGGACTTAAGAAACTTGCATACTTTCCCGCTGCTCCCACTCTGATTGAAACCTTCTGGCTGATCCATATAAACGCATTCTTCTAAATTACCATTTAGAAAAGCCGTCTTTACGTCCATCTGCCAGATCTCATAATCATGGAAGGCGGCAATGACAAGAAGGATCCGAATGGATTTGAGCATAGCCACTGGAGAAAAAGTTTTGTCATAGTCCAAACCAGGTCTTTGACGAAAACCCTTTGCAACAAGTCTAGCCTTATAGGTTTCCACCTGTCCATCTACACCAATCTTTTTCTTGAAGATCCACTTGCATCCTATGGGTTTTACCCCATCTGGAGCAAAGTCCAAACTCCATACTTTGTTGGTGTACATGGACTCCATTTCGTTCCGCATTGCATCCAGCCATCTTACCGAGTCGCCGCTCTGGATGGCCTGCTGGAAGCTAGTAGGTTCATCATTATCGATGATGCAATCTTCTCTTTCCCCGTCTATGAGAAAACCGTAGTATCTCTCAGGCGGATGAGACGGCCTACTACTCCTGCGGAGGGGTGCGGGAATGTCCTGTTCTTCTTGAACATTTGGTTCTACCAAACTTTCAGTAGTAGTTTGTGGTTCTGGAATTTCTTCCAGTTCTATTGCGCTCCCACTTGTTTCCTTTTCTAAAAACTGCTGTTCTAGAAAATCGGCATTACGAGAAACAAAAATCTTTTGTTCCTCTGCGTAATAGAAGAAATACCCCCTTAGAGTTCTTTGGATATCCCACAAACTTACACTGTACTGATCGTGCCTCGAGTTTGTCCGCATGCTGCCTTTTAACAAAAGCTGGACATCCCCATATCTTCAGATACTGAAGATAGGGTTTCTTCCCACTCCACATCTGATATGGTGTGGTAGGCACAGTCTTGGTAGGGGCCCTGTTCAAAAGATATGCAGCTGATTCTAGAGCATAACCCTAGAAAGATCGCGGTAACTCAGCATTACTCATCATGGAACGTACCATATCCAATAGGGTTCGGTTCCGTCTTTCCGATACACCGTTATGCTGTGGAGCGTATAGAGGAGTAAGCTGAGAGAGAATTCCATTCTCTTTTAGGTAACCCAGGAACTCGGCACTTAAGTATTCACCACCTCGATCAGATCTCAGTGCCCTGATACTTTTGCCGGTTTGGTTTTCTACTTCATTCTTATATTCTTGGAATTTCTCAAAGGCCTCGGATTTATGTTTCATCAAGAAAATGAATCCATACCTAGAGTAATCATCCGTAAAAGTAATGAAATATGAAAAATCGCCTCTTGCATGTGTAGACATTGGACCACATACATCGCTGTGTATGAGTCCTAAGATCTCGCTCGCTCTTACTCCATGTCCAGTGAATGGAGTCTTTGTCATCTTTCCTTTGAGACATGATTGACAAGTGGCATAAGATTGATATTCGAACGGATCCAAATATCCTTCTCTATGTAACTTATTTAACCTTGTCTCATTGATGTGACCTAGTCTACAATTCCATAAGAAAGCCTGATTTATATCTGGAGACTTTCTTTTTAGTGTGTTCTGGACATTGAAAATCTGTAATTGGTTTAACACATATATACCGTTATCTAGTGTACCGGACCCAATCAAACTATGATTAAGGTGGATGTTAACAACATCTTTTACAAAAGTGAAATCCTAACCTTCTTTTGATAACAACGATACTGATATGATATTACATGTTAAACTGGGTCCACAAAAACAGTTGCGCAAAACCAAAATATGTCCACTCGTCAATCCAAGGTGATAATCTCCTACGGACACAGCATTCACGCTAGCTCCGTTAGCAAACTGGAGGGTCATATCACCAACCTTCAGCACTCTACGGTTTCTCAGTGCCTGCAATGAATTGCATATATCAGATTCTGATCCGGTATCCAATACCCAGGAAGTAGAGTTGATTGACAGACAATTTTCAATTACAAACACACCTGAAGTCGAAGCCACAGCTTGCTTCGGGTCCTGGTTCTTGGCAATCCAAGCTTTGCAATCTTTCTTCCAATGGCCTTTCCTACGACAGTGGAAGCACTCGTCATTTGCCACTACTGGCACCGCAACCTTTGCCTTTCCCTTAACTCCTACCTTACCAACACTACCTCTTGGTTTGGTAGCGGCCTTCTTCTTCCTTCCCTTGGCCCTTGCCTTGGACCTGGAAGAGGAAGCACCACGAACAAACATAGTGGGTGTTTCCCTTGTTTTCTGCAAGGTGCCATCTGCACTCCTCAATATGTTAAGGAGTTCTGGAAGCTTAACTTCCTTACCTTGAATGTTGAAATTCAAGATAAATTGGGCGTAGGTGGAAGGAAGGGACTGAAGAACTAAGTCTGTATATAGCTCATTCTCTAATGTTGTCCCGAGGTCCGCGAGCTCTTCTATATAGCCAATAATCTTAAGGACATGTTCTCCTACAGATGATTCGACGGCCAGCCTCGACTGAAACAAGTTCTTCGAGGTCTCGTTTCTAGCTATACGAGATTGCTCTCCATACAGTTCCTTGGTGTGGAGAAATATGGATTCAAGATCCATATTCTCGTGCCTCCTCTGATGTTCATTATTCATAGAGGCAAGCACGATGCATTTGGCCTTCGCGCAGTCAATCTCCCAGGTCTTGCGGATTTCTTTATCCGTGACACTGGATTCTGGACCAGGGACATCAGGTGCCTTAGTAGTAAGGACATACCCCAATTTGTCATAAGTTATTGCCATCTTGACATTCCGGAACCGGTCTTTATAGTTTGGCCCTATCAAAATATTTTTATCTAATAGTAACGTAAGGCCTGTCATGTTCTGGGTCGCTGCAATTAGGAGAGAGAGAGAGAGGAAATACTTTAGCATGATGATCTTGCAAGTTTAGAGTGGTTTTTAGTTTATCTAAACAGGATGGCTCCACTGTTTCTCGAATCCCTCCTCAAACTAAAAAGAAAGAACTAATCAGGACTATTCTCACCGTACAATTCTTGCTTAACCGTTCAGCCAAGCCGGTGTCGGTACTTCGAGGGAGGTTTTACGACACTTTCGCGAAGTTCCTTAATTAAATAACCTCTTTTTTCTGGGGGCGTAGCCCCGTTGACACCTTTCTCGACACCTACTTGGTTTATAGCATTGATCGTTAAGTGACGAATCTCTTGATGAGTAGCGGATACTCACAGTAGGATCGGGATCCAAATATCATCGTGTGATAAAGCTGAAGGAATCCTACCAAAATTATCACACTCCAAATGTTATGCATCTCTTTGCAAATTTCAGTTTCTTTAGAAATTCCTGATGTGGATTTTTTCCCCATGCTCTTATGACCTTGGCGTTGGTCAAAATGTCATAAGTCACATGTCAAGTTCTACCCATCATTATCTTGTTAATTTGAACCCATCCGTACATACCCCTGACGTTGGCCAAATGATAGTACGACTATCCCAAACCAACTCATCTATCTATGCAACAAATGAATACCAAGCAACTACCAAACACTATGCCTTGGCGTGGTCAAAATACATAGCTTGAATACTACTGAATACCCAAATGAAATGACGGAGGGCTACGAATGGTTTTGGTGAAACCGTGAATGTAGTGAACTTGATATGATCGAAGGAACCTGATAGATTTTAAAAGGAGTGGTTTAAGCTCCGCAATTAAAAATATCTTCTGTTTTAAAAAAAACCGAGTGGTTACTTTTAAACTGTTCCAACGATTCAACTTTGGTTTATTTTCTTTGCATTAATATAATGCGTCCCATGAATTAACCTATCATTGCAGAAAACAACGAAAATACAACGTTGTCACGTCCCGAAATTACGGAACATGACCGACACTTAAATTACGAAACGTCTCGAGGCGTACGTAGTCTAAGTAAGCCGAAAACCCAGAAATCCAAACCAAGAAAAGTAGTAGAGTGAAGGAAAAACCAATTTAAATCAAGTAGTTTGCAACATACGCCGAAATATGCATTTTAAAATCACAAGTCTTTTCTAAAAATTTCGGCAGAGTTTCCTTTGTAAATACTGACTCCAAACGGGTACAAACCCAGATAAAGCATATATAATAAATAAAGGCATCCCCAAGCGGGAGCTATCTCTTCGTCAAACGACGGTCACAACCACACAAGCAATATAATATACAATGCCGAAGGGCGAGGATCACAACAGAAAAGGAAACTCAAAACAACATGAAATCCATAGAAATACAACGCGCGACTCTTAGGTCGAAAGAATAAACAACTAGTCTGAAGTCTGAAATAAATACATGTCTGGTTGATGGAGTTTACTAGATACAACTGAAATAAATAATATACAAGGTATAATGGTGGTCACGATGCAAGTGGACCCACCTACCAAGAAAATCACCCGGAAAGGAAGCAGTGTGCCAGCAAAGCCGTAATGAAACCTGTACGGCAAAACCTGCAAGAAACTGTGGCACAACGGGGGTGAGTTGCCAACTCGTGAATAGAAAACATCTACGAGCAGAAATCACATGTATGATGCAATCCTAGGTCATACGATCAAAATATATATAATCCTCAAAATGATAAGTCTGAAGTATGAAAAGGTGGCAAGGGTAACCATCTAACCCAAGTGTAATCCCATGTGCTCGTGTCAGTGCCTCAGGTAGCAATATATCATATGGATGAGGTATGAATGCATGAAAACCGAATACATGTAAATGAAGAAACTTCTTTCATAACTTAGTGAGATTTTTGTATATTTAAAACGAGGTATCATTAATGAAATCAGCATAAACAGTGTTTAGCATCGACACAAAACATAAATCCCAATATCTCAATATCTCAGGCTCCGGCTATCCGGACTGGCCTGTATCATCAAATCTCAAAATCTCAGTGTCTCAATCTCACTATCTAGGGCGCCGTCAGTCCGGATCGGCCCCTAACATCAATCACAGGACCACGACGGTATCCTCCGGATATCCGACGCGTCAGATAAAATCACCGGTAGGTAGTCTTCCCCAGCCGGGCTCATTGTCTACTACTCGATCTTCTTGCCCCGGGATACCTTACCGGGTCCACCATATACCCGAGACGGTTCATCCGGCTCCTCGAATCGGGTCTCGAAATCCAACAGAAAACTCATGGTGGACGACTCATACATCATGAGAGAACCACAGTTTTTATTTTAAAAAGAGAGAGAAGTTTATAAATATTCTTGCGGTTTACCCCCAAATCCCGGAAATCTCAGGAAAATCCGAAATCCAATCATTAATAGCACGTAACCAGTGAATGTAGGCATAAAACTCCATAATACGGCATGACAGTGAATAATATACTCAAAGTAGCAAGTAATAACTGCAATGTCTAAACTAGCATATAAGGCAAGTACACTAATATTATGTCGAAACTATCAGCTAACAAGCTATGTCGATGAAATAGTATTGTCTAAAGTGTACGTGACATGGAAATTACCGATGAGGATGTGTGTGAGCCGGCAAGTAAGTGTACGTGGAACATACGCATCATCGGTAATGGTGCTGGTGTCCTAACAGCATGATATCAATAATGGTATATGAAATCACAATATAAGTATGCGATGCAGAGCGAACAGCAATAAGGTGCGGGAGCTGAATAATAAACACAATGATAACTAATCTGCATTTAATATAAATATAAGTCATACAGTAGTGCCTTTTGAAATAACACGAATCGCGGTGTTTTGGAAATAAGGGCTACGGTGTTTTTAAGAAAAGATACGTCCTTTAAAATATCCGTAGAATCCCTTGGCCTGTCTTTAAAATACCCACGATTCGTTAGTTTGTGAAATAGGTAGGAATCAAATCTAGTCTAATAACTACCCTAAACTATAGGGCTGAGCTAACAGGCTAAACGAAAGGTAAGAAAACCGCCTAACATCTGAGTCGATACATACATACATACATATATATATATATATATATATATATATATATATATATCTTAGTCGGTGATCCCTCCTCAATAGTATCATATACGACACAATATCTATAATATGACATCCTCAAGTCAAGAGTGCGGATCTATCATCAATATATAGCTCGTACGTAAATCCGTCGTACTGCATCCCAAATCTGGGTACGGGTCAATATCACATTCATTACATTATTCATCTGGTATCTTCTTTATCAAAGATTATAATCCGGGGTACTGATCTATGTCTAGTACAATACTAATACCATCTATGTATGCATGCACGTATATGAAACGCTACGTCAAAGGACCCGCTAAAACATCATGTCGTATCTCAAATACGAACCCTGTCATATCACCGATCTCACGACCTCAAATCGAATCTCATCGACTCATCTCAAATCCCAAGTACTATCCTCGTAATCCAGTATATGTACACCCAGTCCCATACCCATGTGTATATATACCTGTCCCCCTATACGAACATGTGAAAGAAAGAATGTATGCAAGTATGTGTATGCGTGTGCGAGTGCAACCATTACTCTAGGGTTTCGCAACTAATATTAAACCAATCCAAGAATACCTAGAATCCATCTTTATCATCAATAAACTCAAATCAACATATAAAATATATATGTGTGTATACGTATTCGTATACATCACAATGAACTGCGGGGGTGCTATACGCCATCCACCCGACTTCCTCCGTAGATATAATCTACTCACCTTGCATCCTGCGTACCGGTGTCGATGTCGCCTTCATATTCTTCATCATATGAAACCCTCGTGAAGGTACCTACAAAAATCACACAATCGCAGAAGCACATGAAAATCACATCGGAAAACCCGAAACGACATGCTAAGGCCTATAGGTTAGAACCTATGGACTACGCTTCCAACACCATCAACACCCTCGATATTGTCGTACAAACGTCAAGAGATCGAGGTAAAACACAAATACGCAAATCCAGAATTCAAAATATGAGAAACGAAACATCGAATCAAAACAACAACTATTGTAAATGGTCCCAGATTTTACCCTAGGTCAAACCAGACAATTTTGCATATGCTAAGGGTCTAATTTACTGATGAGGGGACTATAGAACAAGAACGAGGCCAAACGGTCCAGGTCTGGCCGCAATTTGCGGCCAAAAGGATTATTTTTGCGGCCTGAAGGTGGAGTCAGGGGCTGGGGTCTTGGGGTTATCTTCCTGGTTGCCTGCACATCTCTCTGTCCATGCAAAATAATTTGTAGAGTCTCGGGGTGATAGAAGATTCCATTTAACCTTCACAGAATCACAATTTTTCCGATATCGGCTTTCTAAATCCGTATTCCGTGTTTAAGTTTCAGGTTTTAGTCCAATATGATATCACTAACAGGGGTTTAAGGTCACTACTAGCCTCAATTTCACTTTACAACTGCATTCAAAACCTAACCCTAACTAGAAATTTCTAAGTTCACTAAACATCGATATATCAGTTCCAAACAACTTAGGTGCTAAAGTGAATGGAAAACTATGGTAAGGGTAAAGGAAATACCTCATTTGGCAACTCAAGAATTTTCTTGAGTTGCCCAAAGTCCTCAAAACTCAATTTTTCTTGGTCCAATGTGCTTCCCTTGAGCTAGTGAACATTTTTAATGAAAATGAGATAGGGTTTTGGGTTTGTTTTGGGGGTGTTTTGAGGGTTTGAAGAGGAGGGACGAGAGTGTGCTGCCATGGATGGTGAGAGAGTGAGAAAGATGAAGGAAAAATGAAGAGAGAACAATGAGCCATCACTTTGGTTTGACTCCTCACCCTCTCTCTCTCATGCCCACACCCCTTGCCATCATTGTGTCCCCCTTTTGACTTTTTTTTCTTTTCTTCTCTCAAATAAAACAACGACCATGATATATAACAAGAAGAAAGACATGATAAAATGTAACAAGTGTAGAAATGACATGGTGCATGTCATGTGCACAAATCCGGTTTAATACACGATTAGCGATTTTTAATCGCGATTAGCACTAAAAGTGATTATAAATAATCATAAAAATTCATAATTGCTTAAATCCAATAAAACACCCTCATTTCAGTAATTTCCATAATTTTCCAAATTTCCCCCAATTTATCGGTATTTAATTATACCGCCTTATTAAAATATTCAATATTTTATTATTTTAATTATAAAAACTCCCAAAAATAATATTCTATTTTTCTGAAATGTTACAATCTTCCCCCCTTAGAGAAATTCGGTCCCCGAATTTAAATTTAAACCCCTCAAATACTAAAACATTTCAGTAAAAAGTCCAAGTCGTCGGGGTCCTGAAATCATCAATACATAAAACGCATCATAGCGCAATGCATGCGCATGAACAATGAGCAGATAACTCAAAATCAAATCTCCATCAAGCATCCCGCAATCATCGGAGTCATGGCAAAGACACAATGTCAAAATCCAAAATAAAACCAATATGATATAAATCAGAACTATACATGTAGACATCAAATCTATACATGTAAATCGCTGAAGTAAATGCATGCCAAATCTTTTTAAGTCGCTGTGCGATGCGCTTAACACTGCACAGTGGCGGACGTCTATTATAATAAAATAACCATATACGTATATATCCTTTGTTTAATATGTACGTTCCGCCGTTTTGAAAACAATTTAGAAGGGTTTCCTTGTTTTAAATGTTTCGTGTCATCTCAGACACGTAGGTAAATACTGAGACTATAGCTCTCTTTTTGGAAATCCCTTCAATATCTATCAATGCATGCAAAATATACTCAGGTACTGTCATCTGACTAGTCCTGCTCTGTACGAAAACAATAATAAACATCATAAAAACGTACTGCTCCATAAGAAATCAATCCCAAAATGTGCATATGAATACTACGTGCGTCTGGTGCGCACGGAAATCAAAACCCATGAATGTGCCAAACCTGTGCACAAAACCACATCTAAGTGCAATGGGTGTGCATGAAACGCCTGTCATAGGCAACGTGTGTGCCTGACAGCAAAATCAGGTGCATCTGACATGCACGAAGAATATCGATTTAGTGCATCTGGTGTGCACCAAAATCGCATCTCAAAACATGCGCCCAACATGCGCAAAAATCCAAATCAGGTGCATCCATCATGCACGAATAAAATCTAACTCATGTGCATCCAACATGCACGAAGTCGTGAAATCCAATATCTAACGCCGAACCTGCGCAAAATCCAACCCGAGCGTGTCAAATATGCGCAAGAATCCAAACAGGTGCACTAGGTGCACAAAACAATATCGTGTATCACAATCCAAATCCATATCTCAAATGACATCAAATCGAAGTCTAGTGCAACTGTGGTGCACAAAATTCATATCACTGCACTGCAAGCATAAGTGAACTATACCGAGTGCAAAAACCAAATCGGGTGCGTACATATGCACAAAATCAACTCAACTGTATGAAACCCATAAAATCATAAACATGTGAAACCAAGGCACGAAAACGATATCAAGTGCAACAACTGTGCAAAAATCGTAAATACTCAGTAAGTGCAACCTGGGTGCACGAAAACAAATATCATGAAACTCAATCATCAAAATCAATCATGTGAATAGATCGCCCCAAATACCGAAATCAAGTATGGCGGAATAGTCCCGCTCAAGCACATCCTCTAATAATCTCTGGCCAACTATCGTGGTCACTCATAGCATGTCTCGTCGACGATGCTGAACTCCGGCCTGCTGGGCGTGCGTAATATGACCGCTCCTGGGTCCAAGTCTTCTTGTATAGTATTCCAGAAAGGTCCTGTCGAGGTCTCTCAAATCTCTTCTCTGCCGAACTGTCCATAAGTCATCGTTCTTTACTATATCTGTTTCTTGTTTCGGAATGGCTGAATACTCATCGCGACTCCTTCTGGAAGATATATCCATACACAACGTCCCTGCATGCGTATCACATCTCTGATGTCGGCGGAATGGAACATCATCTTATCAAGATCTCGTACGAACCTCTTACTCCACTTTTCTCTAATGTCGACTGCTTCGGACTGTTAGTTGTATGTATGCCCTAGAGGCCAGTATTGTACAGATGATATATATTATATTGGATTCTTGGACATATATAGAGAGCACTTTCTTGCTCGATATGATAGTATGCTATCTGGTTGCTCTTTATCTTAACATGTATACTTGTCTCTTGATACTGTCTTATGGTTACATGTTGGTAAAGCCCTTAGGATGTGTACTTGACTACCTGGACTATGATGCAGATCATACTAGTGGGGACATGGTAGTCCATAAGTACATCCTTCAAGGTCTCTAGTCGTGGGTGTATCGAGACAGGGCATCGATATACCAGAGTAAACTAGCGTATACGCTTCTCGACCCATGAGATGGGCGATGGATGATCCCATATCCATTGGTGTTTGACATCAGAGATGGTATGCGGGTGCTCAGTGGAGACTGGGTACACTGGACGGACTTGCCGAGAACTCCCAAATGGTATTATACCTCACGTCAGATTGCAGTTCTCTGGTGACACTTGTGCAGGTTAGTCTGTAGACCCGAGATCGTCATAGAGTCTTGTGTGATTCCCACCGTGTTTTGATTTCCACCTTACCACGTCCAAGAGGGCGTGCAAAACGGTGGTTTTTAGGTACAGTCCCGAGTCACATGGAGGCAATGAGTGATAAGAGGGGTTTCGTCACTCTCGGTATTAGGGGTTGATGTTGCGCTGTGCTCGATTGGCCGTAACAGGGAAGTCCCTGGCCAGGGCTGATTTAGAGATTTACTGGTAAGTGTTACCAGTAGTTTCTCGACCCGTTATGAGCCTCATATCGACATGACTTATCGGTTATTGGGGTCTGACGTTTACCACCCCTAGACTTGATATGCGACATATCAGACGAGGAGACCGGACTGTACGGGAAGTGTTACCGGCAGGCTTTTACAGGAGTTGGAGCGGGCTTGCTTGCTGATCTTCTCATCGCTCAATACCTGGGTAGCCATTACGTCCAGCTAGTACCGCTGACGGCTTGTGGGTGCTTGATGTGATCATCACCTACTGCCGGCGTATTGACGAGTCTTTAGAGTCCTACATAGAGGTTTTACTGGCTCATGCAAAACGAAATAGGAGCACGTATGTGATATGTGCGGGACCGAGAATAATGCATGTATGTTATACCGTATTCTATTCTCGCGACTTTATGTATCGGTCGGTTATATATGATATAGCCGGGTTATCAAATCAAGTGTTGATTCGATAAGTCGATACAATGGATGTTAGTCGGTTATATGAGATATGACCGGATTATTAAGTCAAGTGTTGATTTAATAATTTAGTGTATAATTGTATATTAGATATACTAGTTTACATTAACCAACATTTGTTCACTTAAGGATTTTTTCTCACATGTGCACACTTGAATATATATATGTGATATATATTAAAAAGTGTTTTCTTTTTGTATCATGGTTGATGATACACTAGACATCGGTGTGTAAGACATACACCATTCTATTTTATATGGTGGGTTATAATTATTTAAGGTAATTACAAAATTAGTGGAATTTTGGAAAGAGCATGAAGCTTGTAGAAGCTTGCTTTGCTTTGACAAAGTCCACTAGCTTTGTCTTTACTTTAGATTTTTGTTGACCTAACCATTTGGATTAGCCTTGGTTATGTCTCTACATGAGTTAGTATATGATACTCACTCACCATGGTTAGCTCACTCACTTGATCATTATCCTCATCTCTTTCTTTTGTTCATCTTCTTCTTCTTTGTTCAAAAGAAAAGCTTGCTAGGGTTTGATCCAAAGTGAGAAAGATTGTGAGAAATAAAGTTCTAAAGAGAACCCACTTCCTATTTCTCCATCCTCTACTAGACTAGCACTTTAGTTTAGGGTGTTTGCTTCACTAATTCTCTAGTTAGTGAAGTAGAAGCTTGAGTTGGCATCCCCTCGACGTAGATCATCTTCGGCCTCGAAGACTTCAAGCAAGGATGCTCCTTTGCCTCGTGAAGCCATGCAAGAGTCCGGGAGAACCACGATCGCAGCGAAGGGACTTCAACAAGGAGCTTTAGAAGTGAAGGACCGATCTACAAAGGTTGTATTTCGTATTCCCTTAGTAGTAAATGTCCTTTACTAGCATGTGAAACCCTAATTTTCTAGCAACGATCTTGTTTAGGGTTATTCGGCACGGCTAAAATTTTAAACGGGTATGGTTGATGCATTGTAGAACCTTATTAGAGTGTCTAGTAACCTTACAGTGGTATCAGAGCCTAGCTAGAGCATTAGGCGACGTGTTTACGAAGTTAAAACTCCGAACGAACCCGGATATGTCAAAGTTAACCCCCTCTCTGTACATTTTAATACAGAAAAAACACAGTTTTTAATAAATGTACATAGAGGGGGTTAACTTTGACATATCGGGTTTCGTTCGGAGTTTTAATTTCGTAAACACGTCGCCTAATGCTCTAGCTAGGCTCTGATACCACTGTAGGTCAGGCAGCCACCCTATCCAATGGGGTTACCGTGGCACCAACGGGTCACTCAACATCGACACGACTTATCAAGCTACTGGGGTCTGACGTTTACCACCCCTAGGCGAGATATGCGACATATCAGACGAAGAGACCGGACTGTACGGGAGTGTTACTGGTTGGATTCACGGGAGAATGTACAGGCTTGCTTGTTGATCTTCTAATTGCTCAATACCTGGGTGGCTGTTACGTTTAGCTGACCGCTTGCAACTTGTGGGTGTTTGATATGATCATCACCAACTGCCGGCGTATTAACGATTCTTTAGAGTCCTACACAGAGGTTTCCTGGCTTAGGCAAAACGGAGTAGGAGCACATATGTGATATGTGCGGGACCGAGAATAATACGTGTATGCGATACCGTATTATATTCTCACGATATGAGATATCGGCCGGGTATATGTGATATAACCGGGTCATCGGATCAAGTGTTGATTCGATGAACTGATACAGATTATATTAATCGGTTATTTATGAAATAGCCGGATTATCGGGTCAAGTGTTGATTCGATAATTTAATGTATAATTATATATTTGATATATTAAATTACATTAACTAATATAAGCTCACTTAAAGATTCTTTTTGTCACTCGGGTAATACATTGATATATATGCGATATATGTTAATTGTATTAATTTATTTTGTTACAATAAATATTTTATATGTGATATATAATATTGTAACATGTTATGGTTATAAATGCAACATGATTTGTGGAGTTTAATACAGAAAAAACACAGTTTTTAAAAAATGTAAAGAGAGGGGGTTAACTTTGACATATCGGGGTTCGTTCGGAGTTTTAACTTCGTAAACACGTCGCCTAATGCTCCCAAAACTCTGTGATTAGAGACTGTTCGAGCTACCGGATTGGATTGGTAAATAAATGAAATTGACCAGCGGTGAACACGGGCGCGGAGAAGACGGAGACCATCTCGGCGGAGGAATCAATTTCTTATTTGCTGAATCTAAAACAAGATCCTTGCTCTATTTGCTAGGCTCTGATACCACTGTAGGGTTACTAGGCACTCTAATAAGGTTCTACAATGCATCAACCATGCCCGTTTAAAATTTTAGCCGTGCCGAATAACCCTAAACAAGATCGTTGCTAGAAAATTAGGGTTTCACATGCTAGTAAAGGACATTTACTACTAAGGGAATACGAAATACAACCTTTGTAGATCGGTCCTTCACTTCTAAAGCTCCTTGTTGAAGTCCCTTCGCTGCGATCGTGGTTCTCCCGGACTCTTGCATGGCTTCATGAGGCAAAGGAGCGTCCTTGCTTGAAGTCTTCGAGGCCGAAGATGATCTACGTCGAGGGGATGCCAACTCAAGCTTCTATTTCACTAACTAGAGAATTAGTGAAGCAAACACCCTAAACTAAAGTGCTAGTCTAGTAGAGGATGGAGAAATAGGAAGTGGGTTCTCTTTAGAATTTTATTTCTCACAATCTTTCTCACTTTGGATCAAACCCTAGCAAGCTTTTTTTTTGAACAAAGAAGAAGAAGATGAATAAAAGAAAGAGATGAGGATAATGATCAAGTGAGTGAGCTAACCATGGTGAGTGAGTATCATATACTAACTCATGTAGAGACATAACCAAGGCTAATCCAAATGGTTAGGTCAACAAAAATCTAAAGTAAAGACAAAACTAGTGCACTTTGTCAAAGCAAAGCAAGCTTCTACAAGCTTCATGCTCTTTCCAAAATTCCACTAATTTTGTAATTACCTTAAATAATTATAACCCACCATATAAAATAGAATGGTGTATGTCTTACACACCCATGTCTAGTGTATCATCAATCATGATACAAAAAGAAAACACTCTTTAATATATCTCACATATATATATTCAAGTGTGCACATGTGAGAAAAAATCCTTAAGTGAACAAGTGCTAGTTAATGTAAACTAGTATATCTAATATACAATTATACACTAAATTATTAAATCAACACTTGACTTAATAATCCGGTCATATCTTATATAACCGACTAACATCCATTGTATCGACTTATCGAATCAACACTTGATTTGATAACCCGGCTATATCATATATAACCGACCGATACATAAAGTCGCGAGAATAGAATATGGTATCACATACATGAATTATTCTCGGTCCCGCACATATCACATACGTGCTCCTATTTCGTTTTGCCTGAGCCAGTAAAATCTCTATGTAGGACTCTAAAGACTCGTCAATACGCCGGCAACAGGTGATGATCACATCAAGCACCCACAAGCCGTCAGCGGTACTAGCTGGACGTAATGTCTACCCGGGTATTGAGCGATGAGAAGATCAGCAAGCAAGCCCTCTCTAACTCCTGTAAAAACCTGCCGGTAGCACTCCCCATACAGTCCGGTCTCCTCGTCTTATATGTCGCATATAAGTCTAGGGGTGGTAAACGTCAGACCCCAATAACCGATAAGTCGTGTCGATATGAGGCTCATAACGGGTCGAGAAGCTACTGGTAACACTTACCAGTAAATCTCTAAATCAGCCCTGGCCAGGGACTTCCCTGTTACGGCCTATTGAGCACAGCACAACATTCAAAATTAGTTACATTTTTTAAAAACTGTGTTTTTAAAAACTGGGTTTGGGGCAGTACGGCGTTGCCACATGTGAGGCATTGGTTTGACCCTTCTACGGCTGGACCATCGGTACTGTGGCATGTGATGGATACTTTTTTGAACTCCGCTCAAGTGTTGAGCTATTTGGGAAATCTTGGGTGTTTGTTTATTCAATCGGAAAGTTTAACATTGTCTATTTATCTGGAATATGATACAATATTTGGAATCCACAAGTAGTTATGAGATAACTAATTTTGAATGTTATAAATCTAGCAGTTTAGTCTCAGATGATCGGTTGCCATGGGATTTTGATGCGATCAAAAGTCCGTCGCAATCACATAGCGTACGCGGATACTCGCCGAGTAAAATTAATAGATAGCCACGCCCCATAGCCCCGACCAAGTGACTGTAGGAGAACCCCGTCGTCAAAAGCATCCGTCCGGGTGCTCGCGGCACGGTGTTTCGCCTAGTGCACTTCGTCGACGGCATCCGGGGGTGCGGCCGTCTACTAAAGTTTGCGACGAGCATTCGATCAGGATGTCGGGAATCTTGTTGAATTTCCCGACTAGATATTGAAATGTGTTTTCGAGATCGAGACTAAAATGCGGGATTTATAATTGTTAGGCATGCGATGTCTAAGGAATTCATTTGGTTAGGCATGAGATGTCTATGGAGGTTGCGGATTCCAACTGTTGTAGTTTTACACTTTATTTTCTGTGACCGTAAGCGTAGTATGTGGTGTATCGCCTGTTTCGTTGCTATATGATTGATAAAGTTTTAGCGTGCATAGTTAATTACCGTAATCAAGACGGTTTCGCTTATAGCTAGCCGGTTGAGTACGGGTCGTCCACAGGGAGATGGGAATCTTTTTCTATGTGCTTTAACGAGTTAAGTCCAAATGTCCAGGTTTGTTTGAGATTAACTATGTGCTAAAATGTATATAAAGAGAGCTTGTTAGGGTTAGGATTAGGTTAGTTTGAGATAGGAGTCGCTCACTTCTTTCGTTGCCACTCTTAATATTGGTATTACGGTAATCGGCAACAACGGGGATTAGCACGACTAGGAAGGAACTTGCGAGTATAAGCTAGGCTTTCCAACGCTTAGTTCCTTCCTTTTGGTCCTTGTCCGTCCGTTCTTGGCTCTTAGCCTTAACCTCCGGTTAATTCAACCACAACCGGTCTCACTAAGGAATCACCGCTATCATGTAGGATAGGGTGCCGTAGGGAGCGGATTGTGGTTCAATTAACGGGAGTCCGAATTATGATGTTGGGCAAGGAAAGAGTGAGAGAGATTTCTTTCTCTCAAACTTTCCTTCTCCTACCCTAACAAGTGAGAAAACTACTCACCCATTACAAGAAAAAGGAAAATAAAACAAAAAAGAGGAAGATTGAAAGAAAGAGGTTAGAAGATTACAACTAGCTATTTGAGACCTCACCTTGGCAAGGATCAAGATTAAGCATCATTGTTGTTAAGGATAAAGTAAAATGGAAGAAGACAGAAACAAACAACAAATAACAACAACTAGATTATCGAATGAAAAATACAAGCAATTATAATTAACAACATAACAAGACAAGCATGATAACAAAAAGAACTCTTTTATTCATCTCTTCACTGATAAAATCTCACTACAAGATTTTAATGGAGAAAAGATGATAAGAGGAAGAAGAACAACAAAGTATATCTAAAATTTTACACAAGAATAAGCACTCCTTGGCTTGGCAAGTTCTGGGCTATTTATAGGCAGGAAACAGAGAACCTAGGGCAACATTCAGGACCCAAATGAATTGACCAAACTGCCCCCAGAAGATTTTCCACTGTCGAGCTAACTAGGCCGCAGATCCGCGGCCTAGACGCCATGTTGGCCGCGGATCTGCGGCCATCTAGGTGAGTTGGCTTGTCGGATTTGGTGGGTTTGCCTGTTCTTCTGTTATCTTCAGTGTGGTATATGTGGTTTCTCAGAAGCTCTTCACATTTCTTCCAGATTTTCAGCAGATAAAAATGTGATTTGATGTGAATCTTTTGCCATGATTTTCTTGAGCTCCGCGTAGACATGTTGGATCTTTTGTTGACATTGTGCTTTGTGCATGAAAATGACCATCGATTTGCCATTTTGTCCCTTAAACTGGTGTGCGGCAACATACGGATAGAGACCGGAGACCCGTGCTTTATCTGTGGTTGGCAGTAATCCAGAATTTGTCGTGCTTTTCCATGAATTTCACTGTTTAGAGATGAGAATCTGTATCCTGCAATTAACTAGCAAACACGGCTTAAGAGTACCTACCGATAAGCAATGCGATAAAAAATGGGCGGTATAAAAATGCAAAAATCCGATATGAACAAATACCCCCAAACTTATCATTTGCTCGTCCCGAGCAAAGCCAATTTATTCACAAAAATTCCTAACCTCACTTTCGCAGGGAACGCGATTGCACAGAGCAAGTGCAACAAGCCGTTAAACCTCTAGGTGTCCTTAGTAGGAAGAGTGTTGTCTCCTGAGGGTTTTCAGCGGATACTACCCACAAAATCCGGTCAAGCTAGTTTTGCAAAATAACTATGATTCAAAATCTAAGGTTTTGTTTTAAAAATAACAAATCTATTATCCTAAGTCTAGACTATCGAACCTTTATTTTTCACACCTTGCTTCTTATTTAACTTAAGATTTTATATGTCTTTACGTGCAGTGCAAATAGTGTCGTTAAGTTCCAGAAGGATCGATTAAAGTCATCATGTCACAAAATAAAGCCCAGATTAAATTTTTAAAAGGATCACATAAGTTTTATAGAGAGTTAAGTAATTTTCAAGTTTCATTTTCCAGTAAGGTTTCAATTTCAGAATTTCTATCTTCCTTAACAGGAAACTAGGTCTTATTTTTCACTCCACCTTTTTCTTGTTTTCATTTCATACACACCTCTGTGAACGTGCAATAGTCTTTATCATAGAATAAAACCTTCATATCTCCGCTTGATATACTTTTTTTTATAAAAACTTGTCTTTTGTCAAGATTATTCTCACACAAAGAACCGTTAGGAATTTTAACTCGGAAAGAACACTTGCTTGACTTTGTTTTAATCTGGACTTTCTAGGCTTCTTAACGAGCTTTGGGCCAATGCACCCAAACCCGTTGGCTTTAAGGCATTAGGTGTAGAGACACCCCAGCGGACTTAATTACTCAAGTTACCTAGGCCCAAAAACAGAAAATCATGATGATTCAGTGCGAACGGAGATATCACCGGCAGTTCAATTATTTTTTGGATAAAAGATGTGTTTAGTGGGTTTGGTGTGTAATCATTCCAATCAAGTTCCAGATGGGTTATTTTTCAGAATTAGTTCCAATTAAGGCATCAATAACATTCCTTCATATTCGCTTCACTTCATAAACTATTCTTGATATTACTTATTTCAGAACAAACCTATTTGATCCTCAGAAAATAATTTATCCATTTAAAAGTTTTTAGACACAATAGACTTGTCATCTAATTTTCAAAAACTTACGACACGTGTAATGTGATGTAAAGACGTATATCAACTATAGTTAACTTCAAAGGAGAGTTATCTTTTAGGTTTTCAAAATCTAAAAATAAGATTTAGTTATTCTTATCTTATCAAACAAAACCGTCGAAATGTTGAATCTGAGTTCTCCCACTAGCTAACTTGACAAAAAAGTTTTTATGGATTTTATGGATTTTAGTATGCAGATGCAAAATATACATATGAATGCGAAGGTTAGAAATGCGTACCGAGCGAACTACCAAACTTAAACTGGACAGTGTCCTCACTGTCATTGCATGAAGAAATCATTGAAGGGTCAAAATTGTCGGTTAGATATGCACAATTTTTTTTGTTTTTGTTTTTAAAGAAAAGAATAATAAAAATGGATATGCACCGGACAAGAATATTCACATATATATACAAAATGGTATATACATACCCCCAAACTTATTTGAAACAGTGTCCACTGTTTTGGCTGGATAACCGAAGTTTGGTGGTAGGCAGAGGAAGATTATGCAAGGTAAACCGGCTCCATTAAAACTAGGAGCTCCTCTGTTGGTTCAGCGCTAAGGTACGGTTTTAGTCTGTGTCCGTTTACTTTGAAAAATGAACCGTCCTTTGGATTCTCCAAATCCACAGCGCCATGCGGATACACATTCCGCACAAAATATGGCCCTTTCCAGCGAGATCTGAGCTTACCTGGATGAAAATGTAGCCGGGTGTCGTAAAGCAGTACCTGTTGACCAGGTGCAAATGTTTTGCGCAAAAGGTGTTTATCGTGAAACACCTTCGTTCGGTTCTTAACGAAAACCGCGTTTTCGTAAGCCTCATCCCGAAGCTCGCTCAATTCGTTCAACTGCAGCTTCCGATGGCTGCCTGCATCTTCGAGGGATAGATTCAGCTCCTTTATCGCCCAAAATGCGCGATGCTCTATTTCCACAGGAAGGTGGCAAGCCCTTCCGTAAACAAGCCGATAGGGAGGCATGCCAAGATCGGTCTTATAAGCCGTTCGAAATGCCCAGAGGGCATCAGTGAGTTTTAACGACCAATCCTTACGATTCTTGGAAACCGTCTTCTCCAGTATCTGTTTGATCTGCCGATTTGAAACTTCGGCTTGTCCACAGGTTTGGGGGTGGTAGGGCGTAGATAGCTTATGATATATGGAATATTTCCGCATCAAGGCCTCGAAAGTCTTATTGCAGAAATGAGTTCCATTGTCGCTAATGATTGCTCGGGGGTGCCTAAACCGGGAGAAAATGTTTTCCTTAAGAAATCTAACGACAACCTTGTTGTCGTTAGTCCGGCTGGGCACAGCCTCGACCCACTTAGAGACATAATCAACAGCGAGAAGGATGTACAAGTTCCCAAAAGAGCTGGGAAACGTCCCCATGAAATCAATCCCACAAACATCGAAAATCTCCACAACCAAGATTGGTTGGAGCGGCATCTCGTTTCTCCTGGATATCCGGCCCAAATGTTGGCACCGGGAGCAAGTCTTGCAGTAGTCATGAGCGTCTTTGAAGAGTTGTGGCCAGTAGAAACCACACTGCAAGATCTTCTCTGCTGTCTTTCTGGGGCCAAATGCCCGCCACATGCTTGATCGTGGCAAAACGATAGCACACTCTTGAATTCATCGTCAGGGACACACCGACGAATAATCGGGTCGGGACAGTACTTGAACAGATATGGTTCGTCCCAGTAAAAGTGTTTTACTTGGGATAAGAATCGAAGTCTGTCCTGACTTGACCATTCAGTCGGTAGTAATCCTGTGGCCAAATAGTTCACAATATCTGCGAACCAGGGTTCGCAAGATACTGTCAAGAGCTGTTCATCCGGAAAAACGTCGTTGATCGGAATTTGAAGTGACGGCGAAGAAGGAAGTCGTGAGAGATGGTCGGCGACTACGTTTTCACATCCTCTTTTGTCCTTGATGACAAAGTCAAACTCTTGAAGCAAGAGGATCCAACGTATCAGCCGAGATTTTGCATCTTTCTTCGCAAAAAGATGGTGCAGAGCAGAATGGTCCGTATAGACGATGACTGGAGAGCCGATGAGGTAAGGCCTGAAATTTTCTAAAGCAAATACAACAGCCAAGAATTCCTTCTCAGTTGTTGTATAATTCAGTTGGGCGTCGTTCATGGTTCGGCTAGCATAATAGATTACGTGCGGCATCTTGTTGATGTGTTGTCCAAGGACATCACCGATGACAAAGTCGGATGCATCTCACATAATCTCAAATGGGTGCGTCCAGTCAGGAGAAGAAGTGAATGAGCTTTTTAATGACTCGAACGCAGTCACACAGCTCGAGTTGAAGTCGAACGTCGTGTCCTTGGCCAGCAAAAGAGTCAAGGGCCTAGTAATCTTGGAAATGACTTCAATCTTTGCTTTATCTACCTTAATGCCATTTTGCGAGATGATATGTCCTAAAACAATACCTTCGCGCACCATGAAGTGGCACTTCTCCTAATTCAAAGTGAGGTTCTTGTCCTTACACCGGGTAAGGACAGCGTCGAGATGCAGCAAACACTCATCAAAGGAATCGCCGAAAATGGAGAAATCGTCCATGAAGATCTCCAAGAATTTTTCCACCATGTCTGAGAAGATTCCCATCATACACCGCTGGAAGGTAGCGGGCGCATTGCATAACCCAAAGGGCATGCGACGATATGCAAACGTGCCGAAAGGAAAAGTGAATGTGGTCTTGTCCTGGTCTTTTTCGGCGATGGGAATTTGATTATAACCGGAGTAGCCATCAAGAAAGCAGCAGTACTCGTGTCCGGCCAATCGTTCAAGCATCTGGTCAATGAAAGGTAGCGGAAAGTGGTCTTTCTGCGTTGCGGCGTTGAGTTTTCTGTAATCGATGCATACTCGCCACCCAGCCTGGGTGCGAGTAGGGATTAACTCGTTTGCCTCGTTGGTTATGACCGTTATGCCTGATTTCTTAGGGACAACGTGAATGGGGCTAATCCACTGGCTATCAGAGATAGGGTAAATGATACCACTATCTACACACTTTACGATCTCCCTTTTTACAGCCTCCTTCATGACTGGGTTGAGTCGCCTTTGTGGATCCCTGGCTGGTTTGGAATCATCTATCAGATGAATGTGATGTTCAACGATCAAGGGACTAATCCCCTTGATGTCCGCTATTGACTAGCCAAAAGCTTGCCTATTGCTGTGCAAGACCGCAAGAAGGGCTCTCTCTTGCTCGGGAGCTAGAGAAGCCGAGATGATAACTGGGAGGGTCTCGTTTTCACCCAAGTAAGCGTACTTAAGGTGAGATGGCAAAGGCTTGAGTTCGAGCGTTTGAGGTGAAACGATTGAAGGCAAGATTGGTGAAAAGGTCTCGAACTCAAAGGATTCCAGCAGAGGTTCAAATCGAGTGTAAGCGACCGAGTCGGATGGTTCATCTAACGCATCCGGAAATTCAAAGGATTCCAAATCGGGTGGTGACTGGCTAAGATCGGTCGAGAAAGTGAAACACTCGTAGTCATTGTCGGGCGTAGAAGCAGCAGCATGTTCGAAGAGGAACGCACTAGTGGCGTTAAGGTTATCGTGATCGAACAAAAACTCCTCGAATTCACACTCCTCTGGGGTGATCTCCTGGATTGAGCAAACGTCTAGGATATGAGGATTAGGTTCGGAGGGCTCATTCCCCAACCCAAAAATATTGAGTTCAATTGTCATGTTTCCAAAAGATAGGTTCATCGAACCATTTCGACAATTGATCACAGCATTTGAGGTTACAAGGAATGGGCGACCGTGTATCACCGGAATTTGATTCCGGGGGTTAGCTACAGGCTGTGTGTCTAAAACAATGAAGTCAACGGGGAATATGAAATTCCCAACCTTGATTAACACATCCTCTAGCTCACCCCTAGGATGGGTGATTGATCGGTCGGCCATTTGGAGAGTACAGTGTGTGGATTTCAGCTCTCTTACACCAAGCTGCTCATATACTGAGTACGGAAGCAGGTTAACACTGGCACCAAGATCCAAAAGTGCGCGGTTGATGTTCTTATCCCCAATGGTAATAGAAATCGTAGGACAGCCAGGGTCCTTCCGTTTTTAAGGTAAAGATTGGGTAAGAGCATCACTCACAGCACTAGCTAAGAAAACTTTCTTGGGCACCTGAGATTTCCACTTTTTCGTGCACAAGTCCTTTAAGATTTTTGCGTAGGAAGGGACTTGTTGGACAGCATCTAAAAGGGGAATGTTAATGTTAACCTGCTTAAACAACTCCAGAATTTTCTCCATTTGTGGATTTTGTTTATTGGACCTCAACCAGTTTGGAAATGGAACGTTTTTAAAATTGGTTGAGCCCAATGCTTGTGGAGGAGATTGTGGAGTTGGAACGGATCCCAGAGTTGGAGTTTTCGTGGAGTGAGAAGTGGGCCCGTTCAGAGCAGAAGAAGAAGAAGTGCCTTTTGAAGAATGAAGAATAGGCACAGAAGATGAGGAAGGAGAAGAAGAAGAAGAAGCGGCCGAGGTGTCATTATCCTCAATTGTTGTGCCGATGTTGTTGTGCAGCATCCTTCCAGATCTCAATGTAGTCACGGCACTCACATTATGGTTCTGTTGTTCAAGAGCAACATGCACATTATGTGGGTGACCAGGATTTGGGAGTGGTTGAGATGGAAGCTTCCCCTTTTCTCGCTCGCTTAACGCCGCATTCAGCTGTGCAATCTGGGCTTCGATGGTCTTGATGCTTTGCCCGTGTGCAGCAGTGTGTTGCACCAAAGACTGAACAGACAACTGGATGTTTGCGGTGGATTGTGTCGATTGTTTAACGAACGCCTCCAGACTTCGTTCTAGCGAGGGAACCTTATCGTTGTTTGACGGAACAAAGTTGCTTTGAGAAAAAGAGTTGTTGGGTGCAAAGTTGTTCGTCTGATTTTGAAAAGGTTGGGGTTGGTAGGGCTGCTGAAATTGATGTTGAGTTTGTTGCTGAGCTTGTTGTTGCGGCGGAGGGGGCCTCTGGAAATTGTTGCCTTGGAATTGATGCTGGTTCTGATTCCAGGCGAAGTTGGGGTGGTTCCTCCAACCGGGATTGTAGGTGGAAGAGTATGGATCGTTTCTTGGTCTTTGCTGAAATACAGCATTAACCTGATCCTGTCCTTAAGATGGTGGATTGTAAGGACACTCTTCGGTTAGGTGAGATGGATCGGAACAACAAGCACAAATGGTACGAAGGGGAAAAACAGGGGCAGGAGCAAGAGATGAAAATTTGCTCTCTATCGCTTCAAGTTTTCTCGTTATTGCAGCCATTTCGGCTTTCATTGCAATAGAGACATCGAGTTGGTGAATGCCTACCCTAGACTGACCAGTATAAGTAGAGGAAGAAGAAGAAGTACTTGGTCTGGTGCTCTCCCATTGAAGCATTTGTTCCGCAAGGTCGTCGAAGAATTGCTATGCTTCCTCGTCAGATTTCGATAGGAAGTGGCCTTGACAAATGGTTTCCAACAATTGCTTGGTTGCTGGGTTCAGGCCCTCGTATAAAGTTTGGCAAAGTTGCCATTTCTCAATACCGTGGTGGGGGCACTAAACAAGAAGGTCTTTATACCGGTCAAAGCATTTCCAAAAGGGTTCAGTAGGAAGCTGGGAGAATTGGTTGATTTCGTTACGGATCCTCACGGTTTTATGATTCAGATAGAATTTTTTGAGAAACGCTTTCACAAACTTGTCCCAACTGGTTATGGAGTGGGAAGCAGTGCTATACAGCGACTTTTCAGCAAGATCGCACAAAGTGAACGGAATGACCCGTAGCCGTATAGCATCATCTGACAGCTGGGTAGTTTTCATCATGGCACTAACATTTTGGAACTTGTTGATGAAGATATAGGCATCTTCAGATTCAAGCCCATGAAATTTTGGAAGCATGTTAATGAAGTGGGGCTTAATTTCGAAATTATCCCCATTGGCCGATGGAAGGGAAAGACAGGTGGGAAGTGCGGAGATGGTGGGATAGAAACGATCCTGGAGCGCGATTCGCTGTGGCGCTACAACAGGCGGTGGTGGTGGGTTATTCGCATCCATAGGAGGTGGAATCAATCCCGGGGGAGTCAAAGGGATGTTTGGATTAAATCCTGACATCACAGAAGAAGAGGTTGGTGATGGTGAAGGCGAGGATGTATGAACAGAATTCTGGTTAACGTCGGAGTTGGCCGGCAAAGGTAAGGGTGAAAGAGGCGTGGAAGGAGTTTCGATGTCTAAGTCGATCGCGTAGTCGGTAGCGAATAACGTAACACGGACTAGGCGGGCGATGGTGTCCCGAGTCCAACCGGACATACACTAAACTAGTTTAGTGTAGTCAAAGCGGAGAAGGTGAGGGTAAGAAAACGTCAATGGAGAAATACGATGGGAGGTGGGTGAAAAAATGGGATTCTGGCGACAAAGGGCAAGTTTTTATAAAAGTTTTTGTTTTGTGTTTTTTTTTTCTTTTAATTTTTTTTAGAAAGATCTTTACAGAAATATGTACGGACTTACAGCTTCAAACAATCACAGACAAAATATGCACAATCACACCTAGATCTAGGGTCACCTAAACAGCTCCTAACTGTTCCAAAGGGCTAGAAATAGGACCTCAAACCGCCTCTTCTCCGCCAATTGCGGCCAGGTAAGTGCCAGGCAAGTGGGAGGCTCCCCACTACGTAAGTAGTGGTCCTAATTAGGTAACCACTTGCCTTGGACACACTTGCCTAGACACCGCAAAGTCAGGATAGGATAAACGGCCGATGCCTACAACCAGTCCTCTGTCCTATTGAGCGCGACGTCCTTAGGGCTGAGTCTAGTATTTTTTAATTAAATAATGGTCAATGCATATGCCTTTTGTGATTTCTGGGGTCCTTGGGAGGGTGATGAAATCCCCACCCAATCTGGATTTTTCAAGCCCCTTAAAGTCCGATTAAAATATGCAAAGCAGTAACAATCAACTGCAATCAATTTTTTTTATTTTTTTTAGCGCGGCGCAAAGAATCCTGCACAAAAACAATTTATTGGAAGGGGGAAGAGAGTTTGCACAAAGAATTCTGCAGAAAAAAAATAGTTCAGTGGAGTTCAGTGGAGTGGGGAAGAGGCAGAAGGACTCACAGGGATTTTTGGGCTGCTGATGTCAGCAAGTCGCCGCGGTTCCGAGGCCTAAGAGTTCTTATGCCGCAGTTCCGCGGCCAGAGAGTGGACTTAGGCCTTTAAATTTCTTGCACATGCTGGGTTGGGTGCCCTCTTCTTGTTTGGAACCCCTGAATCTTGATTTGCTTACTGGGTGTGCTCCAGAATTTTACAGTAACCCGTTGGTTCCGTTTTGATCAAACGCGGTGTAGCCGCGAGTTATGGGTCTAACTTCCCACGTCTTTGGCACTGAACTCGACCTTCTTTTTATCCTGCACACTTGCACAAAAACTAATCAAAAATAACAAGATGATTTTTACAATGTATTTTTTTTGTTTTGTTTTTCGGTTATATTCACAAACTAACCCGAAATTACACAAAGAAATAAACTATCGTCTCCCCGGCAACGGCGCTATTTGATTGATAATGTTTTTGCATGCTTAGTTAATTACCGCAATCAAGACGGTTTCGCTTGTAGCTAGCCGGTTGAGTACGGGTCGTCCGCAGGGAGATGGGAATCTTTTTCTATGTTCTTTAACGAGTTAAGTCCAAATGTCCAGGTTTTTTTGAGATTAACTATGTGTTAAAATGTATATAAAGAGAGCATGTTAGGGTTAGGATTAGGTTAGTTTGAGATAGGAGTCGCTCACTTCTTTCGTTCCCACACTTAATATCGGTGTTACGGTAATCGGCAACAATGGGGATTAGCACGACTAGGAAGGAACTTGCGAGTATAAGCTAGGCTTTCCAACGCTTAGTTCCTTCCTTTTGGTCCTTGTCCGTCCTTTCTTTGCTCTTAGCCTTAACATCCGGTTAATTCAACCACAACCGGTCTCACTAAGGAATCACCGCTATCATGTAGGATAGGGTGCCGTAGGGAGCGGATTGTGGTTCAATTAACGAGAGTCCGAATTAAGATGTTGGGCAAGAAAAGAGAGAGATTTCCTTCTCTCAAACTTTCCTTATCCTACCCTAACAAGTGAGAAAACTACTCACCCATTACAAGAAAAAGGAAAATAAAACAAAAGGAGGAAGATAGAAAGAAAGAGGTTAGAAGATTACAACTAGCTATTTGAGACCCCACCATGGCAAGGATCAAGCTTAAGCATCATTGTTGTTAGGATAAAGTAAAATGGAAGACGACAGAAACAAACAACAAATAACAACAACTAGAATAGCAAATGAAAAATACAAGCAATTATAATTAACAACATAACAAGACAAGCATGATAACAAAAAGAACTCTTTTATTCTTCACTTCACTCATAAAAGCTCACCACAAGATTTTAATGGAGAAAAGATGATAAGAGGAAGAAGAACAACAAAGTATATCTAAAATTTACACAAGAATAAGCACTCCTTGGATTGGCAAGTTCTGGGCTATTTATAGGCAGGAAACAGAGAACCTAGGGCAACATTCAGGACCCAAATGAATTGACCAAACTGCCCTCAGAAGATTTTCCACTGTCGAGCTAACTAGGCCGCGGATCCGCGGCCTAGACACCATGTTGGCCGTGGATCCGCGACCTTCTAGGTGAGTTGGCTTGTCGGATTTGGTGGGTTTGCCTGTTCTTCTGTTATCTTCAGTGTGGTATATGTGGTTTCTCAGAAGCTCTTCACATTTCTTCCAGATTTTCAGCAGATAAAAAGGTGATTTGATGTGGATCTTTTGCCATGATTTTCTTGAGCTCCGCGTAGACATGTTGGATCTTGTGTTGACATTGTGCTTTGTGCATGAAAATGATCATCGATTTGCCATTTTGTCCCTTAAACTGGTGTGCGGCAATATACGGATAGAGAGCGGAGACCCGTGTTTTATCTGTGGTTGGCAGTAATCCAGAATTTGTCATGCTTTTCCATGAATTTCACTGTTTAGAGTTGAGAACCTGTATCCTGCAATTAACTAGCAAACACGGCTCAAGAGTACCTACCGATAAGCAATGTGATAAAAAATGGGCGGTATAAAAATGCAAAAATCTGATATGAACACTATACATCAACGACAATCGGGATACGCATACTTGTTTACGTTGATGATATGAGATATTATGTGTTGCTGTGATATGTTTGTAAGTGCACGGCGGCGCCCCGGCCTCCATCCCGAGGTTAAATGCGGAAGCGTAAAACTTTAATTTTGCAAACTAGCAAACCGGCACCACCGCGCACTAAACACCCGGATCGAACCATTAACTAGTCCTAGCTAACTACAAGATGGGGAAGAGAGATATACCGACTGATCCGAGTCCTTCGGTCTTCTCGTCGTCGTCCCGATCTCCTGCGGAAACTCCGGTCGTCGCCTCCTTGCCGGAAGGGCACCACATCGTCTGCATCTTTTACGGGCTCCCACCTCAATACCGAGGGCACGAAGCTGGCTAGTCGATGTGCCTATGATTTGCTGTAGAATGTGTAGTGCTCAAGTCTCATTTTGGGGTTGTAGGAATTGCCATATGGTGGAGGAAATGATATCAGCTTGTGGAGATGGAACTTGTGGGATTTTACAAAGCTAGAAGAACAAAAATCCCACTCCAACAAATTGGGACAGCCCCCTCCCTCTATGTGGCCGGCCATCACCATGGAATGGAGAGAATGAGAGTGAGAGCAATGAGGGAGTGAGTGGCTTGATCAATAATGCAAGAGGGAATCAAAATGAAATCATGAAGGAACATGATAAAAACATCCACACTCAACCACAACTATCATCAACAATCATGTCCACAATGTTGGAGATAGTGCCCTCAGAGTCAATTATTAGGTCACAGGTACGTGATTGTAATGATTGATGGAGGACCTATCCCGGTAGGACAGTCTTACTCGAGATGATAGTATGCTATCTGGTTTACCTTTATCATCGTGTACTGTTTTAAGTGACCTGACACGTCGCTATTACACGTTGATAGAGCCCCTAGGATTCTTGCTTGACCACTAGCAGTATGAGTGCGATCATATAAGTGGGAGCTGGGGGTCTATAAGCATATCCTTAAAAGGTCTCTAGTCGTGAGAGTTTCGAGACAGGGCATCGATTCTCCATAGTAGACTAGTGTATACAGTCGAGACCCCGACGAGGGGCGGTGGCCGGTCTCACAAGCCACTGGTGTCAGTTGGATCACCTAAGATGTATACAGGTGCTCATTGGGTTATGAGTACACCGGACAGGACTCGCCGGGAACATGCTAGTTGGTCATATACCAGACGTCAGATGGCAGTTCCCTGGTGACATGTGTGCAGGTTAGTTCATCGACCTGGGGATCGTCATTTGTCTCGTGTGAGTTCCCACTGTACTTTGATTACTACCCTACCACGGCTCAAAGGAGTCGTGCAAACAGGTTTTAGTTGGGTACAGTCCCGAGCCACATGGAGGCAGTGAGCGTATCTTCAGGGGTTCGTCTCTCCCGGTATTGGGGGTGAGGTCGTGCTGTGTCTAGGAGAGCCATTACACGAAGCCCTCGGCCGAGGCAAGGAGATTTACTGGTAGGTATTCCAGTAGTATCTCAGGGTGTTCTGGGCTACACTCCGACACGACTTGTACCGCTTTTGGGGGTCTGACTTTTACCAACCCCCTAGGCCCGCCATGCGATGCTCATAGACGAACGGACCGGACTGTACGGATATTGTCACTGACAGGCTCAGTAGGGAGTCAGGCTGAGTTCGCTCACAGACGTCCCTTTTGGTCAATACCTGGTAGCCCGTTATGTATTGGCTTATACCTCTAACGTGCTAGTGGTTAAATCCACAACCAAGGTGTTGATGAGTCTTTAGAGTCCCCCACATTCAGTTACTCAGCTTTCGGGCGAAAGGTTGTAGAGGCCGTATGGAGATATGGCAAGGTCCGATCAGATACGTGCGGTATTGCACGGATCAGGATCGGACAGTTTGTACTAGTGGCCGTATGGATATATGGCAGGGTTCGATCAGATACGTGCGGTATTGCACGGATCAGGATCGAACGGATATTACTAGCCGGCTTTGGTTTAAGCCGGAGCCTAGTATAGTACAGTGTAGATTTTGTCTCATTGCATTTGTATTTCGGTCGGAATACAGATGCGGGTGTGTATGCACAGTTTCGGGGTTTTCCTGTAATTTATTACGGGACCAGTTTTCTGGAGTTGCCAGTTTGCTTTCCGTTTCGGCCGATTTCCTTTGTTCCGTTCATTGGCCGAAGATTGGTGGAGGAGGGCTTATTTGCATTGTTGCAAATAAGCTTTTGTGGAAGGGGGTCTTTGCATGTTTCCTTGTATCATGATGGTGCACCATTCTTTTGACCTTGACTTCTAGCTATCATGATGGCTTGACTTTGTTGAGTTGATGTTGTTGATGGAGTGTGGATTTCCTTGTGATCATTTGTTTTTCTTTCATCATCACTCACTTTCCACCCACCCCCTTTTCTTTGCACTCTCTCTCCAGTCACACCAAAAGGGGGGGGGCGGCCATTCCTAGGGGATGATGGGATTCATTTTCATTGGGGGTGTGGCAATTTTAGCTCTCATGGTGCCAAGAAAAATGCTCTCTTGTTCATCCAAAAACATCCTTCAATTCCTCCACAAAAGGCAACTCCATAATCCCAAATGAGACATGTAATCCACATTATATTCTACAGCAAATCTTGGGCACGTCGAGTAGCCGGCTTCGTGCCCGAGTTGCCTCGGCATTGAGGTGGGAGCCCGTAAACGATGTAGGCGATGTGGTGCACTTCCGGCGACGAGGAGGAGACGGGACATTCCGCAGGAGTTTGGGACGACGACGAGAAGACCGGAGGACTTGGATCGTCGGTATATCTCTTTCCCATCTTATTGATAGCTAGGACTAGTTAATGGTTCGATCCGGGTATTAGTGCACGGCGGTTTGCCAGTTCAAGAAAATTAAAGTTTATCACCGCTTCCGCATTTGGCCGTCGGATTGACGGCCGGGGCGCCGCTGTGCACTTACAGTGGTATCAGAGCCTCGCCATTAATTTCGTCTAGCTTCGTTTGATGTGTTTTTCAGTTCCGATCGATCAAAATTCCAAAAACCCAATTTTAGTTCACATCAGTTTTCTGTTAAGATTTTTTGGTGTCCAAAAATTTTTCAGGTTGCATAAAACTGATGTACAAGATATTATAAGACCTCTGTAAAATTTCGACATTTTCAGTCGACGACTTGAGCGCGGAACCGCGGCCAAATCCCCCCTTGGGCCGCGGTTCCGCCGCACTCTAGTGTCCTCACAGTGTCCAATTTTTCCAGTGGGCTTGTGGGCTGATTTTGTGGGTTTTGGAATATTAAATTTGGGCCCAGAATCTCTGTGAGTGCTACAGTATTGCTTTGGGGCCCACTTGTTAATTTTTGATCAATCGGAAAATTTTAAACACATTTTTCACAGTATTTACATTATATCCGCGACCGTGAATGTCACTCGATCGGTAAATCCGGTCTAACTGCTATAGCCCGGTTAGACGGATTTGCGAACGTGACTTTCACGTTGATGTTCTGTTTTTGCTGTGATGTTGCGGATCGGTCGTGGGCGATAGCCTGGATGCAATGCTAGTACAGTTGTGGTTGTATTATGTACATTTGATATTGCGGGGCGAGCGTCCGACATGTGGACTGCCGTCACTGCCTGTTTGTATTATTATTTTGGGGCACGGCCAGGTTGCGGTCGATGTACCCGTTGTATGTATATTTTACTTTCTGTACTAGGATTGCCCCGCGGAGGGGTGCACGGATAGCCGGGTTCTAGAGGGCAACAAGCCCGCATCTCATGGCATTGGGACGGAGGGGGCTTCACTCTAGGATTGACGGGCTATTCGCCGCACTCGTAGGGGGTACAGGTTGACCCAGGAGGGGTGCCCAAGTTACCGGATTCCGTGAAGTGCTGGGTGGTCCATTCACGGTGCTGAAGGGGGCTGCCTCGCTTCAGGTTTTGGCGGGTGACTTGCCGCGCCCGTAGGGGTCTAGGATCTCATTGCACAGGCTATCCACACGACCAGGGGAACGTCGGGTTTCAGCGGCTCTGTGAAACCCGGGGATCCCAGATATCTGTATAGTTTCTGTGATGCTGTTCATTCTCTGTGATGTTGCATTTCTTATCACGCCTTGAGCGAATATAATATATTTGTATATATATTAGTAGATGTTGTATATGTTTTACATCCGCGCTAGTCCAGTCCCCGCTCTGTCGTTAGTTAGCTAACCTAACGGGTAATGACGGGACCCAGTGGCGAATGCAGATGGCATATACGTACATCAGTATATTTTTGTTCTTTTTGGTGTGATCAATTGATGGGACTGCGTTGATTCGGATCAATGCAAGTTAAAAACAAACCTAATCTGATGTTGTTGGAACACTTTTTCAAAAGGCTGTTATTGCAAGGACGTTCACTTTTGTTTTGCATCGTGGTATTCATTTAGAATATCCTGCTCCTCAGTCGACGAGGCAAGGGCCGAGATCCCTTCACCGGGAGTGGCCCCTTGGACAAAAAGTTTGCGTCAGGGCAATGACTTCACTATAGCCGATTACTTTTGCTTTGCATCGCGGTATTCGGTTGGAATATCCTGCACCTCATTCTACGGGGAAAGAGCCGAGATCCCTTCACCGGGAGTGACCTCTTTAGCGAAGGTTTTCGTCACTATATTTTCAAAAAGCTATCCGTTCCTTCAACGATATCAAGTTCTTTACGTTAAAGGTTTTCGCCAGAAACCATTCGTAGCCCTCCGTCATTTCAGTTAAATATTCGGTAGTATTCAAGCTATGTATTTTGACCTCACGCCAAGGCATAGTGATTGGTAGCTGCCGGGTATTTATCTGTTGCATAGATTGATGCGTTGGTTTGGGACAGTCGTACTACTATTTTGGCCTACGTCAAGGGTATGTACGGGTGGGTTCAAATTAACCTGGATACTTGACATGTGACTTATGATATTTTGACCTCACGCCAAGGTCATAAGAGCATGGGGCAAAAATCACATCGGGAATTTCAAAAGAACTGAAACTTGCCAGATATGCGCATACCTTCTGGAGTATGATGATGTGAGCGGATTCCGTCACGTTATCATGCGATGATAGTTGGATCCCGATTCCCACTGATGAGTTAGTTTACTCCTCGGGTGACCCCGACTAATTCTTCTTTCAGGTTTGGAGGAGAATTTGAGGTACAGTGGGAGGTTTCCAGATTAGATAAATTGGTAACCATTCTGATCTAGGTTAGAGTGCACGCTGAGTGTTTCTTTTCTCTCTCTCTTTGGCAGCGACCATTGACCCGACCCTAAGACTATGACTCAGTGACCAAGTTAACCAAACCTTCTTAACACCGGCTTTTGGATTGTCAGAGTTGCAAACCTCATTGCCACTCCTACTTTTACCCTTTTCTCCAGGACACCCCGTATTACTACGAACGTCCACTTCCATTGGACAAAACCATCGTATGGTTAGATACGAACTCGAAGGAATTTATTCGAGGATGGTTTCAGGTTCTGGAGAAAACGGATAGGATTATTCAGTTGTCTTTTCCTTTTACCTTCTCTCAGGTTGCGAGTGCTCCTTGGTTTAGGAGATAGTACACCTATTACGCAAATTGGATAGTCTTCTTCCAAACCTTAGGCTGGTGCCGACCGGTAGGGAATGAAGAAAACCAATTAGCCTAACGATGGTGTACAGAAGGTATTAAGTTCAGACAAAGCAAGGGATTAGTAAGAGGGAAAAGTAAATTGCAACAGATATTCACGACCAAACCAGGTATTTCGTTACCACTCCCACATCACCTTTGTATTTCTCAAGGACACTCCGTATCACTACGAAGATCCACAGTTTATTGGATACTCCATCGTATGGTTATATACGAACTCGAAAGGAACTTGTTCCAGTTCGGGAATGGATTCTGGTCCAGGAGAAATAGGAATAAGGTTTATTCGGTTGTCTTTTATCTTCACCCTCTCTCATTGCGAGTGTTCCTAGGATTGGGACAGTACACCCATTATGCTTATTGGATAGTCTTCTTCCAAACCATAGGCTGGTGCCGAACGGTAGGGAAGGAAGAAAACCATTTGGCCTAAAGGGGTGTGCAGAAGGTAAAGACTAAAGACATATGAAGGGATTTGGAGAGGTGGCAAAGAATTATACGGTTACAGTCGTGAATCTGGAAGAGGCATTACTAGGAATACCAGGATACCCCATCGAAACATTTCGATGTTTCAGTCTCACTGTGTACTGTTAAAGGAAAACTGATTTTCCAATTAGATACTTACTCCAGGGTATGTATTTACCAGGTACGATTCTCACATCTGTATGGTTTTACAGATGATGAGTGGGAGTAAGTTATTGGGAATTGGGTGATCATCCTCATTATATCGGGATTCGTTGCAATCAGTGATATTTGAGGAGATCACCTGGGCAGTTTGCCGGTCGGCAAATATTTGGTTTTGAATATCCGCAGTTATGCACCAATTTCAAATTGATTTATCTGTACGTCTATTTTCATAGAGTGAGATATACCTTTCTGAAATTATGTCTACGACATTTACCTATATCAGTGGATGGTTAGGTAAGGAGCATTAAACAGCGGTGTAATTCTTCTTAACCATAGGTACAGTTTTCAACCTACGACACACAGTGAATGAGTTAATAGACTCAAGGGACATGTACAGAGTATTGTATGATGTCCAGGGTCCATCAGGACAGAGGGGTTGGTCCTCGTACTATATTCGGTTTACTTATGACTTCTCTAGTTTTTAGACAGGTGTTTCGTGGAAACACAGGGTCCGAATTTTGAGAAGTTATAGGTATTTGAATAGAGTAGAGAACCAGGTATAGCAAGTATCGGGATTCTTCAAAGTGATCGAAGATGTAGATACTTGTGTATGGTATTCAGTTGATAGTAATGATAAAGAGAAATTGCTTCTCTTTCAGGTTACTCATAATTGGAAGCATTCCTAAGTTGAGTAACGCTGATCGGCCTCCTTCCATTAAGTTGACATGCACTGGAGATAGTTGCATGATTTGGATCTGGTTCAATTAAATCAGTGCCTCTGGTCCTATATGGGATATAGAACAGTTCATATCTTAACGAAGTTAAGGTACGGGGAGTTGTCCGGCTTATGCTTAAAACCAGACACTAGACAACTCAAGGCACGTTTCTGTAATGGCTGTTTGTGGGTTGACCCAGGCTATGACGCGGGTTGACTTTCTACCATCTGGATGAACAATAGCAATATTGTTCTAGACTCGCCACAGTTTTAATAAAAATGGATTTTTTCAGAAAACAGTAGTGGGAGTATGGTAGAACTGGAAGTGATTCCAGAACCACAAACGATTACTGAAGATTTGATAGGGAACCTAAAGATTCAATCTGGTTTGACATTCCATTGGCCACTCCGCAGATTAGGTGGGTAACTTCAGGCACCCGAGAGGTACTACGGTAGCCTCAAGGACGGTGACAGAGAAGTTCTTGTTTACCCACAATTACCATTGCTGTTGTTCCAGGCTGCGAGACCCGGCGGGAGGATGAGTATAGCGTCGTTCTAAACTAGTTTTAGAAGTGTACGTGTATATGACTCTGCCAGAGAGTTGTCGTAGTCAGTGGGAGCAGCGGAAGCATTGGTGGACAGGTAGCTTATGTCTATTTATAGACTGAAGCACCAGTAGCGGAGATAGATCATCTATTTCTGACGTGACAGTCATAGGTTTGACTTCATCAGAATAGGGGATGGATCTGTTGAGAAGGTAGTAGGGTGTGATATCCTGGTATTTGGATGACATAAACAGAGTAGGAAAGGAAACTCCTATACTACGATCGGTTATACTTTGGTCGTCACACAGTGGTTTCTCCACAAAGGAAATGGATTTTATATCAGACATACTGGTTACTAGATCTATGGTTTTAGATCTAGATTTGGGTAGTCTCCCAATCTGGGTACTTAGACAGCATTCTAAGGGTATTTAGAATGGACGACTCCATGCACGGTAGTGTACCTGCAGAAGATGGAGTCACCCTCTCTAAAGGTGTCTTATAGACTAAAGTAGAGAGGGATGTGTATGATTGACAGATCACTTGCTTAGGCAATTGAGTCAATCATGAGATGTCAAGTACCACACCAGATGTTGTTCTTGCACTAGATGCAATAAGTTGATATTGATCCTATCCTGGAGAAACAGTCGGAAGCAGTTTTAGAACATAAGTGGATGTTCTAGGGATATGATAACGACAGCCTCGTTGAGGAGACAGTTATCATTCCAGGCTTCCAAGGTGACCTGGACGACAGGGAGGTTGTCAGAGTTATAGTTTTCCTTCTGATGAGGGGCAGTATTTTGGACAGGTGGTCCAAGGCAATACTGAGGGTGGCATGGCGCAGGATACTGATTAAGTTCAGTTGACGATACAGTCTAAGAAGTTTGGATTTGGTGTTCATTTATGAGCTAAGTCCCATCAGACATCCAAACATATTCTAAGACAGGTATTGCTCATTTCGGGAGATGGGTTTCTCCGCGAACTTGAGATATAGAGAGACATGGAAAGAGACAACAAAGCGGATCCACTCACTGAGGCTATTCCTCGAACGCAATAGTTTCGTAAACGAGCTTTGTGAGACTGACTAGTAGAGGAGTTGGGTGTTCGGTATCACACGGGCTGTGAGTATGCGACATCGCAATAATTAGCCTTGAGTGCAAGTGGGAGATTGTTGGAGATAGTGCCCTCAGAGTCAATTATTAGGTCACAGGTACGTGATTGTAATGATTGATGGAGGACCTATCCCGGTAGGACAGTCTTACTCGAGATGATAGTATGCTATCTGGTTTACCTTTATCATCGTGTACTGTTTTAAGTGACCTGACACGTCGCTATTACACGTTGATAGAGCCCCTAGGATTCTTGCTTGACCACCAGCAGTATGAGGGCGATCATATAAGTGGGAGCTGGGGGTCTATAAGCATATCCTTAAAAGGTCCCTAGTCGTGAGAGTTTCGAGACAGGGCATCGATTCTCCATAGTAGACTAGTGTATACAGTCGAGACCCCGACGAGGGGCGGTGGCCGGTCTCACAAGCCACTGGTGTCAGTTGGATCACCTAAGATGTATACAGGTGCTCATTGGGTTATGAGTACACCGGACAGGACTCGCCGGGAACATGCTAGTTGGTCATATACCAGACGTCAGATGGCAGTTCCCTGGTGACATGTGTGCAGGTTAGTTCATCGACCTGGGGATCGTCATTTGTCTCGTGTAAGTTCCCACTGTACTTTGATTACTACCCTACCACGGCTCAAAGGAGTCGTGCAAACAGGTTTTAGTTGGGTACAGTCCCGAGCCACATGGAGGCAGTGAGCGTATCTTCAGGGGTTCGTCTCTCCCGGTATTGGGGGTGAGGTCGTGCTGTGTCTAGGAGAGCCATTACACGAAGCCCTCGGCCGAGGCAAGGAGATTTACTGGTAGGTATTCCAGTAGTATCTCAGGGTGTTCTGGGCTACACTCCGACACGACTTGTACCGCTTTTGGGGGTCTGACTTTTACCAACCCCCTAGGCCCGCCATGCGATGCTCATAGACGAACGGACCGGACTGTACGGATATTGTCACTGACAGGCTCAGTAGGGAGTCAGGCTGAGTTCGCTCACAGACGTCCCTTTTGGTCAATACCTGGTAGCCCGTTATGTATTGGCTTATACCTCTAACGTGCTAGTGGTTAAATCCACAACCAAGGTGTTGATGAGTCTTTAGAGTCCCCCACATTCAGTTACTCAGCTTTCGGGCGAAAGGTTGTAGAGGCCGTATGGAGATATGGCAAGGTCCGATCAGATACGTGCGGTATTGCACGGATCAGGATCGGACAGTTTGTACTAGTGGCCGTATGGATATATGGCAGGGTTCGATCAGATACGTGCGGTATTGCACGGATCAGGATCGAACGGATATTACTAGCCGGCTTTGGTTTAAGCCGGAGCCTAGTATAGTACAGTGTAGATTTTGTCTCATTGCATTTGTATTTCGGTCGGAATACAGATGCGGGTGTGTATGCACAGTTTCGGGGTTTTCCTGTAATTTATTACGGGACCAGTTTTCTGGAGTTGCCAGTTTGCTTTCCGTTTCGGCCGATTTCCTTTGTTCCGTTCATTGGCCGAAGATTGGTGGAGGAGGGCTTATTTGCATTGTTGCAAATAAGCTTTTGTGGAAGGGGGTCTTTGCATGTTTCCTTGTATCATGATGGTGCACCATTCTTTTGACCTTGACTTCTAGCTATCATGATGGCTTGACTTTGTTGAGTTGATGTTGTTGATGGAGTGTGGATTTCCTTGTGATCATTTGTTTTTCTTTCATCATCACTCACTTTCCACCCACCCCCCTGTCTTTGCACTCTCTCTCCAATCACACCAAAAGGGGGGGGCCGGCCATTCCTAGGGGATGATGGGATTCATTTTCATTGGGGGTGTGGCAATTTTAGCTCTCATGGTGCCAAGAAAAATGCTCTCTTGTTCATCCAAAAACATCCTTCAATTCCTCCACAAAAGGCAACTCCATAATCCCAAATGAGATATGTAATCCACATTATATTCTACAGCAAATCTTGGGCACGTCGAGTAGCCGGCTTCGTGCCCGAGTTGCCTCGGCATTGAGGTGGGAGCCCGTAAACGATGTAGGCGATGTGGTGCACTTCCGGCGACGAGGAGGAGACGGGACATTCCGCAGGAGTTTGGGACGACGACGAGAAGACCGGAGGACTTGGATCGTCGGTATATCTCTTTCCCATCTTATTGATAGCTAGGACTAGTTAATGGTTCGATCCGGGTATTAGTGCGCGGCGGTTTGCCAGTTCAAGAAAATTAAAGTTTATCACCGCTTCCGCATTTGGCCGTCGGATTGATGGCCGGGGCGCCGCCGTGCACTTACACACAAAAGTCATGCCATCATGACACTACAAGACTAGCCATGATGAGAAGGAGAAGTCAAATGGTGGAGGAATTATCATGATACAAGAATATGCAAAGACCCCCTCCACAAAAGCTTATTTGCACAAATGCAAATAAGCCCTCCTCCACCAATCTTCGGCTAATGAACGATACAAAGTAAATCGGCCGAAACGGAAAGCAAACTGGCAACTCCAGAAAACTGGTCCCGTAATAAATTACAGGAAAATCCCGATACTGTGCATACACACCCGCATTTGTATTCCGACCGAAATACAAAAGCAATGAGACAAAGTCTACACTGTACTATACTAGGATCCGGCTTAAACCAAAACCGGCTAGTAATATCCGTCCGATCCTGATCCGTGCAATACCGCACGTATCTGATCGAACCCTGCCATATATCCATACGGCCTCTAGTACGAACTGTCCGATCCTGATCCGTGCAATACCGCACGTATCTGATCGGACCTTGCCATATCTCCATACGGCCTCTACAGCTTTTCGCCCAAAACTTGAGTAACTGAATGTGGGGGACTCTAAAGACTTGTCAACACCATGGTTGTGGATTTAACCCCTAGCACGTCAGAGGTATAAGCCAATACGTAACGGGCTACCAGGTATTGACCAAAAGGGACGTCTGTGAGCGAACTCAGCCTGACACCCTACTGAGCCTGTCAGTGACAATATCCGTACAGTCCGGTCCGTTCGTCTATGAGCATCGCATGGCGGGCCTAGGGGGTTGGTAAAAGTCAGACCCCCAAAAGCGGTACAAGTCGTGTCGGAGTGTAGCCCAGAACACCCTGAGATACTACTGGAATACCTACCAGTAAATCTCCTGCCTCGGCCGAGGGCTTCGTGTAATGGCTCTCCTAGACACAGCGCGACCTCACCCCCAATACCGGGAGAGACGAACCCCTGAAGATACGCTCACTGCCTCCATGTGGCTCGGGACTGTACCCAACTAAAACCTGTTTGCACGTCTCCTTTGAGCGTGGTAGGGTAGTAATCAAAGTACAGTGGAAACTCACACGAGACAAATGACGATCCTCAGGTCGATGAACTAACCTGTACACTTGTCACCTGGGAACTGCTATCTGACGTCTGGTGTAAGACCAACTAGCATGTTCCCGGCGAGTCCTGTCCGGTGTACTCATAACCCAATGAGCACCTGTATACATCTTAGGTGATCCAACTGACACCAATGGCTTGTGAGACCGGCCACCGCCCCTCGTCGGGGTCTCGACTGTATACACTAGTCTACTCTGGAGTATCGATGCCCTGGCTCGAAACTCGCACGACTAGGGACCTTTTAAGGATGTGCTTATAGACCCCCAGCTCCTACTTATATGATCGCCCTCATACTGCTGGTGGTCAAGCAAGAATCCTAGGGGCTCTATCAACGTGTAATAGCGACCTGTCAGGTCACCTAAGCAGTACACGATGATAAAGATAAACCAGATAGCATACTATCATCGCGAGTAAGACTGTCCTACTGGGACAAGTCCTCCCTCAATCATTGCAATCACGTGCCTGTGATCCAATAATTGACTCTGAGGGCACTATCTCCAACAATCTCCCACTTGCACTCAAGGCTAATTATTGCGATGTCGCATACACACAGCCCGTGTGATACCGAACACCCAACTCCTCTACTAGTCAGCCTCACAAAGCTCGTTTGCGAAACTATTGCGTTCGAGGAATAGCCTCAGTGAGTGGATCCGCTTTGATATCTCTTTCTATGTCTCTCTATATCTCAAGTTAGCGGAGAAAACCATCTCCCGAAATGAGCAATACCAGTCTTAGAATGTGTCTGGATGTCTGATGGAACCTAGCTCATAAATGAACACCAAATCCAATCTTCTTAGACTGTATTATCAACTGAACTTAATCAGTATCCTGCGCCATGCCTCCCTCAATATTGCCTTGGATCATCTGTCCAAAATACTGCCCCTCGTCGGAGGAAAAACTATAACTCTGACGATCACCCTGTCGTCTATGTCACTTTGGAAGCCTGGAATGATAACTGTCTCCCGAATGAGGCTGTCGTTATCATATCCCTAGAACATCCACTTATGTTCTAAAACTGCTTCCGACCGTTTCTCCAGGATAGGATCAATGTCAACTTATTGCATGTAGTGCAAGAATAACATCTGGTGTGGTACTTGACATCTCATGATTGACTCAATTGCCTGAGCAAGTGATCTGCCAATCATGCACATCCCTCTCCACTTTAGTCTGTAAGACACCTCTAGAGAGGGTGACTCCATCACCTGCAGGTACACTACCGTGCCAGGAGTCGTCCATTCTAAATACTCTTAGAATGCTGTCTAAGTACCCTGATTGGGAAACTACCCAAATCTAGATCTAAAACCATAGATCTAGTAACCAGTATGTTTGATATAATGTCCAAGTCCCATGTGGAGAAACCACTGTGTGACGACCAAAGTATAACCGATCGTAGTATAGGAATTTCTTTTCCTATTCTGTGTATGTCATCCAAATACCATGACATCACACCCTACTACTTTCTCAACAGATCCATCCCCTATTCTGATGAAGTCAAACCTATGACTTTCACATCAGAAATTGATGATCTATCTCCGCTATATCTGCTTTAGTCTTTAAATAGACATAAGCAACCTGTCCACCAATGCTTCCGCTGCTCCCACTGACTACGACAACCCTCTGGCAGAGTCATATACACGTATATTTCTAAAGCTAGTTTAGAACGACGCTATACTCATCCTCCCGCCGGGTCTCGCAGTCTGGAACAACAGCAATGGCAAGTGTGGGTAAACAAGAACTTCCCTGTCACCGTCCTTGAGGCTACCGGAGTACCTCTCGGGTGGCTGAAATTACCCACCAAATCTGCGGAGTGGCCAATGGAATGTCAAACCAGATTGAATCTTTAGGTTCCTATCAAATCTTCAGTAATCGTTTGTGGTTCTGGAATCACTTCCAGTTCTACCATACTCCCACTACTGTTTTCTGAAAAAATCCATTTTTAATAAAACTGTGGCGAGTCTAGAACAATATCGCTATTGTTCATCCAGATGGTAGAAAGTCAACCCTCGTCATAGCCTGGGTCAACCCACAAACAGCCATTACAGAAACATGCCTTGAGTTGTCCAGTGTCTGGTTTTAATCATAAACCGGACAACTCCCCGTACCTTAACATCGTTAAGATATGAACTGTTCTATATCCAATATAGAACCAGAGGCACTGATTTAATTGAACCAGATTCAAATCATGCAGCTGTCTCCAGTGCATGTTAACTAAATGGAAGGAGGACGATCAGCGTTACTCAACTTAGGAATGCTTCTAATTATGAGTAACCTGAAAGAGAAGCAAGTTCTCTTAATCACTACTATCAACTGAATACCATACACAAGTATCTACATCTTCGATCACTTTGAAGAATCCCGATACTTGCTACACCCGGTTCTCTACTTTATTCAAATACCTATAACTTCTCAAAATTTGGACCCTGTGTTTCCACGAAACACCTGTCTAAAAACTAGAGAAGTCATAAGTAAACCGAATATAGTACGAGGACCAACCCCTCTGTCCTTATGGACCCTGGACAACATACAATACTCTGTATAAGTCCTTTGAGTCTGATAACTCATTCACTGTGTGTCGTAGGTTGAAAACTGTACTTATGGTTAAGAAGAATTACACCGCTGTTTAATGCTCCTTACCTAACCTTCAACTGATATAGGTAAATGTCATAGACATAATTTCAGAAAGGTATATCTCACTCTATGAAAATAGACGTACAGATATATCGATTTGAAATTGGTGCATAACAGCGGATATTCAAAACCAAATATTTGCCGACCGGCAAACTGCCCAGGTGATTTCCTCAAATATCACCGATTACAACGAATCCCGATATAATGAGGATGATCACCCAATTCCCAATAACTTACTCCCACTCACCATCTGTAAAACCATACAGATGTGAGAATCATACCAGGTAAATACATACCCTGGAGAAAGTGTCTAATTGGGAAATCAGTTTTCTTTTAACAGTACACAGTGAAATTGAAACATTGAAATGTTTCGATGGGGTATCCCGGTATTCCTAGTAATGCCTCTTCCATTATCCAGATTCACAACTGTGACCGTATATCTCTTTGCCAACTCTCTAAATCCCTTCATATGTCTTTAGTCATTACCTTCTGCACACCCCTTTAGGCCAAATGGTTTTCTTCCTTCCCTACCGTTCGGCACCAGCCTATGGTTTGGAAGAAGACTATCCAATAAGCATAATGGGTGTACTGTCCCAATCCTAGGAACACTCGCAATGCGAGAGAAGATGAAGATAAAAGACAACCGAATAAACCTTATTCCTATTTCTCCTGAACCAGAATCCATCCCCGAACTGGAACAAGTTCCTTTCGAGTTCGTATATAACCATACGATGGAGTATCCAATAAACTGTGGATCTTCGTAGGGATATGGAGTGTCCTGGAGAAATACAAAGGTGAAGTGGGAGTGGTAATGAAATACTTGGTTTGGTCGTGAATAGCAGTCGCAATTTACTTTGCCCTCTTACTAATCCCTTTCTTTGTCTTTACATAATAACTTCTGTACACCATCGTTAGGCTAATTGGTTTTCTTCATTCCCTACCGGTCGGCACCTGCCTATGGTTTGGAAGAAGACTTTCCAATTTGCGTAATAGGTGTACTATCTCCTAAACCAAGGAGTACTCGCAACCTGAGAGAAGGTAAAAGGAAAAGACAACTGAATAATCCTATCCGTTTTCTCCAGAACCGGAAACCATCCTCGAATAAATCCCTTCGAGTTCGTATATAACCATACGATGGTTTGGTCCAATGGAAGTGGACGTTCGTAATAATACGGGGTGTCCTGGAGAAAAGGGTAAAAGTAGGAGTGGCAATGAGGCTTGCAACTCTGACAATCCAAAAGCCAGTGTTTAAGAAGGTTCGGTTAATTTTTGGTTACTGAGTCATAGTCTTAGGGTCGGGTCAATGGTCGCTGCCGAAGAGAGAGAGAAAAGAAACATTCAGCGTGCACTCTAACCTAGATCAGAATGGTTACCAATTTATCTAATCTGGAAACCTCCCACTGTACCGTCAAATTCTCCTCCAAACCTGAAAGAAGAATTAGTCGGGATCACCCGAGGAGTAAACCAACTCATCAGTGGGAATCGGGATCCAACTATCATCGCATGATAACGTGACAGAATCCGCTCACGCTATCACACTCTAGAAGGTAAGCGCATATCTGGCAAGTTTCAGTTCTTTTGAAACTCCCGATGTGGATTTTTGCCCCATGCTCTTATGACCTTGGCGTGAGGTCAAAATATCATAAGTCACATGTCAAGTTCTACCCATCATTGTCCAGGTTAATTTGAATCCACCCGTACATACCCTTTACGTAGGCCAAAATAGTAGTACGACTGTCCCAAACCAACGCATCTATCTATGCAACAGATAAATACCCGGCAGCTACCAAACACTATGCCTTGGCGTGAGGTCAAAATACATAGCTTGAATACTACCGAATATTTAGCTGAAATGATGGAGGGCTACGGATGGTTTCTGGCGAAAACCTTTAACGTAATGAACTTGATATCGTTGAAGGAACGGATAGCTTTTTGAAAATATAGTAACGAAAACCGTTGCTAAAGAGGTCACTCCCGGTGAAGGGATCTCGGCTCTTTCCCCGTAGAATGAGATGCAGGATATTCCAACTGAATACCACGATGCAAAGCAAAAGTAATCGGCTATAGTGAAGTTAATGCCCTGACGCAAACTTTTTGTCCAAGGGGTCACTCCCGGTGAAGGGATCTCGGCCCTTGCCTCGTCGACTGAGGAGCTGGATATTCATAACCGAATATCACTGTGCAAAACAAAAGAGAGCGTCCTTGCAATAACAGCTTTTTGAAAAGTGTTCCAACAACATCAGATTAGGTTTGTTTTAACTTGCATTGATCCGAATCAACGCAGTCCCATCAATTGATCACACCACAAAGAACGAAAATATACTGATGTACATATATACCATCCGGATTCGCCACTGGGTCCCGTCATTACCCGTTAGGTTAGCTAACTAACGACAGAGCGGGGACGGGACTAGCGCGGATGCAAAACATATACAACATCTACTAATATATATACCAATATATTATATTTCGCTCAAGGCGTGATAAAATGCAACATCACAGAAATGTACAGCATCACAGAACAATACAGATATCTGGGATTCCCGGGTTTCACAGAGCCGCTGAAACCCGACGTTCCCCTGGTCGTGTGGATAGCCTATGCAATGAAATCCTAGACCCCTACGGGCGCGGCAAGTTACCCGCCAAAACCTGAAGCGAGGCAGCCCCCTTCAGCAACGTGAATGGACCACCCAGTACTTCACTGAATCCGGTAACTCGGGCACCCCTCCTGGGTCAACCTGTACTCCCTACGAGTGCGACGAATAGCCCGCCAATCCTAGAGTGAAGCCCCCTCCGTCCCAATGCCATGAGATGCGGGCTTGTTGCCCTCTAGAATCCGGCTGTCCGTGCACCCCTCCGCGGGGCAATCCTAGTACAGAAAGTAAAATATACATACAACGGGTACATCGACCGCAACCTGGTCGTGCCCCAAAATAATAATACAAACAGGCAGTGACGGCATTCCACATGTCGGACGCTCGCCCCGCAAAATCAAATGTACATAATACAACAAAACTGTACTAGCATTGCATCCAGGCTATCCCCCACGATCGATCCGCAACATCACAGTAATACACAGAACATCAACGTGAAAGTCACGTTCGCAAATCCGTCTAACCGGGCTATAGCAGCTAGACAGGATTTACCGATCAAGTGACATTCACGGTCGCAGATATAATGTAAATACTGTGAACTAATGTGTTTTAAATATCCAATCGATCAAATTTTAACAAGTGGGCCCCAAGCACTACTGTAGCATATCAAAAAATTCTGGGCCCAAAATTAATATTCCAAAAATCGTAATTTAAACCCAGAAAGCAACTGATGAAATTTGATGCAGTGATCTCAACATAGTGCGGCGGAACCGCGGCCTAGAGGGGGGTTTGGCCGCGGTTCCGCGCTCCTATTGTGGAGTCACTGTATCGAATTTCTACAATGTTCTTAGAATTTCCAGTACATCACTTTTCTACAACCTGAAAAAATTTTCGACTCCAGAAAATTTCAACAGAAAACTGATGCATGTGAAAAACGCGGATTTTGAAATTTTGGTCGATCGGAAATGTAAACACATTAGACAAAGCTAGACTAGGTTAATGGCGAGGCTTTGATACCACTGTAAGTGCACGGCGGCGCCCCGGCCTCCATCCCGAGGCCAAATGCGGAAGCGTAAAACTTTAATTTTGCAAACTAGCAAACCGGCACCACCGCGCACTAAACACCCGGATCGAACCATTAACTAGTCCTAGCTAACTACAAGATGGGGAAGAGAGATATACCGACTGATCCGAGTCCTCCGGTCTTCTCGTCGTCATCCCAATCTCCTGCGGAAACTCCGGTCGTCGCCTCCTTGCCGGAAGGGCACCACATCGTCTGCATCTTTTACGGGCTCCCACCTCAATACCGAGGCAACTCGGGCACGAAGCTGGCTAGTCGACGTGCCCAAGATTTGCTGTAGAATGTGTAGTGCTCAAGTCTCATTTTGGGGTTGTAGGAATTGCCATATGGTGGAGGAAATGATATCAGCTTGTGGAGATGGAACATGTGGGATTTTACAAAGCTAGAAGAACAAAAATCCCACCCCAACAAATTAGGACAGCCCCCCTCCCTCTATGTGGCCGGCCATCACCATGGAATGGAGAGAATGAGAGTGAGAGCAATGAGGGAGTGAGTGTTAGTTGTATGTATGCCCTAGAGGCCAGTATTGTACAGATGATGTATATTATATTGGATGCTTGGACATATATAGAGATGACTTTCTTGCTCAATATGATAGTATGCTATCTGGTTGCTCTTTATCTTAACATGTACACTTGTCTCTTTAAACTGTCTTATAGTTACATGTTGGTAAAGCCCTTAGGATGTGTACTTGACTACCTGGACTATGATGTAGATCATACTAGTGGGGACATGGTAGTCCATAGGTACATCCTTCAAGGTCCCTAGTCGTGGGTGTATCGAGACGGGGCATCGATATACCAGTGTAGACTAGCGTATATGCTTCTCGACCCATGAGATGGGCGATGGATGATCCCATATTCATTGGTGTTTGACATCAGAGATGGTATACGGGTGCTCAGTGGAGACTGGGTACACTGGACGGACTCGCCGAGAACTCCCAGATGGTATTATACCTCACGTCAGATGGCAGTTCTCAGGTGACACTTGTGCAGGTTAGTCTGTAGACCCGAGATCGTCATAGAGTCTTGTGTGATTCCCACTGTGCTTTGATCTCCACCTTACCACGTCCATGAGGGCATGCAAAACGGTGGTCTTTGGGTACAGTCCCGAGTCACATGGAGGCAATGAGCGATAGGAGGGGTTTCGTCTCTCCCGGTATTGGGGGTTGATGTTGCGCTGTGCTCGATTGGCCGTAACAGGGAAGTCCCTGGCCAGGGCTGATCAGAGATTTGCTGGTAAGTGTTACCAGTAGTTTCTCGACCCGTTATGAGCCTCACATCGGCACGACTTATCGGTTATTGGGGTCTGACGTTTACCATCCCTAGACTTGATATGCGACATATCAGACGAACAGACCGGACTGTACGGTAAGTGTTACTGGTTGGATTCACAGGAGTGTGAGCGGGCTAGCTCGTCGATCTTCTGATCGCTCAATACCCGGATGGCCATTACGTTTAGCAGACCGCTTGCGGCTTGTGGATGCTTGATATGATCATCATCTGCTGCCGGCGTATTGACGAGTCTTTAGAGTCCTACACAGAGGTTTCCTGGCTCATGCGAAACGAAATAGGAGCGCATATGAGATATGTGCAGGACCGAGAATAATGCGTGTATGTGATACCGTATTCCATTCTCGTGATGAATGTATCGATTGGTTATATGCGATATAACCTAGATATCGAATCAAGGATTGATTCGATGAAGCCGATACATAAGATACTAGTCGGTTATATGCGATATGACCGGATCGTTAAATCAAGTGTTGATTTAATGTATAATTATATATTTGATATATTTCTTTGCATTAACTAGTATTGGTACACTTTAAATGGATTTTCTCAGTTGATGTGCAAGTTGTATATGTGATATACTTTTATGCACATGTTTGTATCATGTTTGATGATACTTGCTCATTTGGTTAAGTGTAAAGAATTAAACCTTGGTTAAGTAAATGGTTAGGGTTTTTATTTATTCATTCTTTTATCTTTTTTAATTTGGATTAAAAAAGGAAATGGCAAAAGAAAACAAAAAGGGTTGATTTCATTCTTGAAGCTTGTTGAAGCTTCATGAAGCTTTGACCAAAGTGACCAATTTTGTCTTCATGCCTAACCCTAACCATTCATCTAACCTTGGTCAATTCTCTACACCTAACCATGGTTTACATTATGATAAGTATTCATTTTCTTTTTCATTTTAAATACTTATCATAATCATCTTCATTTTCTTCTTCTTCTTGAGTTCAAGAAAAAGCTTGCCACCATCAATGGCAACTTGAGAAAAAGTGTGAGAAATCCAATTCTAAAGTGAACCCACCTCCTATTTCTTCACCCTCTACCTCTTGCCAAGTAGTATAAGGTGTTTTCTTCACAAGTTTCACAACTTGGTGAAGTTGGAGCTTGATCTTGTGTAACCTCGATGTAGATCATCTTCGGCATCGTAGCCGACGACTGTTCCGCTCATTTCTCCGATGAAGCCGATGCGAGAGTCCGGGATTCGACTTGGACAGTGAGAGGACGGCTACGTGGAGCTAAGGAAGTGGATAACCGGATCTACAAAGGTTGTAACTTCTTATCTTTAGTTAAGTTGTTAACTAGTTTAATGTTTCGCCTAAAATTCTAGTTAACGATCCGTATTAGAGTTTCTCGGCACTTGTAAAATTTAAAATTGGCATGGTTGATGCCTTGTGAGACCTCTTGAGAGTGCCTAGTAACCCTACAGTGGTATCAGAGCCTAGCTAGAGCCTTAGGCGAAGTGTAGACGGCGTTTGAAACCCGATCGAACCGAAACCATAAAAACCTAAGAGCTCTCTGGACTTTTTCTAAAAATTGGGTTTTTTCCAGATTAAAAATGCTTAAAAAATTCAGCATGGAATTCTAAGAATTACGGTGCAAAATTTTCAAAATGAAGAGTCCAAAGTGCGGCGGAACCGCGGCAGAAGCCTGGCTTCTGCCGCTGTTCCGCGGCCTGATCATGACGTCACCCTTCCATGTTTGCACAGTAATTCCTATTTTATTATGCTTAGTTTTCTGGGAATTTTTAAATTGACTCAAGAGTTGAGTGTTCTGGGGTTGCATTGGAAATCGATGATTCGATCGGATTATCAAGCTTTGTCTATGTGTTTTTCCGGATAATTTTTTTGAATATGTTAAAAAGTTCGACCGGATATAAATACCTAACTTTTCCCCTGCCGGAAAATTTCCAAGTGTTGGATTTTTCTCAGGTTTAAAGACGTTCTAAGTAGTGCAAGTAACGCAATGGTCCCTCTAGAAGACAACAAACCTTAACTTGATTATGTGACCGTCTTGAACTGCCCTTTGAACCTTCGGATTTGGGGCAGTACGGCGTGCCACATGTGAGGCGTTAGCTTGACCCTTCTACGGCTGGACCGTTGGTACTGAGGCATGAAGTGAATGTCTTTGAACCTATTTCATGTGTTGAACGGTTTCGGGAAAACTTGGGTGTTCGAATGTTCGATCGGAAAGTTTAATATTTTCTATTTATCCGGAATGGGATACAATAATTGGAATTCACAAACAGTTATGAGATAACTGGATGAATGTTATAAATCTAGCGGTTTAGTCTCACTTGATATTGAAAAGAGTTTTCGATGATGGGACTAAAATGCGGGGTTTATAATTGTTAGGCATGTGATGTCTAAGTATTTCATTTGATTAGGCATGCGATGTCTAAAGAAGGTTGCGGATGCCAACTGTTGTAGTTTTACACTTTCTTTTCTGTGACCGTAAGTGTAATATGTGGTATCGCCGGTTTCGTTGCTATATGTCAACGACAATTGGGATGCGCATATTTACTTACGTTGATGACATGTGATGTTATGTGTTGCTGGATATGTTATATTGGATTGTCGTATTTGAATAGCCGGGGGTTTTTATGTGAGATGAGTGTTTTTCATTTTCATTCATGTAAAAGCTTGTATGTAATATTCTTTTATTGGGGCACTTCCAGGTTGCGGAAGTTGTCACCTTTTGTATATTATTTACTTTTCCGCATTAGGATAGACCCAAGGAGGGGAGCACAAGTAACCGGGTTCTAGGGTCCAGTGGGAGACCATCTCGAGGAGTCGAGTCCGGGTCTCCTAACCCTAGAATTGGTAGGGTTGCTTGCCGCTCTCGTAAGGGTTGATCAGTCGAAAATATTGCATATTTTAACCGGCAATTTCCCTATCATCTGCATACATATAGAGGTGTACGGTATTCATATTCTACATATTAGCAAATCTATCGCAAATTATCAGATTACATGTATTAGACATTAAAACCGGCATTTCTAGGGAAATTGACTGCATTGCATGGCATCGCAATATTTCTATATGTCGCAACCCGTATTTCGAAGTCTGTGCAGGAAAAGGAAAGCTTGCTCGAACATTACACCGCTCAAAAGATACGTCAACTCACTAATTTCAGATCTGGTATCATTACAAAAGAGAAATTGCAAATCAACATATCAGAAGAAGCCCTAAAATACAGTACAAAGCATCACCAAAAGAATCAAGGCCCAAGCCTCCAACATGGCCGCGGATCCGCGGCAGGGGCTTGCTAATGTCGCGGTTCCGCGGCGGCTTGATGACATCATCACCTGAATTTTGTACCACAATGCTTCTTACAGGGCCCACTGCTCAGAAATGTATCTCAATTTCCAGAAGACTCCAGGGGTTTCTGCCAAATCAGCAAACAAGGGTTTCCAAGCTTAATTAATCCTAGCTTAAACCCTAAGCTAGCTCCTAACAAACTATCTTCTAGAAGACTCAACAAACTTTTGGAGGGAACTACCATTTCAAACCTCAACCTAGGGTTTGGGAGCTCTATAAATAAGACCCTAGGCTCACTTATGAAATAATCTTTGATCCCCATTATTCAACCTTGGGAATTATTCATCCAATTAGTGAATCTATCCCCAATCTATCTCTCTCTTCATCTTCTTCTTCCACAAGTCTAGTGAGAGGGCTTGTAGGAAACCCTAACCCTAATTCCATTTAAAATCAAGATCCCGAGTACCCATTAAGCAAGAAGCCTTACAACCTTTAGGAGCGGAGCCGATCTTCAACGGAGCAAGCGATCCGAGCCGATCCACGACTCACGAAGCCGAGCGACGCCCGATCAACGATTTAGATTCTTCCTCTTGTAGTTCTTGAAGCGAATGTAATCAAAATTGTTGAGATAAAGAAAGGTGATATTCTTTTATCTTGTTTTCTTTAAATTCTGCATCATGATATCTTTACAATTCGTAAATCTTTTCTATGTGGTGATGTATGAATAAAACTCCGCTCGTCGAGGAGTCGAGACGGTCAATAGAATGATGATATAACATAGCTTTAATCAATTCTTGAATCCTACGTGTTTTGAAAACCCTAGCAAGTTCAAGAAACGACAACCCATTTCGTTTCGATGCTTTCTTGATTGATATCGTTCGAAATTGGGGAGTTACGATCGTTTCTTGAATTTGGTAGAGGCTAGAAAAGGAATGATATCGACGAAAGAACAAGGGTTAAAAGATGATACCCTAGTTTCATCAAGAAAGCCCTAACTCTCGTCGATGATCATCGATCTAGTATCAATCCTTCGAAGGACAAGAACATGAAATCTAGAGATTACATCACGTCTATAGACCCGATTGATTCCTACGAGCCTCTTTTAAATTGTTGACTTTTGATTGGAAATATTATCGAAACCCGATTCTTGATTGTTTATCATTTTCTTGATTCTTGAATAAGAATAGTGACACTTGATATGAATCATTCTTGAATCATGTTTTCTTTTATCGTTACTTAACTTTTCAATTCAAACATATCAAAGATATAAATGAATCGTGCAATCCCTGTGGACGATCTGCACTCATTCATGAACTACAATTGACACCGTAGTTTGATTGCGGTCAAAATATTTTTTTGGTTGTGAAGTTCTTTATAAATTTTCTGAATACCGACACAAGAAACAGTTTCAATCAAATGGTGCCGTTTTAGGGGACCTTTTGAATTGATTCATACTACACAACGGAAAAACGATCAATCAAAATGGCGCCGTTGCCGGGGATCGCGCGCTAATTCGTTTCATTTTATAGTTTGAATTGAAAGAATTATTCCATTTTACTTCTTGAAATCAAAATTCGTACAAACTCTTATACGTGTGTTGTGATTGATTGCAAGGTAATCTGGAGCATTCTGTGCTGTGGAAATTTTTTTTGGAATATACCAGAGAGCTGAGGGAGCCAAGATAAGCTCCCTGAAGAAAACTTGTGCAGTGAACCCACCAGAGGACCGCGAAAGCGCGGCCAATACCCACCATCTGCGGCGGAACCGCGGCATGTTGAGGTGTTCTCTGCAAACTTTTTAGTGCAGGTGACTTCTTGCTCTCTCCTCTCTCCTCTTTTTAGCTCCAATTAACACTTTGCTGCAGGATTCTTTGCAAATAATCGCAGCGCCGCAAAAGCAAAATTAAATTTGTGCGTGATTTTGATTTCTTGGTTGTTTGCATTCTAAATACGGATATTAAGGGGCACGGCCAAATCCAAATTAGGTGGGGATTTCATTACCCTTCCTAGGCCCCGAAAACCACAAAACTTGCATTCGCATTGACCCACATTAACTAAAAGAAATCTAGAGAAGACTCTAAGGACTGTCGCGCTCAATTAGGACAGAAGAGGGCCGTGGGTAATTCATTGCTTATCCGCGTTTTCTTGTGGTGCCTAAGGCGAGTGTGTCTAAGGCTAGTGGTTTTTAATTAGGCCCACTACTTACATAGTGGAGTACCTTCCCACTTACCTGGCACTTATCCGGCCACAGGGGGACAAAGAGGCAGTGGAGGATTCTATCCTGCGACTTGTCTTTTGGCAGTTAGGAGCGGTCTAGAGCCGGACCTAGGTGACCACTAGATTCTAGGGTTTGTGTGCTGCATTTGTTTTGTCGCATCATTTTTTTTCAAAAAATCCGTCCCTTTTTCAAAAGAAAACACCGCATTCATTTACCCCTAATTATAAGCCAACGCTGCCACTTGTACTAACCCTTTTTAGTACAAGATAGGCTGGACACGGGATTCTAGTGCCCGTTTAGTCCGCGTACCCCTTATCGACTCCGAAGTCGATATTTCTCCATTTACCTTTTCTTTACCTACTACTACACCCATACCGATGGACCCGAATCCATCAAACTTCTTTAACCCTAATCTGCCGCCGTCCGTTGGTGCGCAGAATCCACCCCGCATTTCTATCCAGGAGAGATGCTATCCACATAGAGGTCCTCTTTCGACCTGCTTATCCACACCACCAGCCAATGGGGATAACTTTGAGATTAAGCCCCAGTATATCAATCTTTTAACCAAATTCCACGGACTCGAGACTGAGGACGCTTATGTTTTCATTACCAAATTTGAAAACGTATGCGCAATGATGGGTACGTCACAACTTTCAGTGGATGCAATGCGTCTACGACTTCTTCCATTTACATTGTGCGATATAGCCGAGAAGTGGCTATATAACACTACCGCACATTCTATTACGAATTGGGAAGAATTCGTCGCTGCATTCCTTAAGAAATTCTACCCACACCAAAAGACAGCTCGAATCCGTAGCGAACTGAACCAATTTGCCCAGCTCCCTGCTGAACCATTCTCTAAATACTTTGAACGTTTCAAGGATCTATTGGTTCAGTGTCCTCATCACGGCATCCCGAGATGGGAGCTTTGCCGAATCATATATGAGGGCAGTAACCCTAACACTAAACAGAGCCTTGAAAACATGTGTCAAGGTACATTTATGACTAAGGATGATGGGGAAGCTTGGCGATACTTAGAAGAGTTCGCTGAAAAATCACTACAGTGGGAGAGTGGAACCCAACCATTGAATAGGGGTGGCGTACACCAAATAGATGTGTCCATAGGTGTTCGAGCTGAAATGGCAGCAATGCAAAAGAAGCTCGACGCTATGGAACACAAATTTGCAGCAGCCTCCCTAAACCCAGTGTCACTCCCCAAAACTGTTTGTGGGTGCTGTTCTGATCCGTCTCATTTAACGGAAGAATGTCTATTAAACTCTGCGTTTCAAGGTCACGAGCATTCTAATGTCGCATTTCAAAGACCTCGAAACGATCCATATTCTTTCACGTACAATCAGGGTTGGAGGAATCACCCGAATTTTGCTTGGAACCAAAACCAATCTCAAAACACGGTTCCAAACACTAATAATTTTCAAAGGGCTCTTCCTCCACCACAACAGCAACCCCTTCAACTCACTCAGCACCCCTATCAGTCACAAAATTTCCAAAACCAGGGCAACACTCCTGCACAGTCTAATCCTATGCAGTTGTCCTGTCCTGACGATTTCTCTCAATTCACTCAAACCATGAAATCCCTTTTGTCAAATTTCATAAAGGTTTCGGCTGAGGTTAGATCTTCCGTCGGTGAGATAAAGAAAAACTCAGCGTCCCAAGCTGAGAGTATCAGAACGATGGAAGCTGAAATCGCACGACTTAAAGCCGAAATGAGTGCGAGAGAAAAAGGGAAACTTCCCTCTCAACCCCTACAGAATCCTGAGCATTACAATGTAAATGCCATTACAACGTTGAGATCGGGAAGAGTGCTGAATAATAATGTCGGGGAAGATATTGATAATACTGAAAATCATATCAACACCCCGGCTGAGACCTTTCCACACACACACACTTCTCCTTCTGATCCTTCTTCTTCTACCACACCACTTTCTCGTGAGCCTATTCTCCATTTCCCTTTAGGCTCGACACCTTCACCTAACCCTTATAGTTCTCCACAGACGGTCCCCACACCTCTTTTGGGACCTCGTCTACCCCCTTTTCCTTCTCCTATGATGGACCCTGCGCTTATTGCGAAAGCTCCTTACCCGAACCGGTTAAGGGGTAACAAAACGAGTCCTCATATGGAGAAAATTATAGAAATGTTCAAACAGGTTAACATCAATATCCCTCTCCTAGATGCGATTCAACAAGTCCCCGCTTATGCGAAAATTCTTAAGGACTTGTGCACTAGGAAGAGGAAGACTCAAGTGCCGAAGAAGGTCTTTATGTCTAATAATATCAGCATTGCTTTTATTCCCCAGCTACCAAAGAAACGAAAGGACCCAGGATGTCCTACAATATCGATTTCTATTGGGGGTAAAAACATAAATCGTGCTCTTTTAGACCTTGGCGCGAGTGTTATCCTGCTCCCTTATTCTGTCTATGAGCAATTAGGGATTGGAGAGTTGAAACCTGCTCATTGCACTCTCCAGATGGCAGACCGATCTATCACCAAACCAAGGGGTGAATTAGAGGATGTGTTGATAAAGGTCGGGGAATTTGTTTTCCCTGTAGACTTCATTGTGCTCGACACACATCCTGTAGCAAACCCCCGGGGCCAAATTCCGGTGATTCTGGGTCGTCCTTTCCTTGCCACTTCCAACGCTGTTATAAACTGTAGAAACGGTTCAATGAACTTATCATTTGGAAATATGACCATTGAACTAAATATCTACAAAGTTGGAAGTCAGCCATCAGAACCCTCTGCTCATATTTTAGATGTGTGCTCTGTCCATGAGATCGCTCCCGATAGTTGTGGAGCCGAGGAACTTTGCTTTACTGATCTCGATGATATTAGCACATCTCTGTTTGACTTTGCACAAGATCTTAGTGAGGACACTTTACCTACACTTGAGTCCTGCACTTCTGACTTTTCTCCACCCGAGTCTGTATCTTTCACAGGCTCTGAGCTTCTTTGTAAATCCAAAAATCAATCTATGACCCTTCCTTCTATCATTTCTCCGCCTGAATTAGATCTCAAAATTTTACCTTCTCACCTCAAATATGCATATCTAGGTGAGAATGAGTCTTTACCGGTTATCATATCCACTTCTCTTGCATTAGAGCAAGAGAATGCACTTTTATCGGTATTGAGATCTAACAAAGAGGCGTTTGGTTGGAGTATGGCGGACATCAAAGGGATTAGTCCCTTGATAGTTGAACATCATATACATGTGATGGATGATGCCAGACCAACACGAGAACCACAGAGACGGTTGAATCCCGTCATGAAGGAAGCTGTCATGAAAGAGATCGTCAAATACTTAGATAATGGTATTATATACCCCATCTCCGATAGCCAGTGGGTGAGTCCTATACATGTCGTTCCTAAGAAATCCGGCATCACAGTTATCACAAATGAGGCAAATGAGCTGATTCAGACACGCGCCCAAACTGGGTGGCGTGTATGCATCGATTATAGAAAACTCAACGCTGCCACGAGGAAAGACCATTTTCCTCTACCATTCATTGATCAGATGCTGGAACGCTTAGCGGGACGACAGTACTATTGTTTTATGGACGGATACTCAGGCTATAATCAGGTCCCCATCGCCAAAAAGGATCAAGATAAAACCACTTTTACTTGTCCTTTTGGTACCTTTGCTTACAGTCGCATGCCCTTTGGGTTATGCAATGCTCCCGCTACCTTTCAGCGGTGTATGATGGGGATATTCTCTGATATGGTAGAGAATTTTCTGGAGATCTTTATGGACGATTTCTCGATTTTTGGAGACACTTTTTCTGATTGCCTTGCAAATCTTGACGCTGTTCTTACTCGTTGCAAAGAGAAGAACTTGACTTTGAACTGGGAAAAATGCCACTTTATGGTCCAAGAAGGAATAGTACTTGGACATGTCATTTCACAGAAAGGCATTGAGGTTGACAGAGCTAAAGTAGATGTCATTCAAAACCTCCCTCATCCCAAAAGCGTCAAAGATATTCGCTCTTTCCTTAGCCATGCGGGCTTTTATAGGAGATTCATTAAGGACTTTAGCAAAATTGCTAGACCTTTAATTCTTCTCCTGGCCAAGGATACGACCTTCCATTTTGACTCGGACTGCGAGACAGCTTTCGACTCACTTAAACACTCACTCACTTCAGCCCCCGTGCTATCATCACCAAATTGGGACTACCCCTTTGAGCTGATGTGTGACGCATCTGATTTTGCAGTAGGTGCAGTCTTAGGGCAACATATTGAAAAGATGCCACACGTGATTTACTATGCCAGTAAGACCCTGAATGATGCGCAAATCAATTATACAACCACCGAAAAGGAACTCTTAACGGTTGTATTTGCATTAGAAAAGTTCAGGCCTTACTTAATCGGCTCACCTATAGTTGTGTATACTGACCATTCCGCTTTAAAACATCTTCTGGTGAAGAAAGATGCAAAAGGTCGACTAATACGTTGGATCCTTCTGTTACAAGAATTCGATCTTGTTATCAAAGATAAGAAAGGATGTGAAAACGTAGTAGCTAACCACCTTTCACGCATCATTTCTTCTCCTGTGACCCTGCCGATCAATGACTCGTTCCCTGATGAACAACTCTTGAGCATATCCACTGAACCATGGTTCAGGGATATTGTGAACTATCATGCCACGGGACTTATACCGAGCGATTGGTCAAAACAGGACAAATACCGTTTTCTATCCCAAGTAAAACACTTTTACTGGGACGAGCCCTATTTGTTTAAATATTGTCCTGATCAGATCATTCGCCGGTGCGTCCCAAATGAAGAGTTCAAGAGTGTTCTTTCATTTTGTCATGATCAGGCCTGTGGGGGTCACTTTGGTCCTAGAAAGACAGCGGAAAAGGTTTTGCAATGTGGATTTTATTGGCCGACCTTATTCAAGGACGCATTTGAGTATTGCAAAACCTGTACACAATGTCAGTATACGGGTAGAATATCCCAGAGGAATGAAATGCCTCAGCAACCCATCTTGGTTGTTGAAATATTTGATGTTTGGGGCATAGATTTTATGGGTCCTTTTCCCAACTCCTTTGGGAATCTGTACATATTGCTGACGGTTGATTATGTCTCATAATGGGTAGAAGCCATTCCATGTCGCACTAATGACAAGAAAGTTGTCATTAAGTTCTTGAAAGAGAATATCTTCTCGCGATTTGGACACCCACGCGCTATTATTAGCGATAATGGGACACACTTCTGCAACAGGTCTTTCGAGACTCTGATGCGGAAATACTCAATCAACCACCGACTTTCTACACCCTATCACCCCCAAACAAGCGGGCAGGCTGAAATCTCAAACAGACAAATCAAACTTATCCTGGAGAAAACTGTTGCTAAAAATAGAAAAGACTGGTCGACCAAATTGACGGATGCTCTTTGGGCATTCCGAACTGCATATAAGACCGACCTAGTGATGTCTCCATATAGGATAGTGTTTGGAAAAGCATGTCATTTACCCGTCGAGATAGAACATAAAGCATTGTGGGCTATAAAGGAAATAAATTTTGATCTAAACCTTACTTGCAACTTTCGGAAGCTGCAACTTAACGAGCTAAGCGAACTCCGCGATGAAGCTTATGATAATGCTGTAATCACAAAGAATAGGACTAAGGTTTTTCACGATAAAAACATTTTGAGGAAAACATTTTTACCTGGTCAACAAGTCCTTCTTTATGATTCACGATTACACCTTCACGCGGGTAAGCTCCGATCTCGATGGAAGGGACCTTTTGTTGTGCGGTCTGTATACCCGCACGGGACGGTAGAAGTTGAAAATGTTAAAAACGGCACTATTTTCAAAGTAAATGGACATAGACTTAAGCCGTATTTTTCCACTGACCCCACGGAGGAGCTCTTGTTCTTACAAGAGCCAGTTTATTTAGATTAAAATTCCTCCGTCTCACCTTCATATCCTGTATATCATTGCATATCTTTTGAATGAAGATGAGTGAAAGATAAGTTTGGGGGAAGTTCTTCACTTATATATTTTGCCTCCACTAATAATCCCTCCCAGACTTACAGGTTTTGTAGATAGCTGTCGGCAACAGTGAGGACACTGTTGAAAACAAGTTTGGGGGAGGTTTGTGCTTATTTTTGCATCATTTGCATATCATCTGCATAAGCACAAAACATTTCTTTAAAAATCTATAAAAATTGAAAAAATTTCAAAACCCATAAAAATTTAAAAATTTTCAAGTATAAAAATAATTTTAATATTTACACTTTTTGTATATAAATAAGATAATGAAAGTTTAGATAGTGAAAAATTACATCCATGAGATTTGAAAAATTACATCCATGAGATTGGAAAAATTTTAGAAAACTAAGAAAATTAGAAGTTTTCTTATACGAACTAGTAATAAGTAGTTATGAGCCGTTGTCCCAAGGGTTAGTAAGATGAAAGACGTCACTAATCTGAGGATAAAAATAAGTCTGAAAAATAGTTTCTATTCTGGAAGCCAAACATTTTGAACGTTGATACCCTGCTATTCGCACTTATACACGTCTTGAAGCCTGGGATAGTAGAGGATACCTTGAAATGCTCTTATCTTAAAGCCAAAAGTATGAAGGAAATAAAAAGAAAAAAAATGAATAAGAAAATATAAAGTGGTGAGAAAAATGGACACTGGTTTTGTTATCGCCGAGGGCAATAAAAATGTATAGCGAGGGTGCTTCTTCACCTAGTGCCCTAAGGCTAACTGGTCTGGGAGTCACTGCTATGCCTGAGGTGGTGCAAGACGAGGAAAATACACCAAGTAAGCAAGCACATGAGTAATCGGTCGGTTAGTACCTCAAGAAGTATTAACGGTCGCATGAAAGTGTGTGAGCAATCTCATCTAAATATTCATTAATTAAAAAGTACTGAGGCTGATGGGCAAGAGTATGATAGCTTGAATTGAATTCTCCGGGTGTAGGGATGTATTTTACACACACGCAGGGTTATATGATCGATGTTTGGAAGAAAGATAGGAATGAAGAATAAGACGATGTTTTATTGAGGGAGGACGTGATTTCTGACATTTTTTCATGACCATTAAGATAGGGCTCATGACAACTGAAAAGCTAGCTTAGTTGGAAACCCTAATTTTCAAGGCTTTTCTTTTACAATTCTTTTCTTTAAATGTAAATTTCATGATCTTCCTTTTATTATTGGATTTTATGGGTGCAATCCGCTGAAAACCCTCAGGAGACAACACTCCTCCTACTAGGGACACCTAGAGGTTTAAAGGCTTGTTGCACGTGCTTAGTGCAATCGTGTTGCCTACGAAAGTGTGCTAGTTAGTTTTTCTCTTTCTTTATTTTCTCCTTCTCTTTTTAATAAAACATTCGCTCGAGACGATCGAAATTAAGTTTGGGGGTATTTGATCAGTCGAAAATATTGCATATTTTAACCGGCAATTTCCCTATCATCTGCATACATATAGAGGTGTACGGTATTCATATTCTACATATTAGCAAATCTATCGCAAATTATCAGATTACATGTATTAGACATTAAAACCGGCATTTCTAGGGAAATTGACTGCATTGCATGGCATCGCAAAATTTCTATATGTCGCAACCCGTATTTCGAAGTCTGTGCAGGAAAAGGAAAGCTTGCTCGAACATTACACCGCTCAAAAGATACGTCAACTCACTAATTTCAGATCTGGTATCATTACAAAAGAGAAATTGCAAATCAACATATCGGAAGAAGCCCTAAAATACAGTACAAAGCATCACCAAAAGAATCAAGGCCCAAGCCTCCAACATGGCCGCGGATCCGCGGCAGGGGCTTGCTAATGCCGCGGTTCCGCGGCGGCTTGATGACATCATCACCTGAATTTTGTACCACAATGCTTCTTACAGGGCCCACTGCTCAGAAATGTATCTCAGTTTCCAGAAGACTCCAGGGGTTTCTGCCAGATCAGCAAACAAGGGTTTCCAAGCTTAATTAATCCTAGCTTAAACCCTAAGCTAGCTCCTAACAAACTATCTTCTAGAAGACTCAACAAACTTTTGGAGGGAACTACCATTTCAAACCTCAACCTAGGGTTTGGGAGCTCTATAAATAAGACCCTAGGCTCACTTGTAAAATAATCTTTGATCCCCATTATTCAACCTTGGGAATTATTCATCCAATTAGTGAATCTATCCCCAATCTATCTCTCTCTTCATCTTCTTCTTCCACAAGTCTAGTGAGAGGGCTTGTAGGAAACCCTAACCCTAATTCCAATTAAAATCAAGATCCCGAGTACCCATTAAGCAAGAAGCCTTACAACCTTTAGGAGCGGAGCCGATCTTCAACGGAGCAAGCAATCCGAGCCGATCCACGACTCACGAAGCCGAGCGACGCCCGATCAACGATTTAGATTCTTCCTCTTGTAGTTCTTGAAGCGAATATAATCAAAATTGTTGAGATAAATAAAGGTGATATTCTTTTATCTTGTTTTCTTTAAATTCTGCATCATGATATCTTTACAATTCGTAAATCTTTTCTGTGTGGTGATGTGTGAATAAAACTCCGCTCGTCGAGGAGTCGAGACGGTCAATAGAATGATGATGTAACATAGCTTTAATCAATTCTTGAATCCTACGTGTTTTGAAAACCCTAGCAAGTTCAAGAAACGACAACCCATTTCGTTTCGATGCTTTCTTGATTGATATCGTTCGAAATTGGGGAGTTACGATCGTTTCTTGAATTTGGTAGAGGCTAGAAAAGGAATGATATCGACGAAAGAACAAGGGTTAAAAGATGATACCCTAGTTTCATCAAGAAAGCCCTAACTCTCGTCGATGATCATCGATCTAGTATCAATCCTTCGAAGGACAAGAACATGAAATCCAGAGATTACATCACGTCTATAGACCCGATCGATTCCTACGAGCCTCTTTTAGATTTTCTGAATACCGACACAAGAAACAGTTTCAATCAAATGGTGCCGTTTTAGGGGACCTTTTGAATTGATTCATACTACACAACGGAAAAACGATCAATCAGGGGTCTAGGGATGTGGGATTGGCTATTCATCACGACCGTGGAATCCGTGTTTTATACTGGCTCGTATTGAAAACACGGAAGTCCTAGTATATCCAATGTTTCATATGTTTCTTCTGCTGCGATATCTGTGATGTGATCATGTGATGTTCTGTGATAGATACTTTATATAGTATATATGATATATTATATAGACGTTACTTATGTTTTGCACCCGCACTAGCCCTGCCCTGCTCTGCCATTAGTTACCTAACCTAACGGTGCACGAGGGGACATCCAGGCGAATGCGGATGGCATAAGTATACCTCGTATTTATCTGTGATGTTTAGGTGACTTAAATGATGGGACTTCATTAATGTGATTAATGAAAGAAAAGAAACCTAAGATGTTGTAGAATCAAATTTTAAATAAAATAGGTAGCTACAGTTCTTGCTTTGCATAGCGGTATATATGATATACCCTGCACCTTATTCGATGAGGAAAGGACCGAGATCCCTTCACCGGGAGTGACTCCTTTAGCAATAACTGGCAGATGCTACACACTCGGTCTGCTTTTGATTGCTTCTATAGTTTCTGCTTTGCACAGTGATATATATGATATATCCCGCACCTCATTCGACGAGGAAAGGGCCGACGATCCCTTCACCGGGAGTGACCCCTTTAGCAAAACTAGAAAAGCCTCAAAATCATTCCATTTCAAAACTTCATTTGATTCTACAACGATATCAAGTTCATTACGCAATAGGTTTTCAGAAAAACCTGTCGTAGCCCTCCGTCATTTCAGATAAGTCCTGTTTAGTATTCGTGCTGCGTTTGTTGGCCTTTGTCAAGGCGTAGTGTGCGGTAGCTGAATAGTACTTATCTGTTTATGCATGTGATGCAGATTGTTTCAGGGTAGTCGTACGACCTTGTTGGCCTTTGTCAAGGGCCGTGCGGGTGGGTTTGATTCAATCAAGAAATGACGGGTTGAACTTGATTAGCAGACTATGATTTATTGGCTTTTGTCAAGGTCATAGGACGCTAGGGGCAAAATATTATCGGGAATTTCAAGTGTTGAAATTTGCAATGAGATTGCATACCTTCTATGAGATAGTTGGATCCCGATACCCACTGCGAGTAAGAGTTACTCCTGGGAGAGTTTTACACATTGCAATTAGCTGATCAAGTAGGTGTCTAGAAAGGTGTCAACGGGGTTACGCCTCTAGGAAAATGAGGTTTACATTAATTAGGTTCGTGCGAAAGCACGGGGGACCTCCCTCAAAGTACCGACACTGGCCTGGCTGAAAGATTGGCGAACTTGTAGTGTGTAATTAATCCCGGCTAGTCTTTCCTTTTAGGGTTTGAAGGAAGATTTGATAAAAACAGTGGGAGCCATCCTGATTAGATAAGATAATAACCAATCTGATCTTGCAAGAGCATACGCTAAAGTGTTTTCTTCTCTCTCTCTCCAAGTAGCGACCATGTCATGCCCTAATAAAGATAATAATATGGATGTATTGACTGAACCCGCATGTTATACTGTGCCGGGGAACGTTGGTTCCGTTCTTTCCTATAAGAGTTATAGGACTGAACAGGATATAGGGGAATACCAGGATTCCCATGCCACCCGTATGAAGAAAGTACATGTTGATGCATTTTCTTCGGGTGTGTTCGTTACAGAGAACTGTTTCTCCATTTGCTCTACGTCCTGGGTATTAGATACCGGGTCAGGATCCCATATATGTAATCAGTTACATGGGCTTAGAAAAGGTAGAGAACTTGGAGAAGGTGATAAAGACATTAGAGTTGGAAATGGTGCAATTGTTGCAGCTAAGACTGTCGGGGAATATCACCTTGTATTACCAACTGGTAATATATTGGTTCTGAACAAATGCTATTACATGCCGAACCTGATATGCAACATTATATCGGTTTCTTTATTGAGTAAAGAGGGATATAATTTTGTATTACAGGATAATGTTATGAACATTTTCCGTAACCAAAAGTTGGTTGGATCAGGCACGTTGTGCAATGGCATTTATGTTCTAAATCAATCAACAGTTCTGAGCATAACAAACACACACAAGAGGAAGAGTTCTGAAATGAACGAATCCTTCTTGTGGCATTGTAGACTGGGTCACATCAATGCGACACGACTAGCTAAGTTGCATAAAGATGGATATTTAAATCCGTTTGAATTTTCATCTTATGACACTTGCCAGTCATGTCTCAAAGGCAAGATGACCAAAACTCCGTTTACGGGACACGGAGAAAGAGTTACTGAACTCTTAGGACTGATACATAGTGATGTATGCGGTCCTATGTCTACACATGCCAGGGATGGTTCTTCATACTTCATTACATTCACTGACGATCTCTCTAGGTTCGGGTATGTGTTCCTGATGAAACACAAATCAGAAGCTTTTGAGAAATTTAGAGAATATAAGCAAGAAGTTGAGAACCAAACTGGAAAAAGTATTAAAATCCTACGATCTGATCGAGGAGGTGAATACTTAAGCAATGAATTCCTGGACTTCCTAAAAGAGAATGGGATTCTCTCTCAGCTGACCCCTCCATATACACCACAGCACAACGGTGTATCAGAACGGAGGAACCGCACCCTATTAGATATGGTGCGCTCTATGATGAGCACAGCTGAGTTACCTATTTCTTTCTGGGGATATGCGCTGGAAACAGTAGCATACCTATTGAATCAAGTTCCAACTAAATCTGTACCTACCACACCATATGAGATATGGAGTGGGAAGAGACCATGTCTTAAACGAGTTAAGATATGGGGTTGCCCAGCCTATGTCAAAAGGCAAAATCCGGACAAACTCGAGGCACGGTCAATTCTATGCAAGTTTGTGGGATATCCCAAACATTCACATGGATATCTTTTCTACCATGCAGAGGAACAAAAAGTGTTTGTTTCTCGACATGCCACCTTTTCAGAAAAGGAATTCCTTGAAAAAGAAATTAGTGGCAAAGTGGCAGAGCTGGAAGAAGTTCCAGATACACAAACCGTAACTGAAGATTTAGTGGAACCAGAAGATTCAGTAGCTCCCAATGAACCTCAGCCTCTCCGCCGATCTAGTAGGGTTCCTCGCCAACCTGAGAGATACTACGGTTTTCTCATGGATGTTGAGAGCGAGGATTGCATCATGGAGGATGATGACCCAACTAGCTTCGAGCAGGCCATCATGAGTAGGGACTCAGTGAAATGGCTGGATGCAATGCGGTCCGAGATGGAATCCATGTACACCAACAAAGTATGGACTTTGGAAGTTGCTCCTGAAGGGGTAAAACCCATTGGGAGCAAGTGGATCTTCAAGAAAAAACTTGGTGTAGATGGGAAAGTGGAGACTTTCAAAGCTAGACTTGTTGCAAAGGGTTTTCGTCAAAGACCAGGTGTGGACTATGACGAAACCTTTTCTCCAGTAGCTATGCTTAAATCCATCCGGATCCTGCTTGCCATCGCTGCATATCATGACTACGAAATCTGGCAAATGGATGTTAAGACCGCCTTTCTAAATGGTGATTTAGAAGAGTGCGTGTACATGACTCAGCCAGAGGGCTTCGTAGACAGTGGGAGCAGCAGGAAGGTGTGCAAGCTGCTTAAATCCATTTATGGATTAAAGCAAGCATCGCGGAGTTGGAACATCTGCTTTGACGTCGTTATCAAAGAGTTTGATTTCGTCAAAAACCCAGATGAACCTTGTATTTACAAGAAGGTAGCAGAGAGTAAGGTTGTCTTCCTCGTATTGTACGTGGAAGACATACTCTTGATAGGAAATGATATTCCTATGCTGCAATCAGTCAAGCTCTTCTTATCACAAAGATTCTCGATGAAAGATCTTGGTGATGCCTCCTGCATATTGGGAATTAGGATCTATAGAGATAGATCCAAACGGATATTGGGATTGTCCCAATCCAGGTACATTGACACCATACTAAAGAGGTTTAGTATGGAAGAATCCAAGCGTGGGAACTTGCCCACGATCTCTGGAGTCACTCTCTCCAAAGAGATGTCTCCCAAGACTGATTTGGAGAGAGCTCGCATGCAAGGGATACCCTATGCTTCGGCTGTAGGCTCTATCATGTATGCGATGCTATGTACCAGACCCGATGTAGCATACTCACTAAGTGTAGTGAGCAAGTATCAAGCTGATCCTGGAGAGAGTCACTGGACAGCTGTGAAGAGCATTCTCAAGTACTTACGAAGGACTAAAGAGATGCTCTTGGTGTATGGTAACGGAGAACTCCAAGTGGAGTCCTTTACCGATTCGAGCTTCCAGAGTGATAAGGACGACTCTAAGTCGCAGTCGGGATTTGTCATTACCCTTTACGGAGGGGCGGTTAGCTGGAAGAGTTCCAAGCAGGAAACCGTGGCAGACTCGACGATGGAGGCTGAATACATCGCTGCCAACGATGCTGCTAAAGAGGCTGTTTGGATCAAGAAGTTCATTACTGAACTTGGAGTGGTTCCATCCATTGAGCATCCAATACCTTTGTATTGCGATAAAAATGGAGCGGTGGCTTTGGCCAAGGAACCCAGGTCCCATCAGCGATCCTGGCATATTCTGAGGCGGTATCACCTGATCCGGGAGATAGTTGATCGCCGGGAGATCTAGGTTAGGAGGGTTGACACGAAGAACAACACGGCGGATCCACTCACGAAGGCCATTCCCCAGATACAGTTTGAGAGACTCTTCGGGATGCTCGGTATGCGATACTACAGTAGCTGGCCCTAGTGCAAATGGGAGATTGTTAGTTGTATGTATGCCCTAGAGGCCAGTATTGTACAGATGATGTATATTATATTGGATGCTTGGACATATATAGAGATGACTTTCTTGCTCAATATGATAGTATGCTATCTGGTTGCTCTTTATCTTAACATGTACACTTGTCTCTTTAAACTGTCTTATAGTTACATGTTGGTAAAGCCCTTAGGATGTGTACTTGACTACCTGGACTATGATGTAGATCATACTAGTGGGGACATGGTAGTCCATAGGTACATCCTTCAAGGTCCCTAGTCATGGGTGTATCGAGACGGGGCATCGATATACCAGTGTAGACTAGCGTATATGCTTCTCGACCCATGAGATGGGCGATGGATGATACCATATCCATTGGTGTTTGACATCAGAGATGGTATACGGGTGCTCAGTGGAGACTGGGTACACTGGACGGATTCGCCGAGAACTCCCAGATGGTATTATACCTCACGTCAGATGGCAGTCTCAGGTGACACTTGTGCAGGTTAGTCTGTAGACCCGAGATCGTCATAGAGTCTTGTGTGATTCCCACTGTACTTTGATCTCCACCTTACCACGTCCATGAGGGCGTGCAAAACGGTGGTCTTTGGGTACAGTCCCGAGTCACATGGAGGCAATGAGCGATAGGAGGGGTTTCGTCTCTCCCGGTATTGGGGGTTGATGTTGCGCTGTGCTCGATTGGTCATAACAGGGAAGTCCCTGGCCAGAGCTGATCAGAGATTTGCTGGTAAGTGTTACCAGTAGTTTCTCGACCCGTTATGAGCCTCACATCGGCACGACTTATCGGTTATTAGGGTCTGACGTTTACCACCTCTAGACTTGATATGCGACATATCAGACGAACAGACCAGACTATACGGTAAGTGTTACTGGTTGGATTCACAGGAGTGTGAGCGGGCTAGCTCGTCGATCTTCTGATCGCTCAATACGCGGATGGCTGTTACGTTTAGCAGACCGCTTGCGGCTTGTGGGTGCTTGATATGATCATCATCTGCTGCCGGCGTATTGACGAGTCTTTAGAGTCCTACACAGAGGTTTCCTGGCTCAAGCGAAACGAAATAGGAGCGCATATGAGATATGTGCAGGACCGAGAATAATGCGTGTATGTGATACCGTATTCCATTCTCGCGATGAATGTATCGATTGGTTATATGCGATATAACCTAGATATCGAATCAAGGATTGATTCGATGAAGCCGATACATAAGATACTAGTCGGTTATATGCGATATGACCGGATCGTTAAATCAAGTGTTGATTTAATGATTTAATGTATAATTATATATTTGATATATTACTTTGCATTAACTAGTATTGGTACACTTTAAATGGATTTTCTCACTTGATGTGCAAGTTGTATATGTGATATACTTTTATGCACATGTTTGTATCATGTTTGATGATACTTGCTCATTTGGTTAAGTGTAAAGAATTAAACCTTGGTTAAGTAAATGGTTAGGGTTTTTATTTATTCATTCTTTTATCTTTTTTAATTTGGATTAAAAAAGGAAATGGCAAAAGAAAACAAAAAGGGTTGATTTCATTCTTGAAGCTTGTTGAAGCTTCATGAAGCTTTAACCAAAGTGACCAATTTTGTCTTCATGCCTAACCCTAACCATTCATCTAACCTTGGTCAATTCTCTACACCTAACCATGGTTTACATTATGATAAGTATTCATTTTCTTTTTCATTTTAAATACTTATCATAATCATCTTCATCTTCTTCTTCTTCTTGAGTTCAAGAAAAAGCTTGCCACCATCAATGGCAACTTGAGCAAAAGTGTAAGAAATCCAATTCTAAAGTGAACCCACCTCCTATTTCTTCACCCTCTACCTCTTGCCAAGTAGTATAGGGTGTTTTCTTCACAAGTTTCATAACTTGGTGAAGTTGGAGCTTGATCTTGTGTAACCTCGACGTAGATCATCTTCGGCATAGTAGCCGATGACTGTTCCGCTCATTTCTCCGATGAAGCCGATGCGAGAGTCCGGGATTCGACTTGGACAACGAGAGGACGACTACGTGGAGCTAAGGAAGTGGATAACCGGATCTACAAAGGTTGTAGCTTCTTATCTTTAGTTAAGTTGTTAACTAGTTTAATGTTTCGCCTAAAATTCTAGTTAACGATCCGTATTAGAGTTTCTCGGCACTTGTAAAATTTAAAATTGGCATGGTTGATGCCTTGTGAGACCTCTTGAGAGTGCCTAGTAACCCTACAGGGAGTGGCTTGATCAATAATGCAAGAGGGAATCAAAATGAAATCATGAAGGAACATGATAAAAACATTCACACTCAACCACAACTATCATCAACAATCATGTCCACAAAAGTCATGCCATCATGACACTACAAGACTAGCCATGATGAGAAGGAGAAGTCAAATGGTGGAGGAATTATCATGATACAAGAATATGCAAAGTCCCCCTCCAAAAAAGCTTATTTGCACAAATGCAAATAAGCCCTCCTCCACCAATTTTCGGCCAATGAACGATACAAAGGAAATCGGCCGAAACGGAAAGCAAGCTGGCAATTCCAGAAAACTGATCCCGTAATAAATTACAGGAAAACCCCGATACTGTGCATACACACCCGCATTTGTATTCCGACCGAAATACAAAAGCAATGAGACAAAGTCTACACTGTACTATACTAGGATCCGGCTTAAACCAAAACCGGCTAGTAATATCCGTCCGATCCTGATCCGTGCAATACCGCACGTATCTGATCGAACCCTGCCATATATCCATATGGCCTCTAGTACGAACTGTCCGATCCTGATCCGTGCAATACCGCACGTATCTGATCGGACCTTGCCATATCTCCATACGGACTCTACAGCTTTTCGCCCGAAACTTGAGTAACTGAATGTGGGGGACTCTAAAGACTCGTCAACACCATGGTTGTGGATTTAACCACTAGCACGTCAGAGGTATAAGCCAATACGTAACGGGCTACCAGGTATTGACCAAAAGGGACGTCTGTGAGCGAAATCAGCCTGACACCCTACTGAGCCGTCAGTGACAATATCCGTACAGTCCGGTCCGTTCGTCTATGAGCATCGCATGGCGGGCCTAGGGGGTTGGTAAAAGTCAGACCCCCAAAAGCGGTACAAGTCGTGTCAGAGTGTAGCCCAGAACACCCTGAGATACTTCTGGAATACCTACCAGTAAATCTCCAGCCTCGGCCGAGGGCTTCGTGTAATGGCTCTCCTAGACACATCGCGACCTCACCCCCAATACCGGGAGAGACGTGTTAGTTATATGTATGCCCTAGAGGCCATTACTGTACATTGGATGTATATTGTAGTGGATGCTGGGACATATATAGGGAGGACTTTCTTGCTCGACATGATAGTATACTATCTGGTTGCTCTTTACCTTAACGTGTATACTGATTGTCTCTCTGTTACATGTTGGTAAAGCCCTTAGGATGAGTACTTGACTACCTGGACTATGATGCAGATCATACTAGTAGGGACATGGTAGTCCATAAGTACATCCTTCAAAGTCCCTAGTCATGGGTGTATCGAGACGGGGCATCGATATACCAGAGTAGACTAGCATGTACCTTCTCGACCCATACAGATGGGCGATGGATGATCCTATATCCATCGGTGTTTGACATCAGAGATGATATACGGGTTCTCAGTAGAGACTGGTTACACTGGACGGACTCGCCGAGAACTCCCAGATGGTATTATACCTTACGTCAGATGGCAGTTCTCTGGTGACACTGGTACAGAGTAGTCTGTTGACCCGAGATCGTCATAGAGTCTTGTGTGGTTCCCACTGTGCTTTGATTTCCAGCATACCACGTCCAAGAGGGCGTGCAAAATGGTGGTTTTTGGGTACAGTCCCGAATCATATGGAGGCAATGAGCGATAGGAGGGGATTCGTCTCTCCCGGTATAGGGAGTTGATGTTGCGCTGTGTTCGATTGGCTATAACCGGAAATCCCTGGCCAGGGTTGCTGAGATTTACTGGTAAGTGTTACCAGTAGTTTCTCAAATTGTTATAGACCTCATATCGACACGCCTTATCAAGCTATTGGGGTCTGACGTTTACCACCCTTAGGCGAGATATGCGACATATCAGACGATCAGACCGGACTGTACGGTAAGTGTTACTGGTTGGATTCACAGGAGTGTGAGCGGGCTTGCTCGTCGATCTTCTGATCGCTCAAACCCGGGTGGCCGTTACGTTTAGCAGACCGCTTGCGGCTTGTAGATGTTTGATATGATCATCATCCGCTGCCGGCGTATTGACGAGTCTTTAGAGTCCTACACAGAGGTTTCCTGGCTCAAGCGAAATGAAATAGGAGCGCATATGAGATATGTGCGGGACCGAGAATGATACCAGTATGTGATACTGTATTTGATTCTCGCGATTTGTGACATTGATCGGTTATATGCGATATAGCCGGGCTATCGGATCAAGTGTTGATTCGATAAGCTGTTACTGTTGATACTAGTCGGTTATATGCGATATAACCGGATCATTAAATCAAGTGTTGATTTAATGATTTAATGTATAATTATATATTTGATATATTACTTTGCATTAACTAGTATCGGTTCACTTTAAATGGATTTTCTCACTCGGATGTGCACATCGTATATGTGATATACGTTTGTGCACTTGGATGTATCATGTTTGATGATACATGTTTACTTGAGCTTTTGTAAAGAATAAACCATGGTTTTATGAATGGTTAGGGTTTTGATTTCTTATTCATTTATTCTTTTGGGAAATGAAAGGATAATGAACAAAATGGTTCTTCTTTATTTCTTTCTTGAAGCTTCATGAAGACTTTGACCAAGTGACCATTTTGTCTCATGCTTAACCCTAACCATTCCACATAACCATGATTCATTCTCTACACTTGACCATGGTTTGATTATGATAAGTATTCATTTTTCTTTTCAATTTAAATTAACTTATCATATTCATTCTTTCTTCTTCTTCTTCTTCATCACATGAAGAAAGCTTGCTACTACAATGGCAACTTGAGAAAACAAGTGAGAAATCCAATTCTAAAGTGAACCTACTTCCTATTTCTTCATCCTCTACCTCTTGCCAAGTAGTATAGGGTGTTTTCTTCACAAGTTTTATGACTTGGTGAAGTGGGAGCTTGATCTAGTGATGCCTCGACGTAGATCATCTTCGGCATCGACATCGACGACCTAGCCCGCCCTTTTCTCCGACGAAGCCGATGCTAGAGTCCGGGATCCGATTGGGACAGCGGAGGGACTTCATCATGGAGCTATGGAGGTGGAGAACCGGATCTACAAAGGTTGTATTTCCGTATTCTTGTAGTTAAGTGTTAACTAGTTCGTTTTTCGCCTAAACTTCTAGCCAACGATCCGTATTAGGGTTTCTCGGCACCGTTAAATTTTGAAATTGGCATGGTTGATGCCTTGTGAGACCTCTTGAGAGTGCCTAGGAACCCTACAGTGGTATCAGATCCAGGTTAGAGCCTTAGGCGAAGTCTAGACGGAGTTTGAAGTCCGATCGACACGAAACCCCAACTCAAAACTTGATCTCTGGACTTTTTCTAAAAACTGGGATTTTTCCAGATTAAAAATTCGTAAAAAATTCAGCAGGAAGATCTAAGAGTTATGGTGAAAAACGACATCCTAATTCATCTAAACCGCCGCGGTTCCGCGGCATGAGCATGGCTCATGCGGCGGTTCCGCGGCCGTACGGTCGTATCTCACTGTAATTGTTGCACAGTAATTCCTTTTTAATTATGCTGGATTTTCTGGGAATTTTTAAAATTTATTCAAGAGTTGAATTTTTTGGGGTTGTTTTGGGGATTCGATTATTCGATCGGATTGTCAAACTTTGTCTTTATGGTTTTCCGGATAATTTTTGAATATGTTAAAAAGTTCGACCGGATATAAATACCCACCTTTTCCCCTGCCGGGAAATTTCCAAGTGTTGGATTTTTCCGTGGTTTAAAGATGTTCTAAGTAGTGCAAGTAACGCGATGGACCCTCTAGAAGACAACAAACCTTAACTCGATTATGTGACCGTCTTGAACTGCCCTTTGAACCTTCGGGTTTGGGGCAGTACGGCGTGCCACATGTGAGGCGTTGGCTTGACCCTTCTATGGCTGGACCGTTGGTACTGAGGCACGAACTGAATGTTTTTAGACTTGTTTCATGTGTTGATCTGTATTGGAAAACTTGGGTGTTCGAATGTTCAATCGGAAAGTTTAACATTTTCTGTTTATCCGGAATGTGATACAACAATTGGAATTCGCAATAGTTATGTGATAACTGAATGAATGTTATAAACATAGCAGTTTAGTCTCACTTGATCGGTTGCCACGGAATTTTGATGTGATCAAAAGTCCGTCGCAATCACGTAGCGTACGCGGATACTCGCCGGGTAAACTTAATAGACAGCCTCACTCCATAGCCCCGACCAAGTGACTGTAGGAGAACCCCGTCGCCGAAAGCATCTGTTCGGATGCTCTCGGTAGCGGTGTTCCGCCTTGGTGCACTTCGTCGACGGTATCGGGGGTGCGGCCATCTACTAAAGTTTGCGACGAGCATTCGATCAGTATTTCGGGAATCTTGTTGAATTGCCCGACTTGATATTGAAAAGAGTTTTCGATATAGAGACTAAAATGCGGGGTTTATAATTGTTAGGCATGTGATGTCTAAGGAATTCATTTGGTCAGGCATGCGATGTCTGAGGTGGTTGCGGATTCCAACTGTTGTACTTTTACACTTTCTTTTCTGTGACCGTAAGTGTAATATGTGATATCGCCGGTTTCGTTGCTATATGTCAACGACAATTGGGATGCGCATGTTTACTTACGTTGATGACATGTGATGTTATGTGTTGCTGGATATGTTATATTGGATCGTCGTGTTTGAATAGCCGGGGGTTTTTATGTGAGATGAGTGTTTTTCATTTTCATTCATGTAAAAACTTGTATGTAATATTCTTTTATTGGGGCACTTCCAGGTTGCGGAAGTTGTCACCCTTTGTATATTATTTACTTTTCCGCACTAGGATAGACCCAAGGAGGAGGGCACAAGTAACCGGGTTCTGGAGTCCAGTGGGAGACCAACTCGAGGAGTCGGGTCCGGGTCTCCTAACTCCAGAATTGGTAGGGTTGCTTGCCACTCTCGTAGGGGTCTAGGGGTGTGGGTTTGGCTATTCATCGCGACCGTGGAATCCGTGTTTTATACTGGCTCGTATTGAAAACACGGACGTCCTAGTATATCCAATATTTCATAAGATTCTTCTGCTGCGATATCTGTGATGTGATCATGTGATGTTCTGTGATAGATACTGTATATAGTATATATGATATATTATATAGACGTTACTTATGTTTTACACCCGCGCTAGCCCTGCCCCGCTCTGTCGTTAGTTACCTAACCTAACGGTGCACGAGGGGACATCGAGGCAAATGCGGATGGCATAAGTGTACGTCGTATTTATCTATAATGTTTAGGTACTTAAATGATGGGACTTCATTAATGTGATTAATGAAATAAAAGAAACCTAAGATGTTGTAGAATCGAATTTCAAAATTAAAACAGGTAGCTACAGTTCTTGCTTTGCACAGAGGTATATGTGATATATCCTGCACCTTATTCGATGAGGAAAGGACCGAGATCCCTTCACCGGGAGTGACTCCTTTAGCAATAACTGGCAGATGCTACACACTCGGTTTGTCTTTTGATTGCTTTTAAGAGTTTTTGCTTTGCACAGTGATATACATGATATATCCCGCACCTCATTCGACGAGGAAAGGACCGACGATCCCTTCACCGGGAGTGACTCCTTTAGCAAAACTAGAAAAGCCTCAAAAGCACTCCATTTTAAAATCATTTGATTCTACAACGATATCAAGTTCATTACGCAATAGGTTTTCAGAAAAACCTGTCGTAGCCCTCCGTCATTTCAGATAAATCCTGTTTAGTATTCGTGCTGCGTTTGTTGACCTTGTCAAGGCGCAGTGTGCGGTAGCTAACCAGTATTTATCTGCTTATGCATATGATGCAGATTGGGTTAGGGTAGTCGTGCGGCCTTGTTGACCTTGTCAAGGGTCGTGCGGGTGGGTTTGATTCAATCAAGAAATAACGGGTTGAACTTGACTTGCGGTCTATGGTTTGTTGACCTTGTCAAGGTCATAGATCGTTCGGGGCAAAATATTATCGGGAATTTCAAGTGTTGAAATTTGCAATGAGATTGCATACCTTCTATGAGATAGTTGGATCCCGATACCCGCTGCGAGTAATTGTTACTCCTGGGAGAGTTTTACACATTACAATTAGCCGATCAAGTAGGTGTCTAGAAAGGTGTCAACGGGGTTACGCCTCTGGGAAAACGAGGTTTACATTAATTAGGTTCGTGCGAAAGCACGGGGGACCTCCCTCAAAGTACCGACACTGGCCTGGCTGAAAGATTGGCGAACTTGTAGTGTGTAATTAATCCCGGCTAGTCTTTTCCTTTTAGGGTTTGAAGGAAGATTTGATAAAAAGCAGTGGGAGCCATCCTGATTAGATAAAATAATAACCAATCTGATCTTGCAAGAGCATACGCTGAGTATTTTCTTCTCTCTCTCTCCAGGTAGCGACATGTCACGCCTTAATCAAGATAATAATACGGATTATTGACCGAACCCGCTTGTTATACTGAGCTGGGGAACGTTGGTCCCGCTCCAACTTATAATTGTTATAAGACAGAGCAGGAAATTGGGGATTACCAGAATTCCCGTGCCGCCCAAACGAAGAGAGTGCATGTTGATGCATCATCTTCGGGTGTGTTCATTACAAAGAACTGTTTCTCAATATCCTTTACGTCCTGAGTATGTGATACCAGATCAGGATCCCAGATATGTAATCTGTTACATAGGGCTACAGAAAGGTAGAGAACTGAGAACGGGTGATAAGTTTCATGAGGCAGAAAACGGGGCAAGTGTTGCAGCCAAGTCTGTTGGTCACTGTCACCCTGTATTCCAAATACATTGATTCTGAACGAATGTTATTAGATACCGAACCTGATATACAAAATCATATCAGTCTCTTTATTAGTAAAGAAATGATAAAATTTTGTATTGTTGGATAATATTTTGAACATTTCCTATATCAAAAGTTGATCGGTTCAGGCACGTTATCTAAAAGCATTAATGTTCTAAATCAAACTACAGTTCTTTAGTATACGGAACACACACAAGAGGAAGAGTTCAGAACTGAACGAATCCTTCTTGAGGCATTGTAGACTAGGTCATATCAATGCGACCCGACTAGCTGAAGTTACATGTAGATGCATATTTAAATCAGTTTGAATCTACATCTTGTGAAATTTGCCAGTCGTGTCACAAAGATATAATGACACCAGCTCTGTTTATTGGAAACAGAGAAAGAGTTAGTGAACTCTTGGGATGATACATGTTGATGTATGTAAGGTCCCCTGTCTACATATGCCAGGACTGGTTCTTTGTACTTCGTTACATTCTCTGATGATCTTTCGAGATTCAGACCTATGTTCCTGTTGAAACACAAGTCCGAACCTTTTGAGATATTCACAGAATATGATTTAGAAGTAGAGAACCAAAACGGGTATAAGTATTATGTCCTTTGATGAGATCAAGGAGGAGAATACTTGAGCACGGAAATCCTGGACTATTCTAAAAGGAGAATGAGATTCTCTCTCAGCATTACTCCTCCGTATACACCATAGCACGATGGTATATCGGGGTGGAGCAATCACACCCTATTTGATAAGGTGTGCTCTGTGATGAGTACTACTGAGCTACCTGTTTCTTTTTTGGAGTTATGCACTTGAGAAGCTGCATACCTATTGAATAGGGTTCAAATCAAATCAGTTGCCTACCACTTCATATGTGATATGGAAAAGGAAGAGCCCATCTCTTAAGTTAGTTAAGATTTGGGGTTGTCCGGCCTATGTCTAAAAGCAAAATCCGGACAAGCTCGACGCAAGGTCTGTTATGTAGAACTGGAAAGGTTCCAGCTATGCAAACTGCAGCTGATGATTTGAAAGAACCAAAGGATTCAGTAGATTCCAACGAACCTCAGCCTCTCCGCCGATCTAGTAGGGTTCCTCACCCACCTGAGAGATACTTCGGTTTCTCTATGACAGTGGGAGCGAGGATTGCATCATGAGATGATGACCCAACTAGTTTCGAGCTGGCCATCTAGAGTAAGACTCTGTAAGAATGGCTGGATGTTTATCGATCTGAGATGGGATCCTTATACACCAACAAAGTATGGACTTTGGTTGCTATATCTGAAGGGTTAAATCCCTATCAGGAGCAAGTATATCTTGAGAAGATTACTTGGTGTAGATGGAAAAGTTGAGACTTTCAAAGCTAGACTTGTTAAAGCTTTTCGTCATCGACCAGGCGTGGATTATGATGAAACCTTTTCAAGTGGCTATGCTTAAGTCCATCCAGATCCTACTTGCCACGGCTACATACCATGACTACGATATCTGGCGGTTGGGTGTCATGACAGCTTTTCTAAATGATGTTTTAGAAGAGAGCGTCTATAAGTACATAGCCAGAGGGCCTCGTAGACAGTGGGAGCAGCGGAAACATGTGCAAGATGCTTTATAGGATAAAGCAGGCATCGCGGAGTTGGAACATCTGTTTTGATGAAATAGTCAAAGAGGTTGACATCATCAAAATGGTAGATGAACCTTGTATATACAAAAAGGTAGTAGGGAGTATGGTGATGATCCTCGTAGAGTACGTGGATGTCATGCTCTTGATAAGAAAGGAGTTTCTTATGCTACGCTCGATCAATCTCCGCTTATCACAATGATTCTCCACATAGGATCAAAGTGATACCTCCTAAATCCTGGGTTTTTGGATCTATGAGATAGATCTAATTGGATGTTAGGACTCTCACTAGTTGTAGTGAGACGGTATCAACCGATCCTGGGGAGAATCACTGGTAGGGTTCCAGGGTGATAAAGACGACTGAGTGTCAGTCACAGGCATTGTCTTTACCCTCAGTAAAGGGACGGTATGTTGGAAGAGTTCCAAGCTAGATACCGTGACATACTAGACGATAAAGGCTGGATACATCGCTACTTAAGATGCTACCAAAGAGGCTGTTTGGGTGTGTATAGGTTCATGAGATGAACTACGTTCCTACCATTGTGAAACAATGGAGTTGTGGCTTATGCCAAGGAACGCAGGTCCCATCAGTGATCCAGACATATTCTAAGGCAGTATCACCTGATCTTGGAGATGGTTGATCTCCAGGGGATCGAGGTTAGGAGAGTAGACTCAGAGGACAACACAGCGGATCCACTCACAAAGGCCTGTTCCCAGAGAGAGACTTTTATGGGATGGTTGAGTATGAGATACTACAACCACTGCTATCAGATGGCCCAAGTGCAAGTGGGAGATTGTTAGTTATATGTATGCCCTAGATGCCATTACTGTACATTGGATGTATATTGTAGTGGATGCTGGGACATATATAGGGAGGACTTTCTTGCTCGACATGATAGTATGCTATCTGGTTGCTCTTTACCTTAACGTGTATACTGATTGTCTCTCTGTTACATGTTGGTAAAGCCCTTAGGATGAGTACTTGACTACCTGGACTATGATGTGGATCATACTAGTAGGGACATGGTAGTCCATAAGTACATCCTTCAAAGTCCCTAGTCGTGGGTGTATCGAGACGGGGCATCGATATACCAGAGTAGACTAGCGTGTACCTTCTCGACCCATACAGATGGGCGATGGATGATCCTATATCCATCGGTGTTTGACATCAGAGATGATATACGGGTGCTAAGTAGAGACTGGGTACACTGGACGGACTCGCCGAGAACTCCCAGATGGTATTATACCTTACGTCAGATGGCAGTTCTCTGGTGACACTGGTACAGAGTAGTCTGTTGACCCGAGATCGTCATAGAGTCTTGTGTGGTTCCCACTGTGCTTTGATTTCCACCGTACCACATCTAAGAGGGCGTGCAAAACGGTGGTTTTTGGGTACAGTCCCGAATCACATGGAGGCAATAAGCGATAGGAGGGGATTCGTCTCTCCCGGTATAGGGAGTTGATGTTGCGCTGTATTCGATTGGCTATAACCGGAAATCCCTGGCCAGGGTTGCTGAGATTTACTGGTAAGTGTTACCAGTAGTTTCTCGAATTGTTATAGACCTCATATCGACACGACTTATCAAGCTATTGGGGTCTGACGTTTACCACCCCTAGGCGAGATATGCGACATATCAGACGATCAGACCGGACTGTACGGTAAGTGTTACTGGTTGGATTCACAGGAGTGTGAGCGGGTTGCTCGTCGATCTTCTGATCGCTCAATACCCAGGTGGCCGTTACGTTTAGCAGACCGCTTGCGGCTTGTGGATGTTTGATATGATCATCATCCGCTGCCGGCGTATTGACGAGTCTTTAGAGTCCTACACAGAGGTTTCCTGGCTCAAGCGAAATGAAATAGGAGCGCATATGAGATATGTGCGGGACCGAGAATGATACCAGTATGTGATACTGTATTCGATTCTCGCGATTTGTGACATTGATCGGTTATATGCGATATAGCCGGGCTATCGGATCATGTGTTGATTCGATAAGCTGTTACTGTTGATACTAGTCGGTTATATGCGATATAACCGGATCATTAAATCAAGTGTTGATTTAATGATTTAATGTATAATTATATATTTGATATATTACTTTGCATTAACTAGTATCGGTTCACTTTAAATGGATTTTCTCACTCGGATGTGCACATCGTATATGTGATATACGTTTGTGCACTTGGATGTATCATGTTTGATGATACATGTTTACTTGAGCTTTTGTAAAGAATAAACCATGGTTTTATGAATGGTTAGGGTTTTGATTTCTTATTCATTTATTCTTTTGGGAAATGAAAGGATAATGAACAAAATGGTTTCTTCTTTATTTCTTTCTTGAAGCTTCATGAAGACTTTGACCAAGTGACCATTTTGTCTCATGCTTAACCCTAACCATTCCACTTAACCATGATTCATTCTCTACACTTGACCATGGTTTGATTATGATAAGTATTCATTTTTCTTTTCAATTTAAATTAACTTATCTTATTCATTCTTTCTTCTTCTTCTTCTTCATCACATGAAGAAAGCTTGCTACTACAATGGCAACTTGAGAAAACAAGTGAGAAATCCAATTCTAAAGTGAACCCACTTCCTATTTCTTCATCCTCTACCTCTTGCCAAGTAGTATAGGGTGTTTTCTTCACAAGTTTTATGACTTGGTGAAGTGGGAGCTTGATCTAGTGATGCCTCGACGTAGATCATCTTCGGCATCGACATCGATGACCTAGCCCGCCCTTTTCTCCGATGAAGCCGACGCTAGAGTCCGGGATCCGATTGGGACAGCGGAGGGACTTCATCATGGAGCTATGGAGGTGGAGAACCGGATCTACAAAGGTTGTATTTCCGTATTCTTGTAGTTAAGTGTTAACTAGTTCGTTTTTCGCCTAAACTTCTAGCCAACGATCCGTATTAGGGTTTCTCGGCACCGTTAAATTTTGAAATTGGCATGGTTGATGCCTTGTGAGACCTCTTGAGAGTGCCTAGGAACCCTACAAGACGAACCCCTGAAGATATGCTCACTGCCTCCATGTGGCTCGGGACTGTACCCAACTAAAACCTGTTTGCACGTCTCCTTTGAGCGGGGTAGGGTAGTAATCAAAGTACAGTAGGAACTCACACGAGACAAATGACGATCCTCAGGTCGATGAACTAACCTGTACACATGTCACCTGGGAACTGCTATCTGACGTCTGCTATAAGACCAACTAGCATGTTCCCGGCGAGTCCTGTCCGGTGTACTCATAACCCAATGAGCACCTGTATACATCTTAGGTGATCCAACTGACACCAATAGCTTGTAAGACCGGCCACCGCCCCTCGTCGGGGTCTCGACTGTATACACTAGTCTACTCTGGAGTATCGATGCCCTGTCTCGAAACTCGCAAGACTAGGGACCTTTTAAGGATGTGCTTATAGACCCCCAGCTCCCACTTATATGATCGCCCTCATACTGCTGGTGGTCAAGCAAGAATCCTAGGGGCTCTATCAACGTGTAATAGCGACCTGTCAGGTCATCTAAGCAGTACACGATGATAAAGATAAACCAGATAGCATACTATCATCGCGAGTAAGACTGTCCTACTGGGACAGGTCCTCCCTCAATCATTGCAATCACGTGCCTGTGATCCAATAATTGACTCTGAGGGCACTATCTCCAACAATGTTATATTGGATCGTCGCGTTTTGAATAGCCGGGGGTTTTATGTAAGATGAGAGTTTTTCTTTTTCATTCATGTAAAATTCATTGTATGTAATATTCTTTAATTGGGGCACTTCCAGGCTGAGGATGATGTCACCATTGTATATTATTTACTTTTCCGCATTAGGTACATCCAAGGCGGGGAGCACAAGTAACCGGGTTCTAGGGTCCAGAGGCAGACCATCTTGAGGAGTCGAGACCGGGTCTCCTAACCCTAGAATTGGCAGAGTTGCTTGCCGCTCTCGTTGGGGTCTAGGGATATTGGTTTGGCTATTCATCGCAACCGTGGAATCCGCGTTTTATGCAGGCTCGCATAAAACACGGAAATCCTAGTATATCCAATATTTCATATGTTATCTTCTGCTGCAATGTTCAGTGATGAGATCATATTACTGCCTGAGACGAATGCTTATATTATATATATGAGATATATGTTATATTGCTGATTTCGTTTCGAATATGATGCTTGTGAAGCATAATAAAATGTGACTTCATTAATGAGATTAATGAAACTAAAAGAAACCTAAAGATGTTGTAGAAACTTGTCTCAAAAACTGGTAGCTCTAGTTCTTGCTTTGCATAGCGGTGTTCCTTGTAGAACATCCAGCACCTTATTCGATAAGGAAAGAGCCGAGATCCCTTCACCGGGAGTGACCTCTTTAGCGAAACTAGCAGATGCTACAAACTTGGTTTGTCTTTTGATTGTTTTTATAGTTATTGCTTTGCATTGTGATATTTGTGAAATATCCTGCACCTTAATCGATGAGGAAAGAGCCGAGATCCTTTCATCGGGAGTGACCTCTTTAGAAAAACTAGAAAAGGCCTAAAAATCATTCCATTTAAAATCACTCGATTCTACAATGATATCATGTTCATTACGCAAAGGGTTTTCTTAAAAACCTGTCGTAGCCCTCCGTCATTTCAGATAAGTACTTCATAGTATTCGTGCTGCATTTGTTGACCTTGTCAAGGCATAGTAAGCGGTAGCTATTTATGCTTATCTGTAAAAGCATATGATGCGATTGAGTTAGGGTAGTCGTGTGACTTTGTTGACCTTGTCAAGGGTCATGCGGGTGGGTTTAATTCAATCGGGAAATGACGGGTTGAACTTGACTTGCGGTCTATGGTTTGTTGACCTTGTTAAGGTCATAGATCGCTCGAGGCAAAATATTATTGGGAATTTCAAGAGTTGAAATTTGCATTGAGATTGCATACCTTCTATGAGATAGTTGGATCCCGATATCCACTGCGAGTAAGAGTTACTCCTGGGAGAGTTTTTACACATTACAATTAGCCGATCAAGTAGGTGTCTAGAAAGGTGTTAACGGGGTTATTCCTCCGGGAAAATGAGGTTTATTTTAATTAGGTCCGTGCGAAAGCGCGGGGAACCTCCCTTAAAGTACCGGCACTGGCCTGGCTGAAAGATTAGCGAACTTGTAGAGTGTAATTAATCCCGGCTAATCTTTCCTTTTAGGGATTGAAAGAAGATTTGACTAAAACAGTGGGAGACATCCTGATTAGATATATAATAACCAATCTAATCTTGCAAGAGCATACGCTGAGTGTTTTCTTCTATCTCTCTCAAGGTAGTGACCATGTCACGCCTTAATGAAGATAATAATACGGATGTATTGACCGAACCCGCTTGTTATACTGTGCTAGGGAACGTTGGTCCCGCTCCAACTTATAATTGTTATAAGACAGAGCAGGAAATAGGGGATTGCCAGAATTCCCGTGTCGCCCAAACGAAGAAAGTGCATGTTGATGCATCTTCTTCGGGTGTGTTCATTACCGAGAACTGTTTCTCAGTATCCTTTACGTCCTGGGTATGAGATACCGGATCAGGATCCCACAAATGTAATTTGTTACATGGGCTATAAATAGGTAGAGAACTGAGAACGGGTGATAAGTTTCAAGTGTTGGAAATGATGCAAGTGTTGCAGCCAACACTGTTGGCAGTTATCACCCTGTATTACCAGAATACATTGATTTTGAACCAATGTTATTAGATACCGAACCTAATATACAACATCATATCAGTCTCTTTATTAGTAAAGAAGGATATAATTTTGTATTGTTGGATAATGTTTTGAACATTTCCTATATCAAGAGTTGATCGGTTCAGGCACGTTATCTAAAAGCATAGACGTTCTAAATCAAACCACAGTTCTTAACGTACAGAACACACACAAGAGGAAGAGTTCAGAAATGAACGAATCCTTCTTGAGGCATTGTAGACTAGGTCATATCAATGCGACCCGACTAGTTGAAGTTACATAAAGATGCATATTTAAATTAGTTTGGATTTACATCTTGTAAAACTTGCCAGTCATGTCACAAAGATAAGATGACCACAGCTCCGTTTATTAGAAACAGAGAAAGAGTTAGTGAACTCTTGGGATTGATACATGTTGATGTATGAAGGTCCCCTGTCTACACATGCCAAGACCTGTTCTTTGTACTTCATTATATTCACTGATGATCTCTCAAGATCCGGATATATGTTCCTGTTGAAACACAAGTCTGGAACTTTTGAGAAATTCAATGAATATAAGTTAGAAGTAGAGAACCAAAAACGGGTATAAGTATTATGTCCTTTGATGAGATCAAGGAGGAGAATACTTGAGCACAGAATTCCTGGACTATTTTAAAGGAGAATGAGATTCTTTCTCAGCATTACTCCTCCGTATATACCACAGCACGTCGGTGTATCGGGGCGGAGCAATCACACCCTATGTGATATGGTATGCTCTATGATAAGTACTACCGAGTTGCCTATTTTCTTTTGGGGTTATGCACTTGAGAAGTTGCATACCTATTGAATAGGGTTTTAACCATATCAGATGCCTACCACTCCATATGTGATATGGTATGGGAAGAGCCCATCTCTTAAGGAAGTTAAGATTTGAGGTTGTCCGGCCTATGTCAAAAGCAAAATCCGGACAAGCTCGAGGCAAGTTCAGTTCTGTGGAAGTTTGTTGGATATCCCAAGCATTCGTAAGGGAATATCTTCTACCACCCTGAGGAACAAAAGATGTTTTATTTCTCGGCATACCACTTTTTGAGAAAAGGGAATTTCTTGTGAAGAAATTAGTGGTCATGAGGTAGAACTGGAAGGAGTTCCAGCCATACAAACTGCAGCTGATGATTTGGTAAACCCGGAGGATTCAATAGTTTCCAACAAAGCTCAGCCTCTCCGCCGATCTGGTAGGGTTCCTCATCCACCTGAGAGATACTTCGGTTTCTCTATGACAGTGGGAGAAAGGATTGCATCATGAGATGATGACCCAACCAGTTTCGAGCAGGCCATCAGGAGTGGGGACTCTGTGAGAATGGCTGGATGCTTAGCGATCTGAGATGGAATCCTTATACACCAACAAAGTATGGAATTTGGTTGCTTTATCGAAGGGTTAAATCCCAATCAGGAGAAAGTATATCTTGAGAAGATTACTTGGTGTACATGGAAAAGTTGAGACTTTCAAAGCTATGCTTAAGTCCATCCAGATCCTACTTTCCACGGCTACATACCATGACTACGATATCTGGCGGTTGGGTGTCATGACTGCTTTTCTAAATACTGATTTGGAAGAGAGCGTCTATAAGTACACAGCTAGAGGGCTTCGTAGACAGTGGGAGCAGCGGAAACATGAGCATGATGTTTTATGGGATAAATCAGGCATCGCGGAGTTGGAACGTCTGTTTTGATGTGGTAGTCAAAGAGTTTGACTTCATCAAAATGGTAGATGAACCTAGTATATACAAAAAGGTAGTAGGGAGTATGGTGGTGATACTCGTATAGTACGTGGATGACATACTCATGATAGGGAAGGAGTTTCCTATGCTACGCTCGGTCAATCTCCTCTTATCACAAAGATTCTCCATATAGGATCAAGGTGATACCTCCAAAATCCTGAGTTATGGATCTATGAGATAGATATAATTGGATATTAGGATTCTCACTAGTTGTAGTGAGATGGTATCAATCGATCCTGAGGAGAATCACTGGAAAGGTTCCAGGATGATAAGGACGACTGAATGTCAGTCGCATGCATTTTCTTTACCCTCAGTAGAGGGACGGTATGTTGGAAGAGTTCCAAGCTAGATACCGTGACATACTAAACGATTAAAGGCAAGATACATCGTTACCAAGGATGCTACCAAAGATGCAGTCTGAATATATATGAGTTCATGAGATGAATCTCGTTCCTACCATTGCGTGACAATGGGTTTGTGGCTAAGGCCTAGGAACCCCCGTCCCATCAGAGATCCAGACATATTCTTAGGAAGTATCACCTGATCGTGGAGATGGTTGATCTCCAGGGAGATCGAGGTTAGGAGAGAAGACACAGAGGACAACAGCACGGATCCACTAAAAAAGGGCTATTTCCTAGTAGAGACTTTTATGGGATGGTTGAGTATGAGATACTTCAACCACAGCTTATTGTTGGGTATGAGATACTACAACAAATGGCCCTAGTGCAAGTGGGAGATTGTTAGTTATATGTATGCCCTAGAGGCCATTACTATACATACGTTGTATATTGTAGTGGATGCTTGGACATATATAGGGAGTACTTTCTTGCTCGAATGATAGTATGCTATCTGGTTACTCTTTATCTTAACATGTACTCTGATTGTCTCTATGTCACATGTTGATAAAGCCCTTAGGATGAGTATTTGACTACTAGGACTATGATGCAGATCATACTAGTGAGGACAATGTAGTCGCCAAGTACATCCTTCAAGTGTTCCTAGTCGTGGGAGTACCGAGACAGGGCATCGATACTCCAGAGTAGACTAGCATATGCGCTTCTTGACCCATATGATGGGCGATGGATGATCTCATATCCATTGGTGTTTGACATCAGAGAAGGTATATGGGTGCTCAGTGGAGACTGGGTATACTGGACGGACTCGCCGAGAACTCCCAGATGGTATAATACCTCACGTCAGATGGCAGTTCCCTGGTGACACTGGTACAGGTTAGTCTGTAGACCCGAGATCGTCATAGAGTCTTGTGTGATTCCCAATGTGCTTTGATTTCCATCATACCACGTCCAAGAGGGCGTGCAAAAAGGTGGCTTTTGGGTACAGTCCGAATCACATGGAGGCAATGAGCGATAGGAGGGGTTTCGTCTCTCCCGGTATAGGGAGTTGATGTTGCGCTGTGTTCGATTAGCTATAACTGGAAATCCCTGTCCAGGGTTGCTGAGATTTACTGGTAAGTGTTATTAGTAGTTTCTCAAACTGTTATGGACCTCATATCGACACGACTTATCAAGCTACTGGGGTCTGACATTTACCACCCCTAGGCGAGATATGCGACATATCAGATGAAGAGACCGGACTGTACGGGAGTGTTACTGGTTGGATTCACGGGAGAATGTACAGGCTTGCTTGTTGATCTTCTGATTGCTCAATACCTGGGTGGATGTTACGTTTAGCTGACCGCTTGCAGCTTGTGGGTGTCTGATATGATCATCACCTACTGCCGGCGTATTGGCGATTCTTTAGAGTCCTACACAAAGGTTTCCTGGCTCAGGCAAAACGGAGTAGGAGCACATATGTGATATGTGCGGGACCAAGAATAATACGTGTATGCGATACCATATTATATTCTCGCGATATGAGATATCGGCCGGGTATATGTGATATAACCGGGTCATCGGATCAAGTGTTGATTCGATGAATTGATACAGATTATATTAGTCGGTTATTTGTGAAATAGCCGGATTATCGGGTCAAGTGTTGATTCGATAATTTAATGTATAATTATATATTTGATATATTAAATTACATTAACTAATATAAGCTCACTTAAAGATTCTTTTTGTCACTCGGGTAATACATTGATATATATGCGATATATGTTAATTGTATTATTTTATTTTGTTACAATAAATATTGCATATGTGATATATAATATTGTAACATGTTATGGTTATAAATGCAACATGATTTATGGAGTTTAAATATGATTAGGGTTTGGATTAGGGTTAAGCTTTCATGAAGCTTTCAAGAAGCTTCTTGAAGCTTTGACTTTGACCTTGATATTTTGTGATATTTTGCAAAGATATTTCTTTAACCCAACCCAACCCTTTAAGCATAGTAAAATCTCTACAAGGGTTAAGTATTCTAACTTAACCCATGGTTGCATTTCTAACCACACACTTGATTCATTATCCATCACAAAAGGATTTGATCATCTTCTTCTTCCTTCTTCCTTTGATGAAAAGCTTTCTAGCCTTTTCATTTGTGATGTTTATATGTGAGAAATTGAAAACAAAAGAGTGCTAAATTCCTACTTCATCATCCTCATCTATTCTAACCGCTTAGTTAGGGTGTTTGCTTTGCTAATACTTGATTAGCAAAGGAAGAGCTTGGGTTTGAGTTTCTTCAAGTTTGATCATCTTAGTTATTGAAGATCGGAAGCAAGTTTGCATCTTTCTCTTCATGGAGCCTTTTTTTGAGTCCGGGTACTCGATGATCGCAGCGAAGGGACCTCAACATGGAGCTTTAGAAGTGAAGGAACAGACTACAAAGGTTGTAATCCCAAACTCTTAGAAGTAAAGTTGTTTACTTGCATGTTTAACCCTAATCTCTAGTCTAAGATCTTGGTTAGGGTTGTTCGGCACGTCTAAATTTTAAATCAGGCATGGTTGATGCCTTATAGACCCTTGTGAGAGTGCCTAGTAACCCTACATAAATCTCGTTTGCCCTGGCCAGGGACTTTGCGTAATGGCTCTCCAAACACAGCGCGATATCAACTCCCAATACCGGGAGAGACGAATCCTATCTAACCGCCACTGCCTCCAAGTGCTTCGGGACTGCACCCAACTGCTACCTGTTTGCATGACTCCTTTGAGCCATGGTAGGGTAGCAATCTAAGAATAGTAGGAACACACTCGAGACGAAGCAGCAGTGTCAAGTCTGCGGACTATGTGTACTTATGTCACCTCGGAACTGTTAACTGACGATGGGTATAATACCAACCAACAGTTCCCTGCGAGACCTGTCTGGTGTACCCATAACCCAACGAGCACGTGTATACTATCTCCAGTACAACGTACTAATGGCTGTGGGACAGACCATTTCCCCCGCTGGGATGAGAAGCGTACACACTAGTCTACTCTGGAGTATCGATGCCCTATCTCGATAATCCTATGACTAGGAACCTAAAAACGGATGTGCCTGTAGACTACCCATCCCCCACTAGTGTGACTTCCTGTCACGACCCGAAATAGCTCGTGACTGGCACTTGAATCATATGAAGTGTATAGGACCCCATCTAATCCAAGTAAGCCAAAAAGCCCAGAAATCTAAAACCATTTTAAGGAGTAAATAAAGAAACTAGTTTAAGGAAGTGAAGAAAACATGTTTTGAAGTCAAGGTTTTTAAATAACTAAGCCGAAAATGGATTTTTAAAATGTAAAGTCTTTTCTAAAAATTTCGGCAGAGTTTCCTTTGTAAAAACTGGCCCCGAACGGGGCATAACAAGAATAATATATATGCAATGATAAAAGGCATTCCCAAGAGGGAGCTAGCTCTTCGTCAATCGACGGTCACAACCACGCAAGCAATATAATATACAACGCCGAAGGGCGAGGATCAAAACTCAAAAAGAAACTCAAAATAACATGAAAGCCGTAAAAACTGCTACACGCGACTCTAAGGTCAAAATAATACATCACTAATGTCTAAGTCTGAAACAATATACAAGTTTTGGTTGATGGAATTCTAGATACAAAGGAATAATACAAGTGCAATGGTGGTTCTGATGCAAAGAATCCACCTACCAAAAGCAATTCATCCGCAGAGGAAGCAGTGTGCCAGAAATGCCGCTATGAAACCTATACGGCAAAACCTGCAAAAAGCTGTGGCACAACGGGGGTGAGTTACCAACTCGTAAATAGAAAACATCTACAAGCAGAAATCGAATGCATGACATAATCCTAGGTCAATACGATCAGTAAATAATATAAACCTCAAGAGTAAGTCTGAAGCATGATAAGGTGGCAAAGTAACATCTAAACATGTAGGTAGTGCCAAATGCTCGTGCCAGTGCCTCAGGTAATAACATGTCATAAATATAAGGTATGTCTTCATGAAGTAAATATGATGAAGTATCAAAATGGATATCAATACACATATATTAGCGTCCCATTCCACTAATATTGGTGTAAGGGTATATATAACAGCGCCCACATACCCTGTTATATATACAAATGAAGTATGATCAATGTAATAAAAGTCTGTATGTGACCATGTCTGTATATATGTGGATCCCGTCCACCTGTCACCCAATGACAATAAGCATCATGTATGCAAATATGAGGATATAATCAAAATCATGGAAATCATCATGAAACCTGTGCCTAGCATCGGCATGTAAATCCTCATCTATCAGGCACTATCACCAAGACTAGCCCTGATAGATACGTATCATACGCTCCATCGAAACCCGAGTGCCCAGCTTCGACCCTCGAATCTCGACGTATCATACGCACATACTCCGGTCGGTATCCCTATGATAACCGCCGAGTCCAAATACTATCACCGGTAGGTAGTGCTCCCCTGCCAGGCTCACCGTCCAACATATACGAGTCTTCTTGCCCCGGGGTACCTTACAGGGTCCACCATGTACCCGCAGACTGTGCCTACCGCTCCTCGAATCGGGTTTCATATGCCACTCTCAGAACCGAGAAAACACATGGTGGATGCACTGAAATATCATATCAAGGGAAACCGGGTTTTAAAGACAATACATATTCTCAGTTGAAATAGCCACGGTTCCCAAATCCAGAAATATCATGGAAACAACATATCTCAATGCGTACAATCAGAAAGCATGATGTATGCGACATATAAAAGAATGTAAGCATATCAATATATTATGCAACAAGGAATAGTGATATGCACATATTGGGGAAAGCCGCTCTTTTAAAATGAATCAGTTTTAAAGAGTATCTTGCGGTTCCCAAATCTAGAAATATCATCTATGTATGGGGAAACATGTATATGTACAAGTATGAGTATACAGTAAGTATGTGCACAGATATAAGTGCACAATGAGTATGTGTACAAGTATGCCATGCAAGGATCGTATCCTGAATGCAACAGTATTATACTGTAGTGACATGGCAATTATCGATGGTGAAGTGTGTGAGCCGGCAAGCAAGTGTACGTGGAACATACGCATCATCGATAATGGTGCTGCTGTCCTAACAGCAGGATGGTAATATAGCAATAACCCATGAAAGCAATGCGAATAGTACTGAAAATGCGGAATCGAATAAATCAATGCAATAGTGAAGTGCCTACATCAATATGTATATGTCATGCGATTGTGCCATTTGAAATAAGACGAATCAGAATTTTTAGTAAAATAAGGGCTACGGTGTTTTTAAGAAAGATACATCTTTGAAAATACCCGTAGAATCCCTTTACTTGTCTTTAAGATATTCCTGATTCGTAGTTTTGAAATAGGTATGACTCGGGTCTAGTCTTACATCTACTATGCGAACTACAGATCTAAGTATCACGTAAATCAGGAGGGGTATGGAAACCACCTAACTCTGAGTCGATATGTATATCTAGTAGTCGGTGATCCTGCCTCAGTAGTATCGCATACGATACAGTATATCCTATGACATCCTCAAGTCATGAGTGTGGATCTATCATCAATATAAATCTCGTACGGTAAATCGTCGTACGGCATCCCAATAGCTGGGTACGGGTCAATATCACATTCTTCTCAACAATTATCAGGTATCATTATCATCATATCACATAATATGGGGTACTGATCTAAGTCTAGTACAACCGATACCATCTATATACTGCTTGTGTAAGCAAACGTCCAAAGGCCCGCTAGAGATCACATGTCGTATCCTAAATACGAATCTCATCAAATCATCGATCTCGCGGCACAATGCCCAAAATCATCGACTCACCTCCAATGTCATCCAATACAGTGTAAGTAAAGTGAATATGCAAGGGTGTGCGCGTGGGTGTAAATCTATTTTAGAGTTCGCGACTATGCAATACACTAGTTTACTTCTAACCCTAAACTATCCATAATACACCTAACACAATATCCATGACACACTATAACTATCATATATAATGTATATAGTATATCAACTACGGACTGCGGGGGTGCTATACGCCATCCACCCGACTTTCCCCTGTAGATATAATCTACTCACATTGTGTCTTTATTTGTCGATGTCGCCACGCGCTTGCTCCTCGTCCCAAAGTCTTCATGGGGTACCTACACGTCAAAGTATCGTAAATGCGCATTAAAACCAAATCAAATCTAAAATGGCACATGAAACCCAAAACGATACGATAAGGGGCCTATAGGTTAGAACCTATGGGCACGCCTTCAAAACCAACAATCAATCCTCGATATCGTCGTATAAATGCCAAATAGTCGAGGTAAACACACTACGTAAATTCAGAATTTAAAATACGGATTACGGAAACACGAATCCAAAACAGCAACTAAGGAAATAGGCTCCAGATTTCACCATAGGTCAAATTAGACAAATCTATACATGCCAGGGGTCAAGTTTATAGGGTATAAAGCTACAGAACCAAAACGAGCACCAGAACCCATGCTCTGGCCGCAATTTGCGGCCATATGGGATTTATCTGCCGCTAGGAAGTGGGTCCAGGGGCTGGGGCTTTGGGTGGTGGTTCCTAGGTGCCTGCACATCTCTCTGTCAAATCAATTTTACTTTCAGGTGTCTCGGGTGATAGCAGATCTCCAAAATCAGTGACAGATTTACAGTTTTTTCCCCATATCGATTCACTAAATCCGTATTCTGGGTTTTACTCTCTAGTTTGATCCAATATAACATCACACCAGGGGTTATAACCTCTAATTACACCTCAATTCACCTTTTATTTCTGATCAAACCCTAAACCCTAACTTGAATTCTCCAAAGTCCACAAACGACACCATATCGATATGAAACTAGTATAGATGCACAAGGAAATTGAAATACTACTCTAGGGTGCAGAAATTACCTTCTTTGGCAACTCAAGAATTTTCTTGAGTTGCTCAAAGTCCTCAAGATCCATTCTTTCTTAGTCCAATGCAATCCTCTCAAGCTTGTGAGCATGTTTTGTGAAGAGGAAATGGGGTTTCGGGGTTGGATTCAAGATGTTTTTAGGGATTGAAGAGGAGGGAAGTGAGAAGAGGAGCAGGAGCAGCATCAGCTCTCATGGAGAAGGAGAGAGAAATGAGGTGATGAAATGATGGGGGAGGCATGGTTCAATGAAAGTTGACCTATTCTACCCTCTCTCTCTCTCATAATCATGATACCTTTATCTTTTCTTTTCTTTTTCTTTTCCTTCTCACCCAATGGCAAACCCTAAGCAACCATACCCCAAAACATGTAACAAGTGTAACAAGTGTGGAAAAATGATAAGTGCACATTTTTGCACAAAAATGCCAAAAATCTGATTAGCGATTTTTAATCGCGATTAGCACTAAATTAGCACATAACTACTTATAAAAACTTAAAAATGGCATAATTCTATAAAATACCCTATTTTAGAATTTTCCATAATTTTCCTAAAATTTTTCCCATTTATTTGTATTTAATAATACCGAAATATTAAAATATTCAATAAAATAATATTAAATTATAAAAATTCCCAAAAATAATATTTTATTTTTTTTGAAATGTTACAATCTTCCCCCCTTAAAGAAATTCGTTCCCCGAATTTAAATTTAAACCCCCAAATACTAAAATATTTCAATACAAATTCCATGTCATCGGGGCTCCGAAATCATTAATACATAAAACATCATAGCGCAATGCATGCGCATGAGTACTGAGCAGATAACTCAAAAGCAAAACTCCGTCAAGCATCCCGCAATCATCGGAGTCATGGTAAAGACACAAATGTCAAATCCAATACAAAACTAATATGATATAGATCAGAACTATACATGTAGACATCCAATCTATACATGTGAATAGCTGATGTAAATGCATGCCAAATCTCCTTTAAGTCATTGTGCGATGCGCGTAACACTGCACAGTGGCGGACGTTTTTCATAAGAAAATAACCATATATGTATATATCTTTTGTTTACTATGTACGTTCCGCCGTTTTGAAAACAATTTAGAAGGGTTTCCCTGTTTTTAAAACGTTTCGTGTCATATCGGACACGTGGGTATATATGCTGAGACTATAGCTCGCTTTTTGGAAATCCCTTCGATAACTATCAATGCATGCAAAATATATCCAGGTACTGTCCTCTGACTAGTCCTGCCCAGTACAAAACGAATATCAAATATCATAAAAATATACTGCTCCAAAAGGAATCAATCCCAAAAAAATGCACATAACACCACCCTGTGCGTCTGGTGCGCACGGAAATCAAAATCCATATATGTGCCATACAGGTGCACAAAACAACATCTAGGTGCAACGGGTGTGCACGAAGTATCTGTCATAGGCAACGTGTGGGCCTGATAGCCAAAACAGGTGCATCTGACATGCACGAAGAATCTCGATTTAGTGCATCTGGTGTGCACCAAAATTGTATCTCAAAACATGCGCTCAACATGCACGAAAATCCAAGTCGGTGCATCCATCGTGCACAAATGAAGATCTAAACCCTGCGCACTCAACATGCACGGAATCACGAAATCCAATAGCAACGCCGAACATGCGTAAGTACAGACGAAAACACGGAGTGTAAGAATCAATCATCAATATCAGGGTCGAAATCGACATATCGAATGACATCAAATCGAAGTCAGGTGCAACCGTAGTGCACAAAACACATATCAGTGCACTACAAGCACATATAAGCTATACCGAGTGCAAAATCAAATCGTGTGCTTAACGTATGCAAAACATCAAATCAACCGTTTGAAATCCATGAAGTCATAAGCAGGTGCAGCCAAGGCACGAAACGATATCAGGTGCAATAACTGTGCGCAAATCAAATCAAAACACTAAAAGTGCATGAAAACTATGCTGGAAGCGTAAATCACATCACTGGCATAAAATAGGCATGAAATCACAATCAATATCTCAAATGTAATAACTGTGCGCACAATATAAATACCTAGTGGGTGCATAAAACAAATATCATGAAACTCAGTCATCAAAACTAAATCATGCAAACAGAACGCCCAAAATACCGAAATCCATGATGACGGATACGTGATAATCGAATCACAAAATCATAAATCATAAATACCATCGTCAGTAGTCCCTCCTTCAAAGTCGAGAAGGTGTCAGTGCATCCAATGCTAGCAGTGCAAGATCTCTACTTGCCTATTGCTCACGGTCTGGCGTCCTCTGTCTCTGAGTCCTTATCTTCTCTGTGGATTACCTATCTCGCAATCAATCGGCTCATCGGCCCTGTCAGGTGCTAACGGGGACGATTCCGTTCTGGCACTTCTCTGGTCATCTCTCGGCCAATCCTCACGACCACTTGTAAAGCAGCATGTCACTGGCGTCGGCCTCTGACTTTCTAAATGCACGTAACACATCTGATCCTGGGTGCAAATATCATTTTAGCAGTGTCCTGGAAGGAATCCTGCTTAGGGTCTCTTCCGATCTTGCCTATGCCGGTCTGTATGGAGGTTGGTACTCTTGCATAATCTCTTCTCACTCGATGGACATCTGCGTCCTCAGCACAACATTTCCTCGGAAATTGGCCGCATCCCAACGCCTCTGTAAGTACATCAGGTCCCCGGTCTCGACGGAAAGTAATGACAGTTTTTCAGCGTCTCGCTCGAACTTCTTGTCCGCTCGTCTGTATTATCGTCCACTTCGATGTCACGTCTCTATCTGTGCACTGCAATGTTCTCGTCTACGGTCAATCCGAAGTCGCTCTCAACTCTCTTTTCTGTCGAATTGTCTGGAAGTCATCGTCCTTTACTGAAACTAATTCTTGTTCCGGAACGGTTGCATACTCATCGCGCCTCTTTCTGGAAGATATATCCATAAACAATGCCTCTGCGTGCGTATCGCATCCCTGATGTCAGCGGAGGGGAACGTCATCTCGTCAAAATCTCTAGCGAACTCTTTACTTCACTCTGCTTCAATGTCGACTGATTCGGACTCGTCTCATCGTGGCTGCATGGACTGTGCTCCAACGGGTATACTCGTGTCTGGAGTCTCCCAAGCAGTGTGTCCCATCACAATAATATCCGAATGATGTCGAATCATTCGATCGAATCGTCAGAACCTCATAACCCCCAAGAGATCAACATCTTGAGTACAGTTTAATAGTATCGAGTACATACCACAGCATCAGTGGTCCAGCCGTAGAAGGGCAAACCCAAGCCTCACTAATGGCGCCGCAGAACAGCCGCAAACCCTAAGGTTCAAAGGCTTTCACATGGTCATTAAGTCGAGTTAGGGTTTCATTCTTCTAGAGGGTCTATAGAATCGCTTGCATGTCTTTCCGAATACTTTAAACTTGGAAAATGGGCTCCTGACATTCGATCGTCTCTATCGACTCTCAACGAACCGGCATGAAATCGTCTCTAGCTGGAAGCAATCTATCTAATGACCTCGCATCGTGGTAAGAGAACGAACCACATGTCCTAGTCATTCATCCTCGGGTGACTAGCGACCTTCCAACATATCTCTAAGTATATACTCATGCTGCAGTAGCTCCAATCATCTGGGTGACATCTTGTCATTTGCAGCAACAACTGGCTCATTCTTTTGTACGCTGAACAGTGTCTCGATCATCCTGAGTAAGTGATATATCAATGGCCATCACATCCTGGCTGGCCTCTAGCAGTAGCCTACTCCTCTGGTACCAATCGGCACGTCCGAGAAATCTCGTGAAAGCGATCTGTCAAACGCTCATGGCGCGAAAACACAATAAGACAACGCCTCTCGATGCAATCGTAAGTCTCTGGAATCACGCCCTGGTCAGTCCTCGTCTGCGACGAGCTCAAGCTGATGCAACTCTAGCCGTAGCTCTCTCTGCCCGTGCAATTGTGGCAGCAAAATCATAACCAGTATTGATGAAGATAGATCAGGAATGAATATAATACTGTGCAAGGAAATGTACATCCTAAGGCTCCTTAAGTGGAGTGGCGTGTCGTAAGTATGCCGCGAAACATACCCACGGTACGTCACTCTACTTTAGTCACCTATTCCATCAACCAAGGGTCATCCTACGCGACGAAAGTTCGGGTCTAATACCCCCTCGACTAAGTCTAAGTTCCGTAAGGTCAAGCCTAAGTTCCGTATATATATAGACGCCCTAGGCTCCACATAGTCAAACATAGACTCGAACCAAGGTCAACCTAGCGCTCTGATACTAACTTTGTCACGACCCGAAATAGCTCGTGACTGGCACTTGAATCATATGAAGTCTATATGACCCCATCTAATCCAAGTAAGCCAAAAAGCCCAGAAATCTAAAACCATTTTAAGAAGTAAATAAAGAAACTAGTTTAAGGAAGTGAAGAAAACATGTTTTGAAGTCAAGGTTTTTAAATAACTAAGCCGAAAATGGATTTTTAAAATGTAAAGTCTTTTCTAAAAATTTCGGTAGAGTTTCCTTTGTAAAAACTGGCCCCGAACGGGGCATAACAAGAATAATATATATGCAATGATAAAAGTCATCCCCAAGCGGGAGCTAGCTCTTCGTCAATCGACGGTCACAACCACGCAAGCAATATAATATACAACACCGAAGGACGAGGATCAAAACTCAAAAAGAAACTCAAAATAACATGAAAGCCGTAAAAACTGCTACACGCGACTCTAAGGTCAAAATAATACATCACTAATGTCTAAGTCTGAAACAATATACAAGTTTTGGTTGATGGAATTCTAGATACAAAGGAATAATACAAGTACAATGGTGGTTCTGATGTAAAGAATCCACCTACCAAAACCAATTCACCCGCAAAGGAAGCAGTGTGCCAGAAATGCCGCTATGGAACCTGTACGACAAAACCTGTAAGAAGCTGTGGCACAACAGGGGTGAGTTGCCAACTCGTGAATAGAAAATATCTACAAGCAGAAACCGAATGCATGACCTAATCCTAGGTCAATACGATCAGTTAATAATATAAACCTCAAGAGTAAGTCTGAAGCATGATAAGGTGGCAAAGTAACATCTAAACATGTAGGTAGTGCCAAATGCTCGTGCTAGTGCCTCAGGTAATAACATGTCATAAATATAAGGTATGTCTGCATGAAGTAAATATGATGAAGTATCAAAATGGATATCAATACACATATATTAGCGTCCCATTCCACTAATATTGGTGTAAGGGTATATATAACAGCGCCCTCATACCCTGTTATATTTACAAATGAAGTATGATCAATATAATAAAAGTCTGTATGTGACCATGTCTGTATATATGTGGATCCCGTCCACCTGTCACCCAATGACAATAAGCATCATGTATGCAAATATGAGGATATAATCAAAATCATAGAAATCATCATGAAACCTGTGCCTAGCATCGGCACGTAAATCCTCATCTATCAGGCACTGTCACTAAGACTAGCCCTGATAGGTACGTATCATACGCTCCCTCGAAACCCGAGTGCCCAGCTTCGACCCTCGAATCTCGACGTATCATACGCACATACTCCAGTCGGTATCCCCATGATAACCGCCGAGTCCAAATACTATAACCGGTAGGTAGTGCTCCCCTGCCAGGCTCACCGTCCAACATATACGAGTCTTCTTGCCCCGGGTACCTTACCGGGTCAACCATGTACCCGCAGACGGTGCCTACCGCTCCTCGAATCGGGTTTCATATGCCACTCTCAGAACCGAGAAAACACATGGTGGACGCACTGAAATATCATATCAAGGGAAACCGGGTTTTAAAGACAATACATATTCTCAGTTGAAATAGCCACGGTTCCCAAATCCAGAAATATCATGGAAACAACATATCTCAATGCGTACAATCAGAAAGCATGATGTATGCGACATATAAAAGAATGTAAGCATATCAATATATCATGCAACAAGGAATAGTGATATGCACATATTGGGGAAAGCCGCTCTTTTAAAATGAATCAATTTTAAAGAGTATCTTGCGGTTCCCAAATCTAGAAATATCATCTATGTATGGGGAAACATGTATATGTACAAGTATGAGTATACAGTAAGTATGTGCACAGATATAAGTGTACAATGAGTATGTGTACAAGTATGCCATGCAAGGATCGTATCCTGAATGCAACAGTACTATAGTGTAGTGACATGGAAATTATCGATGATGAAGTGTGTGAGCCGGCAAGCAAGTGTATGTGGAACATACGCATCATCGATAATGGTGCTGGTGTCCTAACAGCAGGATGATAATATAGCAATAACCCATGAAAGCAATGCGAATAGTACTGAAAATGCGGAATCGAATAAATCAACGCAATAGTGAAGTGCCTACATCAATATGTATATGTCATGCGATTGTGCCATTTGAAATAAGACGAATCAGGATTTTTATTAAAATAAGGGCTACGGTGTTTTTAAGAAAGATACGTCTTTGAAAATACCCGTAGAATCCCTTTACTTGTCTTTAAGATATTCCTGATTCGTAGTTTTGAAATAGGTATGACTCGGGTCTAGTCTAACATCTACTATGCGAACTACAGATCTAAGTATCATGTAAATCAGGAGGGGTATGGAAACCACCTAACTCTGAGTCGATATGTATATCTAGTAGTCGGTGATCCCGCCTCAGTAGTATCGCGTACGATACAGTATATCCTATGACATCCTCAAGTAATGAGTGCGGATCTATCATCAATATAAAGCTCGTACGGTAAATCGTCGTACGGCATCCCAATAGCTGGGTACGGGTCAATATCGCATTCCTCTCAACAAATATCAGGTATCATTATCATCATATCACATAATATGGGGTAGTGATCTAAGTCTAGTACAACTGATACCATCTATATACTGCGTGTGTAAGCACACGTCCAAAGGCCCGCTAGAGATCACATGTCGTATCCCAAATACGAATCTCATCAAAACACCTATCTCGCGGCACAATGCCCAAAATCATCGACTCACCTCCAATGTCATCCAATACAGTGTAAGTAAAGTGAATATGCAAGGGTGTGCGCGTGGGTGTAAATCTATTCTAGGGTTCGCGACTATGCACTACACTAGTTTACTTCTAACCCTAAACTATCCATAATACACCTAACACAATATCCATGACACACTATAACTATCATATATAATGTATATAGTATATCAACTACGGACTGCGGGGGTGCTATACGCCATCCACCCGACTTTCCCTGTAGATATAATCTACTCACATTGTGTCTTTATTTGTCGATGTCGCCACGCGCTTGCTCCTCGTCCCAAAGTCTTCATGGGGTACCTACACGTCAAAGTATCGTAAATGCGCATTAAAACCAAATCAAATCTAAAACGGCACACGAAACCCAAAACGATATGATAAGGGGCCTATAGGTTAGAACTTATGGGCATGCCTTCAAAACCAACAATCAATCCTCGATATCGTCGTATAAACGCTAAATAGTCGAGGTAAACACACTACATAAATTCAGAATTTAAAATACGGAATACGGAAACACGAATCAAAAACAACAACTAAGGAAATAGGCTCCAGATTTCACCATAGGTCAAATTAGACAAATCTATACATGCCAGGGGTCAAGTTTATAGTGTATAAAGCTACAGAACCAAAACGAGCACCAGAACCCATGCTCTGGCCGCAATTTGCTGCCATATGGGATTTATCTGCTGCCAGGAAGTGGGTCCAGGGGCTGGGGATTTGGGTGGTGGTTCCTAGGTGCCTGCACATCTCTCTGTCAAATCAATTTTATTTTCAGGTGTCTCGGGTGATAGCAGATCTCCAAAAACAGTGACAGATTTACAGTTTTTTCCCCATATCAATTCACTAAATCCGTATTCTGGATTTTACTCTCTAGTTTGATCCAATATAACATCACACCAGGGGTTATAACCTCTAATTACACCTCAATTCACCTTTTATTTCAGATCAAACCCTAAACCCTAACTTGAATTCTCCAAAGTCCACAAACGACACCATATCGATATGAAACTAGTATAGATGCACAAGAAAATTGAAATACTACTCTAGGGTGCAGAAATTACCTTCTTTGGCAACTCAAGAATTTTCTTGAGTTGCTCAAAGTCCTCAAGATCCACTCTTTCTTAGTCCAATGCGATCCTCTCAAGCTTGTGAGCATGTTTTGTGAAGAGGAAATAGGGTTTCGGGGTTGGATTCAAGATGTTTTTGGGGATTGAAGAGGAGGGAAGTGAGAAGAGGAGCAGGAGCAGCAGCAGCTCTCATGGAGAAGGAGAGAGAAATGAGGTGATGAAATGTTGGGGGAGGCATGGTTCAATGAAAGTTGACTTATTCTACCCTCTCTCTCTCTCTCATAATCATGATAGCTTTATCTTTTCTTTTCTTTTTCTTTTCATTCTCACCCAATGGCAAACCCTAAGCAACCATACCCCAAAACATGTAACAAGTGTAACAAGTGTTGAAAAATGATAAGTGCACATTTTTGCACAAAAATGCCAAAAATCTGATTAGCGATTTTTAATCGCGATTAGCACTAAATTAGCACATAACTACTTATAAAAACTTAAAAATGGCATAATTCCATAAAATACCCTATTTTAGAATTTTCCCAAAATTTTTCCCATTTATTTGTATTTAATAATACCGAAATATTAAAATATTCAATAAAATAATATTAAATTATAAAAATTCCCAAAAATAATATTTTATTTTTTTTTTGAAATGTTACACTGCCATCACAACGCTGGTAGTCAAGCAAGATCCTAAGGGCTCTATCAATATGTATTCGCGATATGTTAAAAGAAACATATACACATATTAAGATAAATACAAACCAAGTAGCATACTACTATGTTGAGCAAGACTGTTAATATAACTTTGAATATCCCAAGCTTCTATTAAATAATATACAAGCTAGTATGATACAATAATGGCCCCTAGGGCATATACACTAACAATTCTCTCACTCTTACAACATTTTTCTTCATCTCATTATCTCTCTCACACCCTCACTCCCTCAACTGAAACCCTAACTCAATCCTCACAAACTCACACAAAATCTCCACTAAACATCATTTAAACCCTTCACAAAGCCAAGATCAAGCCACTAGGATCACTTGGAGCATGGAAAGATAGGGTTTTGAGCAAGTGTGGCTAGGTAATGACCTCTCTACTGTTAATTAGGTTCTTTTATTGTTGTGTTACTAATTAGTTTCAGTTTAGAACGATAAAAATATAGTTTTGTACACATATCGTATTTTTAGTGTCGTTTTAGGATGTCTGTAACCTGCTATCACTACGAGTGTTTACTGGAAAAACTAGCAATGTAGTAGTGTTGTATTAGAGACCCTGAGTGTACACCTGAAGCACGAACCCAACCTGACACTGTTCGACCGGCGACATTTGGGTAAAATTCGTTGACCACGGTTCGTTAGGGGACCGGGGTGTTGTAATTTTGTAGGTAGCTGTCTGCAGTTGTTTTAGGGTGTTTGGTAATGCTAGATTTTTAGGTTATGACAGTATGTAAAATCTGGGATCGATTAGCTAGTTTTTAGTGTTTCGACGATACGCGTTACGATTGATCTGACGTAGTTTTAGTGTTTCGGGTATCTTGCTGTCGTGGGTTTGTTTTAGTGATGTCGACACACACGTTAACCGCTAAGCGAACCCTTTTATAGCTTAAGGGAACCGATTCGTTAAATTGGCGTTGTGTTCGTTATTATTACGTAGTTTGCTAATTCCACGCGTTATTGTGTTTTGTGTTAATAGGATAGCATGCGGGGACTTCGGACGCTGCGAAGAAAGGGAAGCAGGTGGCTGGATTTACTTAGCTCGAGATCACCGGTGAGTAGATTTAACATCTGCGGGGAAATCGCCCGTATGGCGTTATACGTCAGGGCTTGATAGGATATTATAGCCGGATGTTTATATTCCTATATGTTGATTGTGCATGAGCATCATTACATACCATTACTTGTTGTGCCTTAACTTAGTACCTAGTGGACACTGTACCATTACTGAAGATTCATGTTGCACGAGCACTAAATTGTATGCTACACCCACACCGTCGGTAATTACCATGACACGCACAACCTATACACATATGCGGTATTGTATTGTTATCGATATTGATACATTCATTCTTATTCTATTGCGCATATGAAATACATCATACGTACATACTTACATGTATACACTCATACCTTGCTGTAGCTACATGTACACCTTTATATGATGTTGGATTTGATTTTGGAGAAATTGAGAACCACATGATATATTTAAAAACATGATTCATTTAAAAGAGTGGTTTTCCTTTGATATGCTCATATTACTGTTTTATGTTGCATATATCATATTTCATGGATTTACGCATCGAGATACGGATTTCATGTGATTTATGGATTTGAGAACCGTGGTATTATTTCAAGAAAGTATGCATTGTTTTGAAAACTCGGTTTCTCTTGATATGATATTTCAGTGCGTCCACCATGAGTTTTCTTGGATCTGAGACTTGTGTTAGATACCCGATTCGAGGAGCAGTAGGCACCGTCTGTGGGTACATGGTGGACCCGGTATGGTACCCCGGGGTAAGAAGACTCGTATAGAAAGGCTGTGAGCCCAGCGGAGGGACTACTACCTACCGGTGATAGTATAGAGCCCGACGGATATCCGGAGGATGCCGTTTAGGAGTTATGACTTGAGGTATATTGAGGGCCGATCTGGGTATGCAGCGCCTGAGAGATGAGTATTTGCGTGTCGATGTTGGACACGAGTATTTCATGATATTTTCGAGTGCCTATTTTGGGCACTCAGGTTCCATGAGATTTAGAGGATATGAGGGCCGATCAGGGTGACGGCGCTTGAGGTATTGGGATTTGGGGTGTCGTTGATGGACACCGGGTTTTTCCACAATAATGATTCATTGATGATGACATGTTTTATCCCATACTTAGCATTCATTGATATGCATTGCTTCATATATTTATAGTACCTGATAGAGTACCTTTCATGATTGTTGCATATCCATATTAGCATATTGATACTATCAGATTCCACATAATAGATTATCGATGTACGTGCATACCATCGATTATCTGTACGATGTTACTTACTATTCACGAGTTGTCAACTCACCCCCGTTGTTCCGCAGTGTTTTGCAGGTTTGACCCTCATAGTAGTCGCGGCAAGGCTTCTTCTTATTGTATATTTTTGCAACGGATACCGCTACGGTTGGCTGTGAGTCGTTTTGCTATAGGTGGGTTTTGCGGTTATCCGTTTATACTTATTGTATATCCCTCATTATATCTAGTACTCTCCATCTACCATTTCATGTATTGACTTAGAGACGATTTGTGAGGACGATATTATATATTTTGTGACTCTGGGTGTCGAGCTCGTGAGAGTTGGCTTTTATTATGCAGTTTTATCTCTTATGCTGTTTTCACTTTAGATTGTTCAATTTCTTTGTACGACGTCGTATATATACTTGTGGTGGTTGTTTCCGCCTTTAGGCGTGATTTGCTCCCGTTTGGGAATGCTTTATTTATATCATATGTTGCTTTGCTTATATTTTATGTATGTACCCATTTCGGGGCTAGTTTTTATAAAGGAGGTGTTGCCGAAATTTTTAAGAAAATAAATTTAAACTTTAAAGATTTTACTTGAGATTTCCAAATGTTTTCAACACTGTTTTCATCACTTACTACTTTTGATGGTTTAAATTTCTGGGTTTCGTCTTACTTAAATTAAGTTACGCCTGTTGACGTTACGTGGTTTAAGTGCCGGTCACGTGCCTAAATTTTGGGTTGTGACAAGATTTGTATTTCGTGCATTTGTTGCACTAGATTTGTATTTCGTGTATTTGTTGATATTTCGTGCATTGGTTGCACTAGGTTTATACTCCGTACCTTAATTGCACCCGATTTATGTCTTTGAGCATTTGTGCTACCAGATTTGTGTTTTTGTGCGCGTTTGAACTTGACGGTCATTTTCGTGCATGCTACTGCACTAGATGCTTTTTACGGACCTGACGTGTTTGATTTGGATTTTTTCGCATATTAGGCGCTTGGTATTGGATTTCGTGCGCATCGGATGCACTTGAGTGAGATCTTATTCGTGTATGTCGAATGCCCTTGATTGAAATTTTGTTCGTGCATATTGGATGCACTTGACATAGATTTTATTCGTGCATCTCGGATGCACTTGATTTAGATTTCATTTGTGCATGACGGATGCACTTGATTTGGATTTTCGCGCATGTTGGGCGCATGATATGAGATGTGATTTTTTGCACACTGGATGCATTCGATTGGGATTTTCATTCGTGCATGTTAGTTGCATTGTATTGAGATTTTCGTGCACAATAGATGCACTAGATGTTGTTGTCGTGCACACCCATTGCACTGGACAGGTGCTTTCGTGCACACCTGTTACACTTAGTTTTGCTTTTCTGCATATTGTGGTACTTGTATTTGGATTTGATTTCTGTGGACACCAGACGCACGTGATTGTTGGATACGCCTTTCGAGGCTGATTTTGCTCTTGAGCACTTTGTTTTCATGATGGGCACTATATTATGTAGTGGCCGAACATGACTGATCTGAGAACAATACCTGAGTACTTTGCATGCATTAAAAGTTTAACAAGAGGTTTTTAAAAGGAGCGATAGTCTCGCTATTTCCTACGTGTCCGCGAGCGACACGAACGTTTACAAAGGAAGACCTTTTGAGATATAAAAAAAAGAAAAAGGGCGGAACGTATATTTGAGCAAAACATATATGAACGTATATTTATTATTTTACAAATGAGCGTCCATCACTTCTGCCGTGAGTTACGCATCACACGGCGATTCAGAAAAGATTTTTCATGTGTTATATTCAGTTTTAAGAGATTCTTCCCAGGATGCGTATTATATACATATTATAGTATTCAACTAGTGTATATTGGATTTCAGTAGTGGATTTCGAGATCTGTATCTCCGTTGTCACTACGATGATTGTGTGACGCTTGACGGAGTTCGACTTTGAGTTTTATACTCGTTTTCATGCGTGCTTGATACGCTGTGGTTTTTATGTATCTTTCGTGATTTCGGAGTCCCGTGATTTGAACTGATTATTGAAATGTTTTAGTATTTGGAGGTTTAAATTTAATTTCGGGGACCGAATTTATTTAACGGGGGGAAGATTGTAACATTTCAGAAAATATAAAAAATTATTTTTGGAATTTAATATTAAAATAATATATTTCGCAAAAACTACCCGATTTGCGAAATTGGGGTTTTTGTAAAATGGTATAAATATATACCAATAATTGTGAAATAATTGGAGATTAAAATGATTCATTCATTTAAATATATATTTATTGGATTTGACATTTTTATAATTAATTATACGCAAGCTTAAATAAAAATTGATTAGTGCACTACTAATTGCGATTAAGCCAAATCCACGTTTCTACATTTAACCATGGCTAGTGCACCATGACATGTTGTATTTTGTGGCATGTTGTTTCATTTGTGTTGTTTTATTGGTATTATGTGTTTTATGGTGAGAAAAGAGAATGAATTATTGAGGAGAGAGAGAGAGGTGACCACATCATGGCATGGGAGCATGCCATGAGAGAGAGAGAGAGTGAGTGAGAGAGAGAGAGAGAGAGGGGGGAGGGGGAGGGCTGCCCTCATTCATTTCCCCTATCATTTTTCCTTCTACTCCTTCACCTTCAAGCTCCCCCACTTCTACCCTCATGACCCATCTCAAAATCTTCATCAAAACCCTATATTCCCTTCATTAAAAATGATCCATACATCATCCTCAACACATTGGACCAATCAAAGTTGGATTTTGAAGACTTTGAGTAACTCAAGAAAATTCTTGAGTAGCCAAAAGTGGTATTTCCTACACCATTAGCTTAGCAATTTAGTTGTTTTAGTTTCTATTTTAGTTTAGAATTGGTTTAGGGATGATTAGTGATGTTAGAAATTTCTAGAGAGGGTTTGGGTAATTTTGTGGACTTGTGATTTGTAGTGAGTGTGTACAAGACCCTAGAGATCGATTTCTGGACCTAGAACAGAGAATATAACCCGAAATACGAACTTAGATATGGTCCCGTGTCTGTTTTGTGAAGTATCGTGTACCTACAGGGAATCTGGGATGACCTGGGATGTTTCTGAGAAAATCTAACAAGTCCACTAATATAGATTTAACACTAGAAGGCCACCCTGAGCAGACGGACCCAAACTGAGCATGTTGGGCCGAGCAAGCCGGAAATTTGGCTGATGTCGTCGATTTTGTGTGGAGTGCTGGTGTTGAGTTTTTGGGTGTAGCTCTTAATACCTATAACCTATCCCCTATACTTGCTAGTTTAGTCCCAATTGACCTGAGCCAAAATCTGGGAGAATATTAGGGTGTTTTTTGTTATGTTTTCCGTATTTTGGAATTCTTGGTTTTGATATTAGTTATGAGATTTGGTCGTTTGATGTTTGTACGTCAACGACGAAGGTTGTTTGGTTGTTTTGCATACGTAGGCTATAGGTTCTAACCTATGAGTGCACCGTGTGCCGTATTGGTTTTCCGGACTTGATTTTAATGGCATTACGATTGTGTATTGATTATAGGTACCTTCGCGTAGATTCCGAGACGATGGAGCACATCGACTACGGCTGAACAAGGAGTTTCGCAGATGAGTAGATTTATATCTACAGGGGAAGTCGGGTGGATGGCGTATAGCACCCCCGTAAATTATGGATGGAAACTTATATATATAATATAGTCGTAGAAACCTATACTAGGAAAACTACGGATATGATCAAAAGTTAGTTGGAGAGGATATGAATAATTGAATACATATGATAAGATATGAGATGAAAGCTATAAGGATACGATATGAGATCGATGAATACGATAAGATTGAGATAGATGGGTTATGAGATTAGTAAAATAAGATAAATGTATATAAGATTTCTTTATGTGAGATAGTGATGTGATGAAAAGAGTATACGATGAGATATAATGACTTGATTTGATATGTCGTTATACTGATGCGAGTCGATACACGATATTTGATACCTTTGTCGGTCCCATGATATGAGATTGATACGGATGTGACTTGAGATATAGGTATATAGATATATATAATGTTGTGAATCATGAGTGATATGCCGTACGAGACGTTAGGTCTGTACCCTCATTGTCATATAGGTTGATAGGATCCCTAATGGTTTAATGCTGCCGTGCGATGGATGTCGTACGTGATGAGTTTTACTTGATGATTGATCCATACCCTTGACTAGAGGATGCCGTACGATGGATTATACCGTACGTGATGTTGTGAGGCTGAATGTTGATTGATAGATTCACCGATTCAGATATATCGTAGATACGTATACGTGATAGCATTTCGCGTACGATGTACATTATGTTCCGTTCATGACATTCTCATTGCATTACATTTACCTGTGCTAGTACACCTACACCATTATCGATGATGCGTATCTTACACTTACACAGATTTGCCGGCTCACACACCTTCATCATCGATAATTACCATGTCACTTACACAGTAGAATTACCACATCATTATGATATGTTGCATGATATATTGATATGCTCACATTTCTGTTCTATGTTTGCATATATCACGCTTTACAATTTTACGCATTGAAATGCTGTTTTCATAAGATTCTGGATTTTAGAACCGTGGTTATATTTCAAAGGAAATCATGTATTGTTTTTAAAAACCTGGTTTCTCTTGATATGATATTTCGATACGTCCACCATGTGTTTTCTCGGTTCTGAGATTGATATGTGAAACCCGATTCGAGGAGCGGTAGGCATCGTCTGTGGGTACATGGTGGACCCAGTGAGGTACCCCGGGGCAAGAAGACTCGTATAGTTAGGCGGTAAGCTTGGCAGGGGAGCACTACCTACCGGTGATAGTATTGGACTCGGCGGTTATCCGGAGGATACCGACAAGAGTCGTGAGATGATATGGGCTGATCTGGACAGACGAAGCCCGAGATATGAGGATTTACGTGTCGATGCTGGATGCGGGTTTCATGATGTTTCGAGTCTCGATGTTGGACACTCAGGTTCCATGATTTGATGTGTCATTGATGGACACATGTTGGTTGATATCCTCATATTTACATGCATATGCTTTCATGATATTTACATGCATGATGTTGTTGTGTCATTGATGGACACGTAGATGTTATCCACATGCTGATAGGCATTGAGTATATTGTTGGCATATATGCAGATACGGTCAACCTAGATATCATAGTATTACCTTTATGATATAGTTGACCTAGGAATTGTTGTTTTATTCGATTTCTACCTGATGATGTTTTCTACTCACGAGTTGGCAACTCACCCCCGTTCTGCAACAGTTCTTGCAGGTTGATCGCATGGATCAGTAGCGGCATCGCTTGCACACAGCTTGCTTTCGGGTGATTGCTTTGGTAGGTAGGACATTTGGATCGTGCCCACTATTGTATTATTATTCCTATTGTATCTAGTTAATGTTGGGATTCCTCAGCACCTTGCCTAAGGTTTGCAAGCATCATATATGCCACAACAAAATTTTAGGGGTGCTAAGCAATCTAGCTAGGAATCGAACTAGAAAACTAGGGTAACAAGAAACATGTAATCAACCATTACAAGTAGTGAGCAAGGAATACAACCTTTGTACACCGGTCCTTTATTTCTAAAGCTCCGTGTTGACGTCCCTTCACTGCGATCATGGATCTCCCTAACTCTAGTATGGGTTCCCTCGGAGAAATGAACAAGATTGCTCGTAGTCTTCGAGGCCGAAGATGATCTACGTCGAGGAGACTCAAACTCAAGCTAACCCTTCACTAGGTTACGAACTTTGTGAAGAGAACACCTTATAATACCCAAGCAAGTGTATAGGACGATGAAATAGGAAGTTGGCTCACTTTAGATTTTATTTTTCTCACTAGAAATCTCCATCTTAAAAAACCCTAGAGAGCTTGAGGAGATGAGGAAGAAGATGAAGATGAAAAATCAACAAGAGAGAGAAAATGAGGTTAGATTTGTAACCATGGTGAGTTTTGTGTCATCACTAACTCTTGTAGAGACTTAACCATGGCAAGGATATTGGTTAGGTTTATAAAAATATCTTAGTGTAAAACAAATTGGATGGACTAAGTCAAAGCTCACAACTAGCTTCTCCAAGCTTCTTAGCATGACACAATCCCACTCAAATTTGAATTACTAAAGATAATTAAAACCTAAACATATCATGGTTATGCTATAAGTTCTACACACACAAGTTGCATATATAACCACAAATGATATATAATATATATCACATATATAATATGCATACATAAGTGAGAGAAAGAAAAAAGTCAAGTGAGCAATATTAGTCAATGTAAATTCATATATCTAATATATAATTATACATTAAATCATTATATCAACACTTAATTTAATGATCCGGCTGTATCACATATGACCGACTAATATCAATAATATCAATTTACCGAATCAACACTTGATTCGATAACCCGGCTATATCATATATAGCAGAACGATGATACAAATCGCAAGATTAGAATACGGTATCATATACACGTATTAATCTCGGTCCCGCACATATCACATATGAGCTCCTACTCCGTTTCTCCTGAGCCAGGAAAGCTCTGTGTAGGACTCTAAAGACTCGTCAATACGCCGGCAGTAGGTGGTGATCATATCAGTCACCCACAAGCCGCAAGCTGTCTGCTAAACGTAACGGCCACCCGGGTATTGAGCGATCAGAAGATCAACAAGCAAGCCTGCTCACACTTGTAGGGTTCCTAGGCACACTAATGAGGTCTCACAAGGCATCAACCATGCCAATTTCTAATTTTACAAGTGCCGAGAAACCCTAATACGGATCGTTAACTAGATTTTAGGCGAAACATGCAACTAGTTAACAACTTAACTAAGTGAACGGAAATACAACCTTTGTAGATCCTGTTCTCCACCTCCATTGCTCCATGATGAAGTCTCCTTGCTGTCCAAATCCAATCCCGGGCTCTAGCGTCGGCTTCATCGGAGAAATGGGCGGGCTAGGTCGTCGACTTTGATGCATCGACGTAGATCATCTTCGGCATCGAAGTCGACGACCTAGCCCGCCCATTTCTCCGATGAAGCCGACGCTAGAGCCCAGGATTCGATTTGGATAGCAAGGAGACTTTATCATAGAGCAATGGAGGTGGAGAACAGGATCTACAAAGGTTGTATTTCCGTTCACTTAGTTAAGTTGTTAACTAGTTGCATGTTTCGCTTAAAATCTAGTTAACGATCCGTATTAGGGTTTCTCGGCACTTGTAAAATTAGAAATTGGCATGGTTGATGCCTTGTGAGACCTCATTAGTGTGCCTAGGAACCCTACAGTGGTATCAGAGCCTAGCTAGAGCCTTAGGCGAAGTGTTGACGAAGCTAGAAACCCGATCGAACCCGAAACCCTAACCCGAGACCACTCTCTGTACATTTTCTTAAAATGTGGATTTTTCCATATTAAAAATGCTTAAAAAATTCAGCAGGGAATTCTAAGAATTACGGTGCAAAAATTACCTAATGATGTGTCTAAAGAGCGGCGGAACCGCGGTAGAAGCCTGGCTTCTGCGGCGGTTCCGCGGCCAAATTATGAGATTAGCCTATAATTTTTGCACAGTAATTTGTTTATTCAGGTGCTGAGTTTTCTGGGAATTTTTAATTTGCACTCAAGAGTTGAATTTTCTGGGGTTGTTTTGGGGATTCGATGATTCGATCGGATTATCAGACTTTGTCTTTGTGGCTTTCCGGATATTTTAGAATATGTTAAAAAGTTCGACCGGATATAAATACCCACCTTTTCCCCTGTCGGAAAATTCCAAGTGTTGGATTTTTCTGTGGTTTAAGGACGTTCTAAATAGTGCATGTAACGCGATGGTCCCTCTAGAAGACAACAAACCTTAACTCGATTATGTGACCGTCTTGAACTGCCCTTTGAACCTTCGGGTTTAGGGCAGTACGGCGTGCCACATGTGAGGCGTTGGCTTGACCCTTCTACGGCTGGACCGTTGGTACTGAGGCACGAAATGAATGTCTTTGAACTTATTTCATGAGTTGAGCTGTTTCGGGAAAACTTGGGTGTTCGATTGTTCGATCCGAAAGTTTAACATTTTCTATCTTATTCGGAATGTGATACAACATTTGGAATTCACAAGTAGTTATGAGATAACTGAATGAATGTTATAAATCTAGCGGTTTAGTCTCACTTGATCGGTTGCCACGGAATTTTGATGTGATCAAAAGTCCGTCGCAATCACATAGCGTACGCGGATACTCGCCGGGTAAACTTAATAGACAGCCTCGCTCCATAGCCCCGACCAAGTGACTGTAGGAGAACCCCGTCGCCGAAAGCATCCGTTCGGGTGCTCGCGGCAGCAGTGTTCCGCCTTGGTGCACTTCGTCAACGGCATCGGGGGTGCAGCCGTCTAATGAAGTTTACGATGAGCATTCGATCAGGATGTCGGGAATCTTGTTGAATTGCCCGACTTGATATTGAAAAGAGTTTTCGATAATGAGACTAAAATGCGGGGTTTATAATTGTTAGGCATGTGATGTCTAAGGAATTCATTTGATTAGGCATGCGATGTCTATGTAGGTTGCGGATTCCAACTGTTGTAGTTTTACACTTTCTTTTCTATGACCGTAAGTGTAATATGTGATATCGCCAGTTTCGTTGCTATATGTCAACGACAATTAGGATACGCATGTTTACTTACGTTGATGACATGTGATGTTATGTGTTGCTGGATATGTTATATTGGATCGTCGTGTTTGAATAGCCGGGGTTTTTTATGTGAGACGAGTGTTTTTCATTTTCATTCATGTAAAAATCTGTATGTAATATTCTTTTATTGGGGCACTTCCAGGTTGCGGAAGATGTCACGTTTTGTATATTATTTACTTTTCCGCACTAGGATAGACCCAAGGAGGGGAGCACAAGTAACCGGGTTCTGGAGTCCAGTGGGAGACCAACTCGAGGAGTCGAGTCCGGGTCTCCTAACTCTAGAATTGGTAGGGTTGCTTGCCGCTTTCGTAGGGGTCTAGGTGTAAGTGTATGGCAGCGCCCCGGCCGTCAATCCGACGGCCAAATGCGGAAGCGGTATCATGCAAAAAGAATCATCACAAAATCAAACCCACACTCAACCACAAACATCATCAACCATCATGTCCTACAAAAGTCAAGGCATGATGAAGCTAGAAGTCAAGGTCAAGGAAAAGCTATCATGATACAACAAAATGCAAAGAACCCCTCCACAAATACTTATTTGCAACAATGCAAATAAGCCCTCCTCCACCAAACTTCGGCCAATGAACGATACAAAGGAAATTGGCCGAAACGGAAAGCAAACTGGCAACTCCAGAAAACTGGTCCCGTAATAAATTACAGGAAAACCCCGATACTGTGCATACACACCCGCATTTGTATTCCGACCGAAATACAAATGCAATGAGACAAAATCTACACTGTACTATACTAGGATCCGGCTTAAACCAAAGCCGGCTAGTAATATCTGTTCGATCCTGATCCGTACAATACCGCACGTATCTGATCGAACCCTGCCATATATCCATACGGCCTGTAGTACAAACTGTTCGATCCTGATCCGTGCAATACCGCACGTATCTGATTGGACCTTACCATATCTCCATACGGCCTCTACAACCTTTCGCCCGAAAGCTGAGTAACTGAATGTGGGGGACTCTAAAGACTCGTCAACATCTTGGTTATGGATTTAACCACTAGCACGTCAGAGGTATAAGCCAATACGTAACGGGCTACCAGGTATTTACTAAAAGGGACGTCTGTGAGCGAACTCAGCCTGACAACCCTACTGAGCCTGTCAGTGACAATATCCGGACAGTCCGGTCCGTTCGTCTATGAGCATCGCATGGCGGGCCTAGGGGGTTGGTAAAAGTCAGACCCCCAAAGGCGGTACAATTCGTGTCGGAGTGTAGCCCAGAACACCCTGAGATACTACTGGAATACCTACCAGTAAATCTCCTTGCCTCGGCCGAGGGCTTCGTGTAATGGCTCTCCTAGACACAGCGCGACCTCACCCCCAATACCGGGAGAGACGAACCCCTGAAGATACGCTCACTGCCTCCATGTGGCTCGGGACTGTACCCAACTAAAACCTGTTTGCATGACTCCTTTGAGCCGTGGTAGGGTAGTAATCAAAGTACAGTGGGAACTCACACAAGATAAATGACGATCCCTAGGTCGATGAACTAACCTGTACACATGTCACCAGGGAACTGCCATCTGACGTCTGGTATATGACCAACTAGCATGTTCCCTGCGAGTCCTGTCCGGTGTACTCATAACCCAATGAGCACCTGTATACATCTTAGGTGATCCAACTGACACCAGTGGCTTGTGAGACCGGCCACTGCCCCTCGTCGGGGTCTCGACTGTATACACTAGTCTACTCTGGAGTATCGATACCCTGTCTCGAAACTCACACGACTAGGGACCATTTAAGGATATGCTTATAAACCCCAGCTCCCACTTATATGATCGCCCTCATACTGCTGGTGGTCAAGCAAGAATCCTAGGGGCTCTATCAACGTGTAATAGCGACTTGTCAGGTCACCTAAAGCAGTACACGATGATAAAGGTAAACCAGATAGCATACTATCATCTCGAGTAATCATTGCAATCACGTGCCTGTGACCCAATAATTGACTCTGGGGCACTATCTCCAACAATCTCCCACTTGCACTCAAGGCTAATTATTGTGATGTCGCATACTCACAGCCCGTGTGATACCGAACACCCAACTCCTCTACTAATCAGTCCCACAAAGCTCGCTTGCGGAACTATTGCGTTCGAGAAATAGCCTTAGTGAGTGGATCCGCTTTGTTGTTTCTTTCTATGTCTCTCTATATCTCAAGTTCACGGAGAAAGCCATCTCCCGAAATGAGCAATACCTGTCTTAGAATGTGTCTGGATGTCTGATGGGACATAGCTCATAAATAAACTCCAAATCCAAACTTCTTAGACTGTATCGTCAACTGAACTTAATCAGTATCCTGCGCCATGCCTCCCTCAGTATTGCCTTGGACCACCTGTCCAAAATACTGCCCCTCATCAGAAGGAAAAACTATAACTCTGACAACCTCCTTGTCGTCCAGGTCACCTTGGAAGCCTGGAATGATAACTGTCTCCTGTATGAGGCTATCGTTATCATATCCCTAGAACATTCACTTATGTTCTAAAACTGCTTCCGACTGCTTCTCCAGGATTGGATCAATATCAACTTATTGCATCTAGTGTAAGAACAATATCTGGTATGGTACTTGACACCTCATGATTGACTCAATTGCCTAAGCAAGTGATCTGCCAATCATGCGCATCCCTCTCCCCTTTAGTCTGTAAGACACCTTTAGAGAGGGTGACTCCATCACCTGCAGGTATACTACCGTGCCAGGAGTCGTCCATTCTAAATACTCTTAGAATGTTGTCTAAGTACCCTGATTGGGAAACCACCCAAATCTAGATCTAAAGCCATAGATCTAGTAACCAGAATGTTTGATATAATGTCCAAGTCCCATGTGGAGAAACAACTGTGTGACGACCAAAGTACAACCGATTGTAGTATAGGAGTTTCTTTTCCTACTCCGTGTATGTCATCCAAATACCAGGACATCACACCCTACTACCTTCTCTACAGATCCATCCCCTATTCTGATGAAGTCAAACCTATGACTGTCATGTCAGAAATAGATGATCTATCTCCGCTACATCTGCTTTTGTCTATAAATAGACATAAGCTACTTTTCCACCAATGCTTCCGCTGCTCCCACTGACTACGACAACCCTCTGGCAGAGTCATATAGACGTACACTTCTAAAACTAGTTTAGAACGACGCTATACTCATCCTCCCGCCGGGTCTCGCAGCCTGGAACAACAGCAATGGTAATTGTGGGTAAACAAGAACTTCCCTGTCACCGTCCTTGAGGCTACCGTAGTACCTCTCGGGTGCCTGAAGTTACCCACCTCATCTGCGGAGTGGCCAATGGAATGTCAATCCAGATTGAATCTTTAGGTTCCTTATCAAATCTTCAGTAATCGTTTGTGGTTCTGGAATCACTTCCAGTTCTACCGTACTCCCACTACTGTTTTCTGAAAAAATCCATTTTTAATAAAACTGTGGCGAGTCTAGAACAATATTTCTATTGATCTGCCAGATGGTAGAAAGTCAAGCCTCGTCATAGCTAGGGTCAACCCACAAACAGCTATTACAGAAACGTGCCTAGAGTTGTTCAGTGTCTGGTTTTAAGCATAAACCGGACAACTCCCCGTACCTTAACATCGTTAAGATATGAACTGTTCTATATCCAATATAGAAACAGTGGCACTGATTTAATTGAACCAGATCCAAATCATGCAACTGTCTCCAGTGCATGCCAACTAAATGGAAGGAGGCCGATCAGCGTTACTTAACTTAGGAATGCTTCCAATTATGAGTAACCTGAAAGAGAAGCAAGATCTCTTAATCATTACTATCAACTGAATACCATTGATAAGTATCTAAATCTTCGATCACTTTGAAGAATCCCGATACTTGCTACACCTGGTTCTCTACTCTATTCAAATACATATAACTTCTCCAAATTCGGACCCTGTGTTTCCACGAAACACCTGTCTAAAAACTAGAGAAGTCATAAGTAAACCGAATATAGTACGAGGACCAACCCCTCTGTCCTGATGGACCCTGGACAACATACAATACTCTGTATAAGTCCCTTGAGTCTGATAACTCACTCCCTGTGTGTTGTAGGTTGAAAACTGTACTTATGGTTAAGAAGAATTACACCGCTGTTTAATGCTCCTTACCTAACCATCAACTGATATAGGTAAATGTCATAGACATAATTTCAAAAAGGTATATCTCACTCTATGAAAATAGACGTACAGATATATCAATTTGAAATTGGTGCATAACAGAGGATATTCAAAACCAAATATTTGCCGTCCGGCAAACAACCCAGGTGACTTCCTCAAATATCACCGATTACAACGAATCCCGATATAATGAGGATGATCACCCAATTCCCAATAACTAACTCCCACTCATCATCTGTAAAACCATACAGATGTGAGAATCATACCTGGTAAATACATACCCTGGAGCAAGTGTTTAATCGGGAAATCAGTTTTCTTTTAACAGTACACAGTGAGACTGAAACACTGAAATGTTTCGATGGGGTATCCCGGTATTCCTAGTAATGCCTCTTCCAGATTCACGACTATAACCGTATATCACTTCGCCACCTCTCCAAATCCCTTCATATGTCTTTAGTCTTTACCTTCTGTACACCCCTTAGGCCAAGTGGTTTTCTTCCTTCCCTACCGTTCGGCACCAGCCTATGGTTTGGAAGAAGACTATCCATTTGCATAATAGGTATACTACCCCTAATCCTAGGAGCACTCGCAATGAGAGAAGGTGGAGATAAAAGACAACCGAATAAACCTTATTCCTATTTCTCCTGGACCAGAATCCATCCCCGAACTGGAACAAGTTCCTTTCGAGTTCGTATATAACCATACGATGGAGTATCCAATAAACTGTGGATCTTCGTAGTGATACGGAGTGTCCTGGAGAAATACAAAGGTGATTTAGGATTGGCGAAGGAATACTTGGTTTGGTCGTGAATAGCAGTCGCAATTTACTTTGCCCTCTTACTAATCCCTTGCTTTGTCTTAACTTAATGCCTTCTGCACACCATCGTTAGGCTAATTGGTTTTCTTCATTCCCTACCGGTCGGCACCTGCCTATGGTTTGGAAGAAGACTATCCAATTTGCATAATAGGTGTACTACCCCTAAACCAAGGAGTACTCGTAACCTGAGAGAGGGTAAAAGGAAAAGACAACTGAATAATCCTATCCGTTTTCTCCAGAACCTGAAACCATCCTCTAATAAATTCTTTCGAGTTCGTATCTAACCATACGATGGTTTTTCCAATGGAAGTGGACGTTCGTAGCAGTACGGGGTGTCCTGGAGAAAAGGGTAAAAGTAGGAGTGGCAATGAGGTTTGCAACTCTGACAATCCAAAAGCCAGTGTTAAGAAGGTTCGGTCAACTTGGTCACTGAGTCATAGTCTTAGGGTCGGGTCAATGGTCGCTTCCAAAGAGAGAGAGAAAAGAAACACTCAGCGTGCACTCTATCCTAGATCAGAATGGTTACCAATTTATCTAATCTGGAAACCTCCCACTGTACCTCAAATTCTCCTCCAAACCTGAAAGAAGAATTAGTCGGGGTCACCCGAGGAGTAAACTAACTCATCAGTGGGAATCGGGATCCAACTATCATCGCATGATAACGTGACGGAATCCGCTCACGGTGTCACACTCCAGAAGGTATGCGCATATCTGGCAAGTTTCAGTTCTTTTGAAACTCCCGATGCGATTTCTGCCCCATGCTCTTATGACCTTGACTTTGGCCAACATATCATAAGTCACATGTCAAGTTCTACCCGTCAATCTCCAGGTTAATTTGAACCCACCCGTACATACCCTTGACTTTGGCCAAAATGGCAGTACGACTGTCCCAAACCAACGCATCTATCTATGCTGCATATGAATAACCAACAGCTACCAAACACAGTGCCTTGACTTTGGCCAACAAACACAGCTTGAATACTATTGACTACCCATATGAAACGACGGAGGGCTACGAATGGTTTCTGGCGAAAACCTTTAACGTAAAGAACTTGATATCGTTGAAGGAACTGATAGCTTTTAAAAATATAGTGACGAAAACCTTTGCTAAAGAGGTCACTCCCGGTGAAGGGATCTCGGCTCTTTCCCCGTAGAATGAGGTGCAGGATATTCTAACTGAATACCACGGTGCAAAGCAAAAGTAATTGGCTATAGTGAAGTTATTGCCCTGACGCAAACTTTTGTCCAAGGGGTCACTCCCGGTGAAGGGATCTCGGCCCTTGCCTCGTCGACTGAGGAGCAGGATATTCCAACCGAATACCACGATGCAAAACAAAAGTAAACGTCCTTGCAATAACAGCTTTTTGAAAAGTGTTCCAACAACATCAGATTAGGTTTGTTTTTAACTTGCATTGATCCGAATCAACGCAGTCCCATCAATTGATCACACCACAAAGCACGAAAATATACTGATGTATGTATATGCCATCCGCATTCGCCACTGGGTCCCGTCATTACCCGTTAGGTTAGCTAACTAACGACAGAGCGGGGACTGGACTAGCGCGGATGCAAAACATATACAACATCTACTAATATATATACCAATATATTATATTTGCTCAAGGCGTGAAAGAAATGCAACATCACAGAAATGTACAGCATCACAGAACAATACAGATATCTGGGATCCCTGGGTTTCACAGAGCCACTACTGAAACCCGACGTTCCCCTGGTCGTGTGGATAGCCTGTGCAATGAAATCCTAGACCCCTACGGGCGCGGCAAGTTACCCGCCAAAACCTGAAGCGAGACAGCCCCCTTCAGCAACGTGAATGGACCACCCAGCACATCACGGAATCCGGTAACTTGGGCACCCCTCCTGGGTCAACCTGTACCCCCTACGAGTGCGGCGAATAGCCCGCCAATTCTAGAGTGAAGCCCCCTCCGTCTCAATGCTATGAGATGCGGGCTTGTTGCCCTCTAGAACCCGGCTATCCGTGCACCCCTCCGCGGGGTAATCCTAGTACAGAAAGTAAAATATACATACAACGGGTACATCGACCGCAACCTGGTCGTGCCCCAAAAATAATAATACAATCAGGCAGTGACGGCAGTCCACATGTCGGACGCTCGCCCCGCAATATCAAATGTACATAATACAACAAAACTGTACTAGCATTGCATCCAGGCTATCCCCCACGACCGATCCGCAACATCACAGCAAAAACAGAACATCAACGTGAAAGTCACGTTCGCAAATCCGTCTAACCGGGCTATAGCAGTTAGACCGGATTTACCGATCAAGTGACATTCACGGTCGCAGATATAATGTAAATACTGTGAAATAATGTGTTTAAAATATCCGATCAATCAAATTTTAACAAGTGGGCCCCAAAGCATTACTGTAGCAGATCAAGAAATTCTGGGCCCAATGTTATTATTCCAAAAACCCAATTTTCACCCCAGAAAGATACTGTAGAAATTTGGTGCAGGGAACCCAAAATAGTGCGGCGGAACCGCGGCCCAAAAGGGTGTTTGGCCGCGGTTCCGCGCTCCTACAGTGGAGTTGCTGCATCGAATTTTCACAGAATTCTTATTTTTTCTAGTAGATCACTTTTCTGTAACCTGAAAAAATTTTCGACACCAAAAATTTTCAACAGAAAACTGATGTGAACTAAAATGCAGATTTTGGAATTTTGGTCGATCGGAAATGTAAACACATTGCACAAAGCTAGACTAGGTTAATGGCGAGGCTCTGATACCACTGTAAGTGTACGGCAGCGCCCCGGCCGTCAATCCGACGGCCAAATGCGGAAGCGGTGATAAACTTTAATTTTTCTTGAACTGGCAAACCGCCGCGCACTAATACCCGGATCGAACCATTAACTAGTCCTAACTAACTACAAGATGGGGAAGAGAGATATACCGACTGATCCGAGTCCTCCGGTCTTCTCGACGTCGTCCCGATCTCTTGCGGAAACTCCGGTCTCCACCTCGTCGCCGGAAGTGCACCACATCGCCTACTTCTTTTACGGGCTCCCACCTCAATGCCGAGGCAACTCGGGCACGAAGCTGGCTAGTCGACGTGCCCAAGATGTGCTGTAGAATGTTGTGTAGAACTTGTGTCTCATTTTGGGGTAGTGGAGGTTGCCATTGGTGGAGGGATTGAACTTGGAGCTTTTGAGATTGATCTTGTGGGAATTTTGCAACATGAAATGGGCCAAAAAAACCCACACTCAAAATTTGGACAGCCTCCATGCATAGTGGCCGGCCATCTTTGTGAGGGGGAGAGTGAGAATGAGGGAGGAGTGTGATAGAATGAGAGAGCCATCCAATAATACAATGGAGAGAGAGAGAAGGCTATCATGCAAAAAGAATCATCACAAAATCAAACCCACACTCAACCACAAACATCATCAACCATCATGTCCTACAAAAGTCAAGGCATGATGAAGCTAGAAGTCAAGGTCAAGGAAAAGCTATCATGATACAACAAAATGCAAAGAACCCCTCCACAAATACTTATTTGCAACAATGCAAATAAGCCCTCCTCCACCAAACTTCGGCCAATGAACGATACAAAGGAAATTGGCCGAAACGGAAAGCAAACTGGCAACTCCAGAAAACTGGTCCCGTAATAAATTACAGGAAAACCCCGATACTGTGCATACACACCCGCATTTGTATTCCGACCGAAATACAAATGCAATGAGACAAAATCTACACTGTACTATACTAGGATCCGGCTTAAACCAAAGCCGGCTAGTAATATCTGTTCGATCCTGATCCGTGCAATACCGCACGTATCTGATCGAACCCTGCCATATATCCATACGGCTTGTAGTACAAACTGTCCGATCCTGATCCGTGCAATACCGCACGTATCTGATCGGACCTTGCCATATCTCCATACGGCCTCTACAACCTTTCGCCCGAAAGCTGAGTAACTGAATGTGGGGGACTCTAAAGACTCGTCAACACCTTGGTTGTGGATTTAACCACTAGCACGTCAGAGGTATAAGCCAATACGTAACGGGCTACCACGTATTGACTAAAAGGGACGTCTGTGAGCGAACTCAGCCTGACAACCCTACTGAGCCTGTCAGTGACAATATCCGTACAGTCCGGTCCGTTCGTCTATGAGCATCGCATGGCGGGCCTAGGGGGTTGGTAAAAGTCAGACCCCCAAAAGCGGTACAAGTCGTGTCGGAGTGTAGCCCAGAACACCCTGAGATACTACTGGAATACCTACCAGTAAATCTCCTTGCCTCGGCCGAGGGCTTCGTGTAATGGCTCTCCTAGACACAGCACGACCTCACCCCCAATACCGGGAGAGACGAACCCCTGAAGATACGCTCACTGCCTCCATGTGGCTCGGGACTGTACCCAACTAAAACCTGTTTGCACGACTCCTTTGAGCCGTGGTAGGGTAGTAATCAAAGTACAGTGGGAACTCACACAAGACAAATGACGATCCCCAGGTCGATGAACTAACCTGTACACATGTCACCAGGGAACTGCCATCTGACGTCTGGTATATGACCAACTAGCATGTTCCCTGCGAGTCCTGTCCGGTGTACTCATAACCCAATGATCACCTGTATACATCTTAGGTGATCCAACTGACACCAGTGGCTTGTGAGACCGGCCACTGCCCCTCATCGGGGTCTCGACTGTATACACTAGTCTACTCTGGAGTATCGATGCCCTGTCTCGAAACTCACACGACTAGGGACCATTTAAGGATATGCTTATAAACCCCAGCTCCCACTTATATGATCGCCCTCATACTGCTGGTGGTCAAGCAAGAATCCTAGGGGCTCTATCAATGTGTAATAGAGACTTGTCAGGTCACCTAAAGCAGTACACGATGATAAAGGTAAACCAGATAGCATACTATCATCTCGAGTAAGATTGTCCTACCAGGATAGGTCCTCCATCAATCATTGCAATCACGTGCCTGTGACCCAATAATGGACTCTGAGGGCACTATCTCCAACACTAGAGGTGTGGGTTTGGCTATTCATCGCGACCGTGGAATCCGTGTTTTATACTGGCTCGTATTGAAAACACGGACGTCCTAGTATATCCAATATTTCATATGATTCTTCTGCTGCGATATCTGTGATGTGATCATGTGATATGTTCTGTGATGGATACTTTATATAGTATATTTGATATATTATATAGGCGTTACTTATGTTTTACACCCGCGCTAGCCATGCCCCGCTCTGCCGTTAGTTACCTAACCTAACGGTGCACGAGGGGACATTGAGGCGAATGCGGATGGCATAAGTGTACGTCGTATTTATCTGTGATGTTTAGGTACTTAAATGATGGGACTTCATTAATGTGATTAATGAAAGAAAAAGAAACCTAAAGATGTTGTAAAATCGAATTTCAAAAATAAAACAGGCAGCTACAGTTCTTGCTTTGCACAGCGGTATATATGATATATCCTGCACCTTATTCGATAAGGAAAGGACTGAGATTCCTTCACCGGGAGTGACTCCTTTAGCAATAACTGGCAGATGCTACACACTCGGTTTGTCTTCTGATTGCTTTTAAGAGTTTTTGCTTTACACAGTGATATATATGATATATCCCGCACCTCATTCGACGAGGAAAGGACCGACGATCTCTTCACCGGGAGTGACTCCTTTAGCAAAACTAGAAAAGCCTCAAAAACACTCCATTTTAAAATCATTTGATTCTACAACGATATCAAGTTTATTACGCAATAGGTTTTCAGAAAAACCTGTCATAGCCCTCCGTCATTTCAGATAAGTCCTACTTAGTATTCGTGCTACGTTTGTTGACCTCCGTCAAGGCGTAGTGTGCGGTAGCTAACTAGTATTTATCTGCTTATGCATATGATGCAGATTGGATTAGGGTAGTCGTGCGGCCTTGTTGACCTCCGTCAAGGGTCGTGCGGGTGGGTTTAATTCGATCAAGAAATGACGGGTTGAACTTGACTAGTAGCCTATGGTTTGTTGACCTCCGTCAAGGTCATAGGACGCTAGGGGCAAAATATTATCGGGAATTTCAAGTGTTGAAATTTGCAATGAGATTGCATACTTTCTATGAGATAGTTGGATCCCGATACCCGCTGCGAGTAATTGTTACTTCTGGGAGAGTTTTACACGTTACAATTAGCCGATCAAGTAGGTGTCTAGAAAGGTGTCAACGGGGTTACGCCTCTAGGAAAACGAGGTTTACTGTAATTAGGTTCGTGCGAAAGCACGGGGGACCTCCCTCAAAGTACCGACACTAGCCTGGCTGAAAGATTGGCGAACTTGTAGTGTGTAATTAATCCCGGCTAGTCTTTCCTTTTAGGGTTTGAAGGAAGATTTGATAAAAACAGTGGGAGCCATCCTGATTAGATAAAATAATAACCAATCTGATCTTGCAAGAGCATACACTGAGTGTTTTCTTCTCTCTCTCTCTCCAGGTAGCGACCATGTCATGCCTTAATCAAGATAATAATACGGATTATTGACCGAACCCGCTTGTTATACTGAGCTGGGGAACGCTGGTCTCGCTCCAACTTATAATTGTTATAAGACAGAGCAGGAAATTGGGGATTACCAGAATTCCCGTGCCGCCCAAACGAAGAGAGTGCATGCTGATGCATCATCATCGGGTGTGTTCATTACAGAGAACTGTTTCTCAGTATCCTTTACGTCCTGGGTATATGATACCGGATCAGGATCCCACATATGTAATATGTTACATGGGCTACAGATAGGTAAAGAACTGAGAACGGGTGATAAGTTTCATGAGGCAGAAAACGGGGCAAGTGTTGCAGCCAAGTCTGTTGGTCACTGTCACCCTGTATTACCAATACATTGATTCTGAACGAATGTTATTAGATACCGAACCTGATATACAAAATCATATCAATCTCTTTATTAGTAAAGAAAGGATATAATTTTGTATTGTTGGATAAAGTTTTGAACATTTCCTATATCAAAAGTTGATCGGTTCAGGCACGTTATCTAAAAGCGTTGATGTTCTAAATCAAACTACAGTTCTTAGTATACAGAACACACACAAGAGGATGAGTTCAGAAATGAACGAATTTTTCTTGAGGTATTGTAGACTAGGTCATATCAATGCGACCTGACTAGCTGAAATTACATTTAGATGCATATTTAAATCTGTTTGAATTTACATCTTATGCAACTTACCAGTCATGTCACAAAGATACGATGACCATAGCTCTGTTTACTGGAAACAGAGAAAGAGTTAGTGAACTCTTGGGATGATACATGTTGATGTATGTAGGTCCCCTGTCTACACATGCCAAGACCGGTTCTTTGTACTTCATTACATTCTCTGATAATCTCTCGAGATTCAGACCTATGTTCCTGTTAAAACATAAGTCTGAACCTTTTGAGATATTCACAGAATATAAGTTGGAAGTAGAGAACCAAAACGGGTATAAGTATTATGTCCTATGATGAGATCAAGGAGGAGAATACTTAAGCACGGAATTCCTGGATGATTCTAAAGCAGAATGAGATTCTATCTCAGTATTACTCCTCCGTATACACCATAGCACGATGGAATATCGGGGCGGAGCAATCACACCCTATATGATAAGGTGCGCTCTATGATGAGTACTACTGAGTTACCTTTTTCCTTTCGGGAGTTATGCACTTGAGAAGCTGCATACGTATTGAAAAGGGTTCGAATCAAATCAGTTGCCTACTACTTCATATTTGATATGATAAGGGAAGAGCCCATCTCTTAAGTTAGTTAAGATTTAAGGGTTGATCGGCCTATGTCTAATAGCAAAATCCGGACAACCTCGAGGCAAAGTCTGTAATGTAGAACTGGAAAGGTTCCAGCTATACAAACAGCTGCTGATGATTTGAAAGAACCAAATGATTCAGTAGATTCCAACGAACCTCAGCCTCTCCACCGATCTAGTAGGGTTCCTCACCCACTTGAGAGATACTTCGGTTTCTCCATGACAGTGGGAGAGAGGATGGCATCATGAGATGATGACCCAACTAGTTTCGAGCTGGCCATCGGGAGTGGGACTCTATAAGAATGGCTAGATGCTTAGCGATCTGAGATGGAATCCATGTACACCAACAAAGTATGGACTTTGGTTGCTATATCTGAAGGGTTAAATCCCCATCAGGAGCAAGTATATCTTGAGAAGATTACTTGGTGTACGTGGAAAAGTTGAGACTTTCAAAGCTAGACTTGTTAAAGGTTTGCTTCATTGACCAGGTGTGGATCATGAGGAAACCTTTTTCTAAGGAGCTAAGCTTAAGTCGATCCATATCCTACTTACCACGGCTACATACCATGACTACGATATCTGGTGGTTGGGTGTCATGACAGCTTTTCTAAATGATGTTTTAGAATAGAGCGTCTATAAGTACACAGCCGGAGTGCCTCGTAGACAGTGGGAGCAGCGGAAACATGTGCAAGATGTTTTATGTGATAAAGCAGGCATCGCGGACTTAGAACATCTGTTTTGATGGATAAGTCAAAGAGTTTGACATCATCAAAATGGTAGATGAACCTTGTATAAACAAAAAGGTAGTAGGGAGTATGGTGGTGATCCTCGTAGAGTACGTGGATGTCATGCTCTTGATAAGAAAGGAGTTTCCTATGCTACGCTCGGTCAATCTCCGCTTATCACAAGGATTCTCCATAAAGGATCAAAGTGATACCTCCTAAATCCTGGGTTTTGGATCTATGAGATAGATCTAAATGGATGTTAGGATACTCACTAGTTGTAGTGAGATGGTATCAATCGATCCTGGGGAGAATAACTGGAAGTGTTCCAGGGTGATAAGGACGACTGAATGTCAGTCACAGGCATTGTCTTTACCCTCAGTAAAGGGACGGTATGTTGGAAGAGTTCCAAGCTAGATACCGTGGTATACTAGACGATAAAGGCAGGATACATCGCTACTTAAGATGCTACCAAAGAGGCGGTCTGGATGTATATTGGTTCATGAGATGAACTTTGTTCCTCCCATTGTATGACAATGGAGTTGTGGCTTATGCCAAGGAACGCCGGTCCCATCAGTGATCCAGACATATTCTAAGGCAGTGTCACCTGATCATGGAGATGGTTGATCTCTAGGGTGATCGAGGTTAGGAGAGCAGACTCAGAGGATAACACGGCGGATCCACTCACGAAGGCCTTTTCCCAGAGAGAGACTTTTATGGGATGGTTGAGTATGAGATACTACAACCACTGCTATCAGATGGCCCTAGTGCAAGTGGGAGATTGTTAGTTATATGTATGCCCTAGAGGCAATTACTATACATAGGATGTATATTGTAGTGGATGCTTGGACATATATAGGGAGGACTTTTTTGCTCGACATGATAGTATGCTATCTGGTTGATCTTTACCTTAACGTGTATACTGTTTGTCTCTCTGTTACACGTTGGTAAAGCCCTTAGGATGCGTACTTGACTACCTGGACTATGATGCGGATCATACTAATGGGGACATGGTAGTCCATAAGTACATCCTTCAAGTTCCCTAGTCGTGGGTGTATCGAGACAGGGCATCGATATACCAGAGTAGACTAGCGTATACCTTCTCGACCCATACAGATGGGCGATGGATGATCCCATATCCATTGGTGTTTGACATCAGAGATGATATACGGGTGCTCAGTGGAGACTGGGTACACTGGACGGACTTGCCGAGAACTCCCAGATGGTATTATACCTTACGTCAGATGGCGGTTCTCTGGTGACACTGGTACAGAGTAGTCTGTTGACCCGAGATCGTCATAGAGTCTTGTGTGGTTCCCACTGTGCTTTGATTTCCACCTTACCACGTCCAAGAGGGTGTGCAAAACGGTGGTTTTTGGGTACAGTCCCGAATCACATGGAGGCAATGAGCGATAGGAGGGGATTCGTCTCTCCCGGTATAGGGAGTTGATGTTGCACTGTGTTCGATTGGCTATAACCGGAAATCCCTGGCCAGGGTTGCTAAGATTTACTGGTAAGTGTTACCAGTAGTTTCTCGAACTGTTATAGACTTCATATCGACACGACTTATCAAGCTATTGGGGTCTGACGTTTACCACCCCTAGGCGAGATATGCGACATATCAGACGACGAGACCGGACTATACGGTAAGTGTTACTGGTTGGATTCACAGGAGTGTGAGCGGGCTTGCTCGTCGATCTTCTGATCGCTCAATACCCGGGTGGCCGTTAAGTTTGGCAGACTGCTTGCGGCTTGTGGGTGTTTGATATGATCATCACCTGCTGCCGGCGTATTGACGAGTCTTTAGAGTCCTACACAGAGGTTTCCTGGCTCAAGCGAAACGAAATAGGAGCGCATATGAGATATGTACGGGACCGAGAATAATGTGTGTATGTGATACCATATTTCATTCTCGCGATGAATGTATCGAATGGTTGTATGCGATATAACCTAGTTATCGAATCAAGGATTGATTCGATAAGTCGATACATTGGATATTAGTCGGTTATATGCGATATGACCGGATCGTTAAATCAAGTGTTGATTTAATGATTTAATGCATAATTATATATTTGATATATTACTTTGCATTAACTAGTATTGGTTCACTTTAAATGGTTTTTCTCACTTGCATTGCACAAGTTGTATATGTGATATACTTTTGTGCACTTGATTGTATCATGTTTGATGATACATGTTTACTTGGGTTTGTGTAAAGATTAAACCATGGTTATATGAATGGTTAGGGTTTTGTTTTCTTATTCATTTATTTATTTATTTATTCTTTTTGGAAAATAAATGGCATAAAGAGAAAATGGTGGCTTTCTTTGTTTGCATCTTGAAGCTTCATGGAGTTTTGACTAAGTGACCATTTTGTCTCATGCTTAACCCTAACCACTCCACTTAACCCTAGTTGATTCTCTGCACTTGACCATGGTTGTATTATGATAAGTATTCATATTATTTTTCCTTTTAAAAAAAGAACTTATCATATTATCATCTTCTTCTTCTTTTTCTTCAAGAAGAAAAAGCTTGTAACCATCAATGGTGATTTGATGAAAAGAGTGAGAAATCCAATTCTAAAGTAAACCCACTTCCTATTTCTTCATCCTCTACCTCTTGCCAAGTAGTATAGGGTGTTTTCTTCACAAGTTTCATGACTTGGTGAAGTGGGAGCTTGATCTTGTGAGCTTGATCTTTACACAAACCCAAGTAAACATGTATCATCAAACATGATACAATCAAGTGCACAAAAGTATATCACATATACAACTTATGCAATGCAAGTGAGAAAAACCATTTAAAGTGAACCAATACTGGTTAATGCAAAGTAATATATCAAATATATAATTATGCATTAAATCATTAAATCAACACTTGATTTAACGATCCGGTCATATCGCATATAACCGACTAATATCCAATGTATCGACTTATCGAATCACTCCTTGATTCGATAACTAGGTTATATCGCATACAACCATTCGATACATTCATCGCGAGAATGAAATACGGTATCACATACACGCATTATTCTCGGTTCCGCACATATCTCATATGCGCTCCTATTTCGTTTCGCTTGAGCCAGGAAACCTCTGTGTAGGACTCTAAAGACTCGTCAATACGCCGGCAGCAGGTGATGATCATATCAACCATCCACAGGCCGCAAGCGGTCTGCCAAACGTAACGGCCACCCGAGTATTGAGCGATCAGAAGATCGACGAGCAAGCCCGCTCACACTCCTATGAATCCAACCAGTAACACTTACCGTACAGTCCGGTCTCGTCGTCTGATATGTCGCATATCTCGCCTAGGGGTGGTAAACGTCAGACCCCAATAGCTTGATAAGTCGTGTCGATATGAGGTCTATAACAGTTCGAGAAACTACTGGTAACACTTACCAGTAAATCTCAGCAACCCTGGCCAGGGATTTCCGGTTATAGCCAATCGAACACAGCGCAACATCAACTCCCTATACCGGGAGAGACGAATCCCCTCCTATCGCTCATTGCCTCCATGTGATTCGGGACTGTACCTAAAAACCACCGTTTTGCACGCCCTCTTGGACGTGGTAAGGTGGAAATCAACGCACACTGGGAACCACACAAGACTCTATGACGATCTCGGGTCAACAGACTACTCTGTACCAGTGTCACCAGAGAACCGCCATCTGACGTAAGGTATAATACCATCTAGGAGTTCTCGGCGAGTCCGTCCAGTGTACCCAGTCTCCACTGAGCACCCGTATATCATCTCTGATGTCAAACACCAATGGATATGGGATCATCCATCGCCCATCTGTATGGGTCGAGAAGGTATACGCTAGTCTACTCTGGTATATCGATGCCCCGTCTCGATACACCCACGACTAGGGACCTTGAAGGATGTACTTATGGACTACCATGTTCCCACTAGTATGATCCGCATCATAGTCCAAGTAGTCAAGTACACATCCTAAGGGCTTTACCAACATGTAACAGAGAGACAAACAGTATACACGTTAAGGTAAAGATCAACCAGATAGCATACTATCATGTCGAGCAAGAAAGTCCTCCCTATATATGTCCAAGCATCCACTACAATATACATCCTATGTATAGTAATGGCCTCCAGGGTATACATATAACTAACAACACTGTTCATAACAGAATACTGCATTTTATACCGCCCATTCTTATGCTCGTGTGTTTATAGGTAGGTGCTTTTAATCCGTGTTTGTTGCATATTTACAGAGTACAGGTTTCCATTCCAAATATTGCAAATCAAGGCAAAATCTCCACAGTTATGCCAAAAGCAGAACATCTGTTGACAGCAGATAAAAGCCGGGTTTCGGTCATCCATATCCGTCCAGTGCCGAGTACCAGTTCCTGAGACAAGACATATGACAGTGGTCATTCGTGTCTGGGACAAGCACAGAGCACGAGGGGGGCAGCACAAGAATCAATGGGTGCGCGGAGCTCGAGAGAGATAGAAGTCAAAAGTGAAGAAAAGATAGCAATCTTGGACTAAGAATTCTGAAGATATTCTGGAAAGATTATCAGAAAATATATGTACCAGACAACAGGGGACAGCAGACCAGGGCCGTACAGAAAAGCCCATGCCCTGAACCCACTATAGTGCGGCGGATCCGCAGCCAATAGGGGGTATTAGCGGCGGATCCGCGGCCGTACTGGGCCTTCAGTGTGTCATTTTTCATGGGTAGTTGGGTCTTTTCACATGGGTTCAAAATGTTGCTCTAGATTTCCAGCTCCCTGCCTATACATACTCCAGAATTGAGCTAAGCCAAGGGTCCAATTTTGTGTCCACTCTTTTGTAGTTTTTTGTATAGTTCTTCTTCTTCTTCTTCATTCTTCCTCCATGGAAATGTAGTGAGAGCATTGAGTGGATACTAATGAAGATGAGGGTTTTGTATCATTCTCTTTTGTTTCTTCTTCCCCTTGAGATTCTTGCTTTCTCTTGATCATTCAACCTCTTCATTGAGCTTGAATGGTTAAGGGTTAGTTATTGATCTCAAGGGTCGTATTCTTTCATGGAATTAGCACTTCATTTCACATGCGTTCTCTACCCTTCCCTTGATCTTGCAAACTCTTGATTGAGCTTGCAAGTTTAAGGGTTGGATATTGATCACATGCTTGTCTTGAGTTCTAGTTTCTTGTTCTTTTTATTTGCTTATTTATTACTTGCTTTTTATTACCTTGCTTTACTTTCTTGCAATTTAATTCATGCACTTAATTACTTGTAATCTTTTCTTTCCTTTGTTCTTTTCTTTTTGTTCTCTCTTTTTGGTTCTTTTTTGTGAATGAATGTAATTATTATTGTTAAGAAGAAATACGGTATTATAAGTTAACGTTTCTTTGCCCATTTCCTTTTCCCGTATTTTCCATTGAACTCCGCCCAAACGATACGCAAGCGCTCCGTTAGGCACCGTACCCTGACAAGGTAACGGTGATTCCTAACCGCGACCGGTTGCGTTCGGTTTGGCCGGAGGCGAAAGCAAGAGACAAGAACGGAAGGACAAGGATAAATAAGCCGTATTCCACGAATACCGCGCTTAAATCCCCTAATCCACGTTGTTGCCGATTGCTCTAGCTTCAATTGGTCAAGATTCGGCTCAAAGGTTTTGAGTACGGATTTCTTTAGCTTATAATCTCGTATCTTTTTCTTAACAACTTTATACTTGCAAATATTACACATAGGATAGATTGAACAAACTCATACTCATTCTTTATTGACTCGTCTAAGACAAGAAAGGACATACAACCATCTCCCTGTGGATCGACCCGTGCTCAACCGGCTAGCTGCATAGCGACACCGTCTTGATTGCGGTTAACTTAAATTCTTCCAATCAAATGGCGCCGTTGCCGGGGAGACGGTAGCGTATTTTCTTTCTTGTTATTCGGGTTAATATTCTTTTTGTATATATATATAAAAAAAAAATCTTTTTGTTTTTTTTGATCATTTTTGTGGGTAAGAGTGCAGATTTTTGCAGATTTGCAAACTGCGATTGTGGGGAGCAAAGTGTACATTCAAGGCTAAGGTGATTGCAAAGTACAGTGCCAAAGATCCGGGTAGTTTGACCCGCGCAAGCGAACTTTTCAAGCTTACCGGATTTGATTCAACGGGGGTTTCCTAACCCAAAAATCTTAACGGTACGTATTTTTCTAACACCTTCTTCTCAAATCCGACGCATCCAATATACTATTCTTTGCAAGTTCGCTAGCAAACGCTAAAAATTGACTAACCCGTATTTGTTGCAGTGCCGCGCTTAAACTAAAAAACGATTTTTTGATTCTTTATAGAATTTTTATTGAATTGCGCATTGCATACATTAATACGGACTTAAGGGCAAGCGAACCCCACAACATACGGTAAAAGATTTCATCACCTTTTCCGTGGCCCACAAATCACGAACTTGAGCATAACGTTTACCCGCACAAAATTTAAAAGAAACTAGATTTTAAGCCTTAAGGACTTCGCGCTCACTAGGAGAAGTTAACTGTGTTTAGAACCTTGCTTAACGGTATATTATTTACGGGGTGTCTAGGAAAGTGTTAACGGCGAAACCGCCAAAAGAGAAAGGGTTATTTAATTAAGGAACTTCGCGAAAGCGTTGGAAAACCTCCCCTTATCTCTGCACCTACCTGGCCTCGTGATCAGTGTATCTTGAGCCTATTTCTCGACACCGTTTTACTTTGACAATCAAGTTCTGGAGCAGGTCTAGTTGACCTAGGTGAACCCTAGAACGATTAGGTGTGTGGTATTTTTGTGTCGTGATTGTTTTTGTCCATATTCTTTTTTTGTGTGTATATTTCATTCTTTTGTTAATATCTAAAAAATTTTATAAAAAAAAATCACATTTTTTCCCCCTCCTTTTCTCTGCCTTCCTTTCTTTCTCTCTTCATATCATGGGTACTCCACCTCGCAAAACTCTTGCCGAACTTTGGTACCCACAACCAGACATTACTTCTTACGGTTCTTGCTTTGGCCGAACTTCAAACGACCCCTCCATGCCCAAAATTTCATTGAAAGATCGGATAGACGCGTCTAGGACGAACAACTGGACCCCGCAATCCACTTCGTACCAACCGTTTCAAACATTCACCCCTTCTTGCGTTGATACCCCTTTTGACAGTCCAGTTGTAGCCACAAGACCTATGTCTCTTGCTGAACGTATTGAACAATCTCGTAGTCGATCTTTCACTCCTTTCACCACTTCAAATTCCTGGGATCAACAATTCCATTCACCTTCTTATCCAAATGTTGATCCTACCCCTGTTCAACCATTCAATTACTATCAGTCCTACCCTACTTTTTCACCTTCCCTAGACATTGTTTCTGAACCGCCATTTGGGAATTTTCAGTATCCAAACAACTTTGAATCTTTTACTGAAACCCCTTCACAACCAGTGTCTAGTCTAGAACAGTCCTTGGAAGACTTTAGGGTAGCGTCAAGTCAACAGATGATGGATTTGAATGCGTCCATGGCCTCCCTCATACAACCTAGTGACCCGGTAGCTAGTTTTCAACTAGCTCCAAATTTTCCAATGTATGAAGAGGCGGTAGGACAGGATGTGAATTTGAGTGGAGAAAGTGAGCTATATACCCTTCCAAATCAAACCTACCCGTCTCAAATTGAATCCCACAACTCCTGTGTTGAAAGCCTATCAAGTGTCCCAAATGAATTATCAGTTGAAGATAGAATGTTTAATGAGTTGTGCGACTTTGTAGTATTTGATTTGCCAAATTGTGAAGGGACCTTGCCAAGTGAAACCACACCCAATCCTTTTGACCTCTACACCTCCACTCTAGAACCTGAATTGATTGATATCCATGCTTTTGTTGAGGTGTCAGAGAATTTTGATTTTCACTTGATTAAGGATATTGACGCCGGGAATATTTTGGATGATGAACCCGTAGATTTGGCTGAGTTTGTCTCTTCAAATCATCATCCCGAGTCATTAAATGTTTTTCCCGAACCCCATATGCGTCTGGATTTTGAAGAGAAGTGCATGGATGTGCTAAATTTTGAGGAGAATATTGAGGATAGTTTTGAGGATGAACCAGTTTTAATTGATGAGTCGGATTTTCCCATTCATCCTGTCCCTGTCATTGACTGTGTACACCCTCCCGAAACCTTAACTGATACCCTTCCTCAATCACCTCCCCCCACCCTTTCCATCGTTCCGACCATGCAAGAAACCGTATCACTTTCATTTCATATGTCTGGTTTACCAAGTTCGGCGTACCCATGGTTTCTTACGAATCTTGAGGGATTTGACCCAATCTCTCGCCGGGTTAATAGATTAGCACAATCGCTGTTTACACATCGCTCATCACAAATTGTGCTAATCTATTCACTCCATTTGCACCCTCAAGTTCGTACTCCACTTCTTTTTCCCTTCCGCCATTCTTCTTCTGATATACCGAGACCGTATCCCGCTTCTATCCGCATATGGTCTCGCGTATTCTCCATCTCTTTTCTCTACGCCTTCTTCCACCAACCGGTACATTATCACGATAAATTTTTTGAATGGTTGGTGTTAACTTTTGGCCTGTGTAAGGCCTTGTATAGCTTGATATTGTTTTCTTTCCCCCCTAATCCTGAATTTCAACGCTTAACAGTGGAAACACTGTTTTACTTAAGTTTGGGGGGGACACCTTTTTTGTATATATTTTTTGTTTTCCTTTTTTGTTTTGTATATAATTTGTTTTTAGGGAGCGCCGACAATTTTGACCCTCTTGGTATAGCCTGACAGTGAGGGCACTGTCAAGTTTAAGTTTGGGGGTGTGCTCGGTAAGCTTTCTTCCTTCGCATTCATTTGTATATTTTGCATTTGCATACCATATTAAAAACCCACAAAAAATTAAAAATTTTCCAAAAAATATAAAAACTTTGTCGTCAAGTTAGCTAATAGGGTAACTTAGATCTTTATTCCGAAAGTTTAGTTGATATGATAGAAATAACTAAATTCTAGGCTTAGGGATTAAAAACCCTAAAAATAACCCTCATTCTGTCTAACTTTGGTAAGTATACGTCCTTACAGTTTTTTTGAGAACTAGGTAATCTTGAGTTCAGTTCTTGAGTTAAGTCAAGATGAAGGGAAAGTATTGATGCTTTACTGAAGGATAAGTCTGAAAAATAGTTTCTTTTCTCAAGTTCAAATTTAGAAAGTATATACCCTACAAACTGCACTTACACGCACCTTGAAACTTAGGATAGTAGAGGATACCTTGAAATATTCTTGCCCGAAAGCCTAGTATGAAAGAAAAAACGGTATTTAAAGCTAAACACCAAAAGAGCATGTTGAAAAATATATCCGGTCTTGAAAAAGAAAAAGAAAAAGAAAAAGAAAAAGAAAAAGAAAAATAGAATAAAGTCAAGACCTGGAAACTGCTATTTACGCTTTAAGCTCACACATTCAGTAATCGGCCGTTAGTGCCTCAAGAAGCATTAATAGTCGTATGAAAGATGTATGAGCAAATCCGTCCATCCTTAATGAAAAGAAGTAGTATTAGGTATTAAGGCAAGGGTATTATAGCTTGAATTGAATTCTTGAGTGTAGGGGTGCAAATATACACACACGTAGGGGTATACGATCGATATTTGGATAAGAGATAGAAATAAAGAATAAGACTTGTGTTTTCTGTAAAGTTGATAAAAATCCCTGATTTGAGGCCGCACTTTAGAAGGAAAACTCAGGAGAACCAACATCTTTCAAAACTTTTTTGGAACGTATAGGATCTAAAGTTAAAACAGATAGGAGGTGTGAAAAATTAGGGTTGGATATTTCTAACTTAGGATGATAGAGTTTCTAACGTAAATACTAAACTGTAGGAGTAGAATCGACGTTAACTTATGACACTAGCTTGACGGGATTTTGTGGGTAGTATCCGCTGAAAACCCTTAGGAGACAACATTCCTCCTACTAGGGACACCTAGAGGTTTAACGGCTTGTTGCACGCGCTCAGTGCAATCGCGTTCCCTGCGAAAGTGCGGTTAGAATTTTATTTTTGTGAATAATTGGTTTTGCTCGGGACGAGCAAAAGTTAAGTTTGGGGGAATTTTTCATAACAGAATACTGAATTTTATACCGCCCATTCTTATGCTCGTGTGTTTATAGGTAGGTGCTTTTAATCCGTGTTTGTTGCATATTTACAGAGTACAGGTTTCCAGTCCAAATATTGCAAATCAAGGCAAAATCTCCACAGTTACGCCAAAAGCAGAACATCTGTTGACAGCATATAAAAGCCGGGTTCCGATCATCCATATCCGTCCAGTGCCGAGTACCAGTTCCTGAGACAAGACATATGACAGTGGTCATTCGTGTCGGGGACAAGCACAGAGCACGAGGGGGGCAGCACAAGAATCAATGGGTGCGCGGAGCTCGAGAGAGATAGAAGTCAATAGTGAAGAAAAGATAGCAATCTTGGACTAAGAATTCTGAAGATATTCTGGAAAGATTATCAGAAAATATATGTACCAGACAACAGGGGACAGCAGACCAGGGCCGTACAGAAAAGCCCATGCCCTGAACCCACTATAGTGCGGCGGATCCGCGGCCAATAGGGGGTATTGGCGGCGGATCCGCGGCCGTACTGGGCCTTCAGTGTGTCATTTTTCATGGGTAGTTGGGTCTTTTCACATGGGTTCAGAATGTTGCCCTAGATTTCCAGCTCCCTGCCTATAAATACTCCAGAATTGAGCTAAGCCAAGGGTCCAATTTTGTGTCCACTCTTTTGTAGTTTTTTGTATAGTTCTTCTTCTTCTTCTTCATTCTTCCTCCATGGAAATGTAGTGAGAGCATTAAGTGGATATTAATGAAGATGAGGGTTTTGTATCATTCTCTTTTGTTTCTTCTTCCCCTTGAGATTCTTGCTTTCTCTTGATCATTCAACCTCTTCATTGAGCTTGAATGGTTAAGGGTTAGTTATTGATCTCAAGGGTCGTATTCTTTCATGGAATTAGCACTTCATTTCACATGCGTTCTCTACCCTTCCCTTGATCTTGCAACCTCTTGATTGAGCTTGCAAGTTTAAGGGTTGGCTATTGATCACATGCTTGTCTTGAGTTCTAGTTTCTTGTTCTTTTTATTTGCTTATTTATTACTTGCTTTTTATTACCTTGCTTTACTTTCTTGCAATTTAATTCATGCACTTAATTACTTGTAATCTTTTCTTTCCTTTGTTCTTTTCTTTTTGTTCTCTCTTTTTGGTTCTTTTTTGTGAATGAATGTAATTATTATTGTTAAGAAGAAATACGGTATTATAAGTTAACGTTTCTTTGCCCATTTCCTTTTCCCGTATTTTCCATTGAACTCCGCCCAAACGATACGCAAGCGCTCCGTTAGGCACCGTACCCTGACAAGGTAACGGTGATTCCTAACCGCGACCGGTTGCGTTCGGTTTGGCCGGAGGCGAAAGCAAGAGACAAGAACGGAAGGACAAGGATAAATAAGCCGTATTCCACGAATACCGCGCTTAAATCCCCTAATCCACGTTGTTGCCGATTGCTCTAGCTTCAATTGGTCAAGATTCGGCTCAAAGGTTTTGAGTACGGATTTCTTTAGCTTATAATCTCGTATCTTTTTCTTAACAACTTTATACTTGCAAATATTACACATAGGATAGATTGAACAAACTCATACTCATTCTTTATTGACTCGTCTAAGACAAGAAAGGACATACAACCATCTCCCTGTGGATCGACCCGTGCTCAACCGGCTAGCTGCATAGCGACACCGTCTTGATTGCGGTTAACTTAAATTCTTCCAATCAGCCGATCTGTCACGGATCCGCGGCCGAGTTGACTTGTCGGCGGTGAGAACTTTTTGCAGAGGTCTCCTTTTAATGGCCAAGCTTCTCCAAGACGCTTCGAATTGTGTATATTTCTCCAGAAGCTTCTCCTTCTAACAGCCAAGCTTCTTGTGCAAGCTTAATACCTACCAAGCTTCTGATGCAAGCTTCATAACAACCTAGTTTCTAGTAGAAGATAAGCCAAGCTTCTAGGGGAAGCTAAAGGAAAAACTATAAAAGGGACCCAGGGCTTCATTACAAAGGTGGTTGGTTGTTGTTCATCAATTAAGGTAAAAATTCTAGCAAAATCCAAATCAATTCAAATCAAGTGAGGTGATACACTTGGAGCCAAATCAAGATTCATCGAGTACCAAATCAAGCAAGCCTTCAACGAGCCTTTGAAGCAACGCCGATCTTCATCCGAGCAAGAGATCCACGATGATCCGCGACTCAAGAAGACCGAAGCGATGCCAGTTTCGACTATTTAGTTCTTCCTCAAATCTTGTAATCTTTGAGTGAATTGTACCTAAACGTTGATAAATAAAAGGTGAAAATTCTGAATCTTGCTTTTCTTTACATTCTTGCATTATGAAGAGTTATAGATTCTTGATTCTTTTCTTTTTCATGATGTTTGAGCGAAAACTCCGCTTGTAGAGGAATCGAGAAAATAGGAAGATGATGATGATTAAATTCTTGAACGATTCTTAAGTCTTATGAGTTTTGTAAACTTTAGGAAATTGAATCATCGAAAATCTAATTTGAGCGAGATCGCTTTCTTGAATGTTTTCGCTCCAAATTAGAGATCAACGATCGGTGATTTAATTTGCTAGAGGCTAGGATTTGAATGATAATTAATGAAAGGACAAGTGATGATGATTGAGAAACCCTAGTTTCTTCAATAGATCCCTAAACCACATTGATTGTCATCGATCTAGCAACAAATCTTCAATAGATAAGAATTAGTAATCATTAGTATTCATCATCACTATCAATTGGATCGATTCCTACAAGATACTTTACAAATCTTAATAACTAAATTGATTGGGACATTTCTTGATTTTTGATTGTAGATCTTTATTTTCTTTATGTTTCTTGAAATGAAAACTCACAAATCTTGAATCAATTTTCGTGCAATTTCTTTTATCTTTTCATTTCGACTCATCTAAAACGATTTCAAACAAATCACACTTTTTCAGCGGACGATCCGTTCTCATTGACGAAATTACAATAGACATCGTCAATTGATTGCGGTATAAATTTCTTTGGTTGTGATTAAAACTTTTCCAAACACACAAGATGATCAATCAGGAGCAACGATACTAACGGTGGAAATCAATACATACTCATAATACGACATCAAAGAAAAATCTCAGACATAAATAAAAGAAATATCATTTAATACAACTAAACGATCTCATCCGTCGAAATAATATACATATAACCATATATCGTTCTAAGTCATTATACAGGGTCTGATGGAGATACTCTAGATTCAATATACAATACCAAAAGAGAAGGTTACTGTAAGTCGATGTACTACACCCCACGACTTGCGGGGAGGCGGAAAAATAAAAAAACGACCTTGTTCTTTGCGTAAACATCGACTAACCGAAGAATCTTTTCTAAACTATAACTAACAAGAAACATAGAAGTTGTTAACTACTATGAGAAGTGATTATACCTAATGAACCGTGCCCTTCGTCTTTTCGTTCTCCACCTCCTCTCCGGCCTTCTCTATGTAGTAGATGATCCACCCGAGGGCTTTACTCCAAGCTTCACCTCTAAACTTGAGGTAACTAGGTTTCTTTAGTTGCTAATCAAAGTACCTAGATGATAAAGAGAAGGGTTATGGATTAATTAGTCTATTCTAATCCTTGGTCTCAACACATGAGTGGTAGGATTAGGGTTTGAAGAGAGAGTGAGCTTGAGGAGAGGGAAGGTGAGCATGAGAATAAGAAGAGATAATGAACTCATTTGAATATATGAAGCATTATCTTTTATGAAATAAAAAATATAAAATCATTTAACAACCATGCTTCATTTATTCATATGAGTGATTCATCTCATGAGTCATTAGATCAATAAATGATGCATTAACTCCATGGATGAATCACACAAATGAGTCATTAAAACAATAAATGCAAATGCCACCTAAACCCTCAAGTCACCATCCTTCTAGAAGCTTCCTGCGAAATTACGAGAACGCCCCTCCTATCCGTGAAAACACGGAAAAAATTTAGACTGTTTAAATCCAATAATCCGATACTAGAATCTGGCTTAAACCAAAGCCGGCTAGTAAAAACTTTCCGAATTTCGTACGTGCGTAAACACACGTATGCGTCCGAACCCTTGTCGTAAAACCATACGACCTCTATATCGTTTCGCCTGGAGTAGGGAAACTCTCTGTGTGGGACTCTAAAGACTCGACTACTACGCTGGCAGTGGGTTTAACCACAGACCGCAAGCGGCACTAGCTGTACGTAACGGTCCCCAGGTAGATGTCGATAAGAAGGCCGATGAGGAAACCCATCCGAACTCCTATTGAGCCTGATGTGACAATCTCCGTATAGTCCGGTCTGTTCGTCTAAGATAATCGCATATCGGGCCTAAGGGGCGGCAAGCGTCGGTCCCCTAATAGCGGTATAAGTCGTGTCGAAGCGTAGCCCATTACACCCTGAGAAACAACTGGAACCTACCAGTAAATCTCGCTTTCCCTGGCCAGGGACTTTGCGTAATGGCTCTCTGACACAGCGCGATATCAACTCCCAATACCGGAAGAGACAAATCCTGTCTAACCGCCTCTGCCTCCAAGTGCTCGGGACTGCACCCAACTGCTACCTGTTTGCACGACTCCTTTGAGCCGTGGTAGGGTAGCAATCTAAGAACAGTAGGACACACTCGAGGCGAAGTAGCAGTGTCAAGTCTGCGGACTATGCTGTACTCATGTCACCTGGGAACTGTTAACTGACGACGGGTATAATACCAACCAACAGTTCCCCGCGAGTCCTGTCCGGTGTACCCGTAACCCAACGAGCACCTGTATACTATCTCCAGTACGACGTACTGATGGCTGTGGGACAGACCATCTCCCCAACTGGGATGAGAAGCGTACACACTAGTCTACTCCGGAGTATCGATGCCCTGTCTCGATAATCCTACGACTATGGACCTGAAAAAGGATGTGCTTGTAGACTATCCAGCCCCCACTAGTGGGACTGCCATCACAACGCTGGTAGTCAATCAAGATCCTAAGAGCTCTATCAATACGTATACTCACATATTAAGATAGATAAAACCGAGTAGCATACTACCATGTTTAGCAAGACTGTTATATAACTGTGAATATCCCAATCTTCCATTAAGTAATATACAAGCTAGTATGATACAATAATGGCCCCTAGGGCATATACACTAACAATCTCCCACTTGCACTAGGGCCATGTACTAGCATATCGAAGACCGATGATCTCAAGTAGCCTCTCGAACTGAATCTGAGGTAGGGCCTTTATGAATGGATCAGCAATGTTCTCTTCAGTAGCAACTCTCCGGACCTCGATCTCTCGGCGATCTATGATCTCCCTGATCAGGTGATACCGCCTTAAGATGTGTCTGGACTTCTGATGGGACCTTGGTTCCTCCGCTAAAGCTATAGCTCCGTTGTTGTCGCAATACAGAGGTATTGGATCAACAATGGTAGGAACCACCTGAAGTTCTGTTAGGAACTTCTTCATCCAGACCGCTTCTTTTGCGGCATCGCAAGCAGCAATATACTCCGCTTCCATCGTTGAGTCAGCAACGGTGTCCTGCTTGGAACTCTTCCAGCACATCGCTCCTCCATTGAGGGTAAAGACATAACCTGATATGGACTTGGAATCGTCCTTATCACTCTGGAAGCCGGAATCAAAAAAGGCCTCCATCTTGAGGTCTTTTCCGCCGTAAACCAAGAACATCTCCTTAGTCCTTGTCAGGTACTTGAGAATGTTCCTTACTGCTATCCAGTGCTTCTCCCCTGGGTCTGACTGATACCGGCTTACCACGCTCAGTGCGTAAGCTACATTTGGTCTGGTGCACAACATCGCATACATTATAGAGCCTACTGCAGAAGCGTAGGGTATAATAAACATGCGTTCCCTTTCCAAATCAGTCTTGGGAGACATCTTTTTGGATAGGGTGATTCCGTGACAAGCCGGTAGATTACCGCGCTTAGAATCTTCCATACTGAATCTTTTCAGTATAGTATTGATATACCTGGACTGCAAAAGTCCCAAAATCCTTTTGGATCTATCACGATAGATCCGGATCCCCAGAATGTAAGAGGCATCACCCAGGTCTTTCATGGAGAACCTGTGTGACAAGAATCCTTTGACAGATTGTAGCATATGAATGTCATTTCCTATCAATAGAATGTCATCCACGTACAAGACGAGGAATACGACAGTTTGTGCTACAACTTTACTATATATACATGGTTCATCTGGATTTTTGATAAAGTCATATTCTTTGACCGTTTCATCAAAACAGATGTTCCAACTCCGTGATGCCTGCTTTAGTCCATAAATAGACTTAAGCAACTTGCATACTTTCCCGCTGCTCCCACTCGGATTGAAACCTTCTGGCTGATCCATATAGACGCACTCTTCTAAATTACCATTCAGAAAAGCCGTCTTTACGTCCATCTGCCAGATTTCATAATCATGGAAGGCGGCAATAGCAAGAAGGACCCGAATGGATTTGAACATAGCCACTGGAGAAAAAGTTTCGTCATAGTCCAAACCAGGTCTTTGACGAAAACCCTTTGCAACAAGTCTAGCCTTATAGGTTTCCACCTGTCCATCTACACCAATCTTTTTCTTGAAGATCCATTTGCATCCTATGGGTTTTACCCTATCTGGAGCAATGTCCAAAGTCCAAACTTTGTTTGTGTACATGGACTCCATCTCGGTCCGCATTGCATCTAGCAATCGTACCGAGTCGCCGCTCTGGATGGTCTGCTGGAAGCTAGTAGGTTCATCATCATCAATGATGCAATCCTCTCTATCCACATCTATGAGAAAACCGTAGTATCTCTTAGGCGGATGAGACGGCCTACTACTCCTGCGGAGGGGTGCGGGAATGTCCAGTTCTTCTTGAACTACTGGTTCTACCAAACTTTCAGTAGTAGTTTATGGTTCTGGAATTTCTTCCAGTTCTATTTCGCTCCCACTTGTTTCCTTTTCTAAAAACTGCTGTTCTAGAAAATGGGCATTACGAGAAACAAAAACCTTTTGTTCCTCTGCGTAATAGAAATAATATCCCTTGGAGTTCTTTGGATATCCCACAAACTTACACTGCACTGATCGTGCCTTGAGTTTGTCCGCATGCTGCTTTTTAACAAAAGCTGGACATCCCCATATCTTCAGATACTGAAGATAGGGTTTCTTCCCACTCCACATCTGATATGGTGTGGTAGGAACAGTCTTGGTAGGAGCCCTGTTCAAAAGATATGCTGCTGATTCTAGCGCATAACCCCAGAAAGATCGCGGTAACTCAGCATTACTCATCATGGAACGTACCATATTCAATAGGGTTCGATTCCGTATCTCCGATACACCGTTATGCTGTGGAGTGTATGGAGGAGTAAGCTGAGAGAGAATTCCTTTCTCTTTTAGGTAACCTAGGAACTCGGCACTTAAGTATTCACTACCTCGATCAGATCTCAGTGTCTTGATACTTTTGCCGGTTTGGTTTTCCACTTCATTCTTATACTCCTGGAATTTCTCAAAAGCCTCGGATTTATGTTTCATCAGATAAATGAATCCGCACCTTGAGTAATCATCCGTAAAAGTAATGAAATAGGAAAAACCACCTCTTGCATGTGTAGACATTGGACCACATACATCGCTGTGTATGAGTCCTAAGAGCTCGCTCGCTCTTACTCCATGTCCAGTGAATGGAGTCTTTGTCATCTTTCCTTTGAGACATGATTGACAAGTGGCATAAGTTTGATATTCGAACGAGTCCAAATATCCTTCTCTATGTAACTTAGTCAACCTTGTCTCATTGATGTGACCTAGTCTACAATGCCATAAGAAAGCCTTATTTAAATCTGGAGACTTTCTTTTTAGTGTGTTCTGGACATTGAAAATCTGGAGTTGGTTTAAGACATATATACCGTTATCCAGTGTACCGGACCCAATCAAACTATGATTAAGGTGGATGTTAACAACATCACTTAAAAACATGAAATCATAACCTTTATTTGATAACAAGGAAACTGATATGATATTACACGTTAAGCTAGGTACACAAAAACAGTTATGTAAAACCAAAATGTGTCCACTCGTCAATCCCAGGTGATAATCCCCTACGGACACAGCTCCCACGCTAGCTCCGTTAGCAACCATCAGGGTCATATCACCATCCTTCAGCACTCTACGGTTTCTCAGTGCCTGTAATGAATTGCATATATGAGATCCTGATCCGGTATCCAATACCCAGGATGTAGAGTTGATTGACAGACAATTCTCAATTACAAACACACCTGAAGTTGAAGCCACAGCTTGCTTCGGTTCCTGGTTCTTGGCGTTCCACGCCTTGCAGTCTTTCTTCCAGTGCCCTTTCCTATGACAATGGAAGCACTCATCCTGGGCCACTACTGGTACCGCAAACTTTTTCTTTCCCTTCGCTCCCACCTTACTAACACCTCCTCTAGGTTTGGTGACGGCCTTCTTCTTCTTTCTTTTGGCCCTAGCCTTAGACCCGGAAGAAGAAGCACCGCTAACAAACATAGCGGGTATTTCCTTTGCCTTCTGCAAAGTGCCCTCTGCACTCCTCAACATGTTAAGGAGTTCTGAAAGTTCAACTTCTTTTCTTTGAATGTTGAAATTCAGAATAAACTGGGCGTAGGTGGAAGGAAGGGACTGGAGAATCAGGTCTGTATAGAGCTCATTATCCAAAGTCTTCCCAAGGTCTGCGAGCTCTTCAATATAGCCTAGCATCTTTAGGACATGTGTAGGGTTACTAGGCACTCTAATGAAGCTCTACAAGACATCGACCATGCCGGATTAAAATTTTAGCCGTGCCGAATAACCCCAAACAAGATCGTTAACTAGAGATTAGGCGATCACAAGCAAGTAAATCACATTTACACTAAGTGAATACGAAAATACAACCTTTGTAGATCGGTCCTTCACTTCTTAAGCTCCTTGATGTAGTCCCTTTGCAGCGATCATCGGCTCCCGGACTCTCGGACGGCTCCATGAGAAAGTTGCAACGGGATCGCTTGAAGTCTTCGATGCCGAAGATGATCTACGTCGAGGGAATACGGACTCAAGCTTCTACCTCACTAACCAAAGAATTAGTGAAGAAAACACCCTAAACTAAAGTGCTAGTCTAGTAGAGGATGGTGAGATAGGAAATGGGTACACTTTAGAATTTCATTTCTCACTTTGAATCTCTCTCTTTTTCAAACCCTAGAATGAAAACTCAAGGAGGAAGAAGATGAGCTCAAATGAAAATAGATAATCATCAAGAGAGAGAATGGTAACCATGGTGAGTAAGTATCATATACTTAACTCATGTAGAGACTTTACCATTGTTAATTATAGTGGTTAGGTTAGTTAATATATTAAGTAAAACAAAAAAAGTGGAATAAGTCAAAGCATCCATAAGCTTCATGAAGCTTCATGCATTTTAGCTCATTATCCAATTGTTTTTGAATTACTTTAAATATAAAAACCTAAACCTATAATTAGTATGGTATAAGTCTTGTACACCCATGACATTTGTATCAACAACCATGATACAAATTTGTACACAAATGAATATATATCACATATAAATTAACTTGTGCACAAGTGAGAAAAACAAATGCTTAAGTGAACCAATGTTAGTTAATGTAAATTAGTATATCATATATACAATTATACACTAAATTATTAAATCAATACTTGACTTAATAATCCGGTTATATCATATATAGCCGACTAACATTCAATGTATCGATTTATCGAATCAACACTTGAATCGATATCCCGGTTATATCGCATATAACCAATCGATACAAATATCGCGAGAATAGAATACGGTATCACATACACGCATTATTCTCGGTCCCGCACATATCACATATGCGCTCCTATCTCATTTTGCCTGAGCCAGTACAACCTCTATATAGGACTCTAAAGACTAATCAATACGCCGGCAGTAGGTGATGATCATATCAAGCACCCACAAGCCGTCAGCGGTACTAGCTGGACATAATGGCTACCCGGGTATTGAGCGATCAGAAGATCAGCAAGCAAGACCGCTCCAACTCCGGCAAAAAGCCTGACAGTGACACTACCGTACAGTCCGGTCTCCTCGTCTGATATGTCGCATATCATTTCTAGGGGTGGTAAACGTCAGACCCCAATAACCGATAAGTCATGCCGATATGAGGCGCACAACGGGTCGAGAAACTACTGGTAACACTTAACAGTATATCTCTAAACCAGCCCTGTCTAGGGACTTCCCTGTTATGGCCAATCGAGCATAGCGCAACATCAACCCCCAATACCGGGAGAGACGAAACCCCTCCTATCGCTCATTGCCTCCATGTGACTCGGGACTGTACCCAAAAACCACCGTTTTGCACGCCCTCTTGGATGTGGTAAGGTGGAAATCAAAGCACAGTGGGAATCACACAAGACTTTATGACGATCTCGGGTCTACAGACTAACCTGTACCAGTGTCACCAGAGAACTGCCATATGACGTAAGGTATAATACCATCTGGGAGTTCTCGGCGAGTCCGTCTAGTGTACCCAGTCTCCACTGAGCACCCGTATATCATCTCTGATGTCAAACACCAATGGATATGGGATCATCCATTGCCCATCTGTATGGGTCGAGAAGGTATACGCTAGTCTACTTTGGTATATCGATGCCCTGTCTCGATACACCCACGACTAGGGAACTTGAAGGATGTACTTATGGACTACCATGTCCCCATTAGTATGATCCGCATCATAGTCCAGGTAGTCAAGTACGCATCCTAAGGGCTTTACCAACATGTAATAGAGAGACAATCAGTGTACATGTTAAGGTAAAGAGTAACCAGATAGCATACTATCATATCGAGTAAGAAAGTCATCCCTATATATGTCCAAGCATCCACTACAATATACATCCTATGTATAGTAATGGCGTCTAGGGCATACATATAACTAACAATCTCCCACTTGCACTAGGGCCATCTGATAACAGTGGTTGTAGTATCTCATACTCAACCATCCCATAACTAGTCTCTCTCTGGGAAAAGGCCTTCGTGAGTGGATCCGCCGAGCTGTCCTCTGAGTCTACTCTCCTAACCTCGATCCCCTGGAGATCAACCATCTCCATGATCAGGTTACACTTGCCTTAGAATATGTCTGGATCACTGATGGGACGGGCGTTCCTCGGCATAAGCCACAACTCCATTGTCACACAATGGAGGGAACAAAGTTCATCTCATGAACTAATATACATCCAGACTGCCTCTTTGGTAGCATCTTAAGTAGCGATGTATCCAGCCTTTATCGTCTACTATGCCACGGTATCTAGCTTGGAACTCTTCCAACATACCTGTAAGTGTACGTTAGCGCCCCGGCAGTCTACAGACGCCAATCGCGGAATAAAACTTTTTAACTTGGCGCTATCGTATACTTTAACCCGGATCTGCCATTATTGCTAAACTAACAAACAGTAAAGAGTGTAGAAATGTTGTACCGAGTGATCCGAGTCCTCCGGTCTTCTCTTCATCATCCCGATCTCCCGCGGAAAAGCTTGGCTCCACATCGTCGCCTCATCGCCGGAAAGGGCACCACATCGCCTTCGTCTTTTACGGGCTCCCGCCTCAATACCGAGGCAACTCGAGCATGAAGCCGGCAACTCGACATGCTCAAGAAATGCTGTAGGAAGCGTAGTGTAGAATCATAGTCTCACTTTGGGGTTTTTTGCCTTTGGATGGAGGAATGAGAACAAGGAAAATATATGGTGCTTTCATTTTTCCTTGCATGAAGATATGAGATGAAGAAAAATGTGTCATGCCAAAATGAAATTTTCTCTCATCTCCTCACTCAAGTGGCCGGCCTTCACTTCTAGGAAATGGTGGAGGGAAATGATATGTATCATGAAGGGAGGTGAGTGTAGGAGTGCAAGGAGGGTGACCATATCAAGAGACCAATAAACATACAACCATGCTTATTACTTTACCAACCCATACCCTTTCACTTCACCTTTAAATCAAGTCATGGAGCAAGACAAGAAAGGTGTCATAATCAATATATATATATACAATAAAACCCTCCACAAAGAGTTATTTGCGAACTCGCAAATAACCCCCTCCATCGGAAAAGTCCGGCCGGGAAAGAACAAAGGAAAACCGGCCGGGACGAAATGCAAACTGGCAACTCCAGAAAACTGGTCCCGTAATAAATTACAGGAAAACCCCTACACTGTGCATACACACCTGCATCTGTATTCCGACCGGATACAAATGCAATGAGACAAAATCTACACTGTACTAAACTAGTACCGGCTTAAACCAAAGCCGGCTAGTAAAATCCGTTCGATCCTGATCCGTGCAATACCGCACGTATCTGATCGAACCCTGCCATATAACTATACGGCCACTAGTACAAAACTGTCCGATCCTAATCCGTGCAATACCGCACGTATCTGATCGAACCCTGCCATATCTCCATACGGCCTCTACAGCGTTTCGCCCGAAAGCTTGAGTAACTGAAAGTGTGGTGGACTCTAAAGACTCGTCAATACTATGGCTGTGGATTTAACCACTGGCACGTCAGAGGTATAAGCCAATACGTGACGGGCCACCAGCTATTGACCAAAAGGGACGTCGATGAGGAAGCTCACCCCGACACCCAACTGAGCCTGTCAGTGACAATATCCGTACAGTCCGGTCCGTTCGTCTATGAGTATCGCATGGCGGGCCTAGGGGGTTGGTAAAAGTCAGACCCCCAAAAGCGGTACAAGTCGTGTCGGAGTGTAGCCCAGAACGCCCTGAGATACTACTGGAATACCTACCAGTAAATCTCCTGCCTCGGCCGAGGGCTTTGCGTAATGGCTCTCCTAGACACAGCGCGACCTCACCCCCAATACCGGGAGAGACGAACCCCTGCAGATCCGCTCACTGCCTCCATGTGGCTCGGGACTGCACCCAACTAAAACCTGTTTGCACGACTCCTTTGAGCCGTGGTAGGGTAGTAATCAAAGTACAGTGGGAACTCACACGAGACAAATGACGATCTCAGGTCGATGAACTAACCTGTACACATGTCACCAGGGAACTGCTATCTGACATCTGGTACAAGACCAACTAGCAGGTTCCCGGCGAGTCCTGTCCGGTGTACTCATAACCCAATGAGCACCTGTATACATCTTAGGTGAACCAACTGACACCAGTGGCTTGTGAGACCGGCCACCGCCCCTCGTCGGGGTCTCGACTGTATACACTAGTCTACTAATGGAGTATCAATACCCTGTCTCGAAACTCCTACGACTAGGGACCTTTTAAGGATGTGCTTATAGACCCCAGCTCCCACGTATATGATCGCCATCATACTGCTGGTCGTCAAGCAAGAATCCCAGGGGCTCTATCAACGTGCAATAGCGACATGTCAGGTCACCTAAAGCAGTACACGATGATAAAGATAAACCAGATAGCATACTATCATCTCGAGCAAGACTGTCCTATCGGGATAGGTCCTCCCTCAATCATTGCAATCACGTGCCTGTGATCCAATAATTGACTCTGAGGGCACTATCTCCAACAATCTCCCACTTGCACTCAAGGCTAATTATTGCGATGTCGCATACTCACAGCCCGTGTGATACCGAACACCCAACTCCTCTACTAGTCAGTCTCACAAAACCCGTTTGCGAAACTATTGCGTTCGAGGAATAGCCTCAGTGAGTGGATCCGCTATGAAGTTTCTTTCTATGTCTCTCTATATCTCAAGTTCGCGGAGAAAGCCATCTCCCGAAATGAGCAATACCTGTCTTAGAATGTCTGGATGTCTGATGGGACCTAGTTCATAAATGAACACCAAATCCAAACTTCTTAGACTGTATCATCAACTGAACTTAATCAGTCTCCTGCGCCATGCCACCCTCAGTATTGCCTTGGACCATCTGTCCAAAATACTGTCCCTCGTCAGAGGGAGAACTAAAACTCTGACAACCTCCTTGCCGTCCATGTCACCTTGGAAGCCTGGAATGATAACTGTCTCCTAAATGAGGCTGTCGTTATCATCTCCCTAGAACATTTGCTTATGTTCTAAAACTGCTTCCGACTGTTTCTCCAGGATTGGATTAATGTCAACTTATTGCATCTAGTGCAAGAACAACATCTGGTGTGGTGCTTGACATCTCATGATTGACTCAATTGCCTAAGCAAGTGATCTGCCAATCATGCACGTCCCTCTCCCCTTTAGTCTGTAAGACACCTTTGGAGAGGGTGACTCCATTACCTGCAGGTACACTACCGTGCCAGGAGTCGTCCATCCTAAATACTCTTAGGATGCTGTCAAGTACCCTGATTGGGAAACCACCCAAATCTAGATCTAAAACCATAGATCTAGTTAACCAGTATGTCTGATATAAAATCCATTTCCTTTGTGGAGAAACAACTGTGTGACGACCAAAGTATAACCGATCGTAGTATAGGAGTTTCTTTTCCTACTTTGTGTATGTCATCCAAATACCATGACATCACACCCTACTACCTTCTCAACAGATCCATCCCCTATTCTGATGAAGTCAAACCCATGACTGTCACGTCAGAAATAGATGATCTATCTCCGCTACATCTGCTCTAGTCTATAAATAGACATAAGCAACCTGTCCACCAATGCTTCCGCTGCTCCCACTGACTACGACAACCCTCGGGCAGAGTCATATACACGTACACTTCTGAAGCGAGTTCAGAACGACGCTATACTCATCCTCCCGCCGGGTCTCGCAGCCTGGAACAACAGCAATGGTAACTGTGGGTAAACAAGAACTTCCCCGTCACCGTCCTTGAGGCTACCGTAGTACCTCTCGGGTGCCTGAAGTTACCCACCATATCTGCGGAGTGGCCAATGGAATGTCAATCCAGATTGAATCTTTAGGTTCCTTATCAAATCTTCAGTAATCGTTTGTGGTTCTGGAATCACTTCCAGTTCTACCATACTCCCACTACTGTTTTCTGAAAAAATCCATTTTTAATAAAACTGTGGCGAGTCTAGAACAATATCGCTATTGTTCATCCAGATGGTAGAAAGTCAACCCTCGTCATAGCCTGGGTCAACCCACAAACAGCCATTACAGAAACGTGCCTTGAGGTGTCCAGTGTCTGGTTTTAATCATAAACCGGACAACTCCCCGTACCTTAACATCGTTAAGATATGAACTGTTCTATATCCAATATAGAAACAGAGGCACTGATTTAATTGAACCAGATTCAAATCATGCAGCTGACCCCAGCGCATGTCAACTAAATGGAAGGAGGCCGATCAGCGTTACTCAACTTAGGAATACTTCCAATTATGAGTAACCTGAAAGAGAAGCAAGATCTCTTTATCATTACTATCAACTGAATACCATACACAAGTATCTACATCTTCGATCTCTTTGAAGAATCCCGATACTTGCTATACCTGGTTCTCTACTCTATTCAAATACCTATAACTTCTCCAAATTCGGACCCTGCGTTTCCACGAAACACCTGTCTAAAAACTAGAGAAGTCATAAGTAAACTGAATGTAGTACGAGGACCAACCCCTCTGTCCTGATGGACCCTGGACAACATACAATACTCTGTATAAGTCCCTTGAGTCTGATAACTCATTCACTGTGTGTCGTAGGTTGAAAACTGTACTTATGGTTAAGAAGAATTACACCGCTGTTTAATGCTCCTTACCTAACCATCCACTGATATAGGTAAATGTCGTAGACATAATTTCAGAAAGGTATATCTCACTCTATGAAAATAGACGTACAGATATATCAATTTGAAATTGGTGCATAACTGCGGATATTCAAAACCAAATATTTGCCGACCGGCAAACAGCCCAGGTGATTTCCTCAAATATCACCGATTACAACGAATCCCGATATAATGAGGATGATCACCCAATTCCCAATAACTTACTCCCACTCATCATCTGTAAAACTATACAGATGTGAGAATCAAACTTGGTAAATACATACCCTGGAGCAAGTGTCCAATCGGGAAATCAGTTTTCTTTTAACAGTACACAGTTGAACCTGAAACATTGAAATGTTCCGATGGGGTATTCTGGTATTCCTAGTAATGCCTCTTCCAGATTCACGACTGTAACCGTATAGTTCTTTGCCACCTCTCCAAATCCCTTCATATGTCTTTAGTCTTTACCTTCTGCACACCCCTTTAGGCCAAATGGTTTTCTTCCTTCCCTACCGTTCGGCACCAGCCTATGGTTTGGAAGAAGACTATCCAATGAGCATAATGGGTGTACTGTCCCAATCCTAGGATCACTCGCAATGAGAGAGGGTGAAGATAAAAGACAACCGAATAAACCTTATTCCTATTTCTCCTGAACCAGAATCCATCCCCGAACTGGAACAAGTTCCATTCGAGTTCGTATATAACCATACGATGGAGTATCCAAATAAACTGTGGATCTTCGTAGTGATACGGAGTGTCCTGGAGAAATACAAAGGTGACGTGGGAGTGGTAACGAAATATTTGGTTTGGTCGTGAATATCTGTTGCAATTTACTTTGCCCTCTTACTAATCCCTTGCTTTGTCTGAACTTAATACCTTCTGCACACCATCGTTATGCTAATTGGTTTTCTTCATTCCCTACCGGTCGGCACCAGCCTAAGGTTTGGAAGAAGACAATCCAATTTGCGTAATAGGTGTACTACCCCTAAACCAAGGAGTACTCGTAACCTGAGAGAGGGTAAAAGGAAAAGACAACTGAATAATCCTATCCGTTTTCTCCAGAACCTGAAACCATCCTCGAATAAATTCTTTCGAGTTCGTATATAACCATACGATGGTTTTGTCCAATGGAAGTGAACGTTCGTAGTAATACGGGGTGTCCTGGAGAAAAGGGTAAAAGTAGGAGTGGCAATGAGGTCTGCAACTATGACAATCCAAAAGCCGGTGTTTAAGAAGGTTCGGTCAACTTGGTCACTGAGTCAAAGTCTTAGGGTCGGGTCAAATGGTCGCTGCCAGAGAGAGAGAGAAAAGAAACACTCAGCGTGCACTCTAACCTAGATCAGAATGGTTACCAATTTATCTAATCTGGAATCCTCCCACTGTACCTCAAATTCTTCTCCAAACCTAAAAGAAGAATTAGTCGGGGTTACCCGAGGAGTATACCAACTCATCAGTGGGAATCGGGATCCAACTCTCATCGCATGACAACGTGACGGAATCCGCTCACGGTATCACACTCCAGAAGGTATGCGCATATCTGGCAAGTTTCAGTACTTTTGAAACTCCCGATGTGATTTCTGCCCCATGCTCTTATGACCTTGACTTTGGCCAACATATCATAAGTCACATGTCAAGTTCTGCCCGTCATTCTCCAGGTTAATTTGAATCCACCCGTACATACCCTTGACTTTGGCCAAAATGGCAGCACGACTGTCCCAAACCAACGCATCTATCTATGCTGCATATGAATACCCCAATAGCTACCAATCACTGTGCCTTGACTTTGGCCAACATACACAGCTTGAATACTATTGACCACCCATATGAAACGACGGAGGGCTACGAATGGTTTCTGGCGAAAACCTTTAACGTAATGAACTTGATATCGTTGAAGGAACGGATAGCTTTTTAGAAAATATAGTGACGAAAACCTTTACTAAAGAGGTCACTCCCGGTGAAGGGATCTCGGCTCTTTCCCCGTAGAATGAGGTGCAGGATATTCCAAATGAATACCACGGTGCAAAGCAAAAGTAATCGGCTATAGTGAAGTTAATGCCCTGACGCAAACTTCTGTCCAAGGGGTCACTCCCGGTGAAGGGATCTCGGCCCTTGCCTCGTCGACTGAGGAGCAGGATATTCCAAATGAATACCACGATGCAAAACAAAAGTGAACGTCCTTGCAATAACAGCTTTTTGAAAAGTGTTCCAACAACATCACAATAGGTTTGTTTAACTTGCATTGATCCGAATCAATGCAGTCCCATCAATTGATCACACCACAAAGAACGAAAATATACTGACGTACGTATATGCCATTCGCATTCGCCACTGGGTCCCGTCATCACCCGTTAGGTTAGCTAACTAACGGCAGAGCGGGGACTGGACTAGCGCGGATGAAAAACATATACAACATCTACTAATATATATACCAATATATAATATTTCGCTCAAGGCGTGAATAAAATGCAACATCACAGACAATGAACAGCATCACAGAAACAATACAGATATCTGGGATCCCCGGGTTTCACAGAGCCACTGCTGAAACCCGACGTTCCCCTGGTCGTGTGGATAGCCTGTGCAATGAAAACCTATACCCCCTACGAGTGCGGCGAATAGCCAGCCAATCCTGGAGTGAAGCCCCCTCCGTCCCAATGCCATGAGATGCGGGCTTGTTGCCCTCCAGAACCCGGCTATCCGTGCACCCCACCGCGGGGCAATCCTAGTACAGAAAGTAAAATATACATACACCGGGTACATCGACCGCAACCAGGTCGTGCCCCAAAAGAATAATACAATCAGGCAGTGACGGCAGTCCACATGTCGGACGCTCGCCCCGCAATATCAAATGTACATAATACAACAAAACAGTACTAGTATTGCATCCAGGCTATCCCCCACGACCGATCCGCAACAACACAGCAAATACATAGAACATCAACGTGAAAGTCACGTTCGCAAATCCGTCTAACCGGGCTATAGCAGTTAGACCGGATTTACCGATCGAGTGACATTCACGGTCGCAGATATAATGTAAATACTGTGAAAACTAACGTGTTTAAATTTCGATCGACAAAATATCAAGAAATGGGCCCCACGACTTACTGGTGAACAGTAACAAAATCTGGGCAAAAACGATATATTTCAAAAACCCCAAAATCCAACCATGAACCAACTGACAAAATTTGGGAGCACGTGCTCCCCACGTGGCCGCGGTTGCGCGGCAAAACCATGGTTTTGGCCGCGCTTCCGCGGCAACTTAGAGGGATCACGAGTCCAAATTTTGTCGTGACTCTTAAATGTTCCTGCTCTGATTTTTAAGACATCCAGAAATAATTTTTGAGACCGTTTAAAAACAACAGAAACTGTCGGCTTGGATTTTTGCAGTTTTCGATTTCCGGTCGGATCGAAGTTTTAAACGCGTTAGCACAAGTTAGCATAGCAAAATGGTGAGGCTCTGATACCACTGTAAGTGTACGTTAGCGCCCCGGCAGTCTACAGACGCCAATCGCGGAATAAAACTTTTTAACTTGGCGCTATCGTATACTTTAACCCGGATCTGCCATTATTGCTAAACTAACAAACAGTAAAGAGTGTAGAAATGTTGTACCGAGTGATCCGAGTCCTCCGGTCTTCTCTTCATCATCCCGATCTCCCGCGGAAAAGCTTGGCTCCACATCGTCGCCTCCTCGCCGGAAAGGGCACCACATCGCCTTCGTCTTTTACGGGCTCCCGCCTCAATACCGAGGCAACTCGAGCATGAAGCCGGCAACTCGACATGCTCAAGAAATGCTGTAGGAAGCGTAGTGTAGAATCATAGTCTCACTTTGGGGTTTTTTGCCTTTGGATGGAGGAATGAGAACAAGGAAAATATATGGTGCTTTCATTTTTCCTTGCATGAAGATATGAGATGAAGAAAAATGTGTCATGCCAAAATGAAATTTTCTCTCATCTCCTCACTCAAGTGGCCGGCCTTCACTTCTAGGAAATGGTGGAGGGAAATGATATGTATCATGAAGGGAGGTGAGTGTAGGAGTGCAAGGAGGGTGACCATATCAAGAGACCAATAAACATACAACCATGCTTATTACTTTACCAACCCATACCCTTTCACTTCACCTTTAAATCAAGTCATGGAGCAAGACAAGAAAGGTGTCATAATCAATATATATATATACAATAAAACCCTCCACAAAGAGTTATTTGCGAACTCGCAAATAACCCCCTCCATCGGAAAAGTCCGGCCGGGAAAGAACAAAGGAAAACCGGCCGGGACGAAATGCAAACTGGCAACTCCAGAAAACTGGTCCCGTAATAAATTACAGGAAAACCCCTACACTGTGCATACACACCTGCATCTGTATTCCGACCGGATACAAATGCAATGAGACAAAATCTACACTGTACTAAACAAGTACCGGCTTAAACCAAAGCCGGCTAGTAAAATCCGTTCGATCCTGATCCGTGCAATACCGCACGTATCTGATCGAACCCTGCCATATAACTATACGGCCACTAGTACAAAACTGTCCGATCCTAAGCCGTGCAATACCGCACGTATCTGATCGAACCCTGCCATATCTCCATACGGCCTCTACAGCGTTTCGCCCGAAAGCTTGAGTAACTGAAAGTGTGGTGGACTCTAAAGACTCGTCAATACTATGGCTGTGGATTTAACCACTGGCACGTCAGAGGTATAAGCCAATACGTGACGGGCCACCAGCTATTGACCAAAAGGGACGTCGATGAGGAAGCTCACCCCGACACCCAACTGAGCCTGTCAGTGACAATATCCGTACAGTCCGGTCCGTTCGTCTATGAGTATCGCATGGCGGGCCTAGGGGGTTGGTAAAAGTCAGACCCCCAAAAGCGGTACAAGTCGTGTCGGAGTGTAGCCCAGAACGCCCTGAGATACTACTGGAATACCTACCAGTAAATCTCCTGCCTCGGCCGAGGGCTTTGCGTAATGGCTCTCCTAGACACAGCGCGACCTCACCCCCAATACCGGGAGAGACGAACCCCTGCAGATCCGCTCACTGCCTCCATGTGGCTCGGGACTGCACCCAACTAAAACCTGTTTGCACGACTCCTTTGAGCCGTGGTAGGGTAGTAATCAAAGTACAGTGGGAACTCACACGAGACAAATGACGATCTCAGGTCGATGAACTAACCTGTACACATGTCACCAGGGAACTGCTATCTGACATCTGGTACAAGACCAACTAGCAGGTTCCCGGCGAGTCCTGTCCGGTGTACTCATAACCCAATGAGCACCTGTATACATCTTAGGTGAACCAACTGACACCAGTGGCTTGTGAGACCGGCCACCGCCCCTCGTCGGGGTCTCGACTGTATACACTAGTCTACTAATGGAGTATCAATACCCTGTCTCGAAACTCCTACGACTAGGGACCTTTTAAGGATGTGCTTATAGACCCCAGCTCCCACGTATATGATCGCCATCATACTGCTGGTCGTCAAGCAAGAATCCCAGGGGCTCTATCAACGTGCAATAGCGACATGTCAGGTCACCTAAAGCAGTACACGATGATAAAGATAAACCAGATAGCATACTATCATCTCGAGCAAGACTGTCCTATCGGGATAGGTCCTCCCTCAATCATTGCAATCACGTGCCTGTGATCCAATAATTGACTCTGAGGGCACTATCTCCAACAATACCGTCCCTTTATTGAGGGTAAAGACAATGCCTGTGACTGACATTCAGTCGTCCTTATCACCCTGGAACCCCTCCAGTGATTGTCCCCAGGATCGATTGATACCATCTCACTACAATTAGTGAGAATCCTAACATCCAATTAGATCTATCTCATAGATCCAAAACCCAAGATTTAGTAGGTATCACTTTGATCCTATATGGAAAGTCATTGTGATAAGCGGAGATTGACCGAGCGTAGCATAGGAAACTCCTTCCCCATCTAGAGTATGTCATCCACGTACTCTACGAGGATCACCACCATACTCTCTACTACCTTTTTGTATATACATGGTTCATCTACCATTTTGATGAAGTCAAACTCTTTGACTAACACATCAAAACAGACGTTCCAACCGCGATGCCTGCTTTATTACATAAAACATCTTGCACACGTTTCCGCTGCTCCCATTGTCTACGAGGCCCTCTGGCTGTGTACTTATAGACGCACTCTTCTAAAACATCATTTAGAAAAGCAGTCATGGCACCCAACCGCCAGATATCGTAGTCATGGTATGTAGCCGTGGCAAGTAGGATCAGGATGGACTTAAGCATAGCTACTTAGAAAAGATTTCATTATAATCCACACCTGGTCAATGATGCAAACCTTTAACAAGTCTAGCTTTGAAAGTCATAACTTTTCCATGTACACCAAGTAATCTTCTCAAGATATACTTGCTTCTGATGGGGATTTAACCCTTCAGATAAAGCAACCAAAGTCCATACTTTGTTGGTGTATAAGGATTCCATCTCAGATCGCTAAGCATCCAGCCATTTTTATAGAGTCCCACTCCTGATGGCCAGCTCGAAACTAGTTGGGTCATCATCTCATGATGCAATCCTCGCTCCCACTGTCATAGAGAAACAGAAGTATCTCTCAGGTGGGTGAGGAACCCTACTAGATCGGCGGAGAGGCTGAGGTTCGTTGGAAACTATTGAATCCTTCGGTTCTACCAAATCATCAGCTGCAGTTTGTATAGCTGGAACTCCTTCCAGTTCTACCTTATGTCCATTAATTTCTTCACAAGAAATTCCCTTTCACAAAGGTGGCATGCTGAGAAACAAAACATTTTTGTTCCTCGGTTAGGTAGAAGATATTCCCTTGCGTATGCTTGGGATATCCAACAAACTTCTGCAGAACTGACTTTGCCTCGAGCTTGTCCAGATTATGCTTTTAGACATAGGCTGGACAATCCCAAATCTTAACTGACTTAAGAGATGGGCTCTTCCCTTTCCATATCTCATATGAAATGGTAGGTTTCTGATTTTATCGGAACCCTATTCAATAGGTATGCAACTTCATAAGTGCATAACTCCCTAAAAGGAAATAGGAAAATCAGTAGTACTCATCATAGAGCGCACCATATCATATAGGGTGTAATAGCTCCGCTCCGATACAACGACATGCTGTGGTGTCTACGGAGAAGTAATGCTGAGAGAGAATCTCATTCTCCTTTAGAATAATCCAGGAATTCCGTGCTCAAGTATTCTCCTCCTTGATCACATCAAAGGACATAATACTTATACCCGTTTTGGTTCTCTATTTCTAACTTATATTCTATGAATATCTCAAAAGCTTCGGACTTGTGTTTCAACAGGAACATATGTCTGAATCTTGAGAGATTATCAGAGAATGTAATGAAATAGAAAGAACCGGTCTTGGTATGTGTAGACAGGGGACCTACATACATCAACATGTATCATCCCAAGAGTTCACTAACTCTTTCTCTGTTTCCAGTAAACGGAGCTATGGTCATCTTATCTCTGTGACATGACTGGCAAGTTTCACAAGATGTAAATTCAAACTGATTTAAATATGCATCTTAATGTAACTTGAGCTTGTCGGGTCGCATTGATATGACCTAGTCTACAACACCTCAATAAGGATTTGTTCATTTCTGAACTCTTCCTCTTGTGTGTGTTCTGTATACTAAGAACTGTAATTTGATTTAGAACGTCAATGCTTTTAGATAACGTGCCTGAACCGATCAACTCTTGATTTAGGAAATGTTCAAAACATTATCCAACAATACAAAATTATATCCTTCTTTACTAATAAAGAGATTGATATGATGTTGTATATCAGGTTCGGTATCTAACAACATTCGTTCAGAATCAATGTATTCTGGTAATACAGGGTGATAGTGACCAACAGACTTGGCTGCAACACTTGCACCGTTTTCTATCTCATGAAACTTATCACCCGTTCTCAGTTCTCTACCTATCTGTAGCCCATGTAACAAATTACATATGCGGGATCCTGATTCGGTATCACATACCCAGGACGTAAAGGATACTGAGAAACAGTTCTCTGTAATGAACACACTCGAAGAAGATGCATCATCATGCACTTTCTTCGTTTGGGTGGCACGGGAATTCTGGTAATCCCATATTTCCTGCTCTGTCTTATAACAATTATAAGTTGGAGCAGGACCAACGTTCCCCAGCTCAGTATAACAAGCGGGTTCAGTCAATTCATCCGTATTATTATCTTGATTAAGGCGTGATATGGTCGCTACCTGGAGAGAGAGAGAGAAGAAAACACTCTGCGTGCGCTCTTGCAAGATCAGATTGGTTATTATTTTATCTAATCAGGATGGCTCCCACTGTTTTTATCAAATCTTCCTTCAAACCCTAAAAGGAAAGACTAGCCGGGATTAATTACACCCTACAACTTCGCCAATCTTTCAGCCAGGCCAGTGTCGGTAGTTTGAGGGAGGTTCCCCGTGCTTTCGCACGGACCTAATTAATGTAAACCTCATTTTCCCAGAGGCGTAACCCCGTTGACACCTTTCTAGACACCTACTTGATCGGCTAATTGTAATGTGTAAAACTCTCCTAGAAGTAACAATTACTCGCAGTAGATATCGGGATCCAACTATCTCATAGAAGGTATGCAATATCATTGCAAATTTCAACACTTGAAATTCCCGATAATTTTGCCTCTAACCTCCTATGACCTTGACAAAGGCCAACAAACCATAGGATGCTAGTCAAATTCAACCCGTCATTTCCTGATTGAATTAAACCCACCCGCACGACCCTTGACAAAGGCCAACAAGGTCTCACGACTACCCTAACCCAATCTGCATCATATGCATAAGCAGATAAGCACCAGTCAGCTACCGCACACTGCGCCTTGACAAAGGCCAACAAACGCAGCACGAATACTAACTACTACTTATCTGAAATGACGGAGGGCTACGACAGGTTTTTCTGAAAACCTATTGCGTAATGAACTTGATATCGTTGTAGAATCAAATAATTTTAAAATGGAGTGTTTTTTAGGCTTTTCTAGTTTTGCTAAAGGGGTCACTCCCGGTGAAGGGATCGTCGACCCTTTCCTCATCGAATAAGGTGCAGAATATATCATATATACCGCTGTGCAAAGCAAGAACTATAGGAGCAATCAAAAGAAAAACTGAGGGGTGTAGTATCTACCAGTCATTGCTAAAGGGGTCACTCCCGGTGAAGGGATCTCAGCCCTTTCCTTATCGAATAAGGTGCATGATGTTCTACAAGGAACACCGCGATGCAAAGCAAGAACTGTAGCTACCTGTTTTTGAAAATTCGATTCCACAACATCTTTTAGGTTTCTTTTCTTTCATTAATCATATTAATGAAGCCCCATCATTTAAGTCACCTAACCCATCACAGATAAATACGACGTACACTTATGCCATCCGCATTCGCCTCGATGTCCCCTCATGTACCGTTAGGTTAGGTAACTAACGGCAGAGCGGGGCAGGGCTAGCGCGGGTGTAAAACATAAGTAACGTCTATATAATATATCATATATACTATATACAGTATTTATCACAGAACATCAAATGATCACATCACAGATATCGCAGCAGAAGAAACATATGAAACATTGGATATACTAGGACGTCCGTGTTTTTAATACGAGCCAGTATAAAACACGGATTCCACGGTCGCGATGAATAGCCTCACCCACACCCCTAGACCCCTACGAGAGCGGCAAGCAACCCTACCAATTCTAGAGTTAGGAGACCCGGACTCGACTCCTCGAGTTGGTCTCCCACTGCACTCCAGAACCCGGTGTCACGACCCGAAAGTACGGAACATGACCGGCACTTAAACTACGAACGTCTCGAGGCGTACGTAATCTAAGTAAACCGAAAACCCAGAAATCCAAACCAAGAAAATAGTAGAGTGCAGGAAAAACAACTTAAAGCAAGTAATTTCAATAGCATAAGCCGAATTATGCGGTTTTTAAAACATCAAAAAAATTTACTGAAAATTTCGGCAGAGTCTCCTTTGTAAATACTGGCCCCCAAACGGGATACAACATGAATAGCATACGAAATCAAGAAAAGGGCATCCCCAAGCGGGAGCTAGCTCTTCGTCAATCGACGGTCACAACCACACAAACAATATAATATACAACGCCAACGGCGAGGATCAAAACTCAAAAGGAAACTCAAAACCACCAGAAAAATAACGAGCGACTCTAAGGTCGAAAGAATAACCAACACTGGTCTCTATCTCAATAAATACATGGTTGGTTGATGGAATTCTAGATACAACAGAATAATGATATACAAGATAAATAATGGGGGTATGATACAAGTAAACCCACCTACTAGCAAATCACCCGAATGAAACTGAGCCCGCAAGCCGTAATGAAACCTGTACGGCAAATCTGTAAGAAACTGGGGCACAACGGGGGTGAGTTGCCAACTCGTTAATAGAAAAAAACATCTACGCACAGAAATCGCATAAATAACGCAACCTAGGTCAATGATCATAATATATTCTCAAATATAAGTATAACAGGCAGCCTATAATAATGACTAGGGTAATATCTAACCCGAGTATAATTTCATGTGCCCGTGTCAGTGCCTCAGGTAGCAATATATCATATGAATGAGGTATGAATGCATGAAACAGAATACATGTAAATGAAGAAACTGTTTTCATAAATTAGTGAGATTTCCTTCGTATTTTTAAACTGAGGTATCATAATGAAATCAGTATCAACAGTGTCTAGCATCGACACAAAACATAAATCTCACTGTCTCGAAATATCAATGTCTCAATCTCAATATCTAGGGCGCCGTCAGTCCGGACCGGCCCCTACCATCCATCTCAAGACCACGACGGTATCCTCCGGATATCCGATGCGTCGGGTAATATCACCGGTAGGTAGTGCTCCCCAGCCAGGCTCAACGTCAACACCACATTCCTCTTGCCCCGGGGTACCATACCGGGCCCACCATGTACCCGTGACGGTTCCTCCACTCCTCGACACGGATCTCCAAAACCACAGCAAACTCATGGTGGACGACACTTTACATCACTAGAAAACCGCAACATTTTATATTTTAAAAGATCATAAGTTGTAAATTTTGCGGCTTTCCCCGAAATCCAGAAATATCATAAATCTCAAGAAATCATCACAAGTGCATATGTCAATGATAATGAACTATGCATGAACAACTGAATAACAGTATGCATGAAGTGGTAGGTAATAACTACAATGTCTAATATGGCATATAAGGGAAGTACACTAATATCATGTCAACACTACTAGCTAACAATCTAAGTCAAGCAATTATATTCTCTAAAGTGTACGTGACATGGCAATTACCGATGAAGATGTGTGTGAGCCGGCAAGTAGGTGTACGTGGTACATATGCATCATCGGTAATGGTGTTGGTGTCCCAACAGCATGATATCAATAATGGAATATGCAGCAAAATAAATATGCGAGGCAGAGCGAACAGCAATAATGTGCGGGAGCTGAATACTAGACACGACGATAACTAATCAGCAATAATCTAATATAAGTCCTAGGAATGGTGCCTTTTGAAATAACACGAATCATGGGGTTTTGAAAATAGGGGCTACGGTGTTTTTATGAAAAGATACGTCGTTTTTGAAATATCCGTAGATTCCCTTGAGCTGTCTTTAAAAATGCCTACGATTCGTTAGTTTTTGAAATAAGTAAGAAGTCTAATCTAATCTAACAACTACACTAAACTATACGGCTGAACTACAAGCTGAACTACAGGTAAGGAAACCTCCTATCATCTGAGTCGATACATATACATACCTGTATATGTATAGTCGGTGATCTCGCCTCAATAATATCATATCCGATACCATATCTATAATCAGGCATCCCAAGTCAAGAGTGCGGATCAATCATCAATATAGCTCGTACGTAAATCCGTCGTTCGGCATCCCAATCTGGGTACGGGTCAATATCACATTCATCATACTATTCACCTGGTATCCTCTTTATCAAATATCATGATCGGGGTACTGATCTACGTCTAGTACCATACTGATACCGCCTACGTAAGCATAGACGTGTGTGAAACACTACGTCAAGGACCCGCTACAACGTCATGTCGTATCTAAGATACGAACCCTGCTATATCACCGATCTCACGGCCTCAAATCGAATCTCATTGACTCAGTTCAATCCCAAGTATCATCCTCAATCCGTATGTGAATACATAGTCCCATACCCATGTGAACACATAGCTATAATGACTCCCATGAGCACATATCAATAGGAATGTATACAAGTATGTATGTGTGTATGTGTAGTGCAACACTACCCTAGGGTTCGCAATGCTAAAATAATCCAACACACTAATATCCATCCTAAGCACCGTTATTAATCCCAAAAACATATAATAATTGTTGGTGTGTATACGCATCCGTATACACCACCACGGACTGCGGGGGTGCTATACGCCATCCACCCGACTTCTCCCCGTAGATATAAATCTACTCACCTGGTCCTCGCTAGCCGGTGCCGACGTCGCCACGCGCTTACTTGTCGTCTCGAAGTCCACATGGGGGTACCTACATATCATAACGTACCATATCGCATTAAAACTAAATTCGAAATCGAAACGGCATACGAAAATCAAATCGGCACGCGTATCACGCATAGGTCCAAACCTATCGCCCACGCATGCAAGAATAGTAAAACCAACCCTCGATGTCGATGTACAAACGTCAAACCATCGAGAAAAATCCAATCACACTCATTTTCACATTCACGAACACTAATTTTAATATAGACTAGGTTAAAACTCACAAAAACCCCATTTTCACTTAAAAAGTAATTTTTCCGAAAATCTAGCAAGCACAATTCGCCGTTTTTGTACAAAACATGATGTTTAAATGAAAGTCGCGGCCAATATACTTATTAAATATCTTAAATAAGTCGTATAAAAAAATTTCCGGAATTTAATCTCATTAAATTCCAAAAATCCTAATATTCTAGTTTACAAAAATACCCTTTTTTAACAATTTCAAAGCAAAAATGCACAAACTACAATCTAGCTTAGATTTGCATGATCCAAAGCATTAAACCACACTTAATAAAGTTAATGAAGCCAAGAAAACCCTAATCACATTTTTAATCCCAAGAATTTAACAAATTTCAAAAACCTAGTAAGCAATTAGCAAATTAACACAATTTTTCAAGCAACAACTTGTAATTAACAACTAGATTAGTTTTCTACAAAACTAATTATGTTAAACCACTTCACTAAACCATGCACAATCAAACACAACTCATTTCCACAACAAACCCTAACTTGAAATCCAAAACTTGCAATTAAACTCACATATCCAAGTTAACACTTAATTTAAATTAGCTTTAAGAAACAAGTAACAATTTAAGCAAAAAGTTTTAGAATTATACCCAAAAATATATGAAGGTCCACAAGACTCCATGGCCTCCCAAAATTCTCTCTTTTCACAAGGATCCATGCTATACGGGCTAAGCTAAAATGGGTAGGAGTCGGATTTGGGTTTTGGGATTTTTTTTGATGGATTTTGAGCAATTTTTGATGAAGTTTTGAAGAGAAAGGAGAGGGGAAAATGGAGGGGGGCTGCTGCTGTATGGAGAAGGGATTTCGACCAGAAATGGGAGTGGGGGAGGAGAGAGAGGGAGGTAGAGAAAGTGGGGCAAAGTCAAGGTCAAACAAAGTCAAAAGTCTAACTACTTCACTCATTTTCTTTCCTTTTCTTTCATTTCTTTTTCCTTGAAAATCAAGTGGGGAAAAGATATGGTGGGTGTTGAATTCAGCCATGGGGAGGGGTAAGTGGGGGTGTGTGGGTGTGGACACGGGTGTGGGGTGGTGAAAAATGATAAATACAATACCCCAAACATCCATTTACGCTAAAAAAAGCCTTTTTTCTTCAATAATTTCTAAACCGTTTTGGCAAATGATTTCATTCCAAAAACCACATGTTAAAATTTGATTTAATGTTTTATGATGCACAAAATTTGTTTCAACTCATTCCAATTTGTAATTTTCCCTAATTAAATGTATTAGTGACGGCTTAAATAATAATAAAATAATATTTTTTTCAGAAAATTTGAAATTTCACCAGCGGCTCAATAAACACCAAATAATAGCAATTACATAGCTAGAATATGTATATTTAATTTTTATAATAAGATATTTGCATTTTGACTTTTTACAGAAAACCCCCTTATTTTACCGATTTTTTCGAAATTTCACCGAAACGATTTTCAAAACGCTACACCCGGTTACTTGTGCCCTCCTCCTTGGGTCTATCCTAGTGCGGAAAAGTAAATAATATACAAAAGGTGACATCAACCTCAACCCGGAAGTGCCCCAATAAAAGAATATTACATACATTTAAATTTACATGAATGAAAATAAAAACTCTCATCTCACATAAAAACCCCCGGCTATTCAAAACACGACGATCCAATATAACATATCCAGCAATACATAACATCACATGTCATCAACGTAAGTAAATATGCGCATCCCAATTGTCGTTGACATATAGCAACGAAACCGACGATATCACATATTACACTTACGGTCGCAGAAAAGAAAGTGTAAAACTACAACAGTTGGAATCCGCAACCTCCTTAGATATCGCATGCCTAACATTTATAAACCCCACATTTTAGTCTCTATATCGAAAACACTTTTCAATATGTAGTCGGGCAATTCAACAAGATTCCCGATATGCGATTGAATGCTCATCTCAAACTTTAGTAGACGGCCGCACCCCCGGACGCCGTCGACGAAGTGCACTAAGGTGGAACACCGCTGCCGCGAGCACCCGAACGGATGCTTTCGGCGACGGGGTTCTCCTACAGCCACTTGGTCGGGGCTTTGGGGCGTGGCTGTCTATTATGTTTACCCGGCGAGTATCCGCGTATGCTACGTGATTGCGACGGACTTTTGATCGCATCAAAATTCCGTGGCAACCGATCATTTGAGACTAAACTGCTATGTTTATAACATCCAAATCAGTTATCTCATAACTACTTGTGGATTCCAATTATTGTAGCACATTCCAGATAAATAGACAATGTTAAACTTTCCGATCGAATAATCAAACACCCAAGTTTTCCCAAATGGTTCTCAACATTTCAGGGGGGTTTAAAAACATCCATCACATGCCACAGTACCAACGGTCCAGCCATAGAAGGGTCAAGCCAACGCCTCACATGTGGCACGCCGTACTGCCCCAAACCCTAAGGTTCAAAGGGCAGTTTAAGACGGTCACATAATCGAGTTAAGGTTTGTTGTCTTCTAGAGGGTCCATTGCGTAACTTGCACGATTTAGACGTTCTCAAACAACGGAAAAATCCAACAGTTGGAAATTTTCCGGGTCGGGGAAAAAGTGAGTTATTGATGTCGGATCGAACATTTTAACAGTTTCTAAATATCCGGAAAAACCAACGAAATTAACAATTCCGATCGAAACAACGGCTACAAAATAAACCCCAAAATACTCAACACTTGAGTCAGATAAAAATACCCAGAAAAGATCAAGAAATTAAATAGAAACATTACTGTGAAAAAGTACAGAGGTGACGTCACCTTATGGCCGTGGAACCGCCGCACGAGCCATGCTCGTGCCGCGGTTCCGCGGCGCTTTAAGCGCCAAACTTTGTCGTTTTGCACAGTGTTTCTTAGAATTTCCTGCTGATTTTTTAAGGCATTTTTAATTTGAAAAAATCCCAGATTTTAAAAATTGTCCAGAGAGGGTTGATTTTAAGTACGGGGAACCTCCCTCAAAGTACCGACAAGAGCCTAGCTAGAGGATTAGGCGACTAGAAAAACCAACGAAATTAAAAATTCCGATCGAAACAACGACTACAAAATAAACCCCAAAATACTCAACACTTGAGTCAGATAAAAATACCCAGAAAAGATCAAGAAATTAAATAGAAACATTACTGTGAAAAAGTACAGAGGTGACGTCACCTTATGGCCGTGGAACCGCCGCACGAGCCATGCTCGTGCTGCGGTTCCGCGGCGCTTTAAGCGCCAAACTTTGTTGTTTTGCACAGTGTTTCTTAGAATTTCCTACTGATTTTTTAGGCATTTTTAATTTGGAAAAATCCCAGATTTTAAAAATTGTCCAGAGAGGGCTTGATTTCGACGTGTTCGGGTTCGTTCGGGGTTTTAACTTCGTAAACTAATCGCCTAAACCTCTAGCTAGGCTCTGATACCACTGTGGGGTTACTAGGTACTCTAATGAAGCTCTACAAGACATCGACCATGCCGGATTAAAATTTTAGCCGTTCCGAATAACCCCAAACAAGATCGTTAACTAGAGATTAGGCGATCACAAGCAAGTAAATCACATTTACACTAAGTGAATACGAAAATACAACCTTTGTAGATCGGTCCTTCACTTCTTAAGCTCCTTGATGTAGTCCCTTTGCAGCGATCATCGGCTCCCGGACTCTCGGACGGCTCCATGAGAAAGTTGCAACGGGATCGCTTGAAGTCTTCGATGCCGAAGATGATCTACGTCGAGAGAATACGGACTCAAGCTTCTATCTCACTAACAAAAGAATTAGTGAAGCAAACACCCTAAACTAAAGTGCTAGTCTAGTAGAGGATAGTGAGATAGGAAATGGGTACACTTTAGAATTTCATTTCTCACTTTGAATCTCTCTCTTTTTCAAACCCTAGAATGAAAACTCAAGGAGGAAGAAGATGAGCTCAAATGAAAATAGATAATCATCAAGAGAGAGAATGGTAACCATGGTGAGTAAGTATCATATACTTAACTCATGTAGAGACTTTACCATTGTTAATTATAGTGGTTAGGTTAGTTAATATATTAAGTAAAAAAAAACAAGTGGAATAAGTCAAAGCATCCATAAGCTTCATGAAGCTTCATGCATTTTAGCTCATTATCCAATTGTTTTTGAATTACATTAAATATAAAAACCTAAACCTATAATTAGTATGGTATAAGTCTTGTACACCCATGACATTTGTATCAACAACCATGATACAAATTTGTACACAAATGAATATATATCACATATAAATTAACTTATGCACAAGTGAGAAAAACAAATGCTTAAGTGAACCAATGTTAGTTAATGTAAATTAGTATATCATATATACAATTATACACTAAATTATTAAATCAATACTTGACTTAATAATCCGGTTATATCATATATAGCTAACTAACATTTAATGTATCGATTTATCGAATCAACACTTGAATCGATATCCCGGTTATATCGCATATAACTAATCGATACAAATATCGCGAGAATAGAATACGGTATCACATACACGCATTATTCTCGGTCCCGCACATATCACATATGCGCTCCTATCTTGTTTTGCCTGAGCCAGTACAACCTCTATGTAGGACTCTAAAGACTCATCAATACGCCGGCAGTAGGTGATGATCATATCAAGCACCCACAAGCCGTCAGCGGTACTAGATGGACGTAACGGCTACCCGAGTATTGAGCGATCAGAAGATCAGCAAGCAAGCCCGCTCCAACTCCTGCAAAAAGCCTGACAGTGACACTACCGTACAGTCCGGTCTCCTCGTCTGATATGTCGCATATCAGTTCTAGGGGTGGTAAACGTCAGACCCCAATAACCGATAAGTCATGCCGATATGAGGCACATAACGGGTCGAGAAACTACTGGTAACACTTAACAGTATATCTCTAAACCAGCCCTGGCCAGGGACTTCCTTGTTATGGCCAATCGAGCATAGTGCAACATCAACCCCCAATACCGGGAGAGACAAAACCCCTCCTATCGCTCATTGCCTCCATGTGACTCAGAACTGTACTCAAAAACCACCATTTTGCACGCCCTCTTGGACGTGGTAAGGTGGAAATCAAAGCACAGTGGGAATCACACAAGACTCTATGACGATCTCGGGTCTACAGACTAACCTGTACCAGTGTCACCAGAGAACTGCCATCTGACGTAAGGTATAATACCATCTGGGAGTTCTCGGCGAGTCCGTCCAGTGTACCCAGTCTCCACTTAGCACCCGTATATCATCTCTGATGTCAAACACCAATGGATATGGGATCAGCCATTGCCCATCTGTATGGGTCGAGAAGGTATACGCTAGTCTACTCTTGTATATCGATGCCCCGTCTCGATACACCTACGACTAGGGACCTTGAAGGATGTACTTATGGACTACCATGTCCCCACTAGTATGATCCGCATCATAGTCCAGGCAGTCAAGTACACATCCTAAGGGCTTTACCAACATGTAACAGAGAGACAATCAGTGTACATATTAAGGTAAAGAGTAACCAGATAGCATACTATCATATCGAGCAAGAAAGTCATCCCTATATATGTCCAAGCATCCACTACAATATACATCCTATGTATAGTAATGGCCTCTAGGGCATACATATAACTAACAACATGTTCTCCTACCGATGATCCGACGGCCAACCTCGCTCGAAACAAGTTCTTTGAGGTCTCGTATCTTGCTATACGAGATTGCTCTCCATAAAGTTCCTTTGTATGGAGAAATATGGCATCAAGATCCATATCCTCATGCCTCCTCTGATGTTCATTGTTCATCGAGGCAAGCACGATGCACTTGGCCTTCGCGCAATCATACTCCCAGGTTTTGCGGATTTCCTTATCCGCATTACTGGATTTGGGACCTGGGAATGCAGGTGCCTTAGCGGTGAGGACGTACCCCAATTTGTCATAGGCCAAAGCCATTTTGACATTCCGCAGCCAATCTTTATAGTTTGGCCCTGTCAGTATATTTTTCTCTAAAAGTAACTTAAGTCCAGTCATTTTCAGGGTCGCTGCAAGTAGGAGAAAGAGAAGAAACACTTTAGCATGATGCTCTTGCAAGTTTAGAGTGGTTTTTAATTTATCTAAACTGGATGGCTCCCACTGTTTCTCGAATCCTTCCTCAAACCATAAAAGAAGAATTAGCCAGGACTATTCTCACCGTACAATACTTGCTTAACCGTTCAGCCAGGCCGGTGTCGGTACTTCGAGGGAGGTTTTCCAACGCTTTCACGAAGTTCCTTAATTAAATAACCTCTTTTCTCTGGGGGCATAACCCCGCTGACACCTTTCTCAACACCTACTTGGTTTATAGCATTGATCGTTAAGTGACGAATCTCCTGATGAGTAGCATATACTCACAGTAGGATCGGGATCCAAATATCATCGTATGATAATGTTGAAGGAATCCTACCAACATTCATCAAACTCCAAATCGTATGCATCTCTTTGCAAATTTCAGTTTCTTTAGAAATTCCCGATATAAATTTTTTGCCCCATGCTCTTATGACCTTGGCTTTGGTCAAAATTGTTAGTTATATGTATGCCCTAGAGGCCATTGCTGTACATTGGATGTATATTGTAGTGGATGCTGGGACATATATAGGTAGGACTTTCTTGCTCGACATGATAGTACGCTATCTGGTTTCTCTTTGTCTTAACATGTATACTTTCTGTCTCTCTGATTACATATTGATAAAGCCCTTAGGATGAGTACTCGACTTCCAGGACTATGATGCAGATCATACTAGTGGGGCCTGGGTAGTCAATGAGTACATCCTTCATTGTTCCTAGTCGTGGGAATATCGAGACGGGGCATCGATATTCCAGAGTAGACTAGCGTGTATCTTCTCGACCCATGTGATGGGCGATGGATGATCCCATATCCATTGGTGTTTGACATCAGAGATGGTATACGGGTGCTCAGTGGAGACTGGGTACACTGAACGAACTCGCCGAGAACTCCCAGATGGTATTATACCTCACGTCAGATGGCAGTTCTCTGGTGACACTGGTACAGCTTAGTCTGTTGACCCGAGATCGTCATAGAGTCTTGTGTGTCTCCCACTGTGCTTTGATTTCCACCCTACCACGGCTCTACTGAGTCGTGCAAACAGGTGATTTTTGGGTACAGTCCCGATTCACATGGAGGCAATGAGCGATAGGAGGGGATTCGTCTCTCCCGGTATTGGGGGTTGATGTTGTGCTATGCTCGACTGGCCATAACAGGAAATCCCTGGCCAGGGTTGCAGTGATATACTGGTAAGAGTTATCAGTAGTTTCACGAATGTTATGGACCCTACGTCGGCATGACTTATCGAGCTACTGGGGTCTGACGTTTACCACCCCTAGGCGAGATATGCGACATATCAGACGAACTGACCGGACTGTACGGTAAGTGTTACTGGTTGGATTCACAGGAGTGTGAGCGGGCTTGCTCGTCGATCTTCTGATCGCTCAATACCCGGGTGGCCGTTACGTTTAGCAGACCGCTTGCGGCTTGTGGGTGCTTGATATGATCATCATCTGCTGCCGGTGTATTGACGAGTCTTTAGAGTCCTACACAAAGGTTTCCTGGCTAAAGCGAAACGAAATAGGAGCGCATATGAGATATGTGCGGGACCGAGAATAATGCGTGTATGTGATACCGTATTTCATTCTCGCAATGAATGTGTCGAATGGTTGTATGCGATATAACCTAGTTATCGAATCAAGGATTGATTCGATAAGCCGATACATTGGATACTAGCCGGTTATATGCGATATGACCGGATCATTGAATCAAGTGTTGATTTAATGATTTAATGTATAATTATATATTTGATATATTACTTTGCATTAACTAGTATTGGTTCACTTTAAATGGATTTACTCACTTGGTTTGTGCACATTGTATATGTGATATATTTTGTGCACATGATTGTATCATGTTTGATGATACATGCAAGCTAGGGTTAGTGTAAAGAATTAGACCATGGTTAAGTTTATGATTAGGGTTTTCTTTTTATTTACTTATTCATTTATTTATTCTTTTTGTTTATTTTGGAAAAGGAAAATGATAAAGAAAATAGAATGGTGGCTTGATTTGTTTGTAGTTGAAGTTTCTTGAAACTTTGACTAAGTCACCATTCTTGTCTCATCCTTAACCCTAACCATTCAAGTTGACCATGGTCCATTCTCTACAACTAACCAAGGGTTAGTAAATGATAAGTATTGATTTATTTATCATTTACATAAGACTTATCATAATTCTTTATCATCTTCTTCTTCATCTTCAACTTGAAAAAGGCTTGCACCATCAATGGCAACTAGCCAAAATGAGTGAGAAATCCAAATCTAAAGTTTACCCACTTCCTATTTCTTCATCCTCTACCTCTTGCCAAGTTGTATAGGGTGTTTCCTTCACAAGTTTTCAAGGCTTGGTGAAGTTGGAGCTTGTTCTTGTGATGCCTCGACGTAGATCATCTTCGGCATCGAACCGACGATCAAGCCCGCCCATTCTTCGATGATGCCAATGCTAGAGTCAAGGGTTCGATTTGGACAGCGGAGGAAGATCATCGCGGAGCTTAGGAAGTGGTGGACCGGATCTACAAAGGTTGTAGTCACTTTCCCTTAGCATTTAATTCGATTACATGCTTGCTTCGCCTATATATCTAGTTAACGATCCGTATTAGGGTTTGTAGGCACAAGGAATTTTTTTTTGATTTGTGCATGTTTGATCACTTGTGAGACTCCATTAGAGTGCCTAGGAACCCTACAGTGGTATCAGAGCCTAGCTAGAGCCTTAAGCGAAGTCCCGACGGAATTAGAAGTCCGATCGACCCAAAACCCCGACTTGAAAATGCTCTCTGGACAATTCTGTAAAATGTGGATTTTTGTAAATTAAAAATATTCAGAAAAATCAGTAGGAAGATCTAAGGCTTACTGTAAAATTCGAGGGCCTGATTCCATAAAGGCGCCGCGGATCCGCGGCATGAGCATGCTCATGCGGCGGTTCTGCGGCCATTTTGTCGTTTTGTGCATCCAATTTTGCACAGTAATTCTTAGTTGTCTGTGCTGGCTTTCCTGGGGATTTTAATATTTTTTTCTAGAGTTGCATTTTCTGGGTCGTATTGGGGACTCGGTATATCGATCGGATTGTCTAATTCTGTCTGTGTGTTTTTCCGGATAATCTTGGAATATGTTAAAAAGTTCGACCGGATATAAATACCCACTTTTTCCCCTGCCGGGAAATTTCCAATTGTTGAATTTTTCCATAGTTTAACGATGTTCTAAGTAGTGCAAGTAACGCGATGGACCCTCTAGAAGACAACAAACCTTAACTCGATTATGTGACCGTCTTGAACTGCCCTTTGAACCTTCGGGTTTGGAGCAGTACGGCGTGCCACATGTGAGGCGTTGGCTTGACCCTTCTACGGCTGGACCGTTGGTACTGAGGCACGAACTGAATGTTGTTAGACTTATTTCATGTGTTGAGCTGTTTCGGGAAAACTTGGGTGTTCGAATGTTCAATCGGAAAGTTTAACATTTTCTGTTATCCGGAATGTGATACAACAATTGGAATTCACAAAAGTTATGTGATAACTGAATGAATGTTATAAACATAGCACTTTAGTCTCACTTGATCGGTTGCCACGGAATTTTGATGTGATCAAAAGTCCGTCGCAATCACGTAGTGTACGCGGATACTCGCCGGGTAAACTTAATAGACAGCCTCACTCCATAGCCCCGACCAAGTGACTGTAGGAGAACCCCGTCGCCGAAAGCATCCGTTTAGGTGCTCGCGGTAGCGGTGTTCCGCCTTGGTGCACTTCGTCGACGGTTTCGGGGGTGCGGCCGTCTACTAAAGTTTGCGACGAGCATTCGATCAGAATGTCGGGAATCCTGTTGAATTGCCCGACTTGATATTGAAAAGAGTTTTCGATAATGAGACTAAAATGCGGAGTTTTATAATTGTTAGGCATGCGATGTCTAAGTATTTCATTTGGTCAGGCATGCAATGTCTGAGGAGGTTGCGGATTCCAACTGTTGTAGTTTTACACTTTCTTTTCTGTGACCGTAAGTGTAATATGTGATATCGCCGGTTTCGTTGCTATATGTCAACGACAATTGGGATGCGCATATTTACTTACGTTGATGACATGTGATGTTATGTGTTGCTGGATATGTTATATTGGATCGTCGTGTTTGAATAGCCGGGGGGTTTTATGTGAGATGAGTGTTTTTCATTTTCATTCATGTAAAAACTTGTATGTAATATTCTTTTATTGGGGCACTTCCAGGTTGCGGATGTTGTCACCATTTGTATATTATTTACTTTTCTGCACTAGGATAGACCCAAGGAAGGGAGCACAAGTAACCGGGTTCTAGGGTCCAGTGGGAGACCATCTCGAGGAGTCGAGTCCGGGTCTCCTAATCCTAGAATTGGTAGGGTTGCTTGCCGCTTTCGTAGGGGTCTAGGGGTGTGGGATAGGCTATTCATCACGACCGTGGAATCCGTGTTTTATACTGGCTCGTATTGAAAACACGGACGTCCTAATATATCCAATATTTCATATGTTTCTTCTGCTGTGATTTATCTGTGTTGTGATCATGTGATGTTCTGTGACAGATATTTTATATAGTATATATGATATATTATATAGACGTTGCTTATGTTTTACACCCGCGCTAGCCCTGCCTCGCTCTGGCGTTAGTTACCTAACCTAACGGTGCAGACGGGACATCGAGGCGAATGCGGATGGCATAAGCGTACGTTATATTTATCTGTGATGTTTAGGTGGAATTAAATGATGGGATATTCATTAATGAGATTAATGAAAGAAGATAAACCTAATTGATGTTGTGGAATCGAATTTCAAAATAAAATAGCTAGCTACAGTTCTTGCTTTGCATCGCGGTGTTCATTATAGAACATCCTGCACCTTATTCGATGAGGAAAGGACCGAGATCCCTTCACCAGGAGTGACTCCTTTAGCAATAACTGGCAGATGCTACAACCATCGGTTTGTCTTTGATCGCTTCTATAGTTTACGCTTTGCATAGTGATATATATGATATATCCCGCACCTCATTCGACGAGGAAAGGGCCGACGATCCCTTCACCGGGAGTGACCCCTTTAGCAAAACTAGAAAAGCTTCAAAAACATTCCATTTAAAAACCATTTGATTCCGCAACGAGATCAAGTTCAAAGCGTTAAAGGTTTTCACAAAAACCAGCCGCAACCCTCCGTCATTTTAGGAAGTAGAGTACTTAGTATTCGTGCTGTGTTTGTTGACCATAGTCAAGGCACAGTGTACGGTAGCTAAGTGATGTCTTCCTACACCGCATATGATGCGATTAGTTAGGACAGTCGCGTGACTTTGTTGACCTTAGTTAAGGGTCATGTGGGTGGGTCTAATTAATCACGAAATGACGGGTAGAACTTGACTAGTACTTATGATTTGTTGACCATAGTTAAGGTCATAGGTGCTAGGGGTAAAAACCTTTATCGGGAGTTTCAAGTGTTGAAATTTGCAATGAGATTGCATACCTTCTATGTGATAATTGGATCCCGATACCCACTGCGAGTAATTGTTACTCCTGGGAGAGTTTTGCACTTTGCAATTAGCCGATCAAGTAGGTGTCTAGAAAGGTGTCAACGGGGTTACGCCTCTGGGAAAACGAGGTTTACTGTAATTAGGTCCGTGCGAAAGCACGGGGAACCTCCCTCAAAGTACCGACACTGGCCTGGCTGAAAGATTGGCGAACTCGTAGAGTGTAATTAATCCCGGCTAGTCTTTCCTTTTAAGGTTTGAAGAAAGATTTGATAAAAACAGTGGGAGCCATCCTGATTAGATAAAGTATATAACCAATCTAATCTTGCAAGAGCGCACGCTGAGTGTTTTCTTCTCTCTCTCTCCTGGTAGCGACCATATCACGCCTTAATCAAGATAATAAAATGGATGTATTGACCGAACCCGCTTGTTATACTGAGCTGGGGAAAGTTGGTCCCGCTCCAACTTATAATTGTTATAAGACAGAGCAGGAAATAGGGGAATACCAGAATTCCTATGCCGCCCAAACGAAGAGAGTGCATGCTGATGCATCATCTTCGGGTGTGTTCATTACAAAGAACTGTTTCTCAGTATCCTCCGCATCCTGGGTATCTGATACCGGATCAGGATCCTAGATATGTAATCTGTTACATAGGGCTACAAAAAGGGTAGAAAAACTGAGATAGGGTGATAAGTTTCATGAGACAGAAAACGGGGCAAGTGTTGCAGCCAAGTCTGTTGGTCACTGTCACCCTGTATTACGAATACATTGATTCTGAACAAATGCTATTAGATACCGAACCTGATATACAAAATCATATCAGTCTCTTTATTAGTAAAGAAATGATATAATTTTGTATTGTTGGATAATGTTTTGAACATTTCCTATATCAAAAGTTGATCGGTTCAGGCACGTTATCTAAAAGCATTGACGTTTTAAATCAAACTACAGTTCCTTGTATACAGAACACACACAAGAGGAAGAGTTCAGAAATGAACGATTCGTTCTTGAGGCATTGTAGACTAGGTCATATCAATGCGACCCGACTGGCTGAAGTTACATTTTAGATGCATATTTAAATCAGTTTGAATTTACATCTTGTGAAACTTGCCAGTCATGTCACAAAGATATAATGACACCAGCTCTGTTTACTGGAAGCAGAGAAAGAGTTAATGAACTCTTCGGACTGATACATGATGATGTATGTAAAGTCTCCTGTCTACAGATGCCAGGACTGGTTCTTTATACTTCATTATATTCTCTGATAATCTCTCAAGATTCAGTCATATGCTCCTGTTGAAATATAAGTCTGAAGCTTTTGAGGTATTCACAGAATATAAGTTAGAAGTAGAAAACCAAAATACGAGTATAAGTATTATGTCCTATGATAAGATCAGGGAGGAGAATACTTGTGCATGGCATTCCTGGACCATTCTAAAGGAGAATGAGATTCTCTCTCCGTATTACTCCTCTGAATACACCACAACACAATGGTGCATCAGGGCGGAGCAATCGCACAATATTAGATATGGTGTGCTCTGTGATGAGTATTACTGAGTTACTTATTTCCTTTTTGGGTGTTATGCGCTTGAGAAGCTGCATACCTATTGAATTAGGCTCGAATCAAATCACTGCCTACCACTTCATATGTGATATGGAAAGGGAAGAGCCCATATCTTAAGTAAGTTAAGATTTAGGATTGTCCGGCCTATGTCAAAAGCAAAATCCGGACAAGATCGAGGCAAGATCAGTTCTGTAGAACTGGAAAGGTTCCAGCTGTACAAAACTGCTAATGATTTGACAAAACCAAAGGATTCAATAGTTTCCGACGAACCTCAGCCTCTCCGCCGATCTAGTAGGGTTCCTCACCCACCAGAGAGATACCTCGGTTTCTCGATGACAGTGGGAGCGAGGATTGCATCACGAGATGATGACCCAACCAGTTTCGAGCAGGCCATCGAGAGTAGGGACTCTGTAAGAATGGCTGGATGCTTAGTGATCTAAGATAGAATCCTTATACACCAACAAAGTATGGACTTTGGTTTCTATAACTGAAGGGTTAAATCCCCATCAGGAGCAAGTATATCTTGAGAAGATTGCTTGGTGTACATGGAAAAGTTGAGACTTTCAAAGCTAGACTTGTTAAAGGTTTTCGTCATCAACCAGGCATGGATAATGATGAAACCTTTTCCAGCGACTATGTTTAAATCCATCCAGATCCTACTTGCCACGGCTACATACCACGACTACGATATCTGGTGGTTGGGTGCCATGACTACTTTTCTAAATATTGATTTAAAAGAGAACGTCTATAAGAACACAGCCAGAGGGCCTCGTAGACAGTGGGAGCAGCGGAAACGTGTGCAAGATGCTTTATAGGATAAAGCAGGCATCGCGGAGTTGGAACATCTGTTTTGATGGATTAGTCAAAGAAGTTGACATCATCAAAATGGTAGATGAACCTTGTATAAACAAAAAGGTAGTAGGGAGTATGGTGACGATCCTCGTAGAGTACGTGGATGACATACTCTTGTTAGGGAAGGAGTTTCCTATGCTACGCTCGATCAATCTCCGCTTATCACAATGATTTTCCATATAGGATCAAAGTGATACCTACTAAATCCTAAGCTTTGGATCTATGAAATAGATCTAATTGGATGTTAGGATACTCACTAGTTGTAGTGAGATGGTATCAATCGATCCTGGGGAGAATCACTGGAAGGGTTCCAGAGTGATAAAGACGACTGAATGTCAGTCACAGGTATTGTCTTTACCCTTAGTAAAGGGACGGTATGTTGGAAGAGTTCTAAGCTAGGTACCGTGACAAACTAGACGATAAAGGCTGGTAACATCGCTATTAAAGATACTACCAAAGAGGCAGTTTGGGTGTATATTGGTTCATAGGATGAACTAGGTTCCTAGCATTGTGTGACAATGGAAGTGTGGCTTCGACCCTGGAACCCTGGTCCCATCAGTGACCCAGACATAATCTGAGGCAGCATCACCTGATCAAGGAGATAGTTGATCTCCAGGTTGATCAAGGTTAGGAGAGTAGACTCAGAGGACAACACGGCGGATCCACTCACGAAGGCCTTTTCCCAAAGAGAGACTTTTAAGGGATGGTTGAGTATTAGATATTACAACCACTGCTACAGATGGCCCTAGTGCAAGTGGGAGATTGTTAGTTATATGTATGCCCTAGAGGCCATTGCTGTACATTGGATGTATATTGTAGTGGATGCTGGGACATATATAGGTAGGACTTTCTTGCTCGACATGATAGTACGCTATCTGGTTGCTCTTTGTCTTAACATGTATACTTTCTGTCTCTCTGATTACATGTTGATAAAGCCCTTAGGATGAGTACTCGACTTCCAGGACTATGATGCAGATCATACTAGTGGGGCCTGGGTAGTCAATGAGTACATCCTTCATTGTTCCTAGTCATGGGAATATTGAGATGGGGTATCGATATTCCAGAGTAGACTAGCGTGTATCTTCTCGACCCATGTGATGGGCGATGGATGATCCCATATCCATTGGTGTTTGACATCAGAGATGGTATACGGGTGCTCAGTGGAGACTGGGTACACTGAACGGACTCGCCGAGAACTCCCAAATGGTATTATACCTCACGTCAGATGGCAGTTCTCTGGTGACACTGGTACAGCTTAGTCTGTTGACCCGAGATCGTCATAGAGTCTTGTGTGTCTCCCACTGTGCTTTGATTTCCACCCTACCACGGCTCTACTGAGGCGTGCAAACAGGTGATTTTTGGGTACAGTCCCAATTCACATGGAGGCAATGAGCGATAAGAGAGGATTCGTCTCTCTCGGTATTGGGGGTTGATGTTGTGCTATGCTCGACTGGCCATAACAGGAAATCCCTGGCCAGGGTTGCAGTGATATACTGGTAAGAGTTATCAGTAGTTTCACGAATGTTATGGACCCTACGTCGGCATGACTTATCGAGCTACTGGGGTCTGACGTTTACCACACCTAGGCGAGATATGCGACATATCAGACGAACTGACCGGACTGTACGGTAAGTGTTACTGGTTAGATTCACAGGAGTGTGAGCGGGCTTGCTCGTATCGATCTTCTGATCGCTCAATACCCGGGTGGCCGTTACGTTTAGCAGACCGCTTGCGGCTTGTGGGTGCTTGATATGATCATCATCTGCTGCCGGCGTATTGACGAGTCTTTAAAGTCCTACACAGAGGTTTCCTGGCTCAAGCGAAACGAAATAGGAGCGCATATGAGATATGTAAGGGACCGAGAATAATGTGTGTATGTGATACCGTATTTCATTCTCGCAATGAATGTGTCGAATGGTTGTATGCGATATAACCTAGTTATCGAATCAAGGATTGATTCGATAAGCCGATACATTGGATACTAGCCGGTTATATGCGATATGACCGGATCATTGAATCAAGTGTTGATTTAATGATTTAATGTATAATTATATATTTGATATATTACTTTGCATTAACTAGTATTGGTTCACTTTAAATGGATTTACTCACTTGGTTTGTGCACATTGTATATGTGATATATTTTGTGCACATGATTGTATCATGTTTGATGATACATGCAAGCTAGGGTTAGTGTAAAGAATTAGACCATGGTTAAGTTTATGATTAGGGTTTTCTTTTTATTTACTTATTCATTTATTTATTCTTTTTTTTTATTTTGGAAAAAGAAAATGATAAAGAAAATAGAATGGTGGCTTGATTTGTTTGTAGTTGAAGTTTCTTGAAACTTTGACTAAGTCACCATTCTTGTCTCATCCTTAACCCTAACCATTCAAGTTAACCATGGTCCATTCTCTACAACTAACCAAGGGTTAGTAAATGATAAGTATTGATTTATTTATCATTTACATAAGACTTATCATAATTCTTTATCATCTTCTTCTTCATCTTCAACTTGAAAAAGGCTTGCACCATCAATGGCAACTAGCCAAAATGAGTGAGAAATCCAAATCTAAAGTCTACCCACTTCCTATTTCTTCATCCTTTACCTCTTGCCAAGTTGTATAGGGTGTTTCCTTCACAAGTTTTCAAGGCTTGGTGAAGTTGGAGCTTGTTCTTGTGATGCCTCGACGTAGATCATCTTCGACATCGAACCGACGATCAAGCCCGCCCATTCTTCGATGATGCCAATGCTAGAGTCAAGGGTTCGATTTGGACAGCGGAGGGAGATCATCGCGGAGCTTAGGAAGTGGTGGACCGGATCTACAAAGGTTGTAGTCACTTTCCCTTAGCATTTAATTCGATTACATGCTTGCTTCGCCTATATATCTAGTTAACGATCCGTATTAGGGTTTGTAGGCACAAGGAATTTTTTTTTGATTTGTGCATGTTTGATCACTTGTGAGACTCCATTAGAGTGCCTAGGAACCCTACAAAAATGTCATAAGTCACATGTCAAGTTCTACCCGTCATTATCTTGTCAATTTGAACCCATCCGTACATACCCCTGACTTTGGTCAAATGATAATACGACTGTCCCAAACTAACTCATCTATCTAAGCAACAAATGAATACCCAGCAGCTACCAAACACTATGCCTTGACTTTGTCCAAAATGCATAGCTGGAATACTACTGAATACCCAAATGAAATGACGGAGGGCTACGAATGGTTTTGGCGAAACCGTGAACGTAGTGAAGTTGATATAACCGAAGGAACCTGATAGCTTTTTAAAAGGAGTGGTTAAAGCTCCGCAATTAAAAATATCCTCTGTTTTAAAATAACCGAGTGGTTTCTTTTAAATTATTCCAACGATTCAACTTTTGGTTTATTTTCTTTGCATTAATAATAATGCGTCCCATCATTAACCTATCATTGCAGAAAACAATGAAAATACAACGTCCTCTTATGCCATCCGCATTCGCCACTGGGTCCCGTCATCACCCGTTAGGTTACTTAACTAACGGCAGAGCGGGAGCTGGGCTAGCGCGGGTGTAAAACATAAGTGACGTCTAAATAGCTATCATATATAGATATTGTACATTCGTCAGACGCAATAATAGGCATTCCAGATCACAGATGAACATTATTGGATATGCAAGCAATCCGTGTTTCTTTAGAGCCTGCAGCGAATGACGGATTACACAGTTGTGATGAATAGCCATTACCCCACCCTAGACCCCTACAGGTACGGCAAACTATCCGCCAAGTACCCGAAGTGAAGCGGTCTCCCTCAACAACGTGAGTAGGCCACTAAACACTTCAAAGTACCAAGTAGTTTGTGCACCCCACCTTGGGTCTATCCTAGGAGCAAAAACAGTAAAATGAAATAATACAACGGTGGCTAAAACCGCAACCTGGATGTGCCCCGCAAAATAATATTACAACATATTACAATTACATTGAATGAATGAATATAACAACCAATCACAAACCCCGGCTAACCGTCACAACAATCCAATACAGTTCATAACCACAAACAGTAAAATCCATTACAGAAATATGCAACCCCCTGCCAACCGACATACTAGCAGTTAGGGGAGGTTTACGAATACATTATACAGTTCACAGATATAATCAAATTAGCAAACATCGTATAATTTCGATCGAGCAAACATATCAGATTCTACTCCAAAACTTCTCTATGCACCTGAGACTTGAGCAGAAAATAAACATTCCAGAAAAGACAAAAACATCACAGAAGAGCCACTAGAAAAACTTGGGCTGAATCGGCTCCAACTCGGCCGCGGATCCACGGAGGATCGGTGGGATCGGCCGCGGTTCCGCGGCTGTTTGGCCGATTCATGAACCCAATTTTTTTTCAATGTTCTTATATTTCTCTGTAGGTTATTCTGCAGGTCCCTGAAAAATTTTCAGACCTCATTTTAAAATCGACAGAAACTATGTGATTTTGATGTTTTTTTTCCGGTTCGTTTTGCATTCGAAATTCATACGACTTTGCTAATGAGTTAATTATTTTTTAGCGAGGCTCTGATACCATTGTAAGTCGCTGAACCACACCCCACGACTTGCGGGGAGGCGAAAAAATGAAAAACGATCTTGTTCTTTGCGTAAACATCGACTAATCGAAGAATCTTTGCTAAACTATAACTAACAAGAAACATAGAAGTTGTTAACTACTATGAGAAGTGATTAACCTAATGAACCGTGTCCTTCGTCTTTTCGTTCTCCACCTCCTCTCCGGCCTTCTCTATGTAGTAGATGATCCACCCGAGAGCTTTACTCCAAGCTTCACCTCTAAACTTGAGGTAACTAGGTTTCTTTAGTTGCTAATCAAAGTACCTAGATGATATAGAGAAGGGTTATGGATTAATTAGTCTATTCTAATCCTTGGTCTCAACACATGAGTGGTAGGATTAGGGTTTGAAGAGAGAGTGAGCTTGAGGAGAGAGAATGTGAGCATGAGAATAAGAAGAGATAATGAACTCATTTGAATATATGAAGCATTATCTTTTATGAAATAAAAAATATAAAATCATTTAACAACCATGCTTCATTTATTCATATGAGTGATTCATCTCATGAGTCATTAGATCAATAAATGATGCATTAACTCCATGGATGAATCACACAAATGAGTCATTAAAACAATAAATACAAATGCCACCTAAACCCTCAAGTCACCATTCTTCTAGAAACTTCCCGCGAAATTACGAGAACGCCCCTCCTATCCATGAAAACACGGAAAAACTTTAGACTATTTAAATCCAATAATCCGATACTAGAATCTGGCTTAAACCAAAGCCGGCTAGTAAAAACTGTCCGAATGTCGTACGTGCGTAAACACACGTATGCGTCCGAACCCTTGTCGTAAAACCATACGACCTCTATATCGTTTCGCCTGGAGTAGGGAAACTCTCTGTGTGGGACTCTAAAGACTCGACTACTATGCTGGCAGTGGGTTTGTCACGACCCGAAAGTACGGAACGCGACTGGCACTTAGATTACGAGACGTCTAAAGGCGTACCGTAACCTAAGTCAGCCAAAGCCCAGAAGAATCTAAACCAAAATCAAAAGAGAGTGAAGGAAAAACCTTAAATGAAAACGGTTTTTAAATCAAATAAGTTGCATAGAATCCCTTAAAAAAACATCAAAAAATTCCGAAAATATCGGCAGAGTCTCCCCTGTATTTTCTATCCCCCAAAATGGGTACAACAAGATAATAAACCTGTAATCATAAAAATGGCATCCCCAAGCGGGAGCTAGCTCTTCGCCCAAGGCGGATCACATCCATATGCAATATAATAGCAATATCAGGAAAAGAGCATAAAAGAAACGCAAAATATCAGAAAACACAACGCCGGCTCAAGTGAGCTCGACCCAAAAGAAACCACAAATATACAAACCTCTCAGTCTCATCACTAGGTCACATATACAATATAAAGTGGTAGATGGAGAATACTAGATACAATGATAGAGCAAAAAGAAATAAAGTGTGCTCACAACCCACCTACGGGCGATGTCGCGAGTCTGAGCAAAAGGAGCTGATGATAAGATAGCCCGCCGCTACAAGGGTGACGGGTCCGACCTGCAAGACACTGTGGCATAATGGGGGTGAGTTGCCAGCTCGTGAGTAGAATATAACATCTAGTAAGGCAATCGTAAGAATGCACGCAATGCGGCACAACATGTATGTCCATATGTGATATAATATCTCTAGTATGCATGCACATGTATGCAATGTCGTTAATAAATCTTTAAGTGTTTTAAATGCTAAGGGTACTGCATTCTTAACTTTAGAAAATGAATATCTGTATAATAGCTAAGTACCATCAAGAAATTATCTGAAAACCCGTGTCAAGCATCGACACCAAATATAAAATCATATCTGTCTCAATATCTCACTGTATCAATGTCTCAAATATCGGGCTCCGTCAGTCCGGATCGACCCATATCATCAAATCTCACGACAACGGTCGGTATCCTCCGGATATCCGCCGTGCCAGACATCACCGGTAGGTAGTCTTCCCCTGCCAGGCTCATCGTCTACAACTCGATCTTCTTGCCCCGGGGTACCATACCGGGCCCACCATGTACCCGAGACGGTTCATCCACTCCTCGAATCGGGTCTCGAAATCCAACAGAAAACATGAAAACTCATGGTGGACGACACATACATCACGAGAAAACTGCAACTTTGTTTTAAAAATGATAAATATAAGCTTTTGTTAAATTCATGCGGTTTTCCCCAAAAATCCAGAAATCGCAGCAATACTGAAATCCTCAAGAAAATCATAATGTTCACATGTTATATATGATAAATGTCTATGATATCAATGTATATGATGTGAGTTTTGGCTAGAAATCTATGTAGATATGATGGTAATGCGAGGTATATGCATGTTATGCAATTCCATATATCATGTATGAATGCAAATGGCGTTATTAAGTTAAACAGGTTCTATAGTGCACGTGACATGGCAATTACCAAAGGCGTGTGTGTCACATGAATAGTGCGTGTGCAACAGATGCCAATGGTAATGGTGTTCGTGTCCTACGAAGTGATATCGCATAAGTATAAATGAATGTCCATGCAATCTAATATACTGTTCGCTATAAGGGTATGCAGTGTACATGAATGGATAAGCTAGCTAACAATATAAATCTTGCAAAAAGTAGGGTAATCCTAACTAGGGGGTGCCTCGCGCCATTCAGACGATTCCCCCATAGATGAATACATCTACTCACCTGAAATCCCCGCTAATCCGATCCGACCACCGCCTTGCCTTTACGTGCCGTGTCCGATGTTTTCCCGACCGATCCTATATTTTTACAACACCAAGTATAAGATTACAAAACCTAAAACGATGCAAGTCACAATATACAATTATCGACGCTCTCGAATTAAACATAACATACACTCGGTGCGCGGGAAAACGCACGAAAATCGCTAATCGTTAACTAGAATCGTCATTTCGGGGAAATCGACAAAACTAAAACCCGACTAGACAAAACCCCGCGTTCGCGCACTCTAATAGTCCTATATGAAGCTAGTTATATTGCTAATATAACGCAATTTGATCGCATTCTAATTTTTTTAAAAATCTAGTAAGCAAATTTCAAACCGATTCGATGCAAACGTCGCAATTTAACGATTTAGCGAGCGTAACCTTACGCAATTAACCACTCTAATCAAATAGGTAACCAAAGCCCTAACTTAACTCTAACCACCATGCTTCAAACCCTAGTTCAACACCAAATCCCATTCTTGATTTTCATGAACAAGAATTTACAACTAAATTAATACTTCAAAATTGAATTTTAGCACACATAAACTACAAGTTAACAAACTAGTTTAGAATTTCACCTCACAAATGGAACCCTAGCATGATCAAGCCACCAAAGAAGCCTCCTTTCTTCTAGTTTTGAACTAAATTTGGTTGAGGAGAGAGTGGATTAGGGTTTTGTTTTGAATTGGAGAAGAAAATGGTGAATTTTTATGGATTTTTCATGATTTTTCATGATTTTTGAAGCAAGAATTGAGGTTAAAAGAGGGGGAGCTGCTGCTATTTTCGGCCAGAGGTGAAGAGGAGGAGGGTGTGGGGTTTTTGGAGAAGTTTCTAGGTCAAAAAGATCCCTCACATCTCATTTAATGCATTTCACATCAACTTTTTACAAAAAAAACCCCTTTTTACATCATTTTTTTCATAATTTTCACACCATAAAACTAAAATGTTGCAAGTCATGATACAATTTTATTAACACCATATTTTAGCTTATAAAGACTCCTAATTATGAAATTTACCTAATTAAATTTGTATTTATCACTAATTTAATGTATTTAAAAAGGCTTAAAATAATAAAAAAATAATTAATTACGAATTTTTTTTTATTTAACTAGAAAATTATAAGTGACATTTTAGTAACAAAATTATAGTAATATCTTATCTAAATTTTGTATAATTAGGTCTACAATGAAAAATACCTATTTTGACTTTTTACGGAAAAAAGCCGAAAAATTAGCCGATTACCGAAAAACTGCCTAAACGATTTTCGAAGAGTTACAATCTTCCCCCCTTAAAGAAATTCGGTCCTTGAATTTAGAATTTAACTATGCGTACCTTCAAAAAGATGGGGATATCTCTTCCTCATCTCGACCTCGTTCTCCCAGGTGACCTCCTCGCTGTTCGGGCCACGCCAAAGGACCTTGACGGACGGTATGACCTTCGACCTCAATTTCTTCACCTGCCGATCCAAGATGACCACCGGCTGCTCGGTGAAAGAAAGATCACGCTCTAGCTGGATCGTTTGGTGCTGAATCACCTGGGAAGGATCATGAAGGTACTTGCGGAGCATCGAGACATGGAATACGGGGTGAACATCGGGGAAGCTAGGCGGAAGAGCTAACCGATAAGCGACTGGACCAACACGCTCTAGGATCTCGAAAGGACCAACATATCTAGGACTCAGCTTCCCTTTCCGCCCAAATCTCATCACACCTTTCATCGGAGAGACCTTCAGGAAAACATGATCGCCAACAGCGAACTCGAGTCGGCGACGACGCTTGTCAGCATATGATTTCTGCCTGCTCTGTGCCGCTCTCATCCTGTCTCGAATCAGGTGTATCTTCTCGGTCGTCTCCTATACAATCTGCGGCCCCAAAATACTGCTCTCCCTAAGCTCTGTCCAACATACAGGCGATCGACATCTCCTCCCATATAAAGCCTCGAAAGGTGCCATCTGAATCGTCTCCTGGAAGCTATTATTGTAGGAAAACTCGATCAAAGGCAAATGACGATCCCAGCTACCACTGAAATCTAAAACACAAGCTCTGAGCATGTCCTCAAGAGTCTGAATCATACGCTCCGACTGACCGTCAGTCTGAGGATGAAAGGCTGTGCTAAAACTCAATCGGGTGCCCAATGCTTCCTGGAGTTTCTGCCACAATCGGCTGGTAAACTGGGTGCCCCGGTCGGACACGATGCAAGTCGGAACGCCATGCGGTCGCACTATCTCATCAATATAAACCTGGGCGTACTGAGAAAATCCAAAAGTGGTCCTCACTGGCAGGAAGTGAGCCGCTTTCGTCAGTCGATCCACAATCACCCAAATAAAGTCGTACCCTCGACTGGTCCTGGGTAGACCCACAATGAAATCCATGGAGAACTGCTCCCAATTCCACTCAGGGATGGGCAAAGGCTGTAACTCGCCGGCTGGCCTCTGGTGCTCGGCCTTGACTTGCTGACAAGTCAGGCATCTCGACACAAAGTCTGTAATATCCGTCTTCATCCCGTCCCACCAGTAAACCTCTCTCAAATCACGATACATTTTGGTGGAACCTGGATGCACACTGTATACTGATCTATATGCCTCCTCGAGAATATCACGCCTCAGTCCCTCTGAATCTGGCACACACAGTCGAGTCCCAAATCGAAGTATCCCCTGATCATCAATCACGAACTCGGAAACTCTGCCCTGCCGAATCTGCTTAATAATCTCTAATGTACGGGCATCGCCGGACTGTGCCTCGTGGATACGGTCAAGTAACTGTGGGCATGCTCTGAAATGGGCCAGCTGTCCCCCTATAGGAGCAAACTCGAATTGCACTCTGCTGTCACGTAACACCTGCCAATCCGCCGTCGACTGCATATGTACTGCGCTCAAACAAGATAAGCTACCTCCTGGCCTCCTACTCAAAGCATCCGCCACCACATTCGCCTTGCCCGGATGGTATAAAATCTCGCAGTCATAATCCTTCACCAACTCCATCCATCGGCGCTGTCTCAGGTTCAGATCTCACTGCTGGAAAATATACTTCAAACTCTTGTGGTCAGTGAATATCTGGCACGACTCACCGTATAGGTAATGTCTCCAGATCTTAAGTGCAAATACCACTGCAGCCATCTCTAAATCATGGGTGGGGTAGTTCTGCTCGTGTTTCCTCAGCTGCCGAGAAGCATACGCGATAACTCTGTCGTGCTGCATCAATACACATTCCATCCCCACTCGAGAAGCATCACAATATACCACGAACCCGCCTGATCCTGAAGGCAATGCTAACACTGGTGCAGTAGTCAGACGAGTCTTCAACTACTGGAAGCTATCCTCACATGCCTGGGTCCAATCAAAAGGAACCCCCTTCCGGGTCAACCCGGTCAAAGGTGCAGCAATGCGGGAGAAATCCTGGACAAAACGTCGATAATAGCCGGCCAGACCTAGAAAGCTGTGAACCTCTGTAACTGATACTGGTCTAGGCCAATGCTGAACTGCTTCGATCTTCTTCGGGTCCACACAAATACCATCTCTCGTCACCACATGACCCAAGAAATCGACACTGTCTAGCCAGAATGCGCACTTGGAGAATTTGGCGAACAGCTGATGCTCCCTCAAAGTCTGCAATGTGATACGTAAGTGCTGCTCATGCTCCTCCCGGCTCCGAGAATAAACCAAGATGTCGTCAATGAACACAATAATGAACTGATCGAGATACGGCCTGAATACACGGTTCATCAAATCCATAAATGCTGCCGGGGCATTGGTGAGCCCGAACGACATCACCAAGAACTCATAATGACCATAACGAGTACGGAAAGCGGTCTTCGGAATATCCTCCTTCCGAACCCGCAACTGGTGATAACCTGATCGTAAATCAACCTTCGAGAAGAACCCTGCACCCTGGAGCTGATCGAATAAGTCATCAATGCGGGGTAGGGGATACCTGTTCCGCACAGTAACCCGGTTCAGCTGACGATAATCAATGCATAAGCGCATACTTCCGTCCTTCTTAACAAACAAGACGGGAGCACCCCAAGGTGATACACTCGGTCGGATAAGCCCTTTGTCCAGCAAGTCCTGTAACTGATCCTTTAGCTCTCTCAGCTCCGCCGGGGCCATCCGATAAGGCGGTATAGAGATAGGCCCCGTGCCGGGGATCAAGTCAATACAGAACTCAATCTCGCGCTCTGGTGGCAGACCAGGCAGCTCGTCAGGGAATACATCAGGAAACTCCCCCACAACAGGGACCTGGTCCAACGGAACCTCTGTGGAGCTAGTATCACAAATATAGGCTAAGAATCCCTGACACCCTTTCCTTAAGAGCTGACCAGTGCGAAGAGAAGAAATCAAGCTGGGAAGGGTAGCACTACGATCTCCCTGAATAACAAGAACCGGCTCACCAGGAAAACTGAATCTGACTGCCTTTTCACGGCAGTCCAGGGATGCATAACAGGTGGCTAGCCAGTCCATACCAAGAAGAACGTCAAAGTCTAGCATATCGAGGAGAATCAAATCAACTGAAGAATCTCTCTCCCCGATACGAACGGAACATGATCGGTACACAAAACGGGCAACAAAAGACTCGCCTACCGGGGTAATAACAACAAGCGGCTGATCTAACGGAGAAGACTCTCGGCCCAACCTCGGTGCAAAGTATGTGGATACATAGGAATGTGTGGAGCCTGGATCAAATAATACCCGTGCATCAAAAGAACATACTGGCAGAGTACCTGTCACGACGGCATTGGATGCCTGTGCATCCTGAGGAGTCAATGCGAACACTCGGGCCTGTCCACCACTAATAGCTGGCTGTCCTCTGCCTCTACCTCGGCCTCTGCCTCTGTCGCCTCGTCCTCTCGGAACTGGACCGCCACGCCCACGGCCTCTAGAAGCATCTGACTGACGTGGAGCATCGTCAGGAGTAGGAAGTAAGCTCTCTGAGAAGGTGGTGAGGGTGGTAAAGTCACATGCGGGACTGTCGCCACTCCCTGACGTCCCATGGTACAGTCTCTGACACGGTGGTACTGACTCCCACACCGAAAACATCCTGGAGATGACTGCTGGGTCTGTGGATATGAACCAAATAACTGACCTCGTCTCAATCCTCTACCTCCACCATCTCCCGGAAATAATCTATCGCGGTGTCTACCCATCTGCCGCTGAGCTGGCGTATCAGTGCGGATCCTCTTCGGCCCAGAAACGACCGGAGTCTCAGAAATACGCTCCTCCAAAAGGCTGCATCCATCGCGGCTGCGTATGTATCAAAGTGCTGGGTGCCGATGGCAAGGAATAGCTGTGTATCAAGCCCTCGTACAAACCTCTTTATTCTCTTCTCTTCTGTGTCGACTAGGTACGGAGCATATCGAGACAACTGGGTAAACTGTATATCATACTCCGACACCGTCATCCCAGGAGTCTTGCGCAAAGACTCAAAACTACGGGCTCGAGCATCTCGGACACTCTCCGGAAGAAAACGGGCAAGAAATGCACATGTAAACTCATCCCAGGTCATAGAAGGTAGACCTGCAGCTCGGCCTCTCTCTACTGAGTCGTACCATGTCTGGGCAAGACCCTCCAGACGAAAACTCGCAAACTCCACCAATCTATCATCAGAACACCTCAATGAACGGCAAATCCGAGCCATCCTATCAAGAAATGCCTGTGGGTCCTCTGTCGCATCTGTACCGGTAAAAGCTGGAGGTCTCAATCTCATGAACTCCTGTAGTGAAACAGGGACAGTCTCCGTAGTAGCAGCAAGAGTGACCATCTATGCAGCAGGTATGATCGTGGTCTGTGCGGTGGAAGGAACGTCCTCGGATCTCTGTGCCCGACTGGACTCAACTAAAGATCCTATCATCTGCTGCAACTCTTGCATGCCGGCCTCTAGTCTGGCAATACGGTCTGGATAAGGCGGATCAGTATGACCCTGAGGGGTAGGCGTATCCTCCCGCTCGATCCTCGCCTCAGACGAGCCCGCTCGAATCTCATCCCTAGCGGCAGCCCGCTGAGCTCTTGTAGTCTTTGGCGGCATCGAAGCTGGAATAAGAAACAGGACTGATAAGATCATTGCAATTGAATCAAGAAATGCAAGGAATCGAGAGAGGAAATACAAGCAATTATGTACTAAGGTCACTTAGGCGGAGTACCGTATCGTAAGTATGCCGCGGATCATACCCACGCTACGCCACTCTGCTTAAGTCACCTACTCCATCTACCAAGGTCGTCCTACACTCAGAAAGGTAAAACCTACGCTCTGATACCAACTTTGTCACGACCCGAAAGTACGGAACACGACTGGCACTTAGATTACGAGACATCTAAAGGCGTACCGTAACCTAAGTCAGCCAAAGCCCAGAAGAATCTAAACCAAAATCAAAAGAGAGTGAAGGAAAAACCTTAAATGAAAACGGTTTTTAAATCAAATAAGTTGCATAGAATCCCTTAAAAAAACATCAAAAATTTCCGAAAATTTCGGCAGAGTCTCCCCTGTATTTTCTATCCCCCAAAATGGGTACAACAAGATAATAAACCTGTAATCATAAAAATGGCATCCCCAAGCGGGAGCTAGCTCTTCGCCCAAGGCGGATCACATCCACATGCAATATAATAGCAATATCAGGAAAAGAGCATAAAAGAAACGCAAAATATCAGAAAACACAACGCCGGCTCAAGTGAGCTCGACCCAAAAGAAACCACAAATATACAAACCTCTCAGTCTCATCACTAGGTCACATATACAATATAAAGTGGTAGATGGAGAATACTAGATACAATGATAGAGCAAAAAGAAATAAAGCGTGCTCGCAACCCACCTACGGGCGATGTCGCGAGTCTGAGCAAAAGGAGCTGATGATAAGATAGCCCGCCGCTACAAGGGTGACGGGTCCAACCTGCAAGACACTGTGGCACAACGGGGGTGAGTTGCCAGCTCGTGAGTAGAATATAACATCTAGTAAGGCAATCGTAAGAATTCACGCAATCCGGCACAACATGTATGTCCATATGTGATATAATATCTCTAGTATGCATGCACATGTATGCAATGTCATTAATAAATCTTTAAGTGTTTTAAATGCTAAGGGTACTGCATTCTTAACTTTAGAAAATGAATATCTGTATAATAGCTAAGTACCATCAAGAAATCATCTGAAAACCCGTGTCAAGCATCGACACCAAATATAAAATCATATCTGTCTCAATATCTCACTGTATCAATGTCTCAAATATCGTGCTCCTTCAGTCTGGATCGGCCCATATCATCAAATCTCACGACAACGGTCGGTATCCTCCGGATATCCGCCGCGCCAGACATCACTGGTAGGTAGTCTTCCCCTGCCAGGCTCATTGTCTACAACTCGATCTTCTTGCCCCGGGGTACCATACCGGGCCCACCATGTACCCGAGACGGTTCATCCACTCCTCGAATCGGGTCTCGAAATCCAACAGAAAACATGAAAACTTATGGTGGACGACACATACATCACGAGAAAACCGCAACTTTGTTTTAAAAATGATAAATATAAGCTTTTGTTAAATTCATGCGGTTTTCCCCAAAAATCCAGAAATCGCAGCAATACTGAAATCCTCAAGAAAATCATAATGTTCACATGTTATATATGATAAATGTCTATGATATCAATGTATATGATGTGAGTTTTGGCTAGAAATCTATGTAGATATGATGGTAATGCGAGGTATATGCATGTTATGCAATTCCATATATCATGTATGAATGCAAATGGCGTTATTAAGTTAAACAGGTTCTATAGTGCACGTGACATGGCAATTACCAAAGGCGTGTGTGTCATATGAATAGTGCGCGTGCAACAGATGCCAATGGTAATGGTAATGGTGTTCGTGTCCTACGAAGTGATATCGCATAAGTATAAATGAATGTCCATGCAATCTAATATACTGTTCGCTATAAGGGTATGCAGTGTACATGAATGGATAAGCTAGCTAACAATATAAATCTTGCAAAAAGTAGGGTAATCCTAACTAGGGGGGCGCCTCACGCCATTCAGACGATTCCCCCATAGATGAATACATCTACTCACCTGAAATCCCCGCTAATCCGATCCGACCACCGCCTTGCCTTTACGTGCCGTGTCCGATGTTTCCCCGACCGATCCTATATTTGTACAACACCAAGCATAAGATTACAAAACCTAAAACGATGCAAGTCACAATATACAATTATCTACGCTCTCGAATTAAACATAACATACACTCGGTGCGCGGGAAAACGCACGAAAATCGCTAATCGTTAACTAGAATCGTCATTTCGGGGAAATCGACAAAACTAAAACCCGACTAGACAAAACCCCGCGTTCGCACACTCTAATAGTCCTATACGAAGCTAATTATATTGCTAACATAACGCAATTTGATCGCATTCTAATTTTTGTAAAAATCTAGTAAGCAAATTTCAAACCGATTCGATGCAAACGTCGCAATTTAACGATTTAGCGAGCGTAACCTTACGCAATTAACCGCTCTAATCAAATAGGTAACCAAAGCCCTAACTTAACTCTAACCACCATGCTTCAAACCCTAGTTCAACACCAAATCCCATTCTTGATTTTCATGAACAAGAATTTACAACTAAATTAATACTTCAAGATTGAATTTTAGCACACATAAACTACAAGTTAACAAACTAGTTTAGAATTTCACCTCACAAATGGAACCCTAGCATGATCAAGCCACCAAAGAAGCCTCCTTTCTTCTAGTTTTGAACTAAATTTGGTTGAGGTGAGAGTGGATTAGGGTTTTGTTTTGAATTGGAGAAGAAAATGGTGAATTTTTATGGATTTTTCATGATTTTTCATGATTTTTGAAGCAAGAATTGAGGTGAAAAGAGGGGGAGCTGCTGCTATTTTCGGCCAGAGGTGAAGAGGAGGAGGGTGTAGGGTTTTTGGAGAAGTTTCTAGGTCAAAAAGATCCCTCACATCTCATTTAATGCATTTCACATCAACTTTTTACAAAAAAACCCCTTTTTACATCATTTTTTTCATAATTTTCACACCATAAAACTAAAATGTTGCAAGTCATGATACAATTTTATTAACACCATATTTTATCTTATAAAGACTCCTAATTATGAAATTTACCTAATTAAATTTGTATTTATCACTAATTTAATGTATTTAAAAAGGCTTAAAATAATAAAAAAAATAATTAATTACGAATTTTTTTTTATTTAACTAGAAAATTATAAGTGACATTTTAGTAAAAAAATTATAGTAATATCTTATCTAAATTTTGTATAATTAGGTCTACAATGAAAAATACTTATTTTGACTTTTTACGGAAAAAAGCCGAAAAATTAGCCGATTACCGAAAAACTGCCTAAACGATTTTCGAAGGGTTACAGGGTTTAACCACAGGCCGCAAGCGGCACTAGCTGTACGTAACGGTCCCCAGGTAGATGTCGATAAGAAGGCCGATGAGGAAACCCATCCGAACTCCTATTAAGCCTGATGTGACAATCTCCGTACAGTCCAGTCTGTTCGTCTAAGACAATCGCATATCGGGCCTAGGGGCGCGCCAATCGTCAGTCCCCTAATAGCGGTATAAGTCGTGTCGGAGCGTAGCCCATTACACCTTGATAAACAACTGGAACCTGTAGGGTTGCTAGGCACGCGCACAAGGGTCTACGAGGCATCAACCATGCCCGATTAAAATTTTAGCCGTGCCGAACAACCCGAAGCCGGATCTTTAAACTAGGGTTTAGGCGAAAACATGCATGTTAAACACTTTAACACTAAGTGAGAGGGATTACAACCTTTGTAGATCCGGTCCTTCACTTCTTAAGCTCCATGTTGAGGTCCCTTCGCTGCGATCATCGTGTTCTGGACTCTCGAGAGGTTCCACGAAGAGAAAGATGCAGTCTTGCTTCCGATCTTCGATACAAAGATGATCTACCTTGAAGTTTCATTAACACAAGCTAACACTCATAATATGAAGTGAACAATCTCATCTAAATGGAAAGGATAGATGAGGATGATGAAGTAGGATTTCTGCTCTCAATTATAATCTTTTTCTCACTCACTTTCATCACAAAAGAAAGCTTTTTCATGAAGGAACTCAAGGAAGAAGAAGATGAATGAAGATGATAACTTAATCCTTTTATGATGAACAATGAATTATTGTAGTTGTTACAAATCTAACCAAGGGTTAAGCATGAAAGAGTTAACCCTTGTAGAGAGTTGACTAGAGTTAATGGTTTGGATTGGGTTAACATAATATCTCACAAAAAATATCAAGCAACCACAAAGTCAAAGCTTCATGAAGCTTCATGGAAGCTTCATGCAAAAGCTAACCCTAATCCAAACCCTAACCAAGTTTAAACCCTAATCCATTGTTAAATTTGTAACCCTAACATGTTACAATAATATATATCACATATACAATATATTTTGTAACAATAGAAAATAATACAATTAACATATATCGCATATATATCAATGTATTATCCCGTGAGAAAATTAATCTTTTAGTGAGCTAATATTAGTTAATGTAATTTAATATATCATATATATTATTATACATTAAATTATCGAATCAACACTTGATCCGACAATCCGGCTATATCGCATATAACCTACTAATACGATGACCCGGCTATATCACATATACCCGGCCGATATCTCATATCGCGAGAATCCAATACGGTAACACATACCACATTATCATCGGTCCCGCACATATCACATATGTGCTACTACTCCTTTTTGCCAGAGCCAAGAAACCTCTGTGTATGACTCTAAAGAATCGTCAACATGCCGGCAGTAGGTGATGATCATATCAAACACCCACAAGCTGCAAGCGGTCAGCTAAACGTAACAGCCACCCTGATATTGATCGCTCAGAAGATCAACAAGCAAGCCTGTACATTCTCCTGTGAATCCAATCAGTAACACTCCCGTACAGTCCGGTCTCGTCGTCTGATATGTCGCATATCTCGCCTAGGGGTGGTAAACGTCAGACCCCAGTAGCTCGATAAGTCATGTCGATATGAGGTCTATAACAGTTTGAGAAACTACTGATAACACTTACCAGTAAATCTCAACAACCATGACCAGGGATTTCCGGTTATAGCCAATCGAACACAGCGCAACATCAACTCCCTATACCGGGAGAGACCAATCCCCTCCTATCGCTCATTGCCTCCATGTGATTCGGGACTGTACCCAAAATCCACCTTTTTGCAAGCCCTCTTGGATGTGGTATGATGGAAATCAAAGCACAGTAGGAATCACACAAGACTCTATGACGATCTCGGGTCAACAGACTACTCTGTACCAGTGTCACCGGAGAACTTCCATCTGACGTAAGGTATAATACCATCTGGGAGTTCTCAGCGAGTCCGTTCAGTGTACCCAGTCTCCACTGAGCACCCGTACACCATCCTTGATGTCAAACACCGATGGATATGGGATCATCCATCGCCCATCATATGGGTCAAGATGCGTATACTCTAGTCTACTCTGGTGTATCGATGCCCTGTCTCGATACACCCTCGACTAGGAACAGTTATAGGAAGTACTCGTCGACTACCGTGGCCCCACTAGTATGATCTCATCATAGTCCCAGTAGTCGAGTACATATCCTAAGGGCTTTATCAACATGTAACATAGAGACAGTCAGAGTACATGTTAAGATAAAGTACAACCAGATAGCATACTATCATGTCGAGCAAGAAAGTCCTCCCTATATATGTCCTAGCATCCACTACAATATACATCGTATGTACAGTAATGGCCTCTAGGGCATACATATAACTAACAATTTCCCACTTGCACTAGGGCCATCTGTTGTGGTATCGCATACCCAACAATTAGCTGTGGTTGAAGTATCTCATACTCAACCATCCCATAAAAGTCTCTACGGGGAAAAAGGCCTTTGTGAGTGGATTGTTAGTTATATGTATGCCCTAGAGGCCATTACTATACATAGGATGTATATTGTAGTGGATGCTTGGACATATATAGGGAGGACTTTCTTGCTCGACATGATAGTATGCTATCTGGTTGCTCTTTACCTTAACGTGTACACTGATTGTCTCTCTGTTACATGTTAGTAAAGCCCTTAGAATGTGTACTTGACTACCTGGACTATGATGCGGATCATACTAGTGGGGACATGGTAGTCCATAAGTACATCCTTCAAAGTCCCTAGTCGTGGGTGTATCGAGACGGGGCATCGATATACCAGAGTAGACTAGCGTGTACCTTCTCGACCCATACAGATGGGCGATGGATGATCCCATATCCATTGGTGTTTGACATCAGAAATGATATACGGGTGCTCAGTGGAGACTGGGTACACTGGACGGACTCGCTGAGAACTCCCAGATGGTAATATACCTTACGTCAGATGGCAGTTCTCTGGTGACACTGGTACAGAGTAGTCTGTTGACCCGAGATCCTCATAGAGTCTTGTGTGATTCCTTCTATGCTTTGATTTCCACCTTACCACGTCCAAGAGGGCGTGCAAAACGGTGGCTTTTGGGTACAGTCCCGAATCACATGGAGGCAATGAGCGATAGGAGGGGATTCGTCTCTCCCGGTATAGGGAGTTGATGTTGCGCTGTGTTCGATTGGCTATAACCGGAAATCCCTGGCCAGGGTTACTAAGATTTACTGGTAAGTGTTACCTGTAGTTTCTCGAACTGTTATAGACCTCATATCGACACGACTTATCGAGCTATTGGGGTCTGACGTTTACCACCCCTAAGCGAGATATGCGACATATCAGACGACGAGACCGGACTGTACGATAAGTGTTACTGGTTGGATTCACAGGAGTATGAGCGGGCTTGCTCGTCGATCTTCTGATCGCTCAATACCCGGGTGGCTATTACGTTTAGCAGACTGCTTGTGGCTTGTGGGTGTTTGATATGATCATCACCTGCTGCCGGCGTATTGACGAGTCTTTAGAGTCCTACACAGAGGTTTCCTGGCTCAAGCGAAACGAAATAGGAGCGCATATGAGATATGTGCGGGACCGAGAATAATACCAGTATGTGATACTGGATTCTATTCTCGCGATTTGTATCATCGGCAGGTTATATGTGATATAGCCGGGTTACCGAATCAAGTGTTTATTCGATACATTGATACACTTGATATTAGTCGGTTATATGCGATATGACCGGATCATTAAATCAAGTGTTGATTTAATGATTAGATATATAATTATATATTTGATATATTACTTTACATTAACTAGTATTTGTTCACTTAAGATGGAATTTCTCACTTGATGTGCACAAGTAGTATATGTGATATATTTTTGTGCACTAGTTTGTATCATGTTTGATGATACATGCAAACTTGGGTGTTTGTTTGGTTTAAACCATGGTTGGTCAATGGTTAGGGTTTCATTTGCCTCATTTACTTATTCATTTTTTTATTTATTCATTTTAGAAAGAAATAAAATGGTGGCTAACTTTGGATTATCTTTGAAGCTTCATGAAGCTTTGAAATGGTTGACCATTTTGTTTTTTTCCTTAACCCTAACCATTCACTTAAACCTTGGTTCATTCTCTACACTTAACCATGGTTGATAAAATGATAAGAATGACTTTATTTCCATTTTATTCATTATTCTTATCATATTATCTTCTTCTTCTTCTTCTTCAAGAAGAAAGAAGCTTGCTAGCTTCAATGGTGATTTGAGAAAAAGAATGAGAAATCCAATTCTAAAGTGAACCCACTTCCTATTTCTCCATCCTCTACCACTTGCCAAGTAGTATAGGGTGTTTTATTCACAAGTTTCATGGCTTAGTGATGTTGGAGCTTGATCTTGTGTTGCCTCGACGTAGATCATCTTCGGCATCGAAGTCGACGACCTAGCCCGCCCATTTCTCCGATGAAGCCGACGCTAGAGCCCGGGATCCGATGATCGCAGCGAGGGGACATCATCATGGAGCTATGGAGGTGGAGGACCGGATCTACAAAGGTTGTATTTTCGTTCACTCTTAGTTAAGTTGTTAACTAGTTGCTTGTTTTGCCTAAAATTCTAGTTAACGATCGCATTAGGGTTTCTCGGCACCGGAAATTTTTGAATTTGGCATGGTTGATGCCTTGTAAGACCTCCTTAGAGTGCCTAGAAACCCTACAGTGGTATCAGAGCCTTAGGCGACGCGTAGACGAAGTTAGAAACCCGATCGAACCCGAAACCCTAATGCTTAACCCTTCTCTGTACATTTTATGAAAATGTGGATTTTTCCAAATTAAAAATATCCAAAAATTACAGCAGGGTATTATAAGAGTTATTGTGAAACACGATAGCCCAAATCAACTAAACGGCCGCGGAACCGCGGCCCCACCCAGGCATGTGCGGCGGTTCCGCGACGATATAGAGGCATCTTTTAATTTTAATTGCAGCGTAATTCATATACTTTGGTGCTGTATTTTCTGGGAATTTTTAAATTCTACTCAAGAGTTGAGTATTCTGGGTTGTATTGGGAGTTCGTATATTCGATCGGATTGTCTAATTTTGTCTATGTGTTTTTCCGGATAATTTTAGAATATGTTAAAAAGTTCGACCGGATATAAATACCCACTTTTTTCCCTGCCGGGAAATTTCCAATTGTTGGATTTTTCCGTGGTTTAAAGACGTTCTAAGTAGTGCAAGTAACGCGATGGACCCTCTAGAAGACAACAAACCTTAACTCGATTATGTGACCGTCATGAACTGCCCATTGAACCTTAGGGTTTGGGGCAGTACGACATGCCACATGTGAGGCGTTGGCTTGACCCTTCTACGGCTGGACCGTTGGTACTGAGGCATGAACTGGATGTTTTTAAACTTGTTTCATGTGTTGATCTGTTTCGGGAAAACTTGGGTGTTTGATTGTTCGATCGGAAAGTTTAACATTTTTTATTTATCTGGAATGGGATACAATACTTGGAATCCACAAGCAGTTATGAGATAACTGATTTGAATGTTATAAACATAGCACTTTAGTCTCACTTGATCGGTTGCCACGGAATTTTGATACGATCAAAAGTCCGTCGCAATCACGTAGCGTACGCGGATACTCGCCGGTAAACTTAATAGACAGCCACGCCCCAAAGCCCCGACCAAGTGACTGTAGGAGAACCCCGTCGCCGAAAGCATCCATTCGGGTGCTCGCGGCAGCGGTGTTCCGCCTTGGTGCACTTCGTCGACGGCGTCGAGGGTGTGGCCGCCTACTAAAGTTTGCGACGAGCATTCGATCAGGATGTCGGGAATCTTGTTGAATTGCCCGACTTGATATTGAAAAGTGTTTCCGATAATGAGACTAAAATGCGGGGTTTATAATTGTTAGGCATGCGATGTCTAAGGAATTCATTTGATTAGGCATGCGATGTCTATGCAGGTTGTGGATTCCAACTGTTGTAGTTTTACACTTTCTTTTCTGTGACCGTAAGTGTAATATGTGATATCGCCAGTTTCGTTGCTATATGTCAACGACAATTGGGATGCGCATATTTACTTACGTTGATGACATGTGATGTTATGTGTTGCTGGATATGTTATATTGGATCGTCGTGTTTGAATAGCCGGGTTTTTTTTATGTGAGATGAGTGTTTTTCATTTTCATTCATGTAAAAACTTGTATGTAATATTCTTTTATTGGGGCACTTCCAGGTTGCGGAAGATGTCACCTTTTGTATATTATTTTCTTTTCCGCACTAGGATAGACCCAAGGTGGAGAGCACAAGTAACCGGGTTCTGGAGTTCAGTGGGAGACTAACTCGAGGAGTCGAGTCCGGGTCTCCTAACTCTAGAATTGGTAGGGTTGCTTGCCGCTCTCGTAGGGGTCTAGGGGTGTGGGTTTGGCTATTCATCGCGACCGTGGAATCCATGTTTTATACTGGCTCGTATTGAAAACACGGACGTCCTAGTATATCCAATGTTTCATATGATTCTTCTGCTGCGATATCTGTGATGTGATCATTTGATGTTCTGTGATAGATACTGTATATAGTATATATGATATATTATATAGACGTTACTTATGTTTTACACCCGCGCTAGCCCTGCCCCGCTCTGCCGTTAGTTACCTAACCTAACGGTGCGCGAGGGGACATCGAGGCGAATGCGGATGGCCTAAGTGTACGTCGTATTTATCTGTGATGTTTAGGTGCTTAAACGATGGGACTTCATTAATATGATTAATGAAAGTAAAAGAAACCTAAAGATGTTGTAGAATCGAATTTCAAAAATAAAACAGGTAGCTACGGTTCTTGCTTTGCATCACGGTGTTTCTTGTAGAACATCCTGCACCTTATTTGATAAGGAAAGGACCGAGATCCCTTCACCGGGAGTGACTCCTTTAGCAATAACTGGCAGATTCTACAACCCTCAGTTTGTCTTTTGATTGCTTCTATAGTTTCTGCTTTGCACAGTGATATATATGATATATCTCGCACCTCATTCGACGAGGAAAGGGCCGACGATCCCTTCACCGGGAGTGACCTCTTTAGCAAAACTAGAAAAGTCTCAAAAACACTCCATTTCAAAAATCATTTGATTCTACAACGATATCAAGTTCATTACGCAATAGGTTTTCAGAAAAACCTGTTGTAGCCCTCCGTCATTTCAGATAAGTACTAGTTAGTATTCGTGTTGCGGTAGTTTGGCCTCCGTCAAGGCGTAGTGTACGGTAGCTAACTAGTGCTTATCTGCTAGCATATGATGTGATTGGATTAGGGTATTCTTACGGCGTTGTTTGGCCTCCGTCAAGGGTCGTGCGGGTGGGTTTAATTCAATCAGGAAATAACGGGTTGAACTTGACTAGCGGACTATGGGTAGTTTGGCCTCCGTCAAGGTCATAGGACGCTAAGGGCAAAATTATCGGGAGTTTCAAGTGTTGAAATTTGCAAAGAGATTGCATACCTTCTATGAGATAGTTGGATCCCGATATCCGCTGCGAGTAAGAGTTACTCCTGGGAGAGTTTTACACATTACAATTAGCCGATCAAGTAGGTGTCTAGAAAGGTTTCAACGGGGTTACGCCTCTGGGAAAACGAGGTTTACATTAATTAGGTTCGTGCGAAAGCACGGGGGACCTCCCTCAAAGTACCGACACTGGCCTGGCTGAAAGATTGGCGAACTTGTAGTGTGTAATTAATCCCGGCTTGTCTTTCCTTTTAGGGTTTGAAGGAAGATTTGATAAAAACAGTGGGAGCCATCCTGATTAGATAAAATAATAACCAATCTATTCTTGCAAGAGCGCACGCTGAGTGTTTTCTTCTCTCTCTCTCTCCAGGTAGCGACCATATCACTCCTTAATCAAGATAATAATACGGATATTGACCGAATCCGCTTGTTATACTACGCTGGGGAACGTTGGTCCCGCTCCAACTTATAATTGTTATAAGACAGAGCAGGAAATTGGGGATTACCAGAATTCCCGTGCCGCCCAAACGAAGAGAGTGCATGCTGATGCATCATCCTCGGGTGTGTTCATTGTACAGAACTGTTTCTCTGTATCCTCTATGTACTGGGTATTTGATACCGGATCAGGATCCCAGATATGTAATCTGTTACATAAGGCTACAGATAGGTAGAGAACTGAGAACAGGTGATAAGTTTCATGAGACAGAAAACGGGGCAAGTGTTGCAACCAAGTCTGTTGGTCACTGTCATCCTGTATTACCAATACATTGATTCTGAACGAATGTTATTAGATACTGAACCTGATATACAAAATCATATCAGTCTCTTTATTAGTAAAGAAAGGATAAAATTTTGTATTGTTGGATAATGTTTTGAACATTTCCTATATCAAAAGTTGATCGGTTCAGGCACGTTATCTAAAAGCATTGATGTTCTAAATCAAACTACAGTTCTTAGTATACAGAACACACACAAGAGGAAGAGTTCAGAACTGAACGAATCCTTCATGAGGTATTGTAGACAAGGTCATATCAATGCGACCCGACTGGCTGAAGTTACATTTAGATGCATATTTAAATCTGTTTGAATTTACATCTTGTGAAACTTGCCAGTCATGTCACAGAGATAAGATGACCATAGCTCTGTTCACTGGAAACAGAGAAAGAGTTAGTGAACTCTTGGGATGATACATGTTGATGTATAAAGGTCCCCTGTCTACACATGCCAAGACCAGTTCTTTGTACTTCATTACATTCTCTGATGATCTCTTTAGATTCAGACATATGTTCCTGTTGAAACACAAGTCAGAACCTTTTGAGATATTCACAGAATATAAGATAGAAGTAGAGAACCAATACGGGTATAAGTATTATGTCCTTTGATGAGATCAAGGAGGAGAATACTTGTGCATAGAATTCCTGGACTATTCTAAAGGAGAATGAGATTCTCTCTCAGCATTACTCCTCCGTATACACCATAGCACGATGGAATATCGGGGTGGAGAAATAGCACCCTATGTGATATGGTGTGCTCTATGATGAGTACTACTGAGTTACCTATTTCCTTTTGGGAGTTATGCACTTGAGAAGCTGCATACCTATTGAAAAGGGTTTCAATCAAATCAGTTGCCTACCGCTTCATATGTGATATGGAAAGGAAAGGGCCCATATCTTAAGTTAGTTAAGATCTGAGGTTGTCCGGCCTATGTCTAAAAGAAAAATCCGGACATGATCGAGGCTAGGTCTGTTATGTACAACTGGAATGGTTCCAACTATACAAACTACAGCTGATGATTTGATAGAACCAAAGGATTCAATAGTCCCCGACGAAACTCAGCCTCTCCGCCGATCTAGTAGGGTTCCTCACCCACCTGAGAGATACTTTTGTTTCTCTATGACAGTGGGAGTGAGGACTGCATCATGAGATGATGACCCAACTAGTTTCGAGCTGGCCATCAGGAGTAGGACTCTGTAAGAATGGCTGGATGCTTAGTGATCTGAGATGGAATCCTTATACACCAACAAAGTATGGACTTTGGTTACTTTATCTGAAGGGTTAAATCCCCATCAGGAGCAAGTATATCTTGAGAAGATTACTTGGTGTACATGAAAAAATTGAGACTTTCAAAGCTAGACTTGTTAAAGGTTTGCATCATTGACCAGGTATGGATCATGATGAAACCTTTTTCTAAGGAGCTATGCTTAAGTCCATCCAGATCCGACTTGCCATGGCTACATACCATGACTACGATATCTGGTGGTTGGGTGTCATGACAGCTTTTCTAAAATGATGTTTTAGAAGAGAGCGTCTATAAGTACACAGCCAGAGGGCTTCGTAGACAGTGGGAGCAGCGGAAACATGTACAAGATGCTTTATAGGATAAAGCAGGCATCGCGGAGTTGGAACGTCTGTTTTGATGTCGTAGTAAAAAAGTTTGACTTCATCAAAATGGTACATGAACCTTGTATATACAAAAAGGTAGTAGGGAGTATGGTGGTTATCCTCGTAGAGTACGTGGATGACATACTCTTGATGGGGAAGGAGTTTCCTATGCTACGCTCGGTCAATCTCCGCTTATCACAAGGATTCTCCATATAGGATCAAAGTGATACCTCCTAAATCCTGAGTCTTGATCTTCGAGATAGAAGTGATTGGATGTTAGGATTCTCACTAGTTGTAGTGAGATGATATCAAACGATCCTGGAGAGAATCACTGGAAAGGTTCCAGGGTGATAAGGACGACTGAATGTCAGTCACAGGCATTGTCTTTAACCTTAGTAAAGGGACGGTATGTTGGAAGAGTTCCAAGCTAGATACCGTGGCATACTAGACGATTAAAGTCAAGATACATCGCTACTTAAGATGCTACCAAAGAGGCAGTCTGGGTGTATATTAGTTCATGAGATGAATTTCATTCCTACCATTGTGAGATAATGGAGTTGTGGCTTATGCCAAGGAACATCCGTCCCATCAGTGATCCAGACATATTCTAAGGCAGTGTCACCTGATCATGGAGATGGTTGATCTCCAGAGTGATCGAGGTAAGGAGAGTTGACTCAGAGTACAACACGGCGGATCCACTCACAAAGGCCTTTTCCCAGAGAGAGACTTTTATAGGATGGTTGAGTATGAGATACTATAACCACTGCTATCAGATGGCCCTAGTGCAAGTGGGAGATTGTTAGTTTTATGTATGCCCTAGAGGCCATTACTATACATAGGATGTATATTGTAGTGGATGCTTGGACATATATAGGGAGGACTTTCTTGCTCGACATGATAGTATGCTATCTGGTTGCTCTTTACCTTAACGTGTACACTGATTGTCTCTCTGTTACATGTTGGTAAAGCCCTAGGATGTGTACTTGACTACCTGGACTATGATGCGGATTATACTAGTGGGGACATGGTAGTCCATAAGTACATCCTTCAAAGTCCTTAGTCATAGGTGTATCGAGACGGGGCATCGATATACCAGAGTAGACTAGCGTGTACCTTCTCGACCCATACAGATGGGCGATGGATGATCCCATATCCATTGGTGTTTGACATCAGGGATGATATACGGGTGCTCAGTGGAGACTGGGTACACTGGACGGACTCGCCGAGAACTGCCAGATGGTATTATACGTTACGTCAGATGGCAGTTCTCTGGTGACACTGGTACAGAGTAGTCTGTTGACCCGAGATCGTCATAGAGTCTTGTGTGATTTGTAAGGTTAGCCTAGCACCCTATGAAGAGATTTCAAGCATCACATGACCTAAAGTTTTCATTTTTATGGTGCTAAACTAACAAGCAAAGGAATCGATCCTAGAAAGATTAGGGTTACAAAACTATAAGCTAACAAAGTTAGGGTTTGAAGGCTACAACCTTTGTAGCTCCCGTTTTTGCTTCGCTCCTTAGGCTCTTTGGGTGTTGGATGAAGGTCCGCTTGTACTCCTCCCACGTCCACGACGATCCACCCGGAGTTTTCCCGTCCAAGCTTGCAACTTTGAAAAACAAAGAGAACACTCTAATCAAGTGAGCTAGACTTGATTAGAATGAAGTTGTGGCTATGGATCTCACTTCAAAATCTTATTTTTATGAGTGATTCACTCTCTTGTATGAACTAGAGAGCAAAAGCTTGGAGGTTGATGAAGATGGTGGATTTTAGAAGAAGAGAATGAATTATCTTATGAAAGAGAAAAGGAAAATAGCTATATATATTTTTCTTTCTCTTAACCAACCATGGTTAAATAAATAGATAACATTTTATTTTAAATTAAAAGCATGATAAGAAAATAAACTATGGGTTAAATGTTAGGTGAGCATGGTTGAGTTAGAAGAGTGTAGAAATTCTTAAGTGATTTAACCCATTTTTCATTTTCTTTTGCTTTAATTTAAATCCAATAATTATCCAAATACAACCATGGTGTAATTCTTATACATCCACCATTCCCATTGTATAAACAACCATGATAATATATGATGTATGTATGCATGTGTGCTTGCACATCCATATGTGCATGAACAAGAATGAATGCACACATGCATGCATACATTCAACATAAACAAGATAGGATTTGTAGTGAGAAACTAATGATGAATCAACACTTGATTCACTTATCCGGTCATATCACATATGACCCGACCATTAGCAAGCCGCCCAATTAATATACGGTATCCCATACACGCATTTTAATCGGGTCCAAGCGCATATCGCATACGCGCACCACAACGTTTCGCCTGGACTAGGTAACTCCTATGTGGGACTCTAAGACTCGTCAATACGCCGGCAGTGGGTGATGATCATATCAAGCACCCCCAAGCCGCAAGCGGTCAGCCAAACGTAACGGCCACCCGGGTATTGAGCGATAAGAAGAAAACAAGCGAACCTGTTACAACTCCCGTCGAGCCATCCGGCAACACTACCGTACAGTCCGGTCTCTTCGTCAGATATGCTGCATATTGAGCCTAGGGATGGTCACGTCGACCCCAATAACTCAATAGGTCATGTCGGTGAATGGTCTATAACAGATCGAGAAACTACTGATAACACTTATCAGCAAATCTCAGCAGCCCTGGCCAGGGACTTGCTGTTATAACCAGTCGAGCACAGCACAGCATCAACTCCCAATACCGGGAGAGACGAAACCCCTCATATCGCTCATTGCCTTCGTGTGTCTCGGGACTGTACCCAACGGCCACCTGTTTGCACGACTCAGTAGAGCCGTGGTAGGGTGGCAATCAAAGTACAGTGGGAGAACACACAAGACTCCATGACGATCTCGGGTCTACAGACTAACCTGTACCAGTGTCACCTGAGAACTGCTATCCGACGATAGATATAATTCCATATAGGAGTTCTCGGCGAGTCCGTCCAGTGTACCCAGTCACCACTGAGCACCCGTATATGATCTTGATGTCAAACATCGACGAATGTGGGAACATCCATCGCCCATCACATGGGTCTAGTATTATATACGCTAGTCTACTCTGGTATATCGATGCCCCGTCTCGATACACCTCCGACTAGGGACATTTCAGGATATGCTTATAGACTACAGATGTCCCACTAGTATGATCTCCATCATAATCAGAGTAGTCAAGCCGATATCCTTAGGGCTTTATCAGCATGTATTAATGAATAAAAGCATGATCAAATCAACATGTCAGATAAAGAGGAACCAGATAGCATACTATCATGTCGAGCAAGAATGCAAACTGAATATATATACATGTATAGATACATCAACTATCACATAATGGCCTCTAGGGCATACATATATCCAACAATCTCCCACTTGCACTAAGGCCAGTTATTGGCGTATCTCATACCCAACATCTCAAAAAGTCGCTCATGCTGTGGCTGAGGGAGGGCCTTGGTGAGTGGATCCGCGGCATTGTTCTTTGTGTCAACTCTCTTAATCTCGATCTCGCGGCGATCTACAATCTCCCGGATCAAATGAAAGCGCCTCAGGATGTGTCTGGACCGCTGATGGGATCTGGGATCCTTGGCTAACGCCATTGCCACATTATTGTCACAATACAAAGGTATTGGATCAATAATGGTTGGAACTACTCCTAGCTCCGAGACGAACTTCTTCATCCAGACGGCTTCCTTGGCGGCATCATTTGCAGCAATGTACTCAGCTTCCATCGTAGAGTCTGCAACGGTATCTTGTTTGGAACTCTTCCAACTTACCGCCCCTCCATTGAGGGTAAATACAAACCCTGAGATAGATTTGCTGTCATCCTTATCGCTCTGGAAGCTCGAATCGGTAAAGGCCTCCATTTGGAGATCTTTATTACCATACACCAAGAACAATTCTTTAGTCCTTCGTAAGTACTTAAGAATGTTCTTCACAGCTGTCCAGTGGTTCTCCCCTGGGTTGGATTGATACCTGCTTACAACACTAAGTGCATAAGCTACATCTGGGCGTGTACATAACATCGCATACATTATAGACCCTACTGCCGAAGCATAAGGTATAATGCTCATGCGAGCTCTCTCTTCATCGGTCTTTGGACAAGAATCCTTGGAGAGAGTGACTCCATGGCAAGCGGGTAAGGCACCCCGCTTGGAGTCTTCCATACTAAACCTTTTTAGGATGGTGTTGATGTACCTGGTTTGGGACAATCCCAATAACTTTTTGGATCTATCCCTATAGATCCTTATGCCCAGGATGTATGTGGCATCACCCAGGTCCTTCATGGAGAACCTCAGTGATAAGAATGATTTGACCGACTGTAGCATAGGAATATCATTTATTATCAGAAGAATGTCATCCACGTACAATACGAGGAATGTGACAGCTCTTCCTACAGCCTTTCTATAAACACAAGGTTCATCTGGATTTTTGATGAAGTCAAACTCTTTGATAACATCATCGAAATAGATGTTCCAACTCCGAGATGCCTGCTTTAACCCATATATGGATTTAAGCAATCTACATGCTTTCTCGCTGCTCCCACTGTCAATGAAGCCCTCTGGCTGATCCATATAAACGCATTCTTCTAAATCTCCATTTAGAAATGCTGTTTTAACGTCCATCTGCCAGATTTCATAGTCGTAGTGAGCAGCAATAGCAAGTAGGATCCGAATGGATTTAAGCATGGCTACGGGTGAAAAAGTTTCGTCATAGTCCAGACCTGGTCTTTGACGAAAACCTTTCGCCACAAGTCTTGCCTTATAGGTCTCTACCTGCCCATCCACACCAATCTTTCTTTTAAAGATCCATTTGCACCCCAAAGGTTTTACCCCAGGGGGTACAACGTCCAAAGTCCATACTTTGTTGGTGTACATAAACTGCATTTCGGATCTCATGGCATCCAGCTACTTCACAGAGTCACCACTCGTGATAGCTTGCTGAAAACTGGTAGGATCATCATCTTCCATGATGCAATCTTCTCTGTCACCATCAATGAGGAAACCGTAGTACCTCTCCGGTGGGCGAGAAGTCCTACCAGACCTACGGAGTGGCCGAGGTTCTTCAGTTTCTGTTGCAACAGTCGGTTCAATCAAATCGTCATTTGTAGTTTGTGTCTCTAGAACCTCTTCTAGATCTACCACTTTGCCATCATCTTTATCTGTGAAAAACTCTTTTTCCAAGAATGTGGCATGTTGAGAAACAAACACTTTTTGTTCCTCTTTGTGGTAGAACAGATATCCATAAGAATTCTTTGGATATCCCACAAAGTTACACATGACTGACCGTGTCTCGAGTTTGTCCGGATTCTGCTTTTTAACATAGGCCGGGCAACCCCAAATCTTAATTCTCTTAAGAGATGGTCTCTTCCCATGCCATATCTCATATGGCGTGGTAGACACGGCTTTGGTTGGAACCCTGTTTAGCAGAAACGCTGCAGTCTCCAATGCATGCCCCCAAAACGAGACTGGTAATTCAGCATCACTCATCATGGACCGGACCATATCTAATAGGGTCCTATTCCGTCGTTCTGACACACCGTTGTGCTGTGGTGTGTAAGGAGGAGTGAGCTGAGAGAGAATCCCATTCTCTTTTAGGAAGTTTGCAAATTCTGTACTGAGATACTCTCCACCTCGATCTGATCGAAGCATCTTAATACTCAAGCCGGTTTGTTTTTCTACTTCTTGTTTATATTCAATGAATTTCTCGAAAGCGTCGGACTTGTGCTTTAATAAAAATACATGACCGAATCTTGAGAAATCGTCGGTGAATGTAATGAAGTATGAAAAACCTCCTCTAGCCTGTGTAGACATAGGCCCACATACATCACTATGTATGAGGCCCAGGAGCTGAGAAGCTCTTTCTCCATGTCCGGTAAACGGAGTTTTGGTCATTTTACCCTTGATACAAGACTGGCAAGTCGCATAAGATTTATATTCAAAAGAATTTAAATATCCATCTTTGTGTAACTTGTTTAGTCTTGTTTCGTTAATATGACCAAGTCTACAGTGCCAAAGAAAAGCTTCATTTAATTCTGAAAGTTTTCTTTTATTAGTGTGTTGTATACTGAAAACTGTGTGTTGATTTAGGACATATATTCCGTTATTAAGTGTACCATACCCAACCAACATTTGATTTAGGTGAATGTTCATAACATTGTTCTGCAACACAAAATTATACCCTTCATTGTCCAACAAAGAAACGGATATTATATTACATAGCATAGTTGGTACAAAATAACATGGATTCAAAATCAAAATACATCCAGATGGCAACCCCAAGTGATACTCTCCCACTGCGACTGTATGTACATTGGAACCATTTCCAACGCGGAGAGTATGGTCACCTGTCCTCAAAACCTTGCTATTTCTCAGCCCCTGCATAGAATTGCAAATGTGAGAACCTGAACCGGTATCCAATACCCAGGAAGCAGAGTTTATAGAAAAACAGTTTTCAGTCACAAACGCACCTGAAGCAGAAGCATCACCATGCTTCTTCTTGAGACTTAGGTACTCCGTGCAGTTGCGCTTCCAATGTCCTGTCTTGTGGCAATGAAAACACTCGCCTTTCCCTGGGTCTCCAGCCGTGGACTTTCCCTTTCCCTTCACCTTTTTGACTCCGCCCTTAGGATTAGTGGGTTTCTTCTTTTTCTTTCCCTTGGCCTTAGCTTTTGGGCGAGAAGAAGAAGACTGTCCAATGGTCATAACGGGAGTCTTTGCTGACTTCATAGTGCTCTCTGCACTCCTTAACATATTAAGGAGTTCAGGGAGGTCCTTCTCCATGCCATGCATGTTGAAGTTCACTATGAACTGAGCAAAGGTGGAGGGGAGGGACTGCAGAATAATATCTATATATTGTTCATTTTCCATTGTCCATCCAAGGTCCTCAAGCTCTTCTATAAGAGCTATCATCTTCAACACATGGTCTCCTACTGGTGTGCCAGGGGCCATTCGCATCTGAAACAGTTTCTTTGATGCTTCGTATCGTAATACGCGGGATTGCTCCCCATACAACTCCTTTGTATGGAGCAGAATCCCGTGAATGTCCATGTCCTCGTGCTGCTTTTGATGTGTGTTATCCATCGATGCAAGCGCGAGGCATGTGGCCGTGGCACAGTCAGCGTCCCATGTCTTGCGGACTTCTATGTCCGCAACTGAGGATTTTGGGCCTGGGACGGGCGGGGCTGAAGCCGTGAGGACATATGATACTTTATCATAAGTCAAGGCGATCTTTAGATTCCTTAGCCAGTCTTTATAGTTGGTCCCATTCAGTTTGTTTTTATCTAGTAGAAGCTTAAGTCCAGTCATTGGTATCTGCCATTAAGAGAGAGAAAAGAATACACTCAGCGAAAGCTCTTGCATAGATTAGATTGGTTTATTATCTTATCTAATCGATGTTTCCCACTGCTTTTTATCAAGTTTTTCTTTCAAACCTTAAAAAGAAAAACTAGCCAGGATTAATTACAGTCTACAACTTCGCTAACCGTTCACCCAGGCCAGTGTCGGTACTTTGAGGGAGGTTCCCCGTGCTTTCGCACGGACCTAATTAGAGTAAACCTCGTTTTCCCAGAGGCGGAGCCCCGTTAACACCTTTCTAGACACCTAATGAGTTAGCTAATTGTAAACTGTAAAACTCTCCTAGGAGCAACTATTGCCCACAGTGGGATCGGGATCCAACCATCACATGGAAGGTATGCAATCTCATTGCAAATTTCAACACTTGAAATTCCCGATGTGGTTTTTACCCCTAATACTCGTGACCTTGGCTAAGGTCAACAAATCACGAGCACTAGTCAAGCTCAACCCGTCATTTCTTGATTAATTAGACCCGTTCACATGACCCTTGGCTAAGGTCAACAAAGTCATATGCCCGTCCTAATTAATCTGCATCATATGCGTTTGTAGGAAGACATCACTTAGCTACCGTACACTACGCCTTGGCTAAGGTCAACAAACGTAGCACGAATACTAAGTACTCTACTTCCTAAAATGACGGAGGGTTGCGAATGATTTTTAAAAAAATCTTTAACTCTTTGAACTTGATATCGTTGTAGAATCAAATGGTTTTTCAAAAGGAGTGGCTTAAGCTCCGCTGTTTTGAAATGTAGCTTTTTCATAAATAGCCGAGTGGTTTTCAAATCCGATTCTACAACATCTTTTTAGGTTTATTTTCTTTACATTAATCACATTAATGTAATCCCATCATTTAAGTCCTAAAGCCAATCACAGAAAAGAAACGAAAATAACACGTACGCTTATGCCATCCGCATTCGCCGCAATGTTCCGTTATGCACCGTTAGGTTACTTAACTAACGGCATACCGGGACGGGACTAGCGCGGGTGTAAAACATAAGCAACGTCTACTATATATCATATATATAATAAGTCATTCATCTCAGATATCACAGAACACAGGCAGCAGAAATATAGATATAACATGGGATATACTAGGACGTCCGTATTTAGTATCTAGCCAGAATAGAAAATACGGATTCCACAGTCGCGATGAATAGCCAAGCCCACACCCTGGACCCCTACGAGAGCGGCAAGTGACCCTACCAATCCTGTAGTTTAGGAGACCCGGTCTCGACTCCTCGAGATGGCCTCCCACTGAACCCCAGAACCCGGTCACCTGTGCTCCCCTCCTTGGGTCCATCCTAATGTGGAAAAGTAAATAATATACAACACTGGTGACACAAACGCAACCTGGAAGTGCCCCAAATAAAAGAATATTACATTACATTTGAATTTACATGAATGAAAATATAAAACTCTCATCTCACAAAAAACCCCCGGCTATTCAATCGCGACAATCCTACACATCATATCTCAGCAACACATAATATCACATATCATCAACGTAAGTAAGTATGCGTACCCCGATTGTCGTTGATGTATAGCAACGAAACCGGCGATATCAAACATACTACACTTACGGTCACAGAAAAGAAAGTGTAAAACTACAATATTTGGAATCCAGATTCTCTTTAGACATCATAAATGCGAAATATCACATATTTCGTATTTCATGCCTACACTATATGAATTCCACATATTGTATCACATTCTAGATAAACAGACAGTATTAAAGTTTTCGAACGAACTATCAAACACCCAAGATTCACTAAAGCTCAACACTTGAGCAGGGTTCAAAAGATCCAGAGTGTGGCACAGTAGCGGCGGTCCAGCCGTAGAAGGGTCAAGCCAACGCCTCACATGCGGCACGCCGTACTGCCCCAAACCCTAGGGTTCAAAGGGCAGTTCGAGACGGTCACATAATCGAGTTAAGGTTTGTTGTCTTCTAGAGGGACCACCGCAAAAAGACTTGCACGCATCTCCAAACTATTTAAACCCCGTGAATATTGAGTAAATGATATTCGTTCAAACACTTCAATACTTTATTGTTTACCCGGAAAAGAAAACGAAATGAAAAATTCCGATCGAAACCACGGGTCTAAAAATATCTCCAGAATTTTTCAACAGCAGATTCAGATTAAATATACTCAAAATATACTGTAGCAGGTAAAGAAAAACACTGTGCAAAAATTGGTCAAAGATCCCCTCATATGGCCGTGGATGCGCGGCCTAAGCTTGCTTATGCCGCGCTTCCGCGGCCAAAGTTACTGTTCATGGGTACGGATTTTCCAGATCGTCTTATATTTACCTGCTCTATTTTTTGAGAATTTTTAATTCTGAAAAAAGTCAGTTTTTAAAAAATTTCCAGAGAGCTCCTTTAAAAGTCGTATTTTGTTTCGATCGGACTTTTTACTTCGCAAAAAGGTCGCCTAATGTTCTAGGTCGGCTCTGATACCAATGTAAGGTTAGCCTAGCACCCTATGAAGAGATTTCAAGCATCACATGACCTAAAGTTTTCATTTTTATGGTGCTAAACTAACAAGCAAAGGAATCGATCCTAGAAAGATTAGGGTTACAAAACTATAAGCTAACAAAGTTAAGGTTTGAAGGCTACAACCTTTGTAGCTCCCGTTTTTGCTTCGCTCTTTAGGCTCTTTGGGTGTTGGATGAAGGTCCGCTTGTACTCCTCCCACGTCCACGACGATCCACCCGGAGTTTTCCCGTCCAAGCTTGCAACTTTGAAAAACAAAGAGAACACTCTAATCAAGTGAGCTAGACTTGATTAGAATGAAGTTGTGGCTATGGATCTCACTTCAAAATCTTATTTTTATGAGTGATTCACTCTCTTGTATTAACTAGAGAGCAAAAGCATGGAGGTTGATGAAGATGGTGGATTTTAGAAGAAGAGAATGAATTATCTTATGAAAGAGAAAAGGAAAATAGCTATATATATTTTTCTTTCTCTTAACCAACCATGGTTAAATAAATAGATAACATTTTATTTTAAATTAAAAGCATGATAAGAAAATAAACTATGGGTTAAATGTTAGGTGAGCATGGTTGAGTTAGAAGAGTGTAGAAATTCTTAAGTGATTTAACCCATTTTTCATTTTCTTTTGCTTTAATTTAAATCCAATAATTATCCAAATACAACCATGGTGTAATTCTTATACATCCACCATTCCCATTGTATAAACAACCATGATAATATATGATGTATGTATGCATGTGTGCTTGCACATCCATATGTGCATGAACAAGAATGAATGCACACATGCATGCATACATTCAACATAAACAAGATAGGATTTGTAGTGAGAAACTAATGATGAATCAACACTTGATTCACTAATCCGGTCATATCACATATGACCCGACCATTAGCAAGCCGCCCAATTAATATACGGTATCCCATACACGCATTTTAATCGGGTCCAAGCGCATATCGCATACGCGCACCACAACGTTTCGCCTGGACTAGGTAACTCCTATGTGGGACTCTAAGACTCGTCAATACGCCGGCAGTGGGTGATGATCATATCAAGCATCCCCAAGCCGCAAGCGGTCAGCCAAACGTAACGGCCACCCGGGTATTGAGCGATAAGAAGAAAACAAGCGAACCTGTTACAACTCCCGTCGAGCCATCCGGCAACACTACCGTACAGTCCGGTCTCTTCGTCAGATATGCTGTATATTGAGCCTAGGGATGGTCACGTCGACCCCAATAACTCAATAGGTCGTGTCGGTGAATGGTCTATAACAGATCGAGAAACTACTGATAACACTTATCAGCAAATCTCAGCAGCCCTGGCCAGGGACTTGCTGTTATAACCAGTCGAGCACAGCACAGCATCAACTCCCAATACCGGGAGAGACGAAACCCCTCCTATCGCTCATTGCCTTCGTGTGTCTCGGGACTGTACCCAATGGCCACCTGTTTGCACGACTCAGTAGAGCCGTGGTAGGGTGGCAATCAAAGTACAGTGGGAGAACACACAAGACTCCATGACGATCTCGGGTCTACAGACTAACCTGTACCAGTGTCACCTGAGAACTGCTATCCGACGATAGATATAATTCCATATAGGAGTTCTCGGCGAGTCCGTCCAGTGTACCCAGTCACCACTGAGCACCCGTATATGATCTTGATGTCAAACATCGACGAATGTGGGAACATCCATCGCCCATCACATGGGTCTAGTATCATATACGCTAGTCTACTCTGGTATATCGATGCCCCGTCTCGATACACCTCCGACTAGGGACATTTCAGGATATGCTTATAGACTACAGATGTCCCACTAGTATGATCTCCATCATAATCAGAGTAGTCAAGCCGATATCCTTAGGGCTTTATCAGCATGTATGAATGAATAAAAGCATGATCAAATCAACATGTCAGATAAAGAGGAACCAGATAGCATACTATCATGTCGAGCAAGAATGCAAACTGAATATATATACATGTATAGATACATCAACTATCACATAATGGCCTCTAGGGCATACATATATCCAACATGATTCCCACTGTGCTTTGATTTCCACCTTACCACGTCCAAGAGGGCATGCAAAACGGTGGTTTTTGGGTACAGTCCCGAATCACATAGAGGCAATGAGCGATAGGAGGGGACTCGTCTCTCCCGGTATATGGAGTTGATGTTGCGCTGTGTTCGATTGGCTATAACCGGAATCCCTGACCAGGGTTGCTGAGATTTACTGGTAAGTGTTACTTGTAGTTTCTCGAACTGTTATAGACCTCATATCGACACGACTTATCGAGCTATTGGGGTCTGATGTTTACTACCCCTAGGCGAGATATGCGACATATCAGACGACAAGACCGGACTGTACGGTAAGTGTTACTGGTTGGATTCACAGGAGTATGAGCGGGCTTGCTCGTCGATCTTCTGATCGCTCAATACCCGGATGGCCATTACGTTTAGCAGACCGCTTGCGGCTTGTGGGTGTTTGATATGATCATCACCTGCTGCCGGCGTATTGACGAGTCTTTAGAGTCCTACACAGAGGTTTCCTGGCTCAAGCGAAACGAAATAGGAGCGCATATGAGATATGTGCGGGACCGAGAATAATACCAGTATGTGATACTGGATTCTATTCTCGCGATTTGTATCATCGGCAGTGTAACGTTTTGAAAATCGTTTCGGTGAAATTTCGAAAAATCGGTAAAATAAGGGGGTTTTCTGTAAAAAGTCAAAATACAAATATCTTATTATAAAAATTAAATATACATATTCTAGATATGTAATTGCTATTATTTGGTGTTTATTGAGCCGCTGGTGAAATTTCAAATTTTCTGAAAAAAATATTATTTTATTATTATTTTAAGCCGTCACTAATACATTTAATTAGGGAAAATTACAAATTGGAATGAGTTGAAACAAATTTTGTGCATCATAAAACATTAAATAAAATTTTATCATGTGGTTTTTGAAACGAAATCGTTTGCCAAAACGGTTTAGAAATTATTGAAGAAAAAAGGCTTTTTTTTTAGTGTAAATGGATGTTTGGGGTATAGTATTTATCATTTTCCATCACCCCACATCCATACACACACTCACACACCCCAATTTTCCCTCCCCCTTGGCTGAATTCAGCAGCCCCCCCTCTCTTGTCCCCACTTGTTTTGCAAAAGAAAAGAAAAGAAAAGAGAATGATAGAAGTAAAAGGTGGACTTTGACTTTTCTTCTCACTTTTTCCACCCCACTCTCTCTCCTCCCTCACCCACCCACAATTTCTGGACGAAATTGTGCAGGCCCAACAGCAGCCCCCCCCCCCTTCCTTCTTCTCCTCTCTTTCCATCGAAAAAAATTTGTCAAAAAAATCAATTAAAACCTCACCGAAATCAAAATCCGACTCCTACCCATTTTTCCTCATCTCCTTTAGCATGGATCTTGGTGCAAGGATTTCAAAATGGAGGTCTAGAATTCAGGTTTGATCATTGTTTGTGAGGTATAACTTTTGACCCATTATTCATTTTTTTGATTTAAATTCCTTAATGAAGCTAGTTAGGTGCTTAATTGCGGTTTAATTGAAAGATGTGGGTTTGCAAGAGAAGTTTTAGATTAAGGTTTGTGAAAAATCTAGTTAGGGTTTTGTGTTGTGAGACTATGGTTGTGGGATGCATTTGACATATCAATATTTTGCTAAATCAATTTAAGTTGCTAGTTTGCATATTTGTTGATTTAAAAGTGATAATTATATATTTAGTAAACTAGGTTTTTGGAATTTGATTAACTAATGGAGATAAAAAAAATCTAATTAGGGTATTCATGGCATTATTAACATTTTAAAATGTAGTTTAATACTTTAGTTCATGAAAATCCAAGATAGATTGTAGTTTGTGCATTTTTGCTATAAAATTGTTAAAATTTAGGTATTTTGTGAACTAGAATTTTAGGGTTTTTGGAATTTAATGAGATTAAATTCTGGGAATTGTTTATATGACTTATTTAAGATATTTAATAAATATATTGGCCGCTACATTCATTTAAACATCATGTTTTGTACAAAAACGGCGAATTGTGCTTGCTAGATTTTCGGAAAAATGACTTTTTAAGTGAAATTGGGGTTTTTGTGAGTTTTAACCTAGTTTATATTAAAATTAGTGTTCGTGAATGTGCAAATGAGTGTGATTGGATTTTTCTCGATGGTTTGACGTTTGTACATCGACATCGAGGGTTGGTTTGACTATTCTTGCATACGTAGGCGATAGGTTTGGACCTATGCGTGATACGCGTGCCGATTTGATTTTCGTATGCCGTTTCGATTTCGAATTTAGTTTTAATGCGATACGGTGCGTTATGATATGTAGGTACCCCATGTGGACTTCGAGACGACCAGCAAGCGCGTGGCGACGTCAGCACCGGCGAGCGAGGACCAGGTGAGTAGATTTATATCTACGGGGAGAAGTCGGGTGGATGGCGTATAGCACCCCCGCAGTTCGTGGTGATGTATACGGACACGTATACACACACATATATATATTGGTTATATATTGTTTGAGTTATTGATGATAAATATGGATATTTGGTGTTCTTGGATGATTGAGTGTCGCGAAACCCTAGAGTAGCGGTCGCACCACACTTGCACACACCCACCCATACTTGCATACTTTCTTCTTCCTTTTGTGCTTATTCGGGAATATATAGTTATGTGTTCACATAGGTATGGGACTGTGTGTTCACATACGGATTTGAGGATAGTACTTGGGATTTTTGATGAGTCGATGAGATTTGATTTGAGGCCGTGAGATCGGTGATATAGCGGGGTTCGTATTTGAGATACGACATGACGTTGTAGCGGGTCCTTGACGTAGTTTTTACACACGTGCATGCATACTTAGGCGATATCAGTATTGTACTAGACGTAGATCAGTAGCAGATCATAATATTGATAAAGAGGATACCAGGTGAATAGTATGATGAATGTGATTTTGACCCGTACCCAGAATTGGAGGATGCCGTACGACGGATTTACGTACGAGCTATATCTTGATGATTGATCCGCACTCTTGACTTGGGATGTTTGATTATAGATATGGTATCGGATATGATATTATTGAGGCGGGATCACCGACTAATATATATACAGGTATGTATATGTATCGACTCAGACGTTAGGCGGTTTCCTTACCTGTAGTCCAGCTTGTTAGCTTAGCCCTTTAGTTTAGTTTAGTTGTTAGATTAGATTCGATTCTTACCTATTTCAAAGCTTACGAATCATGCGTATTTTAAAAGACAGGTCAAGGGATTCTACGGATATTTCAAAAAACGTATCTTTTCTTAAAAACACCGTAGCCCCTATTTTCAAAACCCCATGATTCGTGTTATTTCAAAAGGCACCATTTGTAGGACTTATATTAGATTAGTGCAGATTAGTTATAGTTGCGTCTAGTATTCAGCTCCCGCTCATTTTTACTGTTCGCTCCGCATCGCATACTTATATTATAATTTCTTATTGCATTATTAATATCATGCTGTTAGGACACCAGCATCATTACCGATGACGCGTATGTACCACGTACACTTACTTGCCGGCTCACACACATCTTCATCGGTAATTGACATGTCACGAACACTTTAGAAAATACTATTTCATTTGACATAGGTTGTTAGCTAATAGTTTAGACATGATATTAGTGTACTTGCCTTATATGCTAGTTAGACATTGTAGTTATTGCCTACTACTTCATGCATGTTATTATTGTAACGTTTTAAAAATGATTAAATAAATAATTAAATGAATAAAAGTGTTTAAGTGAATTTTAGGATTTTCGGTAAAGTAAAATGTATTTTTCGTAAAACCAAACCGTGATTTTTTCATTATAATTTTTAAAATATCTATTTTAATTATGAAATTACTAGTAAATGGTGTTTATTTAGCCACTTATAAATTTTTAGTTTAATAAAATATTTTTCCTAAATTAATTATTTTAAATATTAACATAAGCTTTATTTTTACACTAAATTAGTGTAAATTACAAATTTAAATGGTTTTAATTGGTAAAAATGAACCATGGCATATTAGAAATTAGTGTGTAATATGCAAAATCTTTTCCAAAATCTCTCCATGGTTCTAGAAATTTCTAGGAAAATGGTTAAATTGAAAAAGTTAGATAATAAAGGGTTTAAGTGAAAAAAATAGCTTATTTATGAACTTTCTACACAATACCACACATTTTTTCTCTCTCTCCACCCTCCTCCCTCTCCATGGCCGGCCTCCCCTCCATGGGTAGCCCCAAAATTTTCCCCCCATCATTTTTGCATTAAAAATCATCAAAATTCATCAAAAATTCCAAAAATAAATCTCAAAAATCAACATTCAACCTCTACCATTTTCCTTTGACCTATTTAGCATGGATTTTGGAGATGGAAAGCATGCATTTTGGAGGCTTATTTCATGTTTGGGTTTCATATTTTGGAGGTATAAATTTCCTTCTTTTGATTTATTGTTATTAGATGTTCATTTAAGCATAATTAGATTTAATATATTAATTCTATTTGCTACTTTTAAAATTCAAGTTAGGGTTTGAAAAATCAAGTTGTGATTTTTATTAATTAATTAGAGTTATAATAGTTAGTTTAACACTTTTAGAATTGAAAAATCTTGCATGTTTGTTGAATTGTAAATTTTTTCATTTAAAATTGTTTAAATGAAGCTTTTTAGCTAACTAGTTTTTGTAAAATATATATGTGGGTGATATAAAATTCCAATTAAGGTGGATATCATTAGATTGTAGTTTTAGTGAGAACTTTAGCATGTTAATGGAAAGAAAAACTTAGTTTGATTGCTAGTTTCTATTGATAATTGATAAATTGTGATAAAAATTGCTATTTTGTAAACTAGATTTTAGAAATTTCTAAATAAATGTGATTAAAAATATAATTTATGGTTTCATTAAATCATTATCATTATGAATTATGGTTTAATACATTAATTCATGAAAAATCACGTTTTGTGGTGGAATTGTGGTATTTTGCTTGAAAAATGTTAAAAAATTGTTAAAAGTTGCAAACTAGAAATTTCAAATAAATGCAAAATTGTGTAATAAAAATAAAGTAAGGGGTTGTATAGTCTAGTTATGCTATTTAATGAGTTTTATAACCATTGGTTTCATTTAAATGTCAAGTTTTGATGAAAAACGGTAAATTGGCATTTTCGGGTTTTACGAAATCGGGCGATTTGATGGATTTTAGGGTTTCGATGGATTTAATCATGTTTTATAATATAAGTAATGTGTTTTAAAACTATGAGTTATTTGTTAATGTTTATCTTGATCCATCGGAGTTTGTACGCCGATATCGAGCGATATTTGGTGCTTTTGCGTGGACGGGACATAGGTTTTAACCTATGCTTGTTCCTTGTATCGTTTGACTTTCGTATGTGATTCAGTTTACGATGCTATTTATATGTTTGCGTCTAGGTACTCCTCACGTGGACTGCGGGCGATGAAGAGGAGGATGGCGACACTGTCTTCGGCAGACATGGACCAGATGAGTAGATGCATATCTACGGGGGGAAGTCGGGTGGATGGCGTTTAGCACCCCCGCAACGTAGAATAGGAATAGTACTTATTGACATTAGGAAACCCGATGTGACCCTAGATTCTTACTGAGCAGGACCCTAGTAATGACCCTAGGCGGGACTAGACTGATTTAGGAAAACCATACCTGAGGATGAATACTTTGGGAGAGGTTCGTAGGTTTCAGATAGAAACACACCCACGCACACACTGAAACTCGACATGGGGCATACGTGTATGTGTATATATATAGAACTAGGTATAGGTATATACATATATATACAACACGTATATGTGATTCATTGATGTGATATGATATCCGAGGTATGACGAAATAGTGTAACTGGGCTTGACGCCGTGATTCTTGGCTATACAGTCGTATTAAGTGTTAGCGGATCATTAGAGAATGAGATAATGAACATGTATATTTAAATTATAAGGGGTAGTGATGATATTGAGGTACATGGGACTCTAAAACAGTACCCGAACTATAACTTGTGATTGATCACGATATGGGATATGTATGACTTGATTACGATATGATACATATGACATGATATTTCTGAGGATAAACTAATGATGCATATTATGAGGGCAATGATATATGATTGATGTAGGTGATTACAGTTTAGTACCTTGATCATGAGATGTGTTGGTGATGACATTACGAATAATGAGATACCTAGGAGATACTTGACCGTACCCCGATATTGGGATGCCGTACGATGGATTTTACCGTACGAGGCTTAGATTTGATGATTGATCCGCACTCTTGATTCGATGAAGCCGTACTACGTACGTGACGCTATTGAGGCAGGATCGCCGACTATTAGAGATATTGATTTAGACCCTAGGTAGACTCTAGTTTCTTACTGACTAGTCTATTAGGTTTAGTTCCTTAGGATGTTAGATGGACACTAGTTTAGGTTCGACTCACATAGTGGTAGTTGTACTCGTATCTCGCAGAGGAGTGGATAATGCACACTTGTATTTACATTCATACTGTAATCATCATGGTGCATGTTCTTTTATATGTTGCTATAATCAGTATAAACTTTACCTGTTAGGACACCAGCACTATTACCGATGATGCGCATATTCCACGCACACTTATTTGCTGGTTCACACACATCATCATCGGTAATTGCTATGTCACGTACACTTTAGATTATATTATCTTTCATTGATAGAATCAGTTAACAACTTGACCAATATATTATTGTGATTATTCTCTGACGTTAGTATAGACATGATATTTATTACTCAGACATTCATGCATTCATATTTTCATGTTATCGCATAGTAGTATGGGCATATGCCGACACTTATCATATACTTACTCATGATTTTGAGATTTGGATTTCTATGAGATTTCAGGATTTTTGGGGAAAACCGCAAAAATATATAAAAACTTCTCTCTCTCCTCTTCTCTTTTTTAAAATAAGGTGCGGTTTTCTCGTGATGTATGTGTCGTCCACCATGAGTATTTCATGTTTTCTGTTGGATTTCGAGACCCGATTCGAGGAGTGGATGAACCGTCTCGGGTACATGGTGGGCCCGGTATGGTACCCCGGGGCAAGAAGATCGAGTTGTAGACGATGAGCCTGGCAGGGGAAGGCTACCTACCGGTGATGTCTGGCGCGGTGGATATCCGGAGGATACCGACCGTTGTCGTGAGATTTGATGATATGGGCCGATCCGCACTGACAGAGCCCGAGATATTGAGACTTGAGATTACATGTGTTGTGTCGATACTTGACACAGATTTCCATGGATTTCATTGTTGAGATTTCAGATTCTTATACACATTTTACTATGATAACAGCTAAAGATTTCTTATACAGATATTTCTGGATTTCAGGATTGGTTATTTTGCATTCATGATGCATGCATATCCATTCATATGACATAGTATTATATGAGGTACTGACACGAGCACGGAGTATCTGCATTTACACGTAGTTTTACCCTGCTATTACTAGATGATTGGGATTTAATAGTGTAATATTATGACCTAGGATAGCGTCGTGCATTCGATTTCTTTTCGTAGATGTTTTCTACTCACGAGTTGGCAACACACCCCCGTTGTGCCAAATTTTATTACAGGTTCGATGCACAGGTTTCCCTGGCAGCTTGCTGGCACATCTTTTCTTCAGGGTGATTTGCACGGTAGGTTGGTTCACTTGTATCTGAACCACCATTGTATTTTTTATTCTTTCATTTGTATCTAGTAAGCTCCATCAACCATACTTGTATTACTTGATAAGTTTATTGGACCGGTCTTTTATTTCGACCTTAGAGTCGCGCATGTTTTATTCTGATATGGTGGTTTTGTTTTCTTTGAGTTTTGAGCCTCGCCCTTTGGCGTTGTATATTATTGTTCTTGTTGTGGTTGTTTCCGCCTGTTGGCGTTGATGCAAGCACCCGTTTGGGGATGCTTTTTATTGTTTATTTATATTATACTTGTTGTACCCGTCTGGGGGCCAGTTTTTACAGAGGAGACTCTGCCGAAATTTTTGGGAAAAATTGCTGATATTTTTAAACTTGTTTTTCTTCATGTTCTTTTACTTCTTCTTCTTCTTTATGGTTTAGATTTCTGGGCTTCGGCTTACTTAGGTTACGTTGCGCCTCTAGACGCTTCGTAATCTAAGTGCCGATCACGTTCCGTACTTTCGGGTCGTGACAAAGTTGGTATCAGAGCGCTAGGTTTAACCTTGTATAAGTCTAGGTGACCCTTGGTTGATGGAGTAGGCGATTTAGGTAGAGTAACGTACCGTGGGTATGGTCCGCGGCATACTTACGATACGCTACTCTGCTTAAGGAGCCTTAGGATGTACATTTGTTTGCACCGTATTTCATTCGTTCCTTTGATCTATCTTCGTCGATGTCGGAGGGTGGTTCTGTTACCACAGGCTCACGGGCAGAGGGAGCTGCGGCTCGAATGCGATAACCATTAGAGTATTGGTTATTCTTGAGGATTGAAGCATTGCTTAGCGTGCGGACGAAGGGTATTCACATGCCGTCCGGATGAAGTTAAAGGGTTCGAACGATTATCAGAAAACCATTTTCCTAAGTTTAAAGTATTCGGAAGAACATGCAGGTATTTCGATGGACCCTCTAGAAGAGTGAAACCCTAACTCGACATAATGACCACGAGAACGCCCTTGAACCTTAGGGTTTACGGCAGTTCCGCTGTGCTATTAGTGGGGCTTGGGTTTGCCCTTCTACAGCTGGATCATCGATGCTGGGGTATGTACCGGATATTTTTAAACTGTACTTGAGTGTTGAGCTCTCGGGAAATTATGGGATTTGATGGATTGATCGAAAAGTTTAATGTAGTCCGGATATCATGTGAAGGGATCGACTACGTGGGAGACTCTAGATATGAGTATTGCCGTTGGTAGCGCAGTCAGCACAGCTACGAAGAGACGAGTTCGAAGCAATCGACATCAGAGGAAAGAGGCGCACATTGACGATAGTGTTTACGATTGTGATTTAGTGATTGAATTTCATATTTTCGTTGATTGGATTTTTGTATTTTGAGGACTTTGTTCTACGATTGGTATTTCCTGTGTGTACCTTCATTCTATCTGTGTTTCATATATCAGTTGTATTGATGTGGTTTAGTACGCACCCAGTACACTTGATTTGGTTTTATATATTTCGAGATTTTTGATTTGATTTCGTGCATAGGGGTTACACATGATTTTGACATATGTTTCGACCTAGTTTTCATGCATTTTTGTACTGTGATTTCGATTTTGATATTCGATGTATGTTTTCGTGCACCTGATTAGGATTCTTGCGCATACTTGGCGCACTTGATGCGATTTTGTGCACACAGATGCACTAAATCGGGGTTTTGTGCAGATTAGATGCACCTGATATTGTGTCGTGCACGCCCGTTGCACTTGACAGATGTTTTTGGTGCACACCTGTTGCACTTGGTTTTGTTGTTGTGTGTATTCATGGTATCTGTATTTGGTTTCGATTTCAGTGCTCACCGAACGCACATGATATTTTATTGATGTGATTGGGATTGATTTCAGTTTGAGCAGTATGTTTTCATAATCACTATTATTTGATTTATTAAGCAGGCGGGATGTGCATGTTAAATAAAAGATATATATATATAGCTATTTTTTTTAATTAAACGTCCGCTACTTATACCGTGACACGTGCATTGCACGGCGAATTTTCAAGAGGGGTTTTTGTATGCTTCTTTATTATGAGGCTTAGGCGATTTTACTAGGATGCGAAATATATATAAGTTATAGATTGATGTATATTATGATGGTTTTAACATTGGGTTATGATATTTTATTCTCGCCATAACTCCGATGATTGCGTTATGCTTGACGGAGTTGATTTTAGTTATGTATTGATGATTTCGGAGCCCCGACGATTTGAATGTTTTGCTAAACGTTTTAGTATTTGGAGGGGGAGTTTTAATTTAAATTCGGGGACCGAATTTCTTAAAGGGGGGAAGATTGTAACGTTTTAAAAATGATTAAATAAATAATTAAATGAATAAAAGTGTTTAAGTGAATTTTAGGATTTTCGGTAAAGTAAAATGTATTTTTCGTAAAACCAAACCGTGATTTTTTCATTATAATTTTTAAAATATCTATTTTAATTATGAAATTACTAGTAAATGGTGTTTATTTAGCCACTTATAAATTTTTAGTTTAATAAAATATTTTTCCTAAATTAATTATTTTAAATATTAACATAAGCTTTATTTTTACACTAAATTAGTGTAAATTACAAATTTAAATGGTTTTAATTGGTAAAAATGAACCATGGCATATTAGAAATTAGTGTGTAATATGCAAAATCTTTTCCAAAATCTCTCCATGGTTCTAGAAATTTCTAGGAAAAGGGTTAAATTGAAAAAGTTAGATAATAAAGGGTTTAAGTGAAAAAAAATGCATTATTTATGAACTTTCTACACAATACCACACATTTTTTCTCTCTCTCCACCCTCCTCCCTCTCCATGGCCGGCCTCCCCTCCATGGGTAGCCCCAAAATTTTCCCCCCATCATTTTTGCATTAAAAATCATCAAAATTCATCAAAAATTCCAAAAATAAATCTCAAAAATCAACATTCAACCTCTACCATTTTCCTTTGACCTATTTAGCATGGATTTTGGAGATGGAAAGCATGCATTTTGGAGGCTTATTTCATGTTTGGGTTTCATATTTTGGAGGTATAAATTTCCTTCTTTTGATTTATTGTTATTAGATGTTCATTTAAGCATAATTAGATTTAATATATTAATTCTATTTGCTACTTTTAAAATTCAAGTTAGGGTTTGAAAAATCAAGTTGTGATTTTTATTAATTAATTAGGGTTATAATAGTTAGTTTAACACTTTTAGAATTGAAAAATCTTGCATGTTTGTTGAATTGTAAATTTTTTCATTTAAAATTGTTTAAATGAAGCTTTTTAGCTAACTAGTTTTTGTAAAATATATATGTGGGTGATATAAAATTCCAATTAAGGTGGATATCATTAGATTGTAGTTTTAGTGAGAACTTTAGCATGTTAATGGAAAGAAAAACTTAGTTTGATTGCTAGTTTCTATTGATAATTGATAAATTGTGATAAAAATTGCTATTTTGTAAACTAGATTTTAGAAATTTCTAAATAAATGTGATTAAAAATATAGTTTATGGTTTCATTAAATCATTATCATTATGAATTATGGTTTAATACATTAATTCATGAAAAATCACGTTTTGTGGTGGAATTGTGGTATTTTGCTTGAAAAATGTTAAAAAATTGTTAAAAGTTGCAAACTAGAAATTTCAAATAAATACAAAATTGTGTAATAAAAATAAAGTAAGGGGTTGTATAGTCTAGTTATGCTATTTAATGAGTTTTATAACCATTGGTTTCATTTAAATGTCAAGTTTTGATGAAAAACGGTAAATTGGCATTTTCGGGTTTTACGAAATCGGGCGATTTGATAGATTTTAGGGTTTCGATGGATTTAATCATGTAATATTATGACCTAGGATAGCGTCGTGCATTCGATTTCTTTTCATAGATGTCTTCTACTCACGAGTTGGCAACTCACCCCCGTTGTGCCAAATTTTATTACAGGTTCGATGCACAGGTTTCCCTGGCAGCTTGCTGGCACATCTTTTCTTCAGGGTGATTTGCACGGTAGGTTGGTTCACTTGTATCTGAACCACCATTGTATTTTTTATTCTTTCATTTGTATCTAGTAAGCTCCATCAACCATACTTGTATTACTTGATAAGTTTATTGGACCGGTCTTTTATTTCGACCTTAGAGTCGCGCATGTTTTATTTTAATATGGTGGTTTTGTTTTCTTTGAGTTTTGAGCCTCGCCCTTTGGCGTTGTATATTATTGTGCTTGTTGTGGTTGTTTCCGCCTGTTGGCGTTGATGCTAGCACCCATTTGGGGATGCTTTTTATTGTTTATTTATATTATACTTGTTGTACCCGTCTGGGGGCCAGTTTTTACAGAGGAGACTCTGCCGAAATTTTTGGGAAAAATTGCTGATATTTTTAAACTTGTTTTTCTTCATGTTCTTTTACTTCTTCTTCTTCTTTATTGTTTAGATTTCTGGGCTTCGGCTTACTTAGGTTACGTTGCGCCTCTAGACGCTTCGTAATCTAAGTGCCGATCACGTTCCGTACTTTCGAGTCGTGACAATTATTCACTGTTGTGTCGCATTCATGGATTCTTATGCCTATATTCACTGTTTACATGCTATTGATGACTTGGATTCGGATTTTATGAGATTTCTTGGATTTGGAGGAAAACCGCAAAAACATAAATAAACCTTTTCTCCCTTTTAAAATAAAAAGTGCGGTTTTCCCATGATGTATGAGTCGTCCACCATGAGTTTGCTGATGGATTTCGAGACCCGATTCGAGGAGTGGAGGAACCGTTTCGGGTACATGGTGGGCCCGGTGCGGTACCCCGGGGCAAGAGGAATGTGGTGTTGACGTTGAGCCCGGCAGGGGAGCACTACCGACCGGTGATATTACCCGACGCGTCGGATATCCGGAGGATACCGTCGTGGTCTTGAGATGGATGGTAGGGGCCGGTCTGGACTGACGGCGCCCTAGATATTGAGATTGAGACATTGATATTTCGAGACAGTGAGATTTATGTTTTGTGTCGATGCTAGACAGTGTTGATACTGATTTCATTTATGATACCTCAGTTTAAAAATACGAAGGAAATCTCACTAATTTATGAAAACAGTTTCTTCATTTACATGTATTCTGTTTTCATGCATTCATACCTCATTCATATGATATATTGCTACCTGAGGCACTGACACGGGCACATGAGTTTACACTCGGGTTAGATATTTACCCTAGCCATTGTTATAGGCTGCATGTTATATACATTTTTGAGGCTATATTATGATCATTGACCTAGGATTGCGTTATTTATGCGATTTCTATGCGTAGATGTTTTTCTATTCACGAGTTGGCAACTCACCCCCGTTGTGCCCCAGTTTCTTGCAGGTTTGCCGTACAGGTTTCATTACGGCTTTGCGGGCTCAGTTTCATTCGGGTGACTTGCTAGTAGGTGGGTTTTTCTTGTATCATACCCATCATATTACCTTGTATAACATTATTCCGTTGTATCTAGTAAATTCCATCAACCAAACATGTATTTATTGAGATAGAGACCAGTGTTGTTTATTCTTTCGACCTTAGAGTCGCTCGTTATATTTCTGGTGGTTTTGAGTTTCCTTTTGAGTTTTGATCCTCGCCGTTGGCGTTGTATATTATATTGCTTGTGTGGTTGTGACCGTTGATTGACGAAGAGCTAGCTCCCGCTTGGGGATGCCTTTTTCTTGATTTCGTATACTATTCATGTTGTATCCCGTTTGGGGGCCAATATTTACAAAGGAGACTCTGCCGAAATTTTCAGTAAATTTTTTGATGTTTTAAAAGACCGCATAATACGGCTTATGCTATTGAAACTACTTGCTTTAAGTTGGTTTTCCTTCACTCTACTATTTTTCTTGGTTTGGATTTCTGGGTTTTCGGTTTACTTAGATTACGTACGCCTCGAGACGTCGTAGTTTAAGTGCCGGTCATGTTCCGTACTTTCGGGTCGTGACAGGCAGGTTATATGTGATATAGCCAGGTTACCGAATCAAGTGTTGATTCGATACATTGATACACTTGATATTAGTCGGTTATATGCGATATGACCGGATCATTAAATCAAGTGTTGATTTAATGATTAGATGTATAATTATATATTTGATATATTACTTTACATTAACTAGTATTTGTTCACTTAAGATGGATTTTCTCACTTGATGTGCACAAGTAGTATATGTGATATATTTTTATGCACTAGTTTGTATCATGTTTGATGATACATGCAAACTTGGGTGTATGTTTGGTTTAAACCATGGTTGGTCAATGGTTAGGGTTTCATTTGCTTCATTTACTTATTCATTTTTTATTTATTCATTTTAGAAAGAAATAAAATGGTGGCTAACTTTGGATTATCTTTGAAGCTTCATGAAGCTTTGAAATGGTTGACCATTTTGTTTCTTTCCTTAACCCTAACCATTCACTTAAACCTTGGTTCATTCTCTATACTTAACCGTGGTTGATAAAATGATAAGAATGATTTTATTTCCATTTTATTCATTATTCTTATCATATTATCTTCTTCTTCTTCTTCTTCAAGAAGAAAGAAGCTTGCTAGCTTCAATGGTGATTTGAGAAAAAGAGTGAGAAATCCAATTCTAAAGTGAACCCACTTCCTATTTCTTCATCCTCTACCACTTGCCAAGTAGTATAGGGTGTTTTCTTCACAAGTTTCATGGCTTGGTGAAGTTGGAGCTTGATCTTGTGTTGCCTCGACGTAGATCATCTTCGGCATCGAAGTCGACGACCTAGCCCGCCCATTTCTCCGATGAAGCCGACGCTAGAGCCCGGGATCCGATGATCGCAGTGAGGGGACATCATCACGGAGCTATGGAGGTGGAGGACCTGATCTACAAAGGTTGTATTTTCGTTCACTCTTAGTTAAGTTGTTAACTAGTTGCTTGTTTCGCCTAAAATTCTAGTTAACGATCGCATTAGGGTTTCTCGGCACCGGAAATTTTTGAATTTGGCATGGTTGATGCCTTGTGAGACCTCCTTAGAGTGCCTAGGAACCCTACATGGATCCGCGCTGTTGTCCTCTGTGTCTACTCTCCTAACCTCGATCTCCCTGGAGATCAACCATCTCCATGATCAGGTGATACTGCCTAAGAATTATATCTGGATTACAGATGGGACGGTAGTTCCTAGGCAAAAGCCACAAGTCCATTGTCATACAATGGTAGGAACAAAGTTCATCTCATGAACTTATATATATCCAGACTGCCTCTTTGGTAGCATCCTTGGTAACGATCTATCTTGTCTTTAATCGTCTAGTGTGTCACGGTATCTAGCTTGGAACTCTTCCAACATACCGTCCCTCCACTGTGGGTAAAGACAATGCCTGCGACTGACATTCAGTCGTCCTTATCACCCTGGAACCTTTCCAGTGATTCTCCCCAGGATCGTTTGATACCATCTCACTACAACTAGTGAGAATTCTAACATCCAATTAGATCTATCTTATAGATCCAAAATCCAGGATTCAGGAGGTATCACTATGATCCTATATGGAGAATCCTTGTGATAAGCGGAGATTGACCGAGCGTAGCATAGGAAACTCCTTCCCCATCAAGAGTATGTCATCCACGTACTCTACGAGGAACACCACCATACTCCCTACTACTTTTTGTATTTACAAGGTTCATCTACCATTTTGATGAAGTCAAACTCTTTGACTATCACATCAAAACAGATGTTCCAACTCCGCGATGCCTGTTTTATCAAATAAAACATCTTGCACACGTTTCTGCTGCTCCCACTGTCTACGAAGCCCTCTGGCTGTTTACTTATAGACGCTCTTTTCTAAAACATCATTTAGAAAAGCAGTCATGACACCCAACCGCCAGATATCATAGTCATGGTATCTAGCCGTGGAAAGTAGGATCTGGATGGACTTAAGCATAGCTATGAAAGTCTCAACTTTTCCATGTACACCAAGTAATCTTCTCAAGATATACTTGCTCCTGATGGGAATTTAACCCTTCAGATAAAGCAACCAAAGTCCATACTTTGTTGGTGTATAAGGATTCCATCTCAGATCGCTAAGCATCCAGCCATTCTTACAGAGTCTCACTCGTGATGGCCAGCTCGAAACAAGTTGGGTCATCATCTCATGATGCAATCCTCGCTCCCACTGTCATAGAGAAACCGAAGTATCTCTCAGGTGGGTGAGGAACCCTACTAGATCGGCGGAGAGGCTGAGGTTCGTTGGAAACTATTGAATCCTTTGGTTCTACCAAATCATCTGCTGTAGTTTGTATAGCTGGAACTCCTTCCAGTTCTACCTCATGCCCAGTAATTTCTTAACAAGAAATTCCTTTTCACAAAAGTGGCATGTTGAGAAATAAAACACTTTTGTTTCTCAGTTTGGTAGAAGATATTCCCTTGCGAATGCTTGGGATATCCAATAAACTTCCACAGATCTGACTTTACCTCGAGCTTGTCCGGATTTTGCTTTTCAGACATAGGCCGGACAACCCCAAATCTTAACAAACTTAAGATATGGGCTCTTCCCATTCCATATCACATATGAAGTGGTAGGTAACTGATTTAATTTGAACCCTATCAATAGGTATGCAACTTCTCAAGTGCATAACTCCCAAAAGAAAATAGGAAACTCAGTTGTACCCATTATAGAGCACACCATATCATATAGGGTGCTATTGCTCCGTCCCGATACACCGACGTGCTGTGGTGTATACGGAGGAGTAATGCTGAGAGAGAATCTCATTCTCCTTTAGAATAGTCCAGGAATTCCGTGCTCAAGTATTCTCCTCCTTGATCACATCAAAGGACATAATACTTTTACCCGTATTTTGGTTCTCTACTTCTAACTTATATTCCGTGAATATCTTAAAAGTTTCGGACTTGTGTTTCAACAGGAACATATGTCTGAATCTTGAGAGATTATCATAGAATGTAATGAAGTACAAAGAACCGGTCTTGGCATGTGTAGACAGGGGACCTTCATACATCAGCCTGTATCAATCCCAAGAGTTCACTAACTCTTTCTCTGTTTCCAATAAACAGAGCTATGGTCATCTTATCTTTGTCACATGACCAGCAAGTTTCATAAGATGTAAATTTAATCAGATTTAAATATGCATCTAAATGTAACTTAGCTAGTCGGGTCGCATTGATATGACCTAGTTTACAATGCCTCAAGAAGGATTCGTTCATTTCTGAACTCTTCCTCTTGTGTGTGTTCTGTATACTAAGAACTTTAGTTTGATTTAGAACGTCAATACTTTTAGATAACGTGCCTGAACTGATCAACTCTTGATATAGGAAATGTTCAAAACATTATCCAACAATACAAAATTATATCCTTTCTTTACTAATAAAGAGACTGATATGATGTTGTATATCAGGTTCGGTATCTAATAACATTCGTTCAGAATCAATGTATTCTGGTAATACAGGGTGATAGTGACCAACAGACTTGGCTGCAACTCTTGCACCGTTTTCTGTCTCATGAAACTTATCACCCGTTCTCAGTTCTCTACCTTTCTGTAGCCCATGTAACAGATTACATATGCGGGATCCTGATCCGGTATCTCATACCCAGGACGTAAAGGATACTGAGAAACAGTTCTCTGTAATGAACACACCCGAAGATGATGCATCAGTATGCACTTTCTTCGTTTGGCCGGCACGGGAAATCTGGCATTCCCTAATTTCCTGCTCTATCTTATAACAATTATAAGTGGAGCGGGACCAACGTTCCCCAGCTCAGTATAACAAGCGGATTCGGTCAATATATCTGTATTATTATCTTGATTAAGGCGTGATATGGTCGCTACCTGGAGAGAGAGAGAAGAAAACACTCAGCGTATGCTTTTGCAAGATTAGATTGGTTATCTAATATATCTAATCAGGATGTCTCCCACTATTTTAATCAAATCTTCCTTCAAACCCTGAAAGGAAAGACTAGCCAGGATTAATTACACGCTACAAGTTCGCCAATCTTTCAGCCAGGCCAGTGTCGGTACTTTGAGGGAGGTTCCCCGTGCTTTCGCACGGACCTAATTAAAGTAAACCTCGTTTTCCCAGAGGCGTAACCCCGTTAACACCTTTCTAGACACCTACTTGATCGGCTAATTGTAATGTGTAAAACTCTCCCAGGAGTAACACTTACTCGCAGTGGGTATCGGGATCCAACTATCTCATAGAAGGTATCCAATCTCATTGCAAATTTCAACACTTGAAATTCCCGATAATATTTTACCCCTAGCGTTTTATGACCTTGACGAATGCCAAACAACCCATAGTCCACTAGTCAAGTTCAACTCGTACATTTCTTGATTGAATTAAACCCACCCGCATGACCCTTGACGAATGCCCTAATCCAATCTGCATCATATGCATAAGCAGATAAATACTAGTTAGCTACCGTACACTACGCCTTGACGAATGCCAAACTACCGCAGCACGAATACTAAGTAGTACTTATCTGAAATGACGGAGGGCTACGACAGGTTTTTTAGAAAACCCTTTGCGTAATGAACTTGATATTGTTGTAGAATCGAGTGATTTTTAAATGGAGTGTTTTTGAGGCTTTTCTAGTTTTGCTAAAGGGGCCACTCTCGGTGAAGGGATTGTCGGCCCTTTCCTCATCGAATAAGGTGCAGGATATTTCACAAATATCGCTGTGCAAAGCAAGAACTATAGAAGCAATCAAATGACAAACCGAGTTTGTAACATCTGCTAGTTTCACTAAAGAGGTCACTCCTGGTGAAGAGATCTCGGCTCTTTCCTTATCGAATAAGGTGCAGGATGTTCTACAAGGAACACCACTATGCAAAGTAAGAACTAGAGCTACCAGTTTTTAAACAAGTTTCTACAACATCTTAGGTTTCTTTAAGTTTCATTAATCTTATTAATGAAGTCCCATTTTGTTTGTGCTTCACAAGCATCACTTTTGATACGAAATCTGCAATATAACATATATCTCATATATATAATATAAACATTCGTCTCAGGCAGTAATATAATCTCATCACAGAACATTGCAGCAGAAGAACATATATGAAATATTGGATATACTAGGACGTCCGTATTTTAGTACGAGCCTGTATAAAACACGGATTCCACGGTCGCGATGAATAGCCAAACCCACATCCCTAAACCCCTACGAGAGCGGTAAGCAACACTGCCAATTCTAGGGTTAGGAGACCCGGTCTCGACTCCTCGAGATGGTCTCCGACTGGACCCTGGAACCAGGTTACTTGTGCTCCCCGCCTTGGGTCTACCTAATGCGGAAAAGTAAATAATATACAATGGTGACATCATCCTCAGCCCGGAAGTGCCCCAATAAAAGAATATTACATACAAATGAATTTTACATGAATGAAAAAGAAAAAACTCTCATCTCACATAAAACCCCTGGTTATTCAGAACGCGACGATCCAATATAACATATCATAGCAACACATAATATCTCATATCATCAACGTAAGCAAGTATGCGTATCCCGATTGTCGTTGATGTATAGCAACGAAGCCGGCGATACACCACATACTACGCTTACGGTCACAGAAAAGAAAGTGTAAAACTACAACAGTTGGAATCCGCAACCTTTTTAGACATCGCATGCCTAACCAAATGAATTCTTTAGACATCGCATGCTTAACAATTATAAACCCCGCATTTTAGTCTCTATATCGAAAACACTTTTCAATATCTAGTCGGGCAATTCAACAAGATTCCCGATATTCTGATCGAATGCTCGTCGCAAACTTTAGTAGACGGCCGCACCCCCGGATGCCGTCGACGAAGTGCACTAAGGCAGAACACCACTGCCGCGAGCACCCGAACGGATGCTTTTGGCTACGGGGTTCTCCTACAGTCACTTGGTCGAGGCTATGGGGCATGGCTGTCTATTAGGTTTACCGGCGAGTATCCGCGTACGCTACGTGATTGCGATGGACTATTGATCACATCAGAATTCCGTGGCAACCGATCATCTGAGACTAAACTGCTATATTTATAACATTCAAATTAGTTATCTCATAACTACTTGTGGATTCCAAATATTGTATCACATTCCAGATAAATAGACAATGTTACACTTTCCGGTCGAATAATCAAACACCCAAGATTTCCCCAATATATCTCAACACTTGAAATCAGTTTAAAAACATCCATCACATGCCACAGTACCAATGGTCCAGCCGTAGAAGGGTCAAGCCAACGCCTCACATATGGCACGTCGTACTGCCCCAAACCCTAAGGTTTAGAGGCAGTTCAAGACGGTCACATAATCGAGTTAAGGTTTGTTGTCTTCTAGAGGGTCCACCGCGTTACTTGCACGACTTAGAACGTTCTTAAACTCGAGAAAAAATCCAACTTTTGAAAAAATTTCCGAAAGGGGAAAAAGTGAGTTATTGATATCCGTTCGAACTTTTTAACAGTTTCTAAAAATTATCCGGAAAAAACTAAACAAAGTTAAATTTTCTTATCGAATCAACGATTCCCCAATACAACCTTAGAAAACTCAACACTTGAGTGGAATTAAAAAATTCCCTGAAAAAATTAACAAGAAAGGACCTAAGAATAATTACATGAAATTCTAGGGATTAAGTCACAATTTGGGCCACGGAATCGCCGCCAAACCCTTGGTTTGGCCGCGGTTCCTCGGTCATATTTGCGAATTAGAGGGCCGTACTTCACAGTAATTCTTAGTTTTTCCTGCTTATTTTTCTGAGCATTTTTAATTCATAAAAAACCACATTTTTGAAAAATGTACAGAGAAGGGTAAACATCGGGGTTTTCGGGTTCGATCGGACTTTAAACTTCGTCTAGACTTCTCCTAAAGCTCTAGCTTGTCTCTGATACCACTGTAGGGTTGCTAGGCACGCGCACAAGGGTCTACGAGGCATCAACCATGCCCGATTAAAATTTTAGCCGTGCCGAACAACCCGAAGCCGGATCTTTAAACTAGGGTTTAGGCGAAAACATGCATGTTAAACACTTTAACACTAAGTGAGAGGGATTACAACCTTTGTAGATCCGGTCCTTCACTTCTTAAGCTCCATGTTGAGGTCCCTTCGCTGCGATCATCGTGTTCTGGACTCTCGAGAGGTACCACGAAGAGAAAGATGCAGTCTTGCTTCCGATCTTCGATACAAAGATGATCTATCTTGAAGTTTCATTAACACAAGCTAACACTCATAATATGAAGTGAACACCCTCATCTAAATGGCAAGGATAGATGAGGATGATGAAGTAGGATTTCTGCTGTCAATTATAATATTTTTCTCACTCACTTTCATCACAAAAGAAAGCTTTTTCATGAAGGAACTCAAGGAAGAAGAAGATGAATGAAGATGATAACTTAATCCTTTTGTGATGAACAATGAATTATTGTAGTTGTTACAAATCTAACCAAGGGTTAAGCATGAAAGAGTTAACCCTTGTAGAGAGTTAACTAGAGTTAATGGTTTGGATTGGGTTAACATAATATCTCACAAAAAATATCAAGCAACCACAAAGTCAAAGCTTCATGAAGCTTCATGGAAGCTTCATGCAAAAGCTAACCCTAATCCAAACCCTAACCAAGTTTAAACCCTAATCCATTGTTAAATTTGTAACCCTAACATGTTACAATAATATATATCACATATACAATATATTTTGTAACAATAGAAAATAATACAATTAACATATATCGCATATATATTAATGTATTATCCCGTGAGAAAATGAATCTTTTAGTGAGCTAATATTAGTTAATGTAATTTAATATATCATAAATATTATTATACATTAAATTATCGAATCAACACTTGATCCGACAATCCGGCTATATCGCATATAACCTACTAATACGATGACCCGGCTATATCACATATACCCGGCCGATATCTCATATCGCGAGAATCCAATACGGTATCACATATCACATTATCCTCGGTCCCGGACAAATCATATATGTGCTACTACTCCGTTTTTCCTGAGCCAAGAAACCTCTGTGTAGGACTCTAAAGAATCGTCAATACGCCGGCAGTATGTGATGATCATATCAAACACCCACAAGCTGCAAGCGGTCAGCTAAACGTAACAGCCACCCAGGTATTGAGCGCTCAGAAGATCAACAAGCAAGCCTGTACATTCTTCTGTGAATCCAATCAGTAAAACTCCCGTACAGTCCGGTCTCGTCGTCTGATATGTCGCATATCTCGCCAAGGGGTGGTAAACGTCAGACCCCAGTAGCTCGATAAGTCGTGTCGATATGAGGTCTATAACAGTTCGAGAAACAACTGATAACACTTACCAGTAAATCTCAACAACCCTGGCCAGGGATTTCCGGTTATAGCCAATCGAACACAGCGCAACATAAACTCCCTATACCGGGAGAGACGAATCCCCTCCTATCGCTTATTGCCTCCATGTGATTCGGGACTGTACCCAAAAGACACCTTTTTGCAAGCCCTCTTGGACGTGGTATGATGGAAATCAAAGCACAGTGGGAATCACACAAGACTCTATGACGATCTCGGGTCAACAGACTACTCTGTACCAGTGTCACCGGAGAACTGCCATCTGACGTAAGGTATTATACCATCTGGGAGTTCTCGGCGAGTCCGTCCAGTGTACCCAGTCTCCACTGAGCACCCGTACACCATCCTTGATGTCAAACACCGATGGATATGGGATCATCCATCGCCCATCATATGGGTCAAGATGCGTATACGCTAGTCTACTCTGGTGTATCGATGCCCTGTCTCGATACACCCTCGACTAGGAACTGTTAAAGGAAGTACTCGTCGACTACCGTGGCCCCACTAGTATGATCTCATCATAGTCCCAGTAGTCGAGTACATATCCTAAGGGCTTTATCAACATGTAACATAGAGACAGTCAGAGTACATGTTAAGATAAAGTACAACCAGATAGCATACTATCATGTCGAGAAAGAAAGTCCTCCCTATATATGTCCTAGCATCCACTACAATATACATCGTATGTACAGTAATGGCCTCTAGGGCATACATATAACTAACATAACCTACCAGTAAATCTCACTTGCCCTGGCCAGGGACTTTGCGTAATGTCTCTCTGACACAGCACGATATCAACTCCCAATACCGGGAGAGACGAATCCTGTCTAACCGCCACTGTCTCCATGTGCTCGGGATTGCACCCAACTGCTACCTGTTTGCACGACTCCTTTGAGCCGTGGTAAGGTAGCAATCTAAGAACATTGGGACACACTCGAGTCGAAGTAGCAGTGTCAAGTCTGCGGACTATGCTGTACTCATGTCACCTGGGAACTGTTAACTGACGACGGGTATAATACCAACCAACAGTTCCCCATGAGTCCTGTCCTGTGTACCCGTAACCCAACGAGCACCTGTATACTATCTCCAGTACGACGTACTGATGGCTGTGGGATAGACCATCTCCCCAACTGGGATGAGAAGCGTACACACTAGTCTACTCCGGAGTATCGATGTCCTGCTCGATAATCCTATGACTAGGGACCTAAAAAAAGATGTTGTTGTAGACTACCCAGCCCCCACTAGTGTGACTGCTATCACAACGCTGGTAGTCAAGCAAGATCCTAAGAGCTCTATCAATACGTATACTCACATATTAAGATAGATAAAACTAAGTAGCATACTACCATGTTTAGCAAGACTGTTATATAAATGTGAATATCCCAAGCTTCCATTAAGTAATATACAAGCTAGTATGATACAATAATGACCCCTAGGGCATATACACTAACAGTTACTACATAGGTAACCCACCTAGCAAAAGATAGGATTAAAGCTGATAAGTGGATCTGCACTGCGGCTAACCGTCCACTCTACCCCTGCAAGGAACTGTGGCACAACGGGAGTGAGTTACCAACTCAGTGAATATAACTAACATATAACCGCTGATAATGTAAATATGATGAACTAGAACTAATTTCAACAAAGATGAATGCGATACACGATAACAACTGGAGGAATGTGTAGGGTTAGCATAGCACCTTGTGATGGTTTTGGCAAACATCAATCATGCTACTTTAAAATTTTTGGGGTGCTAAACAAACCCTAACCAAGATCTTAACTAGAGGATTAGGGTTAACATAGCATGTAAAAAACTTTACATCTAAGAGAGAGGGATTACAACCTTTGTAGTCCGTTCCTTCGCTTCATAAGCTCCGAGTAGTAGTCCCTTCGCCGCGATCCATGAACTTCCGGACTCTAGAGAGGCTCCACAATCCGAATGATCCATGTTTGCTTGAAGTCTTTCTTTTCGAAGATGATCTACCTTGAAGAACCTTTAACCCAAGCTTACACTTCACTAAACAACTTATTAGAGAAGTGAATACCCTAATCTAAGTGGCTAGAATATATGAGGATGATGAAGTAGGAATTATGCTCTTTTTTTTTCAATTTCTCACATATATTCATCACAAATGAAAAGCTAGTGAAGGTTTTCTTTGAAGAGAATGAAGAAGAAGAAGAAGATAATCCTTTTGTGATGAATAATGAAATTATTGTTGTGGTTACAAATCCAACCATGGGTTAAGAATGAAGGCTTAACCCTTGTAGAGAATAAACTAGGGTAAAGGGTTTTGGGTTGGGTTAAGAAATATCTATACAAAATATCTTAGCAAAAAAAAAAAAAAAAAAAGAAAGCTCCATGAAGCATCATGAAAAAGCTAACCCAAATCAAACCCTAACTTGTTTAATCTCCACAAATCATGTTGCATTTGTAACCCTAACTTGTTACAATATTATATATCACATATATAATATATTTTTGTAACAAAAGAGAAATAAAACAATTAACATATATCGCATATATATCAATGTATTATCCAATGAGAAAATGAATCAATAAAGCGAGATTATATTAGTTAACGTAATGTAATATATCACATATATAATTATACATTAAATTATCGAATCAACACTTGATCCGACAATCCGGCTATATCACATATAACCGACTAATATAACATGTACCGATTCATCGAATCAACACTTGATCCGATGACCCGGCTATATCACATATACCCGGCCGATATCATATATCACGAGAATAGAATACGGTATCTCATATCGTATTATTCTCGGTCCCGCACATATCACATATGTGCTCCTACTCCGTTTTTCCTGAGCCAGGAAACCTCTGTGTATGACTCTAAAGAATCGTCAATACGCCGGCAGTAGGTGATGATCATATGAAACACCCACAAGCTGCAAGCGGTCAGCTAAACGTAACAGCCATCCAGGTATTGAGCGATCAGAAGATCAACAAGCAAGCCTGTACATTCTCCTGTGAATCCAATCAGTAACACTACCGTACAGTCCGGTCTCTTCGTCCGATATGTCGCATACCTAGTCTAGGGGTGGTAAACGTCAGACCCCAGTAACCGATAAGTCATGTCGATGTGAGGCTCATAACAGGTCGAGAAACTACTGATAACACTTACCAATAGAACTCTATATCAGCCATGGCCAGGGACTTCCAGTTATAGCCTATCGAACACAGCACAACATCAACTCCCTATACCGGGAGAGACGAAACCCCTCCTATCGGTAATTGCCTCGATGTGATTCGGGACTGTACCCAATAGCCACCGTTTTGTACGCCCTCTTAGACATGGTAAGATGGAAATCAAAGCACAGTGGGAATCACACAAGACTTTATGACGATCTCGGGTCTACAGACTAACCTGTACCAGTGTCACCGGAGAACTGTTACCTGACGATTGGTATAAATCCATCTAGAAGTTCTCGGCGAGTCCGTTCAGTGTACCCAGTCTCTACTGAGCACCCGTATACCATCTCTGATGTCAAACACCAATGGATATGTTATCATCCATCGCCCATCATATAGGTCAAGATGCATATACGCTAGTCTACTCTGGTGTATCGATGCCCTGTCTCGATACACCCTCGACTAGGAACAGTTATAGGATGTACTCGTTGACTACACTGGCCCCACTAGTATGATCTCATCATAGTCCCAGTAGTCGAGTACATATCCTAAGGGCTTTATCAACATGTGAGAGCAAGACAGTAAACTAAAACAAGTCAACATGTTAAGATAAAGTGAAACCAAATAGCATATTATCATGTCGAGCAAGAAAGTCCTCTCTACATATATCTAAGCGTCCACTATAATATACATCACATGTACAACAATGGTTTCTAGGGCATATATATAACTAACAATCTCCCACTTGCACTAAGGCCAGCTGTTATAGTATCTCATACCCAACATCCCGAAGAGTCTCTCAAATTGTATTTGGGGAATGTCCTTCATGAGTGGATCCGCAGTGTTGTCCTTCGTATCAACTCTCCTGACCTCGATCTCCCGGCGATCAACTATCTCCCGGATCAGGTGATACCGCCTTAGAATATGTCTGGACTTCTGATGGGACCTGGGTTCCTTGGCCAAAGCCACAGCTCCATTTATCACAATACAAAGGTATTGGATGCTCAATGCATGGAACCACACAAAGTTCAATGATGAACTTCTTCATCCAGACAACCTCTTTGGCAGCATCGTTGGCAGTGATGTATTCAGCCTCTATCGTCGAGTCTGCAACAGTTTCCTGTTTGAACTCTGCCAACACACCGCCTCTCCATTGAGGGTAAAGACAAATCCCGAGTGCGACTTAGAGTCGTCCTTATCACTTTGGAAGCTCGAATCGGTAAAGGACTCCACCTAGAGTTCACCGTTACCATATACCAAGAACATCTCCTTAGTTCTTCTCAAGCACTTGAGAATGTTCTTCACAACTATCCAGGATCTGCTTGATACCTACTCACTACACTTAGTGAGTATGCTACATCGGGTCTGGTACATAGCATCGCGTACATGATAGTGCCTACTGCCGAAGCATAGGGTATCCCTTGCATGCGAGCTCTCTCCAAATCAGTCTTGGGAGACATCTCTTTGGAGAGAGTGAGTCCAGAGATCGTGGGTTGGTTCCCACGCTTGGATTCTTCCATACTAAACCTCTTTAGTATGGTGTCAATGTATTTGGATTGGGACAATCCCAGTATCCGTTTAGATCTATCTCTATAGATCATAATTCCCAGTATGCAGGAGGCATCACCAAGATCTTTCATTGAGAATCTTTGTGATAAAAAGAGCTTGACCGAGTGAAGCATAGGAACATCATTTCCTATCAAGAGTATGTCATCTACGTACAATACATGGAAGACAACCTTACTCTCTGCAACTTTCTTATATATACAAGGTTCATCTACGTTTTTGATGAAGTCAACCTCTTTGACTACAACATCAAAACCGATGTTCCAACTTCGCGATGCCTGCTTTAACCCGTAGATGCATTTAAGCAGCTTGCACATCTTTCCGCTTCTCCCACTATCTACGAAGCCCTTTGGCTGAGTCATGTACACGCACTCCTCTAAATCACCATTTAGAAAGGCGGTCTTAACATCCATTTGCCAGATTTCGTACTCATGGTATGCAGCAATGGCAAGTAAGATCCAGATGGACATAAGCATAGCCACTGGAGAAAAGGTTTTGTCATAATCCACACCTGGTCGTTTACGAAAACCCTTTGCAACAAGTCTAGCTTTGAAAGTCTCAAATTTTCCATCTACACCAAGTTTCTTCTTAAAGATCCATTTGCTCCCAATGGGTTTTACCCCTTCAGGAGCAACTTACAATGTCCATACTTTGTTGGTGTACATGGATTCCATTTCAGATCACATTGCATCCAGCCATTTTACAGAGTCCCCACTCGTGATGGCCTGCTCGAAGCTAGTTGCGTCATCATCTTCCATGATGCAATCCTCGCTCCTACCATCAACGAGAAAACCGTAGTATCTCTCAGGTGGATGAGAAACCCTACTAGATCGGCGGAGAGGCTGAGGTTCGTTGGGAACTACTGAATCATCTGGTTCCACTAAATCTTCAGTCGTAGTTTGTGTTGCTGAACTTCTTCCAGTTCTACCTCCTCGCCACAAATTTCCTTTGCAAGAAATTCCTTTTCTAAAAAGGTGGCATGTCGAGAAACAAAAACGTTTTGTTCGTCAGTGTGGTAGAAGATATACTTTTGTGAGTTCTTGGGATATCCTATAAACTTGCATAAGACAGACCTTGCCTCGAGTTTGTCCGGATTGTGCCTTTTGACATAGGCCGGACAACCCCATATCTTAACATACTTAAGAGATGGTCTCTTCCCCTTCCATATCTCATATGGAGTGGTAGGCACTGATTTGGTAGGAATCATATTCAATAGGTGTATAGCTGTCTCAAGCGCATACCCCCAGAAGGAAATAGGCAACTCAGCATTGCTCATCATAGAGCGCACCATATCTAATAGGGTGTGATTCCTCCGCTCCGATACACCGTTATGCTGTGGTGTATAGGGAGGAGTAACCTGAGAGAGAATCCCATTCTCTTTTAGATAGTCCAGGAACTCATTGCTCAAGTATTCTCCTCCTCGATCAGATCGTAGGATCTTAATACTTTTGCCCGTTTGGTTCTCTACTTCGTGCTTATATTCTCTGAATTTCTCAAAAGTTTCAGACTTGTGTTTCATCAGGAACACATGTCCGTATCTTGAGAAATCGTCAGTGAATGTAATAAAGTAGGAAGAACCATTCCTGGCATGTGTAGACATGGGACCACATACATCACTATGTATCAGTCCTAAGAGTTCTGTAACCCTTTTCCGTGTCCACTAAACGGAGTTTTGGTCATCTTTCCTTTGAGACATGACTGACAAGTATCATAAGATGAAAATTCAAACGGATTCAAATATCCAGCCTTATGTAACTTGGCTAGTCGTGTCGCATTGATATGACCTAGTCTACAATGCCACAAGAAGGATTCGTTCATTTCTGAACTTTTCCTCTTGTTTGTGTTCTGTACATTAAGAATTATAGTTTGATTTAGAACGTACATGCAATTATTTAACGATCCTGATCCTATCAACTTTTGATTCAGGAATACGTTCATAACATTATCCTGTACTACAAAATTATATTCTTCTTTATTCAATAAAGAAACTGATATAATATTGCATATCAGGGTCGGAATGTAATAGCACTCGTTCAGAACCAATGTATTACCATTTGGTAACACAAGGTGATATTCACCAACTTCCTTGGCTGCAACATCTGCACCATTCCCTACTCTTACAGAATGATCACCCATTCCCAGTTCTCTACCTTTACGTAGCCCACGTAACATATTACATATATGGGATCCCGATCCGGTATCCAATACCCAGGACGTAGAGTGAACTGAGAAACAGTTCTCGATAACTAACACACCTGAAGAAGATGCATCAACATGCTTATTCTTCGTTTGGGTGGCATGAGAATCCAGATATTCTCTTATTCCCTGCTCAGTCTTATAACACTTATATGAAAGAACGGGACCAACGTTCCCCAGCCTAGTATAATAAGCGGGTTCAGTCAATACATCCATATTATTATCTTGATTAAGGCCTGACATGATCGCTACCTGGAGAGAGAGAGAAGAAAACACTTTAGCGTATGCTCTTGCAAGATTAGATTGGTTATTATCTTATCTAATCAGGATGTCTCCCACTGTTTTTATAAAATCTTCCTTCAAACCCTAAAAGGAAAGACTAGCCGGGATTAATTACACCTTACAAGTTCGCCAATTTTTCAGCCAGGCCAGTGTTGGTACTTTAAGGGAGGTTCCCCGTGCTTTCGCACGGACCTAATTAAAGTAAACCTCGTTTTCCAAGAGGCATAACCCTGTTAACACCTTTCTAGACACCTACTTGATCGGCTAATTGTCCTGTGTAAAATTCTCCCAGGAGTAACTCCTACTCGCAGTGGGTATCGGGATCCAACTATCTCATAGAAGGTATGAAATCTCATTGCAAATTTCAACACTTGAAATTCCTGATAATGCTTTTACCCTTAACATGCTATGACCTTGACGAATGCTAACAAACCATAGTGCGCTAATCAAGTTCAACCCGTACATTTCTCGATTGAATTAAACCACCCGCACGACCCTTGACAAAAGCCAACAAAGCCGTACGACTACCCTAACCCAATCACATCATATGCTACAGATAAGCAATAGTTAGCTACAGCACACTACGCCTTGACGAAAGCCAACAAACGTAGCACGAATACTAAGTATTAGTTATCTGAAATGTCGGAGGGCTACGTAGGTTTTTCAGAAAACCATAAGCGTAATGAACTTGATATCGTTGTAGAAACAAGTTATTTTTGAAAAAAGGAGTGTTTTTGAGGCTTTTCTAGTTTCGCTAAAGAGGTCACTCCCGGTGAAGAGATCTCGGCTCTTTCCTCATTGAATAAGGTGCATGGTATATCATATATACCACTATGCAAAGCAAGAACTATAGAAGCAATCAAAAACTAAACAGCGAGTTTGTAGCATCTACCAGTTTTGCTAAAGAGGTCACTCCCGGTGAAGGGATCTTGGCTCTTTCCTCATCGAATAAGGTGCAGGGTATATCATATATACTGCTATACAAAGCAAAACTGTAGCTACCCATTTTATAAAGTTTTGATTCTACAACATCTTTTAGGTTTCTTTTCTTTTACTAATCTTATTAATAAATCCCATCAATTATGCTTCCTAAGCATCACAGAAGAAACGAAAGCAGTAATATTTATATATCATCATTCATATATATATATATATATATAGTATAAGCATTCGTCTCAGGCATTAATATGATCTCCTCACAGAACATTGCAGCAGAAGATAATATATGAAATATTGGATATACTAGGATGTCCGTGTTTTACTTCAAGCATGTATAAAACACGGATTCCACGGTTGAGATGAATAGCCAAACCCACATCCCTAGACCCCTATGAGAGCGGCAAGCAACACTGCCAATTCTAGGGTTAAGAGACCCGGTCTCGATTCCTCGAGATGGCCTCCCACTGGACCCTAGAACCTGGTTACTTGTGCTCCCCTCCTCGGGTCTATCCTAATGCGGAAAAGTAAATAATATACAATGGTGACATCATCCTCAACCCGGAAGTGCCCCAATAAAAGAATATTACATACAGATGAATTTTACATGAATGAAAATAAAAACCCTCATCTCATATAAAACCCCGGCTATTCAAAACACGACGATCCAATATAACATATCACAGCAACACATAATATCTCATATCATCAACGTAAGCAAGTATGCGTATCCCGATTGTCGTTGATGTATATCAACGAAGCCGGCGATACACCACATACTACGCTTACGGTCACAGAAAAGAGAGCGTAAAACTACAACATTTGGAATCCACAATCACTTTAGACATCTTAAATCCGAAATATCACATACTTCGCATTTCATGCCTAACTATATTAATTCCACATATTGTATCACATTCCAGATAAATAGACAATGTTAAACTTTCCGATCGAATAATCAAATACCCAAGATTTCCCAAATAGCTCAACACTTGAGCGGAGTTCAAAAAATCCCAGAACATGTCACGGCCCCAATGAATCAGCCGTAAAAGGGTCAAACCAACGCCTCACATGTGGCAACGCTAAACTACCACAAACCCTAGGGTTCAGTGGCAGTTTTGACGGTCACATAATCGGGTTAAGGTTACGTTCTTCTAGAGGGTCCACAGATTCGCTTGCATGATTTTCTGAAAGTTTTAAACTCAGGAAAAATCCAACACTTGAAAGTTTTCCGACAGGGGAAAAAGTGAGTTATTGATATCCGTTCGAACCTTTTAACACGTTCTAAATTACCCGAAAAACTAAACGATGTTAAACTTTCCGATCGAATCATCGAATTCTTAAGATCTCCAGAAAACTCAACACTTGAGTAATATTAAAAATTCCCAGAAGCATAATTTAATATCTATGGATCACCTCTTGAAGTACAATCCCTCAATCCTCATGTTCTGCCGCAGAACCGCCACCAATAGCTTGGTTTGGCCGCGGTTCCGCGGTGGCCTGATGGATTCAGGGAGTCGTACTTCACAGATATCCATAGAATCATCTGCTTATTTTTTTGAGTATTTTTAATACGGAAAAAACCAAGTTTTAAAAAAAATTCCAAAGAGGGGGTCCAAAATCATATTTCGGGGTTCGATCGGACTTTTAACTTCATCTACACATCGCCTAATGCTCTAGCTTGGCTCCGATACCACTGTAGTTTAGCATAGCACCTTGTGATGGTTCTGGCAAGTATCAATCATGCTACTTTAAAATTTTTAGGGTGCTAAACAAACCCTAACCAAGATCTTAACTAGAGGATTAGGGTTAACATAGCATGTAAACAACTTTACACCTAAGAGAGAGGGATTACAACCTTTGTAGTCCGTTCTTTTGCTTCATAAGCTCCGAGTAATAGTCCCTTCACCGCGATCTATGAACTTCCGGACTCTAGAGAGGCTCCACAATCCGAATGATCCTTTCTTGCTTGAAGTCTTCCTTTTCGAAGATGATCTACCTTGAAGAATCTTTAACCCAAGCTTACACTTAACTAAACAACTTATTAGAGAAGTGAAAATACTAATCTAAGCGGCTAGAATAGATGAGGATGATGAAGTAGAAATTATGCTCTCTTTTGTTTTCAATTTCTCACACATATTCATCACAAATGAAAAGCTAGTGAAGGTTTTCTTTCAAGAGAATGAAGAAGAAGAAGAAGATAATCCTTTTGTGATGAATAATGAAATTATTGTTGTGGTTACAAATCCAACCATGGGTTAAGAATGGAGGCTTCACCCTTGTAAAGAATAAACTAGGGTAAAGGGTTTTAGGTTGGGTCAAGAAATATCTATACAAAATATCTTAGCAAAAAAAAACAAAAGAAAGCTTCATGAAGCTTCATGAAAAAGATAACCCAAATCAAACCCTAACTTGTTTAATCTCCACAAATCATGTTGCATCTGTAACCCTAACTTGTTACAATATTATATATCACATATATAATATATTTTTGTAATAAAAGAAAAATAATACAATTAACATATATCGCATATATATCAATGTATTATCCGGTGAGAAAATGAATCAATAAAGCGAGCTTATATTAGTTAATGTAATGTAATATATCACATATATAATTATAAATTAAATTATCGAATCAACACTTGGTCCGACAATCCGGCTATATCATATATAACCGACTAATATAACATGTACCGATTCATCGAATCAACACGTGATCTGATGACCCGGCTATATCACATATACCCGGCCGATATCATATATCACGAGAATAGAATACGGTATCTCATATCGTATTATTATCGGTCCCGCACATATCACATATTTGCTCCTACTCTATTTTTCCTGAGCCAGGAAACCTCTGTGTAGGACTCTAAAGAATCGTCAATACGCCGGCAGTAGGTGATGATCATTTCAAACACCCACAAGCTGCAAGCAGTCAGCTAAACATAACAGTCACCCAGGTATTGAGCGATCAGAATATCAACAAGCAAGCCTGTACATTCTCATATGAATCCAATCAGTAACACTACCGTACAGTCCGGTCTCTTCGTCTGATATGCCGCATATCTAGTCTAAGGGTGGTAAACGTCAGACCCCAGTAATCGATAAGTCGTGTCGATGTGAGGCTCATAACAGGTCGAGAAACTACTGATAACACTTACCAATAGCACTCTATATCTGCCCTGGCCAGGGACTTCCAGTTATAGCCTATCGAACACAGCACAACATCAACTGCCTATACCGGGAGAGACGAAACCCCTCCTATCGCTCATTGCCTCCATGTGATTCGGGACTGTACCCAAAAACCACCGTTTTGCATGCCCTCTTGGACATGGTAAGGTGGAAATCAAAGCACAGTGGGAATCACAGAAGACTCTATGAAGATCTCGGGTCTACGGACTAACCAGTATCAGTGTCACCGGAGAACTGCTATCTGACGATTGGAATAAATCCATCTAGGAGTTCTCGGCGAGTCCGTTCAGTGTACCCAATCTCCACTGAGCACCCGTATACGATCTCTGATGTCAAACACCAATGGATATGGGATCATCCATCGCCCATCATATGGGTCAAGATGCATATATGCTAGTCTATTCTGGTGTATCGATGCCCTGTCTCGATACACCCTCGACTAGGAACAGTTATAGGATGTACTCATTGACTACACTGGGCCCACTAGTATGATCTCATCATAGTCCCAGTAGTCGAGTACATATCCTAAGGGCTTTATCAACACGTGAGAGCAAGACAGTAAACTAATACAAGTCAACATGTTAAGATAAAGTGAATAGTGGAAGTGAGACATAATCATGAAAATCGCTGATTTTTCGTAATTGTATATGAAAACTTAAAACCATAAATCCTCAATAATACAAATGCCTCTTATATCAACTACTAATTCTTGAATACGAAATATGATGTCATATATGCTAATTACTATGACTATTGATACTTAAGGTATGATAAGAATCATTTTTTATCAGAATAATTTCTAAGTGTGAAGTGACATGTTAATATCGACGAGATGTAGTGTAACAGATAGATATGTGCATGTGCTGTTGGTTATATGTATGCCCTAGAGGCCATTACTGTACATGAGATGTATAATGTAGTGGATGCTGGGACATATATAGGGAGGACTTTCTTGCACGACATGATAGTACGCTATATGGTTGCTCTTTATCTTAACATGTATACTTACTGTCTCTCTGTTACATGTTGATAAAGCCCTTAGGATGTGTACTTGACTTGCAGGACTATGATGCAGATCATACTAGTGGGGCCTGGGTAGTCCTTGAGTATATCCTTCAATGTTCCTAGTCGTGGGAATATCAAGACGGGGCATCGATATTCCAGAGTAGACTAGCGTATATCTTCTCGACCCATGTGATGGGCGATGGATGATCCCATATCCATTGGTGTTTGACATTAGAGATGGTATGCGGGTGCTCAGTGGTGACTGGGTACACTGAACGGACTCGCCGAGAACTCCCAGATGGTATTATACCTCACGTCAGATAGCAGTTCTCTGGTGATACTGGTACAGCTTAGTCTGTTGACCCGAGATCGTCATAGAGTCTTGTGTGTCTCCCACTGTGCTTTGATTTCCACCCTACCATGGCTCTGTTGAGTCGTACAAACAGGTGGTTTTTGGGTACAGTCCTGATTCACATGGAGGCAATGAGCGATAGGAGGGGATTCGTCTCTCCCGGTATTGGGGGTTGATGTTGCGCTATGCTCGACTGGCCATAACTGGAAATCCCTGGCCAGGTTTGCACTGATTTACTGGTAAGTGTTATCAGTAGTTTCATGCTTGTTATGGACCTTACATCTGCATGACTTATCAAGCTGGTGGGGTCTGACGTTTACCACCCCTAGGCGAGATATGCGACATATCAGACGAACATACCGGACTTTGCGGTAAGTGTTACTGATTGGATTCGCAGGAGTGTGAGCAGGCTTGCTCGTTGATCTTCTGATCGCTCAATACCCGGGTGGCCGTTATGTTTAGCAGACCGCTTGCGGCTTGTCGGTGATTGATATGATCACCGCCTATTGCCGGCGTATTGACGAGTCTTTAGAGTCCTACACAGAGGCTTCCTGGCTCAAGCGAAACGAAATAGGAGCGCATATGAGATATGTGCGGGACCGAGAATAATACCGGTATGTGATACTGTATTCTATTCTCGCGATTTGTATCATCGGACGGTTATATGAGATATAGCCGGGTTACCGAATCAAGTGTTGATTCGATACATTGATACACTAGATATTAGTCGGTTATATGCGATATGACCGGATCATTAAATCAAGTGTTGATTTAATGATTTAATGTATAATTATTTATTTGATATATTACTTTATATTAACTAGTATTGGTTCACTTAATAATGATTTTCTCACTTGATATGCACAAGTTGTATATGTGATATATGTTTGTGCACTAGTTTGTATCATGATTGATGATACATGCAAACTTGGGTGTGTGTATGAATTACACCATATTTAGGTTAGTGGATATGGTTTATATTTATTTAGTAATTCAAAATTGGTGTGCACTTTGTCATGCTTAAAGCTTCATGAAGCTTTTAGCATTATTTGACCAAGTCCACTAACTTTGTCTCACTAAAGATATTTATTAACCAATCCACTAACTTAAACTATGGTTTAGTCTCTACAAAGGTTAACTCATCCATGGTTGCATTATAATAGACTTCACTTGATAATTCATTTAATTAATTTATTTTCTTTCTTCTTCTTCTTCTTCTTCAAGAAGAAGAAATGCTTGCTAGAAAATTTTCAAGTGAAGAAATAGAGTGAGAAATCGAAATCTAAAGTGAACCCATTTCCTATTTCATCATCCTCTACTACTTGCCATTTAGTTTAGGGTGTTCTTTTCACAAAGTTCATGACCTAGTGAAGATGGAGCTTGAGTTTGAGTCTCCTCGACGTAGATCATCTTCGGCTTCGAAGTCAACGACCTAGCTCGCTCATTTCTCCGAGGAAACCATCGTCAGAGTCCGGGATCTCGATGATCGCAGCGAAGGGACGTCAACATGGAGCTTTAGAAGTGAAGGACCGGATCTACAAAGGTTGTAATCCCTTTTCACTTAGTGTTAAAATGTTTAACTTGCTAGTTTTTGCATAATCTCTAGTATACGATCTTGGTTAGGGTTGTTCGGCACGGTTAATTATTTGAATCGGGCATGGTAGATGCCTTGTAGAACCTTGTTAGAGTGCCTAGGAACCCTATAGTGGTATCAGAGCCAAGCTAGATCTTTAGGCGAAGTCTGAGCGAAGTTTAAAGTCCGATTGAACCCGTAAACCCCGACGAATACCTTTCTCTGGACAATTTTCAAAAATGTGATTTTTTATGAATTAAAAATGCTCAGAAAATTAAGAAGGAAAAGCTAAGAATTACTGTGAAGTACGGCCCACTGATGCTCTTTTATGACCGCGGAACCGCGGCCAAACCAAGGGTTTGGCGGCGGTTCCGCGGCCAAAATTATGACTTAGTCCCTCATACTTCATATATTTATTCTTAGGTCCTTTCTTGTCATTTTTTTTCTGCGAATTTTTTAATTCCACTCAAGTGTTGAGTTTTCTAGGGTTGTATTGGGGACTCGTTGATTCGATCGGATAATTTAACTTTGTTTAGTTTGTCCGGGTAATTTTAGAACGTGTTAAAAAGTTCGAACGGATATCAATAACTCACTTTTTCCCCTGCCGGAAAATTTCCAAGTGTTGGATTTTTCCGTAGTTTAAAAATGTTCTAAGTCGTGCAAGTAACGCGATGAACCCTCTAGAAGACAACAAACCTTAACTCAATTATGTGACCGTCTTGAACTGCCTTTTGAACCTTAGGGTTTGGGGCAGTACGGCATTGCCACATGTGAGGCGTTGGCTTGACCCTTCTACGGCTGGACCGTTGGTACTGTGGCATGAAATGGATGTTTTTAAACTTATTTCAAGTGTTGAGCTATTTGGTAAAACTTGGGTGTTTGATTATTCGATCGGAAAGTTTAACATTGTCTATTTATCTGGAATGTGATACAATATTTGGAATCCACAAGTAGTTATGAGATAACTAATTTGAATGTTATAAATCTAGCACTTTATTCTCATTTGATCGGTTGCCACGGGATTTTGATGTGATCAAAAGTCCGTTGCAATCACGTAGCGTACGCGGATACTCGCTGGGTAAACTTAATAGATAGCCATGCCCCAAAGCTCCGACCAAGTGACTGTAGGAGAACCCCGTAGCCAAAAGCATCCGTTCGGGTGCTCGCGGCAGCGGTGTTCCGCCTTAGTGCACTTCGTCGACGGCATCCGGGGGTGCGGCCATCTACTAAAGTTTGCGACGAGCATTCGATCAGGATGTCGGGATTCTTGTTGAATTGCCCGACTTGATATTGAAAAGAGTTTTCGATAATGAGACTAAAATACGGGGTTTATAATTGTTAGGCATGCGATGTCTAAGGAATTCATTCAGTTAGGCATGCGATATCTAAGGAGGTTGCGGATTCCAACTGTTGTAGTTTTACACTTTCTTTTCTGCGACCGTAAGTGTAATATGTGGAGTATCACCGGTTTCGTTGCTATACATCAACGACAATTAGGATACGCATATTTACTTACGTTGATGACATGTGATGTTATGTGTTGCTGGATATGTTATATTGGATCGTCGTGTTTGAATAGCCGGGTTTTTTTTATGTGAGATGAGTATTTTTCATTTTTCATTCATGTAAAAACTTGTATGTAATATTCTTTTATTGGGGCACTTCTAGGCTGAGGATGATGTCACCATTGTATATTATTTACTTTTCCACATTAGGATAGACCCAAGGCGGGGAGCACAAGTAACCGGGTTCTAGGGCCCAGTGGGAGACCATCTTGAGGAGTCGAGTCCGGGTCTTCTAACTCTAGAATTGGTAGGGTTTCTTGCCGCTCTCGTAGGGGTCTAGGGGTGTGGGATTGGCTATTCATCACGACCGTGGAATCCGTGTTTTATAAAGGCTCAAAATAAAACACGGACGTCCTAGTATATCCAATATTTCATATGTTGTTTTCTGCTGCGTTATCTGTAATGTGATCATGTGATATGTTCAGATAGATACTGTGTATAGTATATATGATTTATTATATAGACGTTGCTTATGTTTTACACCCGCGCTAGCCATGCCCCGCTCTGCCGTTAGTTACCTAACCTAACGGTGCAGACGGGACATCGGGGTGAATGCGGATGGCATAAGTGTACGTTGTATTTATCTGTGATGTTTAGGTGGACTTAAATGATGGGACATTCATTAATGAGATTAATAAAAGAAAATAAACCTAAAAGATGTTGTGGAATCGAATTTCAAAAATTAGGTAGCTCTAGTTGTTGCTTTGCATAGCGGTGTTCCTTGTTGAACATCCAGCACCTTATTCGATAAGGAAAGAGCCGATATCCCTTCACCGGGAGTGACCTCTTTAGCAATAACTAGCAGATGCTATAACCTTCAGTTTGTCTTTTGATTGCTTTTATAGTTCTTGCTTTGTATAGTGGTATTGTGAATATCCTGCACCTCATTCGACGAGGAAAGAGCCGGAATCCCTTCACCGGGAGTGACCTCTTTAGCGAAACTAGCAAAAGCCAAAAAAACACCCCATTTAAAACCATTTGATTCTACAGCGAGATCAAGTTCAAAGCGTTAAGGTTTTCTTAAAAACCATCCGCAACCTCCATCATTTTAGGAAGTAGAGTACTTAGTATTCGTACTGTGTTTGTTGACCATAGTCAAGGCATAGTGTACGGTTGCTAAGTGATGTCTTCCTACACAACATATGATGCGATTAGTTAGGACAGTCATATGACTTTGTTGACCTTAGTTAAGGGTCATATGGGTGGGTCTAATTAATCACGAAATGACGGGTAGAGCTTGACTAGTGCTTATGATTTGTTGACCATAGTTAAGGTCATAAGTGCTAGGGGTAAAAACCTTTATCGGGAGTTTCAAGTGTTGAAATTTGCAATGAGATTGCATACCTTCTATGAGATAGTTGGATCCCGATACCCACTGCGAGTAATTGTTACTCCTGGGAGAGTTTTGTACTTTGCAATTAGCCGATCAAGTAGGTGTCTAGAAAGGTGTCAATGGGGTTACACCCCTGGAAAAATGAGGTTTATTTTAATTAGGTCCGTGCGAAAGCACGGGGAACCTCCCTCAAAGTACCGGCACTGGCCTGGCTGAAAGATTGGCGAACTTGTAGAGTGTAATTAATCCCGGGTAGTCTTTCCTTTTAGGGTTTGAAGGAAGATTTGATAGAAACAGTGGGAGCCATCCTGATTGGATAAAATATATAACCAATCTAATCTTACAAGAGCGCACGCAGAGTGTTTTCTTCTCTCTCTCTCCAGGTAGCGACCATGTCACGCCTTAATCAAGATAATAATATGGATGTATTGACCGAACCCGCTTGTTATACTGAGCTTGGGAACGTTGGTCCCGCTCCAACTTATAATTGTTATAAGACAGAGCAGGAAATAGGGGAATACCAGGATTCCCATGCCGCCCAAACGAAGAAAGTGCATGCTGATGCATCTTCTTCGGGTATGTTTATTACAAAGAACTGTTTCTCAGTATCCTTTACGTCCTGGGTATGAGATACCGGATCAGGATCCGAAATATGTAATCTGTTACATGGGCTATAGGTAGGTAGAGAACTGAGAACGGGTGATAAATTTCAAAAGTTGGAAACAGTGCAATTGTTGCAGCCAAAGTGTTGGCAGATATCACCCTGTATTACTAAATACACTGATTCTGAACGAATGTTATTAGATAACAAACCTGATATACAACATCATATCAGTCTCTTTATTTACTAAAGAAAGGATATAATTTTTTATTGTTGGATAATGATTTGAACATTTCCTATATCAAGAGTTGATCGGTTCAGGCACGTTATCTAAAAGCATATATATTCTAAATCAGACCACAGTTCTTAACGTACAGAACACACACAAGAGGAAGAGTTCAGAAATGAACGAATCCTTCTTGAGGCATTGTAGACTAGGTCATATCAATGCGACACGACTAGCTAAGTTACATTTAGATGCATATTTAAATCAGTTTGAATTTACATCTTGTGAAACTTGCCAATCATGTCACAAAGATAAGATGACCATAGCTCCGTTTACTGGAAACAGAGGAAGGGTCAGTGAACCCTTGGGAACGATACATAGTGATGTATGTAGGTCCCCAGTCTACATATGCCAGGACCGGTTCTTTGTACTTCATTACATTCACTGATGATCTCTCTAGATTCAGACATATGTTCCTGTTGAAACACAAGTCCGAAACTTTTGAGATAATCACCGAATATATGTTAGAAGTAGAGAACCAAAAATGGGTATAAGTACTATGTCCTTTGATGTGATCAGGGAGGAGAATACTTGAGCACGGGATTCCTGGACTATTCTAAAGGAGAATGAGATTCTCTCTCAGCATTACTCCTCCGTATACACCACAGCACGTCGGTGTATCGGGGCGGAGCAATCACACCCTATTTGATATGGTGCGCTCTATGATGAGTACTACTGAGTTTCCTATTTCCATTTGGGAGTTATGCACTTGAGAAGCTGCATACCTATTGAATAGGGTTCCAATCAAATCCATTGCCTACCACTTCATATGTGATATGGAATGGGAAGAGCCCATATCTTAAGTTTGTTAAGATTTGGGGTTGTCCGGCCTATGTCTAAAAGCAAAATCCGGACAAGCTCGAGGCAAAGTCAGTTCTGTAGAAGTTTGTTGGATATCCCAAGCATTTGCAAGGGAATATCTTCTACCTAACAGAGGAACAAAATATGTTTTGTTTCTCAACATACTACCTTTCTGAAAGAGAATTTCTTATGAAGAAAGTAGTGGTCATGAGGTAAAACTGGAAGGAGTTCCAGCTATACAAACTACAGCAGATGATTTAGTAGAACCAAAGGATTCAATAGATTCCGACGAACCTCAGCCTCTCCGCCGATCTAGCAGGGTTCCTCATCCGCCTGAGAGATACTTCGGTTTCTCGATGACAGTGGGAGCGAGGATTGCATCATGAGATGATGACCCAACGAGTTTCGAGCAGGCCATCAAGAGTGGGGACTCTATAAGAATGGCTGGATGCTTAGCGATCTGAGATGGAATCCATGTACACCAACAAAGTATGGACTTTGGTTGCTATATTTGAAGGGTTAAATTCCCATCAGGAGCAAGTATATCTTGAGAAGATTGCTTGGTGTAGATGGAAAAGTTGAGACTTTCAAAGCTAGACTTGTTAAAGGTTTTCGTCATCGACCAGGCGTGGATAATGATGAAACCTTTTCCAGTGTCTATGCTTAAGTCCATCCGGATCCTACTTGCCATTGCTGCATACCATAACTGCGATATCTGGTGGTTGGGTGTCATGACTGCTTTTTCTAAATACTGATTTAGAAGAGAGCGTCTATAAGTACACAGCCAGAGGGCTTCGTAGACAGTGGGAGCAACGGAAACGTAAGCAAGATGTTTTATGTGATAAAACAGGCATCGCGGAGTTGGAACATCTATTTTGATGTGGTAGTCAAATAGTTTGACTTCATCAAAGTGGTAGATGAACCTTGTATATACAAAAAGGTAGTAGAGAGTAAGGTGAACATCCTCGTATTATACCTTGACGACACACTCTTGATAGGAAAAGAGTTTCCTATACTACGCACGGTCAATCTCCTCTTATCACAAGGATTCTCCAAATAGGATCTAGGTGATACCTCCTAAATCCTGGGTTTTGGATCAATGGAATAGATCTAAATGGATGTTAGGATTCTCACTAAATGTAGTGAGATGGTATCAGTTGATCCTGGGGAGAATCACTGGAAAGGTTCCAGGGTGATAAGGACGACTGAATGTCAGTCGTATGCATTGTCCTTACTCTCAGTGGAGGGACGGTATGTTGGAAGAGTTCCAAGCTAAGATACCGTGGCAAACTAGACGATAAAGGCTGGTGACATCGATATCAAAGATACTACCAAAGGGGAAGTTTGGGTGTATATTAGTTCATGTGATGAACTAGGTTCCTACCATTGTATGACAATGGTGTTGAGGCTTTGGCCCAGGAACCCCGGTCCCATCAGTGACCCAGACATATTCCAAGGCAGTCTCACCTGATCATGGAGATAGTTGATCTCCAGGGAGATCGAGGTTAAGAGAGTAGACTCAGAGGACAACACGGCGGATCCACTCACAAAGGCCTTTTCCCAGAGAGAGACTATTATGGGATGGTTGAGTATGAGATACTACAACCACTGCTACAGATGGCCCTAGTGCAAGTGGGAGATTGTTAGTTATATGTATGCCCTAGAGGCCATTACTGTACATGAGATGTATAATGTAGTGGATGCTGGGACATATATAGGGAGTACTTTCTTGCTCGACATGATAGTATGCTATCTGGTTGCTCTTTATCTTAACATGTATACTTACTGTCTCTCTGTTACATGTTGATAAAGCCCTTAGGATGTGTACTCGACTTGCAGGACTATGATGCAGATCATACTAGTGGGGCCTGGGTAGTCTATGAGTACATCCTTCAATGTTCCTAGTCGTGGGAATATCGAGACGGGGCATCGATATTCCAGAGTAGACTAGCGTATATCTTCTCGACCCATGTGATGGGCGATGGATGATCCCATATCCATTGGTGTTTGACATCAGAGATGGTATGAGGGTGCTCAGGGGTGACTGGGTACACTGAACGGACTCGCCGAGAACTCCCAGATGGTATTATACCTCACGTCAGATGGCAGTTCTTTGGTGACACTGGTACAGCTTAGTCTGTTGACCCGAGATCGTCATAGAGTCTTGTGTGTCACCCACTGTGCTTTGATTTCCACCCTATTACGGCTCTACTGAGTCGTGCAAACAGGTGGTTTTTGGGTACAGTCCCGATTCACATGGAGGCAATGAGCGATATGAGGGGATTCGTCTTTCCCGGTATTGGGGGTTGATGTTGCGCTATGCTCGACTGGCCATAACTGGAAATCCCTGGACAGGGTTGCACTGATTTACTGGTAAGTGTTATCAGTAGTTTCATACTTGTTATGGACCGTACATCTGCATGACTTATCAAGCTGCTAGGGTCTGACGTTTACCACTCCTAGGCGAGATATACGACATATCAGACGAACAGACCGGACTGTGCGGTAAGTGTTACTGATTGGATTCGCAGGAGTGTGAGCAGGCTTGCTCGTTGATCTTCTGATCGCTCAATACCCGGGTGGCCGTTATGTTTAGCAGACCGTTTGCGGCTTGTGGGTGATTGATATGATCACCGCCTATTGCCGGCGTATTGACTAGTCTTTAGAGTCCTACACAGAGGTTTCCTGGCTCAAGCGAAACGAAATAGGAGCGCATATAAGATATGTGCAGGACCAAGAATAATACCAGTATGTGATACTGTATTATATTCTCGCAATTTGTATCATCGGACGGTTATATGAGATATAGACGGGCTACCGAATCAAGTGTTGATTCGATACATTGATACACTAGATATTAGTCGGTTATATGCGATATGACCGGATCATTAAATCAAGTGTTGATTTAATGATTTAATGTATAATTATATATTAGATATATTACTTTTTATTAACTAGTATTGGTTCACGTAAGATTGATTTTCTCACTTGATGTGCACAAGTTGTATATGTGATATATGTTTGTGCACTAGTTTGTATCATGATTGATGATACATGCAAACTTGGGTGTGTGTATGAATTACACCATATTTAGGTTAGTGGATATGGTTTATATTTATTTAGTAATTCAAAATTGGTGTGCACTTTGTCATGCTTAAAGCTTCATGAAGCTTTTAGCATTATTTGACCAAGTCCACTAACTTTGTCTCACTAAAGATATTTATTAACCAATCCACTAACTTAAACTATGGTTTAGTCTCTACAAAGGTTAACTCACCCATGGTTGCATTATGATAGACTTCACTTGATAATTCATTTAATTAATTTCTTTTCTTTCTTCTTCTTCTTTTTCAAGAAGAAGAAATGCTTGCTAGAAAATTTTCAAGTAAAGAAATAGAGTGAGAAATCGAAATCTAAAGTGAACCCATTTCCTATTTCATCATTCTCTACTACTTGCCATTTAGTTTAGGGTGTTCTCTTCACAAAGTTCATGACCTAGTGAAGATGGAGCTTGAGTTTGAGTCTCCTCGACGTAGATCATCTTCGGTCTCGAAGTCAACGACCTAGCTCGCTCATTTCTCCGAAAAAACCATCGCTAGAGTCCGGGATCTTGATGATCGCAGCGAAGGGACGTCAACACGGAGCTTTAGAAGTGATGGACCGGATCTACAAAGGTTGTAATCCCTTTTCACTTAGTGTTAAAATGTTTAACTTGCTAGTTTTCGCATAATCTCTAGTATACGATCTTGGTTAGGGTTGTTCGGCACGGATAATTTTTTGAATCGGGCATGGTAGATGCCTTGTAGAACCTTGTTAGAGTGCCTAGGAACCCTACATGTGCGGCATAACTCGTCGATAATGGTGCAGTGTTCTAACAAGTATTAATCATGGAGGTGTATATGTAGATTTAAGAATGCATATGATCAAGTTAACATAAAAAAGCAAAAATTGAATTTTAAATCTATCTACGGGCGTATCACGCCATATTTACAAGATCCCCCGGTAGATGTTTTGTCTACTCATCGGAATACGTCGTAAACTACTCAGAAATCTCCAATCCTTTTCCTTTCCTTGCTGCCTCCGAAGTTCCTGTAAAATTTACTTGTATAAGGAAACAGCTAACTCCGATACAGCAAAATCATGAAAACACAAGTTGTACATTCTAGTTACACCACATACGACTATTGCAAACGATCTAACACTCATTTTAACTGGAATTTAACCCAACGCTGTTTCGTAACAGAAAACAGAATGCGTTACGAATTACTCGTGTCGTATTTTAGATTTTTGATCCCTTTTCCAATATTAGTTCTTAGATTTCATATATAGTTAAATTAACTATTTTAAACAATACCAAAATATCCTAACAATGATACAGAGACCTACCCAAAAACCTAAAACCCCAAAGTCCACCAAAAATCCGGCGACGCCGGAATTCCCTTATAGCTCGCCGGCCAAAATCCGAGCCCCTTGGTTCGTACTTCTAGGGTTTGTTCTAGGTCTAACATACAATATTTAGGCATTATTCGGTTAAGTTGATTTTACTCTGACTAATAGCAGATTACTACAGAGCTATGTTTTACCAAAAATACGATTTTATCGATTTTTTATTTGAACGTTAAACCAGTTACAGAACTAATTCCTATAGGGTTTAAAGATATTACCTACAAAGGATTGCTGGATGATCTCCCTCCAAGATGCACAAGCTCCTAGTTCCTAACTTGATGGTGAACTGTTTAGCCTAGTTCTTCTTCTCTTCTCTCTTTTATTTTATTCTTCTTTGCTTGTTCTTAGTTTTCTTTAAAACATGAAATTTTCTGAATTTTAATTTGTTAAAATGATCTGAACACAATATATATGTTAAAGGGAAGAGTGAGGTGTAGGAGGAGGTGTCACCAACAAGGGTGTGCCACTCTCATGCAAGGAGGAGGTGTTGTGAAATGAAGTGTGCATGCAAGTAGGTGGTGGCAATGCATTATCACTCCAAAATTGATTTATCTAGATATAATTTCTGAGCTAAAACATTATCTACCTCTTTTTCCACTTACATCCTCACCATTTCAAGTTTGCACATTTTTCCTAAACTTTACAAAAAGACCCTTCACTACCTATGTTATTATATAAACACCCTTTTATTAAAATGAAGCTAAATTTATCACTAAAACCCTTGTAATTGATTCACGTTACATACTAAAATTTCAATTTAATTTGTTTCACATAATACTTATGAAAATGTCCTATTTTGTTTTAATAACTTTTTAAATTGGCATTTTATTATTTAATTAATTAATTTTATTTATTTCTAAATTTTCAAAATGTTACATATGCATGTAAAAAACTTTACACTAAGTAAATGAGGAATACAACCTTTGTAGACTGGTCCTTCACTTCAATAGCTCCATGTAGTAGTCCCTTCGCTCCAAGTAGTGATCTCCTGGACTCTAGTAAGGGTTCACAAGGCGAAAGGAACAACCTTGCTTGAAGTCTTCAAGGCCGAAGATGATCTACGACGAGGAATCTCCAACTGAAGCTACCTCTTCACTAATTGGGAATTAATGAAGCAAACAACCTAAACTAAATGGCTAATCTAGTGTAGGTTAATGAAGTAGGATTTTTGTTCACTTTAGAATTATTATTCTCACTAAATTTCTTCACCTCTTGAAAACCTAGAGAATTTTCTTTTGATGAAAGAGAAGATCAAGTGGAGAATGGAATGAATGAGAATGTCAACCATGGGTGAGATAATATCTCATATTACCCATGTAGAGACATAACCATGCTTATAGATAATGGTTAGGTTAATAAATATCTTAAGTAAAACAAAATTGGTGGACTTAGTCAATGGTTCTACATGCTTCTAAAAGCATCTTGAGCCATGACAATTTTCCACTAATTTTGTATTTATCTTAAATAATTAATAGCCTTTAATTATCCATGTCATGGTGTGAGTCTCATACACCCATGTGCAATGTATCATTAAGCATGACACAAAGATAAATACAATAATATATAACACATATATATTAAGTGTAAAAAGTGAGAAAAAGAAATCCTTAAGTGAGCTAATATTAGTTAATGTATGTTAATATATCAAATATATAATTATACATTAAATTATTAAATCAACACTTGATTTAATAATCTGGCTATATCACATATAACCGACTAATATCATTTGCATCATCTTATCGAATCAACATTTGATTCGAGAACCCGGCTATATCACATTTAACCGACCGATATTACATATCGCGGGATTAGAATACGGTATCACATACGCGTATCATTCTCGGTCCCGTATATATCATATATGTGCTCCTACTTCGTTTCTCCTGGTCCAAGAAACCTCTATGTAAGACTCTAAAGACTCGTCAATACGCCGGCAGTAGGTGATGAACATATTGTTGGTTATAGTGCCCTCAAGTCAATTATTGGATCGCAGGCACGCGATTGCAATGATTGAGGGAGGACCTATACCGGTAGGACGGTCTTACTCGAGATGATAGTATACTATCTGGTTTGTCTTTATCATCGTGTACATACTTCAGGTGACACTACAGATCACTCTTACATGTTGATAGAGCCTATAGGATTCTTGCTTGACTACCAGCAGTATGATGGCGATCATATACGTGAGAGTTGGGTGGTCTATAAGCACATCCTTAAAAGGTCCCTAGTCATGGGAGTTTCGAGACTGGGCATCGATACTCCAAGAGTTGACTAGTGTATACTGATCGAGACTCCGACGAGGGGCGATGGCCGGTCTTACAAGCCATTGGTGTTAGTTGGTTCACCTAAGATGTATACAGGTGCTCATTGGGTTATGAGTACACCGGACGGACTCGCCGGGAACATGCTAGTTGTATTATACCTATTGTCAGATAGCAGTTCCCTGGTGATATGTGTACAGATTAGTCTATTGACCTGAGATCGTCATTTGTCTCGTGTGAGTTCCCACCGTGCTTTGATTACTACCCTACCACGGCTCAAAGGAGTCGTGCAAATAGGTTTTAGTTGGGTATAGTCCCGAGTCACATGGGGCAGTGAGTGGATCGTCAGGGAATTCGTCTTTCCCAGTATTGGGGTTGATGTCGCGGTGTGCACGGGTGGCCATCACCAGAAATCCTTGGTCAAGGTAGTCGAGAATTACTGATCTAGGATCGGTAGTTTCTCAGGTGGTGATGGGCTTCATACTGACACTAAATGTCGCATTATTAGGGGTCTGACTTTATCCATCCCCCTAGACTCGATATGCGATACTCATAAACGAACGGACCAGACTGTATGGATATTGTCACTGTCAGGCTTAGTAGGGGTTTCAGGATGAGTTTGCTCATCGGCCTCCCTTTCGCTCAATACCTGGGTAGCCGTTACGTACAGCTAGTGCCATTGACGTGCTTGTGGTTAAACCCATTGCCAGCGTATTGGCAAGGCTTTAGAGTCCCACACAGAGGGTTTCCCTGCTTTGGGCGAAACGATGTAGAGGCTGTATGGTTTTACGGCAGGGTTCATGTAGGGTTCCGTAGGGCGGCAACAAGGTTTCGGGAGGCATCGTCCATGCTAATTTCAAATTTTTGCTGTACTAAAGAACCCTAACCCTAGAATCTTAACTTGAGATTTAGACGAACAAGCAATGCAAACAATTTTACATCTAAGTGAATGAGGAATACAACCTTTGTAGACCGGTCCTTCATTTCTAAAGCTCCGTGTAGTAGTCCCTTTGCTCCAAGTAAAGAACACCCGAACTCTAGTAAGGGTTCACATGAATAAATGAACAAGCTTGCTCGAAGTCTTCGAGACCGAAGACGATCTACGTTGAGGAGACTCAAGCTCATGCTACCTCTTCACTAATAATAGATTAGTGAAGAAAACACCCTAAACTAAATGGCCAATATAATAGAGGATGATGAAGTAGGAATTGGGCTCATTTTAGATTTATTTTTCTCATAATATTTTTTCACCATTTCAAAAGCTAGAAAGCTTTTTCCATGAGGAAGAAGAATATGAAGTCAAGATGAGAATGAAACTCATGAGGTGAGAATAGCAACCATGGGTGAGTTAGTGTCACACACTAACTCATGTTGAGAATAAACCATGGCTAACAATAATGGTTAGGTTAATAAATATCTACAAGTAAAACAAAACTAGTGGACTAAGTCAAAGATGCTTCAAGCTTCTCCAAGCTTCCAAGCATGACAATTTCCAACTAATATTGAATTACTTTAAATAAATAAAACCTCACATTATTATAAGTATGGTGTGAGTCTTATACACCCATGTAGCATGTGGCATCTAGCATGACATAAAAGATGCACATTAATATATATCACATATATACTAAGTGTACACTAGTAAGAAAAAGAAATGTTTAATGATCTAATATTAGTTAATATATCAAATATATAATTATTCATTAAATTGTCAAATCAACATTTGATTTATTAATCCGGCTATATCACATACAACCGACTAATATCAAATGTAACAACTTATCGAATCAACACTTGATCCGATAACCCGGCTATATCACATATAACCGTCTGATATCACATATCGTGAGAATAGAATGCGGTATCACATACGCGCATTAATCTTGGTTCTGCACATATCATATATGTGCCCCTACTTCATTTCGTATGAACCAGGAAACCTCTGTGTAGTACTCTAAAGACTCGTCAATACGCCGGCAGTAGGTGATGATCATATCAAACACCCACAAGCCGCAAGCGGTCCGCTAAACGTAACGGCCACCTGGGTATTGAGCGACCAAAAGATCAACAACCAAGCCTGCTTATACTCCTGCGAATCCAATTAGTAAAACTACCGTACAGTCCGGTCTTTTTGTCAGATATGTCGCATATCTCAGCCTGGGGGGTGGTAAACGTCAGACCCCAATAGCCTGATAAGTTATGCCGATGCAAGGTCCATAACGGTTCGAGAAACTATTGATAATACTTACCAGTAAATCTCAGCAACCCTGGCCAGAGATTTCATGTTATGGCCAATCGAGCATAGCGCAACATCAACCCCAAATACCGGGAGAGTCGAATCCCTTCCTATCGCTCATTGCCTCCATGTGACTCGGGACTGTACCCAAAAACCACCGTTTTGCATGACTCAATATAGCCGTGGTAGGGTGGAAATCAAAGCACAGTGGGAGAAACAAAAGACTCTATGATGATCTCGGGTCGACAGACTAACCTGTACCAGTGTCACCAGAGAACTGCTTTCTGACGATAGGTATAATACCATCTAGGAGTTCTCGGCGAGTCCGTTCAGTGTACCCATTTTCCACTGAGCACCCGTACACCTTCTCTGATGTCAAACACCAATGGATGTGGGATCATCCATCGCCCATCATATGGGTCAAGAAGCGCATACGCTAGTCTACTCTGGAGTATCGATGCCCTGTCTCGATACTCCCACGACTAGGAACATTTGAAGGATGTACTTGCCGACTACCTATGCCCCACTAGTATGATCCGCATCATAATCTTGGCAGTCAAGTACTCATCTTAAGGGCTTTACCAACATGTAATAGAGAGACAATAAGTGTATATGTTAAGATAAAGAGCAACCAGATAGCATACTATCATGTCGAGTAAGAAAGTCCTCCTTATATATGTCCAAGCATCCACTAAAATATACATCACATATACAGTAATGGCCTCTAGGGTATACGTATAACTAACAATCTCCCACTTGCACTAAGGCCATTTGTTGCAATATCTCATACTTAACGTCCTCTAGAAGTCTCTCTAGGGTAAGGCCTTTGTGAGTGGATCCGCTGTGTTATCCTTCACGTCAACTCTCCTGACCTCGATTCCTTGGAGATCAACCATCTCCCTGATAAGGTGATACTTGCCTCAGAATATGTTTGGATCGCTGATGGGATCGGCGTTCCTAGGCCAAAGCCACAACTCTATTTGTTATCACAATAACAATTATTGGACGCTCAATGGTAGGAAGCATGTTCATCTCATGAACATGAAATGCCCAGACAGCCACTTTGGCAGCGATGTATTCAGCCTTTATCGTCTAGTATGTCCCGGTATTTAGCTTGGAACTCTCCAACATACCGTCCCTCCACTGAGGGTAAAGACAATGCCTGTGACCGACTTTCAGTCGACCTTATCACTCTAGAAGTTCGAACCAAGAACATTCTTTTAGTGCTTCTCAAGTACTTAAGAATGTCTTTCATAGCTGTCCAGTGATTCTCCCAAGATCCGATTGATTTCTAATCACTACACCTAGTGAGATAGCTACATCTGGTCTGGTACATAACATCGCATACATGATAGAGCCTACTGCAGAAGCATAGGTTATCCCTTGCACGCAAGCTCTCTCCAAATCAGTCTTGGAAGACATCTTTTTGGAGAGAGTGATTCTTGAGTAAGTGGGCGAACCACCACGCTTAGAATCCTTCATACTAAACCCCTTTAGTATGGTGTTAATGTACCTGGATTTGGGACACTCGCAACATCCACTTAGATCTATCACCATAGATCATAATCCACGAGATGTAGTAGTTATCATCCAGATCTTCCATGGAGAACCCTCGTGTTAAGAGGAGCTTGACCGAGTGTAGCATAGGAAACCATTCCCTATCAAGAGTATGTCATCTACGTACAATACATGGAAGACAACCTTACTTTCTACTACCTTCTTGTATATACAAGGTTCATCTACCTTTCTGATGAAGTCAAACACTTTGACTGCCACATCAAAACAGATGTTCCAACTCCGCGATGCGTGCTTTAATCCTGATGGACTTAAGCATAGCCACTGGAGAAAAGGTTTTATCAACATCCATACCTGGTTATTGACGAAAACCTTTTACTACAAGTCTAGCTTTGAAAGCCTCAACTTTTCCATTTACACCATGAATCTTCTCAAGACCCCTTTGCTCCCAATGGGTTTTACCCCTTCAGGTGCAACATGCAAAGTCATGTTTTGTTGGTGTACATGGATTCCATCTCTGATTGCATAGCATCCAGCCATTTCACGGAGTCCCCACTCGTGATGGCCTTCCTGAACCTAGTTGGGCCATCATCTACCATAATCCAATCCTCGCTTCCACTGTCACCGAGAAGACCGTAGTATCTCTCAAGTGGATGAGGAACTCTACCAGATTCGTGAAGAGGCCGAGGTTCGTTGGAGACTATTGAATTCTTTGGTTTTACCAAATCATCAGCTGTTAGTTTGTCTAGCTGGAACTCCTTCCAGTTCTACCACATGTCCACAAATTTCTTCATAAGAAATTCCTTTTCTAAAAAGGTGGTATGCTGAGAAACAAAACGCCTTTTGCTCCTCAGAGTGGTAGAAGATATACCCTTGCAAATGTTTGGGTTATCCAACAAACTTACAAAACTGACCTTGCGTCGAGCTTGTCCGGATTCTTCCTTTCAACATAGGCCGGACAACCCCATATCTTAACTCATTTAAGACATGGTCTCTTCCTATTCCATATCTCATATGGAGTGGTAGGCACTGATTTGGATGGAACCCCATTCAATAGGTATGCAGCTTCTCAAGTGCATAACACCAAAAGGAAACAGGCAACTCAGCAATACTCATCATAGAGCGCGCCATATCTCATAGGGTGCCATATCTCATAGGGTGCGATACCTCCGCCCCGATACACCGTTGTGCTGTGGTTTATACGAAGGAGTAAGTTGAGAGAGAATCACATTCTCCTTTAAATAATCCAGGAACTCCATGCCTAAGTATTCTCCTCCTCGATCACATCGAAGGAGTTTAATACTTCTACCCGTCTGGTTCTCAACTTCAAGCTTATATTCCTTGAATTTCTCAAAAGTTTCAGACTTGTGTTTCAACAAGAACATATGTTCGAATCTTGAGAGATGATTAGTGAATATAATGAAATACAAAGAACCAATCCTGGCATTTGTAGACATAGGACCATATACATCACCATGTATCAGTCCCAAGTGTTCAGTAACTCTTTCTCTGTTTCTAGTAAACGGAGTATTGGTCATTTTACCTTTGAGACAAGACTGGCAAGTATCATAAGATGAAAATTCGAACAGATTCTCATATTCATACTTATGTAACTTAGCTGGTCGTGTCGCATCGATATGACCTAGTCTACAATGCCACAAGAAGGATTCATTCATTTCTGAACTACTCCTCTTGTGTGTATTCTGGATACTTTAAACTGTGGTTTGATTTAGAACGTATATGCCATTTCATAATGTGCCTGATCCAATCAATTCTTGATTCAGGAAAATGTTCACAACATTATCCTCTAATACAGAATTATATCCTTCTTTAACTTAATAAAGAAACAGGATGTAATGTCGTATATCAGGTTCGGTATCTAATGCCATTTATTCAGAATCAATGTATTTACCTTTTGGTAATACAAGGTGATATTTGCCAACTGACTTTGGCTGCAACAATTGCACCATTCTTTAACACTTCGAGACATATCACCAATCCCAGTTCTCTACCTTTCTATAGCCCATGTAACAGATTACACATGTGGGATCCTAATCCGGTATCTCATGCCTAGTACGTAGAGGATACTGAGAGACAGTTCTTGGTAATAAACACACCCGAAAAATATGCATCAACATACTTATTTCTCAATTGGGTTGCATGGAAATCCAGATAATCCCCTATTTCCTGCTCGGACTTATAACAATTATAAGATAGAGCGGAACTAATGTTCCCCAGCTCAGTATAGTAAGCAGGTTCGGTCAATGCATCCATATTATTATCTTGATTAAGGCGTGACATGGTCGCTACTAGGAGAGAGAGAGAAGAAAACACTTTGCGTGCGCTCTTGTAAGATTAGATTGGTTATTATTTTATCTAATCAGAATGGCTCCCACTATTTTTATCAAATTTTCCTTCAAACCCTAAAAGGTAAGACTAGCCGGGATTAATTACACCCTACAAGTTCGCCAATCTTTCGGCCAGGCCAATGTCGGTACTTTGAGGGAGGTTCCCCGTACTTTTGCACGGACCTAATTAAAATAAACCTCGTTTTTCTAGGGGCGTAACCCCGTTAACACCTTTCTAGACACCTACTTGATCGGCTAATTGTAATGTGCAAACTCTCCCAGGAGTAACTTTTACTCGCAGTGGGTATCGGGATCCAACTATCTTATAGAAGGTATGCAATCTTATTGCAAATTTCAACACTTGAAATTCCCGATAATGATTTTTACCCCTAACACTTATGACCTTAACTATGGTTAACATATCATAAGCACTAGTCAAGTTCTACCCGTCATTTCGTGATTAATTAGCCCCACTCGCATGAGCCTTAACTATAGTCAACATAATTACATGAATGTCCTAACTAATCGTATCATATGCTGTGTAGTAAGACATCACTTAGCTACCGTACACCGCACCTTAACTATAGTCAACATACGCAGCACGAATACTAAATACTTTACTTCCTAAAATGACGGAGGGTCTGCGGATGGTTTTTGTGAAAACCTTTAACTCTTAATGAACTTGATATCGTTGTAGAATTGAGTGAATTTTAAAAGGAGTGTTTTTGAGGCTTTTATTAGTTTTCCTAAAGAGGTCACTCCCGGTAAAGGGATCTCGGCTCTTTCCTCATCGAATTAGGTGCAAGATATTTCTTAAATACCACTATGCAAAGCAAAAACTATATAAGCAATCAAAAGACAAACCGAGTGGGTTATAGCATCTTCCAGTTTCGCTAAAGAGGTCACTCCCGGTGAAGGGATCTCGGCTCTTTCCTTATCGAATAAGATGCTGGATATTCTACAAGGAATACCGCTATGCAAAGCAAGAACTAGAGCTACCAGTTTTTAAAACAAGTTTTTACAACATGTTTAGGTTTCATTTATTTCATTAACCTCATTAATGAAGTCCCATCAAATTATGCTTCCTAAGCATCACAGAAGAAAAGAAAGCATCAATATTTACTATATATCATCATAAATATAATATAACCATTCGTCTCAGAATAACAAGTGATCACATCATAGAATATCAGCAGCAGAAGAACACATATGAAATATTGGATATACTAGGAATTCCGTATTTTAAATTAAACCAGAAAATACGGATTCCACGGTCGCGATGAATAGCCAAACCCACATCCCTAGAACCTTACGAGAGAGCCAAGCAACCTTACCAATTCTAGAGTTAGGAGACCCGATCTCGACTTCTCGAGATGGTCTCCCACTGGACCCTAGAACCCGGTTACTTGTGCTCCCCGCCTTGGGTCTATCCTAATGCGGAAAAGTAAATAATATACATCAATGGTGACATCATCCTCAACCCGGAAGTACCCCAATAAAAGAATATTACATACAAGTTTTTACATGAATGAAAATGAAAAACTCTCATCTCACATAAACAACCCCCGGCTATTCAAAATACGACGATCCAATATAACATATCACAGCAACACATAACATCACATGTCATCAACGTAAGTAAATATGTGTATCCCAATTGTCGTTGATGTATAGCAACGAAACTGGCGATACACCATATATTACACTTACGGTCGCAGAAAAGAAAGTGAAAAACTACAACAATTGGAATCCGTAACCACCTTAGACATCATAAACCTAATGTATCACATACTTTGGATTTCATGCCTTACCAAATGAATTCCTTAGACATCACATGCCTAACAATTATAAACCCCGCATTTTAGTCTCGATATTGAAAACACTTTCCAATAACCTGTCGGGTAATTCAACAAGATTCCCGATAAGCTGATCGAATGCTCGTCGGAAAATTTAGTAGACGGCCGCACCCCCGATACCGTCGACGAAGTGCACTGAGGCGGAACACCGTGGCCGCGAGCACCCGAACGGATGCTTTTAGCGACGGGGTTCTCCTACAGTCACTTGGTCGGGGCTATGGGGCGTGGCTATCTAGTAAGGTTACCCGGCGAGTATCCGCGTACATTACGTAATTGCGACGGACTTTTGATCCTCATCAAAATTCCGTGGCAACCGATCAAATGAGACTAACTTGTTAGATTTATAAAATTCAAACTAGTTATCACATAACTAAATTTGTGGATTCCAAATATTGTATCACAATCACAGATAGCTTGACGATGTTAAACTTTTTGATCGAATAAACTGTAGGGTTCCTAGGCACTCTAATGAGGTCTCACAAGGCATCAACCATGCCAATTTAACAATTTACATGTGCCGAGAAACCCTAATACGGATCGTTAACTAGAAATTTAGGCGAAACAAGCAACTAGTTAACAACTTAACTAAGTGAACGGAAATACAACCTTTGTAGATCCGGTTCTCCACCTCCATAGCTCCATGATGAAGTATCCTTGCTGTCCAAATCGAATCCCGGGCTCTAGCGTCGGCTTCATCGGAGAAATGGGCTGGCTAGGTCATCGACAACGATGCCGAAGATGATCTACAACGAGGCATCACAAGATCAAGCTCCCACTTCACCAAGTCATGAAACTTGTGAAGAAAACACCCTATACTACTTGGCAAGAGGTAGAGGATGAAGAAATAGGAGGTGGGTTTACTTTAGAATTGGATTTCTCACTCATTTCATCAAATCACCATTGATGGAATCAAGCTTCATCATCTTCAAGAAGAAGAAGAAGAAGAAGATGATGTTATATTATGATAAGTTAATTAATCCAAAAGGAAAATAAATGAATACTTATCATAATGTCAACCATGATTATGTGTAGAGAGTAAACTATAGTTAGGTGAATGGTTAGGTTTAGGATGAAGACAAAGTGGTGGACTTTCAAAGATGCTTTGAAGCTTCAAGCAAAGAAAGAAAAATAAATCCACCATTTTATCTTTTCCAAAAAGAATAAATAAATAAATAAATTAATTAATTAAAACCCTAACCATTTACTTAACGAAGGTTTAATCAAACATACACACAAACATGTATGTATCATCAAACATGATACAATAGAGTGCACAAAAGTATATCACATATACAACTTGTGAACTTCAAGTGAGAAAATCCATTTAAAATGAACCAATACTAGTTAATGCAAAGTAATATATCAAATATATAATTATACATTAAATCATCAAATCAACACTTGATTCAATGACCCGGTCATGTCGCACATAACCGACTAGTATCCAATGTATCGGCTTATCGAATCAATTTTTGATTCGATAACTAGGTTATATCGCATACAACCATTCGACACATTCATCGCGAGAATGAAATACGGTATCACATACACGCATTATTCTCGGTCCCGCACATATCTCACATGCGCTCCTATTTCGTTTCGCTTGAGCCAGGAAACCTCTGTGTAGGACTCTAAAGACTCGTCAATACGCCGGCAGCGGATGATGATCATATCAAACACCCACAAGCCGTAAGCGGTCTGCTAAACGTAACGGCCACCCGGGTATTGAGCGATCAGAAGATCGACGAGCAAGCCCGCTCACACTCCTGTGAATCCAACCAGTAACACTTACCGTACAGTCCGGTCTGATCGTCTGATATGTCGGGATGGTAAACGTCAGACCCCAATAGCTCGATAAGTCATGCCGACGTGAGGTCCATAACATGTGTGAAACTACTGATAACACTTACCAGTAGATCACTGCAACCCTGGCCAGGGATTTCCTGTTATGGCCAGTCGAGCATAGCGCAACATCAACCCCCAATACCGGGAGAGACGAATCCCCTCCTATCGCTCATTGCCTCCATGTGATTCGGGACTGTACCCAAAAACCACCGTTTTGCACGCCCTCTTGGACGTGGTAAGGTGGAAATCAAAGCACAGTGGGAACCACACAAGACTCTATGACGATCTCGGGTCAACAGACTACTCTGTACTAGTGTCACCAGAGAACTGCCATCTGATGTAAGGTATAATACCATTTGGGAGTTCTCGGCGAGTCCGTCCAGTGTACCCAGTCTCCACCGAGCACCCGTATATCATCTCTGATGTCAAACACCAATGGATATGGGATCATCCATCGCCCATCTGTATGGGTCGAGAAGGTATACGCTAGTCTACTCTGGTATATCGATGCCCCGTCTCGATACACCCACGACTAGGGACCTTGAAGGATGTACTTATGGACTACCCTGTCCCCACTAGTATGATCCGTATCATAGTCCAGGTAGTCAAGTACACATCCTAAGGGCTTTACCAACATGTAACAGAGAGACAATCGGTGTACACGTTAAGGTAAAGAGTAACAGGTAGCATACTATCATGTCGAGCAAGAAAGTCCTCCCTATATATGTCCCAGCATCCACTACAATATACATCCAATGTACAGTAATGGCCTCTAGGGCATACATATAACTAACAATCTCCCACTTGCACTAGGGCCATCTGATAGCAGTGGTTGCAGTATCTCATACTCAACCATCCCATAAAAGTCTCTCTCTGGGAAAAGGCCTTTGTGAGTGGATCGGCCGTGTTGTCCTTTGAGTCTACTCTCCTAACCTCGATTACCCTGGAGATCAACCATCTCCATGATCAGGTGACACTGCCTTAGAATATGTCTGGATCACTGATGGGACCGGCGTTCCTTGGCATAAGCCACAACTCCATTGTCTCACAATGGTTGGAACGTAGTTCATCTCATGAACCAATATACACCCAAACAATCTCTTTGGTAGCATCTTAAGTAGCGATGTATCCTGCCTTTATCGTCGAGTTAGCCACGGTATCTAGCTTGGAACTTTTCCAACATACCGTCCCTTTACTGAGGGCAAAGACAATGCCTGTGACTGACATTCAGTCGCCTTTATCACCCTAGAACCCTTCCAGTGATTCTCCTCAGGATCGATTGATACCATCTTACTACTACTAGTGAGATTCCTAGCATCCAATTACATCTATCTCATAGATGATAACTCAGGATTTAGGAGGTATCACTTTGATCATATATGGAGAATCCTTGTGATAAACGGAGATTGACCGAGCGTAGCATAGGAAACTCCTTCCCTATCAAGAGTATGTCATCCACGTACTCTACGAGGATCATTACCATACTCCCTACTACCTTCTTGTATATACAAGGTTCATCTACCATTTTGATGAAGTCAAACTCTTTGACTACCACATCAAAACAGATGTTCCAACCCCGCGATGCCTGCTTTATCCTATAAAGCATCTTGCACACGTTTCCGCTGCTCCCATTGTCTACGAAGCCCTCTGGCTGTGTACTTATAGACGCTCTCTTCCAAAACATCATTTAGAAAAGCAGTCATGACACCCAACCACCAGATATAGTAGTCATGGTATGTAGCCGTGGTAAGTAGGATCTGGATGAACTTAAGCATAGATCCTTAGAAAAGGTTTCATTATGATCCATATCTGGTCAATGATGCAAACCTTTAACAAGTCTAGCATTGAAAGTCTTAACTTTTCCATGTACACCAAGTAATCTTCTCAAGATATACTTGCTCCTGATGGGGATTTAACCCTTCAGATATAGCAACCAAAGTCCATACTTTGTTGGTGTATAAGGATTCCATCTCAGATCGCTAAGCATCCAGCTATTCTTACAGAGTCCCACTCCTGATGGCCAGCTCGAAACTAGTTGGGTCATCATCACATGATGCAATCCTCGCTCTCAATGTCATAGAGAAACCGAAGTATCTCTCAGGTGGGTGAGGAACCCTACTAGATCGGCGGAGAGGTTAAGGTTCGTTGGAAACTATTGAATCCTTTGGTTCTACCAAATCATCAGCTGCAGTTTGTATAGCTGAAACCATTCCAGTTCTACATAACTGATCTTGCCTCGAGCTTGTCCGGATTATGCTTTTAGACATAGCCCGGACAACCCCAAATCTTAACCAACTTAAGATATAGGCTCTTCCCTTTCCATATCACATATGAAGCGGTAGGCAATTGATTTGTTTGGAACCCTATTCAATAGGTATGTAGCTTCTCAAGCGCATAACTCCCAAAAGGAAATAGGAAACTCAGTGGTACTCATCATAGAGCACACCATATCACATAGGGTGCTATTGCTCCGCCCCGATATACCATCGTGCTATGGTGTATACGGAGGAGTAATGCTGAGAGAGAATCTCATTCTCCTTTTAGAATAGTCCAAGATTTCCGTGCTCAAGTATTCTCCTCCTCGATCTCATCAAAGGACATAATACTTATACCCGAGTTTTGGTTTTCTACTTCTAAATCATATTCTGTGAATATCTCAAAAGGTTCGGACTTGTGTTTCAACATGAACATATGTCTGAATCGTGAGAGATTATCAGAGAATGTAATGAAGTACAAAGAACCAGTCCTGGCATATGTAGACAGGGGACCTGACATACATCAACATGTATCATCCCAAGAGTTCACTAACTCTTTCTCTGTTTCCAATAAACAGTGCTATGGTCATCTTATCTTTGTGACATGAATGGCAAGTTTCACAAGATGTAAATTCAAACTGATTTAAATATGCATCTAAATGTAACTTCAGCCAGTCGGGTCGCATTGATATGACCTAGTCTACAATGCCTCAAGAAGGATTCGTTCATTTCTGAACTATTCCTCTTGTGTGTGTTCCGTATACTAGGAACTGTAGTTTGATTTAGAACATCAACGCTTTTAGATAACGTGCCTGATCCGATCAACTTTTGATATAGGAAATGTTCAAAACATTATCCAACAATACAAAATTTTATCGTTTCTTTACTAATAAAGAGACAGATATGATTTTGCATATCAGGTTCGGTATCTAATAATATTCGTTCAGAATCAATGTATTTGTAATACAAGGTGACAGTGACCAACAGACTTGGCTGCAATACTTGCCCCATTTTCTGCCTCATGAAACTTATCACCCGTTCTCAGTTCTCTACCTTTCTGTAGCCCTATGTAACAGATTACATATCTGGGATCCTGATCTGGTATCACATACCCAGGACGTAAAGGATACTGAGTGTAGGGTTGCTAGGCACGCACACAAGGGTCTACGAGGCATCAACCATGCCTAATTAAAAATTTAGCCGTGCCGAACAACCCGAATACGGAACTTTAAACTAGAGATTAGGCGAAAACAAGCATGCTAAACACTTTAACACTAAGTGAGAGGAATTACAACCTTTGTAGATCCGGTCCTTCACTTCATATGCTCCATGTTGTGGTCCCTTCGCTGTGATCATCGGGATCCGGACTCTCGAGAGGTTCCACGAAGAGAAAGACGCAACCTTTGCTTCCGATCTTCGATACTAAGATGATCTACCTTGAAGTTTCTTTAACACAAGCTAACACTCATGAAATGATGTGAACACCCTCATCTAAATGGAAAGGGAAGATGAGGATGATGAAGTAGGATTTTCTCTCTCTTTATTTATCTTTTTCTCATATTTATTCATCACCTTTTGAAAAACTAGTAAGCTTTTCATGAAAGAATGAAGGAGGAAGAAGATGAACAATGTTAGAATCCTTTTGTGATGAATAGGAAAAGAATAATATGATAGAATTATGCAACCATGGTCAAGTGAACCTTTGTAGAGAATTAACTAGGGTTAGGGTTTGGGTTGGGTTAAAGCATGACTCACTTGAAAATATCTTTATCATGACAAAAAGAAAAGCTTCTAGAAACATCTAGAAAGCTTAACCCTAATCCAAATCCTAATCATGTTTAAACTCCACTAAACAAGTTGCATTAGTTATCATATCATGTTACAATATTATATATCACATATATAATATTTATCGTAACAAAATAAAATAATACATTTAGCATATATCGCATATATATCAATGTATTACCCGAGTGAGAAAAAGAATCTTTTAGTGAGCAAATATTAGTTAATGCAATTTAATATATCATATATATTATTATACATTAAATTATCGAATCAACACTTGATCCGACAATCCGGCTATATCGCATATAACCGGCTAATATTTATCCGTACCGATTCATCGAATCAACACTTGATCCGATGACCCGGCTGATATCAAATATCGCGAGAATAGAATACGGTATCACATATCGCATTATCCTCGGTCCCGCACATATCACATATGTGCCCCTACTCCGTTTTGCCTGAGTCAAGAAACCTCTGTGTAGGACTCTAAAAAATCGTCAATACGCCGGCAGTAGGTGATGATCATATCAAACACCCACAAGCTGCAAGCGGTCAGCTAAACGTAACAGCTACCCAGGTATTGAGCGCTCAGAAGATCAACAAGCAAGCCTGTGCATTTTCCTGCGAATCCAAACTGTAACACTCCCGTACAGTCCGATCTCGTCGTCTGATATGTCGCATATCTCGCCTAGGGGTGGTAAACGTCAGACCCCAGTAGCTCGATAAGTCGTGTCGATATGAGGTCTATAACAGTTTGAGAAACTACTGATAACACTTACCAGTAAATCTCAGCAACCCTAGCCAGGGATTTCCGGTTATAGCCAATTGAACACAGCACAACATCAACTCCCTATACCGGGAGAGACGAATCCCCTCCTATCGCTCATTGCCTCCATGTGATTCGGGACTGTACCCAAAAGCCACCTTTTTGCACGCCCTCTTAGACGTGGTATGATGGAAATCAAAGCACAGTGGGAATCACACAAGACTCTATGACGATCTCGGGTCGACAGACTACTCTGTACCAGTGTCACCGGAGAACTGCCATCTGACGTATGGTATAATACCATCTGGGAGTTCTCGGCGAGTCCGTCCAGTGTACCCAGTCTCCACTGAGCACCCGTACACCATCTTTGATGTCAAACACCGATGGATATGGGATCATCCATCGCCCATCATATGGGTCAAGATGCGTATACGCTAGTCTACTCTGGTGTATCGATGCCGTGTCTCGATACACCCTCGACTAGGAACAGTTATAGGATGTACTCGTCGACTACCGTGGCCCCACTAGTATGATCTCATCATAGTCCCAGTAGTCGAGTACATATCCTAAGGGCTTTATCAACATGTAATATAGAGACAATCAGAGTACATGTTAAGATAAAGTACAACCAGATAGCATACTATCATGTCGAGCAAGAAAGTCCTCCCTATATATGTCCTAGCATCCACTACAATATACATCGTATGTACAGTAATGGCCTCTAGGGCATACATATAACTAACAATCTCCCACTTGCACTAGGGCCATCTGTTATGGTATCGCATACCCAACAATTAGCTGCGGTTGAAGTATCTCATACTCAACCATCCCATAAAAGTCTCTATTGGGAAAAAGGCCTTTGTGAATGGATCCGCGCTGTCGTCCTCTGTGTCTGCTCTCCTAACCTCGATCTCCCTGGAGATCAACCATCTCCATGATCAGGTGATACCGCCTAAGAATTATATCTGGATTTCTGATGAGACGGTAGTTCCTTGGCTAAAGCCACAACTCCATTGTCACACAATGGCAGGAACGAAGTTCATCTTATGAACTTATATATATCCAGACTGCCTCTTTGGTAGCATCCTTGGTAACGATGTATCTTTCCTTTAATCGTCTAGTATGTCACGGTATTTAGCTTGGAACTCTTCCAACATACCGTCCCTCCACTTAGGGTATAGACAATGCCTGCGACTGATATTCAGTCGTCCTTATCACCCTGGAACCTTTCCAGCGATTCTCCCCAGGATCGATTGATACCATCTCACTACAACTAGTGAGTGTCCTAACATCCAATTAGATCTATCTCATAGATCCAAAACCCAGGATTTAGGAGGTATCACTTTGATCCTATATGGAGAATCCTTGTGATAAGCGGAGATTGACCGAGCGTAGCATAGGAAACTCCTTCCCTATCAAGAGTATGTCATCCACGTACTCTACGAGGATCACCACCATACTCTCTACTACCTTTTCGTGTATACAAGGTTCATCTACCATTTTGATGAAGTCAAACTTTTTGACTACCACATCAAAACAGATGTTCCAACTCCGCGATGCCTGTTTTATCATATAAAACATCTTGCACACGTTTCCGCTGCTCCCACTGTCTACGAAGCCTTCTGGCTGTGTACTTATAGACGCTCTCTTCTAAAATATCATTTAGAAAAGCAGTCATGACACCCAACCGTCAGATATCGTAGTCATGGAATGTAGCCGTGGCAAGTAAGATCTGGACGGACTTAAGCACAGCTTTGAAAGTCTCAACTTTTCCATGCACACCAAGTAATCTTCTTAAGATATACTCGCTCTTGATGGGGATTTAACCCTTCAGATAAAGCAACCAAAGTCCATACTTTGTTGGTGTATAAGATTCCATCTCAGATCGATAAGCACCCAGCCATTCTTACAGAGTCCCACTCCTGATGGCCAGCCCGAAACTAGTTGGGTCATCATCTCATGATGCAATCCTCGCTCCCACTGTCATAGAGAAACTAAAGTATCACTCAGGTGGGTGAGGAACCTTACTAGATCGGCGGAGAGGCTGAGGTTCGTTGGAAACTATTGAATCCTTTGGTTCTACCAAATCATCAGCTGCAGTTTGTATAGCTGGAACCATTCTAGTTCTACAAAACAGACCTTGCCTCGAGCTTGTCCGGATTTTGCTTTTAGACATAGGCTGGACAACCCCAAATCTTAACAAGCTTAAGATATGGGCTCTTCCCTTTCCATATCACATATGAAGTGGTAGGCAACTGATTTGATTTGAACCTTATTCAATAGGTATGCAGCTTCTCAAGCGCATAACACCCAAAAGGAAATAGGAAACTCAGTAGTACTCATCATAGAGCACACCATATCACATAGGGTGCTATTGCTCCACCCCGATACACCGAGGTGCTGTGGTGTATACGGAGGAGTAATGCTGAGAGAGAATCTCATTCTCCTTTAGAATAGTCCAGGAATTCCGTGCTCAAGTATTCTCCTCCTTGATCTCATCAAAGGACATAATACTTATACCCGTATTTTGGTTCTTTACTTCTAACTTATATTCTGTGAATATCTCAAAAGGTTCGGACTTATGTTTCAACAGGAATACATGTCTGAATCTTGAGAGATTATCAGAGAATGTAATGAAGTACAAAGAACCGGTTTTGGCATGTGTAGACAGGAGATCAGCATGTATCAATTCCCAAGAGTTCACTAACTCTTTCTCTGTTACCAATGAACAGAGCTGTGGTCATCTTATCTTTGTGACATGACCGGCAAGTTTCACAAGATGTAAATTCAAACTAATTTAAATATGCATCTTTATGTAACTTCAGCTAGTCGGGTCGCATTGATATGACCTAGTCTACAATGCCTCAAGAAGGATTCGTTCATTTCTGAACTCTTCCTCTTGTGTGTGTTCCGTATACTAAGAACTGTGGTTTGATTTAGAACGTCAATGCTTTTAGATAACGTGCCTGAACCGATCAACTATTGATATAGGAAATGTTCAAAACATTATCCAACAATACAAAATTATATCCTTTCTTTACTAATAAAGAGACTGATATGATTTTGTATATCAGGTTCGGTATCTAATAACATTTATTCAGAATCAATGTATTCTGGTAATACAGGGTGATAGTGACTAACAGACTTGGCTACAACACTTGCACCGTTTTCTGTCACATGAAACTTATCACCCGTTCTCAGTTCTCTACCTTTCTGTAGCCCATGTAACAGATTACATATGCGGGATCCTGATCCGGTATCTCATACCCAGGATGTAAAGGATATTGAGAAACAGTTCTGTGTAATGAACACACCCGAAGATGATGCATCAACATGTACTTTTTTCGTTTGGGCGGCACGGGAAATCTGGTATTCCCCAATTTCCTCTCTGTCTTATAACAATTATAAGTTGGAGCGGGACCAACGTTCCCCAGCTCAGTATAACAAGCGGGTTCGGTCAATATATCCGTTTTATTATCTTGATTAAGGCGTGATATGGTCGCTATATGAAGAGAGAGAGAAGAAAACACTCAGCGTATGCTCTTGCAAGATTAGATTGGTTATCTAATATATCTAATCAGGATGTCTCCCACTGTTTTAGTCAAATCTTCCTTCAAACCCTAAAAGGAAAGACTAGCCGGGATTAATTACACGCTTACAAGTTCGCCAATCTTTCAGCCAGGCCAGTGTCGGTACTTTGAGGGAGGTCCCCCTTGCTTTCGCACGAACCTAATTAAAGTAAACCTCGTTTTCCCAGAGGCGTAACCCCGTTAACACCTTTCTAGACACCTACTTGATCGGCTAATTGTAATGTGTAAAACTCTCCCAGGAGTAACAATTACTCGCAGCGGGTATCAGGATCCAACTATCTCACAGAAGGTATGCAATCTCATTGCAAATTTCAACACTTGAAATTCCCGATAATATTTTACCCCTAGCGTGCTATGACCTTGACGCATGCCAAACAACCCATAGTCCGCTAGTCAAGTTCAACCCGTACATTTCTTGATTGAATTAAACCCACCCGCACGACCCTTGACGCATGCCAAACAACGCCGTACGAATACCCTAATCCAATCGCATCGTATGCTAGCAGATAAGCACTAGTTAGCTACCGTACACCACGCCTTGACGCATGCCAAACTACCGCAGCACGAATACTAACTAGTACTTATCTGAAATGACGGAGGGCTACGACAGGTTTTTAAGAAAACCCTTTGCGTAATGAACTTGATATCGTTGTAGAATCGAGTGATTTTAAATGGAGTGTTTTTGAGGCTTTTTTCTAGTTTTGCTAAAGGGGTCACTCCCGGTGAAGGGATCGTCGGCCCTTTCCTCATCGAATAAGGTGCAGGATATTTCACAAATATCACTGTGCAAAGCAAGAACTATAGAAGCAATCAAAAGACAAACCGAGTTTGTAGCATCTGCCAGTTATTGCTAAAGGAGTCACTCCCGGTGAAGGGATCTCGGTCCTTTCCTTATCGAATAAGGTGCTGGATGTTGTACAAGGAACACCGCGATGCAAAGCAAGAACTGTAGCTACCAGTTTTTAAATAAGTTTCTACAACATCTTAGGTTTCTTTTATTTCATTAATCTCATTAATGAAGTCCCATTTTATTATGCTTCGCAAGCATCACATTTGAAAATGAAATCTGCAATATAACATATATCTCATATATATAATATAAACATTCGTCACAGGCAGTAATATGATCTCATCACAGAACATTACAGCAGAAGAACATATATGAAATATTGGATATACTAGGACGTCCGTGTTTTCAATACGAGCCTGTATAAAACACGGATTCCACGGTCGCGATGAATAGCCAACCCACATCCCTAGACCCCTACGAGAGCGGCAAGTAACACTGCCAATTCTAGGGTTAGGAGACCCGGTCTCAACTCGTCGAGATGGTCTCCCACTGGACCCTAGAACCCGGTTACTTGTGCTCCCTGCCTTGGGTCTACCTAATGCGGAAAAGTAAATAATATACAACGGTGACATCTTCCGCTACCTGGAAGTGCCCTAATAAAAGAATATTACATACAAATGAATTTTACATGAATGAAAAAGAAAAACTCTCATCTCACATAAAAGCCCCGGCTATTCAAAACGCGACAATCCAATATAACATATCACAGCAACACATAATATCTCATATCATCAACGTAAGCAAGTATGCGTATCCCGATTGTCGTTGATGTATAGCAACGAAGCCGGCGATACACCACATACTACGCTTACGGTCACAGAAAAGAAAGTGTAAAACTACAACAGTTGGAATCCGCAACTTCTTTAGACATCGCATGCCTAACCAAATGAATTCCTTAGACATCGCATGCCTAACAATTATAAACCCCGCATTTTAGTCTCATTATCGAAAACTCTTTTCAATATCAAGTCGGGCAATTCAACAAGATTTCCGACGTCCTGATCGAATGCTCGTCGCAAACTTTAGTAGACGGCCGCACCCCTAGATGCCGTTGACGAAGTGCACTAAGGCGGAACACCGCTACCGCGAGTACCCGAACGGATGCTTTCGGCGACGGGGTTCTCCTACAGTCACTTGGTCGGGGCTAAGAGGTGTAGCTGTCTATTAAGTTTTCCCGGCGAGTATCCGCGTACGCTACGTGATTGCGACGGACTTTTGATCACATCAAAATTCTGTGGCAACCGATCATCTGAGACTAAACTGCTATGTTTATAATATTCAAATTAGTTATCTCATAACTACCTGTGGATTCCAAATATTGTATCACATTCCAGATAAATAGAAAAAGTTAAACTTTCCGATCGAATAATCAAGCACCCCAGATTTCCCCAATTTATCTCAACACTTGAAAACAGTTTAAAAACATCCATTACATGCCACAGTAGCAATGGTCCAGCCGTAGAAGGGTCAAGCCAACGCCTCACATATGGCACGCCGTACTGCCCCAAACCCTAAGGTTCAAAAGGCAGTTCAAGACGGTCACATAATCGAGTTAAGGTTTGTTGTCTTCTAGAGGGTCCACCGCGTTACTTGCACGACTTAGAACGTTCTTAAACACGAGGAAAAATCCAACTTTTGAAAAATTTTCCGACAGGGGAAAAAGTGAGTTATTGATATCCGTTCGAACTTTTTAACAGTTTCTAAAATTATCCGGACAAAACTAAACAAAGTTAAAATATCCGATCGAAACTTTAAGTCCCCAATAGAACCCAGATAATTCAACAGTTGAATAAAAAAATAAAAAATTTCAGAAGACTCAGCACTTGAAGACAAGAATTACTGTGCAAGACACGTGGTGTAACTCAGCAAAGTGGCCGCGGAACCGCCGCGAAACACAGGGTTGCGCCGCGGTTCCGCGCCTCGTTTGTCGAGTTAACATCACGTGCTTCACAGTAACTCATACAATTCCCTGCTGAATTTTTTGGCAATTTTTAATTCACAAAAAACCAAATTTTCAGAAAATTTCCAGAGAGTGGGTTTTATCGGGTTTTCCGGGTTCGATCGGACTTTAAACTTCGTCTAGACTTCGCCTAAAGCTCTAGCTTAGCTCTGATACCACTGTAGGGTTGCTAGGCACACGCACAAGGGTCTACGAGGCATCAACCATGCCCAATTAAAAATTTAGCCGTGCCGAACAACCCGAATATGGAACTTTAAACTAGAGATTAGGCGAAAACAAGCATGCTAAACACTTTAACACTAAGTGAGAGGGATTACAACCTTTGTAGATCCGGTCCTTCACTTCATATGCTCCGTATTATGGTCCCTTCGCTGCGATCATCGGGATCCGGACTCTTGAGAGGTTCCACGAAGAGAAAGACGCGACCTTTGCTTCCGATCTTCGATACTAAGATGATCTACCTTGAAGTTTCTTTAACACAAGCTAACACTCATGAAATGATGTGAACACCCTCATCTAAATGGCAAGGGAAGATGAGGATGATGAAGTAGGATTTTTGCTCTCTTTATTTATCTTTTTCTCATATTTATTCATCACCTTTTGAAAAACTAGTAAGCTTTTCATGAAAGAATGAAGGAGGAAGAAGATGAACAATGTTAGAATCCTTTTGTGATGAATAGGAAAAGAATAATATGATAGAATTATGCAACCATGGTCAAGTGAACCTTTGTAGAGAATTAACTAGGGTTAGGGTTTGGGTTGGGTTAAAGCATGACTCACTTGAAAATATCTTTATCATGACAAAAAGAAAAGCTTCTAGAAACATCTAGAAAGCTTAACCCTAATCCAAACCCTAATCATGTTTAAACTCCACTAAACAAGTTGCATTAGTTATCATATCATGTTACAATATTATATATCACATATATAATATTTATCGTAACAAAATAAAATAATACATTTAGCATATATCGCATATATATCAATGTATTACCCGAGTGAGAAAAAGAATCTTTTAGTGAGCAAATATTAGTTAATGCAATTTAATATATCATATATATTATTATACATTAAATTATCGAATCAACACTTGATCCGACAATCCGGCTATATCGCATATAACCGGCTAATATTTATCCGTACCGATTCATCGAATCAACACTTGATCCGATGACCCGGCTGATATCAAATATCGCGAGAATAGAATACGGTATCACATATTGCATTATCCTCGGTCCCGCACATATCACATATGTGCCCCTACTCCGTTTTGCCTGAGTCAAGAAACCTCTATGTAGGACTCTAAAGAATTGTCAATACGCCGGCAGTAGGTGATGATCATATCAAACACCCACAAGCTGCAAGCGGTCAGCTAAACGTAACAGCTACCCAGGTATTGAGCGCTCAGAAGATCAACAACCAAGCCTGTGCATTCTCCTGCGAATCCAAACAGTAACACTCCCGTACAGTCCGGTCTCGTCGTCTGATATGTCGCATATCTCGCCTAGGGGTGGTAAACGTCAGACCCCAGTAGCTCGATAAGTCGTGTCGATATGAGGTCTATAACAGTTTGAGAAACTACTGATAACACTTACCAGTAAATCTCAGCAACCCTGGCCAGGGATTTCCGGTTATAGCCAATCGAACACAGCACAACATCAACTCCCTATACCGGGAGAGACGAATCCCCTCCTATCGCTCATTGCCTCCATGTGATTCGGGACTATACCCAAAAGCCACCTTTTTGCACGCCTTCTTGGACGTGGTATGATGGAAATCAAAGCAAAGTGAGAATCACACAAGACTCTATGACAATCTCGGGTCGACAGACTACTCTGTACCAGTGTTACCGGAGAACTGCCATCTGACGTATGGTATAATACCATCTGGGAGTTCTCGGCGAGTCCGTCCAGTGTACCCAGTCTCCACTGAGCACCCGTACACCATCTTTGATGTCAAACACCGATGGATATGGGATCATCCATCGCCCATCATATGGGTCAAGATGCGTATACGCTAGTCTACTCTGGTGTATCGATGCCCTGTCTCGATACACCCTCGACTAGGAACAGTTATAGGATGTACTCGTCGACTACCGTGGCCCCACTAGTATGATCTCATCATAGTCCCAGTAGTCGAGTACATATCCTAAGGGCTTTATCAACATGTAATATAGAGACAATCAGAGTACATGTTAAGATAAAGTACAACCAGATAGCATACTATCATGTCGAGCAAGAAAGTCCTCCCTATATATGTCCTAGCATCCACTACAATATACATCATATGTACAGTAATGGCCTCTAGGGCATACATATAACTAACACTGAGAAACAGTTCTCTGTAATGAACACACCCAAAGATGATGCATCAACATGCACTCTCTTCGTTTGGGCGGCATGGGAAATCTGGTATTCCCCAACTTCATGCTCTGTCTTATAACAATTATAAGTTGGAGCGGGACTAACGTTCCCCAGCTCAGTATAACAAGCGGGTTCGGTCAATAATCCGTATTATTATCTTGATTAAGGCGTGATATGGTCGCTACCTGGAGAGAGGGAGAAGAAAACACTCAGCGTGCGCTCTTGCAAAAATAGATTGGTTATTTATTTTATCTAATCAGGATGGCTCCCACTGTTTTTATTAAATCTTCCTTCAAACCCTAAAAGGAAAGACTAGCCGGGATTAATTACACGCTACAGGTTCGCCAATCTTTCAGCCAGGCCAGTGTCGGTACTTTGAGGGAGGTCCCCGTGCTTTCGCACGAACCTAATTAATGTAAACCTCGTTTTCCCAGAGGCGTAACCCCGTTGACACCTTTCTAGACACCTACTTGATCGGCTAGTTGCAATGTGTAAAACTCTCCCAGGAGTAACTCTTACTCGCAGCGGGTATCGGGATCCAACTATCTCATAGAAGGTATGCAATCTCATTGCAAATTTCAACACTTGAAATTCCCGATAATATTTTGCCCCGAACGATCTATGACCTTGACAAGGTCAACAAACCATTGACCGCAAGTCAAGTTCAACCCGTCATTTCTTGATTGAATCAAACCCACCCGCACGACCCTTGACAAGGTCAACAAGGCCGCACGACTACCCTAACCCAATCTGCATCATATGCATAAGCAGATAAATACTGGTTAGCTACCGCACACTGCGCCTTGACAAGGTCAACAAACGCAGCACGAATACTAAACAGGACTTATCTGAAATGACGGAGGGCTACGACAGGTTTTTCTGAAAACCTATTGCGTAATGAACTTGATATCGTTGTAGAATCAAATGATTTTAAAATGGAGTGCTTTTGAGGCTTTTCTAGTTTTGCTAAAGGAGTCACTCCCGGTGAAGGGATCGTCGGTCCTTTCCTCGTCGAATGAGGTGCGGGATATATCATATATATCACTGTGCAAATCAGAAACTTATAGAAGCAATCAAAAACAAACCGAGTGTTGTAGCATCTGCCAGTTATTGCTAAAGGAGTCACTCGCGGTGAAGGGATCTCGGTCCTTTCCTCATCGAATGAGGTGCAGGATATATCTCATATACCGCTATGCAAAGCAAGAACTGTAGCTACCTGTTTTATTTTTGAAATTCGATTCTACAACATCATAGGTTTCTTTTATTTCATTAATCTCATTAATGAAGTCCCATCATTTAAATACCTAAATATCACAGATAAATACGACGTACACTTATGCCATCCGTGTTCGCCTCGATGTCCCCTCGTGCACCGTTAGGTTAGGTAATTAACGGCAGGGCAGGGCAGGGCTAGCACGGGTGTAAAACATAAGTAACGTCTATATAATATATCATATATACTATATACAGTATCTATCACAGAACATCACAGATATCGCAGCAGAAGAAACATATGAAATATTGGATGTACTAGGACGTCCGTGTTTTCAATACGAGCCAGTATAAAACACGGATTCCACGGTCGCGATGAATAGCCAAACCCACACCCCTAGACCCCTACGAGAGCGGCAAATAACCCTACCAATTCTAGAGTTAGGAGACCCGGACTCGACTCCTCGAGTTGGTCTCCCACTGGACTCCAAAACCCGGTTACTTGTGCCCTCCTCCTTGGGTCTATCCTAGTGCGAAAAAGTAAATAATATACAAAAGGTGATATCTTCCGCAACCTGGAAGTGCCCCAATAAAAGAATATTACATACAAGTTTTTTACATGAATGAAAATGAAAAAACACTCATCTCACATAAAAAACCCCGGCTATTCAAACACGACAATCCAATATAATATATCCAGCAACACATAACATCACATGTCATCAACGTAAGTAAACACGCGTATCCCAATTGTCGTTGACATATTGCAACGAAACCGGCGATATCACATATTACACTTACGGTCACAGAAAAGAAAGTGTAAAACTACAACAGTTGGAATCCGCAACCGCTTTAGACATCGCATGCCTAATCAAATGAAATACTTAGACATCGTATGCCTAACAATTATAAACCCCGCATTTTAGTCTCAAAATCGAAAACACTTTTCAATATAAAGTCGAGTAATTCAACAAGATTCCCGACATCCTGATCGAATGCTCGTCGCAAACTTTAGTAGGCGGCCGCACCCCCGACGCCGTCGACGAAGTGCACCAAGGCGGAACATCGCTGCCGCGAGCACCCGAACGGATGCTTTCGGCGACGGGGTTCTCCTACAGTCACTTGGTCGGGGCAATGGGGCAAGGCCGTCTATTAAGTTTACCCGGCGAGTATCCGCGTACGCTACGTGATTGCGACGGACTTTTGATCACATCAAAATTCCGTGGCAACCGATCAAGTGAGACTAAAGTGCTGTGTTTATAACATTCATTCAGTTATCACATAACTTATTGCGAATTCCAATTATTGTATCACATTCCGAATAAGATAGAAAATATTAAACTTTCCGATCGAACAATCGAACACCCAAGTTTTCCCGAAACCGCTCAACACATGAAATAAGTTCAAAGACATTCACTTCATGCCTCAGTACCAACGGTCCAGCCGTAGAAGGGTCAAGCCAACGCCTCACATGTGGCACGCCGTACTGCCCCAAACCCTAAGGTTTAAAGGGCAGTTCAAGACGGTCACATAATCGAGTTAAGGTTTGTTGTCTTCTAGAGGGACCATCGCGTTACTTGCACTACTTAGAACGTCCTTAAACCACAGAAAAATCCAACACTTGGAAATTTTCCGACTCGGGAAAAAGTGGGTATTTATATCCGGTCGAACTTTTTAACATATTCTAAAATATCCGGAAAGCCACATAGACAAAGTCTGATAATCCGATCGAATCTGCAAACACCCAAAACACCCCAGAAAACTCAACTCTTGAGTGATATTTAAAAATTCCCAGAAAATCCAGCACCAGAAAAAAGGAATTATTATGCAAAAACGGGAAGCTGACGTCATCAGATGGCCGCGGAACCGCCGCAGAAGCCAGGCTTCTGCCGCGGTTTCGCCGCACTTTGGAGGTATCTCTTGTAAAATTTTGCACCGTAATTCTTAGAATTCCCTGCTGAATTTTTTAAGGATTTTTAATCTAGAAAAAACCCAATTTTGTAAAAATGTCCAGAGAGGGTGAAATTTTAGGGTTTCGGGTTCGTTCGGGTTTCAAACTTCGTCTACACCTCGTCTAAGGCTCTAGCTAGGCTCTGATACCACTGTAGGGTTCCTAGACACTCTAATGAGGTCTCACAAGGCATTAACCATGCCAATTTAACAATTTACATGTGCCGAGAAACCCTAATACGGATCGTTAACTAGAAATTTAGATGAAACAAGCAACTAGTTAACAACTTAACTAAGTGAACGGGAATACAACCTTTGTAGATCCGGTTCTCCACCTCCATAGCTCCATGATGAAGTCTCCTTGCTGTCCAAATCGAATCCCGGGCTCTAGCGTCGGCTTCATCGGAGAAATGGGCGGGCTAGGTCATCGACAACGATGCCGAAGATGATCTACGTCGAGGCATCACAAGATCAAGCTCCCACTTCACCAAGTCATGAAACTTGTGAAGAAAACACCCTATACTACTTGGCAAGAGGTAGAGGATGAAGAAATAGGAGGTGGGTTCACTTTAGAATTAGATTTCTCACTCATTTCATCAAATCACCATTGATGGAATCAAGCTTCTTCATCTTCAAGAAGAAGAAGAAGAAGAAGAAGATGTTATATTATGATAAGTTAATTAATCCAAAAGGAAAATAAATGAATACTTATCATAATGTCAACCATGATTATGTGTAGAGAGTAAACTATAGTTAGGTGAATGGTTAGGTTTAGGATGAAGACAAAGTGGTGGACTTTCAAAGATGCTTTGAAGCTTCAAGAAGCTTCAGGCAAAGAAAGAAAAATAAATCCACCATTTTATCTTTTCCAAAAAGAATAAATAAATAAATTTATTAATTAATTAAAACCCTAACCATTTACTTAACTAAGGTTTAATCAAACATACACACAAACATGCATGTATCATCAAACATGATACAATAGAGTGTACAAAAGTATATCACATATACAACTTGTGAACTTCAAGTGTTAAAATGAATCAATACTAGTTAATACAAAGTAATATATCAAATATATAATTATACATTAAATCATCAAATCAACACTTGATTCAATGATCCGGTCATGTCGCACATAACCGACTAGTATCCAATGTATCGGCTTATCGAATCAATCTTTGATTCGATAACTAGGTTATATCGCATACAACCATTCGACACATTCATCGCGAGAATGAAATACGGTATCACATACACGCATTATTCTCGGTCCCGCACATATCTTACATGCGCTCCTATTTCGTTTCGCTTGAGCCAGGTAACCTCTGTGTAGGACTCTAAAGACTCGTCAATACGTCGGCAGCGGATGATGATCATATCAAACACCCACAAGCCGCAAGCGGTCTGCTAAACGTAACGGCCACCCGGGTATTGAGCGATCAGAAGATCGACGAGCAAGCCCGCTCACACTCCTTTGAATCTAACCAGTAACACTTACCGTACAGTCCGGTCTGATCGTCTGATATGTCGCATATCTCGCCTAGGGGTGGTAAACGTCAGACCCCAATAGCTCGATAAGTCATGCCGACGTGAGGTCCATAACATGTGTAAAACTACTGATAACACTTACCAGTAGATCACTGCAACCCTGGCCAGGGATTTCCTGTTATGGCCAGTCGAGCATAGCGCAACATCAACCCCTAATACCGGGAGAGACGAATCCCCTCCTATCGCTCATTGCCTCCATGTGATTCGGGACTGTACCCAAAAACCACCGTTTTGCACGCCCTCTTGGACGTGGTAAGGTGGAAATCAAAGCACAGTAGGAACCACACAGGACTCTATGACGATCTCGGGTCAACAGACTACTCTGTACCAGTGTCACCAGAGATCTGCCATCTGACGTAAGGTATAATACCATCTGGGAGTTCTCGGCGAGTCCGTCCAGTGTACCCAGTCTCCACCGAGCACCCGTATATCATCTCTGATGTCAAACACCAATGGATATGGGATCATCCATCGCCCATCTGTATGGGTCGAGAAGGTATACGCTAGTCTACTTTGGTATATCGATGCCCCGTCTCGATACACCCATGACTAGGGACCTTGAAGGATGTAGTTATGGACTACCCTGTCCCCACTAGTATGATCCGCATCATAGTCCAGGTAGTCAAGTACATATCCTATGGGCTTTACCAACATGTAACAGAGAGACAATCGGTGTACACGTTAAGGTAAAGAGTAACCAGATAGCATACTATCATGTCGAGCAAGAAAGTCCTCCCTATATATGTCCCAACATCCACTACAATATACATCCAATGTACAGTAATGGCCTCTAGGGCATACATATAACTAACAATAACAAACACCAAAATTTCCCAAAGTGCTCAACACTTGAGCGGAGTTAAAAAAGTACCCAGAACATGCCACAACATCTATGAACCATCCGTAGAAGGGCCGACCTATGCCTCACTCATGTCGCCGCGAAACTGCAGCAAACCCTAGGGTATGACCGCGGTTCCGTGATCTAAAAAGTCGAGTTTGGGTATCTTTCTTCTAGAGGGTCCACATAATCGCTTGGATGATTTTCCGAAGATTTTAAACACGAAAAAATCCAACTCTTGGAAAATTTCCAACAAAGGAAAATATGGGTTATTGATATTCGTTCGAACTTTTTAACGTCGTCTAAATAACCCGAATAGATGTTAGAATTCCGACTACGAAACACTCTAAATTGCCTTTGCACAAAAATAACATCACATGCAAATTTAGCTTAAACAAGCAACACCTGAAATACCAAAACCCAGAGACTGGAACACCATAAAAACCTGAGGCCAAAATACACTAACTAAACCGATCTGGCAGGTTTTAGAAGGCATGTGGCCGGCCATTTTCCGGCGAGGAGGGATCAGGTTTCTGTAGTGTTCATGTTACATCTCATGTGACATTTTGCAGTTGCTTAAAAAATTTTTGGAGCCATTTAAAATTCGACAGAAACTAGGATTGTATATCGAGTGTTTCAGTTTCGTAATCTAACAAATATCGTCTAATTCTCTAGCATGGCTCTGATACCACTGTAGGGTTCCGTAGGGCGGCAGCAAGGTTTTGGGTGGCATCGTCCATGCCAATTTCAAATTTTTGCCGCACTAAAGAACCTTAACCCTAGAATCTTAACTAGAGATTTAGACGAATAAGCAATGCAAACAACTTTACATCTAAGTGAATGAGGAATACAACCTTTGTAGATCAGTCCTTCACTTCTAAAGCTCTGTGTAGTGGTCCCTTCGCTCCAAGTAGTGAACACCCGAACTCTGGTAAGGGTTTACATGAAGAAATGAACAAGCTTGCTCAAAGTCTTCGAGGCCGAAGATGATCTACGTCAAGAAGACTCAAGCTCATGCTACCCCTTCACTAATGGTAGATTAGTGAAGCAAACACCCTAAACTAAATGGATAATATAATAGAGCATGATGAAGTAGGAATTGGGCTCACTTTAGATTTATTTTTCTCACAATATTTCTTCACCATTTCAAAAGCTAGAAAGCTTTTTCCATGAGGAAGAAGAATATGAAGTCAAGATGAGAATGAAATCATGAGGTGGGAATAACAACCATGGGTGAGTTAGTGTCATACACTTACTCATGTAGAGAATAAACCATTGCTAACAATAATGGTTAGGTTAATAAATATCTACAAGTAAAACAAAACTAGTGGACTAAGTCAAAAATGCTTCAAGCTTCTCCAAGCTTCCAAGCATGACAATTTCCAACTAATATTGAATTACTTTAAATAAATAAAACCTCACATTATTATAAGCATGGTGGGAGTCTTATACACCCATGTAGCATGTGGCATCTAGCATGACACAAAAGATGTACATTAATATATATCACATATATACTAAGTGTACACTAGTGAGAAAAAGAAATGTTTAGTGAGCTAATATAAGTTAATGTAAGTTAATATATCAAATATATAATTATACATTAAATTATCAAATCAACACTTGATTTAATAATCCGGCTATATCACATACAACCGACTAATATCAAATATAACAACTTATCGAATTAACACTTGATCCGATAACCCGGTTATATCACATATAACCGTCCGATATCACATATCGTGAGAATAGAATGCGGTATCACATACGCCCATTAATTTCGGTCCTACACATATCACATATGTACTCCTAATTCATTTCGCATGAACCAGGAAATCTCTGTGTAGGACTCTAAAGACCCGTCAATACACCGGCAGTAGGTCATGATCATATCAAACACCTACAAGCCGCAAGCGGTCTGTTAAACGTAACGGCCACCCGGGTATTGAGCGATCAGAAGATCAACAAGCAAGCCTGCTCATACTCCCGCGAATCCAATCAGTAACACTACCGTACAGTCCGGTCTCTTCATCAGATATGTCGCATATCTCAGCTTGGGGGGTGGTAAACGTCAGACCCCAATAGCCCGATAAGTTATGCCGATGCAAGGTCCATAACGGTTCGAGAAACAACTGATAACACTTACCAGTAAATCTCAGCAACCCTGTCCAGGGATTTCATATTATGGCTAATCGAGCATAGCGCAACATCAATCCCAAATACCGGGAGAGACGAATCCCTTCCTATCGCTCATTGCCTCCATATGACTCGGGACTGTACCCAAAAACCACCGTTTTGCACGACTCAGTATTAGTGTGGAAATTAAAGCATAGTAGGAGACATACAAGACTCTATGACGATCTCGGGTCGACAGACTAACCTGTACCAGTGTCACCAGAGAACTGCTATCTGACGATAGGTATAATACCATCTAGGAGTTCTCGACGAGTACGTTCAGTGTATCCAGTTTCCACTGAGCACCCGTACACCTTCTCTGATGTCAAATACCAATGGATGTGGGATCATCTGTTAGTTATATGTATGTCTTAGAGGCCATTACTGTACATAAAATATATATTAGTGGATGCTTGGACATATAAAGGGATGACTTTCTTGCTTGACATGATAGTATGCTATCTGGTTACTCTTTATCTTAACATGTACACTGGTTGTCTCTATAATACATGTTGATAAAGACCTTAGGATGAGTACTTGACTACCAGGACTATGATGCGGATCATACTAGTGGGGACAGAGTAGTCGTAAAGTACATCCTTCAAATGTTCCTAGTCGAGGGTGTATCGAGACAGTGCATCGATATACCAGAGTAGACTAGCGTATACGCTTCTCAACCCATATGATGGGCGATGGATAATCCCATATCCATTGGTGTTTGACATCAGAGAAGGTATGTGGGTGCTCAGTGGAGACTGGATACACTGAACGGACTCGCCGAGAACTCCCAGATGGTATTGTACCTCACGTCAGATGGCTGTTCTCTGGTGACACTGGTACAGGTTAGTCTGTAGACCCGAGATCGTCATAGAGTCTTGTGTGATTCCCACTGTGCTTTGATTTCCACCTTACCACGTTTAAGAGAACGTGCAAAACGGTGGCTTTTGGGACAGTCCTGAGTCACATGAAGGCAATGAGCGATAGGAGGGGTTTCGTCTCTCCTGGTATACGGAGTTGATGTTGCGCTATACTCGATTGGCTATAACAGGAAATCCCTGGCCAGGATTGCTGAGATCTACTGGTAAGTGTTATCAGTAGTTTCTCGAACCGTTATGGACCTTGTATCGGCATGACTTATCAGGCTATTGGGGTCTAACGTTACACCACCCCTAGGCTGTGATATGCGACATATCAAGTGAAGAGACCGGACTGTACGGTAATATTACTGATTGGATTCACAGGAGTACGAGCAGGCTTGCTTGTTGATCTTCTGATCGCTCAATATCCTGGTGGCCGTGACGTTTAGCAGACCGCTTGCGGCTTGTTGGTGTTTGATATGATCATCACCTACTGCCGGCGTATTGACGAGTCTTTAGAGTCCTACACAGAGGTTTCCTGGCTCAAGCGAAACGGAGTCGGAGCGCATATGTGATATGTGCGGGACCGAGATTAATGCGAGTATGTGATACCGCATTCTATTCTTGCGAAGTGTGACATGATTGGTTATATGTGATATAGCCGAGTTATCGGATCAAGCATTGATTCGATAAGATGTTGCATTTGATATTAGTCGGTTATATGTGATATATCCGGATTATTAAATCAAGAGTTGATTTAATAATTTAATGTATAATTATATATATTTGATATATTACATTACATTAACTAGTATTAGCTCACTTAAGATTTCTTTTCTCACATTTGATAATCTTTACATATATGTGATATATGTATTGTTTTCTTTTTGGCACAAAATATATATGTGATATATATAAGTGTGTCATGCTAGGTTACACATGTAACATGGATGTATGAGACTTATACCAAGCTAGGGTTAAGTTAGGGTTTTTATTTATATTAAGCTAATTCAAAAGAGTTTAAGTTTGTTATGGTTAAGTTTGGACAAAAACTTTTGGATAACCATTGACAAAGTCAACTCTTTTGTCAAGTTTAGGATATTTATTTAACCTAACCCTTGACCTTAGTGTATGGTTTATTCTCTACATGGGTTAGGCATGATATTTTGTGACCATGGTTGCATTTGTAACCTCATGAGTTCATGCTTTTCTTTCATCACAACATCATCTTCTTCTTCCTCATTCTTGAGCTCTCTTGATTTTGACAAAGTGATGAAACCTTGTGAGAAAATGATTTCTAATGTGAGTAAAATTCCTACTTCATCATCCTCTACTACTTTCCATTTAGTATAGGGTGTTTGCTTCACTAATTCCATGATTAGTGAAGAGATAGCTTGGGTTAGTGTCTCCTCGACGTAGATCATCTTCAGCCTCGAAGTCTTCAAAGCAAGCATGTTCGTTTCTTCAAAGGAGCCTCTCTAGAGTCCGGAGTTCATGATCGCAGCGAAGGGGACTACTACATGAAGCTATTGAAGTGAAGGACCGGTCTACAAAGGTTGTATTACTTGCTCACTTCTTTTGCAAAGTAGTTTACATTACCTTCCGTACGATTTCTAGTTAACGATTCATGGTTAGGGTTAGCTAGAACGGCAAATTTTTTGAATTTGGCATGGACGATGCCTCTCGAAACATTGCTTCCATGCTAGGAAACCCTTCAGTGGCATCAGAGCCATGTTAGAAATTTATACGGATTTTGTTAGAATTACGAAACCGAAATACTCCGAAACTTGCATCGCCAAAACCTGCTTGCTGTCGATTTTAAAATATTGTCAAAAAAATTTTCAAACAAGTACAGAGTGATGTATAAGATATATCATGAACACACACAAAATTTCAGGTCATTCCATGAAAATTGGGCTGAGCACCACCTACCCCATCTCGGCCAAATCCGAGCACCCCCTTGAATTTTTGTCTGTGTTCCAGTGGCGCGCACGATATTGTAGGGTGTTTTTCGTCACCCCATTGAGATTGGAATACGCGTGCGCTTGTCAGTCGTACTACAGATTCCCCCTGTCTAGGGTAGGTCGGGGTTTATTGATTATGGGGATCCGAATCTCCGGTAGCCGCGGACTAAGCTGCCGTTAATTACCCCTAGTCTTTGGTGCGAGGGAACCTCCGATTGACGGGTTAAACTGGTCATGTGAACTCAATGTGCAGTGTACGTGTGTTTTGTTTTGGAGGGGGCTTGGATATATCGGGAGCCACGTAGAGTTTTTACGGGGATCCCGCTACCCGGATAGCGGGCTGGGGGTCAAGGGAGCTAGCAGCCCCCTTGCGGGGTGCGGGGCAGCGCCCCGGCCCAATTTTTTTTTAGAGCGACGGTATTGTGGAGTGTGTGAGTATCTATATATATACACATTTATACATATATATCAAAATGGGGAAAAGCGTCCAAATGACGCGTGGGGCCAGTGCCTCGCGTGCCTAGCGCGCGAGCGCTGTGCGCTTAAGCGCTAGCGCACCATGTGTCCGACACGTGGGCGTTGTGCGCTCAAGCGCTAGCACACCATGTGTCTGACATGTGGGCATTGTGCGCTGAGGCGCTGTGCGCTCAAGCGCGAGCGCACCACGTGTCCGACACGTGGGCGCTGAGCGCTTGAGCGCTAGGCGCCTGAGCGCTGTGCGCTTAAGCGCGAGCGCACCACATGTCCGACACGTGGGCGTTGGGCGCTCGAGCACGAGTGCACCACGTGTCCGGCACATGGACGCTAGGCGCTTGAGCGCTTGGGGCGCTCGAGCGCCGGCGAGGAAAAGGGGTTTTTAGCCCTAGAAATAGGATTTAAAATCCTAAAAGAGGATTTAGGGTGGAGTTAAACTCCTAAGTTGTTTTGGAGTTGATGAAAGGGGTTCTTCTTTGGAGCTCTGGGTCTTCCCAAAAATGGGGTTTTCGGAGATGAGCCTCCTTCTTCCTCCTCTGTTGGCAGATCTTGAAGATCTAGAGATGTGAGATTTTAAAAATCTCTTCTTTTTGAGATCTGATGGGAGATCTAAGCCCCCCTTTGTGGGTTTTGTGGTGAAAAACTCTTTAGTTTTGGAAAAGGAAGAGTAAAACTCTTGATTTAATTTCAAAACAAAGAAGAAGGTTTAGAACCTTCAGAAAGGGAAAAGAGGCACAAACCCTAGATTTTTGAGGGGAATGGAAAAAGTATATTGGATATTTTCATCATGTTGCCTTATATAGGCTTGCATGTTTACATATAGCCCCTTGGTCTTTACAAAATGGCGTTTTGCCCATCCCATGGCTCATGTGCCATTTCTTTTTGCACATAAGCCATGGGCTTACAAAAATTTGGCTTTATACCCATTTTATTTTCATTCATGCATAAAAAATTACATAAAAAATATTTATTACATTATTTTATTTTGCCATGGGGGAGGGCCGGCCGCTTCATGTTCGGACTCGACCTGGGCATGGGCCCACTTGGCTTGGGGTTGACTTTGACTTTGACTTTGACTTGGTCAACCGGGGTGCAATTTTCGACTTAAACAAAGTGCCCCCCATCAATAAATGCACACCACATATGTGAGTCGTGTGCATGAAATCGATGGATTTTCTCTCGCGTGGAGGCGACTTGCTTTGGTTCCCACCTTTTGGGATGCACTGCCCTTTTTACGACATGGACGGTCGACGCTTGACGCGTCTCCGAGACGGAGTGTCTGTGGTAGACGTTTCCCTGGCCCGGAGCAATTTAGTTCCCGCTTTGTAGGAAGCCTACACTGCCCTTTTTTCGACATGGATGGTTGACGCTCTGATCTGGAGCGATTTGGTTCCCGATTTGTAAGAAGCTTGCACTGCCCTTTTTGCGACATGGACGGTCGACGCTCTGATCCGGAGCGATTTGGTTCCCGATTTGTGGTAAGCCTGCACTGCCCTTTTTGCGACATGGACGGTCGACGCTCTGATTCGGAGCGATTTGTTCCCGATTTGTGGGAAGCCTGCACTGCCTTTTTTGCGATATGGACGGTCGACGCTTGACGTGTCTCCGAGACGGAGTGTCCGTGGTAGACTTTTCTCTGGCCCGGAGTTATCTGGTTCCTGCTTTGTAGGAATCCTGCACTGCCCTTTTTGCGACATGGACGGTCGACACTCTGATCCGAAGCGATTTGGTTCCCGACTTGTGGGAAGCCAGCACTGCCCTTTTTGCGACATGGACGGTTGACGCTCTGATCCGGAGCGATTTGGTTCCCGATTTATGGGAAGCCTACACTGCCTTTTTTACGACATGGACGGTCGACGCTTGACGCGTCTCCGAGATGGAGTGTCCGTGGTAGACTTTTCCCTGGCCCGGAGTGATCTGGTTCCTGCTTTGTAGGAAGCCCGCACTGCCCTTTTTGCGACATGGACGGTCGACGCTCTGATCCGGAGCGATTTTGTTCCCGATTTGTGGGAAGCCTACACTGCCCTTTTTACGACATGGACGGTCGACGCTTAACGCGTCTCCGAGACGGAGTGTCCGTGGTAGACGTTTCCCTGGCCCAGAGTGATCTGGTTCCCGCTTTGTAGGAAGCCTGCACTACCCTTTTTGCGACATGGACGGTCGACGCTCTGATCCGGAGCGATTTGCTTCCCGACTTATGGGAAGCATGCACTGCCCTTTTTGCAACATGGACGGTCGACGCTCTGATACGGAGCGATTTAGTTCCCGATTTGTGGGAAGCCTGCACTGCCCTTTTTGCGACATGGACGGTCGACGCTTGACGCGTCTCCGAGATGGAGTGTCCGTGGTAGACTTTTCCCTGGTCCGAAGTGATCTGGTTCCTGCTTTATAGGAAGTCTGCACAGCCCTTTTTGCGACATGGACGGTCGATGCTCTGATCTGGAGCGATTTGGGAATTGGTTTTTACTTGGCATCAGTATCGTTACACTGGAATATGGTACCAGGAGCGAATCATCATTTGTGCTTTCTTTAAGGAAGCGATGCCTTAGGAGACAGGTTTTATGTCCCTATCACCTAAGACTTTTCAATTTTGTGAGCCGTAAGGGTCTCACAAAGCGTTTTCTCCCTACGGGTTTTAAGGATCGAGTAGGTGTATTTTCTCGTTAGGAGTCGTGAGGACCCCCAAGTGTGTTGCTCCTTTGTGAGTCGTCAGGATCTCACACGGGAATTTTCTCCTCACAAAGTCGAGAGGACTTTGTGAATGTATTTCATCTCTTTTCACGAGTTTGCGCCCTTTCAGGTTTTCACAAACTCGCCGGCAGTTCTGCTGTTTTTACTCACGGAGCCCTTTCGGGTTTTTATCCGTGCCCATTTTGCTTGTGGACATACCCTTTTTTTCTTTTCTTTTTTCTTTTTGAATCTTCACCGCCGGTAGGACTTTGAATGTGGTCTCACCGGCAGGACTTGGGAGGGATTGAGATCGTTTTATGCCCGTAGATTGTCTACGGTTTTGCAGGATGTATGATCCAGACCGTAGGGCCGGAAAAATTTCGGGACATTCTTGGCGTCAGTATCGCTGCACTGGAATATGGTACCAGGAGCGACTCATTATTCGCCGTTGGGGTATGGGAGTTAGAATTTGGTTGGCGTCTGCATCGCTGCACTGGAATATGGTACCAGGAGCGACTCATCATTCGCCCTTGGGGTATGGGAGTTGGAATTTGGTTGGCGTCTGCATTGCTGCACTGGAATATGGTACCATGAGCGACTCATCATTCGCCAAATGGGGTATGGGATTTGGAATTTGGTTGGCGTCTGCATCGCTGCACTTGAATATGGTACCAGGAGCGACTCATCGTTCGCCGTTTGGGATTTGATTTTGGAATTTGGTTGACGTCTGCATCGCTACACTGGAATATGGTACCAGGAGCGACTCATCGTTCGCCATTTGGGATTTGAATTTGGAATTTGGTTGGTGTCTGCATCGCTACTCTGGAATATGGTACAAGGAGCGACTCATCATTCGCCACTTAGGGATTGGGGAGCGATGGCTTAGTAGACAGGTTTAAATCCCTATCATCTAAGGCTTTTCAATTTTATGGGCCGTAAGGGTGTTAGTTGTATGTATGCCCTAGAGGCCAGTATTGTACAGATGATGTATATTATATTGGATGCTTGGACATATATAGGGATGACTTTCTTGCTCGATATGATAGTATGCTATCTGGTTACTCTTTATCTAACCATGTACACTTGTCTCTTTATACTGTCTTATAGTTATATGTTGGTAAAGCCCTTAGGATGTGTACTTGACTACCTGGACTATGATACAGATCATACTAGTGGGGACATGGTAGTCCATAGGTACATCCTTCAAGGTCCCTAGTCGTAGGTGTATCGAGACGGGGCATCGATATACCAGTGTAGACTAGCGTATACGCTTTTCGACCCATGAGATGGGCGATGGATGATCCCATATCCATTGGTGTTTGACATCAGAGATGGTATACGGGTGCTTAGTGGAGACTGGGTACACTGGACGGACTCGCCGAGAACTCCCAGATGGTATTATACCTCATGTCAGATAGCAGTTCTCAGGTGACACTTGTACAGGTTAGTCTGTAGACCCGAGATCGTCATAGAGTCTTGTGTGATTCCTTCTGTGCTTTGATCTCCACCTTACCACGTCCATGAGGGCGTACAAAATGGTGGTCTTTGGGTACAGTCCCGAGTCACATGGAGGCAATGAGCGATAGGAGGGGTTTCGTCTCTCCCGGTATTGGGTGTTGATGTTGCGCTGTGCTCGATTGGCCATAACAGGGAAGTCCCTGGCCAGGGCTGATCAGAGATTTGCTGGTAAGTGTTACCAGTAGTTTCTCGACCCGTTATGAGCCTCACATCGGCACGACTTATCGGTTATTGGGGTCTGACGTTTACCACCCCTAGACTTGATATGCGACATATCAGACGAACAGACCGGACTGTACGGTAAGTGTTACTGGTTGGATTCACAGGAGTGTGAGCGGACTAGCTCGTCGATCTTCTGATCGCTCAATACCCGGATGGCCGTTACGTTTAGCAGACCGCTTGCGGCTTGTGGGTGCTTGATATGATCATCATCTGCTACCGGCGTATTGACGAGTCTTTAGAGTCCTACACAGAGGTTTCCTGGCTCAAGCGAAACGAAATAGGAGCGCATATGAGATATGTGCGGGACCGAGAATAATACGTGTATGTGATACCGTATTTCATTCTCGCGATGAATGTTTCGATTGGTTGTATGCGATATAACCTAGTTATCGAATCATTGATTCGATAAATCGATACATTGTATACTAGTCGGTTATGTGCGACATGACCGGATCATTGAATCAAGTGTTGATTTAATGATTTAATATATAATTGTATATTTGATATATTAATTTGCATTAACTAGTATTGGTTCATTTTAAAAGGATTTTCTCACTTGAAGTGCACATTGTATATATGATATGCTTTTGTGTGCACTTGATTGTATCATGTTTGATGATACATACTTACTTGGGTTTGTGCAAAGAATTAAACCATGGTTATGATAATGGTTAGGGTTTTGTGTTATTCATCTATTTATTTATCCATTCTTTATTTTTTTAAATAGATAAAAGAAAAGAAAATGGTTTCTTTTTATCATGAAGCTTGTTGAAGCTTCATGAAGCTTTGACTAAAGAGACCATTTGTCTTCATGCTTAACCCTAACCATTCCCATTTACCATGGTCTATTCTCTACACTTAACTTTAGTTAGCTTATGATAAGTATTGATTTATTTTCATTTTAATTAAACACTTATCATATTCTTTCTTCTTCTTGATCTTCTTCTTCAAGAAAGAAAGCTTGATGCCATCAATGGCAACTTGAGTTCTAAAGTGAGAAATCCAATTCTAAAGTGAACCCACCTCCTATTTCTTCACCCTCTACCTCTTGCCAAGTTGTTTTGGGTGTTTTCTTCACAAGTTTCACAAATTTGTGAAGTCGGAGCTTGAACTTGTGATGCCTCAACGTAGATTATCTTCGGCAGGAAGCCGACGACCTAGTCCGCCCATTTCTCCGATCAAGCCGACGATTGAGTCCGGGATTCGAGATGGACAGCGAGAGGACGCCTACGTGGAGCCAAGGAAGTGGATATCTGGATCTACAAAGGTTGTAGCTTCTTATCTTTAGTTAATTTGTTAACTAGATTCGTATTTCGCCTAAATTTCTAGTCAACGATCTAGTCTAGGGTTTCTCGGCACCGTAAAATTTGAAATTGGCATGGTTGATGCCTTGTGAGACCTCTTGAGAGTGCCTAGGAACCCTACAGTGGTATCAGAGCCTAGCTAGAGCCTTAGGCGAAGTCTAGACGATGTTTGAAACCCGATCGAACCGAAACCCTAAAACCCAAAATGCTCTCTGGAAATTTTCTGAAAATTTGGATTTTTGTCAATTAAAAATATGCAGAAAAATAAGCAGGGTGTTATTTGAATTACTGTGAAATACGAGGACCTGAATCGATTTTTACACCGCGGAACCGCGGCACAAGCTAGGCATGTGCGGCGGTTCCGCGGCCGTCCTGTCCCCTTGTCTGGTGATTTCTGCACAGTAACTCATATAATTTAATGCTATATTTTCTGGGTATTTTTATTGTGACTCTACAGATGAGTATTCTGGGGTTGTATTGGGAATCAATGATTCGATCGGATTTTCAAATTTTGTCTGTGTGGTTTTCCGGATAATTTTCGAATATGTTAAAAAGTTCGACCGGATGTAAATACCCAATCTTTCCCCAGCCCGGAAATTTCCAGTTGTTGGATTTTTCCGTAGTTTAAAGACGTTCTAAGTAGTGCAAGTAACGCGATGGTCCCTCTAGAAGACAACAAACCTTAACACGATTATGTGTGTTGGAGATAGTGCCCTCATAGTCAATTATTGGATCGCAGGTACGTGATTGCAATGATTGCGGAGGACCTATACCGGTAGGACAGTCTTACTCGAGATGATAGTATGCTATCTGGTTTGCCTTTATCAGTCGTGTACATGTTCAGGTGACTGATTGCATGTTACACTTTGATAGAGCCCTTAGGATCTTGCTTTACTACCAACAGTATGATGGCGATCATATACGTGAGAGTTGGGTAGTTTATATACATATCCTTAATTGTGGTCCCTAGTCGTGGGAGTTTCGAGACAGGGCATCGATACTCCGGAGTAGACTAGTGTATACAGTCGAGACCCCGACGAGGGGCGGTGGCCGGTCTCACAAGCCACTGGTGTCAGTTGGATCACCTAAGATGTATACAGGTGCTCATTAGGTTATGAGTACACCGGACAGGACTCGCCGGGAATCTGCTAGTTAGTACTATACCTATCGTCAGATAGCAGTTCCCTGGTGACATGTGTACAGGTTAGTTCATCGACCTGAGGTCGTCATTTGTCTCGTGTGAGTTCCCACTGTGCTTTGATTTCTACCCTACCACGGCTCAAAGGAGTCGTGCAAACAGGTAGCTTTTGGGTACAGTCCCGAGCCATATGGAGGCACGTGAGCGGATCGGCAGGGGATTCGTCTCTCCCGGTATTGGGGGCGAGGTCGTGCTGTGTCTAGGAGAGCCATTACACAAAGTCCATGGCCATGGCAGGAGATTTACTGGTAGGTACTCCAGTAGTATCTCAGGGTGTTATTGGGCTACACTCCGACACGACTTATACTGCTTCTGGGGGTCTGACGTTACTAGCCCCCTAGGCGGATATGCGATACTCATAGACGAACGGACCGGACTGTATATACATTGTCACTGTTAGGCTCAGTAGGGTTTCTGGATGAGTTCACTCATCGGCCTCCCTTGAGTACGCTCATCAGCCTCCTTTGAGGTCAGTCCATGAGCAGCCGTTACGCATAGCTAGTGCCGCTGACGGTTTGTGGTTAAACCCACTGCTAGGGTACTGACGAGTCATTAGAGTCCCCCACAGACAGTTTCCCAAGTTCGGGCGAAACGTTGTAGAGGCCGTATGGTTTTATGGAAGGGTTCGGAAAATGCACGTGCGTTTACGCACGTGTTATTTTTCGGGCAGATGATACTGGTCGGCTTTGGTTTAAGCCGGATCCGAGTATTGTATTGAGTAGATATAATATCTTTGTCTCAGTTGCATTTGTATTCAGTTGTAATACAAATGCGGGTATATTTATACAGATACGGGGTTATCCTGAAAGTTGTTTCAGGATCACTTTTGGAAGTTGCCAGTTTCCAGTTTTCTATCAGCCGTCTTTTAACATTCGGTTAAAGACGGATTTATCTTTTCTTGGATGAGGTGAGTCGTGCTTCTAGAAGCTTCTAGATTGGTGACTAGATTCATGCATCTTCTTTTGCATTTATTAAATGGTGACTAGGTTTTAATGACTCATGCTTTAACATTAATGCTTTTTGTTTTAGTTAAGATCTTTTCTTCATGATAAGCTTCATGTTATGGTCACCACTTGCTCCTACCCTCACCTCCCTCCTTGCCAAATACTGGCCGGCCCCTCTCTCCTCCTCACTTCACTCATTTGAGAAATTATGGTTGCTAAAAAGAAAAGACTAAAGTTTTGGATGCATGGAAATTTCATAGTTCATTTCTTGTTCCATTTCATTTCCATCGGCAACTTCATTTACCGATCGTCCACGGACTTGGACGAAGTGAGACAAAGTCATCTACTCATTCTCTACATCAATCTTGGTCGTCTCTTCTAGCAAACTTGACGACCGAGTTGTCTCGAGTCATAGGCGGGAGCCCGTTTAAAGAATCAGTGATGTGGTGCCACCTGGACGAGCAGATCGGAGATCGACGAGATCAGAGCAGCCGCAACGGAGCGTGGGATGATGGTTAAAGAACGAAGGACTCGGATCGTTCGGTATAACCTTTCTACACTCTTTACAGTTTGTTAGTTTAGCAATAATGGAAGATCCGGGTGAAAGTATACGATAGCGCCAGTTTAAAAGTTTTTGTTCCGCATTTGTCTTCGGTAGACGGCCGGGGCGCTAGCGTAGACTTACAGTGGTATCAGAGACTCACCATTTTGCTATACTAACTTGTGCTAACGCGTTTAAAATATCGATCGAACCTGAAATCAAAAATCGCAATTTTTAAGCTTGACAGTTTCTGTTATTTTTCAAACTGGTCCAAATGTCATTTTGACCATACCAGAAAATCAAGCAGGGTTTTTTAGGAATACTGGAGAAATTCGACCAAGTGAGTCGACTGTTCCACCGCGGATCCGCGGCCCCAGCAGTTGTCTTGGCCGCGGATCCGCCGCAGGAAAGTGACGTCACTCAGCCAACTTTCTACAGTACATTCTATGTTGGAAATTGGGATTTTTGGTATATATCTTTTGGGCCCAGGTTTTGTTACTGTTCTACAGATTTGCGTGGGGCCCACTTTGTGATATTTAGTCGATCGAAATTTAAACATGTTAGTTTACAGTGCTTACATTATATCTCCGACCGGGAATGTCATTTGATCGGTAAACCGCGTCCGATTGCTATAGTTCTTTTAGACGGGTTTGCGAACGTGACATTCGCGTTGATGTTCTGTGTTGTGCTGTGATGTTGCGGATTTGTCGTGGTGGATAGCAGTGTGCAATGGTAGTACAGTTTGAGTTTATTTGTACATTTGATATTGCGGGGCGAGCGTCCAACGTGTGGACTGCCGTCACTGCCTGTTGTATAATATTCTTTTGGGGCACGACCAGGTTGCGGTCGATGTACCTGTTGTACTATTTTTCATTACTGTACTAGGTTTTGCCCCGCGACGGAGTGCACGGATAGCCGGGTTCTGGGGGGCAACAGGTCCGCATCTCATGGCTTTGAGAGGCAGAGGGGTCCCACTCTAGAATTGGCAGACTATTCGCCGCACTCGTAGGGGGTACAGGTTGACCCAAGGAGGGGTGCTCAATTTACCGGATTCCGTGAAGTGCCGGGTGTTCCATTCACTATGCTGTGGGGACTACCTCGCTTCAGGTTTTGGCGGGTAACGTGCCGCACCCGTAGGGGTCTAGGTTTCATTGCATAGGCTATCCACACGACATGGGAACGTCGGGTTTCAGCAGCGGCTCTGTGAAACTCGGGGATCCCAGATTATCTGTATTGTTCTGTGATGCTTATTACTTTTCTGTAATGTTGCATATTATCACGCCTGGAGCGATTATTGTATATTGGTTTATATACTATTAGATGTTGTATATGTTTTACACCCGTGCTAGTCCAGTCCCCGCTCTATCGTTAGTTAAGCAACCTAACGGGTGATGACGGGACCCAGTGACGAATGCGGATGGCATATACGTACATTTTATTTTCGTTCTTTTCTGGTGCGATTGATTGATGGGACTGCGTTGATTCTGATCAATGCAAAAAGTTAAACAAACCTGTTTACAGTTGTTGGAACAAATTTAAAAAAGTGTTATTGCAAAGACGTTTGCTTTTGTTTTGCATAGCGGTATTCAGTGGAATATCCTGCACCTCATTCGACGAGGCAAGGGCCGATATCCCTTCACCGGGACTGACCCCTTGGGCAGAAGTTTGCGTCCGGGTAATAACTTCACTATAGTCGATTACAAGTTGCTTTGCATAGCGGTATTCAGTGGAATATCCAGCACCTCATTCCACGAGGAAAGAGCCGAGATCCCTTCACCGGGAGTGACCTCTTTAGCACAGGTTTTCGCCACTATATTTTAAAAAGCTATCAGGTTCCTTCAGCGATATCAAGTTCACTACGTTAAAGGTTTTTCGCCAAAAACCAGCCGTAGCCCTCCGTCACTTCTTTTGGATATTCAGTAGTATTCAAGCTATGTATTTTGACCAACGCCAAGGCATAGTGTTTGGTAGCTGCTGGGTATTCAATTGTTGCATAGATAGATGAGTTGGTTTGGGACAGTCGTTCTGCCATTTTGGCCAACGTCAAGGGCATGTGCGGGTGGGTTCAAATTGACAAGATAGTGACGGGTAGAACTTGGCATGTGACTTATGACATTTTGACCAACGCCAAGGTTATAAGAGCATGGGGCAAAAATCCTATCGGGAGTTTCTAAAGAAACTGAAACTTGCCAAGTATGCGCATACCTTCTAGAGTATGAGTAACGTGGATGCATTCCATCACGTTATCTTGCGATGAGAGTTGGATCCCGATTCCCACTGATGAGTTGGTTTACTCTTCGGGTGATCCCGATTGATTCTTCTTTCAGGTTTGGAGGAGAATTTGACAGGACAGTGGGAGGTTTCCGGATTAGATAAAGTTATGACCATTCTGATCTAGGTTAGAGTGCACGCAGAGTGTTTCTTTTCTCTCTCTCTCTTTGGCAGCGACCTTTGACCGACCCTAGACTATGACTCAGTGACCAAGTTGACCGAACCTTCTTAAAATACTGGCTTTTGGATTGTCTATGTTGCATAAGTCATTGCCACTCCTTCTTTTACCCTTTGCATTTCTCAGAACACCCGTATTACTACGGATATCCACTTCCATTGGATAGATCCATCGTATGGTTATATATGAACTCGAAGGGACTTCTTCGAGGATGGATCCAGGTTCAGGAGAAATAGAATTGGTTTATTCAGTTGTCTTTTATTATCACCTTCTCTCAGGTTGCGAGGGCTCCTTGGTTTAGGAGAGTACACCTATTACGCTTATTGGATAGTCTTATTCCAAACCATAGGCAGGTGCCGAAAGGTAGGGAATGAAGAAAACCAATTAGCCTAAGTAGGGTGTGCAGAAGGTAATATGTAAAGACAAAATAAAGGGATTAGAAAAAGGGCAAAGTAAATTGCGACTGATATCATTCACGACCAAAACAGCGTACTTCATCGCCACTCCTATTTCACCTTTAAAAGAATAAGGTATTATTCAGTTGTCTTTTATCATCACCTTCTCTCAAGATACGAGTACTCCTTGGTTTAGGAAGGTACACCTATTATGCTTACTGGATAGTCTTCTTCCAAACCATAGGCTGGTGCCGAACGGTAGGGAAGGAAGAAAACCATTTAGCCTAACGATGGTGTACAGAAGGTAACGACTAAAGACAAATAAAGGGATTTGGAGAGAAGGCAAAGAAATATACGGTTATAGTCATGAATTGGATTATGGAAGAGGCATTGCTATAAATACCAGGTTACCCCTACGAAACATTTTCATGTTTCAGTGCATTGTTAAAGAAAAACTGTTTTCCCGATTAGACACTTACTCCAAGGGTATGTATTTACCAGGTTTCATTCTCATATCTGTATGGTTTTACAGATGATGAGTGGGAGTAAGTTATTGGGAATTAGGTGATTATCCTCATTATATCGGAATTCGTTGTAATTGGTGATATTTGAGGAAATCGCCAGGGTACAGTTTTCAACCTACGACGCACAGATTTTGAGTTGTTTAACTCAGCGGACTTATACAGAGTATTGTATGTTGTCCAAGTGTCCATCAGGACAAAGGGGTAGGTCCTCGTACTATGTTCTGTTTACTTATAACTTCTCTAGTATTTAGACAAGTGTTTCGTAAGAAATACAAGGTCTAAATTTTGAGAAGTTGTGGGTATAAGAATAAAGTAGAGAACCAGGTGTCACAAGTATCGGGATTCTTCAAAGAGATCGAAGATGTAGATTCTTGTGATTGGTATTCAGATGATAGTAATGGTTTTGAGAAACGTGTTTCTCTTTCAGGTTACTCATAATTGGATGGATTCCTAAGTTGAGTAATGCTGATTAGCCTCTTTCCATTAAAGTGATATGCACTGGAGACAGCTGCATGATTTGAATATGGTTCCAATTAAATAAGTGCCAAAGTTTCTATATTGGATATAGAATGGATCGTACCTTAAAAGATATTAAGGTACGGGGAGTTGTCCAGCTTATGCTTAAAACCAGACTCTGGATAACTCAGGGCACGTTTCTGTAATGGCAGTTTTATGGGTTGACCCTGGCTATGACGAGGGTTGATATTCTACCATTTGGAAGATCAATAGTGATATTGTTCTTGACTCGCCACAGTTTTAGTAAAATGGATCTTTTTCAGAAAACAGTAGTGGGAGTATGGTAGAACTGGAAGTGATTCCAGAACCGCGAACGATTACGGAAAATTTAATAGGACCTATATATTGAATCAGGTTTGACATTCCATTAGCCACTCCGCAGATATGGTGGATAACCTCAGACACCCGAGAGGTACTTCGGTAGCCTCAAGGACGGTGACAGGGAGGTTCTTATCTACCCAGACTTGACACTACTGTTGTTCCAGGTGTTGAGACCCGGTAGGAGGGTTGTTGTAGTCAGTGGGAGCATCAGAAGTATAGTGGGCAAGTAGCTTATGTCTATTTATAGACTAGAGCAGTTATAGCGGAGATAGATCATCTAATTTTGATGTGACAGTCATGGGTTTGACTTCATCAGAATAGGGGATGGATCTGTTAAGAAGGTAGTAGGGTATGATGTCATGGTATTTGGATGACATACACAGAGTAGGAAGTAAAATTCCTATACTACGATCGGTTGTACTGAGGTCGTCACACAGTTATTTCTCCAGACAGGATATGGATATAATATTTGACATTCTGGTTTCTGGATCTATGGTTTTAGATCTGGATTTGGGTAGTTTCCCAATGTGGGAACTTTGACAGATATTCTAATGGTTTTTAGAATAGTTGACTCCTAGCATGGTGATGTACCTGCAGGTGATGGAGTCATCCTCTCTAAAAGTGTCGTATAGACTAAAGGGGAGAGGGAAGTGCATGATTGGCAGATCACTTGCTTAGGCAATTGAGTCAATCATGAGATGTCAAGTACCACACCAGATGTTGTTTTTGCACTAGATGCAATGAGTTTGTATTAATCCAATCCTGGAGAAACATAAGGAAGCAGTTTTAGAACATAAGTACATGTTCTACGGATTTGATGACGGCAGCCTCTTTCGGGAGACGGTTATCATTCCAGGCTTCAAAGGTGACATGGTTGACAGAGAGATTGTCAGAGTTATAGTTTTTCTCTCTGACGAAGAGGGACAGTATTATGGACAGGTGGTCCAAGAGGATACTGTGGGTGGCATGGTGCCGGATACTGATTAGGTTCAGTGATCGATACAGTCTAAGAAGTTTGGATTTGGAGTTCATTTATGAACTAGGTCCCATCAGATATCCAGACATATTCTAAGACAGGTATTACTCAATTCGGGAGATGGTTTTCTCCGCGAACTTGAGATTAAGAGAGATATAGAAAGAAACTTCTAGGCGGATCCACTCACTGAGGCTATTTCTCGAACACAATAGTTTTACAAACGGGCTTTGTGAAACTGATTAGTAGAGGAGTTGGATGTTCGGTTTCACACGGGCTGTGAGTAGTCGACATCGCAATAATTAGCCTTGAGTGCAAGTGGGAGATTGTTGGAGATAGTGCCCTCATAGTCAATTATTGGATCGCAGGTACGTGATTGCAATGATTGCGGAGGACCTATACCGGTAGGACAGTCTTACTCGAGATGATAGTATGCTATCTGATTTTCCTTTATCATTCGTGTACATGTTCAGGTGACTGATTGCATGTTACACTTTGATAGAGCCCTTAGGATCTTACTTTACTACCAACAGTATGATGGCGATCATATACATGAGAGTTGGGTAGTTTATATGCATATCCTTAATTGTGGTCCCTAGTCGTGGGAGTTTCGAGACAGGGCATCGATACTCCGGAGTAGACTAGTGTATACAGTCGAGACCCCGACGAGGGGCGGTGGCCGGTCTCATAAGCCACTGGTGTCAGTTGGATCACCTAAGATGTATACAGGTGCTCATTGGGTTATGAGTACACCGGACAGGACTCGCCGGGAATCTGCTAATTAGTACTATACCTATCGTCAGATAGCAGTTCCCTGGTGACATGTGTAAAGGTTAGTTCATCGACCTGAGGTCGTCATTTGTCTCGTGTGAGTTCCCACTGTGCTTTGATTTCTACCCTACCACGGCTCAAAGGAGTCGTGCAAACAGGTAGCTTTTGGGTACAGTCCCGAGCCATATGGAGGCACGTGAGCGGATCGGCAGGGGATTCGTCTCTCCCGGTATTAGGGACGAGGTCGTGCTGTGTCTAGGAGAGCCATTACACAAAGTCCATAGCCATGGCAGGAGATTTACGGGTAGGTACTCCAGTAGTATCTCAGGGTGTTATTGGGCTACACTCCGACACGACTTATACTGCTTCTGGGGGTCTGACGTAACTAGCCCCCTAGGCGGATATGCGATACTCATAGACGAACGGACCGGACTGTATATACATTGTCACTGTTAGGCTCAGTAGGGTTTCTGGATGAGTTCACTCATCGGCCTCCCTTGAGTACGCTCATCAGCCTCCCTTGAGGTCAGTCCATGGGCAGCCGTTACGCATAGCTAGTGCCGCTGACGGTTTGTGGTTAAACCCACTGCCAGGGTACTGACGAGTCATTAGAGTCCCCCACAGACAGTTTCCCAAGTTCGGGCGAAACGTTGTAGAGGCCGTATGGTTTTATGGCAGGGTTCGAAAAATGCACGTGCGTTTACGCACGTGTTATTTTTCGGGCAGATGATACTGGTCGGCTTTGGTTTAAGCCGGATCCGAGTATTGTATTGAGTAGATATAATATCTTTGTCTCAGTTGTATTTGTATTCCGTTGTAATACAAATGCGGGTATATTTATACAGATACGGGGTTATCCTGAAAGTTGTTTCGGGATCACTTTTGGAAGTTGCCAGTTTCCAGTTTTCTATCAGCCGTCTTTTAACATTCGGTTAAAGACGGATTTATCTTTTCTTGGATGAGGTGAGTCGTGCTTCTAGATTGGTGACTAGATTCATGCATCTTCTTTTGCATTTATTAAATGGTGACTAGGTTTTAATGACTCATGCTTTAACATTAATGCTTTTTGTTTTAGTTAAGATCTTTTCTTCATGATAAGCTTCATGTTATGGTCACCACTTGCTCCTACCCTCACCTCCCTCCTTGCTAAATAGTGGCCGGCCCCTCTCTCCTCCTCACTTCACTCATTTGAGAAATTATGGTTGCTAAAAAGAAAAGACTAAAGTTTTGGATGCATGGAAATTTCATAGTTCATTTCTTGTTCCATTTCATTTCCATCGGCAACTTCATTTACCGATCGTCCACGGACTTGGACGAAGTGAGACAAAGTCATCTACTCATTCTCTACATCAATCTTGGTCGTCTCTTCTAGCAAACTTGATGACCGAGTTGCCTCGAGTCAGAGGCGGGAGCCCGTTTAAAGAATCAGTGATGTGGTGCCACCTGGACGAGCAGATCGGAGATCGACGAGATCAGAGCAGCCGCAACGGAGCGTGGGATGATGGTTAAAGAACGAAGGACTCGGATCGTTCGGTATAACCTTTCTACACTCTTTACAGTTTGTTAGTTTAGCAATAATGGAAGATCCGGGTGAAAGTATACGATAGCGCCAGTTTAAAAGTTTTTGTTCCGCATTTGGCGTCTGTAGACGGCCGGGGCGCTAGCGTAGACTTACAATGTGACCGTCTTGAACTGCCCTTTGAACCTTCGGGTTTGGGGCAGTACGGTGTGCCACATGTGAGGCGTTGGCTTGACCCTTCTACAGCTGGACCGTTGGTACTGAGGTATGAAGTGAATGTCTTTGAACTTATTTCATGTGTTGAACGGTTTGAGGAAAACTTGGGTGTTCGAATGTTCGATCGAAAAGTTTAATATTTTCTATTTATCCGGAATGGGATACAATAATTGGAATTCACAAACAGTTATGAGATAACTGAATGAATGTTATAAATCGAGCGGTTTAGTCTCATTTGATATTGAAAAGAGTTTTCGATAATGGGACTAAAATGCGGGGTTTATAAGTGTTAGGCATGCGATGTCTAAAGAGGTTGCGGATTCCAACTGTTGTAGTTTTACACTTTCTTTTCTGTGACCGTAAGTGTAATATGTGATATCGCCGGTTTCGTTGCTATATGTCAACGACAATTGGGATGCGCATATTTTCTTACGTTGATGACATGTGATGTTATGTGTTGCTGGATATGTTATATTGGATCGTCGTGTTTGAATAGCCGGGGTTTTTTATGTGAGATGAGTGTTTTTCATTTTCTTTCATGTAAAAACTTGTATGTAATATTCTTTTATTTTGGGGCACTTCCAGGTTGCGGAAGATGTCACCTTTTGTATATTATTTACTTTTCCGCATTAGGATAGACCCAAGGAGGGGATCACAAGTAACCGGGTTCTGGGGTCCAGTGGGGGACCAACTCGAGGAGTCGAGTCCGGGTCTCCTAACCCTAGAATAGGCAGGGTTGCTTGCCGCTCTCGTAGGGGTCTAGGGGTGTGGGATTGGCTATTCATCACGACCGTGGAATCCGTGTTTTATACTGGCTCGTATTGAAAACACGGACGTCCTAGTATATCCAATGTTTCATATGTTTCTTCTGCTGCGATAACTGTGATGTGATCATGTGATGTTCTGTGATAGATACAGTATATAGTATATATGATATATTATATAGACGTTACTTATGTTTTGCACCCGCACTAGCCCTGCCCTGCTCTGTCGTTAGTTACCTAACCTAACGGTGCATGAGGGGACATCGAGGCGAATGCGGATGGCATAAGTGTACGTCATATCTATCTGTGATGTTTAGGTATTTAAATGATGGGACTTCATTAATGTGATTAATGAAAGAAAAGAAACCTAAGATGTTGTAGAATCAAATTTTAAACAATCCAGGTAGCTGCAGTTCTTGCTTTGCATAGCGGTATGTATGATATACCCTGCACCTTATTCGATGAGGAAAGGACCGAGATCCCTTCACCGGGAGTGACTCCTTTAGCGATAACTGGCAGATGCTACACACTCGGTCTGCTTTTGATTGCTTTTATAGTTTTTGCTTTGCACAGTGATATATATGATATATCCCGCACCTCATTCGACGAGGAAAGGGCCGACGATCCCTTCACCGGGAGTGACCCCTTTAGCAAAACTAGAAAAGCCTCAAAATCATTCCATTTCAAAACTTCATTTGATTCTACAACGATATCAAGTTTATTACGCAATAGGTTTTCAGAAAAACCTGTCGTAGCCCTCCGTCATTTCAGATAAGTACTAGTTAGTATTCGTGCTACGTTTGTTGACTATGTTAAGGCGTAGTGCTTGGTAGCTAATTAGTGCTTATCTGCATAAGCATATGATGCGATTGGATTAGGGTAGTCGTGCGACTTTGTTGACTATGTTAAGGGTCGTGCAGGTGGGTTTAATTCAATCGAGATATGACGGGTTGAACTTGACTAACACTTATGATTTGTTGACTATGTTAAGGTCATATAGCTGCTAGGGGCAAAATATTATCGGGAATTTCAAGTGTTGAAATTTGCAATGAGATTGCATACCTTCTATGAGATAGTTGGATCCCGATACCCACTGCGAGTAAGAGTTACTCCTGGGAGAGTTTTACACATTGCAATTAGCTAATCAAGTAGGTGTCTAGAAAGGTGTCAACGGGGTTACGCCTCTGGGAAAACGAGGTTTACATTAATTAGGTTCGTGCGAAAGCATGGGGGACCTCCCTCAAAGTACCGACACTGGCCTGGCTGAAAGGTTGGCGAACTTGTAGTGTGTAATTAATCCTGGCTAGTCTTTCCTTTTAGGGTTTGAAGGAAGATTTGATAAAAACCAGTGGGAGCCATCCTGATTAGATAAGATAATAACCAATCTGATCTTGCACGAGCTTACGCTAAAGTGTTTTCGTCTCTCTCTCTCCAGGTAGCGACCATTTCATGCCCTAATAAAGATAATAATATGGATGTATTGACCGAACCCGCATGTTATACTGTGCTGGGGAACGTTGGTTCCGTTCTTACCTATAAGAGTTATAAGACTGAACAGGATATAGGGGAATACCAGGATTCCCATGCCACCCGAATGAAGAAAGTACATGATGATGCATTTTCTTCGGGTGTGTTCGTTACAGAGAACTGTTTCACCATTTGCTCTACGTCCTGGGTATTAGATACCGGGTCAGGATCCCATATATGTAATCAGTTACATAGGCTTAGGAAAGGTAAAGAACTTGGAGAAGGTGATAAAGACATTAGAGTTGGAAATGGTGCAATTGTTGCAGCTAAGACTGTCGGGGAATATCACCTTGTATTACCAACTGGTAATACATTGGTTCTGAACGAATGCTATTACATGCCGAACCTGATATGCAACATTATATCGGTTTATTTGTTGAGCAAAGAGGGATATAATTTTGTATTAAAGGACAATGTTATGAACATTTTCCGTAACCAAAAGTTGGTTGGATCAGGCACGTTGTGCAATGGCATTTATGTTCTAAACCAATCAACAGTTCTAAGCATAACAAACACACACAAGAGGAAGAGTTCAGAACTGAACGAATCCTTCTTGTGGCATTGTAGACTGGGTCACATCAATGCGACACGACTGGCTAAGTTGCATAAGGATGGATATTTGAAATCATTCGAATTTTCATCTTATGACACTTGCCAGTCATGTCTCAAAGGCAAGATGACCAAAACTCCGTTTACGGGACACGGAGAAAGAGTTACCGAACTCTTGGGACTGATACATAGTGATGTATGCGGTCCCATGTCTACACATGCCAGGGATGGTTCTTCGTACTTCATTACATTCACTGACGATCTCTCTAGATTCGGATATGTGTTCCTGATGAAACACAAATCAGAAGCTTTTGAGAAATTTAGAGAATATAAATAAGAAGTTGAGAACCAAACCGGAAAAAGTATTAAAATCCTACGATCTGATCGAGGAGGTGAATACTTGAGCAATGAATTCCTGGACTTCCTAAAAGAGAATGGGATTCTCTCTCAGCTGACTCCTCCATATACACCACAGCACAACGGTGTATCAGAACGGAGGAACCGCACCCTATTAGATATGGTACGCTCTATGATAAGCACAGCTGAGTTACCTATTTCCTTCTGGGGATATGCGCTGGAAACAGCTGCATACCTATTAAATCAAGTTCCATCTAAATCTGTACCTACCACACCATATGAGATATGGAGTGGGAAGAGACCATATTTTAAACGAGTTAAGATATGGGGTTGTCCGGCCTATGTCAAAAGGCAAAATCCAGACAAACTCGAGGCACGGTCAGTTCTTTGCAAGTTTGTGGGATATCCTAAGAATTCACAAGGATATTTTTTCTACCATACTGAAGAACAAAAGGTGTTTGTTTCTCAATATGCCACCTTTTTAGAAAAGGAATTCCTTGAAAAAGAAATTAGTGGCAAAATGGTAGAGCTGGAAGAAGTTCCAGATACACAAACTATAACTGAAGATTTAGTGGAACCAGAAGATTCGGTAGTACCCGACGAACCTCAGCCTCTCCGCCGATCTAGTAGGGTTTCTCGTCCACCTGAGAGATACTACGGTTTTCTCATTGATGGTGGAAGCGAGGATTGCATCATGGAGGATGATGACCCAACTAGCTTCGAGCAGGCCATCACGAGTGGGGACTCAGTGAAATGGCTGGATGCTATGCGGTCCGAGATGGAATCCATGTACACCAACAAAGTATGGACTTTGGAAGTTGCTCCTGAAGGGGTAAAACCCATTGGGAGCAAGTGGATCTTCAAGAAAAAACTTGGTGTAGATGGGAAAGTGGAGACTTTCAAAGCTAGACTTGTAGCAAAGGGTTTTCGTCAAAGACCAGGTGTGGACTATGACGAAACCTTTTCTCCAGTGGCTATGCTTAAATCCATCCGGATCATGCTTTCCATCGCTGCATATCATGACTACGAAATCTGGCAAATGGATGTTAAGACCGCCTTTCTAAATGGTGATTTAGAAGAGTGCGTGTACATGACTCAGCCAGAGGGCTTCGTAGACAGTGGGAGCAGCGGCAAGGTATGCAAGCTGCTTAAATCCATTTATGGATTAAAGCAAGCACCGCGGAGTTGGAACATCTGCTTTGATGTCGTTATCAAAGAGTTTGATTTCGTCAAAAACCCAGATGAACCTTGTATTTACTAGAAGGTGGCAGGGAGTAAGGTTGTCTTCCTCGTATTGTACGTGGACGACATACTCTTGATAGGAAATGATATTCCTATGCTGCAATCGGTTAAGCTCTTCTTATCACAAAGATTCTCAATGAAAGATCTTGGTGATGCCTCCTGCATATTGGGAATTAGGATCTATAGAGATAGATCCAAACGGATATTGGGATTGTCCCAATCCAGGTACATTGACACCATACTAAAAAGGTTTAGTATGGAAGAATCCAAGCGTGGGAACTTGCCCACGATCTCTGGAGTCACTCTCTCCAATGAGATGTCTCCCAAGACTGATTTGGAGAGAGCTCGCATGCAAGGGATACCCTATGCTTCGGCTGTAGGCTCTATCATGTATGCGATGCTATGTACCAGACCCGATGTAGCATACTCACTAAGTATAGTGAGCAGGTATCAAGCTGATCCTGGAGAGAGTCACTGGACAGCTGTGAAGAGCATTCTCAAGTACTTACGAAGGACTAAAGAGATGCTCTTGGTGTATGGTAACGGAGAACTCCAAGTGGAGCCCTTTACCGATTCGAGCTTCCAGAGTGATAAGGACGACTCTAAGTCGCAGTCGGGATTTGTCTTTACCCTTTACGGAGGGGCGGTTAGCTGGAAGAGTTCCAAGCAGGAAATCGTGGCAGACTCGACGATGGAGACTGAATACATCGCTGCCAACGATGCTGCTAAAGAGGCTGTCTGGATCAAGAAGTTCATTACTGAACTTGGAGTGGTTCCATCCATTGAGCATCCAATACCTTTGTATTGCGATAACAATGGAGCGGTGGCTTTGGCCAAGGAACCCAGGTCCCATCAGCGATCCAGGCATATTCTGAGGCAGTATCACCTGATCCGGGAGATAGTTGATCGCCGGGAGATCGAGGTCAGGAGAGTTGACACGAAGAACAACACGGCGGATCCACTCACGAAGGCCATTCCCCAGATACAGTTTGAGAGACTCTTCGGGATGCTCGGTATGCGATACTACAGCAGTTGGCCCTAGTACAAGTGGGAGATTGTTAGTTGTATGTATGCCCTAGAGGCCAGTATTGTACAGATGATGTATATTATATTGGATGCTTGGACATATATAGAGATGACTTTCTTGCTCGATATGATAGTATGCTATCTGGTTACTCTTTATCTTAACATGTACACTTGTCTCTTTATACTGTCTTATAGTTACATGTTGGTAAAGCCCTTAAAATGTGTACTTGACTACCTGGACTATGATACAGATCATACTAGTGGGGACATGGTAGTCCATAGGTACATCCTTCAAGGTCCCTAGTCATAGGTGTATCGAGACGGGGCATCGATATACCAGTGTAGACTAGCGTATACGCTTCTCGACCCATGAGATGGGCGATGGATGATCCCATATCCATTGGTGTTTAACATCAGAGATGGTATACGGGTGCTCAGTGGAGACTGGGTACACTGGACGGACTCGCCGAGAACTCCGAGATGGTATTATACCTTATGTCAGATGGCAGTTCTCAGGTGACACTTGTACAGGTTAGTCTGTAGACCCGAGATCGTCATAGAGTCTTGTGTGATTCCCACTGTGCTTTGATCTCCACCTTACCACGTCCATGAGGGCGTACAAAACGGTGGTCTTTGGGTACAGTCCCGAGTCACATGGAGGCAATGAGCGATAGGAGGGGTTTCGTCTCTCCCGGTATTGGGGGTTGATGTTGCGCTGTGCTCGATTGGCCGTAACAGGGAACTCCCTGGCCAGGGCTGATCAGAGATTTGCTGGTAAGTGTTACCAGTAGTTTCTCGACCCGTTATGAGCCTCACATCGGCACGACTTATCGGTTATTGGGGTCTGACGTTTACCACCCATAGACTTGATATGCGACATATCAGACGAACAGACCGGACTGTACGGTAAGTGTTACTGGTTGGATTCACAGGAGTGTGAGCGGACTAGCTCGTCGATCTTCTGATCGCTCAATACCCGGATGGCCGTTACGTTTAGCAGACCGCTTGCGGCTTGTGGGTGCTTGATATGATCATCATCTGCTACCGGCGTATTGACGAGTCTTTAGAGTCCTACACAGAGGTTTCCTGGCTCAAGCGAAACGAAATAGGAGCGCATATGAGATATGTGCGGGACCGAGAATAATACGTGTATGTGATACCGTATTTCATTCTCGCGATGAATGTTTCGATTGGTTGTATGCGATATAACCTAGTTATCGAATCATTGGTTCGATAAATCGATACATTGTATACTAGTCGGTTATGTGCGACATGACCGGATCATTGAATCAAGTGTGTTAGTTATATGTATGCCCTAGAGGCCATTACTGTACATTGGATGTATATTGTAGTGGATACTGGGACATATATAGGTAGGACTTTCTTGCTCGACATGATAGTACGCTATCTGGTTGCACTTTATCTTAACATGTATACTTTCTGTCTCTCTGATTACATGTTGATAAAGCCCTTAGGATGTGTACTCGACTTCCAGGACTATGATGTAGATCATACTAGTGGGGCCTGGGTAGTCCATGAGTACATCCTTGAAATGTTCCTAGTCGAGGGAATATCGAGACGGGGCATCGATATTCCAGAGTAGACTAGCGCATATCTTCTCGACCCATCCGATGGGCGATGGATGATCCCATATCCATTGGTGTTTGACATCGAAGATGGTATGCGGGTGCTCAGTGGAGACTGGGTACACTGAACGGACTCACCGAGAACTCCCAGATGGTATTATACCTCACGTCAGATGGCAGTTCTCTGGTGACACTGGTACAGCTTAGTCTGTTGACCCGAGATCGTCATAGAGTCTTGTGTGTCTCCCACTGTGCTTTGATTTCTACCCTACCACGGCTCTACTGAGTTGTGCAAACAGGTGGTTTTTGGGTACAGTCCCGATTCACATGGAGGCAATGAGCGATAGGAGGGGATTCGTCTCTCCCGGTATTGGGGGTTGATGTTGCGCAATGCTCGACTGGCCATAACAGGAAATCCCTGGCCAGGGTTGCAGTGATATACTGGTAAGAGTTATCAGTAGTTTCACGAATGTTATGGACCTCAAGTAGGCATGACTTATCGAGCTATTGGGGTTTGACGTTTACCACCCCTAGGAGAGATATGCGACATATCAGACGATCAGACCGGACTGTACGGTAAGTGTTACTGGTTGGATTCACAGGAGTGTGAGCGGGCTTGCTCGTCGTTCTTCTGATCGCTCAATACCCGGGTGGCCGTTACGTTTAGCAAACCGCTTGCGGCTTGTGGGTGCTTGATATGATCATCATCCGCTACCGGCGTATTGACGATTCTTTAGAGTCCTACACAGAGGTTTCCTGGCTCAAGCGAAACGAAATAGGAGCGCATATGAGATATGTGCGGGACCGAGAATAATGCGTGTATGTGATACCGTATTTCATTCTCGCGATGAATGTGTCGAATGGTTGTATGCGATATAACCTAGTTATCGAATCAAGGATTGATTCGATAAGCCGATACATTGGATACTAACCGGTTATATGCGACATGACCGGATCATTGAATCAAGTGTTGATTTAATGATTTAATGTATAATTATATATTTGATATATTATTTTTCATTAACTAGTATTGGTTCACTTTAAATGGATTTACTCACTTGGTTTGTGCACATTGCAAATGTGATATATTTTGTGCACATGATTGTATCATGTTTGATGATACATGCAAGCTAGGGTTAGTGTAAAGAATTAGACCATGGTTAAGATTATGATTAGGGTTTTCTTTTTTCTTATTTATTTATTTATTTATTTTGGAAAAGATGAGAAAAGAATGGTTGCTATTTTTGTTTGCTAGTTGAAGATTCTTGAAGCTTTGAATTAGTCCACCATTCTTGTCTCATCCTTAACCCTAACCATTCAAGTTAACCATGGTCCATTCTCTACAACTAACCAAGGGTTAGTAAATGATAAGTATTGATTTATTTATCAATTACTTAATACATATCATATTCTTTTTCTTCATCTTCTTCTTCTTCAACATGAGAAAAAAGCTTGCTACATCAATGGTGATTGATGAAAAAGTGTGGGAAATCCAAAACTAAAGTCTACCCAATTCCTATTTCTTCATCCTCTACCTCTTGCCAAGTAGTATAGGGTGTTTCCTTCACAAGTTTTCAAGGCTTGGTGAAGTTGGAGCTTGTTCTTGTGATGCCTCGACGTAGATCATCTTCGGCATCGAACCGACGATCAAGCCCGTCCATTCTTCGATGATGCCAATGCTAGAGTCAAGGGTTCGATTTGGACAGCGGAGGGAGATCATCGTGGAGCTTAGGAAGTGGTGGACCGGATCTACAAAGGTTTTTGCCTCTTTCCTTTAGCTATATTTCCGTTTACTTGCTTGTTTCGCCTATTTATCTAGTTAACGATCCGTATTAGGGTTTATAGGCACTTGTAAAATTTGATTTGTGCATGTTTGATCACTTGTGAGACTCCATTAGAGTGCCTAGGAACCCTACAATGGTATCAGAGCCTAGCTAGAGCCTTAGACGAAGTCCCGACGGAATTAGAAGTCCGATCGACCCGAAACCTCGATTTTAATATGCTCTCTGGACTTTTTTGAAATTCATGGATTTTTGTGAATTAAAAATATGCAGAAAATTAAGAAGAATATTTTAAGAATTACTGTACAAAACGGAATCCCTAAATCGATTAAGTAGCCGCGGAAGAGCGGCACAAGCTGGCTTGTGCGGCGCTTCCGCGGCCGTACGGACTGTTCTGCCAATTTAATTTGCACAGTAATTTTATATTAATATTCCTGAGTTTTCTGGGAATTTTTAATTTTCATTCCAGAGTTTTATTTTCTGGGTTGTATTGGGAACTCAGTGTATCGATCGGATTGTCTAATTTTGTCAGTGTGTTTTTCTGGGTATTTTAGAATATGTTAAAAAGTTCGATTGGATATAAATACCCACTTTTTCCCCTGCCGGGAAATTTCCAATTGTTGGATTTTTCCGTAGTTTAACGACGTTCTAAGTAGTGCAAGTAACGCGATGGACCCTCTAGAAGACAACAAACCTTAACTCGATTATGTGACCGTCTTGAACTGCCCTTTGAACCTTCGAGTTTGGGGGAGTACGGCGTGCCACATGTGAGGCGTTGGCTTGACCCTTCTACGGCTGGACCGTTGGTACTGAGGCACGAACTGAATGTTGTTAGACTTATTTCATGTGTTGAGCTGTATCGGGAAAACTTGGGTGTTCGATTGTTCGATCGAAAAGTTTAGCATTTTCTATTTATCCGGAATGTGATACAATAATTGGAATTCACAAATTGTTATGAGATAACGGAATGAATATTATAAACGTAGCAGTTTAGTCTCACTTGATCGGTTGCCACGGAATTTTGAAGTGATCAAAAGTCCGTCGCAATCACGTAGCGTACGCGGATACTCGCCGGGTAAACTTAATAGACAGCCTCACTCCATAGCCCCGACCAAGTGACTGTAGGAGAACCCCGTCGCCGAAAGCATCCGTTCGGGTGCTCGCGGCAGCGGTGTTCCGCCTTGGTGCACTTTGTCGATGGTTTCGGGGGTGCGGCCGTCTACTAAAATTTGCGACGAGCATTCGATCTGAATGTCGGGAATCCTGTTGAATTGCCCGACTTGATATTGAAAAGAGTTTTCGATAATGAGACTAAAATGCGGGGTTTATAATTGTTAGGCATGCGATGTCTAATTATTTCATTTGGTCAGGCATGTGATGTCTGAGGAGGTTGCGGATTCCAACTGTTGTAGTTTTACACTTTCTTTTCTGTGACCGTAAGTGTAATATGTGATATCGCCGGTTTCGTTGCTATATGTCAACGACAATTGGGATGCGCATATTTACTTACGTTGATGACAAGTGATGTTATGTGTTGCTGGATATGTTATATTGGATCGTCGTGTTTGAATAGCCGGGGGTTTTTATGTGAGATGAGTGTTTTTCATTTTCATTCATATAAAAAAAAACTTGTATGTAATATTCTTTTATTGGGGCACTTCCAGGTTGCGGATGTTGTCACCATTTGTATATCATTTATTTTTCTGCACTAGGATAGACCCAAGGAGGGGAGCACAAGTAACCGGGTTCTAGGGTCCAGTGGGAGACCATCTCGAGGAGTCGAGTCCGGGTCTCCTAACCCTAGAATTGGTAGGGTTACTTGCCGCTCTCGTAGGGGTCTAGGGGTGTGGGATTGGCTATTCATCACGACCGTGGAATCCGTGTTTTATACTGGCTCGTATTGAAAGCACGGACGTCCTAGTATATCCAATATTTCATATGTTTCTTCTACTGTGATTTATCTGTGATCATGTGATGTTCTGTGACAGATATTATATATAGTATATATGATATATTATATAGACGTTGCTTATGTTTTACACCCGCGCTAGCCCTGCCCCGCTCTGCCGTTAGTTACCTAACCTAACGGTGCAGACGGGACATCGAGGCGAATGCGGATGGCATAAGCGTACGTTATATTTATCTGTGATGTTTAGGAAATTTAAATGATGGGATATTCATTAATGAGATTAATGAAAGAAAATAAACCTAATAGATGTTGTGGAATCGAATTTCAAAATAAAAACAGGTAGCTACAGTTCTTGCTTTGCATCGCGGTGTTCATTATAGAACATCCTGCACCTTATTCGATGAGGAAAGGACCGAGATCCCTTAACCGGGAGTAACTCCTTTAGCAATAACTGGCAGATGCTACACACTCGGTTTGTCTTTGATCGCTTCTATAGTTTTCGCTTTGCACAGTGATATATATGATATATCCCGCACCTCATTCGACGAGGAAAGGGCCGACGATCCCTTCACCGGGAGTGACCCCTTTAGCAAAACTAGAAAAGCCTCGAAAACATTCCATTTAAAAACCATTTGATTCCGCAACGAGATCAAGTTCAAAGCGTTAAAGGTTTTCACAAAAACCATTCGCAACCCTCCGTCATTTTAGGAAGTAGAGTACTTAGTATTCGTGCTGTGTTTGTTGACCATAGTCAAGGAACAGTGTACGGTAGCTAAGTGATGTCTTCCTACACCGCATATGATGCGATTAGTTAGGACAGTCGCGTGACTTTGTTGACCTTAGTTAAGGGTCATGTGGGTGGGTCTAATTAATCACGAAATGACGGGTAGAACTTGACTAGTACTTATGATTTGTTGACCATAGTTAAGGTCATAGGTGCTAGGGGTAAAAACCTTTATCGGGAGTTTCAAGTGTTGAAATTTGCAATGAGATTGCATACCTTCTATGTGATAGTTGGATCCCGATACCCACTGCGAGTAATTGTTACTCCTGGGAGAGTTTTGCACTTTGCAATTAGCCGATCAAGTAGGTGTCTAGAAAGGTGTCAACGGGGTTACGCCTCTGGGAAAACGAGGTTTACTGTAATTAGGTCCGTGCGAAAGCACGGGGAACCTCCCTCAAAGTACCGACACTGGCCTGGCTGAAAGATTGGCAAACTTATAGAGTGTAATTAATCCCGGCTAGTCTTTCCTTTTAGGGTTTGAAGGAAGATTTGATAAAAACAGTGGGAGCCATCCTGATTAGATAAAATACATAACCAATCTAATCTTGCAAGAGCGCACGCAGAGTGTTTTCTTCTCTCTCTCTCCTGGTAGCGACCATATCACGCCTTAATCAAGATAATAATACGGGATTTTGACCGAACCCGCTTGTTATACTGAGCTGGGGAACGTTGGTCCCGCTCCAACTTATAATTCTTATAAGACAGAGCAGGAAATTGGGAAATACCAGAATTCCTATGCCGCCCAAAGGAAGAAAGTGCATATGATGCATCTCCTTTGGGTGTGTTCATTACAAAGAACTGTTTCTCAGTATCCTCTGCATCCTGGGTATATGATACCGGATCAGGATCCCAGATATGTAATCTGTTACATAGGGCTACAAAAGGGTAGAAAAACTGAGAACGGGTGATAAGTTTCATGAGACAGAAAACGGGGCAAGTGTTGCAGCCAAGTCTGTTGGTCACTGTCACCCTGTATTACGAATACATTGATTCTGAACAAATGCTATTAGATACCGAACCTGATATACAAAATCATATCATTCTCTTTATTAGTAAAGAAAGGATATAATTTTGTATTGATGGATAATGTTTTGAACACTTCCTATATCAAAAGTTGATCGGTTCAGGCACGCTATCTAAAAGCATTAACGTTCTAAATCAAACTACAGTTCCTAGTATACTGAACACACACAAGAAGAAGAGTTCAGAAATGAACGAATTCTTCTTGAGGCATTGTAGACTAGGTCATATCAATGCGACCCGACTGGCTGAAGTTACATTTAGATGTATATTTAAATCAGTTTGAATTTACATCTTGTGAAACTTGCCAGTCATGTCACAAAGATAATATGACCATAGCTCTGTTTATTGGAAACAGAGAAAGAGTTAATGAACTCTTAGGACTGATGCATGATGATGTATGTAAGGTCTCCTGTCTACACATGCCAGGACTGGTTCTTTATACTTCATTATATTCTCTGATGATCTCTCAAGATTCAGTCATATATTCCTGTTGAAATATAAGTCCGAACCTTTTGAGGTATTCACAGAATATAAGTAGGAAGTAGAGAACCAAAATACGGGTATAAGTATTATGTCCTATGATGAGATCAGGGAGGAGAATACTTGTGCATAGCATTCCTGGACTATTCTAAAAGAAAATGAGATTCTCTCTCAGCATTACTCCTCCGTATAAACCATAGCACGATGGTATATCGGGGCGGAGCAATCACACCCTATATGATAAGGTGTGCTCTATGATGAGTACTACTGAGTTACCTATTTCCTTTTTGGGAGTTATGCGCTTGAGAAGCTGCATACCTATTGAATAGGGTTCCAATCAAATCAGTTGCCTACCGCTTCATATGTGATATGGAAAGGGAAGAGCCCATGTCTTAAGCTAGTTAAGATTTGGGGTTGACCGGCCTATGTCTAAAAGCAAAATCCGGACAAGCTCGAGGCAAGGTCTGTAATGTAGAACTGGAAAGGTTCCAGCTATACAAACTACAGCAGATGATTTGACAGAACCAAAGGATTCTATTGTCCCCGACGAACCTCAACCTCTCCGCCGATCTGGTAGGGTTCCTCGCCTGCCTGAGAGATACCTCGGTTTCTCGATGACAGTGGGAGCAAGGATTGCATCATGAGATGATGACCCAACTAGATTCGAGCAAGCCATCAAGAGTAGGGACTCTGTAAGAATGGCTGGATGCTTAGCGATCTGAGATGGAATCCATATACACCAGCAAAGTATGGACTTTGGTTGCGATATCTGAAGGGTTAAATCCCCATCAGGAGCAAGTATATCTTGAGAAGATTACTTGGTATAGATGGACAAGTTGAGACTTTCAAAGCTAGACTTGTTAAAGGTTTTCGTCATCGACCAGGCACGGATAATGATGAAACCTTTTCCAGGGACTATGCTTAAGTCCATCCAGATCCTACTTGCCACGGCTACATACCATGACTACGATATCTGGTGGTTGGGTGCCATGACAACTTTTCTAAATAATGATTTAGAAGAGAATGTCTATAAGAACACAGCCAGAGGGCCTCGTAGACAGTGGGAGCAGCGGAAACGTGTGCAAGATGCTTTATAGGATAAAGCAGGCATAGCGGAGCTGGAACATCTGTTTTGATGGATTAGTCAAAGAAGTTGACATCATCAAAATGGTAGATGAACCTTGTATAAACAAAAAGGTAGTAGGGAGTATGGTGTCGATCCTCGTAGAGTACGTGGATGACATACTCTTGTTAGGGAAGGAGTTTCCTATGCTACGCTCGATCAATCTTCGCTTATCACAATGATTTTCCATATAGGATCAAAGTGATACATACTAAATCCTAAGCTTTGGATCTATGAGATAGATTTAATTGGATGTTAGGATACTCACTAGTTGTAGTGAGATGGTATCAATCGATCCTGGGGAGAATCACTGGAAGAGTTCCAGGGTGATAAAGACGACTGAATGTCAGTCACAGGCGTTGTCTTTACCCTTAGTAAAGGGACGGTATATTGGAAGAGTTCCAAGCTAGATACCGTGGCAAACTAGACGATAAAGGCTGGTAACATCGCTATTAAAGATACTACCAAAGAGGCAGTTTGGGTGTATATTGGTTCATAAGATGAACTAGGTTCCTACCATTGTGTGACAATGGAAGTGAGGCTTCGACCCTGGAACCCTGGTCCCATCAGTGACCCAGACATATTCTGAGGCAGCATCACCTGATCATGGAGATAGTTGATCTCCAGGATGATCGAGGTTAGGAGAGTAGACTAAGAGGACAACACGGCGGATCCACTCACGAAGGCCTTTTCCCAAAGAGAGACTTTTATGGGATGGTTGAGTATGTGATACTGCAACCACTGCTACAGATGGCCCAAGTGCAAGTGGGAGATTGTTAGTTATATGTATGCCCTAGAGGCCATTACTGTACATTGGATGTATATTGTAGTGGATGCTGGGACATATATAGGTAGGACTTTCTTGCTCGACATGATAGTACGCTATCTGGTTGCACTTTATCTTAACATGTATACTTTCTGTCTCTCTGATTACATGTTGATAAAGCCCTTAGGATGTGTACTCGACTTCTAGGACTATGATGTAGATCATACTAGTGGGGCCTGGGTAGTCCATGAGTACATCCTTGAAATGTTCCTAGTCGAAGGAATATCGAGACGGGGCATCGATATTCCAGAGTAGACTAGCGCATATCTTCTCGACCCATGCGATGGGCGATGGATGATCCCATATCCATTGGTGTTTGACATCGAAGATGGTATGCGGGTGCTCAGTGGAGACTGGGTACACTGAACGGACTCGCCGAGAACTCCCAGATGGTATTATACCTCACGTCAGATGGCAGTTCTCTGGTGACACTGGTACAGCTTAGTCTGTTGACCCGAGATCGTCATAGAGTCTTGTGTGTCTCCCACTGTGCTTTGATTTCCACCCTACCACGGCTCTACTGAGTCGTGCAAACAGGTGGTTTTTGTGTACAGTCCCGATTCACATGGAGGCAATGAGCGATAGGAGGGGATTCGTCTCTCCCGGTATTGGGGGTTGATGTTGCGCAATGCTCGACTGGCCATAACAGGAAATCCCTGGCCAGGGTTGCAGTGATATACTGGTAAGAGTTATCAGTAGTTTCACGAATGTTATGGACCTCAAGTCGGCATGACTTATCGAGCTATTGGGGTCTGACGTTTACCACCCCTAGGCGAGATATGCGACTTATCAGACGATCAAACCGGACTGTACGGTAAGTGTTACTGGTTGGATTCACAGGAGTGTGAGCGGGCTTGCTCGTCGATCTTCTGATCGCTCAATACCCGGGTGGCCGTTACGTTTAGCAGACCGCTTGCGGCTTGTGGGTGCTTGATATGATCATCATCCGCTACCGGCGTATTGACGAGTCTTTAGAGTCCTACACAGAGGTTTCCTGGCTCAAGCGAAACGAAATAGGAGCGCATATGAGATATGTGCGGGACCGAGAATAATGCGTGTATGTGATACCGTATTTCATTCTCGCGATGAATGTGTCGAATGGTTGTATGCGATATAACCTAGTTATCGAATCAAGGATTGATTCGATAAGCCGATACATTGGATACTAGCCGGTTATATGCGACATGACCGGATCATTGAATCAAGTGTTGATTTAATGATTTAATGTATAATTATATATTTGATATATTACTTTGCATTAACTAGTATTGGTTCACTTTAAATGGATTTACTCACTTGGTTTGTGCACATTGCATATGTGATATATTTTGTGCACATGATTGTATCATGTTTGATGATACATGCAAGCTAGGGTTAGTGTAAAGAATTAGACCATGGTTAAGATTATGATTAGGGTTTTCTTTTTTCTTATTTATTTATTTATTTATTTTGGAAAAGATGAGAAAAGAATGGTTGCTATTTTTGTTTGCTAGTTGAAGATTCTTGAAGCTTTGAATTAGTCCACCATTCTTGTCTCATCCTTAACCCTAACCATTCAAGTTAACCATGGTCCATTCTCTACAACTAACCAAGGGTTAGTAAATGATAAGTATTGATTTATTTATCAATTGCTTAATACATATCATATTCTTTTTCTTCATCTTCTTCTTCTTCAACATGAGAAAAAAGCTTGCTACATCAATGGTGATTGATGAAAAAGTGTGGGAAATCCAAAACTAAAGTCTACCCAATTCCTATTTCTTCATCCTCTACCTCTTGCCAAGTAGTATAGGGTGTTTCCTTCACAAGTTTTCAAGACTTGGTGAAGTTGGAGCTTGTTCTTGTGATGCCTCGACGTAGATCATCTTCGGCATCGAACCGACGATCAAGCCCGCCCATTCTTCGATGATGCCAATGCTAGAGTCAAGGGTTCGATTTGGACAGCGGAGGGAGATCATCGTGGAGCTTAGGAAGTGGTGGACCAGATCTACAAAGGTTGTAGCCCCTTTCCTTTAGCTATATTTCCGTTTACTTGCTTGCTTCGCCTATTTATCTAGTTAACGATCCGTATTAGGGTTTATAGGCACTTGTAAAATTTGATTTGTGCATGTTTGATCACTTGTGAGACTCCATTAGAGTGCCTAGGAACCCTACAAAGTGTTGATTTAATGATTTAATGTATAATTGTATATTTGATATATTAATTTGCATTAACTAGTATTGGTTCATTTTAAAAGGATTTTCTCACTTGAAATGCACATTGTATATATGATATGCTTTTGTGTGCACTTGATTGTATCATGTTTGATGATACATACTTACTTGGGTTTGTGCAAAGAATTAAACCATGGTTATGATAATGGTTAGGGTTTTGTGTTATTCATCTATTTATTTATCCATTCTTTATTTATTTAAATAGATAAAAGAAAAGAAAATGGTTTCTTTTTATCATGAAGCTTGTTGAAGCTTCATGAAGCTTTGACTAAAGAGACCATTTGTCTTCATGCTTAACCCTAACCATTCCCATTTACCATGGCCTATTCTCTACACTTAACCTTAGTTAGCTTATGATAAGTATTGATTTATTTTCATTTTAATTAAACACTTATCATATTCTTTCTTCTTCTTGATCTTCTTCTTCAAGAAAGAAAGCTTGATGCCATCAATGGCAACTTGAGTTCTAAAGTGAGAAATCCAATTCTAAAGTGAACCCACCTCCTATTTCTTCACCCTCTACCTCTTGCCAAGTTGTTTTGGGTGTTTTCTTCACAAGTTTCATAAATTTGTGAAGTCGAAGCTTGAACTTGTGATGCCTCAACGTAGATCATCTTCGGCACGAAGCCGATGACCTAGTCCGTCCATTTCTCCGATCAAGCCGACGATTGAGTCCGGGATTCGAGATGGACAGCGAGAGGACGCCTACGTGGAGCCAAGGAAGTGGATATCCGGATCTACAAAGGTTGTAGCTTCTTATCTTTAGTTAAGTTGTTAACTAGATTCGTATTTCGCTTAAATTTCTAGTCAACGATCTTGTCTAGGGTTTCTCGGCACCGTAAAATTTGAAATTGGCATGGTTGATGCCTTGTGAGACCTCTTGAGAGTGCCTAGGAACCCTACAAAGGGTCCCATAAAATCATTTTCTCCCTACGAGTCGTAAGGATCCCGTAGGTGCATTTTCTCCTTAGGAGTCGTGAGGACCCCCAAGTGTGTTTTTCTTTTGTGAGTCGTAAGGATCCCACGAAGGTTTGTTCTCCTCATGTATCGTGAGGACACATGAGTGGGTCTTCCCAATGGAGCATAATTCTGAGGGCGGAGACCAGCCACGTAACTGGTGATTGCGGTGGGGCATGGGTATGATGAGAATTATTTGAGCCCGTGGATTGTATACGGTGGTCAACTTGGGGACCAACCATAGGGCTGGAAGAATTTTTGGGAAATTGGATTTTGGTTGGCGTCTGCATCGCTGCACTGGAATATGGCACCAGGAGCGACTCATCATTCGCCGTTTTTTTATCACCGCGATTGCTCTATCATTTCAGCTTTTCTTATCGCGAAGATCGCGATTGCCCCATCATTTCGGCTTTTATTCGCGGTTGCCCTATCATTTCGGCTTTACTTTTCATCTTTATTTTACTCGCTGATTTTTATTGCGAGTTGCTCCATCATTTCAGCTTTTCTTTATTTTTCTTTTATTTACACATTTTTTGTTTATTTACATAGACACACACACACACAGACACACACACACATACACATATATTTTTACATTCCCAGTTTAACGACTTAGAGGTCGATCGTTCCCAGTTTAACGACGTGGTGGTCAATCATTGCCAGTTTAACGACGTGGTGGTCAGCTGGTGTTCCCAGTTTAACGACGTGGTCGTCGTCTTTGCTTATCCCAGCTCCTTGAAGTTTGATCTTGGCGGAGCTGTGTTGATGACCGTAGCTCTGTGGCTTGCCGATACATCCGAGGACTGTGAGGTTTTTCCAAGCTTGTATTGGTCCTCTGCCCAATCTTTGAAAACACAACAGTCTTCAATGGTATGACTCACCACCCTATGGTATGGGCAGTATACGAGATTGCCAGTCATATTCATTTCATGTGGCCTCTTCGGAATAGGCAATAGCAGACCGTTATTCAAGGCTTCCTCGAATATATTGCGGACCTCATCCCTCCTGAAGGAGTACAACTTCTTCTTTCTCTCCATTAGAGTACGTGCCCTTACCGATGCTGGTCCTTGAGGCCGATTAGTCTTTGGTTCGCCCTTTTCAATTAATGGCACATGTCTGGGAGGATTGGATTCCCGAAAGGCTTCGGTCTCCATTTGTATGAAATCGGCAGTCGTAGCTTGATTGTTTGCTAACACGCCTTTAGACAGTTCTATCTCTCCCGTCTTGTATTGCCTTTCGACCCAATCTTTGAAGACGAAGCAGTCCTCAATAGCATGACCTATCACCCTGTGATAGAGGCAATATTCTGGGTCGTCGGTCATAATCGCTTCTTGCAGTCTCTTTGATTCTGGCAGTTGTAGATCGTTTCTTAGGGCGTCCCTGAATATCTTGTGGACTTTTTCCCTTTTGAAGGAATAGACTTTTTCCAGTTTCTCTTTCAGAGGTGATTCCCCCCCGGCGTATGTATCGGATGGACTGGAGGCTGATTGCGGCCGTTTTTCGTGAAGGCGCTCCGCTCTTAGGTTGAAAGGGATATCAGTTGGCTGGCTCCGGGTATCAATCCCTGGTTCATGAACCAAAATTTGATTCTGCTGTAATTGCAATCGGGCAACTTGGGTCGCGAGATCTTCCGCGACGTTTGCCAATTCATTGACCTTGGACTGTACCTTGGCTAACTTCTCATCCCTGTCCTGAAGCTGCCTCTGAATCCATCGGAATAACGCTTGTTCTGTAGTTCCGGCTATGACAACCGAGTCATCTTTATTGCCTGAGCTCAATTCCGCAGGAACCACGGGCTCCTCTGGCTTATCGGCCTGAGCGGGCTCTTCATCACTTAGATCGAGCCGATGCTGGGTAGCGTTGATTGATCTATTCTCGGTGTCTTATATAAGATGTTTCACAACCAAAGAAACTTATACCGCAATCAATTGACGGTGTCTATTGTAGTATTGTCAATGAGAACGGATCGTCCACTAAGAAAGTGTGATTTGCTCGCAATTGTTTTAGTTGAGTTGAAAATTAAAGGACAAAAGAAAATGATTCAATAATTGTGAGATTTAGCTTCAAGAATCATCAAGAAAAAAAAAGATCAAGAATCAAGAATCAAGAATTGTCAAGATGATATCCAAATCGAATGAGTTATCAAGATTTGTAAAGAGACTCGTAGGAATCGATCCAATCGATAGTGATGATGAAGAATTATGATTGCAAATTCATATCTATTGATGATTTGTTGTTAGATCGATGCCGATCAACGAGAATTAAGGATCTATTGAAGAAACTAGGGTTTCTCCATCATCATCCCTTGTCCTTTCGTTGATTAGCATTCAAATTCTAGACTCTAGGAAATTCAATCATCGATCGTTGATCTCTAATTAAGAGCGAAAACATTCAAGAAAGCATCTCGCTCAAAACTAGGTTGTCGATGATTCAATTCCCTAAAGTTTACAAAACTCATAAGTTTTAAGAATCGTTCAAGAATTTAATCATCATCATCTATCTATTTTTTCGATTCCTCCACGAGCGGAGTTTTCACTCAAACATCATGAAATAGAAAACAATCAAGAATTGAGAACTCTTCATAATGCTCAAATGTAAAGAAAAGCAAAATCAAGAATTTTCACCTTTTATTATTCAACGTTTCGTTACAATTCACTCAAAGACTACAAGAATTGAGGACAGAACTCGATCGTCGAACTAGCTTCGCATCGTCTTCGTGAGTCGCGGATCGTCTTGGATCTCTTGCTCGGATGAAGATCGGCGTTGCTTTAAAAAGGTTTGTTGGATGCTTGCTTGATTTGGTACTCGATGATATTGATTTGGATCAAATTGTGTCACTCAATTTGTGTGGAATTGATTTGGATCTCACTAGAATTTTACCCTCAAAATGATGAACAATCAACAACAACCTTTGTAATGAAGCCTTGGGTCCCTTTATATAGTCTTCTCTTTTAGCTTCCCCTAGAAACTTGATCTAGCTTCCTTTAGAAGTTAAGCTAGGTTTAGCTTCCTTTGCAAGCTTGGTAGTTGAGTAGAATTGTCACGACCCGAAAGTACGAAACATGACCGACACTTAGATTACGAAGCGTCTAGAGGCACAACGTAATCTAAGTAAGCTGAAGCCCAGAAATCTAAACCATAAAAAGAAGAAGAAGTAAAGGAAAACATGTAGAAAACAAGTTTAAAAGCAACATCCAATTTTCTCAAAAAATTCTGCAGAGTCTCCTTTGTAAAAACTGGCCCCAAACGGGTACAAACAAGTATAATACATATGAAATAATAAAAAGGCATCCCCAAGCGGGAGCTAGCTCTACGCCTACAGGCGGAAACAACCACACCAATGCACAATAGTATACAACGCCAAAGGGCGAGGCTCAAAACTCAAAAGAAAACAAATCCACCAGATATCATAATAATACATGCGCGACTCTAAGGTCTAAATAAATAACTGATCATTTAATTTATCAAGTAATACAAATTTGGTTGATGGAGCTTACTAGATACAAATGAAATAATTAAAAGTACAACGGCGGTCCAGATACAAGTGAACCAACCTACCGTGCAAATCACCCTAAATGAAATGATGTGCCAGCAAGCTGCCAAGGAAATCTGTACATCGAACTTGTAATAAAATTTGGCACAACGGGGGTGAGTTGCCAACTCGTGAGTAAAAGATATCTGCGAAAAGAAATCGAATGCACGACACTATCCTAGGTCATAATAATATACTAAGATATTACTAGTCATCTAGTAATGACAGGGTAATAAACAACGTGTAAGTGTAAATGCTCTGTGCTCGTGTCAGTGCTTCAAATAGTAATATGTCATGTGAATGAGTATTCATGCACCATGAATGTAAAACAATCAATCCTGAAATCTGGACATATCTGTATAAGAAATCTTTAACTTTTATCATGATAAAATTGTATAGAAATCTGAAATATCATCGTTGAAATCCATGAAAATCCGTGTCAAGTATCGACACAAAATATGTAAATCTCAAGTCTCAATACCTCATAATCTCAATATCTCGGTCTCCGTCAGTCCGGATCGGCCCATATCATCAAATCCCACGACAACGGTCGGTATCCTCCGGATATCCGCCGCGCCAGACATCACCGGTAGGTAGTCTTCCCCTGCCAGGCTCATCGTCTACAACTCGATCTTCTTGCCCCGGGGTACCATACCGGGCCTACCATGTACCCGAGACGGTTCATCCACTTCTCGAATCGGGTCTCGAAATCCAACAGAAAATATGAAATCTCATGGTGGATGACAAATACATCACGAGAAAACCGCAACTTATATTTTAAAAGAGAGGAGGAGAGAGAGAAGTTTTTATATATATTCTTGTGGTTTTCCCCAAAAATCCAGAAATCTCATAGAAATCCAAATCCCAATATCATGAGTAAGCAAATGATAAGTGTCAGCATAATCCCCACAATACTACATGATAACATGAAAATGTGAATGCATGAAATGTCTAAGTAATAAATGCAATGTCTAGACTAACACATGAGAGTAATCACAATATTATATTGATCTAGCCTCTAGCTGATTCTATCAATAAAAGATAATATGTTCTAAAGTGAACGTGACATAGCAATTACCGATGATGATGTGTGTGAGCCGTCAATAAGTTTGCATGGAATATGCACATCATCGGTAATGGTGTTGGTGTCCTAACAGGCAGAGTTTCATACTGATTATAGAAACATATAGATGAACATGCAACATGATAATTACGGTCTGAATGTAAAGACGGATGTGTATTAACCACTCATTTGTAATATACAAGTATAACTACAACTATATGACTCGAGCCTAAACTAGTGTCTATCTAACCCCGTAAGGAACTAAACCTAACAAAGTAGTCGATAAGAAATAAGAGTCCACCTAAGTTCTGAGTCCATATCTCTAATAATCGGCGATCCAGCCTTAATAGCGTCACGTACGTAGTACGGCTTCCTCGAATCAAGAGTGCGGATCAATCATCACATCTATGCCTCGTACGGTAAAATCCATCGGGCGGCATCCCAATATCGGGGTACGGGTCAAGTATCACCTACGTACATCATCATTCGTATAATATCATCATCAAATAATGTCAGGATCAATGGTACTGTACTGTAATCGTATGCATCCCAATATCATCAATCATATATCATGTCTGCCTAAATATACATTGTCAATTGGTCCACAGAAATATCATGTCACATATATCATATCTTGATCAAGTCACACATATCAAGTCGTGATTAAGTCACATATATGTATATATCATATCGTAATCAAGTTACACATATCTCATATCGTAATCAAGTCACAGGTTACAGTCCGGGTTCTATTCTAGAGTCTCATGTACCTTAAAATCATCACCACCTATTATTGTCTATGTATAAATATCCATTATCTCATTTTCTAATGATCCGCTAACATCATAACACGACTGTAAAGCCAAGAATCACGGCATCAAGCCCCCAGATATATTGTTTCATCCCCACGTATCATATCACATCCTTGTATCACATATACGTGTTGTGTATATATATACCTACACCTAGTCCTATATATATACATACACGTATACACCACGTCGAGTTTCTGTATGTGCGTGTGTGTGTATCTACCTGAAACCTACGAATCTCCTCCAAGAAATTCATCCTCTGGTAAGGTCTTTCTAAATCAATCTAGTCCAACCTAAGGTCACTACTAGGGTCCTACTCACCAAGATTCTAAGGTCACGTCTGACTTCCTAATGACAATAAGTACTATTTCTATTCTACGTTTGCGGGGGTGCTAAATGCCATCCACCCGACTTCCCCCGTAGATATACATCTACTCACCTGGTCCTTGTCTGCCGAAAACGATGTCGCCTTCCTCCTCTTCCTCGTCCGAAGTCCACGAGAGGGGTACCTATATGCAAACACATATAATATCGTAAACTGAATCACGAACAAAACCAAAACGACGCACGAAACGCGCATAGGTTAAAACCTATGACCCGCTCATGCAAAAGAACTAAATATCGCTCGATATCGGCGTACAAACGCCGATTGATCGAGATAAAACACCAACAAACAACTCGTAGTTTTAAAACTCATTACTTATAATATAAAACATGATTTAATTCATCGAAACCCTAAAATCGATCAAATCGTCCGATTTCGTAAAACCCGAAAACGCCAATTTACCGTTTTACTTCAAAACTTGATGTTTAAATGAAACTAATGGTCATCATGCTCTTTAAATAGCATAACTAAATTATAGAAACCATTACTATATTTTTAACACCCTAATTTGTATTAAATCGAAATTCTAGTTTGCAAACTTGCCCGATTTCGATACTTTTAAGAAAAAGTTTTACAATTCCACAATTACACTTGATTTTGCACATTTCAAATTGTTAAACCCCCTCCTTGAAACCTTAAGGATGTGCTAAAACCCTAGCTTTATTTTTAATCCCTCATTTTAAATAAATTTTCAAAACCTAGTTTAATAAAAAGAGCAATATTGTGACAATTTTGAAGTGAAAGCTAGAAATTTGTAATTAGATTATGCTTCACACTCAATTTACCTATTAATCTACACATTAACACCACATTATAATAATAAAAACCCTAATTATAATTTTATCTAACCTAATTATATGTTTTGTAAAAATCTAGTTTGCAAAAAGAACCTAATTCAAACAATTTAAATGCAACAACTAGCAATTTTGCTACTAGATTAGGTTTAACATTTTCTAATATGTTAAGCTACAAATTTAGATCAATACCCAAGAATGAAAACCCTAATTACAACACAAATCCTTTACTATAATTTCCTAAACAAGAATTCATAACCAAATTACACACTAAAACTTTTTAATCTAGCAAACTAAACTACAATTAAACAACTAGATTAGGATTATACCTTACAAGTGTTGATTCCTTTGCAATAAACCTCCAAAGTGGCATATTTTCCCCTTGCTTTAGACCAACTAGGGTTTGAGAAGGGATGGCTTAAGGTTTTGGTTTGAATTTGTGAAGGAAAAGTGTGAATTTTTGTCGATTTCGGAGGATTTTGCAAGAATTTTGATGCAAAAAAATGGGGAAAAATGAGGGGGGGTTTCCTGCTGTGAGGCTCGGCCATAGGGTAGAGGAGGGATTGGTGAGAGATTTGTGTAGAAATTTCCACACAAAAAGCCTTTTCCAAGCTCATTTAATGTCCATCATATCAACTTTTACATAAAAAACCCTATTTAAATTCATCTTCCAACCCATTTTACCATAAACAACTAAACTTGAAATGTTTTGCTAAAATTTTAGTTACACTTGATTTTAGTTTATAATGGTTCCTAATTATGTAATTTACCCAATTAAATTTGTATCTATCACTAATTAAATATATTTTTAAAAGCTTAAAATAATATTAAAAATAATTAATTAAGGAATTTTTTTTTAATTAACTAGAAAATTTTAAGTGAAATTTTAGTGACCAATTTAAAGTAATATCTTATCTAAATTTTGTATAATTAGGTCTAAAATGAAAAATACCTATTTTGACTTTTTACGGAAAAGACTGCTAATTTTGCCGAAAATCAGAAAATTCACTTAAACGATTTTATTTATTTAATTATTTTTAAAACGTTACTGTTAGTGTATATGCCCTAGAGGCCATTACTGTATCATACTAGTTTGTATATTACTTAATGGAAGCTTGGGATATTCACCTTGTATAAACAATCTTGCTCAATATAGTAGTATGCTACTTGGTTTGTTTCTACTTCAATGTGTACTTGTGTTTATTTCAGTATATCACTTATACGCATTAGTGGAGCCCTTAGGATCTTTGCTTGATTACCAGCGTTGTGATGGCAGTCACACTAGTGGGGGCTGGGTAATCTATAGGCACATCCTTATACAGGTCCCTAGTCGTAGGACTATCGAGACAGGGCATCGATACTCCGGAGTAGACTAGCGTATGCGCTTCTCATCCCAGTGTGGGAGATGGTCTGTCCCACAGCCATCAGTACGTCGTACTGGAGATAGTATACGGGTGCTCGTTGGGTTACGAGTACACTGGACAGGACTCGTCGGGAACTGACAGGTTGGTATTATACCTATCGTCAGTTATCAGTTCCCAGGTGACATGAGTACAGCTTAGTCCGCTGACTTGACACTGACACTTCGCCTCGAGTGTGTTCCCACTGCACTTTGATCACTACCCTACCACGGCTCAAAGGAGTCGTGCAAACAGGTGGTGGTTGGGTGCAGTCCCGAAGCACTTGGAGGCAGTGACGGTTAGACAGGATTCGTCTCTCCCGGTATTGGGGGTTGACATCGCGCTGTGTCTAGGAGAGCCATTACACGAGTAGTCCCTGGCCAGGGCAAGCGAGATATACTGGTAGGTTTCCAATGTTATCTCAGGGTGTTTTGGGCTTCACTCCGACACGACTTGTACCGCTATTGGGGGACTGACGTTTTACCGCCCCCTAGGCCCGCCATGCGATGTATCAGACGAACAGACCGGACTGTACGGAGAATGTCACATTCAGACTCAGTAGGAGTTCAGATGGGGTTTCACCTCGTCAGCCTTCTTGTCGGCATCTACCTGGGGACCGTTACGCACAGCTAGTGCCGCTTGCGGTCTGTGGTTAAACCCACTGCCAGCGTAGTGTCGAGTCTTTAGAGTCCCACACAGAGGGTATTCGCCTCTGGGCAAAACAGAGTAGAGGTTGCATGGTTTTGCGACAGGGTTCGTTCTCATCCGCGCACTTGTGCACGTTTGGAGTCCGGACGGATTATACTGGCAGGCTCTGGTTTGAGCCAGATACTGGTATAGTATTTGGGGTTGCTTTTATCTCTCAGTATTCATGTTCCTCGGAACAAGAATGCAGGTGTGTATGCACAGTTCTTTTTGAGGAGGAGGAAGATGATTTTTCATTAGGGTTTCGGAACGGGTGCGTATGCATAGTTGACAGTTGTATTTTTTCCAAACCCTAATGGATTTGTATTATATCATTTAATAATATATAATAAAATGAAATTGTGTCATGGTTAGTTTTTTGTTGACTTGTTGACCATGGTTGACTTGTTGACCATGGTTGAACATTTGACCATTATCATTACAAGAGAAAGATGCTCTTGATTCTTGCATTTTCATTTAATGCTTGTAATGATATTAGTCATTCTAAAACTTTCCATCAACCTTTTCATTTTGATTATTATTATTTGATAATTCATTTTCTTTTTGCATTATGGTTGCAAGAAAGGAAATGAGAGCTCATTCTATCATAACCTCTCTCTCTCCTCATTTCATCTTCTTCTTCCTCTTGAAAAGAGAAACCTTCTCATGTGTTGAGAATCATTCTCTTTAGAAAGAAAAGCAAACCCTAATCACTCTCTACTCATTCTAGGATGAAGGTTTAGCAAGCCGGAAACCCTAGTTCACTCAAAGATCGAGGAAGAGCCCAAAGTCGAACCTTCGAGGTGGATCCATCTTCGACGGGAGAAGGCGACGAAAAGAGAACCATCAACCTCTACAAGGTTTGAAGAAGAAGGAGTTCAAGTTTAGGTATAACCATCTTCCATAGTAGCTAACTCTCTTTAGCTTGTATACTAGTTTTAGTTTAGACAACGATCCCGACCTTGTTTAGTCCATGTTGCCTCTTGCGATAAAAATTCGTTTTTTATACCGTTTCCGCCTCCCCGTAAGCACCGGGGGTCGCAATATGGACTTACAGTGGTATCAGAGCCTAACTAAACTTAAACTAGCTTGGTAGTGAAGTGTAACGAAGTTCGGAACCGGAAAAATCCAAAAACCAAACTTTACAAAAACCTGAGTTTCTGTTGAAATTTTTTCTGGTCAAAATGAAAAACTTTATACTTGTAAATTCGGCTCAGGGTTTTGTGTGAACACCCAAGAAAAACGATACAGTGATTCGTCTAAACTGCCGCCCTTCCGCCGCGTGAGCCTTCTTATCCGCCGCGGAACCGCCGCGAGTTGTTGTCTTCTCTGCATCGTTTTTCGTGCAGTGTGTTTGTGTGTTGGTTTTGGGATTTTTAAAATATATTATATATGCCCAGATTTTCCAGAACTGAAATTTCCTTTTGGGGTCCTATAATTCCGTATTTTTTCCGAACTTCACTGCACTTTGACTATGATGGTTATATCTGTGTTGCTTGCATGTATTGAACGTCGGCTAATCGCTATAAGTCGATTAGTCGGGGTTATACATGATCTGTAATGTGCTGGAATGTGTATATGAATGTGTTGGACTGTCGCGGGTGAATAGCCGGGGTGGATGTGAGATGAGCTTTTGTTTTTCTTTCATTCATTGTAAATGTAAATTGATGTAATTATATTATTTGTTTGGCCGCACAACCGGGTCGGGGTTGTAGCCGTCATTGTATAATTCCTTTTACTGTTTTTGCTCCTAGGATAGACCCATGGTGGGGTGCACAAACTACCGGGAACATGGAGGGTAGTTTGCCGCACCCGTAGGGGTCTTGGGTGGGGTATTTGCTATTCACCGCGACCGTGTTATCCGCTTTTCGTTTCAGGCTCGAAAGGAATGCGGATTGCTAGTATATCCAATGTATTCATCTGTGATCTGTAATGTCTATCATTGCTTTCTATTTAGGCGTTGCTTATGTTTTACAGCCGCGCTAGCCCAGCCCCCGCTCTGTCGTTAGTTAAGTAACCTAACGAGTGATGACGGGACCCCGTGGCGAATGCGAATGGCATAAGCGTACGTCATATTTTGGTTGTTTTCTGCAATGGTAGGAACTAAATGATGGGACGCATTAAAAGAACTAATGCAAGAATATCACGCATTAAAAGAACTAATGCAAGATAATAAACCAAGTTTAAGTCGATGGAACACTTTCGAAAAACCACTCGGTTCTTTTCAAAACTAACTTTTAAATGCGGAGCTTGAGCCACTCCTTCTAAAAGCTATCTCGTTCCGTCGATTATATCAAGTTCACTACGTTCACGGTTTTACCAAAACCATTCGTAGCCCTCCGTCATTTCACATAAATAGTCAATAGTATTCAAGCTGTGTTTGTTGGCCAAAGTCAAGGCATAGTGATTGGTAGCTATTGGATATTCATGTGCAGCATAGATAGATGCGTTGATTTGGAACAGTCGTACTGCCTTGTTGGCCAAAGTCAAGGGTATGTACGGGTGGATTCAAATTAACCTGGAGAACGACGGGAAGAACTTGACATGTGACTTATGATTTGTTGGCCAAAGTCAAGGTCATAAGAGCATGGGGCAAAAATCCACATCGGGGTTTTCATAAGTACTGAAACTTGCTAGATTTGCATACCATTTGGAGTGTGATGATTATGGTAGGATTCCTTCATTTTCGTCACGCGATGATATTTGGATCCCGATCCTACTGTGAGTATATGCTACTCCTCGGGAAAATTCTCACTAAACGATCAATGCTATAAACCTAGTAGGTGCCTAGAAAGGTGTTAGCGGGGCTACGCCCCCAGGGAAAAGAGGTTCTTAAATTAAGGAACTTCGCGAAAGCGTTGGAAAACCTCCCTCGAAGTACCGACACTGGCCTGGCTGAACGGTTAAGCAAGTATTGTACGGTGGGATTGATCCCGGCTAATTCTTCCTTTGTGGTTTGAGGAGGGATTCGAGAGACAGTGGGAGCCATCCTGTTTAGACAAATTAAAAACCATTCTAAACTTGCAAGAGCATCGTGCTAAGTGGTTTCTTCTCTCCCCCTGCAGCGACCAAATCGAAATGACTGGACTTAAGTTACTTCTAGATAAAAACATATTGACAGGGCCAAACTACAAAGATTGGCTCAGGAATATCAAATTGGCAATCTCTTACGACAAGCTGGGGTATCTTCTTACCACCAAAGCTCCCCCCGTCCCAGGTCCCACCTCCAGCGTCGCGGATAAGGAAATCCGTAAGACTTGGGAGATAGACAGCGCGAAGGCCAGATGCCTCGTACTTGCCTCGATGGACAACGACCATCAGAGGAGGCACGAGAATATGGATTTGGAATCCATATTTCTTCATACAAAAGAACTGTATGGAGAGCAGTCTCGTATCGCAAGATACGAAGTGTCGAAGAAGTTATTTTCGACTAAGTTGGCCGTCGGATCATCGGTAGCGGACCACGTGCTTAAGATGATTGGCTACACTGAGGAGCTCGCGGAACTTGGGACCACGTTGGATAGTGAACTCTACACGGATATAATTCTCCAGTCCCTTCCATCCACTTACGCCCAGTTCATACTGAATTTCAACTTGCAAGAAAAGGAAGTTGAACTTTCAGAACTCCTCAACCTGCTGAGGAGCGCAGAGGGCACCCTACAGAAGGGTAGGGATACATCCACTTTGTTTGTAGGAGGATCTTCTTCTTCTAGGTCCAAGGCGAAAGCCAAGGGAAAGAAGAGGAAAGCCCCCGCCAAACCAAGGGGCGGTGTTAGTAAAGTGGGTGCGAAGGGAAAGGAAAAGGCAACAAAGATAGCGGGGAAGCTTGTTGGTAAAGAGGAATGCTTCTATTGTCACAAGAGTGGACACTGGAAGAAAGATTGCAGGGCTTGGAAAGCCAGGACACAGGAACTGAAGCAGGTTGCGGCTTCAGCTTCAGGTGTGTATGTTATTGAAAACTGTCTTTCTATAAACTCTACTTCCTGGGTATTGGATACCGGATCAGGATCTCATATCTGTAATTCTTTGCAGGCGTTGAGAAACCGTAGGTTTTTGAAGGAAGGTGACATGACCCTCATAGTTGCGAACGGAGCTAGCATGGATGCTAAAGCCGTGGGGGACTATCACCTAGGAATGTCAGATGGACATGTTTTGGTTTTGCGTAATTGTTTTTTTGTACCCAACGCAACTTGTAATATCATTTCTGTATCTTTGGTTTCTAAAGAAGGTTATGAATTTGCGTTTGTAAGTAATGTTGTTAACATTCACCTTAATCAAGTTCTGATTGGGTCAGGTACATTGAGCAATGGTATATACGTATTAAACCAACCACAGATTTTCAATGTCCAGAATACACACAAAAGAAAGTCACCAGATATTAATCAGACTTTCTTATGGCATTGTAGACTGGGTCACATCAATGAGAGAAGGTTGACTAAGTTACATACAGAAGGATATTTGGATCCGTTCGAATATCAATCATATGCCACTTGTCAATCCTGTCTCAAAGGAAAGATGACAAAGACTCCGTTCACTGGACACGGAGTAAGAGCGAGCGAGCTCTTAGGACTCGTACACAGCGACGTGTACGGTCCAATGTCTACACATGCGCGAAGCGGTTATTCTTACTTCATTACTTTTACGGATGATTTTTCAAGATACGGTTATGTCTTCTTAATGAAACATAAGTCCGAAGCTTTTGAAAAATTCCAGGAATTTAAGAATGAAGTAGAAAAACAGACCGGCAAAAGTATCAAGATTCTAAGATCGGATCGAGGTGGAGAATACTTAAGTACCGAGTTCCTGAATTATTTAAAAGAGAATGGGATTCTCTCTCAGCTTACTCCTCCATACACCCCGCAACATAACGGTGTATCGGAGAGACGGAACCGGACCCTATTGGATATGGTTCGGTCCATGATGAGTAACGCTGAGTTACCGCGATCATTCTGGGGGTATGCACTAGAATCAGCTGCGTACCTTTTGAACCGAGTTCCTACTAAGACTGTGCCTACTACACCATATGAGATGTGGTGTGGGAAGAGACCCCATCTCAGTCACATCAAGACTTGGGGATGTCCGGCTTTTGTTAAAAAGCAGCATGCGGACAAGCTCGAGGCGCGTTCAGTACAGTGTAAGTTCGTGGGATATCCAAAGAACTCCAAGGGATATTTCTTCTACTGTGAAGAGGAACAAAAAGTCCTTGTTTCTCGTCATGCCTACTTCTTGGAAACTGAGTTTTTGGAAAACCAGATAAGTGGGAGCACAGTAGAACTGGAAGAAATTCCAGAACCACGGACTATTACTGAAAGCTTAGTGGAACCAGAAGGTTCAAATGAACAGGACATTCCTATGCCGCTCCGCAGAAGTAGTAGGCAGTCTCATCCGCCCGAGAGATACTACGGTTTTCTCATAGACGGGGATAGAGAGGATTGCATCATAGACTATGATGAGCCTACTAGCTTCCAGCAGGCCGTTCAGAGCATTGACTCGGTGAAATGGCTGGATGCAATGCGGACCGAAATGGAGTCCATGTACACCAACAAGGTATGGACGTTGGACATTGCTCCAGACGGGGTAAAACCCGTAGGATGCAAGTGGATCTTCAAAAGGAAGATTGGTGTAGATGGACAGGTTGAGACCTATAAAGCTAGACTTGTAGCAAAGGGTTTCCGTCAAAGACCTGGCTTGGACTATGACGAAACCTTTTCTCCAGTGGCTATGCTGAAATCCATTCGGATCCTTCTTGCCATTGCTGCCTTCCACGATTATGAGATTTGGCAGATGGACGTAAAGACCGCTTTTCTAAATGGAAATTTAGAGGAGTGTGTCTATATGGATCAGCCAGAGGGTTTCATTCAGAGTGGGAGCAGCGGAAAGGTGTGCAAGTTGCTTAAGTCCATCTATGGACTAAAGCAGGCATCGCGGAGTTGGAACATCTGTTTTGATGAGACGGTCAAGGAATTTGACTTTATCAAAAATCCAGATGAACCATGCATCTATAGTAGATTTGTAGCGAGAACTGTAGTATTCCTTGTTTTATACGTGGATGACATTCTCTTAATAGGAAATGACATTCCTATGCTACAATCTGTCAAGGGTTTCTTGTCACACAGGTTCTCCATGAAAGACCTGGGTGATGCCTCTTACATCCTGGGGATCCGGATCCATCGTGATAGATCCAAGAGGATATTAGGACTTTCACAGTCCAGGTACATCGACACCGTACTGAAAAGATTCAGTATGGAAGATTCCAAGCGCGGTAACTTACCGGCTTGTCACGGGATCACCCTCTCTAAAGAGATGTCTCCCAAGACTGATTTGGAGAGGGATCGCATGTCTATTATACCCTACGCTTCTGCGGTAGGCTCTATAATGTATGCGATGTTGTGTACCAGACCGGATGTAGCTTATGCACTGAGTGTAGTAAGCCGGTATCAGTCAAACCCTGGGGAGAAACATTGGATAGCGGTAAAGAACATTCTCAAGTACCTGAGGAGGACTAAGGAGATGTTCTTGGTGTATGGCGGAAAAGACCTCCAGATTGAGGCCTTTGCTGACTCCAGCTTCCAGAGTGACAAGGATGATTCCAAGTCCATGTCGGGTTTTGTCTTTACCCTCAATGGAGGGGCGGTGTGTTGGAAGAGTTCCAAACAGGAAACCGTTGCAGACTCGACTATGGAAGCGGAATACATCGCTGCATCTGATGCCGCAAAAGAAGCTGTCTGGATAAGGAAGTTCTTAAAAGAACTTCAGGTGGTTCCGTCCATTGTTGACCCAGTACCTCTGTATTGCGACAACAACGGGGCTATAGCTTTAGCAAAGGAACCCAGGTCCCATCAGAGATCCAGGCACATCTTGAGGCGGTATCACCTGATCAGGGAGATCGTGGATCGCAAGGAGATTGAGGTTCGGAGGGTTGCTTCAGAAGAGAACACTGCAGATCCATTCACCAAGGCCCTACCCCAGACTCAGTTCGAGCGGCTGATCGAGATGATAGGTCTTCGATACGCCAGTACATGGCCTTAGTGCAAGTGGGAGATTGTTAGTGTATATGCCCTAGAGGCCATTACTGTATCATACTAGTTTGTATATTACTTAATGGAAGCTTGGGATATTCATCTTGTATAAACAATCTTGCTCAATATAGTAGTATGCTACTTGGTTTGTTTCTACTTCAATGTGTACTTGTGTTTATTTCAGTATATCACTTATACGCATTAGTGGAGCCCTTAGGATCTTTGCTTGATTACCAGCGTTGTGATGGCAGTCACACTAGTGGGGGCTGGGTAATCTATAGGCACATCCTTATACAGGTCCCTAGTCGTAGGACTATCGAGACAGGGCATCGATACTTCGGAGTAGACTAGCGTATGCGCTTCTCATCCCAGTGTGGGAGATGGTCTGTCCCACAGCCATCAGTACGTCGTACTGGAGATAGTATACGGGTGCTCGTTGGGTTACGAGTACACTGGACAGGACTCGTCGGGAACTGACAGGTTGGTATTATACCTATCGTCAGTTATCAGTTCCCAGGTGACATGAGTACAGCTTAGTCCGCTGACTTGACACTGACACTTCGCCTCGAGTGTGTTCCCACTGCACTTTGATCACTACCCTACCACGGCTCAAAGGAGTCGTGCAAACAGGTGGTGGTTGGGTGCAGTCCCGAAGCACTTGGAGGCAGTGACGGTTAGACAGGATTCGTCTCTCCCGGTATTGGGGGTTGACATCGCGCTGTGTCTAAGAGAGCCATTACACGAGTAGTCCCTGGCCAGGGCAAGCGAGATATACTGGTAGGTTTCCAGTGTTATCTCAGGGTGTTTTGGGCTTCACTCCGACACGACTTGTACCGCTATTGGGGGACTGACGTTTTACCGCCCCCTAGGCCCGCCATGCGATGTATCAGACGAACAGACCGGACTGTACGGAGAATGTCACATTCAGACTCAGTAGGAGTTCAGATGGGGTTTCACCTCGTCAGCCTTCTTGTCGGCATCTACCTGGGGACCGTTACGCACAGCTAGTGCCGCTTGCGGTCTGTGGTTAAACCCACTGCCAGCGTAGTGTCGAGTCTTTAGAGTCCCACACAGAGGGTATTCGCCTCTGGGCAAAACAGAGTAGAGGTTGCATGGTTTTGCGACAGGGTTCGTTCTCATCCGCGCACTTGTGCACGTTTGGAGTCCGGACGGATTATACTGGCAGGCTCTGGTTTGAGCCAGATACTGGTATAGTATTTGGGGTTGCTTTTATCTCTCAGTATTCATGTTCCTCGGAACAAGAATGCAGGTGTGTATGCACAGTTCTTTTTGAGGAGGAGGAAGATGATTTTTCATTAGGGTTTCGGAACGGGTGCGTATGCACAGTTGACAGTTGTATTTTTTCCAAACCCTAATGGATTTGTATTATATCATTTAATAATATATAATAAAATGAAATTGTGTCATGGTTAGTTTTTTGTTGACTTGTTGACCATGGTTGACTTGTTGACCATGGTTGAACATTTGATCATTATCATTACAAGAGAAAGATGCTCTTGATTCTTGCATTTTCATTTAATGCTTGTAATGATATTAGTCATTCTAAAACTTTCCATCAACCTTTTCATTTTGATTATTATTATTTGATAATTCATTTTCTTTTTGCATTATGGTTGCAAGAAAGGAAATGAGAGCTCATTCTATCATAACCTCTCTCTCTCCTCATTTCATCTTCTTCTTCCTCTTGAAAAGAGAAACCTTCTCATGTGTTGAGAATCATTCTCTTTAGAAAGAAAAGCAAACCCTAATCACTCTCTACTCATTCTAGGATGAAGGTTTAGCAAGCCGGAAACCCTAGTTCACTTAAAGATCGAGGAAGAGCCCAAAGTCGAACCTTCGAGGTGGATCCATCTTCGACGGGAGAAGGCGACGAAAAGAGAACCATCAACCTCTACAAGGTTTGAAGAAGAAGGAGTTCAAGTTTAGGTATAACCATCTTCCATAGTAGCTAACTCTCTTTAGCTTGTATACTAGTTTTAGTTTAGACAACGATCCCGACCTTGTTTAGTCCATGTTGCCTCTTGCGATAAAAATTCGTTTTTTATACCGTTTCCGCCTCCCCGTAAGCACCGGGGGTCGCAATATGGACTTACAGTTACAGTCTTCCCCCCTTTAAGAAATTCGGTCCCCGAATTTAAATTAAAATTCCCCCCAATTACTAATACATTCAGCCAAAACACTCAAATCGTCGGGGCTCCGAAATCATCAATACATAACTAAAATCAACTCCGTCAAGCATAATGCAATTATCGGAGTTATGGTGAAAATAAAATATGCAAAACCCAATACGAAAACCAACATAATATATATCAAAACTATAACTTAGATATAGTGTGCATCGTAGTAAAATCGTCCAAACATCTTGATAAAGAAGCATGCAAGAACCCCTTTTAAAAATCGCCGTGTGATGTACGTGTCACGGCATAAGTAGCGGATGTTTATATTTTTAAAAAAATAGCTATACATATTTATATCTTTTATTTACATTACACGTCCCGTCTGGTTACTAAATCAGTTAGTAATGATTATAAAAACATACTGCTCAAAATAAAATCAATCCCAATCACATTATAAAAATATCATGTGCGTCCGGTGCGCACTGAAATCGAAACCAAATACAGATGCCACGAATACGCACAGAAACAAAACTGAGTGCAACAGGTGTGCACCAAAAACATCTGTCAAGTGCAACGGGCGTGCACGACACTAATATCAGGTGCATCTAATCTGCACAAAACCCCGATTTAGTGCATCTGGTGTGCACAAAATCGCATCAAGTGCACCAAGTGTGCGCAAGAATCTCAATCAAGTGCACATGGTGCACGAAAAACATACAACAAGTATCAAAATCGAAATCACGGTACGAAAATGCATGTAAACTATGTCGAAGCATCCATCAAAATCATGTGCAACCCATGTGCACGAAATCAAATCAATATCTCAAAACGTATAAAACCAAATCGAGTGCACTGGGTATATACAAAACAACATCAATAAAACTGATATATGAAACACGAATAGAATGTAATGAATTTACACATAAGAAATACCAATCGTAGAACAAAATCCTCAAAATACCAAAATCCAAACAACGGAAATATGAAATTCAAATCACCAAATCACAATCGTAAACACTATCGTCAAAGTGCGCCTCTTTCCTCTGATATCGACTGATTCGAACTCGTCTCCTTGTAGTGCTGACTGCGCTACAAACGGCAATACTCAAATCGAGAGCCTCCGGGGAAATCTATCCCTTCACCTGATATCCGGACTACGTTAAACTTTTCGATCGATTCATCAAAATCCTAAAATTCCCCGAGAGCTCAACACTCAAGTACAGTTTAAAAATATTCAGCACATACCCCAGCATCTGCGGACCAGCCGTAGAAGGGCAAACCCAAGCCTCACTAATGGCACTGTGGAACTGCCGTAAAGCCTAAGGTTCAAGGGCGTTCTCATGGTCATTATGTCGAGTTAGGGTTTTATTCTTCTAGAGGGTCCATAGAAATACCTGCATGTTCTTCCGAATACCTTAAACTTGGGAAAATAGGTTTCTGATAATCGTTCGAATCCTTTAATTTCGTCTGGACGACATGTGAATACCCTTCGTCCGCACGCTAAACAATGCTTCAATCCTCAAGAATAAACGATACCTTAAGGGTTATCGCATTCGAGCCGCAGCTCTCTCTGCCTGTGCGACCGTAGTAACAGAAACCACCATCCGATATCGACGAAGATAGATCAAAGGAATGAATAGAATACAGTGCACAGAAATGTACATCCTAAGGATTTTTAAGCAGAGTAGCGTATCGTAAGTATGCCGCGGATCATACCGATACGTCACTCTACCTAAGTCATTTACTCCATCAACCAAGGGTCACCCTAGACTTATACAAAGGTAAACCTAGCGCTCTGATACCAACTTTGTCACGATCCGAAAGTACGGAACGTGACCGCACTTAGATTACGAAGCTTCTAGAGGCACAGCGTAATCTAAGTAAGCCGAAGCCCGGAAATCTAAACCATAAAAAGAAAAAGAAGTAAAGGAAAACATGTAGAAAACAAGTTTAAAAGCAACATCCAATTTTCTCAAAAATTTCGGCAGGGTCTCCTTTGTAAAAACTGGCCCCAAACGGGTACAAACAAGTATAATACATATGAAATAATAAAAAGGCATCCCCAAACGGGAGCTAGCTCTACGCCTACAGGCGGAAACAACCACACCAATGCACAATAGTATACAACGCCAAAGGGCGAGGCTCTAAACTCAAAAGAAAACAAATCCACCAGATATCATAATAATACATGCGCGACTCTAAGGTCTAAATAAATAACTGGTCCTTTAATTTATCAAGTAATACAAATTTGGTTGATGGAGCTTACTAGATACAAATGAAATAATTAAAAGTACAACGGCGGCCCAGATACAAGTGAACCAACCTACCGTGCAAATCACCCTAAATGAAATGATGTGCCAGCAAGCTGCCAAGGAAATCTGTACATCGAACCTATAATAAAATTTGGCACAACGGGGGTGAGTTGCAAACTCGTGAGTAGAAGATATCTGCGAAAAGAAATCGAATGCACGACGCTATCTAAGGTCATTATAATATGCTAAGATATTACTAGTCATCTAGTAATGACAGGGTAATAAACTACGTGTAAGTGTAAATGCTCCGTGCTCGTGTCAGTGCTTCAAATAGTAATATGTCATGTGAATGAGTATGCATGCACCATGAATGTAAAACAATCAATCCTGAAATCTGGACATATCTGTATAAGAAATCTTTAACTTTTATCATGATAAAATTGTATAGAAATCTGAAATATCATTGATGAAATCCATGGAAATCCGTGTCAAGCATCAACACAAAACATGTAAATCTCAAGTCTCAATACCTCATAATCTCAATATCTCGGGCTCCGTCAGTCCGGATCGGCCCATATCATCAAATCCCACGACAACGGTCGGTATCCTCCGGATATCCGCCGCGCCAGACGTCACCGGTAGGTAGTCTTCCCCTGCCAGGCTCATCGTCTACAACTCGATCTTCTTGCCCCGGGGTACCATACCGGTCCCACCATGTACCCGAGACGGTTCATCCACTCCTCAAATCGGGTCTCGAAATCCAACAGAAGACATGAAATCTCATGGTGGACGACACATACATCACGAGAAAACCGCAACTTATATTTTAAAAGAGAGGAGGATAGAGAGAAGTTTTTATATATATTCTTGCGGTTTTCCCCAAAAATCCAGAAATCTCATAGAAATCCAAATCCCAATATCATGAGTAAGCAAATGATAAGTGTCGGCATAATCCCCACAATACTATATGATAACATGAAAATGTGAATGCATGAAATGTCTAAGTAATAAATGCAATGTCTAGACTAATGTTCATATCATAATATTGCAGTTTATATTCCCCAATTCTTATTCGTTTTATAAATAAACAGGTGCTTTTGACGCATGTCTGCTACATGTTACAGGTTACAGGTTCTTGGACAGAAAACAGTGCAAACGATGTAAAGACGATGAAAATGTGGACTTTAACCAACAAACAGAGAATCTTGATCAAGCCTACATAAGGAACAATTCACAAAGCAAGATTCAAGACATCGACTCAAAGCGAACGGTTAAAAATCCATTGCAAATTGTTCACTGAAGATCTGGAACCAACCTAGAAGCCCAAATGGAAAATGATATATATAAATAAGAAGCCCAAGCCAACAAGAAGCAACCAAGGAAATTTCATCAAGAGATCTCCCCAAAGGGCCGCGGAACCGCGGCCCAAGCCTACTAATGCCGCGGTTCCGCGGCTATTTAGTGCCCGTGTCGGTGGATTTTTCCCGTGTCGGTTCGTCGGTGCGGGTGTTGGGATTTTCCGTGGGCAAATCTGTAATTGCACATGTACGAGAGTCTGTAACCCTGGTTTTCCTGTTTTCCTATAAATTGTAATCACAGATCTGTAAAACTCATGCCTCTTTTCAATCAATAAAATTCAGAATTGCTGGGAGTTTATTCAGATCTGTTCTATATTGCTTGGAGGGAGCCGTCAACCTAGTAAGTTAATTTCTGTGTTTTTATTCTCTCTTAATTAGTATGTTCTATCATCCCCTAATGAGCGAGTAATCTCCTCGCTTGTTAGGGTTAGCCTTAGGGAAAGGTTTGAGAGATGAGATCTCTCACCCCTTTCACGCCATCCACACCTAAGAGTTAGAACTCCATGCATGCATGCACAACCGCTCCCTACGGCATCCTACACCTCGAGGTAACGATGAACCGTAGTATAAAGGGCCGGTTGCGCGTGTTTTCCATGGGGGTTAGGGTAATTATCGATAAAGGAAGGATACGAATCTAGAGGAAGAAACATCTTCCCAAATGATTCGGATCCACTTTATTGATAATTACCGTAACATCTAATAGATCAAAAATAGGGCAATGAAAGCGGTGAGGAAACCTTTAATCTCTAAACTTCCCCTAAACCTAACCCTAGCAAGACTTTAATTTAGATTAATTTAGTTTAGTGATAGATCTAGGTTTTTATAGATTTAATCAATCCAACCAAAACAACATTTGGAATCAACTCGTAAAAACAAAAATAAGAAAATTACCCATCTTTTTGGATCGACCCGTACTCACCGGCTAGCTGCAAAGCGACGCCGTTTCTGATTGCGGTAAATACAAATTTTCATACTAATCAAATGGCGCCGTTGCCGGGGATGGCGTAAAATTTCTTTCTGTGTAATTTCGGGTTGATAAAATTTTATTAAAAAAATTATAAAAATCTGAAAATAAAAAATGAATTTTATCAATTTTGATCTGTTTGAAGGGTTTATTATTTGAATCTTGCAGGAACAGCGAAGAATCGCGGATCTGGAAATTTACAGAGGGCAAAAGAAAATAAATCATATCAGAACAGAAGGGAAAGATCACAACAGAGCCACACAAATTTTTTGAGCCACTGTTCTCCTCATCCCGCCACGTTTCTGCCGCATAAGGAGGCCCCACACCGCGGTTCCGCCGCACCTTGACCATGTCAGCACATCAATTTTATATGGTTTGATCTCTCCTTCTCCCCTCTGCAACCTACAATATATCCACTGTGAAAATTTTCTGCAGGATTTCTTTGCGCTAAAAATCTTCTCTCCCTTTCTAAATAACAGATTTTCTGCAGGTTTCTTTGCGCCGCGCTAAAAAATTGATTGCAAGTGAATTTTATTGTTTTGCATAATTTAATCGGACTTTAAGGGGCTAATTGACCAAACTCAGATTGGGTGGGGATTTCATCACCCTTCCCAGGACCCCAGAAAACACCTAAAGCATTTGTATTGACCACAATTAATTAAAAAATACTAGACTCAGCCCTAAGGACATCGAGCTCAATAGCAAAAGGACTAGTATAGGCATCGACCGTTTATCCCAACTGACTTTACGGTGTTTAGGCTAGTGGTTTTTAATTAGGCCCACTAATGTGGTTCCTTCCCACTTACCTGGCCGTACTTGTCGGTGAAGAGGCGGTTTGAGGTCCTATTTCTAGCCATAGTTAGGAGCTGTCTAGCAGACCTAGGCGACCCTAGATCTAGGCCTGATTGTGCATGTGTGGTTGATACAGTTGTGTCACGAGTCTCTTTTCAAAACTTCTTTGCAAACTCACACATAAAAAAAAAAGAAAAAAATCTTTTCAAAACTTGCAACTTGTCGCTAAGAAAACTTGCAACTCACTTCCACCACTTCCCTTCACTGACGTTATCTTACCCCCACATTCTGTCTTTCTTTTTTCTGACTACACTACCCCTTTTAGTGTATGTCATTTTGGACTAGGGATACTAACGCCCGATTAGTCCGTGTTTCGTTGGTACGTACCGACGAACCCTTCGTCGACATTCCGTCCATTTCCTTAGCTCCACCTTCAAATTCTTCTTTCGAAGGTATGTCGGGATTCCACCCCAACGATACCTTACCGACGGGAATGATTCCACCTCCGTTAGGTGCGAATAACCCAAATCTTCCGCCTGTTATAGCGCCCGCACGAGTTGCGCTCCAGGATCTCTTCTATCCCGTCCGCACTTCTTTACCTACTTGTCTTTCACCCCCACCGGCAAATGGGGACAATTTTGAAATAAAACCACATTTCATCAATATGCTGCCAAAATTTCATGGTTTGGAATCAGAAGATGCGTATATTTTTATTAATAAATTCCAAAATGTGTGCGCTATGATGAAAACGACCTAATTAAGTGATGACGCTATAAGGCTAAGGGTCATTCCTTTTACCTTATGTGACCTAGCCGAGAAGTGGCTATATAGCACCGCATCACATTCCATTAGAAATTGGGACGAGTTTTGTGAGAGCTTTTCTGAAAAAGTTCTATCCTCATCATAAAACTGCTAGAATCCGTAACGAGATTATACAATTTTCACAGCTTCCTTCCGAACCATTTTGGAAGTGCTTCGAGAGATTTAAAGACCTACTTGTTCAATGCCCTCATCATGGGATCGAAAGTTGGCAACTTTGCCAAACATTATACGAGGGATTGAACTCGGCAACGAAGCAGTTGCTAGAAACTATATGTCAAGGTCATTTTCTTTCCAAGTCTAGCGACGAAGCGTGGTAGTTTTTTGAGGATCTTAGTGAGCAAACAATTCAGTGGGAGAGTACCAAGACCACATCATCTTCTTCTGTTGGTCAATCTAGGGCAGGCATACATCAAGTAGATATGTCGATTGCTATGAAGGCCGAGATGGCCGCACTTATGAAAAAGCTAGAAGCCATTGAGACCAAAATCTCATCGTCTTCTCCTGCCCCTGCTTTACCTCCACGAACTGTTTGTGCTTGTTGTGCGAATCCATCGCATCTAACCGAAGAGTGTCCTTATAATGCACCTATTCAAGGACAAGATCAAGTCAATGCTGCATTTCAGCAACGACAAAGAAACGATCCGTACTCTTCGACATACAATCTGGGGTGGAGGAGTCACCCAAATTTCGCTTGGAACCAAAATCAACAAGTCCAAGGAAATAACAATTTTCAAAGACCTCCTCCACAACAACAACAAGAACCTTCACAAACTCAAAACCAACAACCTTTCCAACAACAACCTTATACAAATCAAACGAACAATTTGGTTCGACCAAATGATGATAAGGTTATCTCGCTCGAAAAAAGTCTAGATGCATTTCTTAAGCAATCTATAGAATCCGCAGCAAGATTTGAAAATTATGTTCAGTCTTTGATGCATAACAATGCCTCACACGATCACAGTATCAAATCTATTGAGGCACAAATTGCATAATTAACTGCTGCGTTGAGCGAGAGAGAAAAGGGAAAGCTTCCATCTCAACCATTGCCAAATCCCGGTCACACACAAAACGCATATCACAATCACAATGTAAATGCGGTGACCACGTTGAGATCCGGAAGAGAGTTGCAAAATAATGTGGGAACTCATGATGACATCCCCACCGGTGGTTCTTCTTCTTCTTTTTCTTCGTCTTCTCCATCGTCACCTTCCCCTTCTTCATTTTCTTCACCTTCTTCTTCACCTTATTCTTTAGAGCCTATTCTCCACCCTTCACATGGCTCTACTTCTTCTAGCTCGAACGGACCCATTTCTCACAACATGAACACATCTACACCGGGATCCGTTCCTACTCCACATTCTACTCCACAGACATTTGACTTAACGAATTTTCAAAATGCTCCATTCCCAAACAGGTTGAGTCCTAATAAACCAACTGCACAAGTGGAGAAGATTGTGGAGATATTTAAGCAGGTTAGCATAAATTTATCTCTCTTGGATGCAATCCAACAAGTCCCTTCATACGCGAAAATCTTAAAGGGCTTATGCACCTCGAAAAGAAAGGCATCTCAAGTACCCAAGAAAGTGCTAGTGGCTAGTGCAGTGAGCAATGCTATTAACCACCATCAAACCTTACCCCAAAAACGAAAGGACCCCGGCTGTCCTACGATTTCAATCACAATTGGGGATAAGAAAATTAATCGAGCACTTTTAGATCTTGGGTCTAGTGTTAACCTGATTCCCTACTCCGTGTACGAACAATTAGGGGTTGGAGAGTTGAAACCCACTCGTTGTACTCTCCAAATAGTTGATCGATCAATCACCCATCCAAGGGGTCAGCTAGAGGATGTGTTGATCAAAGTTGAGGAGTTCATATTCCCCGTTGATTTTATTGTTATGGATACACAACCTGTTGCTAACCCAAGAAACCAAATTCCGGTGATCCTCGGTCGACCATTTTTGGCCACTTCCAATGCTGTAATAAACTGTCGCAATGGCTCCATGACTCTATCCTTTGGGAAGATGTCTAGTGAGTTCAATATTTATAAGATGGGAAGTCTGCCCCCCGTGCCTAAAACTAGTACACGAGAAGTTTGCTCTATTCATGAAATCACGCAGGAGGACTGCAAGCTTGAAAGATTTATATTTGATGAAAACAGTTTTGACGCCACTAGTGCGTCCCTCCTTGAACCTACCACCGTTGACACAATCGATATTGATTATGAATGTTTCACTTTTTCGGATGATGACGACTCACAGCCTGAATATGAGTCTTTTGAATTTTTGGATGAGTTAGTTGAACGATCCGAATCGGTTGTTTGCAGTGATTTTGAACCTGTGTTGGAGTCCTTTGAGTTCGAGGTAGATTCCGCAATGATTCTTTCATCTCCGAAACTCGAACTCATGTCCTTACCGCCTCACCTTGAATATGCTTACATAGGTGAGAATGAGACCTTTCCCATTATCATATCGGCTTCTCTAGCCCTTGAGCAAGAGAATGCCGTTTTGATGGTCGTACAAGATAGGCGGCAAATTTTCGGTTGGACTATGGCGGACATCGAGGAGATCTGTTCCCTTATAATTGAATATCGTATGAAATTGATGGATGATGCCACGTCAATAGAGGACCCACAGGAATAGTTTGGGGATATTGTGGTTAGTCAACCTCCTCTTTTAGAAGTTGAACCACCCCCATTTCTTTTAATAAGCTACAAGAATGCCAATATTCCACTGATTGCTGATCATTCGCATTCTCGTTTTGATTCATCACCACCTCCTGTCTATTCACCTCCATACCTTCCATACCACCACTTCTATCTTCCCCAATTCTTTTTGGACCGCCACAATTTATTCTTCCACCAACCAATACTCTTTACTGATAAATTTTTCAACTGGTTGGTGTTGACGTTTGGTCTATGCAAGGTTTGGCAGTAATGTCTAACGTAGTTTAAATGAAGTTTGGGGGAGGGCCTTTTTGTATATATTTTTTGTTTTTCTTAACAATAAAAAAATTATAAATAAATAAGCAGGGAAGTGCCGGTATTTTAACCCTCTTGGTTTAGCATGACAGTGAGGACACTGTCAAGTTCAAGTTTGGGGGTATGCTCGGTACGTCTTCTTCCTTCGCATTCATTTGTACATATTTTTGCATTTGCATACTTATTTGAAAACCCATAAAAAATTGTAAAAATAATTTTATTCAATTTTGGCCTTATTTGACTAGAGTTTGACATATAGGTTAACTAGCTAGGAACAACTAGATCTTAGACTTAGTGAATTAAAAACCCTAAAAATAACATTCCTTAAAGTTTAACGGTAGAAAGTATATGCCTTGTAGTTTATTTAGAAATAGGCAAATTTTGGGTTCCCTTCTTGGACTAAGTCGAAACAAGGGTAGAGTATTGATGTTCTTATTAGAGTATAAGTTTGAAAAATAGTTCCTACCTTAAGTCTAGATTCTGAAAATGTATACCCTACAACTTGCACAATCACGCACCTTGAAACTTGGAATAGTAGAAGAGACCTTGAATTGCTCTTGTCTAAAGTCCTTAGTACAATGAAAATAAAGGAAAAAAAAGTGAATAAAAAAAAATGGACACTGGTTTTTGTGATTACTTAAGGCTGTAAAAATAGAAAAATCTTTAGCGAGGGTGCTTCATCACCTAGTGCCTTAGACCAACTGGTTTGGGAGTCACTGCTAAAAGCCTTGGGTATTGCAAAAACTAGGAAGTACGCTTTAAAGTGCTAACGCATCTTGTAATCGGTTGTTGATACCTCAAGAAGTATTAACAGTCGCATAAAGGATGTGTAAGCGAAATTCAAAATTAACGAATTAATAAGTGCTTTGGACAATGGACGAGAGTACGATTGCTTGATTTGAATTTCCAAGTGTAGGGGTGATATTTACACACACGTGGGGATATGTTATTAGAGTTTAGATGAGAGAAAGGAATGAAAGATAGAACTTGTATCTTTAGTAGAGTTGATAGAAATTCCTAAGTAGAGATGAAACCCTAGAAGGAAGACTTAAGAGATGCCGAAAGCTAAGTAGGTCTACATAACCTATATAATCTTAAGTTAAATAATAAGGAAGTGTGAAGAATGTGGGTGGATAATTTGCAAGTCAAAAGATAATAGAATTCCTTGTTAGAAAACCTAATTGGAGAACAAAAGTCAATCGGCCGAGTTGATAGGATTTTGTGGATGTAATCCGCTGAAAACCCTCAGGAGACAACACTCCTCCTACTAGGGACACCTAGAGGTTTAACGGCTTGTTGCACGTGCTCAGTGCAATCGCATTTCCCTACGAAAGTGCAGTTAGGTTAGGATTTTAGTGAATAAAAAAATAAGTTTGCTCGAGAACGAGCAAAAGATAAGTTTGCTCGAGGACGAGCAAAAGATAAGTTTGGGGGTATTTGTTCATATCATAATATTGCAGTTTATATTCCCCAATTCTTATTCGTTTTATAAATAAACAGGTGCTTTTGACGCATGTCTGCTACATGTTACAGGTTACAGGTTCTTGGACAGAAAACAGTGCAAACGATGTAAAGACGATGAAAATGTGGACTTTAACCAACAAACAGAGAATCTTGATCAAGCCTACATAAGGAACAATTCACAAAGCAAGATTCAAGACATCGACTCAAAGCGAACGGTTAAAAATCCATTGCAAATTGTTCACTGAAGATCTGGAACCAACCTAGAAGCCCAAATGGAAAAAGATATATATAAATAAGAATCCCAAGCCAACAAGAAGCAACCAAGGAAATTTCATCAAGAGATCTCCCCAAAGGGCCGCGGAACCGCGGCCCAAGCCCACTAATGCCGCGGTTCCGCGGCCATTTAGTGCCCGTGTCGGTGGATTTTTCCCGTGTCGGTGCGTCGGTGCGGGTGTTGGGATTTTCCGTGGGCAAATCTGTAATTGCACATGTGCGAGAGTCTGTAATCCTAGTTTTCCTGTTTTCCTATAAATTGTAATCACAGATCAGTAAAACTCATGCCTCTTTTCAATCAATAGAATTCAGAATTGCTGGGAGTTTATTCAGATATGTTCTATATTGCTTGGAGGGAGCCGTCAACCTAGTAAGTTAATTTCTGTGTTTTTATTCTCTCTTAATTAGTATGTTCTATCATCCTCTAATGAGCGAGTAATCTCCTCGCTTGTTGGGGTTAGCCTTAGGGAAAGGTTTGAGAGATGAGATCTCTCACCCCTTTCATGCCATCCACACCTAAGAGTTAGAACTCCATGCATGCACGCACAACCGCTCCCTACGGCATCCTACCCCTCGAGGTAACGATGAACCGTAGTATAAAGGGCCGGTTGCGCGTGTTTTCCATGGGGGTTAGGGTAATTATCGATAAAGGAAGGATACGAATTTAGAGGAAGAAACATCTTTCCAAAAGATTCGGATCCATTTTATTGATAATTACCGTAACATCTAATAGATCAAAAATAGGGCAATGAAAGCGGTGAGGAAACCTTTAATCTCCAAACTTCCCCTAAACCTAACCCTAGTAAGACTTTAATTTAGATTAATTTAGTTTAGCGATAGATCTAGGTTTTTATCGATTTAATCAATCCAACCAAAACAACATTTGGAATCAACTCGTAAAAACACAAATAAGAAAATTACCCATCTCTGTGGATTGACCCGTACTCACCGGCTAGCTGCAAAGCCACGCCGTTTCTGATTGCGGTAAATACAAATTTTCATACTAATCAACTAACACCTGAGAGTAATCACAATATTATATTTACCTACCCTCTAGCTGATTCTATCAATAAAAGATAATATGTTCTAAAGTGTACGTGACATAGCAATTACCGATGATGATGTGTGTGAGCCGGCAATAAGTGTGCGTGGAATATGCACATCATCGGTAATGGTGTTGGTGTCCTAACAGGCAGAGTTTCATACTGATTATAGAAACATATGGATGAACATGCAACATGATAATTACGGTCTGAATGTAAAGACGGATGTGTATTAACCACTCATTTGTAATATACAAGTATAACTACAACTATATGACTCGAGCCTAAACTAGTGTCTATCTAACCCCGTAAGGAACTAAACCTAACAAACTAGTCGATAAGAAATAAGAGTCCACCTAAGGTCTGAGTCCATATCTCTAATAGTTGGCGATCCAGCCTTAATAGCGTCACGTACGTAGTACGGCTTCCTCGAATCAAGAGTGCGGATCAATCATCACATCTATGCCTCGTACGGTAAAATCTATCGGGCGGCATCCCAATATCGGGGTACGGGTCAAGTATCACCTACGTACATCATCATTCGTATAATATCATCATCAAATAATGTCAGGATCAATGGTACTGTACTGTAATCGTATGCATCCCAATATCATCAATCATATATCATGTCTGCGTAAATAAACATTGTCAATTGGTCCACAGAAATATCATGTCACATATATCATATCTTGATCAAGTCACACATATCAAGTCGTGATTAAGTCACATATATGTATATATCATATCGTAATCAAGTTACACATATCTCATAGCGTAATCAAGTTACAGGTTACAGTCCGGGTTCTATTCTAGAGTCTCATGTACCTCAAAATCATCACCACCTATTATTGTTTATGTATAAATATCCATTATCTCATTTTCTAATGATCCGCTAACATCATAACACGACTGTATAGCCAAGAATCACGGCATCAAGCCCAGATATATTGTTTCATCCCCACGTATCATATCACATCCTTGTATCACATATACGTGTTGTGTATATATATACGTACACCTAGTCCTATATATATATATACATACATGTATACACCACGTCGAGTTTCTGTGTGTGCGTGTGTGTGTATCTACCTGAAACCTACGAATCTCCTCCAAGAAATTCATCCACTAGTAAGGTCTTTCTAAATCAATCTAGTCCAACCTAAGGTCACTACTAGGGTCCTACTCATCAAGATTCTAAGGTCACGTCTGACTTCCTAATGACAATAAGTACTATTCATATTCTACGTTTGCGGGGGTGCTAAACGTCATCCACCCGACTTCCCCCGTAGATATACATCTACTCACCTGGTCCTTGTCTGCCGAAAACGATGTCGCCCTCCTCCTCTTCCTCGTCCGAAGTCCATGTGAGGGGTACCTATATGCAAACACATATAATATCGTAAACTGAATCACGAACAAAACCAAAACGACGCACGAAACGCGCATAGGTTAAAACCTATGACCTGCTCATGCAAAAGAAATAAATATCGCTCGATATCGGCATACAAACGCCGATTGATCGAGATAAAACACCAACAAATAAATCGTAGTTTTAAAACTCATTACTTATAATATAAAACATGATTTAATTCATCGAAACCCTAAAATCGATCAAATCGTCCGATTTCGTAAAACGCGAAAACGCCAATTTACCGTTTTACTTCAAAACTTGATGTTTAAATGAAACTAATGGTCATAATGCTCATTAAATAGCATAACTAAATTATAAAAACCATTACTATATTTTTAACACCCTAATTTGTATTAAATCGAAATTCTAGTTTGCAAACTTGCCCGATTTCGATACTTTTAAGAAAAAGTTTTACAATTTCACAATTCCACTTGATTTTGCACATTTCAAATTTTTAAACCCCCTCCTTGAAACCTTAAGGATGTGCTAAAACCCTAGCTTTATTTTTAATCCCTCATTTTAAATAAATTTTCAAAACCTAGTTTAATAAAAATAGCAATATTGTGACAATTTTAAAGTGAAAGCTAGAAATTTGTAATTAGATTATGCTTCACACTCAATTTACCTATTAATCTACACATTAACACCACATTCTAATAATAAAAACCCTAATTATAATTTTATCTAACCTAATTATATGTTTTGTAAAAATCTAGTTTGCAAAAAGAACCTAATTCAAACAATTTAAATACAACAACTAGCAATTTTGCTACTAGATTAGGTTTAACATTTCCTAATATGTTAAACTACAAATTTAGATCAATACCCAAGAATGAAAACCCCAATTACAACACAAATCCTTTACTATAATTTCCTAAACAAGAATTCATAACCAAATTACACACTAAAACTTTTTAATCTAGCAAACTAAACTACAATTAAACAACTAGATTAGGATTATACCTTACAAGTGTTGATTCCCTTGCACTAAACCTCCAAAGTGGCCTCTTTTCCCCTTGCTTTAGACCAACTAGGGTTTGAGAAGGGATTGCTTAAGGTTTTGGTTTGAATTTGTGAAGGAAAAGTTTGAATTTTTATGGATTTTGGAGGATTTTTGCAAGAATTTTGATGCAAAAAAATGGGGAAAAATGAGGGGGGTTTTCCTGCTGTGAGGCTCGGCCAGAGGGTAGAGGAGGGATTGGTGAGAGATTTGTATAGAAATTTCCACACAAAAAGCCTTTTCCGAGCTCATTTAATGTCCATCATATCAACTTTTACATAAAAAAACCCCTATTTAAATTCTTTTTCCAACCCATTTTACCATAAACAACTAAACTTGAAATGTTTTGCTAAAATTTTAGTTGCACTTGATTTTAGTTTATAATGGTTCCTAATTATGTAATTTACCCAGTTAAATTTGTATTTATCACTAATTAAATATATTTTTAAAAGCTTAAAATAATATTAAAAATAATTAATTAAGGAATTTTTTTTAATTAACTAGAAAATTTTAAGTGAAATTTTAGTTACCAATTTATAGTAATATCTTATCTAAATTTTGTATAATTAGGTATAAAATGAAAAATACCTATTTTGACTTTTTACGGAAAAGACTGCTAATTTTGCCGAAAATCAGAAAATTCACTTAAACGATTTTATTTATTTAATTATTTTTAAAACGTTACAAGAATCTTCTAGATTGAGTTAGTTATTTAGCTTACAAGAGAAGCTTGGTTGTTATGAGAAGAAGCTTCTAGATTAAGGTAGTTAGCTAGCTTGCTTGAGAAGCTTGGTAGTTATTAGGCTTGTACAAGAAGTTTGGTTGTTACGAAGGAAGCTTCTGGAGAACTCTTAGAACTGAAGTGTCTTGAAGAAGTTTTCCATTTGAAAGGAGACCTCGGAGACAGCATTCTGCCCCTACTGAGTAGACGCGGCCGCGGATCCGCGGCGGATCGGCCCATTCGGCCGCGGATCCGCGGCAGTTTAATGGTATTGCTGCATGATTTCTTCATGGTAATTCTTAAGTTGGTTTTATGGCACTTTCCTGACATCTGGAATATTTTTATACTTTCTTGTTCACTGCCAGATCACAAGACTTGGACTTGGCGTATTTTATCAGCACGTTTAGCCGTTTCGGCTCTTTACCTGGAGAATTTCCTGCACACAATCTCGAGACAAGTGTTGCGATATACAAAAGATCATGCGTGCAATAATAAACACATAATTTCCCTTAAAATGCCGGTTATAATGTCTAACACATGTTATTTGATATTTCACAGACAAATTGCTAATATGTGCTATATTCATACCGAACACCTTTAGATGATTGCAAATAGTAGGGAAATTGATGTGTTAAAAATGCAATATTTTCGACCGATCAAATTCCCCCAAACTTATTTTTGGTCATCTCGAGCAAACTTGTTTTATTAGAAAGAGAAGGAGAAAATATAAGAAAAAAGAAAAACTAACTAGCACAATTTCGTAGGCAACATGATTGCACTGAGCATGCGCAACAAGCCTTTAAATCTCTAGGTGTCCCTAGTAGGAGGAGTGTTGTCTCCTGAGGGTTTTCAGCGGATTGCACCCACAAAATCACATAATAAAAGGAAGACCGTGAAAGATACATATAAAGATAAGAATTGTAAAAGAAAGACTTTGAAAATTAGAGTTTCCAACTGCACTAGCTTTTCGGTTGTCATGAGCCATATCTTAATAGTCATGAAAAGATGTTAGAAATCACATCATCCCTCAATAAAACATCGTCTTTATTCTTCATTCCTACCTTTCTTCCAAACACTGATCATATAACCCTATGTATGTGTAAAGAACATCCGTACACTCGGAGAATTCAATTCAAGCTATCATACTCTTTTCCATCTACCTCATTACTTTTTAATCAGTGAATATTTAGATGGATTTGCTTACACATTTTTCATGCGACCGTTAATATTTCTTGAGGTACTAACCGGCCGATTACTCATGTGCTTGCTAATTAGGTGTATTTTCCTCATCTTGCGCCACCTAAGGCTTAGCAGTGACTCCCAGACCAGTTGGTCTAAGGCACTAGGTGATGAAGCACCCTCGCTATATTTTTTTATTGCTGTCTTGGTGATAACAAAACCAGTGTTCATTTTGTTCTTCACCATTTTATATTTTATTCAATTTTTTTTTATTTCCTTTATACTTTGGCTTTTAGACAAGAGCATTTCAAGGTATCTTCTACTATTCCGAGTTTCAAGACGTGTGTAAATGCATATAGTAGGGTATCAACATTCAAATGTTTGGCTTCCAGAATAGGAACTATTTTTCAGACTTATTTTTATCCTCAGATTAGTGACTTCGTTCATCTTACTAACCCTTGAGACAACGGCTCATAACTACTTATTACTAGTTCGTTTAAGAAAACTTCTATATTTCTTGGTTTTCTTAAATTTTTCCAATCTCTTGGATGTAATTTTTCACTATCTAATCTTTTATTATCAAATTAAATATTAAAAAAATTTATCTTTTGAATTTTTTTTAAATTTTTATATGTTTTAAATGTTTTGTGCTTATGCAAAGTATGATGCAAATGATGTGTAAATAAGCACAAACCTCCCCCAAACTTGTTTTCAACAGTGTCCTTACTGTTGCCATCCGTTGGATCACAAAAACCTGTAAGTTTGGAAGGAAATTTATTAATGGGGGCAATAAATATGATCGTGAAAATCCTCCCCCAAACTTATTCTTTTCACTCACCTCCATTCTAAAGATGATACAGTAATTTACAGGACATGGAGGTCAGACGGAGGAATTTTAATCAAGATAAAGTGGCTCCTGTAAAAATAGGAGCTCCTTCGTGGGGTCAGTGGAAAAATACGGTTTTAATCTATGTCCATTTACTTTGAAAAACGTACCATTTTCAACATTTTCTACCTCAACTGCCCCGTGCGGGTATACATACTGCACAACAAAAGGTCCTTTCCACCGAGATCGTAGCTTACCCGCATGAAGATGGAGTCGTGAATCATAAAGAAGGACTTGTTGATCAGGTGTAAAAGTTTTTCTCAAAATGTTTTTATTGTGAAATACCTTAGTCCGGTTCTTTACAATTACAGCGTTATCATAAGCTTCATCGCAGAGTTCGCTTAGCTCGTTTAATTGCAGCTTCCGAAAGTTGCAGGCTTGATTTAAGTCAAAGTTGGTTCTCTAATGGCCCACATTGCTTTATGCTCAATTTCGACCGGAAGGTGACAGACCTTCCCAAATACTAGTCTGTAAGGAGACATACCTAGATCGGTTTTATATGCAGTTCGGAATGCCCAAAGAGCATCCGTCAATTTGGTTGACCAATCTTTTCGATTTTTAGAAACTTTTTTCTCCAAAATTTGTTTGATTTGTCTATTTTAAATCTCATCCTGCTCGCTTGTTTGGGGATGATAGGGTGTGGAAAGTTTGTGGTTGATTGCATATTTCCGCATCAAAGTCTCGAAAGACCGATTGCAAAAATGTGTCCTGTTATCGCTAATGATAGAGCGTGGGTGTCCAAATCGCGAAAATATTTTTTCTTTTAAGAACCTAATGACAACCTTCTTTTCATTAGTGCGACAAGGAATAGCCTCAACCCACTTTGAGACGTAATCAATCGCAAGTAATATGTACAGATTCCCAAAGTAGTTGGGAAAAGGACTCATAAACTCAATACCCCAAAAGTCAAAAATTTCAACCACTAAGATGGGTTGCTGTGGCATCTCATTTCTCTGGGAAATCCTACCCGTATGTTGACACTGTGCACAGGTTTTGCAATGATCAAATGCATCTTTGAACAAAGTCGGCCAATAGAAACCGCATTGCAAAACCTTCTCCGCCGTCTTTCGAGCACCGAAATGACCCTCACATGCCTGATCATGACAAAAAGATAGAACACTCTTGAATTCATCATTAGGGACACACCTGCGAATGATCTGGTCAGGACAATACTTAAACATATAGGGTTCATCCCAGTAAAAGCGTTTTACTTGGGATAGAAATCGATGTTTGTTCTGTCTTGACCATTCACGGGGAATAAGTCCCGTGGCAAGATAATTCACAATATCCCTGAACCAAGGTTCATCGGATACATTCAAGAGTTGTTCATCCGGAAAAGAATCATTGATTGGCAGGGTCATAGGTGAAGAAGAGATGCGCGAAACATGGTCGGTTACAACGTTTTCACATCCTTTCTTATCTTTAATAACAAGATCAAATTATTGTAATAGAAGGATCCAACGTATTAGCCTACCTTTAGCATCCTTCTTCGCCAAAAGATGTTTCAAGGTGGAGTTGTCAGTGTACACAACAATAGGTGGGCCAATCAAGTAAGTCCTGAATTTTTCTAATGCAAATACAATTGCCAAAAGTTCTTTTTCGGTTGTTGTATAATTAATTTGAGCATCATTCAGAGTCTTGCTTGCATAATAGACCACATGTGGCATCTTTTCAATGTGCTGTCCTAAGACTGCACCAACTGCAAAATATGAAGCATCACACATAAGCTCAAAAGGGTGGTTCCAATCTGGAGATGATAGAGCGGGGGCTGTAGTGAGAGAGTGTTTGAGTGAGTGAAATGCTGTCTCACAATCTGAGTCAAAGTGAAAGGTTGTGTCCTTGGCCAAGAGAAGAGTTAAGGGTCTAGCAATTTTGCTAAAATCCTTAATGAATCTCCTGTAAAAGCCTGCATGGCCAAGAAAAGATCGTATATCCTTGACGCATTTGGGATGAGGAAGGTTTTGATTGACATCTATTTTAGCTTTGTCAACCTCAATGCCTTTCCGTGAAATCACATGTCTAAGCACAATTCCCTGTTGGACCATGAAATAACATTCTTCCCAATTCAAGGTTAAGTTCTTCTCTTTACAACGAGTAAGAACTGCGTCAAGATGAGATAGGCAGTCAGCAAAATAATCTCTGAATATCAAGAAATCATCCATGAAAATCTCCATAAAATTCTCGACCATGTCCGAGAATATCCCCATCATACACCGCTGAAATGTAGCAGGAGCATTGCATAACCCAAAGGGCATGCGTCTATAAGCAAAGGTACCAAAAGGTCAAGTAAATGTGGTTTTATCTTGATCCTTTTTGGCAATAGGGACCTGGTTATAGCTAGAGTATCCGTCCATGAAGCAATAATATTCACGTCCAGCTAAGCGTTCTAGCATCTGGTCAATGAAAGGTAGACGAAAGTGGTCTTTCCTCGTTGCGGTATTGAGTTTTCTATAATCAATACATACACGCCACTCAGTTTGAGCGCGTGTCTGGATTAACTCATTTGCCTCATTTTTAATGACTGTGATGCCAGATTTCTTAGGGACGACATGAATTGGACTCACCCATTGGCCATCGGAGATTGGGTAAATGATACCATTGTCAAGGCATTTGACGATTTCTTTCTTAACCGCATCCTTCATTACGGGGTTTAACCGTCTCTGTGGTTCTCGGGTTGGCTTGGCTTCATTCATCAGATGTATATGATGTTCTACAATCAAGGGACTAATCCCTTTGATGTCAGCCATAGTCCAACCAAACGCCTGCCTATTAGATCTCAATACCGTCAAAAACGCATTCTCTTAGTCTGATGCTAGAGAAGCGGATATGATCACCGGTAAAGACTCATTCTCACCTAAATATGCATATTTAAGATGAGAAGGTAAAAGTTTGAGATCTAAAGCTGGCGGAGAAATTATAAAAGGTAGGGTCATCGAATGATATTTAGAGTCACAAAGAAGCTCGTAGCCTGCATAGGATACAGACTCGGAAGGTGATGAGTCAAGAGTGTCAGACTCAAGAGTGGAAAGATTGTCCTCACTAAGATGTGCAAGATCAAACATTGATGTGCTAGTGTCATCGAGATTTTCAAAGCAAAGTTCATCAACTTCGCAACTTTCGGGGGCAATCTCGTGGATAGAACAAACATCAAGTATGTGAGCAAAGGGTTCAGATGGCTGACTTCCAATTTTATAGATGTTCGGTTCAATTGTCATTTTTCCAAAAGATAGGTTCATTGAACCGTTTCGACAGTTAATGACAGCATTGGAAGTGGCAAGGAATAGTCGACCCAAAATCACCGGAATTTGGTTCTGTGGGTTTGCTACAGGTTGTGTATCGAGAACAATAAAGTCCACAGGGAATACAAATTCCCCGACTTTTATCAACACATCCTCCAGTTCACCCCTAGGTTTGGTGATTGAACGGTCTGCCATTTGGAGAGTGCAATGAGCTGGTTTCAACTCTCTAATCCCTAACTGCTCGTAAACAGAGTATGGAAACGGGTTAACACTTATGCCCAGGTCAAGTAAACCACGGTTGATGTTTTTACCCTCAATAGAAATCGAGATCGTTTGACATCCTGGGTCCTTACGTTTCTTTGGTAACTGTGGGGTAAAAGCAGTGCTAACATTATTTGTCATGAAGACCTTCTTTGGCACTTGAATCTTCCTCTTCCTACTACACAAGTCTTTGAGAATTTTCGTATAAGCGGGGACTCGTTGAATAGAATCTAGGAGAGGGATGTTGATGTTAACCTGTTTGAACATTTCCATGATCTTCTCCATATGTGGACTCGATCTGTTACCCCTTAACTGATTAGGATAAGGAGCTTTAGCAATAAGAGCTGGGTCTAACATTGGAGAAGGTGGTGTGTATGGAAGTGATCCCAGAATAGGAGCGGGGATCGTCTTTGGTGGACTAGAAGAGGTTTGCCGAGGTGTAGAGCCTTGGGGGAAACGAAGAATAGGCTTGAAAGAAGGTGGTGAGGTAGAAGAACAAGGATCAGAAGTAGAAGTGTGTGTGGAAGTGAAGGTCTCAGCCGGGGTATTACTGATAAAATTTTCATTATCATCAATCTCTTCCCCAACGTAATTATTCAGCACTCTTCCTAATCTCAACGTTGTGATGGCATTCACATTGTAGTGTTGCGAACGCCTAGGATTCGGTAGGGGTTGAGACGGAAGTTTCCCTTTCTCTCTTGCACTCATTTCGGCTTTTAATAGGCCAATTTAGGTTTCCAACGATTTTAAACTCTCAGCTTGGAGGTCAGAGTTTTTTTCGAATTTATCGAGGGAAGACCTAAATTCAGCTGACATTTGTTTCATGTACATTTCAAAAGTTCGTTCGAGTGAAGAGGAAAGATCGGTACCGGTCAAGTGCAAAGGATTATACGGTGCAGGTGTGTTGACCGGATTTTGAAAGTTTTGTGATTGGTAGGGGTGCTGAGTGTTAGTTGTATGTATGCCCTAGATGCCAGTATTGTACAGATGATGTATATTATATTGGATGCTTGGACATATATAGAGATGACTTTCATGCTCGATATGATAGTATGTTATCTGGTTGCTCTTTATCTTAACATGTATACTTGTCTCTTTATACTGTCTTACGGTTACATGTTGGTAAAGCCCTTAGGATGTATACTTGACTACCCGGACTATGATGCGGATCATACTAGTGGGGACATGGTAGTCCATAAGTACATCCTTCAAGGTCCCTAGTCGTAGGTGTATCGAGACGGGGCATCGATATACCAGTGTAGACTAGCGTATACGCTTCTCGACCCATGAGATGGGCGATGGATGATCCCATATCCATTGGTGTTTGACATCAGAGATGGTATACAGGTGCTCAGTGGAGACTGGGTACACTGGACGGACTCGCCGAGAACTCCCAGATGGTATTATACCTCACGTCAGATGGCAGTTCTCTGGTGACACTTGTGCAGGTTAGTCTGTAGACCCGAGACCGTCATAGAGTCTTGTGTGATTCCCACTGTGCTTTGATTTCCAACTTACCACGTCCATGAGGGCGTGCAAAACGATGGTTTTTGGGTACAGTCCCGAGTCACATGGAGGTAATGAGCGATAGGAGGGGTTTTGTCTCTCCCGGTATTGGGGGTTGATGTTGCGCTGTGCTCGATTGGCCGTAACAGGGAAGTCCCTGGCCAGGGCTGTTCCAGAGATTTACTGGTAAGTGTTACCAGTAGTTTCTCGACCCGTTATGAGCCTCACATCGGCACGACTTATCGGTTATTGGGGTCTGACGTTTACCACCCTTAAACTTGATATGCGACATATCAGACGAGGAGACCGGACTGTACGGGAAGTGTTGCCGGTTGGCTCGACGAGAGTTGTAGCAGGTTCGCTTGTTCTCTTCTGATCGCTCAATACCCGGGTGGCCGTTACGTTTAGCTGACCGCTTGCGGCTTGAGGGTGCTTGATATGATCATCACCCACTGCCGGCGTATTGACGAGTCTTAGAGTCCCACAATGGAGTTACCTAGTCCAGGCGAAACGTTGTGGTGCGCGTATGCGATATGCGCATGGACCCGATTAAAATGCGCGTATAGGATACCGTATATTGATCGGGCGGCTTGCTTTTGGTTAGGGTCGTATGTGATATGGCCGGATTGATAAATCAAGTGTTGATTTATCATTTAACCATTAGATTCTCACTAGAAATCTTTTCTTGTATCTTTGGATGTATAGATGCATGTATGCATTCCTTATTGATTCATGCACATATGGATGTGCATGCACACATACATACATACATCATCTATCATGGTTGTTTGTACATAGAAAATGGTGGATATATAAGACTCACACCATGATTTATATTATGGATATTTATTTCTATTTTTGCTAAAACAAAAGAAAAGAGATAAGATTGAATCATGATCAAAAGTTTCTACACTCTTCTTTTAACCTGGCTCTGATACCAATGAAGTATTTACTTAGCACCATAAAGATTCCATCTTTGGTACATGTGATGCTTCCAAACCCCTCATAGGGTGCTAAGTAAACCCTTCACTGAGTCAGTTGAAATGGCTGCTGTTGTAGTAGAGGAGCCCTTTGAAAATTATTTTGATTTGGAACCGTGTTTTGAGGTTGTTGTTGGTTCCAAGCAAAGTTAGAATGATTCCTCCAACCCTGATTATAAGTGGAAGAATACGGATCATTTCTAGGTCTTTGTTGGAAAGAAGCATTGGTATACTTTTGACCTTGAAACGGAGAATTCAATGGACATTCTTCCGTAAGATGTGATGGATCAGAACAACATCCACAAACAGTTTTGGGGAGTGACATCTGATTTAGGGAGGCTGCTAAAAATTTATGCTCCATAGCTTCGAGCTTCTTTTGCATTGCTGCCATTTCAGCTCTAACTCCTATGAAAACATCAATTTGGTGAATGCCACCCCTAGACGATGACTGGTTTACACTCTCCCACTGTAAAGATTTTTCAGCGAAATCTTCTAAGAATCTCTAGGCTTCACGATCATCTTTAGTCATGAAGGTGCCTTCACACATGGATTCAAGGTTCTGTTTTGTAGTAGGATTAATGCCCTAATATATGATTCTGCACAGATCCCATCTAAGAATTCCGCGATGTGGACATTGAACTAACAGATCCTTAAAGCGTTCAAAACACTTCGAGAATGGTTCATTTGGGAGCTGGGTAAATTGATTTATTTCGCTACGGACTCGAGCTGTTTTATGATTGGGGTATAATTTCTTAAGGAAAGCTGTGACGAATTCCTCCTAGTTTGAAATAGAATGTGTGGCTGTGTTATAAAGCCACTTCTCGGCTATATCGCACAAGGTGAATGGGAGAAGACGTAAACGCATAGCATCCACAGAAAGCTGTGAAGTACCCATCATAGCGCATATATTTTCAAATTTGGTAATAAATACATATGCATCTTTAGACTCGAGACCGTGATATTTGGGTAGAAGATTGATGTATTGTGGTTTGATTTTAAAATTGTCCCCATTGGCTGGTGGAATGGTGAGACAGGTCGAAAGATGACCTCGCATAGGGTAACATCTCTCTTGGAGAGAGATGCGGGGTGGATTCTGCGCACCTGCGGACGGTGGAAGAGTAGTGTTAAAGAAGTTCGATGGAGAATTGTCCATCGAAGTGGGTGTGGTGGTGGGTAAATAAAAAGTAGACGTAGAATTATCGACTTCGGAGTCGATAGGAGGAACGCAGACAAGACGGGCACTAGAATCCCGTATCCAGCCGAGCATACACTAAATGGTTTAGCACAAGTAGCAGCGTTGTGATAATTAAGGAAAAGATGAGATTGATGTTTGTTTTGAAAAAGATACAGATTTTTGAAAAATCAAATCACAAACAATGCACAAGCAACTCTAAATCTAGTGGTCACCTAGGTCAAGTCTCTAGACCGCTTCTAGACTTCTAGAAGACAAGTCGCAAGATAGATCCTCTACTACCTCTTTGTCCCTCCTGTGGCCAGGTAAGTGCCAGGTAAGTGGGAGGTTCTCCACTACGTAAGTAGTGGGCCTAATTAAGTAACCACTTGCCTTAGACACCACAAAAGAAACGCGGATAAGCAATAGATTACCCACGACCTCCTTCTGTCCTAAGTGAGCGCGACGGTCCTTAGAGTCATGCCTAGATATTTTTTAGTTAATGAGGGTAATGCGGATGCAGTTTTGTGATTTTTAGGGCTTAGAAAGGGTAATGAACTCCCCACCTAATCTGAATTTGGTCTTTGCCCCTTAATTTCCGTATTAAAAATGCAAACAACCAAGATCAAACACGCAACAAATTTTATTTTTGCGGCGCTGCGAATTTTTGCAAAGAATCTTGCAGAAATTGGTTAATGGAGCAGAGCAGGAAGGAGATAAGAAAGTCAGAGATATATCTGAGAATTTTTGTACAGCGAAACCCTAGGATCGTCGCGGAACCGCCGCGATATGCTTCTTATGGCCGCGGAAACGCGGTCTGAAAGTGAGATCTCTGCACAAAATTTCTTTCAAATGCTCCTGTTCACTCACTGAACACTTTGGAATATCCTGAAAAATTTTCCTCTTGCTCCACAGATTCCAGATCTCCTTGCAAAAAATCACAACAAATCGTTAAGCGTTTGTTACGAATTTTGATCTAAAAACTGATGGAATAATAAATTTTTCAACTCAAATTACAAAAATGAACAAATTAGCACACTATCCTCGGCGATGGCGCCATTTGATTGATCTATTCTCGGTGTCGTATATAAGATGTTTCATAACCAAAGAAATTTATACCGCAATTAATTGACGGTGTTTATTGTAGTTTCGTCAATGAGAACATATCGTCCACTGAGAAAGTATGATTTGCACGCAATTGTTTTAATTGAGTTGAAAATTAAAGGATAAAAGAAAATGATTCAATAATTGTGAGATTTAGCTTCAAGAATTATCAAGAAAAATAAAGATCAAGAATCAAGAATCAAGAATTGTCAAGATGATATCCAAATCGAATGAGTTATCAAGATTTGTAAAGAGGCTCGTATGAATCGATCTAATCGATAGTGATGATGAAGAATTATGATTATAAATTCTTATCTATTGATGATTTGTTGCTAGATCGATGACGATCAACGAGAATTAGGGATCTATTAAAGAAACTAGGGTTTCTCCATCATCATCCCTTGTCCTTTCGTTGATTAGCATTCAAATTCTAGCCTCTATGAAATTCAATCATCGATCGTTGATCTCTAATTAAGAGCGAAAATATTCAAGAAAGCATCTCGCTCAAAACTAGGTTGTCGATGATTCAATTTCCTAAAGTTTACAGAACTCATAAGACTTAAGAATCGTTCAAGAATTTAATCATCATCATCTATCTATTTTCTCGATTCCTCCATGAGCAGAGTTTTCACTCAAACATCATGAAAAAGAAAACAATCAAGAATTGAGAACTCTTCATAATGCTCAAATGTAAAGAAAAGCAAAATCAAGAATTTTCACCTTTTATTATTCAACGTTTCGTTACAATTCACTCAAAGACTACAAGAATTGAGGAGAGAACTCGATCGTCGAACTAGCTTCACATCGTCTTCGTGAGTCGCGGATCGTCTTGGATCTCCTGCTCGGATGAAGATCGACATTGCTTCAAAAAGGTTTGTTGGATGCTTGCTTGATTTGGTACTCGATGATCTTGATTTGGATCAAATTGTGTCACTCAATTTGTGTGGAATTGATTTGGATCTCACTAGAATTTTACCCTCAAAATGATGAACAATCAACAACAACCTTTGTAATGAAGCCTTAGGTCCCTTTATATAGTCTTCTCGTTTAGCTTCCCCTAGAAGCTTGATTTAGCTTCCTTTAGAAGCTAAGCTAGGTTTAGCTTCCTTTGCAAGCTTGGTAGTTGAGTAGAGGCTTCTAGATTGAGTTTGTTATTTAGCTTACAAGGGAAGCTTGGTTGTTATGAGAAGAAGCTTCTAGATTAAGGTAGTTAGCTAGCTTGCTTGAGAAGCTTGGTAGGTATTAGGCTTGTACAAGAAGCTTGGTTGTTAGGAAGGAAGCTTCTGGAGAACTCTAAGAACTGAAGTGTCTTGAAGAAGTTTGCCATTTGAAAGGAGAACTCGGAGACAGCATTCTGCCCCTACTGAGTTGACGCGGCCGCGAATTCACGGCGGATCGGCCCATTCGGCCTCGGATCCGCGGCCGTTTAATGGTATTGTTGCATGATTTCTTCATGGTAATTCTTAGGTTGGCTTTATGGCACTTTCCTGACATCTGGAATATTTTTATACTTTCTTGCTCACTGCCAGATCACAAGTCTTGGACTTGGCGTATTTTATCAGCACTTTTAGCCATTTCGGCTCTTTACCTGGAGAATTTCCTGCACACAATCTCGAGACAAGTGTTGTGATATACAAAAGATCATGCGTGCAATAATAAACACACAATTTCCCTTAAAATGCCGGTTATAATGTCTAACACTTGTTATTTGATATTTCACAGACAAATTGCTAATATGTGCTATATTCATATCGAACACCTTTAGATGATTGCAAATAGTAGGGAAATTGATGTGTTAAAAATGCAATATTTTCGACTGATCAAGCGTCAATCACATCATCACCATGGCTGTGAAGAAGAGGAGGATTCGTTTCTTCATGTTTGACCATGTAGACAGTGTGAACCACATACCCAGCCATCTCTTTATCTTTGGCGGCTGATTTCGCAGAGCGGTCCGGGCTTTGGAAATTCATAAATTTTAACATTGCCAGAGCCCTAGCCCTTTTTTTGGCTCTGTATCTAAGCCGCTTTTGCCTCAGCTTCTATGCCTTGAGCGCTTGGCAGGCTTCTGCTCTTCGGGAAGCCGCCATAGGCCTAGTGATGGGGAGGCTTGAGAAGACACCCAATCGAGCAATTGTCAGAGACGCCGCTGGAGCTTGCCTGAGATGCCTTGTTGCTTTGCTGGTGTTGATGGCCTTGCCCCCAGCTGGGGCCAAGGAAAGTTGTTCAAAGACCGACTTGCGTTTGAGTTGGGGCATCTTCGAGACCACCACATTTGGCATCTTGCCTTTCGAGACCGGCTTGTCTGTCACCGGGCCTTGAGGTGCAGGGATGGCATTAGCCGAGACAAACAGAATAGACCCAAATTGTAGCAGCGGTTCTTCCCGCTATCGTCCGAGACTTGCCCGGAGGACCGTCCTGGAGTCCATCTTCATCGTGTATGAGATGGGAGCTGAGTTCATCTTTGGAGATATTGTTGAGATGTGATTGCTTGAAAACATTCATGCAAGAGCATTATTTCAGTATAAATATAGGTATGTATATTGACTGAGTTCTCATGAACGTTTAACCCGAAATATGGGAGGAGAGATTAGTCCCACCGGGCATGCCAGAATCTGTAGGGTATTTTTCGTCACCCTATTGAGATGGGAATACGCGCGCGCTTGTCAGGCGTACTACAGATTCCCCCTGCCTAGGGTAGGCCAGGGTTTATTGATTGTGGGGATCCGAATCTCCGGCAGCCGCGGACTAAGCTGCCGTTAATTACCCCTCGCCTTTGGAGCGAGGGAACCTCCGATTGATGGGTTAAACTGGTCATGCGAACTCAATGTGCATTGTATGTGTGTTTTGTTTTGGAGGGGGCTTGGATATATCGGGAGCCACGCAGAGTTTTTACGGGGGTCCCGCTATCCGGATAGCGGGCTGGGGGTCAAGGGGCTAGCAGCCCCCTTGCGGGGTGCGGGGCAGTACCCCGGCCCAAATTTTTTTAGAGAGACGGTGTTGTGGAGTCTGTGAGTATCTATATATATATACATGTATACATATATATAAAAAAAAAGGGGAAAAGTACCCAAAGGACGCGTGGGACCAGCGCCTCGCGTGCCTAGCGTGCGAGCGCTGTGCGCTTAAGATCTAGCGCACCACGTGTGACACGTGGGCACTGGGCGCTTGAGCGCTGTGCGCTTAGGTGCTGTGCGCTCAAGCGCTAGCGCACTACGTGTCCGACATGAGGGCATTATGCGCTCAAGCGCTAGCGTACCACGTGTCTGCCACGTGGGCGCTATGTGCTTGAGCACTGTGCGCTTAGTTGCTATGCGCTCAAGCGCAAGCGCACCACGTGTCCGACATGTGGGCGCTGGGCGCTGGAGCGCTAGGCGCCTGAGCGCTGTGCGCTCGAGCGCTAGCGCACCACGTGTCCGACACGTGGGCGCTGGGAGCTCGAGCACCGGGCGCTCGAGCGCCGGCGCACCACGTGTCCAGCAAGTGGGCGCTGGGCGCTTGAGCGCTTGGGGCGCTAGGCTCTCGGGCGCCGGCGAGGAAAAGGGGATTTTAGCCCCAGAAATAGGATTTAAAATCCCAAAAGAGGATTTAGGGTGGAGTTAAACTCCTAAGATGTTTTGGAGTTGATGAAAGGGGTTCTTCTTTGGAACCCTGGGTCTTCTCAAAAATAGGGTTTTCGGAGATGGGTCTCCTTCTTCCTCCTTTGTTGGCTGTGTTGGGTTACGACAGCGCCCCGGCCGTCAATCCGATGCCAAATACGGAACAATTTTTTTTCCAGAACTTGACGCTACCGCAACCAATACCTGGATCTTTCCATTAACCGTTAACTAGCAAATTAAAAGAAGAGTTCAGAGATTATACCGATCGATCCGTGTCCTTCGGTCTTCAATTCCCTCTACTAGCTTGTTACGGCTTCCCCGATTAAAATCCGCTCTCCGGTCTCCACGTCAAAATGGCACCCGGTCAAAAAATCTTTATACGGGCTCCCTCCTTTGTACCGAGGCAACTCGGACAAGAAGTTTGCTAGCCGACATGTCCAAGATTGAAGTAGAGAGAGTGTAGAATACTTTGTCTCAAGACACCCGATGAATCGGGCGAAGGTAAATGAAGTTGCCATGAGGAATTGGTGAGCAATGGAAATTTCAAGGAGAAAATCAAAATGAGCTTCCATACCAAAAGAATGATGCTCGGCCAGTATGAAGCCAGCAAAGGAATTGGTGCTCTGTGGAATGCCATCAAGTATGTGTGTAGTGAATAGAGTGGAAGTTATTAATACAAGCAACACACATGAATTAAACTATAGCCACAATTTCCTCCACAAAAAAAAATCTCCATCCAAAACAATAAATAATGAGCCACCTAATACCCATGCTGCCACCAAGCCAAACAAACCCATGCTAGCATTAAATGAAAGCATGGTCACACAACCACTACAAGCATGGCTCACCAAAACAAAAAGCCCAAGCTCACCCAAAAGAATGGTTCGGCCAAAAGAGAAAGAATGATAATATGGCCAAAAAAAGATACTAATTCATAAACAATTAATTAAACATTAAGGCTAATGTTTAACCGAGAGATGAAAAACTGGCAACTTCAAAAATAACCCCGTAACGAATTACAGGATTACCCCACAACTGCATATACATACCCGCATTTATATTCCGACCGAATACGAATGCAATGAAACAAAAGTATTCCAACACAATACAATACTAGGATCCGGCTTAAACCAAATCCCACTAGTATTATCTTTCCGAACCATGACACGTGCACAAGTGCACGTGTATGTTCGAACCCTGCCATAAAACCATACGGCCTCTACAACGTTTCGCCCGAACTTGGGAAACTTTCTATGGGGGACTCTAATGACTCATCAATATACTGGCACGGGTATAACCACAAGCACGTCAGAGGTACTAGCTGTACGTAATGGTTGTCTATGTATTGAATGAAAGGGAAGCTGGCGAGCGAACTCATCCTGAAATCCTACTGAGCCTGAAAGTGACAATATCCGTACACTCTGGTCTGTTCGTCTAAGAGTATCGCATATCAGGTCTAGGGGGGTGGATAAAGTCAGACCCCTACTAACGCGATAATTCGTGTCGGTATGAAGCCCATCACCACCTGAGAAACTATCGATCCTAGATCGGTAATTCTCGACTACCTTGGCCAAGGTTTTCTGGTGATGGCCACCCGTGCATTGCGCGACATCAACCCCCAATACCGGAAGAGACGAATCCCCGACGATCCACTCACTGCCTCCATGTGGCTCGGGACTGTACCCAACTAAAACCTGTTTGCACAACACTTTTGAGTCGTGGTAGGGTAGTAATCAAAGCACAGTGGGAACTCACACGAGACAAATGACGATCTCAGGTCGACAGACTAACCTGTACACATGTCACCTGGGAACTGCTATCTGACAATAGGTATAATACCAACTAGCAAGTTCCCGTCAAGTCATGTCCGGTGTACTCATAACCGAATAAGCACCTGTATACATCTTAGGTGAACTAACTGACACCAGTGGCTTGTGAGACCGGCCACCGCCCCTCGTCGGGGTCTCGAACTGTATACACTAGTCTACTATCGGAGTATCGATGCCCAGTCTCGAAACTCCCACGACTAGGGACACTTTAAGGATATGCTTATAGACCCCAGCTCCCACGTATATGATCGCCATCATACTGCTGGCTGTCAAGCAAGAATCCTATGGGCTCTATCAATATGTACATGATGATAAAGACAAACCAGATAGCATACTATCATCTCGAGTAAGACTGTCCTACCGGTATAGGTCTTACCTCAATCATTGCAATCACGTACTCGCGATCCAATAACTGTCTTCGAGGGCACTATATCCAACAATCTCCCACTTGCACTTAAGGATAATTATTGCGATGTCGCATACTCACAACCCGTGTGATACCGAACATCCAACTCCTCTACTAAATAGCTTCACAAAATTTGTTTGTAAAACTATTGTGTTCGAGAAATAGCCTTGTTTCTTTACATGTCTCTCTTTATCTCAAGTTCGCGGAGAAAGCCATCTCCCGAAATGAGCAATACCTGTCTTAGAATATGTCTGGATATCTGATGGGACCCAGTTCACAAATGAACTCCAAATCGAGCAAACTTCTTAGACTGTATCGTCAACTGAAATTAATCGGTATCCTGCACTATGCTCCCTCAGTATCCGCTTGGACCACCTGTCCAAACTACTGCCCCTCGTCAGAGGGAAAACAATAACTCCGGCAGTCAATCTGTCATCCAGGTCACTTTTGGAAGCCTGGAATGATAACTTTCTCCCGAAGGATACTGCCGTTATCAAATCCCTAGAACATCCACTTATGTTCTAAAACTGCTTCCGAACGTTTCTCCAGGATTGGATTAATATATATAAATTTATTGCATCTCGTGCAAAAACAACATCTGGTGTGGTACTTGACATCTCATGATTGACTCAATTGCCTAAGCAAGTGATATGTCAATCATGCACATCCCTCTCCCCTTTAGTCTGTAAGACACCTTCAGAGAGGGTGACTCCTTTACCTGCAGGTACACCACCATGCCAGGAGCCGTCCATTCTAAAATACTTTTAGAATACTGTCTAAGTACCCAGATTGGGACACTTTCCAAATCTAGATCTAAAACCATAGATCTAGTAACCAGAATGCCTTATATAATATCCAAATCCTATGTGGAGAAACTACTGTGTGACAACCAAAGTATAACCGATCGTAGTATAGGAATTTCACTTCCTATTATGTGTATGTCATCCAAATACCAGGACATTACACTCTACTACCTTCTTAACAGATCCATCCCCAATTCTGATGAAGTCAAAGCCTATGACTGTTACATCAATATTAGATGATCTATCTCCGCTATATTTGCTTTAGACTATAAACAGACACAAGCTACTTGTCCACTATGCTTCCGCTGCTCCCACTGACCACAACAACCCTCTGGCAGAGTCATATACACGTACACTTCTAAACCTAGTTTAGAACGACGCTATACTCATCCTCCTGTCGGGTCTCATAGTCTGGAACAACAGCAATGGCAAGTCTGGGTAAACAAGAAGCTCCCTGTCACCGTCCTTGAGGCTACCGTAGTACCTCTCGGGTTCCTGAGGTTACCCACCATATCTGCGGTGTGGCTAGTGGAATGTCAAACCTGATTGAATCTTTAGGTCCTATTAAATTTTCAGTAATCGTTTGCGGTTCTGGAATCACTTCCAGTTCTACCATACTCCCACTACTGTTTTCTGAAAAAGTCTATTTTACTAAAACTGTGGCGAGTCAAGAACAATATAAATATTAATCTTCCTGATGGTAGAAAGTTAACCCTCGTCATAGCCCCGGATAACCCACAAACAACTATTACTGAAACGTGCCTTGAGTTTATCCAGATTCTGGTTTTAAGCATCAGCCGGATGACTCCCTATACGTTAACATCATTAAGATATAAATTGATTCTATATATAAATAATATAGAAACAAAGGTACTAATTTAATTGGAACCAGATTCAAATCATGCAGCTGTCTCCAGTGCATGTCAATTAAATGGAGAGAGGCCGATCAACATTACTCAACTTAGGAGCGCGTCCAATTATGAGTAACCTGGAAGAGAAAAACGTTTCTCAAAACCATTACTATAAGCTGAATACCTCATACAAGTATCTACATCTTCGATCACCTTGAAGAACCCTGATACTTGCAGCACATGGTTCTCTACTTTACTCTTATACCTATAACTTCTCAAACTTGGACCTTGTATTTCTACGAAACACATGCCTAAAACTTGAGAAGTCACAAGTAAACAGAATATAGTAGGAGGACCAAACCCTTTGTCCTAATAGACACTGGACAGCGTACATTACTTTGTATAAGTCCCCTGAGTTGAATAACTCAAACCCTGTGCGTCGTAGGTTGAAAACTGCACCCAGGAGATTTCCTCAAATATCACCAATTACAACGAATTCCGGTATAATGAGGATGATCACCTAATTCCCAATAACTTACTCCCACTCATCATCTGTAAAACCATACAGATGTGAGAATCAAATCTGGTAAATACATACCCTGGAGCAAGCGTCTAATTGGGAAATCAGTTTTTCGATTAATAATGCACAGTGAAACTGAGACATGAAAATGTTTCAAAAGGGGTATCCGGGTATTCCTAGTAATGCCACTTTCACTATCCATATTCATGACTGTAACCATATATTTCCTTTCCATCTCTCCAAATCCCTTTATTTGTCTTTAGTCGTTACCTTCTGTACACCTTTGTTAGGCTTAAATGGTTTTCTCCCTTCCCAACCGTTCGACACCAACCTATGGTTTGGAAGAAGACTATCCACTAAGCGTAATAGATGTACTGTCCTAATCCTAGGAGCACTCGCAACTTGAGAGAAGGTAAGGATAAAAGACAACTGAATAATCCTTATTCCTATTTCTCCTGAACCAGAATCCATCCTCGAAAAGGTTCCTTCGAGTTCGTATATAACCATACAATAGATTTATCCAATGGAAGTGGATGTTCGTAGTGATACGAGGTGTTCTGGAGAAATACAAAGGGTAAGAGAAGGAGTGGCAATGATGTATGCAACTCAGACAATCCAAAAGCCAGTGTTTTAAGAAAGTTCAGTTAACTTGGTCACAGAGTTATAGTCTAGGGTCGGGTCATGGTTGCAGTTAAAGAGAGAGAGAGAAAAAAGAAACACTCTGCGTGCACTGTAACCTGAAAGTCACCCACTGTATCCTCGAATTCTCCTCCAAACCTAAAAGGAGAATTAGTCGGAATCACCCGAGGAGTAATCCTACTCATCAGCGGGAATTGGGATCCAACTATCATCACATGATAACTTGATGGAAGCCACTCAAGTCACCACACTCCAGAAGGTATGCGCAAGCCTGGCAAGTTTTCTTTATGTTTGAAACTCCCGATATGATTTTTACCCCTAGGACCCAAGTGAGCTTGACGGAGTCAATAAATCAAAGAGTCCTAGTCAAGTTCATCCTGTCATTATCTTGATTGCATTAAACCCACCCGTACGTGCCCTTGACGGAGTCAACAAGGCCGCACGACTGTCCTAATCAATTGCATATCTATGCAACAAACAAGCAACACTTAGCTACCGTACACTACGCCTTGACGGAGTCAACAAACGCAACACGAATACTAAGCACTACTTGTAAGAAATGACGGAGGGCTACGGGTGGTTTTTGGCGAAAAACCTTTAACGTAATGAACTTGATATCGTTGAAGGAATTCAAGTGGTTTTATAAAAATATAGTGGCAAAAACTTTTGCTAAAGAGGTCACTCTCGGTGAAGGGATCTCGGCTCTTTCCCCATCGAATGAGGTGTAGGATATTCCAAACTGAATACCACGATGCAAAGTAAATAGTAATTGACTATAGTGAAGTTATTACGTTGACGCAAACTTCTGCCCAAGGGGTCACTCCCGATGAAGGGATCTCGGCCCTTGCCTCGTCGAATGAGGTGCTGGATATTCATAACCAAATACCATTGTGCAAAGCAAAAGCCAACGTCTGTAATGTCAGTTTTTAAAAAATCTTGGTTCCAACAACATCATATATAGGTTTGTTTTTCCTTGCATCGATAAGAATCAACGCAGTCCCATCAATTAATCACACCAGAAAAGAACGAAAATAAAATGTACGTGTATGCCATCCGCATTCGCCACTGGCTCCCGTCATCACTTGTTAGGTTACTTAACTAACGACGGAGCGGGGACTGGGCTAGCGCGGGTGCAAAACATATACAACATATACTAGTATATATATCAATATATAATAATTGCTCCAGGTATGATAAATGCAACATCACAGAAAAGTAATAAGCATCACAGAACAATACAGATAATTTGGGAGCCCCGGGTTTCCTTTGAGCCGTAAATGAAACCCAACGTTCTCCTGGTCATATGGGTAGCCTGTGCAATGAAAACCTAGACCCTTACGAGTGTGGCAAGTTACCTGCCAAAACCTGAAGCGAGGCAGCCCCCTTCAGCAAAGTGAATGGACCACCCAGCACTTCACGGAATCTGGTAACTTGAGTACCCATCCTTGGGTCAACCTATACCCCCTACGAGTGCGGCGAATAGCCCGCCAATTCTAGAGTGAATCCCCCTCCATCTCAAAGCCATGAGATGCGGGCCCGTTGCCCTCTAGAACCCGGCTATCCGTGCACCCCACCGCGGGGTAATCCTAGTACAGAAAGTAAAATATACATACAACGGGTACATCGACCTTAGCCCGGTCGTGCCCCAAAAGAATAATATACAAACAGGAAGTGACGGCAGTCCACATGTCGGACGCTCGCCCCGCAATATCAAATGTACAAATACAACCAAACTGTACTACCATTGCATCCAGGATATCCACCACGACAAATCCGCAACATCACAGCACAACACAGAATATCAACGTGAATGTCACATTCGCAAATCTGTCTAAAAGGATTATAGCAATTAGACAAGATTTACCGATCAAATGACATTCACGGTCACAGATAGAAATGTAATGTACTGCTAAGTTTAAACAATATTAAAAAAATATCGACTTCGAAATAACCCCCGAATAGCCCAAACAACCTGACAAAATTTTATCCAAACTGGGCTACACAAACAACACCACTGCACTAACTTTCCAGAGACCAGGCAAAACCCCAAAAACCAAACCCAAAGGCCTACAAAGGGCCGGTGACGCCGGAAAAACCCTTATAGGGCTCGGCCAAATTTCGAGGGTTGGGTTTCGTTTTTGGGGTGTAGGCTATTGGTCATGACAGTAGTCTTCTGAACTTGTTTAAATAATTTTTTAAGACATTTTTGAAAACAACAGAAACTAGGAATTTCAGTGCTGTGTTTTGTAGTCTTTTCGATTTCGATACTTTTAACATTGTCTAAACAAGCTAGCTAAGGTTAATGGTGTGGCTCTGATACCATGTTGGGTTACGGCAGCGCCCCGACCGTCAATCCGACGCCAAATGCGGAACAATTTTTTTTTTCAAAACTTGACGCTGCCGCAACCAATACCCGGATCTTTCCATTAACCGTTAACTAGCAAATTAAAAGAAGAGTTCAGAGATTATACCGATCGATCCGTGTCCTTCGGTCTTCAATCCCCTCTCCTAGCTTGTTGCGGCTGCCCCGATGAAATCCGCTCTCCGGTCTCCTTGTCAAAATGGCACCACGTCAACGAATCTTTATACGGGCTCCCGCCTCTGTACCGAGGCAACTCGGACATGAAGTTTGCTAGCCGACATGTCCAAGATTGAAGTAGAGAGAGTATAGAATACTTTGTCTCAAGACACCCGACGAATCGGGCGAAGGTAAATGAAGTTGCCATGGGGAATTGGTGAGCAATGGAAATTTCAAGGAGAAAATCAAAATGAGCTTCTACACCAAAAGAATGGTGCTCGGCCAGTATGAAGCCAGCAAAGGAATTGGTGCTCTGTGGAATGCCATCAAGTATGTGTAGTGAATAGAGTGGAAGTTATTAATACAAGCAACACACATGAATTAAACTATAGCCACAATTTCTTCCACAAAAAAAAAATCTCCATCCAAAACAATAAACAATGAGCCACCTAATACCCATGCTGCCACCAAGCCAAACAAACCCATGCTAGCATTAAATGAAAGCATGGTCACACAACCACTACAAGCATGGCTCACCAAAACAAAAAGCCTAAGCTCACCCAAAAGAATGGTTCGGCCAAAAGAGAAAGAATGATAATATGGCCCCAAAAAAAGATACTCATTCATAAACAATTAATTAAACATTAAAGATAATGTTTAACCGAGGGATGAAAAACTGGCAACTTCAAAAATAACCCCGTAACGAATTACAGGATTACCCCACAACTGTATATACATACCCGCACTTGTATTCCGACCGAATACGAATGCAATGGGATAAAAGTATTCCAACACAATACAATACTAGGATCCGGCTTAAGCCAAATCCCACTAGTATTATCCGTCCGAACCATGACACGTGCACAAGTTCACGTGTATGTTCGAACCCTGCCATAAAACCATACGGCCTCTACAATGTTTCGTCCGAACTTGGGAAACTTTCTGTGGGGGACTCTAATGACTCATCAATACACTGGCACTGTGTATAACCACAAGCACGTCAGAGGTACTAGCTGTACGTAACAGTTGCCTATGTATTGAACGAAAGGAAAGCTGGCGAGCGAACTCATCCTGAAACCCTACTGAGCCTGACAGTGACAATATCCGTACAGTCCGGTCTGTTCATCTAAGAGTATCGCATATCGAGTCTAGGGGGTGGATAAAGTCAGACTCCTACTAACGCGATAATTCGTGTCGGTATGAAGCCCATCACCACCTGAGAAACTACCGATCCTAGATCGGTAATTCTCGACTACCTTGGCCAAGGTTTTCTGGTGATGGCCACCCGTGCACTGCGCGACATCAACCCCCAATACCGGGAGAGACGAATCCCCGACGATCCGCTCACTGCCTCCATGTGGCTCGGGACTGTATCCAACTAAAACCTGTTTGCACGACTCCTTTGAGTCGTGGTAGGGTAGTAATCAAAGCACAGTGGGAAATCACACGAGACAAATGACGATCTCAGGTCGACAGACTAACCTGTACATATATCACCTGGGAACTGCTATCTGACAATAGGTATAATAACAACTAGCAAGTTCCCGGCGAGTCCTGTCCGGTGTACTCATAACCGAATGAGCACCTGTATACATCTTAGGTGAACTAACTGACACCAGTGGCTTGTGAGACCGGCCACCGCCCCTCGTAGGGGTCTCGAACTGTATACACTAGTCTACTATCGGAGTATCGATGCCCAGTCTCGAAACTCCTACGATTAGGGACACTTTAAGGATGTGCTTATAGACCCCAGCTCCCACCTATATGATTGCCATCATACTGCTGGCTGTCAAGCAAGAATCCTATGGGCTCTATTATCATGTACATGATGATAAAGACAAACCAGATAGCATACTATCATCTCGAGTAAGACTGTCTTACCGGTATAAGTCCTCCCTCAATCATTGCAATCACGTACCCGCGATCCAATAATTGACTTCGAGGGCACTATATCCAACAGGCAGGATCTTAAAGATCAAGAGATGTGTGATTTTAAAAATCTCTTCTTTTTGAGATCTGATGGGAGATCTAAGCTCCCCTTTGTGGGTTTTGTGGTGAAAAACTCTTTAGTTTTGGAAAAGGAAGAGTAAAACTCTTGATTTAATTTCAAAAGAAAGAAGAAGGTTTAGAACCTTCAGAAAGAGGAAAGAGGCACAAACCCTAGATTTTTGAGGGGAATGGAAAAAGTATCTTAGATATTTTCATCATGTTGCCTTATATAAGCTTACATGTTTACATATAGCCCCTTGGGCTTTACAAAATGGCGTTTTGCCCATCCCATGGCTCATGTGCCATTTCTTTTTGCACATAAGCCATGGGCTTACAAAAAATTGGCTTTATACCCATTTTGTTTACATTCATGCAAAAAAAATTACTTAAAAATTATTTATTACATGATTTCATTTTGGCATAGGGGAGGGCCGGCCGTTTCATGTTCGAACTCGACCTAGGCATGGGCCCACTTGGATTAGGGTTGACTTTGACTTTGACTTAGTCAACCAGGGTGCAATTTTTGACTTCAACAGATATGAGATGCGATTTTGGTGCACACCAGATGCACTAAATCGGGATTCTTTGTGTATATCAGATGCACCAGATTTTTCTGTCAGGCACACCGGTTCCCCTGACAGGTGTTTCGTGCACACCCGTTGCACTTAAATGTTGTTTCTGTGCACATGTATGGCACATTCATGGATTTTGATTTCCATGCACACCAGACACACGTAACATTCATATGCACATTTTGGGATTGATTTCTTATGGAGAAGTACGTTTTTATGACATTTACTATTTGTTTTCGTACTGAGAAGGACTAGTCAGAGGACAGTACCTGAATATAATTTGCATGCATTGATAGCTATCGAAGGGATTTCCAAAAAGAGAGCTATAGTCTCAGTATTTACCTACGTGTCTGATATGACACAAAACGTTTAAAATAAGGAAACCCTTCTAAATTGTTTTCAAAACGGCGGGACGTGCATATTAAGCAAAAGATATATACATATATGGTTATTTTCTTACAATAGACGTCCGCCACTGTGCAGTGTTATGCGCATCGCACAGCAACATGAAAGGTATGGCATGCATTTCTTTTAGATGTTTATATATATAGATTTGATGTTTACATGTATAGTTTTGATGTATATCATATTGGTTTCGTTTTGGATTTGACATCTGTGTCTTCACCATGACTTCGATGATTGCGGGATGCTTGACGGAGTTTTGATTTCGAGTTATCTGCTCATTGTTCATGCGCATGCATTGCGCTATGATACGTTTTATGTATTGATGATTTCGGAGCCCCGACGACTTGGACTCTTTACTGAAATGTTTTAGTATTTGAGGGGTTTAAATTTAAATTCGGGGACCGAATTTCTTTAAGGGGGAAAAATTGTAACAAGTCATAAAAATAAAATATTATTTTTTGGGATTTTTTTATAATTAAATAATATTATATTGAATATTTTAATAAGACGGTATAATTAAATACCGATAAATTTGGGAAATTTTGGAAAATTATAGAAATTACTAAAAAGAGGGTGTTTTATTAGATTTAAGAAAATTATGAAATTTTATGATTTATTATATACCATTTTAGTGCTAATTGCAATTAAATATCGCTAATCTCGCATTAATCCGGTTTTGTGCACATGGCATGCACTAAGTCATTTTTAGCACTTGTTACATTTTTCTTTCATGCTTTCTTCTTCTTTTTTTATCTTGCATGGTTCTAAAATTTAAAGAGAAGAAAAGAATAGAAAAGAAAAGAAAAAAGAAAAGAAAACATTAAAGAATGGAGGGATGAGCATGAGAGAGAGAGAGGTGAGGGTCAAACCTTGGTCCTGGCATTCCCCTCCTTCATTATTTTCCTCTTCACTTTCCTCTCCTCTTCTCCCCATGGCAGCATACTCTCCCTCCCCCTCTTAAAGCCTCAAAACAACCCCCAAAAAAACCCAAAAGTCCATCCCCACTTCACAAAAAGCATGCACAAGCTCACAAGCTACACTTTGGACCAAGAAAAATTTGATTTTGGTGCCCTAAGGGATTCATGAGTGCAAAATGAGGTAATTATTCCATCATTAGTGTAGAACTTCCATTTGTTTTTGCATCCATGTTAACTTAAAACCGATATAGTGATGTTTGGTGAGGTTTGGAAATTCCAAGTTAGGGTTTGAGAAATCCTTGAGTTGTGAAGTGCAATTGGGTGTAGTAGTGACCTTAAAAACCCCTTAGTGATAACTTTTTGGAATAAAACAGAGACTTAAACCCCTATTAGCGAACTTAGAAATCCCCGATATCCGTATTTTGTGGATTCTGTGAGGATATAATGAAATCTGCTAACACCCGGGTGACCTGAAAATTATTTAGCAAACACAGGGGAATGTACAGGCAACCTAGGACCCCCCACTGAAACCCTAGAACCTAATTCCTCTCCATGGCCGCAAATATATTCGTTCTGGACGCAATTTGCGGCCAGACTTGGTTCAAATTGGTTCGTATTGGTTCTGTGGCTTTATCTCCAGTAAATTAGACCCCTCCTGTATGCAAAATTGGCTAATTTAACTTAGGGTAAAATCTGGAGCATGTTTTCAAAGTTGCTACTTTATTTTTCATGTTATTTATGAAATAAAGTTTTGATATTGGTGTTTTTATCGGACGATTCACATTCATATGTCAATCGTCGAGGGTTGTTAGTTATTCTTGCATGCGTAGATCATGGGTTTTAACCCATGTGTGATACGCGTGCCGATTTGGTTTTCGTATGCGATTTCGAATTACAATGTCATGTGATATACATGTAGGTACCCTTAAGTGGGTTCGGACCAACAAGGATGGGCGTGGCGACATCGACTTCGACAAGCGAGGATCAAGGTGAGTGGATATATATCTACGGGGGAAGTCGGGTGGATGGCGTATAGCACCCCCGCAGTTTCGTAATAGAACGCGAATGTGTTATATCTATATTATATATTTACATATATGGATGCGATATGGAATGACTTTGGATTAGTATAGTGTACTTGTAAGTTAGTGTTTAGTCGCGAACCCTAGGGTAGTGATTTGCATACACGCACAAACACATACATTCATTTTATTTACCTGTGCGTATATAGGGATATGTATATATATATATATACACACATGGGTATGGAACTATGTATATATATACGTATACATAAAAATGGATTATGAGGAAGTACTTGGGATTGGAGATGAGTCGATTGAGATTGGGCTGGATGCCATGAGAACAGTGATATGACATGGTTCGTATTATGAGATACGACACGATGTTTAGCGGGTCCTATAGGCGTAGAGTTTTCATACATACGCATGCATATATGTAGATGGTATCAGTATGTACTAGACGTAGATCAGTACCCCCAGATCATGATATATGATAAAAAGGATACCAGATGAATAATGAGATAATATGATATTGACCCGTACCCAGATTTGGGATGCCGTACGATGGATTTACGTACGAGTTATATTGATGATAGATCCGCACTCTTGACTCGAGAATGTCATATTGTATAGGGTATCGTATGTGATACTATTGAGGCGGGATCACCGACTATTATATATATACGTATCGACTCAGACTTAGGTGGTTTCCTTACCTTTTGATTAGACCTGTAGTTTACTTGTAGACTTGATATTTATGTTGTGATTATTATTCAGCTCCCGCATATTATTGTTGTTCGCATCGCATTGCATGCTTATATTGTGTTTTCATATGTTAGTATTGAAATCATGCTGGCAGGACACCAGCACCATTACCGATGATGCGTATATTCCACATACACTTACTTGTCGGCTCACACACATCATCATCGGTAATTGCCATGTCACGTACACTTTAGAGAATATTATTTCATTGACATAGCTTATTAGCTGATAGTTTCGACATGGTATTAGCGTACTTGTTTTTATATTCTAGTTTAGACATTGCATTTATTACTTGCTATTTCATGAATAATATTATTCACAGTCATGCATTTTTATTTAGGGCTAGAGCGGATTGCCGGAGCCCAATACTTTTAAATTCATTGTTATTTATTCTCGAGATTTGGGTTTTCCATGAGATTTATGGATTTGGAGAAACCGCAAGATTTTATAAAACTGATTATCATTTTAAAATGAAAGTTGCGGTTTTCTCATGATATGATTTGAGATTGTCCACCATGAGTTTTCTCGGCTCTTGAGCGATATCATACACCCAATTCGAAGAGGAGTAGAGTCCGTCTGTGGGTGCATGGTGGACCCAGTGCGGGATCCCGGAGCAAGAAGATCGCAGTTGATCGGCGTTGAGCCTGTGACAGGGGAGCATTACTGACCAGTGATTGTATTGTGACTCATCGGATATCCGGAGGATACCGATTGGAGTTGGGCCAGTCCGGATAGCCGGAGCCCAGGGGCCAGTACGGATAGCCGGAGGCCCAGATATTGATACTTGAGGTATTTGAGATATTATGATATGGGCCAGTCTGGATAGCCGGAGCCCGAGATATTGGATATTGGGATTTATGTTTTGTGTCGATGCTAGACACCGAGTTATATTGATTTATTGATGATACCTCATTTTAAATATACAGAAACTCACTAAATTAAGAAAACAGTTTTCTCATACATGATCCATTCTGTTTTCATATTATCACATTCATACCTCATACACATGATATATAGCTACCGAGGCACTGACACGAGCACATGGGATTATACTTATGTATAGATGTTTACCCTTGCCACCTTATCATGCTCCAGACTATATCATTTTGAGGTTATATATTATTGATCGTATTGACCTAGGATTGAGTCATACATACGATTTCTGGTCGGTGATGTTTTCTACTCACGAGTGGGCAACTCACTCCCGTTGTGCCACAGTTTCTTGCAGGTTTTGTCGTATATGTTTCATTACGGCTTTGCTGGCACACTGCTTCCATTACGGATGATTGCTTTGGTAGGTGGGTTCACTTGTTTCGTGACCACCATTGTACTTTATTTTATTCATTGTATATAGTAAACTCCATCAACTAGACTTGTATATTTATTCTGACTAGAGATCAGTTGTATTATTATTTCGACCTTAGAGTCGCGCGTTGTATTATATTGGTTTTCCTGATGTTTTTGAGTTTCCTTTTGAGTTTGATCCTCGCCCTTAGGCGTTGTATATTATATTGCTTGCGTGGTTGTGACCGTCGATTGACGAAGAGCTGGCTCCCGCTTGGGGATGCCTTGTATTATTCATGTATATATTATTCATGTTGTACCCCGTTCGGGGCTAGTATTTACAAAGGAAACTCTGCCGAAATTTTCAGAAAAAACTTGATGTTTTAAAAGGTGCATAATTCGGCTTATGCTATTAAAACCACTTGCTTTTAAACAAGTATTCCTTCATTTATTATTTAAAAATGGTTTAGATTTCTGGGATTTTGGATTACTTGAATTAGATGGACCCCTATAGACTTCATATGATTCAAGTGCCAGTCACGTGTCATTTCCGGGTCATGACAGATCGTTGGATCCCGATACCTACTGTGAGTTAGAGTTACTCCTAAGAGAGTTTTACACATTATAATTAGCCGATCAAGTAGGTGTCTAGAAAGGTGTCAATGGGGTTACGCCCTTAGGAAAACGAGGTTTATTCTAATTAGGTCCGTGTGAAAACACGGGGAACCTCCCTCAAAGTACCGGCACTGGCCTTGCTGAAAGATTGGCGAACTTGTAGGGTGTAATTGATCCCAGCTAGTCTTTCCTTTTAGGGTTTGGAGGAAGATTTGATAAAAACAGTGGGAGCCATCCTGATTAGATATGTTAATAACCAATCTAATCTTGCAAGAGCGCACGCAGAGTATTTTCTTCTCTCTCTCTAGGTAGAGACCATGTCACGCCTTAATCAAGATAATAATACGGATGTATTGACCGAACCTGCTTGTTATACTGAGTTAAGGAACGTTGGTCCCGCTCCAACTTATAATTATTATAAGACAGAGCAGGAAATAGGGAATTACCAGAATTCCCTTGCCACCCAAATGAAGAAAGTGTATGTTGATGCATCTTCTTCGGGTGTGTTCATTACATAGAACTGTTTCTCAGTATACTTTACGTCCTGGGTATGAGAAACCGGATCAGGATCCCAGATATGTAATCTGTAACATGAGCTACAGATAGGTAGAGAACTGAGAACGAGTGATAAGTTTCAAGAGTTGGAAACGGTGCAAGTGTTGCAGCCAAATATGTTGGCAATTATCACCCTGTATTACCAAAATACATTGATTCTGAACGAATGTTATTAGATACCGAACCTAATATACAACATCATATCATTCTCTTTATTTAGTAAAAAAGGATATTGTAACATTTCGAAAATTTAGATAATAAATTAATTTAGTTAATTAAATAATAAAATGTTAATTTACAAGGTTATTGAAACAAAATAGGATATTTCATAAATGGTATATGAAACAAATTAAATTTGAAGTTTAGTTGTAATATTAATGAATCATAAGGGTTTTAGTGAAAAGGTTAGCTTCATGTGTAATATGATAGAGTATGGGGGGTTAGGTGATAAGATTAGTTCCTTATGCAAATTAGAATTTGTTAAGGGTTGTTATGCAAAAAGGGTAAGGTCAAGTTAAACTTAAGTGGTAACCATAGCATAACATATCATAGGTGACACTTCATATGTCCACCTCATTCTTGCATGAAAACACCACCCCTTTCATGCTCACACTTCCTCCTTCCTCTCATGCCACCTCCATCTCTTAACCTCCACCTCATGCATTCTCTACACCACACAATACATAGTAAATTCCTTAGCCTCTCAACTGAACACTATACTTCTTCAGCCCAAACCAAGAAATTGCTAAGTGTTCATACTAGAAGAGAAGGAGAGAGCAATGGTTTCCTTCATCAAGTGTACCTTTCATCAAACTCAATACACTACAACCCTTAGAGGATTCCATCATAGGATTCTGGAGCTGGTGTTCTCTTGTGAATCATTCAATAGGTATAAGTTCATACCTTACCATTTTAGTTTAATTCAGTTTTTGTTTGAAATCGGATATCGTATTTTGATAAGTTAGGATCTGTCTGGAATCTACTATAGTTTAGTTGGAAATTAACCTAACCAAACAGTATCATTATATTGTAATCTGGACATAGAATAACCCATAGGAAGACGAACCCTAGTGCTCGGATTTTGGCCGGCGACCATCAAGGAAAATCCGATCTCGCCGGATTTCTTGGAGAGTTGGCTTATGTGGTTTTTAGGGTAGGTCTTGTTGGAGATATTGCTCTCAGAGTCAATTATTGGATCACAGGCACGTGATTGCAATGATTGAGGGAGGACCTATCCCGGTAAGACAGTCTTACTCGAGATGATAGTATGCTATCTGGTTTACCTTTATCATCGTGTACTGCTTTAGGTGACCTGACAGGTCACTATTACACGTTGATAGAGCCCCTAGGATTCTTGCTTGACCACCAGCAGTATGAGGGCGATCATATAAGTGTGAGCTGGCAGTCTATAAGCACATCCTTAAATAGTCCCTAGTCGTGGAAGTTTCGAGACAGGGCATCGATTCTCCAGAGTAGACTAGTGTATACAGTCGAGACCCCGACGAGGGGCGGTGGCCGGTCTCACAAGCCACTGGTGTCAGTTGGTTCACCTAAGATGTGTACAGGTGCTCATTGGGTTATGAGTACACCGGACAGGACTCGCCGGGAACATGCTAGTTGGTCTTATACCTGACGTCAGATAGCAGTTCCCTGGTGACATGTGTACAGGTTAGTTCATCAACCTGGGGATCGTCATTTGTCTCGTGTGAGTTCCCACTGTGCTTTGATTACTACCCTACCACGGCTCAAAGGAGTCATGCAAACAGGTTTTAGTTGGGTACAGTCCCGAGCCACATGAAGGCAGTGAGTGGATCTTCAGGGGTTTGTCTCTCCCGGTATTGGGGGTGAGGTCGCGCTGTGTCTAGGAGAGCCATTACACGAAGTCCTTGGCCAAGGCAGGAGATTTACTGGTAGGTATTCCAGTAGTATCTCAGGGTGTTCTGGGCTACACTCCGACACGACTTGTACCGCTTTTGGGGGTCTGACTTTTACCCATCCCCTAGGCCCGCCATGCGATGCTCATAGACGAACGGACCGGACTGTACGGATATTGTCACTGACAGGCTCAGTAGGGTGTCAGGATGAGTTCGCTCATCGACGTCCCTTTTGGTCAATAGCTGGTGGCCCGTTACGTATTGGCTTATACCTCTGAAGTGCTAGTAGTTAAATCCACAGCCATAGTATTGACGAGTCTTTAGAGTCCACCACACATTCAGTTACTCAGCTTTTGGGCGAAAAGCTGTAGAGGGCGTATGGAGATATGGCAGGGTCCGATCAGATACGTGCGGTATTGCACGGATCAGGATCGGACGGTTAGTACTAGAGGCCGTATAGTTATATGGCACGGTTCGATCAGATACGTGCGGTATTGCACGGATCAGGATCGAACGGATTATACTAGCCGGCTTTGGTTTAAGCCGGATTCTAGTATAGTACAGTGTAGATTTTGTCTCATTGCATTTGTATCCGGTCGGAATACAGATGCGGGTGTGTATGCACAGTATCGGGATTTTCCTGTAATTTATTACGGGACCAGTTTTCTGGAGTTGCCAGTTTGCATTCCGTTCCGGCCGGTTTTCCTTTGTTCTTTCCCGGCCGGACTTTTCCGATGGAGGGGGTTATTTGCAATTGTGCAAATAACATTTGTGGAGGGGGTTTCTTGCAAATGTATTCATTATGATATGTTAAGCATCTTTGCTTTTTCATCCATGATGGTGCATTTATTTGATATGAAAGGATTAGATGTTGTTATGGAGTTGATTTGAGGTTTACCTTGAAGGAAGGGGTCACCCTCCACCTTTTCCTACACTCACCTCCCTTCTTGTTATGTTTGATATATCATTCCTCCACCATTCTCACTTGATGAGAGATGGCTACACTTATGAGAAAAATATGAGAGAGTTTCATTTTGAGCTTGTGGGATTTTTCTTGATCTCATTTCATGCTAGGAAAAATGCAAGCACCATTTTTCCGTATCTTGTTTCCTCCATCATCTTCAAATGGCAACAAAACCCCAAATGAGACATAGCCTCTACACTACACTTTCTACAGCAAATCTTGGACGCGTCGGCCAGCCAACTTCACGCCCGAGTTGCCTCGGTATTGAGGTGGGAGCCCGTAAAAGATGCAGGCGACGTGGTGCCCTTCCGGCTAGGAGATGGAGACCGGACATTCCGCGAGAGATCGAGACGACAACGAGAAGACCGGAGGACTCGGATCACTCGGTATATCTCTAACCCGTCTTGTTGTTAGCTAGATCTAGTTTAATGGCCCGATCCGGGGTTTAGTGCGCGGTGGTGCCGGTTTGCTAAGTTCGCAAAATTAAAGTTTATCACCGCTTCCGCATTTGGCCGTCGGATTGACGGCCGAGGCACCGCCGTGCACTTACAGTGGTATCAGAGCCTCGCCATTAACTTCGTCTAGCTTTGTTTGATGTGTTTGCATTTCCGATCGACCAAAATTCCAAAAAAAACCACATTTTCCTCACATCAGTTTTCTGTCGAATTTTTTCTGGCTCTAAAATTTTTTCAGGTTGTAGAAAACTGATGTACAAGAAGTTCTAAGAGTTCTGGGAAAATTCGAGACATTGATCTCTCAGGTAGAGCGCGGAACCGCGGCAAAACCACCCTTGTTGCCGCGGTTCCGCCGCCCTGTTGAGGGATCAATGCGTCAAAATTTTCCCATGGGCTGATGGGCTGAAATAAGGGTTTTAGAATATTAAAATTGGGCCCAGAATTTCTGTGAGTGCTACAGTATTGCTTGGGGGCCCACTTGTTAATTTTTGATCGATCGGATATTTTAAACACATTATTTCACAGTATTTACATTATATCTGCGACCGTGAATGTCACTCGATCGGTAAATCCGGTCTAACTGCTATAGCCCGGTTAGACGGATTTGCGAACGTGACTTTCACGTTGATGTTCTGTGTTTTTGCTGTGATGTTGCGGATCGGTCGTGGGGGATAGCCTGGATGCAATGCTAGTACAGTTTTGTTGTATTATATACATTTGATATTGCAGGGCGAGCGTCCGACATGTGGACTGCCGTCACTGCCTGTTTGTATTATTATTTTGGGGCACGACCAGGTTGCGGTCGATGTACCCGGTGTATGTATATTTTACTTTCTGTACTAGGATTGCCCCGCGGAGGGGTGCACGGATAGCCGGGTTCTAGAGGGCAACAAGCCCGCATCTCATGGTATTGAGACGGAGGGGGCTTCACTCTAGGATTGGCAGGCTATTCGCCGCACTCGTAGGGGGTACAGGTTGACCCAGGAGGGGTGCCCAAGTTACCGGATTCCGTGAAGTGCTGGGTGGTCCATTCACGGCGCTGAAGGGGGCTGCCTCGCTTCAGGTTTTGGCGGGTAATTTGCTGCACCCGTAGGTGTCTAGGATTTCATTTCACAGGCTATCCACACGACCAGGGGAACGTCGGGTTTCAGTAGTGGCTCTGTGAAACCCGGGGATCGCAGATATCTGTATTGTTCTGTGATGCTGTACATTTCTGTGATGTTGCATTTTATCACGCATTGAGCGAATATAATATATTGGTATATATATTAGTAGATGTTGTATATGTTTTACATCCGCGCTAGTCCAGTCCCCGCTCTGTCGTTAGTTAGCTAACCTAACGGGTAATGACGGGACCCAGTGGCGAATGCGGATGGCATATACGTACATCAGTATATTTTCGTTCTTTGTGGTGTGATCATTTGATGGGACTGCGTTGATTCGGATCAATGCAAGTTAAAACAAACCTAATCTGATGTTGTTGGAACACTTTTCAAAAAGCTGTTATTGCAAGGACGTTCACTTTTGTTTTGCATAGTGATATTCGGTTATGAATATCCAGCACCTCAGTCGACGAGGCAAGGGCCGAGATCCCTTCACCGGGAGTGACCCCTTGGACAGAAATTTGCGTCAGGGCATTAACTTCACTATAGCCGATTACTTTTGCTTTGCACCGTGGTATTCATTTGGAATATCCTGCACCCCATTCTACGGAGAAAGAGCCGAGATCCCTTCACCGGGAGTGACCTCTTTAGTAAAGGTTTTCGTCACTATATTTTCTAAAAAGCTATCCGTTCCTTCAACGATATCAAGTTCATTACGTTAAAGGTTTTCGCCAGAAACCATTCGTAGCCCTCCGTCGTTTCATATGGATAGTCAATAGTATTCAAGCTGTGTATGTTGGCCAAAGTCAAGGCACAGTGTTTGGTAGCTGTTGGTTATTCATATACAGCATAGATAGATGTGTTGGTTTGGGGCAGTCGTACTACCATTTTGGCCAAAGTCAAGGGTATGTACGGGTGGGCTCAAATTAACCTGGAGAATGACGGGTTGAACTTGACATGTGACTTATGATATGTTGGCCAAAGTCAAGGTCATAAGAGCATAGGGTAGAAATCCACATCGGGAGTTTCAAAAGAACTGAAACTTGCCAGATATGCGCATACCTTCTGGAGTGTGATACCGTGAGCGGATTCCGTCATGTTATCATGCGATGATAGTTGGATCCCGATTCCCACTGATGAGTTGGTTTACTCCTCGGGTGATCCCGACTAGTTCTTCTTTCAGGTTTGGAGGAGAATTTGAGGTACAGTGGGAGGTTTCCAGATTAGATAAATTGGTAACCATTCTGATCTAGGATAGAGTGCACGCTGAGTGTTTCTTTTCTCTCTCTCTCTGGCAGCGACCATTGACCCGACCCAAGACTATGACTCAGAGACCAAAATTAACCGAACCTTCTTTACACTGTCTTTTGGATTGTCAGAGTTGCAGACCTCATTGCCACTCCTACTTTTACCCTTTTCTCCAAGACACCCCGTATTACTACGAACGTCCACTTCCATTGGACAAAACCATCGTATGGTTAGATACGAACTCGAAGGAATTCAAGGATGGTTTCCGGTTCTGGAGAAAACGGATAGGATTATTCAGTTGTCTTTTCCCTTTTTCCTTCTCTCAAGTTGTGAGTACTCCTTGGTTTAGAAGATAGTACACCTATTATGCAAATTGGATAGTCTTCTTCCAAACCTTAGGCTGGTGCCGACCGGTAGGGAATGAAGAAAACCAATTAGCCTAAACGGTGTGCAGAAGGTATTAAGATTAAGACAAAGTAAGGGATTAGTAAGAGGGCAAAGTAAATTGCGACTGATATTCACGACCAAACCAAGTATTTCTTCGCCAATCCTAAATCACCTTTGTATTTCTCCAGGACACTCCGTATCACTACGAAGATCCACAGTTTATTGGATAATCCATCGTATGGTTATATACGAACTCGAAAGGAACTTGTTCCAGTTCGGGGATGGATTCTGGTCCAGGAGAAATAGGAATAAGGTTTATTCGGTTGTCTTTTATCTTCACCTTCTCTCGCATTGCGAGTGCTCCTAGGACTAGGACAGTACACCCATTATGCTTATTGGATAGTCTTCTTCCAAACCATAGGCTGGTGCCGAACGGTAGGGAAGGAAGAAAACCAATTGGCCTAAAGGGGTGTGCAGAAGGTAATGACTAAAGACATATAAAGGGATTTGGAGAGGTGGCAAAGAATTATACGGTTATAGTTGTGAATCTGGATAATGGTAGAGGCATTACTAGGAATACCAGGATACCCCATCGAAACATTTCAATGTTTCAGTTCAACTGTGTACTGTTAAAAGAAAACTGATTTCCTGATTAGACACTTGCTCCAGGGTATGTATTTACCAAGTTTGATTCTCACATCTGTATGGTTTTACAGATGATGAGTAGGAGTAAGTCATTGGGAATAGGGTGATCGTCCTCATTATATCGGGATTCGTTGTAATCGGTGATATTTGAGGAAGTCACCTGGGTTGTTTGCCGGTCGGCAAATATTTGGTTTTGAATATCCGCTGTTATGCACCAATTTCAAATTGATATATCTGTACGTCTATTTTCATAGAGTGAGATATACCTTTTGAAATTATGTCGATGACATTTACCTATATCAGTGGATGGTTAGGTAAGGAGCATTGAACAGCGGTGTAATTCTTCTTAACCATAAGTACAGTTTTCTACCTACAACACACAGTGAATGAGTTATCAGACTCAAGGGACTTATACAAAGTATTGTATGTTGTCCAGTGTCTATTAGGACAGAGGGGTTGGTTCTCGTACTATATTCGGTTTACTTATGACTTCTCTAGTTTTTAGACAAGTGTTTCGTAGAAACACAGGGTCCGAATTTTGAGAAGTTATAGGTATTTGAATAAAGTAGAGAACCAAGTATTGCAAGTATCAGGATTCTTCAAAGTGATCGAAGATGTAGATACTTGTGTATGGTATTTAGTTGATAGTAATGATTAAGAGAACTTGCTTCTCTTTCAGGTTACTCATAATTGGAAGCATTCCTAAGTTGAGTAACGCTGATCGGCCTCTTTCCATTTAGTAGACATGCACTGGAGACAGCTGCATGATTTGAATCTGGTTCAATTAAATCAGTGCCTCTGTTCCTATATTGGATATAGAACAGTTCATATCTTAACGATGTTAAGGTACGGGGAGTTGTCCGGCTTATGCTTAAAACCAGACTCTGGATAACTCAAAGGCGCGTTTCTGTAATGGCCGTTTGTGGGTTGACCCAGGCTATGACGAGGGTTGACTTCCTACCATCTGGGAGAACAATAGTAATATTGTTCTAGACTCGCCACAGTTTTAATAAAAATGGATTTTTTCAGAAAACAGTAGTGGGAGTATGGTAGAACTGGAAGTGATTCCAGAACCGCAAACGATTACTGAAGATTTGATAAGGAACCTAAGGATTCAATATGGATTGACATTCCATTGGCCACTCCGCAGATAAGGTGGGTAACTTCAGGCACCCGAGAGGTACCCCGGTAGCCTCAAGGACGGTGACAGGGAAGTTCTTGTTTACCCACACTTGCCATTGTTGTTGTTCCAGGCTGCGAGACCCGACAGGAGGATGAGTATAGCGTCGTTCTAAACTAGCTTTAGAAGTGCACGTCTATATGACTCTGCCAGAGGGTTGTCGTAGTCAGTGGGAGCAGCGGAAGCATTGGTGGACATCAGGCTTATGTCTATTTATAGACTAAAGCAGATATAGCGGAGATAGATCATCTATTTCTGATGTGACAGTCATGGGTTTAACGTCATCAGAATAGGGGATGGATCTGTTGAGAAGGTAGTAGGGTGTGATGTCATGGTATTTGGATGACATACACAAAGTAGGAAAGGAAACTCCTATACTACGATCGGTTATTCTTTGGTTGTCACACAGTGGTTTCTCCACATAGGACTTGAATATTATATCAGACATACTGGTTACTAGGTCTATGGTTTTAGATCTAGATTTGGGTGGTTTTCCAATCAGGGTACTTAGACAGCATTCTAAGAGTATTTAGAATGAACGACTCCTGGCACGGTAGTGTACCTGCAGGTAATGGAGTCACCCTTTCTAAAGGTGTCTTATAGACTAAAGTAGAGAGGGATGTGCATGATTGGTAGATCACTTGCTTAGGCAATTGAGTCAATCATGAGATGTCAAGTACCACACCAGATGTTGTTCTTGCACTAGATGCAATAAGATGATATTGATCCAACCTTAGAGAAACAATCGGAAGCAGTTTTAGAACATAAGTTAATGTTCTAGGGAATTGATAACGGAAGCCTCCTTTAGGAGACGGTTATCATTCCAGGCTTCCAAGGTGACCTGGACGACAAGGAGGTTGTCAGAGTTATAGTTTTCCCTCTGACGAGGGGCAGTATTTTGGACAGATGGTCCAGGTAGATACTGAGGGAAGGTATGGCGCAGGATACTGATTAAGTTCAGTTGACGATACAGTCTAAGAAGTTTGGGTTTGGAGTTCATTTATGAACTAGGTCCCATCAGATATCCAGACATTCTAAGACAGGTATTGCTTATTTCGGGAGATGGCTTTTCTCCGCGAACTTGAGATATAGAGAGACATAGAAAGAAACATCAAGGCGGATCCACTCACTGAGGCTATTCCTCGAACGCAATAGTTTCGCAAACGGAGCTTTGTGAGACTGACTAGTAGAGGAGTTGGGTGTTCGGTATCACACGGGCTGTGAGTATGCGACATCGCAATAATTAGCCTTGAGTGCAAGTGGGAGATTGTTGGAGATAGTGCCCTCAGAGTCAATTATTGGATCACAGGCACGTGATTGCAATGATTGAGGGAGGACCTATCCCGGTAAGACAGTCTTACTCGAGATGATAGTATGCTATCTGGTTTACCTTTATCATCGTGTACTGCTTTAGGTGACCTGACAGGTTACTATTACACGTTGATAGAGCCCCTAGGATTCTTGCTTGACCACCAGCAGTATGAGGGCGATCATATAAGTGGGAGCTGGCAGTCTATAAGCACATCCTTAAATAGTCCCTAGTCGTGGGAGTTTCGAGACAGGGCATCGATTCTCCAGAGTAGACTAGTGTATACAGTCGAGACCCCGACGAGGGGCGGTGGCCGGTCTCACAAGCCACTGGTGTCAGTTGGTTCACCTAAGATGTGTACAGGTGCTCATTGGGTTATGAGTACACCGGACAGGACTCGCCGGGAACATGCTAGTTGGTCTTATACCTGACGTCAGATAGCAGTTCCCTGGTGACATGTGTACAGGTTAGTTCATCGACCTGGGGATCGTCATTTGTCTCGTGTGAGTTCCCACTGTGCTTTGATTACTACCCTACCACGGCTCAAAGGAGTCGTGCAAACAGGTTTTAGTTGGGTACAGTCCCGAGCCACATGGAGGCAGTGAGCGGATCTTCAGGGGTTCGTCTCTCCCGGTATTGGGGGTGAGGTCGCGCTGTGTCTAGGAGAGCCATTACACGAAGTCCTTGGCCAAGGCAGGAGATTTACTGGTAGGTATTCCAGTAGTATCTCAAGGTGTTCTGGGCTACACTCCGACACGACTTGTACCGCTTTTGGGGGTCTGACTTTTACCCACCCCCTAGGCCCGCCATGCGATGCTCATAGACGAACGGACCGGACTGTATGGATATTGTCACTGACAGGCTCAGTAGGGTGTCAGGATGAGTTCGCTCATCGACGTCCCTTTTGGTCAATAGCTGGTGGCCCGTTACGTATTGGCTTATACCTCTGACGTGCTAGTGGTTAAATCCACAGCCATAGTATTGACGAGTCTTTAGAGTCCACCACACATTCAGTTACTCAGCTTTCGGGCGAAAAGCTGTAGAGGCCGTATGGAGATATGGCAGGGTCCGATCAGATACGTGCGGTATTGCACGGATCAGGATCGGACGGTTAGTACTAGAGGCCGTATAGTTATATGGCACGGTTCGATCAGATACGTGCAGTATTGCACGGATCAGGATCGAACGGATTATACTAGCCGGCTTTGGTTTAAGCCGGATTCTAGTATAGTACAGTGTAGATTTTGTCTCATTACATTTGTATCCGGTCGGAATACAGATGCGGGTATGTATGCACAGTATCGGGGTTTTCCTGTAATTTATTATGGGTCCAGTTTTCTGGAGTTGCCAGTTTGCATTCCGTTCCGGCCGGTTTTCCTTTGTTCTTTCCCGGCCGGACTTTTCCGATGGAGGGGGTTATTTGCAATTGTGCAAATAACATTTGTGGAGGGGGTTTCTTGCAAATGTATTCATTATGATATGTTAAGCATCTTTGCTTTTTCATCCATGATGGTGCATTTATTTGATATGAAAGGATTAGATGTTGTTATGGAGTTGATTTGAGGTTTACCTTGAAGGAAGGGGTCACCCTCCACCTTTTCCTACACTCACCTCCCTTCTTGTTATGTTTGATATATCATTCCTCCACCATTCTCACTTGATGAGAGATGGCTACACTTGTGAGAAAAATATGAGAGAGTTTCATTTTGAGCTTGTGGAATTTTTCTTGATCTCATTTCATGCTAGGAAAAATGCAAGCACCATTTTTCCGTATCTTGTTTCCTCCATCATCTTCAAATGGCAACAAAACCCTAAATGAGACATAGCCTCTACACTACACTTTCTACAGCAAATCTTAGACGCGTCGGCCAGCCAACTTCGCGTCCGAGTTGCCTCGGTATTGAGGTGGGAGCCCGTAAAAGATGCAGGCGACGTGGTGCCCTTCCGGCGAGGAGATAGAGACCGGACATTCCGCGAGAGATCGGGACGACGACGAGAAGACCGGAGGACTCGGATCACTCGGTATATCTCTAACCCGTCTTGTTGTTAGCTAGATCTAGTTTAATGGCCCGATCCGGGGTTTAGTGCGCGGTGGTGCTGGTTTGATAAGTTCGCAAAATTAAAGTTTATCACCGCTTCCGCATTTGGCCGTCGGATTGACGGCCGGGGCGCCGCCGTGCACTTACAGGTCTATGGGTGTGGATTAATGTGTTTGGTATTGTTTAAATAAGTTAGTTTTTCAATGGGTTAAATCTGTAAGCTAATATCAGTTTAGGAGTAAAATTATATATGCGACACACAACATGTTTAGTGTTTGTGATAATTTAACTACAGAAAGTGAATCTGGAACTAATAGGAATAATCACTAGAAAAACTAACAAGTCCAAAAGTATAATGAGCAAACTAGAATATTACATTGAAAACCTAAGCCCCAAACTCACCACAAAATCCGGCGACCCACCCTAAAATTCCGGCGACGCCGGCCTTACCTAGGCAATTGGTGTTGGTTTTTCTGCTGCAGCTTTGAGTTGGTATTTTACAAGTCTCTGTGTTGTTTGTGTTGTTTAAATATGTACATAGTAAAATCTGGGTACGTTTTAGAAATGGTTTTATCAAAATTCAGATATTTACGGTACGGAGTTTTCGTATTTTGATGTTGCAGCTGAAACGTTGACATTTATCCGTCAACGAAAGAATTTTGTTGTCATTTTGGGTTAAGTGTGTTGTAGGTTCTAACCTACGGGCGTTTAGCTTGTTGTTTTGGTTTTCGATATGATATTTACTTCTATGCGATTTAAATACGAATATAGGCACGATTCGAGAATTCCGAGACGGAGTGGGCGATTTAGCAGCGTGGATTCAGCGCGCTTTTAAGTTGGTGAGTAGATTTACATCTAGTGGGGAAGTCGGGTGGATGGCGCATACCACCCCCGCAACCTTACAAATAGTATTATGATATCTAGTTAGTTTAGTATTTATTCAAGATATTTATATAGTATCGCATGTAGTATGTCCTTCAATTTCATACAGTTTCATGCATAGTTATAGATGAGATATAGTGATACGATATGGATATGGTTGGCGGATTTGTACGAGAGATCATGCCATATTTTTGATGATACAGATACAGTGATACGATATGGATATGGTTTGATGGATGTGTATGAAGGATCACGCTAGACTTGAGATGATATAGATACAGTGATATGATGAGATATAATACAAAGATTTATACGTATTGGAAATGATGAACTTTATATGCTGAATAATGGCCAATTTATCCTTTGACTCGTAGAGTTAGATTATATTCCATTTTAGGATGTAATACTTGTATGAGCTATATTCTGTTAAAAACTACGATTCGTTTGTCTTTTAAATACTAGGATGCATGCCAGTTTCTAAAACGGATATCTATTTTAAATCTAGGGCAGCTTCCTTATTTCAAACTTAACGTTTCGATCATTTCTAAAGATAATGGTATAGCTCATAGCAAGTAATTACCATAGTTACGTTTAGATTACAATACATGTTTGCATTATATTATCCATATTATACGTTTTTGCGTTACGCACACTCTGATAGAATACTGCACAAATACCAATGATTACCATGCTGCACAAGCATGTAAATATATATTACACTACATCTCATTGGTACTTCCATGTCACTGTAGAACTGTACTGTTATATATGTACTACAATAAATAGGTTGTTACACCGTAGAACACTTGTACAAATACTAATGATTGCCATGTTGCATGAGCATAGACGCGCATGCTACACTACACATCATTAGTAATGTCATGACACAGTAGAATTGAAATCTATGTTTATGTGATATAATTATGTAGTCTTTTCTTATTCCTGTTGTAGATTGCGAATATTAGTACTATAGATGCTGTATTTGATTTCCTTGGATTTTCTGGGTATTTTACTCCTGATGATATATATCGGTGGTATGGGACACTGTTATATATGTATATATATAATATATCATCAATATAATCTATGTAAGTATTCTTATTCCTTACTTGATATTTTGATATGATGAGTTAAACACCCACCATGAGTTTTGTGTTTTCTGATTTTGATTCCGACCCGAGTGGGGGAGCTATACGGCTTCGGACTTATTATTCGGACTGAGTGGGGGATCTATACAGTCGGATATATGGTGGACCCGGTTCGAGCCCGAGGGGCAGGATAGCCGCATTATAGGCGGGGAGCCTAACGAGGATACTCGATTCCGGAGAGAGAAATGAACACGGCAGATATCCAGGGGATACTGACCGGGGTTCGAATGAGCACGACAGATATCCAGAGGATACTGACCGGGGTTCGATTGGGCACTGTTGATATCTAGAGGATACTGATCGTTGCTAGGATATCGGGTGGCGATCATCTGTTGAGATGGTGTCGACGGTATCTGCATTTACGTGTCGATGATGGACACGAGAGATTTCGGATTTTGATGTCGATGCTGGACATATATATATATATATATATATATATATATATATATATATATATATTGATATTGATATGATCATTATCATGAGGTACACAGTTAGATATTATTTATTGGATTCAACCAGGACTGATCCGAAAGACAGTACCTGCATATATTGGTACAGACATTCATATACAAAAAAGGATTCAAATACGAACTATAGATTCATGATTTTGACCCATATGACATTGAGCTATTTTTCTTAGGACTGGATGATTGTTAGTATTGCACATATGCAGATCATATAGTATATTTGTACTGATTATGATAGGACTATACTTATGACCTAGGTATTGTCATGCATTTCGATTTCTACCTTTAGATGTACTTTTATTCACTGAGTTGGCAACTCATCCCCGTTGTGCCACAGTTTCTTGCAGGATTTACCGCTTGGATTATCAGCGGCTTGGGCACACATTCTTTTCAGGGATTGATTGGTAAGTGGGTTATTATTGTATCATACTCACTCTTGATTATTCATGTATTCTTGTATCTAGTAGAAACTCCATCAACTTAGAATTGGTATATTTTGGACTTTGAAGCAAGACATAGGGTTTATGTGTGGTGATGTCGCACTCTTTGGAGTCGATTGCTGATTTAGATTGTTGGTTGCTCCATCGTTTGGACGTGGAGACTAGCTACCGTTGGGATGCTATTTTACTATGTTGTATCGGTTTTTTTTATAAAAATGTAAAGGAGGTGATGTCAAGTTTCAAAACATCATAAAACCTTTTCAACATACTTAGTTAAATTTAGATGTTATTTTAAATTGATTTTTTTCGGATGATTATTTAAACCTCACCTCCAATATTTTCAAAAAGTGTTTAGATTCCGGGTTTCCGCTTACTTGGATTGCGTCGATATCTTTAGATATCATGTGATTTAAGTGCCGGTCATGGCCACATTTGGGTTGTGACAAAGTTGGTATCAGAGCCTTTGGTTTAACCTTTGTTCGAGTCTAGGTTGACTATATGGAGTCTGGGCATAATTTTTGTTACCTGGGCTTGGCCTTATAGGACATAGACTTGACTTTGGGGGTCTTATACCCGAACTTTCGTTATATAAGATGGCCTTTGTTGATGGAGTAGGTATTAAGTAGAGTGACGTACCGTACATATGTTCCGCGGCATATTTACGATATGATACTCCGCCTAAGATATCTTAAGAATTATATCTTGAGATCTTCCTTCTATTCCTTCCGTTGATCTATCGTCGTCAGTGCATGATTGATTGTTTCGATCACCATGTTTATGAGGGCCAAGAGGGCTGCAGTTAGAGATACGGTTAGGGTAGACTTTTCTAGGACAATGACTGACCAGGGTGAATTTCCGATGATATAAAGACACGTCGTTTATTAATATTAATCAAGTTTTAATATTGAAGCGAGTTTCTTCGGGATCCGCACCATATGGAAGAGTCATTGCTTGATATCAGCCGGACATGAGGCGTGATGCTTTTCCCTTATCCGAAGATCATGGTGTTGCGTTCTGTATATATAGCGATAATAAACATTGCTGAAGTTATCAAGAGGTTGTTTCCAGAGTTCATGAAACTAAAGGTTGACGATGGTTACCGGTATAGATGGGTCCGCAGGATTCGTAGCCATTCAGAGGTGGGATGGTTAGGACTTTTAATCCATTATGGCGCTCTGAAACGAGATCGGTGAAAGTGATGTACTTCTACAGATGGATCTTGCTTAGACCAGATGCAAGTCGTTCGAGAAAGTGATCGTGCAGTAAGTTTTCCTCCGACAAATTGGGATGATTCTTCGAAGGTGAGATTAGCCAGATTCCTCTACAGAGTATCAGAACTGACGGATTCGTGTTTCTGAGTTTGTAAGACTCCGAGTTTTGTCATAACCAAGTATGACTTGCAATTCGTGTGACTATGCAGATACACTCCTTAAGTGATTGATACAGGAAATTTATGGAACAAGAGAAAGGTGCAAAGTTTAGAGGGTAGTTGTTCTTCACAGTTGATATCGAAGATTTGATGACTCATACGACAACACTTTCAGGAGGAAATTTAAAAGGGATCGCAGTGGTTACCAAGGAAAAGTGGATTCATTAATGAGTACTAGTTCCGGGCAGGCTGGATAAATAATTTTAGCATAAGACTCGATGGATTCTCTTCCAGGAGTTATAATAAATAAGATTTGATTTGGATTAATTGTTAGCACACAAGCAGAGGACAGAGATTTCCGTTATCAAACTGTTGCGTACAAGAGACTGAACTACTGATCAAGAAGGTGTGATAGGATGTATCCGCAATAAGACGAATGGTGTCATTGCTCCTCACCGGACGATCGCATAAAGAAGCTATTGTATTAGAGATTTGCAAGAAGAACCAGAATACGGAGACAGATAACGTTAGAATGTGGCAGACGGCAAGTAGAAATTCTTGCTATGCCAATCCCGGTGGTATAAACACCTTCTGACATTGAAGAGAATATAATTCGATGTCCTTTAAGTTCGATTTACGTTTTTTTATATACTCTAAAACATTCATTTTCAAACATTGGTGAAAGGACAACTCAATATCCGTGATTTTTGTATTTTAAGGATTTGAGGATCAATTTATGTTTTATGCACACTAGGCGCACTTGATGAGATTTCTAAGTACAGTACTTTCACTTTGACTTATATTTTGTGCACACCAGGTGCACTTGTTGAGATGGTAGTGCGAGGTGACTGCCCTCGATTGGAGTGTGTGTACACCGGATGCACTACACTGATTTTCCGTGCACATCAAATGCACATGGTTAAGAATTTATATATATATTCTAGGTATGCTTGGTTTGATTTCGTGCACACTAGTTGCCCGTTTGATTTTTGTGCACTCTGATGCATTTGATTTTAGTTTTGTGCACCCCGATGCACTTGAAATTTAAATTGTGGATCCCGATGCACATGGATTTGATTTTTGTGCACCTCGATCCACTTGGTATTATTTTGTATATTTTTAATTCCATGCACAGTGGGTGCAGTGGATATCGTTTCATGCACACCTGTTGCACTTAGCGCTATTGTTTTCGTGCACACCGTGAAGTGTGGTTTGAGACTTACGTGCAATCCCATTAGGGTTGATTTTGTTTTCATGCTTTGCACTTGATAGGACATGTTATAGATTGATTTATATAAAAGAATTTTTCGCTTGGTCGGGTGCACTGAAATTGCACTACGATCATGGCATTGATTGTGTGTACTTAGGATACATAATTGTTTTCGTATTTGGCAAATTTTTGTCATAACTGGAGTAATTCTCATAGCAACCACTAGAGTGACAGTTATGAAAGATTATATGTTTTGAGTTTTCACGCACACGGTTGCGTTGTGATGCATTTTAGCTCGTATGGGACTTTGGAGTCTTGCTATAACGAGAAATTTTCATGTTTTAAAGTTTGATCCCAGGAATTTTTTTTGAAATGAGTTGATTGGATTTAGAAAATGTTTTAAGAAAGTGGTTTAATTTAAATTCGGGGACCGAATTTTCTTAAGGGGGGAATATTGTAATATTTCGAAAATTTAGATAATAAATTAATTTAGTTAATTAAATAATAAAATGTTAACTTACAAGGTTATTGAAACAAAATAGGATATTTCATAAGTGGTATGTGAAACAAATTAAATTTGAAGTTTAGTTGTAATATTAATGAATCATAAAGGTTTTAATGAAAAGATTAGCTTCATGTGTAATATGATATAGTATGGGGGGTAGGTTATGTGATAAGGTTAGTTCCTTATATAAATTAGAATTTGTTAAGGGTTGTTATTCAAAAAGGGTAAGGTCATGTTAAGCTTAAGTTGTAACCATAGCATAGCATATCATAGGTGACACTTCATATGTCCACCTCATTCTTGCATGAAAATACCACCCCTTTCATGCTCACACCTCCTCCTTCCTCTCATGCCACCTCCATCTCTTAATCTCCACCTCATGCATTCTCTACACCACACAATACATAGTAAATTCCTTAGCCTCTCAACCGAACACTACACTTCTTCAGCCTAAACCAAGAAATTGCTAAGTGTTCATACTAAAAGAGAAGGTGTGAGCAATGGTTTCCTTCATTAAGTGTACCTTTCATCAAACTCAATACACTGCAACCCTTAGAGGATTCCATCATAGGATTCTGGAGCTGGTGTTCTCTTGTGAATCATTCAATAGGTATAAGTTCAAACCTTACCATTTTAGTTTAATTCAGTTTTTGTTTGAAATCGGATATCGTATTTTGATAAGTTAGGATCTTTCTGGAATCTGCTATAGTTTAGTTGGAAATTAACCTAACCAAACAGTATCATTATATTGTAATCTGTACTTAGAATAACCCATAGGAAGACGGACCCCGGTGCTCGAATTTTGGCCGGCGACCATCAAGGAAAATCCGATCTCGCCGGATTTCTTGGAGAGTTGGCTTATATGGTTTTTACGGTAGGTCTATGGGTGTGGATTAATGTGTTTGTTATTGTTTAAATAAGTTAGTTTTTCAGTGGGTTAAATCTGTAAGCTAATATCAGTTTAGGAGTAAAATTATATATGCGACACACAACATGTTTAGTGTTTGTGATAATTTAACTACAGAAAGTGGATCTGGAACTAATAGGAATAATCACTAAAAAAACTAACAAGATCAAAAGTATAATGTGCAAACTAGAAAATTACATTGAAAACCTAAGCCCCAAACTCACCACAAAATCCGGCGACCCACTCTAAAATTCCGGCGACGCGACCTTACCTAGGCAATTGGTGTTCGTTTTTCTGCTGTAGTTTTGAGTTGGTATTTTACAAGTCTCTGTGTTGTTTGTGTTATTTAAATATGTACAAAGTAAAATCTGGGAACGTTTTAGAAATGGTTTTATCAAAATTCAGATATTTACGATACAGAGTTTTCGTATTTTGATGTTGCAGCTGAAACGTTGACGTTTATACGTCAACGACAGAATTTTTTTGTCATTTTGGGTTAAGTGTGCTGTAGGTTCTAACCTACGGGCGTTTAGCTTTTTGTTTTGGTTTTCGATATGATATTTACTTCTATGCGATTTAAATACGAATATATGTACGATTCGAGAATTCCGAGACGGAGTGGGCGATTTAGCAGCGTGGATTCAACGAGCTTTTAAGTTGGTGAGCAGATTTACATCTACTGGGGAAGTCGGGTGGATGGCGTATAACACCCCCGCAACCTTACAAATAGTATTATGATATCTAGTTAGTTTAGTATTTATTCAAGATATTTATATAGTATCGCATCTAGTATGTCCTTCAATTACATACAGCTTCATGCATAGTTATAGATGAAATATAGTGATACGATATGGATATGGTTGGTGGATTTGTACAAGGGATCATGCCATACTTGTGATGATACAGATACAGTGATACGATATAGATATGGTTTGATGGATGTGCATGAAGGATCATGCTAGACTTGAGATAATACAGATACAGTGATATGATGAGATATAATACAAGGATTTATATGTATTGGAAATGATGAACTTTGTATGCCGAATAACGGCCAATTTATCTTTTGACTCGTAGAGTTAGATTATATTCCGTTTTAGGATGTAATACTTATGTGAGCTATTGTAACATTTCAGAAAATATAAAATATGATTTTTGGAATTTAATATTAAAATAATAATTTTCGCGAAAACTGCCCGATTTGCGAAATTGGGGTTTTCGAAAAAGGGTATAATTATATACCAATAATTGTGAAATAAATGGAAATTAAAATGATTTATTCATTTAAATATATATTTAAAGGATTTGGCATTAAATTTTTTTTTATATGCAGTTTTGATAAAAACCCGATTAGTGCACTACTAATCGCGATTAAGCCAAATCCGCATTTCCACAGTTTTTCGTGGCCAGTGCACCATGACATGTTACATGTTATTTCATTTGTGTGTTTTATGTTAGGGTTGGGCTTTTGGGTGAGAAAAGAAAAGAAAAGAAAAGAGAAATGAATGAGGAGAAAATCAAAAGGCGACATAATGATGAGATAAGTATGTTAGGAGAGAGAATGAGAGTGAGAAAGTGAGAGAGAGGGAGAGAGTGCTGCCATTGTTTCCCCCCCCCCCCACCATTTTCTTCTTCTTCTTCCTCTTCCACATCTCCCTCCATCTTCTACCCTCTTGATCCACCCCAAAAACCTTGCCAAAACCCTATACCCCTTCACAAAAAAATGATCACCTCCTCAGCCTCATCGCAATGAACCATGAAAATTGAGATTTTGACAATCTTGAGGAGTTAGGGTTTTTCTTGGGTTGCCCAAGTGAGGTAATTTTATCACCCTTAGCATAGTATTTCATTCACTTTACTTTTCATGCAAGTTTAGAGGTGAAATGGTGATATTTAGTGAACCTTGGGAATCCCTAGTAAAGGGTTTGAGTGTTTGTTGAAAAATTGGTGATGTTGTGGCTATTAACTAGACTTGGGGGCTGTTTAATGACCTGGACCAAAGCTTAGAAACCCCAAAACACGGATTTAGAAACCCCGACAACGGATAAATGTGTGAATTGTGAGGGTATTTTGGAATATGGAGCAACCCGGGGACACTAGAAATGATTTTGCAATTACTGGGAGTCGTACAGGCACCTAGGAAGCTACCACCAAGACCTGAGCCCCAACCACTACACTTGGGCCACAGATTTATTCAATCTTGCCGCAATTTGTGTAAGTTGATGTGCAACACCCCACGAGTTGCGGGGAGGCGGAAATTTGAAAAACGATCATGTTTATAAAGCGAACATCAACTAACCGAAGATCGTTTCTAAACAATACTTAACAATAAGCATAGAGTTCTAAGCTACTATGTAAAGAGATCATACCAAACGATTCTAGTCCTTCGTATTTACGATCTCTACGGCCTCCTTGGATCTCCACGTCCTCCTCGGCTTCCTTCCGTGATAGACGATCCACCCGAGAACCCTAATCCAAGCTATTACCTCTAAACTTGAGGTTACTTAGTTTCTCTAGTTGCTAATTAAAGTATCTAAGGTGATGTAGAGTTAGGTGATGGAGTGTTTAGTCTTTACTAACCCTTGTACTCAACTCATGAGTGGTAGGATTAGGGTTTAGAGAAGGAGAGAGTGCTTGCTGAGAGAGAAGGTGGAAATGATAATGATATGAGAAAAGCTTCTCACTTGAATATATCAAACATAATGAATTATCAAAATAATATCAATTAAATGATTATTCACCATGCTTCATTTATTCAAGAAGAGTGATTCATCATGTGAGTCATTAGATCATTAATGATGCATTAATGATGCATTTAATGATATGATGAATCATATGAATGAGTCACTAAAGCAATTAATGAAAATGCCACCTTAACCCCTCATGTCACATCCTTCTAGAAGCTTCTCGGAAATTACGAGAACGCCCCTCGCATCTGTGAAAACACGGAAAAATTTTAGACTGTATAAATCCAATAACCTGATACTAGAATCTGGCTTAAACCAAAGCCGGCTAGTAAAAACTGTCCGAATGTCGTACGTGCGTTTAAACACGTATGCGTCCGAACCTTTGTCGTAAAACCATACGACCTCTATATCTTTTCGCTTGGGTTTGGGAAATCTCTATGCGGGACTCTAAATACTCGACTACTACGCTGGCAGTGAGTTTAACCACAGACCGCAAGCGATACTAGCTGTACGTAATGGTCCCCAGGTAGTTGTCGATAAGAAAGCCGATGAGGTAACCCATCCGAAATCCTACTGAGCCTGTCCGTGATAATATCCGCGCAGTCCGGTCTGTTCGTCTAAGAGTATCGCATGTATGGTCTAGGGAGGTGGTGGACGTCAGAACCCTAATAACCGTACAAGTCGTGTCGGTATGGCTCAAGACCATCCGAGAATCTACTGATCATTCCATCAGCAATTCTCAATCAGCCCTGGCCAGGGACTTGTGGTAATGACCAACCGATCACCGTGCGATATCAACTCCCTATACCGGGAGAGACGAATCCCTAATAGTCGCTCACTGCCTCCACGTGGCTCGGGACTGTGCCCAACTAAAACCTGTTTGCACGACTCCTTTGAACCGTGGTAGGGTAATAATCAAAGCACAGTAGGAACTCACACGAGACAAATGATGACCTTAAGTCAACGGACTATCTGCACACATGTCATCTGAGAACTGCTATCCGACGTTAGGTATAATACCATCCAGTCAGTTCTCGGCGAGTCCTGTCCGGTGTACTCACACCCAGTGAGCATCTGTATACAATCTTTGGTGCACTCCACCAATGGCTGTGGGACCAGTCCATCGCCCCTCCTCAGGGTCTAGATATGTATACACTAGTCTACTCCGGAGTATCGATGCCCAATCTCGATACTCCTGCGACCAGGGACATTTAAGGATGTGCCTATTGACTATCCAGCTCCCACAAGTATGACTGCCATCACAACGCCGGTAGTCAGGCAAACACCCTATAGGCTTTATCAACATGTATATATAAATACCAAGTGAAATATATCATACGTTAATACAAAGACAAACCAAATATCGTACTATCATATCAAGCAAGACTGTCATGTACATACATATACCTAGCATCCTATACAATGAAGGCCTCGAGGGCATATATATCCAACAATCTCCCACTTGCACTAAGGCCTATAATTGGCGCAATGAGTACCCACTGTCTCTACCAGATCCAGTTACCGGCGTACCGCATGCCCAACATCTCAAACAGCCTCTCGAACTGGACTTGAGGGATGGCCTTGGTGAATGGATCTGCCGTGTTGTCTTTTGTGTCCACTCTCCGTATCTCGATCTCCCGACGATCCACGATCTCCCTGATCAGGTGAAACCGCCTTAAGATATGCCTGGATTTCTGATGGGACCTTTGTTCCTTCGCTAAATCTACAGCACCATTGTTATCACAATACAAAGGTATTGGATTGGCAAGGGACGGAACCACCTGAAGTTCAGAAATGAACTTCCTCATCCAGACAGCCTCTTTTGCGGCTTCACTAGCAGCTATATACTCAGCCTCCATAGTTGAGTCTGCGACAGTATCCTGTTTGGAACTCCTCCAACATACCGCCCCTCTATTGAGGGTAAACACAAAACCCGAAATGGATTTAGAATCATCCTTGTCACTTTGGAAGCCGGAGTCGGTAAAAGCCTCTACCTGGAGGTCCTTATTTCCGTAAACTAAGAACATCTCCTTAGTCCTTCTCAGGTACTTGAAAATATTCTTCACCGCTATCCAATGTTTCTCACCTGGGCCTGACTGATACCTGCTTACCACACTAAGTGCGTAAGCTACATCCGGCCTGGTACATAACATCGCATACATTATTGATCCTACCGCCGAAGCGTAGGGTATAATGCCCATGCGAGCCCTCTCTTCATCAGTCTTTGGAGACATCTCTTTGGAGAGGGTGATTCCGTGACAAGCGGGCATATTACCGTGCTTGGAATCTTCCATACTAAATCTCTTTAGTATGGTGTCAATATACCTGGACTGTGAAAGTCCCAACATTCTATTAGATCTATCACGATGGATCTTAATACCCAGAATGTATGATGCATCTCCCAAGTCTTTCATAGAGAATTTTTGTGACAAGAAGAGCTTTACTGATTTTAGCATAGGGATATCATTCCCTATCAGTAGTATGTCGTCGACGTATAAAACGAGGAAGACTACTGCTCTTTCTACAATCTTCCTATAAATACATGGTTCATCTACATTTTTGATAAAGTCAAATTCTTTGACTGTTTCATCAAAGCAGATGTTCCAACTCCGCGATGCTTGCTTTAATCCATAAATGGATTTAAGCAACTTGCAGACTCTTCCGCTGCTCCCACTGTCTAAGAAACCTTCTGGTTGATCCATGTAAACACTCTCTTCTAAATGTCCATTTAGAAAAGCTGTTTTTACGTCCATCTGCCAGATTTCATAGTCATGGAAGATAGCAATCGCAAGCAGGATCCGAATGGATTTAAGCATAGCTACAGGTGAAAAGGTTTCATCATAGTCCAATCCTGGTCTTTGACGAAAACCTTTTGCTACGAGTCTAGCTTTGTAGGTTTCCACTTGTCCAAATACACCAATCTTCTTTTTGAAGATCCATTTGCATCCAACTGGTTTTACTCCAGGAGGAGCAACTTCTAAAGTCCATACTTTATTGGTGTACATGGATTCCATTTCGGATCTCATAGCATCTAGCCATTTCATCGAGTCACTACTCGTGATAGCCTGCTGAAAACTAGTAGGCTCATCATCATCAATGATGCAATCCTCTCGATCCTCATCTAGAAGAAAACCATAGTATCTTTTAGGAGGATGAGAAAGCCTACTAGATCTACGGAGTGGCGTTGGTTCGTCATGTTCTATTGAAATCTGAGGTTCTACTAAGTCCTCAGTAGTAGTTTGAGGTTCTGGAATTTCTTCCAACTCTACCGCGCTCCCACTAATTTCTTTTGCAAGAAATTCGCTTTCCAAGAAGACAATGTGACGAGCGACAAACACCTTTTGTTCCTCAGTGTGGTAGAACATATACCCCCTTGAATGCTTAGGGTATCCTACAAACTTGCATAAAACCGATCGTGCCTCGAGCTTGTCCGGATTATGCTTTTTAACATATGCCGGACACCCCCATATCTTAATATACTTGAGATATGGTCTCTTCCCACTCCACATTTCATATGGAGTGGTAGGTACAGACTTAGTTGGAACTCTATTCAATAGGTATGCGGCTGATTCTAGAGCAAATCCCCAGAAGGAAAGTGCCAACTCAGCACTACTCATCATTGAACGCACCATATCTAATAGCGTGCAATTCCTCCTTTCTGATACACCATTATGCTGAGGTGTATAAGGCGGAGTAAGCTGAGAGAGAATTCCATTCTCTTTTAAGCATTCAAGGAAACTGGTACTTAAGTATTCTCCACCTCGATCAGATCGAAGTGTCATGATGCTTTTACCAGTTTGTTTCTCTACTTCATTTTTATACTCCTTAAACTTCTCAAAAGCCTCGGATTTATGCTTCATTAAGAACACATGTCCATACCTAGAGAAGTCATCAGTAAAAGTGATGAAGTAGGAGTGACCACTTCGTGCATGCGTAGACATCGGACCACATACATCACTGTGTACTAGTCCCAAGAGTTCTGTGGCTCTTTCTCCGTGTCCGGTGAACGGAGATTTGGTCATTTTTCCTTTGATACATGATTGACAAGTTGCATATGATGAATATTCAAACGGATCTAGATATCCATCTTTATGTAACTCAGTCAACCTTGTTTCGTTTATATGACCAAGTCTATAATGCCATAGGAAGGCTTGATTTGAATCCGGAGCCTTTCTTTTACGCGTGTTTTGAATATTGAAAATTTGAGGTTGATTAAGTATGTATATGCCGTTTTCCAGTGTGCCAAACCCAATCAGTTCTTGATTTAGGTGAATGTTCATAACATTTCTTTCAAGCGCAAAACTATATCCTTCATTCGATAACAAAGATACTGATATAATATTACACATCATACTGGGAATACAAAAACAGCTGTACAACACCAAAATGTGCCCACTAGTAAACCCTAGGTGATATTCCCCTATTGCAATTGCATCTACATGTATTCCATTGCCCATCCGGAGAGTCATATCACCTGTCCCCAGCACTCTACTATTTCTCAGATCCTGCAATGAATTACAGATGTGAGAACCAGAACCGGTATCAAGTACCCATGATGTAGAGTTAACTGAAAGACAATTTTCGATTACAAACACACCTGAAGTTGAAGCAACTACTTACTTCATGTCCTTGGCTTTGAAGGCCTGACAATCCTTCTTCCAGTGCCCTTGCTTGTGACAATAGAAGCACTCGTTCTTTTCTGTCTTCACCCTTCCTGCCTTGTTCGTTCCCTGCACCTTCTTGACCCCACCTTTCGGTTTGGTGGCTTTCATCTTCTTCTTCCCTTTAGCTTTCGCTTTAGATTTAGAAGAAGATGATTGGCCAACATATAGAACGGGGGTCTTCTCCTTTTTCAAGGTGGTCTCTGCTACCCTCAACATATTGAGGATCTTTGGAAGATCCGCTTCCATTTCGTGCATGTTGAAGTACAGCACGAACTGAGAGAAGGTGTGGGGAAGGGGCTGCAAAATCAAGTCGATATACAAATCGTTCTCTAGCACGCATCCCAGGTTTGCGAGTTCCTCAATGAGGCTGATCATTTTGAGGACGTGCTCTCCTACAGGCGATCCTGGAGCTAACCTCATCTGGAAGAGTTTCCTTGAGGTTTCGTACCTCGCGATACGTGAGTGCTCTCCATACAACTCTTTGACATGGAGAAAGATGGATATAATATCCATACTCTCGTGCTGTTTCTGGAGTTCATTGTTCATGGACGCCAGCACGATACACTTAGCCCACTCACAGTCTAGATCCCAGGTTTTGCGAACTTCCCTGTCCACAACTGAGGAATCTGGTCCTGGGATAAGGGGAGGAACAGCGGTGGTAACATATGCTACTTTGTCATAAGTTAGTGCAATATTGACGTTCCTTAGCCAATCTTTATAGTTCTGCCCGGTCAGTATATTTTTTTCAAGTAATAGTTTTAATCCAGTCATGGTAGTTGCCAGAGAGAGAGAAAAAAAAACACTCAGCATATGCTCTTGCAAGTTTAGATTGGTTTATTAATTTATCTAAATAGGATGGCTCCCACTGTTTCCTCAAATCCTTCTTCAAAACCTAAAAGAAGAACTAGTCAGGATTTAATCATACGTCACAATACTTGCTTAACCTTTCAGCCAGGCTGGTGTTGGTACTTCGAGGGAGGTTTTCCAATGCTTTCACGAAGTTCCTTAATTAAAGAACCTCTTTTCCCTGGAGGCGTAGCCCCTCTAACACCTTTCTAGTCACCTACTTGGTTTATAGCATTGATTGTTAAGTGAGAAAAATTTCCCGAGAGTAATTCTACTCATCAGTGGGATCGGGATCCAACTATCATTGCATGATGCCCTAGATGGAAGCCACTCTAGTCACCACACTCCAGAAGGTATGCTAAATCTGCAAGTTTCCTTTATGTTTGAAACTCCCGATGTGATTTTTACCCCAAGCTCTTATGACCTTGACGTAGGCCAACAAATCATAAGACGCAAGTCAAGTTCTACCCGTCGTTGTCCTGATCAATTTAAGTACATCGTATAAGCCCTTGACGTAGGCCAATAAGGTGTACGTCTGTCTTAAACTAATGCATCTATCTATGCAACAAATAGGCACACACACTGCTACCATACACTATGCCTTGACGTAGGCCAACAAGCTTAGCATGAATAGGATGTGCTGTCTATCTGAAACGATGGAGGGTTTCAACTGGTTTTTGGCAAAAAACCGTTAACGTAATGAACTTGATATGATCGAAGGAACAAAGATAGCTTTTATTTAAAAGGAGTGGTTTAAGCTCCGCATTTAAAATTTTCTTTTTCAAGAAAAACCGAGTGGTTTTAGAAATTGTTCCAACGATACAGTTTAGGTTTTATTTTCTTTGCATTAAAAAATAATGAGTCCCATCTTTAACCTATCATTACAGATAACAACGAAAATACAACGTCTTCTTATGCCATCCGCATTCGCCACGGGGTCCCGTCATCACCCGTTAGGTTACATAACTAACGGCAGAGCGGGGGCTGGGCTAGCGTGGGTGTAAAACATAAGTGACGTCTAAATAGTTATCATATATAGATATTGTACATTCGTCAGACGCAATAATAGGCATTCCAGATCACAGATAAACAATATTGGATATGCAAGCAATCCGCGTTTCTTTTGAGCCTGTAAGAAAAGACGGATTACACAGTTGTGATGAATAGCCATTACCCCACCCCAGACCCCTACGGGTACGGCAAACTACCCGCCAAGTACCAGAAGTGAAGCGGTCAGCCTCAACACTTCAAAATACCCGGTAGTTTGTGCACCCGACCTTGGGTCTATCCTAGGAGCAAAAACAATAAAAAGAAATAATACAACGGTGGCTACAACCGCAACCTGGATGTGCCCCGCGAAATAATATTACAACTTATTACAATTACATCGAATGAATTAATAAAATAACCCATCACAAAACCCGGCTAATCATCACAAAAGTCCAATACAGTTCATATCCACAAACAGTTAAAAACATTACAGATATGTGCAACCCCCTGCCAACCGATATACTAGTAGTTAGGGGAGGTTTACGAACACATAATACATTTCACAGATATAATCAAACAAGCAAACAACGTATAATTTCGATCGATTAAACACTTTAAATTCTACTCCAAACCTTCTCTGTAAATTTGAAACCTGAGCAGAAAATAAAAATACCAGAAAATACAAAATATCACAACAGATGCACAGAAGAAAACTGGGCTGAATCGGCCCTAACTCGGCCGCGGATCCGCGGCGGATCGGTGGGATCGGCCGCGGTTCCACGGCTCAGTGGCCGATTCAGGAGCCAATTTTTCTTGTGTTTTCTTATATTTTCATGCTGGTCATTCTGGAGGTCCCTGAAAAATTTTTGGACCTCAATTTTAATTCAACAGAAACTATGCAATATCGGTGTATTTTCCGGTTTGTTTCGCGTTCGAAATTCATATGACTTTGCAAATCAGTTAATTATTGTTTAGTGAGGCTCTGATACCACTGTAAGTTGATGTGCAACACCCCACGAGTAGCGGGGAGGCGGAAATTTGAAAAACGATCATGTTTATAAAGCGAACATCAACTAACCGAAGATCGTTTCTAAACAATACTTAACAATAAGCATAGAGTTTTAAGCTACTATGTAAAGAGATCATACCAAACGATTCTAGTCCTTCGTCTTTACGATCTCTACGGCCTCCTTGGATCTCCACGTCCTCCTCGGCTTCCTTCCGTGATAGTCGATCCACCCGAGAACCTTAATCCAAGCTATTACCTCTAAACTTGAGGTTACTTAGTTTCTCTAGTTGCTAATTAAAGCAACTAAGGTGATGTAGAGTTAGGTGATGGAGTGTTTAGTCTTTACTAACCCTTGTACTCAACTCATGAGTGGTAGGATTAGGGTTTGGAGAAGGAGAGAGAGCTTGAGGAGAGAGAAGGTGGGAATGATAATGATATGAGAAAAGCTTCTCACTTGAATATATCAAACGTAATGAATTATCAAAATAATATCAATTAAATGATTATTCACCATGCTTCATTTATTCAAGAAGAGTGATTCATCATGTGAGTCATTAGATCATTAATGATACATTAATGATGCATTTAATGATATGATGAATCATATGAATGAGATACTAAAGCAATTAATGAAAATGCCACCTTAACCCCTCATGTCACATCCTTCTAGAAGCTTCTCGGAAATTACGAGAATGCCCCTCGCATCCGTGAAAACACGGAAAAACTTTAGACTGTATAAATCCAATAACCTGATAATAGAATCTGGCTTAAACCAAAGACGGCTAGTAAAAACTTTCCGAATGTCGTACGTGCGTTTAAACACGTATGCGTCCGAACCTTTGTCGTAAAACCATACGACCTCTATATCTTTTCGCCTGGGTTTGGGAAATCTCTGTGTGGGACTCTAAAGACTCGACTACTACACTGGCAGTGGGTTTAACCACAGACTGCAAGCGGTACTAGCTGTACGTAACGGTCCCCAGGTAGTTGTCGATAAGAAAGCCGATGAGGTAACCCATCTGAAATCCTACTGAGCTTGTCCGTGACAATATCCGCGCAGTCCGGTCTGCTCATCTAAGAGTATCGCATGTATGGTCTAGGGAGGTGGTGGATATCAGACCCCTAATAACCGTACAAGTCGTGTCGGTATGGCTCAAGACCATCCGAGAATCTACTGATCATTCTATCAGTAATTCTCAATCAGCCCTGGCCAGGGACTTATGGTAATGACCAACCGATCACCGTGTGATATCAACTCCCTATACCGGGAGAGACGAATCCCTAACAGTCGCTCACTGCCTCCACGTGGCTCGGGACTGTGCCCAACTAAAACCTGTTTGCACGACTCCTTTGAATCGTGGTAGGGTAATAATCAAAGCACAGTGGGAACTCACACGAGAAAAATGATGACCTTAAGTCAACGGACTATCTGCACACATGTCACCTGAGAACTGCTATCTGACGTTAAGTATAATACCATCCAGTCAGTTCTCGGCGAGTCCTGTCCCGTGTACTCAATTCCAGTGAGCATCTGTATACAATCTTAGGTGCACTCCACCAATGGCTACGGGACCATTCCATCGCCATTCCTCAGGGTCTAGATATGTATACACTAGTCCACTCCGGAGTATCGATGCCCAATCTCGATACTCCTGCGACCAGGGACATCTAAGGATGTGCCTATTGACTATCCAGCTCCCACAAGCATGACTGCCATCACAACGCCGGTAGTCAGGCAAACACCCTATGGGCTTTATCAACATGTATATAAATACCAAGTGAAATATATCATACGTTAAGACAAAGACAAACCAAATAGCGTACTATCATATCAAGCAAGACTGTCATGTATATACATATCCCTAGCATCCTATACAATGAAGGCCTCTAGGGCATATATATCCAACAATTTGCGGCCAGGGTAGGTTAGAATTGATCCGTATTTGTTCTGGGGTTCCTTTAGATGTAAATTAGGCCCTCCATATATGCAGAATTGACCAATTTGGCTTAGGGTAAAATATGAGATAATTTCCATGAGTTGGTGCATTGTTTTACGACTTCGTTTTGACTTGATTTTGGTATTTGGTATTGTGTTTCCATCGTGTGGCATTTGGACGTCCACGACCAGGGTTTTTGGTCGTGTTTTGCACGCAAAGCTATAGGTTTTGACCTATGAGCGAAACGTGTACCGTTTTGGTTTTCCGCCTTGATTTTAATACGCATTGCGATGGTTTATTATTGTAGGTACCTTCGCATGGATTTCGAGGCGACGGAGCATGGCGTCATCGACTTCGGCAAGCAAGAAGCAAGGTGAGTGGATCTATATCCACGGGAGAAGTCGGGTGGATGGCGTATAGCACCCCCGCAAAGTTTTGATGGAAAAATGATTTATAGAATATGGTTAGGAAACCTAGATTAGGAAACTAGGGTTAGAATGAAGATAGCTATGAAACCATATTAGGAACTAGAGGATAGTTAGAAGTGATATGTTACGACTATCATAGGATGGCGTTTAGCGATATTGCCGTTTAGGGTACTGTAGGACTAGATAGTCGATGTAGATGCGTCATCCGAACCATACCTTTTTCTAAACCGAAGAATCGTATGTATCTTTTAAATATATACCTTGAGGGATGCTATGGATTTTCAAATGATATCTTTTTCCTAAAAACACCGTAACCCCTATTTTCAAAATTACGATTCGCTTCTTTAAAAATCTGATTGTATGGTTCGGTGTGTATGTTAGATTAGATACTTATACTTAGTAGAGATAGAATGTTTATGTAAACTCGACTTGATGTGAGATATAAATGCGATGAAAGAATATAAGACGGATATGATAATATGATGATATGATGATATGCTGGTATACGGATGCGAGTCGATCGAGATGATTTATATCCTGCCGGTCCCCTGATATGAGATTATTGCGGATGTGAACCGGGACATAGGTACAAAGATATATATATATATACATATATAGAATGTTGTGAATCATGGATGATAGGCCGTACGTGATATTAGGCCGTACCCTCATTTGTCTTATAGGATGATAGGATCCTTATTGGCTTAATGCCGCCACACGATGATTTTCCGTGCGTGATGAGTTTGACTTGATGTTTGATCCATACCCTTGACTAGATGATGCCGTACGATGGATTATACCGTACGTGATGCTGTGAGGCTAGATGTCGATTGATAGATTCACCGACTCGGATATATGACAGTTACGTATACCTTATAGCTTTTAGCTGATGATTTACCTTGTGCTGCATTCATGATATTATCATCGTATTGCATATACCTGTGTTAGTACACTTATACCATTATCGATGATGCGTATGTTTCACGTACACAGATTTGCCGGCTCACACACTTCATCGTCGATAATTTCCATGTCACTATACAGTAGGATTGCTGCATCATGATATGACTCTTCGCATAACATGCTTGCATATATATACATTGATACATCCATACTTGTGCATATGCACATTGCATACCCATATTGGCGCATATACACATTGGTACCTCTATACTTGCGCATTTACATATTGTGCCTACATAGATAACTGGTTTTATTGGAAAATTGGGAACCCCATGTTATATTTTAAAAACTGGAATCATTTCAAAGAGCGGTTTTCCCTTAACATGTCATATCACTTTTCCATGTTGCATGATATACGGATATGCTTACATTTCTATTATACGTCGCATACATCATGCTCTATGATTTTACGCATTGAGATATGCTGTTTTCATGAGATTTCTGGATTTGAGAACTGTGGACATTTTAAAAGAGATTATGTGTTGTTTTAAAAACCCGGTTTCTCTTGATATGATATTTTAGTGCGTCCACCATGTGTTTTCTCGGTTCTGAGAGCGACATGTGAAACCCGATTCGAGGAGGCGAATGATGCCGATTGCGGGTACATGGTGGACCCGGTATGGTACCCCTGGGCGAGAACGGATCGCTGTGTAGTAGACGGTGAGCCTGGCAGAGGGACTACTACCTACCGGTGATAGTATTTGGGCTCGGCGGATATCCGGAGGATACCGACCGGAGTCGAGAGATGATATGGGCCGATCCGGACTGACGGAGACCGATATATGAGGATTTACGTGCCGATGCTGAGCACGGTTTTCATGATATTTTCGAGTGTCGATGCTAGGCACTCAGGTTCCATGATTTTGATGTGTCACGAGGGACACCGTTGATATATATATCCTCATACTTTCATGCATGCTCCTTTATGATATTTACGTGCATACAGACATTGATTATATGGGTGGACGAGATCCACATGCATACATACCTTGATTTTGGGTGGACGAGATCCACATGCATACATACCTTGATTATGGTTGGACGAGATCCATATACATGCATTGATTATTACTGTTGGATGTTAGCCGCATGCATATAGGTATTGACTACCTTGTTGGCACATACAGACCCGGTCACCCTAGATATCATAGTTTTACCTTTATGATATAGTTGACCTAGGAGTCGTTGTTTATTCGATTTCTATCTGTTGATATTTTTCTACTCACGAGTTGGCAACTCACCCCCGTTGTGGCACAGTTCTTGCAGGTTGACCGCTTGGATCATTAGCGGCTTCGCTGGCACACAGTTGCATTCGGGTGTTTTGCATTGGTAGGTGGGATATTTGTATCATTCCCACTCTTGTATCTACATTTCATATTGTATCTAGTTATCTCCATCAATCAAAACTTATAAATTGTGTAAGTAATAAGACTTAGTGAGATTGTGGTTGCGAGACTTAGAACGAAGGGTTTTCCACTACTTGTGAGTTATATGTCTTGCTTTTCTTTATCTTTTTGTGGTGAACTTCGCCGTTGGGCGTCGTATACTTTTATATATTGTCTTGCGTGGTTGTGATCCGCCGTTTGGCGAAGGGCTAGCTCCCGCTTGGGGATGCCATTATTCTTATTATGTATTTGTGGTTTTGGATCAAAATATACAAAAGAGGTGCTGCCAATTTTTTTTAAAGAGACGAAACATGTTTTCAAACTAATAAATTTCACTTGCATCATTCATGTTCCTTTTCTATGCATTAAGAAAACCTGATTTCATTATACCTTTATTTCAAAACCTCACCTCCTTTATTTTCTTAAAAGGTTTAGATTTCTGGGTTTCAGCTTACTTGAATTCCGTTACGCCTTTAGACGTTGCGTGATTCAAGTGTTGGTCACGAGCTAATATTTCGGGCCATGACAGCTATATTATGTTAAAAACTACGATTCGTTTGTCTTTTAAATACTAGGATGCGTTCCAATTTTTAAAACGGATATCTATTTTAAATCTAAGGCAGTTTCCTTATTTCAAACTTAACGTTTCGATCATTTCTAAAGATAATGGTATAGCTCATAGCAAGTAATTACCATAGTTACGTTTAGATTACTGTACATGTTTGCATTATATTATCCATATTATACGTTTTTGCGTTATGCACACTCTGATAGAACAGTGCACAAATACCAATGATTACCATGTTGTACAAGCATGTAAATATATTTTATACTACACCTCATTGGTACTGCCATGTCACTGTAGAACCATACTGTTATATATGTACTACAATAAATAGGTTGTTACACCGTAGAACACTTGTACAAATACTAATGATTGCCATGTTGCACGAGCACAGACGTGCATGCTACACTACACATCACTAGTAATACCATGACACAGTAGAATTGAAATCTATGTTTATGTGATATAATTATGTAGTCTTTTCTTATTCCTGTTGTAGATTGCGAATATTAGTACTATAGATGCTGTATTTGATTTCCTTGGATTTTCTCGGTATTTTACTCTTGACGATATATATCGGTGTTATGGGACACTGTTATATATATATATATATAATATATATCATCAATATAATCTATGCAAGTATTCTTATTCCTTAATTGATTTTTTGATATGATGAGTTAAACGTCCACCATGAGTTTTGTGTTTTCTGATTTTGATTCCGACCCGAGTGGGGGAGCTATACGGCTTCGGACTTGTTATTATCCGAACTGAGTGGGGATCTATACAGTCGGATATATGGTGGGCCCGGTTCGAGACCGAGGGGCAGGATAGCCGCATTATAGGCGGGGAGCCTAACGAGGATACTCGATTCCGGAGATAGAAATGAACATGGCAGATATCCAGGGGATACTGACCGGGCTTCGAATGAGCACGGAAGATATCCAGGGGAAACTGACCGGGGTTCGATTGGGCACGGTAGATATCCAGGGGATACTGATCGTAGCCAGGATATCGGGTGGAGATCATCTGTTGAGATGGTGTCGACGGTATCTGTATTTACGTGTCGATGATGGACACGAGAGATTTCGGATTTCGATGTCGATGCTGGACATCTATATATATTGATATGATCATTATCAGAAGGTACACAGTTAGATATTATTTAGTGGAATCAACCAGGACTGATTCGAGGGACAATACCTGCATACATTGGTACAGACATTCATATACAAAAAGGGATTCAAATACGAACTATAAATTCATGATTTTAACTCATATGACATTAAGCTATTTTACTTGGGATTGCATGATAGTTAGTATTGCACATATGCAGATCATATAGTATATTGGTACTGATTATGATAGGACTATACTTATGACCTAGGTATCGTCATGCATTTCGATTTCTACCTTTAGATGTACTTTTATTCACTGAGTTGGCAACTCATCCCCGTTGTGCCACAGTTTCTTGCAGGTTTTACTGCTTGGATTATCAGCGGCTTGGGCACACATTATTTTCAGGGATTGATTGGTAAGTGGGTTATTATTGTAGCACACATTTTTTTCAGGGATTGATTGGTAAGTGGGTTATTATTGTATCATACTCACTCTTGATTATTCATGTATTCTTGTATCTAGTAGAAACTCCATCAATTTAGAAGTGGTATATTTTGGACTTAGAAGCAAGACTTAGGGTTTATGTCTGGTGATGTCACACTCTTTGGAGTCGATTGCTGATTTAGATTGTTGGTTGCTCCATCGTTTGGACGTGGAGATTAGTTACCGTTGGGATGCTATTTTACTATGTTGTATCTGGTTTTTTTTATAAAAATGTAAAGGAAGTGATGTCAAGTTTCAAAACGTCATAAAACCTTTTCAACATACTTAGTTAAATTTAGATGTTATTTTAAATTGATTTTTTTCGGATGATTATTTAAACCTCACCTCCAATATTTTCAAAAAGGGTTTAGATTCCGGGTTTCAGCTTACATGGATTCCGGGTTTCGGCCACATTTGGGTCGTGACAGATATAATTTTGTATTGTTGGATAATGATTTGAACATTTCCTATATCAAGTGTTGATCAGTTCAGGCACGTTATCTAAAAACATATACGTTCTAAATCAAACCACAGTTCTTAAAGTACAGAACACACATAAGAGGAAGAGTTCAGAAATGAACGAATTCTTCTTGATGCATTGTAGACTAGGTCATATCAATGCGACCCGACTAGTTAAGTTGCATTTAGATGCATATTTAAATCAGTTTAAATTTACATCTTATAAAACTTTCCATTTAGTCACAAAGATAAGATGACCATAACTCCGTTTATAGGAAACAGAGAAAAAGTTAGTGAACTCTTGGGATTGATTAATGATAATGTATGAAGGTCCCCTATCTACACATGCCGGGACTGATTCTTTGTACTTCATTACATTCACTGATGATCTCTAAAGATTCGCACTTGTGTTCCTGTTGAAACACAAGTCTGAAGCTTTGAGAAATTCAAAGAATATAAGTTAGAAGTAGAGAACCAAAACGGGTATAAGTATTATGTCCTTTGACGTGATCAAGGAGGAGAATACTTGAGCACGGAATTCCTGGACTATTCTAAAGGAGAATGAGATTCTCTCTCAGCATTACTCCTCCGTATTCACTATAGCACGTCGGTGTATCGGGGCGGAGCAATCACAGGCTATTAGATATGGTGCGCTCTATGATGAGTACTACTGAGTTTTTTATTTCCTTTTGGAAGTTATGCACTTGAGAAGCTGCATACCTATTGAATTAGGTTCCAACGAAATCAGGTGCCTACCCCTCCATATGAGATACGGTATGGGAACAGCCTATCTCTTAAGTAAGTTAAGATATGGGGTTGTCCGGCCTATGCCAAAAGCAAAATCCGGACAAGCTCGAGGCAAGGTCAGTTCTGTGGAAGTTTGTTGGATATCCTAAGAATTCGCAAGGGAATATCTTCTACCACACTGAGGAGCAAAAAGTGTTTTATTTCTCAGCATACCACATTTTGGAAAAGGAATTTCTTGTGAAGAAATAACTGGTCATGAGGTAGAACTGGAAGGAGTTTCATCTATACAAACTACAACTGATGATTTGGTAGACCCAGAGGATTCAATAGTTCCCAACGAACCTCAACCTCTCCGCCGATCTGGTAGGGTTCCTCACCCACCTGAGAGATACTTCGGTTTTCTCTATGACAGTGTGTAAGGCCTTAGATTTTCGGTTAGTGTTCGTTTAGACGTTAATACGGGTTTACTGTAAAAAGTTTACCAATTCGGGTTCCTCACATTTTATAACATTTAATTAATAATTTATTATTATTTGTTATGAGAATGCACGCACGTGTGCACGTAAATGTGAGGTTTGTTTGTGCTAATCTACTTCTTAGCAACCATGACACTTAACCATTTATCTAATCCTTTGCCTTAACCCTAATGCTTAATCTTTTCTCTAGATCTTTTGTGTGAGAAAGAGGAGATATTTGTTAGGGTTTTTGTTGTGAGAAAGGTGGCATGGTGACTTGTATGAATGCATTAATGGGAGAATTAATGCAAATGATACACTCACCTCTCACTCACCTCCCTCTCTCTTATCCTCACACACTCTCTCATTTCTCTATCTCTTTTCTTTCCCTCATATCTTTCATCTCACAACTGAACACTTCATATTCCAACACAAATTCATCTAAAAAATTCACAAAAACTCACAAAAATCACACCTTTTTCTTAGATTTGCCTCTTGGATGCCTTGGAGCATGCAAAGCTTGGATCTTTGAGTTGTTTTGTATGGGTAATAATCTCTATCTGTTATTTAGGTAGTTTTTGTGTTGTGTAGACTTTTAGTTTCAGTTTAGATTGTTTAAAGTTAAGTTTTGTGCGAAATATCGTATTTTTAGTGTCGTGTATGATATCTGTGTTCTGCTGTGACCCGGGGTGTGTACGAGAAAACAAACAAAATAGTTGTGTTGTACCTGAGACCATAGGACCTCACCTGAAGAACGAACTACCCTGCTCGGACCTTGGCCGGCGACGTCTGAAAGGAATTCCGTCGAGATCGGCCCCTCGGTTGAGTTGGGATTTGGGTTTTTGTGGGTAGGTCTATGCTGTGTTTTGGGTGTATTTGGTCTTGTTTGGTTGTTGAGTTTTCTCAGTATGCCAAATCTGGGATCACCTAGGTAGTTTCTTGTGTTTCGTTTTAGCGCGATACGTTATACGACACGGATCGTGCACTTTGTGTGGTTTTGCTCTTGAGTTGTTTTCGTCGAGTCGCTACGCACGTTAGCCATAATACGAACACTTGAGAGTATGTTTTGTGTTGTTGCATCGGTCAAATGTAGTTGTACGTGTTTTGGGTCTATTACTAAAATACACTTGTTTTATTGTCTTAATATTGTAGGTTCGCAGGAGGGGACTTCGGATACTGCTACAAAGGGAAAACAGGTGGTAGGCTTCACTTAGCCAGGAGCATTGGTGAGTAGATTTAACATCTACAGGGGAATCGCCCGCATGGCGTTATGCGTCTGGGCTAGAGATGTTAATTTTGTCGCATATTCTATGACATATTTAGAATTGCGCATTCATTCTACTGCTTAGTTAATTGTTGTTCTTGGACTAGCATCCTTAGGACACTGCACTATTATTGACGGCTCATGTTGCACGAGCACTGATTGTATGCCACACACACCGTCAATAATTGCCATGTTACGCACAACCCACATATAGAAAAGATATTGTTTGGTTAGGGACATTGAGATATTGATTCATATTTCTTTATGCATATGACTTATAGCATACCTGTATACCTACATGCTTATACATATACCTTGACATACTTACATGCTAGTTACCTGTATACCTATAGAGTATTGTACCATTAGTGATAGGTACATACACACATAATGATATAGCTACTTGTATACTTTGCATACATACTTCACTTATACCTGGAGGGTATATTACATCATTATTGTTAGGTAGATATCTATATCTTGCTATACCTTTATGTTTACACATATATCTTGTTATAGCTGCATGTTTACCTTTACTTGATATTATTTAGAATTGGAGAAAATAGGAATCACATGATATTTTATATTAACTTGTTGCAGTTAATTAGCGGCTTTTTCTTTATATGCTTACATTTCAGTTTTATGTTGCATATATTATATTCATGGATTTTCGCATTGAGATATGGATTTTTTCATGATGTTTTCTGGATTTGGGGACTGTGGGAGTTCATGAAATTATACATTATTTGAAAACCCCGGTTTCTCTTGATATGATATTTCAGCATCCACCATGAGATTTATCGGTTCTGATATATATACCCCATGCGAGGAGGCGTCAAGGCCGTATGAGGGTACATGGTAGGGCCCGGAGGTACCCCATGGCAAGACGATTGATGGACCTTGCCGATTGAGCCTGGCAGGGGAACCGTACACTCCGGTGACATTACCAATGACTCAGCGGTTATCATGGGGATATCGACATGTGCGTATGGATACATCGAGAGGCGAGGGTCAGAGCTAGGCACTCGAGCTTTCGGTATAGCGTATGATACGTACCTATCAGGGTGCCAGTCTTGGTGACAACATCTGATAGATCTGCCTTTCTGTGTCGATGCTTGACACATTGTTTTCATGATATTTTATTTCTAAATATATATAACAGTGGAATGGGACGCTGTTATATATGCATATATATATATATATATATATATTAGTGGAATGTGACGCTAATATATATGTATACATATAAATTCATATACTTCATCATATTTATTCATGCAAATATACCTAGGGTATAAGAGATTCACTTGATATTGGATTTAGGACATTGAGATTACTTGATATTGTACATAAAGGATATATGAGATTCACTTGATTTTGTACATTCAGGATATATGATATTTACTTGATATTGTACATTCAGGATTGGTGAGACTTATATGATTTGAGAGCCAATTTGGGGGCTGATTTGAGGAAATTCGGATTTGGATTGTCTTGATGGACTGTGGTCCTACCATGATGTCAGGATTCCATGGAAATGACATGTTTCATTCCATACTCCACATTTATTGTTTATGCACTTCTTCATGTATTAGTTGTACCTGTCAGCGTACCTTTGATGACCGTTGCATTTACATACCTTTATTTATATGTATTGCTTCATGTATTAGTTGTACCTGTTAGTGTACCTTTCATGACTGTTGCATATATTCTTTTTCGTATCATTATTGTATGATTATTGCATACCGATTGTCATATTATTGCTTCATGTATTTGTAGTAACCATTAGTGTACCTTTCATAATTATTGCATTCTTATGACCTTTTATTCCTATTAATTGCATATTTTAGATTCACGCTGTACCTGCATACTTGCGATTGCCTGCATATGTTATTTACTATTCACGAGTTGGCAACTCACCCCCTGGCACGACCCGAAAGTACGGAACGTGACCGGCACTTAGATTACAAAGCGTCTAGAGGCGCCACGTAACCTAAGTAAGCCGAAGCCCAGAAATCTAAACCATGAAAAAGAAGAAGAAGCAGTAAAAGAAAACAAGTATAAAATCATCAGCAAATTTTACCAAAAATTTCGGCAGAGTCTCCTCTGTAAAAACTGGCCCCCAAACGGGTACAACAAGTATAATATACATAAACAATAAAAAGCATCCCCAAACGGGAGCTAGCATCAACGCCAACAGGCGGAAACAACCACAGCAAGCACAAAAATATACAACGCCAATAGGCGAGGCTCAAAACTCAAAAGAAAACAAAACCACCAGATCTGAATAATACATGTGCGACTCTAAGGTCGAAATAAAAGACTGGTCCTATAAACTTATCAAGTAATACAAATATGGTTGATGGAGCTTACTAGATACAAATGAATGAATAAAAGTACAATGGTGGTTCGGATACAAGTGAACCAACCTACAGTGCAAATCACCCTGAAGAAAAGATGTGCCAACAAGCTGCCACGGAAACCTGTACATCGAACCTGTAAAGAATTTGGCACAACGGGGGTGAGTTGCCAACTCGTGAGTAGAAGATATCTACGAAAAGAAATCGAATGCACGACGCTATCCTAGGTCATAATAATACACTACTATATTCCAAACATCTAGTAATAGCAGGGTAATACTACGTGTAAGTGCAACTACTCCGTGTCGTGTCAGTACCTCATATAATACTATGTCATATGAATGAAATGCATGCACCATGAATGTAAAGTAACAAATCCTGAAATCCAGATATATATGTATAAGAAATCTTTAGCTGTTATCATATTAGAATGTGTATAAGAATCTGAAATCTCAATAATGAAATCCATGGAAATCCGTGTCAAACATCGACACAACACATGTAATCTCAAGTCTCAATATCTCGGGCTCCGTCAGTCCGGATCGGCCAATATCATCAAATCTCACGACAACGGTCGGTATCCTCCGGATATCCGCCGCGCCAGACATCACCGGTAGACAGCCTTCCCCTGCAAGGCTCATCGTCTACAACTCGATCTTCTTGCCCCGGGGTACCATACCGGGCCCACCATGTACCCGAGACGGTTCATCCACTCCTCGAATCGGGTCTCGAAATCCAACAGAAAACATGAAATCTCATGGTGGACGACACATACATCACGAGAAAACCGCATCTTATTTTAAAAAGAGAAAAGGAGAGAGAGAGAAGTTTTATATATTTTTGCGGTTTTCCCCAAAAATCCAGAAATCTCATAGAAATCCAAATCTCAAAATCATGAGTAAGCATATGATAAGTGTCGGCATATGCCCATACTACTGCATGATAACATGAAAATATGAATGCATGAATGTCTAAGCAATAAATATCATATCTATACTAATGTCAGAGAATAATCACAATATTATAGCGGTCTAGTTGTTAACTGATTCTATCCATAAAAGTCAATATGATCTAAAGTGTACGTGACATAGCAATTACCGATGATGATGTGTGTGAGCCGGCAAATAAGTGTGCGTGGAATATGCGCATCATCGGTAATAGTACTGGTGTCCTAACAGGTAAAGTTTATACTGATTATAGCAACATATAAAAGAACATGCACCATGATAATTACAGTATGAATGTAAATACAGATGTGCATTATCCACTCCTCTGCGAGATACGAGTACAACTACCACTATGTGAGTCGAACCTAAACCAGTGTCCATCTAACATCCTAAGGAACTAAACCTAATAAACTAGTCAGTAAGAAACTAGAGTCTACCTAAGGTCTGAATCAATATCTCTAATAGTCGGCGATCCCGCCTCAATAGCGTCACGTACGTAGTACGGCTTCCTCGAATTAAGAGTGCGGATCAATCGTCAAATCTAAATCTCGTACGGTAAAATCCATCGTACGGCATCCCAATATCAGGGTACGGTCAAGTATCTCCTAGGTGTCTCCTCATTCGTATAATGTCATCATCAGCACATCTCATGATCAAGGTGTTAAACTGTGATCGTATACATCAATCATATATCATTGCCATCATGATAAGCATCATTAGTTTATCCTCAGAAATATCATGTCATATGTATCATATTGTGACTAGGTCATACTTATATGATATTGGCATCAGGTCACACCAATATAATGTCGTAATCAAGTTATACATATATCATATCGTGATCAGTCACAAGTTACAGTCCGGGTACTATTCTAGCGTCCCATGTACATCAATATCACCACCACTCTTTATAATTTATATATTCATGTTCATTATCTCATTCTCTAATGATCCGCTAACACTTTATACGACTGTATAGTCAAGAATCACGGCATCAAGCCCAGTTATACTGTTTCATCATGCCTCGAATATCATATCACATCAATGAATCCCATATACGTGTTGTATATATATATACACCTATACCTAGTTTTATATACATATACACATATACGTATACTCCATGTCGAGTTTTAGTGTGTGCGTGTATGTTTCTATCAGAAACCTACGAACCTTTCCCAAAGTATTCATCCTCAGGTATGGTTTTCCTAAATCAGTCTAGTCCCGCCTAGGGTCATTACTAGGGTCCTGCTCAGTAAGAATCTAGGGTCACATCGGGTTTCCTAATGTCAATAAGTACTATTCCTATTCTACGTTACGGGGGTGCTAAACGCCATCCACCCGACTTCCCCCCGTAGATATGCATCTACTCACCTGGTCTATGTCTGCCGACGACGGTGTCGCCATCCTCCTCTTCATCGCCCGCAGTCCACTTGAAGGGTACCTAAACGCAAACATATAAATATTATCGTAAACTGAATCACATACGAAAGTCAAACGATTTAAAGGAGCAAGCATAGGTTAAAACCTATGTCCCGTCCACGCAAAAGAACCAAATACCGCTCGATATCGGCGTACAAACTCCGATGGATCGAGATAACATCATCAAACAACTTGTAGTTTTAAAACACATTACTTATACCATAAAACACGATTAAATCCATCGAAACCCTAAAATCCATCAAACCGTCCAATTTCGTAAAACCCGAAATTGCCAATTTACCGTTTTTCATCAAAACTTGACATTTAAATGAAAATTTTACAATTTGACAACCATGCAATATTTTCAAATTCTAAAAGTGTTAAACTAACTATTATAACCCTAATTAATTATTAAAAACCCTAACTTGAATTTACAACCCTAACTTGCATTTTTTTTAAAAAAAATATATAATTAATTCATTAAATCTAATTAAGCTTAAATGATCATCTAATAACAATAAATCAAAAGAAAGAAAATTATACCTCCAAAATGTGAAGTCCAAACAAGAAATGAGCCTCCAAAATACTTGCTTTCCTACTCCAAAATCCATATAAAAAAGGGTAGAGAATAAAGGGTATGAAGAGATTAGGATTTTGTGTATTTTTTGTTGAATTTTTGATGTATTTTGATGGATTTTTGTGCAAAAATGAGGTGGGAAATGGGGGGGCAGCCATGGGGGGGGGTTGTGGCCGGCCTTGAGGGAGTGAGGGAGAGAAAGAAATAATTAAGGAAAAGTGTAAAAGTTTCAAGAGGAGAAATATCACTTAAAGGTCTTTTCATGGTTTATTTAATTATTTATTTATTTGTTTACTATAGCAACTCAAGAAAGCTCTAGAAAATAGGAAAAATTTGCATATAAATTTTGCATGATACACACTAATTTCTAACATGCCATGGTTCATTTTTACAAATTAAAACCATTTAAATTTGTAATTTACACTAATTTAGTGTAAAAATAAAGCTTTTGTTAATATTTAAAATAATTAATTTAGGAAAAATATTTTATTATACTAAAAATTTATAAGTGGCTAAATAAACACCATTTACTAGTAATTTCATAATTAAAATAGATATATTAAAAATTATAATGAAAACAATCACGGTTTGGTTTTACGAAAAATACATTTTACTTTACCGAAAATCCTAAAATTCACTTAAACACTTTTATTCATTTAATTATTTATTTAATTATTTATTTAATTATTTTTAAAACGTTACAATCTTCCCCCTTTTAAAAAATTCGGTCCCCGAATTTAAATTAAAACTCCCCTTCCAAATACTAAAACATTTAGCAAAACACTCAAATCGTCGGGGCTCTGAAATCATCAATACATAACAAAATCAACTCCGTCAAGCATGACGCAATTATCGGAGTTATGGCGATAATAAAATATCATAACTCAATGTGAAAACCATCATAATATACATCAATCTATAACTTATATATAGTTCGCATCCTAGTAAAATCGCCGAATCATCATAATAAAGAAGCATACAAATACCCCTCTTAAAAATCGCCGTGCAATGCACGTGTCACGGCATAAGTAGCGGACGTTTAAATTTTTAAAAAAAATAACTATATATATATCTTTTATTTAACATACACGTCCCGCCCGATTACTAAATCAAATAATAATGATTATGAAAACATACTGCTCAAACTAAAATCAATCCCAATCACATCAATAAAATGCCATGTGCGTCCGGTGCGCACTGAAATCGAAACCAAAGGCAGAAACCATGAATACCCACAAAATAAAACTAAGTGCAACAGGTGTGCACCAAAAACATCTGTCAAGTGCAACGGGCGTGCACGACTCAAAATCAGGTGCATCTAATCTGCACAAAACCCCGATTTAGTGCATCTGGTGTGCATAAAATCGCATCAAGTGCGCCAAGTATGCGCAAGAATCCTAATCAGGTGCACATGGAGCACGAAAACATACATCGAATATCAGACTCGAATCACAGTATGAAAATGGATAAAAACTAGGTCGAAGCATATATATCAAAATCATGTGTAACCCATATGCACGAAATCAAATCAAAATCTCAAAATATATAAAACCAAATCAAGTGTACTGGGTGCGTACTAAACCACATCAATACAACTGATATATGAAACACAGATAGAATGAAGGTACACACAGGAAATACCAATCGTAGAACAAAGTCCTCAAAATACAAAAATCCAATCAACGAAAATAGGAAATTCAAATCACTAAATCACAATCGTAAACACTGTCGTCAATGTGCGCCTCTTTCCTCTGATGTCGACTGCTTCGAACTCGTTCTTTCATAGGTGTGCTGACTGCGCTACCAACGGCAATACTCATGTCTAGAGTCTCCCACGTAGTCGATCCCTTCACCTGATATCCGGACTACATTAAACTTTTCGATCGATCCATCAAAATCCCATAATTCCCCGAGAGCTCAACACTCAAGTACAGTTTAAAAATATCCGGTACATACCCCAGCATCGATGATCCAGCTGTAGAAGGGCAAACCCAAGCCTCACTAATGGCACTGCGAAACTGCCGTAAACCCTAAGGTTCAAGGGCGTTCTCGTGGTCATTATGTCGAGTTAGGGTTTCATTCTTCTAGAGTGTCCATCGAAATACCTGCATGTTCTTCCGAATACTTTAAACTTAGGAAAATGGTTTTCTGATAATCGTTCGAACCCTTTAACTTCATCCGGACGGCATGTGAATACCCTTCGTCCGCACGCTAAGCAATGCTTCAATCCTCAAGAACAACCAATACTCTAATGGTTATCGCATTCGAGCCGCAGCTTCCTCTCCCCGTGCGCCCGTGGTAACAGAAACCACCATCCGACATTGACGAAGATAGATCAAAAGAACGAATGGAATACGGTGCAAACAATGTAAATCCTAGGGCTCCTTAAGCAGAGTAGCGTATCGTAAGTATGCCGCGGACCATACCCACGGTACGTTACTCTACCTAAATCGCCTACTCCATCAACCAAGGGTCACCTAGACTTATACAAGGTTAAACCTAGCGCTCTGATACCAACTTTGTCACGACCCGAAAGTACGGAACGTGACCGGCACTTAGATTACGAAGCGTCTAGAGGCGCCACGTAACCTAAGTAAGCCGAAGCCCAGAAATCTAAACCATGAAAAAGAAGAAGAAGCAGTAAAAGAAAACAAGTATAAAATCATCAGCAAATTTTACCAAAAATTTCGGCAGACTCTCCTCTGTAAAAACTGGCCCCCAAACGGGTACAACAAGTATAATATACCTAAACAATAAAAAGCATCCCCAAACGGGAGCTAGCATCAACGCCAACAGGCGGAAACAACCACAGCAAGCACAATAATATACAACAGCAATAGGCGAGGCTCAAAACTCAAAAGAAAACAAAACCACCAGATCTGAATAATACATGCGCGACTCTAAGCTCGAAATAAAAGACTGGTCCTATAAACTTATCAAGTAATACAAATATGGTTGATGGAGCTTACTAGATACAAATGAATGAATAAAAGTACAATGGTGGTTCGGATACAAGTGAACCAACCTACCGTGCAAATCACCCCGAAGAAAAGATGTGCCAACAAGCTGCCACGGAAACCTGTACATCGAACCTGTAAAGAATTTGGCACAACGGGGGTGAGTTGCCAACTCGTGAGTAGAAGACATCTACGAAAAGAAATCGAATGCACGACGCTATCCTAGGTCATAATAATACACTACTATATCCCAAACATCTAGTAATAGCAGGGTAATACTACGTGTAAGTGCAACTACTCCATGTCGTGTCAGTACCTCATATAATACTATGTCATATGAATGAAATGCATGCACCATGAATGTAAAGTAACAAATCCTGAAATCCAGATATATATGTATAAGAAATCTTTAGCTGTTATCATAGTAGAATGTGTATAAGAATATGAAATCACAATAATGAAATCCATGGAAATCCGTGTCAAACATCGACACAACACATGTAATCTCAAGTCTCAATATCTCGGGCTCCGTCAGTCCGGATCGGCCCATATCATCAAATCTCACGACAACGGTCGGTATCCTCTGGATATCCGCCGCGCCAGACATCACCGGTAGGTAGCCTTCCCCTGCCAGGCTCATCGTCTACAACTCGATCTTCTTGCCCCGGGGTACCATACCGGGCCCACCATATACCCGAGACGGTTCATCCACTCCTCGAATCGGGTCTCGAAATCCAACAGAAAACATGAAATCTCATGGTGGACGACACATACATCACGAGAAAACCGCATCTTATTTTAAAAAGAGAAGAGGAGAGAGAGAAGTTTTATATATTTTTGCGGTTTTCCCCAAAAATCCAGAAATCTCATAGAAATCCAAATCTCAAAATCATGAGTAAGCTTATGATAAGTGTCGGCATATGCCCATACTACTGCATGATAACATGAAAATATGAATGCATGAATGTCTAAGCAATAAATATCATGTCTGTACTAATGTCAGAGAATAATCACAATATTATAGCGGTCTAGTTGTTAACTGATTCTATCCATAAAAGTCAATATGATCTAAAGTGTACGTGACATAGCAATTACCGATGATGATGTGTGTGAGCCGGCAAATAAGTGTGCGTGGAATATGCGCATCATCGGTAATAGTGCTGGTGTCCTAACAGCTAAAGTTTATACTGATTATAGCAACATATAAAAGAACATGCACCATGATAATTACAATATGAATGTAAATACAGATGTGCATTATCCACTCCTCTGCGAGATACGAGTACAACTACCACTATGTGAGTCGAACCTAAACCAGTGTCCATCTAACATCCTAAGGAACTAAACCTAATAGACTAGTCAGTAAGAAACTAGAGTCTACCTAAGGTCTGAATCAATATCTCTAATAGTCGGCGATCCCGCCTCAATAGCGTCACATACGTAGTACGGCTTCCTCGAATCAAGAGTGCGGATCAATCATCAAATCTAAACCTCGTACGGTAAAATCCATCGTACAGCATCCCAATATCGGGGTACGGTCAAGTATCTCCTAGGTGTCTCCTCATTCGTATAATGTCATCATCAGCACATCTCATGATCAAGGTGTTAAACTGTGATCGCATACATCAATCATATATCATTGCCATCATGATAAGCATCATTAGTTTATCCTCAGAAATATCATGTCATATGTATCATATTGTGACTAGGTCATACTTATATGATATCGGCATCAGGTCACACCAATATAATGTCGTAATCAAGTTATACATATATCATATCGTGATCAGTCACAAGTTACAGTCCGGGTACTATTCTAGCGTCCCATGTACATCAATATCACCACCACTCTTTATAATTTATATATTCATGTTCATTATCTCATTCTCTAATGATCCGCTAACACTTTATACGACTGTATAGTCAAGAATCACGGCATCAAGCCCAGTTATACTGTTTCATCATGCCTCAAATATCATATCACATCAATGAATCCCATATACGTGTTGTATATATATATACACCTATACCTAGTTTTATATACATATACGCATATACGTATACTCCATGTCGAGTTTTAGTGTGTGCGTGTATGTTTCTATCAGAAACCTACGAACCTTTACCAAAGTATTCATCCTCAGGTATGGTTTTCCTAAATCAGTCTAGTCCCGCCTAGGGTCATTACTAGGGTCCTGCTCAGTAAGAATCTAGGGACACATCAGGTTTCCTAATGTCAATAAGTACTATTCCTATTCTACGTTACGGGGGTGCTAAACGCCATCCACCCGACTTCCCCCCGTAGATATGCATCTACTCACCTGGTCTATGTCTGCCGACGACGGTGTCGCCATCCTCCTCTTCATCGCCCGCAGTCCACTTGAAGGGTACCTAAATGCAAACATATAAATATTATCATAAATTGAATCACATACGAAAGTCAAATGATTTAAAGGAGCAAGCATAGGTTAAAACATATGTCCCGTCCACGCAAAAGAACCAAATACCGCTCGATATCGGCGTACAAACTCCGATGGATCGAGATAACATCATCAAACAACTTGTAGTTTTAAAACACATTACTTATACCATAAAACACGATTAAATCCATCGAAACCCTAAAATCCATCAAACCGTCCAATTTCGTAAAACCCGAAATTGCCAATTTACCGTTTTTCATCAAAACTTGACATTTAAATGAAAATTTTACAATTTAACAACCATGCAATATTTTCAAATTCTAAAAGTGTTAAACTAACTATTATAACCCTAATTAATTATTAAAAACCCTAACTTGAATTTACAACCCTAACTTGCATTTTTAAAAAAAAAACATATAATTAATTCATTAAATCTAATTAAGCTTAAATGATCATCTAATAACAATAAATCAAAAGAAAGAAAATTATACCTCCAAAATGTGAAGTCCAAACAAGAAATGAGCCTCCAAAATACATGCTTTCCCACTCCAAAATCCATATAAAAAAGGGTAGAGAATAAAGGGTATGAAGAGTTAGGATTTTGTGTATTTTTTGTCGAATTTTTGATGTATTTTGATGGATTTTTGTGCAAAAATGAGGTGGGAAATGGGGGGGGCAGCCATGGGGGGGTTGTGGCCGGCCTTGAGGGAGTGAGGGAGAGAAAGAAATGATTAAGGAAAAGTGTAGAAGTTTCAAGAGGAGAAATATCTATTAAAGGTCTTTTCATGGTTTATTTAATTATTTATTTATTTGTTTACTATAGCAACTCAAGAAAGCTCTAGAAAATAGGAAAAATTTGCAAATAAATTTTGCATGATACACACTAATTTCTAACATGCCATGGTTCATTTTTACAAATTAAAACCATTTAAATTTGTAATTTACACTAATTTAGTGTAAAAATAAAGCGTTTGTTAATATTTAAAATAATTAATTTAGGAAAAATATTTTATTAAACTAAAAATTTATAAGTGTCTAAATAAACACCATTTACTAGTAATTTCATAATTAAAATAGATATATTAAAAATTATAATGAAAACAATCACGGTTTGGTTTTACGAAAAATACATTTTACTTTACCGAAAATCCTAAAATTCACTTAAACACTTTTATTCATTTAATTATTTATTTAATTATTTGTTTAATTATTTTTAAAACGTTACACCCCCGTTGTACCACAGTTTGTTTTGCAGGTTGTTCCTCAGAGTAGTTGAGGCAGGCTATTCATCTATCTTATCATCTTTTGCTACGGATACCGCATCAGCTCATAGTGTGCAGTTTTCTTAGGTGGGTGTTGTGGTTATTCGTTATTGTATTGTATATTCGTTGTATCCTTGTACTTTCCATCTACTATTTTCATGTTGACTTAGAGACTTGGTGAGGACGATATTGTATATTTTGGTGACTTGGTTGTCTTTTATACAGTTTCCTTTTTATCGTCTTCTATTTCTTCGCTACGGCGTCGTATATCTGTTGTGGTGGTTGTTTTCCGTCTTTTGGCGTGTATTTGCTCCCGTTTGGGGATGCTTTACTTATATTTATGTTGTACCCATTTTTGGGACTAGTTTTTACAAAGGAGGTGCTGCCAAAATTTTTAAAGAAATAAAGTTGGACTTTTAAAGAATTTGGGTTGAGATTTCAAAGGATTTTAAAAATTGTTCTTAATTCTTACTACTTTTAGTGGTTTAGATTTCTGGGTTTTGGCTTTCTTTTACTGCGTTACATCTATAGACGTTGCGTAGTATTAGGGCCGTCACGTGCCAATTTCGGGTCGTGACAAGGTTGGTATCAGAGCGCTAGGTTTTACCTTTCGGAGTGTAGAATGACCTTGGTATGATGGAGTAGGTAGCTTAAGCAGAGTAACATAGTGTGTGTATGTCCGCGGCATACTCACGATGCAATACTCCGCCCAAAGTGACCTAAGTACAAATTGTTTGAAATTTCTTTCTTGATATATATCCTTGTGATTCGATTTCCGTGTTCATATCGAATCCTATCTCTATTTATAGCCTTTGCCGCCGACGACTATGGGGACTCAGATGCAATAAGGGCCGAGGTCAGAGTTGACTCGGGTGGGTCAAGGACAGACCAGGATGGCGCGCTCGTTGCACAGGAGCAGACGGATCCGCCTTCGACAGATAGTATCGGTAGGCTTGTGGCAGATATGCAGGACATGCGCCAGACGATGAGTTTATTGGTTGAGACCGTTCAAGCGCTGCGACAGGAGGTTGTCACCCCTATTACCCAGTTGTTCCTTACGATCAGCACACAGCATTCCGTCACCTACATAGCACCAGTGGATGCAACCCTAGTTGACGAGACACGTATTCCAGAGACTTTGGGAGTTCCGGAACCGTGGAGGACTCGTACCGGTGTACCAGCCCAGAGACAGAGGCCTAGTCATCGAGACAGCTTTCGTGACTGTCGCGGGAGTAGTAGAGGTTTGGGACGAGGAGAGTCGTGTTAGCTAGATCAGCCGTTTGTTGTGTTAATTTCTGTCAGCGATTCTTTTGCCGCTCAACACGTATTTCATTCGTGTGCCAATCAGTTAGGAAATTCATCTGTCACTTGATCCTTCTAGAGATGTTGGATTTGATGTTCTCCTGGACACGGACTGGTTAGCTATGCGCTAGGCGTCTGTGGACTGCCGCGAGAAAACAGTCAGGGTTTTTTTTCCCGGCGAGTCAGTTCTTGTTGTGCGGGAGGACAGTTGTGCCGTCTCTCACAGCTTGAATTCAGCCTTTTTCGCTATTCGGCTTTTGAGGAGAAGATGTCGAGGATTCTTGGCATTCATTCGTGATACCGGAGCCACAGTGGGATTGTTCGACCGGGTTTCTATCGTGCGAGAGTTTTCCGACGTTGTTCCAGATGAGCCGGCGAAGCTTAAGGAGCAGCTGCAGAGTTCTTTGTTGGGAGGTTTGTGTGTCTGAGTGTTTCACATTAGGGAGCTTCTATTTCTGTTCATCAAGGAGAAAGACGGCAGATTGAGGTTGTGTATTGATTGATCGTCAGTTGAACCGACTTATGGTGCGGATAGGTATCTGTAGCATTTCGAAAATTTAGAAATAAATAAAATTAATTAATTTAAGAATAATATGATAAATCACAAAGTTGTTAAAAACAAATAAGTCAATTTTCATAAGTTATATGCAAAACAATTTAAGTTAAAATTTTAATATGCAATATAAATATGTTATAAGGGTTTTAATGACAAATTTAGCTTCATTTTAATAAAATGTGTGTTTTTTAATAAGCTAGGTTGTGAAGGGTTTATAAGTAAAGTTTAAGTTTTTATGCAAATAGGAAATTGTTGAGGATATAAATGAAAGTGGGATTGAAATCAATTTAGTTCAGAATTCAATTTCAAATTAAATCAAAAATTTAAAGATAAGGCATGAACACCTCATGCTTGCATGCACACACTCACCTTACACCTCCTACTTGCATGAAACCCTTACCTCTAACTTGATTCCACATCCTCCTTCACCTTATTTCTTCCTTCTCCTATATATATAGCACATATTCAGTTCATAGCTCAGATTAAACTCAACACTTTAAAAGAAAAAGAGAAAAATTAAAAGAGAAAAGAAAGAACAAGAGGAAGAAGAAGAAGAAAGAAGCTATATTCTTGGTTTTTCATCACCATCAGGCTAGGAGGGACTTAGCATCTTGTAGGGTTATTCCAACAACTAATTGGAGGGTAAAATTCTTAAACACAGTAGGAAATTTTAAGTTTTGTAGATTAGTTATTTTGAATTGAACCAAGTCACATAATATCGTATTTTGGTTAATATTAAGCTCTGTTGAAATCTGCTTTTAATTAGAAGATAATTAACTTAACAAAACCGTGTTAAAATGATGTAGGAAACACCTAGAACAAACCATAGGACCACGAACCCAGGGGCCGGTTTTTGGCCCGTGGCCAAACTTTAAATTCCGGCGTCGCCGGCTATAGGGGGAGCTATGTGGGTTTGTATTGTTGGATAGTTTCAGTGTATAATTTTGGTTATTTTGGTGTTGTTTAATTAAATTAGTTTCACTGTAAATAGAATCTGGAAACGTATATCGGAAAGGATATCTTAAAACACCAAATACGACACGGTTAAAATACGTCGCGATATAAATTCTGTAGCGATGCAGGTTAAGGTTAAAATCCAGTAAGGTCAAGTGTTTAATAGCTCGATATAGTCGTATATTACATAACTAGTACGTGGGAACGGGTGTTTTTCAGTTCCGTCATGTCGGAATAGCTGTTTTTCTTGTATACATTAAATTGTGATATTAGATTCGAATACGGGAATTACGGAGGCAGCGAGGAAAGGGAAAGGATTAGCAATTCCTGAATAGATTCGACATTTCCGGTGAGTAGACTAAACATCTACCGGGGAATTTTGTAAAAATGGCGTGATACGCCCGTAGTTTATTTAACTTCATGCTTTATTTGATATGCTAGATTAACAATACATATTCATAAGTTACACATATCTTGTTTAGTTGTTAGAACACTACACAATTATCGACAAGTCATGCCACATGCACATCTTATATGTTACACACACCTCGTCGATATTGCTATGTCACTTTACACTTAAGCATAATACTTGTTAAAATGAAATTATATCGTATCCCACACATCAATAATAGTAGTAAATTGCATCATTTATATCATGTTAATATATGTGTATTTCAGGTTTATATAAGAGGTAAATGTAGTACCGAGGATTTATGGTTTTGAGTTTTGAATACTATTACATAAATCCAGTGTTCTCATGATTGATGTGTCATGTCCACCATGAGATGTTTTCTGTTTTGGTTTTATTCCGGACCAAGTGGGGGAGATATACGGTCGCGGATTTTACGTTATCCATACTGAGTGGGGGAGATATACAGTTGGATACATGGTGGACACGGTCGAGACCGAGGGGCAGGATAGCCGCATTGAGGCGGGGGAGCCTAGCGAGGTTACTCGATACCGGAGATAGTGATAAAAATACGGCCTATATCTAGATGATAACGACCGGTATTGTTGATTTCAGGATCATTCGAGGAATGATGCCTGTGAGAAATGGAAGTTTTTTGTCGATGATGAACACGGGGAAATGAATTTATTGGGAATAAATGATGAGATTTCAGTTGGACTATGAGATTTGTATTATATGTTGTTAATTTTCACATATAATCATACATTATACTTGTTCACATTTTAGTTAGTATGATTGTCATATTTACCTTATTAACCGTTATATGTTAGTTATATTTACTGAGTTGGCAACTCACCCCCGTTGTGCCACAGTTCCTTGCAGGGGTAGAGTGGACAGTAAACTGCGGTGCGGATCTACGTTTGCAGCTTTATTCCATCTTTTGATAGGTGGGTTACATATGTAGTAACCTTCTCATTTTGGTATTGTATTTTGTATCTAGAAAAAAAAATCTCCATCAGACCTGTATACGACTTAGAGTGAGAGATGATATGTATATTATTGACAGTTGAGATCGTTTAGTTCTATAAATTGTGGTTTCATTTCTTTATGTCTGAGATTCGTATTGATGCCTATATACTGAAGTTTTATTTTTCCGCTGTTGATATTGTTGATCCCAACTAGTGATGCAACCAAGCCTAACACGTTATAATTGTTTAATACTTAACTTCATAAACTGTGATTTTTACAAAAAACTAAATTTTCGATATAAAGAATTCCGCAAAAAAAAGGATTTTGATCTTGGTTTTCGGCTTACTTAGACTGTGTGCATATCTTTAGATATGATACAATCTAAGTGCCGGTCACATCCAAACTTGGGTCGTGACAGTATCCTTTACCTCGCATTGACGATTTCTTCGATTAGCACCAGAGTGTGAGACATTTTCGAAGTTTGTTCGGGATCAGGTCATCATTGTTGCGGGTTCGGAGTGATGACATTCCGAAGACTGCCTTGTGCGTGCTACGGTCTTTGTGTGTTTTGGTGGTGTCATTGGACTCACCAACGCCCTAGTAGCATTCGTAGATATAATGAACCGGATTTCTTCAGGCCGTTCCTTGACCAGTTATTGTTGTGTTATTGATGACATTCTGGTCTATTCTAATGTGTCTTGAGGGACAGGAGTAGCACTTGAGGATTTGTTTTGCAGACATTAGGAGAGCCCCAGCGGTTTGCTAGATTCTCAGAGTGTTCCTTCAGGCTTGTTTGTGTTGACTCCTAGGTCTTGTAGTTACGGGAGACGGTTTTTGTATGGTTCCGAGGAAGATCGAGGCCGTACAGCTTAGGCCAAGACTTGTGTGCAGGACGGAGATCCGCAGATTTTGGGGCTTAGAAGGTTTTTACCGCCGTTTTGTGTAGGATTGCTAGTGTAGTGCTGCACCGTTGACTGAACTGACCAGAAAGGAGGTTTCTTTTCTTTGGACTGAGGCATGCGTGCGGAGTTTTCAGCAGTTGAAGACTCGGTTAACAACTGCATCAGTTCTTTCTTGCTTTCTGGTTCGGGCGACCTTGTTGTTTAACTGTAATGTTTCGTGAGTGGGGCTCGATTGTGTACTGAGGTGACACTATAGAGTTATCGATTTTGGTTCCCTACATTTGGAGGAAGTACGAGCAGGATATCCCACTCATGATCTGGAGATGGCCGCGGTGGTCTTGCGTTGGAGATTTGGAAACACTACTTGTTCGGAGAGTCGTGTCAGATTTTCACGGACCACCAGAGCTTAATGTACATCTTCCTGCAGTGGATTTTGATTGTTGAGATAGTCTTCTGTAGATTTACAGTTCTTGTTCGATTGTTGAGTACATCTTAAGTTCATCTCTACTGAGGGGACAGCTTGCTCATGTCCGCGCCCGACCACTTTTCCTTAATCTTTTTCGCGAGGCACTGCCCGCCAATTCTCGTTTATCAAAGATACTTGAGCATACTCGGCTGGGTAATGATTCGGAGTCCTTGATTTATGACCAGATGTGCTACGTTTAAGGACGCGTTTGTGTACCTGATACTATTGGGCAGAGACGCGAAATCCTATAGCAGGCATATCAGTCAGCTTTCTGTGTTCATTCAAGTTCCACCAATTTGTAGCGTGACTTGTGTAATAGTTACGGGTGGGCAGGGATGAAGAGTGAAGTTTCAGATTTCATTTCGAGGTGTCTGTCTTGTTGTGTGTTAAGGTTGAGCATCTGAGACCGGCTGGAGGGTTGCAACCTTTAACCGTTCCGAAGTTGGAATGGGAGCAGGTCTCAACAAATTTCGTTATGGTGTCTACCTAAGTTTAGTCAGGGTGTGACTCCATTCGGATGCTTGTTTTCCGGTTATACTCGGTTTTCTCAGTTGTTCTTTGTTAAGTTTGTGCATTGCACGGAGTTCCTTCATGGGTCGTATCCAATGAGGGCATCCTGTTCGCTTGCCGTCTTGGGCAGGAGCTTCAGGAAGCCTTGGGTATTGGTTGAGCTTTAGCTCCGTCTTTCCATCCGCAGTATGATGGTTTTGTGAGAGCAGGCTATACCGACTCTGGAGGATATGCTTGTGCGTACATACTAATTGTTGTCGGCAGATGGGATAGTCACTCGCCATTGTTAGGGTTCTCATTCAATAGCAGTTATCAGGAGGCACTCCAATTTGCAACCTTTAAGTTTAGTTGTTAGGTCGTGTCGATCTCCAGTCTGTTCTTCTGACTCTGCGTAAGTAGGATTTTTGGACCCCAGCTAGTCTAGAGACTTTGGAGATGACCCAGTTGATTCGGGTCAGGATGAGAGTAGCCCAGTGCAGACAGAGGTCTTATGAATACCGTGGTGGTCACAGACTTGAGTTCGCAGTGGGAGATCATGTATTCCTACGGACTTTCCGATGAACGACGTGTTGAGTTTTGGGAAGCTTATCCCAGAATTGTAGGTCCTTTTGAGATCCTTAAAGTGAGTTAGTTTCGTTGCCTTTAATTTGGCACTTCCGTCCAGATTATTGAAAATTCACCCCGTATTTTCCTTGTGTCGATACTTTGCAATTACCTTCATGACCTTTCTCATATGATTCAGCATTAGACCATTTAGCTTGAGACGCGATCTTTCGTTCACCAGCAGCCAATTGTGTTAATGGCTCGGCAGGTGGAGAAACTTCGGTCAAGGGTCTTGCTGTCACGACCCGAAAATGGCACGTGATGGACCTTAAACTACGCAATGTCTACAGGCATAACGCAATTTAAGTAAGCCAAAAACCCAGCAATCTAAACCATCAAAAGTAGTAAGAAATAATAGCATTTTCAAAACCCTTGAAATCTCAACCCAAATTCTTTAAAAGTCCAACTTATTTACTTTAAAATTTTGACAGCACCTCCTTTGTAAAACAAGCCCCCAAAAATGGATACAACATAATATAAGTAAAAGCATCCCAAACGGGAGCAAAATCCACGCCCAACGGCGGAAAACAACCACCACAATAGATATACGACGTCGTAGCGAAGAAAGAGACGATATAAATAAAACTGCATAAAAACCTCCAAGTCACAAAATAATATACAATATCGTCCTCTCATCAAGTCTTTAAGTCATACAATATAATTGTAGATGGAGAGTACATGATACAACGAATATACAACAAGCAATATCGGATAACCGCAAAACCTACCTAAGCAAAATTGCACACCGTCAGGCGAAGCGGTATCCGCAGCAAAAGATGATATGATGGATGGAAATAGCCCTGCCTCTGACTATCCTGAGGAACACCTGCAAAACACTGTGGCACAAAGGGGGTGAGTTGCCAATTCGTGAATAGTAATAACATATGCAGGTAATCGCAAGTATGCACGTACAATGCGAATCTAACATAAGCATCAACTAGCAATGAATGGTCATATGTAATGCGTCAGTCATGAAAAGTACGCTAGCAGGTCCTATTAATAGATGAAGCAATAATATGACAGTCGGTATGCAATAATCATATAAGGTACTCTATCAGGTACAAATAATACATGAACCAATGCATATAATAGTATGTAAATGCAACAGTCATGGAAAGTACTCTATCAGGTACAACTAATACATGAAACAATGCATATAATAGTATGTAAATGCAACTATCATAGAAAGTACTCTATAAGGTATAAGTAATACATGAAGCAGTGCATAAACAATAAATGTGGAGTATGGAATAAAACATGTCATTTCCACGGAAATCCTAACCTCGTGGCAGGACCAAAATCCAATAAGAAAATCAAATTCCCAATTTCCAAAAATCAGCCCCCAAATTGGTTCTCATATCATGTAAATCTCATATATCCTGAATATCCCACATCAAGTAGATTTCACATATCATATATGTACAATATCAGTATATCCCACATATCCTGTGTGTACAAATCAGCATATCCCACATATCATGTGTGTACAATATCAGCATCAAGTAAGTTTCATATAAGGTGAGTGTCTAACATCGACACCCAATACATCATGAAACAAGTGTCAAGCATCGACACTGAAATACCGATCTTTTAGGTGCGGTCACCACGACTGGCCCCCTGATAGGTACGTATCCATACGTACATGACCCCAGCCTGTATCCCCACTATACCCGTCGAGTCAAAGGTACTGTCACCGATAGGTACTTGCCCACCTTCCAGGCTCATCGCCTATCATCTGTGATCATCTTGTCGAGGGGAACCGTACCAAGCACCACCATGTACCCACACAGGGCCCACTACTCCTCATCGCATAGGGTATATATAAGCTCAGAACCGAGAAATCTTATGGTGGCTGCAGAAATATCATATCAAGAGAAATCGGGTTTTTCAAATAATGCATAATTTCATGAAACAACCACGGTCCTCAAATCCAGAAAACATTAAGTAATGAATAAGTATAACTGCATGAATCAATACATATATATTAGCGTCCCACTCCACTAATATATATATATATAGATAGATATATGCATGAATCAATACATATATATTAGCGTCCCACTCCACTAATATATATATATATATATAACAACGTCCCACTCCACTGTTATATATACTTAGGAGTAACAATATCAGAGAACATCATATGAAATCCAAGAATGTAACATATGCAGCATGAAACAGTAATATGAGCATATAAAGGAAAACAGCTACTTAACTGCCATAAGTTAATAAATATTTCATGCGGTTCCTGATTTCCTTCGAAATCAGATGCAACATCATAAACAGGTGAACATGTAGCTATAACAAGGTATACGTAACCATGTCGGTATAGCAAGATATGTGTGTCCATATGTAAGTATGTATGATGTCAAAGTAGCTGTAGCAAGGTATGTGTTTATACCTATCCATACATTGTAATACCCTCCAGGTATATGTATGTATGTAAGATGTACATGTAGCTATGTCTCACATGTGTATATACCTATCACTAATGGTACACTGCCATATAGGTATACAGGTAAGTAGCATGTAAGCATGTCAAGGCATATGTGTAAGCCTGCAGGTATACAGGTATGCTATAAGTCATAAGCATAAAGAAATATGAATCAGTGTATCAATAGCCCTAACCAACCAATATCATTTCTATATGTGGGTTGTGCATGCCATGGCAATTATTGACGGTGTGTATGGCATACAATCAGTGCGCGTGCAACATGAGCCGTCAATAATAGTGCAGTGTCCTAACGATACTAGTCCAAGCACAACAATTAACTAAGCAGTAGGGTGAATGCGCAATTCTAAATATGAAATAGAATATGCGACAAGTCAAGTCATTTCAAGCCCAGACGCATAACGCCATGCGGACGATTCTCTTGTAGATGTTAAATCTACTCACCAACCATCCTAGCTAAGTGAAGCCAACCATTTGTTTCCCCTTCTTCGCAGCGTCCGAAGTCCCCGCCTGCGAACCTAAAACAACAAAACGATAACACAAGTATATATATTAATAATCGACCAAAAACATGCATAAACTACATTTAACCGACGCAACAACACAAAACATACTCTCAAGTGTTCATATTGTGGCTAACGTGCGTAGCGACACGACGAAAACAACCTAAGAGCAAAACACATAAAGTGCACGATCCGTGTCGTATAACGTATCGCGAGGACAAAAAATACTAGATTATAGGAAAACGATCCTAGATTTTGTATACTATAAATACTAAAAAAGTAAACAGTACCAAACACCCCTAAACCACAGCAGACAACTACCCACAAAAACCCAAACCCCAACTCCCCAGAAAAACCGACGTCGCCGGAATTGCCCTTCTCATCGCCGGCCAAAGCCGGTGGGGTGTGTCTCGTGTCTTAGGTGGGATCTTAGGTTCACTAGTACATCACTACAAACTTGTTTGGTCAATCAGTACAAATCCCAGGTCACAGCAGTTCACAGAGACACTAAAAAGACACTAAAAATACGATATTGCACTAATCGATACATAAAGTGTTCCACGCAACAACCAACGAGCTAAACGTCACAAAAACTCATATTTAACAGATTAGGGATTTTTCCTATCAATACTTGCTCACAAGATCCATTCTTTCCTAGCTCCAAGTGATCAAGAAGGCAAAACAAGACTTGATGTGTTTTGTGATATTAATTTGGGAATTTTGAAGATTTATTGAGCTTGAATTGATGCAATTGGTGAAATAAAAAGTCAAGAGCAGAAGAAGGAGGAAGGTGCTCGGCCAAGGGAGGGAAGGTGAGCAATTGTGTGGATTGTTCTAGCAAGAAATGCAATAAATGCACACATAAATGCATATGCATGCATGCATGCCATCTCCTTATTCATTTCTTTCCTTTAAAACTTAAATCCTTTTCACACCAATAAAATATCTAGATATTATATGAAAGGTTTTGTTTTAGCCAACTTGATTTATTTGAGAAGATACAAATTTTGGAGAATTTTCCCAAACCCAAAATGTAAATACCACATTAAAATAATATTAAAATTGGGAAAAATTCTAATTGAACCAAAATGTCCCATATACCCCCAAAGCTTGCGTACTATCTTTATTTTAGCTAAACTAGGTGCCGACAAGTTTATATGGACGTTTGATCACAGTCGGGTTAAAACGGAAAATACCGACAATTTTACCCTAAAATGGAAAAATTCGCAAAACGATTTCTAAAACGTTACAATCTCCCCCCTTATAAAAATTCGTCCCCGAATTTAAAATTCTCACTAAGCGTACCTTCAAAGAAAAGAGTACAAAACTCCCAAATCTCGCCCGCAACCTCCTAAGTGATCACCTCACTATACGGCTACGTCCAAGAAAACCCTCCACAGATGGCAAGACCCTTGACCAAAGTTTCTCCACCTGCCGAGACACTAATACATATGGCTGCCGGTGAACGAAAAGATCGCGTCCAAGCTAAATGGTCTGGTACTGAATCTTGTGAGAAAGGTCATGAAGGTATTTGCAAAGTAACGACACAAGGAATACGGGGTGAAAACTCAATAATTTGGGCGGAAGTGCCAAGTTAAAGGCAACGGAACTAACTCGCTAAAAGGATCTCAAAAGGACATACAATCCTGGAATAAGCTTCCCAAAACTCAACACGTCATTCATCGGAAAAATCCATAGGAATACATGATCTCCCACTGCGAACTCAAGTCTGCGACCACCACGGTCGGCACAAGACCTCTGTGTGCACTAGGCTGTCCTCATCCTGACCTGAACCAACTGGATCATCTCCGAAGTCTCTAGACTAGATGGGGTCCAAAATCCTACTCACGCATAGTCAGAAAACAGAATGGCGATCGACACAACCTAACAAAAAAACCTACAAGTTGCCAATTGGAGTGTCTCCTGATAACAGCTATCGAAGGAGAACTCTAACAATGGCAAGTGACGATCCCAACAACCAACAAACACTTAGTACGTACGCACATGATATCCTCCAGAGTTTGTATAGTCCGCTCAACTGACCATCATCCCACAGATGGAAAAGCGGAGCTACAGCTCATCCAGTACCCAAGGCTTCCTGAAGCTTCTGCCCAAAATGGCAAGCGAACAGTGTGCCCCTATTGGATACAGCATATGAAGGAACTCCGTGCAACGCACAAATCTAATAAAGAACAACTGAGCAAACTGAGAATAACCGAACAACAAACACCCAAATGGAGTCACACCCTGACTAAACCAGGGTAGACGCCACAGCGAAAATTCATAGAGATCTGCTCCTATTCCTTCTCCGGAACGGTTACAGGTCGCAACTCTCCAGCCGGTCTCAAATGCTCAACGTATGCTCACAACAAGACAGACACCTTGAACGAAATCCGAAACTCCACTTTTTCATCCTGCCCACCAGTAACTAACTCTCAAGTCACGTTATATCTTGGCGGCACTTCGATGAACACAGAAAGCTGACCGATGTGCCTGCTCCGGGACCTCACGTCTCTACCTATCAGTATCAGGTACACACTAACGAGTCTCTAAATGTAGCACACCCTGGTCACAAATCAAGGATTCTGAATCTTTACCCTGCCAAACGTGCTCAAGTATCACCGACAACGAGCATTGGTAGGTTGTGCCTCACGAAAACGATTAAGGAAAAGCGGTCAGGCGCGGACATGAGCAAGCTGTCCCTTCAGTAGAGGCGAACCTAGTTGTACTTCACGATCACACAAGAACTGTAAATCTGCAGAAGACTGTCTCTGAACTGCGCACCATTAGAACAAGCTAACATCGGGCCTACGACTCAAGTATCAGCTACCACAATCGCCTTGCCACGGATAACCAAAGGACATCACAAACACAATCCTCCATAAGTTCCATCCAACGGCGCTGTCTCAACAATCGAAACCCGCTGCAGAAAGATGTACATTGTGCTCTGGTGGTCCGTGAAAATCTGACACGACTTTCCACACAAGTAGTGTCTTCGGATCTTCAACGCACGACCACCTTGGCCATCTCCAGATCATGAGTGGGATGTCCTGCTCGTACTTCCTCCAACTGCAGGGAAGCAAAAGCGATAACTCTATAATGCTACATCAACGCAAAATCGAGCCCCACTTGCGAAACATCATAGTTAAACAACAAGGTCGCCCGAATCAGAAAGCAAAGAAAGAACTGTTGTAGTTGTCAACCGAATCTCCAACTGCTGAAAACCCCGCACACATGCCTCAGTCCACAGAAAAAGAACCTCCTTCCCGGTCAGTTCAGTCAACGGTGCAGCGATACAGGCAATCCTGCATGAAACGGCGGTAAAAACCTGCTACGCCCAAAATCTGCGGACATCTGTCCCGAATATAAGTATGGGTCAAAACTGTACGGCCTCGATCCTCCTCGGGTCCATACGAAAACCGTCTCCCGTTACTACTAGACCTAGGAGTCAACACAATCAATCCTGAAGGAACACTCCGAGAATTTAGCAAACAACTAGTGCTCTCCTAATGTCTGCAAAACAAATCCTCAAGTGTTGTTCCTGTTCCTCATGACACATTGGAATAGAGCAGAATATCATCAATGACACAATAATAAACTGGTCGTGGAACAGCCTGAAGAAATCTGGTTCATCACATCCATAAATGCTGCTAGGGCACTGGTGAGTCCAACGACACCACCAAAACACATAAAGCCCATAGCACGCACAAAAGCAGTCTCCGGAATGTCATCACTCTGAACCCGCAACAATGATGACCTGATCCCAAACAAACTTAGAAAATGTCTCGCACTCTGGAGCTGATCGAAGAAATCGTCAATGTGAGGTAAAGGATACTTATCCGCACCGTAAGCCGGTTCAATTGATGATCAATCGATACACAACCTCAAACTGCCGTCTTCTCCCAGACGAACAGAAATGGAGCTCTCCAAAGCAAAATACTCGGACGCACAAATCCCCCAACAAATAACTCTGCAGCTGATCTTTAAGCTCCCTAAGCTTCGCCGGCTTATCTGGAACAACGTCGGAAAACCCTCGCACGAAAGGAACCCGGTCTAACAACTCACTGTGGTTCCGGTATCACGAATGAAAACCAAGAATCCTCGATATCCACTCCTCAAGAAGCCGACAAGCGAAAAAGGCTGAATTCAAGCTGTGAGAGGCGGCACCACTGTCCCTCTGCACAACAAGAACTGACTCGCCGGGAAAACAAAACCTTACTGTTTCCTCACGGCAGTCCACAAACACCTAGCACGTAGCTAACCAGTCTGTGCCCAGGAGAACGTCAAATCCAACCTCACTAGACGGATCACAATGACGAACGAATCTCTATCTCCTATCCGATTGGCACACGACTGAAACACGCATCGCGCAACAAAAGAATCGCTGACAGAAGTTAACACAACCACGACTGATCTAGCATACAAAAATCTCAGCATTGGACGCCCGCGCATCCCGATGAGTAGAAGCAAACTCCCGAGGATGCCCTCTACCCGCAACTGGCTGAAATCCTCCTCTCTGCGGTATAGCTTCCCCGCGACTACGTGGCTCAGTACAAACTCGAACTCAATGATCCAAACTCCCGCACCGACAACATCCGGAAGAAAACTGGTGACCATCCTAGGGATAAGAGCTAGACGACTGTCCTTGCCTCAAGCCTCTTGTACTGCCACGACGTGCGCGAAACCTGTCTCGGCGACTGAACCTCTGTCTATGGGCTGGCACACCTGCATGAGCCCTCCTCAGATCCGAAACTCCTAAAGTCTTCGGAAGACGTGCCTCGTCAACTGGGGGTGCATCCACTGGTGCCGTGTAGGTGACGGAATGCTGTGTGCTGATCACAAGGAACAAATGGGTAACAGGGGTGACAACCTCCTGTCGCTGCGCTCGAATGGCCTCAACTAATGAACTCATCGTCTGGCGCATGTCCTGCATCTCTGTTACAAGCCTATCAATATAATCTATTGAAGGCGGATCCATCTGCTCCGGTGCAACGAGCGTGCCGTCCTGGTCAGTCATAGTCCCACACGAGTCAACTCTGACCTCGGCTCTCGCTGCATCACTCTGAGTCCTTATAATCATCGGCGGCAAAGGCTAATATAGAAATAGGATTCGATAAGAACACGGAAATCGAATCACAAGAATGTATCATCAAGGAAGGAATTTCCAGCAATTAGTACTTAGGTCACTTTAGTCGGAGTACCGTGTCGTAAGTATACCGCAAAACATACACACGCTATGTTACTTTGCTTAAGCTACCTACTCCATCATACCAAAATCATCCTACACTCCGAAAGGTAAAACCCAGCGCTCTGTTACCAACTTTGTCACGACCCAAAAATGGCACGTGATGGCCCTTAAACTACGCAACGTCTATAGGCGTAACGCAATTTAAGTAAGTCGAAAACCCAGCAATCTAATGTAGGGTTACTAGGCACTGTCACAAGGCTCATAACGCATCAACCATGCCAAATCTAAATTTTTTAAAGTGCCGAACAACCTAAAGCGAGAATCTTTGCTAGAGTTTTAGGGTTAACATAACATGTAAACATGTTTACATCTAAGAGAGAGGGATTACAACCTTTGTAGTCCGCTCCTTCGCTTCATAAGCTCCGAGTAGTAGTTCCTTCGTCACGATCCATGAACTTCCAGACTCTAGAGAGTCTTCACAAGCCGAACGATCCATGCTTGGTAGAAGTCTTCCTTTTCGAAGATGATCTACCTTGAAGAATCTTTAACTCAAGCTCTCACTTCTCTAATCAATTATTAAAGAAGTGAACACCCTAATATAAGTGGCTAGAATAGATGAGGATGATGAAGTAGGAATTTAGCTCTCTTTTTATTTTCAAATTCTCACACTAAATCATCACAAAACCAAAAGCTAGAAAGCTTTTCAAAGAGGAAGAAGAAGATGAAACCTTTTGTGATGAATAATGAAATTGTTATTATGGTTACAAAACAACCTTGAGTTAATAATATCAAGTATTAACTCATGTAGAGAATTGACTAGGGTTAAGGGTTTGGGTTGGGTTAAATAATATCTCCAAAATATCAACACAAAATATCTTTGCTTAAAACAAAAATAAAGCTTCTAGAAGCTTCATGAAAATGCTAACCCAAATCAAACCCAAACCATGTTTAATCTCCACTAATCATGTTGCATTTGTAATCATAACATTTCACAATATTATATATCACATATATAATATATTTTTGTAACAAAAGAAAATAATACAATTAACATATATCGCATATATATCAATGTATTATCCTGTGAGAAAATGAATCAATAAAGCGAGCTTATATTAATTAATGTATTGCAATATATCGCATATATAATTATACATTAAATTATCGAATCAACACTTGATCCGACAATCCGGCTATTTCTCAAATAACCGACTAATATAATCTGTACCGATTCATCGAATCAACACTTGATCCGATGACCCAGCTATATCATATATCGCGAGAATAGAATACGGTATCTCATATCGTATTATTCTCGGTCCCGCACATATCACATATGTGCTCCTACTCCGTTTTGCCTGAGTCGAGAAACCTCTGTGTAGGACTCTAAAGAATCGTCAATACGCCGGCAGTAGGTGATGATCATATCAAACACCAACAAGCTGCAAACGGTCATCTAAACGTAACAGCCACCCAGGTATTGAGCGATTGGAAGATCAACAAGCAAGCATGTACATTCTCCTATGAATCCAATCAGTAACACTACCGTACAATACGGTCTCTTCGTCTGATATGCCGTATATCTAGTCTAGGGTGGTATACGTCAGACCCCAGTAACCGATAAGTCGTGTCGATATGAGGCTCATAACAGGTCGAGAAACTACTGATAACACTTACCAGTAGCACTCTATATCAGCCCTGGCCAGGGACTTCCAGTTATAGCCAATTGAACACAGCACAACATCAACTCCCTATACCGGGAGAGACGAATCTCCTCCTATCGCTCATTGCCTCCATGTGATTCGGGACTGTACCCAAAAGCCACCGTTTTGCACGCCCTCTTGGACGCGGTAAGGTGGAAATCAAAGCACAGTGGGAATCACACAAGACTCTATGACGATCTTGGGTCTACAGACTAACCTGTACCAGTGTCACCAGAGAACCGCCATCTGATGTGAGGTATAATACAATCTGGGAGTTCTCGGCAAGTCCGTCCAGTGTACCCAGTCTTCACTGAGCACTCGTACAACATCTTTGATGTCAAACACCGATGTATATGGGATCATCCATCGCCCATCATATGGGTCAAGATGCGTATACGCTAGTCTACTCTGGTGTATCGATGCCCTATCTCGATACACCCTCGACTAGGAACAGTTATAGGATGTACTCGTTGACTATCCTGGCCCCACCAGTATGATCTCATTATAGTCCCAGTAGTCGAGTACATATCCTAAGGGCTTTATCAACATGTGAAAGCAAGACAGTAAACTAATATAAGTCAACATGTTAAGACAAAGCGAAACCAAATAGCATACTATCATGTCGAGCAAGAAAGTCCTCTCTCTATATATCCAAGCATCCATTATAATATACATCATATGTACAACAATGGCTTCTAGGGCATATATATAACTAACAATCTCCCACTTGCACTAAGGCCAGCTGTTGTAGTATCTCATACCCAACATCCCGAAGAGTCTCTCAAACTGTGTCTGGGGAATGGCCTTCGTGAGTGGATCCGCAGTGTTGTCCTTCGTATCAACTCTCCTGACCTCGATCTCCCAGTGATCAACTATCTCCCGGATCAGGTGATACCGCCTCAGAATATGTCTGGACTTCTGATCGGACCTGGGTTCCTTAGCTAAAGCCACAGCTCCATTGTTACCTGGATTGAGATAATCCCAGTATCCTTTTAGATCTATCTCTCTAGATCATAATTCCCAATATGCAGGAGGCATCGCCTAGATCTTTCATTGAGAATATTTGTCATAAGATGAACTTGACCGATTGCAGCATAGGAACATCATTTCCTATCAAGAGTATGTCATCGACGTACAATACGAGGAAGACAACCTTACTCTCTGCAACCTTCTTATAAATACAAGGTTCATCTACGTTTTTGATGAAGTCAAACTCTTTGACTACAACATCAAAGTAGATGTTCCAACTCCGCGATGCCTGCTTTAACCCGTAGATGGATTTAAGCAGCTTGCATACCTTTCCGCTGCTCCCACTGTCTACGAAGCCCTCTGGCTGAGTCATGTACACGCACTCCTCTAAATCACCATTTAAAAAGGCGGTCTTAACATCCATCTGCCAGATTTCGTAGTCGTGGTATGCAGCAATGGCAAGTAAAATTCGGATGGACTTAAGCATAGCCATTGGAGAAAAGATTTCGTCATAATCCATACCTGGTCGTTGACGAAAACCCTTTGCAACAAGTCTAGCTTTGAAAGTCTCAACTTTTCCATCTACACCAAGTTTCTTTTTAAAGATCCATTTGCTCCTAATGGATTTTACCCCTTCAGGAGCAACTTCCAAAGTCCATACTTTGTTGGTATACAGTGATTCCATCTCAGATCGCATTGCATCCAGCCATTTCACAGAGTCACCACTCGTGATGGCCTGCTCGAAACTAGTCGGGTCATCATCTTCCATGATGCAATCCTCGCTCCCACCATCAACGAGAAAACCGTAGTATCTCTCAGGTGGATGAGAAACCCTGCTAGATCGGCGGAGAGGCTGGGGTTCGTCGGGTACTACTGAATCATCTGGTTCTACTAAATCTTCAGTTAAAGTTTGTGGTGCTGGAACCTCTTCCAGCTCTACCTCTTTGCCACTAATTTCTTTTGCAAGAAATTCCTTTTCTAAAAAGGTGGCATGTTGAGCAACAAACAGCTTTTTCTCCTCACTGTGGTAGAAAAAATATCCATAAGAATTCTTCGGATATCCCACAAACTTGCAAAGAACTGATCGTGTCTCGAGTTTGTCCGGATTTTGCCTTTTGACATAGACCGGACAAACCCATATCTTAACTCGTTTAAGATACGGTCTCTTCCCACTCCATATCTCATATGGTGTGGTAGGTACAGATTTAGAAGGAACTTGATTCAATAGGTATGCCGCTGTCTCAAGCGCATAACCCCAGAAGGAAATAGGTAACTCACTATTGCTCATCATAGAGCGCACCATATCTAATAGGGTGCGATTCCTCCGCTACGATACACCGTTATGCTGTGGTGTATAAGGAGGAGTAAGCTGAGAGAGAATCCCATTCTCTTTTAGATAGTCCAGGAACTCATTGCTTAAGTGTTCTCCTCCTCGATCAGATCGAAGGATCTTAATACTTTTGCCCGTTTGGTTCTCTACTTCGTGCTTATATTCTCTGAATTTCTCAAAAGCTTCAGACTTGTGTTTCATCAGGAACACATGTCCATATCTTGAGAGATCATCAGTGAATGTAATGAAGTAGGAAGAACTGTTCCTGGCATGTGTAGACATAGGACCGCATACATCACTATGTACCAGTCCTAAGAGTTCCTCAACTCTTTCTCCGTGTCCACTAAACGGAGTTTTGGTCATTTTACCTTTGAGACATGAATGGCAAGTTTCATAAGATGTTAATTCGAACGGATTCAAATATCCATCCTTATATAACTTAGCTATCCGTGTCGCATTGATATGATGACCAAGTCTACAATGCCATAAGAAGGATTCGTTCATTTCTGAACTCTTCCTCTTGTGTGTGTTTTGTACATTAAGTATTGTAGTTTAGTTGAGAACGTATATGCCATTATTTAACGATCCTGATCCAATCAACTTTTGATTTAGGAATATGTTCATAATATTATCATGTACTACAAAATTATATCCTTCTTTGCTTAATAAAGAAACTGATATAAGATTGCATATCAGGGTCGGAATGTAATAGCATTCGTTCAGAACCAATGTACTACCATTTGGTAAGACAAGGTGATATTCTCCAATTGCTTTGGCTGCAATATTTGCTGTAAGTCGACGTTAGACACCCCACATGATGCGGGGAGGCGGAATAGGTAAAACAATCATTTTTTTTAAACTAATATCGACTAACTTTACGGATCTTTGCTAAACCCTAACTAACAACCTATATAGAAGTGATTAGCTACTATGATAGATGATTATACCTAATGAATCAAGTCCTTCTTGTTCTCTTTGTTCACCTCCTCGACGGCCTCCTTGATGTGATAGAAGATCCACCAGAGATCTACTTCTCCAAGCTTAACCTCTTACTTGAGGTAACTAGATGACTATGAGTGCTAATCAAGGTTACCTAAAGGATATAGAAGAGGGTTAGGGATCTATTAGTCTTGCTAACGCTTGGATCTTAACACATGAGAGGTTAGGGTTAGTTCTTTGAAGAGAGAGAGCTTGAGGAGAGAGAAGGTGAGGGTGAGAATGATAATGAAATAATATCTCATTTGTGAATATATGAAGCATAATAATTATTAAATGAATAATCAAATGATAATATCAACCATGCTTAATTAACTCAGTTTGTGTGATTCATCTCATGAGTTATTAAGCAATAAATGCATCATTCACTCCTTTGGATGAATCACACCATGAGTCATTAATCCATTTAATGCAAATTTCACGTAAACCTCCAACTCATCAATCTTTTAGAAGCCTCTCGACTAATTACGAGAATGCCCCTCCCATCCATGAAAATACGGAAATACTGAGACTATATAAATCCAATAATCCAATACTAGAATCTGGCTTAAACCAAAGCCTGCTAGTATAAACTGTCCGAACATCGTACGTGCGTAAAAACACGTATGTGTCCGAACCCTGTCGTAAAACCATACGACCTCTATATAGTTTCGCCTGAAGCAGGGAAACTCTCTGTGTGGGACTCTAAAGACTCGACACTACGCTGGCAGTGGGTTTAACCATAGGTCGCAAGCGGTACTAGCTGTACGTAACGGTCCCCAGGTAGATGTCAATAAGAAGGCCGATGAGGAAACCCATCCGAACTCCTACTGAGCCTAATGTGACAATCTCCGTACAGTCTGGTCTGTTCGTCTAGAACTATCACATATCGGGCCTAGGGGGCGGCAAGCGTCAGTCCCCTAAAGGCGGTATAAGTCGTGTGGAGTGAAGCCCATTACACCTTGAGAAGCTACTGGAAATCCTACTAGTAAATCTCGTTTGCCCTGGACAGGGACATTGCGTAATGGCTCTCCAAACACAACGCGATATCAACTCCCAATACCGGGAGAGACAAATCCTATCTAACCGCCACTGCCTCCAAGTGCTTCGGGACTGCACCCAACTGCTAGCTGTTTGTACGACTCCTTTGAGCCGTGGTAGGGTAGCAATCTAAGAACAGTAGGAACACACTCAAGACGAAACAGCAGTGTTAAGTCTGCGGACTATGTTGTACTCATGTCACCTGGGAACTGTTAACTGATGACGGGTATAATACTAACCAACAGTTCCCTGCGAGTCCTGTCCGGTGTACCCGTAACCCAACGAGCACCCGTATACTATCTCCAGTACAACATACTGATGGCTGTGGGATAGACCATCTCCCCAACTGGGATGAGAAGCATACACACTAGTCTACTCCAGAGTATCGATGCCCTGTCTCGATAATCCTATGACTAGGGACATGAAAAAGGATGTGCTTGTAGACTACCCAGCCCCCACTAGTATGACCGCCATCACAACGCTGGTAGTCAAGCAAGATCCTAAGGGCTCTATCAATATGTATACATATTAAGATAGATATAAACCAAGTAGCGTACTACAATGTTTAGCAAGACTGTTAATATAACTGTGAATATCCCAAGCTTCCATTAAGTAATATACAAGCTAGTATGATACAATAATGGCCCCTAAGGCATATACACTAACAATATCCCACTTGCACTAGGGCCATGTACTGGTGTATCGAAGACCTATAATCTCGAATAGCCTCTCAAACTGAGTCTGGGGCAAGGCCATTGTGAATGGATCTGCAGTGTTCTCCTCTGTAGCAACTCTCCGGACCTCGATCTCCCGGCGATCTATGATCTTCCTGATCAGGTGATACCGCCTTAAGATGTGTGTGGACTTCTGATGGGACCTAGGTTCCTTTGCTAAAGCTATAGCCCCGTTGTTGTCATAATACAGAGGTATTGGATCAACAATGGATGGAACCACCTGAAGTTCTGTTAGGAACTTCTTCATCCATACTGCTTCTTTTGCGGCGTCGCAAGCAGCGATATACTCCGCTTCCATCATCGAGTCAGCAACGGTGTTCTGCTTGGAACTCTTCCAGCACACCGCCCCTCCATTGAGGGTAAAGACATAACCTGACATGGACTTGGAGTCATCCTTGTCACTCTGGAAGCTGGAGTCAGCAAAAGCCTCGATCTTGAGGTCTTTTCCGCTGTAAACCAAGAACATATCCTTTGTCCTTCTTAGGTACTTGAGAATGTTCTTTACTGCTATCCAGTGCTTCTCCCCTGGGTATGACTGATACCGGCTTACGACACTCAGTGCGTAAGCTACATCTGGTCTGGTGCACAACATCGCATACATTATAGAGCCTACCGCAGAAGCGTAGGGTATAACTGACATGCGATCCCTTTCCAAATCAGTCTTGGGAGACATCTCTTTGGAGAGGGTGATTCCGTGACAAGCCGGTAAACTACCGCACTTAGAATCTTCCATACTAAATCTTTTCAGTATAGTGTTGATATACCTGGACTGCGAAAGTCCCAACATCCTCTTGGATCGGTCACGACAGATCCGGATCCTCAGAATGTAAGAGGCATAACCCAGGTCTTTCATGGAGAACCTGTGTGACAAGAATACTTTGACAGATTGTAGCATATGAATGTCATTTCCTATCAAGAGAATTTCATCCACATACAAGACGAGGAATACGACAGTTCGTGCTACAATTTTACTATATATACATGGTTCATCTGGATTTTTGATAAAGTCGTATTCTTTGACCGTTTCATCAAAACAGATGTTCCAATTCCGCGATGCCTGCTTTAGTCCATAAATGGACTTAAGCAACTTGCATACTTTCCCGCTGCTCCCACTCTGATTGAAACCTTCTGGATGATCCATATAGACACATTCTTCTAAATTACCATTTAGAAAAGCCGTCTTTACGTCCAACTGCCACATCTCATAATCATGGAAGGCGGCAATGGAAAGAAGGATACGAATGGATTTGAGCAAAGCCACTGGAGAAAAGTTTCGTCATAGTCCAAACCAGGTCTTTGACGAAAACCCTTTGCAACTAGTCTAGCCTTATAGGTTTCCACTTGTCCATCTACACCAATCTTTTTATTGAAGATCCACTTGCATCCTATGGGTTTTACCCCATCTGGAGCAAAGTCCAAAGTCCATACTTTGTTGGTGTACATGGACTCCATTTCATTCCGCATTGCATCCAGCCATCTTACTGAATCGCCGCTTTGGATGGCCTGCTGGAAGCTAGTAGGTTCATCATTATCAATGATGCAATCTTCTCTATCCCCGTCTATGAGAAAACCGTAGTATATCTCTGGCAGATGAGACGGCCTACTACTCCTGCAGAGGGGTGCGGGAATGTCCTGTTCTTCTTGAACTTCTGGTTCTACCAAACTTTCAGTAGTAGTTTGTGGTTCTAGAATTTCTTCCAGTTCTATTGCGCTCCCACTTGTTTCCTTTTCTAAAATCTGTTGTTCTAGAAAATGGGCATTACGAGAAACAAATTTTTTTTGTTCCTCTGCGTAATAGAAGAAATACCCCTTGGAGTTCTTTGGATATCCCACAAACTTACACTGCACTGATCGTGCCTCGAGTTTGTCCGCATGCTGCTTTTTAACAAAAGCTGGACATCCCCATATCTTCAGATACTGAAGATAGGGTTTCTTCCCACTCCACATCTGATATGGTGTGGTAGGCACAGTCTTGGTAGGAGCCCTGTTCAAAAGATATGCAGCTGATTCTAGCGCATAACCCCAGAAAGATCGCGGTAACTCAGCATTACTCATCATGGAACGTACCATATCCAATAGGGTTCGGTTCCGTCTTTCCGATACACCGTTATGCTGTGGAGTGTATGGAGGAGTAAGCTGAGAGAGAATTCCTTTCTCTTTTAGGTAAACCAGGAACTCGGCACTTAAGTATTCACCACCTCGATCAGATCTTAGTGTCTTGATACTTTTGCCGGTTTGGTTTTCTACTTCATTCTTATATTGTTGGAATTTCTCAAAAGCCTCGGATTTATATTTCATTAAGAAAATGAATCTGTACCTAGAGTAATCATCCGTAAAAATAATGAAATATGAAAAACCACCTCTTGCATGTGTAGACATTGGACCACATGCATCGCTGTGTATGAGTCCTAAGAGCTCGCTCGCTCTTACTCCATGTCCAGTGAATGGAGTCTTTGTCATCTTTCCTTTAAGACATGATTGACAAGTGGCATAAGATTGATATTTGAACGGATCCAAATATCCTTCTTTATGTAACTTAGTTAACCTTGTCTCATTGATGTGACCTAGTCTACAATGCCATAAGAAAGCCTGATTTATATCAGGAGACTTTCTTTTTAGTGTGTTCTGGACATTGAAAATCTGTAATTGGTTTAATACATATATACCGTTATCTAGTGTACCGGACCCAATCAAACCATGATTAAGTTGGATGTTAACAACATCGCTTACAAACGTGAAATCATAACCTTTTTTTGATAACAACGATACTGATATGATATTACACGTTAAACTGGGTACACAAAAATAGTTATGCAAAACCAAAATATGTCCACTCGTCAATCCAAGGTGATAATCCCCTACGAACACAGCACCTATGCTAGCTCCGTTAGCAACCTGGAGGGTCATATCACCAACCTTCAGCATTCTACGGTTTCTCAGTGCCTGCAATGAATTGCATATATGAGATCCTGATCCGGTATCCAATACCCAGGAAGTAGAGTTGATTGACATACAATTTTCAATTACAAACACACCTAAAGTCGAAACCACAGCTTGCTTCGGTTCCTGGTTCTTGGCAATCCAAGCTTTGCAATCTTTCTTCCAGTGGCCTTTCCTACGACAGTAGAAGCACTCGTCCTTTGCCACTACTGGCACCGCAACCTTCGCCTTTCCCTTAGCTCCCACCTTACCAACATCTCCTCTTGGTTTGGTAGCGGCCTTCTTCTTCCTTCCTTTGGCCCTAGCCTTGGACCCGGAAGAGGAAGTACCGCGAACAAACATAGCGGGTGTTTCCCTTGCCTTCTGCAAGGTGCCCTCTGCACTCCTCAACATGTTAAGGAGTTCTGGAAGCTCAACTTCCTTACCTTGAATATTGAAATTCAAGATAAATTGGGCGTAGGTGGAAGGAAGGGACTGAAGAACCAAGTCTGTATATAGCTCGTTTTCTAAAGTCGTCCCGAGGTCCGCGAGCTCTTCTATATAGCCAATCATCTTAAGGACATGTTCTCCTACAGATGATCCGACGGCCAGCCTCGACTGAAACAAGTTCTTCGAGATCTCGTATCTAGCTATATGAGATGGCTCTCCATACAGTTCCTTGGTGTGGAGAAATATGGACTCAAGATCCATATTCTCGTGCCTCCTCTGATGTTCATTATTCATAGAGGCAAGTACGATGCATTTGGCCTTCGCGCAATCTAACTCCCAAGTCTTGTGGATTTCCTTATCCGCAATACTAGATTCTGGACCAGGGACAGTAGGTGCCTTAGCAGTAAGGACATACCCCAATTTGTCATAAGTCAAAGCCATCTTGACATTCCGGAACCAATCTTTGTAGTTTGGCCCTGTTAGAATATTTTTATCTAATAGTAACTTAAGGCATGTCATGTTCTAGGTCGCTGCAATTGAGAGAGAGAGGGAACACTTTAGCATGATGCTCTTGCAAGTTTAGAGTGGTTTTTAGTTTATCTAAACTGGATGGCTCCCACTGTTTCTCGAATCCCTCCTTAAACCAAAAAGGAAGAACTAGTCAGGACTATTCTCACTGTACAATACTTTCTTAACCATTCAGCCAGGCCGGTGTCGGTATTTCGAGGGAGGTTTTCCGACGCTTTCGCGAAGTTACTTAATTAAATAACCTCTTTTCTCTGGGGGCGTAGCCCCGCTGACACCTTTCTCGGCACCTACTTGGTTTATAGCATTGATCGTTAAGTGACGAATCTCCTGATGAGTAGCGGATACTCACAGTAGGATCGAGATCCAAATATCATCGTGTGATAAAGCTGAAGGAATTCTACCAAAATTATCACACTCCAAATGGTATGCAACTCTTTGCAAATTTCAGTTTCTTTAGAAATTCCCGATATAAATTTCTGTCCCATGCTCTTATGACCTTGGCGTTGGTCAAAATGTCATAAGTCATATGTCAAGTTCTACCCATCATTATATTGTTAATTTAAACCCATCCGTACATACCCCTGACGTTGGCCAAATGATAGTATGACTGTCCCAAACTAACTCATCTATCTATGCAACAAATGAATACCCAGCAGCTACCAAACACTATGCCTTGGCGTTGGTCAAAATACATAGCTTGAATACTACTGAATACCCAAATGAAATGACGGAGGGCTACAAATGGTTTTGGCGAAACCGTGAACGTAGTGAACTTGATATGATCGAAGGAACCTAATAGCTTTTAAAAGGAGTGGTTAAAGCTCCGCAATTTCAAAAATATCTTCTGTTTTAAAATAACCGAGTGGTTTCTTTTAAACTGTTCCAACGATTCAACTTTGGTTTATTTTCTTTGCATTAATATAATGCGTCCCATCAATTAACCTATCATTGCAGAAAACAACGAAAATACAACGTCCTCTTATGCCATCCGCATTCGCCACTGGGCCCCGTCATTCACCCATTAGGTTACTTAACTAACGACAGAGCGGGGACTGGGCTAGCGCGGGTGTAAAACATAAGTAACGCCTAATAGATATCATATATAGATATTGTACATTCGTCAGACTCAATAATAGGCATTCCAGATCACAGATGAACATATTAGATTTTCTACGAATCCGCATTCCTTTTGAGCTTGCAAAGAAAGACGGATTACACAGTCGTGATGAATAGCCAAAACCCCACCCTAGACCCCTACGGGTACGGAAAACTACCCGCCTAGTACCCGAAGTGAAGTGGTCTCCCTCAACAACGTGATTAGGCCACTAAACACTTCAAAGTACCCGGTAGTTTGTGCACCCCACCTTGGGTCTATCCTAGGAGCAGAAAACAGTAAATGAAATAATACAACGGTGGCTACAACCTCAACCCGGATGTGCCCTGCAAAAGAATATTACAACAATTTACAAATTTACATTTGAATGAAAGAAACACTCGTCTCACATCCCCGGCTATCCATTCATGACAATCCAACAAGTCCACAAACACAAACCAGTAAAAAACATTACAGAAATGTTCAACCCCCTGCTAACCGACATACTAGCAGTTAGGGGAGGTTTACGAACACATTAAACACATCACAGACATAATCAAGTTAGCCAAACATCTTAGAATTTCGATTAAAGAAACACAAATGATTCTACTCCAAACAATTCTCTGTACACATGAAACCTGAGCAGAAACAAAACATCCCAGAAAATACAACATCAACACAGAAGAGTTACAGGGTAAATTTGGGCTGACTCGGCTTCAACTCGGCGGCAGATCCGCGACGGATCGCTTGGATCGGCCGCGGTTCCGCGGCGGTTTGGCCGAGTCACGATCCTAAATTTCTCCAGAAATCTTATAATTCCCTGCTTGTATTTTTAAGGGTCCCTGAAAAATTTTTAGACCCCGTTTTAAAATCGGTAGAAACTTGGTTAAAATGATGTTTTTTCCGATTCGTTTTGATATCGAATTTCTAACGACTTTGTTAACAAGTTAGTTATGGTTTAGCGAGTCTCTGATACCACTGTAAGTCGACATTAGACACCCCACATGATGCGGGGAGGCGGAATAGGTAAAAAAATTATTTTGTTTAAACTAATATCGACTAACTTTACGGATCTTTGCTAAACCCTAACTAACAACCTATACAGAAGTGATTAGTTACTATGATAGATGATTATACCTAATGAATCAAGTCCTTCTTGTTCTCTTTGTTCACCTCCTCGACGGCCTCCTCGATGTGATAGAAGATCCACCCGAGAGCTACTTCTCTAAGCTTAACCTCCCACTTGAGTTAACTAGGTGACTATGAGTACTAATCAAGGTTACCTAGAAGATATAGAAGAGGATTAGGGATCTATTAGTCTTACTAACCCTTGGATCTCAACACATGAGAGGTTAGGGTTAGTTCTTTGAAGAGAGAGAGCTTGAGGAGAGTGAGAATGATAATGAAATAATATCTCATTTATGAATATATGAAGCATAATAATTATTAAATGAATAATCAAATGATAATATCAACCATGCTTCATTAACTCACTTTGTGTGATTCATTTCATGAGTCATTAAGCAATAAATGCATCATTAACTCCTTTGGATGAATCACACCATGAGTCATTAATCCATTTAATGCAAATTCCACCTAAGCCTCCAACTCATCAATCTTCTAGAAGATTCTCGACTAATTACGAGAATGCCCCTCCCATCCGTGAAAACATGGAAATACTGAGACTGTATAAATCCAATAATCCAATACTAGAATCTGGCTTAAACCAAAGCATGCTAGTATAAACTGTCCGAACATCATACGTGCGTAAAAATACGTATGTGTCCGAACCCTGTCGTAAAACCATACGACCTCTATATCGTTTTGCATGAAGCAGGGAAACTCACTGTGTGGGACTCTAAAGACTTGACACTACGCTGACAGTGGGTTTAACCACAGGCCACAAGCGGTACTAGCTGTACGTAACGGTCCCCAGGTAGATGTCGATAAGATGGCCGATGATGAAACCCTTCCGAACTCCTACTGAGCCTGATGTGACAATCTCCGTACAGTCTGGTCTGTTCGTCTAGGACTGTCGCATATCAGGCCTAAGGGGTGGCAAGCGTCAGTCCCTTAAAGGTGGTATAAGTCGTGTCGGAGTGAAGCCCATTTCACCTTGAGAAGCTACTGCAAATCCAACCAGTAAATCTCGTTTTCCATGGTCAGGGACTTTGCATAATGGCTCTCCAAACACAGCGTGATATCAACTCCCAATAACGGGAGAGACGAATCCTATCTAACCGCCACTGCCTCCAAGTGCTTCGGGACTGTACCCAACTGCTACCTATTTGTACGACTCCTTTGAGCCGTGGTAGGGTAGCAATCTAAGAACAGTAGGAACACACTCGAGACGAAGCAGCAGTGTCAAGTCTGTGGACTATGCTGTACTCATGTCACCTGGGAACTGTTAACTGACGACGGGTATAATACCAACCAACAGTTCCCTGCGAGTCCTGTCCGGTGTACCCGTAACCCAACGAGCACCTGTATACTATCTCCAGTACAACGTACTGATGGCTGTGGGACAGACCATGTCCCTAACTGGGATGAGAAGCGTACACACTAGTCTACTCCGAAGTATCGATGCCCTGTCTCGATAATCCTACGACTAGGGACCTGAAAAAGGATGTGCTTGTAGACTACCCAGCCTCCACTAGTGTGACTGCCATCATAACGCTGGAAGTCAAGCAAGATCTTAAGGGCTCTATCAATATGTATACATATTAAGATAGATATAAACCAAGTAGCGTACTACCATGTTTAGCAAGATTGTTAATATAACTGTGAATATCCCAAACTTCCATTAAGTAATATACTAGGTAGTATGATACAATAATGGCCCCTTAGGCATATACACTAACAATTGCACCATTCCCTACTTGTACGGAATGATCACCCTTTCCCAGTTCTCTACCTTTACGTAGCCCACGTAACATATTACATAAGTGGGATCCCGATACGGTATCTAATACCCAGGACGTAGAGTGAACTGAGAAACAGTTCTTGATAATAATCACACCTGAAGAAGATGCATCAACATGCTTATTCTTCGTTTGGGTGGCATGAGAATCCAGATATTCTTCTATTTCCTGCTCGGTCTTATAACACTTATAAGAAAGAACGGGACCAACGTTCCCCTGCTCAGTATAATAAGAGGGTTCAGTCAATACATCCATATTATTATCTTGATTAAGGCCTGGCATGGTCGCTACCTGGAGAGAGAAAGAGAAGAAAATACTTTAGCGTATGCTCTTGAAAGATTAGATTGGTTATTATCTTATCTAATCAGGATGTCTCCCACTGCTTTTATCAAATCATCCTTCAAACCCTAAAAGGAAAGATTAGCCGGGATTAATTACCCCTTACAATTTCGCCAATCTTTCAGTCAGGCCAGTGTTGGTACTTTGAGAGAGGTTCCCCGTACTTTCGTATGGACCTAATTAAAGTAAACCTCGTTTTCCCAGAGGCATAACCCCATTAACACCTTTCTAGTCACCTACTTGATCGGCTAATTATCCTGTGTAAAACTCTCCCAGGAGTAACTCTTACTCACGGTGGGTATCGGGATCCATCTATCTCATAGAAGGTATGCAATCTCATTGCAAATTTCAACCCTTGAAATTCCCGATAATATTCTGCCCCTAGCGATCTATGACCTTGAAAAGGTCAACAAACCATAAATCGCAAATCAAGTTCAACCCGTCATTTCCCGATTGAATTAAACCTACCCGCATGACCCTTGACAAAGTCAACAAGGCCGTACGAATACCCTAATCCAATCACATCTCATGTTTTAGCAGATAAACAATAATTAACTACCGTACACTGTGCCTTCACAAAGTCAACAAACACATCACGAATACTAAGTAGGATATATCTGAAATGACGGAGGGCTACGACAGGTTTTTCAAAAAACCTATTGCGTAATGAACTTGATATCGTTGTAGAAACAAGTGATTTTGAAAAGGAGTGTTTTTGAGGCTTTTCTAGTTTCGCTAAAGAGGTCACTCCCGGTGAAGGGATCTCGGCTCTTTCCCCATCGAATAAGGTGCAGGGTATATCATATATACCGCTGTGCAAAGCAAGAACTATAGAAGCTGTCAAAAACTAAACCGCGAGTTTGTAGCATCTGCCAGTTTTGCTAAAGAGGTTACTCCCGGTGAAGGGATCTCGGCTCTTTCCTCATCGAATAAGGTGCAAGGTATATCATATATACCTCTATGCAAAGCAAAACTATAGCTACCCTTTTTATAAAGTTTTGATTCTACAACATCTTTTAGGTTTCTTTTCTTTTATTAATCTCATTAATAAATCCCATCAGTTATGCTTGCTAAGAATCACAGAAAAAACAAAAGCAGTAATATTTATATATCATCATATATACATAGTATAAGCATTCGTCTCAGGCAGTAATATGATCTCATCACAGAACATTGCAGCAGAAGATAACATATGAAATATTAGATATACTAGGATGTCCGTGTTTTATTTCGAGCCTGTATAAAACACGGATTCCACGGTCACGATGAATAGCCAAACCCACATCCCTAGACCCCTACGAGAGCGGCAAGCAACTCTGCCAATTCTAGGGTTAAGAGACCCACATCCCTAAACCCTCATCTCACATAAAACCTCGGCTATTCAGAACACGACGATCCAATATAACATATCACAGCAACACGTAATATCTCATATCATCAACGTAAGCAAGTATGCGTATCCCGATTGTCGTTGATGTATAGCAACGAAGCCGGCGATACACCACATACTATGCTTACGGTCACAGAAAAGAAAGTGTAAAACTACAACATTTGGAATCCACAATCACTTTAGACATCTTAAATCCGAAATATCACATACTTTGTAGGGTTCCTAGGCACACTAATGAGGTCTCACAAGGCATCAACCATGCCAATTTCAAATTTTACGGGTGCCGAGAAACCCTAATACGGATCGTTAACTAGATGTCTAGGCGAAAGATGCAACTAGTAAACTACTTTACTAAGAGAACGGAAATACAACCTTTGTAGATCCGTTTCTCCACCTCCATAGCTCCTTGATGAAGTCCTCTCTGCTGTCCAAATCGAACCATGACTCTAGCATCGGCTTCATCGGAGAAAGAGCGGGCTAGGTCATCGACGACGATGCCGAAGATGATCTACGTCGAGGCATCACTAGATCAAGCTCCAACTTCACCAAGTCATGAAACTTGTGAAGAAAACACACTCTACTACTTGGCAAGAGGTAGAGGATGAAGAAATAGGAAGTGGGTTCACTTTAGAATTGGATTTCTCACTCATATTCTCAAGTTGCCATTGATGGTGGCATAGTTTCATTCTTGAAGAAGAAGAAGAAGATGAAGATGATAATATCATAAGTTAATTAAAAGGAATAATAAAAATGAATACTTATCATATCATAACCTTAGTTACGTGTAGAGAATAGACCATGGTTAGTTATGATGGTTAGGGTTAAGCAAGAGACAAGAATGGTGGATTAGGTCAAAGCTTCATGAAGCTTCAACAAAACAACAAATAAAGCCACCATTCTTTTCTTATCATTTCCAAAATGAATAAACAAATAAAAGAATGAATAAGCAAAACCCTAATCGTCATTTTAACCATGGTTTAGTTCTTTACACTTAACCAAATAAGCATGTATCATCAAACATGATACAATCATGTGCACAAAAGTATATCACATATACAACTTGCACAATTCAAGTGAGAAAATCCATTTAAAGTGAACCAATACTAGTTAATGTAAAGTAATATATCAAATATATAATTATACATTAAATCATTAAATCAACACTTGATTCAATGATCCGGTCATGTCGAACATAACCGACTAGTATTCAATGTATCGACTTATCGAATCAACGCTTGAATCGATAACTAGGTTATATCGCATACAACCATTCGATACATTCATCCCGAGAATAGAATACGGTATCACATACACGCATTATTCTCGGTCCCGCACATATCTCATATGCGCTCCTATTTCGTTTCGCTTGAGCCAGGAAACCTCTTTGTAGGACTCTAAAGACTCGTCAATACGCCGGCAGCAGGTGATGATCATATCAAACACCCACAAGCCGCAAGCGGTCTGCTAAACGTAACGGCCACCCGGGTATTGAACGATCAGAAGATCGACGAGCAAGCCCGCTCACACTCCAGTGAATCCAACCAGTTGTTAGTGTATATGCCCTAGAGGCCATTACTGTATCATACTAGTTTGTATATTACTTAATGGATGCTTGGGATATTCACCTTGTATATACAATCTTGCTCAAAATAGTAGTATGCTACTTGGTTTGTTTCTACTTCAATGTGTACATGTGTTTATTTTTGTATATCGCCTATACACATTAGTAGAGCCCTTAGGATCTTTGCTTGATTACCAGCGATGTGATGGCCGTCACACTAGTGGGGCTGGGTAATCTATAAGCACATCCTTATGCAGGTCCCTGGTCGCAGGACTATCGAGACAGGGCATCGATACTCCGGAGTAGACCAGCGCATGCACTTCTCATCCCAGTGTGGGAGACGGTCTGTCCCACAGCCGTCAGTACGTCGTACTTGAGATAGTATGCGGGTGCTCGTTAGGTTACGGGTACACTGGACAGGACTCGTCGGGAACTGACTAGTTGGTATTATACCTATCGTCAGTTATCAGTTCCCAGGTGACATGAGTACAGCTTAGTCCGCTGACTTGACACTATCACTTCGCCTCAAGTGTGTTCCCACTGTACTTTGATCACTACCCTACCACGGCTCAAAGGAGTCGTGCAAACAGGTAGTGGTTGGGTGCAGTCCCGAAGCACTTGGAGGCAGTGACGGTTAGACAGGATTCGTCTCTCCCGGTATTGGGGGTTGACATCGCGCTGTGTCTAGGAGAGCCATTACATGAGTAGTCCCTGGCCAGGGCAATCGAGATATACTGGTAGGTTTCCAGTGTTATCTCAGGGTTTTTTGGGCTTCGCTCCGGCACGACTTGTACCACTATTGGGGGACTGACGTTTACCGCCCCCTAGGCCCGCCATGCGATGTATCAGACGAACAGACCGGACTGTACGGAGAATGTCACACTCAGGCTCAGTAGGAGTTCAGATGGGTTTCGCCTCGTCGGTCTTCTTGTCGGCATTACCTGGGGACCGTTACGCACAGCTAGTGCCGCTTGCGGTCTGTGGTTAAACCCACTGCCAGCGTAGTGTCGAGTCTTTAGAGTCCCACACAGAAAGATTTTCGCCTTTAGGCAAAAGAGTAGAGGTCGCATGGTATTGCGACAGGTCGCATGGTTTTGCGACAGGGTTCGGTCACATCCGTGCACTTGTGCACGTACAGTGTCCGGACAGTTTACACTAGCGGGCTTTGGTTTAAGCCAGATCCTAGTGTATCTTATGGGATTGGATTTATCCAGTTTGCATTCGTGTTCCTCGGAACGCGGATGCGGGTGTGTATGCACAGTTGACAGGGAGGCACAGACAGCGGATTCTCATTAGGGTTGTTGACAGTTGACCGTTGACTTTTTGACTTTTTGCTCAACCCTAATGAGAATATGATATGCGATTAACTATTATATTAATTAAGTATTATGGTGACTTGGTTGTTGACTTTTGTTGACTTTGTTGACTTGTTGACTTTTGTTGACTTGTTGACTTTGTTGACCGGTTGACTAGGCTTGACTAGTTGACCATCATGATAACCATGGTTATCATTTCATGCCAAAGACTTTTACTTGCTTGTTCATTTGAGTAAAATGAGTGCATGACATGATAAGGTTATGGTTGCTTCAACCATCACATAAGACTTTTATTGATATGATGAGTTATGATTACATTGGATTATGAGAGGGTGAGAGACAAAAGAGAGCCTCCTTCTTTCTTGCTCATTCTCTCTCTTGTTCTTGAGCTCTCCTCTTGCTCTCACCCTCAACCTCTTGCTCCCTCTCTTGATCTATGGTTCTCTTGTCTCATGAGTTGAGAATCAAGAACCATAGATAAAATCCCATTCTAAATCTTCTCTACTCATTCTAGTTCACTAGGTTTGGCAAACCAAGTGAACTAGTTTCTTCAAAGAACGAAGAAGGAGCTAAAGGTTGGAGCTTTCAAGTGGATCTATCTTCGGCGTACGGAGACGACGAGAAGGAGCCATCGGACCACCATCGGAGCTTGAAGAGAAGGAGTTCAAGACAAGTTTAGGTATAACCATCTCCATCCGAGTAGCTAACTCTCTTTAGCTAAGTATGCTAGTTTTAGTTTAGTCAAAGATCCCGACTTTGCTTAGTCCATGTTGCCCCTTGCGCTAATAATTTGTTTTTTATACCGTTTCCGCCTCCCCGTAAGAACCGGGGGTCGCAACGTGGACTTACAGTGGTATCAGAGCCTAACTAAACTTAAACTAGCTTGGTAGTGAAGTGTAACGAAGTTCGGAACCGGAAAAATCCAAAAACCAAACTTTTACAAAACCTGAGTTTCTGTTGAAATTTTTTTGGCTCAAAACGAAAAAATTTATATACCTAAATTCGGCTCAGGGTTTTGTGTGAACACCCAAGAAAAACGTTGCCCTAATTCGTTCAAACCGCCGCGCTTCCGCCGCACGAGGTAGGCATGTGCCGCGGAAGCGCCGCAGTTTGTCGTCTTCTCTGCATCGTTTTTCGTGCAGTGTGTGTCTGTGTTGGTTTTGGGATTTTTGAAATATATTATATGTGCCCAGATTTTCCAGAAAAGAAATTTTCTTTTGGGGTCCTATAATTCCGTATTTTTTCCGAACTTCACTGCACTTTGACTATGATGGTTATATATGTGATGTTTGCATGTATTGAACGTCGGCTAATCGCTATAAGTCGATTGGTCGGGGTTATACATGATCTGTGTTTGATGCTGGAATGTGTATATAAATATGTTGGATTGTCGCGGGTGAATAGCCGGGGGTTGTGAGACGAGAGTTTTCTTTTCTTGCAATTCATGTAAATTTGTAAATTGATGTAATAATTATTTGTATGGCCGCACAACCGGGTCGGGGTTGTAGCCGTCATTGTATAATTTCTTTTTACTGTTTTTGCTCCTAGGATAGACCCATGGAGGGGGTGCACAAACTACCGGGTATGCCGAAGTGTCGAGTGGCCTACTCATGGAGATGAGGGAGGTTACTACGCTTCGGGTACTTGGCGGGTAGTTTGCCGCACCCGTAGGGGTCTTGGGTGGGGTTTTGGCTATTCACCGCGACCGTGTAATCTGTCTTTCGTTACAGGCTCGTACGAATTACAGATTCCTAGTATATCCAATGTATTTATCTGTGATCTGAAATGTTTATCATTGCAGTATATCTATAAATGATATTATTTAGGCGTTGCTTATGTTTTACAGACGCGCTAGCCCAGCCCCCGCTCTGTCGTTAGTTAAGTAACCTAACGGGTAATGACGGGGCCCCGTGGCGAATGCGAATGGCATAAGCGTACGTCATATTTTGGTTGTTTTCTGCAATGGTAGGATTAAATGATGGGACGCATTAAAAGAACTAATGCAAGAATATCACGCATTAAAAGAACTAATGCAAGATAATAAACCAAGTTAAAGTCGTTGGAACACTTTCGAAAAACCACTCGGTTCTTTTCAAAAACAACTTTTAAATGCGGAGCTTGAGCCACTCTTTTTTTTAAAAAGCTATCTCGTTCCATCGACCAAATCAAGTTCACTACGTTCACGGTTTTGCCAAAACCATTCGTAGCCCTCCGTCGTTTCGTATGAATATTCAATAGTATTCAAGTTGTGTTTGTTGACCTTCGTCAAGGCATAGTGATTGGTAGCTATTGGGTATTCATATGTAGCATAGATAGATGCGTTGGTTTGGGACATTCGCATTACCTTGTTGACCTTCGTCAAGGGTATATACGGGTGGATTCAAATTAACCTGGATAATGACGGGCAGAACTTGACATGTGACTTATGATTTGTTGACCTTCGTCAAGGTCATAAGAGCATGGGGCAAAAATCCACATCGGGAGTTTCATAAGTACTGAAACTTGCTAGATTTGCATACCATTTGGAGTGTGATGATTCTGGTAGGATTCCTTCAGTTTCGTCACGCGATGATATTTGGATCCCGATCCTACTGTGAGTATATGCTACTCCTCGGGAAATTTCTCACTTAACGATCAATGCTATAAACCTAGTAGGTGCCTAGAAAGGTGTTAGCGGGGCTACGCCCCCAGGGAAAAGAGGTTCTCTAATTAAGGAACTTCGCGAAAGCGTTGGAGAACCTCCCTCGAAGTACCGACACCGGCCTGGCTGAACGGTTAAGCAAGTATTGTACGGTGGGATTGATCCTGACTAATTCTTCCTTTATGGTTTGAGGAGGGATTCGAGAAACAGTGGGAGCCATCCTATTTAGACAAACTAAAAACCACTCTAAACTTGCAAGAGCATCATGCTGAGTGTTTCTTCTTCTCTCTCCTAATTGCAGCGACCAATCAACATGACTGGACTTAAGTTACTCCTAGATAAAAACAAACTGACAGGGCCAAACTACAAAGATTGGCTCAGGAATGTCAAGATAGCAATCACTTATGACAAGCTGGGGTATCTTCTTACCACCAAATCTCCCCCTGTCCCTGGTCCAACTTCCAGTGTCGCGGATAAGGAAATCCGCAAGACTTAGGAGATTGATAGCGCGAAGGCCAAATGCCTCCTGCTTGCCTCGATGGACAACGAACATCAGAGGAGGCATGAGAATATGGACATGGAATCCATATTGCTTCATACAAAAGAACTGTATGGAGAGCAATCTCGTATCGCAAGATACGAAGCGTCGAAGAAGTTATTTTCGACAAGAATGGCCGTCGGATCATCAGTAGCCGAGCACGTGCTAAAGATGATCGGATACATTGAGGAGCTCGCTGACCTAGGGATCACATTGGAGAGTGAGCTATATACGGATATAGTTCTCCAGTCCCTTCCTTCCACTTACGCCCAGTTTATACTGAACTTCAACTTACAAGAAAAAGAGGTTGAACTTTCAGAGCTCCTCAACACGCTGAGGAGCGCAGAGGCACCCTACAGAAAGGTAGGGATACATTCACTTTGTTTGTAGGAGGATCATCTTCTTCTAGGTCCAAGGCGAAAGCCAAGGGAAAGAAGAAGAAGGCCCCCGCCAAACCAAGGGGCGGTGTTAGTAAAGTGGATACGAAGGGAAAAACAAAAGCAACAAAGATAGCGGGGAAGCTTGTGGATAAGGAAGAATGCTTCTATTGTCATAAGAAAGGACACTGGAAGAATGATTGCAGGGCCTAGAAGGCCAGAACACAGGAATTGAAGCAGGTTGCAGCTTCAGCTTCAGGTGTGTATGTTATTGAAAACTGTCTTTCAATAAACTCTACTTCCTGGGTATTGGATACCGGATCAGGATCTCATATCTGTAATTCTTTGCAGGCGTTGAGAAACCGTAGTGTTTTGAAAGCAGGTGACATGACCCTCAGAGTTGCGAACGGAGCTAGCATGGATGCTAAAGCCGTGGGGGACTATCACCTGGGAATGTCAGATGGACATGTTTTGGTTTTGCGTAATTGCTTTTTTGTACCCAACGCAACTTGTAATATCATTTCTGTATCTTTAGTTTCTAAAGAAGGTTATGAATTTGCGTTTGTAAGTAATGTTGTAAACATTCACCTTAATCAAGTTTTGATTGGGTCAGGTACATTGAGTAATGGTATATACATGTTAAACCAACCACAGATTTTCAACGTCCAGAATACACACAAAAGAAAGTCTCCAGAATTAAATCAGACTTTCTTATGGCATTGTAGATTGGGTCACATCAATGAGAGAAGGTTGACTAAGTTACATACAGAAGGATATTTGAATGCGTTCGAATATCAATCGTATGCCACTTGTCAATCTTGTCTCAAAGGAAAGATGACAAAGACTCCGTTTACTGGACAAGGAGTAAGAGCGAGCGAGCTCTTGGGACTCGTACACAGTGACGTGTGCGGTCCAATGTCTACACATGCCCGAAGCGGACATTCTTACTTCATTACTTTTACGGATGACTTCTCAAGGTACGGTTATGTCTTCTTAATGAAACATAAGTCCGAGGCCTTTGGAAAATTCCAGGAATATAAGAATGAAGTAGAGAAACAGACCGGCAAAAGTATTAAGATTCTAAGATCGGATCGAGGTGGAGAATACTTAAGTGCCGAATTCCTGAATTACTTAAAAGAGAATGGTATTCTCTCTCAGCTTAATCCTCCATACACTCCGCAACATAACGGTGTATCGGAGAGACGGAACCGAACCCTATTGGATATGGTTCGGTCCATGATGAGTAACGCTGAGTTACCGCGATCATTCTGGGGATATGCACTAGAAGCAGCTGCGTATCTCTTGAACAAGGCTCCCACCAAGACTGTGCCTACCACCCCATATGAGATGTGGACTGGGAAGAAACCCTGTCTTAAGTATCTTAAGGTATGGGGATGTCCAGCTTTTGTAAAAAAGCAGCATGCGGACAAACTTGAGGCATGTTCAGTACAGTGTAAGTTTGTGGGATACCCAAGGAACTCAAGGGGGTATCTTTTCTATTCCGCTGAGGAGCAAAAGGTCTTTGTTTCTCAGCATGCCCGCTTCTTGGAAACTGAGTTTTTAGAAACCCAGATAAGTGGGAACACAATAGAACTGGAAGAAGTTCCAGAACCACAGACTGTTACTGAAAGCTTAGTGGAACCAGAGGGTTCAACAGAACAGGACATTCCTGCGCCACTCCGCAGGAGTAGTAGGCAGTCTCATCCGCCCAAGAGATACTACAGTTTTCTCATAGACGGGGATAGAGAGGATTGCATCATAGATTATGATGAGCCTACTAGCTTCCAGCAGGCCGTTCAGAGCGTTGACTCAGTGAAATGGCTGGATGCAATGCGGACCGAAATGGAGTCCATGTACACCAACAAGGTATGGACGTTGGACATTGCTCCAGACGGGGTAAAACCCGTAGGATGCAAGTGGATCTTCAAAAGGAAGATTGGTGTAGATGGACAGGTTGAGACCTATAAAGCTAGGCTGATAGCAAAAGGTTTCCGTCAAAGACCTGGCTTGGACTACGACGAAACCTTTTCTCCAGTAGCCATGCTGAAATCCATTCGGATCCTTCTTGCCATTGCTGCCTTCCACGATTATGAGATCTGGCAAATGGACGTAAAGACAGCTTTTCTAAATGGAAATTTAGAGGAGTGTGTCTATATGGACCAGCCAGAGGGTTTCATTCAGAGTGGGAGCAGCGGAAAGGTATGCAAGTTGCTTAAGTCCATCTATGGACTAAAGCAGGCATCGCGGAGTTGGAACATCTGCTTTGATGAGACGGTCAAAGAATTTGGCTTTATCAAAAATCCAGATGAACCATGCATCTATAGTAGATTTGTAGCGAGAACTGTAGTATTCCTCGTTTTATACGTGGATGACATTCTCTTAATAGGAAATGACATTCCTATGCTACAATCTGTCAAGGGGTTCTTGTCACACAGGTTCTCCATGAAAGACCTGGGTGATGCCTCATACATTCTGGGTATCCGAATCTACCGTGACAGATCCAAGAGGATATTAGGACTTTCACAGTCCAGGTACATCGACACCATACTGAAAAGATTCAGTATGGAAGATTCAAAGCGCGGTAACCTACCGGCTTGTCACGGGATCACCCTCTCTAAAGAGATGTCTCCCAAGACTGATTTGGAGAGGGATCGCATGTCTATTATACCCTACGCTTCTGCGGTAGGCTCTATAATGTATGCGATGTTGTGTACCAGACCGGATGTAGCTTATGCACTGAGTGTGGTAAGCCGGTATCAGTCTAACCCTGGGGAGAAACACTGGATAGCGGTAAAGAACATTCTCAAGTACCTGAGAAGGACTAAGGAGATGTTCTTGGTGTATGGCGGAAAAGACCTCCAGATCGAGGCCTTTGCTGACTCCAGCTTCCAGAGTGACAAGGATGATTCCAAGTCCATGTCGGGTTTTGTCTTTACCCTCAATGGAGGGGCGGTGTGTTGGAAGAGTTCCAAACAGGAAACCGTTGCAGACTCGACGATGGAAGCGGAATACATCGCTGCATCTGATGCCGTAAAAGAAGCTGTCTGGATGAGGAAGTTCTTGAAAGAACTTCAGGTGGTTCCGTCCATTGTTGATCCAATACCTCTGTATTGCGACAACAACGGGGCTATAGCTTTAGCGAAGGAACCAAGGTCCCATCAGAAATCCAGGCACATCTTGAGGCGGTATCACCTGATCAGGGAGATCGTAGATCGCCAGGAGATCGAGGTTCGGAGAGTCGCTTCAGAAGATAACACTGCTGATCCATTCACCAAGGCCCTGCCCCAGACTCAGTTCGAGCGGCTGATCGAGATGATAGGTCTTCGATACGCCAGTACATGGCCTTAGTGCAAGTGGGAGATTGTTAGTGTATATGCCCTAGAGGCCATTACTGTATCATACTAGTTTGTATATTACTTAATGGATGCTTGGGATATTCACCTTGTATATACAATCTTGCTCAAAATAGTAGTATGCTACTTGGTTTGTTTCTACTTCAATGTGTACATGTGTTTATTTTTGTATATCGCCTATACACATTAGTAGAGCCCTTAGGATCTTTGCTTGATTACCAGCGATGTGATGGCCGTCACACTAGTGGGGCTGGGTAATCTATAAGCACATCCTTATGCAGGTCCCTGGTCGCAGGACTATCGAGACAGGGCATCGATACTCCGGAGTAGACCAGCGCATGCGCTTCTCATCCCAGTGTGGGAGACGGTCTGTCCCACAGCCGTCAGTACGTCGTACTTGAGATAGTATGCGGGTGCTCGTTAGGTTACGGGTACACTGGACAGGACTCGTCGGGAACTGACTAGTTGGTATTATACCTATCGTCAGTTATCAGTTCCCAGGTGACATGAGTACAGCTTAGTCCGCTGACTTGACACTATCACATCGCCTCAAGTGTGTTCCCACTGTACTTTGATCACTACCCTACCACGGCTCAAAGGAGTCGTGCAAACAGGTAGTGGTTGGGTGCAGTCCCGAAGCACTTGGAGGCAGTGACGGTTAGACAGGATTCGTCTCTCCCGGTATTGGGGGTTGACATCGCGCTGTGTCTAGGAGAGCCATTACACGAGTAGTCCCTGGCCAGGGCAATCGAGATATACTGGTAGGTTTCCAGTGTTATCTCAGGGTGTTTTGGGCTTCGCTCCGGCACGACTTGTACCGCTATTGGGGGACTGACGTTTACCGCCCCCTAGGCCCGCCATGCGATGTATCAGACGAACAGACCGGACTGTACGGAGAATGTCACACTCAGGCTCAGTAGGAGTTCAGATGGGTTTCGCCTCGTCGGTCTTCTTGTCGGCATTACCTGGGGACCGTTACGCACAGCTAGTGCCGCTTGCGGTCTGTGGTTAAACCCACTGCCAGCGTAGTGTCGAGTCTTTAGAGTCCCACACAGAAAGCTTTTCGCCTTTAGGCAAAAGAGTAGAGGTCGCATGGTATTGCGACAGGTCGCATGGTTTTGCGACAGGGTTCGGTCACATCCGTGCACTTGTGCACGTACAGTGTCCGGACAGTTTACACTAGCGGGCTTTGGTTTAAGCCAGATCCTAGTGTATCTTATGGGATTGGATTTATCCAGTTTGCATTCGTGTTCCTCGGAACGCGGATGCGGGTGTGTATGCACAGTTGACAGGGAGGCACAGACAGCGGATTCTCATTAGGGTTGTTGACAGTTGACCGTTGACTTTTTGACTTTTTGCTCAACCCTAATGAGAATATGATATGCGATTAACTATTATATTAATTAAGTATTATGGTGACTTGGTTGTTGACTTTTGTTGACTTTGTTGACTTGTTGACTTTTGTTGACTTGTTGACTTTGTTGACCGGTTGACTAGGCTTGACTAGTTGACCATCATGATAATCATGGTTATCATTTCATGCCAAAGACTTTTACTTGCTTGTTCATTTGAGTAAAATGAGTGCATGACATGATAAGGTTATGGTTGCTTCAACCATCACATAAGACTTTTATTGATATGATGAGTTATGATTACATTGGATTATGAGAGGGTGAGAGACAAAAGAGAGCTTCCTTCTTTCTTGCTCATTCTCTCTCTTGTTCTTGAGCTCTCCTCTTGCTCTCACCCTCAACCTCTTGCTCCCTCTCTTGATCTATGGTTCTCTTGTCTCATGAGTTGAGAATCAAGAACCATAGATAAAATCCCATTCTAAATCTTCTCTACTCATTCTAGTTCACTAGGTTTGGCAAACCAAGTGAACTAGTTTCTTCAAAGAACGAAGAAGGAGCTAAAGGTTGGAGCTTTCAAGTGGATCTATCTTCGGCGTACGGAGACGACGAGAAGGAGCCATCGGACCACCATCGGAGCTTGAAGAGAAGGAGTTCAAGACAAGTTTAGGTATAACCATCTCCATCCGAGTAGCTAACTCTCTTTAGCTAAGTATGCTAGTTTTAGTTTAGTCAAAGATCCCGACTTTGCTTAGTCCATGTTGCCCCTTGCGCTAATAATTTGTTTTTTATACCGTTTCCGCCTCCCCGTAAGAACCGGGGGTCGCAACGTGGACTTACACCAGTAACACTTACCGTACAGTCCGGTCTGATCGTCTGATATGTCGCATATCTCGCCTAGGGGTGGTAAACGTCAGACCCCAATAGCTCGATAAGTCGTGTCGATATGAGGTCTATAACATTTCGAGAAACTACTGGTAACACTTACCAGTAAATCTCAGCAACCCTGGCCAGGGATTTCCGGTTATAGCCAATCGAACACAGCGCAACATCAACTCCCTATACCGGGAGAGACGAATCCCCTCCTATCGCTCATTGCCTCCATGTGACTCGGGACTGTACCCAAAAACCACCGTTTTGCACGCCCTCTTGGACGTGGTAAGGTGGAAATCAAAGCACAGTGGGAACCACACAAGACTCTATGACGATCTCGGGTCAACAGACTACTCTGTACCAGTGTCACCAGAGAACTGCCATCTGACGTAAGGTATAATACCATCTGGGAGTTCTCGGCGAGTCCGTCCAGTGTACCCAGTCTCCATTGAGCACCCGTATATCATCTCTGATGTCAAACACCAATGGATATGGGATCATCCATCGCCCATCTGTATGGGTCGAGAAGGTATACGCTAGTCTACTCTGGTATATCGATGCCCCTTCTCGATATACCCACGACTAGGGACTTTGAAGGATGTACTGATGGACTACCATGTCCCCCCTAGTATGATCTGCATCATAGTCCAGGTAGTCAAGTACACATCCTAAGGGCTTTACCAACATGTAACAGAGAGACAATCAGTATACACGTTAAGGTAAAGTTCAACCAGATAGCATACTATCATGTCGAGCAAGAAAGTCCTCCCTATATATATCCCAGCATCCACTACAATATACATCCAATGTACAGTAATGGCCTCTAGGACATACGTATAACTAACAATCTCCCACTTGCACTAGGGCCATCTGATAGCAGTGGTTGTAGTATCTCATACTCAACCATCCCTTTTAAGTCTCTCTCTGGGAATAGGCCTTCGCGAGTGGATCCCCCGTGTTGTCCTCTGAGTCTACTCTCCTGACCTCGATCCCCTGGAGATCAACCATCTCCTTGATCAGGTGATGCTGCCTTAGAATATGTCTGGATCACTGATGGGACGGACGTTCCTTGGCATAAGCCACAACTCCATTGTCACACAATGAGAGGAACTTAGTTCATCTCATGAACTAGTATACACCCAGACAGCCTCTTTGGTAGCATCTTAAGTAGCGATGTATTCAGCCTTTATCGTCTAGTTAGCCACGGTATCTAGCTTGGAACTCTTCCAATATACCGTCCCTTTACTGAGGGTAAAGACAATGCCTGTGACTGACTTTCAGTCGTCCTTATCACACTGGAACCCTTCCAGTGATTCTCCCCAGGATCGGTTGATACAATCTCACTACAACTAGTGAGAATCCCAACATCCAATTAGATCTATCTCATAGATCCAAAACCCAGGATTTAGGAGGTATCACTTTCATCCTATCTGGAGAATCATTGTGATAAGCGGAGATTGACCGAGTGTAGCACAGGAAACTCCTTCCCTATTAAGAGTATGTCATCCACGTACTCTATGAGGATCATCACCATAATCCCTACTACCTTTTTTGTTTATACAAGGTTCATCTACCATTTTGATGATGTCAAACTCTTTGACTAAATCATCAAAACAGATGTTCCAACTCCGCGATACCTACTTTATCCTATAAAGCATCTTGTATATGTTTCCGCTGCTCCCACTGTCTACGAAGCCCTCTGGCTGTGTACTTATAGACGTTCTCTTCTAAAACATCATTTTAGAAAAGCAGTCATGGCACCCAACCGCCAGATATCGTAGTCATGGTATGTAGCCGTGGCAAGTAGGATCTGGATGGACTTAAGCATAGCCACTTGAAAAGGTTTCATCATTATCCACGCCTGGTCGATGACTAAAACCTTTAACAAGTCTAGCTTTCAAAGTCTCAACTTTTCCATCTACACCAAGTAATCTTCTCAAGATATACTTGCTCCTGATGGGGATTTAACCCTTCAGATATAGCAACCAAAGTCCATACTTTGTTGGTGTATAAGGATTCCATCTCAGATCACTAAGCATCCAGCCATTCTTATAGAGTCTTACTCCTGATGGCCAGCTCGAAACTAGTTGGGTCATCATCTCATGATGCAATCCTCGCTCCCACTGTCATAGAGAAACCGAAATATCTCTCAGGTGGGTGAGGAACCCTACTAGATCGGCGGAGAGGCTGAGGTTCGTTGGAATCTGCTGAATCCTTTGGTTCTACCAAATCATCTGCTGTTGTTTGTATAGCTGGAACCTTTCCAGTTGTACATAACAGACCTTGCCTCGAGCTTGTCCGGATTATGCTTTTAGACATAGCCCGGACAACCCCAAATCTTAACCAACTTAAGATATGGGCTCTTCCCTTTCCATATTACATATGAAGCGGTAGGCAGGGATTTGATTCGAATCCAATTCAATAGGTATGCAACTTCATAAGTGCATAACTCCCAAAAGGAAAAAGGTAACTCAGCAGTACTCATCATAGAGCACACCATATCAAATAGGGTGTATCTGCTCCGCCCCGATATACCATCTTGCTATGGTGTATACGGAGGAGTAATGCTGAGAGAGAATCTCATTCTCCTTTAGAATAATCCAGGAATTCCGTGCTCAAGTATTCTCCTCCCTGATCACATCAAAGGACATAATACTTGCACCCTTATTGGTTCTCTACTTCTAACTTATATTCTGTGAATATCTCAAAAGGTTCAGACTTGTGTTTCTACAGGAACATATGTCTGAATCTTGAGAGATTATCAGGGAACGTAATGAAGTATAAAGAACCGGTCCTGGCATATGTAGACAGGGGACCTTACATACATCAACATGTATCATCCCAAGAGTTTACTAACTCTTTCTCTGTTTCCAATAAACAGAGCTGAGGTCATTTTATCTTTGTGACATGACTCGCAAGTTTCATAAGATGTAAATTCAAACTAATTTAAATATGCATCTAAATGTAATTTCAGCCAGTCGGGTCGCATTGATATGACCTAGTCTACAATACCTCAAGAAGGATTCGTTCATTTCTGAACTCTTCCTCTTGTGTGTGTTCCGTATACTAAGAACTGTAGTTTGATTTAGAACATTAATGCTTTTAGATAACGTGCCTGAACCGATCAACTTTTGATATAGGAAATGTTCAAAACATTATCCAACAATACAAAATTTTATCATTTCTTTACTAATAAAGAGACTGATATGATTTTGTATATCAGGTTCGGTATCTAATAACATTTGTTCAGAATCAATGTATTGGTAATACAGGGTGACAGTGACCAACAGACTTGGCTGCAACTCTTGCCCCGTTTTCTGCCTCATGAAACTTATCACCCGTTCTCAGTTCTCTACCTTTCTGTAGCCTTATGTAACAGATTACATATCTGGGATCCTGATCTGGTATCACATACCCAGGACGTAGAGGATACAGAGAAACAGTTCTTTGTAATGAACACACCCGAAGATGATGCATCAGCATGCACTCTCTTCGTTTGGGTGGCACGGGAATTCTGGTAATCCCCTATTTCCTGCTCTGTCTTATAACAATTATAAGTTGGAGCGGGACCAATGTTTCCCAGCTCAGTATAACAAGCGGGTTCGGTCAATATTCTGTATTATTATCTTGATTAAGGCGTGATATGGTCGCTACCTGGAGAGAGAGAGAGAAGAAAACACTCAGCGTATGCTCTTGCATGATCAGATTGGTTATTATTTTATTTAATCAGGATGGCTCCCACTGCTTTTTATCAAATCTTCCTTCAAACCCTTAAAGGAAAGACTAGCCGGGATTAATTACACACTACAAGTTCGCCAATCTTTCAGCCAGGCCAATGTCGGTACTTAGAGGGAGGTCCCCCGTGCTTTCGCACGAACCTAATTAATGTAAACCTCGTTTTCCCAGAGGCGTAACCTCGTTGACATCTTTCTAGACACCTACTTGATCGGCTAATTGTAATGTGTAAAACTCTCCCAGGAGTAACTCTTACTCACAGCGGGTATCGGGATCCAACTATCTCATAGAAGGTATGCAATCTCATTGCAAATTTCAACACTTGAAATTCCCGATAATATTTTGCCCTAAACGATCTATGACCTTGACAAGGTCAACAAACCATAGACCACAAGTCAAGTTCAACCCGTCATTTCTTGATTGAATCAAACCCACCCGCACGACCCTTGACAAGGTCAACAAGGCCGCACGACTATCCTAACCCAATCTGCATCATATGCATAAGCAGATAAATACTGGTTAGCTACCGCACACTGCGCCTTGACAAGGTCAACAAACGCAGCACGAATACTAAACAGGATTTATCTGAAATGACGGAGGGCTACGACAGGTTTTTCTGAAAACCTATTGCGTAATGAACTTGATATCGTTGTAGAATCAAATGATTTTTAAAAATGGAGTGTTTTTGAGGCTTTTCTAGTTTTGCTAAAGGAGTCACTCCCGGTGAAGGGATCGTCGGTCCTTTCCTCGTCGAATGAGGTGCGGGATATATCATATATATCACTGTGCAAAGCAAAAACTCTTAAAAGCAATCAAAAGACAAACCGAGTGTGTAGCATCTGGCAGTTATTGCTAAAGGAGTCACTCCCGGTGAAGGGATCTCGGTCCTTTCCTCATCGAATAAGGTGCTGGATATATCATATATACCGCTGTGCAAAGCAAGAACTGTAGCTACCAGTTTTAATTTTGAAATTCGATTCTACAACATCTTAGGTTTCTTTTCTTTCATTAATCATATTAATGAAGTCCCATCATTTAAAATACCTAAACATCACAGATAAATACGACGTACACTTATGCCATCCGCATTCGTCTCGATGTCACCTCGTGCACCGTTAGGTTAGGTGACTAACGGCAGAGCGGGGCAGGGCTAGCGCGGGTGCAAAACATAAGTAACGTCTATATAATATATCATATATACTATATACTGTATCTATCACAGAACATCACATGATCACATCACAGATATCGCAGCAGAAGAATCATATGAAATATTGGATATACTAGGACGTCCGTGTTTTCAATACGAGCCAGTATAAAACACGGATTCCACGGTCGCGATGAATAGCCAAACCCACACCCCTAGACCCCTACGAGAGCGGCAAGCAACCCTACCAATTCTAGAATTAGGAGACCCGGACTCGACTCCTCGAGTTGGTCTCCCACTGGACTCCAGAACCCGGTTACTTGTGCTCCCCTCCTTGGGTCTATCCTAGTGCGGAAAAGGAAATAATATACAAACGGTGACATCTTCCGCAACCTGGAAGTGCCCCAATAAAAGAATATTACATACAAGTTTTTACATGAATGAAAATGAAAAACACTCATCTCACATAAAAAAACCCCGGCTATTCAAACACGACGATCCAATATAACATATCCGGCAACACATAACATCACATGTCATCAACGTAAGTAAATATGCGCATCCCAATTGTCGTTGACATATAGCAACGAAACCGGCGATATGAATTCCTTAGACATCGCATGCCTAATCAAATGAATTCCTTAGACATCACATGCCTAACAATTATAAACCCCGCATTTTAGTCTCATTATCGAAAACACTTTTCAATATCAAGTAGGGCAATTCAACAAGATTCCCGACATCCTGATCGAATGCTCGTCGCAAACTTCAGTAGACGGCCGCACCCCCGATACCGTCGACGAAGTGCACCAAGGCGGAACACCGCTGCCGCGAGCACCCGAACGGATGCTTTCGGCGACGGGGTTCTCCTACAGTCACTTGGTCGGGGCTATGGAGTGAGGCTGTCTATTAAGTTTACCCGGCGAGTATCCGCGTATGCTACGTGATTGCGACGGACTTTTGATCACATCAAAATTCCGTAGCAACCGATCAAGTGAGACTAAACTGCTATGTTTATAATATTCATTCAGTTATCTCATAACTTATTGTGAATTCCAATTATTGTATCCCATTCCAGATAAATAGAAAATGTTAAATTTTTCGATCGAACAGTCAAACACCCAAGTTTTCCCGATACAGATCAACACATGAAACAAGTCTAAAAACATTCAGTTCATGCCTCAGTACCAACGGTCCAGCCGTAGAAGGGTCAAGCCAACGCCTCACATGTGGCATGCCGTACTGCCCCAAACCCGAAGGTTCAAAGGGCAGTTCAAGACGGTCACATAATCGAGTTAAGGTTTGTTGTCTTCTAGAGCGACCATCGCGTTACTTGCACTACTTAGAACGTCTTTAAATCTCGGAAAAATCCAACACTTGGAAATTTTCCTGCAGGGGAAAGATTGGGTATTTATATCCGGTCGAACTTTTTAACATATTCAAAAATTATCCGGAAAGCCACACAGACAAAATTTGATAATCCGATCGAACATTCGAATCCCCAAAACAACCCAGAAAATTCAACTCTTGAAAAAATATTAAAAATTCCCAGGAAAACCAGCACTACAAATTATGAATTACTGTGCAAAATTCGATGCCACATAAGACAAAACGGCCGCGGAACCGCCGCACGAGCCATGCTCGTGCCGCGGAACCGCGGCGCATTGATGGAATTGGGCACAAGAATTTTACAGAAACGCTTAGAATTTCCTGCAGATTTTTCTGCATATTTTTAATATCGAAAAACTCCAGATTTTGGAAAAAGTCCAGAGAGCATGTTTGTGTTAGGGTTTCGGGTTCGTTCGGGTTTCAAACTTCGTCTACATATCGCCTAAGGCTCTAGCTAGGCTCTGATACCACTGTAGGGTTCCTAGGCACACTAATGAGGTCTCACAAGGCATCAACCATGCCAATTTCAAATTTTACGCGTGCCGAGAAACCCTAATACGGATCGTTAACTAGATGTCTAGGCGAAAGATGCAACTAGTAAACTACTTTACTAAGAGAACGGAAATACAACCTTTGTAGATCCGTTTCTCCACCTCCATAGCTCCATGATGAAGTCCTCTCTGCTGTCCAAATCGAACCATGACTCTAGCATCGGCTTCATTGGAGAAAGAGCGGGCTAGGTCATCGACGACGATGCCGAAGATGATCTACGTCGAGGCATCACTAGATCAAGCTCCAACTTCACCAAGTCATGAAACTTGTGAAGAAAACACACTCTACTACTTGGCAAGAGGTAGAGGATGAAGAAATAGGAAGTGGGTTCACTTTAGAATTGGATTTCTCACTCATATTCTCAAGTTGCCATTGATGGTGGCATAGTTGCATTCTTGAAGAAGAAGAAGAAGATGAAGATGATAATAAGATAAGTTAATTAAAAGGAATAATAAAAATGAATACTTATCATATCATAACCTTAGTTAGGTGTAGAGAATAGACCATAGTTAGTTATGATGGTTAGGGTTAAGCAAGAGACAAGAATGGTGGATTAGGTCAAAGCTTCATGAAGCTTCAACAAAACAACAAATAAAGACACCATTCTTTTCTTATCATTTCCAAAATGAATAAACAAATAAAAGAATGAATAAGCAAAACCCTAATCATCATTTTAACCATGGTTTAGTTCTTTACACTTAACCAAATAAGCATGTATCATCAAACATGATACAATCATGTGCACAAAAGTATATCACATATACAACTTGCACAATTCAAGTGAAAAAATCCATTTAAAGTGAACCAATACTAGTTAATGTAAAGTAATATATCAAATATATAATTATATATTAAATCATTAAATCAACACTTGATTCAATGACCCGGTCATGTCGAACATAACCGACTAGTATTCAATGTATCGACTTATCGAATCAACGCTTGAATCGATAACTAGGTTATATCGCATACAACCATTCGATACATTCATCCCGAGAATAGAATACGGTATCACATACACGCATTATTCTCGGTCCAGCACATATCTCATATGCGCTCCTATTTCGTTTCGCTTGAGCCAGGAAACCTCTTTGTAGGACTCTAAAGACTCGTCAATACGCCGGCAGCAGGTGATGATCATATCAAACACCCACAAGCCGCAAGCGGTCTGCTAAATGTAACGGCCACCCGGGTATTGAGCGATCAGAAGATCGACGAGCAAGCCCGCTCACACTCCAGTGAATCCAACCAGTAACACTTACCGTACAGTCCGGTCTGATCGTCTGATATGTCGCATATCTCGCCTAGGGGTGGTAAACGTCAGACCCCAATAGCTCGATAAGTCGTGTCGATATGAGGTCAATAACATTTAGAGAAACTACCGGTAACACTTACCAGTAAATCTCAGCAACCCTGGCCACGGATTTCCGGTTATAGCCAATCGAACACAGCGCAACATCAACTCCCTATACCGGGAGAGACGAATCCCCTCCTATCGCTCATTGCCTCCATGTGACTCGGGACTGTACCCAAAAACCACCGTTTTGCACGCCCTCTTGGACGTGGTAAGGTGGAAATCAAAGCACAATGGGAACCACACAAGACTCTATGACGATCTCGGGTCAACAGACTACTCTGTACCAGTGTCACCAGAGAACTGCCATCTGACGTAAGGTATAATACCATCTGGGAGTTCTCGGCGAGTCCGTCCAGTATACCCAGTCTCCACTGAGCACCCGTATATCATCTCTGATGTCAAACACCAATGGATATGGGATCATCCATCGCCCATCTGTATGGGTCGAGAAGGTATACGCTAGTCTACTCTGGTATATCGATGCCCCGTCTCGATATACCCACGACTAGGGACTTTGAAGGATGTACTTATTGACTACCATGTCCCCACTAGTATGATCCGCATCATAGTCCAGGTAGTCAAGTACACATCCTAAGGGCTTTACCAACATGTAACAGAGAGACAATCAGTATACACGTTAAGGTAAAGTTCAACCAGATAGCATACTATCATGTCGAGCAAGAAATTCCTCCCTATATATGTCCCAGCATCCACTACAATATACATCCAATGTACAGTAATGGCCTCTAGGGCATACATATAACTAACATACTTCACATTTCATGCCTAACTACATGAATTCCACATATTGTATCAAATTCTAGATAAATAGACAATATTAAACTTTCCGATCGAATAATCAAATACCCAAGATTTCCCAAATAGCTCAACACTTGAGCGGAGTTCAAAAAATCCCAGAACATGTCACAGCCCCAATGAACCAGCCGTAGAAGGGTCAAACCAACGCCTCATATGTGGAAACGCTAAACTACTACAAACCCTAAGATTCAGTGGCAGTTTTGACGGTCACATAATCGAGTTAAGGTTACGTTCTTCTAGAGGGTCCACAGATATGCTTGCATGTTTTTCCGAAAGATTCAAACTCAAGAAAATTTCAATACTTGAAAGTTTTTCGTGTCGGGAAAAAATGAGTTATTGATATCCGTTCGAATATTTTAACACGTTCTAAATTATCCGGAAAACTAAACGATGTTAAACTTTCCGATCGAATCAACGAATTTTTAAGATCTCCAGAAAACTCAACACTTGAGTAATATTAAAAATTCCCAAAAGCATGTTGTAATACTTACGGATGTTACCTAGAAGTATCTCTCCCTAATACCCAAGTACGGCCGAGGAACCGCCGCGCAAAGCATGGTATTGCCGCGGTTCCACGGCGGCTTAAGGGAATTAGGAGCTCGCATTTCACATTTATCCATAGAATCACCTGCTTATTTTTCTGAGTATTTTTAATACGAAAAAAACTAACTTTTTAGAAAATTTCCAGAGAGTGGGTCAAAATTGATGTTTCGGGGTTCGATCGGACTTTTAACTTCGTCTACACATCGCCTAATGCTCTAGCTAGGCCCTGATAACACTGTAGGGTTACTAGGCACTGTCATAAGGCTCATAAGGCATCAACCATGCAAAATCTAAATTTTTTCAAGTGCCGAACAACCTAAAGCGAGGATCTTCGCTAGAGTTTTAGGGTTAACATAACATGTAAACATCTTTACATCTAAGAGAGAGGGATTAAAACCTTTGTAGTCTGCTCCTTCGCTTCATAAGCTCCGAATAGTAGTCCCTTCATTGCGATCCATGAACTTCCGGACTCTAGAGAGTCTTCACAAGCCGAACGATCCATGCTTGCTAGAAGTCTTCCTTTTTGAAGATGATCTACCTTGAAGAATCTTTAACTCAAGCTCTCACTTCTCTAATCAAGTATTAGAGAAGTGAGTACCCTAATCTAAGTGGCTAGAATAGATAAGGACGATAAAGTAGGACTTTAGCTCTTTTTTTATTTTCAAATTCTCACACTAAATTATCACAAAACCAAAAGCTAGAAAGCTTTTCAAAGAGGAAGAAGAAGATGAAACCTTTTGTGATGAATAATGAAATTGTTACTATGGTTAAAAAACAACCTTAAGTTAATAATATCAAGTAATAACTCATGTAGAGAATTGACTAGGGTTAAGGGTTTGGGTTGGATTAAATAATATCTCCAAAATATCAACACAAAATATCTTTGCTTAAAACAAAAATAAAGCTTCTAGAAGCTTCATGAAAATGCTAACCCAAACCAAACCCTAACCATGTTTAATCTCCACTAATCATGTTGCATTTGTAATCATAACTTGTCACAATATTATATATCACATATATAATATATTTTTGTAACAAAAGAAAATAATACAATTAACATATATCGCATATATATCAATGTATTATCCAGTGAAAAAATGAATCAATAAAGCGAGCTTATATCAATTAATGTATTGCAATATATCGCATATATAATTATACATTAAATTATCGAATCAACACTTGATCCGACAATCCGGCTATTTCTCAAATAACCGACTAATATAATCTGTACCGATTCATCGAATCAACACTTGATCCGATGACTCGGCTATATCATATATCGCGAGAATAGAATACGGTGTCTCATATCGTATTATTCTCGGTCCCGCACATATTACATATGTGCTCCTACTCCGTTTTTCCTGAGTCAAGAAACCTCTGTGTAGGAGTCTAAAGAATCGTCAATACGCCGGCAGTAGGTGATGATCATATCAAACACCCACAAGCTGCAAGCGGTCAGCTAAACGTAACAGCCACCCAGGTATTGAGCGATCAGAAGATTAACAAGCAAGCCTGTACATTCTCCTGTGAATCCAATCAGTAACCCTACCGTACAGTTCGGTCTCTTTGTCTCATATGTCGCATATCTAGTCTAGGGGTGGTATACGTCAGACCCCATTAACCGATAAGTCATGTCGATGTGAGGCTCATAACAGGTCGAGAAACTACTGATAATACTTACAAGTAGCTCTCTATATAAGCCTTGGCCAGGGACTTTGATCAGTTGAAAATACTGCATTTCTAACAGGGAAATTTCCCTACCTTTTGCATTCATGTAAAGGAATTCGATATTCATATCGCACATATTAGCAAAACACATGTAAAATACTGGATTACTTGTACTGTATACTAAAACCGGCACTTTTAGGGAAATTGTGTGTTTTTCATGGTATCGCATCATCCTTGTATTGCGCAACTCTTATCTTGGGGTATAATGCAGGAAATTCCAGAAGCAAAGCCCAAAATTGGGAAAAGAGCTGATAAAAGATACGCCAACTCCAAGATGTAAGATCTAGTAATATTACAGAAATCCAAATAAAATTCCACACATCAGAAAGAGGCCCAAAACTCAGCCCAAGATTGTACCAGAAAAATAAAGCTCCAAGTCCACTAAAGGACCGCGGATCCGCGGCCCAAACCCCCTTGGCGCCGCGGATCCACGGCCTGATGATGAGATCAAGGCTCCAAATTTCTCCACGTGCTTACCTCTAACGGCCAAAGCTTCCAGAAGACCCTAGAAGCTCCACGTGGCGCATCTAGAAGGCTCGGCGTAACAAACTATTTCTAGAAGGCTCTTTTTTGGAGGGAAATTCAAATATTGTGCTAACAAACTTGTGGAGGGAAAATTTAAATTCAAATCCTAGATCTAGGGTTTTGGGAGTTCTATAAAAGAGAGCCTAGAGCTAGGGTGAAGTTTTGTTCAAGAATCACCATCATCTTCTACCCACAAGTTGAGTGACACGACTTGTGCCTCAAATCCTAATCCCAATTCCAATTCAAAATCAAGATCAAGATCCCGAGAGTAATTCAAGCAAGAGAGCCTTCAACCTTTAGAAGCGACGCCGGATTCCAACGGAGCAAGAGATCCACGCCGATCCGCGACTCAAGGAGCCGAGCGAAGCCGAAATCGACGATCTAGTTCCATCCTTTTGTAAATTCAATAGAGTTGTAACGAAATTTGTCGATAAATAAAGGTGAATTTTCTATATTCTTGCTTATCTCTTAATTCAAGTATAATGATTAGATCTCAATTTGTGATTGTGTTTGTGATCATGATGTTTGAGTAATCTCCGCTCATGTAGGAGTTGTGATGATCTTTAGATGATGATGATTTAGATACTTTTACAATTCTTAAATCCTATAATGTTTGGAAATTCTAGTGAATCAAATGATTAATGACCTAGTTTCGAGATGATGCTTTCTTGATCGTGTTCACTCGAAACTAGGGAACAACTATTGACCATTTAATTAACTAGAAGCTAGAATTTGAATGCGATCCATCGAAAGGATAAAGGATGAGTTGCGAAATCCCTAATTTCCTCGCAAGATCCTTAAACCTCGATGAATTTGCATCGATCTAGTATCAATTCATTAATGGATAAGAATGAGTAATCATTAGATCTCATCATATCTATAGATCCGATCTACTCCTACGAGCCATACTTCTAATCTTGATTGTTGGTTGGAAATTATCACACATCTCAATTCTTGTTTTTAATGTTTCTTTTAGATCTAGATTTTTCTTATTCTTGATCTTCAATTACAAATTATGAATTGTTTTCTTTTCTTTTCCTTAAATTTTCAACTCATCTAATTCGGAAATTGAACGGATCTCACTTTCCCTGTGGACGATCCGCACTTACTAACGCGCTACATCCGACACCGTTATTGATTGCGGTCAAAATATTTTTGGTTGTGATTTCTCTTTACAATTTTCCAACATACACACAACGAGAAATTCAAACAATCAAAATGGCGCCGTTGCCGGGGATCGTGTGCTATTTGTTCATTTTTTTGAAATTTGAGTTGAAAAGTTTATTCCATCTAAATTTTTGAGATCAAAACTCGCGCAAAACACTAAACGAGTTGTTGTGGTTAATTGCAAGGAAATCTGGAGCTTGCTGTGAAATTGGAAAATTATTTGGAGAATTCCAGAGAGCTAAGGATGTGTTCAGGAGTGCTCTGGTGAATTTTTGTGCAGAGAGGAGCTTGAGGCGCGGCGGAACCGCGGCATAAGGCGACAATAGCGGCGGTTCAAGGGCTTCTCTGTAAACCTTTTAGCAGGTAACCTCTATCTTTCTTATCTCCTTCCTAAAATCTTCTCCAATTAACAATTTGTTGCAAAAATCGCAGCGCCGCAAAAAGCAAAATAAATTGTGCTTGTTTTTGATTTATGGTTGTTTGCATAATTAATACGGACATTAAGGGGCACGGCCAAATCCAGATTAGGTGGGGAGTTCATTACCCTTCCTAAGACCCAAAAATCACAAACTTGCTTCCGCATTACCCTCATTAATTATAAAATATCTAGAGATGACTCTAAGGACCATCGCGCTCACTTAGGACAGAAGAAGGCCGTGGGTAATTCATTGCTTATCCGCGTTTCTTTTTGTGGTGTCTAAGACAAGTGTGTCGAAGGTTAGTGGTTACTTAATTAGGCCCACTACTTACGTAGTGGAGAACCTCCCACTTACCTGGCACTTACCTGGCCATAAGAGAAACAAAGAGGCAGTGGAGGATTTTATCCTGCGACTTGTCTTTTGGAAGTTAGGAGCGGTCTAGAGCTTTGACCTAGGTGACCATAAAGTTTAGGGTTGCTTCTTGCATTTGTTGTGATCGCATCATATTTTCAAAATCCGTATCATTTTTCAAAACAAACACCGCATTCACTTCATTTACCCTAATTATAAATCACGCTGCCACTTGTACTAACCCTTTTTAGTGCAAGATAGGCTGGACACGGGATTCTAGTGCCCGACATGTCCGCGTCCCCTCGATCGACTCCGAAGTCGGTATTTCTCCATTTACCTTTCTTTTACCCACCACTACACCCACTTCGATGGATCAGTCTCCATCGAACCACTTTACCGCTGCTCTGCCGCCGTCCGTTGGTGCGCAGAATCCTCCCCGCATCTCTCTCCAAGAGAGGTGCTACCCTTTGCGAGGTCCTCTCTCGACCTGCTTATCCATTCCACCAGCCAACGGGGATAACTTTGAGATTAAGTCCCAGTACATCAACCTTCTGCCCAAATTCCACGGTCTCGAGACTGAAGACACTTATGTTTTCATTACCAAATTTGAAAACGTATGCACAATGATGGGTACATCACAACTTTCTTTGGATGCCATGCGTCTACGACTTCTTCCATTTACCTTGTGCGATATAGCCGAGAAGTGGCTGTATAACACCACCGCACACTTCATCACGAATTGGGAAGAATTTGTTGTGGCATTCCTTAAGAAATTTTACCCTATGCAAAAGACAGCTCGAATCCGTAGCGAACTATATCAATTCACCCAGCTCCCAGCTGAACCATTCTCAAAATGCTTTGAACGATTCAAGGATCTTTTGGTTCAATGCCCACATCACGGCATCCCGAGATGGGATCTTTGCCGAATCATATATGAGGGCATTAACCCTACCACTAAACAAAACCTTGAAAACATGTGTCATGGCACCTTTATGACCAAGGATGATGGGGAAACTTGGAAATATTTAGAAGAGTTCGCTGAAAAGTCCTTACAGTAGGAGACTGGAACCCAGCCATCGAGTAGGGGTGGCGTACATCAAATAGACGTGTCCATAGGTGTTCGAGCTGAGATGGCAGCGATGCAAAAGAGCTCGACGCTATGGAACACAAATTCTTAGCAGCCTCCCTAAACCCGATGTCGCTCCCTAAAACTGTATGTGGGTGCTGTTCTGATCCTTCTCACTTAACGGAAGAATGTCCATTAAACTCTCAGTTTCAAGGTCTCGAGCATACCAATGCCGCATTTCAAAGACCTAGAAACGATCCATATTCTTCCACGTACAATCAGGGTTGGAGGAATCACCCGAACTTTGCTTGGAACCAATCACAATCTCAAAACACGGTTCCAAACCCGAATCAATTCCAAAGGGCTCTTCCTCCACAACAACAACCATTTCAACTCACTCAGCACCCCTACCAGTCACAAAATTTCCAAAACCAGGTCAACCCTCCTGCACCTTGTAATCCCATGCAGTCGACCTGTTCTGACGAGTTTTCTCAATTCACTAAAACCATGAAATCACTCTTGTCAAATTTCATGGAAGTGTCGGCTGAAGTTAGGTATTCCGTCAGTGATATAAAGAAAAACTCAGCGTCCCAAGCTGAGAGTATTAGAATGATGGAAGCTGAAATTGCACGACTTAAAGCCGAAATGAGTGCGAGAGAAAAACGGAAACTTCCATCTCAACCCCTACCGAATCCTGGGCATTACAATGTAAATGCCGTCACAACGTTGAGATCAGGAAGAGTGCTGGATAACCATGTTGGGGAAGAAGTTGATGATATTGAAAATCCTATCAACACCCCGGCTGAGACCTTTCCTCACACACACACTTCTACGTCTGATTCTTGTTCTTCTACCCCACCGCCTTCTCGCGAGCCTATTCTCCATTTCCCTTTAGGCTCGACACCTCAGCCCACCTCTTCTAGTTCTTCACAGACGATCCCTACTCCTCTTTCGGGATCACGTCTACCCCCTCTTCCTTCTCCTATGATGGACCTAGCGCTCATTGCTAAAGCACCTTACCCGAATCGGTTAAGGGCTAACAAATCGAGTCCATATATGGAGAAAATTGTGGAAATGCTCAAACAGGTTAACATCAACATCCCTCTCCTAGATGCGATTCAACAAGTCCCCGCTTATGCGAAAATTCTTAAGGACTTGTGCACTAGGAAGAGGAAGACTCAAGTGCCGAAGAAGGTCTTCATGTCCAATAACATTAGCACTGCTTTTATCCCTCAGCTACCAAAGAAACGTAAGGACCCAGGATGTCCTACGATATCGATTTCTATTGGAGGTAAAAACATCAACCGTGCTCTTTTAGACCTTGGCGCAAGTGTTAACCTACTTCCATATTCTGTCTATGAGCAGCTTGGGATTGGAGAGTTGAAACCTGCTCACTGCACTCTCCAAATGGCAGACCGTTCAATCACTAAACCTCGAGGTGAACTAGAGGATGTGTTGATAAAGGTCGGGGAATTTGTATTCCCTGTAGACTTCATTGTTCTCGATACACAACCTGTAGCAAACCTCCGGAGCCAAATTCCTGTGGTTTTGGGTTGACCATTCCTCGCCACTTCCAATGCTGTCATTAACTGTAGAAATGTTTGATGAACTTATCATTTGGAAATATGACCATTGAACTAAACATCTAAAAAATTGGAAGTCGGCCATCAGAACCCTCTGCTCATATCCTTGATGTGTGCTCTGTCTACGAGATTGCTCCCGAAAGTTGCGGAGTTGAGGAACTTTGCTTTACAGATCTCGACGACACTACCACATCATTGTTTGACCTGGCACATGATCTTAGTGAGGACACCATTTCCACGTTTGAGTCTGCCACTCCTGACTCTTCACCATCCGAGTCTGTATCTTTTACAGGCTATGAGCTTCTTAGTGACTCTGAAAATCATTTGATGATCCCACCTTCTATTATTTCTCCGCCAGCATTAGATCTCAAAATTTTACCCTCTCACCTTAAATATGCATATTTAGGTGAGAAAGAATCTTTACCGGTTATCATTTCCGCTTCTCTAGCATCAGAGCAAGAGAATGCACTCTTATCGATATTGAGATCTAATAGGGAGGCGTTTGGTTGGACCATGGCGGACATCAAAGGGATTAGTCCCTTGATTGTCGAACATCATATACACTTGATGGATGATGCCAGACCAACCCGAGAACCACAGAGACGGTTGAACTCCGTCATGAAGGAAGCAGTGATGAAAGAGATCATCAAATGCCTTGATAGTGGTATCATATACCCAATCTCCGATAGCCAATGGGTGAGTCCTGTACATGTCGTCCTTAAGAAATCTGGCATCACTGTTGTTACCAATGAGGCAAATGAGTTGATTCAGACACGCGCCCAAACTGGGTGGCGTGTATGTATTGATTACAGAAAACTCAATGCCGCCATGAGGAAAGACCACTTTCCTCTACCTTTCATTGATCAGATACTGGAACGCTTAGCTGGACGTGCGTATTATTGCTTTATGGACGGATACTCTGGTTATAATCAGGTCCCCATAACCAAAAAGGATCAAGATAAAACCACGTTTACTTGTCCTTTTGGTACCTTTGCTTATAGACGCATGCCCTTTGGGTGGTGCAATGATCCCGCTACCTTTCAGCGGTGTATGATGGGGATATTCTCTGACATGGTAGAGAATTTTCTGGAGATCTTTATGGACGATTTCTCGATTTTCGGAGACTCTTTTTCCGACTGCCTAACGAATCTTGACTCAGTTCTTACTCGTTGCAAAGAGAAGAACTTAATTTTTAACTGGGAAAAATGCCATTTCATGGTCCAAGAAGGAATTGTACTTGGACATGTTATTTCACGGAAAGGCATTGAGGTTGACAGAGCTAAGATAGATGTCATTCAAAATCTTCCTCATCCCAAAAGCATCAAGGATATCCGATCATTTCTTGGCCACGCGGGCTTTTATAGGAGATTCATTAAGGATTTTAGCAAAATTGCTAGACCTTTAACTCTTCTCCTGGCCAAGGATACGCCTTCCACTTTGACTCGGATTGTGAGGCAGCTTTCTGTAGGATTCCTGGGCGCGCCTATGAGGTTCTACAACTGATCAAACTTGTCCAATTCAAAATTTTCCATGTGCCAAAGAACCCTAAACTAGATCGTAACTAGAGGTAAGGCGAAACAAACAAGCAAGAAAACTACTTTGCTACTAAGTGAATGGAAATACAACCTTTGTAGATCCGGTCCTCCACTTCTTTAGCTCCGTGATGACATCCCTCCGCTGCGATCATCGGATCCCGGACTCTGGCGATGGTTTCGTCGGAGAAATGATCGGGCTAGGTCGTCGACTTCGATGCCGAAGATGATCTACGTCGAGGCAACTCAAGATCAAGCTCCATCTTCACTTGGTCATAGAACTTGTGAAGATAACACACTCTACTACATGGCAAGTGGTAGAGGATGATGAAATAGGAAGTGGGTTCACTTTGGATTTGGATTTCTCACTTGGATTCATCACTTGTAATTTTCTAGTAAGTTTTCTTCACCTCTTGAAGAAGATGAAGAAGAAGGAAAAGAAAGTGAATTATGAATAATAGAAAATCAACTGATCCTTATCATTTAGCAACCATGGGTGAGTGTAACTAGTGTAGAGACTAAACTAAGGTTAGGTGTAATGGTTAGGTTAAGGAAAAAACAAAATGGTTGATAATGCTAAGAAGCTTCATGAAGCTTAAAGCAAAAAAAAAAGTTAGCCACCATTTCATTTTTGCCAAAAGTAAAGAAAATGAATAAGTGAATAATTTAAATCCCTAACCATTAACCTAAACATGGTTTAAAGCATACACACACCCAAGTTTGCATGTATCATCAAACATGATACAAACTAGTGCACAAAAATATATCACATGTACTACTTGGACACATCAAGTGAGAAAATCAATCTTAAGTGAACAATACTAGTCAATGTAAAGTAATATATCTAATATATATAATTATACATTAAATTATTAAATCAACACTTGATTTAATGATCCGGTCATACTGCATATAACCGACTAATATCAAGTGTATCAATATATCGAATCAACATTTGATTCGATAACCCGGCTATATCTTATATAACCGTCCAATGATACAAATCGTGAAGAATAAAATTCAGTATCACATACTGGTATTATTCTCGGTCCCGCACATATCTCATATGTGCTCCTATTTCGTTTCGCTTGAGCCGGGAAACCTCTGTGTAGGACTCTAAAGACTCGTCAATACGCCGGCAGCAGGTGATGATCATATCAAACACCCACAAGCCGCAAGCGGTCTGCTAAACGTAACGGCCACCCGGGTATTGAGCGATCAGAAGATCAATGAGCAAGCCCGCTCAGACTCCTGTGAATCCAACCAGTAACACTTACCGTACAGTCCGGTCTGTTCGTCTGATATGTTGCACATCTCTCCTAGGGGTGGTAAACGTCAGACCCCAGTAGCTCAATAAGTCATGCCGATGTAAGGTCCATAACAAGCACGAAACTACTGATAACACTTACCAGTAAATCAGTGCAACCCTGGCAACGGATTTCCAGTTATGGCCAGTCGAGCATAGCACAACATCAACCCCAAATACCGGGAGAGACGAGTCCCCTCCTATCGCTCATTGCCTCCATGTGAATCAGGACTGTACCCAAAAACCACCTGTTTGCATGACTCAGTAGAGCCGTGGTAGAGTGGAAATAAAAGCACAGTGGGAGACACACAGGACTCTAGGACGATCTCGGGTCAACAGACTAAGCTGTACCAGTGTCACCAGAGAACTGCCATCTGACGTGAGGTATAATACCATCTGGGAGTTCTCGGCGAGTCCGTTCAGTGTACCCAGTCATCTACTGAGCACCCGCATACCATCTCTGATGTCAAACACCAATAGATATGGGATCATCCATCGCTCATCACATGGGTCGAGAAGATATACGCTAGTCTGTTAGTGTATATGCCCTAGAGGCCATTACTGTATCATACTAGTTTGTATATTACTTGATGGAAGCTTGGGATATTCACAGTTGTATATACAATCTTGCTCGAAATGGTAGTATGCTACTTGGTTTGTCTCTGCTTTAATATGTGCATGTGTTTCTTTTAGCATATTGCAGATATACATATTAGTAGAGCCCTTAGGATCTTTGCTTGATTACCAGCGTTGTGATGGCGCTCACACTCGTGGGAGCTGGGTGATCTATAAGCACATCCTTATACAGGTCCCTAGTCGTTGGACTATCCAGACAGGGCATCGATACTCCGGAGTAGACTAGCGTATGCGCTTCTCATCCCAGCGTGGGAGACGGTCTGTCCCACAGCCGTCAGTACGTCGTACTTGAGATAGTATGCGGGTGCTCGTTAGGTTACGAGTACACTGGACAGGACTCGTCGGGAACTGTTGGTTGGTATTATACCTATCGTCAGTTATCAGTTCCCAGGTGACATGAGTACAGCTTAGTCCGCTGACTTGACACTGTCACTTCGCCTCGAGTGTGTTCCCACTGCACTTTGATTACTACCCTACCACGGCTCAAAGGAGTCGTGCAAACAGGTAGTTTTTGGGTGCAGTCCCGAAGCACTTAGAGGCAGTGACGGTTAGACAGGATTCGTCTCTCCCGGTATTGGGGGTTGACATCACGCTGTGTCTAGGAGAGCCATTACATGAATAGTCCCTGGACAGGGCAAGCGAGATATACTGGTAGGTTTCTAGTGTTATCTCAGGGTGTTCTGGGCTACACTCCGACACGACTTGTACCGCTATTAGGGGACTGACGTTCACCGCCCCCTAGGCCCGCCATGCGATGTATCAGACGAACAGACCGGACTGTACGGAGATTGTCACATACAGGCTCAGTAGGAGTTCGGATGGGGTTCACCTCGTCAGTCTTCTTATCGACATCTACCTGGGGACCGTTACGTACAGCTAGTGCCGCTTGCGGTCTGTGGTTAAACCCACTGCCAGTGTAGTGTCGAGTCTTTAGAGTCCCACACAGAGAGCTATTCGCTTTTAGGCAAAATGAGTAGAGGTCGCATGGTTTTGCGACAGGGTTCGTTCACATTCGCGCACTTGTGCACGTTTGCTGTCCGGACAGTTTATACTAGCGGGCTTTGGTTTAAGCCGGATCCTAGTATATGATTTGGGATTGGTTTTTCTCATTGTATTCGTGTTCCTCGGATCACGAATGCGGGTGCGTATGCACAGTTGCTTGAGATTGAGGGAGAGGACCTTGATTAGGGTTAATGGCTATTGTCATTTTATTAACCCTAATGCTTATGTGTGTGTTATAGTTAATTGATAATTAGTTTAATAATTGTGCATGGTTATGGTTGTTGACCATTTGACCTCCTTGACTTGTTGACCTAGGTTGACACTTTGACCATCATCATTTCTTTTGGAAGATGCTCTTTGATCCTTGCAAATTGAAATGATAATGGTCATGTCATGATTAACCATGACAATTATCTTACTAATTATCTAATTAAAATAATACACATATATTTGTAAGAATGGTTGATTCTATTCTCATTCTATCATTTCATTTCTCTCTCTTGTTCTTCCTCTCCCTCAAGCTCTCCCTTCTCATGTGTTGAGAAACACTTGAGCTTGAGAAAAACCCTCTCTTGATCATCTCTACTCTCATCTAGGGTTGAAGGACTAGCACTTCTTGAACCCTAGTTACTTCTAGCTTGGAGTTGAAGCCAAAGGTTGAGGCTTTCGGGTGGATCTTTCTTTTACGGGAGTAGACGACAAGGTGACCGCCTTCCACTACTCCAAGGAGCAAGGAGAGAAGGACATAAAGACCAAAGGTATAACCTTTCTAGCACTTAGCTAGTTTCTAGTTAGCTTTAGCAAGTTTTTGTTTAGCAAAGATCCTTTAATGTCTAGTCCATGTTGCCTAAGCTCATAAAAATCCGATTTTTATTCCGTTTTCCGCCTCCCCGCAAGTACCGGGGTGGGCAACGTGGACTTACAGTGGTATCAGAGCCTAACTAAACATAAACTAGCTAGGTAGTGAAGTGTAACGAAGTTCGAAACCGGAAAATCCAAAAACCGAGTTTTCAAAAACCCTAGTTTCTGTTAAAAAATTTTCTGGTCAAAACAAAATTTGTTATACACCAAAAATCGTCTCAGGGTTTTCTAAAGAAAACTACCAAACCCGGTCCAGTGATTCGTCTAAACCGCCGCGTTTCCGCGGCAATAGAAAGCTATTGCCGCGGAACCGCCGCCGTTTGGACTCTTCACTGAGTCGAGTTTGGTGCAGTTTTCTTACGGCTTGGTTTTAGGATTTTTAAGATGGTTTATATGTCCCCAGATTTTCCAGAATAGAAATTTATTTTTGGGGGCCTATAAATCCGTATTTTTTCCAAACTTCACTACACTTTGACTATGACGGTTATATCTTGATGTTTGTATGTATTGAACGTCGGCTAATCGCTATATGTCGATTAGTCAGGGTTATACATATCTGTGATCTGTGTTTGATATTGGTATGTGTATATGAATGGGTTGGATTGTCGCGGGTGAATAGCCAGGGTGGATGTGACATGAGTGTTGTTTTTCCTTTCATTCATTTGTAATATGTAAATTGATGTAATATTATTATTTGTATTGCCGCGCAACCGGGTCGGGGTTGTAGCCGTCATTGTATAATTCTTTTTACTGTTTTTGCTCCTAGGATAGACCCATGGAGGGGGTGCACAAACTACCGGGTATCTCGAAGTGCCGAGTGGCCTACTCACGGTGTTGAGGGAGGTTGCTTCGCTTCGGGTACTTGGCGGGTAGTTTGCCGCACCCGTAAGGGTCTTGGGTGGGGTATTGGCTATTCACCGCGACCGTGTAATCCGCTTTTCGTTGCAGGCTCGAACGGATTGCGGATTCCTAGTATATCCAATGCATTCATCTGTGATCTGTAATGTCTATCATTGCTATATATTTATATATGATAACTATTTAGGCGTTGCTTATGTTTTACAGCCGCGCTAGCCCAGCCCCCGCTCTGTCGTTAGTTAAGTAACCTAACGGGTGATGACGGGGCCCCGTGGCGAATGCGAATGGCATAAGCGTATGTCATATTTTGGTTGTTTTCTGCAATGGTAGGATTAAATGATGGGACGCATTAAAAGAACTAATGCAAGAAAATAAACCAAGTAAAAGTCGATTGGAACACTTTAAAAACCACTCGGTTCTTTTCAAAACTAAACTTTTAAACGCGGAGCTTGAACCACTCATTTTAAAAGCTATCTCGTTCCATCGATTATATCAAGTTCACTACGTTCACGGTTTCGTCAAAACCATCCGTAGCCCTCCGTCATTCCACATGAATGGTCAAAAAGTATTCAAGCTATGTATTTTGGCCAAAGTCAAGGCATAGTGATTTGTAGCTATTGGGTATTCATGTGCAGCATAGATAGATGCGTTGGTTTGGGACAGTCCTGCTGCCATTTTGGCCAAAGTCAAGGGTAGGTACGGGTGGGTCCAAATTAACCAGGAGAATGACGGGTAGAACTTGACATGTGACTTATGATATTTTGGCCAAAGTCAAGGTTATAAGAGCATGGGGCAAAAATCCACATCGGGAGTTTCATAAGTACTGAAACTTGCTAGCGCTGCATACCATTTGGAGTGTGATAATTCTGGTAGGATTCCTTCGATTTTATCACGCGATGATATTTGGATCCCGATCCTACTGTGAGTATATGCTACTCCTCGGGAAAACTCTCACTTAACGATCAATGCTATAAACTTAGTAGGTGTCTAGAAAGGTGTTAGCGGGGCTACGCCCCCAGGGAAAATAGGTTATTTAATTAAGGAACTTCGCGAAAGCGTTAGAAAACCTCCCTCGAAGTACCGACACTAGCATGGCTGAACGGTTAAGCAAGTATTGTACGGTGAGATTGATCCTGACTAATCCTTTCTTTACGGTTTGAGAAGGGATTCGAGAGACAGTGGGAGCCATCCAGTTTAGACAAACTAAAAACCACTCTAAACTTGCAAGAGCATCATGCTAAAGTTTTTCTTTTCTCTCTCCTAATTGCAGCGACCATTCAACATGACCGGACTTAAGTTATTACTAGATAAAAACATATTGACAGGGCCAAACTACAAAGATTGGCTCAGGAATGTCAAGATGCCAATCACTTACGACAAGCTGGGGTATCTCCTTACCACCAAAGCTCCCCCTGTCCCAGGTCCCAAAACCAGTGTCGTAGATAGGGAAATCTACAAGACCTGGGAAATAGATTGCGCGAAGGCCAAATGCCTCGTACTTGCCTCGATGGACAACGAACATCGGAGGAGGCACGAGAATATGGACCTAGAGTCCATATTTCTTCATACAAAAGAACTGTATGGAGAGCGGTCTCGTATCGCAAGATACGAAGTGTCGAAGAAGTTGTTTTCGGCAAGGTTGGCCGTCGGATCATCGGTAGCGGAACACGTGCTTAAGATGATTGGCTACATTGAGGAGCTCGCGGACCTTGGGACCACGTTGGAGAATGAACTCTATACTGATTTGATTCTCCAGTCCCTTCCTTCCACTTACGCCCAGTTTATTCTTAACTTCAACATGCAAGGAAAGGAGGTTGAACTTTCTGAACTTCTGAACATGTTGAGGAGTGCTGAGGGCACCCTACAGAAGGGTAGGGAGACATCCACTTTGTTTGTAGGAGGATCTTCCTCTTCTAGGTCCAGGGCGAAAGCCAAGGGCAAGAAGAAGAAAGCCCCCGGCAAACCAAGAGGCGGTGTCAGTAAAGTGGATACGAAGGGAAAAGGAAAAGCAACAAAAGTAGCGGGAAAGCTGGTGGGGAAGGAAGAATGCTTCTATTGTCACAAAAGTGGTCACTGGAAACAGGATTGCAAGGCTTGGAAGGCCAGAACACAGGATTTGAAGCGAGTTGCAGCTTCAGCTTCAGGTGTGTATGTTATTGAAAACTGTCTATCAATAAACTCTACATCCTGGGTATTGGATACGGGATCAGGATCTCATATCTGTAATTCTTTCCAGGCGTTGAGAAAGCGTAGAGTTTTGAAGGCAAGCGACATGACCCTCAGAGTTGCAAACGGTGCTGGCATGGATGCTGAGGCCGTGGGGGACTATCACCTGGGATTGTCGGATGGACATTTTTTGGTTTTGCGTAGTTGTTATTATGTACCAAATGCAACCTGTAATATCATTTCTGTATCTTTATTATCTAAAGAAGGTTATGAATTTGCATTTGTAAGTAATGTAGTGAACATTCACCTTAATCAAGTTTTGATTGGGTCAGGTACATTGAACAACGGTATATACATACTAAACCAGCCATAGATTTTCAATGTCCAGAATACACACAAAAGAAAGTCTCCAGAAATCGATAAAACTTTCTTATGGCATTGTAGACTGGGTCACATCAATGAGAGAAGGTTGACTAAGTTACATGCAGAAGGATATTTGGATTCGTTCGAATATCAATCGTATGCAACTTGTCAATCCTGTCTCAAGGGAAAGATGACAAAGACTCTGTTCACTGGACACGGAGTAAGAGCGAGCGAGCTCTTGGGACTCGTACACAGCGACGTGTGCGGTCCAATGTCTACACATGCACGAAGCGCTTATTCTTACTTCATTACTTTTACGGATGACTTTTCAAGGTACGGTTATGTCTTCTTAATGAAACATAAATCCGAGGCTTTTGAAAAATTCCAGGTATATAAGAATGAAGTAGAAAAACAAACAGGCAAAAGTATAAAGACACTGAGATCTGATCGAGGTGGTGAATACTTGAGTGCCGAGTTCCTGGGTTACTTAAAAGAGAATGGAATTCTCTCTCAGCTTACTCCTCCATACACTCCGCAACATAACGGTGTATCGGAGAGATGGAACCGAACCCTATTGGATATGGTACGGTCCATGATGAGTAATGCTGAGTTGCCGCGTTTGTTTTGGGGATATGCCCTAGAATCAGCTGCATACCTTTTGAACCGAGTTCCAACTAAGACTGTGCCTACTACACCATATCAGATGTGGTGTGGGAAGAGACCCTATCTTAATCACATTAAGACATGGGGATGTCCAGCTTTTGTAAAAAAGCAGCATGCGGACAAGCTCGAGGCACGCTCAGTACAGTGCAAGTTTGTGGGATATCCAAAGAGCTCCAAGGGATATTACTTCTATTGCGAAGAGGAACAAAAAGTCCTTGTTTCTCGCCATGCCCACTTTCTAGAACACCAGTTCATAGAAAAAGAATTAAGTGGGAGCGCAATAGAACTGGAAGAAATTCCAGAACCACGAGCTATTACTGAAAGCTTGGTTGAACCAGAGGGTTCGAAAGATCAGGACATTCCCACGCCACTCCGCAGGAGTAGTAGGCAGTCTCATCTGCCCGAGAGATACTATGGTTTTCTCATAGACGGGGATAGAGAGGATTGCATCATAGACTTTGATGAGCCTACTAGCTTCCAGCAAGCCATTCAAAGCGTCGACTCGGTAAAATGGCTGGATGCAATGCGGACCGAAATGGAGTCCATGTACACCAACAAAGTATGGACGTTGGACATTGCTCCAGATGGGGTAAACCCCGTAGGATGCAAGTGGATCTTCAAAAGGAAGATTGGTGTAGATGGACAGGTTGAGACCTATAAAGCTAGACTGGTAGCAAAGGGTTTTCGTCAGCGACCTGGTTTGGACTATGACGAAACCTTTTCTCCAGTAGCTATGCTGAAATCCATTCGGATCCTTCTTGCCATTGCTGCCTTCTACGATTATGAGATTTGGCTGATGGACGTAAAGACAGCTTTTCTAAATGGACATTTAGAGGAGTGTGTCTATATGGATCAGCCAGAGGGTTTCATTCAGAGTGGGAGCAGCGGAAAGGTGTGCAAGTTGCTTAAGTCCATTTATGGACTAAAGCAGGCATCGCGGAGTTGGAACATCTGTTTTGATGAGACGGTCAAGGAATTTGGCTTTATCAAAAATCCAGATGAACCATGCATCTATTGTAGATTTGTAGCGAGAACTGTAGTATTCCTCGTTTTATACGTGGATGACATTCTCTTAATAGGAAATGACATTCCTATGCTACAATCTGTCAAGGGGTTCCTGTCACACAGGTTCTCCATGAAAGACCTGGGTGATGCCTCATACATTCTGGGTATCCGGATCTACCGTGACAGATCCAAGAGGATATTAGGACTTTCACAGTCCAGGTACATCGACACCATACTGAAGAGATTCAGTATGGAAGATTCCAAGCACGGTAATCTACCGGCTTGTCACGGGATCACCCTCTCCAAAGAGATGTCTCCCAAGACTGATTTGGAGAGGGATCGCATGTCTCTTATACCCTACGCTTCTGCGGTAGGCTCTATAATGTATGCGATGTTGTGTATCAGACCGGATGTGGCTTATGCACTGAGTGTGGTAAGCAGGTATCAGTCAAACCCTGGGGAGAAACATTGGATAGCAGTAAAGAACATTCTCAAGTACCTGAGAAGGACTAAGGAGATGTTCTTGGTGTATGGCGGAAAAGACCTACAGATTGAGGCCTTTGCTGACTCCAGCTTCCAGAGTGACAAGGATGATTCCAAGTCCATGTCGGGTTTTGTCTTTACCCTCAATGGAGGGGCGGTGTGTTGGAAGAGCTCCAAACAGGAAACCGTTGCTGACTCGACTATGGAAGCGGAATACATCGCTGCATCTGATGCCGCAAAAGAAGCTGTCTGGATGAGGAAGTTCTTGAGAGAACTTCAGGTGGTTCCATCCATTGTTGACCCAATACCTCTGTATTGCGACAACAAAGGGGCTATAGCTTTAGCGAAGGAACCCAAGTCCCATCAGAAATCCAGACACATCTTGAGGCGGTATCACCTGATCAGGGAGATCGTAGATTGCCAGGAGATCGAGGTCCGGAGAGTTGCATCAGAGGATAACACTGCAGATCCATTCACCAAGGCCTTGCCCCAGACTCAGTTCGAGCGGCTGATCGAGATGATAGGTCTTCGATACGTCAGTACATGGCCTTAGTGCAAGTGGGAGATTGTTAGTGTATATGCCCTAGAGGCCATTACTGTATCATACTAGTTTGTATATTACTTGATGGAAGCTTGGGATATTCACAGTTGTATATACAATCTTGCTCGAAATGGTAGTATGCTACTTGGTTTGTCTCTGCTTTAATATGTGCATGTGTTTCTTTTAGCATATTGCAGATATACATATTAGTAGAGCCCTTAGGATCTTTGCTTGATTACCAGCGTTGTGATGGCGCTCACACTCGTGGGAGCTGGGTGATCTATAAGCACATCCTTATACAGGTCCCTAGTCGTTGGACTATCGAGACAGGGCATCGATACTCCAGAGTAGACTAGCGTATGCGCTTCTCATCCCACCGTGGGAGACGGTCTGTCCCACAGCCGTCAGTACGTCGTACTTGAGATAGTATGCGGGTGCTCGTTAGGTTATGAGTAAACTGGACAGGACCGTCGGGAACTGTTGGTTGGTATTATACCTATCGTCAGTTATCAGTTCCCAGGTGACATGAGTACAGCTTAGTCCGCTGACTTGACACTGTCACTTCGTCTCGAGTGTGTTCCCACTGCACTTTGATTACTACCCTACCACGGCTCAAAGGAGTCGTGAAAACAGGTAGTTTTTGGGTGCAGTCCCAAAGCACTTGGAGGCAGTGACGGTTAGACAGGATTCGTCTCTCCCGGTATTGGGGGTTGACATCGCGCTGTGTCTAGGAGAGCCATTACATGAGTTGTCCCTGGCCAGGGCAAGCGAGATATACTGGTAGGTTTCCAGTGTTATCTCAGGGTGTTCTGGGCTACACTCCGACACGACTTGTACCGCTATTAGGGGACTGACGTTCACCGCCCCCTAGGACCGCCATGCGATGTATCAGACGAACAGACCGGACTGTACGGAGATTGTCACATACAGGCTCAGTAGGAGTTCGGATGGGGTTCACCTCGTCAGTCTTCTTATCGACATCTACCTGGGGACCGTTATGTACAGCTAGTGCCGCTTGCGGTCTGTGGTTAAACCCACTGCCAGCGTAGTGTCGAGTCTTTAGAGTCCCACACAGAGAGCTATTCGCTTTTAGGCAAAATGAGTAGAGGTCGCATGGTTTTGCGACAGGGTTCGTTCACATTCGCGCACTTGTGCACGTTTGCTGTCCGGACAGTTTATACTAGCGGGCTTTGGTTTAAGCCGGATCCTAGTATATGATTTGGGATTGGTTTTTCTCATTGTATTCGTGTTCCTCGGATCACGAATGCGGGTGCGTATGCACAGTTGCTTGAGATTGAGGGAGAGGACCTTGATTAGGGTTAATGGCTATTGTCATTTTATTAACCCTAATGCTTATGTGTGTGTTATAGTTAATTGATAATTAGTTTAATAATTGTGCATGGTTATGGTTGTTGACCATTTGACCTCCTTGACTTGTTGACCTAGGTTGACACTTTGACCATCATCATTTCTTTTGGAAGATGCTCTTTGATCCTTGCAAATTGAAATGATAATGGTCATGTCATGATTAACCATGACAATTATCTTACTAATTATCTAATTAAAATAATACACATATATTTGTAAGAATGGTTGATTCTATTCTCATTCTATCATTTCATTTCTCTCTCTTGTTCTTCCTCTCCCTCAAGCTCTCCCTTCTCATGTGTTGAGAAACACTTGAGCTTGAGAAAAACCCTCTCTTGATCATCTCTACTCTCATCTATGGTTGAAGGACTAGCACTTCTTGAACCCTAGTTACTTCTAGCTTGGAGTTGAAGCCAAAGGTTGAGGCTTTCGGGTGGATTTTTCTTTGACGGGAGAAGACGACAAGGTGACCGCCTTCCACTACTCCAAGGAGCAAGGAGAGAAGGACATAAAGACCAAAGGTATAACCTTTCTAGCACTTAGCTAGTTTCTAGTTAGCTTTAGCAAGTTTTTGTTTAGCAAAGATCCTTTAATGTCTAGTCCATGTTGCCTAAGCTCATAAAAATCCGATTTTTATTCCGTTTTCCGCCTCCCCGCAAGTACCGGGGTGGGCAACGTGGACTTACATAGTCTACTCTGGAATATCGATGCCCCGTCTCGATATTCCCACGACTAGGAACATTGAAGGATGTACTCATGGACTACCCAGGCCCCACTAGTATGATCTACATCATAGTCCTGAAAGTCGAGCACACATCCTAAGGGCTTTATCAACATGTAATAGAGAGACTGCAAGTATACATGTTAAGATAAAGAGCAACCAGATAGCGTACTATCTTGTCGAGCAAGAAAGTCCTACCTATATATGTCCCAGCATCCATTATAATATACATCCTATGTACAGTAATGGCCTCTAGGGCATACATATAACTAACACTTTCGACTCACTTAAACACTCCCTCACTTCAGCCCATGTTCTTTCATCTCCAAATTGGGACTACCCCTTTGAGCTGATGTGTGACGCATCCGACTTTGCAGTAGGTGCAGTCTTAGGACAGCACATTGAAAAGATGCCACACGTGATATATTATGCGAGTAAGACCCTGAATGATGCTCAAATAAATTATACAACTACTGAAAAGGAACTTTTGGCGGTTGTATTTGCATTAGAAAAATTCAGGCCTTACTTGATTGGCTCACCTATAGTTGTGTACACTGACCATTCCGCCTTAAAACATCTTCTGGCGAAGAAAGATGCAAAAGGTCGGCTAATACGTTGGATCCTTCTGTTACATGAATTTGATCTTGTTATCAATGATAAGAAAGGATGTGAAAATGTAGTAGCCGACCATCTTTCACGCATCTCTTCTTCCCCTGTGACCCTGCCGATCAATGATTCGTTTCCTGACGAACAACTCTTGAGCGTATCTAATGAACCTTGGTTCTGGGATATTGTGAACTATCTTGTCACGGGACTTATACCCAGCGATTGGTCAAAACAAGACAAATACCGTTTTCTATCCCAAGTAAAACACTTTTACTGGGATGATCCATATTTGTTTAAGTATTGTCCTGATCAGATCATTCGCCTGTGTGTCCCGAAAGAAGAGTTCAAGAGTGTTCTTTCTTTTTGTCATGATCAGGCCTGTGGGGGTCACTTCGGTCCTAAAAAGATGGCGGAGAAGGTTTTGCAATGTGGATTTTATTAGCCGACCTTATTCAAGGACGCATTTGAGCATTGCAAAACCTGTACACAATGCCAGTATACGGGTAGAATTTCCCGGAGAAATGAAATGCCTCAGCAACCCATCTTGGTTGTAGAAATTTTCGATGTTTGGGGCATTGATTTTATAGGTCCCTTTCCCAACTCCTTTGGGAATTTGTACATACTGCTGGCGGTTGATTATGTCTCAAAGTGGGTTGAAGCCATTCCATGTCGCACTAATGACAGGAAAGTTGTCATTAAGTTCTTAAAAGAGAATATTTTTTCACGATTTGGACACCCACGCGCTATCATTAGCGACAACGGGACACATTTCTGCAATAGGACTTTTGAGACTCGATGCTGAAATACTCAATCAACCACCGACTTTCTACACCCTATCATCCCCAAACGAGCAGGAAGGCTGAGATTTCAAATAGACAGATCAAACTAATCCTGGAGAAGACTGTTGCTAAAAATAGAAAAGACTGGTCGACCAAACTGACAGATGCTCTTTGGGCATTCCGAACTGCATTTAAAACCGACCTAGGGATGTTTCCATATAGGATAGTGTTTGAGAAGGCATGTCACTTACCCGTCGAGATTGAGCATAAAGCATTGTGGGCTATTAAGGAAATTAACTTTGACCTAAACCAAGCCTGCAACTTTCGGAAGCTGCAAATAAATGAGCTAAGCGAACTCCGCGATGAAGCTTATGATAAAGCTGTAATCGTAAAGAATAGGACTAAGGTTTTTCACGATAAAAACATTTTGAGGAAAACATTTTCACCTGGTCAGCAAGTCCTTCTTTATGGTTCACGACTACACCTTCACGCGGGTAAGCTTCGATCTCGGTGGAAGGGACCTTTTGTTGTGCGGTCTGTATACCCGTACGGGGCTGTAGAAGTAGAAAATGTTAAAAACGGCACATTTTTCAAAGTGAATGGACATAGACTAAAGCCGTATTTTTCCGCTGACCCCACGGAGGAGCTCCTGTTCTTACAGGAGCCATTTTACCTTGATTAAAATTCCTCCGTCTCACCTCCATGTCTTGTATATTACTGCATCATCTTTTTGAATGGAGGTGAGTGAAAAGAATAAGTTTGGGGGAGGATCTTCACTTATATATTTTGCCCCCACTAATAAATTCCTCCCAGGCTTACAGGTTTTTCGAGATTTAGCAGATGGCAACAGTGGGGACACTGTTGAAAACAAGTTTGGGGGAGGTTTGTGCTTAGTTTTGCATCATTTGCATATCATTTGCATAAGCACAAAACATTTCTTTAAAAAAACCCATAAAAATTTTTGTGTAAATATTTTTTTGGCTCATCATTTTTTGTAAATAATTTTTCAAAACCCATTAAAACCTATAAAGATTTAAAAAAATTTCAAAATCCTTAAAAATTCAAAAAATTTCAAAACTCATAAAAATTTAAAAATTTTCAAAAATATAAAAATATTTAAGATAATAAAAGTTTAGATAGTGAACAATTACATCCATGAGATTAGAAAAATTTAAGAAAACCAAGAAAATTAGAAGTTTTCTTATACGAACTAGTAATAAGTAGTTATGAGCCGTTGTCCCAAAGGTTAGTAAGATGAAGGAAGTCACTAATCTGAGGATAAAAATAAGTCTGAAAAATAGTTTCTATTCTGGAAGCCAAACATTTTGAACGTTGATACCCTGCTATTCGCACTTACACACGTCTTGAAGCCTGGGATAGTAGAGGATACCTTGAAATGCTCTTGTCTTAAAGCCGATGTATGAAGGAAAAAAATGAAGAAAGTGGTGAGAAAAATGGACACTGGTTTTGTTATCACCAAGGGCAATAATAAAAAATATATAGCGATGGTGCCTTTTCACCTAGTGCCCTAAGGCCAACTGGTCTGGGAGTCACTGCTATACCTGAGGTGGTACAAGATGAGGAAAATATACCAAATAAGCAAGCACATGAGTAATCGGTCGGTTAGTACCTCAAGAAGTATTAACGATCGCATGAAAGTGTGTAAGCACATCTAACTAAAAAAGTACTGAGGCTGATGGGCAAGAGTATGATAGCTTGAATTGAATTCTCCGGGTGTAGGGATGTCCTTTACACACACGCAGGGTGATATGATCGATGTTTGGAATAAAGATAGGAATGAAGAATAAGACGATGTTTTATTGAGGGAGGACGTGATTTCTAACATCTTTTCATGACCATTAAGATTGGGCTCATGACAACCGAAAAGCTAGCTTAGTTGGAAACCCTAATTTTCAAGGATTTTCTTTTACAATTCTTTTCTTTAAATGTAATATTCATGATCTTCATTTTATTATTGGATTTTGTGGGTGCAATCCGCTGAAAACCCTCAGGAGACAACACTCCTCCTACTAGGGACACCTAGAGGTTTAAAGGCTTGTTGCACGTGCTCAGTGCAATCGTGTTGCCTACGAAAGTGTGCTTTTCTCTTTCTTTATTTTCTCCTTCTCTTTTTAATAAAATAATTCGATCGAGACGATCAAAAATAAGTTTGGGGGAATTTGATCAGTCGAAAATACTGCATTTCTAACACGGCAATTTCCCTACCTTTTGCATTCATGTAAAGGCATCCGGTATTCATATCGCCCATATTAGCAAAACACATGTAAAATACTGGATTACTTGTACTTTATACTAAAACCGGCACTTTTAGGGAAATTGTGTGTTTTTCATGGTATCGCATCATCCTTGTATTGCGCAACTCTTGTCTTGGGATCTAATGCAGGAAATTCCAGAAGCAAAGCCCAAAATTGGGAAAAGAGCTGATAAAAGATACGCCAACTCCAAGATGTAAGATCTGGTAATATTACAGAAATTCAAATAAAATTCCACACATCAGAAAGAGGCCCAAAACTCAGCCCAAGATTGTACCAGAAAAATAAAGCTCCAAGTCCACTAAAGGACCGTGGATCCGCGGCCCAAACCCCCTTGGCGCCGCGGATCCGCGGCCTGATGATGAGATCAAGGCTCCAAATTTCTCCACTTGCTTACCTCTAACGGCCAAAGCTTCCAGAAGAATCCAGAAGCTCCACGTGGCGCATCTAGAAGGCTCGGCGTAACAAATTATTTCTAGAAGGCTCTCTTTTGGAGGGAAATTCAAATATTGTGCTAACTAACTTGTGGAGGGAAAATTTAAATTCAAATCCTAGATCTAGGATTTTGGGAGTTCTATAAAAGAGAGCCTAGAGCTAGGATGAAGTTTTGTTCAAGAATCACCATCATCTTCTACCCACAAGTTGAGTGACACGACTTGTGCCTCAAATCCTAATCCCAATTCCAATTCAAAATCAAGATCAAGATCCCGAGAGCAATTCAAGTAAGAGAGCCTTCAACCTTTAGAAGCGACGCCGGATTCCAACGGAGCAAGAGATCCACGCCGATCCGCGACTCAAGGAGCCGAACGAAGCCGAAATCGACGATCTAGTTCCATCCTTTTGTAAATTCAAGAGAGTTGTAACGAAATTTGTCAACAAATAAAGGTGAATTTTCTATATTCTTGCTTATCTCTTAATTCAAGCATAATGATTAGATCTCAATTTGTGATTGTGTTTGTGATCATGATGTTTGAGTAATCTACGCTCGTGTAGGAGTTGTGGCGATCTTTAGATGATGATGATTTAGATATTTTTACAATTCTTAAATCCTATAATGTTTGGAAATTCTAGTGAATCAAATGATTAATGACCTAGTTTCGAGATGATGCTTTCTTGATCGTGTTCACTCGAAACTAGGGAACAACTATTGACCATTTGATTAACTAGAAGCTAGAATTTAAATGCGATCCATCGAAAGGACAAAGGATGAGTTGCGAAATCCCTAATTTCCTCGTAAGATCCTTAAACCTCGATGAATTTGCATCGATCTAGTATCAATTCGTTAATGGATAAGAATGAGTAATCATTAGATCTCATCACATCTATAGATCCGATCTACTCCTACGAGCCATACTTCTAATCTTGATTGTTGGTTGGAAATTATCACACATCTCAATTCTTGTTTTTAATGTTTCTTTTAGATCTAGATTTTTCTTATTCTTGATCTTCAATTACAAATCATGAATTATTTTCTTTTCTTTTCCTTAAATTTTCAACTCATCTAATTCGAAAATTGAACGGATCTCACTTTCCCTGTGGACAATCCGCACTTTCTAACGCGCTACATCCGACACCGTTATTGATTGCGGTCAAAATATTTTTGGTTGTGATTTCTAAATACAATTTTCTAAAAACCAACACACAACGGAAAATCGTTTCAATCAGACTTCTAGTTATAGCCAATCGAACACAGCACAACATCAACTCCCAATACCGGGAGTGACGAATCCCCTCCTATCGCTCATTGCCTCCATGTGATTCGGGACTGTACCCAAAAGCCACCGTTTTGCACGCCCTGTTGGATGCGGTAAGGTGGAAATCAAAGCACTGTGGGAATCACACAAGACTCTATGACGATCTCGGGTCTACAGACTAACCTGTACCAGTGTCGCCAGAGAACTGCCATCTAAAGTGAGGTATAATACCATCTGGGAGTTCTCGGCGAGTCCGTCCTGTGTACCTAGTCTCCACTGAACACTGGTACACCATCTTTGATGTCAAACACCGATAGATATGGGATCATCCATCGCCCATCATATGGGTCAAGATGCGTATACGCTAGTCTACTCTGGTGTATCGATGCTAGTCTACTCTGGTGTATCGATGCCCTATCTCGATACACCCTCAACTAGGAACAGTTATAGGATGTACTCGTTGACTACCCTGGCCCCACTAGTATGATCTCATCATAGTCCCAGTAGTCGAGTACATATCCTAAGGGCTTTATCAACATGTGAGAGCAAGACAGTAAACTAATATAAGTCAACATGTTAAGACAAAGCGAAACCAAATAGCATACTATCATGTCGAGCAAGAAACTCATCTCTCTATATATCCAAGCATCCATTTTAATATACATCATATGTACAACAATGGCCTCTAGGGCATATATATAACTAACATCTAAACCATCAAAACTAGTAAGAAATAATAGCATTTTCAAAACCTTTGAAATCTCAACCCAAATTCTTTAAAAGTCCAACTTATTTCCTTTAAAATTTTGACAGCACCTCCTTTGTAAAACAAGCCCCCAAAAATGGGACAACATTATATAAGTAAAAGCATCCCAAATGGGAGCAAAATCCACGACCAACAGTGGAAAACAACCACCACAATAGATATACGACGCCGTAGCGAAGAAAGAGACGATATACATAAAGTTGCATAAAACCTCCAAGTCAAATAATAATATACAATATCGTCCTCTCATCAAGTTTCTAAGTCATACAATATAATGGTAGATGGAGAGTACAGAATACAACGAATATACAACAAGCACATCGGATAACCGCAAAACTTACCTAAGCAAAACTGCACACCGTCAGGCGATGCGGTATCCGCAGCAAAAGATGATACGATGGATGGAAATAGCCCTGCCTCTGACTATCCTGAGGAACACCTGCAAAACACTGTGGCACAACCGGGGTGAGTTGCCAACTCGTGAATAGTAATAACATATGCAGGTAATCACGAGTATGCACGTACAACGCGAATCTAACATAAGCATCAACAAGCAATGAATAGTCATATGTAATGCATCAGTCATGAAAGGTACGCTAGCAGGTACTACTAATACATGAAGCAATAATATGACAGTCGGTATGCAATAATCATGTAAGGTACTCTATCAGGTATAAATAATACATGAAACGATGCATATAATAGTATGTAAATGCAACAGTCATGGAAAGTACTCTATCAGGTACAACTAATAAATGAAACAATGCATATAATAGTATGTAAATGCAACAGTCATGGAAAGTACTCTATCAGGTACAACTAATACATGAAGCAGTGCATAAACAATAAATGTGGAGTATGGAATAAAACATGTCATTTCCACGGAAATCTTAACCTCGTGGTAGGACCAAAATCCAACAAGACAATCAAATTCCCAATTTCCACAAATCAGCCCCCAAATTGGCTCTCATATCATGTAAATCTCATATATCCTGAATGTCCCACATCAAGTAGATTTCACATATCATGTATGTACAATATCAGTGTATCCCACATATCCTGTGTGTACAATATCAGCATATCCCACATATCCTGTGTGCACAATATCAGCATCAAGTAAGTTTCATATAAGGTGAGTGTCTAACATCGACACCCAAAACATCATGAAACAAGTGTCAGGTATCGACACTGAAATACTGATCTATCAGGTGCTGTCACCACGACTGGCCCCCTGATAGGTACGTATCCATACGTACATGACCCCGGCCTGTATCCCCACGATACCCGTCGAGTCAAAGGCACTGTCACCGGTAGGTACTTGCCCACCTTCCAGGCTCATCGCCTATCATCTGCGATCATCTTGCCGAGGGGGACCGTACCGGGCCCCACCATGTACCCACACACGGCCTACTACTCCCCCTCGCATGGGGTATATATAAGCTCAAAACCGAGAAATCTCATAGTGGCTGCAGAAATATCATATCAAGAGAAACCGGGTTTTTCAAATAATACATAATTTCATGAAACAACCACGGTCCTTAAATCCAGAAAACAGCAAGTAATGAATAAGTATAACTTCATGAATCAATACATATATATTAGCGTCCCACTCCACTAATATATATATATATATATGTGTGTGTGTGCATATAACAGCGTCCCACTCCACTGTTATATATACTTAGGAGTAACAATATCAGAGAACATCATATGAAATCCAAGAATGTAACATATGCAGTATGAAACAGTAATATGAGCATATAAAGGAAAAAAACTACTTAACCGCCACAAGTTAATAAATATTTCATGCGGTTCCATATTTCCTCCGAAATCAGATGCAACATCATAACAGGTGAACATGTAGCTATAACAAGGTATACGTAACCATGTCGGTATAGCAAGATATGCGTGTTCATATGTAAGTATTATGATGTCAAAGTAGCTGTAGCAAGGTATGTGTCTATACCTATCCATACATTGTAATACCCTCCAGGTATATGTATGTATGTAAGATGTACATGTAGCTATGTCTCACATGTGTATATACCTATCACTAATGGTACACTACCATATAGGTATACAGGTAACTAGCATGTAAGCATGTCAAGGAATATGTGTAAGCCAGTAGGTATACAGGTATGCTATAAGTCATATGCATAAAGAAATATGAATCAATGTCTCAATGGCCCTAACCAACCAATATCATTTCTTTATGTGGGTTGTGCATGACATGGCAATTATTGACGGTGTGTGTGACATACAATCAGTGCTCGTGCAACATGAGCCGTCAATAATAGTGCCTTGTCCTAAGGATACTAGTCCAAGCACAACAATTAACTAAGCAGTAGGGTGAATGCGCAATTCTAAATATGAAATAGAATATGCGACAAGTCAAGTCATTTCTAGCCCAGACGCATAACGCCATGCGGGCGATTCCCCTGTAGATGTTAAATCTACTCACCAACCATCCTGGCTAAGTGAAGCTAACCACTTGTTTCCCCTTCTTCGCAACGTCCGAAGTCCCCGCCTGCGAACCTAAAACAACACAACGATAACACAAGTATATATATTAATAATCGACCAAAAACATGCACAAACTACCTTTAACCGACGCAACAACACAAAACACACTCTCAAATGTTCGTATTGTGGCTAACGTGCGTAGCGACACGACGAAAACAACCTAAGAGCAAAAACACACAAAGTGCACGATCCGTGTCGTATAACGTATCGCGCGGACACAAAATACTAGATTATATGAAAATGATCCCAGATTTTTCATACTGTAAATACTAAAAAAGTAAACAGTACCAAACACCCCTAAACCACAGCAGACAACTACCCATAAAAACCCAAACCCCAACTCCCCAGAAAAACCGACGTCGCCGGAATTTCTCTTCTCGTCGCCGGCCAAAGCCGGTGGGGTGGGTCTCGTGTCTCAGGTGGGATCTTAGGTTCACTAGTACATCATTACAAACTTATTTAGTCAATCTGTACAAATCCCAGGTCACAGCAGTTCACAGAGACACTAAAAAGACACTAAAAACACGATATTGCACTAATCGATACAGAAAGTGTTCTACGCAACAACCAACGAGCTAAACGTCACAAAAACACCTATTTAACAGATTAGGGATTTTATCTATCAATACTTGCTCACAAGATCCATGCTTTCCTAGCTCCAAGTGATCAAGAAGGCAAAACAAGACTTGATGTGTTTTGTGAGATTAATTTGGGAATCTTGAAGATTTATTGAGCTTGAATTGATGCAATTGGTGAAAGAAAAAGTCAAGAGCAGAAGAAGGAGGAAGGTGTTCGGCCAAGGGAGGGAAGGTGAGGAATTGTGTGGATTTTTCTAGCAAGAAATGAAATAAATGCACACATAAATGCATATGCATGCATGTATGCCACCTCCTTATTCATTTCTTTCCTATAAAACTTAAATCCTTTTCACACCAATAAAATATCTAGATATTATATGAAAGGTTTTGTTTTACCCAACTTGATTTATTTGAAAAGATACAAATTTCGGAGAATTTTCCCAAGCCTAAAATGTAAATACCATATTACAATAATATTAAAATTAGGAAAAATTCTAATTGAACCAAAACGTCCCATATACCACCAAAGTTTGTGCACTTGGTTTATTTTAGCTAAACTAGGTGCCGGCAAGTTTATATTGACGTTTGATCACAGTCGGGTTAAAACGGAAAATACCGACAATTTTACCCTAAAATGGAAAAATTCGCATAACGATTTCTAAAACGTTACACTTTCCATCTGTGGAGGTTTTTTCTTGGACGTAGCCGTATAGTGAGGTGATCACTTGTGAGGCTGCGAGCGAGATATGAGAGTTTTGTAATCTTCACTTTGAAGGTACGCTTAGTGAGAATTTTAAATTCGGGGACGAATTTTTATAAGGGGGGAGATTGTAACGCCTTAGATTTTCGGTTAGTGTTCGTTTAGATGTTAATGCGGGTTTACTGTAAAAAGTTTACCAATTCGGGTTCCTCACATTTTATAACATTTAATTAATAATTTATTATTATTTGTTATGAGCTTGCACGCAAATGTGAGGTTTGTTTGTGCTAATATACTTCTTAGCAACCATGACACTTAACCATTTATCTAATCCTTTGCCTTAACCCTAATCCTTAATCTTTTCTCTAGATCTTTTGTGTGAGAAAGAGGAGATATTTGTTAGGGTTTTTGTTTGTGAGAAAGGTGGCATGGTGACTTGTATGAATGCATTAATGGGAGAATTAATGCAAATGATACACTCACCTCTCACTCTCACCCTACACTCACCTCCCTCTCTCTTATCCTCACACACTCTCTCATTTCTCTATCTCTTTTCTTTCCCTCATATCTTTCATCTCACAACTGAACACTTCATATTCCAACACAAATTCATCTAAAAAATTCACAAAAACTCACAAAAATCATACATTTTTCTTGGATTTGCCTCTTGGATGCCTTGAAGCATGCAAAGCTTGGATCTTTGAGTTCTTTTGTGTAGGTAATAATCTCTATCTGTTCTTTAGGTAGTTTTTGTGTTGTGTAGACTTTTAGTTTCAGTTTAGATTGTTTAAAGTTAAGTTTTGTGCGAAATATTGTATTTTTAGTGTCGTGTATGATATATGTGTTCTGCTGTGACCCGATGTGTGTACGAGAAAACCAAACAAAATAGTTGTGTTGTACCTGAGACCATAGGACCTCACCTGAAGAACGAACTACCCTGCTCGGACCTTCGCCGGCGACATCTGAAGGGAATTCCGGTGAGATCGGCCCCTGGGTTGAGTTGGGATTTGGGTTTTTGTGGGTAGGTCTATGCTATGGTTTGGATGTATTTGGTCTTGTTTGGTTGTTGAGTTTTCTCAGTATGCAAAATCTGGGATCACCTAGATAGTTTCTTGTGTCTCGTTTTAGCGCGATACGTTATACGACACGGATCGTGCACTTTGTGTGGTTTTGCTCTTGAGTTGTTTTCATCGAGTCGCTACGCATGTTAGCCACAATACGAACACTTGAGAGTATGTTTTGTGTTGTTGCGTCGGTCAAATGTAGTTGCACGTGTTTTGGGTCTATTACTAAAATACACTTGTTTTATTTTCTTAATATTGCAGGTTCGCAGGAGGGGACTTCGGACACTGCTACAAAGGGAAAACAGGTGGTAGCCAGGAGCGTTGGTGAGTAGATTTAATATCTACAGGGGAATCGCCCGCATGGCGTTATGCATCTGGGCTAGAGATGTTAATTTTGTCGCATATTCTATGTCATATTTAGAATTGCGCATTCACCCTAGTGCTTAGTTAATTGTTGTGCTTGGACTAGCATCCTTAGGACACTGCACTATTATTGACGGCTCATGTTGCACGAGCATTGATTGTTAGTTATATGTATGCCCTAGAAGTCATTACTGTACATACGTTGTATATTGTAGTGGATGCTTGGTTATATATACGGAGGACTTTCTTGCTCGACATGATAGTATGCTATCTGGTTACTTTTTATCTTAACATGTACTCTGATTGTTTCTATGTCACATGTTGATAAAGCCCTTAGGATGAGTACTTGACTACCAGGACTATGATGCAGATCATACTAGTGGGGACAGTGTAGTCGCTAAGTACATCCTTCAAATGTTTCTAGTCGTAGGAGTACCGAGACAGGGCATCGATACTCCAGAGTAGACTAGCGTATGCGCTTCTTGACCCATATGATGGGCGATGGATGATCCCATATCCATTGGTGTTTGACATCAGAGAAGGTATACGGGTGCTTAGTGGAGACTAGGTACACTGGACGGACTCGCCGAGAACTCCCAGATGGTATTATACCTCACGTCAGATAGCAGTTCTCTGGTGACACTGGTACAGATTAGTTTATAGACCCGAGATCATCATAGAGTCTTGTGTGATTCCCACTGTGCTTTGATTTCCATCATACCACGTCCAAGAGGGCGTTCAAAAAGGTGGATTTTGGGTACAGTCCCGAATCATATGGAGGCAATGAGCGATAGGAGGGGTTTCGTCTCTCCCGGTATAGGGAGTTGATGTTGCGCTGTGTTCGATTGGCTATAACTGGAAATCCCTGGCTAGGATTGCTGAGATTTACTGATAAGTGTTATCAGTAGTTTATCGAACTGTTAGAGACCTCATATCGACACGACTTATCAAGCTGCTGGGGTCTGACGTTTACCACCCCTAGGCGAGATATGCGACATATCAGACAAAGAGACCGGACTGTACGGGTGTGTTACTGATTGGATTCGCGGGAGAAAGTACAGTATTGCTTGTTGATCTTCTGATCGCTCAATACCTTTGGTGGCTGTTACGTTTAGCTGACCGCTTACATCTTGTGGGTGTTTGATATGATCATCACCTACTGCCGGCGTATTGACGATTCTTTAGAGTCCTACACAGAGATTTCCTGGCTCAAGCAAAACGGAGTAGGAGCACATATATGATATGTGCGGGACCGAAAACAATACGTGTATGTGATACCGTATTAGATTCTCGCGATATGAGATATCGGCCGGGTATATGTGATATAGCCGGGTCATCGGATCAAGTGTTGATTCGATGAAATGATACAGATTATATTAGTCGGTTATTTGTCAAATAGCCGGAATATCGGATCAAGTGTTGATTCGATAATTTAATGTATAATTATATATTTGATATATTAAATTACATTAACTAGTATAAGCTCACAAAAAGATTCTTTTTCTCACTCGGGTAATACATTGATATATATACGATATATGTTAATTGTATTATTTTATTTTGTTACAATAAATATTATATATGTGATATATAATATTGTAACATATTAGGGTTATTAATGCAACATTATTAGTGGAGATTAAGCATGATTTGGGTTAATTTTTCTAGAAGCTTCTAGAAGCTTTTTGTTTTGTTTTTGCAAAGATATTTTGTAAAGATATTTTTGTAGATATTAGTTAACCCAACCCAACCTTTGACCATGGTTAAGTCTCTACATGGGTTAAGTTATCATACTTAACCCATGGTTGCATTTCTAACCACACTATGGATTCATTATTCATCACAAAGAGAATCGTTCTTCTTCTTCCTTTTTCTTTCATGAAAAAGCTTTCTAGCTTTTTATGTTGTGATGAAAATGAGTGAGATTAAGAAAACAAATGAAAGCTAAATTCCTACTTCATCATCCTAATCTATCCTAGCCATTTAGATTAGGGTGTTCACTTCATTAGTGAGTGAGAGCTTGTGTTAAAGAAACTTCACGGTAGATCATCTTTGTTATCGAAGATCGGAAGCAATCCTGCATCTTTCTCTTCGTGGAGCCTCTCTAGAGTCCGGGTACTCGATGATCACAGTGAAGGGACCTCAACACGGAGCTTTAGAAGTGAAAGACCGGACTACAAAGGTTGTAATCCCATACTCTTAGATGTTAAAGTGTTTAACATGCTTTGTTTCGCCTAATTTCTAGTTTAAAGATCTTGGTTAGGGTTGTTCGACACGTCTAAATTTTAAATCGGGCATGGTTGATGCCTTGTAGAACCTTGTGAGAGTGCCTAGTAATCCTACAGTGGTATCAGAGCCAAGCTAGAGGTTTAGGCGAAGTCTAGGCGAAGTTTAAAGTCTGATCGAACTCCGAATACCGGTAAAATCCTAGTTTCTGGAAATTTTTTCAAAAGTTGACATTTTTCATATTAAAAATACTCAGAAAATAAAGCATGTAAATCTAAGAATTACTGTGAAGTACGGACCACCAACTCGATCACGTGAGCGCGGAACCGCGACCAAACCATGCGTTTGGCCGCGGTTCCGCGGCCATAATTTGGAGTTGGTCCCTGATACTTCGGGTATTAATTCTTGGGTCCTTTTTCATAGTTCTGGGAATTTTTAATTCTACTCAAGTGTTGAGTTTTCTGGGATGTATTGGGAATTCGTTGATTCGATCGGATAATTGAACTTCATTTAAGTTTTTTCCGGGTATTTTAGAACATGTTACAAAGTTCGAGCTGATATCAATAACTCACTTTTTCCCCTACCGGAAAATTTCCAAGTGTTGGATTTTTTCCGTAGTTTAAGAACGTTCTAACTAGTGCAAGTAACGCGGTGGACCCTCTAGAAGAACACAAACCTTAACTCGATTATGTGACCGTCTGAACCGCCTCTAAACCTTAGGGTTTGTGGCAGTACGGCGTTGCCACATGTGAGGCGTTGGCTTGACCCTTCTATGGCTGGACCATTGGTACTGTGGCATGTGATGAATGTTTTTAAAACTAATTTCAAGTGTTGAGAATTGTTTGGGAAAACTTGGGTGTTTGTTTATTCGATCAGAAAGTTTATCATTGTCTATTTATCTGGAATGTGATACAATATTTGGAATCCACAAGTAGTTATGAGATAACTAATTTGAATGTTATAAATCTAGCAGTTCAGTCTCAGATGATCGGTTGCCATGGGATTCTGATGTGATCAAAAGTCCGTCGCAATCACGTAGCGTACGCGGATACTCGCTGGGTTAACTTAATAGACAGCCACGCCCCATAGCCTCGACCAAGTGACTGTAGGAGAACCCCGTCGCCAAAAGCATCCGTTCGGGTGCTCGCGGCAGCGGTGTTCCGCCTTAGTGCACTGCGTCGACGGCATCGGGGGTGCGACCGTCTACTAAAGTTTGCGACGAGCATTCGATCAGGATATCGGGAATCTTGTTGAATTTCCCGACTAGATATTAAAAAGAGTTTAAAATATTGAGACTAAAATACGGGGTTTATAATTGTTAGGCATGCGATGTCTAAGGAATTCATTTGTTAGGCATGAGATGTCTAAGAAGGTTGCGGATTCCAACTGTTGTAGTTTTACACTTTCTTTTCTGCGACCGTAAGTATAATATGTGGTGTATCGCCGGTTTCGTTGCTATACATCATCGACAATTGGTGTACGCATATTTACTTACGTTGATGATATGTGATGTTATGTGTTGCTGTGATATGTTATATTGTATCGTCGCGTTTTGAATAGCCGGAGGTTTTATGTGAGATGAGGGTTTTTATTTTCATTCATGTAAAATTCAATGTATGTAATATTCTTTTATTGGGGCACTTCCTGGCTGAGGATGATGTCACCATTGTATATTATTTACTTTTCCGCATTAGGTAGACCCAAGGCGGGGAGCACAAGTAACCGGGTTGTAGGGTCCAGTGGGAGACCATCTCGAGGAGTCAAGACCGGGTCTCCTAACCCTAGAATTGCCAGTGTTGCTTGCCGCTCTCGTAGGGGTCTAGGGATGTGGGTTTGGCTATTCATCACGACCGTGGAATCCGTGTTTTATACAGGCTCGTATTAAAACACGGACCTCCTAGTATATCCAATATTTCATATATGTTCTTCTGCTGCAATGTTCTGTGATGAGATCATATTACTGACTGAGACGAATGTTTATATTATATATATGAGATATATGCTATATTGCAGATTTTGTTTCAAATGTGATGCTTGTGAAGCATAATAAAATGGGACTTCATTAATGAGATTAATGAAACTAAAAGAAACCTAAAGATGTTGTAGAACCTTGTCTCAAAAACTGGTAGCTCTAGTTCTTGCTTTGCATAGCGGTGTTCCTTGTAGAACATCCAGCACCTTATTCGATAAGGAAAGAGCCGAGATCCCTTCAACGGGAGTGACCTATTTAGCGAAACTAGCAGATGCTACAAACTCGGTTTGTCTTTTGATTGTTTTTATAGTTTCTGCTTTTCATAGTGATATTTGTGAAATATCCTGCACCTTATTCGATGAGGAAAGAGCCGAGATCCCTTCACCGGGAGTGACCTCTTTAGCGAAACTAGAAAAGCCTCAAAAACATTGCATTCAAAATCACTTGATTCTACAACGATATCAATTTCATTACGCAAAGGGTTTTCTTAAAAACCTGTCGTAGCCCTCCGTCATTTCAGATAAGTACTACTTAGTATTCGTGCTGCGGTAGTTTGGCCTCCGTCAAGGCGTAGTGTACGGTAGCTAACTAGTGCTTATCTGCTAGCATACGATGCGATTGGATTAGGGTATTCGTACGGCGTAGTTCGGCCTTCATCAAGGGTCGTGCGGGTGGGTTTAATTCAATCAAGAAATGAACGGGTTAAACTTGACTAGCGGGCTATGGGTAGTTTGGCCTCCGTCAAGGTCATAGGACGCTAGGGGTAAAATATTTTTGGGAATTTCAAGTGTTGAAATTTGCAATGAGATTGCATACCTTCTATGAGATAGTTGGATCCCGATACCCGCTGTGAGTAAGAGTTACTCCTGGGAGTGTTTTACACATTACAATTAGCCGATCAAGTAGGTGTCTAGAAAGGTGTCAACGGGGTTATGCCCCTGGGAAAACGAGGTTTACTTTAATTAGGTCCGTGTGAAAGCACGGGGAACCACCCTCAAAGTACCGGCACTGGCCTGACTGAAAGAATGGTGAACTTGTAGAGTGTAATTAACCCCGGCTAGTCTTTCCTTTTAGGGTTTGAAGGAAGATTTGACTAAAACAGTGGGAGCCAACCTGATTAGATAAATTGATAACCAATCTAATCTTGTAAAAAGCGCACGCTGAGTGTTTTCTTCTCTCTCTCTCATGGTTGCGACTATGTCACGCCTTAATCAAGATAATAATACGGATGTATTAACTGAACCCGCTTGTTATACTGCGCTAAGGAACGTTGGTCCCGCTCCAACTTGTAATTTTTATAAGACAGAGCAGGAAATAGGGGATTACCAGAATTCCCGTGCCGCCCAAACGAAGAAAGTGCATGTTGATGCATAATCTTCGGGTGTGTTCATTACCGAGAACTATTTTTCAGCATCCTTTACGTCCTGGGTATGAGATACCGGATCAGGATCTCACAAATGTAATTTGTTACATGAGCTACAGAAAGGTAGAGAACTGAGAATGGGTGATAAGTTTCAAGAGTTGGAAATGATGCAAGTGTTGCAGCCAAGACTGTTGGCAGTTATCACCCTGTATTACCAGAATACATTGATTCCGAACGAATGTTATTAGATACCGAACCTGATATACAACATCATATCTGTCTCTTTATTAGTAAAGAAGGATATAATTTTGTATTGTTGGATAATTTTTTGAACATTTCCTATATCAAGAGTTGATCGGTTCAGGCACATTATCTAAAAGCATAGACGTTCTAAATCAAACCACAGTTCTTAACGTACAGAACACACACAAGAGAAAGTGTTCAGAAATGAACGAATCCTTCTTAAGGCATTGTAGACTAGGTCATATCAATGCGACCCGACTAGCTGAAGTTACATAAAGATGCATATTTAAATTAGTTTGGATTTACATCCTGTAAAACTTGCCAGTCATGTCATAAAGATAAGATGACCACAACTCCGTTTATTAGAAACAGAGAAAGAGTTAGTGAACTCTTGGGATTGATACATGCTGATGTATGAAGGTCCCCTGTCTACACATGCCAAGACCGGTTCTTTGTACTTCATTACATTCACTGATTATCTCTAAAGATCCGGACATATGTTCCTTTTGAAACACAAGTCTGGAACTTTTGAGAAATTCAATGAATATAAGTTAGAAATAGAGAACCAAAAACCGGGTATAAGTATTATGTCCTTTGATAAGATCAAGGAGGAGGATACTTGAGCACGGGATTCCTGGAATATTCTAAAGGAGAATGAGATTCTCTCTCAGCATTACTCCTCCGTATACACCACAACACGTCGGTGTATCGGGGCGGAGCAATCACACCCTATGTGATATGGTGTGCTCTATGATGAGTACTACTGAGTAGCCTATTTTCTTTTGGGGTTATGCACTTGAGAAGTTGCATACCTATTGAATAGGGTTCCAAACAAATCAGATGCCTACCACTCCATATGTGATATAGTATGGGAAGAGCCCATCTCTTAAGGAAGTTAAGATTTAGGGTTGTCCGGCCAATGTCAAAAGCAAAATCTGGACAAGCTCGAGGCAAGGTTAGTTCTGTAGAAGTTTGTTGGATATCCCAAGCATTCGCAAGGGAATATCTTCTACCACACCGAGAAATAAAAGATGTTTTATTTCTCGGCACACCACTTTTTGTGAAAAAAGGGAATTTCTTGTGAAGAAATTAGTGGTCTTGAGGTAGAACTGGAAGGAGTTCCAGCTTTACAAACTACAGGTGATGATTTGGTAGGACTAATGGATTCAATAGTTTCCAATGAACCTTAGCCTCTCTGCCGATCTGGTAGGGTTCCTCATCCACCTGAGAGATACTTCGGTTTCTCTATGACAGTGGGAGCGAGGATTTCATCATGAGATGATGACCTAACTAGTTTCAAGTTGGCCATCAGGAGTGGGACTCTGTAAGAATGGATGGATGCTTAGCGATCTGAGATAGAATCCTTATACACCAACAAAGTATGGACTTTGGTTGCTTTATCTGAAGGGTTAAATCTCCATCAGGAGCAAGTATATCTTGAGAAGATTACTTGGTGTACATGGAAAAGTTGAGACTTTCAAAGCTATGCTTAAGTCCATCAAGATCCTACTTGCCACGGCTACATACCATGACTACGATATCTGGAGGTTGGGTGTCATGACTGCTTTTATAAATATTGATTTGGAAGAGAGCATCTATAAGTACACAGCCAGAGGGCTTCGTAGACAGTGGGAGCAGCGGAAACGTGAGCAAGATGTTTTATGTGATAAATCAGGCATCGCGGAGTTGGAACGTCTGTTTTGATGTGATAATCAAAGAGTTTGAATTTATAAAAATGGTAGATGAACCTTGTATATACAAATAGGTAGTAGAGAGTATGGTGGTGATCCTCGTAGAGTACGTGGATGACATACTCTTGATAGGGAAGGAGTTTCCTATGCTACGCTCGGTCAATCTCCTCTTATCACAAGGATTCTCCATATAGGATCAAGGTGATACCTCCTAAATCCTGGGATATGGATCTATGAGATAGATCTAATTGGATGTTAGAATTCTCACTAGTTGTAGTGAGATGGTATCAATAGATCCTGGGAAGAATCATTGGAAAGGTTCCAGGGTGATAAGGACGACTGAATGTCAGTCGCAGGCTTTGTCTTTACCCTCAGTGGAGGGACGGTATGTTGGAAAAGTTCCAAGCTAGATACCGTGACTAACTAGACGATTAAAGGCAAGATACGTTGTTACCAAGGATGCTACCAAAGAGGCAGTCTGGATATATATATTTAAGTTCATGAGATAAACTTCGTTCCTACTATTGTGTGTCAATGGAGTTGTGGCTTATGCCAAGGAACCCCCGTCCCATCAGAGATCCAGACATATTCTTAGGCAGTATCGCCTGATCATGGAGATGGTTGATTCCCAGGAAAATCAAGGTTAGGAGTGAAGACACAGAGGACAACAGCGTGGATCCTCTCACAAAGGCCTAATTCCCAGTAGAGACTTTTATGGGATGGTTGAGTATGAGATACTTCAACCACAGCTTATTGTTGGGTATGCGATACCACAGCTTATGGCCCTAGTGCAAGTGGGAGATTGTTAGTTATATGTATGCCCTAGAGGCCATTACTGTACATACGTTGTATATTGTAGTGGATGCTTGGACATATATAGGGAGGACTTTCTTGCTCGACATGATAGTATGCTATATGGTTACTCTTTATCTTAACATGTACTCTGATTGTCTCTATGTCACATGTGGATAAAGCCCTTAGGATGAGTACTTGACTACCATAACTATGATGCAGATCATACTAGTGGGGACAGTGTAGTCGCTAAGTACATCCTTCAAATGTTCCTAGTCGTAAGAGTACCAAGACAGGGCATCGATACTCCAGAGTAGACTAGCGTATGCGCTTCTTGACCCATATGATTGGCGATGGATGATCCCATATCTATTGGTGTTTGACATCAGAGAAGGTATATGGGTGCTCAGTGGAGACTGGGTATACTGGACGGACTCGACGAGAACACCCAGATGGTATTATATCTCACGTCAGATAGCAGTTCTCTGGTGACACTGGTACAGGTTAGTCTGTAGACCCGAGATCGTCATAGAGTCTTGTGTGATTCCCACTGTGCTTTGATTTCCATCATATTACGTCCAAGAGGGCGTGCAAAAAGGTGGCTTTTGGGTACAGTCCCGAATCATATGGAGGCAATGAGCGATAGGAGGGGTTTCGTCTTTCCCGGTATAGGGAGTTGATGTTGCGCTGTGTTCGATTGGATATAACTGGAAATCCCTGTCCAGGGTTGCTGAGATTTACTGGTAAGTGTTATCAGTAGTTTCTTGAACTGTTATAGACCTCATATCGACACAACTTATCAAGCTGCTGGGGTCTGACGTTTACCACCCCTAAGCGAGATATGCGACATTTCAGAGGAAGAGACCAGACGGTACGGGAGTATTACTGATTGGATTCGCGGGAGAAAGTACAGGCTTGCTTGTTGATCTTCTGATCGCTCAATACCTGGGTGGCTGTTACGTTTAGCTGACCGCTTGCAGCTTGTGGGCGTTTGATATGATCATCACCTACTGCCGGCATATTGACGATTCTTTAGAGTCCTACACAGTGGTTTCCTGGCTCAGGCAAAACGGAATAGGAGCACATATATGTTATGTGTGGGACCGAGAGCAATACGTGTATGTGATACCGTATTAGATTCTCACGATATGAGATATCGGCCGGGTATATGTGATATAGCCGGGTCATCGGATCAAGTGTTGATTCGATGAAATGATACAGATTATATTAGTCGGTTATTTGTGAAATAGCCGGATTATCAGATCAAGTGTTGATTCGATAATTTAATATATAATTATATACTTGATATATTAAATTACATTAACTAGTATAAGCTCACAAAAAGATTCTTTTTCTCACTCGGGTAATACATTGATATATATGCGATATATATTAATTGAATTATTTTATTTTGTTACAATAAATATTGTATATGTGATATATAATATTGTAGCATGTTAGGGTTATTAATGCAACATGATTAGTGGAGATTAAACATGATTAAGGTTTGATTTGGGTTAATTTTTCTAGAAGCTTCTAGAAGCTTTTTGTTTTGTTTTTGCAAAGATATTTTGTAAAGATATTTTTGTAGATATTAGTTAACCCAACCCAACCCTTGACCATGGTTAAGTCTCTACCTGGGTTAAGTTATCATACTTAACCTATGGTTGCATTTCTAACCACACTATGGATTCATTATTCATCACAAAGAGAATGGTTCTTCTTCCTTCTTATTTCATGAAAAAGCTTTCTAGCATTTTATGTTGTGATGAAAATGAGTGAGATTAAGAAAATAAATGAGAGATAAATTCCTACTTCATCATCCTAATCTATCCTAGCCATTTAGATTAGGGTGTTCACTTCATTAGTGAGTGAGAGCTTGTGTTAAAGAAACTTCAAGGTAGATCATCTTTGTTATCGAAGATCGGAAGCAAGCCTACATCTTTCTCTTCGTGGAGCCTTTCTAGAGTCCGGGTACTCGATGATCGCAGCGAAGGGACCTCAACACGGAGCTTTAGAAGTGAAGGACCGGACTACAACGGTTGTAATCCCAAACTCTTAGATGTTAAAGTGTTTAACATGCTTTGTTTCGCCTAATCTCTAGTTTAAAGATCTTGGTTAGGGTTGTTCGGCACGTCTAAATTTTAAATCGGGCATGGTTGATGCCTTATAGAACCTTGTGAGAGTTCCTAGTAACCCTGCATTGATTGTATGCCACACACACCGTCAATAATTGCCATGTCACGCACAACCCATATACAGAAATGATATTGTTTGGTTAGGGACATGGAGACATTGATTCATATTTCTTTATGCATATGACTTATAGCATACCTGTATACCTACATGCTTACACATATGCCTTGACATACTTACATGCTAGTTACCAGTATACCTATAGAGTATTGTACCATTAGTGATCGGTACATACACACATAATGATATAGCTACTTGTATACTTTGCATACAAAATTCACTTATACCTGGAGGGTATATTATATTATTATTGTTAGGTAGATATCTATATCTTGCTATACCTTTATGTTTACACATATATCTGGTTATAGCTACATGTTTACCTTTACTTGATGTTATTTAGAATTGGAGAAAATAGGAACCGCATGATATTTTATATTAACTTGTTGCAGTTAATTAGCGGCTTTTCCTTTATATGCTTACATTTCAGTTTTATGTTGCATATATTATATTCATGGATTTTCGCATTGAGATATGGATCTTTTCATGATGTTTTCTGGATTTAGGGACCGTTGGAGTTCATGAAATTATGCATTATTTGAAAACCCCGGTTTCCCTTGATATGATATTTTAGCATCCACCATGAGATTTATCGGTTCTGATATATATACCCCATGCGAGGAGGCGTCGAGACCGTATGAGGGTACATGGTGGGGCCCGGAGGTACCCCGGGACAAGACGATTGATGGACCTTGCCGATTGAGCCTGGCAGGGGAACCATACACTCCGGTGACATTACCAATGACTCAACAGTTATCATGGGGATACCGACGGGAGTTATGTGCGTATGGATACGTCGAGAGGCGAGGGTCAGAGTGTCACGACCCGAAATAATAGCTTGTGACCAGCACTTAAATCATACAACGTTTAAAGGTGTAACGTAATTCAAGTAAGCTGAAACCCAGAAATCTAAAACTTTTTAAGAAAATAAAGGAGGTGAAGTTTTTGAAATAAGGGTATAATGAAATCAAGTGTGCTTAAATGCATAGAAAAGGAACATGAATGATGCAAGTGAAATTTACTAGTTTGAAAACATGTTTCGTCTTTTAAAAATTTTAGGCAGCACCTCCTTTGTATATTTTGATCTAAAACCACAAATACATAACAAAGATAAAGGCATCACCAAGCGGGAGCTAGCTCTTCGCCAAACGGCGGATCACAACCATGCAATACAGTATAAATAAGTATACGACGCCCAACGGCGAAGTTCACCACAAAAAGATAAGAAAAGCAAGACATAAAAACCACAAGTAGCGGAACCTCTCGCCCTAAGTCTCGCAACCACAATCCCACTAAGTCTCATTACTTACACAATTTACACATTTTGATTGTTTGATGGAGTTAACTAGATACAATATGAAATAAAATACAAGAGTGGGTACGATACAGATGTCCCACCTACCACTGCAAAACACCCAAATGAAACTGTGTGCCAGCGATGCCGCTACTGATCCAAGCGGTCAACCTGCAAGAACTGTGGCACAACTGGGTGAGTTGCCAACTCGTAAGTAGAAAAACATCTACAAGTAGAAATCGAATAAACAACGACTCCTAGGTTAACTATATCATAAAGGTAATACTATGATATGTAGGGTGACCGGGTCGGTATATGTGCCAACAAGGTAGTCAAACCAATATGCATGCGGATAACATCCAACAGTAATAATCAATGCATGTATATGGATCTCGTCCAACCATAATCAAGGTATGCATGCATGTGGATCTCGTCCACCCAAAATCAAGGTATGTATGCACGTAAATATCATAAAGGAGTGTGCATGAAAGTATGAGGATATATATCAACGGTGTCCCTCCCGACACATCAAAATCATGGAACCTGAGTGCCTAGCATCGACACTCGAAAACATCATGAAAACCGTGCCCAGCATCGGCACGTAAATCTTCATATATCGGGCTCCGTCAGTCCGGATCGGCCCATATCATCTCTCGACTCCGGTCGGTATCCTCCGGATATCCGCCGAGCCTAAATACTATCACCGGTAAGTAGTATTCCCTCTGTCAGGCTCACCGTCTACTGCACAGCGATCCGTTTTTGACCCGGGGTACCATACCAGGTCCACCATGTACCCGCAATCGGCCTCATCCGCCTCCTAGAATCGGGTTTCACATATCGCTTTCAGAACCGAGAAAACACATGGTGGACGCGCTGAAATATCATATCAAGAGAAACCGGGTTTTTAAAACAACACATGATCTCTTTTAAAATGTCCACGGTTCTCAAATCCAGAATTCTCATGAAAACAGCATATCTCAATGGGTAAAATTATAGAGCATGATGTATGCGACATATAATAGAAATGTAAGCATATCCGTATATCATGCAACATGGAAAAGTGATATGACATGTTAAGGGGAAAACCGCTCTTTTAAATGATTCCAGTTTTTAAAGTATAACATGTGGTTCCCAATTATCCAATAAAACCAGTTATCTATGTAGGCACAATATGTAAATGCGCAAGTATAGATGTACCAATGTATGTGTGCACCAATATGGATATACAGTGTGTATGTGCGTAAATATGGGTATACAATGTCTATGTGCACCAATATGAATATACAATGTGTATGTGAGCAAATGTGGATATATCAATGTATATGTGCACCAATGGGGATATACAAGGTGTATGTGCGCAAGTATGGATATATCAAAGTATATACGCAAGCATGTTATGCAAAGAGTCATGTCATGATGCAGCAATCCTACTGTGTAGTGACATGGCAATTATCGATGATGAAGTGTGTGAGCCTACAATCAGTGTACGTGTAACATACGCATCATCGATAATGGTGCAGGTGTACTATCACAGGTATGAGTAATGCAATACTAATATCATGAATGCAGCACAAGGTAAATCATCAGCTAAAAGCTATAAGGTATACGTAACTATCATATGTCCGAGTCGGTGAATCTATCAATCGGCATCTAGCCTCACAGCATCATGTACGATATAATCCATCGTATGGCATCCCCTGGTCAAGGGTATGGATCAATATCAAATCAAACTCATCAAGAACGGAAAATCATCATACGACGGCATTAAACCAATAGGGATCTTATCATCCTATAAGACAAATGGGGTACGGCCTAATATCACATGCGTCCTATCATCCATGATTCACAACATTTTATATATGTATATATCTATGTACCTATGTCCCGGTTCACATCCGCAATAATCTCATATCAGGGGACCGGTAGGGTATAAATCTTCTCGATCGACTCGCATCCGTATACCCACATATCATCATATTATCATATCCGTCTTATATTCTTTCATCGCATTTATATTTCATATCAAGTCGAGTTTACATAAACATTCTATCTCAACTATAAGTATAGGTATCTAATCTAACATACACACCCGAACCATACAAGCAGATTTTAGAAGAAGCGAATCGTAGTTTTGAAAATAGGGGTTACGGTGTTTTAAGGAAAAGATATCATTTGAAAATCCGTAACATCCCTTAAGGTACAAATTTAAAAGATACATACGATTCTTCAGTTTGGAAAAAGGTATGGTTCGGATGACGCATCTACATCGACTATCTAGTCCTACAGTACACTAAACGGCAATATCGAAAACGTCGTCCTTGAATTCCGTCATCCTATATTAGTCGTAACATATCACTTCTAACTATCCTCTAGTTTCTAATATGGCTTCATAGCTATCTTCATTCTAACCCTAGTTTCCTAATCTAGGTTTCCTAACCATATTCTACAAATCAGTTTTCCATCAAAACTTTGCGGGGGTGCTATACGCCATCCATCCGACTTCCCCGGTAGATATAGATCTACTCACTGTAGTCTTCGCTCGCCGAAGTCGATGACGTCACGCTCCGTCGCCTCGGAATCCACGCGAAGGTACCTACAATAACAACACATATCGTAACGATATTAAAATCAAGTTCTAAAATCCAAAATGGCACGCACATTGCTCGTAGGTTGGAACCTATAGCATATGCGTATAAAATCAACCAAACAACCCTTGTTGTTGTCGATGTACAAACATGTGACAACCAAAAACGAATCCAATATCAAAACTCATCATTCAAAATACTGAAAACATATCCTAAATCACACAAAAGTGTTCCCAGATTTTGACTCAGGTCAAATAAAGCCAAGAAAACTAGTATAGGGTGATGTATAAAGTGTAACTGAGCTACTGAACCAACCTAGGCCCCTACCCTCGCCAAGTGGCCGGCCACTTCCACCCTAAAATCCGATGTCGCCGGCCCAGGGGTCTCTGTTTGGGTTCATCAGGTCAGAGTGGTCTCCTAGTGACTCAGTTTGGTCCCTGGTATTGTTTGGTTGTCTCAGATATTCCCCAGGTCATCCCAGATTTCACAGTAGGCACACTAAAAGTCACAAAACCAATACGAAACAAATCCTAAGTTCGTGCATCGGGTTCAGATCTATGGCTTAGGTCAGGAATCGTGTCACCATGTCATGTAAACACTCCTAACAGCTCCCAGATTTCACCTATAGTCATTACAGAAAAATCAAGTAGAACCTAACCCCTTTAAACACCTTCAGGTAACTACCCTACAAAACCCTAACCCTAACTCTCCTATACACCCGAGGTCGCCGGATTTTTCCCAATAGCCGCTGGCCAAAACCGCCCAGATCGTCCTCGTTCTTCAGGTGGTCACTTAGGGTTATAGGTACAACACTATCTTACTGTTTGCTTTCCTAGTGAATGCTCGGGGTCACAGCAGGTCAGCGACATCACAAAACGACATCCAAAACACGATATCTTACAAAACTAATCTAAAGGGAACAAATTATACCTGAATAAGGCCACTCAAGAAAACCCTAGCTTCCCAACGTCTTCAAAATTCCACTTTGCTCGGTTCAACGTGTAGAGGAAGAGATGGGGATTAATTTTTGTGAAAGGGGTTTAGGGTTTTGGGGATTGTTTGGAGGTAGATCTAGGGATCTAAGTGGAGGGTTGTGGCTTGAGGAAGATGAAGAAGGAGAAGAAAAAATATGGGGGATTCAAATTAGGCAGCAGCCCCCCTCCCTCTTTCTCATATAATCACACACACTCTCTCTCCAAAAGTCTACCCTAATCATTATGTCCCCCTTTTGACTTTTCTTTCTCTTTTTCTTTTTCTCACCAAAAACACATACACCCAAATAACACCACAAATGAAATAACATGTAACATGTCATGGCACACTAGTCATGAAAAACTGTAGAAACACGGATTTGGCTTAAATCGCGATTAGTAGTGCACTAATCGGGTTTTTATCAAAACTGCATATAATAAATTTTAAAATTGCCAAATCCGTTAAATATATTTTTAAATGAATAAATCATTTTAATTTTCTTTTATATCACAATTACTGGTATATATTTATACCCTTTTTCAAAAACCCTAATTTCACAAATCGGGCCGTTTTCGGGAAAAATATTATTTTAATATTAAATTCCAAAAACAATATTTTATATTTTCTGAAATGTTACAATCTTTCCCCCTTAAAGAAATTCGGTCCCCGAATTTAAATTTAAACCCCCAAAATCTAAAACATTTCAATAATCAGCTCAAACCAATGGGGCTCCGAAATCATGGAAAACGCAGAAATAACACAGCGCGCCAAGTGCGCATGAAAACGAGTATAAAACTCAAAATCGAACTCCGTCAAGCGTCACGCAAATCATAGGATTTGTACGCATATCCTCGCAGTTACAATAAAGACACAGATCTCGAAATCCACTACTGAAATCCAATATACACTAGTTAAATACTATAATACGTGTATAGTACGCATCTTTGGAAAACCTCAAAGAACTAAATAAAACTCATGCAAAAATCTTTTCTAAATCGTCGTGTGATGCGTAGCTCATGGCATAAGTGACGGACATCCATTTGTATGGAAATAATATATGTCCATATATATTTTGCTAAATATACGTTCCGTCGTTTTGAAAATATCCCAAAAGGTTTTCCTTTATAAACGTTCGCGTCGCTCACAGACACGTAGGAAATGGCGAGACTATAGCTCCTTTGAAAATCTCTTAGTAACCTTTTAATGTATGGAAAGTACTCAGGTACTGTCCTCGGATCAGTCCTGTTCGTCTACTACACAATATAGTGCCCATCATGAAAACAAAGTGCTCAAAAGCAAAATCAGCCTCAAAAGGTGTATCCAATAATCATATGCGTCTGGTGCACACGGAAATCAAATCCAAACACAGGTGCCACTATACGCACAAAGCAAAACTAAGTGCAACGGATGTGCACAAAAGTATCTGTCCACTGCAACGGGTGTGCACGACAACAATACCTGGTGCATCTATTATGCACGCAAATCCCGATTTAGTGCATCTGGTGTGCACCAAAATCGCATCTCATATCGTGCACCCAACACGCGCGAAAATCCAAATCAGGTGCATCCAACATGCACGAATAAAATCTAAGTCATATGCATGCCCCAGGCACGAAATCACAATAAATATCTCAAATGACATCTAAACGAAGTCAGGTGCACTGTGGTGCACAAAATATGTATCAATGCACTACAAGCACATATAAGCTATACCGAGTGCAAAATCAAATCATCCGTATGAAATCCACGAAATCATAAACACATGCCATGAAGGTACAAAGTCGACATCAAATGCAATAGGTATGCACAAATCGCAAATCAACACAACAGTGTACAAAATATATATCAAGTGCGACAACTATGCGCAAAATGTAAATACCCAGTAGGTGAAACCATGGTGCACGAAAACAATATCATGTAACTCAATCATCAAAACTCAAATCCAAGCGATATAAGCGTGATACTCAGATCACAAACGCAAATCGCAACAAAGGATATTGAGGTACACCTCCTACAATGTCGATAAAAGAATCGGTGTGCCTAAAACTGGCAGAAAAAGAATATCCGCTCGCCTTGTGCTCACGATCTGGCATCTTCTGTCTCTGGGTCCTTATCTTCTCCGTGGATTTACCAATCCCGCAATCCATCGGCTCATCGACCCAGTCAGGTGTGCTAACGGGGACGATTCCGTTCTGGTACTTCTCTGGTCATCTCCTGGTCAATCATCACGGCCACTCGTAAGGCAGCATGTCACTGGCGTCGGTCTCTGGCTCTCTGAATACACGTGACACATCTGATCCTGGATGCAAATCTCATTGCAGCAGTGTCCCGGAAGGAATCCTGCTCAAGGTCTCTTCCGATCTCGCCTATGCCAAACTGTATGGAGGCTGGTACTCTTGCATAATCTTTTCTCGTTTTCTAGACATCTGCTTGTTCCGCACACGTTCCCTCAGGAACAGGTCGTATCCCAACGCCTATGTATACATATCAGATCTCTAATCTCGACGAGGAGTAGTAACAGCTCGTCAGCGCCTTGCACGAACCTCTGGTTCCACTTGTCTTTATCGTCATCCACTATGACGTCACGCCATGCTATCTGCGCATTGCAACTGGTCTCGGCCACGGTCAATCCGAAGTCTCTCACACGGACTCGAAATTGCGTACTCACTCTGTGGAAGATATCTGGCCGAACACTTCCTCGGGAACTCGTCCTAACCATCGAAGGAATACTCAATACTTGTCCATTCTTGATCAACTCACAACGCCTCTGGGTGAGGTCCTCTATCCAAAGCTGGTCAGCTTGCTGATCTCTTATCACATGGTATCCGGATGGCGTCAAACTTTTCGATCGAGTCATCAAGGTCCAAAAATTTCCAGAAGGCTCAGCACCTGAGCACAGTCTAAAAATATCGGGTACATACCACAGTACCTCTGGAACAACCGTAGAAGGGCAAACTAAAGTCTCACTGATGGCACCGCTAAACTGCCACAAACCCTAAGGTTCAAAGCGGTTCCATGGTTATCATGTCGAGTTAGGGTTTCATTCTTCTAGAGGGTCCACAGAATTACCTGCATGTTCCTCCGAACACTTTAAACTTAGGAAAAATGGGTTACTGACACTCGTTCAAACTTTTTAGCTTCGCCTATACAACACGTGAATATTCTTCGCCCTCATGCTAAACAATGCCTAAATCCTCCAGGAAAGGCGATACATCAGCGGTCATCTCTGGATCGGTCTGCTCAAGGTCGGAGTAAGATTCTCTCCACACTGGGAATCTTCAACTCAACTGGTCCTGCGTCGGCGCATAAATCTGACGAATCACCTTCGTCTCTCAAATCGGGGTAGACTAGCTATCATCTGCTGCATTTCTGCCTGGATGCTCTGGCGATCTTAGCTCATAGGCTCAGGAAGCGACATTCCAGTAATCTCAACAACAGCTGCGTCATCTGACTGCACGGTAGGTGAAATCAAAATCTCTGAGGTAAGCCGTACATCAACAGTCCTCTCGCAACTGGCAGCTCTTTCGATGGCCCGATCATCCGGTGCAAAACCAAATACTCGCCTCAACAGGAGGTCAAAACACATGTGTCACGCCCCGCTTCCCAGAGTACGCTAAGTAGGCACGTGACATAGCCAACCATGCTACCTGTGGTTAGGAATTGTCCTTCTACGGTCACATTACGGCTGCAGAGATATCAAGAACAAAAATAAAACTATCTAATATATGCGCATAAGCCAAAATAAAATGAGTCAAGAATAATAATGCGGAAGCAAAAGATCCAATACAAGAATAACTGGAATGTATGTCCCATAATGCGGGCTCACATCAGGAATAAAATAATACTGAAAGTAACAGAACTAACTACTAAGGAGTCCTCACTGCTCAGCCTGCTGACTGAAGTACTCCTGCTCTGACTGCAGCAAGGGTAAGGAATCTGGGCCATGCAAAACCCAAACGTCAGCGCGTCATAACATCAAGCAATAATATGTAAACATGGTAGCAAGACATGCAAGTATAATCATAAATAGTAAAGCAGGGTAACAACAATATAAATCAGGGCGGTGAAAGGTAGTGTGCAGTGAGTAACCTAAACTGGTTATTGGGTTGAATAGTCTCAATTCCTTGAAATCAATTTGATGAATCATCGATGTAATTCAATAGTATCCCGTGCATGCCCGGGACCACGGTCTAAGACTCTCGGGCTGAAACCGAGACGTGCCGCTAGGCACTAAAAGGAAAAGGGTAAAGACGAACGATGTCAGCAGCATCATCCCGAAGCAGGCCAACCCTCAAAAACTGATTAGTATAAGCAAGCAACTGTCGAGTTACAGGTCAGGATTTCATCATTGATTTCCCCATACCCCCAAGTTATATGTGTTTAAGTCAGGTATTAAGTAACCAAGAACTAATGCCAACTCGGGATCAGGTAGGTGCAGGTTTGTCTGGATAGACAACAAGAACGGTCCGTAAGGACTACATGTCAGGTTTGTTGGCATTAGTCGCAAGATCAGGTAACAGGTAAAGCAATGGTACATCAGGTCAAGTCAGGTAATATATAAAGGTGTCACGTTACGTCAAGAGTTGTATGGTACCATGTCGGGTCAAGTAATATGTGTAGCAAGTCATGTCAGGGTGTACAAGATATCATGTGGGTGCTCATAATCAACTAGCATAAGCATGGGTATCCAGAACAAGCATATGTACTAATAAAAACAATAAGCTGGAACTTGTAATATGATAAGCAGATAGGTGCAGATTAAACTACTTAGATGTACGGTTATCAGTTTGAGTTTACGGGATGGTTTCCACATTACATGAATGCAGTATAGCAAATATGGATATTAAAATAGTGTTAATATGTACTAAAATAATCAAAGATGCAACTGAATATAAACCAGGTTAGATGTATGCAAACGTTCTTACAGGGTATCAATATAATAATGGTTATATGATTTAAATATGAATGTGGGTACTATGTATAATAGAACTAAATGCAACCTGTTATGTTTCGAGCTATGAATCTAAAATGATATAACGGGACGCCGAAATGTTAAAAAAAAGGAAATCATAGTATTAAATGTAGACTACAGGTTTAACGTGCACTCAAATATGTACATAGTAATTTAAATAGCATATATAGTAATCTAAAATAGCATGTAGCAAGTTTCACTTGCCTGGACGGATCGCGATATGGTTATACGGAACGTCACACGTCGGCGGGAAAAGTCGCGACGCGCGTACGGTACACGGAACGGATCCAAACAACGCACAAAGTGGTCCCACGGGTCAGGTACGCTCGCTGGGTCGTCGAGATTGTCGGCGTCACGCACTTCTCCGGCGAACTACGGAAAATAAAGCATTCAAGAAATGAAGAAAGAGAAGAAATAAAGAAGGAGGAAGAAGAATCAGAAGAAAGAAGAAGAAGAAGGAATGCTTACTGTTCTTGCGTTCTGTGTTTGTAGAGGGGGTGATGATGTCGACGGCCATGGTCGGTGCTCCGGCGAAGAGGGTTGGTGTTAGGGTTTAGGGTTGGCTGATGTTGGCTGGAGGTTGTGCAGGGGGTGTGCGGGTTGGTTCTTGTACAATGAGGGAGATGAGGAGAGGAGGGAGAGCGAAAATGAGATGAATGAGGAGGCGACGGTGAGAGAGGGTCGGCGACGGGATGAGGTGGTTGCGAGGTCGGGTGTGCAGTGTTTCCTGAGCGCTCGGGAGAGAAGAAAGAGGAGGAAGAAGAGAAGATGGAAGCGACGAGGGTGCGGGAAAGGTCGACGAGGTGATGGGATCGTAGAAAAGGGAGGAGGCGGCAGAGATTTGAGGGTTAGGGTTTGTTTCCTATGGGTTTCGTGGCACTCGGGAGAAAATATAAGAAGAAGAAGAGTGGGCGGTGACGATAAGAAACGAGGCGGTGTTGGGACCTAAATTTACCGTGAGAGGAGAGAGAGGGGGAAGCAAGAGGAGAGAGAAAGGCTTAAGAGAGAGAGAGCTGCGGAGATAGAGAGAGGAAGAGAAAGAGAAGGAGAGAGAAACAGAGGGAGAGAGATCTCGTGGGGCCCCCAACTCAAAAGAAAAGAAAATGATTGGTGGAACGGAGGGGAGAGAGAGAAGAATTTGTTAAGAAAGATTTGCTGCCTTACAAAATTTTAAGCTGTTTATAGAAAAGGATTTAAGTTAGTTTTAGTAAATATATACTGAGCTTAGTAAACGATTTTAAAAGATTTAAATAATTGGATTATTTTAGCGGGAAAAATATTTTCAAAAAGTGCCCGGGTCGGGTCTAAAACTTTAGATTTGAAATACGAAAATTTTTAGCAAGTTCCAAAAATTAAAATAAAGGATTCTGCAACAGAAAGGCATAATCCCAAGAACAGACGCACGTACGTGCGCGTAGCCATCCAAACACGTCTGTTCCACTGAACGGGACAGAACACGATGCAAGGACGCTACCACAGGGTTAGGGGTAACAAGCAGGCCATCTAATGTATTTTAATAAATATTTTCAGTGACTAAAAGTTATTTGTCAAAACTTACGATGCCAGATGAAATGCCGATATGCAATTTATACTAAATGCACGTGTCAAAGCACGAGTCAGGGTAACCTATAAATATAAATCAAACAAGTTCAAGCAAGCGGGTCGGGTCGAATGCAATGCACAAAGTGACTACTATTCGAACCCAAACACGATAAATTAAGAATAGACCATGGATAAGTTAATATGGAAACTGGAATTGGTATAAATGAACTCGGGTGTTACATTATACCCAACTACAAAAGAATTTCTTCCTCGAAATTCCAAGAACAGGATAGGATAACAAACAAGAAATTTCAAGAATAGATATGGAAACTTCAGCCGGATTTCATCATCTCGTTCCCAATTTGGTTCTCCATGCGAGAGATTACTCCAAGAAACAAGTATAAGAGGGATAACTTTGTTCATAAAACCTTTTCTTTGCGATCCACAATTGACTTCGGTTTCTCCCCACAGGTTAAATCTTCTCGTACAGTCAGTTTCGAATGATCCAACGCATGCGTTTCATCTCGAACATACTTACGGAGTTGAGATACGTGAAATACGTCATCCACATTCGCCAAGGATTGCGGTAATGCCAACAATACGCTACCCCACCAACACGCTCCAAGATCTCGAAAGGTCCGACGAATCGAGGACTGAGCTTTCCTCGACTTCCGAAATGAATCACCCCTCTAGTCTGTGATAACTTCAAGAATACCAAATCACCCACGGCGAACTCTAGAGGTCCCTTCGACGTATCTGCCCAACTCATTGTGTCGGTCTTGTGCTGCTTTCATAAGATTCTGGATAGTGTTAACTTTCTCAACTGTTTGCACGATCAAGTCCGGTCCCAACAATCTTCGTTTACCAACATCGTCCCAACAAACAGGTGAACGACACTTGTGACCATATAAGGCTTTGAATGGATCCATCTGAATAGTCTCCTGGAAACTGTTGTTGTACGAAAACTCCACCAAGTGCAGATGATCTTCCCGTGAATCCTTGAAGTCCAACATGCAAACTCTCAAAATATCTTCAAGAGCTTGGATCGTCCTCTCCGACTGGCCATCTGTTTGAGGATGATAAGCTGTGCTAAACTTCAACCGAGTCCCCAAACTTTCCTGTAAGCTCCCCCAGAAGTGTGATAAGAACAGAGTATCACGGTCGGACACTACACTCACCGATACTACATGCAATCTTACAATCTCCTGCATGTACCGTTCTGCCAAAGTTTCTGTTGATTGACCAACCCGAAAAGGAATGAAATGAGCTGCCTTGGTCAAACGATCATCAATCACCCAAACTGTATTGTTGCCCCTTAGACTCCGCGGTAGAGTTGTCACGAAATCCATGTTTATATATTCCCACTTCCACTGAAGAATCAGAAGTGGTTGCAATAAAACAGCAACCCTTTGATGTTCAGTCTTAACTTGCTGACACACAAAGCACTTTGCCACAAAGCGGGCAATCTCCCGTTACATGCCTTTCCATCAGGAATGCTGCCGTATCTCGGTACATCTTCATGCCTCCTGGATGTACAGAATATGCTGAACTGTGCGCCTCCTTCATATGTTCTTCGCGAATATCCCCCTTTGGAACACACAACCTGCTACCTTATCTCAACGAACTATCTTCATGGACCAGCAAGTCCGTTCGAAGTCCAGCCTTAACCTGTTCTCGAAACTTTTGCAATCTAGGGTCCTGCGACTTCGCAGCTCTAATATTCTCGACCAACGACGAGTGTACCTGTAGCTGCGTCACTGTCCCGAAGAAAGCGGTACCACAACCTCCAAATCAAATTTTCGAAAATCTTCAATGTGTTCCTTCTGTGTAGTCAACGTCTGAATTGCTGGTAACCGACTGAGCGCATCCGGCATGACATTAACTTTCCCCGGATGGTACTTAAGATTAAGATCGTAGTCAGCCATCAGCTTCGGCAGACGAGCAAGGTTCTTCCACGAACTTCCTGTAATACCCGGCAAGTCCAAGAAAGCTTCTGATCTCTTCTATGTCCTTCGGAATCAGCCCATCTCGAGCTGCTGCAATCCTTTCGGGATCACGGTGATTCCATCACCATGCCCCAAAAACTTCATTTCTTGAAGCCAAAACTCGCACTTGCTCACCTTTGCATAAAATTTTCTTGCCACAACATCTGCAGTAGTCTCAAGTGTTCTGCCCTCTTCAATACTCTTCGAGTAGACCAGAATATCATTAATAAACACCACTATAAACTGGTCCAAGAATGGTGAAAAGATTCGGTTCATCTAGTCCATACCGAGTACGGAACACCGTCTTGCAAATGTCTTCTGTTCTAACTCGGACCTGATGATATCCGGGTAGCAAATCCAGCTTCGAGAATACCCTCACGCCACTAAGCTGCTCAAAGTTTCGCCAATACGAGGGATCGGGTACTTTTTTTTAATAGTCACCCGGTTTGATTCTCGATAGTCGATGCACATCCTCCTTGTGCCATCCTTCTTCTTAACTAGAAGAACTGGAGCACCCCAAGACGAGTTACTGCTGCGAATCCAACCCTTCACAAGTAATTCAGTAACCTGCTTCCTAACTTCTTCCAACTCCACTGGTGCCATTGGATAAAACTCTTTAGAAACTGGCGATGCACCAGGAATAAGATCAAATGCGAACTCTATGTCTCGCTTCGGCGGTAATCCAGATATGTCTTCGAACACGTCCATGAAATCTCGAACAACAGCTGGCGCTTCCTCTTTATCAACTTCCAATGATGAAAAACACTATTTGTCGGCCTAGCCCTAAACTCAACTGGCCCGACAGAACCGCTTCCTCCAGAAAACCTCTGGATGTCCGGGAATCTGGAAATTCGCTTTCTTTGCTCTACCCTCAATGTGAGCGTGGAAAGTGCCGAAAATCCATTCCCAAGACGACTTCATAATTTCCGATAACAATCACCCCGAAATCTGTAAATAGCTCCCGTCCGCCAACAACAACAAAACAATCCTTATACCCTCTATTAGTTATGATTTTTCCATTCCCAGTGTGTATGTCCCAAAAAATAAACAGGTCGTGCAGATAATCGAGTTGTACTAGTAAACTTGGATGACATAAATCAATGGGATGCACTAGAATTGAATAACGCTAATGCGAGAAAACCATGAACAAATAGGGTACCTGAAACGGCTTCCTCTGAAACCTTAGCCTCTTCAGCCGTCAGGGTAAAAGCTTAAGCCTGATTAGCTCCCTGAGTTAATTGCTCCTGCTCCGGAAAATGCTTCGGCTCCTGAAACTGTCTCTGCGGTGGCTTCTGAGTATCTTCCTTCAACCGTACCTTCGACGGACAGGTATCAATGGTGTGATCTGCAGATCCACAAATAAGACAAAGTCTAAGCCTCTTACGACAATCTTTTCGATAATGACCCGGCCGTTGCCAGTAATCACACAATACCCTTCCCTTTTGCGTAGGCAAAACTGGCCTCCGAACATTCTCTTTCTTACGAAGCTTCGAAGAACAAGCATTGATAGTGTGATCCGCCGATCCACAGACCAAACAGAGTCCATGCTTTCTCCGACACTCCCTTTGCACATGCCCAGGCAAACGGCAAAAGTCACAGATCACGCTCCTTCTACGACCAGCAACGATTGTTTTCTTCATTGGTGCTACACTGCGTCGGTTCACCGTAATACTTCTACGTACGGGCGTTCGGTTTGGTGTAAACGCCGGCTTCAGCTCGATCTGCCGCTTATGGTCCTCAAGTAAGTCACGAATTACTCCAAGCAAAGTGGCGTCATCTATACACCTCTGGTAGGATTTTAGATCTCTGGCTTCCATGATACTGCAACCAAGATACCATGAGGATTAGTATGATAACAGATTCAAATATAGATCGAGGATATGAATCAAGGCTAGAACTCCATGTTATTTAAATAGAGTACCGCATTGTAACCATGCCGCGGTATCATAGTTACAATCACATAACTCCACTCAAGTCGCCTAGGCTCTAGAGATAAACAAAGGAAACCAGGTTTTTGAGTCGATATGCAAAGGAGGTTTGCACATCACAAAAGTAGAATCAGGAGGAGGTTAAGATTCAAGAATGGTAAGACGGTAAGGTGGCAGGACATGTTTCCTAATCACGAGTATTCTAATTCGTGTATTGGGTCCAATACCTAACTACAAAAGAATCAAACCCGATTAACCTATGGCTCTGATACCAAAAGAACCATGTCACGCCTCGCTTCCCAGAGTACGCTAAGTTGGCACGTGACATAGCCAACCATGCTACCTGTGGATAGGAATTGTCCTTCCACAGTCACATTACGGCTGTAGAGATATCAAGAACAAAAATAAAACTATCTAATACATGTCCATAAGCCAAAATAAAATGAGTCAAGAATAATAATGCAGAAGCAAAAGATCCAATACAAGAATAACTGGAATGTATGTCCCATAATGCGGGCTCACATCAGGAATAAAATAATACTGAAAGTAACAGAACTAACTACTAAGGAGTCCTCACTGCTCAGCTTGCTGACTGACGTACTCCTGCTCTGACTGCAGCAAGGGTAAGGAATCTGGGCCATACAAAACCCAGACGTCAGCGCGTCATAACATCAAGCAATAATATGTAAACAGGGTAGCAAGACATGCAAGTATAATCATAAATAGTAAAGCAGGGTAACAACAATATAAATCAGGGCGGTGAAAGGTAGTGTGCAGTGAGTAACCTAAACTGGTTATTGGGTTGAATAGTCTCAAGTCCTTGAAATCAATTTGATGAATCATCGATGTAACTCAATAGTATCACGTGCATGCCCGGGACCACGGTCTAAGACTCTCGGGATGAAACCGAGACGTGCCGCTAGGCACTAAAAGGAAAAGGGTAAAGACGAACGATGTCAGCAGCAGCATCCCGAGGCGGGCCTAGCCTCAAAAACTGATCAGTATAAGCAAGCAACTGTCGAGTTACAGGTCAGGATTTCATCATTGATTTCCCCATACCCCTAAGTTATATGTGTTTAAGTCAGGTATTAAGTAACCGAGAACTAATGCCAACTTGGGATCAGGTATGTGCAGGTTTGTCTGGATAGACAACAGGAACGGTCCGTAAGGACTACATGTCAGGTTTGTTGGCATTAGTCACAAGATCAGGTAACAGGTAAAGCCATGGTATATCAGGTCAAGTCAGGTAATATATAAAGGTGTCACGTTACGTCAAGAGTTGTACGGTACCATGTTGGGTCAAGTAATATGTGTAGCAAGTCGTGTAAGGGTGTACAAGATATCATGTGGGTGCTCATAATCAACTAGCATAAGCATGGGTATCCAGAATAAGCATATGTACTAATAAAAACAATAAGCTGGAACTTGTAATATGATAAGCAGATAGGCGCAGATTAAACTACTTAGATGTACGGTTATCAGTTTGAGTTTACGGGATGGTTTCCACATTACATGAATGCAGTATAGCAAATATGGATATTAAAATAGTGTTAATATGTACTAAAATAATCAAAGATGCAATTGAATATAAACCAGGTTAGATGTATGCAAACGGTCGTCCGACAGGGTATACAATATAAAAGGGGTACTATGGGCTATGCAAATAATGGATATATGATTTAAATATGAATGTGGGTACTATGTATAATAGAACTAAATGCAACCTGTTATGTTTCGAGCTATGAATCTAAAATGATTTAACGGGACGCCGAAATGTTAAAAAAAAGGAAATCATAGTATTAAATGTAGACTACAGGTTTAACGTGCACTCAAATAGGTACATAGTAATTTAAATAGCATATATAGTAATCTAAAATAGCATGTAGCAAGTTTCACTTGCCTAGACGAATCGCGATATGGGTATATGGAACGTCACACGTCGGCGGGAAAAGTCGCGACGCGCGTACAGTTTACGGAACGGATCCAAACAACGCACAAAGTGGTCCCACGGGTCAGGTACGCTCGCTGGGTCGTCGAGATTGTCGGCGTCACGCACTTCTCCGGCGAACTACGGAAAATAAAGCATTCAAGAAATGAAGAAAGAGAAGAAATAAAGGAGGAAGAAGAATCAGAAGAAAGAAGAAGAAGAAGGAATGCTTACTGTGCTTGCGCTCTGTGTTTGCAGAGGGGGTGATGATGTCGACGGCCGTGGTCGGAGCTCCGGCGAAGAGGGTTGGTGTTAAGGTTTAGGGTTGGCTGATGTTGGCTGGAGGTTGTGCAGGGGGTGTGCGGGTTAGTTCTTGTACAATGAGGGAGAGGAGGAGAGGAGGGATAGAGAAAATGAGATGAATGAGGAGGCGACGACGAGAGAGGGTCGGCGACGGGATGAGGTGGTTGCGAGGTCGGGTGTGCAGTGTTTCCTGAGCGCTCGGGAGAGAAGAAAGAGGAGGAGGAAGAGAAAATGGAAGCGACGAGGGTGCGGGAAAGGCCGACGAGGTGATGGGATTGTGGAAAAGGGAGGCGGCGGCAAAGCTTTGAGGGTTAGGGTTTATTTCCTATGGGTTTCGTGGCGCTCGGAAGAAAATATAAGAAGAAGAAGAAGAAGAGTGAGCGGTGACGAAAAGAAACGAGGCGGTGTTGGGACCTAAATCTACCGTGAGAGGAGAGAGAGGGGGAAGCGAGAAGAGAGAGAAAGGCTTAAGGGAGAGAGAGAGCTGCGGAGATAGAGAGAGGAAGAGAAAGAGAAGGAGAGAGAAACAGAGGGAGAGAGATCTCGTGGGGCCCCCAACTCAAAAGAAAAGAAAATGATTGGTGGAACGGAGGGGAGAGAGAGAAGAATTTGTTAAGAAAGATTTGCCGCCTTACAAAATTTTAAGCTGTTTATAAAAAAGGATTTAAGTTAGTTTTAGTAAATATATACTGAGCTTAGTAAACGATTTTAAAAGATTTAAATAATTGGATTATTTTAGCGGGAAAAATATTTTCAAAAAGTGCCCGGGTCGGGTCTAAAACTTTAGATTTGAAATACGGAAATTTTTAGCAAGTTCCAAAAATTAAAATAAAGGATTACGCAACAGAAAGGCATACCCCCAAGAACGGACGCACGTACGTACGCGTAGCCATCCAAACACGTCCGTTCTACTGAACGGGACGAGAACACGATGCAAGGACGCTACCACAGGGTTAGGGGTAACAAGCAGGCCATGTAATGTATTTAAATAAATATTTTCAGTGACTAAAATTTATATGTCAAAACATGTAATGCCAGATGAAATGCCGATATGCAGTTTATACTAAATGCACGTGTCAAAGCACGAGTCAGGGTAACCTGTAAATATAAATCAAACAAGTTCAAGCAAGCGGGTCGGGTCGAATGCAATGTACAAAGTGACTACCATTCGAACCCAAACACGATAAATTAAGAATAGGCCATGGATAAGTAAATATGGAAACTGGAATTGGTATAAATGAACTCGGGTGTTACAACAACACTACATCGAGACATTCCCAAGTCACCAGAAAACACAATGGTCAACCCTCATACCAGACAAGCTCGTCCTGACCGCAACACTAGCAGCAGCTCAATCTGCGCTCACACATGGTGACAGGAACCTCAATCGAGTATCGAAGAAGGCAGATCAATCGGTATGAGAGGAAACGACAGATCCAGAATGGATACATGATCATAAGAAGGAACATCATCAATGAAGGTATGATCATGAAACTAATAGAATCGAGGATCTCCAATGGATGTATAATCATCGGTATAGAGAGAATCATAAGTCTCAAAAATATGTACATCCTAAGGTTTCTTAAGTGGAATATCGTATCGTAAATATACCGCGGAACATACATACGGTACGTCACTCTACTCAAGCTACTTACTCCATCAATCAGGGTCAGCCTATCAAACGAAAGTTTGGGTCTAATACCCCCTCCCGTTCAAGTCTAAGTTCCGTAAGGTCAAGTGATTGATTTGAAAAAGTGTTTGTAGAATAACCGCAATCAGAACGGTGTCGAGCGTAGCTAGACCGAGGTGAGTACGAGTCGTCCTCAGGAAAACGTGGAACCTTTTATTTTTACTTTAGATGTGTTGAAAAAGAGAGGAGGAGGGATAAAGAATATTGTAAAATGGTTGTAGGATCTAGATCTACGTTAAACACGGATGCAAAATATAGATCTAGATTACTACGGATCTAAGTTTATATAAGAAGAGGGCTTGTAGGGTTCATTAGGATTTATTAGTTATGGATGATTAATTAAAAATTACTCTTTCTATCCTTTAATAGATTTAAAACTAAAACGATAGTGATGCATGTAGATTAGGATTTCTAGAGGGAAAAGGAATCCCACTCTTAACCCCTATCTCGACACGGAACTCTGTTCATATCTAGCCTTTAACAAAACAATCATTAATCTAATCTCTAATCGCGGTCGAGACTAACAATGAATTGGTAGCGCGCCCGATTAGGATGTTAATGATTCTTTTGATAAAGTTTATAAACTTTATAGGACGTAAAAAGAGTTTAAGTATTTTCATCATCCATTAACCTACCATAATCCTACGAACCCTAACAAGCGGAGAATTACTCGCGCATGTTGGGAGAAAAAAAGATGGAGAGAAAATGCATAATTAAACTACAAAGAAATAGAATAGGAAAAAGTGCTACCTTTATTAATCAACAATATTCATTACACTTTGATTCCTTAGAAAATGATTACAAATACTAGTTTGCTTCTCGATCTCTTCTAAGGAGGTAGATGAACCTGTAAGTCCACGTTACCTCTCCCGGTACTTACGGGCTTGCGGAAATAATGAAAAACGAATTTTCTAGGGTGGTAACATGGACTCAAAATACGGATCTTTGTTAAACAACTATCTAACAAACCTAACAAGAGTTTTACCTACTCGGTTAGGGGGTTATACCTTAACTTGAATTCCTTGGTCTTCAACTCCTTGCGGTGGTCGGATGGTTCTCTCCTCGTCGTCTCTTTTTGCCGAAGATGGATCCACCTGAAAGCTTCGACCTTTGGCTTCACTTCAAACTAGAAGAAACTAGAACACTTGGATTGCTAGACCTTGTGAACTAGGATGAGTAGAGGAGTGTGTTGGGTTTTATCTCTATGATTCTTGCTTCAAAACACATGAGACAAGTGAACCATGAACTAGAGAGAGAGCAAGAGGAAGAGGGAGAGCTCAAGGATGAGAGAGAAAAGAAATGAAAGAATGAGCAAGACTTTTGCCATCCAAGCTCTCATAATCTAAAATCATGATAACTCATAATAGTAATTGAGTATTATGTGATGGTTGTTATCATATCAAGTGGCCATATCATTTCTTGCATTAAATGCAATGTGTGAACAAATAAGCAAACTAAGGTCAATGCCAAGAAATGATAGCCATTGTCATGATGATGGTCAACAAGTCCAACCTAGTCCACCGGTCAACTAAGTCAACAAGTCAACAAAGTCAACCATCAACAACCATGTCACAATAATACTTAATTAATATTATTGTTAATCATATTTCTTATTCTCATTAGGGTTTAGCAAAAGTCAACTGTCAACAACCCTAATGAGAATCCTCTGCCTCTGTCTCTCTATCAACTGTGCATACACACCCGCATCCGCGTTCCGAGGAACACGAATACAAACAAGATAAAACCAATCCCAAAACCTACACTAGGATCTGGCTTAAACCAAAGCCTGCTAGTGTTAACTGCCCGGACACTAAACGTGCACAGGTGCGCGGATGTGACCGAACCCTGTCGCAAAACCATGCGACCTCCACTCTTTTGCCTAAAGGCGAATAGCTTTCTGTGTGGGACTCTAAAGACTCGACACTACGCTGGCAGTGGGTTTAACCACAGACCGCAAGCGGCACTAGCTGTGCGTAACAGCCCCCAGGTAGATGTCGATAAGAAGACCGACGAGGTGAAACCCATCTGAACTCCTACTGAGCATGAATGTGACAATCTGCGTACAGTCCGGTCTGTTTATCTGAGAATATCGCATGGCGGGCCTAGAGGGCGGTAAACGTCAGTCCCCTAATAGCGGTACAAGTCGTGTCGGAGTGTAGCCCAGAACACCCTGAGATAACACTGGAAACCTACCAGTATATCTCGCTTGCCCTGGCCAGGGACTTTGTGTAATGGCTCTCCTAGACACAGCGCGATATCAACCCCTAAAACCGGGAGAGACGAATCCTGTCTAACCGTCGCTGCCTCCAAGTGCTTCGGGACTGCACCCAACTACTACCTGTTTTGACGACTCCTTTGAGCCGTGGTAGGGTAGTAATCTAAGTACAGTGGGAACACACTCGAGGCGAAGTGACAGTGTCAAGTCAGCGGACGAAGCTGTACTCATGTCACCTGGGAACTGATAACTGACGATAGGTATAGTACCAACCAACAGTTCCCCACGAGTCTTGTCCAGTGTACTCGTAACCTAACGAGCATCCGCATACTATCTTAAGTACGACGTACTGACGGCTGTGGGACAGACCGTCTCCCCTGCTGGGATGAGAAGCGCATATGCTAGTCTACTCCGGAGTATCGATGCCCTGACTCGATAGTCCTACGACTAGGGACCTGCATAAGGATGTGCTTGTGGATTACCCAACCCCCACGAGTATGACTGTCATCACAACGCTGGTAATCAAGCAAAGATCCTAAGGGCTCCCCTAATGTGTATAGGTGATATACTAAAATAAACACATGTACACATTAAAGTAGAAACAAACCAAGTAGCATACTACTATTTTGAGCAAGATTGTCTATACAAGGTGAATATCCCAAGCTTCCATTAAGTAATATACAAACTAGTATGATACAGTAATGGCCTCTAGTGTAGGGTTCCTAGACACACTATAGAGGTCTCACAAGGCATCGAACATGCCAATTTAAAATTTTATGGGTGCCGAGAAACCCTAATACGGATCGTCGGCTAGATTTCTAGGCGAAACAATAAACTAGTTAACACTTTAACTAAAAGTTAGATGCTACAACCTTTGTAGATCCGGATATCCACTTCCTTAGCTCCACGTAGTCATCCTCTCGCTGTCCTTTTCGAATCCTAGACTCATTCGCCGGCTTCATCGGGAAAACGAGCGGAATAGGTCGTCGGCTTCGTGTCAAAGACGATCTACGTCGAGGTTGCGCAAGTTCAAGCTCCAACTTCACCAAGTTGTGAAACTTGTGAAGAAAACACCCAAAACAACTTGGCAAGAGGTAGATGGTGAAGAAATAGGAGGTGGGTTCACTTTAGAATTGGATTTCACTCACTTTTTCTCAAGTTGCCATTGATGGCATCTAGTTTTCTCTCTTGAAGAAGAAGGAGAAGATGAAGCTAGTTTATGATAAGTTTTATGATAAATTGAAAAAGAAATCAATACTTATCATAATCTAACCTTAGTTGAGTGTAGAGAATGGACCATGGTTACTTGGATGAGTTAGGGTTAAGCATGAAGACAAGAATGGTCACTAAGGTCAAAGCTTCATGAAGCTTCAACATAAAACAAATAAAGCCACCATTCTTATCTTAATCCATTTCAAATAAATAAATAAACAAATAAATAAATAAATGGATATGCAAAACCCTAATTATCAAATTAATCATGGTTTAATCCTATACACTTAACTAAATGATCAAGTATCATCAAACATGATACAAATATGTGCACAAAAGTATATCACATATACAATGTGCATCAAGTGAGAAAAATCCGTTTAAAGTGAACCAATACTAGTTAATGTAAAGTAATATATCATATATATATATAATTATACATTAAATCATTAAATCAACATTTGATTCAACGATCCGATCATGTCGCACATAACCGACTAGAATCCAATGTATCGATTTATCGAATCAATGATTCGATAACTAGGTCATATCGAATATAACCAATCGAAACATATATCGTGAGAATGAAATGCGGTATCACATACACGCATTATTCTCGGTCCTGCACATATCTCATATGCGCTCCTATTTCGTTTCGCTTGAACCAGGAAACCTCTGTGTAGGACTCTAAAGACTCGTCAATACGCCGGTAGCAGATGATGATCACATCAAGCACCCACAAACCGCAAGCGGTCTGCTAAACGTAACGGCCATCCGGGTATTGAGCGATCAGAAGATCGACGAGCTAGTCCGCTCACACTCCTGTGAATCCAACCAGTAACACTTACCGTACAGTCCGGTCTGTTCGTCTGATATGTCGCATATCAAGTCTAGGGGTGGTAAACGTCAGACCCCAATAACCGATAAGTCGTGCCGATGTGAGGCTCATAACGGGTCGAGAAACTACTGGTAACACTTACCAGCAAATCTCTGATCAGCCCTGGCCAGGGACTTCCCTGTTACGGCCAATCGAGAACAGCGCAACATCAACCCCCAATACCGGGAGAGACGAAACCCCTCCTATCGCTCATTGCCTCCATGTGACTCAGGACTGTACCCAAAGACCACCGTTTTGCACGCCCTCATGGACGTGGTAAGGTGGAGATCAAAGCACAGTGGGAATCACACAAGACTCTATGACGATCTCGGGTCTACAGACTAACCTGTATAAGTGTCACCTGAGAACTGCCATCTGACATGAGGTATAATACCATCTGGGAGTTCTCGGCGAGTCCGTCCAGTGTACCCAGTCTCCACTGAGCACCCGTATACCATCTCTGATGTCAAACACCAATGGATGTGGGATCATCCATCGCCCATCTCATGGGTCGAGAAGCGTATACGCTAGTCTACTCTGGTATATCGATGCCCTGTCTCGATACACCCACGACTAGGGACCTTGAAGGATGTACTTATGGACTACTATGTCCCCACTAGTATGATCTGCATCACAGTCCAGGTAGTCAAGTACATATCCTAAGGGCTTTACCAACATGTAACTATAAGACAGTACAAAGAGACTAGTGTACATGTTAAGATAAAGAGCAACCAGATAGCATACTATCATGTCGAGCAAGAAAGTCATCTCTATATATGTACAAGCATCCAATATAATATATATCATCTGTACAATACTGGCCTCTAGGGCATACATACAACTAACAATCTCCCACTTGCACTAGGGCCAGCTGCTGTAGTATCGCATACCGAGCATCCCGAAGAGTCTCTCAAACTGTATCTGGGGAATGGCCTTCGTGAGTGGATCCGCGGTGTTGTTCTTCGTGTCAACCCTCCTGACCTCGATCTCCCAGCGATCAACTATCTCCCGGATCAGGTGATACCGCCTCAGAATATGACTGGATCGCTAATGGGACCTGGGTTCCTTGGCCAAAGCCACCGCTCCATTGTTATCGCAATACAAAGGTATAGGATGCTCAATGGATGGAACCACACCAAGTTCAGTAATGAACTTCTTGATCCAAACAGCTTCTTTAGCAGCATCGTTGGCAGCGATGTATTCAGCCTCCATCATCGAGTCTGCCACGGTTTCCTGCTTGGAACTCTTCCAGCTAACCGCCCCTCCGTAAAGGGTAAAGACAAAGCCCGACTGCGACTTAGAGTCGTCCTTATCACTCTGGAAGCTCGAATCGGTAAAGGACTCCACTTGGAGTTCTCCGTTACCATACACCAAGAGCATCTCTTTAGTCCTTCGCAAGTACTTGAGAATGCTCTTCACAGCTGTCCAGTGATTCTCTCCAGGATCGGCTTGATACCTGCTCACTACACTTAGTGAGTATGCTACATCGGGTCTGGTACATAGCATCGCATACATGATAGAGCCTACTGCCGAAGCATAGGGTATCCCTTGCATGCGAGCTCTCTCCAAATCAGTCTTGGGAGACATCTCTTTGGAGAGAGTGACTCCAGAGATCGTGGACAAGTTCCCACGCTTGGACTCTTCCATACTAAACCTCTTTAGTATGGCGTCAATGTACCTCGATTGGGACAATCCCAAAATTCTTTTGGATCTATCTCTATAGATCCTGATTCCCAATATGCAGGAGGCATCACCAAGATCTTTCATTGAGAATCTTTGTGATAAGAAGAGCTTGACCGATTGCAGCATAGGAATATCATTTCCTATCAAGAGTATGTCGTCCACGTACAATACGAGGAAGACAACCTTACTCTCTGCCACCTTCTTGTAGATACAAGGTTCATCTGGATTTTTGACGAAATCAAACTCTTTGATAACGACATCAAAGCAGATGTTCCAACTCCGCGATGCTTGCTTTAATCCATAAATGGATTTAAGCAGCTTGCACACCTTCCCGCTGCTCCCACTGTCTACGAAGCCCTCTGGCTGAGTCATGTACACGCACTCTTCTAAATCACCATTTAGAAAGGCGGTCTTAACATCCATTTGCCAGATTTCGTAGTCATGAAAGGCAGCAATGGCAAGCATGATCCGGATGGATTTAAGCATAGCCACTGGAGAAAAGGTTTCGTCATAGTCCACACCTGGTCTTTGACGAAAACCCTTTGCTACAAGTCTAGCTTTGAAAGTCTCCACTTTCCCATCTACACCAAGTTTCTTCTTGAAGATCCACTTGCTCCCAATGGGTTTTACCCCTTCAGGAGCAATTTCCAAAGTCCATACTTTGTTGGTGTACATGGATTCCATCTCGGACCGCATAGCATCCAGCCATTTCACTGAGTCCCCACTCGTGATGGCCTGCTCGAAGCTAGTTGGGTCATCATCCTCCATGATGCAATCCTCGCTCCCACCGTCCATGAGAAAACCGTAGTATCTCTCAGGTTGGCGAGGAACCCTACTAGATCGGCGGAGAGGCTGGGGTTCGTCGGGTACTACTGAATCCTCTGGTTCCACTAGATCTTCTGTTGTGTTTTGTTCAGCTGGAACCTCTTCCAGTTCTACCTCAGAGCCACTAATCTCTTTTGCAAGAAATTCCTTTTCTAAAAAGGTGGCATGTTGAGCAACAAATACTCTTTGTTCCTCACTGTGGTAGAAGATATACCCTCGCGAATGTTTGGGATATCCAACAAATTTACACAAAACAGACCTTGCCTCGAGTTTGTCCGGTTTTTGTCTTTTGACATAGGCCGGGCAACCCCATATCTTAATAAAATTAAGATACGGTCTCTTCCCTTCCCATATCTCATATGGTGTGGTAGGCACAGATTTGGTGGGAACCCTATTCAGTAGGTATGCTGCTGTTTCCAGTGTATATCCCCAGAAGGAAACAGGTAACTCAGCTGTACTCATCATTGAGCGCACCATATCTAATAGGGTGCGGTTTCTCCGCTCCGATACACCGTTGTGCTGTGGTGTATATGGAGGAGTTAGCTGAGAGAGAATCCCATTCTCTTTTAGGAAGTCCAGGAATTCAATGCTCAAGTATTCTCCTCCTCGTTCAGATCGTAGGATTTTAATACTTTTTCCGGTTTGGTTCTCAACTTCTTGTTTATATTCTCTAAATTTCTCAAAAGCTTCTGATTTGTGTTTCATCAGGAACACATACCCGAACCTAGAGAGATCGTCAGTGAATGTAATGAAGTACGAAGAACCATCCCTGGCATGTGTAGACATGGGACCGCATACATCACTATGTATAAGTCCCAAGAGTTCGGTAACTCTCTCTCCGTGTCCCGTAAACGGAGTTTTGGTCATCTTGCCTTTGAAACATGACTGGCAAGTGTCATAGGATGAAAATTCAAACGGATTTAAATATCCATCCTTATGCAACTTAGCCAGTCGTGTCGCATTGATGTGACCCAGTCTACAATGCAACAAAAAGGATTCATTCAGTTCAAAACTCTTCCGCTTGTGTGTGTTTGTTATACTCAGAACTGTTGATTGATTTAGAACATAAATGCCATTGCACAACGTGCCTGATCCAACCAACTTTTGGTTACGGAAAATGTTCATAACATTGTCATGTAATACAAAATTATATCCCTCTTTACTCAGCAAAGAAACCGATATAATGTTGCATATCAGATTCGGCATGTAATAGCATTCATTCAGAACCAATGTATTTCCAGTTGGTAATACAAGGTGATATTCTCTGACAGTCTTAGCTGCAACAATTGCACCATTTCCAACTCTAATGTCTTTATCACCTTCTCCAAGTTCTCTACCTTTCCTTAGCCCATGTAACTGATTACATATATGGGATCCTGACCCGGTATCTAATACCCAGGACGTAGAGCAAATAGAGAAACAGTTCTCAGTAACGAACACACCCGAAGAAAATGCATCAACATGTACTTTCTTCATTCGGGTGTCATGGGAATCCTGGTATTCCCCTATATCCTGTTCATTCCTATAACTCTTATAAGAAAGAACGGAACTAACGTTCCCCAGCACAGTATAACATGCGGGTTCGGTCAATACATCCATATTATTATCTTTATTAAGGCATGAAATGGTCGCTACCTGGAGAGAGAGAGAGAAGAAAACACTTTAGCGTATGCTCGTGTAAAATCAGATTGGTTATTATCTTATCTAATCAGGATGGCTCCCACTGCTTTTTATCAAATCTTCCTTCAAACCCTAAAAGGAAAGACTAGCCGGGATTAATTACACACTACAAGTTCGCCAATCTTTCAGCCAGGCCAGTGTCGGTACTTTGAGGGAGGTCCCCCGTGCTTTCGCACGAACCTAATTACTGTAAACCTCGTTTTCCCAGAGGCGTAACCTCGTTAACACCTTTCTAGACACCTACTTGATCGGCTAATTGTAATGTGTAAAACTCTCCCAGGAGTAACTCTTACTCGCAGTGGGTATCGGGATCCAACTATCTCATAGAAGGTATGCAATCTCATTGCAAATTTCAACACTTGAAATTCCCGATAATATTTTGCCCCAAGCATCCTATGACCTTGACGGAGGTCAACAAACCACAGGGTGCAAGTCAAGTTCAACCCGTCATTTCTTGATTGAATCAAACCCACCTGCACGACCCTTGACGGAGGTCAACAAGGTCGTACGACTACCCTAATCCAATCTGCATCATATGCATAAGCAGATAAATACTAGTTAGCTACCGCACACTACGCCTTGACGGAGGTCAACAAACGTAGCATGAATACTAAGTAGGATTTATCTGAAATGACGGAGGGCTACGTCAGGTTTTTCTGAAAACCTATTGCGTAATGAACTTGATATCGTTGTAGAATCAAATGAAGTTTTGAAATGGAGTGATTTTGAGGCTCTTCTAGTTTTGCTAAAGGGGTCACTCCCGGTGAAGGGATCGTCGGCCCTTTCCTCGTCGAATGAGGTGCGGGATATATCATATATATCACTGTGCAAAGCAGAAACTATAGAAGCAATCAAAAGTCAAACCGAGTGTGTAGCATCTGCCAGTTATCGCTAAAGGAGTCACTCCCGGTGAAGGGATCTCGGTCCTTTCCTCATCGAATAAGGTGCAGGGTATATCATATATACCCCTATGCAAAGCAAGAACTGTAGCTACCTGTTTTATTTAAAATTTGATTCCACAACATCTTAGGTTTCTTTTCTTTCATTAATCACATTAATGAAGTCCCATCATTTAAATACCTAAACATCACAGATATATATGACGTACACTTATGCCATCCGCATTCGCCTCGATGTCCCCTCGTGCACCGTTAGGTTAGGTAACTAACGACAGAGCAGGGCAGGGCTAGCGCGGGTGTAAAACATAAGTAACGTCTATATAATATATCATATATACTATATACTATATCCATCACAGAACATCTCATGATCACATCACAGATATCGCAGCAGAAGAAACATATGAAACATTGGATATACTAGGACGTCCGTGTTTTCAATACGAGCCAGTATAAAACACGGATTCCACGGTCGTGATGAATAGCCAATCCCACTCCCCTAGACCCCTACGAGAGCGGCAAGCAACCCTGCCAATTCTAGGGTTAGGAGACCCGGACTCGACTCCTCGAGTTGGTCTCCCACTGGACCCCAGAACCCGGTTACTTGTGCTCCCCTCCTTGGGTCTATCCTAATGCGGAAAAGTAAATAATATACAAAAGGTGACAACTTCCGCTACCTGGAAGTGCCCCAAATAAAAGAATATTACATACAAGTTTTTACATGAATGAAAATGAAAAACACTCATCTCACATAAAAAACCCCGGCTATTCGAACACGACGATCCAATATAACATATCCAGCAACACATAACATCATATGTCATCAACGTAAGTAAGTATGCATACCCCAATTGTCGTTGACGTATAGCAACGAAACCGGCGATATGAACATACTACACTTACGGTCACAGAAAAGAAAGTGTAAAACTACAACAATTAGAATCCGCAACCTCTTTAGACATCGCATGGCTAACAGATATAAATCCCGCATTTTAGTCTCATTATCGAAAACTCTTTTCAATATCATATGGGACTAAATTGCTAGATTTATAACATTCATTCAGTTATCTCATAACTACTTGTGAATTCCAATTATTGTATCACATTCCAGATAAACAGAAAATGTTAAACTTTCCGATCGAACAGTCGAATACCCAAGTTTTCCCGATACAACTCAACACATGAAATAAGTCTAACAACATTCAGTTCGTGCCTCAGTACCAACGGTCCAGCCGTAGAAGGGTCAAGCCAACGCCTCACGTGTGGCACGCCGTACTGCCCCAAACCCGAAGGTTCAAAGGGCAGTTCAAGATGGTCACATAATCGAGTTAAGGTTTGTTGTCTTCTAGAGGGTCCATCGCGTTACTTGCACTACTTAGAACGTCGTTAAACTACGGAAAAATCCAACACTTGGAAATTTCCCGACAGGGGAAAAGTTGGGTATTTATATCCGGTCGAACTTTTTAACATATTCTAAAAATTATCCGGTAATACACAAAGACGAAATTTGATACCCCGATCGAAACACCGAATCCCCAAAGCAACCCCAGAAAATTCAACTCTTGAATAAATTTTAAAAATTCCCAGAAAATCCAACACCAGAAGGTATCAGTTACTGTGCAAAAATTATATAATAATTTAATAAAGCTGCCGCGGATCCGCCGCCTAAGGAGGCTTAGGCCGCGGATCCGCCGCGCTTTAGACTGTTCATGAAGAAATTTTTGCACCGTAATTCATATATTTCCCTGCTGAATTTTTTAGCAATTTTTAATCTGGAAAAATCCCAGAATTTAGAAAAGGTCCAGAGAGCATCTTAAAGTTAGGTTTTCGGGTTCGATCGGGTTTCAAATTGCGTCAAGACTTCGCCTAAGGCTCTAGCTAGGCTCTGATACCACTGTAGGGTTCCTAGGCACACTATAGAGGTCTCACAAGGCATCGAACATGCCAATTTAAAATTTTATGGGTGCCGAGAAACCCTAATACAGATCGTCGGCTAGATTTCTAGGCGAAACAATAAACTAGTTAACACTTTAACTAAAAGTTAGATGCTACAACCTTTGTAGATCCGGATATCCACTTCCTTAGCTCCACGTAGTCATCCTCTCGCTGTCCTTTTCGAATCCTAGACTCATTCGTCGGCTTCATCGGGAAAACGAGCGGAATAGGTCGTCGGCTTCGTGTCAAAGACGATCTACGTTGAGGTTGCGCAAGTTCAAGCTCCAACTTCACCAAGTTGTGAAACTTGTGAAGAAAACACCCAAAACAACTTGGCAAGAGGTAGAGGGTGAAGAAATAGGAGGTGGGTTCACTTTAGAATTAGATTTCACTCACTTTTTCTCAAGTTGCCATTGATGGCATCTAGTTTTCTCTCTTGAAGAAGAAGGAGAAGATGAAGCTAGTTTATGGTAAGTTTTATGATAAATTGAAAACGAAATCAATACTTATCATAATCTAACCTTAGTTGAGTGTAGAGAATGGACCATGGTTACTTGGATGAGTTAGGGTTAAGCATGAAGACAAGAATGGTCACTAAGGTCAAAGCTTCATGAAGCTTCAACATAAAACAAATAAAGCCACCATTCTTATCTTAATCCATTTCAAATAAATAAATAAACAAATAAATAAATAAATGGATATGCAAAACCCTAATTATCAAATTAATCATGGTTTAATCCTATACACTTAACTAAATGATCAAGTATCATCAAACATGATACAAATATGTGCACAAAAGTATATCACATATACAATGTGCATCAAGTGAGAAAAATCCGTTTAAAGTGAACCAATACTAGTTAATGTAAAGTAATATATCATATATATATATATATATATATATATAATTATACATTAAATCATTAAATCAACATTTGATTCAACGATCCGGTCATGTCGCACATAACCGACTAGAATCCAATGTATCGATTTATCGAATCAATGATTCGATAACTAGGTCATATCGAATATAACCAATCGAAACATATATCGCGAGAATGAAATACGGTATCACATACACGCATTATTCTCGGTCCTGCACATATCTCATATGCGCTCCTATTTCATTTCGCTTGAACCAGGAAACCTCTGTGTAGGACTCTAAAGACTCGTCAATACGCCGGTAGCAGATGATGATCACATCAAGCACCCACAAGCCGCAAGCGGTCTGCTAAACGTAACGGCCATCCGGGTATTGAGCGATCAGAAGATCGACGAGCTAGTCCGCTCACACTCCTGTGAATCCAACCAGTAACACTTACTGTACAGTCCGGTATGTTCGTCTGATATGTCGCATATCAAGTCTAGGGGTGGTAAACGTCAGACCCCAATAACCGATAAGTCGTGCCGATGTGAGGCTCATAACGGGTCGAGAAACTACTGGTAACACTTACCAACAAATCTCTGATCAGCCCTAGCCAGGGACTTCCCTGTTACGGCCAATCGAGCACAGCGCAACATCAACCCCCAATACCGGGAGAGACGAAACCCCTCCTATCGCTCATTGCCTCCATGTGACTCGGGACTGTACCCAAAGACCACCGTTTTGCATGCCCTCATGGACGTGGTAAGGTGGAGATTAAAGCACAGTGGGAATCACACAAGACTCTATGACGATCTCGGGTCTACAGACTAACCTGTACAAGTGTCACCTGAGAACTGCCATCTGACGTGAGGTATAATACCATCTGGGAGTTCTCGGCGAGTCCGTCCAGTGTACCCAGTCTCCACTGAGCACCCGTATACCATCTCTGATGTCAAACACCAATGGATGTGGGATCATCCATCGCCCATCTCATGGGTCGAGAAGCGTATACGCTAGTCTACTCTGGTATATCGATGCCCTGTCTCAATACACCCACGACCAGGGACCTTGAAGGATGTACTTATGGACTACCATGTCCCCACTAGTATGATCTGCATCACAGTCCAGGTAGTCAAGTACATATCCTAAGGGCTTTACCAACATGTAACTATAAGACAGTACAAAGAGACTAGTGTACATGTTAAGATAAAGAGCAACCAGATAGCATACTATCATGTCGAGCAAGAAAGTCATCTCTATATATGTCCAAGCATCCAATATAATATACATCATATGTACAATACTGGCCTCTAGGGCATACATACAACTAACATCTAGGGCATATACACTAACAATTTCCCACTTGCACTAAGGCCATATACTGGCGTATCGAAGACCTATCATCTCGATCAGCCGCTCGAACTGAGTCTGGGGTAAGGCCTTCGTGAATGGATCTGCAGTGTTATCTTCTGTAGCAACTCTCCGAACCTCGATCTCGTGGCGACCCACGATCTCCCTGATCAGGTGATACCGCCTCAAGATGTGTCTGGATCTCTGATGGGACCTGGGTTCCTTCGCTAAAGCTATAGCCCCATTGTTGTCGCAATACAGAGGTATTGGATCAACAATGGATGGAACCACCTGAAATTCTGTTAAGAACTTCCTTATCTAGACGGCTTCTTTGGCGGCATCTGCAGCAGCGATATATTCCGCTTCCATCGTCGAGTCAGCAACGTTTTCCTGTTTGGAACTCTTCCAACACACCGCCCCTCCATTGAGGGTAAAGACATAACCCAACATGGACTTGGAATCATCCTTGTCACTCTGGAAGCTGGAGTCAGCAAAGGCCTCGATCTGGAGGTCTTTTCCGCCATACACCAAGAACATCTCCTTGGTCCTTTTCAGGTACTTGAGAATGTTCTTTACCGCTATCCAGTGTTTCTCCCCAGGGTTTGATTGATACCGGCTTACCACACTCAGTGCATAAGCTACATCTGGTCTGGTACACAACATCGCATACATTATAGAGCCTACCGCAGAAGCGTAGGGTATAATAGACATGCGATCCCTTTCCAAATCAGTCTTGGGAGACATCTCCTTGGAGAGGGTGATCCCGTGACAAGCCGGTAGATTACCGCGCTTGGAATCTTCCATACTGAATCTTCTCTGTATGGTGTCGATGTACCTGGACTGTGAAAGTCCTAATATCCTCTTGGATCTGTCACGAAAAATCCGGATCCCCAGAATGTATGAGGCATCACCCAGGTCTTTCATGGAGAACCTGTGTGACAAGAACCCCTTGACAGATTGTAGCATAGGAATGTCATTTCCTATCAAAAGAATGTCATCCACATACAATACAAGGAATACAACAGTTCTTGCTACAAATCTACTATAGATGCATGGTTCATCTGGATTTTTGATAAAGCCAAATTCCTTGACCGTCTTATCAAAACAGATGTTCCAACTCCGCGATGCCTGCTTTAGTTCATAGATGGACTTAAGCAACTTGCACACCTTTCCGCTGCTCCCACTCTGAATGAAACCCTCTGGCTGGTCCATATAAACACACTCCTCTAAATTTCCATTCAGAAAAGCTGTCTTTACGTCCATCTGCCAAATCTCATAATCGTGGAAGGCAGCAATGGCAAGAAGGATCCGAATGGATTTCAGCATAGCCACTGGAGAAAAGGTTTCGTCATAGTCCAAACCAGGTCTTTGACGAAAACCCTTTGCAACAAGTCTAGCTTTATAGGTCTCAACCTGTCCATCTACACCAATCTTCCTTTTGAAGATCCACTTGCATTCTACGGGTTTTACCCCATCTGGAGCAACGTCCAACGTCCATAATTTGTTGGTGTATATGGACTCCATTTCGGTCCGCATTGCATCCAGCCATTTTACCGAGTCAACGCTCTGAATGGCCTGCTGGAAGCTAGTCGGCTCATCACTATCAATGATGCAATCTTCTCTATCCCCGTCTATGAGAAAACCGTAGTATCTCTCGGGCGGATGAGACTGCCTACTACTCCTGCGGAGCGGCGTAAGAATGTCCTGTTCTTTTGAACCCTCTGGTTCTCCTAAGCTTTCAGTAATAGTCTGTGGTTCTGGAATTTCTTCTAGTTCTATTTCGCTCCCACTAATTTCCTTTTCTAAGAACTGGTGTTCCAGAAAATAGGCATTAGGAGAAACAAAGATCTTTTATTCCTCTGCATAATAGAAGAGATACCCCCTGGAGTCTTTGGGTATCCCACAAACATGCACAGTACTGAGCGTGCCTCGAGTTTGTCCGCATGCTGCTTTTTGACAAAAGCTGGACATCCCCAGATCTTCAGATATTGAAGATAGGGTTTCTTCCCACTCCATATCTCATATGGTGTGGTAGGCACAGTCTTATTTGGAACTCGGTTCAGAAGGTATGCAGCTGATTCTAGCGCATATCCCCAGAATGATCGTGGTAACTCAGCGTTACTCATCATGGACCGTACCATATCCAATAGGGTTCGGTTCCGTCTCTCCGATACACCGTTATGTTGCGGAGTGTATGGAGGAGTAAGCTGAGAGAGAATTCCATTCTCTTTTAAGTAATCCAGGAACTCGGCACTTAAGTATTCACCACCTCGATCAGATCTCAGTGTCTTGATACTTTTGCCTGTTTGTTTTTCTACTTCATTCTTATATTCCTGGAATTTTCCAAAGGCTTCGGATTTATGTTTCATTAAGAAGACATATCCGTACCTTGAAAAGTCATCCGTAAAAGTAATGAAGTAAGAATAACCGCTTCGCGCATGTGTAGACATTGGACCGCACACGTCGCTGTGTACGAGTCCCAAGAGCTCGCTCGCTCTTACTCCGTGTCCAGTGAACGGAGTCTTTGTCATCTTTCCTTTGAGACAGGATTGACAAGTGGCATACGATTGATATTCGAACGGATCCAAATATCCTTCTGTATGTAACTTCGTCAACCTTCTCTCATTGATGTGACCCAGTCTACAATGCCATAAGAAATCCTGGTTTGTTTCCGGAGACTTTCTTTTGTGTGTATTCTGGACATTGAAAATCTGTGGTTGGTTTAATACGTATATACCATTGCTTAATGCACCTGACCCAATCAGAACATGATTAAGGTGAATGTTCACAACATTGCTTACAAATGCAAATTCGTAACCTTCTTTAGATAATAAAGATACAAAAATGATATTACAAGTTGCATTGGGTACAAAATAGCAATTACGCAAAACCAAAACGTGTCCATCTGACAACCCCAGGTGATAGTCCCCCACGAACTCAGCATCCATGCCAGCTCCATTTGCAACTCTGAGGGTCATATCACCTACCTTCAAAACCCTACGCCTTCTCAGTGCCTGTAAAGAATTACAGATATGAGATCCTGATCTGGTATCCAATACCCAGGATGTAGAGTTTATTGATAGACAGTTTTCAATAACATACACACCTGAAGCTGAAGCCGCAACTTGCTTCAGATCCTGGGTTCTGGCCTTCCAAGCCCTGCAATCCTTTTTCCAGTATACACTCTTGTGACAGTAAAAGCATTCTTCCTTTCTCACAAGCTTTCCCGCTACCTTTGTTGCTTTTGTCTTTCCCTTCGTATCCACTTTACTAACACCGCCCTTTGGTTTGGCGGGGGCTTTCTTCTTCTTTCCCTTGGCTTTTGCCTTGGACCTAAAAGAGGAAGATCCTCCTACAAACAAAGTGGATGTTTCCCTACCTTTTTGTAGGGTGCCCTCTGCACTCCTCAGCATGTTGAGGAGTTCTAAAAGTTCCACTTCTTTTTCTTGCAAGTTGAAGTTCAGGATAAACTGGGCGTAAGTGGAAGGAAGGGACTGGAGAATCAAGTCCGTATAGAGCTCATTCTCTACCGTGGTCCCAAGGTCCGCGAACTCCTCAATGAAGCTAATCATCTTAAGCATGTGTTCTGCTACCGATGATCCGACGGCCAATCTCGCTGAAAACAGCTTTTTCGAGACTTCGTATCTGGCGATACGTGATTGCTCTCCATACAGTTCTTTTGTATGGAGAAATATGGATTCAAGGTCCATATTCTCGTGCCTCCTCTGATGTTCATTGTCCATAGAGGCAAGCACGAGACACTTGGCCTTCGCGCAATCGATTTCCTAGGTCTTACGGATTTCCCTATCTGCGACGCTGGTTTTGGGACCTGGGACAGGGGGTGCTTTGGTGGTAAGGAGATACTCCAACTTGTCATAAGTGATTGCCATTTTGACATTCCTGAGCCAATCTTTATAGTTTGGCCCTGTATGTTTTTATCTAGTAGTAACTTAAGTCCAGTCATTATATTTGGTCGCTGCAATTAGGAGAGAGAGAAGAAACACTTTAGCATGATGCTCTTGCAAGTTTAGAGTGGTTTTTAATTTGTCTAAATAGGATGGCTCCCACTGTCTCTCGAATCCCTCCTCAAACCAAAAAGGAAGAATTAGTCAGGATCAATCTCACCGTACAATACTTGCTTAACCTTTCAGCCAGGCTAGTGTCGGTACTTCGAGGGAGGTTTTCCAACGCTTTCGTGAAGTTCCTTAATTAAATAACCTCTTTTCCCTGGGGCGTAGCCCCGCTAACACCTTTCTAGACACCTACTTGGTTTATAGCATTGATCGTTAAGTGAGAAATTTCCCGAGAAGTAGCATATACTCACAGTAGGATCGGGATCCAAATATCATTGCGTGAAAAAACTGAAGGAATCCTACCAGAATCATCACACTCTAAATGGTATGCAGCGCTAGCAAGTTTCAGTTCTTTTGAAACCCCCGATGTGGATTTTTGCCCCATGCTCTTATGACCTTGGCGTGAGGTCAAAATGTCATAAGTCACATGTCAAGTTCTTCCCATCATTATCCAGGTTAATTTGAACCCACCCGTACCTACCCTTGACGTAGGATAAAATGGCAGTACGACTGTCTCAAACCAACGCATTCTATCTATGCAACAGATAAATATCCGGCAGCTACCAATCACTATGCCTTGGCGTGAGGTCAAAATACATAGCTTGAATACTACCGAATATTTAACTGAAATGATGGAGGGCTACGGATGGTTTTGGCAAAACCGTGAACGTAGTGAACTTGATATAATCGATGGAACGAGATAGCTTTTAAAAGAAGTGGCTTAAGCTCCGCATTTAAAAGTTGTTTTTGAAAAGAAACCGAGTGATTTTGAAAGTGTTCCAACGACTCAACTTTGGTTTATTTTCTTGCATTAATTTAATGCGTCCCATCATTTAATCCTACTATTGCAGAAAACAAAGAAAATATGACGTACGCTTATGCCATCCGCATTCGCCACGGGGCCCCGTCATTACCCGTTAGGTTACTTAACTAACGACAGAGCGGGGGCTGGACTAGCGCGGATGCAAAACATAAGCAACGCCTAAATAGATATCATATATAGATATACACATTCGTCACATGCAATGATAGCCATTCCAGATCACAGATGAACACATTGGATATACTAGGAATCCGCAATCCGTACGAGCCTGTAGCGAAGAGCGGATTACACGGTCGCGATGAATAGCCAAGACCCCACCCTAGACCCCTACGGGTGCGGCAAACTACCCGCCAAGTACCCGAAGCGAAGCAACCTCCCTCAACACCATGAGTAGGCCACTCGGCACTTCGAGATACCCAGTAGTTTGTGCACCCCATCTTGGGTTTATCCAAGGAGCAAAAACAGTAAAAGAAATTATACAATGACGGCTACAACCCCATCCCAGTTGTGCGGCCATATAAATAAAATTACATCAATTACAAATTACATGAACTGAAAGAAAAAGAAAACTCTCATCTCACAACCCCCCGGCTATTCATCCGCGACAATCCAATGAATTCATATACACATACCATCAACATTACAGATCACAGATATGTATAACCCCCACTAATTGACGTATAGCGATTAGCAGACGTTCAATACATATATCACATCACAGATACAACCCGTTAGCTTATGTCTTTAGAAGTTCGATCAAAATACGGATTTTTAGGCCCCAAAAACAAATTTTGCTTTCTGGAAAATCTGGGCAGAAAAAACATATTGTAAAAATCCCAAAACACCCCACTGAACAAACTGCAGGAAAAATCGCCCACGGCCGAGTCAACTCGGCCGCGGATCCGCGGCGGGAGCATGCTCCTGCCGCGGTTCCGCGGCTCTTTGACCAAGTCGATGGACCATTTTTCTACAGTGTGTTCTAAAAAGACTGAGCCGATTTTTAGTGCAAGATTAATTATTTTTTGTACAGAAAACAGAATCGGCAGAAACTTGATTTTTCGGGCATGTTACGCGACTTTTTCTCCGATCGAACTTCTAGTTACTTTGCTAACATGTTAGATAGTGTTTAACTAGGCTCTGATACTACTGTAAGTCCACGTTACCTCTACCGGTACTTACGGGCTTGCGGAAATGATGAAAAACGATTTTTCTAGGGTGGTAACATGGACTCAAAATACGGATCTTTGTTAAACAACTATCTAACAAACCTAACAAGAGTTTTACCTACTCGGTTAGGGGGTTATACCTTAACTTGAACTCCTTCGTCTTCAACTCCTTGCGGTGGTCGGATGGTTCTCTCCTCGTCGTCTCTTTGTGCCGAAGATGGATCCACCTGAAAGCTTCTACCTTTGGCATCACTTCAAACTAGAAGAAACTAGAACACTTGGATTGCTAGACCTTGCGAACTAGGATGAGTAGAGGAGTGTGTTGGGTTTTATCTCTATGGTTTTTTCTTCTCAACACATGAGACAAGTGAACCATGAACTAGAGAGAGAGCAAGAGGAAGAGGGAGAGCTCAAGGATGAGAGAGAAAAGAAATGAAAGAATGAGCAAGACTTTTGCCATCCAAGCTCTCATAATCCAAAATCATGATAACTCATAATAGTAATTGAGTATTATGTGATGGTTGTTATAATATCAAGTGGCCATATCATTTCTTGCATTAAATGCAATGTGTGAACAAATAAGCAAGCCAAGTCAATGCCAAGAAATGATAGCCATTGTCATGATGATGGTCAACAAGTCCAACCTAGTCAACCGGTCAACTAAGTCAACAAGTCAACAAAGTCAACCATCAACAACCATGTCACAATAATACTTAATTAATATTATTGTTAATCATATTTCTTATTCTCATTATGGTTTAGCAAAAGTCAACTGTCAACAACCCTAATGAGAATCCTCTGCCTCTGTCTCTCTGTCAACTGTGCATACACATCTGCATCCGCGTTCCGAGGAACACGAATACAAACGAGATAAAACCAATCCCAAAACGTACACTAGGATCTGGCTTAAACCAAAGCCCGCTAGTGTTAACTGCCCGGACACTAAACGTGCACAGGTGCGCGGATGTGACCGAACCCTGTCACAAAACCATGCGACCTCCACTCTTTTGCCTAAAGGCGAATAGCTTTCTCTGTAGGACTCTAAAGACTCGACACTACGCTGGCAGTGGGTTTAACCACAGACCGCAAGCGGCACTAGCTGTGCGTAACGGCCCCTAGGTAGATGCCAATAAGAAGACCGACGAGGTGAAACCCATCTGAACTCTTACCGAGCCTGAATGTGACAATCTGCGTACAGTCCGGTCTGTTCGTCTGAGAATATCGCATGGCGGGCCTAGTGGGGCGGTAAACGTCAGTCCCCTAATAGCGGTATAAGTCGTGTCGGAGTGTAGCCCAGAACACCCAGAGATAACTCTGGAAACCTACCAGTATATCTCGCTTGCCCTGGCCAGGGACTTTGTGTAAAAGCTCTCCTAGACACAGTGCGATATCAACCCCCAATACCGGTCGAGACGAATCCTGTCTAATCGTCACTGCCTCCAAGTGCTTCGGGACTGCACCCAACTACTACCTATTTGCACGACTCCTTTGAGCCGTGGTAGGGTAGTAATCTAAGTACAGTGGGAACACAGTCGAGGCGAAGTGACAGTGTCAAGTCAGCGGACTAAGCTGTACTCATGTCACCTGGGAACTGATAACTGACGATAGGTATAGTACCAACCAACAGTTCCCCACGAGTCTTGTCCAGTGTACTCGTAACCTAACGAGCACCCACATACTATCTCAAGTACGACGTACCGACGGCTGTGGGAGAGACCGTCTCCCCTGCTGGGATGAGAAGCGCATACGCTAGTCTACTCCGGAGTATCGATGCCCTGTCTTGATAGTCCTATGACAAGGAACCTACATAAGGATGTGCTTGTGGATTACCCAGCCCCCACGAGTGTGACTACCATCACAACGCTGGTAATCAAGCAAAGATCCTAAGTGCTCCACTAATGTGTATAGGTGATATACTAAAATAAACACATGTACACATTAAAGTAGAAACAAACCAAGTAGTATACTACTATTTTGAGCAAGATTGTCTATAGAAGGTGAATATCCCAAGCTTCCATTAAATAATATACAAACTAGTATGATACAGTAATCGCCTCTAGGGCATATACACTAACAGAACCGTTGATGATCATCCTGGATGCGTGAGCCATCTTGGACTTCGTGATCGCGTCGACTTGATGATTTTTCCAAGGGGCTCTCGGTCCTTATTTATAGTCCCAAAGCCAGAACCCTTGCTTTCAAATTTGGAAGAAAACAGTAAAGATTCACCCAAAAAAGTCGCAGCTCCTAACTCCTCTTTCATGCGGCGGATCCGCGCCCAACATGGGGGTTTGGTCGCGGATCCGCGGCCCTATGATCTGATCGTTGGATCATTTCTCTGTGGCTTGATCCTTGTGATATGTGGCGATTTCTGAAACCTTTGGAACTTGGAAATCTTCTCGGAGTTGCTGCCAGACTTGATTTCTAAGTTTTGCTTTCTTAATTAGGCAGGTTTGCTTTAACAACTTGATTTCCTTGATTTTAGTCCTGAAAATTCTGCACAACAACTCAAATGATATTTTAGTAGAGTTTGTTTTCTTAAGATTTGGTCAATGATATTTTTTGCATACATTTTCCTACCAAATGCTAATTATAATATATAAATACATGAAAATAGTCTTTTTACAGATAAACCCTCATATGTATCGTATATTATAATAAACACCTTTTCTAATATAGAAATAGTAGGAAAAATGTAATAACAAATGTGCAGTTTTATGAACTGAAAAAATACCCCCAAATTTATCTTTGATCATCCCGAGCAAACTAGTTTATTCAAGAGAAGGAGAAAAAGAAGGGAGAAAACTAAGCACACTTTCGTAGGCAGACACGATTGCACTGAGCACGTGCAACAAGCCGTTAAACCTCTAGGTGTCCCTAGTAGGAGGAGTGTTGTCTCCTGAGGGTTTTCAGTGGATTACACCCACAAAATCCTATAATAAAAGAGAGATGGTGAAATTTACATATAAAGATAAGAACCATAAAAGAAATACTTTGAAAATTTAGAGTTTCCAACTACACTAGCTTTTCAGTTGTTATGAGCCCTATCTTAATAGTCATGAAAAGATGTTAGAAATCACATTATCCCTCAATAAAACATCATCTTTATTCTTCATTCCTACCTTTCATCCAAACATCGATCATATAACCCAACGTGTGTGTAATGGACATCCGTACACTTGGAGAATTCAATTCAAGCTATCATACTCTTGTCCATCTACCTCAGTACTTTTTAATTTGATGAATATTTAAGGATTTGCTTACACATTTTCATGCGACCGTTAATACTTCTTGAGGTACTAACTGACCGATTACTTATGTGCTTGCAGATTAGGTGATAGTATTTTTCTTGTCTTGCACCACCTGAGGCTTAGCAGTGACTCCCAAACCAGTTGGTCTAAAGCACTAGGTGATGAAGCACCCTCGCTATATTTTTTTTATTGCTGCCTTGGCGATAACAAAACCAGTGTTCATTTTTCTTTTCACCATTTTTATATTTTCTTCATTTTTTTATTTCCTTCATACTTTGGTTTTTAGACAAGAGCATTTCAAGATATCCTCTACTATCCCGAGTTTCAAGACATTTGTAAGTGTATATAGTAGGGTATCAACATTCAAATGTTTGGCATTCAGAATAGAAACTATTTTCAGACTTATTTTTATCCTCAGATTAGTGACTTCTTTCATCTTACTAACCCTTGGGACAACAGCTCATAATTACTAATTACTAGTTCGTTTAAGAAAACTTCTAATTTTCTTAGTTTTCTTAAACTATTCCTATGTTTTGGATGTAATTTTTCACTTTCCACTCTTTTGTTATAAAAAAATAAAAAATTTGAATGCCCAGTGTCAAAGATAATTCAGTGAATACAAACCTGCCCCCCAAACCTGTTTTCAGCAGTGTCCTCACTGATGTAGCCTTTTTGAGAGCATGGACCTGTATACTTGGGGAGAGATAAAAGGGGTAAAATAATGGTTAAATGAAAACTACTCCCAAACTTGATCTTTGGCACACACAGATATTCAATTAAATTCATTTTTACTCACCTCCATTCTTAAAATGAGAAATTATTACCAAAACATGGAGGTGAGGCGGAGGAAATTCAGTTCTGATAAAGCGGCTCCTGTAAAAACAGGAGCTCCTCCGCTGGGTCAGCAGAGAAATACGGTTTTAGTCTATGCCCATTTACTTTAAAAATTGAACCGTTTTTCAAATTTTCAACTTCTACTGCCCCGTGCGGATGTACATACCGCACCACAAAAGGTCCTTTCCAACGAGATTTTAGCTTACCCGGATGAAGATGGAGACGGGAATCGTAAAGAAGGACTTGTTGCCCCGATGTGAAGGTTTTTCTAAAAAGATTTTTATCGTGGAACACTTTAGTCCTGTTCTTTACTATCCCCGCATTATCCTAAGCTTCATCACGGAGTTCGCTTAGCTCATTCAATTGCAGCTTCCGATATCTGCCTGCATGATCAAAATCGAAGTTAAGCTCTTTAATAGACCACATTGCTTTATGTTCGATCTCGACAGGAAGGTGGCATGCCTTCCCAAACACAAGGCGGTATGGAGACATACCAAGATCGGTCTTATAAGCGGTGCGGAATGCCCAAAGAGCATCTATCAATTTGGTTGACCAATCCTTATAGTTTTTAGAAACCGTCTTCTCCAAAATTTGTTTGATCTGCCTATTTGAGAGCTCAGCCTGCCCGCTTGTTTGGGGATGATAGGGCGTAGAAAGCTTGTGAGTGATTGAAAATTTCCGCATCCAGGCCTCAAAAGACCGATTACAGAAATGTGTCCCGTTGTCGCTAATTATAGCGCGAGGGTGTCCGAATCGTGAAAAGATATTTTCTTTAAGGAAATTAATGACAACTTTGTTGTCATTAGTGCGACACGGTATAGCTTCCACCCATTTCGAGACATAATCAACCGCTAACAAGATATATAAATTCCCAAATGAGTTGGGAAAAGGGCCCATAAAATCAATACACCACACATTGAATATTTCCACAACCAATATAGGTTGGTGCGGCATCTCATTTCTTCATGAAATCCGACCCAAATGCTGACATCACGGACAAGTTTTGCAATGTTCATATGCATCTTTAAATAATATTGGCCAATAAAATCCACATTGCAAAACTTTCTTCGCCATTTTTCGAGGACCAAAATGATCGCTGCATGCCTGATCAGGACAAAATGATAACACACACTTGAATTCATCGTTAGGGACACACCTGCGAATGATTTGATCCGAACAATACTTAAACAGATAAGGTTCATCCCAGTAAAAGTATTTTACTTAGGATAGAAATCGAAGTTTGTCTTGTTTCGACCAATCGCTAGGAATAAGTCCCGTCGCAAGATAGTTCACGATATCCACGAACCAAGGTTCGTAGGATACAGTCAAGAGCTGTTCGTCAGGAAATGAGTCATTTATCGGCACGGTCAAAGTTGGTGAAGAAGTGATGCATGAAAGATGGTCGGCTACAACGTTTTCACATCCACTCTTTTCTCGGATGACAAGATCAAATTCTTGTAACAATAGGATCGAACGTATTAGCTTGGCCTTCGCATCCTTCTTCGATAAAAGATGTCGTAGGGCGGAGTGATCTGTGTAAACCACAATAGGTGAGCCAATCAAGTAGGGCCTGAATTTCTCTAATGCAAATACAAATTCTAAGAGTTTTTTCTCGGTAGTTGTGTAATTTATTTGTGCATCATTCAAGGTCCTACTTGCATAGTAAATTACATGTAGCATCTTATCAATGTGTTGTCCTAAGACAACACCAATAGAAAAATCTGATGCATCACACATAAGCTCGAACGGGTGGTTCCAATCCGGAGATGATAGAACGGGGGCTGTAGTGAGTGATCCTTTAAGCGATTCAAAAGCAGCCTCACAATCCGAATCGAAGTGAAAAGTGGTATCTTTGGCCAATAGAAGGGTTAAGGGTCTAGCAATTTTGCTAAAGTACTTAATGAATCTCCTATAAAATCTTGCATGACCAAGGAAGGATCGTATATCTTTGACGCAATTAGGACGAGGGAGGTTATGAATGACATCTATTTTATCTCTGTCAACCTCAATGCCTTTTCGTGAAATTATATGTCCAAGTACAATACTTTCTTGGACCATAAAATGGCATTTTCCCCAATTCAAAGTCAATTTCTTATCCTTACAGTGGGTAAGAACCGCGTCAAGATTACGAAGGCAGTCCTCAAAGGAGTCCCCAAAAATGGAGAAATCGTCCATAAAAATTTCCAGAAAATTCTCCACCATATCTGAAAATATCCCCATCATGCACCGCTGAAATGTAGCGGGAGCATTGCATAACCCAAAGGGCATGCGTCTATAAGCAAAAGTTCCGAAAGGACAAGTAAATGTGGTTTTATCTTGATCCTTTTCGGCGATGGGGACCTGGTTATAGCCAGAGTATCCGTCCAAGAAACAGTAGTATTCGTGTCCAGCTAATCGTTCTAACATCTGGTCAATGAAAGGTAGAGGGAAGTGATCTTTCCTCGTCGCGGCATTGAGTTTCCTGTAATCAATACATACGCGCCACCCAGTTTGTGTGCGTGTTTGGATTAACTCATTAGCCTCATTCGTGATGACCGTGATGCCAGACTTTTTAAGGACCACATGAATTGGACTAACCCATTGGCTATTAGATATATGGTAAATTATTCCACTATCAAGGCACTTGACGATTTCTTTCTTTACCGCCTTCTTCATAACGGGATTTAACCGTCTTTGTGGGTCTCGGGTTGGTTTGGCTTCATCCATCAAATGTATGTAATGTTCAACAATTAAGGGACTAATCCCTTTGATGTCGGCAATTGTCCAACCAAATGCTTGTCGATTCGATCTAACACCGCCAAAAGTGCGTTCTCTTGCTCTAAGGCTAGAGAAGCGGATATAATCACCGGCAAAGTCTCATTCTCTCCTAAATATGCATATTTAAGATGAGAAGGTAGCGGTTTGAGATCAAGAATTGGCGGAGAAACAATAGAAGGTGGGGTAAGGGAATAATATTCGGACTCCCTAAGAGGTTCAAAACTTGCATAAGATATTGACTCGGAAAGTGCTGCTGACTTTTGCAACGAGTCAACGGGTTCAAACTCAAGGACGGACTCATTGATCATATCCTCAATATGAAGTGGTGCAAGATCAAACGATGTCTCATTAGTGTTGTCGAGATCATCAAAGCAAAGTTCCTCATCCATGCGGCTTTCGGGTGCTATCTCGTGGATGGAACAAACATCCAACAAATGAGCAGAAGGTTCCGATGGCTGACTTCCTAGCTTGTAAATATTAAGCTCAATTGTCATTTTCCCGAAGGATAAGTTCATAAAACCGTTACAACAATTAATTACAGTGTTAGAAGTTGCTAGGAAGGGTCGACCAAGTATCACCGGGATTTGATTGCGTGGGTTTGCCACAGGTTGTGTATCTAAAACAATAAAGACCACGGGAAATATGAATTCCCCGACTTTAATTAACACATCCTCTAGTTCGCCCCGAAGTTTGGTGATCGATCGGTCTGCCATCTGGAGAGTACAATGGGCGGGTTTTAACTCTCCAATTCCTAACTACTCGTATACTGAATAAGGAAGCAAGTTAACGCTAGCGCCAAGATCGAGTAAAGCACGATTAATATTTTTACCCCCAATAGAAATAGAGATTGTAGGTCAGCCGGGGTCCTTACGTTTCTTTGGTATTTGTTTGGTAAAAGCTGTGCTAACATTACTCGTCATGAAAACCTTCTTAGGCACTTAAGTTTTTCTCTTCCTAGTGCACATGTCTTTAAGGATTCTTGCATAAGATAGGACTTGTTGAATAGCATCTAGGAGAGGAATATTCACGCTAACTTGCTTAAACATTTCCACAATCTTCTCCATTTGCGGGTTAGGTCTGTTGGCCCTTAATCTGTTTGGAAATGGAGCTTGATCAATAAGTTTTGGGTCCAACGTTTGTGGAGAAGACTGTGGGGACGGATTCAATCCCAAAATTGGAGTGGGAATCGACTTAGATAGATTTGGCGAAATGTTTGAGCCTTGGGGAAAACGGAGAATAGGCTCAGATGAAGGTGGGAGACTAAACGAATTAGGGGAAGAAGAAGAAGCCGGGGTATCATTGGTGTCACTAACATCAAATTGCTCACCCACTCGGTTATTCGGCACTTTTCCCGATCTCAACGTAGTAACGACATTCACATTATGATTTTTTGAATGGCCAGGAATCGGTAGGGGTTGGGATAGGAGTTTCTTTTTCTCTCTCGCACTCATTGCGGCGTTTAACTGTGCGAGTTGGTTTTCTATTGATTTAATACTCTCACCGTGGGAGGCGGAATCTTGCTTTATTGTATCAATCGAAGACTTCATCTCAGCCGACATTTGAATGGTATGTTTCATAAACATATCCAAAGTTTGTGGAATGAAGAGTTGTCAGTACCGGCCACTTGTGGTGTAGAAGTGTTGGCCGGACTTTGAAAATTCTGTGACTGAAAGGGGAGCTGATTCTGTGGTTGTGATTGCTGTGGAGGAGGTCTTTGATAATTGCTTTGGAACTGATTTTGATTTTGGGGTTGGTTTTGGTTCCAAGCAAAATTAGTATGACTCCTCCATCCTTGATTGTACATGGAAGAATAAGGATCGTTTCTAGGTCGCTGCTCAAAAGCAGCATTAGTTTGAAATGATGCATTCATAGGACATTCTTCCGTTAAGCGTGAAGGATCTGAACAGCAACCACAGACGGTCTTGGGAAGCGTGACCTGATTTAGGGAGAATGATGAGAACTTGTTCTCAATAGCGTCGAGTTTCTTCTGTATCGCTTCCATTTCGGCTTTTACTGCGATGGAAACATCGAGCTGATGAATACTTCCCTTAGAAAAAGGTAGTCTTACGCTTTCCCACTGCAAAGTGTGTTCAGCAAGGTCTTCCAGATATTTCCAAGCTTCACCGTCGTCTTTAGACATGAAATTGCATTGACAATTTGTTTCAAGCATCTGCTTTGTCGCTGGATTAATGCCCTCATATATAATTCGGCATAAATCCCATCTATTGATTCCATGATGAGGACATTGGATAAGCAGATCATTGAAACGTTCAAAGCACTTCCAAAATGGTTCATTGGGAAGCTGGGTGAACTGGTTGATCTCGCTCCTAACACGGGCGGACTTATGGTTTGGGTAAAACTTCTTAAAAAATGCTATTACGAATTCATCCCAATTAGTGATAGAGTGTGCGGCAGTATTATAAAGCAATTTTTCTGCCAAGTCGCACAGTGTGAATGGGAGAAGACGCAAGCGCATAGCATCCACAGTCAATTGTGAAGTACCCATCATTGCTCATACGTTTTCGAATTTGGTGATGAAAACGTACGCGTCTTCCGACTCAAGCCCGTGAAATTTGGGCAGTAGATTGATGTAGTAGGGTTTAATTTCGAAATTATCCCCGTTAGCTGGTGGAATGGATAGACAAGTAGGAAGAGGACCACGGATAGGATAGCATCTCTCTTGGAGAGAGATTGTTCATATCATAATATTGCAGTTTATATTCCCCAATTCTTATTCGTTTTATAAAAAAACAGGTGCTTTTGACGCATGTCTGCTACATGTTACAGGTTACAGGTTCTTGGACAGAAAACAGTGCAAACGATGTAAAGACGATGAAAATGTGGATTTTAACCAACAAACAGAGAATCTTGATCAAGCCTACATAAGGAACAATTCACAAAGCAAGATTCAAGACATCGACTCAAAGCGAACGGTTAAAAATCCATTGCAAATTGTTCACTGAAGATCTGGAACCAACCTAGAAGCCCAAATGGAAAAAGATATATATAAATAAGAAGCCCAAGCCAACAAGAAGCAACCAAGGAAATTTCATCAAGAGATCTCCCCAAAGGGCCGCGGAACCGCGGTCCAAGCCCACTAATGCCGCGGTTCCACGGCCATTTAGTGCCCGTGTCGGTGGATTTTTCCTGTGTCGGTGCGTCGGTGCGGGTGTTGGGATTTTCCATGGGCAAATCTGTAATTGCACATGTGCGAGAGTCTGTAACCGTAGTTTTCCTGTTTTCCTATAAATTGTAATCACAGATCTGTAAAACTCAAGCCTCTTTTCAATCAATAAAATTCAGAATTGCTTGGAGCTTATTCAGATCTGTTCTATATTGCTTGGAGGGAGCCGTCAACCTAGTAAGTTAATTTCTGTGTTTTTATTCTCTCTTAATTAGTGTGTTCTATCATCCCCTAATGAGCGAGTAATCTCCTCGCTTGTTAGGGTTAGCCTTAGGGAAAGGTTTGAGAGATGAGATCTCTCACCCCTTTCACGCCATCCACACCTAAGAGTTAGAACTCCATGCATGCACGCACAACCGCTCCCTACGACATCCTACCCCTCGAGGTAACGATGAACCGTAGTATAAAGGGCCGGTTGCACGTGTTTTCCATAGGGGTTAGGGTAATTATCGATAAAGGAAGGATACGAATCTAGAGGAAGACACATCTTCCCAAAAGATTCGGATCCACTTTATTGATAATTACCGTAACATCTAATAGATTTAAAATAGGGCAATGAAAGCGGTGAGGAAACCTTTAATCTCCAAACTTCCCCTAAACCTAACCCTAGCAAGACTTTAATTTAGATTAATTTAGTTTATTGATAGATCTAGGTTTTTATAGATTTAATAAACCAACCAAAACAATATTTGGAATCAACTCGTAAAAACACAAATAAGAAAATTACCCATCTCTGTGGATCGACCCGTACTCACCGGCTAGCTGCAAAGCGACGCCGTTTCTGATTGCGGTAAACAAAAATTTTCATATTAATCAAATGGCGCCGTTCCCGGGGATGGCGTAAAATTTCTTTCTGTATAATTTCGGGTTGATAAAATTTTATAAAAAAAAAATTATAAAAATCTGAAAATAAAAAATGAATTTTATCAATTTTGATCTGTTTGAAGGGTTTATTGTTTGAATCTTGCAGGAACAGCGAAGAATTGCGGATCTGGAAATTCACAGAGGGTAAAAGAAAATAAATCATATCAGAACAGAAGGGAAAGATCACAACAGAGCCACACAAATTTTTTGAGCCACTGTTCTCCTCATCCCGCCGCGTTTCCGCCGCATAAGGAGGCCCCACACCGCGGTTCCGCCGCGCCTTGGCCTCGTCAGCGTATCAATTTTATATGGTTTGATCTCTCCTTCTCCCCTCTGCAACCTACAATATATCCACTGTGAAAATTTTCTGCAGGATTTCTTTGCGCTAAAAATCTTCTCTCTCCTTCTAAATAACAGATTTTCTGCAGGTTTCTTTGCGCCGCGCTAAAAAATTGATTGCAAGTGAATTTTATTGTTTTGCATAATTTAATCGGACTTTAAGGGGCTAATTGACCAAACTCAGATTGGGTGGGGATTTCATCACCCTTCTCAGGACCCCAGAAAACACCTAAAGCATTTGCATTAACCACAATTAATTAAAAAATACTAGACACAGCCCTAAGGACATCGAACTCAATAGGAAAAGGATTAGTATAGGCATCGACCGTTTATCCTAACTGACTTTGCGGTGTCTAGGCTAGTGGTTTTTAATTTGGCCCACTACTGTGGTTCCTTCCCACTTACCTGGCCGTACTTGTCGATGAAGAGGCGGTTTGAGGTCCTATTTCTAGCCCTAGTTAGGAGCTGTCTAGCAGACCTAGGCGACCCTAGATCTAGGCCTGATTGTGCATGTGTGGTTGATACAGTTGTGTCACGAGTCTCTTTTCAAAACTTCTTTGCAAACTCACACATAAAAAAAAAGAAAAAAATCTTTTCAAAACTTGCAACTTGTCGCTAAGAAAACTTGTAACTCACTTCCACTACTTCCCTTCACTGACGTTATCATACCCCCGCATTCTGTCTTTCTTTTTTCTGACTACACTACCCCTTTTAGTGTATGTCATTTTGGACTAGGGATACTAACGCCCGATTAGTCCGTGTTTCGTTGGTACCTACCGACGAACCCTTCGACGAACCCTACGTCGACATTCCGTCCATTTCCTTACCTCCACCTTCAAATTCTTCTTTCGAAGGTATGTCGGGATTCAACCCCAACGATACCTTACCGACGGGAATGATTCCACTTCCGTTAGGTGCGAATAACCCGAATCTTCCGCCTGTTGTAGCGCCCGCACGAGTTGCGCTCCAGGATCTCTTCTATCCCGTCCGCACTTCTTTACCTACTTGTCTTTCACCCCCACCGGCAAATGGGGACAATTTTGAAATAAAACCACATTTCATCAATATGCTGCCAAAATTTCATGGTTTGGAATCAAAAGATGCGTATATTTTTATTAATAAATTCCAAAATGTGTGCGCTATAATAAAAACGACCCAATTAAGTGATGACGCTATAAGGCTAAGGGTCATTCTTTTTACCTTATGTGACTTAGCCGAGAAGTGGCTATATAGCACCGCATCACATTCCATTAGAAATTGGGACGAGTTTGTGAGAGCTTTTCTGAAAAAGTTCTATCCTCATCATAAAACTGCTAGATCCGTAACGAGATTATACAATTTTCACAGCTTCCTTCCGAACCATTTTGGAAGTGCTTCGAGAGATTTAAAGACCTACTTGTTCAATGCCCTCATCATGGGATCGAAAGTTGGCAACTTTGCCAAACATTATACGAGGGATTGAACTCGGCAACGAAGCAGTTGCTAGAAACTATATGTCAAGGTCATTTTCTTTCCAAGTCTAGCGACGAAGCGTGGCAGTTTCTTGAGGATCTTAGTGAGCAAACAATTCAGTGGGAGAGTACCAAGACCACATCATCTTCTTCTGTTGGTCAATCTAGGGCAGGCATACATCAAGTAGATATGTCGATTGCTATGAAGGCCGAGATGGCCGCACTTATGAAAAAGCTAGAAGCCATTGAGACCAAAATCTCATCGTCTTCTCCTGCCCCTGCTTTACCTCCACGAACTGTTTGTGCTTGTTGTGCGAATCCATCGCATCTAACCGAAGAGTGTCCTTATAATGCACCTATTCAAGGACAAGATCAAGTCAATGCTGCATTTCAGCAACGACAAAGAAACGATCCGTACTCTTCGACATACAATCCGGGATGGAGGAGTCACCCAAATTTCGCTTGGAACCAAAATCAACAAGTCCAAGGAAATAACAATTTTCAAAGACCTCCTCCACAACAACAACAAGCACCTTTACAAACTCAAAACCAGCAACCTTTCCAACAACAACCTTATACAAATCAAACGAACAATTTGGTTCAACCAAATGATGATAAGGTTATCTCGCTCGAAAAAAGTCTAGATGCATTTCTTAAGCAATCTACAGAATCCGCAGCAAGATTTGAAAATTATGTTCAGTCTTTGATGCATAACAATGCCTCACACGATCACAGTATCAAATCAATTGAGGCACAAATTGCACAATTAACTGCTGCGTTGAGCGAGAGAGAAAAGGGAAAGCTTCCATCTCAACCATTGCCAAATCCCGGTCACACACAAAACGCATATCACAATCACAATGTAAATGCGGTGACCACGTTGAGATCCGGAAGAGAGTTGCAAAATAATGTGGGAACTCATGATGACATCCCTGCCAGTGGTTCTTCTTCTTCTTCTTTTTCTTCGTCTTCTCCATCGTCACCTTCCCCTTCTTCATTTTCTTCTTCTTCTTCTTCACCTTTTTCTTTAGAGCCTATTCTCCACCCTTCACATGGCTCTACTTCTTCTAGCTCGAACGGACCCATTTCTCACAACATGAACACATCTACACCGGGATCCGTTCATACTCCACATTCTACTCCACAGACATTTGACTCAACGAATTTTCAAAATGATCCATTCCCAAACAGGTTGAGTCCTAATAAACCAACTGCACAAGTAGAGAAGATTGTGGAGATATTTAAGCAGGTTAGCATAAATTTACCTCTCTTGGATGCAATCCAACAAGTCCCTTCATACGCGAAAATCTTAAAGGGCTTATGCACCTCGAAGAGAAAAGCATCTCAACTACCCAAGAAAGTGCTAGTGGCTAGTGCAGTGAGCAATGCTATTAACCACCATCAAACCTTACCCCAAAAACGAAAGGACCCTGGCTGTCCTACGATTTCAATCACAATTGGGGATAAGAAAATTAATTGAGCACTTTTAGATCTTGGGTCTAGTGTTAACCTGATTCCCTACTCCATGTACGAACAATTAGGGGTTGGAGAGTTGAAACCCACTCGTTGTACTCTCTAAATGGCTGATCGATCAATCACCCATCCAAGGGGTCAGCTAGAGGATGTGTTGATCAAAGTTGGGGAGTTCATATTCCCCGTTGATTTTATTGTTATGGATACACAACCTGTTGCTAACCCAAGAAACCAAATTCCGGTGATCCTCGGTCGACCATTTTTGGCCACTTCCAATGCTGTAATAAACTGTCGCAATGGCTCCATGACTCTATCCTTTGGGAAGATGTCTAGTGAGTTCAATATTTATAAGATGGGAAGTCTGCCCCCCGTGCCTAAAACTAGTACACGAGAAGTTTGCTCTATTCACGAAATCACGCAGGAGGACTGCGAGCTTGAAAGATTTCTATTTGATGAAAACAGCTTTGACGCCACTAGTGCGTCCCTCCTTGAGCCTACCACCGTTGACACAACCGATATTGATTATGAATGTTTCACTTTTTCGGATGATGACGACTCAAAGCCTGAATACGAGTCTTTTGAATTTTTGGATGAGTTAGTTGAACCATCCGAATCGGTTGTTTGTAGTGATTTCGAACCTGTGTTGGAGTCCTTTGAGTTCAAGGTAGATTCCGCAATGATTCTTTCGCCTCCGAAACTCGAACTCATGTCCTTACCGCCTCACCTTGAATATGCTTACATAGGTGAGAATGAGACCTTTCCTATTATCATATCGGCTTCTCTAGCCCTTGAGCAAGAGAACGCCGTTTTGATGGTCTTTCAAGATAGGCGGCAAGTTTTCGGTTGGACTATGGCGGACATCGAGGAGATCGGTTCCCTTATAATTGAATATCGTATGAAATTGATGGATGATGCCACGTCAATAGAGGACCCACAGGAACAGTTTGGGGATATTGTGGTTAGTCAACCTCCTCTTTTAGAAGTTGAACCACCCCCATTTCTTTTAATAAGCTACGAGAATGCCAATATTCCACTGATTGCTGATCATTCGCATTCTCATTTTGATTCATCACCACCTCCTGTCTATTCACCTCCATACCTTCCATACCACCATTTCTATCTTCCTCAATTCTTTTTGGACCGCCACAACTTATTCTTCTACCAACCAATACTCTTTACTGATAAATTTTTCAACTGGTTGGTGTTGACGTTTGGTCTATGCAAGGTTTGGCAGTAATGTCTAACGTAGTTTAAATGAAGTTTGGGGGAGGGCCTTTCTGTATATATTTTTGTTTTTCTTAACAATAAAAAAAATTATAAATAAATAAACAGGGAAGTGCCAGTATTTTGACCCTATTGGTTTCGCATGACAGTGAGGACACTGTCAAGTTCAAGTTTGGGGGTATGTGCGGTACGTCTTCTTCCTTCGCATTCATTTGTACATACTTTTGCAAATTTTATTTGAAAAACCCATAAAAATTGAAAATTTTCAAAAATTATAAAAAAAATTTGTATTCAATTTTGGCCTTATTTGACTAGAGTTTGACATATAGGTTAACTAGCTAGGAACAACTAGATCTTAGACTTAGTGAATTAAAAACCCTAAAGATAACATTCCTTAAAGTTTAGCGGTAGAAAGTATATGCCTTGTAGTTTATTTAGAAATAGGCAAATTTTAAGTTCATTTCTTAGGCTAAGTCGAAACAAGGGAAGAATATTGATGTTCTTATTAGAGTATAAGTTTGAAAAATAGTTCCTAGCTTAAGTCTAGATTCTGAAAATGTATACCCTACAAATTGCACAATCACACACCTTAAAACTTGGAATAGTAGAAGAGACCATGAAATGCTCTTGTCTAAAAGTTCTTAGTACAATGAAAATAAAGAAAAAAAAGTGAATAAAAAAAATGGACACTGGTTTTTTGTGATTACCTAAGGCTGTAAAAATAGAAAAATCTTTAGCGAGGGTGCTTCATCACCTAGTGCCTTAGACCAACTGGTTTGGGAGTCACTGCTAAAAGCCTTGGGTATTGCAAAAAACTAGGAAGTACGCTTTAAAGTGCTAACGCATCTTGTAATCGGTTGTTGGTACCTCAAGAAGTATTAACAGTCGCATGAAGGATGTGTAAGCGAAATTCAAAATTAACGAATTAATAAGTGCTTTGGACAATAGACGAGAGTACGATTGCTTGATTTGAATTTCCAAGTGTAGGGGTGATATTTACACACACGTGGGGATATGTGATTAGAGTTTAGATGAGAGAAAGGGATGAAGAATAGAACTTGTATCTTTAGTAGAGTTGATAGAAATTCCTAAGTGGAGATGAAACCCTAGAAGAAAAGACTTAAGAGATGCCGAAAGCTAAGCAGGTCTACATAACATATATAATCTTAAGTTAGATGATGAGGAAGTGTGAAGAATGTGGGTGGATAATTTGCGAGTCAAAAGATAATAGAATTCCTTGTTAGAAAACCTAATTGGAGAACAAAAGTCGAAATGCCGAATTGATAGGATTTTATGGGTGTAATCCGCTGAAAACCCTCAGGAGACAACACTCCTCCTACTAGGGACACCTAGAGGTTTAACGGCTTGTTGCACATGCTCAGTGCAATCGCGTTTGCCTGCGAAAGTGCGGTTAGGTTAGGATTTTAGTGAATAAAAAAATAAGTTTGCTCGAGGATGAGCAAAAGATAAGTTTGGGAGTATTTGTTCATATCATAATATTGCAGTTTATATTCCCCAATTCTTATTCGTTTTATAAATAAACAGGTGCTTTTGACGCATGTCTGCTACATGTTACAGGTTACATGTTCTTGGACAGAAAACAGTGCAAACGATGTAAAGACGATGAAAATGTGGACTTTAACCAACAAACAGAGAATCTTGATCAAGCCTACATAAGGAATAATTCACAAAGCAAGATTCAAGACATCGACTCAAAGCGAACGGTTAAAAATCCATTGCAAATTGTTCACTGAAGATCTGGAACCAACCTAGAAGCCCAAATGGAAAAAGATATATATAAATAAGAAGCCCAAGCCAACAAGAAGCAACCAAGGAAATTTCATCAAGAGATCTCCCCAAAGGGCCGCGGAACCGCGGCCCAAGCCCACTAATGTCGCGGTTCCGCGGCCATTTAGTGCCCGTGTCGGTGGATTTTTCCCGTGTCGGTGCGTCGGTGCGGGTGTTGGGATTTTCCATGGGCAAATCTGTATTGCACATGTGCGAGAGTCTGTAACCCTAGTTTTCCTGTTTTCCTATAAATTGTAATCACAGATCTGTAAAACTCATGCCTCTTTTCAATCAATAAAATTCAGAATTGCTGGGAGTTTATTGAGATCTGTTCTATATTGCTTGGAGGGAGCCGTCAACCTAGTAAGTTAATTTCTGTGTTTTTATTCTCTCTTAATTAGTATGTTATATCATCCCCTAATGAGCGAGTAATCTCCTCGCTTGTTAAGGTTAGCCTTAGGTAAAGGTTTGAGAGATGAGATCTCTCACCCCTTTCACACCATCCACACCTAAGAGTTAGAACTCCATGCATGCATGCACAACCGCTCCCTACGGCATCCTACCCCTCGAGGTAACGATGAACCGTAGTATAAAGGGCCGGTTGCGCGTGTTTTCCATGGGGGTTTGTTCCCCCAATCAGAGCAAGGCTCTGTTTGAATTTCAAAAATTCAAATTTTTGAAGCAACGCTTCAGATCCCGTGCGCTGCGCGCAACGCGCCACGTGTCAGAAATTGACACGGCAGCACAACGCCCAAGGCAGTGCGTCCAATCAAAGCAAGAGCAAGGCTCTTTAAAAAACATAAGCAACACTCAGTTGCGCAAGCGCTGCGCTGCGTGACACGTGTCTGCGCAGTTGCGCAAGCACAACTGCGCAAGAACACCGCAGCGCGCCACGTGTTAGAGCAGTTGCGCAAGCACAACTGCGCAAGCGCACCGCCGCGCGACACGTGTCGGCGCAGTTGCGCATACACTGTTGCGCAAGCGCACCACTGCGCGACACGTGTCGGCGCAGTTGCGCAAGCGGAGTTGCGCAAGCGCTTCACTGCTCGACACGTGTCTGCGCAGTTGCGCAAGCGCACCACTGCTCGACACATGTCTGCGCAGTTGCGCAAGCTCAGTTGCGCAAGCGCTTCACTGCGCGACACGTGTCACGCGCTGGGGAGTTGCGCAAAAAAAAAACAGAATGAAGATTTAAGGAAATTTTTTAAAACAAGAAGATTTCTTCTGTAAATGAGGGGCCTTTGGATCAAAGATCCAACGGTGGGGAAAATTCCCCAAATCACTCAGAAAAAAATCTTTTCAACAAATTTAACTAATTTTTGAGCACTATAAAAAGGACCCCAAACCTCATTTCAAAAACAGAGACATCTGGATAAAAAAAAGAAGAGAAAAGAGAACTCTTGAGAACTCCTGGAGAATAAAAAAAAAAGGTAAAAACCTTTAAAATAAGAGAAAATTCACTCAGGAATAGATCATTGATCTAAAAACAAGATCAGTGATCTTCAATAAATAAATAAATAAATAAATAAAAATGATAAAAAAAAATAGTGCCTTGCACTTGCTATGAACCTTTGGTTCTCTGAAACAAGGAAAAACTTTTTTTTTTCTTTGATCTAAATTTAGATCAAGAAATTAAAAAAGTGCTTTGCACTTCTGTTCGTGAATCTAAAAGATTCCTAGTGCTTTGCACAAATGCAATGCATTACTTGAAGGGCCAGGCCCAAATCAAAAAGACCTAGCAGGCCTAAAAAAGGGCAGAGCCCAAAACAAATTGATGCTCTGCATCCTTTCTGGGCAAAGCCCAAATAAGAATAAAAAGAAATGCAATGTAAAAGCAAATAAAATGTTGGACATTTTCAACTGGACTTAGGCCAATAGTGGCCATAAGTCCTTAAATTAAACTGACTGAGCAAATTGGCTCTCCTAAATCAATCTACATCCGGTTCGAGGGTACATCTCCGAACTCCTTTGACATCCATCGTTTTAATTCCTCAACGACGTCAAAGAGGTGACGGGTCCCGACGACCACACACCCATATGGACTGCGGGGTCCTTAAACTAATGGACCGAGACGTCCCTAAACTAATATCGGACCGAGACGTCCCTAAACTAATATCGGACCGAGACGTCCCTAAACTAATATCGGACCGAGACGTCCCTAAACTAATGATGGACCACTACGTCCTTAAACCTGCGATGGACCGAAACGTCCTTAAACTAATAATGGACCACCACGTCCCTAAACTGGAACATGGACCACCACGTCCTTAAACTGGAGCAATAGAGCCTTCAAATGCTCTTTTGCCGAATCTAAACGGTCCCGTTTAAGTTGATCTTAGCTCCAAATACGGCTAACGTATCCTTAAACACTCAAATGAACGATAAAATTCCAAATCGACCTTGGTTCAAGGGTACATCTCCGAACTCCTCTGACATCTGTCGTTGTAATCCTTCAATAACGTCAGAGAGGCGACGAGTCCCGACGGCCATATATTAAATGGATCACCCCGTCAAGTTGATCTTAGTCTCAAACAGGACTAACGTATCCTTGACAAACGTTTAAGTTGATCTTAACCGCAACGCGGCTAATGCATCCTTAAACTAAAAACACCAAACCCAAATCTAATTAAATACGGATTTGGACTAGTCCACGTCCTACGGGCGATAGCATTACTCAGTCTCCATATACAATCCACGGACAACCACAAACAAAACAAACACACACGACACGAAGTGAAATTCTGGAGAAGGAGAAAGTGGCTATCGCGATGCGGTAGCGTAATTAACTGCAGGGGCTTGCGCCTGCAGGGAAGAGCGTCCCCACAATCAAAAACCCCTCAAGCGAGGGGGAATCTGACAAAGTCTGCTATATCTGCCGCATCCGTCTAAACCTCCGATACACGGTGCCATAAATCAACTTGGCATCTTCGGAGAGGTAGACGGATAAAACCAAATAGCATCTGCCCCGAATCTCAGTGCCAGGACTTCGCGGTCCTGTGTGCCGTCTTTCGGAGGGGAACAGATTCTGGCACGCCCGGTGGGACCTCTTCCTCTTTCAACTCCACACTTCGTGTGTCGTCTTCGCGAACCAATCGCGGTTTGTTAAATGGTTGTCTTCGGATTTCAAGCTACTAAGATTTGGTCTTTTATTTGGCGTAGAATTCAAGATTCAATGGCCTCTAACTGCACCAACTGCTCGAAGTGCCACTGCAACGGACGCTCCACCTCACCTAGAGGTGTAGCATATGGGCCCCAAGCGGCCTCTTTCCTCACTCTGCCAGTAGACCAGGTGGCCCAAGCCACCACTGGCTTATTCTTCGGGACCATGATCCCACCGACAAGCTTCTCTATGCCGATACATGCACCAGAGGAGAACAAGAAGTCGGTCTTCGACCGGCTCACTGCTACGACGGCCCCTGTCAACGGGTCGCCCGTTACCAAACCAACAGCCTCCGTTTTCGCCAGACTGGATCAGAATCATAGAGTGGCCGTCCCAAAGAGGGCAACGGCCGCTGCTCAGGAAGTTGTTAAAGTGGCTTCTCCCTTCAGAGAGTCGGTCTTCCCAAGATTGACGATTCCCATTCCTGCCGTTGCTGGTCAAAAGGCATCAGTCTTCGATAGGCTGACATCAGCAGTCACCCCACACTCAAACAGGGGGCAAAAAGAAACCATCTCAATTTCCGAGCCAGTCCCAACGGCTCGTCGTGCGCGACGTCGCCATTGGCAACGAGTGAGGAAAGCAGGGGGCAATTCCCCCTCGGGGCTAACTCCACCTGCTCCGATGGTGGAGGTCAACGCTGCTGTTCCAACTGGGAACAGCTTTGAACTGCTAAGGAGGGTGCGGAAGAATTCTCCAACCGCTACACTGAAAAGATCTCCTCCGCCTACGGAGAGGGCTCCGGAAACAAAACAAGAACAACCCCCTCAACGGCTGTCTTCAAAGATTTATAAAGTTTGGCGAAGGGTTCAAGACTCTGTGATTGACCCAGGTCGCTTTCGTCGCCAGAAAAAGACGAAGGTGGAAAAAGACAAGGATTGTCCCATTAAACAGCAGGGGACAGCAGCTGCTAGGGTGCCCCTACAATGGTTCCTTCAACCTCAACGGCCCACAGAAGGAGGAGGCGAGAGAAAACCCCCGCGTCAATGGCAAAGTCTAAAAGCGGTGAACCTAAACGCCCCAAGTCATGGGGCATAACAGTTCATACGGTTTATATGGCTTCTGGAAAGGAGGAAAGCCGCACTTCTGCGGGTCACCGACCGCTCACCCGATCAGTGACCAAGGCTCAGGAGCAGCAACAAAAGCTCCAGGAGATGATGAATGCTATGGCCGTGCTTACAGAGCCAAAAGAAAACCCTGAAGCATCCTTAGATGAGCGCCGAGACGAAGAGACCGACGCCGAGTTCCTTCGCCGAATATTGGAAAAGAAGGACAAAGAGGCTGCTGAACAAGCGGCCAACATACAGCGTATGGGCCTCCTCTTTCAGGACATGATAGGGATGATGATACAACAAGATCCCCCAAATGAAGAACCTCCGATCGTCCTTGGAGACGATAGGGGAGAGACATCGAATCCTCAGCCCATTCTATCAACGGCTAAAGAGGATACAATCTCTAAAACTGATCTGGACGAATACATAGCCCAGCAAATAAGGGTTCATCATGCGGCCGAAGCAGCCGGCCACGTCGTAAAAACGGGGCGGCCATATCCAGGCTGGTATGACTAAATCAAGTACCCGCCGGGTTACACAATTCCCAAGTTCCATGTCTACAAGGGGACCGGCAATCCCCATCAGCATGTTGCCCAGTTCAGGGCGCTTTGCGGTAACACCGGCGGCGATGACAAGCTTTTGCTCCGCCAATTCGTTGGAAGTCTATCAGATACGGCGTTCGAGTGGTACTCTGAACTCCCTAATGATTCTATTAAAACCTTCGCGGATATGGAGCTGCTGTTTACCTAACGCTTTGCAAGTGCAAGTGAACGTACCCCGATGACGGCACTGATTAACGCTAGGGTAAAACCCGGCGAGACATGGGTTCAGTACGCTATACGGTGGCGTAATCTATGGTTGAAGTGTGAGCAGCGCATAGAAGAAGCCCCTGCGGTGGGAATGTTTGTTGGAACCCTTGATCCACAAGCAACCATCTCACAGTTTATGATGTTCTTCAAGCCGACTACCTTCCAGGCTTTGATTGACAAACTAGCGCAGATGGACCAGATGGGCCATAAACCCCCTCTCCCAAAGCCGGATTCCCGAAATGACAAAGGAAAGGGAAAAGCGATCGTTGTCGCTAATGCTCAACAACAACCGAACGACTCGAAGCCGGTTGCTCGTCCAAACAATACGCGCCCGTACGTACCCCTTGAGGATAGGATGGGACGTCCTTATTCCTTCCCCCGCGATAAAACAAGGAGGTTATTCGAGCTGGCGTTGCGCAACAGACTCATAAATCTGCCGGATCCAAAACGTCCGTTGCAACCAAGTGACGTCAACGAGCCCAACTACTGTCCTTATCATCGAGTACTAGGCCACCCGATCGAAGATTGCTACGTTTTCAAGAATTGGCTTGAAAACCAATACCGACAGGGCAAGTTTGCGTTATCTGACAAATGGAAGGTGAATCCCCCGCAGCCCCACACCTCTAAGGGGACGAATACGTCAGAGGCAACATGCTCCGTCATCGAAGAAGCTCCTTGGAAGGTCGTATTATCAGCCAAGACAAAGAGGATGCTAAACGATCTTCAGACATGTCCAGCGGTCAAGTGGAAGAACCCATTGGAGCCACAAATTATGGAGGGAATGCTAAAACCTCGTCCGATTCAAAAGATTGGAGGAAGTGGCCCAAACACTCATAACCAGCCGTCAAAGTCTTCGAACAAGAAGAAGAAGAAATATAAGAAGCCCGTGAAGCCTGACGACAAGCGCACGGACTTACAGAAGCAAATTGACGCGCTGGAGGAATACAATCAGAGGGCACGAACCCCTATTATATTCCAAGAGTTCCTCAGCCATGTCTTTCAAGAAGAGGATGAGGGGGAAAGTTCATCAGATGAATCCGAGTAATATGTGGCGAACTGTCATATGATTTCCCATTCGATCACGAATGATGAGGAGACTCCTTGCACCGAAAAGCTGGGGGCAGATCCTGAACCAAAGGTTCTGGGGCCATCAGATGAAGTAATTGATGCACTCCTTAATGAAGCTCGGTTGAAAAGTAAAGCTGATCGGGAACACGAGGCGGCTATAATTGAAAGGGCCAAGCACCAGCGACTTGATGAAGGAGCTGAGACGATCCCGCTGGAGCAAAGCACCTCCGCTACCGACAAAAGCCAACTCAGGATGAGGAAAAAGTTCGCTAAAGCCATATCAATGTGCATGAAGCTACCATCCTCTGAAGGAAACATCGCCGGTGAAGTGGAAACGCACCCCTCGTATTGCTTATATCATCAGAAGATTTCGCACCCCACTCAAGAGTGCAAAGCTTTCGATAGATGGTGGCAAGGATACGTTGCTCATCGACAACGCTTTAAGCGGGAAAAACGTAAAACTCGTCGGGAGCAGAGAAATACGACCGAAGGGCTTAAAAGAACGGCTGGCGATTGTCCCATGGTTAACACCGGTGGATCACAAGTGCCTACATTCGGGAGTGATTCTGATGAAGAGCTAGAACTTGCCCCTCTCTTTAAAGAGTCCGCTTCAGGAAAAGAAGAAGAGCCGAAGGTCTGCGAAAATATCCGGTTGCGGAATCGGACGCTGCCTGAAAAGAACCTCGGACCCTTGAACAGAAAAGATAAAGGGAAAGAAAAGGTCTCTGAGGATATTACTCTCGATGACCAAGTTGCGGAAGAGTTAACCACTAAGAACCCACCAAAGAAGAATAAGGTGGATTACAACGTGTTAGCACATCTGAGGAAGCTGCCCTCACAGCTCAGCATTCTTGACGCCCTTTTGCTATCAAAAGAGGCGAGAGATTCGTTGATTAAGGCGCTCTAAGACCCGGAACAATTCCAAGCATGCCTGGCCGAGGAAAAGATGAAGGATGAATTAGAGGAAGTACACACGGCTGATGTTACTTTTGGTGATGAAGACCTTCTACTTGGGACGTGCGAACACAATCGCCCTCTCTATGTCTCGGGATACTGCCATGATATAAGGATAGGCAAAATCCTGATCGATAACGGGTCTTCTGTTAACTTACTCAACGTGCGGGTGTTGAAGGAAATCTGCATGAGCGTTCAACACCTTGCTCGGGACAAGATCACCATCTCCGAGTTCGACTCCCAATCGTCAAAGACTCTTGGATCTGTGATACTGACGCTACGCTTTGGGCTACTCGTCACGGACATTAAGTTCCACGTCATAGACGCCAAGACATGCTACAACGCTTTGCTCGGCCGACCATGGTTACACGAGTACAACATCATCCCTTCTACACAACATTAGTGTATGAAGTATTTTAAGGATGGTTTCGAGTATACCGTGACGGGAGAACTGAACCCATTCTCTGTGAACGAGGTCCGCAAATACGAAGATGCCAAATACTTCTTGCCGGATTTCGAAGACACGGAGAAGTGTCACAAGCCAGAAAATAAAACTAACGCCACCATCCCTGTCTTCGGCAGTGATACCGAGGAGGAAGAGGAGATCGTTTATTCGGGTCTGCCCCAACATAACAAGCCAGGACCGTCCACTCCTACATTGGTCTTTGGTAGTGACTCGGAGGATGAGGTCCATGTCGTATTCTCTGCTCGACCTTCAATACAAGCTTCCGCTGACGAAGAGCAAAGTCTACAAGTCGCCATGGTGCCGCCTAAACATCATAAAGAACTGAACGCACTTAATATCTACAGTGTAGAAGAGCTGCGGACATTCTATATCCCTCCCAGGAGAGAAAACGAGAAGGCAATCATATTATACCGTTCTGAAGAAAACAAGGTGGAAAAAGAAGTCTGGCATGGCGCGGATCCCACGCTCGACAGGCTTCAGCCTATCCGTCTTCCCAGATATTATACAGAAGGTTTGAAGAAGCTGCTGAAACGCCAGGGGATATCCTTCAAACAGACCGTTAGAGAGGCCAAATTCTATGACAGGGTCTGGAACATTCCCGGGATCCAACGCAAACTGCCTAACGGGAGAATGGAAACAAGAGGGCTTGGATACATCTATTCAAAGAAACGAGAGTTACTACTCGGCTGCTACGTCGTATATGACCTTGATGAAGAAGCGGATGCTCAATGGGAGGACGCTAATCCTAAGCCAGTGAAAGTTCCAGATGCAAAAGAACCCGGTCCGTCGTTCGAGGAACAAATGGACAGTCTTATAAAGAAAGCTGGTCAAAAGGTCCAAGATGATCACAACCGTGAGACGGCCATCTACGAGAAAGCCAAGACGCGACGCCTTCTCCGACAGGCTGTAAAGGATGAAAATGCCGCTCCTTGTCAACCTGTTATAAAGAAGGCTCGACGCAAAAGCAGAAATAAACCGAAAGGCCAAAAAGGCGCTCAACAGCAGCAAAGCAGGGCTAAGAAGCCACGCAAACGGGAATCGAGCGCTATTGACCTATCCCTCATGAAGAAAATGGGTCGAGCATACTCTTTTCCTCGGGATAAGACAAGGAGGATATTTGAGCTTGCTCTAAAACATCAGATGCTCGCGTTGCCGGAGTCTAAACACCCTGAACAAGCAGGCGAAGCCTCACACCCGGACTATTGCTCTTACCATCGAGTAGTAGGTCATCCTCTTGAAGATTGCTTCACCTTCAAGAATTGGGTCGAAAATCAATATCAGCTTGGTAAATTCGCTCTGTCCAACAACTGGAGGGTAGCACCACCACAAAAGCATGAGCCTAAGGCCATGAAAGAAAAACCAGTTCCACATTGGGATTGGAAGCGAATTCGTACCTGTCACATGATAACAATACTGCAAGAAGAATCCGAGAACATGGACAGCCTTCCCTGGTGCCTCGAAAACAGTAATGATGAGGTAATCTCAGAATTTCCCCCAGCTCCGAAAGAACTGGAGGATGGAATACATACCACTGCAGATAACCTCAAGAAAATTGAGTTGGGGACGATAAAGGATCCACGACCGACATTCGTCAGCGAGCTGCTGTCTGAAGAAAAGGTGGCTGCGTTAAAGGACGTCCTTATACAGCATAAAGATTGCTTCGCATGGAACTATTCCGAGATGCCGGGACTTGATCCAGAAGTTGCTGTACATAGACTGGCAATATCCCCGAGCGTCAAGCCAGTCAAACAAGCGCCAAGAAGAATGCGGCTTGAGCTCGAGATGAGCATCAACGCTGAAGTCAAAAAGCTGATAGACTCCGGCTTTATCCAGGAGGTTCAATACCCTGAATGGATTGCTAATATCGTCCCAGTGATGAAGAAAAATGGGACGGTGCGCATATGCTGGACTTTCGGGATCTCAACAAAGCCTGCCCGAAGGATGATTTCCCAGTACCAGTCACCGAACTGATGATAGACAATACGTCCACGCATGAGATTTTCTCATTCATGGACGGCTCATCAGGATATAATCAAATAAAAATGCATCCTGAAGACCAGAAACATATGGCTTTTCGGACTCCTTTGGGAATATTCTGTTACAAGGTGATGCCCTTCGGTTTAAAGAACGCCGGTGCAACCTACCAAAGGGCCATGACGAAGATTTTCGATGACCTTATACACGAAATCGTTGAATGCTATATCGACGACCTCGTTGTTAAAAGCAAATCATATGAGGAACATCTCAAGCATCTGAAGACCGTATTTCAACGTCTTCGACAATACAACTTGAAGATGAACCCTCTGAAGTGTGCATTCGGGGTTTCCTCGGGCAAATTCCTGGGATTCATCGTTCGACACCGAGGTATCGAGATAGATCCGTCCAAGATCAAGGCAATCATGGGAATGCCTCCGCCGAGGACTCTCAAACAGTTGCGGTCTCTCCAAGGGAAGCTCGCATACATACGGCGATTTATAGCCAATCTTTCAGGAAAGTGCCGTCCTTACAGTCACCTGATGAAGAAGGGAACCCCATTTGTTTGGGATCACAAATGCCAAGGCGCACTGGATGAGATCAAGCAGTATTTGCAAAACCCTCCCGTGTTGGCTGCTCCAGTGAAGGGAAAGCCTCTCATTCTTTACACGGCCGCCCTTGAAGGTTCTTTGGGCGCATTATGGGCACAAGAGAATGACCAGGGGAAAGAAAGAGCACTTTACTACTTAAGTCGAGTGCTGCTGGGGGCAGAAAGCAATTACTCCCCCATTGAAAAACACTGCCTGGCGTTGATCTTCGCAATAACAAAGCTTAGACATTACGCATTAGCGCATGAAGTCCATCTCATTTCAAAGGTGGACCCTCTCAAATATCTAATGTCAAAGGCCATATTGACGGGACGACTCGCTAAATGGGCCCTGCTCTTAATGGAGTTCTCGATAGCATATCGACCACTCAAAGCAGTAAAAGGCCAGGCCATCGCCGACTTCCTTGCTAAGCACCCGATACCGGCCGACTCTCCTTTAAACTGCGATCTTCCAGACGAACATGTGTTTGATGCGATCGATGGTGATAATACCCGATGGGAGCTTTATTTTGACGGAGCATCATCCGTGAAGAAGCGCAAACAAAGTACCCCTATAATCAAATCAGGGGTAGGACTCATCTTTATAACTCCACAAGGAGGGATAATGCACTACGCGTTCTCCCTGACGGAACCGAGGACAAACAACGAAGCCGAATACGAAGCTCTGATAGCAGGCCTCGAGATCGCTATTGACATGGGAATTGAAAACCTCCTCATATACGGAGATTCGCAACTGGTCGTTAGTCAAGTAAACGGCGATTACCAAACATGCAAACCGGAATTGGTAAAATACGGGGAAAAGGCGCAACAACTGCTGACCCAAATTCCCTCCTGTGCTTTAGAAAGTATACCACGCGCAGAAAATAGCAAAGCGGACGTGTTAGCTAAGCTTGCTAAAGAACTGGCTGACGAGAACCTCGATGAGGTTAGAATCATGGTACAAAGTCGTCGGGTGCTCGCCCCCGCAGAAATACCTCCGGGATCGCCCGAAGAAAAGAGAGTGACTGAACAAGCGACCTTACAAATAAAAGACCATGAGAAGGTTGAGGATTGGAGGGAGGTCTTTATAGACTACTTCAAATCCCACCAAATGCCCGAAGATGCGTCCGCACGACACCAGCTCATGAAAAGAGCTCTGTCTTTCGCCTTCGTCAATGATACTCTATACAAGAGGTCATTCGATTCTCTGTGGCTGAGGTGCTTAGGACCGGACGAAGCGGAAAGAGTCGTTCAAGAAGTTCATGACGGAATCTGCGGTTCTCACCAAGCAGGCCCAAAGATGAAGTTAAAGATCAAACGGATAGGCTAATACTGGCCCACGATGATTCAAGACTGCATCGAATATGCGAAGCAATGTCACTCATGCCAGATTCATGGGGACTTCATCCACCAGCACCCAAATCCGTTGCATCCAACGGTGGCTAGCTGGCCATTCGAAATGTGGGGGACTGACATAGTTGGCCCTATCGAACCAGCATCGTCTAGGGGACATCGTTTCATCCTGGCGACGACTGACTACTTCCCTAAATGGGCAGAAGCAGTACCGTTAAGAGAGGTGAAGACGGAAAATATCCTCCACTTCTTCAAGACGCATGTCATATATCGGTTTGGAACTCCGCGACGGATCATCTCCAATAACGGGCCAGCTTACAGAAGCCACAAGATCAGTCGCTTCGCGCAACAGCATAATATAGACTGGAGATATTCTTCGGTTTATAATCCGCGAGCTAATGGACTAGCTGAAGCCTTCAACAAGACATTGACAAAAATCATAAAGAAAACGGTGTCCCGTAATAAGAAAGATTGGCATGAAAGACTGCAAGAAGCTCTTTGGGCATATCGAACTACATTCAAGACGGTCACGAACACAACGCCGTACGCGTTGGTGTTCGGTACGGAAGCAGTACTCCCTCTCGAAATAGAGTTACCCTCTCTACGAGTGGCAGTTCACCACGAGCTAACGGACGAAGAAAATGCTCACCTTCGGCTTGAGGAGCTTGACGCCCTTGATGAAACTAGGCTCATAGCGCAACAAAATCTGGAAGCTTATAAAGCAAAGATGATGCGCTCATACGAAAGATTGACCCGACTGAGGACATTCCACCAAGGCGAACTCGTGCTAGTGGTCAAAAGGCCTATGATCCCCAATCGCGCCAAGCGGGGAAAATTCGAGCCGAACTATGAAGGCCCGTACATCATAGATAAAGTTTACCAGGGTGGGGCCTATCTACTCATGGACATGCACGGTGAAAGGCCTTTCAGACCAATAAACGGTCGCTTCCTAAAGAAATACTACGCTTAATGAGCCACAGCCTAGGTCAACGATAGATGACGACGACTATGTCCGCTCTCTATCTTCCTAAGCTCAAACTTTATAAACAGTAGCCAGCTTCTCAATAGCGGACCGAAATGTCTTTAAACTAACAGCGGACCGAAATGTCCTTAAACTAACAGCGGACCGAAATGTCCTTAAAATAATAGCAGACCGAAACGTCTTTAAACTACTACCGCAGCATCTTTAGGCTGACGAGATATAAAAAAAAACATATAAAAATAAAATAAAATAAAAACGGTATGTCCATAAGCAAAAAGGGGCACGGATGAAAACCCGAAAGGGCTCCGTGAGTAAAAACAGCAGGGCTACCGGCGAGTGTTCGTGAAAACCCGAAAGGGCGCGACCTCGTAAAAAAAAAGAGGGAAAAAGAAAATAAAAAAAAAATAAAATAAAAGTGGTACGTCCATAAGCAAAATGGGCACGGATGAAAACCTGAAAGGGCTCCGTGAGTAAAAACAGCAGGACTACCGGCGAGTGTTTGTGAAAACCCGAAATGGCGCAACCTCGTTAAGAAACACTTGTAGGGTCCTCTCGACCTTATAAGGAGAAACCACCCGCGTGAGATCCTTACGATTCACAAGGGAACAACACACTTAGGAGTCCCCACGATTCCTAAGGAGAAAATACACTTGCGAGATCCTCACGACTCGTAAGGAGAACGCTCTTATGGGACCCTCACGGCTCGTAAGATTTGAAAGTCTTAAGTTACAGAGATCTAAACCTGTGCTTATGCAACCCCCACAACCTTCGATATTGCCCTACAAGTGGCTCAATACTGACCCTTGTATACAATCCACGGGCGCGAATAAACATTTCCCTAACCAAGGTCCATCCGTGACTGGGGATATGTTCGCATAACCCTTGTAAATCCTCTCGATTTACAAAGAGAAAACCCTCCTGTAGGATCCTTACGACTTACAGAGGAACAAAACACTTAGGAACCCTCACGATTCCTAAGGAGAAAATACACCTATAAGATCCTCACGACTTGTAGGGAGAAATAGCTTTGTGAGACCCTTACGGCTCATAAAGTCAAAAGCCTTAGTCGACAGGACCCTAACCCTGGTCGCTAAGCCTCCTTTGTTCGACAATGACAGAAGCAAATGATGATTCGCTCCTGGCGATATCCCAGTTGTAGAGGTGCTGATGCCGAAATCAGTGTCCAAGTTCAGGTTTACGGCGAAAAGCCAGTAAGCCGCACATGCATACGAAATAGCCGAAATGATAGGGCAACTTGCAATAAAAAGCAGCAAGTAAAATGTATGCATGCGAAATAGCCGAAATGATTGGGCAACTCGCAATAAAAATCAGCGAGTAAAAATAAAATAAACAGCCGAAATGATTGGGCACCACGAAAAATAGCCGAAATGATTGGGCAATCGCGACCTTCGCGATATAAAAGCTGAAATGATAGAGCATCACGGAAAAAATAAAAAAAAATGAAAGAATGAAACTTTTTGCCCTACAGTTAAGATCACATCGATCCCTGTATACAATCCAAGGGCATAAACAAAGAGGGAACCATACCCTCCCAGCAAACTCCTCGACTCACGGATACAAACACTCCTTGACGAGAGCTTCCTGATCCGCGTCGACCCGCAGAGCCACCAGTGCCCCCGTGGGGATTCTCGACTCGTTTCAAACCCCAAGGAAACAAATAATCCTTGGCGCTTGGGAAACAAATAATCCCTAGCAAACTCCTCGACTCACGGATACAAACACTCCTTGACGAGAGCATCCTGATCCGCGTCGACCCGCAGAGCCACCAGTGCCCCCGTGGGGATTCTCGACTCGTTTCAAACCCCAAGGAAACAAATAATCCTTGGCTCTTGGGAAACAAATAATCCCTAGCAAACTCCTCGACTCACGGATACAAACACTCCTTGACGAGAGCTTCCTGATCCGCGTCGACCCGCAGAGCCACCAGTGCCCCCGTGGGGATTCTCGACTCGTTTAAAACCCCAAGGAAACAAATAATCCTTGGCGCTTGGGAAACAAATAATCCCTAGCAAACTCCTGGACTCACGGATACAAACACTCCTTGACGAGAGCTTCCTGATCCGCGTCGACCCGCAGAGCCACCAGTGCCCCCGTGGGGATTCTCGACTCGTTTCAAACCCCAAGGAAACAAATAATCCTTGGCGCTTGGGAAACAAATAATCCCTAGCAAACTCCTCGACTCACGGATACAAACACTCCTTGACGAGAGCTTCCTTATCCGCGTCGACCCGCAGAGCCACCAGTGCCCCCGTGGGGATTCTCGACTCGTTTCAAACCCCAAGGAAACAAATAATCCTTGGCGCTTGGGAAACAAATAATCCCTAGCAAACTCCTCGACTCACGGATACAAACACTCCTTGACGAGAGCTTCCTGATCCGCGTCGACCCGCAGAGCCACCAGTGCCCCCGTGGGAATTCTCGACTCGTTTCAAACCCCAAGGAAACAAATAATCCTTGGCGCTTGGGAAACAAATAATCCCTAGCAAACTCCTCGACTCACGGATACAAACACTCCTTGACGAGAGCCTCCTGATCCGCGTCGACCCGCAGAGCCACCAGTGCCCCCGTGGGAATTCTCGACTCGTTTCAAACCCCAAGGAAACAAATAATCCTTGGAGCTTGGAAAACAAATAATCCCTAGCAAACACTCCGTGACGAGAGCCTCTTGACTCATGTCAACTCGTAGAACCATTACCCTCTCCGTGAGCAAATTCCCGATTCGTCTCAATTTGTAAGAAGAAGTCTCAGACAGCAAGGATTGAAAAGCCTGCTTTTTGAGCAATGGGGCCCTGCAAGTCAATCCAAACTGGTCTTTTGCATACTATTCACGGGTCTCACTCTCCGAAGTCGAATTTCGACGAGGAGGGAAACAACCGCTTACGAATCCTCTCGACTCGTAAGAGGGAAAATTCTCTTATAGGATCCTTACGACTTATAAGAGAAAACCACACTTAGGAATCCTCACGATTCCTAAGGAGAAAATCTGCCTATGAGATCCTCTCGATCCGTAGGGAGAAAAGCCTCTATGAGACCCTCACGGCTCATAGAGTTGAAAAATCTTAGGCAGCAGACCAGAACCTGCGGCCTAAGCCATCGCTATTTCCTAAGGAAGTCGGAATACTCGTTTTGGAAATCCATCAACCATGGTTATTAAGACAGCCTGCTGACAATAAAAAAAAAGAGAAAGATGACAGAAAGAATATCCAGTCTACATTTGATCTGGCGTGCGTGACGCATTCATTTATGCATGGGCAGAAGACTCAGGACGAGAAATAAGACAAGCTGAAATAGAAAAGGGAAGGGTTTCCTTTCATACTGCTAAAAAAATTTCTTTTACAAGCATAAGAAACATTATTCAAATTATTACAACGGTATAACCTCAGATCCGGGGCACGGATTGAGGAAATCAAAAGTAAGGCCATCCAGAGTTCTTCTGGCCTTTCTAATTATTCTTATGCGCAGTCTTTCTCGCTCCTCTGTATCGAGATCATCGGCGAGCCCTCCTGGCCTTTGATAAGCAGCAACTATCGTCGTCTGCTGGAAGACTTGGTGTAGGATGTCAATAAAGCTGTTCCGTCGTTTCTTTGAAATCAGCCCTATCAGGTACACTGAATGCACCTTGTCTTCGGCATCATCCAGCGCGTTGAGCGGTAAGGCCTCATGAAGACCCGGAAGTGCTCTCCATATGGCTCCCAACACGAATTTCAAAAGGGCCGAACGACGAGGCAACAGCCAACCACCGCTTGCGTTCAGAAGACCCATGACTTCTGCACATTCAGCGTCTGTAAACTCCTGGTTTTGTTGACGACCCTGAGCGCGGATATCGTCGTAGGTAATAAACTCGTGCAAACTGTATACATGCACCGCCGCCATTATGCCTGGAGGAAATATTACAGGAAGATCAGCAATAGAAAAGCAATAATACACGTAGAGGACTAAATTCCTAGAGAGCGAAACTATGTTCAAGGATAAATTCCCCTGGATGAAAGCTCTGCTGGTTAAGATTAATCTAAGAATCGATTTTACCTAAAGTTTTCCTAAAAACTTTGAAAAAAAAAGGGAGGAGCAAGGCACCGGAGTTCTTGAAGGCAAGAACAAAGCTCTGATGTCTTCGAAAATAGAAATCGGAAAGATGATAAGTATCTAGGGGGACCAAAGGTCCTATTTATAGGCATCAAGTGCCTCTTCTACTTCCAAGAGTTGTCACGGCAGTTTACCCTAATCGGAGCGAACTTCTGTTCAAATTCCGAGGCGGGAGATGAAGCAACGCTTCGTCTTCCCCCAATCAGAGCAAAGCTCTGTCTTGAAAATTAATTTAATGAAGCGACGCTCCAGATTATTTGCGCTGCGCAATACGCCACGTGTCTGACGCAGACGCATCAGCGCAACGCCCAAAACAGCGCACCCAATCAAAGCAAAGCTCTATTTCAAGCAAAACTAAAGGAAGCAACGCTTCAGCGGCGTATGCGCCGTGCGCTGCGTGACACGTGTCGGCGCAGATGCGCTAGCGCAGTTGCGCTGCACTGTGCGCTGTGCGACACGTGTCATACCCTGGAGCATTTGCGCTAAACAAAAATTAAGGTTCTGAAGAAATCTTTTCTGTTATTGTTAAAATAAGAAGATTATCTTCTGTAAAACAGAAGCCCTTGGATCAAAGATCAGACGGTGGGGGAAATCCCGCCAAATCTTTCAGAAAAGGGATTTCTTCAACAAATTGAACTTACTTCTTAATTTGCAAGATGAGGTCTCAGGCAGTAAGGATTGAAAAGCTTGCTTCTTGAACAATGGGGCCCTGCAAGTCAATCCAAAATGGTCTCTTGCATACTATTCACGGGTCTCACTCTCCGAAGTCGAATTTCGACGAGGAAGGAAACAACCGCTTACGAATCCTCTCGACTCGTGAGAGGGAAAAATTCTCTTGCAGGATCCTTACGACTTGTAAGAGAAAACCACACTTAGGAATCCTCACGATTCCTAAGGAGAAAATCCGCCTACGAGATCCTCTCGATCCGCAGGGAGAAAAGTCTCTATGAGACCCTCACGGCTCATAGAGTTGAAAAGTCTTAGGCAGCGGATCTAAAACCGCAGTCTAAGCCATCGTTATCTCTGGGAAAAATAAAGTTGTCTGCCAATAAGGTGCATTAAAGGTATCATGCTGAAAAGAATGAAAAAGGCGAAGAAATGACACAGGACATTACAAAATGTGTATCTTTTATTCATAAGTATTGATCGGGTACAGGATACATTGTACTAAAGAATAAAAAAAAATATACATATATTTTACAAGTACAAATGATACAAGGAGAATTACTGGGAAGGAAGCGTCTTGCATAGATTTAGCAATTGCTCGCATACTTCCTTCCACGCCTTCTCTTGATCGGCTACCACCGCCAGCTCTGCCTCCACTTGGGCTCGTTGCTGCAAGACAGACGCAAGCTGCTCCCTGACGATCTGATAAGCAGCTTCCCGACCTGGGGTATTGCGCTCAGCTACGTCGAGCTTCCGCTTCAAGTTTAGCCCATGGGAGATGCGCTCCAAGAGACCCTCAAAGATAGTCTTCACTTGGGCAGCATTTGCTTCAACCTCAGCACGCAGTTGGGCCGTTTCGTTCGAGGTATTTTGGCATTCCCTTAGCTTTAAAGCTGCTTCTTGCTCCAAATGGCGGAAGTGAGAAGTGCTTTGCTCGAGCCAAGTTGTTCGTTGGGTGCTCAGGGCGAAAACTTCGGGAGAAGGGCTCGTCGACTCCAGCCGATATAGACATGCCTCAATCCCCCTGCAGTGACTAACCCAAGATTCGACGACGCCTTCGTTATGAAAATTTACGAGCGCCGCCAACATCGGGTTAACCTCCACAGCGAAATCTACGGCAGAAGGGAGAGCGTCCATGTTGAGCTCTTCGATGTACCCGCTCAGCATGCCCAAACTCATCACAGCACCCTTTGAAGATGGACGTTTCAAGAAAGGGCCTGCCGGTGAAAGGACGCGAGACTCAAAAGGGACCGGAGCCGGAACAATAGCTGCAAAACAAAACATGGTCAAACGATGGTTCAAGAGATGTTGAAGGGTTACCAAAAAGGAAATTTACTATACCAGCTGCAACGGACGGCAAAGCCGGAAGGGCCGGTAGCGCGGCAGGTCTTGCATCCCCTCTTTCGATTTGTGGCACTGCAATAAAGAAAAGGAAAAGTCAGAAATTATCCCATTGCTAGAAAAAAGGGGAAAATAAAGACATTATAGTGAAAGTATACTCACCGGCGCCACTAGAGGGAGAAGCGAGTTCGGATGGGAAAGAGAAGTGTGGGAGCAACACCTGATATAAATGATCAAAGAGCACTCCTGCAAGGGCACAATGGTATAACGTTAGTACAAAAGCTACATTTTTGAAAGATTAAGGCATGAGTCGTAAATCCATACCTTCCAACATCCGCGATGGTACAAGGGAAGGCGGGGAGGTGACCACCGCCAAAGCAGTAGTCGACGGTGCTCCCTCGAGCAATGGAGCGTCGGCACTAGCCGCACCTGCAAAGACAAGCTTGTTAGAAGAGATCGCAAGATATATAAAAAAGAGGGGAACGCTGGTGACTCAAAATTTACCCGACGAGCTGCCAGCCGAAACTGAAGCAATCCCCTCCTCCATTGACATGAGACCACCGCCCGTAGCCTCATCACCCGACTCGATGGGAACCGTTGTTGTGCTCGCGAGCCCTGGAGATGGCAAGGAACCATACGCGGGGAGGGCTATGATTGGAGTATTACCAGATTCCTGGGAAAGAGCGGTCGGCTCCTCCTCAGGAATCGTGGCCGCCTCACCCGATACTCCCTCGGGTCCTGCAGTCGCGGTTGTCTCATCCATCGGCACCGTGACGTCTCCAGCCTCAAGCGCCTCGCCCTCTACTGCCTTCGGCTCGGTTAAGACAATCATCTTATCTGCCGCCACTTCAGGTGCGGCATCAATGACCCTCTCGGCGGCGGACCCCTCAACCTCTGTTTCAAGCCCTGTGGCCCCGATGACGTTGCTCACTGTCGGCTCGGGCTCGGCAAGTACCGCTTCCTCCGCTCCCCGGGGTTTGACGGTCTCCGCCTCCCCCTCAGTCGGACTTGGCCCTGCAAGATGGAATGCATATGAGCCAGTGGCTTTATAATTCTTACAACGAGGTTCGGAAAGAAATGTTACCTGAAGAGGATTTATCGTTTGCACTACGGGCTGCGCGCGCCACTCGCCTATGAGCAGTAGACAGGGCGGCAGGGGCCTCTTCAGAAGGAGTGTCGACATGAGGAATAGTGCTAGGGCCCGCTCCCGTGGCCATAGCAGCTCTGCGGGCCTCCGCTTCGCGTCTTAACCGCTTTCGCTCCTCCCGGGCCGTTGAGGCGGATGCTACTAGGGCTTCTTTGAGCGAGGCTTCTTCGTCCGTGAATAGGGATGCCTCCAGATCTTTCAGGGCGTCCCTCGTCGTTTTGTCAAGCCGAGGCTCTTGCGGCAATTTCGACGAAGCCGGGACTTCAGCAACAGGCTCGGGAAGGATCCCCGCATCAATTGATACAACCCCTGCAAAGAAACAAAAGAGGGTTAGGTTAACCATCAGAAAAAGACGACAAACTTTCCTTATAAAGAGAAAGGGGTGAAACATACCGACGCCTGCTAGGGCACGCTTCTCCTCCTCCTCCTGGAAGGTTTTCAGGGAGGCAGCAATAGCCTCTTCAGTAGAGACATCTGTTGAAAATGGAGCAAATATTAGTTAAAGATAATAATAAAAAACACAATAAAATGACAAATAAAGCGGCTGATGATTACCGGACTCAGCGAGTTTGCTTAACATCGCTTCGAGCCTCGCCGATCGCTCAGAAGCTGCAATAGCGGCAGCCAAATTGGTGTCTGCAGGGTCTACCAAGAAGCCCTCATTACTGCCATATTCACATATGCCTTCGGTGGGAGGAGCTGCAGGCTTTAAGCTGAGGATCGCATCGAAGGAAAGGGTGGACTTCTTCTTCTTCTTCTTCTGTTCGCCAGCTTTAGACCCACCCGGAGTAGATTTGCGCTTGGCAGTCACTTTAGGGCGGCGGGTCCCAATATCTGCTCCTATGCCTGGCTCTGGCGATACTACATTATCCGCCTTCGTGGGAGCACGGGGCACCGATGGTTCATCCACCGTAGCAGGCAGCGGCAATCCCCGTGGGGGGCTCAACACGCGTGGTCGATCGACTCCAGCATCTTTTAACGAAGGGACGACCGGAAGCCTTGGCTACAAAGGGGCCTTGCGATCACCGCCGGGAGGCGCACCCCTACGGTCAACCAGCATACGCTTTTCCATTAAGATAATTGGGCCCATCGCGTGCGCATACCAGGCCACATATGAATTAAGCATCTTAGGAGCACAGCTGGGTTCACTAATGAAGAAATAGGAACCTGTGTTAAGCCGTGTAAAATGATGCATCGCATTCTTTATCCCCTCTGGGCCGACCACGGGCGTTTCCAAGAAAGCTTCCAGCGGGATCCCTTGGTTGTAGCTTGACTGCCGGGCAAATCGATGTGGGTTATATCTCATAAACAAGGCTGTCTTATTCTTCCTGAACACTAGATAGCCCGGCCGGATGGAGTAGAGATGGAGGATTTCCCGAGCTTTCAATATAGAAGCCCCATCTTTGAAGTTATCACGCAGGGGCACCACTGACATGGTGGTCTCTGAGCCTATGGTTATAACCTTGTCCACAAAAGAAACCTTCGCTCCGACCAGGTGTGGACGAAGGAGCAGCCCTCTAGACTCCTGCGGGGCTGGAACCACAATTGAAGCCCTAACCAACCGAATGATTCTCGGGAGTCTGTATTTCTCGAAGAACGGAGGAGTCTTGTGGGCACCAAACACCCCTCGCACATGCATCTCCATCCAAGAAGTGAAGTAGTGCATCGGAAAGTTAGCAGGCTGTACCCCGGGCTCACTGGTGTCCGCCGCTATGCTAAGTCCATGATAAAGGTAAGCCAACCCGGCAATTCCTACCGATAACTGCAAACCAGCTACCATCCGATGCGCTGGGTAAAAGACAGAGGGCCGTATGAGGCGGGGGTGCATGGGGAGTGCAAAGTTGCATAGCCACAAGCCCAAGAATCCAATAAAAAAAAGTTTCCTCATCCATGCCTGGGACGGCAATTTCCGAGAAAGCAGCAATGGCAGCGTTGGGGAGATAGAAATCCTTCTGGTCATTTTCCGATACGGGTCGGCGGTCCAAGCCGAAACCAAAAGGGTCACCAAGCTGAGCGAACTTCTCACCCTCCTCTGATAGGAACTCTGGGCGAATGAAGCGAGCAATAAAATCTGCGAAACCGACGCCCCGGTCGCCCGATTCTAGATGGAGTTCCTCATAGATCTCCAATACCTTCACCAAGCCCGGATACTGATGCTGAATGGCGTTCTCCGGAGTCAAGTCAAACACCAGCTGCTTGGTAGCAAAGACGTACTCGTCAGGAGGAAGCTGCTCTTCATAGTGCTCTCCCCTCATTGGTAGACCCGAAATCTCAGCGAATTCCTCCAAGGAGATAGAGACTTCCCTATCCGTCATCAGGAAGGTGTGAGTGGGGATATTCCATTGTTCGATGAAGGCCTTGACCCACCACGTTGGAGGAGAGGGATACTCGAAAAGCGAAACGTAGATGGCCGGATATAAACCAATCCTCGTTAGATGAGTCCTTTTCGCCGATAAAATGTACCGGGCCCACTGCAAATATCCGGCGGGGGGTCGCGGGATCAGTCCAATATTGTAAGCCTGTCCCCAAGGGCGTGCTTCACCCTGACAGATTCGCCTCCCCAGAATGTCTATTGCTGGCGGCGGCTGCACGGGAATGGCACCGATCGCAGGCTGGAGGAGGTCATCAGAATTCCAGTTTTTAACCTCACCGGGGGTTCGTCTGCGTAGGGGATCGTGACTGTAGGCTCAGACGGTGAGGCGGAACTGAAGCTGCGACGGCCTTGGATGATCTGACTGTACCACCTTCCCCACAGGTGGAGCTTTTTGCACTCAGGGTCATGATCTTTAATGAGAGCGAACGCCACCCGGTCCACTGGCGAATGGGGGAACCCTCCTTCGGAGCGAACGAAAGGGAAAGACAAATCTTCAGACATGTTTCCTGTAGAAAAAGCAAGAAAATAATAACCGTTAGTGTTCCATGCTTCACATTTTAAAGTCCTACATCACACTGCAATGCAGTGGGTAGGGGACTAAAGGGGGACCCACAAAATCTGGATGACGGTGCATCATTTAATAAGACAATCCCATCATTAGATGAGACTGTCAATTCATGAAAAGATCCACAAGAGAATATCCTCATTGGTGGGAAATCCCTAGAGACAAGGAGAAGATCTCCTCTTTTGGAGCAAAGCTCTGTCACAGAGTGACATTTGTCAAACTCTGGTCTCAAGGGAATGAAATTTCTTTAAGGAGAGCCTAGCCCTATATTAATGATGGAAAATCCATCAAAAAGAAAACTTCAACCCTTAAAAGATTAAAATTTGAGATTTTAAAGATCAATGAAAACTTTTAGGAGTTCTCCATTTTCAGATCAAAAAGGATCTACATTTGATCCGTGAGCAAAGCTCTGTTCATGAGTTAAAACCCATGAACAAGATCTCTGTAGATTTATGAACTTTCCAGAGCAAGGCTCTGCTGATGAAACCCCAAAAGGGTTTTAGATCAAAGATCTGTGAGAGCAAGGCTCTATTAATCAATTTTAATTTAATTTAATTTTATTATTATTAATACCTAAGATGTTTTCAAATTCTGAACTCTGGAGTTCTTGTGAAAAAGCAAGAGCAAGACTCTAAAATTCTTAAACAAGAGCAAGGCTCTGAAATTTCAAGATTCTTGAAAATGGTAAAACATTTACTAAGGACCAAGGGTCCTATTTATAGGCGCCTGCGCCTCTTCAACTGGTCAATTGATCCAACGGTCGGGATCTTGCCACCGCTGCACTCAAGTGCGCGCCACGTGAGCGCAACGGTGAGGGGGAATTTGTTCCCCCAATCAGAGCAAGGCTCTGTTTGAATTTCAAAATTTCAAATTTTTGAAGCAACGCTTCAGATCCCGTACGTTGCGCGCAACGCGCCACGTGTCAGAAATTAACACGGCAGCACAACACCCAAGGCAGTGCGTCCAATCAAAGCAAGAGCAAGGCTCTTTAAAAAACATAAGCAACACTCAGTTACGCAAGCGCTGCGCTGCGTGACACGTGTCTGCGCAGTTGCGCAAGCACAACTGTGCAAGAACACCGCAGCGCGCCACGTGTCGGAGCAGTTGTGCAAGCACAACTGCGCAAGCGCACCGCTGCACGACACGTGTCGGCGCAGTTGCGCAAACACTGTTGCGCAAGGGCTTCACTGCGCGACACGTGTCTGCGCAGTTGCGCAAGCGCAGTTGCGCAAGCGCTTCACTGCTCGACACGTGTCTGCGCAGTTGCGCAAGCGCACCACTGCGCGACACGTGTCTGCGCAGTTGCGCAAGCGCACCACTGCGCGACACGTGTCTGCGCAGTTGCGCAAGCTCAGTTGCGCAAGCGCTTCACTGCGCGACACGTGTCACGCGCTGGGGAGTTGCGCAAAAAAAAACAGAATGAAGATTTAAGGAAATTTTTTAAAACAAGAAGATTTCTTCTGTAAAAGAGGGGCCTTTGGATCAAAGATCCAACGGTGGGGAAAATTCCCCAAATCACTCAGAAAAAGATCTTTTCAATAAATTTAACTAATTTTTGAGCACTATAAAAAGGACCCCAAACCTCATTTCAAAAACAGAGACATCTGGATAAAAAAAAAAGAGAAAAGAGAACTCCTGGAGAATACAAAAAAAAAAGATAAAAACCTTTAAAATAAGAGAAAATTCTCTCAGGATTAGATCATTGATCTAAGAACAAGATCAGTGATCTTCAATAAATAAATAAATAAATAAATAAAAATGATAAAAAAAAATAGTGCCTTGGACTTGCTATGAACCTTTGGTTCTCTGAAACAAGGAAAAACTTTTTTTTTCTTTGATCTAAATTTAGATCAAGAAATTAAAAAAGTGCTTTGCACTTCTGTTCTTGAATCTAAAAGATTCCTAGTGCTTTGCACAAATGCAATGCATTACTTGAAGGGCCAGGCCCAAATCAAAAAGACCTAGCAGGCCTAAAAAGGGCAGAGCCCAAAACAAATTGATGCTCTGCATCCTTTCTGGGCAAAGCCCAAATAAGAATAAAAAGAAATGCAATGTAAAAGCAAATAAAATGTTGGACATTTTCAACTGGACTTAGCCCAATAGTGGCCATAAGTCCTTAAATTAAACTGACTGAGCAAATTGGCTCTCCTAAATCAATCTACATCCGGTTCGAGGGTACATCTCCGAACTCCTTTGACATCCATCGTTGTAATTCCTCAACAACGTCAAAGAGGTGACGGGTCCCGACGACCACACACCCATATGGACTGCGGGGTCCTTAAACTAATGGACCGAGACGTCCCTAAACTAATATCGGACCGAGACGTCGCTAAACTAATATCGGACCGAGACGTCCCTAAACTAATATCGGACCGAAACGTCCCTAAACTAATGATGGACCACTACGTCCTTAAACTGGCGATGGACCGAAACGTCCTTAAACTAATAATGGACCACCACGTCCCTAAACTGGAACATGGACCACCACGTCCTTAAACTGGAGCAATAGAGCCTTCAAATGCTCTTTTGCCGGATCTAAACGGTCCCGTTTAAGTTGATCTTAGCCCCAAATACGGCTAACGTATCCTTAAACACTCAAATGAACGATAAAATTCCAAATCGACCTTGGTTCAAGGGTACATCTCCGAACTCCTCTGACATCTGTCGTTGTAATCCTTCAACGACGTCAGAGAGGCGACGAGTCCCGACGGCCATATATTAAATGGATCACCCCGTCAAGTTGATCTTAGTCTCAAACAGGACTAACGTATCCTTGACAAACGTTTAAGTTGATCTTAGCCGCAACGCGACTAATGCATCCTTAAACTAAAAACACCAAACCCAAATCTAATTAAATACGGATTTGGACTAGTCTACGTCCTACGGGCGACAGCATTACTCAGTCTCCGTATACAATCCACGGACAACCACAAACAAAACAAACACACACGACACGAAGTGAAATTCTGGAGAAGGAGAAAGTGGCTACCGCGATGTGGTAGCGTAATTAACTGCAGGGGCTTGCGCCTGCAGGGAAGAGCGTCCCCACAATCAAAAACCCCTCAAGCGAGGGGGAATCTGACAAAGTCTGCTACATCGGCCGCATCCGTCTAAACCTCCGATACACGGTGCCATAAATCAACTTGGCATCTTCGGAGAGGTAGACGGATAAAACCAAATAGCATCTGCCCCGAATCTCAGTGCCAGGACTTCGTGGTCCTGTGCGCCGTCATTCGGAGGGGAACAGGGTTAGGGTAATTATCGATAAAGGAAGGATACGAATCTAGAGGAAGAAATATCTTCCCAAAAGATTCGGATCCACTTTATTGATAATTACCGTAACATCTAATAGATCTAAAATAGGGCAATGAAAGCGGTGAGGAAACCTTTAATCTCCAAACTTCCCCTAAACCTAACCCTAGCAAGACTTTAATTTAGATTAATTTAGTTTATTGATAGATCTAGGTTTTTATAGATTTAATAAACCAACCAAAACAGCATTTGGAATCAACTCGTAAAAACACAAATAAGAAAATTACCCATCTCTGTGGATCGACCAGTACTCACCGGCTAGCTGCAAAGCGACGCCGTTTCTGATTGCGGTAAACACAAATTTTCATATTAATCAGAGATGCGCGGTGGATTCTGCGCACCTACGGACGGTGGCAGAATGGTGTTATAATCTTGTAGAGTGTTGTCCATCTCGGTCGTGGTGTGTGGTGGGGGAAAAGAAGATGAACAAGTACCGACTTCGGCGTCGATAGCAGGAACGCGGAAAAGACGGGCACTAGAATCCCGTGTCCAGCCGAGCATGCACTAAGCGGGTTTAGCGCAAGTGGCAGCGTGTGTATTATTTAAAATTGGTCTGTTTTGAAAAAAGTGGGACTCAAGACAAATCACAAAAAAATGCACAAACAACCCTAGAACTAAGGTTACCTAGGTCAGTCTCTAGACCGCTCCTAGACTTCCAAAGGACAAGTCGTAGGATCAATCCTCTACCGCCTCGTTACTACCCTTGTGGCCAGGTAAGTGCCAGGTAAGTGGGAGGTATCCGCTATACGAATCACCGAAAATAGCGGGCCTAATTAAGTAACCACTTTCTTTAGACACACTTGCCTAGGCACCACAAAAGTAATGCGGATAAGCGATAGATTACCCACGACCTTCCTCTGTCCTTAATGAGCGTGATAGTCCTTAGAGTCTGGTCTAGATATTTTTTAAATTAATGTAGGGTTGATGCAGATGCTTAGTTTGTGATTTGTGGGGCTTAGGAAGGGTGATGAAATCCCCACCTAATCTGGATTTGGTCTTTGCCCCTTAAAGTCCGTATTAAAATATGCAAAACGAAACCAATCACAAAACTTTGCAAAAAGATTTTTGAGCGGCGATATTTTGCAAAGAATCTTGCAGAAAATAGATTTTATTGGATTTGAGAGGAGAGAGGAAGAGGTTAGAAACTTACCAGAGAAGACTGAAGCCCTAGATCCTCAGCACTGCCGCGTTTCCGCCGCCACAAAGGTATTATTGTCGCGGATCCACCGCGTGGATGAGGGTTCACTTGATGAAATTTTTTCTGTGGCCTTCTGTGCTCCTCTGGATCTCTAAAAATGTCTCTGTCTCTCTGTTTCCTCAAGTCCGTGACTCCAGATCTCCTTGCAAAAATTCACACTCTTCGTTAGATATGCAATTTGCAGTTTTGTTTTAATTATGATATAGATCGAATAAGAATTCAACACAAATAGTAAGACTAAAAATTACGCACGTATCCCCTGCAACGACGCCATTTGATTGATTTGAAAAGGTGTTTGTAGAATAACCGCAATCAGAACGGTGTCGCGCGTAGCTAGACCGAGGTGAGTACGGGTCGTCCTCAGGGAAACGTGGAACCTTTTATTTTTACTTTAAATGTGTTGAAAAAGAGAGGAGGAGGGATAAAGAATATTGTAAAATGGTTGTAGGATCTAGATCTACGTTAAACACGGATGCAAAATATAGATCTAGATTACTACGGATGTAAGTTTATATAAGAAGAGGGCTTGTAGGGTTCATTAGGATTTAGTAGTTATGGATGATTAATTAAAAATTACACTTTCTATCTTTTAATAGATTTAAAACTAGAACGACAGTGATGCATGTAGATTAGGGTTTCTAGAGGGAAAAGGAATCCCACTCTTAACCCCTATCTCGACACGGAACTCCGTTCATATCTAGCCTTTACCAAAACAATCATTAATCTAATCTCTAATCCCGGTCGAGACTAACAATGAATTGGTAGCGTGCCCGATTAGGATGTTAATGATTCTTTTGATAAAGTTTATAAACTTTATAGGACGTAAAAAGAGTTTACGTATTTTCATCATCCATTAAACTACCCTAATCCTAAGAACCCTAACAAGCGGAAAATTACTCGCGCATGTTGGGAGAAAAAGAGATGGAGAGAAAATGCATAATTAAACTACAAAGAAATAGAATAGGAAAAAGAGCTACCTTTATTAATCAACAATATTCATTACACTTTGATTCCTTAGAAAATGATTACAAATACTAGTTTGCTTCTCGATCTCTCCTAAGGAGGTAGATGAACCGTTGATGATCAGCCTGGATGCGTGAGTCGTCTTGGACTTCGTGATCGCGTCGACTTGATGATTTTTCCAAGGGGCTCTCGGTCCTTATTTATAGTCCCAAAGCCAGAACCCTTGCTTCCAAATTTGAAAGAAAACAGTAAAGATTCACCCAAAAAAGTCGCAGCTCCTAACTCCTTTTTCATGCGGCGGATGCACGGCCAACAGGGAGGTTTAGCCGCGGATCCGCGGCCCTATGATCTGATCGTTGGATCATTTCTCTGTGGCTTGATCCTTATGACATGTAGCGATATCTGGAACCTTTGGAACTTGGAAATCTTCTCGTAGTTTTTGCCAGACTTGATTTCTAAGTTTTGCTTTCTTAATTAGGCAGGTTTGCTTTAACAACTTGATTTCCTTGATTTTAGTCCTGAAAATTCTGCACAACAACTCAAATGATATTTTAGTAGAGTTTGTTTTCTTAAGATTTGGTCAATGATATTTTTTGCATACATTTTCCTACCAAATGCTAATTTTAATATACAAATACATGAAAATAGTCTTTTCACAGATAAACTCTCATATGTATCATATATTATAATAAACACCTTTTCTAATATAGAAATAGTAGGAAAAATGTAATAACAAATGTGCAGTTTTATCAACTGAACATCAAGCCTAGGTTCCGAAATATGTACCCGCCCTAGACTCCGCATAGTAAAACATAGACTCGAACAAAAGTTAAACCTAATGCTCTGATACCAACTTTGTCACGACCCGAAATATTAGCTCGTGACTAGCATTTAAATCACGCAACGTCTAAAGGCGTAACGTAATTCAAGTAAGCTGAAACCCAGAAATCTAAATCTTTTTAAGAAAATAAAGTAGGTGAGGTTTTTGAAATAAGGGTATAATGAAATCAAGTGTGCTTAAATGCATAGAAAAGGAATATGAATGATGCAAATGAAATTTACTAGTTTGAAAACATGTTTCGTCTTTTAAAAAATTTCGGAAGCACCTCCTTTGTATATTTTGATCCAAAACCACAAATACATAATAAAGATAAAGGCATCCCCAAGCGGGAGCTAGCTCTTTGCCAAACGACGGATCACAACCACGCAATACAGTATAAATAAGTATACGACGCCCAACGGCGAAGTTCACCACAAAAAGATAAGAAAAGCAAGACATAAAAACCATAAGTAGCGGAACCCCTCGCTCTAAGTCTCGCAACCACAATCCCACTAAGTTTCATTACTTACACAATTTACACATTTTGATTGATGGATGGATTTAACTAGATACAATATAAAATATAATACAAGAGTGGGTACGATACAAATGTCTCACCTACCACTGCAAAACACCCAAATGAAACTGTGTGCCAGCGATCCCGCTACTGATCCAAGCGGTCAACCTGCAAGAACTGTGGCACAACGGGTGCGAGTTGCCAACTCATGAGTAGAAAAACATCTACAAGTAGAAATCGAATAAACAACGACTCCTAGGTCCACTATATCATAAAGGTAATACTATGATATCTAGGGTGACCGGGTCGGTATATGTGCCAACAAGGTAGTCAAACCTATATGCATGCAGATAACATCCAACAGTAATAATCAATGCATGTATATGGATCTCGTCTAACCATAATCAAGGTATGCATGCATGTGGTTCTCTTCCACCCAAAATCAAGGTATGTATGCACGTAAATATCATAAAGGAGTGCATGAATGTATGAGGATATATATCAGTGTCCCTCCCGACACATCAAAATCATGGAACCTGAATGCCTAGCATCGACACTCGAAAACATCATGAAAACTGTGCCCATTATTGCACGTAAATCCTCATATATCGGGCTCTGTCAGCCCGGTCCGGCCCATAACATCTCTCGACTCTGGTCGGTATCCTCCGGATATCCGCCGAGCCCAAATACTATCACCGGTAGGTAGTAGTCCCTCTGCCAGGCTCACTGTCTATTGCACAGCGATCCGTTCTCACCCCGGGGTACCATACCGGGTCCACCATGTACTCGCTATCGGCTTCATCCGCCTCCTCGAATCGGGTTTCACATGTCGCTCTTAGAACCGAGAAAACACATGGTGTACACACTGAAATATCATATCAAGAGAAACCGGGTTTTTAAAACAACACATAATCTCTTTTAAAATGTCCACGGTTCTCAAATCCAGAAATCTCATGAAAACAACATATCTCAATGCGTAAAATCATATAGCATGATGTATGCGACATATAATAGAAATGTAAGCATATCCGTATATCATGCAACATGAAAAAGTGATATGACATGTTAAGGGGAAAACCACTCTTTTAAATGATTGCAGTTTTTAAAGTGTAACATGCGGTTCCCAATTTTCCAATAAAACCAATTATCTATGTAGGCACAATATGTAAATGCGCAAGTATAGATGTACCAATGTATGTGTGCACCAATATGGATATACAGTGTGTATGTGCGCAAATATGGGTATACAATGTCTATGTGCACCAATATGAATATACAATGTGTATGTGCGCAAATGTGGATATATCAATGTATATGTGCACCAATGGGGATATACAAGGTGTATGTGCGCAAGTATGGATATATCAAAGTATATACGCAAGCATGTTATGCAAAGAGTCATGTCATGATGCAGCAATCCTACTGTGTAGTGACATGGCAATTATCGATGATGAAGTGTGTGAGCCTACAATCAGTGTATGTATAACATACGCATCATCGATAATGGTGCAGGTGTACTATCACAGGTATGAGTAATGCAATGCTAATATCATGATTGCAGCACAAGGTAAATCATCAGCTAAAAGCTATAAGGTATATGTAACTATCATATGTCCGAGTCGGTGAATCTATCAATCGGCATATAGCCTCACAGCATCACGTATGGTATAATCCATCGTACGGCATCCTCTAGTCAAGGGTATGGATCAGCATCAAATCAAACTCATCAGGTACGAAAAATCATCGTACGGTGGCATTAAACCAATAGGGATCTTATCATCCTATAAGACAAATGAGGGTATGGCCTAATATCACGTACGACCTATCATCCATGATTCACAACATTATATATATATATATATATATATATATATATATATATGTACCAATGTCCCGGTTCACATCCGCAATAATCTCATATCAGGGGACCGGCAGGGTATAAATCATCTCGATCGACTCGCATCCGTATACCCACATATCATCATATCATCATATTATCATATCCGTCTTATATTTTTTCATCGCATGTATATCTCATATCAAGTCAAGTTTACATAAACATTCTATCTCTACTATAAGTATAGGTATCTAATCTAACATACACACCCGAACCATACAAGCAGATTTTAGAAGAAGCGAATCGTAGTTTTGAAAATAGGGGTTACGGTGTTTTAAGGAAAAGATATCATTTGAAAATCTGTAACATCCCTCAAGGTACAAATTTAAAAGATACATACGATTCTTAGGTTTGGAAAAAGGTATGGTTCGGATGACGCATCTACATCGACTATCTAGTCCTACAGTACCCTAAACGGCAATATCGACAAACGTCGTCCTCGAATTCCGTCATCCTATATTAGTCGTAACATATCACTTCTAACTATCCTCTAGTTTCTAATATGGTTTCATAGCTATCTTCATTCTAACCCTAGTTTCCTAATCTTGGTTTCCTAACCATATTCTATAAATCAGTTTTTCATCAAAACTTTGCGGGGGTGCTATACGCCATCCACCCGACTTCCCCAGTAGATATAGATCTACTCACCGTAGTCTTCGCTCGCCGAAGTCGATGACGCTACGCTCATGTTAGGTCCACGTTACCCACCCCGGCTTACGGGGAGGCGGAATAAGTAAAAATCGGATTTTTAACACAAGGTAACATGGACCAACCATGAAGGATCTTTGCTAAACAAAAACTAACAAACTAACTACAAGTTTGTCATGACCCGAAAGAGCACGTGACTGGCCCTTGAACCATATGAAGTCTATAGGACTCCATCTGATCCAAGTAAGCCAAAAGCCCAGAAATCTAAAACCATTTTAAGGATAAATAATGAAAACTGGTTTTTAATAGGTAAAGAAAACATGTTTTGAAGTCAAGGTTTTTAAATAACTAAGCCGAATATGCATTTTAAAAGATGTAAAGTCTTTTCTAAAAATTTCGGCAGAGTTTCTTTTGTAAATACTGGCCCCGAACGGGGTACAACAAGAACAATGTATATATGCAATGAATAAAAGGCATCCCCAAGCGGGAGCTAGCTCTTCGTCAATCGACTGTCACAACCACACAAGCAATAATATACAATGCCGAATGGCGAGGGTCAATCCAAAAAGAAACTCAATAAGCATGAAAACCGCAATACTACTAAGCGCGACTCTAAGGTCGAATAATGCATCACTAATGTCTAAGTCTGAAACAATATACAAGTTTTGGTTGATGGAATTTCTAGATACAATGAATAATACAAGTACAATGGTGGTTCTTGATACAAAAGAGCCCACCTACCAAAAGCAATTCACCCGCAAGGAAGCAGTGTGCCAGAAATGCAGCTATGGAACCTGTACGGCAAAACCTGCAAGAACTGCGGCACAACGGGGGTGAGTTGCCAACTCGTGAATAGAAAATATCTACAAGCAGAAACCGAATGCAAGACATAATCCTAAGTCAAAACGATCAGTATATGATATAAACCTCAAGAGTAAGTCTGAAGCATGATAAGGTGGCAATGTAACATCTAAACATGTAGGTAGTGCCAAATACTCGTGCCAGTGCCTCAGGTAATAACAAGTTATAAATATAAGGTATGTCTGCATGAAGTATCAAAATGGATATCAATACACATATATTAGCGTCCCATTCTACTAATATTGGTGTAAGGGTATATATAATACAAATGAAGTATGATCAATGTAGTCAAAGTCTGTATGTAATCAATGTCTGTATAAATGTGGATCTTGTCCACCTGTCACCCAATGACAATAAGCATCATGCATGCAAATATGAGGATATAATCAAAATCATGGAAATCATCATGAAACCTGTGCCTAGTATCGACACGTAAATCCTCATCTATATGGGGCTCCGTCTGCGGTATCGGCCCTCGGCCCCGGCAGTACGGGTCAGCCCATGTCCATCTCTCAACTCCGGTCGGTATCCTCCAGATATCCGCCGAGCTCAGCTCAAATACAATCACCGGTAGGTAGTAGTCCCTCTGCCAGGCTCACCGTCTACTACACAGCGAAACCGTTCTCGCCCCGGGGTACCATACCAGGTCCACCATGTACCCGCAATCGGCCTCATCCGCTTCCTCGAATCGGGTTTCACATGTCGCTCTCAGCACCGAGAAAACACATGGTGGACGCACTGAAATATCATATCAAGGGTAATCGGGTTTTTAAAACAATTATATATTCTCTTTTGAAATACCCACGGTTCCCAAATCCAAAAATATCATGGAAACAACATATCTCAATGCGTATAATCAAAACATGATGTATGCGACATGTAAAGAAAGGTAAGCATATAAGAAGTCATGCAACATGGAATAGTAATGTGCACATGTCGAGTGAAACCGCTCTTTTAAAACGAATCAGTTTTGAAGAATATCTTGCGGTTCCCAAATCTCTAATCAAGTCAGAATCATCTATGTTTGTGTACAGGTATAAGTGTACGATATGCCATGCAAGAATCATATCATGAATGCAACAGTACTACAGTGTAGTGGCATGGCAATTATCGATGATGAAGTGTGTGAGCCGGCAAATAGTGTACGTGGAACATACGCATCATCGATAATGGTGCTGGTGTCCTAACAGCAGGATAATAATATAGCAAGAAACAAATGCAAAGCAACGTGAATAGCATGAATATGCGGAAATCAAATAATCAACACCACAGTGAAGAATCTACTATGCAAACTACAGATCTAAGTATCAAGTCAATCGGGAGAGGTATGGAAACCACCTAAATCTGAGTCGATATATATATAGATATAATAGTCGGTGATCCCGCCTCAGTAATATCGCGTACGATACAGTATATCGTAAGACATCCTCGAGTCATGAGTGCGGATCTATCATCAATATAGGCTCGTACGGTAAATCGTCGTACGGCATCCCAATAGCTGGGTACGGGTCAATATCATATTCCTCTCATCAGATATCAGGTATCATTATCATCATAACACATAATCTGGGGTACTGATCTAAGTCTAGTACAAATCGATACCATCTATATACTGCGTGTGCAAGCACACGTCCCAAGGCCCGCTAGAGATCACGTATCGTATCCTAAATACGAATCACATCAACTCACCGATCTCGCGGCACAATGCCTAACATCATCGACTCATCTCCAATTGTAGGGTTCCTAGGCACACTTGTGAAGGTTCACAAAGTATCAAACATGCCCGAATAAAATTTTACATGTGCCGAACAACCCAAAGACGGGATCTTTGCTAGATTATTAGGGTTTAGCATGCAAGATAACATCTTTAAAGCTAAGTGTGAGGGATTACAACCTTTGTAGTCCGCTCCTTCGCTTCACAAGCTCCGAGTAGAAGTCCCTTCGCCGCGATCCACGATCTCCCGGACTCAAAAGAGGCTCCACGACTCGAACGATCCATGCTAGCTTGAAGTGTTCCGATTCTCCGATGATCTACGTCGAAGTTGCTATAACCCAAGCTTTCTCACTCTAAAGAGTTGAACACCCTAATCTAATAGGCTAGATTAGATGACGATGATGGAGTAGTATTTATGCTATCTTTTTAATTCACTTTCTCACAATATATCATCATAAAAGGATTAACAAGTAAGCTTGCTCTCAAAACTCAAGAGAGAAGAAGATGAAGAATGAAAGAATAATCTTTTTGTGATGAATAGTAGTCAAGTGTATATGATTGATTATAGAACCATGGTCAAGGATGATAGGTTAAAACTTGTAGAGAATAAACTAGAGTTAGGGTTTAGTTAGGTTAAGGATAAGTATCAACCATAATATCTTAACCAAGACAAAATAGAATCCTTCTAGAATGAACAAAAAGAAGCTAACCCTAATCAAACCCTAATCCCTTTTTATCATCCTTAAACATGTTTTATAATAAATCATATCATGTCACAATAATATATATCACATATATATTATATATTTGCAACAAAAGAAAATAATACATTTAACATATATCGCATATATATCAATGTATTAATCCGGTGAGAAAATGAAATAATAAAGCGAGCCAATATTAGATAATGTAATACAATATATCATATATATCATTATACATTAAATCATCGAATCAACACTTGATCCAACGATCCGGCTATATCGAATATAACCGACGAATATATCATGTACCGATTCATCGAATCAACACTTGATCCGATGTCCCGATTCATATCTAAATATCTCGAGAATATAATACGGTATCTCATATCGCATTATCCTCGGTGCTGCACATATCACATATGTGCCTCTACTCCGTTTTTCCTGAGCCAAGAAACCTCTGTGTAGGACTCTAAAGAATCATCAATGCGCCGGTAGCAGGTGATGATCATATTAAACACCCACAAGCTGCAAGCGGTCAGCTAAACGTAACAGCCACCCAGGTATTGAGCGATCAGAAGATCAACAAGCTAGCATGTTCGTTCTCCTGTGAATCCAATCAGTAACACTCCCGTACAGTCCGGTCTGTTCGTATGATATGTCGCATATCAAGTCTAGGGGTGGTATACGTCAGACCCCAGTAACCGATAAGTCGTGTCGGTGTGAGGCTCATAACAGGTCGAGAAACTACTCGTAACACTTACCAGTATATCTCTATATCAGCCCTGGCAAGGGACTTCCAGTTATAGCCAATCGAACACAGCACAACATCAAGTCCTTATACCGGGAGAGACGAATCCCCTCCTATCGCTCATTGCCTCCATGTGATTCGGGACTGTACCCAAAAGCCACCGTTTTGCATGCTCCCTTGGACGTGGTAAGGTGGAAATCAAAGCACAGTGGGAATCACACAAGACTCTATGACGATCTCGGGTCTACAGACTACCCAGTACCAGTGTCACCGGAGAACTTCCATCTGACGTGTGGTATATCACCAACTGGGAGTTCTCGGCGAGTCCGTCCAGTGTACCCAGTCTCCACTGAGCACCCGTACACCATCCTTGATGTCAAACACCGATGGATATGGGATCATCCATCGCCCATCATATGGGTCAAGATGCGTATACGCTAGTCTACTCTGGTGTATCGATGCCCTGTCTCGACATACCCTCGACTAGGAACATTTATAGGATGTACTCATCGACTACTATGGCCCCACTAGTATCGAATATCTGTTGCAATTTACTTTGCCCTCTTACTAATCCCTTGCTTTGTCTGAACTTAATACCTTCTGTACACCATCGTTAGGCTAATTGGTTTTCTTCATTCCCTACCGTTCGGCACCAGCCTAAGGTTTGGAAGAAGACTATCCAATTTGCGTAATAGGTGTACTATCTCCTAAACCAAGGAGTACTCGCAACCTGAGAGAAGGTAAAAGGAAAAGACAACTGAATAATCCTATCCGTTTTCTCCAGAACCTGAAACCATCCTCGAATAAATTCCTTCGAGTTCGTATCTAACCATACGATGGTTTTGTCCAATGGAAGTGGACGTTCGTAGTAATACGGGGTGTCCTGGAGAAAAGGGTAAAAGTAGGAGTGGCAATGAGGTTTGCAACTCTGACAATCCAAAAGCCAGTGTTTAGAAGGTTCGGTCAACTTGGTCACTGAGTCATGGTCTTAGGGTCGGGTCAATGGTCGCTGCCAAAGAGAGAGAAAAAAGAAACACTCAGCGTGCACTCTATCCTAGATGAGAATGGTTACCAATTTATCTAATATGGAAACCTCCCACTGTACCTCAAATTCTCCTCCAAACCTGAAAGAAGAATTAGTCGGGATCACCCGAGGAGTATACCAACTCATCAGTGGGAATCGGGATCCAACTCTCATCGCATGATAACGTGACGGAATCCGCTCACATCATCACACTCCAGAAGGTATGCGCATATCTAGCAAGTTTCAGTTCTTTTGAAACTCCCGATGTGGATTTTTACCCCATGCTCTTATGACCTTGACTTTGGCCAACATATCATAAGTCACATGTCAAGTTCTACCCGTCATTCTCCAGGTTAATTTGAATCCACCCGTACCTACCCTTGACTTTGGCCAAAATGGCAGTACGACTGTCCCAAACAAACGCATCTATCTATGCTGCATATGAATACCCAATAGCTACCAATCACTGTGCCTTGACTTTGGCCAACATACACAGCTTGAATACTATTGACCACCCATATGAAACGACGGAGGGCTACGAATGGTTTCTGGCGAAAACCTTTAACGTAATGAACTTGATATCGTTGAAGGAACGGATAGCTTTTAAAAATATAGTGACGAAAACCGTTGCTAAAGAGGTCACTCCCGGTGAAGGGATCTCGGCTCTTTCCCCGTAGAATGAGGTGCAGGATATTCCAACTGAATACCACGGTGCAAAGCAAAAGTAATCGGCTATGGTGAAGTTAATGCCCTGACGCAAACTTCTGTCCAAGGGGTCACTCCCGGTGAAGGGATCTCGGCCCTTGCCTCGTCGACTGAGGAACAAGATATTCCAACTGAATACCACGATGCTAAACAAAAGTGAACGTCCTTGCAATAACAGCTTCTTGAAAAAGTGTTCCAACAACATCAGATTAGGTTTGTTTTTAACTTGCATTGATCCGAATCAACGCAGTCCCATCAATTGATCACACCACAAAGAACGAAAATAATATGACGTACGTATATGCCATCCGCATTCGCCACTGGGTCCCGTCATTACCCGTTAGGTTAGCTAACTAACGACAGAGCGGGGACTGGACTAGCGCGGATGCAAAACATATACAACATCTACTAATATATATACCAATATATAGTATTTCGCTCAAGGCGTGATAAAATGCAACATCACAGAAATGTACAGCATCACAGAAACAATACAGATATCTGGGATCCCCGGGTTTCACAGAGCCGCTGAAACCCGACGTTCCCCTGGTCGTGTGGATAGCCTGTGCAATGAAATCCTAGACCCCTACGGGCGCGGCAAGTTACCCGCCAAAACCTGAAGCGAGGCAGCCCCCTTCAGCGACGTGAATGGACCACCCGGCACTTCACGGAATCCGGCAACTTGGGCACCCCTCCTGGGTCAACCTGTACCCCCTACGAGTGCGGCGAATAGCCTGCCAATCCTAGAGTGAAGCCCCCTCCGTCCCAATGCCATGAGATGCGGGCTTGCTGCCCTCTAGAACCCGGCTATCCGTGCACCCCTCCGCGGGGCAATCCTAGTACAGAAAGTAAAATATACATACACCGGGTACATCGACCGCAACCTGGTCGTGCCCCAAAATAATAATACAAACAGGCAGTGACGGCAGTCCACATGTCGGACGATCGCCCCGCAATATCAAATGTACATAATACAACCACAACTGTACTAGCATTGCATCCAGGCTATCCCCCACGACCGATCCGCAACATCACAGCAAAAACAGAACATCAACGTGAAAATCACGTTCGCAAATCCGTCTAACCGGGCTATAGCAGTTAGACCGGATTTACCGATCGAGTGACATTCACGGTCGCAGATATAATGTAAATACTGTGAAATAATGTGTTTAAAATATATCCGATCGATCAAATTATAACAAGTGGGCCCCAAGCACTACTGTAGCACATCAAGAAACTCTGGGCCCAATATTAATATTCCAAAACCCCTAAAATCACCCCAGAAGCCCACTGGAGAAATTTGGCCCATTTATCTTTACATACTGCGGTAGAACCGCGGCCCAAGGTGGGTTTTGGCCGCTGTTCCGCGCTCCCCTTGATGGATCAATGACCCGAATTTTTCCAGAAGCCTTATAACTTCCCGTACAGTACTTTTATACAACCTGAAAAAATTTTAGAGACTAAAAAATTTCGACAGAAAACTGTCGTGGGTGATATTGGGTTTTTGGAACATTTGTTCGATCGAAATAGCAAAACACATTAAACCAAGCTAGACTAAGTTAATGGCGAGGCTCTGATACCACTGTAAGTGCACGGCGGCGCCCCGGCCGTCAATCCGACGGCCAAAAGCGGAAGCGGTGATAAACTTAAATTTTCTTGAACTGGCAAACCGCCGCGCACTAATACCCGGATCGAACCATTAATTAGTCCTAGCTATCTACAAGAAAGGGAATAGAGATATACCGACGATCCAAGTCCTCCGGTCTTCTCGTCATCGTCCCGATCTCCTGCGGAATGTACCGTCTCCTCCTCGTCGCCGGAAGTGCACCACATCGCCTACTTCTTTTACAGGCTCCCACCTCAATGCCGAGGCAACTCGGGCACGAAGCCGGCTACTCGACGTGTCCAAGATTCGCTGTAGAATATGTAGTCCTCAAGTCTCACTTTGGGGTTGTGGAGATTGCCATTTTTGGTGGAGGAATGATACAAGTCTTTGGAGATGGAGTTGTAGGATTTTTCCAAAGCCAAATGAGTGCAATTCCCTCATGGAAAAAATGGGACAGCCCGTCTAGGAGCAAGGCCGGCCACTACAAGTGGTGAGGAGGGAAAAAAGAAAAAGAGCAAGTGTCTCAAAGATGAGAGCCATACTCATATGTTCCCAAAAGAGAGAGAGAGGAAAGGTTATCATATGAAAAGAAATGATCATAAAGAAAAGTCCTCACTCAACAACCATACCCCTCAACATCATCAACAATCATCATTAAAACCATGATGATAAAGAAAGTCAAGCAATCATGAGTTTATGAAGTCAAAAGATGGTGCACATCATGAAAGCCATCATGATGCAACAAGATGCAAAGAACCCCCTCCACAAATGCCTATTTGCAACAATGCAAATAAACCCTCCTCCACCAATCTTCGGCCAATGAACGATACAAAGGAAATCGGCCGAAACGAAAAGCAAACTGGCAACTCCAGAAAACTGGTCCTGTAATAAATTACAGGAAAACCCCGATACTGTGCATACACACCCGCATTTGTATTCCGACCGAAATACAAATGCAATGTGACAAAATCTACACTGTACTATACTAGGATCCGGCTTAAACCAAAGCCGGCCAGTAATATCCGTTCGATCCTGATCCGTGCAATACCGCACGTATCTGATCGAACCCTGCCATATAACCATACGGCCTATAGTACAGACTGTCCGATCCTGATCCGTGCAATACCGCACGTATCTGATCGGACCTTTCCATATCTCCATACGGCCTCTACAACCTTTCTCCCGAAAGCTGAGTAACTGAATGTGGGGGACTCTAAAGACTCGTCAACACCTTGGTTGTGGATTTAACCACTAGCACGTTAGAGGTATAAGCCAATACATAACGGGCTACCAGGTATTGACCAAAAGGGGACGTCTGTGAGCGAACTCAGCCTGACAACCCTACTGAGCCTGTCAGTGACAATATCCGTACAGTCCGGTCCGTTCGTCTATGAGCATCGCATGGCGGGCCTAGGGGGTTGGTAAAAGTCAGACCCACAAAAGCGGTACAAGTCGTGTCGGAGTGTAGCCCAGAACACCCTGAGATACTACTGGAATACCTACCAGTAAATCTCCTTGCCTCGGCCGAGGGCTTCGTGTAATGGCTCTCCTAGACACAGCACGACCTCACCCCCAATACCGGGAGAGACGAACCCCTGAAGATGCGCTCACTGCCTCCATGTGGCTCGGGACTGTACCCAACTAAAACCTGTTTGCACGACTCCTTTGAGCCGTGGTAGGGTAGTAATCAAAGTACAGTGGGAACTCACACGAGACAAATGACGATCCCCAGGTCGATGAACTAACATGTACACATGTCACCAGGGAACTGCCATCTGACGTCTGGTATATGACCAACTAGCATGTTCCCGGCGAGTCCTGTCCGGTGTACTCATAACCCAATGAGCACCTGTATACATCTTAGGTGATCCAACTGACACCAGTGGCTTATGAGACCGGCCACCGCCCCTCGTCGGGGTCTCGACTGTATACACTAGTCTACTCTGGAGTATCGATGCCCTGTCTCGAAACTCACACGACTAGGGACCATTTAAGGATATGCTTATAGACTCCAGCTCCCACTTATATGATCGCCCTCATACTGCTGGTGGTCAAGCAAGAATCCTAGGGGCTCTACCAACGTGTAATAGCGACTTGTCAGGTCACTTAAAGCAGTACACGATGATAAAGGTAAACCAGATAGCATACTATCATCTCGAGTAAGATTGTCCTACCGGGATAGGTCCTCCATCAATCATTGCAATCACGTACCTGTGACCTAATAATTGACTCTGAGGGCACTATCTCCAACAATCTCCCACTTGCACTCAAGGCTAATTATTGCGATGTCGCATACTCACAGCCCGTGTGATACCGAACACCCAACTCCTCTACTAGTCAGTCTCACAAAGCTCGTTTGCGAAACTATTGCGTTCGAGGAATAGCCTTAGTGAGTGGATCCGCTTTGTTGTTTCTTTCTATGTCTCTCTATATCTCAAGTTCGCGGAGAAAGCCATCTCCCGAAATGAGCAATACCTGTCTTAGAATGTGTCTGGATGTCTGATGGGACATAGCTCATAAATGAACTCCAAATCCAAACTTCTTAGACTGTATCGTCAACTGAACTTAATCAGTATCCTGCGCCATGCCTCCCTCAGTATTGCCTTGGACTACCTGTCCAAAATACTGCCCCTCGTCAGAAGGAAAACTATAACTCTGACAACCTCCTTGTCGTCCATGTCACCTTGGAAGCCTGGAATGATAACTGTCTCCCGAATGAGGCTGTCGTTATCATATCCCTAGAACATCCACTTATGTTCTAAAACTGCTTCCGACTGTTTCTCCAGGATAGGATCAATATCAACTTATTGCATCTAGTGCAAGAACAACATCTGGTGTGGTACTTGACATCTCATAATTGACTCAATTGCCTAAGCAAGTGATCTGTCAATCATGCACATCCCTCTCCCCTTTAGTCTATAAGACACCATTAGAGAGGGTGACTCCATCTTCTGCAGGTACACTACCGTGCATGGAGTCGTCCATTCTAAATACTCTTAGAATGCTGTCTAAGTACCCTGATTGGGAAACCACCCAAATCTAGATCTAAAACCATAGATCTAGTAACCAGTATGTCTGATACAAAATCCATTTCCTTTGTGGAGAAACCACTGTGTGACGACCAAAGTATAACCGATTGTAGTATAGGAGTTTCCTTTCCTACTCTGTGTATGTCATCCAAATACCAGGATATCACACCCTACTACCTTCTCAACAGATCCATCCCCTATTCTGATGAAGTCAAACCTATGACTGTCACGTCAGAAATAGATGATCTATCTCCGCTACTGGTGCTTCAGTCTATAAATAGACATAAGCTACCTGTCTACCAATGCTTCCGCTGCTCCCACTGACTACGACAACCCTCTGGCAGAGTCATATAGACGTACACTTCTAAAACTAGTTTTAGAACGACGCTATACTCATCCTCCCGCCGGGTCTCGCAGCCTGGAACAACAGCAATGGTAATTGTGGGTAAACAAGAACTTCTCTGTCACCGTCCTTGAGGCTACCGGAGTACCTCTCGGGTGCCTGAAGTTACCCACCTTATCTGCGGAGTGGCCAATGGAATGTCAATCCAGATTGAATCTTTAGGTTCCTTATCAAATCTTCAGTAATCGTTTGTGGTTCTGGAATCACTTCCAGTTCTACCATACTCCCACTACTGTTTTCTGAAAAAATCCATTTTTAATAAAACTGTGGCGAGTCTGGAACAATATTGCTATTGTTCATCCAGATGGTAGAAAGTCAACCCTCGTCATAGCCTGGGTCAACCCACAAACAGCCATTACAGAAACGTGCATTGAGTTGTCCAGTGTCTGGTTTTAATCATAAACCGGACAACTCCCCGTACCTTAACAACGTTAAGATATGAACTGTTCTATATCCAATATAGAAACAGAGGCACTGATTTAATTGAACCAGATTCAAATCATGCAGCTATCTCCAGAGCATGTCAACTAAACGGAAGGAGGCCGATCAGCGTTACTCAACTTAGGAATGCTTCCAATTATGAGTAACCTGAAAGAGAAGCAAGATCTCTTAATCATTACTATTAACTGAATACCATATACAAGTATCTACATCTTCGATCACTTTGAAGAATCCCGATACTTGCTGTACCTGGTTCTCTACTCTATTCAAATACCTGTAACTTCTCAAAATTCGGACCCTGTGTTTCCACGAAACACCTGTCTGAAAACTAGAGAAGTCATAAGTAAACCGAATATAGTACGAGGACCAACCCCTCTGTCCTGATGGACCCTGGACAACATACAATACTCTGTATAAGTCCCTTGAGTCTGATAATTCATTCACCGTGTGTCGTAGGTTGAAAACTGAACTTATGGTTAAGAAGAATTACACCGCTGTTTAATGCTCCTTACCTAACCATCCACTGATATAGGTAAATGTCGTAGACATAATTTCAGAAAGGTATATCTCACTCTATGAAAATAGACGTACAGATATATCAATTTGAAATTGGTGCATAACTGCGGATATTCAAAACCAAATATTTGCCAACCGGCAAATATTTGGTTTTGAATATCCGCAGTGGCCCAGGTGATTTCCTCAAATATCACCGATTACAACGAATCCCGATATAATGAGGATAATCACCCAATTCCCAATAACTTACTCCCACTCATCATCTGTAAAACTATACAGATGTGAGAATCGTACCTGGTAAATACATACCCTGGAGTAAGTATCTAATCGGGAAATCAGTTTTCCTTTAACATTACACAGTGAAACTGAAACATTGAAATGTTCCGATGGGGTATTCTGGTATTCCTAGTAATGCCTCTTCCAGATTCACGACTGTAACCGTATAGTTCTTCGCCACTTCTCCAAATCCCTTCATATGTCTTTAGTCATTACCTTCTGCACACCCCTCAGGCCAAATGGTTTTCTTCCTTCCCTACCGTTCGGCACCAGCCTATGGTTTGGAAGAAGACTATCCAATAAGCATAATGGGTGTACTGTCCTAATCCTAGGAGCACTCGCAATGAGAGAGGGTGAAGATAAAAGACAACCGAATAAACCTTATTCCTATTTCTCCTGGACCAGAATCCATTCCCGAACTGGAACAAGTTCCTTTCGAGTTCGTATATAACCATACGATGGAGTATCCAATAAACTGTGGATCTTCATAGTGATACGGAGTGTCCTGGAGAAATACAAAGGTGATTTTAGGATTGGCGAAGGAATACTTGGTTTGGTCGTGAATATCTGTTGCAATTTACTTTGCCCTCTTACTAATCCCTTGCTTTGTCTGAACTTAATACCTTTTGTACACCATCGTTAGGCTAATTGGTTTTCTTCATTCCCTACCGTTCGGCACCAGCCTAAGGTTTGGAAGAAGACTATCCAATTTGCGTAATAGGTGTACTATCTCCTAAACCAAGGAGTACTCGCAACCTGAGAGAAGGTAAAAGGAAAAGACAACTGAATAATCCTATCCGTTTTCTCCAGAACCTGAAACCATCCTCGAATAAATTCCTTCGAGTTCGTATCTAACCATACGATGGTTTTGTCCAATGGAAGTGGACGTTCGTAGTAATACGGGGTGTCCTGGAGAAAAGGGTAAAAGTAGGAGTGGCAATGAGGTTTGCAACTCTGACAATCCAAAAGCCAGTGTTTAGAAGGTTCGGTCAACTTGGTCACTGAGTCATGGTCTTAGGGTCGGGTCAATGGTCGCTGCCAAAGAGAGAGAGAAAAGAAATACTCAGCGTACACTCTATCCTAGATCAGAATGGTTACCAATTTATCTAATCTGGAAACCTCCCACTGTACCTCAAATTCTCCTCCAAACCTGAAAGAAGAATTAGTCGGGATCACCCGAGGAGTATACCAACTCATCAGTGGGAATCGGGATCCAACTCTCATCGCATGATAACGTGACGGATTCCGCTCACATCATCACACTCCAGAAGGTATGCGCATATCTGGCAAGTTTCAGTTCTTTTGAAACTCCCGATGTGGATTTTTACCCCATGCTCTTATGACCTTGACTTTGGCCAACATATCATAAGTCACATGTCAAGTTCTACCCGTCATTCTCCAGGTTAATTTGAATCCACCCGTACCTACCCTTGACTTTGGCCAAAATGGCAGTACGACTGTCCCAAACCAACGCATCTATCTATGCTGCATATGAATACCCAATAGCTACCAATCACTGTGCCTTGACTTTGGCCAACATACACAGCTTGAATACTATTGACCACCCATATGAAACGACGGAGGGCTACGAATGGTTTCTGGCGAAAACCTTTAACGTAATGAACTTGATATCGTTGGAGGAACGGATAGCTTTTAAAAATATAGTGACGAAAACCGTTGCTAAAGAGGTCACTCCCGGTGAAGGGATCTCGGCTCTTTCCCCGTAGAATGAGGTGCAGGATATTCCAACTGAATACCACGGTGCAAAGCAAAAGTAATCGGCTATGGTGAAGTTAATGCCCTGACGCAAACTTCTGTCCAAGGGGTCACTCCCGGTGAAGGGATCTCGGCCCTTGCCTCGTCGACTGAGGAGCAGGATATTCCAACTGAATACCACGATGCTAAACAAAAGTGAACGTCCTTGCAATAACAGCTTTTTGAAAAAGTGTTCCAACAACATCAGATTAGGTTTGTTTTTAACTTGCATTGATCCGAATCAACGCAGTCCCATCAATTGATCACACCACAAAGAACGAAAATAATATGACGTACGTATATGCCATCCGCATTCGCCACTGGGTCCCGTCATTACCCGTTAGGTTAGCTAACTAACGACAGAGCGGGGACTGGACTAGCGCGGATGCAAAACATATACAACATCTACTAATATATATACCAATATATAGTATTTCGCTCAAGGCGTGATAAAATGCAACATCACAGAAATGTACAGCATCACAGAAACAATACAGATATCTGGGATCCCCGGGTTTCACAGAGCCGCTGAAACCCGACGTTCCCCTGGTCGTGTGGATAGCCTGTGCAATGAAATCCTAGACCCCTACGGGCGCGGCAAGTTACCCGCCAAAACCTGAAGCGAGGCAGCCCCCTTCAGCGACGTGAATGGACCACCCGGCACTTCACGGAATCCGGCAACTTGGGCACCCCTCCTGGGTCAACCTGTACCCCCTACGAGTGCGGCGAATAGCCCGCCAATCCTAGAGTGAAGCCCCCTCCGTCCCAATGCCATGAGATGCGGGCTTGCTGCCCTCTAGAACCCGGCTATCCGTGCACCCCTCCGCGGGGCAATCCTAGTACAGAAAGTAAAATATACATACACCGGGTACATCGACCGCAACCTGGTCGTGCCCCAAAATAATAATACAAACAGGCAGTGACGGCAGTCCACATGTCGGACGCTCGCCCCGCAATATCAAATGTACATAATACAACCACAACTGTACTAGCATTGCATCCAGGCTATCCCCCACGACCGATCCGCAACATCACAGCAAAAACAGAACATCAACGTGAAAATCACGTTCGCAAATCCGTCTAACCGGGCTATAGCAGTTAGACCGGATTTACCGATCGAGTGACATTCACGGTCGCAGATATAATGTAAATACTGTGAAATAATGTGTTTAAAATATATCCGATCGATCAAATTATAACAAGTGGGCCCCAAGCACTACTGTAGCACATCAAGAAACTCTGGGCCCAATATTAATATTCCAAAACCCCTAAAATCACCCCAGAAGCCCACTGGAGAAATTTGGCCCATTGATCTTTACATACTGCGGCGGAACCGCGGCCCAAGGTGGGTTTTGGCTGCTGTTCCGCGCTACCCTTGATGGATCAATGACCCGAATTTTTCCAGAAGCCTTATAACTTCCTGTACAGTACTTTTATACAACCTGAAAATTTTTTAGAGACTAAAAAATTTCGACAGAAAACTGTCGTGGGTGATATTGGGTTTTTGGAACATTTGTTCGATCGGAATAGCAAAACACATTAAACCAAGCTAGACTAAGTTAATGGCGAGGCTCTGATACCACTGTAAGTGCACGGCGGCGCCCCGGCCGTCAATCCGACGGCCAAAAGCGGAAGCGGTGATAAACTTAAATTTTCTTGAACTGGCAAACCGCCGCGCACTAATACCCGGATCGAACCATTAATTAGTCCTAGCTATCTACAAGAAAGGGAATAGAGATATACCGACGATCCAAGTCCTCCGGTCTTCTCGTCATCGTCCCGATCTCCTGCGGAATGTCCCGTCTCCTCCTCGTCGCCGGAAGTGCACCACATCGCCTACTTCTTTTACGGGCTCCCACCTCAATGCCGAGGCAACTCGGGCACGAAGCCGGCTACTCGACGTGTCCAAGATTCGCTGTAGAATATGTAGTCCTCAAGTCTCACTTTGGGGTTGTGGAGATTGCCATTTTTGGTGGAGGAATGATACAAGTCTTTGGAGATGGAGTTGTAGGATTTTTCCAAAGCCAAATGAGTGCAATTCCCTCATGGAAAAAATGGGACAGCCCCTCTAGGAGCAAGGCCGGCCACTACAAGTGGTGAGGAGGGAAAAAAGAAAAAGGGCAAGTGTCTCAAAGATGAGAGCCATACTCATATGTTCCCAAAAGAGAGAGAGAGGAAAGGTTATCATATGAAAAGAAATGATCACAAAGAAAAGTCCTCACTCAACAACCATACCCCTCAACATCATCAACAATCATCATCAAAACCATGATGATAAAGAAAGTCAAGCAATCATGAGTTTATGAAGTCAAAAGATGGTGCACATCATGAAAGCCATCATGATGCAACAAGATGCAAAGAACCCCCTCCACAAATGCCTATTTGCAACAATGCAAATAAACCCTCCTCCACCAATCTTCGGCCAATGAACGATACAAAGGAAATCGGCCGAAACGAAAAGCAAACTGGCAACTCCAGAAAACTGGTCCTGTAATAAATTACAGGAAAACCCCGATACTGTGCATACACACCCGCATTTGTATTCCGACCGAAATACAAATGCAATGAGACAAAATCTACACGGTACTATACTAGGATCCGGCTTAAACCAAAGCCGGCCAGTAATATCCGTTCGATCCTGATCCGTGCAATACCGCACGTATCTGATCGAACCCTGCCATATAACCATACGGCCTATAGTACAGACTGTCCGATCCTGATCCGTGCAATACCGCACGTATCTGATCGGACCTTGCCATATCTCCATACGGCCTCTACAACCTTTCGCCCGAAAGCTGAGTAACTGAATGTGGGGGACTCTAAAGACTCGTCAACACCTTGGTTGTGGATTTAACCACTAGCACGTTAGAGGTATAAGCCAATACATAACGGGCTACCAGGTATTGACCAAAAGGGGACGTCTGTAAGCGAACTCAGCCTGACAACCCTACTGAGCCTGTCAGTGACAATATCCGTACAGTCCGGTCCGTTTGTCTATGAGCATCGCATGGCGGGCCTAGGGGGTTGGTAAAAGTCAGACCCACAAAAGCGGTACAAGTCGTGTCGGAGTGTAGCCCAGAACACCCTGAGATACTACTGGAATACCTACCAGTAAATCTCCTTGCCTCGGCCGAGGGCTTCGTGTAATGGCTCTCCTAGACACAGCACGACCTCACCCTCAATACCGGGAGAGACGAACCCCTGAAGATGCGCTCACTGCCTCCATGTGGCTCGGGACTGTACCCAACTAAAACCTGTTTGCACGACTCCTTTGAGCCGTGGTAGGGTAGTAATCAAAGTACAGTGGGAACTCACACGAGACAAATGACGATCCCCAGGTCGATGAACTAACCTGTACACATGTCACCAGGGAACTGCCATCTGACGTCTGGTATATGACCAACTAGCATGTTCCCGGCGAGTCCTGTCCGGTGTACTCATAACCCAATGAGCACCTGTATACATCTTAGGTGATCCAACTGACACCAGTGGCTTGTGAGACCGGCCACCGCCCCTCGTCGGGGTCTCGACTGTATACACTAGTCTACTCTGGAGTATCGATGCCCTGTCTCGAAACTCACACGACTAGGGACCATTTAAGGATATGCTTATAGACTCCAGCTCCCACTTATATGATCGCCCTCATACTGCTGGTGGTCAAGCAAGAATCCTAGGGGCTCTACCAACGTGTAATAGCGACTTGTCAGGTCACTTAAAGCAGTACACGATGATAAAGGTAAACCAGATAGCATACTATCATCTCGAGTAAGATTGTCCTACCGGGATAGGTCCTCCATCAATCATTGCAATCACGTACCTGTGACCTAATAATTGACTCTGAGGGCACTATCTCCAACAGTATCTCATACCTAGCATCCCGAATAATCTCCCAAATTGTATCTGGGGAATGGCCTTCGTGAGTGGATCCGCAGTGTTATCCTTCGTATCTACTCTCCTGACCTCGATCTCCCGGCGATCAACTATCTCCCTGATCAGGTGATACCGCCTCAGAATATGTCTGGACTTCTGATGGGATCTGGGTTCCTTGGCCAAAGCCACAGCTCCATTGTTATCGCAATACAGAGGTATTGGATGTTCAATGGATGGAACCACACCAAGTTCACTAATGAACTTCTTCATCCAGACAGCCTCTTTGGCAGCATCGTTGGCAGCGATGTATTCAGCCTCCATCGTCGAGTCTGCAACGGTATCCTGTTTGGAACTCTTCCAACATACCGCCCCTCCATTGAGGGTAAAGACAAATCCCGAGTACGACTTAGAGTCGTCCTTATCACTTTGGAAGCTGGAATCGGTAAAGGACTCCACCCGGAGTTCTCCGTTACCATACACCAAGAACATGTCTCTAGTCCTTCGCAAGTACTTAAGAATGTTCTTCACAGCTGTCCAGTGACTCTCTCCAGGATCTGCTTGATACCGACTCACTACACTTAGTGAGTATGCAACATCGGGTCTGGTACATAGCATCGCATACATGATAGAGCCTACTGCCGAAGCATAGGGTATCCCTTGCATGCGAGCTCTCTCCAAATCAGTCTTGGGAGACATCTCTTTGGAGAGAGTGAGTCCAGAGATCATGGGTTGGTTCCCACGCTTGGATTCTTCCATACTAAACCTCTTTAGTATGGTGTCAATGTACCTGGATTGGGACAATCCCAGTATCCTTTTGGATCTATCTCTATAGATCCTAATCCCCAATATGCAAGAGGCATCACCTAGATCTTTCATTGAGAATCTTTGTGATAAAAAGAGCTTGACTGATTGCAGCATAGGAATATCATTTCCTATCAAGAGTATGTCATCCACGTACAATACGAGGAAGACAACCTTACTCTCTGCTACCTTCTTATAGATACAAGATTCACCTATGTTTTTGATGAAGTCAAACTCTTTGACTACTACATCAAAACAGATGTTCCAACTCCGCGATACTTGCTTTAACCCATAAATGGATTTAAGCAGTTTGCACACCTTTCCGCTGCTCCCACTATCTACGAAGCCCTCTGGCTGAGTCATGTACACGCACTCTTCTAAATCACCATTTAGAAAGGCGATCTTAACATCCATTTGCCAGATTTCGTAGTCATGGTATGCAGCAATGGCAAGTAAGATCCGGATGGACTTAAGCATAGCCACTGGAGAAAAGGTTTCATCATAATCCACACCTGGTCGTTGACGAAATCCCTTCGCTACAAGTCTAGCTTTGAAAGTCTCAACTTTTCCATCTACACCAAATTTCTTTTTAAAAATCCACTTGCTCCCAATGGGTTTTACCCCTTCAGGGGCATTTTCCAAAATCCATACTTTATTGGTGTACATGGATTCCATCTCAGATCGCATTGCATCCAGCCATTTCATAGAGTCACCACTCGTGATGGCCTGCTCGAAACTAGTCGGGTCATCATCTTCCATGATGCAATCCTCGCTTCCACCATCAATGAGAAAACCGTAGTATCTCTCAGGTGGACGAGAAACCCTACTAGATCGGCGGAGAGGCTGGGGTTCGTCGGGTACTACTGAATCCTCTGGTTCTACCAAGTCTTCTGTTATAGTTTGTGTCGCTGGAACCTCTTCCAGTTCTACCTCAATGCCACTAATCTGTTTCATAAGAAAACCTTTTTCTAAGAAAGTGGCATGTCGAGAAACAAACACCTTTTGTTCCTCGGGGTGGTAGAAGATATACCCTTGTGAATTTTTGGGATATCCTACAAACTTACATAAGACAGATCTTGCCTTGAGTTTGTCCGGATTTTGTCTTTTGACATAGGCTGGACAACCCCATATCTTAACATACTTAAGAGATGGTCTCTTCCCTTTCCATATCTCATATGGAGTGGTAGGCATTGATTTGGTAGGAACCATATTCAATAGGTGTATGGCTGTCTCAAGCGCATACCCCCAGAAGGAAATAGGTAACTCAGCTGTACTCATCATTGAACGCACCATATCTAATAGGGTGCGATTCCTTCATTCCGATACACCATTGTGCTGTGGTGTATAAGGAGGAGTAAGCTGAGAGAGAATCCTATTCTCTTTTAGATAATCTAGGAACTCATTGCTTAAGTATTCTCCTCCTCAATCAGATCGAAGGATCTTAATACTTTTGCCCGTTTGTTTTTCTACTTCGTGCTTATATTCTCTGAATTTATCAAAAGCTTCAGACTTGTGTTTCAACAGGAACACATGCCCGTATCTAGAGAGATCGTCAGTGAATGTAATGAAGTAGGAAGAACCTTTCCTGGCATGCGTAGACATGGGACCACATACATCACTATGTACCAGTCCTAAGAGTTCGGTAACTCTTTCTCCGTTTCCACTAAACGGAGCTTTGGTCATCTTTCCTTTAAGACATGAATGGCAAGTATCATATGATGATAATTCGAACGGATTCAAATAACCATCTTTATGTAACTTAGCCAGTCGTGTCGCATTGATATGACCAAGTCTACAATGCCACAAGTAGGATTCGTTCATTTCTGAACTTTTCCTCTTGTGTGTGTTTTGTATATTGAGGACTGTATTCTGATTTAGAATGAATATGCCATTATGTAACGAGCCTGATGCAATCAACTTTTGATCTAGGAATATGTTCATAACATTATCCTGTACTACAAAATTATATCCTTCTTTACTTAATAAAGAAACTGATATAATGTTGCAAATCATGCTCGGTATATAATAGCACTCATTCATAATCCGTGTATCACCACTTGGTAATACTAGGTGATATTCGCCAACTGCTTTGGCTACAACATTTGCACCATTCCCTACTTGAACGGAATGATCACCTTTTCCCAGTTCTCTACCTTTACGTAGCCTATGTAACAATTTACATATGTGGGATCCTGATCCGGTATCTAATACCCAGGACGTAGGGTGAACTGAGAAACAGTTCTCAATAACTAACACACCTGAAGAAGATGCATCAACACGCATGTTCTTTTGGGCGGCGTGAGAATCCAGATATTCTCCTATTTCCTGTTCAGTCTTATAACTCTTATAAGAAAGAACGGGTCCAACGTTCCCCTGCTCAGTATAATAAGCGGGTTCAGTCAATACATCCATATTATTTTCTTGATTATGGCCTGACATGGTCGCTACCTGGAGAGAGAGAGAAGAAAACACTTTAGCGTATGCTCTTGTAAGATTAGATTGGTTATTATCTTATCTAATCAGGATGTCTCCCACTGTTTTTATCAAATCTACCTTCAAACCCTAAAAGGTAAGATTAGCCGGGATTAATTACACCCTACAATTTCGTCAATCTTTCAGCCAGATCAGTGTCGGTACTTTGAGGGAGGTTCCCCGTGCTTTCGCACGGACCTAATTAAAGTAAACCTCGTTTCCCAGAGGCGTAACCCCGTTAACACTTTTCTAGACACCTACTTGATCGACTAATTGTCCTGTGTAAAACTCTCCCAGGAGTAACTCTTACTCGCAGCGGGTTTCGGGATCCAACTATCTCATAGAAGGTATGCAATCTCATTGCAAATTTCAACACTTGAAATTCCCAATAATATTTTACCCCTAGTGTTCTATGACCTTGACGAATGTCAAACAACCCATAGTCCACTAGTCAAGTTCAACCCGTACATTTCTTGATTGAATTAAACCCATCCGCACGACCCTTGATGAATGCCAAACAACGCCGTACGAATACCCTAATCCAATCTGCATCATATGCATAAGCAGATAAATACTAGTTAGCTACCGTACACTACGCCTTGACGAATGCCAAACTACCGTAGTACGAATACTAAGTAGTACTTATCTAAAATGACGGAGGGCTACGCAGATTTTTCAGAAAACCATAAGCGTAATGAACTTGATATCGTCGTAGAATCATGTAAAATTTTGAAATGGAGTGTTTTTTAGGCTTTCATTGGTTTTGCTAAAGAGGTCACTCCCGGTGAAGGGATCTCGGCTCTTTCCTCATCGAATAAGGTGCAGGACATATCATATATATCACTGTGCAAAGCAAAACTCTAAAAGCAATCAAAAGACAAACCAAGTTTTATAGCATCTGCCAGTTTCGGTAAAGAGGTCACTCCCGGTGAAGAGATCTCGGCTCTTTCCTCATCGAATAAGGTGCAGGGTATATCATATATACCACTATGCAAAGCAAAACTGTAGCTACCCTTTTTATAAAGTTTTGATTCTACAACATCTTTTAGGTTTCTTTTCTTTTTATTAATCTCATTAATAAAAAATCCCATCAGCTTATGCTTCCTAAGCATCACAGATAAATACGACGTACACTTATGCCATCCGCATTCGCCTCGATGTCCCCTCGTGCACCGTTAGGTTAGGTAACTAACGACAGAGCAGGGCAGGGCTAGTGCGGGTGTAAAACATAAGTAACGTCTATATAATATATCATATATACTATATACTGTATCCATCACAACATATCAAATGATCACATCACAGATATCGCAGCAGAAACATAGATATAATGTGGGATATACTAGGACGTCCGTGTTTAGTATTTAGCCAACAATAGAAAATACGGATTCCACAGTCGCGATGAATAGCCAAGCCCACACCCTGGACCCCTACGAGAGCGGCAAGCGACCCTACCAATTCTGGAGTTTAGGAGATCCGGTCTCGACTCCTCGAGATGGCCTCCCACTGAACCCCAGAACCCGGTCACCTGTGCTCCCCTCCTTGGGTCCATCCTAATGCGGAAAAGTAAATAATATACAACACTGGTGGCATCAACCTCAACCCGGAAGTGCCCCAAATAAAAGAATATTACATTACATTTGAATTTACATGAATGAAAATATAAAACTCTCATCTCACATAAAACCCCCGGCTATTCAATCGCGACAATCCTACACATCATATCTCAGCAACACATAATATCTCATATCATCAACATAAGTAAGTATGCATACACCGATCGTCGTCGATGTATAGCAACGACAATCGGCAATACAACTACATACTACACTTACGGTCACAGAAAAGAAAGTGTAAAACTACAATATTTGGAATCCACAATCACTTTAGACATCGTAAATCCGAAATATCACATACTTCGCGTTTCATGCCTAACACAACGAATTCCACATATTGTATCACATTCCAGATAAATAGACAGTATTAAACTTTTCGAACAGATAATCAAATACCCAAAATTTCCTAAATTGCTCAACACTTGAGCGGAGTTCAAATAATCCGGAATGTGTCACAGTAGTAGCGGTCCAGCCGTAGAAGGGTCAAGCCAACGCCTCACATGTGGCACGCCGTACTTCCCCAAACCCGAAGGTTCAAAAGGCAGTTCAAGACGGTCACATAATCGAGTTAAGGTTTGTTGTCTTCTAGAGGGTCCACCACAAAACTTGCACACATTTCCGAAAGATTTAAACTCGAGAAAAGATTCATTACTTGAAAATTTTTCGTGTCGGGAAAAAGTGAGTTAATGATATCCGTTCGAACTTTTTAACAGATTCTAAATATCCGGAAAAAAAATAACGAATTTAAAATTCCCGATCGAATCGTCGATTACAAAATAAACCCCAGAATACTCAACACTGGAGTCAGATTAAAAATACCCATAAAATAGTAACTACAGAGACAAGAATTACTGTGCAAATATCCGTACCTAATACCATTATACTGCCGCGGAACCGCCGCCAAAGGTGGGTACTAGCCGCGGTTCCGCGGCTATATAGACGAATTGGAGGCACGTGTTTCACCATAATTCTTATATTTCCCTGCTGAATTTTTTAGGAATTTTTAATTCTGGAAAAACCCAGATTTTAAAAAATGTACAGAGAAGGGTTTGTTATGTCGTATTCGGGTTCGATCGGGGTTTTAACTTCGTTAACACATCGCCTAATGCTCTAGCTAGGCTCTGATACCACTGTAGGGTTCCTAGGCACACTTGTGAAGGTTCATAAAGCATCAAACATGTCCGAATAAAATTTTACATGTGCCGAACAACCCAAAGACGGGATCTTTGCTAGATTATTAGGGTTTAGCATGCAAGATAACATCTTTAAAGCTAAGTGTGAGGGATTACAACCTTTGTAGTCCGCTCCTTCGCTTCACAAGCTCCAAGTAGAAGTCCCTTCGCCGCGATCCACGATCTCCCGGACTCAAGAGAGGCTCCACGACTCGAACGATCCATGCTAGCTTGAAGTGTTCCGATTCTCCGATGATCTACGTCGAAGTTGCTATAACCCAAGCTTTCTCACTCTAAAGAGATGAACACCCTAATCTAATGGGCTAGATTAGATGAGGACGATGGAGTAGTATTTATGCTATCTTTTTAATTCACTTTCTCACAATATATCATCATAAAAGGATTAACTAGTAAGCTTTCTCTCAAAACTCAAGAGAGAAGAAGATGAAGAATGAAAGAATAATCCTTTTGTGATGAATAGTAGTCAAGTGTATATGATTGATTATAGAACCATGGTCAAGGATGATAGGTTAAAACTTGTAGAGAATAAACTAGAGTTAGGGTTTAGTTAGGTTAAGGATAAGTATCAACCATAATATCTTAACCGAGACAAAATAAAATCCTTCTATAATGAACAAGAAGAAGCTAACCCTAATCAAACCCTAATCCCTTTTTATCATCCTTAAACATGTTTTATAATAAATCATATCATGTCACAATAATATATATCACATATATATTATATATTTGCAACAAAAGAAAATAATACATTTAACATATATCGCATATATATCAATGTATTAATTCGGTGAGAAAATGAAATAATAAAGTGAGCCAATATTAGATAATGTAATACAATATATCATATATATCATTATACATTAAATCATCGAATCAACACTTGATCCAATGATCCGGCTATATCGAATATAACCGACTAATATATCATGTACCGATTCATCGAAGCAACACTTAATCCGATGTCCCGATTCATATCTAAATATCTCGAGAATATAATATGGTATCTTATATCGCATTATCCTCGGTGCTGCACATATCACATATGTGGCTCTACTCCATTTTGCCTGAGCCAAGAAACCACTGTGTAGGACTGTAAAGAATCGTCAATACGCCGGTAGCAGGTGATGATCATATAAAACACCCACAAGCTGCAAGCGGTCAGCTAAACGTAACAGCCACCCAGGTATTGAGCGATCAGAAGATCAACAAGCTAGCCTGTCCGTTCTCCTGTGAATCCAATCAGTAACACTCCCGTACAGTCCGGTCTGTTCGTCTGATATGTCGCGTATCAAGTCTAGGGGTGGTATACGTCAGACCCCAGTAACCGATAAGTCGTGTCGATGTGAGGCTCATAACAGGTCAAGAAACTACTAGTAACACTTACCAGTATATCTCTATATCAGCCCTGGCCAGGGACTTCCAGTTATAGCCAATCGAACACAGCACAACAACAACTCCCTATACCGGGAGAGACGAATCCCCTCCTATCGCTCATTGCCTCCATGTGATTTGGGACTGTACCTAAAAGCCACCGTTTTGCACGCCCTCTTGGACGTGGTAAGGCGGAAATCAAAGCACAGTGGGAATCACATAAGACTCTATGACGATCTCGGGTCTACAGACTACCCTGTACCAGTGTCACCGGAGAACTGCCATCTGACGTGTGGTATATCACCAACTGGGAGTTCTCGGCGAGTCCGTCCAGTGTACCCAGTCTCCACTGAGCACCCGTACACCATCCTTGATGTCAAACACCGATGGATATAGGATCATCCATCGCCCATCATATGGGTCAAGATGCGTATACGCTAGTCTACTCTGGTGTATCGATGCCCTGTCTCGATATACCCTCGACTAGGAACATTTATAGGATGTACTCATCGACTACTATGGCCCCACTAGTATGATCTCATCATAGTCCTAGTAGTCGAGTACACATCCTAAGGGCTTTATCAACATGTGAGAGTAAGACAGTAAACCAATACAAGTCAACATGTTAAGATAAAGTGAAACCAAATAGCATACTATCATGACGAGCAAGAAAGTCCTCTCTGTATATATCCAAGCATCCATCATAATATACATCATATGTACAACAATGGCTTCTAGGGCATATACATAACTAACACCAATGTTATCCAATATCATCAAACACGGTGCAAGTATAATGAATATGCAAGGGTGTGGGTGTAGGTGTAAATCTATTCTAGGGTTTGCGACTATGAACTACACTAGTTACTTCTAACTCTACACTATCCATAACACACCTAACTATCATATATATAATATAACAACTACGGACTGCGGGGGTGCTATACGCCATCCACCCGACTTCCCCCTGTAGATATAATCTACTCACCTTGCGTCTTCATTTGTGGAAGTCACCACGCGCTTCCTTGTCGTCCCGAAGTCTTCATGGGTACCTACATATCAAAATATCGTATATGTGCATTAAAACCAAATCAAAACTAAAACGGCACACGAAACCCCAAACGATACGATAAGGGGCCTATAGGTTAGAACCTATGGGCACGCCTTCAAAACCATCAATCAATCCTCGATATCGTCGTATAAACACCAAATAGTCGAGGTAAAACACAATACACAATTGCAGAATTAAAAATACGGAATACGGAAACACGAATCCAAAACAGCAACTTAAGAAATAGGCTCCAGATTTCATCCTAGGTCAAACTAAACAAATCTATACATACCAAGGGCGTAATCTATAGATAAGGGAGCACCAAAACCAAAACGAGCAAGTTTGGTGGGGTCCAGGCCGCAAATTGCGGCCAAACAGAATAAATCTGCGGCCGGGTCATAGAGTTAGGGGTTGGGGTCTTGGTGGTAGCATCCAGGGGGCTTGCACATTTCACTGTCCAATCAATATAATTTTCAGAGTCTCGGGTTGATAGCAGATCCCAAATAACCTTCACAGATTTCACAAATTTTCCGATATCGGTTTCTACAAATCCGTATTCTGGGTTTAAGCTTCAGGTTTGGGTCTCAATTCATGCACTAGGGTGTTTATATAACCTCAACTGAGCTCAATTTCATATTACAACACAAAATTTCCTCAAACCCTAACTAGGTTTTCCTTAACTCCACAATATCAAACAATATCGGTTCAATCTAAATATGGGGGTATAAGTAATGCTAAGACTAAGCTAATAGTCCATAAAATACCTCATTTGGCAACTCAAGAATTTTCTTGAGTTGCCCCTAGTGGCCAAAATCCTTGCTTCCTTGGTTCAATGTGTAGATCTTGAGCTTGTGCACACTTTTTATGAAATGGGGGTAGGGTTTTGGTATTGCTTTAGAGTTGATTTGGGGCATTGAAGAGGGGAGGGAGATGAAGGAGCAGCAGCAGGAGGAGAAGGGGAAGAGGGAGAGAGAAAATGAAAGAAGAATGAAGAGATGGCTAAGTCCTAAGTCAAAGTGAAACCATACCTCTCTCTCTCTCTCACCTACTACTAAATTCTTTATTCTAAACCCCTTTTTTCCATTTTCTTTTCTTATTCTCTCAAAATTCTTCTCCCAAGAATAGTAAACCCAAAGTGAACCATGGCAAGAAAAATGCACAAGTGTGATAAAAATGATATGTGCAAGTTTTGCACAAAAATGCTAAAAAACAGATTAGCGATTTTTAATCGCGATTAGCACTAAATTAGCATATAACTAATCATAAAAACTTTAAAATGGCATAATTCTATAAAATACCATATTTTATAATTTTCCATAATTTTTTCCAAAATTTTTCCTATTTATTTGTATTTAATAATACCGAAATATTAAAATATTCAATAAAATAAAATTAAATTATAAAAATTCCCAAAAATAATATTTTATTATTTGGAAATGTTACAAAGTTCTAGCTACTAGGTTAGATGGTTATACCTAGATCTTGAACTCTTTCTCTTCTTGTCGTTGTCCTCCTTTTTGCTTGCTCCTTGGAGTGGTGTAGACAGCTCCTCTTCGTCTTCTCTTTGCCGAAGAAAGATCGATCCGAGGGCCTCTACCTTGAGCTCCTATCTCAACCAAGAGGTAACTAGAGTGCTTGGCTTGCTAAAATAAAAACCCTAGAATGAGTAGAGAGTTGTCTTGATGGTTTTATCTCACAAAGCTCATGTTTTTCAACACATGAAAGAAGAGAGCTTTGAGAGAGGAAGAGGGAGAGCTTTGCATGAGAGAGAAAGAGCAAGAGAGAATAATCAAGCAAAACACAACCATGCTCTCATATGAGAATAATGATAATAATAATAATAACTAAAGAAAATTATGATGGTTAGTTGAAATGACCATTATCATTTCACATTTAATGCAATTGGCAAGAATCAAGAAGTATCTTGCAAAAGAAATGATCATGGTCAAAAGGTCAACAAAAGTCAAATGGTCAACCAAAGTCAAATGGTCAACAAAAGTCAAACGGTCAACCTAACCATGGCACAATTATTTGTCATGTCCCGAAAGTACGGAATATGACCGGCACTTAAACTACGAACGTCTCGAGGCGTACGTAATCTAAGTAAGCCGAAAACCCAGAAATCCAAACCAAGAAAGGTAGTAGAGTGAGGTAAAACCAATTTAAAACAAGTAGTTTTAATAGCATAAGCCGAATTATGCGGGTTTTTTTTAAAAAAACATCAAATATTTCCCGAAAATTTCGGCAGAGTCTCCTTTGTAAATACTGGCCCCCAAACGGGATACAATATGAATAGTATACAAAATCAATAAAAAGGCATCCCCAAGCGGGAGCTAGCTCTTCGTCAATCGACGGTCACAACCACACAAGTAATATAATATACAACGCCAAGGGTGAGGATCAAAACTCAAAAGAAGACGCAAAACAACAAGAAAACCACAGAAATACAACGCGCGACTCTAAGGTCGAAAGAATAACATCACTGGTCTCTATCTCAAAAATAAATACATGTTTGGTTGATGGAACTTCTAGATACAAGAGAATAATGATATACAAGATATATAATGGGGGTACGATACAAGTAAACCCACCTACTAGCAAGTCACCCGGAAATGGGAAGCAGTGCCAGCAAAGCCGTAATGAAACCTGTACGGCAAAACCTGCAAGAAACTGGGGCACAACGGGGGTGAGTTGCCAACTCGTGAATAGAAAAACATCTACGGAAAGAAATCGCATAAATAACGCAACCTAGGTCAATGATCATAATATATCCTCAATTATATGTATAACATGCATCCTATAACAATGGCTAGGGTAATATCTAACCGAGTGTAATCTCATGTGCCCGTGTCAGTGCCTCAGGTAGCAATATATCATATGGATGATGTATGAATGCATGAAACAGAATGCATGTATTGAAGAAAACCGCTTTCATAAATTAGTGAGATTTCTGTATTTTTAAAATGAGGTATCATAATGAAAGCAGCATAAAACAGTGCCTAGCATCGGCACAAAACGTAATCCCAATATCTCGATTTCTCTGTATCACAGTCGCTGTACCTCATTATCTCGAAATCTCAATGTCTCAATCACAATATCTATGGCGCCGTCAGTCCAGACCGGCCCCTACCATCCATCTCAAGACTACGACGGTATCCTCCGGATATCCGACGCGTCGGGTAATATCACCGGTAGGTAGTGCTCCCCTGCCAGGCTCAACGTCAGCAACACGACCTTCTTGCCCCTGGGTACCTTACCGGGCCCACCATGTACCCGAAACGGTTCATCCATCTCCTCGAATCGGGTCTCGAAATCCATCAGCAAACTCATGGTGGACGACTCATAAATCATGGGAAAACCACATTTTTATTTAAAAAGAGAGAAAGCAGTTTATATACGTTTTGCGGTTTTCCTACAAATCCAGAAAATATCATGGAAATCCGAATCATCAATAGCATGTAAAACCATGAATATAAGTATGAGAATCCATGAATACGGCATAACAATGAATAACAGTATCCATGAAGCGACAAGTAATAACTACAATATCTAAGCTGGCATATAAGGTATGTACACTAATATTATGTCAAACCACTAGCTATCAATCTAAGCTAAGCAATAATATTTTCTAAGGTGTACGTGACATGGCAATTACCGATGAAGATGTGTGAGCCGGCAAGTAAGTGTATGTGGTACATACGCATCATCGGTAATCGTGCTGGTGTCCTAACAGCATAATGTCAACAATGCAATATGAAATAACAAAGTAAGTATGCGATGCGGAGCGAGCAACCAAAATGAGCGGGAGCTAAATATTAAACAATGGTGCCATTTGAAAAAACACGAATCGCGTGGTTTTGAAAATAGGGGCTACGGTGGTTTTTAAGAAAGATACGTTTTTTGAAATATCCTTAGATCCCTTGACCTGTCTTTTAAAATACCCACGATATGCTAGTTTTGAAATAGGTAGGAGTCTAATCTAATCTAACAACTCCACTAAACTATACGGCTGAACTAACAAGCAGAACTACAGGTAAGGAAACCGCCTATCATCTGAGTCGATACATATACATACATGTATATGTATAGTCGGTGATCCCACCTCAATAATATCATATCCGATACCATATCTATAATTAGGCATCCCAAGTCAAGAGTGCGGATCAATCATCAATATAGCTCGTACGTAAATCCGTCGTATGGCATCCCAAATCTGGGTACGGGTCAATATCACATTCATCATACTATTCACCTGGTATCCTCTTTATCAAATATCATGATCGGGGTACTGATCTACGTCTAGTACAATACTGATACCGCCTAAGTATGCATGGACGTGTATGAAACACTACGTCAAGGACCCACTACAACGTCATGTCGTATCTCAAATACGAACCCTGCTATATCACCGATCTCACGGCCTCAAATCAAATCTCATCGACTCATCTTAAATCCCAAGTACTATCCTCATTATCCATGCATGCGTATATGAATATACATATGCATAGTCCCATACCCACGCATATATATATATATACACATCCCAATCTGCGCACAAGAAAGTAAAGTATGCAAGTCCGTGTGTGCGTATGTGGGTATAACAACTACTCTAGGGTTTCGCAACTAACCCAAAGGTACTCCATGAACACATAAACATAACATGAATGAACATTCTCATATCATAAAACACCTATATAAACATATATATATGAGCTACACTACGGACTGCGGGGGTGCTATACGCCATCCACCCGACTTCTCCCCGTAGATATAAATCTACTCACCTGGTCCTCGCTAGCCGGTGCCGACGTCGCCACGCGCTTGCTTGTCGTATCGAAGTCCACATGGGGTATCTACATATCATAACGCACCGTGTCGTATTAAAATCCGACTCATAACCCAAAAACGACACGTGAATCCCATATAGGTCAAAACCTATGGTTGCTTTCACAAATCAACCCAAAAACCCTCGACGTCGGCGTACAAACGCCAAACCATCGAGAGAAACTCAAACGTATCAATCGTGGTTTCACAACACCTTAATTATATATATATAATAGGGTTAAAATCACCAAAACTTCAAATTCGCTTTAAAGCTATTTTTCCGAAAACCTAATAAGCAAAATTAACCGCTTTAATACAACATCTTGATGTTTAAACGAATCTAGCGGCCACAATATTCACTAAATATCATAACAAAGTCATATAAACCATTCCTATAATTTATTCTCATCAATTTCCATAAATTCCAAAATTCTAGTTTACAATATACCCAAATTTTAACAATTTTATAGCAAAAAATGCACAAACCACAATCTAGCTTGGATTTTCATGAACTAAAGTATTAAACTACACTTTAAAATGTTAATAATGCCATGAATACCCTAATTAGATTTTTATTTCCATTACTTAATCAAATTTCAAAACCCTAGTTTGCTTAAAAACTTGATTTGGACAATTTAAATGCAACAATTTACATAATAGCAACTAGATTAGGTTTTCCATGCCCTCACATGCCAAAATACACTTTGTAAACTTAAACAAGTGACAATAACCATATTTGAATTCAAACCCTAACTCATAAATTTTCCAAACTAGCAATTAAACCTAATTAAACACCTGATTAAGGTAACTTAAAGCAATTAACAACAATTTAACAAAAAGGTTAGAATTATACCCAAATAAATTTGAAGATCCCACAAGCACACTTAGCCTCCCAAATTGAAATCTAAATCCCTAGATCCATGCTATGGTAGCCAAGGAAAAATGGGTAGGAGGTGGATTTTGATTTGGATTTTTGCCTGATTTTTTGTGGATTTTCAAGCACTTTTGATGAATTTTTTTTTAAAGAGAAAGAGATGAAGAATGAAGGGGCTGAATGGAGGGGGGGCTCGGCCATTCCAGGTGGGGGAGAGGAGAGAGGGAGTGTGGTGTGAGGTATGGTGAGGGAAAAGTCCAAGTCAACCAAATACCAACTCTTTTATCCATTCTCATTTCTTTTCTTTTCTTTTCATTCTTTTCTTTTCTTTGAAATTCAAGTGGGGAAAATGGGTGGGGGCTGCTGAATTCAGCCAAGGGAAGAAATAAATGGGGGTGGGGGTGAGTGTGGGTATGGGTGTGGGGTGATGGAAAATGATAAGTACAATACCCCAAACATCCATTTAAACTAAAAAAAAGCCTTTTTCTTCGATATTTTCTAAACGTTTTGGCAAACGATTTCATTTCAAAAACCACATGATAAAATTTTATTTAATGTTTTATGATGCACAAAATTTGTTTCAACTCATTCCAATTTGTAATTTTCCCTAATTAAATGTATTAGTGACGGCTTAAAATAATATTAAAATAATGAATTTCGGAAAAATTTTCAGAAAATTTGAAATTTCACCAGTGGCTCAATAAACACCAAATACTATCAATTACATAGCTAGAATATGTATATTTAATTTTATAATAAAGATATTTGCATTTTGACTTTTTACAGAAAACTCCCTTATTTTACCGTTTTTTCGAAATTTCACCGAAACGATTTTCAAAACGTTACATTATTCTTAATTAATATTATTAATCATATTTCTCATTCTCATTAGGGTTTAGAAAAAGTCAACTGTCAAAAACCCTAATGAGATTCCTCTGCCTCTGTCAACTGTGCATACACACCCGCAGCCGTGTTCCGAGGAACACGAATACAATGAGACAAAACCAATCCCAAAACAAATACTAGGATCTGGCTTAAACCAAAGCCCGCTAGTAAAAACTGCCCAGACACCAAAAGTGCACAAGTGCGCGTATGTGAACGAACCCTGTCGCAAAACCATGCGACCTCTACTCTGTTTTGCCCAAAGGCGAACAACCCTCTGTGTGGGACTCTAAAGACTCGACACTACGCTGGCAGTGGGTTTAACCATAGGCCGCAAGCGGTACTAGCTATACGTAACGGTCCCCAGGTAGATGCCGATAAGAAGACCGATGAGGTGAACCCATCCGAACTCCTACTGAGCCTGAATGTGACAATCTCCATACAGTCCGGTATGTTCGTCTGAGAGTATCGCATGTCGGGCCTAGGGGGCGGTTAACGTCAGTCCCCTAATAGCGGTACAAGTCATGTCGGAGTGTAGCCCAGAACACCCTGAGAAACTACTGGAAACACTACCAGCAAATCTCGCTTGCCCTGGCCAGGGACGACTATGTGTAATGGCTCTCCTAGACACAGCGCGATATCAACTCCCAATACCGGAAGAGACGAATCCTGTCTAACCGTCACTGCCTCCAAGTGCTTCGGGACTGCACCCAACTACTACCTGTTTGCACGACTTAATAGAGCCGTGGTAGGGTAGCAATCTAAGAACAGTGGGAACACACATGAGGCGAAGTGACAGTGTCAAGTCAACGGACTAAGCTGTACTCATGTCACCTGGGAACTGTTAACTGACGATAGGTATAATACCAACCGACAGTTCCCGACGAGTCCTGTCCAGTGTACTCGTAACCTAACGAGCACCTGCATACTATCTCCAGTACGACGTACTGATGGCTGTGAGACAGACCATCTCCCCTGCTGGGATAAGAAGCGTATGCACCAGTCTACTCTAGAGTATCGATACCCTGTCTCGATAATCCTACGACTAGGGACCAAAATAAGGATGTGCTTATAGACTATCCAGCCCCCACTATTGTGATAGCCATCACAACGCCGGTAGTCAAGCAAGGATCCTAAGGGCTCTATCAATATGTATTAGCGATATGTTAAAAGAAACATATACACATATTAAGATAGAAACAAACCAAGTAGCATACTACTATATTGAGCAAGACTGTCGTAAACCCGTATATATCCCAAGCTTCCAAAATGTATTATACAAACTAGTACTATACAATAATGGCCTCTAGGGCATACATATCCAACAATCTCTCATTTGCACTAAAGGCCAGTAATTGGTGTACCACATACCCAACGTCTGCTCTATGGCCAGCTGCTGGCGTACCGCATACCCAATAGCTCAAAAAGTCGCTTGAACCGTGTTTAAGGGAAGGCCTTTATGAATGGATCCGCCATGTTGTCTTTTGTGTCCACTCTCCGTACCTCTATCTCCTGGCGATCAATGATCTCCCTGATCAGGTGATACCGCCTTAAAATGTGTCTGGACTTCTGATGGGACCTTGGTTCCTTCGCTAAAGCTATAGCCCCATTGTTATCGCAATATAAAGGTATTGGGTCAACAATGGACGGAACCACCTGAAGTTCACTAATGATCTTCTTCATCCAGACCGCCTCTTTTGCGGCATCGCTTGCAGCAATGTATTCAGCCTCCATCGTCGAGTCTGCGACGGTATCCTGTTTGGAACTCTTCCAACACACCACCCCTCCGTTGAGGGTAAACACAAAACCCGAGACAGACTTGCTGTCATCTTTGTCACTCTGGAAGCTTGAATCGGTAAAGGACTCGACCCCGAGGTCTCCATTACCGTAAACCAGGAACATCTCCTTAGTCCTTCTCAGGTACTTGAGAATGTTCTTCACTGCCGTCCAGTGGTTCTCACCTGGGTCTGACTGAGGCTCACCACGCTCAGCACGTAAGCTACATCTGGTCTTGTACATAGCATCGCATACATTATAGATCCTACCGCCGAAGCGTAGGGTATAGTGCTCATGCGAACCCTCTCCTCGTTAGTCTTGGGAGACATCTCCTTAGAGAGGGTGATTCCGTGCAATGCGGGTATATTACCGCGCTTGGAATCTTCCATACTAAACCTCTTTAGTACGGTCTCTATGTACCTGGACTGCGAAAGTCCCAGTAGTCTCTTGGATCTATCTCTGTAGATCTTGATCCCCAGAATGTACGAGGTATCACCCAGGTCCTTCATGGAGAACCGTTGTGATAAGAATAGCTTGACCGATTGTAGCATAGGAACATCATTTCCTATCAAAAGAATGTTGTCCACGTACAAGACTAGGAACACGACAGTTCGTCCTACAATCTTCTTATAGATACAAGGTTCATCTTCGTTCTTGATGAAATCAAATTCCTTGATTTCCTTATCAAAACAGATGTTCCAGCTTCGCGATGCCTGCTTTAATCCATAATTGGATTTAAGCAACTTGCACACCTTTCCGCTGCTCCCACTGTCTACAAAACCTTATGGCTGATCTATATAAACGCACTCTTCCAAACTGCCATTTAGAAAAACCGTTTTTACGTCCATCTGCCCGATTTCATAGTCATGGAAGGCAGCAATGGCAAGTAGGATCCGGATGGATTTGAGCATGCCACTGGAGAAAAAGTTTCGTCATAGTTCACACCATGTCTTTGACGAAAACCTTTTGCAACGAGTCTAGCCTTATAGGTTTCCACCTGCCCATCTACACCAAGTTTCCTTTTGTAGATCCATTTGCATCCAACGGGTTTTACCCTAGGTGGAGCAATATCCAAGGTCCACACTTTATTGGTGTACATGGACTCCATTTCGGATCGCATAGCATCCAGCCACTTATCAGAGTCCCTACTGATAATGGCCAGCCTGAAGTTGGTAGGATCATCTTTTTCCAAGATGCAATCCTCTCGATCCCCGTCTATAAGAAAACCGTAGTATCTCTCGGGCGGATGAGAAATCCTACCAGATCTGCTGAGTGGCTGAGGTTCGTTGGGTATAACTGAATCTAGCGGTTCCACCAAATCTTCAGTTATAGTTTGTGTCTTTGGAATTTCATCCAGTTCTACCGTGCTGCCACCAACATTTTTATCAAGAAATTCTTTTTCCAAAAATGTGGCGTTCCTGGAAACAATAATCTTCTCTTCCTATGCATGGTAGAATAGATACCCACTTGAATCTTTTGGGTATCCCACAAACTTACACAAAACTGACCGTGCCTCAAGTTTGTCCGGGTTCTGCCTTTTTACATAAGCTGGGCAACCCCAAATCTTAATACGTTTAAGATACAAACTCTTACCACTCCATATTTCATACGGAGTCTTAGGTACGGATTTGGATGGAACTTGATTCAATAGATGTGCTGCTGTTTGAAGCGCATATCCCCAGAATGAAAGAGGCAACTCAGCACTACTCATCATGGAGCGAACCATATCTAATAGGATACGATTCCTCTGCTCCGATACACCGTTGTGCTGTGGTGTATAATGAGGAGTAAGCTGAGAGAGAATTCCATTCTCTTTTAAGTAATCTAGGAATTCCGTGCTTAAGTATTACCCTCCACTATCCGATCGGAGGATCTTGATACTTTTGCCAATCTGGTTCTCCACTTCGTTTCTGAATTCTCTGAATTTCTCAAAAGCTTCGGATTTGTGTTTCATCAGATACACATATCCGAACCTAGAGAGATCGTCAGTGAATGTGATGAAGTATGAGAACCCACCCCTCGTATGTATAGACATTGGACCACATACGTCACTGTGTATGAGTCCCAAAAGCTCTGTTGCTCTTTCTCCATGTCCGGTGAATGGAGATTTGGTCATCTTTCCTTACGACAAGACTGACAATTTTCATATGATGAAAACTCGAACGTATTCAAGAGTCCATCTTTATGCAACTTACTTAGTCTTTTCTCTCCGATATGACCAAGTGTACAATGCCACAAGTAGGATTCATTCGTATCTGAATTCTTCCTCTTGCGTGTGTTTTGTAGATTGAGAACTATAATCTGATTTAGAACATAGATACCATTACACAGTGTACTTTCTGCAACCAGTACCTTATCAAGGTAAATGTTCATGATATTTCTATCAAGAACAAAGTTATATCCATCTTTATCGAGTAAAGAAACTGATATGATGTTGCAAACCATGGAAGGTACATAGTAGCAATTGTTCAAAATCATAGTATTTCCATTTGGCAACGCTAGGTGATATTCACCGACGGCTGCAGCATTAACTCGTGCTCCGTTCCCTACCCTGAGGGATATATCACCAGGTGCAACTTTCCTACTTTTTCTCAGTCGCTGCAATAAATTACAGATATGAGATCCTGATCCGGTATCTAGTACCCAGGAGGTAGGACAGACCGAAAAGCAGTTCTCAATTACAAAAACACCTGATGTAAATGCAATAGTATGCTTCTTCTTCAACTGGGTCTCCTTGGAATCCATACAATCCTCTTTCCCTTGCTCATACTTATGACTGTTGTCGTAAGTTATAGCCGAACCGACGTTCCCAGCCCCAAATAAGAATTCGGATAGGTCAAGCGATACATTTTATTATCTTGATTAAGGCGTGAAATGGCTGCTACCTGTAGAGAGAGAAAAGAAACACTCAGCGTACGCTTTTTAAAGATTAGATTTGTTATTAATTTATCTAACCAGGATGGCTCCCACTGTTTCCTCAAATTCTTCTTCAAACCTTTAAAAGAAGAACTAGTCAGGATTAATCGCACGTCACAATACTTGCTTAACCTTTCAGCCAGGATAGTGTTAGTACTTCGAGGGAGGTTTTCCAACGCTTTCGCGAAGTTCCTTAATTATATAACCTCTTTTCCCTGGAGACGTAGCCCCGCTAACACCGTTCTAGACACCTACTTGGTTTATAGCATTGATTGTTAAGTGAAATAATCTTCAGAGAGTAATCCAACTCATCAGTGGGATCGGGATCCAACTATCATTGTGTGATGACCTAGATGGAATCCACTCTAGTCACCACACTTCAGAAGATATGCAGAATCTGCAAGTTTCCTGTATGTTTAAAACATCCGATGTGGTTTTTTCCCCTAAGACCCAAGTGACCTTGACACAGTCAACAAATCAAAGAGTCCTAGTCAAGTTCAACCCGTCATTATCTTGATTTCATTAAACCCACCCGCATAACCCTTGACATAGTTAGCAAGGTTACATGACTGTCCTAACCAATCATATTGTATGCTACAGATAAGCAATACTCAGCTACCGTTCACTGCGCCTTGACACGTCAACAAACGCAGCACGAAAACTAAGTATAACTTATGAGAAATGAAGGAGGGCTACGGCTGTGTTTTTGGTGAAAAACCCGTTAACGTAATGAACTTGATATCGTTGAAGGAACTTGATAACCCTTTTAAAAATATAGTGGCGAAAACTTTTGCTAAAGAGATCATTCCTTGTGAAGGGATCTCGGCTCTTTCCTCGTCGAATGAGGTGCAGGATATTCCAAACTGAATACCTCGATGCAAAGCAAGAATAATCGACTATAGTGAAGTTATTAACCTGACGCAAACTTCTGTCCAAGGGTGTTGGAGATAGTGCCCTCAGAGTCAATTATTGGATCATAGGCACGTGATTGCGATGATTGAGGGAGGACCTATCCCGGTAGGACAGTCTTACTCAAGATGATAGTATGCTATCTGGTTTATCTTTATCATCGTGTACTGCTTTAGGTGACCTTACGAGTCGCTATTACACGTTGATAGAGCCCCTAGGATTCTTGCTTGACTACCAGCAGTATGAGGGCGATCATATACGTGAGAGCTGGAGTCTATAAGCACATCCTTAAAAGGTCCCTAGTCATGGGAGTTTTGAGACAGGGCATCGATTCTCCAGAGTAGACTAGTGTATACAGTCGAGACCCCGACGAGGGGCGGTGGCCGGTCTCACAAGCCACTGGTGTCAGTTGGTTCACCTAAGATGTATACAGGTGCTCATTGGGTTATGAGTACACCGGACAGGACTCGCCGGGAACCTGCTAGTTGGGATTATACCAGATGTCAGATAGCAGTTCCCTGGTGACATGTGTACAGGTTAGTTCATCGACCTGAGATCGTCATTTGTCTCGTATGAGTTCCCACTGTGCTTTGATTACTACCCTACCACGGCTCAAAGGAGTCTTGCAAACATGTTTTAGTTGGGTACAGTCCCGAGCCACATGGAGGCAGTGAGTGGATCTGCAGGGGTTCGTCTCTCCCGGTATTGGGGGTGAGGTCGCACTGTGTCTAGGAGAGCCAGAACATGAAAAGTCCTTGGCCAAGGCAGGAGATTTGCTGGTAGGTATTCCAGTAGTATCTCAGGGTGTTCTGGGCTACACTCCGACACGACTTGTACCGCTATTGGGGGTCTGACTTTTACCAACCCCCTAGGCCCGCCATGCGATGCTCATAGACGAACGGACCGGACTGTACGGATATTGTCACTGACAGGCTCAGTAGGGTGTCAGGATGAGTTCGCTCATCGACGTCCCTTTTGGTCAGTACCTGGTAGCCCGTTACGTATTGGCTGATACCTCTGACGTGCTAGTGGTTAAATCCACAGCCATAGTATTGACGAGTCTTTAGAGTCCACCACACACACAGTTACTTAAGTTTCGGGCGAAACGCTGTAGAGGCCGTATGGAGATATGGCAGGGTTCGATCAGATACGTGCGGTATTGCACGGATCGTGATCGTACGGTTTTTACTAGCCGGCTTTGGCTTAAGCCGGATCCTAGTATGAGATAGTGTAGTTTTGTCTCTTTGCATTTGTGTTCAGTGGGAATACAAATGCGGGCATGTATTTGCAGTAGTGGGGTTTTCCTGTAATTTATTACGGGATCAGTTTTCTGAAGTTGCCAGCTTGCATTCCGTTCCGGCCGGTTTTTCTTTGTTCCTCCACGGCCGGACTTTTCGTTGGAGGGGGTTAATTGCAAGTTAGCAATTAACTTACTTGTGAGGGGTTTTCTTGCATTTGTGGCTATATGATGAGACTAGCATAATCATGAGATTCTTTTATGGTCTTTTCCTTGGCTTTTCATGTGATGGTTGGTGAATGGATGTGAGTTGAAATTGGTGTGACTTTATTTAGCATTATCTTTTCTTTTTCTCCTTGGATTAATTCATTCCATGATCTCCACCATGGAGGATGAGGTCGGCCACTAGATGATAAGAGAGAGGGTGAGTTCATTTTGGATGAGGGAAAACTTTGTTCATTTCATTTTTCCTTGCAACACAATTCATGTACCTCTCTTCAAAGTTCTTTCTTGATCCCTCCATACATGGCAACTTCCATAAGCCCCAAAGAGACAAGTTTCTACACTAGTCTACAGCAAACCTTGGATGCGTCGGCTAGCCAACTTCGCGCCCGAGTTGCCTCGGTCAAGAGGTGGGAGCCCGTAAAAGATTCCGGCTACGTGGTGCCTTTTCCGACGAGGAGGTGATGGACGGAGCTTCCGCGGGAGATGTGAGTGGAGACGAAGACCGAAGGACACGGATCGCTTGGTATACTTCTCTACCCATCTTGTATTTTGCTAGTTGCTAGGTTAATGGCCCGATCCGGGTGAAAAGTGCGCTGTGGTGCCGGTTTGCTAGTTTGCAAAGTTTTTCGTTTCCGCATTCCGGCGTCGGATCGACGGCCGTGGCGCCGCCGCGGACTTACATTGGTATCAGAGCCACGCCATTAACCATGCCTAGCTTGCTCTAGTATGTTTAGAACTCGATCGAACAAAAATCCCCAAAAACCGTATTTTCAATGCATTGTGTTTTCTGTCGAAATTTTTTTCTGCTCCAAAAATTTTTCAGGTTGTTGCAGAATACTGTGCATGGAAAAATAAGAATTCTGGTAAAATTTGGTCGCGAGATCCGACTACACCGCCGCGGAACCGCGGCCAAACCCATGCTTGGGCCGCGGTTCCGCCGCGCTTTTAACTGTTCATCGTGGCAAATTTTTCCAGAGGGCTTTTGACATGGAAATAGGGATTTTGGGATATTCCTTTGGGCCCAGATTTTCTGTAAGTGCTACAGTAATGCTTTGGGGCCCACTTGGTAATATTTGTTCGATCGGATATTTTAAATATGCTAGTTCACAGTATTTACATTATACCTGCGACCGTGAATGTCACTCGATCGGTAAATCCAGTCTATCTGCTATAGCCCTTTTAGACAGATTTGCGAACGTGACATTCACGTTGATGTTCTGTGTGTTGCCGTGTTGTTGCGGATCGGTCGTGGGGGATAGCCTGGATGTAATATTAGTACAGTTTTTTTTTATATGTACATTTGATATTGCGGGGCGAACGTCCGACATGTGGACTGCCGTCACTGCCTGTTTGTATTATTATTTTGGGGCACGACCAGGTTGCGGTCGATGTACCCGTTGTATGTATATTTTACTTTCTGTACTAGGATTACCTCGCGGAGGGGTGCACGGATAGCCGGGTTCTAGAGGGCAACGAGCCCGCATCTCATGGCGTTGAGACGGAGGGGGCTTTACTCTAGAATTGGCGGGATATTCGCCACACTCGTAGGGGGTACAGGTTGACCCAGGAGGGGTGCCCAAGTTACCAGATTCCGTGAAGTGCTGGGTGGTCCATTCACGTCGTTGAAGGGGGCTGCCTCGCTTCAGATTTTGGCGGGTGACTTGCCGCGCCCGTAGGGGTCTAGGATTTCATTGTACAGGCTATCCACACGACCAGAGGAACGTCGGGTTTCAGTAGCGGCTCTATGAAACCCGGGGATCCCAGATATCTGTATTGATCTGTGTTGCTATACATTTCTGTGTTGTTGCATTTTATCACGCCTTGAGCGAAAATTATATATATTATATATATACTAGTAGATGTTGTATATGTTTTGCATCCGCGCTAGTCTAGTCCCCACTCTGTCGTCAGTTAAGTAACCTAACGGGTGATGACGGGACCCAGTGGCGAATGCGGATGTCATATACGTACGTCATTATTTTCGTTCTTTATTGGTGTGATCAATTGATGGGACTGCGTTGATTCGGATCAATGCAAGTTAAACAAACGTACTCTGATGTTGTTGGAACACTTTTTCAAAAAGCTGTTATTGCAAGGACGTTCTCTTTTGTTTTGCACAGTGGTATTCAGTTGGAATATCCTGCTCCTCAGTCGACGAGGCAAGGGCCGAGATCCCTTCACCGGGAGTGACCCCTTGGACAGAAGTTTGCGTCAGGGCAATAACTTCACTATAGCCGATTGCTTTTACTTTGCATCGTGGTATTCAGTTGGAATATGCTGCACCTTATTCTACGAGGAAAGAGCCGAGATCCCTTCACCGGGAGTGACCTCTTTAGCAAAGGTTTTCGTCACTATAATTTTAAAAAGCTATCCGTTCCTTCAACGATATCAAGTTCATTACGTTAAAGGTTTTAGCCAGAAACCATTCGTAGCCCTCCGTCGTTTCATATGGATAGTCAATAGTATTCAATCTGTGTATGTTGGCCAAAGTCAAGGCACAGTGTTTGGTAGCTTTTGGGTGTTCATATGCAGCATAGATAGATGCGTTGGTTTGGGACAGTCGTACTGCCATTTTGGCCAAAGTCAAGGGTAGGTACGGGTGGGTTCAAATTGACCTGGATAATGACGGGTAGAACTTGACATGTGACTTATGATATGTTGGCCAAAGTCAAGGTCATAAGAGCATGGGGCAAAAATCCACATCGGGAGTTTCAAAAGAACTGAAACTTGCCAGATATGCGCATACCTTCTGGAGTGTGATAGCGTGAGCGGATTCCGTCACGTTATCATGCGATGATAGTTGGATCCCGATTCCCACTGATGAGTTGGTTTACTCCTCGGGTGATCCCGGCTAATTCTTCTTTCAGGTTTGGGGAAGAATTTGACATTACAGTGGGAGGTTTCCAGATTAGATAAAGTGATAACCATTCTGATCTAGGTTAGAGTGCACGCTGAGTGTTTCTTTTCTCTCTCTCTATGGCAGCGACCATTGACCCGACCCTAGACTATGACTCAGTGACCAAGTTGACCGAACCTTCTTAACACTAGCTTTTGGATTGTCAGAGTTGCAGACCTCATTGCCACTCCTACTTTTACCCTTTTCTCCAGGACACCCCGTATTACTATGAACGTCCACTTCCATTGGACAAAACCATCGTATGGTTATATACGAACTCGAAGGAATTTATTCGAGGATGGTTTCCGGTTCTGGAGAAAACGAATAGGACTATTCAGTTGTCTTTTCCTTTTTCCTTCTCTCAGGTTGCGAGTACTCCTTGGTTTAGGAGATAGTACACCTATTACGCAAATTGGACAGTCTTCTTCCAAACCATAGGCTGGTGCCGAACGGTAGGGAATGAAGAAAACCAATTAGCCTAAACGGTGTACAGAAGGTATTAAGTTAAGACAAAGCAAGGGAGTAGTAAGAGGGCAAACTAAATTGCGACTGCTATTCACGACCAAACCAAGTATTTCTTCGCCAATCCTAAATCACCTTTGTATTTCTCCAGGACACTTCGCATCACTGCGAAGATCCCAGTTTATTGGATAATCCATCGTATGGTTATATACGAACTCGAAAGGAACTTGTTCCAGTTCGGGGATGGATCCTGGTTCAGGAGAAATAGGAATAAGGTTCATTCAGGTGTATTTTATCCTCACCTTCTCTCGCATTACGAGTGCTCCTAGGATTAGGACAGTACACCCATTATGCTTATTGGATAGTCTTCTTCCAAACCATAGGCTGGTGCCGAACGGTAGGGAAGAAAGAAAACCATTTGGCCTAAAGGGCTGTACAGAAGGTAATGACTAAAGACATATAAAGGGATTTGGAGAGATAGGAAAGAATTATACGGTTATAGTTGTGAATCTGGATAATGGAAGAGGCATTACTAGGAATACCAGGATACCCCATCGAAACATTTCAATGTTTCAGTTTCACTGTGTACTGTTAAAAGAAAACTGATTTCCCAATTAGACACTTGCTCCAGGGTATGTATTTACCAGGTTGGATTCTCACATCTGTATGGTTTTACAGATGATGAGTAGGAGTAAGTTATTGGGAATTAGGTGATCATCCTCATTATATCGGAATTCGTTGTAATTGGTGATATTTGAGGAAGTCACCTGGGTTGTTTGCCGGTCGGCAAATATTTGGTTTTGAATATCCGTTGTTATGCACCAATTTCAAATTGATATATCTGTACGTCTATTTTTATAGAGTGAGATATACCTTTTTGAAATTATGTCTATGACATTTACCTATATCAGTGGATGGTTAGGTAAGGAGCATTGAACAGCGGTGTAATTCTTCTTAACCAAAAGTACAGTTTTCAACCTACAACACACAGTGAATGAGTCACTAGACTCAGGGGACTTATACAGAGTATTGTATATTGTCCAGTGTCCATTAGGACAGAGGGGTTGGTCCTCGTACTATATTCGGTTTACTTATGACTTCTCTGGTTTTTAGACAGGTGTTTCGTAGAAACACAGGGTCCGAATTTTGAGAAGTTGTAGGTATATGAATAAAGTAGAGAACCAGGTATTGCAAGTATCAGGATTCTTCAAGGTAATTGAAGATGTAGATACTTGTGTATGGTATTCAGTTGATAGTAATGATTAAGAGAACATGCTTCTCTTTCAGGTTACTCATAATTGGAAGTACTCCTAAGTTGAGTAACGCTAATCGGCCTCCTTCCATTTAGTAGACATGCACTGGTGACAGCTGCATGATTTGAATCTGGTTCGATTAAATCAGTGCCTCTGTTTCTTGGATATAGAACAGTTCATATCTTGACATTGTTAAGGTACGGGGAGTTGTCCGGCTTATGCTTAAAACCAGAATCCGGATAACTCAAGGCACGTTTCTGTAATGGCTGTTTGTGGGTTGACCCGGGCTATGACGAGGGTTGACTTTCTACCATCTGGAAGATCAATAGTGATATTGTTCTTGACTCGCCACAGTTTTAATAAAAATGGACTTTTTCAGAAAACAGTAGTGGGAGTATGGTAGAACTGGAAGTGATTCCAGAACCGCAAACGATTACTGAAGATTTGATAAGAACCTAAAGATTCAATCTGGTTTGACATTCCATTGGCCACTCCGCAGATATGGTGGGTAACCTCAGGCACTCGAGAGGTACTTCGGTATGCTCAAGGACGGTGGCAGGGAGGTTCTTGTTTACCCAGACTTGCCATTGCTGTTGTTCCAGACTGTGAGACCCGGCAGGAGGATGAGTATAGCGTCGTTCTAAACTGGCTTTAGAAGTGCACGTCTATATGACTCTGCCAGAGGGTTGTCATAGTCAGTGGGAGCAGCGGAAGCATTGGTGGACATCAGGCTTATGTCTATTTATAGACTAGAGCAGATATAGCGGAGATAGATCATCTATTTCTGATGTGACAGTCATAGGTTTGACTTCATCAGAATAGGGGATGGATCTGTTAAGAAGGTGGTAGGGTGTGATGTCCTGGTATTTGATGACATACACAGAGTAGGAAGTGATATTCCTATACTACGATCGGTTATACTTTGGTCGTCACACAGTGGTTTCTCCACATAGGACTTGGATATTATATCAGACATTCTGGTCACTAGATCTATGGTTTTGGATCTAGATTTGGGTGGTTTCCCAATCTGGGTACTTTGACAGCATTCTAAGAGTATTTAGAATGGACGACTCCTGGCACGGTAGTATACCTGCAGGTGATGGAGTCACCCTCTCTAAAGATGTCTTGCAGACTAAAGGGGAGAGGGATACGCATGATTGACAGATCACTTGCTTAGGCAATTGAGTCAATCATGAGATGTCAAGTACCATACCAGATGTTGTTCTTGCAGTAGGTGCAATAAGTTGATATTGATCCAATCCTGGAGAAACAATCGGAAGCAGTTTTAGAACATAAGTTGATGTTCTAGGGAATTGATAACGGCAGCCTCCTTCGGGAGACAGTTATCATTCCAGGCTTCCAAAGTGACCTGGATGGCAGAGTGGCCGTCAGAGTTATAGTTTTCCCTCTGACGAGGGGCAGTATTTTGGACAGTTGGTCCAGGTGGATACTGAGGGAAGGCATGGCGCAAGATACTGATTAAGTTTAGTTGACGATACAGTCTAAGAAGTTTGGATTTGGAGTTCATTTATGAGCTAGGTCCCATCAGACATCCAGACATTCTAAGAAAGGTATTGCTCATTTCGGGAGATAGCTTTCTCCGTCAACTTGAGATATAGAGAGACATAGAAAGAAACACCAGAGCGGATCCACTCACTGAGGCTATTCCCCGAACGCAATAGTTTCGCAAACGAGCTTTGTGAGACTGACTAGTAGAGGAGTTGGGTGTTCGGTATCACACGGGCTGTGAGTATGCGACATCGCAATAATTAGCCTTGAGTGCAAGTGGGAGATTGTTAGAGATAGTGCCATCAGAGTCAATTATTGGATCACAGGCACGTGATTGCGATGATTGAGGGAGGACCTATCCCGGTAGGACAGTCTTACTCAAGATGATAGTATGCTATCTGGTTTATCTTTATCATCGTGTACTGCTTTAGGTGACCTTACGAGTCGCTATTACACATTGATAGAGCCCCTAGGATTCTTACTTGACTACCAGCAGTATGAGGGCGATCATATACGTGAGAGCTGGAGTCTATAAGCACATCCTTAAAAGGTCCCTAGTCGTGGGAGTTTCGAGACAGGGCATCGATTCTCCAGAGTAGACTAGTGTATCCAGTCGAGACCCCGACGAGGGGCGGTGGCCTGTCTCACAAGCCACTGGTGTCAGTTGGTTCGCCTAAGATGTATACAGGTGCTCATTGGGTTATGAGTACACCGGACAGGACTCGCCGGGAACCTGCTAGTTGGGATTATACCAGATGTCAGATAGCAGTTCCCTGGTGACATGTGTACAGGTTAGTTCATCAACCTGAGATCGTCATTTGTCTCGTGTGAGTTCCCACTGTGCTTTGATTACTACCCTACCACGGCTCAAAGGAGTCGTGCAAACAGGTTTTAGTTGGGTACAGTCCCGAGCTACATGGAGGCAGTGAGCGGATCTGCAGGGATTCGTCTCTCCCGGTATTGGGGGTGAGGTCGCACTGTGTCTAGGAGAGCCAGAACATAAAAAGTTCTTGGCCAAGGCAGGAGATTTGCTGGTAGGTATTCCAGTAGTATCTCAGGGTGTTCTGGGCTACACTCCGACACGACTTGTACCGCTATTGGGGGTCTGACTTTTACCAACCCCCTAGGCCCGCCATGCGATGCTCATAGACGAATGGACCGGACTGTACGGATATTGTCACTGACAGGCTCAGTAGGGTGTCAGGATGAGTTCGCTCATTGACGTCCCTTTTGGTCAGTACCTGGTAGCCCGTTACGTATTGGCTGATACCTCTGACGTGCTAGTGGTTAAATCCACAGCCATAGTATTGACGAGTCTTTAGAGTCCACCACACACACAGTTACTCAAGTTTCGGGAGAAACGCTGTAGAGGCCGTATGGAGATATGGCAGGGTTCGATCAGATGCGTGCGGTATTGCACGGATCGTGATCGGACGGTTTTTACTAGCCGGCTTTGGCTTAAGCCGGATCCTAGTATGAGATAGTGTAGTTTTGTCTCTTTGCATTTGTGTTCAGTAGGAATACAAATGCGGGCATGTATTTGCAGTAGTGGGGTTTTCCTGTAATTTATTACGGGATCAGTTTTCTGAAGTTGCCAGCTTGCATTCCGTTCCGGCCGGTTTTTCTTTGTTCCTTCACGGCCGGACATTTCGTTGGAGGAGGTTAATTGCAAGTTAGCAATTAACTTACTTGTGAGGGGTTTTCTTGCATTTGTGGCTATATGATGAGACTAGCATAATCATGAGATTCTTTTATGGTCTTTTCCTTGGCTTTTCATGTGATGGTTGGTGAATGGATGTGAGTTGAAATTGGTGTAACTTTATTTAGCATTATCTTTTCTTTTTCTCCTTGGATTAATTCATTCCATGATCTCCACCATGGAGGATGAGGCCGGCCACTAGATGATAGGAGAGAGGGTGAGTTCATTTTGGATGAGGGAAAACATTGTTCATTTCATTTTTCCTTGCTACACAATTCATGTACCTCTCTTCAAAGTTCTTTCTTGATCCCTCCATACATGGAAACTTCCATAAGCCCCAAAGAGACAAGTTTCTACACTAGTCTACAGCAAACCTTAGACGCGTCGGCTAGCCAATTTCGTGCCCGAGTTGCATCGGTCAAGAGGTGGGAGCCCGTAAAAGATTCCGGCTACGTGGTGCCTTTTCCGACGAGGAGGTGATGGACGGAGCTTCCGTGGGAGATGTGAGTGGAGACGAAGACCGAAGGACACAGATCGCTTGGTATACTTCTCTACCCATCTTGTATTTTTCTAGTTGCTAGGTTAATGGCCCGATCCGGGTGAAAAGTGCGCGGTGGTGCCGGTTTGTAGTTTGCAAAGTTTTTCGTTTCCGTATTTCGGCGTCGGATCGACGGCCGGGGCGCCGCCGCGGACTTACAATGGGGTCACTCTCGATGAAGGGATCTTGGCCCTTGCCTCGTTGAATGACGTGCTGGGTATTCATAACCGATTACCTCTATGCAAAACAAAAGAGAACGTCCTTGCAACAACATCTTTTTGAAAATTGTTCCAACAACATCTTTTTGAAAATTGTTCCAACAACATCTTTTAGGTTTGTTTTTCTTTGCATTAATATAATGCTTCCCATCAGTTAATCCTACCATTGCAGAAAACAACGAAAATATAACGTATGCTTATGCCATCCGTATTCGCCACAGGGCCTCGTCATCACCCGTTAGGTTACTTAACTAACGACAGAGCGGGGGTGGACTAGCGCGGATGCAAAACATAAGCAACGCCTACTAGATATCATATATCGATATATACATTCGTCAGATGCAATGATAGCCATTCCAGATCACAGATAAACACATTGGATATGCTAGGAATCCGCGTTTCGTTCGAGCCTGCAACGAAAGACGGATTACACGGTCGCGATGAATAGCCAAACCCTATCCTAGACCCCTACTGGTGCGGCAAACTACCCGCCAAGTACCCGAAGTGAAGCAACCACCCTCAACAACGTGAGTAGGCCACTCGGCACTTCAAAGTACCTGGTAGTCTGTGCACCCCACCTTGGGTCTATCCTCGGAGAAAAAACAGTAAAAGAAATAATATACAATAGCGGCTACAACTTCATCCCGGATGTGCGGCCAAAAAAAATAATATTACATCAATTTACAATTTACATCAAATGAAAGATAAAGAAACTCTCATCTCACAACCCCGCCTATTCATCCGCGACAATCGAACAAGTTCATATACACAATCCAACATCACAGATCACAGATATGCACAACTCCCATTAATCGACGTATAGCGATTAGTCGGCGTTCAGTACATATATCACATTACAGATATAACCAATTAGCTAAAGTTTATAGAATTTCGATCAATATTCCAATTTGAAACTACCCCAAATACAATACTGTTCTCTGAAGAATCTGGGAAGAAACAAATCATCTTAAAAATCACAAAACATCAATCTGAACACACTGCAGGAAAAACGAGTCGCGACCGAGTCGACTCGGTCGCGGATCCGCGACGAAATGCTTGGTTTCGCCGCGCTTTCGCGACGAAACGCTTGGCTTCGCCGCGCTTCCACAGCGGTCTGATCGAGTCATGGGCTCGTTTTTCTTTGTTGTTACTAAAAAAACCTACACGTATTTTTCATGTCTCTGGAAATATTTTTGGACCTGTTTTTAAAATTGGCAGAAAACACTAAAATTTGATGTATTTTGTGATTTTTTCCGGATCGAAGTTCTAATCACTTCGCTAACATGTTAGTTGTTGTTTAGCTAGGCTCTGATACCACTGTTAGGTCCACGTTACACACCCCGGCTTACGGGGAGGCAGAATAAACAAAAATCGGATATTTAACACAAGGTAACATGGACCAACCATGAACGATCTTTGCTAAACAAAAACTAACAAACTAACTATAAGTTCTAGCTACTACGTTAGATGGTTATACCTAGATCTTTAACTCCTTCTCTTCTTGTCATTGTCCTCCTTCTTGCTTGCTCCTTAGAGTGGCGTAGACGGCTCCTCGTCGTCGTCTTCTCTTTGCCGAAGAAAGATCCACCCGAGGGCCTCTACCTTGAGCTCCTACCTCAACCAAGAGGTAACTAGAGTGCTTGGCTTGCTAAACTAATAACCCTAAAATGAGTAGAGAGTTGTCTTGATGGTTTTATCTCACAAAGCTCATGTTTTTCAACACATGAAAGAAGAGAGGTTTGAGAGAGGAAGAGGTAGAACTTTGCATGAGAGAGAAAGAGCAAGAGAGAATAATCAAGCAAAACACAACCATGCTCTCATATGAGAATAATGATAATAATAATAATAACTAAAGAAAATTGTGATGGTTAGTTGAAATGACCATTATTATTTTCACATTTAATGCAATTTGCAAGAATCAAGAAGCATCTTGCAAAAGAAATGATCATGGTCAAAAGGTCAACCAAAGTCAAATGGTCAACCAAAGTCAAACAGTCAACCTAACCATGGCACAATTATCTTTAATTAATATTATTAATCATATTTCTCATTCTCATTAGGGTTTAGAAAAAGTCAAATGTCAAAAACCCTAATGAGATTCCTCTGCCTCTGTCAACTGTGCATACACACCCGCATCCGTGTTCCGAGGAACACGAATACAATAAGACAAAACCAATCCCAAAATAAATACTAGGATCTATCTTAAACCAAAGCCCGCTAGTAAAAACTGCCTGGACACCAAAAGTGCACAAGTGCGCGTATGTGAACGAACCCTGTCGCAAAACCATGCGACCTCTACTCTGTTTTGCCCAAAGGCGAACAACCCTCTGTGTGGGACTCTAAAGACTCGACACTACGCTGGCAGTGGGTTTAACCACAGGCCGCAAGCGGTATTAGCTGTACGTAACGGTCCCCAGGTAGATTCCGATAAGAAGATCGATGAGGTGAACCCATCCGAACTCCTACTGAGCCTGAATGTGACAATCTCCGTACAGTCCGGTCTGTTCGTCTGAGAGTATCGCATGTCGGGCCTAGGGGGCGGTAAACATCAGTCCCCTAATAGCTGTAGAAGTCATGTCGGAGTGTAGCCCAGAACACCCTGAGAAACTACTGGAAACACTACCGGCAAATCTTGCTTGCCCTGGCCAGGGACGACTATGTGTAATGGCTCTTCTAGACAAAGCGCGATATCAACTACCAATACCGGGAGAGACGAATCCTGTCTAACCATCACAGCCTCCAAGTGCTTCGGGACTGCACCCAACTACTACCAGTTTGCATGACTCAATAGAACCGTGGTAGGGTAGCAATCTAAGAACATAGGAACACACTTGAGGCGAAGTGACAGTGTCAAGTCAACGGACTATGTTGTACTCATGTCACCTGGGAACTGTTAACTGACGATAGGTATAATACCAATCAACAGTTCCCAATGAGTCATGTCCAGTGTACTCGTAACCTAACGAGCACCTGCATACTATCTCCAGTACGACGTACTGATGGCTGTGGGACAGACCATCTCCCCTGCTGGGATATGAAGCGTATGCACCAGTCTAGTCTGGATTATCGATGCCCTGTCTCGATAATCCTATGACTAGGGACCAAAATAAGGATGTGCTTATAGACTATCCAGCCCACACTAGTGTGATCGCCATCACAACGCCGGTAGTCAAGCAAGGATCCGAAGGGCTCCATCAATATGTATTAGCGATATGTTAAAAGAAACATATACACATATTAAGATAGAAACAAACCAAGTAGTATACTACTATATTGAGCAAGACTGTCGTAAACCCGTATATATCCCAATCTTCCAAAATGTATTATACAAACTAGTACTATACAATAATGGCCTCTAGGGCATACATATCCAACAGCTCTGTCGTCTCGGAATCCACGCGAAGGTACCTACAATAACAACACATATCGTAACGATATTAAAATCAAGTTCTAAAATCCAAAATGGCACGCGCATTGCTCGTAGGTTAGAACCTATAACATATGCGTACAAAATCAACCAAACAACCCTTGTTGTTGTCGATGTACAAACATGCGACAACCAAAAATGAATCCAATATCAAAACTCATCATTCAAAATACGGAAAACATATCCTAAATCACACACAAGTGTTCCCAGATTTTGACTCAGGTCAAATAAAGCCAAGAAAACAAGTATAGGGTGATGTATAAAGTGTAACTGATCTACTGAACCAACCTAGGCCCCTACCCTCGCCAAGTGGTCGACAACTTCCACCTAAAATCCGATGTCGCCGGCCCAGGGGTCTCTGTTTGGGTTCATCAGGTCAGAGTGGTCTCCTAGTGACTTAGTTTGGTCCTTGGTATTGTTTGGTTGTCTCAGATTTTCCCCAGGTCATCCCAGATTTCACAGTAGGCACACTAAAAGTCACAAAACCAATACAGAACAAATCCTAAGTTCGTGCATCGGGTTCATATCAGGAATCATGTCACCATGTCATGTAAACACTCATAACAGCTCCCAGATTTCACCTATAGTCATTACAGAAAAATCAAGTAGAACCAAACCCCCTTAAACACCATCAAGTAACTACCCTACAAAACCCAAACCCTAACTCTCCTATACACCCGAGGTCGCCGGATTTTTCCCAATAGCCGCCGGCCAAAACCGCCCAGATCGGCCTCGTTCTTCAGGTGGTCACTTAGGGTTACAGGTACAACACTATCTTACTGTTTGTTTTCCCAGTGAATGCTCGGGGTCATAGCAGGTCAGCGACATCACAAAACGACATCCAAAACAGGATATCTCACAAAACTAATCTAAAGGGAAGAAATTATACCTGAATAAGGCCACTCAAGAAAACCCTAGCTCCCCAACGTCGTCAAAATTCCACTTTGCTCGGTTCAACGTATAGAGGAAGAGATAGGGATTAATTTTTGTGAAAGGGGTTTAGGGTTTGGGGATTGTTTGGAGGTAGATCTAGGGATCTAAGTGGAGGGTTGTGGCTTGAGGAAGATGAAGAAGGAGAAGAAAAAAGATGGGGGATTCAAATAAGGAAGCAGCCCCCCTCCCTCTCTCTCATATAATCACACACACACACACTCTCTCTCTCCAAAAGTCTACCCTAATCATTATGTCCCCTTTTTGACTTTTCTTTCACCTTTTCTTTTTCTCACGAAAAACAAATACACCCAAAAAACCACAAATCAAATAACATGTAACATGTCATGGCGCACTAGCCATGAAAAACTGTAGAAACGCGGATTTGGCTTAAATCGCGATTAGAAGTGCACAAATCGGGTTTTTATCAAAATTGAATATAATAAATTTTAAAATTGCCAAATCCGTTAAATATATTTTTAATGAATAAATCATTTTAATTTCCTTTTATATCATAATTACTGGTATATATTTATATCCTTTTTCGAAAACCGCAATTTCACAAATTAGGCAGTTTTCGGGAAAAATATTATTTTAATATTAAATTCCAAAAATAATTTTTTATATTTTCCGAAATGATACACAGAGCTAGGCACTCGAGTTTTCGGTATAGCGTATGATGAGTACCTATCAGGGTGCCATTTTTGGTGACAGCACCTGATAGATCAGCCTTTCTGTGTCGATGCTTGACACATTGTTTTCATGATATTTTATTTCTTAGTATATATAACAGTGGAATGGGACGCTGCTATATATATATATATATATATATATATATATATATATATATATATATTAGTGGAATGGGATGCTAATATATATGTATACATATAAATTCATATACTTCATTATATTTATTCATGCAAATATACCTAGCATATAAGAGATTCACTTGATATTGGATTTAGGACATTGAGATTACTTGATATTGTACATAAAGGATATATGAGATTCACTTGATTTTGTACATTCAGGATATATGATATTTACTTGATGTTGTACATTTCGGATTGGTGAGACTTATATGATATGAGAGCCAATTTGGGGGCTGATTTGAGGAAATTGAGATTTGGATTGTCTTGATGGAATGTGGTCCTACCACGATTTCAGGATTCCGTGAAAATGACATGTTTCATTCCATACTCCATATTTATTGTTTATGCATTGCCTCATGTATTAGTTGTACCTGTTAGCGTACCTTTCATGACTGTTGCATTTACATACCTTTATTTATATGTATTGCTTCATATATTAGTTGTACCTGTTAGTGTACCTTTCATGACTGTTGCATATATTCCTTTTCATATCATTATTGTATGATTATTGCATACAACCTGTCATATTATTGCGTCATGTATTTTTAGTAACCATTAGTGTAACTTTCATGATTATTGCATTCTTATGACCTGTTATTGCTATTAATTGCATATGTTAGATTCGCGCTGTACGTGCATACTTGTGATTACCTGCATATGTTATTTACTATTCACGAGTTAGCAACTCACCCCCGTTATACTATAGTTTGTTTTGCAGGTTGTTCCCCAGAGTAGTCGAGGCAGGCTATTCATCTATCTTATCATCTTTTGCTACGGATACCGCATCAGCTCACAGTGTGCAGTTTGCTTAGGTGGGTCTTGTGGTTATTCGTTATTGTATTGTATATTCGTTGTATCCTTGTACTCTCCATCTACTATTTTCATGTTGACTTAGAGACTTGGTGAGGAAGATATTGTATATTTTGGTGACTTGGTTGTCTTTTATACAGTTTCCTTTTCATCGTCTTCTATTTCTTCGCTACGGCGTCGTATATCTGTTGTGGTGGTTGTTTTCCGTCTTTTGGCATGTATTTGCTCCCGTTTGGGTATGCTTTACTTATATTTATGTTGTACCCATTTTTGGGGCTAGTTTTTACAAAGGAGGTGCTGCCAAAATTTTTAAGGAAATAAAGTTGGACTTTTAAAGAATTTGGGTTGAGATTTCAAAGGCTTTTAAAAATTGTTCTTAATTCTTACTACTTTTAATGGTTTAGATTTCTGGGTTTTGGCTTTCTTTTACTGCGTTACGCCTGTAGACGTTGCGTAGTATTAGGGCCGTCATGTGCCAATTTCGGGTCGTGACACAGTATGAGCGAGGATTGCATTATGAGATGATGACCCAACTAGTTTCGAGCAGGCCATCAGGAGTGGAGACTCTGTAAGAATGGCTGGGTGTTAAGGGATCTGAGATGGAATCCATATACACCAACAAAGTATGGACTTTGGTTGCTTTATCTGAAAGGTTAAATCCCCATCAGAAGCAAGTAAATCTTGAGAAGATTACTTGGTGTAAATGGAAAAGTTGAGACTTTCAAAGCAATGCTTAAGTCCATCCGGATCCTACTTGCCATTGCTATATACCATGACTATGATATCTGGCGGTTGGGTATCATGACTGCTTTTCTAAATAGTGATTTAGAAGAGAGCGTCTATAAGTACATAGCCAGAAGGATTCGTAGACAGTAGGAGCAGCAGAAACGTGTGCAAGTTGCTTTATGAGTTAAAGCATGTATCGCGGAGTTGGAACATCTGTTTTGATGTGGTAATCAAAGAGTTTGACTTCAGCAAAATGATTGATGAACATTGTATATACAAAAAGGGTAATAGGGAGTATGGAGGTGATCCTTGTATTATACGTGGATGGCATACTATTGATAGGAAAGGAGTTTCCTATGCTACACTCGGTCAATCTCCTCTTATCACAATAATTTTCCATATAGGATCAACATGATACCTCCTAAATCCTGGATTTTGGATCTATGAGATATATCTAAGTGGATATTAGCATTCTCACTAGTTGTAGTGAGATGGTATCAATCGATCCTGGGGAGAATCACTGGATAGCTTCCAGGGTGGTAAGGTCGGTTGAATGTCAGCCACATGAATTGTCTTTACCCTCAGTGGACGGACGATATGTTGAAAGAGTTCCAAGCTAGATACCATGGCAGATTAGACAATAAAGGCTGGATACATTGCTACCAAGGATGCTACAAAAGAGGTAGTCTGGATGTACACTAGTTCATGAGATGAACTTCGTTCCTACCATTGTGTGACAATGGAGTTATGGCTTTGGACAAGGAACCCCCGTCCCATCTGTGATCCAGACATATTCTAAGGCAGTATCACCTGATTATGGAGATGGTTGATCTCTAGGGAGATCCAAGTTTTGGACAGTAGACACAGAGGACAACACGGCGGATCCACTCACAAAGGCCTATTCCTAGGAGAGACTTTTATGGGATGGTTGAGTATGAGATACTTCAACCACTGCTGAATATTGGGTATGAGATACTACAACAGATGCCCTTAGTGCAAGTGGGAGATTGTTAGTTATATGTATGCACTAGAGGCCATTAGTGTACATACGATGTATATTGTGGTGGATGCTTGGACATATATAGGGATGACTTTCTTGCTCGACATGATAGTATCCTATTTGGTTACTCTTTATCTTAACATGCACACTGATTGTCTCGATAATACATGTTGATAAAGCCCTTAGGATGATGTAAGATTTCAGGAAAAGAAAATATTATTTTTGGGAATTTTTATAATTTAATAATAATTATATTGAATATTTTAACAAGTGTAAGTCCACGTTGCCCACCCCGGTGCTTGCGGGGAGGCGGAAAACGGTATAAAAATCGGATTTTTTTCGAACTAGGCAACATGGACTAACTAAAGGAGGATCTTTGCTAAACAAAAACTAACTAGAAGCTAACTAGTATTAGCTACATGGAAGAATGGTTATACCTAGGGCTTTATGTCCTTCTCTCCTTGCTCCTTGGAGTGGAAGAAAGATATCACCTTGTCGCCTTTTCTAGTCGAAGAAGGATCCACCCAAGAGCTTCAACCTTTGGCTTCAACTTCAAGTTAGAAGTAACTAAGATGCTAGAAGTGCTAATCCTAGAACCTTAGATGAGAGTAGTGATTACTTTAGAGAGGTTTATCTCAAGCTCAAGTGTTTCTCAACACATGAGAGGGGAGAGCTTAAGAGAGAGGAAGAGGAGGAGAGAGAATCTATATGATAGAATGAGGAGAATAATGAACCATTCTCACAAATATGGGTGAATTATGAAATTAGATAATTAGCTAGATAATTGTCATGGTTAATCAAGACTTGACCATTATCATTTCATATTTAATGCAAATTGCAAGAATCAAAGAGCATCTTTTATATGGAATGATGATGGTCAAAGTGTCAACCTAGGTCAACAAGTCAAGTATGGTCACAAGGTCAACAACCCTAACCATGCAAAATTATATTTAACTAATATCAATTATTCATAATACACACATAAGCATTAGGGTTAAGAAAATGACAATGGTCATTAACCCTAATCAAAGTCCTCTGCCTCTGTCTCAGTCAACTGTACATACGCACCCGTATCCGTGATCCGAGGAACACGAATACAATGAGATAAAACCAATCCCAAATCATATACTAGGATCTGGCTTAAACCAAAGCCCGCTAGTATAAGTTGTCCGGATAGCAAACGTGCACAAGTGCGCGGATGTGAACGAACCCTGTTGCAAAACCATGCGACCTCTACTCATTTTGCCTAAAGGCCAATAACTCTCTGTGTGGGACTCTAAAGACTCGACACTACGCTGGCAGTGGGTTTAACCACAGACCGCAAGAGACACTAGCTGTACTTAACGGTCCCCAGGTAGATGCCGATAAGAAGACTGACGAGGTGAACTCATCTGAACTCCTACTGAGCCTGAATGTGACAGTCTCCGTACAGTCCGGTCTGTTCGTCTGATACATCGCATGGCGGGCCTAGGGGGGCGGTAAACGTCAGTCCCCTAATACCGGTACAAGTCGTGTCGGAGTGTAGCCCAGAACACCTTGAGATAACACTGGAAACCTACCAGTATATCTCGCTTGCCCTGGCCAGGGACTACTCATGTAATGGCTCTCCTGGACACAGCGCGATGTCAACCCCCAATACCGGGAGAGACGAATCCTGTCTAACCGTCACTACCTCCAAGTGCTTCGGGACTGCACCCAACTACTACCTGTTTGCACGACTCCTTTGAGCCGTGGTAGGGTAGTAATCAAAGTACAGTGGGAACACACTCGAGGCGAAGTGACAGTGTCAAGTCAGCGGACTAAGCTGTACTCATGTCACCTGGGAACTGATAACTGACGATAGGTATAATACCAACCAACAGTTCCCGACGAGTCCTGTCCAGTGTACTCGTAACCTAACGAGCACCCGCATACTATCTCAAGTACGACGTACTGACGGCTATGGGACAGACCGTCTCCCACGCTGGGATGAGAAGCGCATACGCTAGTCTACTCCGGAGTATCGATGCCCTGTCTCGATAGTCCTATGACTAGGGACCTGTATAAGGATGTTCTTATGGATTACCCAGCCCCCACGAGTGTGAGCGCCATCATAACGCTGGTAATCAAGCAAAGATCCTAAGGGCTCTACTAATATGTATATAAGCGATATGCTAAAAGAAACACTTGCACATATTAAAGCAGAGACAAACCAAGTAGCATACTACCATTTCGAGCAAGATTGTATATACAACTATGAATATCCCAAGCTTCCATCAAGTAATATACATACTAGTATGATACAGTAATGGCCTCTAGGGCATATACACTAACAATCTCCCACTTGCACTAAGGCCATGTACTGGCGTATCGAAGACCTATCATCTCGATCAGCCGCTCGAACTGAGTCTGGGGTAAGGCCTTCATGAATGGATCTGCAGTGTTATCTTCTGAAGCAACCCTCCGAACCTCGATCTCCTGGCGATCCACGATCTCCCAGATCAGGTGATACCGCCTCAAGATGTGTCTGGATTTCTGATGGGACCTGGGTTCCTTCGCTAAAGCTATAGCCCCGTTGTTGTTGCAATACAGAGGTATTGGATCAACAATGGATGGAACCACCTGAAGTTCTTTCAAGAACTTCCTCATCCAGACAGCTTCTTTTGCGGCATCAGATGCAGCGATGTATTCCGCTTCCATAGTCGAGTCAGCAACGGTTTCCTGTTTGGAGCTCTTCCAACACACCGCCCCTCCATTCAGGGTAAAGACAAAACCCGACATGGACTTGGAATCATCCTTGTCACTCTGGAAGCTGGAGTCAGCAAAATCCTCAATCTGGAGGTCTTTTCCGCCATACACCAAGAACATCTCCTTAGTCCTTCTTAGGTACTTGAGAATGTTCTTTTCCGCTATCCAATGTTTCTCCCCAGGGTTTGACTGATACCTGCTTACCACACTCAGTGCATAAGCCATATCTGGTCTGGTACACAACATCGCATACATTATAGAGCCTACCGCAGAAGCGTAGGGTATAATAGACATGCGATCCCTCTCCAAATCAGTCTTGGGAGACATCTCTTTGGAGACGGTGATCCCGTGACAGGCCGGTAGATTACCGCGCTTGGAATCTTCCACACTGAATCTTTTCAGTATGGTGTCGATGTACCTGGACTGTGAGAGTCCTAAAATCCTCTTGGATCTGTCACGGTAGATCCGGATCCCCAGAATGTATGAGGCATCACCCAGGTCTTTCATGGAGTACCTGTGTGATAAGAAACCTTTGACAGATTGTAGCATAGGAATGTCATTTCCTATTAAGAGAATGTCATCCACGTATAAAACGAGGAATAGTACAGTTCTCGCTACAAATCTACAATAGATGCATGGTTCATCTGGATTTTTGATAAAGCCAAATTCCTTGACCGTCTCATCAAAACAGATGTTCCAACTCCGCGATGCCTGCTTTAGTCCATAAATGGACTTGAGCAACTTGCACACCTTTCCGCTGCTCCCACTCTGAATGAAGCCCTCTGGCTGGTGTATATAGACACACTCCTCCAAATGTCCATTTAGAAAAGCGGTCTTTACGTCCATCTGCCAAATCTCATAATCGTGGAAGGCAGCAATGGCAAGAAGGATCCGAATGGATTTGAGCATAACTACTGGAGAAAAGGTTTCGTCATAGTCCAAACCAGGTCGCTGACGAAAACCCTTTGCAACCAGTCTAGCTTTATAGGTCTCAACCTGTCCTTCTACACCAATCTTCCTTTTGAAGATCCACTTGCATCCTACGGGTTTTACCCCATCTGGAGCAATGTCCAACGTCCATACTTTGTTGGTGTATATGGACTCCATTTCGGTCCGCATTGCATCCAGCCGCTTTACCGAGTCAACGCTCTGAATGGCTTGCTGGAAGCTAGTAGGCTCATCACAATCTATGATGCAATCCTCTCTATCTGCGTCTATGAGAAAACCATAGTATCTCTCGGGCGGATGAGACTGCCTACTACTCCTGCGGAGTGGCATGGGAATGTCCTGATCTTTCGAACCCTCTGGTTCTACTAAGCTTTCAGTAATAGCTCGTGGTTCTGGAATTTCTTCCAGTTCTATTGCGCTCCCACTTATTTCTTTTTCTATGAACTGGTGTTCTAGAAAGTGGGCATGGCGAGAAACAAAAACCTTTTGTTCCTCTTCGCAATAGAAGAAATATCCCTTGGAGTTCTTTGGATATCCCACAAACTTGCACTGTACTGAGCGTGCCTCGAGCTTGTCTGCATGCTGCTTTTTGACAAAAGCTGGACATCCCCATGTCTTAATGTGATTAAGATAGGGTCTCTTCCCACACCACATCTGATATGGTGTAGTAGACATAGTCTTAGTAGGAACTCGGTTCAAAAGGTATGCAGCTGATTCTAGCGCATATCACCAAAACGATCGCGGCAACTCAGCGTTACTCATCATGGACCGTACCATATCCAATAGGGTTCGGTTCCGTCTCTCCGATACACCATTATGTTGCGGTGTGAATGGAGGAGTAAGCTGAGAGAGAATTCCATTCTCTTTTAAGTAACCCAGGAACTCGGCACTCAAGTATTCACCACCTCGATCAGATCTCAGTGCCTTGATACTTTTGCCTGTTTGTTTTTCTACTTCATTCTTATATTCCTTGAATTTTTCAAAAGCCTCGGATTTATGTTTCATTAAGAAGACATAACCGTACCTTGAAAAGTCATCCGTAAAAGTAATGAAGTAAGAATAACCGCTTCGTGTATGCGTAGACATTGGACCGCACACGTCGCTGTGTACGAGTCCCAAGAGCTTGCTCGCTCTTACTCCGTGTCCAGTGAACGGAGTCTTTGTCATCTTCCCTTTGAGACAGGATTGACAAGTTGCATATGACTGATATTCGAACGGATCCAAATATCCTTCTGTATGTAACTTAGTCAACCTTCTCTCATTGTGACCCAATCTACAATGCCATAAGAAAGTTTTATTGATTTCTGGAGACTTTCTTTTGTGTGTATTCTGGACATTGAAAATCTGTGGTTGGTTTAATACGTATATACCGTTGTGTAATGTACCTGACCCAATCAAAACTTGATTAAGGTGAATGTTCACTACATTACTTACAAATGCAAATTCATAACCTTCTTTAGATAATAAAGATACAGAAATGATATTACAGGTTGCATTTGGTACAAAATAACAACTACGCAAAACCAAAAAGTGTCCATCTGACAATCCCAGGTGATAGTCCCCCACGGCCTCAGCATCCATGCTAGCTCCATTTGCAACTCTGAGGGTCATATCACCTGCCTTCAAAACTCTACGCTTTCTCAACGCCTGCAAAGAATTACAGATATGAGATCCTGATCCGGTATCCAATACCCAGGAAGTAGAGTTTATTGATAGACAGTTTTCAATAACATACACACCTGAAGCTGAAGCCGCAACTCGCTTCAGATCCTGGGTTCGGCCTTCCAAGCCTTGCAATCCTGTTTCTAGTGTCCACTTTTGTGATAGTAGAAGCATTCTTCCTTTCCCACCAGCTTTCCTGCTACCTTTGTTGCCTTTCCCTTTCCCTTCGTATCCACTTTACTGACACCGCCCCTTGGTTTGGCAGGGGCTTTCTTCTTCTTTCCCTTGGCTTTCGCCCTGGACCTAGAAGAGGAAGATCCTCCTACAAACAAAATGGATGTCTCCCTACCTTTCTGTAGGTGCCCTCAGCACTCCTCAACATGTTCAAAAGTTCGAAAAGTTCAACCTCCTTTCCTTGCATGTTGAAGTTAAGGATAAACTGGGCGTAAGTGGAAGGAAGGGACTGGAGAATCAAGTTAGTGTAGAGTTCATTCTCCAACGTGGTCCCAAGGTCCGCGAGCTCCTCTATGTAGCCAATCATCTTAAGCACGTGTTCCGCTACCGATGATCCGATGGCCAATCTTGCCGAAAACAACTTCTTCGACACTTCGTATCTAGCGATACGAGACTGCTCTCCATACAGTTCTTTTGTATAAAGAAATATGGACTCTAGGTCCATATTCTCGTGCCTCCTCTGATGTTCGTTGTCCATCGAGGCAAGCACGAGGCATTTGGCCTTCGCGCAATCTATTTCCCAGGTCTTATAGATTTCCCTATCTACGACACTGGTTTTAGGACCTGGGACAGGGGGAGCTTTGGTGGTAAGGAGATACCCCAACTTGTCGTAAGTGATTGCCATCTTGACATTCCTGAGCCAATCTTTTTAGTTTGGCCCTGTCAGTATGTTTTTATCTAGTAATAACTTAAGTCCGGTCATGTTGAATGGTCGCTGCAATTAGGAGAGAGAAAAGAAACACTTTAGCATGATGCTTTTGCAAGTTTAGAGTGGTTTTTAGTTTGTCTAAACAAGATGGCTCCCACTGTCTCTCGAATCCCTTCTCAAACCATAAAGAAAGAATTAGTCGGGATCAATCTCACCGTACAATACTTGCTTAACCGTTCAGCCATTCCAGTGTCGGTACTTCGAGGGAGGTTTTCCAACGCTTACGCGAAGTTCCTTAATTAAGTAACCTCTTTTCCCTGTGGGCGTAGCCCCGCTAACACCTTTCTAGACACCTACTAGGTTTATAGCATTGATCGTTAAGTGAGAGATTTCCCGAGGAGTAGCATATACTCACAGTAGAATCGGGATCCAAATATCATCGCGTGATAAAACTGAAGGAATCCTACCAGAATCATCACACTCCAAATGGTATGCAGCGCTAGCAAGTTTTAGTACTTATGAAACTCCTGATGTGGATTTTTGCCCCATGCTCTTATGACCTTGACTTTGGCCAAAATATCATAAGTCACATGTCAAGTTCTACCCGTCATTCTCCTGGTTAATTAGGACCCACCCGTACCTACCCTTGACTTTGGCCAAAATGGCAGTACGACTGTCCCAAACCAACACATCTACCTATGCTGCACATGTATACCCAATAGCTACTAATCACTATGCCTTGACTTTGGCCAAAATACATAGCTTGAATACTTTTTGACCATTCATGTGGAATGACGGAGGGCTACGAATGGTTTTGGCGAAACCGTGAACGTAGTGAACTTGATATAATCGATGGAACGAGATAGCTTTTAAAAGGAGTGGTTCATGCTCCGCATTTAAAAGTTTAGTTTTGAAAAGAACCGAGTGGTTTTCAAAGTGTTCCAATTGACTTTTACTTAGTTTATTTTCTTGCATTAGTTCTTTTAATGCGTCCCATCATTTAATCCTACAATTGCAGAAAACAACCAAAATATGGTGTACGCTTATGCCATCCGCATTCGCCACGGGGCCCCGTCATCACCCGTTAGGTTACTTAACTAACGACAGAGCGGGGGCTGGACTAGTGCGGATGCAAAACATAAGCAACACCTAAATAGTTATCATATATATATATATATATATAGCAATGATAGCCATTACAGATCACAGATGAACACTTTGGATATACTAGGAATCCGCGATTCGTTCGAGCCTGCAACGAAAAGCGGATTACACGGTCGCGATGAATAGCTAATACCCCACCCAAGACCCCTACGGATGCGGCAAACTACCCGCCAAGTGTCCGAAGCGAAGCAACCTCCCTCAATGATGTGAGTAGGCCACTCGGCACTTCGAGATACCCGGTAGTTTGTGCACCCCACCATGGGTCTATCCTAGGAGCAAAAATAGTAAAAAGAAATTATACAATGATGGCTACAACCCCGACCCGGTTGTGCGGCCAAATAAATAATATTACATCAATTTACATGTTACATGAATTGAAAGAAAAGAAAACTCTCGTCTCACAAAACCCCCCGGCTATTCACCCGCGACAATCCAACGAGTTCATATACATAAACCAATAAGCATTACAGATCACAGATATGTATAACCCCCACTAATCGACGTATAGCGATTAGCAGATGTTAAATACATATAGACATCACAGATATAACCCAATATTCAAAGTATAGTGAAGTTCGATCAAAAAATATGGATTTATAGCCACCCAAATACAAATTTCTAGTCTGGAAAATCTGGGCAGAAATAAAATATCTTAAAAATCATAAAACCATATCAGAAGATCACTGCACCAAACTCGGTCCAGAACCGAGTCAAATCGGCCGCGGATCCGCGGCAATAGCATGCTATTGCCGCGGAACCGCGACGCTTTGAACGGTTCACTGGATCGTTTTTGGTGTGCTTCTTAAACAAACCCAGAGACTATTTTTGAAGTATGATTTATTATTTTTAGAGCAGAAAAAAAAAACAGAAACTTAGGGTTTTGATATTTTAGTTTTGCGATTTTTCCGATCGAACTTCCATACACTTTGCTAACTAGCTAGTTTATGTTTAGTTAGGCTCTGATACCACTGTAAGTCCACGTTGCCCACCCCGGTGCTTGCGGGGAGGCGGAAAACGGTATAAAAATCAGATTTTTATCGAACTAAGGAACATGGACTAACTAATGGAGGATCTTTGCTAAACAAAAACTAACTAGAAGCTAACTAGTATTAGCTACATGGAAGAATGGTTATACCTAGGGCTTTATGTCCTTCTCTCCTTGCTCCTTGGAGTTGAAGAAAGAGATCACCTAGTCTCCTTTTCTAGTCGAAGAAGGATCCACCCGAGAGCCTCAACCTTTGGCTTCAACTTCAAGCTAGAAGTAACTAAGATGCTAGAAGTGCTAATCCTAGAACCTTAGATGAGAGTAGAGATTAATTTAGAGAGGTTTATCTTAAGCTCAAGTGTTTCTCAACACATGAGAGGGGAGAGCTTGAGAGAGAGGAAGAGGAGGAGAGAGAATCTATATGATAGAATGAGGAGAATAATGAACCATTCTCACTAATATGGGTGAATTATGAAATTAGATAATTAGCTAGATAATTGTCATGGTTAATCAAGACTTGACCATTATCATTTCATATTTAATGCAAATTGCAAGGATCAAAGTGTACCTTTTATATGGAATGATGATGGTCAAAGTGTCAACCTAGGTCAACAAGTCATGTATGGTCAAAAGGTCAACAACCCTAACCATGCACAATTATATTTAACTAATATCAATTATTCATAATACACACATAAGCATTAGGGTTAAGAAAATGACAATGGTCATTAACCCTAATCAAAGTCCTCTGCCTCTGTCTCAGTCAACTGTGCATACGCACCCGTATCCGTGATCCGAGGAACACGAATACAATGAGATAAAACCAATCCCAAATCATATACTAGGATCTGGCTTAAACCAAAGCCCGCTAGTATAAGTTGTCCGGACAGCAAACGTGCACAAGTGCGCGGATGTGAACGAACCCTATCGCAAAACCATGCGACCTCTACTAATTTTGCCTAAAGGCAAATAACTCTCTGTGTGGGACTCTAAAGACTCAACAGTACGCTGGCAGTGGGTTTAACCACAGACCGCAAACGGCACTAGCTGTATGTAACGGTCCCCAGGTAGATGCCGATAAGAAGACTGACGAGGTAAACTCATCTGAACTCCTACTGAGCCTGAATGTGACAGTCTCCGTACAGTCCGGTCTGTTCGTCTGATACATCGCATGGCGGGCCTAGGGGGTGGTAAACGTCAGTCCCCTAATAGCAGTACAAGTCATGTCGGAGTGTAGCCCAGAACACACTGAGATAACACTGGAAACCTACCAGTATATCTCGCTTGCCCTAGCCAGGGACTACTCGTGTAATGGCTCTCCTGGACACAGCGCGATGTCAACCCCCAATACCGGGAGAGATGAATCCTGTCTAACCGTCACTGCCTCCAAGTGCTTCGGGACTGCACCCAACTACTACCTGTTTGCACGACTCCTTTGAGCCGTTGTAGGGTAGTAATCAAAGTACAGTGGGAACACACTCGAGGCGAAGTGACAGTGTCAAGTCAACGGACTAAGCTGTACTCATGTCACCTGGGAACTGATAACTGACGATAGGTATAATACCAACCAACAGTACCCGACGAGTCCTGTCCAGTGTACTCGTAACCTAACGAGCACCCGCATACTATCTCAAGTACGACGTACTGACGGCTGTGGGACAGACCGTCTCCTACGCTGGGATGAGAAGCGCATACGCTAGTCTACTCCGGAGTATCGAGGCCCTGTCTCGATAGTCCTACGACTAGGGACCTGTATAAGGATGTGCTTATGGATTACCCAGCTCCCACGAGTGTGAGCGCCATCACAACGCTGGTAATCAAGCAAAGATCCTAAGGGCTCTACTAATATGTATATAAGCGATATGCTAAAAGAAACACATGCACATATTAAACCAGAGACAAACCAAGTAGCATACTACCATTTCGAGCAAGATTGTATATACAACTGTGAATATCCCAAGCTTCCATCAAGTAATATACATACTAGTATGATACAGCAATGGTCTCTAGGGTATATACACTAACAATCTCCCACTTGCACTAAGGCCATGTACTGGCGTATCGAAGACCTAACATCTCGATCAGCCGCTCGAACTGAGTCTGGGGTAAGGCCTTCGTGAATGGATCTGCAGTGTTATCTTCTGAAGCAATCCTACGAACCTCGATCTCCTGGCGATCCACGATCTCCCTGATCAGGTGATACCGCCTCAAGATGTGTCTAGATTTCTGATGGGACCTGGGTTCCTTCGCTAAAGCTATAGCCCCGTTGTTGTCGCAATACAGAGGTATTGGATCAACAATGGATGGAACCACCTGAAGTTCTTTCAAGAACTTTCTCATCCAGACAGCTTCTTTTGCGGCATCAGATGCAGTGATGTATTCCGCTTCCATAGTCGAGTCAGCAACGTTTTCCTGTTTGGAGCTCTTCCAACACACCGCCCCTCCATTCAGGGTAAAGACAAAACCCGACATGGACTTGGAATCATCCTTGTCACTCTGGAAGCTGGAGTCAGCAAAAGACTCAATCTGGAGGTCTTTTCCGCCATACACCAAGAACATCTCCTTAGTCCTTCTCAGGTACTTGAGAATGTTCTTTACCGCAATCCAATGTTTCTCCCCAGGGTTTGACTGATACCTGCTTACTACACTCAGTGCATAAGCCACATCTGGTCTGGTACACAACATCGCATACATTATAGAGCCTACCGCAGAAGCGTAGGGTATAATAGACATGCGATCCCTCTCCAAATCAGTCTTGGGAGACATCTCTTTGGAGAGGGTGATCCCGTGACAAACCGGTAGATTATGTTGGAGATAGTGCCCTCAGAGTCAATTATTAGGTCACAGGTACGTGATTGTAATGATTGAGGGAGGACCTATCCCGGTAGGACAGTCTTACTCGAGATGATAGTATGCTATCTGGTTTACCTTTATCATCGTGTACTGTTTTAGGTGACCTGACATGTCGCTATTACACGTTGATAGAGCCCCTAGGATTCTTGCCTGACCACCAGCAGTATGAGGGCGATCATATAAGTGGGAGCTGGGTGTCTACAAGCATATCCTTAAAAGGTCCCTAGTCGTGGGAGTTTCGAGACCGGGCATCGATACTCCATTAGTAGACTAGTGTATACAGTCGAGACCCCGACGAGGGGCGGTGGCCGGTCTCACAAGCCACTGGTGTCAGTTGGATCACCTAAGATGTATACAGGTGCTCATTGGGTTATGAGTACACCGGACAGGACTCGCCGGGAACATGCTAGTTGGTCATATACCAGACGTCAGATGGCAGTTCCCTGGTGACATGTGTGCAGGTTAGTTCATCGACCTGGGGATCGTCATTTGACTCGTGTGAGTTCCCACTGTACTTTGATTACTACCCTACCACGGCTCAAAGGAGTCGTGCAAACAGGTTTTAGTTGGGTACAGTCCCGAGCCACATGGAGGCAGTGAGCGTATCTTCAGGGGTTCGTCTCTCCCGGTATTGGGGGTGAGGTCGTGCTGTGTCTAGGAGAGCCATTACACAAAGTCCTTGGCCAAGGCAAGGAGATTTACTGGTAGGTATTCCAGTAGTATCTCAGGGTGTTCTGGGCTACACTCCGACACGACTTGTACCGCTTTTGGGGGTCTGACTTTTACCAACCCCCTAGGCCCGCCATGCGATACTCATAGACGAACGGACCGGACTGCACGGATATTGTCACTGACAGGCTCAGTAGGGTGTCAGGATGAGTTCGCTCATCGACGTCCCTTTTAGTCAAATAGCTGGTGGCCCGTTACGTATTGGCTTATACCTCTGACGGGCTAGTGGTTAAATCCACAGCCATTGTATTGACGAGTCTTTAGAGTCCGCCACACTTTCAGTTACTCAAGTTTCGGGCGAAACGCTGTAGAGGCCGTATGGAGATATGGCAGGGTCCGATCAGATACGTGCGGTATTGCACGGATCAGGATCGGACGGTTTGTACTAGTAGCCGTATAGGTATATGGCAGGGTTCGATCAGATACGTGCGGTATTGCACGGATCAGGATCGAACGGATATTACTAGCCGGTTTTGGTTTAAGCCGGTCCTAGTTTAGTACAGTGTAGATTTTGTCTTTTTGCATTTGTATCCAGACGGAATACAGATGCGGGTGTGTATGCACAGTATCGGGGTTTTCCTGTAATTTATTACGGGACCAGTTTTCTGGAGTTGCCAGTTTGCATTCCGTTCCGGCCGGTTTTCCTTTGTTCTTTCCCGGCCGGACTTTTCCGATGGAGGGGGTAATTTGCAGTTTTGCAAATTACTTTTGTGGAGGGGTTTTCTTGCATAATGGTTTGATTATGATAGGATTTGATATCTTTCATCCATGCTTGCATTTACTTGTGATTGGAAAGGGTATGGTTTGATAAAAGGTAAAGCATGGTATATGTTTGTATGTGGTCACCCCTTTTGTATCTCCTACAATAACCTCCCTTCATGCTTTTTGATTGATCTCTCCACCATTCTCCAAATGATATGGCCGGCCACACTTTTAGATGAGAGGAAAAATGAGAGGTTCATTTGTGTGCTTCATTTGTTCATCTCATTTCCTTGCAAAAATTGATAGCATCATTTGCCTCCAAAGTTTCATTCTTCCCTCCATCTAAAGGCAACTCCAAGACCCCAAAAAGAGACTACGATTCTACACTACACTTCCTACAGCAAATCTTGGACGCGTCGATTCGCCAGCTTCGCGTCCGAGTTGCCTCGGTATTGAGGTGGGAGCCCGTAAAAGCTACAGGCGATGTGGTGCCCTTTCCGACGAGGAGGAGACGGACGGAGATCCCGCGAGGAGATCGGAGTGGAGATGAAGACCGGAGGACTCGGATCAGTCGGTACATCTCTTCCCTTTCTTGTTAGTAGCTTAGACTTGTTAATGGTTACGATCCGGAGTTTAGTGCGCGGTGGTGCCGGTTTGCAAAGTCCGCAAAATTTAAGTTTATCACCGTTTCCGCATTCCGGCGTCGGATTGACGGCCGGGGCGCCGCCGTGCACTTACAGTGGTATCAGAGCCTCGCCATTAACTTAGTCTAGCTTTGTGTAATGTGTTTGCATTTCCGATCGATCAAAAAGTTCCAAAACTGCATTTTAGTTCGCATCAGTTTCTGTTGAAAATTTTTGGTCTCGAAAAATTTTTCAGGTTATAAAATATTGATGTACTGGAAAATCTAAGAGTTCTGTAAAAATTTGACGAAGTAACTCCACAGTTGGAGCGCGGAACCGCCGCGAAAACCCCATTTGTGCGGCCCTTCCGCCGCGTACTATTCACATCACTTCACCATTTTTTTACAGAGGCCTTCTGGGCTTAAAATATGGGCTTTGGAATATTAAAGTTGGGCCAATTGTTTCTGTGAGTGCTACAGTTTTCTTTGGAGCCCACTTGTTAATTGTTTGATCAATCGGAAATTTTTTAAACACATTTTTCACAGTATTTACATTATATCTGCGACCGTGAATGTCACTCGATCGGTAAATCCGGTCTAACTGCTATAGCCCGGTTAGACGGATTTGCGAACGTGACTTTCACGTTGATGTTCTATGTATTTGCTGTGATGTTGCGGATCGGTCGTGGGGGATAGCCTGGATGCAATGCTAGTACAGTTTTGTTGTATTATGTACATTTGATATTGCGGGGCGAGCGTCCGACATGTGGACTGCCGTCACTGCCAGTTTGTATTATTTTTTTGGGGCACGACCTGGTTGCGGTCGATGTACCCGGTGTATGTATATTTTACTTTCTGTACTAGGATTGCCCCGCGGAGGGGTGCACGGATAGCCGGGTTCTGGAGGGCAACAAGCCCGCATCTCATGGCATTGAGACGGAGGGGGCTTCGCTCTAGGATTGGCGGGCTATTCGCCGCACTCGTAGGGGGTACAGGTTGACCCAGGAGGGGTGCCCAAGTTACCGGATTCCGTGAAGTGCTGGGTGGTCCATTCACGGAGCTGAAGGGGGCTGCCTCGCTTCAGGTTTTGGCGGGTGACTTGCCGCGCCCGTAGGGGTCTAGGTTTTCATTGCACAGGCTATCCACACGACCAGGGGAACGTCGGGTTTCAGTAGTGGCTCTGTGAAACCCGGGGATCCCAGATATCTGTATTGTTTCTATGATGCTGTTCATTCTCTGTGATGTTGCATTTTATTCACGCCTTGAGCGAATATAATATATTGGTATATATATTAGTAGATGTTGTATATGTTTTACATCCGCGCTAGTCCAGTCCCCGCTCTGTCGTTAGTAAGCTAACCTAACGGGTGATGACGGGACCCAGTGGCGAATGCGGATGGCATATACGTACATCAGTATATTTTCGTTCTTTTTGGTGTGATCAATTGATGGGACTGCGTTGATTCGGATCAATGCAAGTTAAAAACAAACCTAATCTGATGTTGTTGGAACACTTTTCAAAAAGCTGTTATTGCAAGGACGTTTACTTTTGTTTTGCATCGTGGTATTCATTGGAATATCCTGCTCCTCAGTCGACGAGGCAAGGGCCGAGATCCCTTCACCGGGAGTGACCCCTTGGACAGAAGTTTGCGTCAGGGCATTAACTTCACTATAGCCGATTACTTTTGCTTTGCATCGCGGTATTCATTTGGAATATCCTGCACCCCATTCTACGGGGAAAGAGCCGAGATCCCCTCACAGGGAGTGACCTCTTTAGCAACGGTTTTCGTCACTATATTTTTAAAAGCTATCCGTTCCTTCAACGATATCAAGTTCACTACGTTAAAGGTTTTCGCCAGAAATCATTCGTAGCCCTCCGTCGTTTCATATGGGTAGTCAATAGTATTCAAGCTGTGTTTGTTGGCCTTAGTCAAGGCACAGTGTTTGGTAGCTATTGGGTATTCATATGCTGCATAGATAGATGCGTTGGTTTGGGACAGTCGTATAGCCTTGTTGGCCTTAGTCAAGGGCTTGTACGGGTGGGTTCAAATCAACCTGGACAATGACGGGTAGAACTTGACATGTGACTTATGATTTGTTGGCCTTAGTCAAGGTCATAAGAGCATGGGGCAGAAATCACATCGGGAGTTTCAAAAGAACTGAAACTTTCCAGATATGCGCATACCTTCTGGAGTGTGATACCGTGAGCGGATTCCGTCACGTTATCATGCGATGAGAGTTGGATCCCGATTCCCACTGATGAGTTGGTTTACTCCTCGGGTGACCCCGACTAATTCTTCTTTCTGGTTTGGAGGAGAATTTGAGGTACAGTGGGAGGATTCCAGATTAGATAAATTGGTAACCATTCTGATCTAGGTTAGAGTGCACGCTGAGTGTTTCTTTTCTCTCTCTCTCTGGCAGCGACCATTTGACCCGACCCTAAGACTTTGACTCAGTGACCAAGTTGACCGAACCTTCTTTAACACAGGCTTTTGGATTGTCAGAGTTGCAGACCTCATTGCCACTCCTACTTTTACCCTTTTCTCCAGGACACCCCGTATTACTGCGAACGTCCACTTCCATTGGACAAAACCATCGTATGGTTAGATACGAACTCGAAGGGATTCGAGGATGGTTTCCGGTTCTGGAGAAAACGGATAGGATTATTCAGTTGTCTTTTCTTTTTCACCTTCTCTCAGGTTGCGAGTACTCCTTGGTTTAGGAGTAGTACACCTATTACGCAAATTGGATAGTCTTCTTCCAAACCATAGGCTGGTGCCGACCGGTAGGGAATGAAGAAAACCAGTTAGCCTAAACGGTGTACATAAGGTATTAAGTTCAGACAAAACAAGGGATTAGTAAGAGGGCAAAGTAAATTGCGACTGCTATTCACAACCGAACCAAGTATTTCTTCGCCAATCCTAAATCACTTTTGTATTTCTCCAGGACACTCCGTATCACTACGAAGATCCTATTTTATTAGATAATCCATCGTATGGTTATATACGAACTCGAAAGGAACTTGTTCCAGTTCGGGGATGGATCCTGGTCCAGGAGAAATAGGAATAAGGTTTATTCGGTTGTCTTTTATCTTCACCCTCTCTCATTGCGAGTGTTCCTAGGATTGGGACAGTACACCCATTATGCTTATTGGATAGTCTTCTTCCAAACCATAGGCTGGTGCCGAACGGTAGGGAAGGAAGAAAACCATTTGGCCTAAAAGGGTATGCAGAAGGTAAAGACTAAAGACATATGAAGGGATTTGGAGAGGTGGCAAAGAATTATACGGTTACAGTCGTGAATCTGGAAGAGGCATTACTAGGAATACCAGGATACCCCATCGAAACATTTCAATGTTTCAGTATCACTGTGTACTGTTAATAGAAAACTGATTTCCCGATTAGATACTTACTCCAGGGTATGTATTTACCAGATTCGAATCTCACATCTGTATGGTTTTACAGATGATGAGTGGGAGTAAGTTATTGGGAATTGGGTGATCATCCTCATTATATCGGGATTCGTTGTAATCGGTGATATTTGAGGAGATCATCTGGGCTGTTTGCCGGTCGGCAAATATTTGGTTTTGAATATCCGCTGTTATGCACCAATTTCAAATTGATATATCTGTACGTCTATTTCCATAGAGTGAGATATACCTTTTGATATTATGTCGATGACATTTACCTATATCAGTGGATGGTTAGGTAAGGAGCATTAAACAGCGGTGTAATTCTTCTTAACCATAAGTACAGTTTTCAACCTACGACACACAGTGAAAGAGTTGTTAAACTCAGCGGACTTATACAGAGTATTGTATGTTGTCCAGTGTCCATTAGGACAGAGGGGTTGGTCCTCATACTATATTCTGTTTACTTTTAACTTCTCTAGTTCTTAGACATGTGTTTCGTAGAAACGCAGGGTCTAAGTTTTGAGGAGTTATAGGTATTTGAATAGAGTAGAGAACCAGGTGTAGCAAGTATCGGGATTCTTCAAGGTGATCGAAGATGTAGATACTTGTGTATGGTATTCAGTTGATAGTAATGATAAAGAGAAATTACTTCTCTTTCAGATTACTCATAATTGGAAGCATTCCTAAGTTGAGTAACGCTGATCGACCTCCTTCCATTTAGTTGACATGCGCTGGGGACAGCTGCATGATTTGAATCTGGTTCAATTAAATCAGTGCCTCTGTTTTTATATTGGATATAGAACAGTTCATATCTTAACGATGTTAAGGTACGGGGAGTTGTCCGGTTTATGATTAAAACCAGACACTGGATAACTCAAGGCACGTTTCTGTAATGGCTGTTTGTGGGTTGACCCAGGCTATGACGCGGGTTGACTTTCTACCATCTGGATGAACAATAGCAATATTGTTCTAGACTCGCCACAGTTTTATTAAAAATGGATTTTTTCAAAAACAGTAGTGGGAGTATGGTAGAACTGGAAGTGATTCCAGAACCGCAAACGATTACTGAAGATTTGATAAGGAACCTAAAGATTCAATCTGATTTGACATTCCATTGGCCACTCCGCAGATAAGGTGGGTAACTTCAGGCACCCGGGAGGCACTACGGTAGCCTCAAGGACGGTGACAGGGAAGTTCTTGTTTACCCACAATTGCCATTGCTGTTGTTCCAGGTTACGAGACCCGGCGGGAGGATGAGTATAGCGTCGTTCTAAACCAGTTTTAGAAATGTACGTCTATATGACTCTGCCAGAGGGTTGTCGTAGTCAGTGGGAGCAGCGGAAGCATTGGTGGACATGTTGCTTATGTCTATTTATAGACTAGAGCAGATGTAGCGGAGATAGATCATCAATTTCTGATATGACAGTCATGGGTTTGACTTCATCAGAATAGGGGATGGATCAGTTGAGAAGGTAGTAGGGTGTGATATCCTGGTATTTGGATGATATACACAGAATAGGAAAAGAAACTCCTATACTACAATCGGTTATACTTTGGTCGTCACACAGCGGTTTCTCCACAAAGGACATGGATTTTATATCAGACATACTGGTCACTAGATCTATGGTTTTAGATCTAGATTTGGGTGGTTTCCCAATCAGGGTACTTGACAGCATTCTAAGAGTATTTAGGATGGACGACTCCTGGCACGGTAGTGTACCTGCAGGTAATGGAGTCACCCTCTCCAAAGGTGTCTTACAGACTAAAGGGGAGAGGGACGTGCATGATTGGCAGATCACTTGCTTAGGCAATTGAGTCAATCATGAGATGTCAAGTACCACACCAGATGTTGTTCTTGCACTAGATGCAATAAGTTGACATTAATCCAATCCTGGAGAAACAGTCGGAAGCATTTTTAGAACATAAGTGGATGTTCTAAGGATATGATAACGACAGCCTCATTCAGGAGACGGTTATCATTCCAGGCTTCCAAGGTGACATGGACGACAAGGAGATTGTCAGAGTTATATTTTTCCTTCTGACGAGGGGCAGTATTTTGGACAGGTGATCCAAGGCAATACTGAGGGAGGCATGGCGCGCAGGATACTGATTAAGTTCAGTTGACGATACAGTCTAAGAAGTTTGGATTTGGAGTTCATTTATGAGCTATGTCCCATCAGACATCCAGATACATTCTAAGACAGGTATTGCTCATTTCGGGAGATGGGTTTTCTCCGCGAACTTGAGATTTAGAGAGACATAGAAAGAAACAACTAAGCGGATCCACTCACTGAGGCTATTCCTCAAACGCAATAGTTCCGCAAACGAGCTTTGTGAGACTGACTAGTAGAGGAGTTGGATGTTCGGTATCACACGGGCTGTGAGTATGCGACATCGCAATAATTAGCCTTGAGTGCAAGTGGGAGATTGTTGGAGATAGTGCCCTCAGAGTCAATTATTAGGTCACAGGTACGTGATTGTAATGATTGAGGGAGGACCTATCCCGGTAGGACAGTCTTACTCGAGATGATAGTATGCTATCTGGTTTACCTTTATCATCGTGTACTGTTTTAGGTGACCTGACATGTCGCTATTACACGTTGATAGAGCCCCTAGGATTCTTGCCTGATCACCAGCAGTATGAGGGCGATCATATAAGTGGGAGCTGGGTGTCTACAAGCATATCCTTAAAAGGTCCCTAGTCGTGGGAGTTTCGAGACCGGGCATCGATACTCCATTAGTAGACTAGTGTATACAGTCGAGACCCCGACGAGGGGCGGTGGCCGGTCTCACAAGCCACTGGTGTCAGTTGGATCACCTAAGATGTATACAGGTGCTCATTGGGTTATGAGTACACCGGACAGGACTCGCCGGGAACATGCTAGTTGGTCATATACCAGACGTCAGATGGCAGTTCCCTGGTGACATGTGTGCAGGTTAGTTCATCGACCTGGGGATCGTCATTTGACTCGTGTGAGTTCCCACTGTACTTTGATTACTACCCTACCACGGCTCAAAGGAGTCGTGCAAACAGGTTTTAGTTGGGTACAGTCCCGAGCCACATGGAGGCAGTGAGCGTATCTTCAGGGGTTCGTCTCTCCCGGTATTGGGGGTGAGGTCGTGCTGTGTCTAGGAGAGCCATTACACAAAGTCCTTGGCCAAGGCAAGGAGATTTACTGGTAGGTATTCCAGTAGTATCTCAGGGTGTTCTGGGCTACACTCCGACACGACTTGTACCGCTTTTGGGGGTCTGACTTTTACCAACCCCCTAGGCCCGCCATGCGATACTCATAGACGAACGGACCGGACTGCACGGATATTGTCACTGACAGGCTCAGTAGGGTGTCAGGATGAGTTCGCTCATCGACGTCCCTTTTAGTCAAATAGCTGGTGGCCCGTTACGTATTGGCTTATACCTCTGACGGGCTAGTGGTTAAATCCACAGCCATTGTATTGACGAGTCTTTAGAGTCCGCCACACTTTCAGTTACTCAAGTTTCGGGCGAAACGCTGTAGAGGCCGTATGGAGATATGGCAGGGTCCGATCAGATACGTGCGGTATTGCACGGATCAGGATCGGACGGTTTGTACTAGTAGCCGTATAGGTATATGGCAGGGTTCGATCAGATACGTGCGGTATTGCACGGATCAGGATCGAACGGATATTACTAGCCGGTTTTGGTTTAAGCCGGTCCTAGTTTAGTACAGTGTAGATTTTGTCTTTTTGCATTTGTATCCGGACGGAATACAGATGCGGGTGTGTATGCACAGTATCGGGGTTTTCCTGTAATTTATTACGGGACCAGTTTTCTGGAGTTGCCAGTTTGCATTCCGTTCCGGCCGGTTTTCCTTTGTTCTTTCCCGGCCGGACTTTTCCGATGGAGGGGGTAATTTGCAGTTTTGCAAATTACTTTTGTGGAGGGGTTTTCTTGCATAATGGTTTGATTATGATAGGATTTGATATCTTTCATCCATGCTTGCATTTACTTGTGATTGGAAAGGGTATGGTTTGATAAAAGGTAAAGCATGGTATATGTTTGTATGTGGTCACCCCTTTTGTATCTCCTACAATAACCTCCCTTCATGCTTTTTGATTGATCTCTCCACCATTCTCCAAATGATATGGCCGGCCACACTTTTAGATGAGAGGAAAAATGAGAGGTTCATTTGTGTGCTTCATTTGTTCATCTCATTTCCTTGCAAAAATTGATAGCATCATTTGCCTCCAAAGTTTCATTCTTCCCTCCATCTAAAGGCAACTCCAAGACCCCAAAAAGAGACTACGATTCTACACTACACTTCCTACAGCAAATCTTGGACGCGTCGATTCGCCAGCTTCGCGTCCGAGTTGCCTCGGTATTGAGGTGGGAGCCCGTAAAAGCTACAGGCGATGTGGTGCCCTTTCCGACGAGGAGGAGACGGACGGAGATCCCGCGAGGAGATCGGAGTGGAGATGAAGACCGGAGGACTCGGATCAGTCGGTACATCTCTTCCCTTTCTTGTTAGTAGCTTAGACTTGTTAATGGTTACGATCCGGAGTTTAGTGCGCGGTGGTGCCGGTTTGCAAAGTCCGCAAAATTTAAGTTTATCACCGTTTCCGCATTCCGGCGTCGGATTGACGGCCGGGGCGCCGCCGTGCACTTACAGATTACCGCGCTTGGAATCTTCCATACTGAATCTTTTCAGTATGGTGTCGATGTACCTGGACTGTGAGAGTCCTGAAATCCTCTTGGATCTGTCACGGTAGATTCGGATCCCCAGAATGTATGAGGCATCACCCAGGTCTTTCATGGAGAACCTGTGTGACAAGAACCCCTTGACAGATTGTAGCATAGGAATGTCATTTCCTATTAAGAGAATGTCATCCACGTATAAAACGAGGAATACTACAGTTCTCGCTACAAATCTACAATAGATGCATGGTTCATCTGGATTTTTGATAAAGCCAAATTCCTTAACCGTCTCATCAAAACAGATGTTCCAACTCCGCTATGCCTGCTTTAGTCCATAAATGGACTTGAGCAACTTACACACCTTTCCGCTGCTCCGACTCTGAATGAAACCCTCTGGCTGGTCCATATAAACACACTCCTCCAAATGTCCATTTAGAAAAGCGGTCTTTACGTCTATCTGCCAAATCTCATGATCGTGGAAGGCGGCAATGGCAAGAAGGATCCGAATGGATTTCAGCATAGCTACTGGAGAAAAGGTTTCGTCATAGTCCAAACCAGGTCGCTTACGAAAACCCTTTGCAACCAGTCTAGCTTTATAGGTCTCAACCTGTCCATCTACACCAATCTTCCTTTTGAAGATCCACTTGCATCCTACGGGTTTTACCCCATCTGGAGCAATGTCCAACGTCCATACTTTGCTGGTGTATATGGACTCCATTTCGGTCCGCATTGCATCCAGCCGCTTTACCGAGTCAACGCTCTGAATGGCTTGCTGGAAGCTAGTAGGCTCATCAGAATCTATGATGCAATCCTCTCTATCCCCGTCTATGAGAAAACCGTAGTATCTCTCGGACGGATGAGACTGCCTACTACTCCTGCGAAGTGGCGTGGGAATGTCCTGATCTTTCGAACCCTCTGGTTCTACTAAGCTTTCAGTAATAGCTCGTGGTTCTGGAATTTCTTCTAGTTCTATTGCGCTCCCACTTATTTCTTTTTCTATGAACTGGTGTTCTAGAAAGTGGGCATGGCGAGAAACAAAAACCTTTTGTTCCTCTTCGCAATTAAGAAATATCCCTTGGAGTTCTTTGGATATCCCACAAACTTGCACTGTACTGAGCGTGCCTCGAGCTTGTCCGCATGCTGCTTTTTGATAAAAGCTGGACATCCTCATGTCTTAATGTGATTAAGATAGGGTCTCTTCCCACACCACATCTGATATGGTGTAGTAGGCACAGTCTTAGTAGGAACTCGGTTCAAAAGGTATGCAGCTGATTCTAGCGCATATCCCCAGAACGATCGCAGCAACTCAGCGTTACTCATCATGGACCGTACCATATCCAATAGGGTTCGGTTCCGTCTCTCCGATACACCATTATGTTGCGGTGTGTATGGAGGAGTAAGCTGAGAGAGAATTCCATTCTCTTTTAAGTAACCCAGGAACTCGGCACTCAAGTATTCACCACCTCGATCAGATCTCAGTGCCTTGATACTTTTGCCTGTTTGTTTTTCTACTTCATTCTTATATTCCTGAAATTTTTCAAAAGCCTCGGATTTATGTTTCATTAAGAAGACATAACCGTACCTTGAAAAGTCATCCGTAAAAGTAATGAATTAAGAATAACCGCTTCGTGCATGCGTAGACATTGGACCGCACACGTCGCTGTGTACGAGTCCCAAGAGCTCGCTCGCTCTTACTCCGTGTCCAGTGAATGGAGTCTTTATCATCTTTCTTTTGAGACAGGATTGACAAGTTGCATATGACTGATATTCAAACGGATCCAAATATCCTTCTGTATGTAACTTCGTCAACCTTCTCTTATTGATGTGACCCAGTCTACATATGTGGTGCACATATGAGATATGCGCATGGACCCGGTTAAAATGTGTGTATGAGATACCGTATATTAATCGGGCGGTTTGCTTTTGGTCGGGTCGTATGTGATATGACCGGGTTGCTAAATCAAGTGTTGATTTATCATTGACCCTTCGTTTCTCACTTTAAACCCTTTCTTGTCTTTTTGTTGTATGCATGCATGTATGCATTTATTCTTATTCATGCACATATGGATGTGCATGCACACATACATGCATACATCATTCTATCATGGTTGTTGATATAGTGGATGGTGGCAATATAAGACTCACACCCTTTATAAAATATATGGATATTATTTTTGGAAAAGAAAAATGGAAATGGAAATTGTTATCATGGTTTAATGTTTTATTCTTGCACTAACCCTTTGTTTTAACCATGATTGATTTTCCATGGTCATTTTTGTTCCAAACTAAAATATCTAGATATTTTATAACTATGGTTAAGAATGAGAAAGTGAAAATATATGTATTTTCATTTCTCATTTTTATTCATATGCTTATCATTATCTTGAGCTCTTTACAAGCCATCATCTTCTTCTTCCTTTCTCTCTTGCTCTCTAGTTTTCTCAAGTGAGCAAAAGAGTCACCAAGTTAGGATTTTGAAGTGAGAAAACAAGCCACATCACCATTCAACACTAGTCTTGCCCATTAGTGTAGAGTGTTAGCTTCCATTTCTTCTCTTGAACTAGTGGAGCTTCAATCTTGGACAAAGAGGACTCCGGATGGATCTTCGTGGACCTAGAGGATCTCAAGCGAACCTTTTTCCCAACCCTCAAGTAGCCAAGGAGTCTAGCGTAGGGAGCTACAAAGGTTGTACTCTCAAAACCTTAGCTTTTACTACTTGTGTTCATGTTAAAGTTATGTTGCCCTAAATTTTCTAGCATGATCCTTTAGATTTTTTCTTTAGCACCATAAAAATTTAAATATGGCATGTGTGTTGCCTCCAAACCCTTGTAGTGGTGCTGTTGGAAACCCTTCAAGGATCACCATTGTATATTTGTTATTTCAGTTGTATCTAGTAAAACTCCATCAACCAGACTTGTATTTTTTTGATAGACATAGAAGACCAGTGTATATTCTTTCGACCTTAGATTCACGCGCTGTATTATATGGTTTTCCTCTAGTTTTCCTGATGATGTTGGATTTTTATCCTGAGTTTGATTCTCGCCCTTCCGCGTTGTATATTATATTGCTTGCGTGGTTGTAACCGTTAATTGACGAAGAGCTAGCTCCCGCTTGGGGATGCCTTTATTCATTATATATGCTTTATCACGTTTGTACCCGTTTGGGGTCAGTTTTTACAAAGGAAACTCTGCCGAAATTTTCAGAAAAGACTTGAGATTTTAAAAATACGTACTTCGGCTTATGTTGTTAAACTTCTTGCTTTAAAATTGGTTTTTCCTTCACTCTACTGCTTTACTTGGTTTGGATTTCTGGGTTTTGGCTTATTTAGATTACGCACGCCTCGAGACGTTTCGTAGTTTAAGTGCTGGTCATGTTCCGTACCTTTCGGGTCGTGACAAAGTTGGTATCAGACGTTAGGTTTTACCTTCTGAATGTTGGATAACCCTTGGTTGATGGAGTAGGTTACTCAAGTAGGGTGACGTACTATGTGTATGTTCCGCGGAATATTTACTATATGATACACCGCTTAAGAAACCTTAGGATGTACATTTCCTTGCACAGTATTATATTCATTCCTATGATCTATCCCCTTCAGTACCAGTTGATGGTTTTGTTACCACGGTTGTACGGGCGTGGAGAGCTACGGTTAGAGTTGCGGTCAGTACGAGCTCGTCACGGACGAGGACTGACCAGGCCGTGATTCCAGGGACATACGATTGCATAGAAGCGTCGTTTTATTATGTTTTCATGCCATGAGCGTTTGATGGATCGCTGTTACGAGATTTCTTGGACGTGCAGATCAGCACCAGAGGTTTGGGCCACTGCTAGAGGCCAGCCAGAATGTGATGACCGTCAATGCACCGATTACTTGATGATTGAGACACTGTTCAGCGTGCGGACGAATGAGCCAGTTGTTGCAGCGAAGGATGAGATATCACCCCAGATGCTTGGAAATATTGCAGTACGAGTTATACTTAGAGATAGGATAGAAGATCGCTAGTCACCCGAGGATGAATGACTAGGATATGTGATTCTTTCTCTTACCCCGATGCGAGGTCATCAGATTGATTGATTCCAGCTAGAGACGACTTCATGCTGATATGTTGAGAGTCGATATAGACGATTGAATGTCAGGAACTCATTTTCCAAGTTTAAAGTGTTCGTAAGACAATGCAAGTAATTCTACGGACCGTCTAGAAGAATCAAACCCTAACTCGATATAATGACCATGGAACGCCGGTTAACCTAAGGGTTTGCGGCAGTTCAGCGGTGCCATTAGTGAGGCTTGGATTTGTCCTTATACGGTTGGTCCATAGATGATGTGGCATATATTCGATACTATTAAATTGTACCCAAGATATTGAACTCTTGGGGATTATGGAGCCTTGATGAATCGATCGAAAAGTTCGACATCATTCGGATATCATGTGATGGGATATACTGCTTGGGAGACTCCAGATACGAGTATAGCCGTTGGAGCGCAGTCCATGCAGCCATGAGGAGACGAGTCCGAATCAGTCGACATTGGAGGAAAGTGGAGTAAGAGGTTCGTACGAGATCGTGACGAGAGGATGTTCCACTCCGCTGACATTAGAGATGTGATACGCAAGCAGAGGCGTTGACTATGAGTATATCTTCCAGGAAGAGTCGTGATGTGTATGCAGCCGTTCCGGAACAAGAAATAGATATAGTAAAGATGATGACATCCGGGCAGTTCGGCAGAAACGAGATTGGGGAGAGACCTTACAGGACCTTTCTGGAAATACTATACGAGAAGACTTGGACCCAGGATCAGTCATATTTCGCACACCCAGCAGGCCAGAGTTCGGCATCGTCGACGAGACATGTTATGAGTAACCACGACAGTTGGCCAGAGATTCTTTAGAGGATGTGTTTGAGCGGGACTATTCCGCCATACTTGATTTCGGTATTTTGGGCGATCTATTCGCATGATTGAGTTTTGATGACTGAGTTTCATGATATTTGTTTTCATGCACCATGGTTGCACCTACTGGGTATTTATATTTTGTGCATAGTTATTACACTTGAGATATTCTTTATACACCGTTGTGTTGATTTATGATTTGTACACAGTTATTGCACTTAATATCGTTTTTTGTGCCTTGGCTGCACATGTTTATGATATTATGGATTTCATACAGTTGGGTTGATTTTGTGCATATGGTACGCACCCGATTTGGTTTTTGCACCCGATTTGTATTTTGTGCAGTTGTTGCACTAGGTTTTTACGCTGTGCATTGTTGCACCATATTGTATTTCGTTCACTGGATGCACTGTATTGGGTATTTCTTCCACTGGATGCACTGTATTTGGTATTTCATGCACTGGATGCACTGTATTTGGTATTTTGTCCACTGGATGCATTATATTCGGCATTTCGTGCACTGGATGCACTGGAGTTGGTATTTTGTGCACTTGATGCACCATATTTGTATTTTTGTGTGATTGTTGCACTATATTGTATTTCGTGCACTGGATGCACCGGATTCATATTTCGAGCATTTGTTGCACCAGCTAGGTATTTTGTGCATTGGTTGCACCGGAATTATACTCCGTACCTTGGTTGCACCCGATTTATTTCTTTTAGCATTTGTGTTACCAGATTTGTGTTTTGTGCGCGTCTGCACTTGATATTCGTTTTCATGCATGTTACTGCACTAGATACTTTTCACGGACTGACGCGCTTGGGTTGGATTTTTGCGCATATTGGACACTTAATATTGGATTTTGTGTGCATCGGATGCACTTGATTCAGATTTTATTCGTGCATGTTGGATGCACTTGATTTAGATTTTATTCATGCATGTTCGATGCCCTTAATTTAGCCTTCATTCGTGCATGACGGATGTAATTGATTTGGATTTTCGCGCATGTTGAGTGCATGATATGAGATATGGTTTTGTTCACACCGGATGCACTCGGTTGGGATTTCCATTCGTGCATGTTAGTTGCACGGATTGAGATTTCGTCCACCATAGTTGCACTCGACTTCGATTGATGACATTCGAGATGTTGATTTTAATTTCATGCCTATGGTATGCATGTGATTTGACTTATACTTTCGGCATAGTTTTCATACACTTTTAGTATTTTGATTCGATTTTGTGCACGCTGATGCACATGGTTGTGAGATTATATACCATGGTATACCTGATTTGGATTTGGATTGAGATGTATTGTATACCGTCGATTTCGATTGCGATATTCGATATTGTTTTCGTGCACCTTGTGCACTGGATTTGGATTCTTGCGCATATTTGGGCTCTTGATGCGATTTTGGTGCACACCAGATGCACTAAATCGGGATTCTTTATGCATATTAGATGCACCTGATATTGCTGTCAGGCATGTTAGTTATATGTATGTCCTAGAGGCCATTACTGTACATACGATGTATATTGTAATGGATGCTTGGACATATATAGGGAGGACTTTCTTGCTCGACATGATAGTATGCTATCTGGTTGAACTTTATCTTAACATGTACTCTGGTTGTCTCTATGTTACATGTTGATAAAGCCCTTAGGATATGTACTCGACTACTGGGACTATGATGAGATCATACTAGTGGGGCCACGGTAGTCGACGAGTACATCCTATAATTGTTCCTAGTCGAGGGTGTATCGAGACAGGGCATCGATGCACCAGAGTAGACTAGCGTATATGCATCTTGACCCATATGATGGGCGATGGATGATCCCATATCCATCGGTGTTTGACATCAAGGATGGTGTACGGGTGCTCAGTAGAGACTGGGTACACTGGACTGACTCGCCGAGAACTCTTAGATGGTATTATACCTCACGTCAGATGGCAGTTCTCTGGTGGCACTGGTACAGAGTAGTCTGTTCACCCGAGATCGTCATAGAGTCTTGTGTGATTCCCACCGTGCTTTGATTTCCATCATACCACGTCCAAGAGGGCAGGCAAAAAGGTGGCTTTTGGGTACAGTCCCGAATCATATGGAGGCAATGAGCGATAGGAGGGGATTCGTCTCTCCCGGTATAGGGAGTTGATGTTGTGCTATGTTCGATAGGCTATAACTGGAAATCCATAGCCAGGGTTGCTGAGATTTACTGGTAAGTGTTATCAGTAGTTTCTCGAACTGTTATAGACCTCATATCGACATGACTTTTCAAGCTACTGGGGTCTGACGTTTACCACCCCTAGGCGAGATATGCGACATATCAGACGACGAGACCGGACTGTACGTGAGTGTCACTAATTGGATTCGCAGGAGAATGTACAGGCTTGCTTGTTGATCTTCTGATCGCTCAATACCTGGGTGGCTGTTACGTTTAGCTGACCGCTTGCAGCTTGTGGGTGTTTGATATGATCATCACCTACTGCCGGCGTATTGACGATTCTTTAGAGTCCTACACAGAGGTTTCTTGACTCAGGCAAAACGAAGTAGGGGCACATATGTGATATGTGCAGAACCGAGGATAATGCGATATGTGATACCGTATTCTATTCTCGCGATATTTGATATCAGTCGGGTCATCGGATCAAGTGTTGATTCGATGAATCGGTAAATGAGATATTAGTCGGTTATATGCGATATAGCCGGACTGTCGGATCAAGTGTTGATTCAATAATTTAATGTATAATAATATATATGATATATTAAATTACATTAACTAATATAAGCTCACTAAAAGATTCTTTTTCTCACTCGGGTAATACATTGATATATATGCGATATATGTTAATTGTATTATTTTATTACGTTACAATAAATATTATATATGTGATATATAATATTGTAACATGATATGATTACTGATGCAACATGTTTAGTGGAGTTTAAAGAAGATTAGGGTTCGATTTGGGTTAGTTCATTCATGAACCTTCTAGAAGGTTTCTTTTTGTTTTGTGTTAGATTTTTTAAAGTGACTCACCATTAACTCAACCCAAAACCTAGCCCTAGTTAAATCTCTACAAAGGTTTGTTTAACCATGGTTGCATTATTCATCATTATCATCTTTTCATTATTCATCACAAAAGGTTTAGATCACTATTCTTCTTCTTCTTCCTTGATGCAAAGTTTTCTTTCTTTGATTTTGTGATGAAAAATGAGTGAGAATAAGAAAACAAATGAGAGCAAAAATCCTACTTCATCATCCTCATCTACCCTTGCCCTTTAGATGAGAGTGTTCACTTCATTTAGTAAGTGAGAGCTTGTGTTAATGAAACTTCAAGGTAGATCATCTTTGTTATCGAAGATAGGAAGCAAGCTTGCATCTTTCTCTTCGTGGAGCCTCTCGAGAGTCCGGAACATGATGATCACAGCGAAGGGACCTCAACACGGATATTAAGAAGTGAAGGACTGGATCTACAAAGGTTGTAATCCCTCTCACTTAGTGTTAAAGTATTTAACATGCTTGTTTTCACCTAATCTCTAGTTTAAAGATCCGGCTTTGGATTGTATGGCACGGCTAAATATTAAATCGGGCATGGTTGATGCCTCGTAGACCCTTGTGCGTGTGCCTAGCAACCTTACAGTGGTATCAGAGCCAAGCTAGAGCTTTAGGCGAAGTCTAGGCGAAGTTTAAAGTCCGATCGAACCCGGAAACCCCGACGAATACCCTTCTCTGGATATTTTTTTAAAATGTTGATTTTTTCATATTAAAAATACTCAAAAAAATCAGCAGGGTATTTTAGGAATTACTGTGAAATACAACATCTTAATTCCACTAAAGCACCGCGGAACCGCGGCAATACCTTGCTTGCGCGGCGGTTCCGCGGCGGAAGAGTAGAATTAGGGTTAGGATTTTGTACAGTAACTTCAGTACCAACTTCCTGATTCTTCTTGGAATTTTTAATTCCACTCAAGTGTTAAGTTTTCTGGGTTGTATTGGGAGCTCGTTGATTCGATCGGAAAGTTTAACTTCGTTTAGTTTGTCCGGGTAATTTATAGAACCTGTTAAAAAGTTCGAACGGATATCAATAACTCACTTTTTCCCCTGTCGGAAAATTTTCAAAAGTTGGATTTTTTCTCGAGTTTGAAAGTTTCGAAAAGTCATGCAAGTAACGCGGTGGACCCTCTAGAAGACAACAAACCTTAACTCGATTATGTGACTGTCTGAACCGCCTCTAAACCTTAGGGTTTGTGGCAGTACGGCGTTGCCACATGTGAGGCGTTGGCTTGACCCTTCTACGGCTGGACTATTGGTACTGTGGCATGTGATAGATACTTTTGAACTCCGCTCAAGTGTTGAGAACTATTTGGGAAATCTTGGGTGTTTGTTTATTCGATCGGAAAGTTTAACATTGTCTATTTAATTGGAATGTGATACAATATGTGGAATTCACGTAGTTAGGCATGAAATGCGAAGTATGTGATATTTCGGATTTACGATGTCTAAGGAGATTGTGGATTCCAAATGTTGTAGTTTTACACTTTCTTTTCTGTAACCGTAAGCGTAGTATGTGGTGTATCGCTGGCTTCGTTGCTATACATCAACGACAATCGGGATACGCATACTTGCTTATGTTGATGATATGAGATATTATATGTTGCTGTGATATGTTATATTGGATCGTCGTGTTCTGAATAGCCGGGGATTTTATGTGAGATAAGAGTTTTTCTTTTTCATTCATGTAAAATTCATTTGTATGTAATATTTTTTTATTGGGGCACTTCCGGGCTGAGGATGATGTCACCATTGTATATTATTTACTTTTCCACATTAGGTAGACCCAAGGCGGGGAGTACAAGTAACCGGGTTCTAGGGTCCAGTGGAAGACCATCTCGAGGAGTCGAGACCGGGTCTCCTAACCCTTGAATTGGCAGTGTTGCTTGCCGCTCTCGTAGGGGTCTAGGGATATGGGTTTGGCTATTCATCGCGACCGTGGAATCCGTGTTTTATACAGGCTCGTATTAAAACACGGACGTCCTAGTATATCCAATATTTCATATATGTTCTTCTGCTGCAATGTTCTGTGATGAGATCATATTACTGCCTGAGACGAATGTTTATATTATATATATGAGATATATGTTATATTGCAGATTTCGTTTCAAATGTGATGCTTGTGAAGCATAATAAAATGGGACTTCATTAATGAGATTAATGAAATAAAAGAAACCTAAAGATGTTGTAGAAACTTGTTTAAAAACTGGTAGCTCTAGTTCTTACTTTGCATAGCGGTGTTCCTTGTAGAACATCTAGCAACTTATTCGATATGGAAAGAGCCGAGATCCCTTCACCGGGAGTGACCTCTTTAGTGAAACTAGCAGATGCTACAAACTCGGTCTGTCTTTTGATTGCTTCTATAGTTCTTGCTTTACATAGTGGTATTTGGGAAATATCCTGCACCTTATTCGATGAGGAAAGAGCCGACGATCCCTTCACCGGGAGTGACCTCTTTAGCGAAACTAGAAAAGCCTCAAAAACATTCCATTTAAAATCACTCGATTCTACAACGATATCAAGTTCATTACGCAAAGGGTTTTCTTAAAAACCTGTCGTAGCCCTCCATCATTTCAGATAAGTACTTCATAGTATTCGTGCTGCGTTTGTTGGCTTTCGTCAAGGCATAATGTGCGGTAGCTATTTATGCTTATCTGCATAAGCATATGATGCGATTGAGTTAAGGTAGTCGTGCGGCTTTGTTGGCTTTCGTCAAGGGTCGTGCGGGTGGGTTTAATTCAATCTGGAAATGACGGGTTGAACTTGACTAGTAGCCTATGGTTTGTTGGCATTCGTCAAGATCATAGGACGCTAGGGGTAAAATATTATTGGGAATTTCAAGTGTTGAAATTTGCAATGAGATTGCATACCTTCTATGAGATAGTTGGATCCCGATACCCGCTGCGTGTAAGAGTTACTCCTGGGAGTGTTTTACACATTACAATTAGCCGATCAAGTAGGTGTCTAGAAAGGTGTCATCGGGGTTACGCCCATGGGAAAACAAGGTTTAATTTAATTAGGTCCGTGCGAAAGCACGGGGAACCTCCCTTAAAGTACCGGCACTGGCCTGGCTGAAAAATTGGCGAACTTGTAGAGTGTAATTAATCCCGGCTAGTCTTACCTTTGAGGGTTTGAAGGAAGATTTGAATAAAACAGTGGGAGACATCTTAATTAGATAAATTGATAACCAATCTAATCTTGTAAAAGAGCACGCTGAGTGTTTTCTTCTCTCTCTCTCCTGGTTGCGACTATGTCACACCTTAATCAAGATAATAATACGGATGTAATTGAACAAACCCGCTTATTATACTGAGCTGGGGAACGTTGGTCGCGCTCCAACTTATAATTGTTATAAGACAGAGCAGGAAATTGGGGAATACTAGATTTCCCGTACCGCCCAAATGAAGAAAGTGCATGCTGATGCATCATCTTCGGGTGTGTTCATTGCATAGAACTATTTCTCAGTATCCTTTACGTCCTTGGTATGAGATACCGGATCAAGATCCCGCATATGTAATCTGTTACATGGGTTACAGATAGGTAGAGAACTGAGAACGGGTGATAAGTTTCATGAGATAGAAACGGTGCAAGTGTTGCAGCCAAGTATGTTGGTCATTATCATCCTGTATTAACAGAATACATTGATTCTGAACAAATGTTATTAGATACCGAACCTGATATACAACATCATATCAGTCTCTTTATTAGTAAAGAAAGGATATAATTTTGTATTGTTGGATAATGTTTTGAACATTTCCTATATCAAGAGTTGATCGGTTCAGACACGTTATCTAAAAGCATAGACGTTCTAAATCAAACTACAGTTCTTAGTATACAGAACACACACAAGAGGAAGAGTTCAGAAATGAATGAATCCTTCTTGAGGGATTGTAGACTAGGTCTTATCAATGCGACCCGACTAGCTAAGTTACATTTAGATGCATATTTAATTTATTTTGAATTTACATCTTGTGAAACTTGCCGGTCATGTGACAAAGATACGATGACCATAACTCTGTTTATTGGAAACAGAGAAAGAGTTAGTGAACTCTTGGGATTGATACATGATGATGTATGTGAATCCCCTGTCTACAAATGCCAGGACCGGTTCTTTGTACTTCGTTACATTCACTGATTATCTCTCAAGATTCGGACATATGTTCCTATTGAAACACAAGTCTGAACCTTTTGAGAAATTCAATGAATATAAGTTAGAAGTAGAGAACCAAAAAAGGGTACAAGTATTATGTCCTTTGATGAGATCAAGGAGGAGAATACCTGAGCACGGAATTTCTGGACTATTCTAAAGGAGAATGAGATTCTCTCTCAGCATTACTCCTTCGCATACACCACAGCACGTCGGTGTATCTGGGCAGAGCAATCACACCCTATTAGATATGGTGTGCTCTATGATGAGTACTACTGAGTTTCCTATTTCCTTTTGGGAGTTATGCACTTGAGAAGTTGCATACCTATTGAATAGGGTTCAAATCAAATCAGTTGCCTACCACTTTATATGTGATATGGAATGGGAAGAGCCCAAATCTTAAGTAAGTTAAGATTTTGGATTGTCCGGCCTATGTCTAAAAGCATAATCCGGACAAGCTCGAGGCAAGGTCAGTTCTGCAAAACTGGAAAGGTTCCAGCTATACAAACTAAAGCAGATGATTTGATAGAACCAAAGGATTCAATAGTTTCCAACGAACCTCAGCCTCTCCACCGATCTAGTAGGGTTCCTCACCAACCTAAGAGATACTTCGGTTTCTCTATGATAGTGGGAGGGAGGATTGCATCATGAGATGATGACCCAACTAGTTTCGAGCAGGCCATCAGGAGTGGGACTCTGTAAGAATGGCTGGATGCTTAGCGATCTGAGATGGAATCCATATACACCAACAAAGTATGGAATTTAGTTGCTTTATCTGAAGGGTTAAATCCCCATCAGGAGCAAGTATATCTTGAGAAGATTACTTGGTGTACATGGAAAAGTTGAGACTTTCAAAGCAATGCTTAAGTCCATCCAGATCCTACTTGCCACGGCTACGTACCATGACTACGATATCTGGTGGTTGGGTGTCATGACTGCTTTTCTAAATAATGATTTAGAAGAGAGCATCTATAAGTACACAGCCAGAGGGCTTCGTAGACAGTGGGAGCAGCGAAAATGTGTGCAAGATGTTTTATGTGATAAATCAGACATCGCGGAGTTGGAACATCTGTTTTGATGTGGTAGTCAAAGAGTTTGACTTCATCAAAATGGTAGATGAACCTTGTATATACAAAAAGGTAGTAGGGTGTATGGTGGTGATCCTCGTAGAGTACGTGGATGACATACTCTTGATAGGGAAGGAGTTTCCTATGCTACGCTCGGTCAATCTCCTCTTATCACAAAGATTCTCTATAGGATCAAAGTGATACCTCCTAAATCCTGGGTTTTGGATCTATGAGATAGATCTAATTGGATGTTAGGATACTCACTAGTTGTAGTGAGATGGTATCAATAGATCCTGCGGAGAATCACTGGAAAAGTTCCAGGGTGATAAGGACGACTGAATGTCATTCGCAGGCATTGTCTTTATCCTCAGTGGAGGGACGGTATGTTGGAAGTGTTCCAAGCTAGATACCGTGACTTACTAGACGATTAAAGGCAAGATACATCATTACCAAGGATACTACCAAAGAGGCAGTCTGGATATATATATGTTCATGAGATGAACTTCGTTCCTACCATTGTGTGACAATGGAGTTGTGGCTTATGCCAAGGAACCCCCGTCCCATCAGAGATCCAGATAGAATTCTTAGGCAATATCACCTGATCATGGAGATGGTTGATCTCCAGGGAGATCAAGGTTAGGAGAGTAGACACAGAGGACAACAGCGCGGATCCACTCACAAAGGCCTTTTTCCCAGTAGAGACTTTTATGGGATGGTTGAGTATGAGATACTTCAACCACAGCTAATTGTTGGGTATGCGATATCACAACAGATGGCGTATTGACGATTCTTTAGAGTCCTACACAGAGGTTTCTTGACTCAGGTAAAACGAAGTAGGGGCACATATGTGATATGTGCAGAACCGAGGATAATGCGATATGTGATACCGTATTTTATTCTCGCGATATTTGATATCAGTCGGGTCATCGGATCAAGTGTTGATTCGATGAATCGGTAAATGAGATATAGTCGGTTATATGCGATATAGCCGGATTGTCGGATCAAGTGTTGATTCGATAATTTAATGTATAATAATATATATTATATATTAAATTACATTAACTAATATAAGCTCACTAAAAGATTTTTTTTCTCACTCGGGTAATACATTGATATATATGCGATATATGTTAATTGTATTATTTTATTATGTTACAATAAATATTATATATGTGATATATAATATTGTAACATGATATGATTACTGATGCAACATGTTTAGTGGAGATTAAACAAGATTAGGGTTTGATTTGGGTTAGTTCATTCATGAACCTTCTAGAAGGTTTCTTTTTGTTTTGTGTTAGATTTTTTAAAGTGACTCACCATTAACTCAACCCAAATCCTAGCCCTAGTTAAATCTTTACAAAGGTTTGTTTAACCATGGTTGCATTATTCATCATTATCATCTTTTCATTATTCATCACAAAAGGTTTAGATCACTATTCTTCTTCTTCTTCCTTGATGCAAAGTTTTCTTTCTTTGATTTTGTGATGAAAAATGAGTGAGAATAAGAAAACAAATGAGAGCAAAAATCCTACTTCATCATCCTCATCTACCCTTGCCCTTTAGATGAGAGTGTTCACTTCATTTAATAAGTGAGAGCTTGTGTTAATTGTTAGTTATATGTATTCCCTAGAGGCCATTACTGTACATGAGATGTATATAGTAGTGGATGCTGGGACATATATAGGGAGGACTTTCTTGCTCGACATGATAGTACGCTATCTGGTTGCTCTTTATCTTAACATGTATACTTACTGTCTCTCTATTACATGTTGATAAAGCCCTTAGGATGTGTACTCGACATGTAGGACTATGATGCAGATCATACTAGTGGGGCCTGGGTAGTCCATGAGTACATCCTTCAATGTTCCTAGTCATGGGAATATCGAGACGGGGCATCGATATTCCAGAGTAGACTAGCGTATATCTTCTCGACCCATGTGATGGGTGATGGATGATCACATATCCATTGGTGTTTGACATCAGAGACGGTATGCGGGTTCTCAGTGGAGACTGGGTACACTGAACGGACTCGTCGAGAACTCCCAGATGGTATTATACATCACGTCAGATGGCAGTTCTCTGGTGACACTGGTACAGCTTAGTCTGTTGACCCGAGATCGTCATAGAGTCTTGTATGTCTCCCACTGTGCTTTGATTTCCACCCTACCACGGCTCTACTGAGTCGTGCAAACAGGTGGTCTTTGGTTACAGTCCCGATTCACATGGAGGCAATGAGTGATAGGAGGGGATTCGTCTCTCCCGGTATTGGGGGTTGATGTTGCGCTATGCTCGACTGGCCTTAACTGGAAATCCATGGCTAGGGTTGCACTAATTTACTGGTAAGTGTTATCAGTATTTTCATGCTTGTTATGGACCTTACATCGGCATGACTTATCAAGCTGCTAGGGTCTGACGTTTACTACCCCTAGGCGAGATATGTGACATATCAGACGAACAGACCGAACTGTGCGGTAAGTGTTACTGATTAGATTCGCAGGAGTACTAGCAGGCTTGCTTGTTGATCTTCTGATCGCTCAATACCCGGATAGCCGTTACGTTTAGCAGACCGCTTGCAGCTTGTGGGTGTTTGATATGATCATCACCTACTGCCGGCGTAATGACGAGTCTTTAGAGTCCTACACAGGGGTTTCCTGGCTCAAGCGAAATGAAGTAGGAGCACATATGTGATATGCGTGGGACCGAGATTGATACGATATGAGATACCGTATTCTATTCTCACGATTTGTGACATTGATCGGTTGTATGCGATATAGCGAGTCATCGGATCAAGTGTTGATTCGATAAGTTGTTACTTTTGATATTAGTCGGTTATAGCCGGATTATTAAATCAAGAGTTGATTTAATAATTTAATGTATAATTATATATTTTATATATTACATTACATTAACTAGTATTAGCTCACTTAAGATTTATTTTCTCACTAGTTTGTGCATAAGTGTATATGTGATATATATTTGTGTACATATGTTTGTGTCATACTTGATGATACACACAAGATGGGTGTATGAGACTTGTACCAAGATTATGTTTAAGGTTAGGGTTATTGTTTTATCAAGAGATTAAACAAAAGAGTTGAAATTAGTCAAAGTTATCAAGTTTGAAGAAGCTTGGAGAAACTTTGAAAAAGTCCACTCTTTTGTCATTTCTCTTGATATTCTTTAACCTAACCCTTAACCTAATACCTTGGTCAATTCTCTACATGAGTTAAGCATGATAGCTTAACTCACCCATGGTTACATTATTGAGGGAATTAATTCATATGATGATTTATTCTTTCTTCTTCTTCTTATTTATCAAGCTCCATGAAAAGCTTGCTAGCTCTAATGGTGCCATGAGAAAAAGTGTGAGAAAATCAATTCTAAAGTGAGCCCACTTCCTACTTCTTCATCCTCTACTACTTGCCATGTAGTATAGGGTGTTCTCTTCACAAAATTCTTGACCTAGTGAAGATGGAGCTTGAGTTTGAGTCTCCTCGACATAGATCATCTTCGGCCTCGAAGTCAACGACCTAGCCCGCTCATTTCTCCGAAGAAACCATCGCTAGAGTCCGGGATCCCGATGATCGCAGCGAAGGGACGTCAACATGGAGCTTTAGAAGTGAAGGACCGGATCTACAAAGGTTTTAATCCCTTTCACTTGTAGTTAAAGTTGTTTGCTTGATTGACTTCGCATAATCTCTAGTATACGATCTTGGTTAGGGTTGTTCGACACGGCTATTTTTTTTATCGGGCATGGTTGATGCCTCGTAGAACCTTGTTAGAGTGCCTAGGAACCCTACAGTGGTATCAGAGCCAAGATAGAGCTTTAGGCGAAGTCTTGACGAAGTTAGAAGTCCGATCGAACCCGAAAACCCCGATATTTACCCCTCTCTGGACATTTTCTGAAAATGTGATTTTTTCCAAATTAAAAATACTCAAAAAAATCGGCAGGGAATTCTATGGACATATGTGAAAAACGAGACACGAACTCACTTTAATGGCTACGGAACCACGGCAATGACATGCCATTAGCGGCGGTTCCGCGGTGCAACTGTAGAGTTAGGGTTTCAGTTTTGTACAGTTACCTCCGTAGGTGTTTCCTGATTCTTCTGGGAATTTTTAATTCTTACTCAAGAGTTGAGTTTTCTGGGTTGTATTGGGGACTCATTGATTCGATCGGATAATTTAACTTCGTTTAAGTTTTTCCGGGTAATTTTAGAAAGTGTTAAAAAGTTCGACCGGATATCAATAACTCACTTTTTCCCGACCCGGAAAATTTCCAAGTGTTGGATTTTTTCCGTTGTTTAAGAACGTCTAAATCGTGCAAGTAACGCGATGGACCCTCTAGAAGACAACAAACCTTAACTCGATTATGTGACCGTATTGAACTGCCTTTTGAACCTTAGGGTTAGGGGCAGTATGGCATGCCACATGTGAGGCGTTGGCTTGACCCTTCTACGGCTGGACCGTTGGTACTATGGCATGAAATGGATGTTTTTAAACTCCCTTCAAGTGTTGAGCTATTTGGGAAAACTTGGGTGTTTGATTATTCGATCGGAAAGTTTTAACATTGTCTATTTATCTGGAATGTGATACAATATTTGGAATCCACAAGTAGTTATGAGATAATTGATTTGAATATTATAAATCTAGCACTTTAGTCTCATCTGATCGGTTGCGACGGGATTATGATGTGATCAAAAGTCCGTCGCAATCACGTAGCCTACGCGGATACTCGCCGGGTAAACTTAATAGACAGCCACGCCCCATAGCCCCGACCAAATGACTGTAGGAGAACCCCGTAACCAAAAGCATCCATTCGGGTGCTCGCGGTAGCGGTGTTCAGCCTTAGTGCACTTCGTCGACGGCATCCGGGGGTGCGGCCGTCTACTAAAGTTTGCGACGAGCATTCGATCAGGATGTGGGGAATCTTGTTGAATTGCCCGACTTGGTATTGAAAAGTGTTTTCGATAATGAGACTAAAATGCGGGGTTTATAATAGTTAGGCATGCGATGTCTAAGGAATTTATTTGGTTAGGCATGCGATGTCTAAGGAGGTTGCGGATTCCAACTTTTGTAGTTTTACACTTTCTTTTCTGCGACCGTAAGTGTAATATGTGGTGTATCGCTAGTTTCGTTGCTATACATCAACGACAATTGGGATATGCATATTTACTTACGCTGATGATATGTGATATTATGTGTTGCTGGATATGTTATATTGGATCGTCGTGTTTGAATAGCCGGGGGTTTTTATGTGAGATGAGAGTTTTTCTTTTTCATTCATGTAAAATTCATTGTATGTAATATTCTTTTATTGGGACACTTCCGGGATGAGGATGATGTCACCATTGTATATTATTTACTTTTCCGCACTAGGATAGACCCAAGGCGGGGAGCACAAGTAACCGGGTTCTAGGGTCCAGAGGGAGACCATCTCGATGAGTCAAGACCGGGTCTCCTAACTCTAGAATTGGTAGGGTTGCTTGCCGCTCTCGTAGGGGTCTAGGGGTGTGGGATTGGCTATTCATCACGACCGTGGAATCCGTGTTTTATAAAGGCTCAAAATAAAACACGGACGTCCTAGTATATCCAATATTTCATATGCTTTTTTTCTGCTGCGTTATCTGTGATGTGATCATGTGATATGTTCAGATAGATATTGTATATAGTATATATAATATATTATATAGACGTTGCTTATGTTTTACACCCACGCTAGCCCTGCCCCGCTTTGCCGTTAGTTACCTAACCTAACGGTGCAAACGGGACATCGAGGCGAATGCGGATGGCATAAGTGTACGTTGTATTTATCTGTGATGTTTAGGTGGACTTAAATGATGGGACATTCATTAATGAGATTAATGAAAGAAAATAAACCTAAAAGATGTCGTGGAATCGAATTTCAAAAATTAGGTAGCTCTAGTTGTTGCTTTCCATAGCGGTGTTCCTTGTAGAACATCCAGCACCTTATTCGATAAGGAAAGAGCCGAGATCCCTTCATCGGGAGTGACCTCTTTAGCAATAACTAGCAGATGCTACAACCTTCGGTTTGTCTTTTGATTGCTTTTATAGTTCTTGCTTTGCATAGTGGTATTATGAATATCCTGCACCTCATTCGACGAGGAAAGAGCCGAGATCCCTTCACCGGGTGTGACCTCTTTAGCGAAACTAGCGAAAGCCTAAAAAAACACTCCATTTAAAACCATTTAATTCCGCAACGAGATCAAGTTCAAAGCGTTAAAAGTTTTCTTAAAAACCATCCGCAACCCTCCGTCATTTTAGGAAGTAGAGTACTTAGTACTCGTGCTGCGTTTGTCGACCATAGCCGAGGCGTAGTGTACGATAGATAAGTGATGTCTTCCTACACAGCATATGATGCGATTAGTTAGGACACTCATGTGACATTGTTGACCTTAGCCAAGGGTCATGTGGGTGGGTCTAATTAATCACGAAATGACGGGTAGAACTTGACTAGTTCTTATGATTTGTTGACCATAGCCAAGGTCATAGGTGCTAGGGGTAAAAACCATTATCGGGAGTTTCAAGTGTTGAAATTTGCAATGAGATTGCATAGCTTCTATATGATAGTTGGATCCTCATACCCACTGCGAGTAATTGTTACTCCTGGGAGAGTTTTGCACTTTATAATTAGTCGATCAAGTAGGTGTCTAGAAAGGTGTCAACGGGGTTACGCCCCTGGGAAAACGAGGTTTATTTTAATTAGGTCCGTGCGAAAGCACGGGGAACCTCCCTCAAAGTACCGGCACTGGCCTGGCTGAAAGATTGGCGAACTTGTAGAGTGTAATTAATCCCGACTAGTCATTCATTTTAGGGTTTGAAGGAAGATTTGATAAAAACAGTGGGAGCCATCCTGATTAGATAAAATATATAACCAATCTAATCTTGCAAGAGCGCACGCAGAGTGTTTTCTTCTCTCTCTCTCCAGGTAGCGACCATGTCACGCCTTAATCAATATAATAATATGGATGTATTGACCAAACCCGCTTGTTATACTGAGCTGGGGAACATTGGTCCCGCTCCAACTTATAATTGTTATAAGACAGAGCAGGAAATTAGGGATTACCAGAATTCCCGTGCCGCCCAAACGAAGAAAGAATATGATGATGCATCTTCTTTGGGTGTGTTCATTACAGAGAACTGTTTCTCTGTATCCTCTACGTCCTGGGTATTAGATACTGGATCAGGATCCCGCAAATGTAATCTGTTACATGGGCTACAGATAGGTAGAGAACTGAGAACGGGTGATAAATTTCATGAGATAGAAACGGTGCAAGTGTTGCAGCCAAGTCCGTTGATACTTATCACCCTGTATTACTAGAATACATTGATTCTGAACGAATGTTATTAGATAACGAACCTGATATACAACATCATATCAGTCTCTTTTTATTAAAGAGGGATATAATTTTGTATTGTTGGATAATGTTTTGAACATTTCCTATATCAAGAGTTGATCGGTTCAGGCACGTTATCTAAAAGCATAGACGTTCTAAATCAAACCACAGTTCTTAATGTACAGAACACACACAAGAGAAAGAATTCAGAAATGAAAGAATCCTTCTTGAGGCATTGTAGACTAGGTCATATCTATGCGACCCGACTAGCTAAGTTACATTTAGATACATATTTAAATCAGTTTGAATTTACATCTTGTGAAACTTGCCAGTCATGTCACAAAGATAAGATGACCATAGCTCTGTTTACTGGAAACAGAGAAAGAGTTAGTGAACTCTTGGGACTGATACATAGTGATGTATAAAGGTCCCCGGTCTACATATGCCAGGACCGGTTCTTTATACTTCATTACATTCACTGATGATCTCTCTAGATTCAGACATATGTTTCTGTTGAAACACAAGTCCGAAACTTTTGAGATAATCACCGAATATAAGTTAGAAGTAGAGAACCAAAAACGGGTATAAATATTATGTCCTTTGATGTGATCAGGGAGGAGAATACTTGAGCACGGGATTCCTGGACTATTCTAAAGGAGAATGAGATTCTCTCTCAGCATTACTCCTCCGTACACACTACAACACGTCAGTGTATCGGGGCGGAGCAATCACACCCTATGTGATATGGTGCGCTCTATGATAAGTACTACTGAGTTTCCTATTTCCTTTTAGGGAGTTATGCACTTGTGAAGCTGCATACCTATTGAATAGGGTTCCGATCAAATCCATTGCCTACCACTTCATATATGATATGGAATGGGAAGAGCCCATATCTTAAGTTTGTTAAGACTTGGGGTTGTCCAGCCTATGTCTAAAAGCAAAATCCGGACAAGCTCGAGGCAAAGTCAGATCTGTAGAAGTTTGATGGATATCCCAAGAATTCGCAAGGGAATATCTTCTACCTAACAGAGGAAAAAAATATGTTTTGTTTCTCAACATACCACCTTTGTGAAAGGGAATTTCTTATGAAGAAATTAGTGGTCATGAGGTAGAACTGGAAGGAGTTCCAGCTATACAACTACAGCAGATGATTTAGTAGAACCAAAGGATTCAATAGATTCCGACGAACCTCAGCCTCTCCGCCGATCTAGCAGGGTTCCTCATCCGCCTGAGAGATACTTCGGTTTCTCGATGACAGTGGGAGCGAGGATTGCATCATGAGATGATGACCCAACTAGTTTCGAGCAGGCCATCAAGAGTGGGGACTCTGTAAGAATGGCTGGATGCTTAGCAATCTGAGATGGAATCCATGTACACCAACAAAGTATGGATTTTGGATGCTATATCTGAAGGGTTGAATCCCCATCAGGAGCAAGTATATCTTGAGAAGATTATTTGATGTAGATGGAAAAGTTGAGACTTTCAAAGCTAGACTTGTTAGTGGTTTTCGTCATTGACCAGGAATGGATAATAATGAAACCTTTTCCAGTGGCTATGCTTAAGTTCATCCGGATCCTACTTTCCATTGTTGCATACCATGACCGCGATATCTGGTGGTTGGGTGTCATGACTGCTTTTCTAAATATTGATTTAGAAGAGAGCGTCTATAAGTACACAGCCAGAGGGCTTCGTAGACAGTGGGAGCAGAGAAAATATATGCAAGATGCTTTGTGTGATAAAGCAGGTATCGCGGAGTTGGAACATCTGTTTTGATGTGGTAGTCAAAGAGTTTGACTTCATCAAAATAGTAGATGAACCTTGTACATGCAAAAAGGTAGTAGAGAGTAAGGTGGACATCCTCGTATTATACGTGGACAACATACTCTTGATAGGAAAAGAGTTTCCTATGCTACGCAAGGTCAATCTCCTCTTATCACAAGGATTCTCCAAATAGGATAAAGGTGATACCTACTAAATCCTGGGTTTTGGATCTATGAGATAGATCTAAATGGATATTAGGATTCTCACTAGGTGGAGTGAGATGGTATCAATCGACCCTGGGGAGAATCACTGTACAGCTTCCAGGGTGGTAAGGTTGACTGAATGTCAGTTGCAGGCATTGTCTTTACCCTCGGTGGAGGGACGGTATGTTGGAAGAGTTCCAAGCTAGATACCGTGGCAAACTAGACGATAAAGGTGTTAGTTATATGTATGCCCTAGAGGCCATTACTGTACATTGGATGTATATTGTAGTGGATGCTGGGACATATATAGGTAGGACTTCCTTGCTCGACATGATAGTACGCTATCTGGTTGCTCTTTATCTTAACATGTATACCTTCTGTCTCTCTGATTACATGTTGATAAAGCCCTTAGGATGTGTACTCGACTTCCAGTACTATGATGCAGATCATACTAGTGGGGCCTGGGTAGTCAATGAGTACATCCTTCATTGTTCCTAGTCGTGGGAATATCGAGACGGGGCATCGATATTCCAGAGTAGACTAGCGTATATCTTCTCGACCCATGTGATGGGCGATGGATGATCCCATATCCATTGGTGTTTGACATCGGAGATGGTATGCGGGTGCTCAGTGCAGACTGGGTACACTGAACGGACTCGCCGAGAACTCCCAGATGGTATTATACCTCACGTCAGATAGCAGTTCTCTGGTGACACTGGTGCAGCTTAGTCTGTTGACCCGAGATCGTCATAGAGTCTTGTGTGTCTCCCACTGTGCTTTGATTTCCACCCTACCACGGCTCTACTGAGGCGTGCAAACAGGTGGTTTTTGGGTACAGTCCCGATTCACATGGAGGCAATGAGCGATAGGAGGGGATTCGTCTCTCCCGGTATTGGGGGTTGATGTTGCGCTATGCTCGACTGGCCATAACAGGAATGTTGGAGATAGTGCCCTCAGAGTCAATTATTAGGTCACAGGTACGTGATTGTAATGATTGAGGGAGGACCTATCCCGGTAGGACAGTCTTACTCGAGATGATAGTATGCTATCTGGTTTACCTTTATCATCGTGTACTGCTTTAGGTGACCTGACACGTCGCTATTACACGTTGATAGAGCCCCTAGGATTCATGCTTGACCACCAGCAGTATGAGGGCGATCATATAAGTGGGAGCTGGGGGTCTACAAGCATATCCTTAAAAGGTCCCTAGTCGTGGGAGTTTCGAGACCGGGCATCGATACTCCATTAGTAGACTAGTGTATACAGTCGAGACCCCGACGAGGGGCGGTGGCCGGTCTCACAAGCCACTGGTGTCAGTTGGATCACCTAAGATGTATACAGGTGCTCATTGGGTTATGAGTACACCGGACAGGACTCGCCGGGAACATACTAGTTGGTCATATACCAGACGTCAGATGGCAGTTCCCTGGTGACATGTGTGCAGGTTAGTTCATCGACCTGGGGATCGTCATTTGTCTCGTGTGAGTTCCCACTGTACTTTGATTACTACCCTACCACGGCTCAAAGGAGTCGTGCAAACAGGTTTTAGTTGGGTACAGTCCCGAGCCACATGGAGGCAGTGAGCGTATCTTCAGGGGTTCGTCTCTCCCGGTATTGGGGGTGAGGTCGTGCTGTGTCTAGGAGAGCCATTACACAAAGTCCTTGGCCAAGGCAAGGAGATTTATTGGTAGGTATTCCAGTAGTATCTCAGGGTGTTCTGGGCTACACTCCGATACGACTTGTACCGCTTTTGGGGGTCTGACTTTTACCAACCCCCTAGGCCCGCCATGCGATGCTCATAGACGAACGGACCGGACTACACGGATATTGTCACTGACAGGCTCAGTTGGGTGTCGGGGTGAGCTTCCTCATCGACGTCCCATTTGGTCAGTACCTGGTAGCCCGTCACGTATTGGCTTATACCTCTGACGTGCTAGTGGTTAAATCCACAACCAAGGTGTTGACGAGTCTTTAGAGTCCCCCACATTCTGTTACTCAGCTTTCGGGCGAAAGGTTGTAGAGGCCGTATGGAGATATGGCAAGGTCCGATCAGATACGTGCGGTATTGCACGGATCAGGATCAGACAGTTTGTACTATAGGCCGTATGGTTATATGGCAGGGTTCGATCAGATACGTGCGGTATTGCACGGATCAGGATCGAACAGACATTACTGGCCGGTTTTGGTATAAGCCGGATCCTGGTATAGTACAGTGTTGATTTTGTCTCATTGCATTTGTATTTCGGTCGAAATACAGATGCGGGTGTGTATGCACAGTATCGGGGTTTTCCTGTAATTTATTACGGGACCAGTTTTCTGGAGTTGCCAGTTTGCTTTCCGTTTCGGCCAATTTCCATTGTTCCGTTCATTGGCCGAAGATTGGTGGAGGAGGACTTATTTGCATTGTTGCAAATAAGTGGTTGTGGAGGGGGTCTTTGCATTCTTGTTGCATCATGATGGTGTTCATGATGAGCACCATACCTTGACCTTTTTGACTTGATCACTTCATGATGGCTTGACTTTGTATATCATCATGGTTGTTGATGATGAGGTTGGTGGTAGGTGGTTTGGTGATCATTTCCTTTTGCATGATAGTCTTCTCTCTCTCCCTTTGGTATTATTGGATGGCTCTCTCATTATCTAGCAAATGACACTCTCATTCTCTCCTCTCTTTGGAGCATGGCCGGCCACTTCCCTATAGGGGCTGTCCAAGTTTTTGGGGTGTGGGGTTTTATTCATTTCATGTTCCCAAAATCCCCAAAGTTCCTCCACATTGTTCTTGTATCATCCCTCCACCAAAAAGGCAATTCCGATAACCCCAAATGAGACTTGCTCGCTATATTCTACAGCAAATCTTGGGCACGTCGAGTAGCCGACTTCGTGCCCGAGTTGCCTCGGCATAGAGGTGGGAGCCCGTAAACAAAGTAGGCGATGTGGTGCACTTCCGGCGACGAGGAGGAGACGGGACTTTTCCGCAGGAGATCGGGACCATGACGAGAAGACCGGAGGACTTGGATCGTCGGTATATCCCTAACCCATCTTCTAGTTAGCTTAGACTTGTTAATGGTTACGATCCGGGTGTTTAGTGCGCGGTGGTGCCGGTTTGCTAAGTCCGCAAAAATTTAAGTTATTCACCGCTTCCGCATTCCGGCGTCGGATTGACGGCCGGGGCGCCGCCGTGCACTTACAGTGGTATCAGATCCTCGCCATTAACTTAGTCTAGCTTTGTGTAATGTGTTTTTCAGTTCCGATCGATCAAAATGTCCAAAAACCCGTATTTGCCCACATCAGTTTTCTGTTGGAAATTTTTGGTGTCGAAAAATTTTTCAGGTTGTAAAATATTGATGTACTGGAAAATCTAAGAGCTCTGTAAAAATTCGACGAAGTAACTCCACAGTGGGAGCGCGGAACCGCCGCGAAAACCACCTTCCCGCCGCCCTTCCGCCGCGCACAGTGGAGATCACTTCACCAATTTTTTACAGAGGCCTTCTGGGCTTAAAATATGGGTTTTGGAATATTAAAATTGGGCTCATGTTTTCTGTGAGTGCTACAGTTTTGATTGGGGGCCCACTTGTTAATTTTTGATCGATCGGATATTTTAAACACATTTTTCACAGTATTTACATTATATCTGCGACCGTGAATGTCACTTGATCGGTAAATCCGGTCTAACTGCTATAGCCCGGTTAGACGGATTTGCGAACGTGACTTTCACGTTGATGTTTTGTTTTTGCTGTGATGTTGCGGATCGGTCGTGGGGGATAGCCTGGATGCAATGCTAGTACAGTTCTGTTGTATTATGTACATTTGATATTGCGGGGCGAGCGTCCGACATGTGGACTGCCGTCACTGCCTGTTTGTATTATTATTTTGGGGCACGACCTGGTTGCGGTCGATGTACCCGTTGTATGTATATTTTACTTTCTGTACTAGGATTGCCCCGCGGAGGGGTGCACGGATAGCCGGGTTCTGGAGGGCAACAAGCCCGCATCTCATGGCATTGAGACGGAGGGGGCTTCACTCTAGGATTGGCGGGCTATTCGCTGCACTCGTAGGGGGTATAGGTTGACCCAGGAGGGGTGCCCAAGTTACCGGATTCCGTGAAGTGCTGGGTGGTCCATTCACGGCGCTGAAGGGGGCTGCCTCGCTTCAGGTTTTGGCGGGTGACTTGCCGCGCCCGTAGGGGTCTAGGATTACATTGCACAGGCTATCCACACGACCAGGGGAACGTCGGGTTTCAGCAGTGGCTCTGTGAAACCCGGGGATCCCAGATATCTGTATTGTTTCTGTGATGCTGTACATTTCTGTGATGTTGCATTTTATTCACGCCTTGAGCGAATATAATATATTGGTATATATATTAGTAGATGTTGTATATGTTTTGCATCCGCGCTAGTCCAGTCCCCGCTCTGTCGTTAGTTAGCTAACCTAACGGGTAATGACGGGACCCAGTGGCGAATGCGGATGGCATATACGTACATCAGTATATTTTCGTTCTTTGTGGTGTGATCAATTGATGGGACTGCATTGATTCGGATCAATGCAAGTTAAAAACAAACCTAATCTGATGTTGTTGGAACACTTTTCAAAAAGCTGTTATTGCAAGGACGTTTACTTTTGTTTTGCATCGTGGTATTCATTGGAATATCCTGCTCCTCAATCGACGAGGCAAGGGCCGAGATCCCTTCACCGGGAGTGACCCCTTGGACAAAAAGTTTGCGTCAGGGCATTAACTTCACTATAGCCGATTACTTTTGCTTTGCACCGTGGTATTCAGTTGGAATATCCTGCACCCCATTCTACGGGGAAAGAGCCGAGATCCCTTCACCGGGAGTGACCTCTTTAGCAAAGGTTTTCGTCACTATATTTTTAAAAAGCTATCCGTTCCTTCAACGATATCAAGTTCATTACGTTAAAGGTTTTCGCCAGAAACCATTCGTAGCCCTCCGTCGTTTCAGACGGGTAGCACGTAGTATTCATGCTATGTTTGTTGACCTTCGTCAAGGCATAGTGTATGGTAGCTGCTTGTTACCTTTCTGTTGCATAGATAGATGCGTTGGTTTGGGACAGTCGTATAGCCTTGTTGACCTTCGTCAAGGGCTTGTACGGGTGGATTCAAATTAACCTGGATAATGACGGGTAGAACTTGACATGTGACTTATGATTTGTTGACCTTCGCCAAGGTCATAAGAGCATGGGGCAGAAATCACATCGGGAGTTTCAAAAGAACTGAAACTTGCCAGATATGCGCATACCTTCTGGAGTGTGATACCGTGAGCGGATTCCGTCACGTTGTCATGCGATGAGAGTTGGATCCCGATTCCCACTGATGAGTTGGTATACTCCTCGGGTGACCCCGACTAATTCTTCTTTCAGGTTTGGAGGAGAATTTGAGGTACAGTGGGAGGATTCCAGATTAGATAAATTGGTAACCATTCTGATCTAGGTTAGAGTGCACGCTGAGTGTTTCTTTTCTCTCTCTCTCTGGCAGCGACCATTGACCCGACCCTAAGACTTTGACTCAGTGACCAAGTTAACCGAACCTTCTTAACACTTGCTTTTTGGATTGTCAGAGTTGCAAACCTCATTGCCACTCCTACTTTTACCCTTTTCTCCAGGACACCCCGTATTACTACGAACGTCCACTTCCATTGGACAAAACCATCGTATGGTTAAATACGAACTCGAAAGAATTTATTCGAGGATGGTTTCCGGTTCTGGAGAAAACGGATAGGATTATTCAGTTGTCTTTTCCTTTTACCCTCTCTCAGGTTACGAGTACTCCTTGGTTTAGGGGTAGTACACCTATTACGCAAATTGGATTGTCTTCTTCCAAACCTTAGGCTGGTGCCGACCGGTAGGGAATGAAGAAAACCAATTAGCATAACGATGGTGTGCAGAAGGTATTAAGTTAAGACAAAGCAAGGGATTAGTAAGAGGGCAAAGTAAATTGCAACAAATATTCACGACCAAACCAAGTATTCCTTCGCCAATCCTAAATCACCTTTGTATTTCTCCAGGACACTCTGTATCACTACGAAGATCCACAGTTTATTGGATACTCCATCGTATGGTTATATACGAACTCGAAAGGAACTTGTTCCAGTTCGGGGATGGATCCTGGTTCAGGAGAAATAGGAATAAAGTACATTCAGGTGTCTTTTATCTTCACCTTCTCTCGTGTTGCGAGTGCTCCTAGGATTAGGACAGTACACCCTTTATGCTTATTGGATAGTCTTCTTCCAAATCATAGGCTGGTGCCGAACGGTAGGGAAGGAAGAAAATCATTTGGCCTAAAAGGGTGTGCAGAAGGTAAAGACTAAAGACATATGAAGGGATTTGGAGAGGTGGCAAAGAACTATACGGTTACAGTCGTGAATCTGGAAGAGGCATTACTAGGAATACCGAGATACCCCATCGGAACATTTCAATGTTTCAGTTTCACTGTGTAATGTTAAAGGAAAACTGATTTCCCGATTAGATACTTACTCCAGGGTATGTATTTACCAGGTACGATTCTCACATCTGTATGGTTTTACAGATGATGAGTGGGAGTAAGTTATTGGGAATTGGGTGATTATCCTCATTATATCGGGATTCGTTGTAATCAGTGATATTTGAGGAAATCACCTGGGCTGTTTGCCGGTCGGCAAATATTTGGTTTTGAATATCCGCTGTTATGCACCAATTTCAAATTGATATATCTGTACGTCTATTTTCATAGAGTGAGATATACCTTTCTGAAATTATGTCTACGGCATTTACCTATATCAGTGGATGGTTAGGTAAGGAGCATTAAACAGCGGTGTAATTCTTCTTAACCATAAGTACAGTTTTCAACCTACGACACACAGTGAGTGAGTTATCAGACTCAAGGGACTTGTACAGAGTATTGTATAATGTCCAGGGTCCATCAGGACAAAGGGATTGGTCCTCGTACTATATTCGGTTTACTTATGACTTCTCTAGTTTTTAGACAGGTGTTTCATGGAAACACAGGGTCCGAATTTGGAGAAGTTATAGGTATTTGAATAGAGTAGAGAACCAGGTATAGCAAGTATCGGGATTCTTCAAAGTGATCGAAGATGTAGATACTTGTGTATGGTATTCAGTTGATAGTAATGATTAAGAGATCTTGCTTCTCTTTCAGGTTACTCATAATTGGAAGCATTCCTAAGTTGAGTAACGCTGATCGGCCTCCTTCCATTTAGTTGACATGCACTGGAGACAGCTGCATGATTTGAATCTGGTTCAATTAAATCAGTGCCTCTGGTTCTATATTGGATATAGAACAGTTCATATCTTAACGATGTTAAGGTACGGGGAGTTGTTCGGTTTATGATTAAAACCAGACACTAGACAACTCAAGGCACGTTTCTGTAATGGCTGTTTGTGGGTTGACCCAGGCTATGACGAGGGTTGACTTTCTGCCATCTGGATGAACAATAGCAATATTTTTCTAGACTCGCCACAGTTTTATTAAAAATGGATTTTTTCAGAAAACAGTAGTGGGAGTATGGTAGAACTGGAAGTGATTCCAGAACCACAAACGATTACTGAAGATTTGATAAGGAACCTAAAGATTCAATCTGGATTGACATTCCATTGGCCACTCCGCAGATAAGGTGGGTAACTTCAGGCACCCGAGAGGCACTACGGTAGCCTCAAGGACGGTAACAGGGAAGTTCTTGTTTACCCACAATTGCCATTGCTGTTGTTCCAGGTTACGAGACCCGGCGGGAGGATGAGTATAGCGTCGTTCTAAACCAGTTTTAGAAGTGTACGTCTATATGACTCTGCCAGAGGGTTGTCGTAGTCAGTGGGAGCAGCGGAAGCATTGGTGGACAGGTAGCTTATGTCTATTTATAGACTAAAGCAGATGTAGCGGAGATAGATCATCTATTTCTGACGTGACAGTCATAGGTTTGACTTCATCAGAATAGGGGATGGATCTGTTGAGAAGGTAGTAGGGTGTGATATCCTGGTATTTGGATGACATACACAGAGTAGGAAAAGAAACTCCTACACTACGATCGGTTATACTTTGGTCGTCACACAGTTGTTTCTCCACAAAGGAAATGGATTTTATATCAGACATACTGGTTACTAGATCTATGGTTTTAGATCTAGATTTGGGTGGTTTCCCAATCAGGGTACTTGACAGCATTCTAAGAGTATTTAGGATGGACGACTCCTGGCACGGTAGTGTACCTGCAGGTAATGGAGTCACCCTCTCCAAAGGTGTCTTACAGACTAAAGGGGAGAGGGACAGGCATGATTGACAGATCACTTGCTCAGGCAATTGAGTCAATCGTAAGATGTCAAGTACCACACCAGATGTTGTTCTTGCACTAGATGCAATAAGTTGACATTAATCCAATCCTGGAGAAACAGTCGGAAGCACTTTTAGAACATAAGTGGATGTTCTAGCGATATGATAACGACAGCCTCATTCGGGAAACAGTTATCATTCCAGGCTTCCAAGGTGACATGGACGACAAGGAGGTTGTCAGAGTTATAGTTTTCCTTCTGATGAGGGGCAGTATTTTGGACAGGTGGTCCAAGGCAATACTGAGGGAGGCATGGCGCGCAGGATACTGATTAAGTTCAGTTGACGATACAGTCTAAGAAGTTTGGATTTGGAGTTCATTTATGAGCTATGTCCCATCAGACATCCAGACACATTCTAAGACAGGTATTGCTCATTTCGGGAGATGGGTTTCTCCGCGAACTTGAGATATAGAGAGACATAGAAAGATACAACTAAGCGGATCCACTCACTGAGGCTATTCCTCGAACGCAATAGTTCCGCAAACGAGCTTTGTGAGACTGACTAGTAGAGGAGTTGGATGTTCGGTATCACACGGGCTGTGAGTATGCGACATCGCAATAATTAGCCTTGAGTGCAAGTGGGAGATTGTTGGAGATAGTGCCCTCAGAGTCAATTATTAGGTCACAGGTACGTGATTGTAATGATTGAGGGAGGACCTATCCCGGTAGGACAGTCTTACTCGAGATGATAGTATGCTATCTGGTTTACCTTTATCATCGTGTACTGCTTTAGGTGACCTGACACGTCGCTATTACACGTTGATAGAGCCCCTAGGATTCATGCTTGACCACCAGCAGTATGAGGGCGATCATATAAGTGGGAGCTGGGGGTCTACAAGCATATCCTTAAAAGGTCCCTAGTCGTGGGAGTTTCGAGACCGGGCATCGATACTCCATTAGTAGACTAGTGTATACAGTCGAGACCCCGACGAGGGGCGGTGGCCGGTCTCACAAGCCACTGGTGTCAGTTGGATCACCTAAGATGTATACAGGTGCTCATTGGGTTATGAGTACACCGGACAGGACTCGCCGGGAACATGCTAGTTGGTCATATACCAGACGTCAGATGGCAGTTCCCTGGTGACATGTGTGCAGGTTAGTTCATCGACCTGGGGATCGTCATTTGTCTCGTGTGAGTTCCCACTGTACTTTGATTACTACCCTACCACGGCTCAAAGGAGTCGTGCAAATAGGTTTTAGTTGGGTACAGTCCCGAGCCACATGGAGGCAGTGAGCGTATCTTCAGGGGTTCGTCTCTCCCGGTATTGGGGGTGAGGTCGTGCTGTGTCTAGGAGAGCCATTACACAAAGTCCTTGGCCAAGGCAAGGAGATTTACTGGTAGGTATTCCAGTAGTATCTCAGGGTGTTCTGGGCTACACTCCGACACGACTTGTACCGCTTTTGGGGGTCTGACTTTTACCAACCCCCTAGGCCCGCCATGCGATGCTCATAGACGAACGGACCGGACTGCACGGATATTGTCACTGACAGGCTCAGTTGGGTGTCGGGGTGAGTTTCCTCATCGACGTCCCATTTGGTCAGTACCTGGTAGCCCGTCACGTATTGGCTTATACCTCTGACGTGCTAGTGGTTAAATCCACAACCAAGGTGTTGACGAGTCTTTAGAGTCCCCCACATTCTGTTACTCAGCTTTCGGGTGAAAGGTTGTAGAGGCCGTATGGAGATATGGCAAGGTCCGATCAGATACGTGCGGTATTGCACGGATCAGGATCAGACAGTTTGTACTATAGGCCGTATGGTTATATGGCAGGGTTCGATCAGATACGTGCGGTATTGCACGGATCAGGATCGAACAGACATTACTGGCCGGTTTTGGTATAAGCCGGATCCTGGTATAGTACAGTGTTGATTTTGTCTCATTGCATTTGTATTTCGGTCGAAATACAGATGCGGGTGTGTATGCACAGTATCGGGGTTTTCCTGTAATTTATTACGGGACCAGTTTTCTGGAGTTGCCAGTTTGCTTTCCGTTTCGGCCAATTTCCATTGTTCCGTTCATTGGCCGAAGATTGGTGGAGGAGGACTTATTTGCATTGTTGCAAATAAGTGGTTGTGGAGGGGGTCTTTGCATTCTTGTTGCATCATGATGGTGTTCATGATGAGCACCATACCTTGACCTTTTTGACTTGATCACTTCATGATGGCTTGACTTTGTATATCATCATGGTTGTTGATGATGAGGTTGGTGGTAGGTGGTTTGGTGATCATTTCCTTTTGCATGATAGTCTTCTCTCTCTCTCCCTTTGGTATTATTGGATGGCTCTCTCATTATCTAGCAAATGACACTCTCATTCTCTCCTCACTTTGGAGCATGGCCGGCCACTTCCCTATAGGGGCTGTCCAAGTTTTTGGGGTGTGGGGTTTTATTCATTTCATGTTCCCAAAATCCCCAAAGTTCCTCCACATTGTTCTTGTATCATCCCTCCACCAAAAAGGCAATTCCGATAACCCCAAATGAGACTTGCTCGCTACATTCTACAGCAAATCTTGGGCACGTCGAGTAGCCGACTTCGTGCCCGAGTTGCCTCGGCATAGAGGTGGGAGCCCGTAAACAAAGTAGGCGATGTGGTGCACTTCCGGCGACGAGGAGGAGACGGGACTTTTCCGCAGGAGATCGGGACCATGACGAGAAGACCGGAGGACTTGGATCGTCGGTATATCCCTAACCCATCTTCTAGTTAGCTTAGACTTGTTAATGGTTACGATCCGGGTGTTTAGTGCGCGGTGGTGCCGGTTTGCTAAGTCCGCAAAAATTTAAGTTATTCACCGCTTCCGCATTCCGGCGTCGGATTGACGGCCGGGGCGCCGCCGTGCACTTACAAGGAAATCCCTGGCCAGGGTTGCAGTGATCTACTGGTAAGTGTTATCAGTAGATTCACACATGTCATGGACTTCACGTCGGCATGACTTATCGAGCTACTGGGGTCTGACGTTTACCACCCCTAGGCGAGATATGCGGCATATCAGACGAACAGACCGGACTGTACGGTAAGTGTTACTGGTTGGATTCACAGGAGTGTGAGCGGGCTTGCTCGTCGATCTTCTGATCACTCAATACCCGGGTGGCCGTTACGTTTAGCAGACCGCTTGCGGCTTGTGGGTGCTTGATATGATCATCATCTGCTGCCGGCGTATTGACGAGTCTTTAGAGTCCTACACAGAGGTTTCCTGGCTCAAGCGAAACGAAATAGGAGCGCATATGAGATATGTGCGGGACCGAGAATAATGCATGTATGTGATACCGTATTTCATTATCGCGATGAATGTGTCGAATGGTTGTATGCGATATAACCTAGTTATCGAAGCCGATACATTGGATACTAGCCGGTTATATGCGACATGACCGGATCATTGAATCAAGTGTTGATTTAATGATTTAATGTATAATTATATATTTGATATATTACTTTGCATTAACTAGTATTGGTTCACTTTAAATGGATTTTCTCACTTGAATTGTGCAAGTTGTATATGTGATATATTAATATGCACATGATTGTATCATGTTTGATGATACATGCATACTTAGTTAAGTGTATGATTAAACCATGGTTGTGTAATGGTTAGGTTTTTGTATTTATTGACTACTTATTTATTTATTCATTCTTCATTTGGAAAGAAAATAAAATGGTTGATTATTTTGTTCTTTTCTTTGAAGCTTCAAGAAGCTTTAACCATTTTGTCTTCATCTACAAAACCTAACCATTCACTAACCCTAGTTGATTCTATACACTTAACCAAGGGTAAGATTATGATAAGTATTATATTTCTTTTCTATTTTTAATAACTTATCATATATCTTCTTCTTCTTCTTCATCTTCTTCTTCCATGAAGAAAGCTTGCTACTCCAATGGCAAGTGATGAAAACTAGTGAGAAATCCAAAACTAAAGTCTACCCACTTCCTATTTCTTCATCCTCTACCTCTTGCCAAGTAGTATAGGGTGTTTCCTTCACAAGTTTTCATGGCTTGGTGAAGGTGGAGCTTGATCTAGTGATGCCTCGACGTAGATCATCTTCGGCACGTCGTCGATGACCTAGCCCGTTTTTCCTCCGATGAAGCCGACGCTAGAGCCCAAGATGCGATTTGGACAGCGAGGGGACTTCATCACGGAGCCTAGGAGGTGGTGGACCGGATCTACAAAGGTTGTAGCCCCTTCCCTTTAGCTATATTTCCGTTTACTTGCTTGCATCGCCTATATATCTAGTTGACGATCCGTATTAGGGTTTGTAGGCACCCGTAAAATTTGATTTGTGCATGTTTGATCACTTGTGAGACTCTATTAGAGTGCCTAGGAACCCTACAGTGGTATCAGAGCCTAGCTAGAGCCTTAGGCGAAGTCCCGACGGAATTAGAAGTCCGATCGACCCAAAACCCCGACTTGAAAATGCTCTCTGGACAATTCTGTAAAATGTGGATTTTTGTAGATTAAAAATATTCAGAAAAATCAGCAGGAAGATCTAAGGGTTACTGTAAAATTTGAGGGCCTGATTCCATAAAGGCGCCGTGGAACCACGGCATGAGCATGCTCATGCGGCGGTTCCGCGGCCATTTTGTCGTTTTGTGCATCCAATTTTGCACAGTAATTCTTAGTTGTCTGTGCTGGCTTTCCTGGGGATTTTAATAATTTTTTCCAGAGTTGCATTTTCTGGGTCATATTGGGGACTCGGTATATCGATCGGATTGTCTAATTCTGTCAGTGTGTTTTTCCGGGTATTTTAGAATATGTTAAAAAGTTCGACCGGATATAAATACCTAATTTTTCCCCTGTCGGGAAATTTTCAAGTGTTGGATTTTTCCGTAGTTTAACGACGTTCTAAGTAGTGCAAGTAACGCGATGGACCCTCTAGAAGACAACAAACCTTAACTCGATTATGTGACCGTCTTGAACTGCCCTTTGAACCTTCGGGTTTGGGGCAGTACGACGTGCCACATGTGAGGCGTTGGCTTGACCCTTCTACGGCTGGACCGTTGGTACTGAGGCACGAACTGAATGTTGTTAGACTTATTTCATGTGTTGAGCTGTTTCGGGAAAACTTGGGTGTTCGAATGTTCAATCGGAAATTTTAACATTTTCTGTTTATCCGGAATGTGATACAACAATTGGAATTCACAAAAGTTATGTGATAACTGAATGAATGTTATAAACATAGCACTTTAGTCTCACTTGATCGGTTGCCACGGAATTTTGATATGATCAAAAGTCCGTCGCAATCACGTAGCGTACGCGGATACTCGCCGGGTAAACTTAATAGACAGCCTCACTCCATAGCCCCGACCAAGTGACTGTAGGAGAACCCCGTCGCCGAAAGCATCCGTTCGGGTGCTCGCGGTAGCGGTGTTCCGCCTCGGTGCACTTCGTCGACGGTTTCGGGGGTGCGGCCGTCTACTAAAGTTTGCGACGAGCATTCGATCAAAATGTCGGGAATCCTGTTGAATTGCCCGACTTGGTATTGAAAAGTGTTTTCGATAATGAGACTAAAATGCGGGGTTTATAATTGTTAGGCATGCGATGTCTAAGTAATTCATTTGGTCAGGCATGCGATGTCTGAGGAGGTTGCGGATTCCAACTGTTGTAGTTTTACACTTTCTTTTCTGTGACCGTAAGTGTAATATATGATATCGCCGGTTTCGTTGCTATATGTCAACGACAATTGGGATGCGCATATTTACTTACGTTGATGACATGTGATGTTATGTGTTACTGGATATGTTATATTGGATCGTCGTGTTTGAATAGCCGGGGGTTTTTTATGTGAGATGAGTGTTTTTCATTTTCATTCATGTAAAAACTTGTATGTAATATTCTTTTATTGGGGCACTTCCAGGTTGCGGAAGATGTCACCGTTGATGTATATTATTTACTTTTCTGCACTAGGATAGACCCAAGGAGGGGAGCACAAGTAACCGGGTTCTAGGGTCCAGTGGGAGACCATCTCGAGGAGTCGAGTCCGGGTCTCCTAACCCTAGAATTGGTAGGGTTGCTTGCCGCTCTCGTACGGGTCTAAGGGTATGGGATTGGCTATTCATCTCGACCGTGGAATCCGTGTTTTATACTGGCTCTTATTGAAAACACGGACGTCCTAGTATATCCAATATTTCATATGATATTTTCTGCTGCGTTATCTGTGATGTGATCATGTGATGTTCTGTGACAGATATTATATATAGTATATATGATATATTATATAGACGTTGCTTATATTTTACACCCGCGCTAGCCCTGCCTCGCTCTGGCGTTAGTTACCTAACCTAACGGTGCAGACGGGACATCGAGGCGAATGCGGATGGCATAAGCGTACGTTATATTTATCTGTGATGATTAGGTGGAATTAAATGATGGGATATTCATTAATGAGATTAATAAAAGAAAATAAACCTAATTGATGTTGTGGAATCGAATTTCAAAATAAAAACAGGTAGCTACAGTTCTTGCTTTGCATTGCAGTGTTCCTTGTAGAACATCCTGCACCTTATTCGATAGGGAAAGGACCGAGATCCCTTCACCGGGAGTGACTCCTTTAGCAATAACTGGCAGATGCTACAACCCTCGGTTTGTCTTTTGATCGCTTCTATAGTTTCTGCTTTGCACAGTGATACATATGATATATCCCGCACCTCATTCGACGAGGAAAGGGCCAACGATCCCTTCACCGGGAGTGACCCCTTTAGCAAAACTAGAAAATCCTCGAAAACATTCCATTTAAAAACTATTTGATTCCGCAACGAGATCAAGTTCAAAGTGTTAAAGGTTTTCATAAAAACCATTCGCAACCCTCCGTCATTTTAGGAAGTAGAGTACTTAGTATTCGTGCTGTGTTTGTTGACCATAGTCAAGGCACAGTGTACGGTAGCTAAGTGATGTCTTCCTACACCGCATATGATGCGATTAGTTAGGACAGTCGCGTGACTTTGTTGACCATAGTTAAGGGTCATGTGGGTAGGTCTAATTAATCACGAAATGACGGGTAGAACTTGACTAGTACTTATGATTTGTTGACCTTAGTTAAGGTCATAAGTGCTAGGGGTAAAAACCATTATCGGGAGTTTCAAGTGTTGAAACTTGCAATGAGATTGCATACCTTCTATATGATAGTTGGATCCCGATACCCACTGCGAGTAATTGTTACTCCTGGGAGAGTTTTGCACTTTACAATTAGCCGCTCAAGTAGGTGTCTAGAAAGGTGTCAACGGGGTTACGCCTCTGGGAAAACGAGGTTTACAGTAATTAGGTCCGTGCGAAAGCACGGGGAACCTCCCTCAAAGTACCGACACTGGCCTGGCTGAAGATTGACGAACTTGTAGAGTGTAATTAATCCCGGCTAGTCTTTCCTTTTAAGGTTTGAAGGAAGATTTGATAAAAACAGTGGGAGCCATCCTGATTAGATAAAATATATAACCAATCTGACCTTGCAAGAGCGCACGCAGAGTGTTTTCTTCTCTCTCTCTCCTGGTAGCGACCATATCACGCCTTAATCAGGATAATAAAATGGATGTATTGATCGAACCCGCTTGTTATACTGAGCTGGGGAACGTTGGTCCCGCTACAACTTATAATTGTTATAAGACAGAGCAGGAAATAGGGGAATACCGGAATTCCTATGCCGCCCAAACGAAGAAAGTGCATATGATGCATCTCCTTCGGGTATGTTCATTATAAAGAACTGTTTCTCAGTATTCTCTGCATCCTGGGTATATGATACCGGATCAGGATCCCAGATATGTAATCTGTTACATAGGGCTACAAAAGGGTAGAAAAACTGAGAACGGGTGATAAGTTTCATGAGGCAGAAAACAGGGCAAGTGTTGCAGCCAAGTCTGTTGGTCACTGTCACCCTGTATTACGAATACATTGATTCTGAACAAATGCTATTAGATACCGAACCTGATATACAAAATCATATCAGTCTCTTTATTAGTAAAGAAAGGATATAATTTTGTATTGATGGATAATGTTTTGAACATTTCCTATATCAAAAGTTGATCGGTTCAGGCACGTTATCTAAAAGCATTGACGTTCTAAATCAAACTACAGTTCCTTGTATACTGAACACACATAAGAAGAAGAGTTCAGAAATGAACGAATTCTTCTTGAGGCATTGTAGACTAGGTCATATCAATGCGACCCGACTGGCTGTAGTTACATTTAGATGTATATTTAAATCAGTTTGAATTTACATCTTGTGAAACTTGCCAGTCATGTCACAAAGATAAGATGACCATAGCTCTGTTTATTGGAAAACAGAGGAAGAGTTGGTAAACTCTTGGGACTGATACATGATGATGTATGTAAGGTCTCCTGTCTACACATGCCAGGACTGGTTCTTTATACTTCATTATATTCTCTGATAATCTCTCATGATTCAGTTATATGTTCCTGTTGAAACATAAGTCCGAACCTTTTGAGGTATTCACAGAATATAAGTTAGAAGTAGAGAACCAATAACCGGGTATAAGTATTATGTCCTTTGATGAGATCAAGGAGGAGAATACTTGTGCATGGAATTCCTGGATTATTCTAAAGGAGAATGAGATTCTCTCTCAGCATTACTCCTCCAAATAACCATAGCACATTGGTGTATCGGGGCGGAGCAATCACACCCTATATGATAAGGTGTGCTTTATGATGAGTACTACTGAGTTACCTGTTTCCTTTTTGGGAGTTATGCGCTTGAGAAACTGCATACCTATTGAATAGGGTTCGAATCAAATCACTGCCTACCACTTCATATGTGATATGGAAAGGGAAGAGCCCATATCTTAAGTTAGTTAAGATTTGGGGTTGTCCGCCCTATGTCAAAAGCAAAATCCGGAAAAGATCGAGGCAAGGTCAGTTCTGTAGAACTGGAAAGGTTCCAGCTATTCGAAACTACAGCTGAAGATTTGACAGAACCAAAGGATTTTATAGTTCCCGACGAACCTCAGCCTCTCCGCCGATCTAGCAGGGTTCCTCACCTGCTTGAGAGATACTTCGGTTTCTCGATGACAGTGGGAGCAAGGATTGCATCATGAGATGATGACCCAACTAGATTCGAGCAGGCCATCAAGAGTAGGGACTCTGTATGAATGGCTGGATGCTTAGCCATCTGAGATGGAATCCATATACACCAACAAAGTATGGACTTTGGTTGCGATATCTGAAGGGTTAAATCCCCATCAGGAGCAAGTATATCTTGAGAAGATTACTTAGTGTAGATGGACAAGTTGAGATTTTCAAAGCTAGACTTGTTAAAGGTTTTCGTCATCAACCACGCACGGATAATGATGAAACCTTTTCCAGGGACTATGCTTAAGTCCATCCAGATCCTACTTGCCACGGCTACATACCATGACTACGATATCTGGTGGTTGGGTGCCATGACAACTTTTCTAAATAATGATTTAGAAGAGAATGTCTATAAGAACACAGCCAGAGGGCCTCGTAGACAGTGGGAGCAGCGGAAACGTGTGCAAGATGCTTTATAGGATAAAGCAGGCATCGCGGAGTTGGAACATCTGTTTTGATAGATTAGTCAAAGAAGTTGACATCATCAAAATAGTAGATGAACCTTGTATAAACAAAAAGGTAGTAGGGAGTATGGTGACGATCCTCGTAGAATACGTGGATGACATACTCTTGTTAGGGAAGAGTTCATATCGACGCTCGATATGCTTACTTCTAGATCCTCTCGCTTATCACAATGATTTTCCATATAGGATCAAAGTGATACCTACTAAATCCTAAGCTTTGGATCTATGAGATAGATTTAATTGGATGTTAGGATACTCACTAGTTGTAGTGAGATGGTATCAATCGATCCTGGGGAGAATCACTGGAAGGGTTCCAGAGTGATAAGGATGACTGAATGTCAGTCGCAGGCATTGTCTTTACCCTCGGTAAAGGGACGGTATGTTGGAAGATTTCCAAGCTAGATACCGTGACAAACTAGACGATAAAGGCTGGTAACATCGCTATTAAAGATACTACCAAAGAGGAAGTTTGGGTGTATATTGGTTCATAGGATGAACTAGGTTCCTACCATTGTGTGACAATGGAACTGTGGCTTTGGCCCTGGAACCCTGGTCCCATCAGTGACCCAGACATATTCTGAGGCAGCATCACCTGATCATGGAGATAGTTGATCTCCAGGGTGATCGAGGTTAGGAGAGTAGACTCAGAGGACAACACGGCGGATCCACTCACGAAGGCCTTTTCCCAAAGAGAGACTTTTAAGGGGATGGTTGAGTATTAGATACTACAACTACTGCTACAGATGGCCCTAGTGCAAGTGGGAGATTGTTAGTTATACGTATGCCCTAGAGGCCATTACTGTACATTGGATGTACATTGCAGTGGATGCTGGGACATATATAGGTAGGACTTCCTTGCTCGACATGATAGTACGCTATCTGGTTGCTCTTTATCTTAACATGTATACCTTCTGTCTCTCTGATTACATGTTGATAAAGCCCTTAGGATGTGTACTCGACTTCCAGGACTATGATGCAGATCATACTAGTGGGGCCTGGGTAGTCAATGAGTACATCCTTCATTGTTCCTAGTCGTGGGAATATCGAGACGGGGCATCGATATTCCAGAGTAGACTAGCGTATATCTTCTCGACCCATGTGATGGGCGATGGATGATCCCATATCCATTGGTGTTTGACATCGGAGATGGTATGCGGGTGCTCAGTGCAGACTGGATACACTGAACGGACTCGCCGAGAACTCCCAGATGGTATTATACCTCACGTCAGATGGCAGTTCTCTGGTGACACTGGTGCAGCTTAGTCTGTTGACCCGAGATCGTCATAGAGTCTTGTGTGTCTCCCACTGTGCTTTGATTTCCACCCTACCACGGCTTTACTGAGTCGTGCAAACAGGTGGTTTTTGGGTACAGTCCCGATTCACATGGAGGCAATAAGCGATAGGAGGGGATTCGTCTCTCCCGGTATTGGGGGTTGATGTTGCGCTATGCTTGATTGGCCATAACAGGAAATCCCTGGACAGGGTTGCAGTGATCTAATGGTAAGTGTTATCAGTAGATTCACACATGTCATGGACTTCACGTCGGCATGACTTATCGAGCTACTGGGGTCTGACGTTTACCACCCCTAGGCGAGATATGCGGCATATCAGACGAACAGACCGGACTGTACGGTAAGTGTTACTGGTTGGATTCACAGGAGTGTGAGCGGGCTCGCTCGTCGATCTTCTGATCACTCAATACCCGGGTGGCCGTTACGTTTAGCAGACCGCTTGCGGCTTGTGGGTGCTTGATATGATCATCATCTGCTGCCGGCGTATTGACGAGTCTTTAGAGTCCTACACAGAGGTTTCCTAGCTCAAGCGAAATGAAATAGGAGCGCATATGAGATATGTGCAGGACCGAGAATAATGCGTGTATGTGATACCGTATTTCATTCTCGCGATGAATGTGTCAAATGGTTGTATGCGATATAACCTAGTTATCGAATCAAGGATTGATTCGATAAGCCGATACATTGGATACTAGCCGGTTATATGCGACATGACCGGATCATTGAATAAAGTGTTGATTTAATGATTTAATGTATAATTATATATTTGATATATTAATTTCCATTAACTAGTGTTGGTTCACTTTAAATGGATTTTCTCACTTGAATTGTGCAAGTTGTATATGTGATATATTAATGTGCACATGATTGTATCATGTTTGATGATACATGCATACTTAGTTAAGCGTATGATTAAACCATGGTTGTGTAATGGTTAGGGTTTTGTATTTATTGACTACTTATTTATTTATTCATTCTTCATTTGGAAAGAAAATAAAATGGTTGATTATTTTGTTCTTTTCTTTGAAGCTTTAAGACGCTTTGACCATTTTTTCTTCATCTACAAAACCTAACCATTCACTAACCCTAGTTGATTCTCTACACTTAACCAAGGGTAAGATTATGATAAGTATTATATTTCTTTTCTATTTTTAATAACTTATCATATATCTTCTTCTTCTTCTACATCTTCTTCTTCCATGAAGAAAGCTTGCTACTCCAATGGCAAGTGATGAAAACTAGTGAGAAATCCAAAACTAAAGTCTACCCACTTCCTATTTCTTCATCCTCTACCTCTTGCCAAGTAGTATAGGGTGTTTCCTTCACAAGTTTTCATGGCTTGGTGAAGGTGGAGCTTGATCTAGTGATGCCTCGACGTAGATCATCTTCGGCACGTCGTCGATGACCTAGCCCGTTTTTCCTCCGATGAAGCCGACGCTAGAGCCCAAGATACGATTTGGACAGCGAGGGAACTTCATCACGGAGCCTAGGAGGTGGTGGACCAGATCTACAAAGGTTGTAGCCCCTTCCCTTTAGCTATATTTCCGTTTACTTGCTTGCATCGCCTATATATCTAGTTGACGATCCGTATTAGGGTTTGTAGGCACCCGTAAAATTTGATTTGTGCATGTTTAATCACTTGTGAGACTCCATTAGAGTGCCTAGGAATCCTACAAAAGGCTGGTGACATCGCTATCAAAGATACTACCAAAGAGGCAGTTTGGGTGTATATTAGTTAATGAGATGAACTAGGTTCCTACCATTGTATGACAATGGAGGTGAGGCTTTGGCCCAGGAACCACGGTCCCATCAGTGACCCAGACATATTCCAAGGCGGTATCACCTGATCATGGAGATAGTTGATCTCCAGGGTGATCGTGGTTAGGAGAGTAGACTCAGAAGAAAACACGGCGGATCCACTCACAAAGACTTTTTCCCAGAGAGAGACTTCTATAGGATGGTTGAGTATGAGATACTGCAACCACTGCTACAGATGGCCCTAGTGCAAGTGGGAGATTGTTAGTTATAAGTATGCCCTAGAGGCCATTACTGTACATGAGATGTATATAGTAGTGGATGCTTGGACATATATAGGGAGGACTTTCTTGCTCGACATGATAGTACGCTATCTGGTTGTCTTTATCTTAACATGTATACTTACTGTCTCTCTATTACATGTTGATAAAGCCCTTAGGATGTGTACTCGACTTGCAGGACTATGATGTAGATCATACTAGTGGGGCCTGGGTAGTCTATGAGTACATCTTTCAATGTTCCTAGTCGTGGGAATATCGAAACGGGGCATCGATATTCCAGAGTAGACTAGCGTATATCTTCTCGACCCATGTGATGGGCGATGGATGATCCTATATCCATTGGTGTTTGACATCAGAGACGGTATGCGGGTGCTCAGTGGAGACTGGGTACACTGAACGGACTCGCCGAGAACTCTCAGATGGTATTATACATCACGTCAAATGGCAGTTCTCTGGTGACACTGGTACAGCTTAGTCTGTTGACCCGAGATCGTCATAGAGTCTTGTGTGTCTCCCACTGTGCTTTGATTTCCACCCTACCACGGCTCTACTGAGTCGTGCAAACAGGTGGTTTTTGGGTACAGTCCCGATTCACATGGAGGCAATGAGCAATAGGAGGGGATTCGTCTCTCCCGGTATTGGGGGTTGATGCTGCGCTATACTCGACTGGCCATAACTGGAAATCCCTGGCCAGGGTTGCACTGATTTACTGGTAAGTGTTATCAGTATTTTCATGCTTGTTATGGACCTTACATCGGCATGACTTATCAAGCTGCTGGGGTCTGACGTTTACCACCCTTAGGCGAGATATGCGACATATCAGACGAACAGACCGGACTGTGCGGTAAGTGTTACTGATTGGATTCGCAGGAGTACTAGCAGGCTTGCTTGTTGATCTTCTGATCGCTCAATACCCGGGTGGCCGTTACGTTTAGCAGACCGCTTGCAGCTTGTGGATGTTTGATATGATCATCACCTACTGCCGGCGTATTGACGGGTCTTTAGAGTCGTACACAGGGGTTTCCTGGCGCAAGCGAAACGGAGTAGGAGCGCATATGTGATATGTGTGGGACCGAGATTGATACGATATGAGATACCGTATTCTATTCTCGCGATTTGTGACATTGATCGGTTGTATGCGATATAGCCGGGTTATCGGATCAAGTGTTGATTCGATAAGTTGTTACTTTTGATATTAGTCGGTTATAGCCGGATTATTAAATCAAGAGTTGATTTAATAATTTAATGTATAATTATATATTTGATATATTACATTATATTAACTAGTATTAGCTCACTTAAGATTTATTTTCTCACTAGTTTGTGCATAAGTGTATATGTGATATATATTTGTGTACATATGTTTGTGTCATACTTGATGATACACACAAAATGGGTGTATGAGACTTGTACCAAGATTAAGTTTAAGGTTAGAGTTATTGTTTTACCCAGAGATTTAACAAAAGAGTTGAAATTAGTCAAAGTTATCAAGCTTGAAGAAGCTTAGAGAACCTTTGACAAAGTCCACTCTTTTGTCATTTCTCTTGATATTCTTTAACCTAACCCTTAACCTAATACCTTAGTCAATTCTCTACATAAGTTAAGCATGATAGCTTAACTCACCCATGGTTACATTATTGAAGGAATTAATTCATATGATGATTTATTCTTTCTTCTTCTTCTTCTTCTTCATCAAGCTCCATGAAAAACTTGCTAGCTCTAATGGTGCCATGAGAAAAAGTGTGAGAAAATCAATTCTAAAGTGAGCCCACTTCCTACTTCTTCATCCTCTACTACTTGCCATGTAGTATAGGATGTTCTCTTCACAAAGTTCTTGACCTAGTGAAGATGGAGCTTGAGTTTGAGTCTCCTCGACGTAGATCATCTTCGGTCTCGAAATCAACGACCTAGCCCGCTCATTTCTCCGAAGAAACCATCGCTAGAGTTCGGGATCCCGATGATCGCAGCGAAGGGACGTCAACACGGAGTTTTAGAAGTGAAGGACCGGATCTACAAAGGTTGTAATCCCTTTCACTTGTAGTTAAAGTTGTTTGCTTGCTTGACTTCGCATAATATCTAGTAAACGATCTTGGTTAGGGTTGTTCGGCACGGCTAATTTTTCTTATCGGGCATGGTTGATACCTCGTAGAACCTTATTAGAGTTCTTAGGAACCCTACATTAATGAAACTTTAAGGTAGATCATCTTTGTTATCGAAGATCGGAAGCAAGCTTGCATCTTTCTCTTCGTGGAGCCTCTCGAGAGTCCGGAACACGATGATCGCAGCGAAGGGACCTCAACACGGAGCTTAAGAAGTGAAGGACCGGATCTACAAAGGTTGTAATCCCTCTCACTTAGTGTTAAAAGTGTTTAACATGCTTTTTTTCACCTAATCTCTAGTTTAATGATCCGGCTTTGGGTTGTTCGGCACGGCTAAATATTAAATCGGGCATGGTTGATGCCTCGTAGACCCTTGTGCGTGTGCCTAGCAACCCTACAAGGCATACCCGTTGTCCATGACAGATGTTTTGTGCACACCCGTTGCACTTAGATGTTGTTTCTGTGCACGTGTATGGCACATTCATAGGTTTTTATTTCCGTGCGCACCAGACGCACGCAATATTCTTATGCAAATTTTGGGATTTATTTCTTATGGAGCAATACGTTTTTATGATATTTACTATTTGGTATAGTAGCTGAGCAGGACTAGTCAGAGTACAGTACCTGAATATGTTTTTGCATGTGTTGATAGTTATCGAAGTAATTTCTAAAAGGAGAGCTATAGTCTCACTATTTACCTACGTATCCGAGATGACACAAAACATTTAACAAAGGAAACCCTTCTAAATTATTTTCAAAACGGCATGACGTATGTGTTAAACAAAGGGTATATATATATATAGTTATTTCTTTCAATAGACGTCCGCCACTGTGCAGTGATATACGCATCGCACAGCGACTTAAAAGGTTTGGCATGCATTTCCTTCTGATGTTTACATATATAGTTTTGATGTTTACATGTATGGTTTTGATGTATATCATGATTGGTTTCGTTTTGGAGTTGACATTTGTGTCTTCACCATGACTTCGATGATCGCGGGATGCTTGACGCAGTTTTGTTTTTGAGTTATCTACTCATTGTTCATGCGCATGCATTGCTCTACGATACGTTTTATGTATTGATGATTTCAGAGCCCCGACGACTTGAAGTTTTTACTGAAAAGTTTTAGTATTTGAGGGGATTAAATTTAATGTTCGGGGACCGAATTTCTTTAAGGGGGAAGATTGTAACATTTCAGGAAAATAAAATATTATTTTTGGGAATTTTTATAATTTAATAATAATTATATTGAATATTTTAATAAGGCGGTAAAATTAAATACCGATAAATTTCGGGAAATTTGGAAAATTATAGAAATTACTAAAAAGAGGGTACTTTGTGTAATTTATGCAAATTATGAAATTCTATGATTTATTTTGCGCCATTTTAGCGCTAATCGCGATTAAATATTGCTAATCGGGCATTAAACGCGTTTTGTGCACATGACATGCACCATATCATGTTCACACTTGTTACATTATTTTATCTTGGTTTTTTTTCCTTATTTTTATCATGCATGGCTTTTAAAAGAAAAGAAAAGATAAAGAAAAAAAGAAAAAGGAAAAGTCAAAGAAGTGTCATGATGATAAGAGGTATGTGCATGAGAGAGAGAGAGAGAGGGTAAGGGGTCAACCAAGCATGGCTCTCATTTTGTTCTCATTCATCCTTCATCCCCTTCATCTTTTCCTCTCCTCCCTCACTCCCATGGCAGTACTTCATCTCCCCTTCCTCTTCCACCCACAAAACACCATCAAATATTCACCAAAAGCCCATCTCCTTTTCACAAAATGCATGCACAAGCTCAAGGGAAGCAGATTGGACCAAGAAAAATCGAATTTTGAGGACCTTGGGCAACTCAAGAATTATCTTGAGTTGCCAATTGAGGTAATATCTGCACCATGAGCATTATATATCCACTACCTTAACACCCATACAAGATTAGAAGTGTTTTGGTGCGCTTTAGTGAATTTTGATAATTCCTAGTTAAGGTTTTGTGGAATTCTTGAGTAGTGATGTGTAATTGAGCTTAGTAAAGGCCACACAAACCCCCTAATGCTAGAATTCAGACCCAAACCTAAGACTTAACCCGGGAACGCGAACTTTAAATTTCCGCCGACATTGAAATTGAGAGAATTGTGATAGGAAAACTGAATCTGCTAACACCCGGAGACTTATAAAATTATTTAGCAAACACAGAGGAGTGTGCAGGCACCTAGTAAGCATCACCCAAGACCCCAGCCCCTATACCCTCACCCAGGCCGCAAATAAATCCCCTCTGGCCTCAATTTGCGGCCAGACCTAGTCCATTTTGGTTCGTATTTGTTCTGTAGCTCCATCTCCAGTAAATTATACCCCTCCTGTATGCAAAATGTCCCAATTGTCACATGAGGAAAATCTGGAAGCGTTTTACTTAGTTGCTGAAATTGTTTTACGGCATTTAATGAACTAGAAATTGGTATTTAGGAATCTAGAGTGACTCGGGGACCTGAAAAATTATTGTGCAAAGACTGAGAGTTGTGCAGGTGACCAGAAGACTACCCCAAAAACCCTGGCCCCTAATCCATTACCATGGCCACAGATTTATTCGTATTGGCTGCAAATTGCGGCCATGCTGGGATGAAAACTTGTGATTTTTGGTCTGTGGCATTGTTATCTGATATCTAGGGCAACCCCATATGCAAAATTTGCTAATTTTACCTGAGACGAAATCTGGAGGTGGTTTTCCCTAGTTGTTGTTTCCGTATTTTGCGATTCTGAGACTTTAGTTTTTGTATTTGGTTTTAATTCCGTCGTGAGGCGTTCGAACGTCAACGACGAGGGTTAATTAGTTATGTTTTGCATACGTAAACTATAGGTTTTGACCTATGTGTGATTCGTGCGACATTTTGGTTCTCGTGCGTGATTTCCGTTTAAGATGCCATATATATGATATGTAGGTACCCCCACGTGGACTTCGAGACGACGAGGATGAGCGTGGCGTCATCGACTCCAGCAAGCAGGATAGAGGTGAGTAGAATATATCTACGGGGAAGTCGGGTGGATGGCGTATAACACTCCCGCAAAGTTGTGAGAAAAGATGGGATGTGATATATATACTTTTATATGTTAGTGTGTGATATGAACCTTAGCAAGAAAAGCCTTAGGAGATTAGGGGTTAGTGTTAGCGAGAATTGAAGAACGGACTTTAGTCGATATCATAGTCACGAAACCCTAGAGTAAAGATTTGCATACACGCACATACACATACTCGCTTACATTTACTTCCTTGTCCGTATTGGGGATATATATATATATATATATATATATATATATATATATTGGTATTCATATGCTTGGATGATGAGGATGTTATATGATACTTGGGAATGAGTCGATATGATCGGGCATGATGCCGTGAGATATTAATATGTGACCGAGATATGTCATGATGATATAGCGGATCGTTGGGCGACGATACCATGTGGATGATATATATATATATATATATACATGATAGTTGACATATGATCGAGATATGAGATGAGATATGTTATGATATTTATAAGGATCGCTTGGGCGATGTATACTTCTATATGATAATATGTGTTGATGACATCGAATTGTATGAGGTTTTAGATCAGTAGCCAGATCATGATATTGTTGATGATATTAGTAGTGTACTCGACTTAGATTAGTACCCCTGCTCTCGATATGTGATGATGTGGATACCTGATGAATAATGAGATGAATATGATATTTGAACCGTACCCAGATTTGGGATGCCGTACAATAGATTTACCGTATGAGATATAGTTATGAGGATAGATCCGCACTCTTAACTCGAGAATGTCATATTATTTATTGTATCGTACAGGATACTGTTGAGGCAAGATCACCGACTACTAGATATATATATAGATTGACTCAGACTTAGGTGGATTCCCTTACCCTTTTGACCGGGCTCGAGTCATACTCATTTTCAAAAGTGGAGAATCGTGAGTATTTAAATACCAAACTGTATGACTCGTATATTGGGTTGGTGTATTTTTCAGTGTTGCTGTTACAACATCGCTTTTTGTATATTCATGATGTTTCATCGCATTGCATGCTTGTGCATATGTTATCTGTAATTATCATGAAACCCTGCTGTCAGGACACCAGCACCATTACCAATGATGCGTATGTTCCACATACACCTGCTTGCCGGCTCACACACATCATCATCGGTAATTTCCATATCACGTACACTTTAGAAAATACTATTCATGGACTTAGCTTGCTAGTTGATAGTTGCAACATGTTATATCTTTCTTATGCTAGTTAACTATTGCATTTATTGCATGATATCAGATGCATTCATATATTCATTGGGCATGCAGTATTATGGAGATTTATGCCGGTTTTCATTGTTATTGACATAGTGACTTGATGATTTTGGATTCTTTTTGATATTTTCTGGATTTGGAAACCGCATGTGAAAGTTTTTGTAAACTGATGAATTATTTTAAAGAGAAAAATGCGGTTTTTCCTTGACATGTTGAGTATTGTCCACCATGGTATTTTCTTGGTTCTGAGATGTTTTCGAGACCCGATTCGAGGAGTTGGATGAACCGTCTCGGGTACATGGTGGGACCGGTAAGGTACCCCGGGGCAAGAAGCTTGAGTTGCATACGATGAGCCAGGCAAGGGCATACTGCCTACAAGTGATTTTACCTGGCGCGGCGAATATCCGGAGCATACCGTTCGTGGTCGTGTGATTGATGATATGGGCCGATCCGGATTGACGGAGCCCGAGGTATTAAGATATCGAGACTTGAGACACTGAGATATTGAGATTTGATGATACAGGCCAGTCCGGATAGCCGGAACCTGAGGTATTGAAATACTGAGATTTGTGTTTTGTGTCGATGCTGGATACTGTTTTATCTATCGATTTCGTTGATGATAAGTGATTTATATACATACAGAAATCTCATTAGATAAAGAAAACAGTTGTCTCATTCATGATATATTCTGTTTCATTTGTAATGCATTCATGCATCATATATCTGATATGTTGCTATCTGAGGTACTGACACGAGAATGTAGTATTACACTTATACATATATTGACCTGGATATATATTTGAGGATATTACTTGATATGACCTAGGTGTAACACTTTGAATTTCCGTTTGAATGTATTTAATGATAATTAGTGATCGTACGTGTGATTATAGATATGTGTTTCTACGATTATTAGTTATTTTTGGTAATGTTAGCATATTGGGAATTTTTCTTGTGTTTATGCACACTTGCATACTTAGACTTTTTCTTGTAACTTGTTAACCATTCTTGTGCATGGTTGCAAACTTATTTTTTCCCCACCATTTAATCCTTTCACAAAACTCTTTTTATAATTTCAAATCCTAATAAAACAAATGAGCATGGTGTTAGGTAAAGCTTTTGACTTCTTGACCCATTTCCTTGCTCTTTTCTCTCTCTTCTCTTCACTTCAGTTTTCCTGCAGAATTTCCAGCAGAGAAACCCCCATTTCTCTTCATCTTTTCTTCTCCTCTTCACTTCCTTTTGATTCCCAAACAAATCCTACACATTAACCACATATTTCCTTCACAAAACCTTAGTAAAAGTGAGCTTTTTGGGGTGTTTAAGGCAAATCTGCATACACGAGGGGAAAAGCTGAGACTTTGGTGTTTTGCAAGGTCTCTAGAAGGTATAAACCCTGGTCTTAACCTCTTTTTTTTCCATAACTTGTAGTATTGTTTAGCAAAAATCACATTTTTTGGTGCATTTTAGTGATATTATAGGATATTTGTGATGTATATGTTAGATTGGTGTTCTCATAGTTTAGTTAGCTCCTTTAAGTGTTATTAGAGCTATTTTAACTAGGTTGCACTTCAGGTTGCACAAAAATACCCTAAAGTTCCTTTTTTTAGTGCAAAGTGTGGATTTTAACTAGAATTTGGGCACTGTAGGATCTGCTACTACCCGAGTTATTGCAGAGCAAATCTAGATGTTACTGTAGCATACACATGGGGTGTAGAGTGCACACACCAAACCTGGGAGCCCAATTCCTAAGTCTGGCCGCCAAAATGTGCATTCTGGCCGCAAATTGCGGCCAGATGGGGGAGTTTTAGGTTGGGGTTTGGGGTGTGGGTGTCTGCTGCTATGTGGGTTGTTTTGGTATGTTTAGTTTTTCAATATCTTTCCTGTATCAAAATCTGGGGTAGAATACCTATTTTCCCGTATTTTCAACCTTTCGCGACACGCGTGATACGTGTGTGTGGGTTTTGGGTTTCTGCGTATCGCGACGCGTCGGAGTGGTTTCAGACGCGTAACTACACGTTTTAGCGTATCGCGCACACGCGCGCTTGGTTCGCGACACGAGTTACTAGTTCGGCTTTAATGTCGCGTTTGTGTGATTTCAAGCTTACGTGTGATATATTGTGTAATTCTAGGTTCGCAGGCGAGTACGGCGGACGCCGCGCAGAAGGGGAAACAAGTTGTTTGCTACACCTAGCGAGAGACTACGGTGAGTAGATTTCACATCTACGGGGATATCGCCCGCATGGCATTCTACGTCAGGGCTGATAGGACCTTATAGTTTCCTTAGTATACATTGACTGTTCATGGCTACTATTTAGTGCGTATTGCATTCCCTACTACACGGCTATAAATTAGAATTGATAGAACACCGCACCATTACTAACGGTCCATGTGCACGAGCACTATCCTGTACGTTACACACACACCTTCAGTAATTGCCATGACACTCACACTATAGTATATCACATCGGATCATTGCATTGTAGCTCATCTATATATGACATGACTTGATATTCATACTTGATGCCTACATTACATCGGATCATCATATTGTAGCTTATCTATATGTGACTTGACATGCTATTCATACTTGATGCCTATATCACTTCGGATCATCATATTGTAGCTTATCTATATGTGACTTGACATGCTATTCATACTTGATGCCTATATCACTTCCGATCATCATATTGTAGCTTATCTATATGTGACTTGACATGCTATTCATACTTGATGCCTACATTACATCGGATCATCATATTGTAGCTTATCTATATGTGACTTGACTTGCTATTCATACTTGATGCCTATATCACTTCGGATCATCATATTGTAGCTTATCTATATGTGACTTGACTTGCTATTCATACTTGATGCCTATATCACTTCGGATCATCATATTGTAGCTTATCTATATGTGACTTGACATGTTATTCATACTTGATGCCTATATCACATCGGATCATTATATTGTAGATCATCTATATGTGACTTGACATGCTATTTATATTTGACGCACATATCATATCGGATCATTGACTTGTATTTTGGTTTGGATTATATGTGATTTCTGGATTTGAGAACCGTGGCTATTGCAAATATATAATCATTTAAAAAAAAACCTGTTCCCTTGATATGATATTTCGGTGCGTCCACCATGTGTTTTCTCGGTGCTAGAGTGATATATGTGAACCCGAATCGAGGAGCTGGTTGAGGCCGATTACGGGTACATGGTGGACCCGGTATGGTACCCCGGGGCGAGAACGGTTTCGCTGTGCAGTAGACGGTGAGCCTGGCAGAGGGACTACTACCTACCGGTGATTGGTTGGACCTGACAGTTATCCGGAGGGTACTGATCAGAGTCTATAGATGGATGCTGGGTGATCCGTACTGCCGGGGCCGAGGGCCGATACCGCAGACGGAGCCCGTGGGCTGACCCGGACTGACGGGGCCCGATGGATGAGGATTTGCGTGTCGATGCTGGACACGAGTATTTATGATATTTGGGTGCCGATGTTGGGCACTCGGGATTCTCAGAGATGAATAGGATTCGAGGGCCGATGAGAGTGCCGGCGCCTGAGCTAATTGGGGGATCTGGGTGCATTGAGGGACACCGATTATATATTCCACGTTGACATTCCGTGTAGATACTATATTGCCCCTGCTTAGCATTTACTATTGTACCTCATCCTGTAGTTACATTACCTGATAGAGCATTGTACCTCATCCTGTAGTTACATTACCTGATAGAGCATTGTACCTCATCCTGTAGTTACATTACCTGATAGAGCATTTGCATGATTATTGCACCTACTGCTTATCACACATTGATATCATCTGTTGGCATACAATAGAAGCGCAGTACGTGCATGCTCGCGATTACCTTTATATGTTATCTCTATTCACGAGTTGGCAACTTACCCCCGTTGTGCCACAGTGTTTGCAGGTTGCCCTTCGGAGTAGTCGCGGCAGGCTGCGGTTGCATCTTTTGACACAGATACCCCCATAGTTGGTGTACTAGCTCTTTTGCTGATAAGTGGGTTTTGTGCGGTATCTGTTTATCTTTCTGTATGTACATTGTAGTATCTAGTATTCTCCATCTACCATATATGTATTTGACTCAGAGACAGTGTGAGGACGATGTTGTATTTTATTTGTATTCTGGTGTCGAGCTCGTTGTGAGCCGACTGTACCTGCAGTTTATCCTATCTGTGTTGTTCCCACTTGTGGATCTTGATCTTCGCTACGGCGTCGTATATTACTATCTTGGTGGTTGTTTACTTAGATTTCTTATCATGTTGTAAGTGCTTTCTTTTAAAAACTTATCACACTCTATACTTTCACTGGTTTGATTTCTGGGTTTTCGGTTCACTTAGTCGCGTTACGCCTGTAGACGTTACGTGGTTAAGTGCCGGTCCCGGGCCAAACTTTGGGTCGTGACAAAGTTGGTATCAGAGCGTAGGTTTTACCTTTCGGAGTGTGGGACGACCCTGGTATGATGGAGTAGGTAGCTGCAGCAGGGTAGCGTAGCGTGTGTATGTTCCGCGGCATACTCACGACACGGTACTCCGCCTACGCGACCTTAGGACTTGTTGATTTAAATTCCTTCTTGAGTATATACATTCTTGCGATTCGATTTCCGTATCCTTATCGAATCCTATTGTTCCTTTCAGCCATTATGCCACCAAAGACTACGAGGGCGCAGAGAGCGGCCGCGAGGGCCGAGATTCGAGTTGACTCGTCCGAGACGAGGACTGATCCGGGTAGCACACCGGTTGTGCCCGAGCAGGCTGTTCCTGCCGTGACAGATCAGATTGCTATGTTAGGGGCTGGTGTGCAGGAGATACGCCAGACGATGGGATCTAGTATGTAGGAGATGCGCCAGATGATAGGATCGCTAGCCGAGACACTTCGAGCACAGCGACCAGAGGTAGCTCCACCTATTCCAGCGACCGCGATGGTACCCACCGCACAGCCAGTTGCCCCTGCAGCCACGGAGGTGATTACAGTATCGCTATCAGAGTTTATGAGGCTGAAGCCTCCGGTCTTCACAGGCACCGATACAGCCGAGGACCCCCAGTCCTTCATTGATAAGATGGCCCGTATATGTCGTTCACTCAGATGTGCGGATACGAGATGGGTCGAGTTCGCGAGCTTTCGCCTAGAAGGTCTTGTGCAGAAGTGGTGTGATTCAGTTGAGAAGGGCAGAGCAGCAGGTCTTCCTCCTATTACCTGGACCGAGTTTGTGGCGCTATTCCTTGCCTGTTTTCTTCCCCAGAGTGTTAGGGACGCCCGAGCACGCAGATTTGAGTCCTTGCGCCAGACGCCAGGGATGTCAGTGGCAGAGTACGACGTGATGTTCACAGAGCTAGCTATTTATGCCCCGTACCTAGTGGCTACTGAGGAGTTGCGAGTTAAGAGATTTGTCCGAGGCTTGCTCACACCATTATTCCTTGCTATCAGCGCGCAGCATTATGAGACATACGCAGCAACAGTGGATGCAGCATTATTAGTTGAGGAGCGCATTGCTGAGACTTCGGCAGTTCCAGGGCCGAAGAGAGTACGTGCAGATACGTCAGTGCAGAGACGGCCGTTCCGGCGTCGTGACAGGCACCTTTCTGGTGGCAGAGATTCGAGATGAGGCCGATTGTTTAGCTCCTATCCCCGGGAGGGTCAGCGACCATCATCGGGATGTTACCGTTGCGGGAGTTCTTATCATCGTGTGCGAGATTGTCCTAAGATACCTCGGAGTGGGGCGGCAGCACTGCATGTTACATTACCACCTTCACCACCCCAGACGGCATTGCCGATAGTACCTACTGTTACTCCGCGTCAGACGCATATACAGAGAGGTCGTGGTCGCGGAGGATTTGTTCATAGAGGACGAGGTGGCCGAGGTAGAGGACAGCTAGCGGCCGGCAGAGGACAGTTAGTTGCAGGTGGAGGACAGGCGCGAATCTTTGCTTTGACGCATCAGGACGCGCAGGCGTCCAATGCGGTGGTCTCAGGTATTCTTCCTGTATGTTCGGTTGATGCACACGTATTATTCGATCCCGGATCCACGCACTCGTACGTATCCACACACTTTGTGCCGAGTTTGGGTAGAGAGTCCGGTTTGCTTGGCCAGCCGCTTGTTGTGACTACTCCTGTGGGAGAGTCGTTTGTTGCTAGACACGTGTTCCGATCCTGTACCGTCCGTATTGGCGAGAGAGAGTTGCCGGTCGATTTGATCCTTCTTGAGATGCTGGACTTCGACGTTCTTTTGGGCATGGATTGGTTAGCCACGTGCTATGCTTCTGTCGACTGCCGCGAGAAGACAATTCGATTTTGTTTTCCCGGCGAGTCGGTTGTTGTTGTGTTGGGGGACCGTGGTGTTACCCCTCACAGTGTGATTTCTTCTTTTCGCGCTGGACAGCTTTTGCGGAAGGGATGTCAGGGATTTCTCGCATATGTTTGTGATACTAGAGTTACAGAGGTTCCTCTGGATCAGGTTCCGGTTGTTAGCGAGTTCCCTGATGTGTTCCCTGACGAGCTTCCTGGGCTACCGCCCGAGCGTGATATTTCCTTCTGTATTGATTTGGTTCCTGGCACGGGGCCTATTTCTGTACCGCCTTATCGGATGGCCCCGGTGGAACTTAGGGAGTTGAAGGGTCAGTTGCAGGATCTGCTGGATAAGGGACTTATTCGACCCAGTGTTTCTCCTTGGGGTGCTCCAGTCCTGTTCGTCAAGAAGAAGGACGGCAGTTTGCGTTTGTGTATTGACTACCGCCAGCTGAACAGGGTGACAGTGTGGAACAGATATCCTTTGCCACGCATCGACGATTTGTTCGACCAGCTTCAGGGGGAAGGATACTTTTCGAGGATCGATTTGCGATCAGGCTACCACCAGCTGCGGGTTCGACGGGAGGACATTCCTAGGACAGCCTTCCGCACACGTTACGGCCATTATGAGTTTTTGGTGATGTCGTTCGGACTCACCAACGCACCAGCAGCATTTATGGACATGATGAACCGTATTTTCCGGCCGTATCTTGATCTGTTCATTATAGTGTTTATTGACGATATCTTGGTGTATTCTCGGAGTAGAGAGGAGCACGAGCAGCACCTGCGGATTACACTGCGGATCTTGAGGGAGCATCAGCTTTTCGCCAAATTTTCAAAGTGTACTTTCTGGCTAGACAGCGTAGACTTCTTGGGGCACGTGATTACACGAGATGGTATATGTGTCGACCCGAGGAAGATCGAGGCAGTTCAGAGTTGGCCTAGACCCACGTCAGTGATGGAGGTTCGCAGCTTTCTAGGGCTGGCAGGCTATTACAGGCGATTCGTGCAGGACTTCTCTCGTATTGCTACACCTTTGATCGGGTTGACCCGGAAGGGAGTTCGCTTCGATTGGACAGAGGAGTGTGAGCACAGTTTCCAGCAGCTACGGGCTCTACTGACTACGACACCAGTGCTATCGTTGCCTTCAGGATCGGGCGGATTCGTGGTCTACTGTGATGCTTCACGAGTGGGATTAGGGTGCGTTTTGATGCAGCATGATAAGGTGATTGCGTATGCTTCGCGGCAATTAAAGAAACATGAACAGAATTACCCCACTCATGATCTGGAGATGGCTGCAGTGGTTTTTGCACTCAAGATCTGGCGACATTATCTGTATGGGGAGTCGTGCCAGATATTCACCGACCACAAGAGCTTAAAGTACATATTTCAGCAGCGAGACCTGAACCTTAGACAGCGCCGATGGATGGAGTTAGTGAAGGACTATGATTGTGAGATCTTGTATCACCCGGGCAGGGCGAATTTAGTGGCGGATGCTTTGAGCAGGAGGGCCGGGGGTAGTCTATCCTGTTTGAGCGCAGTGCAGGGGCAGTCGTCGGCGGATTAGCAGATCTTATGCGACAGTCGGATACAGTTCGAGTTTACGCCGATCGGAGGACAGATTGCGCATGTTCGTGCACGCCCACAGTTGCTCGACCGTATACTTGAGGCACAGCACCGTGATGATCGCTGTTCAGAGATCAGGACACAGATGGGACATGGCAGATTTTCCGAGTTCGTGATCGATGATCAGGGGATACTACGATTTGGAGCTAGACTGTGCGTGCCAGATGCTGAGGGATTGCGACGCGAGATTTTGGAGGAGGCACATCGATCGGTATATAGTGTTCATCCCGGCTCCACCAAGATGTACCATGATATGAGAGATGTTTACTGGTGGGACGGTATGAAGAGAGACATTGCAGATTTTGTGTCAAGATGCCTGACTTGTCAGCAAGTCAAGGCTGAGCACCAGAGGCCCGCGGGAGAGCTACAGCCATTACCCATTCCGGAGTGGAAATGGGAACAGATATCTATAGATTTCATTGTGGGTCTACCCAGGACTAGTCGAGGGTATGACTCCATCTGGGTGATCGTGGATCGTTTGACGAAAGCGGCTCACTTCTTACCGGTGAAGACGACTTTCGGATTTACTCAGTATGCCCAGGTTTACATTGATTAGATTGTACGACTGCACGGAGTTCCGACATGCATCGTGTCCGATAGAAGCACCCAGTTTACCAGCCGGTTATGGCAGAGGCTTCAGGAGGCTTTGGGCACTCGCTTGAGTTTCAGTACAGCATTCCACCCGCAGACCGACGGACAGTCAGAGCGGACTATTCAGACTCTCGAGGACATGCTCAGAGCATGCGTTTTAGACTTCGGAGGTAGCTGGGATCATCATTTGCCCTTAGTAGAGTTCTCCTACAACAACAACTACCAGGAGACCATTCAGATGGCACCGTTCGAGGCTCTTTATGGGAGGAGATGCAGATCGCCCACATGTTGGACGGAGCTCAGTGAGAGCAGTATCTTAGGGCCACAGATTGTAGAGGAGACGACAGCGAAGATCCAGTTGATTCGCGACAGGATGAGGGCAGCCCAGAGTAGGCAGAGATCTTATGCGGACCGTCGTCGGCGCAAACTTGAGTTTTCTATTGGTGATCATGTTTTCTTGAGGGTCTCCCCAATGAAAGGTGTGATGAGGTTTGGGAAGAAGGGGAAACTTAGTCCCAGATACGTGGGCCCCTTCGAGATCCTTGAGCGTGTTGGTGCGGTTGCGTATCGATTAGCCCTTCCGCCCAGTTTTCCAGACGTGCATCCCGTATTTCACGTTTCGATGCTCCGCAGATATCTTCATGATCCTTCGCATGCGATTCAGCACCCGACGATCCAGCTTGAGCGCGACCTTTCCTATGCAGAGCAGCCGGTGATGATCTTGGATTGACAAGTGAAGAAATTGAGGTCGAAAGAGATACCGTCCGTCAAGGTACTTTGGCGTGGCCAGCGCGGCGAGGAGGTTACTTGGGAGACCGAGAGCGAGATGAGGAAGAGGTATCCCCATCTTTTTGAAGGTGTGTATGGTTAGATTTTTAAATTCGGAGACCGAATTTCTTTAAGGGGGGTAGATTGTAACACTTTGAATTTCCGTTTGAATGTCTTTAATGATAATTAGTGATCGTACGTGTGATTATAGATATGTGTTTCTAGGATTATTAGTTATTTTTGGTAATGTTAGTATATTGGGAATTTTTCTTGTGTTTGTGCACACTTGCATACTTAGACTTTTTCTTGTGACTTGTTAACCATTCTTGTGCATGGTTGCAAACTTATTTTTCCCCCACCATTTAATCCTTTCACAAAACTCTTTTTATAATTTCAAATCCTAATAAAACAAATGAGCATGGTGTTAGGTAAAGCTTTTGACTTCTTGACCCATTTCCTTGCTCTTTTCTCTCTCTTCTCTTCACTTCAGTTTTCCTGCAGAATTTCCAGCAGAGAAACCCCCATTTCTCTTCATCTTTTCTTCTCCTCTTCACTTCCCTTTGATTCCCAAACAAATCCTACACATTAACCACATATTTCCTTCACAAAACCTTAGTAAAAGTGAGCTTTTTGGGGTGTTTAAGGCAAATCTGCATACACGAGGGGAAAAGCTGAGACTTTGGTGTTTTGCAAGGTCTCTAGAAGGTATAAACCCTGGTCTTAACCTCTTTTTTTCCATAACTTGTAGTATTGTTTAGCAAAAATCACATTTTTTGGTGCATTTTAGTGATATTATAGGATATTTGTGATGTATATGTTAGATTGGTGTTCTCATAGTTTAGTTAGCTCCTTTAAGTGTTATTAGAGCTATTTTAACTAGGTTGCACTTCAGGTTGCACAAAAATACCCTAAAGTTCCTTTTTTTAGTGCAAAGTGTGGATTTTAACTAGAATTTGGGCACTGTAGGATCTGCTACTACCCGAGTTATTGCAGAGCAAATCTAGATGTTACTGTAGCATACACAGGGGGTGTAGAGTGCACACACCAAACCTGGAAGCCCAATTCCCAAGTCTGGCCGCCAAAATGTGCATTCTGGCCGCAAATTGCGGCCAGATGGGGGAGTTTTGGGTTAGGGTTTGGGGTGTGGGTGTCTGCTGCTATGTGGGTTGTTTTGGTATGTTTAGTTTTTCAATATCTTTCCTGTATCAAAATCTGGGGTAGAATACCTATTTTCCCGTATTTTCAACCTTTCGCGACACGCGTGATACGTGTGTGTGGGTTTTGGGTTTTTGCGTATCGCGACGCGTCGGAGTGGTTTCAGACGCGTAACCACACGTTTTAGCGTATCGCGCACACGCGCGCTTGGTTCGCGACACGAGTTACTAGTTCGGCTTTAATGTCGCGTTTGTGTGATTTCAAGCTTACGTGTGATATATTGTGTAATTCTAGGTTCGCAGGCGAGTACGGCGAACGCCGCGCAGAAGGGGAAACAAGTTGTTGGCTACACCTAGCGAGAGACTACGGTGAGTAGATTTCACATCTACGGGGATATCGCCCGCATGGCGTTCTACGTCAGGGCTGATAGGACCTTATAGCTTCCTTAGTATACATTGACTGTTCATGGCTACTATTTAGTGCGTATTGCATTCCCTACTACACTACTATAAATTAGAATTGATAAAACACCGCACCATTACTAACGGTCCATGTGCACGAGCACTATCCTGTACGTTACACACACACCTTTAGTAATTTCCATGACACTCACACTATAGTATATCACATCGGATCATTGCATTGTAGCTCATCTATATATGACATGACTTGATATTCATACTTGATGCCTACATTACATCGGATCATCATATTGTAGCTTATCTATATATGACTTGACATGCTATTCATACTTGATGCCTATATCACTTCGGATCATCATATTGTAGCTTATCTATATGTGACTTGACATGCTATTCATACTTGATGCCTATATCACTTCGGATCATCATATTGTAGCTTATCTATATGTGACTTGACATGCTATTCATACTTGATGCCTACATTACATCGGATCATCATATTGTAGCTTATCTATATGTGACTTGACTTGCTATTCATACTTGATGCCTATATCACTTCGGATCATCATATTGTAGCTTATCTATATGTGACTTGACTTGCTATTCATACTTGATGCCTATATCACTTCGGATCATCATATTGTAGCTTATCTATATGTGACGTGACATGCTATTCATACTTGATGCCTATATCACATCGGATCATTATATTGTAGCTCATCTATATGTGACTTGACATGCTATTTATATTTGACGCACATATCATATCGGATCATTGACTTGTATTTTGGTTTGGATTACATGTGATTTCTGGATTTGGGAACCGTGGCTATTGCAAATATATAATCATTTAAAAAAAACCCGGTTCCCTTGATATGATATTTCGGTGCGTCCGCTATGTGTTTTCTCGATACTAGAGTGATATATGTGAACCCGAATCGAGGAGCTGGTTGAGGTCGATTACGGGTACATGGTTGACCCGGTATGGTACCCCGGGGCGAGAACGGTTTCGCTGTGCAGTAGACGGTGTGCCTGGCAGAGGGACTACTACCTACCGGTGATTGGTTGGACCTGACAGTTATCCGGAGGGTACTGATCAGAGTCTATAGATGGATGCGGGGTGATCCGTACTGCCGGGGCCGAGGGCCGATACCGCAGACGGAGCCCGTGGGCTGACCCGGAATGACGGGGCCCGATGGATGAGGATTTGTGTGTCGATACTGGACACGAGTATTTATGATATTTGGGTGCCGATGTTGGGCACTCGGGATTCTTAGAGATGTACAGGATTCGAGGGCCGATGAGAGTGCCGGCGCCTGAGCTAATTGGGGGATCTGGGTGCATTGAGGGACACCGATTATATATTCTACGTTGACATTCCGTGTAGATACTATATTGCCCCTGCTCAGCATTTACTATTGTACCTCATCCTGTAGTTACATTACCTGATAGAGCATTGTACCTCATCCTGTAGTTACATTACCTGATAGAGCATTGTACCTCATCCTGTAGTTACATTACCTGATAGAGCATTTGCATGATTATTGCACCTACTGCTTATCACACATTGATATCATCTGTTGGCATATGATAGAGTAGCGCAGTACGTGCATGCTCGCGATTACCTTTATATGTTATCTCTATTCACGAGTTGGCAACACACCCCCGTTGTGCCACAGTGTTTGCAGGTTGCCCTTCGGAGTAGTCGCGGCAGGCTGCGGTTGCATCTTTTGACACAGATACCCCCATAGTTGGTGTACTAGCTCTTTTGCTGATAGGTGGGTTTTGTGCGGTATCTGTTTATCTTTCTGTATGTACATTGTAGTATCTAGTATTCTCCATCTACCATGTATGTATTTGACTTAGAGACTGTGTGAGGACGATGTTGTATTTTATTTGTATTGTGGTGTCGAGCTCGTTGTGAGCCGACTGTACTTGCAGTTTATCCTATCTGTGTTGTTCCCACTTGTGGATCTTGATCTTCGCTACGGCGTCGTATATTACTATCTTGGTGGTTGTTTACTTAGATTTCTTATCATGTTGTAAGTGCTTTCTTTTAAAAACTTATCACACTCTATACTTTCACTAGTTTGATTTCTGGGTTTTCGGTTCACTTAGTCGCGTTACGCCTGTAGACGTTACGTGGTTAAGTGCCGGTCACGGGCCAAACTTTGGGTCGTGACACTAGGATAGCGTCATGCATGCGATTTCTACTTGTAGATGTCTTCTACTCATGAGTTGGCAACTCACCCCCGTTGTGCCACAGTTTCTTGCAGGTTTTGCCGTATAGGTTTCACTGCGGTTTTGTTGGCACTGTTCCTTCCGGGTGATTGCTTTGGTAGGTGGATTCTTTTGCATCAGGACCACCATTGTATATTTGCTATTTTAGTTATATCTAGTAAAACTCCATCAACCAGACTTGTATTTTTTTTGATAGACATAGAAGACCAGTGTATATTCTTTCGACCTTAAAGTCGCGCGCTGTATTATATGGTTTTCCTTTGGTTTTCTTGATGATGTTGGATTTTTATCCTGAGTTTGATCCTCGCCCTTCGGCGTTGTATATTATATTGCTTGCGTGGTTGTGACCGTCAATTGATGAAGAGCTAGCTCCCGCTTGGGGATGCCTTTATTCATTATATATGCTTTATCAGGTTTGTACCCGTTTGGGGTCAGTTTTTATAAAGGAAACTCTACCGAAATTTTCAGAAAAGACTTGAGATTTTAAAAATGCATACTTTGGCTTATGTTGTTAAACTTCTTGCTTTAAAATTGGTTTTTCCTTCACTCTACTGCTTTACTTGGTTTGGATTTATGGGTTTTGGCTTACTTAGATTACGCACGCCTCGAGACGTTTTGTAGTTTAAGTGCCGATCATGTTCTGTACCTTTCGGGTCATGATTGATGAGTACTTGACTACCAGGACTATGATGCAGATCATACTAGTGGGGACAGAGTAGTCGTAAAGTACATCCTCCAAATGTTCCTAGTCGAGGGTGTATCGAGACAGGGCATCGATATACCAGAGTAGACTAGCGTATACGCTTCTCGACCCATATGATGGGCGATGGATGATCCCATATCCATTGGTGTTTGACATCAGAGAAGGTATGCAGGTGCTTAGTGGAGACTGGGTACACTGAACGGACTCGCCGAGAACTCCCAGATGGTATTGTACCTCACGTCAGATAGCAGTTCTCTGGTGACACTGGTACAGGTTAGTCTGTAGACCTGAGATTGTCATAGAGTCTTGTGTGATTCCCACTGTGCTTTGATTTCCACCTTACAACGTTCAAGAGAACGTGCAAAACGGTGGCTTTTTGGTACAGTCCCGAGTCATATGGAGGCAATGAGCGATAGGAGGGGTTTCGTCTCTCCCGGTATAGGGAGTTGATGTTGCGCTATGCTCGATTGGCCATAATAGGAAATCCTTGGCCAGGGTTGCTGAGATCTACTGGTAAGTGTTATCAGTAGTTTCTCGAACCGTTATGGACATTGCATCGGCATGACTTATCAGGCTATTCGGGTCTGACATTACACCACCCCTAGGCTGTGATATGCGACATATCAGGTGAAGTGACTGGGCTGTACGGTAGTGTTACTGATTGGATTCATAGGAGTACGAGCAGGCTTGCTTGTTGATCTTCTGATCGCTCAATACCCGGGTGGCCGTTACGTTTAGCAGACCGCTTGCGGCTTGTGGGTGTTTGATATGATTATCACCTACTGCCAGCGTACTGACGAGTCTTTAGAGTCCTACACAGAGGTTTCCTGGCTCAAGCGAAATAGAGTAGGAGCGCATATGTGATATGTGCGGGACCGAGATTAATGCGAGTATGTGATACTGCATTCTATTCTCGCGAAGTGTGACATGATTTCTTATATGTGATATAGCCGAGTTATCGGATCAAGCGTTGATTCGATAAGATGTTGCATTTGATATTAGTCAGTTATATGTGATATAGCCGGATTATTAAATCAAGAGTTGATTTAATAATTTAATGTATAATTATATATATTTGATATATTACATTACATTAACTAGTATTAGCTCACTTAAGATTTCTTTTCTCACATTTGATAAACTTTACATATATGTGATATATGTATTGTTTTCTTTTTGGCATAAAATATATATATGATATATATAAGTGTGTCACGACCCGAAGGTACGGAACGTGACCGGTACTTAAATTACGAAACGTCTAGAGGCGTAACCTAATCTAAGCAAGCCGAAGCCCAGAAATCTAAACCATTTAAAAGAAGAAGTAAAGGAAAACATGTAGGAAAACAAGTTTAAAAGCAACATCAAATTTTCTCAAAAATTTCGGCGGAGTCTCCTTTGTAAAAACTGGCCCCAAACGGGTACAAACAAGAATAATATATACAAACAATAAAAGGGCATCCCCAAGCGGGAGCTAGATCTACGCCAATAGGCGGAAACAACCACACAATGCACTATAATATACAACGCCGAAGGGCAAGGCTCAAAACTCAAAAGAAAACCAAACCCACCAGAAACCATAATAATACAAGCGCGACTTTAAGGTCGAAATAAAAACAACTGGTCTTCTAAACTATCAAGTAGTACAAGTCTGGTTGATGGAGCTTACTAGATACAAATGAAATACTAAAAGTACAACGGCGGTCCTGATACAAGTGAACCAACCTACCAAGTAAATCACCCGGAATGAAATGATGTGCCAGCAAGCTGCCAAGGAAAACCCGTACATCGAAACCTGTAAGAAAAATTTGGCACAACGGGGGTGAGTTGCCAACTCGTGAGTAGAAGACATCTGCGAGAAGAAATCGAATGCACGACGATGTCGTAAGTCATAATAACATATTTAATATATCACTAGTCATCTAGTAGTGCAGGGTAATAAACTATGCGCAAGTGCAATGCTCAGTGCTCGTGTCCGTACCTCAAGTAGTAACATGTCATATGTATGAGTATGCATGCACCGTGAATGTAAAACAATCAACCATGAAATCTGGATATATCTGTATAAAAAATCTTTAACCTTTATTATAGTAAAATTTGTATGGTAATCTGAAACATCATCAATGAAATCCCTGGAAATCTGTGTCAAGCATCGACACAAAACATGTAAATCTCAAGTCTCAATACCTCATAGTCTCAATATCACATAGTCTCAATATCTCGGGCTCGGTCAGTCCGTATCGGCCCAAATCATCAAATCTCACGACAACGGTCGGTATCCTCCGGATATCCGCCGCGCCAGACATCACCAGTAGGTAGTCTTCCCCTTCCAGGATCATCGTCTAAAACTCGATATTCTTGCCCCGGGGTACCATACCGGGCCCACCATGTACCCGAGACGGTTCATCCACTCCTTGAATCGGGTCTCGAAATCTAACAGAAAACATGAAATCTCATGGTGGACGACACATACATCACGAGAAAACCATAACTTATATTTTAAAAAGAGAGGGGGAGAGAGAGAATTTTTTATATATATATTCATGCGGTTTTCCCCAAAATCCAAAAATCTCATAGAAATCCAAAATCCCAAAATCATGAGTAAGTAAATAATAAGTATCGGCATAAGCCCCACAATACTGCATGATAACATGAAAATGTTAATGCATGAAATGTCTAAGTAATAAATGCAATGTCTAGACTAACACCTGAGAGTAATCACAATATTATATTTATGTAGCCTTTAGCTGATTCTATCAATAAAAGATAATGTGTTCTAAAGTGTACGTGACATGGCAATTACCGATGATGATGTGTGTGAGCTGGCAAATAAGTGTACGTGGAATATGCGTATCATCGGTAATGGTGCTGGTGTCCTAACAGGCAGAGTTTTATTTTAACTAAAGAAACATATGTATGAACATGCAACGTGATGATTACAATCTAAATATAAAGATGAATGTGTACTAACCACTCATTTGGAATATACATAACTAACTAAAAACTATATGACTCGAGCATAAACTAGTATCTATCTAACCCACTAAGGAACTAAACTAAAGAAACTAGTCGATAGGAAATGAGAATCCACCCAAGTCTGAGTCGATATCTCTAATAGTCGGCGATCCAGCCTCAATAGCGTCACGTACATAGTATGACTTCCTCGAGTCAAGAGTGCGGATCAGTCATCACATCTATGCTTCGTACAGTAAAATCCATCTTACGACATCCCAAAATCGGGGTATGGGTCAACTATCACCTATGTACATCATCATTCGTATAATATCATCATCAAATATTATCATGATCAAGGGTACTGTGCTATAATCGCATACATCCCAATATCATCAAATATATATCATTGTCTGTATAAATATACATCGTCAAATGGTCCTCAGAAATATCATGTCACATATATCATATCGTGATTAAGTGATATATATCATATCGTGATTAAGTCACATATATCATATCGTGATCAAGTCACACATATATCATATCGTGATTAAGTCACATATATCATATCGTAATCAAGTCACACATATATCATATCGTGATTAAGTCACATATTACAGTCCGGGTTCTATTCTAGAGTCTCGTATATCTCAATATCATCATCAACTATTATCGTTTATGTATACATATCCATTTTCTCATTTCCCAACGATCTGCTAATATCATAGTACATCTCATATCATACTCGGTCGTATATATTTAACTCACGGCATCACGCCCAATCATACTGACTCCTTCCCAGATATCATATAACCTCCCCATATCACGTGTATATGTTATTTGTGTGTGTGTGTATATATATATATATATATATACATACACACCAATAGAAACCTACACACAATCATATATATATATATATACATACATATACATATACACCAAGTCAAATGTATGTGTGTGCGTGTGTGTCTACCTGAAACCTACGAATTCCCTCCAAGGCATTCATTCTCTGGTTAAGTCTTTCTAAATCGGTCTAGTCCAACCTAAAGTTTTTAATAGGATCCTACTCGCCAAGAATCTAAGGTCATGTTCGACTTCCTAATGACAGTAAGTAATATCCCTATTCTACGATTGCGGGGGTGCTAAACGCCATCCACCCGACTTCCCCCATAGATATACATCTACTCACCTAGCCCTTATCTGTCGAAGTCGATGCCGCCCTCCTCTTCTTCATCACCCTAAGTCCACGTAATGGGTACCTATACGCAAACATATATAATATCGTAAACCAAATTACAGATAAAACCAAAACAGCGCACGAATGTGCATAGGTTAAAACCTATGACCCTCTCATGCAAAAGAACCAAATATCGCTCGATATCGGCGTACAAACACCGATTGATCGAGATAAAACACCAAAAAACAACTCATAGTTCCAAAACTAATTATTTATAATATAAAACATGGTTTAAATCATTGAAACCTTAAAATCGATCAAATCGTCCTATTTCGCAAAAACCTAGAAAACGTCAATTTACCATTTTACTTCAAAACTTGATGTTTAAATGAAAATAATGGCCATAATATTCATTATATATCATAACTAAGTCATACAAATCAATACTATATTTTTATCACACTAATTTGTATTAAATTGAACTTTCTAGTTTGCAATTTAGCCAAATTTAACACCTTTTAAGCGAAAATTCACAATTCCACAAATAAATTTGATTTTGCAAATTTTAAATTGTTAAACCACTCAATGAAACCTTAAGGATGTGCTAAAGCCCTAACTATACTTTTAATGCCACATTTTAAATGAATTTCTAAAACCAAGTTTACAAAATAGCATATTTATCACATTTTATTAACTAACAATTTGAAACTAATAATTAGATTAGGTTTTCGATTCCTTTAACATGTTAATATTCTCATTAAAACCACAATCTAATGATAAAAACCTTAATTAGAATTTTATCTCACCAATATATATATATATATATATATATATATATATATATATATATATATATATATATATATATATATATTGTAAAAACCTAGTTTGCAAAATTGTTTAATTTAAACAATTTTGAAACAACAATTTAAAATACATCAACCATGCTAGATTTTTCGTTTCTAAAAATGTTAAACTGCTTATTATAACCCCAATTAATTAATAAAAACCCTAACTTCATTTTAAATCCCTCTCTTGAATTTTTTTCTAAACTTGCGATTTAAAACCAAAATTAATCACTTAATTAGCTTAAACTAAAATAATTATCCAACAAATTTTCTTTAAGTTAAGATTTATACCTCACAACATGATATCTAGCATGCTCACATAGCCTCCCAAATGTCTCTCTTGCCTCAAGAATTCAAGCTAGAATGAGCAAAGAATAGTGGGTAGGAATTAAATTAGGAATTTGTGGGTTTTTATTTGGATTTTTCATGAATTTTGATGGATTTTTGAAGGGAAAAGAAGTGGAGAAATGGGGGGGGCTGCCATGGGGGAGGCCGGGCAAAGCAATGAGAAAATGAGAGGAAGAAAAATATGTGAGGATTTGTGTAGAAAGTTCTTCAAAAGATACATCTTTTAAATCTTTTCACCATTTTCTTTTTTTATCAATTTTCTTTTCAAAAAAAATGATCCTAGAAAAATATAGAACCATGAAGAGATTTGAGATAGAATTTTGCATAAAAACACTTGTTTTAAATTGTCATGGTTCATTTTGTAAAATTAACCCATTTCAAATTTATAATTTACACTTATTTAATGTATAATTAAAGCTTATGCTAATATTTGAATTTAATTAATTATGGAAAAATATTTAAGTAAACTAATAATTTATAAGTCACTAAATAAACACCATTTACTAGTAATTATAAAGTTAAAATAGGTCTTTTTAAATTTATGATTAAAAATAATTTATAGTTAAGTTTTACGGAAAATACGGTTTATTTTACCGAAAATCAGAAAATTCACCTAAAAGATTTTATTTATTTAATTAATTATTTATTTATTTTTAAAACGTTACAATCTTCCCCCCTTAAGAAATTCGGCCTCCGAATTTAAATTAAACTCCCTCCAAATACTAAAATATTTAGCAAAACACTCAAATTATCGGGGCTCCGAAATCATCAATACATAACTAAAAATCAACTCCGTCATGTATAACACAATCATTGGAGTTATGGTGAAAATACCATGTCAAAGTCCAATACAAAAACCAACATGAAATTTATCAAAACTATAACTTGTATATAAAGCGCATCGTTGTAAAATCGTCTAAACATCTTAATAGAGAAGCATGCAAAATCCTTTTTTTTAAAATCACCGTGCGATGCGCATGTCACGGCATAAATAGCGGACGTTTATTTTACAAAAAAATAGCTATACATATATATCTTTTACTTAACATACACGTCTCGCCTGGTTACTAAATCAAATAGTAATGATTATAAAAACATGCTGCTCAAAATGAAATCAATCCCAATCACAGTATACGAGGTACTACGTGCGTCCGGTGCGCACGAAAATCGAAGTCAATTACAGATGCCATGAATACGCACAGAAACAAAACTGAGTGCAACGGGTGTGCACCAAAAACATCTGTCAAGTGTAACGGGCGTGAATGACAATAATATCAGGTGCATCTAATCTGTACAAAATCCCGATTTAGTGCATTTGGTGTGCACAAAATCGCATCAAATGCGCCAAGTGTGCGCAAAAATCTCAATCAAGTGCACAGGGTGCACGAAAAACACACTGAGTATCAAAATCGAAATCACAGTACGAAAATGCATGAAAACTATGTCAAAATCATGTGCATCCCTTATGCACGAGATCAAATCAATATCTCAAAATGTATAAAACTAAATCGAGTGCACTGGGTATGCACAAAACAACATCAATACCACTGATATATGAAACACGAATAGAGTGTAATGAATGTACACATAGGAAATACCAATCATAGAACAAAATCCTCGAAATACCAATCATAGAACAAAGTCCTCAAAATATCGTCAATGTGTGCCTTTTCTAATGTCGAATAATTCGGACTCGCCTCCTCATAGCTGTGCTGACTGCGCTACAAACGGCTACGCTCATATCGAGAGTCTCCCATGTAATCTATCCCTTCACCTAATATCCAGACTACGTTAAACTTTTCGATCGATTCATCAAATCCTAAAATTCCCCGAGAGCTCAACACTCAAGTACAGTTTAAAAATATCCAGTACATGCCCCAGCATCTGCGGACCAGCCGTAGAAGGGCAAACCCAAGCCTCACTAATGGCACTACGGAACTGCCTTAAACCCTAAGGTTCAAAGGCGTTCTCATGGTCATTATGCCGAGTTAGGGTTTCATTCTTCTAGAGGGTCCATAGAAATACCTGCATGTCCTTCCGAATACTTTAAACTTGGGAAAATGGCTTTCTGACATTCGTTCGAACCTTTTAACTTCGTCTGGACGACATGTGAATACCCTTCGTCCGCACGCTAAACAATGCTTCAATCCTCAAGAATAAACGATACCCTAATGGTCATCGCATTCGAGCCGCAGCTCCCTCTGTCCGTGCGATCTTGGTAACAGAAACCACCATCCGACATCGACGAAGATAGATCAAAGGAAAGAATAGAATACGGTGCAAGGAAATGTACATCCTAAGGCTTCTTAAGAAGAGTGGCGTATCGTAAGTATGCCGCGGATCATACCCAAGGTACGTCACTCTACCTAAGTCACCTACTCCATCAACCAAGGGTCATCCTAGATTTATACAAAGATTAAACCTAGTGCTCTGATACCAACTTTATCATGACCTGAAGGTACGGAACGTGACCAGCACTTAAATTACGAAACGTATAGAGGCGTAACGTAATCTAAGCAAGACGAAGCCCAGAAATCTAAACCATTTAAAAGAAGAAGTAAAGGAAAACATGTAGGAAAACAAGTTTAAAAGCAACATCAAATTTTCTCAAAAATTTCGGCAGCGTCTCCTTTGAAAAAACTGGCCCCAAACAGGTACAAACAAGAATAATATATACAAACAATAAAAGGGCATCCCCAAGCGGGAGCTATCTCTACGCCAACAGGCGGAAACAACCACACAATGCACTATAATATACAACGCCGAAGAGCGAGGCTCAAAACTCAAAAGAAAACCAAACCCACCAGAAACCATAATAATGCAAGCGCGACTCTAAGGTCGAAATAAAAACAACTGGTTTTCTAAACTATCAAGTAGTACAAGTCTGGTTAATGGAGCTTACTAGATACAAATGAAATAATAAAAGTACAACGGCGGTCCTGATACAAGTGAACCAACCTACCAAGCAAATCACCCTGAATGAAATGATGTGCTAGCAAGCTGCCAAGGAAAACCTGTACATCGCAACCTGTAAGAAAAATTTGGCACAATGGGGGTGAGTTGCCAACTCGTGAGTAGAAGACATCTGCGAGAAGATATCGAATGCATGACGATGTCCTAGGTCATAATAACATACTTAATATATCACTAGTCATCTAGTAGTACAGGGTAATAAACTATGCGCAAGTGCAATGCTCAGTGCTCGTGTCGGTACCTCAAGTAGTAACATGTCATGTGTATGAGTATACATGTACCATGAATGTAAAACAATCAACCATGAAATCTGGATATATCTGTATAAGAAATCTTTAACCTTTATCATAGTAAAATTTGTATGGTAATCTGAAACATCATCAATGAAATCCCTAGAAATCCGTGTTAAGTATCGACACAAAACATGTAAATCTCAAGTCTCAATACCTCATAGTCTCAATATCTCATATTCTCAATATCTCGGGCTCCGTCAGTCTGGATCGGCCCATATCATCAAATCTCACGACAACGGTCGGTATCTTCCGGATATCCACCGCGCCAGACATCACCAGTAGGTAGTCTTCCCCTGCCAGGCTCATCGTCTTCAACTCGATCTTCTTGCCCCGGGGTACCATACCGGGCCTACCATGTACCCGAGAAGGTTCATCCACTCCTTGATTCGGGTCTCGAAATCCAACAGAAAACAAGAAATCTTATGGTGGATGACACATATATCACGAGAAAACCGCAACTTATATTTTAAAAGGAGAGGGGGAGAGAGAGAAGTTTTTATATATATATTCTTGCGGTTTTCCCCAAAATCCAGAAATCTCATAGAAATCCAAAATCCCAAAATCATGAGTAAGTAAATAATAAGTATCGGCATAAGCCCCACAATACTGCATGATAACATGAAAATGTGAATGCATGAAATGTCTAACTAATAAATGCAATGTCTAGACTAACACCTGAGAGTAATCACAATATTATATTGATCTAGCCTTTAGCTGATTCTATCAATAAATGATAATATGTTCTAAAGTGTACGTGACATGGCAATTATCGATGATGATGTGTGTGAGCGGCAAATAAGTGTACGTGGAATATGCGCATCATCGGTAATGGTGCTGGTGTCCTAACAGGCAGAGTTTCATTTTAACTAAAGAAACATATGTATGAACATGCAACGTGATGATTACAATATGAATATTAAGATGAATTTGTACTAACCACTCATTTGGAATATACATATCTAACTACAAACTATAGGACTCGAGCCTAAACTGGTATCTATCTAATCTACTAAGGAACTAAACTAAAGAAACTAGTCGATAGGAAATAAGAATCCACCTAAGTTTGAGTCGATATCTCTAATTATCGGCAATCCAGCCTCAATAGCGTCGCGTACATAGTACGACTTCCTCGAGTCAAGGGTGCGGATCAATCATCACATCTATGCCTCGTACGGTAAAATCCATCGTACGGCATCCCAAAATCGGGGTATGGGTCAACTATCACCTATGTACATCATCATTCATATAATATCATCATCAAATATTATCATGATCAAGGGTAATGTGTTATAATCGCATACATCCTAATATCTTCAAACATATATCATTGTCTATGTAAATATACGTCGTCAAATGGTCCTCAGAAATATCATGTCACATATATCATATCGTAATTAAGTCACATATATCATATCGTGATTAAGTGACATATATCATATCGTGATCAAGTCATACATATATCATATCGTAATTAAGTCACATATATCATATCGTGATCAAGTCACACATATATCATATGGTGATTAAGTCACATATTACAGTCTGGGTTCTATTCTAGAGTCTCGTATATCTCAATGTCATCATCACATATTATCGTTTATGTATACATATCCATTTTCTCATTTTCCAACGATCCACTAATATCATAGTACATCTCATATCATACTCGATCGTATATCTTTAACTCACGGCATCACGCCTAATCATACTGACTCCTTCCCAGATATCATATAACCTCCCCATATTACATGTATATGTTATATGTATATATATATATACCTATAGAAACCTACACACAAACATATATATATATACACACACACATACATACACACCAAGTCAAATGTATGTGTGCGCGTGTGTGTCTACCTGAAACCTACGAATTCCCTCCAAGCCAGTCATTCTCTGGTTAAGTTTTTCTAAATCGGTCTAGTCCAACCTAAAGTCTTTAATAGGATCCTACTCGCCAAGAATCTAAGGTCACGTCCGACTTCCTAATGAAAGTAAGTAATATCCCTATTCTACGTTTGCGGGGGTGCTAAACGCCATCCACCCGACTTCCCCCGTAGATATACATCTACTCACATGGCCCTTGTCTGTCGAAGTTGATGCCGCCCTCCTCTTCTTCATCACCCGAAATCCACGTAATGGGTACCTATACACAAACATATATAATATCGTAAACCAAATTACGGACAAAACCAAAACTGCTCACGAACATGCATAGGTTAAAACCTATGACCCGCTCATGCAAAAGAACCAAATATCGTTCGATATCGGCATACAAACGCCGATTGATCGAGATAAAACACCAACAAACAACTCGTAGTTCCAAAACTCATTATTTATAATATAAAACATGGTTTAAATCATCGAAACCTTAAAATCGATCAAATCGTCCTATTTCGCAAAATCCTAGAAAACGTCAATTTACCGTTTTACTTGAAAACTTGATATTTAAACGAAACTAATGGCCATAATATTCATTTAATATCATTACTAAGTCATACAAATCAATACTATATTTTTATCACACTAATTTGTATTAAATTGAAATTTCTAGTTTGCAATTTAGCCAAATTTAACACCTTTTAAGCCAAAATTCACAATTCCACAACTAAATTTTATTTTGAAAATTTTAAATTGTTAAACCACTCAATGAAACCTTAATAATGTTCTAAATCCCTAACTATATTTTTAATCCCACATTTTAAATTAATTTCTAAAACATAGTTTACAAAATAGCATATTTATCACATTTTATTAACTAACAATTTGAAACTAATAATTAGATTAGGTTTTCCATTCCTTTAACATGTTAATATTCTCATTAAAACCATAATCTAATGATAAAAACCTTAATTAGAATTTTATCTCACCAATATATATATATTTTAAAAACCTAGTTTGCAAAATTGTTTAATTTAAACAATTTTGAAACAACAATTTACAATACATCAACCATACTAGATTTTTCGTTTCTGAAAATGTTAAACTACTTATTATAACCCCAATTAATTAATAAAAACCTTAACGTCATTTTAAATCCGTCTCTTGAATTTTTTTCTAAACTTGCAATTTAAAACCAAAATTAATCACTTAATTAGCTTAAACTAAAATAATTATCCAACAAATTTGCTATAAGTTAAGATTTATACCTCACAACATGATATCTAGCATGCTCACATAGCCTCTCAAATGTCTCTCTTGTCTCAAGAATCCAAGATAGAATGAGCAAAGATTAGTGGGTAGGAATTAAATTAGGAATTTGTGGGTTTTTATTTGGATTTTTCATGAATTTTGATGGATTTTTGAAGGGAAAAGAAGTGGAGAAATGGGGGGGCTGCTGCCATGGGGGAGGCCGACCAAGGCAATGAGAAAAAGAGAGAAAGAAAAATATGTGAGGAGTTGTGTAGAATTTTCTTCAAAAAATGCATCTTTTAAGTCTTTTCACCATTTTCTTAATTATCAATTTTCTTTTCAAAAAAAAAATTATCCTAGAAAAATCTAGAACCATGAAGAGATTTGAGATAGAATTTTGCATAAACACACTTCTTTTAAATTGTCATGGTTCACTTTGTAAAATTAACTTATTTCAAATTTGTAATTTACACTTATTTAATGTATAATTAAAGCTTATGCTAATATTTGAATTTAATTAATTAAGGAAAAATATTTAAGTAAACTAATAATTTATAAGTCACTAAATAAACACCATTTACTAGTAATTATATAGTTAAAATAGGTCTTTTTAAATTTATGATGAAAAATAATTTATAGTTAAGTTTTACGGAAAATACGGTTTATTTTACCGAAAATCAGAAAATTCACCTAAAGGATTTTATTTATTTAATTATTTATTTTTAAAACGCTACAAAGTGTGTCATGCTAGGTTACACATGCAACATGGATGTATGAGACTTATACCATGCTAGGGTTAAGTTAGGGTTTTTATTTATGTTATGCTAATTGAAAAGAGTTTAAGTTTGTTATGGTTAAGCTTGGACAAAAGCTTTTGGATAACCATTGACAAAGTCAACTCTTTTGTCAAGTTTAGCATATTTATTTAACCCAACCCTTAACCTTAGTGCATGGTTTATTCTCTACATGAGTTAGGCATGATATTTTGTGACCATGGTTGCATTTGTAACCTCATGAGTTCATGCTTTTCTTTCATCATAACTTCATCTTCTTCTTCCTCATTCTTGAGCTATCTTGATTTTGACAAAGTGATGAAACCTTGTGAGAAATGTAGGGTTTCCTTATCACCTCATATAGGGTTTGGAAGCATCACACATGCGACAATTTAAATTTTAAGAGGTGCTAAGAAAACTTATCTAGGAATCGAACTAGAATTATTGAGTAACAATTAATAGTATCACATATAAAAGATTATCTATCACTAAGTGGAGAGACTACAACCTTTGTAGATCTCCTAAGGCGACTCCTCGGATCTCCTAAGGTTTGGAATGGCTCTCTTGAACGCTTCCAAGTCCATGACGATCCACCCAAAGTCCTTTTCTCAAAGCTTGTTGCTTCACTTGATCTATGAAATCCTTGAAGCAAACACCCTACACAAAGTAGCTAGAGATGTGTAGGATGATGAAGTGGTTTATGTTCTCACTTAAAACCCTTTCTTACTTTTAACCTCACTCAATTTTAGAACTCAAGAGAGAGCTAGAGAGAGGAAAATGAAGATGGCAATAATTTTCTTTTGGATGAAAAAGATAATCCTAATAATAATGAAAGAGAGAGAGAGAGAGAGATAAATATTAAAACACAAACCATGGCTAATATAAATATCTAGATATTTTGTGATGAGTTAAAGAGCAAAGGAAATTAACCAAGGTTAAGACAATGGTCAACCAAAGAAGTGTATAGAAACAATGACTCATTTGTAAAGAAATGAGTCATTAAGTTAATTTCCTTTATCTTTAACTTAAAACAAAAATATCTATATATATAAATTTGAACCATGTGAGTCTTGCATTGCCATCTTTGTTGTATCATCAACCATGATACAAATGCATGTATGTATGTGTGTATGCACATCAACATGTACATATACATGCATGCATCCATCATAAGAAAAGGGTTTAAATAAATGAGATAAAAGTCAATACTAAATCAACACTTGATTTAATAAACCGGTCATATCTCATACGACTCGACTAATATAAAATGCCCGATTAAAATACGGTATCATATACACGTGTTTAATCGAGCTCCCGCATATATCTCATATGCACACCACATCGTTTCTCCTGAGCCAGGAAACTTCTGTGTGGGACTCTAAAACTCGTCAATACGCCAGCAGTAGGTGATGATCATATCAAACACCTACAAGCCGCAAACGGTCAGCTAAACGTAACGGCCACCCGGGTATTGAGCGATCAGAATAAGAACAAACGAACCTATCAAAACTCCCGTCTATCCAACTGGCAACACTTACCATACAGTCCGGTCTCTTCGTCAGGTATGCTGCATATCGAGTCTAGGGATGGAATCGTCGACCCCAATACCTCAATAAGTCATGCAGGTATATGGTCTACAACAGATCGAGAAACTACTGATAACACTTATCAGTAATATCTCAGCAGCCCTGGCCAGGGACTTCCTGTTATAGCCAATCGTGCACAGCACAGCATCACCCCCCAATACCGGGAGAGAAGAAACCCCTCATATCGCTCATTGCCTCCATATGCCTCGGGACTGTACCCAAAATCCACCTGTTTGTACGACTCAGTAGAGCCGTAGTAGGGTGGAGATCAAAGTACAGTGGGAGGACACACAAGACTCTATGGCGATCTCGGGTCTACAGACTAACCTGTACGAGTGTCACCTGAGAACTGCTATCCGACGTATGATATAATACTACATAGGAGTTCTCGGTGAGTCCGTTCAGTGTACCCAATCTCACTGAGCACCCGTATACAATCTTTGGTGTCAACACACCAGACGGATATGGGATCATCCATCGCCCATCATATGGAACAAGAACAGTATACGCTAGTCTACACTGGAATATCGATGCCCTGTCTCGATATACCTACGACTACGAACATTTCAAGGATATGCATATAAACTACAGGTGTCCCACTAGTATGATCCACATCATAATCCTAGTAGTCAATCCAATATCCTTAGGGCTTTATCAACATATACCAAATGAGTAAAAACATGATCAAGTGAACATATGATAAAGAGAAACCAGATAGCATACTATCATGTCGAGCACGACTGTCCTCTGAATACATATATATATACACATCAGTACATACACTATCACATAATGGCCTCTAGGGCATACATATATCCAACAATCTCCCACTTGCACTAAGGCCAATTATTGGCGTATCTCATACCCAACATCTCAAAAAGTCGCTCATGCTGCGGCTGAGGGAGGGCCTTGGTGAATGGATCCGCAGTGTTGTTCTTTGTATCTACTCTCTTAATCTCGATCTCGTGGCGATCAACTATCTCCCGGATCACATGATATCGCCTCAGGATGTGTCTGGACTTCTAATGGGACTTGGGCTCTTTGGCCAACGCCATAGCCTCATTATTGTCACAATACAAAGGTATTGGATCAATAATGGTTGGAACTACTCCTAGCTCCGAGATGAACTTCCTCATCCAGACGGCTTCGTTGGCAGCATCATTTGCAGCAATGCACTCGGCTTCCATCGTTGAGTCTGCAACGGTATCCTGTTTGGAACTCTTCCAACTCACCGTCCCTCCATTGAGGGTAAATGCAAACCTTGAGATAGACTTGCTGTCATCCTTGTCACTCTAGAAGCTCGAATCGGTAAAGGCCTCCAGTTGGAGATCCTCGTTACTATACACCAACAACAATTCTTTAGTCCTTCGCAAGTACTTAAGAATGTTCTTCACAGCAGTCCAGTGATTCTCCCCTGGGTTTGACTGATACCTGCTTACTGCACTAAGTGCATAAGCAACATCAGGGCGTGTACATAACATCGCATACATTATCGATCCTACTGCCGAAGCATAGGGAATAATGCTCATGCGAGCTCTCTCTTTATCAGACTTTGGGCAATCGTCCTTGGAGAGAGTGACTCTGTGGCAAGCGGGTAAAGCTCCCCGCTTGGAGTCTTCCATACTAAACCTTTTTAGGATGTTGTTGATGTACTTGGTTTGGGACAATCCTAATAACCGTTTGGATCTATCCCTATAGATCCGTATGCCCAATATGTACATGGCATCACCCAGGACCTTCATGGAGAACCTTTGTGATAAGAATGATTTGACCGACTGTAGCATAGGTATGTCATTTCCTATCAGAAGTATGTCATCCACGTACAATACGAGGAATGCGACATTTCGCCCTACAGTCTTCTTATAAACACAAGGTTCATCTGGATTTTTGATGAAATCAAACTCTTTGATAACATCATCAAAATAGATGTTCCAACTCCGTGATGCCTGCTTTAATCCATAAATGGATTTAAGCAACTTACATGCTTTTCCACTGCTCCCACTGTCAATGAAGCCCTCTGGCTGATCCATATAAACGTATTCATCTAAATCACCATTTAGAAATGCAGTTTTAACGTCCATCTGTCAGATTTCATAGTCGTAGTGAGCAGCAATAGCAAGTAGGATCCGAATGGATTTAAACATGGCTACCGGAGAGAAAGTCTCGTCATAGTCCAAACCTGGTCTTTGACGAAAACCTTTCGCTACCAACCTTGCCTTATAGGTCTCCACCTGCCCATCTACACCGATCTTTCTCTTAAAGATCCATTTGCAGCCCACAGGTTTTATCCCGGAGGGTACATCCTCCAAAATCCATACTTTGTTGATGTACATGGACTCCATTTCGGATCTCATGGCATCCAGCCATTTCACAGAGTCACCACTCGTGATAGCTTGATGAAAACTGGCAGGATCATCATCATTCATGATGCAATCTTCTCCGTCACCATCAATAAGAAAACCGTAGTATCTCTCCGGTGAGCAAGAAGTCCTACCAGATCTATGGAGTGGCTGAGGCTCATTAGATTCTGTTATAACTTCAGGTTCAGCCAAGTCGTCATTTGTAACTTGTGTTTCTAGAACCTCTTCTAGATCTACCATATTGCCATCAACTTCATTTGAAAAAATCTCATTTTCTAAAAATGTGGCATACTGAGAAACAAACACCTTTTGTTCCTCCTTGTGGTAGAAAAGATACCCAAACGAATATTTTGGATATCCTACAAATATGCATTTGACTGATCGTGTCTCGAGTTTGTCTGGATTCTGCTTTTTGACAAAAGCCGGACAACCCCAAATCTTAACTCTTTTAAGAGATGGTCTCTTCCCATGCCATATCTCATATGGAGTGGTAGACACGGTCTTGGTTGGAACTTTGTTTAACAGAATAGCTGCAGTTTCTAATGCATGCCCCCAAAATGAGAGGGGTAACTCAGAATCACTCAACATGGATCGTACTATATCTAATAGGGTACGATTCCGCCGCTCTGACACACCGTTGTGCCGTGGTGTGTAAGGGGGAGTGAGCTGAGAGAGAATCCCATTCTCTTTTAGGAAGTCCAAGAACTCAGTACTTAAGTACTCTCCACCTCGATCTGATCGAAGTATCTTGATTCTCTTTCCTGTTTAGTTTTCTACTTCAAGTTTATACTCCTTTAATTTCTCGAAAGCTTCAGACTTATGCTTTATCAAATACACATGACCGAATCTTGAGAAATCATCAGTAAAAGTTATGAAGTAAGAAAAACCGTCTCTTGCATGTTTAGACATTGGCCCACATACATCACTATGTATGAGGCATAGGAGCTCAGTAGCTCTGTCTCCGTGTCTGATTCGTATGTCAAAAACTATTTCTAAACCGCAATCAAGAATGGCGTCGCATGAAGCTAGCCGGTGAGTACGGGTCGGTCCACAGGGATGTTGTGAATCCCCTAGTCGCGCTAACGAGTTAATTCCGAAGGGTGTTCGGATTGGTTATTAAATCTAAAAACCTAATTATTCTATCTACGATTATCTAGATCTATTCTTGCTAGGGTTAAGTTTAGGGATGGTTTAGAAATGCAAGTAAATCTCAACGCTTTCATACCCGAATGAAGATCTATGAGGAGTTATGATAATTATCAATAAAGGGGATTAGATACATTCGGGAAGGTGTTCCTTCCTCTAGGTTCTTGTCCTTCCTTTAGACATTCTTACCCTAACCTCCATGAAAACGCGCGCAACCGGGCCTTTACACTACGGTGTCATTGTTACCTCGAGGGGTAGGATGCCGTAGGGCGCAGTGTGTGCGTGTATGCATGGAGTCCTATTGAAAATATATTATGGGTAAGAAAGGGATGAGAGATCTCATCTCTCAAAATCCTTGCCCAAAGCTAACTCTAAGCAATTTATCTACGGGAAGAAATTAAATCTACCTAGGGCAAAGAATTAAAATCTACACTAGGGCGAGAAATTAAATCTACTTACAGATGCATCCCTCCAATCATCCATGCAAGGTTGTCAGATCTGAATTTCTGAATGGATAGGAAACACCGATGCTCTCCAAAAAGAGATCTGAATTTTATTATTAAAAGGAGGCATAAGATTTACAATCTTTAGAGTTCTATTTATAGGAAATAGAAACCCTAGGTTACATTTTGATCCGCATGTCTAAATTTACAAAAATAGCCATAGGCCAACTTTTCAGCACCGCTAAACATTTTGGTAAAAATTTCTTCGAATACGGGCAGCAGACGGCTGCGGAACCGCGGCAATGGCGGGCTTGGGCCGCGGTTCCGCGGCCCTTTGACAAGATTGGTTGATCAATTTTTTATGGGCTTCTTCAGGGTTCTTTGGGCTTCTGGTTCTTGGGTTTATTTTATCAATTGAGCTTCTACATTAGTTCCAAATCTTCAGTGAATATTTTGCAATGGATCTTTTAACCGTTTTGCCTTGAAAATTTGGACCTTGCGTTGCCTTGTTGATTGTGAACTGCCTTTCGATGTAGGCTTGACTAAGATCCTCCTATTTGTTGGTCAAAAGTCCATATTTTCATCGTCTTTACATCGTTTTCTCTGTTTCCTGTCCAAGAACCTGTAACCTGTAACATGTAGCAGACATGCGTCCAAAGCACCTGTTTAATTATAAAAAGAATAAGAATAGGGAATATGATAATGCAATATTATGGTCTGAACAAATACCCCCAAACTTATCTTTTGCTCGTCCTCGAGCAAACTTATTTTTATTCACTAAAATCTTAACCGCACTTTCGCAGGGAAACGCGATTGCACTAAGCTCGTACAACAAGCCGTTAAACCTCTAGGTGTCCCTAGTAGGAGGAGTGTTGTCTTCTGAGGGTTTTCAGCGGATTACACCCACAAAATCCTATCAATTCGGCCCATTGACTTTTGTTCTCCAATTAGGTCTTCTAACTAAGAATTCTATTATCATCAACCCGCAAATTATCCACCCATATTCTTCACACTTCCTCATTATTTAACTTAAGATTATATATGTTATGTAGACCTACTTAGCTTTCGGCATCTCTTAAGTTCTCCTTCTAAAGTTCCATCTCCACTTAGGAATTTCTATCAACTCTACTAAAGATACAAGTTCTATTCTTCATCCCTTTCTCTCATCTAAACTCCAATTACATACCCCTACGTGTGTGTATAGATCACCCCTACACTTGGAAATTCAAATCAAGCAATCATACTCTCGTCCGTTGTCCAAAGCACTTATTAGTAGGTGAATTTTTAATTGAATTTTTGCTTACACATCCTTCATGCGACCGTTAATACTTCTTGAGGTACCAACAACCGATTACAAGATGCGTTAGCACTTTAAAGCGTAATTCCTAGTTTTGCAACACCCAAGGCTTTAGCAGTGACTCCCAAACCAGTTGGTCTAAGGCACTAGGTGATGAAGCACCCTCGCTAAATATTTTTCTATTTTTTGCATCCTTAAGTAATCACAAAAACCGGTGTCCATTTTTTTTATTCTTTATTCACACTTTTTTTTCTTTTAATTTCTTCGTACTAAGGACTTTAGACAAGAGCATTTCAAGGTCTCCTCTACTATTCCAAGTTTCAAGGTGCGTGATTGTGCAAATTGTAGGGTATACGTTTTCAGAATCTAGACTTAATCTGGGAACTATTTTTCAAACTTATACTCTAATAAGAACATCAATACTCTTCCCTTGTTTCGAATTAGCCAAAGAAGTGAACCCAAAATTTGCCTATTTCTAAATAAACTACAAAGGCATATACTTTCTACCGTTAAACTTTAAGGAAGGTTATCTTTAGAGTTTTTAATTTACTAAGTCTAAGATCTAGTTGTTCCTAGCCAGTTAACCTATCTGTCAAACTCAAGTCAATTAGCCAAAATTGAATACATTAATTTTTATAATTTTTGAAATTTTTCAATTTTTTATGGGTTTTCAAATAAGTATGCAAATGCAAAAAATATGTACAAATGAATGCGAAGGAAGAAGACGTACCGAGCATACCCCCAAACTTGAACTTGACAGTGTCCTCACTGTCATGCTAAACCAAGAGGGTCAAAATACCGATACTCCCCTGTTTATTTATTTATAATTTTTTTTTTTGAATTTTTTATTTTTTTATTTTTTTATAGAAAAAGAAAACAAAAATATATATACATATATACAACAAGGTTCTCCCCAAACTTAAGCTTGGCCTTACACAAGCCAAAGGTTAGCACCAACCATTCAAAAATCTTATCGTGGTAATGGTCGAGTTGGTGAAATGATGGGGTGTAGAAGAAAGAAATGAGAAACACATGAGACCGTGTGGAAAGAAGAATGGTAGAATATAGTCTCGGTGGGGGAGAAGAATGGAGGAAAGGAGAAAGAAGGGTCGCGCGATCTTGAGGGTGTAAATAGAGTGAATAAATTAGCGCAATTTGTGATAACCGATGTGTTAAAAGCGATTGCGCTAACCTATCTACCCGTCGAGAAATGTGATCAAATCCCTCAAGATTCGCAAGAAAACATGGGTACGCCGAACTTGGTATTGGATATGAAAGCGTAACGGTCTCTTGTACGGTCGGAACAATAGGAAGGACGAAAGGGAGTGAATTAGGGATAGTGTTATTCTCACCGTAGTAAACTGTCTCGAACTTGAAAGATTCCATTAATGGTTCGAAACAATTGGAAGCAACCGAGTCTGATGGTTCAACTAACTCATCTAAAAATGTCGTTCTTTGAAGAAACTAGTTCACTTGGTTTGCTAAACCTAGTGAACTAGAATGAGTAGAGAAGAGTTTGTATGGGATTTTATCTATGGTTCTTGATTCTAAACTCATGAGACAAGAGAACCATAGAATCAAGAGAGGGAGGAAGAGGTTGAGGGTGAGAGCAAAGCAAGAGAGCTCAAGAACAAGAGAGAGAATGAGCAAGAAAGAATGAGGCTCTCTTTTGTCTTTCACCCTCTCATAATCCAAAGTCATGATAACTCATCATACAAAAAAAAGTCTTATGTGATGGTTTGAAGCAACCATAACCATATCATTTCATGCACTCATTTTACACAAATGAGCAAGCAAGAAAAAGTCTTTGCCATGAAATGATGGCTATGGTTATCATGATGGTCAACTAGTCAAGCCTAGTCAACCGGTCAACAAAGTCAACAAGTCAACAAAAGTCAACAAGTCAACAAAGTCAACAAGTCAACAAAAGTCAACAAGTCAACAAAGTCAACAACCATATCACCATAATACTTAATTAATATAATAGTTAATCACATATCAAATTCTCATTAGGGTTGAGCAAAAAGTCAAATAGTCAACGGTCAACTGTCAACAACCCTAATGAGAATCCGCTGCCTCTGCCTCCCTGTCAACTGTGCATACACACCCGCATCCGCGTTCCGAGGAACACGAATGCACACTGGATAAATCCAATCCCAAAAGGTACACTAGGATCTGGCTTAAACCAAAGCCCGCTAGTGTAAACTGTCCGGACACTGTACGTGCACAAGTGCACGGATGTGACCGAACCCTGTCGCAAAACCATGCGACCTGTCGCAATACCATGCGACCTCTACTCTTTTGCCTAAAGGCGAAAAGCTTTCTGTGTGGGACTCTAAAGACTCGACACTACGCTGGCAGTGGGTTTAACCACAGACCGCAAGCGGCACTAGCTGTGCGTAACGGTCCCCAGGTAATGCCGACAAGAAGACCGACGAGGTGAAACCCATCTGAACTCCTACTGAGCCTGAGTGTGACATTCTCCGTACAGTCCGGTCTGTTCGTCTGATACATCGCATGGCGGGCCTAGGGGGCGGTAAACGTCAGTCCCCCAATAGCGGTACAAGTCGTGCCGGAGCGAAGCCCAAAACACCCTGAGATAACACTGGAAACCTACCAGTATATCTCGTTTGCCCTGGCCAGGGACTACTCGTGTAATGGCTCTCCTAGACACAGCGCGATGTCAACCCCCAATACCGGGAGAGACGAATCCTGTCTAACCGTCACTGTCTCCAAGTGCTTCGGGACTGCACCCAACCACTACCTGTTTGCACGACTCCTTTGAGCCGTGGTAGGGTAGTGATCAAAGTACAGTGGGAACACACTCGAGGCGAAGTGACAGTGTCAAGTCAGCGGACTAAGCTGTACTCATATCACCTGGGAACTGATAACTGACGATAGGTATAATACCAACTAGTCAGTTCCCGACGAGTCCTGTCCAGTGTACCCGTAACCTAACGAGCACCCGCATACTATCTCAAGTACGACGTACTGACGGCTGTGGGACAGACCGTCTCCCATACTGGGATGAGAAGCGCATGCACTGGTCTACTCCGGAGTATCGATGCCCTGTCTCGATAGTCCTGCGACCAGGGACCTGCATAAGGATGTGCTTATAGATTACCCAACCCCACTAGTGTGACGGCCATCACATCGCTGGTAATCAAGCAAAGATCCTAAGGGCTCCACTAATGTGTATAGGCGATATACAAAATATAAACACATGTACACATTGAAGTAGAAACAAACCAAGTAGCATACTACTATTTTGAGCAAGATTGTATATACAAGGTGAATATCCCAAGCATCCATTAAGTAATATACAAACCAGTATGATACAGTAATGGCCTCTAGGGCATATACACTAACAGTCTCCCACTTGCACTAAGGCCATATACTGGCGTATCGAAGACCTATCATCTCGATCAGCCGCTCGAACTGAGTCTGGGGCAGGGCCTTGGTGAATGGATCTGCAGTGTTATCTTCTGAAGCGACTCTCCGAACCTCGATCTCCTGGCGATCTACGATCTCCCTGATCAGGTGATACCGCCTCAAGATGTGCCTGGATCTCTGATGGGACCTGGGTTCCTTCGCTAAAGCTATAGCCCCGTTGTTGTCGCAATACAGAGGTATTGGATCAACAATGGACGGAACCACCAGAAGTTCTTTCAAGAACTTCCTCATCCAGACAGCTTCTTTTGCGGCATCAGATACAGCGATGTATTCCGCTTCCATCGTCGAGTCTGCAACGGTTTCCTGTTTGGAACTCTTCCAACACACCGCCCCTCCATTGAGGGTAAAGACAAAACCCGACATGGACTTGGAATCATCCTTGTCACTCTGGAAGCTGGAGTCAGCAAAGGCCTCGATCTGGAGGTCTTTTCCGCCATACACCAAGAACATCTCCTTAGTCCTTCTCAGGTACTTGAGAATGTTCTTTACCTCTATCCAGTGTTTCTCCCCAGGGTTTGACTGATACCGGCTTACCACACTCAGTGCATAAGCTACATCCGGTCTGGTACACAACATCGCATACATTATAGAGCCTACCGCAGAAGCGTAGGGTATAATAGACATGCGATCCCTCTCTAAATCAGTCTTGGGAGACATCTCTTTAGAGAGGGTGATCCCGTGACAAGCCGGTAGGTTACCGCGCTTGGAATCTTCCATACTGAATCTTTTCAGCACGGTGTCGATGTACCTGGACTGAGAAAGTCCTAATATCCTCTTGGATCTGTCACGGTAGATCCGGATACCCAGAATGTATGAGGCATCACCCAGGTCTTTCATGGAGAACCTGTGTGACAAGAACCCCTTGACAGATTGTAGCATAGGAATGTCATTTCCTATTAAGAGAATGTCATCCACGTATAAAACGAGGAATACTACAGTTCTCGTTACAAATCTACTATAGATGCATGGTTCATCTGGATTTTTGATAAAGCCAAATTCTTTGACCGTCTCATCAAAGAAGATGTTCCAACTCCGCGATGCCTGCTTTAGTCCATAGATGGACTTAAGCAACTTGCACACCTTTCCGCTGCTCCCACTCTGAATGAAACCCTCTGGCTGGTCCATATAGACACACTCCTCTAAATTTCCATTTAGAACAGCTGTCTTTACGTCCATTTGCCAGATCTCATAATCGTGGAAGGCAGCAATGGCAAGAAGGATCCGAATGGATTTCAGCATGGCTACTGGAGAAAAGGTTTCGTCATAGTCCAAGCCAGGTCTTTGACGGAAACCCTTTGCTACCAGCCTAGCTTTATAGGTCTCAACCTGCCCATCTACACCAATCTTCCTCTTGAAGATCCACTTGCATCCTACGGGTTTTACCCCATCTGGAGCAATGTCCAACGTCCATACCTTGTTGGTGTACATGGACTCCATTTCGGTCCGCATTGCATCCAGCCATTTCACTGAGTCAACGCTCTGAACGGCCTGCTGGAAGCTAGTAGGCTCATCATAATCTATGATGCAATCCTCTCTATCCCCGTCTATGAGAAAACCGCAGTATCTCTCGGGCGGATGAGACTGCCTACTACTCCTGCGGAGCGGCGTAGGAATGTCCTGTTCTGTTGAACCCTCTGGTTCCACTAACCTTTCAGTAATAGTCTGTGGTTCTGGAATTTCTTCCAGTTCTACTGCGCTCCCACTAATTTCCTTTTCCAAGAACTGGTGTTCTAGAAAGTGGGCATTACGAGAAACAAGGACTTTTTGTTCCTCTGCGTAGTAGAAAAGATACCCCCTGGTGTTCTTTGGGTATCACACAAACTTGCACAGTACTGAGCGTGCCTCGAGTTTGTCCGCATGCTGCTTTTTGACAAAAGCTGGACATCCCCAGATCTTCAGATATTGAAGATAGGGTTTCTTCCCACTCCACATTTCATATGGGGTGGTAGGCACAGTCTTAGTCGGAACTCGGTTCAAAAGGTATGCTGCTGATTCTAGCGCATATCCCCAGAATGATCGCGGTAACTCAGCGTTACTCATCATGGACCGCACCATATCCAATAGGGTGCGGTTCCGTCTCTCCGATACACCGTTATGTTGCGGGGTGTATGGAGGAGTAAGCTGAGAGAGAATTCCGTTCTCTTTTAAATAGTCCAGGAACTCGGCACTTAAGTATTCTCCACCTCGATCCGATCTTAGAATCTTAATACTTTTGCCGGTCTGTTTCTCTACTTCATTCTTATACTCCTGGAATTTTCCAAAGGCTTCGGACTTATGTTTCATTAAGAAGACATAACCGTACCTTGAGAAGTCATCCGTAAAAGTAATGAAGTAAGAATGTCCGCTTCGGGCATGTGTAGACATTGGACCGCACACGTCACTGTGTACGAGTCCCAAGAGCTCGCTCGCTCTTACTCCATGTCCAGTAAACGGAGTCTTTGTCATCTTTCCTTTGAGACAGGATTGACAAGTGGCATACGACTGATATTCGAACGCATTAAAATACCCTTCTGTATGTAACTTCGTCAACCTTCTCTCATTGATGTGACCCAATCTACAATGCCATAAGAAAGTCTGATTTATTTCTGGAGACTTTCTTTTGTGTGTATTCTGGACATTGAAAATCTGTGGTTGGTTCAATACGTATATACCATTACTCAATGTACCTGACCCAATCAAAACTTGATTAAGGTGAATGTTTACAACATTACTTACAAACGCAAATTCATAACCTTCTTTAGAAACTAAAGATACAGAAATGATATTACAAGTTGCGCTGGGTACAAAAAAGCAATTACGCAAAACCAAAACATGTCCATCTGACATTCCCAGGTGATAGTCCCCTACGGCTTTAGCATCCATGCTAGCTCCGTTCGCAACTCTGAGGGTCATGTCACCTGCCTTCAAAACCCTACGGTTTCTCAACGCCTGCAAAGAATTACAGATATGAGATCCTGATCCGGTATCCAAAACCCAGGAAGTAGAGTTTATTGAAAGACAGTTTTCAATAACATACACACCTGAAGCTGAAGCTGCAACCTGCTTCAATTCCTGTGTTCTGGCCTTCCAGGCCCTGCAATCATTCTTCCAGTGTCCTTTCTTATGACAATAGAAGCATTCTTCCTTATCCACAAGCTTCCCCGCTATCTTTGTTGCTTTACCTTTTCCCTTCGTATCCGCCTTACTAACACCGCCCCTTGGTTTGGCGGGGGCCTTCTTCTTCTTTCCCTTGGCTTTCGCCTTGGACCTAGAAGAAGATGATCCTCCTACAAACAAAGTGGATGTATCCCTACCTTTCAGTAGGGTGCCCTCTGCGCTCCTCAGCATGTTGAGGAGCTCTGAAAGTTCAACCTCTTTTTCTTGTAAGTTGAAGTTCAGTATAAACTGGGCGTAAGTGGAAGGAAGGGACTGGAGAACTATATCCGTATATAGCTCACTCTCCAATGTGATCCCTAGGTCCTCGAGCTCCTCAATGTAGCCGATCATCTTTAGCACGTGCTCGGCTACTGATGATCCGACGGCCATTCTGGTCGAAAATAACTTTTTCGACGCTTCGTATCTTGCGATACGATATTGCTCTCCATACAGTTCTTTTGTATGAAGCAATATGGATTCCATGTCCATATTCTCGTGCCTCCTCTGATGTTCGTTGTCCATCGAGGCAAGCAGGAGGCATTTGGCCTTCGCGCTATCAATCTCCCAAGTCTTGCGGATTTCCTTATCCGCGACGCTGGAAGTTGGACCAGGGACAGGGGGAGCTTTGGTGGTAAGAAGATACCCCAGTTTGTCGTAAGTGATTGCTATCTTGACATTCCTGAGCCAATCTTTGTAGTTTGGCCCTGTCAGTTTGTTTTTATCTAGGAGTAACTTAAGTCCAGTCATGTTGATTGGTCGCTGCAATTAGGAGAGAGAAGAAGAAACACTCAGCATGATGCTCTTGCAAGTTTAGAGTGGTTTTTAGTTTGTCTAAACAGGATGGCTCCCACTGTTTCTCGAATCCCTCCTCAAACCATAAAGGAAGAATTAGTCAGGATCAATCCCACCGTATAATACTTGCTTAACCGTTCAGCCAGGCCGGTGTCGGTACTTCGAGGGAGGTTTTCCAACGCTTTCGCGAAGTTCCTTAATTAAAGAACCTCTTTTCCCTGGGGGCGTAGCCCCGCTAACACCTTTCTAGGCACCTACTAGGTTTATAGCATTGATCGTTAAGTGAGAAATTTCCCGAGGAGTAGCATATACTCACAGTAGGATCGGGATCCAAATATCATTGCGTGACGAAACTGAAGGAATCCTACCAGAATCATCACACTCCAAATGGTATGCAAATCTAGCAAGTTTCAGTACTTATGAAATTCCCGATGGGGATTTTTGCCCCATGCTCTTATGACCTTAGCGTGAGGTCAAAATGTCATAAGTCACATGTCAAGTTCGTCCCATCATTATCCAGGTTAATTTGAACCCACCCGTACATACCCTTGACGTAGGCCAAAATGGCAGTACGACTGTCTCAAACCAACGCATTCTATCTATGCAACAGATAAATATCCGGCAGCTACCAATCACTATGCCTTGGCGTGAGGTCAAAATACATAGCTTGAATACTATCGAATATTTAACTGAAATGATGGAGGGCTACGGATGGTTTTGGCAAAACCGTGAACGTAGTGAACTTGATTTGGTCGATGGAACGAGATAGCTTTTAAATGGAGTGGCTCAAACTCCGTATTTTAAAAGTTTGTTTTGAAAAGAACCGAGTGGTTTTTCGAAAGTGTTCCAACGACTTTAACTTGGTTTATTATCTTGCATTAGTTCTTTTAATGCGTGATATTCTTGCATTAGTTCTTTTAATGCGTCCCATCATTTAATCCTACCATTGCAGAAAACAACCAAAATATGACGTACGCTTATGCCATTCGCATTCGCCACGGGGCCCCGTCATTACCCGTTAGGTTACTTAACTAACGACAGAGCGGGGGCTGGGCTAGCGCGTCTGTAAAACATAAGCAACGCCTAAATAATATCATATATAGATATACTGCAATGATAAACATTTCAGATCACAGATGAATACATTGGATATACTAGGAATCTGTAATTCGTACGAGCCTGTAACGAAAGACAGATTACACGGTCGCGGTGAATAGCCAAAACCCCACCTAAGACCCCTACGGGTGCGGCAAACTACCCGCCAAGTACCCGAAGCGTAGCAACCTTCCTCATCTCCATGAGTAGGCCACTCGACACTTCGGCATACCCGGTAGTTTGTGCACCCCCTCCATGGGTCTATCCTAGGAGCAAAAACAGTAAAAAGAAATTATACAATGACGGCTACAACCCCGATCCGGTTGTGCGGCCATACAAATAATTATTACATCAATTTACAAATTTACATGAATTGAAAGAAAAGAAAACTCTCGTCTCACAACCCCCGGCTATTCACCCGCGACAATCCAACATATTCATATACACATTCCAGCACATTACAGATCACAGATTTGTATAACCCCCACTAATCGATATATAGCGATTAGTAGACGTTCAATACAAATATCACATTACAGAAAACCCGTTAGCTTAAGTCTTTTAGAAGTTCGATCAAAAATACGGATTATCGGGACCCCAAAATAAAATTTTCGTTCTGGAAAATCTGGGCAGAAAATATATATTCCAAAAATCCCAAAATACCCCAAAGAGTAAACTGCAAAAAAGAAAACCCTTGACCGAGTCAACTCGGCCGCGTTTCCGCGGCGGGAGCGTGCTCCCGCCGCGGAAACGCGGCGCTTTGATCGAGTCAGGGGCCCAAATTTTTGCAGTTTCTTTAAAAAAGCCTGAGTCGATTTTAGGTGTATTTCAAAAAGGTTTTCCAGCACTTTTAAAATCGACAGAAAGTTTAAAATTCCGGGGTTCGTTTCGGGACTTTTTCGTTGATCGATCTTCTAGTTACTTGCTAACATGTTAGATAGAGTTTAACTAGGCTCTAATACCACTGTAAGTCCATGCTACCTCTCCCGGTACTTTCGGGAATGCGGAATTTGGTAAAAAACGATTTTTACGGAGGTGGTAACATGGACCTAAAACCCGGATCTTGGTTAAACATCTATCTAGCAACCTAACTACGAGTTTCTAGCTACTCGGTTAGGGGGTTATACCTTGCTTGTCTTGAACTCCTTCGTCTTCAAGCTCCGATGGTGGTCCGGAATGGCTTCTTCTCGTCGTCTCCGTACGCCGAAGATAGATCCACCTGAAAGCTCCAACCTTTAGCTCCTTCTTCGTTCTTTGAAGAAACTAGTTCACTTGGTTTGCTAAACCTAGTGAACTAGAATGAGTAGAGAAGAGTTTGTATGGGATTTTATCTATGGTTCTTGATTCTCAACTCATGAGACAAGAGAACCATAGAATCAAGAGAGGGAGGAAGAGGTTGAGGGTGAGAGCAAAGCAAGAGAGCTCAAGAACAAGAGAGAGAATGAGCAAGAAAGAATGAGGCTCTCTTTTGTCTTTCACCCTCTCATAATCCAAAGTCATGATAACTCATCATACAAAAAAAAGTCTTATGTGATGGTTTGAAGCAACCATAACCATATCATTTCATGCACTCATTTTACACAAATGAGCAAGCAAGAAAAAGCCTTTGCCATGAAATGATGGCTATGGTTATCATGATGGTCAACTAGTCAAGCCTAGTCAACCGGTCAACAAAGTCAACAAGTCAAAAAAAGTCAACAAGTCAACAAAGTCAACAAGTCAACAAAAGTCAACAAGTCAACAAAGTCAACAACCATATCACCATAATACTTAATTAATATAATAGTTAATCACATATCAAATTCTCATTAGGGTTGAGCAAAAAGTCAAATAGTCAACGGTCAACTGTCAACAACCCTAATGAGAATCCGCTGCCTCTGCCTCCCTGTCAACTGTGCATACACACCCGCATCCGCGTTCCGAGGAACACGAATGCACACTGGATAAATCCAATCCCAAAAGGTACACTAGGATCTGGCTTAAACCAAAGCCCGCTAGTGTAAACTGTCCGGACACTGTACGTGCACAAGTGCACGGATGTGACCGAACCCTGTCGCAAAACCATGCGACCTGTCGCAATACCATGCGACCTCTACTCTTTTGCCTAAAGGCGAAAAGCTTTCTGTGTGGGACTCTAAAGACTCGACACTACGCTAGCAGTGGGTTTAACCACAGACCGCAAGCGGCACTAGCTGTGCGTAACGGTCCCCAGGTAATGCCGACAAGAAGACCGACGAGGCGAAACCCATCTGAACTCCTACTGAGCCTGAGTGTGACATTCTCCGTACAGTCCAGTCTGTTCGTCTGATACATCGCATGGCGGGCCTAGGGGGCGGTAAACGTCAGTCCCCCAATAGCGGTACAAGTCGTGCCGGAGCGAAGCCCAAAACACCCTGAGATAACACTGGAAACCTACCAGTATATCTCGTTTGCCCTGGCCAGGGACTACTCATGTAATGGCTCTCCTCGACACAGCGCGATGTCAACCCCCAATACCGGGAGAGACGAATCCTGTCTAACCGTCACTGCCTCCAAGTGCTTCGGGACTGCACCCAACCACTACCTGTTTGCACGACTCCTTTGAGCCGTGGTAGGGTAGTGATCAAAGTACAGTGGGAACACACTCGAGGCGAAGTGACAGTGTCAAATCAGCGGACTAAGCTGTACTCATGTTACCTGGGAACTGATAACTGACGATAGGTATAATACCAACTAGTCAGTTCCCGACGAGTCCTGTCCAGTGTACCCGTAACCTAACGAGCACCCGCATACTATCTCAAGTACGACGTACTGACGGCTGTGGGACAGACCGTCTCCCATACTGGGATGAGAAGCGCATGCACTGGTCTACTCCGGAGTATCGATGCCCTGTCTCGATAGTCCTGCGACCAGGTGTTGGAGATAGTGCCCTCAGAGTCAATTATTAGGTCACAGGTACGTGATTGCAATGATTGATGGAGGACCTATCCCGGTAGGACAGTCTTACTCGAGATGATAGTATGCTATCTGGTTTACCTTTATCATCGTGTACTGTTTCAGGTGACCTGACAAGTCGCTATTACACGTTGGTAGAGCCCCTAGGATTCTTGCTTGACCACCAGCAGTATGAGGGCGATCATATAAGTGGGAGCTGGGGTCTATAAGCATATCCTTAAATGGTCCCTAGTCGTGGGAGATTCGAGACAGGGCATCGTTTCTCCAGAGTAGACTAGTGTATACAGTCGAGACCCCGACGAGGGGCGGTGGCCGGTCTCACAAGCCACTGGTGTCAGTTGGATCACCTAAGATGTATACAGGTGCTCATTGGGTTATGAGTACACCGGACAGGACTCGCCGGGAACATGCTAGTTGGTCATATACTAGACGTCAGATGGCAGTTCCCTGGTGACATGTGTGCAGGTTAGTTCATCGACCTGGGGATCGTCATTTGTCTCGTGTGAGTTCCCACTGTACTTTGATTACTACCCTACCACGGCTTAAAGGAGTCGTGCAAACAGGTTTTAGTTGGGTGCAGTCCCGAGCCACATGGAGGCAGTGAGCATATCTTCAGGGGTTCGTCTCTCCCGGTATTGGGGGTGAGGTCGTGCTGTGTCTAGGAGAGCCATTACATGAAGCCCTCGGCCGAGGCAAGGAGATTTACTGGTAGGTATTCCAGTAGTATCTCAGGGTGTTCTAGGCTACACTCCGACACGACTTGTACCGCTTTTAGGGGTCTGACTTTTACCAACCCCCTAGGCCCGCCATGCGATGCTCATAGATGAACGGACCGGACTGTACGGATATTGTCACTGACAGGCTCAGTAGGGAGTCAGGCTGAGTTCGCTCACAGACGTCCCTTTTGGTCAATACCTGGTAGCCCGTTATGTATTGGCTTATACCTCTAACGTGCTAGTGGTTAAATCCACAACCAAGGTGTTGATGAGTCTTTAGAGTCCCCCACATTCTGTTACTCAGCTTTCGGGCGAAAAGTTGTAGAGGCCGTATGGAGATATGGCAAGGTCCGATCAGATACGTGCGGTATTGCACGGATCAGGATCGGACAGTTTGTACTATAGGCCGTATGGATATATGGCAGGGTTCGATCAGATACGTGCGGTATTGCACGGATCAGGATCGAACGGATATTACTAGCCGGCTTTGGTTTAAGCCGGATCCTAGTATAGTACAGTGTAGACTTTGTCTCATTGCATTTGTATTTCGGTCGAAATACAGATGCGGGTGTGTATGCACAGTATCGGGGTTTTCCTGTAATTTATTACGGGACCAGTTTTCTGGAGTTGCCAGTTTGCTTTCCGTTTCGGCCGATTTCCATTGTTCCGTTCATTGGCCGAAGATTGGTGGAGGAGGGCTTATTTGCATTGTTGCAAATAAGTGGTTGTGGAGGGGGTTCTTTGCATCTTGTAGTATCATGATGGTTTTCATGATGAGCACCATCACTTGACTTCTTCTTCTCATGATGGCTTGACTTTTTGAAGCCATCATGCATGAGATGATGGTTGCCTTGGAGTGTTGGATTTGTTGTGATCATTCCCTTTTGCATGATAGCTTTCCTCTCTCTCTCTTTTGTATTAGATGAGAATGGCTCCCATTTGATTAACTCTCCCACTCACTCCATTCTCTCCTCCCCTTCTAGTTATGGCCGGCCAAGCTTGGAGGAGGGGTTGCCCATTTTTGTAGTGGGGATTTTTGCTCTCTTGATGTTAGAAAAATCCCCAAGTTCCTCCACATTGTTCTTGTATCATCCCTCCACCTAAAATGGCATCTCCATGAACCCCAAAGTGAGACTTCTTCACTACACATTCTACAGCGAATCTTGGGCACGTCGAGTAGCCGGCTTCGTGCCCGAGTTGCCTCGGCATTGAGGTGGGAGCCCGTAAAAGAAGTAGGCGATGTGGTGCGCTTCCGGCGACGAGGAGGAGACGGGACATTCCGCAGGAGATCGGGACGATGACGAGAAGACCGGAGGACTTGGATCGTCGGTATATCTCTTTCCCATCTTATAGTTAGCTAGGACTAATTAATGGTTCGATCCGGGTATTAGTGCGCGGCGGTTTGCCAGTTCAAGAAAATTAAAGTTTATCACCGCTTCCGCATTTGGCCGTCGGATTGACGGCCGGGGCGCCGCCGTGCACTTACAGTGGTATCAGAGCCTCGCCATTAACTTAGTCTAGCTTCGTTTAATGTGTTTTACAATTCGTATCGAACAAATGTTCCAAAAACCCAATATCACCCACGACAGTTTTCTGTCGAAATTTTTTAGTCTCTAAAAATTTTTCAGGTTGTATAAAAGTACTGTACAGGAAGTTATAAGGCTTCTGGAAAAATTCGGTTCATTGATCCATTAAGGGGAGCGCGGAACAGTGGCCAAAACCCACATTGGGCCGCGGTTCCGCCGCAGTATGTAGAGATCAATGGGCCAAATTTCTCCAGTGGGCTTCTGGGGTGATTTTTGGGGTTTTGGAATATTAATATTGGGCCCAGAATTTCCCGATCTGCTACAGTAATGTTTTGGGGCCCACTTGTTAAAGTTTGATCGATCGGATATTTTAAACACATTATTTCACAGTATTTACATTATATCTGCGACCGTGAATGTCACTTGATCGGTAAATCCGGTCTAACTGCTATAGCCCGGTTAGACGGATTTGCGAACGTGACTTTCACGTTGATGTTCTGTTTTTGCTGTGATGTTGCGGATCGGTCGTGGGGGATAGCCTGGATGCAATGCTAGTACAGTTGTGGTTGTATTATGTACATTTGATATTGCGGGACGAGCGTCCGACATGTGGACTGCCGTCACTGCCTGTTTGTATTATTATTTTGGGGCACGGCCAGGTTGCGGTCGTTGTACCCGTTGTATGTATATTTTACTTTCTGTACTAGGCTTACCCCGCGGAGGGGTGCACGGATAGCCGGGTTCTAGAGGGCAACAAGCCCGCATCTCATGGCATTGGGACGGAGGGGGCTTCACTCTAGGATTGGCAGGCTATTCGCCGCACTCGTATGGGGTACAGGTTGACCCAGGAGGGGTGCCCAAGTTACCGGATTCCGTGAAGTGCAGGGTGGTCCATTCACGGCGCTGAAGGGGGCTGCCTCGCTTCAGGTTTTGGCGGGTGACTTGCCGCGTCCGTAGGGGTCTAGGTTCTCATTGCACAGGCTATCCACACGACCAGGGGAACGTCGGGTTTCAGCGGCTCTGTGAAACCCGGGGATCCCAGATATCTGTATTGTTTCTGTGATGCTGTACATTTCTGTGATGTTGCATTTTTTATCACGCCTTGAGAGAATATAATATATTGGTATATATATTAGTAGATGTTGTATATGTTTTACATCCGCGCTAGTCCAGTCCCCGCTCTGTCGTTAGTTAGCTAACCTAACGAGTAATGACGGGACCCAGTGGCGAATGCGGATGGCATATACGTACATCAGTATATTTTCATTCTTTTTGGTGTGATCAATTGATGGGACTGCGTTGATTCCGATCAATGCAAGTTAAAAACAAACCTAATCTGATGTTGTTGGAACACTTTTCAAAAAGCTGTTATTGCAAGGACGTTCACTTTTGTTTTGCATCGTGATATTCATTTAGAATATCCTGCTCCTCAGTCGACGAGGCAAGGGCCGAGATCCCTTCACCGGGAGTGACCCCTTGGACAGAAGTTTGCGTCAGGGCATTAACTTCACTATAGCCGATTGCTTTTGCTTTGCACCGTGGTATTCAGTTGGAATATCCTGCACCCCATTCTACGGGGAAAGAGCCAAGATCCCTTCACCGGGAGTGACCTCTTTAGCAAAGGTTTTCGTCACTATATTTTCAAAAAGCTATCCGTTCCTTCAACGATATTAAGTTCATTACGTTAAAGGTTTTCGCCAGAAACCATTCGTAGCCCTCCGTCGTTTCATATGGATAGTCAATAGTATTCAAGCTGTGTTTGTTGGCCATAGTCAAGGCACAGTGTTTGGTAGCTGTTGGGTATTCATATGTAGCATAGATAGATGCGTTGGTTTGGGACAGTCGTATAGCCTTGTTGGCCCTAGTCAAGGGCTTGTACGGGTGGGTTCAAATCAACCTGGATAATGACGGGTAGAACTTGACATGTGACTTATGATTTGTTGGCCTTAGTCAAGGTCATAAGAGCATGGGGCAGAAATCACATCGGGAGTTTCAAAAGAACTGAAACTTGCCAGATATGCGCATACCTTCTGGAGTGTGATGATGTGAGCGGATTCCGTCACGTTATCATGCGATGAGAGTTGGATCCCGATTCCCACTGATGAGTTGGTTTACTCCTCGGGTGATCCCGACTAATTCTTCTTTTAGGTTTGGAGAAGAATTTGACGGTATAGTGGGAGGATTCCAGATTAGATAAATTGGTAACCATTCTGATCTAGGTTAGAGTGCACGCTGAGTGTTTCTTTTCTCTCTCTCTGGCAGCGACCATTTGACCCGACCCTAAGACTATGACTCAGTGACCAAGTTGACCGAACCTTCTTAACACTGGCTTTTGGATTGTCAGAGTTGCAAACCTCATTGCCACTCCTACTTTTACCCTTTTCTCCAGGACACCCCGTGTTGCTACGAACGTCCACTTCCATTGGACAAAACCATCGTATGGTTAGATACGAACTCGAAGGAATTTATTCGAGGATGGTTTCAGGTTCTGGAGAAAACGGATAGGATTATTCAGTTGTCTTTTCCTTTTACCTTCTCTCAGGTTGCGAGTACTCCTTGGTTTAGGAGATAGTACACCTATTACGCAAATTGGATAGTCTTCTTCCAAACCATAGGCTGGTGCCGACTGGTAGGGAATGAAGAAAACCAATTAGCATAACGATGGTGTACAGAAGGTATTAAGTTCAGACAAAGCAAGGGATTAGTAAGAGGGCAAAGTAAATTGCAACAGATATTCACGACCAAACCAAGTATTCCTTCGCCAATCCTAAAATCACCTTTGTATTTCTCCAGGACACTCCGTATCACTACGAAGATCCACAGTTTATTGGATACTCCATCGTATGGTTATATACGAACTCGAAAGGAACTTGTTCCAGTTCGGGGATGGATTCTGGTCCAGGAGAAATAGGAATAAGGTTTATTCGGTTGTCTTTTATCTTCACCCTCTCTCATTGCGAGTGTTCCTAGGATTGGGACAGTACACCCATTATGCTTATTGGATAGTCTTCTTCCAAACCATAGGCTGGTGCCGAACGGTAGGGAAGGAAGAAAACCATTTGGCCTAAAGGGGTGTGCAGAAGGTAAAGACTAAAGACATATGAAGGGATTTGGAGAGGTGGCAAAGAATTATACGGTTACAGTCGTGAATCTGGAAGAGGCATTGCTAGGAATACCAGGATACCCCATCGAAACATTTCAATGTTTCAGTCTCACTGTGTACTGTTAAAAGAAGACTTATTTCCCGATTAGATACTTACTCCAGAGTATGTATTTACCAGGTAAGATTCTCACATCTGTATGGTTTTACAGATGATGAGTGGGAGTAAGTTATTGGGAATTGGGTGATCATCCTCCTTATATCGGGATTCGTTGTAATCGGTGATATTTGAGGAAATCACCTGGGCTGTTTGCCGGTCGGCAAATATTTGGTTTTGAATATCCGCAGTTATGCACCAATTTCAAATTGATATATCTGTACGTCTATTTTCATGGAGTGAGATATACCTTTTTGAAATTATGTCGATGACATTTACCTACATCAGTGGATGGTTAGGTAAGGAGCATTAAACAGCGGTGTAATTCTTCTTAACCATAGGTACAGTTTTCAACCTACGACACACAGTGAATGAGTTATCAGACTCAAGGGACTTATACAGAGTATTGTATGTTGTCCAGGGTCCATCAGGACAGAGGGGTTGGTCCTCGTACTATATTCGGTTTACTTATGACTTCTCTAGTTTTTAGACAAGTGTTTCGCGGAAACACAGGATCTGAATTTTGAGAAGTTATAGGTATTTGAATAGAGTAGAGAACCAGGTGTAGCAAGTATCGGGATTCTTTAAAGAGATCGAAGATGTAGATACTTGTGTACGGTATTCAGTTGATAGTAATGATTTAAGAGATCTTGCTTCTCTTTCAGGTTACTCATGATTGGAAGCATTCCTAAGTTGAGTAACGCTGATCGGCCTCCTTCCATTTAGTTGACATGCACTGGAGACAGTTGCATGATTTGAATCTGGTTCAATTAAATCAGTTCCTCTGGTCCTATATGGGATATAGAACAGTTCATATCTTAACGATGTTAAGGTACGGGGAGTTGTCCGGCTTATGCTTAAAACCAGACACTGGACAACTCAAGGCACGTTTCTGTAATGGCTGTTTGTGAGTTGACCCAGGCTATGACGCGGGTTGACTTTCTACCATCTGGATGAACAATAGCAATATTGTTCTAGACTCGCCACAGTTTTATTAAAAATGGATTTTTTCAGAAAAACAGTAGTGGGAGTATGGTAGAACTGGAGGTGATTCCAGAACCACGAACGATTACTGAAGATTTGACAAGGAACCTAAAGATTCAATCTGGATTGACATTCCATTGGCCACTCCACAGATAAGGTGGGTAACTTCAGGCACCCGAGAGGTACTACGGTAGCCTCGAGGACGGTGACAGGGAAGTTCTTGTTTACCCACAATTACCATTGCTGTTGTTCCAGGCTGCGAGACCCGGCGGGAGGATGAGTATAGCGTCGTTCTGAACTCGCTTTAGAAGTGTACGTGTACATGACTCTGCCAGAGGGTTGTCGTAGTCAGTGGGAGCAACGGAAGCATTGGTGGACAGGTAGCTTATGTCTATTTATAGACTAAAGCAGATGTAGCGGAGATAGATCATCTACTTCTGACGTGACAGTCATGGGTTTGACTTCATCAGAATAGAGGATGGATCTGTTGAGAAGGTAGTAGGGTGTGATGTCCTGGTATTTGGATGACATACACAGAGTAGGAAAAGAAACTCCTATACTACAATCGGTTATACTTTGGTCGTCACACAGTAGTTTCTCCATATGGGACTTGGACATTATATCAGACAAACTGGTTACTAGATCTATGGTTTTAGATCTAGATTTGGGTGGTTTCCCAATCAGGGTACTTAGACAGCATTCTAAGAGTATTTAGAATGGACGACTCCATGCACGGTAGTGTACCTGCAGAAGATGGAGTCACCCTCTCTAAAGGTGTCTTATAGACTAAAGGGGAGAGGGATGTGCATGATTGACAGATCACTTGCTTAGGCAATTAAGTCAATCATGAGATGTCAAGTACCACACCAGATGTTGTTCTTGCACTAGATGCAATAAGTTGATATTGATCCTATCCTGGAGAAACAGTCGGAAGCAGTTTTAGAACATGAGTGGATGTTCTAGGGATATGATAACGACAGCCTCGTTGAGGAGACAGTTATCATTCCAGGCTTCCAAGGTGACCTGGACGACAGGGAGGTTGTCAGAGTTATAGTTTTCCTTCTGACGAGGGGCAGTATTTTGGACAGGTAGTCCAAGGCAATACTGAGGGAGGCATGGCCCAGGATACTGATTAAGTTCAGTTGACGATACAGTCTAAGAAGCTTGGATTTGGAGTTCATTTATGAGCTATGTCCCATCAGACATCCAGACACATTCTAAGACAGGTATTGCTCATTTCGGGAGATGGCTTTCTCTGCGAACTTGAGATATAGAGAGACATAGAAAGAGACAACAAAGCGGATCCACTCACTGAGGCTATTCCTCGAACGCAATAGTTTCGCAAACGAGCTTTGTGAGACTGACTAGTAGAGGAGTTGGGTGTTCGGTATCACACGGGCTGTGAGTATGCGACATCGCAATAATTAGCCTTGAGTGCAAGTGGGAGATTGTTGGAGATAGTGCCCTCAGAGTCAATTATTAGGTCACAGGTACGTGATTGCAATGATTGATGGAGGACCTATCCCGGTAGGACAGTCTTACTCGAGATGATAGTATGCTATCTGGTTTACCTTTATCATCGTGTACTGTTTCAGGTGACCTGACAAGTCGCTATTACACGTTGGTAGAGCCCCTAGGATTCTTGCTTGACCACCAGCAGTATGAGGGCGATCATATAAGTGGGAGCTGGGGTCTATAATCATATCCTTAAATGGTCCCTAGTCGTGGGAGATTCGAGACAGGGCATCGTTTCTCCAGAGTAGACTGGTGTATACAGTCGAGACCCCGACGAGGGGCGGTGGCCGGTCTCACAAGCCACTGGTGTCAGTTGGATCACCTAAGATGTATACAGGTGCTCATTGGGTTATGAGTACACCGGACAGGACTCGCCGGGAACATGCTAGTTGGTCATATACCAGACGTCAGATGGCAGTTTCCTGGTGACATGTGTGCAGGTTAGTTCATCGACCTGGGGATCGTCATTTGTATCGTGTGAGTTCCCACTGTACTTTGATTACTACCCTACCACGGCTCAAAGGAGTCGTGCAAACAGGTTTTAGTTGGGTGCAGTCCCGAGCCACATGGAGGCAGTGAGCGTATCTTCAGGGGTTCGTCTCTCGCGGTATTGGGGGTGAGGTCGTGCTGTGTCTAGGAGAGCCATTACACGAAGCCCTCGGCCGAGGCAAGGAGATTTACTGGTAGGTATTCCAGTAGTATCTCAGCGTGTTCTGGGCTACACTCCGACACGACTTGTACCGCTTTTGGGGGTCTGACTTTTACCAACCCCCTAGGCCCGCCATGCAATGCTCATAGACGAACGGACCGGACTATACGGATATTGTCACTGACAGGCTCAGTAGGGAGTCAGGCTGAGTTCGCTCACAGACGTCCCTTTTGGTCAATACCTGGTAGCCCGTTATGTATTGGCTTATACCTCTAACGTGCTAGTGGTTAAATCCACAACCAAGGTGTTGTTGAGTCTTTAGAGTCCCCCACATTCTGTTACTCAGCTTTCGGGCGAAAAGTTGTAGAGGCCGTATGGAGATATGGCAAGGTCCGATCAGATACGTGCGGTATTGCACGGATCAGGATCGGACAGTTTGTACTATAGGCCGTATGGATATATGGCAGGGTTCGATCAGATGCGTGCGGTATTGCACGGATCAGGATCGAACGGATATTACTAGCTGGCTTTGGTTTAAGCCGGATCTTAGTATAGTACAGTGTAGACTTTCTCTCATTGCATTTGTATTTTGGTCGAAATACAGATGCGGGTGTGTATGCACAGTATCGGGGTTTTCCTGTAATTTATTACGGGACCAGTTTTCTGGAGTTGCCAGTTTGCTTTCCGTTTCGGCCGATTTCCATTGTTCCGTTCATTGGCCGAAGATTGGTGGAGGAGGGCTTATTTGCATTGTTGCAAATAAGTGGTTGTGGAGGGGGTTCTTTGCATCTTGTAGTATCATGATGGTTTTCATGATGAGCACCATCACTTGACTTCTTCTTCTCATGATGGCTTGACTTTTTGAAGCCATCATGCATGAGATGATGGTTGCCTTGGAGTGTTGGATTTGTTGTGATCATTCCCTTTTGCATGATAGCTTTCCTCTCTCTCTCTTTTGTATTAGATGAGAATGGCTCCCATTTGATTTACTCTCCCACTCACTCCATTCTCTCCTCCCCTTCTAGTTATGGCCGGCCAAGCTTGGAGGAGGGGTTGCCCATTTTTGTAGTGGGGATTTTTGCTCTCTTGATGTTAGAAAAATCCCCAAGTTCCTCCACATTGTTCTTGTATCATCCCTCCACCTAAAATGGCATCTCCATGAACCCCCAAAGTGAGACTTCTTCACTACACATTCTACAGCGAATCTTGGGCACGTCGAGTAGCCGGCTTCGTGCCCGAGTTGCCTCGGCATTGAGGTGGGAGCCCGTAAAAGAAGTAGGCGATGTGGTGCGCTTCCGGCGACGAGGAGGAGACGGGACATTCCGCAGGAGATCGGGACGATGACGAGAAGACCGGAGGACTTGGATCGACGGTATATCTCTTTCCCATCTTATAGTTAGCTAGGACAAATTAATGGTTCGATCCGGGTATTAGTGCGCGGCGGTTTGCCAGTTCAAGAAAATTAAAGTTTATCACCGCTTCCGCATTTGGTCGTCGGATTGACGGCCGGGACGCCGCCGTGCACTTACACCAGGGACCTGCATAAGGATGTGCTTATAGATTACCCAGCCCCACTAGTGTGACGGCCATCACATCGCTGGTAATCAAGCAAAGATCCTAAGGGCTCCACTAATGTGTATAGGCGATATACAAAATATAAACACATGTACACATTGAAGTAGAAACAAACCAAGTAGCATACTACTATTTTGAGCAAGATTGTATATACAAGGTGAATATCCCAAGCATCCATTAAGTAATATACAAACCAGTATAATACAGTAATGGCCTCTAGGGCATATACACTAACATTATTCTTGTAAGTGCACGGCGGCGCCCCGGCCGTCAATCCGACGGCCAAATGCGGAAGCGGTGATAAACTTTAATTTTCTTGAACTAGCAAACTGCCGCGCACTAATACCCGGATCGAACCATTAATTAGTCCTAGCTATCTACAAGAATGGGAATAGAGATATACCGACGATCCAAGTCCTCCGGTCTTCTCGTCATCGTCCCGATCTCCTGCAGAATGTCCCGTCTCCTCCTCGTCGCCGGAAGTGCACCACATCGCCTACTTCTTTTACGGGCTCCCACCTCAATGCCGAGGCAACTCGGGCACGAAGCCGGCTACTCGACGTGCCCGAGGTTCGCTGTAGAATATGTAGTCCTCAAGTCTCACTTTGGGGTTGTGGAATTGCCATTTGGTGGAGGAATGATACTTGGAGCTTTGGAGATTGATCTTGTGGGATTTTGCAACATGAAATGAACCAAAATCCCACACTCAAAAATGTTGGACAACCCCCTTCTTGCTTGGGCCGGCCATCATGGTGAGGGGAGGAATGAATGGAGAGTGAGAAAATGAGAGGCCATCCAATAATACAAGGGAGGGAGAGAGAAGTCTATCATGCAAAAGGAAATGATCACTCAAACAAAACTACACTCCACCAACCTTACCCCTCATCATCATCAACAACCATGATGACATCCAAAGTCAAGCAATCATGAAAAAGGAAAGTCAAGTGATGGTGCTCATCATGAAAACCATCATGATAAAACAAAGATGCAAAGACCCCCTCCACAAATACCTATTTGCAACAATGCAAATAAGCCCTCCTCCACCAATCTTCGGCCAATGAACGGAACAATGGAAATCGGCCGAAACGGAAAGCAAACTGGCAACTCCAGAAAACTGGTCCCGTAATAAATTATAGGAAAACCCCGATACTGTGCATACACACCCGCATCTGTATTTCGACCGAAATACAAATGCAATGAGACAAAGTCTACACTGTACTATACTAGGATCCGGCTTAAACCAAAGCCGGCTAGTAAAATCTGTTCGATCCTGATCCGTGCAATACCGCACGTATCTGATCGAACCCTGCCATATATCCATACGGCCTATAGTACAAACTGTCCGATCCTGATCCGTGCAATACCGCACGTATCTGATCGGACCTTGCCATATCTCCATACGGCCTCTACAACCTTTCGCCCGAAAGCTGAGTAACTGAATGTGGGGGACTCTAAAGACTCGTCAACACCTTGGTTGTGGATTTAACCACTAGCACGTCAGAGGTATAAGCCAATACGTAACGGGCTACCGGGTACTGACCAAAAAGGGACGTCTGTGAGCGAACTCAGCCTGACTCCCTACTGAGCCTGTCAGTGACAATATCCGTACAGTCCGGTCTGTTCGTCTATGAGCATCGCATGGCGGGCCTAGGGGGTTGGTAAAAGTCAGACCCCCAAAAGCGGTACAAGTCGTGTCGGAGTGTAGCCCAGAACACCCTGAGATACTACTGGAATACCTACCAGTAAATCTCCTTGCCTCGGCCGAGGGCTTCGTGTAATGGCTCTCCTAGACACAGCACGACCTCACCCCCAATACCGGGAGAGACGAACCCCTGAAGATACGCTCACTGCCTCCATGTGGCTCGGGACTGTACCCAACTAAAACCTGTTTGCACGACTCCTTTGAGCCGTGGTAGGGTAGTAATCAAAGTACAGTGGGAACTCACACAAGACAAATGACGATCCCCAGGTCGATGAACTAACCTGTACACATGTCACCAGGGAACTGCCATCTGACGTCTGGTATATGACCAACTAGCATGTTCCCGGCGAGTCCTGTCCGGTGTACTCATAACCCAATGAGCACCTGTATACATCTTAGGTGATCCAACTGACACCAGTGGCTTGTGAGACCGGCCACCGCCCCTCGTCGGGGTCTCGACTGTATACACTAGTCTACTATGGAGAATCGATGCCCTGTCTCGAAACTTTCACGACTAGGGACCTTTTAAGGATATGCTTATAGACCCCAGCTCCCACTTATATGATCGCCCTCATACTGCTGGTGGTCAAGCAAGAATCCTAGGGGCTCTATCAACGTGTAATAGTGACTTGTCAGGTCACCTAAAGCAGTACACGATGATAAAGGTAAACCAGATAGCATACTATCATCTCGAGTAAGACTGTCCTACCGGGATAGGTCCTCCCTCAATCATTACAATCACGTACCTGTGACCTAATAATTGACTCTGAGGGCACTATCTCCAACAATCTCCCACTTGCACTCAAGGCTAATTATTGCGATGTCGCATACTCACAGCCTGTGTGATACCGAACATCCAACTCCTCTACTAGTCAGTCTCACAAAGCTCGTTTGCGGAACTATTGCGTTCGAGGAATAGCCTCAGTGAGTGGATCCGCTTAGTTGTTTCTTTCTATGTCTCTCTATATCTCAAGTTCGCGGAGAAAGCCATCTCCCGAAAAGCGCAATACCTGTCTCAGAATATGTCTGGATGTCTGATGGGACCTAGCTCATAAATGAACTCCAAATCCAAACTTCTTAGACTGTATCGTCAACTGAACTTAATCAGTATCCTGCGCGCCATGCCTCCCTCAGTATTGCCTTGGACCACCTGTCCAAAATACTGCCCCTCATCAGAAGGAAAACTATAACTCTGACAACCTCCTTGTCGTCCATGTCACCTTGGAAGCCTGGAATGATAACTGTCTCCTGAATGAGGCTGTCGTTATCATCTCCCTAGAACATCCACTTATGTTCTAAAACTGCTTCCGACTGTTTCTCCAGGATTGGATTAATGTCAACTTATTGCATCTAGTGCAAGAACAACATCTGGTGTGGTACTTGACATCTCACGATTGACTCAATTGCCTGAGCAAGTGATCTGCCAATCATGCCCGTCCCTCTCCCCTTTAGTCTGTAAGACACCTTTGGAGAGGGTGACTCCATTACCTGCAGGTACACTACCGTGCCAGGAGTCGTCCATCCTAAATACTCTTAGAATGCTGTCAAGTACCCTGATTGGGAAACCACCCAAATCTAGATCTAAGACCATAGATCTAGTAACCAGTATGTCTGATATAAAATCCATTTCCTTTATGGAGAAACAACTGTGTGACGACCAAAGTATAACCGATCGTAATGTAGGAGTTTCTTTTCCTACTCTGTGTATATCATCCAAATACCAGGATATCACACCCTACTACCTTCTCAACAGATCCATCCCCTATTCTGATGAAGTCAAACCCATGACTGTCACGTCAGAAATAGATGATCTATCTCCGCTACATCTGCTCTAGTCTATAAGCAACCTGTCCACCAATGCTTCCGCTGCTCCCACTGACTACGACAACCCTCTGGCAGAGTCATATAGACGTACACTTCTAAAACTGGTTTAGAACGACGCTATACTCATCCTCCCGCCGGGTCTCGTAACCTGGAACAACAGCAATGGCAATTGTGGGTAAACAAGAACTTCCCTGTCACCGTCCTTGAGGCTACCGTAGTACCTCTCGGGTGCCTGAAGTTACCCACCATAATCTGCGGAGTGGCCAATGGAATGTCAATCCAGATTGAATCTTTAGGTTCCTTATCAAATCTTCAGTAATCGTTTGTGGTTCCGGAATCACTTCCAGTTCTACTATACTCCCACTACTGTTTTTTGAAAAAATCCATTTTTATTAAAACTGTGGCGAGTCTAGAACAATATTGCTATTGTTCATCCAGATGGTAGAAAATCAACCCGCGTCATAGCCTGGGTCAACCCACAAACAGCCATTACAGAAACGTGCCTTGAGTTGTCCAGTGTCTGGTTTTAATCATAAACCGGACACCTCCCCGTACCTTAACATCGTTAAGATATGAACTGTTCTATATCCAATATAGAAACAGAGGCACTGATTTAATTGAACCAGATTCAAATCATGCAGCTGTCCCCAGCGCATGTCAACTAAATAGAAGGAGGCCGATCAGCGTTACTCAACTTAGGAATGCTTCCAATTATGAGTAACCTGAAAAAGAAGCAAGTTCTCTTAGTCATTACTATCAACTTAATACCATACACAAGTATCTACATCTTCGATCTCTTTGAAGAATACCGATACTTGCTACACCTGGTTCTCTACTCTATTCAAATACCTATAACTTCTCAAAATTCGGACCCTGTGTTTCCTACGAAACACCTGTCTAAAAACTAGAGAAGTCATAAGTAAACCGAATATAGTACGAGGACCAACCCCTCTGTCCTGATGGACCCGGGACAACATACAATACTCTGTATAAGTCCCTTGAGTCTAATAACTCATTCACTGTGTGTCGTAGGTTGAAAACTGTACTTATGGTTAAGAAGAATTACACCGCTGTTTAATGCTCCTTACCTAACCATCCACTGATATAGGTAAATGTCGTAGACATAATTTCAGAAAGGTATATCTCACTCTATGAAAATAGACGTACAGATATATCAATTTGAAATTGGTGCATAACTGCGGATATTCAAAACCAAATATTTGCCAACCGGCAAACAGCCCAGGTGATTTCCTCAAATATCACCGATTACAACGAATCCCGATATAATGAGGATAATCACCCAATTCCCAATAACTTACTCCCACTCATCATCTGTAAAACCATACAGATGTGAGAATCGTACCTGGTAAATACATACCCTGGAGTAAGTATCTAATCGGGAAATCAGTTTTCCTTTAACATTACACAGTGAAACTGAAACATTGAAATGTTCCGATGGGGTATTCTGGTATTCCTAGTAATGCCTCTTCCAGATTCACAACTGTAACCGTATAGTTCTTTGCCACCTCTCCAAATCCCTTCATATGTCTTTAGTCATTACCTTCTGCACACCCCTTTAGGCCAAATGGTTTTCTTCCTTCCCTACCGTTCGGCACCAGCCTACGGTTTGGAAGAAGACTATCCAATAAGCATAATGGGTGTACTGTCCTAATCCTAGGAACACTCGCAATGCGAGAGAAGGTGAAGATAAAAGACAACCGAATAAACCTTATTCCTATTTCTCCTGAACCAGAATCCATCCCCGAACTGGAACAAGTTCCTTTCGAGTTCGTATATAACCATACGATGGAGTATCCAATAAACTGTGGATCTTCATAGTGATACGGAGTGTCCTGGAGAAATACAAAGGTGATTTAGGATTGGCGAAGGAATACTTGGTTTGGTCGTGAATATCTGTTGCAATTTACTTTACCCTCTTACTAATCCCTTGCTTTGTCTGAACTTAATACCTTCTGTACACCATCGTTAGGCTAATTGGTTTTCTTCATTCCCTACCGGTCGGCACCAGCCTAAGGTTTGGAAGAAGACTATCCAATTTGCGTAACAGGTGTACTACTCCTAAACCAAGGAGCACTCCCAACCGGAGAGGAGGCAAAAGGAAAAGACAACTGAATAATCCTATCCGTTTTCTCCAGAACCGGAAACCATCCTCGAATAAATCCCTTCGAGTTCGTATCTAACCATACGATGGTTTTGTCCAATGGAAGTGGACATTCGTAGTAAAACGGGGTGTCCTGGAGAAAAGGGTAAAAGTAGGAGTGGCAATGAGGTTCGCAACTCTGACAATCCAAAAACCAGTGTTAAGAAGGTTCGGTCAACTTGGTCACTGAGTCAAAGTCTTAGGGTCGGGTCAATGGTCGCTGCCAAAGAGAGAGAGAAAAGAAACACTCAGCGTGCACTCTAACCTAGATCAGAATGGTCACCAATTTATCTAATCTGGAAACCTCCCACTGTACCTCAAATTCTCCTCCAAACCTGAAAGAAGAATTAGTCGGGGTTACCCGAGGAGTAAACTAACTCATCAGTGGGAATCGGGATCCAACTATCATTGCATGATAACGTGACGGAATCCGCTCACGCTATCACACTCCAGAAGGTATGCGCATATCTGGCAAGTTTCAGTTCTTTTGAAACTCCCGATGTGATTTCTGCCCCATGCTCTTATGACCTTGACTTTGGCCAACATATCATAAGTCACATGTCAAGTTCTACCCGTCATTCTCCAGGTTAATTTGAATCCACCCGTACATACCCTTGACTTTGGCCAACATGGAAGTACGACTGTTCCAAACCAACGCATCTATCTATGCTGCATATGAATAACCAATAGCTACCAAACACTGTGCCTTGACTTTGGCCAACATACACATCTTGAATACTACTGACTATCCATATGAAACGACGGAGGGCTACGAATGGTTTCTGGCGAAAACCTTTAACGTAATGAACTTGATATCGTTGAAGGAACGGATAGCTTTTTAAAAATATAGTGATGAAAACCTTTGCTAAAGAGGTCACTCCCGGTGAAGAGATCTCGGCTCTTTCCCCGTAGAATGGGGTGCAGGATATTCCAAATGAATACCGCGATGCAAAGCAAAAGTAATCGGCTATAGTGAAGTTAATGCCCTGACGCAAACTTCTGTCCAAGGGGTCACTCCCGGTGAAGGGATCTCGGCCCTTGCCTCGTCGACTGAGGAGCAGGATATTCCAATGAATACCACGATGCAAAACAAAAGTAAACGTCCTTGCAATAACAGCTTTTTGAAAAGTGTTCCAACAACATCAGATTAGGTTTGTTTTAACTTGCATTGATCCGAATCAATGCAGTCCCATCAATTGATCACACCAAAAAGAACGAAAATATACTGATGTACGTATATGCCATCCGCATTCGCCACTGGGTCCCGTCATTACCCGTTAGGTTAGCTAACTAACGACAGAGCGGGGACTGGACTAGCGCGGATGCAAAATATATACAACATCTACTAATATATATACCAATATATAGTATTTCGCTCAAGGCGTGAATAAAATGCAACATCACAGAAATGTACAGCATCACAGAAACAATACAGATATCTGGGATCCCCGGGTTTCACAGAGCCGCTGAAACCCGACGTTCCCCTGGTCGTGTGGATAGCCTGTGCAATGAAATCCTAGACCCCTATGGGCGCGGCAAGTTACCCGCCAAAACCTGAAGCGAGGCAGCCCCCTTCAGCAACGTGAATGGACCACCCAGCACTTCACGGAATCCGGTAACTTGGGCACCCCTCCTGGGTCAACCTGTACCCCCTACGAGTGCGGCGAATAGCCCGCCAATCCTAGAGTGAAGCCCCCTCCGTCTCAATGCCATGAGATGCGGGCTTGTTGCCCTCCAGAACCCGGCTATCCGTGCACCCCTCCGCAGGGCAATCCTAGTACAGAAAGTAAAATATACATACAACGGGTACATCGACCGCAACCTAGCCGTGCCCCAAAATAATAATACAAACAGGCAGTGACGGTAGTCCACATGTCGGACGCTCGCCCCGCAATATCAAATGTACATAATACAACAAAACTGTACTAGCATTGCATCCAGGCTATCCCCCACGACCGATCCGCAACATCACAGCAAAAACAAAACATCAACGTGAAAGTCACGTTCGCAAATCCGTCTAACCGGGCTATAGCAGTTAGACCGGATTTACCGATCAAGTGACATTCACGGTCGTAGATATAATGTAAATACTGTGAAAAATGTGTTTAAAATATCCGATCGATCAAAAATTAACAAGTGGGCCCCAAAGTACTACTGTAGCACATCAAGAAATTCTGGGCCCAAAATTAATATTCCAAAACCCCTAAAATCAGCCCAAAAGCCCACTGGAGAAAATTGACAGAGTGATCTTATCATAGTGCGGCGGAACCGCGGCCCAAAGGAGGGTTTGGCCGCGGTTCCGCGCTCCAACTATGGATTCACTTCGTCGAATTTCTACAGTGGCCTTATATTTTCCAGTACATCACTTTTTTACAACCTGAAAAAAATTTTGAGACCAAAAATTTTCAACAGAAACTGATGCTGAAGGAAATGCGGGTTTTGGGATTTTTGATCGATCCGAATTGCAAACACATTAAACCAAGCTAGACTAAGTTAATGGCGAGGCTCTGATACCACTGTAAGTGCACGGCGGCGTCCCGGCCGTCAATCCGACGGCCAAAAGCGGAAGCGGTGATAAACTTTAAATTTTCTTGAACTGGCAAACCGCCGCGCACTAATACCCGGATCGAACCATTAATTAGTCCTAGCTATCTACAAGAATGGGAATAGAGATATACCGACGATCCAAGTCCTCCGGTCTTCTCGTCATCGTCCCGATCTCCTGCAGAATGTCCCGTCTCCTCCTCGTCGCCGGAAGTGCACCACATCGCCTACTTCTTTTACGGGCTCCCACCTCAATGCCGAGGCAACTCGGGCACGAAGCCGGCTGCTCGACGTGCCCAAGGTTCGCTGTAGAATATGTAGTCCTCAAGTCTCACTTTGGGGTTGTGGAATTGCCATTTGGTGGAGGAATGATACTTGGAGCTTTGGAGATTGATCTTGTGGGATTTTGCAACATGAAATGAACCAAAATCCCACACTCAAAAATGTTGGACAGCCCCCTTCATGCTTGGGCCGGCCATCATGGTGAGGGGAGGAATGAATGGAGAGTGAGAAAATGAGAGGCCATCTAATAATACAAGGGAGAGAGAGAGAAGTCTATCATGCAAAAGGAAATGATCACTCAAACAAAACTACACTCCACCAACCTTACCCCTCATCATCATCAACAACCATGATGACATCCAAAGTCAAGCAATCATGAAAAAGGAAAGTCAAGTGATGGTGCTCATCATGAAAACCATCATGATAAAACAAAGATGCAAAGACCCCCTCCACAAATGCCTATTTGCAACAATGCAAATAAGCCCTCCTCCACCAATCTTCGGCCAATGAACGGAACAATGGAAATCGGCCGAAACGGAAAGCAAACTGGCAACTCCAGAAAACTGGTCCCGTAATAAATTACAGGAAAACCCCGATACTGTGCATACACACCCGCATCTGTATTTCGACCGAAATACAAATGCAATGAGACAAAGTCTACACTGTACTATACTAGGATCCGGCTTAAACCAAAGCCGGCTAGTAAAATCTGTTCGATCCTGATCCGTGCAATACCGCACGTATCTGATCGAACCCTGCCATATATCCATACGGCCTATAGTACAAACTGTCCGATCCTGATCCGTGCAATACCGCACGTATCTGATCGGACCTTGCCATATCTCCATACGGCCTCTACAACCTTTCGCCCGAAAGCTGAGTAACTGAATGTGGGGGACTCTAAAGACTCGTCAACACCTTGGTTGTGGATTTAACCACTAGCACGTCAGAGGTATAAGCCAATACGTAACGGGCTACCGGGTACTGACCAAAAAGGGACGTCTGTGAGCGAACTCAGCCTGACTCCCTACTGAGCCTGTCAGTGACAATATCTGTACAGTCCGGTCCGTTCGTCTATGAGCATCGCATGGCGGGCCTAGGGGGTTGGTAAAAGTCAGACCCCCAAAAGCGGTACAAGTCGTGTCGGAGTGTAGCCCAGAACACCCTGAGATACTACTGGAATACCTACCAGTAAATCTCCTTGCCTCGGCCGAGGGCTTCGTGTAATGGCTCTCCTAGACACAGCACGACCTCACCCCCAATACCGGGAGAGACGAACCCCTGAAGATACGCTCACTGCCTCCATGTGGCTCGGGACTGTACCCAACTAAAACCTGTTTGCACGACTCCTTTGAGCCGTGGTAGGGTAGTAATCAAAGTACAGTGGGAACTCACACAAGACAAATGACGATCCCCAGGTCGATGAACTAACCTGTACACATGTCACCAGGGAACTGCCATCTGACGTCTGGTATATGACCAACTAGCATGTTCCCGGCGAGTCCTGTCCGGTGTACTCATAACCCAATGAGCACATGTATACATCTTAGGTGATCCAACTGACACCAGTGGCTTGTGAGACCGGCCACCGCCCCTCGTCGGGGTCTCGACTGTATACACTAGTCTACTATGGAGAATCGATGCCCTGTCTCAAAACTCTCACGACTAGGGACCTTTTAAGGATATGCTTATAGACCCCAGCTCCCACTTATATGATCGCCCTCATACTGCTGGTGGTCAAGCAAGAATCCTAGGGGCTCTATCAACGTGTAATAGCGACTTGTCAGGTCACCTAAAGCAGTACACGATGATAAAGGTAAACCAGATAGCATACTATCATCTCGAGTAAGACTGTCCTACCGGGATAGGTCCTCCCTCAATCATTACAATCACGTACCTGTGACCTAATAATTGACTCTGAGGGCACTATCTCCAACAATTCTCCTCCCTGATCACATCAAAGAACATAATACTTATACCCGTTTTTGGTTCTCTACTTCTAACTTATATTCTTTGAATTTCTCAAAAGTTTTAGACCTGTGTTTCAATAGGAACACATGTGCGAATCTTGAGAGATCATCAGTGAATATAATGAAGTACAAAGAACCGGTCCTGGTATGTGTAGACAGGAGACCTACATACATCATCATGTATCAATCCCAAGAGTTCACCAACTCTTTCTATGTTTCCAGTAAACGGAGCAGTGGTCATTTTATCTTTTTGACATGACTGGAAAGTTTCACAAGATGTAAATTCAAACAGATTTAAATATGCATCTTAATATAACTTAGCTAGTTGGGTCGCATTGATATGACCTAGTCTACAATGCCTCAGGAAGGATTTGTTCATTTCTGAATTCTTCCTTTTGTGTGTTCTATACGTTAAGAACTGTAGTTTGATTTAGAACGTATATGCTTTTAGATAACGTGCCTGAACTGATCAAATCTTGATATAGGAAATGTTCAAAACATTATCCAACAATAAAAAATTATATCCTTCTTTACTAAATAAAGAGACTGATATGATATTGTATATCAGGTTCGGTATCTAATAACATTCATTCAGAATCAATGTATTTTGTAATACAGGGTGATAACTGCCAACATCTTGGCTGCAACACTTGCACCGTTTCCAACTCTTGAAACTTATCACTCGTTACCAGTTCTCTACCTTTCTATAGCCCATGTAACAAATTACATTTGCGGGATCCTGATCTGGTATCCCATACCCAGGACGTAAAGGATACTGAGAAACAGTTCTCTGTAATGAACACACCCAAAGATGTTGCATCAGCATGCACTTTCATCGTTTGGGCGGCACGGGAATCCTGGTAATCCCTTATTTCCTGTTCGGTCTTATAACAATTATAAGTTGGAGAGGGACAAACGTTCCTTAGCTCAGTATAACAAGCGGGTTCGTTCAATACATTCATATTAGTATCTTGATTAAGGCATGACATGGTCTCTACATGGAGAGAGAGAGAGAAAAAAACACTCAGCGTATGCTCTAGCAAGATTAGATTGGTTATTAATATATCTAATCAGGATGGCTCCCACTGTTTTAGTCAAATCTTCCTTCAAACCCTAAAAAGAAAGATTAGCCGGGATTAATTACACTCTACAAGTTCGCCAATCTTTCAGCCAGGCCAGTGCCGGTACTTTGAGGGGGGTTCCCCGTGCTTTCGCACGGACCTAATTAAAATAAACCTCGTTGCCCCAGAGGCGTAACTACGTTGACACCTTTCTAGACACCTACTTGATCGGCTAATTGTTAAAGGTTTACCTAGCACCTCATGAAGGGTTTGGAAGCATCACTTGTACCAAAGATTGAATTTTTAGGGTGCTAAGTTAACATACAAAGGATCGATCCTAGAAAAATTAGGGTTTCAAAAAACTACACATCATCACATGAAAGAAATTCCAGGGTTTTGAGAGTACAACCTTTGTAGCTCCCTACGCTAGACTCCTTGGCCACTTGAGGGTTGGAGGAGGGTTCGCTTGAAGTCTCCTAGTGTCCACGACGATCCACCCGAAGCTCCTAGTCCAAGCTTGCAACTTCACTTTTCAAAAGAAGAAATAAAGATAACACTCTAAACAAATGGGCTAAACTTGTATAGAATGATGTTGTGGTTCTTATTCTCACTTCAAAATCCAATCTTGTTATCTAATTTGCTCATTACAAAAGTCTAGAGAGCAAGTGAAGAAGGAGGAAGAAGATGATGGCTATACTTTTTTAACAAGAGTGAAAAAGATAACTCTTATGAAGAAAAAGAAAATATATCTATATATATTTTCTTATCCTCATCTCAAACCATGGTTAGATGATAAATATATTATTTAACTTGAGTTTAAAACATATAGAGAAGGTAAACTCATGGTTAGGAGTAGGTGAGCATGGTTAGGTTTAAGAAGGATGTAGAAACTAGCCATGAATTATCCTTCCTTTTTCCATTTTGTTTTTAACACAAATTAAATAATTATCCATATATTTAATCCATGGTGTGAGTCTTATATTGCCACCATTTTCCATGTGTAATCAACCATGATAGATGATGTATGTATGTATGTATGTATGTATGTATGTATGCACATCCATATGTGCATGAAACTAAAAGAAAGAAAGCATACATGCATGCATACATCCATCATGTACAAGAAAAGATTTTAAGTGAGAAAACTAATGGTTAAATGATAAATCAACACTTGATTTATCAATCCGGCCATATCACATATGACCCCACCAAAAGCAAGCCGCCCGATCAATATACGGTATCCTATACGCGCATTTTAATCGGGTCCATGCGCATATCGCATACGCGCACCACAACGTTTCGCCTGGACTAGGTAACTCTTTTGTGGGACTCTAAGACTCGTCAATACGCCGGCAGTGGGTGATGATCATATCAAGCACCCCCAAGCCGCAAGCGGTCAGCTAAACGTAACGGCCACCCGGGTATTGAACGATCAGAAGAGAACAAGCGAACCTGCTACAACTCCCGTCGAGCCAACCGGCAACACTACCGTGCAGTACGGTCTCCTCGTCTGATATGTCGCATATCAAGTCTATGGGTGGTAAACGTCAGACCCCAATAACTGATAAGTCGTGCCGATGTGAGGCTCATAACGGGTCAAGAAACTACTGGTAACACTAACCAGTAAATCTCCAATCAGCCCTGGCCAGGGACTTCCCTGTTACGGCCAATCGAGCACAGCGCAACATCAACCCCCAATACCGGGAGAGACGAAACCCCTCCTACCGCTCATTGCCTCCATGTGACTCGGGACTGTACCCAAAAAGCACCGTTTTGCATGCCCTCATGGACGTGGTAAGGTGGAAATCAAAGCACAGTGGGAATCACACAAGACTCTATGACGATCTCGGGTCTACAGACTAACCTGCATAAGTGTCACCTGAGAACTGCCATCTGACGTGAGGTATAATACCATCTGGGAGTTCTCGGCGAGTCCGTCCAGTGTACCCAGTCTCCACTGAGCACCTGTATACGATCTCTGATGTCAAACACCAATGGATATGGGATCATCCATCGCCCATCTCATGGGTCGAGAAGCGTATACGCTAGTCTACACTGGTATATCGATGCCCTATCTCGATATACCTACGACTAGGGACCTTGAAGGATGTACTTATGGACTACCATGTCCCTACTAGTATGATCCATATCATAGTCCAGGTAGTCAATTACACATCCTAAGGGCTTTACCAACATGTAACCATAAGACAGTATAAAGAGACTAGTATACATGTTAAGATAAAGAGCAACCAGATAGCATACTATTATATCGAGCAAGAAAGTCATCTCTATATATGTCCAAGCATCCAATATAATATACATCATCTGTACAATACTGGCCTCTAGGGCATACATACAACTAACAATTGTAATGTGTAAAACTCTCCCAGGAGTGACTCTTACTCGCAGTGAGTATCGGGATCCAACTATCTCATAGGAGGTATGCAATCTCATTGCAAATTTCAACACTTGAAACTCCCAATAATATTTTACCCCTAGCATCTTATGACCTTGACGAAGGCCAACAAACCATAGGCGGCTAGTCAAGTTCAACCCGTACATTTCATGATTGAATTAAACCCACCCGCACGACCCTTGAGGAAAGCCAACAAAGTCGCACGATTACCCTAACTCAATCACATCATATTCTTAAGCAGATAAGCATAAATAGCTACCGCACACTACGTCTTGACGAAAGCCAACAAACATAGCACGAATACTATGAAGTACTTATCTGAAATGACGGAGGGCTACGCAGGTTTTTAAGAAAACCATGAGCCTAATGAACTTGATATCGTTGTAGAATCGAGTGATTTTGAAAAGGTGTGTTTTTAGTCTTTTACTAGTTTTGCTAAAGAGGTCACTCCCGGTGAAGGGATCTCGGCTCTTTTCTTATCAAATAAGGTGCAGGATATTTCACAAATACCACAATGCAAAGCAAAAACTATAAAAGCAATCAAAAGACAAACCGAGTTTATAGCATTTGCTAGTTTCGCTAAAGAGGTCACTCCCGGTGAAGGGATCTCGGCTCTTTCCTTATCGCATAAGGTGCTGGATATTCTACAAGGAATACCGCTATGCAAAGCAAGAACTAGAGCTACCAGTTTTTGATACAAGTTTCTGCAACATTTTTAGGTTTCTTTTATTTCATTAATCTCATTAATGAAGTCCCATCATTTAAAGTTACCTAAACATCACAGATAAATACAACATACGCTTATGTCATCCGCATTCGCCTCGATGTCCCCTTATGCACCGTTAGGTTAGGTAACTAACGGCAGACCGGGACAGTGCTAGCGGGTGTAAAACATAAGCAACGTCTATATAATATATCACATATACTATATCCTGTATTCATCTTATCAATATATCAAATGATCACATCACAGATATCGCAGCAGAAAACAACATATGAAATATTGGATATACTAGGATTTCCATGTTTTAAATTAAGCTTGTATAAAACACGGATTCCACGGTCATGATGAATAGCCAATCCCACACCTCTAGACCCCTACGAGAGCGGCAAGCAACCCTACCAATTCTAGAGTAAGGAGACCCGGTCTCGACTCTTCAAGATTGTCTCCCACTGGACCCTAGAACCCGGTTACTTGTGCTCCCCGCCTTGGGTCTATCATAATGTGGAAAAGTAAATAATATACAATGGTGACATCATCCTCAACCTGGAAGTGCCCCAATAAAAGAATATTACATACAATGAATTTTAATTGAATGAAAATAAAAACCCTTATCTCACATAAAACCCCCGGCTATTCAAACACGACGATCCATATAACATATCACAGCAACACATAACATCACATGTCATCAACGTAAGTAAATATGCATATCCAAATTATCGTTGACGTATAGCAACGAAACCGGCGACACACCATATATTACACTTACGGTCGCAGAAAAGAAAGTGAAAAACTACAACAGTTGGAATCCGCAACCACCTTAGACATCATAAACTCAAGGTATCTCATACTTTGGATTTCATGCCTAACCAAATGAATTCCTTAGACATCGCATGCCTAACAATTATAAACCCCATATTTTAGTCTCGATACTGAAAACACTTTTCAATAACAAGTCGGGCAATTCAACAAGATTCCCAACACCCTGATCGAATGCTCGTCGGAAACTTTAGTAGACGGCCGCACCTCCCGATGCCGTCGACGAAGTGCACTAAGGCAGAACACCGCTGCCGCGAGCACCCGAACGGATGCTTTTGGCCACGGGGTTCTCCTACAGCCACTTGGTCGGGGTTATGGAGCGTGGCTATCTAATAAGGTTAACCGGCGAGTATCCGCGTACGCTACGTGATTGCGACGGACTTTTGATCACATCAAAATCTCGTGGCAACCGATCAAATGAGACTAAATTGCTAGATTTATAACATTCAAATTAGTTATCTCATAACTACTTGTGGATTCCAAATATTGTATCCCATCACATGATACCCGGACGAACGTTAAACTTTTCGATCGATTCATCAAAGTCCCACAATTTCCCGACAGCTCAATACTTGAAAACAGTTTTTATAATACCCAGAATATGCCACAGTACCTATGTACCAGCCGTAGGATGGCAAACCCAAGCCTCACTCATGTCGTCACGGAACTACGGCAAACCCTAGGGTTTGACCGTGGTTCCGCGATCCAAAAAAGTCGAGTTAGGGTTTCATCCTTCTAGAGGGTTCATAGGATTACTTGCATGTTTTTCCGAATACGTTAAACTTGGAAAAATGGGTTTTGACATTCGATCAAACTTTTTAACTTCATCTAGACAACATGCGAATAACCCGAAACAATGTTAAAACTACGAATACGAAACACTCTGAATTGCTTATAGTGTAATTTCACATCACATGCAAAATTAGCTAAAACAAACAACACCTGAAACATCAAAATCAAGTCACTGGAACACAAAAAAAATTTCGGGGGGGGCTCGGTTTTGGGCCGAGATCAGGGTATATGTGGCCGGCCAAAAATGCATGAAACCCCCTCAAATTTTCACAGTGTTCATATTATATCACATACAACACTCTGTACTTGTTTTAAAAAAATTTTGACAATTATTTAAAATCGACAGAAACTTCATTTTTCTGTTTCAAGTTTCGGAGTATTTCGGTTTCGTAATTCTAACAAAATACGTCTAAATTTCTAATATGGCTTTGTTACCAATGCAGGGTTACCTAGCACGGCAGTAAGGTTTCGGGAGGCATCGTCCATGCCAAATTAAAATTTTGCCATTCTAGCTAACCCTAAACATTGAATCGTTTAGTAGAAATCGACAGAATGTAATACAAACAACTTCGCATATGAAAGTGAACAAGGAATACAACCTTTATAGATCGGTCCTTCACTTCATTTGCTCCGTGTATTCATCCCTTTGCTATGATCGTGATCTTCGGACTCTAGAGAGGCTCCCTTGAAGAAACAAACATGCTTGCTTCAAAGACTTCGAGGCCGAAAATGATCTGCGTCGAAGAGACATTAACCTAAGCTATCTCTTCACTGATTATGGAATTAGTGAAGCAAACACCCTATACTAAATGGCAAGTAGTAGAGGATGATGAAGCAGGAAGTGGGCTCACTTTAGAATTGATTTTCTCACATTATTTTTCACATCTCCATTGAAGCTAGAAAGCTTTGATGAAGAAGAAGAAGATAACTCTCATGATGAATGAATAAAATCATGAGGTTAGAAAATAAACCATGGTGAGTATATGTCTTCCCTTAACCCTTATGAAGAGTTAACCATGGCTAACTATGATGGTTGGGTTTGTAAATATCTTAAGCTAAACAAAACAAGAAGACTAAGTCAATGCAACTACAAGCTTCTCAAAGCTTCTTTCCATGACAAAGTCCAACTTAATTTTTGAATAACTTTAGATAAATAAAACCCTAGATAATCCCTAGCATGGTGTAAGTCATACACACACCCATGTCCATGTATCATCAAGCATGACACAAAATAATGTATACTTGCATATATCGCATATATAAAATGTGCACAAACCAAGTGAGAAAAGAAATCTTAAGTGAGCTAATACTAGTTAATGTAATGTAATGTATTAAATATATAATTATACATTAGATTATCAAATCAACACTTGATTTAATAATCCGGCTATATCACATATAATCGACCAATATCATATGTAACAACTTATCGAATCAACACTTGATCCGGTAACCCGGCTATATCGCATATAACCGACCAATTTCACAAATTGTGAGAATAGAATACGGTATCTCATATCGTATCAATCTCAGTCCTGAACATATCATATATGTGCTCCTACTCCGTTTCGCTTGAGCCAGGAAACCCCTGTGTAAGGACTCTAAAGACTCGTCAATACGCCGACAGTAGGTGATGATCATATCAAACATCCACAAGCCGCAAGCGGTCTGCCAAACGTAACGGCCACCCGGGTATTGAGTGATCAGAATATCAACAAGAAAACCTGCTCGTGCTCCTACGAATCCAATCAGTAACACTACCGTACAGTCCGGTCTCTTCGTCTGATATGTCGCATATCTCGTCTAGGGGTGGTAAACGTCAGACCCCAGTAACTCGATAAGTCATGTCGATATAAGGCTCATAACGGGTCGAGAAACTACTGATAACACTTACCAGTATATCTCTAAAGCAGCCTTGCTCAGGGACTTCCTTGTTATAACCAATCGAGCATAGCGCAACATCAACTCCCAATACCGGGAGAGACGAAATCCCTCCTATCGCTTATTGCCTCCATGTGACTCGGGACTGTACCCAAAAGCCACCGTTTTGCACTTTCTCTTGAATGTGGTAAGGTGGAAATCAAAGAACAGTGGGAATCACACAAGACTCTATGACGATCTCGGGTCTACAGACTAACCTGTACCAGTGTCACCAGAGAACTTCTATCTGACGTTAGGTATAATACCATCTGAGAGTTCTCGGCGAGTCCGTTCAGTGTACCCAGTCTCTATTGAGCACCCGTATACTGTCTCTGATGTCAAACACCAATGGATATGGGATCATCTATCGCCCATCTGTATGGGTCGAGAAGCTATACGCCAGTCTACTCTGGTATATCGATGCCCTGTCTCAATACACCCACGTCTAGGAACAATTGAAGGATGTACTTAACAACTACTCTGTCCCCACTAGTATGATCTGCATCATAATCCTGGTAGTCAAGTACTCATCCTAAGGGCTTTATCAATATGTAACATAGAGACAATAAGCGTAGATGTTAAGATAAAGAGCAACCAGATAGCATACTATCATGTCGAGCAAGAAAGTCCTCCCTGTATATGTCCAAGCATCCACTACAATATACATCGTATGTACAGTAATGGCCTCTAGGACATACATATTCCTAACATCGGGTTCCCCAAAATGGGTTGTAGCGGCGCTTTGCAATGATTTATAGAAATACATAATCTTTTAGAAAACGGTTTTAATAGTAAATGGTATTTATATGTAAAGTTTCGTTTTCCCGTGTTCTATGTTCGCGAAAGGTATTGTGCTATGTTGCATATGAGTGTTGTGAGGAGGTTGGTCATTACCTCGTGATCTAATTAAAGGTATAACAAAATTAATGATGTTTTAAGGTAGAAAGTAAACTGCATGGTATTTTAGTGAAAAAAGCGGTAAAACTTGAAATAGAAATCCTTTTGATATGGAACTTGTGCAATATGACTTGTTAATGTTTAATAGTAAACATGAAATAGTTTAGTATGATTGTATTTAAGAAAAAGTGAGATTTTTAGGAAGAACTGAATTGGAAATCGGATTTGTTAGTTATGTATATGCCCTAGAGGCCATTGTTGTACATATGATGTATATTATAATGGATGCTTGGATATATATAGAGAGGACTTTCTTGCTCGTCATGAAAGTATGCTATTTGGTTTTCCTTTATCTTAACATGTTGACTTATATTATTTACCGTCTTACTCTCACATGTTCATAAAGCCCTTAGGATCTATACTCGACTACTGGGACTATGATGAGATCATACTAGTGGGGCCACCGTAGTCGATGAGTACATCCTATAACTGTTCCTAGTCGAGGGTGTGTCGAGACAAGGCATCGATACACCAGAGTAGACTAGCGTATACGCATCTTGACCCATATGATGGGCGATGGATGATCCCATATCCATCGGTGTTTTGACATCAAAGATGGTGTACGGGTGCTCAGTGGTGACTGGGTACACTGGACGGACTCGCCGAGAACTCCCAGATGGTGATATACCACACGTCAGATGGCAGTTCTCCGGTGACACTGGTACAGGGTAGTCTGTAAACCCGAGATCGTCATAGAGTCTTGTGTGATTCCTACTGTGCTTTGATTTCCACCTTACCACGTCCAAGAGGGCGTGCAAAACGGTGGCTTTTGGGTGCAGTCCCGAATCACATAGAGGCAATGAGCGATAGAAGAGGATTCGTCACTCCCGGTATAGTGAGTTGATGTTGTGCTGTGTTCGATTGGCTATAACTGGAAGTCCCTGGCCAGGGCTGATATAGAGATTTACTGGTAAGTGTTACCAGTAGTTTCTCGACCCGTTATGAGCCTTACATCGACATGACTTATCGGTTACTGGGGTCTGACGTATACCACCCCTAGAATAGATATGCAACATATCAGACGAAGAGACCGGACTGTACGGGAATATTACTGATTGGATTCACAGGAGATTGTGCAGGCTTGCTTGTTGATCTTCTGATCGCTCAATACCTGGGTGGCTGTTACGTTTAGCTGACCGCTTGCAGCTTGTGGGTGTTTCATATGATCATCACCTGCTACCGGCGTATTGACGATTCTTTAGAGTCCTACACAGAGGTTTCTTGACTCAGGAAAAATAGAGTAGGGGCACATATGTGATATGTGCAGGACCGAGGATAATACGATATGGGATACCGTATTATATTCTCGCGGTATTTTGAAATGAGCCGGGTCATCGGATCAAGTGTTGATTCGATGATCGGTACATGATATATTAGTCGGTTATATTCGATACAGCCGGATTATCGGATCAAGTGTTGATTCGATAATTTAATGTATAATTATATATGCGATATATTACATTACATTATCTAATATTGGCTCGCTTTATTATTTCATTTTCTCACCGGATAATACATTGATATATATGCGATATATATTAATTGTATTATTTTCTTTTGTTACAAATATATAATATATATGTGATATATATTGTTGTAACATGATATGATGACTAATGCAACATGTTTAGTGGAGATTAAACAAGATTAGGGTTTGAATTGGGTTAGTTCTTTCATGAACCTTCTAGAAGGTTTCTTTTTGTTTTGAGCTAAGATATTATGGTTGATATTTTCTAGTGATTCATTCTTAACCCAAACCCTTAGCCTTAGTTAATTCTCTACATGAGTTAGCCTTGTCATAGTTAACCATGGTTTCATTATTAATCATATATCATTTCATTATTAATCACAAAATGATTAATCCATTATTTCTTCTTCTTCTTCAACCTTGAGATTTGAGAAAGCTTTCTATGTTTTCATTTTATGATGATTAAGAGTGAGAATTTGATAAGAAAAGATAGCACAAATACTACTCCATCATCCTTATCTAATCTAGCCAATTAGATTAAGGTGTTCACCTCATTAGAGAGAGAGCTTGAGTTATAGAAACTTCGAGGTAGATCATCGGAGAAAAGGAAGACTACAAGCTAACATGGATCGTTCGAGTTGTGGAGCCTCTCTTGAGTCCGGGAGATCGTGGATCGTGGTGAAGGGACTTCTACTCGGAGCTTATGAAGCGAAGGAGCGGACTACAAAGGTTGTAATCCCTCACTCTTAGTTGTAAAGATATTTACTTGCATGTTAAACCCTAATAATCTAGCAAAGATCCCGGCTTTGGGTTGTTCGGCACGTCTAAATTTTTATTCGGGCATGGTTGATGCCTTATTAATCCTTGTAAGAGTGCCTAAGAACCCAACAGTGGTATCAGAGCCAAGCTAGAGCATTAGGCGACGTGTATACGAAGTTAAAACTCCGATCGAACCCCGAAACAACGAAAATGACCCCCTCTTTCGAAAAATTTTTAAAATGTGATTTTTTATGCATTAAAAATACTCAAAAAATTAGCAGGGAAATATAAGCATTACTGTGGAAAACGAGACAGTAATTCGTACGGACCGCCGCGGAACCGCGGCAATACCTTGCTTGTGCCGCGGATCTACGGCCGTACTGGAGTATTATGTTTTGTTTTTGGCACAGTAATATCAGAAGGTGCTGGTACATGATTCTGGGTATTTTTAATCTTACTCAAGTGTTGAGTGTTCTGGGGATTATTTTAAATTCGTTAATTCGATCGAAAAATTTAATTTCGTTCTGTTTTCCGGATAATTTAGAAACTGTTAAAATGTTCGAACGGATATCATTAAATCATTTTTTCCCGGCACGAAAAACTTTCAAGTGTTGAATTTTTCTTGAGTTTAAATCTTTCGGAAAAACGTGCAAGTAACGCGGTGGACCCTCTAGAAGAACACAAACCTTAACTCGATTATGTGACCGTCTGAACCGCCTCTAAACCTTAGGGTTTGGGGCAATACGGCGTACCACATGTGAGGCGTTGGCTTGACCCTTCTACGGCTGGACCATTGGTACTGTGACATATTCTGGGACTTTTTGAACTCCGCTCAAGTGTTGAGATATTTAGGAAATCTTGGGTATTTGATTTTTTCGATCGGAAATTTTAATACTGTCAATTTATCTGGAATGTGATACAATATGTGGAATTCATACAGTTAGGCATGAAATGCGAAGTATGTGATATTTCGGATTTACGATGTCTAAAGAGATTGTGGATTCCAAATGTTATAGTTTTACACTTTCTTTTCTGTGACCGTAAGTGTAGTATGTAGTTGTATTGCCGGTTTTCATTGCTATACATCAACGACGATCGGTGTATGCATACTTACTTACGTTGATGATATGAGATATTATGTGTTGCTGTGATATGTTATATTGGATCGTCGTGTTCTGAATAGCCGGGGTTTTTATGTGAGATGAGGGTTTTTATTTTCATTCATGTAAAATTCATTTGTATGTAATATTCTTTTATTGGGGCACTTCCGGGATGAGGTTGATGTCACCAGTGTATATTATTTACTTTTCCGCATTAGGCAGACCCAAGGAGGGGAGCACAAGTAACTGGGTTCTAGGGTCCAGTGGGAGGCCATCTTGAGGAGTCGAGACCGGGTCTCCTAACCCTAGAACTGGCAGTGTTACTTGCCGCTCTCGTAGGGGTCTAGGGATGTGGGTTTGGCTATTCATTGCGACCGTGGAATCCGTGTTTTATACCGGCTCGTATTAAAAACACGGACATCCTAGTATATCCAATATTTCATATATGTTCTTCTGCTGCAATGTTCTGTGATGAGATCATATTACTGTTAGTGTATATGCCCTAGAGGCCATTACTGTATCGTACTAGCTTGTATATTACTTAATGGAAGCTTGGGATATTCACCTTGTATATACAATCTTGCTCAAAATAGTAGTATGCTACTTGGTTTGTTTCTACTTCAATGTGTACTTGTGTTTATTTTAGTATATCACCTATACACATTAGTGGAGCCCTTAGAATCTTTGCTTGATTACCAGCGTTGTGATGGCAGTCACACTAGTGGGGGCTGGGTAATCTATAAGCACATCCTTATGCAGGTCCCTAGTCGCAGGACTATCGAGACAGGGCATCGATACTCCGGAGTAGACTAGCGCATGCGCTTCTCGTCCCAGTGTGGGAGACGGTCTGTCCCACAGCCGTTAGTACGTCGTACTGGAGATAGTATGCGGGTGCTCGTTAGGTTACGAGTACACTGGACAGGACTCGTCGGGAACTGATCGGTTGGTATTATACCTATCGTCAGTTATCAGTTCCCAGGTGACATGAGTACAGCTTAGTCCGCTGACTTGACACTGTCACTTCGCCTCGAGTGTGTTCCCACTGTACTTTGATTACTACCCTACCACGGCTCAAAGGAGTCGTGCAAACAGGTAGTAGTTGGGTATAGTCCCGAAGCACTTGGAGGCAGTGACAGTTAGACAGGATTCGTCTCTCCCGGTATTGGGGGTTGATATCGCGCTGTGTCTAGGAGAGCCATTACACGAGTAGTCCCTGGCCAGGGCAAGCGAGATATACTGGTAGGCTTCCAGTGTTATCTCAGGGTGTATTGGGCTTCACTCCGACACGACTTGTACCGCTATTAGGGGACTGACGTTTACCGCCCCTAGGCCCGCCATGCGATGTATCAGACGAACAGACCGGACTGTATGGAGATTGTCACATTCAGGCTCAGTAGGAGTTCAGATGGGTTTCACCTCGTCAGTCTTCTTGTCGGCATCTACCTAGGGACCGTTACGCACAGCTAGTGCCGCTTGCGGTCTGTGGTTAAACCCACTGCCAGCGTAGTGTCGAGTCTTTAGAGTCCCACACAGAAAGCTATTCGCCTTTAGGCAAAAGAGTAGAGGTCGCATGGTTTTGCGACAGGTCGCATGGTTTTGCGACAGGGTTTGGTCACATCCGTGCACTTGTGCACGTACAGTGTCCGGACAGTTAACACTAGCGGGCTTTGGTTTAAGCCAGATCCTAGTGTACGTTTTGGGATTAGTTTTATCTCGTTTGTATTCGTGTTCCTCGGAACACGGATGCGGGTGTGTATGCACAGTTGACAGAGAGACAGAGGCAGAAGATTCTCATTAGGGTTGTTGACCGTTGACTGTTGACTATTGACTTTTTGCTCAACCCTAATGAGAATATGATATGTAATTAACAATTATATTAATTAAGTATTATAGTGACATGGTTGTTGAGGGGTTGACTTTGTTGACTTGTTGACTTTGTTGACCGGTTGACTAGGTTGGACTAGTTGACCATCATGATGACAATGGCTATCATTTCATGGCAAAGACTTTTGCTTGCTTGATCACTTGTGCAAAATGAGTGCATGAAATGATATAGCCAATTTGACTTAAACCATTTACACAATACTTGATTACTATTTTTGTTATGATGGCTTTTGGATTATGAGAGGTGAGAATGAGATGAGTATGGTTCATTCTATCATTTGCTTTCTCTCTCTTGAGCTCTCTCATTCTCAAGCTCTGCCTCTTCCTCTTGCTCCCTCTACCTCACGGCAAACCATTCTCATGTGTTGAGACTCATTGCCTTAGAGATAAAAAGACACCAAAACATTCCTCTACTCATTATAGTTCACAAGGCCTAGCAAGCCAAGTGATCTAGTTTCTTCAAAGTTCGAAGAAGAAGCTAAAGGTAGAAGCTTTTGGGTGGATCCATCTTCGACACAAGGAGACGACGAAGTGAGGCCGATCTGTACACCGGAAGGATTCGAAGACGAAGGAGTTCAAGAAAGGTATAGCCCCCTAACCGAGTAGGTAAACTCTTGGTAGGTTGTTAGTTAGTAGTTTAACAAAGATCCGGTTTTGAGTCCATGTTACCGTCTCTAGAAAATTGTTTTTCACCAAATTCCGCATGCCCGAAAGTACCGGGAGAGGTAGCATGGACTTACAGTGGTATCAGAGCCTAGTTAAACTCTATCTAACATGTTAGCAAAGTAACTAGAAGATCGATCAAAGAAAAAGTCCCAAAATGAACCCGGATTTCAAACTTGCTGTCGATTTTTAAAATGCTGTAAAAGTAATAAATCTTGCTTCAAAAATCGACTCAGGGTTTTTATAGAAAACAGCAAAAATTTCCTCCACTGAACCGATCAAAGCGCCGCGGAAATGCGGCGGGAGCGTGCTCCCGCCGCGTTTCCGCGGCCGAGTTGACTCGGCAGTGGGAAATTTTGGTTGCAGTTTGTTCAGTGGGGTATTTTGGGAATTTTGGAATATGTGTTTTCAGCCCAGATTTTCCAGAACGAAAATTTTGTGTTTGGGGCCTAAAAATCCGTATTTTTTATCGAACTTCTACAGACTTGAGCTGACGGGTTTTTTATCTGTGATGTGATTTTTGTATTGAACTTCTGCTAATCGCTATATGTCGATTAGTGGGGGTTATACAAATCTGTGATCTGTAATGTTACTGGAATGTGTATATGAATTCATTGGATTGTCGCGGGTGAATAGCCGGGGGTTGTGAGACGAGAGTTTTCTTTTCTTTCAATTCATGTAAATTTGTAAATTGATGTAATAATTATTTGTATGGCTGCACAACCGGGTCGGGGTTGTAGCCGTCATTGTATAATTTCTTTTTACTGTTTTTGCTCCTAGGATAGACCCATGGAGGGGGTGCACAAACTACCGGGTATGCCGAAGTGCCGAGTGGCCTACTCACGGAGTTGAGGGAGGTTGCTTCGCTTCGGGTACTTGGCGGGTAGTTTGCCGCACCCGTAGGGGTCTTGGGTAGGGTATTGGCTATTCACCGCGACCGTGTAATCTGCTTTTCGTTATAGGCTCGTACGAATTGCGGATTCCTAGTATATCCTGTAAGTCCATGCTACCTCTCCCGGTACTTTCGGGCATGCAGAATTTGATGAAAAACAATTTTCTAGAGGTGGTAACATGGACTCAAAACCGGATCTTTGTTAAACATCTAACTAACGACCTAGCTGCGAGTTGCCAACTACTCGGTTAGGGGGTAATACCTTTCTTTTTCTCGAACTCCTTCGTCTTCAAGCTTCGATGGTGGTCCGAATCGGCTTCTCCCCGTCGTCTCCTTGCGCCGAAGATAGATCCACCTGAAAGCTTCAACCTTTGGCTCCTTCTTCGAACTTTGAAGAAACTAGTTCACTCGGTTTGCTGAACCTTGTGAACTAGAGTGAGTAGAGAAGAGTTTGTATGGGATTTTATCTATGGTTCTTGGTTCTCAACTCATGAGACAAGTGAACCATAGAGTCAAGAGAGGGAGAGCAAGAAGAGGAGATGAGAGCTCAAGAACAAGAGAGAGAATGAGCATGAAAAGAATGAGAGAAGACTTTTCTCATTTTGCTCTCATAATCCAAAACAATCATAACACCTCATATCAATCAAGTATTATGTGATGGTTTAAGCAACCATAGCCATATCATTTCATGCACTCATTTTGCACAAAAGAGCAAGCAAGCAAAAGTCTTTGCCATGAAATGATAGCTATAGTTATCATGATGGTCAACTAGTCAAGCCTAGTCAACCGGTCAACAAAATCAACAAGTCAACAAAAGTCAACAAGTCAACAAAGTCAATCCCTCAACAACCATGTCACCATAATACTTAATTAATATAATTGTTAATCACATGTCATATTCTCATTAGGGTTGAGCAAAAAGTCAATAGTCAACTGTCAACGGTCAACAACCCTAATGAGAATCCTCTGCCTCTGTCTCTCCGTCAACTGTGCATACACACCCGCATCCGCGTTCCGAGGAACACGAATGCATACTGGATAAAACCAATCCTAAAAGGTACACTAGGATCTGGCTTAAACCAAAGCCCGCTAGTGTGAACTGTCTGGACACTGTACGTGCACAAGTGCACGGATGTGACCGAACCCTGTCGCAAAACCATGCGACCTGTCGCAAAACCATGCGATCTCTACTCTTTTGCCTAAAGGCGAATAGCTTTCTGTGTGGGACTCTAAAGACTCGACACTACGCTGGCAGTGGGTTTAACCACAGACCGCAAGCGGCACTAGCTGTGCGTGACGGTCCCCAGGTAGATGCCGACAAGAAGACTGACGAGGCGAAACCCATCTGAACTCCTACTGAGCCTGAATGTGACATTCTCCGTACAGTCCGGTCTGTTCGTCTGATACATCGCATGGCGGGCCTAGGGGGCGGTAAACGTCAGTCCCCCAATAGCGGTACAAGTCGAGTCAGAGAGAAGCCCAAAACACCCTGAGATAACACTGGAAGCCTACCAGTATATCTCGTTTGCCCTGGCCAGGGACTACTCGTGTAATGGCTCTCCTAGACACAGCGCGATGTCAACCCCCAATACCGGGAGAGACGAATCCTGTCTAACCGTCACTGCCTCCAAGTGCTTCGGGACTGCACCCAACTACCACCTGTTTGCACGACTCCTTTGAGCCGTGGTAAGGTAGTAATCAAAGTACAGTGGGAACACACTCGAGGCGAAGTGACAGTGTCAAGTCAGCGGACTAAGCTGTACACATGTCACCTGGGAACTGATAACTGACGATAGGCATAATACTAACTAGTCAGTTCCCGACGAGTCCTGTCCAGTGTACTCGTAACCCAACGAGCACCCGCATACTATCTCAAGTACAACGTACCGACGGCTGTAGGACAGACCGTCTCCCACACTGGGATAAGAAGCGCATGCGCTAGTCTACTCCGGAGTATCGATGCCCTGTCTCGATAGTCCTGCGACTAGGGACCTGCATAAGGATGTGCTTATAGATTACCCAGCCCCACTAGTGTGACTGCCATCACAACGCTGGTAATCAAGCAAAGATCCTAAGGGCTCCACTAATGTGTATAGGCGATATACTAAAATAAACACATGTACACATTGAAGTAGAAACAAACCAAGTAGCATACTACTATTTTGAGCAAGATTGTATATACAAGGTGAATATCCCAAGCTTCCATTAAGTAATATACAAACTACTATGATACAGTAATGGCCTCTAGGGCATATACACTAACATATCCAATGTGTTCATCTGTGATCTGAAATGGCTATCATTGCAATATATCTATATATGATATTATTTAGGCGTTGCTTATGTTTTACAGCCGCGGTAGCCCAGCCCCCGCTCTGTCGTTAGTTAAGTAACCTAACGGGTAATGACGAGGCCCCGTGGCGAATGCGAATGGCATAAGCGTACGTCATATTTTGGTTATTTTCTGCAATGGTAGGATTAAAAGATGGGACGCATTAAAAGAACTAATGCAAGAATATCACGCATTAAAAGAACTAATGCAAGAAAATAAACAAAGTAAAAGTCGTTAGAACACTTTCGAAAAACCACTCGGTTCTTTTCAAAACCAACTTTTAAATGCGGAGTTTGAGCCACTCCTTTTAAAAGCTATCTCGTTCCATCGATTATATCAAGTTCACTACGTTCACGGTTTCTCCAAAACCATTCGTAGCCCTCCGTCGTTTCACATGAATAGTCAATAGTATTCAAGCTATGTATGTTAGCCAAAGTCAAGGCATAGTGATTAGTAGCTATTGGGTATTCATGTGTAGCATAGATAGATGCGTTGGTTTGGGACAGTCGTACTGCCATTTTGGCCAAAGTCAAGGATAGGTACGGGTGGATCCAAATTAACCTGGAGAATGACGGGTAGAACTTGACATATGACTTATGATATTTTGGCCAAAGTCAAGGTCATAAGAGCATGGGGCAAAAATCCACATCGGGAGTTTCAAAAGAACTGAAACTTGCTAGTGTTGCATACCATTTGGAGTGTGATGATTCTGGTAGGATTCCTTCAGTTTCGTCACACGATGATATTTGGATCCCGATCCTACTGTGAGTATATGCTACTCCTCGGGAAATTTCTCACTTAACGATCAATGCTATAAACCAAGTAGGTGTCTAGAAAGGTGTTAGCGGGGCTACGCCCCCAGGGAAAAGAGGTTATTTAATTAAGGAACTTCGCGAAAGCATTGGAAAACCTCCCTCGAAGTACCGACACTAGCCTGGCTGAACGGTTAAGCAAGTATTGTATGGTGAGATTGATCCTGACTAATTCTTCCTTTTTGGTTTGAGGAGGGATTCGAGAAACAGTGGGAGCCATCCTGTTTAGACAAACTAAAAACCATTCTAAACTTGCAAGAGCATCAAGCTGAGTGTTTCTTCTCTCTCCTAATTGCAGCGACCAATCGACATGACTGGACTTAAGTTACTCCTAGATAAAAACATACTGACAGGGCCAAACTACAAAGATTGGCTCAGGAATGTCAAGATGGCAATCACTTACGACAAGCTGGGGTATCTTCTTACCACCAAAGCTCCCCCTGTCCCAGGTCCCAAAACCAGCGTCGCGGATAAGGAAATCCGTAAGACCTTGGAAATCGATTGCGCAAAGGCCAAGTGCCCCGTGCTTGCCTCTATGGACAACGAACATCAGAGGAGGCACGAGAATATGGACCTCGAATCCATATTTCTCCATACAAAAGAACTGTATGGAGAGCAGTCTCGTATTGCAAGATACGAAGTGTCGAAGAAGTTATTTTCGGCAAGGTTGGCCGTCGGATCATCGGTAGCGGAACACGTGCTTAAGATGATTGGCTACATAGAAGAGCTCGCGGACCTTGAGACCACGTTGGAGAATGAGCTCTATACGGACTTGATTCTCCAGTCCCTTCCTTCCACTTACGCCCAGTTTATCCTGAACTTCAACTTACAAGAAAAGGAAGTTGAACTTTCAGAACTCCTCAACATGCTGAGGAGCGCAGAGGGCACCCTACAGAAAGGTAGGGAAACATCCACTTTGTTTGTAGGAGGATCTTCCTCTTCTAGGTCCAAGGCGAAAGCCAAGGGAAAGAAGAAAAAAGCCCCCGCCAAACCAAGGGGCGGTGTTAGTAAAGTGGATACGAAGGGAAAGGCAAAAGCAACAAAGAAAGTGTGAAAGCTTGTGGATAAGAAAGAATGCTTCTATTGTCATAAGAAGGGATACTGGAAGAATGATTGCAGGGCTTGGAAAGCCAGAACACAGGATCTGAAGCAGGTTGCGGCTTCAGCTTCAGGTGTGTATGTTATTGAAAACTGTCTTTCAATAAACTCTACTTCCTGGGTATTGGATATCGGATCAGGATCTCATATCTGTAATTCTTTGCAGGCGTTGAGAAACCGTAGGGTTTTGAAGGTAGGTGACATGACCCTCAAAGTTGCAAACGGAGCTAGCATGAATGCTAAGGCCATGAGGGACTATCACCTGGGAATGTCAGATGGACATGTTTTGGTTTTGCGTAATTGCTTTTTTGTACCCAACGCAACTTGTAATATCATTTCTGTATCTTTGGTTTCTAAAGAAGGTTATGAATTTGCGTTTGTAAGCAATGTTGTAAACATTCACCTTAATCAAGTTCTGATTGGGTCAGGTACATTAAACAATGGTATATACGTATTAAACCAACCACAGATTTTCAATGTCCAGAATACACACAAAAGAAAGTCTCCGGAAATCAATCAGACTTTCTTATGGCATTGTAGACTGGGTCACATCAATGAGAGAAGGTTGACGAAGTTACATACAGAAGGATATTTGAATCCGTTCGAACATCAATCGTATGCCACTTGTCAATCCCGTCTCAAAGGAAAGATGACAAAAACTCCGTTTACTGGACACGGAGTAAGGGCGAGCGAGCTCTTGGGACTCGTACACAGCGACGTGTGCGGTCCAATGTCTACACATGCGCGAAGCGGTTATTCTTCATTACTTTTACGGATGACTTTTCAAGGTACGGTTATGTCTTCTTAATGAAACATAAGTCCGAAGCCTTTGGAAAATTCCAGGAATATAAGAATGAAGTAGAAAAACAAACCGGCAAAAGTATCAAGATTCTAAGATCGGATCGAGGTGGTGAATACTTGAGTGACGAGTTCCTGGACTATTTAAAAGAGAACGGAATTCTCTCTCAGCTTATTCCTCCATACACTCCGCAACATAACGGTGTATCGGAGAGACGGAACCGAACCCTATTGGATATGGTACGGTCCATGATGAGTAACGCTGAGTTACCGCGATCATTCTGGGGGTATGCGCTAGAATCAGCAGCATACCTTTTGAACCGAGTTCCCACTAAGACTGTGCCTACTACACCATATGAGATGTGGTGTGGGAAGAGGCCCCATCTCAATCACATTAAGACATGGGGAAGTCCAGCTTTTGTCAAAAAGCAGCATGCGGACAAGCTCAAGGCATGCTCAGTACAGTGCAAGTTTGTGGGATATCCAAAGAACTCTAAGGGATATTTCTTCTACTGCGAAGAGGAACAAAAGGTTTTTGTTTCTCGTCATGCCCACTTTCTAGAACACCAGTTCTTAGAAAAGGAAATTAGTGGGAGCGCAGTAGAACTGGAAGATATTCCAGAACAACAGACTATTACTGAAAGCTTAGTGAAACCAGAGGGTTCAAAAGAACAAGACATTCCTACGCCGCTCCGCAGGGGTAGTAGGCAGTCTCATCCACCCGAGAGAAACTACGGTTTTCTCATAGACGGGGATAGAGAGGATTGCATCATAGATTATGATGAGCCTACTAGCTTCCAGCAGGCCGTTCAGAGCGTTGACTCGGTAAAATGGCTAGATGCAATGCAGACTCAAATGGAGTCAATGTACACCAACAAGGTATGGATGTTGGACATTGCTCCAGACGGGGTAAAACCCGTAGGATGCAAGTGGATCTTCAAAAGGAAGATTGGTGTAGATGGACAGGTTGAGACCTATAAAGCTAGACTTGTTGCAAAGGATTTTCGTCAAAGGCCTGGTTTGGACTATGACGAAACCTTTTCTCCAGTGGCTATGCTGAAATCCATTCGGATCCTTCTTACCATTGCTGCCTTCCACGATTATGAGATCTGGCAGATGGACGTAAAGACCGCTTTTCTAAATGGAAATTTAGAGGAGTGTGTCTATATGGACCAACCAGAGGGTTTCATTCAGAGTGGGAGCAGCGGAAAGGTGTGCAAGTTGCTTAAGTCCATCTATGGACTAAAGCAGGCATCACGGAGTTGGAACATCTGTTTTGATGAGACGGTCAAGGAATTTGGCTTTATCAAAAATCCAGATGAACCATGCATCTATAGTAGATTTGTAGCGAGAACTGTAGTGTTCCTCGTTTTATACGTGGATGACATTCTCTTAATAGGAAATGACATTCTTATGCTACAATCTGCCAAGGGGTTCTTGTCACACAGGTTCTCCATGAAAGACCTGGGTGATGCCTCATACATCCTGAGGATCCGGATCCATCGTGATAGATCCAAGAGGATATTAGGACTTTCACAGTCCTGGTACATCGACACCATACTGAAAAGATTCAGTATGGAAGATTCCAAGCGCGGTAACCTACCGGCTTGTCACGGGATCACCCTCTCTAAAGAAATATCTCCCAAGACTGATTTGGAGAGGGATCGCATGTCTATTATACCCTACGCTTCTGCGGTAGGCTCTATAATGTATGCGATGTTGTGTACCAGACCGGATGTAGCTTATGCACTGAGTGTGGTAAGCCGGTATCAGTCAAACCCTGGGGAGAAACACTGGATAGCGGTAAAGAACATTCTCAAGTACCTGAGAAGGACTAAGGAGATGTTCTTGGTGTATGGCGGAAAAGACCTCCAGATCGAGGCCTTTGCTGACTCCAGCTTCCAGAGTGACAAGGATGATTCCAAGTCCATGTCGGGTTTTGTCTTTACCCTCAATGGAGGGGCGGTGTGTTGGAAGAGTTCCAAACAGGAAACCGTTGCAGACTCGACGATGGAAGCGGAATACATCGCTGCATCTGATGCCGCAAAAGAAGCTGTCTGGATGAGGAAGTTCTTGAAAGAACTTCGGGTGGTTCCGTCCATTGTTGATCCAATACCTCTGTATTGCGACAACAACGGGGCTATAGCTTTAGCGAAGGAACCCAGGTCCCATCAGAGATCCAGACACATCTTGAGACGGTATCATCTGATCAGGGAGATCGTGGATCGCCAGGAGATCGAGGTTCGGAGGGTTGCTTCAGAAGATAACACTGTAGATCTATTCACCAAGGCCTTGCCCCAGACTCAGTTCTAGCGGCTGATCGAGATGATAGGTCTTCGATACGCCAGTACCTGGCCTTAGTGCAAGTGGGAGATTGTTAGTGTATATGCCCTAGAGGCCATTACTGTATCGTACTAGCTTGTATATTACTTAATAGAAGCTTGGGATATTCACCTTGTATATACAATCTTGCTCAAAATAGTAGTATGCTACTTGGTTTGTTTTTACTTCAATGTGTACTTGTGTTTATTTTAGTATATCACCTATACACATTAGTGGAGCCCTTAGGATCTTTGCTTGATTACCAGCGTTGTGATGGCAGTCACACTAGTGGGGGCTGGGTAATCTATAAGCACATCCTTATGCAGGTCCCTAGTCGTAGGACTATCGAGACAGGGCATCGATACTCCGGAGTAGACTAGCGTATGCGCTTCTCATCCCAGTGTGGGAGACGGTCAGTCCCACAGCCGTTAGTACGTCGTACTGGAGATAGTATGCCGGTGCTCATTAGGTTACGAGTACACTGGACAGGACTCGTCGAGAACTGACCGGTTGGTATTATACCTATCGTCAGTTATCAGTTCCCAGGTGACATCAGTACAGCTTAGTCCGCTGACTTGACACTGTCACTTCGTCTCGAGTGTGTTCCCACTGTACTTTGATTACTACCCTACCACGGCTCAAAGGAGTCGTGCAAGCAGGTAGTAGTTGGGTGCAGTCCCGAAGCACTTGGAGGCAGTGACGGTTAGACAGGATTCGTCTCTCCCGGTATTGGGGGTTGACATCGCGCTGTGTCTAGTAGAGCCATTACACGAGTTGTCCCTGGCCAGGGCAAGCGAGATATACTGGTAGGCTTCCAGTGTTATCTCATGGTGTATTGGGCTTCACTCCGACACGACTTGTACCGCTATTAGGGGACTGACGTTTACTGCCCCCCTAGGCCCGCCATGCGATGTATCAGACGAACAGACCGGACTGTACGGAGATTGTCATATTCAGGCTCAGTAGGAGTTCAGATGGGTTTCACCTCGTCAGTCTTCTTGTCGGCATCTACCTGGGGACCGTTACGCACAGTTAGTGCCGCTTGCGGTCTATGGTTAAACCCACTGTCAGCGTAGTGTCGAGTCTTTAGAGTCCCACACAGAAAGCTATTCGCCTTTAGGCAAAAGAGTAGAGGTCGTATGGTTTTGCGACAGGTCGCATGGTTTTGCGACAGGGTTCAGTCACATCCGTGCACTTGCACACGTTTAGTGTCCAGACAGTTTACACTAGCGGGCTTTGGTTTAAGCCAGATCCTAGTGTACGTATTGGGATTGGTTTTATCCAGTTTGTATTTGTGTTCCTCGGAACGCGGATGCGGGTGTGTATGCACAGTTGACAGAGAGACAGAGGCAGAGGATTCTCATTAGGGTTGTTGACCGTTGACTGTTGACTATTGACTTTTTGCTCAACCCTAATGAGAATATGATATGTAATTAACAATTATATTAATTAAGTATTATAGTGACATGGTTATTGAGGGGTTGACTTTGTTGACTTGTTGACTTTGTTGACAGGTTGACTAGGTTGGACTAGTTGACCATCATGATGACAATGGCTATCATTTCATGGCAAAGACTTCTGCTTGCTTGATCTCTTGTGCAAAATGAGTGCATGAAATGATATAGCCATTTTGACTTAAACCATTTACACAATACTTGATTACTATTTTTGTTATGATGGCTTTTGGATTATGAGAGGTGAGAATGAGATGAGTATGGTTCATTCTATCATTTGCTTTCTCTCTCTTGAGCTCTCTCATTCTCAAGCTCTCCCTCTTCCTCTTGCTCTCTCTACCTCAAGGCAAACCATTCTCATGTGTTGAGACTCATTGCCTTAGAGATAAAAAGACACCAAAACATTCCTCTACTCATTATAGTTCACAAGGCCTAGCAAGCCAAGTGATCTAGTTTCTTCAAAGTTCGAAGAAGAAGCCAAAGGTAGAAGCTTTCGGGTGGATCCATCTTCGGCGCAAGGAGACGACGAGGTGAGGCCGATCCGTACACCGGAAGGAGTCGAAGACGAAGGAGTTCAAGAAAGGTATAGCCCCCTAACCGAGTAGGTAAACTCTTGGTAGGTTGTTAGTTAGTAGTTTAACAAAGATCCGGTTTTGAGTCCATGTTACCGTCTCTAGAAAATTGTTTTTCACCAAATTCCGCATGCCCGAAAGTACCGGGAGAGGTAGCATGGACTTACAATTACTGCCTGAGATGAATGCTTATACTATATATATGTGCTGATATATAAATATTACTGCTTTCGTTTCTTCTGTGATGCTTAGGAAGCATAAGCTGATGGGTTTTATTAATGAGATTAATAAAAAGAAAAGAAACCTAAAAGATATTTTAGAATCAAAACTTTATAAAAAGGGTAGCTACAGTTTTGCTTTGCATAGCGGTATATATGATATACCCGGCACCTTATTCGATGAGGAAAGAGCCGAGATCCCTTCACCGGGAGTGACATCTTTAGCTAAACTGGCATATGCTACAAACTCGCGGTTTAGTTTTTGACAGCTTATATAGTTCTTGCTTTGCACAGCGGTATATATGATATACCCTGCACCTTATTCGATGGGGGAAAGAGCCGAGATCTCTTCATTGGGAGTGACCTCTTTAGCGAAACTAGAAAAGCCTAAAAAAACACTCCTTTTCAAAATCACTTGTTTCTACAACGATATCAAGTTCATTACGCTCATGGTTTTCGGAAAAACCTGCGTAGCCCTCCGTCATTTCAGATAAAGACTATTTAGTATACGTACTACGTTTGTTGGCCTGCGTCAAGGCGTAGTGTGCGGTAACTAACTAGTACTTATCTGTAACATGAGATGTGATTGGATTAGGGTAGTCGTACGACTTTGTTTGCCTGCGTCAAGGGTCGTACAGGTGGGTTTAATTCAATCAAGAAATGTACGGATTGAACTTGACTAGCGGACTATAGTTTGTTGGCCTGCGTCAAGGTCATAGAACGCTAGGGGTAAAAGTATTATTGGGAATTTCAAGTGTTGAAATTTGCAATGAGATTGCATACCTCCTATGAGATAGTTGGATCCCAATACCCACTGCGAGTAAGAGTTACTCAAGGGAGAATTTTACACAGGACAATTAGCCGATCAAGTAGGTGTCTAGAAAGGTGTTAACGGGGTTATGCCTCTGGGAAAACGAGGTTTATTTTAATTAGGTCCGTGCGAAAGCACGGGAACCTCCCTCAAGTACCGACACTGATCTGGCTGAAAGATTGACGAAATTGTAGGGTGTAATTAATCCTGGCTAATCTTTCCTTTTAGGGTTTGAAGGAAGATTTGATAAAAACAGTGGGAGACATCCTGATTAGATAAGATAATAACCAATCTAATCATGCAAGAGCATACGCTAAAGTGTTTTCTTCTCTCTCTCTCCAGGTAGCGACCATGTCAGGCCATAATCAAGATAATAATTTGGATGTATTGACTGAACCCGCTTTTTATACTGAGCAGGGGATCGTTGGTCCCGTTCTTTCTTATAAGAGTTATAAGACTGAACAGGAAACAGGAGAATATTTGGATTCTCATACAGCCCAAACAAAGAACATGCATGCTGATGCATCTTCTTCGGGTGTGTTAGTTATTGAGAACTGTTTCTCAGTTCACCCTACGTCCTGGGTATTAGATACCGGATCAGGATCCCACATATGTAAATTGTTAAGTGTGCTATGTAAAGGTAGAGAACTGGGAAAAGGTGATCATTCCATTCAAGTAGAGAATGGTGCAAGCATTGCAGCTAAAGCAGTTGGCGAATATCTCCTTGTATTACCAAGTAGTAATACACTGATTCTGAATGAGTGCTATTATATACCGAACATGATGTGCAACATTATATCAGTTTCTTTATTAAGTAAACAAGGATATAATTTTGTAGTACAGGATAATGTTATGAACATCTTCCTAGATCAAAAGTTGATTGGATCAGGATCGTTACATAATGGCATATTCATTCTCAATCAAAATACAGTCCTTAATATACAAAACACACACAAGAGGAAGAGTTCAGAAATGAACGAATCCTTCTTGTGGCATTGTAGACTTGGTCATATCAAAGCGACACGACTGGCTAAGTTACATAAGGATGGATATTTGAATACGTTCGAATTATCATCTTATGATACTTGCCATTCATGTCTCAAAGGAAAAATAACCAAAACTCCGTTTAGTGGACACGGATAAAGAGTTGCGGAACTCTTAGGACTGGTACATAGTGATGTATGCGGTCCCATGTCTACACACGCCAGGAACGGTTCTTCCTACTTCATTACATTAACTGACGATCTCTCAAGATATGGACATGTGTTCCTGATGAAACACAAGTCTGAAGCTTTTGAGAAACTCATACAATATAAGCACGAAGTAGAGAACCAAACGGGCAAAAGTATTAAGATTCTTCGATCTGATCGAGGAGGTGAATACTTAAGTAATGAGTACCTAGACTATCTAAAAGAGAATGGGATTCTCTCTCAGCTTACTCCTCCTTATACACTACAGCACAACGGTGTATCGGAACGGAGGAATCGCACCCTATTAGATATGGTGCGCTCTATGATGAGCACAGCTGAGTTATCTATTTCCTTCTGGGGATATGCACTGGAGACAGTTGCAGACCTATTGAATATGGTTCCTATCAAATCTGTGCCAACCACTCCATATGAGATATGGAAAGGAAAGAGACCATATCTTAATTATGTTAGGATATGGGGTTGTCCGGCATATGTGAAAACACAAAATCCGGACAAGCTCGGGGCAAGGTCTATTCTGTGCAAGTTTATTGGATATCCCAAACATTCGCGCGGGTATATCTTCTACCACACCGAGGAACAAAGGGTATTTGTTTCTCGGCATGCCACCTTTTTAGAAAAGGAATTTCTTGCAAAAGAGATTAGTGGCTTTGAGGTAGAACTGGAAGAAGTTCCAGCAGAACAAACTACAACAGAAAATTTGATGGAACCAGAGGATTCAGAAGTACCCGACGAACCCCAGCCTCTCCGCCGATCTAGTAGGGTTTCTCATCCACCTGAGAGATACTACGGTTTTCTCATTGATGGTGGGAGCGACGATTGCATCATGGAAGATGATGACCCCACTAGTTTCGAGCAGGCCATCACGAGTGGTGACTCTGTGAAATGGCTGGATGCAATGTGATCTGAGATGGAATCCATGTACACCAACAAAGTATGGACTTTGGAAAATGCTCCTGAAGGGGTAAAACCCATTGGGAGCAAATGGATCTTTAAAAAGAAAATTGGTGTAGATGGAAAAGTTGAGACATTCAAAGCTAGACTTGTTGCAAAGGGTTTTCGTCAACGACCAGGTGTGGATTATGACGAAACCTTTTCTCCAGTGGCTATGCTTAAGTCCATCCGGATCTTACTTGCCATTGCTGCATATCAGGACTACGAAATCTAGCAAATGGATGTTAAGACCGCCTTTCTAAATGGTGATTTAGAAGAGTGCGTGTACATGACTCAGCCAGAGGGCTTCGTAGACAGTGGGAGCAGCGGAAAGGTGTGCAAGCTGCTTAAATCCATTTATGGGTTAAAGAAAGCATCGGGGAGTTGGAACATCTGTTTTGATGTTGTAATCAAAGAGTTTGACTTCATCAAAAATATAGATGAACCTTGTATATATAAGAAGGTTGCAGAGAGTAAGGTTGTCTTCCTCGTATTGTACGTCGATGACATACTCTTAATAGGAAATGATGTTCCTATATGCAATCAGTCAAGCTCTTCTTATCACAAAGATTCTCAATGAAAGATCTAGGTGACGCCTCCTGCATATTGGGAATTATGATCTATAGAGATAGATCTAAACGGATACTGGGATTGTCCCAATCCAGGTACATTGACACCATACTAAAGAGGTTTAGTATGGAAGAATCCAAGCGTGGGAACCTACCCATTATCTCTGGACTCACTCTTTCCAAAGAGATGTCTCCCAAGACTGATTTGGAAAGAGCTCGCATGTAAGGGATACCCTATGCTTCGGCAGTAGGCTCTATCATGTATGCGATGCTATGTACCAGACCTAATGTAGCAAACTCACTAAGTGTAGTGAGTAGGTATCAAGCAGATCCAGGAGAGAGTCACTGGATAGCTGTGAAGAACATTCTCAAGTACTTACGAAGGACTAAAGAGATGTTCTTGGTGTATGGTAACGGAGGACTCCAGGTGGAGTCCTTTACCGATTCGAGCTTCCAAAGTGATAAGGACGACTCTAAGTCGCACTCGGGATTTGTCTTTACCCTCAATGGAGGGGCGGTGTGTTGGAAGAGTTCCAAACAGGATACCGTTGCAGACTCGACTATGGAGGCTGAATACATCGCTGCCAACGATGATGCCAAAGAGGCTGTCTGGAAAAAGAAGTTCATTATTGAACTTGGTGTGGTTCCATCCATTGAACATCCAATACCTTTGTATTGTGATAACAATGGAGCTGTGGCTTTGGCCAAGGAACCCAGGTCCCATCAAAAGTCCAGACATATTTTGAGGCGGGGAATCGATATTCCAGACTAGACTAGCGTATATCTTCTCGACCCAAGAGATGGGCGATGGATGATCCCATATCCATTGGTGTTTGACATCAGACATGGTATACGGGTGCTCAGTGGAGACTGGGTACACTGAACGGACTCGCCGAAAACTCTTAGATGGTATTATACCTCACGTCAAATAGCAGTTCTCTGGTGACACTAGTACAGGTTAGTCTGTCGACTAAAGATCATCATAGAGTCTTGTGTGTCTCCCACTGTGCTTTGATTTCCACCCTACCATGGCTCTACTGAGTCGTGCAAACAGGTGGTTTTTGGGTACAGTCCCGAGTCACATGGAGGCAATGAGCGATAGGAGGGGATTCGTTTCTCCTGGTATTGGGGGTTGATGTTGTGCTATGCTCGATTGGCCATAACTGAAATCCCTGGCCAGGGTAGATGTGATTTACTGGTAATTGTTATCAGTACTTTCATGCACGTTATGGATCTTACATCGACATGACTTATCAAGCTACTGGGGTCTGACGTTTACCACCCCTAGACGAGATATGCGACATATCAGACGAACAGACCGGACTGTGCGGTAGTGTTACTGATTGGATTCGCAGGAGTGTGAGCAGACTTGCTTGTTGATCTTCTGATCGCTCAATACCCGGGTGGCCGTTACGTTTAGTAGACTTGCTTGCGGCTTGTGGGTGACTGATATGATCACCACCTACTGTCGGCGTATTGACGAGTCTTTAGAATCCTACACAGAGGTTTCCTGGCTAAGGAGAAACGGAGTAGGAGCACATATGTGATATATGCGGGACCGAGATTAATACGTGTATATGATACCGTATTCTAATCTCACGATTTGTATCATCGGTCGGTTATATGTGATATAGCCGGGTTATCAAATCAAGTGTTGATTCGGTAAATTGATATTATTGATATTAGTCAGTCATATGTGATATAGCCGGATCATTAAATCAAGTGTTGATATAATGATTTAATGTATAATTATATAATAGATATATGAATTTGTAGGGTTTCCTTATCACCTCATATAGGGTTTGGAAGCATCACACATGCCACAATTTTAATTTTAAGAGGTGCTAAGCAAACTTAACTAGGAATCGAACTAGAAATACAGGGTAACAACTAATAGTATCACATACAAAAGTTAATCTATCACTAAGTTGAGAGACTACAACCGTTGTAGACCTCCTAGGGTTTGAACGAGCTAGCTTGAACTTCCTCCACGTCCACGATGATCCACCCGGAGTACCTTTGCTCAAAGCTCCTTGCTCCAATAGATCACAATGATGATAAAGCAAACAAACTACACCAATGGTCTAAACAAGTGTCGTGTGATGATATGGTTGTGTTCTCATACAAAAACCTTTTCTTTCTTTTACCCTCACTCACTTTGGAAACTCAAGAGAGAGCTAGAAAGAGGAAGATGAAGATGGCAACCTTAAGCTCATTTTTCTTTTGGATAAAAGATAATGAGAGAAAGATAAATATCTCATCTCAAACCATGGTTAATAAAATATCTAGATATTTTAGAATGAGAGAAAAATAACAAATGAAAATGAAACAATGGTTTAATTTAGGTCAAGTAAAGAAAAGTCAACAATGATTTAAAATCAATTTTCTTTTTCTCATTCTAAGATATATAAATATATTTACTTTCCATGTATTTCTTATATTGCCATCTTTGTTGTATCATCAACCATGATACAAATGCATGTATTATGTGTGTATGCACATCAACATGTACATATACATGCATGCATCCATCATAAAAAAAGGTTTATTTAAATGAGATAAAAGTCAATATAAAATCAACACTTGATTTAATAAACTAGTCATATCTCATACGACCCGACCAATATAAAATTCCCAATTAAAATATGGCATCATATACACGTATTTAATCGAGCTCCCGCACATATCTCATATGTACACCACATCGTTTCGCTTGAGCCAGGAAACTCCTGTGTGGGACTCTAAGACTCATCAATACGCCGGCAGTAGGTGATGATCACATCAAACACCAACAAGCCGCAAGCAGTCAGCTAAACGTAACGGCCACCCGGGTATTAAGCGATCAGAAGAAGAACAAGCGAACCTGTCAAAACTCCCGCTAATCCAACTAGTAACACTTACCGTACAGTCCGGTCTCTTCGTCAGATATGTTGCATATCGAGTCTAGGGATAGTAACGTCGACCCTAATAACTTAATAAGTCATGCCGGTATATGGTCTACAACAGTTCGAGAAACTACTGATAACACTTATCAGTAATATATCAGCAGCCCTGGCCAGGGACTTCCTGTTATAGCCAATCGTACACTGCGCAACATCAACCCCCAATACCGGGAGAGACGAAACCCCTCCTATCGCTCATTGCCTCCAAGTGCCTCGGGACTGTACCCAAAATCAACCTTTTTGTACGACTCAGTAAAGTCGTAGTAGGGTGGAGATCAAAGTACAGTGGGAGGACACACAAGACTCTATGGCGATCTCGGGTCTACAAACTAACCTGTACCAGTGTCACCTGAGAACTTCTATCCGACGTATGATATAATACCACATAGGAGTTCTCGGTGAGTTCGTTCAGTCTACCCAGTATCACTGAACACCTGTATACAATCTTTGGTGTCACCACACCATACGGATATAGGATCATCCATCGCCCATCATAAGGAACAAGAATGGTATACGCTAGTCTACTCTAGAATATCGATGCCCTGTCTCGATATACCTACGACTAGGAACATTTCAAGGATATGCTTATAAACTACAGGTGTCCCACTAGTATGATCCACATCATAATCCCAGTAGTCAAGCCAATATCCTTAGGGCTTTATCAACAAGTATCAAATGAGTAAACATGATCAAGTGAACATATGATAAAGAGAAACCATATAGCATACTATCATGTCGACAAGACTGTCCTCTGAATATACACACACACACACACACACATCAGTACATAAACTATCATATAATGGTCTCAAGGGCATACATATATCCAACAATCTCCCACTTGCACTAAGGCCAATTATTGGCGTATCTCATATCCAATATCTCAAAAAGTCGCTCATGCTGCGGCTGAGGGAGGGCCTTGTTGAATGGATCCACAGTGTTATCCTTTGTATCTACTCTCTTAATCTCGATCTCGTGGCGATCAACTATCTTCCGGATCACATGATATCGCCTCAGGATGTGTCTAGACTTCTGATGGGACCTGGGCTCTTTAGCCAACGCCATAGCCCCATTATTGTCACAATACAAAGGTATTGGATCAATAATGGTTGGAACTACTCCTAGCTCCGAGATGAACTTCCTCATCCAGACGGCTTCCTTGGCAGCATCATTTGCAGCAATGTACTCAGCTTCCATCGTTGAGTCTGCAACGTTATCCTGTTTGGAACTCTTCCAACTTACCATCCTTCCATTGAGGGTAAATGCAAACCCTGAGATAGACTTGATGTCATCCTTGTCACTCTGGAAGCTCGAATCGGTAAAGGATCCATTTGGAGATCCCCGTTACCATACACCAAGAACAATTCTTTAGTCCTTCGTAATTACTTAAGAATGTTCTTCACAGCAGTCCAGTGATTCTCCCCTGGGTTTGACTGATACCTGCTTACTACACTAAGTGCATAAGCTACATCAGGGGGTGTACACAACATCGCATACATTATCGATCCTACTGCCGAAGCATAGGGAACAATGTTCATGCGGGCTCTCTCTTTATCAGACTTTGGGCAATCGTTCTTGGAGAGAGTGACTCCGTGGCAAGCGGGTAAGGCACCCCGCTTTGAGTCTTCCATACTAAACCTCTTTGGTATGGCGTTGATGTACTTGGTTTGGGACAATCCCAATAACCGTTTGGATCTATCCCTATAGATCTGTATGCCTAATATGTACGTGGCATCACCCAGGTCCTTCATGGAGAACCTATGCGATAAGAATGATTTGACCGACTGTAGCATAGTAATATCATTTCCTATCAGAAGAATGTCATCTACGTACAATACGAGGAATGCGACAGTTCACCCTACAGTCTTCTTATAAACACATGGTTCATCTGGATTTTTGATGAAATCAAACTCTTTGATATCATCAAAACAGATGTTCCAACTCTGTGATGCCTGCTTTAATCCATAAATGGATTTAAGCAATTTACATGCTTTCCCGCTGCTCCCACTGTCACCCTCTGGCTGATCCATATAAACGCATTCATTTAAATCACCATTTAGAAAAGCAGTTTTAACGTCCATCTGCCAGATTTCATAGTCGTGGTGAGAAGCAATAGCAAGTAAGATCTGAATGGATTTAAGCATGGCTACTGGAGAGAAAGTCTCGTCATAGTCCAAACCTGGTCTTTGACGAAAGCCTTTCGCTACCAACCTTGCCTTATAGGTCTCTACCTGTCCATTTATACTGATCTTTCTTTTAAAGATCCATTTGCTTCCTACAGGTTTTATCCCGAAGGGTACATTCTCCAATGTCCATACTTTGTTGGTATACATGCACTCCATTTCGGATCTCATAGCATCCAGCCACTTCACAGAGTCACCACTCGTGATAGCTTGCTGAAAACTGGCAGGGTCATCATCATCCATGATGCAATCTTCTCTATCACCATTAATGAGAAAACCGTAGTATCTCTCCGGTGGGTGAGAAGTCCTACCAGATCTACGGAGTGGCTGAGGTTCGTTAGATTCTGTTGCAACATCAGGTTCAGCCAAGTCATCATTTGTAACTTGTGTCTCTAGAACCTCTTCTAGATCTACCACATTGCCATCAGCATCATTTGGAAAAACCTCATTTTCTAAAAATGTGGTATACTGAGAAACAAACACCTTTTGTTCCTCCTTATGGTAGAAAAGATACCCAAACGAATGTTTTGGATATCCCACAAATATACATTTGACCGATCGTGTCTCGAGTTTGTCTGGATTCTGCTTTTTGACACAAGCCGGACAACCCCAAATCTTAACTCGTTTAAGAGATGGTCTCTTCCCATGCCATATCTCATATGGAGTGGTAGACACGGTCTTGGTTGGAACTTTGTTTAATAGAAAAGCTGCAGTTTCCAATGCATGCCCCCAAAAGGAGAGGGGTAACTCAGAATCACTCATTACGGATCGTACCATATCTAATAGGGTACGATTCCGTCGCTCTGACACACAGTTGTGCTGTGGTGTGTAAGGGGGAGTGAGCTGAGAGAGAATCCCATTCTCTTTTAGGAAGTCCAAGAACTCAGTACTTAAGTACTCTCCACCTCGATCTGATCGAAGTATCTTGATTCTCATTCCTGTTTGGTTTTCTACTTCAAGTTTGTACTCCTTGAATTTCTCGAAAGCTTCAGACTTATGCGTTATCAAAAACACATGACCGAATCTTGAGAAATCATCAGTAAAAGTTATGAAGTAAGAAAAACCGCCTCTTGCATGTGTAGACATTGGCCTACATACATCACTATGTATGAGACCTAGGAGCTCAGTAGCTCTTTCTCTGTGTCTAGTAAACGGAGTTTTGGTCATTTTACCTTTGATACAAGACTAGCAAGTTGCATAAGATTTATACTCAAAAGAATTTAAATATCCATCTTTATGAAGCTTATTTAGTCTTGTTTCATTAATATGACCAAGTCTACAATGCCAATGAAAAGCTTCATTTATATCTGAAAATTTTCTTTTATTTGTGTGTTGAATGTTGAAAATTGTGTGTTGATTAAGGATGTATATCCTGTTATTAAGTGTACCATAACCAATCAACTCTTGATTAAGTCTAATGTTCATAACATTGTGTTGCATAGCAAAATGATATCCTTCATTGTCTAACAAAGAAACGGATATAATATTACAAAGCATACTTGGCACAAAATAACATGGGTTCAAAACCAATATACAACCCGACGGCAACCCTAGGTGATACTCTCCCACTGAAACTGCATTTACATAGGAACCATTTCCAACCTGGAGAGTATGATCACCTGTCTTCAAAACTCTGTTATTTCTCAACGCCTGCACAGAATTGCAAATATGAGAATCTGAACCGGTATCTAATACACAGGAAGCAGAGTTAATAGAAAAATAGTTTTCAATTACGAACACACCTGAAGCTGAAGCATCACCATACTTCTTTTTGAGTTCAAGGTACTCAGTACAGTTCCGCTTCCAGTGTCCCATCTTCTTGCAGTGGAAAAATTCTCCTTTCCCCGATTCCCCAACCTTGGACTTGTCTCTGCCCTTAACCTTTTTGACTCTACCCTCAGGCTTGGTGGGTTTCTTATTCATCTTTCCTTTGGCCTTAGCCTTCGGGCGAGAGGAGGAAGATGGCCCAACACTCAAAACGGGAGTCTTCACTGACTTCAGCGAGCTCTCTGCACTCCTTAACATATTAAGGAGTTCAGGTAGTTCCTTCTCCATGTTGTGCATGTTGAAGTTAACTATAAATTGAGCAAAGGTGGAAGAGAGAGACTGCAGAATAATATCCGTATATTGCTCATTGTCCATTGTCTATCCAAGGTCCTCAAGCTCTTCTATGAGAGCTATCATCTTCAGAACATGGTTTCCTACTGGTGTGCCAGGGGCTATTCGCATCTGAAACATCTTTCTGGATGCTTCGTATCATAATACGTGAGATTGCTCTCCATACAACTCTTTTAGATAGAGGAATATGGCTTGGACGTCTATATTCTCGTGCTGTTTCTGATGTGTGTTATCCATCGATGCAAGCGCGAGGCATTTGGCCGTGGCACAGTCAGCGTCCCATGTCTTGCAGATTTCCATATCCACAACTGAAGGTTTAAGACCTGGGATGGGTGGGTTGGAGCCGTGAGGACATATGCTACCTTATCATAAGTCAAGGCAATGTTGAGATTCCTCAGCCAGTCTTTATAATTGGTCCAATTCAGTTTATTTTTATCTAGTAGAAGCTTGAGTCCTGTCATTAGTATCTTCCATTAAGAGAGAGAAAAGAATACACTCAGTGAAAGCTCTTGCAAAGATCAGATTGGTTATTATCTTGTCTAATCGATGTCTCCCACTGTTTTTATCAAATTTTCTTTAAAACCTTTTAAAAAGAAAAATAGCCGGGATTAATTATATTCTAAAACTTCGCTAACCGTTCAGCCAGGCCAGTGCCGGTACTTTGAGGGAGGTTCTCCGTGCTTTCGCACGGACCTAATTAAAATAAACCTCGTCTTCCCAGAGGCGTAGCCCCGTTTGACACCTTTCTAGACACCTAATGGGTTAGCTATTTATAAAGTGCAAAACTCTTCCGGGAGCAACTCTTGCTCACAGTGGGATCGGGATCCTACTATCATATAGAAGGTATGCAATCTCATTGCAAATTTTATCTCTTGAAATTCCCGATATTGTTTTTACCCTTAGAACTCATGACCTTAACTATGTTCAACATATCATAAGTACTAGTCAAGTTCTTCCCGTCATTTCGTGATTACCTAGACCCACCCACATGAACCTTAACTAAAATCAACATAATCATATGAATGTCCTAACTAATCTACATCATATGCAGTGTAGGAAGACATCACTTAGCTACCGTACACTGCGCCTTAACTAAAGTCAAAATACGAAGCACGAATACTAAGTACTCTACTTCCTAAAATGAAAGAGGGCTGCGGATAGTTTTTAAGAAAACTTTTAACGCTTTGAACTTGATATCGTTGTAGAATCCAATGGGTTTAAAAGGAGTGGCTTAAGCTCTGCACTTTGAAAACTTTCTTTTTCATAAAAGGCCGAGTGTGTTTCAAATCCGATTCTACAACATCTTTTTAGGTTCATTTTTCTTTACATTAATCTCATTAATGTAGTCCCATCATTTAAGTCCTAAAGCCATCACAGAAAGAAACGAAAAATATAACAGACCCTTATGCCATTCGCATTCGTCACGGTGTCCCGTTATGCATCGTTAGGTTACTTAACTAACGGCATACCGGGACAGGGCTAGCGCGAGTGCAAAACATAAGCAACGTCTATTAAATATCATATATACAATATTCCATTCATCTCAGATATATTAAATGATCACATCACAGAATATAAGCAGCAGAAGCACATATAATATAGGATATCTAGGAGGTCCATATTTTGTATTTAGCCATCAATAGAAAATACAGATTCCACGGTTGCGATGAATAGCCAAGCCCACACCCCTAGACCCCTATGAGAGTGGCAAGTGACCCTACCAATTCTGGAGTTTAAGAGACCCGGTCTCGACTCCTCGAGATGGCCTCCCACTGAACCCTAGAACCCGGTCACTTATGCTCCCCTTCTTGGTTCTATCCTAATGCGGAAAAGTAAATAATATACAACAATGGTGACATCATCCTCAACCCGAAAGTGCCCCAAATAAAAGAATATTACATACAATTGAATTTTACATGAATGAAAAGAAAACTCTCATCTCACATAAAAACCCCGTCTATTCAATCACGACAATCCTGCACATCATATCTCAGCAACATATAATATCATATATCATCAACGTAAGTAAGTATGCGTACCCTGATTGTCGTTGATGTATACCAACGAAACCGGCGATACACCACATACTACACTTGCGGACACAGAGAAATAAATGAAAAACTACAACAATTGGAATCGTAACTAACCTTAGACAACACAAACCCGGAATATCACATATCCAAGATTTCATGCCTAACAATGTAAAGCTCGCATTTAAGTCTCACCCATGAAAACACCTTTTCAAAATAAGTCGGATAATTCAACAAGATTTCCGATTACACCTGAGACCGAAATGCTAGATTTACACACAACAAACAAATTTGTAGATTCCAATTATTGTATCACATTCTCATAAACTAGGCACAGTTAAAACATTCGATCGAACGATTGATCAACCAAAGACTTCTCAGAAAGCTCAACACTTGAGCAGTTTTAAAATTTACCAGAGACTGCTACAAGTATATACGGGCCAGCACAAGAAGGCACAGTCCAAGCCTCACCAACGGCGCCGCGGAACCGCCGCAAAATGACCATTTTGGTCGCGGTTCCGCGGTCGTATAGTTGAGTTAGGGCTTCGTTCTTCTTGTGGGCCCATAAAATACCCTGCACGATTTTCTGAGTATTTTTAATGTGAAAAAATCCTCTTTTTTGAAAAATTTCCAGAGAGCACCCTCCGTGCGTCGTATTTCGTTCGTTCGAGGCTTTTAACGTCATCTAGGTTACTCTAAAGCTCTAGCTTGGCTCTGATACCACAGTAGGGTTTCCTTATCATCTCATATAGGGTTTAGAAGCATCACACATGCCACAATTTTAATTTTAAGAGGTGCTAAGCAAACTTAACTAGGAATCGAACTAGAAATATAGGGTAACAACTAATAGTATCACATACAAAAGTTAATCTATCACTAAGTAGAGAGACTACAACCTTTGTAGACCTCTTAGGGTTTGAACGAGCTAGCTTGAACTTCCTCCACGTCCACGATGATCCACCCGGAGTACTCAAAGCTCCTTGCTCTAATAGATCATAATGATGATGAAGCAAACAAACTACACCAATGGGCTAAACAAGTGTAGTGTGATGATATGGTTGTGTTCTCATATAAAAACCCTTTCTTTCTTTTACCCTCACTCACTTTGGAAACTCAAGAGAGAGCTAGAGAGAGGAAGATGAAGATGGCAACCTTGAGCTCATTTTTCTTTTGGATAAAAGATAATGAGAAAAGATAATAAGAGAAAGATAAATATCAAGAATAAATATCTCATCTCAAACCATGGTTAATAAAATATCTGGATATTTTAGAATGGGAGAAAAATAACAAATGAAAATGAAAGCATGGTTTAATTTAGGTCAAGTAAAGAAAAGTCAACAATGATTTAAAATCAATTTTCTATTTCTCATTCTAATATATATAAATATATTTACATTCCATGTATTTCTTATATTGCCATCTTTGTTGTATCATCAACCATGATACAAATGCATGTATGTATGTGTGTATGCACATAAACATGTACATATACATGCATGCATCCATCATAACACTACTACAAATAAGGGTTGCCCCTACGGATTTATCGGTAGGGGCAACCCACTGCCCCTACGGATATATACGTAGGGGCGAAAAAAGACCCCGTAGGTGCAAAGGCCGCAGGTGCAAGTTGAGGCCCTGAACGTGCCCCTACGGACAAATTTAAGCCCCTACGGATATATCAGTAGGTGTTATAGCCCCTACGGAGTACCCCGTAGGGGTAATAAAATCATAAATGTAATTTTTTTTTGAATATATTGTATATACCTACGGATATACCCGTAGGTCCCCTTTATATCCCTACGGATATATCCGTAGGGGATATACAGTAGTTCCTACGGTTATGTCCGTAGGGGCTTATCCCAACACCCTAGCCTGATATCAGGTGGGAAAATATCAGGAAACCTGATATTTTCCCCTACGGATAAATTCGTAGGGGATAACCACTGGCCCCTACGGACATATCCGTAGGGACAACCCCAACACCCTGCGCTGATATCAGGTGGGAAAATATCAGGTTTCCTGATAGTTTGCCCCTACGGATATATCCGTAGGGGCAACATATGTACCTGCGGCTTAATCCGTAGGTACATATTGTCTGTGTTTTTTTTTAAAAAATGGGCTGCCAGATTTTTTGCCGCCCTGTGCACAATACTATATACATCAATCAAATCATATATTGCAGTATTCATAATCACATCTCACGCATATATATAATATACAAAAGAAACCCAAAAACTGAATATGATATAAATACAAACCAATATCAATATCGTTTCAAAATGTAGTACAATGTGATATAAATAAATACATGTTTCAAAAAATAAGAACCAAAAAGCTACCCTAGTTCGGTCCAGCTCCACCTCCGAATAACGTTCGAATAACGCGCGCCTGCTCCTCGGTAAATACACTCTCCAATGCTGCATATAAGGGAGTTTGAGCGGCATGTGGAGCTGGCGATGTGGTCTGCGCAGCCGCCGTCGAGGTAGTCGCTTGCGGAGCCGCGGCTGCGGGAGTCTGAGTGGGCGGTGGAGCTACAGGAGCTGTCTGCGGAACCGCAGCCGATGTAGTGGCTTGTGGAGCCGCAGCCGAAGGAGATGCATGTGGAGGCTCGGCCGATCTACCCTGTCGCGTCTGGACATAACGTGTGTAAGAAGCGTCTAAGAACTGTGTATTATTCGAATTCGTTTCATTATTAAGTTATTTCGAAACCCTGTTTGGATATCTAGTTTGGAAAAGCGTTGTTTATTTTAATTACATATGTATGTATGATTAATCAGACTTAAGTCTAAAACCAAATAAGCTCAACCTACGTACTAATTATGGATATGTTGATATGTATATAATATGAAATGATATTTTACTATAAAGTAGTATACATACCAGCATCTCCTTCAACTCCTGAACGGTGGCCCTCAAGCTATCCAGTTCCTGTTGGACATGCCGGCCACTGGAGACGGAGGAAGTAACCGCCGGGGTGGAGTCCAACCTCATATGGGCCCTGCTAGGGCCCAATCCCCGGCCTCTCTCCCAACCTCCGTGGTGCCCTCCGTGTGCGGCGTCCAGAACTGGGGTCAGCAGCCTCGGATCGTTCTGTCCGGTAAAATCGATCCCCGAGGCCTGGGCCTGCTCAACCACCCGCTCCTACACCCACATTAAGCAGTAAAGTATAAGTATAAAATTTAAACTTGAACCTTCCAAAACTAAAATTTCAAATTTGGGTAGAAAAAATATTAACACTTACGCAGTACTCCTGGGTAGCGACGTCGGGACATCGAAGCTCGCCCGTGGCGGGATCTGTCGAGGTGCCGTGGACGGCAAGATATGCGGACAGCACGCTCGGTGTACCACCTGACGCCACGGTCCGAGATGTCTGCAATATTAGAAAGTAACTCTTAATATTAGAAATATTAGAGAATAACTCTTAATATTGCAGAATATTAGAGAATAACACTTAATTTACCGATAACTCCATGGCTCGAGTAATGTTCCTCGAGCCACCTGTGTAAGTGGGGCGACCTCTCTTCGCCGACTTCCTGTTCTCCGTATTCTGAGCGGCCTGTTTCTGCACAACGCATTAACATTTAGTTTTCTAATTAAGAAACACAAAGAAATAAATTATATCATAAATAATGAATTAAATTTAAAATACATACTTGTTTGCGTTCGGAGTCGAAATAAGCGCACAATAGAGGCCATGTCTCTACGTCGACTCTCGCAAACGCCGGAGTAGATAGGAGGGCCGCTCTCTCTGCCTCGGGGGTCGCTATCCACAGGGAGTAGCAGTCGGCCTTCAGCTCATTCCTGTTGTATCGGACCTTGGCCTGCATGTTCTTCATCAGGCCATTGTACAGAGCATGAAGGTCGAGCACCCTCCCCGAGTGATCAGGGTCGGCTACAGGCTGAAAATCGTAATCCAACTGAAAATACAAAAAAAAACATTGTTATTAGATTGCAAGTGTTAATAATAAATATATTGGATAGATCAAATGAAAATATATATTAATACATACCCGAGCCTGTTCAAAGAAGAGGGCGAATGAGCGCTGGTGCTGCTCGCCCCACTCAACGTGAAGTGGATAGTTCTTCACGATCCGGCTCTCGTCCCCCAAATACCGGCCGAACCTCTCGGCATGAGGACCGGTATAGCGATAGTCAAGGGTAAAAAATAGGGGGAATGCTGCCTCCCCCCTAGCTCTATTAGGCCTCAGCCTATGGGACTGATTCGGGCCTCGAGTCCCCCTCTGGGGATGGAGAGGCCCTGCGTCTGCACGAAATATCAAGACAATCAATAATAATACAAAGTTGTATTAAGAAATCAAGGTTAAACAAAAATTCAAGTGTGATATATACCTCCGGTGAATAACGCACGAGCCTGGGCCCGAGCAGCAGCACGAGCGGGACGATAGTTCCTCCGGTGAGGAACAACCGGGGTCCCGGACCCGGACGCATCCCCTCCAACTATAAAATAAACATCGACGCTAAATCTCCATGAAGTTCATATTTATTCTATAGAGCATATGTAAAATAAATAAATATTTTAAATTTATTCATACTAACCTGCAGACGATGCGGAGGGTACGGAAGCGGCAGGAGTGGCCCCTGTGGAAGGTGTGGACGCACCACCTATAATTAGACAATTAAAAATAGATTTTATAAGTAATTGCAAAAAGAATGTGTAGATCAATAATATAACGTTCTAAATCAATATGCATGAACTATAGGACATATAAACATACCCGCAGGTGCGGTGGTGTCACCACCTACAGCTAGACAATAATAAAAATTGCTAAGTAAGAGCAAAAGGAATGTGTATATTTATGATATAGCATTCTAAATCAATATACATACACTATATGATATATGAACATACCTGGAGGAGCGGGGGTGGCCTCTGTCCCAGATGTGGACGCAGGACCAACAACTAGACAATTAAAAATAGATTTGATAAGTAATTGCAAAAAGAATGTGTAGATCAATAATATAACGTTCTAAATCAATATGCATGCACTATAGGACATATAAACATACCCGCAGGTGCGGTGGTGTCACCACCTACAGCTAGACAATAATAAAAATTGCTAAGTAAGAGCAAAAGGAATGTGTATATTTATGATATAGCATTCTAAATCAATATACATACACTATATGATATATAAACATACCTGGAGGAGCGGGGGTGGCCTCTGTCCCAGATGTGGACGCAGGACCAACAACTAGACAATCAAACATTGACAATATAAGTAATTTTGACATAAACAGGCATGAATATCTGTAATATTAAATTGAAAATGGATATGCGTGCAGTATACCTGGAGGTGTGGCAAAATCCACACGGAAGGAGGCATCCGAAGGGGTCTCCGATCTGGGTGCAAGACCGGCCCTCTGAAGCTCCCTACGGAGCTCTCCGGGCGGCAGAACCGCTCTGCCTCTGCCTCTGCCTCTGCCGCGGCTGGAGCTCCTGCCGCCCCTCGCTGCTCCCGACATCGTCATCCAATCTAGATAAACGGTTCGTGGACACATTAGACAATCATTAAAAGTATTGACTATATATGATCTAGAGCGTAAAATGTGAAGTAATAATATAACATTACTGATAACCTTTTTCGTTTCGTGGGCGCATCATACATATCTACTTGGATTTCATCGTCGATGTCATTTCTAACCCACGTAACTTCATGATCGGTCGAAGACAACCCGTCCTTCGAAACAGACGGTCGGAGCACTTTAAGCCTTCTCTCTTCTTCGTCCTCATCGCTGTCCTCGTATTCTGGGACATCGTAGACATCTCTAGGTTTCCATCGGCATACAACACTCCACCCCGGATGCTTCAAAAACTGTGAGTAGTATACTTGGAACGCTTGGTTCGGAAAGATAAACGGATCGTCTTGACCGTAAAATCGAAGTGTGTTCACACTGGTCAATCCATATTCATCTTTCCAAGTCCCAAGACTGCTTCTCCACCTGTCTGTATCGGTTCGCGGATCGTACCAAGTACAGTGGAATATATAAAAGGGTTCTGATCGTCCGGGATAGTGGATGCCGAGTATACAATTTAAGTACCCATAGTAAATCACACCGTCCGATCCTACCGTCGCAATACCACTATTCTAAGTGATTCTAGATGTTTCTATGTCCTTAATTTCGAATTTGTATCCAAGGACACCAAATCCTTTGTAATGTGCAACCTCCATACTAGGAAATTGAGCTAAACATCTTGAATCACTCTCAAATGATGCAGACAAGTTCGGATCGTGGATCTAACAAAACAAATTTTACGATAAATACATAACGATACAAGTTTAGATTAAAACTGATAGCAATAAAATGTAATTCGAATAACTTACATGCTCTGTGGCCCAATCACAAAAATTATCCTGATGGTATTTTTCCAAACGCTCTTCGTTCCAATCAGGATGCCCCTCACGTACCTCGTTAAAATGAGTTCTGTTTTCGACAAATAATTGTGACATTAATATTATGTCATTTCATACACACACAAACACAGATATAAAAATTAATCCAAAAGAACTTACTCTCTAATTTGTTCAAGACATTCGCAATTAAGCAAGATAAACCGGTATATCTTGTTGATAAACATAGTGTCTACCCTCTTATACTCGGCTTTACCATATGGCCCGTCTTGAATTCTTCGAGGTCGGTTAAGCCTTGTCTCAATGTTCTCGTCCAGATAGCGGGAACAAAATGTGGTTGCTTCATCAAGAAGATAACCTTGCATGATAGAACCCTCTGGTCGATTTTTATTGCGTATATACTTCTTAAGAGTGTAAAGGTACCTAATGAGAATATGTTGAATAAATAAACACGGGCATACATGACAAAAATAAATTTATAAATTGCGCGAAACGAAAAATTACACGTACCTCTCGACGGGATACATCCATCGATATTGTACCGGTCCGGCTAACTTCGCCTCAGTTGCAAGATGAACCGTCAAGTGTATTATGATATCGAAGAATGACGGTGGGAAAATACGCTCAAACTTGCAAAGTATCAACGCAATAGAATTTTCTAGTTTATCCAGCGTCGCAACCTCCAGCGTTTTAGCACACAACTCCCTGAAAAAACAACATAGGTCGTTGATTACTAGACCAACCGAGTCGGGGAGAGAAGTCCTGAGGGCTAATGGAAGAAGGTGCTCCATGATAACATGGTGGTCATGACTTTTCAGCCCATCGATCTTGCCCTTCACAATTTTTATTTTCTTGCTGAATGATCCTGAGAAACCTGTGGTGACTTTCAAATCATGCAACACCTGCAGGAATCTTTTCTTCTCCGGTTGTGACATATGATAAGCGGCATTGGGAAGTACAAACTTGCCCGGTTTACCCGCTACCGGTTTAGGGTGCAGTTCACTTCTTATTCCCCACTCTTGTAGATCCATCCGGGCATTCATGTTGTCTTTCGATTTCCCGTCTTTACACAGAAGCAAGTTAAGTATGTGCTCTGATACTCCCTTCTCTATATGCATGACGTCCAGACAATGACGCACTGAATTTGTAGACCAGTACGGAAGCTCGAAGAAAATGCTTAACTTGTTCCAATATTGTGGTTTGACCTGTCTCGTCGGATCCATCCCGAAGGTCACGTTATTGTAACCATCCCATTTAGCAGTCACGTCCTCTCCGGACAATGGGGATGGAGGCCCAAGAAGCTCCTGATGACCATCAAAGTGAACCGTGTCTAACCTGTAGGGGTGGTCTGGAGGCAGAAAACGTCGATGGCCGCAATAACAAACCTTCCTGCTAAAATTCAAAAAATTTGATGTTGTGTGTTCATGGCAATGAGGACATGCTTTGTGACCATGTACGGACCAACCTGAAAGCATTCCATATGCAGGAAAGTCATTAATTGTCCACATTAAAGCCGCACGCAGTATGAAGGTTGTATTTGTGTTTGAATCATATGTCTCTACACCATCAATAAACAAAGTTTTCAGCTCCTCAATCAGAGGTCGGAGATAGACGTCGATATTGTTCCCCGGTGAGTTTGGTCCGTCGATAAGAAGAGGCATCATAAAGTATGATTGGTCCATAGCCAACCAAAGCGACAGATTATAAATTATCATTACAACGGGCCATGTACTGTGACTTCCAGCCATATAGTTGAATGGGCAGAAGCCATCGGCAACCAGTCCGAGCCGGACATTGCGGGGATCGCTACTGAATATTGTGTGCCTCCTATCGAAATCCTTCCATGCCGGTGAATCTCTTGGATGGCTCATTTTTCCATTTTCGCTTGGAGGAGCACGATGATGCCAAATCATTGCCTCGGCTGTTTTCTTGCACCTGAATAGCCTCTGTAGCCTCTGTGTTATGGGAAAATATCGTGCTATCTTCACAGGTATATCAGGCTTCTTATCAGAATCTTTCGGCTTATACCTGGCCTCTCCGCATGTTGGACACTCTTTCAAATCTGAATTCTCTTTCCGGTACAACACGCAATTTTTAGGACATGCTTGAATCTTCTCGCACTTTAGACCCAAATCAGACATCATTTTCTGGGCTTCGTACCAGCTTTCGGGCACATTATTTCCCGGAGGCATAGAATCTTTCAAGAACGAAAGAAGCATTGTGAATGACTTGTTGCTCCATCCATTTAGGCACTTAATTTGGAAAAGTTGGACGAACCATGAGAGGGTGGAATACTTCGCATTCTCATAAATTGGTTTCCTAGCATCATTCATGAAATTTTCATATTTATCCGCACGCGGTCCTTGACCGGAAGGAATGTCATCTTCGGTACGAATAGATTCACCTAGGGCAGCCTCTACCATATCCTCCATTTCTTCTGATGGAAATAAATTTCCGTATCCTGCCGTATTACCGAATTCTTCTTCTTCTCCTGCCGCATTATCGTGTTCTCCTTCTTCTACCGCAGTACTGCATTCTTCTCCTTCCCCGTGATATTTCCAAATTGAATAAAGTCTAGTAAACCCATGTTTTACAATATGAAGCTCTGCCAATTCTACCTTCTGCCAGTACTTATTGCCACATCTATCGCACGGACAGAGAATCTTCTCTATTATGATCTTATTATGTGCTCGTGCAAATTCAAGGAAAGCAGCAACCCCTGCGACAAACTTAGGTTGCATACGTTGTTTCCAATCCACATACATCCAGTCCTTAACTCTGACGTACTCATGGGCCATGTTAGACTGAATAACATATAAATTGTAGGTTATGCTGACTATATTGAGAAATATAAGAACGGGATAGTTACTGACAAAGGAGAAAATCCATGTATATGCTTTGTGTGTGCGTTTGTCGTTGAAAAGAATAAATTATCGCACGTTATGTTGACCGATAGACGGGAACTAAGTGGCGCTTTTAATTAGTTTCATATATGGGTATCGATGGGAATATGAAGGTTTCATATTATCATATATTGGTTTTAACCCGAACATCTCGAGTCGCTCTCTGATTATGCGTTTGTATGTATGTGTTCCGGCTGTCGGGGGTAGGCTTCTATCCCATTAAGAATGTATAGAGCGAACGCCCATCACTTGTGCTTTCAACCGTTTCAAGTAAATTTCGGCAGCACCTCCCCGCTGTTCTCCGAGTACACTGTAATAGAATAGATAATCATTTCAAAGCTGTGAAACAACGTTGAAATGAACATCTAATCTATCTTTGTACACGGAGAACCAGCGGAAAGGTACCGACGAAATATCTCGAAACGGATGAAAACACAAGTGAATGAAGGCGTTTGCTTTATACATTCTTAATTTTTCCACACGGGACAAATCTATGGGTTACCATACGATTGAATTTTCTCGTCGCGCAGACTATACGACAGTTGTTAGTATCGAGCTATACTGTCCGATATTTAACAACCTTCGTATAGTTCTAGGTCACGACGAGCATCGCACGTATGTTAACCGATAGACGGGGACTAAGTGGCGCTTTTAGTTTCATATACGGGTATCGATGGGAATATGAAGGTTTCATATCATCATCGAGTATCATATATTGGTTTTAACCCGAACATCTCGAGTCGCTCTCTAATTATGCGTTTGTATGTATGTGTTCCGGCTGTCGAGGGTAGGCTTCTATCCCATTAAGAATGTATAGAGCGAACGCCCATCACTTGTGCTTTCAACCGTTTCGAGTAAATTTCGGCAGCACCTCCCCGCTGTTCTCCGAATACACTGTAATAGAATAGATAATCATTTCAAAGCTGTGAAACAACGTTGAAATGAACATCTAATCTATCTTTGTACACGGAGAACCAGCGGAAAGGTACCGACGAAATATCTCGAAACGGATGAAAACACAAGTGAATGAAGGCGTTTGCTTTATACATTCTTAACTTGTCCACACGGGACAAATCTATGGGTTACCATACGATTGAATTTTCTCGTCGCGTAGACTATACGGCGGTTGTTAGTATCGAGCTATACTGTCCGATATTTAACAACTTTCGTATAATTCTAGGTCACGACGAGCATCGCACGTATGTTAACCGATAGACGGGGACTAAGTGGCGCTTTTAGTTTCATATATGGGTATCGATGGGAATATGAAGGTTTCGTATTATCATCGAGTATCATATATTGGTTTCATATTATTTATAGTTTACTTTATTTTATTTAATATATATAATTAAATATATTGATAAATAATATTTGCAACAGAGAATCAAATTACCGAAATGCCCCATTTCATCTCCAAAGCTATTTATTTCCCCCAAATTAAAACCCCTCCAAAATCCCAAAAGAACCATATATGGATTGTATGTAAGCTGAAGTAGAGGGGAGCAACAGAGCATTCTCCATTTTATACTAACTTTCTTGATCTAGTCTTGTATGAGCCATAATCCTATATACCATCGGATCTTTTGAAATTAGATGCCTGGTGTGCGTATGCAAGCATGGACCTAGTCTGTTTTCTATTTGACATGAGGTATCCAATTCCCCCTAAATTTTAACTCGGAGAACTAATTATCTATCTATATCAAAAAATCGAAGCAGCAATTAAGCAGTGCCATTTCCTTCTCTTCTCCCAAAACCCAGCTCGCCTTCAATCTCTCCAACTCATCCTAACCCCAACCCAGCCCCAGCCGAACCCCAACCCAACACCAAACCCTAACCCGGCCTAACCCTAACTCTAACCCAGCCCCAGCCGAACCCCAACCCCAACACCAAACCCCAACCGAAACCCTAACCCTAACCCTAACCCTAACCCCAACACCAGTCGTCGAACCCCAACCGCCGATCGAACCCGTACCCTAACCCTAATCCTAACCCTAACCACAACCGATACCTAATCCTAACCCTCATTGATCGCTACCCTAACATCATTATAATAATGTTTAAGTAATTACCTGTAGGCGACGACGGAGACGCAATCGGCGACGACAAGGGCGGTGGCGACAACGAGAACGGAGCACGGTGGCGACCACGAGATCACTGCGCAGGTGTGGCGACGACGATTCGGCTTGGATTCGGTGACGACGAGATCACTGCGGCGGCGGCGGCGGCGACGACGATCTCGATTTGGGAAATTTGGTTTCGCGCGAGAATAGGAAAGAGAAATAATCAGCGTAGGGATCGATCTATTAAATCCCTATTTATATACCCCTACGGATATACCCGTAGGTGCTTGGTTTGCGCCACCGTAGGGGCAAAAAACACTTTAAGATTTAATAAATTTTAAATAAATATTGAACGACCGTAGGGGCAACCACTTTGACCTACGGATTAATCCGTAGGGCCAAACTTTTATTGCCCCTACGGATGATATTATCCGTAGGGGCAACCCCTTATTTTACTAGTGTAAAGAAAAGGTTTATTTAAATGAGATAAAAGTCAATATTAAATCAACACTTGATTTAATAAACCGGTCATATCTCATACGACCCGACCAATATAAAACGCCCGATTAAAATACGGCATCATATACACGTATTTAATCGAGCTCCCGAACATATCTCATATGTACACCACATCGTTTCGCCTGGGCCAGGAAACTCCTATGTGGGACTCTAAGACTCATCAATACACCGGCAGTAGGTGATGATCACATCAAACACCTACATGCCGCAAGCGGTCGACTAAACGTAACGGCCACCCAGGTATTGAGCGATCAGAAGAAGAACAAGCGAACCTGTCAAAACTCCCGTTAATCCAACTGGCAACACTTATCGTACAGTCCGATCTCTTCGTCAGATATGTTACATATCGAGTCTAGGGATGGTAACGTCGACCCCAATAATTCAATAAGTCATGCCGGTATATGGTCTACAACAGTTCGAGAAACTACTGATAACACTTATCAGTAATATCTCAGCAGCCCTGGCTAGGGACTTCCTGTTATAGCCAATCGTGCACTGCGTAACATCAACCACCAATACCGGGATAGACGAAACCCCTCCTATCGCTCATTGCCTCTATGTGCCTCGGGACTGTACCCAAAATCCACCTGTTTGTATGATTTAGTAGAGCCGTAGTAGGGTGGAGATCAAAGTACAGTGGGAGGACACACAAGACTCTATAGCGATTTCGGGTCTATAGACTAACCTGTACCAGTGTTACTTGAGAACTGCTATCCGACGTATGATATAATACCATATAGGAGTTCTCGGTGAGTCCGTTCAGTGTACCCAGTCTCACTGAGCACCCGTATACAATCTTTGGTGTCACCACACCAGACGCATATGGGATCATCCATCGCCCATCATATGGAACAAGAATGGTATACACTAGTCTACTCTGGAATATCGATGCCCTGTCTCGATATACCTACGACTAGGAACATTTCAAGGATATCCTTATAAACTACAGGTGTCCCACTAGTATGATCCACATCATAATCCCAGTAGTCAAGCCAATATCCTTAGGGCTTTATCAACATGGATCAAATGAGTAAAAACATGATCAAGTGAACATATGATAAAGAGAAACCATATAGCATACTATCATGTCGAGCAAGACTGTCCTCTGAATACACACACACACACACACCACACCCCGGTACATACACTATCATATAATGGCCTCAAGGGCATACATATATCCAACAGAATTTACATTGACTAATATTGCTCACTTGACTTTTTTTCTTTTTCTCACTTATGTATGCATTTTATATATGTGATATATATTATGTATCAAGTGTGGTTATATATGCAACTTGTGTGTGTAGGACTTACACCATTACCATGATATGTTTAGGTTTTAATTATCTTTAGTAATTCAAATTTGAGTAGGATTTTGTCATGCTAAGAAGCTAGTTGTGAGCTTTGACTTAGTCCATCCAATTTGTTTTACATTAAGATATTTTTATAAACCTAACCATTATCCTTGCTATGGTTAAGTCTCTACAAGAGTTAGTGATGATACAAAACTCGCCATGGTTGCAAATCTAACCTCATTTTCTCTCTCTCTTGTTGATTTTTCATCATCATTTTCTTCCTCATCTCCTCAAGCTCTCTAGGGTTTTTGGAGAATGAGATTTCTAGTAAGAAAAATAAAATCTAAAGTGAGCCAACTTCCTATTTCATCATCCTATACACTTTCTTGGGTATTATAGGGTGTTCTCTTCACAAAGTTCATGACCTAGTGACGGGTTAGCTTGAGTTTGAGTCTTCTCGACGTAGATCATCTTCGGCCTCAAAGACTACGAGCAATCTTGTTCATTTCTCCGAGAGAACCCATACTAGAGTTCGGGAGATCTATAATCGCAGCGAAGGGACGTCAACATGGAGCTTTAGAAGTGAAGGACCGGTCTACAAAGGTTGTATTCCTTGCTCACTACTTGTAATGGTTGATTACATGTTTCTTGTTACCCTAATTTTCCAGTTCTATTCCTAGCTAGATTGCTTAGCACCCCCAAAAATTTTGTTGTGGCATATGTGATGCTTGCAAACCCTAGGCTAGGTGCTGAGAATACCATGATGGTATCAGAGCAAAACTAGAAACTTAGACTGTGTTAGAAACAATACGAAAACGAAACAAATCCGTAAAATACGATTTCTGAAACCCTGCTGGAATGCTCTCTGTCGATTTTGAAAACGTCTGGAAAAAATATTTAAACAACTACAGAGTCATGTGTGTGCATATAGTGCACAGAACAAATTTGAGACCCATAGCTCGGAATTGACCCGAGCACTCTCCCCAAATTTCCGAGGAGGCTGGCCTTTTTGGCTCCTTTTCATCTCGAATTTTTTCTGTGCTTTGTACTGTAGGTTTTGGGGTTTCATGTATTGTTTGTTTAGTCCAAAATTTCATGTGATGTAAATTTTGATAAAGGACTAATACGGAGAGTTTCGTAGTCGTATATTTTTGACATTGTATTGGTAACCTAGGCTATGTTTAACAGTTCGAACGAACTTCAAACATCACCCCATGACCCACTCTGAAATTTTCCAAGAGTTGGAATTTTCTAAGTTAATTATATTCAATATTCATGCAAGTAACTCTATGGACCCTCTAGAAGAACAAAAACCTTAACTCGATTCTATGCCCAAGGAACCGCGATCGAACCCTAGGGTTTGCCATAGTTCCGCGGTGTTATGGGTGAGGCGTTGGTTTGGCCCTTCTACTGCTGGTCTATAGGTACTGTGGCACGTTTTGGGTATTTTAACTTTGCTCAAGTGTTGAGCTTATTAGGAGTTGTGGGGATTTTTTGATTCGATCGAAATGTTTAACATCGTCTAGTTAATTGTGATACAATATTTGGAATCCACAATATTTGAATTTTATAAATCTAGCAATTTAGTCTCATTTTATCGGTTGCCACGGGATTTTGATGTGATCAAAAGTCTGTCGCAATCACGTAGCGTACGCGGATACTCGCCGGGTAATATTATTAGATAGCCATGCCCCATAGCCCCGACCAAGCGACTGTAGTAGAACACCGTCACCAAAAGCATCCATTTGGGTGCTCGCGGCAGCGGTGTTCCGCCTTAGTGCACTTCGTCGAAGGCATCGGGGGGTGCGGCCGTCTACTAACATTTCCGACGAGTATTCGATCAGGATGTTAGAAATCTTGTTGAATTGCCTCACTTGATATTGAAAAGTGTTTTCGAGATCGAGACTAAAATGCGGGGTTTATAATTGTTAAACATGCGATGTCTAAGGAATTCATTTGGTTAGGCATGTGATGTCTAAGGTGGTTGCGGATTCCAACTGTTGTAGTTTTCACTTTCATTTCTGTGACCGTAAGTGTAATATGTGGTGCATCGCCCGTTTCGTTGCTATACGTCAACGACAATTGGGATACGCATATTTACTTACGTTGATGACATGTGATGTTATGTGTTGCTGTTATATGTTATATTAGATCGTCGTGTTTGAATAGCTGGGGTTTTTTTTATGTGAGATGAGATTTTTTCATTTTTATTCATGTAAAAACTTGTATCTAATATTCTTTTATTGGGGCACTTCTGGGTTGAGGAAGATGTCACCGTTGATGTATATTATTTACTTTTCTGCATTAGGATAGACCCAAGGAGGGAAGCACAAGTAACCGGGTTCTAGGGTCAAGTGGGAGACCATCTCGAGGCATCGAGACCGGGTCTCCTAACTCTAGAATTGGTAGGGTTGCTTTCCGCTCTCATAGGGGTCTAGGGATGTGGGTTTGGCTACTCACCACGACCGTGGAATCCGTGTTTTATACAGGCTTAATATAAAACCCGGAAATCCTAGTATATCCAATATTTCATATGTTGTTTTCTGCTGCGATATCTGTGATGTGATCATTTGATATGTTGAGATAGATACTGTATATAGTATATATGATATATTATATAGACGTTGCTTACATTTTTCACCCGCGCTAGCCCTGCCCCGCTCTGCCGTTAGTTACCTAACCTAACGGTGCATGATGGGATATCGAGGCGAATGCGGATGACATAAGTGTACGTTGTATTTATCTATGATGTTTAGGTATCTTAAAATGATGGGACTTCATTAATGAGATTAATGAAAGAAAATAAACCTAAAGATGTTGTGGAATCGAATTTTAAAAAATATGTAGCTCTAGTTATTACTTTGCATAGCGGTTATTCCTTGTAGAATATATTGCACCTTATTCGATGAGGAAAGAGCCGAGATCCCTTCACCGGGAGTGACCTCTTTAGCAATAACTAGCAGATGCTACAACCCTCGGTTTTGTCTTTTGATTGCTTTTCTAGTTCTTGCTTTGCATAGTGATATTGTGAATATCCTGCACCTCATTCGATGAGGAAAGAGCCGAGATCCCTTCACCGGGAGTGACCTCTTTAGCGAAACTAGCAAAAGCCTAAAAAACACTCCATTTTAAACCATTTGATTCTGCAACGATATCAAGTTCAAAGCGTTAAAGGTTTTCTTAAAAACCATCTGCAACCCTCCATCATTTTAGGAATTAGAGTACTTAGTATTCGTACTGCGTATGTTGATTATAGTCAAGGCGTAGTGAACGGTAGCTAAGTGATGTCTTCCTACAAAACATTGATGTGATTAATTAGGATAGTCATGTGATTATGTTGATCATAGTCAAGGGTCATATGGGTGGGTCTAATTAATCAAGAAATGACGGGTAGAACTTGACTAGTGCTTATGATACGTTGATCATAATCAAGGTCATAAGTGCTAAAGGTAAAAACCATTATCGGGAGTTTCAAGTATTGAAATTTGCAATGAGATTGCATACCTTCTATGAGATAGTTGGATCCTGATACCCACTGCGAGTAATAGTTACTCCCGGGAGAGTTTTGCACTTTATAATTAGCCAATCAAGTAGGTGCCTAGAAAGGTGTCAACGGGGTTACACCCCTAGGAAAACGAGGTTTATTTTAATTAGGTCCGTGCGAAAGCACGGAGAACCTCCCTCAAAATACCGGCCTTGGCCTGGCTGAAAGATTGGCGAACTTGTAGGGTGTAATTAATCCCGGCTAGTCTTTCCTTTTAAGATTTGAAGGAAGATTTGATAAAAACAGTCGGAGCCATCCTGATTAGACAAAATGTATAACCAATCTGCCATCCTGATTAGACAAAATGTATAACCAATCTAATCTTGCAAGAGCGCATGCAGAGTGTTTTCTTCTCTCTCTCTGCAGGTAGCGACCATGTCACACCTTAATCAAGATAATAATATGGATGTATTGACCGAACCCGCTTGTTATACTGAGCTGGGGAACGTTGGTCCAACTCTAACATATAATTGTTATAAGACCGAGCAGGAAATCGGGGAATACCAGGATTCCCATGCCGCCCAAAAAAAAAAGTGCATGATAGATGCATCTACTCTAGGTGTGTTCGTTACAGAACTGTTTCTCAGTATCCTCTACGTCCTGGGTATGTAATACCGGATCAAGATCCCGCATATGTAATCTGTTACATGGGCTAAAGAAAGGTAGAGAACTGGGAATGGGTGATATGTCTCTAAGTGTATAGAATAGTGCAATTGTTGCAGCCATGGTGTTGGCAGATATCACCTTGTATTACTAAATACATTAATTCTGAACGAATGTTATTAGATACCGAACCTGATATGCAACATTATATCAGTCTCTTTATCATATAAAGAAGGATATTATCTTGTATTGTTGGATAATGTTTTGAACATTTCCTATATCAAAGTATTGATCGGTTCAGGAACGTTATCTAAAACCATATACGTTCTAAATCAAACAATAGTTCTTAACGTATAGAACACACACAAGAGGAAGAGCTCAGAAATGAATAAATCCTTCTTGAGACATTGTAGACTAGATCATATCTGTAACGTTTTGAAAATCGTTTCGGTGAAATTTCAAAAAAATCGGTAAAATAAGGGGGTTTTCTGTAAAAAGTCAAAATACAAATATCTTATTATAAAAATTAAATATACATATTCTAGCTATGTAATTGCTATTATTTGGTGTTTATTGAGCCGCTGGTGAAATTTCAAATTTTCTGAAAAAAATATTATTTTATTATTATTTTAAGCCGTCACTAATACATTTAATTAGGGAAAATTACAAATTGGAATGAGTTGAAACAAATTTTTTGCATCATAAAACATTAAATAAAATTTTATCATGTGGTTTTTGGAACGAAATCATTTGCCAAAACGGTTTAGAAATTATTGAAGAAAAAAGGCTTTTTTTTAGCGTAAATGGATGTTTGGGGTATTGTATTTATCATTTTTCATCACCCCACACCCGTACCCACACCCACACACCCCCATTCACTTATCCCCTTGAAGAATTCAGCAGCCCCCATTTATTTTCCCCACTTGAATTTCAAAGGAAAGAAATGAAAGAAAAGAAAAGAAAATGGAGAAATGAGGTGGACCTTTGACCTTGAATTGACTTTGACTTCTTCCCCCACTTTCTCTACCTCCCTCTCTCTCCTCTCCCACTCCAATTCCAGCAGCCCCCCCTCTCCTACTGCAGCAACAGCCCCCCCCCCCCCCCATTTCCCTTCTCTTTTCTCTTCAAAACTTCATCAAAAATTGCCCCAAAATCCATCAAAAAAATCCCAAAACCCAAATCCGACTCCTACCCATTTTAGCTTAGCCCGTATAGCATGGATCCTTGTGAAAAGAGAGCATTTTGGAGGGCCATGGATGCTTGTGGGATCTTCAATTTGTTTGGGTAAATTCTAACTCTTTTGCTTAAATTGTTGTTAATTGCTTGTAGTTAGCTTAATTAAGTGTTAATTTGGTTTTATGTGGGTTCAATTGTATGATTAAGGAATTCTAGTTAGGGTTTTGTTTTGAAATTGGGTTGTGATCACTTGTGCATGGTTTGTGATGTGAGCTAACATCTTGAAAAAATGGTTAAAATTTATCTAGTTGCATATTACAAGTTGTTACTTGAAAAATGTCCAAATTAAGCTTTTTTGTGCAAACTAGGGTTTTATGAAATGCATTTATATGTGAGATTAAAAATATGGTTAGGGTTTTTATCATATTATTAACTTTATTAAGTGTAGTTTAACACTTTAGTTCATGGAAATCCAACCTAAATTGTAGTTTGTGCATTTTTGCTATGAAATTGTTAAAAAGGGTATTTTTGTAAACTAGAATATTAGGGTTTTTGGAATTTAATGAAATTAAATTCCGGAAATTGTTTTTATGAATTATTTAAGATATTTAATAAATATATTGGCCGCCACATTCATTTAAACATCATGTTTTGTACAAAAACGGCGAAATGTGCTTGCTAGATTTTCGGAAAAATGACCTTTTAAGTGAAATTGGGGTTTTTGTGAGTTTTAACCTAGTTTATATTAAAATTAGTGTTCGTGAATGTGCAAATGAGTGTGATTGGATTTTTCTCGATGGTTTGACGTTTGTACATCGACATCGAGGGTTGATTTGACTATTCTTGCATGCGTAGGCGATAGGTTTGGACCTATGCGTGATACGCGTGCCGATTTGATTTTCGTATGCCGTTTCGATTTCGAATTTAGTTTTAATGCAATACGGTGCGTTATGATATGTAGGTACCCCATGCGGACTTCGAGACGACAAGCAAGCGCGTGGTGACGTCGGCACCGGCGAGCGAGGACCAGGTGAGTAGATTTATATCTACGGGGAGAAGTCGGGTGGATGGCGTATAGCACCCCCGCAGTCCGTGGTGGTGTATACGGATGCGTATACACACCAACATTTATTATATGTTATTTGGGATTTATAACGTTGCTTAGGATGGATATTGGTGTGTTGGATTACCTTAGTGTTGCGAACCCTAGGGTAGTGTTGCACTACACATACACACACACATACACACATACATACTTGCATACATTCCTATTGATATGTGCTCATGGGATTCTTTATAGTTATGTGTTCACATGGGTATGGGACTATGTGTTCACATACGGATTGAGGATGATACTTGGGGTTGAGCTGAGTCGATGAGAATTGATTGAGGCCGTGAGATCGGTGATATAGCAGGACTCGTATTTGAGATACGACATGACGTTGTAGCGGGTCCTTGACGTAGTGTTTCATACACATCCATGCATACTTAGGCGGTATCAGTATGGTACTAGACGTAGATCAGTACCCCGATCATGATAATTTATAAAGAGGATACCATGTGAATAGTATGATGAATGTGATATTGACCCGTACCCAGATTTGGGATGCCGTACGACGGATTTACGTACGAGCTATATTGATGATTGATCCGCACTCTTGACTTGGGATGCCTGATTATAGATATGGTATCGGCTATGATATTATTGAGGCGGGATCACCGACTATACATATACAGGTATGTATACATATCGACTCAGATGATAGGCGGTTTCCTTACCTGTAGTTCAGCTCGTTACCTTAGCCCTTTAGTTTAGTTTAGTTATTAGATTAGATTCGATTCTTACCTATTTCAAAAAAAAAACTAACGAATCGTGGGTATTTTAAAAGACAGCCCAAGGGATCCTACGGATATTTCAAAAGACGTATCTTTTCATAAAAACACCGTAGCCCCTATTTTCAAAACCCCATGATTCGTGTTATTTCAAAAGGCACCATTTGTAGGACTTATATTAGTTTAATACTGATTAGTTATCGTTGTGTCTAGTATTCTGCTTCCGCACATTATTGCTGTTCGCTCTGCCCCGCATACTTATTTTGCTGCATACTCCATTATTGATATCATGCTGTTAGGACACCAGCACCATTACCGATGATGCGTATGTACCACATACACTTACTTGCCGGCTCACACACATCTTCATCGGTAATTGCCATGTCACGTACACTTAGAAAATACTATTGCTTGGCTTAGCTTGTTAGTTAGTAGTTGATACGATATTAGTGTACCTGGGTTATATGCCAGTTTAGACATTGTAGTTATTACTTGTCACTTCATGCATACTGTTATTCCATTGTTCATGCCTAGTTATTAATCATACATTGCAACTTGGTTATTGATACCATATACATTCATTAGCATTAACATATGCACTTGTGATGACTTCTTGAGATTTATGATATTTCTGGATTTCGGGGGAAAGCCGCAAAATTTCTAAACTTATTAACCTTTTAAAATATGTAAATTGCGGTTTTCTAGTGATGTAAGTGTCGTCCACCATGAGTTTGCTGTGGTTTTCGAGATCCGTGTCGAGGAGTGGAGGAACCGTCACGGGTACATGGTGGGCCCGGTATGGTACCCCGTGGCAAGATGAATGTGGTGTTGACGTTGAGCCTGACAGGGGACCGATTACCTACCGGTGATATTACCCGACGCGTCGGATATCCCGAGGATACAATCGTGGTCTTGAGATGGATGGTAGGGGCCGGTCTGGACTGACGGCGCCCTAGATATTGAGATTGAGACATTGATATTTCGAGACAGTGAGATTTATGTTTTGTGTCGATGCTAGACACTGTTGATACTGATTTCATTATGATACCTCAGTTTAAAAAAATACGAAGGAAATCTCACTAATTTATGAAAGCAGTTTCTTCATTTACATGTATTCTGTTTTCATGCATTCATACCTCATTCATATGATATATTGCAACCTGAGGCACTGACACGGGCATGAGATTTCACTCGGTTAGATATTACCCTAGCCATTGTTATAGGCTGCTTGTTATGTATATTTTTGAGGTTATATTATGATCATTGACCTAGGTTGCGTTATTTATGCGATTTCTGTGCGTAGATGTTTTTCTATTCACGAGTTGGCAACTCACCCCCGTTGTGCCCCAGTTTCTTACAGCTTTGCCGTACAGGTTTCATTACGGCGTTGCGGGCTCAGTTTCATTCGGGTGACTTGCTAGTAGGTGGGTTTTTCTTGTATCGTACCCATCATATTACCTTGTATAATATTATTCAGTTGTATCTAGTAAATTCCATCAACCAAACGTGTATTTTTGAGATAGAGACCAGTGTTGTTTATTCTTTCAACCTTAGAGTCGCTCGTTATGTTTCTGGTGGTTTTGAGTTTCCTTTTGAGTTTTGATCCTCGCAGTTGGCGTTGTATATTATATTGCTTGTGTGGTTGTGACCGTCGATTGACGAAGAGCTAGCTCCCGCTTGGGGATGCCTTTTTCTTGATTTCGTATACTATTCATGTTGTATCCCGTTTGGGGGCCTGTATTTACAAAGGAGACTCTGCCGAAATTTTCAGTAAATTTTTGATGTTTTTTTTTAAACCGCATAATTCGGCTTATGCTATTGAAACTACTTGCTTTAAGTTGGTTTTTCCTGCACTCTACTACTTTTCTTGGTTTGGATTTCTGGGTTTTCGGTTTACTTGGATTACGTACGCCTCGAGACGTTCGTAGTTTAAGTGCCGGTCATGTTCCGTACTTTCGGGCCGTGACAAAGTTGGTATCAGAGCGTTAGGTTTTAACCTTCGGAGCGTAGGATGACCCTTGGTTGATGGAATAGGTGACTAAAGTAGAGTGACGTACCGTTGATATGTTCCGCGGCATATTTACGACACGCCACTCCACTTAAGAAGCCTTAGGATGTACATTTCCTTGTTCAGTATTATATTCCTTCCTGATCTAGCCTCATCGTTACCAGTTTGGTTTTGCTTCCACGATTACGGGCAGGGAGAGCTACGGCTAGAGTTGCGGTCAGCACGAGCTCGTCACGGATGAGGACTGACCAGGGCTAAATTCCGGCGACACCCGATTGTAGAGAGGTGTCTTTTGATTGTGTTTTCGCACCACGAGCGTTTGGCGGATCGCCTTTATGAGATTTCTCGGACGTGCCGATCAGTATCAGAGGATTGGGCCACTGGCAGAGGCCAGCCAGATTTTGATGACCGTTGGTGTGTTGCTTATTCATGATGGTTGAGGCACTGTTCAGCGTGCAGACGAGTGAGCCAGTTATTGCTGCGAACGACGAGATATTGCCCCAGATGTCGGCGTTAGTGCAGAACGAGTTGTACTAAGAGATGATAGAAGGTCGCTAGTCATCGAGGATGAATGACTAGGACATGTGGATCGTTCGCCTACCCCGATGCGAGGTCATCAGATAGATTGATTCCAGCTAGAGACGACTTCACGCGGAGACATTGGGAGTCGACAGAGACGATCGAATGTCAGAAACCTATTATTCCAAGTTTAAAGTATTCGGAAAGACATGCAGGCAATTCTATGGTCCCTCTAGAAGAATGAAACCCTAACTCGACTTAATGACCGTATGAAAGCCTTTGAACCTTTGGGTTTGCGGCAGTTCTGCGGCGCCATTAGTGAGGCTTGGGTTTGCCCTTCTACGGCTGGACCACCGATGCTGTGGTATATATATTCGATACTATTAAACGGTACCAAGATGTTGAGCTCTTGGGGGATTATGAGGTTTCGACGAATCGATCGAATGGTTCGACTTCAATCGGATGCTAGGTGGTGAGACACATTCTTGGGAGACTCCAGATACGAGGATGGTCGTTGGAGCTCAGTCCATGCAGCCGCGACGAGACGAGTCCAAAGCAGACGACGTTAGAATAAAAGTGGAGTAAGAGGTTCGCACCAGATCTAGATGAGATGACGTTCCACTCCGCCGACATTAGAGATGCGATGCGCATGCCGAGGCATGGTACTTGGACTTACCTTCCAAAAGGAGTCGCGATGGGTATGCAGCCGTTCCAGAGCAAGATGCAGATATAGGAAAGGACGATGACTTCCGGACAGTTGGCAGAGACGAGACATGGAAGAGACGGTGAGCAGGATTCCTTCCAAGACACTGCTGCAATGATACTTGCACCCAGGGTCAGATGTGTCACGTACATTCAGAGAGCCAGAGGCCGACGCCAGTGATATGCTGTCTTACGAGTGGTGGCGATGATTGACCAAGAGATGACCAGAGAAGTGCCAGAACGGAATCGTCCCCGTTAGCACACCTGACAGGGCCGATGAGCCGATGAGCCGATGGACCGAAAGATTGGTAATTCACAATGAAGACCTTGACCCAAGAGTGGTCATGGTTACGCACACCAGCAGGACAGAGTTCATGATCATCGACGAGACGTCCCACTAGTGACCGTGACAGTTGGCCGAGATTCTTAGAGGATGCACTTGAGCAGTACTATTCCGCCATTATTGATTACGATGTTTTGGGTGATTTATTCGTATGATTGATTTTGATGATTGAGGATTTACGACCTTTGCACAGTGTTGCACTTGATATCGTTTTCGTGCTTTAGTTTCACATGTTTGTGATATTACGGTTTTAAACAGTTGACTTGGTTTTGTGCGTATGCATGCACACGATTTCGTTCCTGCACTCGGTATAGTTTATATATGCTTGCAGTGCAGTGATACGCCTTTTGTGCACTTAGATGCACTGGACTTCGATTTCGATTGTGATACTGGATATTTGTTTTGTGCACCTTGTGCACCTGATTGGATTTTCGCGCATGTTGGGCGCATGTTTTGAAGGGTGATTTTGGTGCACACCAGAGGCACTAAATCGAGATTTTTTTTTTGCATGTCAGATGCACCTGATTTTGCTGTCAGGCACACCTGTTGCCTACGACAGATGTTTCGTGCACACCCGATGCACTTAGATGTTGTTTCTGTGCGCATGTGTGGCACATTCATGGATTTTGATTTCCGTGCGCACCAGACGCACGTAGTATTCATGTGCATATTTTGGGATTGATTTCTTATAGAGTAGTACGATTTTATGATATTGCTATGTGTTTTCGTACTGAGCAGGACTAGTCAGAGGACAGTACCTGAATATATTTTGCATGCATTGATAGTTATTGAAGGGATTTCCAAAAAGCGAGCTATAGCCTCAGTATTTACCTACATGTCTGATATGACACGAAATGTTTAAAATAAGGAGACCCTTCTAAATTGTTTCCAAAACGGCGGGACGTACATTTCAAACAAAGGTATATATGTATATAGTTATTTTCTTATGATAGACGTCCGCCACTGTGCAGTGTTATACGCGTTGCACAGCGACTTAAGGAGATTTGGCATGCATTTTCTTCGGATACTTACAGATATAGATTCGATATTTACATGTATAGTTTCGAGTTATATCATATTGTTTTTGTTTTGGATTTGGCATTGATGTCTTCTCCATGACTCCGATGATTGCGGGATGCTTGACGGAGTTGTGATTTGAGTTATATGCTCATTTTTCATGCGCATGCGCTGCGCTACGAATTGTTTTATGTATTTACAATTTCGGAGCCCCGACGACTTGATGGTTTTGGTTTAGATGTTTTAGTATTTGGGGAGAGTTTTAATTTAAATTCGGGGACCGAATTTCTTTAAGGGAGGAAGATTGTAACGTTTTGAAAATCGTTTCGGTGAAATTTCAAAAAAATCGGTAAAATAAGGGGGTTTTCTGTAAAAGTCAAAATACAAATATCTTATTATAAAAATTAAATATACATATTCTAGCTATGTAATTGCTATTATTTGGTGTTTATTGAGCCGCTGGTGAAATTTCAAATTTTCTGAAAAAAATATTATTTTATTATTATTTTAAGCCGTCACTAATACATTTAATTAGGGAAAATTACAAATTGGAATGAGTTGAAACAAATTTTGTGCATCATAAAACATTAAATAAAATTTTATCATGTGGTTTTTGGAATGAAATCATTTGCCAAAACGGTTTAGAAATTATTGAAGAAAAAAGGCTTTTTTTTAGCGTAAATGGATGTTTGGGGTATTGTATTTATCATTTTTCATCACCCCACACCCGTACCCAGACCCACACACCCCCATTCACTTATCCCCTTGAAGAATTCAGCAGCCCCCATTTATTTTCCCCACTTGAATTTCAAAGGAAAGAAATGAAAGAAAAGAAAAGAAAATGGAGAAATGAGGTGGACCTTTGACCTTGAATTGACTTTGACTTCTTCCCCCACTTTCTCTACCTCCCTCTCTCTCCTCTCCCACTCCAATTCCAGCAGCCCCCCCTCTCCTACTGCAGCAACAGCCCCCCCCCCCCCATTTCCCTTCTCTTTTCTCTTCAAAACTTCATCAAAAATTGCCCCAAAATCCATCAAAAAAATCCCAAAACCCAAATCCGACTCCTACCCATTTTAGCTTAGCCCGTATAGCATGGATCCTTGTGAAAAGAGAGCATTTTGGAGGGCCGTGGATGCTTGTGGGATCTTCAATTTGTTTGGGTAAATTCTAACTCTTTTGCTCAAATTGTTGTTAATTGCTTGTAGTTAGCTTAATTAAGTGTTAATTTGGTTTTATGTGGGTTCAATTGTATGATTAAGGAATTCTAGTTAGGGTTTTGTTTTGAAATTGGGTTGTGATCACTTGTGCATGGTTTGTGATGTGAGCTAACATCTTGAAAAAATGGTTAAAATTTATCTAGTTGCATATTACAAGTTGTTACTTGAAAAATGTCCAAATTAAGCTTTTTTGTGCAAACTAGGGTTTTATGAAATGCATTTATATGTGAGATTAAAAATATGGTTAGGGTTTTTATCATATTATTAACTTTATTAAGTGTAGTTTAACACTTTAGTTCATGGAAATCCAACCTAAATTGTAGTTTGTGCATTTTTGCTATGAAATTGTTAAAAAGGGTATTTTTGTAAACTAGAATATTAGGGTTTTTGGAATTTAATGAAATTAAATTCCGGAAATTATTTTTATGACTTATTTAAGATATTTAATAAATATATTGGCCGCCACATTCATTTAAACATCATGTTTTGTACAAAAACGGCGAAATGTGCTTGCTAGATTTTCGGAAAAATGACCTTTTAAGTGAAATTGGGGTTTTTGTGAGTTTTAACCTAGTTTATATTAAAATTAGTGTTCGTGAATGTGCAAATGAGTGTGATTGGATTTTTCTCGATGGTTTGACGTTTGTACATCGACATCGAGGGTTGATTTGACTATTCTTGCATGCGTAGGCGATAGGTTTGGACCTATGCGTGATACGCGTGCCGATTTGATTTTCGTATGCCGTTTCGATTTCGAATTTAGTTTTAATACGATACGGTGCGTTATGATATGTAGGTACCCCATGCGGACTTCGAGACGACAAGCAAGCGCGTGGTAACGTCGGCACCGGCGAGCGAGGACCAGGTGAGTAGATTTATATCTACGGGGAGAAGTCGGGTGGATGGCGTATAGCACCCCCGCAGTCCGTGGTGGTGTATACGGATGCGTATACACACCAACATTTATTATATGTTATTTAGGATTAATAACGTTGCTTAGGATGGATATTGGTGTGTTGGATTACCTTAGTGTTGCGAACCCTAGGGTAGTGTTGCACTACACATACACACACACATACACACATACATACTTGCATACATTCCTATTGATATGTGCTCATGGGATTCTTTATAGTTATGTGTTCACATGGGTATGGGACTATGTGTTCACATACGGATTGAGGATGATACTTGGGGTTGAGCTGAGTCGATGAGAATTGATTGAGGCCGTGAGATCGGTGATATAGCAGGACTCGTATTTGAGATACGACATGACGTTGTAGCGGGTCCTTGACGTAGTGTTTCATACACATCCATGCATACTTAGGCGGTATCAGTATGGTACTAAACGTAGATCAGTACCCCGATCATGATAATTTATAAAGAGGATACCATGTGAATAGTATGATGAATGTGATATTGACCCGTACCCAGATTTGGGATGCCGTACGACGGATTTACGTACGAGCTATATTGATGATTGATCCGCACTCTTGACTTGGGATGCCTGATTATAGATATGGTATCGGCTATGATATTATTGAGGCGGGATCACCGACTATACATATACAGGTATGTATACGTATCGACTCAGATGATAGGCGGTTTCCTTACCTGTAGTTCAGCTCGTTACCTTAGCCCTTTAGTTTAGTTTAGTTATTAGATTAGATTCGATTCTTACCTATTTCAAAAAAAAAACTAACGAATCGTGGGTATTTTAAAAGACAGCCCAAGGGATCCTACGGATATTTCAAAAGACGTATCTTTTCATAAAAACACCGTAGCCCCTATTTTCAAAACCCCATGATTCGTGTTATTTCAAAAGGCACCATTTGTAGGACTTATATTAGTTTAATACTGATTAGTTATCGTTGTGTCTAGTATTCTGCTTCCGCACATTATTGCTGTTCGCTCTGCCCCGCATACTTATTTTGCTGCATACTCCATTATTGATATCATGCTGTTAGGACACCAGCACCATTACCGATGATGCGTATGTACCACATACACTTACTTGCCGGCTCACACACATCTTCATCGGTAATTGCCATGTCACGTACACTTAGAAAATACTATTGCTTGGCTTAGCTTGTTAGTTAGTAGTTGATACGATATTAGTGTACCTGGGTTATATGCCAGTTTAGACATTGTAGTTATTACTTGTCACTTCATGCATACTGTTATTCCATTGTTCATGCCTAGTTATTAATCATACATTGCAACTTGGTTATTGATACCATATACATTCATTAGCATTGACATATGCACTTGTGATGACTTCTTGAGATTTATGATATTTCTGGATTTCGGGGGAAAGCCGCAAAATTTCTAAACTTATTAACCTTTTAAAATATGTAAATTGCGGTTTTCTAGTGATGTAAGTGTCGTCCACCATGAGTTTGCTGTGGTTTTCGAGATCCGTGTCGAGGAGTGGAGGAACCGTCACGGGTACATGGTGGGCCCGGTATGGTACCCCGGGGCAAGATGAATGTGGTGTTGACGTTGAGCCTGGCAAGGGACCGATTACCTACCGGTGATATTACCCGACGCGTCGGATATCCCGAGGATACCATCGTGGTCTTGAGATGGATGGTAGGGGCCGGTCTGGACTGACGGCGCCCTAGATATTGAGATTGAGACATTAATATTTCGAGACAGTGAGATTTATGTTTTGTGTCGATGCTAGACACTGTTGATACTGATTTCATTATGATACCTCAGTTTAAAAAAATACGAAGGAAATCTCACTAATTTATGAAAGCAGTTTCTTCATTTACATGTATTCTGTTTTCATGCATTCATACCTCATTCATATGATATATTGCAACCTGAGGCACTGACACGGGCATGAGATTTCACTCGGTTAGATATTACCCTAGCCATTGTTATAGGCTGCTTGTTATGTATATTTTTGAGGTTATATTATGATCATTGACCTAGGTTGCGTTATTTATGCGATTTCTGTGCGTAGATGTTTTTCTATTCACGAGTTGGCAACTCACCCCCGTTGTGCCCCAGTTTCTTGCAGGTTTGCCGTACAGGTTTCATTACGGCGTTGCGGGCTCAGTTTCATTCGGGTGACTTGCTAGTATGTGGGTTTTTCTTGTATCGTACCCATCATATTACCTTGTATAATATTATTCAGTTGTATCTAGTAAATTCCATCAACCAAACATGTATTTTTGAGATAGAGACCAGTGTTGTTTATTCTTTCAACCTTAGAGTCGCTCGTTATGTTTCTGGTGGTTTTGAGTTTCCTTTTGAGTTTTGATCCTCGCAGTTGGCGTTGTATATTATATTGCTTGTGTGGTTGTGACCGTCGATTGACGAAGAGCTAGCTCCCGCTTGGGGATGCCTTTTTCTTGATTTCGTATACTATTCATGTTGTATCCCGTTTGGGGGCCTGTATTTACAAAGGAGACTCTGCCGAAATTTTCAGTAAATTTTTGATGTTTTTTTTTAAACCGCATAATTCGGCTTATGCTATTGAAACTACTTGCTTTAAGTTGGTTTTTCCTGCACTCTACTACTTTTCTTGGTTTGGATTTCTGGGTTTTCGGTTTACTTGGATTACGTACGCCTCGAGACGTTCGTAGTTTAAGTGCCGGTCATGTTCCGTACTTTCGGGCCGTGACAAAGTTGGTATCAGAGCGTTAGGTTTTAACCTTCGGAGCGTAGGATGACCCTTGGTTGATGGAATAGGTGACTAAAGTAGAGTGACGTACCGTTGATATGTTCCGCGGCATATTTACGACACGCCACTCCACTTAAGAAGCCTTAGGATGTACATTTCCTTGTTCAGTATTATATTCCTTCCTGATCTAGCCTCATCGTTACCAGTTTGGTTTTGCTTCCACGATTACGGGCAGGGAGAGCTACGGCTAGAGTTGCGGTCAGCACGAGCTCGTCACGGACGAGGACTGACCAGGGCTAAATTCCGGCGACACCCGATTGTAGAGAGGTGTCTTTTGATTGTGTTTTCGCACCACGAGCGTTTGGCGGATCGCCTTTATGAGATTTCTCGGACGTGCCGATCAGTATCAGAGGATTGGGCCACTGGCAGAGGCCAGCCAGATTTTGATGACCGTTGGTGTGTTGCTTATTCATGATGGTTGAGGCACTGTTCAGCATGCAGACGAGTGAGCCAGTTATTGCTGCGAACGACGAGATATTGCCCCAGATGCCGGCGTTAGTGCAGAACGAGTTGTACTAAGAGATGATAGAAGGTCGCTAGTCATCGAGGATGAATGACTAGGACATGTGGATCGTTCGCCTACCCCGATGCGAGGTCATCAGATAGATTGATTCCAGCTAGAGACGACTTCACGCGGAGACATTGGGAGTCGACAGAGACGATCGAATGTCAGAAACCTATTATTCCAAGTTTAAAGTATTCGGAAAGACATGCAGGCAATTCTATGGTCCCTCTAGAAGAATGAAACCCTAACTCGACTTAATGACCGTATGAAAGCCTTTGAACCTTAGGGTTTGCGGCAGTTCTGCGGCGCCATTAGTGAGGCTTGGGTTTGCCCTTCTACGGCTGGACCACCGATGCTGTGGTATATATATTCGATACTATTAAACGGTACCAAGATGTTGAGCTCTTGGGGGATTATGAGGTTTCGACGAATCGATCGAATGGTTCGACTTCAATCGGATGCTAGGTGGTGAGACGCATTCTTGGGAGACTCCAGATACGAGGATGGTCGTTGGAGCTCAGTCCATGCAGCCGCGATGAGACGAGTCCAAAGCAGACGACGTTAGAATAAAAGTGGAGTAAGAGGTTCGCACCAGATCTAGATGAGATGACGTTCCACTCCGCCGACATTAGAGATGCGATGCGCATGCCGAGGCATGGTACTTGGACTTACCTTCCAGAAGGAGTCGCGATGGGTATGCAGCCGTTCCAGAGCAAGATGCAGATATAGGAAAGGACGATGACTTCCGGACAGTTGGCAGAGACGAGACATGGAAGAGACGGTGAGCAGGATTCCTTCCAAGACACTGCTGCAATGATACTTGCACCCAGGGTCAGATGTGTCACGTACATTCAGAGAGCCAGAGGCCGACGCCAGTGATATGCTGTCTTACGAGTGGTCGCGATGATTGACCAAGAGATGACCAGAGAAGTGCCAGAACGGAATCGTCCCCGTTAGCACACCTGACAGGGCCGATGAGCCGATGGACCGAAAGATTGGTAATTCACAGTGAAGACCTTGACCCAGGAGTGGTCATGGTTACGCACACCAGCAGGACAGAGTTCATGATCATCGACGAGACATCCCACTAGTGACCGTGACAGTTGGCCGAGATTCTTAGAGGATGCACTTGAGCAGTACTATTCCGCCATTATTGATTACGATGTTTTGGGTGATTTATTCGTATGATTGATTTTGATGATTGAGGATTTACGACCTTTGCACAGTGTTGCACTTGATATCGTTTTCGTGCTTTAGTTTCACATGTTTGTGATATTACGGTTTTAAACAGTTGACTTGGTTTTGTGCGTATGCATGCACACGATTTCGTTCCTGCACTCGGTATAGTTTATATATGCTTGCAGTGCAGTGATACGCCTTTTGTGCACTTAGATGCACTGGACTTCGATTTCGATTGTGATACTGGATATTTGTTTTGTGCACCTTGTGCACCTGATTGGATTTTCGTGCATGTTGGGCGCATGTTTTGAAGGGTGATTTTGGTGCACACCAGAGGCACTAAATCGAGATTTTTTTTGTGCATGTCAGATGCACCTGATTTTGCTGTCAGGCACACCTGTTGCCTACGACAGATGTTTCATGCACACCCGATGCACTTAGATGTTGTTTCTGTGCGCATGTGTGGCACATTCATGGATTTTGATTTCCATGCGCACCAGACGCACGTAGTATTCATGTGCATATTTTGGGATTGATTTCTTATAGAGTAGTACGTTTTTATGATATTGCTATGTGTTTTCGTACTGAGAAGGACTAGTCAGAGGACAGTACCTGAATATATTTTGCATGCATTGATAGTTATTGAAGGGATTTCCAAAAAGCGAGCTATAGCCTCAGTATTTACCTACATGTCTGATATGACACGAAATGTTTAAAATAAGGAGACCCTTCTAAATTGTTTCCAAAACGGCGGGACGTACATTTCAAACAAAGGTATATATGTATATAGTTATTTTCTTATGATAGACGTCCGCCACTGTGCAGTGTTATACGCGTTGCACAGCGACTTAAGGAGATTTGGCATGCATTTTCTTCGGATACTTACAGATATAGATTCGATATTTACATGTATAGTTTCGAGTTATATCATATTGGTTTTGATTTGGATTTGGCATTGATGTCTTCTCCATGACTCCGATGATTGCGGGATGCTTGACGGAGTTGTGATTTGAGTTATATGCTCATTTTTCATGCGCATGCGCTGCGCTACGAATTGTTTTATGTATTTACAATTTCGGAGCCCCGACGACTTGATGGTTTTGGTTTAGATGTTTTAGTATTTGGGGAGAGTTTTAATTTAAATTCGGGGACCGAATTTCTTTAAGGGGGGAAGATTGTAACGTTTTGAAAATCGTTTCGGTGAAATTTCAAAAAAATCGGTAAAATAAGGGGTTTTCTGTAAAAAGTCAAAATACAAATATTTTATTATAAAAATTAAATATACATATTCTAGCTATGTAATTGCTATTATTTGGTGTTTATTGAGCCGCTGGTGAAATTTCAAATTTTCTGAAAAAAATATTATTTTATTATTATTTTAAGCCGTCACTAATACATTTAATTAGGGAAAATTACAAATTGGAATGAGTTGAAACAAATTTTGTGCATCATAAAACATTAAATAAAATTTTATCATGTGGTTTTTGGAACGAAATCATTTGCCAAAACGGTTTAGAAATTATTGAAGAAAAAAGGCTTTTTTTTAGCGTAAATGGATGTTTGGGGTATTGTATTTATCATTTTTCATCACCCCACACCCGTACCCACACCCACACACCCCCATTCACTTATCCCCTTGAAGAATTCAGCAGCCCCCATTTATTTTCCCCACTTGAATTTCAAAGGAAAGAAATGAAAGAAAGGAAAAGAAAATGGAGAAATGAGGTGGACCTTTGACCTTGAATTGACTTTGACTTCTTCCCCCACTTTCTCTACCTCCCTCTCTCTCCTCTCCCACTCCAATTCCAGCAGCCCCCCCTCTCCTACTGCAGCAACAGCCCCCCCCCCCCATTTCCCTTCTCTTTTCTCTTCAAAACTTCATCAAAAATTGCCCCAAAATCCATCAAAAAAATCCCAAAACCCAAATCCGACTCCTACCCATTTTAGCTTAGCCCGTATAGCATGGATCCTTGTGAAAAGAGAGCATTTTGGAGGGCCATGGATGCTTGTGGGATCTTCAATTTGTTTGGGTAAATTCTAACTCTTTTGCTCAAATTGTTGTTAATTGCTTGTAGTTAGCTTAATTAAGTGTTAATTTGGTTTTATGTGGGTTCAATTGTATGATTAAGGAATTCTAGTTAGGGTTTTGTTTTGAAATTGGGTTGTGATCACTTGTGCATGGTTTGTGATGTGAGCTAACATCTTGAAAAAATAGTTAAAATTTATCTAGTTGCATATTACAAGTTGTTACTAGAAAAATGTCCAAATTAAGCTTTTTTGTGCAAACTAGGGTTTTATGAAATGCATTTATATGTGAGATTAAAAATATGGTTAGGGTTTTTATCATATTATTAACTTTATTAAGTGTAGTTTAACACTTTAGTTCATGGAAATCCAACCTAAATTGTAGTTTGTGCATTTTTGCTATGAAATTGTTAAAAAGGGTATTTTTGTAAACTAGAATATTAGGGTTTTTGGAATTTAATGAAATTAAATTCCGGAAATTGTTTTTATGACTTATTTAAGATATTTAATAAATATATTGGCCTCCACATTCATTTAAACATCATGTTTTGTACAAAAACGGCGAAATGTGCTTGCTAGATTTTCGGAAAAATGACCTTTTAAGTGAAATTGGGGTTTTTGTGAGTTTTAACCTAGTTTATATTAAAATTAGTGTTCGTGAATGTGCAAATGAGTGTGATTGGATTTTTCTCGATGGTTTGACGTTTGTACATCGACATCGAGGGTTGATTTGACTATTCTTGCATGCGTAGGCGATAGGTTTGGACCTATGCGTGATACGCGTGCCGATTTGATTTTCGTATGCCTTTTCGATTTCGAATTTAGTTTTAATGCGATATGGTGCGTTATGATATGTAGGTACCCCATGCGGACTTCGAGACGACAAGCAAGCGCGTGGTGACGTCGGCACCGGCGAGCGAGGACCAGGTGAGTAGATTTATATCTACGGGGAGAAGTCGGGTGGATGGCGTATAGCACCCCCGCAGTCCGTGGTGGTGTATACGGATGCGTATACACACCAACATTTATTATATGTTATTTAGGATTAATAACGTTGCTTAGGATGGATATTGGTGTGTTGGATTACCTTAGTGTTGCGAACCCTAGGGTAGTGTTGCACTACACATACACACACACATACACACATACATACTTGCATACATTCCTATTGATATGTGCTCATGGGATTCTTTATAGTTATGTGTTCACATGGGTATGGGACTATGTGTTCACATACGGATTGAGGATGATACTTGGGGTTGAGCTGAGTCGATGAGAATTGATTGAGGCCGTGAGATCGGTGATATAGCAGGACTCGTATTTGAGATACGACATGACGTTGTAGCGGGTCCTTGACGTAGTGTTTCATACACATCCATGCATACTTAGGCGGTATCAGTATGGTACTAGACGTAGATCAGTACCCCGATCATGATAATTTATAAAGAGGATACCATGTGAATAGTATGATGAATGTGATATTGACCCGTACCCAGATTTGGGATGCCATACGACGGATTTACGTACGAGCTATATTGATGATTGATCCGCACTCTTGACTTAGGATGCCTGATTATAGATATGGTATCGGCTATGATATTATTGAGGCGGGATCACCGACTATACATATACAGGTATGTATACGTATCGACTCAGATGATAGGCGGTTTCCTTACCTGTAGTTCAGCTCGTTACCTTAGCCCTTTAGTTTAGTTTAGTTATTAGATTAGATTCGATTCTTACCTATTTCAAAAAAAAAACTAACGAATCGTGGGTATTTTAAAAGACAGCCCAAGGGATCCTACGGATATTTCAAAAGACGTATCTTTTCATAAAAACACCGTAGCCCCTATTTTCAAAACCCCATGATTCGTGTTATTTCAAAAGGCACCATTTGTAGGACTTATATTAGTTTAATACTGATTAGTTATCGTTGTGTCTAGTATTCTGCTTCCGCACATTATTGCTGTTCGCTCTGCCCCGCATACTTATTTTGCTGCATACTCCATTATTGATATCATGCTGTTAGGACACCAGCACCATTACCGATGATGCGTATGTACCACATACACTTACTTGCCGGCTCACACACATCTTCATCGGTAATTGCCATGTCACGTACACTTAGAAAATACTATTGCTTGGCTTAGCTTGTTAGTTAGTAGTTGATACGATATTAGTGTACCTGGGTTATATGCCAGTTTAGACATTGTAGTTATTACTTGTCACTTCATGCATACTGTTATTCCATTGTTCATGCCTAGTTATTAATCATACATTGCAACTTGGTTATTGATACCATATACATTCATTAGCATTGACATATGCACTTGTGATGACTTCTTGAGATTTATGATATTTCTGGATTTCGGGGGAAAGCCGCAAAATTTCTAAACTTATTAACCTTTTAAAATATGTAAATTGCGGTTTTCTAGTGATGTAAGTGTCGTCCACCATGAGTTTGCTGTGGTTTTCGAGATCCGTGTCGAGGAGTGGAGGAACCGTCACGGGTACATGGTGGGCCCGGTATGGTACCCCGGGGCAAGATGAATGTGGTGTTGACGTTGAGCCTGGCAGGGGACCGATTACCTACCGGTGATATTACCCGACGCGTCGGATATCCCGAGGATACCATCGTGGTCTTGAGATGGATGGTAGGGGCCGGTCTGGACAGACGGCGCCCTAGATATTGAGATTGAGACATTGATATTTCGAGACAGTGAGATTTATGTTTTGTGTCGATGCTAGACACTGTTGATACTGATTTCATTATGATACCTCAGTTTAAAAAAATACGAAGGAAATCTCACTAATTTATGAAAGCAGTTTCTTCATTTACATGTATTCTGTTTTCATGCATTCATACCTCATTCATATGATATATTGCAACCTGAGGCACTGACACGGGCATGAGATTTCACTCGGTTAGATATTACCCTAGCCATTGTTATAGGCTGCTTGTTATGTATATTTTTGAGGTTATATTATGATCATTGACCTAGGTTGCGTTATTTATGCGATTTCTGTGCGTAGATGTTTTTCTATTCACGAGTTGGCAACTCACCCCCGTTGTGCCCCAGTTTCTTGCAGGTTTGCCGTACAGGTTTCATTACGGCGTTGCGGGCTCAGTTTCATTCGGGTGACTTGCTAGTAGGTGGGTTTTTCTTGTATCGTACCCATCATATTACCTTGTATAATATTATTCAGTTGTATCTAGTAAATTCCATCAACCAAACGTGTATTTTTGAGATAGAGACCAGTGTTGTTTATTCTTTCAACCTTAGAGTCGCTCGTTATGTTTCTGGTGGTTTTGAGTTTCCTTTTGAGTTTTGATCCTCGCAGTTGGCGTTGTATATTATATTGCTTGTGTGGTTGTGACCGTCGATTGACGAAGAGCTAGCTCCCGCTTGGGGATGCCTTTTTCTTGATTTCGTATACTATTCATGTTGTATCCTGTTTGGGGGCCTGTATTTACAAAGGAGACTCTGCCGAAATTTTCAGTAAATTTTTGATGTTTTTTTTAAACCGCATAATTCGGCTTATGCTATTGAAACTACTTGCTTTAAGTTGGTTTTTCCTGCACTCTACTACTTTTCTTGGTTTGGATTTCTGGGTTTTCGGTTTACTTGGATTACGTATGCCTCGAGACGTTCGTAGTTTAAGTGCCGGTCATGTTCCGTACTTTCGGGCAGTGACAATATCAATGCGACCCGACTAACTATGTTACATTTAGATGCATATTTAAATCAGTTTGAATTTACATCTTGTGAAACTTTCCAGTCATGTCACAAAGATAAGATGACCATAGCTCCGTTTACTTGAAATAGAGAAAGGGTTACTGAACCCTTGGGACTGATACATAGCGATGTATGTAGGTCTCCTATCTACACATGCCAGGATTGGTTCTTTGTACTTCCTTACATTCACTGACGATCTCTTAAGATTCGGACACATGTTCCTGTTGAAACACAAGTCTGAATATTTTGAGAAATTCAAAGAATATAAGTCAGAAGTAGAGAACCAAAACCGGGTATAAGTATTATGTCCTGTGATGTGATCAGGGAGGAGAATACTTATGCATGGAATTCCTGTACTATTCTAAAGGAGAATGAGATTCTATCTCAGCATTACTCCTACGTATACACCACAGCACGTCGGTGTATCGGGGCGGAGCAATCACACCCTATGAGATATGGTGCGCTCTATGATGAGTACTACTGAGTTACCTATTTCCCTTTGGGGGTTATGCGCTTGGGGAAGTAGCATACCTATTGAATTGGGTTCCAACCAAATCAGTGCCTACCACTCCATATGTGATATGGTATGGGAAGAGCCCATCTCTTAAGCAAGTTAAGATTTGGGGTTGTCCGGCCTATGTCTAAAAGAAAAATCCGGACAAGATCGAGGCAAGGTCAGTTCTGTAGAACTGGAAGGAGTTCCAGCTATACAAACTACAGCTGATGATTTGGTAGAACCGGAGGATTCAATAGTTCCCGACGAACCTCAGCCTCTTCGCCGATCTGGTAAGGTTCCTCATCTGCTGAGAGATACTTCAGATTCTCGATGACAGTGGGAGCGAGGACTGCATCATGAGATGATGACCCAACTAGTTTCGAGCAGGCCATCAAGAGTAGGGACTCTGTTAGAATGGATGGATGCTTAGCGATCTGAGATGGAACCTATGAACACCAACAAAGTATGGACTTTGGTTGCGATATCTGAAGGGATAAATCCCCATCAGGAGCAAGTATATCTTGAGAAGATTACTTGGTGTACATGGAAAAGTTGAGAATTTCAAAGCTAAGGCCTGTTGCAAAAGGTTCTCGTCATCGACCTGGTGTGGATAATGATGAAACCTTTTCTAGTGCTTATGCTTAAGTCCATCCGGATCCTACTTGCCATTGTTACATACCATGACTACGATATCTTGTGGTTGGGTGTCATGACTGCTTTTCTAAATGATGATTTAGAAGAGAGCATCAATAAGTACACAGCCAGAGGGCTTCGTAGACAGTGGGAGCAGCGAAAACGTATGCAAGTTGCTTTATGGGTTGAAGCAGGCATCGCGGAGTTGGAACATCTATTTTGATGTGGTAGTCAAAGAGTTTGACTTCATCAAAACGGTAGATGAACCTTGTATATACAAAAGGATAGTAGAGAGTAAGGTTGTCTTCCTCGTATTGTACGTGGAAGACATATTCTTGATAGGAAAGGAGTTTCCTATGCTACACTCGGTCAATCTCCTCTTATCACAAGGATTCTCTATATAGGATCAAGATGATAACTTCTGAATCCTGGGTTTTAGATCTATATGATAAGTCTTAGTGGATGTTAGGATTCTCACTAGGTGTAATGAGAGGGTATCAATCGATCCTGGATGAATCACTGGTTAGCTTCCTGGGTGGTAAGGTTGACTGAAAGTCAGTCACAGGCATTGTTTTTACCCTCAGTGGAGGGACGGTATGTTGGAAGAGTTCCAACCAAGATACCGGGGCAACCTAGACGATAAAGGCTGGATACATCGCTATCAAAGATACAACCAAAGGGGCAGTTTGGGTGTATATTTTTTCATGAGATGAACTAGGTTTCTACCATTGTATGACAATGGAGGTATGGTTTTGGCCTAGGAACCCCGGTCCCATCAGTGAGCCAGACATATTCTAAGGCAGTATCACCTGATGAAGGAGATGGTTGATCTCCAAGAGATCAAGGTTAGGAGAGTAGACTCAGAGGTTAACACGGCGTATCCACTCACTGAGGCATTTCCTGTGAAAGACTTGTATAGGACGTTGGGTACTTGAGGAGGTATAATTTCTTACCTTAATCCATAATTAATTGCTTTAATCTTAAACTAGCTATTTTAGTTAACTATTTATGTGCTTAGTTTAGCTTTTAATTCATGATTAATTCATTTTATTTGGTTTAAGAAATCCATGTTAGGGTTAAATTTTGATTAAGTGATTAGTGTTTATTTGAAGTGTTAAATTGTGTTTTGGAAAAGATTAACCTAGTAGAAATGTTAAAATTTGCTAATGATCATTTTGTTTAATTAAGCAAAATTGCTTACTAGATTTTTGCTAAAACAAAATTAGCGAGTGTTAAAAATATAGGATTGGTTTAGATAGCTTAGTTAAGCTATTTTAAGGTATTTGTAATTGTTAGATTTGCGTTATCTTGAATCTAGTGCGATATATTGCGATAGGTTGCTTACTAGATTTCGGGATTTTTCCGACGTAGGGTTCGTTTGGTAGTTGCGAGGTTATATCTAGTGTATTCCTCGTAATTTTTGTGTTGTGTTGCGCGATCGGGACGATCGGGGTCCAGACTTGGTGTTTTATAGTTTAGCGACCCCAATTAGGGTTTTGGCCGGTATCGTGCACGATAGATGCGCTAAGCGCGCGGTGTAATTTTCCGGGCGTTTTCGTCGCGTTTCGTTGTCTTTTCGTCATTATAGGATATTTAGCTTATGTGTTGTATTTATGAAATTTTAGATTTTCAAGCAGGGACTTCGGGTGCTGCGGACAAGGGGAAGCAGGTGGTCGGATTTTCATAGCTCAAGATCATCGGTGAGTGGATTTAACATCTACGGGGAAATCGCCCGTATGGCGTTATGCGTCGGGGAGAATATGATATGATAGCTGCATGTATTTGCATATTAGTTACCTTCATATGAATGTCATTGCATAGCATTATCTGTTGTACTTGACTCGTACCTTTAGATATAACACATTACTGACGGTTCATGTTGCACGAGCACTAAATTGTATGCTGCACCCACACCGTCTGTAATTGCCATAACACGCACAAACACCTACATATGTGATATGTTAGTGGATAGGAATGATTGGAGTAGTAACTCTTATTCTATTGTGCATATGAAATACTGTGGACACATACATAGGTGATATTACATTGGGTAGGAATAGTTAAGGTAGTGAACCTTATTCCACTTCACTTATATCTTGCTATATTTACTTATACATCATGCATACGTATTGACATGTACACCCTCGTACTTGATTACATGTAGATACTTAAACCTTGCTACACTTACATGTACACTTCATATGATACTGCACTTATTTTCGAAGAAATTGGGAACCGCATGAGATGTTTTAAAGCTAGATTCAATTTAAAGAGCGGTTTTCCCTTTTTATGCTCATATTGATGTTTTATGTTGCATATATCAGTTTTACATGGATTTTACGCATTGAGATATGGATTTCATATGATTTATGGATTTGAGAACCGTGGGGGATATTTTCAAGAAAACTATGTATTGTTTAAAAACCCGGTTTCTCTTGATATGATATTTGATGCGTCCACCATGTGATTTCTCGGTTCTGAGTTTTGGCTTGTGATACCCGATTCGAGGAGCGGGACGCACCGTCTGCGGGTACATGGTAGACCCGGTATGGTACCTCGGGGTGAGTGGTGATTTCGTGGTGTAGACGATAAGCCTGACGGTGGGATCACTACCTACCGGTGATTGTATTTGGACTCGGCGGTTATCATGGAGATACCGACCGGAGTGAGGTATGACATATCGTCAGTGCTAGTCATGGTGACAGCGCCTGAGTTATGAGGATTTACGTGTCGATGCTAGACACGGGTTTCATGATATTTCGAGTGTCGGTGTTTGACACTCAGGTTTTCGTGAGACTTACTGGATGTGAGGGCCGATCTGAGGATGCGGTGCCTGAGGATTTGGGATTTGATGTGTCAGTGAGGGACACTGGTGTTTTTCCATGCTGATGATTTTTGCATGAGATTTTATATTATATCATCCCACACTCAGGATTATGTTGATATGCATTGTTTCATGTAGTTGTAGTACCCTGATAATGTACCTTTACATGATTGTTGCATATTCACTTATCATACTTATGCTATCGGATTACTTATGATAGATAGATCGCTGTTTGTGCATACTTGCGATTACTGTATGATGTTATTTACTATTCACGAGTTGGCAACTCACCCCCGTTGTGCCACAGTGTTGTGCAAGACTTACCCTCTGAGTAGTCGCGGCAGGGCATCTTATCATCTCTACTTTTGCGGATACCGCTACGGTTGGCTGTGAAGCCTTGCTTTTAAGCGGGTTGCGGTTATCTGTTTGTACTTTGTATATTTTTTCGTTGGTCTAGTATTCTCCATCTACCACTATGTTGTATATGACTTAGAGACGACTTGTGAGGATTCAGTGTTGTTTTGTGGTGACTTTGGGTGCCGTGCTCGTGGGAGCCGGTTTTGTTGAAAAGTTTTACTTCTTTATGCAGTTTTCTTTTATATTTCTTCGTTTCGGCGTCGTATATATGTTGTGGTGGTTGTCTCTGCCGTTGGGCGTGATTTGCTCCCGTTTGGGATGCTTTTATTATTATCTATGTTGTACCCGTTTTCGGGGTTGGTTTTTACAAAGGAGGTGTTGCCGAAATTTTTAAGAACGAAAACTAAACTTAAAGATTTTTTTACTTGAAATTCCGAATGTTTAAAACTATGTTTTCTCCGTTGATCCAGTTTTGGGTGGTTTAGATTTCTGGATTTCGGCTTACTTAAGTTGCGTACGCCTTTAGACGTTACATTGTTTAAGTACCGGTTACGGTCCAAACTTTGGGTCATAACAAAGTTGGTATCAGAGCGCTAGGTTTTTACATTTCGGAGTGTAGGATAACCTTGGTATGATGGAGTAGGTAGCTTAAGCAGAGTAACGTAGCGTGTGTATGTTCCGCGGCATACTTACGACACGGTACTCCGCCTAAGTGACCTTAGGACTTATTGATTGAAATTCCTTCCGTGATTGATATACATCTTTGTGATTCGATTTCCGTTTCCGTATCGAATCTTGTTTTAATTTCCAGCCTATATGCTGCCGAAGACTACGAGGGCACAGAGAGCGGCCGCGAGGGCCGAGGCCAGAGTCGACTCGTCTGAGGAAAGGGTTGACCAGGGCGATACGCCTGTGGTACCGGAGCATATTGCTATGATTGGGGCTGGTATGCAGGACCTGCGCCAGATTGTGGGGACTTTAGTAGAGGCCATTCGAGTACAGGGGCAGGCTGTTGTTCTACCCGTTGCAGGGACCACGATGGTACCTACTGATCTGGCAGTCGTAGTTGCAGCTCCAGAGGTTATTACCGTGTCACTGACGGAGTTCATGAGGCTGAGGCCTCCGGTGTTTACTGGCACAGATGTTACTGAGGATCCGCAATCGTTCATCGACCGGATGGCCAGGATTTGTCGCTCACTCCGATGCTCCGATGAGAGATGGGTAGAGTTTGCGAGTTTCCGGCTGGAGGGTATGGCCCAGAAGTGGTGTGAGTCATTGGAGAGGGGCAGAGCCGCTGGTCTTGCTCCTATGACCTGGCCTAACTTTGTGACGTCGTTTCTTTCCCGTTTTCTTCCACCGAGCGTCAGGGATGCGCGAGCGCGCAGATTTGAGTTGTTACGTCAGACGCCGGGGATGACGGTGTCGGAGTATGATGTTTTGTTTACTGAGCTGTCGGTGTATGCTCCGTACCTGGTAGCGACTGAGGAGATGAGGGTGAAGAGGTTTGTTCGAGGCCTGCTTACCCAGTTGTTCCTAGCCATCAGCATTCAGCATTGCGACACGTATGCGGCAGCTGTCGATGCAGCCCTATTGGTGGAGGAGCGTCTAGCTGAGTCATCGGTTGTTCCAGAACCAAAGAGGACTCGTACGGATGAACCAGCACGGGGACCGAGGTTTGTCCGCAGAGGCAGAGTTCCTTCAGACTCGGGGAGTAGCAGAGACGTGGGACGTGGCCAATTATTCAGTTCTTATTCCCAGGAGGGCCAGCGACCGTCTTATGGATGCTTCGGTTGTGGCAGTTTGCATCATCTTGTTCGGAATTGTACTGTGGTGCGTCAGAGAGGGCCAGCAGTACCGCAGGTTACCTTACCACCTTCTCCGCCTCAGAGAGCGTTGCCTCTTATTCCTGTTGTTGTGCCGCGTCAGATTCCTGCTCAGAGAGGTCATGGTCGCGGTGGTTTTGTGCCGAGAGGACGAGGTGGCAGAGGCAGAGTTCAGCCAGTAGCCGGTAGAGGGCATGCACGAGTTTTTGCTTTGACTCACCAGGACGCTCAGGCGTCCAATGCTGTGGTTTCAGGTACCCTTTCCTTATGTTCTTTTGATGCACATGTTCTTTTCGATCAGGGATCTACGCATTCGTATGTTTCTACGCACTTCGCGCCGAGGTTAGGCCGAGAGTCGTGTTTGCTGGATCAGCCGCTAGTAGTGACTACTCCTGTGGGAGAGTCGTTTGTTGCGCGGCACGTGTTCCGATCATGTGATGTCCGTTTAAGAGACAGAGATCTGTCCGTCGACTTGATCCTTCTTGAGATGTTGGACTTCGACGTTCTGTTGGGCATGGAGTGGCTAGCGACTTGCTATGCGTCCGTGGACTGCCGCGAGAAGACAGTTAGATTTTGTTTTCCCGGCAAGCCAGTGTTTGTTGTGCAGGGAGACCGTGGTGCCGCCCCTCACAGTTTGGTTTCTGTTCTGTGCGCTAGACGGCTTTTGAGGAAGGGATGTCAGAGATTCTTGGCTTTCATTCATGATACTGGAGCTACGGTGGAGTCGTTGGACCAGGTTTCTACCGTGCGAGAGTTTCCCGATATATGTATGCCCTAGAGGCTATTACTATACATAGGATGTATATTGTAGTGGATGCTTGGACATATATAGAGAGGACTTTCTTGTTCGACATGATAGTATGCTATCTGGTTGCTCTTTACCTTAACGTGTATACTGATAGTCTCTCTGTTACATGTTGGTAAAGCCCTTAGGATGTGTACTTGACTACCTGGACTATGATGCGGATCATACTAGTGGGGACATGGTAGTCCATAAGTACATCCTTCAAGGTCCCTAGTCGTGGGTATATCGAGACAGGGCATCGATATACCAGAGTAGACTAGCGTATACCTTCTCGACCCATACATATGGGCGATGGATGATCCCATATCCATTGGTGTTTGACATCAGAGATGATATACGGGTGCTCAGTGGAGACTGGGTACACTGGACGGACTCGCCGAGAACTCCCAGATGGTATTATACCTTACGTCAGATGGCAGTTCTTTGGTGACACTGGTACAGAGTAGTCTGTTGACCCGAGATCGTCATAGAGTCTTATGTGATTCCCACTGTGCTTTGATTTCCACCTTACCACGTCCAAGAGGGCGTGCAAAATGGTGGTATTTGGGTACAGTCCCGAGTCACATGGAGGCAATGAGCGATAGGAGGGGATTCGTCTCTCCCGGTATAGGGAGTTGATGTTGCGCTGTGTTCGATTGGCTATAACCGGAAATCCCTGGCCAGGGTTGCTGAGATTTACTGGTAAGTGTTACCTGTAGTTTCTCGAACTTTTATAGACCTCATATCGACACGACTTATCGAGCTATTGGGGTCTGACGTTTACCACCCCTAGGCGAGATATGCGACATATCAGACGACGAGACCGGACTGTACGGTAAGTGTTACTGGTTGGATTCACAGGAGTGTGAGCGGGCTTGCTCGTCGATCTTCTGATCACTCAATACCCGGATGGCCGTTACGTTTAGCAGACCGCTTGCGGCTTGTGGGTGTTTGATATGATCATCACCTGCTGCCGGCGTATTGACGAGTCTTTAGAGTCCTACACAGAGGTTTCCTGGCTCAAGCGAAATGAAATAGGAGCGCATATGAGATATGTGCGGGACCGAGAATGATACCAGTATGTGATACTGTATTCGATTCTCGCGATTTGTGACATTGATCGGTTATATGTGATATAGCCGGGTTATCGGATCAAGTGTTGATTCGATAAGTTGTTACTATTGATATTAGTCGGTTATATGTGATATGACCGGATCGTTAAATCAAGTATTGATTTAATGATTTAATGTATAATATATATTTGATATATTACTTTCCATTAACTAGTATTGGTTCATTTAAGATGGATTTTCTCACTTGATTGTGCACATTGTATATGTGATATATTTTTTGTGCACAAGATTGTATCATGTTTGATGATACATGCAAACTTGGGTTAGTGTGTGATTTAAACCATGGTTAGTTAATGGTTAGGGTTTCATTTGATTTACATATTCATTTATTTATTTTGTTGATTTATTTTGGCAAAGGAAAATGAAATGGTGGCTTGCTTTGTCTTTTCTTTGAAACTTCATGAAGGTTTGAAAGCTTGACCATTTTGTTTCTTTCCTTTAACCCTAACCATTCAACTAAACTCTAGTTAATTCTCTACACTAAACCATGGTTGCAAATATGATAAGTATCATCTTATTTTCTTTTTTCCATAATACTTATCATATTATCTTCTTCTTCTTCTCCTTCTTCAACAAGAAGAGAGCTTGCTACCATCAATGGCAACATGAGAAAAAGAGTGAGAAATCCAATTCTAAAGTGAACCAACTTCCTATTTCTTCATCCTCTACCACTTGCCAAGTAGTATAGGGTGTTTTCTTCACAAGTTTCATGACTTGGTGAAGTTGGAGTTTGATCTTGAGTTGCCTCGACGTAGATCATCTTCGGCATCGAAGTTGACGACCTAGCCCGCCCATTTCTCCGATGAAGCAGACGCTAGAGCCCGGAATTCGATGATCACAGCAAGGGGACTTCCTCACGGAGCTATGGAGGTGGAGGACCGGATCTACAAAGGTTGTATTTCCGTTCACTTAGCAGTTAAGTTGTTAACTAGTTGCATGTTTCGCCTAAACTCTAGTCAACGATCCGTATTAGGGTTTGTAGGCACCGGAAAATTTTAAATTTGGCATGGTTGTTGCCTTGTGAGACCTCATTAGTGTGCCTAGGAACCCTACAGTGGTATCAGAGCCTAGCTAGAGCTTTAGACGATGTGTTAACGAAGTTAAAACTCCGAACGAACCCGAAACTTCCAAGTTTACCCCCTCTCTGTACATATTTTCAAAACTCAATATTTTCTGAATTAAAAATACCTGAAAAATAGAGCAGGGAAATATAAGAATTATGGTGCAAAACGAGCACCTAACTCTTCCAAACCGCCGCGGAACCGCGGCCATAGCATGCTTGGGCCGCGGATCCGCGGCCATAAAGAGAGATTGGGTAGTTATGTTTGCACAGTAATTCCTATATATAAAATTGCTATTTTATGGGTATTTTTAATCTGACTCAAGTGTTGAGTGTTCTGGGGTTTATTTGGTAATCGTCGATTCGATCGGGAATTTTAAATTCGTTATTGTTTTTCCGGGTAAATTTTAGAACATGTTAAAAAGTTCAACCGGATATAAATACCCACCTTTCCCCTGTCGGGAAATTTCCAAGTGTTGGATCTTTCCGTGGTTTAATAACGTTCTAAGTAGTGCAAGTAACGCGTTGGACCTTCTACAAGACAACAAACCTTAACTCGATTTTGTGACCGTCTTAAACTGCCCTTTGAACCTTCGGGTTTGGGGCAGTACGGCATGCCACATGTGAGGCGTTGGCTTGACCCTTCTACGGCTGGACCGTTGGTACTGAGGCATGAACTGGATGTTTTTAAACTTGTTTCATGTGTTGATCTGTTTCGGGAAAACTTGGGTGTTTGATTGTTCGATCGGAAAGTTTAACATTTTCTATTTATCTGGAATGGGATACAATACTTGGAATCCACAAGCAGTTATGAGATAACTGATATGAATGTTATAAACATTGCACTTTAGTCTCACTTGATCGGTTGCCACGGAATTTTTATGCGATCAAAAGTCCATCGCAATCACGTAGCGTACGCGGATACTCGCCGGTAAACTTAATAGATAGCCACGCCCCAAAGCCCCGACCAAGTGACTGTAGGAGAACCCCGTCGCCGAAAGCATCCGTTCGGGTGCTCGCGGTAGCGGTGTTCCGCCTTGGTGCACTTCGTCGATGGTATCGGGGGTGCGGCAGTCTACTAAAGTTTGCGACGAGCATTCGATCAAAATGTCGGGAATCTTGTTGAATTGCCCCACTTGACATTGAAAAGAGTTTTCGATGATGAGACTAAAATGCGGGGTTTATAATTGTTAGGCATGCAATGTCTAAGGAATTCAATTGGTTAGGCATGTGATGTCTAAGGAGGTTGCGGATTCCAACTGTTGTACTTTTACACTTTCTTTTCTGTGACCGTAAGTGTAATATGTGATATCGCCGTTTTCGTTGCTATATGTCAACAACAATTGGGATGGGCATATTTACTTACGTTGATGACATGTGATGTTATGTGTTGCTGGATATGTTATATTGGATCGTCGCGTTTTGAATAGCCGGGGGTTTTTATGTGAGATGAGTGTTTTTCATTTTCATTCATGTAAAAACTTGTATGTAATATTCTTTTATTGGGGCACTTCCAGGTTGCGGAAGATGTCACCCTTTTGTATATTATTTACTTTTCCGCACTAGGATAGACCCAAGGAGGAGGGCACAAGTAACCGGGTTCTGGAGTCCAGTGGGAGACCAACTCGAGGAGTCGAGTCCGGGTCTCCTAACTCTAGAATTGGTAGGGTTGCTTGCCGCTCTCGTAGGGGTCTAGGGGTGTGGGTTTGACTATTCATCGCGACCGTGGAATCCGTGTTTTATACTGGCTCGTATTGAAAACACGGACGTCCTAGTATATCCAATGTTTCATATGTTTCTTCTGCTGCGATATCTGTGATGTGATCATGTGATATGTTCTGTGATGGATACAGTATATAGTATATATGATATATTATATAGATGTTACTTATGTTTTGCACTCGCGCTAGCCCTGCCCCGCTCTGCCTTTAGTTACCTAACCTAACGGTGCATGAGGGGACATCGAAGCGAATGCGGATGGCATAAGTGTACGTCGTATTTATCTGTGATGTTTAGGTACTTAAATGATGGGACTTCATTAATATGATTAATGAAAATAAAAGAAACCTAAAGATGTTGTAGAATTGAATTTCAAAAATAAAATAGGTAGCTACAGTTCTTGCTTTGCACAGCGGTATATATGATATATCCTGCACCTTATTCGATAAGGAAAGGACCGAGATCCCTTCGCCGGGAGTGACTCCTTTAGCAATAACTGGCAGATGCTACAACCCTCGGTTTGTCTTTTGATTGCTTCTATAGTTTCTGCTTTGCACAGTGATATATATGATATATCCCGCACCTCATTCGACGAGGAAAGGACCGACGATCCCTTCACCGGGAGTGACTCCTTTAGCAAAACTAGAAAAACCTCAAAGACACTCCATTTCAAAAATCATTTGATTCTACAATGATATCAAGTTCATTACGCAATAGGTTTTCAGAAAAACCTGTCGTAGCCCTCCGTCATTTCAGATAAGTAGTAGTTAGTATTCGTGCTACGTTTGTTGGCCTTTGTCAAGGCGTAGTGTGCGGTAGCTGACTGGTGCTTATATGCTTATGCATATGATGCAGATTGGGTTAGGGTAGTTGTGCGACCTTGTTGGCCTTTGTCAAGGGTCGTGCGGGTGGGTTTAATTCAATCAGGAAATGACGGGTTGAACTTGACTAGCATCCTATGGTTTGTTGGCCTTTGTCAAGGTCATAGGAGGTTAGGGGCAAAATATTATCGGGAATTTCAAGTGTTGAAATTTGCAATGAGATTGCATACCTTCTATGAGATAGTTGGATCCCGATACCCGCTGCGTGTAAGAGTTACTCCTGGGAGAGTTTTATACATTACAATTAGCCGATCAAGTAGGTGTCTAGAAAGGTGTTAACGAGGTTACGCCTCTGGGAAAACGAGGTTTACATTAATTAGGTTCGTGCGAAAGCACGGGGGACCTCCCTCAAAGTAACGACACTGGCCTGGCTGAAAGATTGGCGAACTTGTAACGTGTAATTAATCCCGGCTAGTCTTTCCTTTTAGGGTTTGAAGGAAGATTTAATAAAAACAGTGGGAGCCATCCTGATAAGATAAAATAATAACCAATCTATTCTTGCAAGAGCGCTCGCTGAGTGTTTTCTTCTCTCTCTCTCTCCAGGTAGCGACCATATCACGCCTTAATCAAGATAATACTACGGAATATTGACCGAACCCGCTTGTTATACTGAGCTGGGGAACGTTGGTCCCGCTCCAACTTATAATTGTTATAAGACAGAGCAGGAAATTGGGGATTACCAGATTTCCCGTGCCGCCCAAACGAAGAAAGTGCATATGATGCATCTCCTTCGGGTGTGTTCGTTACACAGAACTGTTTCTCAGTATCCTCTGCGACCTGGGTATCTGATACCGGAACAGGATCCCAGATATGTAATCTGTTTCATAGGGCTACAGAAAGGCAGAGAACTGAGAACGGGTGATAAGTTTCATGAGACAGAAAACGGGGCAAGTGTTGCAGCCAAGTCTGTTGGTCACTGTCACCCTGTATTACCAATACATTGATTCTGAATGAATGTTATTAGATACCGAACCTGATATACAAAATCATATCAGTCTCTTTATTAGTAAAGAAAGGATATAATTTTGTATTGTTGGATAATGTTTTGAACATTTCCTATATCAAAAGTTGATCGGTTCAGGCACGTTATCTAAAAGCATTAATGTTCTAAATCAAACTACAGTTCTTAGTATATAGAACACACACAAGAGGAAGAGTTCAGAAATAAACGAATTCTTTTTGAGGTATTGTAGACTAGGTCATATCAATGCGACCCGACTAGCTGAAGTTACATAAAGATGCATATTTAAATCAGTTTGAATTTACATCTTGTGAAACTTGCCAGTCATGTCACAAAGATAAGATGACCATAGCTCCGTTTACTGGAAACAGAGAAAGAGTTAGTGAACTCTTTGGGATTGATACATGTTGATGTATAAAGGTCCCCAGTCTACACATGCCAAGACCGGTTCTTTATACTTCATTACATTCTCTGATGATCTCTTTAGATTCAGACATATGTTCCCGTTGAAACACAAGTCCGAAACTTTTGAGATATTCACAGAATATAAGTTAGAAGTAGAGAACCAAAATGAGGGTATAAGTATTATGTCCTTTGATGCGATCAGGGAGGAGAATACTTGAGCACGGAATTCCGGGACTATTCTAAAGGAGAATGAGATTCTCTCTCAGCATTACTCCTCCGAATACACCATTGCACGATAGTATATCGGGGCAGAGCAGATACACCATATTTGATATGGTGTGCTCTATGATGAGTACTACTGAGTTACCTTTTTCCTTTTTGGGGGTTATGCACTTGGGAAGTTGCATACCTATTGAATAGGGTTCAAATCAAATCATTTGCCTACCACTTCATATGTGATATGGAAAGGGAAGAGCCCATATCTTAAGTTAGTTAAGATTTGGGGTTGTCCAGCCTATGTCTGAAAAGCAAAATCCGGACAAACTCGAGGCAAGATCTGTTATGTACAACTGGAAAGGTTCCAGCTATGCAAACTACAGCAGATGATTTGGTAGAACCAAAGGATTCAATAGATACCAACGAACCTCAGCCTCTCCGCCAATCTAGTAGGGTTTCTCACCCACCTGAGAGATACTTATGTTTCTCTATGACAGTGGGAGCGAGGATTGCATCATGAGATGATGACCCAACTAGTTTCGAGCAGGCCATCGAGAGTAGTGACTCTGTAAGAATGGCTGGATGCTCAGCGATCTGAGATGGAATCCATGTACACCAACAAAGTATGGACTTTGGTTGCTATATCTGAAGGGTTAAATCCCCATCAGGAGCAAGTATATCTTGAGAAGATTACTTGGTGTACTTGGAAAAGTTGAGACTTTCAAAGCTAGACTTGTTAAAGGTTTGCATCATTGACCAGGTATGGATTTTGTTGAAACCTTTTCTAAGTAGCTATGCTTAAGTCCATCCGGATCCTACTTGCCACGGCTACATACCATGACTACGATATCTGGCGGTTGGGTGTCATGACTGCTTTTCTAAATGATGTTTTAGAAGAGAGAGTCTATAAGTACACAGTCAGAGGGCTTCGTAAACAGTGGGAGCAGCGGAAACGTGTACAAGATGCTTTATAGGATAAAGCAGGCATCGCGGAGTTGGAACATCTGTTTTGATGTAGTAGTCAAATAGTTTGACTTCATCAAAATGGTAGATGAACCTTGTATATACAAAAAGGTAGTAGGGAGTATGGTGGTGATCCTCGTAGAGTACGTGGATGACATACTCTTAATAAGGAAGGAGTTTCCTATGCTACGCTCGATCAATCTCCGCTTATCACTATGATTCTCCACATAGGATCAAACTGATACCTATTAAATCCTGAGTTTTGGATCTATGAGATAGATCTAAATGGATGTTAGGATTCTCACTAGTTGTAGTAAGATGGTATCAATTGGTCCTTGGGAGAATCACTGGAAGTATTCCAGGGTGATAAGGATGACTGAAAGTCAGTCACAGGCATTGTCTTTACCCTCAGTAAAGGGACGGTATGTTGGAAGAGCTCCAAGCTAGATACCGTGGCTAACTAGACGATAAAGGCAGGATACATCGCTACTTAAGATGCTACCAATGAAGATGTTTGGGTGTATATTGGTTCATGAGATGAACTACTTTCCTACCATTGTGAGACAATGGAGTTGTGGCTTATGCCAAGGAACGCCGGTCCCATCAGTGATCCGGACATATTCTAAGGCAGTGTCACCTGATCATGGAGATGGTTGATCTCCAAGAGATCAAGGTCAGGAGAGTAGACTCAGAGGACAACACGACGGATCCACTCACAAAGGCCTTTTCCCAGAGAGAGACTTTCATAGGATGGTTGAGTATGAGATACTAAAACCACTGCTATCAGATGGCCCTAGTGCAAGTGGGAGATTGTTAGTTACATGTATGCCCTAGAGGCCATTACTATACATAGGATGTATATTGTAGTGGATGCTTGGACATATATAGGGAGGACTTTCTTGCTCGACATGATAGTATGCTATCTGGTTGCTCTTTACCTTAACGTGTATACTGATAGTCTCTCTGTTACATGTTAGTAAAGCCCTTAGGATGTGTACTTGACTACCTGGACTATGATGCGGATCATACTAGTGGGGAAATGGTAGTCCATAAGTACATCCTTCAAGGTCCCTAGTCGTGAGTGTATCGAAACAGGGCATCGATATACCAGAGTAGACTAGCATATACCTTCTCGACCCATACAGATGGGCGATGGATGATCCCATATCCATTGGTGTTTGACATCAGAGATGATATACGGGTGCTCAGTGGAGACTGGGTACACTGGACGGACTCGCCGAGAACTCCCAGATGGTATTATACCTTACGTCAGATGGCAGTTCTCTGGTGACACTGGTACAGAGTAGCCTGTTGACCCGAGATCGTCATAGAGTCTTGTGTGATTCCCACTGTGCTTTGATTTCCACCTTACCACATCCAAGAGGGCGTGCAAAACGGTGGTTTTTGGTTACAGTCCTGAGTCACATGGAGGCAATGAGCGATAGGAGGGGATTCGTCTCTCCCGGTATAGGGAGTTGATGTTGCGCTGTGTTCGATTGGCTATAACCGGAAATCCCTGGCCAGGGTTGCTGAGATTTACTGGTATGTTTTACCTGTAGTTTCTCGAATTGTTATAGACCTCATATCAACACGACTTATCGAGCTATTGGGGTCTGACGTTTACCACCCTTAGGCGAGATATGCGACATATCAGACGACGAGACCGGACTGTACGGTAAGTGTTACTGGTTGGATTCACAGGAGTGTGAGCGGGCTTGCTTGTCGATCTTCTGATCGCTCAATACCCGGGTGGCCGTTACGTTTAGCAGACCGCTTGCGGCTTGTGGGTGTTTGATATGATCATCACCTGCTGCCGGCGTATTGACGAGTCTTTAGAGTCCTACACAGAGCTTTCCTGGCTCTAGCGAAATGAAATAGGAGCGCATATGAGATATGTGCGGGACCGAGAATGATACCAGTATGTGATACTGTATTCGATTCTCGCGATTTGTGACATTGATCGGTTATATGTGATATAGCCGGGTTATCGGATCAAGTGTTGATTCGATAAGTTGTTACTATTGATATTAGTCGGTTATATGTGATATGACCGGATCGTTAAATCAAGTATTGATTTAATGACTTAATGTATAATTATATATTTGATATATTACTTTGCATTAACTAGTATTGGTTCATTTAAGATGGATTTTCTCACTTGATTGTACACATTGTATATGTGATATATTTTTTGTGCACAAGATTGTATCATGTTTGATGATACATGCAAAAACTTGGGTTAGTGTGTGATTTAATCCATGGTTAGTTAATGGTTAGGGTTTCATTTGATTTACATATTCATTTATTTATTTTGTTTATTTATTTTGGCAAAGGAAAATGAAATGGTGGCTTGCTTTGTCTTTTCTTTGAAACTTCATGAAGGTTTGAAAGCTTGACCATTTTGTTTCTTTCCTTTAACCCTAACCATTCAACTAAACTCTAGTTAATTCTCTACACTAAACCATGTTTGCAAATATGATAAGTATCATCTTATTTTCTTGTTTCCATAATACTTATCATATTATCTTCTTCTTCTTCTCCTTCTTCAACAAGAAGAGAGCTTGCTACCATCAATGGCAACATGAGAAAAAGAGTGAGAAATCCAATTCTAAAGTGAACCCACTTCCTATTTCTTCATCCTCTACCACTTGCCAAGTAGTATAGGGTGTTTTCTTCACAAGTTTCATGACTTGGTGAAGTTGGAGTTTGATCTTGAGTTGCCTCGACGTAGATCATCTTCAGCATCGAAGTTGACGACCTAGCCCGCCCATTTCTCCGATGAAGCCGACGCTAGAGCCCGGGATCCGATGATCACAGTGAGGGGACTTAATCATGGAGCTATGGAGGTGGAGGACCGGATCTACAAAGGTTGTATTTCCGTTTACTTAGCAGTTAAGTTGTTAACTAGTTGCATGTTTCGCCTAAACTCTAGTCAACGATCCGTATTAGGGTTTGTAGGCACCGAAAATTTTAAATTTGTCATGGTTGATGCCTTGTGAGACCTCATTTGTGTGCCTAGGAACCCTACAGTCTTTCTCGATGAGTTACCTGGGTTGCCGCCAGAGCGCGATATTGAGTTTTGCATTGATATGATTCCTGGCACGGAGCCTATTTCTATACCGCCTTATCGGATGGCTCTGGCAGAGCTTAGAGAGCTTAAAGATCAATTGCAAGAGTTGCTTGTTTTGGGACTTATGCGTCCGAGTGTTTCGCCGTGGGGAGCTCTTGTTCTGTTCGTCAAGAAGAAGGACGGCAGTTTGAGGCTATGTGTGGATTATCGTCAGTTGAACCGAGTTACGGTGCGGAACAGGTATCCTTTACCCCGCATTGACGATTTATTTGATCAGCTCCAGGGTGCGAAACATTTTTCGAAGATTGATTTGCGTTCGGGTTATCATCAGTTGCGGGTTCGGAATGATGACATTCCGAAGACTGCTTTTCGTACGCGCTATGGGCATTATGAGTTTTTGGTGATGTCGTTCGGACTCACCAATGCGCCAGCAGAGTTCATGGATCTGATGAACCGGATTTTCAGGTCGTTCCTCGACCAGTTCATTATAGTGTTTATTGATGACATACTGGTCTACTCTAGGAGTCATGAGGAGCATGAGCAGCACTTGAGGATTACCTTGCAGATATTGAGAGAGCATCGGTTGTATGCTAAATTCTCAAAGTGCGCATTTTGGCTTGATAGAGTTGACTTCCTGGGTCATGTGGTGACTGGTGATGGTATTCTTATGGACCCGAGGAAGATCGAGGCTGTACAGTTTTGGCCCAGACCTGTATCAATGACGGAGGTCCGCAGCTTTTTGGGCTTAGCTGGTTATTATCGCCGTTTTGTGCAGGATTTCTCGAGTATCGCTGCACCGCTAACTGGATTGACCCGTAAGGGAATTCCTTTTCTTTGGACTGATGCGTGCGAGCAGAGTTTTCAGCAGTTGAAGACTCGGTTGACGACAGCACCAGTTCTTTCTTTACCTTCTGGATCAGGCGGCTATGTTGTTTATTGTGATGCTTCTCGAGTGAGGCTCGGCTGTGTTTTGATGCAGCATGATAGGGTGATTGCTTATGCTTCTAGGCAGCTGAAGAAGCATGAGCAGAATTACCCCACTCACGATCTTGAAATGGCAGCGGTAGTCTTTGCGTTGAAGATTTGGAGACACTACTTGTATGGAGAGTCGTGTCAGATCTTCACGGATCACAAGAGTTTGAAGTATATCTTCCTACAGCGAGATCTGAACCTGAGACAGCGCCGATGGATAGAGCTAGTGAAGGATTATGATTGTGAGATCCTTTATCACCCGGGCAAGACGAATGTGGTAGCTGATGCTTTGAGTCGTAGGCTCGTGGGTAGCTTGTCCCAGTTGAGCGCAGTTCAGTGTCAGTCTTCTGCAGATTGGCAGCTCTTGTGTGATAGTAGAGTGTAGTTCGAGTTCACTTTCGCTGGGGACAGCTTGCTCATGTCCGCGCCCGTCCACTACTGTTTGATCGTATCCGTGAGGCGCAGCTCAGTGATGCCCGTTTGATTGAGATTCTTGAGCTTGTTTGGCAGGGAAGAGTTTCAGAGTTCATGATTGATGACCATGGTGTGCTACGATGCGGGACTCGCTTGTGTATACCAGATGTTGATGGGTTGAGACGCGAGATCCTAGAGCAGGCACATCAGTCGGCCTTTAGCGTTCATCCAGGTTCCACCAAGATGTACCGTGACTTGAGGGACTTCTACTGGTGGGAAGGGATGAAGCGTGATATATCGGACTTCGTTTCGAGGTGCCTAACTTTTCAGCAAGTCAAGGCCGAGCATCAGAGACCGGCTGGAGAGTTGCAGCCTTTACCCGTTCCGTAGTGGAAATGGGAGCAGATTTCCATGGACTTCATTGTGGGTCTACCCAGGACCAGTCGGGGGTATGACTCCATTTGGGTTATTGTAGACCGGTTGACGAAAGCGGCTCACTTTCTTCCAGTGAAGACCACTTTCGGTTATGCTCAGTATGCTCAGTTGTACATAGATGAGATTGTGCATTTGCACGGTGTTCCCACATGCATAGTATCCGACAGAGGCACCCAGTTTACTAGCCGTCTTTGGCAGAAGCTTCAGGAAGCTTTGGGTACCCGGCTGAGTTTTAGTACCGCTTTTCATCCACAGACCGATGGCCAGTCGGAGCGGACTATTCAGACTCTGGAGGATATGCTCCGTGCATGTGTGCTTGATTTTGGTGGCAGTTGGGATCGTCACTTTCCATTGATTGAGTTCTCCTATAACAACAGCTTTCAGGAGACTATTCAGATGGCACCTTTTGAGGCTTTATATGGTAGGAGGTGTCGATCGCCAGTCTGTTGGACCGAGCTTAGTGAGAGCTTGGTTTTGGGACCCCAGCTAGTTCAGGAGACCACGGAGAAGATCCAGCTGATTCAGGATAGGATGAGAGCAGCCCAGTGCAGGCAGAAGTCTTATGCCGACCGTCGTCGTCGCAGACTTGAGTTCGCAGTGGGGGATCATGTATTCCTGAGGATTTCTCCGATGAAGGGCGTTATACGATTTGGGAAGAGAGGGAAGCTCAGTCCCAGATTTGTAGGTCTTTTCGAGATCCTTGATCGAGTGGGTTCTGTTGCTTATCGTTTGGCGCTCCCGCCCAGTTTTCTGGATGTTCACCCTATTTTTCATGTGTCGATGCTTCGTAGATACCTTCATGATCCTTCTCACACGATTCAGCACGAGACCGTTTAGCTTGAGCGTGATCTTTCGTTCACCGAGCAGCCGGTAGTTATTTTGGATCGGAAGGTGAAGAAAGTTCGGTCAAAGGTCTTGCCATCTGTGAAGGTTCTTTGGCGTAGCCCGACTAGTGGGGAGATCACTTGGGAGGCCGAGAGCGAGATGCGGAAGAGATTCCCTCATCTTTTTGAAGGTACGCTTAGTATGAAATTTTAATTCGGGGACCGAATTTCTATAAGGAGGGGAGATTGTAACGTTATCGTTTTGCGAATTTTCCCGTTTTAGAGCAAAATTGTCGGTTTTTCCCGTTTTAACCCGATTTTGATCAAACGACCGTATAAGCTTACCGACACCTAGTTTGGCTAAAATAAATCTTTTGCGCGAACTTTGGGGGTATTTGGGAAGTTTTGGTTCAGATAGATTTTTTCCAAAATAAAATATTATTTTAAGCGGTATTTTGTGCACGTAAATCGGGAAAAATTTTCTTTTGTGAATAAATTAACTTTGTAACAAGAATTATTTTAGAAGGTTCTTTTAAATATCTAGATTTTTTTTTGGTGACTAATGGTTTGTTTTTAAAAAGAAAAGAAAAGGGTGTAAAGGTGGCATTTTTCATTTAATGTTGCAATTATTGCTAAAGACAAGAAAATTCTTCATTTTAGTTACACAAACCCCCCCCCCCTCTCATCTTGGCCGAGCCTCATCCTCCCCTTTCTGCCCTCAAAAGTTCCAAACTCATTTCTCACTCTTTTTCATTCAAAAACACAAAAAGAATTCCAAAAAATAAATCCAAAAATTCCTATATAAAACTTAAACCAATTTTCCTTCACTGATCCTTCATGGATCTTCATCAAAGCTTGATTTTTGGAGGCTAAAATGATGTATCTAATTTCATTTTGGTGTTCTTGAGGAGGTATAATTTCTTACCTTAATCCATAATTAATTGCTTTAATCTTAAACTAGCTATTTTAGTTAACTATTTATGTGCTTAGTTTAGCTTTTAATTCATGATTAATTCATTATATTTGGTTTAAGAAATTCATGTTAGGGTTAAATTTTGATTAAGTGATTAGTGTTTATTTGAAGTGTTAAATTGTGTTTTGGAAAATATTAACCTAGTAGAAATGTTAAAATTTGCTAATGATCATTTTGTTTAATTAAGCAAAATTGCTTACTAGATTTTTGCTAAAACAAAATTAGCGAGTGTTAAAAATATAGGATTGGTTTAGATAGCTTAGTTAAGCTATTTTAAGGTATTTGTAATTGTTAGATTTGCGTTATCTTGAATCTAGTGCGATATATTGCGATAGGTTGCTTACTAGATTTCGGGGTTTTTCCGACGTAGGGTTCGTTTGGTAGTTGCGAGGTTATATCTAGTGTATTCCTCGTAATTTTTGTGTTGTGTTGCGCGATCGGGACGATCGGGGTCCAGACTTGGTGTTTTATAGTTTAGCGACCCCAATTAGGGTTTTGGCCGGTATCGTGCGCGATAGATGCGCTAAGCGCGCAGTGTAATTTTCCGGGCGTTTTCGTCGCGTTTCGTTGTCTTTTCGTCATTATAGGATATTTAGCTTATGTGTTGTATTTATGAAAATTTAGATTCGCAAGCAGGGACTTCGGGTGCTGTGGACAAGGGGAAGCAGGTGGTCGGATTTTCATAGCTCAAGACCATCGGTGAGTAGATTTAACATCTACGGGGAAATTGCCCGTATGGCGTTATGCGTCGGGGGGAATATGATATGATAGCTGCACGTATTTGCATATTAGTTACCTTCATATGAATGTCATTGCATAGCATTATCTGTTGTACTTGACTCGTACCTTTAGATATAACACATTACTGACGGTTCATGTTGCACGAGCACTAAATTATATGCTACACCCATACCGTCTGTAATTGCCATGACACGCACAAACACCTACATATGTGATATGTTAGTGGATAGGAATGATTAGAGTAGTAACTCTTATTCTATTGTGCATATGAAATACTGCGGACACATACATACGTGATATTGCATTGGGTAGGAATAGTTAAGGTGGTGAACCTTATTCCACTTCACTTATATCTTGCTATATTTACTTATACGTCATGCATACATATTGACATGTACACCCTCGTACTTGATTACATGTAGATACTTAAACCTTGCTACACTTACATGTACACTTCATATGATACTGCATTTATTTTCGAAGGAATTGGGAACCGCATGAGATGTTTTAAAGCTAGATTCAATTTAAAGAGCGGTTTTCCCTTTATATGCTCATATTGATGTTTTATGTTGCATATATCAGTTTTACATGGATTTTACGCATTGAGATATGGATTTCATATGATTTATGGAATTGAGAACCGTGGGGGATATTTTCAAGAAAACTATATATTGTTTAAAAACCCGGTTTCTCTTGATATGATATTTGATGCGTCCACCATGTGATTTCTCGGTTCTGAGTTTTGGCTTGTGATACCCGATTCGAGAAGCGGGACGCACCGTCTGCGGGTACATGGTGGACCCGGTATGGTACCCCGGGGTGAGTGGTGATTTCGTGGTTTAGATGATAAGCCTGACGGTGGGACCACTACCTACCGGTGATTGTATTTGGACTCGGCGGTTATCATGGAGATACCGACCGGAGTGAGGCATGACATATCGTCAGGGCTAGTCATGGTGACAGCGCTTGAGTTATGAGGATTTACGTGTCGATGCTAGACACGGGTTTCATGATGTTTCGAGTGTCGGTGTTTGACACTCAGGTTTTCGTGAGACTTACTCGATGTGAGGGCCGATCTGAGGATGCGGTGCCTGAGGATTTGGGATTTGATCTGTCAGTGAGGGACACTGGTGTTTTTCCATGCTGATGATTTTTGCATGAGATTTTATATTATATCATCCCACACTCAGGATTATGTTGATATGCATTGTTTCATGTAGTTGTAGTACCCTGATGATGTACCTTTACATGATTGTTGCATATTCACTTATCATACTTATGCTATCGGATTACTTATGATAGATAGATCGCTGTTTGTGCATACTTGCGATTACTGTATGATGTTATTTACTATTCACGAGTTGGCAATTCACCCCCGTTGTGCCACAGTGTTGTGCAGGACTTACCCTCTGAGTAGTCGCGGCAAGGCATCTTATCATCTCTACTTTTGCGGATACTGCTACGGTTGGCTATGAAGCCTTGCTTTTAGGTGGGTTGCGGTTATCTGTTTGTACTTTGTATATTTTTTCGTTGGATCTAGTATTCTCCATCTACCATTATGTTGTATATGACTTAGAGACGACTTGTGAGGATTCAGTGTTGTTTTGTGGTGACTTTGGGTGCCATGCTCGTGGGAGCCGGTTTTGTTGAAAAGTTTTACTTCTTTATGCAGTTTTCTTTTATATTTCTTCGCTTCGGCGTCGTATATATGTTGTGGTGGTTGTCTCCGCCGTTGGGCGTGATTTGCTCCCGTTTGGGATGCTTTTATTATTATCTATGCTGTACCCGTTTTTGGGATTGGTTTTTACAAAGGAGGTGCTGCCGAAATTTTTAAGAACGAAAACTAAACTTAAAGATTTTTTTACTTGAAAAAATTTTGAATGTTTAAAACTATGTTTTCTCCGTTGATCCAGTTTTGGGTGGTTTAGATTTCTGGGTTTCGGCTTACTTAAGTTGCGTACGCCTTTAGACGTTACGTAGTTTAAGTACCGGTTACGGTCCAAACTTTGGGTCGTGACAGCGGACTATGTTGTACTCATGTCACCTGCGAACTGTTAACTGACGATGGGTATAATACCAACCAATCAGTTCCCCTGCGAGTCCTGTCCGGTGTACCCGTAACCTAACGAGCACCTGTATACTATCTCCAGTACGACGTACTGATGGCTGTGGGACAGACCATCTGCCCAACTGGGATGAGAAGCGTACACACTTAGTCTACTCTGGAATATCGATGCCCTGTCTCGATAATCCTACGATAAGGGACAAGTATAGGATGTTGCTTATAGACTACCCAACCCCCACTAGTGTGACTGCCATCACAACGTTGGTAATCAAGCAAAGATCCTATGGGCTCTACTAATATGTATAAGTGATACGTTACAAGAAACATATGCACATATTAAAGTAGACACAAACCAAGTAGCATACTACCATTTTTAGCAAGACTGTATATACAACTGTGAATATCCCAAGCTTCCATTAAGTAATATACATACAAGTATGATACAATAATGGCCCCTAGGGCATATAGACTAACAATCTCCTACTTGCACTAGGGCCATGAGCTGGCATATCGTAGACCTGTCATCTCGAATAGCCTCTCGAACTGCGTCTGAGAAAGGGCCTTTGTGAATGGATCAACAATGTTATTCTCTGTCTCTACTCTTTCCACTTCAATCTCCCGGCGATCGACGATCTCCCTGATCAGGTGATACCGCCTTAAGATGTGTCTGGACTTCTGATGGGACCTGGGTTCCTTCGCTAAAGCTATAGCGCCGTTGTTGTCACAATACAGAGGTATTGGATCAACACTGGTAGGAACCACCTGAAGTTTTGTGAGGAACTTTTTCATCCAGACAGCTTCTTTTGCGGCATCGTAAGCAGCTATGTACTCCGCTTCCATTGTCGAGTCAGCAACGGTCTTCTGCTTGGAACTCTTCCAACAGACCACCCCTCCGTTAAGGGTAAAGACATAACCCGACATGGATTTGGAGTCATCCTTGTCACTCTGGAAGCTGGAGTCGGCAAAGGCCTCCATCTGGAGGTCTTTTCCGCCATACACCAAGAACATTTCCTTAGTCCTTCTCAGGTACTTGAGAATGTTCTTTACGGCTATCCAGTACTTCTCCCCTGGGTTTGCTTGATACCGGCTTACTACGCTCAATGCGTATGCTACATCTGGTCTGGTACATAACATCGCATACATTATAGAGCATACCGTAGAAGCGTAAGGTATAATCAACATGCGATCCCTTTCCAAATCAGTCTTGGAAGACATCTCTTTGGAGAGGGTGATTCCGTGACAAGCCGGTAGGTTACCGCGCTTAGAATCATCCATACTGAATCTTTTCACTATGGTGTCTATGTACCTGGACTGCGAAAGTCCCAACATCCTTTTTGATCTATCACGATAGATCTGGATCCCCAGAATGTAGGTGGCATCACCCAGGTCCTTCATGGGGAATTTCTGTGATAAGAATCCTTTGACTGACTGTAACATAGGAATATCATTTCCTATTAGGAGAATGTCATCCACGTACAAGACGAGGAATACTACAGCTCTCCCTACAATCTTACTGTATATGCATGGTTCATCTGGATTTTTGATGAAGTCAAATTCTTTGACAGCATCATCAAAACAGATGTTCCAACTCCGCGATGCCTGCTTTAGTCCATAAATGGAGTTAAGCAGCTTGCATACTTTACCGCTGCTCCCACTCTGAATGAATCCCTCTGGCTGATCCATATAGACGCTCTCTTCCAAATTACCATTTAGAAAGGCCGTCTTTACATCCATCTGCCAGATTTCATAATCGTGAAAGGCAGCAATAGCAAGAAGGACCCGAATAGATTTAAGCATAGCCACTGGAGAAAAGGTTTCGTCATAGTCCAAACCAGGTCTTTGACGGAAACCCTTTGCAACAAGTATAGCCTTATAGGTTTCAACCTGTCTATCTACACTAATCTTCTTTTTGAAGATCCATTTGCATCCTACGGGTTTTACCCCATCTGGAGCAATGTCCAAAGTCCATACTTTGTTAGTGTACATAGACTCCATTTCGGTCTGCATTGCATCCAGCCATTTTACTGAGTCACCGCTCTGAATGGCTTGCTGGAAGCTAGTAGGCTCATCATAGTCAATAGTGCAATCCTCTCTATCCCCGTCTATGAGAAAACCGTAGTATCTCTCGGGCGGATGAGATTGCCTACTACTCCTACGGAGTGGCGTTAGGATGTCCTGTTCTCCTGAACCTTCTGGTTCTACCAAACTTTCAGTAGTAGTTTGTGGTTCTGGAATTTCTTCCAGTTCTATTTCGCTCCCACTTGTTTCCTTTTCTAAAAATTTAGTTTCCAAGAAGTGGGGATGCTGAGAAACAAAAACCTTTTGTTCCTCTGCGTAATAGAAAAGATACCCCCTGGAGTTCTTTGGGTATCCCACAAACTTACACAGTACTGAGCGTGCCTCGAGCTTGTCTGTATGCTGCTTCTTTACAAAAGCTGGACATCCCCATGTTTTAAGATACTTAAGACAGGGTTTCTTCCCACTCCACATCTGATATGGTGTGGTAGGCACATTCTTGGTTGGAACCTTGTTCAAAAGATATGCAGCTGTTTCTAGCGCATAACCCCAGAAAGATCGCGGCAATTCAGCCTTACTCATCATGGAACGAACCATATCCAATAGGGTTCGATTCCTCCTTTCTGATACACCGTTGTGTTGTGGTGTGTATGGAGGAGTAAGCTGAGAGAGAATTCCATTCTCTTTTAAGTAACCCAGGAACTCGGCACTTAAGTATTCACCACCTCGATCAGATCTTAGTGTTTTTATACTCTTGCTTGTTTGTTTTTCCACTTCATTCCTGTATTCTTGGAATTTCTCAAAGGCTTCGGATTTATGCTTCATTAAAAAGACATATCCATACCTAGAGAAATCATCCGTAAAAGTAATGAAGTAGGAATAACCACCTCTCGCATGTGTAGACACTGGACCGCATACGTCACTGTGTATGAGTCCCAAGAGCTCGCATGCTCTTACTCCGTGTCTAGTGAATGGAGTCTTTGTCATCTTTCCTTTGAGACAGGATTGACAAGTTGCATATGTTTGATATTCGAACGGATCCAAATATACTTCTTTATGTAACTTAGTTAACTTTCTCTCATTGATGTGACCTAGTCTACAATGCCATAAGAAAGCCTGATTTAATTCCGGAGACTTTTTTTAAGTGTGTTCTGGATATTGAAAACCTGAGCTTGACTTAATACGTATATTGTAGGGTTACTAAGCACACTCAAGAGGTTCCATAAGGCATCAACCATGCCAAATTCAAAAATTTAGGTGCCGAGAAACCCTAATATAGATCGTTAACTAGAGGATAGGCGAAACTACAAGCAAGCAAACAACTTTGCTAATAAGTGAAAGGGATTACAACCTTTGTAGATCTGGTCCACCACTTCTTTAGCTCCGAGATGACATCCCTCCGCTGCGATCATCGGGATCCCGGACTCTAGCGTCGGTTTCATCGGAGAAATGAGCGGGCTAGGTCGTTGACTTCGGTGCCGAAGATGATCTACGTCGAGGCAACTCTAACTCAAGCTCCATCTTCACTTGGTCATGAACCTTGTGAATAAAACACCCAATACAACATGGCAAGTGGTAGAGGATGAAGAAATAGGAAGTGGGTTCACTTTGGATTTGGATTTCTCACTTGATTTCAACACTTGAAATTTTCTAGCTAAGGTTTTCTTTCTTCTTGAAGAAGAAGAAGAAGAAAGAAAAGCATAAAAATGAATAATCAATTATCTCCAAAAGAAAATCAAGTGATGTCTATCATTTAGCAACCATGGGTGAGTTAACTTGTGTAGAGACTAAACTAGCGTTTAGGTAAATAGTTAGGTTAAGGAAAGAAACAAAATGGTCAAGACTTTTTAAAGCTTCAAGTAAAAACCAAAAGAAGCCACCATTTTATTTCTTGCCCAAAAATAAATAAATAAATAAATAATACCTTAACCATTAACCTAAACTATGGTTTAAAGCATGCACACCCAAGTTTGCATGTATCATCAAACATGATACAATCTAGTACTCAAACATATATCATATATACAATGTGCACAATCAAGTGAGAAAATCAATCTTAAGTGAACAAATACTAGTTAATGTAAAGTAATATATCAAATATATAATTATACATTAAATCATTAAATCAATACTTGATTTAACGATCCGGTCATATCTCATATAACCGACTAATATCAAGTGTATCAGTATATCGAATCAACACTTGATTCGGTAACCCGGCTATATCACATATAACCGAACGATGATATAAATCTCGAGAATAGAATACAGTATCACATACTAGTATTATTCTCGGTCCCGCGCATATCTCATATGCGCTCCTATTTCGTTTCGCTTCAGCCAGGAAACCTCTGTGTAGGACTCTAAAGACTCGTCAATACGCCGGCAGCAGGTGATGATCATATCAAACACCCACAAGCCGCAAGCGGTCTGCTAAACGTAACGGCCATATGGGTATTGAGCGATCAGAAGATCAACGAGAATTCCTGCTCACACTCCTGTGAATCCAACCAGTAACACTTACCGTACAGTCCGGTCTCGTCGTCTGATATGTCGCATATCTTGCCTAGGGGTGGTAAACGTCAGACCCCAACCGCAAACGTCAGACAATCGAACACAGCACAACATCAACTCCCTATACAGGGAGAGACGAATCCCCTTCTATCGCTCATTGTCTACATGTGATTCGGGACTGTACCCAAAAACCACCGTTTTGCACGCCCTCTTGGACGTGGTAAGGTGGAAATCAAAGCACAGTGGAAATCACACAATACTCTATGACGATCTCGGGTCTACAGACCAACCTGTACCAGTGTCACCAGAGAACTGCCATCTGACGTAAGGTATAATACCATCTGGGAGTTCTCGGCGAGTCCGTCCAGTGTACCCAGTCTCCACTGATCACCCGTATATCATCTCTGATGTCAAACACCAATGGATATGGGATCATCCATCGCCCATCTGTATGGGTCGAGAAGGTATACGCTAGTCTACTCTGCTATATCGATGCCCCGTCTCGATACACCCACGACTAGGGACCTTGAAGGATGTACTTATGGACTACCATGTCCCCACTAGTATGATCCGCATCATAGTCCAGGTAGTCAAGTACACATCCTAAAGGTTTTACCAACATGTAACAGAGAGACAATCAGTGTACACGTTAAGATAAAGAGCAACCAGATAGCATACTATCATGTCGAGCAAGAAAGTCCTCCCTATATATGTCCCAGCATCCACTACAATATACATCCTATGTACAGTAATGGCCTCTAGGGCATACATATAACTAACAATCTCCCATTTGCACTAGGGCCTTCTGTAGCAGTGGTTGCAGTATCTCATACTCAACCATCCCATAAAAGTCTCTCTCTGGGAAAAGGCCTTTGTTAGTGGATCCGCCGTGTTGTCCTCTGAGTCTACTCTCCTCACCTCGATAACCCTGGAGATCAACTATCTCCATGATCAGGTGATGCTTCCTCAGAATATGTCTGGATCACTGATGGGACAGGCATTCCTAGGCATAAACCACAACTCCATTGTCTCACAATGGTAGGAACGAAGTTCATCTCATGAACTAATATACACCCAGACTTCCTCTTTGGTAGTATCTTTTGTAACGATGTATCTTGCATTTAATCGTCTAGTATGTCACGGTATCTAGCTTGGAACTCTTCCAACATACCGTCCCTCCACTGAGGGTAAAGACAATGCCTGCAACAGATATTCAGTCGTTCTTATCACTCTGGAACCTTTCTAGTGATTCTCCCCAGGATCGATTGATACCATCTCACTACAACTAGTGAGTATCCTAATATCTAATTAGATCTATCTCATAGATCCAAAACCTAGGATTTAGCAGGTATCACTTTGATCCTATATGGAGAATCCTTGTGATAAGCGGAGATTGACCGAGCGTAGCATAGGAAACTCCTTCCCTATCAAGAGTATGTCATCCACGTACTCTACGAGGATCACCAGTATACTCCCTACTACCTTTTTGTATATACAAGGTTCATCTACCATTTTGATGATGTCAAACTCTTTGACTAACTCATCAAAACAGATGTTCCAACTCCACGATGCCTGCTTTATCATATAAAACATCTTGCACACGTTTCCGCTGCTCCCACTGTCTACGAAGCCCTCTGACTGTGTACTTATAGACTCTGTCTTCTAAATCATTATTTAGAAAAGCAGTCATGACACCCAACCGCCAGATATCGTAGTCATGGTATGTAGCCATGGTAAGTAGGATCTAGATGGACTTAAGCATAGTTACTTAGAAAAGGTTTCATTATAATCCATACCTTGTCAATGATGCAAACCTTTAATAAGTCTAGCTTTGAAAGTCTCAACCTTTCCATGTACACCAAGTAATCTTCTCAAGATATACTTGCTCCTGATGGGGATTTAACCCTTCAGATAAAGCAACTAAAGTCCATACTTTGTTGGTGTATAAGGATTCCATCTCAGAACAATAAGCATCCAGCCATTCTTACAGAGTCCTACTCTTGATGGCCAGCTCGAAACTAGTTAGGTCATCATCCCATGACGCAATCCTTGCTCCCACTGTTATAGAGAAATCGAGGTATCTCTCAGGTGGGTGAAGAAACCTACTAGATTGGCGGAGAGGCTAAGGTTCGTTGGTTGCTATTGAATCCTTTGGTTCTACCAAATCATCAGCTGCAGTTTGTATAGCTGGAACTCTTTCCAGTTCTACCTCATGACCAATAATTTCTTCACAAGAAATTCCCTTTCACAAAGGTGGCATGCTGAGAAACAAAACATTTTTGTTCCTCGGTTAGGTAGAAGATATTCCCTTGCATATGCTTGGGATATCCAACAAACTTCCACAGATCTGACTTTGCCTCGAGCTTGTCCGGATTTTGCTTTTAGACATAGGCTGGACAACCCCAAATCTTAACTGACTTAAGAGATGGGCTCTTCCCTTTCCATATCCCATATGAAATGGTAGGCATCTGATTTGATCGGAACCCTATTCAATAGGTATGCAACTTCATAAGTGCATAACTCCCTAAAAGGAAATAGGAAACTCAGAAGTACTCATCATAGAGCACACCATATCATATAGGGTGTTATTGCTCTGCCCCGATACACCGAGGTGCTGAGGTGTATACGGAGGAGTAATGCTGAGAGAGAATCTCATTCTTAGAATAGTCCAGGAATCCCGTGCTCAAGTATTCTCCTCCTTGATCACATCAAAGGACATAATACTTATACCCATTTTTGGTTATCTATTCTAACTTATATTCTGTGAATATCTCAAAAGGTTCGGACTTGTGTTTTAACAGGAAGATGGGTCTAAATCTCGAGAGATCATCAGAGAATTTAATGAAGTACAAAGAACCGGTCTTGGCATTTGTAGACAGGGGACCTTCATACATCAATATGTATCATCCCAAGAGTTCACTAACCCTTTCTCTGTTTCTAATAAACAGAGCTATGGTCATCTTATCTCTGTGACATGACTGGCAATTTTCACAAGATGTAAATTCAAACTAATTTAAATATGCATCTTAATGTAACTTCAGCTAGTTAGGTCGCATTGATATGACCTAGTCTACAATGCCTCAAGAAGGATTCGTTCATTTCTGAACTCTTCCTCTTGTGTGTGTTTTGTATACTAAGAACTGTAGTTTGATTTAGAACGTTAATGCTTTTAGATAACGTGCCTGAACCGATCAACTCTTGATTTAGGAAATGTTCAAAACATTATCAACAATACAAAATTATATCCTTCTTTATCTAAATAAAGAGACTGATATGATTTTGTATATCAGGTTCGGTATCTAATAACATTTGTTCAGAATCAATGTATTCTGGTAATACAGGGTGACAGTGACCAACAGACTTGGCTGCAACACTTGTACCGTTTTCTGTCTCATGAAACTTATCACCCGATCTCAGTTCTCTACCTTTCTGTAGCCCTATGTAACAGATTATATATCTGGGATCCTGATCCGGTATCAAATACCCAGGACGTAGAGGATACAGAGAAACGGTTCTTTGTAATGAACACACCCGAAGGAGATGCATCATATGCACTTTCCTCGTTTGGGCGGCATAGGAATTCTGGTATTCGTCTATTTCCTGCTCTGTCTTATAACAATTATAAGTTGGAGCGGGACCAACGTTCCCCAGCTTAGTATAACAAGCGGGTTCGGTCAATACATCCGTATTATTATCTTGATTAAGGCGTGACATGGTCGCTACCAGGAGAGAGAGAGAAGAAAACACTCTGCGTGCACTCTTGCAAGATCAGATTGGTTATTATTTTATCTAATCAGGATGGCTCCCACTGTTTTTATCAAATCTTCCTTCAAACCCTAAAAGGAAAGACTAGCCGGGATTAATTACACGCTACAAGTTCGCCAATCTTTCAGCCAGGCCAGTTTCGGTACTTGAGGGAGGTTCCTTGTGCTTTCGCACGGACCTAATTAAAGTAAACCTCGTTTTCCCAGAGGTGTAACCCCGTTGACACCTTTCTAGACACCTACTTGATCGGCTAATTGTAATGTGTAAAACTCTCCCAGGAGTAACAATTACGCGCAGCGGGTATCAGGATCCAACTATCTCATAGAAGGTATGCAATCTCATTGCAAATTTCAACACTTGAAATTCCCGATAATTTTGCCCCTAGCACCCTATGACCTTGACGGAGGTCAACAAACCATAGGCTACTAGTCAAGTTCAACCCGTCATTTCTTGATTGAATCAAACCCACCCGCACGACCCTTGACGGAGGCCAACAAGGCCGTACGACTACCCTAATCCAATCTGCATCATATGCATAAGCAGATAAATACTAGTTAGCTACCGCACGCTACGCCTTGACGGAGGTCAACAAACGTAGCACGAATACTAAGTAGGACTTATCTGAAAAGACGGAGGGCTACGACAGGTTTTTCAAAAAACCTATTGCGTAATGAACTTGATATCGTTATAGAATCAAATGATTTTAAAATGGAGTGTTTTTTAGGCTTTTCTAGTTTTGCTAAAGGGGTCATTCCTAGTGAAGGAATCGTCGGCCCTTTCCTCATCGAATAAGGTGCAGGATATATCATATATACCGCTGTGCAAAGCAAAAACTATACAAGCAATCAAAAGACAAACCGAAGGTTGTAGCATCTGCCAGTTATTGCTAAAGGGGTCACTCCCGGTGAAGGGATCTCGGCCCTTTCCTTATCGAATAAGGTGCAGGATGTTCTACAAGGAACACCGCGATGCAAAGCAAGAACTGTAGCTACCTGTTTTTGAAAATTCGATTCCACAACATCTTTTAGGTTTCTTTTATTTCATTAATCATATTAATGAAGTCCCATCATTTAAGTCACCTAAACATCTCAGATAAATACGACGTACACTTATGCCATCCGCATTCGCCTCGATGTCCCCTCGTGCACCGTTAGGTTAGGTAACTAACGGCAGAGCGGGGCAGTGCTAGCGCGGGTGTAAAACATAAGTAACGTCTATATAATATATCGTATATACTATATACAGCATCTATCACAACATATCAAATGATCACATCACAGATATCGAAGCAGAAGTAACATATGAAACATTGGATATACTAGGACGTCCGTGTTTTCAATACGAGCCAGTATAAAACACGGATTCCACGGTCGCGATGAATAGCCAAACCTACACCCCTAGACCCCTACGAGAGCGGCAAGCAACCCTACCAATTCTAGGGTTAGGAGACCCGGACTCGACTCCTCGAGTTAGTCTCCCACTGGACCCTAGAACCCGGTTACTTGTGCTCCCCTTCTTGGGTCTATCCTAATGCGGAAAAGTAAATAATATACAAATGGTGACATCATCCGCAACCTGGAAGTGCCCCAATAAAAGAATATTACATACAAGTTATTTACAAGAATGAAAATGAAAAACACTCATCTCACATAAAAAAAACCCGGCTATTCAAACACGACGATCCAATATAACATATCCAGCAACACATAACATCACATGTCATCAACGTAAGTAAACATGCGTATCCCAATTGTCGTTGACATATAGCAACGAAACCGGCGATATCACATATTACACTTACGGTTGCAGAAAAGAAAGTGTAAAACTACAACAGTTGGAATCCGCAACCTCCTTAGACATCGCATGCCTAATCAAATGAATTCCTTAGACATCGCATGCCTAACAATTATAAACCCCGCATTTTAGTCTCATTATCGAAAACTCTTTTCAATATCAAGTCGGGAAATTCAACAAGATTCCCGCCATTTTGATCTAATGCTCGTTGCAAACTTTAGTAGACGGCCACACCCCCGGATGCCGTCGACGAAGTGCACTAAGGCGGAACACCGTTGCCACGAGCACCCGAACGGATGCTTTTGGCAACGGGGTTCTCCTACAGTCACTTGGTCGGGGCTATGGGGCATGGCTATCTATTAAGTTTACTCGGCGAGTATCCGCGTACGCTACGTGATTGCGACGGACTTTTGATCGCATCAAAATTCCATGGCAACCGATCAATTGAGACTAAAGTGCTATGTTTATAACATCCAAATCAGTTATGTCATAACTACTTGTGGATTCCAAATATTGTATCACATTCCAGATAAATAGAAAATGTTAAACTTTCCGATCGAACAATCAAACACCCAAGTTTTCCCGAAACAACTCAACACATGAAATAAGTTTAAAAACATTCACTTCATGCCACAGTACCAACGGTCCAGCCGTAGAAGGGTCAAGCCAACGCCTCACATGTGGCACGCCGTACTGCCCCAAACCCTAAGGTTCAAAGGGCAGTTCAAGACGGTCACATAATCGAGTTAAGGTTTGTTGTCTTCTAGAGGGTCCATCACATTACTTGCACTACTTAGAACGTTTTCAAACTACGAAAAATCCAACACTTGGAAATTTCCCGGCAGGGGAAAAATTGTGTATTTATATCCGGTCAAACTTTTTAACATGTTTTAAAATACCCGGAAAAACATAAACGAGGTTAAAATATCCGATCGAAACATCGAGTCCCCAAAACAACCCAGAAAACTCAACTCTTGAGCAAATAATAAAAATTTCCAGAAGAATCAGCATGTAATAATAGAAATTACTGTGCAAATAAAAAACCAAGTTCTCATACTTTGACCGCGGAACCGCCGCGTGACCCTAGGTACGGCCGCGGTTCCACGGTCGATTAGTAGTATCAAGGTCACGTGCAACACAGTAATTCTAGTTTTTCCCTGCTGAATTTTTTGAGAATTTTTAATGTGGAAAAATACACATTTTCAGAAAATGTACAGAGAGGGGTGAAATTTAGGGTTTCGGGGTTCGATCGGGTTTCTAACATCGTCTACACTTCACCTAAGGCTCTAGCTAGGCTTTGATACCACTGTAGGGTTACTAGGCACACTCAAGAGGTTCCATAAGGCATCAACCATGCCAAATTCAAAAATTTAGGTGCCGAGAAACCCTAATATAGATCGTTAACTAGAGGATAGGCGAAACTACAAGCAAGCAAACAACTTTGCTAATAAGTGAAAGGGATTACAACCTTTGTAGATCCGGTCCACCACTTCTTTAGCTCCGAGATGACATCCCTCCGCTGCGATCATCGGGATCCCGGACTCTAGCATCGGTTTCATCGGAGAAATGAGCGAGCTAGGTCATTGACTTCGGTGCCGAAGATGATCTACGTCGAGGCAACTCTAACTCAAGCTCCATCTTCACTTGGTCATAAACCTTATGAAGAAAACACCCAATACAACATGGCAAGTGGTAGAGGATGAAGAAATAGGAAGTGGGTTCACTTTGGATTTGGATTTCTCACTTGATTTCAACACTTGAAATTTTCTAGCTAAGGTTTTCTTTCTTCTTGAAGAAGAAGAAGAAGAAAGAAAAGCATAAAAATGAATAATCAATTATCTCCAAAAGAAAATCAAGTGATTTCTATCATTTAGCAACCATGGGTGAGTTAACTTGTGTAGAGACTAAACTAGGGTTTAGGTAAATGGTTAGGTTAAGGAAAGAAACAAAATGGTCAGGACTTTTCAAAGCTTCATGAAGCTTCAAGTAAAAACCAAAAGAAGCCACCATTTTATTTCTTGCCCAAAAATAAATAAATAAATAAATAATACCTTAACTATTAACCTAAACTATGGTTTAAAGCATGCACACCCAAGTTTGTATGTATCATCAAACATGATACAATCTAGTGCACAAACATATATCATATATACAATGTGCACAATCAAGTGAGAAAATCAATCTTAAGTGAACAAATACTAGTTAATGTAAAGTAATATATCAAATATATAATTATACATTAAATCATTAAATCAATACTTGATTTAACGATCCGGTCATATCTCATATAACCGACAAATATCAAGTGTATCAGTATATCGAATCAACACTTGATTCGGTAACCCGGCTATATCACATATAACCGACCGATGATACAAATTGTCACGACCCGAAATTGACACATGCCGGCCCTAATACTACACAATGCCTAAAGACGTAATGCAGTAAAAGAAAGCCAAAACCCAGAAATCTAAACCAAGAAAATACGGAAAAGATAATATAAGTTTTTGAAAACATTTGAAATCGCAACCCAAATTCTTTAAAAGTCCTACTTTCTTTCTTTAAAATTTTAGCGACACCCCTTTTTGTAAAAACTGGCCCAAAGACGGAAAATAATCACATCATAAATATACGATACCGTAGCGAAGAAATAAGAGACAATAGGAAGGAAACTGTATATAAAAGACAACAAATCCACAAATAATATACAATATCGTCCTCACCAAGTCTCTAAGTCAACAACATACTAGTAGATGAAGAGTACAAGATACAACGAATGTACAATATAAAATACAGATAATCATCCAACCCACCTAAGCAAAATAGTATAATGTGAGTCGATGCGGTATCTGTAGCAAAAGATGATAGGTGAATAGCTGAATAGCCTGCCTCGACTACTCTGGGGAACAACCTGAAACACCTGTGGCACAACGGGGGTGAGTTCCAACTCGTGAATAGTAGATAACATATGCAGGTAATCGCAGGAATGTACGTACAGCATGAATCTAAGATATACAATTTACAGTAATAACAGGTCATGTAAATGCAGAATAATGGAAAGTACACTAGCAGGTACAATCAATATGTAAAGCAATAATAGCATGACAATAGTATGCAATAACCATGCAATAGGGATATGAGAATGTAGATATGCAACTATCATAAGGGTACACTAACAGGTACTACCAATGTATGAAACTGTGCTTAAAATAGATAAGTGTGAGGTATGGGGTGGAATATGTCATTTCCACGGAAACTTGACATCGTGGCAGGATCACAATCCATCAAGACACTCAAATCCTAAATCCTCAAATCAGCCCCCAAGTTGGGCTCTCATATCATATAAGTCTCACATCTTCTCAATGTACAATATCGAATAGATCTCCTATATCCCGAATGTACAAATCAGCAATCTCTTTCATATCCAATATCCAATCTCAATAAATCACCTATATCCCAAGTCGAATCTCAAATAATTTCTAACATCCTAAATATATATATTTGCAGAAATAAATATGATGGGGGCAATACACATATATTAGCATTCCATTCCACTAATATTGGTGTAAGGGTATATATAACAACGGCTAAGTCCCCTGTTATATATACAAAGGTGTTAAGGAAAAATCATGAAAACCATGTGCCAAGCATCGACACAGAAATCCTGATCACGTATCATATGCTATCCCGAAAGCACGAGTGCCTAGCTCTGACCCTCGCTTTTCGACGTATGCATACGTACATGACTCCCAGCGGTGTCTCCGTGATCCCCCGCCGAGTCATGGGAACTATCACCGGTAGGTACTCGCCCGTCTCCAGGCTCAATCGGAAAAGTCCATCGATCTTCTTGCCGAGGGGAACCATACCGGGCCCCACCATGTACCCTCATACGGCAACCACACCTCGTATGGAGTATATAATCAGAACCGATAAATCTCATGGTGGCTGCGCAAATATCATATCAAGGAAACCGGGTTTTTCAATGTATGCATAATTTCATGAACTCCCACGGTTTCCAAATCCAGAAATCATCATGTGAAATCAAAATAACAATGCGCAAATCCAAAAATACATATATGCGATATATCTGAAATGCGAGCATATAAATGAAAATATATAGCTGAAACCAGATGTATGCGAAATCAATAAGGTACAGCTAAGTATAGGTGTCTACCTATAAGTAAAAGATGTCGTATACCCCCCTGGGTATAAGTAAAGTATGAAGGATACCCCCCTGGGTATAAGTAAAATATGTGGAAGGTATACCTGTAGCTGTATCGCAAAGTGTAGATGTATCTATCACTAATGGTAAGATACACTATAGGTATAGCGATAAGCTAGATGTCATGTATGATAAGCAATATAGTATCTATAAGGTGCCTGTGTGTGACATGGCAATTATTGACGGTGTGTGTGTAGTATACAATCCGTGCTCGTGCAACATGAACCGTCAATAATATGTGCAGTGTCCTACGGCTGCTAGTCATAGTACAACTATATCAAGGAAATAAGGTAAAGGCGCAATTCTAACAATGACGTAGAATATGCGACAGGTATTGAATCCTAGCCCAGACGCATAACGCCATGCGGGCGATTCCCCTGTAGATGTTAAATCTACTCACCTACACTCCACATTAGGTGAATCCTACCATCTGCTCCCCCCTGTAGCAGTGTCCGTAGTCCCCGCCTGCAAACCTGCAATTTAGACATGGAAATCATATATGAGCAAATATTTCGCAAAACGCGATATCGAACCCAAACGAGAAACTCACGTCGCGAACTAAACGCGCGTGTGCACGATACGCTAAAACGTGTTTGTACGCGTCTAAAACTATTGTGACACGCCACGACACGCTGGATCACAGAACCCACTCACGTATCGCGCGTATCGCGCAAACACAACGGACATGCAAAACGATATATGATCACAGATTTTCCTACAGGTCAAATCTTACAAAACTATGCATACCACTGGCCTAGAAATAACAACAGACTCCTACCCAAGCAAACTACACCCAAAAACTCCCACATCTGGCCGCAATTTGCGGCCAGAAAGATTAAACCGGCGGCTTGGGTAGGGGGTTAGGGGTTCGTGCTCTGGTGGTGAGGTCAGGGTATATCTAGTATGCTCAAGTTTCCTCAATTTTAATCTGAACTACTCGGGCCTATAGCAGATCACAGAAAGGTGAAATATCACTTAAAAACACTAAATTTAGCACAATTAGAAACCCTATGGTATTTTGGTGTAATCTAGGGTTCAACTAGGTTTACATGGCCCTAGTAACACCTAATTAGTCTAGGTTAACCAACACTCAAATCACATGCACAAAACTTCACACCAATCACTAAAAATAGCACAAAATCTCACTTTTATCCCAAACCGAAGCTACTTCTACACAAACTTAGCAAACAAGAAAGTAGGTTAAGGATTATACCTCACACGACCCTACGATGCAAGGAGAAGGGAGGAGGAGAAGATCTGGAGTTGTTGTGGCTGCTGGAGCTGCTACTGCTGCTGCTGCTCCATGCTACTGCTGATGTTGCTGCTTGCTGCTGCTTCTGCTGAGCTGCTGCTGCTTCAGATGCTGCTGCCTCTTCTGCTGTTGCTGCTGGGGCTGAGTGAGTATGGGTGTGAGTGTGTGATAGTATGAGTGAGTGAGAGAATGAGAGAAGTGATAAGAGAAAATGAGAGGCAACAAAATGATGGCATCAAGTGTCAACCCCTCTCCCTCTCTCTTCATTTAATACAAGCATGGCCTTTGCCATGATGCGCATTCTCACTCTCTCACCAAGGTCAACACAAGAAAGTCAAATTTAAACCCCCTTTTCAAATTCATTTTTCATTTTAAAACAACCATCATACTTAAAACCCATAACACTTAAAACAAAACTAAAAGCTAGATTAGAGAAAATAGTTAGTTAACCATGATTGCTAATCATGTTTAACCCCAAAAACAACCCTAGTTATCATGCACAAGTGTGTGCAAGCCTAGGAAAAATCTAATAAAATATTCATTAAATAGGATAAAATATTTGGAAATCATTTTGGTAAGCTTTTTATTAAAAACTATATATTAAAATATAATTAGCCACAAAACACATTCTAAGGTGTTACACAAATCTCGAGAATAGAATACAGTATCACATACTGGTATTATTCTCGGTCCCGCACATATCTCATATGCGCTCCTATTTCGTTTCGCTTGAGCCAGGAAACCTCTGTGTAGGACTCTAAAGACTCGTCAATACGCCGGCAGCAGGTGATGATTATATCAAACACCCACAAGCCGCAAGCGGTCTGCTAAACGTAACGGCCACCCGGGTATTGAGCGATCAGAAAATCAACGAGCAAGCCCGCTCACACTCCTGTGAATCCAACCAGTAACACTTACTGTACAGTCCGGTCTCGTCGTCTTATATGTCGCATATCTTACCTAGGGGTGGTAAACGTCAGACCCCAATAGCTCGATAAGTCGTGTCGATATGAGGTCTATAACAGTTCAAGAAACTACTGGTAACACTTACCAGTAAATCTCAGCAACCCTGGCCAGGGATTTCCGGTTATAGCCAATCGATCACAGCACAACATCAACTCCCTATACCGGGAGAGACGAATCCCCTCCTATCGCTCATTGCCTCCATGTGATTCGGGACTGTTCCCAAAAACCACCGTTTTGCACGCCCTCTTGGACGTGGTAAGGTGGAAATCAAAGCACAGTGGGAATCACACAAGACTCTATGACGATCTCGGGTCTACAGACTAACCTGTACCAGTGTCACCAGAGAACTGCCATCTGACGTAAGGTATAATACCATCTAGGAGTTCTCGGCGAGTCCGTCGAGTGTACCCAGTCTCCACTGAGCACCCGTATATCATCTCTGATGTCAAACACCAATGGATATGGGATCATCCATCGCCCATCTGTATGGGTCGAGAAAGTATACGCTAGTCTACTCTGGTATATCGATGGCCCGTCTCGATACACCCACGACTAGGGCCTTGAAGGATGTACTTATGGACTACCATGTCCCCACTAGTATGATCCGCATCATAGTCCAGGTAGTCAAGTACACATCCTAAGGGCTTTACCAACATGTAACAGAGAGACAATCAGTGTACACGTTAAGATAAAGAGCAACCAGATAGCATACTATCATGTCGAGCAAGAAAGTCCTCCCTATATATGTCCCAGCATCCACTACAATATACATCCTATGTACAGTAATGGCCTCTAGGGCATACATATAACTAACATATATACCGTTATCTAATGTACCGGACCCAATCATAACTTGATTTAGGTGGATGTTAACTACATCGCTTATGAATGTAAAATCATATCCCTCTCTTGAAAGTGAGGAAACTGATATGATATTACATGTCATACTAGGTACATACAAACAGTTACGTAGAATCAATATATGCCCACTTGTCAAACCTAGGCGATATTCTCCCACGGATTCAGCGTCCACGCTCATTCCGTTTGCAACTCTGAGAGACCAATCACCTACCTTTATAGCTCTACGGTTTCTCAAAGCATGTATTGAATTACAGATATGAGATCCTGCTCCGGTATCTAGTACCCAGGAAGTAAAGTTAATTGACAAACAGTTCTCAATAACAAATACACTTGAGGCTGAAACCACAACATGCTTCAAATCCTGGCTACTGGTTTTGCTAGCCCTACAATCATTCTGCCAATGTTCATTCCTGTAACAATAGGAACGTCCCTCTTTTACTATATCCAGTCCCGAAACTTTTGCCCTTCTCTTTCCTTTTACTTCCCTGGTTTCCTTCAGGGTAGGAGGCAGAGACTGTAGAATCAAGTCAGTATCTGACTCGTTTCCCAACGCGGTCTCCAGGTCCTGGAGCTCATCAATACAGCTAGTCATTGTAAGGACGTTGTCCCCTACAGATGACCCGTCAGTCAACCTCGCTTGAATTAATTCGTTCGAGGTCTCATATCTTGCGATATGAGATTGCTCTCCATATAAATCTTTGTTATGAAGAAAGATGGAAACTAAGTCCATCTTCTCGTGCTGCTTCTGGTATACACCATCAACTGAAGCTAACACGAGGCACTTAGCTTTCGCTTTATCTTTTTCCCTTGTCTGACGGATATCCATATCTGTAACAGTGGAAACTGGACCTGGGACAGCGGGATCTTGAGTAGTAATAGGGTGGTCCAGCTTGTCATAGGCAATGGACATCTGGACAGACCTTTGCCAGTCATATAAGTCAGATTCAGTCAATTTGTTATCTAGATGTAACCTAGTCGTGGTCATATGGTCGATGTAATTAAAAGAGAGAGAAGAAAACATTTTAGCATGATGCTGTTGCAAGTTTCAGAGTGGTTTTTAATTTATCTAAACAGGATGGCTCCCACAGTTTCTCGAATCCTTCCTCAAACCATAAAAGAAGAATTAGCCAGGACTATTCTCACCGTACAATTCTTGCTTAACCGTTCATCCGGGTCAGTGTCGATACTTCGAGGGAGGTTTTCCAACTCTTTCGCAAAGTTCCTTAATTAAATAACCTCTTTTCTCTGGGGGCGTAGCCCCGCTGACACCTTTCTAGGCATCTACTTGGTTTATAGCATTGATCGTTAAGTGACGAATCTCCTGATAAGTAGCTTGTACTCACAATAGGATCGGGATCCAAAATATCATCGTATGATAATGTTGAAGGAATCCTACCAACATTCATCAAACTCAAAAATCGTATGCATCTCTCTGCAAATTTCAGTTTCTTTAGAAATCCCGATGTGGATTTTTGCCCCATGCTCTTATGACCTTGACGAAGGTCAACAAATCATAAGTCACATGTCAAGTTCTTCCCGTCATTGTCCAGGTTAATTTGAACTCACCCGTACATACCCTTGACGAAGGTCAACAAGGTAATACGACTGTCCCAAACCAACGCATCTATCTATGCAACATATGAACACCCAACAGCTACCAATCACTATGCCTTGACGAAGGTCAACAAACACGGCTTGAATACTATTGAATATTCATATGAAATGAAGGAGGGCTACGAATGGTTTTGGCAAAACCGTGAACGCAGTGAACTTGATATAATCGAAGGAACCTGATACTTTTTAAAAGAAGTGTTTAATGCTCCGTAATTAAAAAATCTGCTCTTTTTAAAATAACTGAGTGGTCTCTTTTAAATTTGTTCCAACGATTGAACTTTGGTTTATTTTCTTTGCATTATAATAATGCGTCCCATAATTTATCCTATCATTGCAAAAAACAATGAAAATACCACGTCCTCTTATGCCATCCGCATTCGCCACGGGGTCCCGTCATCACCCGTTAGGTTACTTAACTAACGACAGAGCGGGGGCTGGGCTAGCGCGAGTGTAAAACATAAGTAACATCTAATGGCTATCATATATAGATATTGTACATTCGTCAGACGCAATAATAAGCATTCCAGATCACTGATGAACTTTATTGGATATACAAGCAATCCGCATTTGCTTTGAGCCTGCAATAAAAGACGGATTACACAGTTGTGATGAATAGCCATTACCCCACCCTAGACCCCTACGGGTATGGAAAACTACCCGCCAAGTACCGAAAGTGAAGCGGTCTCCCTCAACAAAGTGAGTAGGCCACTAAACACTTCAAAGTACCCGGTAGTTTGTGTACCCCGCCTTGGGTCTATCCTAGGAGCAAAAACAATAAAAAGAAATAATACAACGGTGGCTACAACCGCAACCTGGATGTGCCCCGCAAAAGAATATTACATCATATTACATTTACATCGAATGAATGAATATTAAACCCATCTCAAACCCCAGCTAATCATCACAACATTCCAATCAAGTCCATATACACAAACAGTAAACATTACAGAAATGTGCAACCCCCTGCCAACCGACATACTAGCAGTTAGGGGAGGTTTACGAACACATTAAACATTACAGATAAAAACCCAATTAGCAATTAATTTAGAACATCGATCGACAACCATTATCTGTGTCTACCCCAAAAGCAAACCTGTACTGAAGTAACCTGGGTAGAAAACAGAATATACAGGAAAACAAAACACCAGAAACAATGAATTCCTGTAAAACTCTGAGTCAACTCGGCGTTGACTCGGCGGCGGATCCGCGGCCAAAAGCACTATTTGGCCGCGGTTCCACGGCCGTCTTACCGAGTTGTGTCCTCGTATTTTCCCAGAACTCTTATAATACCCTGCTGTGAATTTTAAGGCATATCAAAAAAAATTTTAGACACGTTTAAAATTTACAGAAACAGTTAGGGTTCGGGGTGTTTTGTTTTCGTGTTTTCCGTCGATCGAACTTCTAATTAGTTGCTAACAAGCTAGTAATGGTTTAGTTGGCTCTGATACCACTGTAAGTCCATGTCACGCACCCCACAAACTTGCGAGGAGGCGGAATATATGAAAAACAATTATCAAAGCTTCGTAACACGGACTTGAGCGCATGAATAGTTTCTAAACCGTTACTAGCAAACTACGAAAGGTTTAACTACTCGGATTCGAAGTTATACCTCACGTTACTTGTCCTTCGGGTCTTCATCGCGGTCCTCCACTCCTCGTAGGCTCCTTGGAACATCGGCACCTCAACGGCCTCCTCGAATCAAAGATGATCCACCCGAGAGCTCCTACTACAAGCTTGATCTCTAACTTGAGATAACTAGGTTGCTCAAAGTGCTAATCTAAGCTACCTAGGTGATATAAAGTGAGGTTATGGATGTATTAGTCTAGCTAACCCTCGATCTCAACACATAAGAGGTTAGGTTTAGGGTTTCAAGAATGAGAGAGCTTGAGGAGAGAGAAGGTGATGATAAGAATGAATTGAAATTGTTTCTCACTTCTAATATATTATGAAGCATAAAGAATTATCAAATGAATAATTCAAATGCATTATCATCATGCTTCATTGAATATGTGCAATGAATCATTAAGTGAGTCATTAAGCAATAAATGCTTCATTAACACACTTGAATGATTCATCTCATGAGTCACAAAATCAATTATTGGTAATGCCACCTTACCCTCCAAGTCACCATGCTTCTAGAAGCTTCTCGGAAAATTACGAGAACGCCCCTCCAATCCATGAAAACACGAAAAAACTTTAGACTGTATAAATCCAATAACCTGATACTAGAATCTGGCTTAAACCAAAGCCGGCTAGTAAAAACTGTCCGAACGCCGTACGTGCGTTTAAACACATATGCGTCCGAACCCTTATCGTAAAACCATACGACCTCTATATCGTTTCGCCTGGAGCAGGGAAACTCTCTCTGTGGGACTCTAAAGACTCGACACTACGCTGGCAGTGGGTTTAACCACAGACTGCAAGCGGCACTAGTTGTATGTAACGGTCCCCAGGTAGATGTCGATAAGAAGGCCGATGAGGAAAACCATCCGAACTCCTACTGAGCCTGATGTGACAATCTCCGTATAGTCCGGTCTGTTAGTCTAAGACTATCGTATATCGAGCCTAGGGGGCGGCAAGCGTCAGTCCCCTAATAGCTGTATAAGTCGTGTCAGAGCGTAGCCCATTACACCCTGAGAAACTACTGGAACCTACCACTAAATCTCGCTTGCCCTGGCCAGGGACTTTGCGTAATGGCTCTCTGACACAGCGCGATATCAACTCCCAATATCGGGAGAGACGAATCCTGTCTAACCGCCACTGCCTCCAAGTGCTCGGGACTGCACCCAACTGCTACCTGTTTGCACGACTCCTTTGAGCCGTGGTAGGGTAGCAATCTAAGAACAGTGGGACACACTCGAGGCGAAGTAGCAGTGTCAAGTCTTCGGACTATGCTGTACTCATGTCATCTAGGAACTGTTAACTGACGATGGGTATAATACCAACCAATCAGTTCCCCTGTGAGTCCTATCCGGTGTACACGTAACCTAACGAGCACCTGTATACTATCTCCAGTACGACGTACTGATGGCTGTGGGACAGACCATCTCCCCAACTGGGATGAGAAGCGTACACACTTAGTCTACTCCGAAATATCGATGCCCTGTCTCGATAATCCTATGACTAGGGACAAGTATAGGATGTTGCTTATAGACTACCCAGCCCCCACTAGTGTGACTGCCATCACAACGCTGGTAATCAAGCAAAGATCCTATGAGCTCTACTAATATGTATAAGTGATACGTTACAAGAAACATATGCACATATTAAAGTAGACACAAACCAAGTAGCATACTACCATTTTTAGCAAGACTGTATATACAACTGTGAATATCCCAAGCTTCCATTAAGTAATATACATACAAGTATGATACAATAATGGCCCCTAGGTCATATACACTAACACTTCCATACTAAACCTTTTTAGGATGGTGTTGATGTACCTGGTTTGGGACAATCCCAATAACCTCTTGGATCTATCCCTATAGATCCTAATGCCCAGTATGTATGTGGCGTCACCCAGGTCCTTCATGGAGAACCTTAGTGATAAGAAAGATTTGACCGACTGTAGCATAGGAATATCATTTCCTATCAGAAGAATGTCATCCACGTACAATACGAGGAATGTGACAGCTCTCCCTACAGCCTTCTTATAAACACAAGGTTCATCTAGATTTTTTGATGAAATCAAACTCTTTGATAACATCATCGAAACAGATGTTCCAACTCCATGATGCCTGCTTTAACCCATAAATGGATTTAAGCAATCTACATGCTTTCCCGCTGCTCCCACTATCAATGAAGCCCTCTGGCTGATCCATATAAACGCATTCTTCTAAATCTCCATTTAGAAATGCCATTTTAACGTCCATCTGCCAGATTTCATAGTCGTAGTGAGCAGCTATAGCAAGTAGGATTCGAATGGATTTAAGCATGGCTACGGGAGAAAAGGTTTCGTCATAGAACTTGGTCTTTGACGAAAACCCTTCGCCACAAGTCTTACCTTATAGGTCTCTACCTGCCCATCTATACCAATCTTTCTTTTAAAGATCCATTTGCACCCCACAGGTTTTACCCCAGGGGGTACAACGTCCAAAGTCCATACTTTGTTGGTGTACATAGACTCCATTTCAGATCTCATGGTATCCAGCCACTTCACAGAGTCTCCACTCGTGATAGCTTGCTGAAAACTGGTAGGATCATCATCCTCCATGATGCATTCTTCTCTGTCGCCATCAATGAGGAAACCGTAGTACCTCTCCGGTGGGCGAGAAGTCCTACCAGACCTACGGAGTAGCCGAGGTTCCTCAGTTTCTATTGCAACAGTCGGTTCAACCAAGTCGTTATTTGTAGTTTGTGTCTCTAGAACCTCTTCTAGATCCACCACATTTCCATCAGTTTCATTTGTGAAAACTCTTTTTCCAAGAATGTGGCATACTGAGAAACAAACACCTTTTGTTCCTCCTTATGGTAGAATAGATATCCATAAGAATTCTTCGGATATCCCACACAATTACACATGACCGGCCTGTAGGGTTCCTAGGCACACTAATGAGGTCTCACAAGGCATCAACCATGCCAATTTCAAAAATTTCCGGTGCCGAGAAACCCTAATACGGATCGTTAACTAGAGTTTAGGCGAAACAACAAGCTACTAAACTACTTTAGTGCTTAGTGAATGGAAATACAACCTTTGTAGATCCGGTCCTCCACCTCCATAGCTCCGTGATGAAGTCCCCTCGCTGCGATCATCAGATCCCGGGCTCTAGCGTCGGCTTCTTCGGAGAAATGGGCGGGCTAGGTCGTCGACTTCGATGCCGAAGATGATCTACGTCGAGGCTACACAAGATCAAGCTCTAACTTCACCAAGCCATGAAACTTGTGAAGAAAACACCCTATACTACTTGGAAAGTGGTAGAGGATGAAGAAATAGGAAGTGGGTTCACTTTAGAATTGGATTTCTCACTCTTTTTCTCATTTCACCATTGAAGCTAGCAAGCTTCTTTCTTGAAGAAAAGAAGAAGAAGATAATATGATAAGAATTTCCAAAATAGAAAATAATATGATACTTATCATATTTCAACCATGGTTATGTGTAGAGAGTAAACTAAGGTTAGGTGAATGGTTAGGTTAGGCATGAAACAAAAATGGTAGACTTTTTCAAAGCTTCATGAAGCTTCAATGTAAAACAAAGCAAGCCACCATTTCTCTTTTTGCCAAAAGAAATAAATAAATGAATGAATAAATAAATCAAAACCCTAACCATTTACTTAACCAAGGTTCAAACTAAACATACACCCAAACATGCATGTATCATCAAACATGATACAATCAAGTGCACAAAAAATATATCACATATACAATGTGCACTTCAAGTGAGAAAATCCATTTTAAGTGAACCAATACTAGTTAATGCAAAGTAATATATCAAATATATAATTATGCATTAAATCATTAAATCAACGCTCGATTTAACGATCCGGTCATATCGCATATGACCGACTAATATCCAATGTATCGGCTTATCGAATCAATCCTTGATTCGATAACTAGGTTATATCGCATACAACCAATCGATACATTCATCACGAGAATAGAATACAGTATCACATACACGCATTATTCTTGATCCCGCACATATCTCATATGCGCTCCTATCTCGTTTCGCTTGAGCCAAGAAACCTCTGTGTAGGACTCTAAAGACTCGTCAATACGCCGGCAGCAGGTGATGATCATATCAAACACCCACAAGCCGCAAGCGGTCTGCTAAACGTAACGGCCACCCGGGTATTGAGCGATCAGAAGATCGACGAGCAAGCCCGCTCATATTTCTTTGAATCCAACCAGTAACACTTACCGTACAATCCGGTCTCGTCGTCTGATATGTCGCATATCTCGCCTAGGGGTGGTAAACGTCAGACCCCAATAGCTCGATAAGTCGTGTCGATATGAGGTCTATAACAGTTCGAGAAACTATTGGTAACACTTACCAGTAAATCTCAGCAACCCTGGCCAGGGATTTCCGGTTATAGCCAATCGCACACAGCGCAACATCAACTCCCTATACCGGGAGAGACGAATCCCCTCCTATCGCTCATTGCCTCCATGTGATTTGGGACTGTACCAAAAAACCACCGTTTTGCACGCCCTCTTGGACGTGGTAAGGTGGAAATCAAAGCACAGTGGGAACCACACAAGACTCTATGACGATCTCGGGTCAACAGACTACTCTGTACCAGTGTCACCAGAGAACTGCCATCTAACGTAAGGTTTAATACCATCTGGGAGTTCTCGGCGAGTCCGTCCAGTGTACCCAGTCTCCACTGAGCACCCGTATATCATCTCTGATTTCAAACACCAATGGATATGGAATCATCCATCGCCCATCTGTATGGGTCGAGAAGATATACGCTAGTCTACTCTGGTATATCGATGCCCTGTCTCGATACACCCACGACTAGGGACCTTGAAGGATGTACTTATGGACTACCATGTCCCCACTAGTATGATCCGCATCATAGTCCAAGTAGTCAAGTACACATCCTAAGGGCTTTACCAACATGTAACAGAGAGACAATCAGTGTACATGTTAAGGTAAAGAGCAACCAGATAGCATACTATCATGTCAAGCAAGAAAGTCCTCCCTATATATGTCCAAGCATCCACTACAATATATATCCTATGTATAGTAATGGCCCTAGGGCATACATATAACTAACAATCTCCCACTTGCACTAGGGCCATCTGATAGCAGTGGTTGTAGTATCTCATACTCAACCATCCCATAAAAGTCTCTCTCTGGGAAAAGGCCTTTGTGAGTGGATCCGCCGTGTTGTCCTTTGAGTCTACTCTCTTAACCTCGATCACCCTGGAGATCAACCATCTCCATGATCAGGTGATACTGCCTTAGAACATGTCTGGATCACTGATGGGACGGACGTTCCTTGGCATAAGCCACAACTCCATTGTCACACAATGGGAGGAACTAAGTTCATCTCATGAACCACTATACACCCAGACTACCTCTTTGGTAGAATCTTAAGTAGCGATGTATCTTGCCTATAATCGTCTAGTATGCCACGGTATCTAGCTTGGAACTCTTCCAACATACCATCCCTTTACTGAGGGTAAAGACAATGCCTGTGACTGACATTCAGTCGTCCTTATCACTCTGGAACTTTTCCAGTGATTCTCCCCTGGATCAATTGATACCATCTCACTACAGCTAGTGAGTATCCTAACATCCAATTAGATCTATCTCATAGATCCAAAATCCAGGATTTAGGAGGTATCACTTTGATCTTATATGGAGAATCATTGTGATAAGTGGAGATTGACCGAGCGCAGCATAGGAAACTTCTTTCTTATCAAGAGTATGTCATCCACGTACTCTACGAGGATCGCCACCATACTCCCTACTACCTTTTTGTATATACAAGGTTCATCTACCATTTTGATGAAGTCAAACTATTTGACTACTACATCAAAACAGATGTTCCAACTCCGTGATGCCTGCTTTATCCTATAAAGCATCTTGTACACGTTTCCGCTGCTCCCACTGTTTACGAAGCCTTCTGGCTGTGTACTTATAGACGCCCTTTTCTAAAACATCATTTAGAAAAGCTGTCATGACACCCAACCACCAAATATCGTAGTCATGGTATGTAGCCGTGGCAAGTAGGATCTGGATGGACTTAAGCATAGATCCTTAGAAAAGGTTTCAACATAATCCATACCTGGTCAATGATGCAAACCTTTTAACAAGTCTAGCTTTGAAAGTCTCAACTTTTCCATGTACACCAAGTAATCTTCTCAAGATATACTTGCTCCTGATAGGGATTTAACCCTTCAGATATAGCAACCAAAGTCCATACTTTGTTGGTGTACATGGATTCCATCTCAGATCACTAAGCATCCAGCCATTCTTACAGAGTCTCACTCCTGATGGCCAGCTCGAAACTAGTTGGGTCATTATCTATGATGCAATCCTCGCTCCCACTGTCATAGAGAAACTGAAGTATCTCTCGGGTGGGTGAGAAACCCTACTAGATCGGCGGAGAGGCAGAGGTTCGTTGGTATCTACTGAATCCTTTGGTTGTACCAAATCATCTGCTGTAGTTTGCATAGCTGGAACCTTTCCAGTTCTACATAACTAACCTTGCCTCGAGCTTGTCCGGATTTTGCTTTTAGACATAGGCCGGACAACCCCAAATCTTAACTAGCTTAAGACATGGGCTCTTCCCATACCATATCTCATATGGAGTGGTAGGCTGTGATCTGATTCAAACCCTATTCAATAGGTATGCAGCTTCTCAAGCGCATAACTCCCAAAAGGAAACAGGTAACTCAGTATTACTCATCATAGAGCGCACCATATCGAATGGGGTGCGATTGCTCCGCCCCGATACAACGTTGTGCTGTGGTGTATTCAGAGGAGTAATGCTGAGAGAGAATCCCATTCTCCTTTAGAATAGTTCAGGAATTCCATGCACAAGTATTCTCCTCCCTGATCGCATCAAAGTACATAATACCTATACCCTCATTTTGGTTCTCTACTTCTAACTTATATTCCGTGAATATCTCAAAAGGTTCGGACTTGTGTTTCAACAGGAACATATGTCTGAATCTAAAGAGATCATCAGAGAATGTAATAAAGTACAAAGAACCGGTCTTGGCATGTGTAGACAGGGGACCTACATACATCATCTTGTATCAGTCCCAAGAGTTTACTAACTCTTTCTCTGTTTCTAATAAACAGAGCTGTGGTCATCTTATCTTTGTGACATGACTGGTAAGTTTCACAAGATGTAAATTCAAACTGATTTAAATATGCATCTAAATGTAACTTCAGCCAGTCGGGTCGCATTGATATGACCTAGTCTACAATACCTTAAGAAGGATTTGTTCATTTCTGAACTCTTCCTCTTGTGTGTGTTCCATATACTAAGAACTGTAGTTTGATTTAGAACATCAATGCTTTTAGATAACGTGCCTGAACCGATCAACTTTTGATATAGGAAATGTTCAAAACATAATCCAACAATACAAAATTATATCCTTTCTTTACTAATAAAAAGACTGATATGATTTTGTATATCAGCTTCGGTATCTAATAACATTCGTTCAGAATCAATGTATTGGTAATACAGGGTGACAGTGACCAACAGACTTGGCTGCAACATTTGCCCCGTTTTCTGCCTCATGAAACTTATCACCCGTTCTCAGTTCTCTACCTTTCTGTAGCCCTATGTAACATATTACATATCTGGGATCCTGATCCGGTATCAAATACCCAGGACGTAGAGAATAGAGAAACAATTCTGTATAAAGAACACACACGAAGATGATGCATCGGCATGCACTCTCTTCGTTTGGGTGGCACGGGAATTCTGGTAATCCCCTTATTTCCTGCTCTGTCTTATAATAATTATAAGTTGGAGCGGGACCAACGTTCCCCAGCTCAGTATAACAAGCAGGTTCGGTCAATACATCTGTATTATTATCTTGATTAAGGCGTGACATGGTCGCTACCAGGAGAGAGAGAGAAGAAAACACTCAGCGTATGCTCTTGCAAGATCAGATTGGTTATTTATTTTATCTAATCAGGATGGCTCCTACTGTTTTTATCAAAACTTCCTTCAAACCCTAAAAGGAAAGACTAGCCGGGATTAATTACACACTACAAGTTCGCGAATCTTTCAGCCAGGCCAGTGTCGGTACTTTGAGGGAGGTCCCCCGTGCTTTCGCACGGACCTAATTAATGTAAACCTCGTTTTCCCAGAGGCGTAACCCCGTTAACACCTTTCTAGACACCTACTTGATCGGCTAATTGTAATGTGTAAAACTCTCCCAGGAGTAACTCTTACTCGTAGCGAGTATCGGGATCCAACTATCTCATAGAAGGTATGCAATCTCATTGCAAATTTCAACACTTGAAATTCCCGATAATATTTTGCCCCAAACGATCTATGACCTTGACAAGGTCAACAAACTATAGACCGTAAGTCAAGTTCAACCCGTCATTTCTTGATTGAATCAAACCCACCCGCACGACCCTTGACAAGTTCAACAAGGCCGTACGACTACCCTAACCCAATCTGCATCATATGCATAAGCAGATAAATACTAGTTAGCTACCGCACACTGTGCCTTGACAAGGTCAACAAACGCAGCACGAATACTAAACAGGACTTATCTGAAATGACGGAAGGCTACGACAGGTTTTTCTGAAAACCTATTGCGTAATGAACTTGATATCGTTGTAGGATCGAATGAATTTTGAAATGGAGTGTTTTTTAGGCTTTTCTAGTTTTGCTAAAGGGGTCACTCCCGGTGAAGGGATCGTCGGCCATTTCCTCGTCGAATGAGGTGCGGGATATATCATATATATCACTGTGCAAAGCAGAAACTATAGAAGCAATCAAAAGACAAACCGAGGGTTGTAGCATCTGCCAGTTATTGCTAAAGGGGTCACTCCCGGTGAAGGGATCGTCGGCCCTTTCCTCATCGAATAAGGTGCAGGATCATATATATCGCTGTGCAAAGCATGAACTGTAGCTACCTATTTTATTTTTGAAATTCGATTCCACAACATCTTAGGTTTCCTTTATTTCATTAATCTCATTAATGAAGTCCCATCATTTAAGTACCTAAACATCACAGATAAATACGACGTACACTTATGCCATCCGCATTCGCCTCGATGTCACCTCGTGCACCGTTAGGTTAGGTGACTAACGGCAGAGCGGGGCAGGGCTAGCGCGGGTGTAAAACATAAGTAACGCCTATATAATATATCATATATACTGTATACTGTATCTATCACAGAACATCACATGATCACATCACAGATATCGCAGCAGAAGAAACATATGAAATATTGGATATACTAGGACGTCCGTGTTTTCAATACGAGCCAGTATAAAACACGGATTCCACGGTCGCAATGAATAGCCAAACCCACACCCCTAGACCCCTACGAGAGCGGCAAGCAACCCTACCAATTCTAGAGTTAGGAGACCCAGACTCGACTCCTCGAGTTGGTCTCCCACTGGACTCCAGAACCCGGTTACTTATGCTCCCCTCCTTGGGTCTATCCTAGTGCGGAAAATTAAATAATATACAAAAGGTGACATCTTCCGCAACCTGGAAGTGCCCCAATAAAAGAATATTACATACAAGTTTTTACATGAATGAAAATGAAAAACACTCATCTTACATAAAAAAAAAACCCGGCTATTCAAACATGACGATCCAATATAACATATCCAGCAACACATAACATCACATGTCATCAACGTAAGTAAACATGCGTATCCCAATTGTCGTTGGCATATAGCAACGAAACCGGCGATATCACATATTACACTTACGGTCACAGAAAAGAAAGTGTAAAACTACAACAATTGGAATCCGCAACCTCCATAGACATCGCATGCCTAATCATATGAATTCCTTAGACATCGCATGCCTAACAATTATAAACCCCGCATTTTAGTCTCATTATCGAAAACCCTTTTCAATATCAAGTCGGGCAATACAACAAGATTCCCGACATCCTGAACGAATGCTCGTCGCAAACTTTAGTAGACGGTCGCACCCCCGATATCGTCGACGAAGTGCACTAAGGCAGAACACCGCTACCGCGAGCACCCGAACGGATGTTTTCGGCGACGGGGTTCTCCTACAGTCACTTGGTCGGGGCTATGGGGTGTAGCTGTCTATTAAGTTTATCCGGCGAGTATCCGCGTACGCTACGTGATTGCGACGGACTTTTGATCGCATCAAAATTCCGTGGCAACCGATCAAGTGAGACTAAAGTTCTATGTTTATAACAATCAAATCAGTTATCTCATAACTGCTTGTGGATTCCAAGTATTGTATCCCATTCCAGATAAATAGAAAATGTTAAACTTTCCGATCGAACAATCAAACACCCAAGTTTTCCCGAAACAGATCAACACATGAAACAAGTTTAAAAAAAACATCCAGTTCATGCCTCAGTACCAACGGTCCAGCCGTAGAAGGGTCAAGCCAACGCCTCACATATGGCACGCCGTACTGCCCCAAACCCGAAGGTACAAAGGGCAGTTCAAGACGGTCACATAATCGAGTTAAGATTTGTTGTCTTCTAGAGGGTTCATCGCGTTACTTGCACTACTTAGAATGTTATTAAACCACAGAAAGATCCAACACTTGGAAATTTCTCGACAGGGGAAAAAGTGGGTATTTATATCCGGTCAAACTTTTTAACATATTCTAAAATTACCCGGAAAAACACATAGACAAAGTTTAATAATCCGATCGAATCTACGAACTCCCAATACAACCCAGAAAACTCAACTCTTGAGTAAGATTTAAAAATTCCCAGAAAATACAGCACCAAAATGTAGGAATTACTGTGCAAAAACCAATGAATGAAACGACCGTACGGCTGCGGAACCGCTGCATTAGCCACAATATTTCCGCGGTTCCACGGCTATTTGATCGAATTAGAGGTTCCGTTTTGTACAGTAATTCTTGGAAACTCCTGATGAGTTTTCTGCATATTTTTAATTCTGAAAAATCCCCGATTTCAAAAAATGTACAGAGAGCAATTTTGAATTAGGGTTTCGGTTCGATCGGGTTTCTAACTTCATCTACACATCGCCTAAGGCTCTAGCTAGGCTCTGATACCACTGTAGGGTTCCTAGGCACACTAATGAGGTCTCACAAGGCATCAACCATGCCAATTTCAAAAATTTCCGGTGCCGAGAAACCCTAATACGGATCGTCAACTAGAGTTTTGGCGAAACAACAAGCTACTAAACTACTTTAGTGCTAAGTGAATGGAAATACAACCTTTGTAGATCCGGTCCTCCACCTCCATAGCTCCGTGATGAAGTCCCCTCGCTGCGATCTTCGGATCCCGGGCTCTAGTGTCGGCTTCATCGGAGAAATGGGCGGGCTAGGTCGTCGACTTCGATGCCGAAGATGATCTACGTCGAGGCAACACAAGATCAAGCTCCAACTTCACCAAGCCATGAAACTTGTGAAGAAAACACCCTATACTACTTGGCAAGTGGTAGAGGATGAAGAAATAGGAAGTGGGTTCACTTTAGAATTGGATTTCTCACTCTTTTTCTCATTTCACCATTGAAGCTAGCAAGCTTCTTTCTTGAAGAAGAAGAAGAAGAAGATAATATGATAAGTATTTCCAAAATAGAAAATAATATGATACTTATCATATTTCAACCATGGTTATGTGTAGAGAGTAAACTAAGGTTAGGTGAATGGTTAGGTTAGGCATGAAACAAAAATGGTAGACTTTTTCAAAGCTTCATGAAGCTTCAATGTAAAACAAAGCAAGCCACCATTTCTCTTTTTGCCAAAAGAAATAAATAAATAAATCAAAACCCTAACCATTTACTTAACCAAGGTTTAAACTAAACATACACCCAAACATGCATGTATCATCAAACATGATACAATCAAGTGCACAAAAAATATATCACATATACAATGTGCACTTCAAGTGAGAAAATCCATTTTGTTAGTTATATGTATGCCCTAGAGGCCATTACTGTGCATACGATGTATATTGTAGTGGATGCTTAGACATATATAGGGAGGATTTTCTTGCTCGACATGATAGTATGCTATCTGGTTGTACTTTATCTTAACATGTACTCTGATTGTCTCTATGTTACATGTTGATAAAGCCCTTAGGATATGTACTCGACTACTGGGACTATGATGAGATCATACTAGTGGGGCCACGGTAGTCGACGAGTACATCCTATAACTGTTCCTAGTCGAGGGTGTATCGAGACAGGGCATCGATGCACCAGAGTAGACTAGCGTATACGCATCTTGACCCATATGATGGGCGATGGATGATCCCATATCCATTGGTGTTTGACATCAAGGATGGTGTACGGGTGCTCAGTGGAGACTGGGTACACTGGACGGACTCGCCAAGAACTCCCAGATGGTTTTATACCATACGTCAGATGGCAGTTCTCCGGTGACACTGGTACAGAGTAGTCTGTCGACCCGAGATCGTCATAGAGTCTTGTGTGATTCCCACTGTGCTTTGATTTCCATCATACCACGTCCAAGAGGGCGTGCAAAAAGGTGGCTTTTGGGTACAGTCCCGAATCACATGGAGGCAATGAGCGATAGGAGGGGATTCGTCTCTCCCGGTATAGGGAGTTGATGTTGTGTTGTGCTGTGTTCGATTGGCTATAATCGGAAATCCCTGGCCAGGGTTGCTGAGATTTACTGGTAAGTGTTATCAGTAGTTTCTCAAACTGTTATACACCTCATATCGACACGACTTATCGAGCTACTGGGGTCTGACGTTCACCACCCCTAGGCGAGATATGCGACATATCAGACGACGAGACCGGACTGTACGGGAGTGTTATTGTTTGGATTCACAGGAGAATGTACAGGCTTGCTTGTTGATCTTCTGAGCGCTCAATACCTGGGTAGCTGTTACGTTTAGCTGACCGCTTGCAGCTTGTGGGTGTTTGATATGATCATCACCTACTGCCGGCGTATTGACGATTCTTTAGAGTCCTACACAGAGGTTTCTTGGCACAGGCAAAACGGAGTAGGAGCACATATGTGATATGTGCGGGACCGAGGATAATGCGATATGTGATACCGTATTATATTCTCGAGATATTTGATATCAGCCGGGTCATCGGATCAAGTGTTGATTCGATGAATCGGTACGGATAAATATTAGTCGGTTATATGCGATATAACCGGATTGTCGGATCAAGTGTTGATTCGATAATTTAATGTATAATAATATATTTGATATATTAAATTGCATTAACTAATATTTGTTCACTAAAAGATTCTTTTTCTCACTCGGGTAATACATTGATATATATGCGATATATGTTAAATGTATTATTTTATTTTGTTACGATAAATATTATATATGTGATATATAATATTGTAACATGATATGATAACTAATGCAACTTGTTTAGTAGAGATTAAATATGGTTAGGGTTTGATTAGGGTTAAGATTTTCTAGAAGTTTCTAGAAGCTTTCCTTTTTTGTTTTGGAAAAGATATTTTGCTAGATATTTCCTTAACCTAACCAAACCTTTAACCTTAGTCAAATCTCTACAAGGGTTAGTTTGACCATGGTTACATTATTCATCATATCATTTACTATTCATCACAAAAGGATTCAACATTATTGTTCATCATCTTCTTCCTTCTTCTTCTTTGCTTGAAATGGTTTCTTGCTTTGATTTTTGTGATGGATAAATATGAGAAAAAGATAAATAAAGAGAGCAAAAATCCTACTTCATCATCCTCATCTTCCCTTTCCATTTAGAAGAGGGTGTTCACATCATTTTATGAGTGTTAGCTTGTGTTAAAGAAACTTCAAGGTAGATCATCTTAGTATCGAAGATCGGAAGCAAAGGTTGCGTCTTTCTCTTCGTGGAACCTCTCGAGAGTCCAGATCCCGATGATCGCAGCGAAGGGACCACAACACGGAGCATATGAAGTGAAGGACCGGATCTACAAAGGTTGTAATCCCTCTCACTTAGTGTTAAAATGTTTAGCATGTTAGTTTTCGCCTAATCTCTAGTTTAAAGTTCCGTATTCGGGTTGTTCGGCATGGCTAAATTTTTAATCGGGCATGGTTGATGCCTCGTAGACCCTTGTGCGCGTGCCTAGCAACCCTACAGTGGTATCAGAGCCAAGCTAGAGCTTTAGGCGAAGTCTAGACGAAGTTTAAAGTCCGATCGAACCCGAAACCCCGACTCTAAAATGCTCTCTGGAAATTTTCTGAAAATTTGGATTTTTGTCAATTAAAAATTTCTAAAAAATTCAGCAGGGTCTTATTAGAATTACTGTGAAATTCGAGGGGCTAATTCGTCAAAAGTGCGGCGGAACCGCGGCAGAAGCCTGGCTTCTGCGGCGGTTCCGCCGCCATTTGATGACGTCACCCCTCCTATTTTGCACAGTAATTCCTATTACACAGTGCTGAGTTCTCTGGGAATTTTTAATTTTTATTCTACAGTTGAGTTTTCTGGGGTTGTTTTGGGGATTCGATGTTTCGATCGGAGTATTAGATTTTGTCAATGTGGCTTTCCGGATAAATTTAAGAAACTGTTAAAAAGTTCGAACGGATATCAATAACTCACTTTTTCCCCTGTCGGAAAATTTTTCAAAAGTTGGATTTTTTCTCGTGTTTAAGAATGTTCTAAGTCGTGCAAGTAACTCGGTGGACCCTCTAGAAGACAACAAACCTTAACTCGATTATGTGACCGTCTTGAACTGCCTTTTGAACCTTAGGGTTTGGGGCAGTACGGCGTGCCACATGTGAGGCGTTGGCTTGACCCTTCTACGGCTGGACCATTGGTACTGTGGCATGTGATGGATGTTTTTAAACTGATTTCAAGTGTTGAGATATATTGGGGAAATCTTGGGTGCTTGATGATTCGATCGGAAAGTTTAACTTTTTCTATTAATCTGGAATGTGATACAATATTTGGAATCTACAGGTAGTTATGAGATAACTAATTTGAATATTATAAACATAGCAGTTTAGTCTCAGGTGATCGGTTGCCACGGAATTTTGATGTGATCAAAAGTCCGTCGCAATCACGTAGCGTACGCGGATACTCGCCGGGTAAACTTAATAGACAGCCACGCCCTATAGCCCCGACCAAGTGACTGTAGGAGAACCCCGTCGCCGAAAGCATCCGTTCGGGTGCTCGCGGTAGCGGTGTTCCGCCTTGGTGCACTTCGTCGACGGCATCTGGGGGTGCGGCCGTCTACTAAAGTTTGCGACGAGCATTCGATCAGGACGTCGGGAATCTTATTGAATTGCCCGACTTGATATTGAAAAGAGTTTTCGATAATGAGACTAAAATGCGGGATTTATAATTGTTAGGCATGTGATGTCTAAGGAATTCATTTGGTCAGGCATGCGATGTCTGAGGTGGTTGCGGATTCCAACTGTTGTAGTTTTACACTTTCTTTTCTGTGACCGTAAACGTAGTATGTGGTGTATCGCCGGCTTCGTTGCTATACATCAACGACAATCGGGATACGCACACTTGCTTACGTTGATGATATGAGATATTATGTGTTGCTGTGATATGTTGTATTGGATCGTCGCGTTTGAATAGCCGGGGGTTTTATGTGAGATGAGAGTTTTTCTTTTTCATTCATGTAATATTCATTTGTATGTAATATTCTTTTATTGGGGCACTTCCAGGTAGCGGAAGCTGTCACCGTTGTATATTATTTACTTTTCCGCATTAGGTAGACCCAAGGCGGGGAGCACAAGTAACCGGGTTCTAGGGTCCAGTGGGAGACCATCTCGAGGAGTCGGGACCGGGTCTCCTAACCCTAGAATTGGCAGTGTTACTTGCCGCTCTCGTAGGGGTCTAGGGATGTGGGTTTGGCTATTCATCGCGACCATGGAATCCGTGTTTTATACAGGCTCGTATTAAAAACACGGACGTCCTAGTATATCCAATATTTCATATATGTTCTTCTGCTGCAATGTTCTGTGATGAGATCATATTACTGCCTGAGACGAATGTTTATATTATATATATGAGATATATGTTATATTGCAGATTTCGTTTCAAAAGAGATGCTTGTGAAGCATAATAAAATGGGACTTCATTAATGAGATTAATGAAATAAAAGAAACCTAAGATGTTGTAGAAACTTGTTTATAAAAACTGGTAGCTCTAGTTGTTGCTTTGCATAGCGGTGTTCCTTGTAGAATATCCAGCACCTTATTCGATAAGGAAAGGACCGAGATCCCTTCACCGGGAGTGACTCCTTTAGCAATAACTGGCAGATGCTACAAACTCGGTCTGTCTTTTGATTGCTTCTATAGTTCTTGCTTTGCACAGCGGTATATATGATATATCCTGCACCTTATTCGATGAGGAAAGGGCCGACGATCCCTTCACCGGGAGTGACCCCTTTAGCAAAACTAGAAAAGGCCTCAAAAACATTCCATTTAAAATCACTCGATTCTACAACGATATCAAGTTCATTACGCAAAGGGTTTTCTTAAAAACCTGTCGTAGCCCTCCGTCATTTCAGATAAGTACTAGTTAGTATTCGTGCTGCGGTAGTTTGGCATGCGTCAAGGCGTAGTGTACGGTAGCTAACTAGTGCTTATCTGCTAGCATACGATGCGATTGGATTAGGGTATTCGTACGGCGTTGTTTGGCATGCGTCAAGGGTCGTGCGGGTGGGTTTAATTCAATCAAGAAATATACGGGTTGAACTTGCCTAGCGGACTATGGGTTGTTTGGCATGCGTCAAGGTCATAGCACGCTAGGGGTAAAATATTATTGGGAATTTCAAGTGTTGAAATTTGCAATGAGATTGCATACCTTCTATGAGATAGTTGGATCCCGATACCCGCTGCGAGTAAGAGTTACTTCTGAGAGAGTTTTACACATTACAATTAGCCGATCAAGTAGGTGTCTAGAAAGGTCTTAACGGGGTTACGCCTCTGGGAAAACGAGGTTTACTTTAATTAGGTTCGCGCGAAAGCACGGGGGACCTCCCTCAAAGTACCGACACTGGCCTGGCTGAAAGATTGGCGAACTTGTAGCGTGTAACTAATCCCGGCTAGTCTTTCCTTTTAGGGTTTGAAGGAAGATTTGACTAAAACAGTGGGAGACATCCTGATTAGATATATTAGATAACCAATCTAATCTTGCAAGAGCATACGCTGAGTGTTTTCTTCTCTCTCTCTCCAGGTAGCGACCATATCACGCCTTAATCAAGATAATAATACGGATATATTGACTGAACCCGCTTGTTATACTGAGCTGGGGAACGTTGGTCCCGCTCCAACTTATAATTGTTATAAGACAGAGCAGGAAATTGGGGAATACCAGATTTCCCGTGCCGCCCAAACAAAGAAAGTGCATGTTGATGCATCATCTTCGGGTGTGTTCATTACACAGAACTGTTTCTCAGTATCCTTTACGTCCTGGGTATGTGATACCGGATCAGGACCCCGTATATGTAATCTGTTACATGGGCTACAGATAGGTAGAGAACTGAGAACGGGTGATAAGTTTCATGAGATAGAAAACGGTGCAAGTGTTGCAGCCAAGTCTGTTGGTCACTGTCACCCTGTATTACCAGAATACATTGATTCTGAACAAATGTTATTAGATACCGAACCTGATATACAAAATCATATCAGTCTCTTTATTAGTAAAGAAAGGATATAATTTTGTATTGTTGGATAATGTTTTGAACATTTCCTTTATCAAGAGTTGATCGGTTCAGGCACGTTATCTAAAAGCATTGACGTTCTAAATCAAACTACAGTTCTTAGTATACGGAACACACACAAGAGGAAGAGTTCAGAAATGAACGAATCCTTCTTGAGGTATTGTAGACTAGGTCATATCAATGCGACCCGACTAGCTAAGTTACATATAGATGATATTTAAATTATTTTGAATTTACATCTTGTGAAACTTGCCGGTCATGTCACAATGATAAGATGACCACAGCTCTGTTTATTGGAAACAGAGAAAGAGTTAGTGAACTCTTGGGATTGATACATGTTGATGTATGTAAGGTACCCTGTCTACACATGCCAAGATCGGTTCTTTCGACTTCATTACATTCTCTGATAATCTCTCAAGATTCAGACATATGTTTCTGTTGAAACACAGGTCCAAACCTTTTGAGATATTCACAGAATATAAATTAGAAGTAGAGAACCAAAATACGGGTATAAGTATTATGTCCTTTGATGAGATCAAGGAGGAGAATACTTGAGCATGGAATTCCTGGATTATTCTAAAGGAGAATGAGATTCTCTCTCAGCATTACTCCTTCGTATACACTAGAGCACGTCGGTGTATCGGGGCGGAGCAATAGCACCCTATTTGATATGGTGTGCTCTATGATGAGTACTACTGAGTTTCCTATTTCCTTTTGGGTGTTATGCGCTTGAGAAGCTGCATACCTATTGAATAGGGTTCAAATCAAATCAGTTGCCTACCACTTCATATGTGATATGGAAAGGGAAGAGCCCATATCTTAAGCTTGTTAAGATTTAGGGTTGTCCGGCCTATGTCTAAAACCAAAATCCGGACAAGCTCGAGGCAAGGTCTGTTATGTAGAACTGGAAAGGTTCCAGCTATACAAACTGCAGCTGATGATTTGGTAGAACCAAAGGATTCAATAGTTTCCAACGAACCTCAGCCTCTCCGCCGATCTAGTAGGGTTCCTCACCCACCTAAAAGATACTTCGGTTTCTCTATGAAAGTGGGAGCGAGGATTGCATCATGAGATGATGACCCAACTAGTTTCGAGCTGGCCATCAGGAGTGGGACTCTGTAAGAATGGCTGGGTGCTTATCGATCTGAGATGGAATCCTTATACACCAACAAAGTATGGACTTTGGTTGCTTTATCTGAAGGGTTAAATCCCCATCAGGAGCGAGTATATCTTGAGAAGATTCTTGGTGTACATGGTGAAGTTGAGACTTTCAAAGCTATGCTTAAGTCCATCCAGATCCTACTTGCCATGGCTACATACCATGACTACGATATCTGGTGGTTGGGTGTCATGACTGCTTTTCTAAATGATGATTTAGAAGACAGCGTCTATAAGTACACAGCCAGAGGGCTTCGTAGACAGTGGGAGCAGCGGAAACGTGTGCAAGATGTTTTATATGATAAAACAGGCATCGCGGAGTTGGAACATCTGTTTTGATGTGGTAGTCAAAGAGTTTGACTTCATCAAAATGGTAAATGAACCTTGTATATACAAAAAGGTAGTAGGGAGTATGGTGGTGATCTTCGTAGAGTACGTGGATGACATACTCTTGATAGGGAAGGAGTTTCCTATGCTACGCTCGGTCAATCTCCGCTTATCACAAGGATTCTCCATATAGGATCAAAGTGATACCTCCTAAATCCTGGGTTTTGGATCTATGAGATAGATCTAATTAGATGTTAGGACACTCACTAGTTGTAGTGAGATGGTATCAATCGATCCTGGGGAGAATCACTGGAAAGGTTCCAGGGTGATAAGAACGACTGAATGTCAGTCGCAGGCATTGTCTATACCCTCCGTGGAGGGACGGTATGTTGGAAGAGTTCCAAGCTAGATACCGTGACATACTAGACGATTAAAGGCAAGATACATCGTTACCAAGGATGCTACCAAAGAGGCAGTCTGGATATATATAAGTTCATAAGATGAACTTCGTTCTTGCCATTGTGTGATATTGGAGTTGTGGCTTTAGCCAAGGAACTACCGTCCCATCAGAAATCCAGATATAATTCTTAGGCAGTATCACCTGATCATGGAGATGGTTGATCTCCAGGGAGATCGAGGTTAGGAGAGTAGACGCAGAGGACGACAGCGCGGATCCACTCACAAAGGCCTTTTTCCCAGTAGAGACTTTTATGGGATGGTTGAGTATGAGATACTTCAACCGCAGCTAATTGTTGGGTATGCGATACCATAACAGATGGCCCTAGTGCAAGTGGGAGATTGTTAGTTATATGTATGCCCTAGAGGCCATTACTGTACATACGATGTATATTGTAGTGGATGCTTGGACATATATAGGGAGGATTTTCCTGCTCGACATGATAGTATGCTATCTGGTTGTACTTTATCTTAACATGTACTCTGATTGTCTCTATGTTACATGTTGATAAAGCCCTTAGGATATGTACTCGACTACTGGGACTATGATGAGATCATACTAGTGGGGCCACGGTAGTCGACGAGTACATCCTATAACTGTTCCTAGTCGAGGGTGTATCGAGACAGGGCATCGATGCACCAGAGTAGACTAGCGTATACGCATCTTGACCCATATGATGGGCAATGGATGATCCCATATCCATCGGTGTTTGACATCAAGGATGGTGTACGGGTGCTCAGTGGAGACTGGGTACACTGGACGGACTCGCCGAGAACTCCCAGATGGTATTATACCATACGTCAGATGGCAGTTCTCCGGTGACACTGGTACAGAGTAGTCTGTCGACCCGAGATCGTCATAGAGTCTTGTGTGATTCCCACTGTGCTTTGATTTCCATCATACCACGTCCAAGAGGGCGTGCAAAAAGGTGGCTTTTCGGTACAGTCCCGAATCACATGGAGGCAATGAGCGATAGGAGGGGATTCGTCTCTCCCGGTATAGGGAGTTGATGTTGTGCTGTGTTCGATTGGCTATAACCGGAAATCCCTGGCCAGGGTTGCTGAGATTTACCGGTAAGTGTTATCAGTAGTTTCTTAAACTGTTATACACCTCATATCGACACGACTTATCGAGCTACTGGGGTCTGACGTTCACCACCCCTAGGCGAGATATGCGACATATCAGACGACGAGACCGGACTGTACGGGAGTGTTACTGTTTGGATTCACAGGAGAATGTACAGGCTTGATTGTTGATCTTCTGAGCGCTCAATACCTGGGTAGCTGTTACGTTTAGCTGACCGCTTGCAGCTTGTGGGTGTTTGATATGATCATCACCTACTGCCGGCGTATTGACGATTCTTTAGAGTCCTACACAGAGGTTTCTTGGCACAGGCAAAACGGAGTAGGAGCACATATGTGATATGTGCGGGACCGAGGATAATGCGATATGTGATACCGTATTATATTCTCGAGATATTTGATATCAGCCGGGTCATCGGATCAAGTGTTGATTCGATGAATCGGTACGGATAAATATTAGTCGGTTATATGCGATATAGCCGGATTGTCGGATCAAGTGTTGATTCGATAATTTAATGTATAATAATATATTTGATATATTAAATTGCATTAACTAATATTTGCTCACTAAAAGATTCTTTTTCTCACTCGGGTAATATATTGATATATATGCGATATATGTTAAATGTTTTATTTTATTTTGTTACGATAAATATTATATATGTGATATATAATATTGTAACATGATATGATAACTAATGCAACTTGTTTAGTAGAGATTAAACATGGTTAGGGTTTGATTAGGGTTAAGGTTTTCTAGAAGTTTCTAGAAGCTTTCCTTTTTTGTTTTGGAAAAGATATTTTGCTAGATATTTCCTTAACCTAACCAAACCTTTAACCTTAGTCAAATCTCTACAAGGGTTAGTTTGACCATGGTTACATTATTCATCATATCATTTCATTTACTGTTCATCACAAAAGGATTCAACATTATTGTTCATCATCTTCTTCCTTCTTCTTCTTTGCTTGAAATGGTTTCTTGCTTTGATTTTTGTGATGGATAAATATGAGAAAAATATAAATAAAGAGAGCAAAAATCCTACTTCATCATCCTCATCTTCCCTTGCCATTTAGATGAGGGTGTTCACATCATTTCATGAGTGTTAGCTTTTGTTAAAGAAACTTCAAGGTAGATCATCTTAGTATCGAAGATCGGAAGCAAAGGTTGCGTCTTTCTCTTCATGGAACCTCTCGAGAGTCCAGATCCCGATGATCGCAGCGAAGGGACCACAACACGGAGCATATGAAGTGAAGGACCGGATCTACAAAGGTTGTAATCCCTCTCACTTAGTGTTAAAATGTTTAGCATGTTAGTTTTCGCCTAATCTCTAGTTTAAAGTTCCGTATTCGGGTTGTTCGGTACGGCTAAATTTTTAATCGGGCATGGTTGATGCCTCGTAGACCCTTGTGCGCGTGCCTAGCAACCCTACACATTTTAAGTGAACCAATACTAGTTAATGCAAAGTAATATATCAAATATATAATTATACATTAAATCATTAAATCAACGCTCGATTTAACGATCCGGTCATATCGCATATGACCGACTAATATCCAATGTATCGGCTTATCGAATCAATCCTTGATTCGATAACTAGGTTATATCGCATACAACCAATCGATACATTCATCGCGAGAATAGATTACGGTATCACATACACGCATTATTCTCGATCCCGCACATATCTCATATGCGCTCCTATCTCGTTTCGCTTGAGCCAGGAAACCTCTGTGTAGGACTCTAAAGACTCATCAATACGCCGGCAGCAGGTGATGATCATATCAAACACCGACAAGCCGCAAGCGGTCTGCTAAACGCAACGGCCACCAGGGTATTGAGCGATCAGAAGATCGACGAGCAAGCCCGCTCATACTCCTGTGAATCCAACCAGTAACACTTACCGTACAGTCCGGTCTCGTCGTCTGATATGTCGCATATCTCGCCTAGGGGTGGTAAACTTCAGACCCCAATAGCTCGATAAGTCGTGTCGATATGAGGTCTATAACAGTTCGAGAAACTACTGGTAACACTTACCAGTAAATCTCAGCAACCATGGCTAGGGATTTCCGGTTATAGCCAATCGCACACAGCGCAACATCAGCTCCCTATACCGGGAGAGACGAATCTCCTCCTATCGCTCGTTGCCTCCATGTGATTCGGGACTGTACCCAAAAACCACCGTTTTGCACGCCCTCTTGGACGTGGTAAGGTGGAAATCAAAGCACAGTGGGAACCACATAAGACTCTATGACGATCTCGGGTCAACAGACTACTCTGTACCAGTGTCACCAGAGAACTGCCATCTGACGTAAGGTATAATACCATCTGGGAGTTCTCGGCGAGTCCGTCCAGTGTACCCAGTCTCCACTGAGCACCCATATATCATCTCTGATGTCAAACACCAATGGATATGGGATCATCCATCGCCCATCTGTATGGGTCGAGAAGATATACACTAGTCTACTCTGGTATATCGATGCCCTGTCTCGATACACCCACGACTAGGGACCTTGAAGGATGTACTTATGGACTACCATGTCCCCACTAGTATGATCCGCATCATAGTCCAGGTAGTCAAGTACACATCCTAAGGGCTTTACCAACATGTAACAGAGAGACAATTAGTGTACATGTTAAGGTAAAGAGCAACCAGATAGCATACTATCATGTCGAGCAAGAAAGTCCTCCCTATATATGTCCAAGCATCCACTACAATATACATCCTATGTATAGTAATGGCCTCTAGGGCATACATATAACTAACACGACCGTGTCTCGAGTTTGTCCGGATTCTGCTTTTTAACATAGGCTGGACAACCCCAAATCTTAATTCGTTTAAGAGATGTTCTCTTCCCATGCCATATCTCATATGGTGTGGTAGACACGGTTTTGGTTGGGACCCTGTTCAGTAGAAATGCTGCAGTCTCCAATGCATGCCCCCAAAATGAGACGGGTAACTCAGCATCACTCATCATGGAACGGACCATATCTAATAGGGTCCGATTCCGTCATTCTGACACACCGTTGTGCTATGGTGTGTAAGGAGGAGTGAGCTGAGAGAGAATCCCATTCTCTTTTAGGAAGTTTGCAAACTCTGTACTGAGGTACTCCCTACCTCGATCTGATCGAAGCATTTTGATGCTCAAGGCGGTTTGTTTTTCTACTTCTTGTTTATATTCAGTGAATTTCTTGAAAGCTTCGGATTTGTGTTTTAATAAAAATACATGACGAATCTTGAGAAATCATCAATGAAAGTAATGAAGTATGAAAAACCGCCTCTAGCCTGTGTAGACATTGGCCCATATACATCACTATGTATGAGGCCTAAGAGCTCAGTAGCTCTTTCTCCGTGTCCGGTAAACGGAGTTTTGGTCATTTTACCCTTGATATAAGTCTGGCAAGTCGCATAAGATTTATATTCAAAAGGGTTTAAATATCCATCTTTGTATAACTTTTTTAGTCTTGTTTCATTAATATGACCAAGTCTACAGTGCCAAAGAAAAGCTTCATTTATTTCTGAAAGTTTTCTTTTATTAGTGTGTTGTATGCTGAAAACTGTGTGTTGATTTAGGACGTATATCCCATTATTAAGCGTACCATACCCAACCAACATTTGATTCAGGTGAATGTTCATAACATTGTTCTGCAATACAAAATTATATCCTTCATTGTCTAACAAAGAAACGGATATTATATTACAAAGCATACTAGGTGCATAATAACATGGGTTCAAAACCAATATACACCCAGATGGCAACCCTAAGTGATACTCTCCTACTGCAACTGTATGTACATTGGAACCATTTCCAACGCAGAGAGTATGGTCACCTGTCTTCAAAACCTTGCTATTTCTCAGCCCCTGCATAGAATTGCAAATGTGAGAACCTGAAACGGTATCTAATACCCAGAAATCAGAGTTTATTGAAAAACAGTTTTCTGTCACAAACACACCTGAAGCGGAAGCATCCCCATGCTTCTTCTTGAGATCTAAGTACTCCGTGCAGTTGCGCTTCCAATATCCTGTTTTGTGGCAGTGATAACATTCCCCTTCCCCGATTCTCCAGCTTTGGACTTGTCCTTCCCCTTAACCATTTTAACTCCACCCCTAGGCTTGGTAGGCTTCTTCTTTATCCTTCCCTTGGCCTTAGCCTTTGGGCGAGAAGAGGAAGATTGCCCAACACTCAAAACGGGAGTTTTCACTGATTTCAGTGTGCTCTCTGCACTCCTTAACATATTAAGGAGTTCAGGTAGTTCCTTCTCCATGTTGTGCATGTTGAAGTTAACTATAAATTGAGCAAAGGTGGAGGGGAGAGACTGCAGAATAATATCCATATATTATTCATTGTCCATTGTCCATCCAAGGTCCTCAAGCTCTTCTATGAGAGCTATCATTTTCAGAACATGGTCTCCTACTGGTGTGCCAGGGGCCATTCATATCTAAAACAGTTTTCTTGATACTTCGTATCGTAATACACGGGATTTCTCTCCATACAACTCTTTTGTATGGAGGAATATGGCGTGAATGTCCATATTCTCGTGCTGCTTTTGATCTGTGTTATCCATCGATTCAAGCGCGAGGCATTTGGCCGTGGCACAGTCAGCGTCCCATGTCTTGCGGACTTCAATATCCACAGCTGAGGATTTAGGACCTGGGACGGGCGGGGCTGGAGCCGTGAGGACATATGATACCTTATCATAAGTCAAGGCAATGTTAATATTCCTCAGCCAGTCTTTATAATTGGTCCCATTCGGTTTATTTTTATCTAGTAGAAGCTTGAGTCTTGTCATTGGTATCTGCCATTAAGAGAGAGAAAAGAATACACTCAGCGAAAGCTCTTGCAAAGATCAGATTGGTTATTATCTTATCTAATCGATGTCTCCCACTGCTTTAATCAAGTTTTTCTTTCAAACCTTAAAAAGAAAACTAGCCAGGATTAATTACAGTCTACAACTTCGCTAACCGTTCAGCCAGGCCAGTGTCGGTACTTGAGGGAGGTTCCCCGTGGTTTCGCACGGACCTAATTAATATAAACCTCGTCTTCCCAAAGGCGTAGCCCCGTGAACACCTTTCTAGACACCTAATGGGTTAGCTAATTGTAAACTGCAAAACTCTCCTGGGAGCTGTAAGTCCACGGTAGCGCCACGGCCGTCTAACAGATGCCAAATGCGGAACAAAAACTTTTTACAACTGGCGCTATCGCGTACTATAACCCGGATCTGCCATTAAAGCTAAACTAACAAACTACAAAGTAGGTAGAAGAGTTATACCGAACGATCCGAGTCCTTCGGTCTTCAACCATCATCCCACGCTTTGTTGCGGCTGTTCCGATCTCTTGAATCTCCAGTCTTCTCGTCCAGGTGGCACCACGTCGACGGATCTTTAAACGGGCTCCCGCCTCTGAACCGAGGCAACTCGATCATCAAGTTTGCTAAAAGAGATGACCAAGATTGATGTAGAGAATGAGTAGAACACTTTGTCTCGTTACGTCCAAAGCTATGGACGAACGGTTAATGAAGTTGCCTTTTATGGAATCGGGTGATAAGAATTTGAGCTATATGAAATTTCCATGCACAAATCTATCATAATCTTTTCCCCTATGAACAACAACCATAATCCCATAAGAGGAGGGGAGGCCGGCCACTATATAGAGGGGAGGGAGGTGAGTGTAGGAGAGGGGGAGGTGATCACAAGATCAATGAAGAGGATGAGTCACATAATACCATGTATGAACACATTTAATGAAACAAATGAATCACTAACCTTGTCATCTAAAACATTAAATGAACATTTAAAGTACTAATGACTCACTCGCCTAGTCACCATCCTGGTCACCATCTAGAAGCTTCCACACTCATCTCAAGAAAAGATAAATCCGCATTTAACTGAATGTTAAATACGGCTGATAGAAAACTGGAAACTGGCAACTTCCAAAAGTGATCCTGAAACGAATTTCAGGATAACCCCGTATCAGTATAAACATACCCGCATTTGTATTACGACCGAATACAAATGCAACTGAGACAAAGATATTATATATACACAGCATAATACTCAGATCCGGCTTAAACCAAAGCCGACCAGTATTATCCGCCCGAAATATGATACGTGCGTAAACGCACGTGCATTTTCCGAACCCTGCCATAAAACCATACGGACTCTACAACGTTTCGCCAGAACTTGGGAAAGTGTCTGTGAGGGATTCTAATGACTCATCAACACACTGGCAGTAGGTATAACCACTAGCACGTCAGAGGTACTGGCTGTACGTAACGGTTGCCTATGTATTTATTGGAAGGGAAGCTGACGAGCGAACTCATCCATAAACCCTACTGAGCCTAACAGTGAAAATATACATACAGTCCGGTCCGTTCGTCTATGAGTATCGCATATCGTCCTAGGGGCTGGTAATGTCAGACCCCCAATAGAGGTATAAGTCGTGTCAGAGAGTGGCCCAGAACACCCTGAGATACTACTAGAGTACCTACCAATAAATCTCCTGCCTCGGCCGAGGGCTTTGTGTAATGGCTCTCCTAGACACAGCGCGATCTCACCCCCAATACCGGGAGAGACGAATCCCCTGCCGATCCGCTCACTTGCCTCCATGTGGCTCGGGACTGTACCCAAAAAAGACCTGTTTGCACGACTCCTTTGAGCCGTGGTAGGGTAGAAATCAAAGCACAGTGGGAACTCACACGAGACAAATGACGACCTCAGGTCGATGAACTAACCTGTACACATGTCACCAGGGAACTGCTATCTGACGATATGTATAATACCAACTAGCATGTTCCCGGCGAGTCCTGTCCGGTGTACTCATAACCTAATAAGCACCTGTATACATCTTAGGCGATCCTACTGACACCAATGGCTTGTGAGACCGGCCATTACCCCTCATCGGGGTCTCGACTGTATACACTAGTCTACTCTGGAGTATCGATGCCCTGTCTCGAAACTCCCACGACTAGGGACACTTTAAGGATGTGCTTACAGACCCCAGCTCCCACGTATATGATCGCCATCATACTACTGGTAGTCAAGCAAGAATCCTATGGGCTCTATCAACATGCAATAGCGAACTAAAGCATGTATACGATGATAAAGACAAACCAGATAGCATACTATCATCTCGAGCAAGACTGTCATATCGGTATTGGTCCTGCCTTAATCATTGCAATCACGTACCTGCGATCCAATAATTGACTTTGAGGGCACTATCTCCAACAGGAGCAACTATTTCCCACAGTGGGATCGGGATCCAACCATCATATGGAAGGTATGCAATCTCATTGCAAATTTCAACTATTGAAATTCCCGATGTGGTTTTTACCCCAAGTACCCATGACCTTAACTATGGTCAACAAATCATAAGCACCAGTCAAGTTCTACCCGTCATTTCTTGATTAATTAGACTAACTCACATGACCCTTAACTATGGTCAACAAAGTCGCGTGAATGTCCTAATTAATCTGCATCATATGCAGTGTAGGAAGACATCACTTAGCTACCGTACACTACGCCTTAACTATAGTCAACAAACGTAGCACGAATACTAAGTACTCTACTTCCTAAAATGACGGAGGGTTGCGGTTGATTTTTAAGAAAATCTTTAACGCTTTGAACTTGATATCGTCATAGAATCAAATGCTTTTCAAAAGGAGTTGCTTGAGCTCCGCGGTTTTGAAATGTATCTTTTTCATAAAGAGCCGAGTGGTTTTCAAATCCGATTCTACAACATCTTTTTAGGTTTATTTTCTTTACATTAATCATATTAATGTAGCCCCATCATTTAAGTTCTTAAGCCAACCACAGAAAAGAAATGAAAATACAACGTACGCTTATGCCATCCGCATTCGCCGCAATGTTCCGTTATGCACCGTTAGGTTACTTAACTAACGGCATACCGGGACGGGACTAGCGCGGGTGTAAAACATAAGCAACGTCTACTATATATCTCATATATAATATAGCATTCATCTCAGATATCACATCACAGTATACAGGCAGCAGAAACACAGATATGATAATATAGGATATACTAGGACGTCCGTATTTAGTATTTAGCCAACAATAGAAAATACGGATTCCACAATCGCGATGAATAGCCAAGCCAACACCCTTAGACCCCTACGAGAGCGGTAAGCAACCCTGCCAATTCTAGAGTTTAGGAGACCCGGTCTCGACTCCTCGAGATGACCTCCCACTGAACCCCAGAACCTGGTCACTCGTGCTCCCCTCCTTGGGTCTATCCTAATGCAGAAAAGTAAATAATATACAACACTGGTGATATCATCCTCAACCTGGAAGTGCCCCAAATAAAAGAATATTACATTACATTTGAATTTTACATGAATGAAAAGAAAACTCTCATCTCACATCAAATCCCCCGGCTATTCAATCACGACAATCCTACATATCAAATCTCAGCAACACATAATATCACATATCATCAACATAAGTAAGTATGCGTACCTCGATTGTCGTTGATGTATAGCAACGAAACCGGCGATATACCACAAACTACACTTACGGTCACAGAGAAATAAAATGAAAAACTACAACAATTGGAATTGTAACCGTCTTTAGACAACACAAACCCGGAATATCACATATACAAGATTTCATGCCTAACAATGTAAAGCTCGCATTTCGGTCTCATCCATGAAAACACCTTTTCAAAACAAGCCGGATAATTCAACAAGATTTCCGATTGTTGCTGAGGCCGAACTGCTAGATTTACACGCAATAAACAAATTTGTAGATTCCAATTATTGTATCAAATATTAATAAACTAGGCGACGTTAAAACATTCGATCGAACAATTGAACACCCAAAGACTTCTCAGAAAGCTCAACACCTGAGCAGATTTAAAAAATACCAGTAACTGCACAAAATACATACGGGCCTGCACAAGAAAATAAGGCCCATAACTCTCCTACTGCGCGGCGGAACCGCCGCAGAAAGGCCACTATGGCCACGGTTCCACGGTCGTACGGATGAGTCAGGGCGTTGTACTTCTTGTGGGCCCATAAAATACCCTGCTGAATTTTTTAAGTATTTTTAATTTGAAAAAATCCAGGTTTTAGAAAAATTTCCAGAGAGCACCCCTCGGGCGTCGTGTTTTGTTCGTTCGAGGTTTTTAACGTCGTCTAGGTTACCCTAAGGCTCTAGTTTGGCTCTGATACCATGAAGGGTTTCCTTTAGCACCACTACAAGGGTTTGGAGGCATCACACATGCCATATTTAAAATTTATATGGTGCTAGAGAAACAAGCCTAAGGATCATTCTAGAAAAGCTAGGGTAACAAAACTATAACACAAACACAAGTAGTAAAAGCTAGGGTTTTGAGAGTACAACCTTTGTAGCTCCCTATGCTAGACTCCTTGGCTACTTGAGGGTTGGAAAAGGCTCACTTGAGATCCTCTAGGTCCACGACGATCCACCCGGAGTCCTCTTTGTCCAAGCTTGAAGCTCTACTAGATCAAGAGAAGAAGTAGAAGCTAACACTCTACACTAATGGGCAAGACTAGTGTAGAATGGTGATCTGGTTTGTTTTCTCACTTCAAAACCCTAACTTGATGACTCTTTTGCTCACAAGTGAAAGCTAGAGAGCAAGAGAGAAAGGAGGAAGAAGATGATGGCTTGTGAAGAGCTCAAGATAATGATAAGCTTATGAATAAAAATGAGAAATGAAAATATATATATTTTCTCTTTCTCATTCTTAACCATGGTTATAAAATATCTAGATATTTATTTTGGATCAAAAATGGCCATAGAAATTAAATCATGGTTAAAGTAAAGGGTTAATGCAAGAATAAAATATTAAACCATGATAACAATTTCCATTTCCATTTTTCTTTTCCAAAAAAGAAATATCCATATATTTATAAATGGTGTGAGTCTTATATTGCCACCATCCACTATATCAACAACCATGATAGAATTATGTATGCATGTATGTGTGCATGCACATCCATATGTGCATGAATGAGAATAAATGCATGCATACAACAAGAAGACAAGAAAGGGTTTAAAGTGAGAAACTAATGGTCAATGATAAATCAACACTTGATTTAGCAAACCGGTCATATCACATACGACCCGACCAAAAGAAAACCGCCCGATTAATATACGGTATCTCATACGCGCATTTTAACCGGGTCCACGCGCATATCTCATATGCGCACCACATCGTTTCGCCTGGACTAGGTAACTCCATTGTGGGACTCTAAGACTCGTCAATACGCCGGCAGTGGGTGATGATCATATCAAGCACTCCCAAGCCTCAAGTGGTCAGCTAAACGTAACGGCCACCCGGGTATTGAGCGATCAGAAGAAAACAAGCGAACCTGTCACAACTCCCATCGAGCCAACCGGCAACACTACCGTACAGTCCGGTCTCTTCGTCAGATATGCTGCATATCGAGTCTAGGGATGGTAACGTCGACCCCAATAACTCAATAAGTCATGCCGATGAATGGTCTATAACAGATCGAGAAACTACTGATAACACTTATCAGTAAATCTCAACAGCCCTGGCCAGGGACTTACTGATATAGCCAATTGAGCACAGCACAGCATCAACTCCCAATACCGGGAGAGACGAAACCCCTCTTATCGCTCATCGCCTTCGTGTGTCTCGGGACTGTACCCAACATCCACCTGTTTGTACGACTCAGTAGAGCCGTGGTAGGGTGGTAATCAAAGTACAGTGGGAGAACACACAAGACTCTATGACGATCTCGGGTCTACAGACTAACCTGTACCAGTGTCACCTGAGAACTGCTATCCGGCGATAGATATAATTCCATATAGGAGTTCTCGGCGAGTCTGTCCAGTGTACCCAGTCACCACTGAGCACCCGTATACGATATCGATGTCAAACATCAATGGATGTGGTAACATCCATCGCCCATCATATGGGTCTAGTATCATATACGCTAGTCTACTCCGGTATATCGATGCCCCATCTCGATACACCTACGACTAGGGACTTTTCAGGATATGCTTATAAACTACAGATGTCCCACTAGTATGATCTCCATCATAATCACAGTAGTCAAGCCTATATCCTCAGGGCTTTATCAACATGCATGAATGAATAAAAACATGATCAAGTCAACATGTCAGATAAAGAAGAACCAGATAGCATACTATCATCTCGAGCAAGAATGTACACTGAATATATATATATACATGTATAAATACATCCACTATCATATAATGGCCTCTAGGGCATACATATATCCAACAATAATGAGGATGATCGCCTTATTCCCAATAACTTACTCCCACTCATCATCTGTAAAACCATACAGATGTGAGAATTATACCTGGTAAATACATATCCTGGAGTAAGTATCTAATTGGGAAATCGGTTTTCCTTTAACAACGCACAGTGAAACTGAAACATGAAAATGTTTCGTAGGGGTATCCTGGTATTCCTAGTAATGTCTCCTCCATTATTCAAATTCATGACTGTAACAGTATATTTCGTTGCCATCTCTCCAAATCCCTTTATATGTCTTTAGTCGTTACCTTCTGTACACCATCATTAGGCTTAATGGTTTTCTTCCTTCCCTACCGTTCGGCACCAGCCTATGGTTTGGAAGAAGACTATCCAATAAGCGTAATAGGTGTACCCTCCTAAACCAAGGAGTACTCGCAACCTGAGAGAAGGTGATGATAAAAGACAACTAAATAATACCTTATTCTATTCCTCCTGAACCAGAGAAAAGCAAAGGTGAAATAGGAGTGGCGATGAACTATACGGTTTGGTCGTGAATGATACATGTCGCATTTTACTTTGCCCTCTTTCTAATCCCTTCATATGTCTTTACTTATTACCTTCTGTACACCCTACTTAGGCTAATTGGTTTTCTCCTTTCCCTACCTTTCGGCACCTGCCTATGGTTTGGAAGAAGACTATCCAATAAGCGTAATAGGTGTACTCTCCTAAACCAAGGAGCCCTCGCAACCTGAGAGAAGGTGATGATTAAAGGAAACTGAATAAACCAATTCAATTTCTCCTGAACCTGAATCCATCCCCGAAGAAGTCCCTTCGAGTTCGTATATGACCATACGATGGATTTATCCAATGGAAGTGGATGTTCGTAGTAATACGAGGTGTTCTGGAGAAATGCAAAGGGTAAAAGAAGGAGCGGCAATGATATATGCAACTCAGAAAATCCAAAAGCCAGTATTTTAAGAAGGTTCAGTCAACTCGGTCACTGAGTTATGTCTAGGGTCAGTCAATGGTCGCTGCCAAAGAGAGAGAGAAAAGAAACACTCTTCGTGCACTCTAACCTAGATCAGAATGATTATCACTTTATCTAATCAGGAAACCTCCCACTGTATCGTCAATTTCTCCTCCAAACCTGAAAGAAGAATTAGTCAGGATCATCCGAAGAGTAAACCAACTCATCAGTGGGAATCGGTATCCAACTATCTGTTAGTGTTTATGTCCTAGAGGCCATTACTGTATCATACTAGTTTGTATATTACTTAATGGAAGCTTGGGATATTCACAGTTATATTGACAGTCTTGCTAAAAATGGTAGTATGCTACTTGGTTTATGTCTACTTTAATATGTGCATATGTTTCTTTTAACGTATCGCTTATGAATATTAGTAGAGCCCTTAGGATCTTTGCTTGATTACCAGCGTTGTGATGGCAATCACACTAGTGGGGGCTAGGTAGTCTATAAGCAACATCCTATACAGGTCCCTGGTTGTAGGATTATCGAGATAGGGCATCGATACTCCAGAGTAGACTGGTGTATACGCTTCTCATCCCAGCATAGGGAGATGGTCTGTCCCACAGCCATCAGTACGTCGTACTGGAGATAGTATGCAGGTGCTCGTTAGGTTACGGGTACACCGGACAGGACTCGCCGGGAACTGCAGGTTGGATTTATACCCATCGTCAGATAGCAGTTACCAGGTGACATGATTACAGCTTAGTCCGTCGACTTGACACTGCTACTTCGCCTCGGGTGTGTTCCCACTGTTCTTAGATTACTACCCTACCACGGCTCAAAGGAGTCGTGCAAACAGGTAGTAGTTGGGTGCAGTCCCGAAGCACTTGGAGGCAGTGGCGATTAGACAGGATTCGTCTCTCCCGATATTGGGGGTTGATATCGCGCTGTGTATCGAGAGCCATTACGCCAAGTCCCTGGCCAGGGCAAGCGATATTTTCTGGTAGGTTCCAGTAGTTTCTCAAGGTGTAATGGGCTTCACTCCGACACGACTTATACCGCTATTAGGGGTCTAATGTTTACCGCCCCCTAGGCCCGATATGCGATAGTCCTTGACGAACAGACCGGACTGTACGGAGATTGTCACATCAGGCTCAGTAGCAGTTCGGATGGGTTTCCTCATCGGCCTTCTTATCAACATCTACCTGGGGACCGTTACGTACAGCTAGTATCGCTTGCGACCTGTTGTTAAACCCACTGCCAGCTTAGTGTCGAGTCTTTAGAGTCCCACACAGAGAGTTTCCCTGCACCGGGCAAAAGGTGTAGAGGTCGTATGGTTTTACTGCAAGGTCGCGATCACTTACGTACACTTGTGCACGTATTATGATCGGGAAGATAATACTAGCAGGCTTTGGTTTAAGACAGATTCTAGTATTATACAGATGGATTTATTCAGTCAAAGACTATCCGTGTTTTTCAAAAATACGGATGGGAGGGGCAGTCTCGTAATTTGTCGGGAAGCTTCTAGAAGAAGATGACTCATTTGTTTTTATTTCTTTTTAGGATTTAAACAAATGAGGTGGAGAGATGAGATGTAGGTTTCCATTAAATGGATAATGACTCATGAGATGATTCATCTCAAATGAATTAAATGAAGCATGCTAGATATTATGATAGATATTTGTTGTGATATTTTGATGCTTCATATTAGTCAAAAGATGAGAAATTATTCTTTTGATTATCACAAAAGCTTTCTCTCTCCTCAAGTTTTCATCTTCTTCCTCAAAACCCTAATAGCTCTCATGAGTTGAGAAACCTAGGGTTTAAGTGACTAACTAATCCATCTTATTACTCTATACCCTCTAGGACTTCTAGATTAGCGATCTAGAAGCCGTAGTTATCTCAGATTCGAGATAGAAGCTCGAACTATAGACTCTCGGGTGGATCGTCTTTGCCTCGAGGAGGCCGTTGAGGTGCCGACGTTCCATAGAGCCTACGAGGTGTGGAAGACAGCGATGATGACCCGAAGGACAAGTAACGTGAGGTATAACTTTGAATCAGAGTAGTTAAACCTTTCGTAGTTTGCTAGTAATGGTTTAGACACGATCCATGTGCTCAAATCCGTGTTACGAAGCTTTGATAATTGTTTTTCATATATTTCGCCTCCCCGCAAGCTCGCGGGGTGCGTGACATGGACTTACAGTGGTATCAGAGCTTACTAAACCTTTACTAGCTTGTTAGCAACTAATTAGAATTTCGATCGTCAGAAAAACGCGAAAACATAACCCCGGACCCCTCAAGTTTCTGTCAATTTTAAACGTGTCGAAAAAATTATTTGATAGGTATGAAAATTCACAGCAGGGAATTATAAGAATACTGGGGAAATACGAGGAGGTAACTCGATTGGACTGCCGCAGAAGCGCGGCGGATTAGTGCAATCCGCCGCGGATCCACGGCCGAGTCAACTCAGAGTTGACTCGGATTTACACAGTAATTCTTGAATTTGGGTGTTTTGTTTTCCTGTATATTCTGTTTCTGCCCAGGTTATTTCAGTGCTGGCTTGCACATGGGGTAGAGACGGAAAAAGGTTGTCGATCGATATTCTAAGTTATTTGTTAATCGGGTTTTATCTGTAATGTTTAATGTGTTTGTAAACCTCCCCTAATTGCTAGTATGTCGGTTAGCAGGGGGTTGCACATTTCTGTAATGGTTTTTACTGGCTTGTGTATATGAACTTGATTGGATCGTTGTGATGATTAGCCGGGGTTTGAGATGAGTTTTTATATTCATTCATTCGATGTAAATTGTAATATGATGTAATATTCTTTTGCGGGGCACATCCGAGCTGAGATTGTAGCCACCGTTGTATTATTTCATTTACTGTTTTATGCTCCTAGGATAGTCCCAAGGTGGGGTGCACAAACTACCGGATACTTTGAAGTGTTTAGTGGCCTACTCACGTTGTTGAGGGAGACCGCTTCACTTCGGGTACTTGGTGGGTAGTTTGCCGTACCCGTAGAGGTCTAGGGTGGGGTAATGACTATTCATCACAACTGTGTAATCCGTTTTTCGTTGCAGGCTCAAAGGAAACGCTGATTGCTTGTATATTCAATAATGTTCATCTGTGATCAGGAATGTCTATTATTGCGTCTGACGAATGTACAATATCTATATATGATAGCTATTAGACGTTACTTATGTTTTACACCCGCGCTAGCCCAGCCCCCGCTCTGTCGTTAGTTAAGTAACCTAACGGGTGAATGACGGGACCCAGTGGCGAATGCGGATGGCATAAGAGGACGTTGTATTTTCGTTGTTTTCTGCAATGATAGGTTAATTGATGGGACGCATTATATTAATGCAAAGAAAATAAACCAAAGTTGAATCGTTAGAACATATTTAAAAGAAACCACTTGGTTATTTTAAAAAAGGAGAGCAGAATTTTTAATTGCGGAGCTTTAACCACTCCTTTTAAAAAGCTATCAGGTTCCTTCGATTATATCAAGTTCACTACGTTCACGATTTCGCCAAAACCAGTCATAGCCCTCCTGTTAGTGTTTATGCCCTAGAAGGCCATTACTGTATCATACTAGCTTGTATATTACTTAATGGAAGCTTGGGATATTCACATGTATATAACAGTCTTGCTAAACATGGTAGTATGCTACTTGGTTTTTCTATCTTAATATGTGAGTGTACGTATTGATAGAGCTCTTAGGATCTTGCTTGTCTACCAGCGTTGTGATGGCAGTCACACTAGTAGGGGCTGGGTAGTCTACAAGCACATCCTTATTCAGGTCTCTGGTCGTTGGATTATCGAGACAGAGCATCGATACTCCGGAGTAGACTAGTGTGTACGCTTCTCATCCCAGTTGGGGAGATGGTCTGTCCCACAGCCGTCAGTACGTCGTACTGGAGATAGTATACAGGTGCTCGTTAGGTTACGGGTACACCGGACAGGACTCACAGGGAACTGTTGGTTGGTTTGATACCAGTCGTCAGTGAACAGTTCCCAGGTGACATGAGTACAGCGTAGTCCGCAGACTTGACACTGCTACTTCGCCTTGAGTGTGTCCCACTGTTCTTAGATTGCTACCCTACCACGGCTCAAAGGAGTCGTACAAACAGGTAGCAGTTGGGTGCAGTCCCGAGCACTTGGAGGCAGTGGCGGTTAGACAGGATTCGTCCCTCCCGGTATTGGGAGTTGATATCGTGCTGTGTCAGAGAGCCATTACGCAAAGTCCCTGGCCAGGGCAAGCGAGATTTGCTGGTAGGTTCCAGTAGTTTCTCAGGGTGTAATGGGCTTCCCTCCGACACGACTTATACCGCTATTAGGGGACTGACGCTTGCCGCCCCCCTAGGCCCGATATGCGATAGTCTTGGACGAACGGACCGGACTGTATGGAGATTGTCACATCAGACTCAGTAGGAGTTCGGATGGGTTTCCTCATCGGCCTTCTTATCGACAACTACCTGGGGACCGTTACGTACAGCTAGTGCCGCTTGCGGTCTGTGGTTAAACCCACTGCCAGCGTAGTAGTCGAGTCTCTAGAGTCCCACACAGAGAGTTTCCTACTCCAGGCGAAACAATATAGAGGTTGCATGGTTTTGCGACAAAGGGTTCGGACGCATACGTGCGTTTACGCGCGTACGACTTTCGGACAGTTTTTACCAGTCGGCTTTGGTTTAAGCCAGTTACTGGTATCCGGTTATTGGATTTTTACAGTCTAAAGTTTTTCCGTATTTTTACGGATCGGAGGGCGTTCTCGTAATTGTTCGAGAAGCTTCTAGAAGATGGTGACTAAGGAGGGTTATGTGTCATATTCATTAAATGAGGTTGTGAGTCATGGTGGTGATTCATTCATTTCATTAATGCACATTTATTGCTTAATGACTCATGCTAATGAATCACCACTAGATATTTTATGAAGCATGATTTATCATCACTCTTTATTCTTTTCTCATTATTAGAAAATGCTTCATAATATATTATGATAGACTCTCTCTCATTTCATTATGATATCTCACATTCTCTCTCCTCAAGCTCTCATCTTCAAACCCTAATCCTTACACCTCATGAGTTGAGATCAAAGGATTAGTTAGACTAAACAATCCATAACCATCACTCTATATCATCCTTTCATCTTTGATTAGCAATCAAAGTTGATTAGTTACCTCAAGTTAGAGGTTTAGCTTGGAGTTTTGCTCTCGGGTGGATCGTCTACTACCTAGAGAAGGCCGAGGAGAACAAGGAGATCGTAAAGACGAAGGACTAGTATCGATAGGTATAATCCCTTAACACTATAGTTTAGTATAGCTATGTGTTCGGTTATTAGTTGTTTAGCTTCGATTTAAGCGGTTAGTCGATGTTCGTTCTTTAAACTTGATCGTTTTTGAAAATTCCGCCTCCCCACAAGTACTGGGGTGTACTACATCGACTTACAGTGGTATCAGAGCCTCGCTAAACACTAAATAACTTGATTGCAAATTTATACGAATTTCGAACGGAAAAACGAAGCCGGAAAACCCTAAAAGTTTCAAGTTTCTGTCGAACTTAAAATGAAGTCCAAAAATTTTTCAGGTGTGTTCAGAAAGCATGAAATGAGTTCAGGAGAACACCCATGAAATTTGAACCCATGACTCGGCAACTCGGCCGCGGAAGCGCGGCGGATCGGTGGGATCCGCCGCCCTTCCGCGGCGCTTTGGCCGACTCATGGGCTCATCTTTCATGTGTGGGTCCACTCTGGTGTTTGGGGTTTTCTGGAATGTTTAATTATTGCTCAGGTTACTGTTTAACAGAGCAGATTTTGGAGCAATATTGATGTTGTTTATTCGATCGAAATTGTACAGTATTTGCATATGGATTATATCTGTGATTGTTTAATGTGTTCGTAAACCTCCCCTAACTGCTAGTATGTCGGTTGGCAGGGGGTTGCACATTTCTGAAATGGTTATATCTGTTTGTGCATATAAACTGTATTGGACTGTTGTGGTGTATAGCCGGGGTATGCAATGGGTTATTGTTTAATTCATTTGTTGTAAATGTAAATTGTTGTAATATTATTTTGCGGGGCACTTCCAGGTTGCGGTTGTAGCCACCGTTGTATTATTTCATTTTACTGTTTTTGCTCCTAGGACTGACCCAAGGTGGGGTACACAAACTGCCGGGCGGGTAGTTTGCCGTACCCATAGGGGTCGAGGGTGGGGTAACGGCTATTCATCACAACTGTGTAATCTGTCTTTTCTTGCAGGCTCAAAAGAAATACAGATTGCTTGCAAATCCAATATTGTTTATCTGTGTTCTGGAATGAATATCATTGCGTCAGACGAATGTAAAATATCTATATATATTGTAGCTATTTAGACGTCACTTATGTTTTACACCCGCGCTAGCCCAGCCCCCGCTCTGTCGTTAGTTAAGTAACCTAACGGGTGATGACGGGACCCCGTGGCGAATGCGGATGGCATAAGAGGACGTTGTATTTTCGTTGTTTTCTGCAATGATAGGTTAATGATGGGACGCATTATCTATAATGCAAAGTAAAAACAAACCAAAGTTTAAATCGTTGGAACAATTTAAAAGAAACCACTCGGTTATTTTTAAAAAACAGATATTTTTAAATGCGGAGCTTTAACCACTCCTTTTAAAAGCTATCAGGTTCCTTCGGTTATATCAAGTTCACTACGTTCACGGTTTCGCCAAAACCATTCGTAGCCCTCCGTCATTTCATCTGGGTATTCAGTAGTATTCAAGCTATGTATTTTGACCTAACGCCAAGGCATAGTGTTTGGTAGCTACTGGGTATTCATTTGTTGCATAGGTAGATGTAGTTAGTTTGGGACAGTCGTATTATCATTTTGGCCGAACGTCAAGGATATATACGGATGGGTTCAAATTGACAAGATAATGATGGGTAGAACTTGACATGTGACTTATGACATTTTGACCTAACGCCAAGGTCATAAGAGCATGGGGCAGAAATAAATATCGGGAATTTCTAAAGAAACTGAAATTTGCAAAGAGATGCATACCATTTTGAGTTTGATGAATGTTGGTAGCATTCCTACAACATTATCAGACGATGATATTTGGATCCCGATCCTACTGTGAGTATATGCTACTTATCAGGATATTCGTCACTTAACGATCAATGCTATAAACCTTGTAGGTGTCCAGAAAGGTGTCAGCGGGGTTACGCCCCCAGAGAAAAGAGGTTATTTAATTAAGGAACTTCGCGAAAGCGTTGGAAAACCTCCCTCGAAGTATCGACACTGGCCTGGCTGAACGGTTAAGCAAGTATTGTACGGTGAGAATAGTCCTGGCTAATTCTTCTTTTATGGTTTGAGGAAGGATTCGAGAAACAGTGGGAGCCATCCAGTTTAGATAAACTAAAAACCACTCTAAACTTGCAAGAGCATCATGCTAAAGTGTTTTCTTCTCTCTCTCCTAATTGCAGCGACCCTGAAAATGACTGGACTTAAGTTACTTTTAGAAAAGAATATACTGACTGGGCCAAACTATAAAGATTGGCTGCGGAATGTCAAAATGGCCTTGACCTATGACAAACTGGGGTACGTCCTCACCGCTACGGCACCTGCTGTCCTTGGTCCCAAATCCAGCAATGCGGATAAGGAAATCCGCAAAACCTGGGATTTAGATTGCGCGAGAGCCAAGTGCATCGTGCTTGCCTCTATGAACAACGAACATCAGAGGAGGCACGAGGATATGTCTCTAGATGGCATATTTCTCCATACAAAGGAACTTTATGGAGAGCAATCTCGTATTGCTAGATACGAGACCTCGAAGAAATTATTTCGAGCGAGGTTGGCTGTCGGGTCATCGGTAGGTGAACATGTCCTACAGATGATCGGCTATATTGAGGAGCTCGCAGACCTTGGGACGACTTTGGATAATGAGCTCTATACAGACCTTATTCTCCAGTCCCTTCCTCCCACCTACGCCCAGTTTATCCTCAACTTCAACCTTCAAGGAAAAGAAGTTGAACTTGCGGAACTCCTGAACATGTTAAGGAGTGCAGAGGGCACCTTACAGAAGGTAAGGGAAACACCCGCTATGTTTGTTGGCGGTTCATCTTCTTCAGGGTCCAAGGCTAGGGCCAAAGGAAGGAAGAAGAAGGCCGCACCCAAACCTAGAGGAGGTGTTAGTAAGGTGGGAAAGAAGGGAAAGAAAAAGCTTGCAGCACCGGTAGTTGGCCAGGATGAGTGCTTCCACTGTCACAGGAAAGGGCACTGGAAGAAGGATTGCAAGGCGTGGAACGCCAAGAACCAGGAACCGAAGCAAGCTGTGGCTTCGACTTCAGGTGTGTTTGTAATTGAGAATTGTCTGTCAATCAACTCTACTTCCTGGGTATTGGATACCGGATCAGGATCTCATATTTGCAATTCATTGCAGGCACTGAGAAACCGTAGGGTGCTGAAGGAAGGTGATATGATCCTCAGGGTTGCTAACGGAGCTAGCGTGGGAGCTGCGTCCGTCGGGGATTATCACCTAGGATTGACGAGTGGACATATTTTGGTTTTGCATAACTGTTATTTTGTACCAAGCTTAACGTGTAATATCATATCAGTTTCCTTGTTATCAAATAAAGGTTATGATTTCACGTTTGTAAGAGATGTTGTTAACATCCACCTTAATCATGGTTTGATTGGGTCCGGTACTCTAAATAACGGCATATATGTTTTAAACCAACTCCAAATTTTCAATGTCCAGAACACACTAAAAAGAAAGTCTCCAGATTTAAATAAAGCTTTCTTATGGCATTGTAGACTGGGTCACATCAATGAGAGAAGGTTGACTAAGTTGCATAGAGAAGGATATTTAGACACGTTCGAATATCAATCTTATGACACTTGTCAATCCTGTCTCAAAGGAAAGATGACAAAGACTCCATTTACTGGACAAGGAGTAAGAGCGAGCGAGCTCTTAGGACTCATACACAGTGATGTATGCGGTCCAATGTCTACACATGCGAGAGGTGGTTATTCCTATTTCATTACTTTCACGGATGATTACTCAAGATACGGATTCATTTATCTGATGAAACATAAATCCGAGGCTTTTGAGAAATTCCAAGAGTATAAGAATAAAGTAGAAAACCAAACCGGCAAAAGTATTAAGACACTAAGATCTGATCGAGGTGGAGAATACTTAAGTGCCGAGTTTCTAGGTTACCTAAAAGAGAAAGGAATTCTCTCTCAGCTTACTCCTCCATACACTCCACAGCATAACGGTGTATCGGAGAGAAGGAATCGAACCCTATTGGATATGGTACGATCCATGATGAGTAATGCTGAGTTACCGCGATCTTTCTGGGGTTATGCGCTAGAATCAGCGGCATATCTTTTGAACATGGTTCCTACCAAGACTGTGCCTACCACTCCATATCAGATGTGGAGCGGGAAGAAACCCCATCTACAGTATATAAAGATTTGGGGATGTCCAGCTTTTGTTAAAAAGCAGCATGTGGACAAGCTCGAGGCACGATCAGTAAAATGTATGTTTGTGGGATATCCAAAGCACTCCAGGGGATATCTTTTCTATTACGCAGAGGAACAAAAGGTGTTTGTTTCTCGTAATGCCCATTTTCTAGAACATCAGTTTTTAGAAAAGGAATCAAGTGGGAGCGAAATAGAACTGGAAGAAATTCCAGAACCACAAACTGCTACTGAAAGTTTGGTAGAACCAGAGGTTCAAGAAGAACAGAACATTCCCGCACCCCTCCGCAGGAGTAGTAGGCCGTCTCATCCGCCTGAGAGATACTACGGTTTTCTCATAGATGGGGATAGAGAGGATTGCATCATAGATGATGATGAACCTACTGACTTCCGGCAGGCCATCCAGAGCGGCGACTCGGTACGATGGCTAGATGCAATGCGGACCGAGATGGAGTCCATGTACACCAACAAAGTATGGACTTTGGACTTTGCTCCAGATGGGGTAAAACCCATAGGATGCAAATGGATCTTCAAGAAAAAGATTGGTGTAGATGGACAGGTGGAAACCTATAAGGCTAGACTTGTTGCAAAGGGTTTTCGTCAAAGACCTGGTTTGGACTATGACGAAACTTTTTCTCCAGTGGCTATGCTCAAATCCATTCGGGTTCTTCTTGCTATTGCTGCCTTCCATGATTATGAAATCTGGCAGATGGACGTAAAGACGGCTTTTCTGAATGGAAATTTAGAAGAGAGCGTCTATATGGATCAGCCAGAGGGTTTCAATCAGAGTGGGAGCAGCGGGAAAGTATGCAAGCTGCTTAAGTCCATTTATGGACTAAAGCAGGCATCGCGGAGTTGGAACATCTGTTTTGATGAGACAGTCAAAGAGTATGACTTTATCAAAAATCCAGATGAACCGTGCATATATAGTAAAGTTGTGGCCAGAAGTGTCGTATTCCTCGTCTTGTACGTGGATGACATTCTATTGATAGGAAATGACATTCCTATGCTACAATCTGTCAAAGGATTCTTGTCACACAGGTTCTCCATGAAAGACCTGGGTGATGCCTCTTACATTCTAGGGATCCGGATCTATCGTGATAGATCCAAGAGGATGTTGGGACTTTCGCAATCCAGGTATATCGACACTGTACTGAAAAGATTCAGTATGGAAGATTCTAAGCGCGGTAATCTACCGGCTTGTCACGGAATCACCCTCTCCAAAGAGATGTCTCCCAAGACTGATTTGGAAAGGGAACGCATGTCTATTATACCCTACGCTTCTGCGGTAGGCTCTATAATGTATGCGATGTTGTGTACCAGACCAGATGTAGCTTACGCACTGAGCGTGGTAAGCCGGTATCAGTCTGACCCAGGGGAGAAACATTGGATAGCAGTAAAGAACATTCTCAAGTACCTGAGGAGGACTAAGGAGATGTTCTTGGTTTACGGCGGAAAAGACCTCAGGTTGGAGGCCTTTGCTGATTCCGGCTTCCAAAGTGATAAGGACGATTCCAAGTCCATGTCGGGTTATGTCTTTACCCTCAATGGAGGGGCGGTGTGCTGGAAGAGCTCCAAGCAGGACACCGTTGCTGACTCGACGATGGAAGCGGAGTATATTGCTGCTTGCGATGCCGCAAAAGAAGCAGTCTGGATGAAGAAGTTCCTAACAGAACTTCAGGTGGTTCCTACCATAGTTGATCCAATACCTCTGTATTGCGACAACAACGGAGCTATAGCTTTAGCGAAGGAACCAAGGTCCCATCAGAAGTCCAGACACATCTTGAGGCGGTATCACCTGATCAGGGAGATCATTGATCGTCAGGAGATCGAGGTTCGGAGAGTTGCTTCAGAAGAGAACATTGCTGATCCATTCACGAAGGCCCTTCCTCAGATTCAGTTCGAGAGGCTACTCGAGATCATTGGTCTGCGATATGCCAGTACATGGCCCTAGTGCAAGTGGGAGATTGTTAGTGTTTATGCCCTAGAAGGCCATTACTGTATCATACTAGCTTGTATATTACTTAATGGAAGCTTGGGATATTCACATGTATATAACAGTCTTGCTAAACATGGTAGTATGCTACTTGGTTTTTCTATCTTAATATGTGAGTGTACGTATTGATAGAGCTCTTAGGATCTTGCTTGTCTACCAGCGTTGTGATGGCAGTCACACTAGTAGGGGCTGGGTAGTCTACAAGCACATCCTTATTCAGGTCCCTGGTCGTTGGATTATCGAGACAGAGCATCGATACTCCGGAGTAGACTAGTGTGTACGCTTCTCATCCCAGTTGGGGAGATGGTCTGTCCCACAGCCGTCAGTACGTCGTACTGGAGATAGTATACAGGTGCTCGTTAGGTTACGGGTACACCGGACAGGACTCACAGGGAACTGTTGGTTGGTTTGATACCAGTCGTCAGTGAACAGTTCCCAGGTGACATGAGTACAGCGTAGTCCGCAGACTTGACACTGCTACTTCGCCTTGAGTGTGTCCCACTGTTCTTAGATTGCTACCCTACCACGGCTCAAAGGAGTCGTACAAACAGGTAGCAGTTGGGTGCAGTCCCGAGCACTTGGAGGCAGTGGCGGTTAGACAGGATTCGTCCCTCCCGGTATTGGGAGTTGATATCGTGCTGTGTCAGAGAGCCATTACGCAAAGTCCCTGGCCAGGGCAAGCGAGATTTGCTGGTAGGTTCCAGTAGTTTCTCAGGGTGTAATGGGCTTCCCTCCGACACGACTTATACCGCTATTAGGGGACTGACGCTTGCCGCCCCCCTAGGCCCGATATGCGATAGTCTTGGACGAACGGACCGGACTGTATGGAGATTGTCACATCAGACTCAGTAGGAGTTCGGATGGGTTTCCTCATCGGCCTTCTTATCGACAACTACCTGGGGACCGTTACGTACAGCTAGTGCCGCTTGCGGTCTGTGGTTAAACCCACTGCCAGCGTAGTAGTCGAGTCTCTAGAGTCCCACACAGAGAGTTTCCTACTCCAGGCGAAACAATATAGAGGTTGCATGGTTTTGCGACAAAGGGTTCGGACGCATACGTGCGTTTACGCGCGTACGACTTTCGGACAGTTTTTACCAGTCGGCTTTGGTTTAAGCCAGTTACTGGTATCCGGTTATTGGATTTTTACAGTCTAAAGTTTTTCCGTATTTTTACGGATCGGAGGGCGTTCTCGTAATTGTTCGAGAAGCTTCTAGAAGATGGTGACTAAGGAGGGTTATGTGTCATATTCATTAAATGAGGTTGTGAGTCATGGTGGTGATTCATTCATTTCATTAATGCACATTTATTGCTTAATGACTCATGCTAATGAATCACCACTAGATATTTTATGAAGCATGATTTATCATCACTCTTTATTCTTTTCTCATTATTAGAAAATGCTTCATAATATATTATGATAGACTCTCTCTCATTTCATTATGATATCTCACATTCTCTCTCCTCAAGCTCTCATCTTCAAACCCTAATCCTTACACCTCATGAGTTGAGATCAAAGGATTAGTTAGACTAAACAATCCATAACCATCACTCTATATCATCCTTTCATCTTTGATTAGCAATCAAAGTTGATTAGTTACCTCAAGTTAGAGGTTTAGCTTGGAGTTTTGCTCTCGGGTGGATCGTCTACTACCTAGAGAAGGCCGAGGAGAACAAGGAGATCGTAAAGACGAAGGACTAGTATCGATAGGTATAATCCCTTAACACTATAGTTTAGTATAGCTATGTGTTCGGTTATTAGTTGTTTAGCTTCGATTTAAGCGGTTAGTCGATGTTCGTTCTTTAAACTTGATCGTTTTTGAAAATTCCGCCTCCCCACAAGTACTGGGGTGTACTACATCGACTTACACCTCCGTCATTTCTTATGGATGGTCAGTAGTATTCAAGCTATGTTTGTTGGCCTTCGTCAAGGCATAGTGTTTGGTAGCTGCTAGGGTATTCATTTGTTGCATAGATAGATGAGTTAGTTTGGGACAGTCATATTACCTTGTTGGCCTTTATCAAGGATATGTACGGGTGGGTTCAAATTAACAAAATAATGATGGGCAGAACTTGACATGTGACTTATGATTTGTTGGCCTTCGTCAAGGTCATAAGAACATGGGGCAAAAATGTAGGGTTCTTAGGGACTCTTGTGAAGGTTCATAAGGCATCAAACATGCCCGGATAAAAATTTAGACGTGCCGAACAATCCAAAGCCGGGATCTTTGCCAGATTATTAGGGTTTAACATGCAAGATGATAACTTTTTATCTAAGTGTGAGGGATTACAACCTTTGTAGTCCGCTCCTTCACTTCACAAGCTCCGAGTAGAAGTCCCTTTGCCGCGATCCACGATCTCCCGGACTCATGAGAGGCTCCACGACTCGAACGATCCATGCTAGCTTGAAGTATTCCGAATCTCCGATGATCTACCTCGAAGTTGCAAAGACTCAAGCTTTCTCACTCTAAAGAGATGAACACACTAATCTCATGGGCTAGATGAGATGAGGATGAGAGAGTAGTATTTTTGCTTTCTTTTAAATCATTTTCTCATCTTTATTCATCACATAAAGAAAATCAAGTAAGCTTTCTTCAAGAGAGAAGAAGATCATAATGGAAAAGATAATGATCAATCCTTTTATGATGAATAGAAATAAAAGCATATGATTGATATATAAACCATGGTCAAGGATGAGTGGCTAATAATGAGTAGAGAATAAACTAGAATTAGGGTTTGGTTGGGTTAAAATGTGTCATCAACAAATATCTTAACCATGACAAAAGAAGTTGCTTCTAGAAGGTGCATGAAGCATCTAACCCCAATAAAACCCTAACCTCAATTAATCATCCTTAAACATGTTTAACAATTAATCATATCATGTCACAATAATATATATCACATATATATTATATATTTGCAACAAAAGAAAATAATACAATTAACATATATCGCATATATATCAATGTATCATCCAATGAGAAAATGAAATAATAAAGCGAGCCAATATTAGATAATGTAATACAATATATCATATATATTATTATACATTAAATCATCGAATCAACACTTGATCCGACGATCCGGCTATATCGAATATTACCGACTAATATATCATGTACCGATTCATCGAATCAACACTTGATCCGATGACCCGGTTCATAACTAAATATCGCGAGAATATAATACGGTATCCCATATCGTATTATTCTCGGTCCTGCACATATCACATATGTGCCTCTACTCCGTTTCGCCTGAGCCATGAAACCTCTGTATAGGACTCTAAAGAATTGTCAATACGCCGGTAGCAGGTGATGATCATATCAAACACCCACAAGCTGCAAGCGGTCAGCTAAACGTAACAGCCACCCAGGTATTGAGCGATCAGAAGATCAACAAGCTAGCCTGTGCGTTCTCCTGTGAATCCAATCAGTAACACTCCCGTACAGTCCGGTCTGTTCGTCTGATATGTCGCATATCAAGTCTAGGGGTGGTATACGTCAGACCCCAGTAACCGATAAGTCGTGTCGATGTGTGGCTCATAACGGGTCGAGAAACTACTAGTAACACTTACCAGTAAATCTCTATATCAGCCCTGGCCAGGGACTTCCAGTTATAGCCAATCGAACACAGCACAACATCAACTCCCTATACCGGGAGAGACGAATCCCCTCCTATCGCTCATTGCCTCCATGTGATTCGGGACTGTACCCAAAAGCCACCGTTTTGCACGCCCTCTTGGACGTGGTAAGGTGGAAATCAAAGCATAGTGGGAATCACACAAGACTCTATGACGATCTCGGGTCTACAGACTACCCTGTACCAGTGTCACCGGAGAACTGCCATCTGACGTGTGGTATATCACCATCTGGGAGTTCTCGGCGAGTCCGTCCAGTGTACCCAGTCTCCACTGAGCACCCGTACACCATCTCTGATGTCAAACACCGATGGATATGGGATCATCCATCACCCATCATATGGGTCAAGATGCGTATACGCTAGTCTACTCTGGGGTATCGATGCCCTGTCTCGATATACCCTCGACTAGGAACAGTTATAGGATGTACTCATCGACTACCGTGGCCCCACTAGTATGATCTCATCATAGTCCCAGTAGTCGAGTACAGATCCTAAGGGCTTTATCAACATGTGAGAGTAAAACAGTAAACCAATACAAGTCAACATGTTAAGATAAAGTGAAACCAAATAGCATACTATCATGACGAGCAAGAAAGACATCTCTATATATATCCAAGCATCCATTATAATATACATCATATGTACAACAATGGCCTCTAGGGCATATACATAACTAACAATCTCCTACTTGCACTAAGGCCAGCTGCGGTAGTATCTCATACCTAGCATCCCGAATAATCTCTCAAACTGTATTTGGGGAATAGCCTTCGTGAATGGATCCGCAGTGTTGTCCTTCGTATCTACTCTCCTGACCTCGATCTCCCTGCGATCAACTATCTCCCTGATCAGGTGATACCGCCTCAGAATATGTCTGGACTTTTGATGGGACCTGGGTTCCTTGGCTAAAGCCACAGCTCCATTGTTATCACAATACAGAGGTATTGGATGCTCAATGGATGGAACCACACCAAGTTCACTAATGAACTTCTTTATCCAGACAGCCACCTTGGCAGCATCGTTGGCAGCGATGTATTCAGCCTCCATCGTCGAGTCTGCAACGGTATCCTGTTTGGAACTCTTCCAACATACCGCCCCTCCATTGAGGGTAAAGACAAAACCCGAATGCGACTTAGAGTCGTCCTTATCAATTTGGAAGCTGGAATCGGTAAAGGACTCCACCTGGAGTTCTCCGTTACCATACACCAAGAACATCTCCTTAGTCCTTCGTAAGTACTTGAGAATGTTCTTCACAGCTGTCCAGTGACTCTCTCCAGGATCTGCTTGATACCGACTCACTATACTTAGTGAGTATGCTACATCGGGTCTGGTACATAGCATCGCATACATGACAGAGCCTACTGCCGAAGCATAGGGTATCCCTTGCATGCGAGCTCTCTCTAAATCAGTCTTGGGAGACATCTCTTTGGAGAGAGTGAGTCCAGAGATCGTGGGTTGGTTCCCACGCTTGGATTCTTCCATACTAAACCTCTTTAGTATGGTGTCAATGTACCTGGATTGGGACAATCCCAGTATCCGTTTAGATCTATCTCTATAGATCATGATTCCCAATATGCAGGAGGCATCACCTAGATCTTTCATTGAGAATCTCTGTGATAAGAAGAGCTTGACTGATTGCAGCATAGGAATATCATTTCCTATCAAGAGTATGTCATCCACGTACAATACGAGGAAGACAACCTTACCCTCTGCTACCTTCTTATAGATACAAGGTTCATCTATATTTTTGATGAAGTCAAACTCTTTGACTACAACATCAAAACAGATGTTCCAACTCCGCGATGCTTGCTTTAACCCATAAATGGATTTAAGCAGCTTGCACACCTTTCCGCTGCCCCCACTATCTACGAAGCCCTCTGGCTGAGTCATGTACACGCACTCTTCTAAATCACCGTTTAGAAAGGCGGTCTTAACATCCATTTGCCAGATTTCGTAGTCATGGTATGCAGCAATGGCAAGTAAGATCCGGATGGACTTAAGCATAGCCACTGGAGAAAAGGTTTCATCATAATCCACACCTGGTCGTTGACGAAATCCCTTTGCTACAAGCCTAGCTTTGAAAGTCTCAACTTTTCCATCTACACCAAATTTCCTTTTAAAAATCCACTTGCTCCCAATGGGTTTTACCCCTTCAGGAGCATTTTCCAAAATCCATACTTTATTGGTGTACATGGATTCCATCTCAGATCGCATTGCATCCAGCCATTTCACAGAGTCACCACTCGTGATGGCCTGCTCGAAACTAGTCGGGTCATCAACATCCATGATGCAATCCTCGCTTCCACCATCAATGAGAAAACCGTAGTATCTCTCAGGTGGACGAGAAACCCTACTAGATCGGCGGAGAGGCTGGGGTTCGTCGGGTACTACTGAATCCTCTGGTTCCACTAAATAATCGGTTGTAGTTTGTTCTGCTGGAACTTCTTCCAGTTCTACCTCAGAGCCACTAATTTCTTTTTCAAGAAATTCCTTTTCTAAAAAGGTGGCGTGCCGAGAAACAAACACCTTTTGTTCTTCGGTATGGTAGAAGATATACCCGCGTGAATGTTTGGGATATCCAATAAACTTGCACAGAATAGACCTTGCGCCGAGTTTGTCCGGATTTTGTGTTTTCACATATGCCGGACAACCCCATATCCTAACATAATTAAGATATGGTCTCTTTCCTTTCCATATCTCATATGAAGTGGTTGGCACAGATTTGGTGGGAACCATATTCAATAGGTCTGCAGCTGTCTCCAGTGCATACCCCCAGAAGGAAATAGGTAACTCAGCTGTACTCATCATCGAGCGCACCATATCTAATAGGGTGTGATTTCTCCGCTCAGATACACCGTTGTGCTTTGGTGTATAAGGAGGAGTAAGCTGAGAGAGAATCCCATTCTCTTTTAGATAATCTAGGAACTCACTGCTTAAGTATTCACCTCCTCGATCAGATCGAAGAATCTTAATACTTTTGCCCGTTTGATTCTCTACTTCGTGCTTATATTCTCTGAATTTCTCAAAAGCTTCAGACTTGTGTTTCATCAGGAACACATATCCGAATCTTGAGAGATCGTCAGTGAATGTAATGAAGTAGGAAGAACCGTTCCTGGCATGCGTAGACATGGGACCGCACACATCACTATGTACCAGTCCTAAGAGTTCGGTAACTCTTTCTCCGTGTCCACTAAACGGAGCTTTGGTCATTTTTCCTTTGAGACATGAATGGCAAGTATCATAAGATGATAATTCGAACGAATTCAAATAACCATCTTTATGTAACTTAGCCAGTCGTGTCGCATTGATATGACCAAGTCTACAATGCCACAAGTAGGATTCGTTCATTTCTGAACTTTTCCTCTTGTGTGTGTTTTGTATATTCAGGACTGTATTCTGATTTAGAATGAATATGCCATTATGTAACGAGCCTGATGCAATCAACTTTTGATCTAGGAATATGTTCATAACATTATCCTTTACTACAAAATTATATCCTTCTTTACTTAATAAAGAAACTGATATAATGTTGCACATCATGTTCGGTATATAATAACACTCATTCAGAATCAGTGTATTACGACTTGGTAATACAAGGTGATACTCGCCAACTGCTTTGGCTACAATACTTGCACCGTTCCCTACTTGAACGGAATGATCACCTTTTCCTAGTTCTCTACCTTTTCGCAGCCCATGTAACAATTTACATATGTGGGATCCTGATCCGGTATCTAATACCCAGGACGTAGGGTGAACTGAGAAACAGTTCTCAATAACTAACACACCTGAAGAAGATGCATCAACATGCACGTTCTTTTGGACGGTGTGAGAATCCAGATATTCTCCTGTTTCCTGTTCAATCTTATAACTCTTATAAGAAAGAACGGGTCTAACGTTCCCTTGCTCAGTACAATAATTAGGTTTAGTCAATACATCCATATTATTATCTTGATTATGGCCTGACATGGTCGCTACCTGGAGAGAGAGAGAAGAAAACACTTTTAGCGTATGCTCTTGCAAGATTAGATTGGTTATTATCTTATCTAATCAGGATGTCTCCCACTGGTTTTATCAAATCTACCTTAAAACCCTAAAAAGTAAGATTAGCCGGGATTAATTACACCTTACAATTTCGTCAATCTTTCAGCCAGATCAGTGTCGGTACTTTGAGGGAGGTTCCCCGTGCTTTCGCACGGACCTAATTAATGTAAACCTCGTTTTCCCAGAGGCGTAACCCGTTAACACTTTTCTAGACACCTACTTGATCGGCTAATTGTCCTGTGTAAAACTCTCCCAGAAGTAACACTTACTCGCAGTGGGTATCGGGATCCAACTATCTCATAGGAAGTATGCAATCTCATTGCAAATTTCAACACTTGAAATTCCCGATAATATTTTGCCCCTAGCGTTCTATGACCTTAACGCGGGTCAACAAATCATAGCGCGCTAGTCAAGTTCAACCCGTCATTTCTTGATTGAATTAAACCCACCCGCACGACCCTTGACGCAGGCCAACAAAGTCGCACGACTACCCTAATCCAATCTGCATCATATGCATAAACAGATAAATACTAGTTAGCTACCGCACACCACGTCTTGACGCAGGCCAACAAACGTAGCACGAATACTAAATAATATCTATCTGAAATGACGGAGGGCTACGCAGGTTTTTCAGAAAACCCTGAGCGTAATGAACTTGATATCGTCGTAGAATCATGTAGTTTTTGAAAAAGGAGTGTTTTTGAGGCTTTTTCTTAGTTTCGCTAAAGGGGTCACTCCCGGTGAAGGGATCGTCGGCCCTTTCCCCATCGAATAAGGTGCAGGATATATCATATATATCACTGTGCAAAGCAAAACACTAAAAGCATTCAAAAGACAAACCGCGTTTTGTAGCATCTATCAGTTTCGCTAAAGGGGTCATTCTCGGTGAAGGGATCGTCGGCCATTTCCTCATCGAATAAGGTGCAGGATATATCATATATATCACTGTGCAAAGCAAAACTGTAGCTACCCTTTTTATAAAGTTTTTGATTCTACAACATCTTTAGGTTTCTTTTCTTTTTATTAATCTCATTAATAAATATCCCATCAGCTTATGCTTCCTAAGCAACACAGAAGAAACGAAAGCAGTAATATTTATATATCAGCATATATATATAGTATAAGCATTCGTCTCAGGCAGTAATATGATCTCATCACAGAACATTGCAGCAGAAGAACATATATGAAATATTGGATATACTAGGATGTCCGTGTTTTCAATACTAGCCTGTATAAAACACGGATTCCACGGTCGCGACGAATAGCCAAACCCACATCCCAAGACCCCTACGAGAGCGGCAAGTAACACTGCCAATTCTAGGGTTAGGAGACCCAGTCTCGACTCCTCGAGATGGCCTCCCACTGGACCCTAGAACCCGGTTACTTGTGCTCCCCTCCTTGGGTCTACCTAATGCGGAAAAGTAAATAATATACACTGGTGACAGCAACCGCAACCTGGAAGTGCCCCAAATAAAAGAATATTACATTACAAATGAATTTTACATGAATGAAAATAAAAACCCTCATCTCACATAAAACCCCGGCTATTCTGAACGCGACGATCCAATATAACATATCACAGCAACACATAATATCTCATATCATCAACGTAAGTAAATATGCGCATCCCAATTGTCGTTGACATATAGCAACGAAACCGGCGATATCACATATTACACTTACGGTCACAGAAAAGAAAGTGTAAAACTACAACATTTGGAATCCACAATCACTTTAGACATCGTAAATCCGAAATATCACATACTTCGCATTTCATGCCTAACTCTATGAATTCCACATATTGTATCACATTCCAGATAAATAGACAGTATTAAACTTTCCGAACAGATAATCAAATACCCAAAATTTCCCAAAGTGCTCAACTCTTGAGCGGAGTTCAAATAATCTCAGAATATGTTACAGTACCAGTGATCCAGCCGTAGAAGGGTCAAGCCAACGCCTCATATGTGGCACGCCGTACTGCCCCAAACCCGAAGGTTCAAAAGGCAGTTCAAGACGGTCACATAATCGAGTTAAGGTTTGTTGTCTTCTAGAGGGTCCACCGCTTAACTTGCACAATTTTTCCGAAAGATTTAAACCCGATAAAAATTCAACACTTGAAAGTTTTACGTGCCGGGAAAAAGTGGGTTAATGATATCCGTTCAACTAGTTTAACAGTTTCTAAATATCCGGAAAGAAATACGAATTTAAAATTTCCGATCGAGTCTACTTTTACAAAACAAACCCCAGAATTTTCAACACCTGAAACAGATTAAAAATATCCAGAAGCATCAACAAGAACCTACAGATATTACCATGAAGCCACGTGTCACAATCCCAGAAATCCGCCACGGAACCGCCGCGCAAGCTTGCTTGCGCCGTGGTTCCGCCGCCGTTTTGAGGAATTGTGGGCCCGTGTTTCATGGTAATTCTTAGAATTCCCTGCTGATTTTTTTACATATTTTTAATTCAGAAAAATCCCAAAATTTAAAAAATTTCCAGAGAGGGGTCTAATTTTGTCGTTTCGGGTTCGATCGGAGTTTTAACTTCGTAAACACATCGCCTAATGCTCTAGCTAGGCTCTGATACCACTGTAGGGTTCCTAGGGACTCTTGTGAAGGTTCATAAGGCATCAAACATGCCCGGATAAAAATTTAGACGTGCCGAACAACCCAAAGCCGGGATCTTTGCTAGATTATTAGGGTTTAACATGCAAGATGATAACTTTTTATCTAAGTGTGAGGGATTACAACCTTTGTAGTCCGCTCCTTCACTTCACAAGCTCCGAGTAAAAGTCCCTTTGCCGCGATCCACGATCTCCCGGACTCATGAGAGGCTCCACGACTCGAACGATCCATGCTAGCTTGAAGTATTCCGAATCTCCGATGATCTACCTCGAAGTTGCAAAGACTCAAGCTTTCTCACTCTAAAGAGATGAACACACTAATCTCATGGGCTAGATGAGATGAGGATGAGAGAGTAGTATTTTTGCTTTCTTTTAAATCATTTTCTCATATTTATTCATCACATAAAGAAAATCAAGTAAGCTTTCTTCAAGAGAGAAGAAGATCATAATGGAAAAGATAATGATCAATCCTTTTGTGATGAATAGAAATAAAAGCATATGATTGATATATAAACCATGGTCAAGGATGAGTGGCTAATAATGAGTAGAGAATAAACTAGAGTTAGGGTTTGGTTGGGTTAAAATGTGTCATCAACAAATATCTTAACCATGACAAAAGAAGTTGCTTCTAGAAGGTGCATGAAGCATCTAACCCCAATAAAACCCTAACCTCAATTAATCATCCTTAAACATGTTTAACAATTAATCATATCATGTCACAATAATATATATCACATATATATTATATATTTGCAACAAAAGAAAATAATACAATTAACATATATCGCATATATATCAATGTATCATCCAATGAGAAAATGAAATAATAAAGCGAGCCAATATTAGATAATGTAATACAATATATCATATATATTATTATACATTAAATCATCAAATCAACACTTGATCCGACGATCCGGCTATATCGAATATTACCGACTAATATATCATGTACCGATTCATCGAATCAACACTTGATCCGATGACCCGGTTCATAACTAAATATCGCGAGAATATAATACGGTATCCCATATCGCATTATTCTCGGTCCTGCACATATCACATATGTGCCTCTACTCCGTTTCGCCTGAGCCAAGAAACCTCTGTGTAGGACTCTAAAGAATCGTCAATACGCCGGTAGCAGGTGATGATCATATCAAACACCCACAAGCTGCAAGCGGTCAGCTAAACGTAACAGCCACCCAGGTATTGAGCGATCAGAAGATCAACAAGCTAGCCTGTGCGTTCTCCTGTGAATCCAATCAGTAACACTCCCGTACAGTCCGGTCTGTTCGTCTGATATGTCGCATATCAAGTCTAGGGGTGGTATACGTCAGACCCCAGTAACCGATAAGTCGTGTCGATGTGTGGCTCATAACGGGTCGAGAAACTACTAGTAACACTTACCAGTAAATCTCTATATCAGCCCTGGCCAGGGACTTCCAGTTATAACCAATCGAACACAGCACAACATCAACTCCCTATACCGGGAGAGACGAATCCCCTCCTATCGCTCATTGCCTCCATGTGATTCGGGACTGTACCCAAAAGCCACCGTTTTGCACGCCCTCTTGGACGTGGTAAGGTGGAAATCAAAGCACAGTGGGAATCACACAAGACTCTATGACGATCTCGGGTCTACAGACTACCCTGTACCAGTGTCACCGGAGAACTGCCATCTGACGTGTAGTATATCACCATCTGGGAGTTCTCGGCGAGTCCGTCCAGTATACCCAGTCTCCACTGAGCACCCGTACACCATCTCTGATGTCAAACACCGATGGATATGGGATCATCCATCACCCATCATATGGGTCAAGATGCGTATACGCTAGTCTACTCTGGTGTATCGATGCCCTGTCTCGATATACCCTCGACTAGGAACAGTTATAGGATGTACTCATCGACTACCGCGGCCCCACTAGTATGATCTCATCATAGTCCCAGTAGTCGAGTACAGATCCTAAGGGCTTTATCAACATGTGAGAGTAAAACAGTAAACCAATACAAGTCAACATGTTAAGATAAAGTGAAACCAAATAGCATACTATCATGACGAGCAAGAAAGTCATCTCTATATATATCCAAGCATCCATTATAATATACATCATATGTACAACAATGGCCTCTAGGGCATATACATAAATAACAAAAAATACACATCGGGAGTTTCTAAAGAAACTGAAACTTGCTAGTGTTGCATACCATTTGGAGTTTGATGAATGTTGGTAGGGTTCCTTCAGCATTATCACATGATGATATTTGGATCCCGATCCTACTGTGAGTATCCTCTACTCATCAGGAGATTCGTCACTTAACGATCAATGCTATAAACCAAGTTGGTGTCGAGAAAGGTGTCAGCAGGGCTATGCCCCCAGAGAAAAGAGGTTATTTAATTAAGAAACTTCGCGAAAGCGTTGGAAAACCTCCCTCGAAGTACCGACACCGGCCTGGCTGAACGGTTAAGCAAGTATTGTATGGTGAGATCAGTCCTGGCTAATTCTTCTTTTATGGTTTGAGGAAGGATTCGAGAAACAGTGGGAGCCATCCAGTTTAGATAAACTAAAAACCAATCTAAACTTGCAAGAGCATCATGCTAAAGTGTTCCCTCTCTCTCTCTCATTGCAGCGACCTTGTGACCATGACTAGGTTACATCTAGATAACAAAATGACTGAATCTGACTTATATGATTGGCAAAGGTCTGTCCAGATGTCCATTGCCTATGACAAGCTGGACCACCCTATTGCTACTCAATCCCCCACCGTCCCAGGTCCAGTTTCCACCGTCGCGGATATGGATATCCGTCAGACAAGGGAAAAGGATAATGCGAATGCCCAGTGCCTCGTGTTGGCTTCAGTTGATGGTATGTACCAGAAGCAGCACGAGAAGATGGACTTAGTTTCCATCTTTCTCCATAACAAAGATTTATAAGGAGAGCAATCTCATATCGCAAGATATGAGACCTCGAACGAATTATTTCAAGCGAGGTTGGCTGTCGGGTCATCTGTAGGGGACGACGTCCTTATGATGACTAGCTATATTGATGAGCTCAAGGACCTGGAGACCACGTTGAGAAACAGGTCATGCGCTGACTTATTTCCACAGTCCCTACCCTCTACTTACACCCTGAAAGAAACCAGGGAGACACCCGCTCTGCTTAATGGGGGACCTTCTTCTTCTGCATCCAGGGCGAAAGCAAAGGGTGAAAAGAAGAAAACCTCCACAAAGCCGATATACGGTATCACTAAAGTAGAAGGAAAGGGAAGAGCAAAAGTTTCGGGACTTGGTGTAGGTAAGGAGGGATGTTCCTATTGTTATGGGATTGGGCATTGGCAGAAAGATTGCAGGGCTTTGGAAGCCAGTAGCCAGGATACGAAGCATGTTGTGGCTTCGGCCTCGAGCGTGTTTGTGATTGAGAACTGTTTGTCAATTAACTCTACTTCCTGGGTACTAGATACCGGATCAGGATCTCATATCTGTAATTCATTACATGCTTTGAGAAACCATAGAGTTATCAAGATAGGTGATTTGTCTCTCAGAGTTGCAAACGGAATGAGCATGGACGCTGAATCCGTGGGAGAATATCGCCTAGGTTTGACAAGTGGGCAGATATTGATTCTACGTAACTGTTTGTATGTACCTAGTTTGACTTGTAATATCATATCAGTATCCTCACTTTCGAGAGAGGGATATGACTTTACATTCGTAAGCGATGTAGTTCACATCCACCTAAATCAAGTTCTGATTGGGTTCGGTACATTAGATGACGGTATATACGTATTGAATCAAGCTCAGGTTTTCAATGTCCAGAACACACTTAAAAGAAAGTCTCCAGAAATAAATCAGGCTTTCTTATGGCATTGTAGACTAGGTCACATCAATGAAACACGGTTGACGAAGTTACATAGAGAAGGATATTTGAATCCGTTCGAATATCAATCTTATGCTACTTGTGAATCTTGTCTCATGGGAAAGATGACAAAGACTCCATTTACTGGACACGGAGTAAGAGCGAGCGAGCTCTTGGGACTCGTACACAGTGACGTGTGCGGTCCAATGTCTACACATGCGCGAGGTGGTTATTCCTACTTCATTACTTTTACGGATGATTTCTCTAGGTATGGACATATCTTCTTAATGAAGCATAAATCCGAGGCCTTTGAGAAATTCCAGGAATACAAGAATGAAGTGGAAAACCAAACAGGCAAAAGTATCAAGACACTGAGATCTGATCGAGGTGGTGAATACTTAAGTGTCGAGTTCCTGGGTTACTTAAAAGAGAATGGAATTCTCTCTCAGCTTACTCCTCCATACACACCACAACACAACGGTGTATCGGAAAGGAGGAATCGAACCCTATTGGATATGGTTCGTTCCATGATGAGTAAGGCTGAGTTACCGCGATCTTTCTGGGGTTATGCACTAGAATCAGCTGCATATCTTTTGAACAAGGTTCCAACCAAGACTGTGCCTACCACACCATATCAGATGTGGAGTGGGAAGAAATCCTATCTTCAGTACCTGAAGACATGGGGATGTCCAGCTTTTGTAAAAAAGCAGCATCCGGACAAGCTCGAGGCACGCTCAGTACAGTGTAAGTTTGTAGGATATCCAAAGAACTCCAAGGGGTATTATTGTAAGTTCACGGCGGCGCCCCGGCCGTCTATCCGACGCCGGAATGCGGAAGCGGTGAAAACTTAAATTTTGCGGACTTAGCAAACCGGCACCACCGCGCACTAAACACCCGGATCGAAACCATTAACTAGTCTAAGCTAACTATAAGATGGGAAAGAGATATACCGACGATCCAAGTCCTCCGGTCTTCTCATCATCGTCCCGATCTCCTGCGGAATGTCCCGTCTCCTCCCCGTCGCCGGAAGCGCACCACATCGCCTACTTCTTTTACGGGCTCCCACCTCAATGCCGAGGCAACTCGGGCACGAAGCCGGCTACTCGACGTGCCCAAGGTTCGTTGTAGAATATGTAGTGAGCAAGTCTCATTTTGGGGTTTGTGGAATTGCCTTTTGTGGAGGGATTGAACTTGGAGCTTTTTGAGAATGATCTTATGGGTTTTTGCAACATGAAATGAGCTAAAAGACCCACCCAAAAAATTGGGACAGCCCCCACTAAGGGAGTGGCCGGCCAAGACTTCAAGAGAGGGAGGAATGAGAGAGTGGGGTGATAGGATGAGATAGATCACACCATAATGCAAGAGGGAAACAAAAGCCATCATGAAAGAACATGATCACTAACACCAAAACCACACTCAACACACTAATCATCAACAAACATGATGCTAACAAAGTCAAGCCATCATGAAGTATGAAATCAAGCAAGTCAATGGATGGTGCACCATCATGAAGACTATCATGATGCTACAAAAAGCAAAGACCCCCTCCACAAATACAAATTTGCAACAATGCAAATAAACCCTCCTCCACCAAACTTCGGCCAATGAACGGAACAATGGAAATCGGCCGAAACGAAAAGCAAACTGGCAACTCCAGAAAACTGGTCCCGTAATAAATTACAGGAAAACCCCGATACTGTGCATACACACCCGCATTTGTATTCCGACCGAAATACAAATGCAATGAGACAAACTCTCCACTGTACTATACTAGGATTCGGCTTATACCAAAACCGACTAGTAATATCCGTTCGATCCTGATCCGTGCAATACCGCACGTATCTGATCGAATCCTGCCATATATCCATACGGCCTATAGTAAAAACTGTCCGATCCCGATCCGTGCAATACCGCACGTATTTGGTCGGACCTTGCCATATCTCCATACGGCCTCTACAACCTTTCGCCCGAAAGCTGAGTAACTGAATGTGGGGGACTCTAAAGACTCATCAACACCTTGGTTGTGGATTTAACCACTAGCACGTCAGAGGTATAAGCCAATACGTAACGGGCTACCAAGTATTGACTAAAAGGGACGTCTGTGAGTGAACTCAGCCTGACAACCCTACTGAGCCTGTCAGTGACAATATCCGTGCAGTCCGGTCCGTTCGTCTATGAGTATCGCATGGCGGGCCTAGGGGGTTGGTAAAAGTCAGACCCCCAAAAGCGGTACAAGTCGTGTCGGAGTGTAGCCCAGAACACCCTGAGATACTACTGGAATACCTACCAGTAAATCTCCTTGCCTTGGCCAAGGACTTTGTGTAATGGCTCTCCTAGACACAGCACGACCTCACCCCCAATACCGGGAGAGACGAACCCCTGAAGATACGCTCACTGTCTCCATGTGGCTCGGGACTGTACCCAACTAAAACCTGTTTGCACGACTCCTTTGAGCCGTGGTAGGGTAGTAATCAAAATACAGTGGGAACTCACACGAGACAAATGACGATCCCCAGGTCGATGAACTAACCTGCACACATGTCACCAGGGAACTGCCATCTGACGTCTGGTATATTACCAACTAGCATGTTCCCGGCGAGTCCTGTCCGGTGTACTCATAACCCAATGAGCACCTGTATACATCTTAGGTGATCCAACTGACACCAGTGGCTTGTGAGACCGGCCACCGCCCCTCGTCGGGGTCTCGACTGTATACACTAGTCTACTAATGGAGTATCGATGCCCAGTCTCGAAACTCCTACGACTAGGGACCTTTTAAGGATAAGCTTATAGACCCCAGCTCCCACTTATATGATCGCCCTCATACTGCTGGTGGTCAAGCAAGAATCCTAGGGGCTCTATCAACGTGTAATAGCGACGTGTCAGGTCACCTAAAGCAGTACACGATGATAAAGGTAAACCAGATAGCATACTATCATCTCGAGTAAGACTGTCCTACCGGGATATGTCCTCCATCAATCATTGCAATCACGTACCTGTGACCTAATAATTGACTCTGAGGGCACTATCTCCAACAATTATTTCTATTACGCAGAGGAACAAAAGGTTTTTGTTTCTCGTCATGCCCACTTCTTGGAAGCTGAATTTTTAGAAAATCAGAAGAGTGGGAGTGCAATAAAACTGGAAGAAATTCCAGAACCACAAGCTGTTACTGAAAGTATGGTAGAACCAGAAGTTTCAGAAGAAAGGGACATACCAGCGCCTATCCGCAGAAGTAGTAGGCAGTCTCATCCGCCCGAGAGATACTACGGTTTTCTCATAGACGGGGATCGAGAAGATTGCATCATTGATAATGATGACCCTACTAGCTTCCAGCAAGCCATTCAGAGCGATGACTCGGTAAAATGGCTGGATGCAATGCGGACCGAAATGGAGTCCATGTACGCTAACAAAGTATGGACTTTGGACATTGCTCCAGATAGGGTAAAACCCGTAGGATGCAAGTGGATCTTCCGAAAGAAGATTGGTGTAGATGGACAGGTTGAAACCTATAAGGCTAGACTTGTTGCAAAGGGTTTTCGTAAAAGACCTGGTTTGGACTATGACGAAACCTTTTCTCCAGTGGCTATGCTCAAATCCATTCGGGTCCTTCTTGCCATTGCTGCCTTCCACGATTATGAGATCTGACAGATGGACGTAAAGACGGCCTTTCTAAATGGTAATTTGGAAGAGTGCGTCTATATGGATCAACCAGAGGGATTCATTCAGAGTGGGAGTAGCGATAAAGTGTGCAAGTTTCTTATGTCCATTTATGGACTAAAGCAGGCATCGCGGAGTTGGAATATCTGTTTTGATGATACTGTCAAAGAATTCGACTTTATCAAGAATCCAGATGAACCATGCATATACAGTAAGATTGTAGGGAGAGTTGTAGTATTCCTAGTCTTGTACGTGGATGACATTCTCCTAATAGGAAATGATATTCCTATGCTACTGTCAGTCAAAAGATTCTTGTCACAGAAGTTCTCCATGAAGGACCTGGGTGATACCACCTATATTCTGGGGATCCAGATCTATCGTGATAGATCAAAGAGGATGTTGGGACTTTCGCAGTCCAGGTACATAGACACCATATTGAAAAGATTCAGTATGGAAGATTCTAAGCGCGGTAACCTACCGGCTTGTCACGGAATCAACCTCTCCAAAGAGATGTCTCCCAAGACTGATTTGGAAAGGGATCACATGTCGATTATACCCTACGCTTCTGCGGTAGGCTCTATAACGTATGCGATGTTATGTACCAGACCAGATGTAGCATACGCATTGAGCGTTGTAAGCCGGTATCAGGCAAACCCAGGGGAGAAGCACTGGATAGCAGTAAAGAACATTCTCAAGTACCTGAGGAGGACTAAGGAGATGTTCTTGGTGTATGGCGGAAAAGACCACCAGATCGAGGCCTTTGCCGACACCAGCTTTCAGAGTGACAAGGATGACTCCAAGTCCATGTCGGGTTATGTCTTTACCCTCAATGGAGGGGCGGTCTGTTGGATGAGTTCCAAGCAGGACACCGTTGCTGACTCAACAATAGAAGCGGAGTACATAGCTGCTTGCGATGCCGCAAAAGAAGCTGTCTGGATGAAGAAGTTCCTCACAGAACTTCAGGTGGTTCATACCAGTGTTGGTCCAATACCTCTGTATTGCGACAACAACGGCGCTATAGCTTTAGCGAAGGAACCCAGGTCCCATCAGAAGTCCAGACACATCTTAAGGCGGTATCACCTGATCAGAGAGATCGTAGATCGCCGGGAGATCGAGGTAAAGAGAGTAGATACAGAGAATAACACTGCTGATCCATTCACAAAGGCCATTCCTCAGACGCAGTTCGAGAAGCTATTCGAGATGATAGGTCTGCGATATGCCAGTATATGGCCCTAGTGCAAGTGGGAGATTGTTAGTGTTTATTCCCTAGAGGCCATTACTGTATCATACTAGTTTGTATATTACTTAATGGAAGCTTGGGATATTCATAGTTGTATTGACAGTCTTGCTAAAAATGGTAGTATGCTACTTGTTTTATGTCTACTTTAATATGTGCATATGTTTCTTTTAACGTATCGCTTATACATATTAGTAGAGCCCTTAGGATCTTTGCTTGATTACCAGCGTTGTGATGGCAGTCACACTAGTGGAGGCTGGGTAGTCTATAAGCAACATCCTATACAGGTCCCTGGTCGTAGGATTATCGAGATAGGGCATCGATACTTCGGAGTAGACTGGTCTATACGCTTCTCATCCCAGCATAGGGAGATGGTCTGTCCTACAGCCATCAGTACATAGTATTGGAGATAGTATGCAGGTGCTCGTTAGGTTACGGGTACACCGGACATGACTCGCCGGGAACTGCAGGTTGGATTTATACCCATCGTCAGATAGCAGTTCCCAGGTGACATGAGTACAGCTTAGTCCGTCGACTTGACACTGCTACTTCGCCTCGGGTGTGTTCCCACTGTTCTTTGATTACTACCCTACCACGGATCAAAGGAGTCGTGCAAACAGTGTTGGAGATAGTGCCCTCAGAGTCAATTATTAGGTCACAGGTACATGATTGTAATGATTGAGGGAGGACCTATCCCGGTAGGACAGTCTTACTCGAGATGATAGTATGCTATCTGGTTTACCTTTATCATCGTGTACTGTTTTAGGTGACCTGACACGTCGCTATTACACGTTGATAGAGCCCCTAGGATTCTTGCTTGACCACCAGCAGTATGAGGGCGATCATATAAGTGGGAGCTGGGGGTCTATAAGCATATCCTTAAAAGGTCCCTAGTCGTGTGAGTTTCGAGACAGGGCATCGATACTCCATAGTAGACTAGTGTATACAGTCGAGACCCCGACGAGGGGCGGTGGCCGGTCTCACAAGCCACTGGTGTCAGTTGGATCACCTAAGATGTATACAGGTGCTCATTGGGTTATGAGTACACCGGACAGGACTCGCCGGGAACATGCTAGTTGGTCATATACCAGACGTCAGATGGCAGTTCCCTGGTGACATGTGTGCAGGTTAGTTCATCGACCTGGGGATCGTCATTTGTCTCGTGTGAGTTCCCACTGTACTTTGATTACTACCCTACCACGGCTCAAAGGAGTCGTGCAAACAGGTTTTAGTTGGGTACAGTCCCGAGCCACATGGAGGCAGTGAGCGTATCTTCAGGGGTTCGTCTCTCCCGGTATTGGGGGTGAGGTCGTGCTGTGTCTAGGAGAGCCATTACACAAAGTCCTTGGCCAAGGCAAGGAGATTTACTGGTAGGTATTCCAGTAGTATCTCAGGGTGTTCTGGGCTACACTCCGACACGACTTGTACCGCTTTTGGGGGTCTGACTTTTACCAACCCCCTAGGCCCGCCATACGATACTCATAGACGAACGGACCGGACTGCACGGATATTGTCACTGACAGGCTCAGTAGGGTTGTCAGGCTGAGTTCACTCACAGACGTCCCTTTTAGTCAATACTTGGTAGCCCGTTACGTATTGGCTTATACCTCTGACGTGCTAGTGGTTAAATCCACAACCGAGGTGTTGACGAGTCTTTAGAGTCCCCCACTTTCAGTTACTCAGCTTTCGGACGAAAGGTTGTAGAGGCCGTATGGAGATATGGCAAGGTCCGATCAGATACGTGCGGTATTGCACGGATCAGGATCGGACAGTTTGTACTATAGGCCGTATTGGTATATGGCAGGGTTCGATCAGATACGTACGGTATTGCACGGATCAGGATCGAACAGATATTACTAGCCGGCTTTGGTTTAAGCCGGATCTTAGTATAGTACAGTGTAGACTTTGTCTCATTGCATTTGTATTTCGGTCGGAATACAAATGCGGGTGTGTATGCACAGTATCGGGGTTTTCCTGTAATTTATTACGGGACCAGTTTTCTGGAGTTGCCAGTTTGCTTTCCGTTTCGGCCAATTTCCATTGTTCCGTTCATTGGCCGAAGTTTGGTGGAGGAGGGTTTATTTGCATTGTTGCAAATAGGCATTAGTGGAGGGGGTTCTTTGCATCTTGTTACATCATGATGGTTTTCATGATGAGCACCTTACCTTGACTTCTTCTTCTCATGATGGCTTGACTTTTTGAAGCCATCATGCTTGAGATGATGGTTGCCTTGGAGTGTTGGATTTGTTGATAATCATTTCCTTTTGCATGATAGACTCCTCTCTCTCTCTCTCTTGTATCATATGAGTGAGGCTCCCATTTTTGATACCTCTCTCTCATTCTCTCCATTCCTCTTGAGATGGCCAGCCATGTATAGGAGGGGGCTGTCCAAATATTTTGGTGAGGGTATATGGTTCATTTCATGCTCCAAAAATGTCCCCAAGTTCCTCCACATAGTTCTTGTTTCATCCCTCCACCAAAAGGCAATTCCGGTAACCCCAAAATGAGATAAATAGTTCACTACATATTCTACAGCGAACCTTGGGCACGTCGAGTAGCCGGCTTCGTGCCCGAGTTGCCTCGGCATTGAGGTGGGAGCCCGTAAACAAAGTAGGCGATGTGGTGCACTTCCGGCGACGAGGAGGAGACGGGACTTTTCCGCAGGAGATCGGGACCATGACGAGAAGACCGGAGGACTTGGATCGTCGGTATATCTCTAACCCATCTTCTAGTTAGCTTAGAATTGTTAATGGTTACGATCCGGGTGTTTAGTGCGCGGTGGTGCCGGTTTGCTAAGTCCGCAAAATTTTAAGTTTACCACCGTTTCCGCTTTTGGCCGTCGGATTGACGGCCGGGGCGCCGCCGTGCACTTACAGTGGTATCAGAGCCTCGCCATTAACTTAGTCTAGCTTTGTGTAATGTGTTTGCATTTCCAATCGATCAAAAAGTTCCAAAACTACATTTTTGTTAGCATCAGTTTTCTGTTGGAATTTTTTGGTGTCGAAAAATTTTTCAGGTTGTAAAATATTGATGTACTGGAAAATCTAAGAGCTCTGTAAAAATTCGACGAAGTAACTTTACAGTGGGAGCGCGGAACCGCCGCGAAAACCCCCTTCCCGCCGCCCTTCCGCCGCACACTGTGGAGAACACTTCACCAATTTTTTACAGAGGCCTTCTGGGCTTAAAATATGGGTTTTGGAATATTAAAATTGGGCCCAGGTTTTCTGTGAGTGCTACAGTTTTTATTGGGGGCCCACTTGTTAATTTTTGATCGATCGGATATTTTAAACACATTTTTCACAGTATTTACATTATATCTGCGACCGTGAATGTCACTTGATCGGTAAATCCGGTCTAACTGCTATAGCCCGGTTAGACGGATTTGCGAACGTGACTTTCACGTTGATGTTCTGTTTTTGCTGTGATGTTGCAGATCGGTCGTGGGGGATAGCCTGGATGAAATGCTAGTACAGTTTTGTTGTATTTTGTACATTTGATATTGCGGGACGAGCGTCCGACATGTGGACTGCCGTCACTGCCTGTTTGTATTATTCTTTTGGGGCATGACCTGGTTGCGGTCGATGTACCCGTTATATGTATATTTTACTTTCTGTACTAGGATTGCCCCGCGGAGGGGTGCACGGATAGCCGGGTTCTAGAGGGCAACAAGCCCGCATCTCATGGCATTGGGACGGAGGGGGCTTCACTCTAGGATTGGCGGGCTATTCGCCGCACTCGTAGGGGGTACAGGTTGACCCAGGAGGGGTGCCCAAGTTACCGGATTCCGTGAAGTGCTGGGTGGTCCATTCACGGCGCTGAAGGGGGCTGCCTCGCTTCAGGTTTTGGCGGGTAACTTGCCGCGCCCGTAGGGGTCTAGGATTTCATTGCACAGGCTATCCACACGACCAGGGGAACGTCGGGTTTCAGCGGCTCTGTGAAACCCGGGGATCCCAGATATCTGTATTGTTTCTGTGATGCTGTACATTTTCTGTGATGTTGCATTTCTTTCACGCCTTGAGCGAATATAATATATTGGTATATATATTAGTAGATGTAGTATATGTTTTGCATCCGCGCTAGTCCAGTCCCCGCTCTGTCGTTAGTTAGCTAACCTAACGGGTAATGACGGGACCCAGTGGCGAATGCGGATGGCATATACGTACATCAGTATATTTTCGTTCTTTTTGGTGTGATCAATTGATGGGACTGCATTGATTCGGATCAATGCAAGTTTAAAAACAAACCTAATCTGATGTTGTTGGAACACTTTTTCAAAAAGCTGTTATTGCAAGGACGTTTACTTTTGTTTTGCATCGTGGTATTCATTGGAATATCCTGCTCCTCAGTCGACGAGGCAAGGGCCGAGATCCCTTCACCGGGAGTGACCCCTTGGACAGAAGTTTGCGTCAGGGCATTAACTTCACTATAGCCGATTACTTTTGCTTTGCATCGCGGTATTCATTTGGAATATCCTGCACCCCATTCTACGGGGAAAGAGCCGAGATCCCCTCACAGGGAGTGACCTCTTTAGCAACGGTTTTCGTCACTATATTTTTAAAAGCTATCCGTTCCTTCGACGATATCAAGTTCATTACGTTAAAGGTTTTCGCCAGAAACCATTCGTAGCCCTCCGTCATTTCAGTTAAATATTCGGTAGTATTCAAGCTATGTATTTTGACCTCACGCCAAGGCATAGTGTTTGGTAGCTGCCGGTTATTTATCTGTTGCATAGATAGATGCGTTGGTTTGGGACAGTCGTACTACTATTTTGGCCTACGTCAAGGGTATGTACGGGTGGGTTCAAATTAACCTGGATAATGACGGGCAGAACTTGACATGTGACTTATGATATTTTGACCTCACGCCAAGGTCATAAGAGCATGGGGCAGAAATCACATCGGGAGTTTCAAAAGAACTGAAACTTGCCAGATATGCGCATACCTTCTGGAGTGTGATGACGTGAGCGGATTCCGTCACGTTATCATGCGATGATAGTTGGATCCCGATTCCCACTGATGAGTTAGTTTACTCCTCGGGTAACCCCGACTAATTCTTCTTTCAGGTTTGGAGGAGAATTTGAGGTACAGTGGGAGGTTTCCAGATTAGATAAATTGGTAACCATTCTGATCTAGGTTAGAGTGCACGCTGAGTGTTTCTTTTCTCTCTCTCTTTGGCAGCGACCATTGACCCGACCCTAAGACTATGACTCAGTGACCAAGTTGACCGAACCTTCTTAACACCGGGTTTTGGATTGTCAGAGTTGCTAACCTCATTGCCACTCCTACTTTTACCCTTTTCTCCAGGACACCCCGTATTACTACGAACGTCCACTTCCATTGGACAAAACCATCGTATGGTTAGATACGAACTCGAAAGAATTTATTCGAGGATGGTTTCCGGTTCTGGAGAAAACGGATAGGATTATTCAGTTGTCTTTTCCTTTTACCCTCTCTCAGGTTACGAGTACTCCTTGGTTTAGGGGTAGTACACCTATTACGCAAATTGGATTGTCTTCTTCCAAACCTTAGGCTGGTGTCGACCGGTAGGGAATGAAGAAAACCAATTAGCATAACGATGGTGTGCAGAAGGTATTAAGTTCAGACAAAGCAAGGGATTAGTAAGAGGGCAAAGTAAATTGCAACAGATTTTCACGACCAAACCAAATATTTCGTTACCACTCCCACATCACCTTTGTATTTCTCCAAGACACTCCGTATCACTACGATGATCCACAGTTTATTTGGATACTCCATCGTATGGTTATATACGAACTCGAATGGAACTTGTTCCAGTTCGGGGATGGATTCTGGTTCAGGAGAAATAGGAATAAGGTTTATTCGGTTGTCTTTTATCTTCACCCTCTCTCATTGCGAGTGTTCCTAGGATTGGGACAGTACACCCATTATGCTTATTGGATAGTCTTCTTCCAAACCATAGGCTGGTGCCGAACGGTAGGGAAGGAAGAAAACCATTTGGCCTAAAGGGGTGTGCAGAAGGTAAAGACTAAAGACATATGAAGGGATTTGGAGAGGTGGCAAAGAATTATACGGTTACAGTCGTGAATCTGGAAGAGGCATTACTAGGAATACCAGGATACCCCATCGAAACATTTCAATGTTTCAGTTTCACTGTGTAATGTTAAAGGAAAACTGATTTCCCGATTAGATACTTACTCCAGGGTATGTATTTACCAGGTACGATTCTCACATCTGTATGGTTTTACAGATGATGAGTGGGAGTAAGTTATTGGGAATTGGGTGATTATCCTCATTATATCGGGATTCGTTGTAATCAGTGATATTTGAGGAAATCACCTGGGCTGTTTGCCGGTTGGCAAATATTTGGTTTTGAATATCCGCTGTTATGCACCAATTTCAAATTGATATATCTGTACGTCTATTTTCATAGAGTGAGATATACCTTTCTGAAATTATGTCTACGACATTTACCTATATCAGTGGATGGTTAGGTAAGGAGCATTAAACAGCGGTGTAATTCTTCTTAACCATAAGTACAGTTTTCAACCTACGACACACAGTGAATGAGTTATCAGACTCAAGGGACTTATACAAAGGATTGTATGTTGTCCAGGGTCCATCAGGACAGAGGGCTTGGTCCTCGTACTATATTCGGTTTACTTATGACTTCTCTAGTTTTTAGACAGGTGTTTCGTGGAAACACAGGGTCCGAATTTGGAGAAGTTATAGGTATTTGAATAGAGTAGAGAACCAGGTATAGCAAGTATCGGGATTCTTCAAAGAGATCGAAGATGTAGATACTTGTGTATGGTATTCAGTTGATAGTAATGATAAAGAGATCTTGCTTCTCTTTCAGGTTACTCATAATTGGAAGTATTCCTAAGTTGAGTAACGCTGATCGGCCTCCTTCCATTTAGTTGACATGCACTGGAGACAGTTGCATGATTTGAATCTGGTTCAATTAAATCAGTGCCTCTGTTTCTATATTGGATATAGAACAGTTCATATCTTAACGATGTTAAGGTACGGGAAGTTGTCCGGTTTATGATTAAAACCAGACACTGGACAACTCAAGGCACGTTTCTGTAATGGCTGTTTGTGGGTTGACCCAGGCTATGACGCGGGTTAATTTTCTACCATCTGGATGAACAATAGCAATATTGTTCTAGACTCGCCACAGTTTTAATAAAAATGGATTTTTTCAGAAAACAGTAGTGGGAGTATGGTAGAACTGGAAGTGATTCCAGAACCACAAACGATTACTGAAGATTTGATAAGGAACCTTAAGATTCAATCCGGTTTGACATTCCATTGGCCACTCCGCAGATAAGGTGGGTAACTTCAGGCACCCGAGAGGTACTACGGTAGCCTCAAGGACGGTGACAGGGAAGTTCTTGTTTACCCAAAATTACTATTGCTGTTGTTCCAGGGTGCGAGACCCGGCGGGAGGATGAGTATAGCGTCGTTCTAAACTAGTTTTAGAAGTGTACGTGTATATGACTCTGCCAGAGGGTTGTCATAGTCAGTAGGAGCAGCGGAAGCATTGGTGGAGAGGTAGCTTATGTCTATTTATAGACTGAAGCACCAGTAGCGGAGATAGATCATCTATTTCTGACGTGACAGTCATGGGTTTGACTTCATCAGAATAGGGGATGGATCTGTTGAGAAGGTAGTAGGGTGTGATATCCTGGTATTTGAATGATATACACAGAGTAGGAAAAGAAACTCCTACACTACGATCGGTTATACTTTGGTCGTCACACAGTTGTTTCTCCACAAAGGAAATGGATTTTATATCAGACAAACTGGTTACTAGATCTATGGTTTTAGATCTAGATTTGGGTGGTTTCCCAATCTGGGCACTTAGACAGCATTCTAAGAGTATTTAGAATGGACGACTCCTGGCACGGTAGTGTACCTGCAGGTAATGGAGTCACCCTCTCTAAAGGTGTCTTACAGACTAAAGGGGAGAGGGATGTGCATGATTGGCAGATCACTTGCTCAGGCGATTGAGTCAATCATGAGATGTCAAGTACCACACCAGACATTGTTCTTGCACTAGATGCAATAAGTTGACATTAATCCAATCCTGGAGAAACAGTCGGAAGCAGTTTTAGAACATAAGTGGATGTTCTAGGGATATGATAACGACAGCCTCATTCGGGAAACAGTTATCATTCCAGGCTTCCAAGGTGACATGGACGACAAGGAGGTTGTCAGAGTTATAGTTTTCCTTCTGATGAGGGGCAGTATTTTGGACAGGTGGTCCAAGGCAATACTGAGGGTGGCATGGCGCAGGATACTGATTAAGTTCAGTTGACGATACAGTCTAAGAAGTTTGGATTTGGAGTTCATTTATGAGCTAAGTCCCATCAGACATCCAAACATATTCTAAGACAGGTATTGCTCATTTCGGGAGATGGCTTTCTCCGCGAACTTGAGATATAGAGAGACATAGAAAGAAACAACTAAGCGGATCCACTCACTGAGGCTATTCCTCGAACGCAATAGTTCCGCAAACGAGCTTTGTGAGACTGACTAGTAGAGGAGTTGGATGTTCGGTATCACACGGGCTATGAGTATGCGACATCGCAATAATTAGCCTTGAGTGCAAGTGGGAGATTGTTGGAGATAGTGCCCTCAGAGTCAATTATTAGGTCACAGGTACGTGATTGTAATGATTGAGGGAGGACCTATCCCGGTAGGACAGTCTTACTCGAGATGATAGTATGCTATCTGGTTTACCTTTATCATCGTGTACTGTTTTAGGTGACCTGACACGTCGCTATTACACGTTGATAGAGCCCCTAGGATTCTTGCTTGACCACCAGCAGTATGAGGGCGATCATATAAGTGGGAGCTGGGGGTCTATAAGCATATCCTTAAAAGGTCCCTAGTCGTGTGAGTTTCAAGACAGGGCATCGATACTCCATAGTAGACTAGTGTATACAGTCGAGACCCCGACGAGGGGCGGTGGCCGGTCTCACAAGCCACTGGTGTCAGTTGGATCACCTAAGATGTATACAGGTGCTCATTGGGTTATGAGTACACCGGACAGGACTCGCCGGGAACATGCTAGTTGGTCATATACCAGACGTCAGATGGCAGTTCCCTGGTGACATGTGTGCAGGTTAGTTCATCGACCTGGGGATCGTCATTTGTCTCGTGTGAGTTCCCACTGTACTTTGATTACTACCCTACCACGGCTCATAGGAGTCGTGCAAACAGGTTTTAGTTGGGTACAGTCCCGAGCCACATGGAGGCAGTGAGCGTATCTTCAGGGGTTCGTCTCTCCCGGTATTGGGGGTGAGGTCGTGCTGTGTCTAGGAGAGCCATTACACAAAGTCCTTGGCCAAGGCAAGGAGATTTACTGGTAGGTATTCCAGTAGTATCTCAGGGTGTTCTGGGCTACACTCCGACACGACTTGTACCGCTTTTGGGGGTCTGACTTTTACCAACCCCCTAGGCCCGCCATGCGATACTCATAGACGAACGGACTGGACTGCACGGATATTGTCACTGACAGGCTCAGTAGAGTTGTCAGGCTGAGTTCACTCACAGACGTCCCTTTTAGTCAATACTTGGTAGCCCGTTACGTATTGGCTTATACCTCTGACGTGCTAGTGGTTAAATCCACAACCGAGGTGTTGACGAGTCTTTAGAGTCCCCCACTTTCAGTTACTCAGCTTTCGGGCGAAAGGTTGTAGAGGCCGTATGGAGATATGGCAAGGTCCGATCAGATACGTGCGGTATTGCACGGATCAGGATCGGACAGTTTGTACTATAGGCCGTATTGGTATATGGCAGGGTTCGATCAGATACGTACGGTATTGCACGGATCAGGATCGAACAGATATTACTAGCCGGCTTTGGTTTAAGCCGGATCTTAGTATAGTACAGTGTAGACTTTGTCTCATTGCATTTGTATTTCGGTCGGAATACAAATGCGGGTGTGTATGCACAGTATCGGGGTTTTCCTGTAATTTATTACGGGACCAGTTTTCTGGAGTTGCCAGTTTGCTTTCCGTTTCGGCCAATTTCCATTGTTCCGTTCATTGGCCGAAGTTTGGTGGAGGAGGGTTTATTTGCATTGTTGCAAATAGGCATTAGTGGAGGGGGTTCTTTGCATCTTGTTACATCATGATGGTTTTCATGATGAGCACCTTACCTTGACTTCTTCTTCTCATGATGGCTTGACTTTTTGAAGCCATCATGCTTGAGATGATGGTTGCCTTGGAGTGTTGGATTTGTTGATAATCATTTCCTTTTGCATGATAGACTCCTCTCTCTCTCTCTCTTGTATCATATGAGTGAGGCTCCCATTTTTGATACCTCTCTCTCATTCTCTCCATTCCTCTTGAGATGGCCGGCCATGTATAGGAGGGGGCTGTCCAAATATTTTGGTGAGGGTATATGGTTCATTTCATGCTCCAAAAATGTCCCCAAGTTCCTCCACATAGTTCTTGTTTCATCCCTCCACCAAAAGGCAATTCCGGTAACCCCAAAATGAGATAAATAGTTCACTACATATTCTACAGCGAACCTTGGGCACGTCGAGTAGCCGGCTTCGTGCCCGAGTTGCCTCGGCATTGAGGTGGGAGCCCGTAAACAAAGTAGGCGATGTGGTGCACTTCCGGCGACGAGGAGGAGACGGGACTTTTCCGCAGGAGATCGGGACCATGACGAGAAGACCGGAGGACTTGGATCGTCGGTATATCTCTAACCCATCTTCTAGTTAGCTTAGAATTGTTAATGGTTACGATCCGGGTGTTTAGTGCGCGGTGGTGCCGGTTTGCTAAGTCCGCAAAATTTTAAGTTTACCACCGTTTCCGCTTTTGGCCGTCGGATTGACGGCCGGGGCGCCGCCGTGCACTTACAAACAGGTAGTAGTTAGGTGCAGTCCCGAAGCACTTGGAGGCAGTGGCGGTTAGACAGGATTCGTCTCTCCCGGTATTGGGGGTTGATATCGCGCTGTGTATGAAGAGCCATTACGCAAAGTCCCTGGCCAGGGCAAGCGAGATTTACTGGTAGGTTCCAGTAGTTTCTCAAGGTGTAATGGGCTTCACTCCGACATGACTTATACCGCTATTAGGGGTCTGACGTTTAGCGCCCCCTAGGCCCGATATGCGATAGTCCTAGACGAACAGACCGGACTGTACGGAGATTGTCACATCAGGCTCAGTAGGAGTTCGGATGGGTTTCCTCATCGTCCTTCTTATCGACATCTACCTGGGGACTGTTACGTACAGCTAGTATCGCTTGCGGCCTGTGGTTAAACCCACTACCAGTGTAGTGTCGAGTCTTTAGAGTCCCACACAGAGAGTTTCCCTGTAAGTGCACGGCGGCGCCCCGGCCGTCAATCCGACGCCGGAATGCGGAAGCGGTGAAAATCTTTAATTTTTGCGGACTTAGCAAACCGGCACCACCGCGCACTAAACACCCGGATCGTAACCATTAACAAGTCTAAGCTAACTAGAAGATGGGTTAGAGATATACCGACGAACCAAGTCCTCCGGTCTTCTCGTCATCGTCCCGATCTCCTGCGGAATGTCCCGTCTCCTCCTCATTGCCGGAAGTGCACCACATCGCCTACTTTGTTTACGGGCTCCCACCTCAATGCCGAGGCAACTCGGGCACGAAGCCGGCTACTCGACGTGCCCAAGGTTTGCTGTAGAATGTGTAGTAGAGGATTGTGTCTCATTTGGGGTTCATGGAGGTGCCTTTTGGTGGAGGGATGATACAAGGATTATGTGGAGGAACTTGTAGGCTTTTGGAGCATGAAATGAACAAGATTTCCACCCTCAAAAAACTTGGACAGCCCTTCCAAGGGGAAGGCCGGCCATGACATAAAAGAGAGGAGAGAATGAGAGTGTCATATGCAAGATAATGAGAGAGCCATCCAATAATACCAAAGGGAGAGAGAGAGAAGACTATCATGCAAAAGGAAATGATCACCAAATCAAAACCCACACTCAACCACCTACCACCAACCTCATCATCAACAACCATGATGATATACAAAGTCAAGCAATCATGAGTTTATGAAGTCAAATGATGGGACAAGTATCATGACATGATAATATGCAAAGACCCCCTCCACAAATGCTTATTTGCAACAATGCAAATAAGCCCTCCTCCACCAATCTTCGGCCAATGAACGGAACAAAGGAAATTGGCCGAAACGGAAAGCAAACTGGCAACTCCAAAAACTGGTCCCGTAATAAATTACAGGAAAACCCCGATACTGTGCATACACACCCGCATTTGTATTCCGACCGAAATACAAATGCAATGAGACAAACTCTACACAGTACTATACTAGGATCCGGCTTATACCAAAGCCGGCCAGTAAAATCCGTTCGATCCTGATCCGTGCAATACCGCACGTATCTGATCGAACCCTGCCATATATCCATACGGCCTATAGTACAAACTGTCCGATCCCGATCCGTGCAATACCGCACGTATCTGGTCGGACCTTGCCATATCTCCATACGGCCTCTACAACCTTTCGCCCGAAAGCTGAGTAACTGAATGTGGGGGATTCTAAAGACTCGTCAACACCTCGGTTGTGGATTTAACCACTAGCACGTCAGAGGTATAAGCCAATACGTAACGGGCTACCAAGTATTGACTAAAAAGGGATGTCTGTGAGCGAACTCAGCCTGACAACCCTACAGAGCCTGTCAGTGACAATATCCGTGCAGTCCGGTCCGTTCGTCTATGAGTATCGCATGGCGGGCCTAGGGGGTTGGTAAAAGTCAGACCCCCAAAAGCGGTACAAGTCGTGTCGGAGTGTAGCCCAGAACACCCTGAGATACTACTGGAATACCTACCAGTAAATCTCCTTGCCTTGGCCAAGGACTTTGTGTAATGGCTCTCCTAGACACAGCACGACCTCACCCCCAATACCGGGAGAGACGAACCCCTGAAGATACGCTCACTGCCTCCATGTGGCTCGGGACTGTACCCAACTAAAACCTGTTTGCACGACTCCTTTGAGCCGTGGTAGGGTAGTAATCAAAGTACAGTGGGAACTCACACGAGACAAATGACGATCCCCAGGTCGATGAACTAACCTGCACACATGTCACCAAGGAACTGCCATCTGACGTCTGGTATATGACCAACTAGCATGTTCCCGGCGAGTCCTGTCCGGTGTACTCATAACCCAATGAGCACCTGTATACATCTTAGGTGATCCAACTGACACCAGTGGCTTGTGAGACCGGCCACCGCCCCTCGTCGGGGTCTCGACTGTATACACTAGTCTACTATGGAGAATCGATGCCCTGTCTCGAAACTCTCACGACTAGGGACCTTTTAAGGATATGCTTATAGACCCCCAGCTCCCACTTATATGATCGCCCTCATACTGCTGGTGGTCAAGCAAGAATCCTAGGGGCTCTATCAACGTGTAATAGCGACGTGTCAGGTCACTTAAAACAGTACACGATGATAAAGGTAAACCAGATAGCATACTATCATCTCGAGTAAGACTGTCCTACCGGGATAGGTCCTCCCTCAATCATTACAATCACGTACCTGTGACCTAATAATTGACTCTGAGGGCACTATCTCCAACATTCCCTGTATCGGGCAAAAGGTCTAGAGGCCGTATGGTTTTACGGCAGGGTCGCGATCACTTACGTACAGTTATGCACGTATTATGATCGGGCAGATAATACTAGCGGGCTTTGGTTTAAGCCAGATTCTAGTATTATACAGATGGATTTATTCAGTCAAAGATTATTTGTGTTTTTCGGAAATACGGATGGGAGGGGAAGTCTCGTAATTTGTCGGGAAGCTTCTAGAAGAAGATGACTCATTTGTTTTTATTTCTTTTTAGGATTTAAACAAATGAGGTAGAGAGATGAGGTGTAGGTTTTCATTAAATGGATAATGACTCATGAGATGATTCATCTCAAATGAATTAAATGAAGCATGCTAGATATTATGATAGATATTTGTTATGATATTTTGATGCTTCATATTATTCAAAAGATGAGACATTATTCTTTTGATTATCACAAAAGCTTTCTCTCTCCTCAAGTTTTCATCTTCTTCCTCAAAACCCTAATAGCTCTCATGAGTTGAGAAACCTAGGGTTTAAGTGACTAACTAATCCATCTTATTACTCTACACCCTCTAGGACTTCTAGATTAGCGATCTAGAAGCCGTAGTTATCTCAGATTCGAGATAGAAGCTCGGACTATAGACTCTCGGGTGGATCGTCTTTGACTCGAGGAGGCCGTTGAGGTGTCGACGTTCCATAGAGCCTATGAGGTGTGGAGGACAGCGATGATGACCCGAAGGACAATTAATGTGAGGTATAACTTCGAATCAGAGTAGTTAAACCTTTCGTAGTTTGCTAGTAATGGTTTAGACACGATCCGTATGCTCAAGTCCGTGTTACGAAGCTTTGATAATTGTTTTTCATATATTCCGCCTCCCCGTAAGCTCGTGGGGTGCATGACATGGACTTACACTATCATCGCATGATAACGTGAAGGAATCCACTCACGTTATCACACTCCAGAAGGTAAGCGCATGCCTGGCAAGTTTCAATTTCTTTAGAAACTCCCGATGTAGATTTTTGCCCCATGCTCTTATGACCTTGACGAAGGCCAACAAATCATAAGTCACATATCAAGTTCTACCCATCATTATCATGTTAATTTGAACCCACCCGTACATACCCCTGACGTTGGCCAAATGGCAGTACGACTGTCCCAAACCAACGCATCTATCTATGCAACAGTAAGGTAACAAGCAGCTATCATCCACTTTGCCTTGACGAAGGCCAACAAACATAGCATGAATACTACGTGCTACCCGTCTGAAACTATGGAGGGCTACGGCTGGTTTTTAGCGAAAAACATTTAACGTAATGAACTTGATCTCGTTGAAGGAACCTGATAGCTTTTTACAAAATTATAGCGGCGAAAACCTTTGCTAAAGAGGTCACTCCCGGTGAAGGGATCTCGGCTCTTTCCTCGTGGAATGAGGTGCAGGATATTCCAACTGAATACCGCGATGCAAAGCAACAAGTAATTGACTATAGTGAAGTTATTACCCTGACGCAAACTTCTGCCCAAGGGGTCACTCCCGGTGAAGGGATCTCGGCCCTTGCCTCGTCGAATGAGGTGCTAGATATTCCAACTGAATACCACTGTGCAAAACAAAAGAAAATGTCTTTGTAATAACACTTTTTGAAAAACTATTCCAACAACGTCAAACAAGTTTGTTTTCCTTTGCATTTATCAAAATCAACGCAGTCCCATCAATTAATCACACCAGAAAAGAATGAAAATAAAATGTACGTATATTCCATCCGCATTCGCCACTGGGTCCCATCATCACTCGTTAGGTTACTTAACTAACGACAGAGTGGGGACTGGACTAGCGCGGGTGTAAAACATATACAACATCTACTAGTATATATACCAATATACAATAATCGCTCTAGGCGTGATAAATGCAACATTATAGAAAAGTAATAAGCATCACAGAACAATACAGATAATCTGGGAGCCCCGGGTTTCACAGAGCCGCAACTGAAACCCGACGTTCCCCTGGTCGTGTGGATAGCCTGTGCAATGAAACCTAGACCCTTACGAGTGCGGCAAGTTACCCGCCAAAACCTGAAGCGAGGCAGCCCCTTTCATCAAAGTGAATGAACCACCCGGCTCTTCACGGAATCCGGTAATTTGAGCACCCCTCCTTGGGTCAACCTGTACCCCCTATGAGTGCGACGAATAGCCTGCCAATTCTAGAGTGAGTCCCCTTACCTCTCAAAGCCATGAGACGCTGGACTGTTGCCCTCCAGAACCCGGCTATCCATGCACTCCGTCGCGGGGTAATCCTAGTACAGAAAAGAAAATATGTACAACGGGTACATCGACCTCAACCCGGTCGTGCCCCAAAAGAATAATATACAAACAGGAAGCGACGGTAGTCCACATGTCGGACGCTCGCCCCGCAATATCAAATGTACAAATAAATCCAAACTGTACTAACATTGCACCAAGCTATCCACCATGACAAATCTGCAACATCACAGCACAACACAGAACATCAACGTGAATGTCACGTTCGCAAACCCGTCTAAAAGGACTATAGCAATTAGACGAATAATACCACTCAAATGACATTCACGGTCGCAAATATAATGTAAGTACGGTAAACTAACACATTTAAAATTCCGATCGACAAAACTTCCCGAAGTGGGCCCTAAGTACAAATCCAGTACTCAAACAAATCTGGGCCCAAACAAAATATTCCAGAAACCACAATTCCACATGAAAGACACCAAGAAGAAAAATGGTGAACTGAAGCCCCAAACCGGCGGCGGAACCGCGGCAAACCCATGGGTTCTGCGGCGGTTACACGGCGGTTTTGTGGGATCAGTCTACCAAATTTCTTCTACAGTCTTAGAAAAGCCTACTCGATTTTCTGACATACCCAAAATAATTTTTAGAAAAGTTTAAAAATTCGGCAGAAACTTAAATTTGGAATTGCAGTTTTGGAAATTTCGTCCGATCGATATTTTAAACATGTTAGAACAAGCTAGTAAAGGTTAATGGCGTGGCTCTGATACCATGTAAGTCTACGCCAGTGCCCCGGCCAATAATCTGAGGCCAAACGCGGAATAAAAACTTTTTCATAAACTGGCGCTAACATAGACTGTGACCCGGATCGTGCCATTAACACTAAACTAGCAAACTGTAAAAAGATAGAATGGCTATACCGATCGATCCGTGTCCTTCGGTCTTTAGCCATCATCCCACGCTTCTTGCGGCATCTCTGATCTTGCTCGATCTCCGGTCTCCTCGTCGAAGTGGCACCACGTCAACGAATCTTTATACGGGCTCCCTCCTCTGTACCAAGACAACTCGGACATGAAGTTTGCTAGCCGACATGTCCATGATTGAAGTAGAGAGAATGTAGAATACTTTGTCTCGGGGAAAATGAAGTTGCCATTTTGGGATCGATGAAATGGGCAATGGAATTTTTGCTATGGAAATTTTGTGCAAGCAAAAAATGAAATCAGCCCAACACAAAAATGCTCTCTGCCAATTGGGGGGCAGCCATTGTGCTCGGCCAAATAGATGGGGGGTTGACCATAAAAAGAATGGTGACCACAAACTAATATCTACACATAATATCTCTGCAAAATATCCTTAAGCTTTCCAAAACATTTTAATGCAAAGGAATGAGTCACAAATTACACCTCACTTCTTTCAAGAATTGCAGCGGCTCCCTGGAGCCCCGGCAACCATGGAAGACCCCTCCCATTTAAAAATCTTCCTCACAAACAAAATCATTTATTGCAAAAGCAACCTTGCATAAAAAACCCATGCTTATTCAATGCAAACCAAAACCACCTCACAGCCCACTGGATTGGGTAGACAAGGAAAAATAGAAAATCCGCATTAAACCAAATGTTTAAGACGGGTGATGGAAAACTGGCAACTTCAAAACCAATCCCATAATGAATTACAGAATTACCCTTCGACAGTATATACATACCCGCATTTGTATTCCGACCGAATACAAAATGCAATGAGACAAAAATATCCCTACACAATATAATACTCGGATCCGGCTTAAACTAAAGCCCACCAGTATTATCTGTCCGAACCATGACACGTGCACAAGTGCACGTGTGTGTTCGAACACTACCATAAAACCATACGGCCTCTACAACGTTTCGCCCGAACTTGGAAAACAATCTGTGGGGGACTCTAAAGACTCGTCAAAACTCTGGCAGTGGGTTTAACCACAAGCACGTCAGCGGCACTAGCTGTGCATAACGGCTGCTCATGTACTGACCGAAAGGGAAGCTGATGAGCGCACTCTTCCTGGAACCCTACTGAGCCTATCAGTGACAATATCTGTACAGTCCGGTCCGTTCGTCTATGAGCATCGCATATCGGGCCTAGGGGCTGATAATGTCAGACCCCCAATAGCGGTATAAGTCATGTCAGAGTATAGCCCAGAACACCCTGAGATACTACTGGAGTACCTACCAGTAAATCTCCTGCCTCGGCCGAGGGCTTTGTGTAATGGATCTCCTAGACACAGCGTGATCTCACCCCAAGTACCGGGAGAGACGAATCCCCTGTCGATCCGCTCACTTGCCTCCATGTGGCTCGGGACTGTACCCAACTAAAACCTATTTGCACGACTCCTTTGAGCCGTGGTAGGGTAATAATCAAAGCACAGTGGGAACTCACACACGATAAATGACGATCTCAGGTCGATGAACTAACCTGTACACATGTTACCAGGGAACTGCTATCTGATGCTAGGTATAATACCAACTAGCAGGTTCCCGACGAGTCCTGTCTGGTGCACTCGTAACCCAATTAGCACCTGTATACATCTTAGGTGAACCAACTGATACCAATGGCTTGTGAGGCTGGCCATCGCCCCTCATCAGGGTCTCGACTGTATACACTAGTCTACTCCGGAGTATCGATGCCCTGTCTCGAAACTCCCATGACTAGGGACCACTTTTAAGGATGTGCTTATAGCCTACCCAACTCTCACGTATATGATCGCCATCATACTGTTGGTAGTCAAGCAGGATCCTATGGGCTTTATCAACGTGTAATAGTGATCTGTACTGTCAGCTAAAGCAGTACACGATGATAAAGACAAACCAGATAGCATACTATCATCTCGAGTAAGACTGTCCTACCGGTATATGTTCTCCTCAATCATTGCAATCACGTACCTGCGATCCAATAATTGACTTTGAGGGCACTATATCAAACACCTAGAATCTTATAATTCTTTCTAGTTTACTGCCAGATCTCAAGTCTTGGACTTGATGCATTTTATCAGCACTTTTGTGATTCCGCTTCTTTAACCTGGAGAATTTCCTGCATACAATCTCGAGACAAGTGTTGATATATACAAAGATTACACATGTAGAAATAAGCACACAATTTCCCTCATAATGCCGGTTATAATGTATAACACATGTTATTTGATATTTCGTAGACGAATTGCTAATATGTGCTATATTCATACCAAACACCTTTAAATGATTACAAAGAGTAGGGAAATTGATGTATTAAAAATGCAATATTTTCGACTGATCAAATTCCCCCAAACTTAATTTTGGTCGTCTCGAGCAAACTTGTTTTATTCAGGTGAAGGAGAAAATATAAGAAAAAGAAAAACTAACTAGCACACTTTCGTAAGCAACACGATTGCATTGAGCACGTGCAACAAGCCTTTAAACCTCTAGGTGTCCCTAGTAGGAGGAGTGTTGTCTCCTGAGGGTTTTCAGCATATTGCACCCATAAAATCCCATAATAAAAGGTAGACCATGAAAGTTACATTTAATGATAAGAATTGTAAAAGAAACACTTTGAAAATTAGAATTTCCAACTACACTAACTTTTCGGTTGTCATGAGCCATATCTTAATAGTCATTAAAAGATGTTAGAAATCATATCATCCCTTAATAAAACATCATTTTTATTCTTCATTCCTACCTTTCTTCCAAATATCGATCATATAGCCCTACGTGTGTGTAAAATACATCCCTACACTCAGAGAATTCAATTCAAGCTATCATACTCTTGTCCATCTACCTCAGTACTTTTTAGTTGATGGATATTTAGATGGATTTGCTCACACATTTTTCATGCGACCGTTAATACTTCTTGAGGTACTAACCGACCGATTACTCATGTGCTTGCTGATTAGGTGTATTAGCATTTTCCTCGTCTTGCAACACCTAAGGCTTTGCAGTGACTCCCAAACTAGTTGGTCTAAGGCACTAGGTGATGGAGCAACCTCGCTAATGCTGCCTTGGTGATAACAAAACCAGTGTTCATTTTTCTTCACCATTTTATATTTTTATTTTTCATTTATTATTTTCTTCATACTTTGGCTTTTAGACAAGAGCATTTCAAGGTATCCTCTACTATCCCGAGTTTCAAGACATGTGTAAGTGTATATAGTAGGGTATCAACATTCAAATGTTTGGGTTCCAGAATAGGAACTATTTTTCAGACTTATTTTTATTCTCAGATTAGTGACTCCCTTCATCTTACTAACCCTTGGGACAATGGATCATAACTACTTATTACTAGTTTCGTTTAAGAAAACTTCTAATTTTCTTGGTTTTCTTAAATTTTTCCAATCTTTTGGATGTAATTTTTCACTATCTAATCTTTTATTATCTTATTTATGTTAAAAAAAAAAAAATTCATTATATGTTTTGTGCTTATGCAAAGTATGATGCAAAGTGATGCATAAAAAAGCACAAATCTCCTCCAAACTTGTTTTCAACAGTGTCCTCACTGTTGTCTTCTGCTAAATCTCAAAAACCTGTAAGCTTGGGAGGAAAATTTATTAGCGGGGACATGAAATATGATCGTGAAAATCCTCCCCCAAACTTATTCTTTGGCTCACCATTTTAAGTAAAAATTTTATTTTCAAGAGCCAGATTATACCCCCCCCAAACATGAGTTAAACGATGTTAAGCTTTGAAAATCACAAGAGGGGGTCAAAATTACTGGTCAATGCCAAGCTTTGCAAAGACCGAAAGTCAACACCAACCATTCGAAGATTTTATCAGTGTAGTGCACCGGTTGGTGGAAGATCATGTTGTAGAGAGCCAGGAAGAAGTGGGGAAAAGATAAGTGGTGTGATAGAAAGGGTTTGCGTCTCGTTTTGGAGAGACGACACAGTGATTGTAATGATGGATTACTCGCATTTTTGTGATTGTCTAAAAGAAGGGGTGGAGGTTCAATTTCTTCGTTTTGGAGATGATTCATCTCAACACCCGTGTTTGCTAAAGATGCGAGCTCATCAGCGAAAATTTCCTCAAAGCTTTCATCGATTCGCCGAAGAATAATGTCATCAAACAGTGCTAGGTGATCTTCAGACTCTAAAAACAGTTCATAATCAATGTTAGTTGTTGACCCGGACAACTCGGTGGAAGAGTCCGTATGTGTATGATACATAGTTGGGTCAAACAACAACATATGAAAAGAGTCTATATCAGTATCATGAGGCTCGTCAAATTCGCTGCTGTCGACATCCATTAATTCGACAGAACAAACCTGAGCAGAAGGTTCAGAGGGTACACTTCCCAACTTGTAAATGTTAAGCTCAATTGACATCTTCCCAAAGGATAGGGTCATAGAGTCGTTACGACAGTTGATTATAGCATTGGAAGTGGCTAAAAAGGGGCGACCAAGGATCACCGGAATTTGATTCCGTGGGTTCACTATAGGCTGTGTATCGAGAACAATAAAATCCACAGGGAATACAAATTCCCCGATTTTTATTAACACATCCTCCAGCACAGCCCTAGGTTTGGGATTGATCGGTCGGCCATCTGGAGAGTGCAGTGAGCTGGTTTCAACTCTCTGATCCCTAACTGCTCATAAACTGATAAAGGAAGCAGGTTAACACTTGCACCCAGGTCAAGTAGAGCACGGTTAATGTGTTTACCTCCAATAGAAATAGAAATTGTAGGACAGCCAGGGTCCTTACGTTTTCTAGGTAATTGTTGGGGAAAAGCTGTGTCTACAGTACTTGACATGAACACCTTTTTTGGCACTTGAGTCTTCCTCTTCCTAGTGCACAAGTCCTTGAGAATTTTCGCATAAGCCGGGACTTATTGTATAGCATCTAGAAGAGGGATATTGATGTTAACCTGTTTAAAAATTTCAGTGATCTTCTCCATTTGCGGACTTGATCTGTTTCCCCTTAACCGATTCGGATAAAGAGCTCTAGCAATAATAGCTGGGTCCAACATTGGAGAAGCTCGTGTAGGTAGGAAAGATCCAAGAATAGGAGTGGGGATTGTCTTTGGTGGACTAGAAGAAGTATGCTGAGGGTTCGAGCCTTGGGGAAAATGGAGAATAAGCTCGGGAGAAAATGGTGGGGTAGACGAACTAGGGTCAGAAGTAGAAGTAGAAGTGGAAGGAAAAGTCTCAGCTGGGGTATCATCGATTGATTGATTCTTCGTTATTATCAATCTCTTCACCGACATGGTTGTCAAGCACTCTTCCAGATCTCAACGTGGTGATAGCGTTCACATGATGTGAATAGCCAGGATTTGGTAGAGGTTGAGCTGGAAATTTCCCTTTCTCTCTAGCACTCAATTCGGCATTTATATGGGCAATTTGTTCTTCCATCGATTTAATACTCTCACTTTGGGAGTCAGAGTTTTTCTGGATTTTATCGACGGAAGACTTCATCTCAGCCGAAACATGCATGATATTTGTCAGAAGCAAATTCATGGTCTGTTCGAGTGAAGAGGAGTTATCAGTACCAATCAGTTGCAAAGAATTGTTGTGCAGTGCAGAAGTGTTGACTGGATTTTGAAAATTTTGTGCTTGATAGGGGTGCTGACTTAGTTGTAGTGGTTGTTGTTGTGGTGGAGGACCCCTTTGGAAATTGTTTTGGTTTGGAATCGTGTTTTGAGTTTGTGATTGGTTCCAAGCAAAATTAGGGTGATTCCTCCAACCCTGATTATAAGTGGAAGAATACGGATCGTTTCTAGGTCTTTGTTGGAAAGCAGCATTGGTATGCTCTTGACCTTGAAACGAAGAATTTAATGGACATTCTTCCGTAAGATGAGATGGATCAGAACAGCATCCACAGACAGTTTTGAAGAGTGACATCTGATTTAGGGAGGCTGCTAAAAATTTATGTTCCATAACTTCGAGTTTCTTTTGCATTGCTGTCATTTCAGCTCTAACTCCTATGGAAACATCAGATTGGTGATTACCACCCTTAGACGATGGTTGACTTATACTCTCCCACTGTAAAGATTTTTCAGCGAATTTTTCTAAAATCTCCAGGCTTCACCATCATCTTTATTCATGAAGGTGCCTTGACATATGGATTCAAGAGTCTGTTTTGTTGTAGGATTAATGCCCTCATATATGATTCTGCACAGATCCCATCTAGGAATTCCATGATGAGGACATTGAACTAACAGATCCTTGAAGCGTTCAAAACACTTCGAGAATGGTTCATTTGAAAGCTGGGTAAATTGATTTATTTCGCTACGGACTCGAGCTATTTTATGATTAGGGTAGAATTTATGAATTCTCCCCAGTTCGAAATAGAATGTGCGGCTGTATTATAAAGCCACTTCTCGGCTATATCGCACAAAGTGAATGGGAGAAGACGTAATCTTATAGCATCCACAAAAAGCTGTGAAGTACCCATCATAGCGCATACATTTTCAAATTTGGTAATAAAGACGTATGCGTCTTCAGACTCGAGACCGTGATATTTTGGTAGAAGATTGATGTATTGTGGTTTTATTTCAAAGTTGTCCCCATTGGCTGGTGGAATGGTGAGACAGGTCGAAAGAGGACCTCGCATAGAGTAACATTGCTCTTGGAGAGAGATGCGGGGCGGATTCTGCGCATCTACGGACGGTGGCAGAGTAGTGTTAAAGAAGCTCGATGGAGAATCATCCATCGAAGTGGGTGTGGTAATGGGTGAAGAAAAAGTAGACGTAGAATTACCGACTTCGGAGTCGATAGCAGGAACGCGGACAAGACGGGCACTAGAATCCCGTGTCCAGCCGAGCATGCACTAAATGGTTTAGCACAAGTGGCAGCGTCAAGTGATAATTAAGGAAAAGATGAGTTGGTGCTTGGTTTGAAAAAGACGGATTTTTGAAAAATTCACACAAAGAATGCACAAGCAACCCTAAATCTAGTGGTCACCTAGGTCAAGTCTCTAGACCGCTTCTAGACTTCCAGAAGACAAGTCGCAAGATAGATCCTCTACTACCTCTTTGCCCCTTCTGTGGCTAGGTAAGTGGGAGGTTCTCCACTACGAAAGTAGTGGGCCTAATTAAGTAACCATTTTCCTTAGACACACTTGCCTTAGACACCACAAAAGAAACGCGGATAAACAATAGATTGCCCATGACCTCCTTCTTTCCTAACTGAGCGCGACAGTCCTTAGAGTCTTGTCTAGATATTTTTTAATTAATGAGGGTGATACGGATGCAAGTTTGTGATTTTTGGGGCTTAAGAAGGGTAATGAACTCCCCACCTAATCTGAATTTGGTCTTTGCCCCTTAATTTCCGTGTTAAAATATGCAAACAACCAAGATCAAATACGCAACAATTTTTCTTTTTGCGGCGCTGCGAATTTTTGCAACGAATCCTAGAGAAATTGGTTAATGGACAGAGCAGGGAGGAGATAAGAAAGTACAGAATATACCAAAGAATTTTGAAGCAGTGAAGCTGCTGAATCGCCGTGGAACCACCGCGAGATGCCTCCTTTGGCCGCGGATGCGCGGTCTTGTGATTAGATCTCTGGACAAAAAAATTCTCCAGAGACCCCTGTTGACTCACTGAACTATCTGAGATGCTCTGAAAAATTTTCCTCTCGCTCCAGAGATTCCAGATTCCCTTGCAACAATTCACAACATATCGTTAAGCATTCGACGCGAATTTTGATCTAAAAATTCTGATGTAATAATAAATTTTTCAACTCAATTAACAAAAACGAACAAATTAGCACACGATCCCCGGCAACGGTGCCATTTGATTGTTCAACTTTGTATGTATTTGGAAAAATTTTAATCACAAACAAAGAAATTTATACCGCAATCAATTGACGGTGTCTATTGTAGATTCGTCAATGAGAACAGATCGTCCACTGAGAAAGTGTGATTTGTTCGAAATCGTTTTAGATGAGTCGAAATGAAAAAATAAAAGAAATTGCACGAAAATTGATTCAAGATTTGTGAGTTTTCATTTCAAGAAATATAAAGAAAATAAAGATCTAGAATCAAGAATCAAGAAATGTCCCAATCAATTTAGTTATCAAGATTTGTAAAGTAGCTTGTAGGAATCGATCCAATTGATAGTGATGATGAATACTAATGATTACTAATTCTTATCTATTGAAGATTTGTTGCTAGATCGATGACGATCAATGAGATTTAGGGATCTATTGAAAAAACTAGGGTTTCTCCATCATCATCCCTTGTCCTTTCATTGATTATCATTCAAATCCTAAGCTCTACCAAATTAAATCACCGATCGTTGATCTCTAATTTGGAGCGAAAATATTCCAGAAAGCGATCTCGCTCGAATTAGGTTTTCGATGATTCAATTTCCTAAAGTTTACAAAACTCATAAGACTTAAGAATCGTTCAAGAATTTAATCATCATTATCTACCTATTTCTCGATTCCGTTACAAGCGGAGTTTTCACTCAAACATCATGAAAAAGAAAAGAATCAAGAATCTATAACTCTTCATAATGCAAGAATGTAAAGAAAAGCAAGAATAAGAATTTTCACTTTTTATTTATCAACGTTTAGGTACAATTCACTCAAAGATTACAAGATTTGAGGAAGAACTAAATCGTCGAAACTAGCTTCGCTTCGGTCTTCTTGAGTCGCAGATCGTAGTGGATGTCTTGCTCGGATGAAGATCGGCGTTGCTTTAAAGGCTCGTTGAAGGCTTGCTTGATTTGGTACTCGATGAATCTTGATTTGGCTCCAAATGTGTCACATCACTTGATTTGAATTGATTTGGATTTTGCTAGAATTTTTACCCTAATTGAGAACAACAACCAACAACCTTTGTAATGAACCCCTAGGTCCCTTTTTATAGTTTTTCCTTTAGCTTCCCCTAGAAGCTTAGCTTATCTTCTACTAGAATCTAGGTTGTTATGAAGCTTACATGAGAAGCTTGGTAGGTATTAAGCTTGCACAAGAAGCTTGGCTATTAGAAGAAGAAGTTTCTGGAGAAATCTATACAATTCGAAGTGTATTGGAGAAGCTTGGCCATTAAAAGGAGACCTCTGCAAAAAGTTCTCACCGCCGACGAGTCAACTCGGCCGCGGATCCGCGGCGGATCGGCCTGACTCGGCCGTGGATCCACGGCCGTTTGAGGAGCTTTCTGCATTATTTTTCCAGGGTAATTCTTATGTTGTCTTTAGGGTTTTCTTTGGATGCCTGGAATCTTATAATTCTTTCTAATTTACTGTCAGATCTCAAGTCTTGGACTTGATGCATTTTATCAGCACTTTTGTGATTCCGGCTCTTTAACCTGGAGAATTTCCCGCACACAATCTCGAGACAACTGTTGATATATACAAAGATCACACATGTAGTAATAAGCACACAATTTCCCTCATAATGCCGGTTATAATGTATAACACATGTTATTTGATATTTCGTAGACGAATTGCTAATATGTGCTATATTTATACGAAACACCTTTAAACGATTACAAAGAGTAGGGAAATTGATGTGTTAAAAATGCAATATTTTCGACTGATCAGCTCCCAACTAGGGATGCAACCAAATTAAACACTTTATAACTGCTTTTATTATAAATGCAATAGAAAATTACTGTTAAGATCTTAAATACTTAAAATCTGTGATTTTTATTTAAAAACTAAATTTTTCTAAAATTCCGAAAAAAAAGGTTTTTTTATCTTGGTTTTTGGCTTACTCAGGTTGTGTAGTTATCTTTAGATATTATACAATCTAAGTGCCGGTCACATCCAAATTTTGGGTCGTGACAAAGTTGATATAAGAGCTTAGGATTAACCTTACGGAATCGAGTAGTGAATTAAAGTAAGTAGGATTGAGTTCGTTACGTAGGATGACCCTTGGTTTGATGGAGTGGGTGAATTAGGAAGAGTGCAGTACCGTATGTATGTTCCGCGGCATATTTACGTTACAATACTCAGCCTAACTAACCTTAGAATGTCTATCTCGATTTATCCTTTCTTTGACTCTCAATTATTAATTACTCCTATTCGAAAGCCTTATCAATATAGGGTTAGCATAGCACCTTGTGAAGGTTTTGGCAAGTATCAATCATGCTACTTTAAAATTTTTGGGGTGCTAAACAAACCCTAACCAAGATCTTAACTAGAGACTTAGGATTAACATAGCACATAAACAACTTTACTTCTAAGAGTTTGGGATTACAATCTTTGTAGTTGTAGGGTTACTATGCACTCTAATGAAGCTCTACAAGGCATCGACCATGCCGGATTAAAATTTTTAGGTGCCGAACAACCCTAAGCAAGATCGTATACTAGAGTTTAAGCGAAAAAGATAGCAAGTAAATCACATTTACACTAAAGGAAAGGGACTACAACCTTTGTAGATCCGGTCCTCCACTTCCAAAGCTCCGTGACGACGTCCCTTCGCTGCGATCATCCAACTCCCGGACTCTCGGACGGCTCTTTGAGGAAATTGCAACGGGATCGCTTGAAGTTTTCGATGCCGAAGATGATCTACGTCGAGGGAATACGGACTCAAGCTTCTAGTTCACTAACTCAAGAATTAGTGAAGCAAACACCCTAAACTAAAGTGCTAGTCTAGTAAAGGATGATGAGATAGGAAGTGGGTTCTCTTTAGATTTTGATTTCTCACTCTTAATCTTCACTTGAAAATTTCTAGCAAGCTTTTTCCTTTTCTTCAAGAAGAAGAAGAAGAAGAAAAAGAATCATAATGAATAATTCTAAAATGAATTATCAAGTGAAGTCTATCATAATGCAACCATGGGTGATTTAACCTTTGTAGAGACTAAACCCTAGTTTAAGTTAATGGGTTAGGTTAAGGAAAATCTCAAGCAAAACAAAATGGTTAGACTTTGTCAAAGATGCTTAAAAGCTTCATGAAGCTTCAAGCCCAAACAAAGAAAGCAACCATTTTGAATTACTTAATAAATAAAAACCTAATCCATTATCTTAAACATGGTGTAAGTCATACACACACCCAAGTTTGCATGTATCATCAAACATGGTGAAATCTTGTGCACAAAATATATCACATATACAACTTGTGCACATCAAGTGAGAAAATCAATCTAAGTGAACTAATACTAGTTAATGTAAAGTAATATATCAAATATATAATTATACATTAAATCATTAAATCAACACTTGATTTAACGATCCGGTCATATCGCATACAACCGACTAATATCAAATGTATCGACTGATCGAATCAACCCTTGAATCGATAACTAGGTTATATCGCATACAACCGATCGATACAAACATCGCGAGAATAGAATACGGTATCACATACACCCATTATACTCGGTCCCACACATATCACATATGCGCCCCTATCTCGTTTCTCCTGAGCCAGTACAACTTCTATGTAGGTCTCTAAAGACTCGTCAATACGCCGGCAGTAGGTGATGATTATATCAAGCACCCACAAGCCGTCAGCGGTACTAGCTGGACGTAACGGCTACCCGGGTATTGAGCGATCAGAAGATCAGCAAGCAAGCCCGCTCCAACTCCTGCAAAAAGCCTGACAGTGACACTACCGTACAGTCCGGTCTCCTCGTCTGATATGGCGCATATCAAGTCTAGGGGTGGTAAACGTCAGACCCCAATAACCGATAAGTCATGCCGATGAGAGGCTCATAATGGGTCGAGAAATTACTGGTAACACTTACCAGTAAATCTCTAAACCAGCCCTGGCCAGGGACTTCCCTGTTATGGCCAATCGAGCATAGCGCAACATCAACCCCCAATACTGGGAAAGACGAAACCCCTCCTATCGCTCATTGCCTCCATGTGACTCGGGACTGTACCCAAAAACTACCGTTTTGCAAGCCCTCTTGGACGTGGTAAGGTGGAAATCAAACCACAGTGGGAATCACACAAGACTCTATGACGATCTCGGGTCTACAGACTAACCTATACCAGTGTCACCAGAGAACTGCCATCTGACGTAAGGTATAATACCATCTGGGAGTTCTCGGCGAGTCCGTCCAGTGTACCCAGTCTCCACTGAGCACCCGTATATCATCTCTGATGTCAAACACCAATGGATATGGGATCATCCATCGCCCATCTGTATGGGTCAAGAAGGTATACGCTAGTCTACACTGGTATATCGATGCCCCGTCTCGATATACCCATGACTAGGGACCTCGAAGGATGTACTTATAGACTACCATGTCCCTACTAGTATGATCCGCATCATAGTCCAGGTAGTCAAGTACACATCCTAAGGGCTTTACCAACATGTAACAGAGAGACAATCAGTATACAAGTTAAGGTAAAGAGTAACCAGATAGCATACTATCATGTCGAGCAAGAAAGTCCTCCCTATATATGTCCAAGCATCCACTACAATATACATCCTATGTATAGTAATGGCCTCTAGGGCATACATATAACTAACAATCTCCCACTTGCACTAAGGCCATCTGATAACAGTGGTTGAAGTATCCCATACTCAACCATCCCATAACTAGTCTCTCTCTGGGAAAAGTCCTTCGTGAGTGGATCCGCCGTGTTGTCCTCTGAGTCTACTCTCCTAACCTCGATCCCCTGGAGATCAACCATCTCCATGATCAGGTGACACTTGCCTTAGAATATGTCTGGATCACTGATGGGACGGGCGTTCCTCGGCATAAGCCACAACTCCATTGTCATACAATGGAGGGAACAAAGTTCATCTCATGAACTAATATACATCCAGACTGCCTCTTTGGTAGCATCTTAAGTAGCGATGTATCTAGCCTTTATCGTCTAGTTTGCCACGGTATCTAACTTGGAACTCTTCCAACATACCGTCCCTTTACTGAGGGTAAAGACAATGCCTGTGACTGACATTCAGTCGTCCTTATCACGCTGGAACCCTTCCAGTGATTGTCCCCAGGATCGATTGATACCATCTCACTACAACTAGTAAGAATCCTAACATCCAATTAGATCTATCTCATAGATCCAAAACCCAGGATTTAGTAGGTATCACTTTGATCCTATATGGAGAATCATTGTGATAAGCGGAGATTGACCGAGCGTAGCATAGGAAACTCCTTCCCTATCAAGAGTATGTCATCCACGTACTCTACAAGGATCACCACCATACTCCCTACTACCTTTTTGTATATACAAGGTTCATCTACCGTTTTGATGAAGTCAAACTCTTTGACTAACACATCAAAACAGATGTTCCAACTCCGCGATGCCTGCTTTTTCACATAAAACATCTTGCACACATTTCCGCTGCTCCCACTGTCTACGAAGCCCTCTGACTGTGTACTTATAGATTCTCTCTTCTAAATCTTTATTTAGAAAAGCAGTCATGACACCCAACCGCCAGATATCGTAGTCATGATATGTAGCCGTGGCAAGTAGGATCTGGATGGACATAAGCATAGGTACTTAGAAAAAGTTTCATCACAATCCATACCTGGTCAATGATGCAAACCTTTAACAAGTCTAGCTTTGAAAGTCTCAACTTTTCCATGTACACCAAGTAATCTTCTAAAGATATACTTGCTCCTGATGGGGATTTAACCCTTCAGATAAAGCAACCAAAGTCCATACTTTGTTGGTGTAAAAGGATTCCATCACAGATCGATAAACATCCAACCATTCTTACAGAGTCCCACTCCTGATGGCCAGCTCGAAACTAGTTAGGTCATCATCTCATGATGCAATCCTCGCTCCCACTGTCATAGAGAAACAGAAGTATCTCTCAGGTGGGTGAGGAACCCTACTAGATCAGCGGAGAGGCAGAGGTTCGTTGGAAACTATTGAATCCTTCGGTTCTACCAAATCATCAGCTGCAGTTTGTATAGCTGGAACTCCTTCCAGTTCTACCTCATGTCCACTAATTTCTTCACAAGAAATTCCCTTTCACAAAGGTGGCATGCTGAGAAACAAAACATTTTTGTTCCTCGGTTAGGTAGAAGATATTCCCTTGCGTATGCTTGGGATATCCAATAAACTTCTGCAGAACTGACTTTGCCTCGAGCTTGTCCAGATTATGCTTTTAGACATAGGCTGGACAACCCCAAATCTTAACTGACTTAAGAGATGGGCTCTTCCCTTTCCATATCTCATATGAAATGGTAGGCTTCTGATTTGATCGGAACCCTATTCAATAGGTATGCAACTTCATAAGTGCATAACTCCCTAAAAGGAAATAGGAAGCTCAGTAGTACTCGTCATAGAGAGCACCATATCAAATAGGGTGTAATAGCTCCGCCCCGATACACCGACGTGCTGTGGTGTATACGGAGGAGTAATGCTGAGAGAGAATCTCATTCTCCTTTAGAATAATCCAGGAATTCCGTGCTCAAGTATTCTCCTCCTCGATCACATCAAAGGACATAATACTTATACCCGTTTTTGGTTCTCTACTTCTAATTTATATTCTGTGAATATATCAAAAGGTTCGGACTTGTGTTTCAACAGGAACATATGTCTGAATCTTGAGAGATCATCAGAGAATGTAATGAAGTACAAAGAACCGGTCTTGGTATATGTAGACAGGGGACCTACATACATCAACATGTATCATCCCAAGAGTTCACTAACTCTTTCTCTGTTTCCAGTAAACGGAGCTATGGTCATCTTATCTCTGTGACATGACTGGCAAGTTTCACAAGATGTAAATTCAAACTGATTTAAATATGAATCTTGTGAAACTTGCTCTAGTCGGGTCGCATTGATATGACCTAGTCTACAATACCTCAAGAAGGATTTGTTCATTTCTGAACTCTTCCTCTTGTGTGTGTTCTGTATACTAAGAACTGTATTTTGATTTAGAACGTTAATGCTTTTAGATCACGTGCCTGAACCGATCAACTCTTGATTTAGGAAATGTTCAAAACATTATCCAACAATACAAAATTATATCCTTCTTTATCTAAATAAAGAGACTGATATGATTTTGTATATCAGGTTCGGTATCTAATGACATTTGTTCAGAATTAATGTGTAACACCTAAGAATGTGTTTTGTAGCTAATTATATTTTAATGTGTGGTTTTTAATAAAAAGTTTACCCAATTAAGTTTTAAATATTTTATCCTATATATTGAGTATTTTATTAGAATTTTGTTAGGCACACACACACTTGTGCATGATAACTAGGGTTTAGAGATGGGGTTAGACCATGTTTAGCAAGCATGATAGATTAACCCATTCTCTTTAAGTTAATAATTATTGCTTAGGTGTTTTGGGTTAAATAGTTATGGTTGTTTTAAAAATGAAAATGAATTTAAAAAGGATTTTTAAATTGGCTTCATGGTTGACTTTGAGAGAGAGAGAGAAGCATGGGCTTGATGGTGTGAGCCATGCCTCATTTTGATGAAAGAGAAAGAGAATGGGAGGGGTTGTTGGTTTTTCTCTCATTCTCACTTCTCACTCTCATTTCTCTCACTCTCAAACACACACACACACTCACCTGCATCAACAGCAACAACAAAAGCAGCAGCAACAGCATCATCATCATCAGCAGCAGCAGCAGCAGGGGCAGCAGGCAGCAACAGCAGTAGCAAGAGCTCCAGCAACCTACAGCAACTCAATTCTTCACTTCTTCTCCTGCTTCTAGGGTTTGTTAGGGTATATTTTCTGAACCCAATTCCCAGTTTGCTTAGTGGTGTGTTAGTTTAGCTTCGGTTTGCGATTTATGTGAGTTTAGTGCTAGATTATGGTGTTTAGGTGGAATTTTGGCTAAGTCTTGATTGTGTTAGATAACCCTACCTATTTTAGTGTTAATAGGGTCACTTCAACTGAGAAATAGCCCAGATTACACTAAAATACCATAGGGTTTCTTAATTGTGCAATTTGGTGTTTTTATAGTAATATATTGGATATCTATGATCTGCTTTTGACCCGGATCCTTCAGAACAAAATTGGGAAAACCGGAGCATGCTCACTAGGTTTAGACACCACCACAAGAACACGAGACCCCCATTCCCAACTGAGGCCGCAGATTTATTAGGTTTGGCCGCAATTTGCGGCCAAGTAGGGGGCAGGGGTGTTGAGGTCTTGTCTAGGGTTGTCTGTAGGGTTGTATAGTGCTTTGGCATGTCTAGTTTTGTAAGTTTTGACCTATAGGAAAATCTGGGATCAAATACCGTTTTTCATGTCCGTTTATTTGCGCGATACGCGCGATACGTGAGTGGGTTCTGTGATCCAGCGTATCGCGGCGTGTCGCGGTGGTTCTAGATGCGTATACACACGTTTTAGCGTATCGTGCATACGCGCGTTTGGTTCGCGACGCGAGTTTCTCGTTTTTGGTTCGATATCGCGTTTCGCGAAATATTTGGCTTATATATATTTTCCATGTCTAAATTGCAGGTTTGCAGGCGGAGACTACGGACACTGCTACAGGGGGGAGCAGATGGTAGGATTCACCTAGCGTGGAGTGTAGGTGAGTAGATTTAACATCTATAGGGGAATCGCCCGCATGGCGTTATGCGTCTGGACTAGGATTCTAATACTTGTCGCATATTCTACGTCATTGTTAGAATTGCTCCTTTACCTACTTACTTAGATATAGTTATACTGTGACTAGTAGCCGTAGGACACTGCACATATTATTGACGGTTCATGTTGCACGAGCACGGATTGTATGCTACACACACACCGTCAATAATTGTCATGTCACACACAAACCATTATAGACATTATATTGCTTGGTTAAGGACCTTGTGACATTGATTCATACTGCTTATCACATACGACATTACCATACCTATAGAGTATCGTACTATTAGTGATAGGTACACATACCCTTTACGATACATCTACAGGTATATCTTACTCATATTCTTCTTATACTCAGGGGGTATACGACATCAGTTCTTATAGGTAGATAACTATACATTGCTACACCTGTATGTTACACACATATTCAGTTGCAGTCACATATTTACCTTTACTGATGTTACTTAGCTATACCTTATTGGTTTCGCATACATCTGGTTTCAGCTACATATTCTCATCTAAATGCTCGCATTTCAGATATATCGTATATGTTTATTCCTGGATTGCGCATTATTATTTGGATTTTACATGGTGTTTTCTGGATTTGGGAACCGCGGAAGTTCATGAAATTATGCATACATTGAAAAATCCAGTTTCCTTGATATGATATTTGCGCATCCACCATGAGTTTTATCGGTGCTGATTATATATACCCCTACGAGGAGGCGTCGAGGCCGTAGAGGGTACATGGTGGGGCCCGGAGGTATCCCGAGGCAAGAAAGGGATGTCGATGTGCTATAAGCCGATGAGCCCGGCAGCGGAACCATACCATCCGGTGACAGTACCAATGACTCGGCGGGGGTCATGGAGACACCGTTGGGAGTCATGCACATATGCATACGTCGAAAAGCGAGGGTCAGAACTAGGCACTCGTGCTTTCGGGACAGCGTATGATACGTACCTATCAGGATTTCTGTGTCGATGCTTGGCACATTGTTTTCATGATATTTCTTTTAATACCTTTGTATATATAACAGGGGATTAGCCGTTGTTATATCTACCCTTACACCAATATTAGTGGAATGGGACGCTAATATATGTGTATTGCCCCCATCATATTTATTTCTGCAAATATATATACCTTTAGGTTGTTAGAAACTTACTTGAGATTCGACTTGGGATATAGGTGATTCATTGAGATTAGATATTGGATATGAAAGAGATTGTTGATTGTACATTCGGGATATAGGAGATTACTCGATATTGTACATTGAGGAGATGTGAGACTTATATGATGTGAGTGCCCAATGTGGGGGCTGATTTGAGGAATTGGGATTTGAGTGTCTTGATGGATTGTGATCCGGCCACGATGTCAGGTTTCCGTGGAAATGACATATTCCACCCCATACCTCACACTTATCTATTCTTTGCACAGATTCATATATTGGTAGTACCTGTTAGTGTACCCTTATGATAGTTGCATATTTGCTTTCTCATATCCCTATTGCATAGTTATTGCATACTATTATCATGTCATCATTGCTTCATATATTGATTGTGCCTGCTAGTGTACTTTCCTTTATTCAGCATTTGCATGACATGTTATTACTGTAATCGCATATCTTAGATTCATGCTGCACGTACATTCCTGCGATTACCTGCATATGTTATCTACTATTCACGAGTTGGCAACTCACCCCCGTTGTGCCACAGGTGTTTCAGGTTTTTCCCCAGAGTAGTCGAGGCAGGCTATTCAGCTATTCAGCTTCTCATCTATCATCTTTTGCTACAGATACCGCATCAGCTCACAGTACACCATTTTACTTAGGTGGGTTAGATGATTATCTGTATTTCATATTTTACATTCGTTGTATTTTGTACTCTCCATCTACTATTGTATTGTTGACTCAGAGACTTGGTGAGGACGCTATTGTATATTATTTGTGGAATTGTTGCCTTTTATATACAGTTTCCTTCCTATTGTCTTTATTTCTTTGCTACGGCGTCGTATATTTGTATTGTATTCTTCTTGGCTAGTTTTTACAAAAAGGGGGTGTTGCCAAAATTTTAAAGAAAGAAAGTAAGACTTTTAAAGAATTTGGGTTGCGATTTCAAATGTTTCAAAAACTATATTATCTTTTCCGTATTTTTCTTGGTTTAGATTTCTGGGTTTTTGCTTTCTTTTACTGCGTTACGTCTTTCGGCGTTGCGTAGTATTAGGGCCGTCACGGGCCAATTTTGGGTCGTGACAAAGTTGATATCAGAGCGCCAGGTTTTACCTTTCGGAGTGTAGGATGACCTTAGTATGATGGAGTAGGTAGCTTAAGTAGAGTAACGTAGTGTGTGTATGTCTGCAGCATACCCACGATACAGTACCTTGCATTAAGTGACCTAAGTACAATTTGCTTGAAATTCCTTCCTTGATAATTCATATCCTTAAGATTCGATTCCTTATTCTCATCGAATCTTATATCTATTTATAGCCTTGCCGCCGAGGACTATGGGGACTCAGAGTGATGCAGCGAGGGCCGAGGTCAGAGTTGGCTCGGGTTGGACGAGTACTGACCAGGATGGCACTCTAGTTGCACCGGTGCAGACGGATCAGCCTACTACTTATACCATCGATAGACTTTTGGTAGAGATGAAGGACTTCCGCCAAACGATGAGTTCATTGGTTGATGTCGTTCGGGAGATACGACAGGAGGTTGTCACCTATGTTACTCAGCTGTCCCTTACGATCAGCATGCAGCAGTCCGTCACCTACATAGCACCTGTGGTTGCAGCTCCAGTTGACGAGACACATATTCCAGAGGCTCAGACAGTTCCAGGACAGTGGAGGACTCGTACAAGTGTACCAGCCCAGAGGCAGAGGTTTGGTTGTCGAGACAGATTTCGTGGCCGTCGCGGGAGTAGCAGAGGCTTAGGGCGAGGACAGTCGTTCAGCTCTCATTCCCAGGATGGTCAGCAGTCAGCGCGTAGATGTTTTCGATGCAGGAGCCTTCAACACTTCGTCAGGGATTGTTCCTTAGCACCTCGTTAGAGTCGTATTCAGAGAGGCCGTGGACGTGGAAGATTTGCTCAGAGGGCTCAGTCTACCAGAGGAGTCCATCCAGCTGCGAGTAGAGGGCAGACACAGGAGTTTGCTTCTACTCATCGGGACACGCAGACGTCCAATGTGGAGTTTTCAGGTACCCTTGATTTATATGTTCTTTTCATGTATTCGTTTGTTTTTCATGCTTGTACCGTGGTTGGGTAGATTAGTCGTAGTTGTTGTTTTAACTTCTGCCAGCGATTCTTTTGTAGCGCGACACGTATTCAGTTGTGTGCCAACCGGAGAGGAGATTGAGATTCGTCTGTCGTTTGGATCCTTCTAGAGATGTTGGATTTGACGTTCTCCTGGGCACGGACTGGTTAACTACGTGCTAGGCGTCTGTGGACTACCGTAAGGAAACAGTCGAGTTTGTTTTCCCGGCAGGTCAGTTCTTGTTGTGCAGGTGGATAGTAGTGCCGCCTCTCACGGCTTGAATTCAGCCTTTTTTCGCTAGTCGGCTACTGTGGAGATGTCATGGATTCTTGGCATTCATTCATGATACCGGAGCCACAGTGGGATTGTTGGACCGGGTTCCTTTCATGCGAGAGTTTTTCCGACGTGTTCCGGATGATCCGGTGAAACTGGGAGCTAAAGGATCAGCTGCAGAGTTATGGTTTGGGGAGGTTTGTGTGTCTGAGTGTTTCGCTTTTGGAAGCTCCTATTTCTGTTCGTCAAGGAGAAAGACGGCAGTTTGAGGTTGTGTATCGACGGATCGTCAATTGGACCGGCTTACGGTGTGGATAGGTATCCTTCACCACGCCGTGACGATTTTCTCGATCAGCTCCAGAGTGCGAGACATTTTCTAAGTTTTCTTGGGATCAGGTCATCATTATTGCGGTTCGGAGTGACGGCATTCCGAAGACTGCCTTGTGCGTACTACGGGCTTTGTGTGTTTTGGTGAATCATTGGATTCACTGATGCCCTGGCAGCATTTGTAAATGTGATGAACCAGATTTCTTCAGGCCGTTCCTCGACCAGTTTTTGTTGTGTTATTTACGACATTCTGGTCTATTTAATGTGTCTTGAGGAACAGGAGCAGCACTTGAGGATTTGTTGTGCAGATACTGGGAGAGTACCAGCAGTTTGCTAGATTCTCGGAGTGTTTCTTCAGGCTTGTTTTGTTTGACTCCTAGGTCTTGTAGTCACGGGAGACGGTTTCGTATGGTTTCGAGGGAGATCGTGGCCGTACAACCTAGGCCCAGACTTGTGTGCAGGACGGAGATCCGCAGATTGTTGGGCTTAGCAGGTTTCTACCGCCGTTTCATGCAGGATTGCTAGTGTAGTGCTGCACCGTCGACTGAATGGACCAGAAGGGAGGTTTCTTTTCTATGGACTGAGGCATGTGTGCGGAATTTTCAGCAGTTGAAGATTCGGTTAACAACTGCATTAGTCCTTTCTTGCTTTTGGTTCGGGCGATTTTGTTGTTTAACTGTAATGTTTCTTGAGTGGGCTCGATTGTGTACTGAGGTGACACTATAGAGTTATCACTTTTGCTTCCCTACATCTGGAGGGAGTACGAGGAGGATATTCCACTCATGATCTGGAGATGGCCGCGGTGGTTTTGCGTTGGAGATTTGGAGGCACCATCTGTTCGAGAGTCATGTCAGATTTTCACGGACCACCAGAGCTTAACGTACATCTTCCTGCAGCGGATTTTGATTGTTGTGATAGTCTTCTGCAGATTTACAGTTTTTGTGTGATCGTTGAGTATAGCTTAAGTTCGTCTCTACGGAGGGGACAGCTTGCTCATGTCCGTGCCCGACCACCTTCCTTAAATCATTTTCGCGAGACACTGCCCGCCGATGCTCGTTCGTCAGGGATACTTGAGCATACTCGGCTGGGTAATGATTCGGATACCTTGATTTATGACAATGGTGTGCTAAGTTAGGTACGCGTTTGAGTACCTGATATCATCGGGTAAAGACGTGTAATCCTAGAACATGCACATCTGTCAACTCTCTTTATGCATTCCAGTTCCACCAACATTTAGCGTGACTTGTGAGATAGTTACGGGTGGATAGGGATGTAAAGAGAAGTTTCAGGTTTCGTTTCAAGGTGTCTGTCTTGTTGTGTGCTTGGGTCGAACATCTGAGGCCGGCTGGAGGGTTGCAACCTTTTACCGTTCCGAAGTAGGAGTGGGAGCAGATCTCCATGAATTTCGTTATGGTTTCCACCCAAGTTTAGTCAGGGTGTGACTCCATTCGGATTCTTGTCGTCCGGATATACTCAGTTTTCTCAGTTCTTTTTAAGTTGTGTGTTTGTTTGATTGTTTTCGGCAGTTGGGGGATCGTCACTCGCCATCGTTAGAGTTCTCCTTCGATAGCTGTTATCAGGAGACACTCCAATTGGCCACCTTTAGGTTTAGGGATTAGGTCGTGTCGATCGCCAGCCTGTTGTTTTTCTGACTCTGCGTAAGTAGGACCTTGGACCCCAGCTAGTCTAGAGACTTCGGAGATGGTCCAGTTGTGTTAGGTCAGGATGGGAATTGTCCATTGCGAACTGAGGTCTTATGCCGACTGCCTTGGTCATAGACTCGAGTTCGCAGGGACAGATCATGTATTCCTACGGACTTTCCGATGAATGACGTGTTGGATTTTGGAAAGCTTGTCCCGGGATTTAGGTCTTTCTGAGATCCTATAAGCGAGTTAGTTTCGTTGCCTTTAATTTGGCACTTCCACCCAGATTATTAGATTTTCACCCCGTATTCCTTGTGATGATACTCTACAATTACCTTCTTGACCTGTCTCACATGATTTAGCACCAGACCTTTTGGCTTGGACGCGATCTTTCGTTCACCAGCAGTCAATTGTGGTAATGGCTCAGCAGGTGAAGGAACATCGGTCAAGGGTCTTGCAACCTGTGGAGGGTTTTCTTGGACGTAGTCGTATAGTGAGATAGTCACTTGGGAGGCTGCGAGCGAGATTTGAGGATTTTAATCTTCTCTTTGAAGGTACGCGTAGAGGAGTATTTTTAAATTCGGGGACGAATTTCTTTTAAGGGGAGGAGATTGTAACACCTTAGAATGTGTTTTGTAGCTAATTATATTTTAATGTGTGGTTTTTAATAAAAAGTTTACCCAATTAAGTTTTAAATATTTTATCCTATTTATTGAGTATTTTATTAGAATTTTGTTAGGCACACACACACTTGTGCATGATAACTAGGGTTTAGAGATGGGGTTAGACCATGTTTAGCAAGCATGATAGATTAACCCATTCTCTTTAAGTTAATAATTATTGTTTAGGTGTTTTGGGTTAAATAGTTATGGTTGTTTTAAAAATGAAAATGAATTTAAAAAGGATTTTTAAATTGGCTCCATGGTTGACTTTGAGAAAGAGAGAAGCATGGGCTTGATGGTGTGAGCCATGCCTCATTATGATGAAAGAGAAAGAGAATGGGAGGGGTTGTTGGTTTTTCTCTCATTCTCACTTCTCACTCTCATTTCTCTCACTCTCAAACACACACACACACTCACCTGCATCAACAGCAACAACAAAAGCAGCAGCAGAGCAGCATCAGCAACAGCATCATCATCAGCAGCAGCAGCAGCAGCAGGGGCAGCAGGCAGCAACAGCAGTAGCAGGAGCTCCAGCAACCTACAGCAACTCAATTCTTCACTTCTTCTCCTGCTTCTAGGGTTTGTTAGGGTATATTTTCTTAACCCAATTCCCAGTTTGCTTAGTGGTGTGTTAGTTTAGCTTCGGTTTGTGATTTATGTGAGTTTAGTGCTAGATTATGGTGTTTAGGTGGAATTTTGGCTAAGTCTTGATTGTGTTAGATAACCCTACCTATTTTAGTGTTAAGGGTCACTTCAACTGAGAAATAGCCCAGATTACACTAAAATACCATAGGGTTTCTTAATTGTGCAATTTGGTGTTTTTATAGTGATATATTGGATATCTGTGATCTTCTTTTGACCCGGATCCTTCAGAACAAAATTGGGAAAACCGGAGCATGCTCACTAGGTTTAGACACCACCACAAGAACACGAGACCCCCATTCCCAACTGAGGCCGCAGATTTATTAGGTTTGGCCGCAATTTGCGGCCAAGTAGGGGGCAGGGGTGTTGAGGTCTTGTCTAGGGTTGTCTGTAGGGTTGTATAGTGCTTTGGCATGTCTAGTTTTGTAAGTTTTGACCTGTAGGAAAATCTGGGATCAAATACCGTTTTTCATGTCCGTTTGTTTGCGCGATACGCGCGATACGTGAGTGGGTTCTGTGATCCAGCGTATCGCGGCGTGTCGCGGTGGTTCTAGACGCGTATACATACGTTTTAGCGTATCGTGCACACGCGCGTTTGGTTTGCGACGCGAGTTTCTCGTTTTTGGTTCGATATCGCGTTTCACGGAATATTTGGCTTATATATATTTTCCATGTCTAAATTGCAGGTTTGCAGGCGGAGACTACGGACACTGCTACAGGGGGGAGCAGATGGTAGGATTCACCTAGCGTGGAGTGTAGGTGAGTAGATTTAACATCTACAGGGGAATCGCCCGCATGGCGTTATGCGTATGGGATAGGATTCTAATACTTGTCGCATATTCTACGTCATTGTTAGAATTGCGCCTTTACCTACTTACTTAGATATAGTTATACTGTGACTAGCAGTCGTAGGACACTGCACATATTATTGACGGTTCATGTTGCACGAGCACGGATTGTATGCTACACACACACCGTCAATAATTGCCATGTCACACACAAACCATTATAGACATTATATTGCTTGGTTAGGGACCTTGTGACATTGATTCATACTGCTTATCACATACGACATTACCATACCTATATACCTATAGAGTATCGTACTATTAGTGATAGGTACACATACCTTTTTCGATACATCTACAGGTATATCTTACTCATATTCTTCTTATACCCAGGGGGGTATACGACATCAGTTCTTATAGGTAGATAACTATACATTGCTACACCTGTATGTTACACACATATTCAGTTGCAGTCACATATTTAACTTTACTGATGTTACTTAGCTATACCTTATTGGTTTCGCATACATCTGATTTCAGCTACATATTCTCATCTAAATGCTCGCATTTCAGATATATCGTATATGTTTATTCCTGGATTGCGCATTATTATTTGGATTTTACATGGTGTTTTCTGGATTTGGGAACCGCGGGAGTTCATGAAATTATGCATACATTGAAAAACCCGGTTTCCTTGATATGATATTTGCGCATCCACCATGAGTTTTATCGGTGCTGATTATATATACCCCTACGAGGAGGCGTCGAGGCCGTAGAGGGTACATGGTAGGGCCCGGAGGTACCCCGGGGCAAGAAAGGGATGTCGATGTTCTATGAGCCGATGAGCCCGGCAGGGGAACCATACCATCCGGTGACAGTACCAATGACTCGGCGGGGGTCATGGAGACACCGTTGGGAGTTATGCACGTATGCATACGTCGAAAAGTGAGGGTCAGAACTAGGCACTCGTGCTTTCGAGACAGCGTATGATACATACCTATCAGGATTTCTGTGTCGATGCTTGGCACATTGTTTTCATGATATTTCTTTTAATACCTTTGTATATATAACAGGGGATTAGCCGTTGTTATATCTACCCTTACACCAATATTAGTGGAATGGGACGCTAATATATGTGTATTGCCCCCATCATATTTATTTCTGCAAATATATATACCTTTAGGATGTTAGAAACTTACTTGAGATTCGACTTGGGATATAGGTGATTCATTGAGATTGGATATTGGATATGAAAGAGACTGTTGATAGTACATTCGGGATATAGGAGATTACTCGATATTGTACATTGAGGAGATCTGAGACTTATATGATGTGAGTGCCCAATGTGGGGGCTGATTTGAGGAATTGGGATTTGAGTGTCTTGATGAATTGTGATCCGGCCACGATGTCAGGTTTCCGTGGAAATGACATATTCCACCCCATACCTCACACTTATCTATTCTTTGCACAGATTCATATATTGGTAGTACCTGTTAGTGTACCCTTATGATAGTTGCATATTTGCTTTCTCATATCCCTATTGCATAGTTATTGCATACTATTATCATGTCATCATTGCTTCATATATTGATTGTGCCTGCTAGTGTACTTTCCTTTATTCAGCATTTGCATGACATGTTATTACTGTAATCGCATATCTTAGATTCATGCTGTACGTACATTCCTGCGATTACCTGCATATGTTATCTACTATTCACGAGTTGGCAACTCACTCCCGTTGTGCCACGGGTGTTTCAGGTTTTTCCCCAGAGTAGTCGAGACAGGCTATTCAGCTATTCAGCTTCTCATCTATCATCTTTTGCTACAGATACCGCATCAGCTCACAGTACACCATTTTGCTTGGGTGGATTAGATGATTATCTGTATTTCATATTGTACATTCATTGTATTTTGTACTCTCCATCTACTATTGTATTGTTGACTTAGAGACTTGGTGAGGACGCTATTGTATATTATTTGTGGAATTGTTGCCTTTTATATTCAGTTTCCTTCCTATTGTCTTTATTTCTTCGCTACGGCGTCGTATATTTGTATTGTATTCTTCTTGGCTGGTTTTTACAAAAAGGGGTGTTGCCAAAATTTTAAAAAAAGAAAGTAAGACTTTTAAAGAATTTGGGTTGCGATTTCAAATGTTTCAAAAACTATATTATCTTTTCCGTATTTTTCTTGGTTTAGATTTCTGGGTTTTTGCTTTCTTTTACTGCGTTACGTCTTTTGGCGTTGCGTAGTATTAGGGCCGTCACGGGCCAATTTTGGGTCGTGAAACAATGTATTCTGGTAATACAGGGTGACAGTGACCAACAAACTTGGCTGCAACACTTGCACCGTTTTCTGCCTCATGAAACTTATCACCCGTTCTCAGTTCTCTACCTTTCTGTAGCCCATGTAATATATAACATATGTGGGATCCTGATCCGGTATCAAATACCCAGGACGTAAAGGACACTGAGAAACAGTTCTCGGTAATGAATACACCCGAAGATGATGCATCAGCATGCACTTTCTTCGTTTGGGCGGCACGGAATTTCTGGTAATTCCCAATTTCCTACTCTGTCTTATAACAATTATAAGTTGGAGCGGGACCAACGTTTCCCAGCTCAGTATAACAAGCGGGTTCGGTCAATACATCCATATTATTATCTTGATTAAGGCGTGATATGGTCGCTACCTGGAGAGAGAGAGAAGAAAACACTCTGCGTGCGCTCTTGCAATATCAGATTGGTTATTATTTTATCTAATCAGGATGGCTCCCACTATTTTTATCAAATCTTCCTTCAAACCCTAAAAGGAAAGACTAGCCGGGATTAATTACACCCTACAACTTCGCCAATCTTTCAGCCAGGCCAGTGTCGGTACTTTGAGGGAGGTTCCCCGTGCTTTCGCACTGACCTAATTAAAGTAAACCTCGTTTTCCCAGAGGCGTAACCCCGTTGACACCTTTCTAGACACCTACTTGATCGGCTAATTGTAATGTGTAAAACTCTCCAAGGAGTAACAATTACTCGCAGTGGGTATCGGGATCCAACTATCTCATAGAAGGTATGCAATCTCATTGCAAATTTTAACACTTGAAATTTCCGATAATATTTTGCCCCTAGCGTGCTATGACCTTGACGCATGCCAAACAACCCATAGTCCGCTAGTCAAGTTCAACCCATACATTTCTTGATTGAATTAAACCCACCCGCACGACCCTTGACGCATGCCAAACAATGTCGTACGAATACCCTAATCCAATCGCATCGTATGCTTGCAGATAAGCACTAGTTAGCTACCGTACACTACGCCTTGACGCATGCCAAACTACCGCAGAACGAATACTAAGTAATACTTATCTGAAATGACGGAGGGCTACGCAGGTTTTTAAGAAAACCATGAGCGTAATGAACTTGATATCATTGTAGGATTGAATGAATTTTGAAATGGAGTGTTTTTTAGGCTTTTCTAGTTTTGCTAAAGGGGTCATTCCCGGTGAAGGGATCGTCGGCCCTTTCCTCATCGAATAAGGTGCAGAATATATCATATATACCGCTGTGCAAAGCAAAAAACTATAGAAGCAATCAAAAGACAAACCGAGGGTTGTAGCATCTGCCATTTATTGCTAAAGGAGTCACTCCCGGTGAAGGGATCTCGGCCCTTTCCTTATCGAATAAGGTGCAGGATGTTCTACAAGGAACACCGCGATGCAAAGCAAGAACTGTAGCTACTTATTTTTGAAAATTCGATTCCACAACATCTTTTAGGTTTCTTTTTCTTTCATTAATCATATTAATGAAGTCACATCATTTAAAACACCTAAACATCATAGATAAATACGACGTACACTTATGACATCCGCATTCGCCTCGATGTCCCCTCGTGCACCGTTAAGTTAGGTAACTAACGGCAAAGCGGGGCAGGGCTAGCGCGGGTATAAAACATAAGTAACGTCTATATAATATATCATATATACTATATACAGTATTTATCACAGAACATCAAATGATCACATCACAGATATCGCAGCAGAAGAAACATATGAAACATTGGATATACTAGGACGTCCTTGTTTTTAATACGAGCCAGTATAAAACACGGATTCCACGGTCGCGATGAATAGCCAAACCCACACCCCTAGACCCCTACGAGAGCGGCAAGCAACCCTACCAATTCTAGAGTTAAGAGACCCGGACTCGACTCCTCGAGTTGGTCTCCCACTGGACTCCAGAACCCGGTTACTTGTGCCCTCCTCCTTGGGTCTATCCTAGTGCGGAAAAGTAAATAATATACAAAAGGTGACATCAACCTCAACCCGGAAGTGCCCCAATAAAAGAATATTACATACATTTAAATTTACATGAATGAAAATAAAAACTCTCATCTCACATAAAAAAAACCCCGGCTATTCAAAACGTGACGATCCAATATAACATATCCAGCAACACATAACATCACATGTCATCAATGTAAGTAAATATGCGCATCCCAATTGTCGTTGACATATAGCAACGAAACCGGCGATATCACATATTACACTTACGGTCACAGAAAAGAAAGTGTAAAACTACAACAGTTGGAATCCGCAACCTCCTTAGACATCACATGCTTAACAGTTATAAACCCCGCATTTTAGTCTCTATATCGAAAACACTTTTCAATATCTAGTCGGGCAATTCAACAAGATTCCCGATATGAGATCGAATGCTCGTCGCAAACTTTACTAGACGGCCGCACCCCCGGACGCCGTCGACGAAGTGCACTAAGGCGGAACACCGCTGCCGTGAGCACCCGAACGGATGCTTTCGGCGACGGGGTTCTCCTACAGTCACTTGGTTGGGGCTATGGGGCATGGCTGTCTATTAAGTTTATCCGGAGAGTATCCGCGTACGCTACGTGATTGCGACGGACTTTTGATCGCATCAAAATTCCGTGGCAACCGATCATTTGAGACTAAACTGCTATGTTTATAACATCCAAATTAGTTATCTCATAACTACTTGTGGATTCCAAATATTGTATCACATTCCATATAAATAGACAGTGTTAAACTTTCCGATCGAATAAGCAAACACCCAAGTTTTCCCAAATAGTTCTCAACACTTGAGGGGGGTTTAAAAACATCCATCACATGCCACAGTACCAACGGTCCAGCCGTAGAAGGGTCAAGCCAACGCCTCACATGTGGCAAGCCGTACTTCCCCAAACTCTAAGGTTCAAAGGGCAGTTCAAGACGGTTACATAATCGAGTTAAGGTTTGTTGTCTTCTAGAGGGTCCATTGCGTAACTTGCACGATCTAGACGTTCTCAAACAACGGAAAAATCCAACACATGGAAATTTTCCGGGTCGTGGAAAAAGTGAGTTATTGATGTCGGATCGAACTTTTTAACAGTTTCTAAATATCCGGAAAACCCAACGAAATTAAAAATTCCGATCGAAACAACGACTACAAAATAAACCCCAAAATACTCAACACTTGAGTCAGATAAAGATACCCATAAAATATCAGGAAATCAAATAGAAACATTACTGTGCAAAAAGAAAATGGTGACGTCATCTTATGGCCGCAGAACCGCCGCACAAGCCATGCTCGTGCCGCGGTTCCGCGGCGCTTTGGGCGCTAAACAGTGCTGTTTTGCACAGTGTTTCTTATAATTGCCTGCTAATTTTTTTAGGCATTTTTAATTCAGAAAATTCCCAGAGTTTAAAAAATGTACAGAGAGGGGCATATTTTGTAGTTTCCGGGTTCGTTCGGAGTTTTAACATCGTAAACACATCGCCTAATGCTCTAGCTAGGATCTGATACCACTGTAGGGTTACTAGGCACTCTAATGAAGCTCTACAAGGCATCGACCATGCCGGATTAAAATTTTTGGGTGCCGAACAACCCTAAGCAAGATCGTATACTAGAGTTTAGGCGAAAAAGATAGCAAGTAAATCAAATTTACACTAAAGGAAAGGGACTACAACCTTTGTAGATCCGGTCCTCCACTTCCAAAGCTCCGTGACGACGTCCCTTCGCTGCGATCATCCAACTCCCGGACTCTCGGACGGCTCTTTGAGGAAATTGCAACGGGATCGCTTGAAGTCTTCGATGCCGAAGATGATCTACGTTGAGGGAATACGGACTCAAGCTTCTAGTTCACTAACTCAAGAATTAGTGAAGCAAACACCCTAAACTAAAGTGCTAGTCTAGTAGAGGATGATAAGATAGGAAGTGGGTTCTCTTTAGATTTTGATTTCTCACTCTTAATCTTCACTTGAAAATTTCTCGCAAGCTTTTTCCTTTTCTTCAAGAAGAAGAAGAAGAAGAAAAAGAATCATAATGAATAATTCTAAAATGAATTATCAAGTGAAGTCTATCATAATGCAACCATGGGTGAGTTAACCTTTGTAGAGACTAAACCCTAGTTTATGTTAATGGGTTAGGTTAAGGAAAATCTCAAGCAAAACAAAATGGTTAGACTTTGTCAAAGATGCTTAAAAGCTTCATGAAGCTTCAAGCCCAAACAAAGAAAGCCACCAGTTTGAATTACTTAATAAATAAAAACCTAATCCATTATCTTAAACATGGTGTAAGTTATACACACATCCAAGTTTGCATGAATCATCAAACATGATGAAATCTTGTGCACAAAATATATCACATATACAACTTGTGCACATCAAGTGAGAAAATCAATCTTAAGTGAACTAATACTAGTTAATGTAAAGTAATATATCAAATATATAATTATACATTAAATCATTAAATCAACACTTGATTTAACGATCCGGTCATATCGCATACAACAGACTAATATCAAATGTATCGACTTATCGAATCAACCCTTGAATCGATAACTAGGTTATATCGCATACAACCGATCGATACAAATATCGCGAGAATAGAATACGGTATCACATACACGCATTATACTCGGTCCCGCACATATCACATATGCGCCCCTATCTCGTTTCTCCTGAGCCAGTACAACCTCTATGTAGGACTCTAAAGACTCGTCAATACGCCGGCAGTAGGTGATGATCATATCAAGCACCCACAAGCCGTCAGCGGTACTAGCTGGACGTAACGGTACCCGGGTATTAAGCGATCAGAAGATCAGCAAGCAAGCCTGCTCAAACTCCTACAAAAAGCCTGACAGTGACACTACCGTACAGTCCGGTCTCCTCGTCTGATATGTCGCATATCAAGTCTAGGGGTGGTAAACGTCAGACCCCAATAACCGATAAGTCATGCCGATGAGAGGCTCATAACGGGTCGAGAAATTACTGGCAACACTTACCAGTAAATCACTAAACCAGCCCTGGCCAGGGACTTTCCTGTTATGGCCAATCGAGCATAGCGCAACATCAACCCCCAATATCGGGAGAGACTGTCACGACCCGAAAGAGCACGTGACTGGCTCTTGAACCATATGAAGTCTATAGGACCCCATCTGATCCAAGTAAGCCAAAAGCCCAGAAATCTAAAACCATTTAAAGAGTAAATAAGGAAAACGGGTTTTAAGAAGTAAACAAATCATGTTTCGAAAATCAAAGTTTTTAAATAACTAAGCCGAATATGTATTTTTAAAATGTGTGACCTTTCCTAAAAATTTCGGCAGAGTTTCCTTTGTAAAAACTGGCCCCGAACGAGGTACAAAAAGAATAATATATATGAAATGATAAAAGGCATCCCCAAGCGGGAGCTAGCTCTTCGTCAATCGACGGTCACAACTACGCAAGCAATAATAATATACAACGCCAAAGGGCGAGGATCAAAACCCAAAAAGAACTCAAAACAGCCAGAAAACCGTAATACTACAAGCGCGACTCTAAGGTCGACAAAAATACAACACTGTTTTCTAAGTCTGAAACAATACACAAGTTTTGGTTGATGGAATTCTAGATACAATGAATAATACATGAACAATGGCGGTTCTGATACAAGGAACCCACCTACCCAAGCAAGTCACCCATAAGGAAGCAATGTGCCAGAAATGCTGCTATGGAATCTGTACGGCAAAACCTGCAAGAACTGTGGCACAACGGGGGTGAGTTGCCAACTCGTGAATAGAAAATATCTGCAAGCAGAGATCGAATGCATAACCCATCCTAGGTCAATACGATCAGATATAAATAAACCTCAATATGAATAAAGCTGAAGCATGCTAAACTGGCAATGTAATCTCTAAACATGAGTGTAGTGCCAAGTGCTCATGCTAGTGCCTCAGGTAATAGCATATCATAAATGTGAGGTATGATCAATGTAATCAAATCTGCATATACGTGGATCCCGTCCACTCGTCACCCAATGACAATAGCCATCATGCATGTAAATATCATCAGCATATGCATGGAAATATGAGGATATAAACCACCTGTGTCCCTCGCGACATGTCAAAATCATGGAACCGGAGTGCCCAGCATCGGCACTCGAAAACATCATGAAAACTGTGCCCAGCATCGGCACGTAAATCCTCATATATCGGGCTCCGTCAGTCCGAATCGGCCCTCGGGCTATGTCTGCGGTATCGGCCCTCGGCCCCGGCAGTACGCCCATGTCCATCTATCGACTCTGGTCAGTATCCTCCGGATAACCGCTAGGTCCAACCAATCACCGGTAGGTACTCGCCACCCTTCCAGGCTCATCGTCTACTCCACGAAAAACATTTCTTGCCCCGGGGAACCATACCGGGTCCACCATGTACCCGCAATCGGCCTCATCCGCCTCCTCGAATCGGGTTTCACATGTCGCTCTCAGCACCGAGAAAACACATGGTGGACGCACTGAAATATCATATCAAGGGTAACCGGGTTTTAAAACAATTACATATTCTCTTTTTGAAACACCCACGGTTCCCAAAAACTAGAAATATCATAGAAACAACATATCTCAATGCGAATAATCAGAAAGCATGATGTATGCGACATGTAAAGAAATGTAAGCAACATACACTGAATGCAACAGTACTACAGTGTAGTGACATGGCAATTATCGATGATGAAGTGTGTGAGCCGGCAAACAAGTGTACGTGGAACATACGCATCATCGATAATGGTGCTGGTGTCCTAGCAGCATGACTGAAATATATCAACAATACAAGCGATGCAATGCAAATAGCATGAATATGCGGAATCGAATAATCACGCAACAGTAAAGAACCTGCCTCAATAGATATATCATGCAACCTTGCCTTTTGAAATAAGACGAATCAGGGCTTTTGGTAAAATAAGGGCTACGGTGTTTTTAAGAAAAGATGCGTCTGTTGAAAGTATCCGTATAAACCCTTTTGCCTATCTTTAAAATATCCCCGATTCGTTAGTTTTGAAATAGGTATGACTCGTGTCTAGTCTAACGCCTACTATGCGAACTACGAACCCAACAATCAAGTCAAACGGGAGGGGTATAGAAACCACCTAAATCTGAGTCGATATACATATATATATATAGTCGGTGATCTCTCCCCAATAGTATCACATAGGATACAGTATATCATATAACATCCTCGAGTCATGAGTGCGGATCTAACATCAATATAAAGCTCGTACGGTAAATCGTCGTACGGCATCCCAATCGCTAGGTACTGGTCAATATCACATTCATCTCATCACGTATCCGGTATCACTACTATCATATCACATCTCAAATACGAACTCCGTCATATCGCCAAATCTCACGGCCTCAATCAAACCTCCTCAACTCATCGTAATCCCACGTATCATCCTCAAAGCCCGTATATGAACACATAGTCCCATACCCATGTATAGATATACAAACCTCCAGATGCGCAAAGATAAATGAAAGAATGTATGCAAGTATATATGTAAGTGTATGTGTGGGTGCAACCACTACTCTAGGGTTTCGCACTATACTAAACCAATACATCCTTATCACCAATAATACCATTATTACCATCAATAATCCTAAACAACACATAATAAATATATGTGTGTATACGTATTCGTATACATCACCACGGACTGCGGGGGTGCTATACGCCATCCACCCGACTTCTCCCCGTAGATATAAATCTACTCACCTTGCTTCTCATGTATCGGTGCCGATGTCGCCATCTTCATCTTCTTTGCCTCACATCTCGTAGGGTACCTACAAGTATATCACAACGCTAAAGCACATGAAAATCACATCGGAAAGCAAAACGGCACATGCTACGCCTATAGGTAAAAACCTATAACCTCGCATGCAAACACGATCAATATCCACTTGTCGTTGACGTCCAAACGCCATCCGACAGGAACGAAACACCAAATACCAAAATCCATGCTAAAACAAGTCGTAAACCATGCACCAACATAGGAAAATCAACCCAGATTTTACCCTAACTGGAATCAGTCAAAACTAGACATACCTAGGGTCAAGACTAGAGGAAATAGGGCCATATAAAAAAATCGAGACAGATCCCTCCTGCTCTGGCCGCAATTTGCGGCCAGAAGTAATAAATTGGCGGCCTCACTTTGGAGTTGGGGGCTAGGGTTTGGTGTGGTGGTTCCATGGTGCCTGCACATCTCACTGTCAACTCAGTTTTATTTTTGGGGTCTCGGGGTGATAGCAGATTCTACAAAACACTCCCAGATTTACAGTTTTCCCCGATATCGATTCCGTAATTCCGTATTCTGGTTTCAATTTCAGGTTTGGGTCTAAACTAACATCACACCAGGGTTTCTAAGGTCACTACTATCCTCAATTTTATCTTTGATTTCAGTTTTTACCCTAAACCCTAACTTGATGTTTCACAAATCCACCAAACGACACCATATCGACATGAAACTAGAATTGATGCACAAGAAATGAATTACTACACTAGGGGTGCAGAAATTACCTCCTTTGGAAACTCAAGAAAATTCTTGAGTTGCTCAAAGTCCTCCAAATCCAATCTTGCTGTGTTCAATGTGTAGCTAGTGAGCTTGGGAGCAAGTTTTGTGAAGTGGGAATGGGGTTTTGGCTTTGTTTTCATGGTGGATCTAGGGTTTTTGTGAAGAGGGAGAGTGAGGGAGAGGGGCAGCAGCAGCTCAAAGAGAGGGAGAGTGAGGGAGAGGGGCAGCAGCAGCTCAAAGAGAGGGAGAGGAGAGAGAATGAGAAAGGGAAAATGATGGGTATGGTTCAAAAAGTGAGGGTTGACTTGTTCTCTTTCTTTCTCATCATCATACTTTTTCCTTTTCTTTTCTTTTCCTTCTCACTCCAATAGTGAACCTAAAAGAACAATCATGGCAAAAGAAATGTAACACAAGTGTAACAAGTGTGGAAAATGATATGTATACATTTTTGCACAAAAAAGCTAAAAATCCAATTAGCGATTTTTAATCGCGATTAACACTAAATTAGCATATAACTAGTCTTAAAAACTTTTAAATGGCATAATTCCATAAAATACCCTATTTTAGAATTTTCCATAATTTTCCAAAAATTTTCCCCATTTATTTGTATTTAATTATACCAGAATATTAAAATATTCATTAAAATAATATTAAATTATAAAATTTCTCAAAAATCATATTTTATTATTTTGAAAACGTTACAATCTACACCCCCTTAAATAAATTCGGTCCCCGAATTTAAATTTAAACCCCCAAATACTAAAATATTTCTATACAAATTCCAAGTCATCGGGGCTCCGAAATCAGCAATACATAAAACGTATCCTAGCGCAATGCAAGCGCATGAGCACTGAGCAGATAACTCAAAAGCAACACTCCATCAAGCATCCCGCAATCATCGGAGTCATGGTAAAGACACAAATGTCAAACCCAATACAAAACCAATATGATATAGATCAGAACTATACATGTAAATAGCTGAGGTAAATGCATGCCAAATCTTTTTGAGTCGTTGTGCAATGCGCGTAACACTGCACAGTGGCGGACGTTTTTCATAAGAAAATAACTATATACGTATATATATATCCTTTGTTTAATAGGTACGTTCCGCCGTTTTGAAAGAAATTTAGAAGGGTTTCCTTGTTTTTAAAACGTTCCATGTCATATTGGACACGTGGGTATATATATATCGAGACCATAGCTCGCTCTTTGGAAATCCCTTCGAACTATCAATGCATGCTAAATATATCCAGGTACTGTCCTCTGACTAGTCCTGCTCAGTATGAAAACAAATATCCAATATCATAAAAATGTACTGCTCCAAAAGGAATAAATCCCAAAAATGCACATAACACCACCCTGTGCGTCTGGTGCGCACGGAAATCAAAATCCACATATGTGCCATACAGGTGCACAAAATAACATCTAGGTGCAACGGGTGTGCACGAAGCATCTGTCATAGGCAACATGTGTGCCTGACGGCCAAAAATCCGGTGCATCTGACATGCACGAAGAATCTCGATTTAGTGCATCGGGTGTGCACCAAAATCGTATCTCAAAACATGCGCCCAACATGCGCGAAAATCCAAATCGGTGCATCCATCGTGCACGAATGAAAGTCTAAACCCTGCGCACTCAACATGCACGGAATCACGAAATCCAATAGCAAACGTCGAACATGCGTAAGTCCAATCAAAAGCACCGAGTGGAAGAATCAATCATCAATATCAAGGTCAAAATCGACGATATATAATGTGGCCCAATCAAAATCAAGTGTACCGCGATGGAAAATCTCACAACCGTGTGCATCAGCGTGCACAATTCAAATCAAAACACTAAAAGTACATGAAAACTACGCTGGAAGCGTAAATCAAATCACCGGCATAGAATAGGCATGAAATCACAATCAATACCTCGAGAATAATAACTCTGCACAAAATATGAATACCCAATAAGTGCAACCATGGTGCGAGAAAACAAATACCATGAAACTCAGTCTTCAAAACTAAATCATGCAAATAGATCGCCGAAAATACCGAAATCCAAGATGACGGATACATGATAATCAAATCACAAAATCACAAATCATACATCATAAATACCGTCGTCGGTATATCTTCCTTCAAGGTCGAGAAGGTGCCGGTACATCCGATGCTAGCGGCACAAGATATCTACTTGCCTCTTGCTCGCGGCTGGCATCCTCTGCCTTTGGTTCCTGATCTTTCCTGTAGATTACCAATCTCGCAATACATCGGCTCATCGGCCCGGCTAGGTGTGCTGACAGGAACGATCCCATTCTGGAACTTTTCAGGTCATCACTCGGTCAATCCTCACGACCGCTCGTAAAGCAGCACATCTCTGGCGCCGACCTCGGGTACTCAGAATGCACATCACGCATCTGCTCCTGGTGCAAATCTTATTGCAACAGTGTATTAGAAGGAATCCCTGCTCAAGGTCTCTTCTGATTTTGCCTAGGCCAAACTGTACAGGGCTGGTACTCTGGCATAATCTTTCCTCGCTCTCTGGACGTCTGCGCCCTTAGTACAACATCTCCTCGGAAGCTGGTCGCATCCCTGTGCCTCTGTATGCATACCGGACCTTTAATCTTAACGGGGTGTAGCACCAGCTCGTCTGCATCTCGCACGAACTTTTTATCCCGCTTGTCTGTATCATCGACCATTTCGACATCGCGTCTCTATCTGCACACTGCAATGTCCTCGGCTACTGTCCCTCCGAAGTCTCTAACACGGACCCGAAATCACGAACTCGGTATTTTCGTCACTCAGTAGGAGATATCTAGCTGATCACGTCCTCAGCGTACGTATTGCATCTCTGATGTCAGCGGAGTAGAACGTCATCTCGTCGAAATCTCGTGCGAACTCTTTACTCCACTCAGCTTCAATATCGACTGATTCGGACTCATCTCATCGTGGCTACACAGACTGCGCTCCAACGGCTATGCTCGTATCTGGAGTCTCCCAAGCAGTGTCCCATCACAATATCCGAAAGATGTCGAACCATCCGATCGACTCGTCAGAACCTCACAATCCCCCAAGAGCTCAACATCTTGGGTACAGTTTAATAGTATCGAGTACATACCTCAGCATCGGTGGTCCAGCCGTAGAAGGGCAAACCCAAGCCTCACTAATGGCGCCGCGGAACTGCCGCAAACCCTAAGGTTCAAAGGCTTTCACACGGTCATTATGTCGAGTTAGGGTTTCATTCTTCTAGAGGGTCCATAGAATCGCTTGCATGTCTTTCCGAACACTTTAAACTTGGAAAATGGGTTCCTGACACTCGATCGTCTCAATCGACTCTCAACGAATCTGCGTGAAATCGCCTCTAGCTGGAATCAATCTATCTGGTGACCTCGCATCGGGGTAAGCGAATGAACCATATGTCCTAGTCATTAATCCTCGGTGACTAGCGACTCACTATCATATCTCTAAGAATATGCTCATGCTGCAGTAGCTCAAATCACCTGGGTGATATCTCATTTTCCGCAGCAACAACTGGCTCCTTCGTCTATACGCTAAACAGCGCCTCAATCACCCTGGATAAGCGATAATATCAACGGTCATCATATCCTGGCTGGCCTCTATCAATAGCTCAATCCTCTGGTGCCGATCAGCACATCCGGGAAATCTCGTAAAAGCGATCAATCCAACGCTCATGGCGCGAAAACACAATAAGACGACGCCTCAATATGCAATCGTATGTCTCGAGAATCATGCCCTGGTTAGTCCTCGTCCACGACGAGCTCATGCTGACGCAACTCGAGCCGTAGCTCACTCTGCCCGTGCAATCGCGGCGGCAAAACCATAACCAGTATCGATGAGGATAGATCATAGGAAGGAATATAATACGGTGCAAGGAAATGTACAACCTAAGGTTTCTTAAGCGGAGTGGCGTGTCGTAAGTATGCCGCGGAACATACCCACGGTACGTCACTCTACTTTAGTCACCTATTCCATCAACCAAGGGTCATCCTACACGGCGAAAGTTCGGGTCTAATACCCCCTCGACTAGGTCTAAGTTCCGTAAGGTCAAGCCTAAGTTCCGTATATAGATAACGCCCTAGGCTCCACATAGTCAAACTTAGATTCGAACCAAGGTCAACCTACCGCTCTGATACCAATTTTGTCACGACCCGAAAGAGCACGTGACTGGCCCTTGAACCATATGAAGTCTATAGGACCCCATCTGATCCAAGTAAGCCAAAAGCCCAGAAATCTAAAACCATTTAAAGAGTAAATAAGGAAAACTGGTTTTAAAAGTAAAGAAATCATGTTTCGAAAATCAAAGTTTTTAAATAACTAAGCCGAATATGTAACTTTAAAATGTGTAACCTTTCCTGAAATTTCGGCAGAGTTTCCTTTGTAAAAACTGGCCCCGAACGGGGTACAAAAAGAATAATATATATGAAATGATAAAAGGCATCCCCAAGCGGGAGCTAGCTCTTCGTCAATCGACGGTCACAACCACGCAAGCAATAATAATATACAACGCCAAAGGGCGAGGATCAAAACCCAAAAAGAACTCAAAACAGCCAGAAAACCGTAATACTACAAGCGCGACTCTAAGGTCGACAAAAATACAACACTGTTTTCTAAGTCTGAAACAATACACAAGTTTTGGTTGATGGAATTCTAGATACAATGAATAATACATGAACAATGGCGGTTCTGATACAAGGAACCCACCTACCCAAGCAAGTCACCCATAAGGAAGCAATGTGCCAGAAATGCCGCTATGGAATCTGTACGGCAAAACCTGCAAGAACTGTGGCACAACGGGGGTGAGTTGCCAACTCGTGAATAGAAAATATCTACAAGCAGAGATCGAATGCATGACCCATCCTAGGTCAATACGATCAGATATAAATAAACCTCAATATGAATAAAGCTGAAGCATGGTAAACTGGCAATGTAATCTCTAAACATGAGTGTAGTGCCAAGTGCTCATGCTAGTGCCTCAGGTAATAGCATATCATAAATGTGAGGTATGATCAATGTAATCAAATCTGCATATACGTGGATCCCGTCCACTCGTCACCCAATGACAATAGCCAGCATGCATGTAAATATCATCAGCATATGCATGGAAATATGAGGATATAAACCACCTGTGTCCCTCGCGACACGTCAAAATCATGGAACCGGAGTGCCCAGCATCGGCACTCGAAAACATCATGAAAACTGTGCCCAGCATCGGCACGTAAATCCTCATATATCGGGCTCCGTCAGTCCGGATCGGCCCTCAGGCTATGTCTGCGGTATCGGCCCTCGGGCCCGGCAGTACGCCCATGTCCATCTATCGACTCTGGTCAGTATCCTCCGGATAACCGCCAGGTGCAACCAATCACCGGTAGGTACTCGCCACCCTGCCAGGCTCATCGTCTACTCCACGAAAAACATTTCTTGCCCCGGGGAACCATACCGGGTCCACCATGTACCCGCAATCGGCCTCATCCGCCTCCTCGAATCGGGTTTCACATATCGCTCTCAGCACCGAGAAAATACATGGTGGACGCAATGAAATATCATATCAAGGGTAACCGGGTTTTAAAACAATTACATATTCTCTTTTTGAAACACCCACGGTTCCCAAAAACCAGAAATATCATGGAAACAATATATCTCAATGCGAATAATCAGAAAGCATGATGTATGCGACATGTAAAGAAATGTAAGCAACATACACTGAATGCAACAGTACTACAGTGTAGTGACATGGCAATTATCGATGATGAAGTGTGTGAGCCGGCAAACAAGTGTATGTGGAACATACGCATCATCGATAATGGTGCTGGTGTCCTAGCAGCATGACTGAAATATATCAACAATACAAGCGATGCAATGCAAATAGCATGAATATGCAGAATCGAAAAATCACGCAACAGTAGAGAACCTGCCTCAATAGATATATCATGCAACCTTGCCTTTTGAAATAAGACGAATCAGGGCTTTTGGTAAAATAAGGGCTACGGTGTTTTTAAGAAAAGATGCGTCTTTTGAAAGTATCCGTATAAACCCTTTTGCCTATCTTTAAAATATCCCCGATTCGTTAGTTTTGAAATAGGTATGACTCGGGTCTAGTCTAATGCCTACTATGCGAACTACGAACCCAACAATCAAGTCAATCGGGAGGGGTATGAAAACCACCTAAATCTGAGTCGATATACATATATATATATATATAGTCGGTGATCTCGCCTCAATAGTATCACATAGGATACGGTATATCATATAACATCCTCGAGTCATGAGTGCGGATCTAACATCAATATAAAGCTCGTACGGTAAATCGTCGTACGGCATCCCAATCGCTAGGTACGGGTCAATATCACATTCATCTCATCACGTATCCGGTATCACTACCATCATATCACATCTCAAATACGAACTCCGTCATATCGCCAAATCTCACGGCCTCAATCAAACCTCCTCGACTCATCGTAATCCCACGTATCATCCTCAAATCCCGTATATGAACACATAGTCCCATACCCATGTGTAGATATACAAACCTCCAGATGCGCACAGATAAATGAAAGAATGTATGCAAGTATATGTGTACGTGTATGTGTGGGTGCAACCACTACTCTAGGGTTTCGCACTATACTAAACCAATACATCCTTATCACCAATAATACCATTATTACCATCAATAATCCTAAACAACACATAATAAATATATGTTTGTATACGTATTCGTATGCATCACCACGGACTGCGGGGGTGCTATACGCCATCCACCCGACTTCTCCCCGTAGATATAAATCTACTCACCTTGCTTCTCATGTATCGGTGCCGATGTCGCCATCTTCATCTTCTTTGCCTCACATCTCGTAGGGTACCTACAAGTATATCACAACGCTAAAGCACATGAAAATCACATCGGAAAGCAAAACGGCACATGCTACGCCTATAGGTAAAAACCTATAACCTCGCATGCAAACACGATCAATATCCACTTGTCGTTGACGTCCAAACGCCATCCGACAGGAACGAAACACCAAATACCAAAATCCATGCTAAAACAAGTCGTAAACCATGCACCAACATAGGAAAATCAACCCAGATTTTACCCTAACTGGAATCAGTCAAAACTAGACATACCTAGGGTCAAGACTAGAGGAAATAGGGCCATGTACAAAAATCGAGACAGATCCCTCCTGCTCTGGCCGCAATTTGCGGCTAGAAGGAATAAATTGGCGGCCTCACTTTGGAGTTGGGGGCTAGGGTTTGGAGTGGTGGTTCCATGGTGCCTGCACTTCTCACTGTCAACTCAGTTTTATTTTTGGGGTCTCGGGGTGATAGCAGATTCTACAAAACACTCCCAGATTTACAGTTTTCCGCGATATCGATTCCGTAATTCCGTATTCTGGTTTCAATTTCAGCTTTGGGTCTAAACTAACATCACACCAGGGTTTCTAAGGTCACTACCATCCTCAATTTCATCTTTGATTTCAGTTTTTACCCTAAACCCTAACTTGATGTTTCACAAATCCACCAAACGACACCATATCGACATGAAACTAGAATTGATGCACAAGAAATGAATTACTACACTAGGGGTGCAGAAATTACCTCCTTTGGCAACTCAAGAAAATTCTTGAGTTGCTCAAAGTCCTCCAAATCCAATCTTGCTGGGTTCAATGTGTAGCTAGTGAGCTTGGGAGCAAGTTTTGTGAAGTGGGAATGGGGTTTTGGCTTTGTTTTCATGGTGGATCTAGGGCTTTTATGAAGAGGGAGAGTGAGGGAGAGGGGCAGCAGCAGCTCAAAGAGAGGGAGAGGAGAGAGAATGAGAAAGGGAAAATGATAGGTATGGTTCAAAAAGTGAGGGTTGACTTGGTCTCTTTCTTTCTCATCATCATACTTTTTCCTTTTCTTTTCTTTTCCTTCTCACTCCAATAGTGAACCTAAAAGAACAACCATGGCAAAAGAAATTTAACACAAGTGTAACAAGTGTGGAAAATGATATGTGCACATTTTTGCACAAAAAAGCTAATAATCCAATTAGCGATTTTTAATCGCGATTAACACTAAATTAGCATATAACTAGTCTTAAAAACTTTAAAATGGCATAATTCCATAAAATACCCTATTTTAGAATTTTCCATAATTTTCCAAAAAATTTCCCCATTTATTTGTATTTAATTATTCCAGAATATTAAAATATTCATTAAAATAATATTAAATTATAAAATTTCCCAAAAATCATATTTTATTATTTTGAAAACGTTACAGAGACAAAACCCCTCCTATCGCTCATTGCCTCTATGTGACTCGGGACTGTACCCAAAAACCACCGTTTTGCACGCCCTCTTGGACGTGGTAAGGTGGAAATCAAAGTACAGTGGGAATCACACAAGACTCTATGACGATCCCGGGTCTACAGACTAACATGTACCAGTGTCACCAGAGAACTGCCATCTGACGTAAGGTATAATACCATCTGGGAGTTCTCGGCGAGTCCGTCCAGTGTACCCAGTCTCCACTGAGCACCCGTATATCATCTCTGATTTCAAACACCAATGGATATGGGATCATCCATCGCCCATCTGTATGGGTCGAGAAGGTATACGCTAGTCTACACTGGTATATCAATGCCCCGTCTCGATATACCCACGACTAGGGACCTCGAAGGATGTACTTATGGACTACCATGTCCCCACTAGTATGATCCGCATCATAGTCCAGGTAGTCAAGTACACATCCTAAGGGCTTTACCAACATGTAACAGAGAGACAATCAGTATACAAGTTAAGATAAAGAGTAACCAGATAGCATACTATCATGTCGAGCAAGAAAGTCCTCTATATATATGTCCAAGCATCCACTACAATATACATCCTATGTATAGTAATGGCCTCTAGGGCATACATATAACTAACAGTAGTCCGTTCCTTCACTTCAAAAGCTCCGTGTTGAGGTCCCTTTGCTGCGATCATCAAGTACCCGGACTCTAAAGAGGCTCCATGAAGAGAAAGATACAAGCTTGCTTCCAATCATCAACAACAAAGATGATCTACCTTGAAGAAACTTAAGCCCAAGCTTTTGCTTCACTAATCAAGTATTAGCAAAGCAAACACCCTAATCTAAGTGGCTAGAATAGATGAGGATGATGAAGTAGGAATTTAGCTCTCATTTGTTTTCTTTATCTCACTCATTTTCATCACTTATGAAAAATCAAGAAAGCTTTTTTATCAAAAGAAGAATGAAGAAGAAGAAGAATATCTTTTTTGATGAATAATGAATTATTATGTGAGGTTAGAATTGCAACCATGGGTTAAGAATGAAGACTTAACCCTTGTAGATAATTAATTATGGTAAAGGGTTTGGGTTGGGTTAAGAAATATCTTTACAAAATATCTAAACTTAAAACAAAAATAAAGCTTCTAGAAGCTTCATGAAAAAGCTAACCCAAATCAAACCCTAACATGTTTAATCTCCACAAATCATGTTGTAATTGTAACCCTAACTTGTTACAATATTAAATATCACATATATAATATATTTTGTAACAAAATAAAATAATACAATTAACATATATCACATATATATCAATATATTATCCAAGTGAGAAAAAGAATCTTTAAGTGAGCTTATATTAGTTAATGTAACTTAATATATCACATATATAATTATACATTAAATTATCGAATCAACACTTGATCCGATAATCCGGCTATATCGCATACAACCGACTAATATAATCTGTATCAGTTCATCGAATCAACACTTGATCCGATGACCCGGCTATATCACATATACCCGGCCGATATCTCATATCGCGAGAATAGAATACGGTATCTCATATCGTATTATTCTCGGTCCCGCACATATCACATATATGCTCCTACTCCTTTTTGCCTGAGCCAGGAAACCTCTGTGTAGGACTCTAAAGAATCGTCAATACGCCGACAGTAGGTGATGATCATATCAAACACCCACAAGCTGCAAGCGGTCAGCTAAACGTAACAGCCACCCAGGTATTGAGAAATTAGAAGATCAACAAGAAAGCCTGTACATTCTCCTGCGAATCCAATCAGTAACACTCCCGTACAGTCCAGTCTTTTCGTCTGATATGTCGCATATCTCGTTTAGGGGTGGTAAACGTCAGACCCCAGTGGCTTGATAAGTCGTGTCGATATGAGGTCCATAACAGTTCGAGAAACTACTGATAATACTTACCAGTAAATCTCAGCAACCCTGGCCAGGGATTTCCAATTATAGCCAATCGAACACAGCGCAACATCAACTCCCTATACCGGGAGAGACGAATCCCCTCCTATCGCTCATTGCCTCCATGTGATTCGGGATTGTACCCAAAAGCCACCGTTTTGCACGCCCACTTGGATGTGGTTAGGTGGAAATCAAAGCACAGTGGGAATCACATAAGACTCTATGACGATCTTGGGTCTACAGACTAACCTGTACTAGTGTCACCAGAGAACTTCCATCTGACGTGAGGTATAATACCATCTGGGAGTTCTCGGCGAGTCAATCTCGTGTACCCAGTCTCCACTGAGCACCTGTATACCTTCTCTGATGTCAAACACCAATAGATATGGGATCATCCATCGCCCATCATATGGGTCAAGAAGCGCATACGCTAGTCTCCTCTGGAGTATCGATGCCCTGTCTCGTTACTCCCACGACTAGGAACATTTGAAGGATGTACTTAGCGACTATATTGTCCCCACTAGTATGATCTGCATCATAGTCCTGGTAGTCAAGTACTCATCCTAAGTGCTTTATCAACATGTAACATAGAGACAATCAGAGTACATGTTAAGATATAGAGTAACCAAATAGCATACTATCATGTCGAGCAAGAAAGTCCTCCCTATATATGTTCAAGCATCCACTACAATATACATCATATGTACAGTAATGGCCTCTAGGGCATACATATAACTAACAATCTCCCACTTGCACTAGAACCATCTGTTGTGGTATCGCATACCCAACAATCAGCTGTGATTGAAGTATCTCATACTGAACCATCCCATAAAAGTCTCTACTGGGAAATAGGCCTTTATGAGTGGATCCGCGCTGTTGTCCTCTGTGTCTACTCTCCTAACCTTGATCTCCCTGAAGATCAACCATCTCCATGATCAGGTGATACTGCCTAAGAATATGTCCGGATCTCTGATGGGACGGGGGTTCCTTGGCCAAAGCCATAACTCCATTGTCACACAATGGTTGGAACGAAGTTCATCTCATGAACTAATATATATCTAGACTGCCTCTTTGGTAGCATCCTTGGTAACGATGTATCCAGCCTTTAATCGTCTAGTGTGTCACGGTATCTAGCTTAGAACTCTTCCAACATACCGTCCCTCTACTGAGGGTAAAGACAATGCCTGTGACTGACATTCAGTCGTCCTTATCACCCTGGAACCTTTCCAGTGATTCTCCCCAGGATCAATTGATACTATCTCACTACAACTAGTGATAATCCTAACATCCGATTAGATCTATCTCATAGATCTATAATCCAGGATTTAGGAGGTGTCACCTTGATCCTATATGGAGAATCTTTGTGATAAGAGGAGATTGACCGAGCGTAGCACAGGAAACTCCTTCCCTATCAAGAGTATGTCATCCACGTACTATACGAGGATCACCACCATACTCCCTACTACCTTTTTGTATATACTTGGTTCATCTACCATTTTGTTGAAGTCAAACTCTTTGACTACTACATCAAAACAGACGTTCCAACTCCGCGAAGCCTGATTTATCACATAAAACATCTTGCACACGTTTCCGCTGCTCCCACTGTCTACGAAGCCCTGGCTGTGTACTTATAGATGCTCTCTTCTAAATCATCATTTAGAAAAGCATTCATGACACCCAACCGCCAGATATCATAGTTATGGTATGTAGCAGTGGCAAGTAGGATCTGTATGGACTTAAGCATAGCTATGAAAGTCTCAACTTTTCCATGTACACCAAGTAATCTTCTCAAGATATACTTGCTCCTGATGGGGATTTAACTCTTCAGATAAAGCAACCAAAGTCCATACTTTGTTGGTGTATATGGATTCCATCTCAGATCGCTAAGCACCCAGCCATACTCACAAAGTCCTCACTCCTGATGGCCTGCTCAAAACTAGTTGGGTCGTCATCTCATGATGCAATCCTCGCTCCCCCTGTCATAGAGAGACCGAAGTATCTCTCAGGTGGATGAGGAACCCTACCAGATCGGTGGAGAGGCTGAGGTTCATTGGAAACTATTGAATCCTCCGGGTTTACCAAATCATCGGCTGCAGTTTGTATAGCTGGAACTCCTTCCATTTCTACCTCATGACCACTAATTTCTTCACAAGAAATTTCCTTTCCAAAAAGTGCCATACTGAGAAAACAAAACATCTTTTATTCCTCAGTTTGGTAGAAGATATTCCCTTGCGAATGCTTGGGATATCCAACAAACTTCCACAAAACTGAGCTTGCCTCGAGCTTGTCCGGATTTTGCTTTTGACATAGGCCGGACAACCCTAAATCTTAACATCTTTAAGAGATGGGCTCTTCCCATACCATATCACATATGGAGTGGTAGGCACCTGATTTGATTTGAACCCTATTCAATAGGTATGCTACTTCTCAAGTGCATAACCCCAAAAGAAAATAGGCAACTCAGTAGTACTCATCATAGAGCACACCATATCACATAGGGTGCAATTGCTCCGTCCCGATACACCGACGTGCCGTGGTGTATACGGAGGAGTAATGGTGAGAGAGAATCTCATTCTCCTTTAGAATAATCCAGGAATTCCGTGCTCAAGTATTCTCCTCCTTGATCTCATCAAAGGACATAATAATTATACCCGTTTTTTGTTCTCTACTTCTAACTTATATTCTGTGAATATCTCAAAATCTTCGGACTTGTGTTTCAACAGGAACATATGTCTGAATCTTGAGAGATCATCAGTGAATGTAACGAAGTACAAAGAACCGGTCCTGGCATATGTAGACAGGGGACTTTCATACATCAGCATGTATCAATCCCAAGAGTTCACTAACTCTTTCTCTGTTTCCAATAAACGGAGCTGTGGTTATCTTATCTTTGTGACATGACTGGCAAGTTTCACAAGATGTAAATCCAAACTGATTTAAATATGCATCTTTATGTAACTTTAGCTAGTCGGGTCGCATCGATATGACCTAGTCTACAATGCCTCAAGAAGGATTCGTTCTTTCTGAACTCTTCCTCTTGTGTGTGTTCTGTACGTTAAGAACTGTGGTTTGATTTAGAACGTCTATGCTTTTAGATAACGTGTCTGAACCGATCAACTCTTGATATAGGAAATGTTCAAAACATTATCCAACAATACAAAATTATATCCTTCTTTACTAATAAAGAGACTAATATGATGTTGTATATCAGGTTCGGTATCGAATAACATTCATTCAGAATCAATGTATTCTGGTAATACAGGGTGATAACTGCTAACAGACTTGGCTGCAACACTTGCACCGTTTCCAACTCTTGAAACTTATCACCCGTTCTCAGGTCTCTACCTATCTGTAGCCCATGTGACAGATTACATTGGCGGGATCCTGATCTGGTATCTCATACCCAGGACGTAAAGAATATTGAGAAACAGTTCTGTGTAACGAACACACGAAGAAGATGCATCAGCATGCACTTTCTTCATTTGGGCGGCACGGGAATTCTGGTAATCCCCTATTTCCTGCTCGGCCTTATAACAATTATAAGTTGGAACGGGACAAACGTTCCCTAGCGCATTATAACAAGCGGGTTCAGTCAATACATCCATATTATTATCTTGATTAAGGCGTGATATGTGTTCATATCAGATTTTTGCATTTTCATACCGCCCAATTTTTATCACATTGCATATCCATAGATACTCTTGAGCCGTGTTTGCTAGTCAATTGCAGGATACAGGTTCTCGGTTCTCAAACGGAGAAATTCATGGAAAACACGACAAAAATCCGGTTCCTGCCAACCACAGATAAAACACGGTCTCCGCTCTTCATCCGTATGCTGCCAGATACCAGTTTAGGAAGACAAAATGTCAAATCAATGTCGTTTTCAGGCACAAGGCTCAATGGTAGCACAAGATCCAAGAGATCTACGCGGAGCTCGAGACAATCATGACAAAATCTTAACAAAAAGTCCACCTTTCCTTCAACAGAAATTCTGGAAAAATCGTGGAGCCAAATTGAGAAAATACATATACCAGAATAATGTACACTGCAAACCAGGCCAGCACCAAAAAGCAAATTGCCCAACTCAACAATACGGCCGCGGAACCGCGGCCAAAGGGGGGTATTGGCCGCGCTTCCGCGGCCGTTCTGGCGCCAAGTGCGCAGGGCTTTTGGGGGTAGTTGGGTCTTTTCCTGTATGTTCTGTTGGTTGCCCTAGGGTTTCATGTTTTGGCCTATAAATAGCCCAGAAGTTTGTGAAGGAAAGGGTCCAACTTTGTATTTCTTTTGCTAAGTTTTAGTTCCATGTTCTTCTTCCTCTTCTCACCTCTTCTCCATTAAACTTGTAAGTGAGCTTTTGAGTGAAGAGTGATGAATAAAGAAGATCATTTTATTATCATGCTTGTCTCCTTATATTTATGCTTGTTGTAATTTTAATTCGTTAAGTAGTTGTTGTTATTTCCTTGTTATTTCTTTCTTCTTTTTTTTTCTTTATCCTTACATATGACAATGATACTTACGCTTAATCCTCGCCAAGGTGAGGTCGCAAATAGTTAATCGTATTCTTCTAATCTCCTTCTTTCTATCTTCCTCTTTTGTGTTGTTTTATTTTTCCGTATTATGATGTGTGAGTAGTTCATTCTTGTTAGGGTAGGATAAGGGAAGTTTGAGAGAAGGAAATCTCTCTCACTCTTTCCTTTCCCAACATCTTAAATCGACTCCCGTTAACCCAACCACAATCCGCTCCTTACGGCACCCTATCCTACATGATAGCGGTGATTCCGTAGTGAGACCGGTTGTGGTTGGATTAACCGGAGGTTATGGCTAAGAGCCAAGAACGGACGGACAAGCACCAAAAGGAAGACTTATGCGTTGGAAAGCCTAGCTTATACTCGCAAAGTCCTTCCTAGTCGTGCTAATCCCCGTTGTTGCCGATTACCGTAACACGATATTAAGAAGGGAAACGAAAGATGTGGAGACTCCTAACTCAAACTAACCTAATCCTAACCCTAACATGCTCTCTTTAAATATCAACTCAACACTTAGATAACTACAAACAAAATCTGAACAACCGGACTTAACTCGTCGAAAAACACATAGAAAAAGATTCCCATCTCCCTGCGGACGACCCGTACTCAACCGGCTAGCTACATGCGAAACCGTCTTGATTGCGGTATTTAGAACTAAACTTGACACGCTCGTATCCTATCAATCAAATGGCGCCGTTGCCGGGGAGACGGTAGTTTATTTCCTTGTGTAATTTCGGGTTAATTTGTGAATATAAAAACAACCAAAAAACCAAAAAAAATATATACTTTGTAAAAATCATCTTGTTATTCTTGATTAGTTTTTGTGCAAGTGTGCAGGAAATATGAAGCTTAAGATTGACGCCAAAGACGTTGGAAATACGGAGTTCAAGTACAGTGCCAAAGACGTGGGAAGATAGACCCACATTTTCGCGGCTACACCGCGACGGACAAAACGAACCAGTCGGTCTACTGTCAAAATCTGGAGCTGTTCCAGTGAGCAAATCAAGATTCACTACATCCAGACAAGCAGAGGACACCCCACAGAGAACACCCAATTTTTTCAGAACACCAATCCCCCAACCTTGCCGCCCTTCCGCGGCCATTGCATGCGTTTGGCCGTGGAACCGCGGCCACTTGGTGGGGTCAGGCTGCCATATTTTCTCTGTAAGTCCCTCTTTCCCTCTCCTCTCCTCTGGACTCCACTGAACTGTGTTTTCTGCAGGCTTCTTTGCGCAAATTCTTCTCCCCCTTCCAATAAACTGTTCTTGTGCAGGATTCTTTGCGCCGCAAATAAAAATTGTTTGCTGTTGATATTGTTACTGTTTTGCATTCTTTAATACGGACTTAAGGGGCTTGAAACCAATCCAGATTGGGTGGGGATTTCATCACCCTTCCCAGGACCCCAAAAATCACTAAAGCATATGCATTGTCCATTGTAATTAAAAAATACTAGACTTCAGCCCTAAGGACTTCACGCTCATTAGGAGAAGATAAACCTTGTTTAGAACCTTGCTTAACCGTATATTGTTTACGGGGTGTCTAGGAAAGTGTTAAAGGCGCAACCGCCGAAAGAGAAAGGGTTATTTAATTAAGGAACTTCGCGAAAGCGTTGGACAACCTCCCCTTATCTCTGCACTTACCTGGCCTCGTGATCAGTGTATTTTTAAGCTTGTTTCTCGACACTGTTTAACTTCGACAATCAAGTTCAGGAGCAGGTCTAGTAGACCTAGGTTACCCTAGATCTAGATGTGATTGTGCATATCTTGTTTGTGATTGCTTAAGCCGTATTCCCGTACATACTTCTGTAAATCTTTTTCTAAAAAAAAAAAAAAAAAATCAAAAACTTTTATAAAAACTTGCCCTTTTGTCGCCAAATCCATTCACCCAACACCCATCGCCTTTCTTCATTGACGTTTTCTTACCCTCACCTTCTTCGCTTTGACTATACTAAACTCGTTTAGTGTATGTCCGCTTGGACTCGGGACACTAGCGCCCGTCTAGTCCCCGTTACGTTAGTCGCGACCGACTACGCGATCGACTCCGAAGTCGATACTCCGTCCACTCCTCTTTCACCCCTTCCTTTGCCGGCCAACTCCGACGTTGACCGGAATTCTGTTCATACATCTTCACCTTCACCTTCACCTTCACCAACCTCTTCTTCCGCGATGTCGGGATTTAATCCGAACATCTCGTTGACCACCCCTGGATTGGCTCCACCTCCTATGGAGACCAATCTCCCACCACCTCCGCCTGTTGTAGCGCCGCAGCGAATTGCGCTCCAGGATCGTTTCTACCCTACCCGTTCTGCACTTCCAACCTGCCTTTCTCTTCCTCCGGCCAATGGGGACAACTTTGAAATTAAGCCCCATTTCATCAACATGCTTCCACGTTTTCATGGGCTTGAATCTGAAGATGCCTATATCTTCATAAATAAATTTCAAAATGTCTGTGCCATGATGAAAACCACCCAGCTGTCGGACGATGCTATACGTCTACGGGTCATTCCGTTCACTTTATGCGATCTCGCAGAAAAATGGCTGTATAGCACCGCTTCCCACTCAATCACCAGCTGGGACGAGTTTGTTAAAGCGTTTCTAAAAAAATTCTACCCAAATCATAAGACCGCAAGAATTCGAAATGAGATCAACCAATTCTCCCAGCTTCCTTCTGAACCCTTCTGGAAGTGCTTTGACCGATACAAAGACCTTCTTGTTCAGTGTCCTCACCACGGTATAGAGAAATGGCAACTCTGCCAAACCTTATACGAGGGACTGAACCCAGCAACGAAGCAGTTGCTCGAAACCATCTGTCAGGGCCACTTCCTATCCAAATCTGACGAGGAAGCGTGGCAGTTCTTTGACGATCTTGCGGAGCAAACGCTACAGTGGGAGAGCACCAGACCGACTCCTTCTTCTTCTTCTACCTCCACTTCTACCGGTCAGTCTAGGGTAGGAATTCACCAGCTTGATGTCTCTATTGCGATGAGAGCTGAAATGGCTGCAATAACAAAAAAGCTTGAAGCAATAGAGAGCAAATTTTCTTCTCCTACTCCTGCCCCTGTTCTCCCCCTTCGTACCATCTGCGCTTGTTGTTCCGATCCTTCTCACTTGACCGAAGAGTGTCCTTACAATCCACCATCGCAAGGACAGGATCAGGTTAATGCATTCCAGCAAAGACCGAGGAATGATCCATACTCTTCCACCTTCAATCCCGGTTGGAGGAACCACCCCAATTTCGCCTGGAATCAGAATCAGAATCAATTCCAGGGCAACAATTTCCAAAGGGCCCCTCCACCGCAACAACAAGCGCAACAACAAACTCAGTATCAGCAGCCCTTCCAACCCCAACCTTACCAAAACCAGACGAACAACTTTGCACCGAACAATTCCTTTCCACCAAACAACTTTGTTCCGTCAAACAACGATAAGGTTTCCTCGCTCGAGCGAAGTCTGGATGCGTTTGTTAAACAATCGACTCAATCCACCGCCAACATCCAGTCTTCGATCCAATCTTTAGTGCAACACACCGCCGCACACGGGCAGAGCATCAAGACCATCGAGGCCCAGATTGCACAGCTGAACGCGGCCTTGAGCGAGCGAGAGAAGGGGAAGCTCCCGTCCCAGCCACTTCCAAATCCCGGCCACCCACATAATGCACATGTTGCTCTTGAACAACAAAACCATAATGTAAGTGCCGTGACCACACTGAGATCAGGGAGGGTGCTGCAAAACAACATTGGCAAGCAAATCAACGATGACACCCCGGCCGCTTCTTCTTCTGCTTCTTCTCCTTCTTCTTCTTCGTCTTCCGAGCCTATTCTCCGTTCTTCACAAGGCTCTCCTTCTTCTTCTTCTGCTCTGAACGGACCCACTTCTCACTCCACGAAAACACCTATTCTGGGATCCGTTCCAACTCCAAAATCTCCTCCTCCAGCTTTAGACTCAACCAATTTTCAAAATGTTCCATTTCCAAACCGGTTGAGGTCTACCAAACAAAATCCACAAATGGAGAAGATTTTGGAGTTATTCAAGCAAGTTAACATTAACATTCCTCTTTTAGATACTGTCCAACAAGTCCCGTCTTACGCGAAAATCTTAAAGGACTTGTGCACGAAAAAGAGGAAGTCTCAGGTACCCAAGAAAGTTTTCTTGGCTAGTGCTGTGAGTGATGCCCTTACCCAATCTTTACCACAAAAACGGAAGGACCCTGGCTGTCCTACGATTTCAATTACTATTGGGGATAAGAACATCAACCGCGCACTATTAGATCTTGGTGCCAGTGTTAACTTGCTTCCGTATTCAGTATACGAGCAATTAGGCGTCGGAGAGCTGAAACCCACACACTGCACTCTCCAGATGGCCGACCGATCGATCACCCATCCTAGGGGTGAGCTAGAGGATGTGTTAATCAAAGTCGGGGACTTCATATTCCCCGTCGACTTCATTGTCTTAGATACACAGCCTGTAGCTAACCCCCGGAATCAAATTCCGGTGATACTCGGTCGCCCATTTCTCGCAACCTCAAATGCTGTGATCAATTGTCGCAATGGTTCGATGAACCTCTCTTTTGGAAATATGACAATTGAACTCAACATTTTTAGGTTGGGGAATCAGCCCGCCGAACCTAATGCTCATATACTGGATGTCTGCTCGATCCAGGAGATCACCCCCGAAGAGTGTGAATTCGAGGAGTTTCTGTTTGAACACGATAATCTTGACGCCACTAGTGCGTTTCTCCTCGAATCTGCTGCTGCTTCTGCGCCCGATAACGAATACGAGTGTTTCACGTTCTTGAACGATCTTAGCCCCGCACAACCCGAGTTTGAATCTTTTGACTTTCCGGATGAGTTACCTGAACCATCCAACTCGGTTACCTACACTCGCTTTGAACCTTTGCTGGAGTCCTTTGAGTTCGAGACCTTTGCACCGGTCTTGCCTTCCATCATTTCACCTCCAACGCTCGAACTCAAGCCGTTGCCGTCTCACCTTAAGTATGCTTACTTAGGTGAGAACGAGACTCTCCCTGTCATCATTTCGGCTTCTCTAGCTCCAGAGCAAGAGAAAGCCCTTCTCGCGGTCTTGCACAGCAACAGGCAAGCTTTTGGCTGGTCCATGGCGGACATCAAGGGGATTAGTCCCCTCATCGTTGAGCATCACATTCATCTGATGGATGATGCCAAACCGGCCCGGGATCCACAAAGACGTCTTAATCCAGTCATGAAGGAGGCTGTGAAGAAGGAGATCGTCAAATGTCTAGATAGTGGTATCATTTACCCTATCTCCGATAGCCAGTGGGTTAGCCCCATTCACGTTGTCCCCAAGAAGTCGGGCATCACGGTCATAACCAACGAGGCGAATGAGTTAATCCCTACTCGCACCCAAACTGGGTGGCGAGTTTGCATTGATTACAGAAAACTCAACGCCGCAACGCGGAAAGACCACTTTCCGCTACCTTTCATTGACCAGATGCTGGAACGATTGGCCGGACATGAGTACTATTGTTTTCTTGATGGCTACTCTGGTTATAATCAAATTCCCATCGCCGAAAAAGACCAGGACAAGACCACTTTCACTTGTCCTTTCGGCACGTTTGCATATCGTCGCATGCCCTTTGGGTTATGCAATGCGCCCGCTACCTTCCAGCGGTGTATGATGGGAATTTTCTCAGACATGGTGGAGAAATTTCTGGAGATCTTCATGGACGACTTCTCCATCTTTGGCGATTCTTTTGACGAGTGTCTGCTGCATCTCGACGCTGTCCTTACCAGATGTAAGGACAAGAATCTCACTTTGAACTGGGAGAAATGCCACTTCATGGTACGCGAAGGTATTGTCTTAGGACATATCATCTCGCAAAATGGCATAGAGGTTGACAAAGCAAAGATTGAGGTCATTTCCAATCTGCCTCCTCCCCGATGCGTCAGAGATATCCGAGCCTTCCTTGGCCATGCCGGTTTTTATAGACGGTTTATCAAGGACTTTAGCAAGATTGCTAGACCCTTGACGCTTTTGCTGGCCAAGGACACGCCTTTCGATTTCACCTCGGGCTGTGCGGCTGCTTTTGAATCATTGAAACACTCACTCACTTCTGCTCCCGTTCTCTCTTCCCCTGACTGGACGCACCCATTCGAGATTATGTGCGATGCATCCGACTTTGCCATCGGTGCTGTCCTTGGACAGCACATCAACAAGATGCCGCACGTGATCTATTACGCGAGCCGGACCCTGAACGACGCCCAACTTAACTATACAACAACTGAGAAGGAATTCTTAGCTGTTGTATTTGCTTTAGAAAAGTTCAGGCCCTACCTCATCGGCTCTCCAATCATTGTCTACACGGACCATTCAGCTCTGCGCCATCTTTTTGCGAAGAAAGATGCCAAATCTCGGTTAATACGTTGGATCCTCTTGCTTCAAGAGTTTGACCTTGTCCTTAAGGACAAACGAGGATGTGAAAACGTGGTTGCCGACCATCTCTCACGACTTCCTTCTTCGCCTTCGCTTCCAATTCCGATCAATGACGTTTTCCCGGATGAACAACTCTTGACAGTATCTTGCGAACCCTGGTTCGCAGATATTGTGAACTATTTGGCCACGGGATTGCTACCAACCGAATGGTCACGTCAGGACAGACTTCGCTTCTTATCTCAAGTAAAACACTTTTACTGGGACGAACCCTACTTGTTCAAGTACTGTCCCGACCAGATTATTCGTCGGTGTGTCCCTGATGAGGAATTCAAGAGTGTGCTGTCATTTTGCCATGACCAAGCATGTGGCGGGCATTTTGGGCCCAGGAAGACAGCTGAGAAGATCTTGCAATGTGGTTTCTACTGGCCACAACTTTTCAAAGACGCTCACGATTATTACAAGACTTGCTCCCGGTGCCAACACATGGGCCGGATATCCCGGAGAAATGAGATGCCGCTCCAACCAATCTTGGTTGTGGAGATTTTCGATGTTTGGGGGATAGACTTCATGGGGCCGTTTCCCAGCTCTTTTGGGAACTTGTACATTCTTCTAGCTGTTGATTACGTCTCTAAATGGGTCGAGGCTGTGCCCAGCCGGACTAACGACAACAAGGTTGTCGTTAGGTTCCTTAAAGAAAACATTTTCTCCCGGTTTGGGCACCCCCGAGCGATCATTAGCGACAATGGAAGTCATTTCCGCAATAAAACTTTCGAAGCCTTGATGCGGAAATATTCCATAAATCATAAGCTCTCTACGCCCTACCACCCCCAAACCTGCGGGCAAGCCGAAGTTTCAAATCGGCAAATCAAGCAGATACTGGAGAAGACGGTTTCCAAGAACCGTAAGGATTGGTCTCTGAAACTCACTGATGCCCTTTGGGCATTTAGAACCGCTTATAAGACCGACCTTGGCATGTCTCCCTATCGGCTTGTGTACGGAAAAGCCTGCCACCTTCCGGTCGAAATCGAGCATCGCGCGTTTTGGGCGATAAAGGAGCTGAATCTGTCTCTGGAGGACGCGGGCAGCCATCGGAAGCTGCAGCTGAACGAACTGAGCGAGCTTAGGGATGAGGGTTACGACAACGCGGTTGTTGTTAAGAATCGAACGAAGGTGTTTCACGATAAACACCTTGTGCGCAAAACCTTCGTACCTGGTCAGCAGGTACTTCTTTACGACACCCGACTTCACTTCCATCCTGGAAAGCTCCGATCTCGCTGGAAAGGGCCGTATTTTGTGCGGAATGTGTATCCGCAGGGCGCTGTGGATTTGGAAAATCCAAAGGACGGTTCACTCTTCAAGGTCAATGGACACCGATGCAAACCGTACCTTAGCGCCGAACCAACAGAGGAGCTCCTGTTTTTACAGGAGCCGGTTTACCTTGCATGATCTTCCTCTGCCTACCTCCAAACTTCGGTTATCCAGCCAAGAACAGTGGACACTGTTCCAAATAAGTTTGGGGGTATGTACAAACCATTTTGTTTATATTTGTGTATATTCTTTTTCTTTTGTTTAAAATCAAAAACAAATAAAAATTTGTGTATCACTAACCGACAATTTTGAACCTTCCAACTGCTCTCTTCATGCTATGACAGTGAGGACACTGTCCAGTTTAAATTTGGGGGTACGCTCGGTACGCATTTCTTACCTTCGCATTCATATGTATATTTTGCATCTGCATATTAAATCCATAAAAACCATAAAAATTTGAAAATTTTCCAAAAATATAAAAACTTTTTTGTCAAGTTAGCTTGTGGATGAACTCTGAATCAACATTCGACGATTTTTGTTTGAAAAAATAGGAATAACTAGATCTTATGTTTGGATTTTGAAAACCTGAAAGATAACTCTCCTTTGAAGTTAACTATAGCTGATATACGTCTTTACATCACACTACACGTGTCGTGAGTTTTGGGAATTAGATGACAAGTCTTTCATGTTCAAACTTTTAAACAGATAAATGATTTTCTGAGAATCAAATAGGTTTGTTCTGAAATAAGTAATGTCAAGAATAGTTTATGAAGTAAAGCGAATATGAAGGAATGTTATTGATGCCGTAATAGGAGCTAAGTCTGAAAAATAACCCATCTAAAACTTGATTGGAATGATTACACACCAAACCCACTAGACACGTCTTTTATCCAAAAAAATATTTGAACTGCCGGTTATATCTCCGTTCGTATTAAATCATCTGATTTTCACGCCAAACTGTCTTTTGTTTTTGGACCTAGGTAACTTGAGTAATTAAGTCCGCTGGGGTGTTTCTACACCTAATGCCCTAAAACCAATTGGTTTGGGTGCATTGGCCCAAAGCTCGCTAAGAAACCTAGAAAGTCCAGTTTAAAACAAAGTCAAGCAAGTGTTCTCTCCGAGTTAAAATTCCTAACGGTTCTTTGTGTGAGAATAATCTTGATAAAAGACAGACTGTTATAAAAAAATTTAACGGAGATATGAAGGTTTTATTCTATGATAAAGACTATTGCACGTTCACAGAGGTGTGTATGAAATGAAAACAAGAAAAAGGTGGAGTGAAAAATACGACTTAGTTTCCTGTTAAGGAAGATAGAAATTCTGAAGTTGAAACCTTACTGGAAAACGAAACTTGAAAAATGCTTAACTCGTTATAAAACTTATGTGATCCTTTTAAAATTGTTATCTGGGCTTTATTGTACGACATGATGACTCTAATCGATCCTTCTGGAACTTTACGACACTATCCGCACTGCACGTAAAGACATATAAAATCTGTAGTTAAATAAGATGTGAGGTGTGAAAAATAAAGGTTCGATAATCTAGACTTGGGATTATAGAATTGTTATTTTCTAAAACAAAACTTTAGGGTTTGAAACTTAGTCATTTTTACAAACCAACTTGACCGGATTTTGTGGGTAGTATCCGCTGAAAACCCTCAGGAGACAACACTCCTCCTACTAGGGACACCTAGAGGTTTAACGGCTTGTTGCACATGCTCAGTGCAATCGCGTTCCCTGCGAAAATGAAGTTAGGAAATTTTTTGTGAATAAATGGACTTTGCTCGGGACGAGCAAGTGATAAGTTTGGGGGTATTTGTTCATATCAGATTTTTGCATTTTCATACCGCCCAATTTTTATCACATTGCATATCCATAGATACTCTTGAGCCGTGTTTGCTAGTCAATTGCAGGATACAGGTTCTCGGTTCTCAAACGGAGAAATTCATGGAAAACACGACAAAAATCCGGTTCCTGCCAACCACAGATAAAACACGGTCTCCGCTCTTCATCCGTATGCTGCCAGATACCAGTTTAGGAAGACAAAATGTCAAATCAATGTCGTTTTCAGGCACAAGGCTCAATGGTAGCACAAGATCCAAGAGATCTACGCGGAGCTCGAGACAATCATGACAAAATCTTAACAAAAAGTCCACCTTTCCTTCAACAGAAATTCTGGAAAAATCGTGGAGCCAAATTGAGAAAATACATATACCAGAATAATGTACACTGCAAACCAGGCCAGCACCAAAAAGCAAATTGCCCAACTCAACAATACGGCCGCGGAACCGCGGCCAAAGGGGGGTATTGGCCGCGCTTCCGCGGCCGTTCTGGCGCCAAGTGCGCAGGGCTTTTGGGGGTAGTTGGGTCTTTTCCTGTATGTTCTGTTGGTTGCCCTAGGGTTTCATGTTTTGGCCTATAAATAGCCCAGAAGTTTGTGAAGGAAAGGGTCCAACTTTGTATTTCTTTTGCTAAGTTTTAGTTCCATGTTCTTCTTCCTCTTCTCACCTCTTCTCCATTAAACTTGTAAGTGAGCTTTTGAGTGAAGAGTGATGAATAAAGAAGACCATTTTATTATCATGCTTGTCTCCTTATATTTATGCTTGTTGTAATTTTAATTCGTTAAGTAGTTGTTGTTATTTCCTTGTTATTTCTTTCTTCTTCTTTTTTCTTTATCCTTACATATGACAATGATACTTACGCTTGATCCTCGCCAAGGTGAGGTCGCAAATAGTTAGTCGTATTCTTCTAATCTCCTTCTTTCTATCTTCCTCTTTTGTGTTGTTTTATTTTTCCGTATTATGATGTGTGAGTAGTTCATTCTTGTTATGGTAGGATAAAGGAAGTTTGAGAGAAGGAAATCTCTCTCACTCTTTCCTTTCCCAACATCTTAAATCGACTCCCGTTAACCCAACCACAATCCGCTCCTTACGGCACCCTATCCTACATGATAGCGGTGATTCCGTAGTGAGACCGGTTGTGGTTGGATTAACCGGAGGTTATGGCTAAGAGCCAAGAACGGACGGACAAGCACCAAAAGGAAGACTTATGCGTTGGAAAGCCTAGCTTATACTCGCAAAGTCCTTCCTAGTCGTGCTAATCCCCGTTGTTGCCGATTACCGTAACACGATATTAAGAAGGGAAACGAAAGATGTGGAGACTCCTAACTCAAACTAACCTAATCCTAACCCTAACATGCTCTCTTTAAATATCAACTCAACACTTAGATAACTACAAACAAAATCTGAACAACCGGACTTAACTCGTCGAAAAACACATAGAAAAAGATTCCCATCTCCCTGCGGACGACCCGTACTCAACCGGCTAGCTACATGCGAAACCGTCTTGATTGCGGTATTTAGAACTAAACTTGACACGCTCGTATCCTATCAATCAATATGGTCGCTACCTGGAGAGAGAGAGAAGAAAACACTCAGCGTATGCTCTTGCAAGAATAGATTGGTTATTAATATATCTAATCAGGATGTCTCCCACTGTTTTAGTCAAATCTTCCTTCAAACCCTAAAAGGAAAGACTAACCGGGATTAATTACACCCTACAAGTTCGCCAATCTTTCAGCCAGGCCAGTGTCGGTACTTTGAGGGAGGTTCCCCGTGCTTTCGCACGGACCTAATTAAAATAAACCTCGTTTTTCCAGAGGCATAACCCCGTTGACACCTTTCTAGGCACCTACTTGATCGGCTAATTGTAATGTGTAAAACTCTCCCAGGAGTAACTCTTACTCGCAGCGTGTATCGGGATCCAACTATCTCATAGAAGGTATGCAATCTCATTGCAAATTTCAACACTTGAAATTCCCGATTATATTTTGCCCCTAGTACTTATGACCTTAACTATGGTCAACATATCATAAGCACTAGTCAAGTTCTACCCGTCATTTCATGATTAATTAGACCCACCCACATGACCGTCAACTATGGTCGACATAATCACATGACTGTCATAATTAATTGCATTGTGTGCTATATAGGAAGACATCACTTGGCTACCGTACACTACGCCTCAACTATAGTCTACATACGCAGCACGAATACTAAGTACTCTACTTCCTAAAATGATGGAGGGCTACGATAGGTTTTTAAGAAAACCTTTTGCGTAATGAACTTGATATCGTCGTAGAACCAAATGATTTAAAATGGAGTGTTTTTTAGGCTTTTACCAGTTTTGCTAAAGAGGTCACTCCCGGTGAAGGGATCGTCGGCTCTTTCCTTATCGAATAAGGTGCAGGATATTTCACAAATACCACAATGCAAAGCAATAACTATAAAGACAATCAAAAGACAAACCGAGTTTGTAGCATCTGCTAGGTTCGCTAAAGAGGTCACTCCCGGTGAAGGGATCTCGGCTCTTTCCTTATCGAATAAGGTGCTGGATGATCTACAAGGAACACCGCTATGCAAAGCAAGAACTAGAACTACCTGTTTTTGAAAATTCGATTCCACAACATCTTTAGGTTTCTTTTAGTTTCATTAATCTCATTAATGAAGTCCCATTTTATTATGCTTCACAAGCATCAGATATGAAACGAAATCAACAATATATAATATATATCACATATATATAATATAAGCATTCGTCTCAGGCAGTAATATGATCTCATCACAGAATATTGCAGCAGAAGATAACATATGAAATATTGGATATACTAGGACGTCCGTGTTTTATTTCGAGCCTATATAAAATACGGATTCCACGGTCGCGATGAATAGCCAAACCCACATCCCTAGACCCCTACGAGAGCGGCAAGCAACTCTGCCAATTCTAGGGTTAAGAGACCCGGTCTCGACTCCTCGAGATGGCCTCCCACTGTACCCTAGAACCCGGTTACTTGTGCTCCCCTCCTTGGGTCTACCTAATGCGGAAAAGTAAATAATATACAATGGTGACATCATCCTCAACCCGGAAGTTCCCCAATAAAAGAATATTACATACAATGAATTTTACATGAATGAAAATAAACACCCTCATCTCACATAAAAACCCCGGCTATCCAGAACACAACGATCCAATATAACATATCACAGCAACACATAATATCTCAAATCATCAACATAAGCAAGTATGCGTATCCCAATTGTCATTGATGTATAGCAACGAAGCCGGCGATACACCACATACTACGCTTACGGTCACAGAAAAAAAAGTGTAAAACTACAACAGTTGGAATCCGCAACCACCTTAGACATCTCATGCCTAACCAGATGAATTCCTTAGACATCGCATGCCTAACAATTATAAACCCGGCGTTTTAGTCTCAATATCGAAAACTCTTTTCAATATCAAGTCGGGCAATTCAACAAGATTCCTAACATCCTGATCGAATGCTCGTCGGAAACTTTAGTAGTCAGACGCACCTCTGATGTCGTTGACGAAGTGCACTAAGGCGGAACATCGCTGCCGCGGGCACCCGAACGGATGCATCTGGCGACGGGGTTCTCCTACAGTCACTTGGTCGGGGCTATGGGGCGTGGCTATCTATTAAGTTTACTCGGCGAGTATCCGCATACGCTTCGTGATTGCGACGGACTTTTGATCACATTAAAATCCCGTGGCAACCGATCAAATGAGACACAGACTGCTAGATTTATAACATTCAAATTAGTTATCTCATAACTACTTGTGGATTCCAAATATTGTATCACATTCCAGATAAATAGACAATTTTAAACTTTCCAATCGAATAAACAAACACCCAAGATTTCCTAAATAGTTCTCAACACTTGAAATTAGTTTTAAAATATACATCACATGCCACAGTACCAATGGTCCAGCCGTAGAAGGGTCAAACCAACGCCTCACATGTGGCAACGTCATACTACCACAAACCCTAAGGTTTAGAGGCGGTTCAGACGGTCACATAATCGAGTTAAGGTTTTAGTTCTTCTAGAGGGTCCACCGCGTTACTTGCACGACTGTGAATGTTCTTTAACTAAGGAAAAATCCAACACTTGGAAATTTTCCGGCCGGGGAAAAAGTGAGTTGGTGATATCCGTTCGAACTTTTTAACACGTTCTAAATTACCCGGAAAAACATAAACGAAGTTAAACTTTCCGATCGAATCAATGATAAATCCCAGGAAGCTCAACACTTGAGTAGAATTAAAAATTCCCAGACGCATGAAAAAGTACCCAAGAATGAACCCCTGAAGTATTAGCCCCCAACTCCCAAAGACGGCCGCGGAACCGCCGCTAAACTCATGGTTTGGCAGCGGTTCCACGGTCTCTTGAGAGAGTTAGGGCTCCGTACTTCACAGTAATTCTTATAATTCCCTGCATGATTTTCTGAGTATTTTTAATATGAAAATTTTCAACTTTTAAAAAAATTTCCAGAAACTAGGATTTATCGGGGTTTCGGAGTTCGATCGGACTTCAAACTTCGTCTAGACAATGCCTAATGCTCTAACTTGGCTCTGATACCACTGTAGGGTTAGCATAGTACCTTTTAAAGGTTTTGGCAAGCATCAATCATGCTTCTTTAAAAATTTTGGGGTGCTAAACAAACCCTAACCAAGATCTTAGCTAGAGACTTAGGATTAACATAGCAAGTAAACAACTTTACTTCTAAGAGTTTGGGATTACAACCTTTGTAGTTCGTTCCTTTACTTCAAAAGCTCCGTGTTGAGGTCCCTTCGCTGCGATCATCAAGTATCCGGACTCTAGAGAGGCTCCATGAAGAGAAAGATGCAAGCTTGCTTCCAATCCTCAACAACAAAGATGATCTACCTTAAAGAAACTCAAGCCCAAACTTTTGCTTCACTAATCAAGTATTAGCAATGCAAACACCCTAATCTAAGTGGATAGAATAGATGAGGATTGTAACGTTTTAGAAATCGTTTTGCGAATTTCTCCGTTTTAAGGCAAAATAGTCGGTATTTTCCGTTTTAACCCGATTTCGATCAAACTTCCGTAGAAACTTACCGGCACCTATTATAGCTAAAATAAAGCTTGTGCATGAACTTTGGGGGTATATGGGAGCTTTTGGTTCAGATAGAATTTTTCCTAAATAAAATATTATTTTAATACTTTTAATTATTGCTTCTTGTGAGTGTATCTTTTTTTTTCTGTCCAAGTTATCATTTCCTTGCCATGGCCGAAATCATCTTTTATGAGGTGGCATTTGTGGGTGAGTCATATGGTGTGTCACTTGTTTTGCTTTTAATGCAAGCATGGGTTCTTGGATGAGATGGATTTTTGCATTAATTCCTTTTGTAATGTTTGAGATATTTGTTGTTGAAACTTGTGGTCACCACTAGATAGTTTTGGTCAACCCCCATTTTCCTTGGCTGTGTACAAGTGGCCGGCCCCACATTGAGATTGGTTACATGATTTTTTTTGGTATGGATATTTCCTTGATCATGACCACTTCAATTTCATTGATCAACACACTCTTCAAAAATCCCCAGTGAGCATTCTGCATAGTGGCCGAGCACAATATTAGTGCTGATTTGGCCGAGCATATTTTTGGGTGGGAGGAAAAATTCCCTTTGTTAATCCTATGCTCACAATTCCCTAATTGGAAACTTTAATTCACCTTCATCCAATTGCTTGGGTGCGTTGAGGCAAAGTATTCTACATTCTCTCTGCTTCAATCTTGGACTTGTCGGCTGGCAAACTTGAGTTTCAAAACAAATTTGGAGGTATAAAACCCTAACCCTAATCTCTATTTGTTGTTCTAATACTTTAATTGTTAGTTATATGTATGCCCTAGAGGCCATTACTGTACACAGGATGTATATTGTAGTGGATGCTTGGACATATATAGGGAGGACTTTCTTGCTCGACATGATAGTATGCTATCTGGTTGCTCTTTACCTTAACGTGTATACTGATTATCTCTCTGTTACATGTTGGTAAAGCCCTTAGGATGTGTACTTAACTACCTGGACTATGATGCGGATCATACTAGTGGGGACAAGGTAGCCCATAAGTACATCCTTCAAGGCCCCTAGTCGTGGGTATATCAATACGGGGCATCGATATACCAGAGTAGACTAGCGTATACCTTCTCGACCCATACAGATGGGCGATGGATGATCCCATATCCATTGGTGTTTGACATCAGAGATGATATACGGGTGCTCAGTGGAGACTGGGTACACTGGATGGACTCGCCGAGAACTCCCAGATGGTATTATACCTTACGTCAGATGGCAGTTCTCTGGTGACACTGGTACAGAGTAGTCTGTTGACCCGAGATCGTCATAGAGTCTTGTGTGGTTCCCACTGTGCTTTGATTTCCACCTTACCACGTCCAAGAGGGCGTGCAAAACGGTGGTTTTTGGGTACAGTCCCGAATCACATGGAGGCAATGAGCGATAGGAGGGGATTCGTCTCTTCCGGTATAGGGAGTTGATGTTGCGTTGTGTTCGATTGGCTATAACAGGAAATCCCTGGCCAGGGTTGCTGAGATTTACTGGTAAGTGTTACCAGTAGTTTCTCGAATTGTTATAGACCTCATATCAACACGACTTATCGAGCTATTGGGGTCTGACGTTTACCACCCCTAGGCGGGATATGCGACATATCAGACGATCAGACCGGACTGTACGGTAGTGTTACTGGTTGGATTCACTGGAGTGTGAGCGGGCTTGCTCGTCGATCTTCTGATCGCTCAATACCCGGGTGGCCGTTACGTTTAGCAGACCGCTTGCGGCTTGTGGGTGTTTGATATGATCATCACCTGCTGCCGGCGTATTGACGAGTCTTTAGAGTCCTACACAGAGGTTTCCTGGCTCAAGCGAAACGAAATAGGAGCGCATATGAGATATGTGCCGGACCGAGAATAATGCGTGTATGTGATACCGTATTCTATTCTCGCGATGAATGTATTGATTGGTTGTATGCGATATAACCTAGTTATCGAATCAAGGATTGATTCGATAAGTCGATACATATGATACTAGTCGGTTATATGCGATATGACCGGATCGTTAAATCAAGTGTTGATTTAATGATTTAATGTATAATTATATATTTGATATATTACTTTGCATTAACTAGTATTGGTTCACTTTAAATGGATTTTCTCACTTGGATTGTGCACATTGTATATGTGATATACTTTTGTACACAAGTTTGTATCATGTTTGATGATACATGTTTGCTAGGGTTTGTGTAAAGAAGTAAACTTTGTTTAAATAAATGGTTAGGGTTTTTATTTGATTATTCATTCATTTATTTGTTTGTTTTTGGATTAAAGATAAGAGAAAAGAAAAACAAAAAGGTTTCTTTCTTTCATGAAGCTTGTTGAAGCTTCATGAAGCTTTGACCAAAGAAACCCTTTTGTCTTCATCTCATTAACCCTAACCATTCACTTAACCTTAGTCAATTCTCTACACATTACCATGGTTAATATTATGATAAGAATTGATTTTTCTATTCTATTCTAAAAAAACTTATCATAATATTCATCATATTCTTGCTTCTTCTTCTTCTTCACTTGAAGAAAAAGCTTGTCTTCATTAATGGCAAGTTGAGCATATAAGTAAGAAATCCAATTCTAAAGTGAACCCACCTCCTATTTCTTCATCCTCTACCTCTTGCCAAGTAGTATAGGGTGTTTCCTTCACAAGTTTTCATGGCTTGGTGAAGGTGGAGCTTGATCTAGTGATGCCTCGACGTAGATCATCTTCGGCATCGTCGTCGATGACCTAGCCCGCCCATTTCTCCGATGAAGCCGACGCTAGAGCCCGGGATTTCATTTGGACAGCGGAGAGGACTTCATCACGGAGCCGTGGAGGTGGAGGACCGGATCTACAAAGGTTGTATTTCCGTACCCTTTGTTAAAGTAGTTAACTAGTTGCTTTGTCGCCTAAACTTCTAGCCAACGATCCTTATTAGGGTTTCTCGGCACCTCTAATTTTTGAAATTGGCATGGTTGATGCCTTGTGAGACCTCTTGAGAGTGCCTAGGAACCCTACAGTGGTATCAGAGCCTAGCTAGAGCCTTAGGCGATGCGTAGACGAAGTTTGAAACCCGAACGAACCCGAAACCCTAAACCAAACATGCTCTCTGGACTTTTTCCAAGATCTGGAGTTTTTCGATATTAAAAATATGCAGAAAAATCAGAAGGGAATTGTAAGAATTACTGTGAAGCCCGTACCCATGAATCCACCAAAGTGCGGCGGAACCGCGGCAGAAGCCTGGCTTCTGCGGCGGTTCCGCGGCCTTATGATGACGTCAGCTTCCCATTTTTGCACAGTAATTCCTCTTTTCTGGAGTTGGATTTTCTGGGAATTTTTAATATTTATTCAAGAGTTGAATTTTCTGGGTTGTTTTTGGGATTCGTATGTTCGATCGGATTATCAAATTTTGTCTGTGTGGTTTTCCGGATAATTTTTGAATATGTTAAAAAGTTCGACCGGATATAAATACCAACTTTTCCCCTGTCGGGAAATTTCCAAGTGTTGGATTTTTCCGTAGTTTAACGACGTTCTAAGTAGTGCAAGTAATGCGATGGTCCCTCTAGAAGACAACAAACCTTAACTCGATTATGTGACCGTCTTGAACTGCCCTTTGAACCTTAGGGTTTGGGGCAGTACGGCGTGCCACATGTGAGGCATTGGCTTGACCCTTCTACGGCTGGACCGTTGGTACTGAGGCACGAACTGAATGTTTTTAGACTTGTTTCATGTGTTGATCTGTTTTGGGAAAACTTGGGTGTTCGACTGTTCGATCGGAAAGTTTAACATTTTCTATTTATCTGGAATGGGATACAATAATTGGAATTCACAATTAGTTATGAGATAACTGAATGAATGTTATAAACATAGCACTTTAGTCTCACTTGATCGGTTGCCACGGAATTTTGATGTGATCAAAAGTCCGTCGCAATCACGTAGGGTACGCGGATACTCGCCGGGTAAACTTAATAGACAGCCTCACTCCATAGCCCCGACCAAGTGACTGTAGGAGAACCCCGTCGCCGAAAGCATCCGTTCGGGTGCTCGCGGCAGCGGTGTTCCGCCTTGGTGCACTTCGTCGACGGTATCGGGGGTGCGGCCGCCTATTAAAGTTTTCGACGAGCATTCGATCAGGATGTCGGGAATCTTGTTGAATTGCCCGACTTGATATTGAAAAGAGTTTTCGATAATGAGACTAAAATGCGGGGTTTATAATAGTTAGGCATGCGATGTCTAAGGTATTCATTTGATTAGGCATGCGATGTCTATGCAGATTGCGGATTCCAACTGTTGTAGTTTTACACTTTCTTTTCTGTGACCGTAAGTGTAATGTGTGATATCGCCGGTTTCGTTGCTATATGTCAACGACAATTGGGATGCGCATATTTACTTACGTTGATGACATGTGATGTTATGTGTTGCTGGATATGTTATATTGGATCGTCGTGTTTGAATAGCCGGGGGTTTTTATGTGAGATGAGTGTTTTTCATTTTCATTCATGTAAAAACTTGTATGTAATATTCTTTTATTGGGGTACTTCCAGGTTGCGGAAGATGTCACCCTTTGAATATTATTTACTTTTCCGCACTAGGATAGACCTAAGGAGGAGGGCACAAGTAACCGGGTTCTGGAGTCCAGTGGGAGACCAACTCGAGGAGTCGAGTCCGGGTCTCCTAACTCTAGAATTGGTAGGGTTGCTTGCCGCTCTTGTAGGGGTCTAGGGGTGTGGGTTTGGCTATTCATCACGACCGTGGAATCCGTGTTTTATACTGGCTCGTATTGAAAACACGGACGTCCTAGTATATCCAATATTTCATATGATTCTTCTGCTGCAATATCTGTGATGTGATCATGTGATGTTCTGTGATAGATACAGTATATAGTATATATGATATATTATATAGGCGTTACTTATGTTTTACACCCGCGCTAGCCCTGCCCCGCTCTGCCGTTAGTTACCTAACCTAACGGTGCACGAGGGGACATCGAGGCAAATGCGGATGGCATAAGTGTACGTCGTATTTATCTGTGATGTTTAGGTATATAAATGATGGGATTTCATTAATGTGATTAATGAAAATAAAAGAAACCTAAGATGTTGTAGAATCGAATTTCAAAAAATAAAACAGGTAGCTGCAGTTCTTGCTTTGCATAGCGGTATATGTGATATATCCTGCACCTTATTCGATGAGGAAAGGACCGAGATCCCTTCACCGGGAGTGACTCCTTTAGCAATAACTGGCAGATGCTACACACTCGGTTTGTCTTTTGATTGCTTTTAAAAGTTTATGCTTTACACAGTGATATATATGATATATCCCGCACCTCATTCGACGAGGAAAGGACCGACGATCCCTTCACCGGGAGTGACTCCTTTAGCAAAACTAGAAAAGCCTCAAAAACGCTCCATTTTAAAATCATTTGATTCTACAACGATATCAAGTTCATTACGCAATAGGTTTTCTTAAAAACCTGCCGTAGCCCTCCGTCATTTCAGATATGTACTGGTTAGTATTCGTGCTGCGTTTGTTGACCTCTGTCAAGGCGTAGTGTGCGGTAGCTGATTAGTGCTTATCTGTATAAGCATATGATGTGATTGATTTAGGGTAGTCGTGCGACCTTGTTGACCTCTGTCAAGGGTCGTGCGGGTGGGTTTACTTCAATCAGGAAATGACGGGTTAAACTTGACTAGTAGCCTATGGTTTGTTGACCTCTGTCAAGGTCATAGGACGCTAGGGGCAAAATATCATCGGGAATTTCAAGTGTTGAAATTTGCAATGAGATTGCATACCTTCTATGAGATAGTTGGATCCCGATACCCGCTGCGAGTAAGAGTTACTCCTGGGAGAGTTTTACACATTACAATTAGCCGATCAAGTAGGTGTCTAGAAAGGTGTCAACGGGGTTACGCCTCTGGGAAAACGAGGTTTACATTAATTAGGTTTGTGCGAAAGCACGGGGGACCTCCCTCAAAGTACCGACAATGGCCTGGCTGAAAGATTGGCAAACTTGTAGTGTGTAATTAATCCCGGCTAGTCTTTCCTTTTAGGGTTTGAAGGAAGATTTGATAAAAAGCAGTGGGAGCCATCCTGATTAGATAAAATAATAACCAATCTATTCTTGCAAGAGCGTACGCTGAGTGTTTTCTTCTCTCTCTCTCCTGGTAGCGACCATATCACGCCTTAATCAAGATAATAATATGGATTATTGACCGAACCCGCTTGTTATACTGAGCTGGGGAACGTTGGTCCCTCTCCAACTTATAATTGTTATAAGACAGAGCAGGAAATTGGGGATTACCAGAATTCCCGTGCCGCCCAAACGAAGAGAGTGCATGCTGATGCATCATCTTCGGGTGTGTTCGTTACAAAGAACTGTTTCTCAGTATCCTCTGCATCCTGGGTATATGATACCGGATTAGGATCCCAGATATGTAATCTGTTACATAGGGCTACAGATAGGTAGAGAACTGAGAACGGGTGATAAGTTTCATGAGACAGAAAACGGGGCAAGTGTTGCAGCCAAGTCTGTTGGTCACTGTCACCCTGTATTCCAAATACATTGATTCTGAACGAATGTTATTAAATACCGAACCTGATATACAAAATCATATCTATCTCTTTATTAGTAAAGAAATGATAAAATTTTGTATAGTTGGATAATGTTTTGAACATTTCCTATATCAAAAGTTGATCGGTTCAGGCACGTTATCTAAAAGCATTGATGTTCTAAATCAAACTACAGTTCTTTAATATATAGAACACACACAAGAGGAAGTAGTTCAGAAATGAACGGATCCTTCTTAAGGCATTGTAGACTAGGTCATATCATTGCGACCCGACTAGCTGAAGTTACACATAGATGCATATTTAAATCTGTTTGAATTTACATCTTGTGAAACTTGCCAGTCATGTCACAAAGATTAGATGACCATAGCTCTGTTTATTGGAAACAGAGAAAGAGTTAGTAAACTCTTGGGATGATACATGTTGATGTATGTAAGGTCCCCTGTCTACATATACCAAGACCGGTTCTTTTTACTTCATTATATTCTCTGATGATCTTTCGAGATTCAGACCTATGTTCCTGTTGAAACACAAGTCCGAACCTTTTGAGATATTCACAGAATATAAGTTAGAAGTAGAGAACCAAAACGGGTAAAAGTATTATGTCCTTTGATGTGATCAAGGAGGAGAATACTTGAGCACGGAATTCCTGGACTATTCTAAAGGAGAATGGGATTCTCTCTCAGCATTACTCCTCCGTATACACCATAGCACGATGGTATATCGGGGCGGAGCAATCTCACCCTATATAATAAGGTGTGCTCTATGATGAGTACTACTGAGTTACCTATTTCCTTTTTGGGAGTTATGCACTTAAGAAGCTGCATACCTATTGAATAGGGTTCAAATCAAATCAGTTGCCTGCCACTTCATATTTGATATGATAAGGGAAGAGCCCATCTCTTAAGTTAGTTAATATTTGGGGTTGTCCAGCCTATGTCTGAAAAGCAAAATCCGGACAAGCTCGAGGCAAGGTCTGTAATGTAGAACTGGAAATGTTCCAGCTATACAAACAACAGCTGATGATTTGATAGAACCAAAGGATTCAATAGTTACCAACGAACCTCAGCCTCTCCGCCGATCTAGTAGGGTTTTCTCACCCACCTGAGAGATACTTCGGTTACTCTATGACAGTGGGAGCGAGGATTGCATCATGAGATGATGACCCAACTAGTTTCGAGCTGGCCATCAGGAGTGGGACTCTGTAAGAATGGCTGGATGCTTAGCGATCTGAGATGGAATCCATGTACACCAACAAAGTATGGACTTTGGTTGCTATATCTGAAGGGTTAAATCCCCATCAGGAGCAAGTATATCTTGAGAAGATTACTTGGTGTAAATGGAAAAGTTGAGACTTTCAAAGCTAGACTTGCTAAAGCTTTTCGTCATCGACCAGGCGTGGATAATGATGAAACCTTTTCAAGCGGCAATGCTTAAGTCCATCCAGATCCTACTTGCCACGGCTACATACCATGACTACGATATCTGGCGGTTGGGTGCCATGACTGCTTTTCTAAATGATGTTTTAGAAGAGAATGTCTATAAGTACACAGCCAGAGGGCTTCGTAGACAGTGGGAGCAGCGGAAACGTGTACAAGATACTTTATAGGATAAAGCAGGTATCGCGGAGTTGGAACATCTGTTTTGATGTGTTAGTCAAAGAGTTTGACATCATCAAAATGGTAGATGAACCTTGTATAAACAAAAAGGTAGTAGGGAGTATAGTAACGATCCTCGTAGAGTACGTGGATGACATGCTCTTGATAAGAAAGGAGTTTCTTCTGCTACGCTCGGTCAATCTCCGCTTATCACAATGATTCTCCATATAGGATCAAAATGATACCTCCTAAATCCTGGGTTTTGGATCTATGAGATAGATCTAATTGGATGTTAGGATTCTCACTAGTTATAGTGAGATGGTATCAATTGATCCTGGGAAGAATCACTGGAAGTGTTCCAGGGTGATAAAGATGACTGAATGTCAGTCACAGGCATTGTCTTTACCCTCGGTAAAGGGACGGTATGTTGGAAGAGTTCCAAGCTAGATACCGTGACATACTAGACGATAAAGGCAGGATACATCGCTGCTAAAGATGCTACCAAGGAGGCTGTTTGGGTGTATATTGGTTCATGAGATGAACTACGTTCCCACCATTATGAGACAATGGAGTTGTGGCTTAAGCCAAGGAACGCAGGTCCCATCAGTGATCCAGACATATTCTAAGGCAGTATCACCTGATCATGGAGATGGTTGATCTCCAGGGGATCGAGGTCAGGAGAGTAGACTCAGAGGACAACATAGCGGATCCACTCACAAAGGCCTGTTCCCAGAGAGAGATTTTTATGGGATGGTTGAGTATGAGATACTACAACCACTGCTATCAGATGGACCTAGTGCAAGTGGGAGATTGTTAGTTATATGTATGCCCTAGAGGCCATTACTGTACATAGGATGTATATTGTAGTGGATGCTTAGACATATATAGGCAGGACTTTCTTGCTCGACATGATAGTATGCTATCTCGTTGCTCTTTACCTTAACGTGTATACTGATTATCTCTCTGTTACATGTTGGTAAAGCCCTTAGGATGTGTACTTGACTACCTGGACTATGATGCGGATCATACTAGTGGGGACAAGGTAGTCCGTAAGTACATCCTTCAAGGTCCCTAGTCGTGGGTATATCGATACGGGGCATCGTTATACCAGAGTAGACTAGCGTATACATTCTCAAACCATACAGATGGGCGATGGATGATCCCATATCCATTGGTGTTTGACATCAGAGATGATATACGGGTGCTCAGTGGAGACTGGGTACACTGGACGGACTCGCCGAGAACTCCCAGATGGTATTATACCTTACGTCAGATGGCAGTTCTCTGGTGACACTGGTACAGAGTAGTCTGTTGACCCGAGATCGTCATAGAGTCTTGTGTGGTTCCCACTGTGCTTTGATTTCCACCTTACCACGTCCAAGAGGGCGTGCAAAACGGTGGTTTTTGGGTACAGTCCCGAATCACATGGAGGCAATGAGCGATAGGAGGGGATTCGTCTCTTCCGGTATAGGGAGTTGATGTTGCGCTGTGTTCGATTGGCTATAACAGGAAATCCCTGGCCAGGGTTGCTGAGATTTACTGGTAAGTGTTACCAGTAGTTTCTCGAATTGTTATAGACCTCATATCAACACGACTTATCGAGCTATTGGGGTCTGACGTTTACCACCCCTAGGCAAGATATGCGACATATCAGACGATCAGACCGGACTGTACGGTAGTATTACTGGTTGGATTCACTGGAGTGTGAGCGGGCTTGCTCGTCGATCTTCTGATCGCTCAATACCCGGGTGGCCGTTACGTTTAGCAGACCGCTTGCGGCTTGTGGGTGTTTGATATGATCATCACCTGCTGCCGACGTATTGACGAGTCTTTAGAGTCCTACACAGAGGTTTCCTGGCTCAAGCGAAACGAAATAGGAGCGCATATGAGATATATGCGGGACCGACAATAATGCATGTATGTGATACCGTATTCTATTCTCACGATGAATGTATTGATTGGTTGTATGCGATATAACCTAGTTATCGAATCAAGGATTGATTCGATAAGTCGATACATATGATACTAGTCGGTTATATGTGATATGACCGGATCGTTAAATCAAGTGTTGATTTAATGATTTAATGTATAGTTATATATTTGATATATTACTTTGCATTAACTAGTATTGGTTCACTTTAAATGGATTTTCTCACTTGGATTGTGCACATTGTATATGTGATATACTTTTGTACACAAGTTTGTATCATGTTTGATGATACATGTTTGCTAGGGTTTGTGTAAAGAATTAAACTTTGTTTAAATAAATGGATAGGGTTTTTATTTGATTATTCATTCATTTATTTGTTTGTTTTTGGCTTAAAGATAAGAGAAAAGAAAAACAAAAAGGTTTCTTTCTTTCATGAAGCTTGTTGAAGCTTCATGAAGCTTTGACCAAAGAAACCATTTTGTCTTCATCTCATTAACCCTAACCATTCACTTAACCTTAGTCAATTCTCTACACATTACCATGGTTAATATTATGATAAGAATTGATTTTTCTATTCTATTCTAAAAAAACTTATCATAATATTCATCATATTCTTGCTTCTTCTTCTTCTTCTTCTTCACTTGAAGAAAAAGCTTGTCTTCATTAATGGCAAGTTGAGCATATAAGTGAGAAATCCAATTCTAAAGTGAACCCACCTCCTATTTCTTCATCCTCTACCTCTTGCCAAGTAGTATAGGGTGTTTCCTTCACAAGTTTTCATGGCTTGGTGAAGGTGGAGCTTGATCTAGTGATGCCTCGACGTAGATCATCTTCGGCATCGTCGTCGATGACCTAGCCCGCCCATTTCTCCGATGAAGCCGACGCTAGAGCCCGGGATTTCATTTGGACAGCGGAGAGGACTTCATCACGGAGCCGTGGAGGTGGAGGACCGGATCTACAAAGGTTGTATTTCCGTACTCTTTGTTAAAGTAGTTAACTAGTTGCTTTGTCGCCTAAACTTCTAGCCAACGATCCGTATTAGGGTTTCTCGGCACCTCTAATTTTTGAAATTGGCATGGTTGATGCCTTGTGAGACCTCTTGAGAGTGCCTAGGAACCCTACATTAATTAGCCATTAGTTGTTAAATTAAAACTATTTAATTTCATGTTTAAAATTCTAGATATGGTTTTTGGATATTTAATTAGGGTTTTGATTAGTGATTAGGTTAATTATTAGTTTTAACCAAATGAAAACTTAATCAAGTTGCTAATTTGTTAAATGTTATTTTCCTAATTACCTAATTAAGAAAATTAGCAAACTAATCTTTTACTAACCTAATTAGTGAAATCTAAAATTTTAGTAAAAGTATAAATGGTTTAACCTTGCTATTTGAAGATATTTGTAAATTATAGTTTTGGTAAAACTTGTAGTTTTATGCTAAAAAGATAAATACTGCTTACTAGATTTCGGTAACTTTTAGGCGTGGGTTTCTTTTGACGTTGCGACGTTATTTATATTGAGACCACGTTTATTATTGTGTTTTGAATGCGCGATCGGGACGATCGGAATCTAGACTAGGTGTTTCGTAGTTTAGCGACCCTGGTTAGGGTTTTTGGCCGATGTCGTGCGCGATAGATGCGCTAAGTGCGCAGTATAATTTTCAGGGCGTTATCCTTGCGTTTCATTCTCTTTTCGTCGATGTGGGATATTTTTCTTATGTGATGTGTTTGTGAAATTTTAGGTTCGCAAGAGGGGACTTCGAACGCTACGACAAGGGAAAACAGGTGGTAGGCTTCACTTAGCCAGGAGCGTTGGTGAGTAGATTTAACATCTACAGGGGATCGCCCGCATGGCGTTATGCGTCTGGGCTAGATTAAATGATATGACCTTTAGTGTTTAGTATATGGACTCGTTTGTGCATGTGTTTTTCGTTGCATATCTCATTTACCTATTGTATTTGGACATGGTATTAATAAGACACAACACTATTATTGACGGTTCATGTTGCACGAGCACTGATTATATGTCACTCACACCGTCAATAATTTCCATGACACGCACAACACCATACATATGTGATATTGGATTGCTTAGGGACATTGAGACGTGATCCTTATTTTATTGTGCATATGACATATAGCATACCTGTATACCTACATGCTTACACATATGCCCTGACATACTTACATACTAGTTACCCATATACTTATAGGGTAGTGTACCTTTAGTGATAGGTATATACATATATGAGACATAGCTACATGTACATCTGGCATACATACATATACCTGGAGGGTATTATGGATAGGTATAGAGACATACCTTGCTACAGATACTTTTACATCATACATACTTACATATGGACACACATATCTTGCTATACCGACATGGTTACGCTTACCTTGTTATAGCTACATGTTCACCTGTATATGATGTTGCATCTGATTTCGGAGAAATCAGGAACCGCATGATATATTTAATAACTTGTTGCAGTTAAATAGCGGTTTTCCTTATATGCTCATATTACTGTTTCATGTTTGCATATATTACATTCATGGATTTCATATGATGTTCTCTGATATTTTTACTCCTAAGTATATATAACAGTGGAATGGGACATTGTTATATATGCCTATACACATATATTAGTGGAATGGGACGCTAATGTATGTGTATTGATTCATGCATTTATACTTATTCATTACTTGATATTTTCTGGATTTGAGGACTGTGGTTGTTTCATGAAATTATGCAAGTATTCTTATTCTTTACTTGATATTTGGATGCATCCACTCAGAGATTTGTTATATACCGATACGTGGATCACGGGTGTCGATACCGGACACTTACGATTCGAGGAACGTATAGAATTTGAGAAAGACCGATACGTGGATCACGGGTGTCGATACCGAACACTTACGATTCGAGAAACGTATGGATTTGAGTATTTCTGTGTCGATGCTTAAGACTAGTTTCATGATGTTTTTGGGTGTCGATTTTGGACACTCACTTTATATGAAACTTACTGGATTCAGGATATATGAGATTCACTTGATATTGGATATAGGATATATGAGATTTATTTGATATTATACAGTCAGGATTTGTGAGACTTACATGATATGAAAGCCAATTTGGGGGCTGATTTGAGGAATTGGGATTTGGATTGTCTTGATGGACTTTGGTCCTACCACGATGTCAGGATTCCGTGGAAATGACATGTTTCATTCCATACTCCACATTTATTGTTTATGCACTGCTTCATGTATTAGTTGTACCTGCTAGAGTACCTTTCATGACTGTTGCATATATACATTGTCATATCATCACTTCATGTATTAGTTGTACCTGATAGAGTACCTTACATGGTTGTTCCATACAGATTGTCATATTACTGCTTCATGTATTAGTGATACCTGCTTGTGTACCTTTCATGACTATTGCACACATATGACTTTTATTGCTATTAGTTGCTTATGTTAGATTTGCGATGTACGTGCATACTTGCGATTACCTGCATATGTTATTTGCTATTCACGAGTTGGCAACTCACCCCCGTTGTGCCACAGTTGTTTTGAAGGGTGTTCCCCAGAGTAGTCAAGGCAGGCTATTCATCTATCTTATCATCTTTTGCTGCGGATACCGCATCAGCTCACAGTGTGCAGTTTGCTTAGGTGGGTTTTGTGTATATTCGTTGTATCCATGTACTCTCCATCTACCATTATCTTGTATGACTTAGAGACTTGATGTGAGGACGATATTGTATATTTTTGGGGACTTGGATGTCTTTTATGTAGTTTTACTTATATCGTCTTTTATTTCTTCGCTACGGCGTCGTATATCTGTTGTGGTGGTTATTTTCCGCCGTTGGGCATGGATTTGCTCCAGTTAGGGATGCTTTACTTTATATTTATGTTGTACCCATTTTTTGGGTTGGTTTTTACAAAGGAGGTGCTGCCGAAATTTTCAAGAAAGAAAATTGGACTTAAAGAATTTATACTTGAGATTTTCAAAGGTTTAAACAATGTTTCTTATCTTTTCTTGTCTTTTAATGGTTTAGATTTCTGGGTTTTGGCTTTCTTTTACTACGTTACGCCTGTAGACGTTGCGTAGTATTAGGGTCGTCACGTACCAATTCGGGTCGTGACAAGAATGATGAAGTAGGAATTTAGCTCTCATTTGTTTTCTTTATCTCACTCATTTTCATCACTTATGAAAAAGCTAGAAAGCTTTTTTATCAAAAGAAGAATGAAGAAGAAGAAGAATATCTTTTGTGATGAATAATGAATTATTATGTGAGGTTAGAATGCAACCATGGGTTAAAAATGAAGACTTAACCCTTGTAGAGAATTAACTATGGTAAAGGGTTTGGGTTGGGTTAAGAAATATATTTACAAAATATCTAAGCTTAAAACAAAAATAAAGATTCTAGAAGCTTCATGAAAAAGCTAACCCAAATCAAACCCTAACATGTTTAATCTCCACAAATCATGTTGTAATTGTAACCCTAACTTGTTACAATATTATATATCGCATATATAATATATTTTGTAACAAAATAAAATAATCAAATTAACATATATCACATATATATCAATATATTATCCAAGTGAGAAAAAGAATCTTTAAGTGAGCTTATATTAGTTAATGTAACTTAATATATCACATATATAATTATACATTAAATTATCGAATCAACACTTGATCCGATAATCCGGCTATATCGCATACAACCGACTAATATAATCTGTATCTGTTCATCGAATCAACACTTGATCCGATGACCCGGCTATATCACATATACCCGGTCGATATCTCATATCGCGAGAATAGAATACGGTATCTCATATCGTATTATTCTCAGTCCCGCACATATCACATATGCGCTCCTACTCCTTTTTGCCTGAGCCAGGAAACCTCTGTGTAGGACTCTAAAGAATCATCAATACACCGGCAGTAGGTGATGATCATATCAAACACCCACAAGCTGCAAGCGGTCAGCTAAACATAACAGCCACCCAGGTATTGAGCGATCAGAAGATCAACAAGAAAGCCTGTACATTCTCCTGCAAATCCAATCAGTAACACTCCCGTACAGTCCGGTCTCTTCGTCTGATATGTCGCATATCTCGCCTAGGGGTGGTAAACGTCAGACCCCAGTAGCTTGATAAGTCATGTCGATATGAGGTCCATAACAGTTCGAGAAACTACTGATAACACTTACCAGTAAATCTCAGCAACCCTGGCCAGGGATTTCCAATTATAGCCAATCGAACACAGCGCAACATCAACTCCCTATACCGGGAGAGACGAATCCCCTCCTATCGCCCATTGCCTCCATGTGATTCGGGATTGTGCCCAAAAGCCACCATTTTGCATGCCCAGTTGGACGTGGTTAGGTGGAAATCAAAGCACAGTGGGAATCAGATAAGACTCTATGACGATTTTGGGTCTACAGACTAACCTGTACCAGTGTCACCAGAGAACTGCCATCTGACGTGAGGTATAATACCATCTGGGAGTTCTCGGCGAGTCCGTCCAGTGTACCCAGTCTCCACTGATCACCCGTATACCTTCTCTGATGTCAAACACCAATGGATATGGGATCATCCATCGCCCATCATATGGGTCAAGAAGCGCATACGCTAGTATACTCTGGAGCATCGATGCCCTGTCTCGGTACTCCCACGACTAGGAACATTTGAAGGATGTACTTAGCGACTATATTGTCCCCACTAGTATGATCTGCATCATAGTCCTGGTAGTCAAGTACTTATCCTAAGGGCTTTATCAACATGTAACATAGGGACAATCAGAGTACATATTAAGATAAAGAGTAACCAGATAGCATACTATCATGTCGAGCAAGAAAGTCCTCCCTATATATGTTCAAGCATCCTTTACAATATACATCGTATGTACAGTAATGTCCTCTAAGGCATACATATAACTAACAATCAACTCTCGTTTCTTGTTCCAGTTGCTATGGCTATGCGAGCTAGGCGAGCCGCAGCCAGAGATGCAGCTAGGGCGAATCCGCCTGTGACGGCGACTGTTACACTGGACATTCCGGCGGTCCATGAGCATGTCGATCCTCCTCCTCCAGACAGACTGACTAGGATAGAGGAAGGCATGTTAGGATTGCAGCACGTGGTAGGACAGTTGGCTGAGGCCACTCGAGTACAGAGACAGGACCAGGCACCGACCATGGTAGAGCCTGATGTACAGCCCATGCAGGCAGTCGCACTTGTAGACATGAGGGTGGTGGAGGTATCACTTCCAGAGTTTATGAGGTTAAGACCTCCGATATTTATAGGGACCGATGTAGCGGAGAATCCTCAGTCCTTTCTTGATAGGATGGCGAGGATCGGCAGATCATTGCGATGTTCTGATGCGAGGTCAGTTGAGCTGACTAGCTTTCGATTGGAGGGACTCGCACAGGAGTGGTGTAAGTCGATGGAGAGAGGGCGAGCCACTGGTCTTCCTCAGATGTCGTGGACCGAGTTCTCTGAGGTTTTTCTTGCTAGGTTTCTTCCACAGAGTGTGAGGGATGCCAGAGCAAGCAGTTTTGAAGTGTTGTGGAAATCTGCGAGTATGTCGGTGGCAGATTATGATTTACGATTCACCCAGTTGTCGCGCTATGCTCCATACTTAGTTCCTATGGAGGAGCTTCGGGTGAAGAGGTTCATAAGGAGTTTGGATACGCAGTTGTTTCTTGCTATAGGCTCCCAGCATTTCGATACTTATGCGTAGGCCATGGATGCAGCTATGCGAGTAGAGAAGCGTTTGAGCGAGGCAGTGATTGTTCCGGGGCCAAAGAGGATTGGACCGAGTGGGTCAATGATTAGACAGTTTGGCAGAGGTAGAGGCAGGTACACTCCAGGCCGCAGTTTCGGACGAGGTTGGACCCAGAGACAGATGTTCAGTTCATACCCCGATGATCAAAGGACCACACTTACATGTTATAGTTGCGGACTTCCAGGGCATATGGCTAGACGGTGTACACGCCATAGCGGGACTGTTACTCTGAAGACTGCTTTACCCCCTCCACCTTCTACTCCGATGGCCTTACTTCCTCCCCCAATTAGCACTATGCGCCAGACGGTTGCACTACGAGGTCAAGGTTATGCAGGACGCTTCCAGAGAGGTCGAGGAGATAGAGGTAGAGGACGACAGGATGCGGGCAGGGGCCAGGAACGAGTTTTTGCACTGACTCCACAGGATGCCCAGGCATCAAATGCAGTTGTGACAGGTACTCTTGGAGTATGTTCCTTAGATGCACATATTTTATTTGATCCCAGTTCTGCACATTCTTATGTATCTTCACGCTTTGCACTTTCTCTGGGAAGAGAGTCGTCGTTGTTAGAGTTACCGTTAGTGGTGATTACTCCGGTGGGAGATTCTTTTGTAGCTCGACATGTATTCAAGTCATGTTCAGTACGTTTCGGTGATAGGGATTCATTAGTTGATCTAATTCTCCTGTATATGTTAGATTTTGATATACTTCTTGGTATGGATTGGTTGGCCGCTTGTCATGCTTATGTAGATTGTCGGGGGAAAGCGGTCAGATTTTGTTTTCCGGGTGAACCGAGCTTTGTTGTGCAAGGAGACTATAATATAACTCCTGCCAACATGATTTCTGCTCTTTGTGCGGGACGACTCTTGAAGAAGGGTTGTCATGGGTTCTTAGTTTTTGTTCGAGTCGCTGAAGTCTCGTTGGACCAAGTTCCGACCGCACGAGAATTTCTGGATGTGTTTCCTGCTGAATTACCAGGATTGCCACCTGATCGTGATATCGAATTTTGTATCAACTTGATTCCGAGTGCGGGGCCTATTTCTATACCAACCTATCGGATGGCCCCGACGGGGTTGAAAGAACTCAAAAGCCAGTTGCAAGCATTGTTAGATAGAGGACTTGTTCGTCCAAGTGCATCGCCGTGGGGAGCTCCTGTCTTGTTTGTTAAGAAGAAGGATGGTAGCATGAGATTGTGCATAGATTACAGGCAGCTGAATCGAGATACTGTGCGAAATAGGTATCCATTATCTCGTATCGATGACTTGTTCGATCAGCTGCAGGGAGCTGGCTATTTCTCAAAGATCGATTTGCGGTCAGGGTATCACCAGTTGAGGGTTCGGAAGGATGACATTCCGAAGACTGCTTTTCGCACACGATATGGGCATTATGAGTTTCTTGTGATGTCGTTCGAACTCACCAATGCTCCATCAGCTTTCATGGATATGATGAACCGTATTTTCTGGCCATTCCTTGATCAGTTTATTATAGTATTCATTGATGATATTCTTGTTTATTCACGGAGCCGAGAGTAGCACGAGCAGCCTTTGCGCATCACGTTGCAGACCTTGAAGGAGCATCAACTGTTTGCAAAAATTTTCAAGTGTGCTTTCTGGCTAGATAATGTAGATTTCTTGGGTCACGTAGTTACAAGAGATGGGATACGTGTGGAGCCAAAGAAGATAGAAGCGGTACAGCACTGGCCCAGACCTGTATCAGTTACAGAGGTTCGAAGTTTCTTGGGTCTGGCCGGTTATTACAGACGTTTTGTGCAGGATTTTTCTCGGATCGCTGCTCCGTTGACCGGATTGACTAGGAAGGAAGTTTCATTTCTTTGGACAGATGCATGTGAGCAGAGTTTCCAGCAGTTGAAGACTCGCTTGACGACTGCACCAGTCTTATCTTTACCTTCCAGGTCAGGTGGTTTCGTGGTGTATTGTGATGCCTCTCGAGTGGGTTTAGGCTGTGTGTTAATGCAGCACGGCAGGGTTGTAGCTTATGCTTCTCGGCAATTGAAGAGGCACGAGCAGAACTACCCCACTCATGATTTGGAGATGGCTGCAGTAGTTTTCGCATTGAAGATTTGGAGGCATTACTTGTATAGAGAGTCGTGCCAGATTTTTATAGATCATAAGAGCTTGAAGTATATTTTTCAGCAAAGGGATCTGAATCTAAGGCAGCGTCGATGGATGGAACTCGTGAAGGATTACGATTGTGAGATCTTGTATCATCCAGGCAAAGCGAATGTTGTAGCAGATGCTTTGAGCCAGAGGCCTGGAGGTAGTTTATCTCATGTGTGCACCTTGCGGAGGCAGTTTTCCACAGACTGGCAGATTTTATGTGATAGCCGTATACAGTTTGAGTTCACATCGACAGGAGGACAGTTAGCACATGTTCGCACCCGTCCTCAGCTATTGGATCGTATTCGAGAGACACAGCCCGCAGATGCTCGTATATCGGAGATTATGGATCAGGTTAGGCAGGGCAGAGAGTCAGAGTTCGTGATAGATGACTATGGAGTATTACGTTTTAGAACTCGTCTTTGTGTGCTAGAGTCGGATGGACTGAGACGTGAGATTTTAGAGGAATCCCATCGATCAGCATACAGTATTCATCCTGGTTCCACCAAGATGTATCATGACTTGAAGGATGTTTATTTGTGGGAAAGAATGAAGAGGGATGTTGCGGAGTTTGTATCGAGATACTTGACTTGTCAGCAAGTCAAGGCTGAGCACTAAAGGCCGGCAGGAGAGTTGCAGCCCTTGCCCATTCCGGAGTGGAAATGGGAACAAATCTCCATGGATTTCATTGTGGGTCTACCCAGGACTAGCAGAGGGTATGATTCCATCTGGGTGATTGTAGATAGATTGACAAAGGCAGCCACTTTCTTCCGGTAAGGACGACGTATGGGTTTGCGCAGTATGCTCAGATTTATATCGACGAGATCGTATGATTGCATGGAGTTCCGACATGCATAGTATCTGATAGAGGTACCCAGTTTACCAGCAGGCTATGGCAAAAACTTCAAGAAGCTCTTGGTACACGATTGAGTTTTAGTACAGCTTTCCACCCACAAACAGATGGTCAGTCAGAGCGGACCATTCAGACTCTAGAAGATATGCTTAGAGCTTGCAGCCTTGATTTTGGTGCTAGTTGGGATCGTCACTTACCTTTGATAGAATTTTCGTACAACAATAGTTTTCAGGAGACGATCCAGATGGCACCCTTTGAAGCTTTGTATGAGAGAAAATGTCGATCACCCGTTTGCTGGACGGAACTGAGCGAGAGTAGCATTTTAGGACCGCAGATAGTACAGGAGACTACGGAAAAGATTCAGTTGATACAGGACAGAATAAGAGTGGCCCAGTGCAGACAGAAATCATATGGAGATCGACGACGTCGTAGACTCGAATTTCAGGTGGGAGATCATGTGTTTCTTCGTGTATCTCCGATGAAAAGTGTGATGCGTTTCGGGAAAAAGGGGAAGCTCAGCCCCAAATATGTCGACCCTAACGAGATTCTGGAGATAGTGGATGCCGTAGCTTATCGTTTAGCACTTCCACCGAGTTTTCTTGATGTGCATCCGGTGTTTCACGTGTCTATGCTTCGCAAGTATCTTCACGATCCTTCTCACGCGATCCAGCATCAGACCTTACAGCTTGAGCCGGATTTATCCTACACAGTGCAGCCAGTAGCTATTCTTGACTGGCAGGCAAAGAAACTAAGATCAAGGGTACTTCTATCTGTAAAGGTTCTTTGGTGAGGAACGAATCGTGAGGAGATTACTTGGGAGACCGATGATGCGATGCGAAAGAAATTTCCACATCTTTTTGAATGTACGTCTAGTTAGGTTTTAAATTCGGGGACCGAATTTTCTTAAGGGGGAAATATTGTAATATTTTGAAAATTTAGAAATAAATAAAATTAATTAATTAAATAATAAAATGCCAATTTAAAAAGTTATTAAAACAAAATAGGACATTTTCATAAGTAGTATGTGAAACAAATACGAGAACTTCGGAGGCAGCAATGAAAGGAAAAGAATTGGCGATTTCTGAGTAGTTTACGATGTATTTCGGTGAGTAGACTAAACATCTACCGGGGAATCTTGTAAAGATGGCGTGATACGCCCGTAAATAGATTTAAAATTCAAGTTTTGCTTTTGTATGTTAACTTGATCATATGCATTCTTAAATCTACATATATACCTCCATGATTAATACTTGTTAGAACACTGCACCATTATCGACGAGTTATGCCGCACATGCACATATCTATATGTTACACTACACCTCGTCGATATTAATATGTCACTTCATACTTAGAAATTATTCTGTTAAAAAATGATTCTTATCATACCTTAAGTATCAATAGTCGTAGTAATTAGCATATATGACATCATATTTCGTATTCAAGTATTAGTAGTGATATAAGAGGCATTTATATTATTGAGGATTTATGGTTTTAAGTTTTCATATACTATTACGAAAAATCAGTGATTTTCATGATTATGTGTCACGTCAACCATGAAATGTCGTTTTTATGATTTGGTTTTATTCCGGACCGAGTCGGGGGTTATACGGTTATGGATTTATAATTTTATCCAGACTGAGTAGGTGGGGATACAGTTGGATACATGGTGGACCCGGTCGAGACCCAGGGGTAGGATAGCCGCACTTTAGGCGGGGAACCTAACGAGGATACTCGATTCCGGAGACAGTTATGAAACACGGCGGATATCTAGATGATACTGACCGGTGTTATTGATTACAGGATCGTTCGAGGAATGATACCTGATGAAAAACCGAAGATTTGCGTCGATGTTAGGCACGGAGAAAAATGAATATGATTTGGAAAATAATTGATGAGATTTCAGTTTTGATTCATATATGGAGAATTACATATTCATTCCTCCAGTTGTTATCATGTATCGCATTCACTATTGCTGAAATTAGTTATAGTTCATCATATTTATATTATCAGCCGTTATATGTTAGTTATATTCACTGAGTTGGCAACTCACTCTCGTTGTGCCACAGTTCCTTGCAGGGATAGAGTGGACGGTTAGCCGCAGTGCATGTCCACATATCAGCTTTTATCGCATCTTTTGCTAGGTGGGTTACCTATGTAGTAACCTTCTCTTTTGGTATTATATATTGAATTTAGAGTATCTCCATCAGACCCTGTATAATGACTTAGAATGATATATGGTTTTATGTATATTATTTCGACAGATGAGATCGTTTAGTTGTATTAAATGATATTTCTTTTATTTATGTCTGAGATTCTTATTTGATGTCGTATTATGAGTATGTATTGATTTCCACTGTTAGTATCGTTGCTCCCAACTAAGGATGCAACCAAATTAAACACTTTATAACTGCTTTTATTATAAATGCAATAGGAAATTACTGTTAAGATTTTAAATACTTAAAATATGTGATTTTTATTTAAAAACTAAATTTTTCTAAAATTCCGAAAAAAAAGGTTTTTATTATCTTGGTTTTTAGCTTACTCAGGTTGTGTAGTTATCTTTAGATATTATACAATCTAAGTACCGGTCACATCCAAACTTTGGGTCGTGACAGCATAGCTTACTCCTAATCCTCTAGTTAGATTCTTGGTTTGAGTTACTTAGCACGCTAAAAAATTTAAATTGGCATGGTTAATGCCTTCCGAAACCTAGTAGTCGTGCTAGAGAATCCTTCATTAGTGTTACGTCATAATGAGTAAAGCGTATACACATGACAGATAAAGACAAATCAGATAGTATACTATCATCTCGAGTAAGACTGTTCTCTGTATAGGTCCTCTTGAATTCAGTAATTACATTTCTACAATTACGATAATTGACTTGAGGGCACCTATATCCTGTAAGTCCATGTCACGCACCCCACGAACTTGCGGGGAGGCGAAATATATAAAAAACGATTATCAAAGCTTCGTAACACGGACTTGAGCGCATGAATCATAATCTAAACCATTGCTAACAAGCTACTTGAGGTTTAACTACTCGGTTCCGATGTTATACCTCACGTTACATGTCCTTCGGGTCTTCATCGCTGTCCTCCACTCCTCGTAGGCTCCTTGGAATATCGGCACCTCAACGACCTCCTCGAATCAAAGACGATCCACCTGAAAGCTCCTACGCCAAGCTAAATCTCAAACTTGAGATAACTAGTTTGCTCAAATCGCTAATCTAAGCTAACTAGGGGGTATAGAGTGAGGTTATGGATGTATTAGTCTAGCTAACCCTTGATCTCAACTCATGAGAGGTTAGGGTTAGGGTTTGAAGAGAGAGTGAGCTTGAGGAGAGAGAAGGTGAGAATGATAATGAAAAGAATAATGAACTTATATGAATATATCAACCATAACAATTAATCAAATAAATAATATAAATGATTTATCAGCATGGTTAGATTCATTCATCTAGTGTGATTCATCATATGACTCACTAACTCATTAATGAATCATTTAATACAAAGCATGAATCACACAAATGAGTCATTAAGCAATTAATGCTCATGCCACCTTAACTCCTTAGTCACCACTCTTCTAGAACCTTCCCGACAAATTACGAGAACGCCCCTCCAATCCGTGAAAATACGGAAAAACTTTAGACTGTATAAATCCAATAACCCGATACTAGAATCTGGCTTAAACCAAAGCTGGCTAGTAAAAACTGTCCGAAAAGTCGTACGTGCGTAAACATACGTATGTGTCCGAACCCTTATCGTAAAACCATACGACCTCTATATCGTTTCGCCTGGAGCAGGGAAACTCTATGTGTGGGACTCTAAAGACTCGACACTACGCTGGCAGTGGGTTTAACCACAGACCGCAAGCAGCACTAGCTGTACGTAACGGTCCCCAGGTAGATATCGATAAGAAGGACGATGAGGAAAACCATCCGAACCCCTACTGAGCCTGATGTGACAATCTCCGTACAGTCCGGTCTGTTCGTCTAAAACTATCGCATATCAAGCCTAGGGGGCGGCAAGCGTCAGTCCCCTAATAGCTGTATAAGTCGTGTCGGAGCGAAGCTCATTACGCCCTGAGAAGCTACTGGAACCTACCAGTATATCTCGCTTGCCCTGGCCAGGAACTTTGCGTAATGGCTCTCTGACACAGCGCGATATCATCTCCCAATACCGGAAGAGACGAATCCTATCTAACCGCCACTGCCTCCAAGTGCTCGGGACTGCACCCAACTGCTACCTGTTTGCATGACTCCTTTAAGCCATGGTAGGGTAGCAATCTAAGAACAGTGGGACACACTCGAGGCGAAGTAGCAGTGTCAAGTCTGCGGACTATGCTGTACTCATGTCACCTGGGAATTGTTAACTGACGATGGGTATAATACCAACCAATCAGTTCCCCGGCGAATCCTGTCCGGTGTACCCGTAACCTAACGAGCACCTGTATACTATCTCCAGTACGACGTACTGATGGCTGTGGGATAGACCATCTCCCCAACTGGGATGAGAAGCGTATACACTTAGTCTACTCCGGATTATCGATGCCCTATCTCGATAATCCAACGACCAGGGACCTGTATAGGATGTTGCTTACAGACTACCCAGCCCCCACTAGTGTGACTGCCATCACGACGCTGGTAATTAAGCAAAGATCCTATGGGCTCTACTAATATGTATAAGTGATACGTTACAAGAAACATATGCACATATTAAAGTAGACTCAAACCAAGTAGCATACTACTATGTTTAGCAAGACTGTTATATACAACTGTGAATATCCCAAGCTTCCATTAAGTAATATACATGCTAGTATGATACAATAATGGCCCATAGGGCATATACACTAACATATCCAACAATAACATGAATAGGAAAGTGTCGTGTAAAACCTATGTGCACAAGTATGTATATAGCAATGATAAAGTAGACATGTAAACAGGTCAAGTAAAGGCTAGATGTCACTACAAGGTAATTTGTCCTATCATGAGTTCGAGTGTGAGCGTCAACCTACGCAGAAGTATTCATAACCCAGGGGTAAGCTCCAGGGGTAAGAAAACACGAGCCCAAAATGTCATGTAATGGAATGTACCATTCCCGCCCGGTACTGCAGCAGAATGTCATGTCATGGATTGGTACCGTTCACGCCCGGTAACCCCAACAGGATGTCATATAATGGTTTGGTACCCTTCCCGCCTGGTAACCACAACATAATGTCATGTAAAGTTTAATCCGGCAATAGGACTCCTAAGATTCCGTTGATTGAACTCACTCTCAAACTACCCCAATCACTCCGCGTTTAGACTTTTATATAACAACACTAAAACCCAATAAAAAAACATGAATGCTGACTAGACAAGTTCTGGACTCGATTCACGAGTAATCAAAGATAATATCATGAGTAGGGAAGCATGTAAACCGGAATAATTGTTTCAGTCATGTGGTTTAGCATCCTAGTCAGTGATGGCATTTTAATGTCAATAACAGTGAGCAAGAATAGGCATACCATGTCAAGATTTGTCAAGCATGATGATAATAACGAGAACCATGTTGTAGCATAATCATGAGCATGTGTTATCACGAATCATATAAGCATGTCAAGGGTTTCTTGTGAAAGTCAAAATTAACAGATAATTGCAAGATTGCATGAAAATAATAAACAAGAGTATAAGTAACTTCCACAACCTTTTTTTCTTATTTAGTAATTGGATTAGGCATTTAATCAAACAATATATATGCATGGATGTACGAGTTGATTAATGGGTGTGCTAAGGCCTATGGCTTCCATCATGAATATAAGAATCGTATGATTAAATACTATTAGGGTTTCACGATGTCATTAATTTTTTCTAACCATGTAAAGAGTAAGATTTTATCGACCAAAGAAGCACGAGCAAGAGTACTTGCCTTATTGCGATGGTTCATAGGTTCTTGAAAAAGGATGAGGACGATGAACCATCTCGACCCTTGCGCTTGTATCGATTGATGTAGATGCTTCCAAGAAGAAGATAGTGTTGATGTCGACGACGTCGGGTTTTGCTCGAATTTGGTGTGGAGATGAGAGAGATGAGAAAGCTAGGGTTTTTAGAAAAAGGATCTAGGGTTTTTAGAGAGGAAGGAGGTAGACAATATTAGGATTTCTATCATGTAAATAGAAGCTGGGTAAGTTATGGAAATAACAAACCGTGCAAAAAATCAGAATTTTTGATCAGATTGACTTTGAGCAGGCTCAAGGCCTTGGTGAGCCGGCTCACCAAGGCCTTGAGCCTGCTCAAAGTCAATCTGATAAGACAACAGAGAAGATATGATTGTTACGGGCATGAGCTTGAGACGTCTTAAAGTGAACTTGAGTCGGCTCATAGCAATTTTGAGCCGTCTCACACAAAAAGGAGAGTCTCAAGATGATCATGAGCCGTCTCATGCGTCCAGAGAAGGATTAAACATTGGAATTGAACCTTGAGTCGTCTCAAGCAATATTTGTGCCGACTTGTCACGACCCAAAGTTCGGCCCGTGACCGGCGCTTAATCACGTAACGTCTACAGGCGTAACGCGACTAAGTAAGCCGAACCCAAAAATCAAAACCATTGAAAAGTAGTGAGTGTTAAAACATTTGATGGGAACATTGTTAAAACATTTAGAAAACTTTGAGTTGTTTAGTAAAATTCTTTAAAGTTCAAGTTATTATCTTAAAAATTTTGGCAGCATTTCCTTTGTAAAAGCTAGCCCCGAAACATGGTACAAGACAAGATATGAGTAAAATGATAAACAATAAGAATAAAGCATCCCAAACGGGAGCAATCACGTCCAACGGCGGAACAATCACCACACTGATAATATACGACGCCGTAACGAAGAATAAGCAAATAAGTGAAAGCAAGTATCATGAAAAATAAATTGCATAAATAAAGTCGGCTCACAACGAGCTCGACACCAAAGTACAAAATAATATACATCGTCCTCACAACTGGTCTCTAAGTCAATACATGGATAGTAGATGGAGAGTACTAGATACAACAGTGCATACAACTGAAAAATAAACAGATACCGCAAAAACCCACCTATCAGCAAAAGGGCTCACGCGCCAACTGTAGTGGTATCTGTATCAAAAGATGCAAGAAAACAGCCTGCCATGACTACTCCAAGGGGCAACCTGCAAACACTGTGGCACAACGGGGGTGAGTTGCCAACTCATGAATAGTAGGTAACATATAAAGGTAATCGCGAGTATGCACGTACCGCGATACTCTAACACATGCCAACAGATAATATCTATATGATGAACTGGATACGCAATAATCATGCCTAACAGGTGCAATTTAATAACCTCAATATATGATGAGCAGGGTATGCAATAATCATGCAAAAGTACTATATCAGATACTACAACTACAGGATGAGATGTGAAATAATGAATGCTGAGCATAGGATAAAATAACATCTACACGGAATATCAACGTGGAAAAATAATCGGTGTCCATCAATACACCCAAACCCCAGTAAAACTCGAGCACCGTCACCCTCATCGGCCCTCAAATCCTGTAAATCTCATAGAATCGTGAGTGCCCAAAATCGGCACTCGAAATATCATAAAATAATCGTGTTCAGCATCGACACGTAAATCCTCAAGTATCGGGCTCCGTCGATCCGGATCGGCCACGGGCTCCGTCTGCGGAATCGACCCTCGGCCCCGGCAATACGGGTCGTCCCGTATCCATCTATCGACTCTGGTCAGTATCCTCCGGATAACCGCCAGGTCCAACCAATTACCGGTAGATAGTAGTCCCTCTGCCAGGCTCACCATCTATATACACAGTATCCCTTTCTTGCCCCGGGGTACCATACTGGGTCCACCATGTACCCGCAATCGGCCTTGTCCAGCTCCTCGATTCGGGTTCACAAGTCACACGTCTCAGAACCGAGAAAACGCATGGTGGACGCACTGAAATATCATATCAAGAGAAACCGGGTTTTTTAAACAGTGCGTATTTTCTTAAAATAATACCACGGTTCTCAAATCCATAAATCACATAAATCCAAAGTCAATGCGTAAATCCATGCAATGTATCGTATGACATTAAGAGTAAAAAGGGAAAAACCGCACCTTTAAAAGAATCCAGTTTTGAAAATATCTCATGCGGTCCCATAGTTTTTAAATCATGTCAGTATCATCCATGTATGTAAGAGGTGTATGTATATAGGTATGGATGTGCAACTGGATATATACGCGAATATGAGTGTAGCAATGTATATGTGCACAAGTAGGGATATATCAAATAACGTGTGCGCTACTATGAGTAGACCGTATGCATGTGCCAATATGCGACAAGTCATGTCTAATCATCAATGTATGAGTCGTAGCAATTCTATAGTGCGAGTGTCATGGCAATCACTAACGGTGTGAGTATAACATACAAATAGTGCTCGTGCAGCTTGGACCGTTATGTAAGTACACGGTAGCGCCCCGGCCGTCTAACAGACGCCAAATGCGGAACAAAAACTTTTTGACTAGCGCTATCGTATACTATAACCCGGATCTGCCATTAAAGCTAAACTAACAAACTACAAAGTGGGTAGAAATGTTATACCGAACGATCCGAGTCCTTCAGTTTTCAACCATCATCCCACGCTTTGTTGTGGCTGTTCCGATCTCCTGAATCTCCAGTCTTCTCGTCCACGTGGCACCACGTCGACGGATCTTTAAACGGGCTCCCGCCTCTGAACCGAGGCAACTCGATCATCAAGTTTTCTAAAAGAGATGACCAAGATTGATGTAGAGAATGAGTAGAACACTTTGTCTCGTTACGTCCAAAGCTATGGACGAACGGTTAATGAAGTTGCCTTTTGGATTGGGTGAAATGAGAAATGAGGCTATCTAATTTCCATGAATCCAAAACTATAATTTTTTCCAAATTAACAACCATCTCCTTTTGCAAGAGGGGGCCGGCCACTTTAAAAGAGGGGGGAGGTGAGTGTAGGAGGATAAATGGTGACCATAAGAATAAATGAACGAGTGAGTGATATTAACACATCACCAAACCATTAAATGCAAACTATGAATCACTAACCTAGTCATTAACCTAGTCACCATTCAATTAATGCTATGAATGAGTCACATAACCAAGTCACCATGTCTAGAACCTTCTAGAACATTCCACACTCATGACTCACCTCAAGAAAAGATAAATCCGTATTAAACCGAATGTTTAATACGGCTGATAGAAAACTGGAAACTGGCAACTTCCAAAAGCGATCCCGAAACGAATTTCAAGATAACCCCGTAACAGTATAAACATACCCGCATTTGTATTACGACCGAATACAAATGCAACTGAGACAAAGATATTATATCTACACATTATAATACTTGGATCCAGCTTAAACCAAAGCCTACCAGTATTATCTGCCCGAAATATGACACGTGCGTAAACGCACGTGCATTTTCCGAACCCTGCCATAAAACCATACGGCCTCTACAACGTTTCGCCCGAACTTGGAAAACTGTCTGTGGGGGACTCTAATGACTCATCAACATACTGGCACTGGGTATAACTCCTAGCACGTCAGAGGTACAAGCTGCACGTAACGTTTTGCCTATATATTGATTGGAAGGGAAGCTGACGAGCGAACTCATCTATAAACCCTACTGAGCCTAACAGTGACAATGTATATACAGTCCGGTCCATTCGTCTAAAGAGTATCGCATATCGAGTCTAGGGGGGTGGATAAAGTCAGGCCCCTAATAACGCGATAAATCGTGTCGGCATGAAGCCCATCACCACCTGAGAAACTACTGATCCAAATCAGTAATTCTCCACTACCTCGGCCGAGGATTTCTAGTGATGGACACCCGTGCACTGTGCGACATCAACCCCCAATACCGGGAAAGACGAATCCCCGACGATTCGCTCACTGCCTCCATGTGGCTCGGGACTGTACCCAACTAAAACCTGTTTGCACGTTTCCTTTGAGCGTGGTAGGGTAGTAATCAAAGTGTTGGAGATAGTGCCCTCAGAGTCAATTATTGGATCACAGGCACGTGATTGCAATGATTGAGGAAGGACATGTCCCAGTAGGACAGTCTTACTCGAGATGATAGTATGCTATCTGGTTTATCTTTATCAACGTGTACTGCTTTAGGTGACCAGACAGGTCGCTATTACACGTTGATAGAGCCCCTAGGATTCTTGCTTGACCACCAGCAGTATGAGGCGATCATATAAGTGGGAGCTGGGGTCTATAAGCACATCCTTAAATGGTCCCTAGTCGTGGGAGTTTCGAGACAGGGCCTCGATGCTCCAGAGTAGACTAGTGTATACAGTCGAGACCCCGACGAGGGGCGGTGGCCGGTCTCACAAGCCACTGGTGTTAGTTGGTTCACCTAAGATGTATACAGGTGCTCATTGGGTTATGAGTACACCGGACAGGACTCGCCGGGAACAGCTAGTTGGTCTTATACCTGACGTCAGATAGCAGTTCCCTGGTGACATGTGTACAGGTTAGTTCATCGACCTGGGGATCGTCATTTGTCTCGTGTGAGTTCTCACTGTACTTTGATTACCACCCTACCACGCTCAAAGGAGACGTGCAAACAGGTTTTAGTTGGGTACAGTCCCGAGCCACATGGAGGCAGTGAGCGAATCTTCAGGGGTTCGTCTCTCCCGGTATTGGGGGTGAGGTCGCGCTGTGTCTAGGAGAGCCATTACACGAAGCCCTCGGCCGAGGCAGGAGATTTACTGGTAGATATTCCAGTAGTGTCTCAGGGTGTTCTGGGCTACACTGCGACACGACTTGTACCGCTTTTGGGGGTCTGACTTTTACCAACCCCCTAGGCCCGTCATGCGATGCTCATAGACGAACGGACCGGACTGTACGGATATTGTCACTGACAGGCTCAGTAGGGTGTCAGGATGAGTTCGCTCATCGACGTCCCTTTTGGTCAATAGCTGGTGGCCCGTCACGTATTGGCTTATACCTCTGACGTATTAGTGGTTAAATCCACAACCAAGGTGTTGACGAGTCTTTAGAGTCCCCCACATTCAGTTGCTCAAGTTTCGGGCGAAACGCTGTAGAGGCCGTATGGAGATATGGCAGGGTTCGATCAGATACATGCGGTATTGCACGGATCAGGATCGAACGGATAATACTAGCCGACTTTGGTATAAGCCGGATCCTAGTATTGTACAGTGTAGAGTTTGTCTCATTGTATTTGTATTTCGGTCGGAATACAAATGCGGGTGTGTATACACAGTATCGGGGTTTTCCTGTAATTTATTACGGGACCAGTTTTCTGGAGTTGCCAGTTTGCTTTCCGTTCCGGCCATTTTCATTTGTATCTTTCATTAGCCGAAGATTGGTGGAGGAGGGCTTATTTGCATTTGTGCAAATAAGTATTTGTGGAGGGTGTTCTTTGCATATTCTTGTATCATGATTATTCCTCCACCATTTGACTTCTTCTTCTTCTCATCATGGCTTGACTTTTGAGTCATCATGGTTGTTGATGATTAGCTTGTTGGAGTGTTGGTTTTAGTGCAATCATGGTTGTTGATGATGGTTGTTTTGGAGTGTGGGTTTTGTTTGTGATGATTTCCCTTCTTGATTATCTTTATTCCCTTGCATTATGGTTGTGGTTCTATCATCCATTGACCACTCTCTCTCATTCCCTCCTCTCCCATAGCCATGGCCGGCCAAGCTCCAAGGGGGCTGTCCCAATTTTGTGCAAGGGGATTTTTGGTCTTTTAGCTTCACAAAAATCACATAGTTCCACCTCCAAAGTATAGTTCATTCCTCCACCAAATGGCAAACTCCATAACCCCAAATGAGACATGGTTCTACACCATTCTGCAGCAAACCTTGGGCACGTCGACTCGCCAGCTTCATGCCCGAGTTGCCTCGGTATAGAGGTGGGAGCCCGTAAAAGAAGCTGGCGACGTGGTGCCCTTCCGGCGACGAGGTGGAGACCGGAGCTTCCGCGAGAGATCGGGACGACGACGAGAAGACCAGAGGACACGGATCAGTCGGTATATCTCTCTTTCCCATCTTGTAGTTAGCTAGGACTAGTTAATGGCCCGATCCGGGTTTTAGTGCGCGGTGGTGCCGGTTCAAGAAAATTTAAAGTTAACCATCGCTTCCGCATTTGGCCTCGGGATGGAGGCCGGGGCGCCGCCGTGCACTTACAGTGGTATCAGAGCCTCGCCATTAACATAGTCTAGCTTTGTCTAATGTGTTTTACATTTCCGATCGAGCAAAAATTCCAAAATCCGCATTTTTAATAGCAACAGTTTTCTGTCGAAATTTTTTTGTCTCGAAAATTTTTTCAGGTTGTATAAAACTGGTGTACTGGAAGTCCTAAAAGTTCTGGGGAAATTCGAGACATTGATCTTTCAGGGAGAGCGCGGAACCGCGGCCAAACCCCACTTAGCGCCGCGGTTCCGCCGCAGTATGGAGGGATCAATGCTTCAAATTTTTCCAGTGGGCTTCTGGGGTGAAAATAGGGTTTCTGGAATATTATTTTTGGGCCCAGATTTCTTGATGTGCTACAGTAGTACTTAGGGGCCCACTTGGTAAAATTTGATCGATCGGATATTTTAAACACATTAGTTCACAGTATTTACATTATATCTGCGACCGTGAATATCACTTGATCGGTAAATCCTGTCTAACTGCTATAGCCCGGTTAGACGGATTTGCGAACGTGACTTTCACGTTGATGTTCTGTGTATTGCTGTGATGTTGCGGATCGGTCGTGGGGATAGCCTGGATGCAATGCTAGTGCAGTTTTTGTTGTATTATGTACATTTGATATTGCGGGGCGAGCGTCCGACATGTGGACTGCCGTCACTGCCTGTTTGTATTATTATTTTGGGGCACGACCAGGTTGCGGTCGATGTACCCATTGTGTGTATATTTTACTTTCTGTACTAGGATTACCCCAAGGAGGGGTGCACGGATAGCCGGGTTCTAGAGAGCAACGGGCCCGCATCTCATGGCATTGAGACGGAGGGGGCTTCACTCTAGAATTGGTGGGCTATTCGCCGCACTCGTAGGGGGTACAGGTTGACCCAGGAGGGGTGCCCAAGTTATCGGATTCCGTGAAGTGCCGGGTGGTCCATTCACGTTGCTGAAGGGGGCTGCCTCGCTTCAGGTTTTGGCGGGTAACTTGCCGCGCCCGTAGGGGTCTAGGTTTTCATTGCACAGGCTATCCACACGACCAGGGGAACGTCGGGTTTCAGTAGTGGCTCTGTGAAACCAGGGAATCCCAGATATCTGTATTGTTCTGTGATGCTGTACATTTCTGTGATGTTGCATTTTATCACGCCTTGAGCGAAAATTATATATTGATATATATATACTAGTAGATGTTGTATATGTTTTGCATCCGCGCTAGTCCAGTCCCCGCTCTGTCGTTAGTTAGCTAACCTAACGGGTAATGACGGGACCCAGTGGCGAATGCGGATGGCATATACGTACATCAGTATATTTTCGTTCTTTGTGGTGTGATCAATTGATGGGACTGCTTTGATTCGGATCAATGCAAGTTAAAAACAAACCTAATCTGATGTTGTTGGAACACTTTTCAAAAAGCTGTTATTGCAAGTACGTTCACTTTTGTTTTGCATCGTGGTATTCAGTTGGAATATCCTGCTCCTCAGTCCACGAGGCAAGGGCCGAGATCCCTTCACCGGGAGTGACCCCTTGGACAAAAAGTTTGCGTCAGGGCAATGACTTCACTATAGCCAATTACTTTTGCTTTGCACCGTGGTATTCAGTTGGAATATTCTGCACCTCATTCTACGAGGAAAGAGCCGAGATCCCTTCACCGGGAGTGACCTCTTTAGCGAAGGTTTTCGTCACTATATTTTTAAAAGCTATCCGGTTTCTTCAACGATATCAAGTTCATTACATTAAAGGTTTTCGCCAGAAACCATTCGTAGCCCTCCATCATTTCAGTTAAATATTCGGTAGTATTCAAGCTATGTATTTTGACCTTACGCCAAGGCATAGTGTTTGGTAGCTGCCGGGTATTTATCTGTTGCATAGATAGATGCGTTGGTTTGGGACAGTCGTACTACTATTTTAGCCTACGTCAAGGGTATGTACGGGTGGGTTCAAATTAACCTGGACAATGATGGGTAGAACTTGACATGTGACTTATGATATTTTGACCTCACGCTAAGGTCATAAGAGCATGGGGCAAAAATCATATCGGAAGTTTCAAAAGAACTGAAACTTTCCAGATATGCGCATACCTTCTGGAGTGTGATAGCGTGAGCGGATTCCGTCACGTTATCATGCGATGATAGTTGGATCCCGATTCCCACTGATGAGTTAGTTTACTCCTCGGGTGACCCCGACTAATTCTTCTTCCAGGTTTGGAGGAGAATTTGAGGTGACAGTGGGAGGTTTCCAGATTAGATAAATTGGTAACCATTCTGATCTATGTTAGAGTGCACACTGAGTGTTTCTTTTCTCTCTCTCTTTGGCAGCGACCATTGACCCGACCCTAAGACTATGACTCAGTGACCAAGTTAACCGAACCTTCTTAACACTGGCTTTTGGATTGTCAGAGTTGCAAACCTCATTGCCACTCCTATTTTTACCCTTTTCTCCAGGACACCCCGTATTACTACGAACGTCCACTTCCATTGGACAAAACCATCGTATGGTTATATACGAACTCAAAGGAATTTATTCGAGGATGGTTTCAGGTTCTGGAGGAAACGGATAGGACTATTCAGTTGTCTTTTCCTTTTACCTTCTCTCAGGTTGCGAGTACACATTGGTTTAGGAGATAGTACACCTATTACACAAATTGGATAGTCTTCTTCTAAACCATAGGCAGGTGCCAACCGGTAGGGAATGAAGAAAACCAATTAGCATAACGATGGTGTGCAGAAGGTATTACGTTAAGACAAAGCAAGGGATTAGTAAGAGGGCAAAGTAAATTGCGACTGATATTCACGACCAAACCAAGTATTTCTTCGCCAATCCTAAAATCACCTTTGTATTTCTCCAGGACACTCCGTATCACTACGAAGATCCACAGTTTATTGGATACTCCATCGTATGGTTATATACGAACTCGAAAGGAACTTGTTCCAGTTCGGGGATGGATTCTGGTTCAGGAGAAATAGGAATAAGATTTATTCAGGTGTCTTTTATCTTCACCTTCTCTCGCATTGCGAGTGCTCCTAGGATTAGGACAGTACACCCATTATGCTTATTGGATAGTCTTCTTCCAAACCATAGGCTGGTGCCGAACGGTAGGGAAGGAAGAAAACCATTTGGCCTAAGGGGTGTGCAGAAGGCAATGACTAAAGACATATAAAGGGATTTGGAGAGATGGCAAAGAATTATACGGTTACAGTCGTGAATCTGGAAGAGGCATTACTAGGAATACCGGGATACCCCATCGAAACATTTCAATGTTTCAGTGTCACTGTGTACAGTTAAAGGAAAACCGATTTCCCAATTAGTCCTTACTCCAGGGTATGTATTTACCAGGTATGATTCTCACATCTGTATGGTTTTACAGATGATGAGTGGGAGTAGGTTAGTGGGAATTATGTGATCATCCACATTATATCGGCATTCGTTGTAATCGGTGATATTTGAGGAAGTCACCTGGGTTGTTTGCCGGTCGGCAAATATTTGGTTTTGAATATCCGCTGTTGTGCACCAATTTCAAATTGATATATCCGTACGTCTATTTTCATAGAGTGAGATATACCTTTTTGAAATTATGTCTATGACATTTACCTATATCAGTGGATGGTTAGGTAAGGAGCATTAAACAACGGTGTAATTCTTCTTAACCATAAGTACAGTTTTCAACCTACGACACACAGTGAATAAGTTATCAGACTCAAGGGACTTATACAGAGTATTGTATGTTGTCCAGGGTCCATCAGGACAGAGGGGTTGGTCCTCGTACTATATTCGTTTTACTTATGACTTCTCTAGTTTTTAGACAAGTGTTTCGCGGAAACACAGGGTCTGAATTTTGAGAAGTTATAGGTATTTGAATAAAGTAGAGAACCAGGTGTTGCAAGTATCGGGATTCTTCAAGTTGATCGAAGATGTAGATACTTGTGTATGGTATTCAGTTGATAGTAATGGTTAAGAGAACTTGCTTCTCTTTCAGGTTACTCATAATTGGAAGCATTCCTAAGTTGAGTAACGCTAATCGGCCTCTTTCCATTTTAGTTGACATGCACTGGGTACAGCTGCAAGATTTGAATCTGGTTCAATTAAATCAGTGCCTCTGGTCCTATATGGGATATAGAACAGTTCGTATCTTAACTGTAAGTCTACGGTAGCGCCCCGGCCGTCTACAGACGCCAAATGCGGAATAAAAACTTTTTAACTGGCGCTATCGTATACATTAACCCGGATCTGCCATTATTGCTAAACTAACAAACTGTAAAGAGTGTATAAAGGTTATACCGAACGATCTGAGTCCTTCGTTCTTTAACCATCATCCCACGCTCCGTTGCGGCTGCTTCGATCTCCGATCTGCTCGTCCAGGTGGCACCACGTCGACGATTCTTTAAACGGGCTCCCGCCTCTGACTCGAGGCAACTCGGTCGTCAAGTTTGCTAAAAGAGACGACCAAGATTGATGTAGAGAATGAGTAGAAGACTTTGTCTCGTTCCGTCCAAAGCTATGGACGAACGGTTAATGAAGTTGCCACTCGAATCGGGTGATGGAATGAAATGAGCTGTGAAATTCCATACACCCCAAAATCTTTCATAATCTTTTTACCAGATGAAAACTCAAGTGAGAGAGAGAGAGAGGAGGGGGCCGGCCATATATAGGGAGGTGGGGGGTGAGTGTAGGAGGAGGGAGGTGACCACAAGAAAATATCATGTGTGAACACAAACAAATATCTAGTGTGAACACAAATAAATATCTAGTGTGAACACACAGTGTGAACACACAGTGTGAACACAAAGAAAGCAACCAATGAAACAATAACACCTCACTTCTTCTAGAACCTTCTAGAAGCATCCACACTCATCTCAAGAAAAGATAAACCCGTCTTTAACCGAATGTTAAAAGACGGCTGATAGAAAACTGGAAACTGACAGCTTCCAAAAGTGATCCCGAAACGAATTTCAGGATAACCCCGTAACTGTATAAATATACCCGCATTTGTATTACGACCGAATACAAATGCAACTGAGACAAAGATATTATAACTACTCAATAAAATACTCGGATCCGGCTTAAACCAAAGCCGACCAGTATCATCTGCCCGAAAAATAACACGTGCGTAAACGCACGTGCATTTTCCAAACCCTGCCATAAAACCATACGGCCTCTACAACGTTTCGCCCGAACTTGGGAAACTATCTGTAGGGGACTCTAATGACTCGTCAGTACCCTGGCAGTGGGTTTAACCACAAACCGTCAGCGGCACTAGCTATGCGTAACGGCTGCCCATGGACTGACCTCAAGGGAGGCCGATGAGCGAACTCATCCGGAAACCCTACTGAGCCTAACAGTGACAATGTATATACAGTCCGGTCCGTTCGTCAATGAGTATCGCATATCTGCCTAGGGGGCTAGTAACGTCAGACCCCCAATAGCAGTATAAGTCGTGTCGGAGTGTAGCCCAATAACACCCTGAGTACTACTGGAGTACCTACCAGTAAATCTCCTGCCACGGCCGTGGGCTATATGTAATGGTGTTCCCCTCCAAAAGGCGGCGCACAAGACTGCGATGTCCTGACGCTGAGATTCGGGGCAGATGCTATTTGGTTTTATCCGTCTACCTCTCCGAAGATGCCAAGTTGATTTATGGCACCGTGTATCGGAGGTTTAGACGGATGCGGCCGATGTAGCAGACTTTGTCAGATTCCCCTTCGCTTGAGGGGTTTTTGATTGTGGGGACGCTCTTCCCTGCAGGCGCAAGCCCCTGCAGTTAATTACGCTACCGCATCGCGGTAACAACTTTCTCCTTCTCCAGAATTTCACTTCGTGTCGTGTGTGTTTGTTTTGTTTGTGGTTGCCCGTGGATTGTATACGGAGACTGAGTAATGCCGTCGCCCGTAGGACGTGGATTAGTCCAAATCCGTATTTACTTAGATTTGGGTTTGGTGTTTTTAGTTTAAGGATACGTTAGTCGCGTTGCGGCTAAGATCAACTTAAACGTTCGTTAAGGATACGTTAGTCCTGTTTGAGACTAAGATCAACTTAACGTGATCGTTTAGATCCGACAAAAGAGCGTTTAGGCCCTATTGTTCCAGTTTGGGAGATTCATAGTCCAATTTGGGACTAAAGTCTGTTTGGAGGATACGTTAGCCATTTTTGAGGCTAAGATCGACTCAAACGTTTGTTAAGGATACGTTAGTCCAGTTTGAGACTAATATCAACTTAACGGGATCGTTTAGATCCGACAAAAGAGCATTTGGGCTCTATTGTTCCAGTTTAGGGACATGGTGGTCCAATATTAGTTTAGGGACGTCTCGGTCCGATATTAGTTTAGGGGACGTCTCGGTCCGATATTAGTTTAAGGACGTCTCGGTCCGATATTAGTTTATGGACATTTCGGTCCATCATTAGTTTAAGGACGTTTCGGTGCAATATTAGTTTAGGGACGTTTCGGTCTGATATTAGTTTAAGGACGTTTCGGTCCGATATTAGTTTAAGGACGTCTCGGTCCGATATTAGTTTATGGACATTTCGGTCCACGAGTTTAAGGACCCCGCAGTCCATATCGATGTGTGGTCGTTGGGACCCGTCACCTCTTTGACGTCGTTGAGGAATTACAACGACGGATGTCAAAGGAGTTCGGAGATGTACCCTCGAACCGGATGTAAATTGATTTAGAAGAGCAATTTTGCTCAGTCAATTTAATTTAAGGACTTATGGCCAAAATTGGGCTAAGTCCAGTTGAAATGTTCAACATTTTATTTGCTTTTGCATTGCATTTCTTTTTTTATTTTTATTTGGGCCTTGCCCAGAAAGGATGCAGAGCATCAATTTATTTTGGGCTCTGCCCTTTTAGGAATGATGCAAGGCATCAATTTTATTTAGGCTCTGCCCTTGTATAAAGGATGCAAAGCATCAATTTATTTGGGCTCTGCCCATTTATTGCCTTGCAATTTATTTTGGCCTGTCAGGTCATTTTGGTTTGGGCCTGGCCCTTTAGAAAATGCATTGCATTTATCAAGCGCTTTGCGCCAATCAAAAAGCACAACAGTGCAAATTTATAAGTGCAAAGCACTATTAATTTGAGAATCTTTTAGATTCAAGAACCAATGGTTCATAAAAGAAGTGCAAAGCACTATTTGATTTCTTGATCTAATTTAGATCAAAGAAGAACAAGTTTTTCTTTTTATTTCAAGAACCAAAGGTTCATAAAAGTGCAAAGCACTATTTTTTTTATTTCTGTTTTTTTTTCTTGTTTTAGAGAACCAGTGGTTCATAAGAAGTGCAAAGCACTATTAATTTAAGAACCTTTTAGGTTCAAGAACCGATGGTTCATAAAACAAGTGCAAGGCACTATTTTTATTTTTTTATTTATTTATTGAAGATCCATGATCTTGTTCATAAGAGAAATTTCTCTTCTTTTAAAGGTTTTTACCTTTTTTTTTTATTCTTCAAGAGTTCTCAAGAGTTCTCTTCTCTCTTTTGTTTTTAGCCAGATCTTTTTTTTTTTGAAATGAGGTCTAGGGTCCTTTTTATAGTACCCATGAATTAGTTATAATTTGTTACATAAATCGTTTTCTGAGTGATTTGGGTAATTTTCCCCACCGTTGGATTTTTGATCCAAAGGCCCCTGCTTTCAAGAAGAAAATCTTCTTGTTTTAACAAGAACAGAAAAGATTTATTCTGTTTTGCGCAACTCCCCCAGCGCGTGACACGTGTCGCGCAGCTGTGCTTGCGCAACTGCGCTGACACGTGTCGCGCAACTGAATTTTTTTTTTTTGCTTGCGCAACTGCGCGCTGACACGTGTCGCGCAGCGCACTGCGCAGCTGCGCTGACACGTGTCGCGCACTGCGCAGCTGCGCTGACACGTGTCGCGCACTGCGCAGTTGCGCACTGCGCAGCTGCGCTGACACGTGTCGCGCACTGCGCAATTTTTTTTTTTTTTTTTTTTTTTTTTGAAAGAGCTTTGCTCTGATTGGAGAAAGTACAGAAGCATTGCTTCTTTTTCCACTTTGGAATTTAAACATAGCTTTGCTCTAATTGGGATAAACAAATGCCCCCCCACCGTTGCGCTTACGTGGCCTCCTAACGTGAGCGCAGCGGTGGCAGACTCCGAACCGTCGCGCCATCTCTTGGAAGCTGAAAGGGCACTTGATGCCTAAAAATAGAACTTTTGGTCCCTTAGATGATTCTTATCTCTAAATTTTTACTTTCAGAACTCAGAGCCCCGCTTTTTATTTTCAAAAATTTTAAGAGTTAAACTCTTAAAACTTTTAGATGAAAATTTTAATTTGGATTAAATTAAGTTAAATTAATTTTTGTTGATAGAGCATCGTTCTCAATAGATCCCTGATCTAAAGGAAATCTATTTAGGGTTTCACTTAGCAGAGCTTTGCTCTACAGGTCTTAAAAGGATCTAAAGAGAACTAAAGGGGACCTTACTAGGGTTCCATAGAGCTCTGCTCTCTGAAAGATTTTCCTTGGATTTTCTTAATTCATTAATGGAGCTTTGCTCCTCCCAAATCATATAGAAGAACTCTTAAGGATTCTTCATGGATCTTGGAACTTAAATATGGCATTTTATTCCTCAGTGCATTATATCGTTTTGCTTAATCAGTCTTTCTGATAATTCTGTTGATCCTCTTTCACAGGAACAATGAACGCCCACATGTATGCTCTTAACGAGATCATCTCTCATGAGGGCATCCGCCGATTTGGCCGCTCTTAAAATCGGGAGTTCACAAACGAGGAGTGTGCTGAAATAATGAGTCGCTTCGACGCATACAACGGTCCACTGCATCCCCGACGTTCCTTTCTTCTTAAACTTATCGTGGGAGCTATCTGGGAAGCGCTTCCCCTATTCTGTTCCGGCGTGCCGCTTAGGGCGTTGGATGCCGCTGAGGACAAGGTGCACTCTGTGTACCTATTGAACTTTATCTCAAAGAGACGGCGAGACAGTCTTATCGACCTCTTGCACAAGGTCTTTCAACAGTCTGCCATACTCGCTGCTTATCGGAGGGTGGAAGACATCGGAAGGGACCCTGACGCTTGTGTTCGCGAAAGGAAGCACACTAGGATGGTCCGCGAGGCTTGGAAAGTCATAGATAGGGTCGCTTTTGAATTCCTCAATCCATGCCCTGGATCTGAGGTTATTCCATTGTAACTTTCATTTATTGTTTTTATGACTGTAAGAACTTCGGGCAATATTAATGGAAATTTTTTTATATCCCAGCTTGTCTTTATTATATATCTTTTGTCCTGAGTCTTTTTACCCATGCATGAATGATTGTGTCTTGAACGCTTGATCAAATGTAAATCGGATGCTCTTTCTGTTGCTTTTCCTCTTTCTCAGCATGTCGTAACAATTAGCAGGTAATAGAGTAAGCTTCTTGATTTCTTCACGAGATAGCGAGGGCTTAGGCCGCAGGTTCAGATCTGCTGCCTAAGACTTTTCAACTCTATGAGCCGTGAGGGTCTCATAGAGACTTTTCTCCCTACGGATCGAGAGGATCTCGTAGGTGGGTTTTCTCCTTAGGAATCGTGAGGATTCCTAAGTGTGGTTTTCTCTTGTAAGTCGTAAGGATCCTACAAGAGAATTTTTCCCTCTTACGAGTCGAGAGGACTTGTAAGTGGTTGCTTCCCTCCTTGTCGAAGTTCGACGTTGGAGAGTGAGACCCGTGGATGGTATGCAAGAGACCGTTTTGGGCCAACTCGCAGGGTCCCAATGCTTAGGAAACAGGCTTCTTTTATGCCCACTGCCTAAGGCTTTATCTCACGAGTCGAGCCGCCTCGACAATTTTTCACAAGTCGAGACGAATCGTACGTTTCTCGCAAGAACATCTTAACGTCGCATTTAACCTCTGCTCTTTACGACAGAAGCCCGTTAAGGTTGGTGCTACTTAGGGTTTTGGCCATTGTACCGTCGCATAAGCTGATATAGTCCTCGATAGGCAATCGTGCTGTTCGAGTAGTCCTGCGACTGCCGTGTCTCTGATCCCTTCGGGGGCTGGACAAGACGTCTTCAAGCAGTCCTCCTTGGCAGTTTGACCGTCGGAAGAGCAAGCGCTAGGAATTTGCCATGCCGCTTTTTACTTGAGGTTAGGCTCATTTTGGAGAGCCCCGATGAGTCATAACCACTCCGCGCTGGTGTGGGATGATCCCCGATAGTCTTTCGGGTTTTATATGAGTTGCCGTCAAGACCCTGAAGCTAGGAATTTGGCCTTTGCTTCGTTTGCTGGCATTGCGTCTGCTGTATCGAGACGAATGTTGCGGTGGGATCTAGGGATTTTGCCGTGGCTCCGTTTGTTTGATGACGTTGCGTCTGCTGTGTCGAGACGAACGTTGGGGTGACATCTCGTCTGCTGTATCGAGACGGACGTCGAGGTGGTGACCATTCTGTGCTGGTGCGAGATGATCTCCGATTGTCTTTCCGGTTTTATATAAGTTACCGTCAAGACGTCGAAGTTAGGAATGTGGCCTTCGCTTCGTTTGCTCTGGTGTGTCCAAATCCTGTTGGAGGAAGAACGCTGGGGTTGACATTTCGTCTGCTGTATCGAGACGAACGTCAAGGTGGTGACCACTCTGTGCCGATGCGAGATGATCTCCGATTGTCTTTCCGGTTTTATGTGAGTTACCGTAAAAAACGTTGAAGCTAGGAATGTGGCCTTCGCTTCATTTGCTTTGTCATGTCTGAATCCCTGCTGGAGGAAGAATGCTGAGGTTGACATTTCGTCTGCTGTATCGAAACGAACGTCAAGGTGGTGACCACTCTGTGCTGGTGCGAGATGATCTCCGATTGTCTTTCCGGTTTTATGTGAGTTACCGTAAAGACGTTGAAGCTAGAAATTTGGCCTTCGCTTCGTTTGCTTTGGCGCGTCCGAATCCTGTTGGGGGAAGAACGCTGGGGTTGACATTTCGTCTGCTGTATCGAGACGAACGTCAAGGTGGTGACCACTCTGTGCTGATGCGAGATGATCTCCGATTGTCTTTCCGGTTTTATGTGAGTTACCGTAAAGACGTTGAAGCTAGGAATGTGGCCTTCGCTTCGTTTGCTTACACTGCGTCTGGTGTATTGAGACGAATGCTGAGGTGGAGCTGGGATTTTGCCATCACTCCGCTTTGTTTCGACCATGGGGTCTTTTGTTAACTTTGCATGTACACCCCGCTGGGCTGCGAAGGAACGCCGTTGTTGACATTGCGTCTGTTGTAACGAGACGAATGCTAAGGTGGAGTTGGGATTTTGCCGTTACTTCGCTTTGTTTCGACCGTGAGGTCTTTTGTTGACGTTGCATCTGCCTCCAGCTGGACTGCGGAGGAACGCTGTTGTTGACATCGCGTCTACTGTATCGAGACGAATGCTGAGGTGAAGCTGGGATTTTGCCATCGCTCCGCTTGATGGTGTAACATCTGTGTCATGTTGGAATGAGGAGGCACACCGTTGTTGGTCTCTAGGCTATAGACGTGGCCATTGAGATTTGGAACTAGGGACTTTGTCATGGTTCCGTTTCGTTGCGATTCTGAGGTCAGTTGTTGACGTCATGTCTGCATCTAGTTGGAGTGAGGAGAAACGCCGTTGGTGATCTTTAAGTTGTCGATATTGACGTCGAGACCCTGAAGTTAGGGACCTTCCTTTGCTTCCTTTGTTGACATCGTGTCTGTAATATTGCGACAAATGTCGAGATGGTCTCTAGGTTATCTATGAACCGTCGAGATTTGGCTTCGCTTTCTGGTGGAGCCTGTTGGGAAGGTATTATTCCCTTTTTATCTGTGCCCCTGGATTGTATACAGGGATAGATGTGATTTCACCTGTATGGCAAAAAGTTTCATTTTTTTATTTTTTTTTTATTCTTTCCGCGATGCTCTATCATTTCAGCTTTTTATATCGCGAAAATCGCGATTGCCCAATCATTTCGGCTATTTTTTGCGGTGCCCAATCATTTCGGCTATTTTTCTTTTTACTCGCTGCTTTTTATTGCGAGTTGCCCAACCATTTCGGCTATTTTGCATGCATACATTTTTACTTGCTGATTTTGTTTGCAAGCTGCCCCACCATTTCGGCTATTTCGTATGCATATATATATATATATTTTTTTTTTTTTTTTGCTCGCTGATTTTTTTTTTTTTTCGAGTAGGGGATTTGGGATCTGATACCAATCTTGGCATCAGCATCGCTGCGACTGGAATATTGCCAGGAGCGAATCATCATTTGCCTTAAAAGGACTTGGAATTTGATACCGGTCTAGGCATCAGCATCGCTGCAACTGGGATATTGCCAAGAGCGAATCATCATCTGCCATGAAAGGACATGGAATTTGATACCGATTTAGGCATCAGCATCGCTACAACTGGAATATTGCCAGGAGCGAATCATCATCTGCCATGAAAGGACTTGGAATTTGATACCGATTTAGGCATCAGCATCGCTACAACTGGAATATTGCCAGGAGCGAATCATCATTTGCCTCTGTCGATCCCGAACAAAGGTGGCTTAGTAAACAGGATTAAGGGTCCTGTCGGCTAAGGCTTTTGACTTCATGAGCCGTAAGGGTCTCACAAAGGTATTTCTCCCTACAAGTCGTGAGGATCTTATAGGTGTGTTTTCTCCTTGGGAATCGTGAGGATTCCTAAGTGCATGTTCTCTTGTAAGTCGTAAGGATCTTACAAAAGGGTTTTCTCCTTATAAGTCGAGAGGACTTACAAGTGTTGTTTGCTGTACAAGCATATCCCTAGTCACGGATGGGACTTTGTTAGGGAAATATTTATTCGTGCCCGTGGATTGTATACAAGGGTTATTATGAGCCGCTTGTAGGGCAATATCGAAGGTTGTGGGGGCTGCTTAAGAACAGGTTAAGGTTTCTGCAACTTAAGACTTTCAAATCTTATGAGCCGTAAGGGTCCCACAAGAGAGTTCTCCTTACGAGTCGTGAGGATCTCGCAAGTGCATTTTCTCCTTAGGAACCGTGGGGATCCCTAAGTGTGTTGCTCCCTTGTGAGTCGTAAGGATCTCACGCGGGTGGTTTCTCCTTACAAGGTCGAGAGGATCTTGTAAGTGTTCTTTAACGAGGTTGCGCCATTTCAGGTTTTCACAAACACTCGCCGGTAGTCCTGCTGTTTTTACTCACGGAGCCCTTTCAGGTTTTCATCCGTGCCCATTTTGCTTATGGACATACCGTTTTTTTTATTCTTTTTATTTTTTTTTTTTAATAATTTTTTTTTACGAGGTCGCGCCCTTTCGGGTTTTCACGAACACTCGCCGGTAGTCCTGCTGTTTTTACTCACGGAGCCCTTTCGGGTTTTCATCCGTGCCCATTTTGCTTATGGACATACCGTTTTTTTGTTTTTTTTTTGTTTTTTTTTTAATATTCTCGTCAGCCTGAGAATGCTGCGGTAGTAGTTTAAAAACATTTCGGTCATTTGCAAGTTTTAGGACATTGCGGTCCATCATTAGTTTAAGGACATCTCGGTCCGTTGTTAGTTTAAGGACGTTTCGGTCCGTTGTCGCCGTATTTGAGGCGAATATCTAGTTTATTGACTTTTCGGTCTATGAGTCTTTCTCCATGAATGAACATGATGCCCCCGGCGTATCCATCTTCTTCGGAGCGTGCGGTTGTGGCGGACTCACCTTCCAGTTCTCAGACAGCGCAAACTTGCCATGTTGGTATTGGTCTTCAACCCAGTTTTTGAAGACGTAGCAGTCCTCGATCAGGTGACCTACTGTTTGGTGGTAAGGGCAATAGTTAGGATTATTAACATCGCCTGGCCGCAACGGACGTTTTGGAGCCGGCAGATTGATGAGTCTGTTGCACACTGCCACCTCGAACAGTCCCCTTGTTTTATCTTGCGGAAACGAGTAAGGACGTTTCAACTTTTCTTGGAGGGATTGCCGCTTGTTGCTTTGGCGAGCAACCGGTCTAGGGTCACCCGATTGTTGTTGAGCGCTGGCGACGAGGGCCTTTTTTCCTTTTCTTTTATCCTTTTTGTTCGCTCCGTTGTTTGCGGGGTCGAGATTTTTTCCGAGTAGCATGCGATTGCATGGCTGAACGTTCTCGCAGCTTCTCAATTCCTTTATTTTCGAAATAGATTCCCCGAGGGAAAAGTTGGGGATAGCTTCTTCGTCAGAGTCGCTTCCAAAGGTGATAATTTATGATCCCTTGAAGTCGGCTATATGACAGTTTGCGGCGGCTCCTTTGCGCTCATATATCGCATTTTTCCGATGTCCACAAGCTTCACACTTTGTCCTGTCGAAGTGTTGCTTTTGAGAGACATACCCTTGCCACCAACAGTTAAAGGACTCGCAGTCTTCGGTAGGATGTATGATCTTCTGATGATATAAACAGAAGTTAGGGTGCATCTCTATCTCAAAGAAAGGATTTTCTTCGGAGGGCGGTAGCTTCATTCCTACTGATAGAGCTTTGGCGAACCGTTTCCTCGTCTTGAATTTGTTTTTACCCGCAGTGTATGGCTTTTGATTTGACGGGAATACCTTGGTTCTTTCCAGTATGGCCATTTCATGCTCTTGATTGGCTTTTGCTTTCAGACGAATTTCATTTAGGAAGGCATCGATCAACTTGTCTGACGGCCACGGAATTTCTGTTTCAGGGTCCGCCGTTGATTTCTCAGCGCAAGGATCCTCCTCATCATCCGTCAGTGAATGAGAAATCACATGACAAGTCGCTACGTAGTCTTCGGATTCATCCGATAAGTTTTCTCCATCGTTTTCATCCTCGACGAAAGAACAAGTTGCCCCCGGCGTGTCCGTCTTCTTTGGAGAGTGCGGCTGTGGGGGGTTTACCTTCCAGCTTTCAGACAGCGTGAACTTGCCTTGCAGGTATTGATCCTCGATCCATCCCTTAAAGACGAAACAATCCTCAATCGGGTGACTTACCGTTTGGTGGTAAGGGCAATAATTGGGATTATTAAGGTCGCCTGGCTGCGACAGACGCTTTGGACTCGGCAGATTGATGAGTCTGTTACGCACTGCTAGCTCAAACAGTCTTCTCGTTTTATTCTGAGGAAACGAGTAAGGACTTCCTAGCCTCGCTTCGAGGGATGGGCGGGGACGCACGTTGTTTTGGCGACCGACCGGCTTTGAGTTGCTCGACTGTTGTTGAGCATTGGCGACGACGATCGCTTTTCCTTTATCATTTCGGGGATCGGGTCTTGGAGGAGACGGTCTATGGCCCATCTGGTCCATTTGGGCTAATTTGTCGATCAAGGCCTGGAAGGTGGTCGGCCTGAAGAACATCATGAATTGCGAGATGGTCGCCTGCGGATCGAGAGTGCCCACAAACATGCCTACCGCAGGTGCCTCTTCTATGCGTTGTTCGCATTTCGACCATAGGTTCTGTTAGTGTATATGCCCTAGAGGCCATTACTGTATCATACTAGTTTGTATATTACTTAATGGATGCTTGGGATATTCACCTTGTATATACAATCTTGCTCAAAATAGTAGTATGCTACTTGGTTTGTTTCTACTTCAATGTGTACTTGTGTTTATTTCAGTATATCACTTATACGCATTAGTGGAGCCCTTAGGATCTTTGCTTGATTACCAGCGTTGTGATGGCAGTCACACTAGTGGGGGCTGGGTAATCTATAAGCACATCCTTATTCAGGTCCCTGGTCGCAGGACTATCGAGACAGGGCATCGATACTCCGGAGTAGACCAGCGCATGCGCTTCTCATCCCAGTGTGGGAGTCGGTCTGTCCCACAGCCGTCAGTACGTCGTACTTGAGATAGTATGCGGGTGCTCGTTAGGTTACGGGTACACTGGACAGGACTCGTCGGGAACTGACTAGTTGGTATTATACCTATCGTCAGTTATCAGTTCCCAGGTGACATGAGTACAGCTTAGTCCGCTGACTTGACACTGTCACTTCGCCTCGGGTGTGTTCCCACTGTACTTTGATTACTACCCTACCACGGCTCAAAGGAGTCGTGCAAACAGGTGGTGGTTGGGTGCAGTCCCGAAGCACTTGGAGGCAGTGACGGTTAGACAGGATTCGTCTCTCCCGGTATTGGGGGTTGACATCGCGCTGTGTCTAGGAGAGCCATTACACGAGTAGTCCCTGGCCAGGGCAAACGAGATATACTGGTAGGTTTCCAGTGTTATCTCAGGGTGTATTGGGCTTCACTCCGGCACGACTTGTACCGCTATTGGGGGACTGACGTTTACCGCCCCCTAGGCCCGCCATGCGATGTATCAGACGAACAGACCGGACTGTACGGAGAATGTCACGCTCAGGCTCAGTAGGAGTTCAGATGGGTTTCGCCTCGTCAGTCTTCTTGTCGGCATTACCTGGGGACCGTTACGCACAGCTAGTGCCGCTTGCGGTCTGTGGTTAAACCCACTGCCAGCGTAGTGTTGAGTCTTTAGAGTCCCACACAGAAAGCTTTTCGCCTTTAGGCAAAAGAGTAGAGGTCGCATGGTATTGCGACAGGTCGCATGGTTTTGCGACAGGGTTCGGTCACATCCGTGCACTTGTGCACGTACAGTGTCCGGACAGTTTACACTAGCGGGCTTTGGTTTAAGCCAGATCCTAGTGTACCTTATGGGATTGGATTTATCCAGTTTGCATTCGTGTTCCTCGGAACGCGGATGCGGGTGTGTATGCACAGTTGACAGGGAGGCAGAGGCAGTGGATTCTCATTAGGGTTGTTGACAGTTGACCGTTGACTTTTGACTTTTTGCTCAACCCTAATGAGAATATGATATGTGATTAACTATTATATTAATTAAGTATTATGGTGATATGGTTGTTGACTTGTTGACTTTTGTTGACTTGTTGACTTTGGTGACTTGTTGACTTTTGTTGACTTGTTGACCGGTTGACTAGGCTTGACTAGTTGACCATCATGATAACCATGGTTATCATTTCATGCCAAAGACTTTTTTCTTGCTTGCTTTTTGAGTAAAATGAGTGCATGATATGATAACCTTATGGTTGCTTCTAACCATCACCAAAAGACTTTTTTGATATGATGAGTTATGATCACTTTGGATTATGAGAGGGTGAGAGAGAAAAGAGAGCCTCATTTTTTCTTTCTTGCTCATTCTCTCTCTTGTTCTTGAGCTCTCCCCTTGCTCTCACCCTCAACCTCTTGCTCCCTCTCTTGATCTATGGTTCTCTTGTCTCATGAGTTGAGAATCAAGAACCATAGATAAAATCCCATTCTATTTTCCTCTCTACTCATTCTAGTTCACTAGGTTTAGCAAACCAAGTGAACTAGTTTCTTCAAAGACCGAAGAAGGAGCTAAAGGTTGGAGCTTTCAAGTGGATCTATCTTCGGCGTACGGAGACGACGAGAAGGAGCCATCGGACCACCACCGGAGCTTGAAGAGAAGGAGTTCAAGTTTAGGTATAACCATCTTCATCCGAGTAGCTAAATATCTTTAGCTTAGTTTGCTAGTTTTAGTTTAGGTAACGATCCCGACCATAAGTTAGTCCATGTTGCCTCTTGCGATAAAAATTCGTTTTTTATACCGTTTCCGCCTCCCCGTAAGAACCGGGGGTCGCAATATGGACTTACAGTGGTATCAGAGCCTAACTAAACTTAAACTAGCTTGGTAGTGAAGTGTAACGAAGTTCGGAACCGGAAAAATCCAAAAATCAAACTTTACAAAATCTGAGTTTCTGTTGAAATTTTTCCTGGTCAAAATGAAAAACTTTATACTCCTAAATTCGGCTCAGGGTTTTGTGTGAACACCCAAGAAAAACGATACAGTGATTCGCCTAAAGTGCCGCGCTTCCGCCGCGTGATCCTTCTTGACCGCCGCGGAACCGCCGCGACTTGGTTTCTTCTCTGCATCGTTTTTCGTGCAGTGTGTTTGTGTGTTGGTTTTGGGATTTTTAAAATATATTATATGTGCCCAGATTTTCCAGAAAAGAAATTTCCTTTTGGGGTCCTATAATTCCGTATTTTTTCCGAACTTCACTGCACTTTGACTATGATGGTTATATCTGTGATGCTTGCATGTATTGAACGTCGGCTAATCGCTATAAGTCGATTAGTCGGGGTTATACATGATCTGTAATGTGCTGGAATGTGTATATGAATGTGTTGGACTGTCGCGGGTGAATAGCCGGGGTGGATGTGAGATGAGCTTTTGTTTTTCTTTCATTCATTGTTAATGTAAATTGATGTAATAATTATTATTTGTTTGACCGCACAACCGGGTCGGGGTTGTAGCCGTCATTGTATAATTCTTTTTACTGTTTTTGCTCCTAGGATAGACCCATGGAGGGGTGCACAAACTACCGAGTACTTGGCGGGTAGTTTGCCGCACCCGTAGGGGTCTTGGGTGGGGTATTTGGCTATTCACCGCGACCGTGTTATCCGCTTTTCGTTTCAGGCTCGAAAGGATTGCGGATTGCTAGTATATCCAATGCATTCATCTGTGATCTGTAATGTCTATCATTGCTTACTATTTAGGCGTTGCTTATGTTTTACAGACGCGCTAGCCCAGCCCCCGCTCTGTCGTTAGTTAAGTAACCTAACGGGTAATGACGGGGCCCCGTGGCGAATGCGAATGGCATAAGCGTACGTCATATTTTGGTTGTTTTCTGCAATGGTAGGATTAAATGATGGGACGCATTAAAAGAACTAATGCAAGAATATCACGCATTAAAAGAACTAATGCAAGATAATAAACCAAGTTAAAGTCGTTGGAACACTTTCGAAAAACCACTCGGTTCTTTTCAAAACAAACTTTTAAAATACGGAGTTTGAGCCACTCCATTTTAAAGCTATCTCGTTCCATCGACCAAATCAAGTTCACTACGTTCACGGTTTTGCCAAAACCATCCGAAGCCCTCCATCATTTCAGTTAAATATTCGGTAGTATTCAAGCTATGTATTTTGACCTCACGCCAAGGCATAGTGATTGGTAGCTGCCGGATATTTATCTGTTGCATAGATAGAATGCGTTGGTTTGAGACAGTCGTACTGCCATTTTGGCCTACGTCAAGGGTATGTACGGGTGGATTCAAATTAACCTGGATAATGATGGGACGAACTTGACATGTGACTTATGACATTTTGACCTCACGCCAAGGTCATAAGAGCATGGGGCAAAAATCCACATCGGGAGTTTCATAAGTACTGAAACTTGCTAGATTTGCATACCATTTGGAGTGTGATGATTCTGGTAGGATTCCTTCAGTTTCGTCACGCGATGATATTTGGATCCCGATCCTACTGTGAGTATATGCTACTCCTCGGGAAATTTCTCACTTAACGATCAATGCTATAAACCTAGTAGGTGCCTAGAAAGGTGTTAGCGGGGCTACGCCCCCAGGGAAAAGAGGTTCTCTAATTAAGGAACTTCGCGAAAGCGTTGGAAAACCTCCCTCGAAGTACCGACACCGGCCTGGCTGAACGGTTAAGCAAGTATTGTACGGTGGGATTGATCCTGACTAATTCTTCCTTTATGGTTTGAGGAGGGATTCGAGAAACAGTGGGAGCCATCCTGTTTAGACAAACTAAAAACCACTCTAAACTTGCAAGAGCATCATGCTGAGTGTTTCTTCTTCTCTCTCCTAATTGCAGCGACCAATCAACATGACTGGACTTAAGTTACTCCTAGATAAAAACAAACTGACAGGGCCAAACTACAAAGATTGGCTCAGGAATGTCACGATAGCAATCACTTATGACAAGCTGGGGTATCTTCTTACCACCAAAGCTCCCCCTGTCCCTGGTCCAACTTCCAGCGTCGCGGATAAGGAAATCCGCAAGACTTGGGAGATTGATAGCGCGAAGGCCAAGTGCCTCCTGCTTGCCTCGATGGACAACGAACATCAGAGGAGGCATGAGAATATGGACATGGAGTCCATATTGCTCCATACAAAAGAACTGTATGGAGAGCAATCACGTATCGCAAGATACGAAGCGTCGAAAAAGTTGTTTTCGACAAGAATGGCCGTCGGATCATCAGTAGCCGAGCACGTGCTAAAGATGATCGGCTTCATTGAGGAGCTCGCTGACCTAGGGATCACATTGGAGAGTGAGCTATATACGGATATAGTTCTCCAGTCCCTTCCTTCCACTTACGCCCAGTTTATACTGAACTTCAACCTACAAGAAAAAGAGGTTGAACTATCAGAGCTCCTCAACATGCTGAGGAGCGCAGAGGGCACCCTACAGAAAGGTAGGGAAACATCCACTTTGTTTGTAGGAGGATCATCTTCTTCTAGGTCCAAGGCGAAAGCCAAGGGAAAGAAGAAGAAGGCCCCCGCCAAACCAAGGGACGGTGTTGGTAAAGTGGATACGAAGGGAAAAGGCAAAGCAACAAAGATACCGGGGAAGCTTGTGGATAAAGAAGAATGCTTCTATTGTCATAAGAAAGGACACTGGAAGAATGATTGCAGGGCCTGGAAGGCCAGAACACAGGAATTGAAGCAGGTTGCAGCTTCAGCTTCAGGTGTGTATGTTATTGAAAACTGTCTTTCAATAAACTCTACTTCCTGGGTATTGGATACCGGATCAGGATCTCATATCTGTAATTCTTTGCAGGCGTTGAGAAACCGTAGGGTTTTGAAGGCAGGTGACATGACCCTCAAAGTTGCGAACGGAGCTAGCATGGATGCTAAAGCCGTGGGGGACTATCACCTGGGAATGTCAGATGGACATGTTTTGGTTTTGCGTAATTGCTTTTTTGTACCCAACGCAACTTGTAATATCATTTCTGTATCTTTAGTTTCTAAAGAAGGTTATGAATTTGCGTTTGTAAGTAATGTTGTAAACATTCACCTTAATCAAGTATTGATTGGGTCAGGTACTCTGAGTAATGGTATATACGTGTTAAACCAACCACAGATTTTTAATGTCCAGAATACACACAAAAGAAAGTCTCCAGAAATAAATCAGACTTTCTTATGGCATTGTAGATTGGGTCACATCAATGAGAGAAGGTTGACTAAGTTACATACAGAAGGATATTTGAATGCGTTCAAATATCAATCGTATGCCACTTGTCAATCTTGTCTCAAAGGAAAGATGACAAAGACTCCATTTACTGGACAAGGAGTAAGAGCGAGCGAGCTCTTGGGACTCGTACATAGTGACGTGTGCGGTCCAATGTCTACACATGCCCGAAGAGGACATTCTTACTTCATTACTTTTACGGATGACTTCTCAAGGTACGGTTATGTCTTCTTAATGAAACATAAGTCCGAGGCCTTTGGAAAATTCCAGGAGTATAAGAATGAAGTAGAGAAACAGATCGGCAAAAGTATTAAGATTCTAAGATCGGATCGAGGTGGAGAATACTTAAGTGCCGAATTCCTGGACTATTTAAAAGAGAACGGAATTCTCTCTCAGCTTACTCCTCCATACACCCCGCAACATAACGGTGTATCGGAGAGACGGAACCGCACCCTATTGGATATGGTGCGGTCCATGATGAGTAACGCTGAGTTGCCGCGATCATTCTGGGGATATGCGCTAGAATCAGCAGCATACCTTTTGAACCGAGTTCCGACTAAGACTGTGCCTACCACCCCATATGAAATGTGGAGTGGGAAGAAACCCTATCTTCAATATCTGAAGATCTGGGGATGTCCAGCTTTTGTCAAAAAGCAGCATGCGGACAAACTCGAGGCACGCTCAGTACTGTGCAAGTTTGTGGGATACCCAAAGAACACCAGGGGGTATCTTTTCTACTACGCAGAGGAACAAAAAGTCCTTGTTTCTCGTAATGCCCACTTTCTAGAACACCAGTTCTTGGAAAAGGAAATTAGTGGGAGCGCAGTAGAACTAGAAGAAATTCCAGAACCACAGACTATTACTGAAAGGTTAGTGGAACCAGAGGGTTCAACAGAACAGGACATTCCTACGCCGCTCCGCAGGAGTAGTAGGCAGTCTCATCCGCCCGAGAGATACTGCGGTTTTCTCATAGACGGGGATAGAGAGGATTGCATCATAGATTATGATGAGCCTACTAGCTTCCAGCAGGCCGTTCAGAGCGTTGACTCAGTGAAATGGCTGGATGCAATGCGGACCGAAATGGAGTCCATGTACACCAACAAGGTATGGACGTTGGACATTGCTCCAGACGGGGTAAAACCCGTAGGATGCAAGTGGATCTTCAAAAGGAAGATTGGTGTAGATGGACAGGTTGAGACCTATAAAGCTAGGCTGGTAGCAAAGGGTTTTCGTCAAAGACCTGGCTTGGACTACGACGAAACCTTTTCTCCAGTAGCCATGCTGAAATCCATTCGGATCCTTCTTGCCATTGCTGCCTTCCACGATTATGAGATCTGGCAAATGGACGTAAAGACAGCTTTTCTAAATGGAAATTTAGAGGAATGTGTCTATATGGACCAGCCAGAGGGTTTCATTCAGAGTGGGAGCAGCGGAAAGGTGTGCAAGTTGCTTAAGTCCATCTATGGACTAAAGCAGGCATCGCGGAGTTGGAACATCTGCTTTGATGAGACGGTCAAAGAATTTGGCTTTATCAAAAATCCAGATGAACCATGCATCTATAGTAGATTTGTAGCGAGAACTGTAGTATTCCTCGTTTTATACGTGGATGACATTCTCTTAATAGGAAATGATATTCCTATGCTACAATCTGTCAAGGGGTTCTTGTCACAAAGGTTCTCCATGAAAGACCTGGGTGATGCCTCATACATCCTGGGGATCCGGATCCATCGTGATAGATCCAAGAGGATATTGGGACTTTCTCAGTCCAGGTACATCGACACCGTACTGAAAAGATTCAGTATGGAAGATTCCAAGCGTGGTAACCTACCAGCTTGTCACGGGATCACCCTCTCTAAAGAGATGTCTCCCAAGACTGATTTGGAGAGGGATCGCATGTCTATTATACCCTACGCTTCTGCGGTAGGCTCTATAATGTATGCGATGTTGTGTACCAGACCGGATGTAGCTTATGCACTGAGTGTGGTAAGCCGGTATCAGTCAAACCCTGGGGAGAAACACTGGATAGCGGTAAAGAACATTCTCAAGTACCTGAGAAGGACTAAGGAGATGTTCTTGGTGTATGGCGGAAAAGACCTCCAGATCGAGGCCTTTGCTGACTCCAGCTTCCAGAGTGACAAGGATGATTCCAAGTCCATGTCGGGTTTTGTCTTTACCCTCAATGGAGGGGCGGTGTGTTGGAAGAGTTCCAAACAAGAAACCGTTGCAGACTCGACGATGGAAGCGGAATACATCGCTGCATCTGATGCCGCAAAAGAAGCTGTCTGGATGAGGAAGTTCTTGAAAGAACTTCAGGTGGTTCCGTCCATTGTTGATCCAATACCTCTGTATTGCGACAACAACGGGGCTATAGCATTAGCGAAGGAACCCAGGTCCCATCAGAGATCCAGGCACATCTTGAGGCGGTATCACCTGATCAGGGAGATCGTGGATCGCAAGGAGATCGAGGTTCGGAGAGTCGCTTCAGAAGATAACACTGCAGATCCATTCACCAAGGCCTTGCCCCAGACTCAGTTCGAGCGGCTGATCGAGATGATAGGTCTTCGATACGCCAGTACATGGCCTTAGTGCAAGTGGGAGATTGTTAGTGTATATGCCCTAGAGGCCATTACTGTATCATACTAGTTTGTATATTACTTAATGGATGCTTGGGATATTCACCTTGTATATACAATCTTGCTCAAAATAGTAGTATGCTACTTGGTTTGTTTCTACTTCAATGTGTACTTGTGTTTATTTCAGTATATCACTTATACGCATTAGTGGAGCCCTTAGGATCTTTGCTTGATTACCAGCGTTGTGATGGCAGTCACACTAGTGGGGGCTGGGTAATCTATAAGCACATCCTTATTCAGGTCCCTGGTCGCAGGACTATCGAGACAGGGCATCGATACTCCGGAGTAGACCAGCGCATGCGCTTCTCATCCCAGTGTGGGAGACGGTCTGTCCCACAGCCGTCAGTACGTCGTACTTGAGATAGTATGCGGGTGCTCGTTAGGTTACGGGTACACTGGACAGGACTCGTCGGGAACTGACTAGTTGGTATTATACCTATCGTCAGTTATCAGTTCCCAGGTGACATGAGTACAGCTTAGTCCGCTGACTTGACACTGTCACTTCGCCTCGGGTGTGTTCCCACTGTACTTTGATTACTACCCTACCACGGCTCAAAGGAGTCGTGCAAACAGGTGGTGGTTGGGTGCAGTCCCGAAGCACTTGGAGGCAGTGACGGTTAGACAGGATTCGTCTCTCCCGGTATTGGGGGTTGACATCGCGCTGTGTCTAGGAGAGCCATTACACGAGTAGTCCCTGGCCAGGGCAAACGAGATATACTGGTAGGTTTCCAGTGTTATCTCAGGGTGTATTGGGCTTCACTCCGGCACGACTTGTACCGCTATTGGGGGACTGACGTTTACCGCCCCCTAGGCCCGCCATGCGATGTATCAGACGAACAGACCGGACTGTACGGAGAATGTCACGCTCAGGCTCAGTAGGAGTTCAGATGGGTTTCGCCTCGTCAGTCTTCTTGTCGGCATTACCTGGGGACCGTTACGCACAGCTAGTGCCGCTTGCGGTCTGTGGTTAAACCCACTGCCAGCGTAGTGTTGAGTCTTTAGAGTCCCACACAGAAAGCTTTTCGCCTTTAGGCAAAAGAGTAGAGGTCGCATGGTATTGCGACAGGTCGCATGGTTTTGCGACAGGGTTCGGTCACATCCGTGCACTTGTGCACGTACAGTGTCCGGACAGTTTACACTAGCGGGCTTTGGTTTAAGCCAGATCCTAGTGTACCTTATGGGATTGGATTTATCCAGTTTGCATTCGTGTTCCTCGGAACGCGGATGCGGGTGTGTATGCACAGTTGACAGGGAGGCAGAGGCAGTGGATTCTCATTAGGGTTGTTGACAGTTGACCGTTGACTTTTGACTTTTTGCTCAACCCTAATGAGAATATGATATGTGATTAACTATTATATTAATTAAGTATTATGGTGATATGGTTGTTGACTTGTTGACTTTTGTTGACTTGTTGACTTTGGTGACTTGTTGACTTTTGTTGACTTGTTGACCGGTTGACTAGGCTTGACTAGTTGACCATCATGATAACCATGGTTATTATTTCATGCCAAAGACTTTTTTCTTGCTTGCTTTTTGAGTAAAATGAGTGCATGATATGATAACCTTATGGTTGCTTCTAACCATCACCAAAAGACTTTTTTGATATGATGAGTTATGATCACTTTGGATTATGAGAGGGTGAGAGAGAAAAGAGAGCCTCATTTTTTCTTTCTTGCTCATTCTCTCTCTTGTTCTTGAGCTCTCCCCTTGCTCTCACCCTCAACCTCTTGCTCCCTCTCTTGATCTATGGTTCTCTTGTCTCATGAGTTGAGAATCAAGAACCATAGATAAAATCCCATTCTATTTTCCTCTCTACTCATTCTAGTTCACTAGGTTTAGCAAACCAAGTGAACTAGTTTCTTCAAAGACCGAAGAAGGAGCTAAAGGTTGGAGCTTTCAAGTGGATCTATCTTCGGCGTACGGAGACGACGAGAAGGAGCCATCGGACCACCACCGGAGCTTGAAGAGAAGGAGTTCAAGTTTAGGTATAACCATCTTCATCCGAGTAGCTAAATATCTTTAGCTTAGTTTGCTAGTTTTAGTTTAGGTAACGATCCCGACCATAAGTTAGTCCATGTTGCCTCTTGCGATAAAAATTCGTTTTTTATACCGTTTCCGCCTCCCCGTAAGAACCGGGGGTCGCAATATGGACTTACAGGTTCCGCCATCGTGTTGCGTATTGAACCAACGTTTCGCTTGGCCTTATCCTGGCATTTATCAGTGCTGTTATCGGGGTGCGTTCACTAGCACTCGCGAATCTTTGTGTAAACAGCAGTTCCATCTCTGCAAATGTTTTGACAGAGTCGTTAGGTAGCTCCGAATACCATTCAAAGGTTGTTTCTGCTAAGCTGCCGATGAATTGACGTAGCAACAATTTGTCATCTCCTCCAGTATTGCCGCATAAGGCCCTGAATTGAGCGACATGCTGATGAGGATTGCCCGTCCCCTTGTAGACATGGAACTTAGGAATTGTATAGCCTGTCGGGTACTTAATCTGATCGTACCAACCCGGATATGGCCGCCCCGTCTTTACGACCTGACCGGCTGCTTCAGTCGCCTGATGCACCCGTATTTGCTGGGCGATGTATTCATCTAGGTCAACTTTGGAGATTGCCTCCTCCTTGGCTGTTGATAGAGCCGGCGGAGGATTTGACGTTTCTCCCCTGTCGTCTTCAAGGACGATCGGAGGATCTTCAGCAGGAGGGTCCGGCTGTAACATCATCCCTACCATATCTTGGAAGAGGAGCGCCATCTGTTTTATGTTAGCCGCTTGCTCTGCAGCTTCTTTGTCCCTCTTTTCGAGGACTCTGTGTAAAAAGTCAGCGTCGGTTTCTTGTTCTTGACGCTCATCCGAAGACGTTTCAGAGCTTTCTTTTGTCTCAGTGAGTGCAGCCATTGTAGTCATCATTTCCTGAAGCTTTTGTTGTTGCTCCTGGGCTTTCGTCACGGATCGGGTGAGCGGTCGGTGGCCCGTAGAAGTGCGGCTTTCCTCCTTTCCAGAAGCCATATAAACAGTGTGCACCACCATGCCCCCAGACTTGGGGCGTTTGTATTCGGCGCTTTTATGCTTCGCCGTGTTCACAGGGGCTTTTTGTGGCCTCCTTTTTTGAGTGATTGGAGTTAAGGGAGCCCTTATAGTGGGCACCCAAGTAGCTTTTACTTTTTGTGGTTTGACAGAGTAATCCTTCCCCTGCCGAACCTTCATCTTTTTCTGTCGTCGGAGACAGTCTTGATCGATCACCGACTCTTGGACCTGTCGTCAGACTTTGTAAATTTTAGAGGACAGCCGTTGAGGTGGCTGCTCTAGCTTCTTCTCTGGAGTATTCTCCACAGGTGAAGGAGTTCGTTTCAACATCGCAGTAGGAGAGTTTCTGCGCACCTTGTTAAGCAGTTCAAAGCTGTTCTTGGTTGGAACAGCAGTATCGATCCCAACCATTAGAGTTGGACGAGTAAGTCCAGAGGGGGAGTTGCCCCCAGCCTTCTTAACTCGGCGCCAGTAGCGACGTCGAGCATGTCGTGCTGATGGAATTGTTTCAGATATAGGGGTGACCTCCTCATGCCCCCTGTGTTGGTCAGAATATGCTGGTACCAGCCTTTTAAAGATCGACGTCCGTTGAACGGGGACGGCCAACTTGTCAGAAGCGGGCTTCCGAACATGGGAAGCAACCTTGGTGACTTCGCCAAGAACCGGAGATGGGATAGCTATCCTCTTCGGGATAACGCCTTCTGGTATGGCAGGCTTCTTCATGGGCCCGATGGAGCTCTGGCCTAATCCATTAAAACCTGAAGCAGTGGAGTTGGGCGACCTATTGAGAGGGGTCGCGGCAGTGGTAAGTCGATCGAAAACCGACTTCTTTGAAGCTTCTTGCAATTTCATTGGGGCGTTGAAGCTCATTGGTGGGAGCATGATCCCAAAAAATAGTCTAGTGGTGGCTTGAGCCACCTGCTCCACCGGCATTTTGAAAAGGGAGGCCGCTTGGGGCCCATAAGTCACTCCTCCAGCAATGACGGAGCGAGAGTTATCGCTGCGGGCGGTGCAGTTCGAAGCCATCGATTTTCTGTTTTCTGCATAAAGCAAGACACCAAATCTTAGTACCTTGAATCCACAGGCAATCACAGCAAACCGCGATTTGTTCGCGAACACGACACACGAAGTGTGGAGTGGAAAGAGGAAGAGGTCCCACCGGGCGTGCCAGAATCTGTTCCCCTCCGAAAGGCGGCGCACAAGACTGCGATGTCCTGACGCTGAGATTCGGGGCAGATGCTATTTGGTTTTATCCGTCTACCTCTCCGAAGATGCCAAGTTGATTTATGGCACCGTGTATCGGAGGTTTAGACGGATGCGGCCGATGTAGCAGACTTTGTCAGATTCCCCCTCGCTTGAGGGGTTTTTGATTGTGGGGACGCTCTTCCCTGCAGGCGCAAGCCCCTGCAGTTAATTACGCTACCGCATCGCGGTAACAACTTTCTCCTTCTCCAGAATTTCACTTCGTGTCGTGTGTGTTTGTTTTGTTTGTAGTTGCCCGTGGATTGTATACGGAGACTGAGTAATGCCGTCGCCCGTAGGACGTGGATTAGTCCAAATCCGTATTTACTTAGATTTGGGTTTGGTGTTTTTAGTTTAAGGATACGTTAGTCGCGTTGCGGCTAAGATCAACTTAAACGTTCGTTAAGGATACGTTAGTCCTGTTTGAGACTAAGATCAACTTAACGTGATCGTTTAGATCCGACAAAAGAGCGTTTGGGCCCTATTGTTCCAGTTTGGGAGATTCATAGTCCAATTTGGGACTAAAGTCTGTTTGGAGGATACGTTAGCCATTTTTGAGGCTAAGATCGACTCAAACGTTTGTTAAGGATACGTTAGTCCAGTTTGAGACTAAGATCAACTTAACGGGATCGTTTAGATCCGACAAAAAAGCATTTGGGCTCTATTGTTCCAGTTTAGGGACATGGTGGTCCAATATTAGTTTAGGGACGTCTCGGTCCGATATTAGTTTAGGGGACGTCTCGGTCCGATATTAGTTTAAGGACGTCTCGGTCCGATATTAGTTTATGGACATTTCGGTCCATCATTAGTTTAGGGACGTTTCGGTCTGATATTAGTTTAAGGACGTTTCGGTCTGATATTAGTTTAAGGACGTCTCGGTCCGATATTAGTTTATGGACATTTCGGTCCACGAGTTTAAGGACCCCGCAGTCCATATCGATGTGTGGTCGTTGGGACCCGTCACCTCTTTGACGTCGTTGAGGAATTACAACGACGGATGTCAAAGGAGTTCGGAGATGTACCCTCGAACCGGATGTAAATTGATTTAGAAGAGCAATTTTGCTCAGTCAATTTAATTTAAGGACTTATGGCCAAAATTGGGCTAAGTCCAGTTGAAATGTTCAACATTTTATTTGCTTTTGCATTGCATTTCTTTTTTTATTTTTATTTGGGCCTTGCCCAGAAAGGATGCAGAGCATCAATTTGTTTTGGGCTCTGCCCTTTTAGGAATGATGCAAGGCATCAATTTTATTTGGGCTCTGCCCTTGTATAAAGGATGCAAAGCATCAATTTATTTGGGCTCTGCCCATTTATTGCCTTGCAATTTATTTTGGCCTGTCAGGTCATTTTGGTTTGGGCCTGGCCCTTTAGAAAATGCATTGCATTTATCAAGCGCTTTGCGCCAATCAAAAAGCACAACAGTGCAAATTTATAAGTGCAAAGCACTATTAATTTGAGAATCTTTTAGATTCAAGAACCAATGGTTCATAAAAGAAGTGCAAAGCACTATTTGATTTCTTGATCTAATTTAGATCAAAGAAGAACAAGTTTTTCTTTTTATTTCAAGAACCAAAGGTTCATAAAAGTGCAAAGCACTATTTTTTTTATTTCTGTTTTTTTTTTCTTGTTTTAGAGAACCAGTGGTTCATAAGAAGTGCAAAGCACTATTAATTTAAGAACCTTTTAGGTTCAAGAACCGATGGTTTATAAAATAAGTGCAAGGCACTATTTTTATTTTTTTATTTATTTATTGAAGATCCATGATCTTGTTCATAAGAGAAATTTCTCTTCTTTAAAAGGTTTTTACCTTTTTTTTTTATTCTTCAAGAGTTCTCAAGAGTTCTCTTCTCTCTTTTTTTTTTAGCCAGATCTTTTTTTTTTTGAAATGAGGTCTAGGGTTCTTTTTATAGTACCCATGAATTAGTTATAATTTGTTACATAAATCGTTTTCTGAGTGATTTGGGTAATTTTCCCCACCGTTGGATTTTTGATCCAAAGGCCCCTGCTTTACAGAAGAAAATCTTCTTGTTTTAACAAGAACAGAAAAGATTTATTCTGTTTTGCGTAACTCCCCCAGCGCGTGACACGTGTCGCGCAGCTGTGCTTGCGCAACAGCGCAGACACGTGTCGCGCAACTGATTTTTTTTTTTTTTTGCTTGCGCAACTGCGCGCTGACACGTGTCGCGCAGCGCACTGCGCAGCTGCGCTGACACGTGTCGCGCACTGCGCAGTTTCGCACTGCGCAATTTTTTTTTTTTTTTTTTTTGAAGAGCTTTGCTCTGATTGGAGAAAGTACAGAAACATTGCTTCTTTTTCCACTTTGGAATTTAAACAGAGCTTTGCTCTGATTGGGATAAACAAATGGCTCTCCTAGACACAGCACGATCTCGCCCCCAATACCGGGAGAGACGAATCCCCTGCCGATCCGCTCACGTGCCTCCATATGGCTCGGGACTGTACCCAAAAACTACCTGTTTGCACGACTCCTTTGAGCCGTGGTAAGGTAGAAATCAAAGCACAGTGGGAACTCACACGAGACAAATGACGACCTCAGGTCGATGAACTAACCTGTACACATGTCACCAGGGAACTGCTATCTGACGATATGTATAATACCAACTAGCAGGTTCCCGGCGAGTCCTGTCCGGTGTACTCATAACCCAATGAGCACCTGTATACATCTTAGGTGATCCAACTGACACCAGTGGCTTGTGAGACCGGCCACCGCCCCTCATCGGGGTCTCGACTGTATACACTAGTCTACTCCGGAGTATCGATGCCCTATCTCGAAACTCCCACGACTAGGGACCATAATTAAGGATATGCGTATAAACTAACCAACTCTCACGTATATGATCGTCATCATACAGTTGGTAGTAAAGCAAGATCCTAAGGGCTCTATCAAAGTGTAACATGTAATCAATCACCTGAACATGTACACGACTGATAAAGGCAAACCAGATAGCATACTATCATCTTGAGTAAGATTGTCCTACCGGTATAGGTCCTTCGCAATCATTGCAATCGCGTACCTGCGATCCAATAATTGACTCTGAGGGCACTATCTCCAACAATCTCCCACTTGCACTCAAGGCTAATTATTGCGATGTCGACTACTCACAGCCCGTGTGAAACCGAACATCCAACTCCTCTACTAATCAGTTTCACAAAACCCGTTTGTAAAACTTTTGTGTTCGAGAAATAGCCTCAGTGAGTGGATCCGCCTAGATGTTTCTTTCTATATCTCTCTTAATCTCAAGTTCGCGGAGAAAGCCATCTCCTGAATTGAGTAATACCTGTCTTAGAATATGTCTGGATGTCTGATGGGACCTAGTTCATAAATGAACTCCAAATCCAAACTTCTAAGACTGTATCGATCACTAAACCTAATCAGTATCTGGCACCATGCCACCCACAGTATCCTTTTGGACCACCTGTCCATAATACTGTCCCTCGTCAGAGGGAAAACTGTAACTCTGACAATCACTCTGTCATCCATGTCACCTTTGAAGCCAGGAATGATAACCGTCTCCCGAAGGAGGCTGCCGTCATCAAATCCGTAGAACATGTACTTATGTTCAAAAACTGCTTCCTTATGTTTCTCCAGGATTGGATTAATACAACTTATCGCATCAAATGCAAAAACAATATCTGGTGTGGTACTTGACATCTCATGATTGACTCAGTTGCCTAAGCAAGTGATCTGTCAATCATGCACATCCCTCTCCCCTTTAGTCTGTAAGACACCTTTAGTGAGGGTAACTCCATCACCTGCAGGTACACCACCATGCTAGGAGTCATTTATTCTAAAAACCATTAGAATACTGTCAAAGTACCCACATTGGGAAACTACCCAAATCCAGATCTAAAACCATAGATCCAGAAACCAGAATGTCAAATATTATATCCATATCCTATCTGGAGAAACAACTGTGTGACGACCACAGTACAACCGATCGTAGTATAGGAATTTTACTTCCTACTCTGTGTATGTCATCCAGATACCATGACATCACACCCTACTACCTTCTTAACAGATCCATCCCTTATTCTGATGAAGTCAAACCTATGATTGTCACATCAAAATTAGACGATCCATCTCCGCTATAACTGCTCAAGTCTATAAATAGACATAAGCTACTTGCCCACTATGCTTCTGCTGCTCCCACTGACTATGACAACCCTCCTTCCGGGTCTCATAGCTTGGAACAACAGTAGTGTCAAGTCTGGGTGGATAAATACCTCCCTGTCACCGTCCTTGAGGCTACCGGAGTACCTTTCGGGTGTCTGAGGTTACCCACCATATCTGCGGAGTGGCTAATGGAATGTCAAACCTGATTGAATATATAGGTCCTATTAAATTTTCCGTAATCGTTTGCGGTTCTGGAATCACTTCCAGTTCTACCATACTCCCACTACTGTTTTCTGAAAAAGTCCATTTTACTAAAACTGTGGCGAGTCAAGAACAATATCACTATTGATCTTCCAAATGGTAGAATATCAACCCTCGTCATAGCCAGGGTCAACCCACAAGCAGCCATTACAGAAACGTGCCCTGAGTTATCGAGAGTCTGGTTTTAAGCATAAGCTGGACAACTCCCCGTAGCTTAACACTTTTAAGGTACGAACTATTCTATATCCAATATAGAAACTTTGGCACTTATTTAATTGGAACCAGATTCAAATCATGCAGCTGTCTCCAGTGCATATCACCTTAATGGAAAGAGGCTAATCAGCATTACTCAACTTAGGAATCCATCCAATTATGAGTAACCTGAAAGAGAAATATGTTTCTCAAAACCATTACTATCATCTGAATACCAATCACAAGAATCTACATCTTCGATCTCTTTGAAGAATCTCGATACTTGTGATACCTGGTTCTCTACTTAATTCTTATACCCACAACTTCTCAAAACTTAGACCATGTATTTCTACGAAACACTTGTCTAAAAACTAGAGAAGTTATAAGTAAACAGAACATAGTACGAGGACCTACCCCTTTGTCCTGTAGGACACTTGGACAACATACAATACTCTGCATAAGTCCGCTGAGTTAAACAACTCATAACTTGTGCGTCGTAGGTTGAAAACTGTACCCTGGCGATTTCCTCAAATATCACCAATTACAAAGAATTCCGATATAATGAGGATAATCACCTAATTCCCAATAACTTACTCCCACTCATCATCTGTAAAACCATACAGATATGAGAATGAAACCTGGTAAATACATACCCTTGGAGTAAGTATCTAATCGGGAAAACAGTTTTCTTTTAACAATGCACTGAAACATGAAAATGTTTCATAGGGGTATCCTGGAATTCATAGCAATGCCTCTTCCATAATCCAATTCATGACTTCAACCGTATATTTTATTGCCATCTCTCCAAATTCCTTTATTTGTCTTTAGTCGTTACCTTCTGTACACCTTCGTTAGGCTAAATGGTTTTCTTCCTTCCCTACCGTTCGGCACCAGCCTATGGTTTGGAAGAAGACTATCCAGTAAGCATAATAGGTGTACCCTCCTAAACCAAGGAGTACTCATATCTTGAGAGAAGGTGATGATAAAAGACAATTGAATAATACCTTATTCCTTTAAAAGTGAAATAGGAGTGGCGATGAAGTACGCGGTTTTGGTCGTGAATGATATCAGTCGCAATTTACTTTGCCCTCTTTCTAATCCCTTTATTTTGTCTTTAGTTATTGCCTTCTGCACACCCTACTTAGGCTAATTGGTTTTCTTCATTCTCTACCTTTCGGCACCTGCCTATGGTTTGGAATAAGACTATCCAATAAGCGTAATAGGTGTACTCTCCTAAACCAAGGAGCCCTCGCAACCTGAGAGAAGGTGATAATAAAAGACAACTGAATAAACCAATTCTATTTCTCCTGAACCTGGATCCATCCTCGAAAAAGTCCCTTCGAGTTCGTATATAACCATACGATGGATCTATCCAATGGAAGTGGATATCCGTAGTAATACGGGTGTTCTGAGAAATTCAAAGGGTAAAAGAAGGAGTGGCAATGACTTATGCAACTCAGACAATCCAAAAGCCAGTATTTTAAGAAGATTCGGTCAACTTGGTCACTGAGTCATAGTCTAGGGTCGGTCAATGGTCGCTGCTAAAGAGAGAGAGAAATGAAACACTCTGCGTGCACTCTAACCTAGATCAGAATGGTTATCACTTTATCTAATCCGGAAACCTCCCACTGTCCTGTCAAATTCTCCTCCAAACCTGAAAGAAGAATCAATCGGGATCACCCGAAAGAGAAAACCAACTCATCAGCGGGAATCGGGATCTAACTCTCATCGCATGATAACGTGATGGAATGCATCCACGTTACTCATACTCCAGAAGGTATGCGCATACTTGGCAAGTTTCAGTTTCTTTAGAAACTCCCGATAAGATTTTTGCCCCATGCTCTTATGACCTTGGCGTTGGTCAAAATATCATAAGTCACATGCCAAGTTCTACCCGTCACTATCTTGTCAATTTGAACCCACCCGCACATGCCCTTGACGTTGGCCAAAATGGCAGAACGACTGTCCCAAACCAACTCATCTATCTATGCAACAATTGAATACCCAGCAACTACCAAACACTATGCCTTGGCGTTGGTCAAAATACATAGCTTGAATACTACTGAATACCCAAAAGAAGTGACGGAGGGCTACGGCTGGTTTTTGGCGAAAACCCTTTAACGTAACGAACTTGATATCGCTGAAGGAACCTGATAGCTTTTTAAAATATAGTGGAGAAAACCTTTAGCTAAAGAGGTCACTCCCGGTGAAGGGATCTCGGCTCTTTCCCCGTGGAATGAGGTGCAGGATATTCCACTGAATACCGCGATGCAAAGCAACATGTAATCGACTATAGTGAAGTTATTACCCTGACGCAAACTTCTGCCCAAGGGGTCAGTCCCGGTGAAGGGATATCGGCCCTTGCCCCGCCGAATGAGGTGCAGGATATTCCACTGAATACCGCTATGCAAAACAAAAGGAAACGTCTTTGTAATAATACCTTTTTAAATTTGTTCCAACAACTGCAAAAAGGTTTGCTTTCCTTTGCATTGATCAGAATCAACGCAGTCCCATCAATCAATCACACCAGAAAAGAACGAAAATAAAATGTACGTATATGCCATCCGCATTCGTCACTGGGTCCCGTCATCACCCGTTAGGTTACTTAACTAACGACAGAGCGGGGACTGGACTAGCGCGGGTGTAAAACATATACAACATCTAATAGTATATAAACCAATATACAATAATCGCTCCAGGCGTGATAATATGCAACATTACAGAAAAGTAATAAGTATCACAGAACAATACAGATAATCTGGGATCCCCGGGTTTCACAGAGCCGCTGCTGAAACCCGACGTTCCCCTGTCCTGTGGATAGCCTGTGCAATGAAACCTAGACCCCTACGAGTGCGGCAAGTTACCCGCCAAAACCTGAAGCGAGGCAGCCTCCTACAGCAAAGTGAATGGACCACCCTGCACTTCACGGAATCCGGTAATCTTGGGCACCCCTCCTTGGGTCAACCTGTACCCCCTATGAGTGCGGCGAATAGTCTGCCAATTCTAGAGTGGGGCCCCTCTGCCTCTCAAAGCCATGAGATGCGGACCCGTTGCCCCTCAGAACCCGGCTATCCGTGCACTCCGTCGCGGGGTAAAACCTAGTACAGTAATGAAAAATAGTACAACAGGTATATCGACCGCAACCTGGTCGTGCCCCAAAAGAATATTATACAACAGGCAGTGACGGCAGTCCACAAGTTGGACGCTCGCCCCGCAATATCAAATGTACAAATAAATCCAAACTGCACTATCATTGCATACTGCTATCCACCACGAAAAATCGGCAACATCACAGCACAACACAGAACATCAACGCGAATGTCACGTTCGCAAACCCGTCTAAAAGAACTATAGCAATCAGACGCGGTTTACCGATCAAATGACATTCCCGGTCGGAGATATAATGTAAGCACTGTAAACTAACATGTTTAAATTTCGATCGACTAAATATCACAAAGTGGGCCCCACAAACAACTGGTGAACAGTAACAAAATCTGGGCCCAAAAGATATGTACCAAAAACCCCAATTTCCATAGAAGAATACACTGTGCAAGTTTGGGGGCATGATCACTCAGAACGGCCGCGGATGCGCGGCCAAACCATAGGTTTGGCCGCGATTCCGCGGCAGTCTTGTCGATTCATGAGCCCAAATTTGTACGGTGTTCTAATAAAACCCTGCTGAATTTTCTGTGATATGTAAAATTAATTTTGGAACCCTTTTAAAATCGACAGAAACTCAGAATTAGAATTTTGCGGTTTTCGATATCTGGTTCGATCGATATTTTAAACGCGTTAGCACAAGTTAGTAAAGCAAAATGGTGAGGCTCTGATACCACTGTAAGTGTACGGTAGCGCCCCAGCCGTCTACAGACGCCAAATGCGGAACAAAAACTTTTTAACTGGCGCTATCGTATACTTTAACCCGGATCTGCCATTATTGCTAAACTAACAAACTTTAAAGAGTGTATAAAGGTTATACCGAACGATCCGAGTCCTTCGTTCTTTAACCATCATCCCACGTTCCGTTGCGGCTGCTTCGATCTCTTCGATCTCCGATCTGCTCGTCCAGGTGGCACCACGTCGACGATTCTTTAAACGGGCTCCCGCCTCTGACTCGAGGCAACTCGGTCGTCAAGTTTGCTAAAAGAGACGACCAAGATTGATGTAGAGAATGAGTAGAAGACTTTGTCTCGTTCCGTCCAAAGCTATGGACGAACGGTTAATGAAGTTGCCACTCGAATCAGGTGATGGAATGAAATGAGCTGTGAAATTCCATACACCCCAAAATCTATCATAATCTTTTTACCAGATGAAAACTCAAGTGAGAGAGAGAGAGAGGAGGGGGCCGGCCATATATAGGGAGGTGGGGGGTGAGTTTAGGAGGAGGGAGGTGACCACAAGAAAATATCATGTGTGAACACAAACAAATATCTAGTGTGAACACAAATAAATATCTAGTGTGAACACACAGTGTAAACACAAAGAAAGCAACCAATGAAACAATAACACCTCACTGCTTCTAGAACCTTCTAGAAGCATCCACACTCATCTCAAGAAAAGATAAACCCGTCTTTAACCGAATGTTAAAAGACGGCTGATAAAAAACTGGAAACTGACAACTTCCAAAAGTGATCCCGAAACGAATTTCAGGATAACCCCGTAACTGTATAAATATACCCGCATTTGTATTACGACCGAATACAAATGCAACTGAGACAAAGATATTATAACTACTCAATAAAATACTCGGATCCGGCTTAAACCAAAGCCGACCAGTATCATCTGCCCGAAAAATAACACGTGCGTAAACGCACGTGCATTTTCCGAACCCTGCCATAAAACCATACGGCCTCTACAACGTTTCGCCCGAACTTAGGAAACTATCTGTGGGGGACTCTAATGACTCGTCAGTACCCTGGCAGTGGGTTTAACCACAAACCGTCAGCGGCACTAGCTATGCGTAACGGCTGCCCATGGACTGACCTCAAGGGAGGCCGATGAGCGAACTCATCCGGAAACCCTACTGAGCCTAACAGTGACAATGTATATACAGTCCGGTCCGTTCGTCAATGAGTATCGCATATCTGCCTAGGGGGCTAGTAACGTCAGACCCCCAATAGCAGTATAAGTCGTGTCGGAGTGTAGCCCAATAACACCCTGAGATACTACTGGAGTACCTACCAGTAAATCTCTTGCCACGGCCGTGGGCTATGTGTAATGGCTCTCCTAGACACAGCACGATCTCGCCCCCAATACCGGGAGAGACGAATCCCCTGCCGATCCGCTCACGTGCCTCCATATGGCTCGGGACTGTACCCAAAAACTACCTGTTTGGACGACTCCTTTGAGCCGTGGTAGGGTAGAAATCAAAGCACAGTGGGAACTCACACGAGACAAATGACGACCTCAGGTCGATGAACTAAGTTGTACACATGTCACCAGGGAACTGCTATCTGACGATTTGTATAATACCAACTAGCAGGTTCCCGGCGAGTCCTGTCCGGTGTACTCATAACCCAATGAGCACCTGTACACATCTTAGGTGATCCAACTGACACCAGTGGCTTGTGAGACCGGCCACCATCCCTCGTCGGGGTCTCGACTGTATACACTAGTCTACTCCGGAGTATCGATGCCCTGTCTCGAAACTCCCACGACTAGGGACCATAATTAAGGATATGCGTATAAACTAACCAACTCTCACGTATATGATCGCTATCATACAGTTGGTAGTAAAGCAAGATCCTAAGGGCTCTATCAAAGTGTAACATGTAATCAGTCACCTGAACATGTACACGACTGATAAAGGCAAACCAGATAGCATACTATCATCTTGAGTAAGATTGTCCTACCGGTATAGGTCCTTCGCAATCATTGCAATCACGTACCTGCGATCCAATAATTGACTCTGAGGGCACTATCTCCAACATTAACGATGTTAAGGTACGGGGAGTTGTCCGGCTTATGATTAAAACCAGACACTGGACAACTCAAAGCACGTTTCTGTAATGGCTGTTTGTGGGTTGACCCAGGCTATGAAGAGGGTTGACTTTCTACCATAAGAAAGATCAATAGTGATATTGTTCTAGACTCGCCACAGTTTTAATAAAAATGGATTTTTTTCCAAAAAAAAACATTAGTGGGAGTATGGTAGAACTGGAAGTGATTCCAGAACCGCAAACGATTGCTGAAGATTTGATAGGAACCTAAAGATTCAATCTGGTTTGACTTCCATTGGCCACTCCGCAGATAAGGTGGGTAACTTCAGGCATCCGAGAGGTACTCCGGTAGCCTCAAGGATGGTGACAGGGAAGTTCTTGTTTACCCACACTTGCCATTGCTGTTGTTCCAGGCTGCGAGACCCGGCGGGAGGATGAGTATAGCGTCGTTCTGAACTGGCTTCAGAAGTGTACGTGTATATGACTCTGCCAGAGGGTTGTCGTAGTCAGTGGGAGCAGCAGAAGCATTGGTGGACAGGTGGCTTATGTCTATTTATAGACTAAAGCAGATATAGCGGAGATAGATCATCTATTTCTGACATGACAGTCATAGGTTTGACTTCATCAGAATAGGGGATGGATCTGTTGAGAAGGTAGTAGGGTGTGATGTCATGGTATTTGGATGACATACACAGAGTAGGAAGTGATATTCCTATACTACGATCGGTTATACTTTGGTCGTCACACAGTAGTTTCTCCACATGGAACTTGGACATTATATCAGACATACTGATCACTAGATCTATGGTTTTAGATCTAGATTTGGGTGGTTTCCCAATCAGGGTACTTAGACAGCATTCTAAAAGTATTTAGAATGGACGACTCCTGGCATGGTGGTGTACCTGCAGGTGATGGAGTCACCATCTCTAAAGGTGTCTTACAGACTAAAGGGGAGAGGGATGTGCATGATTGGCAGATCACTTGCTCAGGCAATTGAGTCAATCATAAGATGTCAAGTACCACACCAGATGTTGTTCTTGCACTAGATGCAATAAGTTGACATTGATCCTATCCTAAAGAAACAGTCGGAAGCAGTTTTAGAACATAAGTAGATGTTCTAGAGATATGATAACGACAGCCTCATTCGGGAGACAGTTATCATTCCAGGCTTCCAAGGTGACCTGGACGACAAGGAGGTTGTCAGAGTTATAGTTTTTCCTTCTGACGAGGGGCAGTATTTTGGACAGGTGGTCCAAGGCAATACTGAGGGAGGCATGGCACAGGATACTGATTGAGTTCAGTTGACGATACAGTCTAAGAAGTTTGGATTTGGAGTTCATTTATGAGCTAGGTCCCATCAGACATCCAGACACATTCTAAGACAGGTATTGCTCATTTCGGGAGATGGGTTTCTCCGCGAACTTGAGATATAGAGAGACATAGAAAGAGACATCAAAACGGATCCACTCACTGAGGCTATTCCTCGAACGCAATAGTTTCGCAAACGAACTTTGTGAGACTGACTAGTAGAGGAGTTAGGTGTTCGGTATCACACGGGCTGTGAGTATGCGACATCGCAATAATTAGCCTTGCGTGCAAGTGGGAGATTGTTGGAGATAATGCCCTCAGAGTCAATTATTGGATCACAGGCACGTGATTGCAATGATTGAGGGAGGACCTGTCCCAGTAGGACAGTCTTACTCGAGATGATAGTATGCTATCTGGTTTATCTTTATCATCGTGTACTGCTTTAGGTGACCAGACAAGTCGCTATTACACGTTGATAGAGCCCCTAGGATTCTTGCTTGACCACCAGCAGTATGAGCGCGATCATATAAGTGGGAGCTGGGGTCTATATGCACATCCTTAAATAGTCCCTAGTCGTGGGAGTTTCGAGACAGGGCCTCGATGCTCCAAAGTAGACTAGTGTATACAGTCGAGACCCCGACGAGGGGCGGTGGCCGGTCTCACAAGCCATTGGTATTAGTTGGTTCACCTAAGATGTATACAGGTGCTCATTGGGTTATGAGTACACCGGATAGGACTCGCCGGGAACATGCTAGTTGGTCTTATACCTGACGTCAGATAGCAGTTCCCTGGTGACATGTGTACAGGTTAGTTCATCGACCTGGGGATCGTCATTTGTCTCGTGTGAGTTCCCACTGTACTTTGATTACCACCCTACCACGCTCAAAGGAGACGTGCAAACAGGTTTTAGTTGGGTACAGTCCCGAGCCACATGGAGGCAGTGAGCGGATCTTCAGGGGTTCGTCTCTCCCGGTATTGGGGGTGAGGTCGCGCTGTGTCTAGGAGAGCCATTACATGAAGCCCTCGGCCGAGGCAGGAGATTTACTGGTAGATATTCCAGTAGTATCTCAGGGTGTTCTGGGCTACACTGCGACACGACTTGTACCGCTTTTGGGGGTCTGACTTTTACCAACCCCTTAGGCCCTCCATGCGATGCTCATAGACGAACGGACCGGACTGTACGGATATTGTCACTGACAGGCTCAGTAGGGTGTCAGGATGAGTTCGCTCATCGACGTCCCTTTTGGTCAATAGCTGGTGGCCCGTCACGTATTGGCTTATACCTCTGACGTACTAGTGGTTAAATCCACAACCAAGGTGTTGACGAGTCTTTAGAGTCCCCCACATTCAGTTGCTCAAGTTTCGGGCGAAACACTGTAGAGGCCGTATGGAGATATGGCAGGGTTCGATCAGATACATGCGGTATTGCACGGATCAGGATCGAACGGATAATACTAGCCGACTTTGGTTTAAGCCGGATCCTAGTATTGTACAGTGTAGAGTTTGTCTCATTGCATTTGTATTTCGGTCGGAATACAAATGCGGGTGTGTATACACAGTATCGGGGTTTTCCTGTAATTTATTACGGGACCAGTTTTCTGGAGTTGCCAGTTTGCTTTCCGTTTCGGCCATTTTCATTTGTATCTTTCATTGGCCGAAGATTGGTGGAAGAGGGCTTATTTGCATTTGTGTAAATAAGTATTTGTGGAGGGTGTTCTTTGCATATTCTTGTATCATGATTATTCCTCCACCATTTGACTTCTTCTTCTTCTCATCATGGCTTGACTTTTGAGTCATCATGGTTGTTGATGATCAGCTTGTTGGAGTGTTGGTTTTGGTGCAATCATGGTTGTTGATGCTGGTTGTTTTGGAGTGTGGGTTTTGGTGCAATCATGGTTGTTGATGCTGGTTGTTTTGGAGTGTGGGTTTTGTTTGTGATGATTTCCCTTCTTAATTATCTTTATTCCCTTGCATTATGGTTGTGGTTCTATCATCCATTGACCACTCTCTCTCATTCTCTCCTCTCCCATAGCCATGGCCGGCCAAGCTCCAAGGGGGCTGTCCCAATTTTGTGCAAGGGGATTTTTGGTTTTTTAGCTTCACAAAAATCCCATAGTTCCACCTCCAAAGTATAGTTCATTCCTCCACCAAATGGCAAACTCCATAACCCCAAATGAGACATGGTTCTACACCATTCTGCAGCAAACCTTGGGCACGTCGACTCGCCAGCTTCGTGCCCGAGTTGTCTCGGTATAGAGGTGGGAGCCCGTAAAAGAAGCTGGTGACGTGGTGCCCTTCCGGAGACGAGGTGGAGACCAGAGCTTCCGCGAGAGATCGGGAAGACGACGAGAAGAACGGAGGACACGGATCAGTCGGTATATCTCTCTTCCCCATCTTGTAGTTAGCTAGGACTAGTTAATGGCCCGATCCGGGTTTTAGTGCGCGGTGGTGCCGGTTCAAGAAAATTTAAAGTTAACCATCGCTTCCGCATTTGGCCTCGGGATGGAGGCCGGGGCGCCGCCGTGCACTTATACAAAGCACAGTGGGAACTCACACGAGACATATGACGATCTCAGGTCGACAAATTAACATGTACACATGTCACCAGGGAACTGCTTGTAGGGTTCCTAGGCACTCTAATGAGGTCTCACAAGGCATCAACCATGCCAATTTCAAATTTTACAAGTGCCGAGAAACCCTAATACGGATTCGTTGACTAGAGTTTAGGCGAAAAGTGAAACTAGTTAACATTTTAACTAAAGGAAAGAGGCTACAACCTTTGTAGATCTGGTTCTCCACTTTCTTAGCTCCACGTAGACGTCCTCTCGCTGTCCATCTCGAATCCCAGACTCTTGCATCGGCTTCATCGGAGAAATGGACGGGCTAGGTCGTCGGCTTCGATGCCGAAGATGATCTACGTCGAGGCAACACAAGATCAAGCTTCAACTTCACCGAGTCATGAAACTTGTGAAGAAAACACCCTATACTACTTGGCAAGAGGTAGAGGGTGAAGAAATAGAAGGTGGATTCACTTTAGAATTGGATTTCTCACTCTTTTACTCAAGATGCCATTAATGGAGGCAAGCTTTTCTTCTTGATGAAGATGAAGAAGAAGAAGATAGAATATGATAAGTGTTAGATTAAAAATGAAAATAATATGAATACTTATCATATACTAACCATGGTCAAGTGTAGAGAGTAAACTAGGGTTAGGTGAATGGTTAGGTTAAGAGAAGAAAGCAAAAATGGTCAAGGTTTGAACCCTTCATGAAGCTTCATGAAACAAACAAGAAAATCCACCATTTCCATTTTCTTTTCCAAAATCAATAATCAAAATAAATAAATGAATAAGTAAACAAAACCCTAACCATTCATATAACCATGGTTTAATCTTTACACAAACTCAAGTTAACATGTATCATCAAACATGATACAATCAAGTGCACACAAAAATATATCACATATACAATGTGCACATCAAGTGAGAAAATCCTTTTAAAATGAACCAATACTAGTTAATGCAAAGTAATATATCAAATATATAATTATACATTAAATCATTAAATCAATACTTGATTCAATGATCCGGTCATGTAGCACATAACCGACTAGTATCCAATGTATCGACTTATCGAATCAATCTTCGATTCGATAACTAGGTTATATCGCATACAACCAATCGAAACATTCATCGCGAGAATGAAATACGGTATCACATACACGCATTATTCTCGGTCCCGCACATATCTCATATGCGCTCCTATTTCGTTTCGCTTGAGCCAGGAAACCTCTGTGTAGGACTCTAAAGACTCGTCAATACGCCGGTAGCAGATGATGATCATATCAAGCATCCACAGGCAGCAAGCGGTCTGCCAAACATAACGGCCACCCGGGTATTGAGCGATCAGAAGATCGACGAGCAAGCCCGCTCACACTCCTGTGAATCCAACCAGTAACACTTACCATGCAGTCCGGTCTGTTCGTCTGATATGTCGCATATCAAGTCTAGGGGTGGTAAACGTCAGACCCCAATAACCGATAAGTCGTGCCGATGTGAGGCTCATAACGGGTCGAGAAACTACTGGTAACACTTACCAGCAGATCTCTGATCAGCCCTGGCCAGGGACTTCCCTGTTACGGCCAATCGAGCACAGCGCAACATCAACCCCCAATACCGGGAGAGACGAACCCCTCCTATCGCTCATTGCCTCCATGTGACTCGGGACTGTGCCCAAAAACCACCGTTTTGCACGCCCTCATGGACGTGGTAAGGTGGAGATCAAAGCACAGTGGGAATCACACAAGACTCCATGACGATCTCGGGTCTACAGACTATCCTGCACAAGTGTCACCAGAGAACTGCCATCTGACGTGAGGTATAATACCATCTGGGAGTTCTCGGCGAGTCCGTCCAGTGTACCCAGTCTCCACTGAGCACCCGTATACCATCTCTGATGTCAAACACCAATGGATATGGGATCATCAATCGCCCATCTCATAGGTCAAGAAGCGTATACGCTAGTCTACATTGGTATATCGATGCCCCGTCTCGATACACCCACGACTAGGGACCTTGAAGGATGTACCTATGGACTACCATGTCCCCACTAGTATGATCTGCATCATAGTCCAGGTAGTCAAGTACACATCCTAAGGGCTTTACCAACATGTAACTATAAGACAGTTTAAAGAGACAAGTGTACATGTTAAGATAAAGAGCAACCAGATAGCATACTATCATATCGAGCAAGAAAGTCATCTCTATATATGTCCAAGCATCCAATATAATATACATCATCTGTACAATACTGGCCTCTAGGGCATACATACAACTAACAATCTCCCACTTGCACTAGGGCCAGCTGCTGTTGTATTGCATACCGAGCATCCCGAAGAGTCTCTCAAACTGTATCTGGGGAATGGCCTTCGTGAGTGGATCCGCCGTATTGTTCTTCGTGTCAACCCTCCTGACCTCGATCTCCCGGCGATCAACTATCTCCCGGATCAGGTGATACCGCCTCAGAATATACCTGGATCGCTGATGGGACCTGGGTTCCTTGGCCAAAGCCACCGCTCCATTGTTATCACAATACAAAGGTATTGGATGCTCAATGGATGGAACCACTCCAAGTTCAGTAATGAACTTCTTGATCCAGACAGCCTCTTTAGCAGCATCGTTGGCAGCGATGTATTCAGCCTCCATCGTCGAGTCTGCCACGATTTCCTGCTTGGAACTCTTCCAGCTAACCGCCCCTCCGTAAAGGGTAAAGACAAATCCTGACTGCGACTTAGAGTCGTCCTTATCACTCTGGAAGCTTGAATCGGTAAAGGACTCCACTTGGAGTTCTCCGTTACCATACACCAAGAGCATCTCTTTAGTCCTTCGCAAGTACTTGAAAATGCTCTTCACAGCTGTCCAGTGACTCTCTCCAGGATCAGCTTGATACTTGCTCACTACACTTAGTGAGTATGCAACATCGGGTCTAGTACATAGCATCGCGTACATGATAGAGCCTACAGCCGAAGCATAGGGTATCCCTTGCATGCGAGCTCTCTCCAAATCAGTCTTGGGAGACATCTCTTTGGAGAGAGTGACTCCAGAGATCGTGGGCAAGTTCCCACGCTTGGATTCTTCCATACTAAACCTCTTTAGTATGGTGTCAATGTACTTGGATTGGGACAATCCCAATATCCGTTTGGATCTATCTCTATAGATCCTGATTCCCAATATGCAGGAGGCATCACCAAGATCTTTCATTGAGAATCTTTGTGATAAGAAGAGCTTGACTGATTGTAGCATAGGAATATCATTTCCTATCAAGAGTATGTCGTCCACGTACAATACGAGGAAGACAACCTTACTCTCTGCCACCTTCTTGTAAATACAAGGTTCATCTGGGTTTTTGACGAAATCAAACTCTTTGATAACGACGTCAAAGCAGATGTTCCAACTCCGCGATGCTTGCTTTAATCCATAAATGGATTTAAGCAGCTTGCACACCTTCCCGCTGCTCCCACTGTCTACGAAGCCCTCTAGCTGAGTCATGTACACGCACTCTTCTAAATCACCGTTTAGAAAGGCGGTCTTAACATCCATTTGCCAGATTTCGTAGTCATGATATGCAGCGATGGCAAGCATGATCCGGATGGATTTAAGCATAGCCACTGGAGAAAAGGTTTCGTCATAGTCCACACCTGGTCTTTGACAAAAACCCTTTGCAACAAGTCTAGATTTGAAAGTCTCCACTTTCCCATCTACACCAATTTTTTTCTTGAAGATCCACTTGCTCCCAATGGGTTTTACCCCTTCAGGAGCAACTTCCAAAGTCCATACTTTGTTGGTGTACATGGATTACATCTCGGACCGCATTGCATCTAGCCATTTCACTGAGTCTTTACTCGTGATGGCCTGCTCGAAACTAGTTGGGTCATCATCCTCCATGATGCAATCCTCGCTACCACCATCCATGAGAAAGCCGTAGTATCTCTCAAGTTGGCGAGGAACCCTACTAGATCGGCGGAGAGGCTGAGATTCATTGGGAGCTACTGAATCTTCTGGTTCCACTAAATCTTCAGTTACGGTTTGTGTATCTGGAACTTCTTCCAGCTCTACCACTTTGCCACTAATTTCTTTTTCAAGGAATTCCTTTTCTAAAAAGGTGGCATATTGAGAAACAAACACATTTTGTTCTTCAGCATGGTAGAAAAGATATCCTTGGGAATTCTTAGGATATCCCACAAACTTGCAAAGAACTGACCGTGCCTCGAGTTTGTCTGGATTTTGCCTTTTGACATAGGCCGGACAACCCCATATCTTAACTCGTTTAAAATATGGTCTCTTCCCACTCCATATCTCATATGGTGTGGTAGGTACAGATTTAGATGGAACTTGATTCAATAGGTATGCTGCTGTCTCCAGCGCATATCCCTAGAAGGAAATAGGTAACTCAATTGTGCTCATCAGAGAGCGCTCCATATCTAATAGGGTGCGGTTTCTCCGTTCTGATACACCGTTGTGCTGTGGTGTATATGGAGGAGTCAGCTGAGAGAGAATCCCATTCTCTTTTAGGAAGTCCAGGAATTCATTGCTCAAGTATTCACCTCCTCGATCAGATCGTAGGATTTTAATACTTTTTCCGGTTTGGTTCTTAACTTCTTGTTTATATTCTCTAAATTTCTCAAAAGCTTCTGATTTGTGTTTCATCAGGAACACATACCCGAACCTAGAGAGATCGTCAGTGAATGTAATGAAGTATGAAGAACCATCCCTGGCATGTGTAGACATAGGACCGCATACATCACTATGTATCAGTCCTAAGAGTTCAGTAACTCTTTCTCCGTGTCCCGTAAACGGAGTTTTGGTCATCTTGCCTTTGAGACATGACTGGCAAGTGTCATAAGATGAAAATTCAAACGGATTTAAATATCCATCCTTATGCAACTTAGCCAGTCGTGTCGCATTGATGTGACCCAGTCTACAATGCCACAAGAAGGATTCGTTCAGTTCAGAACTCTTCCCCTTGTGTGTGTTTGTTATACTTAGAACTGTGGATTGATTTAGAACATAAATGCCATTGCATAACGTGCCTGATCCAACCAACTTTTGGTTACGGAAAATGTTCATAACATTATCCTGTAATACAAAATTATATCCCTCTTTACTCAATAAAGAAACTGATATAATGTTGCATATCAGGTTCGGCATGTAATAGCATTCGTTCAGAACCAATATATTACCATTTGGTAATGCAAGGTGATATTCCCCGACAGTCTTAGCTGCAACAATTGCACCATTTCCAACTCTAATGTCTTTATCACCTTCTCCAAGTTCTCTACCTTTCCTGAGCCCATGTAACTGATTACATATATGGGATCCTGACCCGGTATCTAATACCCAGGACGTAGAGCAAATGGAGAAACAGTTCTCTGTAACGAACACACCCGAAGAAAATGCATCATCATGTACTTTCTTCATCCGGGTAGCATGGGAATCCTGGTATTCCCCTATGTCCTGTTCATTCCCATAACTCTTATAAGAAAGAACGGAACCAACGTTCCCCAGCACAGTATAACATGCGGGTTCAGTCAATACATCCATATTATTATCTTTATTAGGGCATGACATGGTCGCTACCTGGAGAGAGAGAGAAGAAAACACTTTAGCGTATGCTCTTGCAAGATCAGATTGGTTATTATCTTATCTAATCAGGATGGCTCCCACTGGTTTTTATCAAATCTTCCTTCAAACCCTAAAAGGAAAGACTAGCCGGGATTAATTACACCTTACAACTTCGTCGATCTTTCAGCCAGGCCAGTGTCGGTACTTTGAGGGAGGTTCCCCGTGCTTTCGCACGGACCTAATTAAAGTAAACCTCGTTTTCCCAAAGGCGTAACCCCGTTGACACCTTTCTAGACACCTACTTGATCGGCTAATTGTAATGTGTAAAACTCTCCCAGGAGTAACTCTTTCTCGCAGTGGGTATCGGGATCCAACTATCTCATAGAAGGTATGCAATCTCATTGCAAATTTCAACACTTGAAATTCCCGATAATATTTTGCCCCTAGCAGCTATATGACCTTAACATAGTCAACAAATCATAAGTGCTAGTCAAGTTCAACCCGTCATTTCCTGATTGAATTAAACCCACTCGCACGACCCTTAACATAGTCAAGAAAGTCGCACGACTACCCTAATCCAATCGCATCATATGCTTATATAGATAAGCACTAATTAGCTACCGCACACTACGCCTTAACATAGTCAACAAACGTAGCACGAATACTAACTAGTACTTATCTGAAATGACGGAGGGCTACGACAAGTTTTTCTGAAAACCTATTGCGTAATGAACTTGATATCGTTGTAGAATCAAGTGAAGTTTTGAAATGGAGTGATTTTGAGGCTTTTCTAGTTTTGCTAAAGGGATCACTCCCGGTGAAGGGATCGTCGGCCCTTTCCTCGTCGAATGAGCTGCGGGATATATCATATATATCACTGTGCAAAGCAGAAACTATAGAAGCAATCAAAAGTCAAACCGAGTGTGTAGCATCTGCCAGTTATTACTAAAGGGGTCACTCCCGGTGAAGGGATCTCAGCGCTTTCCTCATCGAATAAGGTGCAGGGTATATCATATATACCGCTATGCAAAGCAAAACTGTAGCTACCCTTTTTATTTAAAATTTGATTCTACAACATCTTTTAGGTTTCTTTTCTTTCATTAATCACATTAATGAAGTCCCATCATTTAAGTCACCTAAACATCACAGATAAATACGACGTACACTTATGCCATCCGCATTCGCCTCGATTTCCCCTCGTGCACCGTTAGGTTAGGTAACTAACGACAGAGCAGGGCAGGGCTAGTGCGGGTGCAAAACATAAGTAACGTCTATATAATATATCATATATACTGTATACTGTATCCATCAGAACATATCAAATGATCACATCACAGATATCGCAGCAGAAAAAATCATATGAAATATTGGATATATTAGGACGTCCGTGTTTTCAATACGAGCCAGTATAAAACACGGATTCCACGGTCTTGATGAATAACCAATCCCACACCCCTAGACCCCTACGAGAGCGGCAAGCAACCCTACCAATTCTAGGGTTAGAAGACCCGGACTCGACTCCTCGAGATGGTCTCCCACTGGACCCTAGAACCCGGTTACTTGTGCTCCCCTCCTTGGGTCTATCCTAATGCGGAAAAGTAAATAATATACAAAAGGTGACATCTTCCGCAACCTGGTAGTGCCCCAATAAAAGAATATTACATACAAGTTTTTACATGAATGAAAATGAAAAACACTCATCTCACATAAAAAAAAACCCGGCTATTCAAACACGACAATCCAATATAACATATCCAGCAACACATAACATCATATGTCATCAACGTAAATAAGTATGCATACACCGATTGTCGTCGACGTATAGCAACGACAATCGGCAATACCATTACATACTACACTTACGGTCACAGAAAAGAAAGTGTAAAACTACAACAGTTGGAATCCGCAACCTCTTTAGACATCGTATGCCTAATCAAATGAAATACTTAGACATCACATGCCTAACAATTATAAACCCCGCATTTTAGTCCCATTATCGAAAACTCTTTTCAATATCAAGTGAGACTAAACTGCTAGATTTATAACATTCATTCAGTTATCTCATAACTGTTTGTGAATTCCAATTATTGTATCCCATTCCGGATAAATAGAAAATATTAAACTTTCCGATCGAACATTCGAACATCCAAGTTTTCCCGAAACCGTTCAATCACATGAAATAAGTTCAAAGACATTCACTTCATGCCTCAGTACCAACGGTCCAGCCGTAGAAGGGTCAAGCCAACGCCTCACATGTGGCACGCCGTACTGCCCCAAACCCTAAGGTTCAAAGGGCAGTTCAAGATGGTCACATAATCGAGTTAAGGTTTGTTGTCTTCTAGAGGGACCATCGCGTTACTTGCACTACTTAGAACGTCTTTAAACCTCAGAAAAATCCAACACTTGGAAATTTTCCGGCATGGAAAAATTGGGTATTTATATCCGGTCGAACTTTTTAACATATTCTAAAATTATCCGGAAAAACAATTAGACAAAGCTTGATAATCCGATCGAAACAACGATTTCCATTGCAACCCCAGAACACTCAACTCTTGAGTCAAATTAAAAATTCCCAGAAAACTCAGAATCAGAAAATAGGAATTACTGTGCAAAAATGGGAAGGTGACGTCATTATATGACCGCGGAACCGCCGCAGAAGCTAGGCTTCTGCCGCGGTTCCGCCGCGCTTTGGACTTATCTTTTGGAAAAATTTGCACCGTAATTCTTAGAATTCCCTGCTGAATTTTTTAAGCATTTTTAATATGGAAAAAACCCAGTTTTTGAAAAAAGTCCAGAGAGCATTTTTAAATTAGGGTTTCAGTTCGATCGGACTTCAAACTCCGTCTACGCATCGCCTAAGGCTCTAGCTAGGCTCTGATACCACTGTAGGGTTCCTAGGCACTCTAATGAGGTCTCACAAGGCATCAACCATGCCAATTTCAAATTTTACAAGTGCCGAGAAACCCTAATACGGATTCGTTGACTAGAGTTTAGGCGAAAAGTGAAACTAGTTAACATTTTAACTAAAGGAAAGAGGCTACAACCTTTGTAGATCCGGTTCTCCACTTCCTTAGCTCCACGTAGACGTCCTCTCGCTGTCCATCTCGAATCCCAGACTCTTGCATCGACTTCATCGGAGAAATGGGCGGGCTAGGTCGTCGGCTTCGATGCCGAAGATGATCTACGTCGAGGCAACACAAGATCAAGCTCCAACTTCACCGAGTCGTGAAACTTGTGAAGAAAACACCCTATACTACTTGGCAAGAGGTAGAGGGTGAAGAAATAGGAGGTGGGTTCACTTTAGAATTGGATTTCTCACTCTTTTACTCAAGATGCCATTAATGGAGGCAAGCTTTTCTTCTTGATGAAGATGAAGAAGAAGAAGATAGAATATGATAAGTATTAGATTAAAAATGAAAATAATATGAATACTTATCATATACTAACCATGGTCAAGTGTAGAGAGTAAACTAGGGTTATGTGAATGGTTAGGTTAAGAGAAGAAAACAAAAATGGTCAAGGTTTCAACCCTTCATGAAGCTTCATGAAAGAAACAAGAAAAGCCACCATTTCCATTTTCTTTTCCAAAATCAATAATCAAAATAAATAAATGAATAAGTAAACAAAACCCTAACCATTCATATAACCATGGTTTAATCTTTACACAAACTCAAGTTAACATGTATCATCAAACATGATACAATCAAGTGCACACAAAAATATATCACATATACAATGTGCACATCAAGTGAGAAAATCCTTTTAAAATGAACCAATACTAGTTAATACAAAGTAATATATCAAATATATAATTATACATTAAATCATTAAATCAATACTTGATTCAATGATCCGGTCATGTCGCACATAACCGACTAGTATCCAATGTATCGACTTATCGAATCAATCTTCGATTCGATAACTAGGTTATATCGCATACAACCAATCGAAACATTCATCGCGAGAATGAAATACGGTATCACATACACGCATTATTCTCGGTCCCGCACATATCTCATATGCGCTCCTATTTCGTTTCGCTTGAGCCAGGAAACCTCTGTGTAGGACTCTAAAGACTCGTCAATACGCCGGTAGCAGATGATGATCATATCAAGCATCCACAAGCAGCAAGCGGTCTGCCAAACGTAACGGCCACCCGGGTATTGAGCGATCAGAAGATCGACGAGCAAGCCCGCTCACACTCCTGTGAATCCAACCAGTAACACTTACCGTACCGTCCGGTTTGTTCGTCTGATATGTCGCATATCAAGTCTAGGGGTGGTAAACGTCAGACCCCAATAACCGATAAGTCGTGCCGATGTGAGGCTCATAACGGGTCGAGAAACTACTGGTAACACTTACCGGCAGATCTCTGATCAGCCCTGGCCAGGGACTTCCCTGTTACGGCCAATCGAGCACAGCGCAACATCAACCCCCAATACCGGGAGAGACGAAACCCCTCCTATCGCTCATTGCCTCCATGTGACTCGGGACTGTGTCCAAAAACCACCGTTTTGCACGCCCTCATGGACGTGGTAAGGTGGAGATCAAAGCACGGTGGGAATCACACAAGACTCCATGACGATCTCGGGTCTACAGACTATCCTGCACAAGTGTCACCAGAGAACTGCCATCTGACGTGAGGTATAATACCATCTGGGAGTTCTCGGCGAGTCCGTCCAGTGTACCCAGTCTCCACTGAGCACCCGTATACCATCTCTGATGTCAAACACCAATGGATATGGGATCATCAATCGCCCATCTCATGGGTCGAGAAGCGTATACGCTAGTCTACACTGGTATATCGATGCCCCGTCTGGATACACCCACGACTAGGGACCTTGAAGGATGTACCTATAGACTACCATGTCCCCACTAGTATGATCTGCATCATAGTCCAGGTAGTCAAGTACACATCCTAAGGGCTTTACCAACATGTAACTATAAGACAGTTTAAAGAGACAAGTGTACATGTTAAGATAAAGAGCAACCAGATAGCATACTATCATATCGAGCAAGAAAGTCATCTCTATATATGTCCAAGCATCCAATATAATATACATCATCTGTACAATACTGGCCTCTAGGGCATACATACAACTAACACTGCTATCTGACGATATGTATAATACCAACTAGCATGTTCCTGGCGAGTCCTGTCTGGTGTACTCATAACTCAATGAGCACCTGTATACATCTTAGGTGAACCAACTGACACCAATGGCTTTTGAGACCCGCCACCGCCCCTCGTCGGGGTCTCAACTGTATACACGAGTCTACTCTGGAGTATCGATGCCTTGTCTAGAAACTCCTACGACTAGGGACACTTTAAGGATGTGCTTATAGACCCAGCTCCCACGTATATGATCGCCATCATACTGCTGGCAGTCAAGCAAGAATCCTATGGGCTCTATCATCATGCAATAGTGAACTAAAGCATATATACGATGATAAAGACAAACCAGATAGCATACTATCATCTCGAGCAAGACTGTCATATCGGTATGGGTCCTCCCTCAATCATTGCAATCACGTACCTGCGATCCAATAATTGACTTAGAGGGCACTATATCCAACAATATCCCACTTGCACTTAAGGCTAATTATTGCGATGTCGCATACTCACAGCCCGTGTGATACCGAACACCCAACTCCTCTGCTAATCAGTTTCACAAAGCTCGTTTGTAAAACTATTGTGTTCGAGAAATAGCCTCAGTGAGTGGATCCACCCTGGTGTTTCTTTCTATGTCTCTCTTAATCTCAAGTTCGCGGAGAAAGCCATCTCCCGAATTGAGTAATACATGTCTTAGAATATGTCTGGATATTTGATGGGACCTAGTTCATAAATGAACTCCAAATCCAAACTTCTTAGACTGTATCGATAACTGAACCTAATCAGTATCCAGCACCATACCTCCCACAGTATCCTCTTGGACTACCTGTCCATAATACTGTCCCTCGTTAGAGGGAAAACTATAACTCTGACAATCACTCTGTCAACCATGTCACCTTGGAAGCCTGGAATGATAACTGTCTCCCGAAGGAGGCTGCCGTCATCAAATCCGTAAAACATTCACATATGTTCTAAAACTGCTTCCTTATGTTTCTTCAGGATTGGATTAATATAAACTTATCGCATCTAGTGCAAGAACAACATCTGGCGTGATACTTGACATCTCACGATTGACTCAATTGCCTAAGCAAGTGATCTGCCAATCATGCACATCCCTCTCCCCTTTAGTCTGTAAGACACCTTTAGAGAGGGTGACTCCATCACCTGCAGGTACACCACCATGCCAGGAGTCATCTATTCTAAATACCTTTAGAATACTGTCAAAGTACCCACATTGGGAAACTATCCAAATCTAGATCTAAAACCATAGATCTAGAAACTAGAATATCTAATATTATATCCATATCCTTTGTGGGGAAACAACTGTGTGACGACCAAAGTACAACCGATTGTAGTATAGGAATTTTACTTCCTACGCTGTGTATGTTATCCAAATATCAGGACATCATACCCTACTACCTTCTTAACAGATCCATCCCCTATTCTGCTGAAGTCAAAGCCATGACTATCACATCAAAATTAGATGATCTTTCTCTGCTATATCTGCTCAAGTCTATAAATAGACATAAGCTACTTGCCCACTATGCTTCCGCTGCTCCCACTGACTACGACAACCCTCTGGCAGAATAATATATACGTACACTTCTAAAGCTAGTTTAGAACGACGCTATACTTATCCTCCTGCCGGGTCTCATAGCATGGAACAACAATAGTGTCAAGTCTGGGTAAACCAGAACCTCCCTGTCACCGTTCTTGAGGCTACCTGAGTACCTCTCGGGTGTCTGAGGTTACCCACCATATTTGCGGAGTTGCTAATGGAATGTCAAACCTGATTGAATATATAGGTCCTATTAAATTTTCTGTAATCGTTTGCGGTTCTGGAATCACTTCCAGTTCTACCATACTCCCACTTCTGTTTTCTGAAAAAATCCATTTTACTAAAACTGTGGCGAGTCAAGAACAATATCACTATTGATCTTCCATATATTAGAAAATCAACCCTTGTCAAAGCCAGGGTAAACCCATAAACTGCCATTACAGAAACGTGCCTTGAGTTATCCAGTGTCTGGTTTTAAGCATAAGCTGGACAACTTCCCGTACCTTAACATCGTTAAGATATGAACCATTCTATATCCAATATAGAAACTTTGGCACTTATTTAATTGGAACCAGATTCAAATCATGCAGCTGTCTCCAGTGCATATCAACTTAATAGAGAGAGGCTAATCAGCATTACTCAACTTAGGAATACATCCAATTATGAGTAACCCGAAAGAGAAACAAGTTTCTCAAAACCATTACTAAAATACCAATCACAAGAATCTACATCTTCTATCTCTTTGAAGAATCCCAATACTTTCGATACCTGGTTCTCTACTTTATTCTTATACCCACAACTTCTCAAAACATAGACATTGTATTTCTACGAAACACTTGTCTAAAAACTAGAGAAGTCATAAGTAAATAGAACATAGTACGAGGACCAACCCCTTTGTCCTAATGGACACTGGACAACATACAATACTCTGTATAAGTCCGCTGAGTTGAATAACTCAAAACCTGTGCGTCGTAGGTTGAAAACTGTACCCAGGTGATTTCCTCAAATATCACCAATTACAATGAATTCCGATATAATGAGGATGATCACCTTATTCCCAATAGCCTACTCCCACTCATCATCTGTAAAACCATACAGATGTTAGAATCATACCTGGTAAATACATACTCTAGAGTAAGTATCTAATCGGGAAATCAGTTTTCCATTAACAATGCACTGAAACAAAAAAATGTTTCATTGGGGTATCCTGGTATTCATAGTAATGCCTCTTCCAAAATCCAATTCATGATTTTAACTGTAACACCCGAGCCCAATGGTACGAATTTCCGTTACCGTTTGAACGTAGTGTGGCACTTATTTTTATTTATCTTGCTTCATTGTTACTTTTACCCCGTCAATTCAATTCTGCATATAACAATTTATGGCATCTAAAATAAAATTAAAAATATCCATCTTGGCCTACTTGACACCCCTAACCCTGTTGTAGCGTCCGTGCATCATGTTCTCGTCCCGTTCAGTGAAACGGGCGAGTTTGGACGGCTACGCGCACGTACGTGTGTCCGTTTTGGGGGTATGCTTTTTTATCATAAAACACTTCATTTTAAATTTTGGATCCCGCCTAAAATTCTATTATTTCAATTTCAATTTTTGGACCCGACCCGGGCGCGATTTGGAAATGTTTTACTTTGCGCCAAAATCCCAAATTTTAATATTTTTAAACCGTCGAAATTTTCTTAACCTTATAATATATTTACTGTTCCTTAAATCTTTTAAAAATTTTCTGAAGGCAACCAATCAGCTTCCTCTTTCTCTTTTAACCGTGGGGCCACCTCATTTCTATTTCTCTATCTCTCTCTTTCTCTATCTCTCTCTCTCTCCTCTCTCTTTCCCCGTCTCTCTCTCTCTCCCCTCTATAAATTCTCCCTCCTTTTCTTTTTTCAAACGCAGAACCCAAACCCATCGCGCAACCCTACTGCCGCCGTCTCCCTCACCGCCGCAGCCCCAACACCGACGACACCCTCGCCGGCCTCCTCGCCTCCTCGTCCTCGTCATCTCCTCACCCTCATCACCTTCTCTCCCCTCTCCTTCCTCCGAGCCTGCACACCCTGACCAGGCCCGCACACCCCCTGCACACCGTTGCACCACCGTGAGTCGCCGCCGGCAATCTCGATCCGCCTCCCCGGCCTCGCACATCCCCTCTGTAAGCTTCTTCTCCTCCCCTCCTCTTTTCCTTTCTTCTTTCCTTCTCTGTAAATATTTTCTTGATCGGCAGGTTTTTCGCGGTCACTGTTGGCCGACCGTGGGAGCTCCGTCGACGAGGTCGACCGTCACCACCCATCCCATAGATCCTCGTGAGCATTCCCTTCTCCTTTTTCCTCCTTCCCTTCTTCTTTATTCCCTTTTCTTTCTTGTTTGCATCTCTTGTTGCTCACTGTTCTGGCCGTGCCGGCAACGCGTCCCGACGTTCCAGCGAGGCACCCCGACCCGTGTGGTTCCATTGTTCGTCGTTTGGGTTCATTCCGTGAACCGTGCGCCCGTCGCGAGTTTCCCCGCCGACGTTTTACGTTCCGTTTTTCTCGGTTCGCGACCCGTCGAGGCAAGTACCCCTTGCTACATGCTAAACAATATTTACTTATAATTAATGACACCCTAAAACCTGCAATTTAACTTTGGTATTATAATTTCCCATTTTTCGTGTTTAAGATTGATATATATCATTTTATCTTTTAAACTTGTGACCTACCTGTTGTAATTACTAATTTGGAACCTAATAATCACATTTACATGTTTTAATTACACTTTCACTGATGGTGTAGCCTATGGCACCTTTTCTACCGTTTTACTTCATTCGGACACTCGTATACATTTAACCTGCTTAAACTGTGATTTCATTCGTGGAACCTATATACACATATAACATTGCATCTATGAAGTCTTAAACTTGTTAACATGATTAAATGGCTATAATTGTCTTACTGCATTCTTATATTGTTGAAATCATCTCTGTGACACAATTGACAACTATATTGCAAATCGAATGAATCTGCCTATTGCTTTATTCATTACTTATATCATGTTGTTGATAACCATGCTTGATTATATAACTGATTGTGAGTACACCTATGATATCGCTTGCTTCTTGACCTGTCTTGCTACCTACATATTGATCTACCCGACATGGTACCATATACTACTTGACTTGACCTGATGTACCATGACCTGACCCATTACCTGATCTTGTGTCTAATGCCAACAAACCTGATATGTAGTCCTCATGGACCGTTCCTGTTGTCTATCCAGACAAACCTGTTTACCTGATCCTGTGTTGGCATCAGTTTCTTGATTTCGGGATACCTGACTTGACTTACACATATAACTTGGGTGAATGGGGAAATCAAAGGTGAAACCTGACTTGTAACTCAACAGTTCACTACTTGTACTGATCAGTTTTAGAGGCCAGGCCCGCCTCGTGACGATGCTGCTGACATCGTTGGTCTTTATCCTTTCCCTGTTAGTGCCTAGCGGCACGTCTCGGTTTCAGCCCGAGAGTCTTAGACCGTGATCCCGGGCATGCACGGGATACTATTGAGTTACATCGATGATTCATCAATTTGGTTTCAAAGACTTTAGAACAGAGAACCTGATAGAACAGTCCAGTTTACCCACTGCACACTACCCTGCACTGCTCTGATTCATATTATTGTTACCCTTGCTTTATTCATGTTTATACTCGCATTGCCTGTGTATTATGTTATTACTTGATGACTTGACGCGCTGACGTCTGGGTTTTGCATGGCCCAGATTCTGTACCGCTGTCGCAGTCCGAGCAGGAGTACTTCAGCCGACAGGCTGAGCTGTGAGTGTCAGCAGTAGTTAGTTTTCTTTCCTGCATTTATTTCCTGATGTGAGCCCGCATTATGGGACATACATTCCAGTTATTTTGTATTGGATCTTTCGCTTCCGCATTTATTTATTATTAACTCATGTTATCTTGGATTATGGACATGTTTAGATAGTTTTATTTTGTTCTTGATATCTCTACAATCGTAATGTGACTGTGGATGGATACTTTCTACCCACAGGTAGCATGGTTGGCTATGTCACGTGCCCATTTTAGCGTACTTTGGGAAGCAGGGCGTGACATTAACCGTATATTTCTTTGCCTTCTCCCTAAATCCCTTTATTTGTCTTTATTCATTAGTTTCTGTACACCCCTTTAGGCTAAGTGGTTTTCTTCCTTCCCTACCGTTCAGCACCAGCCTATGGTTTGGAAGAAGACTATCCAGTAAGCATAATGGGTGTACTCTCCTAATCCTAGGAGTACTCGCAACTTGAGAGAAGGTGATGATAAAAGACAACTGAATAATACCTTATTCTATTTCTCCCGAACTGGGGAAAAAAGCAAAGGTGAAATAGGAGTGGTGATGAAATACGAGGTTTGGTCGTGAATTATAGCAGTCGCAATTTACTTTGCCCTCTTTCTAATCTCTTTATTTTGTCTTTAGTTATTACCTTCTGTACACCCTACTTAGGCTAATTGGTTTTCTTCATTCCCTACCTTTCGGCACCTGCCTATGGTTTGGAATAAGACTATCCAATAAGCATAATAGGTGTACCCTCCTAAACCAAGGAGCCCTCGCAACCTGAGAGAAGGTGATAATAAAAGACAACTGAATAATAACTTATTCTATTTCTCCTGAACCTGGATCCATCCTCGAAGAAGTCCCTTCGAGTTCGTATATAACCATACGATGGATCTATCCAATGGAAGTGGATGTCCGTAGTAATACGGGGTGTTCTGAGAAATACAAAGGGTAAAAGAAGGAGCGGCAATGACTTATGCAACTCGGACAATCCAAAAGCCAGTATTTTAAGAAGGTTCGATCAACTTGGTCACTGAGTCATGGTCTAGGGTCGGTCAATGGTCGCTGCCAAAGAGAGAGAGAAAAGAAACACTCTGCGTGCACTCTAACCTAGATCAGAATGGTTATCAATTTATCTAATCAGGAAACCTCCCACTATTCCGTCAAATTCTCCTCCAAACCTGAAAGAAGAATCAATCGGGATCACCCGAAGAGTAAACCAACTCATCAGTGGGAATCGGGATCCAACTCTCATCGCATGATAACGTGACAGAATCCACTCATGTTATCACACTCCAGAAGGTATGCGCATATTTGGCAATTTTCATTTTCTTTAGAAACTCCCGATATTATTTTTGCCTCATGCTCTTATGACCTTGACGAAGGCCAACAAATCATAAGTCACATGTCAAGTTCTATCCGTCATTGTCTAGGTCAATTTGAACCCACTCGTACAAGCCCTTGACGAAGGCCAACAAGGCTATACGACTGTCCCAAACCAACACATCTATCTATGCAACAAATGAATACCCCAGCAGCTACCAAGCACTATGCCTTGAAGAAGGCCAACAAACATAGCTTGAATACTACTAACCATCCATAAAAAATGACGGAGGGCTACGGCTGGTTTTTGGCGAAAAACCTTTAACGTAATGAACTTGATCTCGTTGAAGGAACCTGATAGCTTTTTATAAAAATATAGTGGCGAAAAGCCTTTGCTAAAGAGGTCACTCCCGGTGAAGGGATCTCGGCTCTTTCCTCGTGGAATGAGGTGCAGGATATTCTAACTGAATACCGCGATGCAAAGCAACTTGTAATCGACTATAATAAAGTTATTACCCTGACACAAACTTCTGCCCAAGGGGTCACTCCCGGTGAAGGGATATCGGCCCTTGCCTCGTCGAATGAGGTGCAGGATATTCCAACTGAATACCGCGATGCAAAACAAAAGGAAACGTCATTGTAATTGTAAGTGCACGGCGGCGCCCCGGCCTCCATCCCGAGGCCAAATGCGGTAGCGATGGTTAACTTTAATTTTCTTGAACCGGCACCACCGTGCACTAAAACCCAGATCGGGCCATTAACTAGTCCTAGCTAACTACTAGATGGGGAAGAGAGATATACCGAGCGATCCGTGTCCTCCGGTCTTCTCGTCGTCGTCCCGATCTCCCGCGGAAGCTCCGGTCTCCACCTCCTCGCCGGAAGGGCACCACGTCGCCGGCTTCTTTTACGGGCTCCCACCTCTATACCGAGGCAACTCGGGCACGAAGTTGGCGAGCCGACGTGCCCAAGGTTTGCTGTAGAATGTGTGTAGAACCATGTCTCATTTTGGGGTTCATGGAGGTTGCCTTTTGGTGGAGGAAATGAACTAGTGGAATTTTTGATGAACTTGGGAATTTTGTGGCATGAAAAGAACAACAATTCCCACATCCAAAATTTTGGACAGCCCCATGAGGGGATGGCCGGCCACCTTGTGGTGAAGAGAGGAGAGAATGAGGGAGAGTGTAACAAAACAATGAGGGTCTCTCATAATCCAAGAGAGAGAAAAACAAGATGATGAGAAGAAATCATCACAAGGAATAACCAACACTCAACCAACCAATCATTCCAAAAGGTCAAGCCATAATCATCAAGCATGATGACTTCAAAAAGTCAAGCCATCATGAAGAAGGAAAGTCAAGTGATGGTGAGCCATCATGATCCAACAAAATGCAAAGAACACCCTCCACAAATACTTATTTGCACAAATGCAAATAAGCCCTCCTCCACCAATTTTCGGCCAATGAAAGATACAAAGAAATATGGCCGAAACGGAAAGCAAACTGGCAACTCCAGAAAACTGGTCCCGTAATAAATTACAGGAAAACCCCGATACTGTGTATACACACCCGCATTTGTATTCCGACCGAAATACAAATGCAAAGAGACAAAATCTACACCGTACTATACTAGCATCCGGCTTAAACCAAAGCCTGCTAGTATTATCCGTCTGATCCTGATCCGTGCAATACCGCACGTATCTGATTGAACCCTGCCATATCTCCATACGGCCTCTACAGCTTTTCGCCCGAAAACTTGAGCAAATGAATGTGGGGGACTCTAAAGACTCGTCAACACCTTGGTTGTGGATTTAACCACTAGCACGTCAGAGGTATAAGCCAATACGTAACGTGCCACCAGCTATTGACCAAAAGGAAAGTCGATGAGCGAACTCATCCTGACACCCTACTGAGCCTGTCAGTGACAATATCCGTACAGTCCGGTCCGTTCGTCTATGAGCATCGCATGGCGGGCCTAGGGGGTTGGTAAAAAGTCAGACCCCCAAAAGCGGTACAAGTCGTGTCGGAGTGTAGCCCAGAACACCCTGAGATACTACTGGAATACCTACCAGTAAATCTCCTGCCTCGGCTGAGGGCTTCGTGTAATGGCTCTCCTAGACACAGCGCGACCTCACCCCCAATACCGGGAGAGACGAACCCCTGAAGATCCGCTCACTGCCTCCATGTGGCTCGGGACTGTACCCAACTAAAACCTGTTTGCACGTCTCCTTTGAGCGTGGTAAGGTAGTAATCAAAGTACAGTGGGAACTCACACGAGACAAATGACGATCCTCAGGTCGATGAACTAACCTGTACACATGTCACCAGGGAATTGCCATCTGACGTCAGGTATAAGACCAACTAACATGTTCCCGGCGAGTCATGTCCGGTGTACTCATAACCCAATGAGCACCTGTATACATCTTAGGTGAACCAACTGACACCAGTGGCTTGTGAGACCGGCCACCGCCCCTCGTCGGGGTCTCGACTGTATACACTAGTCTACTCTGGAGTATCGATGCCCTGTCTCGAAACTCCTACGACTAGGGACCTTTTAAGGATGTGCTTATAGACCCCAGCTCCCACTTATATGATCGCCCTCATACTGCTGGTGGTCAAGCAAGAATCCTAGGGGCTCTATCAATGTGTAATAGCGACATGTCAGGTCACCTAAAGCAGTACATGATGATAAAGATAAACCAGATAGCATACTATCATCTCGAGTAAGACTGTCCTACGGGGATAGGTCCTCCCTCAATCATTGCAATCGCGTGCCTGTGATCCAATAATTGACTCTGAGGGCACTATCTCCAACAGTAATAACACCTTTTAAAATTTGTTCCAACAACATCAAATATAGGTTTGTTTTATCCTTGCATTGATAAGAACTAATACAGTCCCATCAATTAATCACACCAGAAAAGAACGAAAATAAAATGTACGTATATGCCATCCGCATTCGTCACTGGGTCCGGTCATCACCCGTTAGGTTACTTAACTAACGACAGAGCGGGGACTGAACTAGCACGGGTGTAAAACATATACAACATCTAATAGTATATATACCAATATACAATAATCGCTCCAGGCGTGATAATATGCAACATTACAGAAAAGTAATAAGCATCACAGAACAATACAGATAATCTGGGATCCCCGGGTTTCACAGAGCCGCTACTGAAACCCGGCGTTCCTCTGATCGTGTGGATAGCCCGTGCAATGAAACCTAGACCCCTACGGGTGCGGCAAGTTACCCGCCAAAACCTGAAGAGAGGAAGCCCCCTACAGCATAGTGAATGGACCACCCGGCACTTCACGGAATCCAGTAACTTGAGCATCCCTCCTTGGGTTAACCTGTACCCCCTACGAGTCCGGCGAATAGTCTGCCAATTCTAGAGTGAGGCCCCTTTGCCTCTCAAAGCCATGAGATACGGACCCATTGCCCTCCAGAACCCGGCTATCCATGCACTCCGTCGCGGGGTAAACCTAGTACAGAAATAAAAATATGTACAACGGGTACATCGACCTTAGCCCGGTCGTGCCCCAAAAGAATATTATACAAACAGGCAGGGACGGCAGTCCACATGTTGGGCGCTCGTCCCGCAATATCAAATGTACAAATAAATCCAAACTGCACTACCATTGCACACTGCTATCCACCACGACAAATCCGCAACATCACAGCACAACACAGAACATCAACGCGAATGTCACGTTCGTAAACCCGTCTAAAAGGACTATAGCAATTAGACGCAATTTACCGCTCAAATGACATTCCCGGTCGGAGATATAATGTAATTACTGCATACTAACAAGTTTAAAATTTCAATCGACAAAACTTTCCGAAGTAGGCCCCACGAACATCTGTTGTACAGTAATAAAATATGGGCCCAAAAGAAATATTCCAAAAGCCACAATTTGCCATGTAGAACAAACTGTAGAAATTTGGCTCACTGTTCCCACAAAAGCGCGGCAGATCCGCGACCGTTCTGTGGGATCACGTGACCAAATTTCACCAGTTTGCTTAGAAAAGCCTGCACAATTTTCTGTGATGCTCAAAATAATTTTTCGACCAGATTTAAAATCGACAGAAACTTTGTACAGAAAAATTGTAGTTTTCGAAAATCCGTTTGATCGATGTTTTAAACGCGTTAGCACAAGTTAGTAAAGCTTAATGGTGAGGCTCTGATACCACTGTAAGTACACGGTAGCGTCCCGGCCGTCTAACAGACGCCAAATGCAGAACAAAAACTTTTTGACTGGCGCTATCGTATACTATAACCCGGATCTGCCATTAAAGCTAAACTAACAAACTACAAAGTGGGTAGAAATGTTATACCGAACGATCCGAGTCCTTCGGTCTTCAACCATCATCCCACGCTTTGTTGCGGCTGCTCCGATCTCCTGAATCTCAAGTCTTCTCGTCCAGGTGGCACCACGTCGACGGATCTTTAAACGGGCTCCCGCCTCTGAACCGAGACAACTCGATCATCAAGTTTGCTAAAAGAGATGACCAAGATTGATGTAGAGAATGAGTAGAACACTTTGTCTCGTTACGTCCAAAACTATGGACGAACGGTTAATGAAGTTGCCTTTTGGATCGGGTGAAATGAGAAATGAGGCTATCTAATTTCCATGAATCCAAAACTATAATCTTTTCCAAATTAACAACTATCTCCTTTTGCAAGAGGGGGCTGGCCACTTTAAAAGAGGGCGGAGGTGAGTGTAGGAGGATAAATGGTGACCATAAGAATAAATGAATAAGTGAGTCATATTAACACATCACCAAACCATTAAATGCAAACTATGAATCACTAACCTAGTCATTAACCTAGTCACCATTCAATTAATGCTATGAATGAGTCACATAACCAAGTCACTATGTCTAGAACCTTCTAGAACATTCCACACTCATGACTCACCTCAAGAAAAGATAAATCCGTATTAAACCGAATGTTTAATACGGCTGATAGAAAACTGGAAACTGGCAACTTCCAAAAGCGATCCCGAAACGAATTTCAAGATAACCCCGTAACAGTATAAACATACCCGCATTTGTATTACGACCGAATACAAATGGAACTGAGACAAAGATATTATATCTACACAGTATAATACTCGGATCCGGCTTAAACCAAAGCCTACCAGTATTATCTGCCCGAAATATGAAACGTGCGTAAACGCACGTGCATTTTCCGAACCCTGCCATAAAACCATACGGCCTCTACAACGTTTCGCCCGAACTTGGGAAACTGTCTGTGGGGGACTCTAATGACTCATCAACACACTGGCACTGGGTATAACCACTAGCACGTCAGAGGTACAAGCTGTACGTAACGGTTGCCTATGTATTGATTGGAAGGGAAGCTGACGAGCGAACTCATCCTTAAACCCTACTGAGCCTGACAGTGACAATATCCGTACAGTCCGGTCCGTTCGTCTAAAGAGTATCGCATATCGAGTCTAGGGGGTGGATAAAGTCAGACCCCTAATAACGTGATAATTCGTGTCGGTATGAAGCCCATCACCACCTGAGAAACTACTGATCCAAATCAGAAATTCTCCACTACCTCGGTCGAGGATTTCTAGTGATGGCCACCCGTGCACTGTGTTGTAGGGTTACTAGGAACACTAAGGAGGTTCCACAAGGCATCAACCATGCCAAAATCAAATTTTTCTTGTGCCGAGAAACCCTAATGTAAGATCGATTACTAGAGGATAGGCGAAACAACAAGCAAGTTAACAATTTAACTACTAAGTGAATGGAAATACAACCTTTGTAGATCCGGTCCTCCACTTCCTTAGCTCCGTGATGATGTCCCTCCGCTGCGATCATCGGATCCCGAACTCTAGCGATGGTTTCGTCGAAGAAATGATCGGGCTAGGTCGTCGACATCGATGCCGAAGATGATCTACGTCAAGGCAACTCAAGATCAAGCTCCAACTTCACCAAGTCATGAAACTTGTGAAGAAAACACCCTATACTACATGGCAAGTGGTAGAGGATGAAGAAATAGGAAGTGGGTTCACTTTGGATTTGGGTTTCTCACTTGATTTCATCACTTGACAATTTTCTAGCAAGCTTTCATTTTCTTCATGAAGAAGAAGAAGAAGATGAATGAAAAAGAATTATCAATAATAGAAAAACAAGTGATGGTTATCATAATGCAATCATGGTTAAGTGTAGAGAATAAACTAGGGTTAGATGAATGGTTAGGTTAAGCAAAAGAAACAAAAATGGTTGAACTTTTCAAAGCTTCATGAAGCTTCAAAGTAAATCCAAAAGAAGCAACCATTTCTTTTCTTGCTAAAAAGAATAAATAAATAAAATAAATAATCAAGAGAAGATAATAAAACCCTAACCATTCACTTAAATATGGTTTAAAGTAAACACAAATCCAAGTTTGCATGTATCATCAAACATGATACAAACAAGTGCACAAAAATATATCACATATACAACTTGTGCATTTCAAGTGAGAAAATCAATCTTTAGTGAACTAATACTAGTTAATGCAAAGTAATATATCAAATATATAATTATACATTAAATCATTAAATCAACACTTGATTTAATGATCCGGTCATACTGCATATAACCGACTAATATCATGTGTATCAATGTATCGAATCAACATTTGATTCGGTAACCCGGCAATATCATATATAACCGTCCCATAATACATATCGCGAGAATAGAATACAGTATCACATACTGGTATTATTCTCGGTCCCGCACATATCTCATATGCGCTCCTATTTCGTTTCGCTTGAGCCAGGAAACCTCTGTGTAGGACTCTAAAGACTCGTCAATACGCCGGTAGCAGGTGATGATCATATCAAACACCCACAAGCCGCAAGCGGTCTGCCAAACGTAACGGCCACCCGGGTATTGAGCGATCAGAAGATCGACGAGCAAGCCCGCTCACACTCCTGTGAATCCAACCAGTAACACTTACCATACAGTCCGGTCTGTTCGTCTGATATGTCGCATATCTCGCCTAGGGATGGTAAACGTCAGACCCCGGTAGCTCGATAAGTCGTATCGATATGAGGTCTATAACAGTTCGAGAAACTACTGGTAACACTTACCAGTAAATCTCAGCAACCCTGGCCAGGGATTTCCGGTTATAGCCAATCGAACACAGCGCAACATCAACTCCCTATACCGGGAGAGACGAATCCCCTCCTATCGCTCATTGCCTCCATGTGACTCGGGACTGTACCCAAAAACCACCGTTTTGCATGCCCTCTTGGACGTGGTAAGGTGGAAATCAAAGCACAGTGGGAATCACACAAGACTCTATGACGATCTCGGGTCTAAAGACTAACATGTACCAGTGTCACCAGAGAACTGCCATCTGACGTAAGGTATAATACCATCTAGGGTTCTCGGCGAGTCCGTCCAGTGTACCCAGTCTCCACTGAGCACCCGTATATCATCTCTGATGTCAAACACCAATGGATATGGGATCATCCATCGCCCATCTGTATGGGTCGAGAAGGTATACGCTAGTCTACTCTGGTATATCGATGCCCCGTCTCGATACACCCACGACTAGGGACCTTGAAAGATGTACTTATGGGCTACCATGTCCCCACTAGTATGATCCGCATCATAGTCCAGGTAGTCAAGTACACATCCTAAGGGCTTTACCAACATGTAACAGAGAGACAATCAGCGTACACGTTAAGGTAAAGAGTAACCAGATAGCATACTATCATGTCGAGCAAGAAAGTCCTCCCTATATATGTCCAAGCATCCACTACAATATACATCCTATGTATAGTAATGGCCTCTAGGGCATACATATAACTAACAATCTCCCACTTGCACTAGGGCCATCTGATAGCAGTGGTTGTAGTATCTCATACTCAACTATCCCATAAAAGTCTCTCTCTGGGAAAAGGCCTTTGTGAGTGGATCCGCCGTGTTGTCCTCTGAGTCTACTCTCCTAACCTCGATCTCCTTGGAAATCAACCATCTCCATGATCAGGTGATACTGCCTTAGAATATGTCTGGATCACTGATGGGACGGACGTTCCTTGGCATAAGCCACAACTCCATTGTCACACAATGGGAGGAACTAAGTTCATCTCATGAACAAATATACATCCAGACTGCCTCTTTGGTAGCATCTTAAGTAGCGATGTATCCAGCCTTTATCGTCTAATATGCCACGGTATCTAGCTTGGAACTCTTCCAACACACCGTCCCTTTACTGAGGGTAAAGACAATGCCTGTGACAGACATTCAGTCGTCCTTATCACCCTGGAACACTTCCAGTGATTCTCCCCAGGATCGATTGATACCATCTCACTACATCTAGTGAGAATCCTAACATCCATTTAGATCTATCTCATAGATCCAAAACCCAGGATTTAGTAGGTATCACTTTGATCCTATGTGGAGAATCATTGTGATAAGCGGAGATTGATCGAGCGTAGCATAGGAGACTCCTTCCCTATCAAGAGTATGTCATCCACGTACTCTACGAGGATCACTACCATACTCCCTACTACCTTTTTGTATATACAAGGTTCATCTACCATTTTGATGATGTCAAACTGTTTGACTAACTCATCAAAACAGATGTTCCAACTCCGCGATGCCTGCTTTATCACATAAAACATCTTGCACATGTTTCCGCTGCTCCCACTGTCTACGAGGCCCTCTGGCTGTGTACTTATAGACGCACTCTTCTAAAACATCATTTAGAAAAGCAGTCATGGCACCCAACCGTCAGATATCGTAGTCATAGTATGTAGCCGTGGCAAGTAGGATCTGGATGGACTTAAGCATAGCCACTGGAAAAAGGTATCATCATTATCCACGCCTGGTCGATGAAGAAAACCTTTATAAAGTATAGCTTCGAAAGTCTCAACTTTTCCATCTACACCAAGTAATCTTCTCAAGATATACTTGCTCCTGATGGGGATTTAACCCTTCAAATATAGCAACCAAAGTCCATACTTTGTTGGTGTATAAGGATTCCATCTCAGATCGCTAAGCATCCAGCCATTCTTACAGAGTCCCACTCCTGATGGCCAGCTCGAAACTAGTTGGGTCATCATCTTATGATGCAATCCTCGCTCCCACTGTCATAGAGAAACCGAAGTATCTCTCAGGCGGGTGAGGAACCTTACTGATCGGCGGAGAGGCTGAGGTTCGTTGGTAACTATTGAATCCTTTGGTTCTTTCAAATCATCAGCTGCAGTTTGTATAGCTGGAACATTTCCAGTTCTACATAACAGACCTTGCCTCGAGCTTGTCCGGATTTTGCTTTTAGACATAGGCCGGACAACCCCAAATCTTAACTAACTTAAGATATGGGCTCTTCCCTTTCCATATCACATATGAAGTGGTAGGCAACTGATTTGATTTGAACCCTATTCAATAGGTATGCAGCTTCTCAAGCGCATAACTCCCAAAAGGAAATAGGAAACTCAGTAGTACTCATCATAGAGCACACCATATCACATAGGGTGCTATTGCTCCGCCCCGATATACCATCGTGCTATGGTGTATACGGAGGAGTAATGCTGAGAGAGAATCTCATTCTCCTTTAGAATAGTCCAGGAATTCTATGCACAAGTATTCTCCTCCTTGATCTCATCAAAGGACATAATACTTATACTCGTATTGGTTCTCTACTTCTAACTTATATTCTGTGAATATCTCAAAAGGTTCTAACTTGTGTTTCAACAAGAACATATGTCTGAATCTTGAGAGATCATCAGAGAATGTAATGAAGTATAAAGAACCAGTCCTGGCATGTGTAGACAGGGGACCTTACATACATCATCATGTATCAGTCCCAAGAGTTCACTAACTCTTTCTCTGTTTCCAGTAAACAGAGCTATGGTCATCTTATCTCTGTGACATGACTGGCAAGTTTCACAAGATGTAAATTCAAACAGATTTAAATATGCATCTATGTGCAACTTAGCTAGTCGGGTCGCATTGATATGACCTAGTCTACAATACCTCAAGAAGGATCCGTTCATTTCTGAACTCTTCCTCTTGTGTGTGTTCCGTATACTAAGAACTGTAGTTTGATTTAGAACATCAATGCTTTTAGATAACGTGCCTGAACCGATCAACTTTTGATATAGGAAATGTTCAAAACATTATCCAACAGTACAAAATTTTATCATTTCTTTACTAATAAAGAGACTGATACGATTTTGTATATCAGGTTCGGTATCTAATAACATTCGTTCAGAATCAATATATTTGGAATACAGGGTGACAGTGACCAACAGACTTGGCTGCAACACTTGCACCGTTTTCTGTCTCATGAAACTTATCACCCGTTCTCAGTTCTCTACCTTTCTGTAGCCCATGTAACAAATTACATATCTGGAATCCTGATCTGGTATCATATACCCAGGACGTAGAGGATACTGAGAAACAGTTCTTTGTAATGAACGCACCCGAAAGAGAGGCATCTTATGCACTTTCTTCGTTTGGGCGGCATGAGAATCCTGGTATTCCCCAATTTCCTGCTCTGTCTTATAACAGTTATAAGTTGGAGCGGGTCCAACGTTCCCCAGCTCAGTATAACAAGCGGGTTCGGTCAATATATCCGTTTTATTATCTTGATTAAGGCGTGATATGGTCGCTACCTGGAGAGAGAGAGAAGAAAACACTCAACGTATGCTCTTGCAAGATCAGATTGGTTATTATTTTATCTAATCAGAAAGGCTCCCACTGTTTTTTATCAAATCTTCCTTCAAACCCTAAAAGGAAAGACTAGCCGGGATTAATTACACGCTACAAGTTCGCCAATCTTTCAGCCAGGCCAGTGTCGGTACTTTGAGGGAGGTCCTCCGTGCTTTCGCACAAACCTAATTAATGTAAACCTCGTTTTCCCAGAGGCGTAACCCCGTTGACACCTTTCTAGACACCTACTTGATCGGCTAACTGTAATGTGTAAAACTCTCCCAGGAGTAACAATTACTCGCAGCGGGTATCGGGATCCAACTATCTCATAGAAGGTATGCAAACTCATTGCAAATTTCAACACTTGAAATTCCCGATAATATTTTGCCCCTAGCACCCTATGACCTTGACGGAGGTCAACAAACCATAGGCTACTAGTCAAGTTCAACCCGTCATTTCTTGATTGAATCAAACCCACCCGCATGACCATTGACGGAAGTCAACAAGGCCGCACGACTACCCTAATCTAATCTGCATCATATGCATAAGCAGATAAATACTAGTTAGCTACCGCACACTACGCCTTGACGGAGGTCAACAAACGTAGCACGCATACTAAGTAGGACTTATCTGAAATGACGGAGGGCTACGTCAGGTTTTTCTGAAAACCTATTGCGTAATGAACTTGATATCGTTGTAGAATCAAATGATTTTAAAATGGAGTGTTTTTTAGGCTTTTCTAGTTTTGCTAAAAGGGTCACTCCCGGTGAAGGGATCGTCAGCCCTTTCCTCGTCGAATGAGGTGCGGGATATATCATTATATCACTGTGCAAAGCAGAAACTATAGAAGCAAGCAAAAGACAAACCGAGTGTGTAGCATCTGCCAGTTATTACTAAAGGGGTCACTCCCGGTGAAGGGATCTCGGCCCTTTCCTCATCAGGTGCAGGATGTTCTACAAGGAACACCGCGATGCAAAGCAAGAACTGTAGCTACCTGTTTTTAAGAAATTCGATTCCACAACATCTTTAGGTTTCTTTTATTTTCATTAATCATATTAATGAAGTCCCATCATTTAAATCACCTAAACATCACAGATAGATATAACGTACGCTTATGCCATCCGCATTCGCCTCGATGTCCCCTCGTGCACCGTTAGGTTAGGTAACTAACGGCAGAGCGGAGCAGGGCTAGCGCGGGTGTAAAACATAAGTAACGTCTATATAATATATCATATATACTATATACAGTATCTATCACAGAACATCACATGATCACATCACAGATATCGCAGCAGAAGAAACATATGAAACATTGGATATACTAAGACGTCCGTGTTTTCAATACGAGCCAGTATAAAACACGGATTCCACGGTCGCGATGAATAGCCATACCCACACCCCTACACCCCTACGAGAGCGGCAAGCAACCCTACCAATTCTAGAGTTAGGAGACACGGACTCGACTCCTCGAGTTGGTCTCCCACTGGACTCCAGAACCCGGTTACTTGTGCCCTCCTCCTTGGGTCTATCCTAGTGCAGAAAAGTAAATAATATACAAAAGGTGACATCTTCCGCAACCTGGAAGTGCCCCAATAAAAGAATATTACATACAAGTTTTTACATGAATGAAAATGAAAAACACTCATCTCACATAAAAAAAACCCGGCTATTCAAACACGACGATCCAATATAACATATCCAGCAACACATAACATCACATGTCATCAACGTAAGTAAACATGCGTATCCCAATTGTCGTTGACATATAGCAACGAAACCGGCGATATCACATATTACACTTACGGTCACAGAAAAGAAAGTGTAAAACTACAACAGTTGGAATCCACAACCTTCTTAGACATCGCATGCCTAACCAAATGAATTCCTTAGACATCGCATGCCTAACAATTATAAACCCCGCATTTTAGTCTCAATATCGAAAACACTTTTCAATATAAAGTCGGGCAATTCAACAAGATTCCCGGCATTTTGATCGAATGCTCGTCGCAAACTTTAGTAGGCGGCCGCACCCCCGATGCCGTCGACGAAGTGCACTAAGGCGGAACACCGCTGCTGTGAGCACCCGAACGGATGCTTTCGGCGACGGGGTTCTCCTACAGTCACTTGTTCGGGGCTAAGGGGTGTAGCTGTCTATTAAGTTTACCAGCGAGTATCCGCGTACGCTACGTGATTGCGACGGACTTTTGATCACATCAAAATCCCGTGGCAACCGATCAATTGAGACTAAAGTGCTATGTTTATAACATTCATATTAGTTATCTCATAACTACTTGTGAATTCCAAATATTGTATCATATTCCAGATAAATAGAAAATGTTAAACTTTCTGATCGAACAATCGAACACCCAAGTTTTCCCGAAACAGCTCAACACATGAAATATGTTTAAAAACATTCACTTCATGCCTCAGTACCAACGATCCAGCCGTAAAAGGGTCAAGCCAACGCCTCACATGTGGCACGCCGTACTGCCCCAAACCCGAAGGTTCAAAGGGCAGTTCAAGATGGTCACATAATCGAGTTAAGCTTTGTTGTCTTCTAGAGGGACCATCGCGTTACTTGCACTACTTAGAACGTCATTAAACTACGGAAAAATCCAACAATTGGAAATTTCCCGGCAGGGGAAAAATTGGGTATTTATATCCGGTCGAACTTTTTAACATATTCTAAAATTATCCGGAAAAACACAGACGAAGTTAAACTTCCCGATCGAAACACCGAGTCCCCAATACAACCCAGAAAACTAAACTCTTGAGTAGAAGTTAAAAATTCCTAGAAAATACAGCACTAAAAGATAAGAATTACTGTGCAATTTCAAAAAGCTGATGTGACAATATGGCCGCGGAACCGCCGCACGAGCCATGCTCGTGCCGCGCTTCCGCGGCACTTTAGTGGATTCAGGCGCACGTGCTGCACAGTATTTCTTCAAATTACCTGCTGATTTTTCTGCATATTTTTAATTCACAAAAATCCCAGTTTTGAAAAAATGTACAGAGAAGGGTTTTGGATTAGGGTTTCGGGTTCGATCGGGTTTCTAACATCGTCAACTCATCGCCTAAGGCTCTAGCTAGGCTCTGATACCACTGTAGGGTTACTAGGCACACTAAGGAGGTTCCACAAGGCATCAACCATGCCAAAATCAAATTTTTCTTGTGTCGAGAAACCCTAATGTAAGATCGATTACTAGAGGATAGGCGAAACAACAAGCAAGTTAACAATTTAACTGCTAAGTGAATGGAAATACAACCTTTGTAGATCCGGTCCTCCACTTCCTTAGCTCCGTGATGATGTCCCTCCGCTGCGATCATCGGATCCCGGACTCTAGCGATGGTTTCGTCAAAGAAATGATCGGGCTAGGTCGTCGACATCGATGCCGAAGATGATCTACGTCGAGGCAACTCAAGATCAAGCTCCAACTTCACCAAGTCATGAAACTTGTGAAGAAAACACCCTATACTACATGGCAAGTGGTAGAGGATGAAGAAATAGGAAGTGGGTTCACTTTGGATTTGGGTTTCTCACTTGATTTCATCACTTGACAATTTTCTAGCAAGCTTTCATTTTCTTCATGAAGAAGAAGAAGAAGATGAATGAAAAAGAATTATCAATAATAGAAAAACAAGTGATGGTTATCATAATGCAACCATGGTTAAGTGTAGAGAATAAACTAGGGTTAGGTGAATGGTTAGGTTAAGCAAAAAAAACAAAAATGGTTGAACTTTTCAAAGCTTCATGAAGCTTCAAAGTAAATCCAAAAGAAGCAACCATTTCTTTTCTTGCTAAAAAGAATAAATAAATAAAATAAATAATCAAGAGAAGATAATAAAACCCTAACCATTCACTTAAACATGATTTAAAGTAAACACAAACCCAAGTTTGCATGTATCATCAAACATGATACAAACAAGTGCACAAAAATATATCACATATACAACTTGTGCATTTCAAGTGAGAAAATCAATCTTTAGTGAACTAATACTAGTTAATGCAAAGTAATATATCAAATATATAATTATACATTAAATCATTAAATCAACACTTGATTTAATGATCCGGCCATACTGCATATAACCGACTAATATCATGTGTATCAATGTATCGAATCAACATTTGATTCGGTAACCCGGCTATATCACATATAACCGTCCCATGATACATATCGCGAGAATAGAATACAATATCACATACTGGTATTATTCTCGGTCCCGCACTTATCTCATATGCGCTCCTATTTCGTTTCGCTTGAGCCAGGAAACCTCTGTGTAGGACTCTAAAGACTCGTCAATACGCCGGCAGCAGGTGATGATCATATCAAACACCCACAAGCCTCAAGCGGTCTGCCAAACGTAACGGCCACCCGGGTATTGAGCAATCAGAAGATTGACGAGCAAGCCCGCTCACACTCCTGTGAATCCAACCAGTAACACTTACCGTACAGTCCGGTCTGTTCGTCTGATATGTCGCATATCTCGCGTAGAGGTGGTAAACGTCAGACCCCGGTAGCTCGATAAGTCGTGTCGATATGAGGTCTATAACAGTTCGAGAAACTACTGGTAATACTTACCAGTAAATCTCAGCAACCCTGGCCAGGGATTTCCGGTTATAGCCAATCGAACACAGCGCAACATCAACTCCCTATACCGGGAGAGACGAATCCCCTCCTATCGCTCATTGCCTCCATGTGACTCGGGACTGTACCCAAAAACCACCGTTTTGCACGCCCTCTTGGACGTGGTAAGGTGGAAATCAAAGCACAGTGGGAATCACACAAGACTCTATGACGATCTCGGGTCTACAGACTAACATGTACCAGTGTCACCAGAGAACTGCCATCTGACGTAAGGTATAATACCATCTGGGAGTTCTCGGCGAGTCCGTCCAGTGTACCCAGTCTCCACTGAGCACCCGTATATCATCTCTGATATCAAACACCAATGGATATGGGATCATCCATCGCCCATCTGTATGGGTCGAGAAGGTATACGCTAGTCTACTCTGGTATATCGATGCCCCGTCTCGATACACCCACGACTAGGGACCTTGAAGGATGTACTTATGGACTACCATGTCCCCACTAGTATGATCCGCATCATAGTCCAGGTAGTCAAGTACACATCCTAAGGGCTTTACCAACATGTAACAGAGAGACAATCGGCGTACACGTTAAGGTAAAGAGTAACCAGATAGCATACTATCATGTCGAGCAAGAAAGTCCTCCCTATATATGTCCAAGCATCCACTACAATATACATCCTATGTATAGTAATGGCCTCTAGGGCATACATATAACTAACATGTGCGACATCAACCCCCAATACCGGGAGAGACGAATCCCCGACGATCCGCTCACTGCCTCCATGTGGCTCGGGACTGTACCCAACTAAAACTTGTTTGCACGTCTCCTTTGAGCATGGTAGGGTAGTAATCAAAGCACAGTGGGAACTCACACGAGACAAATGACGATCTCAGCTCGACAAACTAACCTGTACACATGTCACCAGGGAACTGCTATCTGACGATATGTATAATACCAACTAGCATGTTCCCGGCGAGTCCTGTCCGGTGTACTCATAACCCAATGAGCACCTGTATACATCATAGGTGAACCAACTGACACCAATGGCTTGTGAGACCGGCCACCGCCCCTCGTCGGGGTCTCGACTGTATACACTAGCCTACTCTGGAGTATCGATGCCCTGTCTCGAAACTCCCACGACTAGGGACACTTTAAGGATGTGCTTATAGACCCCAGCTCCCACGTATATGATCGCCATCATACTACCGGTAGTCAAGCAAGAATCCTATGGGCTCTATCATCATGCAATAGTGAACTAAAGCATATATTCGATGATAAAGACAAACCAGATAGCATACTATCATCTCGAGCAAGACCGTCATATCGGTATGGGTCCTCCCTCAATCATTGCAATCACGTACCTGCGATCCAATAATTGACTTAGAGGGCACTATATCCAACACGTTAGTGACAGTGCAGTGTTATATACTACCATTTCTATATGCAACAGAAGAAGGTATGCTACAATGATACATATAAATGTCTACGACTAAAATATCCTATCACACCCTGACGCTTAACGCCATATGGGCGATTTCCCCGTAGATGTTAAATCTACTCACCTGGTCTCATGCTAAACGTAGCCAACCACCTGCTTCCCTTTCTTCGCGGCGTCCGACGTACCCGCCTGCGAACCTAGAATTTACACAAAGAATCCATATATAAGCAAAATCCTACAAAACGCGATATCGAAAACAAACGAGAAACTCGCGTCGCGAACTAAACGCGCGTGTGTCCGATACGCTGAAACGTGTGTATACGCGTCTAAAACTACCCCGACACGTCGCGATATGCTGGAATACAGAACCCACTCACGTATCATACGTGTCGCGCAAACAAAACGTATTAGAAAAACGATATATGGTTCCAAATTCTTACTCAGGTGAAAACTCACAAAATTGCACATGCCAAAACACTGGAATATGCAGCAGACTACCCTAGCCAAAACCCCAGCACCAAGAACCCCTATCTAGCCACAAATTGCTGCTAGAACGAATAAAACGGCGGCCAAAGTGTGGAATCAGGGGATCGTGCTTGGTGTGTGTGGTCTAGACCTAGTGTACATGCTCCAGTTTTCTCATTTTTTCTCTGAAGGAGCCGGGTCAAAAGCAGATCACAGAAAGCTAAAAATTCACTTTAAAACGTTAAATTTTGCACTAATTGAAACCCTATGGTATTTTAGTGAAATCTGGGGTTTAACTTGGTTTACATGGCCCTAACAACACTTAATTAGGCTAGGCTAACCATCAAAAACATCTCATAACCAAAACTCCACACAATTCACCATTTCAAGCATTAAAACTCACTTTTAACACTAATCGAAACTAATTAACACCTAAGTTAAGCAAGCTAGGAAGTTGGATCAGAATCTATACCTTACTCTCTTGGTCTAGTGTGCAGGAAGAAGAGGAAGAGGAAGAGGCGTTGCACTGCTACTGATGCTGATGCTGCTGATGCTGCTGCTGCTGTTGCTGCTGCCTCTGTTCCTACTGTTGCTTCTTCTTCTTGTTGTTGTTGTTGTTGTTGCTGCTTGCAGCTGCTGCTGAGGCTCTTGCTGCTGCTGCTGCTTCTACTGCTGCTGGTTGTGAGTGAGAGGGAGAGTGTTGTGAGAAAATGAGAGGCAAAGCAACAAAGGAAAGAGAGTCAAGGCTAGTCAACCCCCCTCTCTCTCTTTCTTCATTTATTGCAAGTATGGCACAAGCCATGAAACCCATTCCCTCTCTCTCTCTCTCTCTCTCTCAACTTATACTAAAACATTTTCCATTTTTAAAAAAAACAAACCCAAAACAATTAAATCAAATTTTGAATTAACTTAAGGCAAATGGGTTAATCCACCATGGTTGCTAATCATGGTCTAACCATAATTTTAACCCTAGTTTACATGTACAAGTGTGTGCAAGCCTAGGAAAATTCTAATAAAATATTCATTAAATTGGATAAAATATTTGAAAATCGATTTGGTAAACTTTTTTTTTAAAAACCACATATTAAAGTGTAATTAGCCACTAATCACATCCTAAGGTGTTACAATATTCCCCCCTTGAAGAAATTCGTCCCCGAATTTCAAAAATATACTGCTACGCGTACCTTCAAAGAGATGAGCGAACTTCTTCCGCATCTTACCCTCGGCCTCCCAAGTGATCTCTTCACCATTCGGGCTGCGCCAACGCACCTTCACAGATGGCAAGACCTTCGATCGAAGTTTCTTCACCTGCCGGTCCAATATCACGACTGGCTGCTCGGTGAACGAAAGGTCACGCTCGAGCTGAACGGTCTGATGCTGAATCATGTGCGAACGGTCATGTAGGTATCTACGAAGCATCGATACGTGGAATACGAGGTGAACATCTGGGAAGTCGGGTGGAAGAGCCAAACGATATGCTACTGCGCCCACACGCTCGAGGATCTCGAAGGGGCCTATTAATCTGGGGCTAGGCTTCCCCTTCCATCCAAACCTCATCACTCCCTTCATCGGAGAGACCCTCAGAAAAACATGATCGCCAACTGCGAACTCTAATCTGCGGCGGCGTCTGTCAGCATACGATTTCTGCCTGCTCTGAGCTGTCCTCACCCTATCTTGAATCAGCTGTATCTTCTCGGTCGTCTCCTGTACGATCTGTGGCCCCAAAATACTGCTTTCACTGAGCTCTGTCCAACAGACGGGCGATCTACATCTCCTCCTATACAAGGCCTCGAAAGGTGCCATCTGGATAGTGTCCTGGAAACTATTGTTGTAGGAGAACTCCACCAAGGGTAGATGATGATCCCAGCTACCACCAAAGTCTAAAACGCACGCTCGGAGCATGTCCTCGAGAGTCTGAATAGTCCGCTCTGACTGGCCGTCAGTCTGCGGATGAAATGCTGTGCTGAAACTCAAGCGGGTGCCCAAAGCCTCCTGAAGCCTCTGCCATAGTCGGCTGGTAAACTGGGTGCCTCGGTCGGACATGATACACGTCGGGACTCCATACAGTCGTACAACCTCATCGATGTATATCTGAGCATACTGAGCAAATCCGAAAGTCGTCTTCACCGGCAGGAAGTGAGCCTCTTTCGTCAATCGATCCACGATCACCCAAATGGAGTCATACTCTCGCCTAGTCCTGGGTAGACCCACAACGAAATTAATAGAAATCTGCTCCCATTTCCACTCCGGAATGGGTAACGGCTGTAGCTCTCCCGCTGGCCTCTGGTGCTCGGCCTTGACTTGCTGACAAGTCAGGCATCTCGACATGAAGTCTGTGATGTCCCTCTTCATTCCATCCCACCAGTAAACATCTCTCATATCATGGTACATCTTGGTGGAACCCGGATGAACACTATACACCGATCGATGTGCCTCCTCAAGAATCTCACGCCGCAGTCCCTCAGCATCTGGTACGCACAGTCTAGTCCCAAATCGTAGTATCCCCTGATCATCGATCACGAACTCTGAAAATCTGCCATGTCCAATCTGTGCCATGATCTCTGAGCAATGGTCATCACTGTACTGTGCCTCATATATACGGTCAAGCAACTGTGGGCGTGCACGAACATGCGCAAGCTGTCCCCCGATCGGCGTGAACTCGAACTGCACTCGGCTGTCGCATAAAATCTGCCAATCTGCCGACGACTGCCTCTGCACTGCGCTCAAACAAGATAAACTACCCCCGGGCCTCCTGCTCAAAGCATCCGCCACTACATTAGCCTTGCCCGGGTGATACAAGATCTCGCAATCGTAGTTCTTTACTAGTTCCATCCAACGGCGCTGTCTGAGATTCAGGTCTCGCTGCTGAAATATAATCTTTAAGCTCTTGTGATCAGTGAATATCTGGCATGACTCACCGTATAGATAATGTCGCCAGATCTTGAGTGCAAAGACCACTGCAGCTATCTCCAAATCGTGAGTGGGGTAGTTCTGTTCATGTTTCTTCAACTGCCGTGAAGCGTACGTGATCACCCTGTCATGCTGCATTAATACGCATCCTAGCCCCACTCGAGAAGCGTCACAATAGACCACAAATCCGCCTGATCCTAAAGGCAATGATAACACCGGCGCCGTAGTCAAACAAGTCCGCAACTGCTGAAAGCTATGCTCGCACTCCTCCGTCCAATCGAAAGGAACTCCCTTCCGGGTCAACCCGGTCAAAGGTGCAGCAATACGGGAGAAGTCCTGCACAAATCGCCTGTAATAGCCGGCCAGTCCTAGAAAGCTGCAGATCTCAGTAACTGATGCGGGTCTGGGCCAACGCTGAACGGCCTCGATCTTCCTCGGGTCCACACATATACCGTCTCGTGTAATCACGAAGTCTACCCTGTCAAGCCAGAATGCGCACTTGGAGAATTTTGCAAATAGCTGGTGCTCCCTCAAAGTCTGCAGTGTGATCCGCAGGTGTTGCTCGTGCTCCTCTCGGCTCCGGGAATACACCAAAATATCGTCAATGAATACGATGATGAACAGATCAAGATACGGCCGGAAAATACGGTTCATCAAGTCCATGAATGCTGCTGGGGCATTGATGAGTTCGAACGACATCACCAAAAACTCATAATGGCCGTAGCGCGTGCGGAAAGCTGTCCTCGGTATATCCTCCTGTCGAACCCACAGCTGATGGTATCCTGATCGCAAGTCGATCCTCGAAAAATATCCCGCCCCTTGAAGCTGGTCGAACAAGTCGTCGATGCATGGCAAAGGATATCTGTTCCGCACGATAACCCTGTTCAGCTGGCGGTAGTCAATACGCAAACGCAAACTGCCGTCCTTCTTCTTGACAAACAAGACCGGAGCACCCCAAGGAGATACACTGGGTCGAATAAGTCCCTTATCCAGCAAACCTTGCAACTGACCCTTCAACTCTCTAAGTCCCGTCGGGGCCATCCGATAAAGCGGTATAGAAATAGGCCAAATCAATACAGAAAGCAATACCGCGCTCAGGAGGTAGCCCAGGAAGCTCGTCAGGGAACTCACAAACAATCGGAACCTGGTCCAACGGAACATCTATAACTCTAGTATCGCAAACATATGCTAGAAATCCCTGACATCCCTTCCTCAACAGCTGTCCAGCGCGAAGAGAAGAAATCAAACTGTGAGGGGCAGCACAACAGTCCCCCTGCACAACAAAAGTCGACTCGCCGGGAAAAAAAAATCTAACTGTCTTCTCGCGGCAGTCCACAGACATAGCACATGGCTAACCAATCCATGCCCAAAAGAACGTCGAAGTCCAACATCTCAAGAAGGATCAAGTCGACAGGCAACTCTCTCTCGCCAATACGGACAACACAGGATCGGAACACGTGCCTAGCAACAAACGACTCGCCCACAGGAGTGGTCACAACAAGCGGCTGATCAAGCAAACCGGACTCTCTACCCAAACTCGGCATGAAGTGTGTGGAAACGTACGAGTGCGTGGATCCGGGATCAAACAACACGTGTGCGTCAACAGAACATACTGATAGGGTACCTGAGACCACCGAATTGGACGCCTGTGCGTCCTGATGTGTCAACATAAAAACCCGTGTCTGTCCTCCACCTGCGGCTGGCGGTCCCCTACTAGCAACCGGCTGTACTCTGCCGGCAGCTGGCCATCCTCTACCTCGACCACCTCGCCCTCTATGAGCAAACCCTCCGCGACCACGGCCTCTCTGTGCATGGGTCTGACGCGGAGCAACAGTAGGTACAATAGGCAACGCCCTCTGAGGTGGAGAAGGTGGAAGTGTGACATGTGGTACGGCAGTCTCTCCCTCACGTAGCTCCGGGCAATCTCGAACACGATGATAAGTACTCCCGCATCGGAAACATCTAGATGGTGCCGGCTGACCCTCCTGAGGATAAGAGCTGAATAGCTGACCTCGTCCCGATCCTCCGCTAACCCCCGTACCTGAAGGAACCTGTCGCGGCGCCTAAACGGCTGTCTCTGTGCTGACGTATCTGTACGAACTCTCTTCGGACCTGGAACTATCGAGGTCTCAGCTAGGCACTCCTCGACTAATAAGGCAGCATCTACAGCTGCTGCATAAGTCTCGCAATGCTGTGCGCCGATCGCAAGGAACAGTGAGGTAAGCAAGTCTCGAACAAACCTCTTGACTCGCATCTCCTCAGTAGCCACTAAGTATGAGGCATATACAGATAGCTCGGTGAAAAGTACATCGTACTCTGCTACTGACATCTCTGGCGTCTGGTGTAAAGACTCAAACCTGCGCGCTCGGGCATCCCTGACACTCTGGGGAAGGAAACGGGCTAGACATACCGTCACAAACTCGGTGCAGGTCATAGGAGGAAGACCTGCCGCTCTGCCCTTCTCGACCGATTCACACCATTTCTGCGCAAGACCTTCCAGGCGAAAGCTCGCGAACTCTACCCATCTCGTATCTGAGCATCTGAGTGAACGACATATCCGGGTCATCCTATCAATGAAAGACTGTGGGTCCTCGGCTGCATCGGTGCCTGTGAAGACCGGAGGCTTCAGCCTCATAAACTCTGATAGCGATACTGTAATGACCTCTGTAGCTGCAGGGGAAACTGCATGTACTGTAGGTACCATCGCGATCCCCGTAACGGGTGGAACTACCTCTGGTCGCTGCGCTCGAAGTGTCTCAACTAGCAACCCTATCATCTGGCGCATCTCCTGCATACCGGCCCCTAGCATAGTGATCTGATCAGTCGTAGGAGGAACAGTCTGCTCTGGTACAACAGGTGTTCTACCCGGATCAGTCCTCGTCTCGGACGAGTCAACTCGAATCTCGGCTCTCGCGGCCGCTCTCTGCGCCCTCGTAGTCTTTGACGGCATAATGGCTGAAAAGAAAGTAGGATTCGATAAGGATACGGAAATTGAATCACAAGAATGTATACAATCATGAAGAATTTCCAATCAATAAGTCCTAAGGTCGCTTAGGCGGAGTATTGTGTCGTGAGTATGCCGCGGAACATACGCACGCTACGCCACTCTGCTTCAGCTACCTACTCCATCATACCAGGGTCATCCTACACTCCGAAAGGTAAAACCTACGCTCTGATACCAACTTTGTCACGACCCAAAGTTCAGCCCGTGACCGGCACTTAACTACGTAACGCGACTAAGTAAGCCGAACCCAGAAATCAAAACCATTGAAAAGTAGTGAGTGTTAAAACATTTGATGGGAACATTGTTAAAACATTTAGAAAACTTTGAGTTGTTTAGTAAAATTATTTAAGGTTCAACTTATTATCTTAAAAATTTTGGCAGCATTTCCTTTGTAAAAACTAGCCCCGAAACATGGTACAAGACAAGATATGAGTACAATGATATACAATAAGAATAAAGCATCCCAAACGGGAGCAATCACGCCCAACGGCGGAACAATCACCACACTGATAATATACGACGCCGTAGCGAAGAATAAGCAAATAAGTGAAAGCAAGTATCATGAAAGATAAACTGCATAAATAAAGTCGGCTCACAACGAGCTCGACACCAAAATACAAAATAATATACATTGTCCTCACAACTGGTCTCTAAGTCAATACATGGATAGTAGATGGAGAGTACTAGATACAACAGTGTATACAACTGGAAAATAAACAGATACCGCAAAAATCCACCTATCAGCAAAAGGGCTCGCGCGCCAACTGTAGTGGTATCTGTATCAAAAGATGCAAGAAAACAGCCTGCCACGACTACTCCGAGGGGCAACCTGCAAACACTGTGGCACAACAGGGGTGAGTTGCCAACTCGTGAATAGTAGGTAACATATAAAGGTAATCGCGAGTATGCACGTACCGCGATACTCTAACACATGCCAACAGATAATATCTATATGATGAACTGGATACGCAATAATCATGCCTAACAGGTGCAATTTAATAACCTCAATATATAATGAGCAGGGTATGCAATAATCATGCAAAAGCACTCTATCAGGTACTACAACTACAGGATGAGATGTGAAATAATGAATGCTGAGCATAGGATAAAATAACATCTACACGGAATATCAATGTGGAAAAATAATCGGGATCCATCAATGCACCCAAACCCCAGTAAAACTCGGGCGCCGTCACCCTCATCGGCCCTCAAATCCTGTAAATCTCATAGAATCGTGAGTGCCCAATATCGGCACTCGAAATATCATAAAATAATCGTATTCAGCATCAACACGCAAATCCTCAAGTATCGGGCTCCGTCGGTCCGGATCGGCCCACGGGCTCCGTCTGCGGAATCGGCCCTCGGCCCTCGGCCCTCGGCCCCGGCAGTACGGGTAGTCCTGTATCCATCTATCGACTCTGGTCAGTATCCTCTGGATAACCGTCAGGTCCAACCAATCACCGGTAGGTAGTAGTCCCTCTGTCAGGCTCACCGTTTGTATACACAGCATCCCTTTCTTGCCCCGGGGTACCATACCGGGTCCACCATGTACCCGCAATCGGCCTCGTCCAGCTCCTCGATTCGGGTTCACAAGTCACACGTCTCAGAACCGAGAAAACGCATGGTGGACGCACTGAAATATCATATCAAGAGAAAGCGGGTTTTTAAAACAGTGCGTATTTTCTTAAAATAATACCACGGTTCTCAAATCCAGAAATCACATAAATCCAAAGTCAATGCGTAAATCCATGCAATGTATCGTATGACATTAAGAGTAAAAAGGGAAAAAACCGCTCCTTTAAAAGAATCCAGTTTTGAAAATATCTCATGCAGTCCCTTAGTTTTTAAATCATGTCAGTATCATCCATGTATGTAACAGGTGTATGTATATAGGTATGGATGTGCAAATGGATATATACGCGAATATGAGTGTAGCAATGTATATGTGCACAAGTAGGGATATATCAAAAAACGTGTGTACTACTATGAGTAAACCGTATGCATGTGCCAATATGCGACAAGTCATGTCTAATCATCAATGTATGAGTCATAGCAATCCTATAGTGCGAGTGTCATGGCAATCACTAACGGTGTGAGTGTAACATACAAATAGTGCTCGTGCAGCTTTGACCGTTAGTAACAGTGCGGTGTTATATACTACCATTTCTATATGCAACAGAAGAAGGTATGCTACAATGATACATATAAATATCTACGACTAAAATATCCTATCACGCCCTGACGCTTAACGCCATACGGGCAATTTCCCCGTAAATGTTAAATCTACTCACCTGATCTCGTGCTAAACGTAGCCAACCACCTGCTTCTCTTTCTTCACGGTGTCCGACGTACCCGCCTGCGAATCTAGAATTTACACAAAGAATCTATATATAAGCAAAATCCTACAAAACGCGATATCGAAAACAAACGAGAAACTCGCGTCGCGAACTAAACGCGCGTGTATCCGATACGCTGAAACGTGTGTATACGCGTCTAAAACTACCCCGACACGTCGCGATACGCTGGAACACAGAACCCACTCACATATCACACGTGTCGCGCAAACAAAACGTATTAGAAAAACGATATATGGTTCCAGATTCTTACTCAGGTGAAAACTTACAAAATTGCACATGCCAAAACACTGGAATATGCAGCAGACTACCCTAGCCAAACCCCAGCACCCAGAACCCCTATCTGGCCGCAAATTGCGGCCAGAACGAATAAAACGGCGGCCAAAGTGTGGAATCAGGGGATCGTGCTTGGTGTGTGTGGTCTAGACCTAGTGTACATGCTCCAGTTTTCTCAATTTTTCTCTGAAGGAGCCGGGTCAAAAGCAGATCACAGAAAGCTAAAAATTCACTTAAAAACGTTAAATTTTGCACTAATTGAAACCCTATGGTATTTTAGTGAAATCTGGGGTTTAACTTGGTTTCCATGGCCCTAACAACACTTAATTAGGCTAGGCTAACCATCAAAAACATCTCATAACCAAAACTCCACACAATTCGCCATTTCAAGCATTAAAACTCACTTTTAACACTAATCGAAACTAATTAACACCTAAGTTAAGCAAGCCAGGAAGTTGGCTCAGAATCTATACCTTACTCTCTTGGTCTAGTGTGCAGGAAGAAGAGGAAGAGGTGTTGCACTGCTGCTGTTGATAATGATAAAGATGCTGATGCTGTTGCTGCCTCTGTTGCTGTTGTTGCTTCTTCTTGCTGTTGTTGGTGGTGGTGGTAGTGGTGCTTGCAGCTGCTGCTGAGGCTCCTGCTGCTGCTGCTGCTTCTACTGCTGCTGGTTGTGAGTGAGAGGGAGAGTGTTGTGAGAAAATGAAAGGCAAAGCAACTAAAGAAAGAGAGTCAAGGCTAATCAAAACCCCCCCCCCTCCCTCTCTCTCTTTCTTCATTTATTGCAAGTATGGCACAAACCATGAAGCCCATTCCCTCTCTCTCCCTCTCTCTCCCTCTCTCTCTCTCTGTGTCAACTTAAACTAAAAAAAATTCCATTTTTAAAAAAAAACAAACCCAAAACAATTAAATCAAATTTTGAATTAGCTTAAGGCAAATGGGTTAATCCACCATGGTTGCTAATCATGGTATAACCCTAATTTTAACCCTATTTTACATGCACAAGTGTGTGCAAGCCAAGGAAAATTCTAATAAAATATTCATTAAATTGGATAAAATATTTGAAAATCGATTTAGTAAACTTTTTTTTAAAAAAACCACATATTAAAGTGTAATTAGCCACTTACACGACTCGAGAACTGATATTTGCTGATATTGAACCTGATAAGATACTAAACACTATGAATGGTCATATGACCAAGAAAATTCGTTCAAACACTTATTTTTATTAGGATTTCAAGATACAGGGCGTCACATTCACACGGAAAATCACACAAACACATACTCCGCGGTTATAAGTAGCCAATTTTGTTTCCTCAAGACAGATCAAATCTATCTCATAAAGTTTAATGTCTTCCCAGACCATTCTTCCCTTATCTCTTTTAGCTAATCCGTTAACATTCTAAGAACCTATCTTCATTGATAAACAAAAAAAAAACTCTTCCTCTCTAGCAAAAAAGCACGACACCTATTCAGTGGTGTCCTCATTAGCCCGGCTAAGAAGCTTAATGTTTTTTTTCCACAACTAGTACTTCTTAACAAACCCACTCCACACTCCATAGCTCTAGACTCAAGTTACTCATTCTCGAGACTATTGAGAACAATGAAAGATGAGCCTAAGAGTGGCTTATTTTGAGAGTTTGCAGACTGAGTCATATTGCTTCGACGAACAACAGATTGTCCTTCAATACCAGGCTTTCTCAGTTTGAATCACATGTTTGGCATGAGAATCTTAAATCCGGATGGGGCAGACAGTGACTCTAACTACGCTTGGATTTGACCAATCGAGCGAGCTAGTCGATTCATCCTTACTTTCTTCTTTATCCAATTACACTATTTTTAACACGGCAATAACTTTACTTGTCATCACCTCCTCGATTGTCATTACTTCTCCATTCACGATGAACTCAATCATATTCTTTTAGGTTTAGCAATCACTTCGGAAACTAACCCTCCTGTTTGATTTTCATTTATTCTTTCCATTGTAAGATTTTCCTGTCCACTTTTATGTGACCTATTCTCCTGGCATTGTTTTAGTCCTCAAAATAGAATTGGAATTAATAATTATTCCTTTCCCTTTTTTCTCTGCAGTAAACTTGCGTTTATTCGTCGCTCATTCACCTGTTGCTGCTCATTCGCAACCACTTCTAGGCCTTTTCGTTTTTCGTTTTTCTTCCTCCATATTTCCTTCTGTCCCAAACCAACCCATTCGGAGTTGTCGCTAGACAAAATCTTATCGGCACTGCACATAATTTTTTTCCTTTTTCTTTAAGAGGAGTATATGTAAGGGTCATGAATAGATGTTTTTCCATTTTTCTCTATCAAGAACATGAACCTGTAAAGCCATCGGCACCTCTGAGACATCACGTACTCTAACAGCACACACAGCTTCTTTAATATAAGATTTGTTCTCTGTTTTAGAAGTAATCATTTCTAATATGCCAAAGCCTAATACAAGTTCTTTCTTTGCTGGCCAATGCTAACAGTTAAAAGGATATTTCTCCAATTTCAACCACAACAAAGTATTCACCTTCTCCTTAATATCTTCAAACCCACCATGGCTCGGAGTCCAAGCCTCAAAGCAAACATTAAAGGCCATCGAGGATACTTCTCCCAAAACCTGAAGTTGTTTGGCCCTCCAAACATCAGGGCATTCTGCGAAATATGTTTCATAATTAATATTTTCACCTTCCATTGCCAATTTCATTTAAATTTGTAGCTCAAACCAGCTGCAATATCATCCAACCGAGGTTGTCCATTAGTTACCTTAATAAAAATGAACCGTCTAAGCTTGTTGCTTTGAAGAGCAAATAAATCATGGTCCGATAAACATGCCTCCAATTCTTTAAGACGTCATAGGTCAGGAAAAAATGTTATTTTATGACCTACTTTTCGACGATGGAAACACCCATGTCCCAATACACAATCAAATGTGAAGTGTTCATGTTTTCCACAATTCCAACATTCTTGTCTCTTTGCACAAGAGTATGCAAAGGGACCACGCCTTCCACAGTTCCAGCATCCCTCTTTATTCTGATTTCGACCCTCTTTGTAGCCATAAATGATGGCTCGTTTTTCCTTCGGTTTCGTTGCACCAATGTCCATCCATCTTCGAATCTTTGTTCCGACGCCTTAGATGTATAAGATCGTTCTGAATGGCCTTCATCTTGTGCGTGGGAGTGCACCGAAGAACCGACAACTTGAGCATAAGTTCACGCCAAAGGCCCTCCATTTTGTGCAAAAGATCGTGTCGCGGAGCCTCCATCTTCCGCAGAAGATCACACTAAAGGCTCTTCACTTTGTGCAAAAGATCGCACCTATTGAGCATAAGATCATGTCCCTCCCTTTGGCGCATAAGATTGTGTCGGGGGCTCTTTCCTTTGTGCATTAGGCCGCACCCCTTGCGTATAAGATCGCCCCAAGTGCCCTCCACCTTGCGCATAAGATTGCATCGGAAGCTCTTCCCTTTGCGCATAAGAACGCGCCCTTTGCGCATAAGATCGTGCCAAAGACCCTCCATCTTGCGCATAACATTGCACCGAAGGCTCTTCTCTTGGCGCATAAAATCGTGCCCATTGCACATAAGATCACGCCGAAGGCCCCCCACCTTGAATGCAACAGCACGCCGGAGGCACTTCCCTTTGCACATAAGACCACGTCCCTTGCGCATAAAATGCGGCGAAGGCCCACCATCTTGCATATAAGATCGCGCCGGAGGCTCTTCCCTTTGCGCATAAGGTCGCACCCAACGCCCTCCTCTTTCGGCAAAATAGCATGCCCAAAGGCCCTCTACCATACGCTTAGAAAGAGTCATCGTATTCTTCCCATGATCAAAATGTGACACATCCTTTGGGATTGCTAAAATCATAAGAGACGCTCGATGTGTATCCTAGGAATTATCATTCTTCATTGGGGCATTGTGTCAAACATTTAGAGTGCAGAAATAACGAAAGTTAAAATAAGCCGATATGACAGTTATGATCTCCCACTTTTTAGACTTCTCCTTTGTCAAGTTCTTTCTCTTTGTGACAAAGAATCAAACACCTGCCACGCAATGCATATACAATCCCCACCCAAAGCTTTAACGATCCCAAAGCCCGATAGAACCAATCCAAAAGGCTTCTTCAACCAGCGTTGGTGGACAAGGGTTTGGGAGAGGGGCGATGAGATCGAGGGTATGTGGGAGGGGCTGCGATGAGGTGTACGGATGGGCCGAGGGTTTGGGTTTGGGACAGCGGTTGTGAGAGAATTGGGGGGTGAGGTTGGTAGCGAATTGGGAGAGAGCGGGCCCTCCCTTATATCAATCGTCCACCCCTGGAGTTCTCTTGAAGCTACCCAAGAAGTAAGTTCCTTGGTGTATTATTTTCTTCAGCGGCTGTATGTTTTTGCATTCCTCATTTGTTCATATGTTCTCCTTTTCTTCATTTGCTCCCTTCTCGAGTTATTTGCTGGTAGTTGTTCTTGAGTTGGTGCTTATTAACTGTTCTGCTACTGTAATTTTAATAACAGTTTTGTGGAGACAGACTCTTTCAAGTCCAACTCTTATGATATAACAAGCTCGACAACCTCAAAATTGAAATTAGTCCAGTCACGCTTCACCTCTACGCATCATTGGAGAAACCTTATTCTTTTGGCTGCTGAGAGAAATCGTGTTCTTTCGACTGGCTGGGGCAAATTGGCAGTCATCCTTGTTCTTTATAAATTCACGTTTTTATATGCAAATAAAGTACAAACCTATCCCACGTTCAGGCAAAGAAATGTATGCAAAAATAGAGATAAACAAGGAAGATAAAAGAGAAACAGGAATTGACAAGTATTCCACACTCTTTGTAAAGAAAATAGGCCAAAATATTCCTGCTTGCAAAGCTTTTTTGATGAAGGTGAAATTTGCACCCCACTTAATGCCGCTACTGCAGTTGCTCCTCTCATATTTTTTGGGCTTTGTTCGGTTGATTTTCCTCTTCATTCCATGAGGAATCCAATGCAGGAAGTTGGTAATCATCAGGTTTAAGAGCCACTGCAAAATCCGGTAATGTGGGCGCTTTCTCTATGATACTGCATAATTTCAATAAATTAGCCAGTTTACGGGATATGACCTTTTGTAAGGAAATTTGGGTTTCTTTTCCAAATTGGTTCTTTTTTAATACTTTTTTTGAATGAAATGGGTCGGAGAGCCTATTATAATATCGCCTCAAACATCAAGTAAATTCTGTAAATCTAAGAGGTGTAAATTAAGCTGAATCCTAATGGCTGTATGTTAACTATCCTGGAATAAAAGACTAAACTAATAGACTTCTCACACACACAAATATCTCTTCCTTTTCTTTTTTACCACATCCCTTTCCATGGAAAGGAACAAGGAATGCTTTTGGACAGGGCTCAAGCCAAATTAACAATAAATTTCAATATCTAAGCGATAATTTGTTTTTGGATTCTGACACCAACCTAGTTACTGATTTTCCTTCCTATGAGACAAATGTTGATAGAATCATATGAAGCTATGGACCATGGGGAAGTTATATAATATACAACCACCACCCAAGCATATGAGGTAGGCTACATGAACCAACAGGGAATGACGCCGGGTCCAGCACATGAATCCTCCGCCTCCACTCACTTCTATCGAACAATATATTTTCATTGAGGCCTTTGGCAATCATATCTTTTCGTATCACCTCCATCCATATTTTCTTCGGTCTTTCTTTCGTCCTTTTGACATTGCCTATATCGATAGTATCCACTCGTCGAACCGGTACTTTCATAGGTCTGCATCGCACATGACCAAACCATTTTAGCCGGTTTTTCCGCATCTTCTCCTCCAAAGATGCTATACCAACTTTTGCATGAATATCCTCATTTCGCATCTTATCTTTTCTAGTGTTACCACACATTCAACGAAGCATGCACATCTCCGCTACGTGCATCTTCTGTGTATGATGCTTCTTAAGAGCCCAGCATTCTGTACCACATAATAAAGCAGGTCGAATAATATTCCGATAAAACTTCCCTTTCAACCTTAACGGAAAGTTACGATCGCACAAAATCTCTATTACACTCCATTTCAACCACCAATTTGGATCTTTTGATTAACATAGTTATCGATCTCCCCATCTTTTTGGATGATGGAACCCAAGGTTGCACGGATACGGATACGGGGACACGGACATGATGTGACACGACGGTAAGCAAAATCCCAAAATATAAGATACGGGGACATGTGAGTGTATATAATTATAAGAAATATAATATCATAACATTGCAACATATTTAACAAAAACCTTAGCTTTTCAATATTTTTTAGCGTATTTATCAAATTTCAGCAAAGAACATAATTATTTTAACACAATTTTAGCAATTTTCATAAAAGAAATATGATTTTAGCATTTTCTTACCTTTATTTAACATAATTTTAGCAATAACAATATAATTTCAGTAGTTTCCTCACTGTACTTAACATAATTTAGCAAAATCATATAATTTTAGCATTTTCCTAACTACATCAACAAAAATACCGTATATATTTTACATAGAAATTATATTAAGCAGTAAAATTGACTAAAATAAAAAGGAAAGTCAACAAATCAAGAAAGTGATAACAAGATTGGGATTTTCCTGCTTTTAATTGAAAAATAGGTTTTTTTGGTGTCGTGGTTTCATTAAAATGTATTCGACCCTTATCCGATACGTGTCTGGATATGCGTCTGACACGTATCCAAATCCAAAACCGCCTTGTTTCGAAACAGGACACAGAAAATATGTGTCAGACACGTGTCGTGCAAGTGTCGGGCACGAATCCATGTCTGACACATATCCGACACGAATATGGCAACCAAAAAGACATGTCCGTGCAACCTAGATGGGACTTAGATATCTAAATTGATCGCTCGGTGATCTCTTGTCCTTCCAGTGTTATACCAATGTGGTCTCGACTTCTCTGTTTTCTAAATTTGCAATGCATATATGTTGTCTTGGACTTTCTCAATCTGAACCCCGAGATTCCAACATTTGCCTCCATAACTCCAATTTGGCATTATCCCCTGCTTTCGTCTCATTTGTTAGAACAATATTATCAGTGAATAGCATACACCAAGGTATCTCATCTTGGATAGTTCTAGTAACCTCATCCATCACGATGGTAAATTGAAATGGACTTAATGCGGATCCTTGATGTAAGCTGACTGTAATCGAAAAATCGCTCGTTTGGCCGCCGCAAGTTCTGACATTTGTTACCACTCCATCGTATATATCCTTGATTATGTCAATGTACTTGATGGGGACCCCTTTCTTCATCATTGTCCCCCATAATACCTCTCTAGGTACATTGTCGTACGCTTTATCTAAATCAATAAATATCATATGCAAATCTTTTCTCCTTTCTCGAAAACGCTCGACATGTTGACGAAACAAATGAATAGCCTCTGTCGTCGATCGTCCAGACATGAACCCAAACCGGTTCTCTGTTATCTTAACATCCTTTCTTAGCATATGTTCAATCGCTCTCTTCTAAATCTTCATGGTGTGACACATAAGTTTTATTTCACGGTAATTTAAGCAACTTTGAATGTCACTTTTGTTCTTATAGATAGGTATAAGGGTACTTTTTCTCCACTCATTTGGCATCTTTTTGGTCTGTCAAATCTTATTAAACAGATCTGTCAACCATTTAACACTTATTTTTCCTAAGCATCTCCAAAGCTCGATAGGAATCCACTTGGACCAACCGCTTTTCTTGATCATATTCTCTTCAAAACCTCTTTAACCTCTGGTATTCTTATTTTAAGCATGAAATCACGGTTTATATATTAAGATTGAATGACAAGTCCATCCAAATTCTTAGTAAAGCTCTCATTGAACAATTTGTCAAAATAATCTCTCCATCTTTTCTTGATATCCTCATTTCGAACTAAAACCTTCTGATCTTTATTTTTGACACACTTCGCACATAAGTCTCTAGTCTTCCTTTCCTGCATCCGAGCAATCCAATATATATTATTTTCAGCCTCCTTAGTGTCCTATTTCTCGTACATCTCTTTATAGACCTTGGTTTTAGTTTCCCGAACAGCTTTCTTAACTTCATTTTTACCCATTTTATACTTCTCAAATCTCTACACATCACTGTTTTTCTTCAAATCTTTATAAGATTCCCTCTTAATTTTAATAGCAGACTTTACTTCTTCGTTCCACCATGATATGTCCTTAGATGGTGCAGCATCATCTCTCGACTCACCAAGTAGATCTCTAGCTACCATCTTGATACAACTAGCTATCTTGTTTCAAGTTCTGTCTGAATCATTTTCAGACTACCAATCCACCTCTTGAACTACACGATCTATAAAATTCTTTTGGTTGCCTTCCTTCAGTCGCCACCACTTAATTCTAGATTCTACTTTACGTCTAATTTTCCTAAATCCTCTTCTAAATCGAAAATTTAGAACTAAAAGTCTATGTTGAGTGGTTACACTCTCACCTGGTACTACCTTACAGTCGATACAACAATCTCTATCTATCCTTCTCGTCAGAAAAAAATCTATTTGATTTGCACTTGATCCGCTCCTAAAGGTGATAAGGTGACTCTTTTCCTAAACTAAATGTTTGCTAAGATCAAGTTATAATACAAGGTAAAATCTAGGACCGAGCTACCTGCTTCATTCCTTTGTCCAAAACTAAAACCTCCATGGATAGTATCAAACCCACTACGACTAGTACCTACATATCCATTGAAATCACCACCAATAAATAACTTCTCTCCACTAGGTATTTTTTGCACCATCTTGTCTAAATCCTCCCATAATAAACGCTTACTAGCGTCATCAAGACCTATCTGTGGTGCATAAACACTAACAATATTAAGGGTCTCCCTGCCTAAAATAAACTTAACCAGTAAAATTCTACCACCTTTTCTCCTAATCTCAACTATATTCTCAAGCAACCGTCTATCTATGATTACACTTGCCCCATTTCGATTTTTATCTCTACCCGTATACCAAAACTTATAACCCCAAGGCTCTATGACTCTACCATTTTCACCTACCCACTTAGTTTCTTGCAAACAAATAATACCAACTCTCTTCCTAATCATCACCTCCTCCAATAATTCTGTTATATAATATAAAGATTTAAAATCTAACACAATGCTCAAATTGTTAACAATAAGTGAGTGGAAAAAGACATTTAATTTGAAGAATTCAGAAAAATAACTTGCATCATCCCTTAATTTTTAAGTTGAAGAATTCAGATAAATAACTCGTCGTCGTCGTCATCCTCATCTCCATGGGGTAGAATGGAGCACGACTCTACCAGGACTATGACACAGCTGATTGATGATATCTCAACATCATCATCAAATTTAAACCATCGTTCAATGAATAGGGGGACCGCTTCATGGGACATTACAGTGTTTGTTATTATTTGGTTGATCTGGAAAGAGCGTAACAATACAATTTCAATAATAAAAAAACAAAGATGGTCATAATTATAAATCAAATTGAAACAACTGCTGTATACTGGACAGGTATCCTTCTTGCGGGAGTTAGGAAGAGAGCGAGGCCATACGTACAGGCCCAAGGGGGCGAGACGATGCAGGATCAGACTGGAGAGGAGGACCGGCAAGATTGACAGGTTGAGACAGGAATGGAGAGAGTAGTCCGAGGACGCAGACCTGGTACAGGCCTGGGTGGAGACTATGGTTATGTTTCCATTTCCGTTTCTTTCTCTAGATGTAGGGGAATGAATCTCGTAATGAGACTTGTTTTATTCTCGCTTTGTTTCCTTTATTTTCTATTTTTTCTCTTTCCTCTATGTACTAGTTTTGTTACAACTATCGTTTAATAAAACGCTGGGGTATTTATCTTCGTTTTAGCCAAGAAGAAAACATCATCAAATTTCATGGCCAAGGGCAGTCTGGATGAGAGAGTGGTTTGTCATATCTTGTGGGGCCCCTATTATTTTTTACACCGGCGAAAACAATCTAGAAGTAAAAAGTTAATATATTTGACAGAGAGATCAAACTATGAGGCACAACACAGATAATTCCAAAGGCCAAACAGTTCCTAATTAATGAACATATTGTGAAATAATGGGCTTTGGAATTACCGTTCATGGCTGTACAGGTCTCGGTTAATGCGAACCTTGCTTGAAGCATCTTTAGGGATCTTCTCTGAAAGGTACTTCATCGATCCCCAAAGAGGAGGATTCCTGTAAAGATGAGCAGTTACACGATGTGCTTTCATGATCGTAAACCTAAATTCTTTTGTTCTCTCTCTAATCAAGAAAAATGGGAGGTGGATGATCATATGCATATTTAACCACATTGCACAAAAAAAAGCACAAGCTTCAGTTACAGAGGAAATGGTTCAGATGCCACAAGGCATTAGGAGCTTAATATCCTTTAGGGAAGGGTTCCAAATGGGCAGAGGCCCTCCATGTTATTTATTTATGTATAAAATTTATTGCAACTGGAGAAGCATTAGCAACCACAGCCAAAAAACTACAAGGCTAATAATCATTGTTGATGTATGAGATTTTTAAGACGAGAACATATATATAAAGGACATAAAAAAAAATAACAAGCATCTAGCAAAGACTTAGATTTCCATGTTATCGTTCTTTTTTCAAGAAAAAAAATACTTAAGATAAACGACAGTCCTGAGACGATGCATTTTTGTTTTACAGAAAAACAGTTTTGTTCATATGAAATAGGGTTAATTGCACAAAACTCCCTGTAGTTTACTCCATACAGCACTTGTACCTGGTATCTCACTTTTTCTGTTGTTTACTGGGCTGTATGGAAAGAGAGGAACTAGATAATTTTTTTAGGAGAAAGAAACTCAACATACCAGGTATTGTCAACTTCTATATGTTTCTATTATCCTAGATTGATCGCTATAAGCACAAAAGCAAGCTTATTAAACTGAAAGAACTTGGCATTTTTGAAGAAGTTGTTCAAAGGCTATACAAACATTCTTATGATAGGGGATTTTGAATCTTGATCTCTTTTTTAACCTGGATAAAACTTGATTCCGGTACATGCTAAACACTCCCTATTTTTTGGTGTTGCATCCAATAAGGTCAATCAATGTTTACTCTATTCTGTTTGAAGGCTGTCTTAAGCCTCATCTCTTCCACCCCTGATACACCTAATCTCTAACCATCCCAACATAAGGATTTTGTTTCTTTCACTATGCTGGGGGTTGGTCAATTAGAACAAAGAGTTAGAACTGAAATATACTAGGATGATAAATTAGTTAGTGTTAGTCTAGAATTCTAAATTTTGTGTTAATCATGAATGTAATTAGAACTAAAAAATATTCCAACTAGAACTTTTTAGATTTTTAATATATAAAATGGGTGTTCCATCCTCAAAAAGATGGAATAAAAATTAAAAATTAGAACTACCAAACCCTAGCCCTCTCTCCTCCATTCATTTTTTTGCAAGCTTTCATCTCTCTTTTGTCCCTCTGTTCCAGCGACCAAATCCAATTGATTCAACACAAAGTTTCTCGATCTTCATTAAATCCAACTAATTTAAAGACAACCTAATTTAACCAAAAGATGCAAAGATGCAAAAATTATTTAAGCATGCATGTAAGCCCTAATTTAATCAAACTAAAAGAAAGGCAGATTTAATTATATTTCATCAGTATACAAATATCGCATTTGCCATAACTAAAGCAGTAAAATGATTTTTAATCTTGCGAACCATTTGGAAACAATTAAACATTTTCTAGTCGATCGGTCCAAATATTTTCATACATCTCTTAAACATAATTTTTATTTCATATAAACTAATAATGATTTTTTCATATGTATAACTATTTCTCTCTACTATTATAATGCCAAAGACGGGGTAGGATATTATTTAAAAACCAATCTCCAACTTGCTGCCAACTCATCAATGTTGACGTGTCAACATTTAGCAATTTTGATTTAACTTAATTTGAAATTAAGAACAAAAAAAGATATTAAAAAGTGTAATAACTGCTGCAACAACACCCCTTAAAAAATCTCCACAGTTCTAACAACATATTATCTCTACTAAAATCTCCATAACATATTATCTCTACTATTTATTTTCCTTTTACTGTTACAACACCAAAAACATGTTTATAATCAAAAGAAGTTATATTTCTCACCATCTCACGTCTCCACAACATCCCCACTTCTCCCACACGTTCACTCCCCACTTCCAATTTCCCAACTCCCCATGCACAATAAAAGAAAAGAAAACAAAAACACCTTCATCTTTCAAAAAATGACTATAAACATCTTTGTTAATGTTAGTTGAAAATAGAAGAAACAAGTAAGGAGGTAAAAGCTAACACTCTCTGTATTAGTTTGTGATTAATATATTGCTTTATATTTTATATAGGTTGAATCAATTTGAAGAAGTAATGAATCAATGTTGCTTTTCCATAGATGTTTTCATATCTTTTACATATTCTAATTTTATGAATTTACAACTTATATTTAATAATAATTTTGATGATAAGTATATTTTCTCCGTTTAATACGGTTGAGACTACTATAAAAAGAAGAGGTAGACGATTGCGAAAAAACGATACAAAAGCAAGGAAAAAATTGAAGGTGGGTCTCTTTCTCAACCTTTTACTTTATAATTTAAGTGTAATAAAACGGTTATAAATTTCTTTTGGATGTAAGCGATACGAAAAGATATGGATGCCCAAGGCCTTAATGAAAGTATATAGTTCGATAAGAGTGAGTGGAGACGGAGAATCCATATGCTCGACCCGGCGTGATTCTCATGTTGGTTTACGTAGCCTACCATGTATGCTTGGGATAGAGGCTCGGTTGTTGTTGAGAATGGTTATAAACTTTTTTGCACGTCTTTAAAGTAAATAATTTAAATTTTCTATATTTTTTCCAGGCTGAATGAGTTTTACATTCCCAACTATGGATTCAAAAGTTAAAAGAACCCTATCATCAATCTCACACCTTATGTATGCTCTTTCAATTTTTAATATTTTTTCTTTATTATATTTTATATATGTATCTTGGTAGAAGAAAATGTTTGGTAAGGCTCGGTGAGATAAATTAAAGATACTTCTAAATTGAAAGGTGTATTACATTCCCGATTCATGTAACCGTGATTTCTTCTTAGAATATTTTGTACATCAATTTGGATTTATCCTGATTGTGTTTTAGGTGACTGAGCAGCAGAATGCATTGATAATTAATCGAATCTCAAGTATAATATATAGTATGTTTTTGAAAATTATGATTGTTTTTCTTTCTAATTGAAACAAGTACATATATGGATTGATTAATATACATTTTTCTGTATAATATGGGCATCACATGTGCATGGTACTAGTTATAATAATGCAAAAGCATGAGTGTCTTTATATTGAAAATATCAATTTGATTCTTACAATCACAAGTGGCATAAAAAAATTCTCATAATTTTAAGAAAAAATATTCAAGAATCATAAAAAGAATTCATATTTTCTCAAATCTTTAACGACTCACTCCTTAAAATTTCAAAAAACTTTGTTCATTATATAAGCTTAGTGTACACTAGTTAGGTAAATAATTGACATCCAATTTTTAAAATAAACTTTTGTCTCATGTTCTAATTGAGCTTATATAATTTGGACTTCACCGATAAAAATAAAATTATCTAATACAGTTTCGATTTTCAGTTCCAGAAGTTCGAGAATTCTATTAAAAATTCATGGTTCTATAAAAGTTGTACAAAAATGTTCTAGTTTCCAAAGTACTATTTTATCTACAAGACATAATTGACTAACATGCCCTAAATGCCTTTCTTCTCTCATAGTTCTTTCTCCTACTAAATGAATAATTACCATTGTTCTTGTTACCATATGGGCCTTGGAGGCCCATGCCTGCCTAAGTGAGTGGGTAGGCGGGTCGGACCGGTTATTGGACCAACTTTAACCAATTCGGTTCTAGAATGTTGTAGCACTTTACAAGTTCATAAGAGATCTAGAAGGCTTCATGAGAGGTCTTGGAAGCTTCATGAAATTAAGAGGCTTATCAGATGGAGACTTTTAGAAAGTTTCGAGGTTTCTAGGGCAAGCCTAAAAAGATACTTCTAGGAGAAACCAGAGGAGGTGCTCCTACTCTATAAATAGACATACATACTTGCTCTTTACTATCATCACAACTACAACAAACACTTCTACACTACATAGCCTCCAAAGTCATCTTTACCTTCTTCTTTTCCGTCCCCTCATTGATAGTTGGTAGCAAGATGATTATGCCTAGGTTTCTTGTTAAGGTGTAGTCACCCTCCGGTCATTGTCTTGAGGTAAAGAGCGCATAAGAAGCGTGGTGTAAACAAAGAAAGCTTCAACAATCGGGCTAAGGTATATCGATCCATTTTTATCGCATGCTAGATCTTTTATTCTTCCACTATATATAGACTACATGTTTATTGTATTTGAACTAGCATGTTCGACAATGGTATCAGAGCCGGTATGTTTACATCCGTTTTCTTTTAGTTGCTCCATTTTTTAGCAATCCAAAATCGTCTTTAATTGATCAAATTTTGATCAATTGTTGTTTATTTATATTTTCATATGGTATCACTCTTTCGTTGTGACCGTTCTGGTTTTCGACCACAGAGCAAAAATGATTAAGTTTGTTTTGGGTGGAATTCTGACGACCACGACAACGAGGGAGTCGCCGACAACATCGTTGGTCAACCGAAGGTGGAAGCAGCGACCTGATGGCATCACCGGCCGACCATAGAGGACGGTAGCTGCCGAGGGTGGTTGGCCGACCGCTGGTGACAGCTGTAGTGGCTGTTGTCCATGGCTAAACACTAAAGGAGCGGCGGCTGATTGTTAAAACCCTAAACTTTTAACATGTGTAGGCCTCTTTCAATTGGCTAGGCCAATTTGTTTTCTTTTGTAATAAAGGCTTTTAAAAGATATTTTTAAAAAGTAATATTTAAAGGGCCTACAACAATTGTTAAGTTTTTATAAAATTGTAAAACATATTTTATGGCTTTAGTAACCGTTTAATAGGTTCACCCAAAATAAATTGTCCGATAATAATCATGAAGATTGTGTGGGTATTTGCTCCAGTAGGAGCGTTTGGGACACGTTTTATTAAAGAGTGATATATATTTGATTAGTCATTGCATATTGTAATAGGCATGACATACCTTATGTTTTAAATAAGCGCATATTGCATTCGCTAATCTAAATTATTTCAAGTGGGAGATGTCTGTTGTAGAAATCTTTAATCTATTTTCAATTATTTTAGGACGATTTTAAATTTTGCACTTTTGAAGATTGTGGTTGTGACCTTGGGCCTTTTTATTTTTCATCAAAGTGTAAGTTTATAATTGTCGCTAGAATGAATTGAAAATGGAATGTTCTTTAGAAAAGAACAATACTCCAAGTAAAATACCATAGTCTTAACGCATCCATCTAAGTCAAGGTTATCAACTATTTCACGAGGGGTGAGATAGTAGCTGACAACAATTATCATAAACATTAAATTTTACTTCCTGAACAAACCGAAGGATCCAGATACTAGTGACAATATAGTGGCAGCGTTGATAGCAGGGCTTCATAACGCAAAAACATCTTAATGCAACGATCTTTGGAATATTAACGCATCAAGAATGTCCGAAAAATTTACGGTAGGAATTAGAAAAGTTTATGGAAAGAAATTATATGTCTGAGTGAGTTTATTTTCTACTAGGAGTAGAAAAGTTTATAGAAGGAAATTATATGTCAAGGACATATGAGCTTGTCCTGCATCTGGAATGTAGATAGCTAGCTATAACCTATTTTTCTATCAGTCGGAATTATGAATAAGACTTTAGAATATTTGGTTAGCTCAATAGAATATTCTGTTTTTCAAAAAACTTATGGTTCTGCAGCGAGGCTCTTTTATAAATGTCATACTAGGTATAATTGAATGGATCGATAGATAAATGAGTTGACTTGACCAAGTGGGATGGCTCACTTGACGCTTTAGCCAACGTCAACTAATTTATATGTGGGTGTTGCCTTGGAGGCAAAAGCTTTAATATGTAAAACCATTTGAATGTCCATTGCTTGTAATTCACTCTGATAATTGCAAACTTTTAAGAATGTGGTTAACATAGTCCCACAACGAAAAAATTGTGGGATGCATATGGATAAGTAGTTATGGTGTTTCATATATCAATACCTTCATGATTACTCGATAAATAGCTCCTGATTTCATACGGAATTGAAGCATTGATTATACATCAAGAGCTGGAACTAACAGGGTCTGCGTGTTTAACAAAGCAATTCTTGGAATTGCATAAAACCCATGAGTATTCATTTGAACAGTTCATAGAACTGTATGAAGGAAAAAGAATCGTCAAATGGCTGATGATAACAAAATAGTGTTGCAGAGAGGAACAATAGGAAACATCAATATGGTTAAGAGCATGATGGCAAGGGTCAATCTTCCCATATATTTTGGGGATGTACAATTCACAGCGGTTCATGATCTTATCTACTTTCAGCTTTTAATATAGTTAACACATAAGCAATGGATGAGCAAAAGATCTGGGAGGATCGCTTGTTTCAATAAGGATGATTTGGCTTTAAATGAGAGAATGTATATGCATCATGTATACATACACACATATATATAATCTTAAAGAGAAGAATATATGTATCCTATACATAAACAAATCTATCAGTATCAAATACTAATGAGAGAGCAATGGTATTTGACAAAGAAAAAACATGAGATTCTTCTTCACTGCATCTCTTATCATCACTTCTTAGTAAGTTGTGATCATGAGTTGATTCACTTGTGATTTTGGTGTGAATCTTGAGCTTGTTTTGAATTCCTTCGGGTGGATCATCTTCGAAAGAAGATAAGCCGCTTCTTAGTGGATTTGAGAGAAAATAGGAATTAATAAGATAAAGATGCGGTTAAGTTTTGTCCTACAACCTAAAAACCCAACAAAAAACCTATAACACGATTTTTTAACAAGTTTAGCGATATTTTTGCAAATATACATAAATATCGCTGATATACCGAAATATCGACCGATATATTCTAAATTTTAGAGGAAAATAATTTGTCAATTTCGTATCAATATTACTCTCCAAAACTGAAATTTCAATAACATATGTCGAATGTTGGCCGGCATTTAAAATACTGTCTTCAACTATAAAAAATTCGCTTAAGTAATTATCTGACACAATTATCTTAATACTTAATCAATTTTTCTTTGACGGTTAATGTCTTACAAAGATCTATGCATGTATTACATATGATGTGCATTATTTTTCTAATTTATTTTCACATAAGTATATATCTTTTGCTGAACAAAAATTAAACAATGACTAGCATAGAACCTCTTACCTTCCCTTTCGTACTCTGATATCGGATCTTATCCATTTTGACCTCATCTAATGTACCTTTTTTATTTTGTGTATTTCCTCCCGTTCCTGCATTTGTTACTCCTTTCCTTTCTCATGTATATATCTCGATATGGACTACTCATATATGAAATAATATAATGCTTAATAGGATCACTCAGAAAATAATTGGTCTTTATAGGAGATAATCTATGCTAATGGGTGGGGAACTGCAGAGGAACAATAAAAAGGAATGCACAAAGGAAATAAAAAAGAATGGACTGCAATTCACTTAAAGATACTACTTGGATGTTGCTCTCTTTATATGACGATCAAATGACTTGGCTGAAAGATTAGAAAGTGTCTGTTGTGTTTGACGATAGTCAAACTTGTGTGTATTAGCTAGATCTTTTTTATTATATAGGTTCTTTACTACGAGAATGTTGAGCTTGTTGTGCTCTCTTTTTTTCGCTATAGTTATATTTTATATAAGTCAAACTTTTTCAATGTGAGACGGGCATGTGTGCCCGGCTCTTTTACTAAAAAAAGAAAACAAAACTTATACTCTGTCAAGTATTATATTACCACAAAAAACCCTCTGTTTATTGCCCATAACTTGAGAAAATACTCTAGCTCTATTATAAATTTAAAATTCTTAAATTAGACAATCATTTATGTTGAATTAGACAATCATTTTGTTTCGTTTTTTTGGGTTGTGGGGAGGGGTTGAGTACTATTCGGGGTAAACTATAGCGGTCTTTTGTTCAATTAATCTTACGTTTTTTATACAGGTTCCAATAAATTGGTCAAAATATAACACTGCAACTTAAAACAAAAGAAATTATTCTCTTCCCATAATAGAATGAATTCTTAACCAGAATCATGGTTTAAAATCATGACTGATCTCAATCCGAAATGGTTGATTCCGATCAAAAAGATGACCATCAGAGTTCCCGATATCGATATTGTCCGTTACAGAGTTATAGGAAACATCTTATTTGATTAGTAGAGTTCAAGTGTTAGGTTTATTAATGACTTATTGGGTTAAATAATAGATTATTGAAATATTGTTTATTTGAAATCATTAATTACTAAAAGTGAAGCAAAAATATTACAGTTATTTATACTTAGTATTATAACAACCATTGTAGACATCATTAATTTGTAAAGAATTTACCAAATTATTTACAATTTGCTTTTACCGTTTAGTTAAATAATTTCCTAATTTTTAGTTTTGGTTTTGTCAAATGATATAAAATCTAATATTTCCTATCCGAGACATATCATACGACCAAGATAGCCGATTTTCAATCCAAAAAATAACTATCTGATCCTGATACTAATTTCAAGATTTTAAACCCTAACAAGAAACTTACTTCTTTGAAATAAATTTTAGGCACTTTAGGAATCAAAGCAACAAAAGATATGCTATATTTTTAAAGCAACAGTGAATTCAATTATAGAGTTAAGACAAAAGAAGGTTGAAAACTCGAAATATCGAGTACCGGGTAATAAAGGAAAACAACAACCAACCTTGAAGTAGGAGGGATGGAGTTGAAAGCTTCAGACGCCTTTTTGCTTTCTTTGAGAAACTCTTCTGCTGCTTGCAATGCTGCAACAGCCATCCCATGGGATTTCTCTGTATTTCCTTCGTCAAGAATCATACCATGATAGTAATAGGCAGCAGCCTGATAACAAGTTAAGTGACAAATTCAATTAAAAAAAGACCTAAATAGTGATACAAAAAACGATAATTTCAAACCTAGTATTAAAAGATGACAATTTGAGCAAGTTGATAAGAAGCAAAAATCTTGACAGGAATGTCAACTTGCATAAACGCATCATATGCTTTTTTTTTGCTACCACGATTTACTATCTACCTTCATCTGCTTTTGGTCAGGTCTTCAAGAAAATTTAGTCAAAGCACAGAAGGAAGTCTTTTCTATAAGATACCTACTTTGATTACCAGTTCAGAATTTGTGGCAAAATGGTCTAAACGTATAAAATTATAATCCAACTAATTTGGATAATTTGTTTAATTGACACAAGCATAGATTCAAGTTTTTCCTAGGATATATTTCGGTCATATATATATATATATATATATATATATATATATGTGTGTGTGTGTGTGTGTGTGTGTGTGTGAGAGAGAGAGAGAGAGAATAATGGAGGAAAGGTGCTATAGGAGGGAATTTCCTCCTATAGCGTCGAAAAAACACTTTCCAAGATTTTTTCAACGATCAGCATTCATTATTTTCATCTTTATCTAAGATGTGGATACACAAAATTTCATGTGATTCTACCACTTTTTCACCGTTGAAAGCAAAATTAATGGTTTGCCGACAATAGAATTTTTTTACATTGCTAATTCAACAGTGAAAAGATGGTGGAATCGCATGAAATTCGGTATATCCACATCTTAGATGATAAAGATGAAGATGATGGGTGCCGATCGTCGAAAAAATCGAGGGTGTATTTTCTCAACGCCATAGGAGGAAATTCCTTCTTATGGCATCTTTCCTTAATTATTCTTATATATATATATATATATATATATAATCAACGGTGAAAAAGTGATGGAATCATATGTATGAAAATTGGTACATCAACATCTTACATAATAAAGATGATGATGGATGTCCATTGTTAGAAAAAATCATGGAGGGTGTTTTTCTGACGATGGGCACCCATCATCTTTATTATGTAAGATGTGGATGTATCAAATTTCATATGATTCCATCACTTTTTCACCGTTGATTATATATATATGTGTGTGTGTGTGTTTTCCTAAGGAGACACCTTAGGGTGTAACCTAAGGAGTCGCCTACGTGACACTTCATGAAAGACCCTATCTCATAAATAAATACCAATATAATTAATGAAGGTCCATACATTTATGAGCTAAAGACATTCATAAAGTGCAAGATAGGTAACTCCTTAGGTTGCACCCTGAGGAGTCATCTTAGGGCCACTTGACACGCACACACACACATATAGAGAGAGAATGATGAAGGAAAGAGACCATAGGAAGAAATTTCCTCCTATGGCGTCGAAAAAATACACCCTCCATTTTTTCCGATAATCGGCACCCACCATCTTCATCTTAATCATCTAAGATGTGGATACACCAAATTTCATTTAATTCACTTTTTCACCGTTGATTTAGTGGGTGCAAAACTAACGGTTTACCGACAATAGAACGTTTTACATCTCTGATCCAACGGTGAACAAGTAGTGGAATCATATGAAATTTGGTGTATCCACATCTTACATGATAAAGATGATGATGGATGCCGATCGTCAGGAAAAATTATGGAGGGGGTATTTTCTCGACGCCATAGGAGGAAATTCCCTCCTATGGCCTCTTTCCTTTATTATTCTTATATATATATATATATATATATATATATAAGATGTGGATACACCAAATTTCATGTGATTCCACCACTTTTTCACCGTTGATTTATTGGTGCAAAATTAACATTTTACCGGCAATAGAATTTTTTGCATTGCTAATTGAATGGTGAAAAAGTGGTGGAATCATATAAAATTTGGTGTGTCCGCATCTTACATGATATAGATGATGATGTGTGCTGATCGTCGAATAAAATGGAAGATATAGATTTTTTACGCTATCTAACGAAAAAGCCTTCTAGGGCCTCTTCTTCCTTACTCTCTCCCCTATATATATATATATATATATATATATATATATATATATATATCCGTTGCAATCCGGAGTGCACAATAAGAAAAACGTGAACTCCTAAACGACACAACATTTGAATGATCCAAACGGTTCATGGTTTAATCCATACTCCAAAATGATTATCTATGAAAAATCAAAAGATTTGGAGCCTTCTATCCCATGCATCCAATGGATTTTATGTTCTATTATCGAAAAGACGTTTATTTTTGCATCCATTTGATGCATGGGTTATAGACATCCAAATCTTTTGATTTTTCATAGATAAATATTTTAAAGTATGGATTAGACCAACGGTTTGGATCGTTCAAATTTTACTTCGTTTAAGCGTTAACGTTTTCTTATTGTGCAACCTGGGTTACAACGAATCCCCTATATATATGGCAGCAGCCACAGTGGTGTGAGTCATGTGACAGGATATTGATGGGTGGACCACAATTCATGTGACCGTTGTGTGACCATATGATGTCTCTCTTATAGCCGAGACACTGGGATGTCTGTAATCGTATTATCATACGCAGTGAGGAGTACGAACACATGTAACAAAAGTAATAAAAAGGATGGACATTGATAATCATTGTGACAAAGGTATTTACTAGTGATTGGTTGTATTCATGTTATCATTGGCGACGTTTTGTTTTTTCTTTTTGTGTTTCTAATACAATCTAATGCATTGAGTACTTTACTCGAGGAACTACGGTCATACAATCATGTTCATGAAAGATGTAGTGAATCGGTGAAATTAATGTATTAGTGAAATTAAATTGTGCATTCTTATGCATAATAAATATGTGTATGCATGCTTCTATTATCTATGTTTTCATATATGTTTGACTACGCGTACTAATGCACATCAAAAATATTAATAATTTATACTTTTTTTGTGTGTGTGTGAGCAAGTGGGTTGGGATTAGAGTAGTTAAATCAAAGAAACCAATTTAAAATTTTAGATAAGGAGAATGATAATGTGGACTGGTTTGGGGGGAGATATATTTAAAATTTGAGAACGAATAGCTTAAAATAAATAAATTCATTAGGTCATTTTTCTCATTTTTAATATTTACCTTTTAGAAAAGAAAGACCATAAATAGATGACACGAGTTACATCCTTCAAGTATGTCTTGTAAAAGTAGAGCTTTGACCTTATTCTTGCTTATTTGAACTTGTGCAAGTTGTGTTTTAATTAACAATCATGATTTGTTATCTTCACCGTTAGTGTTGATTTATTAAAAACATTAAATTAAAATTTTAATCCACTCTGCTTTATAGCTTATGCTATGCTAATCCTTATAGATCTAGGGCTGACGTGTTAAAGTATCATTTTCAGTGTGCAGATGCTCCCATACTGGTCTGTCTCTGCAAAATGATGCCCAGATGAAATTAATTGCCAACATATATTTCCAGTAAAAGTAATACCCATCACTAACACTGACCATCAGCAACACTCAACTCTAGCAATCACTCTAGTCTAACCGATCTAAAAGTTTGAATGCTAAAGGCCTATGAATAGTATTTGAAAATAGAAAAGAATCAACAAACCTTTGCCTCCACATATTTCCACTTAATAAAAGCTCGATGCTTTTCTGCCCAGCCATCAAAGACAGGTACCTGTGTGATGCTCTCTTGTGCCTGCCAGAGTTAAATGGGTCACATTAATCTGTATAGATAACAATAAAGCATTGGTTTCTAAGTGACATCTTCACGAAGTTGGTAAGATGACCATGGCAAGAGCATCCTAGATAATATTATGGGGTAAAGTACTTCAATTTTTTTAAGAGTACACGGGCCCTGGAGTGTCCTTGAAGGGTGCACGCTACAGTGGAGCATATGTGGTATATTTGCATTGGACTTTGCATCGTGATTTTGCACTTAAGTAATTTCTCCTTTTCATTGGGTTTTGCACTTAAGTGCAAAAACACCATGCAAAGTCAAACATGCCGTGTATACCTCACTGTAGCATGCACCCTACAGGGACATTATAGGTCTTTTTTACCCTATTTTTAAACAACTAATGAATAGAAAGACGTGTTAATTAGAGAATTAGTATGAACAAAAATTCTAAACATGTTTGTCTACAAAGCATTACACTTTTTAGTCACTGTGACATGCAAGAACAAGGTATTTCCATACAGTTTGGATGACATATGCTTAACTATGAATAATTTACAGTTAAACAAGCTCAGAAAGGAACAAAATAAATTAAACATGCGTATGGTTGTTCAATCAACAGTTGACTTGTTAATTTACACACAAACTCATGCATACACCCAAAAAAGAAAAGAACAAAAACATGAAATTGAAGAAGACCACAATGATGACGGGATGCCGATAATGAAAAAGAATATGTATCATCATATTGGAAAAGCATTCATACCTGATGCCAGCACTTAACCATCTCGCATGCCAATCTTCTCTTCACTGCAAGTGTGGCCTTGGGACTGTCAATCGCCATTCCAAGTTGAATATCAACGCCCTAGGATAAATGAACTCCAAGTTGAGTACTTGAACTTTTAATTATCTGGGTAACCGCGTTCATCGGTTAAAAGCAAAAGAGTACTCATGCACAAATCAGTTATGACGAAAGTAACGAATTTGATAAAAACACAACAATTATCCTAAGCAAAGCAGATACAACATACTACAATGCAATCAGATGAGAAAGATAAAATAATTATTTTCTTATCTTTAATTTCTTAAATAAGGCATTATATGGTCATAGTGAACTCTTGAGGACAGACCCATATATCTAACTGAAATGCCAAGAACAATATTATTGTGACCTCCAATCTTCTCAGTTATTTCATAATCCACGAGAATTTTGTAGGGTTTTCTCGTTGGATAGGTAGATATACCTGCAAACTTGGCTTCTAGGTTTGTGGTAGTACAATCTCTTGTCAAATTTTTCTGAACAACAACAGGGCATTTACTTGGGGCCTTGGCCCAAACTTCTTTTTGATGCTTTGCCAATTGATAGTTGTACAATGTAGTTGAGGTCTTATGGAAAATTCAGGGATGTGTTTAGAGGTGAACTGAAGGAATTTTAACCCTGCATGACATGACAAATTTAAGGAAAAATCGATTTATGGATCAAGAGGGAATTGGACTGATCTACACTCCCAGGGGTGTGAATTAAATTTCATACAAAAGATTAAGTAATCCACCTCTCCATGTGGGTTAAGAGGTGGTCCTTCTATTTGAATACTTGAATACCCAAGGTGAACCTCCTTCATCCAGAAAGCAAGTTCACGAGTGTTAATTTGATCATTCCTACATATAATCAAATCAACTCTTTTTTTTAAAACCCTTTACATAGTTGAGAATAAATGTAAAAAATCCCACTTAACGCATTTGCCACAGGTGTATGAGGATAATGGAACTGATGAACCGGTGACAATGGCAACAAATCTAATTATGGTTTCATCTTCATTCCCCATACAGATTTGCATTAATGAGCCCTAGTGTTTGATTGAAATCTCATGCAATTAAAAAAGAAAAATATAAAGCAGTAAACTCTCATATTGAATTTGCAAAATTAATTAGAGTTCATCGAAGTGTTTCAATTACAAAAGGGAAATAATCAGATATCAAAGCCTGATAGTTCTCCAAAAAGGATAAAGTTTTTAAATGCCAACTTTAAGAAAATAGTAAATCGCCATGCTTGCTTTTCTTCGTACTTTTTGACAACCAAAAGATGTATGTTAGACAAACTTATGAAATTCTCTACCTTATAAAGAAATTTGGATAGAGAAAAAAAATTTAAAAAAACTTTTTCCTAGATTTATCGTTTTTGTTGCTGCCATTGTTGAATACTTGCCCAAAATCCAAGGTTCAAGAACTCGGTTTCGGTCTCTCATAATTTTATTAGTTTCGCTGGGTTTCAGCTAGTTTCGCTAATCTCGGTTCGGGTTTTGATTTCGACGGTAATACAACATACATAAGTGTAGATATATTAAATACTTAAATTTATGGTTCTATATTACAAGACAATAATCCTAGTGTTTAAAAATCCAGCCATGATGCAAAATATATTGAAGTGTACTTAGATAAATATTAATATAGAGTTTGGGTTAATTTTTTGCGGTTTTCTAACAACGAATACCTACAATGATCACAATGACAGTAAAAATGGTATTAAAAAATAAGTTTTTAAAGATTTCAGCTGAAACGATATTGTATGGTTGGTTTCATATCAGTTTCGGGTTTCATATCGGGCTCCACCGAAACCGATACGAAAACACCACGTATCGGTGGTTTCGGACGAAATCTCGAACCTTGCCAAAAACTCTTTGTAGCAAATACAGGCTTTCTAGAATCTTCCTGAAGTTTGATAAATGGAGATTGAATAGTTTTTTTATAAAAAAATTGTGGGATGTACAAGAAAAAATTATGAAAATGTTTCTAGAATACTATTGGTGTGTACTGAAATTTGGCTGGGTGGGGCACTAGATAACTGGAGAAGCTTTGTTGAAACTCTACAGACTAACAAGGAACTCACTTATATTTTTAAATGTTATTAATATGTTTACATATATTTCTATGGATATTAACTAAGAGTTCTTTCCCTACTTATATTCAAATAATTCTTAAATTTTCAATCTAAGACTCGTGTATAACGTGCTTTCCTAATATTTGAAGAATAAAAATGGTAGGTCTTATATTGCATACTCTATCCAAGGATGAAATCTCAATCGATACTGTTAGAATAGTTTATACTATATTGTTATTAGGCTACACCGTACTATGATACTTGGACATCAAGTAATTGTAATCCCTATATAAAGGGGCCTTTAGTCATATAATAAAATATCTTTCTTTTCTCTTTTAACTTTAATATAGTATCAGCCCAGATCAATCGGGGCCTCAACAATATCTCTGAGAGAAGCAGTCTATAAGCATATCAATCGAATATAATCGCCTCGCCCTCCCTCGACGACTCACTGCCCTCAATCTCCTCCTGCACCTTTGATCTCCTCCCTCGACGACTCGCAGTCCTCGCCTTCGCCTCGGTCACTTTCCCTCGATCTCCTCCCTCGACAACTCGTTGCCCTCGATCTCCTCCCTCGCTTGCACCTTCAAAGATCCCTCGCTGCACCTTCACAGACCCCTCGAACCCTCGATGCCCTCGCTAACTCGCTGCCTCGAAGCCTCCTCACAGATCCCTCGACGTCTCACCTTCGCAGATCGTTCCCTCTCGTAGATCGATCAGCCCCTCACCAGATCGTTCCCTTTCAAGATAGATCAGCCTTCGCAGCCTCTATAGATCCCTTCGATCGCTCTTTATGTGTTAAAAAAAACTTTTTCTCTGATCTATAATGATCGGGAATTGGCTTGAGTAAACCATAATATCATTTGCTCGCTCTTTATGTGCTAGATATGCACTTTCTCTTATTTGCTCTCTTTGTGTGCGATGTTCAATATGTTGAATATACGTGCCCTCAAGGCATTTATCGTAATTGTAGGAATGTAATTACTGAATTCATGAGAACCTATACAGATAACAATTTTACTCAAGATGATAGTATGCTATCTGATTTGTCTTTATCTGTCATGTGTATACGTTTTATTAGTTATCACGTATCACTGATACATGAGATAAATCCTATAGGATCTTTGCTTGACTACCAAGATTATGATAGGGATCACACTAGTGGAGCCTGGTAGTTTATAAGCACATCATTAAATGTCGCTAATCGTAGAAGTATCGAGACTGGGTATCGGTACTCCAGTTTAGACTAGTGTATACTTTTCATGACTCTGTACGGAACGATGGCTGATCCCATAGCCATTGGTGTTTGACACCGATGATTGTATACAAGTGCTCATTGGATGAGTTACAATGGACGGACTAACCGAGAACTCCTAGTTGGTGTTATATCAATGTTAGATAACAGTTCTCTGGTGACATGAGTAACGGAGTAGTCTCTAGACCTGAGATTGCTATAGTGTCTTGTGTGTGTTCCCACTGTACTTAGATTACTATCCTACCACGACACTACTAAGTCGTGCAAACAAGTTTTAGCTGGGTACAGTCCTGAAGTACATGGAGGCAGTGAGCGGTCGAGGGAATTCGTCACTCCCGGTATTGGGAGTCGATATCGCGCTCTCCAGGACACGACTATAGCCAGAAGTTCATGGCCACGGTAGTAGCGATAAACTAGTAAGTGTTATCGGTTGTATCTCTTTGCTTATGAGTCCTCTGTCAGCATGACTTATCAGGTTATTGGGGGTCTGATAGATTCCAACCTCCAGACACGGTATGTGATACTCTTTGACGAAGAGACCGGACTGTACGAGGACTGTCATTTATAGACTTTGTCAGGTCCGGATGAGTTCACTCGTCGACCTGTCTTTATCTTGCTCATATCTGGGTAGTCATCACGTACAGCTAGTGCCACCGACAAGCTTGCAGGTTAATCCGAGAAGGGGTTGAATCTGAAAGTGTTTCAGATGCGATCCTATATAATCTACTGCCAGCGTATTGACAGGACTTTAGAGTCCTGCAACGAAAGTGTTGTCCGGGCAAATCGTGATGTGACGTGCGTATAGGGATAGTGCATAAGTTCGATTAAACATGTATATTGGATATACGCGTAACAGCGACAATAGCTGTACATAACGGCTACCCAGATACCTGTCGAAAAGAAGGCCGACGAGCAAAGCTCATCCGAACCCCTAATAAGCCTATCCGTGACAATTTCTGTACAGTCCGGTTTCTTCGTCTAAGAGTATCGCATACCGAACCTAGGGATGGTAAACGTCAGACCCCTAATAACCTAATAAGTTGTGTCGATGTGGCTCAGGACCGATCTGAGAAACTACTGATCTAACCATCAGTAAATCTCATCTGCCTTAGCCAAGATCTTATGGTTCTGAGAACCGGACACAGTGCGATATCGATTCCTAATACCGGAAGAGATGAATTCCTGACAATCGCTCGCTCACTGCCTCCATGTGGTTCGAGACTGTACCCAACCAAAACCTGTTTGCACGACTCAGTAGAGCCGTGGTAGGGTAGTAATCTAAGTACAGTGGGAACTCACACGAGACAAATGACGATCTCAGATTTAAAGACTAACCTGTACTCAAGTCACCTGAAAAACATTGTCTGACGATTGGTATAGTACCATGTAGAAGTTCTCGGCGAGTCTGTCCATAGTACTCATCCATAGTGAGCATATGTATACAATCTTAGGTGATCACACCAATGGCTGTAGGACCAACCACTGCCTCTCGTCGGGGTCTGAAAACATATACACAAGTCTACTCTGGAATATCGATACCCGGTCTTGATACTCCAGCGATTTTGGACATTTAAGGATGCACTTATGGACTACCCAGCCCCCATAAGTATGATCGCCATCATAACGCTGGTAGTCAAGCAAATTCCTACGGACTTTATCAACATGTATTAGGCATATGTGATATCAAGTAAAACATATGCACATGTTAAGATAAAGACAAAGCAAAATAGTATACTACTGTATCGAGTCTTTATCAATATGTATAAGCAATACAAACCAGCAAGAAAAACAAATACACATGTTAAGATAAAGAGAAACCCAAATAGTATACTATATAACTGAACATATCCCTAGCATCCTATACAATACAGGCCTCTAGGGCATACATATCCAACAGGTGGCAGTTGGGATTATCACTTGCTCTTGATCGAGTTCTCTTACAATAATAGTTTTCAGGAGATGATTCAGATGGCACCTTTCGAGGTGTTATATGGGAGAAAGTACCGATCGCCGGTTTGTTGGACCAAGCTTAGCGAGAGCTGTAAGTTGATATCACGGACCCCGCGGGTTCGTAAGGAGGCGGAATAGGTAAAAAACGATTTTTATAAGCATGGTAATATCGACTAAACTCCAGGATCGTAACTAAACCCTAACTAACAAACAATTTTTGAGGTTTAACTACTATGTAAGAAAATTATACCTCAAGCTACTAGTCTTTCTTCTCGCTGTCCTTCTCCTCCTTGTGAGCTCCTTGGAGTGTGTAGGGATCACCCCTCATCGTCGGCCTCGTCGAGTCAAAGAAGATCCACCCGAAAGTGTCTACCTTGAGCTTCTACCTCTAAGATGAGGTAAGTAGGGTACTTGGTGTGCTAAACTAAGTAGCCTAAAGTGAGTAGAGAGTAATTTTGGATAGCCAAGTCTCACTAACCCTAGGATTCTCAACACATGAGACAATAAGGAGAGAGGGAGCTTGAGAAAAGAGTGTTTTTGATAATGATAATAGAATATGGCGCTTGATATGACTATAAGCATGCTCAAAAATATCTCACACAATATCTAATGCCACAAAAATATCTCACAAAATATCTAAGTCAAACCATGCCTCAATAGTCAAACGCCATGCTTGAATTATCATATAAAAAATAACAATTCATTTCCTCCACCTCATAATTGCTTTAATCAAATAATAAAAACCCTAATGTGGTCTCCTTCTAAAAGCAATCTTTAGAGAATTACAAGAATGCCCACCATCCGTATATACATATCCGTATCCGTATTCCGAGAAACACGAATACAATGAGACGAAACTAATCCAATAATCTAATACTAGGATCTGACTTAAACCAAAGACCACATGTATAATCCGTCCGAACATCATATGTGCACAAGTACACGTATATGTTCGAACCCTGTCGTAAAACAATACGACCTCTACATCGTTTCGCCCGAAACAGGGAAACCCTCTTTGTGGGACTCTAAAGACTCGATACTACGCTGGCAGTGGGTTTAACCACAACCCGTCAGTAGTACTAGCTGCACGTAACGGCTACCCAGGTATCTGTCAATAAGAAGGCCGATGAGCAAACTCATTCGAACTCCTACTGAGTCTATCTGTGACAATCTCCGTACAGTCCGGTCTGTTCGTCTAAGAGTATCGCATATCGGGTCTAGGGGCGGTAAACGTCAGACCCCTAATAGCGCAATAAGTCGTGTCGGAGTGTAGCCCAAAACACCCTGAGTACCTACCAGTAAATCTCGCTTGCCCTGGCCAGAGACTGTGGAATGGCTTTCCGAATCACAGCGCGACATCAACCCCTAATACTGAGAGAGACGAATCATATCTAACTGCCACTACCTCCAAGTGCTTCGGGACTGCACCCAACTACTACCTGTTTGCACGACTCATCAAAGCCGTGGTAGGGTAGTAATCAAAGAACGGTGGGAACACACTCGAGGCGAAGTAGCAGAGTCAAGTCAACGGACTATGTTGTACTCATGTCACCTGGGAACTGCTACCTGACGATAGGTATAGTACCAACCAGCAGTTCCCCATGAGTCCGTCCAGTGTAACTCATAACCCAATGAGCACCTGCATACTATCTCCGGTACGACGTACTAATGGCTGTGGGACAGACCATCTCCCCTGCTGGGATGAGAATCGTATACACTAGTCTACTCTGGAGTATCGATGCCCTATCTCGATAATCCTACGATTAGGGACCTGTATAAGGATGTGCCTATAGACTATCCAGCCCCCACTAGTGTGACTGCCATTACAATGCTGGTTGTCAAGCAAAGATCATAAGGGCTCTATCAATATATATTAGCGATACGTTAAAAAAAATATATACACATATTAAGATAGAAACAAACCAAGTAGCATACTACCATATTGAGCAAGACTGTCATAAAATCTGTGTATATCCCAAGCTTCCAAAATGTAATATACAAACTAGTACTATACAATAATGGCATCTAGGGTATATAACACTAACACTCTCCCACTTGCACTAAGGCCATGTGTCGGCCTATCGCAGACCTATCATCTCAAATAGCCTCTCAAACTGCGTCTGAGGAATGGCCTTTGTGAATGGATCTGGAGTGTTATTCTCCGTAGCAACTCTCTGCACCTCGATCTCCCGGCGATCCACGATCTCCCTGATCATGTGATACCGCCTCAAAATATGTCTGGGTTCCTTCGCTAAAGCTATAGCCCCGTTGTTGTCACAATACAGAGGTATTGGATCAACAATGGACGGAACCACATGAAGTTCTGTTAAGAACTTCATCCAGACTGCTTCTTTTGCGGCATCACATGCGGCGATATACCCGCTTCCATCGTCGAGTCAGCAACGGTGTCCTGCTTGGAGCTCTTCCAACAGACCGCCCCTCCATTGAGGGTAAAGACATAACCTGACATGGACTTGGAGGCATCCTTGTCACTCTGGAAGCTGGAGTCAGCAAAGGCCTCGATCTGGAGGTGTTTTCCACCGTACACCAAGAACATCCCCTTAGTCCTTCTTAGGTACTTGAGAATGTTCTTTACTGCTATCCAGTGCTTCTTCCTAGGGTTTGACTGATACCGGCTTACCATGCTTAGTGCGTAAGCAACATCTGGTCTGGTACACATCGCATACATTATAGAGCCTACCGCAGAAGTGTAGGATATAGTTGACATGCGATCCCTTTCCAAATCAGTATTGGGAAACATCTCTTTGGAGAGGGTGATTCCATGACAGCCGGTAGATTACGGCGCTTCGAATCTTCCATACTGAATCTTTTCAGTATGGTGTTGATGTATTTGGACTGTGAAAGTCCTAACATCCTCATAAATGTATCACGATAGATCTGGATCCTCAGAATGTAAGAGGCATCATCCAGGTCTTTCATGGAGAACCTTTGTGACAAGAATCCTTTGACTGATTGTAGCATATGAATATCATTTCCTATCAAGAGAATGTTATCCACGTACAAGACGAGGAATACAACAGTTCTTGCTACATTCTTACTATAAATACATAGTTCATCTGGATTTTTGATAAAGTCAAATTCTTTGACCGTCTCATCAAAACAGATGTTCCAACTCCGCGATGCCTGCTTTAATCCATAAATGGATTTAAGCAATTTGCACACTTTCTCGCTGCTCCCACTCTGAATGAAACCCTCTGGTTGATCCATATAGACGCACTCTTCCAAATTTCCATTTAGAAAAGCGGTCTTTACGTCCATCTGCCAAATCTCATAATCGTGGAAGGCAGCAATGGCAAGAAGGATCCGAATGGATTTGAGCATAGCCACTGGAGAAAAAGTTTCATCATAGTCCAAACCTGGTCTTTGACGAAAACCTTTTACAACAAGTCTAGCCTTATAGGTTTCAACCTCTCCATCTATACCAATTTTCTTTCTAAAGATCCATTTGCAGCCTACGTGTTTTACCCCTTCTGGAGCAATGTCCAAAGTCCATATTTTGTTGGTGTACATGGACTCCATCTCGGTCCGCATTGAATCCAGCCATTTTACCGAGTCTCTGCTCTGAATGGCTTGCTGGAAGCTAATTGGCTCATCATTGTCAATGATGCAATCCTCTTTATCCTCGTCTACGAAAAAACGGTAGTATCTCTCGGGCAGATAAGACTGCCTATTACTCCTGCGCGGGATGTCCTGTTCTTTTGAAACTTCTGGTTCTACCATACTTTCAGTAATAGCTTGTGATTCTGGAATTTCTTCGAGTTCTATTGCGCTCCCACTTATCTTTTTTTCTAAAAATTGAGTTTCCAAGAAGTGGGTATGACGAGAAACAAAAACCTTTTGTTTCTCTGCGTAATAGAAAAGATACCCCTGGAGTTCTTTGGGTATCCCACAAACTTATACAGTACTGAGCATGCCTCGAACTTGTCTGCATGCTGCTTTTTGACAAAAGCTGGACATCCCCATATCTTCAGATACTGAAGATAGGATTTCTTTCCACTCCACAGTGTGGTAGGCACAGACTTGGTAGGAACCTTGTTCAAAAGATATCCAGCTGATTCTAGTACATAGCCCCAGAATGATCGCGGTAACTCAGCGTTACTCATCATGGAACGTACCATATCCAATAAGGTTCGGTTCCTTCTTTCCGATACACCGTTGTGTTGTGGCGTGTATGGAGGAGCAAGCTGAGAGAGAATACCATTCTCTTTTAGGTAATTCAGGAACTCGGCACTCAACGATTCACCACCTCGATCATATCTCAGTGTCTTGATACTTTTGTCGGTTTGTTTTTCCACTTCATTCTTATATTCTCAGAATTTCTCAAAGGCCTCGGATTTATATTTTATCGAGAAGACATGTCCATACCAAGAGAAATCATCCGTAAAAGTCATGAAATAGGAATAACAACTTCTTACATGTGTAAACATTGGACCACACACGTCGTTGTGTATGAGTCCCAAGAGCGAACTCGCTCTTACTCCGTGTCCAGTGAATGGAGTCTTTGTCATCTTTCCTCTGAGACATGATTGACAAGTTGTATAAGACTGATATTCGAACGGATCCAAATATCCCTCTTTATGTAACTTGGTCAACCGTGTTTCGTTGATGTGACCCAGTCTACAATGCCATAAAAAAGCTTGATTTAATTCTGGAGACTTTCTTTTGTGTATGTTCTAGACGTTGAAAACTTGTAGTTGGTTTAATATGTATATACCGTTATTTAGTGTACCCGACCCAATCAAACCATGATTAAGGTGGATGGTTACGACATCGCTTACAAATGTAAAATCATAATCTTCTTTAGATAACAAAGATACAGAAATGATATTACAAGTCAAACTAGGTACACAAAAACAGTTGCGCAAGACCAAAACATGTCCACTTGTCAATCCTAAGTAATATTCCCCTACGGACACAGCATCCACGCTCGCTCTGTTAGCAACCATGAGGGTCATATCACCCGCCTTCAAAACTCCGCGGCTTCTCAGTGCCTGCAAAGAATTACAGATATGAGATCCTGATCCGGTATTCAATACCCAGAAAGTAGAGTTGATTGACAGACAGTTTTCAATCACAAACACACCTGAAGCTGAAACCACAACCTGCTTCGCACCCTGGTTCAGGGCTTTTCAGGCCCTGCAATATTTCTTCCAAAGGCCCTTCTTATGACAGTAGAAGCATTCTTCCTTCCCTACCGTCGGCCCCCCAACTTTTGCCTTGCCCCTTGTCTCTACCTTACTAACACCGCCTTTCGGCTTGGTGGGGGCCTTCTTCTTCTTTCCCTTGGCTTTCGCCTTGGATCTAAAAGAGGAAGATCCTCCAACAAGCAGAGCGGGTGTCTTCCTGGACTTTTGCAGGGTGCCCTCAGCGCTCCTCAACATGTTGAGGAGTTCTGGAAGTGTAACTTCCTTCCCTTGAATGTTAAAATTCAAGATAAACTGGGCGTAGGTAGAGGGGAGGGACTGTAGAATCAAGTCTGTATACAGCTCGTTCTCCAACGTGGTCCCCAGGTCCGCGAGCTCTTCAATCAAGCTGATCATCTTAAGGACGTGGTGTAAGTAGACGTTACACACCCCCACGGGTTTGCGAGGAGGCGGAACGGGTAAAAAACGATTTTTACAAACAAGGTAACATCAACTTAAACACCAAGATCTTTGCTAAACCATAACTAACAAGCTAACTAAAGGTTTTATCCACTATGTAAGAAGATTATACCTAAAGTTCCAAGTCCTTCTTGGCTTTCCGTTGTCCTCCCTCACCTCGCAAGCTCCTTGGAGTCAAAATGGAAAGCACCTCCTCGTCGGCTTCTCGAAGTAGTAGAAGATCCACCCGAGAGTTCCAACATTGAGCTAAACCTCCAAGTTGAGGCAACTAGATCACTTGGTGTGCTAAACTAAGTAATCTAGAATGAGTAGAGTGTGATTTAGAGTGGCTTAGTCTCACTAACCCTTGATTCTCAACACATGAGACACTAGGGTTTTAAGAGGAAGAAGGAGAGAGAATGTATTTGTGATAATGATAATTGATAAATGGAATGGCTCCTTGATATGACAATAAGCATGGCATGAAAATAATATTTTAACAAAAATATCTAGGTCTCAAAATATCTCACCAAAAATATCTAGAGTCAACAAGTCAAGCCAAGTCAAAAGGTCAACCCAAGTAGCCATGCCATATAATTATCATTTACCAAAAAATAACAAATTCTTTTCTCCCTCATTTTTGTTTTGACAAGTCAATGGTTAAAACCCTAATGAAGTGTCTCCTTCTTTACCTCCTCTCATCCGTATATACATACCCGCATTCGTGTCCCGAAAAACACGAATACAATGAGACGAAGCTAATCCAATAATCAAATACTAGGATCCGGCTTAAACCAAAGCCCACTAGTATTTTCCGCTCGAACACCACACGCGTACAAGTACACGTATGTGATCGAACCCTGTCGTAAAACCATACGACCTCTACATCGTTTCGCCCAAAGCTGGGAAACCCTCTGTGTGGGACTCTAAAAACTCGACACTACGCTGGCAGTGGGTTTAACCACATGCCGCAAGTGGTACTAGCTGTACGTAACGGTCCCCAGGTAGATGTCGATAAGAAGGCTGATGAGGAAACCCATCCGAACTCCTACTGAGCCTGAATGTGACAATCTTCGTACAGTCCGGTCTGTTCGTCTAAGAGTATCGCATATTGGGCCTAGGGGGCGATAAACGTCAGACCCCTAATAGCGGTATAAGTCGTGTCGGAATTCAGTCCAAAACACCCTGAGAAACTACTGGAGTACCTACCAGTAAAACTCGCTTGCCCTGGCCAGAGACTGTGTAATGGCGTTCCGAAAACAGCGCGACATCAACCCCTAATATCGGGAAGGAAGAATCCTATCTAACTGCCACTGCCTCCAAGTGCTTCAGGACTGCACCCAACTACTACCTGTTTGCACGACTCGATAGAGCCGTGGTAGGGTAGCAATCTAAGAACAGTGGGAACACACTTGAGACGAAGTAGCAGTGCCAAGTCAACAGACTAAGCTGTACTCATGTCACCTGGGAACTGCTAACTGACGATAGGTATAATACCAACCAACAGTTCCCGACGAGTCATGTCCAATGTACTCGTAACCTAACGAGCACCTGCATACTATCTCCAGTATGACGTACTAATGGCTGTGGGACAGACCATCTCCCCTGCTGGGATGAGAAGCGTATACACTAGTCTAATCCGGAGTATCGATGCCCCGTCTCGATAATCCTACGACTAGGGACCTGTATAAGGATGTGCTTGTAGACTACCCAGCCCCCACTAGTGTGACTGCCATCACAACGCTGGTAGTCAAGCAAAGATCCTAAGGGCTCTATCAATATGTATTAGCGATATGTTAAAAGAAACATATACACATATTAAGATAGATACAAACCAAGTAGCATACTACTATATCGAGCAAGACTGTCATAAATCCGTGTATATATCCCAAGCTTCCAAAATGTAATATACAAACTAGTACTATACAATAATGGCCTCTAGGGCATATTACACTAACACGTGATCTCCTACAGATGACCCGATAGCCAACCTCGCTTGAAATAGCTTCTTCGAGGTCTCGTATCTTGTGATACGAGATTGCTCTCCATATAATTCCTGGGTATGGAGGAATATGGATTCAAGATCCATATTCTCGTGCAGCCTCTGGTGTTCATTGTCCATAGAGGCCAGCACGAGGCACTTAGCTTTCGCACTGTCAATTTCCCAAGTCTTACGGATCTCCTTATCCGCGACGCTGGAATCTGGACCTGGGACGGCGGGGCTTTAGTAGTAAGAAAATAGCCCAGTTTGTCATATGTGATGGCCATCTTGACATCCCTAAGCCAATCTTTATAGTTTGGCCCCATCAATATGTTTTTATCTAAAAGTAACTTAAGGCCGGTCATCTTGGTCGCTGCAATTAGGAGAGAGAGAAGAAACACTTTAACATGATGCTCTTCCAAGTTTAGATTGGTTTTTAGTTAATCTAAACAAAATGGCTTCCACTGCTTCTCGAATCCTTCCTCAAATCATAAAAGAAGAATTAGTCAGGATTAATCTCACCGCACAATTCTTGCTTAATCTTTCAGCCAGGCTAGTGTCAGTACTTCGAGTGAGGTTTTACGACGCTTTTGCGAAGTTCCTTAATTAAATAACCTCTTTTCCCTAGAGGCGTAGCCCCGCTAACACCGTTCTAGACACCTACTTGGTTTATAGTATTGATCGTTTAGTGAAAAAATCTCCCAAGGAGTAGCATATACTCACAGTAGGATCGGGATCCAAATATCATTGTGTGATAAAGTCGAAGGAATCCTACCAAAATTATCACTTCAAATGGTATGCAACATTAGCAAGTTTCGGTTTCTGTAGAAACTCCCGATGTGGATTTTTGCCCCATGCTCTTATGACATTGACGAAGGCCAACATATCATAAGTCACATGTCAAGTTCTACCCGTCATTGTCCAGGTTAATTTGAACCCACCCGTACATACCTTTGACGAAGACCAAAATAGTAGTACGACTGTCCCAAACCAACGTATCTATCTATGCTACAGATGAATATTCAGCAGCTACCGATCACTATGCATTGGCGAAGGTCAAAATACATAGCTTGAATACTACTGAATACTCAACTGAAATGACGGAGGGCTACGAATGGTTTTGGCGAAACCGTGAACGTAGTGAACTTGACATAATCGAAGGAACCTGATAGCTTTTAAAAGGAGTGATTTAAGCTCCGCATTTTAAAAGTTTGTTGTTTTGAAAAAACCGAGTGGTTTTAAAAGTGTTCCAACGATTCAGCTTTAATTTGTTTGCTTTGCATTAATGTAATGCAGTCCCATCAATTAACCTACCATTGCAGAAAGAAACAAAAATATGACGTACGCTTATGCCATCCGTATTCGCCACTGGGACCCGTCTTACACCGTTAGGTTACTTAACTAACGTCAGAGCTGAGGGCTGGACAAGCGCGGATGCAAAACATAAACAACGTCTATTATATAATATATATATATATATATATAATAATATACATTCGTCTTACGGAATAATAGGCATTCCAGACCACAGATGAACATATTGCATATACTAGAAATTCCGCGTTTTCATTTAAGCTGTAACGAAAGACATATTCCACGGTCGTGATGAATAGCCAAACCCTATCCTAGACCCCTACGGGTGCGGCAAACTACCTGCCAAATTCCCGAAGTGAGCAACCTCCCTCAACAAAATGAGTAGGTCACTCGGCACTTCAAAGAACCAGGTAGTTTGTGCACCCCACCTTGGGTCTATCCTAGGAGTAGAAAACAGTAAAAAAAAATAATACAACGGTGGCTACAACCTAAATCCGGGTGTGCCTCGTGAAAAAATATTACATCAAATTACAATTTACAACGAATGAAAGATAAAACACTCATCTCACATTCCGGCTATTCATCTACGACGATCCAACAAGTTCATATACACAAACCAATCATCACAGATATGTACAACCCCCAACTAACCGACATATAGCAATTAGTGGAAGTTTACGAACACATATATCAAACACAGAAACAATACTTAGCCAAGAACTTTAGAAATTCGATCGAAACATATTATTAGTATCTACCCCAAATGCAAACCAGCACATAAACAAAACTGGGTAGAAACAAAATATACAAGAAATCACAACTCAACAGATAAGAACTACAGAAGAAATCCGAGTCGACCCGCGCTTCCGCGGTGGTCTTGGCGAATCACTTGCAGGGTTCGCTAGGACGGCAGCAAGGTTTCGGAAGGCATCGTCCATGGCAAATTCAAAAATTTGCCGTTCTAGCTAACCCTAACTAAGAATCATTAACTAGAAATCTACGGAAATGTAAATGCAAATACTTTGAAAGTAAAAGAGAGCAGGAATACAACCTTTGTAGACCGGTCCTTCACTTCAATAGCTCCGTGTAGTAGTCCCTTTGCTGCGATCGTGAACTCCGGACTGTAGAAAAGCTCCCATGAAGAAACGAACATGCTTGCTTCGAAGTCTTCGAGATCGAAAATGATCTACGTCGAGAAGACACTGACCTAAGCTATCTCTTCACTAATTGTGGAATTAGTGAAGCAAATACCCAATACTAAATGGCAAGTAGTAGAGGATGATGAAATAGAAAGTGGGCTCACTTTAAATTTCATTTTCTCACTCATTTTCTCACATCTCCATTGAAGCTAGAAAGCTTTTTTTTGGAAGAAGAAGATAACTCTCATGATAATTATCAAGTGAATGAAAAATAAATCATGAGGTTAGAAAATAAACCATGGTGAGTATATGACCTCCCTTAACCCTTGTAGAGAGTTAACCATGGCTAGATTTAATTGGTTGGGTTAATAAAAATCTAAGGCAAAACAAAAGAGTGGACTTGGTCAAAGATAACTACAAGCTTCTACAAGCTTTTATCCATGACAAAATACCACCATTTTGTAATTACCAAAATAAATAAAACCCTAGCAATTAAACCAAGTATGGTGTAAGTCATACACACACCCATATCCATGTATCATCAAGCATGTCACAAAATAATGTACACTTGCATATATCACATATAACAATGTACACAATCCAAGTAAGAAAAGAAATCTTAAGTGAATTAATATTAGTTATGTAATTTAATATATCAAATATATAATTATACATTAAATCATTAAACCAACAATTGATTTAATAATCCGGCTATATTATATATAACCGACTAATATCAAATGTAACTTATCGAATCAACACTTGATCCGATAACCCGGCTATATCTCATATAACCGAGCGATGTCACAAATCGCGAGAATAGAATACGGTATCTCATATCGTATCAATCTCGGTCCCGCACATATCATATATGTGCTCCTACTCCGTTTCGCTTGAGCCAGGAAATCTCTGTGTAGGACTCTAAAGACTCATCAATACGCCGGCAGTAGGTGATGATCATATCAAACACCCACAAGCCACAAGCGGTCTGCTAAACGTAACGGCCACCCGGGTATTGAGCGATCAGAAGATCAACAAGCAAGTCTGCTCACACTCTTGTGAATCCAATCAGTAACACTACCATACAGTCCGGTCTCTTCGTCTGATATGTCGCATATCTCGTCTAGGGGTGGTAAACGTCAGACCCCAGTAACTCGATAAGTCGTGCCGATATAAGGCTCATAACGGGTCGAGAAACTATTGATAACACTTATTAGTATATCTCTGAAGCAGCCTTGGCCAGGGACTTCCTGTTATAGCCAATCGAGCACAGCGCAACATCAACTCCCAATACTGGAAGAGACCAAACCCCTCCTATCGCTCATTGCCTCCATGTGATTCGGGACTGTACCCAAAAGCCACCGTTTTGCACGTTATCATGAACGTGGTAAGCTGGAAATCAAAGCACAGTGGGAATCACACAAGACTCTATGACGATCTCGGGTCTACAGACTAACCTATACCAGTGTCACCAGAGAACTGCCATCTGACGTGAGGTATAATACCATCTGGGAGTTCTCGGCGAGTCCGTCCAATGTACTCAGTCTCCACTAAGCACCCGTATACTGTCTCTGATGTCAAACACCAATGGATATGGGATCATCCATCGCCCATCTACATGGGTCGAGAAGCTATATGCTAGTCTACTCTGGTATATCGATGCCCTGTCTCGATACACCCACGACTAAGAACAGGTGAAGGATGTACTTAGCGACTACACTCTCCCCACTAGTATGATCTACATCATAATCCTGGTAGTCAAGTACTTATCCTAAGGGCTTTATCAACATGTAACATAGAGACAATCAGTGTACATGTTAAGATAAAGAGCAACCATATAGCATACTATCATGTCGAGCAAGAAAGTCCTCCATATATATGTCCAAGTATCCACTACAATATACATCGTATGTACAGTAATGGCCTCTAGGGCATACATATAACTAACAATCTCCCACTTGCACTAGGACTATCTGTTGTAGTATCTCATACCCAACAATCAGCAGTGGTTGAAGTATCTCATACTCAACCATCCCATAAAAGTCTCTACTGGGAAATAGGCCTTTGTAAGTGGATCCACGCTGTTGTCCTCTGTGTGTACTCTCTTATCCTCGATCTCCCAGAAGATCAACCATCTCCATGATCAGGTGATACTGCCTAAGAATATGTCTGGATCTCTGATGGGACGGGGGTTTCTAGGCCTAAGCCACAACTCCATTGTCACACAATGGTAGGAACGAAATTCATCTCATGAACTTATACACCCAGACTGTCTCTTTGGTAGCATCGTAAGTAGCAATGTATCCAGCCTTTATCGTCTAGATTGTCACGGTATCTAGCTTGGAACTCTTCCAACACACCGTCCTTGCACTGAGGGTAATGACAATGCGTGTGACTGACATTCAGTCGTCCTTACCACCCTGGAAGCTATCCAGTGATTCTCCCCAGGATCGATTGATACCATCTCACTATACCTAGTGAGAATCCTAACATCCATTTAGATCTATCACATAGGTCCAAAATCCAGGATTTAGGAGGTATCACCTGATCCTATATGGAGAATCTTTGTGATAAGAGGAGATTGACCGAGCGTAGCATAGGAAACTCTTTCCCTATCAAGAGTATGTCATCCACGTACAATACGAGGTTCACCACCATACTCCCTACTACCTTTTTGTATATACAAAGTTCATCTACCATTTTGATGAAGTCAAACTCTTTGACTACCACATCAAAACAGACGTTCCAACTCCGCGATGCCTGCTTTAACTCATAAAGCAACTTGCACACGTTTCCGCTGCTCCCACTGTCTACGAAGCCCTCTGGCTGTGTACTTATAGACGCTCTCTTCTAAATCAATATTTAGAAAAGTAATCATGATACCCAACCGTCAGATATCGTAGTCATGGTATGTAGCAATGGCAAGTAGGATCCGGATTGACTTAAGGATAGGCACAAGAAAAGGTTTCATCATTATCCACCTAGTCGATGACGAGAACCTTTTACAACAAGTCTTAGGTTTGAAGGTCTCAACTTTTCCATGTACACCAAGTAATCTTCTCAAGATATACCTGCTCCTGATGGGGATTTAACCCTTCAGATCAAGCAACCAAAGTCCATACTTTGTTGGCGTATATGGATTCCATCTCAAATCGCATAGCATCCAGCCATTCTCACAGAGTCCCCACTCTTGATGGCCTGCTCGAAACTAGTTGGGTCATCATCTCATGATGCAATCCTCGCTCCCACTGTCATAGAGAAAACCGAAGTATCTCTCAGGTGGGTGAGGAACCCTACCAGATCGGCGGAGAGGCTGAGGTTCATTGGGAGCTATTGAATCCTCCGGTTCTACCAAATCATCGGCTGTAGTTTGTATAGCTGGAACTCCTTCCAGTTCTACCTCATGACCACTAATTTCTTCACAAGAAATTCCCTTTCCAAAATGTGGCATACTGAGAAATAAAACACTTTTTGTTCCTTGGTGGGGTAGAAGATATTCCCTTGCGAATGCTAGGGATATCCAACAAACTTCTACAGAACTGACCTTGCCTCGAGCTTGTCCGGATTTTGCTTTTAGACATAGGCCGGACAACCCCAAATCTTAACTTACTTAAAAGATGGGCTCTTCCCATACTATATCACATATGGAATGGTAGGCACCTGATTTGGTTGGAACCCTATTCAATAGGTATGCAGCTTCTCAAGTGCATAACCCCCAAAAGGAAATAGGCAACTCAGTAGTACTCATCATATAGCACACCTTATCACATAGGGTGCAATTGCTCCGTCCCGATACACCGGCGTGCTGTGGTGTATACGGAGAAGTAATGCTGAGAGAGAATCTCATTCTCCTTTAGAATAGTCTGGGAATTTCGTGCTCAAGTATTCTCCTCCATGATCATATCAAAGGACATAATACTTATACCCGTTTTGGTTCTCTACTTCTAACTTATATTCTTTGAATATCTCAAAAGGTTCAGACTTGTTTTTCAACAAGAACATATGTCCGAATCTTGAAAGATCATCAGTAAATATAATGAAGTACAAAGAACCGTTCCTGGCATGTGTAGACAGGGGACCTACATACATCATCATGTATCACTTGATACGTCGGTGAATAGATTTATATCTACGGGGGAAGTCGGGTGGATGACGTATAACACCCCCGCAACCAATTAACTAGGAGATTTATACTATATACCTAGACTATAGTGTTATGTTAGGTAACTTAGTCTATAACTAAGTTAATATATAGTTTGTATCTAGTGGATTATATATATGTGTGGATATATCTTTATATATGATATGTGTACGCGACTTTAGATCCGTACGATACTGATGGATATTGTACGAGGGATGATTCCGTACTGATTATGATGAGGATAGTGTGTCGAATATGGCCGATTCATTTGGACTCACGGAGTCGTGTGTGTATCCCGATTCGATTCCTTGAGCTATACTCTTTTAGAAACCAACGATTCATTTTTCTCTTTTAAATGATAAATGGGAAGAATGCGCTGCTACTTTTAAACGTATATCTATTTTAAATATACTGCAGCTTCCTTATTTACAAAATAACGTTTCGTTCTATTTTCAATTGTATCGGTATAGATCATAATAGTTAGACATGTTTAACAATTATTCATGTTACAATTAGGTTATCTTTTTTTATACGTTCGCAATTCGATTACCTGTTATATATGCTAGTTGCGTTGCTATTCTCGTATGAAAACACTAATAGAACACTGCACAACTATCAATGATTTCTATGTTGCACAAATCACAGATGCGCATGTTACACTACACCTCGTTGGTACTGCCATGACACTGTACGATTTCCACGCTTGATAGCGTTGATATTATTATAGAAATGCGATGATTGACACATATATATGATTAGTGATCAACCAACGTAGATGCATGACGCATCGTTGATGATTGTGACAGCGATGTATGAACACCTTTGATAGAACACTTGCACAAATACTAATGATTGCCATATGACACAAGCACAGATACATATACTATATTACACATCATTAGTATTGCCATGACACAGTAGGACTGCTATGTTTATATTTTTATGAACTCGAGACATTATATATATATTCTTCGGAACTTGTTTTTTATGGATTTGAGAACCACAGTGGGATTTATAAAACTTGTGAAAGTTTTAAAATGCGGTTTTCTCTTGATATGATGATTTGGCATCACCATAAGTTTTCTTGGTTTTCGTAGTACGATATTATCCGAATCGAGAGAAGGGTTGACCGATTACAAATACATGGTGGACCAGGTACGACACCGAGGGGCAATAAGTTCGTAAGGAGGTACGGGGAGCCTAACGAGTTGGATCGATACCGGAAAGAGAGTGTTGTAGCGCGGCGGATATCCGGGAGATACCGACCAAGGCTATTGATATCGAGAGAGACCGGTCTGACGAGATGGTGCTTACGATATCTGAATTTGCGTGTTGATGATAGATACGAGATTTATGATAATTTTGAGTGTCGGTGATAGACACTCGATGGATGATGAGTTGAGTGCCGATGGACACTCGTGAAATTTAGAGTGTCGATATTGGACACTTATATGTTGATATTTGCACAATACGTCGAGATGCGCTATTATAGATTATGTTGTATAGTAACCGAACAGGACGAATCCATTGGACAGTACCTGAATACTATTTTCATAGATCGATGCATATAAAGAGATTTCCAAATGAGCTATAGTCTCACTATTTTGACATGTCTAGGACAACACAAGAAATTTTTAAACGGAAACCCTCTCAAAACTCATTTCCAAAAAGCGACGCGTATATTTTAAACAAAACGCTTATAATGCTTCTTAAACTCACGTCTGGTACTTGTGTCGTGATATACGTATCATATGACTATTTTGAAAGGATTTTGCATACATTTTTCAACTACTTTATAGGCTTATGCATGGATGCATATATATATATATATATATAATATATATATTGGATGCATATATATATATATATGTTATGATGATATATATTTCCCTGTTTACACGATTGATTATGATGTGTTTATAGTACTTGTGCATTATACATATATTAGTACAAGGTGTGATAGTACTATACTTTATAATGTAGGTAGATCGTCATGCATTTCGATTTCTACCTTGCGATATACTCTTATTTACTAAGTTGGCAACTCACCCCGTTGTGCCCCAGTTTCTTGCAGGATTGACCGTTCGGATCAGTAGCGGCATGTTGGCACACTTCTTACTTCAGTGATTGCTTTAGTAGGCGGGTTACATGTTGGATCGTAACCACACATTGTATATGTATATTCTTTGGATCAAGTTAAAAACTCCATCGACCAAACTTGTATATTTATGGACTTAGAAACGACTTAGATGTTTTTGTTTTTGGTGTCGCGCTCGTTTGGAGTCGACTTTATATTGTTCTTTTTCATGTTTCGCTTTCTATTCTTCGTCTTGGACGTCATATATTAACTGCGTGGTCGCTCCGCCGACGTAGAAGCTAGCTCCCGTTGGGGATGCGTTATATATCTTATGTTTTGTACATGGTTTTATTCAAAATTTACAAAGGAGGTACTGCCCGATTTTCAAAAGACATACGCGTTTTCAAACTTATTTACACTTTAAAAGGAACTTGATTCCATTAAATAACTCTTTTTAAAACTTTACCTCTAATGTTTTAAAAAGGTTTAGATTCCGGGTTTTTGGCTTACTTGGATCGTGTCGACATCTTTAGACGTCACGTGATCTAAGTGCCGGTCACGTGCCACTTTTGGGTCGTGACAGCATCGCAGGCAGCAATGTATTCAACCTCCATCATCGAGTCTACTACGGTGTTCTGTTTGGAACTCTTACAACAGACCGCTCCTCCATTGAGGGTAAACACATAACCCGAGACAAACTTGTTGTCATCTTTATCATTTTGGAAGCTTGAATTGGTAAAGGACTCTATCTGAAGGTTTCCATTACCGTACACTAAGAACATATCCTTAGTCCTTCGCAGGTATTTCAGAATGTTCTTCACAGCTGTCCAATATTTCTCTCCTGGGTTCGACTGATACCGGCTTACCACGCTGAGTGCGTAAGCTACATCTGGTCTAGGACATAACATTGCATACATTATAAATCCTACCGCTGAAGCATAGGGTATAATGCTCATGCGAGCCTTCTTCTCATCGGTCTTGAGAGATATCTTTCTGGGGAGGGTGATTCCGTGACAAGCGGGTAAATTACCGCGCTTGGAATCTTCCATACTAAATCTCCTTAGCATGATGTCAATGTACTTGGACTGTGAAAATCCCAACATTCTCTTAGTTCTATTACGATAGATCTTGATCCCCTTAATGTAGGAGGCATCACTCAGGTCCTTCATGGAAAACTTCTGAGACAAGAATAGCTTAACCGACTGTAGCATAGAAATATCATTTCTTATTAGGAGAATGTCATACACGTACAATATGAGGAATACCACAATTCTCGCTACAATCTTCTTGTAAATACAAGGCTCATCTATGTTTTTGATGAAGTCAAATTCCTTGATTGTTTCATCAAAACAGATGTTCCAGATCCGCGATGCCATAAATGGATTTAAGCAACTTGCACACCTTCCTGCTGCTCCCAATGTCTACGAAGCCTTCTGGCTGATCCATATACACTCTTTTAAAGCGCCGTTTAGAAAAGCGGTATTTACGTCCATCTGCCCGATCTCATAGTCATGGAAGGCAGCAATGACAAGTAAGATCCGAATGGATTTCAGCATAGCCACTGGAGAAAAGGTTTCGTCATAGTCGACACTTGGTCTTTGACGAAAATCTTTTGCAACAAGTCTAGCTTTATCGGTTTCAACAAGTCCATCTGCACCAATCTTCTTGAAGATCCATTTGTAGCCGACGGGTTTCACCCCTGACGGTGCAATGTCGAAAGTCCAAACTTTGTTAGTGTATATGGACTCCATTTCGGATCGCATAGCATCAAGCCATTTCATAGTGTCCCTACTGATAATGGCCTGCTTGAAACTAGTAAGAGCATTTTCTTCCAAGATACAATCCTCTCGATCCCCGTCTACGAGAAAACGTAGTATCTCTCGGGTGGATGAAAAATCCTACTAGATCTGCGGAGTGGCTGAGGCTCGTACGGGGTAACTGACTCCTGAGGTTCTACGAAATCTTCAGTTATAGTTTGTGTTTCTGGAATTTCTTCCAGTTCTGCCACGCTCCCACTAATTTCTTTTGCAAAAAATTACCATTCTAAGAAGGTGGCGCAACTAGTAACAAACACCTTCTGATTCTCGGTGTGGTAGGACAGATATCCTAGAGAATTTTTAGGATATCCCACAAACTTGCATAAAACTGGTCGCGCTTGAAGTTTGTCCGATTTTTATACTTTTACATAGGCTGGACAACCCTATATCTTAATATGTTCAAGATATGGTCTTTTGCCACTCCATATTTCATATGGAGCCTTAGGCACAGATTTGGATAGAACCTGATTTAATAGGTATGTTGTTGTTTCCAGTGCATATCCCCGGAATGAAATAGGCAACTCGGCATTACTCATTATGGAGCGAACCATATCAAAAAAGGTACGATTTCTCCGCTCCGATACATCGTTGTGTTGTGGTGTATACGGATGAGTAAGCTAAGAGAGAATACCATTCTCTTTTAAGTAGTCGAGGAATTCCGTGCTTAAGTACTCCCCTCCTCTATTAGATCGGAAGATCTTGAAACTTTTTCCTATCTGGTTCTCAAAAGTTTCAGATTTGTGTTTCAAAACATATAAATATCCGAATCTAGAGAGATTGTCAGTGAATGTAATAAAGTAGGAGAACCTACCCCTTGAATGTGTAGATATCGGACCACATACATCACTGTGTATGAGTCCCAAGAGCTCTGTTGCTTTCTCCATGTCCGGTGAACGGAGATTTGGTTATATTTCCTTTGAGACAAGTTTCATAAGATGAACATTCGAACGGATTCAGATATCCATCTTTATGTAACTTAGCTGGGCTTTTCTCATTGATCTGACCAAGTCTACAATACCATAAGTAGGTTTCGTTCGTATATGAACTCTTCCTTTTGCGTGTGTTTTGTACATTAAGAACTGTGTTTTGATTTAGAACATAGATATCATTACACGGTGTACCTTCTGCAACCAATACCTGATTAAGATAAATGTTCATGATATTTCTATCTAGAACAAAGTTATATACATCTTTATCAAGTAAAGAAACTGATATGATGTTGCAAAGCATGAAAGGTACATAATAGCAATTGTTCAAAATCATAGTTTTGCCGTTTGGCAATACAAGGTGATATTCACCGACGGCAGCAGCATCAGCTTATACTCCATTCCCTACTCTGAGCGTCATATCACCATGTCAAACCATCCTATATTTTCTCAGTTCCCATAATAAGTTACAGATATGAGATCCTGATCCGGTATTCTAGTACCCAGGAGATAGGACTGACCGAAAAACAGTTCTCAATAACAAGAACACATGAAGGAGACGCAATAGTATGCTTCTTCTTCACCGGGGTCATCAAGGAATTCAAGTAATCCTCTTTCCCTTGCTCATGCTCATGACATTTGTCGCAAGTCAAAGCCGAACCGACATTCCCTAGCCCCGAATAAGAATTCGGGTCGGTCAAGACATACATTTTATTATCTTGCTAAAGGCATGACATGGTAGCTGCAATTAGAAGAGAGAAAAGAAACACTCAGCGTATGATCTTGTAAGTTTAGATTGGTTATTAGTTTATCTAAACAGGATGGCTCTCACTGTTTTCTCGAATTCTCCTTCAAACCTTAAAAGGGGAACTAGTCAGGCTCACGTACGCTCCACAAGTTCGCTATCCGTTCAGCCAGGCAAGTGTTGGTACTCCGAGAGAGGCCCCCAGTGCTTTCGCACGGACCTAATTAAATAACCTTGTATCTGCAGAAGCATAACCCCGTTAACACCTTTCTAGACACCTAATAAATTAGCTAGTTATGAAGTGAAAATCTTCCGGGAGTAATCCTGCTCATTAGTGAGATCGGGACCCAACTATCATCGTGTGACAACATAGATGGAAGCCACTCTAGTCACCACACTCCAGAATGTATGCAACACTAGCAAGTTTCATGTATATTTGAAACTCCAGATGTGGTTTTTGCCCCTAACGACTTTATGACATTAACGATGCCAACATATTATAAGCCGCTAGTCAAGTTCAGCCGGTCATTTTCATGATTAACTTAGACCCACCCGCATAACCCTTGACAATACCAACATAGCTATGCGACTGTCCTAAATAATCGGAAACAAAGTTACAAACAAGTAATACTCGGTTATCGATCACTACGCCTTGACAATGCCAACATACGCAGTACGAATACTAAGTATCACCCGTAAAAAATGACGGAGGGCAATGCCTGATTTTTAGCGAAAAACCTTTAACGTAATGAACCTGATATCGTTGAAGGAATCTAGTGATTTCGAAACGAGTGGTTCAAGCTCAATTTTGAAAACTTTTGGTTTTGTAAAAAACGAGTAGTTTTGAAAAGAACATAGTAGTTTTGAAATTTGATTCCAACATTTATTAGGTTTGTTTTCTTGCATTAATTAGAATTAATGTGGTCCCATCAATTAAGCATATGCATCACAGAAACAACCAAAATAGAATGTACGTATATGCCACCAGCATTCGCCACGGGGTCCGGGGACTTCACCGTAAGATTACTTAACTTACGGCAGTGCATAGGCAAGGCTAGCACGGGTGCAAAATATATTTAACATTTATATATATATCATCATCACAGGCAGGTAATAAATATCACAGGCATGCGATAATCAAAATGAAATAGCAGATAAACTAGAAGCCCCATGTTTCGTTTGAGCCGCAAACAAAAACCAATGTTCCCCAATCGTGTAGATAGCTCAAACATCACCTAAAACAAACACCCCTACGAGCACGGCAAACTACCCGTCAATTATAGAAGTGACACAACCATCACTCAATGAAATGGGTGGGCCATCCGGCACTTCATTTAATCCGGTAACTTGAGCACTCTACCGTGGATATATCCTAAACCGCAAAGAACCAGTGCCTTATTAGTTAGTCAAGGGCGAACGGGTTGCGGCGAATAGCCCGCCAATTCTAGAGCGAGGCAGCTCGAACTCACCACTGCGAGACGACAACCTAACACACTCCAGAACCCGGCTATTCGAGCACTTCTCCATGGTAATTTCGACCTCAACCCGGTCGTGTTCCAATAAAACAATATACATCAAGCAGTAACGACGGCCACAATCCGGCTGCTCGTCCTGAATAACAAATATACATTCAATTCTACGATGATGGGCTATTCACCACGACTATCCGACTAAACCATCACAAGATATAGAACAAGAACACAAGCAGGTATGTGCAATCCTGTCTAATCGACCTATAGCAATTAGACGACGTTTAGAAAGCACATACACAAACACAAAGATATAAACGATGCAAAAGTTTCGATTTTTAAAACTTTCCAAGTTGCCTGAATACAAAGATAACACTAAATGAAATATGGGGCAAATCAAACATAACCAAAAATCTCAAATCCCAAAACCCAAGACACTGAAAGAAAACGAGGACAGGAGACAAGAAAACCGCCAATAGCGGGGATTAGAGCATTTTGGGCGGTTTTAGTTGCTCGGTTCTGTCTCGTTTTCGTCCAGAGTCGATTTCTTATCAAGAACACCACTCTGCACTTGTTTAAAAAAAATTCACAGAAGAAAAATATTTTGACAAAAGCTTGAAAGTTAGGGTTTTGGAAAAACGGAAATTTGTCGGTTTCGAAACTTAAGCATCGTCTAAACCAGTTCTAATTTTTGGGTGGCTCTGATATCATGTAAGTAGATGCTCATGCTCGTGCCACTAACTTGCGGCCAAGGCGTAATACAAAACAAAAATTTCTAAACATGAGCACGAACTTTTACGGCCTAGAATCGATTCTAAACACTAAACTAGTAAAACTAGAAGGAGTTTAACTGCTTGGTTAGTGGTAGGCTACCTTTGTAGCCGTGTCTTTCGTCTTCTATTCCCCTTCTTAAACTCCTAAAAACTCCAAGAAAGAGCTTGGATGCATGTCTTCCTTGTCGAAGATGATCCACCCGAAAGAACCCTAACCTAAGCTCTAGCTTCACACTAAAAAGCTAAGTGAAGCAACTAATGAACAAGACTTGCTAGGAATTGATCACTAGAGATGTAGTAGTGTTTATTTCTATGTTTTTCTCTCTTTTCTTTTACCTTTCTCTGCTAAAAAAACTCAAGAGAATAGGAGGAAGAAGATAATGGTGATGATGAAGCCAAATGAGCTAGCATGGCAAATGAAAACTTATCCTCATCATTTTCTTTCTCTTTTCTTTTATGTTTTGAATGGGTGGAATTATGACTCATCATGGTGAGTCACAAGTCTACACCATTCTTACATAATCAGGAAAAGATGAGAAGAGAAAGCCACCTCATTTGCACACATATACATATGTATATGTATATATATAAATATATATACAAATACACTAATACAAGTATATAGTGCAAATACATACACCCGTATTCGTATCAAAATACATACACCCGTATTCGTATAAAATACGAATACTCATATTTGTATCAAGATACAAAGACCCTTATTTATATCAAGACACAAATACACGTACTTATACAAATACCCGTATTCGTATAAATACTGTATTCTGTCAAAATACAAATATCAAAAAGAGATATACCAAAAAGAGATATATATATAATACTAGCTCACATTTTATCCAAATGTGATAATCTGGTTATTTTTCAAACCGGCGAGTATTAACAAAATGTTCGATTAAAAGTACGTGTACAAAAACACGCATTTAATCAAACCTAAATACGTATCAAAATACGTGCACTATATCGTTTCGCCTATACTGGGAAACCCTCTGTGTGGGACTCTAAAGACTCGACAATACGCTGCCAGTGGTTTTAACCACAAGCACGTCAGCGGCACTAGCAGTATGCAACAGTTGTCCAGGTATTGAACGAAAAGAAGGTCGACAAGCAAACTCATTCGTGTCCCTACTGAGCCTGAAAGTGACAATCTCCGTAAAGTCTAGTATGTTCGTCGGAGAGTATCGCATATTGGATCTAGGGGTGGAAAATGTCAGACCCCTAATAACCTAATAAGTCGTGTCGGTGTGGCTCAAAACTATCCTGAGAAACTACTGATCTCATAATCAGCAAATCTCGGTTGCCTTCGCCAAGGTCTTATGGTGATGACCAATCGAACACTACGCGACATCGACTTTCTATACCGGGAGAGACGAATTCCTTCTATCGCTCACCGCCCCCAAGTGCTTCGAGACTGTACCCAACTAAAACATGTTTGCCTCCTAGTGCTTCGGGACTGTACCCAACTAAAACCTGTTTGCATGACTCTTTAAAACCATGATAGAGTAGTAATCTAAGTACAGTAGGAACACACTCAAGACGAATGACGATATCAGGACTAAAGACTAGTCTATACCTATGATTCTGTGGGAGGCATGGTGCAGGGGTTCAGTTGACGATACAGTCTAAGAAGTTTGGATTTGGAGTTCATTTATGAACTAGGTCCCATCAGATATCCAGACATATTCTAAGACAGGTATTACTCAATTCGAGAGATGGTTTTCTCCGCAAACTTGAGATTAAAAGAGACATAGAAAGAAACATCAGGGTGGATCCACTCATTAAGGCTATTTCTCGAACACAAGAGTTTTACAAACGAGCTTTGTGAAACTGATTAGTAGATAAGTTGGGTGTTCGGTATCACACGGGCTGTGAGTATGTGACATCGCAATAATTAGCCTTAAGTGCAAGTGGGAGATTGTTGGATGTAGTACCCTCAAAGTCAATTATCGGATCGCAGGTACGTGATTGCAATGATTGAGGGAGGAGGACCTATACCGGTAGGACAGTCTTACTCGAGATGATAATATGCTATCTGGTTTGCATTTATCATCGTGTACAGGTTTAGGTGACTGTTCACTATTACACGTTGATAGAACCCTTAAGATCTTGCTTGACTACCAGCAGTATGATGGCGATCATATACGTGAGAGTTGAGTAGTCTATAAGCACATCCTTAAAAGTGGTCCCTAATCGTGGGAGTTTCGAGACAGGGCATCGATACTCCGGAGTATACTAGTGTATACAGTCGAGACCCCGACAAGGGACGGTGGCCGGTCTCACAAGCCACTGGTGTCAGTTGGATCACCTAAGATGTATACAGGTGCTCATTGGGTTATGAATACACCGGACAGGACTCGCCGGGAACCTGCTAGTTGGTATTATACCTAGCGTCAGATAGCAGTTCCCTGATGACATGTGTACAGGTTAGTTCATCGACCTGAGGTCGTCATTTGTCTCGTGTGAGTTCCCACTGTGCTTTGATTTCTACCATACCACGGCTCAAAAGAGTCGTGCAAACAGGTCTTTTTGGGTACAGTCCCGAGCCACATGGTGGCGGTGAGCGGATCGGCAGGGGATTCGTCTGTCCCGGTATTGGGGGTGAGATTGCGCTGTGTTTAGAAGAGCCATTACACATAGCTCTCGGCCGAGGCAGGAGATTTACTGGTAGGTACTCCAGTAGTATCTCAAGGTGTTCTGGGCTACACTCTGACACGACTTATACCGCTTTTGGGGGTCTGACGTTACCAGCCCCCTAGGCCCGATATGCGATACTCATAGACGAACTGACCGGACTGTATGTATATTGTCACTGATAGGCTCAGTAAGGTTCCAGGATGAGTTCGCTCATCAGGCTTCCCTTTCGGTCAGTACATGGGCAGCCGTTACGCATAGCTAGTGCCGCTGACGTGCTTGTGGTTAAACCCACTGCCAGGGTACTAACGAGTCTTTAGAGTCCCCCACAGATAGTTTCCCAAGTTCGGGCGAAACGTTGCAGAGACAGTATGGTTTTATGGCAGGGTTCGGAAAATGCACGTGCACTTGTGCACGTGTCATATTTCGGGCAGATAATACTGGTAGGCTTTGGTTTAAGCCGGATCCATGTATTATATTAAGTCGGAATATTTTAGTCTCTCGTATTCGTATTCGGTCGAAATACGGATACAGGTATGTATTTACTGGTGAGGGGTATTTTCGTAATCCGTTACGAGAATATTTTAGAAGATGTATTTCTTTTTGGATTAATCATTTTGGTTTAAATGATTATTTGGTTTTGGAAATGGTGACTCATTATGGATGACACATGAATTCTAGAATGTTCACTAATGACTCATGTAATGAGTCATCTAGTGAGTCATTAAGGAATTAATATGTTTTGTTTTGTGAAGAGATATTTGAGATATTTTCATTAGATATTTTCTTTGGTTTTTAATAAAAGATGAGAACCTCATTCATCGATTCACATGAGAAGAAATAGAACACAAGTATTTGAGCTTAGTTTTCTTTTGGCTCACTAGTGTTTCTTGAGTTCACCATTTCCAATCCTAAACATCTTCTTCTACCTCCACCCCATCCCTCTCATGCGATGAGAACCCTAGGGTGTTTGAGACAAAGTATTCTACTCGTTCTCTACTTTATCCCGGTCATCTCTTTTAGCAGACTTGATGACCGAGTTGCCTCGGTATAGAGGCGGGAGCCCGTTTAAAGATCCGTAGATGTGGTGCCACCTCGACGAGGAGCAAAGAGATCGGAGTTGCCGCAAAGGAGCGTGGGATGATGGCTAAAGACCGAAGGACTCGGATCGATCGGTATAGCCTTTCTACCTCTTTACAGTTTGTTAGTTTAGCGTTAATGGCAAGATCCGGGTTATAGTATGCGATAGCGCCAGTTATAAAAGTTTGTGTTCCGCATTTGGCGTCAGAATGAAGGCCGGGGCGCTACCGTAGACTTACAGTTTTAACCACAAGCACGTCAGCGGCACTAGCAGTATGTAACGGTTGTCCAGGTATTGAACGAAAAGAAGGTCGACAAGCAAACTCATTCGTGTCCCTACTGAGCCTGAAAGTGACAATCTCCGTAAAGTCTAGTATGTTCGTCGGAGAGTATCGCATATTGGATCTAGGGGTGGAAAATGTCAGACCACTAATAACCTAATAAGTCATGTCGGTGTGGCTCAAAACTATCCTGAGAAACTACTGATCTCACAATCAGCAAATCTCGGTTGCATTGGCCAAGGTCTTATGGTGATGACCAATCGAACACTACGCGACATCGACTTCCTATACCGGGAGAGACGAATTCCTTCTATCGCTCACCGCCCCCAAGTGCTTCGAGACTGTACCCAACTAAAACATGTTTGCCTCCTAGTGCTTCAGGACTATACCCAACTAAAACCTATTTGCATGACTCTTTAAAACCGTGATAGAGTAGTAATCTAAGTACAGTAGGAACACACTCAAGACGAATGACGATATCAGGACTAAAGACTAGTCTATACCTATGTTACCAGAGAGCTGCAATCAGACGATGGGTATATTATCATCTAGAAGTTATCGGCGAGTCCGTCCAATATAACTCATAACCTAATGAGCACATGTATACTATCTTTAGTGTCGTACACCAATGGCTGTAGGACGGACCACATTCTCTCACGGGAATAAGAAACGTATACACTAGTCTACTCCGAAGTATCGATACTCTGTCTCGAAACTCCAACGACTAGGGACCAATTAAGGATGTGCTTATAGACTACCTAAACCCCACGAGTATGATCGCTATTATAACTCTAGTAGTCAAGCAAAGATCATACGGGCTTTACCAACACGTATTCAAGATACGTAATATAAATATAACATATACACATGTTGAGACAAAAACAAACCAGATAGCATACTATCATATCGAGCAAGACTGTCATGTACATATATATCCCAAACATCCATATGTAATATGCAATCATGTGCATACAATAATGGCATCTAGGGCATACATATCCAACAGTTACTTGGAGCAGTAAGAAGCAACATGTTGCACGCTCATCAGCCGACGTTGAATATAGGGCTATGGTCCATACTGTTTCAGAATTGACTTGGCTCTTCATATTGCTTCAAGATCTCGGTGTTAGTTCTACAACATCAGCATCCTTGTTCTGTGATAGTAAAGCTGCAATTCATATTTCAGAGAATCTAGTGTTTCACGAACGCACAAAACACATTGAAGTAGATTGCCATTTTATCCGGGAGAAAGTTGTTGACAAAAAAGTAAATCTCCATCATGTTTCTACTCATGCACAGATTGCAGATTTTGACGAAATCACTTCCACGACCCGCATTCGTTTATCTATTATCCAAGTTATACATCAGATATCTATGCTCCAGCTTGAGAAAGAGTGTTAGAATAGTTTATATTGTGTTGTTATTAGGATACACCGTACCATGATACTTGGTCATTAGATAATTGTAATCTCTACATAAAGAGACCTTTGGTCACATAATAAAATATCTCTTTATCTTCTCTTTTAACTTTAACAAATACATATTGGCATGACAGAGTTTGGCGGATGTGGTTCCATAACACCTAAAGATCCATAGGTGGATACTAATACCATACTAATAAAACTAAACTAAATTATAATAATAATTAATGTGAATTTTACCATAAAATTCTATAATATATAAAATGCTCTGTGGATATTAAGCTGTCACTGGGCGTTGAAAATATGCTTCTTAATGAAAATGCTCAAAATTACATTTCCAATAACCCCCAAAACATATTATAAAATGAAAAGGTAGCCCTAGTAAATGTGTATAGTAAACCTAACATGTTAAAGTTTATTCGGTGATTAGTTAATAGTTTTCAATACCATATTAAGTTATTGCTTTTCAAAGAAAAATTTTATATATCGGAAAATTTATATGATGATAAATTAACACATTTAAAGAACCCCAAACCCACTAATCCACTTCTATTGACCTATTATTATGCTATGGTTTTTTCAAGTCTCGTGTCTTGTAAATTACTGCTACATCATTGGGACCTGAACCCATATGGATTATATTCCACATTCCCATAAAATATTTGGCTGGACTTCCCGCTTCCATGTTACTTTTCCTCATTTCAACTTTACATAGTTTGTATTTTACCATTTTGAGCAGCATGAAACATATTGATGCCAATGACAGCAACTTGGTGATGATATGTATTATAAGTAGTATGTTAACCTAAAAATTTCAACATGAAAAACAATTAACAAAATTCAAGGTTGATATCTTTTAATTAGGTAAGGGATACTTTCATATATATTCATAGTGACGGCTGCTATATGAAAAATAAGGTGTACCTGACCCAGTGCCTGCATGCAAATAGCTTGCAGTTTTCCTTCGGCTAGATCTATTGGAAGAATTTCCCTACAAATTATAGCATTTAAAGGGGGGAAAAGAAAGAATCAGACTTGTGAACTTTCAATGAAGTAAAAACACTATGCTGCTGTTATAATACTTCGTTCTCGACCTATAATATTGGTACAAATAAATAGTGTTTGAAAAGGTGTTAAATGCACTTCAAATGAGGGAAGTAATCATGATATGGCAAACCTGATTTCAGAAGGAATTTGTGGAATAACATGCCGGATTGCGCATTCCAGATATCCTGCTGCCTTCAACAAAGCATCAATTGCAGCACGTCTGCTCTCTATGGGGAGTCAATACAATAAGATAATGCACATTTTAATATTCGTGTAAGAGATAATTCATTATGAACATTTTAAAACTCATGTATGAGATAATGCATGGATACAATAACGAGCAGTTACATTATGGATACAAACACTCGTTCGAAATGCTAGTATGCTATTTGGTTTGCTTTATATGTCATGTGAATATGTTTTACTTGCTATTATGTATCACTAATACATACTGATAAGTCCTTGGAAATGTCGCATGACCATCAGGATTGTGATGAGATCACACTAATGGGGGCATGAACATGCTGATAAAGTCCTTGGAAATGTTGCATGACCATCACGATTGTGATGAGATCACATTGATGAGGCATGAACGGATATCAAGCAAATTCCAGAATGTTCCTAGTCATAAGAGTGTCGAGACAAGACATCGGTACTCCGAATAGGCTAGTATATACGTTTCTTATCCCTTAGAGGGCGATGACTGGTCCCATAGTAATTGGTGTGCTGACACCGAAGATTTTTATACAGGTGTTCATTGGGGAATAAGTACACTGAACGACTCACCAAGAATTTCTAGTTGGTATCATACACAACAATCAAATAGAAATTCTCTGGTGACAATGGTACATGTTACTCTTTAGACCTGAGATTGTCATAGTACCTTATATTATGTGGAACGCTATGCTTTGATTTTTTTTCCAACCGTAGCTCATTTTATGAAGCTACGTATACATGATCTTATTGGGTATAGCCTAAAAGCACATGGTGGTAGGTGAGCGATCGAGATAAGATTCGTCTCCCCCGGTATGGGGAGTTGATGTCACAGATTGTACTGAAGTGACTATAACCGCAAATCCTTGGCCAAGGTATATTAGATAAACTGATAAGAATTATCAGTTTGATCCTTTCGGTTATGGGTTGCACATCGACAAGATTATCGATGCGGGTTTGACAGTTTACCATGCCCTAGGCTCGATAAATGACATGTTCTGACGAAGAGGGCGGACAGTACAGTAGTTGTCGCTAGCTGGTTTTGATTGGTTTTGGTAGCTCGCTTACCGGCCTACTCTATCAACATATACCTGGGTGGCTTTCACATATAGCTGGCGTCACTGTTGTGCTTGTGGATTATACGATTCATGGGAATAATTCGAAAGAGTTTCAGATATATTCGGATTCGTGTGAATACTATTAACCCACTGCCTACATATTGTTAAGCCTTAAGAGTCCCACGCAAAAATTGCTCTTATCCGGTAAATGATGCTATGGAATTGGATAGACGTATGTTGATACGTAGTATTGTTTTGATAAAATATGTATATGAGATATACATGTAGTTTAATCAAAACGGATAAGCACCGACTAAAGTTGGCTTGAATTAAATGAGCTTATTTATGCCAAGTGTTGGCTAAATATATTTATCATGAATTAACTAGTTAGACCAAGTTTTGTGTAGCCTTATGTTTCATACCAGTTAAAAACAACATGTCATGTTTGTGAAACATGTAACTTGTATTGTAACATTTTTTGTATGCTATCATAAACTATACATATTATGTTATATGTAACATATCATGTTAAATATTATGCTCATTTCATAGACATAATTATGTTAGTGGAGAGGGTGACTAAGCTATGTGTTTAAGCAAATGTACTGCCACTTGTCATCACATTTCTTACAAATGTTGTAAGAAATGAGAGAGAACAAAATATAAGAGAGAAAATAAACACACACGCATTATTCTCTCCTCTCTCCTCTCTTGAGTTCTCTCTTGCTCTCTTGATTTATTTCTTTTCATATTATCCAAAGAGAAAAATTCCAAGCATCCTTCCTCTAATCTCCTAGCAAAAGATCAAGGCAAAGTTCTTCTCCAATTGTTGGAGCAGTGGATTGGGTCGAGAGTACCTTCAAGGTGGATCATCTTTGGTGGGGGTAGCAAGGAGATCAAGCTTCATCAACACACATAGGTTCAAGCTAGGGTTTGTTCACTAATTGTAGTGAATCACGCGACAAAGGTTGTAGCTTTAACCCTTTGTTTATCTTGAGTTGGTTTTCTTTGTCTATAATTGCATGCATGATGAATGTTCCTAGGTTAAGTTGTTGGTGATTGTTAGAATTTTTTGTTCTATATTCCACTTTTGTTTGCAAGTGTTGTGAACAATATCACCGGCAACTTACAATGTGAAGGATCTATCTTGTCTTGTCTTCTATAGGAAAGAATGAAAGGCCAATAATCCAACTCCTTTAGGACCAGCAGAATTTAAGCCAGAAATTGTACGTATAATTAGTATACATGGAATATATTCAGCCTAAAATGGTACAAGCACAAGCAATTAAACCAACTGGCTTAGAAATTCACGTATGGCAATACTAGCTATGCCAGCATCAAGTTTGCTAAAAGGCTTACAGACTCGGCATTCCATAATATACAATAACATGATGAAAGATGCAGTAGTTTAACAAGAATCAAACAGAAGATGGCAGCGCCTAATGCAAAACCTATGAATTTAGTGTTTAACCGCAACCCACCTTCAACTACCCTTGGCTGAAAACCTTCGCTGGATGCTTTAGGAAGAAGATGTGAATTGGCCTCTGACAAACATAGCATAGACATCAAATGTAGAACCGAAAGCACCTCATACAAAGCATTTGCAATGCCTGTTTCCTACATTAATAGAAACCCGATACCGACCATGATGCTAGTTTCCATAGAAATGATGTAAATTTAAATATCATCATGAAATTAATACGTATGCATACCCACCTCTGCATCATCCTCTTGATTGACCCAAACAAACCGAACCTTGTTTGTCAATTCACTTCCTGAAATTTAAAGAATGAAATTTAATAAATAAATTACCTACGAAACAAGTTTAAAGCTTGTTTGCCCATTCATCAAAATTTACCATCCTTAACCAATCCAAGCAGAAATGGTAAGTAGTCTTCAAGAGCCTGCAAAAGATCAGCTAATGTAGAACCTCCTGCAGGCATTAAAATCATCATTCTCCCCCTAATCTAACTAAATCAAACTATACTAGAATTTGGAATAATGCCTATACTAACCATGTTGAGTAGCCGTTCTTCGCCTTGGTTTTATTGCTATTGGTGCCTCTTGGGCGGCCATGACGACTATTCTAGTCCTCATAGAAGAGAGACGCTCCACTAAACTCTTTGACAAGCAATTACCCAATGGCTGAGAAAAATCCACACTTATTGGGATACGGAGCCCTGGAACAAAAACGGCCAACTCCCCAACACTCGTTGGCCTTCTTCTGATCCCACCTCCATCTCTTGATGTCGATACTAGGCATCCCATATCCCAGCACAAAACTTTTTCACGCTAATAGAGTTTGAGCTAGATAGATGAATAAAAATACCATTAGTATAAACAATTTTAGAAAGGTCATACATAATAAGGGAAAATAGAATTAATAGATATTGCCTTCACAGAAAAGATTCACAACACGGATAATAGAAAACATTTCATTATTGTGAAGAGGGTTTCCTCATAATCAAGCAAAGACAATACTCACAAGGTAATCCTTCTAAACAATTAAAACAGTGAATAAAGTAGGGCGAGAATGATTTGGGAAAGGATGGACAACATTGAACAATACACAAAACAATTTATAATTATTTTCAGGATTTCCCCGTTAAAAGCAAAGATTAGGAAGCCTTTTTAGTCAATTAGAAAAATGATCAAGGCAAGCAACATAGAATCGACAGAGATGCACAACATTGGAATAAAACAGTATATCTCATCATAATCATGATGACTCCCTCATGTTTAAGCAACGAATCGTTTGGTACAATTAAAAAATGGTGAAGAAAGTGCGCAACAATGAAAAGAAAAATGCCCCCAAATTGACTCGTTCATTACCAAGAAAGGGTTCCAAAATAGCAGAATCAGAAGGATCTTCCTTCAATTGAAAATAGCAATCTTAAAGAAAGAACGCAAGGAAGAAAAGCTACAGCAACTTGGGGTGTGGGGGCTAACAAAATGGTGGATACATGCACCAGTGAATCTAAATCCAAAATGCATCGAATCTTCAAGGTGATTATGGGAACTCTCATGGGAATAAGAGATGACAAGTGGCACAAAGAACATCGAGTCAACCAAGTTGATAGACGAGAGATTAAATAAATACCAACAATCAAAAGGAGTAGTTGATGAGTCACGGATTTGAAACTTTTAGTCCAGAATTCACAATCCCATATAGATATTACAGCTGTTAAGCTCACCTTTTTCTTCCCACTACTAGTAGAAAACTAGATGGAGTTATTGAAGGTGGTGTCTTTTGTGATTGAAAAGTGCTTCACAATTCATAAATACATCCCCCAACTAAAAAAGTGGAAGCTATCAAGTTATAACAACAAACTTCAAGATTTCTTGCCTTTAGATTGCAGAAATTAGTCAAAGAAAACTTAAAGCCCGAGATGATTTTCAAGGGGTTTCCAATCCAAAAGTGCAAATATAAGAAATTAAAAATTATATAAGAAGGAAAAAGAAATAAGCAATTCAAACTCTGCAAATATCTCTAAATGAAAACATAAAATAAATTAAAATCGGGAACCACTTAAATCCAGGGGGAAAATCGCAACTTGGAGTAAAATTAAAGAAATTGAAGACCATAGTTCACTTCAATTAAGAATAGAGAACGTATATTTATTGTAGATACTTTGAGCAAATCTCATATAAATGAACAAATCAACTGGAAGATGACCCTTTTAATTCAAAAAACAGATGCATTCGAATCAATAAATCCAGCATAAGAGTAAATTCAACAAACTCAAAGCGTGAGACATACAATGAAATCCAATCCCATTTCTCCTCCGCTAGCTCCCCGAAGACCACCTCCACACAACCGAAACCCTAAATCTTAGACGACAGAACAAAATTGACCTCAAAACAATTGGAGAATTAGATTCGAGCCAGCTGTAGAATTCGATGGCTGGAACCGAGAGAGGCTCTCGGAGCGAGGGAAATCGCCCGGAAGACGCCCAAAATCGAGGCTTCTGGGAGTAAAGAGAGAGAGAAAGTATGCGTTTTCATTCAACACTGATTGAATTTGAGATGGTATGATGTGTATAAGAAAGAGAGAGCCAATTATCGCCAACCCCACGCACCGCCAAAGAGCTGAGAGCAACAACAGATTACTTTTCAATTGTGCAGATGTCCGCATAAAGTCATCTAGCGGATCTTGGACCGGCCGTTAAATCTGGGGAGTGCGAAGTTTGAAAGGTGGATGTTGTGGGTCGTATAACAATTGTTTTGCGGAAGGTGTGTAAAGAGCTGGAAGAGTATATTATGAAGGGATTGATGGTTGTTTAACGGTTGATTAATTAAACAATTAATAGATTATTAATTCGGCTATATTTTTTTCAGAGTTTGCCGGGTTTGGGAGACTGAGTAGGAGTACTATTTCGTTTCAATTAGCCATTTGGTGGTGCCTGACTCCTTGTCTGTGGGATAGGAAACCTAACTCCATATAATCCTTTCACTCACTAACACTGGATCCGATAGTTCCTAATTGCAAATAGATGATGATAGCAGGCACTCTAAAACTCCAACCCCATAGTAATTTGGTGAAATGATATTTCTATAATATAATAGGAATTTTAATTTTTTTTATCTTTTACCATTATGGAGTATATTGAGTTGAATTTATACACAAAATATTAAAATTTTGGGTTTTCTATATCTCAATCCCAAAACTTCCATATTTCCAAATTTCACCCCTGTAAGTTCACATTTCTAAAATTTAGTTGTTCATAAATCTCCCCCGGTTAGTTTTACTCAGAATTTTATATGAATATTCCGTTACTTTAATTAGTGTCCCTTTAAATTACGGCTAAAAGACAAAAATATCCTTCAAACTTATCTTCTTCTCTCTCAATTTAAAGCCCGGTTATAGTTGCTCTTTAGGCCACAGTCCAGAAAGCCTCCCAAAAGTTAGTACAGAAAACTCCCATAAATAACGGTGACATGTCATCACCGTTAGTGCCACATCAATGCCAAGTTAGCCAATTGCCAGATCAGCAAAAAAAAATCAAAATTTCCCAAACTACCCTTATCTTCCTTCTCCACCCTACTAACTAATTTGGCAAAATCCCTTAACCCTAGCCCCCCGCAGCCGCCTCTGCCTCTAGTGCCGTCGTCACCTCCCTATATCCTCCCCATCGCTGCGCTGCCCCTCTTCTAATCCTAACCATAGCTTTTGCCCTAACCTTCTCCTTTGTAACATTTCAAAATTTTAAGGTTTATTTAGAATTTAAATAATGATAAAATGAGTTTTATTAAAATGATAACATTTATTGAATTGGGTTTTCATAATTTGATATACATATATCTATACAATTTTAATTAATAAAACTAATACATTCTTTTCTACTAAAAGTTTTATTATGCTATGGTAATCATATTATAATATTCTCATTTTCCTTAATTTCTCTAAATAAATTTTTTTGGATTTTCTTCTTGGTTGATTAAATATTGGAAGAGGGAGGCATATGCATGAGAGGAGAGAGAGGTATGGGCATGGGAAAACAAGGGAAGAGGCATGGGATCATCATACCATATTGTAAAATTTTGGTAAATTATAAATATTAATTTATAATTTAAATAAGGATATTATGAGTTTACAAAAATAATATCGTATATGTATTTGTGGTTTCGGATTGGTATCCGTAAAAATGTAATTATTTTGGGAAAAATGAAAAATATGCAATATCATAAAAATGATAACTAAATTATTTTAGAGTGATATGAGATTTTATTATAAAATTGTGGTATTTAGGTGTAATGATAAGTATTTGTAGAAGGATTTTTATTTGTTTTAAGGGTGGTGTTATATCTTAGGCTAGGAACAAACCTTCATAATACCACACCTCACATGCACCCTTACCTCTTTATACCTCCTACTTGCTCTACTCTATTCTTCACACCTCCTCCTTCCCTCATAATCATTATTCTCATGGACTTATCACTCTCAAACTGAGCAAGCATCTTCTTTCCGGCCCCAATTCCTTAATTGCTATTTCTTTACCATACTAAATGGAAATTTGATGGTTCCTTCATCAAAATTGTGCATATTATCAAGTTAGAGCCACTACCACCTCAAGAACTCTCAAGCAACCACTTCATGAGCTGGAAATTTCTTGTGCACATTCTCTGGTGGTAAATATTCTCTTTCTTGCAAGTTTCGTTTTGTTAAATATTAGTTTTCCTAGTTCAAATATCAAAAAATAGGTTTTTTGTGATATTTGTGATGATCAAATTGAATCTGGAACTAGTAGGTTTATCTATAAGAAAAACTAATAATACTGTGATATGGTGAGACCGGTAGGAGACTACCCTTAAAAACCGAGCCCCTAACTCCTCACAAAAACCGCCAGTTTTAGCCAAAAAACCGCCAATGGCGGGTCTTCTGGAGAGTTAAGTGGTGATCTTTGTTCTGTAGCTTCATTTGGTAGTAATTAAGGTTACTGTATTGTTTGTTTTGTCCCAGATTATGTATAGAGAAATCTGGGAGTGTTTTAGTATGGTTTTGGCAATGTTTCCTATATTTAAAACTTGGTTTTTCGTATTTCTATACCTCGACTGAATTGTTCAACGTTCGTACGTTGATGTCGGGGGTATTTTGTCTTATTTGGGATAAGTGAGCTATAGGTTCTAACCTATGTGCGCTTAGTTTGTTGTATCGTTTTTGATTAGATATTTACGCTGTTATATCATAATTACGATTGTAGGAATGATCGAGAGTGTAACGCCTTAGATTTCGGTTAGTGTTCGTTTAGACGTTAATGCGGGTTTACTGTAAAAAGTTTACCAATTCGGGTTCCTCACATTTTACAACATTTAATTAATAATTTATTATTAATTGTTATAAGCATGCACGCATGTGTGCACGTAAAAGTGAGGATTTGTTTGTGCTAATTTTTAATCTTAGCAACCTTGACCATTAACCTTAATCTTAACCCTTTGTTTATCCTGATCTTTTCCTTAACCGTTTTCCTTTTGTGTTTTGAGTGAGAAAGAGAGATATTTCTTTTTGTGTGAAGTGAAATGCATTAATGAGGCATGGTGTGTAATTAATGCATGATACACTCACCTTTCTTTCTCTCCTACACTTACCTCCCTCTCTCTTCTTCATCTCTTCTCTTTCTTTTTCTCTTCCTCATTTCTTTATCCCATTCTCTCTCCCAAAATTCTGAACAAACATTTCTCTCTTCACAAAATCCATCAAAATCCATCAAATCTTCACAAAAATCACTTTTTCCTTCACATTTTCCCTCATGGATGCCTTGATGTGCTCAAAGCTTGGATCTTTGGCTTCTTTTGATTATGTAATGTTTCTTTGCTATTGTTTAAGTTATTTTGTGTAGCTTAGCTTTAAAGTTGCTGTTTTTGTCGCGTATCATATCGTTTCGGATAAAAACCGTATTTTTAGTGTCGTTTTATGGTCTCGGATGATCTGCTGTTAAACTAAAATTGTGTTGCAAAAATTGACTGGACAGTAGCCTAGTATAGAGATACAGAACCTACCTACCAAATACGAACCAAATCCACCTCGTCATGGCCGTAGATTTATTGAATCTGGCCGCAATTTGCGGCCAGACGGGAATTAGGGTTTGGGGTTTTGGTGCAGGGGGTCTCTGGGTTATTTGTAGGCTCATGGTACTTGCAATTTTTACAATTGGTTAGCACGGAAAAATCTGGGATCATTTTGCCTATTTCTAGTGCTTCGTTTCGTGCGATACGTTATCCGATACGATGCGTGTTACATGTTACAGTTGCGCTGAGTTGGTTTCGTAGTGTAGCTATACGCGTTAGCCACAATACGAATCCTTGAAGGTCCGTTGTGTGTCGTATTGGTCCGGGTAGATTGTAAGTATTTTAGGTTATTATTAATATATATTGTGTTATTGTTAATGTTGCAGGTTCACAGGCGGGGACGACGAACACTGCTGCAAAGGGGAAACAGGTTGTAGGTTTCACCTAGCGTGGAGCGTTGGTGAGTAGATTTAACATCTACAGGGGAATCGTCCGCATGGCGTTATGCGTCAAGGCTAGAGATTTTATTGCTTGTCGCATATTCTACGTTATTGTTAGAATTGCGTCTTTACCTTATTACGTAGATGTAGTGTTCCTGGACTAGTAGTAGTAGGACACTGCACATATTATTGACGGTTCATGTTGCACGAGCACGGATTGTATGCTACACACACACCGTCAATAATTGCCATGTCACACACAACCCCTTATAGATACTATATTGCTTGGTTAGGGACCTTGTGACATTGATTTGTATTGCTTATCACACATGACATCTAGCTTGTCGGTATACCTATAGTGTATCATACCATTAGTGATAGGTACATATACACCTTACGATACAGCTACAGGTATACCTTGCACATATTTTACTTATACCCAAGGGGGGTATCCTACATATTCTACTTATACCCAGGGGGTATACGACATCACTTACTTATAGGTAGACACCAATACTCAGCTGTACCTTATTGATTTCGCATACATCTGGTTTCAGCTACATATTCTCATTTATATGCTCGCATTTCAGATATATCGCATATATTTGTTTCTGGATTTGCGCATTGTTTATTTAGATTTTACATGATGTTTTCTGGATTTGGGAACCGCGGGAGTTCATGAAATTATGCATACATTGAAAAACCCGGTTTCCTTGATATGATATTTGCGCAGCCACCATGAGCTTTATCGGTTCTGAGTATATACTCTATACGAGGTGTGGTTGCCGTATGAGGGTACATGGTGGGGCCCGGTATGGTTCCCCTCGGCAAGAAGATCGATGGATTTTGCCGATTGAGCCTGGAGGCGGGCGAGTACCTACCGGTGACAGTACTAACGACTCGTCAGGGATCATGGAGATACCGTTGGGAGTCATGCATGTATGCATACGTCGAAAGGCGAGGGTCGGAGCTAGGCACTCGTGCTTTCGGGATGGCGTATGATACGTACCTATCAGGATTTCTGTGTCGATGCTTGGCACATTGTTTCATGATATTTTCTTTAAACACCTTTGTATATATAACAGGCGATTTAGCCGTTGTTATATATACCCTTACACCAATATTAATGGAATGGGACGCTAATATATGTGTATTGACCCCATCATATTTATTTCTGCAAATATATACCTTTAGGATGTTAGAATTCTACTTGAGTTTTGATTTGGGATATTAGGTGATTCATTGAGATTGGATATTGGACATACATATGGGATTACTGATTTGTACATTCGGGATATAGGAGATTACTCGATATTGTACATTGAGGAGATGCGAGACTTATATGATGTGAGAGCCCAACGTGGGGGGGGGGGCTGATTTGAGGAATTGGGATTTGAGTGTCTTGATGGATTGTGATCTTACCACGATGACAGGATTCCGTGGGATGACATATTTCACTCCATACCTCATACCTTTTCACTTATGCATTGTTTCATGTATTCGGAGTACCTGTTAGTGTACCCTTCATGATTGCTGCATATTTACTTTCTCATATCCCTATTGTATGGTTATTGCATACTATTGTTATGTTATTTTTGCTTCACATATTGATTGTACCTGCTAGTGTACTTTCCATTATTCTGCATCCACATGACATGTTATTACTGTAATCGCATATCTTAGATTCATGCTGTACGTGCATTCCTGCGATTACCTGCATATGTTATCTACTATTCACGAGTTGGCAACTCACCCCCGTTGTGCCACAGGTGTTACAGGTTGTTCCCCAGAGTAGTCGAGGCAGGCTATTCAGCTATTCATCTATCATCTTTTGCTACAGATACCGCATCGGCTCACAGTGTGCTATTTTGCTTAGGTGGGTTTTGGTGGTTATCTGTATTTTGTATTGTATATTCGTTGTATCTTGTACTCTCCATCTACTATTATATTGTTGACTTAGAGACTTGGTGAGGACGATATTGTATATTATTGTGGATTTGTTACCTTTTATACAGTTTCCTTTCTATTGTCTTTATTTCTTCGCTACGGCGTCGTATATTTGTGGTGGTGTTTGTTTTCCACCTTTGGGCGTGTATTTGCTCCTGTTTGGGAATGCTTTATTTATCTTTATTGTTGTACCCTTTTTGGGGCTAGTTTTTACAAAGGAGGTGCTGCCAAATTTTTAAATATAGAAAGTGGGACTTTTAAAGAATTTGGGTTGCGATTTCAAATGTTTCAAAAACTCTTATTATCTTTTCCGTATTTTCATGGTTTAGATTTCTGGGTTTTGGCTTTCTTTTACCGCGTTACGTCTTTAGGCGTTGCGTAGTATTAGGGCCGTCACGTGCCAATTTCGGGTCGTGACAAAGTTGGTATCAGAGCGCTATGTTTTATCTTTCGGAGAGTAGGATGACCTTGGTATGATGGAGTAGGTGGCTTAAGCAAAGTAACGTAGTGTGTGTATGTCTGCAGCATACCCACGATGCGGTACTTCGCCTTAAGTGACCTAAGTACAATTGCTTGAATTTCCTTCCTTGATGATTCATATCCTTGTGATTCGATTTCCGTATTCTTATCAAATCTCATCTCTATTTATAGCCTTGCCGCCGATGACTATGGGGACTCAGAATGATGCAGCGGGGGCCGAGGTCAGAGTTGGCTCGAGTGAGACGAACACTGACCAGGATGGCACGCTAGTTGCACAGGTGCAGACGGATCAGCCTACGACATATACTATCGATAGGCTTGTGGCAGAGATGCAGGACTTCCGCCAGACTATGAGTTCATTGGTCGACGTCGTTCGGGAGATACGACAGGAGGTTGTCACTTACGATCAGCATGCAGCAGTCCGTCACCTACATAGTACCAGTGGTTGCAGCCCTAGTTGACGAGGCACATATTCCAGAGACTCGGAGAGTTCCAGGACAGTGGAGAACTCATACCGGTGTACCATCTCAGAGACAGAGGCCTAGTCGTCGAGACAGATTTCATGACCGTCGTGGGAGTAGCAGAGGCTTAGGACGAGGACAGTCGTTCAGCTCTCATTCCCAGGAGGATCAGCAGTCAGCGCGTGGATGTTTTCGATGCGGGAGCCTTCAGCACTTCGTCAGGGATTGTTCCTTAGCACCTCGTCAGGATCGTTTTCAGAGAGGCCATGGACGTGGAAGATTCGCTCAGAGGAGTCAGTCTACCAGAGGAGTTCAGCCAGTTGCGGGTAGAGGGCAGACACGGGAGTTTGCTTCTACTCATCGGGACGCGCAGGCGTCCAATATGGAGTTTTCAGGTATCCTTAACTTATATGTTCTTTTGGTGTACTCGTTTGCTTTTCACACTTGTATCGTGGTTGGGTAGATTAGTCGTAGTTGTGTTAATGTCTGTCAGCGATTCTTTTGTTGCGCGACACGTATTCAGTTGTGTGCCAATCGGATAGGAGATAGAGATTCGTTCGTCATTTTGATCCTTCTATAGATGCTGGATTTGACGTTCTCCTGGGCACGGACTGGTTAGTTACGTGCTAGGCGTCTGTGGACTACCGTGAGGAAACAGTCAGGAATTGTTTTTCCGGTGAGTCAGTTCTTGTTGTGCAGGTGGATAGTTGTGCCGCCTCTCACAGCTTGAATTCAGCCTTTTTCGCTAGTCGGCTACTGAGGAGATGTCGTGGATTCTTGGCGTTCATTCGTGATACCGTAGCCACAGAGGGTTTGTTGGACCGGTGTTCCTTTCGTGCAAGATTTTTTCCGACGTTGTTCCGGATGAGCCGGCGAAACTTAGGGAGCTTAAGAATCAGCTGCAGAGTTGTCATTGGGGAGTTTTGTGCGTCTGAGCGTTTCGCTTTTGGAAGCTCCTATTTCTGTTCGTTAAGGAGAAAGACAACAGATTGCGGTTGTGGATTGATAGATCGTCAATTGAACCGGCTTACGGTGTGGATAGGTATCCTTTACCTCGCCTTGACGATTTCTGTAGGGTTCCTAGGCACTCTAAGGAGGTCTCACAAGGCATCAATCATGCCAATTTCAAATTTTACGGTGCCGAGAAACCCTAGACTAGATCGTTAACTAGAGATTAGGCGAAACATGCAAGTAGTAAACAGTTTTACTGCTAAGTGAATGGGGCTACAACTTTTGTAGATCCGGTCCTCCACCTCCATAGCTCCGTGATGAAGTCCCTCCGCTGTATCCATCGGATCCCGGACTCTCGCGGTGGTTTCATCGAAAGAATGATCGGGCTAGGTCATCGACTTCGATGCCGAAGATGATCTACGTCGAGGCAACACAAGATCAAGCTCCCACTTCACCAAGTCATGAAACTTGTGAAGAAAACACCCTATACTACTTGGCAAGAGGTAGAGGATGAAGAAATAGGAAGTGGGTTCACTTTAGAATTAGATTTCTCACTCTTTTTCTCAAGTTGCCATTAATGGTAGCAAGCTTTTCTTCATTGTTGAAGAAGAAGAAGAAGAAGAAAAAGAATTATGATAAGAATAAAAAGAATTATCTTATCATATAGCAACCATAGTTAGGTGTAGAGAATAAACTAAGGTTAGGTTTAATGGTTAGGTTAAGGCTAAGAGACAAAATGGTCAAAGCTTCAAAGCTTCATGAAGTTTCATGAAAGAAACAAAAAACTAGCCACCATTTTATTCTTGCCTTAAAATGAATTAATAAAAATAAATAGATAAGTAAATCAAAACCCTAACCATTAAGATAACCATGGTTTAATCATACACACTCAAGTTTGCGTGTATCATCAAACATGATACAATCTTGTGCACAAAAGTATATCACATATACAACTTGTGTACATCAAGTGAGAAAATCCATCTAAAGTGAACAATATTAGTCAATGTAAAGTAATATATCTAATATATAATTATACATTAAATCATTAAATAAATACTTGATTTAACGATCCGGTCATATCACATTTAACCGACTAATATCAATAGTAACAACTTATCGAATCAACACTTGATCCGATAACCCGGCTATATCGCATATAACCGATCAATGTCACAAATCGCGAGAATCGAATACAGTATCACATACTGGTATTATTCTCGGTCCCGCACATATTTCATATGCGCTCCTATTTCATTTCGCTTGAGCCAGGAAACCTCTGTGTAGGACTCTAAAGACTCGTCAATACGCCGGCAGCAGGTGATGATCATATCAAGCACCCACAAGCCGCAAGTGGTCTGCTAAACGTAACGGCCACCCGGGTATTGAGCGATCAGAAGATCGACGAGCAAGCCCGCTCACACTCCTGTGAATCCAACCAGTAACACTTACCGTACAGTCCGGTCTCGTCGTCTGATATGTTGCATATCACGCCTAGGGGTGGTAAACGTCAGACCCCAATAGCTCGATAAGTCGTGTCGATATGAGGTTTATAACAGTTCGAGAAACTACTGGTAACACTTACCAGTAAATCTCAGCAACCCTGGCCAGGGATTTCCGGTTATAGCCAATCGAACACAGCGCAACATCAACTCCCTATACCGTGAGAGACGAATCCCCTCCTATCGCTTATTGCCTCCATGTGATTCGGGACTGTACCCAAAAACCACCATTTTGCATGCCCTCTTGGACGTGGTAAGATGGAAATCAAAGCACAATGGGAACCACACAAGACTCTATGACGATCTCGGGTCAACAGACTACTCTGTACCAGTGTCACCAGAGAACTGCCATCTGACGTAAGGTATAATACCATCTGGGAGTTCTCGGCGAGTCCGTCCAGTGTACCCAGTCTCCACTGAGCACCCGTATATCATCTCTGATGTCAAACACCAATGGATATGGGATCATCCATCACCCATCTGTATGGGTCGAGAAGGTATACGCTAGTCTACTCTGGTATATCGATGCCCCGTCTCGATATACCCACGACTAGGGACCTTGAAGGATGTACTTATGGACTACCCTGTCCCCACTAGTATGATCCGCATCATAGTCCAGGTAGTCAAGTACACATCCAAAGGGCTTTACCAACATGTAACAGAGAGACAATCAGTGTACACGTTAAGGTAAAGAGCAACCAGATAGCATACTATCATGTCGAGCAAGAAAGTCCTCCCTATATATGTCCAAGCATCCACTACAATATACATCCTATGTATAGTAATGGCCTCTAGGGCATACATATAACTAACAATCTCCCACTTGCACTAGGGCCATCTGATAGCAGTGGTTGTAGTATCTCATACTCAACCATCCCATAAAAGTCTCTCTCTGGGAAAAAGCCTTTGTGAGTGGATCCGCCGTGTTGTCCTCTGAGTCTACTCTCCTAACCTCGATCACCCTGGAGATCAACCATCTCCATGATCAGGTGATACTGCCTTAGAATATGTCTGGATCACTGATGGGATGGACGTTCCTTGGCATAAGCCACAACTCCATTGTCACACAATGGGAGGAACTAAGTTCATCTCATGAACAAATATACATCCAGACTGCCTCTTTGGTAGCATCTTAAGTAGCGATGTATCCAGCCTTTATCATCTAGTAAGCCACGGTATTTAGCTTGGAACTCTTCCAACATACCGTCCCTCCACTGAGGGTAAAGACAATGCCTGTGACTGACATTCAGTCGTCCTTATCACCCTGGAACACTTCCAGCGATTCTCCCCAGGATCAATTGATACCATCTCACTACAACTAGTGAGAATCCTAACATCCAATTAGATCTATCTCATAGATCCAAAACCCAGGATTTATGAGGTATCACTTTGATCCTTTATGGAGAACCATTGTGATAAGCGGAGATTGACTGAGCGTAGCATAGGAAACTCCTTTCTTATCAAGAGTATGTCATCCATGTACTTTACGAGGATCACCACCATACTCCCCACTACCCTTTTGTTTATACAAGGTTCATCTACCATTTTGATAATGTCAAACTCTTTGACTAACACATCAAAATAGATGTTCTAACTCCGCGATGCCTGCTTTATTCTATAAAGCATCTTGTACACGTTTCCACTGCTCCCACTGTCTACGAAGCCCTCTGACTGTGTACTTATAGACTCTCTCTTCTAAAACATCATTTTAGCAGTCATGACACCCAACCGCCAGATATCGTAGTCATGGTATGTAGCCGTGGCAAGTAGGATTTGGATGGACTTAAGCATAGCTCCATTAGAAAAGGTTTCATCATTATCCACGCCTGGTCGATGACGAAAACCTTTATCAAGTCTAGCTTTGAAAGTCTCAACTTTTCCATCTACACCTAGTAATCTTCTCAAGATATACTTGCTCCTGATGGAGATTTAACCCTTCAGATATAGCAACCAAAGTCCATACTTTGTTGGTGTACATGGATTCCATCTCAGATCACTAAGCATCCAGCCATTCTTACAGAGTCTCACTCCTGATGGCCAGATCGAAACTAGTTGGGTCATCATCTCATGATGCAATCCTCGCTCCCACTGTCATCGAGAAACCGAAGTATCTCTCGGGCGGATGAGGAACCCTACTACATCGGCGGAGAGGCTGAGGTTCATCGGTAACTATTGAATCCCTTGGTTCAAATCATCAGCTGCAGTTTGTATAGCTGGAACATTTCCAGTTCTACATAACAGACCTTGCCTCGAGCTTGTCCGGATTTTGCTTTTAGACATTGGCCGGACAACCCCAAATCTTAACTAACTTAAGATATGGGCTCTTCCCTTTCCATATCACATATGAAGTGGTAGGCAACTGATTTGATTTGAACCCTATTCAATAGGTATGCAGCTTCTCAAGTGCATAACTCCCAAAAGGAAAAAGGAAACTCAGTAGTACTCATCATAGAGCACACCATATCACATAGGGTGCTATTGCTCCACCCCGATATACCATCGTGCTATGGTGTATTCGGAGGAGTAATGCTGAGAGAGAATCTCATTCTCCTTTAGAATAGTCCAAGAATTCTATGCACAAGTATTCTCCTCCTTGATCTCATCAAAGGACATAATACTTATACCCTTATTTTGGTTCTCTACTTCTAACTTAAATTCTATGAATATCTCAAAAGGTTCGGACTTGTGTTTCAACAGGAACAAATGTCTGAATCTTGAGAGATTATCAGAGAATGTAATGAAATACAAAGAACCGGTCCTGGCATGTGTAGACAGGGGACCTCACATACATCATCATGTATCAATCCCAAGAGTTCACTAACTCTTTCTCTGTTTCCAGTAAACGGAGCTATGGTCATCTTATCTTTGTGACATGACTGGCAAGTTTCACAAGATGTAAATTCAAACTAATTTAAATATGCATCTAAATGTAACTTCAGCCAGTCAGGTCGCATTGATATGACCTAGTCTACAATGCCTCAAGAAGGATTCGTTCATTTTTGAACTCTTCCTCTTGTGTGTGTTCCGTATACTAAGAACTGTAGTTTGATTTAGAACATCAATACTTTTAGATAACGTGCCTGAACCGATCAACTTTTGATATAGGAAATGTTCAAAACATTATCCAACAATACAAAATTATATCCTTTCTTTACTAATAAAGAGACCGATATGATTTTGTATATCAGGTTCGGTATCTAATAACATTCATTCAGAATCAATGTATTGGTAATACAGGGTGATAGTGACCAACAGACTTGGCTGCAACACTTGCCCCGTTTTCTGTCTCATGAAACTTATCACCCATTCTCAGTTCTCTACCTTTCTGTAGACCTATGTAACAGATTACATATCTGGGATCCTGATTCGGTATCAAATACCCAGGACGTAGAGGATACAGAGAAACAGTTTTTTGTAATGAACACACCCGAAGGAGATGCATCATATGCACTTTCTTCGTTTGGGCGGCACGGGAATTCTGGTAATCCCCTAATTCCTGCTCGGTCTTATAACAATTATAAGTTGGAGCGGGACCAACGTTCCCCAGCTCAGTATAACAAGCGGGTTCGGTCAATATTCCGTATTATTATCTTGATTAAGGCGTGATATGGTCGCTACCTGGAGAGAGAGAGAAGAAAACACTCTGCGTGCGCTCTTGCAAGATTAGATTGGTTATTATTTTACCTAATCAGGATGGCTCTCACTGTTATTATCAAATCTTCCTTCAAACCCTAAAAGGAAAGACTAGCCGGGATTAATTACACGTTACAAGTTCGCCAATCTTTCAGCCAGGCCAGTGTCGGTACTTTGAGGGAGGTCCCCCGTGCTTTCGCACGAACCTAATTAACGTAAAACCTCGTTTTCCCAGAGGCGTAACACCGTTGACACCTTTCTAGACACCTACTTGATCGGCTAATTGTAATGTGTAAAACTCTCCCAGGAGTAACTCTTACTCGCAGCGGGTATCGGGGTCCAACTATCTCATAGAAGGTATGCAATCTCATTGCAAATTTCAACACTTGAAATTCCCGATAATATTTTGCCCCTAACGTGCTATGACCTTGACGAAAGCCAACAAACCATAGCCCGCTAGTCAAGTTCAACCCGTACATTTCTTGATTGAATTAAACCCACCCGCACGACCCTTGACGAAAGCCAACAAAGCCGCACGACTACCCTAATCCAATCGCATTGTATGCTGCAGATAAGCAGCATATAGCTACCGCACACTACACCTTGACGAAAGCCAACAAATGTAGCACGAATACTATATACAACTTATCTGAAATGACGGAGGGCTACGACAGGTTTTTCTGAAAACCTATTGCGTAATGAACTTGATATCGTTGTAGAATCAAATGAGTTTAAAATGGAGTGTTTTTGAGGCTTTTCTAGTTTTGCTAAAGGAGTCACTCTTGGTGAAGGGATCGTCGGTCCTTTCCTCGTCGAATGAGGTGCGGGATATATCATATATATCACTGTGCAAAGCAGAAACTATAGAAGCAATCAAAAGATAAACCGAGTGTGTAGCATTTGCCAGTTATTGCTAAAGGAGTCACTCCCGGTGAAGAGATCTCGGTCCTTTCCTCATCGAATAAGGTGCAGGATATATCATATATACCGCTGTGCAAAGCAAGAACTGTAGCTACCTGTTTTATTTTTGAAATTCGATTCCACAACATCTTTAGCTTTCTTTTACTTTCATTAATCATATTAATGAAGTCCCATCATTTAAGCACCTAAACATCACAGATAAATACGACGTACACTTATGCCATCCGCATTCGCCTCGATGTCCTCTCGTGCACCGTTAGGTTAGGTAACTAACGGCAGAGCAGGGCAGGGCTGGCGTGGGTGTAAAACATAAGTAACGTCTATATAATATATCATATATACTATATACAGTATTTATCACAGAACATCACATGATCACATCACAGATATCATAGCAGAAAATATCATATGAAATATTGGATATACTAGGACGTCCGTGTTTTCAATAAGAGCCAGTATAAAACACGGATTCCACGGTCGCGATGAATAGCCAAACCCACACTCCTAGACCCCTACGAGAGCGGCAAGTAACCCTACCAATTCTAGAGTTAGGAGACCCGGACTTGACTCCTCGAGTTGGTCTCCCACTGGACACCAGAACCCGGTTACTTGTGCCCTCCTCCTTGGGTCTATCCTAGTGCGGAAAAGTAAATAATATACAAACGGTGACATCTTCCGCAACCTGGAAGTGCCCCAATAAAAGAATATTACATACAAGTTTTTACATGAATGAAAAGGAAAAACACTCATCTCACATAAAAAAAAACCCGGCTATTCAAACACGACGATCCAATATAACATATCCAGCAACACATAACATCACATATCATCAACGTAAGTAAATATGTGCATCCCAATTGTCGTTGACATATAGCAACGAAACCGGCGATATCACATATTACACTTACGGTCACAGAAAAGAAAGCGTAAAACTACAACAGTTGGAATCCGCAACCTGCATAGACATCGCATGCCTAATCAAATGAATTCCTTAGACATCGCATGCCTAATAATTATAAACCCCGCATTTTAGTCTCATTATCGAAAACACTTTTCAATATCAAGTTGGGTAATTCAACAAGATTCCCGACATCCTGATCGAATACTCGTCGCAAACTTTAGTAGGCGGCCGCACCCCCGATACCGTCGACGAAGTGCACTAAGGCGGAACACCGCTGCCGCCAGCACCCAAACGGATGCTTTCGGCGACGGGGTTCTCCTACAGTCACTTGGTCGGGGCTATGGGGTGAGGCTGTCTATTAAGTTTACCGGCGAGTATCCGCGTACGCTACGAGATTGCGACGGACTTTTGATCACATCAAAATTCCGTGGCAACCGATCAAGTGAGACTAAAGTGCTATACTTATAACATTCATTCAGTTATCTTATAACTACTTGTGGATTCTAAATATTATATCACATTCCGGATAAATAGAAAATGTCAAACTTTCCGATCGAACAATCGAACACCCAAGTTTTCCCGAAACAGCTCAACACATGAAACAAGTTTAAAAACATTCATTTCATGCCTCAGTACCAACGGTCCAGCCGTAGAAGGGTCAAGCCAACGCCTCACATGTGGCACACCGTACTACCCCAAACCCTAAGGTTCAAAGGGCAGTTCAAGACGGTCACATAATCGAGTTAAGGTTTGTTGTCTTCTAGAGGGACCATCGCGTTACTTGCACTATTTAGAACGTCATTAAACTACGGAAAGATCCAACACTTGGAAATTTCCCGGCAGGGGAAAAAGTGGGTATTTATATCCGGTTGAACTTTTTAACATATTCTAAAATTATCCGGAAAACACATAGACAAGATTAGACAATCCGATCGAATCCACGAAGCTCCAAAACACCCCAGAAAACTAAACTCTTGAGTGCAAATTAAAAATTCCCAGAAAACTCAGCACCTGAAGAGACAAATTACTGTGCAAAAATGGAAGTCTAATCTCATTATTTGGCCGCGGAACCGCCGCAGAAGCCAAGCTTCTGCCGCGGTTCCGCCGCGCTTTAGCCGTATCACTTGGTCATTTTTGCACCGTAATTCTTAGAATTTCCTGCTGAATTTTTTAAGAATTTTTAATCTGGAAAAAACCTAGTTTTGAAAAAATGTCCAGAGAGGGTTGAAATTTAGGGTTTCGGGGTTCGATCGGGTTTCTAACATCGTCTACGCATCGCCTAAGGCTCTAGTTAGGCTCTGATACCACTGTAGGATTCCTAGGCACTCTAAGGAGGTCTCACAAGGCATCAATCATGCCAATTTCAAATTTTACGGTGCCGAGAAACCCTAGACTAGATCATTAACTAGAGATTAGGCGAAACATGCAAGTAGTAAACAGTTTTACTGCTAAGTGAACGGGGCTACAACCTTTGAAGATCCGGTCCTCCACCTCCATAGCTCCATGATGAAGTCCCTCCGCTGTACCCATCGGATCCCGGACTCTCGCGGTGGTTTCATCGAAAGAATGATCGGGTTAGGTCGTCGACTTCGATGCCGAAGATGATCTACGTCGAGGCAACACAAGATCAAGCTCCCACTTCACCAAGTCATGAAACTTGTGAAGAAAACACCCTATACTACTTGGCAAGAGGTAGAGGATGAAGAAATAGGAAGTGGGTTCACTTTAGAATTAGATTTCTCACTCTTTTTCTCAAGTTGTCATTAATGGTAGCAAGCTTTTCTTCATTGTTGAAGAAGAAGAAGAAGAAGAAAAAGAATTATGATAAGAATAAAAAGAATTATCTTATCATATAGCAACCATAGTTAGGTGTAGAGAATAAACTAAGGTTAGGTTTAATGGTTAGGTTAAGGCTAAGAGACAAAATGGTCAAAGCTTCAAAGCTTCATGAAGTTTCATGAAAGAAACAAAAAACTAGCCACCATTTTATTCTTGCCTTAAAATGAATTAATAAAAATAAATAGATAAGTAAATCAAAACCCTAACCATTAAGATAACCATGGTTTAATCATACACACTCAAGTTTGCGTGTATCATCAAATATGATACAATCTTGTGCACAAAAGTATATCACATATACAACTTGTGTACATCAAGTGAGAAAATCCATCTAAAGTGAACAATATTAGTCAATGTAAAGTAATATATCTAATATATAATTATACATTAAATCATTAAATCAATACTTGATTTAACGATCCGGTCATATCATATATAACCGACTAATATCAATAGTAACAACTTATCGAATCAACACTTGATCCGATAACCCGGCTATATCGCATATAACCGATCAATGTCACAAATCACGAGAATCGAATACAGTATCACATACTGGTATTATTCTCGGTCCCGCACATATCTCATATGCGCTCCTATTTCGTTTCGCTTGAGCCAGGAAACTTCTGTGTAGGACTCTAAAGACTCGTCAATACGCCGGCAGCAGGTGATGATCATATCAAGCACCCACAAGCCGCAAGTGGTCTGCTAAACGTAACGGCCACCCGGGTATTGAGCGATCAGAAGATCGACGAGCAAGCCCGCTCACACTCCTGTGAATCCAACCAGTAACACTTACCGTACAATCCGGTCTCGTCGTCTGATATGTCGCATATCTCGCCTAGGGGTGGTAAACGTCAGACTCCAATAGCTCGATAAGTCGTGTCGATATGAGGTCTATAACAGTTTGAGAAACTACTGGTAACACTTACCAGTAAATCTCAGCAACCCTGGCCAGGGATTTCCGGTTAGAGCCAATCGAACACAGCGCAACATCAACTCCCTATACCGGGAGAGACGAATCCCCTCCTATCGCTCATTGCCTCCATGTGATTCGGGACTGTACCCAAAAACCACCGTTTTGCACGCCCTCTTGGACGTGGTAAGGTGGAAATCAAAGCACAGTGGGAACCACACAAGACTCTATGACGATCTCGAGTCAACAGACTACTCTGTATCAGTGTCACCAGAGAACTGCCATCTGACGTAAGGTATAATACCATCTGGGAGTTCTCGGCGAGTCCGTCCAGTGTACCCAGTCTCCACTGAGCACCCGTATATCATCTCTGATGTCAAACACCGATGGATATGGGATCATCCATCGCCCATCTGTATGGGTCGAGAAGGTATACGCTAGTCTACTCTGGTATATCGATGCCCCGTCTCGATATACCCACGACTAGGGACCTTGAAGGATGTACTTATGGACTACCCTGTCCCCACTAGTATGATCCGCATCATAGTCCAGGTAGTCAAGTACACATCCAAAGGGCTTTACCAACATGTAACAGAGAGACAATCAGTGTACACGTTAAGGTAAAGAGCAACCAGATAGCATACTATCATGTCTAGCAAGAAAGTCCTCTCTATATATGTCCAAGCATCCACTACAATATACATCCTATGTATAGTAATGGCCTCTAGGGCATACATATAACTAACAATTTCTTCGATCAGCTCCACACCGCGAGACATTTTCTAAGTTGTTTGGGATCAGGTCATCATTGTTGCGGGTTCGGAGTGAGGACATTCCGAAGGTTGCCTTATGCGAGCTACGGGCTTTATGTGTTTTGGTGTGTCATTGGACTCACCAATGCCCTAGCAGCATTCGTAGATGTAATGAACCGGATCTCTTCAGGCCGTTCCTCGACCAGTTATTGTTGTGTTAATCACGACATTCTGGTCTATTTTAATGTGTCTTGAGGGACAGGAGTAGCACTTGAGGATTTGTTATGCAGATACTGGGAGAGTGCCAGCTGTTTGTTAGATTCTCGGAGTGTTCCTTCAGGCTTGTTTGTGTTGACTCTTAGGTTTTGTAGTCATGGGAGACGGTTTTGTATGGTTCTGAGGGAGATCGTGGCCATACAGCTTAGGCCCAGACTTGTGTGCAGGAAGGAGGTCCGCAGATTTTGGGCTTAGCAGGTTTCTACCGCCGTTTCATGCAGGATTGTTAGTGTAGTGCTGCACCGTCCACTGAATTGACCGGAGTGGAGGTTTCTTTCTTTGGACTGAGGCATGTGTGCGGAGTTTCCAGCAGTTGAAGATTCTGTTAACAACTGCATCAGTTCTTTCTTTGCTTTTGGTTTGGGCTACCTTGCTGTTTAACTGTAATGTTTCTTGAGTGGGGCTCGATCGTGCACTGATGTAGCACTATAGAGTTATCGCTTTTGCTTCCCTACATTTGGAGGAGGTACGAGAAGGATATTCCACTCATGATCTGGAGATGGCCGCGGTGGTTGTGCGTTGGAAATTTGGAGACACTACTTGTCCGAGAGTCGTGTCGGATTTTCACGGACCACCAGAGCTTAAAGTACATCTTCCTGCCGCGGATTTTGATTGTTGTGATAGTCTTCTGCAGATTTACAGTTCTTGTGTGATCGTCGAGTACAGCTTAAGTTCGTCTCTACGGAGGGGACGGCTTGCTCATGTCCGCGCCCGACCACTTTTCTTTAATCGCTTTCGCGAGACACTGCCCGCCGATGCTCGTTCGTCAGAGGTACTTGAGCATACTCGGCTGGGAAATGATTCGGAGACTGTGATTTGTGACAATGGTGTGCTAAGTTAGGAACGCGTTTGTGTACCTAATATTATCGGGTAGATACGTGAAATCCTAGAGCTAGCACATCTGTCAATTCTCTGTATCCATTCAAGTTCCACCAACATTGATGTGACTTGTGAGATAGTTACGGATGGGCAAGAATGTAAAGAGAAATTTCAAGTTTCATTTCAAGGTGTTTGTCTTGTTGTGTGTTTTGGGTTGAGCATCTGAGACCGGCTGGAGAGTTGCAACCTTTAACCGTTCCGAAGTGGGAATGGGGGCAGATTTCCACGAATTTCGTTATGGGTCTACCCATGTTTAGTCAGGGTGTGACTCCATTCGGATGCTTGTTGTCCGGTTTTTACTCGGTTTGCTCTGTTGTTCTTTGTTAAGTTGTGCGTTACACGGAGTTCCTTCGAGGGTCGTATCCAATGAAGGCACTCTGTTCGCTTGCCGTCTTGGGCAGAAGCATCAGGAAGCCTTGGGTACTGGTTAAGCTTTAGCTCCATCTTTCAATCCGCAGGATGAGGGGTTTGTGAGAGAGGGCTATACCGACCTCTGGAGGATATGTTTGTGCGTTCGTGTTGTTGTTGTCGGCAGTTGGGGATCGTCACTCGCCATTGTTAGGATTCTCCTTCGATAGTTGTTATCAGGAGACACTCCAATTGGCAACCTTTAGGTTTAGGGGTTAGGTCGTGTCGATCACCAATCTGTTTTTCTGACTCTGCGTTGTTGGATTTTTGGACCCCAGCTAGTCTAGAGACTTCGGAGATGATCCAGTTGTTTAGGTCAGGATGATGATAGTCCTGTGCGGACTGAGATCTTATGCCGACCAGGGTGGTCGCAGGCCTGAGTTCGCAGTGGGAGATCATGTATTCCTATGGATTTTCCGATAAATGACTTGTGGAGTTTTGGGAATCTTATCCCAGGATTGTAGGTCCTTTTGAGGTCATTTAAGCGAGTTAGTTCGTTGCCTTTAATTTGGCACTTCCGTCCAGATAAATTGAGTATTCACCCCGTATTCTTTGTGTCAATACTTTGCAATTACCTTCATGACTTTTCTCACATGATTGAGCATTAGACCATTTGCTTTGACGCGATCTTTTCGTTCACCGGCAGCCATTGGTGTAAATGGCTCGATGGTTGGAGAAACTTCGGTCAAGGGTCTTGCTATCTGTGAAGGGTTTTTCTTGGACGTAGATGTACAGTGAGGTAATCACTTGGGAGGCTGCGAGCGAGATTTGAGAGTTGTAATCTTCTCTTTGAAGGTACGCTTAGTAAGAATTTTAAATTCGGGGACGAATTTCTTTTAAGGGGGAGAGATTGTAACGCCTTAGATTTCGGTTAGTGTTCGTTTAGACGTTAATGCGGGTTTACTGTAAAAAGTTAACCAATTCGGGTTCCTCACATTTTATAACATTTAATTAATAATTTATTATTAATTGTTATAAGCATGCACGCACGTGTGCACGTAAAAGTGAGGATTTGTTTGTGCTAATTTTTAATCTTAGCAACCTTGACCATTAACCTTAATCTTAACCCTTTGTTTATCCTAATCTTTTCCTTAACCATTTTCCTTTTGTGTTTTGAGTGAGAAAGAGAGATATTTCTTTTTGTGAGAAGTGAAATGCATTAATGAGGCATGGTGTGTAATTAATGCATGATACACTTGTAGGGTTCCTAGGCACACTAATGAGGTCTCACAAGGCATCAACCATGCCAATTTCAAAAATTACAAGTGCCGAGAAACCCTAATACGGATCGTTAACTAGATTTTAGGCGAAACAAATGCGAATAGTTAACAACTTAACTAAGTGAACGGAAATACAACCTTTGTAGATCCGGTATTCCACCACCATAGCTCCGCGATGATGTCCCTCCGCTGTCCAAATCGGATCCCGGACTCTAGCGTCGGCTTCATCGGAAAAATGGACGGGCTTGGGCGTCGGCTTCGATGCCGAAGATGATCTACGTCGAGGCAACTCAAGATCAAGCTCCAACTTCACCAAGCCATGAAACTTGTGAAGAAAACACCCTATACCACTTGGCAAGAGGTAGAGGATGAAGAAATAGGAAGTGGGTTCACTTTAGAATTGGATTTCTCACTTGATTTCATTACTTGCCATTGATGTAGAAAGCTTTTCTTTCTTGCTCATGAAGAAGAAGAAGAAAAAGATATGATAAGTCTTTTTCAATAATTGAAAAAGAATTGATTCTTATCATATTCTAACCTTAGTTAAGTGTAGAGAATAGACCATGGTTAGTTATGATGGTTAGGGTTAAGCAAGAGACAAGAATGGTGGACTAGGTCAAAGCTTCATGAAGCTTCAACAAAACTACAAAAAAAAAGGCCACCATTCTTTTCTTATCCTTTCCAAAATGAATAAACAAATAAATAAATGAATAAGCAAAACCCTAATCATCAACTTAACCATGGTTTAATTCTTTACACTTAACTAAATAAGCATGTATCATCAAACATGATACAATCATGTGCACAAAAGTATATCACATATACAACTTGCACAATCAAGTGAGAAAAACCTTTTAAAGTGAACCAATACTAGTTAATGCAAAGTAATATATCAAATATATAATTATGCATGAAATCATTAAATCAACACTTGATTTAACGATCCGGTCATATCGCATATAACCGACTAATATCCAATGTATCAGCTCATCGAATCAATCCTTGATTCGATAACTAGGTTATATCGCATACAACCATTCGACACATTCATCACGAGAATAGAATACGGTATCACATACACGCATTATTCTCGGTCCCGCACATATCTCATATGCGCTCCTATTTCGTTTCGCTTGAGCCAGGAAACCTCTGTGTAGGACTCTAAAGACTCGTCAATACGCCGGTAGCAGATGATGATCATATCAAGCACCCACAAGCCGCAAGCGGTCTGCTAAACGTAACGGCCACCCGGGTATTGAGCGATCAGAAGATCGACGAGCAAGCCCGCTCATACTCCTGTGAATCCAACCAGTAACACTTACCGTACAGTCCGGTCTCGTCGTCTGATATGTCGCATATCTCGCCTAGGGGTGGTAAACGTCAGACCCCAACAGCTCGATAAGTCGTGTCGATATGAGGTCTATAACAGTTCGAGAAACTACTGGTAACACTTACCAGTAAATCTCAGCAACCCTGGTCAGGGAATTCCGGTTACAGCCAATCGAACACAGCGCAACATCAACCCCCTATACCGGGAGAGACGAATCCCCTCCTATCGCTCATTGCCTCCATGTGACTCGAGACAGTACCCAAAAACCACCGTTTTGCACGCCCTCTTGGACGTGGTAAGGTGGAAATCAAAGCACAGTGGGAACCACACAAGACTCTATGACGATCTCGGGTCAACAGACTAATCTGTACCAGTGTCACCAGAGAACTGCCATCTGACGTAAGGTATAATACCATCTGGAAGTTCTCGGCGAGTCCGTCCAGTGTACCCAGTCTCCACTGAGCACCCGTATATCATCTCTGATGTCAAACACCAATGGATATGGGATCATCCATCGCCCATCTGTATGGGTCGAGAAGGTATACGCTAGTCTACTATGGTATATCGATGCCCCGTCTCGATACACCCACGACTAGGGACTTTGAAGGATGTACTTATGGACTACCATGTCCCCACTAGTATGATCCACATCATAGTCCAGGTAGTCAAGTACACATCCTAAGGGCTTTACCAACATGTAACAGAGAGACAATCAGTGTACACGTTAAGGTAAAGATCAACCAGATAGCATACTATCATGTCGAGCAAGAAAGTCCCCCTATATATGTCCAAGCATCCACTACAATATACATCCTATGTATAGTAATGGCCTTTAGGGCATACATATAACTAACAATCTCCCACTTGCACTCGGGCCATCTGACAGCAGTGGTTGTAGTATCTCATACTCAACCATCCCATAAAAGTCTCTCTCTGGGAAAAGGCCTTTGTGAGTGGATCCGCCGTGTTGTCCTCTGTGTCTACTCTCCTAACCTCGATCACCCTGGAGATCAACTATCTCCATGATCAGGTGATACTGCCTTAGAATATGTCTGGATCATTGATGGGACGGACGTTCCTTGGTATAAGCCACAACTCCATTGTCACACAATGGGAGGAACTAAGTTCATCTCATGAACAAATATATATCCAGACTGCCTCTTTGGTAGCATCATAAATAGCGATGTATCGAGCCTTTATCGTCTAGTATGCCACGATATCTAGCTTGGAACTCTTCCAACATACCGTCCCTTTACTGAGGGTAAAGACAATGCCTGTGACTGACTTTCAGTCGTCCTTATCACCCTGGAACCCTTCCAGTGATTCTCCCCTGGATCGGTTGATCCCATCTCACTACAACTAGTGAGAATCCTAACATCCAATTAGATCTATCTCATAGATCCAAAACCCAGGATTTAGGAGGTATCACTTTGATCCTATATGGAGAATTATTGTGATAAGCGGAGATTGACCGAGCGTAGCATAGGAAACTCCTTTCTTATCAAGAGTATGTCATCCACGTACTCTACGAGGATCATCACCATACTCCCTACTACCTTTTTGTTTATACAAGGTTCATCTACCATTTTGATGATGTCAAACTCTTTGACTAACACATCAAAACAGATGTTCCAACTCCGCGATACCTGCTTTATCCTATAAAGCATCTTGTACACGTTTCCGCTACTCCCACTGTCTACGAAGCCCTCTGGCTGTGTACTTATAGACGTTCTCTTCTAAAACATCATTTTAGAAAAGCAGTCATGGCACCCAACCGCCAGATATCGTAGTCATGGTATGTAGCCGTGGCAAGTAGGATCTGTATGGACTTAAGCATAGCCACTTGAAAAGGTTTCATCATTATCCACGCCTGGTCGATGACGAAAAGCTTTAACAAGTCTAGCTTTGAAAGTCTCAACTTTTCCATCTACACCAAGTAATCTTCTCAAGATATACTTGCTCCTGATGGGGATTTAACCCTTCAGATATAGCAACCAAAGTCCATACTTTGTTGGTGTACATGGATTCCATCTCAGATCGCTAAGTATCCAGCCATTCTTACAGAGTCCCACTCCTGATGGCCAGCTCGAAACTAGTTGGGTTATCATCTTATGATGCAATCCTCGCTCCCACTGTCATAGAGAAACCGAAGTATCTCTCAGGTGGGTGAGGAACCCTACTAGATCGGCGGAGAGGCTGAGATTCATTGGTAACTATTGAATCCTTTGGTTTTATCAAATCATCTGCTGTATTTTGTATAGCTGGAACATTTCCAGTTGTACATAACAGTTCTTGCCTCGAGCTTGTCCCGATTTTGCTTTTAGACATAGGCCGGACAACCCCAAATCTTAACTAGCTTAAGAGATGGGCTCTTTCCATTCCATATCACATATGAAGTGGTAGGCAACTGATTTGATTCGAACCCTATTCAATAGGTATGCAGCTTCTCAAGTGCATAACTCCCAAAAAAGGAAATAGGTAACTCAGTAGTACTCATCATAGAGCACACCTTATCATATAGGGTGAGATTGCTCCGCCCCGATATACCATCGTGCTATGGTGTATACGGAGGAGTAATGCTGAGAGAGAATCTCATTCTCCTTTAGAAAAGTCCAAGAATTTCGTGCTCAAGTATTCTCCTCCTTGATCTCATCGAAGGACATAATACTTATACCCGTATTGGTTCTCTACTTCTTGCTTATATTCTGTGAATATCTCAAAAGGTTCGGACTTGTGTTTCAACAGGAACATAGGTCTGAATCTCGAAAGATCATCAGAGAATGTAATGAAGTATAAAGAACCGGTCTTGGCAAGTGTAGATAGGGGACCTACATACATCAACATGTATCATCCCAAGAGTTCACTAACTCTTTCTCTGTTTCCATTAAACGGAGCTATGGTCATCTTATCTCTGTGACATGACTGGCAAGTTTCACAAGATGTAAATTCAAACTGATTTAAATATGCATCTAAAATGTAACTTCAGCCAGTCGGATCGTATTGATATGACCTTGTCTACAATGTCTCAAGAAGGATTCGTTCAATTCTGAACTCTTCCTCTTGTGTGTGTTCCGTATACTAAATATCTGTAGTTTGATTTAGAACATCAATGCTTTTAGATAACGTGCCTGAACCGATCAACTTTTGATATAGGAAATGTTCAAAACATTATCCAACTATACAAAATTTTATCATTTCTTTACCAAAAAAAAAAGAGATTGATATAATTTTGTATATCAGGTTCGGTATCTAATAACATTCATTCAGAATCAATGTATTTGGAATACAGGGTGACAGTGACCAACAGACTTGGCTGCAACACTTGCCCCGTTTTCTGCCTCATGAAACTTATCACCCGTTCTCAGTTTTTCTACCTTTTTGCAGCCCTATGTAACAGATTACATATCTGGGATCCTGATCCGGTATCATATACCCAGGATGCGGAGGATACTGAGAAACAGTTCTTTGTAACGAACACACCCGAAGATGATGCATCAGCACGCACTCTCTTCGTTTGGGCGGCACGGGAATTCTGGTAATCCCCAATTTCCTGCTTTGTCTTATAACAATTATAAGTTGGAGCGGGACCAACGTTCCCCAGCTCAGTATAACAAGCGGGTTCGGTCAATATTCCGTATTATTATCTTGATTAAGGCGTGATATGGTCGCTACCTGGAGAGAGAGAGAAGAAAACACTCAGCGTGCGCTCTTGCAAGAATAGATTGGTTATTATTTTATCTAATCAGGATGGCTCCCACTGTTTTTATCAAATCTTCCTTCAAACCCAAAAAGGAAAGACTAGCCGGGATTAATTACACACTATAAGTTCGCCAATCTTTCAGCCATGCCAGTGTCGGTACTTTGAGGGAGGTTCCCCGTGCTTTCGCACGGACCTAATTAATGTAAACCTCGTTTTCCCAGAGGCGCAACCCCGTTGACACCTTTCTAGACACCTACTTGATCGGCTAATTGTAATGTGTAAAACTCTCCCAGGAGTAACTCTTACTCGCAGTGGGTATCGGGATCCAACTATCTCATAGAAGATATGCAATCTCATTGCAAATTTCAACACTTGAAATTCCCGATAATATTTTGCCCCTAGCAGCTATATGACCTTAACATAGTCAACAAATCATAAGTGCTAGTCAAGTTCAACCCGTCATTTCCCGATTGAATTAAACCCACCCGCACGACCCTTAACATAGTCAACAAAGTCGCATGACTACCCTAATCCAATCGCATCATATGCTTATACAGATAAGCACTAATTAGCTACCGCACACTACGCCTTAACATAGTCAACAAATGTAGCACGAATACTAACTAGTACTTATCTAAAATGACGGAGGGCTACGACAGGTTTTTCTGAAAACCTATTGCGTAATGAACTTGATATCGTTGTAGAATCAAATGATTTTAAAAATGGAGTGCTTTTGAGGCTTTTCTAGTTTTGCTAAAGGAGTCACTCCCGGTGAAGGGATCGTCGGTCCTTTCCTCGTCGAATGAGGTGCGGTATATATCATATATATCACTGTGCAAAGCAAAAACTCTTAAAAGCAATCAAAAGACAAACCGAGTGTGTAGCATCTGCCAGTTATTGCTAAAGGAGTCACTCCCGGTGAAGGGATCTCGGTCCTTTCCTTATCGAATAAGGTGCAGGATATATCATATATACCGCTGTGCAAAGCAAGAACTGTAGCTACCTGTTTTATTTTGAAATTCGATTCTACAACATCTTTAGGTTTCTTTTCTTTCATTAATCACATTAATGAAGTCCCATCATTTAAGTCACCTAAACATCACAGATAAATACGACGTACACTTATGCCATCCGCATTCGCCTCGATGTCCCCTCGTGCACCGTTAGGTTAGATAACTAACGACAGAGCAGGGCAGGGCTAGTGCGGGTGCAAAACATAAGTAACGTCTATATAATATATCATATATATACTATATACAGTATCTATCACAGAACATCACATGATCACATCACAGATATCGCAGCAGAAGAAACATATGAAACATTGGATATACTAGGACGTCCGTGTTTTCAATACGAGCCAGTATAAAACACGGATTCCACGGTCGTGATGAATAGCCAATCCCACACCCTAGACCCGTACGAGAGTGGCAAGCAACCCTACCAATTCTAGGGTTAGGAGACCCGGACTCGACTCCTCGAGATGGTCTCCCACTGGACCCTAGAACCCGGTTACTTGTGCTCCCCTCCTTGGGTCTATCCTAATGCGGAAAAGTAAATAATATACAAAAGGTGACAACTTCCGCAACCTGGAAGTGCCCCAATAAACGAATATTACATACAAGTTTTTACATGAATGAAAATGAAAAACACTCATCTCACATAAAAACCCCCGGCTATTCAAACACGACGATCCAATATAACATAGCCAGCAACACATAACATCACATGTCATCAACGTAAGTAAATATGCGCATCCCAATTGTCGTTGACATATAGCAACGAAACCGGCGATATCACATATTACACTTACAGTCACAGAAAAGAAAGTGTAAAACTACAACAGTTGGAATCCGCAACCTGCATAGACATCGCATGCCTAATCAAATGAATTCCTTAGACATCACATGCCTAACAATTATAAACCCCGTATTTTAGTCTCATTATCGAAAACTCTTTTCAATATCAAGTCGGGCAATTCAACAAGATTCCCGACATCCTGATTGAATGCTCGTCGCAAACTTTAGTAGGCGGCCGCACCCCCGATACCGTCGACGAAGTGCACCAAGGCGGAACACCGCTACCTCGAGCACCCGGACGGATGCTTTCGGCGACGGGGTTCTCCTACAGTCACTTGGTCGGGGCTATGGAGTGAGGCTGTCTATTAAGTTTACCCGGCGAGTATCCGCGTACGCTACGTGATTGCGACGGACTTTTGATCACATCAAAATTCTGTGGCAACCGATCAAGTGAGACTAAAGTGCTATGTTTATAACATTCATACAGTTATCTCATAACTTCTTGTGAATTCCAATTGTTGTATCACATTCCGGATAAATAGAAAATGTCAAACTTTCCGATCGAACAAACGAACACCCAAGTTTTCCCGAAACAGCTCATCATATGAAATAAGTTCAAAAACATTCACTTCATGCCTCAGTACCAACGGTCCAGCCGTAGAAGGGTCAAGCCAACGCCTCACATGTGGCACGCCGTACTGCCCCAAACCCGAAGGTTCAAAGGGCAGTTCAAGATGGTCACATAATCGAGTTAAGGTTTGTTGTCTTCTAGAGGGTCCATCGCGTTACTTGCACTACTTAGAACGTTATTAAACTACGGAAAGATCCAACACTTGGAAATTTCCCGACAGGGGAAAAGGTGGGTATTTATATCCGGTCGAACTTTTTAACATATTCTAAAATTTACTCGGAAAAACACATAGACAAAGTTTGATAATCCGATCGAATATACGAACCCCCAATACAACCCAGAAAACTCAACTCTTGAGTAAAAGTTAAAATATCTCAGAAAATACAGCACTAAAATAAAGAAGTTACTGTGCAAAAATAGTTGACTGAAGAGACATAATGGCCGCGGAACCGCCGCAGAAGCCATGCTTCTGCCGCGGTTCCGCCGCGCTTTGGGCGAATCAGCCCCTCGAATTTCACAGTAATTCAAATAACACCCTGCTGAATTTTTTAGCAATTTTTAATCTGGAAAAAACCCAGTTTTTGAAAAAAGTCCAGAGAGCATGTTGGATTGGGGTTTCGATGTTCGTTCGGATTTCAAACGTCGTCTACACTTCGCCTAAGGCTCTAGCTAGGCTCTGATACCACTGTAGGGTTCCTAGGCACACTAATGAGGTCTCACAAGGCATCAACCATGCCAATTTCAAAAATTACAAGTGCCGAGAAACCCTAATACGGATCGTTAACTAGATTTTAGGCGAAACAAATGCGAATAGTTAACAACTTAACTAAGTGGACGGAAATACAATCTTTGTAGATCCGGTACTCCACCTCCATAGCTCCGCGATGATGTCCCTCCGCTGTCCAAATCGGATCCCGGACTCTAGCGTCGGCTTCATCGGAAAAATGGGCGGGCTTGGGCGTCGGCTTCGATGCCGAAGATGATCTACGTCGAGGCAACTCAAGATCAAGCTCCAACTTCACCAAGCCATGAAACTTGTGAAGAAAACACCCTATACCACTTGGCAAGAGGTAGAGGATGAAGAAATAGGAAGTGGGTTCACTTTAGAATTGGATTTCTCACTTGATTTCATTACTTGCCATTGATGTAGAAAGCTTTTCTTTCTTGCTCATGAAGAAGAAGAAGAAAAAGATATGATAAGTCTTTTTCAATAATTGAAAAAGAATTGATTCTTATCATATTCTAACCTTAGTTAAGTATAGAGAATAGACCATGGTTAGTTATGATGGTTAGGGTTAAGCAAGAGACAAGAATGGTGGACTAGGTCAAAGCTTCATGAAGCTTCAACAAAACTACAAAAAAAAAAGGCCACCATTCTTTTCTTATCCTTTCCAAAATGAATAAACAAATAAATAAATGAATAAGCAAAACCCTAATCATCAACTTAACCATGGTTTAATTCTTTACACTTAACTAAATAAGCATGTATCATCAAACATGATACAATCATGTGCACAAAAGTATATCACATATACAACTTGCACAATCAAGTGAGAAAAACCTTTTAAAGTGAACCAATACTAGTTAATGCAAAGTAATATATCAAATATATAATTATGCATGAAATCATTAAATCAACACTTGATTTAACGATCCGGTCATATCGCATATAACCGACTAATATCCAATGTATCGGCTCATCGAATCAATCCTTGATTCGATAACTAGGTTATATCGCATACAACCATTCGACACATTCATCGCGAGAATAGAATACGGTATCACATACACGCATTATTCTTGGTCCCGCACATATCTCATATGCGCTCCTATTTCGTTTCGCTTGAGCCAGGAAATCTCTGTGTAGGACTCTAAAGACTCGTCAATACGCCGGTAGCAGATGATGATCATATCAAGCACCCACAAGCCGCAAGCGGTCTGCTAAACGTAACGGCCACCCGGGCATTTGATTGGTAGAGATTTTACGATCAAAAATATAATTACCGCAATCAAGAAACGGCGTCGCTTCGCAGCTAGCCGGTGAGTGCGGGTCGATCCACAGAGACGGGTAAATTCCTTTAGTGTGTCTTAACGAGTTGATTCTATTTGTCGTTTTGGTTTTATAAAAATCTAGATCTAAAACTTAATTAATCTAATTTAAATTCTTGCTAGGGTTAGGCTTAGAGGAAGTTTTGGAGATTGATGTTTCCTCACCGCTTTCAATACCGTATTCTAGATCCATTAGGTGTTATAGTAATTACCGATAAAGTGGATACAACTCTTTTGAGAAGATGTTTTCTTCCTCTAGATTCATATCCTTACTTTATCGTTAATTACCCTAACCCCCATGGAAAACGCGCGCAACCGGCCCTTTATACTGCGGTTCACCGTTACCTCGAAGGGTAGGGTGCCGCAGGGAGCGGTTGTGCGCGCATGCATGGAGTTCTTAATGGGTTAGGCATTGAAAGGGGTGAGAGATCTCATCTCTCAACCCTTTCCCTAAGGCTAACCCTAACAAGCGAGGAGACTACTCGCTCATTAGAGGATGAAATAACATTAAAAGAATAAAAGAAAAATACTTACTAATGGTGATGGCTCCCTCCAAGCGATAAAGAACAGATCTGAATGTCACGTCCAGAATTTCTGAATTTTATTTATTGAAAAGAGGTATACAATTTTTAGATCTAAAATTACAATTTATAGGAAAATAGGAAACCTAGGGTTACAGACTCTCGCGCATGTGAATTTATAGATTTGACCCCTTAGAATCCCAACACCAAAACCGTCGCAGCAACAGAAGAAGAATCCACCGCCACGTGCATCAGACGGCCGCGGATCCGCGGCGCCAGGTAGGGTTTGGCCGCGGATCCGCGGCCAAACTAGGGAGTTGGGCTTTGTTGTTTTTGGGGCTGTTTCCTTGGCTCTTTGGGCTTCTGTTTTTACTCTTCTTTTCTCTGTTGGACTTCTGGATCTTCTCCAGATTTTTAGTGAAGACTTGTATTGGGCTTTTTAACCGTTTCACTTGACTTTTTGGACCTTGCACTGTTCTTCGACTGGGCTTGACTAGGGTCCGTCTAATTGCTGGTCAAAAGTCCCTTTATCTGTTGTTTTGTGTCTTTTTCACTGTATTTGCTCCAGAAACCTGTATCCTGCAATATGCAACAAACGTGCGTCAAGAGTACCTGTTTATTTATAAAAAGATAAGAAATAGGGGAATGATAAATGCAATATTATGGTCTGAACAAATACCCCCAAACTTACCTTTTGCTCGTCCTCGAGCAAACTTATTGTTTTATTCACTAAAATCCTAACCGCACTTTCGCAGGGAAACGCGATTGCACTGAGCACGTACAACAAGCCGTTAAACCTCTAGGTGTCCCTAGTAGGAGGAGTGTTGTCTCCTGAGGGTTTTCAGCGGATTACACCCACAAAATCCTATCAACTCGGCCCATTGATTTTAGTTCTCCAATTAGGTTTTCTAACAAGGAATTCTATTATCTTTTGACTCGCAAATTATCCACCCACATTCTTCACACTTCCTCATTATTTAACTTAAGATTATATATGTTATGTAGATCTACTTAGCTTTCGGCATTTCCTAAGTTTTCCTTCTAGGGTTCCATCTCCACTTAGGAATTTTTATCAACTCTACTAAAGATACAAGTTCTATTCTTTATTTCTTTTTCTCATCTAAATTCCAATCACATATCCCTACGTGTGTGTATAGATCACCCCTACACTTGGAAATTCAAATTAAGCAATCAACCCCTTGTCCGTTGTCCAAAGTACTAATTAGTTAGTGAATTTAAATGAAATTTGCTTACACATCCTTCATGCGACCGTTAATACTTCTTGAGGTACCAACGACCGATTACAAAATGCGTTTGCACTTTAAAGCATACTTCCTAGTCTTTGCAACACCCAAGGCTTTAGCAGTGACTCCCAAACCAGTTGGTCTAAGGCACTAGGTGATGAAGCACCCTCGCTAAATATTTTTTTATTTTTGCAGCCTTAAGTAATCACAAAAACCAGTGTCCATTTTTTTTTCTTTATTCACACTTTTTCATACTAAGGACTTTAGACAAGAGCCTTTCAAGGTCTCTTCTACTATTCCAAGTTTCAAGGTGCGTGATTGTGCAATTTGTAGGGTATACGTTTTCAGAATCTAGACTTAAGCTAGGAACTATTTTTCAAACTTATACTCTAATAAGAACATCAATACTCTTCCCTCATTTTGACTTAGCCCAAGAAGTGAACCCAAAATTTGCCTATTTCTAAATAAACTACAAGGCATATACTTTCTACTGTTAAACTTTAAGGAAGGTCATTTTTAGGGTTTTTAATTCACTAAGTCTAAGATCTAGTTGTTCCTAACCAGTTAACCTATTAGTCAAACTCAAGTCAATTAGCCAAAATTGAATACAAATATTTTTATAATTTTTGAAAATTTTCAATTTTTATGGGTTTTCAAATAAATATGCAAATGCAAAAATATGTACAAATGAATGCGAAGGAAGAAGACGTACCGAGCATACCCCCAAACTTGAACTTGACAGTGTCCTCACTGTCATGCTAAACCAAGAGGGTCAAAATACCGATACTCCCCTGTTTATTTATTTATAATTTTTTTATTGTTAAGAAAAACAAACATATATACAAAAAGACCCTCCCCCAAACTTCATTTAAACTATGTTAGAGATTACTGCTAAACCTTGCATCGGCCAAAAGTCAACACCAACCATTTGAAAATTTTATCAGTAAAGAATATTGGTTGGTGGAAAATTAAGTTATGGTGGTCCGCAAAGAATTGGGGAAGATAGAAGTAGTGGAATGGGAGGTGTGGAGGTGAATATACAGGTGATGGTGATGCATCGAAACGAGAATGTAAATGATCAGCAATCAGTGGAGTGTTAGCATTCTCGTACCTTATTAAAAGAAATGGGGGTATTTCAACTTCTAAGGGAGGAAGTTGGCTCACCACAATACCCCCAAGATGTTCCCGTGTGTCCTCTATTGACATGGCATCATCCATCAATTGTGTATGATATTCAATTATGAGGGAACTGATCTCTTCGATGTCCGCCATAGTCCTACCGAAAACTTGCCGCCTATCTTGTAAGACTTTTAAAATAGCGTTCTCTTGCTCGAAGGCTAGAGAGGCTGATATGATAATGGGAAAAGTCTCATTCTCACCTATGTAAGCATATCTACGGTGAGACGGCAAGGGCATGAGTTCGAATTTCTGAGGCGAAAGAACCATTGCGGAATCTACCTCGAACTCAAAGGACTCCAACACAGGTTCGAAATCACTGCAAACAACCGATTCGGATGGCTCGACCGACTCATCCAAAAATTCAAACGACTCATATTCGGGCTGTGAGTCGTCATCATCCAAAAAGGTGAAACATTCATAATCAACATCGGTTGTGTCAACGGTAGTAGGTTCAAGGAGGGACGCACTAGTGGCATCAAAACTGTTTTCATCAAATAGAAATCTTTCAAGCTCGCAGTCCTCCTGCGTGATTTCTTGAATAGAGCAAACTTCTCGTGTACTAGTTTTAGGCACGGGGGGCAGACTTCCCATCTTATAAATATTGAACTCACTAGACCTCTTTCCGAAGGATAGGGTCATGGAGCCATTGCGACAATTTATTACGGCATTGGAAGTGGCCAAAAATGGTCAACCTAGAATCACCGGAATTTGGTTTATTGGGTTAGCAACAGGTTGTGTATCCATAACAATAAAATCAACGGGGAATATGAACTCCCCAACTTTGATCAACACATCCTCTAGTTGACCCCTTGGATAGGTGATTGATCGATCAGCCATTTGGAGAGTGCAACGAGTGGGTTTCAACTCTCCAACCCCTAATTGTTCGTACACGGAGTAAGGAATCAGGTTAACACTAGCCCCAAGATCTAAAAGTGCTTGATTAATTTTCTTATCCCCAATTGTAATTGAAATCGTAGGACAGCCGGGGTCCTTTCATTTTTGGGGTAAGGTTTGATGGTGGTTAATAGCATTGCTCACTGCACTAGCCACTAGCACTTTCTTGGGCACTTGTGATGCCTTTCTCTTCGAGGTGCACAAGCCCTTTAAGATTTTCGCGTATGAAGGGACTTGTTGGATAGCATCCAAGAGAGGTATATTTATGCTAACCTGCTTAAAGATCTCCACAATCTTCTCCACTTGTGTATTTGGTTTATTAGGACTCAACCTGTTTGGAAATGGTGCATTCTGAAAATTTGTTGAGTCAAAAGTCTGTGGAGTAGAATGTGGAATAGGAACGGATCCCAGTGTGGATGTGTTCGTGTTGTTAGAAATGGGTCCGTTCGAGTCAGAAGAAGTAGAGCCGTGTGAAGGATGGAGAATAGGCTCTAAAGAAAAAGGTGAAGAAGAAAGTGAAGAAAATGAAGAAGAGGAAGGAGAACCACCGGCGGGGATGTCATCATTAGTTTCCACATTATTTTGCAACTCTCTTCCGGATCTCAACGTGGTCACCGTATTTACATTGTGATTGTGATATGCGTTTTGTGGGTGACCGGGATTGGGCAATGGTTGAGATGGAAGCTTTCCCTTTTCTCTCTCGCTCAACGCAGCAGTTAATTGTGCAATTTGTGCCTTAATAGATTTGATACTTTGATCGTGTGAGGCATTGTTATTCATTAAAGATTGCACATAACTTTCAAATCTTGCTGCGGATTCTGTAGTTTGCTTGAGAAATGCTTCAAGACTTTTCTCGAGCGAGCTAACCTTATCATCATTAGGTTGAACCAAATTGTTCGTTTGATTTGTATAAGGTTGTTGTTGGAAAGGTTGCTGGTTTTGAGTTTGTAAGGGTGCTTGTTGTTGTTGTGGAGGAGGTCTTTGAAAATTATTGTTCCCTTGGACTTGTTGATTTTGGTTCCAAGCGAAATTCGGGTGACTCCTCCACCCCTGATTGTATGTCGAAGAGTAAGGATCATTTCTTTGTCGTTGCTGAAATGCAGCATTGACTTGATCCTGTCCTTGAATAGGTGCATTATAAGGACACTCTTCGGTTAGGTGCGATGGGTTCGAACAACAAGCACAAACAGTTCGTGTGGGTAGAGTAGGGGCAGGAGAAGACGATGAGATTTTGGTCTCAATGGCTTCTAGCTTTTTCATAAGTGAGGCCATCTCGGCCTTCATAGCTATCGACATATCTATTTGATGTATGCCTGCCCTAGATTGACCAGCTGAAGAAGATGATGTGGTCTTGGTACTCTCCCACTGAATTGTTTGCTCACTTAGGTCCTCAAGAAACTGCCAAGCTTCGTCGCTAGACTTAGAGAGAAAATGACCTTGACATATTGTTTCTAGCAACTGCTTCGTTGCTGCGTTCAATCCCTCGTATAAAGTTTGGCAAAGTTGCCAATTTTCTATCCCATGATGAGGGCATTGAACAAGTAGGTCTTTAAATCTCTCGAAGCACTTCCAGAATGGTTCGGACGGAAGCTGTGAAAATTGTATAATCTCGTTTCGGATTCTAGCAGTTTTATGATGAGGGTAGAACTTTTTCAGAAAAGCTCTCACAAACTCGTCCCAATTTCTAATGGAGTGTGATGCGGTGCTGTATAGCCACTTCTCGGCTAGGTCACATAAGGTAAAAGGAATGACCCTTAGCCTTATTGCGTCATCACTTAATTGGGTTGTCTTCATCATGGCGCAAACATTTTGATTGGTAGAGATTTTACGATCAAAAATATAATTACCGCAATCAGGAAACGGCGTCGCTTCGCAGCTAGCCGGTGAGTGCGGGTCGATCCACAGAGACGGGTAAATTCCTTTAGTGTGTCTTAACGAGTTTATTCTATTTGTCGTTTTGGTTTTATAAAAATCTAGATCTAAAACTTAATTAATCTAATTTAAATTCTTGCTAGGGTTAGGCTTAGAGGAAGTTTTGGAGATTGATGTTTCCTCACCGCTTTCAATGCCGTATTCTAGATCCATTAGGTGTTATAGTAATTACCGATAAAGTGGATACAACTCTTTTGGGAAGATGTTTTCTTCCTCTAGATTCGTATCCTTACTTTATCGTTAATTACCCTAACCCCCATGGAAAACGCGCGCAACCGTCCCTTTATACTGCGGTTCACCGTTACCTCGAAGGGTAGGGTGCCGCAGGGAGCGGTTGTGCGCGCATGCATGGAGTTCTTAATGGGTTAGGCATTGAAAGGGGTAAGAGATCTCATCTCTCAACCCTTTCCCTAAGGCTAACCCTAACAAGCGAGGAGACTACTCGCTCATTAGGGGATGAAATAACATTAAAAGAATAAAAGAAAAATACTTACTAATGGTGATGGCTCCCTCCAAGCGATAAAGAACAGATCTGAATGTCACGTCCAGAATTTCTGAATTTTATTTATTGAAAAGAGGCATACAATTTTTAGATCTAAAATTACAATTTATAGGAAAATAGGAAACCTAGGGTTACAGACTCTCGCGCATGTGAATTTACAGATTTGACCCCTTAGAATCCCAACACCAGAACCGTCGCAGCAACAGAAGAAGAATCCACCGCCACGTGCATCAGACGGCCGCGGATCCGCGGCGCCAGGTAGGGTTTGGCCGCGGATCCGCGGCCAAACTAGGGAGTTGGGCTTTGTTGTTTTTGGGGCTGTTTCCTTGGCTCTTTGGGCTTCTGTTTTTACTCTTCTTTTCTCTGTTGGACTTCTGGATCTTCTCCAGATTTTTAGTGAAGACTTGTATTGGGCTTTTTAACCGTTTCACTTGACTTTTTGGACCTTGCACTGTTCTTCGACTGGGCTTGACTAGGGTCCGTCTAATTGCTGGTCAAAAGTCCCTTTATCTGTTGTTTTGTGTCTTTTTCACTGTATTTGCTCCAGAAACCTGTATCCTGCAATATGCAACAAACGTGCGTCAAGAGTACCTGTTTATTTATAAAACCCAGCCGTACGTCCCTTGACGAATGCCAACAAACCATAGTCCGCTAGGCAAGTTCAACCCGAACATTTCTTGATTGAATTAAACCCAGCCGTACGTCCCTTGATGAAAGCCAACAAAGCCGCACGACTACCCTAACCCAATCTCATCATATGTAGCAGATAAGTAATAGTCAACTACCACACACTACGCCTTGACGAAAGCCAACAAACGCAGCACGAATACTAAGTATTACCTATCTGAAATGTCGGAGGGCTACGCAGGTTTTTCAGAAAACCTTGAGCGTAATGAACTTGATATCGTCGTAGAATCGAGTGTTTTTGAAAAGGAGTGTTTTTGAGGCTTCTAGTTTCGCTAAAGAGGTCACTCCCGGTGAAGGGATCTCGTCTCTTTCCCCATCGAATAAGGTGCAGGATATATCATATATACCGCTATGCAAAGCAAGACTATATAAGCTTTCAAAAACTAAACCGCGAGTTTGTAGTATCTGCCAGTTTCGCTAAAGAGGTCACTCCCGGTGAAGGGATCTCGGCTCTTTCCTCATCGAATAAGGTGCAGGGCATATCATATATACCGCTATGCAAAGCAAGACTGTAGCTACCCTTTTTTTTATAAAGTTTTGATTCTACAACATCTTTTAGGTTTCTTTTTCTTTTTATTAATCTCATTAATAAAAATCCCATCAGCTTATGCTTCCTGAGCATTACAGAAGAAACGAAAGCAGTAATATTTATATATCAGCATATATATATATATATATATATATATATATATATATATATATATATATATATATATAGTATAAGCATTCGTCTCAGGCAGTAATATGATCTCATCACAGAACATTGCAGCAGAAGAACATATATGAAATATTGGATATACTAGGATATCCGTGTTTTCAATACGAGCCGGTATAAAACACGGATTCCACGGTCGCGATGAATAGCCAAACCCACATCCCAAGACCCCTACGAGAGCGGCAAGTAACACTGCTAATTCTAAGGTTAGGAGACCCGGTCTCGACTTCCTCGAGATGGCCTCCCACTGGACCCTAGAACCCGGTTACTTGTGCTCCCCTCCTTGGGTCTACCTAATGCGGAAAAGTAAATAATATACAATGGTGACATCAACCTCATCCTGGAAGTGCCCCAATAAAAGAATATTACATACAAATGAATTTTACATGAATGAAAATAAAAAGCCCTCATCTCACATAAAACCCCCGGCTATTCAGAACACGACGATCCAATATAACATATCACAGCAACACATAATATCACATATCATCAACGTAAGTAAGTATGCATACACCGATCGTCGTAGATGTATAGCAACGAAGACCGGCAATATAACTACATACTACACTTACGGTCACAGAAAAGAAATTGTAAAACTACAATATTTGGAATCCATAATCACTTTAGACATCGTAAATTCAAAATATCACATACTTCGCATTTCATGCCCAACATTATGAATTCCACATATTGTATCACATTCCAGATAAATAGACAGTATTAAACTTTCCGAACAGATAATCAAATACCCAAAATTTCCTAAATAGCTCAACATTTGAGCGGAGTTCAAATAATCCCAGAAAATGTCACAGTACCGATGATCCAGCCGTAGAAGGGTCAAGCCAACGCCTCACATGTGGCACGCCGTACTGCCCTAAACCCTAAGGTTTAGAGGCAGTTCAAGACGGTCACATAATCGAGTTAAGGTTTGTGTTCTTCTAGAGAGTCCACCGTGTCACTTGTACAATTTTTCCGAAAAATTTAAACCCGATAAAAAATTCAACACTTGAAAGTTTTTTGTGCCGGGAAAAAGTGAGTTAATGATATCCGTTCGAACATTTTAACAGTTTCTAAATATCCGGAAATAATAACGAATTTAAATTTTCCGATCGAATCAACGATTACAAAATAAACCCCAGAACACTCAACATTTGAGTCAGATTAAAAGTGCCCAGAAAATTACAAAATCACCTACGGATATAACCATGGGAAAACGAGTCAATGATTTGACTGTACGGCGGCGGATCCGCTGCAGGAGCAAGGTATTGCCGCGGTTCCGCGGCGGAATGTACGGATCATTGACTCGTGTTTCACAGTAATGCTTATATTTTCCTGCTGGTATTTTTAAGTATTTTTAATTCTCAAAAATCAAAAAAAAAATCCAGAGAGGGGTTTAAAATTGCGTTTCGGTGTTCGATCGGAGTTTTAACTTCGTATACACGTCGCCTAATGCTCTAGCTAGTCTTTGATACCACTGTAGGGTTCCTAGGCACTCTTGTGAAGGTTCATAAGGCATTAAACATGCCCGGATAAAAATTTAGACGTGCCGACCAACCCAAAGCCGGGATCTTTGCTAGATTATTAGGGTTTAACATGCAAGATAACAACTTTATTTCTAAGTGTGATGGATTACAACCTTTGTAGTCCGCTCCTTCGCTTCATAAGCTCCGAGTAGAAGTCCCTTCGCCGCGATCCACGATCTCCCGGACTCAAGAGAGGCTCCACGATTCGAACGATCCATGCTAGCTTGTGGTATTCCTTTTCTCCGATGATCTACGTCGAAGTTGCAATAACTCAAGCTCTCTCACTCTAATGTGGTGAACACCCTAATCTAATAGGCTAGATTAGATGCAGATGATAGAGTAGTATTTATGCTATCTTTTTATATCATAATCTCACATGAAAACATCACAAAAGGAAAATCAAGTAAGCTTTTTCAAAGCTCAAGAGAGAAGAAGATGATGAATAATGAGATAAACCTTTTTTGATGAATAATGAAAAGAGTATATGAATAATAATGCAACCATGGTTAATGATGACAAGGATAACCCTTGTAGAGAGTTAACTAAGGCTAGGGTTTGGTTGGGTTAAGAAATGAGTCATAAGAAAATATCTATCATAATATCTTCTTCATGACAAAAGGAATGCTTCTAGAAGGTGCAAGAAGAAGCTAACCCTAATCAAACCCTAATCTCTTTTTATCATCACTAAACATGTTTCATTATTAATCAAATCATGTTACTATAATATATATCACATATATATTATATTTGTAACAAAAGAAAATAATACATTTAATATACATCGCATATATATCAATGTATTATCCAGTGAGAAAATGAAATAATAAAGCGCGCCAATATTAGATAATGTAATACAATATATCATATATATTATTACACATTAAATCATCGAATCAATACTTGATCCGACAATCCGGCTATATCGAATATAACCGACTAATATATCATGTACCGATTCATTGAATCAACACTTGATCCGATGATCCGGTTCATATCTAAATATCACGAGAATATAACACGGTATCTCATATCGCATTATCCTCGGTCCTGCACATATCACATATGTGCCTCTACTCCGTTTTGCCTGAGCCAAGAAACCTCTGTGTAGGACTCTAAAGAATCGTCAATACGCCGGTAGCAGGTGATGATCATATCAAACACCCACAAGCTGCAAGCGGTCAGCTAAACGTAACAGCCACCCAGATATTGAGCGATCAGAAGATCAACAAGCTTGCCTGTACGTTCTTCTGTGAATCCAATCAGTAACACTCCCGTACAGTCCGGTCTCTTCGTCTGATATGTCGCATATCAAGTCTAGGGGTGGTATACGTCAGACCCCAGTAACCGATAAGTCGTGTCGATGTGTCGCTCATAACAGATCGAGAAACTACTAGTAACACTTACCAGTAAATCTCTATATCAGCCCTGGCCAGGGACTTCCAGTTATAGCCAATCGAACACAGCACAACATCAACTCCCTATACCGGGAGAGACGAATCCCCTCCTATCGCTCATTGCCTCCATGTGATTCGGGACTGTACCCAAAATCCGCCGTTTTGCACACCCTCTTGGACGTGGTAAGGTGGAAATCAAAGCACAGTGGGAATCACACAAGACTCTATGATGATCGCGGGTCTATAGACTACCCTGTATCAGTGTCACCGGAGACCTGCCATCTGACGTGTGGTATATCACCATCTGGGTGTTCTCGGCGAGTCCGTCCAGTGTACCCAGTCTCCACTGAGCATCCGTACACTATCTCTGACATCAAACACCGATGGATATGGGATCATCCATCGCCCATCATATGGGTCAAGATGCGTATACGCTAGTCTACTCTGGTGTATCGATGCCCTGTCTCGATATACCCTCAACTAGGAACAGTTATAGGATGTACTCATCGACTACCATGGCCCCACTAGTATGATCTCATCATAGTCCCAGTAGTCGAGTACAGATCCTAAGGGCTTTATCAACATGTGAGAGATAAACAGTAAACCAATACAAGTCAATATGTTAAGATAAAGTGAAACCAAATAGCATACTATCATGACGAGCAAGAAAGTCCTCTCTATATATATCCAAGCATCCATTATAATATACATCATATGTACAACAATGGCCTCTAGGGCATATACATAACTAATAATCTCCCACTTGCACTAAGGCCAGCTGCTGTAGTATCTCATACCTAGCATCCCGAATAATCTCTCAAACTGTATCTGGGGAATAGCCTTCGTGAATGGATCCGCAGTGTTGTCCTTCGTATCTACTCTCCTGACCTCGATCTCCCGGCGATCAACTATCTCCCTGATCAGGTGATACCGCCTAAGAATATGTCTGGACTTTTGATGGGACCTGGGTTCCTTGGCTAACGCCACAGCTCCATTGTTATCGCAATACAGAGGTATTGGATGTTCAATGGATAGAACCACACCAAGTTCACTAAGGAACAGCATCGTTGGCAGCGATGTATTCAGCCTCCACCGTCGAGTCTGCAACGGTATCCTGTTTGGAACTCTTCCAACATACCGCCCCTCCATTGAGGGTAAAGACAAATCCCGAGTGCGACTTAGAGTCGTCCTTATCACTTTGGAAGCTGGAATCGGTAAAGGACTCCACCTGGAGTTCTCCGTTACCATACACCAAGAACATCTCCTTAGTCCTTCGCAAGTACTTGAGAATGCTCTTCACAGCTGTCCAGTGACTCTCTCCAGGATCTGCTTGATACCGACTCACTACATTTAGTGAGTATGCTACATCGGATCTGGTACATAGCATCGCATACATGATAGAGCCTACTGCCGAAGCATAGGGTATCCCTTGCATGCGAGCTCTCTCCAAATCAGTCTTGGGAGACATCTCTTTGGAGAGAGTGAGTCCAGAGATCGTGGGTTGGTTCCCATGCTTGGATTCTTCCATACTAAACCTCTTTAGTATGGTGTCAATGTACCTGGATTGGGACAATCCCAGTATCCGTTTAGATCTATCTCTATAGATCATGATTCCCAATATGCAGGAGGCATCACCTAGATCTTTCATTGAGAATCTTTGTGATAAGAAGAGCTTGACTGATTGCAGCATAGGAATATCATTTCCTATCAAGAGTATGTCATCCACGTACAATACGAGGAAGACAACCTTACCCTCTGCTACCTTCTTATAGATACAAGGTTCATCTATATTTTTGATGAAATCAAACTCTTTGACTACAACATCAAAACAGATGTTCCAACTCCGTGATGCTTGCTTTAACCCATAAATGGATTTAATCAGCTTGCACACCTTTCCGCTGCTCCCACTGTCTACGAAGCCCTCTGGCTGAGTTATGTACACGCACTCTTCTAAATCACCGTTTAGAAAGGCGGTCTTAACATCCATTTGCCAGATTTCGTAGTCATGGTATGCAGCAATGGCAAGTAAGATCCGGATGGACTTAAGCATAGCCACTGGAGAAAATGTTTCGTCATAATCCACACCTGGTCGTTGACGAAAACCCTTTGCTACAAGTCTAGCTTTGAAAGTCTCAACTTTTCCATCTACACCAAATTTCTTTTTAAAGATCCACTTGCTCCCAATGGGTTTTACCCCTTCAGGAGCATTTTCCAAAGTCCATACTTTGTTGGTGTACATGGATTCCATCTAAGAACGCATTGCATCCAGCCAATTCACAGAGTCACCACTCGTGATGGCCTGCTTGAAACTAGTCGGGTCATCATCTTCCATGATGCAATTCTCGCTTCCACCATCAATGAGAAAACCGTAGTATCTCTCAGGTGGATGAGAAATCCTACTAGATCGGCGGAGAGGCTGATGTTCGTCGAGTACTACTGAATCCTCTGGTTCTACCAAGTCTTCTGCTATAGTTTCTGTCGCTAGAACCTCTTCCAGTTCTACCTCCTTGCCACAAATTTCTTTTTCAAGAAACTCCTTTTCTAAAAAGATGGCATGTCGAGAAATAAACACCTTTTGTTCCTCAGTGTGGTAGAAGATATACCCTTGTGAGTTCTTGGGATATCCTACAAACTTACATAAGACAGATCTTGCCTCGAGTTTGTCCGGATTTTGTCTTTTGATATAGGCTGGACAACCCTATATCTTAACATACTTAAGAGATGGTCTCTTCCCTTTCCATATCTCATATGGAGTGGTAGACACTGATTTGGTAGGAACCATATTCAATAGGTGTATGGCCGTCTCAAGCGCATACCCCCAGAAGGAAATAGGTAACTCAGCCTCGCTCATCATAGAGCGCACCATATCTAATAGGGTGTGATTCCTCCGTTCCGATATACCGTTGTGTTGTGGTGTATAAGGAGGAGTAAGCTGAGAGAGAATCCTATTCTCTTTTAGATAATCTAGAAAATCATTGCTCAAGTATTCTCCCCCTCGATCAGATCGAAGGATCTTAATACTTTTGCCCGTTTGGTTCTCTACTTCATGATTATATTCTCCGAATTTCTCAAAAGCTTCAGACTTGTGTTTTATCAAGAACACATGTCCGTATCTAGAGAGATCGTCAGTGAATGTAATGAAGTAGGAAGAACCGTTCCTGGCATGCGTAGACATGGGACCGCATACCTTGACCATTAACCGTTCCTGGCATGTGTGCACGTAAAAGTGAGGATTTGTTTGTGCTAATTTTTAATCTTAGCAACCTTGACCATTAACCTTAATCTTAACCCTTTGTTTATCCTAATCTTTTCCTTAACCATTTTCCTTTTGTGTTTTGAGTGAGAAAGAGAGATATTTCTTTTTGTGTGAAGTGAAATGCATTAATGAGGCATGGTGTGTAATTAATGCATGATACACTCACCTTTCTTTCTCTCCTACACTCACCTCCCTCTCTCTTCTTCATCTCTTCTCTTTCTTTTTCTCTTCCTCATTTCTTTATCTCATTCTCTCTCTCAAAATTCCGAACAAACATTTCCCTCTTCACAAAATCCATCAAAATCCATCAAATCTTCACAAAAATCACTTTTTCCTTCACATTTTCCCTCATGGATGCCTTGATGTGCTCAAAGCTTGGATCTTTGGCTTCTTTTGATTAGGTAATGTTTCTTTGCTATTGTTTAAGTTATTTTGTGTAGCTTAGCTTTAATGTTGCTGTTTTTGTCGCGTATCGTATCGTTTCGGATAAAAACCGTATTTTTAGTGTCGTTTTATGGTCTCGGATGATCTGCTGTTAAACTAAAATTGTGTTGCAAAAATTGACTGGACAGTAGCCTAGTATAGAGATACAGAACCTACCTACCAAATACGAACCAAATCTACCTCGTCATGGCCATAGATTTATTGAATCTGGCTGCAATTTGCGGCCAGACGGGAATTAGGATTTGGGGTTTTGGTGCAGGGGGTCTCTGGGTTATTTGTAGGCTCATGGTACTTGCAATTTTTACAATTGGTTAGCACAGAAAAATCTGGGATCATTTTTCCTATTTCTAGTGCTTCGTTTCATGCGATACGTTATCCGATACGATGCGTGTTACGTGTTACAGTTGCGCTGAGTTGGTTTCGTCGTGTAGCTATACGCGTTAGCCACAATACGAATCCTTGAAGGTCCGTTGTGTGTCGTATTGGTCCGGGTAGATTGTAAGTATTTTAGGTTATTATTAATATATATTGTGTTATTGTTAATATTGCAGGTTCGCAGGCGGGGATGACGAACACTGCTGCAAAGGGGAAACAGGTTGTAGGTTTCACCTAGCGTGGAGCGTTGGTGAGTAGATTTAACATGGAATCGCCCGCATGGCGTTATGCATCAGGGCTAGAGATTTTATTGCTTGTCGCATATTCTACGTTATTGTTAGAATTGCGCCTTTACCTTATTACGTACATGTAGTGTGCCTGGACTAGTAGTAGTAGGACACTGCACATATTATTGACGGTTCATGTTGCACGAGCACGGATTGTATGCTACACACACACCGTCAATAATTGCCATGTCACACACAACCCCTTATAGATACTATATTGCTTTGTTAGGGACCTTGTGACATTGATTTGTATTGCTTATCACACATGACATCTAGCTTGTCGGTATATCTATAGTGTATCATACCATTAGTGATAGGTACATATACACCTTACGATACAGCTACAGGTATACCTTGCACATATTTTACTTATACCCAAGGGGGGTATCCTACATATTCTACTTATACCAGGGTGGGTATACGACATCACTTACTTATAGGTAGACACCTTGTCACGTCCCGAAATTACGGAATATGACCGGCACTTAAACTACAACGTCTCGAGGCGTACGTAATCTAAGTAAGCCGAAAACCCAGAAATCCAAACCAAGAAAAGTAATAGAGTGAAGGAAAACCAATTTAAAACAAGTAGTTTCAATAGCATAAGCCGAATTATGCGGTTTTTAAAACATCAAAAATTTACTGAAAATTTCGGTAGAGTCTCCTTTATAAATACTGGCCCCCAAACGGGATACAACATGAATAGTATACGAAATCAAAAAAAAGGCATCCCCAAGCGGGAGCTAGCTCTTCGTCAACCGACGGTCACAACCACACAAGCAATATAATATACAACGCCAAGGGCGAGGATCAAAACTCAAAAGGAACTCAAACCACAAGAGATCCACAGAAATATAAAGCACGACTCTAAGGTCGAAAGAATAACATCACTGGTCTCTATCTCAAAAATAAATACATGTTTGGTTGATGGAACTTCTAGATACAACTGAATAATAGTATACAAGATGTAATGATGGGTACGATACAAATAACCCACCTACTAGCAAGTCACCCGGAAATGGAAATAGTGCCAGCAAAGCCGTAAAGAAACCTATACGGCAAAACCTGCAAGAAACTGGGGCACAACGGGGGTGAGTTGCCAACTCGTGAGTAGAAAAACATCTACGCACAGAAATCGCATAAATAACGCAACCTAGGTCAATGATCATAATATATCCTCAAATATATGAATAACATGCAGCCTATAACAATGGCTAGGGTAATATCTAACCCGAGTGTGATCTCATGTGCCCGTGTCAGTACCTCAGGTAGCAATATATCATATGAATGAGGTATGAATGCATGAAAACAGAATACATGTAAATGAAGAACTGTTTTCATAATTTAGTGAGATTTCCTTTGTATTTTTAAAATGAGGTATCATAATGAAATCAGCATAAAACAGTGCCTAGCATCGGCACAAAACGTAATCCCAATATCTCGATATCTCTGTATCACAGTCTCTGTACCTCAATATTTCTAAATCTCAATATCACAGTCTCAATATCTAGGGCGCCGTCAGTCCAGATCGGCCCCTACCATCCATCTCAAGACCACGCCGGTATCCTCCGGATATCCGACGTGTCGGGTAAAATCACCGGTAGGTAGTGCTCCCCTGCCAGGCTCACATCGTCATCATCACGCGCTTCTTGCTCCGGGGTACCTTACCGGGTCCACCATGTACCCGAAACGGTTCATCCGCCTCCTCGAATCGGGTCTCGAAATCCATCAGCAAACTCATGGTGGACGACTCATACATCATGGGAAAAACCGCACTTTTTTTTATTTAAAAAGAGAGAAATCAGTTTATATAAGTTTTTGCGGTTTCCCCCCCCAAATCCAGAAAATCTCATGGAAATCCGAATCCAAATCATCAATAGCATGTAAAACCATGAATGTAGGCATAACAATGAATAACAGTATGCATGAAGTGACAAGTAATAACTACAATGTTAAGCTGGCATATAAGGCAGGTATACTAATATCATGTCAAATTACTAACTAACAAGCTAAGTCAAGCAATAATATTTTCTAAGGTATACGTGACATGGCAATTACCGATGAAGATGTGTGTGAGCCGGCAAATAAGTGTACGTGGTACATACGCATCATTGGTAATGGTGCTGGTGTCCTAACAGCATGATATCAATAATGGAGTATGAAACATAATATAAGCATGCGATGCGAAGCGAACCACAATAAAGTGCGGGAGCTGAATACTAGACGCAACTATAACTAATCTGCATTAACCTAATATAAGTCCCACAAATGGTGCCTTTTGAAATAACACGAATCATGTGGTTTTGAAAATAGGGGCTACGGTGTTTTTATGAAAAGATACGTCTTTTGAAATATCCGTAGGATCCCTTGGGCTGTCTTTTAAAATACCCACGATTTGTTAGTTTTGAAATAGGTAAGAATCGAATCTAATCTAACAGCTAAACTAAACTAAATGGCTAAGCTGACCAGCTGGGCTACAGGTAAGGAAACCGCCTAACATCTGAGTCGATACATATACATACCTGTATATATATTAGTCGGTGATCCCGCCTCAATAATATCATATCCGATACCATATCTATAATCAGACATCCCAAGTCAAGAGTGCGGATCAATCATCAAAATATAGCTCGTACGTAAATCCGTCGTACGGCATCCCCAAATCTGGGTACGGGTTAATATCATATTCATCACACTATTCATCTGGTATCCTCTTTATCCAAGATCATAGTCCAGGGTACTGACCTATGTCTAGTACAATACTAATATCATCAATATAGTCATGATCTGACTACCGATCGACAGTCTCGCACAAACCGATATCACAACCACAAAACAAATCTCATCGACTCAGCTCAATCCCTAGTATCGTCCTCATATCCGTATGTGAACACATAGTCCCATACCCAGGTGAACACATAACTATAAAGAATCCCATGAGCACATATAAATAGGAATGTATGCAAGTATGTATGTGTGTATGTGTAGTGCAACACTACCCTAGGGTTCGCAACACTAAAGTAATCCAACACACCAATATCCATCCTAACATCGTTATTAACCCCAACTAACATATAATAATTGTTGGTGTGTATACGCATCCGTATACACCACCACGGACTGCGGGGGTGCTATACGCCATCCACCCGACTTCTCCCCGTAGATATAAATCTACTCACCTGGTCCTCGCTCGCCGGTGCCGACGTTGCCATGCGCTTGCTTGCCGTCTCGAAGTCCACATGGGGGTACCTACATATCATAACGCACCGCATCGCATTAAAATCCGACTCATGACCAAAACGACTCACGAATCCCACATAGGTCAAAACCTATGGTTGCTTTCACAAATTAACTCAAAAACCCTCGACGTCGGCGTACAAACGCCAAACCATCGAGAAAGCTCCCAACACACTCATTTGTACAATTACAAGCACTAATTATAATATAAAATATCTTAAAATTCACAAAAACCTCAATTTCACTTAAAAAGTCATTTTTCCGAAAATCTAGCAAGCACAAATCACCGTTTTAGTACAAAACTCGATGTATAAATGAATCTAGCGGCCACAATATTCACTAAATATCTTAAATAAGTCATAAAAACAATTCCCATAATTTAATCTCATTAAATTTCATAAACTCCAAAATTCTAGTTTGCAAACATATCAATTTTAACACTTTTTAAAGTAAATTTCACAATTCATCCTTTAAGCTTAGTTTTGCATATACAATAGTATTAAACCAAAATTTATAATGCTAATAATGTCATGAAACCTTAATCATATTTTAATCTAAACCATTTAATAAATTTCCAAAAACCTAGTTAGCAATTTAGCGATATTAGAACAATTTACAAAAAAAAACAATTAGTAACCTAGTAATTAGCTTTGTTTTAGCATGCCCACTAGATAATAACCACACTATTAGATCATGGTCAATTGACCTAAACCCTAACTTAGTAATCAAAACCCTTTCTTTAAATTTCAAACTTGAAATTTAAAACCCTAATTTAACACCTAATAGCTAGATTCAAGTAATTTAACAACAAATTAAGCATAAGGTTATGATTATACCTCACAAGCTTGAGATCAAACTTGCAAAATTCTTAGCCTCCAACAATGATTTCATACTCCAAGATCCATGCTTGAATAGCTAAAGAATAATGGGTAAAGCTTGGATTTAGAATTAGCTTTGAATTTTTGAGAAAAAGGGTGGATTTTTGATAGAAATTTTGGGGATTTTGATGGAAAATGAGATGAAGAATTTAGGGCTGTTGTGGTTCAGGTTTCGGCCAGAATTCTTGGGGGATTGGGTGAGGGAGGAGAGAGAGTGAGGTCGGGAAAGTCCACTCTAGTCAAAGTCCACTCTAATTCTATCATTTCCTACTCTTTTCTTTTCTTTTTCTTTTGACAAAAGAAGTGATTGGAGAGAGGGAGAGGGGGAGGGCTGTCATGGTGGGGCCGGCCACATAGGGAGAGTGAGAGAGGGTGAGGTGTGGGTGTGTGGGTTAGGGAAAAAGATAAATGTATTACCCCAATTCCCGTTAACACTAAATTCACCGGAAAAAGCCTTTTTCTTCGATATATTCTAAACCGTTTTGGCAAACGATTTCATTTCAAAAACCACATGATAAAATTTTATTTAATGTGTCATGATGCACAAAATTTGTTTCAACTCATTCCAATTTGTAATTTTCCCTAATTAAATGTATTAGTGACGGCTTAAAATAATAATAAAATAATTTTTTTTCAGAAAATTTGAAATTTCACCAGTGGCTCAATAAACACCAAATACTAGCAATTACATAGCTAGAATTTGTATATTTAATTTTTATAATAAGATATTTGCATTTTGACTTTTTACAGAAAACCCCCTTATTTTATCGATTTTCCGAAATTTCACCGAAACGATTTTCAAAACGCTACAATCTTTTCCCCTTAAAGAAATTCGGTCCCCGAAATTAAATTCAAACTCCTCCCAAATACAAAAACATCTAAGCAAAATCATCCAGTCGTCGGGGCTCCGAAACCATAAGTACATAAAACGCATCATAGCGCAATGCATGCGCATGAGCAATAAGCATATAACTCAAATTAAAACTCCGTCATGCATCCCACAATCATCGGAGTCATGGTAAAGACACAAATGTCAAATCCAATACAAAACCAATATGATATAACTCGAAACTATACACGTAAATATCAAATCTATATAAGTAAATATCCGAAGGAAGTGAATGCTAAATATATTCAGGTACTGTTCTCTGACTAGTCCTGCCCAGCACGAAGACACATAGAAAATATCATAAAAACGTACTGCTCTATAAGAAAAATCAATCCCAAAATACGCGTATGAATACTACGTGCGTCTGGTGCGCACGGAAATCAAAATCCATACATGTGCCAAGCAGATGTACAAAACAACATCAAGGTGCAACGGTTGTGCACACAACATCGGTCATAGGCAACGTACGTGCCTAACAGCAAAATCAGGTGCATCTGACATGCACGAAAAATCTCGATTTAGTGCATCTGGTGTGCACCAAAATCGCATCTCAAGACATGCGCTCAACATGTGCGAAAATCCAAATCAGGTGCATCCATCGTGCACGAAATCATGAAATCCAGTATCAAGCGTCGAACATGCGCAAAATCAAATCAGGTGCACAAGGTTCACAAAACAAATATCGAGTATCACAATCGAAATCGAAGTCCAGTGCATCTAAGTGCACAAAAGGCGTATCACTGCACTGCAAGCATATATAAACTATACAGAGTTCAGGAATCAAATCGTGTGCGTGCATACGCACAAAATCAACTCAAATGTCTAAAACCATAAAATCACAAACATGTGAAACCAAAGCACGAAAACGATATCAAGTGCAACGACTGTGCGAAAATCGTAAATACTCAGCAGGTGCAACCATGGTCCATGAAGACAAATATCATGAAACTCAATCATCAAAATCAATCATGCGAATAACTCGCCCAAAACATCGAAATCTAGTATGGCGGAATAGTACCGCTCAAGCACGTCCTCAAGAATCTCTGGCCAACTGTCGTGGTCACTCATAGTATGTCTCGTCAATGATCAAGAACTCTGGTCTGCTGGCGTGCGTAACATGACACTCCTGGGTCCTAGTCTTCTCGTAATTCATTCCAGAAAGGTCCTGTCGAGGCTCTCCCAAATCACGTCTCTGCCGAACAGTCCGGAAGTTATTGTCCTTTACTATCTATTTCTTATTCCGGAACGGCTGCATACTTAACGCGACTCCTTCTGGAAGGTATATCCAAGTACAATGCCTCGGCATACGTATCGCATCTCTGATGTCGGCGGAGTGGAACGTCGTTTCATCAAGATCTCGTATGAACCTCTTACTCCACTTTTCTAATATCGACTGCTCTGGACTCGTCTCGTCGCGGCTGCATGGACTGAGCTCCAACGACTATCCTCGTATCTGGAGTCTCCCAAGAATGCATCTCACCACCTAGCATCCGAATGAAGTCAAACCATTCGATTGATTCGTCAAAACATCATAATCCCCTAAGAGCTCAACATCTTGGGCACAGTTTAATAGTATCGAACACATACCACAGCATCGGTGGTCCAGCCGTAGAAGGGTAAACCCAAGCCTCACTAATGGCGCCGTAGAACTGCCGCAAACCCGAAGGTTCAAAGGCTTTCACACGGTCATTAAGTCGAGTTAGGGTTTCATTCTTCTAGAGGGACCATAGAATTGCCTGCATGTCTTTCCGACTACTTTAAACTTGGAATAATAGGTTTCTGACATTCGATCGTCTCTGTCGACCCCCAACGTCTTTGCGTGAAGTCGTCTCTAGCTGGAATCAATCTATCTGATGACCTCGCATCGGGGGAGGCGAACGATCCACCTGTCCTAGTCATTCGTCCTCGATGACTAGCGACCTTCTATCATCTCTTCGTACTACTCGTACTGCAATAGCTCCAACATCTGGGGCAATATCTCGTCATTCGCAGCAATAGCTGGCTCACTCGTCCGTACGCTGAACAGTGCCTCAATCATCATGAGTAAGAAATACACCAACGGTCATCAAAATCTGGCTGGCCTCTGTCAGTGGATCAATTCTGTAGTGCTGATCGGCACGTCCAAGTAATCTCATACATCGATCCATCAAACGCTCGGGGCGTGAAAACACAATAAAAAGACACATCTCCGCAATCGTGTGTCGCCAGAATTTCGCCCTGGTCAGTCCTCGTTCGTGACGAGCTCGTGCTGACCGCAACTCTAGCTGTAGCTCTCCCTGCCCGTAATCGCGGCAGCAAAACATAACTGGTACCGATGAGGCTAGATCAGGAATGAATATAATACCGAACAAGGAAATGTACATCCTAAGGCTTCTTAAGTGGAGTAGCGTATCGTAAATATGCCGTGGAACATACCCACAGTACGTCACTCTACTTTAGTCACCTATTCCATCAACCAAGGGTCATCCTACGCTCCGAAGATAAAACCTAACGCTCTGATACCAACTTTGTCACGTCCCAAAAGTACGGAATATGACCGGCACTTAAACTACGAACGTCTCGAGGCGTACGTAATCTAAGTAAGCCGAAAACCCAGAAATCCAAACCAAGAAAAGTAATAGAGTGAAGGAAAACCAATTTAAAACAAGTAGTTTTAATAGCATAAGCCGAATTATGCGGTTTTTAAAACATCAAAAATTTACTGAAAATTTCGGCAGAGTCTCCTTTGTAAATACTGGCCCCCAAACGGGATACAACATGAATAGTATACGAAATCAAAAAAAAGGCATCCCTAAGCGGGAGCTAGCTCTTCGTCAACCGACGGTCACAACCACACAAGCAATATAATATACAACGCCAAGGGCGAGGATCAAAACTCAAAAGGAACTCAAACCACAAGAGATCCACAGAAATATAAAGCACGACTCTAAGGTCGAAAGAATAACATCACTGGTCTCTATCTCAAAAATAAATACATGTTTGGTTGATGGAACTTCTAGATACAACTGAATAATAGTATACAAGATGTAATGATGGGTACGATACAAATAACCCACCTACTAGCAAGTCACCCGGAAATGGAAATAGTGCCAGCAAAGCCGTAAAGAAACCTGTACGGCAAAACCTGCAAGAAACTGGGGCACAACGGGGGTGAGTTGCCAACTCGTGAGTAGAAAAACATCTACGCACAGAAATCGCATAAATAACGCAAGCTAGGTCAATGATCATAATATATCCTCAAATATATGAATAACATGCAGCCTATAACAATGGCTAGGGTAATATCTAACCCGAGTGTGATCTCATGTGCCCGTGTCAGTACCTCAGGTAGCAATATATCATATGAATGAGGTATGAATGCATGAAAACAGAATACATGTAAATGAAGAACTGTTTTCATAATTTAGTGAGATTTCCTTTGTATTTTTACAATGAGGTATCATAATGAAATCAGCATAAAACAGTGCCTAGCGTCGGCACAAAACGTAATCCCAATATCTCGATATCTCTGTATCACAGTCTCTGTACCTCAATATCTCAAAATCTCAATATCACAGTCTCAATATCTAGGGCGCCGTCAGTCCAGACCGGCCCCTACCATCCATCTCAAGACCACGACGGTATCCTCCGGATATCCGACGCGTCGGGTAAAATCACCGGTAGGTAGTGCTCCCCTGCCAGGCTCACATCGTCATCATCACGCGCTTCTTGCCCCGGGGTACCTTACCGGGTCCACCATGTACCCGAAACGGTTCATCCGTCTCCTCGAATCGGGTCTCGAAATCCATCAGCAAACTCATGGTGGACGACTCATACATCATGGGAAAAACCGCACTTTTTTTTATTTAAAAAGAGAGAAATCAGTTTATATAAGTTTTTGCGGTTTCCCCCCCCAAATCCAGAAAATCTCATGGAAATCCGAATCCAAATCATCAATAGCATGTAAAACCATGAATGTAGGCATAACAATGAATAACAGTATGCATGAAGTGACAAGTAATAACTACAATGTTAAGCTGGCATATAAGGCAGGTATACTAATATCATGTCAAATTACTAACTAACAAGCTAAGTCAAGCAATAATATTTTCTAAGGTGTACGTGATATGGCAATTACCGATGAAGATGTGTGTGAGCCGGCAAGTAAGTGTACGTGGTACATACGCATCATTGGTAATGGTGCTGGTGTCCTAACAGCATGATATCAATAATGGAGTATGAAACATAATATAAGCATGCGATGCGAAGCGAACCACAATAAAGAGCGGGAGCTGAATACTAGACGCAACTATAACTAATCTGCATTAACCTAATATAAGTCCTACAAATGGTGCCTTTTGAAATAACACGAATCATGGGGTTTTGAAAATAGGGGCTACGGTGTTTTTATGAAAAGATACGTCTTTTGAAATATCCGTAGGATCCCTTGGGCTGTCTTTTAAAATACCCACGATTCGTTAGTTTTGAAATAGGTAAGAATCGAATCTAATCTAACAGCTAAACTAAACTAAAGGACTAAGCTGACCAGCTGGACTACAGGTAAGGAAACCGCCTAACATCTGAGTCGATACATATACATACCTGTATATATATTAGTCGGTGATCCCGCCTCAATAATATCATATCCGATACCATATCTATAATCAGACATCCCAAGTCAAGAGTGCGGATCAATCATCAAAATATAGCTCGTACGTAAATCCGTCGTACGGCATCCCCAAATCTGGGTACGGGTTAATATCATATTCATCACACTATTCATCTGGTATCCTCTTTATCCAAGATCATAGTCCAGGGTACTGACCTATGTCTACAATACTAATATCATCAATATAGTCATGATCTGACTACCGATCGACAGTCTCGCACAAACCGATATCACAACCACAAAACAAATCTCATCGACTCAGCTCAATCCCTAGTATCGTCCTCATATCCGTATGTGAACACATAGTCCCATACCCAGGTGAACACATAACTATAAAGAATCCCATGAGCACATATAAATAGGAATGTATGCAAGTATGTATGTGTGTATGTGTAGTGCAACACTACCCTAGGGTTCGCAACACTAAAGTAATCCAACACACCAATATCCATCCTAACATCGTTATTAACCCCAACTAACATATAATAATTGTTGGTGTGTATACGCATCCGTATACACCACCACGGACTGCGGGGGTGCTATACGCCATCCACCCGACTTCTCCCCGTAGATATAAATCTACTCACCTGGTCCTCGCTCGCCGGTGCCGACGTCGCCATGCGCTTGCTTGCCGTCTCGAAGTCCACATGGGGGTACCTACATATCATAATGCACCGCATCGCATTAAAATCCGACTCATGACCAAAACGACTCACGAATCCCACATAGGTCAAAACCTATGGTTGCTTTCACAAATTAACTCAAAAACCCTCGACGTCGGCGTACAAACGCCAAACCATCGAGAAAGCTCCCAACACACTCATTTGTATAATTACAAGCACTAATTATAATATAAAATATCTTAAAATTCACAAAAATCTCAATTTCACTTAAAAAGTCATTTTTCCGAAATCTAGCAAGCACAAATCACCGTTTTAGTACAAAACTCGATGTATAAACGAATCTAGCGGCCACAATATTCACTAAATATCTTAAATAAGTTATAAAAATAATTCCCATAATTTAATCTCATTAAATTTCATAAACACCAAAATTCTAGTTTGCAAACATATCAATTTTAACACTTTTTAAAGTAAATTTCACAATTCATCCATTAAGCTTAGTTTTGCATATACAATAGTATTAAACCAAAATTTATAATGCTAATAATGTCATGAAACCTTAATCATATTTTAATCTAAACCATTTAATAAATTTCCTAAAACCTAGTTAGCAATTTAGCAATATTAGAACAATTTACAAAAAAAAACAATTAGTAACCTAGTAATTAGCTTTGTTTTAGCATGCCCACTAGATAATAACCACACTATTAGATCATGGTCAATTGACCTAAACCCTAACTTAGTAATCAAAACCTTTTCTTTAAATTTCAAACTTGAAATTTAAAACTGTAACACCCGAGCCCAATAATACTATTCATATTACTAGTTGAGGGTTATATATTGCTCATTTCCAATTATCCTGATTTTCTGGTGTTTATTGCTAAATTTTAACCGGTTAAGTCATTTTGGCACATAACAAATTTTAACTCCTAAAGTGAAATTTAAAGTATTCATATTGGCCTACTCGTCGCCACTAGTCGCGTGGTAGCGTCCGCGTGTCGAGATTCCGTCCCGTTCGGCTAAACGGGCAAGTTTGGACGACTACGCGCGTGTGCAAGTGTCCGACTTGGGGGCATGCATTTTAATCATTAAACACCTCTTTTCAAAATTTGGAACCCGCTTAAAATCCTATAATTTGAATTTGGAACATTTGGGCGCAACCCGGGCGCGATTTGGAAATGTTTCATTTCGCGCCAAAAGGGCCCATTTTAATTTAATATCTAAAACTATATTTATACGAATATATATTCGTTTACAATTAAATCTTTCACAATCCTTACCAGATCAGATCTCGCCTCAGCCCCAGCCAATCGCGTGGCTCCTTTCCCCGTGGGCCCCGCCTTTCCCTTTCCCTATCTCTCTCTCTCTCTTCCCTCATTCTCTCTCTCCCTCTAACAACTCTCTCTCTTCTCTATTTATATCCCATGCAGCCGCCTCCCCTCTCATCTTCTCCCATCACGAGAACCCACGAAACCCTAACCCTAGCTCCTCGCGACCTCACCGCCGACCTCCCCGCGACCTCGCCGTCGCCGCCCTCGCCACCGCGAGCCCAGCCGCACCTCCTACCTCCTTCCTCCGTTCCTCTTCCCGTGCCTGCACCCAACCCCGACGCCTCCACTCGGCCGCAGAGCGCGACGTCGACGCCGCCTCCCGTCGCCGACGACGCCCGCGACTCCCTCTCACCCTCCTCGTCACTACCTCGTCATCACCTTCCTCCTCCCCTCGCCGGAACACCTTCAGTCACGCAGCCCGACCCTGCACCATCCCCGGGTCGACGGAGAACGCGCCGTCGACCCTCGTCGACGTCACCCGCGCCACCTCCGACCACCTCCTTCTCCCCTTGACCACCAGAGCCGACCACCCTCTCCTCCACTCGTCGCAACACCCTCTCCAGCGAATCCCGAGGCCGTTCAAGTCTTCGCAGCCGTCGTCGCTGCCTCGCCGGCGTTCCAGCGCCGTCGAGCCCGCCGGGGTCACCCTGGTATCTCTCTCGAAGCACCCTGGTCTGTGTGATCCCGTTGTTCTCTGTTGGGACTCGATCCGTGGCCCGTGCTACCATATCGTGTTTTCTGCCGACTTTGCATCCGTGCTTTCCGGTTTGCGAAACCGTCGAGGCAAGTATCTGAATACTTGCTTTAACATGCTAGCATACGAGATCTAGTCTTGCTATGCAGTTGAATATCATACTATATAATACAACAACTTAATGATGGTAATTGATATTATATTATAAGTTAGAATTGACAGTTGCAGTTATCTTTAACATGGAATCTTTATAATAGTTTCTCGTAATTAATCAACCCACTATCAATCCATAATTCAACTAAATAAAACAATTGGATCATATCTGCTTTAATTGTTAAATCATTCACGAGACAATTATTATACTTAGTGTAAATTCCTGTAGCTTCATTACTTTATGATTGTGGATATTGCTTCACCTTGTGACTATTGCACCCTAAAGGTGCTTGAACCTGTTAATAAGAGAATACAAAACATCATTGTGTTTACATGGAATAATATGGTTATTTACTGTTTCCTGCTGCTGTTCATTATTTGATTGCATACCTGTTGTGAGCACATACCCGATTGCACTACATATTGGCCTGACCCTGCTACACATGACATATACATACATACCAACTCATCCTGTTGTACCATGACATTACTTGTTTCATGATTTCATGCCTAATGTCGACAAACCCGACCATCCCTGCTGTCTATCCAGACAGACCTACTCTTACCGGATTTTGTGTTGGCATTAGTCCTTGACTACTGAATACCTGACCTGACATACATAGCTTGGGGGTATGGGGAAATCAAAGGTGAAACCGACTTGTAACTCAACAGTTCGATACATGTTCTGATCAGTCTTACGGGCTTGGCCAGCCCCGGAGTGTTGATGCTGACATCACTCGCCCATCCTACTACCTTTTACTGCTTAGCGGCACGTCTCGGATTCAGCCCCGAGGATCTTGACCGTGGTCCCGGGCACGCACGGGATACTATTGAGTTACATCGACGATTCATCAATTGGTTTCAAAGACTATAGAGTAGAAACCTGATAGGACAGTTCAGTCACCATTGCACTTTACCCTGCTCTGTTATTTCTTAGTACTGCTTTATTCATGTTCATATTTGCATTGCTTATTACCATGTTTATACTATATACTTGATGTCATGACGCGCTGACGTCTGGGTTTTGCATGGCCCAGATTCCGTACCACTGTCGACGACCGAGCAGGAGTACTTCAGCCAACAGGCTGAACTGTGAGTTCCTTAGGGTTTAGTTTATTTATTCCATTTCTTTTCCAGATGTGAGCCCGCATTATGGGACGTACTGTTTATTCATTGTATTGGATCATTAGCTTCCGCACTTATTGTTTATTGATTCTTGTTATTATGGATTTGGACATGTATTAGATTAGCTTATTATCTTGTTCTTGATGACCTTACAACCGTAATGTGACTGTGGATGGATACTTCCTACCCACAGGTAGCATGGTTGGCTATGTCACGTGCCCAATCATGCGTACTCTGGGAAGCTGGGCTTTTGGTATCAGAGCCATAGATTAATTGGGTCGATTCTTTGTAGTTGGGTATTGCACCCGATACACGAATCATAATACCCGTGATTAGGAAACATGTCCTGCCACCTTGACCGCTTTACCATTCTTGAATCATTCTTCCGGATCATGTCGACATGCAAACTTACTTTGCATTGTCAACTCGAAAGCCTAATTTCTTGTTATCTCTAGGACTTAGGCGACTTGGGTGGAGTTAAGTAATTGCGGCTATGATACCGCGGCATAGCTACAATGCAGTACTCTATTTAAGTATCTTGAAGTTCTAGCATTGATTTATATATTGAATCTATCGTCATGCTGATGTCGTTTGTTTTGATTTCAGGACCATGGCAGATAAGAATTTCAAGACGTATCAGAGGCGTGTGGATGAAGCCGCCATGTTAGGAGTGATACGTGGGATGTTGGAAAATCAGAAGAGGCAAACTGAGCTGATCCAGCAGCAAGCAGATTCATTTCAAGCGGGTTTGCAGGCTTTTCAGCAGTCTGTAAACACCGCTGTAGCGAAGCCAGTCGACCGAGTAGGGACCGTGGCAGATTTCAGACGGTTGGGTCCTACTACTTTCACTGGCTTGGAGGAGCCGTTGCCAGCCGAGCAGTGGCTAGTAGAGACGGAGAATTTACTGATTGCGGCATAGATCCCAGAAGACAAGAGAGTAGATGTGGTGCGCATTCAGCTGGTGGATTACGCCCGAGAGTGGTGGCTTGTGGAGGAGACCCGCTTGTCCAAGCCAATCAGTTGGGCGGATTTCTCTAAAAGTTTCTTGGAAAAATTCTTCCCGCGGACTGCACGGGAGGAAATGGAGGAGAAATTTATTGGGCTGAGACAAAATGGAGCAGCTGTGGATGTACATGCAGCGGAATGGACGAGACTCAGCCGTTTCGCTGGACCCTTAGTCGCCAAGGAGGCAGACAGGGCGCGAAGGTTCTTGCGCAGTTTGGATGTGGACATCCAGAGGCAGATTGTCTCCCTGGGTTTGACCACTTTCTCACAGGTTCTTACGGCAGCCAGAGAGCAGCAGAGTTTATCAGGATCGAAAGGGAACCTTCACCAGACAGCAGTTGCGGCCAGGAAGCCTGCATTTGTACCTAACCGAGATCATGGGCGCAGAGGTATTCCAGTGGACCGTCGAGGTGTAGCGCCAATGAAGAAGCCTGTGATCGTTGATCGAAGGAAGAGCGTGATTTGTGATTACTGCCGATTACCTGGGCACGTGCAGAAGGATTGTCGAAGGAGACTGGGACTTTGTCTGGTTTGTGGAGCAGCCGATCACGCAGTTGGTGCTTGTCCGTCGAAGCTTCGCACGAGAGATGAGATACGGAAGCCTCCGCAGAGACCATTCCAAGGGCAGAAGCAGCTGACACAAGGACCCAACCAGGGTCGAGCTTTCACATTGACAGCTGAGGAAGCCAAGGCATCAGGAGAAGTAGTTTCAGGTACTGTACTCGTTCGTGGTTTTCCCGCGTTGGCATTATTTGATTCCGGAGCATCCCACTGTTTTATGTCATCCAAATTTATAACTACACACTCGATTACCTGCACGACCCTGTCTAGTTTCTGGGACATACACACTGGGAATGAGAAAATCATAGCTAGTAAGGAATGTAAAGATTGTACAGTTGTTGTTTGCGGACGGGAGCTTTTTGCAGACTTCTTGGTGATAGATACGGGCAGTTATGAGGTTGTCTTGGGGATGGATTTTCTTGGCACTTTCCACGCCCACATTGACTGTAGGGCAAGGAAGGTAATTTTCCAGATTCCCGGACATCCTAAGTTTACTTTCATTGGGGGAAGCAGTTCTGTCGGGCCAGTCGAGTTTAGGGCTAGGCCGACAAACAGTGTTCTTGCAGCAATGGTAGTGGATAGTAATGAAGAGCCGTCAGTTGTTCGCGATTTTATGGATGTGTTTGAAGATATATCAGGCTTACCGCCGAAGCGGGATGTGGAGTTTGCGATTGACCTTATTCCTGGTGCAGCGCCAGTATCAAAATCTTATTATCCGATGGCACCGGTGGAATTGGAAGAAGTTAAGAAACAAGTGGGTGAATTGCTCGAGAAGGGATGGATTCGAAGCAGCAACTCGCCGTGGGGAGCTCCAGTTCTTTTAGTAAAGAAGAAGGTGGCACGAGAAGGATGTGCATTGATTATCGAGAATTGAACCGGGTGACTATTAAGAACAAGTACCCGATCCCTCGCATTGGAGAACTTTTTGAGCAGCTTAGTGGCGCGAGGGTATTCTCGAAACTGGACTTGCGATCAGGATATCATCAGGTCCGAGTGAAAGCAGAAGACATTTGCAAGACGGCGTTTCGAACTCGATATGGACATTTCGAGTACCTAGTGATGCCCTTCGGAGTGACTAATGCGCCAGCAGTATTTATGGATTTGATGAACAGGATCTTTTCACCGTTCTTGGACCAGCTTATTGTGGTATTCATTGACGATATTCTGGTGTACTCGAAGAGTCCGGAGGAGCATGCTGAGCATTTAAGGATCGCACTGCAGATGCTGAGACAAGAGAAGTTATTTGCGAAGATGAGTAAGTGTGAATTCTGGCTGGAAGAAGTGAAGTTTCTGGGGCATGTTGTGTCGGGCGATGGAATCGCCGTCGATCCCGAGAAGATTGCAGCAGTTCGAGATTGGCCTATTCCAAAGAATGTTGCGGAGATAAGAAGTTTTCTTGGACTCGCCGGTTACTACAGAAGATTTGTGGAGAACTTCGCTCGGTTAGCTGAGCCGTTAACCAAGCTTACGCGTAAGGAGGTACCGTTTGTTTGGACGGATGGATGTGCATTGGCCTTCGAGACGTTGAAGCAGAAGTTGATAACCGCCCCTATCCTAACCGTACCGGATGATTCGGGAGGACTGGTGATTCATAGCGACGCCTCCGGAAAAGGATTGGGATGTGTTTTAATGCAGAATGGGAAAGTCGTCGCTTACGCATCGAGACAGCTGAAGACTCATGAGAAGAACTATCCGACTCATGACTTAGAGCTTGCAGCCGTGATCTTCGCCCTGAAGATTTGGAGACACTACCTTTTGGGCGAGAGAGTTGAAGTCTTTACAGATCACAAGAGTTTAAAGTATGTGTTCACTCAGAAGGAGTTGAACATGAGGCAACGCAGATGGTTGGAGCTGATGGCCGACTATGACCTTGATCTTAAGTACCATCCGGGAAAAGTCAACGTCGTGCCGGATGCGCTGAGTCGGTTACCAGCAATTCAGATATTGACTGCACAGAGGGAGATCATTGCGGATTTTCGGAGGTTCGACTTGGAGGTTGTGCTACCACATGCTACAGGACAGTTGATGCAATTGCAAGTACAGTCGTCCTTAGTTGAGAAGATTAAAGTGGCGCAATCGCAGGATCCTAGACTGCAAAAGTTTCGAGAGCAGGTTGGAGCCGGACTACGAACCGATTTACTGATCCATGAAGACGGTTCGTTGAGATACGGTAGCCGTATGTGTGTGCCAAAAGGAGATGTGCGTGAAGAGCTTATGAAGGAGGCACACAGTTCAGCTTACTCTGTACATCCAGGAGGGACAAAGATGTACCGAGATATTCGACAGCACTTCTGGTGGGAAGGTATGAAACGGGAAATTGCTCGCTTCGTGGCTAAGTGCTTGGTGTGTCAGCAAGTCAAGGCTGAACACCAACGGGTTGCTGGTTTGTTGCAACCACTTCCGATTCCTCAGTGGAAGTGGGAACATATAACCATGGATTTCATGACGGCTTTACCGCGGAGTCCAAAGGGCAACAATGCAGTATGGGTGATTGTCGATCGGTTGACCAAGGCAGCTCACTTTATTCCTTTTCGGGTTGGTCAATCGACAGAGACTTTGGCAGAGCGATACATGCAGGAGATTGTCAGATTGCATGGAGTGCCGGTAAGCATCGTGTCCGATCGGGACACTCGATTCTTGTCACACTTTTGGAGGAGTTTACAAGAAAGTTTGGGGACTCGATTGAAGTTTAGCACAGCTTATCATCCTCAGACTGATGGACAATCAGAGAGAACGATCCAGACCCTTGAAGATATGTTGAGGGCTTGCATGTTGGACTTCAAAGGTTCATGGGAGGATCATCTACACCTGGTGGAGTTTTCGTACAACAATAGCTTCCAAGCGACAATTCAGATGGCTCCGTTTGAAGCGTTGTATGGTCGTAAGTGCCGTTCACCGGTTTGTTGGGATGATGTTGGTGAACGAAGGTTACTAGGACCAGATTTGGTGGTACAGACAGTCGAGAAGGTGAATACAATCAGGAAGCATATGAAGGCAGCTCAAGACAGACAGAAAAGTTGGGCCGACACGTCAAGAAGACCTCTAGAGTTCGCCGTGGGTGATTTGGTATTCCTGAAGATATCACCGACTAGAGGGGTGATTCGCTTTGGAAGTCGGGGAAAACTTAGTCCTCGATTCGTTGGACCCTTCGAGATTTTGGAGCGTGTTGGAGAGGTATCGTACCGGTTGGCGTTACCACAGTCATTAGCAAGAGTTCACGATGTGTTTCATGTGTCTCAACTACGGAGGTATGTTCGTGATGAGACTCATGTCTTGGATCATTCGGAGTTGACTGTACGGGAGGACCTGACTTTTGAAGAGCGACCAGTTGAAATCAAGGATCGAAGAGAAAAGGTTCTTAAGAACAAGATTATCCCTCTTGTGCTAGTTTCTTGGGGTAATCGATCGCATGGAGAATCCACTTGGGAGCGAGAAGACGAGATCCGGCAGAAATTCCCTCACCTTTTCCAGTAGTTAGCTATCTTGTATTCTTGGAATTTCGAGGACGAAATTCTTTTGTAGTTGGGTATGATGTAACACCCGAGCCCAATAATACTATTCATATTACTAGTTGAGGGTTATATATTGCTCATTTCCAATTATCCTGATTTTCTGGTGTTTATTGCTAAATTTTAACCGGTTAAGTCATTTTGGCACATAACAAATTTTAACTCCTAAAGTGAAATTTAAAGTATCCATATTGGCCTACTCGTCGCCACTAGTCGCGTGGTAGCGTCCGCGTGTCGAGATTCCGTCCCGTTCGGCTAAACGGGCAAGTTTGGACGACTACGCGCGCGTGCAAGTGTCCGACTTGGGGGCATGCATTTTAATCATTAAACACCTCTTTTCAAAATTTGGAACCCGCTTAAAATCCTATAATTTGAATTTGGAACATTTGGGCGCAACCCGGGCGCGATTTGGAAATGTTTCATTTCGCGCCAAAAGGGCCCATTTTAATTTAATATCTAAAACTATATTTATACGAATATATATTCGTTTACAATTAAATCTTTCACAATCCTTACCAGATCAGATCTCGCCTCAGCCCCAGCCAATCGCGTGGCTCCTTTCCCCGTGGGCCCCGCCTTTCCCTTTCCCTATCTCTCTCTCTCTCTTCCCTCATTCTCTCTCTCCCTCTAACAACTCTCTCTCTTCTCTATTTATATCCCATGCAGCCGCCTCCCCTCTCATCTTCTCCCATCACGAGAACCCACGAAACCCTAACCCTAGCTCCTCGCGACCTCACCGCCGACCTCCCCGCGACCTCGCCGTCGCCGCCCTCGCCACCGCGAGCCCAGCCGCACCTCCTACCTCCTTCCTCCGTTCCTCTTCCCGTGCCTGCACCCAACCCCGACGCCTCCACTCGGCCGCAGAGCGCGACGTCGACGCCGCCTCCCGTCGCCGACGACGCCCGCGACTCCCTCTCACCCTCCTCGTCACTACCTCGTCATCACCTTCCTCCTCCCCTCGCCGGAACACCTTCAGTCACGCAGCCCGACCCTGCACCATCCCCGGGTCGCCGGAGAACGCGCCGTCGACCCTCGTCGACGTCACCCGCGCCACCTCCGACCACCTCCTTCTCCCCTTGACCACCAGAGCCGACCACCCTCTCCTCCACTCGTCGCAACACCCTCTCCAGCGAATCCCGAGGCCGTTCAAGTCTTCGCAGCCGTCGTCGCTGCCTCGCCGGCGTTCCAGCGCCGTCGAGCCCGCCGGGGTCACCCTGGTATCTCTCTCGAAGCACCCTGGTCCGTGTGATCCCGTTGTTCTCTGTTGGGACTCGATCCTTGGCCCGTGCTACCATATCGTGTTTTCTGCCGACTTTGCATCCGTACTTTCCGGTTTGCGAAACCGTCGAGGCAAGTATCTGAATACTTGCTTTAACATGCTAGCATACGAGATCTAGTCTTGCTATGCAGTTGAATATCATACTATATAATACAACAACTTAATGATGGTAATTGATATTATATTATAAGTTAGAATTGACAGTTGCAGTTATCTTTAACATGGAATCTTTATAATAGTTTCTCGTAATTAATCAACCCACTATCAATCCATAATTCAACTAAATAAAACAATTGGATCATATCTGCTTTAATTGTTAAATCATTCACGAGACAATTATTATACTTAGTGTAAATTCCTGTAGCTTCATTACTTTATGATTGTGGATATTGCTTCACCTTGTGACTATTGCACCCTAAAGGTGCTTGAACCTGTTAATAAGAGAATACAAAACATCATTGTGTTTACATGGAATAATATGGTTATTTACTGTTTCCTGCTGCTGTTCATTATTTGATTGCATACCTGTTGTGAGCACATACCCGATTGCACTACATATTGGCCTGACCCTGCTACACATGACATATACATACATACCAACTCATCCTGTTGTACTATGACATTACTTGTTTCATGATTTCATGCCTAATGTCGACAAACCCGACCATCCCTGCTGTCTATCCAGACAGACCTACTCTTACCGGATTTTGTGTTGGCATTAGTCCTTGACTACTGAATACCTGACCTGACATACATAGCTTGGGGGTATGGGGAAATCAAAGGTGAAACCGACTTGTAACTCAACAGTTCGATACATGTTCTGATCAGTCTTACGGGCTTGGCCAGCCCCGGAGTGTTGATGCTGACATCACTCGCCCATCCTACTACCTTTTACTGCTTAGCGGCACGTCTCGGATTCAGCCCCGAGGATCTTGACCGTGGTCCCGGGCACGCACGGGATACTATTGAGTTACATCGACGATTCATCAATTGGTTTCAAAGACTATAGAGTAGAAACCTGATAGGACAGTTCAGTCACCATTGCACTTTACCCTGCTCTGTTATTTCTTAGTACTGCTTTATTCATGTTCATATTTGCATTGCTTATTACCATGTTTATACTATATACTTGATGTCATGACGCGCTGACGTCTGGGTTTTGCATGGCCCAGATTCCGTACCACTGTCGACGACCGAGCAGGAGTACTTCAGCCAACAGGCTGAACTGTGAGTTCCTTAGGGTTTAGTTTATTTATTCCATTTCTTTTCCAGATGTGAGCCCGCATTATGGGACGTACTGTTTATTCATTGTATTGGATCATTAGCTTCCGCACTTATTGTTTATTGATTCTTGTTATTATGGATTTGGACATGTATTAGATTAGCTTATTATCTTGTTCTTGATGACCTTACAACCGTAATGTGACTGTGGATGGATACTTCCTACCCACAGGTAGCATGGTTGGCTATGTCACGTGCCCAATCATGCGTACTCTGGGAAGCGGGGCGTGACAAAAACCCTAATTTAACACCTAATAGTTAGATTCAAGTAATTTAACAACAAATTAAGCATAAGGTTATGATTATACCTCACAAGCTTGAGATCAAACTTGCAAAAATCTTAGCCTCCAACAATGATTTCATGCTCCAAGATCCATGCTTGAATAGCTAAAGAATAATGGGTAAAGCTTGGATTTAGAATTAGCTTTGAATTTTTGAGAAAAAGGGTGGATTTTTGATAGAAATTTTGGGGATTTTGATGGAAAATGAGATGAAGAATTTGGGGCTGTTGTGGTTCAGGTTTCGGCCAGAATTCTTGGGGGATTGGGTGAGGGAGGAGAGAGAGTGAGGTGGGAAAAGTCCACTCTAGTCAAAGTCCACTCTAATTCTATCATTTCCTACTCTTTTCTTTTCTTTTCTTTTGACAAAAGAAGTGATTGGAGAGAGGGAGAGGGGGAGGGCTGTCATGGTGGGGCCGGCCACATAGGGAGAGGGAGAGAGGGTGAGGTGTGGGTGTGTGGGTTAGGAAAAAAGATAAATGTATTACCCCAATTCCCGTTAACACTAAATTCACCGGAAAAAGCCTTTTTCTTCGATATATTCTAAACCGTTTTGGCAAACGATTTCATTTCAAAAACCACATGATAAAATTTTATTTAATGTGTCATGATGCACAAAATTTATTTCAACTCATTCCAATTTGTAATTTTCCCTAATTAAATGTATTAGTGACGGCTTAAAATAATAATAAAATAATTTTTTTTCAGAAAATTTGAAATTTCACCAGTGGCTCAATAAACACCAAATACTAGCAATTACATAGCTAGAATATGTATATTTAATTTTTATAATAAGATATTTGCATTTTGACTTTTTACAGAAAACCCCCTTATTTTATCGATTTTCCGAAATTTCACCGAAACGATTTTCAAAACGCTACACACCTATACTCAGCTGTACCTTATTGATTTCGCATACATCTGGTTTCAGCTATATATTCTCATTTATATGCTCGCATTTCAGATATATCTCATATATTTGTTTCTGGATTTGCGCATTGTTTATTTGGATTTTACATGATGTTTTCTGGATTTGGGAACCGCGGGAGTTCATGAAATTATGCATACATTGAAAAACCCGGTTTCCTTGATATGATATTTGCGCAGCCACCATGAGCTTTATCGTTTCTGAGTATATACTCCATACGAGGTGTGGTTGCCGTATGAGGGTACATGGTGGGGCCCGGTATGGTTCCCCTCGGCAAGAAGATCGATGGATTTTGCCGATTGAGCCTGGAGGCGGGCGAGTACCTACCGGTGACAGTACTAATAACTCGGCGGGGATCATGGAGATACCGTTGGGAGTCATGCACGTATGCATACGTCGAAAGGCGAGGGTCAGAGCTAGGCACTCGTGCTTTCGGGATGGCGTATGATACGTACCTATCAGGATTTCTGTGTCGATGCTTGGCACATTGTTTCATGATATTTTCTTTAAACACCTTTGTATATATAACAGGGAATTTAGCCGTTGTTATATATACCCTTACACCAATATTAATGGAATGGGACGCTAATATATGTGTATTGACCCCATCATATTTATTTCTGCAAATATATACCTTTAGGATGTTAGAATTCTACTTGAGTTTTGATTTGGGATATTAGGTGATTCATTGAGATTGGATATTGGACATACATATGGGATTACTGATTTGTACATTCGGGATATAGGAGATTACTCGATATTGTACATTGAGGAGATGTGAGACTTATATGATGTGAGAGCCCAACGTGGGGGGGGGGGCTGATTTGAGGAATTGGGATTTGAGTGTCTTGATGGATTGTGATCCTACCACGATGACAGGATTCCGTGGGATGACATATTTCACTCCATACCTCATACCTTTTCACTTATGCATTGTTCCATGTATTCGGAGTACCTGTTAGTGTACCCTTCATGATTGCTGCATATTTATTTTCTCATATCCCTATTGTATGGTTATTGCATACTATTGTCATGTTATTTTTGCTTCACATATTGATTGTACCTGCTAGTGTACTTTCCATTATTCTGCATCCACATGACATGTTATTACTGTAATCGCATATCTTAGATTCATGCTGTACGTGCATTCCTGCGATTACCTGCATATGTTATCTACTATTCACGAGTTGGCAACTCACCCCCGTTGTGCCACAGGTGTTACAGGTTGTTCCCCAGAGTAGTTGAGGCAGGCTATTCAGCTATTCATCTATCATCTTTTGCTACAGATACCGCATCGGCTCACAGTGTTCTATTTTGCTTAGGTGGGTTTTGGTGGTTATCTGTATTTTTTATTGTATATTCGTTGTATCTTGTACTATCCATCTACTATTATGTTGTTGACTTAGAGACTTGGTGAGGACGATATTGTATATTATTGTGGCTTTGTTGCCTTTTATACAGTTTCCTTTCTATTGTATTTATTTCTTCGCTACGGCGTCGTATATTTGTGGTGGTGTTTGTTTTCCGCCTTTGGGCGTGTATTTGCTCCCATTTGGGAATGCTTTATTTATCTTTATTGTTGTACCCTTTTTGGGGCTAGTTTTTACAAAGAAGGTGCTGCCAAATTTTTAAATATAGAAAGTGGGACTTTTAAAGAATTTGGGTTACGATTTCAAATGTTTCAAAAACTCTTATTATCTTTTCCGTATTTTCATGATTTAGATTTCTGGGTTTTGGCTTTCTTTTACTGCGTTACGTCTTTAGGCGTTGCGTAGTATTAGGGCCGTCACGTGCCAATTTCGGGTCGTGATAGAGAGGATTTCCGAGACGACATGGATAGGCAAAACGATTGTGGATTTCAACTTGCTCGATATTTCAGTGAGTAGATTTATATCTACGGGGGAAGTCAGGTGGATGGTGTATAGCACCCCATAACCAATTAACTAGAATACTTATGATATATAGCTAGTCTATAGTGATATGTTAGATAACTTAGCCTACAACTAAATTAGTGTATAATAGGAATCTAGTAGATTACATATGGGTATGGTTATATCTTGATTAATGATTATTGTGACATATGTACGCGACTATAGATCCGTACGATATGGATGTGACATTGGATGGATATTGTACGAGGGATCATACCATACTTATGATGACGCGGATAGTGTGCCGAATACGACCGAGATTCATTTGGACTCGCGGAGTCATGCGTTATCCCGACTTGGGACATTACGATTGCGTGAGCTATACTCTTTTAAAATCAACGAATCGTTTCTACTTTTAAATGATAAATGATAAGGATGCACTGCTATTTCCAAAACGGATATCTATTTAAATACATTGCAGCTTCCTTATTTACAAAATAACGTTTCGTTCCATTTTCAATGGTAACGGTATAGCTCATAATAATTAGTTACGTTTAATAATTATACACGATACGATTAGATTACCTTTATACGCTCGTGATACGATTACCGGTTATATACGTTAGTTGCATTATATATGTTAGTTATGTTATTATTCTTATACGAACACACTGATAGAATATTGCACAACTACCAATGCGTATTATGTTGCACAAATCAAAGACGCACATGTTACACTATACCTCATTGGTACTACTATGACACTATAGGACTGCTATACTACGTTATATTCACGTAAATGTTGATACGGTTCAGTATGACTTCCCTATATCCCGGGGATTGATTAGTGTGTGTGTGTATGTGCGCGCGCGCGCGCGCTGTGGATAGGGATTGGCTTTGATTCTGCTATGAACACATTTATAGAACACTTGCACAAATACTAATGATTGTCATGCTGCATGAGCACAGACGCGTATGTTATACTACACATTATTAGTATTGCCATGACACAGTAGAACTGTCGCATCTATTTGCATGATTGACTATATTTACGTACGACGCATTTTGCTACGTGTTGATTGAGTTGCGAAAACCATTACCATAGGTATTCGTATATGATTGCTATGAGTTTTATAATGTTTTTATCTGTGATGATATATCGCAATGGTATGGGACACTGCTATATATATATGATTATATATATATATATATATATATATATATCATCAGAATGAATTATGCAATTATTGTTCTTCTTCACTTGATGTTTTATTTGGATATGATGAGCTGACGTCCACCATGAGCTTGATATTTTCTGATTTGATGTTATTCCGAACCGAGTGGGGGAGCTATACGGTTGCAGACATGCTACATATCCGAACTGAGTGGGAGAGTATACGGTCGGATATATGATGGACCCGGTCGAGGCCAAGGGTAGGAAAGCCGCATTTGAGGCGGGGGGCCTAGCGAGGACACTCGATACTGGAGATAGATTAGAGCACGGCGGATATCCAGAGGATACTGACCGGGGCTATTGATATTGAGGGAGGACTGGTCTGATGAGACGATGTCTACAATATCTAGATTTACGTGTCGGTGATGGACACAAGAGTTATGATGATTTTGAGTGTTGATGATGGATACTCGGTAGATGATGAGTTGAGTGTCGATGATGGATACTCGTGAGATTTAGGGTGTTGATGCTGGAAACTCATATATTGATGTTTGTGCGATCTTTCGAGATGCGCTGCTATAGTGTATGCTATATAATAGCAGAACATGACTGGTTCAGGTGACGGTACCTGAATACTATTTTCACATGTTGATACACATAAAGATCTTTCCAAATGAGCTATAGTCTCACTATTTTGACGTGTCTGGGACGACACAAAAATCTTTTAAACAGAAACCTTCTTAAAACTCATTTCTAAAAAGCGAGGCTTATACTTTAAATAAAACGCATATAATACTTCATACTACTATGTCTGCTTCTTATGTCGTGACATACGTATCACGTGGATATTTTAAAAAGGGTTTTACATACATCTTTCAACTGCTTTATAGGCTTATACATGGATGCATATTATATACATATGAGATGATGATATATTTTCAGGTTTACGCGATCGTTATTGATTCGTTCATAGTACTTATGCGTTATACATTTATTAGTACAGGATATAATAGTACTATACTTTAGGACTGTAAGTCGATGTCGCGCACCCCACGTGTTCGCAGGGAGGCGGAAATTGCAAAAAATGATTTTTACGGGCTTCGCAACACCGACTAGAACCAAGGATCGATCATAAACCCTAGCTAGAAAACTACTTGAGGTTTAACTACTCGGATGAATGTTATACCTCGTAGTATCGTATTCTTTGGGTCTTCTCGTTGTCCTCCTCGTCATCGTAGGCTCTAAGGATAGGAACGGATCGCGGCTACCTGGACGGCCTCCTCGAGTCAAAAGACGATCCACCCGAGAGTCTATAGTCTGAGCTCCTACCTCAAATCCGAGGTAACTACGGTTTCTAGCCCGCTAAACTAGAAGTCCTAGGTTGTGTAGAGTGAGAAGATGGAGAGATTTGTCTCTTAGAACCCTAAATTTCTCAACTCATGAGAGGTCTAGGGTTTGTGATGAAGAGAAGAGGCTTGAGGAAATGAGAAAGGAGAAGTGAACATTGGACTTGAGCTTAGCTGTCCTCTTGAGATAGAATGAAGAATATTAGATATTTTGTGAGATAAATATCACAATAAAATATCTCCAAACCTTCACAAATAACTAGTGGTGACTCATGACCATGAGTCACCAAGTAGCCATGCTAGGTTCAATGCTCAAAATCCACCTCATTTCCTCCACCCATTTTGTTTAATCCAAAATGAATAAAACCCTAATAGGTGTCCCCTTTCTAGAAGCCAATCCCGAGGAATTACAAGAATGCCCCTCATCCGTATATACATACCCGCATCCGTATTCCGAAGAAAACGAATACTAAGAGACGAAACGATCCATCAAAATAATACTAGGATCCGGCTTAAACCAAAGCCCACTAGTATTATCCGCCCGATCATCATACGTGCACAAGTACACGTAAGTGATCGAAGCCCTACCGTAAAACCATACGGCCTCTACACCTTTTGCCCGGTGCAAGGAAACACTCTGTGTGGGACTCTAAAGACTCGACATTACGCTGGCAGTGGGTTTAAATACAAGCCGCAAGCGGTACTAGCTGCACGTAACGGCTTCCCAGGTATGTGTCGATAAGAAGGCCGATGAGCTAACTCATCCGAACTCCTGCTGAGCCTGAATGTGACAATCTCCGTACAGTCCGTTCTGTTCGTCTAAGAGTATCGCATATCGGGCCTAGGGGCGGTAAACATCAGACCCCTAACAGCGCAACAAGTCGTGTCGGAGAGTAGCCCAAAACACCCTGAGAAACTACTGGAGTACCTACCAGTAAATCTCGCTTGCTTTGGCCAAGGACTTTGTGTAATGGCCTTCCGAACACAGTGCGATATCAACCCCCAATATCGGGAGAGACGAATCCTATCTAACCGCCACTGCCTCTAAGTGCTTCAGGACTGCACCCAACTACTACCTGTTTGCATGACTCCTTTGAGCCGTGGTAGGATAGTAATCAAAGTACAGTAGGAACACACTCGAGGCGAAGCAGCAGTGTCAAGTCGACGGACTAAGCTGTACTCATGTCACCTGGGAACTGCTACCCGACGATAGGTATAATACCCACCAACAGTCCCCGATGAGTCCTGTCCAGTTTACTCATAACCTAGTGAGCACCTGCATACTATCTCCAGTACGACGTACTAATGGCTATGGGAGAGACCATCTCCCATGCTGGGATGAGAAGCGTATACACCAGTCTACTGTGGAGTATCGATGCCATGTCTAGATAATCCTATGACTAGGGACCTGTATAGGATGTGCTTATAGACTACCCAGCCCTCACTAGTGTGACTGCCATCACAACGCTGGTAATCAAGCAAAGATCCTAAGGGCTCTACCAATATGTATAAGCGATATGCTAAAAGAAACACATGCACATATTGAGGTAGAAACAAACCAGGTAGCATACTACCATTTCGAGCAAGACTGTTATCATATCCGTGTATATCCCAAGCTCCTATTAAGTAATATACAATCCAGTATGATACAATAATGACCTCTAGGGTATATATCACTAACAATCTCCCACTTGCACTAAGGCCATATACTGGTATATCGTAGACCGAAGATCTCGAATAGCCTCTCGAACACTGTCTGAGGGATGGCCTCTGTGAGTGGATCTGCAGTTTTGTTTTCCGTATCTACTCTCCTCACCTCGATCTCCTGGGGATCAACGATCTCCCTGATTAGGTGGTGCCGCCTCAAGATATGTCTGGATCTCTGATGAGACCTGGGTTCCTTCCCTAAAGCTATTGCGCCATTTGTTGTCACAATACTAAATTATTGGACCAACAAATGGAAGGAACCACATGAAGTTCAGTTAAGAACTTTCTTATCCAGACTGCCTCTTTTGCGGCGTCTCATGCAGCGATCTGCTCCGCTTCCATCGTTGAGTTACAAACCGTGTCCTTCTTCCCTCCACTGAGGGTAAAGACATAACTCGACATGGACTTGGAGCCATCTTTGTCACTCTGGAAGCTGGAGTCAGCTAAGGCCTCGATCTGGAGGTTTTTTCCGCCATACACCAAGAATATCTCCTTAGTCCTTCTCAGGTACTTGAGAATGTTCTTCACTTTTATTCAGTGTTTCTCCCCTAGGTTTGACTGATATCGGCTTACCACCCTGAGTGCAGAAGCAACATCTGGTCTGGTACACAATATCATACATTATAGAGCCTACCACAAAAGCGTAGGGTATAAATGTGATGCGAGCCCTTTCCAAATCAGTCTTTGGAGAGGGTGATTCCATGATAAGCCGGTAGACTACCGTGCTTAGAATCATCCATACTAAATTTTTCAGTATGGTGTTGTTGTACCTTGACTGTGAAAATTCCACCATCCTCTTTGATCTATCACGATAGATCTAGATCCCAGAATGTAGTTGGTATCACCCAGGTCTTTCATAGAGAACCTCTGTGACAAGAATCCTTTGACTGATTGTAGCATAGGAATGTCATTTCTTATTAAGAGAACGTCATCCACGTACTCAACGAGGAATTCCACAGTTCTTGCTACAATCTTACTATAAATGCATGGTTCATCTGGATTTTTGATAAAGTCGAATTCTTTGACTGTCTCAATAAAAATAGATGTTCCAAGTCCGCGATGCCTGCTTTAGTCCATAAATGGACTTAAGCATCATGCACATTATCCTGCTGCTCCCACTTTGATTGAGACCCTCTGGCTGATCTATATAGACGTACTCTTCCAAATTACCATTTTAGAAAAGCCGTCTTTACGTCCATCTGCCGGATCTCATAATCTTGGAAGGCAGCAATGGCAAGAAGGATCCGAATGGATTTGAGCATAGCCACTGGAGAAAAGATTTCATCATAGTCCAAACCAGGTCTTTGACGATAACCCTTTGCAACAAGTCTAGCATTATAGGTTTCAACCTATCCATCTACACCAATCTTCTATCTGAAGATCCATTTGCAGCCTTCGAGTTTTACCCCTTCTGGAGCAATGTTCAAAGTGCATATATATGGACTCCATTTCGGTCCGCTTTGCATCCAACCATTTTACCGAGTCTATGCTCTAAATGGCTTACTGGGAACTAGTTGGCTCTTCATTTTCAATGATGCAATCCTCTCAATCCCCGTCTACGAGAAAATCGTAGTATCTCTCGGGCGGATGAGACCACCTACTAGTTCCACGGAGTGGCGCAGGAATGTCCGGTTCTTCTAAAACCTCTGGTTCTACCATACTTTCAGTAATAGTTTGTGGTTCTGGAATTTCTTCCAGTTCTATTGCTCTCCCATTATCCTTTTCAAAAAAATAGATTTTCCAAAAAGTGAGCATACTGAGAAACAAAGACCTTTGTGTTAGTTATATGTATGCCCTAGAGGCCATTACTGAACATGTGATGTATATTGTAGTGGATGCTTGGACATATATAGGGAGGACTCTCTTGCTCGACATGATAGTATGCTATCTGGTTGCTTTTTATCTTAACATGTACACTTATTGTCTCTCTATTACATGTTGATAAAGCCCTTAGGATGAGTACTTGACTACCAGGACTATGAGGCAGATCATACTAGTGGGGACATGGGTAGTCAACAAGTACATCCTTCAAATGTTCCTAGTCGTGGGAGTATCGAGACAGGGTATCGATACTCCAGAGTAGACTAGCGTATACGATTCTCGACCCATAAGATGGGCAATGGATGATCCTACATCCATTGGTGTTTGACATCAGAGAAGGTATACGGGTGCTCAGTGGAGACTGGGTACACTGAACGGACTCGCCGAGAACTCCTAGATGGTATTATACCTATCGTCGGATAGCAGTTCTCTGGTGACACTGGTACAGGTTAGTCTGTAGACCTAAGAAGTCTTGTGTGATTCCCACTGTGCTTTGATTTCCACCATACTACGGTCAAGAGATCGTGCAAAAAGGTGGTTGTTGGGTACAGTCCCGAGTCACATGGAGGCAATGAGCGATAGGAGGGGTTTCGTCTCTCTCGGTATTAGGAGTTGATGTTGCGCTATGCTCGATTGGCCATAACAGGAAATCCCTGGCCAGGGTTGCTGAGATCTACTGGTAAGTGTTATCAGTAGTTTCTCGAACCGTTATGGACCTTGCATCGGCATGACTTATCAGGCTATTGGGGTCTGACGTTATACCACCCCCAGGCTGTTGATATGCGACATATCAGACGAAGAGACCGGACTGTACGGTAGTGTTACTGATTGGATTCGCAGGAGTACGAGCAGGCTTGCTTGTTGATCTTCTGATCGCTCAATACCCAGGTGGCCGTTACATTTAGCAGACCGCTTGCGGCTTGTGGGTGTTTGATATGATCATCACCTACTGCCGGCGTATTGACGAGTCTTTAGAGTCCTACACAGAGGTTATGTGATATGAGCGGGACTAAGATTAATGCGATATGTGATACCGTATTCTATTCTCGCGATATGTGATATCGGTCGGTTATATGTGATATAACCGAGTTATCGGATCAAGTGTTGATTCGATAAGTTGTTACATTTGATATTATTCGGTTATACAAGATATAGCTGGATTATTAAATCAAGTGTTGATTTGATAATTTAATGTATAATTATATATTTGATATATTAACTCACATTAACTAATATTTGCTCACTAAACATTTCTTTTCTCACTTGTGTGCATTAGATATATATGTGATATATATTAGTGTACATTTTTTGTGTCATGCTTGATGATACACACTACATGGGTGTATGAGACTTACACCATAACCATGATAATTGAGGGTATTTATTTATTTAAGGTAAAACAAATCAGTTAGATATTTTCTCATGGTTGTAGCTTGGAGAAGCTTGTAGAACCAAAGACTTAGTCCACTTGTTTTGTTTTGCCTAAAGATATTTATTAACCCAACCATTATCATTTAACCTATGGTCAATTCTCTACATGGGTTAGTGTATGACACTAACTCACCCATGTTTTATTTTCTCACCTCATGAGTTCATTCTCTCTTGATCACTTTATCTTCTTCTTCGTGAGAAAAAGCTTGCTACCTTTTTTCAAAAGTGAGAAAATATTGTGAGAAAAATAAAACTAAAGTTTGCCCACTTCCTACTTCATCATCCTCTACTATTAGCCATTTAGTTTAGGGTGTTTACTTCACTAATTTCACCATTAGTGAAGAGGTAGCATGAGCTCGAGTCTCCTCGACGTAGATCATCTTCGGTCTCGAAGACATTGAGCAAGCTTGTTCGTTTCTTCACGTGAACCCTTACTAGAGACCGGGTCTTCACAACTTGCAACGAAGGGACTGCGACATGGAGCTTTAGAAGTGAATGACCGGTCTACAAATGTTGTATTCCCTCATTCACTTAGATGTAAAGTGTTTACATTTAGTATCATTGGATTTTCTAGTTACGAATCTAGTGTTAGGGTTAGCTAGCAAGGCAAATTTTTTAAATTGGCATGAACGATGCCTCCCGAAACCTTGCTGTTGTGCTAGGCAACCCAACATTTTGTTCCTCCACGTAATAGAAAAGATACCCATTGGAGTCCTCTGGGTATCCCACAAACTTAAACAGTACTGAGCGTGTCTCGAACTTGTCCACATACTGCTTTATTACAAAAGTTGGACATCCCAATCTCTTCAGATACTGATGATAGGGTTTCTTCCCACTCCATATCTGATATGGTGTGGTAGGCACAGTCTTGGTAGGAACCTTGTTCAAAAGATATGCAGCTGATCCTAGTGCATAACCTCAGAAGGATCGCGGTAACTCGGTATTACTCATCATGAAATATACCATATCCAATAGGGTTCTGTTCCGGCTTTCCTATACACCGTTGTGTTTTGGTGTGTATGGAGGAGTAAGCTGAGAGAGAATTCCATTCTCTTTTAGGTAATCCAGGAACTCGGCAATTTAAGTATTCACCACGTCGATCAGATCTCAGTGTCTTGATACTATTGCCTATTTGTTTTTCCACATCATTCTTATATTCCCGGAATTTTTCAAAGGTTTCAGATTTATGCTTTATCAAGAAGACATGTCCTTACCTAGAGAAATCATCCGTAAAAGTAATGAAATATGAATAACCACTTTATGCATCTGTACATATTGGAGTACACACATCGCTGTGTATGGGTCCCAAAGAGCTCGCTCGCTCTTACTCCGTGTCCAGTGAATGGAGTTTTTGTCATCATTCCTATGAGACAAGATTGACAAGTTGCATAAGACTGATATTTGAATGGATCTAAATATCCCTCTCTATGGAACTTCGTCAACCATGTTTCAATGATGTGACCCTGTCTACAATGCCATAAGAAATCCTTATTTAATTCTGGATACTATCTTTTAAGTGTGTTCTGGACACTGAAAACCTGAGCTTGATTTAATACGTATGCACTGTCCTCTAGTGTATCTGACCCAATCAAACTTTGATTTAGGTGGATGTTGACCACATTGCTTACAAACTAGACTAGGTACACACAAACAGTTACGTAGAATCAATATCTGCCCACTTGTCAATCCTAGGTGATATTCCCCTACGGATTCAGCGTCCACGCTCATTCCATTAGTAACGCTGAGAGTCATATCACCTGCCCTGATAACTCTACAGTTTCTCAAAGCCTGTAATGAATTACAAATATGAGATCCTGATCTGGTATCATGTACCCAGGAAGTAGAGTTAATTGACAGACTGTTTTCAATCACAAACACACCCGAAGCCGAAGCCACAACATGCTTCGGATTCTGGATTCTGGTTTTCCAAGCCCTGCATTCCTTCTGCCAATGCCATTTCCTGTGATAATAGGAACAACCCTCCTTCCCTACTGTTAGCCCTGGAACTTTTGCCCTTCCTTGTCCCTCTACCTTACTGACACCGCCTATCGGCTTTGTGGAGGTCTTCTTCTTCTCTCCCTTGGCTTTCACCTTGGATCTAGAAGAGAAAGATTCCCCAATATGCAGAGCGGGTGTCACCCTGGTATCCTTCAGGGTGACCTCAACTGGAAGTATAACTTTCTTCCCCTGGGCGTAAGTAGAAGGTAGGGACTGTAGAATCAAGTCAGCATATGACTCGTTTTTCAACGTGGTCTCCGGGCCCGTGAGCTCATTAATATAGCTAGTCATTGTAAGGACGTTGTCCCCCACAGATGACCCGACAGCCAACCTCGCTTGAAGCAATTTCATTCGAGGTCTCATATCCTGCGATACGAGATTGCTCTCCATATAAATCTTTGTTATGGAGGAAGACGGAAACTAAGTCCATCTTCTCATGCTGCCTCTGGTATACACCATCAACTGAGGCCAACACGAGGCACTTGGCATTCGCACAATCCTTTTCCCTTGTCTAACGGATATCAACATCCGCGACGGTGGAAACTGGACCTCGGACGATAGGGGCTTCAGTAGTAATGAGGCGGTCCAGCTTGTCATAGGTAATGAACATCTGGACAAACCTTTGCCAGTCATTATAGTATAACTCAGTCCTTTTATTAACTATCTGTAACCTAATCTGGTCACCTGGTCGCTGCAATTAGGAGAGAGAGAAGAAAACACTCAGCATGATGGTCTTGCAAGTTTAGATTGGTTTTTAGTTTATCTAAACAGGATGGCTCTCACTGTTTCTAGAATCCTTCCTTAAACCATAAAAGAAGAATTAGTCAGGATTAATATCACCGTACGATACTTGCTTAACCGTTCAGCCAGGCTAGTGTCGGTACTTCGAGGGAGGTTTTACGACGCTTTCGCGAAGTTCCTTAATTAAATAACCTCTTTTTCCTAGAGGCGTAACCCCGCTAACACTGTTCTAGACACCTACTTGGTTTATAGCATTGATCGTTAAGTGAAAAATCTCTCGAGGAGTAGTATATACTCATAGTAGGATCGGGATCCAAATATCATTGTGTGATAATACTGAAGGAATCCTACCAATATTATCACACTCCAAATGGTATGCAACACTAGCAAGTTTCAATTTCCTTAGAAACTCCTGATGTGGATTTTTGCTCCATGCTCTTATGACCTTGACTAAGGCCAACAAATCATAAGTCACATGTCAAGTTCTATCCATCATTGTCCAGGTTAATTTGAACCCACCCGTACATACCCTTGACTAAGGCCAACAAAGTAGTACGACTGTTCTAAACCAACGCATCTATCTATACAACATATGAGTACCCAGCAGCTACAAATCACTATGCCTTGACTAAGGCCAACAAACATAATTTGAATACTATTGAATATTCATATGAAATGACGGAGGGCTACGAATGGTTTTGGCGAAACCGTGAACGTAGTGAACTTGATATAATTGATGGAACCTGATAGCTTTTAAAAGGAGCGGTTTAAGCTCCGCATTTAAAAGTCTCCTGTTTTAAAATAACCGAGTGGTTTTAAAATTTGTTCCAATGATTCAGCTTTGGTTTGTTTGCTTTGCATTAATGTAATGCAGTCCCATCATTCACACCTATCATCACAGAAAAAGACGAAAATACCACGTCCACTTATGCCATCCGCATTCGCCATGGGGCCCCGTCATTACCCGTTAGGTTACTTAACTAACGATAGAGCGGGGGCTGGACTAGCGCGGATGCAAAACATAAGCAAAGCCTACTAGATATCATATATAGATATATACATTCGTCTCACGCAATAATAGGCATTCCAGATCACAGATGAACATATTGGATATACTAGGAATTCCGCATTTCGTTTGAGCCTCTAACGAAAGTGTAACGTTTTGAAAATCGTTTCGGTGAAATTTCGGAAAATCGGTAAAATAAGGGGGTTTTCTGTAAAAAGTCAAAATACAAATATCTTTATTTTAAAATTAAATATACATATTCTAGCTATGTAATTGCTAGTATTTGGTGTTTATTGAGCCACTAGAGAAATTTCAAATTTTCTGAAAATTTTTCCGAAATTAATTATTTTAATATTATTTTAAGCCGTTACTAATACATTTAATTAGGAAAAATTAAAAATTGGAATGAGTTGAAACGAATTTTGTGCATCATAACGCATTAAATAAAATTTTATCATGTGGTTTCTGAAATGAAATGGTTTGTCAAAACGGTTTTAGAAAATATTGAAGAAAAAGGCTTATTTTGTGAAAATAAAAGGGTTTTGGTGCATATTGAATTGGTGTTTGGTGTTCATTGCATCACACACACACACCACCTTCCCCTCCCCCCTCTTGCTGGCCAAAAATGGGCTGCCCCCAATCCCCATGTCCCCACAATTTGGCCACTAGAAAAGCTTTAGAAAAGAAAAGAAATCTTGGAGTTTAATTAATGAAGGATGGGTATTATGTTGACTTGGACAATTCCTCACTTACTCCCACATATTCTCTCTCTCTCCCCTCTCATATTTTCAGCCGAGCCTCCCAAAATTCTGTAGCCAACAGCCCCCCTCTTTCACCACTTCAATTCTCTTCAAAAATCCCTCATTTTTGCCTCAAAATCCCTACAAAAAATTCCTAAAATCCAAATCAAGCTCCTACCCATTTTTCGTTAGCCCCTATAGCATGGATCTTGGTGCAAGGATTTCAATTTGGAGGTCTAGATTCTTGTTAGATCTCAAGATAATTGTGGGATAAATTCTTAACCTTATAGCTAGATTGTTGTTTAATTATGATATGCTATTGTATTCAAATGTTAAAGTGGTTGAATTGCTCGTTATAAATCTTCAAGTTAGGGTTTGGAAATTCTAGAATTGGGTTTTAAAATCAAGTTAGGGTTTTGTGAAATTGGTGTATGGTTGTGTGATGTTTTTAGGCTCTTTTGACATGTTAAAACAAGATTAGTAGCTAGTTGTTAATGGTTAGTTTAAAAATTGTGTTAATTATGCTAATTTGTAAACTAGGTTTCTAAAATAATTATATTCTTGTGAAATAAAATTCAAATTAAGGTTTCATGTCATTATAAATATTATATTGAGTGGTTTAATACTTTTAGTTCATGAAAATCCAAGCTAAATTGTTATTTGTGCATTTTGCTGTAAAATTGTTAAAATTTGGGTATATTGTAAACTAGAATTTTGGGGTTAATTAAATTTATTGGGATTAAATTATGGAAATTATTTTTATGTCTTATTTAAGATATTTAATAAGTATTATGACCGCTAGATTTGTTTAAACGTCGAGTTTTGTACTAAAACGGTTAATTTTGCTTGCCAGATTTTCGGAAAAATAACTTTTAAAGTGAGTTTGAGGTTTTTGTGAATTGCAACCTATTTCATATTATAATTAGTGTTTGTGAATGTGTAAATGGGTGTGTTTGGGCTTTTTCTCGATGGTTTGGCGTTTTTACGCCGACGTCGAGGGTTTTTGAGTTGATTTGTGAAAGAAACCATAGGTTTTGACCTATGTGGGATTCGTGTGTCGTTTTAGTTATGAGTCGGGTTTTAATACGATACGGTATGTTATGATATGTAGGTACCCCATGTGGACTTCGAGACGACAAGCAAGCGCGTGGCGACGTCTGTAGGGTCCTAGGCACCCTAATGAGGTCTCACAAGGCATCAACCATGCCAATTTCAAAAATACGGTGCCGAGAAAACCTAGACTACGGATCGTTGGCTAGAAATCTAGGCGAAAAAGTGAGCTAGTTTACAACTAAACTATAAGATAATGGAAATACAACCTTTGTAGATCCGGTGCTCCACCTCCATAGCTCCGCAATGAAGTCTCCTCGCTGTCCATAACAAGTCCCGGGCTCTAGCGTCGACTTCATCGGAGAATAAGCGAGCTAGGTCGTCGATGTCCATGCCGAAGATGATCTACGTCGAGGCATCGCTAAATCAAGCTCCGACTTCACCAAGTCAAGAAACTTGTGAAGGAAACACACTCTACTACTTGGCAAGAGGTAGAGGATGAAGAAATAGGAAGTGGGTAGACTTTAGAATTGGATTTCTCACTTGTTTCATCAATCCACCATTGATGAGGTCAAGCTTCTTCATGTGAAGAAGAAGAAGAAGATGAAGAAAGAATTATGATAAGTTAATTCAAAATAGAAAATAAATTGAATACTTATCATAATGCAACCATGGTAAAGTGTAGAGACTAAACTAAGGTTAAGTGAATGGTTAGGTTAGGTATGAAGACAAAAATGGTGACTAAGTCAAAGCTTCATGAAGCTTCAACATATATCCAAATAAAGCCACCATTTTTCTTTTCATTTTCCAAAAAGAAAATAAATAAATAAATGAATAAATAGATATGAAAATGAAAACCCTAACCATTACATAACCATGGTTTCAACTTTACACAAAACACAAGTTAGCATGCATCATCAAACATGATACTTACAAGTGCACAAAAATATATCACATATACAATGTGCACAATCCAAGTGAGAAAATCCATTTAAAGTAAACCAATACTAGTTAATGTAAAGTGATATATCAAATATATAATTATACATTGAATCATTAAATCAACACTTGATTTAACGATCCGGTCATATCGCATATAACCGACTAATATCCAATGTATCGATTTATCGAATCAATCCTTGATTCGATAACTAGGTTATATCGCATACAACCATTCGACACATTCATCGCGAGAATAGAATACGGTATCACATACACGCATTATTCTCGGTCCCGCACATATCTCATATGCGCTCCTATTTCGTTTCGCTTGAGCCAGGAAACCTCTGTGTAGGACTCTAAAGACTCGTCAATACGCCGGCAGCAGGCGATGATCATATCAAACACCCACAAGCCGCAAGCGGTCTGCTAAACGTAACGGCCACCCGGGTATTAAGCGATCTGAAGATCGACGAGCAAGCCCGCTCACACTCCAGTGAATCCAACCAGTAACACTACCGTACAGTCCGGTCTGATCGTCTGATATGTCGCATATCTCGCCTAGGGGTGGTAAACGTCAGACCCCAATAGCTCGATAAGTCGTGTCGATATAAGGTCTATAACAATTCGAGAAACTACTGGTAACACTTACCAGTAAATCTCAGCAACCCTGGCCAGGGATTTCCTGTTATAGCCAATCGAACACAGCGCAACATCAACCCCCTATACCGGGAGAGACGAATACCCTCCTATCGCTCATTGCCTCCATGTGACTCGGGACTGTACCCAAAAACCACCGTTTTGCACGCCCTCTTGGACGTGGTAAGATGGAAATCAAAGCACAGTGGGAACCACACAAGACTCTATGACGATCTCGGGTCAACAGACTACTCTGTACCAGTGTCACCAGAGAACTGCCATCTGACGTAAGGTATAATACCATCTGGGAGTTCTCGGTGAGTCCGTCCAGTGTACCCAGTCTTTACTGAGCACCCGTATATCATCTCTGATGCCAAACACCGATGGATATGGGATCATCCATCGCCCATCTGTATGGGTCGAGAAGGTACACGCTAGTCTACTCTGGTATATCGATGCCCCGTCTCGATACACCCACGACTAGGGACTTTGAAGGATGTACTTATGGACTACCATGTCCCCACTAGTATGATCCACATCATAGTCCAGGTAGTCAAGTACACATCCTAAGGGCTTTACCAACATGTAACAGAGAGATAAACAGTATACACGTTAAGGTAAAGATCAACCAGATAGCATACTATCATGTCGAGCAAGAAATTCCTCCCTATATACGTCCCAGCATCCACTACAATATACATCCTATGTACAGTAATGGCCTCTAGGGCATACATATAACTAACAACGTCGGCACCGGCGAGCGAGAACCAGGTGAGTAGATTTATATCTACGGGGAGAAGTCGGGTGGATGGCGTATAGCACCCCCGCAGTTCGTGGTGATGTATACGAATATGTATACACACATATATATATTGTTTATATATTGTTTGAGTTTATTGATGACAAATATGGATATTTGGTGTTCTTGGATTAGTTTAGTGTTAGTTGCGAAACCCTAGAGTAGTTGTTATACCCACACACGCACACACACACATGCATACATCTATGTTTTTACCTGTGCGTATATGGGGAGATGTGTTTATGTGTTCACCTGGGTATGAGACTAGGTGTTCACATACTGGATTTGCGAATGATACTTGGGATTGAGATGAGTCGATGAGATTTGAGTTGAGGCCGTGAGATCGGTGATATGGCAGGATTCGTACTTGAGATACGTCCTGATGTTATAGCGGATCTTTGGATGACAATGCCATGTGAATAGTGATATTAGTAGTGTACTAGACATAGGTCAGTACCCCAGATGATGATCTTGATAAAGAGGATACCAGATGAACAGTGTGATGAGTATGATATTGACCCGTACCCAGATTTGGGGATGCCGTACGACGGATTTACGTACGAGCTATATATTGATGATTGATCTGCACTCTTGACTTGGGATGTCTGATTATAGATATGGTATCGGATATGATATTATTGAGGCGGGATCACCGACTAATATATATACAGGTACGTATATGTATCGACTCAGATGTTAGGCGGTTTTCTTACCTGTAGTCCAGCTTGTTAGTTTAGCCCTTTAGTTTAGTTTAGTGGTTAGATTAGATTCGACTCCTACCTATTTCAAAAGCTAACGAATCGTAAGTATTTTAAAAGACAGGTCAAGGGATTCTACGGATATTTCAAAAGACGTATCTTTTCTTAAAAACACCGTAGCCCTTATTTTCAAACACCGCGATTCGTGTTATTTCAAAAGGCACTACTGTAGGACTTATATTAGGGTAATGCAGATTAGTTATTGTTGTGTTTAGTATTTAGCTCCCGCTCATTATTACTGTTCGCTCCGCATCGCATACTTATATTATAATTTCTTATTGCATTGTTGATATCATACTTTAGGACACCAGCACCATTACCGATGATGCGTATGTACCACGTACACTTGCTTGCCGGCTCACACACATCTTCATCGGTAATTGCCATGTCACGCACACCTTAGAAAATATTATCGCCTAATGTAGCTTGTTAACTAGTAGTTTTGACATGATGGTTAGTTGCTTGCATTATATGCTAGTTTAGACATAGTAGTTGTTACTTGTCACTTCATGCATACTGTTATTCATTATATGCCGCATTCATGGATGCTCATGCTTATATTCATGGTTTTACATGCTATTGATGATTCGGATTTCCATGATATTTTCTGGATTTGGAGGAAAACCGCAAAACATATATAAACTGCTTTCTCTCTTTTTTAAATAAAAAAATACGTGTATGAGTCGTCCACCATGAGTTTGCTGATGGATTTCGAGACCCGATTCGAGGAGATGGATGAACCGTTTCGGGTACATGGTGGGCCCGGTAAGGTACCCCGGGGCAAGAAGGTCGTGTTGCTGACGTTGAGCGTGGCAGGAGAGCACTACCTACCGGTGATATTACCCGACGCGTCGGATATCCGGAGGATACCGTCGTGGTCTTGAGATGGATGGTAGGGGCCGGTCTGGACTGACGGCGCCCTAGATATTAAGATTTTGAGATATTGAGGTACTGAGATTTGATGATACAGACCAGTCCGGATAGCCGGAGCCTGAGATTTTGAGACATTGAGCTTTATGTTTTGTGTCGATGCTAGACACTGTTGATGCTGATTTCATTATGATACCTCGTTTTAAAAATACAAAGGAAATCTCACTAAGTTATGAAAACAGTTTCTTCATTTACATGTTTTCTGTTTTCATGCATTCATACCTCATTCATATGATATATTGCTACCTGAGGCACTGACACGGGCACATGAGATTACACTCGGTTTAGATATTTACCCTAGCCATTGTTATAGGCTGCATGTTATATACATATTTGAGGATATATTATGATCATTGACCTAGGTTGCGTTATTTATACGATTTCTGTGCGTAGATGTTTTTCTATTCACGAGTTGGCAACTCACCCCCGTTGTGCCACAGTTCTTGCAGGTTTCGCCGTACAGGTTTCTTTACGGCTTTGCTGGCACTATTTCCATTTCCGGGTGACTTGCTAGTAGGTGGGTTTATTTGTATCGCACCCTTCACTGTATCTTGTATATTATTATTCAGTTGTATCTAGTAAATTCCATCAACCAAACATGTATTTATTTTGAGATAGAGACCAGTGATGTTATTCTTTCGACCTTAGAGTCGCGTGTTGTGTTTTTGTGGATTTCTTGCTGTTTTGAGTTTCCTTTTGAGTTTTGATCCTCGTCCTTGGCGTTGTATATTATATTGCTTGTGTGGTTATGACTGTCGATTGACGAAGAGCTAGCTCCCACTTGGGGATGCCTTTTATTGATTTCGTATACTATTCATGTTGTATCCCGTTTGGGGGCCTGTATTTACAAAGGAGACTCTGCCGAAATTTTCAGGAAATATTTGATGTTTTTAAAACCGCATAATTCGGCTTATGCTATCAAAACTACTTGATTTTAAATTGGTTTCCTTCACTCTACTACTTTTCTTGGTTTGGATTTCTGGGTTTTCGGTTTACTTAGATTACGTACGCCTCGAGACATTCGTAGTTTAAGTGCCGGTCATATTCCGTACTTTCGGGACGTGACAGAAAGACAGATTCCACGGTCGTGATGAATAGCCAAACCCCACCCTAGACCCCTACGGGTGCGGCAAACTACCCGCCAAATACCCAAAGTGAAGCAACCTCCCTCATCAAAGTGAGTAGGCCACTCGTCACTTCAAAGTACCTGGTAGTTTGTGCACCCCACCTTGGGTCTATTCTAGGAGCAAAAACAGTAAAAGAAATAATATAACGGTGGCTACAACCTCAACCCGGATGTGCCCCGCAAAATAATATTACATCACTTAACAAATTTTACATCGAATGAAAGAATGAAAACCCTTATCTCACATCCCCGGCTATCCATTCACGACGATCCAACAAGTTCATATACACAAACCAATATAACATTATCACAGATATGTGCAACCCCGACTAATCGACGTATAGCAATTAGTCGACGTATCCAAACAGATATACACATCACAAAGCTTGTAAAGTAACCGCGACATTAGAATTCCGCACGCAATTAGCAAACTTAACCAATTTTCCAAAACTTGAAAATCCAGTGAGCTAAAGTTCCAAAACCGATCGTTATAAGCCAATCTGGGAGTCAAAACGAACTCGAAACCCGCCCGAATCTTCGCGGAGAGTTAGAGCATGAAATTAACTTCGAGTTAAGGGGACTAGAGGGGGTACCCTACCCCCTAGGCCACCATGAGGTGGCCAGGGGGTGAGGCAGACCCGAAACCGCCTCAGGTGGGGCGGTTTCGGGTCCCCACCGCCAAGACCACCTTGTGGTGGTCTTGGGGAGTGGGCCTAGCCGTTTGGTCCCTCCGGGGTTTCTCCGGGGTGCCCACGCTCCACCCCGCGGCTTATCGATTCAAACCGTGAGCCCGCAGGGTGTGCAAACAACTCAAAACATCAATTTTGGAAACTGTTTTTGTCGGCAGTTTTTGCACGATAAAAATGCCGGATTTCTAACGTCGCTACAAGCTATCTAAGGTTTATGAGAGACTCTGATACCACTGTAAGTCGATGTCGCACACCCCACGTGTTCGCGGGGAGGCGGAAATTCCAAAAAATGATTTTTACGGGCTTCGCAACACCGACTAGAACCAAGGATCGATCATAAACCCTAGCTAGAAAACTACTTGAGGTTTAACTACTCGGATGAACTACTTGAGGTTTAACTACTCGGATGAATGTTATACCTCATAGTATCGTGTCCTTCAGGTCTTCTCACTGTCCTCCTCGTCATCGTAGGCTCTAAGGATCGAAATGGATCGTGGCTACCTCGACGGCCTCCTCGAGTCAAAGACGATCCACCCGACAGTCTATAGTCCGAGCTCCTACCTCAAATACGAGGTAACTATGGCTTCTAGTTCGCTAAACTAGAAGTCCTAGGTTGTGTAGAGTGAGAAGATGGAGAGATTTATCTCTTAGAACCCTACGTTTCTCAACTCATGAGAGGTCTAGGGTTTGTGATGAAGAGAAGAGGCTTGAGGAAATGAGAAAGGAGAAGTGAACATTGGACTTGAGCTTAACTGTCCTCTTGAGATAGAATGAAGAATATTAGATGTTTTATGAGATAAATATCACAATAAAATATCTCCAAACATTCACAAATATCTAGTGGTGACTCATGACCATGAGTCACCAAGTATCCATGCTAGGTTCAATGCTCAAAATCCACCTCATTTCCTCCACCCATTTTGTTTAATCCAAAATGAATAAAACCCTAATAGGTGTCCCCTTTCTAGAAGCCAATCCCGAGGAATTACAAGAATGCCCCTCATCCGTATATACATACCCGCATCCGTATTCCGAAGAAAACGAATACTAAGAGACGAAACGATCCATCAAAATAATACTAGGATCCGGCTTAAACCAAAGCCCACTAGTATTATCCGCCCGATCATCATACGTGCACAAGTACACGTAAGTGATCGAAACCCTGCCATAAAACCATACGGTCTCTGCACCTTTTTCCCGGTGCAGGGAAACCCTCTGTGTGGGACTCTAAAGACTCGACACTACGCTGGCAGTGGGTTTGACCACAAGCCGTAAGCGGTACTAGCTGCACGTAACGGCTGCCCAGTTATGTGTCGATAAGAAGGCCGATGAGCCAACTCATCCGAACTCCTACTGAGCCTGAATGTGACAATCTTCGTACAGTCCGGTCTGTTCGTCTAAGAGTATCGCATATCGGGCCTAGGGGGTGGTAAACGTCAGACCCATAATAGCGCAATAAGTCGTGTCGGAGAGTAGCCCAAAACACCTTGAAAAACTACTGGGGTACCAACTAGTAAATCTCGCTTGCCTTGGCCAAGGACTCTGTGTAATGGCCTTCCGAACACAGTGCGATATCAACCCCCAATACCGGGATAGACGAATCCTATCTAACCGCCACTGCCTCCAAGTGCTTCGGGACTGCACCCAACTACTACCTGTTTGCACGACTCCTTTGAGCCGTGGTAGGGTAGTAATCAAAGTACAGTGGGAACACACTCGAGGCAAAGCAGCAGTGTCAAGTCGACGGACTAAGTTGTACTCATGTCACCTGGGAACTGCTACCCAATGATAGGTATGATACCCACCAACAGTCCCCGACGAGTCATGTCCAGTGTACTCATAACCTAATGAGCACCTGCATACTATCTCCAGTACGACGTACTAATGGCTATGGGAGAGACCATCTCCCATGCTGGGATGAGAAGCGTATACACCAGTCTACTGTGGAGTATCGATGCCATGTCTAGATAATCCTACGACTAGGGACCTGTATAGGATGTGCTTATAGACTACCCAGCCCTCACTAGTGTGACTGCCATCATAACGCTGGTAATCAAGCAAAGATTCTAAGGGCTCTACCAATATGTATAAGCGATATGCTAAAAGAAACACATGCACATATTGAGGTAGAAACAAACCAGGTAGCATACTACCATTTCGAGCAAGACTGTTACCATATCCGTGTATATCCCAAGCTCCCATTAAGTAATATACAATCCAGTATGATACAATAATGGCCTCTAGGGCATATATCATTAACAATGACCTATGTAGATCGTTATGCATTTTGATTTCTACCTTGCGATATACTTTTATTCACTGAGTTAGAAACTCACCCCCATTGTGTTAGTGATATATGCCCTAGAGGCCATTATTGTATCATACTGGATTGTATATTACATATTGGATGCTTGGAATATTTCACAGTTATAATAATAGTCTTGCTCGATTTGGTAGTATGCTACCTGGTTTGATTCTACCTCAATATGTGCATGTGTTTCTTTTAGTATATCGCTTATACATATTGGTAGAGCCCTCAGGATCTTTTCTTGACTACCAGCGTTGTGATGGCAGTCACACTCGTGGGGGTTGGGTAGTCTATAAGCACATCCTTATACAGGTCCATAGTTGTTGGATTATCAAGACGGGGCATCGATACTCCGGAGTAGACTAGTGTATACGCTTCTCATCCCAGCAGGGGATATGGTCTGTCCCACAGCCATTAGTACGACGTACTGAAGAAGGTATGCAGGTGCTCACTGGGTTGTGAGTTACCCTGGACAGGACTTGACGGGAACTGCTGGTTGGTATTATACCTATCATCAGGTAGCAGTTCCCAGGTGACATGAGTACAGCTTAGTCCGTTGACTTGCCATCGCTACTTCATCTCGAGTGTGTTCTCACTCCACTTTGATTACTACCCTACCACGCTCAAAGGAGTCGTGCAAATAAGTAGTAGTTGGGTGTATTCCCGAAGCACTTGGAGACAGTAACGATCAGATAGGATTCGTCTCTCCCGGTATTGGGGGTTGATATTGCGCATTGTTCGGAAAGCCATTACACAAAGACCCTGGCCAGGGCAGTCGAGAAATACTGGTAAGGTACTCCAGTAGTTTCTCATGGTGTATTGGGCTCACCTCCGACACGACTTATCATGTTGTTAGGGGTCTGACGTTTACTATCCCCTAGACGGATATGCGAGTATCTCAGACGAACAGACTGTACGGAGATTGTCACCGATAGGCTCAGTAAGAGTCCGGGTGAGTTTGCTCATCGGTCTTCTTATCGACAGATACCTGGGTAGCCGTTACGTGCAGCTAGTACCGCTGATGGCTTGTGGTTAAACTCACTGCCAGCGTACTGTCGAGTCTTTAGAGTCCCACATAGAGGGTTTCCCTGCTTTAGGCAATTGATGTAGACGTCGTATGGTTTTACGACTGGGCTTCGATCACGTACGTGTACTTGTACATGGATGCTGATCGGGTAGACAATACTAGTGGGCTTTGGTTTAAGCCAGATCCTAGTATTGTATTATTGGATTGTTATCGTCTTAGTGTATCCGTATTTTTCGGAATACGGATACGGGTATGTATATACGGTGAGAGGGGCATTCTTGTAATTTGTCAAGGCATGCTACTAGAAGGTGCCACCTTATTATTTGTATTATCCATTTTCCAAATGGATTAATGAGGTGGATATTGGAGGAGACATCCATGGCATGGGTAAGGAATGGGTATTTGATTTCTTTATTAGTCTTGACTTACTATTCAAGCATGGGCAATATTTTCTATTGTGAAATATTGCTTGCTTGAATTATTGTCAAGAGATATACCCATTTCTCACACACTTAGCTATACACTTGTTCATTAAAAACTCTTGAGATTTTCTTGAGTTTCTCTCCTTGAGCTCTCTAGGTTTCCTCCTGTTGGATATGTATGCCCTACAGGACATTATTGTATAGTACTAGTTTGTATATTACATTTGGAAGCTTGGGATATATACACGGATTTACGACAGTCTTGCTCGATATAGTAGTATGCTACTTGGTTTGTATCTATCTTAATATGTGTATATGTTTCTTTTAACATATCGCTAATACATATTGATAAAGCCCTTAGGATCTTTGCTTGACTACCAGCGTTGTGATGGCGGTCACACTAGTGGGGGCTGGGTAGCCTATAAGCACATCCTTATACAGGTCCCTAGTCGTAGGATTATCGAGACAGGGCATCGATACTCCAGAGTAGACTAGTGTATATGCTTCTCATCCCAGCAGGGGAGATGGTCTGTCCCACAACCATCAATACGTCGTACTGGAGATAGTATGCAGGTGCTCATTGGGTTATGAGTTACACTGGACGGACTTGTAGAGGAACTGCTGGTTGGTATTATACCTATCGTCAGGTAGCAGTTCCCAGGTGACATGAGTACAACTTAGTCCATTGACTTGACACTGCTATTTCGCCTCAAGTGTGTTCCCACCGTTCTTAGATTTCTACCTTACCACGGCTCTATTGAGTCGTGTAAATAGGTAGTAGTTGGGTGCAGTCCCGAAGCACTTAGAGGCAGTGGCGGTTAGATAGGATTCGTCTCTCCCGGTATTGGGGGTTGATATCGCGCTGTGTTTGGAGAACCATTACACAAAGTCCCTGGCCAGGGAAAGTGAGATTTACTGGTAGGTATTCCAGTAGTTTCTCAAGGTGTTCTGGGCTACACTCAGACACGACTTATACCGCTATTAGGGGTCTGATGTTTACCGCCCCCAGGCCCGATATGCGATACTCTTAGACGAACAGACAGGCTCAGTAGGAGTTTGGATGAGCTTGCTCGTCGAACTTCTTATCGATAGATACCTGGGTAGCCGTTACGCACAGCTAGTGCCGCTGATGTGCTTGTGGTTAAACCCACTGCCAGAGTACTGTCGAGTCTTTAGAGTCCCACACAGAGGGTTTCCCAGCTTCGGGCGAAACGAGTAGAGGTCGTATGGTTTTGCGACAGGGTTCGATCACATACGTATACTTGTGCGCGTGTGGTGTTCGAGCGGACAATACTAGTGGGCTTTGGTTTAAGCCGGATCCTAGTATTTGATTATTGGATTAGCTTCGTCTCATAGTATTCGTGTTTCTCGGAACACGGATGTGGGTATGTATATACGGATGAGAGAGGGTATAGAAGGAGATACCTCATTAGGGTTTTGACCATTGACTTGGTCAAAACAAATATGAGGTAAAGAAAAGTAATTGTTATTTTTGATAAATGATAGTTTTGTGGCATGGCTACTTATGTTGACCACTTGACTTGGATTGACTTGTTGACCTTAGATATTTTGTGAGATATTTTTGACCTTAGATATTTTGGTAAGATATTTTCCATGCCATGCTTGTGGTCATATATAAGTTATCCATTCTATTTTTATTATCATTATCATAAATACTTTCTCTTTCCTCAAGCTTGCTCTCTCCTTCTTCCTTTCAAAACCCTAAGTGTATCATGTGTTGATAATCAAGGGTTAATGAGATTTAGCTACTCTAAATCACACTCTACTCACTCTAGTATACTTAGATTAGCAAGCTAAGTATTCTAGTTACCTCAACTTGGAGGTTTAGCTCAAGATTGGAACTCTCGGGTGGATCATCGTTGACACAAGGAGGCCGAAGTTCAAGCACGATCCATACTTCCATCGAGGATCTTAAGGAGAGGATTGAAGACCCGAAGGACTTGGTTTCTTTAGGTATACTATCTATCATAGTAGATAGAACCCTAACATGCTAGTTAGGTTTATGGTTAAAGATCCGGTTTAGGTTTATTCTAGCGCCAAGTTTCGTATCGTTATAAAAATTTTGTTCCGCATTTGGCCACGGAAGTTGGCCGGGGCACTAGCGTAACCCTTCATGGTATCACAGCCATACCATAAATCCTAGACTAGCAAGTTTAAACAATGTTAAAACAACGAAACCGAAACGACTCCATAACATCGAAACCAATCTGCAGTTTCTGTCGAATTTTTAAAGGCTTCAAATTTTTTTTAACAACTACAGAGTGTCCTTAGACTGTGAGATGTATCCAGAACAAAAACGATGTATTTCTACCTTGATATGGCCGGCCACAACCCCTCTAAAACCGGCCTTCTCGGTTCAAGTGTGGAGAAATGGGTCGAGTTTTGTTCTGGGTTCTTATCTCAAGGAGTTTGGTTGTCTGGTGTTGCTAGTTTTTGCCCAAGTTTGATTTTCTGTTGTTTTTCTGTTCAGGGCAATTTGGAGTGTTTCGAAGTCGTTATATTTGACACTGTTTAATAGTTTACATTACATTCACTTTTATCTACGACCGTGAATGTCATTTGATCGGTAAACACGTCTATCTTCTATATGTTCTTTTAGACGGGTTTGCGAACGTGACATCCGCGTTGATGTTTTGTGCTTGTGCTGTGATTGTGGTTGGATAGTCATGGTGGATAGCATGTGCTGCAATGTTAGTGGTACAGTTTATATTCATTTGTACATTTAATATTGCGGGGCGAGCGTCCGACATGTGGACTGCCGTCTTTGCCGGGTTGTATATTATTTTGGGGCACGGCCGGGTTGAGGTCGATGTCACCATTTGTACATATTATTTTCGTTTTCTGTATTAGGATTACCCCACGGTGGAGTGCACGGATAGCCGAGTTCTAGAAAGCAACAAGCCCGCATCTCATGACGTTGAGACGGAGGGGGCTTCATTCTAGAATTGGCGGGCTATTCGCCGCACTCGTAGGGGGTATAGGATGACCCACGGAGGGGCACCCAAGTTACCGGATTCTGTGAAGTGCTGGGTGGCCCATTCACTTTGTTGAAGGGGGCTACCTCACTACTGGGATTGGCGGGTAACTTGCCGCGCTCGTAGGGGTCCAGGTTTTCATTGCACAGGCTATCCACACGACCGGGAATGTCGGGTTTTATTTGCGGCTCAAATGAAACCCGGGGCTCCAAGATTATCCACCTTTTTGTATTATTGGCTGAGATTCTGTGATGTTGATTATTATCATGCCTGGGACGAATGTTGTATATACTTATATATATACTAGTAAATGTTGTATATGTTTTGCACCCGCCCTAGTCCAGCCCCCGCTCTGTCGTTAGTTAAGTAACCTAACGGGTGATGACGGGGCCCCGTGGCGAATGCAAATGGCATATACGTACATTGTATTTTCGTTCTTTTTGTGGTGTGATAGGATTAAATTGATGGGACTGCATTAATTTTGATTAATGCAAGATAATAAACCTAAAAGACGTTGTTGGAACAAATTTCGAAAAACTACAGTTATATTCTTTCGCTTTGCATAGTGGTATTCGGTCATGAATATCCAGCACCTCATTCTACGAGGCAAGAGCCGAGATCCCTTCACGGGGAGTGACCTCTTGAGCTAAAGTCTATACTATAGATTACTCGGTTTTTTCAAAACCATAAATTTTCAAAAAGGCGGAGCTTAAACCACTCCTTTTCAAAATTGCTCAGGTTCCTTCAACGATATCAAGTTCATTACGTTAACGGGTTTTTTCCCCAAAAATCCAGCCGCAGCCCTCCGTCATTTCAGAATAGTAATATTTAGTATTCGTGCTGCATTTGTTGACCTAGTCAAGGCGTAGTGAACGGTAGCTAAGTGGTATTTTTTCTGTGCATTGCAAATGCGATTGGTTAGGACAGTCGTGCGGCCTTGTTGACCTAGTCAAGGGCACGTACGGGTGGGTTTAATGCAATCAAGAAAATGATGGGTAAAACTTGACTAGTGGTTTATGGTTTGTTGACCTAGTCAAGGTCATAAACCGTTAGGGGCAAAAACCACATCGGGAGTTTTAAATATACAGGGAACTTGCAGATTTAGCATACCTTCTGGAGTGTAGTGACTAGAGTGGATTCCATCTTGGTCATCACACAGTGATAGTTGGATCCCGATCCCACTGATGAGTTGGATTACTCTCGGGAGATTATTTCACTTAACAATCAATGCTATAAACCAAGTAGGTGTCTAGAACGGTGTTAGCAGGGCTACGCCTCCAGGGAAAATAGGTTATATAATTAAGGATCTTCGCGAAAGCGTTGGAAAACCTCCCTCAAAGTACCAACACTAGCCTGGCTGAAAGGTTAAGCAAGTATTGTGACGTGTGATTAAATCCTGACTAGTTCTTCTTTTAGGGTTTGAAGAAGAATTTGAGGAAACAGTGGGAGCCATCCTGGTAAGATAAATTAATAACCAATCTAATCTTGCAAGAGCGCACGCTGAGTGTTTCTTTTCTCTCTCTCCAAGTAGCAACCATTTCATGCCCTAATCAAGATAATAAAATATATCGCTTGACCGATCTGAATTCTTATTCGGGGCCGGGGAACATCGGTTCGGCTCTAAACCGTGACAACAGTCATAAGTATGAGCAAGGGAAAGAGGATTGTATGGATTCCAAGGAGACCCCAATGAAGAAGAAGCATACTATTGCATCTACTTCAGGTGTTCTTGTAATTGAGAACTGCTTTTCGGTCAGTCCTACCTTCTGGGTACTAGATACCGGATCAGGATCTCATATCTGTAATTTATTGCAGGGACTGAGAAAAAATAGGATAGTTGGACCTGGTGATATGTCCCTCAGGGTAGGGAACGGAGCACAAGTTAATGCTGCAGCCGTCGGTGAATATCACCTAGTGTTGCCAAATGGCAATACTATGATTTTGAACAATTGCTACTATGTACCTTCCATGGTTTGCAACATCATATCAGTTTCTTTACTTGATAAAGATGGATATAACTTTGTTCTTGATAGAAATATCATGAACATATACCTTGATAAGGTACTGGTTGCAGAAGGTACACTGTGTAATGGTATCTATGTTCTAAATCAGAATACAGTTCTCAATGTACAAAACACACGCAAGAGGAAGAGTTCAGATACGAACGAATCCTACTTGTGGCATTGTAGACTTGGTTATATCGGAGAGAAAAGACTAAGTAAGTTACATAAAGATGGACTCTTGAATATGTTCGAATTTTCATCTTATGAAACTTGTCAGTCTTGTCTCAAAGGAAAGATGACCAAATCTCCGTTCACCGGACATGGAGAAAGAGCAGCAGAGCTCTTGGGACTCATACACAGTGATGTGTGTGGTCCGATGTCTATACATGCACGGGGAGGGTTCTCGTACTTCATCACATTCACTGATGATCTCTCTAGGTTCGGATATGTGTATCTTATGAAACAGAAATCTGAAGCTTTTGAGAAATTCAAAGAATTCAGAAACGAAGTAGAGAACCAGACTGGCAAAAGTATCAAGATCCTCCGATCTGATAGAGGAGGGGAGTACTTAAGCACGGAATTCCTAGAATACCTAAAAGAGAATGGAATTCTCTCTCAGCTTACTCCTCCGTATACACCACAACACAACGGTGTGTCGGAGAGGAGGGATCGTACCCTGTTGGACATGGTTCGCTCCATGATGAGTAATACTGAGTTGCCTCTTTCATTTTGGGGGCATGCGCTTCAGACAGCAGCATACCTATTGAATGATGTTACGTCCAAATCTGTGCCTAAGACACCATTTGAGATATGGAATGGAAAAAGACCGTATCTTAAAAGATTTAAGATATAGGGTTGTCCGGCTTATGTTAAAAAGTATAAACCAGATAAACTAGAGGCACGGTCAGTTTTATGTAAGTTTGTGGGATATCCAAAGAATGGTTATGGATATTTGTTCTACCACACCAAGGAACAGAAGGTGTTTGTTGCTCAACATGCCGTTTTCTTAGAAACGGAGTTTCTTGCAAAAGAAATTAGTGGGAATACGGTAGAACTGGAAGAAATTCAGCGACCACAAACTGAAACTGAAGATTTGACAGAACCTCAAGATTCAATAACCCCAGACGAACCTCAGCCACTCCGCAGATCTGGTAGGATTTCTCATCCGCCCGAGAGATTCTACGGTTTTCTCATAGACGAGGATCAAGAGGATTGCATCTTGGAAGAAGATGATCCTACCAGTTTTTGGCAGGCCATTATCAGTAGGGACTCTGATAAGTGGTTGGATGCTATGCGATCCGAAATGGATTCCATGTACATCAATAAAGCGTGGACCTTGGATATTGCTCCACCTGGGGTAAAACCCGTTAGATGCAAATGGATCTACAAAAGGAAACTTGGTGTAGATGGGCGGGTGGAAACCTATAAGGCTAGACTCGTTGCAAAAGGTTTTCGTCAAAGACCAGGTGTGGACTATGACGAAATCTTTTCTCCAGTGGCTATGCTCAAATCCATTCGGATCCTACTTGCCATTGCTGCCTTCCATGACTATGAGATTTGGCAGATGGACGTAAAAACGGCTTTTCTAAACGGCAGTTTGGAAGAGTGCGTTTATATGGATCAGCCGGAGGGTTTTGTAGACAGTAGGAGCAACGGGAAGCAGTAGGCCCACAAGAAATACGAACCCCTAACTCCACTAAAGCATCGCGGAACAGCGGCATGAATGCTCATTCCGCGGTGCCTTTGGTGCAGGTGGGGCTGTACTTTCTTGTGCTGGCCTGTATGTACTTGTTGCAGTTTCTGGTATTTTTTAAAAACTGCTCAAGTGTTGAGCTTTCTGAGAAGTCTTTGGGTGTTTAATCGTTCGATCGAATGTTTTAACTGCGCCTAGTTTATTAGTATGTGATACAATAATTGGAATCTACAAATTTGTTTGTTGCGTGTAAATCTAGCAGTTCGGTCTCGGGAATAATCGGAAATATTGTTGAATTATCCGGCTTATTTTGAAAAGGTGTTTTCATGGGTGAGACCTAAATGCGAGCTTTACATTGTTAGGCATGAAATCTTGTATATGTGATATTCCGGGTTTGTGTTGTCTAAAGGCAGTTACGATTCCAATTGTTGTAGTTTTTCATTTTATTTCTCTGTGACCGTAAGTGTAGTATGTGGTGTATCACCGGTTTCGTTGCTATACATCAACGACAATCGGGGTACGCATACTTACTTACGTTGATGATATATGATATTATGTGTTGCTGAGATTTGATGTGCAGGATTGTCATGATTGAATAGCCGGGGGTTTTATGTGAGATGAGAGTTTTCTTTTCATTCATGTAAAATTAAATTGTATGTAATATTCTTTTATTTGGGGCACTTCCGGGTTGAGGTTGATGTCACCAGTGTTGTATATTATTTACTTTTCTGTATTAGGATAGACCCAAGGAGGAGGGCATAAGTGAACGGGTTCTAGGGTTCAGTGGGAGGCCATATCGAGGAGTCGAGACCGGGTCTCTTAAACTCTAGAATTGGTAGGGTCACTTGCCGCTCTCATAGGGGTCTAAGGGTGTGGGCTTGGCTATTCATCGCGACCGTGGAATCCGTATTTTCTATTGCTGGCTAAATACAAAATACGGTCCTCCTAGATATCCTATTTTAAATGTGCTTCTGCTGCTTATTTGATGTGATCATTTAATTTATATCTGAGACGAATGCAATATTATATATATGATATATAATAGACGTTGCTTATGTTTTGCACCCGTGCTAGCCCCGTCCTTGTATGCCGTTAGTTAAGTAACCTAACGGTGCATATCAGGACACTGCGGCGAATGCGAGTGGCATAAGCGTACGTTATATTTTCGTTTCTTTCTGTGATGGCTTAGGATTTAAATGATGGGATTACATTAATGAGATTAATGTAAAGATAAATGAACCTAAAAAGATGTTGTAGAATCGGATTTGAAACACACTCGGCCTTTTATGAAAAAGAAAGTTTCAAAATGCGGAGCTTAAGCCACTCCTTTTAAACCCATTGGATTCTACAACGATATCAAGTTCAAAGCATTAAAAGTTTTCTTAAAAACTATAAGCAGCCCTCCGTCATTTTAGGAAGTAGAGTACTTAGTATTCGTGCTGCATATTTTGACTTTAGTTAAGGCACAGTGTACGGTAGCTGAGTGATGTCTTCCTACACTGCATATGATGCAGATTAGTTAGGACATTCATATGATTATGTTGACTTTAGTTAAGGGTCATATGGGTGGGTCTAGTTAATCACGAAATGACAGGAGGAACTTGACTAGTACTTATGATATGTTGACTATAGTTAAGGTCATGAGTACTAGGGGTAAAAATAATATCGGGAATTTCAAGAGTTGAAATTTACAATGAGCTTGTATACCTTCTATATGATAGTAGGATCCCAATCCCACTGCGAGCAAAAGTTGCTCCCGGGAGAATTTTGCACTTTACAATTAGCTAACTCAGTAGGTGTCTAGAAAGGTGTCAAACGGGGCTACGCCTCTAGGAAGACGAGGTTCACTTTAATTAGGTCCGTGCGAAAGCACGGGGAACCTCCCTCAAGTACCGGCACTGGCCTGGCTGAACGGTTAGCGAAGTTGTAGAATGTAATTAATCCCGGCTAGTTTTCTTTTTAAAGGTTTTAAAGAAAATTTGATAAAAACAGTGGGAGACATCGATTAGACAAGATAATAACCAATCTAATCTTTGCAAGAGCTTTTCGCTGAGTGTATTCTTTTCTCTCTCTTAACAGCAGATACAAATGTCAGGACTCAAGCTTCTATTAGATAAAAATAAACTGAATGAGACCAATTATAAAGATTGGCTGAGGAATCTCAACATTGCCTTGACTTATGATAAGGTATCATATGTCCTCACGGCTCCAACCCCGCCCATCCTGGGTCCTAAACCTTCAGTTGCGGATAGGGAAATCCGTAAGACATAGGACGCTGACTGTTCCACGGCCAAATGCCCCGCGCTTGCATTGATGGATAACACACATCAGAAGCAGCACGAGAATATGGACGTACAATCCATATTCCTCCATACAAAAGAGTTGTATGGAGAGCAATCTCGCGTATTACGATACGAAGCATCCAAAAAGCTATTTCAGATGCGTATGGCCCCTAGCACAGCAGTAGGAGACCATGTTCTGAAGATGATAGCTCTCATAGAAGAGCTTGAGGACCTTGGGTGGACAATGGACAATGAGCAATATACATATATTATTCTGCAGTCTCTTCCTTCCACCTTTGCTCAATTTATAGTTAACTTCAACATGCACAACATGGAGAAGGAACTACCTGAACTCCTTGATCGCACGCTAAAAGCGTGTCGGATGTTCAAAGTTCTAGAGTTTACCGCGATCAGGACGGTGTCGCTATGCAGCTAGCCGGTTGAGCACGGGTCGATCCACAGGGAGATGGTTGTATGTCCGTTCGAGTTTTAGACGAGTCAATAAAGAATTTGTATGTGTTTGTTCAAACTAACCTATGTGTTTTATATGCAAGTATGAAGTTGTTAAGAAAAAGAGACGAAATTGTAAGCTAAAGAAATCCGTACTCAAAACCTTTGAGCCGAGTCTTGACCAATTGAAGCTAGAGCAATCAGCAACAACGTGGATTAGGGGATTTAAGCACGGTATTCGTGGAATCTGGCTTATTTACCCTTGTCCTTCCGTTCTTGCCTTTTGCTTTCGCCTCCGGCCAAACCGAACGCAACCGGTCGCGGTTAGGAATCACCGTTACCTTGGTAGGGTAGGGTGCCTAACGGAGCGCTTGTGTAACGTTTGGGCGGAGTTCAATGGAAAATAACGGGAAAAAGAAATGAGCAAAGAAACATTAACTTACAATACCGTATCTGTTCTTAACAACGATAATTACAATCATTCACAAAAAGAACCAAAAAGAGAGAACAAAAAGAACAAAGAAAAGAAAATATTACAAGTAAGTAAGGGCATGGAATTTAAAGTGCAAGAAAGTAAAGCAAGGTAATAAAAAGAAAGAAAGAAATAAGCAATAAAAAGAACTAGAAACTAGAACTCATGACAAGCATGGGATCAATAGCCAACCCTTAAACTTGCAAGCTCAATCAAGAGGTTGCAAGATCAAGAGAAGGGTAAAGAACTCATATGAAATGAAACACTAATTCCATAAGAAGATACAACCCTTGAGATCGATAACAAACTCTTAAACTTTCAAGCTCAATGAAGAGGTTGAAAGATCAAGAGAAAGCAAGAATCTCAAGGGGAAGCTAAACAAACAAGAATGATACAAAAACTCTCATCTTCATTTAACATCCACTCAATGCTCTCACTACATTTTCATGGAGGAAAGATGAAGAAGAAGAAGAAGAAGAACAAAACTACACTAAAAGAGGCTAAAGAAATTAACTCCTTGGTTTGGCTCAGTTCTGGGGTATTTATAGGAGGGGAACTGGAAACCTAGGGCAAGAATCTGCCCCTACAAGAAAAGACCAACATGCCCCTGAAAAACGACAACGAGAGGAGACTAAATGGCCGCGGTTCCGCGGCCTAAGCGTGCTTATACCGCGGAACCGTGGCCGTTTAGAGGAGTTAGGCCATGAAATTTGGTGGTTTTCCCTAGTTTTTAGTACTCTTCAGTGTGGTATATGACTTTTTCTCAGAAACTCTTCCCATTTATTCCAGAATTTCAGTAGATCAAAAGGTGATGTGATGTGGATCTTTTGCCAAGATTTCCTCGAGCTCCGCGTAGATATGTTGGATCTTGTGTTGACATTGAGCTTTGTGCACGAAAATGACATCGATTTGCCATTTTGTCCTTTAAACTGGTGTGTGGCAACATACGGATAGAGAGCGGAGACCCGTGTTTTATCTGTTGTTGGCAGTAATCCGGAATGTGACGTACTTTTCCATGAATTTCACTGTTCAGAGCCGAGAACCTGTATTATGCAAATATGTAGCAAACACTGATCAAAAGCACCTGCCTATAAACAAACGAGCGTAAGAATGGGCGGTATAAAATGCAATATTCTGGTATGAACAAATACCCCCAAACTTAACTTTTGCTCGTCCCGAGCAAAACCAATTATTCACAAAAATAAAATCCTAACCGTACTTTCGCAGGGAACGCGATTGCACTGAGCACGTGCAACAAGCCGTTAAACCTCTAGGTGTCCCTAGTAGGAGGAGTGTTGTCTCCTGAGGGTTTTTAGCGGATTACACCCACAAAATCCCGTCAAGCTAGTGTCATAAGTTAATATCGATTCTACTCCTACAGTTTAGTATTTACGTTAGAAACTCTATCATCCTAAGTTAGAAATATCTAACCCTTATGTTTCACACCTCCTATCTGTTTAACTTTAGATTCTATACGTTCCAAAAAAGTTTAGAAAGATGTTGGTTCTCTTGAGTTTTCCTTCTAAAGTGCGGCCTCAAACCAGGGATTTTTATCAACTTTACAGAAAACATAAGTCTTATTCTTTATTTCTATCTCTTATCCAAACATCAATTGTATACCCCTACGTGTGTGTATATTTGCACCCCTACACTCAAGAATTCAATTCAAGCTATAATACCCTTGCCCTAATACCTAATACTACTTCTTTTCATTTAATGATGGACGGTGTTGCTCACATACTTTTCATGCGACTATTAATGCTTCTTGAGGCACTAATGGCCGATTACTGAATGTGTGAGCTTAAAGCGTAAATAGCAGTTTCCAGGTCTTGACTTTATTCTATTTTTCTTTTTCTTTTTTTCTTTTTCAAGACCGGATATGTTTTTCAATAATGCTCTTTTGGTGTTTAGCTTTAAATACCGTTTTTTCTTTCATACTAGGCTTTCAGGCAAGAGTATTTCTAGGTATCCTCTACTATCCAAGTTTCAAGGTGCGTGTAAGTGCAATTTGTAGGGTATATACTTTCTAAATTTGAACTCAAGAAAAGAAACTATTTTTCAGACTTATCCTTCAGTAAAGCATCAATACTTTTCCTTCATCTTGACTTGACTCAAGAACTGAACTCAAGATTACCTATTTCTCAAAAAAAAAAAACTGTAAGGACGTATACTTACCAAAGTTAGACAGAATGAGGGTTATTTTTAGGGTTTTCAATTCCTAAGCCTAGAATTTAGTTATTTCTATCATATCAACTAAACTTTCGGAATAAAGATCTAAGTTACCCTATTAGCTAACTTGACGATAAAGTTTTTATATTTTTTTTGGAAAATTTTCGATTTTTGTGGGTTTTTAATTAAGGTATGCAAATGCAAAATATACAAATGAATGCGAAGGAAGAAAGCTTACCGAGCACACCCCCAAACTTAAACTTGACAGTGCCCTCACTGTCAGGCTACACCAAGAGGGTCAAAATTGTCGGCGCTCCCTAGAAACAAATTATATACAAAACAAAAAGGAAAACAAAAAATATATACAAAAAGGAGTCCCCCCCAAACTTAAGTAAAACAGTGTTTCCACTGTTAAGCGTTGAAGTTCAGGATTAGGGGGGAAAGAGAATAGTATGAAGTTCTACAAGGTCTTACAAAGGCCAAAAGTTAACACCAACCATTCAAAAATTCTATCTCTGTAAGATGCAGGTTGGTGAAAGAAGGTGAAGAGGAAAGAAATGGAGAATACGCGAGACCGTATGGAGATAGAAGCGGGATACAGTCTCGGTATATGAGAAGAAGAATGGCGGAAGGGAGAAAGAAGTGGAATACGAACTTGAGGGTGAAAATGGAGTGAATAGATTAGTACAATTTTTGATGACCGATGTGTGAAAAGCGATTGTGCTAATATATTAACCCATCGAGAAATGGGGTCAAATCCCTCAAGATTCGTGAGAAACCATGGGTATGCCGAACTTGGTAAACCAGACACAGGAAGTGAAAATGATACGGTTTCTTGCATTGTCGGAACGATGGAAAGGATGGGGGGAAGTGATTGAGGAAGGGTATCGGTTAAGGGTTCTGGAGGGTGTACACAGTCAGTGAAAGGAACAGGATGAATTGGAAAATCCGACTCACCATCTAGAACCGTTTCATCCTCAAAAACATCCTCAAAATTCTCCTCAAAGTTAAGCTCATCCATGCATATTTCATCAAAATCCAGACGCATATGGGGTTCGGGAAAAACATTTAATGACTCGGGATGATGATTTGAAGAGAAAAACTCAGCCAAATCTATGGGTTCATCATCCAAAATATTCCCAGCGTCAATATCCTCAATCAAGTGAAAATCAATATTCTCAGACACCTCAACAAAAGCATGGATATCAATCAATTCAGGTTCTAGAGTGGAGGTGTAGAGGTCAAAAGGATTGGGTGTGGTTTCACTTGGCAAGGTCCCTTCACAATCAAACACTACAAAGTCGCACAACTCATTAATCATTCTATCTTCAATCGGTGAATCGTTGGGAACACTAGATAGACATTCAAAACTGGAGTTGTGGGATTCAAGTTGAAACGGGTAGGCTGGATTCAGAAGGGGGTACAGCTCACTCTCACCACTCAAATTCACAGCCTGTCTTACCGCCTCTTCATACATTGAAAAATTTGGAGCTAGTTGAAAACTAGCTACCGGGACACTAGGTTGTATGAGGGCGGCCATGGACGCATTCAAATCCATCATCTGTTGGTACGACGCTACCCTAAAGTCTTCCAATGACTGTTCCAAACTAGACATGGGTTGTAAAGAGGTTTCAGTAAAAGATTCAAAGTTGTTTGGATACTGAAAACTCCCAAATGACGGTTCAGAAGCAATGTCTAGGGAAGGTGCAAAAGTTGGGTAGGACCGGTAGGAATTGAATGGTTGGACAGGGGTAGAATCAACATTTGGATAAGAAGGCGAATGAATTTGTTGATCCCAAGAATTTGAAGTGGTGACAGGAGTGAAAGATCGGCTACGAGATTGTTCAATACGTTCTGCAATAGACATAGGTCTTGGAGTTGCAACATGACTCGAAAAAGGGGTATCAACGTAAGAAGGGGTGAATGTTTGAAATGGTTGATACGAAGTGGATTGCAGAGTCAAATTGTTTGTCCTAGACGCGTCTATCCGATCTCTCAATGAAATTTTTTGCATGGATGGATCGTTCGAAGTTCGGCCAAAGCAAGAACCGTAAGAAGTAATGTCTGGTTGTGGGTACCAAAGTTCGGCAAGAGTTTTGCGAGGTGGAGTACCCATGATATGAAGAGAGAAAGAAAGAAAGGAAGAGAAAAGGAGGGGAAAAAGAATGTGATTTTTTTTTTAGATATTAACAAAAGAATGAAATATACACACAAAAAAGAATATGGACAAAAACAATCACGACACAAAAATACCACACACCTAATCGTTCTAGGGTTCACCTAGGTCAACTAGACCTGCTCTAGAACTTGATTGTCGAAGTAAAACTGTGTCGAGAAACGGGCTCAAGATACACTGATCACGAGGCTAGGTAAGTGCAGAGATAAGGGGAGGTTTTCCAACGCTTTCGCGAAGTTCCTTAATTAAATAACCCTTTCTCTTTTAGCGGTTTCCCCGTTAACACTTTCCTAGACACCCCGTAAACAATATACCGTTAAGCGAGGTTCTAAACACAGTTGACTTCTCCTAGTGAGCGCGAAGTCCTTAAGGCTTAAAGTCTAGTTTCTTTTAAATTTTGTGCGGGTAAACGTTATGCTCAAGTTCGTGATTTGTGGGCCACGGAAAAGGTGATGAAATCCTTTACCGTATGTTGTGGGGTTCGATTGCCCTTAAGTCCGTATTAATGTATGCAATGCGCAATTCAATAAAAATTCTATAAAGAATCAAACAATCATTTTTTATTTTAAGCACGGCACTGCAACAAATACGGGTTAGTCAATTTTTAGCGTTTGCTAGCGAACTTGCAAAGAATCCTGCAAAGAATAGTATATTGGATGCGTCGGATTTGAGAAGAAGGTGTTAGTAAAGTTCGTACCGTTAAGTTTTTGGGTTAGAAAACCCCCGTTGAATCAAATCCGGTAAGCTTGAAAAGTTCGCTTGCGCGGGTCAAACTACCCGGATCTTTGGCACTGTACTTTGCAATCACCTTAGCCTTGAGCGTACACTTTGCTCTCCACAATCGCCATTTGCAAATCCGCAAAAATCTGCGCTCTTGCCCACAAAAATGATCAAAAAAAAAGAAAAAGATTTTTTTTTAAATATATACAAAAAGAATATTAACCCGAATAACAAGAAAGAAAATACGTTGCCGTCTCCCCGGCAACGGCGCCATTTGATCGCACGCTAAAAGCGTGTCGGATGTTCAAAGTTCTAGAGTTTACCACGATCAGGACGGTGTCGCTATGCCGTTAGCTGGTTGAGCACGGGTCGATCCACAGGGAGATGGTTGTATGTCCGTTCGAGTTTTAGACGAGTCAATAAAGAATTTGTATGTGTTTGTTCAAACTAACCTATGTGTTTTATATGCAAGTATGAAGTTGTTAAGAAAAAGATACGAAATTGTAAGCTAAAGAAATCCGTACTCAAAACCTTTGAGCCGAGTCTTGACCAATTGAAGCTAGAGCAATCAGCAACAACGTGGATTAGGGGATTTAAGCACGGTATTCGTGGAATCCGGATTATTTACCCTTGTCTTTCCGTTCTTGTCTCTTGCTTTCGCCTCCGGCCAAACCGAACGCAACCGGTCGAGGTTAGGAATCACCGTTACCTTGGTAGGGTAGGGTGGCTAACGGAGCGCTTGCGTAACGTTTGGGCGGAGTTCAATGGAAAATAACGGAAAAAGGAAATGAGCAAAGAAACATTAACTTACAATACCGTATCTGTTCTTAACAACGATAATTACAATCATTCACAAAAAGAACCAAAAAGAGAGAACAAAAAGAACAAAGAAAAGAAAAGATTACAAGTAAGTAAGGGCATGGAATTTAAAGTGCAAGAAAGTAAAGCAAGGTAATAAAAAGCAAGAAAGAAATAAGCAATAAAAAGAACTAGAAACTAGAACTCAAGACAAGCATGGGATCAATAGCCAACCCTTAAACTTGCAAGCTCAATCAAGAGGTTGCAAGATCAAGAGAGAGGTAAAGAACTCATGTGAAATGAAGCACTAATTCCATAAGAAGATACAACCCTTGAGATCAATAACAAACCCTTAAACTTCCAAGCTCAATGAAGAGGTTGAAAGATCAAGAGAAAGCAAGAATCTCAAGGGGAAGCTAAACAAACAAGAATGATACAAAAACTCTCATCTTCATTTAACATCCACTCAATGCTCTCACTACATTTTCATGGAGGAAAGATGAAGAAGAAGAAGAAGAAGAAGAAGAACAAAACTACACTAAAAGAGGCTAAAGAAATTAACTCCTTGGTTTGGCTCAGTTCTGGGGTATTTATAGGAGGGGAACTGGAAACCTAGGGCAAGAATCTGCCCCTACAAGAAAAGACCAACATGCCCCTGAAAAACGACAACGAGAGGAGACTAAATGGCCGCGGTTCCGCGGCCTAAGCGTGCTTATGCCGCGGAACCGCGGCCGTTTAGAGGAGTTAGGCCATGAAATTTGGTGGTTTTCCCTAGTTTTTAGTACTCTTCAGTGTGGTATATGACTTTTTCTCAGAAACTCTTCCCATTTATTCCAGAATTTCAGTAGATCAAAAGGTGATGTGATGTGGATCTTTTGCCAAGATTTCCTCGAGCTCCGCGTAGATATGTTGGATCTTGTGTTGACATTGAGCTTTGTGCACGAAAATGACATCGATTTGCCATTTTGTCCCTTAAACTGGTGTGTGGCAACATACGGATAGAGAGCGGAGACCCGTGTTTTATCTGTTGTTGGCAGTAATCCGAAATTTGACGTACTTTTCCATGAATTTCACTCTTCAGAGCCGAGAACCTGTATTCTGCAAATATGTAGCAAACACTGATCAAAAGCACCTGCCTATAAACAAACGAGCGTAAGAATGGGCGGTATAAAATGCAATATTCTGGTATGAACACTCCTTAATATGTTAGGGAGTGCAGAGAGCTCACAGAAGTCAGTAAAGACTCCCGTTTCGTATGTTGGGCCATCATCCTCCTCTCGCCCGAAGGCTAAGGCCAAGGGAAAGATGAAGAAGAAACCCACCAAACCTAAGAGTGGAGTCAAAAAGGTTAAGGGGAAAAACAAGTCCAAGGTTGGGGAATCGGGGAAAGGAGAATGTTTCCACTGCAAGAAGACGGGACACTGGAAGCGGAACTGTACTGAGTACCTTGAACTCAAGAAGAAGCATGGTGATGCTTCAGCTTCAGGTGTGTTCGCGATTGAAAACTGTTTTTCTATTAACTCTTCTTCCTGGGTATTAGATACCGGTTCGGGTTCTCATATTTGCAATTCTGTGCAGGCGTTGAGAAATAGCAGAGTTTTGAAGACAGGTGATCATACTCTCCAAGTTGGAAATGGTTCCAATATAAATGCAGTTTTAGCGGGAGAGTATCACCTAGGGTTGCCATCGGGTTGTATATTGGTTTTGAACCCATGTTATTTTGTGCCAAGTATGCTTTGTAATATTATATCTGTTTCTTTGTTAGACAATGAAGGATATCATTTTGCTGTGCAACACAATGTTATGAATATTAGACTTAATCAAGAGTTGATTGGTTGTGGTACACTTAATAACGGGATATACGTCCTTAATCAACACACTATTTTCAACATTCAACACACAAGTAAAAGAAAATTTTCAGATATAAATGAAGCTTTTCTTTGGCATTGTAGACTTGGTCATATTAATGAAACAAGACTAAACAAGCTTCATAAAGATGGATATTTAAATTCTTTTGAGTATAAATCTTATGCAACTTGCCAGTCTTGTATCAAAGGTAAAATGACCAAAACTCCGTTTACTAGATACGGAGAAAGAGCTACTGAGCTCCTAGGCCTCATACATAGTGATGTATGTGGGCCAATGTCTACACATGCAAGAGGCGGTTTTTTCTACTTCATAACTTTTACTGATAATTTCTCAAGATTTGGTCATGTGTTTTTGATAAAACATAAATCTGAAACTTTCGAGAAATTCAAGGAGTACAAACATGAAGTAGAAAACCAAACAGGAATGAGAATCAAGATACTTCGATCAGATCGAGGTGGAGAGTACTTAAGTACTGAATTCTTGGACTTCCTAAAAGAGAATGGGATTCTCTCTCAGCTCACTCCCCCTTACACACCACATCACAACGGTGTGTCAGAACGACGGAATCGTACCCTATTAGATATGGTACGATCCATGATGAGTGATTTTGAGTTACCCCTCTCCTTTTGGGGACATGCATTGAAAACTGCAGGTTTTCTGTTAAACAAAGTTCCAACCAAGACCGTGTCTACCACTCCATATGAGATATGGCATGGGAAGAGACCATCTCTTAAACGAGTTATGATTTGGGGTTGTCCGGCTTTTGTCAAAAAGCAGAATCCAGACAAACTAGAGACACGATCAGTCAAATGTATATTTGTGGGATATCCAAAACATTCATTTGGGTATCTTTTCTACCACAAGGAGGAACAAAAGGTGTTTGTTTCTCAGTATGCCACATTTTTAGAAAATGAGATTTTTCCAAATGATACTGATGGCAATGTGGTAGATCTAGAAGAGGTTCTAGAAACATAAGTTACAAATGACGACTTGGCTGAAACTGACGTTGTAACAGAATCTAATGAACCTTAGCCACTCCGTAGATCTGGTAGGACTTCTCGCCCACCGGAGAGATACTACGGTTTTCTCATTGATGGTGATAGAGAAGATTGCATCATGGATGATGATGATCCTGCCAGTTTTCATCAAGTTATCACGAGTGGTGACTCTGTGAAATGGCTGGATTCCATGAGATCTGAAATGGAGTCCATGTACACCAACAAAGTATGGACTTTGGAGGATGTATCCTCCGGGATAAAACCTGTAGGCTGCAAATGGATCTTTAAAAGAAAGATCGGTGTACATGGACAGGTGGAGACCTATAAGGCAAGGTTGGTAGCGAAAGGTTTTCGTCAAAGACCAGGTTTGGACTATGACGAGACTTTCTCTCCAGTAGCCATGCTTAAAACCATTCGGATCCTACTTGCTATTGCTGCTCACTACGACTATGAAATCTGGCAGATGGACGTTAAAACTGCATTTCTAAATGGTGATTTAGATGAATGCGTTTATATGGATCAGCCAGAGGGCTTCATTGACAGTGGGAGCAGCGGAAAAGCATGTAAGTTGCTTAAATCCATTTATGGATTGAAGCAGGCATCATGGAGTTGGAACATCTATTTTGATGATGTTATCAAAGAGTTTGATTTCATCAAAAATCCAGATGAACCTTGTGTTTATAAGAAGACTGTAGGGAGAAATGTCACATTCCTCGTATTGTACATGGATGACATACTTCTGATAGGAAATGACATTCCTATGCTACAGTCGGTCAAATCATTCTTATCACAAAGGTTCTCCATGAAGGACCTAGGTGATGCCACGTACATATTGGCCATACGGATCTATAGGGATAGATCCAAAAGGTTATTGGGATTGTCCCAAACCAAGTATATCAACACCATCCAAAAGGGGTTTAGTATGGAAGACTCCAAGCGGGGTGCCTTACCCGCTTGCCACGGAGTCACTCTCTCCAAGGACGATTGCCCAAAGTCTGATAAAGAGAGAGCTCGCATGAGCATTATTCCCTATGCTTCGGCAGTAGGATCGATAATGTATGCGATGTTGTGTACACGCCCTGATGTAGCTTATGCACTTAGTGTAGTAAGCAGGTATCAGTCAAACCCAGGGGAGAATCACTGGACTGCTGTGAAGAACATTCTTAAGTACTTACGAAGGACTAAAGAATTGTTCTTGGTGTGTGGTAATGGGGATCTCCAAATGGAGGCCTTTACCGATTCGAGCTTCCAGAGTGACAAGGATGACAGCAAGTCTATCTCAGGGTTTGCATTTACCCTCAATGGAGGGACAGTGAGTTGGAAGAGTTCCAAACAGGATACCGTTGCAGACTCAACGATAGAAGCTGAGTACATTGCTGCAAATGATGCTGCCAAGGAAGCCATCTGGATGAGGAAGTTCATATCGGAGCTAGGAGTAGTTCCAACCATTATTGATCCAATACCATTGTATTGTGACAATAATGGGGCTATGGCGTTGGCCAAAGAGCCCAGGTCCCATCAGAAGTCTAGACACATCCTGAGGCGATATCATCTGATCCGGGAGATAGTTGATCGCCACGAGATCGAGATCAAGAGAGTAAATACAAAGGATAACACTGCGGATCCATTCACCAAGGCCCTCCCTCAGCCGCAGCATGAGCGACTTTTTGAGATGTTGGGTATAAGATACGCCAATAATTGGCCTTAGTGTAAGTGGGAGATTGTTGGATATATGTATGCCCTAGAGGCCATTATATTGTATGTAATGATGTGTATGTATATATATATATATATATATATATATATATATATATATATATTCAGAGGACAGTCTTGCTCGACATGATAGTATGCTATCTGGTTTCTCTTTATCATATGTTCACTTGATCATGTTTTTACTCATTTGGTACATGTTGATAAAGCCCTAAGGATATTGGCTTGACTACTGGGATTATGATGTGGATCATACTAGTGGCACACCTGTAGTTTATAAGCATATCCTTGAAATGTTCCTAGTCGTAGGTATATCGAGACAGGGCATCGATATTCCAGTGTAGACTAGCGTATACCATTCTTGTTCCATATGATGGGTGATGGATGATCCCATATCCATCTGGTGTGCTGACACCAAAGATTGTATACGGGTGCTCAGTGAGACTGGGTACACTGAACGGACTCACCGAGAACTCCTGTGTGGTATTATATCATACGTCGGATAGCAGTTCTCAGGTGACATTGGTACAGGTTAGTCTGTAGACCCGAGATCGCCATAGAGTCTTGTGTGTCCTCCCACTGTATCATGATCTCCACCCTACTACGGCTCTACTGAGTCGTACAAACAGGTGTATTTTGGGTACAGTCCCGAGGCACATGGAGGCAATGTGCAATAGGAGGGGTTTCGTCTCTCCCGGTATTGGGGGTTGATGTTGCACTGTGCACGATTGGCTATAACAGAAAGTCCCTTGCCAGGCCTGCTGAGATATTACTGATAAGTGTTATCGGTAGTTTCTCAATCTGTTATAGACCATATACCGGCATGACTTATTGAGTTATTGGGGTGGACGATTCCATCCCTAGACTCAATATGTAGCATATCTGACGAAGAGACCGGACTGTAAGGTAAGTGTTTCCAGTTGGATTGACGGGAGTTTTGACAGGTTCGCTTGTTCTTCTTCTGATCGCTCAATACCTGTAAGTGCACGGCGGCGCCCCGGCCGTCAATCCGACGGCCAAATGCGGAAGCGGTGAATAACTTTAATTTTTCTTGAACTGGCAAACCGCCGCGCACTAATACCCGGATCAAACCATTAATTAGTCCTAGCTAACAACAAGAAAGGGAAGAGAGATATACCGACGATCCAAGTCCTCCGGTCTTCTCATCATCGTCCCGATCTCCTGCGGAATGTCCCGTCTCCTCCTCGTCGCCGGAAGTGCACCACATCGCCTACTTCTTTTACGGGCTCCCACCTCAATGCCGAGGCAACTCGGGCACGAAGCTGGCTACTCGACGTGCCCAAGGTTTGCTGTAGAATGGTGTAGTCCTCAAGTCTCACTTTGGGGTTGTGGAATTGCCTTTTTGGTGGAGGGATTGAACAAGAAGTATATGGAGGAGCTTGGAGAACTTTGGTGCATGAAAATGAACAACATTTTTCCCACCTCATGAAAAATGAATCCCATCCTTCAACAAGGAAATGGCCGGCCCCTCCCTTTTGGTGTGATTGGAGAGAGAGTAAGGTTAATGGGGTGGGTGGAATGCAATGATGCAAGGAAGTGATGATGAAAGAAAAACAAATGATCACAAGGAAATCTACACTCCATCAACAACATCAACTCAACAAAGTCAAGCCATCATGAAGAGGTCAAGGTCAAGGAATGGTGCAACCATCATGACATGATAAAATGCAAAGACCCCCTCCACAAATGCCCATTTGCAACAATGCAAATAAACCCTCCTCCACCAATCTTCGGCCAATGAACGGAATAATGGAAATCGGCCGAAACGGAAAGCAAACTGGCAACTCCAGAAAACTGGTCCCGTAATAAATTACAGGAAAACCCCGATACTGTGCATACACACCCGCATCTGTATTTCGACCGAAATACAAATGCAAGGAGACAAAATCTACACTGTACTATACTAGGATCCGGCTTATACCAAAGCCGGCTAGTAATATCTATTCGATCCTGATCCGTGCAATACCGCACGTATCTGATCGAACCCTGCCATATAACCATACGGCCTATAGTACAAACTGTCCGATCCTGATCCGTGCAATACCGCACGTATCTGATCGGACCTTGCCATATCTCCATACGGCCTCTACAACCTTTCGCCCGAAAGCTGAGTAACAGAATGTGGGGGACTCTAAAGACTCGTCAACACCTTGGTTATGGATTTAACCACTAGCACGTCAGAGGTATAAGCCAATACGTAACGGGCTACCAGGTATTGACCAAAAGGGATGTCTGTGAGCGAACTCAGCCTGACAACCCTACTGAGCCTGTCAGTGACAATATCCGTACAGTCCGGTCCGTTCGTCTATGAGCATCGCATGGCGGGCCTAGGGGGTTGGTAAAAGTCAGACCCCCAAAAGCGGTACAAGTCGTATCGGAGTGTAGCCCAGAACACCCTGAGATACTACTGGAATACCTACCAGTAAATCTCCTTGCCTCGGCCGAGGGCTTCGTGTAATGGCTCTCCTAGACACAGCGCGACCTCACCCCCAATACCGGGAGAGACGAACCCCTGAAGATACGCTCACTGCCTCCATGTGGCTCGGGACTGTACCCAATTAAAACCTGTTTGCACGACTCCTTTGAGCCATGGTAGGGTAGTAATCAAAGTACAGTGGGAACTCACACAAGACAAATGACGATCCCCAGGTCGATGAACTAACCTGTACACATGTCACCAGGGAACTGCCATCTGACGTCTGGTATATGACCAACTAGCATGTTCCCGGCGAGTCCTGTCCGGTGTACTCATAACCCAATGAGCACCTGTATACATCTTAGGTGATCCAACTGACACCAGTGACTTGTGAGACCGGCCACCGCCCCTCGTCGGGGTCTCGACTGTATACACTAGTCTACTTCGGAGTATCGATGCCCTGTCTCGAAACTCACACGACTAGGGACCATTTAAGGATATGCTTATAGACTGCCAGCTCCCACGTATATGATCGCCCTCATACTGCTGGTGGTCAAGCAAGAATCCTAGGGGCTCTATCAACGTGTAATAGCAACTTGTCAGGTCACCTAAAACAGTACACGATGATAAAGGTAAACCAGATAGCATACTATCATCTCGAGTAAGACTGTCCTACCGGGATAGGTCCTCCATCAATCATTACAATCACGTACCTGTGATCCAATAATTGACTCTGAGGGCACTATCTCCAACAATCTCCCACTTGCACTCAAGGCTAATTATTGCGATGTCGCATACTCACAGCCCGTGTGATACCGAACACCCAACTCCTCTACTAGTCAGTCTCACAAAGCTAGTTTGCGAAACTATTGCGTTCGAGGAATAGCCTTAGTGAGTGGATCCGCTTTGATGTTTCTTTCTATGTCTCTCTAAATCTCAAGTTCGCGGAGAAACCCATCTCCCGAAATGAGCAATACCTGTCTTAGAATGTGTCTGGATGTCTGATGGGACATAGCTCATAAATGAACTCCAAATCCAAACTTCTTAGACTGTATCGTCAACTGAACTTAATCAGTATCCTGCGCCATGCCACCCTCAGTATTGCCTTGGACCTCCTGTCCAAAATACTGCCCCTCATCAGAAGGAAAACTATAACTCTGACAACCTCCTTGTCGTCCAGGTCACCTTGGAAGCCTGGAATGATAACTGTCTCCTGAATGAGGCTGTCATTATCATATCCCTAGAACATCCACTTATGTTCTAAAACTGCTTCCGACTGTTTCTCCAGGATTGGATTAATGTCAACTTATTGCATCTAGTGCAAGAACAACATCTGGTGTGGTACTTGACATCTCATGATTGACTCAATTGCCTAAGAAAGTGATCTGCCAATCATGCACATCCCTCTCCCTTTTAGTCTATAAGACACCTTTAGAGAGGGTGACTCCATCTTCTGCAGGTACACTACCGTGCATGGAGTCGTCCATTCTAAATACCCTTAGAATGCTGTCTAAGTACCCAGATTGGGAGACTACCCAAATCTAGATCTAAAACCATAGATCTAGTAACCAGTATGTCTGATATAATGTCCAAGTCCCATGTGGAGAAAACACTGTGTGACGACCAAAGTATAACCGGTTGTAGTATAGGAGTTTCCTTTCCTACTCTGTGTATGTCATCCAAACACCATGACATCACACCCTACTACCTTCTCAACAGATCCATCCCCTATTCTGATGAAGTCAAACCCATGACTGTCACGTCAGAAATAGATGATCTATCTCCGCTACATCTGCTTTAGTCTATAAATAGACATAAGCTACCTGTCCACCAATGCTTCCGCTGCTCCCACTGACTACGACAACCCTCTGGCAGAGTCATATAGACGTACACTTCTAAAACTAGTTTAGAACGACGCTACACTCATCCTCCCACCGGGTCTCGCAGCCTGGAACAACAGCAATGGTAATTGTGGGTAAACAAGAACTTCCCTGTCACCGTCCATGAGGCTACCGTAGTACCTCTCGGGTGCCTGAAATTACCCACCGTATCTGCGGAGTGGCCAATGGAATGTCAATCCAGATTGAATCTTTAGGTTCCTGTCAAATCTTCAGTAATCGTTTGTGGTTCTGGAATTACTTCCAGTTCTACCATACTCCCACTACTGTTTTCTGAAAAAATCCATTTTTAATAAAACTGTGGCGAGTCTAGAACAATATTGCTATTGTTCATCCAGATGGTAGAAAGTCAACCCTCGTCATAGCCTGGGTCAACCCACAAACAGCCATTACAGAAACGTGCCTTGAGTTGTCCAGTGTCTGGTTTTAATCATAAACCGGACAACTCCCCGTACCTTAACAACGTTAAGATATGAACTGTTCTATATCATATATAAAACCAGAGGCACTGATTTAACTGAACCAGATCCAAATCATGCAACTGTCTCCAGTGCATGTCTACTAAATGGAAGGAGGCCTGATTAGCGTTACTCAACTTAGGAATGCTTCCAATTATGAGTAACCTGAAAGAGAAGCAATTTCTCTTAATCACTACTATCAACTGAATACCATATACAAGTATCTACATCTTCGATCACTTTGAAGAATCCCGATACTTGCTACACCTGGTTCTCTACTCTATTCAAATACCTATAACTTCTCCAAATTCGGACCCTGTGTTTCTACGAAACACTTGTCTAAAAACTAGAGAAGTCATAAGTAAACCGAATATAGTACGAGGACCAACCCCTCTGTCCTGATGGACCCTGGACAACATACAATACTCTGTATAAGTCCCTTGAGTCTGATAACTCATTCACTGTGTGTCGTAGGTTGAAAACTGTACTTATGGTTAAGAAGAATTACACCGCTGTTTAATGCTCCTTACCTAACCATCCACTGATATAGGTAAATGTCGTAGACATAATTTCAGAAAGGTATATCTCACTCTATGAAAATAGACGTACAGATATATCAATTTGAAATTGGTGCATAACAGCGGATATTCAAAACCAAATATTTGCCAATCGGCAAACAACCCAGGTGATTTCCTCAAATATCACCGATTACAACGAATCCCGATATAATGAGGATAATCACCCAATTCCCAATAACTTACTCCCACTCATCATCTGTAAAACCATACAGATGTGAGAATCGTACCTGGTAAATACATATCCTGGAGTAAGTATCTAATCGGGAAATCAGTTTTCCTTTAACATTACACAGTGAAACTGAAATATTGAAATGTTCCGATGGGGTATCCTGGTATTCTTAGTAATGCCTCTTCCAGATTCACGACTGTAACCGTATAATTCTTTGCCACCTCTCCAAATCCCTTCATTTGTCTTTAGTCTTTACCTTCTGTACACCCCTTTAGGCCAGATGGTTTTCTTCCTTCCCTACCGTTCGGCACCAGCCTATGGTTTGGAAGAAGACTATCCAATAAGCATAATGGGTGTACTGTCCCAATCCTAGGAACACTCGCAATGAGAGAGGGTGAAGATAAAAGACAACCGAATAAACCTTATTCCTATTTCTCCTGGACCAGAATCCATCCCCGAACTGGAACAAGTTCCTTTCGAGTTCGTATATAACCATACGATGGAGTATCCAATAAACTGTGGATCTTCGTAGTGATACGGAGTGTCCTGGAGAAATACAAAGGTGATTTTAGGATTGGCGAAGGAATACTTGGTTTGGTCGTGAATATCTGTTGCAATTTACTTTGCCCTCTTACTAATCCCTTGCTTTGTCTTAACTTAATACCTTCTGTACACCATCGTTAGGCTAATTGGTTTTCTTCATTCCCTACCGGTCGGCACCAGCCTAAGGTTTGGAAGAAGACTATCCAATTTGCGTAATAGGTGTACTATCTCCTAAACTAAGGAGTACTCGCAACCTGAGAGAAGGAAAAAGGAAAAGACAACTGAATAATCCTATCCGTTTTCTCCAGAACCGGAAACCATCCTCGAATAAATTCTTTCGAGTTCGTATCTAACCATACGATGGTTTTGTCCAATTGAAGTGGACGTTCGTAGTAATACGGGGTGTCCTGGAGAAAAGGGTAAAAGTAGGAGTGGCAATGAGGTTTGCAACTCTGACAATCCAAAAGCCAGTGTTAAAGAAGGTTCGGTTAATATTGGTCACTGAGTCATAGTCTTAGGGTCGGGTCAATGGTCGCTGCCAAAGAGAGAGAGAAAAGAAACACTCAGCGTGCACTCTAACCTAGATCAGAATGGTTACCAATTTATCTAATCTGGAAACCTCCCACTGTACCTCAAATTCTCCTCCAAACCTGAAAGAAGAATTAGTCGGGGTCACCCGAGGAGTAAACTAACTCATCAGTGGGAATCGGGATCCAACTATCATCGCATGACAACGTGACGGAATCCGCTCACGGTATCACACTCCAGAAGGTATGCGCATATCTGGCAAGTTTCAGTTCTTTTGAAACTCCCGATGTGATTTCTGCCCCATGCTCTTATGACCTTGACTTTGGCCAACAAATCATAAGTCACATGTCAAGTTCTACCCGTCATTCTCCAGGTTGATTCGAATCCACCCGCACAAGCCCTTGACTTTGGCCAACAAGGCTATACGACTGTTCCAAACCAACGTATCTATCTATGCTGCATATGAATAACCAACAGCTACTAAACACTGTGCCTTGACTTTGGCGAACAAACACAGCTTGAATACTATTGACTACCCATATGAAACGACGGAGGGCTACGAATGGTTTCTGGCGAAAACCTTTAACGTAAAGAACTTGATATCGTTGAAGGAACTGATAGCTTTTAAAAATATAGTGACGAAAACCGTTGCTAAAGAGGTCACTCCCGGTGAAGGGATCTCGGCTCTTTCCCCGTAGAATGGGGTGCAGGATATTCTAACTGAATACCACGGTGCAAAGCAAAAGTAATCGGCTATAGTGAAGTTAATGCCCTGACGCAAACTTCTGTCCAAGGGGTCACTCCCGGTGAAGGGATCTCGGCCCTTGCCTCGTCGACTGAGGAGCAGGATATTCTAAATGAATACCGCGATGCAAAACAAAAGTGAACGTCCTTGCAATAACAGCTTTTTGAAAAGTGTTCCAACAACATCAGATTAGGTTTGTTTTTAACTTGCATTGATCCGAATCAATGCAGTCCCATCAATTGATCACACCAAAAAGAACGAAAATATACTGATGTACGTATATGCCATCCGCATTCGCCACTGGGTCCCGTCATTACCCGTTAGGTTAGCTAACTAACGACAGAGCGGGGACTGGACTAGCGCGGATGCAAAACATATACAACATCTACTAATATATATACAAATATATTATATTCGCTCAAGGCGTGAATAAAATGCAACATCACAGAGAATGAACAGCATCACAGAAACAATACAGATATCTGGGATCCCCGGGTTTCACAGAGCCACTACTGAAACCCGACGTTCCCCTGGTCGTGTGGATAGCCTGTGCAATGAGATCCTAGACCCCTACGGGCGCGGCAAGTCACCCGCCAAAACCTGAAGCGAGGCAGCCCCCTTCAGCACCGTGAATGGACCACCCAGCACTTCACGGAATCCGGTAACTTAGGCACCCCTCCTGGGTCAACCTGTACCCCCTACGAGTGCGGCGAATAGCCCGCCAATCCTAGAGTGAAGCCCCCTCCGTCTCAATGCCATGAGATGCGGGCTTGTTGCCCTCTAGAACCCAGCTATCCGTGCACCCCTCCGCGGGACAATCCTAGTACAGAAAGTAAAATATACATACAACGGGTACATCGACCGCAACCAGGTCGTGCCCCAAAATAATAATACAAACAGGCAGTGACGGCAGTCCACATGTTGGACGCTCGCCTCGCAATATCAAATGTACATAATACAACCACAACTGTACTAGCATTGCATCCAGGCTATCCCCCACGACCAATCCGCAACATCACAGCAAAAACAGAACATCAACGTGAAAGTCACGTTCGCAAATCCGTCTAACCGGGCTATAGCAGTTAGACCGGATTTACCGATCAAGTGACATTCACGGTCGCAGATATAATGTAAATACTGTGAAATAATGTGTTTAAATATCCGATCGATCAAACTTTAACAAGTGGGCCCCCAAGCATTACTGTAGCACTCACAGAAATTCTGGGCCCAATTTTAATATTCCAAAACCCCAATTTTAAGCCCAGAAAGCCTCTGTAAAAATTTGGTGCAGTGAAGCCAATAGAGTGCGGCGGAACCGCGGCCCAAGGGGGGGTTTGGCCGCGGTTCCGCGCTCCTACTGTGGAGACACTTCATCGAATTTTCACAGATCTCTTATATTTTCCAGTACATCACTTTTCTGTAACCTGAAAAATTTTTCGACACCAGAAAATTTTAACAGAAAACTGATGCAAGCAAAAATGCGAATTTTGGAATTTTGGTCGATCGGAAATGCAAAACACATTAAACCAAGCTAGACTAAGTTAATGGCGAGGCTCTGATACCACTGTAAGTGTACGGCGGCGCCCCGGCCGTCAATCCGACGGCCAAATGCGGAAGCGGTGAATAACTTTAATTTTTCTTGAACTGGCAAACCGCCGCGCACTAATACCCGGATCGAACCATTAATTAGTCCTAGCTAACAACAAGAAAGGGAAGAGAGATATACCGACGATCCAAGTCCTCCGGTCTTCTCATCATCGTCCCGATCTCCTGCGGAATGTCCCGTCTCCTCCTCGTCGCCGGAAGTGCACCACATCGCCTACTTCTTTTACGGGCTCCCACCTCAATGCCGAGGCAACTCGGGCACGAAGCCGGCTACTCGACGTGCCCAAGGTTTGCTGTAGAATGGTGTAGTCCTCAAGTCTCACTTTAGGGTTGTGGAATTGCCTTTTTGGTGGGGGGATTGAACAAGAAGTATATGGAGGAGCTTGGAGAACTTTGGTGCATGAAAATGAACAACATTTTTCCCACCTCATGAAAAATGAATCCCATCCTTCAACAAGGAAATGGCCGGCCCCTCCCTTTTGGTGTGATTGGAGAGAGAGTAAGGTCAATGGGGTGGGTGGAATGCAATGATGCAAGGAAGTGATGATGAAAGAAAAACAAATGATCACAAGGAAATCTACACTCCATCAACAACATCAACTCAACAAAGTCAAGCCATCATGAAGAGGTCAAGGTCAAGGAATGGTGCAACCATCATGACATGATAAAATGCAAAGACCCCCTCCACAAATGCCCATTTGCAACAATGCAAATAAACCCTCCTCCACCAATCTTCGGCCAATGAACGGAACAATGGAAATCGGCCGAAACGGAAAGCAAACTGGCAACTCCAGAAAACTGGTCCCGTAATAAATTACAGGAAAACCCCGATACTGTGCATACACACCCGAATCTGTATTTTGACCGAAATACAAATGCAAGGAGACAAAATCTACACTGTACTATACTAGGATCCGGCTTATACCAAAGCCGGCTAGTAATATCTATTCGATCCTGATCCGTGCAATACCGCACGTATCTGATCGAACCCTGCCATATAACCATACGGCCTATAGTACAAACTGTCCGATCCTGATCCGTGCAATACCGCACGTATCTGATCGGACCTTGCCATATCTCCATACGGCCTCTACAACCTTTCGCCCGAAAGCTGAGTAACAGAATGTGGGGGACTCTAAAGACTCGTCAACACCTTGGTTGTGGATTTAACCACTAGCATGTCAGAGGTATAAGCCAATACGTAACGGGCTACCAGGTATTGACCAAAAGGGATGTCTGTGAGCGAACTCAGCCTGACAACCCTACTGAGCCTGTCAGTGACAATATCCGTACAGTCCGGTCCGTTCGTCTATGAGCATCGCATGGCGGGCCTAGGGGGTTGGTAAAAGTCAGACCCCCAAAAGCGGTACAAGTCGTGTCGGAGTGTAGCCCAGAACACCCTGAGATACTACTGGAATACCTACCAGTAAATCTCCTTGCCTCGGCCGAGGGCTTCGTGTAATGGCTCTCCTAGACACAGCGTGACCTCACCCCCAATACCGGGAGAGACAAACCCCTGAAGATACGCTCACTGCCTCCATGTGGCTCGGGACTGTACCCAACTAAAACCTGTTTGCACGACTCCTTTGAGCCGTGGTAGGGTAGTAATCAAAGTACAGTGGGAACTCACACAAGACAAATGACGATCCCCAGGTCGATGAACTAACCTGTACACATGTCACCAGGGAACTGCCATCTGACGTCTGGTATATGACCAACTAGCATGTTCCCGGCGAGTCCTGTCCGGTGTACTCATAACCCAATGAGCACCTGTATACATCTTAGGTGATCCAACTGACACCAGTGGCTTGTGAGACCGGCCACCGCCCCTCGTCGGGGTCTCGACTGTATACACTAGTCTACTTCGGAGTATCGATGCCCTGTCTCGAAACTCACACGACTAGGGACCATTTAAGGATATGCTTATAGACTGCCAGCTCCCACGTATATGATCGCCCTCATACTGCTGGTGGTCAAGCAAGAATCCTAGGGGCTCTATCAATGTGTAATAGCAACTTGTCAGGTCACCTAAAACAGTGCACGATGATAAAGGTAAACCAGATAGCATACTATCATCTCGAGTAAGACTGTCCTACCGGGATAGGTCCTCCATCAATCATTACAATCACGTACCTGTGATCCAATAATTGACTCTGAGGGCACTATCTCCAACAATACCCGGGTGGCCGTTTCATTTAGCTGACCGCTTGCGGCTTGTAGGTGTTTGATATGATCATCACCTACTGCTGGCGTATTGACGAGTCTTAGAGTCCCACACAGAAGTTTCCTGGCTCAGGCGAAACGATGTGGTGTGCATATGAGATATGTGCGGGAGCTTGATTAAATACGTGTATATGATACCGTATTTTAATCGGGCGTTTTATATTAGTTGGGTCGTATGAGATATGACCGGTTTATTAAATCAAGTGTTGATTTAATATTGACTTTTATCTCATTTATTTAAACCTTTTTCTTTTGATGGATGCATGCATGCATATGTACATGTTGATGTGCATACACACATACATACATGCATTTGTATCATGGTTGATGATACAACTTAGATGGCAATATAAGACTCACATGGTTCATATTTATATATATGGATATTTTTGTTTTAAGTTAAAGATAAAGGAAATTAAATTAATGACCCATTTCTTCACAAATGACTCATTGTTTCTACACACTTCCTTGGTTGACCTTTGACTTAACCTTGGTTAATTTCCTTTGCTCTTTAACTCATCACAAAATATCTAGATATTATTATTAACCATGGTTTGTATTATGATATTTATCTCTCTCTCTCTCATTATTATTAGGAGATCATTATTCATCCAAAAGAAAATATTGCCATCTTCATCTTCCTCTCTCTAGCTCTCTCTTGAGTTCTAAAATTGAGTGAGGTTAAAAGAAAGAAAGGGTTTTAAGTGAGAACCTAAACCACTTCATCATCCTATACATCTCTAGCTACTTTATGTAGGGTGTTTGCTTCAAGGATTTCATAGATCAAGTGAAACAACAAGCTTTAAGCAAAGGACTTCGTGTGGATCGTCGTGGACTTGGAAGCGTTCAAGCGAGCCGTTCCAAACCTTAGGAGATCTAAGGAGTTGCCCTAGGAGGTCTACAAAGGTTGTAGTCTCTCCACTTAGTGTTAGATAATCTTTTATATGTGATACTATTAATTGTTACTCAATAATTCTAGTTCGATTCCTAGTTAAGTTTTCTTAGCACCTCTTAAAAATCAAAGTTGTGGCATGTGTGATGCTTCCAAACCCTATATGAGGCACTTAGGAAACCCTACAGTAAATACTTCATGATTTATGAGATTAGCATGAAAAAGCTCAAACACATACACTACTGCATGCATGAAATCTTTGGGCAAAACTTGGAAATTTTTTTCATTCAAAACGATTTTCAATTTCAAGTTCAAAATTTTATATGCATTTCTTCTTCAGACGTCTGTACAAGTCTTCTTTTGACGTCTGCGCACTATTGTTAAACATACACATGTTTTGAAATATCAGTTTCTTCTTCAGAACAAATGTCTGAAGCATACCAGAACAAACATCTGGTTGTTCTCTGGATTTTCATTGTTTAAAACAATTGATAGAACAAACGTTTGTCCATGCTTCTTCATACGTCTGTTTGTTCTCTGTATTTTTGGCTAAAACTTTTTTAAGAATAAACGTTTGTCAAACCTTTTTCAGACGTCTCGTTGTTCTCTATATTTTCATGGCATTCAAACTTTTTGTGGGAACAAACGTCTGAACCTTATTGGCACAAACGTCTGAAAGTTAAAAACTTTGAAAATCTTTTCTTCTTCAAACGTGTGTCACTTGTTCTTCAAACGTCTGGTTGTTTTCTGTACTTTTATTGGCCATATTTTGAAAACCACGTCAAACGTCTGAAGCTCATGACGATAAATGTCCGAAGTTAGTTTTGTTTGAAAAATATTACCGTTATGTATATTTAATTCTATAACGGCTAGTTTTATTTTGCCTTCAGACGTCTGTTCTTAGGCGTAATAAATGCATGTATTTGTTTGATTTTTGTGTGGGATTTAAAAGGAATTCTTGTGTAGTTATTGCATAACAACTATTCTGAAAAATTTCATTCATTCTTTGAGTTCATCCTCACCCACCAAAAGAAAAAGAATAACACTTGAGTTTTAATTACAAATCTAATACTCCATTGAAGTGTTCTAGAGCTTGAATTGTAAACTTTTGAGAAGAGTATCTTAGATTGTAATCTTCTTCTTTTTCTCTCTTTGTGTGGAATCTCTTGAGTGTAGCAGGATTCTTCTAGGCGAGGAGAAGTGTTGTGAAGAGTGTCACTCGTGTGTTGAGTGACGTGTTGTTGTGGGTGCGCAACGTGTTGTCTCAGTAGAGACGTGATTTAAGAGGAACGGGCTCATCGCCTAAAGAAAGTGAACTAGGGAATCTCCCGAACATCTCTAAATTGCTTGTGTTTGCACTTTGTTTCTCTCTTGCTTGCATATTATCTTGTGCTATATTTGTGTTTGCTTTTATCTTGCAAGTAGAATTTTTAATTTGTGGGCTTTGTTAGTATAATCCTATTCACCCCCCTCTAGGATTATTTCAATTGGTACCAAAGTGATGTACTCTTTTTGTTAGGATTAAAACCCTAGAGATATCCTATGACATCTTCTTCTTCACATAATATGGGACACTCCCAATCCCTCACCAAACTACCATATTTTGATAGTATTAACTTTACCATTTGGAAAGTTAAGATATAGTCCATTTTAGAATCATAAGGTAGAGATGTGTGAAGATACACCTTTTTGAAGGGGTATGAGTTACCCACCACCGATGATGGTAGTTGGAGTGTAGTTGATAAAAAGGCTTATGAAACTAATCATAAAGCCAAATTTGCTTTCTTTTCTTGTCTCAATGAAAATAATTTAGTTCGTGTTATAAAATGTAAAAGTTCTTTTGCTATGTGTAAAATTTTATTAGTTGCTCATGAAGGGAGTTCCAATGTTAAGAAGGCTAAATTAATCTTTTGAAAACAGAATATGAAAATTTTCGAATGTTGCCTGATGAAAACTTTGATGATATGTTTAGTCGTTTTACTTATATCACTAATTCTCTTGACTCCTTGTTAGATGATCCCATAAAGAATGAGGAAAAGATGAGGAAGATACATCGATCGCTCACCAAGAAATGGAAAATAAATATGACCACTCTCAAGGAGATAGCCGACATTGAGGTCATGTCTTTTGATGAGCTTCGAGGAAATCTCAAAATTTATGAGATTGAACTCAAATCCAACGACCTAGAAGATGAAAGTGGAGAAGAAAGACACGCTCAAGACCATCGCTCTCAAGGCTACATCCAAAGCATCATCCAAATCTAAAGCTCCATTCAAATCAAGCGAAGATGATGAACTTAGTGGAAACGATGAGGATATCGCTTTCATGACAAGGCAATTCAACAAATTCCTCAAGTTTCGAAGAAACATCAAGAGAGGAACCTTTTCAAGAGATCGTCCCTACAACAACAACATCAAAGATATTGGGCCTTGCTTTAAGTGTAGGAATGTCATGACCCGAAAACGACACGTGACTGGCACTTGAATTACGTGAAGTCTATAGGACCCCACTGTAACCCAAGTAAGTCGAAAACCAGGAATCTAAACATTTTTAAGTAAATAATGGAGGTGAAGTTTTGAAAAATGGTTGTTAATGAAATCAAGTTTCTCTTTTTAAAATATAAATAATGTTCGTTGAAAATACAAATGGATTGTATACTAAAGTTTGAAAACATTTTCGTTATTTGAAATTTGGGCAGCACCTCCTTTGTAAATTTTGATAAAAAACCAGTACATAAGTATAAATATAATCCGCATCCCCAATCGGGAGCTATCACATCGCCTAAACGGCGGAATCACAACCACACAATATATACGACGTCCAAGGCAAAGATCAACACAAGAAAGAAAGTAAAAGAAGTACGAAAAATATCATCAAAATGCAACTATATCGTCATCAACTCAACATAAAGAATAATATACAAGTCTCGCTCTAAGTCCAAAAGAATATACAAGTTTGGTTTCTAGGTCCACAAAATATACAAGTCTGGTTGATAGAGTTTTTAACTTGACTACAAATGAATAAAAATATACAAACGGTGGTTACGATTTGTAATGTAATCCACCTACCTAGCAATCACCCAAAAAGAAGAAACGTGCCAGCAAACCGCTACTGGTCCGAGTGGTCGGTCCTATAAGAAAACTATAGCACAACGGGAGTGAGTTGCCAACTCGTGAGTAGAAGACATCATTAGGTAGAAATCGAACGCATAACGATCTACCTAGGTCATATTGTAATATACCATCATACTATGAGATAACGAAAGTGGACGTGTGTGTAATATCGTGTCAGTATCAATATATAACGTTTCGGAAAAATTTGTGGATAATTAATTATTTTATTTTATTTAAAAAATGTTATTTTAAATTTATAGTTTTGATAAAAAGACTTTTTATAAATGGTTAGGGTATTTAAGTAAAATGGTAATTAGTTTAGGTAACATTAGTTTGTAAGGAAGGGTTTTTGTGAAAAGTTTTAATTTCTATGTGGTATATAGAGTTGTGTGGGGGTTTATGTGCATATTTTGATAATCATGAGGTTAGGGTTATGATGAACCTCACCCACACCACACCAAGGGATGCACCTCAAGCCACCACCTCACTCTTGCACACATGCACCTCACCCCTCTATGGTGACACCTCCTCCTCCCCTTATCAACACATAACTCCTTTAATTATTAGTTATCAAACTGAATATAGATTTTCAAAACACTTAGCATGTAGTGAAGCTCTCTACCCTCACTAAGAAAAAAAAGAAAAGAAAAGCTAGAATTCCATGAATTTTGATTCAAATCCCTCAAGCTAGGCTCCTCAACTCCTTGTGCACCTTTTGAAGATTTAGCTCAGTGGAATTCTTCATATAGGTATAACCCTCAACCTTTCAGGTCTTAGTAAGAGTTCTGTACAAGTAGTGTTTACGATATCGGGAAAAAACGTATTTTTGTTAGAGTTTTAGCTCTGTTAGTATCTGCTATAATTATACTAATCCCTAAATAAATCTAACAGTGCAGTAGCATGATATTAGAACCTAGAGTGCACCCTAGAAACCCGGACCTATTCCTGTCCATTTCGACCGGCGGAATCCTCCATTTTCTCGGTACCGCCGGTTTTATTGGTGAGTTGGGGTTTGAGATTTTGTGGGTAGCTCTCTGTAGGTTATATATGGTATTTGGTATACTTTGATTTTCCTAAACAGTCTGTAAATAAAATCTGGAAGCTAATTGCTTTGCTTTTTATAATATCTTAACGTATGATATGGACATTTCATATCACGTTTTGTGTTTTCTCAAAATACGACGAGTGGGGGTAGCTCTAGTTAGCCTAGGGTCTGTGTAGCACACGATATTCTCACGTATCACGTTACGTATGTAAGTTCATTTAGAATTTACGTTTTTCGCTGTATCGGAATTTAGCCGCTTATATACGAAAGTTCTTTTCGATGTTAGGTTCGACCGCGGGGACTTCGGAGGCAACGAGGAAGGGAAAAGGAGTGATGGGATCCGAGTAGTCAAGACTTGTTCCGGTGAGTAGACTAAATATCTACCGGGGGACATTGTATGGGTGGCGTATAGCGCACGAAACTAGAAGTTTTGTTATATTTGTTTTCCATTCATATTGTTTGCATAATTAAACCTAGTATTGCGTTGTATGCATTCATACCTATAAATCGTTGTTACTTAACACTTACTAGGACATTTGCACTATTACCGATGCGTTATGTTGCACTTACACATGCTTACATGCTACACTATACCCCATCGGTAATTAACATGTCACGTACACCCTTAAAACTTGCTATGTCACCTATAATCTATTGCGCATCGTTAATATCATTAATAACTGTTGTTATGCACCATTGCTATTGTTTTGACACATCATATCTCATTTTCATTGCTATTACTTGTATCATGATATATTGGATTATGAGATTTTCCTTGTTTCGAGTTTTATGCATTACTGGTTATATTCTACTGTTCTTCGTGATTGATGTGATATGTCCACCATGAGTTGTTATTTTTATGATTTGGTTTTAATCCCAACCGAGTGGAGGGCTATACGGTTGCTGATTTTTCCATTATCCGGACTGAGTGGAGGGGGATATACAGTCGGATACATGGTGGACCCGTCGAGACCGAGGGGCAGAAAAGCCGCATTAAAGGCGTGGAGCCTAGCGAGGACACTCGATACCGGAGATAGTTTGAGAAACATGGTGGATATCTGGAGGATACCGACCGATGTTGTTGGCTGTCAGGATCGTTCGGGGAACGATACATGCTAAAACTGAAGATTTGTGTCGATGTTTGACACTGGATTTGAGGATCGTTATGAAAATGACCAAGATTTTGGAACACCTGACGAGATTTCTGTTTCCTTTTATACAGGCACTATAGTTACATATTCATATTTCATATGTTATCATATATCATGTCTACCTGATGCATAGTTTTAGTCACTATTTCGTTATGCATACAGTTTCAACTGTTGGATGTTAGTTTATTCGCTGAGTTAGCAACTCAGCCCCGTTGTGCCTTAGTTCCTTGCAGGAGACGGGTGGATGCATAGCTGGTTTGCGAACACAGATGTCATAGCTTTCATCGTTTATCTTGCTATATGGGTATTTTGTATCTTGTATCTAGTGTCACTCCATTAGACTATGTATATTATTTGACTTAGAAAGAGGGTATACTTATGTTTGTATTTCGGGTCGATTGAGTAGAATCGACTAGTTATGTTTGATTGTGCTTTCTGTTACTTTTATGGATGTGATTCTTCGCTTCTGAGCGTCGTATATTATTTGCGTTGGTTGTTTCCGCCGATTGGCGTTGATTTTGCTCCCAAGTAGGGGATGCCACTATATTAAATGTTTATGTACTTTCTTTTCTTAAATATTACAAAGGAGGTGCTGTCGAAATTTCCAATACTAAAACCAATTATTTTAACTTCATCTTAAAAACCATTCGACATGTGACCTCATTTTCTTTATTTTTTTAACTGTACTTTCTAATTTTCGCAAACAGGTTTTAGATCTTGGTTTTCTGGCTTACTCAGATTGTGTCGGCATCTTTAGACGTCACATAATCTGTTGGGTTACACTAGCGCCCCGGCCATCTACCGTGACCATTTGCGGAACAAATTTTTTTCTAGAGTTTAAAACTGACGCTAAATGAAACCCGTCTAGAATCTACCATATACCCTAAACTAGCTAACTAGGAGTGGCTATCTACTATGATAGAGATTCTCACCAAGAGTGTAAGTCCACGTTACCTCTCCCGGTTCTTTCGGGCTTGCGGAAATGATGAAAATCGATTTTTCTTTTGGTGGTAACATGGACACAAAATACGGATCTTTGTTAAACAACTATCTAACAACCTAACTAGGAGTTTTACCTACTCGGTTAGGGGTTATAACTTAACTTGAACTCCTTCTCTTGGACTCCTTGTGGTGGTCGGATGGTTCTCTCCTCGTCGTCTCTTTATGCCAAAGATGGATCCACCTGAAAGCTTCTACCTTTGGCTCCAACCTCAATCTAGAGGAAACTAAAATCCTTGGCTTGCTAGACCTTGGACCTTAGAATGAGTAGAGAAGTGTTTTAGGGTTTTATCTCTATGGTTCTTGCTTCTCAACACATGAGACAATAGAACCATGAACTAGAGAGAGCAAGAGGAAGAGGGAGAGCTTGAGGATGAGAGAGAATGAGAATGATAGAACGAGCAAGACTTTTCTCACCCTTGCTCTCATAATCCAAAATAATCATAACCAATAATAGTAATTGAGTATTATGTGATGGTTCAAGTCAAAATGGCAATATCATTTCATGCACTCATTTTGTAAAGAATAACAAGCAAGCAAAAGTCTTTGCCATGAAATGATAGCCATTGTAATGATGATGGTCAATAAGTCCAACCTAGTCAACCGGTCAACTAAGTCAACAAAGTCAACCTTTCAACCCAACCATGGCACAATAATACTTAATTAATATTATCATTAATCATATTTCTTATTCTCATTAGGGTTTAGCAAAAGTCAACAGTCAACAACCCTAATGAGAATCCTCTGCCTCTGTTTCTGTCAACTGTGCATACACACCCGCATCCGCGTTCCGAGGAACACGAATACAAATGAGATAAAACTAATCCCAAAACGTACACTAGGATCTGGCTTAAACCAAAGCCCGCTAGTGATAACTGCCCGGACACTAAACGTGCACAAGTGCACGGATGTGACCGAACCCTGTTGCAAAACCATACGACCTCTACTCTTTTGCCTAAAGGCGAATAGCTCTCTGTGTGGGACATTAAAAACTCGACACTACGCTGGCAGTGGGTTTAACCACAGACCGCAAGCGGCACTAGCTGTGCGTAACGGCCCCCAGGTAGATGCCGATAAGAAGACGGACGAGGTGAAACCCATCTGAACTTCTACTGAGCCTGAATGTGACAATCTGCGTACAGTCCGGTCTGTTCGTCTGAGAATATCGCATGGCGGGCTTAGAGGGCGGTAAACGTCAGTCCCCTAATAGCCGTACAAGTCGTGTCGGAGTGTAGCCCAGAACACCCTGAGATAACATTGGAAACCTACCAGTATATCTCGCTTGCCCTGGCCAGGGACTTTGTGTAATGGCTCTCCTAGACACAGCGCAATATCAACCCCCAATACCTGGAAAGACGAATCCTGTCTAACCGTCACTGCCTCTAAGTGCTTCGGGACTGCACCCAACTACTACCTGTTTGCACGACTCCTTTGAGCCGTGGTAGGGTATTAATTTAAGTACAGTGGGAACACACTCGAGGCGAAGTGACAGTGTCAAGTCAGCGGACTAAGCTGTACTCATGTCACTTGGAAACTGATAACTGACGATAGGTATAATACCAACCAACAGTTCCCGACGAGTCCTGTCCAGTGTACTCGTAACCTAACGAGCACCCGCATACTATCTCAAGTACGACATACTGACGGCTGTGGGACAGACCGTCTCCCCTGCTGGGATGAGAAGCGCATACGCTAGTCTACTCCGGAGTATCGATGCCCTGTCTCGATAGTCCTACGACTAGGGACCTGCATAAGGATGTGCTTGTGGATTACCCAGCCCCCACGAGTGTGACTGCCATCACAACGCTGGTAATCAAGCAAAGATCCTAAGGGCTCCACTAATGTGTATAGGTGATGTACTAACAGAAACACATGTACACATTAAAGTAGAAACAAACCAAGTAGCATACTACCATTTTAAGCAAGACTGTCTATACAAGGTGAATATCCCAAGCTTCCATTAAGTAATATACAAACTAGTATGATACAGTAATGGCCTCTAGGGCATATACACTAACAATCTCCCACTTGCACTAAGGCCATGTACTGGCGTATCGAAGACCTATCATCTCGATCATCCGCTCGAACTGAGTCTGGGGTAAGGCCTTCGTGAGTGGATCAGCAGTGTTATCTTCCATAGTAACTCTCCGAACCTCGATCTCCTGGCGACCCACGATCTCCCTGATCAGGTGATGCCGCTTCAAGATGTGTCTGGACTTCTGATGGGACCTGGGTTCCTTCGCTAAAGCTATAGCCCCGTTGTTGTCGCAATACAGAGGTATTGGATCAACAATGGACGGAACCGCCTGAAGTTCTGTCAAGAACTTCCTTATCCAGACGGCTTCTTTTGCGGCATCTGCAGCAGCGATATATTCCGCTTCCATCGTCGAGTCAGCAACGGTTTCCTGTTTGGAACTCTTCCAACATACCGCCCCTCCATTGAGGGTAAAGACATAACCCGACATGGACTTGGAATCATCCTTGTCACTTTGGAAGCTGGAGTCAGCAAAGGCCTCGATCTGGAGGTCTTTTCCTCCATACACCAAGAACATCTCCTTAGTCCTTCTCAGGTACTTGAGAATGTTCTTTACTGCTATCCAGTGCTTCTCCCCAGGGTTTGACTGATACCGGCTTACCACACTCAGTGCATAAGCTACATCTGGTCTGGTACACAACATCGCATACATTATAGAGCCTACCGCAGAGGCGTAGGGTATAATAGACATGCGATCCCTTTCCAAATCAGTCTTGGGAGACATCTCTTTGGAGAGGGTGATCCCGTAACAAGCCGGTAGATTACCGCGCTTGGAATCTTCCATACTGAATCTTCTCAGTATGGTGTCGATGTACCTGGACTGTGAAAGTCCTAATATCCTCTTGGATCTGTCACGAAAGATCCGGATCCCCAGAATGTACGAGGCATCACCCAGGTCTTTTATGGAGAACCTGTGTGACAAGAACCCTTTGACAGATTGTAGCATAGGAATGTCATTTCCTATCAAAAGAATGTCATCTACGTACAATACGAGGAATACGACATTTCTTGCTACAAATCTACTATAGATGCATGGTTCATCTGGATTTTTGATAAAGCCAAATTCTTTGACCGTCTCATCAAAACAGATGTTCCAACTCCGCGATTCCCGCTTTAGTCCATAGATGGACTTAAGCAACTTGCACACCTTTCCGCTGCTCCCACTCTGAATGAAACCTTCTGGCTGGTCCATATAGACACACTCGTCTAAATTTCCATTTAGAAAAGCGGTCTTTACGTCCATCTGCCAAATCTCATAATCGTGGAAGGCAGCAATGGTAAGAAGGATCCGAATGGATTTCAGCATAGCCACTGGAGAAAAGGTTTCATCATAGTCCAAACCAGGTCTTTGACGAAAACCCTTTGCAACAAGTCTAGCCTTATAGGTCTCAACCTGTCCATCTACACCAATCTTCCTTTTGAAGATCCACTTGCATCCTACGGGTTTTACCCCATTTGGAGAAACGTCCAACGTCCATACTTTGTTGGTGTACATGGACTCCATTTCGGTCCGCATTGCATCCAGCCATTTTACCGAGTCAACGCTCTGAATGTCCTGCTGGAAGCTAGTCGGCTCATCGCTATCAATGATGCAATCCTCTCTATCCCCGTCTATGAGAAAACCGTAGTATCTCTCGGGCGGATGAGACTGCCTACTACTCCTGTGGAGCGGCGCAGGAACGTCCTGATCTTTCGAACCCTCTGGTTCTACTAAGCTTTCAGAAATAGCTCGTGGTTCTGGAATTTCTTCCAGTTCTATTGCGCTCCCACTTATCTGATTTTCCAAAAACTCAGTTTCCAAGAAGTGGGCATGACGAGAAACAAAAACCTTTTGTTCCTCTTCGCAATAGAAGAAATATCCTTTGGAGTTCTTTGGATATCCCACAAACTTGCACTGTACTGAGCGTGCTTCGAGTTTGTCCGTATACTGCTTTTTGACAAAAGCTGGACATCCCCAGATCATCAGCTATTGAAAATAGGGTTTCTTCCCACTCCATATCTCATATGGTGTGGTAGGCACAGTCTTAGTTGGAACTCGGTTCAAAAGGTATGCAGCTGATTCTAGCGCATATCCCCAGAATGATCGCGGCAACTCATCGTTACTCATCATGGACCGTATCATATCCAATAGCATTCGGTTCCGTCTCTTCGATACACCGTTATGTTGCGGAGTGTATGGAGGAGTAAGCTGAGAGAGAATTCCATTCTCTTTTAGGTAATCCAGGAACTCGGCACTCAAGTATTCACCACCTCGATCAGATCTCAGTGTCTTGATACTTTTGCCGGTTTGTTTTTCTACTTCATTCTTATATTCCCGGAATTTTCCAAAGGCTTCGGATTTATGTTTCATTAGGAAGACATATCCGTACCTTGAAAAGTCATCCGTAAAAGTAATAAAGTAAGAATAACCGCTTCGCGCATGTGTAGACATTGGACCGCACACGTCGCTGTGTACGAGTCCCAAGAGCCCGCTCTTACTCCGTGTCCAGTGAACGGAGTCTTTGTCATCTTTCCTTTGAGACAGGATTGACAAGTTGCATATGATTGATATTCGAACGGATCCAAATATCCTTCTGTATGTAACTTCATCAACCTTCTCTCATTGATGTGACCCAGTCTACAATGCCATAAGAAAACCTGATTTGTTTCCGGAGACTATTTTTGTGTGTATTCTGGACATTGAAAATCTGTGGTTGGTTTAATATGTATATACCATTGCTTAATGTACCTGACCCAATCAAACCTTGATTAAGGTGAATGTTCATAACATTACTTACAAATGCAAATTCATAACCTTCTTTAGATAATAAAGATACAGATATGATATTACAGGTTGCATTGGGTACAAAATAACAATCACGTAAAACCAAAACATGTCCATCTGACATTCCCAGGTGATAGTCCTACACGGACTCAGCATCCATGCCAGCTCCGTTTGCAACTCTGAGGGTCATATCACCTGCCTTCAAAACCCTACGCCTTCTCAGTGCCTGTAAAGAATTACAGATATGAGATCCTGATCCGGTATCCAATACCCAGGATGTAGAGTTTATTGATAGACAGTTTTCAATAACATACACACCTGAAGCTGAAGCCGCAACTTGCTTCAGATCCTGGTTTCTGGCCTTCCAAGCCCTGCAATCCTTTTTCCAGTGTCCACTCTTGTGACAGTAAAAGCATTCTTCCTTTCCCACAAGCTTTCCCGCTACCTTTGTTGCCTTTGTCTTTCCCTTCGTATCCACTTCACCAACACTGCCCCTTGGTTTGGCGGGGGCTTTCTTCTTCTTTCCCTTGGCTTTCTCCTTGGACCTAGAAGAGGAAGATCCTCCTACAAACAAAGTGGATGTTTCCCTACCTTTCTGTAGGGTGCCCTCTGCACTCCTCAGCATGTTGAGGAGTTCTGAAAGTTCAACTTCTTTTTCTTGCAAGTTGAAGTTCAGGATAAACTGGGCGTAAGTGGAAGGAAGGGACTGGAGAATCAAGTCCGTGTAGAGCTCGTTCTCTAACGTGGTCCCAAGGTCCGCGAGCTCCTCAATGAAGCTAATCATCTTAAGCACGTGTTTCGCTACCGATGATCCGATGGCCAATCTCGCCGAAAACAGCTTTTTCGAGACTTCGTATCTGGCGATACGGTATTGCTCTCCATACAGTTCTTTTGTATGGAGAAATATGGATTCAAGGTCCATATTCTCGTGCCTCCTCTGATGTTCATTGTCCATAGAGGCAAGCACGAGGCACTTGGCCTTCGCGCAGTCGATTTCCCAGGTCTTACGGATTTCCTTATCCGCGACGCTGGTTTTGGGACCTGGGACAGGGGGAGCTTTGGTGGTAAGGAGATACCCCAACTTGTCATAAGTGATTGCCATTTTGACATTCCTGAGCCAATCTTTGTAGTTTGGCCCTGTCAGTATGTTTTTATCTAGTAGTAACTTAAGTCCACTCATGTTGTTTGGTCGCTGCAATTAGGAGAGAGAGAAGAAACACTTTAGCATGATGCTCTTGCAAGTTTAGAGTGGTTTTTAATTTGTCTAAACAGGATGGCTCCCACTGTCTCTCGAATCCCTCCTCAAACCAAAAAGGAAGAATTAGTCGGGATCAATCTCACCATACAATACTTGCTTAACCGTTCAGCCAGGCCAGTGTCGATACTTCGAGAGAGGTTTTCCAACGCTTTCGCGAAGTTCCTTAATTAAATAACCTCTTTTCCCTGGGGGCGTAGCCCCGCTAACACCTTTCTAGACACCTACTTGGTTTATAGCATTGATCGTTAAGTGAGAAAGTTCTCGAGGAGTAGCATATAGTCACAGTAGGACCGGGATCCAAATATCATCGCGTGACAAAACCGAAAAAATCCTACCAGAATCATCACACTCTAAATGGTATGCAGCGCTAGCAAGTTTCAGTTTCTTTTGAAACTCCCGATGTGGATTTTTACTCCATGCTCTTATGACCTTGACTTTGGCCAACAAATCATAAGTCACATGTCAAGTTCTACCCATCATTCTCCAGGTTAATTTGAACCCACCCGTACCTACCCTTGACTTTGGCCAACAAGGCAGTACGACTGTCCCAAACCAACACATCTATCTATGCTGCACATGAATACCCAATAGCTACCAATCACTATGCCTTGACTTTGGCCAAAAAATATAGCTTGAATACTATTGACTATCCATGTGAAACGACGGAGGGCTACGAATGGTTTTGGCAAAACCGTGAACGTAGTGAACTTGATATAATCGATGGAACGAGATAGCTTTTAAAAGGAGTGGCTTAAGCTCCGCGTTTAAAAGTTGTTTTTGAAAAGAAACCGAGTGGTTTTGAAAGTGTTCCAACGACTCAACTTTGGTTTATTTTCTTGCATTAATTTAATACGTCCCATCATTTATCCTACCATTGTAGAAAACAACGAAAATATGACGTACGCTTATGCCATCCGCATTCGCCACGAGGCCCCGTCATTACCCGTTAGGTTACTTAACCAACGACAGAGCGGGGGCTGGACTAGCGCGGATGCAAAACATAAGCAATGCCTAAATAGATATTATATATAGATATACACATTCGTCACATGCAATGATAGCCATTCCAGATCACAGATGAACATATTGGATATACTAGGAATCCGCATTCCGTACGAGCCTGTAACGAAGAGCGGATTACACGGTCGTGATGAATAGCCAAGACCCCACCCTAGACCCCTACGGATGCGGCAAACTACCTGCTAAGTACCCGAAGCGAAGCAACCTCCCTCAACACCGTGAGTAGGCCACTCGGCACTTCGAGATACCCGGTAGTTTTTGCACCCCACCTTGGGTCTATCCTAGAAGTAAAAACAGTAAAAGAAATTATACAATGACGGCTACAACCCTATCCCGGTTGTGCGGCCATATAAATAATATTACATCAATTACAAATTACATGAATTGAAAGAAAAAGAAAACTCTCATCTCACAACCCCCCGGCTATTCATCCGCGACAATCCAATGAATTCATATACACATACCATCAACATTACAGATCACAGATATGTATAACCCCCACTAATCAACGTATAGCGATTAACAGACGTTCAATACATATATCACATCACAGATATAACCCGTTAGCTTAAGTCTTTAGAAGTTCGATCAAAATACGGATTTTTAAACCCCAAAAACAAATTTTGCTTTCTGTAAAATCTGGGCAGAAAAAACATATTATAAAAATCCCAAAATACCCCCAGAAAAACACTGCAGGAAAACTGTGCCACGACCGAGTCAACTCGGCCGCGGATCCGCGGCGGGAGCTTGCTCCTGCCGCGGTTCCGCGGCACCTTGACCGAGTTAGTGGACCATTTTTCTTGCACGTTCTTTAAAAAACCTGAGCCGATTTTTAGTACATGATTTATTATTTTTTGAACAGGAAAAAAAATCGGCAGAAAGTATACATTTCGGGCGTGTTTCGTGACTTTTTCTCCGATCGAACTTCTAGTTACTTTGCTAACATGTTAGATAGTGTTTAACTAGGCTCTGATACCACTGTAAGTCCACGTTACCTCTCCCGGTTCTTTCAGGCTTGCGGAAATGATGAAAAACGATTTTTCTTTTGGTGGTAACATGGACTCAAAATACGGATCTTTGTTAAACAACTATCTAACAACCTAACTAGGAGTTTTACCTACTCGGTTAGGGGTTATACCTTAACTTGAACTGTAAGTGCACGGCGGCGCCCCGGCCGTCAATCCGACGCCGGAATGCGGAAACGGTGATAAACTTAAATTTTTGCGGACTTTGCAAACCGGCACCACCGCGCACTAAACTCCGGATCGTAACCATTAACAAGTCTACGCTACAATAAGAAAGGGAAGAGATGTATACCGACGATCCAAGTCCTCCGGTCTTCATCTCCACTCCGATCTCCTCGCGGGATCTCCGTCCGTCTCCTCCTCGTCGGAAAGGGCACCACGAAGCCGGGTACTTTTACGGGCTCCCGCCTCTATACCGAGGCAACTCGCGCATGAAGCCGGCAACTCGACATGCCCAAGGCTCCCTGTAGGATGTGTAGGGTTTATGTCTCATTGGGGTTTTGGTTGCCTTTTGAAGATGGAGGAATGAAGGTATGAAAAATGGTGCTTTCATTTTTCTTGGCATGAAAAGAGATCAAGAATGAAAAACACTCTCAAGGATGAAGCTCTCTCCTTCTCTTTTCTTCTTCTCACTCAACCATGAAAAAACTTATCAACTTAGAAAATGGACGAGGAAAGAATATGAAGCAATAAGGGAGGTGAGTGTAGGAGATGAGAAGAGGTGACCACATCAAGGGACAAAGAAACATACAACCATGCCTTTCACTATTAAACCCATACCCTCACTTTATCACAATCAAATCTCATAAAGCAAAAGCATGGTTGAAAAGAAAATGATAGCTATCATAATCAAACATTTACAAGAAACCCCCTCCACAAATGTTATTTGCACAATTGCAAATAACCCCCTCCATCGGAAAAGTCCGGCCGGGAAAGAACAAAGGAAAACCGGCCGGAACGGAATGCAAACTGGCAACTCCAGAAAACTGGTCCTGTAATAAACTACAGGAAAACCCCAATACTGTGCATACACACCCGCATCTGTATTCCGTCCGGATACAAATGCAATGAGACAAAATCTACACTGTACTAAACTAGGACCGGCTTAAACCAAAGCCGGCTAGTAATATCCGTTCGATCCTGATCCGTGCAATACCGCACGTATCTGATCGAACCCTGCCATATACCTATACGGCTACTAGTACAAACCGTCCGATCCTGATCCGTGCAATACCGCACGTATCTGATCGGACCCTGCCATATCTCCATACGGCCTCTACAGCGTTTCGCCCGAAACTTGAGTAACTGAAAGTGTGGTGGACTCTAAAGACTCGTCAATACTATGGCTGTGGATTTAACCACTAGCACGTCAGAGGTATAAGCCAATACGTAACGGGCCACCAGCTATTGACCAAAAGGGACGTCGATGAGCGAACTCATCCTGACACCCTACTGAGCCTGTCAGTGACAATATCCGTGCAGTCCGGTCCGTTCGTCTATGAGTATCGCATGGCGGGCCTAGGGGGTTGGTAAAAGTCAGACCCCCAAAAGCGGTACAAGTCGTGTCGGAGTGTAGCCCAGAACACCCTGAGATACTACTGGAATACCTACCAGTAAATCTCCTTGCCTTGGCCAAGGACTTTGTGTAATGGCTCTCCTAGACACAGCACGACCTCACCCCCAATACCGGGAGAGACGAACCCCTGAAGATACGCTCACTGCCTCCATGTGGCTCGGGACTGTACCCAACTAAAACCTGTTTGCACGACTCCTTTGAGCCGTGGTAGGGTAGTAATCAAAGTACAGTGGGAACTCACACGAGACAAATGACGATCCCCAGGTCGATGAACTAACCTGCACACATGTCACCAGGGAACTGCCATCTGACGTCTGGTATATGACCAACTAGCATGTTCCCGGCGAGTCCTGTCCGGTGTACTCATAACCCAATGAGCACCTGTATACATCTTAGGTGATCCAACTGACACCAGTGGCTTGTGAGACCAGCCACCGCCCCTCGTCGGGGTCTCGACTGTATACACTAGTCTACTAATGGAGTATCGATGCCCGGTCTCGAAACTCCCACGACTAGGGACCTTTTAAGGATATGCTTGTAGACCCCCAGCTCCCACTTATATGATCGCCCTCATACTGCTGGTGGTCAAGCAAGAATCCTAGGGGCTCTATCAACGTGTAATAGCGACGTGTCATGTCACCTAAAGCAGTACACGATGATAAAGGTAAACCAGATAGCATACTATCATCTCGAGTAAGACTGTCCTACCGGGATAGGTCCTCCCTCAATCATTACAATCACGTACCTGTGACCTAATAATTGACTTTGAGGGCACTATCTCCAACAATCTCCCACTTGCACTCAAGGCTAATTTTTGCGATGTCGCATACTCACAGCCCGTGTGATACCGAACATCCAACTCCTCTACTAGTCAGTCTCACAAAGCTCGTTTGCGGAACTATTGCGTTTGAGGAATAGCCTCAGTGAGTGGATCCGCTTAGTTGTTTCTTTCTATGTCTCTCTATATCTCAAGTTCGCGGAGAAAGCCATCTCCCGAAATGAGCAAAATCAGTCTTAGAATATGTTTGGATGTCTGATGGGACGTAGCTCATAAATGAACTCCAAATCCAAACTTCTTAGACTGTATTGACAACTGAACTTAATCAGTGTCCTGCGCGCCATGCCTCCCTCAGTATTGCCTTGGACCACCTGTCCAAAATACTGCCCCTCATCAGAAGGAAAAACTATAACTCTGACAACCTCCTTGTCGTCCATGTCACCTTGGAAGCCTGGAATGATAACCGTCTCCTGAATGAGGCTGTCGTTATCATATCCCTAGAACATCCACTTATGTTCTAAAACTGCTTCCGACTGTTTCTCCAGGATTGGATTAATGTCAACTTATTGCATCTAGTGCAAGAACAACATCTGGTGTGGTACTTGACATCTCATGATTGACTCACTTGCCTAAGCAAGTGATCTGCCAATCATGCACGTCCCTCTCCCCTTTAGTCTGTAAGACACCTTTAGAGAGGGTGACTCCATTACCTGCAGGTACACTACCGTGCCAGGAGTCGTCCATCCTAAATACTCTTAGAATGCTGTCAAGTACCCTGATTGGGAAACCACCCAAATCTAGATCTAAAACCACAGATCTAGTAACCAGTATGTCTGATATAAAATCCATGTCCTTTGTGGAGAAAACACTGTGTGACGACCAAAGTATAACCGATTGTAGTATAGGAGTTTCTTTTCCTATTCTGTGTATGTCATCCAGATACCAGGACATCACACCCTACTACCTTCTCAACAGATCCATCCCCTATTCTGATGAAGTCAAACTCATGACTGTCACGTCAGAAATAGATGATCTATCTCCGCTACATCTGCTCTAGTCTATAAATAGACATAAGCAACCTATCCACCAATGCTTCCGCTGCTCCCACTGACTACGACAACCCTCTGGCAGAGTCATATAGACGTACACTTCTAAAACTAGTTTAGAACGACGCTATACTCATCCTCCTGCCGGGTCTCGCAGCCTGGAACAACAGCAATGGTATTTGTGGGTAAGCAAGAACTTCCCTGTCACCGTCCTTGAGGCTACCGTATTAGTACCTCTCGGGTGCCTGAAGTTACCCACCTTATCTGCGGAGTGGCCAATGGAATGTCAATCCAGATTGAATCTTTAGGTTCCTTATCAAATCTTCAGTAATCGTTTGTGGTTCTGGAATCACTTCCAGTTCTACCATACTCCCACTACTGTTTTCTGAAAAAATCCATTTTTAATAAAACTGTGGCGAGTCTAGAACAATATTGCTATTGTTCATCCAGATGGTAGAAAGTCAACCCTCGTCATAGCCTGGGTCAACCCACAAACAGCCATTACAGAAACGTGCCTTGAGTTGTCTAGTGTCTGGTTTTAATCATAAGCCGGACAACTCCCCGTACCTTAACATCGTTAAGATATGAACTGTTCTATATCCAATATAGAAACAGAGGCACTGATTTAATTGAACCAGATTCAAATCATGCAGCTGTCCCCAGCACATGTCAACTAAATGGAAGGAGGCCGATCAGCGTTACTCAACTTAGGAATACTTCCAATTATGAGTAACCTGAAAGAGAAGAAAGATCTCTTTATCATTACTATCAACTGAATACCATACACAAGTATCTACATCTTCGATCACTTTGAAGAATCCCGATACTTGCTACACCTGGTTCTCTACTCTATTCAAATACCTATAACTCCTCAAAACTTAGACCCTGTGTTTCTACGAAACACATGTCTAAGAACTAGAGAAGTTAAAAGTAAACAGAATATAGTATGAGGACCAACCCCTCTGTCCTGATGGACCCTGGACAACATACAATACTCTGTATAAGTCCCTTGAGTCTGATAACTCATTCACTGTGTGTCGTAGGTCGAAAACTGTACCTATGGTTAAGAAGAATTACACCGCTGTTTAATGCTCCTTACCTAACCATCCACTGATATAGGTAAATGTCGTAGACATAATTTCAGAAAGGTATATCTCACTCTATGAAAATAGACGTACAGATATATCAATTTGAAATTGGTGCATAACAGCGGATATTCAAAACCAAATACTTGCCGTCCGGCAAATAACCCAGGTGACTTCCTCAAATATCACCGATTACAACGAATCCCGATATAACGAGGACAATCACCTAATTCCCAATAGCTTACTCCCACTCATCATCTGTAAAACCATACAGATGTGAGAATCGTACCTGGTAAATACATACCCTGGAGTAAGTATCTAATCGGGAAATCAGTTTTCCTTTAACATTACACAGTGAAACTGAAACATTGAAATGTTCCGATGGGGTATTCTGGTATTCCTAGTAATGCCTCTTCCAGATTCACGACTGTAACCGTATAGTTCTTTGCCACCTCTCCAAATCCCTTCATATGTCTTTAGTCTTTACCTTCTGCACACCCTTTTAGGCCGAATGGTTTTCTTCCTTCCCTACCGTTCGGCACCAGCCTAAGGTTTGGAAGAAGACTATCCAATCTGCATAATAGGTGTACTATCTCCTAAACCAAGGAGTACTCATAACTTGAGAAAAGGTAAAAGGGAAAAGACAACTGAATAATCCTATCCGTTTTCTCCAGAACCGGAAACCATCCTCGAATTCCTTCGAGTTCGTATCTAACCATACGATGGCTTTGTCCAATGGAAGTGGACGTTCGCAGTAATACGGGGTGTCCTGGAGAAAAGGGTAAAAGTAGGAGTGGCAATGAGGTCTGCAACTCTGACAATCCAAAAGCCGGTGTAAAGAAGGTTCGGTCAACTTGGTCACTGAGTCAAAGTCTTAGGGTCGGGTCAATGGTCGCTGCCAAAGAGAGAGAGAAAAGAAACACTCAGCGTGCACTCTAACCTAGATCAGAATGGTTACCAATTTATCTAATCTGGAATCCTCCCACTGTACCTCAAATTCTCCTCCAAACCTGAAAGAAGAATTAGTCGGGGTCACCCGAGGAGTAAACTAACTCATCAGTGGGAATCGGGATCCAACTCTCATCGCATGATAACGTGACGGAATCCGCTCACGGTATCACACTCCAGAAGGTATGCGCATATCTGGCAAGTTTCAGTACTTTTGAAACTCCCGATGTGATTTCTGCCCCATGCTCTTATGACCTTGACGAAGGCCAACAAATCATAAGTCACATGTCAAGTTCTACCCGTCATTCTCCAGGTTGATTTGAACCCACCCGCACAAGCCCTTGACGAAGGCCAACAAGGCTATACGACTGTCCCAAACCAACGCATCTATCTATGCTGCAGAAAGGCAACAAGCAGCTACCATACACTATGCCTTGACGAAGGCCAACAAACATAGCATGAATACTACGTGCTACCCGTCTGAAACGACGGAGGGCTACGAATGGTTTCTGGCGAAAACCTTTAACGTAAAGAACTTGATATCGTTGAAGGAACTGATAGCTTTTAAAAATATAGTGACGAAAAACCGTTGCTAAAGAGGTCGCTCCCGGTGAAGGGATCTCGGCTCTTTCCCCGTAGAATGGGGTGCAGGATATTCCAACTGAATACCACGGTGCAAAGCAAAAGTAATCGGCTATAGTGAAGTTAATGCCCTGACGCAAACTTTTTGTCCAAGGGGTCACTCCCGGTGAAGGGATCTCGGCCCTTGCCTCGTCGACTGAGGAGCAGGATATTCTAAATGAATACCACGATGCAAAACAAAAGTAAACGTCCTTGCAATAACAGCTTTTTTTGAAAAAGTGTTCCAACAACATCAGATTAGGTTTGTTTTTAACTTGCATTGATCCGAATCAATGCAGTCCCATCAATTGATCACACCAAAAAGAACGAAAATATACTGATGTACGTATATGCCATCCGCATTCGCCACTGGGTCCCGTCATTACCCGTTAGGTTAGCTAACTAACGACAGAGCGGGGACTGGACTAGCGCGGATGTAAAACATATACAACATCTACTAATATATATACCAATATATTATATTTCGCTCAAGGCGTGAATAAAATGCGACATCACAGAAATGTACAGCATCACAGAACAATACAGATATCTGGGATCCCCGGGTTTCACAGAGCCACTACTGAAACCCGACGTTCCCCTGGTCGTGTGGATAGCCTGTGCAATGAGAATCCTAGACCCCTACGGGCGCGGCAAGTCACCCGCCAAAACCTGAAGCGAGGCAGCCCCCTTCAGCATCGTGAATGGACCACCCAGCACTTCACGGAATCCGGTAACTTGGGCACCCCTCCTGGGTCAACCTGTACCCCCTACGAGTGCGGCGGATAGCCAGCCAATCCTGGAGTGAAGCCCCCTCCGTCCCAATGCCATGAGATGCGGGCTTGTTGTCTTCTAGAACCCGGCTATCCGTGCACCCCACCGCGGGGCAATCCTAGTACAGAAAGTAAAATATACATACAACGGGTACATCGACCGCAACCAGGTCGTGCCCCAAAAGAATAATACAAACAGGCAGTGACGGCAGTCCACATGTCGGACGCTCGCCCCGCAATATCAAATGTACATAATACAACAGCACAGTACTAGCATTGCATCCAGGCTATCCCCCATGACCGATCCGCAACATCACAGCAAATACATAGAACATCAACGTGAAAATCACGTTCGCAAATCCGTCTAACCGGGCTATAGCAGTTAGACCGGATTTACCGATCGAGTGACATTCACGGTCGCAGATATAATGTAAATACTGTGAAAAATGTGTTTAAAAAATTTCCGATTGATCAAACAATTAACAAGTGGGCCCCAAAGAAAACTGTAGCACTCACAGAAACAATTGGCCCAACTTTAATATTCCAAAACCCATATTTTAAGCCCAGAAGGCCTCTGTAAAAAATTGGTGAAGTGATGTGAATAGTGCGCGGCGGAAGGGCCGCACAAATGGGCTTTTCGCGGCGGTTCCGCGCTCCAACTTTGGAGTTACTTCCTCAAATTTTTACAGAACTCTTAGATTTTCTAGTACATCAATATTTTACAACCTGAAAAATTTTTCGAGACCAAAAATTTTCAACAGAAACTGATGCGAACTAAAATGCAGTTTTGGAACTTTTTGATCGATCGGAAATGCAAACACATTACACAAAGCTAGACTAAGTTAATGGCGAGGCTCTGATACCACTGTAAGTGCACGGCGGCGCCCCGGCCGTCAATCCGACGCCGGAATGCGGAAACGGTGATAAACTTAAATTTTTGCGGACTTTGCAAACCGGCACCACCGCGCACTAAACTCCGGATCGTAACCATTAACAAGTCTACGCTACAATAAGAAAGGGAAGAGATGTATACCGACGATCCAAGTCCTCCGGTCTTCATCTCCACTCCGATCTCCTCGCGGGATCTCCGTCCGTCTCCTCCTCGTCGGAAAGGGCACCACGAAGCCGGGTACTTTTACGGGCTCCCGCCTCTATACCGAGGCAACTCGCGCATGAAGCCGGCAACTCGACATGCCCAAGGCTCCCTGTAGGATGTGTAGGGTTTATGTCTCATTGGGGTTTTGGTTGCCTTTTGAAGATGGAGGAATGAAGGTATGAAAAATGGTGCTTTCATTTTTCTTGGCATGAAAAGAGATCAAGAATGAAAAACACTCTCAAGGATGAAGCTCTCTCCTTCTCTTTTCTTCTTCTCACTCAACCATGAAAAAACTTATCAACTTAGAAAATGGACGAGGAAAGAATATGAAGCAATAAGGGAGGTGAGTGTAGGAGATGAGAAGAGGTGACCACATCAAGGGACAAAGAAACATACAACCATGCCTTTCACTATTAAACCCATACCCTCACTTTATCACAATCAAATCTCATAAAGCAAAAGCATGGTTGAAAAGAAAATGATAGCTATCATAATCAAACATTTACAAGAAACCCCCTCCACAAATGTTATTTGCACAATTGCAAATAACCCCCTCCATCGGAAAAGTCCGGCCGGGAAAGAACAAAGGAAAACCGGCCGGAACGGAATGCAAACTGGCAACTCCAGAAAACTGGTCCTGTAATAAACTACAGGAAAACCCCAATACTGTGCATACACACCCGCATCTGTATTCCGTCCGGATACAAATGCAATGAGACAAAATCTACACTGTACTAAACTAGGACCGGCTTAAACCAAAGCCGGCTAGTAATATCCGTTCGATCCTGATCCGTGCAATACCGCACGTATCTGATCGAACCCTGCCATATACCTATACGGCTACTAGTACAAACCGTCCGATCCTGATCCGTGCAATACCGCACGTATCTGATCGGACCCTGCCATATCTCCATACGGCCTCTACAGCGTTTCGCCCGAAACTTGAGTAACTGAAAGTGTGGTGGACTCTAAAGACTCGTCAATACTATGGCTGTGGATTTAACCACTAGCACGTCAGAGGTATAAGCCAATACGTAACGGGCCACCAGCTATTGACCAAAAGGGACGTCGATGAGCGAACTCATCCTGACACCCTACTGAGCCTGTCAGTGACAATATCCGTGCAGTCCGGTCCGTTCGTCTATGAGTATCGCATGGCGGGCCTAGGGGGTTGGTAAAAGTCAGACCCCCAAAAGCGGTACAAGTCGTGTCGGAGTGTAGCCCAGAACACCCTGAGATACTACTGGAATACCTACCAGTAAATCTCCTTGCCTTGGCCAAGGACTTTGTGTAATGGCTCTCCTAGACACAGCACGACCTCACCCCCAATACCGGGAGAGACGAACCCCTGAAGATACGCTCACTGCCTCCATGTGGCTCGGGACTGTACCCAACTAAAACCTGTTTGCACGACTCCTTTGAGCCGTGGTAGGGTAGTAATCAAAGTACAGTGGGAACTCACACGAGACAAATGACGATCCCCAGGTCGATGAACTAACCTGCACACATGTCACCAGGGAACTGCCATCTGACGTCTGGTATATGACCAACTAGCATGTTCCCGGCGAGTCCTGTCCGGTGTACTCATAACCCAATGAGCACCTGTATACATCTTAGGTGATCCAACTGACACCAGTGGCTTGTGAGACCAGCCACCGCCCCTCGTCGGGGTCTCGACTGTATACACTAGTCTACTAATGGAGTATCGATGCCCGGTCTCGAAACTCCCACGACTAGGGACCTTTTAAGGATATGCTTGTAGACCCCCAGCTCCCACTTATATGATCGCCCTCATACTGCTGGTGGTCAAGCAAGAATCCTAGGGGCTCTATCAACGTGTAATAGCGACGTGTCATGTCACCTAAAGCAGTACACGATGATAAAGGTAAACCAGATAGCATACTATCATCTCGAGTAAGACTGTCCTACCGGGATAGGTCCTCCCTCAATCATTACAATCACGTACCTGTGACCTAATAATTGACTTTGAGGGCACTATCTCCAACATGAACTCCTTCTCTTGGACTCCTTGTGGTGGTCGGATGGTTCTCTCCTCGTCGTCTCTTTATGCCGAAGATGGATCCACCTGAAAGCTTCTACCTTTGGCTCCAACCTCAATCTAGAGGAAACTAAAATCCTTGGATTGCTAGACCTTGGACCTTAGAATGAGTAGAGAAGTGTTTTAGGGTTTTATCTCTATGGTTCTTGCTTCTAAACACATGAGACAATAGAACCATAAACTAGAGAGAGCAAGAGGAAGAGGGAGAGCTTGAGGATGAGAGAGAATGAGAATGATGGAATGAGCAAGCCTTTTCTCACCCATGCTCTCATAATCCAAAATAATCATAACCAATAATAGTAATTGAGTATTATGTGATGGTTCAAGTCAAAATGGCAATATCATTTCATGCACTCATTTTGTAAAGAATAACAAGCAAGCAAAAGTCTTTGCCATGAAATGATAGCCATTGTAATGATGATGGTCAACAAGTCCAACCTAGTCAACCGGTCAACTAAGTCAACAAGTCAACAAAGTCAACCTTTCAACCCAACCATGGCACAATAATACTTAATTAATATTATCATTAATCATATTTCTTATTCTCATTAGGGTTTAGCAAAAGTCAACAGTCAACAACCCTAATGAGAATCCTCTGCCTCTGTCTCTGTCAACCGTGTATACACACCCGCATCCGCGTTCCGAGGAACACGAATACAAATGAGATAAAACCAATCCCAAAATGTACACTAGGATCTGGCTTAAACTAAAGCCCGCTAGTGATAACTGCCCGGACACTAAACGTGCACAAGTGCACGGATGTGACCGAACCCTGTCGCAAAACCATGAGACCTCTACTCTTTTGCCTAAAGGCGAATAGCTCTCTGTGTGGGATTCTAAAGACTCGACACTACGCTGGCAGTAGGTTTAACCACAGATCACAAGCGGCACTAGCTGTGCGTAACGGCCCCCAGGTAGATGCCGATAAGAAGACGGACGAGGTGAAACCCATCTGAACTCCTACTAAGCCTGAATGTGACAATCTGCGTACAGTCCGGTCTGTTCGTCTGAGAATATCGCATGGCCGGCCTAGGGGGGCGGTAAACGCCAGTCCCCTAATAGCGGTACAAGTCGTGTCGGAGTGTAGCCCAGAACACCCTGAGATAACACTGGAAACCTACCAGTATATCTCGCTTGCCCTGGCCAGGGACTTTGTGTAATGGCTCTCCTAGACACAGCGCGATATCAACCCCCAATACCGGGAGAGACAAATCCTGTCTAACCGTCACTGCCTCCAAGTTCTTCGGGACTGCACCCAACTACTACCTGTTTGCACGACTCCTTTGAGCTGTGGTAGGGTAGTAATCTAAGTACAGTGGGAACACACTCGAGGCGAAGTGACAGTGTCAAGTCAGCGGACTAAGCTGTATTCATGTCATCTGGGAACTGATAACTGACGATAGGTATAGTACCAACCAACAGTTGTCGACGAGTCCTGTCCAGTGTACTCGTAACCTAACGAGCACCCGCATACTATCTCAAGTACGACGTACTGACGGCTGTGGGACAGACCGTCTCCCCTGCTGGGATGAGAAGCGCATACGCTAGTCTACTCCGGAGTATCGATGCCCTATCTCGATAGTCCTACGACTAGGGACCTGCATAAGGATGTGCTTTTGGATTACCTAGCCCCCACGAGTGTGACTGCCATCACAACGCTGGTAATCAAGCAAAGATCCTAAGGGCTCCACTAATGTGTATAGGTGATGTACTAACAGAAACACATGTACACATTAAAGTAGAAACAACCCAAGTAGCATACTACCATTTTAAGCAAGACTGTCTATACAAGGTGAATATCCCAAGCTTCCATTAAGTAATATACAAACTAGTATGATACAGTAATGGCCTCTAGGGCATATATACTAACAAAGAGATCGATGTCCTTCGGTCTTCGTTCCTCTTCATAAGCTCCTAGTGGCCTCCATGATTGAGCTTGATCGTCCGTCTCCCTCCGTCAAAGATGATCCACCCGAGGGATGTAGTCCATGGCTCTAGCTCCAAACTAAATATCAAATGGAGCAACTAGAGAACTTGGATTGCTAATCTATGAACTCTAGAATGTAGTCTAGGGTTCTAACTGTTTCTATCTCACCTCCTCTCTTGATTCTCAACTCATGAGAAGGTAGAGAGAAGGTTAAAGATGAAGGTGGAGGAGCACAAGAGAAGGGAAGAGAGTGAAGCAAATGGTGAGCTCAAAATAAAATGAAGCATGCAAGTGAGAGAAAATCCTTACAATGGTTTTGTTTTCAATATAATAAAGCAACCATGCTTCAATAGTGAGCACAAATGAATTGAAAATTCATTTGTCAACACTATTTAGGCATGGCTCTCACCATACTCTCCTCACCTCACTTTACACCTCATTTTCCATTTATGAATAAATGGAAAAATCAAGAATGAGGTGTCCACCTTCTAGAATATTTTCCGTATAAAATACGGATTACAGTCTACTGTATATATATACCTGCATTCGCATAACAACATGAATACCCAAAGAGATAGAATAACACAAAGAACATAATACAAGAATATACATATCGAAATATATATATGTAAATTATTAAATCAATACCTGATTTAATAATCCAGCTCAAAACCCTAGCCGGCTAGTATTATCAACTGTCCGATCAAATGTCCGGGTACATAGTACCATCAATCAATTAGAACCCTACACGTATCCAATACGGCTATTACATCATTTCACCTAAACCAGGGAAACTCTCTGTGTGGGACTCTAAAGACTCGACAGTACGCCGACAGTGAGTTACTGGATAAATCCATAACCACAAGCACGTCAGTGGCACTAGTTGTACGTAACGGCTACTTGGGTACCTGTCGAAAAAGAAGGCCGACATCCAGATCCCTACCGAGCCTATCCGTGATAATCTCCGTACAATCTGGTCTCTTCGTATAAGAGTATCGCATACCGGGTCTAGGTGGTGGTAAACGTCAGACCCTAATAACCCGATAATTCATGCTGATTCGGCTCAGGACCAATCCGGGAAACTACCGATCAACCTATCAGTAAATCCCAATTGCCTTGGCCAAGGTCTTATGGTCCTGACCAATCGATCACAGTGCGATATCGACTCCCTATACTGGGAGAGACGAATTCCCAACAATCACTCACTACCTCCATGTGGCTTAGGACTGTACCCAACCAAAACCTGTTTGCACAACTCAATAGAGCCGTGGTAGGGTAGTGATCAAAGCACAGTGGGAACTCACACGAGACAAATGACGATCTCAGGTCTACAGACTATCCTGTACTCATGTCACCTGAGAACTGCTATCTAACGATAGGTATAGTACTATCTAGAAGTTCTCGGCGAGTTCTTCCAGTGCACTCACCCCCAGTGAGCACTTGTATACAATCTTAGGTGCAAAAGACTAATGGCTGCGGGACCAACCATTGCCCCTCGTCGGAATCTAAAAAGGTATACACCAGTCTACTCCAGAATATGGATGCCCAGTCTCGATACTTCCATGGCTAGGGACCTTTTAAGGATGTGCTTATCAACAACCCTGCTCCCATAAGTATGATCGCCATCATAACGCAGGTAGTCAAGCAATGATCCTACGGGCTTTATCAACATGTATAAATGTATGTAATATCAAGTAAGATATACGCATGTTAAGATAAAGACAAACCAGATAGCATACTTGTTGGATATAGTGCCCTCAGAGTCAATTATTGGATCACAGGCACGTGATTGCAATGATTGAGGGAGGACCTATGCCGGTAGGACAATCTTACTCAGGATGATTGTATACTATCTAGTTTGTCTTTATCATCGTGTACATGCTTTAGGTGACATTGTGGTTCACTATTACACGTTGATGGAGAATTGTATGCTACCATGGTTTATCTTTATCATCGTGTGCTGCTTTAGGTGACCTTACAGGTCGCTATTACACATTGATAGAGCCCTTAGGATTCTTGCTTGACTACCAGCAGTACGATGGCCATCATATACGTGGGAGCTGGGGTCTATAAGCATATCCTTAAAAGGTCCTTAGTCGTGGGAGTTTCGAGACTGGGCATCGATACTCCATTAGTAGACTAGTGTATATAGTCGAGACCCCGACGAGGGGCGGTGGCCGGTCTCACAAGCCATTGGTGTCAGTTGGATCACCTAAGATTTGTACAGGTGCTCATTGGGTTATGAGTACGCCGGAAAGGACTCGCCGGGAACATGCTAGTTGGTATTATACCTGACGTCAGATAGCAGTTCCCTGGTGACATGTGTACAGGTTAGTTCATCGACCTGAGATCGTCATTTATCTCGTATGAGTTCCCACTGTGCTTTGATTACTACCCTACCACGGCTCAAAGGAGTCGTGCAAACAGGTTTTAGTTGGGTATAGTCCCGAGCCACATGGAGGCAGTGAGCGGATCGGCATGGGTTTCGTCTCTTCCGGTATTAGGGGTGAGATCGCGCTGTGTCTAGGACAGCTATTACACGAAGTCCTTGGCCAAGGCAGGAGATTTACTGGTAGGTATTCCAGTAGTATCTCAGGGTGTTCTGGGCTACACTTCGACACGACTTGTACCACTTTTGGGGGCCTGACTTTTACCAACCCTCTAGGCCCGACATGTGATACTCATAGACGAACGGACCGGAGTGTACGGATATTGTCACTGACATGCTCAGTAGGGTGTCAGGATGAGTTCGCTCATCGACCTCCCTTTTGGTCAATACCTGGTAGCCCGTTACATACGGCTAGTACCTCTGACGTGCTAGTGGTTAAATCCACAGCCAAAGTATTGACGAGTCTTTAGAGTCCCCCACAGACAGTTTCTCAAGTTTCGGGCGAAACGATGTAGAGGCCGTATGATATATGGCAGGGTCCGATCATATACGTGCAGTAGTGCACGGATCATGATTGGGCGGATCATACTAGTGGGCTTTGGTTTAAGCCGGATCCTAGTATTAGATTTGTTGGATTACTTTAGTCTCATCGCATTCGCATTCAGTTGAAATACAGATGCAGGTATGTATATACAGGTGAGGGGTATCCTTGTGATCCGTCACGAGTTTACTTTAGATGTTGCCGGATCTTTTTGTTGGACCAAACATTTGGATGGTGGAAATAATGAGCTAGAAATCATCATTTTGTGCATTTAATATGGCATGTGCAAGGGTAGTGACTCATGGTCTCTTTTTATGTGCATATGTCACATTATTGTTTGATTTTGTGTTGATATGATGAGAAGAGAGAGAGAGGGGCTGCCATATGAGGTTTTGGTCTTGCATTTTTCATAACACTCTCTCACTCTCATTATCATTCCATCACAAAACAAAAGAAAAAGAAACCTCTTCTTCTTCTTCTTCTTCTTCCTCTAGCTCATTATCTCCATCAATGGCAACACCTCTAACCTCCATCCAAATCAATGGATGCAAGAGACAAAGTGATCACAAACATTCTCTACATCACCTTGGATACGTCGGCTAGCACACTTCGTGCCCGAGTTGCTTCGGATGAAGCGGGAGCCCGTAAAAAGAATCGATGATGTGGTGCCCTTTCCGACGAGGAGATCGAGACCGGAGATGCCGCGAGGAGCTTGGGATGGTGTTAAAGACCGAAGGACACGGATCGATCGGTATAGCTTTCCAACCCTCTCTTTATATAGCTAGTTGTAGGTTAATGGTTCGATCCGGGAAAAAGTATACGATAGTGCCAGTTTCAAGTTAAGAAAAAGTTTTTGTTTCCGCATTTTGGCCTCGGACAGACGGCCGGGGCGCTAACGTACACTTACTGGTATTAGAGCCACGCCATTAACCTTTACTAGCTTGCTCTAACGTGTTTAGAACATCGATCGGACGAAATTTCCAAAAACTGCATTTCCAAGTCATCAGTTTCTGTCGAATTTTTCCTGTGATCAAAAAATTATTTAGTGTGCTGCAGAAAAATAGGCAGGGTTTTTTAAGAGAACTGAGAAAATTTGGTGAGCTGAACCCACTGTAGCGCCACGGAACCGCGGCCGTACCCACGCATTGGCCGCGGTTCCGCCGCAGTCCTGTAGCAAAACTTCACCAAATTTTCTGAGGTGGTCTCTGACTTGGAAATGGGGTTTCTGGAATGTTTTGTTTGGGCCCAGATTATTTTGAGTGCTGCAGTTGTACTTGGGGCCCACTTCGGGAAATTTTGTCGATCGAAAATTTTAAATATGTTGGTTCACAGTATTTACATTATATCTGCAACCGTGAATGTCATTTGATCGGTAAATCTTGTCTAATTGCTATAGCTCTTTTAGACGGATTTGCGAACGTGACATTCACGTTGATGTTCTGTGTTGTGTTGTGATGTTGCGGTTTTGTCGTGGTGGATAGCCTGGATGCAATGTTAGTACAGTTTGGTTGTATTGTACATTTGATATTGCGGGGCGAGTGTCCGACATGTGGACTGCCGTTACTGCCTGTTTGTATATTATTCTTTTGGGGCACGACCGGGCTGAGGTCGATGTAACCGTTGTATATTTTACTTTCTGTACTAGGATTACCCCGCGGTGGGGTGCACGGATAGCCGGGTTCTAGAGGGAAACGGGCCCGCATCTCATGACTTTGAGATGGAGGGGGCTTCACTCTAGAATTGGCAGGCTATTCGCCACGCTCGTAGGGGGTACAGGTTGACCCAAGGAGGGGTGCCTAAGTTACCAGATTCCGTGAAGTGCTGGGTGGTCCATTCACGTTGTTGAAGGGGGCTGCCTCGCTTCAGGTTTTGGCGGGTAGCTTGCCGCGCCCGTAGGGGTCTAGGATTTCATAGCACAGGCTATCCACACGACCAGGGGAACGTCGGGTTTCAGTAGCGGCTCTATGAAACCCGGGATCCCAGATTATCTGTATTGTTCTGTGATGCTTATTACATTTCTGTGATGTTGCATTTTATCACGCCTTGAGCGAACATTATATATTGATATATATACTAGTAGATGTTGTATATGTTTTACACCCGCGCTAGTCCAGTCCCCGCTCTGTCGTTAGTTAAGTAACCTAACGGGTGATGACGGCACCCAGTGGCGAATGCGGATGACATATACGTACATCATATTTTCGTTCTTTTGTGGTGTGATTAATTGATGGGACTGCATTGATTCGGATCAATGCAAGCTAAACAAACCTATTCTGATGTTGTTGGAACATTTTTCAAAAAAAAGCTGTTATTGCAAGGACGTTTTCTTTTGTTTTGCACAGTGGTATTCGGTTATGAATATCCAGCACCTCAATCGACGAGGCAAGGGCCGAGATCCCTTCACCGGGAGTGACCCCTTGGACAAAAGTTTGCGTCAGGGTAATAACTTCACTATAGCCGATTACTTTTTGCTTTGCATCGTGGTATTCAGTTGGAATATCCTGCACCTCATTCTACGGGGAAAGAGCCGAGATCTCTTCACCGGGAGTGACCTCTTTAGCAAAGGTTTTCGCCACTATATTTTTTAAAAAGTTATCCGGTTCCTTCAACGATATCAAGTTCATTACGTTAAAGGTTTTTCGCAAAAAACCAACCGTAGCCCTCCGTCATTTCAGATTAGTATTGCTTAGTATTCATGCTACGTATGTTGTGCTCAGCCGAGGCGTAGTGTGCGGTAGCTCTGTAATGCTTTTCTGTCTTATGGATATGTGATTGGTTTGGATAGTCGTACGGTCATTTTAGCTTAGTCAAGGACCCGTGCGGGTGGGTCTAATGCAATCAAGATAATGACGGGTTGAACTTGGCCAGGATCCTTTGATATGTTAGCTCAGTCAAGGTCACTTGGGTCCTAGGGGTAAAAACATACATCGGGAGTTTCTAAAGAAACTGAAACTTGCCAGGCATGCGCATACCTTCTAGAGTGTGATAACGTGAGTGGATTCCATCACGTTATCATGCGATGATAGTTGGATCCCGATTCCCACTGATGAGTTGGTTTACTCCTCGGGTGATCCTGACTAATTTTTCTTTCAAGTTTGGAGGAGAATTTGAGGTTACAGTGGGAGGTTTCTTGATTAGATAAATTGATAACCATTATGATCAGGGTTAGAGTGTACGCAGAGTGTTTCTTTTCTCTCTCTTTTTGGCAGCGACCATGACCCGACCCTTGACTATGACTCAGTGACCAAGTTAACCGAACCTTCATAAAACACTGGCTTTTGGATTGTCTGAGTTGCATACCTCATTGCCACTCCTACTATTACCCTTTTCTCCAGAACACCCCGTATTACTACGAACATCCACTTCCATTGGATAAAACCATCGTATGGTTATATACGAACTCGAAGGAACTTGTTCTAGATTCGAGGATGGTTTCCGGTTCTAGAGAACATGAATAGAACTATTCAGTTGTCTTTTCCTTTTACCTTCTCTCAGGTTGCGAGTGCTCCTTGGATTAGGACGGTACACCTATTATGCTAATTGGATAGTCTTCTTCCAAACCATAGGCAAGTGCCGAACGGTAGGGAATGAAGAAAACCAATTAGCCTAACGATGGTGTACATAAGATATTAAGTAAAGACAAATAAAGGGATTAGTAAGAGGGCAAAATAAACTGCGACTGCTATTCACGACCAAACCAAGTATTTCATCGCCACTCCTACTTCACCTTTGTATTTCTCCAGGACACTCCGTATCACTACGAAGATCCACAGTTTATTGGATACTCCATCGTATGGTTATATACGAACTGGAAGGGACTTGTTCCAGTTCGGGGATGGATTCTGGTTCAGGAGAAATAGGAATAAGGTTTATTCAGTTGTCTTTTATCTTTACCTTCTCTCGGGTTACGAGTACTCCTAGGATTAGGAAAGTACACCCATTATGCTTATTGGATAGTCTTCTTCCAAACTATAGGCTGGTGCCGAACGGTAGGGAAGGAAGAAAACCATTTGGCCTAAAGGGGTGTACAGATGGTAATGACTAAAGACATATAAAGGGATTTGGAGAGATGGAAAAGAAATATATGGTTATAGTCATGAATTTGGATAATGGAAGAGGCATTACTAGGAATACCCGGATACCCATTTGAAACATATTCATGTTTCAGTTTCATCGTGTATTGTTAATAGAAAACTGATTTCCTAATTAGTACTTACTCCAGGGTATGTATTTACCAGGTTTGATTCTTACATCTGTATGGTTTTACAGATGATGAGTGGGAGTAAGTTATTGGTGATTGGGTGATCATCCTTATTATATCGGGATTCGTTGTAATTGGTGATATTTGAGGAAATCGCCTGAGTTGTTTGCCGGACGGCAAATATTTGGTTTTGAATATCCGTTGTTATGCACCAATTTCAAATTGATATATCTGTACGTTTATTTTTATAAAGTGAGATATAACTTTTTGAAATTATGTCCATGACATTACCTATATCAGTGGATGGTTAGGTAAGGAGCATTAAACAGCGGTGTAATTCTTCTTAACCATAAGTACAGTTTTCAACCTACGATACACAGGGAATGAGTTATTAGACTCAAGGGACTTATACAGAGTATTGTATGTTGTCCAGTGTCCATGAGGACAGAGGGGTTGGTACTCGTACTATATTCTGTTTACTTGTGACTTCTCTAGTTCTTAGACATTTGTTTTGTAGAAATGAAAGGTCTAAGTTTTGAGAAGTTATAGGTATAAGAATTAAGTAGATAACCAGGTGTTGCAAGTATCAGGATTCTTCAAGGTGATCGAAGATGTAGATACTTGTGTATGGTATTCAGTTGATAGTAATAATTATGAGAACTTGCTTCTCTTTCAGGTTACTCATAATTGGAAGCACTTCTAAGTTGAGTAATGCTGATCGACCTCCTTCCATTTAGTTGACATGCACTAGAGACAGTTGCATGATTTGAATCTTATTCCAATTAAATCAGTGCCTCTATTTCTATATTGGATATAGAATAGTTCACATCTTAACAATGTTAAGGTACAGGGAGTTTTCCGGCTTATGCTTAAAACCAGACTCTGGATAACTCAAGGCACGTTTCTGTAATGGCTGTTTGTGGGTTGACCCGGGTTATGACGAGGGTTGACGTTCTACCATCTGGAAGATCAATAGTGATATTGTTCTTGACTCACCGCAGTTTTAGTAAAATGGATTTTTTCAGAAAACAGTAGTGGAAGTATGGTAGAACTGGAAGTGATTCCAGAACCGCAAACGATTACTGAAAATTTGATAAGAACCTAAAGATTCAATCTGGTTTGACATTCCATTAGCCACTCTGCAAATATGGTGGGTAACCTCAGGCACCCGAGAGGTACTCCGGTAGCCTCAAAGACGGTGACTGGGAGGTTCTTGTTTACCCGGACTTGCCATTGTTGTTGTTCCAGGCTATGAGACCCGGCAGGAGGATGAGTATAGCGTCGTTCTAAACTAGCTTTAGAAGTGTACGTGTATATGACTCTGCCAGAGGGTTGTCGTAATCAGTGGGAGTAGCGGAAGCATAGTGGACAAGTAGCTTATGTCTATTTAAGGACTAAAGCAGATATAGCGGAGATAGATCATCTATTTCTGATGTGACAGTTATAGGTTTGACTTCATCAGAATAGGGGATGGATCTGTTAAGAAGGTAGTAGGGTGTGATGTCCTGGTATTTGGATGACATACACATAATAGGAAGTGATATTCCTATACTACGGTCGGTTATACTTTGGTTGTCACACAGTGGTTTCTCCACAAAGGATATGGATATTATATCAGATATTCTGGTTACTAGATCTATGGTTTTAGATCTAGATTTGGGAAGTGTCCCAATCAGGGTACTTAGACAGCATTCTAAAGGTGTTTTATAATGGACGACTCCTGGCACGGTAGTGTACCTGCAGGTGATGGAGTCACCCTCTCTAAAGGTGTCTTACAGTTAAAGGGGAGAGGGATGTGCATGATTGGCAGATCACTTGCTTAGGCAATTGAGTTGATCATGAGATGTCAAGTACCACACCAGACGTTGTTTTTGCACTAGATGCAATAAGTTGATATTAATACAATCCTGGAGAAACGATCGGAAGCAGTTTTAGAACATAAGTGAATGTTCTAGGGATCTGATAACGGCAGCCTCTTTCGGGAGACGGTTATCATTCCAGGCTTCCAAGGTGACCTGGATGACAGAGTGACTATCAGAGTTGTAGTTTTCCCTCTGACGAGGGGCAGTATTTTGGACAGGTGGTCCAAGCGGATACTGAGGGAGGCATGGCGCGGGATACTGATTGAATTCAGTTGACAATACAGTCTAAGAAGTTTGGATTTGGAGTTCATTTATGAACTAGGTCCCATCAGATATCCAGACATATTCTAAGACAGGTATTGCTCATTTCGGGAGATGGCTTTCTCTGCGAACTTGAGATAAAGAGAGACATAGAAAGAAACATCAGAGCGGATCAACTAACTGAGGCTATTCTTCGAACGCAATAGTTTCACAAACGGGCTTTGTGAGACTGATCAGTAGAGGAGTTGGGTGTTCGGTATCACACGGGCTATGAGTATGCGACATCGCAATAATTAGCCTTGAGTGCAAGTGGGAGATTGTTAGATATAGTTCCCTCAGAGTCAATTATTGGATCACAGGCACGTGATTGCAATGATTGAGGGAGGACCTATGTCGGTAGATCTTACTCAGGATGATTGTATACTATCTAGTTTGTCTTTATCATCGTGTACATGCTTTAGATGACATTGTGGTTCACTATTACACGTTGATGGAGAATAGTATGCTACCATGGTTTATCTTTATCATTGTGTACTGCTTTAGGTGACCTTACAGGTCGCTATTACACATTGATAGAGCCCTTAGGATTCTTGCTTGACTACCAGCAGTATGATGGCGATCATATACGTGGGAGCTGGGGTCTATAAGCATATCCTTAAAAGGTCTCTAGTCGTTGGAGTTTCGAGACTGGGCATCGATACTCCATTAGTAGACTAGTGTATATAGTCGAGACCCCAACGAGGGGCGGTGGCCGGTCTCACAAGCCATTGGTGTCAGTTGGATCACCTAAGATGTGTACAGTGTAAGTGCACGGCGGCGCCCCGGCCGTCAATCCGACGGCCAAATGCGGAAGCGGTGATAAACTTTAATTTTTACTGAACTGGCAAACCGCCGCGGACTAATACCCGGATCGAACCATTAATTAGTCCTAGCTATCTACAAGAAAGGGAAGAGAGATATACCGACAGATCCGAGTCCTCCGGTCTTCTCGTCGTCATCCCGGTCTCCTGCGGAATGTCCAGTCTCCTCCTCGTCGCCGGAAGTGCACCACATCGCCTACTTCTTTTACGGGCTCCCACCTCAATGCCGAGGCAACTCGGGCACGAAGCTGGCTAGTCGACGTGCCCAAGATTTGCTGTAGAATATACGTAGAACCATGTCTCAATTTTTGGGGTTCATGGAGATGCCTTTGTGGTGGAGGAAAAAGAACTTGGAGAGAGGTGAGGAAAAATGTATCATGCAAAGAATGAGAGTGACATTTTTCTCACTACCAAAGGAAAAGCCCCCACCCTCACTAGTGGCCGGCCAAGCATGATGGTGGTAGGTGGGAATGGAGTGAAGTCAATGAAAGACAAGGGAGTGGGTGAGCTCTCAAGCAAGGAAGAATAATGAGTGATGATCAAAAAAATATCATCACAAACAAAAACAAACACTCCAAAAACAACCATGATGACTCCAAATGGTCAAGCCATCATGAAGAAGTCAAGAAGTCAAGGTCAATGGAGCAACCATCATGATCCAACCAATATGCAAAAGACCCCCTCCATAATTGCCTATTTGCAACAATGCAAATAAGCCCTCCTCCACCAAACTTCGGCCAATGAACGATACAAAGGAAATCGGCCGAAACGAAAAGCAAACTGGCAACTTCATAAAACTGGTCCCGTAATAAATTACAGGAAAACCCCGATACTGTGCATACACACCCGCATTTGTATTTCGACCGAAATACAAATGCAATGAGACAAAATTCACACTGCACTATACTAGGATCCGGCTTATACCAAAGCCGGCTAGTATCATCCGTTCGATCCTGATCCGTGCAATACCGCACGTATCTGATCGAACCCTGCCATATAACCATACGGCCTATAGTACAAACTGTCCTATCCTGATCCGTGCAATACCGCACGTATCTGATCGGACCTTGCCATATCTCCATACGGCCTCTACAACCTTTCGCCCGAAAGCTGAGTAACTGAATGTGGGGGACTCTAAAGACTCGTCAACATCTTGGTTGTGGATTTAACCACCGGCACGTCAGAGGTATAAGCCAATACGTAACGGGCTACCAGGTATTGACTAAAAGGGACGTCTGTGAGCGAACTCAGCCTGACAACCCTACTGAGCCTGTCAGTGACAATATCCGTACAGTCCGGTCCGTTCGTCTATGAGCATCGCATGGCGGGCCTAGGGGGTTGGTAAAAGTCAGACCCCCAAAAGCGGTACAAGTCGTGTCGGAGTGTAGCCCAGAACACCTAAGATACTACTGGAATAGCTACCAGTAAATCTCCTGCCTTGGCCAAGGACTTCGTGTAATGGCTCTCCTAGACACAGTACGACCTCACCCCCAATACCGGGAGAGACGAACCTCTGAAGATACGCTCACTGCCTTCATGTGGCTCGGGACTGTACCCAACTAAAACCTGTTTGCACGACTCCTTTGAGCCGTGGTAGGGTAGTAATCAAAGTACAGTGGGAACTCACACGAGACAAATGACGATCCCCAGGTCGATGAACTAACCTGCACACATGTCACCAGGGAACTGCCATCTGACGTCTGGTATATGACCAACTAGCATGTTCCCGGCGAGTCCTGTCCGGTGTACTCATAACCCAATGAGCACCTGTATACATCTTAGGTGATCCAACTGACACCAGTGGCTTGTGAGACCGGCCACCGCCCCTCGTCGGGGTCTCGACTGTATACACTAGTCTACTCTGGAGTATTGATGTCCTGTCTCGAAACTCACACGACTAGGGACCATTTAAGGATATGCTTATAGACCCCAGCTCCCACTTATATGATCGCCCTCATACTGCTGGTGGTCAAGCAAGAATCCTAGGGGCTCTATCAACGTGTAATAGCAACTTGTCAGGTCACCTAAAACAGTACACGATGATAAAGGTAAACCAGATAGCATACTATCATCTCGAGTAAGACTGTCCTACAGGGATAGGTCCTCCATCAATCATTACCATCACGTACCTGTGACCTAATAATTGACTCTGAGGGCACTATCTCCAACAATCTCCCACTTGCACTCAAGGCTAATTATTGCGATGTCGCATACTCACAGCCCGTGTGATACCGAACACCCAACTCCTCTACTAGTCAGTCTCACAAAGCTCGTTTGCGAAACTATTGCGTTCGAGGAATAGCCTCAGTGAGTGGATCCGCTTAGTTGTTTCTTTCTATGTCTCTCTATATCCCAAGTTCGCGGAGAAACCCATCTCCCGAAACGAGCAATACCTGTCTTAGAATGTGTCTGGATGTCTGATGGGACCTAGCTCATAAATGAACTCCAAATCCAAACTTCTTAGACTGTATCGTCAACTGAACTTAATCAGTATCCTGCGCCATGCCTCCCTCAGTATTGCCTTGGACCACCTGTCCAAAATACTGCCCCTCATAAGAAGGAAAACTATAGCTCTGACAACCTCCTTTTCGTCCAGGTCACTTTGGAAGCCTGGAATGATAACTGTCTCCTGCATGAGGCTGTCGTTATCATATCCCTAGAACATTCACTTATGTTCTAAAACTGCTTCCGACTGCTTCTCCAGGATTGGATCAATATCAACTTATTGCATCTAGTGCAAGAACAATATTTGGTGTGGTACTTGACATCTCATGATTGACTCAATTGCCTGAGCAAGTGATCTGCCAATCATGCACATCCCTCTCCCCTTTAGTCTGTAAGACACCTTTAGAGAGGGTGACTCCATCTTCTGCAGGAACACTACCATGCATGGAGTCGTCCATTCTAAATACCCTTAGAATGCTATCTAAGTACCCAGATTGGGAGACTACCCAAATCTAGATCTAAAACCATAGATCTAGTAACCAGTATGTCTGATATAATATCCAAGTCCCATGTGGAGAAACTACTGTGTGACGACCAAAGTATAACCGACTGTAGTATAGGAGTTTCTTTTCCTACTCTGTGTATGTCATCCAAATACCAGGATATCACACCCTACTACCTTCTCAACAGATCCATCCCCTATTCTGATGAAGTCAAACCTATGACTGTCACGTCAGAAATAGATGATCTATCTCCGCTATATCTGCTTTAGTCTATAAATAGACATAAGCTACCTGTCCACCAATGCTTCCGCTGCTCCCACTGACTACGACAACCCTCTGGCAGAGTCATATAGACGTCCACTTCTAAAACTAGTTTAGAACGACGCTATACTCATCCTCCCGCCGGGTCTCGTAGCCTGGAACAACAGCAATGGTAATTGTGGGTAAACAAGAACTTCCCTGTCACCGTCCTTGAGGCTACCGTAGTACCTCTCGGGTGCCTGAAGTTACCCATCTTATCTGCGGAGTGGCCAATGGAATGTCAATCCAGATTGAATTTTTAGGTTCCTTGTCAAATCTTCAGTAATCGTTTGTGGTTCTGGAATCACTTCCAGTTCTACCATACTCCCACTACTGTTTTCTGAAAAAATCCATTTTTATTAAAACTGTGGCGAGTCTAGAACAATATTGCTATTGTTCATCCAGATGGTAGAAAATCAACCCTCGTCATAGCCTGGGTCAACCCACAAACAGCCATTACGGAAACGTGCCTTGAGATGTCCAGTGTTTGGTTTTAAGCATAAACCGGACAACTCCCCGTACCTTAACATCGTTAAGATATGAACTGTTCTATATCCAATATAGAAACAGAGGCACTGATTTAACTAAACCAGATCCAAATCATGCAACTGTCTCCAGTGCATGTCAACTAAATGGAAGGAGGCCGATCAGCGTTACTCAACTCAGGAATACTTCCAATTATGAGTAACCTGAAAGAGAAGCAAGATCTCTTTATCATTACTATCAACTGAATACCATACACAAGTATCTACATCTTCGATCTCTTTGAAGAATCCCGATACTTGCTATACCTGGTTCTCTACTCTATTCAAATACCTATAACTTCTCCAAATTCGGACCCTGTGTTTCCACGAAACACTTGTCTAAAAACTAGAGAAGTCATAAGTAAACCGAATATAGTACGGGGACCAACCCCTTTGTCCTGATGGACCCTGGACAACATACAATACTCTGTATAAGTCCCTTGAGTCTGATAACTCATCTACTGTGTGTCGTAGGTTGAAAACTGTACTTATGGTTAAGAAGAATTACACCGCTGTTTAATGCTCCTTACCTAACCATCCACTGATATAGGTAAATGTCGTAGACATAATTTCATAAAGGTATATCTCACTCTATGAAAATAGACGTACAGATATATCAATTTGAAATTGGTGCATAACAGCGGATATTCAAAACCAAATATTTGCCGACCGGCAAACTACCCAGGTGACTTCCTCAAATATCACCGATTACAACGAATCCCGATATAATGAGGATGATCACCCAATTCCCAATAACTTACTCCCACTCATCATCTGTAAAACCATACAGATGTGAGAATCATACCTGGTAAATACATACCCTGGAGCAAGTGTCTAATTGGGAAATCAGTTTTCCATTAACAGTACACAGTGAAACTGAAACATTGAAATGTTTTGTTGGGGTATCCTGGTATTCCTAGTAATGCCTCTTCCAGATTCACGACTGTAACCGTATAGTTCTTTGCCAACTCTCCAAATCCCTTCATATGTCTTTAGTCATTACCTTCTGCACACCCCTCTAGGCCAAATGGTTTTCTTCCTTCCCTACCGTTCGGCACCAGCCTATGGTTTGGAAGAAGACTATCCAATAAGCATAATGGGTGTACTGTCCCAATCCTAGGAATACTCGCAAAGCGAGAGAAGGTGAAGATAAAAGACACCTGAATGAATCTTATTCCTATTTCTCCTGAACCAGAATCCATCCCCGAACTGGAACAAGTTCCTTTCGAGTTCGTATATAACCATACGATGGAGTATCCAATAAACTGTGGATCTTCGTAGTGATACGGAGTGTCCTGGAGAAATACAAAGGTGATTTAGGATTGGCGAAGGAATACTTGGTTTGGTCGTGAATATCTGTTGCAATTTACTTTGCCCTCTTACTAATCCCTTGCTTTGTCTTAACTTAATACCTTCTGTACACCATCGTTAGGCTAATTGGTTTTCTTCATTCCCTACCGGTCGGCACCAGCCTAAGGTTTGGAAGAAGACTATCCAATTTGCGTAATAGGTGTACTATCTCCTAAACCAAGGAGTACTCGCAACCTGAGAGAAGGTAAAAGGAAAAGACAACTGAATAGTCCTATCCGTTTTCTCCAGAACCGGAAACCATTCTCGAATAAATTCTTTCGAGTTCGTATCTAACCATACGATGGTTTTGTCCAATGGAAGTGGACGTTCGTAGTAATACGGGGTGTCCTGGAGAAAAGGGTAAAAGTAGGAGTGGCAATGAGGTTCGCAACTCTGACAATCCAAAAGCCAGTGTTTAAGAAGGTTCGGTTAACTTGGTCACTGAGTCATAGTCTTAGGGTCGGGTCAATGGTCGCTGCCAAAGAGAGAGAGAGAAAAGAAACACTCAGCGTGCACTCTAACCTAGATCAGAATGGTTACCAATTTATCTAATCTGGAAACCTCCCACTGTACCTCAAATTCTCCTCCAAAGCTGAAAGAAGAATTAGTCGGGAACACCCGAGGAGTAAACCAACTCATCAGTGGGAATCGGGATCCAACTATTATCGCATGATAACGTGACGGAATCCGCTCACATCATCAAACTCCAGAAGGTATGCGCATATCTGGCAAGTTTCAGTACTTTTGAAACTCCCGATGTGATTTCTGCCCCATGCTCTTATGACCTTGACTTTGGCCAACAAATCATAAGTCACATGTCAAGTTCTACCCGTCATTCTCCAGGTTGATTCGAATCCACCCGCACAAGCCCTTGACTTTGGCCAACAAGGCTATACGACTGTTCCAAACCAACGCATCTATCTATGCTGCATATGAATAACCAACAGCTACCAAACACTGTGCCTTGACTTTGGCCAACAAACACAGCTTGAATACTATTGACTACCCATATGAAACGACAGAGGGCTACGAATGGTTTCTGGCGAAAACCTTTAACGTAATGAACTTGATATCGTTGAAGGAACGGATAGCTTTTTGAAAATATAGTGATGAAAACCGTTGCTAAAGAGGTCACTCCCGGTGAAGGGATCTCGGCTCTTTCCCCGTAGAATGAGGTGCAGGATATTCCAACTGAATACCACGGTGCAAAGCAAAAGTAATCGGCTATAGTGAAGTTATTGCCCTGACGCAAACTTTTTGTCCAAGGGGTCACTCCCGGTGAAGGGATCTCGGCCCTTGCCTCGTCGACTGAGGAGCAGGATATTCCAACTGAATACCACGATGCAAAACAAAAGTGAACGTCCTTGCAATAACAGCCTTTTGAAAAGTGTTCCAACAACATCAGATTAGGTTTGTTTTAACTTGCATTGATCCGAATCAATGCAGTCCCATCAATTGATCACACCAAAAAGAACGAAAATATACTGATGTACGTATATGCCATCCGCATTCGCCACTGGGTCCCGTCATTACCCGTTAGGTTAGCTAACTAACGACAGAGCGGGGACTGGACTAGCGCGGATGTAAAACATATACAACATCTACTAATATATATACCAATATATTATATTCGCTCAAGGCGTGATAAAAATGCAACATCACAGAAATGTACAGCATCACAGAACAATACAGATATCTGGGATCCCCGGGTTTCACAGAGCCGCTGAAACCCGACGTTCCCCTGGTCGTGTGGATAGCCTGTGCAATGAAATCCTAGACCCCTACGGGCGCGGCAAGTCACCCGCCAAAACCTGAAGCGAGGCAGCCCCCTTCAGCACCGTGAATGGACCGCCCAGCACTTCACGGAATCCGGTAACTTGGGCATCCCTCCTAGGTCAACCTGTACCCCCTACGAGTGCGGCGAATAGCCCGCCAATCCTAGAGTGAAGCCCCTTCCGTCTCAATGCCATGAGATGCGGGCTTGTTGCCCTCTAGAACCCGGCTATCCGTGCACCCTTCCGCGGGGCAATCCTAGTACAGAAAGTAAAATATACATACAACGGGTACATCGACCGCAACCTGGCCGTGCCCCAAAATAATAATACAATCAGGCAGTGACGGCAGTCCACATGTCAGACGCTCGCCCCGCAATATCAAATGTACATAATACAACCACAACTGTACTAGCATTGCATCCAGGCTATCCCCCACGACCGATCCGCAACATCACAGCAAAAACAGAACATCAACGTGAAAGTCACGTTCGCAAATCCGTCTAACCGGGCTATAGCAGTTAGACCGGATTTACCGATCGAGTGACATTCACGGTCGCAGATATAATGTAAATACTGTGAAATAATGTGTTTAAAATATCCGATCAATCAAATTTTAACAAGTGGGCCCCAAGCACTACTGTAGCACATCAAGAAAATCTGGGCCCAATATTAATATTCCAAAACCCCAATTTTAACCCCAGAAAGCCTCTGTAAAAATTTGGTGCAGTGAACCCAATAGTGTCCGGCGGAACCGCGGCCCAAGGGGGTGTTTGGCCGCGGTTCCGCGCTCCTACTGTAGAGACACTTCATCGAATTTTCACAGAAGTCTTATATTTTCCAGTACATCACTTTTCTGTAACCTGAAAAATTTTTCGACACCAAAAAATTTCAACAGAAAACTGATGCAAGCAAAAATGTAGATTTTGGAATTTTGGTCGATCGGAAATGCAAAACACATTAAACCAAGCTAGACTAAGTTAATAGCGAGGCTCTGATACCACTGTAAGTGCACGGCGGCGCCCCGGCCGTCAATCCGACGGCCAAATGCGGAAGCGGTGATAAACTTTAATTTTTACTGAACTGGCAAACCGCCGCGCACTAATACCCGGATCGAACCATTAATTAGTCCTAGCTATCTACAAGAAAGGGAAGAGAGATATACCGACAGATCCGAGTCCTCCGGTCTTCTCGTCGTCGTCCCGGTCTCCTGCGGAATGTCCAGTCTCCTCCTCGTCGCCGGAAGTGCACCACATCGCCTACTTCTTTTACGGGCTCCCACCTCAATGCCGAGGCAACTCGGGCACGAAGCTGGCTAGTCGACGTGCCCAAGATTTGCTGTAGAATATACGTAGAACCATGTCTTAATTTTTGGGGTTCATGGAGATGCCTTTGTGGTGGAGGAAAAAGAACTTGGAGAGAGGTGAGGAAAAATGTATCATGCAAAGAATGAGAGTGACATTTTTCTCACTACCAAAAGAAAAGCCCCCACCCTCACTAGTGGCCGGCCAACCATGATGGTGGTAGGTGGGAATGGAGTGAAGTCAATGAAAGACAAGGGAGTGGGTGAGCTCTCAAGCAAGGAAGAATAATGAGTGATGATCAAAACAATATCATCACAAACAAAAACAAACACTCCAAAAACAACCATGATGACTCCAAATGGTCAAGCCATCATGAAGAAGTCAAGAAGTCAAGGTCAATGGAGCAACCATCATGATCCAACCAATATGCAAAAGACCCCCTCCACAATTGCCTATTTGCAACAATGCAAATAAGCCCTCCTCCACCAAACTTCGGCCAATGAACGATACAAAGGAAATCGGCCGAAACGAAAAGCAAACTGGCAACTTCATAAAACTGGTCCCGTAATAAATTACAGGAAAACCCCGATACTGTGCATACACACCCGCATTTGTATTTCGACCGAAATACAAATGCAATGAGACAAAATTCATACTGCACTATACTAGGATCCGGCTTATACCAAAGCCGGCTAGTATCATCCGTTCGATCCTGATCCGTGCAATACTGCACGTATCTGATCGAACCCTGCCATATAACCATACGGCCTATAGTACAAACTGTCCTATCCTGATCCGTGCAATACCGAACGTATCTGATCGGACCTTGCCATATCTCCATACGGCCTCTACAACCTTTCGCCCGAAAGCTGAGTAACTGAATGTGGGGGACTCTAAAGACTTGTCAACATCTTGGTTATGGATTTAACCACCGGCACGTCAGAGGTATAAGCCAATACGTAACGGGCTACCAGGTATTGACTAAAAGGGATGTCTGTGAGCGAACTCAGCCTGACAACCCTACTGAGCCTGTCAGTGACAATATCCGTACACTCCGGTCCGTTCGTCTATGAGCATCGCATGGCGGGCCTAGGGGGTTGGTAAAAGTCAGACCCCCAAAAGCGGTACAAGTCGTGTCGGAGTGTAGCCCAGAACACCTGAGATACTACTGGAATACCTACCAGTAAATCTCCTGCCTTGGCCAAGGACTTCGTGTAATGGCTCTCCTAGACACAGCACGACCTCACCCCCAATACCGGGAGAGACGAACCCCTGAAGATACGCTCACTGCCTCCATGTGGCTCGGGACTGTATCCAACTAAAACCTGTTTGCACGACTCCTTTGAGCCGTGGTAGGGTAGTAATCAAAGTACAGTGGGAACTCACACGAGACAAATGACGATCCCCAGGTCGATGAACTAACCTGCACACATGTCACCAGGGAACTGCCATCTGACGTCTGGTATATGACCAACTAGCATGTTCCCGGCGAGTCCTGTCCGGTGTACTCATAACCCAATGAGCACCTGTATACATCTTAGGTGATCCAACTGACACCAGTGGCTTGTGAGACCGGCCACCGCCCCTCGTCGGGGTCTCGACTGTATACACTAGTCTACTCTGGAGTATCGATGCCCTGTCTCGAAACTCACACGACTAGGGACCATTTAAGGATATGCTTATAGACCCCAGCTCCCACTTATATGATCGCCCTCATACTGCTGGTGGTCAAGCAAGAATCCTAGGGGCTCTATCAACGTGTAATAGCAACTTGTCAGGTCACCTAAAACAGTACACGATGATAAAGGTAAACCAGATAGCATACTATCATCTCGAGTAAGACTGTCCTACCGGGATAGGTCCTCCATCAATCATTGCCATCACGTACCTGTGACCTAATAATTGACTCTGAGGGCACTATCTCCAACATACAGGTCCTCATTGGGTTATGAGTACACCGGACAGGACTCGCCGGGAACATGCTAGTTGGTATTATACCTGACGTCAGATAGCAGTTCCCTGGTGACATATGTACAGGTTAGTTCATCGACCTGAGATCGTCATTTGTCTCGTGTGAGTTCCCACTGTACTTTGATTACTATCTTACCACGGCTCAAAGGAGTCGTGCAAACAGGTTTTAGTTGGGTACAGTTCCGAGCCATATGGAGGCAGTGAGCGGATCGGCAGGGGTTTCGTCTTTCCCGGAATTGGGGGTGAGATCGCGCTGTGTCTATGAGAGCCATTACATGAAGTCCTTTGCCAAGGCAGGAGATTTACTGGTAGGTATTCCAGTAGTATCTCAGGGTGTTCTGGGCTACACTCCGACACGACTTGTACCGCTTTTGGGGGTCTGACTTTTACCAACCCCCTAGGCCCGACATGCGATGCTCATAGACGAATGGACCAGACTGTACGGATATTGTCACTGACAGGCTCAGTAGGATGTCAGGATGAATTCGCTCATCGACCTCTCTTTTGGTCAATACCTGGTAGCCCGTTACATACGGCTAGTACCTCTGACGTTCTAGTGGTTAAATCCACAGCCAACGTATTGACGAGTCTTTAGAGTCCCCCACAGACAGTTTCTCAAGTTTCGGGCGAAACGATGTAGAGGCCGTATGATATATGGCAGGGTCCAATCATATACGTGCAGTAGTGTACAGATCATGATCGGGCGGATCATACTAGTGGGCTTTGGTTTAAGCCGGATCCTAGTATTAGATTTGTTGGATTACTTTAGTCTCATCGCATTCGCATTCAGTTGGAATGCGGATGCAGGTATGTATATACAGGTGAGGGGTATCCTTGTGATCCGTCACGAGTTTACTTTAAATGTTGCTGGATCTTTTTGTTGGACCAAACATTTGGATTAATGTTTGGATGGTGGAAATAATGAGCTAGAAATCATCATTTTGTGCATTTAATGTGGCATGTGCAAGGGTAGTGACTCATGATCTCTTTTTATGTGCATATGTCACATTATTGTTTGATTTTGTGTTGATATGATGAGAAGAGAGAGAGGGGGGCTGCCATATGAGGTTTTGGTCTTGTATTTTTCATAACACTCTCCCACTCTCATTATCATTCCATCACAAAACAAAAGAAAAAGAAACCTCTTCTTCTTCTTCTTCTTCCTCTAGCTCATTATCTCCATCAATGGCAACACCTTTAACCTCCATCCAAATCAATGGATGCAAGAGACAAAGTGATCACAAACATTCTCTACATCACCTTGGACATGTAGGCTAGCACACTTCATGCCCGAGTTGCTTCGGATGAAGCGGGAGCCCGTAAAAAGAATCGATGATGTGGTGCCCTTTCCGACGAGGAGATCGAGACCGGAGATGCCGCGAGGAGCTTGGGATGGTGGCCAAAGACCGAAGGACACGGATCGATGGTATAGCTTTCCAACCCTCTCTCTAGATAGCTAGTTGCATGTTAATAGTTCGATCCGGGAAAAAGTATACGATAGCGCCAGTTTCAAGTTAAGAAAAAGTTTTTGTTTCCGCATTTTGGCCTTAGACAGACGGCCGGGGCGCTACCGTACACGTACAATTCTATCATATCGAGCAAGATTGTCTTATACATATATATGTTCAAGCATCCACATGTATACATATATAATTATGGCCTCTAGGGCATACATATCCAACAATCTCTTACTTGCACTAAGGTCATATATTGACATACCGAGTACCCAACGTCTGCACTAGGGCCAGCTGTTGGCGTATCGCATACCCAACATCTCAAAAAGTCGCTCAAACTGCGCTTGAAGAAGGGCCTTGGTGAATGGATCCGCCGTGTTTTCTTTTGTGTCCACTCTCCGTACCTCGATCTCCTGGCGATCAATGATCTCCCTGATCAGGTGATACCGCCTCAAGATGTGTCCGGACTTCTGATGGGACCGTGGTTCCTTCACTAAAGCTATAGCACCATTATTATCGTAATACAAAGGTATCGGATCAACAATGGACGGAACTACTTGAAGTTCAGTAATGAACTTCTTCATCCAGACCGCTTCTTTTGCGGCATCGTTCGCAGAAATATATTCAGCCTCCATCGTCGAGTCTGCGACGATGTCCTGTTTGGATCTCTTTCAACATACCGCCCTTCCATTAAGGGTAAACACAAAACCCGAGACAGACCCGCTGTCATCCTTGTCACTTTGGAAGCTTGAATCGGTAAAAGACTCGACCTGCAGGTCTCCATTACCGTAAACCAAGAACATCTCTTTAGTCATTCTCAGGTACTTGAGAATGTTCTTCACAGCTGTCTAGTGATTCTCACCCTGGTTCGACTGATACCGGCTCACCACGCTATGCACGTAAGCTACATCTGGTCTTGTATATAGCATCGCATACATTATAGATCCTACCGCCGAAGCGTATGGTATAGTGCTCATGCGAACCCTCTCCTCATCAGTCTTGGGAGACATCTCCTTGGAGAGGGTGATTCCGTGCAATGCGGGTATGTTTCCGCGCTTGGAATCTTCCATACTAAATCTCTTTAGTACGGTCTCTATGTACCTGGACTGAGAAAGTCCCAATAATCTCTTGGATCTATCTTTGTAGATCTTGATCCCCAGAATGTACGAGGCATCACCCAGGTCCTTCATGGAGAACCTTTTTGACAAGAACAGCTTGACCGATTGTAGCATAGGAATATCATTTCCTATCAAAAGAATGTCGTCCACGTACAAGACTAGGAATACGACAGTTCGTCCTACAATCTTCTTCTATATACAAGGCTCATCCTCGTTCTTGATAAAATCAAATTCTTTGACTGTTTCATCAAAACAGATGTTCCAGCTCCGCGATACCTGCTTTAATTTATAAATGGATTTAAGCAACCCGTACACCTTCCCGCCGCTCCCACTGTCTACAAAACCCTCCGGCTGATCCATATAAACGCGCACTTCCAAACTTCTATTTAGAAAAACCGTTTTTACGTCCATCTGCCAGATTTCATAGTCATAGAAGACAACAATGACAAGTAGGATCCGTATGGATTTGAGCATAGCCACTGGAGAAAAGGTTTCGTCATAGTCCACACCTGGTCTTTGACGAAAACCTTTTGTAACAAGTCTAGCCTTATAGGTTTCCACCTGCCCATCTACACCAATCTTCCTTTTGTAGATCCATTTGCATCCAACGGGTTTTACCCCAGGTCGAGCAATATCCAAGGTCCACACTTTATTGGTGTACATGGACTCCATTTCGGATCGCATAGCATCCAGCCATTTATCAGAGTCCCTACTGATAATAGCCTGCCTGAAACTAGTAGGATCATCTTCTTCCTGAAAGTATGCCTTAGCACCACTACTAGGTTTTTAGAAGCATCAAGTATACAATTTTAAAAAATCTAGAGTGCTATTGCATGATATCCTAGAATCGAACTAGAGAATTAGGGTTTCATTGCATGTAAACAAACTTTACACCAAGTGAATAAGGAATACAACCTTTGTAGACCGGTCCTTCACTTCTAAAGCTCCATGTAGTAGTCCCTTAGCTCCAAGTAATGGTCCCTCGAACTCTTCGTAGGCTCCACTTGGTGAAAGGAACAAGCTTGCATAAGGATCTTCGAGGCCGAAGATGATCCACCTTGAGGAATTTCTAACTCAAGCTACCTCTTCACTAACTAAGGAATTAGTGAAGCAAACAACCTACACTAATGGGCTAGATGAGAGTAGGTTGATGAAGTGGGAATTTTTCTCACTTTAGAATTCTCTTTCTCTTTTTCTTTTCTCACCTCACTCATATTGGGTTACGCCAGCGCCCCGGCCATCAATCCGTGACTAAATGCGGAAAAAAAACTTTAAAAAACCGGCGGTAACGGAACCCGATTTCCGGATCGTACCATTAACGCTATACTAGTTATATGAAAAGGAGTTCAGAGAGGTTATACCGATCGATCCGTGTCCTTCGGTCTTCAACCTCTGTCCCAAGCTCCTCGCGGCTTCCTCGATCATGTTTGATCTCCGGTCTCCTCACATCGAAGAAGATCCACGTCGAGGGTTAGTAATACAGGCTCCCGCCTCAAAACCGAAGCAACTTGGGTATCTAGTTTGCTAGCCTAGATAGCCAAGATGAAGTAGAGAGTGTGTGTGAATTCTTTGTCTCAATACACCCAAGAATTCTCAACTCATGAGAGGGTTTGGGTGGAGGTTGAAGAAGTTTCCAATGGGAGAAGAAAGTGTGAGCTCAAGTTTTGCAAAAGAAAAAAGGCAAGTGAAGAAAAAGTCTCTTTTTTTTTCTTGTGAGTGTTGAGGTATTTTAGTAGTGAGCAACTCAAGAAAAATCCCCACAAAAATATCTGCCTCTTTCACTAAAATATCTCAACCCAAACAAAAACAAATCATGCCACATTCAATGCCAAGCCAAAACTTAACTTCACATTTTCCACAATATTTAAACATTTAAAACTAAATGTTTAATCCACAAATAGATATGGCAAACCCTAAAGTAAATTTGTAATAGAATTACAAGAATACCCCTCATTCGTATATACATACCCGCATCCGTATTCCGACTGAATACGAATATAACGAGACGAAAATAATCCAACAATATAATTCTAGGATCCAGCTTAAACCAAAGCCCACTAGTATTATCCGTCCGATCATGATCCGTGCACAAGTGCACGTATATGATCGAACCCTTCCATAAAACCATACGGTATATACAACGTTTCGCCCGAACCAGGGAAACTATCTGTGTGGGACTCTAAAGACTCGTCAATACGCTGATAGCGAGTTTAACCACAAGCACGTCAGCGGCACTAGCTGTACGTAACGGCTATCCAGGTATTGAGCGAAAGGGAGGCCGAAGAGCAAACTCATCCTGAAACCCCTATTGAGCCTGATAGTGATAATATCCGTACAATCAGGTCCGTTCGTCTATGAGTATCGCATATCGAGTCTAGGGGGGTGGATAAAGTCAGACCCCTAATAACGCGACATTTAGTGTCGGTATGAAGCCCTATCACCACATGAGAAACTACCGATCCTAAATCAGTAATTCTCATCTATCCCGGCCAAGGATTTCTGGTGATGGCCATCCGTGCACAACGCGACATCAACCCCCAATACCGGGAGAGACGAATCCCCTAACGATCCGCTCACTGCCTCCATATGGCTCGGGACTGTACCCAACTAAAACCTGTTTGCACGACTCCTTTGAGCTGTGGCAGGGTAGTAATCAAAGCACAGTGGGAACTCACACGAGATAAATGACGATCTCAGGTTGATAGACTAACTTGTACACATGTCACCTGGGAACTGCTATCTGACAATAGGTATGATACCAACTAGCATGTTCCCAGCGAGTCCGTCCGGTGTACTCATAACCTAATGAGCACCTGTATATATCTTAGGTGAACCAACAGACACCAATGGCTTGTGAGACCGGCCACCGTCCCTTATCGGGGTCTCGATCAGTATACACTAGTCTACTTTGGAGTATCGATGCCCAATCTCGAAACTCCCACGACTAGGGACTTTTAAGGATGTGCTTATAGACCCCAGCTCCCACGTATATGATCGCCATCACACTGCTGGCAGTCAAGAAAGAATCCTATGGGTTCTATCAACATGTAATAGTGATCTGTAAAGTCACCTGAAGCATGTACACGATGATAAAGACAAACCAGATAGCATACTATCATCTCGAGTAAGACTGTCCTACCAGTATAGGTCCGCCTCCAATCATCGCAACCGTATGCCTGCGATCCAATAATTGACTTGAGGGCACTATAGCCATCAATCTCCCACTTGTATTTAAGGCTAATTATTGTGGTGTCGCATACTCACAGCCCGTGTGATACTGAACACCCAACTTCTCTACTAATAAGTTTCACAAAGCTCGTTTGTGAAACTATTGTGTTCGAGAAATAGCCTCAGTGAGTGGATCCGCTCCAATGTTTCTTTCTATGTCTCTCTTTATCTCAAGTTCGCGGAGAAAGCCATCTCCCGAATGAGCAATACCTGTCTTAGAATATGTCTGGATATCTGATGGGACCCGGTTCACAAATGAACTCTAAATCCAGCAAACTTCTTAGACTGTATCGTCCACTGAATTTAATCAGTATCCTGCGCCATGCCTCCCTCAGTATCCGCTTGAACCACCTGTCCAAACTACTGCCCCTAAAAAGAGGGAAACCTATAACTCTGACAGTCACTCTGTCATCCAGGTCACCTTGGAAGCCTGGAATGATAACCGTCTCCCGAAGGAGGCTGCCGTTACCATATCCTCAGAATATCTACTTATGTTCTAAAACTGCTTCCGAATGTTTCTCCAGGATTGGATTAATACAAACTTATTGCAACTAGTGCAAAAACAATATCTGGTGTAGTACTTGACATCTCATGATTGACTCAATTGCCTAAGCAAGTGATGTTAGATATATGTATGCCCTAGATGCCATTATATGTATAGTGGATGCTTGGACATGTATATATGTATATAAATGACTTTCTTGCTCGACATAATAGTATGTTATTTTATCTTGACATGTTCATTTGATCATGCATATTATTCATTTGGTACATGTTGATAAAGCCCTTAGGATATTTGCTTGACTACTCCGACTATGATGCGGATCATACTAGTGGGACATGTGTAGTTTATAAGCATATCCTTTAACTGTTCCTAGTCGTGGGTATATCAAGACGGGGCATCGATATTCCAGAGTAGACTAGCGTATACTATTCTTGTCCCATATGATGGGCGATGGATGATCCCATATCCATCTGGTGAGGTGACACCAAAGATTGTATATGGGTGCTCAGTGGAGACTGGGTATACTGAACGGACTCGCCGAGAACTCCTATATGGTATTATATCTATCGTCGGATAGCAGTTCTCAGGTGACACTGGTACAGGTTAGTCTGTAGACCCAAGATCGTCATAGAGTCTTGTGTGTCCTCCTACTGTACTTTGATCTCCACCCTACCACGACTCTATTGGGAGTTGATGTTGTGCTATGCTCGATTGGCTATAACAGGAAGTCCCTGGCCAGGGCTGTTAAGATTTACTGATAAGCGTTATCAGTAGTTTCTCGATCTGTTATGAGCCATACACCATCATGACTTATTGAGTTATTGGGATCGACGATTCCATCCCTAGACTCGATATGCAACATATCTGACGAGGAGACCGGACTGTACGGTAAGTGTTGTCAGTTGGCTCGACGGGAGTTTTAACAGCTTCGCTGGTTTTCTTCTGATCGCTCAATACCCGGGTGGCCATTACGTTTAGCTGACCGCTTGCGGCTTGTGGGTGTTTGATATGATCATCACCTACTGCCGATGTATTGACGAGTCTTAGAGTCCCACACAGGAGTTTCCTGGCTCAGGCGAAAAGATGTGGTGTGCATAAGAGATATGCGCGGGGACCCGATTAAATACGGTTATGTGATACCGTATATTAATCGGGCGTTTTCTATTGGTCAGGTCGTATGTGATATGACCGGTTTGCTAAATCAAGTGTTGATTTAACAAATGACTTTTGGATTAATTCTTTAATTAAACCCTTTTCTATTTTGTATGCATGCATGTATGCACATGATGATGTGCATGGACACATACATACATACATTGTATCATGGTTGTTGATACACATTTGGTGGCAATGCAAGACTCACATGGTAGTAATTATATATATATATATATATTTATCATTTTGAGTTAATGTAAGGATAATTCACTCATGGTTAATGTTTATCATCTTTGACCATACTTGACCTACCTTTTAACCTTGAGTTAATTTTCCTTTGGCTTTATTAACTCAATGATAAATATCTAAATAATTACAAACCATGGTTGAGGTGAGAAAGATATAAATTGATTATTCATTCTCATCTCAATAATTCATCACAAACACTTTGAGCTCAAGCTAAGCTATCATCTTCTTCTTCCTCTCTTGAGATTTTCTTTGAGTGAAGTTGATAAAAAGAAAGGGTTTTGATTATAGAATATAAACCACATCATCATTCTACACACATTTGGCCCATTTGTGTAGGGTGTTTGCTCTACTTCTTTCACAAATCTAGTAAAGTAAGGAGCTTTGGGCAAAGGGACTTCGGGTGGATCATCGTGGACAAGGAAGGATTCCATCGATCCGTTCCAAACTCTCATAGTGCCAAAGATTCACCAAGGGAGGTCTACAAAGGTTGTAATCTCTACCCTTAGTGATAGTTTTTCATTTGCATGTGATGCTTAGTTGCATGAAACCCTAAATTTCTAGTTTTGATTCTTGTGAAGTTCACTTAGCACCTTTAAAAATTTGATTGTGGCATATGTGATGCTTCCAAACCCTAGATGAGGTGCTAGGTAAACCCAACAAGTGATATGTCTATCATGCACTTCCCTCTCCTCTTTAGTCTGTAAGACACCTTTAGAGAGGGTGACTCCATCACCTGCAGGTACACCACCTTACCAGGAGTCGTCCATTCTAAAACACCTTTCGAATACTGTCTAAGTACCCAGATTGGGAAACTACCCAAATCTAGATCTAAAAGCAAAGATCTAGTAACCAGAATGCCTGATATTATATTCATATCCCATGTGGAGAAACCACTGTGTGACAACCACAGTGTAACCAATCGTAGTATAGGAATTTCACTTCCTACAAAGTGTATGTCATCCAAATACCAGGACATCATACCCTACTACCTTAACAGATCCATCTCCTATTCTAATGAAGTCAAAGCCTATGACTGTCACATCAAAAATAGATAATCTATCTCCGCTATATCTGCTTTAGTTTATAAATAGACATAAGCAACTTATCCACTATGCTTCCGCTGCTCCCACTGACCACAACAACCTTCTAGCAGAGTCATATACACTTGTACTTCTAAAGTTAGTTTAGAACGACGCTATACTCATCCTCCTGCCGGGTCTCATAGTCTAGAACAGCAGTAATGGCAAGTCTGGATAAACAAGAACCTCCCTGTCACCGTCCTTGAGGATACCGAAATACCACTCGGGTGCCTGAGATTACCCACCATATCTGCGGAGTGGCTAATGGAATGTCAAACTCGATTGAATCTTTAGGTTCTACTAAACTTTCAGTAATCGTTTGTGGTTCTGGAATCACTTCCAGTTCTACCATACTCCAACTACCGTTTTCTGAAAAAGTCCATTTTACTAAAACTGTGGCGAGTCAAGAACAATATCACTATTGATCTTCCAGATGGTAGAAAGTTAACCCTTGTCATAGCCTGGGATAACCCACAAAATGCCATTACAGAAACATGCATTGAGCTATCCAGAGTCTGGTTTTAAGCATAAGCCGGAAAACTCCTTATACCTTAACATCGTTAAGATATGAACCATTCTATATACAATATAGAAACAGAGGCACTGATTTAATTGGAACCAGATTCAAATCATGCAGCTGCCTCCAGTGCATGTCAACTAAATGGAGAGAGGTTGATCTGTTAGTTATATGTATGCCCTAAAGGCCATTACTGTACATATGATGTATATTGTAGTGGATGCTTGGACATATATAGGGAGGACTTTCTTGCTCGACATGATAGTATGCTATCTGGTTGCTCTTTATCTTAACATGTACACTGATTGTCTTTATGTTACATGTTGATAAATCCCTTAAGATGAGTACTTGACTACCAGGATTATGATGCAGATCATACTAGTGGGGACAGAGTAGTCGATAAGTACATCCTTCAAATGTTCATAGTCGTAGGTGTATCGAGACAGGGCATCGATATACCAGAGTAGACTAGCGTATAGCTTCTCGACCCATGTAGATGGGCGATGGATGATCCCATATCCATTGGTGTTTGACATCAGAGATGGTATACGGGTGCTCAGTGGAGACTGGGTACATTGAACAGACTCGCCGAGGACTCCTAGATGGTATTATACCTATCGTCAGATAGCCGTTCTTTGGTGGCACTGGTACAGGTTAGTCTGTAGACCCGAGATCGTCATAGAGTCTTGTGTGATTCCCACCGTGCTTTGATTCCCACCTTACCACGTTCAAGAGAACGTGCAAAACGGTGGCTTTTAGGTACAGTCCTGAATCACATGGAAGCAATGAGCGATAGGAGGGGTTTCGTCTCTCCCGGTATTGGGGGTTGATGGAGCGCTGTGCTCGATTGGCTATAACAGGAAGTCCCTGGCCATGGCTGCTTTAGAGATATACTGGTAAGTGTTATCAGTAGTTTCTCGACCCGTTATTAGCCTCATATCGGCACGACTTATCGAGTTACTGGGGTCTGACGTTTACCACCCCTAGACGAGATATGCGACATATCAGACGAAGAGACCGGACTGTACGGTAGTGTTACTGATTAGATTCGCAGGAGTGTGAGCAGGCTTGCTTGTTGATCTTCCGATCGCGCAATTCCCGGGTGGACGTTACGTTTAGCAGACCGCTTGCGGCTTGTGGGTGTTTGATATGATCATCACCTACTGCCGGTGTATTGACGAGTCTTTAGAGTCCTACACAGAGGTTTCCTGGCTTAAGAAAAACGGAGTAAGAGCACATATGTGATATGTGCGGGACTGAGATTGATACTATATGTGATACCGTATTCTATTCTTGCGATTTGTGACATCGGTCGGTTATATGAGATATAGCCGGCTTATCGGATCAAGTGTTGATTCGATAAGTTGTTACATTTGATATTAGGTGGTTATATATGATATAACCAGGTTATTAAATCAAGTGTTGATTTAATGATTTAATGTATAATTATATATTTGATATATTAAATTACATTAACTAATATTAATTCACTTAAGATTTCTTTTCTCACTTGATTTGTGCATATGTATATATATGATATATATTTGTGTACATATTATTGTGTCATGCTTGATGATACTTGCAACTTGGGTGTGTGTATGACTTACACCATGCTTGGTTTAATTGCTATGGTTTTTATTTATTTTGGCAATTAGAAAATGGTGGGAAATTGTCATGGCATGAAGCTTGTAGAAGCTTTGTTGTTTGCATTGACCAAGTCCACTCTTTTGTTTTGCCTAAGATATTTATTAACCCAACCAATTATCCTAATCATAGTTATGTCTCTACAAGGGTTATCCTATGATGCTTAACTACCCATGGTTGCCATTATCTTTTGGATAATTATCATGAGAGTTTTCTTCTTCTTCTTCTTCCTCTCAAGCTTTCTAGCTTCAATGGAAAATGGAGAAAATATGTGAGAAAATCATTTCTAATGTAAGCAAAATTTTTACTTCATCATTCTCTACTACCTGCCATTTAGTATAGGGTGTTTGCTTCACTAATTCCACAATTAGTGAAGAGATAGATTGGGTTAGTGTCTCCTCGACGTAGATCATTTTCGGCCTCGAAGACTTCGATGCAAGCTTGTTCATTTCTTCATGGGAGCCTCTCAAGAGTCGGGAGTTCATGATCGCAGCGAAGGGACTACTACATGGAGCTATTGAAGTGAAGAACCGGTCTATAAAGGTTGTATTCCTTGTTCACATTAGTTGCAAAGTTGTTTGCATTTCGATTCGTCGCTTTTTCTAGTATACGATTCTATGTTATGGTTAGCTAGAACGGCTAAAATTTTAATATGGTATGAAAGATGCCTCCCGAAACCTTGCTGCCGTGCTAAACAACCCTGCAGTGGTATCAGAGCCACGCTAGAAAATTATACGGATTTTGTTAAGATAACGAAACCGAAATACTCCGAAACTTAAAACACGAAAATGTAGTTTCTGTCGATTTTAAATTGTCTTCAAAATTTTTTTAAACATGTGCAAAATGATGGATGAGATATATCATGAACTCCATAAAAATTTCTGGGGGTATGCTCGGATTTTAGCCGAGCACAATGAGGTTCTGGCCGAGGTGACCGGCCCATTGATGTGCTTTTGCCTTGAAATTTACATGGTGTTCCAGAGACTGGGTTTTGGTGTTTCAGGTGTTGTTTGTTTTTGCTGATTTTGCATATGATGTGAACTTACACTATAAGTAATTCGGAGTGTTTCGTATTCGTAGTTTTAACATTGTTTCGGGTATTCACATATTGTCTAGGTGAAGTTAAAAAGTTCGAACGAATGTCAAAAACCCATTTTTCCAAGTTTAACGTATTCGGAAAATCTTGCAAGTAATTCTGTGAACCCTCTAGAAGAATGAAACCCTAATTCGACATAATGACCATAGAAACGCTTTCGAACCTTAGGGTTTGCGGCAGTTCTGTGGTGCCATTAGTGAGACTTGGGTCTGCCTTTCTACGGCTGGTGCATAGGTACTGTGGCATGTTCTGGGTATTATTGAACTGTGCTCAAGTGTTGAGCTGTCGGGAAATTGTGGGACTTTAATAAATCGATCGAAAAGTTTAATGTCGTCTGGATATCATGTGATGGGATACAATATTTGGAATCCACAAATGTAGTTATGAGATAACTAGTTTGAATTTTATAAATCTAGCAGTTTAGTCTCATTTGATCGGTTGCCACGGGATTTTGATGTGATCAAAAGTCCGTCGCAATTATGTAGCGTACGCGGATACTCGCCGAGCAACCTTACTCGATTGCCACGCCTCATAACCCCGACCAAGTGACTGTAGGAGAACCCCGTCACCAAAAGCATCCTTTCGGGTGCTCGCGGCAGCGGTGTTTCGCCTTAGTGCACTTCGTCGACGGCATCGGGGGGTGCGGCCGTCTATTAAAGTTTCCGACGAGCATTCGATCAGGATGTCTGGAATCTTGTTGAATTGCCCGACTAGATATTGAAAAGTGTTTTCGAGATCGAGACTAAAATGCGGGGTTTATAATTGTTAGGCATGCGATGTCTAAGGAATTCATTTGGTTAGGCATGAAATCCGGAATATGAGATACTTCGGGTTTATGATGTCTAAGGTGGCTGCGGATTCCAATTGTTGTATTTTTCACTTTCTTTTCTGCGACCGTAAGTGTAATATATGGTGTATCGTCGGTTTCGTTTCTATACGTCAACGACAATTGGGATACGCATATTTACTTACGTTGATGACATGTGATTTTATGTGTTGCTGTGATATGTTATATTGGATCGTCATGTTTTGAATAGCCGGGGGTTTTATGTGAGATGAGAGTTTTTCATTTTCATTCATGTAAAATTCATTGTATGTAATATTCTTTTATTGGGGCACTTCCGGGTTAAGGATGATATCACCATTGTATATTATTCACTTTTCCGCTTTAGGATAGACCCAAGGAGGGGAGCACAAGTAACCGGGTTCTAGGGTCCAGTGGGAGACCATCTCGAGACGTCGAGACCGGGTCTCCTAACTCTAGAATTGGTAGGGTTGCTTGCCGCTCTTGTAGGGGTCAAGAGATGTGGGATTGGCTATTCATCACGACCGTGGAATCCGTGTTTTATACAGGCTTAATTTAAAACTCGGAAATCCTAGTATATCCAATATTTCATATGTTGTTTTCTGCTATAATATTCTTTGATGTGATCACTGTATATTATGAGATAGATATTGTATATAGTATATGTGATATATTATATAGACGTTGCTTATATGTTACACCCGCGCTAGCCCTGCCCCGCTCTGCCGTTAGTTACCTAACCTAACGGTGCATGACGGGACATCGAGGCGAATGCGGATGGCATAAGCGTACGTTGTATTTATCTGTGATGTTTAGGTAACTTAAAAGATGGGACTTCATTAATGAGATTAATGAAAGAAAATAAACCTAAAGATGTTGTGGAATCAAATTTTCAAAAACATGTAGCTCTAGTTGTTGCTTTGCATAACGGTATTCCTTTTAGAATATCCAGCACCTTATTCGATAAGGAAAGAGCCGAGATCCCTTCACCGGGAGTGACCTCTTTAGCAATAACTGGCAGATGCTACAACCCTCGGTTTCGTCTTTTGATTGCTTTACTAGTTCTTGCTTTGCATAGTGGTATTGTGAATATCCTGCACCTCATTCAACGAGGAAAGAGCCGAGATCCCTTCACTGGGAGTGACCTTTTTAGAAAAACTAGCAAAGGCCTAAAAAACACTCCATTTTAAATCATTTGATTCTACAACGTATCAAGTTCATTACGCTCATGGTTTTCTTAAAAACCTGCGTAGCCCTCCGTCATTTCAGATAAGTGCTATTTTAGTATTCGTGCTGCGGTAGTTTGGCCTCCGTCAAGGCGTAATGTATGGTGGCCGATTAGTGCTTATATGCTAGCATATGATGCGATTGGATTAGGGTATTCGTACGGCGTAGTTTGGCCTCCGTCAAGGGTCGTGCGGGTGGGTCTAATTCAATCAGGAAATGACGGGTTGAACTTGACTAGCGGACTATGGGTGGTTTGGCCTCCGTCAAGGTCATAGGACGCTAGGGGTAAAAACCATTATCGGGAATTTCAAGTGTTGAAATTTGCAATGAGATTGCATACCTTCTATGAGATAATTGGATCCCGATACCCACTGCGAGTAAGAGTTACTACCGGGAGAGTTTTATACATTACAATTAGCCGATCAAGTGGGTGTCTAGAAAGGTGTCAACGGGGTACGCCCCTGGAAAAACGAGGTTTATTTTAATTAGGTCCATGCGAAAGCACGGGGAACCTCACTCAAAGTACCGACACTGGCCTGGCCGAAAGATTGACGAACTTGTAGGGTGTAATTAATCCCGGCTAGTCTTTCCTTTTAGGGTTTGAAGGAAGATTTGATTAAACAGTGGGAGCCATCCTGATTAGATAAAATAATAACCGATCTAATCTTGCAAGAGCATACGTTGAGTGTTTTTTTCTCTCTCTCTCCAGGTAGCGACCATGTCATGCCTTAATCAAGATAATAATATGGATGTATTGACCGAACCCGCTTGTTATACCGAGCTAAGGAACGTTGGTCCCGCTCCAACTTATAATTGTTATAAGACCGAGAAGGAAATAGGGGATTACCAGGATTCCCGTGCCGCCCAAACGAAGAAAGTGCATGATGATGCATCTTCTTCGAGTGTGTTCATTACTGAGAACTGTTTCTCAGTATGCTCTACGTCCTGGGTATGAGATACCGGATCAGGATCCCACATATGTAATCTGTTACATGAGCTACAGATAAGTAGAGAACTGAGAATGGGTGATAAGTTTTAAGAGTTAGAAATGGTGCAATTGTTGCAGCCAAGTTGTTGGCAGTTATCACCCTATATTACCAAATACGTTGATTCTGAACGAATGTTATTAGATATCGAACCTGATATACAACATTATATCAGTCTCTTTATTTAGTAAAGAAGGATATAATTTTGTATTGTTGGATAATGTTTTGAACATTTCCTATATCAAGAGTTGATCGGTTCAGACACGTTATCTAATGGCATATACGTTCTAAATCAAACAACAGTTCTAAACGTACAGAACACACACAAGAGGAAGAGTTCAGAAAGGAACGAATCCTACCTAAGGCATTATAGACTAGGTCATATCAAAGCGACCCGACTAACTAAGTTACATAAAGATGCATATCTAAATCAGTTTGAATTTACATCTTTTGAAACTTGCCAGTCATGTCACAAAGATAAGATGACCATAGCTCTGTTTATTGAAAACAGAGAAAGAGTTAAATGAACTCTTGGGATTGATACATGATGATGTATGTAGGTCCCCTGTCTACACATGCCAGGACTGGTTCTTTGTACTTCATTACATTCACTGATGATCTCTCAAGATTCGCACATGTGTTCCTGTTGAAACACAAGTTTGAAGCTTTTGAGAAATTCAAAGAATATAAGTTAGAAATAGAGAACCAAAACGGGTATAAGTATTATTTCCTTTGATGTGATCAGGGAGGAGAATACTTGAGCACGAAGTTCCTGGACTGTTCTAAAGGAGAATGAGATTCTCTCTCAGCATTACTCCTCCGTATACACCACAGCACGTCGGTGTATCAGGGCGGAGCAATCGCACTTGAGAAGCTGCATACCTATTGAATATGGTTCCAACCAAATCAGGAGCCTACCACTCCATATGAGATATGGTATGGGAAGAGCTCATCTCTTAAGTAAGTTAAGATTTGGGGTTGTCCAGCCTATGTCTAAAAGCAAAATCCGGACAAGCTCGAGGCAATGTCAGTTCTGTGGAAGTTTGTTGGATATCCCAAGCATTCGCAAGGGAATATCTTTTACAGCACCGAAGAAGAAAAGGTGTTTTATTTCTCGGCATGCCACCTTTTTAGAAAAGGAATTTATTTTGGAAACAAATTTGTGGTCATGAGGTAGAACTTGAAGAAGTTCTAGCTTTACAAACTGCAGTTGATGATTTGGTAGAACCGAAGGATTCAATAGTTCCGACGAACCTCAGCCTTTCCGCCGATCTGGTAGGGTTCATCACCCACCTGAGAGATACTTTGTTTTTTCTCTTTGACAGTGGGAGCGAGAATTGCATCATGAGATGATGACCTAACTAGTTTCGAGCAGGCCATCAAGAGTGGGGACTCTGTGAGAATGGCTGGATGCTAAGCGATCTGAGATAGAATTCATATACACCAACAAAGTATGGACTGTGGTTGCTTTATCTGAAGGGTTAAATCCCCATCAGGAGCAAGTATATCTTGAGAAGATTACTTGGTGTACATGGAAAAGTTGAGACTTTCAAAGCTAAGACTTGTTGTAAAAGGTTTTCGTCATCGACCAGGTGTGGATAATGATGAAACATTTTCTAGTACCTATACTTAAGTCCATCTGGATCCTACTTGCCACTGCTACATACCATGACTACGATATCTGGCGGTTGGGTGTCATGACTGATTTTTTAAATAGTGATTTAGAAGAGAGCGTCTATGTCACGACCCGAAAGTACGGAACATGACCGGCACTTAAACTACGAAACGTCTCGAGGCGTACGTAATCTAAGTAAGCCGAAAACCCAGAAATCCAAACCAAGAAAAGTAGTAGAGTGAAGGAAAAACCATTTTAAATCAAATAGTTTGCAACATACGCCGAAATATGCATTTTAAAATCATAAGTCTTTTCTAAAAATTTTGGTAGTCATTCCTTTGTAAAAACTGACCCCAAACGGGTACAAAACCTGATAAAGCATATATAATGAATAAAGGCATCCCCAAGCAGGAGCTAGCTCTTCGTCAATCGACGGTCACAACCACGCCAGCAATATAATATACAACGCCGAAGGGCGAGGATCACAACAGAAAAGAAAACTCAAAACAACATGAAATCCATAGAAATACAACGCGCGACTCTAAGGTCGAAAGAATAAACATCACTGGTCTCTATCTGAAATAAATACATGTTTGGTTGATGGAACTTCTAGATACAACTGAATAATAATATACAAAGTATAATGATGGTCACGATACAAGTGAACCCATATACTAGCAAATCACCCGGAAATGGAAGTAGTGCCAACAAAACTGTAATGAAACCTGTACGGCACAACCTGCAAGAAACTGTGGCACAACGGGGGTGAGTTGCCAACTCGTGAGTAGAATACATCTACGAGCAGAAATCGCATGTATGACGCAATCCTAAGTCATACGATCAATATCTATCTGATCCTCAAATATGATAAGTCTAGAGCATGAAAAGGTGGCAAGGGTAAATATCTAACCCAAGTGTAATCCCATGTGCTCGTGTCAGTGCCTCAGGTAGCAATATATCATATGGATATGAATGCATGAAAATAGAATGCATGTACTAAAGAAACTGCTTTCATAACTTAGTGGGATTTCTGTATTTTTAAAACGAGGTATTATAATGAAATCAGCATAAACAGTGTCTAGCATCGACACAAAACATAAATCCCAATATCTCAATATCTCAGTGTCTTAATCTCACTATCTAGGGCGCCGTCAGTCCAGACCGGCCCCTACCATCAATCTCAAGACCACGACGGTATCCTCCAGATATCCGACGTGTCGGGTAAATCACCGATCGGTAGTGCTCCCCTGCCAGGTTCAACGCTATCCTCTGCGACCTTCTCGCCCCGGGGTACTGCACCGGGCCCACCATGTACCTGAAACGGTTCATCCAACTCCTCGAATCGGGTCTCGAAATCCATCAGCAAACTCATGGTAGACGACTCATACATCATTGGAAAACCGTACTTTTCATTTAAAAAGAGGGAGAAAAGAAGTTTATAAAGGTTTTTGCGGTTTTCCCCCAAATCCAGGAAATCTCATGAAAATCCGAATCCAAATCATCGATGGCATGTCAAACAATGAATATAGGCATAGAAATCCATGAATGCGGCATAACAGCGAATAACAATATGCATGAAGTAGCAAATAATAACGGCAATGTCTAAACTGGTATATAAGGCAAGTACACTAATATCATGTCGAAGCTACTAGCTAACAAGCTATGTCAATGTAATAGTATTTTCTAAAGTGTATGTGACATGGCAATTACCGATGAAGATGTGTGTGAGCCGGCAAGTAAGTGTACGTGGTATATACGCATCATCGGTAATGGTGCTGGTGTCCTAACAACATGATATCAACAATGGAATATGAAATCACAACATAGGTATGCGATGCGGAGCGAACAACAATAATGTGCGGGAGCTGAATACTAAACACAACGATAACTAATATGGTCTAACAACTACACTAAACTATATGGCTAAGCTAACAGCTAACTGAAGGTAAGGAAACCGCCTAACATCTGAGTCGATATATATATATATATATATATATATATATATATATATATATATATATATATATATATATATTAGTCGGTGATCCCGCCTCAATAATATCACATCCGATACCATATCCATAATCAGACGTTCCCAAGTCAAGAGTGCGGATCTATCATCAATATATAGCTCGCACGTAAATCCGTCGTACGGCATCCTAAATCTGGGTACGGGTCAATATCATATTCATCACATTATTCATCTGGTATCCTCTTTATCAAAGATCATAATTCGGGGTACTGATCTACGTCTAGTACAACACTAATATCATCAATATAATCATGGTCTGACTACTGATCGACAGTCTCGTACAAACCGATATCATCAGCACATAGCATCATAAAGAAGTATACATCGCCCAATGCGACCCATTATAGCTATTTAACATATCTTATCTCATGTCTCGATCACCAGTCAACTATTCTATGTATATCACTATTCACATGGTATCATCGTCCAAAGATCCGCTATAACATTATGACGTATCTCAAGTACGAATCCTGCCATATCACCGATCTCACGGTCTCAAATCAAATCTCATCGACTCACCTCAAATCCCAAGTACTATCCTCAATCTAGTATATGAACACATAGTCCCATACCCATGTGAACACATAAATATATATTCCCATATACGCACATGTGAAAGAAAGAATGTAAGCAAGTATATGTGTGCATGTGGGTGTGGGTGCAACCACTACTCTAGGGTTTCGCAACACTAAACCAATCCAAGAACACCAAATATCCATCTTTATCATCAATAATCAGAAACAATATATAATAAATATATGTGTGTATACGCATTCGTATACATCACCACGAACTGCGGGGGTGCTATATGCCATCCACCCGACTTCTTCCCGTAGATATAAATCTACTCACCTTGCTTCTCGTATGCCGATGCCGATGTCGCCATCTTCATCTTCAATGCCTCGACGTCACGTGGGGTACCTACAAGGATATCATAAATGCTAAAGCACATGAAAATCACATCGGAAACCAAAACGGCATACGCTACGCCCATAGGTAAAAAACCTATAGTCTCGCATGCAAACACGATCAATAACCCTTTGCCGTTGACGTTCAAACGCCACCCGACAGAAACGAATCACCAAATACCAAAATCCATACTAAAACAAGTCATAAACCATGCGCCAACACATGAAAATTACCCCAGATTCTACCCTATGTGGAATCAGTCAAAATTGCATATACCAAAGGTCAAATTTACTGGAGATAGGGCCCTGAAGCAAAAACGAAGGGGTTCCAACCTGCTCTGGCCGCAAATTGCGGCCAGAAGGGATTTATTGGCGGCCTGGGGAAGGAGGTAGGGTTTTGTGTGGTGGTTCCTAGTTGCCTGCATATGCCCCTGTCAGTCTAAAATTGTTTTCAGGTAGTTCGGGTGATAGCAGATTTCCAAATACACTGACAGATTTACAGTTTTTCCCGATATCGTTTCTATAAATCCGTATTCTGGGTTTTAATCTCAGGTTTGGTCCAATGTAACCTCACACCAGGGGTTGTAGTCCCTAACTACACCTCAATTCACCTTTGATTTCAGATCAAACCCTAAACCCTAACTTGAAATTTCCAAAGTCCTCAAAACGACACGATATTGACATGAAACGAGTATAGATACATAAGGAATCGAAATACTACTCTATGGGTGCAGAAATTACCTCCTTTGGCAACTCAAGAATTTTCTTGAGTTGCTCAAAGTCCTCAAAATCATCTCTTTCTAGGTCCAATGTGTAGCTAGTGAGCTTAGGAGCAATTTTTGTGAAATGGGAATAGGGTTTTGGGGTTGGATCCATGGTGTTTTGGGGGATGGAACGTGGAGGAAGAAGAGGGAAAGGGGTAGGAGTAGCAACAGCTCAAGGGAAGGGGAGAGAGAAATGGGTGGAAGAAATGATGGGGGGTCATAGTTCAAAAAGAAGGGTTGACCTACACCTTTCTCTCTCTTCATCATTCTTACTTTTTCTTTTCTTTTCCTTTTTCCTTTATTTCATCTCACACAATGGTAACCCTAGGCAATCATACACCCACAACATGTAAGAAAATATGACAAGTGTGGAAAAAAAAAGATATGTGTATGCTTTGCACTAAAAAAGCTAAAAAACCGATTAGCGATTTTTAATCGCGATTAGCACTAAATTAGCATATAATTAACCATAAAAACTTTAAAATGGCATAATTCCATAAAATACCCTATTTTAGAATTTTCCATAATTTTTCCAAAATTTTCCCCATTTATCGGTACTTAATTATACCGAAATATTAAAATATTCATTAAAAATTAATATTAAATTATAAAAATTCCCAAAAATAATATTTTATTTTTTTGAAATGTTACAGTCTATAAGTACACAGCCAGAAGGATTCGTAAACAGTGAGAGCAGCGGAAACGTGTGCAAGTTGCTTTATGGGTTAAAGCAGGCATCGCGGAGTTGGAACATCTGTTTTGATGTGATAGTCAAAGCGTTTGACTTCATCAAAATAGTAGATGAATCTTGTATATACAAAAAGGTAGTAGGGAGTTTGGTGGTGATCCTCGTATTGTACGTGGATGACATACTCTTGATAGGAAAGGAGTTTCCTATGCTACACTCGGTCAATCTCCTCTTATCATAAGGATTCTCCATATAGGATCAAGGTGATACCTCCTAAATTCTGGGTTTTGGATCTATGAGATAGATCTAAATGGATGTTAGGAATCTTACTAGGTGTAGTGAGATGGCATCAATCAATCCTGGGGAGAATCACAGGATAGCTTCCAGAGTGGTAAGGTCGACTGAATGTCAGTTACATGCATTGTCTTTACCCTCAGTGGAGGGACGGTATGTTGGAAGAGTTCCAAGCTAGATACCGTGGCAAACTAGACGATAAAGGCTGGATACATCGCTACCAAGGATGCTACCAAAGAGGCAGTATGCATGTATATTAGTTCATGAGATAAACTTTGTTCCTACCATTGTGTGACAATGGAGTTGTGGCTTATGCCTAGGAACCCCCATCCCATCGGTGATCCAGACATATTCTTAGGCAGTATGAATGGTTGATCTCCAGGGAGATCGAGATTAGGAGAGCAGACACAGAGGAGAACATGGCGGATCCATTCACAAAGGCCTATTCCCAGGAGAGACTTTTATGGGATGGTTGAGTATAGGTGTTACGACCCGAAATTTGGCCCGTAACCAGCACTTAAACTACGTAACGTCTACAGACGTACGCAACTCAAGTAAGCCGAAACCCAGAAATCTAAACCACCCAAATCTGGATCAACGGAGAGAAACATAGTCTTAACATTTGGAAAATCATAAGTAAAATCTCTAACTCTAGTTTTCTTTCTTAAAAATTTCGGCAGCACCTCCTTTGTAAAAACTAGCCCCGAAAACGGATACAACACAGATAATATATAAAGCATCCCAAACGGGAGAAAATCATGCCCAACGGCGGAGACAACCACCACAAGATACAAATACGACGCCGAAGCGAAGAATATAAAAGAAAACTGCATAAAAAAGTAAAACTTTCAACATAGCCGGCTCCCACGAGCACGACACCCAAAGTCACCAAAATAATACAATACTGAATCCTCACAAGTCGTCTCTAAGTCATATACAAACAGTGGTAGATGGAGAATACTAGATCCAACAAAAATATATACAATGTACAAACAGATAACCACAAACCCACCTAAAAGCAACGGCCTCACAGCCAAACGTAGCGGTATCCGCAAAAGTAGAGATGATAAGATGCCCTGCCGCGACTACTCAGAGGGAAAGTCCTGCAAAACACTGTGGCACAACGGGGGTGAGTTGCCAACTCATGAATAGTAAATAACATCATACTGTAATCGCTAGTATGCACGAACAACGATCTATCTATCATATGTAATCCGATAGCATAAGTATGACAAGTGAATATGCAACAATCATGTAAAGGTACATCATCAGGGTACTACAACTACATGAAGCAATACATAACAACATAATCCTGAGTGTGTGGGATGATATAATAAAATCTCATGCAAAATCATCAGCATGGGAAAAACACCAGTGTCCCTCACTGACACATCAAATCCCAAATCCTCAGGCACCGCATCCTCAAATCGACCCTCACATCCTGTAAGTCTCATGGAACCTGAGTGTCTAATATCGACACCCGAAACATCATGAAAACATGTACCTGTATGTGTGTATATATATATATATATAAGTATGAAGGTATCCATCCCGTATGTCCACTGACGATACGTAAAAATCATAGAAAAACCTGAGTGTCCAACACTGACACTCAAACATAATGAAACCCATGTCTAGCATCGACACGTAAATCCTCATAACTCAGGCGCCGTCACCACGACTGGCCCTGACGATATGTTATACCTCACTCCGGTCGGTATCCCTATGATAACCGCCGAGTCCAAATACTATCACCGGTAGGTAGTGGTCCCACCGCAAGGCTTATCGTCTACACCACGAAATCACCACTCGCCCCGGGGTACCATACCGGGTCCACCATATACCCGCAGACGGTGCCTCCCGCTCCTCGAATCGGGCATCACAATACAAATCTCAGAACCGAGAAATCACATGGTGGACGCACTGAAATATCATATCAAGAGAAACCGGGTTTTCAAACAATACATCGTTTTCTTGAAATACCCCCATGGTTCTCAAATCCATAAATCATATGAAATCCATATCTCAATGCGTAAATCCATGAAAAACTGATATATGCAACATAAAGCAACAATATGAGCATATCAAGGGAAATCCGCTCTTTTAAATGAATCCATCTTTAAAATATATCTTGCGGTTCCCAAAATCCTCAGAACAATAAGTGCAGCATCATTTGTGGTGTAAATGTAAGTGTAGCAAGGTTTAAGTATTTACATGTAAGCAAGTATGTATGATGCATTTCATAAGCGCAATGATCAACAACTCAATATCACATATCAAAACAATACCACTTGGGGTACATACAACTATAGCGAAAATATGCGGGTGTACATGTCAATATGTGTGCATGATATACATGTAGCTATAATAGACTATGTGGGTGTACATGTCAATATGTATTCAAGATGTACAAGTAGCTATAGTAAGGTATATGTGAAATGGATTAAGAGTTACTATCTTAACTATCCATGTCAAACACAATAACACGTATTAGGTGTCAACAATATCTCATATGCATAAAGGAATAAGAATTTCTACCTCCACTATCCCTATCCACTACCATATCACGTATGTAGGTGGTTTGTGCGTGTCATGGCAATTACTGACGATGTGGGTGTAGCATACAATTTAGTGCTCGTGCAACATGAACCGTCAGTAATGTGTTATATCTAAAGGTACAACAGATAATGATATGCAATGACATTCATATGAAATTAACTAATATGCAGTAACATGCAGCTATCCTATCATATCAGCCCCGACGCATAACGCCATACGGGCGATTTCCCCGTAGATGTTAAATCTAGTCACTATGGTCTCCAGCTCTGAAAATCCGACCACCTGCTTCCCCTTGTTCGCAGCGTCCGAAGTCCCCGCTTACGACGCTATAAATTCACAAACACACAAATAGTGCAAACATCTCAGAATCGACTAATATAACATAAAACTACACTTTAAACGACGCACCAACACTAAACTAACTCACAAGTCTCCGTCTAGTGGCTAACGTGCGTTGCGACACTACTAAACCTGTTAGTTATATGTATGCCCTAGAGGCCATTACTGTACATTGGATGTATATTGTAGTGGATGCTGGGACATATATAGGGAAGACTTTCTTGCTCGACATGATAGTATGCTATCTGGTTACTCTTTACCTTAACGTGTATACTGATTGTCTCTCTGTTACATGTTGGTAAAGCCTTTAGGATGTGTACTTGACTACCTGGACTATGATGCGGATCATACTAGTGGGGACATGGTAGTCCGTAAGTACATCCTTCAAAGTCCCTAGTCGTGGGTGTATCGAGACGGGGCATCGATATACCAGTGTAGACTAGCGTATACCTTCTCGACCCATACAGATGGGCGATGGATGATCCCATATCCATCGGTGTTTGACATCAGAGATGATCTACAGGTGCTCAGTAGAGACTGGGTATACTGGACGGACTCGCCGAGAACTCCCAGATGGTATTATACTTGACGTCAGATGGCAGTTCTCTGGTGACACTGGTACAGAGTAGTCTGTTGACCCGAGATCGTCATAGAGTCTTGTGTGGTTCCCACTGTGCTTTGATTTCCATCTTACCACGTCCAAGAGGGCATGCAAAACGGTGGTTTTTGGGTACAGTCCCGAGTCACATGGAGGCAATGAGCGATAGGAGGGGAGTCGTCTCTCCCGGTATAGGGGGTTGATGTTGCGCTGTGTTCGATTGGCTATAACAGGAAATCCCTGGCCAGGGTTGCTGAGATTTACTGGTAAGTGTTACCAGTAGTTTCTCGAATTGTTATAGACCTCATATCGACACGACTTATCGAGCTATTGGGGTCTGACGTTTACCACCCCTAGGCGAGATATGCGACATATCAGACGATCAGACCGGACTGTACGGTAGTGTTACTGGTTGGATTCACTGGAGTGTGAGCGGGCTTGCTCGTCGATCTTCTGATCGCTCAATACCCGGGTGGCCGTTACGTTTAGCAGACCGCTTGCGGCTTGTGGGTGTTTGATATGATCATCACCTGCTGCCGGCGTATTGACGAGTCTTTAGAGTCCTACACAGAGGTTTCCTGGCTCAAGCGAAACGAAATAGGAGCGCATATGAGATATGTGTGGGACCGAGAATAATGCGTGTATGTGATACCGTATTTCATTCTCGCGATGAATGTGTCGAATGGTTATATGCGATATAACCTAGTTATCGAATCGAGGGTTGATTCGATAAGCCGATACATTGGACACTAGTCGGTTATATGCGATATGACCGGATCGTTAAATCAAGTGTTGATTTAATGATTTAATGCATAATTATATATTTGATATATTACTTTGCATTAACTAGTATTGGTTCACTTTAAATGGATTTTCTCACTTGAAGTTCACATGTTGTATATGTGATATACTTTTGTGCACTTGATTGTATCATGTTTGATGATACATGTTTACTTGAGTTTGTGTAAAGATTAAACCATGGTTATTTAAATGGTTAGGTTTTTTTTTTCATATCTATTTATTCATTTATTCATTTATTTTCTTTTTGGAAAAAGAAATGAGAAGAATGGTGGCTTTCTTTGTTTGTATTTGAAGATTCATGAAGCTTTGACTTTGTCCACCATTCTTATCTCATGCTTAACCCTAACCATTTGATTTAACCCTAGTTTATTCTCTACACTTGACCATGGTTGTATGATGATAAGTTTGGAATTTCTTTTCTTTTTAAATAAGAACTTATCATATTCAACCTCTTCTTCTTCTTCATCTTCATGAAGAAAAACCTTCCTCCATCAATGGCAACTCTTGAAAAAGAGTGAGAAATCCAATTCTAAAGTGAACCCACTTCCTATTTCTTCATCCTCTATCTCTTGCCAAGTAGTAGAGTGTGTTTCCTTCACAAGTTTTCTTGACTTGGTGAAGTTGGAGCTTGATCTAGCGATGCCTCGACGTAGATCATCTTCGGCACGTCGTCGATGACCTAGCCCGCTTCTTCTCCGATGAAGCCGACGATAGAGCCCGGAATTGCATGAGGACAGCGAGGAGACTTCATTTCGGAGCTATGGAGGTGGAGAACCGAATCTACAAAGGTTGTATTTCTGTATTCTTGTAGTTAAGTGTTAACTAGTTTTCTTTTTCGCCTAGAATTCTAGCCAACGATCCGTACACTAGGGTTTCTCGGCACCGTAACAATTGAAATTGGCATGGTTGATGCCTTGTGAGACCTCATTAGGGTGCCTAGGAGCCCTACAAAACCAAACTGAGTACAGCAGCTGCATCAGATCACGATTCGTGTCGGATTACGTAATACGCGGACTCAAAACACTAGATTATAGGTAAACGATTCCAGATTTTGCATATTGCAATTACTAAAAAAGTAAACAGAACCAAACACCCATAACCTGTTAGTTATATGTATGCCCTAGAGGCCATTACTGTACATTGGATGTATATTGTAGTGGATGCTGGGACATATATAGGGAGGACTTTCTTGCTCGACATGATAGTATGCTATCTGGTTGCTCTTTACCTTAACGTGTACACAGATTGTCTCTCTATTACATGTTGGTAAAGCCCTTAGGATGTGTACTTGACTACCTGGACTATGATGCGGATCATACTAGTGGGGACATGGTAGTCCATAAGTACATCCTTCAAAGTCCCTAGTCGAGGGTGTATCGAGACGGGGCATCGATATATCAGAGTAGACTAGCGTATACCTTCTCGACCCATACAGATGGGCGATGGATGATCCCATATCCATTGGTGTTTGACATCGGAGATGATATACGGGTGCTCAGTAGAGACTGGGTACACTGGACGGACTCGCCGAGAACTCCCAGATGGTATTATACCTTACGTCAGATGGCAGTTCTCTGGTGACACTGGTACAGAGTAGTCTGTTGACCCGAGATCGTCATAGAGTCTTGTGTGGTTCCCACTGTGCTTTGATTTCCATCTTACCACGTCCAAGAGGGCGTGCAAAATGGTGGTTTTTGGGTACAGTCCCGAATCACATGGAGGCAATGAGCGATAGGAGGGAATTCGTCTCTCCCGGTATAGGGAGTTGATGTTGCGCTGTGTTCGATTGGCTATAACAGGAAATCCCTGGCCAGGTGATGACGTCACCTTCCCATTGTTGCACAGTAATTCCTATTTTAATATGCTGGGTTTTCTGGGAATTTTTAATATTTATTCAAGAGTTGAATTTTCTGGGGTTGTTTTGGGGATTCGGTGTTTCGATCGGAGTATCAAATTTTGTCTATGTGGCTTTCCGGATAAATTTTAGAATATGTTAAAAAGTTCGACCGGATATAAATACCCAATTTTTCCCCTGTCTGGAAATTTCCAAGTGTTGGATTTTTCCGTAGTTTAACGACGTTCTAAGTAGTGCAAGTAACGCGATGGTCCCTCTAGAAGACAACAAACCTTAACTCGATTATGCGACCGTCTTGAACTGCCCTTTGAACCTTCGGGTTTGGGGCAGTACGGCGTGCCACATGTGAGGCGTTGGCTTGACCCTTCTACGGCTGGACCGTTGGTACTGAGGCACGAACTGAATGTTGTTAGACTCATATTACATGTGTTGATCTGTATCGGGAAAACTTGGGTGTTCGATTGTTCGATCGGAAAGTTTGACATTTTCTATTTATCCGGAATGGGATACAATAATTGGAATTCACAAGAAGTTATGAGATAACTGAATGAATGTTATAAACATAGCAGTTTAGTCTCACTTGATCGGTTGCCACGGAATTTTGATGTGATCAAAAGTCCGTCGCAATCGCGTAGCGTACGCGGATACTCGCCGGGTAAACTTAATAGACAGCCTCACTCCATAGCCCCGACCAAGTGACTGTAGGAGAACCCCGTCGCCGAAAGCATCCGTCCGGGTGCTCGCGGTAGCGGTGTTCCGCCTTGGTGCACTTCGTCGACGGTATCGGGGGTGCGGCCGTCTACTGAAGTTTGCGACGAGCATTCGATCAAATTGTCGGGAATCTTGTTGAATTGTCCAACTTGGTATTGAAAAGTGTTTTCGATTTTGAGACTAAAATACGGCGTTTATAATTGTTAGGCATGCGATGTCTAAAGAATTCATTTGGTCAGGCATGCGATGTCTGAGGTGTTTGCGGATTCCAACTGTTGTAGTTTTACACTTTCTTTTCTGTGACCGTAAGTGTAATATGTGATATCGCCGGTTTCGTTGCTATATGTCAACGACAATTGGGATGCGCATATTTACTTACGTTGATGACATGTGATGTTATGTGTTGCTGGATATGTTATATTGGATCGTCGTGTTTGAATAGCCGGGGTTTTTTATGTGAGATGAGTGTTTTTCATTTTCATTCATGTAAAAACTTGTATGTAATATTCTTTTATTGGGGCACTTCCAGGTTGCGGAAGTTGTCACCTTTTGTATATTATTTACTTTTCCGCACTAGGATAGACCCAAGGAGGAGGGCACAAGTAACCGGGTTCTGGAGTCCAGTGGGAGACCAACTCGAGGAGTCGAGTCCGGGTCTCCTAACTCTAGAATTGGTAGGGTTTCTTGCCGCTCTCGTAGGGGTCTAGGGGTGTGGGTTTGGCTATTCATCGCGACCGTGGAATCCGTGTTTTATACTGGCTCGTATTCAAAACACGGACGTCCTAGTATATCCAATATTTCATATGATTCTTCTGCTGCGATATCTGTGATGTGATCATGTGATGTTCTGTGATAGATACAGTATATAGTATATATGATATATTATATAGGCGTTACTTATGTTTTACACCCGCGCTAGCCCTGCCCCGCTCTGCCGTTAGTTACCTAACCTAACGGTGCACGAGGGGACATCGAGGCGAATGCGGATGGCATAAGTGTACGTCGTATTTATCTGTGATGTTTAGGTATATAATAGATGGGACTTCATTAATGTGATTAATGAATAAAAAGAAACCTAAGATGTTGTAGAATCGAATTTCAAAAATAAAACAGGTAGCTACAGTTCTTGCTTTGCACAGAGGTATATATGATATATCCTGCACCTTATTCGATAAGGAAAGGACCGAGATCCCTTCACCGGGAGTGACTCCTTTAGCAATAACTGGCAGATGCTACACACTCGGTTTGTCTTTTGATTGCTTTTAAGTGTTTTTGCTTTGCACAGTGATATATACGATATATCCCGCACCTCATTCGACGAGGAAAGGACCGACGATCCCTTCACCGGGAGTGACTCCTTTAGCAAAACTAGAAAAGCCTCAAAAGCACTCCATTTCAAAATTCATTCGATCCTACAACGATATCAAGTTCATTACGCAATAGGTTTTCAGAAAAACCTGTCGTAGCCCTCCGTCATTTCAGATAAGTTGTATATAGTATTCGTGCTGCATTTGTTGGCTTTCGTCAAGGTGCAGTGTGCGGTAGCTATATGCTGCTTATCTGCCAGCATACGATGCGATTGGATTAGGGTAGTCGTGCGGCTTTGTTGGCTTTCGTCAAGGGTCGTGCGGGTGGGTTTAATTCAATCAAGAAATGTACGGGTTGAACTTGACTAGCGGGCTATGGTTTGTTGGCTTTCGTCAAGGTCATAGCACGTTAGGGGCAAAATATTATCGGGAATTTCAAGTGTTGAAATTTGCAATGAGATTGCATACCTTCTATGAGATAGTTGGATCCCGATACCCGCTGTGAGTAATTGTTACTCCTGGGAGAGTTTTATACATTACAATTAGCCGATCAAGTATGTGTCTAGAAAGGTGTCAACGGGGTTACGCCTCTGGGAAAACGAGGTTTACATTAATTAGGTTCATGCGAAAGCACGGGGGACCTCCCTCAAAGTATCGACACTGGCCTGGCTGAAAGATTGGCGAACTTATAGTGTGTAATTAATCCCGGCTAGTCTTTCCTTTTAGGGTTTGAAGGAAGATTTGATAAAAAGCAGTGGGAGCCATCCTGATTAGATAAAATAATAACCAATCTATTCTTTCAAGAGCGCACGCTGAGTGTTTTCTTCTCTATCTCTTCAGGTAGCGACCATATCACGCCTTAATCAAGATAATAATACGGAATATTGACCGAACCCGCTTGTTATACTGAGCTGGGGAACGTTGGTCCCGCTCCAACTTATAATTGTTATAAGACAGAGCAGGAAATAGGGGATTACCAGAATTCCCGTGCCGCCCAAACGAAGAGAGTGCATGCTGATGCATCATCTTCGGGTTTGTTCATTACAGAGAACTGTTTCTCAGTATCCTTTACGTCCTGAGTATGTGATACCAGATCAGGATCCCAGATATGTAATCTGTTACATAGGGCTGCAGAAAGGTAGAGAACTGAGAACGGGTGATAAGTTTCATGAGGCAGAAAACGGGGCAAGAGTTGCAGCCAGGTCTGTTGGTCACTGTCACCCTGTATTACCAATACATTGATTCTGAACGAATGTTATTAGATACCGAACCTGATATACAAAATCATATCTGTCTATTTATTAGTAAAGAAACGATAAAATTTTGTATTGTTGGATAATGTTTTGAACATTTCCTATATCAAAAGTTGATCGGTTCAGGCACGTTATCTAAAAGCATTAATGTTCTAAATCAAACTACAGTTCTTTGTATACGGAACACACAGAAGAGGAAGAGTTCAGATATGAACGAATCCTTCTTGAGGCATTGTAGACTAGGTCATATCAATGCGACCCAACTGGCTGAAGTTACATTTTAGATGCATATTTAAATCAGTTTGAATTTACATCTTGTGAAACTTGCCAGTCATGTCACAAAGATATCATGACCATAGCCCTGTTTATTGGAAACAGAGAAAGAGTTAGTGAACTCTTGGGATGATACATGATGATGTATGTAGGTCCCCAGTCTACACATGCCAGGACCGGTTCTTTATACTTCATTACGTTCTCTGATAATCTCTCAAGATTCAGACATATGTTCCTGTTGAAACACAAGTCTGAACCTTTTGAGATATTCACAGAATATAAGTTAGAAGTAGAGAACCAAAATACAGGTATAAGTATTATGTCCTTTGATGTGATCAGGGAGGAGAATACTTGAGCTCGGAATTCCTGGATTATTCTAAAGGAGAATGAGATTCTCTCTCAGCATTACTCCTCCGTATACACCATAGCACGATGGTATTGTAAGTGCACGGCGGCGCCCCGGCCGTCAATCCGACGCCGGAATGCGGAAGCGGTGAATAACTTTAAATTTTGCGGACTTAGCAAACCGGCACCACCGCGCACTAAAACCGGATCGAACCATTAACTAGTCTAAGCTACAAAACAAGATGGGTTAGAGATATACCGACGATCCAAGTCCTCCGGTCTTCTCGCCATCGTCCGGATCTCCTGCGGAAAAGTCCCGTCTCCTCCTCGTCGCCGGAAGTGCACCACATCGCCTACTTTGTTTACGGGCTCCCACCTCAATGCCGAGGCAACTCGGGCACGAAGCCGGCTACTCGACGTGCCCAAGAATCGCTGTAGAATATAATGTAGAGATCTCATTTTGGGGTTGTAGGAATTGCCTTTTTGGTGGAGGGATGATACAAGCTTTTGGAGGTTGTTCTTGTGGGATTTTTACCAAAGCAAAAGCACCAAAAATCCCACAAAGGAAATTTGGACAGCCCCTACAAGGAGTGGCCGGCCATGGACATGGTGAGAGGGGAGAATGAGAGATTGTTGTATCAAAAATGGGAGCCTCTCTCATATGATACAAGAGAGAGAGAGAGGAGTCTATCATGATAGCAAGGAAAGTCCAACACTCCAACACCAATGATCATCCATCATGCAAAAAGAATCATCACAAAAACAAACCCACACTCAACACCACCATCATCACCTCCCAAAGTCCAACCATGATGAGAAAGGAAAAGTCAAAGATGGTGCACATCATGAAAACCATCATGATGCTACAAGATGCAAAGAACCCCCTCCACAAATGCCTATTTGCAACAATGCAAATAAACCCTCCTCCACCAATCTTCGGCCAATGAACGGAACAATGGAAATTGGCCGAAACAGAAAGCAAACTGGCAACTCCAGAAAACTGGTCCCGTAATAAATTACAGGAAAACCCCGATACTGTGCATACACACCCGCATCTGTATTTCGACCGAAATACAAATGCAATGAGACAAAATCTACACTGTACTATACTAGGATCCGGCTTATACCAAAGCCGGCTAGTAATATCTGTTCGATCCTGATCCGTGCAATACCGCACGTATCTGATCGAACCCTGCCATATAACCATACGGCCTATAGTACAAACTGTCCGATCCTGATCCGTGCAATACCGCACGTATCTGATCGGACCTTGCCATATCTCCATACGGCCTCTACAACCTTTCGCCCGAAAGCTGAGTAACTGTAAATGTGGTGGACTCTAAAGACTCGTCAACACCTTGGTTGTGGATTTAACCACTAGCACGTCAGAGGTATAAGCCAATACGTGACGGGCTACCAGGTACTGACCAAATGGGACGTCGATGAGGAAGCTCACCCCGACACCCAACTGAGCCTGTCAGTGACAATATCCGTGCAGTCCGGTCCGTTCGTCTATGAGTATCGCATGGCGGGCCTAGGGGGTTGGTAAAAGTCAGACCCCCAAAAGCGGTACAAGTCGTGTCGGAGTGTAGCCCAGAACACCCTGAGATACTACTGGAATACCTACCAGTAAATCTCCTTGCCTTGGCCAAGGACTTTGTGTAATGGCTCTCCTAGACACAGCACGACCTCACCCCCAATACCGGGAGAGACGAACCCCTGAAGATACGCTCACTGCCTCCATGTGGCTCGGGACTGTACCCAACTAAAACCTGTTTGCACGACTCCTTTGAGCCGTGGTAGGGTAGTAATCAAAGTACAGTGGGAACTCACACGAGACAAATGACGATCCCCAGGTCGATGAACTAACCTGCACACATGTCACCAGGGAACTGCCATCTGACGTCTGGTATATGACCAACTAGCATGTTCCCGGCGAGTCCTGTCCGGTGTACTCATAACCCAATGAGCACCTGTATACATCTTAGGTGATCCAACTGACACCAGTGGCTTGTGAGACCGGCCACCGCCCCTCGTCGGGGTCTCGACTGTATACACTAGTCTACTAATGGAGTATCGATGCCCGGTCTCGAAACTCCCACGACTAGGGACCTTTTAAGGATATGCTTGTAGACCCCCAGCTCCCACTTATATGATCGCCCTCATACTGCTGGTGGTCAAGCAAGAATCCTAGGGGCTCTATCAACGTGTAATAGCGACGTGTCATGTCACCTAAAGCAGTACACGATGATAAAGGTAAACCAGATAGCATACTATCATCTCGAGTAAGACTGTCCTACCGGGATAGGTCCTCCCTCAATCATTACAATCACGTACCTGTGACCTAATAATTGACTCTGAGGGCACTATCTCCAACAATCTCCCACTTGCACTCAAGGCTAATTATTGCGATGTCGCATACTCACAGCCCGTGTGATACCGAACACCCAACTCCTCTACTAGTCAGTCTCACAAAGCTCGTTTGCGAAACTATTGCGTTCGAGGAATAGCCTCAGTGAGTGGATCCGCTTAGTTGTCTCTTTCCATGTCTCTCTAAATCTCAAGTTCGCGGAGAAACCCATCTCCCGGAATGAGCAATATCAGTCTTAGAATATGTCTGGATGTCTGATGGGACGTAGCTCATCAATGAACTCCAAATCCAAACTTCTTAGACTGTATTGACAACTGAACTTAATCAGTGTCCTGCGCGCCATGCCTCCCTCAGTATTGCCTTGGACCACCTGTCCAAAATACTGCCCCTCATCAGAAGGAAAACTATAACTCTGACAACCTCCTTGTCGTCCATGTCACCTTGGAAGCCTGGAATGATAACTGTCTCCTGAATGAGGCTGTCGTTATCATATCCCTAGAACATCCACTTATGTTCTAAAACTGCTTCCGACTGTTTCTCCAGGATTGGATTAATGTCAACTTATTGCATCTAGTGCAAGAACAACATCTGGTGTGGTACTTGACATCTCATGATTGACTCAATTGCCTAAGCAAGTGATCTGCCAATCATGCACATCCCTCTCTACTTTAGTCTATAAGACACCTTTAGAGAGGGTGACTCCATCACCTGCAGGTACACTACCGTGCCAGGAGTCGTCCATTCTAAATACTCTTAGAATGCTGTCAAGGTACCCTGATTGGGAAACCACCCAAATCTAGATCTAAAACCATAGATCTAGTAACCAGTATGTCTGATATTATGTCCAAGTCCCATGTGGAGAAAACACTGTGTGACGACCAAAGTATAACCGATCGTAGTATAGGAGTTTCTTTTCCTACTTTGTGTATGTCATCCAAATACCATGACATCACACCTTACTACCTTCTCAACAGATCCATCCCTTATTCTGATGAAGTCAAACCCATGACTGTCACGTCAGAAATAGATGATCTATCTCCGCTACATCTGCTCTAGTCTATAAATAGACATAAGCTACCTGTCCACCAATGCTTCCGCTGCTCCCACTGACTACGACAACCCTCTGGCAGAGTCATATAGACGTACACTTCTAAAACTGGTTTAGAACGACGCTATACTCATCCTCCCGCCGGGTCTCGCACCCTGGAACAACAGCAATGGTAATTGTGGGTAAACAAGAACTTCCCTGTCACCGTCCTTGAGGCTACCGTAGTACCTCTCGGGTGCCTGAAGTTACCCACCTTATCTGCGGAGTGGCCAATGGAATGTCAATCCAGATTGAATCTTTAGGTTCCTTATCAAATCTTCAGTAATCGTTTGTGGTTCTGGAATCACTTCCAGTTCTACCATACTCCCACTACTGTTTTCTGAAAAAATCCATTTTTATTAAAACTGTGGCGAGTTCAGAACAATATCGCTATTGTTCATCCAGATGGTAGAAAGTCAACCCTCGTCATAGCCTGGGTCAACCCACAAACAGCCATTACAGAAACGTGCCTTGAGTTGTCCAGTGTCTGGTTTTAATCATAAACCGGACAACTCCCCGTACCTTAACATCGTTAAGATATGAACTGTTCTATATCCCATATAGGACCAGAGGCACTGATTTAATTGAACCAGATCCAAATCATGCAACTGTCTTCAGTGCATGTCAACTAAATGGAAGGAGGCCAGATCAGCGTTACTCAACTTAGGAATACTTCCAATTATGAGTAACCTGAAAGAGAAGCAATTTCTCTTAATCATTACTATCAACTGAACACCATACACAAGTATCTACATCTTCGATCTCTTTGAAGAATCCCGATACCTGCTATACCTGGTTCTCTACTCTATTCAAATACCTATAACTTCTCAAAATTCAGATCCTGTGTTTCCACGAAACACTTGTCTAAAAACTAGAGAAGTCATAAGTAAACTGAATGTAGTACGAGGACCAACCCCTCTGTCCTGATGGACCCTGGACAACATACAATCCTTTGTATAAGTCCCTTGAGTCTGATAACTCATTCACTGTGTGTCGTAGGTTGAAAACTGTACTTATGGTTAAGAAGAATTACACCGCTATTTAATGCTCCTTACCTAACCATCTACTGATATAGGTAAATGTCATAGACATAATTTCAAAAAGATATATCTCACTCTATGAAAATAGACGTACAGATATATCATTTTGAAATTGGTGCATAACAGCGGATATTCAAAACCAAATATTTGCCGACCGGCAAACAGCCCAGGTGATTTCCTCAAATATCACCGATTACAACGAATCCCGATATAATGAGGATAATCACCCAATTCCCAATAACTTACTCCCACTCATCATCTGTAAAACCATACAGATGTGAGAATCGTACCTGGTAAATACATACCCTGGAGTAAGTATCTAATCGGGAAATCAGTTTTCCTTTAACATTACACAGTGAAACTGAAACATTGAAATGTTCCGATGGGGTATTCTGGTATTCCCAGTAATGCCTCTTCCAGATTCACGACTGTAACCGTATAGTTCTTTGTCACCTCTCCAAATCCCTTCATATGTCTTTAGTCTTTACCTTCTGCACACCCCTTTAGGCCAAATGGTTTTCTTCCTTCCCTACCGTTCGGCACCAGCCTATGGTTTGGAAGAAGACTATCCAATGAGCATATTGGGTGTACTGTCCCAATCCTAGGAACACTCGCAACACGAGAGAAGGTGAAGATAAAAGACACCTGAATGTACTTTATTCTTATTTCTCCTGAACCAGGATCCATCCCCGAACTGGAACAAGTTCCTTTCGAGTTCGTATATAACCATACGATGGAATATCCAAATAAACTGTGGATCTTCGTAGTGATACGGAGTGTCCTGGAGAAATACAAAGGTGATGTGGGAGTGGTAACGAAATATTTGGTTTGGTCGTGAATATCTGTTGCAATTTACTTTGCCCTCTTACTAATCCCTTGCTTTGTCTGAACTTAATACCTTCTGCACACCATCGTTATGCTAATTGGTTTTCTTCATTCCCTACCGGTCGGCACCAGCCTAAGGTTTGGAAGAAGACAATCCAATTTGCGTAATAGGTGTACTACCCCTAAACCAAGGAGTACTCGTAACCTGAGAGAGGGTAAAAGGAAAAGACAACTGAATAATCCTATCCGTTTTCTCCAGAACCGGAAACCATCCTCGAATTAATTCCTTCGAGTTCGTATCTAACCATACGATGGTTTTGTCCAATGGAAGTGGACGTTCGTAGTAATACGGGGTGTCCTGGAGAAAAGGGTAAAAGTAGGAGTGGCAATGAGGTTCGCAACTCTGACAATCCAAAAGCCAGTGTTTAAGAAGGTTCGGTCAACTTGGTCACTGAGTCAAAGTCTTAGGGTCGGGTCAATGGTCGCTGCCAAAGAGAGAGAGAAAAGAAACACTCAGCGTGCACTCTAACCAAGATCAGAATGGTTACCAATTTATCTAATCTGGAATCCTCCCACTGTACCTCAAATTCTCCTCCAAACCTGAAAGAAGAATTAGTCGGGGTTACCCGAGGAGTAAACTAACTCATCAGTGGGAATCGGGATCCAACTATCATCGCATGATAACGTGACGGAATCCGCTCACGTCATCACACTCCAGATGGTATGCGCATATCTGGCAAGTTTCAGTTCTTTTGAAACTCCCGATGTGATTTCTGCCCCATGCTCTTATGACCTTGACGAAGGTCAACAAATCACAAGTCACATGTCAAGTTCTACCCGTCATTATCCAGGGTTAATCTGAATCCACCCGTACAAGCCCTTGACGAAGGTCAACAAGGCTATACGACTGTCCCAAACCAACGCATCTATCTATGCAGCAGAAAGGTAACAAGCAGCTACCATACACTATGCCTTGACGAAGGTCAACAAACATAGCATGAATACTACGTGCTACCCGTCTGAAACGACGGAGGGCTACGAATGGTTTCTGGCGAAAACCTTTAACGTAAAGAACTTGATATCGTTGAAGGAACTGATAGCTTTTTAGAAAATATAGTGACGAAAACCTTTACTAAAGAGGTCACTCCCGGTGAAGGGATCTCGGCTCTTTCCCCGTAGAATGAGGTGCAGGATATTCCAACTGAATACCACGGTGCAAAGCAAAAGTAATCGGCTATAGTGAAGTTAATGTCCTGACGCAAACTTCTGTCCAAGGGGTCACTCCCGGTGAAGGGATCTCGGCCCTTGCCTCGTCGACTGAGGAGCAGGATATTCCAAATGAATACCACGATGCAAAACAGAAATGAACGTCCTTGCAATAACAGCTTTTTGAAAAGTGTTCCAACAACATCAGATTAGGTTTGTTTTAACTTGCATTGATCCGAATCAACGCAGTCCCATCAATTGATCACACCACAAAGAACGAAAATATACTGACGTACGTATATGCCATCCGCATTCGCCACTGGGTCCCGTCATTACCCGTTAGGTTAGCTAACTAACGACAGAGCGGGGACTGGACTAGCGCGGATGCAAAACATATACAACATCTACTAATATATATACCAATATATTATATTCGCTCAAGGCGTGAATAAAATGCAACATCACAGAGAATGAACAGCATCACAGAAACAATACAGATATCTGGGATCCCCGGGTTTCACAGAGCCGCTGAAACCCGACGTTCCCCTGGTCGTGTGGATAGCCTGTGCAATGAAAACCTAGACCCCTACGGGCGCGACAAGTCACCCGCCAAAACCTGAAGCGAGGCAGCCCCCTTCAGCACCGTGAATGGACCACCCAGCACTTCACGGAATCCGGCAACTTGGGCACCCCTCCTGGGTCAAACCTGTACCCCCTACGAGTGCGGCGAATAGCCCGCCAATCCTAGAGTGAAGCCCCCTCCGTCCCAATGCCATGAGATGCGGGCTTGTTGCCCTCTAGAACCCGGCTATCCGTGCACCCCTCCGCGGGGCAATCCTAGTACAGAAAGTAAAATATACATGCACCGGGTACATCGACCGCAACCAGGTCGTGCCCCAAAATAATAATACAATCAGGCAGTGACGGCAGTCCACATGTCGGACGCTCGCCCCGCAATATCAAATGTACATAATACAACAAAACTGTACTAGCATTGCATCCAGGCTATCCCCACGACCGATCCGCAACATCACAGCAAAAACAGAACATCAACATGAAAGTCACGTTCGCAAATCCGTCTAACCGGGCTATAGCAGTTAGACCGGATTTACCGATCGAGTGACATTCACGGTCGCAGATATAATGTAAATACTGTGAAAAATGTGTTTAAAATTTTCCGATTGACCAAAAATTAACAAGTGGGCCCCCAATCAAAACTGTAGCACTCACAGAAAACCTGGGCCCAATTTTAATATTCCAAAAGCCCTAGAAATAGCCCATAAGACTACAGAGAAAATTTGATGCATTGGAGAGTTCAATGTGCGGCGGAACCGCGGCCCGAGGTGGGTTTTGGCCGCGGTTCCGCGCTCCAAACATTGACTGAACGCATCGAATTTTTCCAGTAGTCTTATAATCGCCTGCACATAATTCTGAGATCACCAGAAAAATTTTTAGACACCAAAAAATCTTAACAGAAAACTGATGTGCACTAAAACATAGATTTTGGAATTTTGGTCGATCGGAAATGCAAAACACATTAAACGAAAGCTAGACGAAGTTAATGGCGAGGCTCTGATACCACTGTAAGTGCACGGCGGCGCCCCGGCCGTCAATCCGACGCCGGAATGCGGAAGCGGTGAATAACTTTAAATTTTGCGGACTTAGCAAACCGGCACCACCGCGCACTAAAACCGGATCGAACCATTAACTAGTCTAAGCTACAAAACAAGATGGGTTAGAGATATACCGACGATCCAAGTCCTCCGGTCTTCTCGCCATCGTCCGGATCTCCTGCGGAAAAGTCCCGTCTCCTCCTCGTCGCCGGAAGTGCACCACATCGCCTACTTTGTTTACGGGCTCCCACCTCAATGCCGAGGCAACTCGGGCACGAAGCCGGCTACTCGACGTGCCCAAGAATCGCTGTAGAATATAATGTAGAGATCTCATTTTGGGGTTGTAGGAATTGCCTTTTTGGTGGAGGGATGATACAAGCTTTTGGAGGTTGTTCTTGTGGGATTTTTACCAAAGCAAAAGCACCAAAAATCCCACAAAGGAAATTTGGACAGCCCCTACAAGGAGTGGCCGGCCATGGACATGGTGAGAGGGGAGAATGAGAGATTGTTGTATCAAAAATGGGAGCCTCTCTCATATGATACAAGAGAGAGAGAGAGGAGTCTATCATGATAGCAAGGAAAGTCCAACACTCCAACACCAATGATCATCCATCATGCAAAAAGAATCATCACAAAAACAAACCCACACTCAACACCACCATCATCACCTCCCAAAGTCCAACCATGATGAGAAAGGAAAAGTCAAAGATGGTGCACATCATGAAAACCATCATGATGCTACAAGATGCAAAGAACCCCCTCCACAAATGCCTATTTGCAACAATGCAAATAAACCCTCCTCCACCAATCTTCGGCCAATGAACGGAACAATGGAAATTGGCCGAAACAGAAAGCAAACTGGCAACTCCAGAAAACTGGTCCCGTAATAAATTACAGGAAAACCCCGATACTGTGCATACACACCCGCATCTGTATTTCGACCGAAATACAAATGCAATGAGACAAAATCTACACTGTACTATACTAGGATCCGGCTTATACCAAAGCCGGCTAGTAATATCTGTTCGATCCTGATCCGTGCAATACCGCACGTATCTGATCGAACCCTGCCATATAACCATACGGCCTATAGTACAAACTGTCCGATCCTGATCCGTGCAATACCGCACGTATCTGATCGGACCTTGCCATATCTCCATACGGCCTCTACAACCTTTCGCCCGAAAGCTGAGTAACTGTAAATGTGGTGGACTCTAAAGACTCGTCAACACCTTGGTTGTGGATTTAACCACTAGCACGTCAGAGGTATAAGCCAATACGTGACGGGCTACCAGGTACTGACCAAATGGGACGTCGATGAGGAAGCTCACCCCGACACCCAACTGAGCCTGTCAGTGACAATATCCGTGCAGTCCGGTCCGTTCGTCTATGAGTATCGCATGGCGGGCCTAGGGGGTTGGTAAAAGTCAGACCCCCAAAAGCGGTACAAGTCGTGTCGGAGTGTAGCCCAGAACACCCTGAGATACTACTGGAATACCTACCAGTAAATCTCCTTGCCTTGGCCAAGGACTTTGTGTAATGGCTCTCCTAGACACAGCACGACCTCACCCCCAATACCGGGAGAGACGAACCCCTGAAGATACGCTCACTGCCTCCATGTGGCTCGGGACTGTACCCAACTAAAACCTGTTTGCACGACTCCTTTGAGCCGTGGTAGGGTAGTAATCAAAGTACAGTGGGAACTCACACGAGACAAATGACGATCCCCAGGTCGATGAACTAACCTGCACACATGTCACCAGGGAACTGCCATCTGACGTCTGGTATATGACCAACTAGCATGTTCCCGGCGAGTCCTGTCCGGTGTACTCATAACCCAATGAGCACCTGTATACATCTTAGGTGATCCAACTGACACCAGTGGCTTGTGAGACCGGCCACCGCCCCTCGTCGGGGTCTCGACTGTATACACTAGTCTACTAATGGAGTATCGATGCCCGGTCTCGAAACTCCCACGACTAGGGACCTTTTAAGGATATGCTTGTAGACCCCCAGCTCCCACTTATATGATCGCCCTCATACTGCTGGTGGTCAAGCAAGAATCCTAGGGGCTCTATCAACATGTAATAGCGACGTGTCATGTCACCTAAAGCAGTACACGATGATAAAGGTAAACCAGATAGCATACTATCATCTCGAGTAAGACTGTCCTACCGGGATAGGTCCTCCCTCAATCATTACAATCACGTACCTGTGACCTAATAATTGACTCTGAGGGCACTATCTCCAACAGGTATATCGGGGCGGAGCAATCACACCTTATATGATAAGGTGTGCTCTATGATGAGTACTACTGAGTTACCTATTTCCTTTTTGGGAGTTATGCACTTGAGAAGATGCATACCTATTGAATAGGGTTCCAATCAAATCAGTTGCCTACCATTTCATATCTGATATGGAAAGGGAAGAGCCTATGTCTTAAGCAAGTTAAGATTTGGGGTTGACCGGCCTATGTCTGAAAGCAAAATACGGACAAGCTCGAGGCAAAGTCTGTAATGTAGAACTGGAAAGGTTCCAGCTATACAAACTGCAGCTGATGATTTGATAGAACTAAAGGATTCAGTAGTTACCAACGAACCTCAGCCTCTCCACCGATCTAGTAGGGTTCCTCACCCACCTGAGAGATACTTCTGTTTCTCTATGACAGTGGGAGTGAGGATTGCATCATGAGATGATGACCCAACTAGTTTCGAGCTGGCCATCAGGAGTAAGACTCTGTAAGAATGGCTGGATGCTTAGTGATCTGAGATGGAATCCTTATACACCAACAAAGTATGGACTTTGGTTGCTATATCTGAAGGGTTAAATTCCCATCAGGAGCAAGTATATCTTGAGAAGATTACTTGGTGTACATGGAAAAGTTGAGACTTTCAAAGCTAGACTTGTTAAAAGTTTGCATCATTGACCAGGTGTGGATAATGATGAAACCTTTTCAAGTAGCTATGCTTAAGTCCATCCAGATCCTACTTGTCACGGCTACATACCATGACTACGATATCTGGTGGTTGGGTGTCATGACAGCTTTTCTAAATGATGTTTAGAAGAGAGTGTCTATAAGTACACAGCCAGAGGGCTTCGTAGACAGTGGGAGTAGCGGAAACGTGTGCAAGATGCTTTATAGGATAAAGCAGGCATCGCGGAGTTGGAACATCTGTTTTGATGAAGCGGTCAAAGAAGTTGACATCATCAAAATGGTAGATGAACCTTGTATAAACAAGAAGGTAGCAGGGAGTATGGTGACGATCCTCGTAGAGTACGTGGATGACATACTCTTGATAGGGAAGTGCTACGCTCGATCAATCTCAGCTTATCACAATGATTCTCCATATAGGATCAAAGTGATACCTCCTAAATCCTCGGTTTTTGGATCTATGAGATAGATCTAATTGGATGTTAGGACTCTCACTAGTTGTAGTGAGACGGTATCAACCGATCCTGGGGAGAATCACTGGAAGGGTTCCAGGGTGATAAAGACGACTGAATGTCAGTCACAGGCATTGTCTATACCCTCAGTAAAGGGACGGTATGTTGGAAGAGTTCCAAGCTAGATACCGTGGCATACTAGACGATAAAGGCAGGATACATCGCTACTTAAGATGCTACCGAAGAGGTTGTTTGGGTGTATATTGGTTCATGAGATGAACTACGTTCCTACCATTGTGAGACAATGGAGTTGTGGCTTATGCCGAGGAACGCCGGTCCCATCAGTGATCCAGACATATTCTAAGGCAGTATCACCTGATCATGGAGATGGTTGATCTCCAGGGGATCGAGGTCAGGAGAGTAGACTCAGAGGACAACACAGCGGATCCACTCACAAAGGCCTGTTCCCAGAGAGAGACTTTTATGGGATGGTTGAGTATGAGATACTACAACCACTGCTACAGATGGCCCTAGTGCAAGTGGGAGATTGTTAGTTATATGTATGCCCTAGAGGCCATTACTGTACATTGGATGTATATTGTAGTGGATGCTGGGACATATATAGGGAAGACTTTCTTGCTCGACATGATAGTATGCTATCTGGTTACTCTTTACCTTAACGTGTATACTGATTGTCTCTCTGTTACATGTTGGTAAAGCCCTTAGGATGTGTACTTGACTACCTGGACTATGATGCGGATCATACTAGTGGGGACATGGTAGTCCGTAAGTACATCCTTCAAAGTCCCTAGTCGTGGGTGTATCGAAACGGGGCATCGATATACCAGTGTAGACTAGCGTATACCTTCTCGACCCATACAGATGGGCGATGGATGATCCCATATCCATCGGTGTTTGACATCAGAGATGATATACGGGTGCTCAGTAGAGACTGGGTATACTGGACGGACTCGCCGAGAACTCCCAGATGGTATTATACCTGACGTCAGATGGCAGTTCTCTGGTGACACTGGTACAGAGTAGTCTGTTGACCCGAGATCGTCATAGAGTCTTGTGTGGTTCCCACTGTGCTTTGATTTCCATCTTACCACGTCCAAGAGGGCGTGCAAAACGGTGGTTTTTGGGTACAGTCCCGAGTCACATGGAGGCAATGAGCGATAGGAGGGGAGTCATCTCTCCCGGTATAGGGGGTTGATGTTGCGCTGTGTTCGATTGGCTATAACAGGAAATCCCTGGCCAGGGTTGCTGAGATTTACTGGTAAGTGTTACCAGTAGTTTCTCGAATTGTTATAGACCTCATATCGACACGACTTATCGAGCTATTGGGGTCTGACGTTTACCACCCCTAGGCGAGATATGCGACATATCAGACGATCAGACCGGACTGTACGGTAGTGTTACTGGTTGGATTCACTGGAGTGTGAGCGGGCTTGCTCGTCGATCTTCTGATCGCTCAATACCCGGGTGGCCGTTACGTTTAGCAGACCGCTTGCGGCTTGTGGGTGTTTGATATGATCATCACCTGCTGCCGGCGTATTGACGAGTCTTTAGAGTCCTACACAGAGGTTTCCTGGCTCAAGCGAAACGAAATAGGAGCGCATATGAGATATGTGCGGGACCGAGAATAATGCGTGTATGTGATACCGTATTTCATTCTCGCGATGAATGTGTCGAATGGTTATATGCGATATAACCTAGTTATCGAATCGAGGGTTGATTCGATAACCGATACATTGGACACTAGTCGGTTATATGCGATATGACCGGATCGTTAAATCAAGTGTTGATTTAATGATTTAATGCATAATTATATATTTGATATATTACTTTGCATTAACTAGTATTGGTTCACTTTAAATGGATTTTCTCACTTGAAGTTCACATGTTGTATATGTGATATACTTTTGTGCACTTGATTGTATCATGTTTGATGATACATGTTTACTTGAGTTTGTGTAAAGATTAAACCATGGTTATTTAAATGGTTAGGGTTTTTTTTTCATATCTATTTATTCATTTATTCATTTATTTTCTTTTTGGAAAAAGAAATGAGAAGAATGGTGGCTTTCTTTGTTTGTATTTGAAGATTCATGAAGCTTTGACTTTGTCCACCATTCTTATCTCATGCTTAACCCTAACCATTTGATTTAACCCTAGTTTATTCTCTACACTTGACCATGGTTGTATGATGATAAGTTTGGAATTTCTTTTCTTTTTAAATAAGAACTTATCATATTCAACCTCTTCTTCTTCTTCATCTTCATGAAGAAAAACCTTCCTCCATCAATGGCAACTCTTGAAAAAGAGTGAGAAATCCAATTCTAAAGTGAACCCACTTCCTATTTCTTCATCCTCTACCTCTTGCCAAGTAGTAGAGTGTGTTTCCTTCACAAGTTTTCTTGACTTGGTGAAGTTGGAGCTTGATCTAGCGATGCCTCGACGTAGATCATCTTCGGCACGTCGTCGATGACCTAGCCCGCTTCTTCTCCGATGAAGCCGACGATAGAGCCCGGAATTGCATGAGGACAGCGAGGAGACTTCATTTCGGAGCTATGGAGGTGGAGAACCGAATCTACAAAGGTTGTATTTCTGTATTCTTGTAGTTAAGTGTTAACTAGTTTTCTTTTTCGCCTAGAATTCTAGCCAACGATCCGTACACTAGGGTTTCTCGGCACCGTAACAATTGAAATTGGCATGGTTGATGCCTTGTGAGACCTCATTAGGGTGCCTAGGAGCCCTACAAAACCAAACTGAGTACAGCAGCTGCATCAGATCACGATTCGTGTCGGATTACGTAATACGCGGACTCAAAACACTAGATTATAGGTAAACGATTCCAGATTTTGCATATTGCAATTACTAAAAAAGTAAACAGAACCAAACACCCATAACCTGTTAGTTATATGTATGCCCTAGAGGCCATTACTGTACATTGGATGTATATTGTAGTGGATGCTGGGACATATATAGGGAGGACTTTCTTGCTCGACATGATAGTATGCTATCTGGTTGCTCTTTACCTTAACGTGTACACAGATTGTCTCTCTATTACATGTTGGTAAAGCCCTTAGGATGTGTACTTGACTACCTGGACTATGATGCGGATCATACTAGTGGGGACATGGTAGTCCATAAGTACATCCTTCAAAGTCCCTAGTCGAGGGTGTATCGAGACGGGGCATCGATATATCAGAGTAGACTAGCGTATACCTTCTCGACCCATACAGATGGGCGATGGATGATCCCATATCCATTGGTGTTTGACATCGGAGATGATATACGGGTGCTCAGTAGAGACTGGGTACACTGGACGGACTCGCCGAGAACTCCCAGATGGTATTATACCTTACGTCAGATGGCAGTTCTCTGGTGACACTGGTACAGAGTAGTCTGTTGACCCGAGATCGTCATAGAGTCTTGTGTGGTTCCCACTGTGCTTTGATTTCCATCTTACCACGTCCAAGAGGGCGTGCAAAATGGTGGTTTTTGGGTACAGTCCCGAATCACATGGAGGCAATGAGCGATAGGAGGGAATTCGTCTCTCCCGGTATAGGGAGTTGATGTTGCGCTGTGTTCGATTGGCTATAACAGGAAATCCCTGGCCAGGGTTGCTGAGATTTACTGATAAGTGTTACCTGTAGTTTCTCGAAGTGTTATAGACCTCATATCGACACGACTTATCGAGCTATTGGGGTCTGACGTTTACCACCCCTAGGCAAGATATGCGACATATCAGACGATCAGACCGGACTGTACGGTAGTGTTACTGGTTGGATTCACTGGAGTGTGAGCGGGCTTGCTCGTCGATCTTCTGATCGCTCAATACCCGGGTGGCCGTTACGTTTAGCAGACCGCTTGCGGCTTGTGGGTGTTTGATATGATCATCACCTGCTGCCGGCGTATTGACGAGTCTTTAGAGTCCTACACAGAGGTTTCCTGGCTCAAGCGAAACGAAATAGGAGCGCATATGAGATATGTGCGGGACCGAGAATAATGCGTGTATGTGATACCGTATTACATTCTCGCGATAAATGTATCGATTAGGTTATATGCGATATACCCTAATTATCGAATCAAGGATTGATTCAATAAACCGGTACATAGGATACTAGTCGGTTATATACGATATGACCGGATCGTTAAATCAAGTGTTGATTTAATGATTTAATGCATAATTATATATTTGATATATTACTTTGCATTAACTAGTATCGGTTCCCTTTAAATGGATTTTCTCGCTCGGATGTGCGCATTGCATATGCGATATGATTTTGTGCACTTGCATGTATCATGTTTGATGATGCATGCAAACTTGGGTTTGTGTAAAGATTGAACCATGGTTTTATGAGTGGTTAGGATTTATTATTTTCTTATTCATTTATTTTATTTAGTTATTCATTTGGAAAAAGAAAAAGAGTGAGAAAATGGTGGCTTTTCTTTGTTTGTAAATGAAGCTTCATGAAGCTTTCATTAAGTCACCATTTTGTCTCATGTTAAAACCTAACCACTCCACTTAACTATAGTTCTCTCTCTACACTTAAATATGGTAAGAGTTATGATAAGAATGGATTTTTCTTTTCTATTTTAATTAATTCTTATCATAACATTCTTCTTCTTCTTCATTTCTTCATGGAAGAAAGCTTGCTCCATTAATGGCAAGTGATGATAAAGAGTGAGAAATCCAATTCTAAAGTGAACCCACTTCCTATTTCTTCATCCTCTACCTCTTGCCAAGTAGTATAGGGTATTTCCTTCAAAAGTTTTCATGGCTTGGTGAAGGTGGAGCTTGATCTAGCGATGCCTCGACGTAGATCATCTTCGGCATGGACATCGACGACCTAGCTCGCCATTTCTCCGACGAAGCCGACGCTAGAGCCCGGGAATTCATTTGGACAGCGAGGGGACTTCGTTGCGGAGCTATGGAGGTGGAGCACCGGATCTACAAAGGTTGTATTTCCGTTTAAACTTTAGTTAAGTTGTTAACTAGTTTCATTTTCGCCTAAACTTCTAGCCAACGATCTTGTTAGGGTTTCTCGGCACCGTATTTTTTTTGAAATTGGCATGGTTGATGCCTTGTGAGACCTCATTAGGGTGCCTAGGAACCTTTCAGTGGTATCAGAGCCTAGCTAGAGGCTTAGGCGAAGTCTAGACGACGTTTGAAATCCGAACGAACCCGAAACCCATTTTCCAAAATGCTCTCTGTCCAATTTTTAAAAATCTGGATTTTTCAATATTAAAAATATGCAGAAAATTAAGCAGGGTTTTTTATGAATTACTGTGAAAAACGGAGACCTAACTCCGTCATAACGCCGCGGAACCGCGGCCTGAGCCCACGTGGCGCGGCGGTTCCGCGGCCATATTGTTGACTCATTGACTCCTTTTTGCACAGTAATGTTTATAATTAATTCCTGTGTTTTCTGGGTAATTTTAATATATACTATGCAGTTGAGTTTTCTGGGGTTGTTTTGGGGATTCGAATGTTCGATCGGATTATCAAATTTTGTCTGTGTGGCTTTCCGGATAAATTTTAGAATATGTTAAACAGTTCGACCGGATATAAATACCCAATTTTTCCCCTGTCGGGAAATTTCCAAGTGTTGGATTTTTCCGTAGTTTGACGACGTTCTAAGTAGTGCAAGTAACGCGATGGACCCTCTAAAAGACAACAAACCTTAACTCGATTATGTGACCATCTTGAACTGCCCTTTGAACCTTAGGGTTTGGGGCAGTACGGCGTGCCACATGTGAGGCGTTGGCTTGACCCTTCTACGGCTGGACCGTTGGTACTGAGGCACGAACTGAATGTTGTTAGACTTATTTCATGTGTTGAGCTGTATCGGGAAAACTTGGGTGTTTGACTGTTCGATCGAAAAGTTTAACATTTTCTGTTTATCTGGAATGGGATACAATAATTGGAATTCACAAAAGTTATGTGATAACTGAATGAATGTTATAAACATAGCACTTTAGTCTCACTTGATTGGTTGCCACGGAATTTTGATGCGATCAAAAGTCCGTCGCAATCTTGTAGCGTACGCGGATATTCGCCGGACAAACTTAATAGACAGCTACATCCCATAGCCCCGACCAAGTGACTGTAGGAGAACCCCGTCGCCGAAAGCATCCGTCCGGGTGCTCGCGGTAGTGGTGTTCTGCCTTGGTGCACTTCGTCGACGGTATCGGGGGTGCGGCCGCCTACTGAAGTTTGCGACGAGTATTCGATCAGGATGTCGAGAATCTTGTTGAATTGCCCGACTTGATATTGAAAAGTGTTTTCGATTTTGAGACTAAAATGCGGGGTTTATAATTGTTAGGCATGCGATGTCTAAGTAATTCATTTGGTCAGGCATGCGATGTCTGAGGTGGTTGCGGATTCCAACTGTTGTAGTTTTACACTTTCTTTTCTGTGACTGTAAGTGTAATATGTGATAACGCCGGTTTCGTTGCTATATGTCAACGACAATTGGGATGCGCATATTTACTTACGTTGATGACATGTGATATTATGTGTTGCTGGATATGTTATATTGGATCGTCGTGTTTGAATAGCCGGGGGTTTTTATGTGAGATGGGTGTTTTTCATTTTCATTCATGTAAAAACTTGTATGTAATATTCTTTTATTGGGGCACTTCCAAGTAGCGGAAGAAGTCACATTTTGTATATTATTTACTTTTCCGCACTAGGATAGACCCAAGGAGGAAAGCACAAGTAACTGGGTTCTGGAGTCCAGTGGGAGACCAACTCGAGGAGTCGAGTCCGGATCTCCTAACTCTAGAATTGGTAGGGTTGCTTGCCGCTCTCGTAGGGGTCTTGGGGTGTGGGTTTGGCTATTCATCACGACCGTGGAATCCGTGTTTTATACTGGCTCGTATTGAAAACACGGACGTCCTAGTATATCCAATATTTCATATGATTCGTTTGCTGCGATATCTGTGATGTGATCATGTGATGTTCTGTGATAGATACAATATATAGTATATATGATATATTATGTAGATGTTGCTTATGTTTTACACCCGCGCTAGCCCTGCCCTGCTCTGCCGTTAGTTACCTAACCTAACGGTGCATGAGGGGACATCGAGGCGAATGCGGATGACATAAGTGTACGTCGTATTTATCTGTGATGTTTAGGTACTTAAATGATGGGACTTCATTAATGTGATTAATGAAATAAAAGAAACCTAAGATGTTGTAGAATCGAATTTCAAAATAAAACAGGTAGCTACAGTTCTTGCTTTGCACAGCGGTATATGCGATATATCCAGTGTTGGAGATAGTGCCCTCAGAGTCAATTATTAGGTCACAGGTACGTGATTGTAATGATTGAGGGAGGACCTATCCCGGTAGGACAGTCTTACTCGAGATGATAGTATGCTATCTGGTTTACCTTTATCATCGTGTACTGCTTTAGGTGACCTGACACGTCGCTATTACACGTTGATAGAGCCCCTAGGATTCTTGCTTGACCACCAGCAGTATGAGGGCGATCATATAAGTGGGAGCTGGGGTCTATAAGCTTATCCTTAAAAGGTCCCTAGTCGTGGGAGTTTCGAGACTGGGCATCGATACTCCATTAGTAGACTAGTGTATACAGTCGAGACCCCGACGAGGGGCGGTGGCCGGTCTCACAAGCCACTGGTGTCAGTTGGATCACCTAAGATGTATACAGGTGCTCATTGGGTTATGAGTACACCGGACAGGACTCGCCGGGAACATGCTAGTTGGTCATATACCAGACGTCAGATGGCAGTTCCCTGGTGACATGTGTGCAGGTTAGTTCATCGACCTGGGGATCGTCATTTGTCTCGTGTGAGTTCCCACTGTACTTTGATTACTACCCTACCACGGCTCAAAGGAGTCGTGCAAACAGGTTTTAGTTGGGTACAGTCCCGAGCCACATGGAGGCAGTGAGCGTATCTTCAGGGGTTCGTCTCTCCCGGTATTGGGGGTGAGGTCGTGCTGTGTCTAGGAGAGCCATTACACAAAGTCCTTGGCCAAGGCAAGGAGATTTACTGGTAGGTATTCCAGTAGTATCTCAGGGTGTTCTGGGCTACACTCCGACACGACTTGTACCGCTTTTGGGGGTCTGACTTTTACCAACCCCCTAGGCCCGCCATGCGATGCTCATAGACGAACGGACCGGACTGCACGGATATTGTCACTGACAGGCTCAGTTGGGTGTCGGGGTGAGCTTCCTCATCGACGTCCCATTTGGTCAGTACCTGGTAGCCCGTCACGTATTGGCTTATACCTCTGACGTGCTAGTGGTTAAATCCACAACCAAGGTGTTGACGAGTCTTTAGAGTCCCCCACATTCAGTTACTCAGCTTTCGGGCGAAAGGTTGTAGAGGCCGTATGGAGATATGGCAAGGTCCGATCAGATACGTGCGGTATTGCACGGATCAGGATCGGACAGATTGTACTATAGGCCGTATGGTTATATGGCAGGGTTCGATCAGATACGTGCGGTATTGCACGGATCAGGATCGAACAGATATTACTAGCCGGTTTTGGTATAAGCCGGATTCTAGTATAGTACAGTGGAGATTTTGTCTCATTGCATTTGTATTTCGGTCGAAATACAGATGCGGGTGTGTATGCACAGTATCGGGGTTATCCTGTAATTTATTACGGGACCAGTTTTCTGGAGTTGCCAGTTTGCTTTCCGTTTCGGCCAATTTCCATTGTTCCGTTCATTGGCCGAAGATTGGTGGAGGAGGGCTTATTTGCATAGTTGCAAATAAGTGTTTGTGGAGGGGATCTTTGCATATTGTTTTATCATGACATCTTTTCATTGACCTTGACTTCTTCTTGTCATGATGGCATGACTTTTGGCTCATCATGATTGTTGATGATGAGGTTGATGGTTGGTGGTGGAGTATGGGTTTTGTTTTGGTATCATTGTTTTTCATGATAACCATTCCTCTCTCTCTCTCTTGCATGATTCATATGGTTACCTCCCCCTTGACTTTTCCCTCTCTCTTTTTTTCTTCCTACATGGGCCGGCCACTTGAGGGTGGGGGTTTGATTTGATTGATTCATTTTTGGTGTGGCATTTTTGGTTTATATTGTGCAAAGAAAAGAGCTCTCTGGTTCCTCTCCAAAAATCCTCTCTCTTCCTCCACCAAAATGGCAAAGCTCCAAAACCCCAAATGAGACTTCTTCTCTAGATATTCTACAACGAATCTTGGGCACGTCGAGTAGCCGGCTTCGTGCCCGAGTTGCCTCGGCATTGAGGTGGGAGCCCGTAAACAAAGTAGGCGATGTGGTGCACTTCCGGCGACGAGGAGGAGACGGGACTTTTCCGCAGGAGATCGGGACCATGACGAGAAGACCGGAGGACTTGGATCGTCGGTATATCTCTAACCCATCTTGTTAAGTAGCTTAGACTAGTTAATGGTTCGATCCGGGTTATAGTGCGCGGTGGTGCCGGTTTGCTAAGTCCGCAAAAATTTAAGTTATTCACCGCTTCCGCATTCCGGCGTCGGATTGACGGCCGGGGCGCCGCCGTGCACTTACAGTGGTATCAGAGCCTCGCCATTAACTTAGTCTAACTTTGTGTAATGTGTTTGCATTTCCGATCGATCAAAAAGTTCCAAAACTGCATTTTAGTTCGCATCAGTTTCTGTTGAAAATTTTTGGTCTCGAAAATTTTTTCAGGTTATAAAATATTGATGTACTAGAAAATCTAAGAGCTCTGTAAAAATTTGATGAAGTGATACCATAGTCGGAGCGCGGAAGCGCCGCACTATCCCCCATTATGCCGCGCTTCCGCCGCGTCCTGTAGCAATCACTGCACCATTTTTTTTCAGAGGCTTTCTGGGCTTAAATTATGGGTTTTGGAATATTAAAGTTGGGCCAATTGTTTCTGTGAGTGCTACAGTTTTCTTTGGGGCCCACTTGTTAATTGTTTGATCAATCGGAAATTTTTTAAACACATTTTTCACAGTATTTACATTATATCTGCGACCGTGAATGTCACTCGATCGGTAAATCCGGTCTAACTGCTATAGCCCGGTTAGACGGATTTGCGAACGTGACTTTCACGTTGATGTTCTATGTATTTGCTGTGATGTTGCGGATCGGTCGTGGGGGATAGCCTGGATGCAATGCTAGTACAGTTTTGTTGTATTATGTACATTTGATATTGCGGGGCGAGCGTCCGACATGTGGACTGCCGTCACTGCCTGATTGTATTATTATTTTGGGGCACGACCTGGTTGCGGTCGATGTACCCGGTGTATGTATATTTTACTTTCTGTACTAGGATTGCCCCGCGGAGGGGTGCACGGATAGCCGGGTTCTGGAGGGCAACAAGCCCGCATCTCATGGCATTGAGACGGAGGGGGCTTCACTCTAGGATTGGCGGGCTATTCGCCGCACTCGTAGGGGGTACAGGTTGACCCAGGAGGGGTGCCCAAGTTGCCGGATTCCGTGAAGTGCTGGGTGGTCCATTCACGGCGCTGAAGGGGGCTGCCTCGCTTCAGGTTTTGGCGGGTGACTTGCCGCGCCCGTAGGGGTCTAGGATTTCATTGCACAGGCTATCCACACGACCAGGGGAACGTCGGGTTTCAGCGGCTCTGTGAAACCCGGGGATCCCAGATATCTGTATTGTTTCTGTGATGCTGTACATTTTCTGTGATGTTGCATTTTATTCACGCCTTGAACGAATACTATATATTGGTATATATATTAGTAGATGTTGTATATGTTTTACATCCGCGCTAGTCCAGTCCCCGCTCTGTCGTTAGTTAGCTAACCTAACGGGTAATGACGGGACCCAGTGGCGAATGCGGATGGCATATACGTACATCAGTATATTTTCGTTCTTTGTGGTGTGATCAATTGATGGGACTGCATTGATTCGGATCAATGCAAGTTAAAAACAAACCTAATCTGATGTTGTTGGAACACTTTTCAAAAAGCTGTTATTGCAAGGACGTTTACTTTTGTTTTGCATCGTGGTATTCATTGGAATATCCTGCTCCTCAGTCGACGAGGCAAGGGCCGAGATCCCTTCACCGGGAGTGACCCCTTGGACAGAAGTTTGCGTCAGGGCAATGATTTCACTATAGCCGATTACTTTTGCTTTGCACCGTGGTATTCAGTTGAAATATCCTGCACCCCATTCTACGGGGAAAGAGCCGAGATCCCTTCACCGGGAGTGACCTCTTTAGCAACGGTTTTCGTCACTATATTTTCAAAAAGCTATCCGTTCCTTCGACGATATCAAGTTCATTACGTTAAAGGTTTTCGCCAGAAACCATTCGTAGCCCTCCGTCGTTTCATATGGGTAGTCAATAGTATTCAAGCTGTGTTTGTTGGCCTTAGTCAAGGCACAGTGTTTGGTAGCTATTGGGTATTCATATGCTGCATAGATAGATGCGTTGGTTTGGGACAGTCGTATAGCCTTGTTGGCCCTAGTCAAGGGCTTGTACGGGTGGATTCAAATTAACCTGGATAATGACGGGTAGAACTTGACATGTGACTTATGATTTGTTGGCCTTAGTCAAGGTCATAAGAGCATGGGGTAAAAATCACATCGGGAGTTTCAAAAGAACTGAAACTTGCCAGATATGCGCATACCTTCTGGAGTGTGGTAGCGTGAGCGGATTCCGTCACGTTGTCATGCGATGAGAGTTGGATCCCGATTCCCACTGATGAGTTGGTATACTCCTCGGGTAACCCCGACTAATTCTTCTTTCAGGTTTGGAGGAGAATTTGAGGTACAGTGGGAGGATTCCAGATTAGATAAATTGGTAACCATTCTGATCTAGGTTAGAGTGCACGCTGAGTGTTTCTTTTCTCTCTCTCTTTGGCAGCGACCATTGACCCGACCCTAAGACTTTGACTCAGTGACCAAGTTGACCGAACCTTCTTAAACACCGGCTTTTGGATTGTCAGAGTTGCAGACCTCATTGCCACTCCTACTTTTACCCTTTTTCTCCAGGACACCCCGTATTACTACGAACGTCCACTTCCATTGGACAAAACCATCGTATGGTTAGATACGAACTCGAAAGAATTTATTCGAGGATGGTTTCTGGTTCTGGAGAAAACGGATAGGATTATTCAGTTGTCTTTTCCTTTTACCCTCTCTCAGGTTACGAGTACTCCTTGGTTTAGGGGTAGTACACCTATTACGCAAATTGGATTGTCTTCTTCCAAATCTTAGGCTGGTGCCGACCGGTAGGGAATGAGGAAAACCAATTAGCATAACGATGGTGTGCAGAAGGTATTAAGTTCAGACAAAGCAAGGGATTAGTAAGAGGGCAAAGTAAATTGCAACAGATATTCACGACCAAACCAAATATTTCGTTACCACTCCCACATCACCTTTGTATTTCTCCAGGACACTCCGTATCACTACGAAGATCCACAGTTTATTTGGATAATCCATCGTATGGTTATATACGAACTCAAAAGGAACTTGTTCCAGTTCGGGGATGGATCCTGGTTCAGGAGAAATAGGAATAAAGTACATTCAGGTGTCTTTTATCTTCACCTTCTCTCGCATTGCGAGTGTTCCTAGGATTGGGACAGTACACCCATTATGCTTATTGGATAGTCTTCTTCCAAACCATAGGCTGGTGCCGAACGGTAGGGAAGGAAGAAAACCATTTGGCCTAAAAGGGTGTGCAGAAGGTAAAGACTAAAGACATATGAAGGGATTTGGAGAGGTGGCAAAGAACTATACGGTTACAGTCGTGAATCTGGAAGAGGCATTACTAGGAATACAAAAATACCCCATCGGAACATTTCAATATTTCAGTTTCACTGTGTAATGTTAAAGAAAAACTGATTTCCCGATTAGATACTTACTCCAGGGTATGTATTTACCAGGTACGATTCTCACATCTGTATGGTTTTACAGATGATGAGTGGGAGTAAGTTATTGGGAATTGGGTGATTATCCTCATTATATCGGGATTCGTTGTAATCGGTGATATTTGAGGAAATCACCTGGGCTGTTTGCCGGTCGGCAAATATTTGGTTTTGAATATCCGCTGTTATGCACCAATTTCAAATTGATATATCTGTACGTCTATTTTCATAGAGTGAGATATACCTTTCTGAAATTATGTCTACGATATTTACCTATATCAGTGGATGGTTAGGTAAGGAGCATTAAGCAGCGGTGTAATTCTTCTTGACCATAAGTACAGTTTTCAACCTACGACACACAGTGAATGAGTTTTCAGACTCAAGGGACTTGTACAGAGTATTGTATGATGTCCAGGGTCCGTCAGGACAGAGGGGTTGGTCCTCGTACTATATTCGGTTTACTTATGACTTCTCTAGTTTTTAGACAGGTGTTTCGTGGAAACACAGGGTCTAAGTTTTGAGGAGTTATAGGTATTTGAATAGAGTAGAGAACCAGGTATAGCAAGTATCGGGATTCTTCAAAGAGATCGAAGATGTAGATACTTGTGTATGGTATTCAGTTGATAGTAATGATAAAGAGATCTTGCTTCTCTTTCAGGTTACTCATAATTGGAAGTATTCCTAAGTTGAGTAACGCTGATCGGCCTCCTTCCATTTAGTTGACATGCACTGGAGACAGTTGCATGATTTGAATCTGGTTCAATTAAATCAGTGCCTCTGGTTCTATATATGATATAGAACAGTTCATATCTTAACGATGTTAAGGTACGGGGAGTTGTCCGGTTTATGATTAAAACCAGACACTGGACAACTCAAGGCACGTTTCTGTAATGGCTGTTTGTGGGTTGACCCAGGCTATGACGCGGGTTGACTTTCTACCATCTAGAAGATCAATAGCAATATTGTTCTTGACTCGCCACAGTTTTAAATTAAAAATGGATTTTTTCAGGAAAACAGTAGTGGGAGTATGGTAGAACTGGAAGTGATTCCAGAACCACAAACGATTACTGAAGATTTGATAAGGAACCTTAAGATTCAATCTGAATTGACATTCCATTGGCCACTCCGCAGATAAGGTGGGTAACTTCAGGCACCCGAGAGGTACTACGGTAGCCTCAGGGACGGTGACAGGGAAGTTCTTGTTTACCCACAATTACCATTGCTGTTGTTCCAGGGTGCGAGACCCGGCGGGAGGATGAGTATAGCGTCGTTCTAAACTAGTTTTAGAAGTGTACGTGTATATGACTCTGCCAGAGGGTTGTCGTAGTCAGTGGGAGCAGCGGAAGCATTGGTGGACAGGTTGCTTATGTCTATTTATAGACTAGAGCAGATGTAGCGGAGATAGATCATCTATTCCTGACGTGACAGTCATGGGTTTGACTTCATCAGAATAGGGGATGGATCTGTTGAGAAGGTAGTAGGGTGTGATATCCTGGTATTTGGATGATATACACAGAGTAGGAAAGGAAACTCCTACACTACGATCGGTTATACTTTGGTCGTCACACAATTGTTTCTCCACAAAGGAAATGGATTTTATATCAGACATACTGGTTACTAGATCTATGGTTTTAGATCCAGATTTGGGTGGTTTCCCAATCAGGGTACTTGACAGCATTCTAAGAGTATTTAGGATGGACGACTCCTGGCACGGTAGTGTACCTGCAGGTAATGGAGTCACCCTCTCTAAAGGTGTCTTACAGACTAAAGGGGAGAGGGACGTGCATGATTGGCAGAGCACTTGCTTAGGCAATTGAGTCAATCATGAAATGTCAAGTACCACCAGATGTTGTTCTTGCACTAGATGCAATAAGTTGACATTAATCCAATCCTGGAAAAACAGTCGGAAGCAGTTTTAGAACATAAGTGGATGTTCTAGGGATATGATAACGACAGCCTCATTTAGGAGACAGTTATCATTCCAGGCTTCCAAGGTGACATGGACGACAAGGAGGTTGTCAGAGTTATAGTTTTCCTTCTGATGAGGGGCAGTATTTTGGACAGGTGGTCCAAGGCAATACTGAGGGAGGCATGGCGCGCAGGATACTGATTAAGTTCAGTTGACGATACAGTCTAAGAAGTTTGGATTTGGAGTTCATTTATGAGCTAGGTCCCATCAGACATCCAGACATATTCTGAGACAGGTATTGCTCTTTTCGGGAGATGGCTTTCTCCGCGAACTTGAGATATAGAGAGACATAGAAAGAAACATCTAAGCGGATCCACTCACTGAGGCTTTTCCTCGAACGCAATAGTTCCGCAAACGAGCTTTGTGAGACTGACTAGTAGAGGAATTGGATGTTCGGTATCACACGGGCTGTGAGTATGCGACATCGCAATAATTAGCCTTGAGTGCAAGTGGGAGATTGTTGGAGATAGTGCCCTCAGAGTCAATTATTAGGTCACAGGTACGTGATTGTAATGATTGAGGGAGGACCTATCCCGGTAGGACAGTCTTACTCGAGATGATAGTATGCTATCTGGTTTACCTTTATCATCGTGTACTGCTTTAGGTGACCTGACACGTCGCTATTACACGTTGATAGAGCCCCTAGGATTCTTGCTTGACCACCAGCAGTATGAGGGCGATCATATAAGTGGGAGCTGGGGTCTATAAGCTTATCCTTAAAAGGTCCCTAGTCGTGGGAGTTTCGAGACTGGGCATCGATACTCCATTAGTAGACTAGTGTATACAGTCGAGACCCCGACGAGGGGCGGTGGCCGGTCTCACAAGCCACTGGTGTCAGTTGGATCACCTAAGATGTATACAGGTGCTCATTGGGTTATGAGTACACCGGACAGGACTCGCCGGGAACATGCTAGTTGGTCATATACCAGACGTCAGATGGCAGTTCCCTGGTGACATGTGTGCAGGTTAGTTCATCGACCTGGGGATCGTCATTTGTCTCGTGTGAGTTCCCACTGTACTTTGATTACTACCCTACCACGGCTCAAAGGAGTCGTGCAAACAGGTTTTAGTTGGGTACAGTCCCGAGCCACATGGAGGCAGTGAGCGTATCTTCAGGGGTTCGTCTCTCCCGGTATTGGGGGTGAGGTCGTGCTGTGTCTAGGAGAGCCATTACACAAAGTCCTTGGCCAAGGCAAGGAGATTTACTGGTAGGTATTCCAGTAGTATCTCAGGGTGTTCTGGGCTACACTCCGACACGACTTGTACCGCTTTTGGGGGTCTGACTTTTACCAACCCCCTAGGCCCGCCATGCGATGCTCATAGACGAACGGACCGGACTGCACGGATATTGTCACTGACAGGCTCAGTTGGGTGTCGGGGTGAGCTTCCTCATCGACGTCCCATTTGGTCAGTACCTGGTAGCCCGTCACGTATTGGCTTATACCTCTGACGTGCTAGTGGTTAAATCCACAACCAAGGTGTTGACGAGTCTTTAGAGTCCCCCACATTCAGTTACTCAGCTTTCGGGCGAAAGGTTGTAGAGGCCGTATGGAGATATGGCAAGGTCCGATCAGATACGTGCGGTATTGCACGGATCAGGATCGGACAGATTGTACTATAGGCCGTATGGTTATATGGCAGGGTTCGATCAGATACGTGCGGTATTGCACGGATCAGGATCGAACAGATATTACTAGCCGGTTTTGGTATAAGCCGGATTCTAGTATAGTACAGTGGAGATTTTGTCTCATTGCATTTGTATTTCGGTCGAAATACAGATGCGGGTGTGTATGCACAGTATCGGGGTTATCCTGTAATTTATTACGGGACCAGTTTTCTGGAGTTGCCAGTTTGCTTTCCGTTTCGGCCAATTTCCATTGTTCCGTTCATTGGCCGAAGATTGGTGGAGGAGGGCTTATTTGCATAGTTGCAAATAAGTGTTTGTGGAGGGGATCTTTGCATATTGTTTTATCATGACATCTTTTCATTGACCTTGACTTCTTCTTGTCATGATGGCATGACTTTTGGCTCATCATGATTGTTGATGATGAGGTTGATGGTTGGTGGTGGAGTATGGGTTTTGTTTTGGTATCATTGTTTTTCATGATAACCATTCCTCTCTCTCTCTCTTGCATGATTCATATGGTTACCTCCCCCTTGACTTTTCCCTCTCTCTTTTTTTCTTCCTACATGGGCCGGCCACTTGAGGGTGGGGGTTTGATTTGATTGATTCATTTTTGGTGTGGCATTTTTGGTTTATATTGTGCAAAGAAAAGAGCTCTCTGGTTCCTCTCCAAAAATCCTCTCTCTTCCTCCACCAAAATGGCAAAGCTCCAAAACCCCAAATGAGACTTCTTCTCTAGATATTCTACAACGAATCTTGGGCACGTCGAGTAGCCGGCTTCGTGCCCGAGTTGCCTCGGCATTGAGGTGGGAGCCCGTAAACAAAGTAGGCGATGTGGTGCACTTCCGGCGACGAGGAGGAGACGGGACTTTTCCGCAGGAGATCGGGACCATGACGAGAAGACCGGAGGACTTGGATCGTCGGTATATCTCTAACCCATCTTGTTAAGTAGCTTAGACTAGTTAATGGTTCGATCCGGGTTATAGTGCGCGGTGGTGCCGGTTTGCTAAGTCCGCAAAAATTTAAGTTATTCACCGCTTCCGCATTCCGGCGTCGGATTGACGGCCGGGGCGCCGCCGTGCACTTACATCCAGCACCTTATTCGATAAGGAAAGGACCGAGATCCCTTCACCGGGAGTGACTCCTTTAGCAATAACTGGCCGATGCTACACACTCGGTTTGTCTTTTGATTGCTTTTAAGTGTTTTTTGCTTTGCACAGCGATATATATGATATATCCCGCACCTCATTCGACGAGGAAAGGACCGACGATCCCTTCACCGGGAGTGACTCCTTTAGCAAAACTAGAAAAGCCTAAAAAACACTCCATTTCAAAATCATTTGATTCTACAACGATATCAAGTTCATTACGCAATAGGTTTTCAGAAAAACCTGTCGTAGCCCTCCGTCATTTCAGATAAGTTGTATATAGTATTCGTGCTGCATTTGTTGGCTTTCGTCAAGGTGCAGTGTGCGGTAGCTATATGCTGCTTATCTGCAGCATACGATGCGATTGGATTAGGGTAGTCATGAGGCTTTGTTGGCTTTCGTCAAGGGTCGTGCGGGTGGGTTTAATTCGATCAAGAAATGTACGGGTTGAACTTGACTAGCGGGCTATGGTTTGTTGGCTTTCGTCAAGGTCATAGCACGTTAGGGGCAAAATATTATCGGGAATTTCAAGTGTTGAGATTTGCAATGAGATTGCATACCTTCTATGAGATAGTTGGATCCCGATACCCGCTGCGAGTAAGAGTTACTCCTGGGAGAGTTTTATACATTACAATTAGCCGATCAAGTAGGTGTCTAGAAAGGTGTTAACGAGGTTACGCCTCTGGGAAAACGAGGTTTACATTAATTAGGTCCGTGCGAAAGCACGGGAGACCTCCCTCAAAGTACCGATACTGGCCTGGCTGAAAGATTGACGAACTTGTAGTGTGTAATTAATCCTGGCTAGTCTTTCCTTTTAGGGTTTGAAGGAAGATTTGATAAAAAGCAATGGGAGCCATCCTGATTAGATAAAATAATAACCAATCTATTCTTGCAAGAGCGCACGCTGAGTGTTTTCTTCTCTCTCTCTCTCCAGGTAGCGACCATATCACGCCTTAATCAAGATAATAATACGGATTATTGACCGAACCCGCTTGTTATACTGAGCTGGGGAACGTTGGTCCCGCTCCAACTTGTAATTGTTAGGAAATTGGGGATTACCAGAATTCCCGTGCCGCCCAAACGAAGAGAGTGCATGCTGATGCATCATCTTCTGGTGTGTTCGTTACACAGAACTGTTTCTCAGTATCCTCTGCATCCTGGGTATATGATACCGGATCAGGATCCCAGATATGTAATCTGTTACATAGGGCTACGAAAGGGTAGAAAAACTGAGAAAGGGTGATAAGTTTCATGAGGCAGAAAACGGGGCAAGAGTTGCAGCCAAGTCTGTTGGTCACTGTCACCCTGTATTAACGATACATTGATTCTGAACGAATGTTATTAGATACCGAACCTGATATACAAAATCATATCAGTCTCTTTATTAGTAAAGAAATGATAAAATTTTGTATTGTTGGATAATGTTTTGAACATTTCCTATATCAAAAGTTGATCGCTTCAGGCACGTTATCTAAAAGCATTAATGTTCTAAATCAAACTACAGTTCTTAGTATACGGAACACACACAAGAGGAAGAGTTCAGAATTGAACGATTCCTTCTTGAGGTATTGTAGACTAGGTCATATCAATCCGACCCGACTGGCTGAGTTACATTTAGATGCATATTTAAATCAGTTTGAATTTACATCTTGTGAAACTCGCCAGTCATGTCACAAAGATACGATGACACCAGCTCTGTTTATTGGAAACAGAGAAAGAGTTAGTGAACTCTTGGGACTGATACATGATGATGTATGTAAGGTCTCCTGTCTACACATGCCAGGACTGGTTCTTTATACTTCATTGCATTCTCTGATGATCTTTCGAGATTCAGACCTATGTTCCTGTTGAAACACAAGTCCGAACCTTTTGAGATATTCACAGAATATAAGTTAGAAGTAGAGAACCAAAATACGGGCATAAGTATTATGTCCTATGATGAGATCAGGGAGAAGAATACTTGAGCACGGAATTCTTGGACTTTTCTAAAGGAGAATGAGATTCTCTCTCAGCATTACTCCTCTGTATACACCATAGCACGATGGTATATCGGGGCGGAGTAATCACACCCTATATGATAAGGTGTGCTCTATGATGAGTACTACTGAGTTACCTTTTTCCTTTGGGGAGTTATGCGCTTGAGTAGCTGCATACCTATTGAATAGGATTCCAATCAAATCAGTTGCTTACCATTTCATATATGATATGGAAAGGGAAGAGCCCATGTCTTAACCTAGTTAAGATTTGGGGTTGTCCGGCCTATGTCTAAAAGCAAAATCCGGACAAGCTCGGGCAAGGTAAGTTATGTACAACTGGAAAGGTTCCAGCTATACAAGCTACAGCAAATGATTTGGTACAACCAAAGGATTCAGTAGTAACCAACGAACCTCAGCCTCTCCGCCGACCTAGTAGGGTTCCTCACCCACCTGAGAGATACTTCGGTTTCTCGATGACAGTGGGAGCGAGGATTGCATCATGAGATGATGACCCAACTAGTTTCGAGCTGGCCATCAGGAGTGAGACTCTGTAAGAATGGCTGGATGCTTAGCGATCTGAGATGGAATCCTTATACACCAACAAAGTATGGACTTTGGTTGCTATATCTGAAGGGTTAAATCCCTATCATGAGCAAGTATATCTTGAGAAGATTACTTGGTGTAGATGGAAAAGTTGAGACTTTCAAAGCTAGACTTGTTAAAGGTTTTCGTCATCGACCAGGCGTGGATAATGATAAAACCTTTTCCAGTACCTATGCTTAAGTCCATCCAGATACTACTTGCCACGGCTACATACCATGACTACGATATCTGGCGGTTGGGTGTCATGACTGCTTTTCTAAATAATGTTTTAGAAGAGTGCGTCTATAAGTACACAGCCAGAGGGCCTCGTAGACAGTGGGAGCAGCGGAAACATGTGCAAGATGCTTTATAGGATAAAGCAGGCATCGCGGAGTTGGAACATCTGTTTTGATCAAGTAGTCAAAGAGTTTGACATCATCAAAATGAGATGAACCTTGTATATACAAAAAGGTAGTAGGGAGTATGGTGGTGATCCTCGTAGAGTACGTGGATGACATACTCTTGATAGGGAAGGAGTTTCCTATGCTACGCTCGATCAATCTCCGCTTATCACAAAGATTCTTCATATAGGATCAAAATGATACCTCTTAAATCCTAAGCTTTGGATCTATGAGATAGATCTAAAAGGATGTTAGGATTCTCACTAGTTGTAGTGAGATGGTATCAATCGATCCTGGGGAGAATCACTGGAAGGGTTCCAGGGTGATAAAGACGACTGAAAGTCAGTCGCAGGCATTGTCTTTACCCTCAATAAAGGGACGGTATGTTGGAAGAGTTCCAATCTAGATACCGTGACAAACTAGACGATAAAGGCAGGATACATCGCTACTTAAGATGCTACCAAAGAGGCTGTTTGGGTGTATACAGGTTCATGAGATGAACTACGTTCCTCCCATTGTGTGACAATGGAGTTGTGGCTTATGCCAAGGAACGCAGGTCCCATCAGTGATCCAGACATATTCTAAGGCAGTATCACCTGATCATGGAGATGGTTGATCTCCAGGGGATCGAGGTCAGGAGAGTAGACTCAGAGGATAACACGGCGGATCCACTCACGAAGGCCTATTCCCAGAGAGAGACTTTTATGGGATGGTTGAGTATGAGATACTACAACCACTGCTACAGATGGCCCTAGTGCAAGTGGGAGATTGTTAGTTATATGTATGCCCTAGAGGCCATTACTGTACATTGGATGTATATTGTAGTGGATGCTGGGACATATATAGGGAGGACTTTCTTGCTCGACATGATAGTATGCTATCTGGTTGCTCTTTACCTTAACGTGTACACAGATTGTCTCTCTATTACATGTTGGTAAAGCCCTTAGGATGTGTACTTGACTACCTGGACTATGATGCGGATCATACTAGTGGGGACATGGTAGTCCATAAGTACATCCTTCAAAGTCCCTAGTCGAGGGTGTATCGAGACGGGGCATCGATATACCAGAGTAGACTAGCGTATACCTTCTCGACCCATACAGATGGACGATGGATGATCCCATATCCATTGGTGTTTGACATCGGAGATGATATACGGGTGCTCAGTAGAGAATGGATACACTGGACGGACTCGCCGAGAACTCCCAGATGGTATTATACCTTACGTCAGATGGCAGTTCTCTGGTGACACTGGTACAGAGTAGTCTGTTGACCCGAGATCGTCATAGAGTCTTGTGTGGTTCCCACTGTGCTTTGATTTCCATCTTACCATGTCCAAGAGGGCGTCCAAAACGGTGACTTTTGGGTACAGTCCCGAATCACATGGAGGCAATGAGCGATAGGAGGGGATTCGTCTCTCCCGGTATAGGGAGTTGATGTTGCGCTGTGTTCGATTGGCTATAACAGGAAATCCCTGGCCAGGGTTGCTGAGATTTACTGGTAAGTGTTACCTGTAGTTTCTCGAAGTGTTATAGACCTCATATCGACATGACTTATCGAGCTATTGGGGTCTGACGTTTACCACCCCTAGGCAAGATATGCGACATATCAGACGATCAGACCGGACTGTACGGTAGTGTTACTGGTTGGATTCACTGGAGTGTGAGCGGGCTTGCTCGTCGATCTTCTGATCGCTCAATACCCGGGTGGCCGTTACGTTTAGCAGACCGCTTGCGGCTTGTGGGTGTTTGATATGATCATCACCTGCTGCCGGCGTATTGACGAGTCTTTAGAGTCCTACACAGAGGTTTCCTGGCTCAAGCGAAACGAAATAGGAGCGCATATGAGATATGTGCGGGACCGAGAGTAATGCGTGTATGTGATACCGTATTACATTCTCGCGATAAATGTATCGATTAGGTTATATGCGATATACCCTAATTATCGAATCAAGGATTGATTCAATAAACCGGTACATAGGATACTAGTCGGTTATATACGATATGACCGGATCGTTAAATCAAGTGTTGATTTAATGATTTAATGCATAATTATATATTTGATATATTACTTTGCATTAACTAGTATCGGTTCGCTTTAAATGGATTTTCTCGCTCGGATGTGCGCATTGCATATGCGATATGATTTTGTGCACTTGCTTGTATCATGTTTGATGATGCATGCAAACTTGGGTTTGTGTAAAGATTGAACCATGGTTTTATGAGTGGTTAGGATTTATTATTTTCTCATTCGTTTATTTTATTTAGTTATTCATTTGGAAAAAGAAAAAGAGTGAGAAAATGGTGGCTTTTCTTTGTTTGTAAATGAAGCTTCATGAAGCTTTCATTAAGTCACCATTTTGTCTCATGTTAAAACCTAACCACTCCACTTAACTATAGTTCTCTCTCTACACTTAACCATGGTAAGAGTTATGATAAGAATGGATTTTTCTTTTCTATTTTAATTAATTCTTATCATAACATTCTTCTTCTTCTTCTTCATTTCTTCATGGAAGAAAGCTTGCTCCATTAATGGCAAGTGATGATAAAGAGTGAGAAATCCAATTCTAAAATGAACCCACTTCCTATTTCTTCATCCTCTACCTCTTGCCAAGTAGTATAGGGTGTTTCCTTCACAAGTTTTCATGGCTTGGTGAAGGTGGAGCTTGATCTAGTGATGCCTCGACGTAGATCATCTTCGGCATGGACATCGACGACCTAGCTCGCCATTTCTCCGACGAAGCCAACGCTAGAGCCTGGGAATTCATTTGGACAGCGAGGGGACTTCGTTGCGGAGCTATGGAGGTGGAGCACCGGATCTACAAAGGTTGTATTTCCGTTTAAACTTTAGTTAAGTTGTTAACTAGTTTCATTTTCGCCTAAACTTCTAGCCAACGATCTTGTTAGGGTTTCTCGGCACCGTATTTTTTTTGAAATTGGCATGGTTGATGCCTTGTGAGACCTCATTAGGGTGCCTAGGAACCTTTCAGTGGTATCAGAGCCTAGCTAGAGCCTTAGGCGAAGTCTAGACGACGTTTGAAATCCGAACGAACCCGAAACCCATTTTCCAAAATGCTCTCTGTCCAATTTATGAGTAGTTTCTCGACCAGTTATGACCCCAGTAACAAGATCGCAGAGCCTGGCCAGGGCTGCTTTAGAGATATACTGGTAAGTGTTATCAGTAGTTTCTCGACCCGTTATGAGCCTTATATCAGCACGACTTATCGAGTTACTGGGGTCTGACGTTTATCACCCCTAGACGAGATATGCGACATATCAGACGAAGAGACCGGACTGTACGGTAGTGTTACTGATTGGATTTGTAGGAGTGTGAGCAGGCTTGCTTGTTGATCTTCTGATCGCTCAATACCCGGGTGGCCGTTACGTTTAGCAGACCGCTTGCGGCTTGTGGGTGTTTGATATGATCATCACCTACTGCCGGCATATTGATAAGTCTTTAGAGTGCTACACAGAGGTTTCCTGGCTCAAGCGAAATGGAGTTGGAGCACATATGTGATATGTACGGGACCGAGATTAATACAATATGTGATACCGTATTCTATTCTCGCAATTTGTGACATCGGTCGGTTATATGAGATATAGCCTGGTTATCGGATCAAGTATTGATTTGATAAGTTGTTACATTTGATATTAGTCGGTTATATATGATATAACCGGATTATTAAATCAAGTGTTGATTTAATGATTTAATGTATAATTATATATTTGATATATTAAATTACATTAACTAATATTAATTCACTTAAGATTTCTTTTCTCACTTGATTTGTGCATATGTATATATGTGATATATATTTGTGTACATATTATGTTGGAGATAGTGCCCTCAGAGTCAATTATTGGATCACAGGCACGTGATTGCAATGATTGAGGGAGGACCTATCCCGGGACGACAGTCTTACTCGAGATGATAGTATGCTATCTGGTTTACCTTTATCATCGTGTACTGCTTTAGGTGACCTGACAGGTCACTATTGCACGTTGATAGAGCCCCTAGGATTCTTGCTTGACTGCCAGCAGTATAAGGGCGATCATATAAGTGAGAGCTGGAGTCTATAAGCATATCCTTAAAAGGTCCCTAGTCGTGGGAGTTTCGAGACAAGGCATCGATTCTCCAGAGTAGACTTGGGTATACAGTCGAGACCCCGATGAGGGGCGGTGGCCGGTCTCACAGGCCACTGGTGTCAGTTGGTTCACCTAAGATGTATACAGGTGCTCATTGGGTTATGAGTACACCGGACAGGACTCGCCGGGAACATGCTAGTTGGTCTTATACCTGACGTCAGATAGCAGTTCCCAGGTGACATGTGTACAGGTTAGTTCATCGACCTGGGGATCGTCATTTGTCTCGTGTGAGTTCCCACTGTGCTTTGATTACTACCCTACCACGGCTCAAAGGAGTCGTGCAAACAGGTTTTAGCTGGGTACAGTCCCGAGCCACATGGAGGCAGTGAGCGGATCTTCAGGGGTTCGTCTCTCCCGGTATTGAGGGTGAGGTCGCGCTGTGTCTAGGAGAGCCATTACACGAAGTCCTTGGCCAAGGCAGGAGATTTACTGGTAGGTATTCCAGTAGTATCTCAGGGTGTTCTGGGCTACACTCCGACACGACTTGTACCGCTTTTGGGGGTCTGACTTTTACCCACCCCCTAGGCCCGACATGCGATGCTCATAGACGAACGGACCGGACTGTACGGATATTGTCACTGACAGGCTCAGTAGGGTGTCAGGATGAGTTCGCTCATCGACGTCCCTTTTAGTCAGTAGCTGGTGGCCCGTCACGTATTGGCTTATACCTCTGACGTGCTAGTGGTTAAATCCACAGCCATAGTATTGACGAGTCTTTAGAGTCTACCACACTTTCAGTTACTCAGCTTTCGGGCGAAACGCTGTAGAGGCCGTATGGAGATATGGCAGGGTCCGATCAGATACGTGCGGTATTGCACGGATCAGGATCGGACGGTTTGTACTAGAGGCCGTATAGATATATGGCAGGGTTCGATCAGATACGTGCGGTATTGCACGGATCAGGATCGGACGGATATTACTAGCCGGCTTTGGTTTAAGCCGGATCCTAGTTTAGTACAGTGTAGATTTTGTCTCTTTGCATTTGTATCCGGACGGAATACAGATGCGGGTGTGTATGCACAGTATCGGGGTTTTCCTGTAATTTATTACGGGACCAGTTTTCTGGAGTTGCCAGTTTGCATTCCGTTCCGGCCGGTTTTCCTTTGTTCTTTCCCGGCCGGACTTTTCCGATGGAGGGGGTTATTTGCAATTGTGCAAATAACATTTGTGGAGGGGGTTTCTTGCAATTGTGGGATTATGATATCTTTCATCCATTCTCTTGCATTAATTAAGACTTGAAAGGGTATGGGTTGGATTTAAATGAAGTATGGTTGATGTTTTGGATGTGGTCACCACTTGCTTTCTACTACACTCACCTCCTTCTTTGATATAGTTTGTTTTCCTCCACCATTTCTCACATGGAATTGGCCGGCCACAATTTCTTGAGGGGAGATGAGAAAAATGAGAGAGATTCATTTTTGTGTATAGCATTCTTCATCTCATTCCATTTGCTAGAAAATTGAAAGCACCAATTTTCTTTAGACCATTCCTCCGTCTATGGCAACCAACCCCAAAGAGACATACTCTACACTACATTCTACAGCACTTCTTGGGCATGTCGACTTGCCAGCTTCATGCCCGAGTTGCCTCGGTATTGAGGTGGGAGCCCGTAAAAGATGCAGGCGATGTGGTGCCCTTCCGGCGAGGAGGCGACGACCAAAGTTTCCGCGAGGAGATCGGAGTGGAAATGAAGACCGGAGGACTCGGATCAGTCGGTATATCTCTAACCCGTCTTGTTGTTAGCTAGATCTAGTTTAATGGCCCGATCCGGGGTTTAGTGCGCGGTGGTGCCGGTTTGCAAAGTTCGCAAAATTAAAGTTTATCACCGTTTCCGCATTTGGCCGTCGGATTGACGACCGGGGCGCCGCCGTGCACTTACAGTGGTATCAGAGCCTCGCCATTAACTTCGTCTAGCTTCGTTTGATGTATTTTTCAGTTCCGATCGACCAAAATTCCAAAAACCCAATTTTAGTTCACGACAGTTTTCTGTTGAAATTTTTTGGTCTCCAAAAATTTTTCAGGTTGTATAAAATTGATGTACTGGAGACTATAAGTCTACTGGAAAAATTCGATACATTCAGTCGACGATTGGAGCGCGGAACCGCGGCCAAACCCCCCCTGGGGCCGCGGTTCCGCCGCACATTGGAGTCGTCAATGCATCATTTTTTTCCAGTGGGCTTCTGGGCTATTTTTAGGGGTTTTGGAATATTAAAATTGGGCCCAGGTTTTCTGTGAGTGGTACAGTTTTGATTGGGGGCCCACTTGTTAATTTTTGATCGATCGGATATTTTAAACACATCTTTCACAGTATTTACATTATATCTGCGACCGTGAATGTCACTCGATCGGTAAATCCAGTCTAACTGCTATAGCCCGGTTAGACGGATTTGCGAACGTGACTTTCACGTTGATGTTCTATGTATTTGCTGTGATGTTGCGGATCAGTCGTGGGGGATAGCCTGGATGCAATGCTAGTACAGTTTGGTTGTATTATGTACATTTGATATTGCGGGGCGAGCATCCGACATGTGGACTGCCGTCACTGCCTGTTTGTATTATTCTTTTGGGGCACGACCTGGTTGCGGTCGATGTACCCGTTGTATGTATATTTTACTTTCTGTACTAGGGTTACCCCGCGGAGGGGTGCACGGATAGCCGGGTTCTAGAGGGCATCGGGCCCGCATCTCAGGGCATTGAGACGGAGGGGCTTCAGTCTGGAATTGGCGGGCTATTCGCCGCACTCGTAGGGGGTACAGGTTGACCCAGGAGGGGTGCCCAAGTTACCGGATTCCGTGAAGTGCTGGGTGGTCCATTCACGGTGCTGAAGGGGGCTGCCTCGCTTCAGGTTTTGGCGGGTGACTTGCCGCGCCCGTAGGGGTCTAGGATTTCATTGCACAGGCTATCCACACGACCAGGGGAACGTCGGGTTTCAGTAGTGGCTCTGTGAAACCCGGGGATCCCAGATATCTGTATTGTTCTGTGATGCTGTACATTTCTGTGATGTTGCATTTTATTCACGCCTTGAGCGAAATATTATATATTGGTATATATATTAGTAGATGTTGTATATGTTTTTCATCCGCGCTAGTCCAGTCCCCGCTCTGCCGTTAGTTAGCTAACCTAACGGGTGATGACGGGACCCAGAGGCGAATGCAGATGGCATATACGTACGTCAGTATATTTTCGTTCTTTGTGGTGTGATCAATTGATGGGACTGTGTTGATTCGGATCAATGCAAGTTAAACAAACCTAATCTGATGTTGTTGGAACACTTTTTCAAAAAGCTGTTATTGCAAGGACGTTCACTTTTGTTTTGCATCGAGGTATTCATTTAGAATATCCTGCTCCTCAGTCGACGAGGCAAGGGCCGAGATCCCTTCACCGGGAGTGACCCCTTGGACAGAAGTTTGCGTCAGGGCATTAACTTCACTATAGCCGATTATTTTTGCTTTGCATCGTGGTATTCAGTTGGAATATCCTGCACCTCATTCTACGGGGAAAGAGCCGAGATCCCTTCACCGGGAGTGACCTCTTTAGTAAAGGTTTTCGTCACTATATTTTCTAAAAAGCTATCCGTTCCTTCAACGATATCAAGTTCATTACGTTAAAGGTTTTCTCCAGAAACCATTCGTAGCCCTCCGTCGTTTCATATGGGTAGTCAATAGTATTCAAGCTGTGTATGTTGGCCAAAGTCAAGGCATAGTGATTGGTAGCTATTGGGTATTCATATGCAGCATAGATAGATGCGTTGGTTTGGGACAGCCGTACTGCCATTTTGGCCAAAGTCAAGGGTAGGTACGGGTGGATTCAAATTAACCTGGAGAATGATGGGTTGAACTTAACATGTGACTTATGATATGTTGGCCAAAGTCAAGGTCATAAGAGCATGGGGTAGAAATCACATCGGGAGTTTCAAAAGAACTGAAACTTGCCAGATATGCGCATACCTTCTGGAGTGTGATACCGTGAGCGGATTCCGTCACGTTATCATGCGATGAGAGTTGGATCCCGATTCCCATTGATGAGTTGGTTTACTCCTCGGGTGACCCCGACTAATTCTTCTTTTAGGTTTGAAGGAGATTTTGAGGTACAGTGGGAGGTTTCCAGATTAGATTAAGTGATAACCATTCTGATCTAGGTTAGAGTGCACGCTGAGTGTTTCTTTTCTCTCTCTCTGGCAGCGACCATTGACCCGACCCTAGACTATGACTCAGTGACCAAGTTGACCGAACCTTCTTAACACTGGCTTTTGGATTGTCAGAGTTGCAGACCTCATTGCCACTCCTACTTTTACCCTTTTCTCCAGGACACCCCGTATTACTACGAACGTCCACTTCCATTGGACAAAACCATCGTATGGTTAGATACGAACTCGAAGGGATTCGAGGATGGTTTCCGGTTCTGGAGAAAACGGATAGGATTATTCAGCTGTCTTTTCCCTTTTACCTTTTCTCAAGTTGTGAGTACTCCTTGGTTTAGGAGATAGTACACCTATTACGCAAATTGGATAGTCTTCTTCCAAACCTTAGGCTGGTGCCGACCGGTAGGGAATGAAGAAAACCAATTAGCCTAAACGGTGTGCAGAAGGTATTAAGATTAAGACAAAGCAAGGGATTAGTAAGAGGGCAAAGTAAATTGCGACTGATATTCACGACCAAACCAAATATTTCTTCGCCAATCCTAAATCACCTTTGTATTTCTTCAGGACACTCCGTATCACTACGAAGATCCACAGTTTATTGGATACTCCATCGTATGGTTATATACGAACTCGAAAGGAACTTGTTCCAGTTCGGGGATGGATTCTGGTCCAGGAGAAATAGGAATAAGGTTTATTCAGGTGTTTTTTATCCTCACCTTCTCTCGCATTGCGAGTGCTCCTAGGGTTAGGACAGTACACCCATTATGCTTATTGGATAGTCTTCTTCCAAACCATAGGCTGGTGCCGAACGGTAGGGAAGGAAGAAAACCAATTGGCCTAAAGGGGTGTGCAGAAGGTAATGACTAAAGACATATAAAGGGATTTGGAGAGGTGGCAAAGAATTATACGGTTATAGTTGTGAATCTGAATAATGGTAGAGGCATTACTAGGAATACCAGGATACCCCATCGAAACATTTTAATATTTCAGTTCAACTGTGTACTGTTAAAAGAAAACTGATTTCCCGATTAGATACTTACTCCAGGGTATGAATTTACCAGGTATGATTCTCACATCTGTATAGTTTTACAGATGATGAGTGGGAGTAAGTTATTGGGAATTGGGTGATCATCCTCATTATATCGGGATTCGTTGTAATCGGTGATATTTGAGGAGATCACCTGGGCTGTTTGCCGGTCGGCAAATGTTTGGTTTTGAATATCCGCTGTTGTGCACCAATTTCAAATTGATATATCTGTACGTCTATTTTCATAGAGTGAGATATACCTTTTGATATTATGTCGATGACATTTACCTATATCAGTGGATGGTTAGGTAAGGAGCATTAAACAGCGGTGTAATTCTTCTTAACCATAAGTACAGTTTTCAACCTACGACACACAGTGAAAGAGTTGTTAGACTCAGCGGACTTATACAGAGTATTGTATGTTGTCCAGTGTCCATTAGGACAGAGGGGTTGGTCCTCATACTATATTCTGTTTACTTTTAACTTCTCTAGTTCTTAGACATGTGTTTCGTAGAAACACAGGGTCTAAGTTTTGAGGAGTTATAGGTATTTGAATAGAGTAGAGAACCAAGTGTAGCAAGTATCGGGATTCTTCAAAGTGATCGAAGATGTAGATACTTGTGTATGGTATTCAGTTGATAGTAATGATAAAGAGAAATTGATTCTCTTTCAGGTTATTCATAATTGGAAGCATTCCTAAGTTGAGTAACGCTGATCGGTCTCTCTCCATTTGGATGACATGCACTGGAGACAGCTGCATGATTTGAATCTGGTTAAATTAAATCAGTGCCTCTGGTTCTATATTGGATATAGTACAGTTCATATCTTAACATTGTTAAGGTACGGGGAGTTGTCCGGCTTATGATTAAAACCAGACTCTGGATAACTCAAGGCACGTTTCTGTAATGGCTGTTTGTGGGTTAACCCAGGCTATGACGAGGGTTGATTTTCTACCATAAGACAGATCAATAGAAATATTGTTCTTGACTCGCCACAGTTTTAATAAAAATGGATTTTTTCAAAAACAGTAGTGGGAGTATGGTAGAACTGGAAGTGATTCCAGAACCGCAAACGATTACTGAAGATTTGATAAGGAACCTAAAGATTCAATCTGATTTGACATTCCATTGGCCACTCCGCAGATAAGGTGGGTAATTTCAGGTACCCGAGAGGTACTCTGGTAGCCTCAAGGACGGTGACAGGGAAGTTCTTGTTTACCCACACTTGCTATTGTTGTTGTTCCAGGCTGCGAGACCCGGCAGGAGGATGAGTATAGCGTCGTTCTAAACTAGCTTTAGAAGTGCACGTCTATATGACTCTGCCAGAGGGTTGTCGTAGTCAGTGGGAGCAGCGGAAGCATTGGTGGAAATCAGGCTTATGTCTATTTATAGACTAAAGCAGATATAGCGGAGATAGATCATCTATTTCTGATGTGACAGTCATAGGTTTGACTTCATCAGAATAGGGGATGGATCTGTTGAGAAGGTAGTAGGGTGTGATATCCTGGTATTTGGATGACATACACAGAGTAGGAAAAGAAACTCCTATACTACAATCGGTTATTCTTTGGTCGTCACACAGTGTTTTCTCCACGAAGGACTTGGACATTATATCAGACATACTGGTTACTAGATCTATGGTTTTAGGTCTAGATTTGGGTGGTTTCCCAATCAGGGTACTTTGACAGCATTCTAAGAGTATTTAGAATGGACGACTCCTGGCATGGTAGTGTACCTGCAGGTGATGGAGTCACCCTCTCTAAAGGTGTCTTATAGACTAAAGGGGAGAGGGATGCGCATGATTGACAGATCACTTGCTTAGGCAATTGAGTCAATCATGAGATGTCAAGTACCACACCAGATGTTATTCTTGCACTAGATGCAATAAGTTGATATTGATCCAATCCTGGAGAAACAGTCGGAAGCAGTTTTAGAACATAAGTGGATGTTCTAGGGATATGATAACGACAGCCTCATTCGAGGGACAGTTATCATTCCAGGCTTCTAAGGTGACCTGGACGACAAGGAGGTTGTCAGAGTTATAGTTTTCCTTCTTACGAGGGACAGTATTTTGGACAGGTGATCCAAGGCAATACTGAGGGAAGCATGGCGCAGGATACTGATTAAGTTCAGTTGACGATACAGTCTAAGAAGTTTGGATTTGGAGTTCATTTATGAGCTCGGTCCCATCAGACATCCAGACACTCTAAGACAGGTATTGCTCATTTCGGGAGATGGTTTTCTCCGCGAACTTGAGATATAGAGAGACATAGAAAGAAACATCTAGGCGGATCCACTCACTGAGGCTTTTCCTCGAACGCAATAGTTTCGCAAACAGGCTTTGTGCGACTGACTAGTAGAGGAGTTGGGTGTTCGGTATCACACGGGCTGTGAGTATGCGACATCGCAATAATTAGCCTTGAGTGCAAGTGGGAGATTGTTGGAGATAGTGCCCTCAGAGTCAATTATTGGATCACAGGCACGTGATTGCAATGATTGAGGGAGGACCTATCCCGGGACGACAATCTTACTCGAGATGATAGTATGCTATCTGGTTTACCTTTATCATCGTGTACTGCTTTAGGTGACCTGACAGGTCACTATTGCACGTTGATAGAGCCCCTAGGATTCTTGCTTGACTGCCAGCAGTATGAGGGCGATCATATAAGTGAGAGCTGGAGTCTATAAGCATATCCTTAAAAGGTCCCTAGTCGTGGGAGTTTCGAGACAGGGCATCGATTCTCCAGAGTAGACTTGTGTATACAGTCGAGACCCCGACGAGGGGCGGTGGCCGGTCTCACAGGCCACTGGTGTCAGTTGGTTCACCTAAGATGTATACAGGTGCTCATTGGGTTATGAGTACACCGCACAGGACTCGCCGGGAACATGCTAGTTGGTCTTATACCTGACGTCAGATAGCAGTTCCCAGGTGACATGTGTACAGGTTAGTTCATCGACCTGGGGATCGTCATTTGTCTCGTGTGAGTTCCCACTGTGCTTTGATTACTACCCTACCACGGCTCAAAGGAGTCGTGCAAACAGGTTTTAGTTGGGTACAGTCCCGAGCCACATGGAGGCAGTGAGCAGATCTTCAGGGGTTCGTCTCTCCCGGTATTGGGGGTGAGGTCGCGCTGTGTCTAGGAGAGCCATTACACGAAGTCCTTGGCCAAGGCAGGAGATTTACTGGTAGGTATTCCAGTAGTATCTCAGGGTGTTCTGGGCTACACTCCGACACGACTTGTACCGCTTTTGGGGGTCTGACTTTTACCCACCCCCTAGGCCCGACATGCGATGCTCATAGACGAACGGACCGGACTGTACGGATATTGTCACTGACAGGCTCAGTAGGGTGTCAGGATGAGTTCGCTCATCGACGTCCTTTTTAGTCAGTAGCTGGTGGCCCGTCACGTATTGGCTTATACCTCTGACGTGCTAGTGGTTAAATCCACAGCCATAGTATTGACGAGTCTTTAGAGTCCACCACACTTTCAGTTACTCAGCTTTCGGGCGAAACGCTGTAGAGGCCGTATGGAGATATGGCAGGGTCCGATCAGATACGTGCGGTATTGCACGGATCAGGATCGGACGGTTTGTACTAGAGGCCGTATAGATATATGGCAGGGTTCGATCAGATACGTGCGGTATTGCACGGATCAGGATCGGACGGATATTACTAGCCGGCTTTGGTTTAAGCCGGATCCTAGTTTAGTACAGTGTAGATTTTGTCTCTTTGCATTTGTATCCGGACGGAATACAGATGCGGGTGTGTATGCACAGTATCGGGGTTTTCCTGTAATTTATTACGGGACCAGTTTTCTGGAGTTGCCAGTTTGCATTCCGTTCCGGCCAGTTTTCCTTTGTTCTTTCCCGGCCGGACTTTTCCGATGGAGGGGGTTATTTGCAATTGTGCAAATAACATTTGTGGAGGGGGTTTCTTGCAATTGTGGGATTATGATATCTTTCATCCATTCTCTTGCATTAATTAAGACTTGAAAGGGTATGGGTTGGATTTAAATGAAGTATGGTTGATGTTTTGGATGTGGTCACCACTTGCTTTCTACTACACTCACCTCCCTCTTTGATATAGTTTGTTTTCCTCCACTATTTCTCACATGGAATTGGCCGGCCACAATTTCTTGAGGGGAGATGAGAAAAATGGGAGAGATTCATTTTTGTGTATAGCATTCTTCATCTCATTCCATTTGCTAGAAAATTGAAAGCACCAATTTTCTTTAGACCATTCCTCCGTCTATGGCAACCAACCCCAAAGAGACATACTCTACACTACATTCTACAGCATTTCTTGGGCATGTCGACTTGCCAGCTTCATGCCCGAGTTTCCTCGGTATTGAGGTGGGAGCCCGTAAAAGATGCAGGCGATGTGGTGCCCTTCCGGCGAGGAGGCGACGACCAAAGTTTCCGCGAGGAGATCGGAGTGGAAATGAAGACCGGAGGACTCGGATCAGTCGGTATATCTCTAACCCGTCTTGTTGTTAGCTAGATCTAGTTTAATGGCCCGATCCGGGGTTTAGTGCGCGGTGGTGCCGGTTTGCAAAGTTCGTAAAATTAAAGTTTATCACCGTTTTCGCATTTGGCCGTCGGATTGACGACCGGGGCGCCGCCGTGCACTTACATATTATTGTGTCATGCTTGATGATACGTGCAACTTGGGTGTGTGTATGACTTACACTATGCTTGGTTTAATTGCTAGGGTTTTTATGGTAATTAGAAAATGGTGGGAAATTGTCATGGCATGAAGCTTGTAGAAGCATGTTGTTTGCATTGACCAAGTCCATTCTTTTGTTTTGCCTAAAATATTTATTAACCCAACCAATTATCCTAATCGTAGTTATGTCTCTACAAGGATTAGCATATGATGCTTAACTCACCCATGGTTGCCATTATCTTTTGGATAATTATCATGAGAGTTTTCTTCTTCTTCTTCCTCTCAAGCTTTCTAGCTTCAATGGAAAATGGAGAAAATATGTGAGAAAATCATTTCTAATGTGAGCAAAATTCCTACTTCATCATCCTCTACTACTTGCCATTTAGTATAGGATGTTTGCTTCACTAATTCCACAATTAGTGAAGAGATAGCTTGGGTTAGTGTCTCCTCGACGTAGATCATCTTCGGCCTCGAAGACTTCGATGCAAGCTTGTTCATTTCTTCATGGGAGCCTCTTAAGAGTCGGGAGTTCATGATCTGTCATGACCCAAAATTGGCCCGTGATGGCCCTAATACTACGCAACGCCTAAAGACGTAACGCAGTAAAAGAATGCCAAAACCCAGAAATCTAAACCAAGAAAATACGGAAAAGATAATATAAGTTTTTGAAACACTTGAAATCGCAATCCAAATTCTTTAAAAGTTCTACTTTCTTTCTTTAAAATTTTGGCAACACCCCCCTTTTTTGTAAAAACTAGCCAAGATGAATACAACATAAAAATATAACGCCGTAGCAAAGAAGTAAAGACAATAGAGAGAAAGCTGTATATAAAAGACAACAAATCCATAATAATATACAATATCGCCCTCACCAAGTCTCTAAGTCAACAACATAATAGTAGATGGAGAGTACAAGATACAACGAATGTACAATACAAAATACAGATGACCACCAAAACCCACCTAAGCAAAATAGTACTGTGAGCTGATGCGGTATCTGTAGCAAAAGATGATAGCTGAAATAGCGGAATAGCCTGCCTCGACTACTCTGGGGAACAACCTGAAACACCTGTGGCACAACGGGGGTGAGTTGCCAACTCGTGAATAGTAGATAACATATGCAGGTAATCGCAGGAATGCACGTACAGCATGAATCTAAGATATGCGATTACAGTAATAACATGTCATGCAAATACTGAATAAAGGAAAGTACACTAGCAGGTACAATCAATATGTGAAACAATAGTAACATGACAATAGTATGAAATAACCATGCAATAGGGATATGAGAATGTAGATATGCAACTATCATAAGGGTACACTAACAGGTACTACCAATATATGAAACTGTGCATAAAATAGATAAGTATGAGCTAGGGGGTGGAATATGTCATTTCCACGGAAACCTGACATCGTGGTAGGATCATAATCTATCAAGACATTCAAATCCCAAATTCTCAAATCAGCCCCCAAACTGGGCTCTCACATCACCTCAATGTACAATATCGAATAGCTCTCCTATATCTCGAATGTACAAATCAACAATCTCTTCATATCCAATATCCAATCTCAATGAATCACCTATATCCCAAGTCGAATCTCAAGTAAGTTTCTAACATCCTAAATAAATATATATATACAGAAATAAATATGATGGGGTCAATACACATATATTAGCGTCCCATTCCACTAATATTGGTGTAAGGGTATATATAACAACGGCTAAATCCCCTTTTATATATACAAAGGTATTAAAGAAATATCATGAAAACAATGTGCCAAGCATCGATACAGAAATCCTGATAGGTACGTATCATACGCTGTCCCGAAAGCACGAGTGCCTAGCTCTGACCCTCACCTTTCGACGTATGCATACGTGCATGACTCCCAGCGGTATCTCCATGATCCCCGCCGAGTCATTGGTACTGTCACCGGATGATATGGTTCCCCTGCCGGGCTCATCGGCTCATAGCACATCGACATCCCTTTCTTGCCTCGGGGTACCTCCGGGCCCCACCATGTACCCTCTACGGCCTCGACGCTTCCTCATAGGGGTATATATATTCAGCACCGATAAAACCCATGGTGGATGCGCAAATATCATATTAAGGAAACCGGGTTTTTCAATATATGCATAATTTCATGAACTCCCGCGGTTCCCAAATCCAGAAAACATCATGTAAAATCCAAATAATAAGGCGCAATCCAGGAATAAACATACACGATATATCTGAAATGCGAGCATATAAATGAGAATATGTAGCTGAAACCAGATGTATGCGAAACCAATAAGGTACAGCTAAGTAACATCAGTAAAGGTAAATATGTGACTGCAACTGAATATGTGTGTAACATACAGGTGTAGCAATTTATAGGTATCTACCTATAAGAACTGATGTCGTATACCCCCTGGGTATAAGTAAAATATGTAGGATATCCCCCCGGTATAAGTAAAATATGTGCAAGGTATACCTGTAGCTGTATCGCAAGGTGTATATATACCTATCACTAAAGGTATGATACACTATAGGTATACCGATAAGCTAGATGTCATGTGTGATAAGCAATAGTATCTATAATGGTTAGTGTGTGACATGGCAATTATTGACGGTGTGTGTGTAGCATACAATCCGTGCTCGTGCAACATGAACCGTCAATAATGTGTGCAGTGCCCTACGGCTACTAGTCACAGTACAACTATATCTAAGTAAAATAGGTAGAGGCGCAATTCTAACAATGACGTAGAATATGCGACAAGTATTGAATCCTAGCCCAGACGCATAACGCCATGCGGGCAATTCCCCTGTAGATGTTAAATCTACTCACCTACACTCCACGCTAGGTGAATCCTACCATCTGCTCTTCCCTTTAGCAATGCCCGTAGTTCCCGCCTGCAAACCTGCAAATAAGACATGGAAATCACATATAAGCCAAATATCTCGCAAAACGCGATATCGAACCCAAACGAGAAACTCGCGTCACGAACTAAACACGCATGTGCACGATACGCTGAATCGTGTGTATACGCGTCTAAAACCATCATGACACGCCGCGATACGCTGGATCACAGAACTCACTCACGTATCGCGCGTATCACGCAAACACAACGGACATGAAAAATGGTATATGATCCCAGATTTTCCTACAGGTCAAATCTTACAAAACTAGACATGCCAAAACACTAGACAATACAGAAGAAAACCCTAGCCAAGACCCCAGCACCTAACTCCTCTTCCTGGCTGCAATTTGCGGCCAGATTGATTAAATTGGCGGCCGTGGTTAGGAATGGGTGGCTCGTGTTCATGTAGTGTGTTCTATACCTAATAAGCATGCCCCAGTTTTCTCAATTTTGTTCTGAGGGATCCGGGTCAAAAGCAGATCACAGAAAGCCAATATATCGCTTTAAAAACACCAAATGCACTAAAAAGGAAACCCTATGGTATTTTAGTGAAATCTGGGTTATTTCTCAGTTGAAGTGACCCTAATAACACTTAAATAGGTAGGGTTAACTAACACAATCATCACTATATCAAACTTCCTCACAAAACACCATAATTAGTACTAAACTAGCTAATTAACACTAACCGACACCAATTATCACATAAACTAAGCAACTAGGAGATTGGGTTCAGAAAATATACCCTATAGGATCTCAAGAAGCAGGAGGAGAAGTGAATGGAGGAAATGAGGGCTTGCTATTGCTGTTGGGCTCCTGCTGTTGCTGTTGCAGAAGTTGCTGCTGCTGTTGATGCTGCTATTCTGTTTGCTGATGCTGCTGTCTCCTACTGATGTTGCTGTTGTTTGGTGCTGCTGGGGCTGCTGCTTCAGCTTCTGATGCTGCTGGTGAGAGTGTGTGTGTGCATGAGAGTGTGAGAGAATGAGAGCAAGGAAATGAGAGGGAGAAATGAGAACAAACAACAAAGATCCCTTCTCATTCTCTCTCTTCATTAAATGGGCATGGCTCATGCCATGTTGCCCCATGCCCTCTCTCTCTCTCCCCCCTTGGTCAACCATTCAACCAAATAAAATTCCATTTAAATTCATTTTTCAATTAATAATAACAACCATAACACTTAAAACCCAAAACACTAAAACTAGATTAAGAGATGGTTAAACCCCAATTTAACACCCTAGTTAACATGCACAAGTGTGTGTGTGTGTGCGCCTAGAAAAATTCTAATAAAATACTCATTAAATAGGATAAAATAATTAAAACCCAAATTGGTAAACTTCTTATTAAAATCCATACATTAAAATATAATTAGCCACAAAACACATTCTAAGGTGTTACAATCTCCCCCCCTTAAGAGAAATTCGTCCCCGAATTAAAAAAAATATACTGTTATGCGTACCTTCAAAGAGAAGATTAAAATCCTCAAATCTTGCTCGCAGCCTCCCAAGTGACTATCTCACTATACGGCTACGTCCAAGAAAACCCTCCACAGATAGCAAGACCCTTGACCGATGTTCCTCCACCTGCTGAGCCATTAACACAATTGGCTGCTGGTGAACGAAAGATCGCGTCTAAGCTAAATGGTCTGGTGCTAAATCATGTGAGAAAGGTCAAGAAGGTAATTGTAAAGTATCATCACAAGGAATACGGGGTGAAAATCCAATAATCTGGGCGGAAGTGCCAAATTAAAGGCAACGAAACTAACTCGCTTATAGGATCTTAGAAGGACCTAAATCCTGGGACAAGCTTCCCAAAATCCAACACGTCATTCATCGGAAAGTCCGTAGGAATACATGATTTGTCCCTGCGAACTCGAGTCTATGACCAACACAGTCGGCATAAGACCTCAGTTCGCAATGGACAATTCCCATCCTGACCTAACACAACTGGACCATCTCCGAAATCTCTAGACTAGCTGGGGTCCAAGGTCCTACTTACGCATTGTCAGAAAGACAACAGACTGGTGATCGACATGACCTAACCCCTAAACCTAAAGGTGGCCAATTGGAGTGTCTCCTGATAACAGCTATCGAAGGAGAAACCTAACGATGGCGAGTGGCGATCCCCAACCGCTGACAACAATCAAAACAAACACACAACTTAACAAGAAACAACTGAGCACATTGAGTATAACCGGATGACAAGAATCCGAATGGAGTCACACCCTGACTAAACTTGGGTAGAAACCATAACGAAATTCATGGAGATCTGCTCCCACTCCTACATCGGAACGGTTAAAGATTGCAACTCTCCAGCCGGCCTCAGATGCTCAACCCAAACACACAACAAGACAGACACCTTGAAACGAAACCTGAAACTTCTCCTTATATCCCTGTCCACCCGTAACTATCTCACAAGTCACGCTAAATGTTGGTGGAACTTGAATGCATACAGAGAGTTGACAGATGTGCATGTTCTAGGATTACACGTCTCTACCCGATGATACCAGGTACACAAACGCGTCCCTAACTTAGCACACCATTGTCACAAATCAAGGTCTCCGAATCATTACCCAGCCGAGTATGCTTAAATATCACTGATGAACGAGCATCGGCGGGCAGTGTCTCGCGAAAACGATTTAAGGAAAGTGGTCGGGCGCGGACATGAGCAAGCTGTCTCCTCCGTAGAGACGAACTTAAACTGTACTCAACGATCACACAAGAACTGTAAATCTGAAGAAGACTATCACAACAATCAAAATCCGCTGCAGGAAGATGTTTATTAAGCTCTAGTGGTCCGTAGAAAATCTTACACGACTCTCAAGCAAGTAGTGTCCCCAAATCTCCAACGCAAAACCACCACGGCCATCTCCAGATCATGAGTGGAATATCCTTCTCGTACTTCCTCCAAATGTAGGGAAGCAAAAGCGATGACTCTGTAGTGTCACCTCAGTACACACTCGAGCCCACTCAAGAAACATTACAGTTAAACAACAAAGTCGCCCGAACCAAAGGCAAAGAAAGAACTGATGCAGTTGTTAACCGAATCTCCAACTGCCGAAAACTCCATACACATGCCTCAGTCCACAGAAAAGAAACCTCCTTTCCGGTCCATTCAGTCGACGGTGCAGCACTATTCTAGCAATCTTGCATGAAACGGCGGTAAAACCTGCTAAGCCCAACAATCTGCGGACTTCCGTCCTGTACACATGTCTGGACCTAAGCTGTACGGCCACGATCTCCCTCGGAACCATACGAAACCGTCTCCCGTGACTACAAGACCTAGGAGTCAGCACAAACAAGCCTGAAGAAACACTTCGAGAATCTAGCAAACTACCGGTGCTCTCCCAGTATCTGCATAACAAATTCTCAAGTGCTACCCCTGTTCCTCAAGACACATTAAATAGACCAGAATGTCGAAAATAACACAACAGTAACTGGTCGAGGAACAGCCTGAAGAAATCCGGTTCATCACATCTACGAATGCTGCTAGGGCATCAGTGAATCCAACGACTCACAAAAACACACAAAGCCCGTCGCACGCATAAGGCAGTCTTCGGAATGCCATCACTCCGGACCCGCAATAATGATGACCTAATCCCGAACAAACTTGGAAAATGTCTCGCACTCTGGAGCTGATCGAAGAATTCGTCACGGCGAGGTGAAGGATACCTATCCACACCGTAAGCCGGTTCAATTAACGATCCGTCGATACGCAACCCTAAACTGCCTTCTTTCTCCTTGACGAATAGAAATAGGAGCTCTCTCATGCGAAACACTTAGACGCACAAAACTCCCCAAACCACAACTCTGCAGCTGATCCTTAAGCTCCCTAAGCTTCGCCGGCTCATCCGAAACAACGTCGGAAAACTCTCGCATGAAAGGAACCTGGTCCAACAATCCCACTGTGGCTCCGGTATCACGAATGAATGCCAAGAATCCACGACATCTCCTCAGTAGCCGACTAGCGAAAAAGGCTGAATTCAAGCTGTGAGAGGCGGCGCAGCTATCCGCCTGCACAACAAGAATTGACCTGCCGGGAAAACAAAACTGACTGTTTCCTCATGGTAGTCCACAGACGCCTAACATGTAGCTAAACAGTCCGTGCCCAGGAGAATGTCAAATCCAACATCTCTAGGAGGATCAAAACGACGGACGAATCTCTATCTCCTATCCGATTGGCACACAACTGAATACGTGTCGCGCAACAAAAGCACCGCTGACAGAAGTTAACACAACTACGACTAATCTACCCAACCACGGTACAAGTATGAAAAACAAATGAATACATCAAAGAACAAGTGAATTAAGGATACCTGAAGACTCTGCATTGGACGCCTGCGCGTCCCGATGAGTAGAAGCAAACTCCTGCGTCTGCCCTCTACCCGCAGCTGGCTGAACTCCTCTGGTAGACTGAGCCCTTTGAGCAAATCTTCCACGTCCACGGCCTCTCTGATGACGATCCTGACGAGGTGCTAAGGAACAATCCTAGACGAAGTGCTGAAGGCTCCCGCATCGAAAACATCCACGCGCTAACTGCTGACCATCCTGGGGATGAGAGTTGAACGACTGTCTTCGTCCTAGGCCTCTGCTACTCCCGCGACGGCCACGAAATCTGTCTCGATGACCAAACCTCTGTCTCTGGGCTGGTATACTGGTACGAGTCCTCCACTGTCCTGGAACTCTCTGAGCCTCTGGAATATGCGCCTCATCAACTGGAGCTGCAACCACTGGTGCTATGTAGGTGACGGACTGCTGCATGCTGATCGCAAGTGACAACTGAGTAACAGGGGTGACAACCTCCTGTCGTAGCTCCCGAACGACCTCAACCAATGAACTCATCATCTGGCGGAAGTCCTGCATCTCTGCCAAAAGCCTATCAATAGTATATGTCGTAGGCTGATCTGTCTGCACCTGTGCAACTAGAGTGCCATCCTGGTCAGTACTCGTCTCACTATAGCCAACTCTGACCTCGGCCCTCGCTGCATCACACTGAGTCCCCATAGTCATCGGCGGCAAGGCTATAAATAGATATAAGATTCAATGAGAATAAGGAATCGAATCTCAAGGATATGAATCATCAAGGAAGGAATTTCAAGCAAATTGTACTTAGGTCACTTTAGGCGAAGTATCGCATCGTGGGTATGCTGCAGACATACACACACTACGTTACTTTGCTTAAGCTACCTACTCTATCATACTAAGGTCATCCTACACTGCGAAAGGTAAAACCTAGCGCTCTGATACCAACTTTGTCACGACCCAAAATTGGCCCGTGATGGCCCTAATACTACGCAATGCCTAAAGACGTAACGCAGTAAAAGAAAGCCAAAACCCAGAAATCTAAACCAAGAAAATACATAAAAGATAATATAAGTTTTTGAAACACTTGAAATTGCAATCCAAATTCTTTAAAAGTTCTACTTTCTTTCTTTAAAATTTTGGCAACACCCCCTTTTTTGTAAAAACTAGCCAAGATGAATACAACACAAAAATATAACGCCGTAGCGAAGAAGTAAAGACAATAGAGAGAAAGCTGTATATAAAAGACAACAAATCCACAATAATATACAATATCGCCCTCACCAAGTCTCTAAGTCAACAACATAATAGTAGATGGAGAGTACAAGATACAACGAATATACAATACAAAATACAGATGACCACCAAAACCCACCTAAGCAAAATAGTACTGTGAGCTGATTCGGTATCTGTAGCAAAAGATGATAGCTGAAATAGCGGAATAGCCTGCCTCGACTACTCTCGGGAACAACCTGAAATACCGTGGCACAACGGGGGTGAGTTGCCAACTCGTGAATAGTAGATAACATATGCAGGTAATCGCAGGAATGCACGTACAGCATGAATCTAAGATATGCGATTACAGTAATAACATGTCATGCAAATGCTGAATAAAGGAAAGTACACTAGCGGTACAATCAATATGTGAAGCAATAGTAACATGACAATAGTATGCAATAACCATGCAATAGGGATATGAGAATGTAGATATGCAACTATCATAAGGGTACACTAACATGTACTACCAATATATGAAACTGTGCATAAAATAGATAAGTGTGAGGTAGGGGGTGGAATATGTCATTTCCACGGAAACCTGACATCGTGGTAGGATCACAATCCATCAAGACACTCAAATCCCAAATCCTCAAATCAGCCCCCAAACTGGGCTCTCACATCATATAAGTCTCACATCACCTCAATGTACAATATCGAATAGCTCTCCTATATCTTGAATGTACAAATCAACAATCTCTTCATATCCAATATCCAATCTCAATGAATCACCTATATCCCAAGTCGAATCTCAAGTAAGTTTCTAACATCCTAAATAAATAAATAAATATATATATATATATACAGAAATAAATATGATGGGGTCAATACACATATATTAGCGTTCCATTCCACTAATATTGGTGTAAGGGTATATATAACAACGGCTAAATCCCCTTTTATATATACAAAGGTATTAAAGAAATATCATGAAAACAATGTGCCAAGCATCGACACAGAAATCCTGATAGGTACGTATCATACGCTGTCCCGAAAGCACTAGTGCCTAGCTCTGACCCTCGCCTTTCGACGTATGCGTACGTGCATGACTCCCAACGGTATCTCCATGATCCCCGCCGAGTCATTGGTACTGTCACCGGATGGTATGGTTCCCCTGCCGGACTCATCGGCTCATAGCACATCGACATCCCTTTCTTGCCCCGGGGTACCTCCGGGCCTCACCATGTACCCTCTACGGCCTCGACGCTTCCTCGTAGGGGTATATATAATCAGCACCGATAAAACCCATGGTGGATGCGCAAATATCATATCAAGAAAACCGGGTTTTTCAATATATGCATAATTTCATGAACTCCCGCGGTTCCCAAATCCAGAAAACATCATGTAAAATCCAAATAATAAGGCGCAATCCAGGAATAAACATACACGATATATCTGAAATGCGAGCATATAAATGAGAATATGTAGCTGAAACTAGATGTATGCGAAACCAATAAGGTACAGCTAAGTAACATCAGTAAAGATAAATATGTGACTGCAACTGAATATGTGTGTAACATACAGGTGTAGCAATGTATAGGTATCTACCTATAAGAACTGATGTCGTATACCCCCCTGGGTATAAGTAAAATATGTAGGATATCCCCCCGGTATAAGTAAAATATGTGCAAGGTATACCTGTAGCTGTATCGCAAGGTGTATATGTACCTATCACTAAAGGTATGATACACTATAGGTATACCGATAAGCTAGATGTCATGTGTGATAAGCAATAGTATCTATAATGGTTAGTGTGTGACATGGCAATTATTGACGGTGTGTGTGTAGCATACAATCCGTGCTCGTGCAACATGAACCGTCAATAATGTGTGCAGTGCCCTACGGCTACTAGTCACAGTACAACTATATCTAAGTAAAATAGGGTAAAGGCGCAATTCTAACAATGACGTAGAATATGCGACAAGTATTGAATCCTAGCCCAGACGCATAACGCCATGCGGGCGATTCCCCTGTAGATGTTAAATCTACTCACCTACACTCCACGCTAGGTGAATCCTACCATCTGCTCCTCCTTGTAGCAGTGCCCATAGTCCCTGCCTGCAAACCTGCAAATAAGAAATGGAAATCACATATAAGCCAAATATCTCGCAAAACGCGATATCGAACCCAAACGAGAAACTCGCGTCGCGAACTAAACGCGCGTGTACACGATACGCTGAATCGTGTGTATACGCGTCTAAAACCATCGCGACACGCCGCGATACGCTGGATCACAGAACTCACTCACGTATCGCGCAAACACAACGGACATGAAAAACGGTATATGATCCCAGATTTTCCTACAGGTCAAATCTTACAAAACTAGACATGCCAAAACACTAGACAATACAGAAGACAACCCTAGCCAAGACCCCAGCACCTAACTCCTCTTCCTGGCCGCAATTTGCGGCCAGATTGATTAAATTGGCGGCCGTGGTTAGGAATGGGTGGCTCATGTTCATGTAGTGTGTTCTATACCTAATAAGCATGCCCCAGTTTTCTCAATTTTGTTCTGAGGGATCCGGATCAAAAGCAGATCACAGAAAGCCAATATATCGCTTTAAAAACACCAAATGCATTAAAAAGGAAACCCTATGGTATTTTAGTGAAATCTGGGTTATTTCTCAGTTGAAGTGACCCTAATAACACTTAAATAGGTAGGGTTAACTAACACAATCATCACTATATCAAACTTCCTCACAAAACACCATAATTAGCACTAAACTAGCTAATTAACACTAACCGACACCAATTATCACATAAACTAAGCAACTAGGAGATTGGGTTCAGAAAATATACCCTATAGGATCTCAAGAAGCAGGAGGTGAAGTGAATGGAGGAAATGAGGGCTTGCTATTGCTGTTGGGCTCCTGCTGTTACTGTTGCAGAAATTGCTGCTGCTATTGATGCTGCTCTGCTGCTTGCTGATGCTGCTGTCTGCTACTGATGTTGCTGTTGTTTGGTGCTGCTGGGGCTGCTGCTTCAGCTTCTGATGCTGCTGGTGAGAGTGTGTGACAGTGTGAGAGAATGAGAGCAAGGAAATGAGAGGGAGAAATGAGAACAAACAACAAAGACCCCTTCTCATTCTCTCTCTTCATTAAATGGGCATGGCTCATGCCATGATGCCCCATGCCCTCTCTCTCTCTCTCCCCTTAGTCAACCATTCAACCAAATAAAATTCCATTTAAATTCATTTTTCAATTAATAATAACAACCATAACACTTAAAACCCAAAACACTAAAACTAGATTAAGAGATGGTTAAACCCCAATTTAACACCCTAGTTAACATGCACAAGTGTGTGTGTGCCTAGAAAAATTCTAATAAAATACTCATTAAATATGATAAAATAATTAAAACCCAAATTGGTAAACTTCTTATTAAAATCCATACATTAAAATATAATTAGCCACAAAACACATTCTAAGGTGTTACATGATCGTAGTGAAAAGACTACTACACGGAGCTATTGAAGTGAAGGACCGGTCTACAAAGGTTGTATTCCTTGTTCACTTTAGTTGCAAAGTTGTTTGCATTTCTATTCGACCCTTTTTCTAGTATACGATTCTATGTTAGGGTTAGCTAGAACGGCTAAAATTTTAATATGGCATGAAAGATGCCTCCCGAAATCTTGCTGCCGTGCTAGACAACCCTGCACGATCAGCATTACTCAACTAGGAGTGCATCCAAATATGAATAACGTGAAAGAGAAGCGAGTTCTCAGAACCATTACTATCAATTGAATACCAAACACAAGTATCTACATCTTCAATCACCTTGAAGAATCCTGATACTTGCAACACCTGGTTCTCTACCTTATTCTTGTACCTATAACTTCTCAAAACTTGGATCTTGCATTTGTACGAAATACTTGTCTAAAACTTGAGAAGTCATAAGTAAACAGAATATAGTACGAGTACCAACCCCTCTGTCCTAATGGACACCAGACAACATACAATACTTTGTATAAGTCCCCTGAGTTGAATAACTCAAACCCTGTGCGTCGTAGGTTGAAAACTGTACTATGGTTAAGAAGAATTACACCGTTGTTTAATTCTCCTTACCTAACTATCAACTGATATAGGTAAATGTCATGGACATAATTTCAAAAAGTTATATCTCACTTTATAAAATAAACGTACAGATATATCAGTTTGAAATTGGTGCATAACAACGGATATTCAAAACCAAATATTTGCCGTCAGGCAAACCCCCAGGTGATTTCCTCAAATATCACCAATCACAACGAATTCCGAAATAATAAGGATATAATCACCTAATTCCCAATAACTTACTCCCACTCATCATCTGTAAAACCATATAGATGTGAGAATCAAACCTGGTAAATACATATCCTGGAGTAAGGATCTTATTGGGAAATTAGTTTTCAATTAAAAACGCATAGTGAAACTGAAACATGAAAATGTTTCGAAGGGGTATCCGGGTATTCCTAATAATGCCTCTTCCATTATCCAGATTCATGCCTGCAGCCGTATATTTCCTTTGCCGTCTCTCCAAATCCCTTTATTTGTCTTTACTCATTACCTTCTGTACACCACACTTAGGCTAATTGATTTTCTTCCTTCCCTACCGTTCGGCACCAGCCTATGGTTTGGAAGAAGACTATTCAATAAGCGTAATAGGTGTACCCTCCTAATCCAAGGAGCCCTCGCAACCTGAGAGAAGGTAATGATAAAAGACAACCTGAATAAGCCTATTCAATTTCTTCTGAACCGGAGAAATGCAAAGGTGAAGTAGGAGTGGCGATGAACTACGCGGTTTGGTCGTGAATGATAGCAGTCGCATAATACTTTGCCCTCTTTCTAATCCCTTTATTTTTCTTTACTTTTACCTTCTGTATACCACACTTAGGCTAATTGGTTTTCTTCATTCCCTACCTGTCGGCACCTGCCTATGGTTTGGAAGAAGACTATCCAATAAGCGTAATAGGTGTACCCTCCAAATCCAAGGAGCCCTCACAACCTGAGAGAAGGTAATGGTAAAAGACAAGCTGAATAATCCTATTCAATTTCTCCAGAACCGAAAACCATCCTCGAATCTGAAACAAGTTTCTTCGAGTTCGTATGTAACTATACGATGGTCATATCCAATAAAAGGGGATCTTCGTAGTAATACGGAATGTTCTGAAGAAATGCAAAGGGTAAAAGTAGGAGTGGCAATGAAGTATGCAATTTTGACAATCCAAAAGCCAGTGTGTTTTAAGAAGGTTCGGTTAACTAGGTTAACGTGTTCTAGTCTAGGGTCGGGACATGGTCGCTGCCAAAGAGAGAGAGAGAGAGAAAAGAAATACTCAGCGTGCACTCTAATCTAGATCAGAATGATTAAACACTTTATCTAATCAGGATGTCTCCCACTGTATCCTCAAATTCTCCTCCAAACCCAAAAGAAGAATTAGTCGGGATCATCTAAAATCACCCGAGGAGTAAACCAACTCATCAGTGGGAATCGGGATCCAACTATCATCGCATGATAACCTGATGGAATCTACTCAAGTTATCACACTCCAGAAGGTATGCGTATGCCTGGTAAGTTTCCTGTATGTTTGAAACTCCCGATGTGATTTATGCCCCATGCTCTTATGACCTTGACGAAGGCCAACATATCATAAGTCACATGTCAAGTTCTACCCGTCATTGTCCAGGTTAATCCGAACCCACCGGTACATACCCTTGACGAAGGCCAAAATAGTAGTATTACTGTCCCAAACCAACGCATCTATCTACGCTACATAAAAGTAACAAATAGCTACCATACACTATGCCTTGACGAAGGCCAACATACATAGCATGAATACTAAGTGCTGCCCGTCTGAAATGACGGAGGGCTACGAATGGTTTTTGGCGAAAAACCTTTAACGTAATGAACTTGAAATCGTTGAAGGAATCAGATAGCTTTATAAATATATAGTGGCGAAAATTTTTGCTAAAGAGATCACTCCCGGTGAAGGGATCTCGTCTCTTTCCTCGTCGAATGAGGGTCATGATATTCCCACTGAATACCATGGTGCAAAGCAAAAAGTAATCGATTATAGTGAAGTTATTACCCTAACGCAAACTTCTGCCCAAGAGGTCACTCCCTATGAAGGGATCTCGGCCCTTTCCTCGTGGAATGAGGTGCTGGATATTCATAACCGAATACCTCTATGCAAAACAAAAGAAAACATCCTTGTAATAACAGCTTTTGAAAATTTATTCCAACAACATCGAATAGGTCTGTTTTCATTGCGTTGATTAGAATCAATGCAGTCCCATCAATTAATCACACCAGAAAAGAACGAAAATAAGATGTACGTATATGCCATCCGCATTCGCCACTAGGTCCCGCCATCACCTGTTAGGTTACTTAACTAACGACAGAGCGGGGAATGGACTAGCGCGGGTGCAAAACATATACAACATCTACTAGTATATATATAACAATATATAATAATCGCTCCAAGCATGATAAATGCAACATCACAGATAAGAGATAAGCATCACAGAACAATACAGATAATTTGGGAGCCCCGGGTTCACTAGTAAAATAGGGGGTTGCCCCTACGGATGGAATTATCTGTTGGGGCAGATTTTACTTGGCCCTACGGATTACTCCGTAGGGCTAAAGGGTTGCCCCTACGGGCACTGACGTTCAAGAATAAAAAAATTAATTCTTAATTTGGTGTTTGCCCCTACGGTGGCGCAAACAAAGGACCTACGGATATATCCGTAGGGGCAAGTAAATATCGAAATATTAAGACCCCAGACCGATCGCCTACGCTCACTTTCTCTCTGTCTCTCTCGATCGGGCGCGAGAAAAATCCCCAAATCGCCACGCCGTCTTCGCCACCGTCGTTCTCCTCGTTGCCACTGCCGGTTTCGTCGCCACCGCAGTTCTCGTCGCCACCGCGGTTCAGGTCGTCGCCCCAGCCCCAGCAGCAGCCGTTCAGGTGAGTAAATCTCGAGGTAAATTAAAGAATTTTTGGATTATTTTGGGCTTAGGGGTCATGGCTGGGTCTGGGGTTGCGCGCGCGTGTTGGGGTTGGGCAGGGGTCGCGGTCGCGGTCGGGGTCGGGGTTAGGGTAGGGTTAGGGTTGGGGTTCGGCTGCTGCTGGGGTGGGGCTGGGGTTAGGGTTTGCCTTAGGGTTGGTGTTGGGGTTTAGCTGGCCACGCTGGGGTTAAGGTTGGGCTGGGGCTGGGGGCTGAGGCTGGGGCTGGGGGCTGGGGCTGGGCCACGCGGGGTTTTGGGATCTTTGTAATTTGCTTGCTCTGTTTGGGGTTTCAGTTGATCCTCATTAAAAAATTGGTGATTGATCTCTTCAATCATATTATTATCTGTAGTTAAAATTTTTGTGAAGCTTTCAGAGTTTGGAAAAATCTAGAATTACCGTTGAAATTCTGGCAACATTCAAAAACTGTGTATATGATGTGTGTGTGTGTATGCATGTATATACATTTGAAATTTATCTTTCTTCTATGATATAAAACGGTTAAACCGAAGAAAATTACTGGGGGAATTTTTGCTAAAATGTCTTGAGAGGGGGTTCAAGTGATGGGATAATTTCATTTGGTAATCTTTTATTTATTTTACATCTCTTATTTTTTCATGCAAAAATCTGAATAGGTTTCTTGCAATTTTGCCTATCGATCAATTATTATATTTATTTCTATTTTTTGTGGATGATTTGGCTTCAATTGAATGGAGGCGATGATGGCTTGCCCTCAAGCTTCCACTTTTATGAGCTTTATAGTTATGAGATTGGCGAGGTAAGCTGGTTTGTAGCTATCTTATTTCTTTTCCTAAATTCAAATCCAAATATAAACTGTCTGATTGAGAGAGAGAGAGTATGGGAGATTATGTATTATTCAATGTGTTTGGAAGCTGGCATGTTCTGAGCGTCATCTCTGCATGAAAGCTATGGTTTTGCAAAGGGTTTGCCCTAACTATTTTCTGTGGGGAAGCTGAAGGCCTGAAGCTTCATCAAACTCAGGATTGGATTCTGGTCGGGTATTGTAAATTCTTGTGAAAGTTCCGTTTAAGATTTGTTCAGAGCTTGCATAACATCCTTTTCATCTTTATGAGATCTTTATGCAGTCATTTTTTTGGGTTTATATATTTCTCAAGCCCGTTTGACTTTAGACTTAGGATAACCCCAAATCTCTTTCTTATTTTGATTCCTAAGCTGGCATATCTGAGGCTCGTATTCCAGTATCGTTGCTGGAAAAGCTAGGGTTGCGAACATTTTTGCAACGATAATTTCTGTATGACAGCTTAAGCACACATAAAACTTAAACAATCTTGAAGCACTGCAGTTTTTCATTAAACTACCTAAAAGTTTTTATATTGCTGCAAGCTTCCTTAAAGTGCTGCATCTAAGTGTATTTTAGTGGGAAAACCCTTGAAAGCCAAACTTCATGGGGTTTGCTGTTTGCCTTCTCTGTAGCTAGTTTGAGGTTTATTTAGTTTTGGATTTTTTTTGCAACACTCTCTGAGTTCCAAATCAACAAAAAGCTGAATGTTGAATCACAAGCAAGAAGCAGCCAAACTGGCCCTAAAGTAATCCTGAGTGATGATAATTTTCCAGGGAGTTTAAAATTTATAGAAATGGCGAGGCAACATTGGATTGTCTGCAAGTATTCAAGCAACCTGTTTGCAGCCATCATGCTATTTGTGATCCCAGTATAAAACTCAAACATGCCTCTTAGTTAGTTTACTTTAATTTGTTATTTATGTGTGTGTGTCAACATTGGATTGTCCCAAGTATAAAACCAAACCCACAAAACATCAAAACTGTCTCCGACAATCTTATAGTCATTAGACATAAGATTTATGCATATAGGTAACATCTGCCAATATGCCATATCCAGACCGCAATCTATTTTTGCCTATTGGCTAATATGAAAATATCGGCCCGCGTATATGACATAATCAAAGTTGTTAAATCTTAATACGGTTTGTGTTTCGTTTTTTTATTTATCAGTTCTATCAATGTTGCGTATAACGCTTTATGATATCAGTATCCTACATTTGTAGTTTTAATTGTTGATTGTTATAGATGAATACCATTGCAATAATAGTTTTTGGTCGATGAATGCTATTGCAATGTAGGATGATCAGTTCTATCAATCTTGATCTCAATGGTTTAAAATCATGTTACACATACAACACGAATGCACAACAAACGCATAATTAGAGAGCGACTCAAGATATTCAGGTTAAAACCAATATATGATACTCGATGATAATATGAAACCTTCATATTCCCATCGATACCAATATACGCCTCGATATCTTTCCCTCTCGTTCCCAAAATTTTCTCTCGTTCCCGCGTCTCCAATTTTCTCTTCGTCGCCACCGCGCGCCCTCCGTTCTCAGCCCGCCACCGCCCTCGTTCTTCCTCGTCGAGTTCCTCGTCGCCGATATTTGTGCCTACATTGATGCCTCAAGCAACGAATCAAATGATGTGGATCACAAACTAATTAAATAAATTTTGAATACCAATCTGGACTGGGATTTGAATACCAATCCTAGTTTGCTATATTTTTCTATATATAGTAGATGGTGATACTTCTTTAAGTAAAAACAACCCTACACTTAAGCGAAATCATAAATCGAAACACACATATATAGAATACAACTCATACATGGGTATCCTCAAATCTAACTTTCATTGAATTTGCACGCGCACTTAAAATAACAACCTTTATACTAAAAAAATTATGTATGCCATTACTTAGTAGTTTATGGTTTTAAGACGCAAAAGCCATTTGAGAAATACTTTTTCTACCCACTATTAATCCATATTCTCAATATAGTCATTGAATTTGCACGCGAACATCATAAGAAGGAGAATACAGTAATGTGGCAGAAGGAGAAGACAGTAATGTGGCGGAAGAAGAAAAAAATGACATTCCTCGTTCTCTGTTTCAGCATCAATCTTCTGATATGAACTAATGATGGCTTTCACATAGGCTTTTCCCTTTAGAGACTTCTGAGTGTCCAATGGAAAGCATACATCAGATTTGTGCAGGTCGGGTTCTTCTATGACTTTTAAGAGTCTCAACTGATTCTGTAAATTACACCCTAGTTGGGTGGTACTTTTACCACTTCTCACTGCAGGTGCGCTCTCTAATATCCATTTTGAATGTAATATTATCGATATTCAAAATGGATATTAGAGAGCGCACCTGCAGTGAGAAGTGGTAAAAGTATCACCCAACTAGGGTGTAATTTACAGAATCAGTTGAGACTCTTAAAAGTCATAGAAGAACCCGACCTGCACAAATCTGATGTATGCTTTCCATTGGACACTAAGAAGTCTCTAAAGGGAAAAGCCTATGTGAAAGCCATCATTAGTTCATATCAGAAGATTGATGCTGAAACAGAGAACGAGGAATGTCATTTTTTTCTTCTTCCGCCACATTACTGTCTTCTCCTTCTGCCACATTACTGTATTCTCCTTCTTATGATGTTCGCGTGCAAATTCAATGACTATATTGAGAATATGGATTAATAGTGGGTAGGAAAAGTATTTCTCAAATGGCTTTTGCGTCTTAAAACCATAAACTACTAAGTAATGGCATACATAATTTTTTTAGTATAAAGGTTGTTGTTTTAAGTTTTCCCTTATAGAGATATGATCTAACTGCATCTATCAACTATAAGTGTGCAGAAAATTATGATAAGAAATCATAAGAAAGGGTCGTAGCCATGCATAACCTTGAATCTACATACCAAATCATGCAAAAGCATGCACTTATTGTCACCTTGCCTTAGAATATAAAATATCTTGGAAGACTATAAGCGAGCATTTAAATCTTGATAGCTTTTGACTTCAACATATATTTTTCTCAAGTACCATGAAATATACTTGCTCCGTATAAACCGTTTTCAGGAAGATGGATTAATAATGACAAATTATCCATTGTGGCTCACTAGGTTAGCATTTTCTCTTCTATTGACCATCTTTCTAATCTGCTTGGTAAATTTATTCGGAACCGGCTGCGAATCATTAAAAGACATGCATAAGAAAGAAAACTAAAATACAGATATATAGCATACCGATACATCGAAACTTCATAGTTGCGATGGCAATCCAGAGATATTTATTTCTACACACGTGGTGCGCGTGCGAATGCGTCAGGCATCATGGACAAATATTTCAGAATATGGAAAGTATTATTCGTATAAAGTAATTAAAACTTTTAAACACCTTGGGTAGATATTTTCTTAGTTGATGCAATCATATCATGAGGACTAAATTTAAGCTATTATACATATGCTTATGTATTTTTCTAATCTAATATATCACACACAGAGAGAGAGAGAGAGAGAGGGGGAGAACACCAGGTAGATAGAGAAATCAGGTAGCAGGATCCTGAAGAAATGGAGTCCATAGCATTGCTCATCATCATCATCCGTGATCCCTTTGAAAAAATATTATCAAAGGGATCATGGATGATGATGATGAGCAATGCTATGGACTCTATTTCTTCAGGATCCTGCTACCTGATTTCTTTACCTACCAGGTGTTCTCTCTCTCTCTGTGTGTGTGTGTGTGTGATATTTTAGGTTAGAAAAATACATATGCATATGTATAATAGCTTAAATTTAATCTTCATGATATGATTGCATCACCTAAGAAAATATCTACCCAAGGTGTTTAAAAGTTTTAATTACTTTATACGAATAATACTTTCCATGTTCTGAAATATTTATCCATGATGCCTGACGCATTCGCACGCGCACCACGTGTGTAGAAATAAATATCTCTGGATTGCCATCGCAACTATGAAGTTTCGATGTATCGGTATGCTATATATCTGTATTTTAGTTTTCTTTCTTATGCATGTCTTTTAATGATTCGCAGCCGGTTCCGAATAAATTTACCAAGCAGATTAGAAAGATGGTCAATAGAAGAGAAAATGCTAACCTAGTGAGCCACAATGGATAATTTGTCATTATTAATCCATCTTCCTGAAAACGGTTTATACGGAGCAAGTATATTTCATGGTACTTGAGAAAAATATATGTTGAAGTCAAAAGCTATCAAGATTTAAATGCTCGCTTATAGTCTTCCAAGATATTTTATATTCTAAGGCAAGGTGACAATAAGTGCATGCTTTTGCATGATTTGGTATGTAGATTCAAGGTTATGCATGGCTACGACCCTTTCTTATGATTTCTTATCATAATTTTCTGCACACTTATAGTTGATAGATGCAGTTAGATCATATCTCTATAAGGGAAAACTTAAAATAACAACCTTTATACTAAAAAAATTATGTATGTCATTACTTAGTAGTTTATGGTTTTAAGACGCAAAAGCCATTTGAGAAATACTTTTCCTACCCACTATTAATCCATATTCTCAATATAGTCATTGAATTTGCACGCGCACATAATAAGAAGGAGAAGACAGTAATGTGGCAGAAGGAGAAGACAGTAATGTGGCGGAAGAAGAAAAAAATGACATTTCTCGTTCTCTGTTTCAGCATCAATCTTATGATATGAACTAATGATGGCTTTCACATAGGATTTTCCCTTTAGAGACTTCTTAGTGTCCAATGGAAAGCATACATCAGATTTGTGCAGGTCGGGTTCTTCTATGACTTTTAAGAGTCTCAACTGATTCTGTAAATTACACCCTAGTTGGATGATACTTTTACCACTTCTCACTGCAGGTGCGCTCTCTAATATCCATTTTGAATGTAATATTATAGATATCCATGCCTGTTTATGTCAAAATTACTTATATTGTCAATGTTTGATTGTCTAGTTGTTGGTGATGCGTCCATATCAGGGACAGAGGCCACTCCCGTTCCTCCAGGTATGTTTATATATTATATAGGGCATGTATATTGATTTAGAATGCTATATCATAAATATACACACATTTCTTTTTCTCTTAGTCGTCCAACTCATTATCATGGGCTGCTTGATGAGATTAGATTTGCGCCTGATGATCTATAAGAGCTTGTTCACTCCCTGTCATATGTGTAAGCAGCGCTATATGCGAGTTTACCTTGTTAGTATGTATGTACTGAAATTAATTAATATTATTCAAATTTTGATACATGCAGATACCAGAGGAGCACATCTTCTATCTCTGTAGGTAAGGCTTTGAATTTGTTGATTTTGGTATTTCTTGTCAATTTTATAGACCAGTATGTGCTAAATATAATGTTCTGACAGTTGCTAGGGGGAAGGCAACATTCGAGGCTGCTGACCCCAGTCCTGGACGCCGCACACGGACGGCACCACGGAGGTTTGGAGATAGGCCGAGGACTGGGCTCTAGCAGGGCCCATATGAGGTTGGACTCCACCCCGGTGGTTACTTCCTCCGTCTCCAGTTAGCGACGTATCCAGCAGGAACAGGAGAGCTTGAAGGCCACCGTTCAGGAGTTGAATGAGATGCTGGTATGTATACTACTTAATAGTAAAATATAATGTCATATTATAGATATCAACATATCCAATATCAGTACATAGCCTGAGCTTATTTGGTTGTAGACTTATGTTTTATTAATCATACATACATATGTAATTGAAATAAACAACGCTTTTCCAAACTAGATATCCAAACAGGGTTTCGAAATAACTTAATAATGAAACGAATTCGAATAATAAACAGTTCTTACACGCTTCTTACACACGTTATATCCAGACGCGACAGGGTAGATCGGCCGAGCCTCCACACGCATCTCCTTCGGCTGCGGTTCCGCAGACAGCTCCTGTAGCTCCACCGCCCACTTAGACTCCCGCTCGCGACGAATTGCAGAGTTTATTGACCGAGGAGCAGGACCGAGTTGGACCGAGCTAGGGTAGATTTTTGGTTCTTTTTTTTGAAACATGTATTTATTTATATCATACACATTGTACTACATTTTGAAACGATATTGATATTGGTTTGTATTTATATCATATTCAGTTTTTGTGTTTCTTTTGTATATTATATATATGCGTGAGATGTGATTATGAATACTGCAATATATGATTTGATTGATGTATACATTATTGTGCACAGGGCGGGAAAAAATCTAGCAGCCCATTTTTAAAAAAAAATACAGACAATATGTACCTACGGATTAAGCCGTAGGTATATATGTTGCCCCTACGGGCATATCCGTAGGGGCAAACTATCAGGAAACCTGATATTTTCCCACCTGATATCAGTGCAGGGTGTTGGGAGTATCCCTACGGATATATCCGTAGGGGCAACTGTTTATCCCCTACGAATTTATCCGTAGGGGCAAATTATCAGGTTTCCTGATATTTTCCGCCCCGATCTCAGTGCAGGGTGTTGGGAGTAGCCCCTACGGATGTATCCGTAGGGGCTACATTATATCCCTTACGGATGTATCCGTAGGGGTCTAAACAGGACCTACGGGTATATCCGTAGGTATATACAATATATTCAAAAAAAAAAATTACAAATATGATTTTATTACCCCTACGGGGTACTCCGTAGGGGCTATAACACCTACTGTTATATCCGTAGGGGCTTAAATTTGTCCGTAGGGGCAAGTTCAGGGACTCAACTTGCACCTCCAGCCTTTGCACCTACGGGGTCTTTTTTCGCCCCTACGTATATATCCGTAGGGGCAGTGGGTTGCCCCTACCGATAAATCCGTAGGGGAAACCCTTCTTTGTAGTAGTGATACAATCCGTAGGGGCAACCCTTTTTTCCCCCCGGTATAAGTAAAATATGTGCAAGGTATACCTGTAGCTGTATCGCAAGGTGTATATGTACCTATCACTAAAGGTATGATACACTATAGGTATACCGATAAGCTAGATGTCATGTGTGATAAGCAATAGTATCTATAATGGTTAGTGTGTGACATGGCAATTATTGACGGTGTGTGTGTAGCATACAATCCGTGCTCGTGCAACATGAACCGTCAATAATGTGTGCAGTGCCCTACGGCTACTAGTCACAGTACAACTATATCTAAGTAAAATAGGGTAAAGGCGCAATTCTAACAATGACGTAGAATATGCGACAAGTATTGAATCCTAGCCCAGACGCATAACGCCATGCGGGCGATTCCCCTGTAGATGTTAAATCTACTCACCTACACTCCACGCTAGGTGAATCCTACCATCTGCCCCTCCTTGTAGCAGTGCCCGTAGTCCCTGCCTGCAAACCTGCAAATAAGAAATGGAAATCACATATAAGCCAAATATCTCGCAAAACGCGATATCGAACCCAAACGAGAAACTCGCGTCGCGAACTAAACGCGCGTGTACACGATACGCTGAATCGTGTGTATACGCGTCTAAAACCATCGCGACACGCCGCGATACGCTGGATCACAGAACTCACTCACGTATCGCGCGTATCGCGCAAACACAACGGACATGAAAAACGGTATATGATCCCAGATTTTCCTACAGGTCAAATCTTACAAAACTAGACATGCCAAAACACTAGACAATACAGAAGACAACCCTAGCCAAGACCCCAGCACCTAACTCCTCTTCCTGGCCGCAATTTGCGGCCAGATTGATTAAATTGGCGGCCGTGGTTAGGAATGGGTGGCTCGTGTTCATGTAGTGTGTTCTATACCTAATAAGCATGCCCCAGTTTTCTCAATTTTGTTCTGAGGGATCCGGATCAAAAGCAGATCACAGAAAGCCAATATATCGCTTTAAAAACACCAAATGCATTAAAAAGGAAACCCTATGGTATTTTAGTGAAATCTGGGTTATTTCTCAGTTGAAGTGACCCTAATAACACTTAAATAGGTAGGGTTAACTAACACAATCATCACTATATCAAACTTCCTCACAAAACACCATAATTAGCACTAAACTAGCTAATTAACACTAACCGACACCAATTATCACATAAACTAAGCAACTAGGAGATTGGGTTCAGAAAATATACCCTATAGGATCTCAAGAAGCAGGAGGAGAAGTGAATGGAGGAAATGAGGGCTTGCTATTGCTGTTGGGCTCCTGCTGTTACTGTTGCAGAAATTGCTGCTGCTATTGATGCTGCTCTGCTGCTTGCTGATGCTGCTGTCTGCTACTGATGTTGCTGTTGTTTGGTGCTGCTGGGGCTGCTGCTTCAGCTTCTGATGCTGCTGGTGAGAGTGTGTGACAGTGTGAGAGAATGAGAGCAAGGAAATGAGAGGGAGAAATGAGAACAAACAACAAAGACCCCTTCTCATTCTCTCTCTTCATTAAATGGGCATGGCTCATGCCATGTTGCCCCATGCCCTCTCTCTCTCTCTCCCCTTAGTCAACCATTCAACCAAATAAAATTCCATTTAAATTCATTTTTCAATTAATAATAACAACCATAACACTTAAAACCCAAAACACTAAAACTAGATTAAGAGATGGTTAAACCCCAATTTAACACCCTAGTTAACATGCACAAGTGTGTGTGCGCCTAGAAAAATTCTAATAAAATACTCATTAAATATGATAAAATAATTAAAACCCAAATTGGTAAACTTCTTATTAAAATCCATACATTAAAATATAATTAGCCACAAAACACATTCTAAGGTGTTACATGATCGTAGTGAAAAGACTACTACACGGAGCTATTGAAGTGAAGGACCGGTCTACAAAGGTTGTATTCCTTGTTCACTTTAGTTGCAAAGTTGTTTGCATTTCTATTCGACCCTTTTTCTAGTATACGATTCTATGTTAGGGTTAGCTAGAACGGCTAAAATTTTAATATGGCATGAAAGATGCCTCCCGAAATCTTGCTGCCGTGCTAGACAACCCTGCACGATCAGCATTACTCAACTAGGAGTGCATCCAAATATGAATAACGTGAAAGAGAAGCGAGTTCTCAGAACCATTACTATCAATTGAATACCAAACACAAGTATCTACATCTTCAATCACCTTGAAGAATCCTGATACTTGCAACACCTGGTTCTCTACCTTATTCTTGTACCTATAACTTCTCAAAACTTGGATCTTGCATTTGTACGAAATACTTGTCTAAAACTTGAGAAGTCATAAGTAAACAGAATATAGTACGAGTACCAACCCCTCTGTCCTAATGGACACCAGACAACATACAATACTTTGTATAAGTCCCCTGAGTTGAATAACTCAAACCCTGTGTGTCGTAGGTTGAAAACTGTACTATGGTTAAGAAGACTTACACCGTTGTTTAATTCTCCTTACCTAACTATCAACTGATATAGGTAAATGTCATGGACATAATTTCAAAAAGTTATATCTCACTTTATAAAATAAACGTACAGATATATCAGTTTGAAATTGGTGCATAACAACGGATATTCAAAACCAAATATTTGCCGTCAGGCAAACCCCCAGGTGATTTCCTCAAATATCACCAATCACAACGAATTCCGAAATAATAAGGATATAATCACCTAATTCCCAATAACTTACTCCCACTCATCATCTGTAAAACCATACAGATGTGAGAATCAAACCTGGTAAATACATATCCTGGAGTAAGGATCTTATTGGGAAATTAGTTTTCAATTAAAAACGCATAGTGAAACTGAAACATGAAAATGTTTCGAAGGGGTATCCGGGTATTCCTAATAATGCCTCTTCCATTATCCAGATTCATGCCTGCAGCCGTATATTTCCTTTGCCGTCTCTCCAAATCCCTTTATTTGTCTTTACTCATTACCTTCTGTACACCACACTTAGGCTAATTGATTTTCTTCCTTCCCTACCATTCGGCACCAGCCTATGGTTTGGAAGAAGACTATCCAATAAGCGTAATAGGTGTACCCTCCTAATCCAAGGAGCCCTCGCAACCTGAGAGAAGGTAATGATAAAAGACAACCTGAATAAGCCTATTCAATTTCTTCTGAACCGGAGAAATGCAAAGGTGAAGTAGGAGTGGCGATGAACTACGCGGTTTGGTCGTGAATGATAGCAGTCGCATAATACTTTGCCCTCTTTCTAATCCCTTTATTTTTCTTTACTTTTACCTTCTGTATACCACACTTAGGCTAATTGGTTTTCTTCATTCCCTACCTGTCGGCACCTGCCTATGGTTTGGAAGAAGACTATCCAATAAGCGTAATAGGTGTACCCTCCAAATCCAAGGAGCCCTCACAACCTGAGAGAAGGTAATGGTAAAAGACAAGCTGAATAATCCTATTCAATTTCTCCAGAACCGAAAACCATCCTCGAATCTGAAACAAGTTTCTTCGAGTTCGTATGTAACTATACGATGGTCATATCCAATAAAAGGGGATCTTCGTAGTAATACGGAATGTTCCGAAGAAATGCAAAGGGTAAAAGTAGGAGTGGCAATGAAGTATGCAATTTTGACAATCCAAAAGCCAGTGTGTTTTAAGAAGGTTCGGTTAACTAGGTTAACGTGTTCTAGTCTAGGGTCGGGACATGGTCGCTGCCAAAGAGAGAGAGAGAGAGAGAAGAAATACTCAGCGTGCACTCTAATCTAGATCAGAATGATTAAACACTTTATCTAATCAGGATGTCTCCCACTGTATCCTCAAATTCTCCTCCAAACCCAAAAGAAGAATTAGTCGGGATCATCTAAAATCACCCGAGGAGTAAACCAACTCATCAGTGGGAATCGGGATCCAACTATCATCGCATGATAACCTGATGGAATCTACTCAAGTTATCACACTCCAGAAGGTATGCGTATGCCTGGTAAGTTTCCTGTATGTTTGAAACTCCCGATGTGATTTCTGCCCCATGCTCTTATGACCTTGACGAAGGCCAACATATCATAAGTCACATGTCAAGTTCTACCCGTCATTGTCCAGGTTAATCCGAACCCACCGGTACATACCCTTGACGAAGGCCAAAATAGTAGTATTACTGTCCCAAACCAACGCATCTATCTACGCTACATAAAAGTAACAAATAGCTACCATACACTATGCCTTGACGAAGGCCAACATACATAGCATGAATACTAAGTGCTGCCCGTCTGAAATGACGGAGGGCTACGAATGGTTTTTGGCGAAAAACCTTTAACGTAATGAACTTGAAATCGTTGAAGGAATCAGATAGCTTTATAAATATATAGTGGCGAAAATTTTTGCTAAAGAGATCACTCCCGGTGAAGGGATCTCGTCTCTTTCCTCGTCCAATGAGGTGCATGATATTCCCACTGAATACCATGGTGCAAAGCAAAAAGTAATCGATTATAGTGAAGTTATTACCCTAACGCAAACTTCTGCCCAAGAGGTCACTCCCTATGAAGGGATCTCGGCCCTTTCCTCGTGGAATGAGGTGCTGGATATTCATAACCGAATACCTCTATGCAAAACAAAAGAAAACATCCTTGTAATAACAGCTTTTGAAAATTTATTCCAACAACATCGAATAGGTCTGTTTTCATTGCGTTGATTAGAATCAATGCAGTCCCATCAATTAATCACACCAGAAAAGAATGAAAATAAGATGTACGTATATGCCATCCGCATTCGCCACTAGGTCCCGCCATCACCTGTTAGGTTACTTAACTAACGACAGAGCGGGGAATGAACTAGCGCGGGTGCAAAACATATACAACATCTACTAGTATATATATAACAATATATAATAATCGCTCCAAGCATGATAAATGCAACATCACAGATAAGAGATAAGCATCACAGAACAATACAGATAATTTGGGAGCCCCGGGTTTCCGTTGAGCCACAACTGAAACCTGACGTTCCCCGGGTCGTATGGATAGCCTGTGCAATGAAAACCTAGACCCCTACGAGTACGGCAAGTTACTCGCCAAAACCAGAAGTGAGGCAGCCCCCTTCATCAAAGTGAATGGGCCACCCGGCACTTCACGGAATCCGGTAACTTGAGCACCCCTCCTTGGGTCAATCTGTACCCCTACGAGTGCGGCGAATAGCCCGCCAATTCTAGAGTAAGTTCCCCTCTGTCTCAACGCCATGAGATGCGGACCCGTTGCCCTCTAGAACCCGGCTATCCGTGCACTCCATCACGGGGTAATCCTAGTATAGAAAAGAAAATATGTACAACGGCGACATCGATCTCAACCCGGTCGTGCCCCAAACAAATAATATACAAGCAGGCAGTGACGGCAGTCCACATGTCGGACGCTCGCCCCGCGATATCAAATGTACAAATGAAACTAAACTGTACTAACATTGCACCAAAGCTATCCACCACGATGAACCAGCCAACACACAGCACAACACAGAACATCAACGCGAATGTCATGTTCGCAAACCCGTCTAAAAGAACTATAGCTATTAGACATGTTGTACCAATCTAATGACATTCACGGTCGTAGATAGAAATGTATGTACTGTAAACTTAAAACAATATTAGAAATACCGACTTTGAAATAACCCCAAATAGCCCCAAACTTGAGAATAAAACCATATCCAAACTAGGCTAAACTAGCAATACCACTGAACTAATATTCCAGAGACTAGACCACAACCCAAAAATCAAGTCCTAACATGCCTACAAAACCGGCCAGGCCGGATTTTTATTGCATGTGGCTGGTCAAGTAGTGGAATTAAGGGCTCGTGTTTGGGTGGTGTTCTATTAGTCACCTAAGTAGTCTTCTGCAGTTGCTAAAATATTTTTAGAAGACTATTTAAAATTCGACAGAGACTGGATTACTAGTTGGTGTTGTTTTGGAGTTATTTCGGTTTCGATACTTTAACATCATCTAAACAACTAGTATGCGGTTAATCGGTTGGCTCTGATACCATGTTGCGTTACGCTAGCACCCTGGCCATCAATCCGTGACCAAATGCGGAACAAAAACTTTAAAAACCCGGCGCTAACGGAACCCGATTTCCGGATCGTACCATTAACCCTATACTAGTTATATGAAAAGGAGTTCAGAGAGGTTATACCGATCGATCCGTGTCCTTCGATCTTCAATCTCTGTCCCAAACTCCTCGTGGCTTCCTCGATCATGTTTGATCTCCGGTCTCCCCACATCGAAGAAGATCCACGTCGAGGGTTAGTAATACGGGCTCCCGCCTCAAAACCGAAGCAACTCAGGTATCTAGTTTGCTAGCCTAGATAACCAAGATGAAGTAGAGAGTGTGTGCGAATTCTTTGTCTCAATACACCCAAGGATTCTTAACTCATGAAAGGGTTTGGGTGGATGTTGAAGAAGTTGCCAATGGGAGAAGAAAGTGTGAGCTCAAGTTTTGCTAAAGAAAAAAGGCAAGTGAAGAAAAAGTCTCCTTTTTTTCTTGTGAGTGTTGAGACATTTTAGTAGTGAGCAACTCAAGAAAAATCCCCACAAAAATATCTGCCTCTTTCACTAAAATATCTCAACCCAAACAAAAACAAATCATGCCACATTCAATGCCAAGCTAAAACTTAACTTCACATTTTCCACAATATTTAAACATTTAAAACTAAATGTTTAATCCACAAATATAAATGGCAAACCCTAAAGTAAACTTGTAATAGAATTACAAGAATACCCCTCATCCGTATATACATACCCGCATCCGTATTCCGACCGAATACGAATACAATGAGACGAAAATAATCCAACAATATAATACTAAGATCCGGCTTAAACCAAAACCCACTAGTATTATCCGTCCGATCATGATCCATGCACAAGTGCACGTATATGATCGAACCCTGCCATAAAACCATACGGCCTCTACAACGTTTCGCCCGAACCAGGGAAACCCTCTGTGTGGGACTCTAAAGACTCGTCAATACGCTGGCGGTGGGTTTAACCACAAGCACGTCAGCGGCACTAGCTGTACATAACGGCTACCCAGGTATTGAGCGAAAGGGAGGCCGACGAGAAAACTCATCCTGAAACCCCTACTGAGCCTGATAGTGACAATATCCGTACAGTCAGGTCCGTTCGTCTATGAGTATCGCATATCGAGTCTAAGGGGGTGGATAAAGTCAGACCCATAATAACGCGACATTTAGTGTCGGTATGAAACCCTATCACCACCTGAGAAACTACCGATCCTAGATCAATAATTCTCGTCTACCCCGGCCGAGGATTTCTGGTGATGGCCATCCGTGCACAACGCGACATCAACCCCCAATACCGGGAGAGACGAATCCCTTGACGATCTGCTCACTGCCTCCATGTGGCTCGGGACTGTACCCAACTAAAACCTGTTTGCACAACTCCTTTGAGCCGTGGTAGAGTAGTAATCAAAGCACAGTGGGAACTCACACGAGACAAATGATGATCTCATGTCGATAGACTAACCTGTACACATGTCATCTGGGAACTGCTATCTGACAATATGCATGATACCAACTAGCATGTTCCCGACGAGTCTGTCCGGTGTACTCATAACCTAATGAGCACCTGTATACATCTTAGGTGAACCAACAGACACCAATGGCTTGTGAGACCGGACACCGCCCATCGTCGGGGTCTCGATCAGTATACACGAGTCTACTTTGGAGTATCGATGCCCAATCTCGAAACTCCCATGACTAGGGACTTTTAAGGATATGCTTATAGACCCCAGCTCCCACGTATATGATCTCCATCACACTGCTGGCAGTCAAGCAAGAATCCTATGGGCTCTATCAACATGTAATAGTGATCTGTAAAGTCACCTGAAGCATGTACACGATGATAAAGACAAACTAGATAGCATACTATCATCTCGAGTAAGACTGTCCTACCGGAATAGGTCTTCCTCCAATCATCGCAATCGCGTGCCTGCGATCCAATAATTGACTTGAGGGCACTATAGCCAACAACTCAAAGCTAGAGAGCAAAAATAAGATGAAGAAGATAAACAAGTTGTGAACCATGGGTGGAAAAATATCTCATAGATATTAGTAGAGAGTTAACCATGGCTAAAAATAATGGTTGGGTTAATAAATATCTAGAGCAAAAAAAATTAGTGGAAAAAGTCAAGGTTTCTACATGCTTCCATAAGCATCTTAAGCCATGCTAATTTCCACCTAATTTTGGTTTTTCCCTTAATAATTAAATCACCCAAATTATCTTTAGTTTGGTGTGAGTCTCATACATCCCTGTCCAATGTATCATCTAGCATGACACTGTAGTATATATGTCATATACACAAATATATATATATATATATGTATATATATATATATCACATAAATGTATATATCACCATATATACAAATCAAGAGAAGAAATTCTTTAGTGAGCTAATATTAGTTAATATATACTAATATATCAAATATATAATTATATATTAAATTATTAAATCAACACTTGATTTAATAATCCGGCTATATCATCTATAACCGACTAATATCATTTCTATGTATATCAAATATACATATAACAAATCATTGAATCAACACTTGATTCAATAATCTGGTTATATCACATATAACCTATATCGTGAGATTAGAATACGGTATCACATACACGTATTTAATCTCGGTCCCGTGCATATCACATATATACCCTACTTCGTTTCGCTTGAGCTAGGAAACCTCTGTGTGGGACTCTAAAGACTCGTCAATACGCCAGCAGTAGGTAATGATCATATCAGTCACCCACAATCCGTCAGCGGTACTAGCTGGACGTAACGGCTACCCAGGTATTGAGCGATCAGAAGATCAGCAAGCAAGCTTGTCTAAACTCCTGCAAAGCTTATAAGTAACACTACCGTACAGTCCGGTCTCTTCGTCTGATATGTCGCATATCGAGTCTGGGGGTGGTAAACGTCAGACCCTAATAACTTGATAAGTCATGCCGACGTGAGGCTCATAACAAATCGAGAAACTACTAATAACACTTACCAGTAAATCTCATCAGCCCTGGCCAGGGACTTACTGTTATAGCCAATCGAGCATAGCGCAACATCAACTCCCAATACCGGGAGAGACGAAACCCTTCCTATCGCTCATTACCTCCATGTGACTCAGAACTGTACCCAAAATCCACCTGTTTTCATGACTCCTTTGAGCCGTGGTAGGGAGGAAATCAAAGCACAGTGGGAACCACACAAGACTCTATAATGATCTCGGGTCTACAGACTAACCTGTACCAGTGTCACCAGAGAACTTCTATCTGACGATAGGTATAATACAATCTAGGAGTTCTCGGCGAGTCCTGTTCAGTGTACCCATTCTCCAATGAGCACCTGTGTACAATCTCTGATGTCAAACACCAATGGCTGTAGGATCAACCATCGCCCCATACAGGGTCATGAAACGTACACACTAGTCTACTTTGGAATATCGATGCCTTGTCTCGATACTCTCTCGACTAGGAACAATTAAAGGATGTACTTATGGACTATCCTGGCCCCACTAGTATGATCTGCATCATAGTCCTGGTAGTCAAGTACACATCCTAAGGGTTTTATCAACATGTAACGGAGAGACAGTATAATGATACAAGTGTACATGTTAAGATAAGAGCAACCAGATAGCATACTATCATGTCGAGCAAGAAATTCCTCTCTATATATGTCCAAGCATCCACTATAATATACAATCATGTACAATAATGGCCTCTAGGGCATACATATAACTAACACTTCCAAGACGCAAACCTCTTGTTCCCCGTCTATGAGAAAACCATAGTATCTCTCGGGTGGATAAGAAATCCTACTAGATCTGCGGAGTGGCTGGGGTTCGTCTGGGACTTCTAAATCTTGAGGTTCTACCAAATACTCAGTTTGAGTTTGTGGTTCTGACATTTAATCCAGTTCTACCGTGCTCCCATTTATTTCTTTTGCAAGAAATTGCCACTCTAAAAAGGTGGCGTGACGAGCAACGAACACTTTCTGCTCCTCAGTGTGGTAAAACAGATATCCTAGAGAATTTTTAGGATATCCCACAAACTTGCATAAAACTGACCGTGCATGAAGTTTGTCCAGATTTTGTACTTTTACATAGGCCGGACAACCCCATATCTTGATACGTTCAAGATACGGTCTTTTACCTCTCTATATTTCATATAGAGTCTTAGGCACGGATTTGGATGAAACCTGATTCAATAGATATGCTGCTGTTTGAAGCGCATGTCCCCAAAACGAAAGAGGCAACTCGGCGTTACTCATCATGGAGCGAACCATATCTAATAGGGTACGGTTCCTCCTCTCCGATACACCGTTGTGCTGTGGTGTGTAAAGAGGAGTAAGCTGAGAGAGAATTCCATTCTCTTTTAGGTAATTTAGGAATTCTGTGCTTAAGTACTCCCCTCCTCTATCAGATCGGAGTATCTTGATACTTTTGCCAGTCTAGTTCTCTACTTCGTTTCTGTATTCTTTGAATTTCTCAAAAGCTTCAGATTTGTGTTTCATAAGATACACGTATCCAAATCTAGAGAGATCCTCAGTGAATGTGATGAAGTACGAGAACCCACCCCTTTCATGTATAGACATCGGACCACATACATCACTGTTTATGAGTCCCAAGAGCTCTGCTGCTCTTTCTCCGTGTCTGGTGAACAGAGATTTGGTCATCTTTCCCTTTAGACAAGACTGACAAGTTTCATAAGATGAAATTCGAACGTATCCAAATATCCATCTTTATGCAACTTACTTAGTCTTTTCTCTCCGATATGAACAAGTCTACAATGCCACAAGTAGGATTCGTTCACATCTGAACTCTTCCTCTTGCGTGTGTTTTATATGTTGAAAACTGCGTTCTGATTTAGAACATAGATACCATTACACAGTGTACCTTCTGCAACCAATACCTGATTAAGATAAATGTTCATGATATTTCTATCAAGAACAAACTTATATCCATCTTTATCAAGTAAAGAAACTGATATGATGTTGCAAACCATGGAAGGTATATAGTAGCAATTGTTCAAAATCATAGTGTTGCCTCTTGGCAATGCTAGGTGATATTCACCGACGGCAGCAGTATCAACTTGTACTCCGTTCCCTACTCTGAGGGACATATCACCAGGTCCAACTATCCTACTTTTTATCAGTCCCTGCAATAAATTATAGATATGAGATCCTGATCCGGTATCTAGTACCCAGGAGGTAGGATGTACCGTACATATGTTCCGTGGCATATTTACGATACGATACCCCGCCTAAGTAACCTTAGGATGTATATCTTGATTAAATCTTCCTTTGACTCTCTATAATTGCTTTTCCTGTTCGTACACCTTACCAACTCTCGTTTCTTGTTCCAGTTGCCATGGCCACGCGAGCTAGGCGAGCCGCAGCCAGGGATGCAGCTCAGACAGATCCGCTAGTGACGGCGACTGACCCACATGACATCCCTGTTAAGAATATGTATGCCGTAGAGGCCATTATTGTATGATATAGTGGATGCTTGGACATATATATAGATGAATTTTTTGCTCGACATGATAGTATGCTATCTGGTTGCTCTTTATCTTAACATGTACACTTGTATTATTATATTGTCTCTGATACATATTGATAAAGCCCTTAGGATGTTGGCTTGACTACCAGGACTATGATGCAGATCATACTAGTGGGGCTTGTGTAGTCCACAAGCACATCCTTTAACAGTTCCTAGTCGAGAGAGTATTGAGACAGGGCATCGATATTCCAGAGTAGACTAGTGTGTACGTTTCTTGACCCTGTATGGGGCGATGATTGATCCCAAAGCCATTGGTGTTTGACATCAAAGATTGTACACAGGTGCTCATTAGAGAATGGGTACACCGAACATGACTCGTCGAGAACTCCTAGATGGTACCATACCTATCGTCAGATAGCAGTTCTATGGTGACACTTGTACAAGTTAGTCTATAGACCCGAGATCGTCATAGTTTATTGTGTGGTTCCCACTGTGCTTTGATTTTCTCCCTACCACGGCTCAAAGGAGTCGTGCAAACAGGTGGATTTTGGGTACAGTCCTGAGTCATATGGAGGCAGTGAGCGATAGGAGGGGTTTCGTCTCTCCCGGTATTGGGAGTTGATGTTGCGCTATGCTCGATTGGCTATAACAGCAAGTCCCTGGCCAGGGCTGATGAGATTTACTGTAAGTGTTATCAGTAGTTTCTCGAATGGTTATAGACCACATATCGGCATGACTTATCAAGTTACTGGGGGTCTGACGATTCCAACCCTAGACTCGATATACGACATATCAGACGAAGAGACCGGACTGTATGGTAAGTGTTGCTTGTAGGCTTTACGGGATTTAGACAAGTTTGCTTGATGATCTTCTATTTGCTCAATACTTGGGTAGCCATTACGTCTAGCTAGTACCGCTGATGGCTTGTGGGTATCTGATATGATCAATACCTACTGCTGGCGTATTGATGAGTCTTTAGAGTCCCACATAGAGATTTCCTAGCTCAAGCGAAACGAAGTAGGGCACTTGTGGTGATATGTGCGGGAGCTTGATTAAATATGAGTATGTGATACCGTATTATAATCTCGAGATATTTGATATCGGTTAGGTTATATGTAATATAACCGGATTATTGAATCAAGTGTTGAATCAATGGTTTGTTATATGTATATATATTTGATATTGGCCGGTTATATATGATATGACCGGATTATTGAATCAAGTGTTGATTTAATATCTAGTATTGAATATTGTCGGTTATATGCGATATAACTGGATTATTGAATCAAATGTTGATTTGATAATTTGATATACATATATATGATATTAGTCAGTTATATATGATATAACCGGATTATTGAATCAAGTGTTGATTTAATAATTTGATATATATTTATATTTGATATATTTATATATTAACTAATATTAATCCTCACTAATGATTTTCTTCTCTTGATATATAATTGTATATATATATATATATATGATATATATATATTGTTAGTTATATGTATGCCCTAGAGGCTATTACTGTACATACGATGTATATTGTAGTGGATGCTTGGACATATATAGGGATGACTTTCTTGCTCGACATGATAGTATGCTATCTGGTTGCTCTTTATCTTAACATGTACTCTGATTGTCTCTATGTTACATGTTGATAAAACCCTTAGGATGGGTACTTGACTACCAGGACTATGATGCATATCATATTAGTGGGGAAAGAGTAGTCGTTAAGTACATCCTTCAAATGTTCCTAGTCGATGATGTATCGAGACAGGGCATCGATATACCAGAGTAGACTAGCGTATAGCTTCTCGACCCATGGAGATGGACGATGGATGATCCCATATCCATTGGTGTTTGACATCAGAGACAGTATACGGGTGCTCAGTGGAGATTGGGTACACTGGACGGACTCGCCGAGAACTACCAGATGGTATTATACCTCACGTCAGATGGCAGTTCTCTGGTGACACTGGTACGGGTTAGTCTGTAGACCCGAGATCGTCATAAAGTCTTGTGTGATTCCCACTGTGCTTTGATTTCCACCTTACCACGTTCAAGAGAACGTGCAAAACGGCGGCCTTTGGGTACAGTCCCGAATTATATGGAGGCAATGAGCGATAGGAGGGGTTTCGTCTCTCCCGGTATCAGGAGTTGATGTTGCGCTGTGCTCGATTGGCTATAACAGAAAGTCCTTTGCTAAGGCTCCTTCAGAGATATACTGGTAAGTGTTATCAGTAGTTTCTCGACCCATTATGAGCCTCACATCGGCACGACTTATCGAGTTACTGGGGTCTGACGTTTACCACCCCTAGACGAGATATGTGACATATCAGACGAAGCGACCAGACTGTGCGGTAGTGTCACCGATTGGATTCCCAGAAGTATGAGCATGCTTTCTTGTTGATCTTCTGATCGCTCAATACCTGGGTGGCTGTTACGTTTAGCAGACCGCTTGCGGCTTGTGGGTGTTTGATATGATCATCACCTACTGCCGGCGTATTGACGAATCTTCAGAGTCCTACACAGGGGTTTCCTGGCTCAAGCGAAATGGAGTAGGAGGACATATGTGATTTGTGCGGGACCGAGATTGATACGATATGAGATACCGTATTCTATTCTCGCGAATTGTGACATTGGTCGGGTATATGCGATATAGCCGGGTTATCGGATCAAGTGTTGATTCGATAAGTTGTTACACATGATATTAGTCGGTTATGTGTGATATAGCCGGATTATTAAATCAAGAGTTGATTTGATAATTAATGTATACTAATATATTAGATATATTACATTACATTAACTAGTATTAGCTCACTTATGATTCTTTTCTCACTTGGTTTGTGCACATTGTATATATGTGATATATGTAAGTGTACATTATTTTGTGTCATACTTGATGATACATAGCAAGATGGGTGTATGAGACTTAAACCATGCTAGGGTTAAGTTAGGGTTTTATTTATTTCTTAAGTTATAACAAAAGAGAGAAGATTTGGTCAATGTTGTCAAGCTTGGATGAAGCTTGTAGAAATATTGACAAAGTCCACTCTTTTGTCATTCCTTAGGATATTTGTTAACCCAACCCTTAACCTTACCCATTGGTTTATTCTCTACATGAGTTAGGCATGAGGGCTTAACTCACCCATGGTTGCAATAATTCATTTGGATGAATTATTCATATGAGTTCATATTCTTCTTCTTCTTCCTCAAAGCTTTCTAGCTTCAATGGAGGTATGAGAAAAAGTGTGAGAAAATCAAATTTAAAGTGAGCCCACTTCCTACTTCATCATCCTCTACTACTTTCCATTTAGTATAGGGTGTTTGCTTCATTAATTCCATAGTTAGTGAAGAGATAGCTTGGGTTAGTGTCTCCTCGACGTAGATCATCTTCGGCTTCGAAGTCTTCGAAGCAAGCATGTTCGTTTCTTCATGGGAGCCTCTCTAGAGTCCGGAGTTCACGATCGCAGCGAAGGGACTACTACACAGAGCTATTGAAGTGAAGGACCGGTCTACAAAGGTTGTATTCCTGGCTCACTAGACTTGCAAAGTGTTTGCATTTATTTTTCCGTCGATTTCTAGTTAACGATTCTTAGTTAGGGTTAGCTAAAACGGAAATTTTTTGAATTTGGCATGGACGATGCCTCCCGAAACCTTATTGCCGTCTTAGGTAAACCTGCAGTGGTATTAGAGCCATGCTAGAAATTTATACGGATTTTGTTAAGATTACGAAACCGAAATACTCCGAAACTTGAAACAGAAAAATGAAGTTTCTGTCGTTTTTAAAAAGTTGTTAAAAAAATTTGTAAACAAGTACAGAGTGATGTATAAGATATATCAAGAACACCATGAAAATTTCAGGAGAATCTAACATTTTTTAGTCGGCCACATAGTACATGATCTCGGCCAAAACCGAGCAGAATCCCCTGAAAATTTTTGTGTGTTCCAGTGACTTGGTTTTGATGTTTCAGGTGTTGTTTGTTTTTGATAATTTTGCATGTGATGTAATCTTACACTATAAACAATTCGGAGTGTTTTGTATTCGTAGTTTTAACATTGTTTTGGGTTATTCGCATGTTATCTAGACGAAGTTAAAAAGTTCGATCGAATGTCAAAAACCAATTTTTCCAAGTTTAACGTATTCAGAAAAACATGCAAGTAAGTCTATGAACCATCTAGAAGAATGAAACCCTAACTCAACTTTTTGGATCGCGGAACCGCGGTCAAACCCTAGGGTTTGCCGTAGTTCCGTGGCGACATGAGTGAGGCTTGGGTTTGCCCTTCTACGGCTGGTGCATAGGTACTGTGGCATATTCTGTGTATTACTAAAACTGTGCTCAAGTGTTAAGTCGTTGGGAAATTGTTGGACTTTGATGAATCGATCGAAAAGTTTAACGTCGTCCGGATACTATGTGATGGGATACAATATTTGGAATTCACAAATGTAGTTATGAGATAACTAATTTGAATGTTATAAATCTTGCAATTTAGTCTCATTTGATCGGTTGCCACGGGATTTTGATGTGATCAAAAGTCCGTCGCAATCACGTTGCGAACGTGGATACTCGCCGGGCAAACTTAATAGATAGCCACGCCCCATAGCCCCGACCAAGTGATTATAGGAGAACCCCGTCGCCAAAAGCATCCGTTCGGGTGCTCGCGGCAGCGGTGTTCCGCCTTAGTGCGAGCAGCGGTGTTCCGCCTTAGTGCACTTCGTCGACGACATCGGGGGGTGCGGCCGTCTACTAAAGTTTCCGACGAGCATTCGATCAGGACGTCGGGAATCTTGTTGAATTGCCCGACTCGATATTGAAAAGTGTTTTCGAGATCGAGACTAAAATGCGGGGTTTATAATTGTTAGGCATGCGATGTCTAAGGAATTCATTTGGTTGGGTATGAAATCCAAAGTATGAGATACGTTGGGTTTATGATGTCTAAGGTGGTTGCGGATTCCAATTGTTGTAGTTTTTCACTTTCTTTTCTGCGACCGTAAGTGTAATATGTGGTGTATCGCCGGTTTCGGTGCTATATGTCAACGACAATTGGGATACGCATATTTACTTACGTTGATGACATATGATGTTATGTGTTGCTGTGATATGTTAAATTGGATCGTCGTGTTTTGAATAGCCGGGGTTTTTATGTGAGATGAGAGTTTTTCATTTTCATTCATGTAAAATTCATTGTATGTAATATTCTTTTATTGGGGCACTTCCGGGTTGAGGATGATGTCACCATTGTATATTATTTACTTTTCCGCATTAGGATAGACCCAAGGCGGGGAGCACAAGTAACCGGGTTCTAGGGTCCAGTGGGAGACCATCTCGAGGAGTCGAGGCCGGGTCTCCTAACTCTAGAATTGGTAGGGTTGCTTGCCGCTCTCGTAGGGGTCTAGGGATGTGGGATTGGCTATTCATCACGACCGTGGAATCCGTGTTTTATACAGACTTAATATAAAACCCGGAAATCCTAGTATATCAAATATTTCATATGTTGTTTTCTGCTGCGATATCTGTGATGTGATCATTTGATATATTGATGAGATGAATACAGGATATAGTATATATGATATATTATATAGACGTTGCTTATGTTTTACACCCGCGCTAGCACTGCCCCGCTCTGCCGTTAGTTACCTAACCTAACGGTGCACGAGGGGACTGTTGGAGATAGTGCCCTCATAGTCAATTATTGGATCGCAGGTACGTGATTGCAATGATTGCGGAGGACCTATCCCGGTAGGACAGTCTTACTCGAAATGATAGTATGCTATCTGGTTTGCCTTTATCAGTCGTGTTCATGTTCAGGTGACTGATTGCATGTTACACTTTGATAGAGCCCTTAGGATCTTGCTTTACTACCAACTGTATGAGGGCGATCATATACGTGAGAGTTGGGTAGTTTATATGCATATCCTTAATTGTGGTCCCTAGTCGTGGGAGTTTCGAGACAGGGCATCGATACTCCGGAGTAGACTAGTGTGTACAGTCGAGACCCCGACAAGGGGCGGTGGCCGGTCTCACAAGCCACTGGTGACAGTTGGATCACCTAAGATGTATACAGGTGCTCATTGGGTTATGAGTACACCGGACAGGACTCGCCGGGAATCTGCTAGTTAGTATTATATCTACCGTCAGATAGCAGTTCCCTGGTGACATGTGTACAGATTAGTTCATCGACCTGAGGTCGTCATTTGTCTCGTATGAGTTCCCACTGTGCTTTGATTTCTACCCTACCAGGGCTCAAAGGAGTCGTGCAAACAGGTAGCTTTTGGGTACAGTCCCGAGCCATATGGAGGCACGTGAGCGGATCGGCAGGGGATTCGTCTCTCCCGGTATTGGGGGCGAGGTCGTGCTGTGTCTAGGAGAGCCATTACACAAAGTCCATGGCCATGGCAGGAGATTTACTGGTAGGTACTCCAGTAGTATCTCAGGGTGTAATTGGGCTTCACTCCGACACGACTTATACTGCTTCTGGGGGTCTGACGTTACTAGCCCCCTAGGCGGATATGCGATACTCATTGACGAACGGACCGGACTGTATATACATTGTCACTGTTAGGCTCAGTAGGGTTTTCGGAGGAGTTCGCTCATCGGTCTCCCTTGAGTTCGCTCCTCGGCCACCCTTGAGGTCAGTCCGTGGGCAGCCGTTACGCATTGCTAGTGCCGCTGACGGTTTGTGGTTAAACCCACTGCCAGGGTGCTGACGAGTCATTAGAGTCCCCCACAGGCAGTTTCCCAAGTTCGGGCGAAACGTTGTAGAGGCCGTATGGTTTTATGGCAGGGTTCGGAAAATGCACGTGCGTTTACGCACGTGTTATTTTTCGGGCAGATAATACTGGTCGGCTTTGGTTTAAGCCGGATCCGAGTATTATATTGAGTAGGTATAATATCTTTGTCTCAGTTGCATTTGTATTCGGTCGTAATACAAGTGCGGGTATTTTTATACAGTTTCGGGGTTATCCTGAAAGTCGTTTCAGGATCACTTTTGGAAGTTGCCAGTTTCCAGTTTTCTATCAGCCGTCTTTTAACATTCTGTTAAAGACGGATTTATCTTTTCTTCTGATGGAGTGAGTCATCATTCTAGAAGGCTCTAGAAGTGATGAAGTGGCTTAGTGACTCATCTTTGCATTAATGGTTCTTTAATGTTAAAGCATGACTAGGTTTGTTCTAATTGGTTCAATTTTGTGATTCATTCTTTCATAATTGTTTGGATAACTATGATTGTGATATGGTCACCTCCCTCCTCCTACGGTCACCTCCCTCTTCCTTATTTGTTGGCCGGCCCCCTCCTCTCCCCATTCACTTGGTTGCTTGATTAATTTGGTTAGAAAAGATATGATAGTATTTGGGTGAATGGAAATTTCATTGTTTCATTTTCTTTCCATCACCAATTCCCACGGCAACTTCATTAACCGATCGTCCACGGATATGGACGAAGTGAGACAAAGTATTCTACTCATATTCTACATCATTCTTGGTCGTCTCTTTTGGCAAACTTGACGATCGAGTTGCCTCGAGTCAGAGGCGGGAGCCCGTTTAAAGAACCGATCATGTGGTGCCACCTCGACGAAGGATTCGGAGATCGACGAGATCGGAGCAGCCGCAACGGAGCGTGGGATGATGGTTGAAGAACGAAGGACTCGGATCGTTCGGTATAACCTTTCTACACTCTTTACAGTTTGTTAGTTTAGCAATAATGGCAGATCCGGGTTAAAGTATACGATAGCGCCAAGTTTAAAAGTTTTATTCCGCATTTGGCGTCTGTAGACTGCCGGGGCGCTAACGTAGACTTACAGTGGTATCAGAGCCTAACCATTTTGCTATACTAACTTGTGCTAACGCGTTTAAAACATCGATCCGACCGAAAATCGAAAAATGCAAAAAATCACAATATCCTTCACTTGACAGTTCTGTTATTTTTAAAAAGTGTCAAAATTGATTTCTGTACATCTCAAAAATCACAGCAGGCGATTCTAAGAACCACGAAGAAATTTGGAGTCATGATCTTTCCATAGTGGCGCGGAAGCGCGGCCAAACCCATGGTTTGGCCGCCCTTCCGCGGCCACTTGGGGAGCACGTGCCTCCAAAAGTTTTCAGTGGGTTCTGTGAAGTATTTTGGGGTTTTTGGTATGTACAGTTTTGGCCCAGGTTTTGTTACTGTTCACCAGTAAGCTGTGGGGCCCACTTTTTAATATTTCGTCTTTGGTCGATCGAAATTTAAACACGTTAGTTTACAGTGCTTACATTATATCTCCGACCGGGAATGTCATTTGATCGGTAAACCGCGTTTAACTGCTATAGTTCTTTTAGACGGGTTTGCGAACGTGACATTCGCGTTGATGTTCTGTGTTGTGCTGTATTGTTGCGGATTTGTCGTGGTGGATAGCAGTGTGCAATGGTAGTACAGTTTGAGTTTATTTGTACATTTGATATTGCGGGGCGAGCGTCCAACATGTGGATAGCCGTCACTGCCTGTTGTATAATATTCTTTTGGGGCACGACCAGGTTGCGGTCGATGTACCTATTGTACTATTTTTCATTTCTGTACTAGGTTTTACCCCGCGACGGAGTGCACGGATAGCCGGGTTCGGGAAAGCAACGGGTCCGTATCTCATGGCTTTGAGAGGCAGAGGGGCCCCACTTCAGAATTGGCAGACTATTCACCGCACTCGTAGGGGGTACAGGTTGACCCAAGGAGGGGTGCCCAAGATTACCGGATTCTGTGAAGTGCCGGGTGTTCCATTCACTATGCTGTGGGGACTGCCTCGCTTCAAGTTTTGGCGGGTAACTTGCCGCACCCGTAGGGGTCTAGGTTTCATTGCACAGGCTATCCACACGACAGGGGAACGTCGAGTTTCAGCAGCGGCTCTGTGAAACTCGGGGATCCCAGATTATCTGTATTGTTCTGTGATGCTTATTACTTTTCTGTAATGTTGCATATTATCACGCCTGGAGCGATTATGTATATTGGTTTATATACTATTAGATGTTGTATATGTTTTACACCCGCGCTAGTCCAGTCCCCGCTCTGTCGTTAGTTAAGTAACCTAACGGGTGATGACGGGACCCAGTGACGAATGCGGATGGCATATACGTACATTTTATTTTCGTTCTTTTCTGGTGTGATTGATTGATGGGACTGTGTTGATTCTGATCAACACAAAGTAAAACAAACCTGTTTGAGTTGTTGGAACAATTTTAAAAGGTGTTATTGCAAAGACATTTTCTTTTGTTATGCATAGCGGTATTCGGTGTGAATATCCAGCACCTCATTCGACGAGGCAAGGGCTGATATCCCTTCACCGGGAAAGACCCCTTGGACAGAAGTTTGCGTCAGGGTAATAACTTTACTATAGTCGATTACAAGTTGCTTTGCATAGCGGTATTCAGTGGAATATCCTGCACCTCATTCCACGAGGAAAGAGCCGAGATCCCTTTACCGGGAGTCACCTCTTTAGCAAAAGGTTTTCGCCACTATATTTTAAAAAGCTATCAGGTTCCTTCAGCGATATCAAGTTCACTACGCTATAGGTTTTTCGCCAAAAACCAGCCGTAGCCCTCCGTCACTTCTTTTGGGTATTCAGTAGTATTCAAGCTATGTATTTTGACCTAACGCCAAGGCATAGTGTTTGGTAGCTGCTGGGTATTCAATTGTTGCATAGATAGATGAGTTGGTTTGGGACAGCCGTTCTGCCATTTTGACCTAACGCCAAGGGCATGTGCGGGTGGGTTCAAATTGACAAGATAGTGACGGGTAGAACTTGGCATGTGACTTATGACATTTTGACCTAACGCCAAGGTCATAAGAGCATGGGGCAAGAAAAAGATATCGGGAGTTTCTAAAGAAACTGAAACTTGCCAAGTATGCGCATACCTTCTGGAGTATGAATAACGTGGATGCATTCCATCACGTTAACATGCGATGAGAGTTGGATCCCGATTCCCACTGATGAGTTGGTTTACTCTTCGGGTGATCCCGATTGATTCTTCTTTAGGTTTGGAGGAGAATTTGACAGGACAGTGGGAGGTTTCCGGATTAGATAAAGTGATGACCATTCTGATCTAGGTAAGAGTGCACGCAGAGTGTTTCTTTTCTCTCTCTCTCTTTGGCAGCGACCTTTGACCGACCCTAGACTATGACTCAGTGACCAGGTTGACCGAACCTTCTTAAAATACTGGCTTTTGGATTGTCTATGTTGCATAAGTCATTGCCACTCCTTCTTTTACCCTTTGAATTTCTCAGAACACCCGTATTACTACGGATATCCACTTCCATTGGATAGATCCATCGTATGGTTATATACGAACTCGAAGGGACTTCTTCGGGGATGGATCCAGGTTCAGGAGAAATAGAATTGGTTTATTCAGTTGTCTTTTATTATCACCTTCTCTCAGGTTGCGAGAGCTCCTTGGTTTAGGAGAGTACGCCTATTACGCTTATTGGATAGTCTTATTCCAAACCATAGGCAGGTGCCGAAAGGTAGGGAATGAAGAAAACCAATTAGCCTAAGTAGGGTGTGCAGAAGGTAATATGTAAAGACAAAATAAAGGGATTAGAAAGAGGGCAAAGTAAATTGCGACTGATATCATTCACGACCAAAACCGCGTATTTCATCGCCACTCCTATTTCACCTTTAAAAGAATAAGGTATTATTCAGTTGTCTTTTATCATCACCTTCTCTCGAGATGCGAGTACTCCTTAGTTTAGGAGGGTACACCTATTATGCTTACTGGATAGTCTTCTTCCAAACCATAGGCTGGTGCCGAACGGTAGGGAAGGAAGAAAACCATTTAGCCTAACGATGGTGTACAGAAGGTAACGACTAAAGACAAATAAAGGGGATTTGGAGAGACGGCAATAAAATATACGGTTGAAGTCATGAATTGGATTATGGAAGAGGCATTGCTATGAATACCAGGATACCCCTACGAAACATTTTCATGTTTCAGTGCATTGTTAAAGAAAAACTGTTTTCCCGATTAGACACTTACTCCAAGGGTATGTATTTACCAGGTCTCATTCTCATATCTGTATGGTTTTACAGATGATGAGTGGGAGTAAGATATTGGGAATTAGGTGATCATCCTCATTATATCGGAATTCGTTGTAATTGGTGATATTTGAGGAAATCGCCAGGGTACAGTTTTCTACCTACGACGCACAGGTTTTGAGTTGTTTAACTCAGCGGACTTATACAGAGTATTGTATGTTGTCCAAGTGTCCTTCAGGACAAAGGGATAGGTCCTCGTACTTTGTTCTGTTTACTTATAACTTCTCTAGTATTTAGACGAGTGTTTCGTAGAAATACAAGGTCTAAGTTTTGAGAAGTTGTGGGTATAAGAATAAAGTAGAGAACCAGGTATCACAAGTATCGGGATTCTTCAAAGAGATCGAAGATATAGATTCTTGTGATTGGTATTCAGATGATAGTGATGGTTTTGAGAAAAGTGTTTCTCTTTCAGGTTACTCATAATCGGATGGATTCCTAAGTTGAGTAATGCTGATTAGCCTCTTTCCATTAAAGTGATATGCACTGGAGACAGCTGCATGATTTGAATATGGTTCCAATTAAATAAGTGCCAAAGTTTCTATATTGGATATAGAATGGATCGTACCTTAAAAGAAATTAAGGTACGGGGAGTTGTCCAGCTTATGCTTAAAACCAGACTCTGGATAACTCATGGCACGTTTCTGTAATGGCTGTTTGTGGGTTGACCCTGGCTACGACGAGGGTTGATATTCTACCATTTGGAAGATCAATAGTGATATTGTTCTTGACTCGCCACAGTTTTAGTAAAAATGGATCTTTTTTCAGAAAACAGTAGTGGGAGTATGGTAGAACTGGAAGTGATTCCAGAACCGCAAACGATTACGGAAAATTTAATAGGACCTATACATTCAATCAGGTTTGACATTCCAATAGCCACTCCGCAAATATGGTGGGTAACCTCAGACACCCGAGAGGTACTTCGGTAGCCTCAAGGACGGTGACAGGGAGGTTCTTATCTACCAAGACTTAACACTACTGTTGTTCCAGGATATGAGACCCGGTAGGAGGGTTGTCGTAGTCAGTGGGAGCAGCGGAAGCATAGTGGGCAAGGAGCTTATATCTATTTATAGACTTGAGCAGTTATAGCGGAGATAGATCATCTAATTTTGATGTGACAGTCATGGGTTTGACTTCAATCAGGATAGGGGATGGATCTGTTAAGAAGGCAGTAGGGTGTGATGTCATGGTATCTGGATGACATACACAGAGTAGGAAGTAAAATTCCTATACTACGATCGGTTGTACTGTGGTCGTCACACAGTTGTTTCTCCAGACAAGACATGGATATAATATTAGACATTCTGGTTTCTGGATCTATGGTTTTAGATCTAGATTTGGGTGGTTTCCCAATATGGGTACTTTGACAGATATTCTAATGGTTTTTAGAATAGTTGACTCCTAGCATGGTAGAGTACCTGCAGGTGATGGAGTCACCCTCTCTAAAGGTGTCGTATAGACTAAAGAGGAGAGGGATGTGCATGATTGGCAGATCACTTGCTTAGGCAATTGAGTCAATCATGAGATGTCAAGTACCGCACCAAATGTTGTTTTTGCACTAGATGCAATAAGTTTGTATTAATCCAATCCTGGAGAAACATAAGGAAGCAGTTATAGAACACTAGTACATGTTCTACGGATTTGATAACGGCAGCCTCTTTCGGGAGACGGTTATCATTCCATGCTTCAAAGGTGACATGGATGACAGAGTGATTGTCAGAGTTTTAGTTTTCCCTCTGACGAGAGACAGTATTATGGACAGGTGGTCCAAAGGATACTGTGGGTGGCATAGTGCCCGATACTGATTAGGTTCAGTGATCGATACAGTCTAAGAAGTTTGGATATGGTGTTCATTTATGAACTAAGGTCCCATCAGATATCCAGACATATTCTAAGACAGGTACTACTCAATTCGGGAGATGGTTTTCTCCGCGAACTTGAGATTATGAGAGATACAGAAAGAAACTTCTAGGCGGATCCACTCACTGAGGCTATTTTCTCGAACACAATAGTTTTACAAACGGGCTTTGTGAAACTGATTAGTAGAGGAGTTGGATGTTCGGTTTCACACGGGCTGTGAGTAGTCGACATCGCAATATTAGCCTTGAGTGCAAGTGGGAGATTGTTGGAGATAGTGCCCTCATAGTCAATTATTGGATCGCAGGTACGTGATTGCAATGATTGCGGAGGACCTATCCCGGTAGGACAGTCTTACTCGAAATGATAGTATGCTATCTGGTTTGCCTTTATCAGTCGTGTTCATGTTCAGGTGACTGATTGCATGTTACACTTTGATAGAGCCCTTAGGATCTTGCTTTACTACCAACTGTATGAGGGCGATCATATACGTGAGAGTTGGGTAGTTTATATGCATATTCTTAATTGTGGTCCCTAGTCGTGGGAGTTTCGAGACAGGGCATCGATACTCCGGAGTAGACTAGTGTGTACAGTCGAGACCCCGACAAGGGGCGGTGGCCGGTCTCACAAGCCACTGGTGACAGTTGGATCACCTAAGATGTATACAGGTGCTCATTGGGTTATGAGTACACCGGACAGGACTCGCCGGGAATCTGCTAGTTAGTATTATATCTACCGTCAGATAGCAGTTCCCTGGTGACATGTGTACAGATTAGTTCATCGACCTGAGGTCGTCATTTGTCTCGTATGAGTTCCCACTGTGCTTTGATTTCTACCCTACCAGGGCTCAAAGGAGTCGTGCAAACAGGTAGCTTTTGGGTACAGTCCCGAGCCATATGGAGGCACGTGAGCGGATCGGCAGGGGATTCGTCTCTCCCGGTATTGGGGGCGAGGTCGTGCTGTGTCTAGGAGAGCCATTACACAAAGTCCATGGCCATGGCAGGAGATTTACTGGTAGGTACTCCAGTAGTATCTCAGGGTGTAATTGGGCTTCACTCCGACACGACTTATACTGCTTCTGGGGGTCTGACGTTACTAGCCCCCTAGGCGGATATGCGATACTCATTGACGAACGGACCGGACTGTATATACATTGTCACTGTTAGGCTCAGTAGGGTTTTCGGAGGAGTTCGCTCATCGGTCTCCCTTGAGTTCGCTCCTCGGCCACCCTTGAGGTCAGTCCGTGGGCAGCCGTTACGCATTGCTAGTGCCGCTGACGGTTTGTGGTTAAACCCACTGCCAGGGTGCTGACGAGTCATTAGAGTCCCCCACAGGCAGTTTCCCAAGTTCGGGCGAAACGTTGTAGAGGCCGTATGGTTTTATGGCAGGGTTCGGAAAATGCACGTGCGTTTACGCACGTGTTATTTTTCGGGCAGATAATACTGGTCGGCTTTGGTTTAAGCCGGATCCGAGTATTATATTGAGTAGGTATAATATCTTTGTCTCAGTTGCATTTGTATTCGGTCGTAATACAAGTGCGGGTATTTTTATACAGTTTCGGGGTTATCCTGAAAGTCGTTTCAGGATCACTTTTGGAAGTTGCCAGTTTCCAGTTTTCTATCAGCCGTCTTTTAACATTCTGTTAAAGACGGATTTATCTTTTCTTCTGATGGAGTGAGTCATCATTCTAGAAGGCTCTAGAAGTGATGAAGTGGCTTAGTGACTCATCTTTGCATTAATGGTTCTTTAATGTTAAAGCATGACTAGGTTTGTTCTAATTGGTTCAATTTTGTGATTCATTCTTTCATAATTGTTTGGATAACTATGATTGTGATATGGTCACCTCCCTCCTCCTACGGTCACCTCCCTCTTCCTTATTTGTTGGCCGGCCCCCTCCTCTCCCCATTCACTTGGTTGCTTGATTAATTTGGTTAGAAAAGATATGATAGTATTTGGGTGAATGGAAATTTCATTGTTTCATTTTCTTTCCATCACCAATTCCCACGGCAACTTCATTAACCGATCGTCCACGGATATGGACGAAGTGAGACAAAGTATTCTACTCATATTCTACATCATTCTTGGTCGTCTCTTTTGGCAAACTTGACGATCGAGTTGCCTCGAGTCAGAGGCGGGAGCCCGTTTAAAGAACCGATCATGTGGTGCCACCTCGACGAAGGATTCGGAGATCGACGAGATCGGAGCAGCCGCAACGGAGCGTGGGATGATGGTTGAAGAACGAAGGACTCGGATCGTTCGGTATAACCTTTCTACACTCTTTACAGTTTGTTAGTTTAGCAATAATGGCAGATCCGGGTTAAAGTATACGATAGCGCCAAGTTTAAAAGTTTTATTCCGCATTTGGCGTCTGTAGACTGCCGGGGCGCTAACGTAGACTTACAGGGACATCGAGGCGAATGCGGATGGCATAAGCGTACGTTGTATTTATCTGTGATGTTTAGGTAACTTAAATGATGGGACTTCATTAATGAGATTAATGAAATAAAAGAAACCTAAAGATGTTGTGGAATCGAATTTTCAAAATAGGTAGCTCTAGTTGTTGCTTTGCATAGCGGTATTCCTTGCAGAATATCCAGCACCTTATTCGATAAGGAAAGAGCCGAGATCCCTTCACCGGGAGTGACCTATTTAGCAAAACTAGCAGATGCTACAAACTCGGTTTGTCTTTTGATTGCTTTTATAGTTTTTGCTTTGCATAGTGGTATTTGTGAAATATCCAGCACCTTAATCGATAAGGAAAGAGCCGAGATCCCTTCACTGGGAGTGACCTCTTTAGCAAAACTAGTAAAAGCCTCAAAAACACTCCTTTTCAAAATCACTCGATTCTACGACGATATCAAGTTCATTACGCAAAAGGTTTTCATAAAAACCTGTCGTAGCCCTCTGTCATTTCAGATAAGTAGTATTTAGTATTCGTACTGCGTTTGTTAACCTTTGTCAAGGCGTAGTGTGCGGTAGCTGATTAGTGCTTATCTGCATAGCATATGATGTGATTGATTTAGGGTAGTCATGCGACCTTGTTGACCTCTGTCAAGGGTCGTGCGGGTGGGTTTACTTCAATCGGGAAATGACGGGTTGAACTTGACTAGCACTTATGATTTGTTAACTATGTTAAGGTCATATAGCTGCTAGGGGTAAAATATTATTAGGAATTTCAAGTGTTGAAATTTGCAATGAGATTGCATACCTTCTATGAGATAGTTGGATCCTGATACCCACTGCGAGTAAGAGTTACTCCTGGGAGAGTTTTACACATTACAAATAGCCGATCAAGTAGGTGTCTAGAAAGGTGTCAACGGGGTTACGCCTCTGGGAAAACGATGTTTATTTTAATTAGGTCCGTGCGAAAGCACGGGGAACCTCTCTCAAAGTACCGGCACTGGCCTGGCTGAAAGATTGGAGAACTTGTAAGGTGTAATTAATCCCGGCTAGTCTTTCCTTTTAGAGTTTGAAGGAAGATTTGACTAAAACAGTGGGAGCCATCCTGATTAGATAAATTAATAACCAATCTAATCTTGCAAGAACATATGCTGAGTGTTTTCTTCTCTCTCTCTCCAGGTAGCGACCATGTCACGCCTTAATCAAGATAATAATATGGATGTATTGACCGAACCCGCTTGTTATACTGAGCTAAGAAAAGTTGTTCCCGCTCCAACTTATAATTTTTATAAGACCGAGCAGGAAATAGGGGATTACCAGGATTCCCGTGCCGCCTAAACGAAGAAAGTGCATGCTGATGCATCTTCTTCGGGTGTGTTTATTACAGAGGACTGTTTCTCAGTATCCTTTACATCCTGGGTATGAGATACCGGATCAGGATCCCACATATGTAATATGTTACTTGGGCTACAGATAGGTAGAGAACTGAGAATGGGTGATAAGTTTCAAGAGTTGGAAACGGTGCAATTGTTGTAGCCAAGTATGTTGGCAGTTATCACCCTGTATTACCAAATACATTGATTCTGAACGAATGTTATTAGATACCGAACCTGATATACAACATCATATCAGTCTCTTTAGTTAGTAAAGAAGGATATAATTTTATATTTTCGGATAATGTTTTGAACATTTCCTATATCAAGAGTTGATCGGTTCAGGCACGTTATCTAAAAGTATATACGTTCTAAATCAAACCACAGTTCTTAACGTACAAAACACACACAAGAGGAAGAGTTCAGAAATGAACGAATCCTTCTTGAGGCATTGTAGACTAGGTCATATCAATGCGACCCGACTAGCTGAAGTTATATCTAGATGCATATTTAAATTAGTTTGAATTTACATCTTGTGAAACTTGCCAGTCATGTCACAAAGATAAGATGACCATAGCTCCGTTTATTGGAAACAGAGAAAGAGTTAGTGAACTGTTGGGATTGATACATGATGATGTATGTACATCCCCTGTCTACACATGCCAGGACCGGTTGTTTGTACTTCATTACATTCACTGATGATCTCTCAAGATTCGCACATGTGTTCCTGTTGAAACACAAGTCTGAACCTTTTGAGAAATTCAAAGAATACAAGTTAGAAGTAGAGAACCAAAAACCGGGTATAAGTATTATTTCCTATGATGTGATCAGGGAGGAGAATACTTGAGCACAGAATTTCTGGACTATTCTAAAGGAGAATGAGATTCTCTCTCAGCATTACTTCTCCGTATAAACCACAACACGTTGGTATATCGGGGCGGAGCAGATGCACCCTATGTGATAAGGTGCGCTCTATGATGAGTACTACTGAGTTTCCTATTTCCTTTTGGGGGTTATGCACTTGCGAAGCTGCATACCTATTGAAAAGGGTTCCAACCAAATCAGGTGCCCACCACTCCATATGTGATATGGTATGGGAAGAGCCCATCTCTTAAGGATGTTAAGATTTGGGGTTGTCCGGCCTATGTTTAAAAGCAAAACCCAGACAAGCTCGAGGCAAGGTCAGTTCTGTGGAAGTTTGTTGGATATCCCAAGCATTCACAAGGGAATATGTTCTACCACACCGAGGAACAAAAAGTGTTTTATTTCTCAGCATGCCACCTTTGGGAAAGGAATTTCTTGTGAAGAAATTAGTGGACATGAGGTAGAACTGGAAGGAGTTCCAGCTATACAAACTACAGCTGATGATTTGGTAAACCCGGAGGATTCAATAGTTTCCAACGAACCTCAGCCTCTCCGCCGATCTGGTAGGGCGCCTCATCCACCTGAGTGATACTTCGGTTTTCTCCATAACAGTGGGAGCGAGGATTGCATCATGAGATGATGACCCAACTGGTTTCGAGCAGGCCATCAAGAGTGGGGACTTTGTAAGAATGGCTGGATGCTAAGCGATCTGAGATGGAATCCATATACACCAACAAAGTATGGACTTAGGTTGCTTTATCTGAAGGGTTAAATCCCCATCAGGAGCAAGTATATCTTGAGAAGATTACTTGGTGTACATGGAAAAGTTAAGACTTTCAAAGCTAAGACTTGATGCAAAAGGTTCTCGTCATAGACCAGGTGTGGATAATGATGAAACCTTTTCTAATGCCTATGCTTAAGTCCATCCAGATCCTACTTTCCATTGTTACATACCATAACTACGATATCTGGCAGTTGAGTGTCATGACTGCTTTTCTAAATAGTGATTTAGAAAAGAGCGTCTATAAGTATACAGCCAGAAAGCTTCGTAAACAGTGGGAGCAGCGGAAACGTGTGCAAGTTGCTTTATGAGTTAAAGCAGGCATCACGGAGTTGGAACATCTATTTTGATGTGGTAGTCAAAGAGTTTGACTTCATCAAAATGGTAGATGAACCATGTATATACAAAAAGGTAGTAGGGAGTATGGTGATGATCCTCGTATTGTACGTTGATGACATACTCTTGATAGGGAAGGAGTTTCCTATGCTACGCTCAGTCAATCTCCTCTTTTCACAAGGATTCTCCATATAGGATCAAGGTGATACCTCCAAAATTCTGGGGTTTTGGATCTATGAGATAGATCTAAGTGGATGTTAGGATTCTCACTAGGTGTAGTGAGATGGTATCAATCGATCCTGGGGAGAATCACTGGATAGATTCCAGGGTGGTAAGGTCGACTGAATGTCAGTCACAGGCATTGTCTTTACCCTCGGTGGAGGGACGGTATGTTGGAAAAGTTCCAAGCTAGATACCGTGGCATACTGGACAATAAAGGCTGGATACATTGCTACCAAGGATGCTACCAAAGAGCTAGTCTGGATGTATATTAGTTCATGAGATGAACTTCGTTCCTACCATTGTGAGACAATGGAGTTGTAGCTTTGGCTTAGGAACCTCCGTCCCATCAGTGATCCAGACATATTCTTAGGCAGTATCACCTGATCATGGAGATAGATGATCTCCAGGGAGATCGAGGATAGGAGAGTAGACACAGAGGACAATACGGCGAATCCACTCACAAAGGCCTATTTCCCAGTAGAGACTTTTATGGGATGGTTGAGTAAGAGATATTTCAACCACTGCTGATTGTTGGGTATGAGATACTACAACAGATGGCCCTAGTGCAAGTGAGAGATTGTTAGTTATATATATGCCCTAGAGGCCATTACTGTACATACGATGTATATTGTAATGGATGCTTGGACATATATAGGGAGGACTTTCTTGCTCGACATGATAGTATGCTATCTGGTTGCTATTTATCTTAACATGTACTCTGATTGTCTCTATATTACATGTTGATAAAGCCCTTAAGATGAGTACTTGACTACCAGGACTATGATGCAGATCATACTGGTGGGGACAGAGTAGTCGTTAAGTACATCCTTCAAATGTTCCTAGTCGATGGTGAATCGAGACAAGGCATCGATATACCATAGTAGACTAGCGTATAGCTTCTCGACCCATGTAGATGGGCGATGGATGATCCCATATCCATTGGTATTTGACATCAGAGACAGTATAGGGTGCTCAGTGGAGACTGGGTACACTGGACGGACTCGCCGAGAACTCCCAGATGGTATTATACCTCATGTCAGATGGCATTTTTCTGGTGACACTGGTACAGGTTAGTCTGTAGACCCAAGATCGTCATAGAGTCTTGTGTGATTCCCACTGTGCTTTAATTTTCACCTTACCACGTTCAAGAGAACGTGCAAAACGGTGGCTTTTGGGTACAGTCCCGAATCACATGGAGGCAATGAGCGATAGGAGGGGATTCGTCTCTCCCGGTATTGGGGGTTGATGTTGCGCTGTGCTCGATTGGCTATAACAGGAAGTCCTTGGCCAAGTCTGCTTCAGAGATATACTGGTAAGTGTTATCAGTAGTTTCTCGACCCGTTATGAGCCTCACATCGGCATGACTTTTAGAGTTACTGGGGTCTGACGTTTAACACCCCTAGACGAGATATGTGACATATCAGACGAAGAGACCGGACTGTGCGGTAGTGTTACTGTAACGTTTTGAAAATCGTTTCGGTGAAATTTCGAAAAAACGGTAAAATAAGGGGGTTTTCTGTAAAAAGTCAAAATACAAATATCTTATTATAAAAATTAAATATACATATTCTAGTTATGTAATTGCTATTATTTGGTGTTTATTGAGCCGCTGGTGAAATTTCAAATTTTCTGAAAAAAATATTATTTTATTATTATTTTAAGCCGTCACTAATATATTTAATTAGGGAAAATTACAAATTGGAATGAGTTGAAACAAATTTTGTGCATCATAAAACATTAAATAAAATTTTATCATGTAGTTTTTGGAACGAAATCATTTGCCAAAACGGTTTAAAAATTATTGAAGAAAAAAGGCTTTTTTTTAGCGTAAATGGATGCTTGGGGTATTGTATTTATCATTTTTCATCACCCCACATACGTACCCACACCCACACACCCCCACTTACTCCTCCCCATGGCAAAATTCAGCAGCCACCATATTTTTCCCCACTTGATTTTCAAAGGAAAAGATATGAAAGAAAAGAAAATGGGTGAATTAGGTGGACTTTTGACCTTACCTTGACCTTGACTTCCCCCACTTTCTCTACCTCCCTCTCTCTCCTCCCCCCCCTCAATTTCTGGCCGACCCCTCCCTCTCCTACAGCAGCAACAACCCCCCCTTTTCCCCTTCTCTTTTCTCTTCAAAACTTCTTCAAAAATTGCCCCAAAATCCATCAAAAAAATCCCAAAACCCAAATCCGACTCCTACCCATTTTTGCTTAGCCCTTATCGCATGGATTTTGGTGACAAGGGAGCATTTTGGAGGGCTATGTGTGCTTGTGGGATCTTCAATTTGTTTGGGTAAATTCTAACCCTTTTGCTTAAATCGTTGTTAATTGCTTGTAGTTAGCTTAATTAAGTGTTAATTTGGTTTTATGTGGGTTCAATTGTATGATTAAGAAATTCTAGATTAGGGTTGTGAATTTAAGTTGGGGTTCTTATAATTGATCATGGGAAAATTGTGTAGTTTAACATGTTGTTATTATGCTAAAACTAATCTAGTTGGTAGTTTATATCTTTGTTAAATTTAAATTTGTATTAATTATGTAATTTGCAAACTAGGTTTTAGTGAAATACATATAAAATTGAGATTTAAAATGTAATTAAGGTTTTGATGACTTTATTAGCATTTTAATTTGTTGTCTAGCGACTTTGATCATGCAAAACCATGCTTAATTGATAAATTGTGAATTTTACTTTGAAAAGTGTTAAAATCGATATTTGTTGCAAACTTGAATTTTGAGTTAATGCTAATTCGTGAGATTAAAAATATGGAGGTGATTTGTATGACCTAATTATGATATTAAGTGAGCATTTTGGCCATTAGAATCGTCAAAATATTTAGTTTGGGCAAAACATCAAGTTTTGAACCGAAATGGGAATTTATGCTAACTAGGTTTTTGGAAAATAAAACGAATTGTTTAATTTTATGGTTTTGATGAACTAAACCCTATTTCTTATATAATTAGTGAGTTTTGAAATCACGATTGGTGTGTTTGGGTTTTCTCGGTGGTTTGACGTTTGTACATCGACATCGGGGGTTGGTTTGACTATTCTTGCATGCGTAGGCGATAGGTTTGGATCTATGCGTGATACGCGTGCCGATTTGATTTTCGTATGCCGTTTCGATTTCGAATTTAGTTTTAATGCGATATGGTGCGTTATGATATGTAGGTACCCCATATGAACTTCGGGACGACAAGCAAGCGCCTGGCGACGTCGGCACCGGCGAGCGAGGACCAGGTGAGTAGATTTATATCTACGGGGAGAAGTCGGGTGGATGGCGTATAGCACCCCCGCAGTCCGTGGTGGTGTATACGGATGCGTATACACACCAACAATTATTATATGTTATTTAGGATTAATAACGATGCTTAGGATGGATATTGGTGTGTTGGATTATTTTAGTGTTGCGAACCCTAGGCAAGTTTTGCACTACACATACACACATACATACCTGCATACATTCCTATTGATATGTGCTCATGGGATTCTTTATAGTATGTGTTCACATGGGTATGGGACTATGTGTTCACATACGGATTTGAGGATGATACATGGGATTGAGCTGAGTCGATGAGATTCGATTTGAGGCCGTGAGATCGGTGATATAGCAGGGGTCGTATCTTAGATACGACATGACGTTGTAGCGGGTCTTTGACGTAGTGTTTCACACACGTCCATGCATACGTAGGCGGTATCAGTATGGTACTAGACGTAGATCAGTACCCCGATCATGATAATTGATAAAGAGGATACCAGGTGAATAGTATGATGAATGTGATATTGACCCGTACCCAGATTGGGATGCCGTACGACGGATTTACGTACGAGCTATATTGATGATTGATCCGCACTCTTGACTTGGGATGCCTGATTATAGATATGGTATCGGATATGATATTATTGAGGCGGGATCACCGACTATACATATACAGGTATGTATATGTATCGACTCAGATGATAGGCGGTTCCCTTACCTGTAGTTCAGCCGTATAGTTTAGTGTAATTGTTAGATTAGATTAGACTTCTTACCTATTTCAAAGACTAACGAATCATGGGTATTTTAAAAGACAGCCCAAGGGATCCTACGGATATTTCAAAAGACGTATCTTTTCATAAAAACACCGTAGCCCCTATTTTCAAAACCCCATGATTCGTGTTATTTCAAAAGGCACCATTTGTAGGACTTATATTAGTTTAATACCGATTAGTTATCGTTGTGTCTAGTATTCTGCTTCCGCACATTATTGCTGTTCGATCTGCCCCGCATACTTATTTTGCTGCATACTCCATTATTGATATCATGCTGTTAGGACACCAGCACCATTACCGATGATGCGTATGTACCACATACACTTACTTGCCGGCTCACACACATCTTCATCGGTAATTGCCATGTCACGTACACTTAGAAAATACTATTGCTTGGCTTAGCTTGTTAGTTAGTAGTTGATACGATATTAGTGTACCTGGGTTATATGCCAGTTTAGACATTGTAGTTATTACTTGTCACTTCATGCATACTGTTATTCCATTGTTCATGCCTAGTTATTAATCATACATTGCAACTTGGTTATTGATACCATATACATTCATTAGCATTGACATATGCACTTGTGATGACTTCTTGAGATTTATGATATTTCTGGATTTCGGGGGAAAGCCGCAAAATTTCTAAACTTATTAACCTTTTAAAATATGTAAATTGCGGTTTTCTAGTGATGTAAGTGTCGTCCACCATGAGTTTGCTGTGGTTTTCGAGATCCATGTCGAGGAGTGGAGGAACCGTCACGGGTACATGGTGGGCCCGGTATGGTACCCCGGGGCAAGATGAATGTGGTGTTGACGTTGAGCCTGGCAGGGGACAGATTACCTACCGGTGATATTACCCGACGCGTCGGATATCCGGAGGATACCGTCGTGGTCTTGAGATGGATGGTAGGGACCGGTCTGGACTGACGGCGCCCTAGATATTGAGATTGAGACATTGATATTTCGAGACAGTGAGATTTATGTTTCGTGTCGATGCTAGACACTGTTGATAATGATTTCATTATGATACCTCAGTTTAAAAATATGAAGGAAATCTCACTAATTTATGAAAACAGTTTCTTCATTTACATGTATTCTGTTTTCATGCATTCATACCTCATTCATATGATATATTGCTACCTGAGGCACTGACACGGGCACATGAGATTTCACTCGGTTAGATATTACCCTAGCCATTGTTATAGGCTGCTTGTTATGTATATTTTTGAGGATATATTATGATCATTGACCTAGGTTGCGTTATTTATGCGATTTCTGTGCGTAGATATTTTTCTATTCACGAGTTGGCAACTCACCCCCGTTGTGCCCCAGTTTCTTGCAGGTTTGCCGTACAGGTTTCATTACGGCGTTGCGGGCTCAGTTTCATTCGGGTGACTTGCTAGTAGGTGGGTTTTTCTTGTATCGTACCCATCATATTACCTTGTATAATATATTTCAGTTGTATCTAGTAAATTCCATCAACCAAACATCTATTTATTTTCAGATAGAGACCAGTGCTGTTTATTCTTTCGACCTTAGAGTCGCTCGTTATATTTCTGGTGGTTTTGAGTTCCTTTTGAGTTTTGATCCTCGCCGTTGGTGTTGTATATTATATTGCTTGTGTGGTTGTGACCGTCGATTGACGAAGAGCTAGCTCCCGCTTGGGGATGCCTTTTTATTGATTTCGTATACTATTCATGTTGTATCCCGTTTGGGAGCCAGTTTTTACAAAGGAGACTCTGCCGAAATTTTCAGTAAATTTTGATGTTCTTAAAAACCGCATAATTCGGCTTATGCTATTAAAACTACTTGTTTAAATTGGTTTTCCTGCACTCTACTACTTTTCTTGGTTTGGATTTCTGGGTTTTCGGTTTACTTAGATTACTTACACCTCGAGACGTTCGCAGTTTAAGTGCCGGTCATGTTCCGTACTTTCGGGTCGTGACAAAGTTGGTATCAGAGCGTTAGGTTTTACCTTCGGAGCGTAGGATGACCCTTGGTTGATGGAATAGGTGACTAAAGTTGAGTGACGTACCGTGGGTATGTTCCGCGGCATATTTACGATACGCTACTCCACTTAAGAAGCCTTAGGATGTACATTTCTTTGCTCAGTATTATATTCATTCCGATCTAGCCTCATCAGTACCAGTTATTGTTTTGCAGCTACGGTTACGGGCAGGGAGAGCTATGGCTAGAGTTGCGGTCAGCACAAGCTCGTCACGAACGAGGACTGACCAGGGCGAAATTCCGGCGACACACGATTGCAGAGATGTGTCTTTTTACTGTGTTTCCACGCCACGAGCGTTTGGCGGATCGCCTTTATGAGGTTACTCGGAGGTGCTGATCGACACTAGAGAATTGAGCCAATGATGGAGGCCAGCCAGATTTTGATGACCGTTGGTGTGTTGCTTATTCATGACGATCGAGGCACTGTTCAGCGTGCAGACGAGCGAGCCAGTTATTGCTGCGAACAACGAGATATTGCCCCAGATGCTGGAAATCGTGCAGGACGAGTTGTACTAAGAGATGATAGGAGGTCACTAGTCATCTAGGATGAATGACTAGGACATATGGATCGTTCGCTTACCCCGATGCGAGGTCATCAGATAGATTGATTCCAGCTAGAGACGACTTCATGCAGAGACGTGAGGGTCGACAGAGACGATCGAATGTCGGAAACCTATTATTCCAAGTTTAAAGTAGTCGGAAAGACATGCAGGCAATTCTATGGTCCCTCTAGAAGAATGAAACCCTAACTCGACTTAATGACCGTGTGAAAGCCTTTGAACCTTAGGGTTTGCGGCAGTTCTACGGCGCCATTAGTGAGGCTTGGGTTTGCCCTTCTACGGCTGGACCACCGATGCTGTGGTATGTATTCGATACTAATAAACTGTGCCCAAGATGTTGAGCTCTTGGGGGATTATGAGGTTTTGACAATCGATCGGATGGCTTGACTTAATTCGGATGCTAGGTGGTGAGATGCATTTCTTGGGAGACTCCCGATACGAGGATAGCCGTTGGAGCTCAGTCCATGTAGCCACGATGAGACAAGTCCGAAGCAGTCGACATTAGAGAAAGTGGAGTAAAGAGGTCCGTACAAGATCTGGATAAGACGACGTTCCACTCCGCCGACATCAGAGATGCGATACGCATGCCGAGGTAGAGTACTGGATATACCTTCCAGAAGAGGTCGCGATGGGTATGCAGCCATTCCGGAGCAAGATGCAGATATAGGAAAGGACGATGACTTCCGGACAGTTGGCAGAGACGAGACATGGAAGAGACCGTGAGAAGGATTTCTTCCAGGACACTGTTGCAATGATACTTGCACCCAGGGTCAGATGTGTCACGTACATTCAGAGAGCCAGAGGCCGACGCCAGTGATATGCTGTCTTACGAGTGGTCGCGATGATTGACCAAGAGATGACCGGAGAAGTGCCAGAACGGAATCGTCCCCGTTAGCACACCTGACAGGGCCGATGAGCCGATGGACCGAAAGATTGGTAATTCACAGTGAAGACCTTGACCCAGGAGTGGTCATGGTTACGCACACCAGCAGGCCAGAGTTCATGATCATCGACGAGACGTCCCATTAGTGACCGCGACAGTTGGCCCGAGATTCTTAGAGGATGCACTTGAGCGATACTATTCCGCCATTATTGGTTTCGATGTTTTGGGTGATTTATTCGTATGATTTGATTTTGATGATTGAGGATTTACGATCTTTGCACAGTGTTGCACTTGATATCATTTTCGTGCTTTAGTTTCACATGTTTGTGATTTTACAGTTTTAAACAGTTGAGTTGATTTTGTGCGTATGCACGCATGCGATTTGGTTCCTACACTCTGTATAGTTTATATATGCTGGCAGTGAAGTGACATATATTTTGTGCACTTGGATACACTGGATTTCGATTTCGAGGGTGATGCTCGACATTTGTTTTGTGCATTTTATGCACCGGATTGGATTTTTAGCGCCTGTTGGGCGCCTGTTACGAGATGCGATTTGGTGCACACCAGATGCACTAAATCGAGATTTTTTTTTTGTGCATGTCAGATGCACCTGATTTTGCTGTCAGGCACACCTGTTGCCTACGACAGATGTTTCGTGCACACCCGATGCACTTAGATGTTGTTTCTGTGCGCATGTATGGCACATTCATGGATTTTGATTTCCGTGCGCACCAGACGCACGTAGTATTCATGTGCATATTTTGGTATTGATTTCTTATAGAGTAGTACATTTTTATGATATTGCTATGTGTTTTCGTACTGAGCAGGACTAGTCAGAGGACAGTACCTGAATATATTTTGCATGCATTGATAGTTATTGAAGGGATTTCCAAAAAGCGAGCTATAGCCTCAGTATTTACCTACGTGTCTGATATGACACGAAATGTTTAAAACAAGGAGACCCTTCTAAATTTTTTCCAAAACGGCGGAACGTACATTTCAAACAAAGGTATATATGTATATAGTTATTTTCTTATGATAGACGTCCGCCACTGTGCAGTGTTATACGCGTTGCACAGCGACTTAAGGAGATTTGGCATGCATTTCCTTCGGATACTTACAGATATAGATTCGATATTTACATGTATAGTTTCGAGTTATATCATACTGGTTTTGATTTGGATTTGGCATTGATGTATTCTCCATGACTCCGATGATTGCGGGATGCTTGACGGAGTTTTGATTTGAGTTATATACTCATTTTTCAAGCGCATGCGCTGCGCTACGATTTGTTTTATGTATTTACAATTTCGGAGCCCTGACGACTTGATGGTTTTGGTTTAGATGTTTTAGTATTTGGGGAGAGTTTTAATTTAAATTCGGGGACCGAATTTCTTTAAGTGGGGAAGATTGTAACGTTTTGAAAATCGTTTCGGTTAAATTTCGAAAAAACGGTAAAATAAGGGTGTTTTCTGTAAAAAGTCAAAATACAAATATCTTATTATAAAAATTAAATATACATATTCTAGCTATGTAATTGCTATTATTTGGTGTTTATTGAGCTGCTGGTGAAATTTCAAATTTTCTGAAAAAAATATTATTTTATTATTATTTTAAGCCGTCACTAATACATTTAATTAGGGAAAATTACAAATTGGAATGAGTTGAAACAAATTTTGTGCGTCATAAAACATTAAATAAAATTTTATCATGTAGTTTTTGGAACGAAATCATGTGCCAAAACGGTTTAGAAATTATTGAAGAAAAAAGGCTTTTTTAGCGTAAATGGATGCTTGGGGTATTGTATTTATCATTTTTCATCACCCCACACCCGTACCCACACCCACACACCCCTACTTACTCCTCCCCATGGCTGAATTCAGCAGCCACCATATTTTTCCCCACTTGATTTTCAAAGGAAAAGATATGAAAGAAAAGAAAATGGGTGAATTAGGTGGACTTTTGACCTTACCTTGACCTTGACTTTCCCCCACTTTCTCTACCTCCCTCTCTCTCCTCCCCCCCCTCAATTTCTGGCCGACCCCTCCCTCTCCTACAGTAGCAACAGCCCCCCCTTTTCCCCTTCTCTTTTCTCTTCAAAACTTCTTCAAAAATTGTCCTAAAATCCATCAAAAAAATCCCAAAACCCAAATCCGACTCCTACCCAATTTTGCTTAGCCCTTATCGCATGGATTTTGGTGACAAGGGAGCATTTTGGAGGGCTATGTGTGCTTGTGGGATCTTCAATTTGTTTGGGTAAATTCTAACCCTTTTGCTTAAATCGTTGTTAATTGCTTGTAGTTAACTTAATTAAGTGTTAATTTGGTTTTATGTGGGTTCAATTGTATGATTAAGAAATTCTAGATTAGGGTTGTGAATTTAAGTTGGGGTTCTTATAATTGATCATGGGAAAATTGTGTAGTTTAACATGTTGTTATTATGCTAAAACTAATCTAGTTGGTAGTTTATATCTTTGTTAAATTTAAATTTGTATTAATTATGTAATTTGCAAACTAGGTTTTAGTGAAATACATATAAAATTGAGATTTAAAATGTAATTAAGGTTTTGATGACTTTATTAGCATTTTAATTTGTTGTCTAGCGACTTTGATCATGCAAAACCATGCTTAATTGATAAATTGTGAATTTTACTTTGAAAAGTGTTAAAATCGATATTTGTTGCAAACTTGAATTTTGAGTTAATGCTAATTCGTGAGATTAAAAATATGGAGGTGATTTGTATGACCTAATTATGATATTAAGTGAGCATTTTGGCCATTAGAATCGTCAAAATATTTAGTTTGGGTAAAACATCAAGTTTTGAACCGAAATGGGAATTTGTGCTAACTAGGTTTTTGGAAAATAAAACGAATTGTTTAATTTTATGGTTTTGATGAACTAAACCCTATTTCTTATATAATTAGTGAGTTTTGAAATCACGATTGGTGTGTTTGGGTTTTCTCGATGGTTTGACGTTTGTACATCGACATCGGGGGTTGGTTTGACTATTCTTGCATGCGTAGGCGATAGGTTTGGATCTATGCGTGATACGCGTGCCGATTTGATTTTCGTATGCCGTTTCGATTTCAAATTTAGTTTTAATGCGATATGGTGCGTTATGATATGTAGGTACCCCATGTGAACTTCGGGACGACAAGCAAGCGCCTGGCGACGTCGGCACCGGCGAGCGAGGACCAGGTGAGTAGATTTATATCTACGGGGAGAAGTCGGGTGGATGGCGTATAACACCCCCGCAGTCCGTGGTGGTGTATACGGATGCGTATACACACCAACAATTATTATATGTTATTTGGGATTAATAACGATGCTTAGGATGGATATTGGTGTGTTGGATTATTTTAGTGTTGCGAACCCTAGGGAAGTGTTGCACTACACATACACACATACATACCTGCATACATTCCTATTGATATGTGCTCATGGGATTCTTTATAGTATGTGTTCACATGGGTATGGGACTATATGTTCACATACGTATTTGAGGATGATACTTAGGATTGAGCTGAGTCGATGAGATTCGATTTGAGGCCGTGAGATCGGTTATATAGCAGGGGTCGTATCTTAGATACGACATGACGTTGTAGCGGGTCCTTGACGTAGTGTTTCACACACGTCCATGCATACGTAGGCGGTATCAGTATGGTACTAGACGTAGATCAGTACCCCGATCATGATAATTGATAAAGAGGATACCAGGTGAATAGTATGATGAATGTGATATTGACCCGTACCCAGATTGGGATGCCGTACGACGGATTTACGTACGAGCTATATTGATGATTGATCCGCAATCTTGACTTGGGATGCCTGATTATAGATATGGTATCGGATATGATATTATTGAGGCGGGATCACCGACTATACATATACAGGTATGTATATGTATCGACTCAGATGATAGGCGGTTCCCTTACCTGTAGTTCAGCCGTATAGTTTAGTGTAGTTGTTAGATTAGATTAGACTTCTTACCTATTTCAAAGACTAACGAATCGTGGGTATTTTAAAAGACAGCCCAAGGGATCCTACGGATATTTCAAAAGACGTGTCTTTTCATAAAAACACCGTAGCCCCTATTTTCAAAACCCCATGATTCGTGTTATTTCAAAAGGCACCATTTGTAGGACTTATATTAGTTTAATACTGATTAGTTATCGTTGTGTCTAGTATTCTGCTTCCGCACATTATTGCTGTTCGCTCTGCCCCGCATACTTATTTTGCTGCATACTCCATTATTGATATCATGCTGTTAGGACACCAGCACCATTACCGATGATGCGTATGTACCACATACACTTACTTGCCGGCTCACACACATCTTCATCGGTAATTGCCATGTCACGTACACTTAGAAAATACTATTGCTTGGCTTAGCTTGTTAGTTAGTAGTTGATACGATATTAGTGTACCTGGGTTATATGCCAGTTTAGACATTGTAGTTATTACTTGTCACTTCATGCATACTGTTATTCCATTGTTCATGCCTAGTTATTAATCATACATTGCAACTTGGTTATTGATACCATATACATTCATTAGCATTGACATATGCACTTGTGATGACTTCTTGAGATTTATGATATTTCTGGATTTCGGGGGAAAGCCGCAAAATTTCTGAACTTATTAACCTTTTAAAATATGTAAATTGCGGTTTTCTAGTGATGTAAGTGTCGTCCACCATGAGTTTGCTGTGGTTTTCGAGATCCGTGTCGAGGAGTGGAGGAACCGTCACGGGTACATGGTGGGCTCGGTATGGTACCCCGGGGCAAGATGAATGTGGTGTTGACGTTGAGCCTGGCAGGGGACAGATTACCTACCGGTGATATTACCCGACGCGTCGGATATCCGGAGGATACCGTCGTGGTCTTGAGATGGATGGTAGGGACCGGTCTGGACTGACGGCGCCCTAGATATTGAGATTGAGACATTGATATTTCGAGACAGTGAGATTTATGTTTCGTGTCGATGCTAGACACTGTTGATACTGATTTCATTATGATACCTCAGTTTAAAAATACGAAGGAAATCTCACTAATTTATGAAAACAGTTTCTTCATTTATATGTATTCTGTTTTCATGCATTCATACCTCATTCATATGATATATTGCTACCTGAGGCACTGACACGGGCACATGAGATTTCACTCGGTTAGATATTACCCTAGCCATTGTTATAGGCTGCTTGTTATGTATATTTTTGAGGATATATTATGATCATTGACCTAGGTTGCGTTATTTATGCGATTTCTGTGCGTAGATGTTTTTCTATTCACGAGTTGGCAACTCACCCCCGTTGTGCCCCAGTTTCTTGCAGGTTTGCCATACAGGTTTCATTACGGCGTTGCGGGCTCAGTTTCATTCGGGTGACTTGCTAGTAGGTGGGTTTTTCTTGTATCGTACCCATCATATTACCTTGTATAATATATTTCAGTTGTATCTAGTAAATTCCATCAACCAAACATCTATTTATTTTCAGATAGAGACCAGTGCTGTTTATTCTTTCGACCTTAGAGTCGCTCGTTATATTTCTGGTGGTTTTGAGTTCCTTTTGAGTTTTGATCCTCGCCGTTGGTGTTGTATATTATATTGCTTGTGTGGTTGTGACCGTCGATTGACGAAGAGCTAGCTCCCGCTTGGTGATGCCTTTTTATTGATTTCGTATACTATTCATGTTGTATTCCGTTTGGGAGCCAGTTTTTACAAAGGAGACTCTGCCGAAATTTTCAGTAAATTTTGATGTTCTTAAAAACCGCATAATTCGGCTTATGCTATTAAAACTACTTGTTTAAATTGGTTTTCCTGCACTCTACTACTTTTCTTGGTTTGGATTTCTGGGTTTTCGGTTTACTTAGATTACTTACACCTCGAGACGTTCGCAGTTTAAGTGCCGGTCATGTTCCGTACTTTCGGGTCGTGACAAAGTTGGTATCAGAGCGTTAGGTTTTACCTTCGGAGCGTAGGATGACCCTTGGTTGATGGAATAGGTGACTAAAGTTGAGTGACGTACCGTGGGTATGTTCCGCGGCATATTTACGATACGCTACTCCACTTAAGAAGCCTTAGGATGTACATTTCTTTGCTCAGTATTATATTCATTCCGATCTAGCCTCATCAGTACCAGTTATTGTTTTGCTGCTACGGTTACGGGCAGGGAGAGCTACGGCTAGAGTTGCGGTCAGCACAAGCTCGTCACGAACGAGGACTGACCAGGGCGAAATTCCGGCGACACACGATTGCAGAGATGTGTCTTTTTACTGTGTTTCCACGCCACGAGCGTTTGGCGGATCGCCTTTATGAGGTTACTCGGAGGTGCTGATCGACACTAGAGAATTGAGCCAATGATGGAGGCCAGCCAGATTTTGATGACCGTTGGTGTGTTGCTTATTCATGACGATCGAGGCACTGTTCAGCGTGCAGACGAGCGAGCCAGTTATTGCTGCGAACAACGAGATATTGCCCCAGATGCTGGAAATCGTGCAGGACGAGTTGTACTAAGAGATGATAGGAGGTCACTAGTCATCTAGGATGAATGACTAGGACATATGGATCGTTTGCTTACCCCGATGCGAGGTCATCAGATAGATTGATTCCAGCTAGAGACGACTTCATGCAGAGACGTGAGGGTCGACAGAGACGATCGAATGTCGGAAACCTATTATTCCAAGTTTAAAGTAGTCGGAAAGACATGCAGGCAATTCTATGGTCCCTCTAGAAGAATGAAACCCTAACTCGACTTAATGACCGTGTGAAAGCCTTTGAACCTTAGGGTTTGCGGCAGTTCTACGGCGCCATTAGTGAGGCTTGGGTTTGCCCTTCTACGGCTGGACCACCGATGCTGTGGTATGTATTCGATACTATTAAACTGTGCCCAAGATGTTGAGCTCTTGGGGGATTATGAGGTTTTGACAATCGATCGGATGGCTTGACTTAATTCGGATGCTAGGTGGTGAGATGCATTTCTTGGGAGACTCCCGATACGAGGATAGCCGTTGGAGCTCAGTCCATGTAGCCACGATGAGACAAGTCCGAAGCAGTCGACATTAGAGAAAGTGGAGTAAAGAGGTCCGTACAAGATCTGGATAAGACGACGTTCCACTCCGCCGACATCAGAGATGCGATACGCATGCCGAGGCAGAGTACTGGATATACCTTCTAGAAGAGGTCGCGATGGGTATGCAGCCATTCCGGAGCAAGATGCAGATATAGGAAAGGACGATGACTTCCGGACAGTTGGCAGAGACGAGACATGGAAGAGACCGTGAGAAGGATTTCTTCCAGGACACTGTTGCAATGATACTTGCACCCAGGGTCAGATGTGTCACGTACATTCAGAGAGCCAGAGGCCGACGCCAGTGATATGCTGTCTTACGAGTGGTCGCGATGATTGACCAAGAGATGACCGGAGAAGTGCCAGAACGGAATCGTCCCCGTTAGCACACCTGACAGGGCCGATGAGCCGATGGACCGAAAGATTGGTAATTCACAGTGAAGACCTTGACCCAGGAGTGGTCATGGTTACGCACACCAGCAGGCCAGAGTTCATGATCATCGACGAGACGTCCCATTAGTGACCGCGACAGTTGGCCCGAGATTCTTAGAGGATGCACTTGAGCGATACTATTCCGCCATTATTGGTTTCGATGTTTTGGGTGATTTATTCGTATGATTTGATTTTGATGATTGAGGATTTACGATCTTTGCACAGTGTTGCACTTGATATCATTTTCGTGTTTTAGTTTCACATGTTTGTGATTTTACAGTTTTAAACAGTTGAGTTGATTTTGTGCGTATGCACGCATGTGATTTGGTTCCTACACTCTGTATAGTTTATATATGCTGGCAGTGAAGTGACATATATTTTGTGCACTTGGATACACTGGATTTCGATTTCGAGGGTGATGCTCGACATTTGTTTTGTGCATTTTATGCACCGGATTGGATTTTTAGCGCCTGTTGGGCGCCTGTTACGAGATGCGATTTGGTGCACACCAGATGCACTAAATCGAGATTTTTTTTTTGTGCATGTCAGATGCACCTGATTTTGCTGTCAGGCACACCTGTTGCCTACGACAGATGTTTCGTGCACACCCGATGCACTTAGATGTTGTTTCTGTGCGCATGTATGGCACATTCATGGATTTTGATTTCCGTGCGCACCAGACGCACGTAGTATTCATGTGCATATTTTGGGATTGATTTCTTATAGAGTAGTACATTTTTATGATATTGCTATGTGTTTTCGTACTGAGCAGGACTAGTCAGAGGACAGTACCTGAATATATTTTGCATGCATTGATAGTTATTGAAGGGATTTCCAAAAAGCGAGCTATAGCCTCAGTATTTACCTACGTGTCTGATATGACACGAAATGTTTAAAACAAGGAGACCCTTCTAAATTTTTTCCAAAACGGCGGAACGTACATTTCAAACAAAGGTATATATGTATATAGTTATTTTCTTATGATAGACGTCCGCCACTGTGCAGTGTTATACGCGTTGCACAGCGACTTAAGGAGATTTGGCATGCATTTCCTTCGGATACTTACAGATATAGATTCGATATTTACATGTATAGTTTCGAGTTATATCATACTGGTTTTGATTTGGATTTGGCATTGATGTATTCTCCATGACTCCGATGATTACGGGACGCTTGACGGAGTTTTGATTTGAGTTATATACTCATTTTTCAAGCGCATGCGCTGCGCTACGATTTGTTTTATGTATTTACAATTTCGGAGCCCTGACGACTTGATGGTTTTGGTTTAGATGTTTTAGTATTTGGGGAGAGTTTTAATTTAAATTCGGGGACCGAATTTCTTTAAGGGGGGAAGATTGTAACGTTTTGAAAATCGTTTCGGTTAAATTTCGAAAAAACGGTAAAATAAGGGTGTTTTCTGTAAAAAGTCAAAATACAAATATCTTATTATAAAAATTAAATATACATATTCTAGCTATGTAATTGCTATTATTTGGTGTTTATTGAGCCGCTGGTGAAATTTCAAATTTTATGAATAAAATATTATTTTATTATTATTTTAAGCCGTCACTAATACATTTAATTAGGGAAAATTACAAATTGGAATGAGTTGAAACAAATTTTGTGTATCATAAAACATTAAATAAAATTTTATCATGTAGTTTTTGGAACGAAATCAAGTGCCAAAACGGTTTAGAAATTATTGAAGAAAAAAGGCTTTTTTAGCGTAAATGGATGCTTGGGGTATTGTATTTATCATTTTTCATCACCCCACACCCGTACCCACACCCACACACCCCTACTTACTCCTCCCCATGGCTGAATTCAGCAGCCACCATATTTTTCCCCACTTGATTTTCAAAGGAAAAGATATGAAAGAAAAGAAAATGGGTGAATTAGGTGGAATTTTGACCTTACCTTGACCTTGACTTTCCCCCACTTTCTCTACCTCCCTCTCTCTCCTCCCCCCCTCAATTTCTGGCCGACCCCTCCCTCTCCTACAGTAGCAACAGCCCCCCCTTTTCCCCTTCTCTTTTCTCTTCAAAACTTCTTCAAAAATTGCCCCAAAATCCATCAAAAAAATCCCAAAACCCAAATCCGACTCCTACCCATTTTTGCTTAGCCCTTATCGCATGGATTTTGGTGACAAGGGAGCATTTTGGAGGGCTATGTGTGCTTGTGGGATCTTCAATTTGTTTGGGTAAATTCTAACCCTTTTGCTTAAATCGTTGTTAATTGCTTGTAGTTAACTTAATTAAGTGTTAATTTGGTTTTATGTGGGTTCAATTGTATGATTAAGAAATTCTAGATTAGGGTTGTGAATTTAAGTTGGGGTTCTTATAATTGATCATGGGAAAATTGTGTAGTTTAACATGTTGTTATTATGCTAAAACTAATCTAGTTGGTAGTTTATATCTTTGTTAAATTTAAATTTGTATTAATTATGTAATTTGCAAACTAGGTTTTAGTGAAATACATATAAAATTGAGATTTAAAATGTAATTAAGGTTTTGATGACTTTATTAGCATTTTAATTTGTTGTCTAGCGACTTTGATCATGCAAAACCATGCTTAATTGATAAATTGTGAATTTTACTTTGAAAAGTGTTAAAATCGATATTTGTTGCAAACTTGAATTTTGAGTTAATGCTAATTCGTGAGATTAAAAATATGGAGGTGATTTGTATGACCTAATTATGATATTAAGTGAGCATTTTGGCCATTAGAATCGTCAAAATATTTAGTTTGGGTAAAACATCAAGTTTTGAACCGAAATGGGAATTTGTGCTAACTAGGTTTTTGGAAAATAAAACGAATTGTTTAATTTTATGGTTTTGATGAACTAAACCCTATTTCTTATATAATTAGTGAGTTTTGAAATCACGATTGGTGTGTTTGGGTTTTCTCGATGGTTTGACGTTTGTACATCGACATCGGGGGTTGGTTTGACTATTCTTGCATGCGTAGGCGATAGGTTTGGATCTATGCGTGATACGCGTGCCGATTTGATTTTCGTATGCCGTTTCGATTTCGAATTTAGTTTTAATGCGATATGGTGCGTTATGATATGTAGGTACCCCATGTGAACTTCGGGACGACAAGCAAGCGCCTGGCGACGTCGGCACCGGCGAGCGAGGACCAGGTGAGTAGATTTATATCTACGGGGAGAAGTCGGGTGGATGGCGTATAGCACTCCCGCAGTCCGTGGTGGTGTATACGGATGCGTATACACACCAACAATTATTATATGTTATTTGGGATTAATAACGATGCTTAGGATGGATATTGGTGTGTTGGATTATTTTAGTGTTGCGAACCCTAGGGAAGTGTTGCACTACACATACACACATACATACCTGCATACATTCCTATTGATATGTGCTCATGGGATTCTTTATAGTATGTGTTCACATGGGTATGGGACTATATGTTCACATACGGATTTGAGGATGATACTTAGGATTGAGCTGAGTCGATGAGATTCGATTTGAGGCCGTGAGATCAGTTATATAGCAGGGGTCGTATCTTAGATACGACATGACGTTGTAGCGGGTCCTTGACGTAGTGTTTCACACACGTCCATGCATACGTAGGCGGTATCAGTATGGTACTAGACGTAGATCAGTACCCCGATCATGATAATTGATAAAGAGGATACCAGGTGAATAGTATGATGAATGTGATATTGACCCGTACCCAGATTGGGATGCCGTACGACGGATTTACGTACGAGCTATATTGATGATTGATCCGCACTCTTGACTTGGGATGCCTGATTATAGATATGGTATCGGATATGATATTATTGAGGCGGGATCACCGACTATACATATACAGGTATGTATATGTATCGACTCAGATGATAGGCGGTTCCCTTACCTGTAGTTCAGCCGTATAGTTTAGTGTAGTTGTTAGATTAGATTAGACTTCTTACCTATTTCAAAGACTAACGGATCGTGGGTATTTTAAAAGACAGCCCAAGGGATCCTACGGATATTTCAAAAGACGTATCTTTTCATAAAAACACCGTAGCCCCTATTTTCAAAACCCCATAATTCGTGTTATTTCAAAAGGCACCATTTGTAGGACTTATATTAGTTTAATACTGATTAGTTATCGTTGTGTCTAGTATTCTGCTTCCGCACATTATTGCTGTTCGCTCTGCCCCGCATACTTATTTTGCTGCATACTCCATTATTGATATCATGCTGTTAGGACACCAGCACCATTACCGATGATGCGTATGTACCACATACACTTACTTGCCGGCTCACACACATCTTCATCGGTAATTGCCATGTCACGTACACTTAGAAAATACTATTGCTTGGCTTAGCTTGTTAGTTAGTAGTTGATACGATATTAGTGTACCTGGGTTATATGCCAGTTTAGACATTGTAGTTATTACTTGTCACTTCATGCATACTGTTATTCCATTGTTCATGCCTAGTTATTAATCATACATTGCAACTTGGTTATTGATACCATATACATTCATTAGCATTGACATATGCACTTGTGATGACTTCTTGAGATTTATGATATTTCTGGATTTCGGGGGAAAGCCGCAAAATTTCTAAACTTATTAACCTTTTAAAATATGTAAATTGCGGTTTTCTAGTGATGTAAGTGTCGTCCACCATGAGTTTGCTGTGGTTTTCGAGATCCGTGTCGAGGAGTGGAGGAACCGTCACGGGTACATGGTGGGCCCGGTATGGTACCCCGGGGCAAGATGAATGTGGTGTTGACGTTGAGCCTGGCAGGGGACAGATTACCTACCGGTGATATTACCCGACGCGTCGGATATCCGGAGGATACCGTCGTGGTCTTGAGATGGATGGTAGGGACCGGTCTGGACTGACGGCGCCCTAGATATTGAGATTGAGACATTGATATTTCGAGACAGTGAGATTTATGTTTCGTGTCGATGCTAGACACTGTTGATACTGATTTCATTATGATACCTCAGTTTAAAAATACGAAGGAAATCTCACTAATTTATGAAAACAGTTTCTTCATTTACATGTATTCTGTTTTCATGCATTCATACCTCATTCATATGATATATTGCTACCTGAGGCACTGACACGGGCACATGAGATTTCACTCGGTTAGATATTACCCTAGCCATTGTTATAGGCTGCTTGTTATGTATATTTTTGAGGATATATTATGATCATTGACCTAGGTTGCGTTATTTATGCGATTTCTGTGCGTAGATGTTTTTCTATTCACGAGTTGGCAACTCACCCCCGTTGTGCCCCAGTTTCTTGCAGGTTTGCCGTACAGGTTTCATTACGGCGTTGCGGGCTCAGTTTCATTCGGGTGACTTGCTAGTAGGTGGGTTTTTCTTGTATCGTACCCATCATATTACCTTGTATAATATATTTCAGTTGTATCTAGTAAATTCCATCAACCAAACATCTATTTATTTTCAGATAGAGACCAGTGCTGTTTATTCTTTCGACCTTAGAGTCGCTCGTTATATTTCTGGTGGTTTTGAGTTCCTTTTGAGTTTTGATCCTCGCCGTTGGCGTTGTATATTATATTGCTTGTATGGTTGTGACCGTTGATTGACGAAGAGCTAGCTCCCGCTTGGGGATGCCTTTTTATTGATTTCGTATACTATTCATGTTGTATCCCATTTGGGAGCCAGTTTTTACAAAGGAGACTCTGCCGAAATTTTCAGTAAATTTTGATGTTCTTAAAAACCGCATAATTCGGCTTATGCTATTAAAACTACTTGTTTAAATTGGTTTTCCTGCACTCTACTACTTTTCTTGGTTTGGATTTCTGGGTTTTCGGTTTACTTAGATTACTTACGCCTCGAGACGTTCGTAGTTTAAGTGCCGGTCATGTTCCGTACTTTCGGGTCGTGACAGTTACCGATTGGATTCGCAGGAGTGTGAGCATGCTTTCTTGTTGATCTTCTGATCACTTAATAACTGGGTGGCCGTTACGTTTAGCAGACCGCTTGCGGCTTATGGGTGTTTGATATGATCATCACTTACTCCCGGCGTATTGACGAGTCTTTAGAGTCCTACACAGGGGTTTCCTGGCTCAAGCGAAACGGAGTAGGAGCACATATGTGATATGTGCGGGGCCGAGATTGATACGATATGAGATACAGTATTCTATTCTCGCGAATTGTGACATTGGTCGGGTATATGCGATATAGCCGGGTTATCGGATCAAGTGTTGATTCGATAAGTTGTTACACATGATATTAGTCGGTTATGTGTGATATAGCCGGATTATTAAATCAAGAGTTGATTTGATAATCTAATGTATAATAATATATTAGATATATTACATTACATTAACTAGTATTAGCTCACTTATGATTCTTTTCTCACTTGGTTTGTGCACATTGTATATATGTGATATATGCAAGTGTACATTATTTTGTGCCATGCTTGATGATACATAGCAAGATGGGTGTATGAGACTTAAACCATGCTAGGGTTAAGTTAGGGTTTTATTTATTTCTTAAGTTATAACAAAAGAGAGAAGACTTGGTCAATGTTGTCAAGCTTGGATGAAGCTTGTAGAAATATTGACAAAGTCCACTCTTTTGTCATTCCTTAGGATATTTGTTAACCCAACCCTTAACCTTACCCCTTGGTTTATTCTCTACATGAGTTAGGAATGAGGGCTTAACTCACTCATGGTTGCAATAATTCATTTGGATTAATTATTCATATGAGTTCATATTCTTCTTCTTCTTCCTCAAAGCTTTCTAGCTTCAATGGAGGTATGAGAAAAACTGTGAGAAAATCAAATCTAAAGTGAGCCCACTTCCTACTTCATCATCCTCTACTACTTGCCATTTAGTATAGGGGGTTTGCTTCACTAATTCCATAGTTAGTGAAGAGATAGCTTGGGTTAGTGTCTCCTCGACGTAGATCATCTTCGGCCTCGAAGTCTTCGAAGCAAGCATGTTCGTTTTTTCGTGGGAGCCTCTCTAGAGTCCGGAGTTCACGATCGCAGCGAAGGGACTACTACACGGAGCTATTGAAGTGAAGGACCGGTCTACAAAGGTTGTTTTCCTTGCTCACTAGACTTGCAAAGTGTTTGCATTTATTTTTCCGTCGATTTCTAGTTAACGATTCTTAGTTAGGGTTAGCTAAAACGGCAAATTTTTGAATTTGACATGGACGATGCCTCCCGAAACCTTGCTGCCGTCTTAGGTAACCCTGCATATATATATATATATATATATATGTATATATGTAAAATTGAATTGTATCATGGTTGATGATACATAGAACATGGGTGTATGAGACTCACAGTAGAGCTAAAGATAATTGAGATAATTTAATTTAAAAGTAAAATGAAAAAGTGTAGAAAATGAGTCATGGCTTGGATGCTTGGAGAAGCATTGAGAAGCCATGACTTATCTTCTCTTTTTGTTTTATTCTTAGATATTTATTCATTCCAACCTTATCTCTAGCTCATGGTTCATTCTCTCATACTCATTTTTCAATCGTACATCCAAGTTCATCTTCTTCCTCAAAAGCTCTCTAGGGTTTTTCTTGAGTTGGAAAAAGAAAGAGAAAAAGATTTCTAAAGTGAGCAAAATTCCTACTTTATCAACCTACACTAATCTAGCCTATTAGTTTAGGTTGTTTGCTTCACTAATACTTTCATTAGTGAAGAGTGAGCTTGAGTTAGAGAGACTTCAAGGTGGATCTTCTTCGGCTTCGAATACTACAAAGCAAGCCCGATCCTTTCTTCAAGTGGAGTCAAGAAGAGTTCTAGGGATTACTACTTGGAGCTTTAGAAGTGAAGGACTTGGTCTACAAAGGTTGTAACCCTCTTCACATAGTTTAGAAATTGTTTTCTTGCTTACAAACCCTAATTCTCTAGTTTGATTCTAGAATAGTATAGCTTAGCACTCTAGATTTTTTAAAATTGCATACTTAATGCTCCTTGAAACCTAGTGGTTCATATATATATATATATATATATATATATATACAATTATTTATCAAGAGAAGAAAATCATTTGTGAGCATTAATATTAGTTAATATATAAATATATCAAATATAAATATATATCAAATTATTAAATCAACACTTGATTCAATAATCCGGTTATATCATATATAACTGACTAATATCATATTGTTGGGTTACGCCAGTGCCCCGACCATCAATCCGTGGCCAAATGCGGAACAAAAACTTTAAAAACCCGGCGCTAACGGAACCCCAATCGACGGGTTGTACCATTAACCCTATACTAGTTCTATATAAAGGAGTTTAAGAGATGTTATACCGATCGATCCGTGTCCTTCGGTCTTAACCTCTGTCCCAAGCTCCTCGCGGCTTTCTCGATCAAGTTTGTTCTCCGGTCTCCCCACATCGAAGAAGATCCACGTCGAGGGTTTGTATTACGGGCTCCCGCCTTAAAAACCGAAGCAACTCGGGTATCTAGTTTTCTAGCCTAGATAGCCAAGATGAAGTAAAGAGTGCGTGTGAATACTTTGTCTCAATATACCCAAGGATTCTCAACTCATGAGAAGGAATGGGTGGAGGTTGAAGAAGTTGCCAAGAGTGAAGAAAAATGTGAACTCAAGAATTTTTGGCAAGTGAAGAAAGTGTCCTGCCATTTTCTTTAGTTGAGTTTTTGTTGTGAGTTCTTTGTGATGAGCAACTCAAGAAAATAAATCCCAGCACAAGAAAAGATCTTCCCCCATTCACAAATATCTCACAACACACACCATGACTCACCATGTGAGTCACCAAGTGCATGCACCATGAATAAATTCACACTCATGACTCACACCAATGTGTCATGCCACAATCAATGCACAAGCCAAAACTTAACCTCACATTTTCACACAATAAACATTAAACTAAATGTTTAAAGCAAGAAAAGAAATGGCAACCTCAAAAGTAAACTCGTAACGAATTACAAGAATACCCCTCATCCGTGTATACATACCTGCATCCGTATTCCGACTGAATATGAGTACAACGAGACGAAAATAATCCAACAATATAATACTAGGATCCGGCTTAAACCAAAACCCACTAGTATTATCCGCCCGATCATGATTCGTGCACAAGTGCACGTATATGATCGAACCATGCCATAAAACCATACGACCTCTACAACGGTTCACCCGAACCAGGGAAACCCTCTGTGTGGGACTCTAAAGACTCATCAATACGCTGGCAGTGGGTTTAACTGATAGTTATATCTATGCCCTAGAGGCCATTACTGTACATGAGATGTATATTTGTTCACACCATAATATTGCATTATTATATTCCCCATTCTTATTCTTTTTATAAATAAACAGGTGCTTTTGACGCATGTCTGCTACATATTACAGGTTACAGGTTCTCGGACAGAAAACAGTGAAAACAATGTAAAGACGATGAAAAAGTGGATTTTGACCAACAAATAGGAGGATCTTAGTCAAGCCTATATCGAAGGACAGTTCACAAAGTACAAGGCAGCGCAAGGTCTAAGATGTCAAAGTGAACGGTTAAAAGTCTACTACAAGTATTCACTGGAATATCTGGAAGAAACCTGGAAGCCTATTTGAGAAAAATACCAAAGAAACAAGAAGCCCCAAAAGCCCAGAGCCATAGGCAGAAAACTCAGCAGTTGATCTCTTCACTGGGCCACGGAACCGCGGCCCAACCTTTGCTGTGGCCGCGGTTCCGCGGCCGTATAGGGCATTTAAAAGTTAAAAATCTTACCATAATTCTTTGGCGGCTCTTGGTAGTTTTCCTAGGGGTATTTTTGTAAATTAAGACATACGAATCAAATGTAACCTAGGGTTTCCTATCCTCTATAAATAGGAACTCTAAAGAATGTATTTTCTTATGCTTGCTTTTAATAATAAATTCAGAATTCTTTATGGAGAGCATCGGTGTTTCTTTTCAATTCATGGATTCAGATCTGACATACCTGCATTGATGATTGGAGAGATGCATCTGTAAGTAGATTTAATTCCTTGCTCTAGTTTAGATTCTAATTCTTTGCCCTAGGTAGATTTAATTCATTGCCGTAGATAAATTGTTTAGAGTTAGCTTTGGGAAAGGATTTTGAGAGATGAGATCTCTCATCCCTTTCTTACCCATAATATATTTTCAATAGGACTCCATGCATACACGCACACACCGCGCCCTACGGCACCCTATCCCTCCAGGTAGCGGTGATACCGTAGTATAAAAACCCGGTTACGCGCGTTTTCCATGGAGGTTAGGGTAAGGATCTCTAAAGGAAGGACAAGAACCTAGAGGAAGGAACACCTTCCCGAATGGATCTAATCCCCTTTATTGATAATTACCATAACTCCTCATAGATCTTCATTAGGGTATAGAAAGCGTTGAGATTTACCTGCATTTCCAAACCATCCCTAAACCTAACCCTAGCAAGACTAGATCTAGATAATCGTAGTATAGAATAATTAGGTTTTTAGATTTAATAATCACTCCGAACACCCTTCGGAATTAACTCGTTAGCGCGACTAGGAGATTCACAACATCCCTGTGGACCGACCCGTACTCACCGGCTAGCTACCAAGCGACGCCGTTCTTGATTGCGGTAATAGATAGTTTTTGAGATCAATCAAATGGCGCCGTTGCCGGGGATGTCGTAGAAATTTCCTTTTTGCAATTTCGGGTTAATCTTAAAATTAAAAAAATCATAAAAATCTAAAAAAATCCAAAAATTATAAAAATATATCAATTGTTATTTTTTTGGAAAGGGTACTTTGTTGTTTGAATCTTGCAGGAACAATCGAGACGGATCTGAAAATTTCCAGAAAGCGAAACAGAAAACGGGATATCGGAACAGAAGAGATTTTAAACAACAGAACAGTGGAATTTTTCTGGAGATCTGAACCCCTCATTTCGCCGCTAAACCGCCGCGGAAACCACCCTTATACCGCGGATCCGCCGCGGTCTTGGAAGATCAGAACGTAGGAAAAATTCTTAGGAACCGTTAAGGCTTTTTGACCGCGAAAACGCGGTACTAAGGCTCATTGGCCGCGGAATGGCGGCGCGCTGTTGACATCATCTTCTGAAAAAATTTCTGTAAGACTCTCTGTTCTTCCTCTGCAAAAATCTTCATATATTTTTTGGAAATTCCTGCAGGATTCCATGAGCTATAAAATATTCCCCCTTCCAAATAACAATCTTGTGCAGGATTTGTGCGCCTCGTTTAAAATAGAAATTGATTGCAAGTAATCTTTTTTGTTGCATATCTTTTCTCGAATATCTTTTTGCAACAATTTTTTTCCAAATAAAGATTCTTTGTGATATGCTTAAAATAATAACTGATTGCAAGTAATATTTTTCTGTTGCATATCTTGTATTAAAAATCTTTTTGCAACAATTTTCAAATAAAGAAAAAGGAAAATTTTTATTAGAGAACTTGCAAACTTTTGCCACAAATAAATCCTTGCACCAACCAATCTTCTTTCTTTTCCCTTTCTTCTAACATGGGTACCCCACATAACAAATCACTTGCCGAACTTTGGTATCCCGAAGCTAATTTTGCGTCGTACGTCAATTTGTTCGGTCAATTTAAAGACAATCCTTCCATGCCTAAAATATCTTTGAAAGATCAAATAGAGGCGTCTAGGAGAAACAGTTTGACTTTTCAAACCACTTTGTATCAACCAAGTCAACCTTTGCCACCTCCATATGTTGACACCACCTTTTCAAGTCCTTCTGTAACTCCTAAACCGATGTCCATTGTTGAGCATATTGCTCAATCTCACAGCCGATCTTTCAACCCTCTCCACACATCTAGTTCTAGGGGCCCGCACGATTATTCACCTTTTTATCCACATGTTGACCCTACCCCTGTCCAATCACCCACTTCCTACTGTTAGTGTATATGCCCTAGGGGCCATTATTGTATCATACTAGCATGTATATTACTTAATGGAAGCTTGGGATATTCACAGTTGTATATAACAGTCTTGCTAAACATAATAGTATGCTACTTGGTTTGAGTCTACTATAATATGTGCATATGTTTCTTGTAACGTATCACTTATACATATTAGTAGAGCCCATAGGATCTTTGCTTGATTACCAGCGTCGTGATGGCAGTCACACTAGTGGGGGCTGGGTAGTCTGTAAGCAACATCCTATACAGGTACCTGGTCATTAGATTATCGAGATAGGTCATCGATATTCCGGAGTAGACTAAGTGTATACGCTTCTCATCCTAGTTGGGGAGATGGTCTGTCCCACACCCATCAGTACGTCGTACTAGAGATAGTATACATGTGCTCGTTAGGTTACGGGTACACCGGACAGGACTCGCCGGGGAACTGATTGGTTGGTATTATACCCATCGTCAGTTAACAGTTCCCAGGTGACATGAGTACAGCATAGTCCGCAGACTTGACACTGCTACTTCGCCTCGAGTGTGTCCCACTGTTCTTAGATTGCTACCCTACCACGGCTCAAAGGAGTCGTGCAAACAGGTAGCAATTGGGTGCAGTCCCGAGCACTTGGAGGCAGTAGTGGTTAGATAGGATTTGTCTCTCCCGGTATTGGGAGTTGATATCGCACTGTGTTAGAGAGCCATTACGCAAAGTCCCTGGCCAGGGCAAGCGAGATATACTGGTAGGTTCCAGTAGCTTCTCAGGGTGTAATGGAGTTCGCTCCGACACGACTTATACAGCTATTAGGAGACTGACGCTTGCCGCCCCCTAGGCTTGATATGCGATAGTCTTAGACGAACAGACCGGACTGTACGGAGATTGTCACATCAGGCTCTGTAGGGGTTCGAGATGGTTTTCCTCATCGGCCTTCTTATCAACATCTACCTGGGGATCGTTACGTACAGCTAGTGCCGCTTGCGGTCTGTGGTTAAACCCACTGCCAGCGTAGTGTCGAGTCTTTAGAGTCCCACATAGAGAGTTTCCCTGCTCGAGGCGAAACGATATAGAGGTCCTATGGTTTTACGACAAGGGTTCGGATGCGTACGTATGTTTACGCACGTACGACTTTTCGGACAGTTTTTACTAGCCGGCTTTGGTTTAAGCCAGATTCTAGTATCAGGTTATTGGATTTATACAGTCTAAAGTTTTTCCGTGTTTTCACGGATTGGAGGGGCGTTCTCGTAATTTGTCGGGAAGCTTCTAGAAGGGTGGTGACTAAGGGGTTAAGGTGGCATTGCATTAAATGAGATTAGTGACTCATTTGTGTGATTCATCCAAGTCATTAATGCATCATAAATGCTTAATGACTCATGGAGATGAATCACTCATAGATATTTGTGAAGCATGGTTGTTAATTCTATTATTTGATTTTTGGATAAATAATAATGCTTCATATATATCATGATAAGTTCATTATCTCATTTTGATTATTATTCTCACCTTCTCTCTCCTCAAGCTCACTCTCTTCAAACCCTAACCCTAACCTCTCATGAGTTGAGATCAAGGGTTAGCTAGACTAATACATCTATAACCTCACTCTATATCCCCTAGGTAGCTTAGATTAGCACTTTAAGCAACCTAGTTATCTCAAGTTTGAGATTGAGCTTGGCGTAGGAGCTTTCGGGTGGATCGTCTTTGATTCGAGGAGGCTGTTGAGGTGCCGATGTTCCAAGGAGCCTACGAGGAGTGGAGGACCGCGATGAAGATCCGAAGGACAAGTAACGTGAGGTATAACTACTTATCCGAGTAGTTAAACCTCTAGTACTTTGTTAGCAATGGTTTAGAAACGATTCATGCGCTCAAGTCCGTGTTACGAAGCTTTGATAATCGTTTTTCATATATTCCGCCTCCCCGCAAGTTCGTGGGGTGCGTGACATGGATTTACAGTGGTATCAGAGCCAACTAAACCATCACTAACTTATTAGCAACTAATTAGAAGTTCGATCGACAGAAAAACACGAAAACAAAATTCGAAACCCTAACAGTTCTATTAATTTTAAACATGTCTGAAAAATTATTTGATATGCCTTAAAATTCACAGCAGGTAAATATAAGAATTCTGGGAAAATACGGAGTTGTAACTCGTCTTGATGGCCGCGGAACCGCGGCAATAGTGTGCTTTTGCCGCGGATCCGCGGCGGAGTCAACCCTGAGTTGACTCCGATTTGCTCTAAAATTCATATATTTTTGTTTTTAGTTTTCTTGTATATTCTGTTTCTGCCCAGGTTACTTCAGTGCAGGCTTGCTTTTGGGGTAGACACGGAATATGGTATTCGATCGATGTTCTAAGATATTTGCTAATTGGGTGTTTATCTGTAATGTTTAATGTGTTCGTAAACCTCCCCTAACTGCTAGTATGTCGGTTGGCAGGGGGTTGCACATTTCTGTAATGTTTACTGTTTGTGTATATGAACTGTATTGGACTGTTGTGATGACTAGCCGGGGGTTTTGAGATGTATTTAATATTCATTCAATGTAAATGTAATTTGATGTAATATTCTTTTGCGGGGCACATCCAGGTTGCGGTTGTAGCCACCGTTGTATTATTTCTTTTTACTGTTTTTGCTCCTAGGATAGACCCAAGGTGGGGTACACAAACTACCGGGTACGTCGAAGTGTTTAGTGGCCTACTCATGTTGTTGAGGGAGAGCGCTTCACTTCGGGTACTTGGCGGGTAGTTTGCCGTACCCGTAGGGGTCTAGGGTGGGGTAATGGCTATTCATCACAACTGTGTAATCCGTCTTTTATTGCAGGCTCAAAGCAAATGCGGATTGCTAGCAAATCCAATAAAGTTCATCTGTGATCTGGAATGCTTATTATTGCGTCTGACGATTGTACAATATCTATATATGATAGCTATTAGACGCCACTTATGTTTTACACCCGCGCTAGCCCAGCCCCCGCTCTGTCGTTAGTTAAGTAACCTAACGGGTGATGAAGGGACCCAGTGGCGAATGCGGATGGCATAAGAGGACGTGGTATTTTCGTTGTTTTCTGCAATGATAGGATAAATGATGGGACGCATTATTATAATGCAAAGAAAATAAACCAAAGTTAAATCGTTGGAACAAATTTAAAAGAACCCACTCGGTTATTTTAAAAGAGCAGAATTTTTAATTGCGGAGCTTTAACCACTCCTTTTAAAAAGCTATCAGATTCCTTCGATTATATCAAGTTCACTACGTTCACGGTTTTGCCAAAACCAGTCGTAGCCCTCCGTCATTTCTTATGGATGGTCTATAGTATTCAAGCTATGTATTTTGACCTAACGCCAAGGCATAGTGTTTGGTAGCTGCTGGGTATTCATTTGTTACATAGATAGATGTGTTAGTTTGGGACAGTCGTATTATCATTTTGGCCTAACGTCAAGGATATGTACGGATGGGTTCAAATTAACAAGGATAATGATGGGTAGAACTTGACATGTGACTTATGACATTTTGACCTAACGCCAAGGTCATAAGAGCATGGGGCAAAATTCCACATCGGGAATTTCTAAAGAAACTGAAATTTGCAGAGAGATGCATACCATTTTGGAGTTTGATGAATGTTGGTAGGATTCCTTCAACATTATCATACGATGATATTTTGGATCCCGATCCTACTGTGAGTATATGCTACTTATCAGGAGATTCGTCACTTAATGATCAATACTATAAACCAAGTAGGTGCCTAGAAAGGTGTCAGCGGGGTTACGCCCCCAGAGAAAAGATGTTATTTAATTAAGGAATTTCGTGAAAGCGTTGGAAAACCTCCCTCGAAGTATCGACACTGAACTGGCTGAACGGTTAAGCAAGAATTGTACGGTGAGAATAGTCCTGGCTAATTCTTCTTTTATGGTTTGAGGAGGGATTCGAGAAACAGTGGGAGCCATCCTGTTTAGATAAATTAAACCACTCTAAACTTGCAAGAGCATCATGCTAATAGTATTTTCTTCTCTCTCTTAAAATTGCAGCGACCTTGTGACCACACATAGGTTACATCTAGATAATAATTTGACTGAATCTTACTTATATGAGTGGCAAAAGTTTGTCCAGATGTCCATTGCCTATGACAAGCTGGACCACCCTATTACTACTAAAGATCCCGCCGTCCCAGGTCCAGTTTCCACTGTCGCGGATATGGATATCCGTCAGACAAGGGAAAAAGATAAAGCGAAAGCTAAGTGCCTCGTATTAGCTTCAGTTGATGGTGTTTACCAGAAGCAGCACGAGAAGATGGACCTAGTTTCCATCTTTTTCCATAACAAAGATTTATATGGAGAGCAATCTTATATCGCAAGATATGAGACCTCGAACGAATTAATTCAAGCGAGGTTGGCTGACGAGTCATCTGTAGGGGACAACGTCCTTACAATGACTAACTGTATTGATGAGCTCCAGGACCTGGAGACCGCGTTGGGAAACGAGTCAGATACTGACTTGATTCTACAGTCTCTGCCTCCTACCCTGAAGGAAACCAAGGGAGCAGAAGGAAAGAGAACGGTAAAAGTTTCGGGATTGGATATAGTAAAAGAGGGACGTTTCTATTGTTATAGGAATGAACATTGGCAGAATGATTGCAAGGCTGGCAAAGCCAGTAGCCAGGATTCGAAGCTTGTTGTGGCTTCAACCTCAAGTGTGTTTGTAATTGAGAACTGCTTGTCAATTAACTCTACTTCCTGGGTATTAGATACCGGAGCAGGATCTCATATCTGTAATTCATTACATGCTTTGAGAAACCGTAAAGTTATAAAGATAGGTGATTGGTCTCTCAAAATTGCAAACGGAATGACAGTGAACGCTGAATCCGTGGGAGAATATCGCCTAGGTTTGACAAGTGGGCATATATTGATTTTACGTAACTGTTTATATATACCTAGTATGACTTGTAATATCATATCAGTGTCCTCACTTTCAAAAGAGGGATATGATTTTACATTCGTAAGTGATGTAGTTAACATCCACCTAAATCAAGTTCTGATTGGGTCAGGTACATTAGATAACGGAATATACGTATTAAGTCAAGCTCAGGTTTTCAATGTCCAGAATACACTTAAAAGAAAGTCTCCGGAAATAAATCAGGCTTTCTTATGGCATTGTAGACTGGGTCACATCAATGAAAGAAGGTTGACTAAGTTACATGGAGAAGAGTATTTGAATCCGTTCGAATATCAATCTTATGCTACTTGTGAATCTTGTCTCATGGGAAAGATGACAAAGACTCCGTTCAGTGGACACGGAGTAAAAGCAAGCGAGCTCTTGGGACTCGTACACAGTGACGTGTGCGGTCCAATGTCTACACATGCGCGAGGTGGTTATTCCTACTTGATTACATTTACGGATGATTTCTCTAGGTATGGATATATCTTCTTAATGAAGCATAAATCCGAGGCCTTTGAGAAATTCTAAGAATACAAGAATGAAGTGGAAAAACAAACCGGCAAAAGTATCAAGACACTGAGATCTGATCGAGGTGGTGAATACTTAAGCGCCGAGTTCCTGGGTTACTTAAAAGGGAATGGAATTCTCTCTCAGCTTACTCCTCCATACACACTACAACACAACGGTGTATCAGAAAGGAGGAATCGAACCCTATTGGATATGGTTCGTTCCATGATGAGTAAGGCTGAGTTACCGCGATCATTCTGGGGATATGCACTAGAATCAGCTGCATATCTTTTGAACCTAGTTCCTACCAAAACTGTGCCTACCACACCATATCAGATGTGGAGTGGGAAGAAACCCTATCTTCAGTATCTGAAGATTTGGGGATGTCCAGCTTTTGTTAAAAAGCAGCATGCGGACAAGATCGAGGCACGATCAATACAGTGTAAGTTTGTGGGATATCCAAAGAACTCCAGGGGGTATCTATTCTATTACGCAGAGAAACAAAAGGTTTTTGTTTCTCGTAATGCCCATTTTCTAGAACATCAGTTTCTAGAAAAGGAAATAAATGGGAGCGAAATAGAACTAGAAGAAATTCCAGAACCACAAGCTGTTACTGAAAGTATGGTAGAACCAGAGGTTTCAGAAGAACAGGACATCCCGACGCCACTCCGCAGGAGTAGTAGGCAATCTCATCCGCCCGAGAGATACTACGGTTTTCTCATAGACGGGGATAGAGAGGATTGCACTATTGATTATGATGAGCCTACTAGCTTCCAGCAAGCCATTCAGAGCGGTGACTCAGTAAAATGGCTGGATGCAATGCGGACCGAAATGGAGTCCATGTACACTAACAAAGTATGGACTTTGGACATTGCTCCAGATGGGGTAAAACCCGTAGGATGCAAATGGATCTTCAAAAAGAAGATTGGTGTAGATAGACAGGTTGAAACCTATAAGGCTAGACTTGTTGCAAAGGGTTTCCGTCAAAGACCTGGTTTGGATTATGACGAAACTTTTTCTCCAGTGGCTATGCTTAAATCTATTCGGGTCCTTCTTACTATTGCTGCCTTCCACGATTATGAAATCTGGCAGATGGACATAAAGACGGCCTTTCTAAATGGTAATTTGGAAGAGAGCGTCTATATGGATCAGCCAGAGGGATTGATTCAGAGTGGGAGCAGCGGTAAAGTATGCAAGCTGCTTAAGTCCATTTATGGACTAAAGCAAGCATCACGGAGTTGGAACATCTGTTTTGATGATGCTGTCAAAGAATTTGACTTTATCAAAAATCCAGATGAACCATGCATATACAGTAAGATTGTAGGGAGAGCTGTAGTATTTCTCGTCTTGTACGTGGATGACATTCTCCTAATAGGAAATGATATTCCTATGTTACAGTCAGTCAAAAGATTCTTGTCACATAAATTCTCCATGAAAGACCTGGGTGATGCCACCTACATTCTGGGGATCCGGATCTATCGTGATAGATCAAAAAGGATGTTGGGACTTTCGCAGTCCAGGTACATAGACACCATAGTGAAGAGATTCAGTATGGAAGATTCTAAGCGTGGTAACCTACCGGCTTGTCACGGAATCACCATCTCCAAAGATATGTCTCCCAAGACTGATTTGGAAAGGGATCGCATGTCGATTATACCCTACGCTTCAGCAGTAGGCTCTATAATGTATGCGATGTTATGTACCAGACCAGATGTAGCATACGCATTGAGCATAGTAAGCCGGTATCAAGCAAACCCAGGGGAGAATCACTGGATAGCAGTAAAGAACATTCTTAAGTACCTGAGGAGGACTAAGGAGATGTTTTTAGTGTATGGCGGAAAAGACCTCCAGATGGAGGCCTTTGCCGACTCCGGCTTCCAGAGTGACAAAGATGACTCCAAATCCATGTCGGGTTATGTCTTTACCCTCAATGGAGGGGCGGTCTGTTGGAAGAGTTCCAAGCAGCAGACCGTTGCAGACTCAACGATGGAAGCAGAGTACATAGCTGCTTGCGATGCCGCAAAAGAAGCTGTCTGGATGAAGAAGTTCCTCACAGAACTTCAGGTGGTTCCTTACAGTGTTGGTCCAATACCTCTGTATTATGACAACAACGGCGCTATAGCTTTAGCGAAGGAACCCAGGTCCCATCAGAAGTCCAGACACATCTTAAGGCGGTATCACCTGATCAGGGAGATCATAGATCGCCGGGAGATCGAGGTGAAGAGAGTAATGACGGAGGATAACATTGCTGATCCATTCACAAAGGCCATTCCTCAGACGCAGTTCGAGAGGCTATTCGAGATGATAGGTCTACGATATGCCAGCTCATGGCCCTAGTGCAAGTGGGAGATTGTTAGTGTATATGCCCTAGGGACCATTATTGTATCATACTAGCATGTATATTACTTAATGGAAGCTTGGGATATTCACAGTTGTATATAACAGTCTTGCTAAACATAGTAGTATGCTACTTGGTTTGAGTCTACTATAATATGTCCATATGTTTCTTGTAACGTATCACTTATACATATTAGTAGAGCCCATAGGATCTTTGCTTGATTACCAGTGTCGTGATGGCAGTCACACTAGTGGGGGCTGGGTAGTCTGTAAGCAACATCCTATACAGGTACCTGGTCGTTGGATTATCGAGATAGGGCATCGATATTCCGGAGTAGACTAAGTGTATACGCTTCTCATCCTAGTTGGGGAGATGGTCTGTCCCACAGCCAACAGTACGTCGTACTAGAGATAGTATACAGGTGCTCGTTAGGTTACGGGTACACCGGACAGGACTCGCCGGGGAACTGATTGGTTGGTATTATACCCATCGTCAGTTAACAGTTCCCAGGTGACATGAGTACAGCATAGTCCGCAGACTTGACACTGCTACTTCGCCTCGAGTGTGTTCCACTGTTCTTAGATTGCTACCCTACCACGGCTCAAAGGAGTCGTGCAAACAGGTAGCAGTTGGGTGCAGTCCCGAGCACTTGGAGGTAGTGGTGGTTAGATAGGATTCGTCTCTCCCGATATTGGGAGTTGATATCGCACTGTGTCAGAGAGCCATTACACAAAGTCCCTGGCCAGGGCAAGCGAGATATACTGGTAGGTTCCAGTAGCTTCTCAGGGTGTAATGGAGTTCGCTCCAACACGACTTATACAGCTATTAGGGGACTAACGCTTGCCGCCCCCTAGGCTTGATATGCGATAGTCTTAGACGAACAGACCGGACTGTACGGAGATTGTCACATCAGGCTCAGTAGGGGTTCGAGATGGTTTTCCTCACCGGCCTTCTTATCGACATCTACCTGGGGACCGTTACGTACAGCTAGTGCCGCTTGCGGTCTGTGGTTAAACCCACTGCCAGCGTAGTGTCGAGTCTTTAGACTCCTGATCAGTCGAAAATATTGTATATTTTAGCCGGCAATTTCCTTAACATTTGCATACATTTAGAAGTGTTCGGCATTCATATTCTACATATTAGCAAATCTGTCACAAAATATGAGATTGCATGTGTTAGACTTTTAAACCGACACTTTAAAGGAAATTAACCGCATTTCATGGCATCGCATCATTTCTGTATTTGCGCAACACTTGTGTTGAGTCTATGCAGGAAAATACGGAAGAAAAACCAAAGAGCTGATCAACATTACACCAACTCCATACTTTCAGATCTGGTAGCAGTGCAGAAGGAATTAGATAATTCTATATATCAAATAAAGGCCCAAAAATGAGCCCAAGACTACCACAGAAAGCACAGGCCCCAAGGCTCCAAGAGCGCCGCGCTTCCGCGGCATAAGATGGCTTGAGCCGCGGAAACGCGGCGGTTATGCCACGTCAGCCGTTCACTTTTTGGTCACAATTCTCAGCTCTGGTCCCACTGTCCATTCTGACACTTCAAAGTCCAGAACTATCTCGAAGATACTGCCAGATCAGCAAAGAAGATTAAGAAGGCTAATCCTAATTAAGCTCCTAAACTAATCCTCTTCTAGAAGCTCCCTCCTAACTAATCACATCTAGAAGCTTCTCCCCTAACTAACTTTTGGAGGGAAATTTGAATTTCTTCAACAAACTTTTGGAGGGAAACTTGGAATTTGAAATCCTAGATCTAGGGTTAGTTATCTATAAATTGGAACCTAGATCTAAGGGTTGAGGTTAATCTTCATTAGTTAAATAATTCCCTCTTTCATCATCTTCTTCCACAAGTCTAGTGACAAGGCTTGTGCGAAACCCTAACCCTAATTCCACTCCAAATCCAAGATCTTGAGTACCAAATCAAGCGAGAAGCCTTCAACCTTTTAGGAGCCGAGCCGATCTTCAATCGGGCAAGTGATCCAAGCCGATCCGCGATCCACGGAGACGAGCGAAGCCAAGTCGACGATCAAGTTCTTCCTCTTGTAGTTCTTGAGCGAATGTAACTAAATTGTTGATATAAATAAAAGGTGAAATTCTTTAATCTTGCTTTCTTTTAATTCTTGCATCATGATTAGATCTCAATTTGTAATTGTTGTTCTTGTTGTGATGTTTGAGTAAAACTCCGCTCGTAAAAGAGTCGAGACGATTGTAGAATGATGATGTAACAAATCTTAATACTATTTTTAAGTCCTACGAGTTTTGTAAACCCTAGCAAGTTCAAGAATCGATGACCTAGTTTCGTAGCGATGCTTTCTTGATTGTGATCGCTCGAAATTAGGGATCTACGATCGTTTCTTGAATTTACTAGAGGCTAGAATATGAATGGTATCAATGAAAGAACAAGAGATAAGATGAAACCCTAGTTTCACAAGAAGTCTCTAATTCTCATCGATTATCATCGATCTAGTATCAATTCATCGAAGGATAAGAATACGTAATTGTAAGATTACATCACATCTATAGATTCGATCAATTCCTACGAGCCTCATTTCGATTCTTGATATTTGGTTTGGAAAAATCATCAAACTATCAATTCTTGATTCTATCTTTTTCTTGTTATTAGATCTATATTTTCTAATTCTTGAACTTCAATTTCAAATCATGAATTGTTTGTTTTCTTTTCATTAAAGTTTCGACTCATCTAATTCAAAAGACGAACGATTACACTTTCCCTGTGGACGATCCGCACTCACTAACAATCTACATCCGACACCGTAGTTGATTGCGGTCAAAAATTTTTGATTGTGATTTCTATTCTGTTTTCATACTACACATCAAGAATTCTATTCAATCAACTCCCACACAGAGAGTTTCCCTGCTCCAGGCGAAACGATATAGAGGTCGTATGGTTTTACGACAAGGGTTCGGATGCGTACGTATGTTTACGCACGTACGACTTTTCGGACAATTTTTACTAGCCGGCTTCGGTTTAAGCCAGATTCTAGTATCGGGTTATTGGATTTATACAGTCTAAAGTTTTTCCGTGTTTTCACGGATTGGAGGGGCGTTCTCGTAATTTGTCGGGAAGCTTCTAGAAGGGTGGTGACTAAGGGGTTAAGGTGGCATTGCATTAAATGAGATTAGTGACTCATTTGTGTGATTCATCCAAGTTTTTAATGCATCATAAATGCTTAATGACTCATGGAGATGAATCACTCATAGATATTTGTGAAGCATGGTTGTTAATTCTATTATTTGATTTTTGGATAAATAATAATGCTTCATATATATCATGATAAGTTCATTATCTCATTTTGATTATTATTCTCACCTTCTCTCTCCTCAAGCTCACTCTCTTCAAACCCTAACCCTAACCTCTCATGAGTTGAGATCAAGGGTTAGCTAGACTAATACATCCATAACCTCACTCTATATCTCTTAGGTAGCTTAGATTAGCACTTTAAGCAACCTAGTTATCTCAAGTTTGAGATTAAGCTTGGCGTAGGAGCTTTCGGGTGGATCGTCTTTGATTCGAGGAGGCCGTTGAGGTGCCGATGTTCCAAGGAGCCTACGAGGAGTGGAGGACCGCGATGAAGACCCGAAGGACAAGTAACGTGAGGTATAACTTCGTATCCGAGTAGTTAAACCTCTAGTACTTTGTTAGCAATGGTTTAGAAACGATTCATGCGCTCAAGTCCGTGTTACGAAGCTTTGATAATCGTTTTTCATATATTCCGCCTCCCCGCAAGTTCGTGGGGTGCGTGACATGGACTTACACCTACCAGTCCTACCCGACTTTCCCACTGTCACTAGACATTGATTCTACACAGCCATTAGGGAGTTTTGCATATCCACACAATTTCGAATCTTTTCCCGAAACCCCCTTACCACCCAAGTCTAGTTTGGAAGAGTCGTTGGAGGCGTATATCGCAGCAACAAACAAAATGGTTAGGAATGTGGAAGCGTCCGTGGCCGCCCTTATGCAACCTGCTGAACCGGTAGCTAGTTTTCTGCTAGCTCCAAATTTTTCAATGTATGAGGAGGCGGTTGGACAGAGTGAGAATTTGAGAGGATTTCAAAATCAAACCTACCCTTACCCAATTGAAGCCCACAACTCCAGTTTTCCATCGAATGTCCTAAATGATTCACAAGTTCAAAATAAAAACGAGTTGTGTGATTCTGTAGTGTTTGATTTGCCAAATTGTGAGGAACCCCTTTCGAGTGAAACCGCACCTAATCCTCTCGATCTTTACACCTGCCATCTAGAACTTAAATCGATAGATATCCATGCTTTTGATGAGGTAATTGATTTTCACTTGATTGAGGATATAGACGCCTGGAATATTTCGGATGATGAACCTGTCGATTTAATTGAGATTTTATGTTCAAAGCATCATCCCGAGTTATTAAATGTTTCTCCCGAATCTCATATGCGTCTTGACTTTGATGATAATGGCATGGATGGGTTGAATCTTGAGGAGAATTATAAGGATAGTATTGAGGAGAGTTTTGAGGATCATATTGAGGTTGAACCTGTTTTCTTTGATGTGTCGGATTTTCCAATTCATCCTCCCGAACCTTTGATTGTTATATCACCCTCCCTCCTTTCCATCGTTCCAACCACGCTTGAAGACTGTGAGCTTGAAAATTTTTCCTTTGAATCTGATATTGTTCTCACAGCCGATAACACGTACGGGTGTTTCACTTTTTCGGACGATGTTGATGACTCACCGCCCGAGTTTGAGTCCTTTACATTTTCAGATGGGTTAATTGAACCATCAGACTCGGTTGCTTACAGTAGTTTCGAACCATTAATGGAATCTTTCAAGTTCGAGACAGTTTACTACGGTGAGAATGACACTATCCCTCAATCACTCCCTTTCGTCCTTCCTATTGTTCCGACCGTGCAAGTGACCGTTACGCTTTCAGCTCAAATACCAAGTTCGGCGTACCCATGTTTTCTTGCGAATCTTGAGGGATTTGATCCAATTTCTCGAGGAGTTGATAGGTTAGCGCAATCGCTTTTAACACATCGGTCATCACAAATTGCGCTAATTTATTCACTCGATTTACACCCTCAAGATCGCGCGACCCTTCTTTCTCCTTTCCGCCATTCTTCTCCTCCACCGAGACCATATTCTACCATTCTTCTTTCCACATGGTCTCGCGTGTTTCTCATTTCTTTCCTCTACACCCCATTATTTCACCAACTCGGCCATTACCATGATAAGATTTTTGAATGGTTGGTTCTAACTTTTGGCTTGTGTAAGGCCAAGCTTAAGTTTGGGGGGGACCTTGTTGTATATATGTATATATATTTTTGTTTTCTTTTTCTATAAAAAAAATTCAAAACATTAAAAATAAAAAAATTATAAATAAATAAACAGGGGAATACCGGCATTTTGACCCTCTTGGTTTAGCATGACAGTGAGGACACTGTCAAGTTTAAGTTTGGGGGTATGCTCAGTACGTCTTCTTCCTTCGCATTCATTTGTACATATTTTTGCATTTGCATACTTATTTTAAAAACCCATAAAAAATTGAAAAATTTCAAAAATTATAAAAATTAATGTAGTCAATTTTGGCTAATAGACTTGGGTTTGACAAATAGGTTAATTGGCTAGGAACAACTAGATCTTAGACTTAGTAAATTAAAAACCCTAAAAATAAGCTTCCTTAAAGTCTAACGGTAGAAAGTATATGTCTTTGTAGTTTATTTAGAAATAGGCAAATTTTGGGTTCACTTCTTGGGCTAAGTCGAAACAAAGGAGAAGTATTGATATCTTTATTAGAGTATAAGTTTGAAAAATAGTTCCTAGCTTAAGTCTAGATTCTGAAAATGTATACCCTACAATTTGCACTATCACGCACCTTGAAACTTGGAATAGTAGAAGAGACCTTGAAATGCTCTTGTCTAAAGTCCTTAGTACGAAGAAAAGAAAAAAAAAGTGTGAATAAAGAAAAGAAAAAAATGAACACCGGTTTTTGTGATTACTTAAGGCTGTAAAAATAGAAAAATGTTTAGCGAGGGTGCTTCATCACCTAGTGCCTTAGACCAACTGGTTTGGGAGTCACTGCTAAAAGCCTTGGGTGTTGCAAGACTAGGAATTATGCTTTAATGTGCAAACACATCTTGTAATCGGTTGTTGGTACCTCAAGAAGTATTAACAGTCGCATGAAGGATGTGTGAGCAAAAATTCAATTAAATTCACCAACTAATAACTACTTTGGACAACGGACAAGAGTATGATTGCTTGATTTTAATTTCCAAGTGTAGGGGTGATCTATACACACATGTAGGGATATGTGATTGGAGTTTAGATGAGTGAAAGGGATGAAGAATAGAACTTGTGTCTTTAGTAGAGTTGATAGAAATTCCTGAGTGGAGATAGAACCCTATAAGGAAAACTTAAGAAATGCCGAAAGCTAAGTAAGTCTACAGGATATATATAATCTTAAGTTAGATAATGAGGAAGTGTGAAGAATATGGGTGGATAATTTGCAAGTCGAAGATAATAGAGTTCCTTGTTAGAAACCCTGATTGGAGAACAAAAGTCGAAAAGCCGAATTGATAGGATTTTGTGGGTAGTATCCGCTGAAACCCTCAGTAGACAACACTCCTCCTACTAGGGACACCTAGAGGTTTAACGGCTTGTTGCACATGCTCAGTGCAATCGCGTTTCCCTGCAAAAGTGCGGTTAGGATTTTAGTGAATAAAAATAAGTTTGCTCAAGGACGAGCAAAAGATAAGTTTGGGGGTATTTGTTCACACCATAATATTGTATTATTATATTCCCCATTCTTATTCTTTTTATAAATAAACATGTGCTTTTGACGCATGTCTGCTACATATTATAGGTTACAGGTTCTCGGACAGAAAACAGTGAAAACAATGTAAAGACGATGAAAAAGTAGATTTTGACCAACAAATAGGAGGATCTTAGTCAAGCCTACATCGAAGGACAGTTCACAAAGTACAAGGCATCGCAAGGTCTAAGATGTCAAAGCGAACGGTTAAAAGTCTACTACAAGTATTCACTGGAATATCTGGAAGAAACCTGGAAGCCTATTTGAGAAAAATACCAAATAAACAAGAAGCCCAAAAAGCCCAGAGCCATAGGCAGAAAACTCAGCAGTTGATCTCTTCACTGGGCCGCGGAACCGCGGCCCAACCCTTGCTGTGGTCGCGGTTCTGCGGCCGTATAGGGCATTTAAAAGTTAAAAATCTTACCATAATTCTTTGGCGGCTCTTGGTAGTTTTCCTAGGGGTATTTTTGTAAATTAAGACATGCGAATCAAATGTAACCTAGGGTATCATATCCTCTATAAATAGGAACTCTAAAGAATGTATTTTCTTATGCCTCCTTTTAATAATAAATTCAGAATTCTTTATGGAGAGCATCAGTGTTTCTTTTCAATTCATGGATTCAGATCTGACAAACCTGCATTGATGATTGGAGAGATGCATCTGTAAGTAGATATAATTCCTTGCTCTAGTTTAGATTCTAATTCTTTGCCCTAAGTAGATTTAATTCATTGCCGTAGATAAATTGTTTAGAGTTAGCTTTGGGAAAGGATTTTGAGAGATGAGATCTCTCATCCCTTTCTTACCCATAATATATTTTCAATAGGACTCCATGCATACACGCACACACCGCGCCTTACGGCACCCTATCCCTCGAGGTAGCGGTGATACCGTAGTATAAAAGCCCGGTTGCGCGCCTTTTCCATGGAGGTTAGGGTAAGGATCTCTAAAGGAAGGACAAGAACCTAGAGGAAGGAACACCTTCCCGAATGGATCTAATCCCCTTTATTGATAATTACCATAACTCCTCATAGATCTTCATTCGGGTATAGAAAGCGTTGAGATTTACTTGCATTTCCAAACCATCCCTAAACCTAACCCTAGCAAGACTAGATCTAGATAATCGTAGTATAGAATAATTAGGTTTTTAGATTTAATAATCACTCCGAACACCCTTCGGAATTAACTCGTTAGCGCGACTAGGAGATTCACAACATCCCTGTGGACCGACCCGTACTCACCGGCTAGCTACCAAGCGACGCCGTTCTTGATTGCGGTAATAGATAGTTTTTGAGATCAATCAATATTGTAGTGGATTCTTGGATATATATAGGGATGACTTTCTTGCTCGACATGATAGTATGTTATCCGGTTACTCTTTATCTTAACATGTACACTGATTGTCTCTCTGTTGCATATTGGTAAAACCCTTAGGATATGTACTTGACTACCTGGATTATGATGCGGATCATACTAGTGGGACAGAGGTAGTCGGTAAGTACATCCTTTAATGTCCCTAGTCGTGGGTGTATCGAGACGGGGCATCGATATACCAGAGTAGACTAGCGTATACTTTCTCGACCCATGTAGATGGGCAATGGATGATCCCATATACTTTGGTGTTTGACATCAGAGATGATATACGAGTGCTCAGTGGTGACTGGGTACACTGGACGGACTCGCTGAGAACTCCCAGATGGTATTATACCTCACGTCAGATGGCAGTTCTCTGGTGACACTGGTACAGGTTAGTCTGTAGACCTGAGATCGTCATAGAGTCTTGTGTGATTCCCACTGTGCTTTGATTTCCACCTTACCACGTTCAAGAGAACGTGCAAAATGGTGGCTTTTGGGTACAGTCCCGAATCACATGGAGGCAATGAGCGATAGGAGGGGATTCGTCTCTCCCGGTATTGGGGGTTGATGTTGCGCTGTGCTCGATTGGCTATAACAGGAAGTCCTTGGCCAAGGCTGCTTCAGAGATATACTGGTAAGTGTTATCAGTAGTTTCTCGACCCGTTATGAGCCTCACATCGGCACGACTTATCGAGTTACCGGGGTATGACGTTTACTACCCCTAGACGAGATATGTGACATATCAGACGAAAAGACCGGACTGTACGGTAGTGTTACTGATAAGCTTGTAGAAGCTTGTAGTGCTTTGACTAAGTCTTCAAGTTTTATTTTACCTTAGATATTTGTTAACCCTACCAATTAACCTAGCCTTGGTTAAGTCTCTACAAAGGTTAAGCATGAGATGCTTAACTAACCATGGTTGCAAATTATCCTTTGGATAATTATCATATGAGATATTTTCTTCATCTTCTTCTTTTTCCAAAAAGCTTTCTAGCTTCAATGGAGTTGTGAGAAAAAATGTGAGAAAATGAAATCTAAAGTGAGCCCACTTCCTACTTCATCATCCTCTACTACTTGCCATTTAGTATAGGGTGTTCTTTTCACAAAGTTCTTGACTTAGTGAAGAAATAGCTTGGGTTAGTGTCTCCTCGACGTAGATCATCTTCGGTCTCAAAGACATCGAAGCAAGCATGTTCGTTTTTTCATGGAAGCCTCTCTAGAGTCCGGAGTTCACGATCGCAGCGAAGGGACTACTACACGGAGCTATTGAAGTGAAGGACCGGTCTACAAAGGTTGTATTCCTTGCTCACTTCTTATTGCAAAGTGTTTGCATTTGATTTTCTGTCGATTTTTAGTTAACGATTCTTAGTTAGGGTTAGCTAAAACGGCAAATTTTTAAATTTGGCATGGACGATGCCTCCCGAAACCTTGCTGCCGTCTTTAGGTAACCCTGCATTAACCATAAGCACGTCAGTGGCACTAGCTGTACGTAACGGCTACCCAGGTATTGAGCGAAAGGGAGGCCGACGAGCAAACACATCCTGAAACCCCTACTGAGCCTGACAGTGACAATATCCATACAGTCCGGTCCGTTCGTCTATGAGTATCGCAAATCGAGTCTAGGGAGTTGGATAAAGTCAGACCCCTAATAACGCGACATTTAGTGTCGGTATGAAGCCCTATCACCACCTGAAAAAGTATCGATCCTAGATCAGTAATTCTCGACTACCCCGGCCGAGGATTTCTGGTGATGGCCATCCGTGCACAACGCTACATCAACCCCCAAAACCGGGAGAGACGAATCCCTGACGATCCGCTCACTGCCTCCATGTGGCTCAGGACTGTACCTAACCAAAACCTGCTTGCACGACTCCTTTGAGCCGTGGTAGGGTAGTAATCAAAGCACAGTGGAAACTCACACGAGACAATTGACGATCTTAGGTCGATAGACTAACCTGTACACATGTCACCAGAAAACCGCTATCTGACAATAGGTATGATTCCAACTAGAATGTTCCCGGCGAGTCCGTCTGGTGTACTCATAACCTAATGAGCACCTGTATACATCTTAGGTGAACCAACTGACACCAATGGCTTGTGAGACCGGCTACCACCCCTCGTCGGGGTCTCGATCATTATACATTAGTCTACTCTGGAGTATCGATGACCAATCTCGAAACTCCCACGACTAGGGACTTTTAAGGATATGCTTATAGACCCCAGCTCCCACATATATGATCGCCATCATACTGCTAGCAGTCAAGCAAAAATCCTATGGGCTCTATCAACATGTAATAGTGATCTGTAATGTCATCTGAAGCATGTACACGATGATAAAGACAAACCAGATAGCATACTATCATCTTGAGTAAGACTGTTCTACCAGTATAGGTCCTCCCTCAATCATTGAAATCACGTGCCTGCGATCCAATAATTGACTTGAGGGCATTATAGCCAACAATCTCCCACTTGCACTTAAGACTAATTATTGCGGTGTCGCATACTTACAGCCTGTGTGATACCGAACACCCAACTTCACTACTAATCAGTTTCACAAAGCTCGTTTGTGAAACTATTGTGTTCGAGAAATAGCCTCAGTGAGTGGATCCACTCCAATGTTTCTTTCTATGTCTCTCTTTATCTCAAGTTCGCGGAGAAAGCCATCTTCCGAAATGAGCAATACCTGTCATAGAATATGTCTAGATATCTAATGGGACCCAGTTCACAAATGAACTCTAAATCCAGCAAACTTCTTAGACTGTATCGTCCACTGAATTTAATCAGTATCCTGCACCATGCCTCCCTCAGTATCCGCTTGGACCACCCGTCCAAACTACTGCCCCTCAAAAGAGGGAAAACTATAACTCTGACAGTCACTCTGTCATCCAGGTCACCTTGGAAGCCTGGAATGATAACCGTCTCCCGAAGGAGGCTGCCGTTACCATATCCTTAGAACATCTACTTATGTTCTAAAACTGCTTCCGAACGTTTCTCCAGGATTGGATTAATATAAACTTATTGCAACTAGTGCAAAAACAATATCTGGTGTGGTACTTGACATCTCATGATTGACTCAATTGCCTAAGCAAGTGATATGCCAATCATGCACATCCCTCTCCCCTTTAGTCTGTAAGACACCTTTAGAGAGGGTGACTCCATCACCTGCAGGTATACCACCATACCTGGAGTCGTCCATTCTAAAACACCTTTAGAATACTGTCTAAGTACCAAGATTGGGAAACTACCCAAATCTAGATCTAAAACCATAGATCTAGTAACCAGAAATGCCTGATATTATATCCATATCCTATGTGGAGAAACAACTGTGTGGCAACCATAGTATAACCGACCATAGTATAGGAATTTCACTTCCTATAAAGTGCATGTCATCCAAATACCAGGACATCACACCCTACTACCTTCTTAAAAGATCCATCTTCTATTCTGATGAAGTCAAATCCCATGACTGTCATATCAAAAATAGATGATCTATCTCCGCTATATCTGCTTTAGTCTATAAATAGATATAAGCTACTTTTCCACCATGCTTCCGCTGCTCCCACTGACCATAACAACCCTCTGGCAGAGACATATACACGTTGTCACGTCCCGAAAGTACGGAATATGACCGGCACTTAAACTACGAAACGTCTCGAGGCGTACGTAATCTAAGTAAGCCGAAAACCTAGAAATCCAAACCAAGAAAAGTAGTAGAGTGAAGGAAAACCAATTTAAACAAGTATTTTAAATATCATAAGCCGAATTATGCGGTTTTTTTTTAAAAACATCAATATTTCCCAAAAATTTCGGCAGAGACTCCTTTGTAAATACTGGCTCCCAAACGGGATACAACATGAATAGTATACGAAATCAATAAAAGGCATCCCCAAGCGGGAACTAGCTCTTCGTCAATTGACGGTCACAACCATACAAGCAATATAATATACAACGCCAACGGCGATGATCAAAAACTCAAAACCACAGAAATAAAACGCGCGACTCTAAGGTCGAAAGAATAACATCACTGGTCTCTATCTCTGAAATAAATACATGTTTGGTTGATGGAACTTCTAGATACAACAGAGTAATAATATACAAGTTATATAATGGGGGTACGATACAAGTAAACCCACCTACTAGCAAATCACCCGAAGGAAACTATGCCCGCAAGCCGTAATGAAACCTGTACGGCAAACCTGCAAGAAACTGGGGCACAACGGAGGTGAGTTGCCAACTCGTGAATAGAAAAACATCTACGTATTGAAATCGCATAAATAACGCAACCTAGGTCAATGATCATAATATATCCTCAAATATATGAATAACATGCAGCCTATAACAATGGCTAGGGTAATATCTAACCCGAGTGTGATCTCATGTGCCCGTGTCAGTGCCTCAGGTAGCAATATATCATATGAATGAGGTATGAATGCATGAAAAAAGAATACATGTAAATGAAGGAACTGTTTTCATAAATTAGTGAGATTTCCTTTGTATTTTTAAAATAAGGTATCATAAATGAAATCAGCATCAACAGTGTCTAGCATCGACACAAAACATAAATCTCAATGTCTCAAAACCTCAGGCTCCGGCTATCCGGACTGGCCTGTATCATCAAATCACAGTACCTCAATATATCGAAATCTCAATCTCTCAATCTCAATATCTAGGGCGCCGTCAGTCCAGACCGGCCCCTACCATCCATCTCAAGACCACGACGGTATCCTCCGGATATCCGACGCGTCGGGTAAAATCACCGGTAGGTAGTCTCCCCCTGCCAGGCTCATCGTCATCACCACGAGCTTCTTGCCCTGGGTTACCTTACCGGGCCCACCATGTACCCGAAACGGTTCATCCGCCTCCTCGAATCGGGTCTCAAAATCCATCAGCAAACTGATGGTGGACGACTCATACATCATGGGAAAACCGCATTTTTATTTAAAAAGAGAGAAAGCAGTTTATATATGTTTTGCGGTTTTCCTCCAAATCCAGAAAGTATCATGTAAATTCAAATCATCAATAGCATGTAAAACCATGAATATAAGCATGAGCATCCATGAATGCGGCATATAATGAATAACAGTATGCATGAAGTGACAAGTAACAACTACAATGTCTAAACTAGCATATAAGGCAAGCAACTAATCATCATGTTAAAACTACTAGTTAACAAGCTACATTAGGCAATAATATTTTCTAAGGTGTGCGTGACATGGCAATTACCGATGAAGATGTGTGTGAGCCGGCAAGTAAGTGTACGTGGTACATACGCATCATCGGTAATGGTGATGGTGTCCTAACAGCATGATATCGATAATGAAATATGAACTTCAAAAAGTATGCGATGCGGAGCAAAAGCAATAATATGCGGGAGCTGAATACTAGACATAACGATAACTAAACTACATTACCCTAATATAAGTCCTACAATAGTGCCTTTTGAAATAACACGAATCGCGGTGTTTTGAAAATAAGGGCTATGGTGTTTTTAAGAAAAGATACGCCTTTTGAAATATCCGTAAAATCCCTTGACCTGTCTTTTAAAATACCCACGATTCATTAGTTTTGAAATAGGTAGGAGTCTAATCTAAACTAACAACTACACTAAACTATACGGTTGAACTAACAAGCTGAACTACAGGTAAGGAAACCGCCTGACATCTGAGTCGATACGTATACATACCTGTATATATATAGTCGGTGATCCTGCTTCAATAATATCATATCCGCTACCATATCTATAATCAAACATCCCAAGTCAAGAGTGTGGATCAATCATCAATATATAGCCCGTACGTAAATCTGTCGTACGGCATCCCCAAATCTGGGTATGGGTCAATATCATGTTCATCACATTATTCATCTGGTATCTTCTTTATCAAAGATCCTAATCCAGGTACTGATCTCTGTCTAGTACAATACTGATACCACCTAAGTATGCATGCACGTGTGTGAAAACTACATCAAAGGACCCGCTAAAACATTAGGTCGTATATCAAATACGAACCCTGCCATATCACCGATCTCACGGCCTCGACTCAAATCTCATCGACTCATCTCAATCCCAAGTATCATCCTCAAATCCGTATGTGAACACATAGTCCCATACCCATGTGAACACATAACTATAAAGAATCCCATGAGCACATATAAATAGGAATGTATGCAAATATGTATGTGTGTATGTGTAGTGCAACACTACCCTAGGGTTCGCAACACTAAAATAATCCAACACACCAATATCCATCCTAAACATCGTTATTAATCCCAAATAACATATAATATTTGTTGGTGTGTATACGCATCCGTACACACCATCACGGACTGTGGGGGTGCTATACGCCATCCACCCGACTTCTCCCCGTAGATATAAATCTACTCACCTGGTCCTCGCTCGCCGGTGCCGACGTCGCCACGCGCTTGCTTGTCGTCTCGAAATCCACATGGGGTACCTACATATCACAACGTATTGTATCGCATAAAAACCCAATTCAAAATCGAAACGGCATACGAAAACTAAATCGGCACGCGTATCATGCATAGGTCAAAACCTATCGCCTACACATGCAAGAATAGCCAAACCAACCCTCGATGTCGATGTACAAACGTCAAAACATCGAGAAAAACACCAAACACACTCATTTGTACAGTTACAAGCACTAATTATAATATAAAATAGGTTAAAATTCGCAAAAACCCCAATTTCACTTAAAAAGTCATTTTTCCGAGAATCTAGCAAGCACAAATCACCGTTTTAGTACAAAACTCGATGTATAAACGAATTTAGCGGCCACAATATTCACTAAATATCTTAAATAAGTCATAAAAATAATTCCCATAATTTAATCTCGTTAAAATTTCAAAAACCCTAAAATTCTAGTTTACAAAATACCTAAATTTTAACAATTTTATAGCAAATGCACAAACAACAATTTAGGTTGGATTTGCAAGATCTAAGTTGCTAAACAACAAATTAAGATGTTAATAATATGATAAAAACCATAACCATAATTTAATCTCACCTATATATGCATTTCATGAAAACCCTAGTTTGCATAAAAAGCTTAATTTGGACATTTTACAAGTAGCGATTTTTAATTAGCAACAAGATTAGTTTTATCATTTCATAAGATGATAAATTACACTTGCAACCATAATTACATAATAAAAACCCTAACTTGAATTTCATAAACCCATACTAGATTTTCCAACCATTCAATTAAACCCAAATTATTAACAAATTATGCTTGATTTAAAGTATTCAAACAACAATTTAACAAAAGGTCAAGATTTATACCTCACAAGACTAGGGATCTAGCATGAAAATCTTGGCCTCCAATTTGCTCTCTTTTCACCACAATCCATGCATGATAGGCTAAGTTGAAATGGGTAAGAGTTGGATTTGGATTTTGGGATTTTTTTGATGGATTTTGAGGCAATTTTGATGAATTTTTTTCAAGAGAAATGAGGGGAAAAGAAAGAGGGGGCTGCTGTTGTGGGAGAGGAGGGAGCTCGGCCAGAAATTAGGGGATAGGAGAGAGAGTCAGGTGGGGAAAGTAATTGGATAAGTCAAATACCCATATCACAAGTCAACACCATTCCCATTTCTTATTGTTTTCATTTTCTTTTCTTTTCTTTAGCTTCTATTTGCAAAAACAAGTGGGGAAATGAGGGGGGCTGCTGAATTCAGCCTTATTAGGTGAGAGGGTGAGGGTATGTGAGTGTGGGGTGAAGGAAAATGACAAATACAATACCGCAACATCCATTTACACTAAAAAAAAGCCTTTTTTCATCAATAATTTCTAAACCGTTTTGGCAAACGATTTCGTTTCAAAAACCACATGATAAAATTTTATTTAATGTTTTATGATGCACAAAATTTGTTTCAACTCATTCCAATTTGTAATTTTCCCTAATTAAATATATTAGTCACGGCTTAAAATAATATTAAAATAATTAATTTCGGAAAATTTTTCAGAAAATTTGAAATTTCACCAGTGGGTCAATAAACACCAAATACTAGTAATTACATAGCTAGAATATGTATATTTAATTTTATAATAAAGATATTTGTATTTTGGCTTTTTACCGAAAACCCCCTTATTTTACCGTTTTTTCGAAATTTCACCGAAACGATTTTCAAAACGTTTCAATCTTCCCCCCTTAAAGAAATTCGGTCCCCGAATTTAAATTAAAACTTCCCCCAAATACTAAAATATTTCAGCCAAAACCATCAAATCGCCGGGGCACCGAAATCATAAATACATAAAATAAATCGTAGCGCAACTCATGCGCATGAAAAATGAGCATAAAACTCAAATCAAAACTCCGTCAAGCATCCCGCAATCATCGGAGTCATGGCAAAGACACAAATGTAAAATCCAATACAAAACCAATATGATATAACTCGAAACTATACACGTAAATATCAAATCTATATATGTAAATATCTGAAGGAAATGCACGCCAAATCTCTTAAAGTCGCTGTGCAATGCGCATAACACTGCACAGTAGCGGACGTCTATCATAAAAAAATAACCATATACATATATACCTTTTGTTTAAAAAGTACGTTCTGCCGTTTTGGGAAACAATTTAGAAGGGTCTCCTTGTCTCAAACATTTCATGTCATATCAGACACGTAGGGTAAATACTGAGACTATAGCTCACTTTTGGAATTCCCTTCGATAGCTATCAATGCATGCAAAATACATTCAGGTACTATCCTGTGACTAGTCCTGCTCAATACGAAAACACATAGCAATATCATAAAAACGTACTGCTCTATAAGAAATCAATCCCAAAATATATATATGAATGACATGTGCGTCTGGTGCGCACAGAAATCGAATCCATGAATGTGTTATACATATGCACAGAAACAACATCTAAGTGCATCGGGTGTGCACGAAACATCTGTCAAGGGCAACAGGTGTGCCTGACAACAAAACAGGTGTATCTGACATGCACGAAGAATCTCGGTTTAGTGCATCTGGTGTGCAGCAAAATCGTACTCAAAACATGCGCTCAATATGCGCGAAAATCCAAAACCGGTGCATCCATCATGCACGAAATCATGAAATCCAATATCAAGCGCTGAACACGCGCAAAATCCAATCAGGCGCACAAAACAATATCGAATATCACAATTGAAATCGAAGTCCAGTGCATCTAAGTGCACAAAATGCTTATCACTACACTGCAAGCATATATGAATCATACCGAGTGCAAAAACCAAATCGTGTGCGTATATGCGCACAAAATCAACTCCCCTGTATGAAATCCATATAATCACCAACATGAGAAATCAAGGCACGAAAACGATATCAAGTGCAACAACCGTGCAAAAATCGTAAATACTCAGCAGGTGCGACCATGGTCTATGAAGATAAATATCATGAAACTCAATCATCAAAATCAATTATGCGAATAGATCGCCCAAAATACGCAAAATCAAGTATGGCGGAATAGTCCCGCTCAAGCACATCCTCCAAGAATCTCTGGCCAACTGTCCTGATCACTTAAAGCATATCACGTCGACGATCCTAAAACCTAGCCTGCTGGTGTGCGTAACATGACCACTCCTGGGTTCGAGTCTTCTCATAATTTATTACAGAAAAGTCCTGTCGAGGTCTATCCCAAATCTCGTCTCTGCCGAACTATCCGGAAGTCATCGTCCTTTACTATATCTGTTTCCTATTCCGGAACGGCTGCATACTCATCGCGACTCCTTCTGGAAGGTACATCCCAGTACAATGCCTCGGCATGCGTATCGCATCTCTGATGTCGGCGGAGTGGAACGTCGTCTCATCAAGATATCGTACGAACCTCTTACTCCACTTTCTCTAATGTCGACTGCTTCGGACTCGTCTCGTCGTGGCTGCATGGACTGAGCTCCAACGACTATCCATGTATCTGGAGTCTCCCAAGAAATGCATCTCACCACCTAGCATCCGAATGAAGTCGAACCATCCGATCGATTCGTCAAAACCTTATAATCCACCAAGAGCTCAGCATCTTGGGTACAGTTTAACAGTATCGAGTACGTACCACGGCATCGATGGTCCAGCCGTAGAAGGGCAAACCCAAGCATCACTAATGGCGCCGCGGAACTGCCGCATACCCTAAGGTTTGAAGGCTTTCACACAGTCATTAAGTCGAGTTAGGGTTTCATTCTTCTAGAGGGTCCATAGAATTTCCTGCATGTCTTTCCGAATACTTTAAACCTGGAATAATAGGTTTCCGACATTCGATCGTCTCTGTCGACTCTCTACGTCTCCGCGTGAAGTCGTCTCTAGCTGGAACCAACCTATATGATGACCTCGCATCGGGGTAGGCGAATGAACCACCTGTCCTAGTCATTCATCCTTGGGTGACTAGCGACCTTCTAGCATCTATTAGTACAACCCGTTCCGCAATAGCTCCAACATATGGGGCGATATCTCGTCACTCGCAGCAACAACTGGCTCACTCGTCTGCACGCTGAACAGTGCCTCAATCATCATGATTAAGCAATACACCAACGGTCATCAAAATCTGGCTGGCCTCTGTCAGTGGCTCAATCCTCTAGTGCTAATCGGCACGTCCATGTAATCTCATACAGCAATCCATCAAACGCTCGGGGCGTGAAAACACAATAAAAAGACACATCTTCGCAATCGTGTGTCGCCAGAATTTCGCCCTAGTCAGTCCTCATTCGTGACGAGCTCGTGCTGACCGCAACTCTAGCCGTAGCTCTCCCTGCCCGTAATCGTGGCAGCAAAACCATAACTGGTACTGATGAGGCTAGATCGGAATGAATATAATACTGAGCAAAGAAATGTACATCCTAAGGCTTCTTAAGTAGAGTAGCGTATCGTAAATATGCCGCGGAACATACCCACGGTACGTCACTCTACTTTAGTCACCTATTCCATCAACCAAGGGTCATCCTACGCTCCGAAGGTAAAACCTCACTCTGATACCAACTTTGTCACGTCCCGAAAGTACGGAATATGACCGACACTTAAACTACGAAACGTCTCGAGGCGTACGTAATCTAAGTAAGCCGAAAATCCAGAAATCCAAACCAAGAAAAGTAGTAGAGTGAAGGAAAACCAATTTAAACAAGTAGTTTAAATAGCATAAGCCGAATTATGCGGTTTTTTTTTTAAAAAACAACAATATTTCCCGAAAATTTCGGCAGAGTCTCCTTTGTAAATACTGGCTCCCAAACGGGATACAACATGAATAGTATACGAAATCAATAAAAGGCATCCCCAAGCGGGAGCTAGCTCTTCGTCAATCGACGGTCACAACCATACAAGCAATATAATATACAACGCCAACGGCGATGATCAAAAACTCAAAACCATAAGAAAACCACAGAAATAAAACGCGTAACTCTAAGGTCGAAAGAATAACATTACTGGTCTCTATCTCTGAAATAAATACATGTTTGGTTGATGGAACTTCTAGATACAACAGAGTAATAATATACAAGTTATATAATGGGGGGTACGATACAAGTAAACCCACATACTAGCAAATCACCCGAAGGAAACTATGCCCGCAAGCCGTAATGAAACCTGTACGGCAAACCTGTAAGAAACTGGGGCACAACGGGGGTGAGTTGCCAACTCGTGAATAGAAAAACATCTACGCACAGAAATCGCATAAAGAACGCAACCTAGGTCAATGATCATAATATATCCTCAAATATATGAATAACATGCAGCCTATAACAATGGCTAGGGTAATATCTAACCCGAGTGTGATCTCATGTGCCCGTGTCAGTGCCTCAGGTAGCAATATATCATATGAATGAGGTATGAATGCATGAAAACAGAATACATGTAAATGAAGGAACTGTTTTCATAAATTAGTGAGATTTCCTTTGTATTTTTAAAATGAGGTATCATAAATGAAATCAGCATCAACAGTGTCTAGCATCGACACAAAACATAAATCTCAATGTCTCAAAACCTCAGGCTCCGGCTATCCGGACTGGCCTGTATCATCAAATCTCAGTACCTCAATATCTCGAAATCTCAATGTCTCAATCTCAATATCTAGGGCGCCGTCAGTCCAGACCGGCCCCTACCATCCATCTCAAGACCACGACGGTATCCTCCGGATATCCGACGCATCGGGTAAAATCACCGGTAGGTAGTCTCCCCCTGCCAGGCTCATCGTCATCACCACGAGCTTCTTGCCCCGGGGTACCTTACCGGGCCCACCATGTACCCGAAACGGTTCATCCGCCTCCTCGAATCGGGTCTCGAAATCCATCAGCAAACTCATGGGGGACGACTCATACATCATGGGAAAACCACATTTTTATTTAAAAAGAGAGAAAGCAGTTTATATATGTTTTGCGGTTTTCCTCCAAATCCAGAAAGTATCATGGAAATTCAAATCATCAATAGCATGTAAAACCATGAATATAAGCATGAGCATCCATGAATGCGGCATATAATGAATAACAGTATGCATGAAGTGACAAGTAACAACTACAATGTCTAAACTAGCATATAAGGCAAGCAACTAATCATCATGTTAAAACTACTAGTTAACAAGCTACATTAGGCAATAATATTTTCTAAGGTATGCGTGACATGGCAATTACCGATGAAGATGTGTGTGAGCCGGCAAGTAAGTGTACGTGGTACATACGCATCATCGGTAATGGTGATGGTGTCCTAACAGCATGATATCGATAATGAAATATGAACTTCAAAAAGTATGCGATGCGGAGCAATAGCAATAATATGCGGGGGCTGAATACTAGACATAACGATAACTAAACTACATTACCCTAATATAAGTCCTACAATAGTGCCTTTTGAAATAACACGAATCGCGGTGTTTTGAAAATAAGGGCTACGGTGTTTTTAAGAAAAGATACGCCTTTTGAAATATCCGTAGAATCCCTTGACCCGTCTTTTAAAATACCCATGATTCGTTAGTTTTGAAATAGGTAGGAGTCTAATCTAATCTAACAACTACACTAAACTATACGGTTGAACTAACAAGCTGAACTACAGGTAAGGAAACCGCCTAACATCTGAGTCGATACGTATACATACCTGTATATATATAGTCGGTGATCCCGCCTCAATAATATCATATCCGCTACCATATCTATAATCAGACATCCCAAGTCAAGAGTGTGGATCAATCATCAATATATAGCTCGTACGTAAATCTGTCGTACGGCATCCCCAAATCTGGGTACGGGTCAATATCATATTCATCACATTATTCATCTGGTATCTTCTTTATCAAAGATCCTAATCCAGGTACTGATCTCTGTCTAGTACAATACTGATACCACCTAAGTATGCATGCACGTGTGTGAAAACTACATCAAAGGACCCGCTAAAACATCAGGTCGTATATCAAATACGAACCCTGCCATATCACCGATCTCACGGTCTCGACTCAAATCTCATCGACTCATCTCAATCCCAAGTATCATCCTCAAATCCGTATGTGAACACATAGTCCCATACCCATGTGAACACATAACTATAAAGAATCCCATGAGCACATATAAATATGAATGTATGCAAGTATGTATGTGTGTATGTGTAGTGCAACACTACCCTAGGGTTCGCAACACTAAAATAATCCAACACACCAATATCCATCCTAAACATCATTATTAATCCCAAATAACATATAATAATTGTTGGTGTGTATACGCATCCATATACACCACCACGGACTGCGGGGGTGCTATACGCCATCCACCCGACTTCTCCCCGTAGATATAAATCTACTCACCTGGTCCTCGCTCGCCGGTGCCGACGTCGCCATGCGTTTGCTTGTCGTCTCGAAGTCCACATGGGGTACCTACATATCACAACGTATTGTATCGCATAAAAACCCAATTCAAAATCGAAACGGCATACGAAAACTAAATCGGCACGCGTATCATGCATAGGTCAAAACCTATCGCCTACACATGCAAGAATAGCCAAACCAACCCTCGATGTCGATGTACAAACGTCAAAATATCGAGAAAAACACCAAACACACTCATTTGTACAGTTACAAGCACTGATTATAATATAAAATAGGTTAAAATTCGTAAAAACCCCAATTTCACTTAAAATGTCATTTTTCCGAGAATCTAGCAAGCACAAATCACCGTTTTAGTACAAAACTCGATGTATAAATGAATTTAGCGGCCACAATATTCACTAAATATCTTAAATAAGTCATAAAAATAATTCTCATAATTTAATCTCGTTAAATTCCAAAAACACTAAAATTCTAGTTTACAAAATACCTAAATTTTAACAATTTTATAGAAAAATGCACAAACAACAATTTAGTTTGGATTTGCAAGATCTAAGTTGCTAAACAACAAATTAAGATGTTAATAACCCTAACCATAATTTAATCTCACCTATATATGCATTTCATGAAAACCCTAGTTTGCATAAAAAGCTTAATTTGGACATTTTACAAGTAGCGATTTCTAATTAGCAACAAGATTAGTTTTATCATTTCATAAGATGATAAATTACACTTGCAACCATAATTACATAATAAAAACCCTAACTTGAATTTCATAAACCCATACTAGATTTCCAACCATTCAATTAAACCCAAATTATTAACTAATTATGCTTGATTTAAAGTATTCAAACAACAATTTAACAAAAGGTCAAGATTTATACCTCACAAGATTAGGGATCTAGCATAAAAATCTTGGCCTCCAATTTGCTCTCTTTTCACCACAATCCATGCATAATAGGCTAAGTTGAAACGGGTAAGAGTTGGATTTGGATTTTGGGATTTTTTTGATGGATTTTGAGGCAATTTTGATGAATTTTTTTCAAGAGAAATGAGGGGAAAAGAAAGAGGGGGCTGCTGTTGTGGGAGAGGAGGGAGCTCGGCCAGAAATTAGGGGATAGGAGAGAGAGTGAGGTGGGGAAAGTAATTGGATAAGTTAAAGACCCATATCACAAGTCAACACCATTCTCATTTCTTATTGTTTTCATTTTCTTTTCTTTTCTTTAGCTTCTATTTGCAAGTAATAATAACTCAAATCGTAGCGCAGCGCATGCGCATGAAAAATGAGCATATAACTCAAATCAAAACTCCGTCAAGCATCCCGCAATCATCAGAGTCATGGGGAAGACATCAATGCCAAATCCAAATCAAAACCAATATGATATAACTCGAAACTATACATGTAAATATCGAATCTATATATGTAAGTATCTGAAGAAAATGCATGCCAAATCTCTTTAAGTCGCTGTGCAACGCGTATAACAATGCACAGTGGCGGACGTCTATCATAAGAAAATAACGATATACATATATACCTTTGTTTGAAATGTACGTTCCGCCATTTTGGAAACAATTTAGAAGGGTCTCCTTGTTTTAAACATTTCGTGTTATATCAGACACGTAGGTAAATGCTGAGGCTATAGCTCGCTTTTTGGAAATCCCTTCAATAACTATCAATGCATGCAAAATATATTCAGGTACTGTCCTTGACTAGTCCTGCTCAGTACGAAAACACATAGCAATATCATAAAAACGTACTGCTCTATAAGAAAAATCAATCCCAAAATACGCGTATGAATACTACGTGCATCTGGTGCGCACGGAAATCAAAATCCAAATATGTGCCATACATATGCACAGAAACAACATCTAAGTGCATCGGGTGTGCATGGAACATCTGTCGTAGGCAACATGTGTGTCTGACAGCAAAATTAGGTGCATCTGACATGCACGAAAAATCTCGATTTAGTGCATCTGGTGTGCACCAAAATCACACTTCAAAACATGCGCCCAACATGCGCGAAAATCCAAATCAGGTGCATCTATCGTGCACGAAATCATGAAATCCAATATCAAGTGCCGAATATACGCAAAATCCAATCAGGTGCACAAGGTGCACAAAACAAATATCGAACATCACCATCGAAATCGAAGTCCAGTGCATCTAAATGCACAACATACGTAACACTGCACTGCAAGCATATATGAACTATACCGAGTGCAAAAACCAAATCGTGTGCGTATATACGCACAAATCAACTCAACTGTATGAAATCCATATAATCACAAACATGAGAACTAAGGAACGAAAACGATATCAAGTGCAACAACCGTACAAAAATCGTAAATACTCAGCAGGTGCAACCATGGTCCATGAAGACAAATATCATGAAACTCAATCATGCGAATAAATCGCCCAAAATACGCAAATCAAGTATGGCGGAATAGTCCCGCTCAAGCACATCCTCCAAGAATCTCTGGCCAACTGCCGTGGTCACTCATATCATGTCTCGTCGACGATCCTGAACTCTGGCCTGCCGGTGTGCATAACATGACCACTTCTGGGTCCAAGTCTTCTCGTAATTTATTCCAGAAAGGTCCTATCGAGATCTCTCCCAAATCTCGTCTCTGCCGAACTGTCCGGAAGTCATCATCCCTTACTAGATCTGTTCTCATTCTGGAACGGCTGCATACTCAACGCGACTCCTTCTGGAAGGTATATCCAAGTACAATGCCTCGGCATACGTATCGCATCTCTGATGTCGGCGGAGTGGAACGTCGTTTCATCAAGATCTCGTATGAACCTCTTACTCCACTTTTCTAATGTCGACTGCTCTGGACTCGTCTCGTCGTGGCTGCATGGACTGAGCTCCAACGACTATCCTCGTATCTGGAGTCTCCCAAGAATGCATCTCACCACCTAGCATCCGAATGAAGTCGAACCATTCGATCGATTCGTCAAAACCTCATAATCCCCCAAGAGCTCAACATCTTGGGCATAGTTTAATAGTATCGAACACATACCACAATATCGGTGGTCCAGCCATAGAAGGGCAAACCCAAGCCTCACTAATGGCGCCGTAGAACTGCCTCAAACCCGAAGGTTCCAAGGCTTTCACACGGTCATTAAGTCGAGTTAGGGTTTCATTCTTCTAGAGGGACCATAGAATTGCCTGCATGTCTTTCCGACTACTTTAAACTTGGAATAATAGGTTTCTGACATTCGATCGTCTCTGTCGACTCTCAACGTCTCCGCGTGAAGTCGTCTCTAGATGGAATCAATCTATCTGATGACCTCGCATTTGTAAGTCCACGTTGCCCACCCCGGTACTTACGGGGAGGCGGAAAACGGAATAAAAATCGGATTTTTATGAGCTTAGGCAACATGGACTAGACTTTGAAGGATCTTTGCTAAACAAAAACAAGCTAAAGCTAACTAGAAACTAGCTAAGTGCTAGAAAGGTTATACCTTGGGCTTTATGTCCTTCTCTCCTTGCTCCTTGGAGTGGTGGAAGGAGGTCACCTTAGTCGTCTTCTCACGTCGAAGAAAGATCCACCCGAAAGCCTCGACCTTTGGCTTCAACTCCAAGCTAGAAGTAACTAGGGTGCAAGAAGTGCTAATCCTTGAACCCTAGATGAGAGTAGAGATTATCAAGAGAGGGTTTTTCTCAAGCTCAAGTGTTTCTCAACACATAAGAGGGGAGAGCTTGAGGGAGAGGAAGAACAAGAGAGAGAAAGTAAATGATAGAATAAGAATAATACGAACCATTCTCACATATATGTGTGAATTATTGTAATTAGATAATTAGCTAGATAATTGTCATGGTTAATCAAGACATGACCATTATCATTTCATTTTTAATGCAAATTGCAAGGATCAAAGAGCATCTTCCAAATGAAATGATGATGGTCAAAGTGTCAACCTAGGTCAACAAGTCAAGGAGGTCAAATGGTCAACAACCATAACCATGCACAATTATTAAACTAATATCAATTAACAATAATACACACATAAGCATTAGGGTTAATAAAATGACAATAGTCATTAACCCTAATCAAAGTCCTCTCCCTCTGTCTCAAGCAACTGTGCATACGCACCCGTATTCGTGATCCGAGGAACACGAATACAAAGAGAAAAAACCAATCCCAAATATATACTAGGATCTGGCTTAAACCAAAGCCCGCTAGTATAAGCCGTCCGGACAGCAAACGTGCACAAGTGCGCGGATGTGAACGAACCCTGTCGCAAAACCATGCGACCTCTACTCATTTTGCCTAAAGGCGAATAGCTCTCTGTGTGGGACTCTAAAGACTCGACACTACGCTGGCAGTGGGTTTAACCACAGACCGCAAGCGGCACTAGCTGTACGTAACGGTCCCCAGGTAGATGTCGATAAGAAGACTGACGAGGTGAACCCCATCTGAACTCCTACTGAGCCTGTATGTGACAATCTCCGTACAGTCCGGTCTGTTCGTCTGATACATCGCATGGCGGGCCTAGGGGGGCGGTGAACGTCAATCCCCTAATAGCGGTACAAGTCGTGTCGGAGTGTAGCCCAGAACACCCTGAGATAACACTGGAAAACTACCAGTATATCTCGCTTGCCCTGGCCAGGGACTACTCGTGTAATAGCTATCCTAGACACAGCACGATGTCAACCCCCAATACCGGGAGAGACGAATCCTGTCTAACCGTCACTGCCTCCAAGTGCTTCGGGACTGCACCCAAAAACTACCTGTTTGCACGACTCCTTTGAGCCGTGGTAGGGTAGCAATCAAAGTGCAGTGGGAACACACTCGAGGCGAAGTGACAGTGTCAAGTCAGCGGACTAAGCTGTACTCATGTCACCTGGGAACTGATAACTGACTATAGGTATAATACCAACCAACAGTTCCCGACGAGTCCTGTCCAGTGTACTCGTAACCTAACGAGCACCCGCATACTATCTCAAGTACGACGTACTGACGGCTGTGGGACAGACCGTCTCCCACGCTGGGATGAGAAGCGCATACGCTGGTCTACTCCGGAGTATCGATGCCCTGTCTCGATAGTCCAACGACTAGGGACCTGTATAAGGATGTGCTTATAGATCACCCAGCTCCCACGAGTGTGAGCGCCATCACCACGCTGGTAATCAAGCAAAGATCCTAAGGGCTCTACTAATATGTATATCAGCAATATGCTAAAAGAAACACATGCACATATTAAAACAGAGACAAACCAAGTAGCATACTACCATTTCGAGCAAGATTGTATATACAACTGTGAATATCCCAAGCTTCCATCAAGTAATATACAAACTAGTATGATACAGTAATGGCCTCTAGGGCATATACACTAACAATCTCCCACTTGCACTAAGGCCATGTACTGGCGTATCGAAGACCTATCATCTCGATCAGCCGCTCGAACTGAGTCTGGGGTAGGGCCTTCGTGAGTGGATCTGCAGTGTTGTTCTCCGTGTTTACTCTCTTCACCTCGATTTCCTGGCGATCTATGATTTCCCTGATCAGGTGGTACCGCCTCAAAATGTGCCTGGACTTATGATGGGACCTGGGTTCCTTCGCTAAAGCTATAGCGCCGTTGTTGTCGCAATACAGCGGTATTGGATCAACAATGGTAGGAACCACCTGAAGCTCCGTGAGGAACTTCTTCATCCAGACAGCTTCTTTTGAGGCATGGCAAGCAGCTATGTACTCCTCTTCCATCGTTGAGTCTGCAACGGTCTCTTGCTTGGAACTCTTCCAGCAAACCACCCTTCTATTGAGGGTAATGACATAACCCGACATAGACTTGGAGTCATCTTTGTCACTCTGGAAGCTGGAGTCAACAAAGGCCTCAAGCTGGAGGTCTTTTCCACCATACACCAAGAACATCTCCTTAGTCCTTCTCAGGTACTTGAGAATGTTCTTTACCGCTATCCAGTGTTTCTCCCCTGGGTTTGACTGATACCGGCTTACAACGCTCAATGCGTATGCTACATCTGGTCTGGTACACAACATCGCATACATTATAGAGCCTACCGCAGAAGCGTAGGATATAATAGACATGCGATCCCTTTCCAAATCAGTCTTGGGAGACATCTCTTTGGAGAGGGTGATCCCGTGACAAGCCGGTAGATTACCGCGCTTGGAATCTTCCATACTGAATCTTTTCAGTATGGTGTCAATGTACCTTGACTGTGAAAGTCCCAACATCCTCTTAGATCTATCACGATAGATCTGGATCCCCAGAATATAGTTGGCATTCCCCAGGTCCTTCATGGAGAACCTCTGCGATAAGAATCCCTTGACTGACTGTAGCATAGGAATATCATTTCCTATTAGGAGAATGTCTTCCACGTACAAGATGAGGAATACCACAGTTCTCCCTACAATCTTACTGTAAATGCATGGTTCATCTGGGTTTTTGATAAAGTCGAATTCTTTGACAGTATCATCAAAGCAGATGTTCCAACTCCGCGATGCCTGCTTAAGTCCATAAATGGACTTGAGCAACTTGCACACTCTACCGCTGCTCCCACTCTGAATGAATCCCTCCGGCTGATCCATATAGACGCACTCTTCTAAATTTCCATTTAGGAAAGCCGTCTTTACGTCTATCTGCCAGATTTCATAATCGTGGAAGGCAGCAATGGCAAGAAGGATCCGAATGGATTTCAGCATAGCCACTGGAGAAAAGGTCTCGTCATAGTCCAAGCCAGGTCTTTGACGAAAACCCTTTGCAACAAGTCTAGCTTTATAGGTCTCAACCTGCCCATCTACACCAATCTTCTTTCTGAAGATCCATTTGCAGCCTACGGGTTTTACCCCTTCTGGAGCAAAGTCCAAAGTCCAAACTTTGTTGGTGTACATGGACTCCATCTCGGCCCGCATTGCATCCAGCCATTTTACCGAGTCACCGCTCTGGATGGCTTGTTGGAAGCTAGTAGGCTCACCATAATCCATGGTGCAATCCTCTCTATCCCCGTCTATGAGAAAACCGTAGTATCTCTCGGGCGGATGAGACTGCCTACTACTCCTGCGGAGTGGCACTGGAATGTCCGGTTCTCCTGAACCTAATGGTTCTACCAAGGTTTCAGTAACAGCTTGTGGTTCTGGAATTTCTTCCAGTTCTATTGCGCTCCCACTTATCTGATTTTCTAAAAATTCAGTTTCCAAGAAGTGGGCATGCTGAGAAACAAAAACCTTTTGTTCCTCTGCGGAATAGAAAAGATACCCCTTGGAGTTCTTTGGGTATCCCACAAATTTACACAGTACTGAACGTGCCTCGAGCTTGTCCGCATGCTGCTTTTTTACAAAAGCTGGACATCCCCATGTCTTAAGGTGCTTGAGACAGGGTTTCTTCCCACTCCACATCTGATATGGGATGGTAGGCACAGTCTTGGTTGGAGCCTTGTTCAAGAGATATGCAGCTGTTTCTAGTGCATAACCCCAGAAGGATCGCGGCAACTTAGCCTTACTCATCATGGAACGAACCATATCCAATAGGGTTCGATTCCACCTTTCCGATACACCGTTGTGTTGTGGTGTGTATGGAGGAGTAAGTTGAGAGAGAATTCCATTCTCTTTTAAGTAGCCCAGAAACTCGGCACTTAAGTATTCACCACCTCGATCAGATCTCAGTGTCTTGATACTTTTTCCTGTTTGTTTTTCAACTTCATTCTTGTATTCTTGAAATTTCTCAAAGGCCTCGGATTTGTGCTTCATCAAGAAGACATGCCCATACCTTGAGAAATCATCTGCGAAAGTATTGAAGTATGAATAACCACTTCGCGCATGTGTAGACATTGGACCACACACATCACTGTGTATGAGTCCCAAGAGCTCGCTTGCTCTTTCTCCGTGTCCAGTGAACGGAGTCTTTGTCATCTTTCCCATGAGACAAGATTCACAAGTGGCATAAGACTGATACTCAAACGGATTCAAGTATCCCTCTTTATGTAACTTTGTTAACCGTGTCTCATTAATGTGACCCAGTCTACAATGCCATAAGAAAGCCTGATTTGTTTCCGGAGACTTTCTTTTAAGTGTGTTCTGGACACTGAAGATCTGATCTTGATTTAATACGTATATCCCGTTTTGTAATGTACCTGACCCAATCAGAACTTGATTTAGGTGGATGTTAACTACATCGCTTACAAAAATAAAATCATATCCTTCCTTAGAAATTAAGGATACAGATATGATATTACAAGTCGCACCTGGTACATAAAAACAGTTACGCAGAATCAATATCTGCCCAGTTGTCAGTCCTAGATGATATTCCCCTACGGATTCAGCATACATGCTCATTCCGTTAGCAACCCTGAGAGTCATATCACCTTTCCTGATAACCTTACGGTTTCTCAGAGCTTGTAACGAATTACAGATATGAGATCCTGATCCGGTATCCAATACCCAGGAAGTAGGGTTAACTGACATACAGTTCTCAATTACAAACACACCCGAAGCCGAAGCCACAACATGCTTCGAATTCTGGCTACTCGCTTTGCAAGCCCTGCAATCCTTCTGCCCATGTTCATTCCCGTAACAATAGGAACATCCCTCTTTTACTACATCCATTCCCGAAACTTCTGCCTTTCCCTTTCTTTCTACTTCCCTGGTTTCCTTCAGGGTAGTAGGTAGAGACTGCTGAACTAAGTCAGCATCTGACCCGTTCTTCAACGTGGTCTTCAGGTCCGAGAGCTCAAAAGAGCTGGTCTCTGTAAGGACGTTGTCCCCTACAGATGACCCGATAGCCAACCTCGCTGGAAGCAATTTGTTCGAGGTCTCATATCTTGCGATACGAGATTGCTCTCCATATAAAACTTTGTTATGGAGGAAGATAGAAGTAGAGTCCATCTTCTCGTGCTGCCTCAGGTATATATCATCAACTGAGGCTAACACGAGGCACTTGGCTTTCGCACAGTCTTCTTCCGATGTCCTACGGATATCAATATCCGTGACAGGGGAAACTGGACCTGAGACGGCAGGGGTTGGATCAGTCAAGAGGTGTCCCAGCTTGTCCTGGGCAATGGACATCTGGACAGACCTTTGCCAGTCAAAACAGTCAGATTCAGTCATTTTATTATCTAGATGTAACCTAGGTGCGGTCATTAGGTCGCTGCATTTAAGAGAGAGAGAAGAAAACACTTAGCATGATGCTCTTGCAAGTTTAGATTGGTTTTTAATTTATCTAAACAGGATGGCTCCCACTGTCTCTCGAATCCCTTCTCAAACCGTAAAGAAAGGATTAGTCGGGATCAATCTCACCGTACAATACTTGCTTAACCGTTCAGCCAGGCCAGTGTCGGTACTTCGAGGGAGGTTTTCCAACGCTTTCGCAAAGTTCCTTAATTAAGTAACCTCTTTTCCCTGTGGACGTAGCCCCGCTAACACCTTTCTAGACACCTACTAAGTTTATAGCATTGATCGTTAAGTGAGAGTTTTCCCGAGGAGTAGCATATACTCACAGTAGGATCGGGATCCAAATATCATTGCGTGATAAAACCGAAGGAATTCTACCAGAATCATCACACTCCAAATGGTATGCAGCGCTAGCAAGTTTCAGTACTTATGAAACTCCCGATGTGGATTTTTGCCCCATGCTTTTATGACCTTGACGAAGGTCAACAAATCATAAGTCACATGTCAAGTTCTACCCGTCATTATCCAGGTTAATTTGAACCCATCCGTACATACCCTTGACGAAGGTCAACAAGGTAGTACGACTGTCCCAAACCAACGCATCTATCTATGCTGCATATGAACACCCAACAGCTACCAATCACTATGCCTTGACGAAGGTCAACAAACATAGCTTGAATACTATTGAATATCCATACGAAATGACGGAGGGCTACGAATGGTTTTGGCGAAACCGTGAACGTAGTGAACTTGATATAATCGATGGAACGAGATAGCTTTTAAAAGGAGTGGTTCAAGCTTCGCGTTTAAAAGTTTAGTTTTGAAAAGAACCGAGTGGTTTTCAAAGTGTTCCAATCGACTTTTACTTGGTTTATTTTCTTGCATTAGTTCTTCTAATGCGTCCCATAATTTAATCCTACCATTGCAGAAAACAACCAAAATATGACGTACGCTTATGCCATTCGCATTTGCCACGGGGCCCCATCATCACCCGTTAGGTTACTTAACTAACGACAGAGCGGGGGCTGGGCTAGTGCGGCTGTAAAACATAAGCAACGCCTAAATAGTTATCATATATAAATATATAGCAATGATAGACATTACAGATCACAGATGAATACATTGGATATACTAGGAATCCGCAATCCGTTCGAGCCTGCAACGAACAGCGGATTACACGGTCGTGGTGAATAGCCAAATACCCCACCCAAGACCCCTACGGGTGCGGCAAACTACCCGCCAAGTACCCGAAGCGAAGCAACCTCCCTCACCACCGTGAGTAGGCTACTCGGCACTTCGAGATACCCGGTAGTTTGTGCACCCCTCCATGGGTCTATCCTAGGAGCAAAAACAGTAAAAAGAATTATACAATGACGGCTACAACCCCGACCCGGTTGTGCGGCCAAACAAATAATAATATTACATCAATTTACATATTACAATGAATGAAAGAAAAAGCAACACTCATCTCACATCCACCCCGGCTATTCATCCGCGACAATCCAACCCATTCATATACACATACCATCATCAAACACAGATCACAGATATGTATAACCCCGACTAATCGACATATAGCGATTAGCTGACGTTCAATACATATAAACATCACAGATATAACCTTTTAGTCAAAGTGTATTGAAGTTCGATAAAAAATACGGATTTATAGGCTCCCAAAAACAAATTTCTATTCTGGAAAATCTGGGCACATATAAACCATCTTATAAATCCCAAAACCAAGCCATAAATACACTGCACCAAACTCGACCCAGTGAAGAGCCAAGACGGCCGCGGTTGCGCGGCAATAGCTTGCTATTGCCACGGAAACGCGGCACTTTGAACGAATCACTGGATCATTTTTGGTGGCTTTCTTCACAAAACCCTGAGATGATTTTTGGAGTATGATTTATTTTGTTTTGAACAGAAAAAAATTTAACAGAAACTTAGGGTTTTGAAAACTCGGTTTTTTGATTTTTCCGATTCGAAGTTCGATACACTCTACTACCTAGCTAGTTTATATTTAGTTAGGCTCTGATACCACTTTAAGTCCACGTTGCCCACCCCGGTACTTACGGGGAGGCGGAAAACGGAATAAAAATCGGATTTTTATGAGCTTAGGCAACATGGACTAGACTTTGAAGGATCTTTGCTAAACAAAAACAAGCTAAAGCTAACTAGAAACTAGCTAAGTGCTAGAAAGGTTATACCTTGGGCTTTATGTCCTTCTCTCCTTGCTCCTTGGAGTGGTGGAAGGAGGTCACCTTAGTCGTCTTCTCACGTCGAAGAAAGATCCACCCGAAAGCCTCGACCTTTGGCTTCAACTCCAAGCTAGAAGTAACTAGGGTGCAAGAAGTGCTAATCCTTGAACCCTAGATGAGAGTAAAGATTATCAAGAGAGGGTTTTTCTCAAGCTCAAGTGTTTCTCAACACATGAGAGGGGAGAGCTTGAGGGAGAGGAAGAACAAGAGAGAGAAAGTAAATGATAGAATAAGAATAATACGAACCATTCTCACATATATGTGTGAATTATTGTAATTAGATAATTAGCTAGATAATTGTCATGGTTAATCAAGACATGACCATTATCATTTCATTTTTAATGCAAATTGCAAGGATCAAAGAGCATCTTCCAAATGAAATGATGATGGTCAAAGTGTTAACCTAGGTCAACAAGTCAAGGAGGTCAAATGGTCAACAACCATAACCATGCACAATTATTAAACTAATATCAATTAACAATAATACACACATAAGCATTAGGGTTAATAAAATGACAATAGTCATTAACCCTAATCAAAGTCCTCTCCCTCTGTCTCAAGCAACTGTGCATACGCACTCGTATTCGTGATCCGAGGAACACGGATACAAAGAGAAAAAACCAATCCCAAATCTATACTAGGATCTGGCTTAAACCAAAGCCCGCTAGTATAAGCCGTCCGGATAGCAAACGTGCACAAGTGTGCGGATATGAACGAACCCTGTCGCAAAACCATGCGACCTCTACTCATTTTGCCTAAAGGCGAATAGCTCTCTGTGTGGGACTCTAAAGACTCGACACTACGCTGGCAGTGGGTTTAACCACAGACCGCAAGCGGCACTAGCTGTACGTAACGGTCCCCAGGTAGATGTCGATAAGAAGACTGACGAGGTGAACCCCATCTGAACTCCTACTGAGCCTGTATGTGACAATCTCCGTACAGTCCGGTCTGTTCGTCTGATACATCGCATGGCGGGCCTAGGGGGGCGGTGAACGTCAGTCCCCTAATAGCGGTACAAGTCGTGTCGGAGTGTAGCCCAGAACACCCTGAGATAACACTGGAAACCTACCAGTATATCTCGCTTGCCCTGGCCAGGGACTACTCGTGTAATGGCTCTCCTAGACACAGCACGATGTCAACCCCCAATACCGGGAGAGACGAATCCTGTCTAGCCGTCACTGCCTCCAAGTGCTTCGGGACTGCACCCAAAAACTACCTGTTTGCACGACTCCTTTGAGCCGTGGTAGGGTAGCAATCAAAGTGCAGTGGGAACACACTCGAGGCGAAGTGACAGTGTCAAGTCAGCGGACTAAGCTGTACTCATGTCACCTGGGAACTGATAACTGACGATAGGTATAATACCAACCAACAGTTCCCGACGAGTCCTGTCCAGTGTACTCGTAACCTAACGAGCACCTGCATACTATCTCAAGTATGACGTACTGACGGCTGTGGGACAGACCGTCTCCCACGCTGGGATGAGAAGCGCATACGCTAGTCTACTCCGGAGTATCGATGCCCTGTCTCGATAGTCCAACGACTAGGGACCTGTATAAGGATGTGCATATAGATCACCCAGCTCCCACGAGTGTGAGCGCCATCACCATGCTGGTAATCAAGCAAAGATCCTAAGGGCTCTACTAATATGTATATCAGCAATATGCTAAAAGAAACACATGCACATATTAAAGCAGAGACAAACCAAGTAGCATACTACCATTTCGAGCAAGATTGTATATACAACTGTGAATATCCCAAGCTTCCATCAAGTAATATACAAACTAGTATGATACAGTAATGGCCTCTAGGGCATATACAGTAACAGCATCGGGGTAGGCGAACGAACCACCTGTCCTAGTCATTCATCATCGGGTGACTAGCGACCTTCTAGCATCTATTAGTACAACTCGTCCTGCAATAGCTTCAACATATGGGGCGATATCTCGTCACTCGCAGCAACAACTGGCTCACTCGTCTGCACGCTGAACAGTGCCTCAATCATCATGAGTAAGCAATACTCCAACGGTCATCAAAATCTGGCTGGCCTCTGTCAGTGGCTCAATCCTCTAGTGCTGATCGGCACGTCCAAGTAATCTCATACAGCGATCTATCAAGCACTCGGGGCGTGAAAACACAATAAAAAGACACATCTTCGCAATCGTGTGTCGCCGGAATTTCGCCCTGGTCAGTCCTCGTTCGTGACGAGCTCGTGCTGACCGCAACTCTAGCCGTAGCTCTCCTTGCCCGTAATCGTGGCAGCAAAACCATAACTGGTACTGATGAGGCTAGATCGGAATGAATATAATACTGAGCAAAGAAATGTACATCCTAAGGCTTCTTAAGTGGAGTAGCGTATCGTAAATATGCCGCGAAACATACCCACGGTACGTCACTCTACTTTAGTTACCTATTCCATCAACCAAGGGTCATCCTACGCTCTGAAGGTAAAACCTAACGCTCTGATACCAACTTTGTCACGTCCCGAAAGTACGGAACATGACCGGCACTTAAACTACGAAACGTCTCGAGGCGTACGTAATCCAAGTAAGCCGAAAACCCAAAAATGCAAACCAAGAAAAGTAGTAGAGTGAAGGAAAACCAATTTAAACAAGTAGTTTTAATAGCATAAGCCGAATTATGCAGTTTTAAAAAAAACATCAATATTTCCCGAAAATTTCGGCAGAGTCTCCTTTGTAAATACTGGCTCCTAAACGGGATACAACATGAATAGTATACGAAATCAATAAAAGGCATCCCCAAGCAGGAGCTAGCTCTTCGTCAATCGACGGTCACAACCACACAAGCAATATAATATACAACGCCAACGGCGAGGATCCAAAACTCAAAACCACAAGAAAACCACAGAAATAAAACGCGCGACTCTAAGGTCGAAAGAATAACATCACTGGTCTCTATCTCTGAAATAAATACATGTTTGGTTGATGGAACTTCTAGATACGATACAAGTAAACCCACCTACTAACAAATCACCCGAAGGAAACTATACCCACAAGCCGTAATGAAACCTGTACGGCAAACCTGCAAGAAACTGGGGCACAACGGGGGTGAGTTGCCAACTCGTGAATAGAAAAACATCTACACACAGAAATCGCATAAATAACGCAACCTAGGTCAATGATCATAATATATCCTCAAATATATGAATAACATGTAGCCTATAACAATGGCTAGGGTAATATCTAACCCGTGTGTGATCTCATGTGCCCGTGTCAGTGCCTCAGGTAGCAATATATCATATGAATGAGGTATGAATGCATGAAAACAGAATACATGTAAATGAAGAAACTGTTTTCATAAATTAGTGAGATTTCCTTTGTATTTTTAAAATGAGGTATCATAAATGAAATCAGCATCAACAGTGTCTAGCATCGACAAAAAACATAAATCTCAATGTCTCAAAACCTCAGGCTCCGGCTATCCGGACTGGCCTGTATCATCAAATCTCAGTACCTCAATATCTAGAAATCTCAATGTCTCAATCTCAATATCTAGGGCGCCGTCAGTCCAGACCGGGCCCTACCATCCATCTCAAGACCACGACGGTATCCTCCAGATATCCGACGCGTCGGGTAAAATCACCGGTAGGTAGTCTCCTCCTGCCAGGCTCATCGTCATCACCACGAGCTTCTTTCCCCGGGGTACCTTACCGGGTCCACAATGTACCCGAAACGGTTCATCCAAGTCCTCGAATCGGGTCTCTAAATCCATCAGCAAACTCATGGTGGACGACTCATACATCATGGGAAAACCCACGCTTTTCAATTAAAAAGGGAAAGAAGAAGTTGTATATGTTTTGAGGTTTTCCCCAAATCCAGAAAATCTCATGGAAATCCGAATCCAAAACCTCAATAGCACGTAAAAAGTGAATATATGCATGAGAATCCATGAATGCGGCATAACAATGAATAACAGTATGCATGAAGTAGCAGGTAATAACTACAATGTCTAAACTAACATATAAGGCAAGTACACTAATATCATGTCTAAACTATTAGCTAACAGGCTACGTCAAGCAATAATATTTTCTAAGGTGTACGTGACATGGTAATTACCGATGAAGATGTGTGTGAGCCGGCAAGTAAGTGTACGTAGTACATACTCATCTTCGGTAATGGTGCTGGTGTCCTAACCACAAGATATCAACAGTAGAATATGAAGCATAATATAAGCATGTGATGCGGAGCGAACAACAATAATGAGCGGGAGCTGAATACTAGACGCAACGATAACTAATCTGCATTAACCTAATATAAGTCCTACAATGGTGCCTTTTGAAATAACACGAATCGTGGGGTTTTGAAAATAGGGGCTACGGTGTTTTTAAGAAAAGATACGTTTTTTTTTTGAAATATCCGTAGAATCCCTTGACTTGTCTTTTAAAATACGCACGATTTGTAAGCTTTGAAATAGGTAGGAACCGAATCTAATCTAACAACTAACTAAACTAAAGGGCTAAGCTACAAGCTAGACTACAGGTAAGGAAACCGCCTAACATCTGAGTCGATACATATACATACCTGTATATATATTAGTCGGTGATCCCGCCTCAATAATATCATATCCGATACCATATCTATAATCAGACATCCCAAGTCAAGAGTGCGGATCAATCATCAAGATATAGCTTGTACGTAAATCCGTCGTACGGCATCCCCAAATCTGGGTACGGGTCAATATCATATTCCTCACACTATTCCTCTGGTATCCTCTTTATCCAAGATCATAGTCTAGGGTACTGACCTATGTCTAGTACAATACTAATATCCTCAATATACTCATGATCTGACTACTGATCGACAATCTCGTACAAACCGATATCGTCAGCACATATCATCATCAAAGGGTATACATCGCCCGATACGGCCTAATATCAATATCCTAGCATATCATGCCTCATATCACGATCACATGTCGACCATTTTATTTATAACACTATTCACCCGTATCGCCGCCCCAAGATCCGCTATAACACCAGGACGTACCTCAAGTACGAATCCTGCCATATCACCGATATCACAACCACAAAATAAATCTCATCGACTCAGCTCAATCCCAAGTATCATCCTCAAATCCGTATGTGAACACATAGTCCCATACCCATGTGAACACATAACTATAAAGAATCCCATGAGCATATATAAATAGGAATGTATGCAAGTATGTATGTGTGTATTTGTAGTGCAACACTACCCTAGGGTTCGCAACACTAAAATAATCCAACACACCAATATCCATCCTAAACATCGTTATTAATCCCAAATAACATATAATAATTGTTGGTGTGTATACGCATCCGTACACACCACCACGGACTGCGGGGGTGCTATACGCCATCCACCCGACTTCTCCCCGTAGATATAAATCTACTCACCTGGTCCTCGCTCGCCGGTGCCGACGTCGCCACGCGCTTGCTTGTCGTCTCGAAGTTCACATGGGGTACCTACATATCATAACGCACCGTATCGCATTAAAATCCGACTCATGACCAAAACGACTCACGAATCCCACATAGGTCAAAACTTATTGTTGCTTCACAAATCGACCCAAAAACCCTCGACGTCCGCGTTCAAACGCCAAACCATCGAGAAAACTCCCAACACACTCATTTGTACAGTTACAAGCACTAATTATAATATAAAATAGCTTAAAATTCACAAAAACCCCAATTTCACTTAAAAAGTCATTTTTCGGAAAATCTAGCAAGCACAAATCACCGTTTTAGTACAAAACTCGATGTATAAACGAATCTAGCGGCCACAATATTCACTAAATATCTTAAATAAGTCATAAAAATAATTCCCATAATTTAATCTCGTTAAATTCCAAAAACCCTAAAATTCTAGTTTACAAAATACCTAAATTTTAACAATTTTATAGCAAAATGCACAAACAACAATTTAGGTTGGATTTGCAAGATCTAAGTTGCTAAACAACAAATTAAGATGTTAATAATGTGATAAAACCCTAACCATAATTTAATCTCACCTATATATGCATTTCATAAAAACCTAGTTTGCATAAAAAGCTTATTTATTGCAAATTTTAAATTAACAAATTGCAACTAGCAACTAGATTAGGTTTTACATTCATTAAGATGTTAAACTAAACATTGCATCCCTAATGATATAATAAAAACCCTAATTGAAATCACAACTCTTACTAGATTTTTCAAAACATTCAATTAATCCCAAACTATTAACTAATTATGCTTGATTTAAAGTATTCAAACAACAATTAGCCATAAGGTTAAGAATTTACCCCACAATCATCTTGAGATCTAGCACAAATCTAGTCTCCCAAACATACTTCCCTTCACCAAGATCCATACTAGAATGGTCAAGTATAAATGGGTAGGGATTCGATTTTGATTTTGTGGAATTTTTGAGGCATTTTTGATGGAATTTTGAAGAGAAAAGAGAAGAAGAAATGAGGTGGGGCTGAAGAAGAGGGGGGCTCGGTCAAGTGCAGGTGGGGGAAGTATGGGGGGTGTGTGAGGTGGGGAAAAGTCAAGTGGGGAAGGTTCAAGTCAACACAAAAGTCAAAAGTCCATACTCATTATCTATTTCTTTTCATTTCCCTTTTCTTTTCATTTGTTTTGCTTCTCTCATTTTTTTTTTAGTGGGAACTTGGGTAATGGGCTGCCATGGGCTCAGCCAAGGAGGGGAAATTGGGTTTGTGTGGGTGAGGGAAAAATAATAAATGATATACCCCAATTTCCATTAACACTAAATTCACCGGAAAAAGCTTTTTTCTTCGATATTTTCTAAACCCTTTTGGCAAACGATTTCATTTCAAAAACCACATGATAAATTTTTTTTTAATGTGTCATGATGCACAAAATTTGTTTCAACTCATTCCAATTTGTAATTTTCCCTAATTAAATGTATTAGTGACGGCTTAAAATAATAATAAAATAAATTTTTTCAGAAAATTTGAAATTTCACCAGTGGCTCAATAAACACCAAATACTAGCAATTACATAGCTAGAATATGTATATTTAATTTTTATAATAAGATATTTGCATTTTGACTTTTTACAGAAAACCCCCTTATTTTACCGATTTTCTGAAATTTCTCCGAAACGATTTTCAAAACGCTACAGTTCTATTAAATTTTCACTAATCGTTTGTGGTTCTAGAATCACTTCCAGTTCTACCATACTCGCACTATTTCTTTCTGAAAAAAATTCATTTTACTAAAACTGTGGCGGGTCAAGAACAATATCACTATTGATCTTCCAGATGGTAGAAAGTTAATCCTTGTCATAGCCTGGGATAACCCAAAAAATGCCATTACAGAAACGTGCCTTGAGTTATCCAGAGTCTGGTTTTAAACATAAGCCGGACAACTCCATATACCTTAACATCGTTAAGATATGAACCATTCTATACACAATATAGAAACAGAGGCACTGATTTAATTGGAACCATATTCAAATCATGCAGCTGTCTCCAGTGCATGTCAACTAAATGGAAGGAGGACGATCAACATTACTCAACTAGGATTGCATCCAGATATAAGTAACCTGAAAGAGAAGCAAGTTCACAAAACCATTACTATCAACTGAATACCAAACACAAGTATCTACATCTTCGATTACCTTGAAGAATCCTGATACTTGCAACACATGGTTCTCTACTTTATTCTTGTACCTATAACTTCTCAAAACTTGGACCTTGCATTTCTACAAAATACTTGTCTAAAACTGGAGAAGTTACAAGTAAACAGAATATAGTACGAATACCAACCCCTCTGTCCTAATGGACACTGGACAACATACAATACTTTGTATAAGTCCCCTGAGTTGAATAACTCAAACCCTGTGCGTCGTAGGTTGAAAACTGTACTATGGTTAAGAAGAATTACACCGCTGTTTAATACTCCTTACCTAACCATCAACTGATATAGGTAAATGTTATGGACATAATTTTAAAAAGTTATATCTCACTTTATGAAATAAACGTACATATATATATGTTTGAAATTGGTGCATAACAACGGATATTCAAAATCAAATATTTGCCGTCAGGCAAAACCCCAGGCGATTTTCTCAAATATCACCAATTACAACGAATTCCGATATAATGAGGATATAATCACCTAATTCCCAATAAGTTACTCCCACTCATCATCTGTAAAACCATACAGATGTGAGAATCATGTTTAGTAAATACATACCCTAGAGTAAGGTTCTAATTGGAAAATCAGTTTTCAATTAACAACGCATAGTGAAACTGAAACATGAAAATGTTTCGAAGGGGTATTCGGGTATTCCTAGTAATGCATCTTCCACTATCCAGATTCATGACTATAACCGTATATTTCTTTTGCCATCTCTCCAAATCCCTTTATTTGTCTTTATTCATCACCTTCTGTACACCCCCTTTAGGCTAAATGGTTTTCTTCCTTCCCTACCGTTCGGCACCAGCCTATGGTATGGAAGAAGAATATCCAATAAGCGTAATAGGTGTACCCTCCCAACCTAAAGACCCCCCGCAACCTGAGAGATGGTAATGATAAAAGAAAAACTGAATAATCCTATTCAATTTCTAATAAACAAGAGAAATGCAAAGGTGAAGAAGGAGTGGCGATGAGCTATGCGGTTTGGTCGTGAATGATAGCAGTCGCATTTTACTTTGCTCTTTTTCTAATTCCTGTTAGGTCCACGTTACCTCTCCCGGTTCTTTCGGGGTTGCGGAAACGGTAAAACAAAATTTTTTCTGAACATGGTAACATGGACTGTAAAAGCCGGATCTTTACTAAACAATACACTAGCATCCTATCTAGAGATTTATCTACTCGGTTAGGGGTTATACCTCAACTTGTACTCCTTCTCTTCTTGTTGTTCTTCTCCTTGCTTGCTCCGAGGCTTGATCCGGACTTTGGTCACCTCCGCGGCCTCCTTGAGTCGAAGACGATCCACCCGAGAGATGTACACCGAGCTCCACCTCGAGCCGAGGTAACTAGGGCAAAGAGATCGCTAATCTAGAAGCCCTAGGTTGTATAGAGGAGATGTATGGATGTGTTTGTCTTTGTGGGATCTTTTTCTCTCAACACATGAGATCAAAAGATGAGATCAAGAGGAGGAAGAAGAAGGAGAAACTTAGCAACCATGGAGCTTTTCTTTTTCTTCTCACTTCAAGAGAGAGAATGAGAAGAGAATAATGAAAAGATTAAGCCAAAAGAAATGAACCATGGTTCTAATAATACACAAAATCATCATTACTAATCCTATCATGATAGAAGTTGATGGCACATTGAATTGACCATTATCATAACACAAGAAATAAAAAGAAAATGAAAGAAGAGTGTGGATCTCTCTTGAAGGTCAATGGTCAACACGGTCAACGGGTCAACAAAGTCAAGAGAGATCTAAGTGGTCAAATGGTCAATGCAATTAGCCATCACTAATCTATCACTAAAAGGATCAGTAAACAATGTCTCCGGCGCATAACGGTTTTGACCAAACGAATTGTCAAAACCCTAATGAGTGTGCCACATTACGGTTTTGGCCGAACCTGTAAGTCCATGCTACCTCTCCCGGTACTTTCGGGAAAGCGGAATTTGGTAAAAAACAATTTTTTCGGAGGTGGTAACATGGACCTATAGCCCGGAACTTGGTTAAACTTCTATCTAACATCCTAACTAAGAGTTTCTAGCTACTCGGTTAGGGGGTTATACCTAGCTTGTCTTGAACTCCTTCGTCTTCAAGCTCCGGTGGTGGTCCGATGGCTCCTTCTCGTCGTCTCCGTACGCCGAAGATAGATCCACTTGAAAGCTCCAACCTTTAGCTCCTTCTTCGTTCTTTGAAGAAACTAGTTCACTTGGTTTGCTAAACCTAGTGAACTAGAATGAGTAGAGAGGAAATAGAATGGGATTTTATCTATGGTTCTTGATTCTCAACTCATGAGACAAGAGAACCATAGATCAAGAGAGGGAGCAAGAGGTTGAGGGTGAGAGCAAGAGGAGAGCTCAAGAACAAGAGAGAGAATGAGCAAGAAAGAATGAGCAAGTATTTTGTCTCTCACCCTCTCATAATCCAAAGCAATGATAACTCATCATATTAACAAAAGTCTTATGTGATGGTTAGAAGCAACCACAACCATATCATTTCATGCACTCATTTTACACAAATGAGCAAGTAAACAAAAGTCTTTGCCATGAAATGATGGCTATGGTTATCATGATGGTCAACTAGTCAAGCCTAGTCAACCGGTCAACAAGTCAACAAAAGTCAACAAGTCAACAAGTCAACAAAAGTCAACAAGTCAACAACCATATCACCATAATACTTAATTAATATAATAGTTAATCACATATCATATTCTCATTAGGGTTGAGCATAAAGTCAAATAGTCAACGGTCAACTGTCAACAACCCTAATGAGAATCCGCTGCCTCTGCCTCCCTGTCAACTGTGCATACACACCCGCATCCGCGTTCCGAGGAACACGAATGCAAACTGGATAAATCCAATCCCATAAGGTACACTAGGATCTGGCTTAAACCAAAGCCCGCTAGTGTAAACTGTCCGGACACTGTACGTGCACAAGTGCACGGATGTGACCGAACCCTGTCGCAAAACCATGCGACCTGTCGCAATACCATGCGACCTCTACTCTTTTTCCTAAAGGCGAAAAGCTTTCTGTGTGGGACTCTAAAGACTCGACACTACGCTGGCAGTGGGTTTAACCACAGACCGCAAGCGGCAATAGCTGTGCGTAACGGTCCCCAGGTAATGCCGACAAGAAGACCGACGAGGCGAAACCCATCTGAACTCCTACTGAGCCTGAGTGTGACATTCTCCGTACAGTCCGGTCTGTTCGTCTGATACATCGCATGGCGGGCCTAGGGGGTGGTATACGTCAGTCCCCCAATAGCGGTACAAGTCGTGCCGGAGCGAAGCCCAAAACACCCTGAGATAACACTGGAAACCTACCAGTATATCTCGTTTGCCCTGGCCAGGGACTACTCGTGTAATGGCTCTCCTAGACACAGCGCGATGTCAACCCCCAATACCGGGAGAGACGAATCCTGTCTAACCGTCACTGCCTCCAAGTGCTTCGGGACTGCACCCAACCACTACCTGTTTGCACGACTCCTTTGAGCCGTGGTAGGGTAGTGATCAAAGTACAGTGGGAACACACTTGAGGCGAAGTGACAGTGTCAAGTCAGCGGACTAAGATGTACTCATGTCACCTGGGAACTGATAACTGACGATAGGTATAATACCAACTAGTCAGTTCCCGACGAGTCCTGTCCAGTGTACCCGTAACCTAACGAGCACCCGCATACTATCTCAAGTACGACGTACTGACGGCTGTGGGACAGACCGTCTCCCACACTGGGATGAGAAGCGCATGCGCTGGTCTACTCCGGAGTATCGATGCCCTGTCTCGATAGTCCTGCGACCAGGGACCAGCATAAGGATGTGCTTATAGATTACCCAGCCCCACTAGTGTGACGGCCATCACATCGCTGGTAATCAAGCAAAGATCCTAAGGGCTCTACTAATGTGTATAGGCGATATACAAAAATAAACACATGTACACATTGAAGTAGAAACAAACCAAGTAGCATACTACTATTTTGAGCAAGATTGTATATACAAGGTGAATATCCCAAGCATCCATTAAGTAATATACAAACTAGTATGATACAGTAATGGCCTCTAGGGCATATACACTAACAATCTCCCACTGGCACTAAGGCCATGTACTGGCGTATCGAAGACCTATCATCTCGATCAGCCGCTCGAACTGAGTCTGGGGCAGGGCCTTGGTGAATGGATCTGCAGTGTTATCTTCTGAAGCGACTCTCCGAACCTCGATCTCCTGGCGATCTACGATCTCCCTGATCAGGTGATACCGCCTTAAGATGTGCCTGGATTTCTGATGGGACCTTGGTTCCTTCGCTAAAGCTATAGCCCCGTTGTTGTCGCAATACAGAGGTATTGGATCAACAATGGACGGAACCACCTGAAGTTCTTTCAAGAACTTCCTCATCCAGACAGCTTCTTTTGCGGCATCAGATGCAGCGATGTATTCCGCTTCCATCGTCGAGTCTGCAACGGTTTCTTGTTTGGAACTCTTCCAACACACCGCCCCTCCATTGAGGGTAAAGACAAAACCCGACATGGACTTGGAATCATCCTTGTCACTCTGGAAGCTGGAGTCAGCAAAGGCCTCGATCTGGAGGTCTTTTCCGCCATACACCAAGAACATCTCCTTAGTCCTTCTCAGGTACTTGAGAATGTTCTTTACCGCTATCCAGTGTTTCTCCCCAGGGTTTGACTGATACCGGCTTACCACACTCAGTGCATAAGCTACATCCGGTCTGGTACACAACATCGCATACATTATAGAGCCTACCGCAGAAGCGTAGGGTATAATAGACATGCGATCCCTCTCCAAATCAGTCTTGGGAGACATCTCTTTAGAGAGGGTGATCCCGTGACAAGCCGGTAGGTTACCGCGCTTGGAATCTTCCATACTGAATCTCTTCAGTATGGTGTCGATGTACCTGGACTGTGAAAGTCCTAATATCCTCTTGGATCTGTCACGGTAGATCCGGATACCCAGAATGTACGAGGCATCACCCAGGTCTTTCATGGAGAACCTGTGTGACAAGAACCCCTTGACAGATTGTAGCATAGGAATGTCATTTCCTATTAAGAGAATGTCATCCACGTATAAAACGAGGAATACTACAGTTCTCGCTACAAATCTACTATAGATGCATGGTTCATCTGGATTTTTGATAAAGCCAAATTCTTTGACCGTCTCATCAAAGCAGATGTTCCAACTCCGCGATGCCTGCTTTAGTCCATAGATAGACTTAAGCAACTTGCACACCTTTCCGCTGCTCCCACTCTGAATGAAACCCTCTGGCTGGTCCATATAGACACACTCCTCTAAATTTCCATTTAGAAAAGCGGTCTTTACGTCCATTTGCCAGATCTCATAATCGTGGAAGGCAGCAATGGCAAGAAGGATCCGAATGGATTTCAGCATAGCTACTGGAGAAAAGGTTTCGTCATAGTCCAAGCCAGGTCTTTGACGGAAACCCTTTGCTACCAGCCTAGCTTTATAGGTCTCAACCTGTCCATCTACACCAATCTTCCTTTTGAAGATCCACTTGCATCCTACGGGTTTTACCCCGTCTGGAGCAATGTCCAACGTCCATACCTTGTTGGTGTACATGGACTCCATTTCGGTCCGCATTGCATCCAGCCATTTCACTGAGTCAACGCTCTGAACGGCCTGCTGGAAGCTAGTAGGCTCATCATAATCTATGATGCAATCCTCTCTATCCCCGTCTATGAGAAAACCGTAGTATCTCTCGGGCGGATGAGACTGCCTACTACTCCTGCGGAGCGGCGTAGGAATGTCCTGTTCTGTTGAACCCTCTGGTTCCACTAAGCTTTCAGTAACAGTCTGTGGTTCTGGAACTTCTTCCAGTTCTATTGTGCTCCCACTTATCTGGGTTTCCAAAAACTCAGTTTCCAAGAAGTAGGCATGACGAGAAACAAGGACTTTTTGTTCCTCTTCACAGTAGAAGAAATATCCTTTGGAATTCTTTGGATATCCCACAAACTTGCACTGTACTGAGCGTGCCTCGAGCTTGTCCGCATGCTGCTTTTTGACAAAAGCCGGACATCCCCATGTCTTAATGTGCTTAAGATAGGGTCTCTTCCCACACCACATCTCATATGGTGTAGTAGGCACGGTCTTAGTAGGAACTCGGTTCAAAAGGTATGCTGCTGATTCTAGCGCATATCCCCAGAATGATCGTGGCAACTCAGCGTTACTCATCATGGACCGCACCATATCCAATAGGGTGCGGTTCCGTCTCTCCAATACACCGTTATGTTGCGGGGTGTACGGAGGAGTAAGCTGAGAGAGAATTCCGTTCTCTTTTAAGTAGTCCAGGAACTCGGCACTTAAGTATTCTCCACCTCGATCCGATCTTAGAATCTTAATACTTTTGCCGGTCTGTTTCTCTACTTCATTCTTATACTCCTGGAATTTTCCAAAGGCCTCGGACTTATGTTTCATTAAGAAGACATAGCCGTACCTTGAGAAGTCATCCGTAAAAGTAATGAAGTAAGAATGTCCGCTTCGGGCATGTGTAGACATTGGACCGCACACGTCACTGTGTACGAGTCCCAAGAGCTCGCTCGCTCTTACTCCTTGTCCAGTAAACGGAGTCTTTGTCATCTTTCCTTTGAGACAAGATTGACAAGTGGCATACGATTGATATTCGAACGCATTCAAATATCCTTCTGTATGTAACTTAGTCAACCTTCTCTCATTGATGTGACCCAATCTACAATGCCATAAGAAAGTCTGATTCATTTCCGGAGACTTTCTTTTGTGTGTATTCTGGACATTGAAAATCTGTGGTTGGTTTAACACGTATATACCATTACTCAATGTACCTGACCCAATCAAAACTTGATTAAGGTGAATGTTTACAACATTACTTACAAACGCAAATTCATAACCTTCTTTAGAAACTAAAGATACAGAAATGATATTACAAGTTGCGTTGGGTACAAAAAAGCAATTACGCAAAACCAAAACATGTCCATCTGACATTCCCAGGTGATAGTCCCCCACGGCTTTAGCATCCATGCTAGCTCCGTTCGCAACTCTGAGGGTCATGTCACCTGCCTTCAAAACCCTACGGTTTCTCAACGCCTGCAAAGAATTACAGATATGAGATCCTGATCCGGTATCCAATACCCAGAAAGTAGAGTTTATTGAAAGACAGTTTTCAACAACATACACACCTGAAGCTGAAGCTGCAACCTGCTTCAATTCCTGTGTTCTGGCCTTCCAGGCCCTGCAATCATTCTACCAGTGTCATTTCTTATGACAATAGAAGCATTCTTCCTTATCCACAAGCTTCCCCGCTATCTTTGTTGCTTTTCCTTTTCCCTTCGTATCCACTTTACTAACACCGCCCCTTGGTTTGGCGGGGGCCTTCTTCTTCTTTCCCTTGGCTTTCGCCTTGGACCTAGAAGAAGATGTTCCTCCTACAAACAAAGTGGATGTTTCCCTACCTTTCTGTAGGGTGCCCTCTGCGCTCCTCAGCATGTTGAGGAGCTCTGAAAGTTCAACCTCTTTTTCTTGTAAGTTGAAGTTCAGTATAAACTGGGCGTAAGTGGAAGGAAGGGACTGGAGAACTATATCCGTATATAGCTCACTCTCCAATGTGATCCCTAGGTCAGCGAGCTCCTCAATGTAGCCGATCATCTTTAGCACGTGCTCGGCTACTGATGATCCGACGGCCATTCTTGTCGAAAATAACTTTTTCGACGCTTCGTATCTTGCGATACGAGATTGCTCTCCATACAGTTCTTTTGTATGGAGCAATATGGATTCCATGTCCATATTCTCATGCCTCCTCTGATGTTCGTTGTCCATCGAGGCAAGCAGGAGGCATTTGGCCTTCGCGCTATCAATCTCCCAAGTCTTGCGGATTTCCTTATCCGCGACGCTGGAAGTTGGACCAGGGACAGGGGGAGCTTTGGTGGTAAGAAGATACCCCAGCTTGTCGTAAGTGATTGCTATCTTGACATTCCTGAGCCAATCTTTATAGTTTGGCCCTGTCAGTTTGTTTTTATCTAGGAGTAACTTAAGTCCAGTCATGTCGATTTGGTCGCTGCAATTAGGAGAGAGAAGAAGAAACACTCAGCATGATGCTCTTGCAAGTTTAGAGTGGTTTTTAGTTTGTCTAAACAGGATGGCTCCCACTGTTTCTCGAATCCCTCCTCAAACCATAAAGGAAGAATTAGCCGGGATCAATCCCACCGCACAATACTTGCTTAACCGTTCAGCCAGGCCGGTGTCGGTACTTCGAGGGAGGTTTTCCAACGCTTTCGCGAAGTTCCTTAATTAGAGAACCTCTTTTCCCTGGGGGCGTAGCCCCGCTAACACCTTTCTAGGCACCTACTAGGTTTATAGCATTGATCGATTAGTGAGAAATTTCCCGAGGAGTAGCATATACTCACAGTAGGATCGGGATCCAAATATCATCGCGTGACGAAACTGAAGGAATCCTACCAGAATCATCACACTCCAAATGGTATGCAAATCTAGCAAGTTTCAGTACTTATGAAACTCCCGATGTGGATTTTTGCCCCATGCTCTTATGACCTTGACTTTGGCCAACAAATCATAAGTCACATGTCAAGTTCTGCCCGTCGTTCTCCAGGTTAATTTGAATCCACCCGCACCTACCCTTGACTTTGGCCAACAAGGCAGTACGACTGTTCCAAACCAACGCATCTATCTATGCTGCACATGAATACCCAATAGCTACCAATCACTGTGCCTTGACTTTGGCCAACAAACACAGCTTGAATACTATTGACTATTCATGTGAAACGACGGAGGGCTACGGATGGTTTTGGCAAAACCGTGAACGTAGTGAACTTGATTTGGTCGATGGAACGAGATAGCTTTTAAAAGGAGTGGCTCAAGCTCCGCATTTAAAAGTTGTTTTTGAAAAGAACCGAGTGGTTTTTCGAAAGTGTTCCAACGACTTTAACTTGGTTTATTATCTTGCATTAGTTCTTTTAATGCGTGATATTCTTGCATTAGTTCTTTTAATGCGTCCCATCATTTAATCCTACCATTGCAGAAAACAACCAAAATATGACGTACGCTTATGCCATTCGCATTCGCCATGGGGCCCCGTCATTACCCGTTAGGTTACTTAACTAACGACAGAGCGGGGGCTGGGCTAGCGCGTCTGTAAAACATAAGCAACGCCTAAATAATATCATATATAGATATACTGCAATGATAAACATTTCAGATCACAGATAAATACATTGGATATACTAGGAATCTGTAATTCGTACGAACCTGTAACGAAAGACAGATTACACGGTCGCGGTGAATAGCCAATACCCCACCCAAGACCCCTACGGGTGCGGCAAACTACCCGCCAAGTACCCGAAGCGTAGTAACCTCCCTCATCTCCATGAGTAGGCCACTCGACACTTCGGCATACCCGGTAGTTTGTGCACCCCCTCCATGGGTCTATCCTAGGAGCAAAAACAGTAAAAAGAAATTATACAATGACGGCTACAACCCCGACCCGGCTGTGCGGCCATACAAATAATTATTACATCAATTTACAAATTTACAAGAATTGAAAGAAAAGAAAACTCTCGTCTCACAACCCCCGGCTATTCACCCGCGACAATCCAACATATTTATATACACATTCCAGCACATTACAGATCACAGATTTGTATAACCCCCACTAATCGACATATAGCGATTAGTAGACGTTCAATACAAATATCACATTACAGAAAACCCGTTAGCTCAAGTCTTTTAGAAGTTCGATAAAAAATACGGATTTTCGGGACCCCAAAATAAAATTTTCGTTCTGGAAAATCTGGGTTGAAAATATATATTCTAAAAATCCCAAAATACCCCAATGACCAAACTGCAGAAAAGAAAACCGTTGAACGAGTCAACTCGGCCGCGCTTCCGCGGCGGGAGCGTGCTCCCGCCGCGGAAGCGCGGCGCTTTGATCGTTTCAGCGGCCCAAATTTTTGCAGTATCTTTAGAAAAGCCTGAGTCGATTTTTGGTTTTTTTCAAAAAAGTTTTCCAGCACTTTTAAAATCGACAGAAAGTTTAAAATTCCGGGGTTCGTTTCGGGACTTTTTCGTTGATCGATCTTCTAGTTACTTGCTAACATGTTAGATAGAGTTTAATTAGTCTCTGATACCACTGTAAGTCCATGCTACCTCTCCCGGTACTTTCGGGAAAGCGGAATTTGGTAAAAAACAATTTTTTCGGAGGTGGTAACATGGACCTATAGCCCGGATCTTGGTTAAACTTCTATCTAACATCCTAACTAAGAGTTTCTAGCTACTCGGTTAGGGGGTTATACCTAGCTTGTCTTGAACTCCTTCGTCTTCAAGCTCCGGTGGTGGTCCGATGGCTCCTTCTCGTCGTCTCCGTACGCCGAAGATAGATCCACTTGAAAGCTCCAACCTTTAGCTCCTTCTTCGTTCTTTGAAGAAACTAGTTCACTTGGTTTGCTAAACCTAGTGAACTAGAATGAGTAGAGAGGAAATAGAATGGGATTTTATCTATGGTTCTTGATTCTCAACTCATGAGACAAGAGAACCATAGATCAAGAGAGGGAGCAAGAGGTTGAGGGTGAGAGCAAGAGGAGAGCTCAAGAACAAGAGAGAGAATGAGCAAGAAAGAATGAGCAAGTATTTTGTCTCTCACCCTCTCATAATCCAAAGCAATGATAACTCATCATATTAACAAAAGTCTTATGTGATGGTTAGAAGCAACCACAACCATATCATTTCATGCACTCATTTTACACAAATGAGCAAGTAAACAAAAGTCTTTGCCATGAAATGATGGCTATGGTTATCATGATGGTCAACTAGTCAAGCCTAGTCAACCGGTCAACAAGTCAACAAAAGTCAACAAGTCAACAAAGTCAACAAGTCAACAAAAGTCAACAAGTCAACAACCATATCACCATAATACTTAATTAATATAATAGTTAATCACATATCATATTCTCATTAGGGTTGAGCATAAAGTCAAATAGTCAACGGTCAACTGTCAACAACCCTAATGAGAATCCGCTGCCTCTGCCTCCCTGTCAACTGTGCATACACACCCGCATCCGCGTTCCGAGGAACACGAATGCAAACTGGATAAATCCAATCCCATAAGGTACACTAGGATCTGGCTTAAACCAAAGCCCGCTAGTGTAAACTGTCCGGACACTGTACGTGCACAAGTGCACGGATGTGACCGAACCCTGTCGCAAAACCATGCGACCTCTACTCTTTTGCCTAAAGGCGAAAAGCTTTCTGTGTGGGACTCTAAAGACTCGACACTACGCTGGCAGTGGGTTTAACCACAGACCACAAGCGGCACTAGCTGTGCGTAACGGTCCCCAGGTAATGCCGACAAGAAGACCGACGAGGCGAAACCCATCTGAACTCCTACTGAGCCTGAGTGTGATATTCTCCGTACAGTCCGGTCTGTTCGTCTGATACATCGCATGGCGGGCCTAGGGGGTGGTATATGTCAGTCCCCCAATAGCGGTACAAGTCGTGCCGGAGCGAAGCCCAAAACACCCTGAGATAACACTGGAAACCTACCAGTATATCTCGTTTGCCCTGGCCAGGGACTACTCGTGTAATGGCTCTCCTAGACACAGTGCGATGTCAACCCCCAATACCGGGAGAGACGAATCCTGTCTAACCGTCACTGCCTCCAAGTGCTTCGGGACTGCACCAAACCACTACCTGTTTGCACGACTCCTTTGAGCCGTGGTAGGGTAGTGATCAAAGTACAGTGGGAACACACTTGAGGCGAAGTGACAGTGTCAAGTCAGCGGACTAAGATGTACTCATGTCACCTGGGAACTGATAACTGACGATAGGTATAATACCAACTAGTCAGTTCCCGACGAGTCCTGTCCAGTGTACCCGTAACCTAACGAGCACCCGCATACTATCTCAAGTACGACGTACTGACGGCTGTGGGACAGACCGTCTCCCACACTGGGATGAGAAGCGCATGCGCTGGTCTACTCCGGAGTATCGATGCCCTGTCTCGATAGTCCTGCGACCAGGGACCAGCATAAGGATGTGCTTATAGATTACCCAGCCCCACTAGTGTGACGGCCATCACATCGCTGGTAATCAAGCAAAGATCCTAAGGGCTCTACTAATGTGTATAGGCGATATACAAAAATAAACACATGTGCACATTGAAGTAGAAACAAACCAAGTAGCATACTACTATTTTGAGCAAGATTGTATATACAAGGTGAATATCCCAAGCATCCATTAAGTAATATACAAACTAGTATGATACAGTAATGGCCTCTAGGGCATATACACTAACAGAACCAACTGCCAAAACCCTAATGGGGCACCTTCTCCTTCATCTCTCCTCAAAACTGTGCATACACACCCGCATCCGCTTTCCGTAGAATGCGGATGCACAGAAGACAAAACAAATCCATCTGTGCAATACTAGGATCTGGCTTAAACCAAAGCCCACTAGTAATGCCTGCCCGAACAGCATACGTACACAAGTGTACGTAAGTGATCGTAGCCCTGCCGTAAAACCATACGGCCTCTACACGTTTCGCTCAATGCAGGGAAACTCTCTGTGTGGGACTCTAAAGACTCGACACTACGCTGGCAGTGGGTTTAACCACAGACCGCAAGCGGCACTAACTGTACGTAACGGTCCCCAGGTAGATGTCGATAAGAAGGCCGATGAGGTAAACCCATCCGAACTCCTACTGAGCCTGTATGTGACAATCTCCGTACAGTCCGGTCTGTTCGTCTGATACATCGCATGGCGGACCTAGGGGGTGGTGAACGTCAGTCCCCTAATAGCGGTACAAGTCGTGTCGGAGTGTAGCCCAGAACACCCTGAGACATCACTGGAAACCTACCAGTATGTCTCGCTTGCCCTGGCCAGGGACTACATATGTAATGGCTCTCTTAGACACAGCGCGATGTCAACCCCCAATACCGGGAGAGACGAATCCTGTCTAACCGTCACTGCCTCCAAGTGCTTCGGGACTGCACCCAACTACTACCTGTTTGCATGACTCAGTAGAGCCGTGGTAGGGTAGTAATCAAAGAACAGTGGGAACACACTCTAGGCGAAGTGACAGTGTCAAGTCAGCGGACTAAAGCTGTACTCATGTCACCTGGGAACTGATAACTGACGATAGGTATAATACCAACCATCAGTTCCCAACGAGTCCTGTCCAGTGTACTCGTATCCTAACGAGCACCCGCATACTATCTCAAGTACGACATACTGACGGCTGTGGGACAAACCGTCTCCCGTGCTGGGATGAGAAGCGCATACGCTAGTCTACTCCGGAGTATCGATGCCCTGTCTCGATAATCCCACGACTAGGGACGTGTATAAGGATGTGCTTGTGGATTACCCAGCCCCCACGAGTGTGATCGCCATCACAACGCCGGTAATCAAGCAAAGATCCTAAGAGCTCTACTAATGCGTATAGGTGATACAATAAAGAAACACACATGTACACATTAAAGCAGAGACAAACCAAGTAGCATACTACTATATTGAGCAAGATTTTCTATACAACTGTGAATATCCCAAGCTTCCATCAAGTAATATACAAACTAGTATGATACAGTAATGGCCTCTAGGACATATACACTAACAATCTCCCACTTGCACTAAGGCCATGTACTGGCGTATCGAAGACCTATCATCTCGATCAGCCGCTCGAACTGAGTTTGGGGTAAGGCCTTCGTGAATGGATCCGCCGTGTTGTCTTTTGTGTCCACTCTCCGCACCTCGATCTCCTGGCGATCAATGATCTCCCTGATCAGGTGATACCGCCTTAAGATGTGCCTGGATTTCTGATGGGACCTTGGTTCCTTTGCTAAAGCTATAGCCCCATTGTTATCGCAATACAAAGGTATTGGGTCAACAATGGACGGAACCACCTGAAGTTCACTAATGAACTTCTTCATCCAGACCGCTTCTTTTGCGGCATCGCTTGCAGCAATGTATTCAGCCTCCATCGTCGAGTCTGCGACGGTATCCTGTTTGGAACTCCTCCAACATACCGTCCCTCCGTTGAGGGTAAACACAAAACCCGAGACAGACTTGCTGTCATCTTTGTCACTCTGGAAGCTTGAATCGGTAAAGGACTCGACCCTGAGGTCTCCATTACCGTAAACCAGGAACATCTCCTTAGTCTTTCTCAGGTACTTGAGAATGTTCTTCACTGCTGTCCAGTGGTCCTCCCCTGGGTCTGACTGATACCGGCTTACCGCGCTCAGCGCGTAAGCTACATCTGGTCTTGTACATAGCATCGCATACATTATAGATCCTACCGCCGAAGCATAGGGTATAGTGCTCATGCGAACCCTCTCCTCGTCAGTCTTAGGAGACATCTTCTTGGAGAGGGTAATTCCGTGCAATGCGGGTATGTTACCGCGCTTGGAACCCTCCATACTAAATCTTTTTAGTACGGTCTCTATGTACCTGGACTGCGAAAGTCCCAGTAGTCTCTTGGATCTATCTCTATAGATCTTGATCCCCAGAATGTACGAGGCATTACCCAGGTCCTTCATGGAGAACCTTTGTGACAAAAATAGCTTGACCGATTGTAGCATAGGAATGTCATTTCCTATCAAAAGAATGTCATCCACGTACAAGACTAGGAATACGACAGTTCGTCCTACAATCTTCTTATAGTTTCAAGGTTCATCCTCGTTCTTGATGAAATCAAATTCCTTGATTGCCTCATCAAAACAGATGTTCCAGCTCCGCGATGCCTGCTTTAATCCATAAATGGATTTAAGCAACTTGCACACCTTCCCGCTGCTCCCACTGTCTATGAAACCTTCTGGTTGATCCATGTAAACGCACTCTTCCAAACAACCGTTTAGGAAAGCCGTTTTAACATCCATCTGCCAGATTTCATAGTCATGGAAGGCAGCAATGGCAAGTAGGATCCGAATGGATTTGAGCATAGCCACCGGAGAAAAAGTTTCGTCATAGTCCAAACCAGGTCTTTGACGAAAACCTTTTGCAACGAGTCTAGCCTTATAGGTTTCCACCTGCCCATCTACACCAAGTTTCCTTTTGTAGATCCATTTGCATCCAACGGGTTTTACCCCAGGTGGAGCAATATCCAAGGTCCACACTTTATTGGCGTACATGGACTCCATTTCGGATTGCATTGCTTCCTTCCACTTATCAGAGTCCCTACTGATAATGGCCTGCCTGAAACTGGTAGGGTCATCTTCTTCCAAGATGCAATGCTCTCGATCCCCGTCTATGAGAAAACCGTAGTATCTCTCGGGCGGACGAGAAATCCTACCAGATCTGCGGAGTGGCTGAGGTTCGTTGGTTGTAACTGAATCTAGCGGTTCCACCAAATCTTTTGTTAAAGCTTGTGTTTCTGGAATTTCATCCAGTTCTACCGTGCTGCCACTAATATTTTTGACAAGAAATTCTTTTTCTAAAAATGTGGCATTTCTTAAAACAATTATCTTCTGTTCCTCTGCATGGTAGAACAGATACCCACTTGAATCTTTTAGGTATCCCACAAACTTACACAAAACTGCCCGTGCCTCAAGTTTGTCTGGGTTCTGCTTTTTGACATAAGCTGGGCAACCCTAAATCTTAATACGTTTAAGATACAAACTTTTACCACTCCATATTTCATACGGAGTCTTAGGCACGGATTTGGATGGAACTTGATTCAAAAGATGTGCTGCAGTTTGAAGTGCATATCCCCAGAATGAAAGAGGCAACTCAGCACTACTCATCATGGAGCGAGCCATATCCAATAGGGTACGATTCCTCCGCTCCGAAACACCGTTGTGCTGTGGTGTATAAGGAGGAGTGAGCTGAGAGAGAATGCCATTCTCTTTTAAGTAATCTAGGAATTCCGTGCTTAAGTACTCCCCTCCCCTGTCAGACCGGAGGATCTTGATACTTTTGCCAGTCTGGTTCTCTACTTCGTTTCTGAATTCCTTGAATTTCTCAAAAGCTTCAGATTTGTGTTTCATCAGATACACATATCCGAACCTAGAGAGATCGTCAGTGAATGTGATGAAGTACGAGAACCCACCCCTTGCATGTATAGATATCGGACCACATACATCACTATGTACGAGTCCCAAGAGCTCTGCTGCTTTTTCTCCATGTCCGGTGAACGGAGATTTGGTCATCTTCCCTTTGAGACAAGACTGACAAGTTTCATAGGATGAAACCTCGAACGTATTCAAGAGTCCATCTTTATGCAACTTACTCAGTCTTTTCTCTCCGATATGACCAAGTCTACAATGCCATAAGTAGGAATCATTCGTATCTGAATTCTTCCTCTTACGTGTGTTTTGTATATTGAGAACTGTATTCCGATTTAGAACGTAGATACCATTACACAGTGTACCCTCTGCAACCAGTACCTTATGGAGGTAAATGTTTATGATATTTCTATCAAGAACAAAGTTATATCCATCTTTATCGAGTAAAGAAACTGATATGATGTTGCAAACCATGGAGGGTACATAGTAGCAATCATTCAAAATCATAGTCTTGCCATTTGGCAATACTAGGTGATATTCACCGACGGTTGCTGCATTAACTTGTGCTCCGTTCGCTACTCTGAGCGACATATCACCCGGTGCAACTTTCCTACTTTTTCTCAGTCCCTGTAATAAATTACAGATATGAGATCCTGATCTGGTATCAAGTACCCAGGAGGTAGGGCTGATCGTAAAACAGTTCTCAATTACAAGAACACCTGAAGTAGATGCAAAACCATGCTTCTTCTTCAACTGGGTATCCTTGGAATCCATACAATCCCCTTTCCCTTGCTCATACTTATGACTGTTGTCACAAGTTAGAGCCGAACCAATGTTCCCCATCCCCGAATAAGAATTCAGATCGGTCAAGCGATACATTTTATTATCTTGATTAGGGCGTGAAATGGTTGCTACCTGGAGAGAGAGAAAAGAAACACTTAGCGTGTGCTCTTGCAAGTTTAGATTGGTTTTTAATTTATCTAAACAGGATGGCTCCCACTGTCTCTCGAATCCCTCCTCAAACCATAAAGGAAGAATTAGTCGGGATCAATCTCACCGTACAATACTTGCTTAACCGTTCAGCCAGGCCAGTGTCGGTACTTCGAGGGAGGTTTTCCAACGCTTTCGCGAAGTTTCTTAATTAAGTAACCTCTTTTCCCTGTGGGCGTAGCCCCGCTAACACCTTTCTAGACACCTACTTGGTTTATAGCATTGATCGTTAAGAGAGAAAATTCCCGAGGAGTAGCATATACTCACAGTAGGATCGGGATCCAAATATCATCGCGTGACAAAACTGAAGGAATCCTACCAGAATCATCACACTCCAAATGGTATGCAACACTAGCAAGTTTCAGTACTTTTGAAACTCCCGATGTGGTTTTTGCCCCTAGGACCCAAGTGACCTTGACACAGTCAACAAATCAAAGGGTCCTACTCAAGTTCAACCCGTCATTATCTTGATTGCATTAAACCCACCCGCATAACCCTTGACACAGTCAACAAGGTTATACGACTGTCCTAACCAATCACATTGTATCCAGCAGATAGGCAATACTCAGCTGCCGTTCACTACGCCTTGACACAGTCAACAAACGCAGCACGAATACTAAGTATAACTTATAAGAAATGACGGAGGGCTACGGCTGGGTTTTGGCGAAAACCCGTTAACGTAATGAACTTGATATCGTTGAAGGAACGTGATACTTTTTGAAAATATAGTGGCGAAAAACTTTTGCTAAAGAGGTCACTCCCTGTGAAGGGATCTCGGCTCTTTCCTCGTCGAATGAGGTGCAGGATATTCCAAACTGAATACCTCGATGCAAAACAAGAATTAATCGATTATAGTGAAGTTATTACCCTGACGCAAACTTTTGTCCAAGGGGTCACTCCCGATGAGGGGATCTCGGCCCTTGCCTCGTCGATTGAGGTGCTGGGCATTCATAACCGAATACCTCGATGCAAAACAAAAATGAACGTCCTTGCAATAACAACTTTTTTTGAAAAATTGTTCCAACAACGTCTTTTAGGTTTATTTTCTTGCACTAGTTCTTTTAATGCGTCCCATCATTTAAATCCTACCATTGCAGAAAACAACCAAAATATGACGTACGCTTATGCCATTCGCATTCGCCACGGGGCCCCGTCATCACCCGTTAGGTTACTTAACTAACGACAGAGCGGGGGCTGGGCTAGCGCGGCTGAAAAACATAAGCAACGCCTAAATAGTTATTATATATAGACATATAGCAATGATAGCCAATCCAGATCACAGATGGACACTTTGGATATACTAGGAACCCGCGATTCGTTCGAGCCTGCAACGAAAAGCGGATTACACGGTCGCGATGAATAGCCAATACCCCACCCAAGACCCCTACGGGTGCGGCAAACTACCCGCCAAGTACCCGAAGCGAAGCAACCTCCCTCAACGCCGTGAGTAGGCCACTCGGCACTTCGAGATACCCGGTAGTTTGTGCACCTCCTCCATGGGTCTATCCTAGGAGCAAAAACAGTAAAAAGAATTATACAACGACGGCTACAACCCCGACCCGGTTGTGCGGCCATATAAATAATATTATATCAATTTACAAATTTATTACATGAATGAAAGAAAAAGAAACTCTCATCTTACATCCACCTCGGCTATTCATCCTCAACAATCCAACGAGTTCATATACACATACCATCAACAACACAGATCACAGATATGTATAACCCCCACTAATCGACGTATAGCGATTAGTAGACGTTCAATACACATATAACATTACAGATATAACCATTAGCCAAAGTCTATAGAACATCGACCAAAAATACGGATTTTAAAGCCCCAAAAACAAATTTTGCTTTCTGGAAAATCTGGGCAGAAAAGTCATATACCAAAAATCCCAAAAACTCAACAGAAACAAACTGCAACAAAAATGATCCACGGCCGAGTCAACTCGGCTGCGGTTCCGCGGCAGAAGCAAGCTTCTGCCGCGGATCCACGGTGAGTTGGTCGACTCGTGCGATCATTTTTCTTGCCTGTTCTAAGAAAAGCCTGAGCCGATTATTAGTGTATGATTTATTAATTTTTGAACAGAAAAAAAATCGGTAGAAACTTGAAATATCTGGGGTGTTTTGCGGTTTTTCGTCCGGTCGAAATTCTAAACACTTTGCTAACATGCTAGGGTGTGTTTAGTTAGGCTCTGATACCACTGTTAGGTCCGCGTTACCTCTCCCGGTTCTTTCGGGGTTGCGGAAACGGTAAAACAAAAATTTTTCTGAACATGGTAACATGGACCGTAAAAGCCGGATCTTTACTAAATAATACACTAGCATCCTAACTAGAGATTTATCTACTCGGTTAAGGGTTATACCTCAACTTGTACTCCTTCTCTTCTTGTTGTTCTTCTCCTTGCTTGCTCCGAGGCTTGATCCGGACTTTGGTCACCTCCGCGGCCTCCTTGAGTCGAAGACGATCCACCCGAGAGATGTACACCGAGCTCCACCTCGAGCCGAGGTAACTAGGGCAAAGAGATCGCTAATCTAGAAGCCCTAGGTTGTATAGAGGAGATGTATGGATGTGTTTGTCTTTGTGGGATCTTTTTCTCTCAACACATGAGATCAAAAGATGAGATCAAGAGGAGGAAGAAGGAGAAACTTAGCAACCATGGAGCTTTTCTTTTTCTTCTCACTTCAAGAGAGAGAATGAGAAGAGAATAATGAAAAGATTAAGCCAAAAGAAATGAACCATGGTTCTAATAATACACAAAATCATCATTACTAATCCTATCATGATAGAAGTTGATGGCACATTGAATTGACCATTATCATAACACAAGAAATAAAAAGAAAATGAAAGAAGAGTGTGGATCTCTCTTGAAGGTCAATGGTCAACACGGTCAACGGGTCAACAAAGTCAAGAGAGATCTAAGTGGTCAAATGGTCAATGGAATTAGCCATCACTAATCTATCACTAAAAAGATCAGTAAACAATGTCTCCGGCTCATAACGGTTTTGACCAAACGAATTGTCAAAACCCTAATGAGTGTGCCACATTACGGTTTTGGCCGAACCAACTGCCAAAACCCTAATGGGGCACCTCCTCATTCATCTCTCCTCAAAACTGTGCATACACACCCGCATCCGCTTTCCGTAGAATGCGGATGCACAGAAGACAAAACAAATCCATCTGTGCAATACTAGGATCTGGCTTAAACCAAAGCCCACTAGTATTGCCTGCCCGAACAGCATACGCACACAAGTGTATGTAAGTGATCGTAGCCCTGCCGTAAAACCATACGGCCTCTACACGTTTCGCTCAATGCAGGGAAACTCTCTGTGTAGGACTCTAAAGACTCGACACTACGCTGGCAGTGGATTTAACCACAGACCGCAAGCGGCACTAGCTGTACGTAACGGTCCCCAGGTAGATGTCGATAAGAAGGCCGATGAGGTAAACCCATCCGAACTCCTACTGAGCCTGTATGTGACAATCTCCGTACAGTCCGGTCTGTTCGTCTGATACATCGCATGGCGGGCCTAGGGGGTGGTGAACGTCAGTCCCCTAATAGCGGTACAAGTCGTGTCGGAGTGTAGCCCAGAACACCCTGAGACATCACTGGAAACCTACCAGTATGTCTCGCTTGCCCTGGCCAGGGACTACATGTGTAATGGCTCTCCTAGACACAGCGCGATGTCAACCCCCAATACCGGGAGAGACGAATCCTGTCTAACCGTCACTGCCTCCAAGTGGTTCGGGACTGCACCCAACTACTACCTGTTTGCATGACTCAGTAGAACCGTGGTAGGGTAGTAATCAAAGAACAGTGGGAACACACTCGAGGCGAAGTGACAGTGTCAAGTCAGCGGACTAAAGCTGTACTCATGTCACCTGGGAACTGATAACTGACGATAGGTATAATACCAACCATCAGTTCCCAATGAGTCCTGTCCAGTGTACTCGTATCCTAACGAGCACCCGCATACTATCTCAAGTACGACATACTGACGGCTGTGGGACAGACCGTCTCCCGTGCTGGGATGAGAAGCGCATACGCTAGTCTACTTCGGAGTATCGATGCCCTGTCTCGATAATCCCACGACTAGGGACGTGTATAAGGATGTGCTTGTGGATTACCCATCCTCCACGAGTGTGATCGCCATCACAACGCCAGTAATCAAGCAAAGATCCTAAGGGCTCTACTAATGCGTATAGGTGATACAATAAAGAAACACACATGTACACATTAAAGCAGAGACAAACCAAGTAGCATACTACTATATTGAGCAAGATTGTCTATACAACTGTGAATATCCCAAGCTTCCATCAGTAATATACAAACTAGTATGATACAGTAATGGCCTCTAGGGCATATACACTAACAATCCCTTTATTTGTCTTTACTTATTACCTTATGTACACCACACTTAGGCTAACTGATTTTCTTCCTTCCCCACCTTTCGGCACCTGCCTATGGTTTGTAAGAAGACTATCCAATAAGCGTAATAGGTGTATCCTCTCCTAATCCTAGGAGCCCTCATAACCTGAGAGAAGGTAAAAGGAAAAGAAAACTGAATAGTCCTATTCAATTTCTCCAGAACCGGAAACCATTATCGAATCTGAAACAAGTTTCTTCGAGTTCGTATATAACTATATGATGGTCATATCCAATAAAAGGGGATCTTCGTAGTAATACGGAATGTTCCGAAGAAATGCAAAAGGTAAAAGTAAGAGTGGCAATGAAGTATGCAACTTCGACAATCCAAAAGCCAGTAAGTTTTAAGAAGGTTCGGTTAACTTGGTTTATGAGTTCTAATCTAGGGTGGAGACATTGTTGCTGCTAAAGAGAGAGAGAAAAGAAACACTCAGCGTGTACTCTAACCTAGATCAGAATGGTTAATCACTTCATCTAATCAGGATGTCTTCCAATGTATCCTCAAATTCTCTTCCAAACCCGAAAGAAGAATTAGTCGGGATCATCTAAAATCACCCGAGGAGTAAACCAACTCATCAGTGGGAATCGGGATCCAACTATCATCGCATGATAACTTGATAGAATCCACTCAAGTTATCACACTCCAGAAGGTATGCGCATGCCTGGCAAGTTTCCTGTATGTTTGAAACTCCCGATATGATTTTTACCCCATGCTCTTATTATAAGTGCACGGCAGCGTCCCGGCCGTCAATCCGACGCCGGAATGCGAAAAATGAAACTTTTACAAAACTTGTAAACCGGCGCTACCACGCACTATAAATCCGGATCGGGCCATTAACCTAATGCTAGCAAACTAGAAAATGGGAAGAGAGTTATACCGAGCGATCCGTGTCCTTCGGTCTTCGGCCTCCATCCCGATCTCCTCGCAGAATCTCCGTTCTTCATCTCCTCGTCGGAAAGGGCACCACATCGCCGGGTTCTTTTACGGGCTCCTACCTCTAGACCGAGGCAACTCGGGCACGAAGTTGGCGAGTCGACGTGTCCAAGAATACTGTAGGCTAAGTGTAGTAGGATATGTCTCAAAGGGGTATGAAGTTGCCATGAGGAAGTGAAGGTGGAAATGAACTTTGAAGTGGGACTCTCTTTTTAGCATGAATGAAAAATGAGATGCCAAAATATTTCTCACACCAAAAATGAATCTCTCCCACCTCCCCAAGAAAATGTGGTCGGCCTCATCATAATGGAGGAGGGAAAAAATCTATCAAAAGGGGGTGGGCACAAGATGAGAACAAAATGGTGAGCATAAGGAAAAGCAAGTCTCACATCCATAAACCAAATCAATCTCCTCACCATTAATGCAAGTAATGATGCATGAAAAAGCAAAAATGCTAGAACCATCATAATCATCCATTTACAAGAAACCCCCTCCACAATGCTAATTTGCAAATATGCAAATTAGCCCCTCCCATCACAAAAATCCGGCCGTGAAGGAACAAAAGAAAACTGGCCGAAACAGAATGCAAACTGGCAACTTCAAAAAACTGATCCCGAAATAAATTATAGGAAAACCCCGCGGCCGTATATACATACCCGCATTTGTATTCCGACCAAATACAAATTTAATGAGACAAAATCTACACTGTACAATACTAGGATCCGGCTTAAACCAAAGCCCGCTAGTATTATCCATCCGATCATGATTCGTGCAATACCGCACGTATATGATCGAACCCTGCCATATATCCATACGGCCTTTACAGCGTTTCGCCCGAAACTTGAGAAACTGTCTGTAGGGGACTCTAAAGACTCGTCAATACTTTGGCTGTGGATTTAACCACTAGCACGTCAGAGGTATTAGCCATACGTAACGGGCTGCCAAGTATTGACCAAAAGGGATGTCGATGAGCGAGCTCATCCTAACACCCTACTGAGCCTGTCAGTGACAATATCCGTACAGTCCAGTCCGTTCGTCTATGAGCATCGCATGGCGGGCCTAGGGGGTTGGTAAAAGTCAGACCCCCAAAAGCGGTACAAGTCGTGTCGGAGTGTAGCCCAGAACACCCTGAGATACTACTGGAATACCTACCAGTAAATCTCCTGCCTTGGCCAAAGACTTCGTGTAACGGCTCTCCTAGACACAGCGCGACCTCACCCCCAATACCGGGAGAGATGAACCTGTAGGGTTCCTAGGCACTCTAATGAAGTCTCACAAGGCATCAAGCATGCCAATTTCAAAAATTATGGGTGCCGAGAAACCCTAATACGGATCGTGGACTAGAAGTTTAGGCGAAAAGATAATCTAGTTAACTACTGAACTAAAAGTTAGATGCTACAACCTTTGTAGATCCGATTCTCCACTTCCTTAGCTCCACGTGGGTGTCCTCTCGCTGTCCATCATGAATCCCGAACTCAATCGTCGGCTTCATCGGAGAAATGGGCGAGCTAGGTCGTCGGCTTCGTGTCAAAGACGATCTACGTCGAGGCATCACAAGTTCAAGCTCCGACTTCACAAAGTTGAGAAACTTGTGAAGAAAACACCCAAATCAACTTGGCAAGAGGTAGAGGGTGAAGAAATAGGAGGTGGGTTCACTTTAGAATTGGATTTCTCTCACTAGAACTCAAGTTGCCATTGATGGCATCAAGGTTTCTTTCTTGATGAAGAAGGAGAAGATGAAGCTAGTTTTATGATAAGTTATTTAAAATGAAAAGAAAATTCATACTTATCATAATCTAACTAGGGTTAAGTGTAGAGAATAAACCATGGTAAGTGGATGGGTTAGGGTTAAGCATGAAGACAAAATGGACTCCTTGGTCAAAGCTTCATGAAGCTTCAACAAGCTTCATGACAAAAACAAAACCATTTTATTTTCATTTATCCAATGAAATAAATAAAGAAATGAATAAATAAATGATAAGGCAAAACCCTAATTATCCTTTAACCATGGTTTAATTCTTCACACTTAACCAAATGATCAAGTATCATCAAACATGATACAAATATGTGCACAAAAGTATATCACATATACAACTTGCACATCAAGTGAGAAAATCCATATAAAGTGATCCAATACTAGTTAATGCAAAGTAATATATCAAATATACAATTATACATTAAATCATTAAATCAACATTTGATTCAATGATCCGGTCATGTCGCACATAACCGACTAGTATTCAATGTATCGATTTATCGAATCAATGATTCGATAACTAGGTCATATCGAATATAACCAATCGAAACATTTATTGCGAGAATGAAATGCGGTATCACATACACGCATTATTCTCGCTCCCGTACATATCTCATATGTGCTCCTATTTCGTTTCGCTTGAGCCAGGAAACCTCTGTGTAGGACTCTAAAGACTCGTCAATACGCCGGTAGCAGATGATGATCATATCAAGCACCCACAAGCCGCAAGCGGTCTGCTAAACGTAACGGCCATCCGGGTATTGAGCGATCAGAAGATCGACGAGCTAGCCCGCTCACACTCCTGTGAATCCAACCAGTAACACTTACCGTACAGTCCGGTCTGTTCGTCTGATACGTCGCATATCAAGTCTAGGGGTGGTAAACGTCAGACCCCAATAATCGATAAGTCGTGCCGATGTGAGGCTCATAACGGGTCAAGAAACTACTGGTAACACTTACCAGCAAATCTCTGATCAGCCCTGGCCAGGGACTTCCCTGTTACGGCCAATCGAGCACAGCGCAACATCAACCCCCAATACCGGGAGAGACGAAACCCCTCCTATCGCTCATTGCCTCCATGTGACTCGGGACTGTACCCAAAGACCACCGTTTTGCACGCCCTCATGGACGTGGTAAGGTGGAGATCAAAGCACAGTGGGAATCACACAAGACTCTATGACGATCTCGGGTCTACAGACTAACTTGCACAAGTGTCACCTGAGAACTGCCATCTGACGTGAGGTATAATACCATCTGGGAGTTCTCGGCGAGTCCGTCCAGTGTACCCAGTCTCCACTGAGCACCCGTACACCATCTCTGATGTCAAACACCAATGGATATGGGATCATCCATCGCCCATCTCATGGGTCGAGAAGCGTATACGCTAGTCTACTCTGGTATATCGATGCCCCGTCTCGATACACCCACGACTAGGGACCTTGAAGGATGTACTTATGGACTATCATGTCCCCACTAGTATGATCTGCATCATAGTCCAGGTAGTCAAGTACACATCCTAAGGGCTTTACCAACATGTAACCATAAGACAGTTTAAAGAGACTAGTGTACATGTTAAGATAAAGAGTAACCAGATAGCATACTATTATATCGAGCAAGAAAGTCATCTCTATATATGTCCAAGCATCCAATATAATATACATCATGTGTACAATACTGGCCTCTAGGGCATACATACAACTAACAATCTCCCACTTGCACTAGGGCCAGCTGCTGTAGTATCGCATACCGAGCATCCCGAAGAGTCTCTCAAACTGTATCTGGGGAATGGCCTTCGTGAGTGGATCCGCCGTGTTGTTCTTCGTGTCAACCCTCCTGACCTCGATCTCCCGGCGATCAACAATCTCCCGGATCAGGTGATACCGCCTCAGAATATGCCTGGACCGCTGATGGGACCTGGGTTCCTTGGCCAAAGCCACCGCTCCATTGTTATCGCAATACAAAGGTATTGGATGCTCAATGGATGGAACCACTCCAAGTTCAGTAATGAACTTCTTGATCCAGACAGCCTCTTTGGCAGCATCGTTGGCAGCGATGTATTCAGCCTCCATCGTCGAGTCTGCCACGGTTTCCTGCTTGGAACTTTTCCAGCTAACCGCCCCTCCGTAAAGGGTAAAGACAAAGCCCGACTGCGAGTTAGAGTCGTCCTTATCACTCTGGAAGCTCGAATCGGTAAAGGACTCCACTTGGAGCTCTCCGTTACCATACACCAAGAACATATCTCTAGTCCTTCGTAAGTACTTGAGAATGCTCTTCACAGCTGTCCAGTGACTCTCTCCAGGATCGGCTTGATACCTGCTCACTACACTTAGTGAGTATGCTACATCGGGTCTGGTACATAGCATCGCATACATGATAGAGCCTACTGCCGAAGCATAGGGTATCCCTTGCATGCGAGCTCTCTCCAAATCAGTCTTGGGAGACATCTCTTTAGAGAGAGTGACTCCAGAGATCGTGGGTAAGTTCCCACGCTTGGACTCTTCCATACTAAACCTCTTTAGTATGGTGTCAATGTACCTGGATTGGGACAATCCCAATATCCGTTTGGATCTATCTCTATAGATCCTAATCCCCAATATGCAGGAGGTATCACCAAGATCTTTCATTGAGAATCTTTGTGATAAGAAGAGCTTGACCGATTGCAGCATAGGAATATCATTTCCTATCAAGAGTATGTCGTCCACGTACAATACAAGGAAGACAACCTTACTCTCTGCCACCTTCTTGTAAATACAAGGTTCATCTGGATTTTTGACGAAATCAAACTCTTTGATAACGACGTCAAAGCAGATGTTCCAACTCCGCGATGCTTGCTTTAATCCATAAATGGATTTAAGCAGCTTGCACACCTTCCTACTGCTCCCACTGTCTACGAAGCCCTCTGGCTGAGTCATGTACACGCACTCTTCTAAATCACCATTTAGAAAGGCGGTCTTAACATCCATTTGCCAGATTTCGTAATCATGATATGCAGCGATGGCAAGCATGATCCGGATGGATTTAAGCATAGCCACTGGAGAAAAGGTCTCGTCATAGTCCACACCTGGTCTTTGACGAAAACCCTTCGCTACAAGACTAGCTTTGAAAGTCTCCACTTTCCCATCTACACCAAGTTTCTTCTTAAAGATCCACTTGCTCCCAATGGGTTTTACCCCTTCAGGAGCAACGTCCAAAGTCCATACTTTGTTGGTGTACATGGATTCCATCTCGGACCGCATAGCATCCAGCCATTTCACTGAGTCCCTACTCGTGATGGCCTGCTCGAAACTAGTTGGGTCATCATCCTCCATGATGCAATCCTCGCTCCCACCATCCATGAGAAAACCGTAGTATCTCTCAGGTTGGCGAGGAACCCTACTAGATCGGCGGAGAGGCTGAGGTTCATCGGGAGCTACTGAATCCTCTGGTTCAACCAAATCTTCTGTTGTACTCTTTATTGCTGGAACCTCTTCCAGTTCTACCTCCATGCCACTAATCTCTTTTTCAAGAAATTCCTTTTCTAAAAAGGTGGCATGTCGAGAAACAAACACTTTTTGTTCCTCGGTGTGGTAGAAGATATACCCTCGCGAATGTTTGGGATATCCAATAAACTTACACAGAATAGACCTTGCCGCGAGTTTGTCCGGATTTTGCGTTTTTACATAGGCCGGACAACCCCATATCTTAACATAATTAAGATATGGTCTCTTTCCTTTCCATATCTCATATAGAGTGGTCGGCACGGTTTTGGTGGGAACCATATTCAATAGGTCTGCAGCTGTTTCCAGTGCATATCCCCAGAAGGAAATAGGTAACTCAGCTGTGCTCATCATAGAGCGCACCATATCCAATAGGGTGCGGTTCCTCCGTTCTGATACACCGTTGTGCTGTGGTGTATATGGAGGAGTCAGCTGAGAGAGAATCCCATTCTCTTTTAGGAAGTCCAGGAATTCATTGCTCAAGTATTCACCTCCTCAATCAGATCGTAGGATTTTAATACTTTATCCGGTTTGGTTCTCAACTTCTTGTTTATATTCCCTAAATTTCTCAAAAGCTTCTGATTTGTGTTTCATCAGGAACACATACCCGAACCTAGAGAGATCGTCAGTGAATGTAATGAAGTATGAAGAACCATCCCTGGCATGTGTAGACATGGGACCGCATACATCACTATGTATAAGTCCCAAGAGTTCGGTAACTCTTTCTCCGTGTCCCGTAAACGGAGTTTTAGTCATCTTGCCTTTGAGACATGACTGGCAAGTGTCATAAGATGAAAATTCAAACGGATTTAAATATCCATCTTTATGCAACTTAGCTAGTCGTGTTGCATTGATGTGACCCAGTCTACAATGCCACAAGAAGGATTCGTTGAGTTCAGAACTCTTCCTCTTGTGTGTGTTTGTTATGCTCAGAACTGTTGATTGATTTAGAACATAAATGCCATTGCACAACGTGCCTGATCCAACCAACTTTTGGTTACGGAAAATGTTCATAACATTGTCCTGTAATACAAAATTATATCCTTCTTTACTTAATAAAGAAACCGATATAATGTTGCATATCAGGTTCGGCATGTAATAGCATTCGTTCAGAACCAATGTATTACCAGTTGGTAATACAAGGTGATATTCCCCGACAGTCTTAGCTGCAACAATTGCACCATTTCCAACTCTAATGTCTTTATCACCTTCTCCAAGTTCTCTACCTTTCCTAAGCCCATGTAACTGATTACATATATGGGATCCTGACCCGGTATCTAATACCCAGGACGTAGAGCAAATAGAGAAACAGTTCTCAGTAACGAACACACCCGAAGAAAATGCATCAACATGTACTTTCTTCACTCGGGTGGCATGGGAATCCTGGTATTCCCCTATATCCTGTTCATTCCTATAACTCTTATAAGAAAGAACGGAACCAACGTTCCCCAGCACAGTATAACATGCGGGTTCGGTCAATACATCAATATTATTATCTTCATTAGGGCATGAAATGGTCGCTACCTGGAGAGAGAGAGAAGAAAACACTTTAGCGTATGCTCGTGCAAGATCAGATTGGTTATTATCTTATCTAATCAGGATGGCTCCCACTGCTTTTTATCAAATCTTCCTTCAAACCCTAAAAGGAAAGACTAGCCGGGATTAATTACACACTACAAGTTCGCCAATCTTTCAGCCAGGCCAGTGTCGGTACTTTGAGGGAGGTCCCCCGTGCTTTCGCACGAACCTAATTAATGTAAACCTCGTTTTCCCAAAGACGTAACCCCGTTGACACCTTTCTAGACACCTACTTGATCAGCTAATTGCAATGTGTAAAACTCTCCCAGGAGTAACTCTTACTCGCAGTGGGTATCGGGATCCAACTATCTCATAGAAGGTATGCAATCTCATTGCAAATTTCAACACTTGAAATTCCCGATAATATTTTGCCCCTAGCGTCCTATGACCTTGACGCAGGCCAATAAACCATAGTGCGCTAGTCAAGTTCAACACGTCATTTCCTGATTGAATTAAACCCACCCGTACGACCCTTGACGCAGGCCAACAAAGTCGCATGACTACCCTAATCCAATCTGCATCATATGCATAAGACGATAAATACTAGTTAGCTACCGCACACTATGCCTTGACGCAGGCCAACAAAGTCGCATGACTACCCTAATCCAATCTGCATCATATGCATAAGACGATAAATACTAGTTAGCTACCGCACACTACGCCTTGACGCAGGCCAACAAACGTAGCACGAATACTAACTACTACTCATCTGAAATGACGGAGGGCTACGACAGGTTTTTCTGAAAACCTATTGCGTAATGAACTTGATATCGTTGTAGAATCAAAATGAAGTTTTAAAATGGAGTGATTTTGAGGCTTTTCTAGTTTTGCTAAAGGAGTCACTCCCGGTGAAGGGATCTCGGTCCTTTCCTCGTCGAATGAGGTGCGGGATATATCATATATATCGCTGTGCAAAGCAAAAACCCAGAAGCAGTCAAAAGCAAACCGAGTGTGTAGCATCTGCCAGTTATTGCTAAAGGAGTCACTCCCGGTGAAGGGATCTCGGTCCTTTCCTCATCGAATGAGGTGCGGGATATATCATATATATCGCTGTGCAAAGAAAAAACCCAAAAGCAGTCAAAAGTAAACCGAGTGTGTAGCATCTGCCAGTTATTGCTAAAGGAGTCACTCCCGGTGAAGGGATCTCGGTCCTTTCCTCGTCGAATGAGGTGCGGGATATATCATATATATCGCTGTGCAAAGCAAGAACTGTAGCTACCTGTTTTGTTTTAAAATTTGATTCTACAACATCTTAGGTTTCTTTCCATTCATTAATCACATTAATGAAGTCCCATCATTTAAATACCTAAACATCACAGATAAATACGACATACTCTTATGCCATCCGCATTCGCCTCGATGTCCCCTCGTGCACCGTTAGGTTAGGTAACTAACGACAGAGCAGGGCAGGGCTAGTGCGGGTGCAAAACATAAGTAACGTCTATATAATATATCATATATAATATATACTGTATCTATCACAGAACATCACATGATCGCATCACAGATATCGCAGCAGAAGAAACATATGAAACATTAGATATACTAGGACGTCCGTGTTTTCAATACGAGCCAGTATAAAACACGGATTCCACGGTCGTGATGAATAGCCAATCCCACACCCCTAGACCCCTACGAGAGCGGCAAGCAACCCTGCCAATTCTAGGGTTAGGAGACCCGGACTCGACTCCTCGAGTTGGTCTCCTACTGGACCCCAGAACCCGGTTACTTGTGCTCCCCTCCTTGGGTCTATCCTAATGCGGAAAAGTAAATAATATACAAAAGGCGACAACTTCCGCTACCTGGAAGTGTCCCGAATAAAAAGAATATTACATACAAGTTTTTACATGAATGAAAATGAAAAACACTTATCTCACATAAAAACCCCCGGCTATTCGAACACGACGATCCAATATAACATATCCAGCAACACATAACATCACATGTCATCAACGTAAGTAAGTATGCATACCCCAATTGTCGTTGACGTATAGCAACGAAACCGGCGATACGAACATACTACACTTACGGTCACAGAAAAGAAAGTGTAAAACTACAACAATTGGAATCCGCAACCTCTTTAGACATCGCATGCCTAAACAAATGAAATACTTAGACATCACATGCCTAACAGATATAAATCCCGCATTTTAGTCTCATTATCGAAAACTCTTTTCAATATCATGTGGGACTAAACTGCTAGATTTACAACATTCATTCAGTTATCTCATAACTGTTTGTGAATTCCAATTATTGTATCACATTCCAGATAAACAGAAAATGTTAAATTTTCCGATCGAACAGTCGAATACCCAAGTTTTCCCGATACAACTCAACACATGAAATAAGTCTAACAACATTCAGTTCGTGCCTCAGTACCAACGGTCCAGCCGTAGAAGGGTCAAGCCAACGCCTCACATGTGGCACACCGTACTGCCCCAAACCCGAAGGTTCAAAGGGCAGTTCAAGACGGTCACATAATCGAGTTAAGGTTTGTTGTCTTCTAGAGGGTCCATCGCGTTACTTGCACTACTTAGAATGTCGTTAAACTACGGCAAAATCCAACACTTGGAAATTTCCCGACAGGGGAAAAGTTGGGTATTTATATCCGGTCGAACCTTTTAACATATTCTAAAGTCATTCGGAAATACACAAAGACGAAATTTGATAATCCGGTCGAAACATCGAATCCCTAAAACAACCCCAGAAAATGCAACTCTTGAATAAATTTTAAAAATTCCCAGGAAAAACAGCACTGGAAACTAAGAATTACTGTGCAGAATTCTTTGTTTAATGAGGCCGTACGGCCGCGGAACCGCCGCATGAGCCATGCTCATGCCGCGGAACCGCGGCGACTTGGTTGATTTGGGCTGTCGAATTTCACAGTATCTCTTAGAATCACCTGCCGATTTTTCTGCATATTTTTAATTTGGAAAAATCCCAGATTTTAGAAAATGTATAGAGAGCATTTTGTGAGTTAGGGTTCCGGTTCGTTCGGACATCAAACTCCGTCTAGACTTCGCCTAAGGCTCTAGCTAGGCTCTGATACCACTGTAGGGTTCCTAGGCACTCTAATGAAGTCTCACAAGGCATCAAGCATGCCAATTTCAAAAATTATGGGTGCCGAGAAACCCTAATACGGATCGTTGACTAGAAGTTTAGGCAAAAAGATAATCTAGTTAACTACTTAACTAAAAGTTAGATGCTACAACCTTTGTAGATCCGGTTCTCCACTTCTTTAGCTCCACGTGGGTGTCCTCTCGCTGTCCATCATGAATCCCGAACTCAATCGTCGGCTTCATCGGAGAAACGGGCGAGCTAGGTCGTCGGCTTCGTGTCAAAGACGATCTACGTCGAGGCATCACAAGTTCAAGCTCCGACTTCACAAAGTTGTGAAACTTGTGAAGAAAACACCCAAAACAACTTGGCAAGAGGTAGAGGGTGAAGAAATAGGAGGTGGGTTCACTTTAGAATTGGATTTCTCTCACTAGAACTCAAGTTGCCATTGATGGCATCAAGGTTTCTTTCTTGATGAAGAAGGAGAAGATGAAGCTAGTTTTATGATAAGTTATTTAAAATGAAAAGAAAATTCATACTTATCATAATCTAACTAGGGTTAAGTGTAGAGAATAAACCATGGTAAGTGGATGGGTTAGGGTTAAGCATGAAGACAAAATGGACTCCTTGGTCAAAGCTTCATGAAGCTTCAACAAGCTTCATGACAAAAACAAAACCATTTTATTTTCATTTATCCAATGAAATAAATAAAGAAATGAATAAATAAATGATAAGGCAAAACCCTAATTATCCTTTAACCATGGTTTAATTCTTCACACTTAACCAAATGATCAAGTATCATCAAATATGATACAAATATGTACACAAAAGTATATCACATATACAACTTGCACATCAAGTGAGAAAATCCATATAAAGTGATCCAATACTAGTTAATGCAAAGTAATATATCAAATATATAATTATACATTAAATCATTAAATCAACATTTGATTCAATGATCCGGTCATGTCGCACATAACCGACTAGTATTCAATGTATCGATTTATCGAATCAATGATTCGATAACTAGGTCATATCGAATATAACCAATCGAAACATTTATCGCGAGAATGAAATGCGGTATCACATACACGCATTATTCTCGCTCCCGCACATATCTCATATGTGCTCCTATTTCGTTTCGCTTGAGCCAGGAAACCTCTGTGTAGGACTCTAAAGACTCGTCAATACGCCGGTAGCAGATGATGATCATATCAAGCACCCACAAGCCGGAAGCGGTCTGCTAAACGTAACGGCCATCCGGGTATTGAGCGATCAGAAGATCGACGAGCTAGCCCGCTCACACTCCTGTGAATCCAACCAGTAACACTTACCGTACAGTCCGGTCTGTTCGTCTGATACGTCGCATATCAAGTCTAGGGATGGTAAACGTCAGACCCCAATAACCGATAAGTCGTGCCGATGTGAGGCTCATAACGGGTCGAGAAACTACTGGTAACACTTACCAGCAAATCTCTGATCAGCCCTGGCCAGGGACTTCCCTGTTACGGCCAATCGAGCACAGCGCAACATCAACCCCCAATACCGGGAGAGACGAAACCCCTCCTATCGCTCATTGCCTCCATGTGACTCGGGACTGTACCCAAAGACCACCGTTTTGCACGCCCTCATGGACGTGGTAAGGTGGAGATCAAAGCACAGTGGGAATCACACAAGACTCTATGACGATCTCGGGTCTACAGACTAACCTGCACAAGTGTCACCTGAGAACTGCCATCTGACGTGAGGTATAATACCATCTGGGAGTTCTCGGCGAGTCCGTCCAGTGTACCCAGTCTCCACTGAGCACCCGTACACCATCTCTGATGTCAAACACCAATGGATATGGGATCATCCATCGTCCATCTCATGGGTCGAGAAGCGTATACGCTAGTCTACTCTGGTATATCGATGCCCCGTCTCGATACACCCACGACTAGGGACCTTGAAGGATGTACTTATGGACTACCATGTCCCCACTAGTATGATCTGCATCATAGTCCAGGTAGTCAAGTACACATCCTAAGGGCTTTACCAACATGTAACCATAAGACAGTTTAAAGAGACTAGTGTACATGTTAAGATAAAGAGTAACTAGATAGCATACTTGTTAGTTGTATGTATGCCCTAGAGGCCAGTATTGTACAGATTATGTATATTATATTGGATGCTTGGACATATATAGAGATGACTTTCTTGCTCGACATGATAGTATGCTATCTGGTTGATCTTTATCTTAACATGTACACTAGTCTCTTTATACTGTCTTATAGTTACATGTTGGTAAAGCCCTTAGGATATGTACTTGACTACCTGGACTGTGATGCAGATCATACTAGTGGGGACATGGTAGTCCATAAGTACATCCTTCAAGGTCCCTAGTCGTGGGTGTATCGAGACGGGGCATCGATATACCAGAGTAGACTAGCGTATACGCTTCTTGACCCATGAGATGGGCGATGGATGATCCCATATCCATTGGTGTTTGACATCAGAGATGGTATACGGGTGCTCAGTGGAGACTGGGTACACTGGACGGACTCGCCGAGAACTCCCAGATGGTATTATACCTCACGTCAGATGGCAGTTCTCAGGTGACACTTGTACAGGTTAGTCTGTAGACCCGAGATCATCATAGAGTCTTGTGTGATTCCCACTGTGCTTTGATCTCCACCTTACCACGTCCATGAGGGCGTGCAAAACGGTGGTCTTTGGGCACAGTCCCGAGTCACATGGAGGCAATGAGCGATAGGAGGGGTTTCGTCTCTCCCGGTATTGGGGGTTGATGTTGCGCTGTGCTCGATTGGCCGTAACAGGGAAGTCCCTGGCCAGGGCTGATCAGAGATTTGCTGGTAAGTGTTACAAGTAGTTTCTCGACCCGTTATGAGTCTCACATCGGCACGACTTATCGAGTATTGGGGTCTGACGTATACCACTCCTAGACTTGATATGCGACGTATCAGACGAAGAGACCGGACTGGACGGTAAGTGTTACTGGTTGGATTCACAGGAGTGTGAGCGGGCTAGCTCGTCGATCTTCTGATCGCTCAATACCCGGGTGGCCGTTACGTTTAGCAGACCGCTTGCGGCTTGTGGGTGCTTGATATGATCATCATCTGCTACCGGCGTATTGACGAGTCTTTAGAGTCCTACACAGAGGTTTCCTAGCTCAAGCGAAACGAAATAGGAGCGCATATGAGATATGTGCAGGACCGAGAATAATGCGTGTATGTGATACCGCATTTCATTCTCGCGATATATGTTTCGATTGGTTATATTCGATATGACCTAGTTATCGAATCATTGATTCGATAAATCGATACATTGAATACTAGTCGGTTATGTGCGACATGACCGGATCATTGAATCAAATGTTGATTTAATGATTTAATGTATAATTATATATTTGATATATTACTTTGCATTAACTAGTATTGGTTCACTTTAAATGGATTTTCTCACTTGATGTACATGTTGTATATGTGATATACTTTAGTGCACATCTTTGTATCATGTTTAATGATACTTGCTAATTAGGTTAAGTGTGAAGAATTAAACCATGGTTAAGAGATGATTAGGGTTTTGCCTTTTTATTTATTTATTTGCTTATTTATTTAAAAGAGGTTTAGATGAGAATGGTGGCTTTCTTTGTCTCTTGTTGAAGTTTCTTGAAGTTTTGACAAAGTCCACCATCCTTATCTCATCCTTAACCCTAACCATTCTTTCTAACCTTAGTTTATTCTCTACACTTGACCATGGTCAAGATATGATAAGTATTCATATTAGTTTCATTTTTAAAATAGAGGGCTTATCATTCTTTCTTGACCTTCATCTTCTTCTTCAAGAAAAGCTCAAGGTGCAACAATGGCAACTTGAGCTAAAGTGAGATAAATCCATTTCTAAAGTGAACCCACCTCCTATTTCTTCACCCTCTACCTCTTGCCAAGTTGTTTTGGGTGTTTTCTTTACAAGCTTCACAACTTTGTGAAGTCGGAGCTTGAACTAATGCAACATCGACGTAGATCGTCTTTGACACAAAGCCGACGACCTAGCTTGCCCGTTTCTCCGATGAAGCCAACGTTCGAGTTTGGGAATCGAGATGGACAGCGAGAGGATGCTTTCGTGGAGCCAAGGAAGAGGATAACCGGATCTACAAAGGTTGTAGCATCCGAACTTTAGTTAATTTGTTAATTAGATTTGTTTTTCGCCTAGACATCTAGCAACGATCCGTTAACTAGGGTTTCTCGGCACCATTTTTTTTTAAAATTGGCATGTTCGATGCCTTGTGAGACCTCTATAGGGTGCCTAGGAACCTTTCACTGGTATCAGAGCCTAGCTAGAGCCTTAGGTGAAGTCTAGACGCGATTTGAAGCCCGAACGAACCCGAAACCCTAAACTTATCTTGCTCTCTGGACTTTTTCCAAAAAGTGGGATTTTTCAATATTAAAAATATGCAGAAAAATAAGCAGGAAATTATAAGGTTTACTGTGAAATTCGTGAGTGTAATTCCACTATTCAAGCGCGGATCCGCGGCATGAGCATGGCTCATGCGGCGGATCCGCGGTCGTACGGCCTAATCATTTAAAGTATTTTACACAGTAATCCTTAATTTCCAGTGGTGATTTTCCTGGGTGTTTTTAATAATTATTCAAGAGTTGAATTTTCTGGGGTTGCTTTGGGGATTCGGTGTTTCGATCGGGGTATCAAATTTCGTCTTTGTGTTTTTCCGGATAATTTTTAGAATATGTTAAAAAGTTCGACCGGATATAAATCCCCAATTTTTCCCCTGTCGGGAAATTTCTAAGTGTTGGATTTTTCCGTAGTTTAACGACGTTCTAAGTAGTGCAAGTAACGCGATGGACCCTCTAGAAGACAACAAACCTTAACTCGATTATGTGACCGTCTTGAACTGTCCTTTGAACCTTCGGGTTTGGGGCAGTACGGCGTGCCACATGTGAGGCGTTGGCTTGACCCTTCTACGGCTGGACCGTCGGTACTGAGGCACGAACTGAATGTTGTTAGACTTATTTCATGTGTTGAGCTGTATCGGGAAAACTTGGGTATTCGACTGTTCGATCGGAAAGTTTAACATTTTCTGTTTATCTGGAATGTGATACAATAATTGGAATTCACAAACAGTTATGAGATAACTGAATGAATGTTATAAATCTAGCAGTTTAGTCCCACATAATATTGAAAAGAGTTTTCGATAATGAGACTAAAATGCGGGATTTATATCTGTTAGGCATGTGATGTCTAAGTATTTCATTTGATTAGGCATGTGATGTCGAAGTTGCGGATTCCAATTGTTGTAGTTTTACACTTTCTTTTCTGTGACCGTAAGTGTAGTATGTTTATATCGCCGGTTTCATTGCTATATGTCAAAGACAATTGGGGTATGCATACTTACTTACGTTGATGACATGTGATGTTATGTGTTGCTGGATATGTTATATTGGATCGTCGTATTCGAATAGCCGGGGGTTTTTATGTGAGATGAGTGTTTTTTTTCATTCATGTAAAAACTTGTATGTAATATTCTTTTATTTGGGGCACTTCCAGGTAGCGGAAGATGTCACCTTTTGTATATTATTTACTTTTCCGCATTAGGATAGACCCAAGGAGGGGAGCACGAGTAACCGGGTTCTGGGGTCCAGTGGGAGACCAACTCGAGGAGTCGAGTCCGGGTCTCCTAACCCTAGAATTGGCAGGGTTGCTTGCCGCTCTCGTAGGGGTCTAGGGGTGTAGGATTGGCTATTCATCACGACCGTGGAATCCGTGTTTTATACTGGCTCGTATTGAAAACACGGACGTCCTAGTATATCCAATATTTCATATGTTTATTCTGCTGCGATATCTGAGTTGTGACTCTGTGATGGATATAGTATATAGTATATATGATATATTATATAGACGTTACTTATGTTTTACACCCGCGCTAGCCCTGCCCTGCTCTGTCGTTAGTTACCTAACCTAACGGTGCACGAGGGGACATCGAGGCGAATGCGGATGGCATAAGTGTACGTCATATCTATCTGTGATGTTTAGGTATTTAAATGATGGGACTTCATTAATGTGATTAATGAAAGATAAGAAACCTAAGATGTTGTGGAATCGAATTTTAAAATAAAACAGGTAGCTACAGTTCTTGCTTTGCACAGCGATATATATGATATATCCCGCACCTTATTCGATGAGGAAAGGACCGAGATCCCTTCACCGGGAGTGACTCCTTTAGCAATAACTGGCAGATGCTACACACTCGGTATGCTTTTGACTGCTTTTGGGTTTTTGCTTTGCACAGCGATATATATGATATATCCCGCACCTCATTCGACGAGGAAAGGACCGAGATCCCTTCGCCGGGAGTGACTCCTTTAGCAAAACTAGAAAAGCCTCAAAATCACTCCATTTCAAAACTTCATTTGATTCTACAACGATATAAAGTTCATTACGCAAAGGGTTTTCTTAAAAACCTGACGTAGCCCTCCGTCATTTCAGATAAGTAATAGTTAGTATTCGTGCTGCGTTTGTTGACTCAGTCAAGGCGTAGTGTGCGGTAGCTGATTACTATTTATCTGTTTATGCATATGATGCAGATTGGATTAGGGTAGTCGTGCGGCCTTGTTGACTTAGTCAAGGGTCGTGCGGGTGGGTTTAATTCAATCAGGAAATGACGGGTTGAACTTTACTTGCGGTCTATGGTTTGTTGACTCAGTCAAGGTCATAGATCGCCTGGGGCAAAATATTATCGGGAATTTCAAGTGTTGAAATTTGCACTGAGATTGCATACCTTCTATGAGATAGTTGGATCCCGATACCCACTGCGAGTAATTGTTACTCCTGGGAGAATTTTATACATTACAATTAGCCGATCAAGTAGGTGTCTAGAAAGGTGTTAACGAGGTTACGCCTCTGGGAAAACGAGGTTTACATTAATTAGGTTCGTGCGAAAGCACGGGGGACCTCCCTCAAAGTACCGACACTGGCCTGGCTGAAAGATTGGTGAACTTGTAGTGTGTAATTAATCCCGGCTAGTCTTTCCTTTTAGGGTTTGGAGGAAGATTTGATAAAAAGCAGTGGGAGCCATCCTGATTAGATAAGATAATAACCAATCTGATCTTGCACGAGCATACGCTAAAGTGTTTTCTTCTCTCTCTCTCCAGGTAGCGACCATTTCATGCCCTAATGAAGATAATAATATGGATGTATTGACCAAACCCGCATGTTATACTGTGCAGGGGAACGTTGGACCCGTTCTATCTTATAAATGTTATAAGACTGAACAGGAAACAGGAGAATGTCTGGATTCTCACACCGCCCAAACGGAGAACATGCATGTTGATGCATCATCTTCGGGTGTGTTTGTCATTGAGAACTGTTTCTCAGTTCACCCTACGTCCTGGGTATTAGATACCGGGTCAGGATCCCACATATGTAAGATGTTACATGGGCTGCGAAAAGGTAGAGAACTAAGAAAAGGTGAACATTCCGTTCATGTAGGGAATGGGGCAAATGTTGCAGCCAAAGCAGTTGGCATATATCACCTGGTATTACCAAATGGTGATACACTAGTCCTGAATGAGTGCTATTATATACCGAACATGATGTGCAACATTATATCAGTTTCTTTATTAAGTAAAGAAGGTTATAATTTTGTAGTAAAGGATAATGTTATGAACATATTCCTAGATCAAAGGTTGATTGCATCAGGCTCGCTACATAATGGCATATTCATTCTCAATCAAAATACAGTCTTCAATATACAAAACACACACAAAAGGAAAAGCTCAGAAATGAACGAATCCTTCTTGTGGCACTGTAGACTTGGCCATATCAATGAGACACGACTAGCTAAGTTGCATAAGAACGGATATTTGAATTCATTCGAATTATCATCTTATGACACTTGCCATTCATGTCTCAAAGGAAAAATGACCAAAACTCCGTTTAAAGGACACGGAGAAAGAGTTACTGAACTCTTGGGACTGGTGCATAGTGATGTATGCGGTCCAATGTCTACACACGCCAGAAAGGGTTCTTCCTACTTCATTACATTCACTGACGATCTCTCTAGATACGGGCATGTGTTCCTGTTGAAACACAAGTCTGAAGCTTTTGAGAAATTCAAAGAATATAAGCACGAGGTAGAGAACCAAACGGGCAAAAGTATTAAGGTTCTTCGATCTGATCGAGGAGGTGAATACTTAAGCAGTGAATTCCTGGATTATCTAAAAGAGAATGGGATTCTCTCTCAGCTTACTCCTCCTTATACACCACAGCACAACGGTGTATCGGAACGAAGGAATCGCACCCTATTAGATATGGTGCGTTTAATGATGAGTAATGCTGAGTTACCTATTTCCTTTTGGGGGTATGCGCTTGAGACAGCCATATACCTATTGAATCTGGTTCCGTCTAAATCTGTACCTACCACACCATATGAGATATGGAGTGGGAAGAGACCATATTTTAAGCGAATTAAGATATGGGGTTGTCCGGCCTATGTCAAAAAGCAAAATCCGGACAAACTCGAGGCACGATCAGTCCTTTGCAAGTTTGTGGGATATCCTAAGAATTCTTAAGGATATTTTTTCTACCAAGCTGAGGAACAAAGAGTGTTTGTTGCTCAACATGCCACCTTTTTGGAAAGGGAATTTCTTGCAAAAGAAATTAATGGCAAAGAGGTAGAGCTGGAAGAGGTTCCAGCACCACAAACTGCAACTGACAATTTAGTAGAATCAGAGGATTCAGTGGTGCCCGACGTACCCCAGCCTCTCCGCCGATCTAGTAGGGTTTCTCGTCCACCTGAGAGATACTATGGTTTTCTCATTGATGGTGGTAGTGAGGATTGCATCATGGAGGATGATGACCCAACTAGCTTCGAGCAGGCCATCACGAGTGGGGACTCAGTGAAATGGCTGGATGCTATGCGGTCCGAGATGGATTCCATGTACACCAACAAAGTATGGACTTTGGAAGTTGCTCCTGAAGGGGTAAAACCCATTGGGAGCAAGTGGATCTTTAAGAAGAAACTTGGTGTAGATGGGAAAGTGGAGACTTTCAAAGCTAGACTTGTAGCAAAGGGTTTTCGTCAAAGACCAGGTGTGGACTATGACGAGACCTTTTCTCCAGTGGCTATGCTTAAATCCATCCGGATCATGCTTGCCATCGCTGCATATCATGATTACGAAATCTGGAAAATGGATGTTAAGACCGCCTTTCTAAACGGTGATTTAGAAGAGTGCGTGTACATGACTCAGCCAGAGGGCTTCGTAGACAGTGGGAGCAGCGGGAAGGTGTGCAAGCTGCTTAAATCCATTTATGGATTAAAGCAAGCATCGCGGAGTTGGAACATCTGCTTTGACGTCGTTATCAAAGAGTTTGATTTCGTCAAAAACCCAGATGAACCTTGTATCTACAAGAAGGTGGCAGAGAGTAAGGTTGTCTTCCTCGTATTGTACGTGGACGACATACTCTTGATAGGAAATGATATTCCTATGCTGCAATCGGTCAAGCTCTTCTTATCACAAAGATTCTCAATGAAAGATCTTGGTGATGCCTCCTGCATATTGGGGATCAGGATCTATAGAGATAGATCCAAACGGATTTTGGGATTGTCCCAATCCAGGTACATTGACACCATACTAAAGAGGTTTAGTATGGAAGAGTCCAAGCGTGGGAATATGCCCACGATCTCTGGAGTCACTCTCTCCAAAGAGATGTCTCCCAAGACTGATTTGGAGAGAGCTCGCATGCAAGGGATACCCTATGCTTCGGCAGTAGGCTCTATCATGTATGCGATGCTATGTACCAGACCCGATGTAGCATACTCACTAAGTGTAGTGAGTAGGTATCAAGCTGATCCTGGAGAGAGTCACTGGACAGCTGTGAAGAGCATTCTCAAGTACTTGCGAAGGACTAGAGATATGTTCTTGGTGTATGGTAACGGAGAGCTCCAAGTGGAGTCCTTTACCGATTCGAGCTTCCAGAGTGATAAGGACGACTCTAAGTCGCAGTCGGGCTTTGTCTTTACCCTTTACGGAGGGGCGATTAGCTGGAAGAGTTCCAAGCAGGAAACCGTGGCAGACTCGACGATGGAGGCTGAATACATCGCTGCCAACGATGCTGCCAAAGAGGCTGTCTGGATCAAGAAGTTCATTACTGAACTTGGAGTGGTTCCATCCATTGAGCATCCAATACCTTTGTATTGCGATAACAATGGAGCGGTGGCTTTGGCCAAGGAACCCAGGTCCCATCAGCGGTCCAGGCATATTCTGAGGCGGTATCACCTGATCCGGGAGATAGTTGATCGCCGGGAGATCGAGGTCAGGAGAGTTGACACGAAGAACAACACGGCGGATCCACTCACGAAGGCCATTCCCCAGATACAGTTTGAGAGACTCTTCGGGATGCTCGGTATGAGATACTACAGCAGCTGGCCCTAGTGCAAGTGGGAGATTGTTAATTGTATGTATGCCCTAGAGGCCAGTATTGTACAGATTATGTATATTATATTGGATGCTTGGACATATATAGAGATGACTTTCTTGCTCGACATGATAGTATGCTATCTGGTTGATCTTTATCTTAACATGTACACTAGTCTCTTTATACTGTCTTATAGTTACATGTTGGTAAAGCCCTTAGGATATGTACTTGACTACCTGGACTGTGATGCAGATCATACTAGTGGGGACATGGTAGTCCATAAGTACATCCTTCAAGGTCCCTAGTCGTGGGTGTATCGAGACGGGGCATCGATATACCAGAGTAGACTAGCGTATACGCTTCTTGACCCATGAGATGGGCGATGGATGATCCCATATCCATTGGTGTTTGACATCAGAGATGGTATACGGGTGCTCAGTGGAGACTGGGTACACTGGACGGACTCGCCGAGAACTCCTAGATGGTATTATACCTCACATCAGATGGCAGTTCTCAGGTGACACTTGTACAGGTTAGTCTGTAGACCCGAGATCGTCATAGAGTCTTGTGTGATTCCCACTGTGCTTTGATCTCCACCTTACCACGTCCATGAGGGCGTGCAAAACGGTGGTCTTTGGGCACAGTCCCGAGTCACATGGAGGCAATGAGCGATAGGAGGGGTTTCGTCTCTCCCGGTATTGGGGGTTGATGTTGCGCTGTGCTCGATTGGCCGTAACAGGGAAGTCCCTGGCCAGGGCTGATCACAGATTTGCTGGTAAGTGTTACCAGTAGTTTCTCGACCCGTTATGAGTCTCACATCGGCACGACTTATCGAGTATTGGGGTCTGACGTATACCACCCCTAGACTTGATATGCGACGTATCAGACGAAGAGACCGGACTGGACGGTAAGTGTTACTGGTTGGATTCACAGGAGTGTGAGCGGGCTAGCTTGTCGATCTTCTGATCGCTCAATACCCGGGTGGCCATTACGTTTAGCAGACCGCTTGCGGCTTGTGGGTGCTTGATATGATCATCATATGCTACCGGCGTATTGACGAGTCTTTAGAGTCCTACACAGAGGTTTCCTAGCTCAAGCGAAACGAAATAGGAGCGCATATGAGATATGTGCAGGACCAAGAATAATGCGTGTATGTGATACCGCATTTCATTCTCGCGATATATGTTTCGATTGGTTATATTCGATATGACCTAGTTATCGAATCATTGATTCGATAAATCGATACATTGAATACTAGTCGGTTATGTGCGACATGACCGGATCATTGAATCAAATGTTGATTTAATGATTTAATGTATAATTATATATTTGATATATTACTTTGCATTAACTAGTATTGGTTCACTTTAAATGGATTTTCTCACTTGATGTACATGTTGTATATGTGATATACTTTAGTGCACATCTTTGTATCATGTTTGATGATACTTGCTAATTAGGTTAAGTGTGAAGAATTAAACCATGGTTAAGAGACGATTAGGGTTTTGCCTTTTTATTTATTTATTTGCTTATTTATTTAAAAGAGGTTTAGATGAGAATGGTGGCTTTCTTTGTCTCTTGTTGAAGTTTCTTGAAGTTTTGACAAAGTCCACCATCCTTATCTCATCCTTAACCCTAACCATTCTTTCTAACCTTAGTTTATTCTCTACACTTGACCATGGTCAAGATATGATAAGTATTCATATTAGTTTCATTTTTAAAATAGAGGGCTTATCATTCTTTCTTGACCTTCATCTTCTTCTTCAAGAAAAGCTCAAGGTGCAACAATGGCAACTTGAGCTAAAGTGAGATAAATCCATTTCTAAAGTGAACCCACCTCCTATTTCTTCACCCTCTACCTCTTGCCAAGTTGTTTTGGGTGTTTTCTTCACAAGTTTCACAACTTTGTGAAGTCGGAGCTTGAACTAATGCAACCTCGACGTAGATCGTCTTTGACACAAAGCCGACGACCTAGCTTGCCCGTTTCTCCGATGAAGCCAACGTTCGAGTTTGGGAATCGAGATGGACAGCGAGAGGATGCTTTCGTGGAGCCAAGGAAGAGGATAACCGGATCTACAAAGGTTGAAGCATCCGAACTTTAGTTAATTTGTTAACTAGATTTGTTTTTCGCCTAGACATCTAGCAACGATCCGTTAACTAGGGTTTCTCGGCACCATTTTTTTTTTAAAATTGGCATGTTCGATGCCTTGTGAGACCTCTATAGGGTGCCTAGGAACCTTTCAATACTATCATATCGAGCAAGAAAGTCATCTCTATATATGTCCAAGCATCCAATATAATATACATCATGTGTACAATACTGGCCTCTAGGGCATACATACAACTAACAGAACCCCTGCAGATCCGCTCACTGCCTCCATGTGGCTCGGGACTGTACCCAACTAAAACCTGTTTGCACGACTCTTTTGAGCCGTGGTAGGGTAGTGATCAAAGTACAGTGGGAACTCACACGAGACAAATGACGATCTCAGGTCGATGAACTAACCTGTACACATGTCACCAGGGAACTGCTATCTGACGTCAGGTATAAGACCAACTTGCATGTTCCCGGCGAGTCCTGTCCGGTGTACTCATAACCCAATGAGCACCTGTATACATCTTAGGTGAACCAACTAACACCAGTGGCTTGTGAGACCGTCCACCGCCCCTCGTCGGGGTCTCGACTGTATACACTAGTCTACTCTGGAGTATCGATACCCTGTCTCGAAAACTCCCACGACTAGGGACCTTTTAAGGATGTGCTTATAGACCCCAGCTCCCACGTATATGATCGCCATCATACTGCTGGTTGTCAAGCAAAAATCCTAAAGGCTCTATCAACGTGTAATAGTGACCTGTAAGGTCACCTGAAGCAGTACACGATGATAAAGGTAAACCAGATAGCATACTATCATCTTGAGTAAGACTGTCCTACCGGCATAGGTCCTCCCTCAATCATTGCAATCACGTGCCTGTGATCCAATAATTGACTCTGAGGGCACTATCTCCAACAATCTCCCACTTGCACTCAAGGCTAATTATTGCGATGTCGCATACTCATAGCCTGTGTGATACCGAACACCCAACTCCTCTACTAATCAGTCTCACAAAACCCGCTTACGAAACTAATGTGTTCGAGGAATAGCCTCAGTGAGTGGATCCGCTCTAATGTTTCTTTCTATGTCTCTCTTTATCTCAAGTTCGCGGAGATAGCCATCTCCCGAAATGAGCAATACATGTCTTAGAATATGTCTGGATATCTGATGGGACCTAGTTCATAAATGAACTCCAAATACAAACCTTTTAGACTGTATCGTCAACTGAAACCAATCAGTATCCTGCGCCATGCCTCCCTCAGTATCCACCTGGACCACCTGTCCAAAATACTGCCCCTCGTCAGAGGGAAAACTATAACTCTAACAGTCACTCTGTCATCCAGGTCACCTTGGAAGCCTGGAATGATAACTGTCACCCGAATGAGGCTGTCGTTATCATATCCCTAGAACATCCACTTATGTTCTAAAACTGCTTCCGATCGTTTCTCCAGGATTGGATCAATATCAACTTATTGCATCTCATGTAAAAACAACATCTGGTGTGGTACTTGACATCTCATGATCGACTCAATTGCCTAAGCAAGTGATCTGCCAATCATGCACATCCCTCTCCCTTTTAGTCTGTAAGACTCCTTTAGAGAGGGTGACTCCATCACCTGCAGGTATACTACCGTGCCAGGAGTCATCCATTCTAAAACACCTTTAGAATGCTGTCTAAATACCCAGATTGGGAAACTACCCAAATCTAGATCCAAAACCATAGATCCAGTAACCAGAATGTCTTGATATTATATCCAAGTCCCATGTGGAAAAATCACTGTGTGACAACCAAAGTATAACCGATCGTAGTATAGGAACATCACTTCCTACTCTGTGTATGTCATCCAAATACCAGGACATCACACCCTACTACCTTCTTAACAGATCCATCCCCTATTTGGATGAAGTCAAACCTATGACTGTCACATCAGAAATAGATGATCTATCTCCGCTATATCTGCTTTAGTCCATAAATAGACATAAGCAACTTGTCCACTATACTTCCGCTGCTCCCTTTGACTACGATAACCCTCTGGCAGAGTCATATAGACGTGCACTTCTAAAGCTAGTTCAGAACGACGCTATACTCATCCTCCTGCCGGGTCTCATAGTCTGGAACAACAACAATGGCAAGTCTGGGTAAACAAGAACCTCCCTGTCACCGTTTTTGAGCATACCGAAGTACCTCTTGAGTGCCTGAGGTTACCCACCATATCTGCGGAGTGGTAAATGGAATGTCAAACCAGATTGAATCTTTAGGCTCTTATCAAATTTTCAGTAATCGTTTGCGGTTCTGGAATACTTCCAGTTCTACCATACTCCCACTTCTGTTTTCTGAAAAAATCCATTTTACTTAAAACTGTGGCGAGTCTAGAACAATATCACTATTGATCTTCCAGATGGTAGAAAATCAACCTTCGTCATAGCCTGGGTCAACCCACAAACAGCCATTACAGAAACTTGCCTTGAGTTATCCGGAGTCTGGCTTTAAGCATAAGCCGGAAAACTCCCGTACCTTAACAATGTCAAGATATGAACTGTTCTATATCCAATACAGAAACAGAGGCACTGATTTAATTGAAACCAGATTCAAATCATGCAGCTGTCTCCAGTGCATGTCAACTAAATGGAGAGAGGCCGATCAGCATTACTCACTTAGGAGTGCTTCCAATTATGAGTAACCTGAAAGAGAAGCAAGTTCTCTTAATCATTACTATCAACTGAATACCATACACAAGTATCTACATCCTCGATCATCTTGAAGAATCCCGATACTTGCAACACCTGGTTCTCTACTTTATTCATATACCTATAACTTCTCAAAACATGGACCTTGTGTTTCTAAAAACACTTGTCTAAGAACAAGAGAAGTCATAAATAAACAGAATATAGTGCGAGTACCAACCCCTCTGTCTTCATGGACACTGGACAACATACAATACTCTGTATAAGTCTCTTGAGTCAAACAACTCATTCCCTGTGTGTCGTAGGTTGAAAACTGTACTTATGGTTAAGAAGAATTACACCGCCGTTTAATACTCCTTACCTAACCATCCACTGATATAGGTAAATGTCATAGACATAATTTCAAAAAGGTATATCTCACTCTATAAAAATAGACGTACAGATATATCAATTTGAAATTGGTGCATAACAGCGGATATTCAAAACCAAATATTTGCCGTTCGGCAAACAGCCCAGGCGATTTCCTCAAATATCACCAATTACAACGAATCCCGATATAATGAGGATGATCACCCAATTCCCAATAACTTACTCCCACTCATCATCTGTAAAACCATACAGATGTGAGAATCATACCTGGTAAATACATACCCTGGAGCAAGTGTCTAATTGGGAAATCAGTTTTCTTTTAACAGTACACAGTGAATACTGAAACATTGAAATATTTCCTAGGGGTATCCGGGTATTCCTAGTAATGCCTCTTCCATTATCAAATTCACAACTGTAACCATATAATTCTTTGCCATCTCTCCAAATCCCTTTATATGTCTTTAGTCATTACCTTCTATACACCCCTTTAGGCTAAATGGTTTTCTTCCTTCCCTACCGTTCGGCACCAGCCTATGGTTTGGAAGAAGACTATCCAATAAGCATAATGGGTGTACTGTCCTAATCCTAGGAGCACTCGCAAAGCGAGAGAAGGTAAAGATAAAAGACAACTGAATGAAACCTTATTCCTATTTCTCCTGAACCAGAATCCATCCCCGAACTGGAACAAGTTCCTTTCGAGTTCGTATATAACCATACGATGGAGTATCCAATAAACTGTGGATCTTCGTAGTGATACGGAGTGTTCTGGAGAAATACAAAGGTGAAGTGGGAGTGGTAATGAAATACTTGGTTTGGTTGTGAATAGCAGTCGCAATTTACTTTGCCCTCCTTCTAATCCCTTTATTTCTCTTTACTTAATACCTTCTGTATACCTTAGTTAGGCTAATTGGTTTTCTTCATTCCCTACCGTTCGGCACCTGTCTATGGTTTGGAACAAGACTATCTAATTTGCGTAATAAGTGTACTGTCCCCTAATCCAAGGAACACTCGCAACCTGAGAGAAGGTAAAAGGAAAAGACAACTGAATATCCTATTGGTTTTCTCCAGAACCGGAAACCATCCTCGAATAAATTCCTTCGAGTTTGTATATAACCATACGATGGTTTTATCCAATGGAAGTGGACGTTCGTAGTAATACGGGGTGTTCTGGAGAAAAGGGTAAAAGTAGAAGTGACAATGAGGTATGCAACTCAGACAATCCAAAAGCCAGTGTTTTAAGAAGGTTCGGTTAATCTTGGTCACTGAGTCATAATCAAGGGTCGGGTCATGGTCGCTGCCAAAGAGAGAGAGAGAGAAAAGAAATACTCAGCGTGCACTCTAATCTAGATCAGAATGGTTACCAATTTATCTAATCAGGAAACCTCCCACTGTAACGTCAAATTCTCCTCCAAACCTGAAAGAAGAATTAGTCGGGAATACCCGAGGAGTAAACCAACTCATCAGTGGGAATCGGGATCCAACTATCATCGCAAGATAACGTGATGGAATCCACTCACGTTATCACACTCCAGAAGGTATGCGCATATCTGGCAAGATTCAGTTTCTTTAGAAACTCCCGATGTGATTTTTACCCCATGCTCTTATGACCTTGACGTAGGCCAAAATATCATAAGTCACATGTCAAGTTCTACCCGTCATTATCCAGATTAATTTGAACCCACCCGTACATACCTTAGACATTGGCCAACAAGGCAGTACGACTGTCCCAAACCAACGCATCTATCTATGCAACAGATAAATATCCGGTAGCTACCAATCACTATGCCTTGGCGTAGGTCAAAATACATAGCTTGAATACTACCGAACATTTAACTGAAATGACGGAGGGCTACGAATGGTTTTTGGCGAAAAACCTTTAACGTAATGAACTTGATATCGTTGAAGGAACCGGATAGCTTTTAAAAATATAGTGGCGAAAACCTTTGCTAAAGAGGTCACTCCCAGTGAAGGGATCTCGGCTCTTTCCCTATAGAATGAGGTGCAGGATATTCCAACTGAATACCACGATGCAAAGCAAAAGTAAATGACTATAGTGAAGTTATTGCCCTGACGCAAACTTCTGTCCAAGAGTCACTCCCGGTGAAGGGATCTCGGCCCTTGCCTCGTCGACTGAGGTGCTGGATATTCATAACCGAATACCACTGTGCAAAACAAAAGAGAACGCCCTTGCAATAACAGTTTTTTGAAAAATGTTCCAACAACATCAGAATAGGTTTGTTTAGCTTTCATTGATCCGAATCAATGCAGTCCCATCAATTGATCACACCAATAAAGAACGAAAATAATTATGTACGTATATGCCACCCGCATTCGCCACTGGGTCCCGTCATCACCCGTTAGATTTCTTAACTAATGACAGAGTGGGGACTGGACTAGCGCGGATGCAAAACATATACAACATCTACTAGTATATATATCAATATATAATATTCGCTCAAGGTGTGATAAAATGCAACATCACAGAGAGTAATAAGCATCACAGAACAATACAGATAACTGGGATCCCCGGGTTTCATAGAGCCGCTACTGAAACCCGACGTTCCCCTGGTCGTGTGGATAGCCTGTGCAATGAAATCCTAGACCCCTACGGGCGCGGCAAGTTACCCGCCAAAACCTGAAGTGAGGCAGCCCCCTTCAGCAACGTGAATGGACCACCCAGCACTTCATGGAATCCGGTAACTTGAGCACCCCTCCTTGGGTCAACCTGTACCCCCTACGAGTGCGGCGAATAGCCCGCCAATTCTAGAGTGAAGCCCCCTCTGTCTCAAAGCCATGAGATGCAGGCCCGTTGCCCTCTAGAACCCGGCTACCCGTGCACCCCTCCGCGGGGCAATCCTAGTACAGAAAGTAAAATATACATACAACGGGTACATCGACCTCAGTCCGGTCGTGCCCCAAAAGAATAATATACAAACAGGCAGTGACGGCAGTCCACATGTCGGACGCTAGCCCCGCAATATCAAATGTACATAATAATACCAAACTGTACTACCATTGCATCCAGGCTATCCACCACGACAATCCGCAACATCAGAACACAACACAGAACATCAACGTGAATGTCATGTTCGCAAATCCGTCTAAAAGGGCTATAGCAGTTAGACATGATTTACCGATCAAATGGCATTCACGGTCGCAGATATAATGTAAATACTGTGAACTAACATGTTTAAAATTTTCGATCGACTAAATTTACCGAAGTGGGCCCCAAGCATAACTGTAGCACTCAAAATAAATCTGGGCCCAAACAGAACATACCAAAAACCCTATTTCCATGTCAGAAGCCCACTGTAAAAATTTGGTGCAGAGAAGGCACAGAATGGCGGCGGAACCGCGGCCGGAAGGGGGTTATGGTCGCGGTTCCACGGCGCGTCCGTACGATCATGCAATCAAATTTTCACAGAATGCTTAAAAAACCCTGCACGTAATTTTACAATGTACCAAATAATTTTTAGAGCACTGGAAAAATTCGACAGAAACTGGACATGAATACGCGGTTTTTGGAAAATCCGTTCGATCGACCTTGTAAACACGTTAGAGCAAGCTAGACTAGGTTAATGGCATGGCTCTGATACCAATGTAAGTGCACGGCAGCGCCCCGGTCGTCAATCCGACGCCGGAATACGGAAAACGAAACTTTTACAAAACTTGTAAACCGGCGCTACCGCGCACTATAAACCCGGATCGGGCCATTAACCTAATGCTAGCAAACTAGAAAATGGGAAGAGAGCTATACCAAGCGATCCGTGTCCTTCGGTCTTCGGCCTCTATCCCAATCTCCTAGCGGAATCTCCGTTCTTCATCTCCTCGTCGGAAAGGGCACCACATCGCCGGGTTCTTTTACGAGCTCCCACCTCTGGACCGAGGCAACTCAGGCACGAAATTGGTGAGTCGATGTGTCCAAGAATACTGTAGGCTAAGTGTAGTAGGCTATGTCTCAAAGGGGTATGAAGTTGCCATGAGGAAGTGAAGGTGGAAATGAACTTTGAAGTGGGACTCTCCTTTTAGCATGAATGAAAATGAGATGCCAAAATATTTCTCACACCAAAAATGAATCTCTCCCACCTCCCCAAGAGAATGTGGCCGGCCTCATCATAATGGAGGAGGGGAAAAATCTATCAAAAGGGGGTGAGCACAAGATGAGAACAAAATGGTGAGCATAAGGAAAAGCAAGTCTCACATCCATAAACCAAATCAATCTCCTCACCATTAATGCAAGTAATGATGCATGAAAAAGCAAAGATGCTAGAACCATCATAATCATCCATTTACAAGAAACCCCCTACATAATGCTAATTTGCAAATATGCAAATTAGCCCCTCCCATCACAAAAATCCGGCAGTGAAGGAACAAAAGAAAACTGACCGAAAAGGAATGCAAAGTGACAACTTCAAAAACTGATCCCGTAATAAATTATAGGAAAACCCCGCGACCGTATATACATACCCGCATTTGTATTCCGACTGAATACAAATGCAATGAGACAAAATATACACTGTACAATACTAGGATCCGGCTTAAACCAAAGCCCGCTAGTATTATCCGTCCGATCATGATCCATGCAATACCGCACGTATATGATCGAACCCTGCCATATATCCATACAGCCTCTACAGCGTTTCGCCCGAAACTTGAGAAACTGTCTGTGGGGGACTCTAAAGACTCGTCAATACTTTGGCTGTGGATTTAACCACTAGCACGTCAGAGGTATTAGCCATACGTAACGGGCTGCCAAGTATTGACCAAAAGGGACGTCGATGAGCGAGCTCATCCTGACACCCTACTGAGACTGTCAGTGACAATATCCGTACAGTCCGGTCCGTTCGTCTATGAGCATCGCATGGCGGGCCTAGGGGGTTGGTAAAAGTCAGACCCCCAAAAGCGGTACAAGTCGTGTCGGAGTGTAGCCCAGAACACCCTGAGATACTACTGGAATACCTACCAGTAAATCTCTTGCCTTGGCCAAGGACTTCATGTAATGGCTCTCCTAGACACAGCGCGACCTCACCCCCAATACCAGGAGAGACGAACCCCTGCAGATCCGCTCACTGCCTCCATGTGGCTCGGGACTGTACCCAACTAAAACCTGTTTGCACGACTCCTTTGAGCCGTGGTAGGGTAGTAATCAAAGCACAGTGGGAACTCACACGAGACAAATGACGATCTCAGGTCGATGAACTAACTTGTACACATGTCACCAGGGAACTGCTATCAGACGTCAGGTATAAGACCAACTGGCATGTTCCCGGCGAGTCCTGTCCGGTGTACTCATAACCCAATGAGCACCTGTATACATCTTAGGTGAACCAACTAACACCAGTGGCTTGTGAGACCGGCCACCGCCCCTCGTCGGGGTCTCGACTGTATACACTAGTCTATTCTGGAGTATCGATGCCCTGTCTCGAAAACTCCCACGACTAGAGACCTTTTAAGGATGGGCTTATAGACCCCAGATCCCACGTATATGATCGCCATCATACTGCTGGTCGTCAAGCAAGAATCCTAAGGGCTCTATCAACGTGTAATAGTGACCTGTAAGGTTACCTGAAGCACTACACGACGATAATGGTAAACCAGATAGCATACTATCATCTTGAGTAAGACTGTCCTACCGGCATAGGTCCTCCCTCAATCATTGCAAGCATGTGCCTGTGATCCAATAATTGACTCTGAGGGCACTATCTCCAACACTTATGACCTTGACGAAGGCCAACATATCATAAGTCACATGTCAAGTTCTACCCATCATTGTCCAGGTTAATTTGAACCCACCCGTACATACCCTTGACGAAGGCCAAAATTGTAGTACGACTGTCCCAAACCAACGCATCTATCTATGCAACAGAAAAGTAAAAAATAGCTACCATACACTATGCCTTGACGAAGGCCATCATACATAGCATGAATACTAAGTGCTACCCGTCTGAAATGACGGAGGGCTACGAATGGTTTTTGGCGAAAAACTTTTAACGTAATGAACTTGATATCGTTAAAGGAATCAGATAGCTTTACAAATATATAGTGGCGAAAACCTTTGCTAAAGAGGTCACTCCCCGTGAAGGGATCTCGGCTCTTTCCTCGTGGAATGAGGTGCAGGATATTCCAAATTGAATACCATGATGCAAAGCAAAAAGTAATCGACTATAGTAAAGTTATTACCCTGACGCAAACTTCTTCCCAATGGATCACTCCCGGTGAAGGGATCTCGGCCCTTGCCTCGTCGAATGAGGTGCTGGATATTCATAACCGAATACCTCTGTGCAAAATAAAAGAAAACGTCCTTGTAATAACAGCTTTTGAAAATTGTTCCAACAATATCGAATAGGTCTGTTTTCCTTGCATTGATCAGAATCAACGTAGTGCCATCAATTAATCACACCAGAAAAGAACGAAAATATGATGTGCGTATATGCCATCCGCATTCGCCACTGGGTCCGTCATCACCTGTTGGGTTACTTAACTAACGATAGAGCGGGGACAGGACTAGCGTGGGTGAAAAACATATACAACATCTACTAGTATATATATAACAATATATAATATAATTGCTCCAGGCGTGATAAATGCAACATCACAAATAAGCAAAAAGCATCACTGAACAAACTGATAATCTGGGTGCCCCGGGTTTCCGTTGAGCCGCAACTGAAACTCGACGTTCCCCTGGTCCTGTGGATAGCCTGTGCAATGAAAACCTAGACCCCTACGAGTGCGGAAAGTTATCCGCCAAAACCAGAAGCGAGGCAGCCCCCTTCATCAAAGTGAATAGGCCACCCAGCACTTCATGGAATCAGTAACTTGAGCACTCCTCCTTGGGTCAACCTGTACCCCCTACGAGTGCGGTGAATAGCCCTCCAATTCTAGAGTGAAGGCTCCTCTGTCTCAACTCCATGAGATGCGGACCCGTTGCCCTCCAGAACCCGGTTATCCGTGCACTCCATCACAGGGTAATCCTAGTACATAAAAGAAAATATGTACAACGGTGATATCGACCTCAACCCGGTCGTGCCCCAAACAAATAATATACAAGCAGATAGTGACGGCAGTCCACATGTCGAACGCTCGCCCCGAAATATCAAATGTACAAATGAAACTAAACAGTACTATCATTCCATCCAAGCTATCCACCATGACGATTCTGCAACAAACACAGCACAACACAGAACATCAACGTGAATGTCACATTCGCAAACCCGTCTAAAAGAACTATAGCAATTGGACAAGTTGTACTGCTCTAATGACATTCACGGTCGCAGATAGAAATGCATGTACTGTTGTCACGATCCGAAATAGCACGTGACTGTCCCTTGAATCATATGAAGTCTATAGGACCTCATCTAATTCAGGTAAGCCAAAAGCCCAGAAAGCTAAAACCATTTTAAATAATAAATGAAGGAAAACTAGTTTTAAAGAAGTGAAGAAAACATGTTTTAAAAACAAGGTTTTTAAATAAGTAAGCCGAATATGCATTTTTAAATCCTCAAGTCTTTTCTGAAATTTCGGCAGAGTTTCCTTTGTAAATACTGGACCCAAACGGGGTACAACAAGAATGATATATGCACAATGATAAAAGGTATCCCCAAGCGGGAGCTAGCTCTTCGTCAATCGATGGTCACAACCACGCAAGCAATATAATATACAACGCCGAAGGGCGGGGATCAAAACTCAAAAGGAAACTCAAATCATCACGAAAACCATAATACTACAACGCGCGACTCTAAGGTCGAAATAATACACAACTGGTTTTCTAAGTCTGAAATAAATATACAAGTCTGTTAATATAACTGCGATATCAACTCCCTATACCGGGAGAGATGAATCCTATCTAACCGCCACTGCCTCCAAGTGCTTCGGGACTGCACCCAACTGCTACCTGTTTGCACGACTCCTTTGAGCCGTGGTAGGGTAGCAATCTAAGAACAATGGAAACACACCCGAGACGAAGCAGCAGTGTCAAGTCTGTGGACTATGCTGTACTCATGTCAGCTGGGAGCTGTTACCTGACGACGGGTATAATACCAACCAACAGTTCCCTACGAGTCCTGTCCGGTGTACCCGTAACCCAACGAGCATCTGTATACTATCTCCACTACAACGTACTAATGGCTGTGGGACAGACCATTTCCCCTGCTGGGATGAGAAGCGTACACACTAGTTTACTCCGGAGTATCGATGCCCTGTCTCGATAATCCTACGACTAGGGACCTGAAAAAGGATGTGCTTGTAGGCTACCCAGCCCCCACTAGTGTGACTGCCATCACAACGCTGGTAGTCAAGCAAGATCCTAAGGGCTCTATCAATATGTATTCTCGATATGCTGACATATACACACATTAAGACAGATACAGACCAAGTATCGTACTACCATGTTTAGCAAGACTGTTAATATAACTGTGAATATCCCAAGCTTCCATTAAGTAATATACAAGCTAGTATGATACAATAATGGCCCCTAGGGTATATACACTAACAATCTCCTACTTACACTAGGGCCATGTACTGACGTATCGAAGACCTATCATCTCAAGCAGCCTCTCGAACTGAATCTGAGGTAAGGCCTTAGTGAATGGATTTGCAGTGTTCTCCTCTGTAGGAACTCTCCGGACCTCGATCTCCTGGCGATCTTTGATCTCCCTGATCAGGTGATACCGTCTTAAGATGTGTCTGGACTTCTGATGGGACCTGGGTTCCTTTGCTAAAGCTATAGCCCCGTTGTTGTCACAATACAGAGGTATTGGATCAACAATGGATGGAACCACCTGAACTTCTGTGAGGAAATTCTTCATCCAGACCGCTTCTTTTGCGGCATCGCAAGCAGCGATATACTCCGCTTCCATCGTCGAGTCAGCAACGGTGTCCTTCTTGGAACTCTTCCAGCACACCGCCCCTCTATTGAGGGTAAAGACATAACCTGACATGGACTTGGAGTCATCCTTGTCACTCTGGAAGCTGGAATCAGCAAAGGCCTCGATCTTAAGGTCTTTTGCGTCGTAAACCAAGAACATCTCCTTAGTCCTTCTCAGGTACTTGAGAATGTTCTTTACTGCTATCCAGTGCTTCTCCCCTGGGTCTGACTGATGCCGGCTTACCACGCTCAGTGCGTAAGCTACATCTGGTCTGGTGCACAACAATGCATACATTATAGAGCCTACCACAGAAGCATAGGGTATAATAGACATGCGATCCCTTTCCAAATCAGTCTTGGGAGACATCTCTTTGGAGAGGGTGATTCCGTGACAAGCCGGTAAACTACCGTGCTTAGAATCTTCCATACTGAATCTTTTCAGCATAGTGTTGATATACCTGGACTGTGAAAGTCCCAACATCCTCTTGGATCTATCACGATAGATCCGGATCCCCAGAATGTAAGAGGCATCACCCAGGTCTTTCATGGAGAACCTGTGTGACAAGAATCCTTTGACAGATTGTAGCATAGGAATGTCATTTCCTATCAAGAGAATGTCATCCACGTACAAGACGAGGAATACGACAGTTCGTGCTACAATTTTACTATATATACATGGTTCATTTGGATTTTTGATAAAGTCATATTCTTTGACCGTTTCATCAAAACAGATGTTCCAACTCCGCGATGCCTGCTTCAGTCCATAAATGGACTTAAGCAACTTGCACACTTTCCCGCTGCTCCCACTCTGATTGAAACCTTCTGGCTGATCCATATAGTCGCACTCTTCTAAATTACCATTTAGAAAAGCCGTCTTTACGTCCATCTGCCAGATCTCATAATCATGAAGGCGGCAATAGCAAGAAGGACCCGAATGGATTTGAGCATAGCCACTGGAGAAAAAGTTTCGTCATAGTCCAAACCAGGTCTTTGACGAAAACCCTTTGCAACAAGTCTAGCCTTATAGGTTTCCACCTGTCCATCTACACCAATCTTTTTCTTGAAGATCCACTTGCATCCTATGGGTTTTACCCCATCTGGAGCAAAGTCCAAAGTCCATACTTTGTTGGTGTACATGGACTCCATCTCGGTCCGCATTGCATCCAGCCATTTTACAGAGTCGCCGCTCTGGATGGCCTGCTGGAAGCTAGTAGGTTCATCATTATCAATGATACAATCTTCTCTATCCCCGTCTATGAGAAAACCGTAGTATCTCTCAGGCGGATGAGATGGCCTACTACTCCTGCGGAGGGGTGCGGGAATGTCCTGTTCTTTTTGAACTTCTGGTTCTACCAAACTTTCAGTAGTAGTTTGTGGTTCTGGAATTTCTTCCAGTTCTATTGCGCTCCCACTTGTTTCCTTTTCTAAAAACTGCTGTTCTAGAAAATGGGCATTACGAGAAACAAAAACCTTTTGTTCCTATGCGTAATAGAAGAAATATCCCTTGGAGTTCTTTGGATATCCCACAAACTGACACTGCACTGATCGTGCCTCGAGTTTGTCCGCATGCTGCATTTTAACAAAAGCTAGACATCCCCATATCTTCAGATACTGAAGATAGGGTTTCTTCCCACTCCACATCTGATATGGCGTGGTAGGCACAGTCTTGGTAGGAGCCCTGTTCAAAAGATATGCTGCTGATTCTAGTGCATAACCCCAGAAAGATCGCGGTAACTCAGCATTACTCATCATGGAACGTACTATATCTAATAGGGTTCGGTTCCGTCTCTCCGATACACCGTTATGCTGTGGAGTGTATGGAAGAGTAAGCTGAGAGAGAATTTCTTTCTCTTTTAGGTAACCTAGGAACCCGTCACTTAAGTATTCACCACCTCGATCAGATCTCAGTGTCTTGATACTTTTGCCGGTTTGGTTTTCTACTTCATTCTTATATTCTTGGAATTTCTCAAAGGCCTCGGATTTATGTTTCATCAAGAAAATGAATCCGTACCTAGAGTAATCATCCGTAAAAGTAATGAAATATGAAAAACCACCTCTTGCATGTGTAGATATTGGACCCATACATCGCTGTGTATGAGTCCTAAGAGCTCGCTCGCTCTTACTCTATGTACAGTGAATGGAGTCTTTGTCATCTTTCCTTTGAGACATGATTGACAAGTGGCATAAGATTGATATACGAACAGATCCAAATATCCTTCTCTATGTAACTTAGTTAACCTTGTCTCATTGATGTGACCTAGTCTACAATGCCATAAGAAAGCCTTATTTAAATCTGGAGACTTTCTTTTTAGTGTGTTCTGGATATTGAAAATCTGTAGTTGGTTTAACACATATATACCGTTATCTAGTGTACCGGACCCAATCAAACCATGATTAAGGTGGATGTTAACAACATCGCTTACAAACGTGAAATCATAACCTTCTTTTGATAACAACGATACTGATATGATATTACACGTTAAACTGGGTACACAAAAACAGTTATGTAAAACCAAAATATGTCCACTCGTCAATCCAAAGTGATAATCCCCTACGAACACAACACCCACGCTAGCTCCGTTAGCAACCTGAAGGGTCATATCACCAACCTTCAGCACTCTACGGTTTCTCAGTGCCTGCAATGAATTACATATATGAGATCCTGATCCGGTATCCAATACCTAGGAAGTAGAGTTGATTGACAGACAATTTTCAATTACAAACACACCTGAAGTCGAAGCCACAGCTTGCTTCGGCTCCTGGTTCTTGGCAATCCAAGCTTTGCAATCTTTCTTCCAATGGCCTTTTCTACGACAGTGGAAGCACTCGTCCTTTGCCACTACTGGTACTGCAACCTTTGCCTTTCCCTTAGCTCCCACCTTACTAACACCACCTCTTGGTTTGGTAGCGGCCTTCATCTTCCTTCCTTTGGCCCTTGCCTTGGACCTGGAAGAGGAAGCACCGCGAACAAACATAGTGGGTGTTTCCCTTGCTTTCTGCAAGGTGCCCTCTGCACTCCTCAACATGTTAAGGAGTTCTGGAAGTTCAACTTCTTTTCCTTGAATGTTGAAATTCAGAATAAACTGGGCGTAGGTGGAAGGAAGGGACTGAAGAACCAAGTCTGTATAGAGCTCGTTCTCTAAAGTCGTCCAGAGGTCCGCGAGCTCTTATATATAGCCAATCATCTTTAGGACATATTCTCCTACAGATGATCCGACGACCAGCCTCGGCTGAAATAAGTTCTTCGAAGTCTCGTATCTAGCTATACGAGATTGCTCTCCATACAGATCCTTTGTGTGGAGAAATATGGATTCAAGATCCATATCCTCGTGCCTCCTCTGATGTTCATATTCATAGAGGCAAGCACGATGCATTTGGCCTTCGCGCAATCTAACTCCCAGGTCTTGTGGATTTCCTTATCCGCAATACTGGATTCTGGACCAGGGACAACATGTGCCTTAGCAGTAAGGACATACCCCAATTTGTCATAAGTTAAAGCCATCTTGACATTCTGGAACCAATCTTTATAGTTTAGCCCTGTCAGAATATTTTTCTCTAATAGTAACTTAAGGCCTGTCATGTTCTGGGTTGCTGCAATTGAGAGAGAGAGGAAACACTTTAGCATGATGCTCTTGCAAGTTTAGAGTAATTTTTAGTTTATCTAAATTGGATGGCTCCCACTGTTTCTCGAATCCCTCCTCAAACCAAAAGGGAAGAACTAGTCAGGACTATTCTCACCGTACAATTCTAGCTTAACCGTTCAGCCAGGCCGGTGTCGGTACTTCGAGGGAGGTTTTACGACGCTTTCGTGAAGTTCCTTAATTAAATAACCTCTTTTCTCTGAGGGCGTAGCCCCGCAGACACCTTTCTCAACACCTACTTGGTTTATAGCATTGATCGTTAAGTGACGAATCTCCCGATGAGTAGCGGATACTCACAGTAGGATCGGGATCCAAATATCATTGTGTGATAAAGCTGAAGGAATCCTACCCAAATTATCACACTCCAAATGGTATGCATCTCTTTGCAAATTTCAGTTTCTTTAGAAATTCCCGATATAAATTTCTGCCCCATGCTCTTATGACCTTGGCGTTGGTCAAAATGTCATAAGTCACATGTCAAGTTCTACCCATCATTATCCAGGTTAATTTGAACCCACCCGTACATACCCCTGACGTTGGCCAAATGATAATACGATTGTCCCAAACTAACTCATCTATCTATGCAACAAATGAATACCCAGCAGCTACCAAACACTATGCCTTGGCGTTGGTCAAAATACATAGCTTGAATACTACTGAATACCCAAATGAAATGACGGAGGGCTACGAATGGTTTTGGCGAAACCGTGAATGTAGTGAACTTGATATGATCGAAGGAACCTAATAGCTTTTAAAAGGAGTGGTTAAAGCTCCGCAATTTAAAAAATATCTTCTGTTTTAAAATAACCGAGTGGTTTCTTTTAAACTGTTCCAACGATTCAACTTTGGTTTATTTTCTTTGCATTAATATAATACGTCCCATCAATTAACCTATCATTGCAGAAAACAACGAAAATACAACGTCCTCTTATGTCATCCGCATTCGCCACTGGGTCCCGTCATTCACCCGTTAGGTTACTTAACTAACGACAGAGCGGGGCTGGGCTAGCGCGGGTGTAAAACATAAGTGACGTCTAATAGCTATCATATATAGATATTGTACATTCGTCAGACACAATAATAGGCATTCCAGATCACAGATGAACATATTGGATTTTCTACGAATCCGCATTCCTTTTGAGCCTGCAAAGAAAGATGGATTTCACAGTCTCGATGAATAGCCAAAACCCCACCCTAGACCCCTACGGATACGGCAAACTACCTGCCTAGTACCCGAAGTGAAGCGGTCTCCCTCAACAACGTGAGTAGGCCACTAAACACTTCAAAGTACCCGGTAGTTTGTGCACCCCACCTTGGGTTTATCCTAGGAGCAGAAAACAGTAAATGAAATAATACAACGGTGGCTACAACCTCAACCCGGATGTGCCCCGCAAAAGAATATTACAACAATTTACAAATTACATTTGAATGAAAGAAACACTCGTCTCACATCCCCGGCTATCCATTCACGACAATCCAATAAGTCCACAAACACAAACCAGTAAAAACCATTACAGAAATGTGCAACCCCCTGCTAACCGACATACTAGCAATTAGGGGTGATTTACGAACATATTAAACAAATCACAGATATAATCAAATTAGCCAAATATCTTAGAATTTCGATCAAGCAAACACAAATGATTCTACTCCAAATAATTCTCTGTGCACCTGAAACCTGATCAGAAACAAAACATCCCAGAAAATACAAAATTAACACAGAAGAGTTACTGGGCAAATTTGGGCTGACTCGGCTTCAACTCGGTCGCGGATCCGTGGCGGATCGCTTGGATCGGCCGCGGTTCCGCGGCGGTTTGGCCGAGTCACTGTCCCAAATTTCTCCAGTAACCTTATAATTCCCTGCTTGTATTTTTAAGGGTCCCTGAAAAATTTTTAGACCCTGTTTTAAAATCGGCAGAAACTAGGTTAAAATGATGTTTTTTTCGGGGTCGTTTTGCCATCGAATTTCTAACGACTTTGCTAATAAGTTAGTTATGGTTTAGCGAGGCTCTGATACTACTGTAAGTCGACGTTAGACACCCCACAAGATGCGGGAAGGTGGAATAGGTAAAACAATCATTTTGTTTAAACTAATATCGACTAACTTTACGGATCTTTGCCAAACCCTAACTAAGAACAATATAGAAGTCATTAGCTATTATGAAAGATGATTATACCTAATGAATCAAGTCCTTCTTTTTCTTGTAGACCACCTCCTCGTCGGCCTCCTCGTTGTGATAGAAGATCCACCCGAGAGCTACTTCTCCAAGCTTAACCTCTCACTTAAGGTAACTAGGTTGCTATGAGTGCTAATTAAAGTAACCTAAAGGATACAGAATAGGATTAAGGATCTCTTAGTCTTGCTAACCCTTAGATCTCAACACATGAGAGGTTAGGGTTAGTTCCTTGAAGAGAGAGAGCTTGAGGAGAGAGAAGGTGAGAGTGAGAATGATATGAAATAATATCTCATTTGTGAATATATGAAGCATAATAATTATTAAATGAATAATCATATGATAATATCAAACATGCTTCATTTAATCACTTTGTGTGAATCACACCATGAGTCATTAAGCAATAAATGCTTCATTAACTCCTTTGTATGAATCACACCGAGAGTCATTAATCCATTTAATGCAAATTCCACCTAAGCCTCCAACTCATCAATCTTCTAGAAGCTTCTCGACTAATTACGAGAATGCCCCTCCGATCCGTGAAAACACGGAAATACTGAGACTGTATAAATCCAATAATCCAATACTAGAATCTGGCTTAAACCAAAGCCTACTAGTATAAACTGTCCGAACATCGTACGAGCGTAAAAACACGTATGTGTCCGAACCCTGTCGTAAAACTATACGACTTCTATATCGTTTCGCCCGAAGCAGGGAAACTCTCTGTGTGGGACTCTAAAGACTCGACACTACGCTGGCAGTGGGTTTAACCACAGACTGCAAGCGGCACTAGCTGTACGTAACGGTCCCCAGGTAGATGTCGATAAGAAGGCCGATGAGGAAACCCATCCAAACTCCTACTGAGCCTGATGTGACAATCTCCGTACAGTCCGGTCTGTTCGTCTATGACTATCACATATCGAGCCTTGGGGGTGGCAAGCATCAGTCCCCTAAAAGCGGTATAAGTCATGTCGGAGTGAAGCCCATTACACCTTGAGAAGCTACTGGAAATCCTACCAGTAAATCTCGCTTGCCCTGGCCAGAGACTTTGCGTAATGGCTCTCCAGACACAGTGCGATATCAACTCCCTATACCGGGAGAGACGAATCTTATCTAACCGCCACTGCCTCCAAGTGCTTCGGGACTGCACCCAACTGCTACCTGTTTGCACGACTCCTTTGAGCCGTGGTAGGGTAGCAATCTAAGAACAGTGGAAACACACTCGAGACGAAGCAGCAGTGTCAAGTCTGCGGACTATGCTGTACTCATGTCACCTGGGAACTGTTAACTGACGACGGATATAATACCAACCAACAGTTCCCTGCGAGTCCTGTCCGGTGTACCCGTAACCCAACGAGCACCTGTATACTATCTCCAGTACAACGTACTAATGGCTGTGGGACAGACCATTTCCCCTGCTGGGATGAGAAGCGCACACACTAGTCTACTCCGGAGTATCGATGCCCTGTCTCGATAATCCTACGACTAGGGACCTGAAAAAGGATGTGCTTGTAGGCTACCCAGCCCCCACTAGTGTGACTGCCATCACAACGCTGGTAGTCAAGCAAGATCCTAAGGGCTCTATCAATATGTATTCTCGATATGCTAACATATACACACATTAAGATAGATACAAACCAAGTAGCGTACTACCGTGTTTAGCAAGACTGGTATAACTGTGAATATCCCAAGTTTCCATTAAGTAATATACAAGCTAGTATGATACAATAATGGCCCCTAGGGCATATACACTAACAACAAGGGTAAACATCTATACATAAGTGTAGTACCAAGTGCTCGTGCCAGTGCCTCAGGTAGCAACATATCATAAATATGAGGTGTGATCAATGTAATCAACATGAATCAATATCAACTATATCATGAAGTCTATAAGTATGTGGATATCAGCCAACTATGTAATCAATGTCTGTATGCATGTGGATCTCGTCCACGTGTCAACCAATGACACAAAACATCATGCATGTAAATATCATAAAGCATATGCATGGAAGTATGAGGATGTAAATCAACGTGTGTCCCTCGCGAAACTACAAAATCATGGAACCTGAGTGTCCAGCATCGACACTCGAAAACATCATGAAACCCGTGCCTAGCATCGGCACGTAAATCCTCATATATATATAGGCCTCCTTCAGTCTGGATTGGCCCACGGGCTCCGTCAGTCCGGATCGGCCCGTATCATCTCTCAACTCCGGTCGGTATCTTCCGGATATCCGCCGAGCTCAAATACAATCACCGGTAGGTAGTGGTCCCTCTGGCAGGCTCATCGTCATCCACACGAAATCTCTCTCTCGCCCCGGGGTACCATACCGGGTCCACCATGTACCCGCAAACGGAATCATCCGCCTCCTCGAATCGGGTTTCATATATCACACGTCTCAGAACTAAGAAAACGCATGGTGGACGCACTGAAATATTATATCAAGAGAAACCGGGTTTTTTAAAATAGTACATACTTTCCTTTGAAATACCCACGGTTCTCAAATCCAGAAATATCATTGAAACAACATATCTCAATGCGTATAATCCATAAGCATGATGTATGCGACATATAATAGAAATGTAAGCATATCAGTATATCATGCAACATGGAATAGTAATATGCACATATCAAGGGAAAACCGCTCTTTCAAATGAATCCAGTTTTAAAATATATCTTGCGGTTCCCAAATCTCAAAAATCAAGCCAGGATCATCTATGTATGTGCAAATATGTATGTATGCCAATATGTCATACAAGGAGTCATATCCTGATGCAATAATCCTACTGTGTAGTGGTATGGCAATTATCGATGATGAAGTGTGTGAGCCGGCAAGCAGGTGTACGTGGAAAATACGCATCATCGATAATGGTGCTGGTGTCCTGACAGCATGGGTTTAATATAACAATAAACACATTTAAACATGCAATGCGATGCGAATAGCAAGAATATGCAGAAAATGAATAATAAACACAACAGTGAAGAATCTATATCAATACATATATGTCATATAGTTTTTCCATTTGAAATAACACGAAGCGTGGTGTTTAGAAAAATAAGGGCTACGGTTTTTTTAGGAAAAGATGCGTCTTTTGAAAATATCCGTAGAATCCATTGACCTGTCTTTTAAAATACTCACGATTCGTTAGTTTTGAAATAGGTATGACTCGGGTCTAGTCTAACATCTACTAAGTACTACAGGACCAAACGAACAGTCTAACCGAAAGGGTAAGGGAAACCACCTAAATCTGAGTCGATATACATATAAATATAATAGTCAGTGATCCCGCCTCAATAGTATCACATACGATACAATATATAATATGACATCCTCGAGTCAAGAGTGCGGATCTATCATCAATATATAGCTCGTACGTAAATCTGTCGTACGGCATCCCAATCAGGGTACGGGTCAAATCTCGCATTTATCTCATCGATTATCGGGTATCCTTATCATCATATCTCATGAACTGGGTACTGATCTAAGTCTAGTACAAGCTGATACCATCTATAAATATGTGTGTGCGTGTATGAAAACACACGCCTAAAGGCCCGCTAAAATCTCATGTCGTATCTCCTAATACGAACCACATCATATCACCGATCTCGTGGCACCATGCCCAAACTCGTCGACTCATCTCCAAATATCATCCACTAACATCATCATCCAATTGTAGGTATATGTGTATATATATACTTCGTCCCATACCTATGTGTGTGTATATATATACGTATCCCCATATACGCACAAGTATAACAAAATAAGCATGTGTGTGCGTGTGGGTGTAAACCTATTCTAGGGTTCGCGACTAAGAAGCTATACTAGTTCACTTCTAACAACCCTAATCTAACCATTGAACACCTAATCATATCTTGAATATCCATGTCACACATAAAAGATATCATATATATATAGTATATATATAGCATACTATACATCGAATTTCGGGGGTGCTAAACGCCATCCACCCGACTTCCCCCGTAGATATAATCTACTCACCTTGCTCTTCGCTTTCCGTTGCCGACGTCGCCACGTGCTTGTTTGTCTTCTCAAAGTCTTCATGGGGTACATACATATCATAATGTATCGCAAATGCGTATTAAACTCATATCGGAAAACCAAAACGACACACTAAAGGCCTATAGGTTAGAACCTATGGACTACGCTTTCAAAACCACCAAAAACACTCGATTTCGACGTACAAACGTCAAGTGATCGAATAAAACACTAATTACAAAAATCCAGAATATAAAATATGCAAAACGAAACCACGGATCAAAACAGCAACTCTTGAAAATGGTCCCAGATTTTACCCTAGGTCAAATTGGTCAATTTTGCATATGCCAGGGGTCTAATTTACTGGAGATAAATCCCTGGAACAAAAACGAATCAATTCCATACTGCTCTAGCCGCAAATTGCGGCCATAATGAATTTATTTGCGGCCAGTGTTGAGGGTTAGGGGCTAGGGTTTCGGTGGGGGGTCCTAGGTTGCCTGCATGTGTCACTGTCTTTGCTAAAAAAATTTCAGGTCACCCGGGTGTTAGCAGATTTCAATATACACACACAGAATCCGCAATTCTTCCGATATCGGGTTTCTAAATCTGTATTCTGGGGTTCTAGTATCTGGTTTAGGTCTGAATTCTAGCACTAGAGGGTTTGTGTGGCCTCTACTAAGCTTAATTTCACCTTTGGGTTCAACTAAAACCCTAATCCTCAACTCTAAGTTTTCAAAGTTCCCAAAACCACACAATATCGGTTCTAATTTAACATGGATGTCAAAGCAATGAAAATACTAGGCTAGGCTAATGGTTAAGAGAATATCTCATTTGGCAACTCAAGAAAATTCTTGAGTTGCCCCAAGTGTCCAAAATGCAAGCTTTCTTGGTCCAAGGTGTAGCTAGTGAGCTCATGCATATTTTTAATGAAGTGGGTATTGGGTTTTGAGATGTTTTTTTATGGGTTTTGAGAGGATGAAGAGGGGGGAGGGAGTGAGGGCAGCAGCACTTTGAGATGAGGGAGAGAAAATAATGAAGAATGATGAAGGAGTAAACAATTCTATGGTCAATGAAGACCCCTCACACTCTCTCTCATGCCCATACCTTACTTCTTTATTCATATTTCTTTTTTTTTCCTTTCTTTTTAAATTATAACCATGCATGATAAAAAGAAGAAAGCATGAAGGAAAAATGTAACAAGTGCAAAAAAAAAGACATGTGCATGTTTTGCACAAAACAAGCTTAATGCGCGATTAGCGATATTTAATCGTGATTAGCACTAAATAGCGTATAATTAATCATAAAAACTTATAATTTGTATAATTCATGTAAAACACACTCTTTTTAGTAATTTCCATAATTTTCCAATTTTCCCCCCAATTTATCGGTATTTAATTATACCGCCTTATTAAAATATTCAATATAATTATTATTTAATTATAAAAATTCCAAAAAATAATATTTTATTTTTTTGAAATGTTACAACTGTAAACTTTAAACAATGTTAGAAATATCGACTTCGAAATAATCCCGAATAGCCCCAAACATCTAGATAAAACCATATCCAAACTGGGCTAAAAAAGCAATACCACTGAACCAATATTCCAGAGACTAGCACACACCCAAAATACGAAGTCCCAAATCCTCACTAGGACCGTCCAGCTCGGAATTTTGCTTAATGTGGCTGGGTGAAAATAGGTGAAAGGGGTTCGTATTTGGGGTGCAGTCTAGTTGTCATCAGAGTAGTCTTCTGCAGTTGCTTAAATAATTTTAGAAGACACAAAAAAAATTGACAGAAACTAGAATATCGTTGGCATTGTTTCGGAGTTGTTTCGGTTTCGATACTTTAACATCGTCTAAACAAACTAGTATGCGGTTAATGGGTTGGCTCTGATACCATGTTGGGTTACGCCAGCGCCCCGGCCATCAATCCATGGCCAAATACGGAACAAAAACTTTAAAAACCCGGTGCTAATGGAACCCCAATCGACGGGTCATACCATTAACCCTATACTAGTTCTATATAAAGGAGTTTAAGAGATGTTATACCGATCGATCCGTGTTCTTCGGTCTTCAACCTCTGTCCCAAGCTCCTTGCGGCTTCCTCGATCAAGTTTGTTCTCCGGTCTCCCCACATTGAAGAAGATCCACGTCGAGGGTTTGTATTACGGGCTCCCGCATAAAAAACCGAAGCAACTCGGGCATCTAGTTTACTAGCCTAGATAGCCAAGATGAAATAGAGAGTGTGTATGAATACTTTGTCTCAATACACCCAAGGATTCTTAACTCATGAGAGGGAATGGGTGGAGGTTGAAGAAGTTGCCAAGCGTGAAGAAAAATGTGAGCTTAAGAATTTTTGGCAAGTGAAGAAAGTGTCCTGCCATTTTCTTTAGTTGAGTTTTTGTTGTGAGTTCTTTGTGATGAGCAACTCAAGAAAATAAATCCCAGCACTAGAAAAGATCTACCCCCATTCACAAATATCTCACAACACACACCATGACTCACCATGTGAGTCACCAAGTGCATGCACCATGAATAAATGCACACTCATGACTCACACCAATGTGTCATGCCACAATCAATGCCCAATCCAAAACTTAACCTCACATTTTCACACAATAAACATTAAACTAAATGTTTAAAGCAAGAAAAGAAATGGCAACCTCAAAAGTAAACTCGTAACGAATTACAAGAATACCCCTCATCCGTATATACATACCTGCATCCATATTCCGATTGAATACGAATACAACGAGACGAAAATAATCCAACAATATAATATTAGGATCCGGCTTAAACCAAAGCCTACTAGTATTATCCGCCCGATCATGATCCGTGCACAAGTGCACGTATATGATCGAACCCTGCCATAAAACCATACTACCTCTACAACGTTTCGCCCGAACCAGGGAAACCCTCTGTCTGGGACTCTAAAGACTCATCAATACACTGGCAGTGGGTTTAACCACAAGCACGTCAGTGGCATTAGCTGTACGTAACGGTTACCCAGGTATTAAGCGAAAGGGAGGCCGACGAGCAAACTCATCCTGAAATCCCTACTGAGCCTGACAGTGACAATATCCGTACAGTCCGGTCAGTTCGTCTATAAGTATCGCATATCGAGTCTAGGGGGTTGGATAAAGTCAGACCCCTAATAACGCGACATTTAGTGTCGGTATGAAGCCCTATCACTGTTAGGTCCACGTTACCTCTCCCGGTACTTTCGGGGTTGCGGAAATGGTAAAACAAAAATTTTTCTGGACTTGGTAACATGGACCGTAAAAGCCGGATCTTTGCTAAACAACACACTAGCATCCTAACTAGAGATTTATCTACTCGGTTAGGGGTTATACCTCAACTTGAACTCCTTCTCTTCTTGTTGTTCTTCTCTTTGCTTGCTCCGATGGTTGATCCGGACTTCGGTCACCTTCGCGGCCTCCTTGAGTCGAAGACGATCCACCCGAGAGATGTACACCGAGCTCCACCTCGAGCCGAGGTAACTAGGGCAAAGAGATTGCTAATCTAGAAGCCCTAGGTTGTGTAGAAGTGGTAGATGAATGGTTTTGTCTTTGTGGGATCTTTATTTCTCAACACATGAGATCAAAAGATGAATCAAGAGGAGGAAGAAGGAGGAGCTAGCTAACAACCATGGAGCTTCTCATTTCAAGAGAGAGAATGAGAATGAGCAAAATGAAAAACTTAACCAAGAGAAAAACCAACCATGGTTGCAATAATGCAAAACACTATCATTACTAATCCCATCAAGATAAAGTTGATGGCTACAAATGACATGACCATTATCATAACAAAAAGAAAAAGAAAACCAAAGAATACTTTAGATCTTTCAAGAAGATCCTAGTCAACTTTGGTCAAACGGTCAACAAAGTCAAGATGGTCAATGTAATTAGCCATAACATAATTATCAATGAAAGGATTAGTAAATAATGTCCCCGGCTCATAATGGTTTTGACCAAACGAACTGTCAAAACCCTAATGAGTCTGCCACATAACGGTTTTGGCCGAACCAACTGCCAAAACCCTAATGAGGCACCTCCTCCTTCATCGCTCCGGAAAACTGTGCATACACACCTGCATCCGCATTCCGTAGAATGTGGATGCGCAGAAGACAAAACAAATCCATCCGTGCAATACTAGGATCCGGCTTAAACCAAAGCCCACTAGCATTGCCTGCCCGAACACCACACGCACACAAGTGTACGTAAGTGATCGCAGCCCTGCCGTAAAACCATACGGCCTCTACACGTTTCGCTCAGTGCAGAGAAACTCTCTGTGTGGGACTCTAAAGACTCGACACTACGCTGGCAGTGGGTTTAACCACAGACCGCAAGCGGCACTAGCTGTACGTAACGGTCCCCAGGTAGATGTCGATAAAAAGGCCGATGAGGTAAACCCATCCGAACTCCTACTGAGACTGTATGTGACAATCTCCGTACAGTCCGGTCTGTTCGTCTGATACATCGCATGGTGGGCCTAGGGGGCGGTAGACGTCAGTCCCCTAATAGCGGTACAAGTCATGTCGGAGTGAAGCCCAGAACACCCTGAGATAACATTGGAAACCTACCAGTATATCTCGCTTGCCCTGGCCAGGGACTACTCGTGTAATGGCTCTCTTAGACACAGCGCGATGTCAACCCCCAATACCGGGAGAGACGAATCCTGTCTAACCGTCACTGCCTCCAAGTGCTTTGGGACTGCACCTAACTACTACCTGTTTGCACGACTCAGTAGAGCCGTGGTAGGGTAGTAATCAAAGAACAGTGGGAACACACTCGAGGCGAAGTGACAGTGTCAAGTCAGCGGACTAAGCTGTACTCATGTCACCTGGGAACTGATAACTGACGATAGGTATAATACCAACCATCGGTTCCCGACGAGTCCTGTCCAGTGTACCCGTAACCTAACGAGCACCCGCATACTATCTCAAGTACGACGTACTGACGGCTGTGGGACAGACCGTTTCCCGTGCTGGGATGAGAAGCGGATACGCTAGTCTACTCTGGAGTATCGATGCCCTGTCTCGATAATCCCACGACTAGGGACGTGTATAAGGATGTGCTTGTGGATTACCCAGCCCCCACGAGTGTGATCGCCATCACAACGCCGGTAATCAAGCAAAGATCCTAAGGGCTCTACTAATGCGTATAGGTGATATAAAAGAAACACACATGTACACATTAAAGCAGAGACAAACCAAGTAGCATACTACTATATTGAGCAAGATTGTCTATACAACTGTGAATATCCCAAGCTTCCATCAAGTAATATACATACTAGTATGATACAGTAATGGCCTCTACGGCATATACACTAACAATCTCCCACTTGCACTAAGGCCATGTACTGGCGTATCGAAGACCTATCATCTCGATCAGCCGCTCGAACTGAGTCTGGGGTAAGGCCTTCGTGAATGGATCCGCCGTGTTGTCTTTTGTATCCACTCTCCGTACCTCGATCTCCTGGCGATCAATGATCTCCCTGATCAGGTGATACCGCCTTAAGATGTTCCTGGATTTCTGATGGGACCTTGGTTCCTTCGCTAAAGCTATAGCCCCATTGTTATCGCAATACAAAGGTATTGGGTCAACAATGGACGGAACCACCTGAAGTTCACTAATGAACTTCTTCATCCAGACCGCCTCTTTTGCGGCATCGCTTGCAGCAATGTATTCAGCCTCCATCGTCGAGTCTACGACGGTATCCTGTTTGGAACTCCTCCAACATACCGCCCCTCCATTGAGGGTAAACACAAAACCCGAGACAGACTTGCTGTCATCTTTGTCACTCTGGAAGCTTGAATCGGTAAAGGACTCGACCCTAAGGTCTCCATTACCGTAAACCAGGAACATCTCCTTAGTCCTTCTCAGGTACTTGAGAATGTTCTTCACTGCTGTCCAGTGGTCCTCACCTGGGTCTGACTGATACCGGCTTACCGTGCTCAGCGCGTAAGCTACATCTGGTCTTGTACATAGCATCGCATACATTATAGATCCTACCGCCGAAGCGTAGGGTATAGTGCTCATGCGAACCCTCTCCTCGTCAGTCTTAGGAGACATCTTCTTGGATAGGGTAATTCCGTGCAATGCGGGTATGTTACCGCGCTTGGAATCCTCCATACTAAATCTCTTTAGTACGGTCTCTATGTACCTGGACTGCGAAAGTCCCAGTAGTCTCTTGGATCTATCTCTATAGATCTTGATCCCCAGAATGTACGAGGCATCACCCAGGTCCTTCATGGAGAACCGTTGTGACAAAAATAGCTTGACCGATTGTAGCATAGGAATGTCATTTCCTATCAAAAGATGTCGTCCACGTACAAGACTAGGAATACGACAGTTCGTCCTACAATCTTCTTATAGACACAGGGTTCATCTTCGTTCTTGATGAAATCAAATTCCTTGATTGCCTCATCAAAACAGATGTTCCAGCTCCGCGATGCCTGCTTTAATCCATAAATGGATTTAAGCAACTTGCACACCTTCCCGCTGCTCCCACTGTCTACGAAACCTTCTGGCTGATCCATGTAAACGCACTCTTCCAAACAACCGTTTAGGAAAGCCGTTTTAACATCCATCTGCCAGATTTCATAGTCATGGAAGGCAGCAATGGCAAGTAGGATCCGAATGGATTTGAGCATAGCCACCGGAGAAAAAGTTTCGTCATAGTCCAAACCAGGTCTTTGACGAAAACCTTTTGCAACGAGTCTAGCCTTAAAGGTTTCCACCTGCCCATCTACACCAAGTTTCCTTTTGTAGATCCATTTGCATCCAACGGGTTTTACCCCAGGTGGAGCAATATCTAAGGTCCACACTTTATTGGCGTACATGGACTCCATTTCGGACTGCATTGCTTCCTGCCACTTATCAGAGTCCCTACTGATAATGGCCTGCCTGAAACTGGTAGGGTCATCTTCTTCCAAGATGCAATCCTTTCGATCCCTGTCTATGAGAAAACCGTAGTATCTCTCGGGCGGATGAGAAATCCTACCAGATCTGCGGAGTGGCTGAGGTTCGTTTGGGGTTATTGAATTCAGTGGTTCCTCCAAATTTTCAGTTACATTTTGTGGGCGCTGAATTTCTTCCAGTTCTACCGAACTCCCACTAGTTTCTTTTGCAAGAAACTCCCTTTCTAAGAAGGTAGCGTGGTGAGATACAAACACCTTCTGTTCCTCAGTGTGGTAGAACAGATATCCTAGTGAGTCTATAGGATATCCCACAAATTTACACAGAACTGACCGTGCCTTTAGCTTGTCCGGTTTTTGTGTTTTCACATAGGCCGGACAACCCCATATCTTAATAAATTTAAGACATGGTTTCTTATTGTTCCATATTTCATACGGAGTTTTAGGCACAGATTTGGACGGAACTTGATTCAGAACGTATGCCGCTGTTTGAAGCGCATGTCCCCAGAATGAAAGAGGTAACTCAGCACTACTCATCCTGGAGCGAACCATATCTAATAGGGTACGATTCCTTCGCTCCGATACACCGTTGTGCTGTGATGTATAAGGAGGAGTAAGCTGAGAGAGAATACCATTCTCTTTTAAGTAATCTAGGAATTCCGAGCTTAAGTACTCCCCTCCTCTATCAGACCGGAGGATCTTGATACTTTTGCCAGTCTGGTTCTCTACTTCCTTTCTGAATTCCTTGAATTTCTCAAAAGCTTCAGATTTGTATTTCATAAGATACACATATCCGAACCTAGAGAGATCGTCAGTGAATGTGATGAAGTACGAGAACCCACCCCTTGCATGTATAGACATCGGACCACATACATCACTGTGTATGAGTCCCAAGAGCTCTGCTGCCCTTTCTCCATGTCCGGTGAACGGAGATTTGGTCATCTTCCCTTTGAGAAAAGACTGGCAAGTTTCATAGGATGAAAACTCGAACGTATTCAAGAGTCCATCTTTATGCAACTTACTCAGTCTTTTCTCTCCGATATGACCAAGTCTACAATGCCACAAGTAGGATTCATTCGTATCTGAATTCTTCCTCTTGCGTGTGTTTTTTATATTGAGAACTGTATTCTGATTTAGAACGTAGATACCATTACACAGTGTACCCTCTGCAACCAGTACCTTATGAAGGTAAATGTTCATGATATTTCTATCAAGAACAAAGTTATATCCATCTTTATCGAGTAAAGAAACTGATATGATGTTGCAAACCATGGAGGGTACATAGTAGCAATCGTTCAAAATCATAGTCTTGCCATTTGGCAATACTAGGTGATATTCACCGACGGCTGCCGCATTAACTTGTGCTCCGTTCGCTACTCTGAGAGACATATCACCCGGTGCAACTTTCCTACTTTTTCTCAGTCCCTGCAATAAATTACAGATATGAGATCCTGATCCGGTATCAAGTACCCAGGAGGTAGGACTGACCGTAAAACAGTTCTCAATTACAAGAACACCTGAAGTAGATGCAAAACCATGCTTCTTCTTCAACTGGGTATCCTGGGAATCCATACAATCCCCTTTCCCTTGCTCATACTTATGACTGTTGTCACAAATTAGAGCTGAACCAACGTTCCCCAGCCCCGAATAAGAATTCGGATCGGTCAAGCGATACATTTTATTATCTTGATTAGGGCGTGAAATGGTTGCTACCTGGAGAGAGAGAAAAGAAACACTCAGCGTGCGCTCTTGTAAGTTTAGATTGGTTTTTAATTTATCTAAACAGGATGGCTCCCACTGTTTCTCGAATCCCTCCTCAAACCATAAAGGAAGAATTAGTCGGGATCAATCTCACCGTACAATACTTGCTTAACCGTTCAGCCAGGCCAGTGTCGGTACTTCGAGGGAGGTTTTCCAACGCTTTCGCGAAGTTCCTTAATTAAGTAACCTCTTTTCCCTGTGGACGTAGCCCCGCTAACACCTTTCTAGACACCTATTTGGTTTATAGCATTGATCGTTAAGCGAGAAAGTTCCCGAGGAGCAGCATATACCCACAGTAGGATCGGGATCCAAATATCATCGTGCGACAAAACTGAAGGAATCCTACCAGTATCATCACACTCCAAATGGTATGCAACACTAGCAAGTTTCAGTACTTTTGAAACTCCCGATGTGGTTTTTGCCCCTAGGACCCAAGTGACCTTGACGAATAATCAACAAATCAAAAGGTCCTAGTCAAGTTCAACTCGTCGTTATCCAGGATTGCATTAGACCCGCCCGCATGATCCTTGACGAATAATCAACAAAATCATGCGACCGTTCTAACCAATCGCATCTATCAGTGCAACAGAGAATTATTAGTTAGCTACCGTTCACTGTGCCTTGACGAATAATCAACAAACGCAGCACGAATACTAAGTATTAATTATCTGAAACGACGCAGGGCTACGGCTGGGTTTTTGGCGAAAAACCCGTTAACGTAATGAACTTGATGTAGTTGAAGGAATATGATAGCCTTTTTTTTGAAAATATAGTAGCGAAAACTTTTGCTAAAGAGGTCACTCCCTGTGAGGGGATCTCGGCTCTTTCCTCGTCGAATGAGGTGCAGGATATTCCAAACTGAATACCTCGATGCAAAGCAAGAACAATCGACTATAGTGAAGTTATTACCCTGACGCAAAATTTTGTCCAAGGGGTCACTCCCGATGAAAGGATCTCGGCCCTTGCCTCGTCGACAGAGGTGCTGGGCATTCATAACCGAATACCTCGATGCAAAACAAAAGTGAACGTCCTTGTAATAACAGCTTTTTGGAAAAATTGTTCCAACAACATCTTTTAGGTTCATTTTCTTGCATTAGTTCTTTTAATGCGTCCCATCATTTAAATCCTACCATTGCAGAAAACAACCAAAATATGACGTACGCTTATGCCATTCGCATTCGCCACGGGGCCCGTCATCACCCGTTAGGTTACTTAACTAACGACAGAGCGGGGGCTGGGCTAGCGCGGCTGTAAAACATAAGCAACGCCTAAATAGTTATTATATATAGATATATAGCAATGATAGCCAATCCAGATCACAGATGAACACTTTGGATATACTAGGAACCCGCGATTCGTTCGAGCCTGCAACGAAAAGTGGATTACATGGTCGCGATGAATAGCCAATACCCCACCCAAGACCCCTACGGGTGCGGCAAACTACCCGCCAAGTACCCGAAGCGAAGCAACCTCCCTCAACGCCGTGAGTAGGCCACTCGGCACTTCGAGATACCCGGTAGTTTGTGCACCCCCTCCATGGGTCTATCCTAGGAGCAAAAACAGTAAAAAGAATTATACAATGACGGCTACAACCCCGACCCGGTTGTGCGGCCATACAAATAATATTACATCAATTTACAAATTTATTACATGAATGAAAGAAAAAGAAACTCTCATCTCACATCCAACCCGGCTATTCATCCGCGACAATCCAACGAGTTCATATACACAAACCATCAACCACCACAGATTACAGATATGTATAACCCCCACTAATCGACGTATAGCGATTAGTAGACGTTCAATACACATATAACATTACAGATATAACCATTAGCCAAAGTCTACAGAACATCGACCAAAAAATACGGATTTTTGAGCCCCAAAAACAAATTTTGCTTTCTGGAAAATCTGGGCAGAAAAGTCATATACCAAAAATCCCAAAAACTCACCAGAAACAAACTGCAACAAAAATGATCCACGGCCGAGTCAACTCGGCCGCGGTTCCGCGGCAGAAGCAAGCTTCTGCCACGGAACCGCGGTGAGTTGGTCGACTCATGCGATCATTTTTCTTGCCTGTACTAAGAAAAACCTGAGCCGATTTTTAAGACATGATTTATTATTTTTTGAGCAGAAAAAAAATCGGCAGAAACTCAGGGTTTCCGGGGTGTTTTTCGGTTTTTTCGTTCGGTCGATATTCTAAATACCTTGCTAACATGCTAGGGTGTGTTTAGTTAGGCTCTGATACCACTGTTAGGTCCACGTTACCTCTTCCGGTACTTTCGGGGTTGCGGAAACGGTAAAACAAAATTTTTTCTGGACTTGGTAACATGGACCGTAAAAGCCGGATCTTTGCTAAACAACACACTAGCATCCTAACTAGAGATTTATCTACTCGATTAGGGGTTATACCTCAACTTGAACTCCTTCTCTTCTTGTTGTTCTTCTCTTTGCTTGCTCCGATGGTTGATCCGGACTTCGGTCACCTTCGCGGCCTCCTTGAGTCGAAGACGATCCACCCGAGAGATGTACACCGAGCTCCACCTCGAGCCGAGGTAACTAGGGCAAAGAGATTGCTAATCTAGAAGCCCTAGGTTATGTAGAAGTGGTAGATGAATGGTTTTGTCTTTGTGGGATCTTTATTTCTCAACACATGAGATCAAAAGATGAATCAAGAGGAGGAAGAAGGAGGAGCTAGCTAACAACCATGGAGCTTCTCATTTCAAGAGAGAGAATGAGAATGAGCAAAATGAAAAACTTAACCAAGAGAAAAACCAACCATGGTTGCAATAATGCAAAATATTATCATTACTAATCCCATCAAGATAAAGTTGATGGCTACAAATGACATGACCATTATCATAACAAAAAGAAAAAGAAAACCAAAGAATACTTTAGATCTTTTAAGAGATCCTAGTCAACTTTGGTCAAACGGTCAACAAAGTCAAGATGGTCAAATGGTCAATATAATTAGCCATAACATAATTATCAATGAAAGGATTAGTAAATAATGTCCCGGCTCATAATGGTTTTGACCAAACGAACTGTCAAAACCCTAATGAGTCTGCCACATAACGGTTTTGGCCGAACCAACTGCCAAAACCCTAATGAGGCACCTCCTCCTTCATCGCTCCGGAAAACTGTGCATACACACCTGCATCCGCATTCCGTAGAATGCGGATGCGCAGAAGACAAAACAAATCCATCCGTGCAATACTAGGATCCGGCTTAAACCAAAGCCCACTAGCATTGCCTGCCCGAACACCACACGCACACAAGTGTACGTAAGTGATCGCAGCCCTGCCGTAAAACCATACGGCCTCTACACGTTTCGCTCAGTGCAGGGAAACTCTCTGTGTGGGACTCTAAAGACTCGACACTACGCTGGCAGTGGGTTTAACCACAGACCGCAAGCGGCACTAGCTGTACGTAACGGTCCCCAGGTAGATGTCGATAAGAAGGCCGATGAGGTAAACCCATCCGAACTCCTACTGAGCCTGTATGTGACAACCTCCGTACAGTCCGGTCTGTTCGTCTGATACATCGCATGGCGGGCCTAGGGGGCGGTAGACGTCAGTCCCCTAATAGCGGTACAAGTCGTGTCGGAGTGAAGCCCAGAACACCCTGGGATAACACTGGAAACCTACCAGTATATCTCGCTTGCCCTGGCCAGGGACTACTCGTGTAATGGCTCTCCTAGAAACAGCGCGATGTCAACCCCCAATACCGGGAGAGACGAATCCTGTCTAACCGTCACTGCCTCCAAGTGCTTCGGGACTGCACCCAACTACTACCTGTTTGCACGACTCAGTAGAGCCGTGGTAGGGTAGTAATCAAAGAACAGTGGGAACACACTCGAGGCGAAGTGACAGTGTCAAGTCAGCGGACTAAGCTGTACTCATGTCACCTGGGAACTGATAACTGACGATAGGTATAATACCAACCATCGGTTCTCGACGAGTCCTGTCCAGTGTACCCATAACCTAACGAGCACCCGCATACTATCTCAAGTACGACGTACTGACAGCTGTGGGACAGACCGTCTCCCGTGCTGGGATGAGAAGCGCATACGCTAGTCTACTCTGGAGTATCGATGCCCTGTCTCGATAATCCCACGACTAGGGACGTGTATAAGGATGTGCTTGTGGATTACCCAGCCCCTACGAGTGTGATCGCCATCACAACGCCGTTAATCAAGCAAAGATCCTAAGGGCTCTACTAATGCGTATAGGTGATATAAAAGAAACACACATGTACACATTAAAGCAGAGACAAACCAAGTAGCATACTACTATATTGAGCAAGATTGTCTATACAACTGTGAATATCCCAAGCTTCCATCAAGTAATATACATACTAGTATGATACAGTAATGGCCTCTATGGCATATACACTAACAATTACCACCTGAGAAACTACTGATCCTAGATCAGTAATTCTCGACTACCCCGGCCGAGGATTTCTGGTAATGGTCATCCGTGCACAACGCGGCATCAACCCCCAATACCGAGAGAGATGAATCCCCTGACGATCCGCTCACTGCCTCCATGTGGCTCAGGATTGTACCCAACTAAAACCTGTTTGCATGACTCCTTTGAGCCGTGGTAGGGTAGTAATCAAAGCACAGTGGGAACTCACACGAGACAAATGACGATCTCAGGTCGATAGACTAACCTGTACACATGTCACCAGGGAACTTCTATCGACAATAAGTATGATACCAACTAGCATTTTCCCGGCGAGTCCGTCCGGTGTACTCATAACCTAATGAGCACCTGTATACATCTTAGGTGAACCAACTGACACCAATGGCTTGTGAGACCGGCCACCGCCCTTCGTCGGGGTCTCGATCAGTATACACTAGTCTACTCTGGAGTATCGATGCCCAATCTCGAAACTCCCACGACTAGGGACTTTTAAGGATGTGCTTATAGACCCCAGCTCCCACGTATATGATCGACATCATACTGCTAGCAGTCAAGCAATAATCCTATGGGCTGTATCAACATGTAATAGTGATCTGAAATGTCACCTGAAGCATGTACACGATGATAAAGACAAACCAGATAGCATACTATCATCTCGAGTAAGACTGTTCTACCGGTATAGGTCCTCCCTCAATCATTGCAATCACGTGCCTGCGATCCAATAATTGACTTGAGGGCGTTATAGCCAACACACACACACACATATGTATATCAAATTATCAAATCAACACTTGATTCAATAATCCGGTTATATCACATATAACCGACAATATTCAATACTAGATATTAAATCAACACTTGATTCAATAATCCGGTCATATCATAAAGAACCGGCCAATATCAAATATATTGTTCATATCTGAAAACTGCATTTTAATACCTCTCATTCATTATCAATTTTGTTATATATCGGTACTATTAATCAGTGTCTGCTCTGTAATTACAGATTACAGGTATTCGTGATAAAACATTGGAAACACACTAAATATCATGGATATAGCGTTTGGGAGACGATACTGCAAATAGAACAGAAACCCGACCGATATTCAGAGAGCTCTTTTGCAATAAACAAGTGTGCACATAATTTTGGTCCAACACAATACATGTGTGACACTAGCTCTTTGCTGACTTGGACCATGGAGGGGCTGCCCAAGGCACATATGGGCACATGTGGGTGTGATGGGTAATAAATTCAAAAAGTTTTGATGTGATATTGGCATCAAGTTTCCCTCCATATCTATGAATGCAAACCTGGCTTAAACAGATAAATCAAACAGCATAAGAGTGATTGTGGAGAGCACACAAGTCCACCATACCAAAAGGAGCCCCAGTGCTCGGATACAAACCGGCGAAACTGTTAGGCCATGGCAGCGCCCCGGCCGTCTGTCCGAGGCCAAAATGCGGAAACAAAATTTTTTCTTAACTTTAAACCGGCGCTACCGCGGACTATAAACCCGGATCGGACCATTAACCTACTCCTAGCTAAAAGAAGAAAGGGGTAGAGAGATATACCGAGCGATCCGTGTCCTTCGGTCTTCTCGTCGTCGTCCCGATCTCCCCGCGGAACCTCCGGTCTTCATCTCCTCATCGGAAGGGCACCACATCGCCGGGTTCTTTTACGGGCTCCCACCTCTGGACCGAGGCAACTCGAGCATGAAGTTGGCGAGTCGACGTGCCCAAGGATGCTGTAGATGAAGTGTAGAACTATTTGTCTCTTGGGGTTGTAGGAAGTTGCCTTTTGGTGGAGGAAATGAACTATCAACTTTTTGAACAAAGGGATTTTTAGCATGGAAATGAGACTCATTTTTCCTCTCCCAAAAATTGTACAGCCCCCCAACATCTTTTGGCTGGCCATGCTTGAAGAAAGAGAGAGGAGGGACTGAGGATCAATAATGTAAGAATGAGTGATGATGAGATAATCCAATGATCACAACCTACTCCCATCATATCACCAAGGGTCAAACAATCATGAACCATGGAGTCAAAGGAAGCTACACCCATCATGAAAACCATCATGAAGCAAAAGTCTTCACAATTGTTAATTGCACAATTGCAAATAACCCCTCCACCAAAATTCAGCCAAAGAAAGGAAACAAAGGAAAATGGCCGAAACGGAAAGCAAACTGGCAACTTCAAAAAACTGATCCCGTAATAAATTACAGGAAAACCCCGCGACTGTATATACATACCCGTATTTGTATTCCGATTGAATACAAATGCAATGAGACAAAAATTTATACTGTACAATACTAGGATCCGGCTTAAACCAAAGCCCGCTAGTATTATCCGTCCGATCATGATCCGTGCAATACCGCATGTATCTGATCGAACCCTGCCATATCTCCATACGGCCTCTACAGCGTTTCGCCTGAAACTTGAGAAACGGTCTGTGGGGGACTCTAAAGACTCATCAACACTTTGGCTGTGGATTTAACCACAAGCACGTCAGAGGTATTAGCCATACGTAACGGGCTACTAGGTATTGACCAAAAGGGACGTCGATGAGCGAACTCATCCTGACACCCTACTGAGCCTGTAAGTGACAATATCCGTACAGTCCGGTCCGTTCGTCTATGAGTATCGCATGGCGGGCCTAGGGGGTTGGTAAAAGTCAGACCCCCAAAAGCGGTACAAGTCGTGTCGGAGTGTAGCCCAGAACACCCTGAGATACTACTGGAATACCTACCAGTAAATCTCCTGCCTCGGCCGAAGGCTTTGTGTAATGGCTCTCCTAGACACAGCGCGACCTCACCCCCAATACCGGGAGAGACGAACCCCTGCAGATCCGCTCACTGCCTCCATGTGGCTCGGGACTGTACCCAACTAAAACCTATTTGCACGACTCCTTTGAGCCATGGTAGGGTAGTAATCTAAGTACAGTAGGAACTCACATGAGACAAATGACGATCCCAGGTCGATGAACTAACCTGTACACATGTCACCAGGGAACTGCTATCTGACGTCAGGTATAAGACCAACTAGCATATTCCCGGCGAGTCCTGTCCAGTGTACTTATAACCTAATGAGCACCTGTATACATCTTAGGTGAACCAACTGACACCAGTGGCTTGTGAGACCGGCCACGGCCCCTCGTCGGGGTCTCGACTGTATACCCTAGTCTACTCTGGAGTATCGATGCCCTGTCTCAAAAACTCCCACGACTAGGGACCTTTTAAGGATGTGCTTATAGACCCCAGCTCCCACGTATATGATCGCCATCATACTGCTGGCAGTCAAGCAAGAATCCTAGGGGCTCTATCAACGTGCAATAGTGATCAGTAATGTCACCTAAAGTAGTACACGATGATAAAGATAAACTAGATAGCATACTATCATCTTGAGTAAGACGGTCCTACCGGCATAGGTCATCCCTCAATCATTGCAACCACGTGCCTGTGATCCAATAATTGACTCTGAGGGCACTATATCCAACAATCTCCCACTTGCACTCAAGGCTAATTATCGCGATGTCGCATACTCACAGCCCGTGTGATAACGAACACCCAACTCCTCTACTAATCGGTCTCACAAAACCTGTTTGCGAAACTAGTGCGTTCGAGGAATAGCCTCAGTGAGTGGATCCGCCCTAATGTTTCTTTCTATATCTCTCTTAATCTCAAGTTCGCGGAGAAACCCATCTCCCGAAATGAGCAATACCTGTCTTAGAATATGTCTGGATATCTGATGGGACCTAGTTCATAAATGAACTCCAAATCCAAACTTCTTAGACTGTATCGTCAACTGAACTTAATCAGTATCCTGCGCCATGCCTCCCTCAGTATCTGCTTGGACCTCCTGTCCAAACTACTGCCCCTCGTCAGAGGGAAAACTATAACTCTGACAGTCACTCTGTCATCCAGGTCACCTTGGAAGCCTGGAATGATAACTGTCTCCCGAATGAGGCTGTCGTTATCATATCCCTAGAACATTCTCTTATGTTCTAAAACTGCTTCCGATCGTTTCTCCAGGATTGGATTAATATCAACTTATTGCATCTACTGTAAAAACAATATTTGGTGTGGTACTTGACATCTCATGATTGACTCAATTGCCTAAGCAAGTGATCTGCCAATCATGCACATCCCTCTCCCCTTTAGTCTGTAAGACACCTTTAGAGAGGGTGACTCCATCACCTGCAGGTATACTACCGTGCCAGGAGTCGTCCATTCTAAAACACCTTTAGAATGCTGTTTAAGTATCCAGATAGGGAAACTACCCAAATCTAGATCTAAAACCATAGATCTAGTAACCAGAATGTCTTGATATTATATTCAAGTCCCATGTGGAGAAACCACTGTGTGACAACCAAAGTATAACCGACCGTAGTATAGGAATTTCACTTCCTACTCTGTGTGTGTCATCCAAATACTAGGACATCACACCCTACTACCTTCTTAACAGATCCATCCCCTATTCTGATGAAGTCAAACCTATGACTGTCACATCAGAAATAGATGATCCATCTTCGCTATATCTGCTTTAGTCTATAAATAGACATAAGCTACTTGTCCACTATGCTTCCGCTGCTCCCACTGACTACGACAACCCTCTGGCAGAGTCATATACACGTACACTTCTAAAACCAGTTCAGAACGACGCTATACTCATCCTCCTGCCGGGTCTCATAGCCTGGAACAACAGTAGTGTCAAGTCTGGGTAAACAAGAACCTCCCTGTCACCGTCCTTAAGGCTACCGGAGTACCTCTCGGGTGCCTGAGGTTACCCACCTTATCTGCGGAGTGGCCAATGGAATGTCAAACCAGATTGAATCTTTAGGTTCATATCAAATTTTCAGTAATCGTTTGCGGTTCTGGAATCACTTCCAGTTCTACCATACTCCCACTTCTGTTTTATGAAGAAATCCATTTTATTTAAAACTGTGGCGAGTTAAGAACAACATCACTATTGATCTTCCAGATGGTAGAAAGTCAACCCACAAACAACCATTACAGAAACGTGCCTTGAGTTATCCGGAGTCTGGTTTTAAGCATAAGCCGGACGACTCCCCGTACCTTAACATCGTTAAGATATGAACTGTTTTATATCCAATATAGAACCAGAGGCACTGATTTTATTGGAACTAGATTCAAATCATGCAGCTGTCTCCAGTGCATGTCAACTGAATGGAGAGAGGCCGATCAGCATTACTCAACTTAGGAGTGCTTCCAATTATGAGTAACCTGAAAGAAAAGCAAGTTCTTTTAATCATTACTATCAACTGAATACCATACACAAGTATCTACATCTTCGATCACCTTGAAGAATCCTGATACTTGCAATACCTGGTTCTCTACTTTATTCATATACCTATAACTTCTCAAAACTTAGATCTTGTATCTCTATGAAACACTTGTCTAAGAGCTAGAGAAGTCATAAGTAAACAGAATATAGTACGAGGACCAACCCCTCTGTCCTCATGGACGCTGGACAACATACAATACTCTGTATAAGTCCCTTGAGTCTAAGAACTCATTCCCTGTGCATCGTAGGTTAAAAACTGTACCTATGGTTAAGAAGAATTACACCGCTGTTTAACGCTCCTTACCTAACCATCCACTGATATAGGTAAATGTCATGGACATAATTTCAAAAAGGTATATCTCACTCTATAAAAATAGACGTACAAATGTATCAATTTGAAATTGGTGCATAACAGCGGATATTCAAAACCAAATATTTGCCGTCCGGCAAACAACCCAGGTGACTTCCTCAAATATCACCAATTACAACGAATTCCGATATAATGGGGACAATCACCTAATTCCCAATAACTTACTCCCACTCATCATCTATAAAACCATACAGATGTGAGAATCATACCTGGTAAATACATACCCTGGAGCAAGTGTCTAATTGGGAAATCAGTTTTCCATTAACAGTACACAGTAAAACTGAAACATTGAAATGTTTCGTAGGGGTATCCTAGTATTCCTAGTAATGCCTCTTCCATTATCAGATTCACAACTGTAACCGTATATTTCTTTGCCATCTCTCCAAATCCCTTCATATGTCTTTAGTCATTACCTTCTGTACACCCCTTTAGACCAAATGGTTTTCTTCCTTCCCTACCGTTCGGCACCAGCCTATGGTTTGGAAGAAGACTATCCAATAAGCATAATGGGTGTACTGTCCTGATCCTAGGAGCACTCGCAATGCGAGAGAAGGTGAAAATAAAAGATAACCGAATAAAACCTTATTCCTATTTCTCCTGAACCAGAATCCATTCTCGAACTGGAACAAGTTCCTTTCGAGTTCGTATATAACCATACGATGGAGTATCCAATAAACTGTGGATCTTCGTAGTGATACGGAGTGTTCTGGAGAAATTCAAAGGTGATGCGGGAGTGGTAATGAAATACTTGGTTTGGTCGTGAATAGCAGTCGCAATTTACTTTTCCCTCTTACTAATCCCTTTATTTGTCTTAACTTAATACCTTCTGTACACCACACTTAGGCTAATCGGCTTTCTTCATTCCCTACCGTTCGGCACCAGCCTAAAGTTTGGAAGAAGACTATCCGATAGACGTAACGGGTGTACTATCTCCTAAACCAAGGAGTACTCGCAACCTGAGAGAAGGTAAAAGGAAAAGACAACTGAATAGTCCTATTCGTTTTCTTCAGAACCGGAAACCATCCTCTGTTGGAGATAGTGCCCTCAGAGTCAATTATTAGGTCACAGGTACGTGATTGCAATGTTTGATGGAGGACCTATCCCGGTAGGACAGTCTTACTCGAGATGATAGTATGCTATCTGGTTTACCTTTATCATCGTGTACTGCTTTAGGTGACCTTACAGGTCGCTATTACACGTTGGTAGAGCCCCTAGGATTCTTGCTTGACCACCAGCAGTATGAGGGTGATCATATACGTGGGAGCTGGCAGTCTATAAGCATATCCTTAAATGGTCCCTAGTCGTGAGAGTTTCGAGACAGGGCATCGATACTCCAGAATAGACTAGTGTATACAGTCGAGACCCCGACGAGGGGCGGTGGCCGGTCTCACAAGCCATTGGTGTCAGTTGGATCACCTAAGATGTATACAGATGCTCATTGGGTTATGAGTATACCGGACAGGACTCGCCGGGAAAATGCTAGTTGGTCATATACCAGACGTCAGATGGCAGTTCCCTGGTGACATGTGTACAGGTTAGTTCATCGACCTGGGGATCGTCATTTGTCTCGTGTGAGTTCCCACTGTACTTTGATTACTACCCTACCACGGCTCAAAGGAGTCGTGCAAACAGGTTTTAGTTGGGTACAGTCCCGAGCCACATGGAGGCAGTGAGCGTATCTTCAGGGGTTCGTCTCTCCCGGTATTGGGGGTGAGGTCGCGCTGTGTCTAGGAGAGCCATTACACGAAGCCCTCGGCCGAGGCAAGGAGATTTACTGGTAGGTATTCCAGTAGTATCTCAGGGTGTTCTGGGCTACACTCCGACACGACTTGTACCGCTTTTGGGGGTCTGACTTTTACCAACCCCCTAGGCCCGCCATGCGATACTCATAGACGAACGGACCGGACTGTACGGATATTGTTACTGACAGGCTCAGTAGGGTTGTCAGGCTGAGTTTGCTCACAGACGCCCCTTTTAGTCAATACCTGGTAGCCCGTTACGTATTGGCTTATACCTCTGACGTGCTAGTGGTTAAATCCACAACCAAGGTGTTGACGAGTCTTTAGAGTCCCCCACATTCAATTACTCAGCTTTCGGGCGAAAGGTTGTAGAAGCCGTATGGAGATATGGCAAGGTCCGATCAGATACGTGCGGTATTGCACGGATCAGGATCGGACAGTTTGTACTATAGGCCGTATGGATATATGGCAGGGTTCGATCAGATACGTGCGGTATTGCACGGATCAGGATCGAACGGATATTACTGGCCGGCTTTGGTTTAAGCCGGATCCTAGTATAGTACAGTGTAGATTTTGTCTCATTGCATTTGTATTTCGGTCGGAATACAAATGCGGGTGTGTATGCACAGTATCGGGGTTTTCCTGTAATTTATTACAGGACCAGTTTTCTGGAGTTGCCAGTTTGCTTTCCGTTTCGGCCAATTTCCTTTGTATCGTTCATTGGCCGAAGTTTGGTGGAGGCGGGCTTATTTGCATTGTTGCAAATAAGCATTTGTGGAGGGGGTCTTTGCATATTCTTGTGTCATGATGGTTGCACCATTCCTTGACCTTGACTTCTTGACTTCTCCATCATGGCTTGACTTTCATATGACATGGTTTTCATGATGGTTGTGGTGGAGTGAGGTTCTCTTTTGGTGATCATTTCTTTGCATGATTTGGTTGTTGAGTGTTGGTGTTTCTTTGTGATCATTTTTCCATATGATAACCATTCCTCTCTCTCTTTCTTGCATTATTCTTTTGGTCACCTCCCCCTTGACTTTTTCCCTCTCTCATTCCATACATGGGCCGGCCATTCCTTGGGAGGGATGGGATTCCTTTTTGATGTGGGATTTTTGGTTCTCATGGTGCTAAGAAAAGCTCTCTAGTTCATCTCAAAAATCCATTCCTCCACCATCTCAAAAGGCAATATCCAAAACCCCAAAAAAAAAAAGAGACACAAGTTCTACACAACATTCTACAGCAAATCTTGGGCACGTCGACTAGCCAGCTTCGTGCCCGAGTTGCCTCGGCATTGAGGTGGGAGCCCGTAAAAGAAGTAGGCGATGTGGTGCACTCCCGGCGACGAGGTGGAGACCGGAGCTTCCGCAGGAGATCGGGACGACGACGAGAAGACCGGAGGACTCGGATCTGTCGGTATATCTCTCTTCCCCATCTTGTAGTTAGCTAGGACTAATTAATGGTTCGATCCGGGTGTTTAGTGCGCGGTGGTGCCGGTTTGCCAGTTCAAGAAAAATTAAAGTTTATCACCGCTTCCGCATTTGGCCGTCGGATTGACGGCCGGGGCACCGCCGTGCACTTACAGTGGTATCAGAGCCTTGCCATTAACTTAGTCTAGCTTGGTTTAATGTGTTTTGCATTTCCGATCGACCAAAATTCCAAAATCTACATTTTTGCTAGCGACAGTTTTCTGTTGAAATTTTTTGGTCTCCAAAAATTTTTCAGGTTGTATAAAATTGATGTACTGGAGATTAAAAGGCTACTGTAGAAATTCGACAGGGTGAGTCCACTGTGGAAGCGCGGAACCGCAGCCAAACCCCCCTTTGGGCCGCGGTTCCGCCGCACACTGTTTAGATCCCTGCACCAAATTTCTACAGTATCTTTCTGGGATTAAAGTTGGGGTTTTGGAATATTAATATTGGGCCCAGAATTTCCTGATCTGCTACAGTAATGCTTGGGGGCCCACTTGTTAAAATTTGATTGATTGGATATTTTAAACACATTATTTCACAGTATTTACATTATATCTGCGACCGTGAATGTCACTTGATCGGTAAATCCAGTCTAACTGCTATAGCCCGGTTAGACGGATTTGCGAACGTGACTTTCACGTTGATGTTCTGTTTTTGCTGTGATGTTGCGGATCGGTCGTGGGGGATAGCCTGGATGCAATGCTAGTACAGTTGTGGTTGTATTATGTACATTTGATATTGCGGGGCGAGCGTCCGACATGTGGACTACCGTCACTGCCTGATTGTATTATTATTTTGGGGCACGGCCAGGTTGCGGTCGATGTACCCGTTGTATGTATATTTTACTTTCTGTACTAGGATTACCCCGTGGTGGGGTGCACGGATAGCCGGGTTCTAGAGGGCAACAAGCCCGCATCTCATGGCATTGAGACGGAGGGGGCTTCACTCTAGAATTGGCGGGCTATTCGCCGCACTCGTAGGGGGTACAGGTTGACCCAGGAGGGGTGCCCAAGTTACCGGATTCCGTGAAGTGCTGGGTGGTCCATTCACGGTGCTGAAGGGGGCTGCCTCGCTTCAGGTTTTGGCGGGTAACTTGCCGCGCCCGTAGGGGTCTAGGATTTCATTGCACAGGCTATCCACACGACCAGGGGAACGTCGGGTTTCAGTAGTGGCTCTGTGAAACCCGGGGATCCCAGATATCTGTATTGTTTCTGTGATGCTGTTCATTCTCTGTGATGTTGCATTTTATCACGCCTTGAGCGAATATAATATATTGGTATATATATTAGTAGATGTTGTATATGTTTTGCATCCGCGCTAGTCCAGTCCCCGCTCTGTCGTTAGTTAGCTAACCTAACGGGTAATGACGGGACCCAGCGGCGAATGCGGATGGCATATACGCACATCATATTATTTTCGTTCTTTATAGTGTAATCAATTAATGGGACTGCGTTGATTCGAATCAATGCAAGTTAAAAACAAACCTAATCTGATGTTGTTGGAACACTTTTCCTAAAGCTGTTATTGCAAGGACGTTCACTTTTGTTTTGCATCGTGGTATTCAGTTCGAATATCCTGCTCCTCGGTCGACGAGGCAAGGGCCGAGATCCCTTCACCGGGAGTGACCCCTTGGACACAAGTTTGCGTCAGGGCAATAACTTCACTATAGCCGATTACTTTTGCTTTGCACCGTGGTATTCAGTTGGAATATCCTGCACCTCATTCTATGGGGAAAGAGCCGAGATCCCTTCACCGGGAGTGACCTCTTTAGCAACGGTTTTCGTCACTATATTTTTAAAAGCTATCCGGTTCCTTCAACGATATCAAGTTCATTACGTTAAAGGTTTTCGCCAGAAACCATTCGTAGCCCTCCGTCGTTTCATATGGGTGGTCAATAGTATTCAAGCTGTGTATGTTGGCCAAAGTCAAGGCACAGTGATTGGTAGCTATTGGGGCATTCATATGCAGCATAGATAGATGCGTTGGTTTGGGACAGTCGTACTGCCATTTTGGCCAAAGTCAAGGGTATGTACGGGTGGATTCAAATTAACCTGGAGAATGACGGGTAGAACTTGACATGTGACTTATGATATGTTGGCCAAAGTCAAGGTCATAAGAGCATGGGGCAGAAATCACATCGGGAGTTTCAAATGAACTGAAACTTGCCAGATATGCGCATACCTTCTGGAGTGTGATACCGTGAGCGGATTCCGTCACGTTGTCATGCGATGAGAGTTGGATCCCGATTCCCACTGATGAGTTAGTTTACTCCTCGGGTAACCCCGACTAATTCTTCTTTCAGGTTTGGAGGAGAATTTGAAGTACAGTGGGAGGATTCCAGATTAGATAAATTGGTAACCATTCTGATCTAGGTTAGAGTGCACGCTGAGTGTTTCTTTTCTCTCTCTCTTTGGCAGCGACCATTGACCTGACCCTAAGACTATGACTCAGTGACCAAGTTGACCGAACCTTCTTAACACTGGCTTTTGGATTGTCAGAGTTGCAAACCTCATTGCCACTCCTACTTTTACCCTTTTCTCCAGGACACCCCGTATTACTACGAACGTCCACTTCCATTGGACAAAACCATCGTATGGTTAGATACGAACTCGAAAGAATTTATTCGAGGATGGTTTCAGGTTCTGGAGGAAACGAATAGGACTATTCAGTTGTCTTTTCCTTTTACCTTCTCTCAGGTTGCGAGTACTCCTTGGTTTAGGAGATAGTACACCTATTACGCAAATTGGATAGTCTTCTTCCAAACCATAGGCAGGTGCCGACCGGTAGGGAATGAAGAAAACCAATTATCCTAACGATGGTGTACAGAAGGTATTAAGTTAAGACAAAGCAAGGGATTAGTGAGAGGGCAAAGTAAATTGCAACAGATATTCACGACCAAACCAAGTATTCCTTCGCCAATCCTAAATCACCTTTGTATTTCTCCAGGACACTCCGTATCACTATGAAGATCCACAGTTTATTTGGATACTCCATCGTATGGTTATAAATGAACTCGAAAGGAACTTGTTCCAGTTCGGGGATGGATTCTGGTTCAGGAGAAATAGGAATAAGATTTATTCAGGTGTCTTTTATCTTCACCTTCTCTCGCATTGCGAGTGTTCCTAGGATTAGGACAGTACACCCATTATGCTTATTGGATAGTCTTCTTCCAAACCATAGGCTGGTGCCGAACGGTAGGGAAGGAAGAAAACCATTTGGCCTAAGGGGTGTGCAGAAGGTAAAGACTAAAGACATATGAAGGGATTTAGAGAGGTGGCAAAGAATTACACGGTTACAGTTGTGAATCTTGATAATGGAAGAGGCATTACTAAGAATACCGGGATACCCCATCGAAACATTTCAATGTTTCAGTTTCACTGTGTACTGTTAAAAGAAAACTGATTTCCCGATTAGATACTTACTCCAGGGTATGTATTTACCAGGTATGATTCTCACATCTGTATGGTTTTACAGATGATGAGTGGGAGTAAGTTATTGGGAATTAGGAGATCATCCTCATTATATCGGGATTCGTTGTAATCGGTGATATTTGAGGAAGTCACCTGGGTTGTTTGCCGGATGGCAAATATTTGGTTTTGAATATCCTCTGTTATGCACCAATTTCAAATTGATATATCTGTACGTCTATTTTCATAGAGTGAGATATACCTTTTGAAATTATGTCTATGACATTTACCTATATCAGTGGATGGTTAGGTAAGGAGCATTAAACAGCGGTGTAATTCTTCTTAACCATAAGTACAGTTTTCAACCTACGACACACAGTGAATGAATTATCAGACTCAAGGGACTTATACAGAGTATTGTATGTTGTCCAGGGTCCATCAGGACAGAGGGGTTGGTCCTCGTACTACATTCGGTTTACTTATGACTTCTCTAGTTTTTAGACAGGTGTTTCGCGGAAACACAGGGTCTGAATTTTGAGAAGTTATAGGTATTTGAATAGAGTAGAGAACCAGGTGTAGAAAGTATCGGGATTCTTCAAAACAATCGAAGATGTAGACACTTGTGCATGGTATTCAGTTGATAGTAATGATAAGAGATTTTGCTTCTCTTTCAGGTTATTCATAATTGGAAGCGTTCCTAAGTTGAGTAACGCTGATCGGCCTCCTTCCATTTAGTTGACATGCACTGGAGACAGCTGCATGATTTGGATCTGGTTCAATTAAATCAGTGCCTCTGTTTCTATATTGGATATAGAACAGTTCATATCTTAACGATGTTAAGGTACGGGGAGTTGTCCGGTTTATGATTAAAACCAGACACTGGACAACTCAAGGCACGTTTCTGTAATGGCTGTTTGTGGGTTGACCCAGGCTATGACGAGGGTTGACTTTCTACCATCTGGATGAACAATAGCGATATTGTTCTAGACTCGCCACAGTTTTATTAAAAAAAATGGATTTTTTCAGAAAAACAGTAGTGGGAGTATGGTAGAACTGGAAGTGATTCCAGAACCACAAACGATTACTGAAGATTTGATAGGAACCTAAAGATTCAATCTGGTTTGACATTCCATTGGCCACTCCGCAGATAAGGTGGGTAACTTCAGGCACCCGAGTGGTACTTCGATAGCCTCAAGGACGGTGACAGGGAAGTTCTTGTTTACCCACACTTGCCATTGCTGTTGTTCCAGACTGTGAGACCCGGCAGGAGGATGAGTATAGCGTCGTTCTAAACTTGCTTTAGAAGTGTATGTTTATATGACTCTGCCAGAGGGTTGTCGTAGTCAGTGGGAGCAGCGGAAGCATTGGTGGACAGGTGGCTTATGTTTATTTATAGACTAAAGCAGATGTAGCGGAGATAGATCATCTACTTCTGACGTGACAGTCATGGGTTTGACTTCATCAGAATAGGGGATGGATCTGTTGAAAAGGTAGTAGGGTGTGATATCCTGGTATTTGGATGACAGACACAGAGTAGGAAAAGAAACTCCTATACTGCAATCGGTTATACTTTGGTCGTCACACAGTGTTTTCTCCACATGGGACTTGGACTTTATATCAGACATACTGGTTACTAGATCTATGGTTTTAGATCTGGATTTGGGTGGTTTCCCAATCTGGGTACTTAGACAGCATTCTATGAGTATTTAGGATGAACGACTCCTGGCACGGTAGTGTACCTGCAAGTGATGGAGTCACCCTCTCTAAAGGTGTCTTACAGACTAAAGGGGAGAGGGATGTGCATGATTGGCAGATCACTTGCTTAGGCAATTGAGTCAATCATGAGATGTCAAGTACCACACCAGATATTGTTCTTGCACTAGATGCAATAAGTTGACATTGATCCAATCCTGGAGAAACAGTCGGAAGCAGTTATAGAACATAAGTGGATGTTCTAGGGATATGATAACGATAGCCTCATGCGGGAGACAGTTATCATTCCAGGCTTCCAAGGTAACCTGGACGACAAGGAGGTTGTCAGAGTTATGGTTTTCCTTCTGATGAGGGGCAGTATTTTGGACAGGTGGTCCATGGCAATACTGAGGGTGGCATGGCGCAGGATACTGATTAAGTTCAGTTGACGATACAGTCTAAGAAGTTTGGATTTGGAGTTCATTTATGAGCTATGTCCCATCAGACATCCAGACACATTCTAAGACAGGTATTGCTCTTTTCGGGAGATGGTTTTCTCCGCGAACTTGAGATATAGAGAGACATAGAAAGAAACAACAAGGCGGATCCACTCACTAAGGCTATTCCTCGAACGCAATAGTTTCGCAAACGAGCTTTGTGAGACTGACTAGTAGAGGAGTTGGGTGTTCGGTATCACACGGGCTGTGAGTATGCGACATCGCAATAATTAGCCTTGAGTGCAAGTGGGAGATTGTTGGAGATAGTGCCCTCAGAGTCAATTATTAGGTCACAGGTACGTGATTGCAATGTTTGATGGAGGACCTATCCCGGTAGGACAGTCTTACTCGAGATGATAGTATGCTATCTGGTTTACCTTTATCATCGTGTACTGCTTTAGGTGACCTTACAGGTCGCTATTACACGTTGGTAGAGCCCCTAGGATTCTTGCTTGACTACCAGCAGTATGAGGGCGATCATATACGTGGGAGCTGGCAGTCTATAAGCATATCCTTAAATGGTCCCTAGTCGTGAGAGTTTCGAGACAGGGCATCGATACTCCAGAGTAGACTAGTGTATACAGTCGAGACCCCGACGAGGGGCGGTGGCCGGTCTCACAAGCCACTGGTGTCAGTTGGATCACCTAAGATGTATACAGGTGCTCATTGGGTTATGAGTACACCGGACAGGACTCGCCGGGAACATGCTAGTTGGTCATATACCAGACGTCAGATGGCAGTTCCCTGGTGACATGTGTACAGGTTAGTTCATCGACCTGGGGATCGTCATTTGTCTCGTGTGAGTTCCCACTGTACTTTGATTACTACCCTACCACGGCTCAAAGGAGTCGTGCAAACAGGTTTTAGTTGGGTACAGTCCCGAGCCATATGGAGGCAGTGAGCATATCTTCAGGGGTTCGTCTCTCCCGGTATTGGGGGTGAGGTCGCGCTTTGTCTAGGAGAGCCATTACAAGAAGCCCTCGGCCGAGGCAAGGAGATTTACTGGTAGGTATTCCAGTAGTATCTCAGGATGTTCTGGGCTACACTCCGACACGACTTGTACCGCTTTTGGGGGTCTGACTTTTACCAACCCCCTAGGCCCGCCATGCGATACTCATAGACGAACGGACCGGACTGTACGGATATTGTCACTGACAGGCTCAGTAGGGTTGTCAGGCTGAGTTCGCTCACAGACGCCCCTTTTAGTCAATACCTGGTAGCCCGTTACGTATTGGCTTATACCTCTGACGTGCTAGTGGTAAAATCCACAACCAAGGTGTTGACGAGTCTTTAGAGTCCCCCACATTCAATTACTCAGCTTTCGGGCGAAAGGTTGTAGAAGCCGTATGGAGATATGGCAAGGTCCGATCAGATACGTGCGGTATTGCACGGATCAGGATCGGACAGTTTGTACTATAGGCCGTATGGATATATGGCAGGGTTCGATCAGATACGTGCGGTATTGCACGGATCAGGATCGAACGGATATTACTGGCCGGCTTTGGTTTAAGCCGGATCCTAGTATAGTACAGTGTAGATTTTGTCTCATTGCATTTGTATTTCGGTCGGAATACAAATGCGGGTGTGTATGCACAGTATCGGGGTTTTCCTGTAATTTATTACGGGACCAGTTTTCTGGAGTTGCCAGTTTGCTTTCCGTTTCGGCCAATTTCCTTTGTATCGTTCATTGGCCGAAGTTTGGTGGAGGCGGGCTTATTTGCATTGTTGCAAATAAGCATTTGTGGAGGGGGTCTTTGCATATTCTTGTGTCATGATGGTTGCACCATTCCTTGACCTTGACTTCTTGACTTCTCCATCATGGCTTGACTTTCATATGACATGGTTTTCATGATGGTTGTGGTGGAGTGAGGTTCTCTTTTGGTGATCATTTCTTTGCATGATTTGGTTGTTGAGTGTTGGTGTTTCTTTGTGATCATTTTTCCATATGATAACCATTCCTCTCTCTCTTTCTTGCATTATTCTTTTGGTCACCTCCCCCTTGACTTTTTCCCTCTCTCATTCCATACATTGGCCGGCCATTCCTTGGGAGGGATGGGATTCCTTTTTGATGTGGGATTTTTGGTTCTCATGGTGCTAAGAAAAGCTCTCTAGTTCATCTCAAAAATCCATTCCTCCACCATCTCAAAAGGCAATATCCAAAACCCCAAAAAAAAAAAGAGACACAAGTTCTACACAACATTCTACAGCAAATCTTGGGCACGTCGACTAGCCAGCTTCTTACCCGAGTTGCCTCGGCATTGAGGTGGGAGCCCGTAAAAGAAGTAGGCGATGTGGTGCACTCCCGGCGTCGAGGTGGAGACCGGAGCTTCCGCAGGAGATCGGGATGACGACGAGAAGACCGGAGGACTCGGATCTGTCGGTATATCTCTCTTCCCCATCTTGTAGTTAGCTAGGACTAATTAATGGTTCGATCCGGGTGTTTAGTGCGCGGTGGTGCCGGTTTGCCAGTTCAAGAAAAATTAAAGTTTATCACCGCTTCCGCATTTGGCCGTCGGATTGACGGCCGGGGCGCCGCCGTGCACTTACATCCTCGAATAAATTCCTTCGAGTTCGTATATAACCATACGATGGTTTTATCCAATGGAAGTGGACGTTCGTAGTAATACGGGGTGTCCTGGAGAAAATGGTAAAAGTAGGAGTGGCAATGAGGTATGCAACTCTGACAATCCAAAAGTCAGTGTTATAAGAAGGTTCGGTCAACTTGTGTTAGGTCCACGTTACCTCTCCCGGTACTTTCGGGGTTGCGGAAACGGTAAAACAAAATTTTTTCTTTACTTGGTAACATGGGCCGTAAAAGCCGGATCTTTGCTAAACTAGAAACTAGCAAACAACAAGAGGTGTTAACTACTATGCCGTAGAAATTATACCTCACGATACCGGTCCTTCGGGTCTTCATTCCGCTGTCCCGCTCGTTGATCCATGCTCCGAGGGTTGATCCGAACTTTGGTCACCTCCGCGGCCTTCTTGAGTCGAAGACGATCCACCCGAGAGTTGTACATCGAGCTCCACCTCGAGCCGAGGCAACTAGGACAACAAGATCGCTAGTCTTGATACCCTAGGTTGTGTAGAAGAGAAAGATGGAGGTATTTGTCTATGTGGATTCTTTTTCTCTCAATACATGAGATCAAAAGAATTTATGAAGAGGAGGAAGATGAAGGAGGTCAAGCAACCATGGAGCTCTTTCTTTCTTCTCACTTCCAAGAGAGAGAATGAGAAAAGAGAAAATGAAAAAGTTCACCAAAGAAAATGAACCATGGTTGCAAAATAATACTAAACACCATCATTACAAATCCGATCATGATAAAGTTGATGCTACATTGATTTTCATAATCCAATGACCATTTTCATAATCCAAAATGAAAAAGAAAACCAAAGAAGAGTGTAGACCTCTCATGAAGGTCAATGGTCAACTTTGGTCAACGGGTCAACAAAGTCAAGAGTGGTCAAGGTGGTCAAAGCAATTAGCCATCAAATAATTATCACTAAAAGGATTAGTAAACAATATCTCCGGCTCATAATGGTTTTGACCGAACGAATTTCCAAAACCCTAATGAGTCCACCTCAAAATGGTTTTGACCAAATCAACTGTCAAAACCCTAATGAGCCTGCCACATAACGGTTTTAGCCGAACCAACTGCGAAAACCCTAATCAGGCACCTCCTCCTTCATCGCTCCTCAAAACTGTGCATACACACCCGCACCCGCATTCCGTAGAATGCGAATGCACAAAAGATAAAACAAATCCATCCGTGCAATACTAGGATCCGGCTTAAACCAAAGCCCACCAGTATTGCCTGCCCGAACAGCATGCGCACACAAGTGCACGTAAGTGATCGCAACCCTGCCGTAAAACCATACGGCCTCTATACGTTTTGCTCAGTGCAGGGAAACTCTTTGTGTGGGACTCTAAAGACTCGACACTACGCTGGCAGTGGGTTTAACCACAGACCGCAAGCGGCACTAGCTGTACGTAACGGTCCCCAGGTAGTTGTCGACAAGAAGGCGGATAAGGTAAACCCATCCGAACTCCTACTGAGCCTGAATGTGACAATCTCTGTACAGTCCGGTCTGTTCGTCTGATACATCGCATGGCGGGCCTAGGGGGTGGCGAACGTCAGTCCCCTAATAGCGGTACAAGTCGTGTCGGAGTGTAGCCTAGAACACCCTGAGATAACACTGGAAACCTACCAGTATATCTCGCTTGCCCTGGCCAGGGACTACATGTGTAATGGCTCTTCTAGACACAGCGCGATGTCAACCCCCAATACCGGGAGAGACGAATCCTGTCTAACCGTCACTGCCTCCAAGTGCTTCGGGACTGCACCCAACTACTACCTGTTTGCACGACTCAGTAGAGCCGTGGTAGGGTGGTAGTCAAAGAACAGTGGGAACACACTTGAGGCGAAGTGACAGTGTCAAGTCAGCGGACTAAGCTGTACTCATGTCACCTGGGAACTGTTAACTGACGATAGGTATAATACCAACCAACAGTCCCCGACGAGTCCTGTCCAGTGTACTCGTAACCTAACGAGCACCCGCATACTATCTCAAGTACGACGTACTGACGGCTGTGGGACAAACCGCCTCCCGCCCTGGGATGAGAAGCGCATACGCTAGTCTACTCCGGAGTATCGATACCCTGTCTCGATAATCCTACGACTAGGGACGTGCATAAGGATGTGCTTGTGGATTACCCAGCCCCCATGAGTGTGATCGCCATCACAACGCCGGTAATCAAGCAAAAGATCCTAAGGGCTCTACCAATGCGTATAGGTGATATAATAAAAGAAACACATGTACACATTAAAGCAGAGACAAACCAAGTAGCATACTACTATTTTGAGCAAGATTGTCTATACAACTGTGAATATCCCAAGCTTCCATCAAGTAATATACATACTAGTATGATACAGTAACGGCCTCTAGGGCATATACACTAACAACTTGGTCACTGAGTCATAGTCAAGGGTCGGGTCATGGTCGCTGCCAAAGAGAGAGAGAAAAGAAACACTTAGCGTGCACTCTAACCTAGATCAGAATGGTTATCACTTTATCTAATCAGGAAACCTCCCACTGTAACGTCAAATTCTCCGCCAAACCTGAAAGAAGAATTAGTCGGGATCACCCGAGGAGTAAACCAACTCATCAGTGGGAATCGGGATCCAACTATCATCACATGATAACGTGACGGAATCCACTCACGTTATCACACTCCAGAAGGTATGCGCATACCTGGCAAGTTTCAGTTTCTTTAGAAACTCCCGATGTTGTTTTTACCCCTAGGACCCAAGTGACCTTGACGAATAATCAACAAATCAAAAGGTCCTAGTCAAGTTCAACCCATCATTATCTTGATTGCGTTAAACCCACCCGCACGACCCTTGACGAATAATCAACAAAGTCGTACGACCGTCCTAACCAATCCACATATCCATGCGACAGAAAGCATTACAGAGCTACCGCACACTACGCCTCGGCGAATAGCAACGACAAACGTAGCGTGAATACTAAGTAATACTAATCTGAAATGACGGAGGGCTACGAATGGTTTTTGGCGAAAAACCTTTTACCGTAATGAACTTGATATCGTTGAAGGAACCAGATAACTTTTTATAAAAATATAGTGGCGAAAACCTTTGCTAAAGAGGCCACTCCTGGTGAAGGGATCTCGGCTCTTTCCCCGTAGAATGAGGTGCAGGATATTCCAACTGAATACCACGATGCAAAGCAAAAGTAATCGACTATAGTGAAGTTATTGCCCTAATGCAAACTTCTGTGCAAGGGGTCATTCCCGGTGAAGGGATCTCGGCCCTCTCCTCGTCGACTGAGGTGCTGGATATTCATAACCGAATACCACTGTGCAAAACAAAAGAGAACGTCCTTGCAACAACAGCTTTTAAAAATTGTTCCAACAACATCAAACAGGTTGTTTAACTTGCATTGATCCGAATCAACGCAGTCCCATCAATTGATCACACCATAAAGAACGAAAATAATGATGTACGTAAATGGCATCCGCATTCGCCACTGGGTCCCGTCATTACCCGTTAGGTTACTTAACTAACAATAGGAGCGGGGACTGGACTAGCACGGATGCAAAATATATACAACATCTACTAGTATATATATCAATATATAATATTCGCTCAAGACGTGATAAAATGCAACATCACAGAAATGTAATAAGCATCACAGAAACATACAGATATCTGGGATCCCCGGGTTTCATAGAGCCGCTACTGAAACCCGACGTTCCCCTGGTCGTGTGGATAGCCTGTGCAATGAAATTCTAGACCCCTACTGGGCGCGGCAAGTTACCCGCCAAAAACTGAAGCGAGGCAGCCCTCTTCAGCAACGTGAATGGACCATCCAGCACTTCACGGAATTCGGTAACTTGGGCACCCCCTCCTGGGTCAACCTGTACCCCCTACGAGTGCGGCGAATAGCCCGCCAATTCTAGAGTAAAACCCCCTCCGTCTCATGCCATGAGATGCGGGCCTGTTGCCCTCTAGAACCCGGCTACCCGTGCATCCCTCCGCAGGGTAATCCTAGTACAGAAAGTAAAATATACATACAACGGGTACATCGACCTCAGCCCGGTCGTGCCCCAAAAGAATAATATACAAGCAGGCAGTGACGGCAGTCCACATGTCGGGCGCTCGCCCCGTAATATCAAATGTACATAAAAACCCAAACTGTACTAACATTGCTCCCAGGCTATCCCCCGACCAATCCGCAACATCACAGCACAACACAGAACATCATCGTGAATGTCACGTTCGCAAATCCGTCTAAAAGGGCTATAGCAGTTAGACAGGATTTACCGATCAAATGACATTCACGGTCACAGATATAATGTAAATACTGTGAACTAACATGTTTAAAATTTTCGATCGACTAAATTTACCGAAGTGGGCCCCAAGCACTACTGTAGCACTCAAAGAAAATCTGGGCCCAAACAGAATATTCCAAAACCCCCATTTTCAACTCAGGAACCAACAGAAGAAATTTGGTGCAGTGACTCTTCATTACTGCGGCGGAAACGCGGCCAAAGTAGGGGTACAGCCGTGGTTCCGTGGCCAAACAAGAAGATCATTCCACCAAATTTTCCCAGATTCCATTAAAAACCCTGTCTGTATTTATGCAATGTACCAAATAATTTTTCGAGCACAACTGAAAATCGACAGAAACTGTTAACCTGAAATCGGGGTTTTTGGAAATTTGTTCTGATCGAAGTTTTAAACACGCTAGATCAAGCTAGACAAGGTTAATGGAGTGGCTCTTATACCATGTTAGGCCACGGCAGTGCCCCGGCCGTCTGTCCGAGGCCAAATGCGGAAACAAAATTTTTCTTAACTTTAAACCGGCGCTACCGCGGACTATAAACCCGGATCGGACCATAACCTACTCCTAGCTAAAAGAATAAAGGGGTAGAGAGATATACCAAGCGATCCGTGTCCTTCGGTCTTCTCGTCGTCGTCCCGATCTCCCCGCGGAACTCCGGTCTTCATCTCCTCGTCGGAAGGGAACTACGTCGCCGGGTTCTTTTATGGGCTCCCACCTCTGGACCGAGGCAACTCGAGCACGAAGTTGGCGAGTCGACGTGCCAAGGATGCTGTAGATGAAGTGTAGAACTATTTGTCTCTTGGGGTTGTAGGAAGTTGCCTTCTGGTGGAGGAAATGAACTATCAACTTTTTGGATGAACAAAGGGATTTTTAGCATGGAAATGATACTCATTTTTCCTCTCCCAAAAATTGGGCAGCCCCACCAACATCTTTTGGCCGGCCATGCTTGAAGAAAGAGAGAGGAAGGAGTGAGGATCAATAATGTAAGAATGAGTGATGATGAGATAATCCAATGATCACAACCTACTCCCATCATATCACCATGGGTCAAACAATCATGAACCATGGAGTCAAAGGAAGCTACACCCATCATGAAGCAAAAGTCTTCACAATTGTTAATTGCACAATTGCAAATAACCCCCCTCCACCAAAATTCAGCCAAAGAAAGGAAACAAAGGAAAATGGCCGAAACGGAAAACAAACTGGCAACTTCAAAAAACTGATCCCGTAATAAATTACAGGAAAACCCGCGACTGTATATACATACCCGCATTTGTAATCCGACTGAATACAAATGCAATGAGACAAAAATATACACTGTACAATACTAGGATCTGGCTTAAACCAAAGCCCGCTAGTATTATCCGTCCGATTATGATCCGTGCAATACCGCACGTATCTGATCGAACCCTGCCATATCTCCATACGGCCTCTACAGCGTTTCGCCCGAAACTTGAGAAACGGTCTGTGGGGGACTCTAAAGACTCGTCAACACTTTGGCTGTGGATTTAACCACAAGCACGTCAGAGGTATTAGCCATACGTAACGGGTTACCAGGTATTGACCAAAAGGGACGTCGATGAGCGAACTCATCCTGACACCCTACTGAGCCTGTCAGTGACAATATCCGTACAGTCCGGTCCATTCGTCTATGAGTATCGCATGATGGGCCTAGGGGGTTGGTAAAAGTCAGACCCCCAAAAGAGGTACAAGTCATGTCGGAGTGTAGCCCAGAACACCCTGAGATACTACTGGAATACCTACCAGTAAATCTTCTGCCTCGGCTGAGGGCTTTATATAATGGCTCTCCTAGACACAGCGCGACCTCATCCCCAATACCGGGAGAGAAGAACCCCTGCAGATCCCCTCACTGCCTCCATATGACTTGGGACCGTACCCAACTAAAACCTGTTTGCACAACTCTTTTGAGCCGTGGTAGGGTAGTAATCAAAGTACAGTGGGAACTCACATGAGACAAATGACGATCCCAGGTCGATGAACTAACCTGTACACATGTCACCAGGGAACTGCTATCTGACATCAGGTATAAGACCAACTAGCATGTTCCCGGCGAGTCCTGTCCGGTGTACTCATAACCTAATGAGCACCTGTATACATCTTAGGTGAACCAACTGACACCAGTGGCTTGTGAGACCGGCCACCGCCCCTCGTCAGGGTCTCGACTGTATACACTAGTCTACTCTGGAGTATCGATGCCCTGTCTCAAAAACTCCCACGACTAGGGACCTTTTAAGGATGTGCTTATAGACCCCAGCTCCTACGTATATGATCGCCATCATACTGCTGGCAGTCAAGCAAGAATGCTGGGGGCTCTACCAACGTGCAATAGTGATCAGTAATGTCACCTAAAGCAGTACACGATGATAAAGATAAACCAGATAGCATACTATCATCTTGAGTAAGACGGTCCTACCGGCATAGGTCATCCCTCAATCATTGCAACCACATGCCTGTGATCCAATAATTGACTCTGAGAGCACTATATCCAACAGAAACCCTCCATAAAACTGGCGCCGCCGGTCCCCCTTGCTCCAAACATCCCCATTTTTCTTCCGGCACTTTATAGGAATCACATCATTCCTTTTATATTGTTTGTTTATTCTATTTTGATGCCTATAAATACCAGAACAGATGAGAGGCAAGGTGTGCATAGATATTATACCTTCTTCCATTTTGTTTAGTTTTGGTTTAGCTTGAGAGTTGAGTGGGTTTCAACTTGGTTTCTTCTTCTTCTTCTTCCCTCTTGAAGCTTTCTTTTGAGAGTTTCATTATGAAGGTTGAACAAGTTACCAATATCTTGTACCTAAACTTCTTCAAGTGTTAATAATATTGTTTCTTTTTGTTTACCTTGCTTCTTGCTTTTCTTTTCATTATGCTTAGCTAATCCTCTTTGGTAGTGGTAATGGTAAGGAAGTGAGATGAAAGGCTTTGCCTCCTCCTCCTCTTGTTCATGTTTAATGTGCTTATATTTATGATTCCAACTTAAAGATTGTTTATGTATTGATGTGCTATGGTATTTTGAAACCATGGTTACTTTGTAACCTCTTCATATGCCATACTCACTCCCTTTCCCTATTTCACAATGTTTAAGTTAAAATCAATTTGGTGTTAGGTTTGCTAAGTTTGGATACGGTATTTTGTGACCGAGTGCTTGACAAACCCTCGGTTTTCATATACCCTATACTATCACAAACACTTAGCGAATTTAACACTAAAACCCATTGCTTTCACTCGCTACTTTGTGTTTTTGATGTTGTCGTATGCTTGCTAACCCTTGTTCTTAGTGTTGATACCTCAAGCTTGGACATACAAACGGTAAGTGAACAAAACGGACTCGTTTCGTGTTTTGTGGAGAATATCGGAATTTGATGATCTGTGCTTCACAACCGCCTTGACAAGTCATGCTTCTTGCCAGGATCGACGTAAAGACGAATAACTCATGATCAAGGGAGCGTCGAAGGAATCGTCGCGATTCGACCTTCCGAGCCAAAGCCACAACCACTTCTTTCTTACTTGTTTTCTTTGTTATCTTGTTTTCGTATTCTTTTTATTTTTAGTGACAAACCAAACCATTCATTATTTGTTGAACCTTAAATAAAAAGATCTAATACACAATTCCCTGCGGCTGCCGTCTTGCTACAACGCGCCGTGCACTTGCTGTTTATAAATTTTAAAACGAGAACGAGCTCGCATGCGCATCCATTTTCTAAAACATATCCCTTTACAAAACATACGCATTTGCGTGCACGGGTGAATTCCCAACAAGTTTTTGGCGCCGTTGCTGGGGACTTGGTAGTTATTAGGAATTGTTCTTTCTGGTTCTTACTTACTCGCTAATTACTAACTCAACATTTTTTTTCAAAACTAACAAAACGAAAATTTTCTAACTTGTTCTCTGTCCTTAAAACCTGGAATCATCCTAAACTTAGATTAAAAAATCAAAGTATACCAGTAGACTACTAATATAGCCTGGAAGAGCCACACAAAATTCGAGCACAAATACTCTGCATTTGGCCGTCGACATTGGTGAAAATTCCGATCTCGCCGGACCAGTCAGGGTGTTTTTGATTTTTTTTTTCTTGCGTTATCTCCAGAGTCTTGTCAGTAATCTATTGGTATTGTTTTATTTGTGTAATTTTGTGTGTGCAGGAATTGGGGCATATATATCGCTTTTTGACACTACATATCGTATTTTCCGACATTTCAGAATTTTTAGGAATTACGACAAGCGATCGTGCGGAGCAAGGATCAAAGTCAATTCCCAAAACATTTGTGAAGTATAGTGCAAAAGACCCGGGTAGTTTGACCCGCGCAAGCGAACATTCAAATACCCGTGATCACTTCAAAGAGGTTTCTAAAACCAAAATCACATCGGTACGTATTTTTCTAATACCTTCGCTCAAATCCGGCGAATTCCAATATTCTATCTTCTGCAGGATTCTTCGCACAAATTGCCACCAAATGCATAGAGAACTAACCCGTATTTGTTGCGGCGCTTAATCCTAAAACAGAAAAAGAATTGCTTTATTGATTAATTTCTTAAATTCTTTTATTGAATTGCGCATTTGCATCTTAAGACGGATGTTAAGGGCACGACCAAATAAGATAAGGTAAAGGATTTCATCACCTTTCTTCGTAGCCCACAAATCAAAAAACTGCATTCTTGCATACCCACAGTAATTTAAAATCAATTAGAACTTTGACTTTAAGGACTTCGCGCTCATTAGGAGAAGTTAATTGTGTTTAGAACACCGCTCAACGGTATATCGTTCATGGGGTGTCTAGGCAAGTGTTCACGGCGAAACCGCCAAAAGAGAAAAGGGTTATTTTAATTAAGGAACTTCGCGAAAGCGTTGGAAAACCTCCCCTTATCTCTGCACTTACCTGGCTTCGTGATCCGTATATCTTGAGCCCGTTTCTCGACACAGTTTTACTTTGACAATCAGGTTCTTGAGCAGGTCTAGTTGACTTAGCATAACATAGACTGCTAGGTGTGTGATATTCTTGGTTTTTGTGATTTTTTCTTATTAATATGGGTGATACACGATTCAATTCAATTTTTCACGATTCTTATTCCTTTGTCTATGCTCAGTCCCAATTCTTTTGTTCAAATTGCCATGATTCTTCCCACATTCACGAAAATTGTCCTTTTCTAGGGGGTGATAAACCGTCCCAGATTTTTGATAAAGGTCACCCACCTAACACTCTTGAACCCAATCCCACTTCAATTATAGACTTAATGATTGAAGACTTAGAGAAAGAGGTCGACAGGGTAACTGCTTTAACATCACCACCGTCACCACCCTCCCTTACTGAAACAACTGAACCATCATTAGGGAATGATAGTGAGATGGATGCTAGGTTGACCGCTTTAGAGAAGGGTATTGAAGTGATGATTACGATCGAGAATCAAACAGCTGCAACGCTAGCCCTGTTTATACAGCAGTTTGAGCAATTTTTTCACGCTCAAGCTCAATTTTTGGCTAGAATTGAAGAGCATATAGCTGTAGTGATTCTAAAGAGTGAACACAGTCAATTAGAACCACATAGTGTCAATATCTGTCATCTAGGAAGTCACCCGAGTGAGAAAAACGATCAAATGGATTTTGATGATTTCATAGATGATGATTCGAATGAATTGACTAAGTGTTATCAGGACACACATGAAAACCCTCTAAGTCAGTCCACCACTAACCTTCAAGTACCCACTGAACCTCCAGTCACTTGTGATTTTGAGATTGATTTAACTGAAATATTACTTGAAGAAGAAATTCATGAACCGACTGATTTGTGTACTCCAATTTTAGAGGAGGAAGCTTGTGATTTTGACAGGTATGGTTGGGATAAATTATTAGAGGAAATCAATGATCAGGAACCCAAAATTTTTGTATCACCAGTTGATATTATTTCGGAAGAAACGTTAGTGTGGGAACCCACATTTTTAGATAACATGTACCTACCCATTTGTGAATGTGACAACTCGTTTTGGGAATAGTGAGCTATAGCAGTGAGTGTAGGATTGTGCAAGATTATAGGGAGGAAGACAACCTGAAAAAATGGCCTTTCATACAGAGTTTTGAGGAATTATTTGCAGATGAACTTGATATCCTAGGTGAGTTTGAGTTAGGATCAATTTGGGAACATCCCATGAACCTTTCCTTTTCTAAATTTTTTGAGGATGAACTCCAGTTTTTAAGCGAACCTGACCTCGGAACTCAACACGTGCTTCTTAAACATTCAATTCATTCGGGCAACAATTCTTTGATTCCTTCAAACCTTCATCTTTGCATTCATCGTCTTCTGATCCCTACTTTCACACACCCATGCCCTTCACTAACAACTAAAACATTCTTTTTCTTTTTCTTTTTTTTATACGTATTCTTTTACCAGCCATTGCATTATATCGATAAAATTTTTAAATGGCTGGTATTAATTTCTGGGCTAACCCAATCTTTTAACTTGTATATGCTGTAATTAATCTTAGGTTTTTTCTTTTTCTTTAAATAAAATTCTCACCCTGATGTCTAAGTCTAGGTACCGGAGACGGGAGCAACGATGAGGACATCGTAAAACTCAGGTTTGGGGGTGAGCACTGCGTTTATTTTGCTGCATCATGTGTATATTCTGCATTGCATACATATTAAAAAACCCATAAAAATTGAAAAATTCAAAAACATAAAAACCTTTTTCGTCATGATTAGCTAGCGGGGGAACTTAGACTCAAAATCTGACGATTCGGGTGATAAGATAGAAATAACTAAATCCTTTTTGAGAGATTGAAACCCGAAAGATAACCCTCCTTTGAGTTTAACTGTAGCTAATATACGTCTTTCATACACTTGACACGTGTCGTTTGTTTTTGAGAATTAGATAGAAGTCTGACATGTCTGTAAAACTTTTAAAATTGATAAACATCTTTAGGATCAAACAGGTTTGTTCTGAGTTAAGTAATATCAAGAATAGTTCATAAAGTAAGGTGAATATGAAGGGTATTATTGAGGTTTTAATAGAAGCTATAAGTCTGAAAAATATCCCATTTGGAACCTTGTTGGAGTAATTACACACCTTATCCACATGTAACGTCTTCGGATTTAAAAGAAATGCTGGCTATATCTCCGTTTTCACTAAGTTCAGAATATTTTAAATAAAATAAGTCATTTGTTTTGTGGCCTTGGTAACTTGGGTAATTAAGTCCTTGGGGTGTCTCCACACCTAATACCCTAAAACCATCTGGTTTGGGAGTCATTGACCCAAAGCTCGCTAACTTTCCAATCACCAAATAAAACAAGCTAAGCAAGTGTTCTCTCCAAGTTAAAAGTCCTCATGGTTCTTTGTGGAAGAATAATCTTGGCGGAGACAAGTTTTCTATTAAAACAGTTTTTTCGCGGAGATATGAAGGTATATTTATAAAAGACGTTTTGCACGATAACTTAGGCGTGTATGAACAAAAACAGGTGAAAGGTAGGAGTGAAGAATAAGATTTAGGTTCTCTGTTAAAAATGATATAAATTCTGACTTGAAATCTAACTGGAAAATGAAACTTGAGAAATTCTTAACTCATTTTAAACTCGTATGATCCTTTAGAAGTCTATCCTGGTCTATATTTATGACATGATGACCCTAATCAAATTCTTAAAAAAACTTGTCAACACTACTTGCACAACCACGTAATGACACGTATAAGCTTATGTTAAACAAATTGTGAGGAGTGAAAAATAGGGTTTAACGTTTATGACTTGGGTGATAGAACTTCTTACTTTGATCTCTAACTTAAGATTAGAATCAACAGTTTCTCCACGACGCTAACTTGACTGGATTTTTTGGGTGTAATTCGCTGAAAACCCTCAGGAGACAACACTCCTCATACTAGGGACACCTAGAGGTTTAACAGCTTGTTGCACACGCTCAGTGCAATCGCGTTCCTTGCAAAAGTGAGGCTAGGATTTTTTGTTTTGCTCGGGACGAGCAATAGATAAGTTTGGGGGTATTTGTTCATCTCTGAAAACAGCATTTTAATACCTTTCATTCATTATCAATTTTGTTATATATCGGTACTATTAATCAGTGTCTGCTCTGTAATTACAGATTACAGGTATTCGTGATAAAACACTGGAAACAATCAATATCACGGATATAGCGTTTGGGAGCCGACACTGCAAACAGAACAGAAAACCGACTGATATTCAGAGAGTTCTTTTGCAATAAACAAGTGTGCACACAATTTTGGTCCAACACAATACATGTGTGACACTAGCTCTTTGATGACTTGGACCATGGAGGGGCTGCCCAAGGCACATATGGGAACATGTGGGTGTGATGGGTAATAAATACAAAAAGTTTTGATGTAATATTGGCATCAAGTTTCCCTCCATATCTCTGAATGCAAACCAGGCTTAAAAAGATAAATCAAACAGCATAAGAGTGATTGTGGAGAGCACACAAGTCCACCATACCAAAACGAGCCCCAGTGCTCGGATACAAACCGGCGAGACCCCCCATAAAACTGGCGCCGCCGGTCCCCCTTGCTCCAAACATCCCCATTTTTCTTCTGGCACTTTATAGGCATCACATCATTCCTTTTATATTGTTTGTTTATTCTATTTTGATGCCTATAAATACCAAAACAGATGAGAGGTAAGGTGTGCATAGATATTATACCTTCTTCCATTTTTGTTTAGTTTTGGTTTAGCTTGAGAGTTGAGTGGGCTTTAACTTATTTTCTTCTTCTTCTTCCCTCTTGAAGCTTTCTTTTGAGAGCTTCATTATGGAGGTTGAACAAGTTACCAATATCTTGTACCTAAACTTCTTCAAGTGTCAATAATATTGTTGCTTTTTGTTTACCTTGCTTCTTGCTTTTCTTTTCATTATGCTTAGCTAATCCTTTTTGGTGGTGGTAATGGTAAGGAAGTGAGATGAAAGGCTTTGCCTCCTCCTCCTCTTGTTTATTTTTAATGTGCTTATATTTATGATTCTAACTTAAAGATTTTTTATGTATTGATGTGCTATGGTATTTTGAAACCATAGTTACTTTGTAACCTCTTCATATACCATACCCACTCCCTTTCCCAATTTCACAATATTTAAGTTAAAATCAATTTGGTGTTAAGTTTGCTAAGTTTGGATACGGTATTTTGTGACCAAGTGCTTGATAAACCCTTGGTTTTCATATACCCTATACTATCACAAACACTTAGAGAAGTTAAGACTAAAACCCATTTCTCTCACCCGCTACTTTGTGTTTTTGATGTTGTCGTATGCTTGCTGACCCTTGTGCTTAGTGTTGATACCTCAAGCTTGGACATACAAACGGTAAGTGAACAAAACGGACTCGTTTCGTGTTTTGCGGCGAATATCGGAATTTGATGATTTGTGCTTCGCAACCGCCTTGACAAGTCATGCTTCATGCCGGAATCGACGTATGGACGGACAACTCATGATCAAGGGAGCATCGAAGGAATCGTCGCGATTCGACCTTCCGAGCAAAAGACACAACCACTTCTTTCTTACTTACTTTCTTTGTTATCTTGTTTTCGTATTCATTCTATTTTTAGTGACAAACCAAATCATTCATTATTTGTTGAACCTTAAACAACAAGATCTAATACACAATTCCCTGCGGATTGACCTGTACCTGCGGCTTGCTACAACGCGTCGTGCACTTGCGGTTTATAAATTTTAAAACGAGAACGAGCTCGCGTGCGCATCCATTTCTTAAAACATATCCATTTAAAAAACATACGCGTTTGCGCGCGCGGGTGAATTCCCAACATATATATACATATAACAATCATTGAATCAACACTTGATTGAATAATCCGGTTATATCACATATAACCTAACCGATATCAAATATCTCGAGATTAGAATTTCGTATCACATACTCATATTTAATCAATCTCCCGCACATATCACCATATGTGCTCTACCTCGTTTTACTTGAACTAGGAAACCTCTATGTGGGACTCTAAAGACTCGTCAATACACCAGCAGTAGGTATTGATCATATTAGATACCCACAAGCCGTCAGCGGTACTAGCTGGATGTAACGGCTACTCAGGTATTGAGCGAATAGAAGATCAACAAGCAAACTTGTCCAAGCTCCCGTAAAGCCTATAAGAAACACTTACCGTACTGTCTGGTCTCTTCGTCTGTCGCATATCGAGTCTAGGGGTGGAATCGTCAGACCCCAGTAACTTGATAAGTCATGCCGATGTGTGGCCTATAACCGTTCGAGAAACTACTGATAACAATTACCAGTAAATCTCATCAGCCCTGGCCAGGGACTTACTGTTATAGCCAATCGAGCATAGCGCAACATCAACTCCCAAAATCGAGAGAGATGAAACCCCTCCTATCGCTCACTGCCTCCATGTGACTCGGGACTGGACCTAAAATCCACCTGTTTACACGACTCCTTTGAGCCATGGTAGAGAGAAAATCAAAGCACAGTGGGAGCTACACAAGACACTATGACGATTTCGGGTCTACAGACTAACCTGTACAAGTGTCACCAGAGAATTGCTATCCGACGATCGGTATGGTACCATCTAGGAGTTCTCGGTGAGTCCTGTTCGGTGTACCCATTCTCTAATGAGCACCTGTGTACAATCATTGATGTCAAACACCAATGGCTGTGTGATTAACCATCGCCCCATACCGGATCAAGAAACGTACACACTAGTCTACTCTGGAATATCGATGCGCTGTCTCGATACTCCCTCGACTAGGAACTGTTAAAGGATGTGCTTGTAGACTACACAAGCCCCACTAGTATGATATGCATCATAGTTATGGTAGTCAAGCCAACATCCTAATGGCTTTATTAACATGTATCAGAGAGATAGTATAATAATACAAGTGTACATGTTAAGATAAAGAGCAACCAGATAACATACTATCATGTCGAGCAAGAAAGTCCTCTTTATATATGTCCAAGCATCCACTATATCATACAATAATGGCCTCTAGGGCATACTTATTCCTAATAATCTCCCACTTGCACTAAGGCCAGTTGTTGTTGTAACGACCCTGAATTTTCTGTACCAATTTTTTTTCTTTTAAAAGTACAGAAATGATTTCCTTAGCCTGAGCACAATTTAAAAATTATTCTTGTTTAAGAACAGCAAGAAAGCACTTGTAGCTCATTGATAAAGCCTTGTACTGTTGTGACGTAGCCCCTTTGTTCGAATCCCATCAGCCACATATTATTTTTTCCTGATTTTTCTTTTAAACTTTTTGGAAGCCCAAAATTTTACACGTGCACTGCACACAAAAATGAAAAGTCAGGGAAAACGAACATGTGCATAATATTATAAACAGAGTGAGGGATACGTGTACACAATCCACTGGCCTAGCTCACACAAACGACCGGCGAGTTGGGGCGTTTGGCCGGCGCCGACGGGTGGCCCGTGGGAATAGTCCCCGTGCTTTCCATACTTTTCGTTTCCCCTACCCCTATTACCCATGCACTGTTTGTTTACTCTGAATTAAAACAGAGAATTCAATTTCCCCAATTAATCCAATTTTAAATGCATTTTAATTCATTCTTTCAATTCTAAAACCCTAATTTCACATTATAAATACAACCCCATACCCTAGCCCTTCTTCATTCTGAAATCTCTAGCTAAAATTATCAAATTTTTCTAAGTATAAGTGGAGTAGAAGTGGAGTTAGCCCAAGACCAACTTCCGGGGAGGAATCAAGCAAGTTCTGGCGACCCCGCGACGCCGCAACGATCAAGCTATCTTCTTCTATCTCCTTCCTACCCTTCTAGCTTTTAAGTCCCTCCCTATTCTACTCTCTCTTCTTAAAATGATCTTTTTCCAAAACAAGTCGGTAAGTGGAGTTATACCGACATTTGATTCTAAAACCCTTGAAACCACATCTTTTATTAAGCATTGCTCATTCATATTTTATACCTTGAATTGTTAATCATAAAACTAATAATAAGAAACAACTTTCACTCTAAATCATCATGCTAAATAACTTTAAATTGAGTTTTATGTTTAAATACCATGAACTTTGTTTCAACCATATTTAATTGTTTTACTTACCATTACCTTTAGAAAATATGACGAGGTAATGATCTATCCTTCACAACACACATGATTCCATGGCACGATTCTCTTTGCAACATAATTTTTGTGCCGATTACTACATTTCATTAAAATACCTTGAACTATAAAACCCGGTTTCTTTTAAATAGTATTATTAAACTCTTTGCAATTATGCCTCTACAACCCATTTGGGGAACCCGTTATTGGATGGTGTGGATTATCGCACATCCTCGGGCTAGTAGAGCGAGATGCAGACCTCCTCACAGAACATTCGATCTCGAAAGATTTTTAATACGATTTAAAAAAAAACGAGATTTTCTAATTAATAATAAAATTAATTTTTATAATTATATCAATATTATCAAACCACATATTTTCAATATATAATAAAATTTCATGTTTTCTAAAAATTAAACGAATAACAGGTTTCACCAAAATACCATCAAGTATCAATACAAGACAAGTATTTCACTAAAATACCATGAACTATTTCAAGCTAAGTTAATATTCACTATAAAACTTCACATTCTTAAAATTTACAAATTATGGAAACCCTAAATATAATAAATAAATACTCGATGTTTATTTTGTAAGTATTAAAAATATTTTTTATCCCCTCGAGTTATATAAAATTACATTTAAGGACCTTAGTAAATATAGGTTTAAGCGGGATCAATTCTCTTGAGCCTCAGGGAGCCGGAGAAAGTGAGTGCTTGCCTATTTGAGGTAGAAAACTAAAACGGAGTTATCAATGGTAATTGTCTTGGAAAAAGACACAAATCCTGTCGTCCATGTGCAGTACTTACCGATAACACCCAAACCTAATTCAGGACCAAAATTCTTTTTAAAATGTCTAATTCAAGTCTGAGTCTAAATCTAATATGAATCCAATACAAATATGAATCCAATCCAAACATGAATCCAAATCTAACATGAATCCAACATGTATACTTGAACTTGAATCTGAATACCAGAACAATATCAACATGCAAACATGATTTGACCTGACCGAACCATGCCTATGACTTGACTACATGACTACTTGATACATGTCACGACCCGAATGTGGCACGTGACTGGCACTTAAATCATGTGACATCTAAAGACGTCGACGCGGTCCAAGTAAGCCGATACCCGGAATCTATACCCTTTTTGAAAATATTGGAGGTGAGGTTTAAAATAGTCATCAGATGGGATCGGATTAAAACAAACATTTAAGTTTAACTAAGTATCTTTGAAAAACATCTATGACGTTTTAAAATTCGACAGCACCTCCTTTGTAAATTTTGAATAAAACCCGATACAAACATAACAATAAAAATAGCATCCCAATTGGAGCTAGCTTCCACGCCCAAACGGCGGAGCAACCAAGCAAACAATATACGACGCATAATGGCGAAGAAAAGAAAAGCGAAACAAAATCAACAATATAAAAAAGTCGACTTCAATGAGTACGACGCCAACAACACACAATTCTAAGTCTCGCTTGTAAGTCCACAATATACCAGTTCTAAGTCGATAGAGTTTTACTAGATACAAGAAAATATGAATATACTGTAGGGTTCCTAGGCACTCATACAAGGGGTTATAAGGCATCAACCATGCCCGGATAAAATTTTAGACGTGCCGAGCAACCCAAAGATGGGATCTTTGCTAGATTATTAGGGTTTCATATGCAAGTAAACAACTTTACTATCTAAGTGAAGAAGAAAATACAACCTTTGTAGATCGGTCCTTCACTTCATTAGCTCCTTGTTGAAGTCCCTTCGCTGCGATCGTGGTTCTTCCGGACTCTTGCATGGCTTCACGAGGCTAAAGGAGCGCCCTTGCTTGAAGTCTTCAAGGCCGAAGATGATCTACGTCGAGGGGATGCCAACTCAAGCTTCTACTTCACTAACTAGAGAATTAGTGAAGCAAACACACTAAACTAAAGTTCTAGTCTAGTAAAGGATGGAGAAATAGGAAGTGGGTTCACTTTAGAATTTATTTTCTCACAATGTTTCTCACTTTGGATCAAACCCTAGAGAGCTTTTTAGCTCAAGGAAGAAGATGAACAAAAATAAAGAGATGAGGATAATGATCAAGTGATTAAGCTAACCATGGGTGAGTGGGTATCATATACTAACTCATGTAGAGACATAACCATAGCTAATTCTAATGGTTGGGTTAACTAAATATCTTAAGTAAAACAAATTGAGTTGAATTTGTCAAAGCACTAAAAGCTTCTACAAGCTTCATGCACTTAACAAATATCAACAAATTTAGATTTGCTTTAAATATAAAAACCACTCCTCTAAAATTAGAATGGTGTATGTCTTATACACCCATGTTATGTGTATCAACAACAATGATACATAAAGAAAACAAATTTTAATATATATCACATATATATTAAAGTTGTGCACATGTGAGAAAAATCCTTAAGTGAACAAATGTTAGTTAATGTAAATTAGTATATCATATATACAATTATACACTAAATTATTAAATCAACACTTGACTTAATAATCCGGTCATATCTCATATAACCGACTAACATCCAATGTATCGACTTATCGAATCAACACTTGATTCGATAACCCGGCTATATCACATATAACCGACCGATACAAAAAGTCGCGAGAATAGAATACGGTATCATATACACACATTATTCTCGGTCCCGTACATATCACATACGTGCTCCTATTTCGTTTTGCCTGAGCCAGTAAAATCTCTATGTAGGACTCTAAAGACTCATCAATACGCCGGCAGTAGGTGATGATCACATCAAGCACCCATAAGCCGTCAGCGGTACTAGCTGGACGTAACGGCTACCCGGGTATTGAGCGATCAGAAGATCAAGAAAGCCCGCTCCAACTCCTGTAAAAGCCTGACTGTAACACTTCCCGTACAGTCCGGTCTCCTCGTCTGATATGCCGCATATCAAGTCTAGGGGTGGTAAACGTCAGACCCCAATAACCGATAAGTCGTGCCGATGTGAGGCTCATAACGGGTCGAGAAACTACTGGTAACACTTACCAGTAAATCTCTAAATCAGCCCTGGCCAGGGACTTCCCTATTATGGCTAATCGAGCACAGCGCAACATCAACTCCCAATACCGGGAGAGACGAAACCCCTCCTATCGCTCATTGCCTCCATATGACTCAGGACTGTACCCAAAAACCACCGTTTTGCATGCCCTCTTGGACATGGTAAGGTGGAAATCAAAGCACAGTGGGAATCATACAAGACTCTATGACGATCTTGGGTCTACAGACTAACCTGCACAAGTGTCACCAGAGAACTTCCATCTGACGTGAGGTATAATATCATCTAGGAGTTCTCGGCGAGTCCTTCCAGTGTACCCAGTCTACACTGAGCACCCGTATACCATCTCTGATGTCAAACAACAATGGATATGGGATCATCTATCGCTCATCTCATAGGTCGAGAAGCGTATACGCTAGTCTACTCTGGTATATCGATGCCCTGTCTCGATACACCTACGACTAGGAACATTAAGGATGAACTTATGGACTACCATAGCCCCACTAGTATGATCGGCATCATAGTCCTGGTAGTCAAGTACACATCCTAAGGGCTTTACCAATATGTAACTATAAGACATCAAGAGACAAATATACATGTTAAGATAAAGAGCAACCAGATAGCATACTATCATATCGAGCAAGAAAATCCTCTCTATATATGTCCAAGCATCCAATATAATATACATCATCTGTACAATACTGGCCTCTAGGGCATACATACAACTAACAATCTCCCACTTGCACTAGGGCCAGCTGCTGTAGTATCGCATACCAAGCATGCCGAAGAGTCTCTCAAACTGTATCTGGGGAATGGCCTTCGTGAGTGGATCCGCAGCGTTGTTCTTCGTGTCAACCCTCCTGACCTCGATCTCCCGGCGATCTACTATCTCCCGGATCAGGTGATACCGCCTCAGAATATGCCTGGATCACTGATGAGACCTGGGTTCCTTGGCCAAAGCCACAGCTCCATTGTTATCACAATACAAAGGTTTTGGATGCTCAATGGATGGAACCACTCCATGTTCAGTAATGAACTTCTTGATCCAGACAGCCTCTTTGGTAGCATCGTTGGCAGCGATGTATTCAGCCTCCATCATCGAGCCTGCCATGGTTTCCTGCTTGGAACTCTTCCAGCTAACCGCCCCTCCGTAAAGGGTAAAGACAAATCCCGAGTGCGACTTAGAGTCGTCCTTATCACTCCGGAAGCTCGAATCGGTAAAGGACTCCACTTGGAGTTCTCCGTTACCATACACCAAGAGCATCTCTTTAGTCCTTCGTAAGTACTTGAGAATGCTCTTCACAGCTGCCCAGTGACTCTCTCCAGGATCAGCTTGATACCTACTCACTATACTTAGTGAGTGTGCTACATCGGGTCTGGTACATAGCATCGCGTATATGATAGAGCCTACTGCCGAAGCATAGGGTATCCCTTGCATGCGAGCTCTCTCCAAATCAGTCTTGGAAGACATCTCTTTGGAGAGAGTGAGCCCTGAGATCGTGTGTAAAAACCCACGTTTGGACTCTTCCATACTAAACCGCTTCAGTATGGTGTCAATGTACCTGGATTGGGACAATCCCAGTATCCGTTTGGATCTATCTCTATAGATCTTAATCCCCAAGATGTAGGAGGCATCCCCTAGATCTTTCATTTGTGATAAGAAGAGCTTGACCGATTGCAGCATAGGAATGTCATTTCCTATCAAGAGTATGTCGTCCACGTACAATACGAGGAAGACAACCTTACTCTCTGCTACCTTCTTGTAGATACAAGGTTCATCTACGTTTTTGACGAAATCAAACTCTTTGATAACGACGTCAAAGAAGATGTTCCAACTCCGCGATGCTTGCTTTAATCCATAAATGGATTTAAGCAGCTTGCACACCTTCCCGCTGCTCCCACTAGCTACGAAGCCCTCTGGCTGAGTCATGTACACGCTCTCTTCTAAATCACCGTTTAGAAAGGCGGTCTTAACATCCATTTGCCAGATTTCGTAGTCATGATATGCAGCGATGGCAAGCATGATCCGGATGGATTTAAGCAGAGCCACTGGAGAAAAGGTTTCGTCATAGTCCACACCTGGTCTTTGACGAAAACCCTTTGCAACAAGTCTCCACTTTCCCATCTACACCATGTTTTTTCTTGAATATCTACTTGCTCCCAATGGGTTTTACCCCTTCAGGAGTATCTTCCAAAGTCCATACTTTGTTGGTGTACATGGATTCCATCTCGGACTGCATTGCATCCAGCCATTTCACTGAGTTAGCACTCGTGATGGCCTGCTCGAAGCTAGTTGGGTCATCATCCTCCATGATGCAATCCTCTCTCCCACCATCCATAAGAAAACCGTAGCATCTCTCAGGTGGGTGAGGAACCCTACTAGATCGGCGGAGTGGCCGGGGTTCATCGGGAACTACCGAATCCTCTGGTTCCACCAGATCTTCTGTTACATCTTTTGTAGCTGGAACCTCTTCCAGTTCTACCTCATGTCCACTAATCTCTTTTGCAAGAAATTCCTTTTCTAAAAAGGTGGCATGGCGAGAAACAAACACCCTTTGTTCCTCAGTGTGGTAGAAGATATACCCTTGTGAATTCTTGGGATATCCTACAAATTTGCATAGAACAGACCGTGCCTCGAGTTTGTCCGGATTTTGTCGTTTGACATAGGCTGGACAACCCCATATCTTAACATAATTAAGACATGGTCTCTTCCCTTTCCATATCTCATATGGAGTGGTAGGCACAGATTTGGTGGGGGCCATATTCAATAGATGTATGGCTGTCTCTAGCGCATACCCCCAGCAGGAAATAGGTAACTCAGCTGTGCTCATCATAGAGCGCACCATATCTAATAGGGTGCAGTTCCTCCGTTCTGATACACCGTTGTGCTGTGGTGTATATGGAGGAGTCAGCTGAGAGAGAATCCCATTCTCTTTTAGGAAGTCCAGGAATTCATCGCTCAAGTATTCACCTCCTCGATCAGATCGAAGGATTTTAATACTTTTCCCGGTTTGGTTCTTGACTTCTTGTTTATATTCTCTAAATTTCTCAAAAGCTTCAAACTTGTGTTTTATCAAGAACACATGTCCGTATCTTGAGAGATCGTCAGTGAATGTAATGAAGTATGAAAAACCATCCCTGGCATGTGTAGACATGGGACCGCATACATCGCTATGTATCGGTCCCAAGAGTTCAGTAACTCTTTCTCCGTGTCCCGTAAACGGAGTTTTGGTCATCTTGCCTTTGAGACATGACTGGCAAGTGTCATAAGATGAAAATTCGAACGGTTTCAAATATCCATCCTTATGCAACTTAGCTAGCCGTGTCGCATTTATATGACCAAGTCTACAATGCTACAAGTGTTGCGCCACGGCAGCGCCCCGGCCGTCTATCCGAGGCCAAAATGCGGAATCAAAATTTTTCTTAACTTTTAAACTGGCGCTACCACGGACAATAAACCCGGATCGTAACCATTAACCGATACTAGCTAACAAGAGAAAGGGTGAGAGATATACCGAGTGATCCGAGTCCTCCGGTCTTCTCGTCATCGTCCCGATCTCCCGCGGAAACTCCGGTCGTCGCCTCCTTGCCGGAAGGGCACCACATCGTCTGTATCTTTTACGGGCTCCTACCTCAATACCGAGGCAACTCGGGCATGAAGCTGGCAAGTCGACGTGCCCAAGATTTGCTGTAGATTGTGTAGTGCATTGTCTCTTTGGGGTTTTGTTGCCTTGATGGAGGAATCAACAAGATATGAACTTGGGGATTTTTGTGGCAATGGAAAAATGATATGAATGATAATTTTTCCCACACCAAATGAAACTCTCTCATTTTTCCTCCTCACCAAAATTGTGGCCGGCCTCTCCATTTGTGGAAATGGTGGAGGGATATACAAAACTCATGAAGGGAGGTAAGTGTAGGATAAAGAGAATGGTGACCATATCCAAAAACATCATCATAACCAAAAGCACATCAAACCCATACCCTTTCTTTTCTCAATTAATGCAAGTAATGGTGCATTAAAAGAAAAGAAGGAAAAAGAATCTAAAGATGCTATCATAATGAATACATTTGCAAGAAAAACCCCCCACAAAAGGTTTTTTTTGCACAATTGCAAATAACCCCCTCCATCGGAAAAGTCCGGCCGGGAAAGAACAAAGGAAAACCGGCCAGAACGGAATGCAAACCGGCAACTCCAGAAAACTGGCCCCATAATAAATTACAGGAAAACCCCAATACTGTGCATACACACCCGCATCTGTATTCCGACCGGATACAAATGCAATGAGATAAAATCTACACCGTACTAAACTAGGACCGGCTTAAACCAAAGCCGGCTAGTAATATCCGTTCGATCCTAATCCATGCAATACCGCACATATCGGATCGAACCCTGCCATATAACCATACGGCCATAAGTACAAACCGTCCGATCCTGATCCGTGCAATACCGCACGTATCTGATCGGACCCTGCCATATCTCCATACGGCCTCTACAGCGTTTCGCCCGAAAGCTTGAGTAACTGAAAGTGTGGTGGACTCTAAAGACTCGTCAATACTATGGCTGTGGATTTAACCACTAGCACGTCAGAGGTATAAGCCAATACGTGACGGGCCACCAGCTATTGACCAAAAGGGACGTCGATGAGCGAACTCATCCTGACACCCTACTGAGCCTGTCAGTGACAATATCCGTACAGTCCGGTCCGTTCGTCTATGAGCATCGCATGGCGGGCCTAGGGGGTTGGTAAAAGTCAGACCCCCAAAGGCGGTACAAGTCTTGTCGGAGTGAAGCCCAGAACACCCTGAGATATTACTGGAATACCTACCAGTAAATCTCCTGCCTCGGCCGAGGGCTTTGTGTAATGGCTCTCCTAGACACAGCGCGACCTTACCCCCAATACCGGGAGAGACGAACCCCTGCAGATCCGCTCACTGCCTCCATGTGGCTCGGGACTGTACCCAACTAAAACCTGTTTGCACGACTCCTTTGAGCCGTGGTAGGGTAGTAATCAAAGCACAGTGGGAACACACACGAGACAAATGACGATCTCAGGTCGATGAACTAACCTGTACACATGTCACCTGGGAACTGCTATCTGACGTCTGGTATAATCCCAACTAGCAGGTTCCCGGCGAGTCATGTCTGGTGTACTCATAACCCAATGAGCACCTGTATACATCTTAGGTGATCCAACGGACACCAGTGGCCTGTGAGACCGGCCACCGCCCCTCGTCGGGGTCTCGACTGTATACACTAGTCTACTCTGGAGTATCGATGCCCTGTCTCGAAACTCCCACGACTAGGGACCTTTTAAGGATGTGCTTATAGACTCCAGCTCTCACTTATATGATCGCTCTCATACTGCTGGCCGTCAAGCAAGAATCCTATGGGCTCTATCAACGTGTAATAGTGACATGTAAGGTCACCTGAAGCAGTACACGATGATAAAGGTAAACCAGATAGCATACTATCATCTCGAGTAAGACTGTTCTACCGGGATAGGTCCTCCCTCAATCATTGCAATCACATGCCTGTGATCCAATAATTGACTCTGAGGGCACTGTCTCCAACAATCTCCCACTTGCACTCAAGGCTAATTATTGCGATGTCGCATACTCACAGCCCGTGTGATACCGAACATCCAACTCCTCTACTAGTCAGTCTCACAAAGCTCGTTTGCGAAACTATTGCGTTCGAGGAATAGCCTCAGTGAGTGGATCCGCTGTGATGTTTCTTTCTGTGTCTCTCTATATCTCAAGTTCGCGGAGAAAACCATCTCCCGAAATGAGCAATACCTGTCTTGGAATGTCTGGATGTCTGATGGGACCTAGTTCATAAATGAACTCCAAATCCAAACTTCTTAGACTGCATCGTCAACTGAACTTAATCAGTATCCTGCGCCATGCCTCCATTAGTATCTGCCTGGATCACCTGTCCAGAATACTGTCCCTCGTCAGAGGGAGAAACTAAAACTCTGACAGCCACTCTGCCATCCATGTCACCTTGGAAGCCGGAATGATAACCGTCTCCTAAAGGAGGCTGCTGTTATCATATCCCTAGAACATCAACTTATGTTCTAAAACTGCTTCCGACTGTTTCTCCAGGATTGGATCAATATCAACTTATTGCATCTACTGCAAGAACAACATCTGGTGTGGTACTTGACATCTCATGATTGACTCCATTGCCTAAGCAAGTGATCTGCCAATCATGCACATCCTCTCCCCTTTAGTCTGTAAGACACCTTTAGAGAGGGTGACTCCATTACCTGCAGGTATACTACCGTGCCAGGAGTCGTCCATTCTAAATACTCATAGAATGCTGTCAAGTTACCCAGATTAGGAAACCACCCAAATCTAGATCTAAAACCATAGATCTAGTAACCAGTATGTCTGATATAATGTCCAAGTCCCATGTGGAGAAAACACTGTGTGACTACCAAAGTATAACCGATCGTAGTATAGGAATATCATTTCCTACTACCTTCTCAACAGATCCATCCCCTATTCTGATGACGTCAAACCTATGACTGTCACATCAGAAATAGATGATCTATCTCCGCTATATCTGCTTTAGTCTATAGACATAATCCTGATGTCCACCAATGCTTCCGCTGCTCCCACTGACTACGACGACCCTCTGGCAGAGTCATATAGACGTGCACTTCTAAAGCTAGTTTAGAACGACGCTATACTCATCCTCCTGCCGGGTCTCGCATCCTGGAACAACAACAATGGCAAGTGTGGGTAAACAAGAACTTCCCTGTCACCGTCCTTGAGGCTACCGGAGTACCTCTCGGGTGCCTGAAGTTACCCACCTTATCTGCGGAGTGGCCAATAGAATGTCAAATCAGATTGAATCTTTAGGTTCCTTATCAAATCTTCAGTAATCGTTTGCGGTTCTGGAATCACTTCCAGTTCTACCATACTCCCACTACTGTTTTTGAAAAAATCTATTTTTAATAAAACTGTGGCGAGTTTAGAACAATATCTCTATTGATCTTCCAGATGGTAGAAAATCAACCCTCGTCATAGCCTGGGCCAACCCACAAACATCCATTACAGAAACGTGCCTTGAGTTATCCAGAGTCTGGTTTTAATCATAAGCCGGACAACTCCTCGTACCTTAACAATGTTAAGATATGAACTGTACTATATCCAATATAGAACCAGAGGCACTGATTTAATTGAACCAGATTCAAATCATGCAGCTGTCTCCAGTGCATGTCAACTAAATGGAAGGAGGCCGATCAGCGTTACTCAACTTAGGAGTACTTCCAATTATGAGTAACCTGAAAGAGAAGCAATTTCTCTTTATCATTACTATCAACTGAATACCATACACAAGTATCTACATCTTCGATCACTTTGAAGAATCTCGATACTTGCAATACTTGGTTCTCTACTCTATTCAAATACCTATAACTCCTCAAAACTTAGACCCTGTGTTTCTACGAAACACATGTCTAAGAACTAGAGAAGTTAAAAGTAAACAGTTGATAGTATGAGGACCAACCCCTCTGTCCTAATGGACACTGGACAACATACAATACTCTGTATAAGTCCGCTGAGTCTAACAACTCTTTCACTGTGCGTCGTAGGTTGAAAACTGTACTTATGGTTAAGAAGAATTACACCGCTGTTCAATGCTCCTTACCTAACCATCCACTGATATAGGTAAATGTCATCGACATAATATCAAAAGGTATATCTCACTCTATGAAAATAGACGTACAGATATATCAATTTGAAATTGTTGCACAACAGCGGATATTCAAAACCAAATATTTGCCGACCGGCAAACAGCCCAGGTGATCTCCTCAAATATCACCGATTACAACGAATCCCGATATAATGAGGATGATCACCCAATTCCCAATAACTTACTCCCACTCATCATCTGTAAAATCATATAGATGTGAGAATCAAATCTGGTAAATACATACCCTGGAGTAAGTATCTAATCGGGAAATCAGTTTTCTTTTAACATTACACAGTGAAACTGAAACATTGAAATGTTTCGGTGGGGTATTCCGGTATTCTAAGTAATGCCTCTTCCATTATCCAGATTCACAACTATAACCGTATAATTCTTTGCCACCTCTCCAAATCCCTTTATATGTCTTTAGTCATTACCTTCTGCACACCCCTTTAGGCCAATTGGTTTTCTTCCCTCCCTACCGTTCGGCACCAGCCTATGGTTTGGAAGAAGACTATCCAATAAGCATAATGGGTGTACTGTCCTAATCCTAGGAGCACTCGCAATGCGAGAGAAGGTGAAGAGAAAAGACAACCGAATAAACCGTATTCCTATTTCTCCTGGACCAGAATCCATCCCCGAACTGGAACAAGTTCCTTTCGAGTTCGTATATAACCATACGATGGAGTATCCAAATAAACTGTGGATTTTCGTAGTGATACGGAGTGTCCTGGAGAAATACAAAAGGTAATTTAGGATTGGCGAAGGAATACTTGGTTTGGTCGTGAACAGCAGTCGCAATTTACTTTGCCCTCTTACTAATCCCTTGCTTTGTCTTAATCTTAATACCTTCTGTACACCGTTTAGGCTAATTGGTTTTCTTCATTCCCTACCGGTCGGCACCAGCCTAAGGTTTGGAAGAGGACTATCCAATTTGCATAATAGGTGTACTATCTCCTAAACCAAGGAGTACTCACAACTTGAGAGAAGGTAAAAGGGAAAAGACAACTGAATAATCCTATCCGTTTTCTCCAGAACCGGAAACCATCCTCGAATTCCTTCGAGTTCGTATCTAACCATACGATGGTTTTGTCCAATGGAAGTGGACGTTCGTAGTAATACGGGGTGTCCTGGAGAAAAGGGTAAAAGTAGGAATGGCAATGAGGTTTGCAACTCAGACAATCCAAAAGCCAGTGTTAAGAAGGTTCGGTCAACTTGGTCACTGAGTCATAGTCCAGGGTCGGGTCAATGGTCGCTGTCAAAGAGAGAGAGAAAAGAAACACTCAGCGTGCACTCTAACCTAGATCAGAATGGTTATCACTTTATCTAATCTGGAAACCTCCCACTGTACCTCAAATTCTCCTCCAAACCTGAAAGAAGAATTAGTCGGGATCACCCGAGGAGTAAACCAACTCATCAGTGGGAATCGGGATCCAACTATCATCGCATGATAACGTGACGGAATCCACTCACGTCACCACACTCCAGAAGGTATGCGCATGCCTGGCAAGTTTCAGTTCTTTTGAAACTCCCGATGTGATTTTTACCCCTAGGAGTCAAGTGACCTTGACGGAGTCAACAAATCAAAGAGTCCTAGTCAAGTTCAACCCGTCATTATCTGGATTGCATTAAACCCACCCGTACGTGCCCTTGACGGAGTCAACAAGGCCGCACGACTGTCCTAACCAATCCCACTTATGCAATAAACAAGCACCACTTAGCTACCGTACACTACGCCTTGACGGAGTCAACAAACGTAGCACGAATACTAAATAATACCCATAAGAAATGACGGAGGGCTACGAATGGTTTTTGGTGAAAAACCTTTAACGTAATGAACTTGATATCGTTGAAGGAACTGCATAGCCTTTTATAAAAATATAGTGACGAAAACCATTGCTAAAGAGGTCACTCCCGGTGAAGGGATCTCGGCTCTTTCCCCGTAGAATGAGGTGCAGGATATTCCAACTGAATACCACGATGCAAAGCAAAAGTAATCGGCTATAGTGAAGTTAATGCCCTGACGCAAACTTCTGTCCAAGGGGTCACTCCCGGTGAAGGGATCTCGGCCCTTGCCTCGTCGACTGAGGAGCAGGATATTCCAACTGAATACCACGATGCACAGAAAAGGTTTGTTTATCTTGCATTGATCCGAATCAACGCAGTCCCATCAATTGATCACACCACAAAGAACAGAAATATACTGACGTACGTATATGCCATCCGCATTCGCCACTGGGTCCCGTCATCACCCGTTAGGTTAGCTAACTAACGGCAGAGCGGGGACTGGACTAGCGCGGATGAAAAACATATACAACATCTACTAATATATATACCAATATATAGTATTTCGCTCAAGGCGTAAATAAAATGCAACATCACAGAAATGTACAGCATCACAGAACAATACAGATATCTGGAAGCCCCGGGTTTCACAGAGCCGCTGCTGAAACCCGACGTTCCCCTGGTCGTGTGGATAGCCTGTGCAATGAAATCCTAGACCCCTACGGGCGCGGCAAGTCACCCGCCAAAACCTGAAGCGAGGTAGCCCCCTTCAGCAACGTGAATGGACCACCCAGCACTTCACGGAATCCGGTAACTCGGGCACCCCTCCTGGGTCAACCTACACCCCCTACGAGTGCGGCGAATAGCCCGCCAATTCCAGACTGAAGCCCCCTCCGTCTCAATGCCCTGAGATGCGGGCCCGTTGCCCTCTAGAACCCGGCTATCCGTGCACCCCTCCGCGGGGTAATCCTAGTACAGAAAGTAAAATATACATACAACGGGTACATCGACCGCAACCAGGTCGTGCCCCAAAATAATAATACAATCAGGCAGTGACGGCAGTCCACATGTTGGACGTTCGCCCCGCAAAATCAAATGTACATATAAAACAAAACTGTACTAGCATTGCATCCAGGCTATCCCCCACGATCGATCCGCAACATCACAGCATAAACACAGAACATCAACGTGAAAATCACGTTCGCAAATCCGTCTAACTGGGCTATAGCAGTTAGACAGGATTTACCGATCAAGTAATATTCACGGTCGCAGATATAATGTAAATACTGTGAAATAATGTGTTTAAAATATCCAATCGATCAAAAATTAACAAGTGGGCCCCCAAGTAATACTGTAGCACTCACAGAAATTCTGGGCCCAATTTTAATATTCCAAAACCCCTATTTTAAGCCCACAAGCCCACTGTAAAAATATGACGAAGTGATCACAACTTCCTGCGGCGGAACCGCGGCCAAAGAGGGGTTAAGGCCGCGGTTCTGCGGTCGTACGGAAGAATTGGGTTACCAAATTTTTCCAGTGTTCTTAGGATTCTCTGTACATCATTCTGCAATAACCTGAAAAAATTTTCGAGCCCGGAAAAAATCGACAGAAAACTGATGCAAGCAAAACGCGGTTTTTGGAATTTTGGTCGATCGGATAAGTAAAACGCATTAGAACAAGCTAGGCAAGGTTAATGGCGTGGCTCTGATACCATGTTGCGCCACGGCAGCGCCCCGGCCGTCTATCCGAGGCCAAAATGCGGAATCAAAATTTTTCTTAACTTTTAAACTGGCGCTACCGCGGACAATAAACCCGGATCGTAACCATTAACCGATACTAGCTAACAAGAGAAAGGGTGAGAGATATACCGAGTGATCCGAGTCCTCCGGTCTTCTCGTCATCGTCCCGATCTCCCGCGGAAACTCCGGTCGTCGCCTCCTTGCCGGAAGGGCACCACATCGTCTGTATCTTTTACGGGCTCCTACCTCAATACCGAGGCAACTCAGGCACGAAGCTGGCAAGTCGACGTGCCCAAGATTTGCTGTAGATTGTGTAGTGCATTGTCTCTTTGGGGTTTTGTTGCCTTGATGGAGGAATCAACAAGATATGAACTTGGGGATTTTTGTAGCAATGGAAAAATGATATGAATGATAATTTTTCCCACACCAAATGAAACTCTCTCATTTTTCCTCCTCACCAAAATTGTGGCCGGCCTCTCCATTTGTGGAAATGGTGGAGGGATATACAAAACTCATGAAGGGAGGTAAGTGTAGGATAAAGAGAATGGTGACCATATCCAAAAACATCATCATAACCAAAAGCACATCAAACCCATACCCTTTCTTTTCTCAATTAATGCAAGTAATGGTGCATTAAAAGAAAAGAAGGAAAAAGAATCTAAAGATGCTATCATAATGAATACATTTGCAAGAAAACCCCCCCCACAAAAGTTTTTTTTGCACAATTGCAAATAACCCCCTCCATCGGAAAAGTCCGGCCGGAAAAGAACAAAGGAAAACCGGCCGGAACGGAATGCAAACTGGCAACACCAGAAAACTGGTCCCGTAATAAATTACAGGAAAACCCCAATACTGTGCATACACACCCGCATCTGTATTCCGACCGGATATAAATGCAATGAGACAAAATCTACACCGTACTAAACTAGGACCGGCTTAAACCAAAGCCGGCTAGTAATATCCGTTCGATCCTAATCCGTGCAATACCGCACGTATCGGATCGAACCCTGCCATATAACCATACGGCCACAAGTACAAACCGTCCGATCCTGATCCGTGCAATACCGCACGTATCTGATCGGACCCTGCCATATCTCCATACGGCCTCTACAGCGTTTCGCCCGAAAGCTTGAGTAACTGAAAGTGTGGTGGACTCTAAAGACTCGTCAATACTATGGCTGTGGATTTAACCACTAGCACGTCAGAGGTATAAGCCAATACGTGACGGGCCACCAGCTATTGACCAAAAGGGACGTCGATGAGCGAACTCATCCTGACACCCTACTGAGCCTGTCAGTGACAATATCCGTACAGTCCCGTCCGTTCGTCTATGAGCATCGCATGGCGGGCCTAGGGGGTTGGTAAAAGTCAGACCCCCAAAGGCGGTACAAGTCGTGTCGGAGTGAAGCCCAGAACACCCTGAGATATTACTGGAATACCTACCAGTAAATCTCCTGCCTCGGCCGAGGGCTTTGTGTAATGGCTCTCCTAGACACAGCGCGACCTCACCCCCAATACCGGGAGAGACGAACCCCTGCAGATCCGCTCACTGCCTCCATGTGGCTCGGGACTGTACCCAACTAAAACCTGTTTGCACGACTCCTTTGAGCCGTGGTAGGGTAGTAATCAAAGCACAGTGGGAACATACACGAGACAAATGACGATCTCAGGTCGATGAACTAACCTGTACACATGTCACCTGGGAACTGCTATCTGACGTCTGGTATAATCCCAACTAGCAGGTTCCCGGCGAGTCCTGTCCGGTGTACTCATAACCCAATGAGCACCTGTATACATCTTAGGTGATCCAACGGACCCCAGTGGCCTGTGAGACCGGCCACCGCCCCTCGTCGGGGTCTCGACTGTATACACTAGTCTACTCTGGAGTATCGATGCCCTGTCTCGAAACTCCCACGACTAGGGACCTTTTAAGGATGTGCTTATAGACTCCAGCTCTCACTTATATGATCGCCCTCATACTGCTGGCCGTCAAGCAAGAATCCTATGGGCTCTATCAACGTGTAATAGTGACATGTAAGGTCACCTGAAGCAGTACACGATGATAAAGGTAAACCAGATAGCATACTATCATCTCGAGTAAGACTGTTCTACCGGGATAGGTCCTCCCTCAATCATTGCAATCACGTGCCTGTGATCCAATAATTGACTCTGAGGGCACTGTCTCCAACAACAAGAAGGATTCGTTCATTTCTGAACTCTTCCTCTTTTGTGTGTTATGCTCAGAACTGTTGATTGATTTAGAACATAAATTCCATTGCACAACCTGCCTGATCCAACCAACTTTTGGTTCAGGAAAATGTTCATAACATTATCCTGTAATACAAAATTATATCCCTCTTTACTCAATAAAGAAACCGATATAATGTTGCATATCAGGTTCGGCATGTAATAGCATTTGTTCAGAATCAATGTATTAACAGTTGGTAATACAAGGTGATATTCCCCAACGGTTTTAGCTGCAACAATTGCACCATTTCCAACCCTTATGTCTTTATCACCTTCTCCAAGTTCTCTACCTTTCCTAAGCCCATGTAACTGATTACATATATGGGATCCTGACCCGGTATCTAATACCCAGGACGTAGAGCAAATGGAGAAACAATTCTCTGTGACGAACACACCCGAAGAAAATGCATCAATATGTACTTTCTTCATTCGGGTGGCTTGGGAATCTTGGTATTCCCCTATATCCTGTTCAGTCTTATAACTTTTATAAGAAAGAACGGAACCAACGTTCCCCAGCACAGTATAACATGCGGGTTCGGTCAATACATCCATATTATTATCTTGATTAAGGCATGATATGGTCGCTACCTGGAGAGAGAGAGAAGAAAACACTTTAGCATATGCTCTTGCAAGATCAGATCGATTATTATTTTATCTAATCAGGATGGCTCCCACTGTTTTTATCAAATCCTCCTTCAAACCTTAAAAGGAAAGACTAGCCGGGATTAATTACATCCTACAATTTTGCCAATCTTTCAGCCAGGCCAGTGTCGGTACTTTGAGGGAGGGTCCCCGTGCTTTCGCACGGACCTAATTAAAGTAAACCTCGTTTTCCCAGAGGCGTAACCCCGTTGACACCTTTCTAGACACCTACTTGATCGGCTAATTGTCCTGTGTAAAACTCTCCCAGGAGTAACAATTACTCGCAGTGGGTATCGGGATCCAACTATCTCATAGAAGATATGCAATCTCATTGCAAATTTCAACGCTTGAAATTCCCGATAATATTTTGCCCCTAACGTGCTATGACCTTAACGAAAGCCAACAAACCATAGCCCGCTAGTCAAGTTCAACCCGTACATTTCTTGACTGAATTAAACCCACCCGCACGACCCTTGATGAAAGCCAACAAAGCCGTACGACTACCCTAATCCAATCGCATCATATACAGTAGATAAGCAGCATATAGCTACCGCACACTAGACCTTGACGAAAGCCAACAAATGCAGCACGAATACTATATACAACTTATCTGAAATGACGGAGGGCTACGTCAGGTTTTTCTGAAAACCTATTGCGTAATGAACTTGATCTCGTTGTAGAATCGAGTGAATTTTGAAATGGAGTGATTTGGAGGCTTTCATTAGTTTTGCTAAAGAGGTCACTCTCGGTGAAGGGATCTCGGCTCTTTCCTTATGGAATAAGGTGCGGGATATATCATATATATCGCTATGCAAAGCAAAAACTCCAAAAGAAATCAAAAGACAAACCGAGTGTTGTAGCATCTGCCAGTTTTGCTAAAGAGGTCACTCCCGGTGAAGGGATCTCGGCTCTTTCCTCATCGAATAAGGTGCAGGATATATCATATATATCCCTATGCAAAGCAAACACTGTAGCTACCCTTTTTGAAAATTTGATTCTACAACATCTTTCAGGTTTCTTTTCTTTCATTAATCACATTAATGAAGTCCCATCATTTAAGTCACCTAAACATCACAGATAAATACGACGTACACTTATGCCATCCGTATTCGCCTCGATGTCCCCTCGTGCACCGTTAGGTTAGGTAACTAATGGCAGAGCGGGGCAGGGCTAGCGCGGGTGTAAAACATAAGTGACGTCTATATAATATATCATATATACTATATACAGTATCTATCACAACATATCAAATGATCATATCACAGATATCGCAACAGAAGAATCATATGAAATAATGGATATATTAGGAGGTCCGTGTTTTATTTTGAGCCTCTATAAAACACGGATTCCACGGTCGCGATGAATAGCCAAACCCACACCCCTAGACCCCTACGAGAGCGGCAAGCATCCCTACCAATTCTAGAGTTAGGAGACCCGGACTCGACTCCTCGAGTTGGTCTCCCGCTGTACCCTAGAACCCGGTTACTTGTGCTCCCCTCCTTGGGTCTACCTAATGCGGAAAAGTAAATAATATACAATGGTGACATCAACCTCATCCTGGAAGTGCCCCAATAAAAGAATATTACATACAAATGAATTTTACATGAATGAAAAAAAACTCTCATCTCACATAAAACCCCCGGCTATTCAAAAACGCGACGATCCAATATAACATATCCAGCAACACATAACATCACATGTCATCAACGTAAGTAAATATGCGCATCCCAATTGTCATTGACATATAGCAACGAAACCGGCGATATCACATATTACACTTACGGTCACAGAAAAGAAAGTGTAAAACTACAATATTTGGAATCCACAATCTCTTTAGACATCGTAAATCCGAAATATCACATACTTCGCATTTCATGCCTAACTATATGAATTCCACATATTGTATCACATTCCAGATAAATAGACAGTATTAAACTTCCCGATCGAATAATCAAATACCCATGATTTCCTAAATAACTCAACACTTGAGCGGAGTTCAAAAATTTCAGAATACGTCACAGTACCAATGGTCCAGCCGTAGAAGGGTCAAGCCAACGCCTCACATGTGGCAACACCGTACTGCCCCAAGCCCTAAGATTTAGAGGCGGTTCAGACGGTCACATAATCGAGTTAAGGTTTGTGTTCTTCTAAAGGGTCCATCGCGTTACTTGCACGTTTTTCCGAAAGATTTAAACTCAAGAAAAATTCAACACTTGAAAGTTTTTCATGTCGGGAAAAAGTGAGTTAATGATATCCGTTCGAACATTTTAATACTTTCTAAATTATCCGGAAAAGAACGAAATTAAATTTTCCGATCGAATCAACGAATACAAAATAATCCCCAGAACACTCAACACATGAGTCAAATTAAAAATACCCAGAAATTTGGAATAACAGCTACGGGTATTACTGTACAAAAACCAAATCCAAATCTCACTGTACGGCCGCGGATCCGCGGCACAAGTAAGGTATTGCCGCGGTTCCGTGGCGGTCCGTATGATTTACTTTGTCATTTTCCACAGTGATACTTATAATTCCCTGCTGATTTTTTTAGGTATTTTTAATACAGAAAAAATCACATTTTTAAAAATTGTCCAGAGAGGGGGTCAAATCGAAGTTTCGGGGTTCGATCGGGGTTTTAACTTCGTATACACGTCGCCTAATACTCTAGCTAGGCTCTGATACCACTGTAGGGTTCCTAGGCACTCATACAAGAGGTTATAAGGCATCAACCATGCCCGGATAAAATTTTAGACGTGCCGAGCAACCCAAAGACGGGATCTTTGCTAGATTATTAGGGTTTCATATGCAAGTAAACAACTTTACTATCTAAGTGAAGAAGAAAATACAACCTTTGTAGATCGGTCCTTCACTTCATTAGCTCCTTGTTGAAGTCCCTTCGCTACGATCGTGGTTCCCCCGGACTCTTCCATGGCTTCACGAGGCTAAAGGAGCGCCCTTGCTTGAAGTCTTCGAGGCCGAAGATGATCTACGTCGAGGGGATGCCAACTCCAGCTTCTACTTCACTAACTAGAGAATTAGTGAAGCAAACACCCTAAACTAAAGTGCTAGTCTAGTAGAGGATGGAGAAATAGGAAGTGGGTTCACTTTAGAATTTATTTTCTCACAATGTTTCTCACTTTGGATCAAACCCTAGAGAGCTTTTTAGCTCAAGGAAGAAGATGACCAAAAATAAAGAGATGAGGATAATGATCAAGTGAGTAAGCTAACCATGGATGAGTGGGTATCATATACTAACTCATGTAGAGACATAACCATGGCTAATTCTAATGGTTGGGTTAACTAAATATCTTAAGTAAAACAAATTGAGTTGAATTTGTCAAAGCACTAAAAGCTTCTACAAGCTTCATGCACTTAACAAATATCAACCAATTTAGATTTACTTTAAATATAAAAACCCTTCCACTAAAATTAGAATGGTGTATGTCTTATACACCCATGTTATGTGTATCAATAACCACGATACATAAAGAAAATACTTTTTAATATATATTAAAGTTGTGCACATGTGAGAAAAATCCTTAAGTGAACAAATGTTAGTTAATGTAAATTAGTATATCATATATACAATTATACACTAAATTATTAAATCAACACTTGACTTAATAATCCGGTCATATCTTATATAACCGACTAACATCCAATGTATCGACTTATCGAATCAACACTTGATTCGATAACCCGGCTATATCACATATAACCGACCGATACAAAAAGTCGCGAGAATAGAATACGGTATCACATACACGCATTATTCTCGGTCCCGCGCATATCACATACGTGCTCCTATTTCGTTTTTCCTGAGCCAGTAAAACCTCTATGTAGGACTCTAAAGACTCGTCAATACGCCGGCAGTAGGTGATGATCACATCAAGCACCCACAAGCCGTCAGCGGTACTAGCTGGACGTAACGGCTACCCGAGTATTGAGCGATTAGAAGATCAACAAGCAAGCCCACTCCAACTCCTGTAAAAGCCTGACGGTAACACTTCCCGTACAATCCGGTCTTCTCGTCTGATATGTCGCATATCAAGTCTAGCGGTGGTAAACGTCAGACCCTAATAACCGATAAGTCGTGCCGCTGTGAGGCTCATAACGGGTCGAGAAACTACTGGTAACACTTACCAGTAAATCTCTAAATCAGCCCTGGCCAGGGACTTCCCTGTTATGACCAATCGAGCACAGCGCAACATCAACTCCCAATACCAGGAGAGATGAAACCCCTCCTATCGCTCATTGCCTCCATGTTGTAAGTCCACGTTGCGACCCCCGGTTCTTACGGGGAGGCGGGAAACGGTATAAAAATCAAATTTTATCGCAAGGGGCAACATGGACTAAGCAAAGTCGGGATCTTTGACTAAACTAAAACTAGTATACTTAGCTAAAGAGAGTTAGCTACTCGGATAGAGATGGTTATACCTAAACTTGAACTCCTTCTCTTCAAGCTCCGATGGTGGTCCGATGGCTCCTTCTCGTCGTCTCCGTACGCCGAAGATAGATCCACTTGAAAGCTCCAACCTTTAGCTCCTTCTTCGTTCTTTGAAGAAACTAGTTCACTTGGTTTGCTAAACCTAGTGAACTAGAATGAGTAGAGAAGATTTAGAATGGGATTTTATCTATGGTTCTTGATTCTCAACTCATGAGACAAGAGAACCATATATCAAGAGAGGGAGCAAGAGGTTGAGGGTGAGAGCAAGAGGAGAGCTCAAGAACAAGAGAGAGAATGAGCAAGAAAGAATATGAGCAACTCTTTTGTCTTTCACCCTCTCATAATCCAAAGTGATCATAACTCATCATATCGAAAAAGTCTTATGTGATGGTTTGAAGCAACCATAACCTTATCATGTCATGCACTCATTTTACTCAAATGAGCAAGCAAGTAAAAGTCTTTGGCATGAAATGATAACCATGGTTATCATGATGGTCAACTAGTCAAGCCTAGTCAACCGGTCAACAAGTCAACAAAAGTCAACAAGTCAACAAAGTCAACAAGTCAACAACCATATCACCATAATACTTAATTAATATAATAGTTAATCACATATCATATTCTCATTAGGGTTGAGCATAAAGTCAAATAGTCAATGGTCAACAGTCAACAACCCTAATGAGAATCCGCCGCCTCTGCCTCCCTGTCAACTGTGCATACACACCCGCATCCGCGTTCCGAGGAACACGAATGCAAACTGGATAAATCCAATCCCATAAGGTACACTAGGATCTGGCTTAAACCAAAGCCCGCTAGTGTAAACTGTCCGGACACTGTACGTGCACAAGTGCACGGATGTGACCGAACCCTGTCGCAAAACCATGCGACCTGTCGCAATACCATGCGACCTCTACTCTTTTGCCTAAAGGCGAAAAGCTTTCTGTGTGGGACTCTAAAGACTCGACACTACGCTGGCAGTGGGTTTAACCACAGACCGCAAGCGGCACTAGCTGTGCGTAACGGTCCCCAGGTAATGCCGACAAGAAGACCGACGAGGCGAAACCCATCTGAACTCCTACTGAGCCTGAGTGTGACATTCTCCGTACAGTCCGGTCTGTTCGTCTGATACATCGCATGGCGGGCCTAGGGGGCGGTAAACGCCAGTCCCCCAATAGCGGTACAAGTCATGCCGGAGCGAAGCCCAAAACACCCTGAGATAACACTGGAAACCTACCAGTATATCTCGTTTGCCCTGGCCAGGGACTACTCGTGTAATGGCTCTCCTAGACACAGCGCGATGTCAACCCCCAATACCGGGAGAGATGAATCCTGTCTAACCGTCACTGCCTCCAAGTGCTTCGGGACTGCACCCAACCACTACCTGTTTGCACGACTCCTTTAAGCCGTGGTAGGGTAGTGATCAAAGTACAGTGGGAACACACTCGAGGCGGAGTGACAGTGTCAAGTCAGCGGACTAAGCTGTACTCATGTCACCTGGGAACTGATAACTGACGATAGGTATAATACCAACTAGTCAGTTCCCGACGAGTCCTGTCCAGTGTACCCGTAACCTAACGAGCACCCGCATACTATCTCAAGTACGACGTACTGACGGCTGTGGGACAGACCGTCTCCCATACTGGGATGAGAAGCGCATGCGCTGGTCTACTCCGGAGTATCGATGCCCTGTCTCGATAGTCCTGCGACCAGGGACCTGCATAAGGATGTGCTTATAGATTACCCAGCCCCACTAGTGTGACGGCCATCACATCGCTGGTAATCAAGCAAAGATCCTAAGGGCTCTACTAATGTGTATAGGCGATATACAAAAATAAACACATGTACACATTGAAGTAGAAACAAACCAAGTAGCATACTACTATTTTGAGCAAGATTGTATATACAAGGTGAATATCCCAAGCATCCATTAAGTAATATACAAACTAGTATGATACAGTAATGGCCTCTAGGGCATATACACTAACAATCTCCCACTTGCACTAAGGCCATGTACTGGCGTATCGAAGACCTATCATCTCGATCAGCCGCTCGAACTGAGTCTGGGGCAAGGCCTTGGTGAATGGATCTGCAGTGTTGTCTTCTGAAGCGACTCTCCGAACCTCGATCTCCTGGCGATCCACGATCTCCCTGATCAGGTGATACCGCCTCAAGATGTGCCTGGATTTCTGATGGGACCTTGGTTCCTTCGCTAAAGCTATAGCCCCGTTGTTGTCGCAATACAGAGGTATTGGATCAACAATGGACGGAACCACCTGAAGTTCTTTCAAGAACTTCCTCATCCAGACAGCTTCTTTTGCGGCATCAGATGCAGCGATGTATTCCGCTTCCATCGTCGAGTCTGCAACGGTTTCCTGTTTGGAACTCTTCCAACACACCGCCCCTCCATTGAGGGTAAAGACAAAACCCGACATGGACTTGGAATCATCCTTGTCACTCTGGAAGCTGGAGTCAGCAAAGGCCTCGATCTGGAGGTCTTTTCCGCCATACACCAAGAACATCTCCTTAGTCCTTCTCAGGTACTTGAGAATGTTCTTTACCGCTATCCAGTGTTTCTCCCTAGGGTTAGACTGATACCGGCTTACCACACTCAGTGCATAAGCTACATCCGGTCTGGTACACAACATCGCATACATTATAGAGCCTACCGCAGAAGCGTAGGGTATAATAGACATGCGATCCCTCTCCAAATCAGTCTTGGGAGACATCTCTTTAGAGAGGGTGATCCCGTGACAAGCCGGTAGGTTACCGCGCTTGGAATCTTCCATACTGAACCTCTTCAGTATGGTGTCGATGTACCTGGACTGTGAAAGTCCTAATATCCTCTTGGATCTGTCACGGTAGATCCGGATACCCAGAATGTATGAGGCATCACCCAGGTCTTTCATGGAGAACCTGTGTGACAAGAACCCCTTGACAGATTGTAGCATAGGAATGTCATTTCCTATTAAGAGAATGTCATCCACGTACAAAACGAGGAATACTACAGTTCTCGCTACAAATCTACTATAGATGCATGGTTCATCTGGATTTTTGATAAAGCCAAATTCTTTGACCGTCTCATCAAAGCAGATGTTCCAACTCCGCGATGCCTGCTTTAGCCCATAGATGGACTTAAGCAACTTGCACACCTTTCCGCTGCTCCCACTCTGAATGAAACCCTCTGGTTGGTCCATATAGACACACTCCTCTAAATTTCCATTTAGAAAAGCTGTCTTTACGTCCATTTGCTAGATCTCATAATCGTGGAAGGCAGCAATGGCAAGAAGGATCCGAATGGATTTCAGCATGGCTACTGGAGAAAAGGTTTCGTCGTAGTCCAAGCCAGGTCTTTGACGAAAACCCTTTGCTACCAGCCTAGCTTTATAGGTCTCAACCTGTCCATCTACACCAATCTTCCTTTTGAAGATCCACTTGCATCCTACGGGTTTTACCCCGTCTGGAGCAATGTCCAACGTCCATACCTTGTTGGTGTACATGGACTCCATTTCGGTCCGCATTGCATCCAGCCATTTCACTGAGTCAACGCTCTGAACGGCCTGCTGGAAGCTAGTAGGCTCATCATAATCTATGATGCAATCCTCTCTATCCCCGTCTATGAGAAAACCGTAGTATCTCTCGGGCGGATGAGACTGCCTACTACTTCTGCGGAGCGGCGTAGGAATGTCCTGTTCTGTTGAACCCTCTGGTTCCACTAACCTTTCAGTAATAGTCTGCGGTTCTGGAATTTCTTCCAGTTCTACTGCGCTCCCACTAATCTCCTTTTCCAAGAACTGGTGTTCCAGAAAGTGGGCATTACGAGAAACAAGGACTTTTTGTTCCTCTGCGTAGTAGAAAAGATACCCCCTGGTGTTCTTTGGGTATCCCACAAACTTGCACAGTACTGAGCGTGCCTCGAGTTTGTCCGCATGCTGCTTTTTGACAAAAGCTGGACATCCCCAGATCTTCAGATATTGAAGATAGGGTTTCTTCCCACTCCACATTTCATATGGGGTGGTAGGCACAGTCTTAGTCGGAACTCGGTTCAAAAGGTACGCAACTGATTCTAGCGCATCCCCCCAGAATGATCGCGGTAACTCAGCGTTACTCATCATGGACCGCACCATATCCAATAGGGTGCGGTTCCGTCTCTCCGATACACCGTTATGTTGCGGGGTGTATGGAGGAGTAAGCTGAGAGAGAATTCCGTTCTCTTTTAGATAGTCCAGGAACTCGGCACTTAAGTATTCTCCACCTCGATCCGATCTTAGAATCTTAATACTTTTGCCAGTCTGTTTCTCTACTTCATTCTTATACTCCTGGAATTTTCCAAAGGCCTCGGACTTATGTTTCATTAAGAAGACATGACCGTACCTTGAGAAGTCATCCGTAAAAGTAATGAAGTAAGAATGTCCGCTTCGGGCATGTGTAGACATTGGACCGCACACGTCACTGTGTACGAGTCCCAAGAGCTCGCTCGCTCTTACTCCTTGTCCAGTAAACGGAGTCTTTGTCATCTTTCCTTTGAGACAAGATTGACAAGTGGCATACGATTGATATTCGAACGCACTCAAATATCCTTCTGTATGTAACTTAGTCAACCTTCTCTCATTGATGTGACCCAATCTACAATGCCATAAGAAAGTCTGATTTAGTTCTGGAGACTTTCTTTTGTGTGTATTCTGGACGTTGAAAATCTGTGGTTGGTTTAACACGTATATACCATTACTCAATGTACCTGACCCAATCAGAACTTGATTAAGGTGAATGTTTACAACATTACTTACAAACGCAAATTCATAACCTTCTTTAGAAACTAAAGATACAGAAATGATATTACAAGTTGCGTTGGGTACAAAAAAGCAATTACGCAAAACCAAAACATGTCCATCTGACATTCCCAGGTGATAGTCCCCCACGGCTTTAGCATCCATGCTAGCTCCGTTTGCAACTCTGAGGGTCATGTCACCTGCCCTCAAAACCCTACGGTTTCTCAACACCTGCAAAGAATTACAGATATGAGATCCTGATCCGGTATCCAATACCCAGGAAGTAGAGTTTATTGAAAGACAGTTTTCAATAACATACACACCTGAAGCTGAAGCTGCAACCTGCTTCAATTCCTGTGTTCTGGCCTTCCAGGCCCTGCAATCATTCTTCCAGTGTCCTTTCTTATGACAATAGAAGCATTCTTCCTTATCCACAAGCTTCCCCGCTATCTTTGTTGCTTTTGCTTTTCCCTTCGTATCCACTTTACTAACACCGCCCCTTGGTTTGGCGGGGGCCTTCTTCTTCTTTCCCTTGGCTTTCGCCTTGGACCTAGAAGAAGATGATCCTCCTACAAACAAAGTGGATGTATCCCTACCTTTCTGTAGGGTGCCCTCTGCGCTCCTCAGCATGTTGAAGAGCTCTGAAAGTTCAACCTCTTTTTCTTGTAGGTTGAAGTTCAGTATGAACTGGGCGTAAGTGGAAGGAAGGGACTGGAGAACTATATCCGTATATAGCTCACTCTCTAATGTGATCCCTAGGTCAGCGAGCTCCTCAATGTAGCCGATCATCTTTAGCACGTGCTCGGCTACTGATGATCCGACGGCCATTCTTGTCGAAAATAACTTTTTCGACGCTTCGTATCTTGCGATACGTGATTGCTCTCCATACAGTTCTTTTGTATGGAGCAATATGGACTCCATGTCCATATTCTCATGCCTCCTCTGATGTTCGTTGTCCATCGAGGCAAGCAGGAGGCACTTGGCCTTCGCGCTATCAATCTCCCAAGTCTTGCGGATTTCCTTATCCGCGACACTGGAAGTTGGACCAGGGACAGGGGGAGCTTTGGTGGTAAGAAGATACCCCAGCTTGTCATAAGTGATTGCTATCTTGATATTCCTGAGCCAATCTTTGTAGTTTGGCCCTGTCAGTTTGTTTTTATCTAGGAGTAACTTAAGTCCAGTCATGTTGATTGGTCGCTGCAATTAGGAGAGAGAAGAAGAAACACTCAGCATGATGCTCTTGCAAGTTTAGAGTGGTTTTTAGTTTGTCTAAACAGGATGGCTCCCACTGTTTCTCGAATCCCTCCTCAAACCATAAAGGAAGAATTAGTCAGGATCAATCCCACCGTACAATACTTGCTTAACCGTTCAGCCAGGCCGGTGTCGGTACTTCGAGGGAGGTTTTCCAACGCTTTCGCGAAGTTCCTTAATTAAAGAACCTCTTTTCCCTGGGGGCGTAGCCCCGCTAACACCTTTCTAGGCACCTACTAGGTTTATAGCATTGATCGTTAAGTGAGAAATTTCCCGAGGAGTAGCATATACTCACAGTAGGATCGGGATCAAAATATCATCGCGTGACGAAACTGAAGGAATCCTACCAGAATCATCACACTCCAAATGGTATGCAAATCTAGCAAGTTTCAGTACTTATGAAACTCCCGATGTGGATTTTTGCCCCATGCTCTTATGACCTTGGCGTGAGGTCAAAATGTCATAAGTCACATGTCAAGTTCGTCCCATCATTATCCAGGTTAATTTGAACCCACCCGTACATACCCTTGACGTAGGCCAAAATGGCAGTACGACTGTCTCAAACCAACGCATTCTATCTATGCAACAGATAAATATCCGGCAGCTACCAATCACTATGCCTTGGCGTGAGGTCAAAATACATAGCTTGAATACTACCGAATATTTAACTGAAATGATGGAGGGCTACGGATGGTTTTGGCAAAACCGTGAACGTAGTGAACTTGATTTGGTCGATAGAACGAAATAGCTTTTAAATGGAGTGGCTCAAACTCCGTATTTTAAAAGTTTGTTTTTGAAAAGAACCGAGTGGTTTTTCGAAAGTGTTCCAATGACTTTAACTTGGTTTATTATCTTGCATTAGTTCTTTTAATGCGTGATATTCTTGCATTAGTTCTTTTAATGCGTCCCATCATTTAATCCTACCATTGCATAAAACAACCAAAATATGACGTACGCTTATGCCATTCGCATTCGCCACGGGGCCCCGTCATTACCCGTTAGGTTACTTAACTAACGACAGAGCGGGGGCTGGGCTAGCGCGTCTGTAAAACATAAGCAACGCCTAAATAATATCATATATAGATATACTGCAATGATAAACATTTCAGATCACAGATAAATACATTGGATATACTAGCAATCTGTAATTTGTACGAGCCTGTAACAAAAACAGATAACACGGTCGCGGTGAATAGCCAATACCCCACCCAAGACCCCTACGGGTGCGGCAAACTACCCGCCAAGTACCCGAAGCGTAGTAACCTCCCTCATCTCCATGAGTAGGCCACTCGACACTTCGGCATACCCGGTAGTTTGTGCACCCCCTCCATGGGTCTATCCTAGGAGCAAAAACAGTAAAAAGAAATTATACAATGACGGCTACAACCCCGACCCGGTTGTGCGGCCATACAAATAATTATTACATCAATTTACAAATTTACATGAATTGCAAGAAAAGAAAACTCTCGTCTCACAACCCCCGGCTATTCACCCGCGACAATCCAACATATTTATATACACATTCCAGCACATTACAGATCATGTATAACCCCGACCAATCGACTTATAGCGATTAGCCGACGTTCAATACATGCAAACATCACAGATATAACCATCATAGTCAAAGTGCAGTGAAGTTCGGAAAAAAAAATACGGAATTATAGGACCCCAAAAGGAAATTTCTTTTCTGGAAAATCTGGGCACATATAATATATTTCAAAAATCCCAAAACCAACACAGACACACACTGCACGAAAAACGATGCACAGAAGACGACAAACCGCGGCGCTTCCGCGGCACATGCCTACCTTGTGCGGCGGAAGCGCGGCGGTTTGAATGAATTAGGGCAACGTTTTTCTTGGGTGTTCACACAAAACCCTGAGCCGAATTTACAAGTATAAAGTTTTTCATTTTGACCAGAAAAAATTTCAACAGAAACTCAGGTTTTGTAAAAGTTAGGTTTTTGGATTTTTTTTCGGTTCCGAATTTCGTTACACTTTACTACCAAGCTAGTTTAAGTTTAGTTAGGCTCTGATACCACTGTAAGTCCACGTTGCGACCCCCGGTTCTTACGGGAAGGCGGAAACGGTATAAAAATCAAATTTTATCGCAAGGGGCAACATGGACTAAGCAAAGTCGGGATCTTTGACTAAACTAAAACTAGTATACTTAGCTAAAGAGAGTTAGCTACTCGGATAGAGATGGTTATACCTAAACTTGAACTCCTTCTCTTCAAGCTCCGATGGTGGTCCGATGGCTCCTTCTCGTCGTCTCCGTACGCCGAAGATAGATCCACTTGAAAGCTCCAACCTTTAGCTCCTTCTTCGTTCTTTGAAGAAACTAGTTCACTTGGTTTGCTAAACCTAGTGAACTAGAATGAGTAGAGAAGATTTAGAATGGGATTTTATCTATGGTTCTTGATTCTCAACTCATGAGACAAGAGAACCATAGATCAAGAGAGGGAGCAAGAGGTTGAGGGTGAGAGCAAGAGGAGAGCTCAAGAACAAGAGAGAGAATGAGCAAGAAAGAATATGAGCAACTCTTTTGTCTTTCACCCTCTCATAATCCAAAGTGATCATAACTCATCATATCGAAAAAGTCTTATGTGATGGTTTGAAGCAACCATAACCTTATCATGTCATGCACTCATTTTACTCAAATGAGCAAGCAAGTAAAAGTCTTTGGCATGAAATGATAACCATGGTTATCATGATGGTCAACTAGTCAAGCCTAGTCAACCGGTCAACAAGTCAACAAAAGTCAACAAGTCAACAAAGTCAACAAGTCAACAACCATATCACCATAATACTTAATTAATATAATAGTTAATCACATATCATATTCTCATTAGGGTTGAGCATAAAGTCAAATAGTCAATGGTCAACAGTCAACAACCCTAATGAGAATCCGCCGCCTCTGCCTCCCTGTCAACTGTGCATACACACCCGCATCCGCGTTCCAAGGAACACGAATGCAAACTGGATAAATCCAATCCCATAAGGTACACTAGGATCTGGCTTAAACCAAAGCCCGCTAGTGTAAACTGTCCGGACACTGTACGTGCACAAGTGCACGGATGTGACCGAACCCTGTCGCAATACCATGCGACCTGTCGCAATACCATGCGACCTCTACTCTTTTGCCTAAAGGCGAAAAGCTTTCTGTGTGGGACTCTAAAGACTCGACACTACGCTGGCAGTGGGTTTAACCACAGACCGCAAGCGGCACTAGCTGTGCGTAACGGTCCCCAGGTAATGCCGACAAGAAGACCGACGAGGCGAAACCCATCTGAACTCCTACTGAGCCTGAGTGTGACATTCTCCGTACAGTCCGGTCTGTTCGTCTGATACATCGCATGGCGGGCCTAGGGGGCGGTAAACGTCAGTCCCCCAATAGCGGTACAAGTCGTGCCGGAGCGAAGCCCAAAACACCCTGAGATAACACTGGAAACCTACCAGTATATCTCGTTTGCCCTGGCCAGGGACTACTCGTGTAATGGCTCTCCTAGACACAGCGCGATGTCAACCCCCAATACCGGGAGAGACGAATCCTGTCTAACCGTCACTGCCTCCAAGTTCTTCGGGACTGCACCCAACCACTACCTGTTTGCACGACTCCTTTGAGCCGTGGTAGGGTAGTGATCAAAGTACAGTGGGAACACACTCGAGGCGGAGTGACAGTGTCAAGTCAGCGGACTAAGCTGTACTCATGTCACCTGGGAACTGATAACTGACGATAGGTATAATACTAACTAGTCAGTTCCCGACGAGTCCTGTCCAGTGTACCCGTAACCTAACGAGCACCCGCATACTATCTCAAGTACGACGTACTGACGGCTGTGGGACAGACCGTCTCCCACACTGGGATGAGAAGCGCATGCGCTGGTCTACTCCGGAGTATCGATGCCCTGTCTCGATAGTCCTGCGACCAGGGACCTACATAAGGATGTGCTTATAGATTACCCAGCCCCACTAGTGTGACGGCCATCACATCGCTGGTAATCAAGCAAAGATCCTAAGGGCTCTACTAATGTGTATAGGCGATATACAAAAATAAACACATGTACACATTGAAGTAGAAACAAACCAAGTAGCATACTACTATTTTGAGCAAGATTGTATATACAAGGTGAATATCCCAAGCATCCATTAAGTAATATACAAACTAGTATGATACAGTAATAGCCTCTAGGGCATATACACTAACACATGTGACTCGGGACTGTACCCAAAAACCACCGTTTTGCACACCCTCTTGGACGTGGTAAGGTGGAAATCAAAGCACAGTGGGAATCACACAAGACTCTATGACAATCTCGGGTCTACAAAATAACATGCACAAGTGTTACCAGAGAACTGCCATCTGACGTGAGGTATATGTAAGTCGATGTACAACAGCCCACGACTTGCGGGGAGGCGGAATAATGAAAACCGATCTTGTTTTAGGCGTAAACATCGACTAACCGAGAATCTTTGCTTAAACAATAACTAACAAGATACCATAGAAGAGTTAACTACTATGATAAGTGATTATACCTATAGAACCGAGTCCTTCGTCTTGTCGTTCTCCACGTCCTCTCCGGCCTTCTCTATGTAGTAGAAGATCCACCCGAGAGCTTAACTACAAGCTTCACCTCTAACTTGAGGTAACTAGGTTTCTTAAATCGCTAATCTAAGTAACCTAGGTGATATAGAGAATGGTTAAGGATTAAATAGTCTACTCTAATCCTTGGTCTCAACACATGAGAGGGGAGGATTAGGGTTTGAAGAGAGAGAGCTTGAGGAGAGAGAAAGTGAGCAAGAGAATGAGATGAGATAATGATCTATCATAATATATATCAAGCATTATCATTTATCCAATAAAAGAAAATAAAGGATTAATCATCATGCTTAATAAATACAAGAGGGTGATTCATCTCCATGAGTCATTAAGCATTTATGATGCATTAATGACATGGATGAATCACTCAAATGACTCACTAATCTCATTTAATGCATATGCCACCTTAACCCCCAAGTCACCATCTTTTAGAAGCTTCTCGCGTAATTATGAGAACGCCCCTCCTATCCGTGAAAACACGGAAAAACTTTAGACTGTATAAATCCAATAACCTGATACTAGAAATTGGCTTAAACCAAAGCCGGCTAGTAAAAACTGTCTGGATGTCATACGTGCGTAAACACACGTATGCGTCCGAACCCTTGTCGTAAAACCATACGACCTCTATATCGTTTCGCCTGGAGTAGGGAAACTCTCTATGTGGAACTCTGGAGACTCGACTACTACGCTGGAAGTGGGTTTAACCACAGACCGCAAGCGGCACTAGCTGTACGTAACGGTCCCCAGGTAGATGTCGATAAGAAGGCCGATGAGGAAACCCATCCGAACTCCTACTGAGTCTGATATGACAATCTCTGTACAGTCCGGTCTGTTCATCTAAGACTATCGCATATCGGGCCTAGGGGACGGCAAGCGTCAGTCCCCTAATAGCGGTATAAGTCGTGTCGAAGTGAAGTCCATTACACCCTGAGAAACTACTGGAACCTACCAGCAAATCTCGCTTGCCCTGGCCAGGGACTTTGCGTAATGGCTCTCTGACACAGCGCGATATCAACCCCCAATACCGGGAGAGACGAATCCTGTCAAACCGCCACTGCCTCCAAGTGCTCGGGACTGCACCCAACTGCTACCTGTTTGCACGACTCCTTTGAGCCGTGGTAGGGTAGCAATCTAAGAACAGTGGGACACACTCGAGGCGAAGTAGCAGTGTCAAGTCTGCGGACTATGCTGTACTCATGTCACCTGGGAACTGTTAACTGACGATTGGTATAAAACCAACCAACAGTTCCCTGTGAGTCCTGTCCGGTGTACCCGTAACCTAACGGGCACCAGTATACTATCTCCAGTACGACGTACTGACGGCTGTGGGACAGACCATCTCCCCAACTAGGATGAGAAGCGTACACACTAGTCTACTCCGGAGTATCGATGCCATGTCTCGATAATCCTACGACTAGGGACCTGAATAAGGATGTGCTTGTAGACTACCCAGCCCCCACTAGTGTGACTGCCATCACAACGCTGGTAGTCAAGCAAGATTCCAAGAGCTCTATCAATACGTATACTCACATATTAAGATAGAAAAAACAAGTAGCATACTACCATGTTTAGCAAGACTGTTATATACATGTGAATATCTCAAGCTTCCATTAAGTAATATACAAACTAGTATGATACAATAATGGCCCCTAGGGCATCTACACTAACAATCTCCCAGTTGCACTAGGGCCATATACTGGCATATCGAAGACCGACGATCTCGAGTAGCCTCTCGAACTGAATCTGAGGTAGGGCCTTTGTGAATGGATCAGCAATGTTCTCTTCAGTAGCAACTCTCCGAACCTCGATCTCCTGACGATCAATGATCTCCCTGATCAGGTGATACCGCCTTAAGATGTGTCTGGACTTCTGATGGGACCTTGGATCCTTCGCTAAAGCTATAGCTCCGTTGTTGTCGCAATACAAAGGTATTGGATCAACAATGGTAGGAACTTCTTCATCTAAACCGCTTCTTTTACGGCATCGCAAGCAGCAATATACTCCGCTTCCATCGTCGAGTCAGCAACGGTGTCCTGCTTGGAACTCTTCCAGCACACCGCCCCTCCATTGAGGGTAAAGACATAACCTGACATGGACTTGGAATCGTCCTTATCACTCTGGAAGCCGGAATCAGCATAGGCCTCCATCCTGAGGTCTTTTCCGCCATAAACCAAGAACATCTCTTTAGTCCTCCTCAGGTACTTGAGAATGTTCTTTACTTCTATCCAGTGCTTCTCCCCTGGGTCTGACTAATACCGGCTTACCACGCTCAGTGCGTAAGCTACATCTGGTCGGGTGCACAACATCGCATACATTATAGAACCTACCGCAGAAGCGTAGGGTATAATAGACATGCGTTCCCTTTCCAAATCAGTCTTGGGAGACATCTCTTTGGATAGGGTGATTCCGTGACAAGCCGGTAGATTACCGCGCTTAGAATCTTCCATACTGAATCTTTTCAGTACAGTGTTGATATACCTGGACTGCGAATGTCCCAACATCCTCTTGGATCTATCACGATAGATCCGGATCCCCAGAATGTAAGAGGCATCACCCAGGTCTTTCATGGAGAACCTGTGTGACAAGAATCGTTTGACAGATTGTAGCATAGGAATGTCATTTCCTATCAATAGAATGCCATCCACGTACAAGACGAGGAATACGACACTTCTGGCTACAACTTTACTATATATACATGGTTCATCTGGATTTTTGATAAAGTCATATTCTTTGACTGTCTCATCAAAACAGATGTTCCAACTCCGCGATGCCTGCTTTAGTCCATAAATGGATTTAAGCAACTTGCATACTTTCCCGCTGCTCCCACTCTGATTGAAACCCTCTGGCTGATCCATATAGAAGCACTCTTCTAAATTACCATTCAGAAAAGCCGTCTTTACGTCCATCTGCCAGATTTCATAATCATGGAAGGCAACAATAGCAAGAAGGACCCGAATGGATTTGAGCATAGCCACTGGAGAAAAAAGTTTCGTCATATTCCAAACCAGATCTTTGACGAAAACCCTTTGCAACAAGTCTAGCCATATAGGTTTCCACCTGTCCATCTACACCAATCTTTTTCTTGAAGATCCATTTGCATCCTATGGGTTTTACCCCATCTGGAGCAAAGTCCAAAGTCCATACTTTGTTGGGGTACATGGACTCCATTTCGGTCCGCATTGTATCTAGCCATCGTACCGAGTCGCCGCTCTGGATGGCCTGCTGGAAGCTAGCAGGTTCATCATCAATGATGATGCAATCCTCTCTATCCCCATCTATGAGAAAACCGTAGTATCTATCAGGCGGATGAGATGGCCTACTACTCCAGCGGAGGGGTGCGGGAATGTCCTGTTCTTCTTGAACTACTTGTTCTACCAAACTATCAGTAGTAGTTTGTGGTTCTGGAATTTCTTCCAGCTCTATTTCGCTCCCACTTGTATCCTTTTCTAAAACCTGCTGTTCTAGAAAATGGGCATTACGAGAAACAAAAACCTTTTGTTCCTCTGCGTAATAGAATAGATACCCCTTGGAGTTCTTTGGATATCCCACAAACTTACACTGTACTGATCGTGCCTCGGCTTGTCCACATGCTTCTTTTTAACAAAAGCTGGACATCCCCATATTCTCAGATACCGAAGATAGGGTTTCTTCCCACTCCATATCTGATATGGCGTGGTAGGTACAGTCTTGGTAGGAACCCTGTTAAGAAGATATGCCGCTGATTCTAGCGCATAACCCCAGAAAGATCGCGGTAACTCAGCATTACTCATCATGGATCATACCATATCCAAAAGGGTTCGATTCCGTCTCTGCGATACACCGTTATGCTGTGGAGTGTATGGAGGAGTAAGCTGAGAGAGAATTCCTTTCTCTTTTAGGTAACCTAGGAACTCGGCACTCAAGTATTCACCACCTCGATCAGATCTTAGTGTCTTGATACTTTTGCCGGTTTGGTTTTCTACTTCATTCTTATACACTTGAAATTTCTCAAAAGCCTCGGATTTATGTTTCATCAGATAAATGAATCCGTACCTTGAGTAATCATCCGTGAAAGTAATGAAATAGGAAAAACCACCTCTTGCATGTGTAGACATTGGACTACATACATCGCTGTGTATGAGTCCTAAGAGCTCGCTCGCTCTTACTCCATGTCCAATAAATGGAGTCTTTGTCATCTTTCCTTTGAGACAAGATTGACAAGTGGCATAAGTTTGATATTCGAACGAGTCCAAATATCCTTCTCTATGTAACTTAGTCAACCTTCTGTCATTGATGTGACCCAGTCTACAATGCCATAAGAAAGCTTTATTTAAATCTGGAGACTTTCTTTTTAGTATGTTCTGGACATTGAAAATCTGGAGTTGGTTTAAGACATATATACCGTTATTTAGTGTACCGGACCCAATCAAACCATGATTAAGGTGGATGTTAACAACATCACTTACAAACGTGAAATCATAACCATTATTTGATAACAAGGAAACTGATATGATATTACACGTTAAGCTAGGTACATAAAAACAGTTATGCAAAACCAAAATGTGTCCACTCATCAATCCCAGGTGATAATCCCCGACGGACACTGCTCCCACGCTAGCTCCGTTAGCAACCTTTAGGGCCATATCACCTTCCTTCAGCACTCTACGGTTTCTCAGTGCCTGCAATAAATTGCATATATGAGATCCTGATCCGGTATCCAATACCCAGGAAGTAGAGTTGATTGACAGACAATTCCTAATTACAAACACACCTGAAGTCGAAGCCACAGCTTGCTTCGGTTCCTGGTTCTTGGCGTTCCACGCCTTGCAATCTTTCTTCCAGTGCCCTTTCTTGTGACAATGGAAGCACTCATCCTGGGCCACTACCAGCACTGCAATCTTTTTCTTTCCCTTCGTTCCCACCTTACTAACACCTCCTCTAGGTCTGATGGCGGCCTTCTTCTTCCTTCCTTTGGCCCTAGCCTTGGACCCGGAAGAAGAAGCACTGCTAACAAACATAGCAGGTGTTTCCCTTGCCTTCTGCAAGGTGCCCTCTGCACTCCTCAACATGTTAAGGAGTTCCGGAAGTTCAACTTCTTTTCTTTGAATGTTGAAGTTCAGAATAAACTGGGCGTAGGTGGAAGGAAGGGACTGGAGAATAAGGTCTGTATAGAGCTCATAATCCAAAGTCGTCCCAAGGTCTACGAGCTCTTCTATGTAGCCAATCATCTTTAGGACATGTTCTCCTACCGATGATCCGACAGCCAACCTCGCTCGAAACAAGTTCTTAGAGGTCTCGTATCTTGCTATACGAGATTGCTCTCCATAAAGTTCCTTTGTATAGAGAAATATGGCATCTAGTACTATATCCTCGTGCCTCCTCTGATGTTCATTGTTCATCGAGGCAAGCACGATGCACTTGGCTTTCGCGCAATCGAAATCCAAGGTTTTGCGAATTTCCTTATCCGCATTACTGGATTTGGGACCAGGGACAGCAGGTGCCTTAGCGGTGAGGACTGTTAGTTGTATGTATGCCCTAGAGGCCAATATTGTACAGATGATATATATTATATTGGATGCTTGGACATATATATAGAGATGACTTTCTTGCTCGATATGATAGTATGCTATCTGGTTGCTCTTTATCTTAACATGTATACTTGTCTCTTTAAACTGTCTTATAGTTACATGTTGATAAAGCCCTTAGGATGTGTACTTGACTACCTGGACTATGATGCAGATCATACTAGTGGGGGCATGGTAGTCCATAGGTACATCCTTCAAGGTCCCTAGTCGTGGGTGTATCGACACGGGGCATCGATATACCAGTGTAGACTAGCGTATACGCTTCTCGACCCATGAGATGGGCGATGGATGATACCATATCCATTGGTGTTTGACATCAGAGATGGTATACGGGTGCTCAGTGGAGACTGGGTACACTGGACGGACTCGCCGAGAACTCCCAGATGGTATTATACCTCACGTCAGATGGCAGTTCTCAGGTGACACTTGTACAGGTTAGTCTGTAGACCCGAGATCGTCATAGAGTCTTGTGTGATTCCCACTGTGCTTTGATCTCCACCTTACCACGTCCATGAGGGCGTGCAAAACGGTGGTCTTTGGGTACAGTCTCGAGTCACATGGAGGCAATGAGCGATAGGAGGGGTTTCGTCTCTCCCGGTATTGGGGGTTGATGTTGCGCTGTGCTCGATTGGCCATAACAGGGAAGTCCCTGGCCAGGGCTGATCAGAGATTTGCTGGTAAGTGTTACCAGTAGTTTCTCGACCCATTATGAGCCTCACATCGGCACGACTTATCGGTTATTGGGGTCTGACGTTTACCACCCCTAGACTTGATATGCGACATATCAGACGAACAGACCGGACTGTACGGTAAGTGTTACTGGTTGGATTCACAGGAGTGTGAGCGGGCTGGCTCGTCGATCTTCTGATCGCTCAATACCCGGATGGCCGTTACATTTAGCAGACCGCTTGCGGCTTGTGGGTGCTTGATATGATCATCATCTGCTGCCGGAGTATTGACGGGTCTTTAGAGTCCTACACAGAGGTTTCCTGGCTCAAGCGAAACGAAATAGGGGCGCATATGAGATATGTGCGGGACCGAGAATGATGCGTGTATGTGATACCGTATTTCATTCTCGCGATGAATGTTTCGATTGGTTATATGCGATATAACCTAGTTATCGAATCAAAGATTGATTCGATAAGTCGATTCATTGGATACTAGTCGGTTATGTGCGACATGACCGGATCATTGAATCAAGTATTGATTTAATGATTTAATGTATAATTATATATTTGATATATTACTTTGCATTAACTAGTATTGGTTCACTTTAAAAGGTTTTTCTCACTTGATGTTCACAAGTTGTATATGTGATATACTTTTGTGCACTTGATTGTATCATGTTTGATGATACATATACACTTGGATTTGTGTAAAGACTTAAACCATGTTTAGTGAATGGTTAGGGTTTCATATTTTCACTTAATCTTTATCTTTTCTTTTTTGAGAAATAGATAAATGAAAACAAAATGGTTTCTTTTTATCATGAAGCTTGTTGAAGCTTCATGAAGCTTTGACCAAGTGACCATTTTGTCTCCATGCTTAACCCTAACCATTCCCACTAACCATGGTCTATTCTCTACACCTAACCAAGGTTAGAAGATGATAAGTATTCATTTTATTATTCTTTTTGAAAAAACTTATCATATTCTATCTTCTTCTTCTTCTTGATCTTCAAGAAAAAGCTTACTAGCTTTAATGGCACTTTGAGCAAAAGAGTGAGAAATCCAATTCTAAAGTGAACCCACCTCCTATTTCTTCATCCTCTAACTCTTGCCAAGTAGTTTTGGGTGTTTTCTTCACAAGTTTCATGACTTGGTGAAGTTGGAGCTTGATCTAGTGTAGCCTCGACGTAGATCATCTTCGGCATCGTAGCCGACGACTTGTCCGCTCATTTCTCCGATGAAGCCGATGCAAGCGTCCGAGATTCGACTAGGACAGCGAGAGGAAGTCTACGTGGAGCTAAGGAAGTAGAGAACCGGATCTACAAAGGTTGTAGCTTCTCACTTTTAGTTAAGTTGTTAACTAGCTTAATGTTTCGCCTAAAATTCTAGTTAACGATCCGTATTAAGGTTTCTCGGCACCGGAAAAATTTGAAATTGGCATGGTTGATGCCTTGTGAGACTTCATTAGAGTGCCTAGGAACCCTACAGTGGTATCAAAGCCTAGCTAGAGCCTTAGGCGATGCTTAGACGACGTTTGAAACCCGATCGAACCGAAACCCTAAAAACCAAATTGCTCTCTGGACTTTTTTCAAAAACCGGGTTTTTTCGATATTAAAAATGCTTAAAAAATTCAGCAGGGAAATCTAAGAATTACGGTGCAAAATTTTCCAAACGAAGAGTCTAAAGTGCGGCGGAACCGCGGCAGAAGCCTAGCTTCTGCGGCGGTTCCGCGGCCTTCTTCTGACGTCAGGCTTCCAAATTTGCAAAATAATTCCTATTTTATTATGCTGAGTTTTCTGGGAATTTTTAATTTGACTCAAGAGTTGAGTGTTCTGGGGTTGCATTGAAAATCGTCGTTTCGATCGGATTATCAAGTTTTGTCTATGTGGTTTTTCCGGATAATTTTCGAATATGTTAAAAAGTTCGACCGGATATAAATACCCAACTTTTCCCCTGCCGAAAATTTCCAAGTATTGGATTTTTCTGTGGTTTAAAGACGTTCTGAGTAGTGCAAGTAACGCGATGGTCCCTCTAGAAGACAACAAACCTTAACTCGATTATGTGACCGTCTTGAACTGCCCTTTGAACCTTCGGGTTTGGGGCAGTACGGCGTGCCACATGTGAGGCATTGGCTTGACCCTTCTACGGCTGGACCGTTGGTACTGAGGCATGAAGTGAATGTCTTTGAACCTAATTCATGTGTTGAACGGTTTCGGAAAAACTTGGGTTTTCGAATGTTCGATCGGAAAGTTTGATATTTTCTATTTATCCGGAATGGGATACAATAATTGGAATTCACAAACAGTTATGAGATAGCTGAATGAATGTTGTAAATCTAGCGGTTTAGTCTCACTTAATATTGAAAAGAGTTTTCGATAATGGGACTAAAATGCGGGGTTTATAATTGTTAGGCATGTGATGTCTAAGTATTTCATTTGATTAGGCATGCGATGTCTAAAGAGGTTGCGGATTCCAACTGTTGTAGTTTTACACTTTCTTTTCTGTGACCGTAAGTGTAATATGTGATATCGCCGGTTTCGTTGCTATATGTCAACGACAATTGGGATGCGCATATTTACTTACGTTGATGACATGTGATGTTATGTGTTGCTGGATATGTTATATTGGATTGTCGTGTTTGAATAGCCGGGGGGTTTTATGTGAGATGAGTGTTTTTCATTTTCATTCATGTAAAAACTTGTATGTAATATTCTTTTATTGGGGCACTTCCAGGTTGCGGAAGATGTCACCCTTTGTATATTATTTACTTTTCTGCACTAGGATAGACCTAAGGAGGGGAGCACAGGTAACCGGGTTCTAGGGTCCAGTGGGAGACCATCTCGAGGAGTCGAGTCCGGGTCTCCTAACTCTAGAATTGGTAGGGTTGCTTGCCGCTCTCGTAGGGGTCTAGGGGTGTGGGATTGGCTATTCATCGCGACCGTGGAATCCGTGTTTTATACTGGCTCGTATTGAAAACACGGACGTCCTGGTATATCCAATGTTTCATATGTTTCTTCTGCTGCGATATCTGTGATGTGATCATGCGATGTTCTGTGATAGATACAGTATATAGTATATATGATATATTATATAGACGTTACTTATGTTTTGCACCCGCACTAGCCCTGCCCTGCTCTATCGTTAGTTACCTAACCTAACGGTGCACGAGGGGACATCCAGGCGAATGTGGATGGCATAAGTGTACGTCATATTTATCTGTGATGTTTAGGTGAATTAAATGATGGGACTTCATTAATGTGATTAATGAATGAAAAGAAACCTAAGATGTTGTAGAATCAAATTTTAAATAAAAAGAGTAGCTACAGTTTTGCTTTGCATAGCGGTATATATGATATACCCTGCACCTTATTCGATGAGGAAAGGACCGAGATCCCTTCACCGGGAGTGACTCGTTTAGCAATAACTGGCAGATGCTACACACTCGGTTTGACTTTTGATTGCTTCTATAGTTTTACTTTGCACAGCGATATATATGATATATCCCGCACCTCATTCGACGAGGAAAGGGCCGACGATCCCTTCACCGGGAGTGACCCCTTTAGCAAAACTAGAAAAGCCTCAAAATCACTCCATTTCAAAAATTGTATTTGATTCTACAACGATATCAAGTTCATTACACAATAGGTTTTCAGAAAAAACCTGTCGTAGCCCTCCGTCATTTCAAATAAGTACTGGTTAGTATTCGTGCTACGTTTGTTGACTATGTTAAGGCGTAGTGTGCGGTAGCTGATTGGTGCTTATCTGTATAAGCATACGATGCGATTGGATTAGGGTAGTCGTGCGACTTTGTTGACTATGTTAAGGGTCGTGCGGGTGGGTTTAATTCAATCGGGAAATGACGGGTTGAACTTGACTATCACTTATGATTTATTGACTATGTTAAGGTCATATAGCTGCTAGGGGCAAAATATTATCGGGAATTTCAAGTGTTGAAATTTGCAATGAGATTGCATACCTTCTATGAGATAGTTGGATCCCGATACCCACTGCGAGTAAGAGTTACTCCTGGGAGAGTTTTACACATTACAATTAGCCGATCAAGTAGGTGTCTAGAAAGGTGTCAACGGGGTTACGCCTCTGAAAAAATGAGGTTTACTCTAATTAAGTCCGTGCGAAAGCACGGGGAACCTCCCTCAAAGTACCGACACTGGCCTGGATGAAAGATTGGCGAAGTTGTAGGGTGTAATTAATCCCGGCTAGTCTTTCCTTTTAGGGTTTGAAGGAAGATTTGATAAAAACCAGTGGGATCCATCCTGATTAGATAAGATAATAACCAATCTGATCTTGCAAGAGCATACGCTAAAGTGTTTTCTTCTCTCTCTCTCCAGGAAGCGACCATTTCATGCCCTAACAAAGATAATAATATGGATGTATTAACTGAACCCGCATGTTATACTGTGCTGGGGAACGTTGGTTCCGTTCTTTCTTATAAAGGTTATGGGAATGAACAGGACATAGGGGAATACCAGGATTCCTATTCCACCCGAAAGAAGAAAGTACATGGTGATGCATTTTCTTCGGGTGTGTTCGTTACAGAGAACTGTTTCTCCATTTGATCTACGTCCTGGGTATTAGATACCGGGTCAGGATCCCATATATGTAATCAGTTACATGGGCTTAGGAAAAGTAGAGAACTTGGAGAAGGTGATAAAGACATCAGAGTTGGAAATGGTGCAATTGTTGCAGCTAAGACTGTCGGGGAATATCACCTTGTATTACCAACTGGTAATACATTGGTTCTGAACGAATGCTATTACATGCCGAACTTGATATGCAACATTATATCGGTTTCTTTATTGAGTAAAGAGGGATATAATTTTGTATTACAGGATAATGTTATGAACATTTTTCGTAACCAAAAGTTGGTTGGATCAGGCACGTTGTGCAATGGCATTTATGTTCTAAACCAATCAACAGTTCTGAGCATAACAAACACACACAAAAGGAAGAGTTCTGAACTGAATGAATCCTTCTTGTGGCATTGTAGACTGGGTCACATCAATGCGACACGACTGGCTAAGTTACATAAGGATGGATACTTGAAACCATTCGAATTTTCATCTTATGACACTTGCTAGTCATGTCTCAAAGGCAAGATGACCAAAACTCCGTTTACGGGACACGGAGAAAGAGTTACTGAACTCTTAGGACTGATACATAGTGATGTATGCGGTCCTATGTCTACACATGCCAGGGATGGTTCTTCATACTTCATTACATTCACTGACGATCTCTCTAGGTTCGGGTATGTGTTCCTGATGAAACACAAATCAGAAGCTTTTGAGAAATTTAGAGAATATAAACAAGAAGTTGAGAACCAAACCGGAAAAAGTATTAAAATCCTACGATCTGATCGAGGAGGTGAATACTTGAGCAATCAATTCCTGGACTTCCTAAAAGAGAATGGGATTCTCTCTCAGCTGACTCCTCCATATACACCACAGCACAACGGTGTATCAGAACGGAGGAACCGCACCCTATTAGATATGGTGCGCTCTATGATGAGCACAGTTGAGTTACCTATTTCCTTCTGGGGATATACGCTGGAGACAGCTGCATACCTATTGAATCAAGTTCCATCTAAATCTGTACCTACCACACCATATGAGATATGGAGTGGGAAGAGACCATATTTTAAACGAGTTAAGATATGGGGTTGTCCGGCCTATGTCAAAAGGCAAAATCTAGACAAACTCGAGGCACGGTCAGTTCTTTGTAAGTTTGTGGGATATCCTAAGAATTCACAAGGATATTTTTTTCTACCATGCTGAAGAACAAAAGGTGTTTGTTTCTCAATATGCCACCTTTTTAGAAAAGGAATTCCTTGAAAAAGAAATTAGTGGCAAAGTGGTAGAGCTGGAAGAAGTTCCAGATACACAAACCGTAACTGAAGATTTAGTGGAACCAGAAGATTCAGTAGTTCCCAATGAACCTCAGCCTCTTCGCCGATCTAGTAGGGTTCCTCGCCAACCTGAAAGATACTATAGTTTTCTCATGGATGGTGGGAGCGAGGATTGCATCATGGAGGATGATGACCCAACTAGCTTCGAGCAGGCCATCACGAGTAGGGACTCAGTGAAATGGCTGGATGCTATGCGGTCCGAGATGGAATCCATGTACACCAACAAAGTATGGACTTTGGAACTTGCTCCTGAAGGGGTAAAACCCATTGGGAGCAAGTGGATCTTCAAGAAAAAACTTGGTGTAGATGGGAAAGTGGAGACTTTCAAAGCTAGACTTGTTGCAAAGGGTTTTCGTCAAAGACCAGGTGTGGACTATGACGAAACCTTTTCTCCAGTGGCTATGCTTAAATCCATCCGGATCATGCTTGCCATCGCTGCATATCATGATTACGAAATCTGGCAAATGGATGTTAAGACCGCCTTTCTAAATGGTGATTTAGAAGAGAGCGTGTACATGACTCAGCCAGAGGGCTTCGTAGACAGTGGGAGCAGCGGGAAGGTGTGCAAGCTGCTTAAATCCATTTATGGATTAAAGCAAGCATCGTGGAGTTGGAACATCTGTTTTGACGTTGTTATCAAAGAGTTTGATTTCGTCAAAAACCCAGATGAACCTTGTATCTACAAGAAGGTGGCAGAGAGTAAGGTTGTCTTCCTAGTATCGTACGTGGATGACATACTCTTGATAGGAAATGATATTCCTATGCTGCAATCAGTCAAGCTCTTCTTATCACTTAGATTCTCGATGAAAGATCTTGGTGATGCCTCCTGCATATTGGGAATTAGGATCTATAGAGATAGATCCAAACGGATATTGGGATTGTCGCAATCCAGGTACATTGACACCATACTAAAGAGGTTTAGTATGGATGAATCCAAGCATAGGAACTTTCCCACGATCTCTGGAGTCACTCTCTCCAAAGAGATGTCTCCCAAGACTGATTTGGAGAGAGCTCGCATGCAAGGGATACCCTATGCTTCGGCTGTAGGCTCTATCATGTACGCGATGCTATGTACTAGACCTGATGTAGCATACTCACTAAGTGTAGTGAGCAGGTATCAAGCTGATCCTGGAGAGAGTCACTGGACAGCTGTGAAGAGCATTCTCAAGTACTTGCGAAGGACTAAAGAGATGCTCTTGGTGTATGGTAACGGAGAACTCCAAGTGGATTCCTTTACCGATTCGAGCATCCAGAGTGATAAGGATGACTCTAAGTCGCAGTCGGGATTTGTCTTTACCCTTTACAGAGGGGCGGTTAGCTGGAAGAGTTCCAAGCAGGAAACCGTGGCAGACTCGACGATGGAGGCTGAATACATCGCTGCCAACGATGCTGCTAAAGAAGCTGTCTGGATCAAGAAGTTCATTACTGAACTTGGAGTGGTTCCATCCATTGAGCATCCAATACCTTTGTATTGTGATAACAATGGAGCGGTGGCTTTGGCCAAGGAACCCAGGTCCCATCAGCGATCCAGGCATATTCTGAGGCGGTATCACCTGATCCGGGAGATAGTTGATCGCCGGGAGATCGAGGTCAGGAGGGTTGACACGAAGAATAACACGGCGGATCCACTCACGAAGGCCATTCCCCAGATACAGTTTGAGAGACTCTTCGGGATGCTCGGTATGCGATACTACAGCAGCTGGCCCTAGTGCAAGTGGGAGATTGTTAGTTGTATGTATGCCCTAGAGGCCAGTATTGTACAGATGATGTATATTATATTGGATGCTTGGACATATATATAGAGATGACTTTCTTGCTCGATATGATAGTATGCTATCTGGTTGCTCTTTTTCTTAACATGTACACTTGTCTCTTTAAACTGTCTTATAGTTACATGTTGATAAAGCCCTTAGGATGTGTACTTGACTACCTGGACTATGATGCAGATCATACTAGTGGGGGCATGGTAGTCCATAGGTACATCCTTCAAGGTCCCTAGTCATGGGTGTATCGAGACGGGGCATCGATATACCAGTGTAGACTAGCGTATACGCTTCTCGACCCATGAGATGGGCGATGGATGATCCCATATCCATTGGTGTTTGACATCAGAGATGGTATACGGGTGCTCAGTGAAGACTGGGTACACTGGACGGACTCGCCGAGAACTCCCAGATGGTATTATACCTCACGTCAGATGGCAGTTCTCAGGTGACACTTGTACAGGTTAGTCTGTAGACCCGAGATCGTCATAGAGTCTTGTGTGATTCCCACTGTGCTTTTATCTCCACCTTACCACGTCCATGAGGGCATGCAAAACGGTGGTCTTTGGGTACAGTCCCGAGTCACATGGAGGCAATGAGCGATAGGAGGGGTTTCGTCTCTCCCGGTATTGGGGGTTGATGTTGCGCTGTGCTCGATTGGCCGTAACAGGGAAGTCCCTGGCCAGGGCTGATCAGAGATTTGCCGGTAAGTGTTACCAGTAGTTTCTCGACCCGTTATGAGCCTCACATCGGCACGACTTATCGGTTATTGGGGTCTGACGTTTACCACCCCTAGACTTGATATGCGACATATCAGACGAACAGACCGGACTGTACGGTAAGTGTTACTGGTTGGATTCACAGGAGTGTGAGCGGGCTGGCTCGTCGATCTTCTGATCGCTCAATACCCGGATGGCCGTTACATTTAGCAGACCGCTTGCGGCTTGTGGGTGCTTGATATGATCAGCATCTGCTGCCGGAGTATTGACGAGTCTTTAGAGTCCTACACAGAGGTTTCCTGGCTCAAGCGAAACGAAATAGGGGCGCATATGAGATATGTGTGGGACCGAGAATGATGCATGTATGTGATACCGTATTTCATTCTCGCGATGAATGTTTCGATTGGTTATATGCGATATAACCTAGTTATCGAATCAAAGATTGATTCGATAAGTCGATTCATTGGATACTAGTCGGTTATGTGCGACATGACCGGATCATTGAATCAAGTGTTGATTTAATGATTTAATGTATAATTATATATTTGATATATTACTTTGCATTAACTAGTATTGGTTCACTTTAAAAGGTTTTTCTCACTTGATGTTCACAAGTTGTATATGTGATATACTTTTGTGCACTTGATTGTATCATGTTTGATGATACATATACACTTGGATTTGTGTAAAGACTTAAACCATGTTTAGTGAATGGCTAGGGTTTCATATTTTCACTTAATCTTTATCTTTTCTTTTTTGAGAAATAGATAAATGAAAACAAAATGGTTTCTTTTTATCATGAAGCTTGTTGAAGCTTCATGAAGCTTTGACCAAGTGACCATTTTGTCTTCATGCTTAACCCTAACCATTCCCACTAACCATGGTCTATTCTCTACACCTAACCAAGGTTAGAAGATAATAAGTATTCATTTTATTATTCTTTTTGAAAAAACTTATCATATTCTATCTTCTTCTTCTTCTTGATCTTCAAGAAAAAGCTTACTAGCTTTAATGGCACTTTGAGCAAAAGAGTGAGAAATCCAATTCTAAAGTGAACCCACCTCCTATTTCTTCATCCTCTACCTCTTGCCAAGTAGTTTTGGGTGTTTTCTTCACAAGTTTCATGACTTGGTGAAGTTGGAGCTTGATCTAGTGTAGCCTCGACGTAGATCATCTTCGGCATCGTAGCCGACGACTTGTCCGCTCATTTCTCCGATGAAGCCGATGCAAGAGTCCGAGATCCGACTAGGACAGCGAGAGGAAGTCTACGTGGAGCTAAGGAAGTGGAGAAACGGATCTACAAAGGTTGTAGCTTCTCACTTTTAGTTAAGTTGTTAACTAGCTTAATGTTTCGCCTAAAATTCTAGTTAACGATCCGTATTAGGGTTTCTCGGCACCGGAAAAATTTGAAATTGGCATGGTTGATACCTTGTGAGACTTCATTAGAGTGCCTAGGAACCCTACAAGGACGTTCCCCAATTTGTCATAGGTCAAAGCCATTTTGACATTCCGCAGCCAATCTTTATAGTTTGGCCCTGTCAGTATATTTTTCTCTAAAAGTAACTTAAGTCCAATCATTTTCAGGGTCGCTGCAATTAGGAGAGAGAGAAGAAAACTCTTTAGCATGATGCTCTTGCAAGTTTAGAGTGGTTTTTAATTTATCTAAACTGGATGGCTCCCACTGTTTCTCGAATCCTTCCCCAAACCATAAAAGAAGAATTAGCCAGGACTATTCTCACCATACAATACTTGCTTAACCGTTCAGCCAGGCTAGTGTCGATACTTCGAGGGATGTTTTCCAACGCTTTCGTGAAGTTCCTTAATTAAATAACCTCTTTTCTCTGGGGGCGTAACCCCGCTGACACCTTTCTTGACACCTACTTGGTTTATAGCATTGATCGTTAAGTGATGAATATCCTGATGAGTAACATATACTCACAGTAGGATCGGGATCCAAATATCATCGTATGATAATGTTGAAGGAATCCTACCAACATTCATCAAACTCCAAATGGTATGCATCTATTTGCAAATTTCAGTTTCTTTAGAAATTCCCGATATGTATTTTTGCCCCATGCTCTTATGACCTTGGCGTTGGTCAAAATGTCATAAGTCACATGTCAAGTTCTGCCCATCATTATCTTGTCAATTTGAACCCATCCGTATATATCCCTGACGTTGGCCAAATGATAATACGACTGTCCCAAACTAACTCATCTATCTATGCAATAAATGAATACCCAGCAGCTACCAAACACTATGCCATGGCGTTGGTCAAAATGCATAGCTTGAATACTACTGAATACCCAAATGAAATGACGGAGGGCTACGAATGGTTTTGGCGAAACCGTGAACGTAGTGAACTTGATATAACCGAAGGAACCTGATAGCTTTTAAAAGGAGTGGTTAAAGCTCCGCATTTTAAAAATATCATCTGTTTTAAAATAACCGAGTGGTTTCTTTTAAATTGTTCCAACGATTCAACTTTTTGGTTTATTTTCTTTGCATTATAAATAATGCGTCCCGTCATTAACCTATCATTGCAGAAAACAACGAAAATACAACGTCCTCTTATGCCATCCGCATTCGCCACGGGGTCCCGTCATCACCCGTTAGGTTACTTAACTAACGGCAGAGCGGGGGCTAGGCTAGCGCGGGTGTAAAACATAAGTGACATCAAAATAGCTATCATATATAGATATTGTACATTCGTCAGACGCAATAATTGGCATTCCAGATCTCATATGAACTTTATTGGATTTGCAAGCCATCCGCGTTTGTTTAGAGCCTGCAACAAAAGACGGATTACACAGTTGTGATGAATAGCCATTACCCCACCCTAGACCACTACGGGTACGACGAACTACCCGCCAAATACCCGAAGTGAAGCGGTCTCCCTCAACAAAGTGAGTAGGCCACTAAACACTTCAAAGTACCTGGTAATTTGTGCACGCCACCTTGGGTCTATTTTAGGAGCAAAAACAGTAAAATGAAATAATACAACGGTGGCTACAACTGCAACCTGGATGTGCCCCGCAAAATAATATTACAACATATTACAATTACATCGAATGAATGAATATAACAACCCATCTCAAACCCCGGCTAATCATCACAACAGTCCAATACAGTTCACAACCACAAACTGTAAAAACCATTACAGAAATGTGCAACCCCCTGCCAACCGACATACTAGCAGTTAGGGGAGGTTTACGAACACATTATACAATCACAGATATAATCAAATTAGCAAAGATCGTAAAATTTCGATCAAGAAAACACTTTAGATTCTACTCTGAAACTTCTCTGTGCACCTGAGACTTGAGCAGAAAAAAAAACATCCCAGAAAACACACAAATATCACAGAAGAGTTACTGGTGGAAACTGGATTGAATCGGCCCCAACTCAGCCGTGGATCCGCGGCGGATCGGTGGGATCGGCCGTGGTTCCGCGGCTGTATGGCCGATTCAGGAACCCATTTTCACCAGTATTCTTATAATTCTCTGTAGGTTATACTGCAGCAACCTAAAAAATTTTTAGAGCCTGTTTTAAATTCGACAGAAACTTGTGATATCGATGTCGTTTTCTGGTTCGTTTTGCGTTCAAAATTCTTACGAGTTTGCCAATGAGTTAATTATTGTTTAGCGAGGCTCTGATACCACTGTAAGTCGATGTACAACACCCCACGACTTGCGGGGAGGCGGAAAAATGAAAAACGATCTTGTTTTAGGCGTAAACATCGACTAACCGAGAATCTTTGCTTAAACAATAACTAACAAGAAACCATAGAAGAGTTAACTACTATGATAAGTGATTATACCTATAGAACCGAGTCCTTCATCTTGTCGTTCTCCACGTCCTCTCCGGCCTTCTCTATGTAGTAGAAGATCCACCCGAGAGCTTAACTACAAGCTTCACCTCTAACTTGAGGTAACTAGGTTTCTTAAATCGCTAATCTAAGTAACCGAGGTGATATAGAGAATGGTTAAGGATTAAGTAGTCTACTCTAATCCTTGGTCTCAACACATGAGAGGGGAGTATTAGGGTTTGAAAAGAGAGAACTTGAGGAGAGAGAAAGTGAGCAAGAGAATGAGATGAGATAATGATCTATCATAATATATATCAAGCATTATCATTTATCCAATAAAAGAAAATAAAGGATTAATCATCATGCTTAATAAATACAAGAGGGTGATTCATCTCCATGAGTCATTAAGCATTTATGATGCATTAATGACATGGATGAATCACTCAAATGACTCACTAATCTCATTTAATGCATATGCCACCTTAACCCCCAAGTCACCATCTTCTAGAAGCTTCTTGCGTAATTACGAGAACGCCCCTCCTATCCGTGAAAACACGGAAAAACTTTAGACTGTATAAATCCAATAACCTGATACTAGAAACTGGCTTAAACCAAAGCCGGCTAGTAAAAACTGTCCGGATGTCGTACGTGCGTAAACACACGTATGCGTCCGAACCCTTATCGTAAAACCATACGACCTCTATATCGTTTCGCCTGGAGTAGGGAAACTCTCTGTGTGGGACTCTAGAGACTCGACTACTACGCTGGCAGTGGGTTTAACCATAGACCGCAAGCGGCACTAGCTGTACGTAACGGTCCCCAGGTAGATGTCGATAAGAAGGCCGATGAGGAAACCCATCCGAACTCCTACTGAGTCTGATATGACAATCTCTGTACAGTCCGGTCTGTTCGTCTAAGACTATCGCATATCGGGCCTAGGGGGCGGCAAGCGTCAGTCCCCTAATAGCGGTATAAGTCATGTCGGAGTGAAGTCCATTACACCCTGAGAAACTACTGGAACCTACCAGCAAATCTCGCTTGCCCTGGCCAGGGACTTTGCGTAATGGCTCTCTGACACAGCGCGATATCAACCCCCAATACCGGGAGAGACGAATCCTGTCTAACCGCCACTGCCTCCAAGTGCTCGGGACTGCACCCAACTGCTACCTGTTTGCACGACTCCTTTGAGCCGTGGTAGGGTAGCAATCTAAGAACAGTGGGACACACTCAAGGCGAAGTAGCATTGTCAAGTCTGCTGACTATGCTGTACTCATGTCACCTGGGAACTTTTAACTGACGACTGGTATAAAACCAACCAACAGTTCCCTGTGAGTCCTGTCCGGTGTACCCGTAACCTAACTAGCACCTGTATACTATCTCCATTACGACGTACTGACGGCTGTGGGATAGACCATCTCCCCAACTGGGATGAGAAGCATACACACTAGTCTACTCTGGAGTATCGATGCCCTGTCTCGATAATCCTATGACTAGGGACCTGAATAAGAATGTGCTTATAGACTACCCAGCCCCCACTAGTGTGACTGCCATCACAACGCTGGTAGTCAAGCAAGATCCCAAGAGCTCTATCAATACGTATACTCACATATTAAGATAGAAAAACCAAGTAGCATACTACCATGTTTAGCAAGACTGTTATATACATGTGAATATCCCAAGCTTCCATTAAGTAATATACAAACTAGTATGATAAAATAATGGCCCCTAGGGCATATACACTAACAGTATAATACCATCTGGGAGTTCTCGGCGAGTCCTTCCAGTGTACCCAATCTCCACTGAGCACCCGTATACCATCTCTGATGTCAAACACCAATGGATATGGGATCATCCATCGCCCATCTCATGGGTCGAGAAGCGTATACTCTAGTCTACTCTGGTATATCGATGCCTTGTCTCGATACACCTACGACTAGGAACATTAAAGGATGAACTTATGGACTACCATGGCCCCACTAGTATGATCTGCATCATAGTCCTGGTAGTCAAGTACACATCCTAAGGGCTTTACGAACATGTAACTATAAGATAGTATCAAGAGACAAGTATACATGTTAAGATAAAGAGCAACCAGATAGCATACTATCATATCGAGCAAGAAAGTCCTCTCTATATATGTCCAAGCATCCAATATAATATACATCATCTGTACAATACTGGCCTCTAGGGCATACATACAACTAACATATACAGGTGTGAGTACGATACAACAGTAACCCACCTACCAAAGCAATCACCGTAAGGAATGTATGCCCCAAGCCGCTGATAATCCAAGCGGTAAAACCTGCAAGAAATTATGGCACAACGGGGGTGAGTTGCCAACTCGGTGAATAAAAGTACATCACAAGGTAGAAATCGAAATGCACAACGATACCTAGGTTATAAATATAATACTATCATATCCTGCACTAATATAATATATGATATGCATATGTATCATAAATGTAACTCTATCCATCACATAAACCCAAAATAGAATGTATCAATGCAAATGACATGTATCTAGGTATAAGCCCATAAGTAGCCGAAAATATATATGTAAAACCTCTTCTTTAAAATAGCCGCGGAATACATATGTCACGGTATAAAAGCAGACGTGATAGTATGAAATATAATAGGTATCTTATTTAAGATATACGTCCTGCTATTTTAATGAATAGTGTTAAGAGGTTTACAATTTAAAAGATTCCAATGTCATACCAATACCAGACACGTCAAAATAATGAGACTATAGCTCGATTTTGAATTTCCTTTTTATATGCAACTACTTGTAAAAAGATATGCAGGTACTGTCCCCCGGATCAGTCCTGGTCGGCTACAATAACTCATAACATAACTGTATACCTTGTATGATAGCAACATATCAACATCTAGATGTCCAGCATCGACACCCGAAATCAGAAATCCCTCATGTCCATCACCGACACGCAAATCCTCAAATCTCTCGTGTCCATCACCGACACGCAAATGCCGATATCGTCGACACCATCTCAACACATGATCGCCACCCGATATCTCTGGTCCCGGTCGGTATCCCCTGGATATCCGCCGTGCCCAAATCGAGCCCCGGTCAGTATCCCCTGGATATCTATCGTGCCCATCTCTATCTCCGGTATCGCGTATCATCGCTAGGCTTCCCGCCTCTACTGCGGCTATCCTGCCCCTCGGTCTCGACCGGGTCCACCATGTATCCGACTGTATACTCCCCCACTCAGCCCGGATAAGTAGCAAGTCCGTAACCGTATATCTCCCCCACTCGGTTCGGAATAAAATAATCAAAAAACATCAAGATCATGGTGGACGTCAACTCATCATATCCAGAAATATCAAGTAAAGAATAAGAATACTTGCATAGATCATTCTGATGATATATTATATATATACATATATAACAGTGTCCCATACTACTGATACATATCATCAAAAGTAAAACATCCTGAAAACTTATAAGAATCAAATACGAATACCCATGGTACTGGTATTCGCAATGCTTAACAGGTAATAAAGGTAAAATACGTAAATAAAGTCATATAAGCAATAAACGTAACAATTCTACCATGTCATGGCAATACTAATGATGTGTAGTGTAGCATACTCGTCTGTGCTCGTGCAGCATGGTAATCATTAGTATTTGTGCAAGTGTTCTATAAGTGTATAAAGCATACTCGTATCGAAATCTACATACGCAATAGGTAGTATAGCGGTCCTACAATGACATGACAGTACCAATGAGGTGTAGTGTAACATGTGCGTATGTGCTTGTGTAACATAGTACTCATTGGTAGTTGTGCAGTGTTCTATCATTGTATTTGTATAAAGGAAACGTATATCATCGAGAAATGTATCACGAACATGTAAAGTAAATCTAAACGTAACTATTAATGTAACTACTTGCTATGAGCTATACCATTATCTTTGGAAATAGAACGAAACGTTGGTTTTGAAATAAGGAAGATGCCTTAGGTTAAAAATAGATATTCGTTTTGGAAATTGGTATCGCATCCTTGTCATTTATCATTAAAAAAGGGAAACGATTCGTTAGTTTTTAAAAGAGTATAGCTCACTCAAGTATGATTGAAGCATCTTGCACACCTTTCCGCTGCTCCCACTGTCTACGAAGCGCTCTGGCTGTATCATGTACACGCTCTTTTCTAAATCACCATTTAGAAAAGAGGTCTTGACATCCATCTGCCAGATTTCATAGTCATGGTATGCAGCAATGGCAAGTAGGATCCCGACGGACTTAAGCATAGCTACTGGAGAAAAAGTCTTGTCATATTCGACTCCTGGTCGTTAAGGGAAACCTTTTGCTAAAAGTCTTGCTTCGAAGGTCTCAACCTTTCCATCTACACCAGTTTTCTTCTTAAAGATCCACTTGCTCCCAATGGGTTTTACCCCTTCAGGAGCAACTTCCAAAGTCCACACTTTGTTGGTGTACATGGATTCTATCTTAGATCGCATAGCATCTAGTCATTTCACAGAGTCCCCACTTGTGATGGCCTGCTCGAAACTAGTTTGGTCATAATCTTCCATGATTCAATCCTCGCTCCCACCGTCTATAAGAAAACCGTAGTATCTCTCAGGTAGATGAGGAACCCTACTAGATCTGCGGAGTGGCTGGGGTTCGTCGGAGACTATTGAATCCTCCGGTTCTACCAAATCGTAAGTTATAGTTTGTGTAGCTGGAACTTCTACCAGCTCTACCTCATTAACACTAATTTCTTTTACAAGAAATTCCTTTTCTAAAAAGGTGGCATGCCGAGAAACAAACACATTTTGTTCCTCGGTGTGGTAGAAGATATACCCTCATGAATGTTTGGGATATCCTACAAACTTACACAGAACAGACCTTGTCTCGAGCTTATCCGGATTTTGCGTTTTAACATAAGCCGGACAACCCATATCTTAATAAAATTAAGACATGGTCTCTTCCCCTTCCATATCTCATATGGAGTGGTAGGCACGGATTTGGCAGGAACCATATTCAATAGGTATGCAGCTGTCTCAGCGCATAACTCCAAAAGGAAATAGGTAACTCAGCAATACTCATCATAGAGCGCACCATATCTAATAGGGTGCGATTCCTCCGCTCCAAAACTCCATTATGCTTTGGTGTGTTGGAGATAGTGCCCTCAGAGTCAATTATTAGGTCACAGGTACGTGACTGCAATGATTGATGGAGGACCTATCCCGGTAGGACAGTCTTACTCGAGATGATAGTATGCTATCTGGTTTACCTTTATCATCGTGTACTGCTTTAGGTGACCTGACAAGTTGCTATTGCACGTTGATAGAGCCCCTAGGATTCTTGCTTGACCACCAGCAGTATGAGGGCGATCATATAAGTGGGAGCTGGGGGTCTATAAGCACATCCTTAAAAGGTCCCTAGTCGTGGGAGATTCGAGACAGGGCATCGATTCTCCAGAGTAGACTAATGTATACAGTCGAGACCCCGACGAGGGGCGGTGGCCGGTCTCTCAAGCCACTGGTGTCAGTTGGTTCACCTAAGATGTATACAGGTGCTCATTGGGTTATGAGTACACCGGACAGGACTCGCCGGGAACCTGCTAGTTGGTCATATACCAGACGTCAGATGGCAGTTCCCTGGTGACATGTGTGCAGGTTAGTTCATCGACCTGGGGATCGTCATTTGTCTCGTGTGAGTTTCCACTGTACTTTGATTACTACCCTACCACGGCTCAAAAGAGTCGTGCAAACAGGTTTTAGTTGGGTACAGTCCCGAGCCACATGGAGGCAGTGAGCGTATCTTCAGGGGTTCGTCTCTCCCGGTATTGGGGGTGAGGTCGTGCTGTGTCTAGGAGAGCCATTACACGAAGCCCTCGGCCGAGGCAAGGAGATTTACTGGTAGGTATTCCAGTAGTATCTCAGGGTGTTCTGGGCTACACTCCGACACGACTTGTACCGCTTTTGGGGGTCTGACTTTTACTAACCCCCTAGGCCCGCCATGCGATGCTCATAGACGAACGGACCGGACTGTACGGATATTGTCACTGACAGGCTCAGTAGGGAGTCAGGCTGAGTTCGCTCACAGACGTCCCTTTTGGTCAATACCCGGTAGCCCGTTATGTATTGGCTTATACCTCTAACGTGCTAGTGGTTAAATCCACAACCAAGGTGTTGACGAGTCTTTAGAGTCCCCCACATTCTGTTACTCAGCTTTCGGGCGAAAGGTTGTAGAGACCGTATGGAGATATGGCAAGGTCCGATCAGATACGTGCGGTATTGCACGGATCCGGATCGGACAGTTTGTACTATAGGCCGTATGGATATATGGCAGGGTTCGATCAGATACGTGCGGTATTGCACGGATCAGGATCGAACGGATATTACTAGCCGGCTTTGGTTTAAGCCGGATCCTAGTATAGTACAGTGTAGACTTTGTCTCATTGCATTTGTATTTCGGTCGAAATACAGATGCGGGTGTGTATGCACAGTATCGGGGTTTTCCTGTAATTTATTACGGGACCAGTTTTCTGGAGTTGCCAGTTTGCTTTCCGTTTCGGCCAATTTCCTTTGTATCGTTCATTGGCCGAAGATTGGTGGAGGAGGGTTTATTTGCTTTGTTGCAAATAGGCATTTGTGGAGGGGGTTCTTTGCATCTTATTTGTATCATGATGGTTTTCATGATGAGCACCATCACTTGACTTCTTCTTCTCATGATGGCTTGACTTTTTGAAGCCATCATGCATTAGATGATGGTTGCCTTGGAGTGTTGGAATTGTTGTGATCATTTGGTTTTCTCTCATCATCATTTGCTTTTCACCCACCCCCTTGTTTTTGCTTTCTCTCTCCAATCACATAAAAAAAGGGGGGCCGGCCACTTTTAATGGATGAGGAAAATGCTTCTCTTTTGGGTTGGGAGGAAAATGATACTCTCATTCTTTATATATCACATTTTTTCCTCACCTCTCTCCAAGTTCCTTTTCCTCCACCACAAAGGCATCTCCATGAACCCCAAAGTGAGACTTGAGTCCTACACAATATTCTACAGTAAATCTTGGGTACGTCGAGTAGCCGGCTTCGTGCCCGAGTTGCCTCGGCATTGAGGTGGGAGCCCGTAAAAGAAGTAGGCGATGTGGCGCCCTTCCGGCAAGGTGGTGACGACGGGACATTCCGCAGGAGATCGGGACGATGATGAGAAGACCGGAGGACTTGGATCGTCGGTATATCTCTATTCCCATTCTTGTAGATAGCTTGGACTAATTAATGGTTCGATCCGGGTATTAGTGCGCGGCGGTTTGCCAGTTCAAGTAAAATTAAAGTTTATCACCGCTTCTGCATTTGGCCGTCGGATTGACGGCCGGGGTGCCGCCGTGCACTTACAGTGGTATCAGAGCCTCGCCATTAACTTAGTCTAGCTTTCCTTAGTGTGTTTTACAATTCCGATCGAAGAAATGTTCTGAAAACCCAATATCACCCACGACAGTTTTCTGTTGTTTTTTTTCAGTCTCGAAATTTTTTTCAGGTTGTATAAAAGTACTGTACAGGAAGTTATAAGGCTTCTGGAAAAATTCGGGTCATTGATCCATCAAGGGGAGCGCGGAACCGCGGCCAAAACCCACCTTGGGCCGCGGTTCCGCCGCAGTATGTAAAGATCAATGGGCCAAATTTCTCCAGTGGGCTTCTGGGGTGATTTTAGGGGTTTTGGAATGTTAATATTGGGCCCAGATTTTCTTGATGTGCTACAGTAGTACTTGGGGCCCACTTGTTATATTTTGATCGATCGGATATTTTTAAACACATTATTTCACAGTATTTACATTATATCTGCGAACGTGAATGTCACTCGATCGGTAAATCCGGTCTAACTGCTATAGCCCGGTTAGACGGATTTGCGAACGTGACTTTCACGTTGATGTTCTGTTTTTGCTGTGATGTTGCGGATCGGTCGTGGGGGATAGCCTGGATGCAATGCTAGTACATTTGTGGTTGTATTATGTACATTTGATATTGCGGGGCGAGCGTCCGACATGTGGGCTGCCGTCACTGCCTGATTGTATTATTATTTTGGGGCACGGCCAGGTTGCGGTCGATGTACCCGTTGTATGTATATTTTACTTTCTGTACTAGGATTGCCCCGCGGAGGGGTGCACGGATAGCCGGATTCTAGAGGGAAACAAGCCCGCATCTCATGGCATTGAGACGGAAGGGGCTTCACTCTGGGATTGGCGGGCTATTCGCCGCACTCGTAGGGGGTACAGGTTGACCCAGGAGGGGTGCCCAAGTTACCGGATTTCGTGAAGTGCCGGGTGGTCCATTCACATCGCTGAAGGGGGCTGCCTCGCTTCAGGTTTTGGCGGGTGACTTGCCGCGCCCGTAGGGGTCTAGGTTTTCATTGCGCAGGCTATCCACACGACCAGGGGAACGTCGGGTTTCAGCGGCTCTGTGAAACCCGGGGATCCCAGATATCTGTATTGTTTCTGTGATGCTGTTCATTCTCTGTGATGTTGCATTTTATTCACGCCTTGAGCGAATATAATATATTGGTATATATATTAGTAGATGTTGTATATGTTTTGCATCCGCGCTAGTCCAGTCCCCGCTCTGTCGTTAGTTAGCTAACCTAATGGGTAATGACGGGACCCAGTGGCGAATGCGGATGGCATATACGTACATCAGTATATTTTCGTTCTTTGTGGTGTGATCAATTGATGGGACTGCATTGATTCGGATCAATGCAAGTTAAAAAAAACCTAATCTGATGTTGTTGGAACACTTTTCAAAAAGCTGTTATTGCAAGGACGTTCACTTTTGTTTTGCATCGCGGTATTCATTTAGAATATCCTGCTCCTCAGTCGACGAGGCAAGCGCCGAGATCCCTTCACCGGGAGTGACCCCTTGGACAATAAGTTTGCGTCAGGGCATTAACTTCACTATAGCCGATTACTTTTGCTTTGCATCGTGGTATTCAGTTGGAATATCCTGCACCCCATTCTACGGGGAAAGAGCCGAGATCCCTTCACCGAGAGTGACCTCTTTAGCGGAAGTTGTCGTCACTATATTTCTAAAAAGCTATCCGTTCCTTCGACGATATCAAGTTCATTACGTTAAAGGTTTTCGCCAGAAACCATTCGTAGCCCTCCGTCGTTTCATATGGATAGTCAATAGTATTCAAGCTGTGTTTGTTGGCCAAAGTCAAGGCACAGTGTTTGGTAGCTGTTGGTTATTCATATGCAGCATAGATAGATGCGTTGGTTTGGAACAGTCGTATAGCCTTGTTGGCCAAAGTCAAGGGCTTGTGCGGGTGGATTCGAATCAACCTGGAGAATGACGGGTAGAACTTGACATGTGACTTATGATTTGTTGGCCAAAGTCAAGGTCATAAGAGCATGGGGCAGAAATCACATCGGGAGTTTCAAAAGAACTGAAACTTGCCAGATATGCGCATACCTTCTGGAGTGTGGTAGCGTGAGCGGATTCCGTCACGTTATCATGTGATGATAGTTGGATCCCGATTCCTGCTGATGAGTTAGTTTACTCCTCGGGTGACCCCGACTAATTCTTCTTTCAGGTTTGGAGGAGAATTTGAGGTACAGTGGGAGGATTCCAGATTAGATAAATTGGTAACCATTCTGATCTAGGTTAGAGTGCACGCTGAGTGTTTCTTTTCTCTCTCTCTTTGGCAGCGACCATTGACCCGACCCTAAGACTATGACTCAGTGACCAAGTTGACCGAACCTTCTTTAACACTGGCTTTTGGATTGTCAGAGTTGCAAACCTCATTGCCACTCCTACTTTTACCCTTTTCTCCAGGACACCCCGTATTACTACGAACGTCCACTTCCATTGGACAAAACCATCGTATGGTTATATACGAACTCGAAGGGATTTATTCGAGGATGGTTTCCGGTTCTGGAGAAAACGGATAGGATTATTCAGTTGTCTTTTCCTTTTACCTTCTCTCAGGTTGCGAGTACTCCTTGGTTTAGGAGATAGTACACCTATTACGCAAATTGGATAGTCTTCTTCCAAACCTTAGGCTGGTGCCGACCGGTAGGGAATGAAGAAAACCAATTAGCCTGACGATGGTGTACAGAAGGTATTAAGTTCAGACAAAGCAAGGGATTAGTAAGAGGGCAAAGTAAATTGCAACAGATATTCACGACCAAACCAAGTATTCCTTCGCCAATCCTAAAATCACCTTTGTATTTCTCCAGGACACTCCGTATCACTACGAAGATCCACAGTTTATTGGATACTCCATCGTATGGTTATATACGAACTCGAAAGGAACTTGTTCCAGTTCGGGGATGGATTCTGGTCCAGGAGAAATAGGAATAAGGTTCATTCGGTTGTCTTTTATCTTCACCCTCTCTCATTGCGAGTGTTCCTAGGATTGGGATAGTACACCCATTATGCTTATTGGATAGTCTTCTTCCAAACCATAGGCTGGTGCCGAACGGTAGGGAAGGAAGAAAACCATTTGGCCTAAAGGGGTGTGCAGAAGGTAAAGACTAAAGACATATGAAGGGATTTGGAGAGGTGGCAAAGAATTATACGGTTACAGTCGTGAATCTGGAAGAGGCATTACTAAGAATACCAAGATACCCCATCGAAACATTTCGATGTTTCAGTCTCACTGTGTACTGTTAAAGGAAAACTGATTTCCCGATTAGACACTTGCTCCAGGGTATGTATTTACCAGGTATGATTCTCACATCTGCATGGTTTTACAGATGATGAGTGGGAGTAGGTTATTGGGAATTGGGTGATCATCCTCATTATATCGGGATTCGTTGTAATCAGTGATATTTGAGGAGATCGCCTGGGTTGTTTGCCGGTCGGCAAATATTTGGTTTTGAATATCCGCTGTTATGCACCAATTTCAAATTGATATATCTGTACGTCTATTTTCATAGAGTGAGATGTACCTTTTTGAAATTATGTCTATGACATTTACCTATATCAGTGGATGGTTAGGTAAGGAGCATTGAACAGCGGTGTAATTCTTCTTAACCATAAGTACAGTTTTCAACCTACGACACATAGTGAATGAGTTATCAGACTCAAGGGACTTATACAGAGTATTGTATGTTGTCCAGGGTCCATCAGGACAGAGGGGTTGGTCCTCGTACTATATTCGGTTTACTTATGACTTCTCTAGTTTTTAGACAGGTGTTTCGTGGAAACACAGGATCTGAATTTTGAGAAGTTATAGGTATTTGAATAGAGTAGAGAACCAGGTATAGCAAGTATCGGGATTCTTCAAAGAGATCGAAGATGTAGATACTTGTCAATGGTATTCAGTTGCTAGTAATGATAAAGAGATCTTGCTTCTCTTTCAGGTTACTCATAATTGGAAGCATTCCTGAGTTGAGTAATGCTGATCGGCCTCCTTCCATTTAGTTGACATGCACTGGAGACAGTTGCATGTTTTGGATCTGGTTCAATTAAATCAGTGCCTCTGGTCCTATATGGGATATAGAACAGTTCATATCTTAACGATGTTAAGGTACGGGGAGTTGTCCGGTTTATGATTAAAACCAGACACTGGACAACTCAAGGCACGTTTCTGTAATGGCTGTTCGTGGGTTGACCCAGGCTATGACGAGGGTTGACTTTCTACCATCTGGATGAACAATAGCGATATTGTTCTAGACTCGCCACAGTTTTATTAAAAATGGATTTTTTCATAAAACAGTAGTGGGAGTATGGTAGAACTGGAAGTGATTCCAGAACCACAAACGATTACTGAAGATTTGATAAGGAACCTTAAGATTCAATCCGGTTTGACATTCCATTGGCCACTCCGCAGATACGGTGGGTAACTTCAGGCACCCGAGAGGTACTACGGTATCCTCAAGGACGGTGACAGGGAAGTTCTTGTTTACCCACAATTACCATTGCTGTTGTTCCAGGCTGCGAGACCTGGCGGGAGGATGAGTATAGCGTCGTTCTAAACTAGTTTTAGAAGTGTACGTGTATATGACTCTGCCAGAGGGTTGTCGTAGTCAGTGGGAGCAGCGGAAGTATTGGTGGACAGGTAACTTATGTCTATTTATAGACTGAAGCACCAGTAGCGGAGATAGATTATCTATTTCTGACGTGACAGTCATAGGTTTGACTTCATCAGAATAGGGGATGGATCTGTTGAGAAGGTAGTAGGGTGTGATATCCTGGTATTTGGATGACATACACAGAGTAGGAAAGGAAACTCCTATACTACAATCGGTTATACTTTGGTCGTCACACAGTGGTTTCTCCACACAGGACTTGGACATTATATCAGACATACTGGTTACTGGATCTATGGTATTAGATCTAGATTTGGGTGGTTTCCCAATCAGGGTACTTGACAGCATTCTAAGAGTATTTAGGATGGACGACTCCTGGTACGGTAGTGTACCTGCAGGTGATGGAGTCACCCTCTCTAAAGGTGTCTTACAGACTAAAGGGGAGAGGGATGTGCATGATTGGCAGATCACTTGCTCAGGCAATTGAGTCAATCATGAGATGTCAAGTACCACACCAGACATTGTTCTTGCACTAGATGCAATAAGTTGACATTAATCCAATCCTGGAGAAACAGTCGGAAGCAGTTTTAGAACATAAGTGGATGTTCTAGGGATATGATAACGACAGCCTCATTCGGGAAACAGTTATCATTCCAGGCTTCCAAGGTGACATGGACGACAAGGAGGTTGTCAGAGTTATAGTTTTCCTTCTGATGAGGGGAAGTATTTTGGACAGGTGGTCCAAGGCAATACTGAGGGTGGCATGGCGCAGGATACTGATTAAGTTCAGTTGACGATACAGTCTAAGAAGTTTGGATTTGGAGCTCATTTATGAGCTATGTCCCATCAGACATCCAGACACATTCTAAGACAGGTATTGCTCATTTCGGGAGATGGGTTTCTCCGCGAACTTGAGATATAGAGAGACATAGAAAGATACATCAAGGCGGATCCACTCACTGAGGCTATTCCTCGAACGCAATAGTTCCACAAGCGAGCTTTGTGGGACTGATTAGTAGAGGAGTTGGGTGTTCGGTATCACACGGGCTGTGAGTATGCGACATCGCAATAGTTAGCCTTGAGTGCAAGTGGGAGATTGTTGGAGATAGTGCCCTCAGAGTCAATTATTAGGTCATAGGTACGTGACTGCAATGATTGATGGAGGACCTATCCCGGTAGGACAGTCTTACTCGAGATGATAGTATGCTATCTGGTTTACCTTTATCATCGTGTACTGCTTTAGGTGACCTGACAAGTTGCTATTGCACGTTGATAGAGCCCCTAGGATTCTTGCTTGACCACCAGCAGTATGAGGGCGATCATATAAGTGGGAGCTGGGGGTCTATAAGCACATCCTTAAAAGGTCCCTAGTCGTGGGAGATTCGAGACAGGGCATCGATTCTCCAGAGTAGACTAGTGTATACAGTCGAGACCCCGACGAGGGGCGGTGGCCGGTCTCTCAAGCCACTGGTGTCAGTTGGTTCACCTAAGATGTATACAGGTGCTCATTGGGTTATGAGTACACCGGACAGGACTCGCCGGGAACCTGCTAGTTGGTCATATACCAGACGTCAGATGGCAGTTCCCTGGTGACATGTGTGCAGGTTAGTTCATCGACCTGGGGATCGTCATTTATCTCGTGTGAGTTCCCACTGTACTTTGATTACTACCCTACCACGGCTCAAAGGAGTCGTGCAAACAGGTTTTAGTTGGGTACAGTCCCGAGCCACATGGAGGCAGTGAGCGTATCTTCAGGGGTTCGTCTCTCCCGGTATTGGGGGTGAGGTCGTGCTGTGTCTAGGAGAGCCATTACACGAAGCCCTCGGCCGAGGCAAGGAGATTTACTGGTAGGTATTCCAGTAGTATCTCAGGGTGTTCTGGGCTACACTCCGACACGACTTGTACCGCTTTTGGGGGTCTGACTTTTACCAACCCCCTAGGCCCGCCATGCGATGCTCATAGACGAACGGACCGGACTGTACGGATATTGTCACTGACAGGCTCAGTAGGGAGTCAGGCTGAGTTCGCTCACAGACGTCCCTTTTGGTCAATACCTGGTAGCCCGTTATGTATTGGCTTATACCTCTAACGTGCTAGTGGTTAAATCCATAACCAAGGTGTTGACGAGTCTTTAGAGTCCCCCATATTCTGTTACTCAGCTTTCGGGCGAAAGGTTGTAGAGACCGTATGGAGATATGGCAAGGTCCGATCAGATACGTGCGGTATTGCACGGATCCGGATCGGACAGTTTGTACTATAGGCCGTATGGATATATGGCAGGGTTCGATCAGATACGTGCGGTATTGCATGGATCAGGATCGAACGGATATTACTAGCCAGCTTTGGTTTAAGCCGGATCCTAGTATAGTACAGTGTAGACTTTGTCTCATTGCATTTGTATTTCGGTCGAAATACAGATGCGGGTGTGTATGCACAGTATCGGGGTTTTCCTGTAATTTATTACGGGACCAGTTTTCTGGAGTTGCCAGTTTGCTTTCCGTTTCGGCCAATTTCCTTTGTATCGTTCATTGGCCGAAGATTGGTGGAGGAGGGTTTATTTGCATTGTTGCAAATAGGCATTTGTGGAGGGGGTTCTTTGCGTCTTATTTGTATCATGATGGTTTTCATGATGAGCACCATCACTTGACTTCTTCTTCTCATGATGGCTTGACTTTTTGAAGCCATCATGCATGAGATGATGGTTGCCTTGGAGTGTTGGAATTGTTGTGATCATTTGGTTTTTTCTCATCATCATTTGCTTTTCACCCACCCCCTTGTTTTTGCTTTCTCTCTCCAATCACACAAAAAAAGGGGGGGCCGGCCACTTTTAATCTTTTGGGTTGGGAGAAAAATGATACTCTCATTCTTTATATATCACATTTTTTCCTCACCTCTCTCCAAGTTCCTTTTCCTCCACCACAAAGGCATCTCCATGAATCCCAAAGTGAGACTTGAGTCCTACACAATATTCTACAGTAAATCTTGGGTACGTCGAGTATCCGGCTTCGTGCCCGAGTTGCCTCGGCATTGAGGTGGGAGCCCGTAAAAGAAGTAGGCGATGTGGTGCCCTTCCGACAAGGTGGTGACGACGGGACATTCCGCAGGAGATCGGGACGATGATGAGAAGACCGGAGGACTTGGATCGTCGGTATATCTCTATTCCCATTCTTGTAGATAGCTAGGACTAATTAATGGTTCGATCCGGGTATTAGTGCGCGGCGGTTTGCCAGTTCAAGTAAAATTAAAGTTTATCACCGCTTCCGCATTTGGCCGTCGGATTGACGGCCGGGGCGCCGCCGTGCACTTACATGGTGTATACGGAGGAATAAGCTGAGAGAGAATCCCATTCTCTTTTAGATAATCTCGGAATTCCGTGCTTAAGTATTCTCCTTCTCGATCAGATCAAAGGACTTTATTACTTTTACCCATCCGGTTCTCTACTTCGTTCTTATATTCCTGAAATTTCTCAAAAGCTTTAGATTTGTGTTTCAACAGGAACACATGTCCGAATCTTGAGAGATCATCAGTGAATGTAATGAAGTACGAGGAACCATTCCTAGCATGTGTAGACATAGGACTGCATACATCACTATGTATCAGTCCCAAGAGTTCAGTAGCTCTTTCTCCGTGTCCTGTAAACGGAGTTTTGGTCATCTTTCCTTTGAGACATGACTCGTAAGTTTCATAAGATGTAAATTTGAACGGATTCAAATATCCATCTTTATGCAACTTCGCTAGTCTTGTCGCATTGATATGACCAAGTCTACAATACCATAAGAAGGCTTCGTTCATTTCTAATCTTTTCCTCTTGTGTGTGTTATGTATATTTAGAACAGTATTTTGATTTTAGAACGTATATACCGTTACATAACGTACCAAACCCAATCAACACTTGATTTAGGAAAATGTTCATAATATTTTTCTCTAGTGCAAAGTTATATCCTTCTTTATCTAATAAAGAAACAGATATTATGTTGCACATCATCGACGGTACGTAATAACAGACGTTCAAAATCAATGTATTACCATTTGGCAATACTAGGTGATATTCGCCGACAGCTTCGACAGCAACAATTGCTCCGTTCCCTACTATGAGGGACATATCACCCTTTCCCAGTTCTCTACTTCTTCTTAACCCTTGTAACATATTACAAATGTGGGATCCTGATTCGATATCTAATACCTAGGACGTAGAGCAGACTGAGAAACGGTTCTCAATAACTAACACACCCGAAGAAGATGCATCAGAATGCTCTTTCTTCGTTCGGGTTGCGTGAGAATCTTGGTATTCCTCTATTCCTTACTCAGATTTAAGACAGTCATAAGATAGAGCGGAACCAACGTTTCCCAGCTCCGTATAATAAGCGGGTTCGGTCAATACATCTATATTATTATCTTGATTAAGGCGTGTCATGGCCGCTACCTGGAGAGAGAGAAGAAAACACTTTAGCGTGCACTCTTTCAAGATTAGATTGGTTATTATCTTATCTAATCAGGATGGTTCCTACCGTTTTTATCAAATCTTCCTTCAAAGCCTAAAAGGTAAGATTAACCGGGATTAATTACACCCTACAAGTTCGCCAATCATTCAACCAGGAAGGTATTGGTACTCCGAGGGAGTCTCCCCATGCTTTCATATGGAACTAATTAAATAACATCGTTTCCACAGGGGCATAATCCCGTTAACACCTTTCTTAGAGACCTACTGGATTAGCTAATTGTAAAGTGAAAAACTCTCCCAGGAGTAACATTTACTCGCAGTGGGTATCGGGATCCAACTATCATATAGAAGGTATGCAATTTCATTAGGAATTTCAACACTTGAAATTCCCAATATCTATTTTTACCCCTAACGACCTATGTCCTTGACGGAGGCCAACAAACCATAGGCCGCTAGTCAAGTTCAACCGGTCATTTCGTGATTGAATTAAACCCACCCGCACGACCCATGACGGAGGCCAACATGGTCGTACGAATACCCTAATTCAATCACATCATATGCTACAGATAAGCACTAATCAGCTACCGCACACTACGCCTTGATGGAGGCCAACAAACGCAGCATGAACACTAAATAGTCCTTATCTGAAATGATGGAAGGCTACGACTAGTTTTGAAGAAAACCTTTAACGTAATGAACTTGATATAATTGTAGAATCTAGTGATTTGAAAAGGAGCGGTTTAAGCTCCACTTTTATAATCGAGTAGTTTTCAAAATAAACCGAGTGGGTTGTAGCATCTGCTAGTTTTGCTAAAAAGGTCATTCTCGACGAAGGAATCTAGGCTCTTTCCTCATCGAATGAGGTGCTGGATATTCATAAAGGAATACCACTATGCAAAGTAAGAATTAGAGCTACCTTTTTGAAAAATTTGATTCTACAACATCTTTAGGTGTCTTTTCTTTTCATTAATCTCATTAATGACGTCCCATTCTGTTTCCTAAACATCACAGAAGAAACGAAAATAAAATACACATATATGCCATCCGCATTCGCCACAGGGACCCGGGTCATCACCGTAATGTTACTTAACTTACGGTAGGGCGGGGTCAGGACTAGCACGGATGCAAAAAATATATAGTGTCTACTAGTATATCATATATATAAATAGCATTCATCTCACGCAGTTATATGATCACATCATATCACAGAATCCAGCAGAAGCAAACATATGAAATATAAGATATATTAGGAGATCCATGTTTTAGATTAAGCCAGTAATGAAAAACACGGATTCCACGGTCGTAATGAATAGCCAAACCCACATCCCTAGACCCCTACGAGAGAGGCAAGCAACCCTGCCAATTCTAGAGTTAGGCGACCCGGTCTCGACTCCTCGAGATGGCCTCCTATTAGACTCTAGAACCCGGTTACTTGTGCTCCCCGTCTTGGGTCTATCCTAATTAGGAAAAGTAAATAATATACATCAATGGAGATAACAATCTCAACCCGGAAGTGTCCCAATAAAAGAATATTACATACATATTTTTTACATGAATGAAAATTGAAAAACTCTCATCTCACGCAAAACCCCCCGGCTATTCAATCACGACGATCCAATATAGCATATCAACCAGCAACACAATAACATCACATGTCATCAACGTAAATAAATATGCGTATACCTAATGTCGTTGACGTATAGCAACGAGATCGGGGATACACCATATATTACACTTACGGTCGCAGAAAAGAAATGAAAACTACAATAATTAGAATCTGCATCATCTTTAGACATCATAAACCCGGTGTCACGACCCGAAATATTCGTGACCGACACTTAGATCACGCAACGTCTACAGGCCTAACGTAACATAAGTAAGCCGAAACCCAGAAATCTAAACCTTTCAAAAGAAGTAAGTAATGAAAACATTGATACAACATTTGGAAACCTTAAGTAAAAGTCCTTAAATCTCCCTTTTTTTTTGAAAATTTCGGCAGCACCTCCTTTGTAAAAACTGGCCCCGAAAACGGGTAAATCACAGAATATAAAGAAAGCATCCCCAAACGGGAGCAAATCACGCCCAACGGCGGAAACAACCACCACAAGCATATATATGTATACGACGCCCAACGGCGAAGATCAACACAAAGGAAAATGAAAAGCAAGACATCTAACCCACCAAGCGAACATATAACCCATCGCTCTAAGTCTTGCAACTACAAGTCTTGCTAAATCTTCACTTATATAAATACTAGTTTTCTGATTTGATGGAGTTGACTAGATACAATAGGAATAATAATGCAGGAGGGGCACGATCCAACATGTACCACCTACCAAAGCAAATCATCCGAATGCAAGCTGTGTGCCAGCGATGCCACTATTGATCCATGCAGTCAACCTGCAAGAACTGTGGCACAACGGGGGTGAGTTGCCAACTCGTGAGTAGAAAACATCAGCAGGTAGAATTCGAATTAAATAACGATATCCTAGGTCAACTATATCATAAAGGTAATACTATGATATCTACGGTGACCATGTCTACATATATGCCAATAATAATCAATGCCTGTATGCATGTGGTTCTCGTCCAACAATATAATCAATACCTGTATGCAGGTGGATCTCGTCCAACAATATAATCAATGCATGTATGCAGGTGGATCTCGTCCAACAATATAATCAATGCATGTATGCAGGTGTATCTCGTTCAACAATATAATCAATGCATATAATTATATGAGGATATCAAAGAATGTGTGTCCATCAATGACACATCAAATCATGGAACCTGAGTGTCCAATACCGACACTCGAAATATCATGAAACCCGTGTCCAGTATCGACACATAAATCCTCATATCTCAGGCGCCGCATCCTCGGATCGGCCATCAGGCGCCGCATACTCTGGTCGACCATCATCTCCATCTCATGACTCCAGTCGATATCCTCCGGATAACCGCCGAGTCCAAATACTATCACCGATAGGTAGTGCTCCCCTGCCAGGCTCACCGCCTAACAATACGATTCTTCTTGCCCCGGGGTACCTCACCGGGTCCACCATGTACCCGCAAACGGTTCCCCCTCGCTCCTCGAATCGGGTATCTAATACAAGTCTCAGAACCGAGAAAACTCATGGTGGACGCATCGAAATATCATATCAAGAGAAATCGGGTTTTCAAACAATACATAAATTTCTTCAAATACCCCCACGGTTCTCAAATCCATAAATCACATGAAAACTGACGTATGCAACATAAAACAGCAATATGAGCATATTAAGGGAAAACCGCTCTTTTAAATGAACCCAGTTTTAAAATATATCATGCGGTTCCCAATTCCTCCAAAATCAAATGCAACATCATATAAAGGCATACATGTAGCTCTAGCAAGATGTGTGTGTATACATGTAAGTATGTAAGCATGATGCATTTCATATGCGCAATAGCACAAGAATCAACGTCTAAATGTCAATAATGATACAATACCACATAGGTGTATGTGCAGCTATAGCAGGGTATGTCATGCAACATAGCATAATGATGTGAGCATAGCAAGTATATCATAGCATGATATAGCAATTCTATTGTGTGAGTGACATAGCAATTATCGATGATGAAAGTGTGTGAGCCGGCAATCTGTGTAAGTGTAACATACGCATCATCAATAATGGTGTGGGTGTACTAGCACAGGTACATATATAATGCAATGAGAATATTATAAATGTAGCATAAGGTATACCGTACGCGAAATGCTATCAGGTATACGTATCTACAATATATCCGAGTCGGTGAATCTATAAATCGGCATCCAGCCTCACAGCACCACGTACGGTATAATCTATCGTACGGCATTCTCTAATCAAGGGTATAGATCAATCAACAGGTAAAAATCAACGCGTACGGTAATCAATCGTACGACGGCATTAAACAATTAGGGATTCTATCAACCTATACAACAACGGGGTTATGAATCTAAGTCTCGTACGGCATATCACTCATTATGCACTTCCATATATATATACCTATCTCTCAGGTCCCATCCGTGTCAATCTCATATCAAGGGACCGGCAAGGTATCAACTATTTCTTATCGACTCGCATCCATATAACGACATATCAACTAAGTCATCATATCTCATCGTATACTCTTTTCATCGCATCAATCTCTCACATCAAGTCATTTTACATATGCATTATATCACATAAATCTCCAAGAGTTTTGTCCCTATAGCTTTCATCTCAAATATCGATATATATACTAAATCATTAATATCCCCTTTAACTATCTTTTTAACCACATCTATAGTTTTCTAATGTAGGTTTCTCCGACTGTACTCTATATATACATCGATCTCCATTCATAATTTGCGGGGGTGCTATACGCCATCCACCCGAGTTCCCCCGTAGATATAAATCTACTCACCTGCTAAACTCCTCGCTTAGCCGTAGTCGATGCGCTTCGTCGTCTCGAAATCCACACGAATGTACCTACAATCAATAAGAAATCGCAAAGCTATTAATATCAAGTTCCGAAATCCAAATACGGCACGCGGTGCGCTCATAGGTTAGAACCTATAGCCTACGCATGCAAAACAACCCAACAACCCTCGTCGTTGACGTACAAACATCCAACGACCAAACACAAAATCAAATCTCAAAACCAAGAATCCCAATACCGGAAAATATAGCCAAAACCCTGACTAGGGTCGCTATTCATGAAAACCGCCAAGCTTAAAACCCAATCGTACCAATACTCATTCACAACACAATAAATATCGTACAAAACAATATATTTTTCATCACCGCGCCAAATAAAACTCACGTCTAATTTTACCGAAAACCTAGTAAGAATCTTTTAACAATTTTAGCACCAATCTAGATATTTGAACAAATCTAGTGGCCACAATCAACACATAATAGCTTACTTAATCCACACAAACCCTTACTAGAATTTTAATCTCACCCATATAAGATTTTCTAAAAGCTAGTTTGCACTTGAGCTTAAATAGGCAATTAGGAAAATAACAAATAACAATCTCACAATTAGGTTAAGTTTTTTCTTGTCTAAACAACTCACTTAACCATTACAATTATCAAAACCTTAACTTGATTTTCAAAAACCTTTTCTTGAATTTCTAAACATGCAAATTAAAGTTTTATTTAAATATCTAATAAGCTAGCTTAATGTATTAAAACAACAACTAAGTTTAGGGTTAAGGTTTTATACCTCAAAACTTGATTCACAAACTTGCAAAAGATTTCCAAGATAGCCTCCAAAATGCTAACTTTCATGAAGATCCAAGCTTGATTAAGGCTAAAGAATAATGGGTATTGATTTGTTTTAGAGTTTGTGGGATTATTTGATGATTTTTGATGATTTATTTGAGCTTGAAGAAGTGAAAATGGGGTGCGAAATGAATTGGGGCAGCAAGGGGGGTTCGGCCATTTTGGGAGAAAAATGGGGGGGTGTGGAAGTGTGTGGAAATATCTAAGTTAAAACAACATTAAAGCTTAATTACTTTATGCCACCTCAAAACCTTTTAACTAAAATTTCCTTAAACCACTAAAATATCTAGATATTTTCCAAGATATTTGCAAGAAGTCAAAGATGCTTAATCTTGTGATTAAGTTAGCATGGATTCACATTAGCATAATTAACCCAATCCCAATTGTAATTACCACTAATTAAGTGCATAATTAAAAGCTTATAATAATATTTTAATTAAGGAAAAGTATTTAGGTGAACAAAAAATTACAAGAGACTAATCAAAACCCGCATACTAGCAATTTCCTAGTTAAACTAGGTGCATCCAAGTCTATATTGAAAAATGATCACAACTTGGTTTTTACGGAAAACCCAAATTATTTACCGATTAACGGAAAAATTTACCTAAACGATTTCTGAAACGTTACAATCTTCCCCCCTTAAAGAAATTCGGTCCCCGAATTTAAAAATTTAAATCCCCAAGTACTAAAACATCTCAATAATCAGCTCAAATCAACGGGGCTCCGAAATCACGGAAGATACTGAAATACAACAGCGCATCATGTGCGCCTGAAAATGAGTACGAAACTCAAAATCGAACTCCATCAAGCGTAACGCAATCACTGGAGTTAAAATGGAGATACAAATCTCAAAATCCACTACCGAAATCCCATATGCAATAGTCAAATACTATAATACGGTTATAGTACGAATACTTAGAAAAACTCTTAAAACTGAATAAAACATTTGCAAAATCTTTTCTGAATCGCCGTGTGATGCGTAACTCACGGCACAAGTGACGGATGCTCATTTATGAAGTAATAAATGTATGTTCATATATGTTTTGCCAAAATATGCGTTCCGTCATTTTTAAGATATTCCAAAAGGTTTTTCCTTTATAAGTGTTCGTGTCGCTTGCGAACACGTAAGAAATAGCGAAACTATAGCTCCTTTTTGAAAACCTCTTGGTAAACATTTTATACATGCAAAGTACTTAGGTACTGTCCTCCGATCAGTCCTGTTTGGATGCTACATCGTATAGTACCTATCATGAAAACAGAGGGCTCAAGAGCAAAATCAGCCTCAAAAGGCGTATCCAACAATCACGTGCGTCTGGTGCGCACAGAAATCAAAGCCAAATGCAAGTGCTACGAATATACATGAGCAAAACTAGGTGCAACGGGTGTGCACGAAAGCATCTGTCCAGTGCAACGGGTGTGCACGACAACAACAAATAGTGCATCTATAGTGCATGAAAATCTCGATCCAGTGCAACTAACATGCACGAACGAAAATCCCAGTCGAGTGCATCAGGTGTGCACAAAATCATATCTCATATCATGCGCCAAACGTGCGCGAAAATCCAAATCAAGTGCATCCGTCATGCACGAATAAAAATCAAAATCAAGTGCATCTAACATGCACGAATAAAATCTCAATCAAGTGCATCCAACATGCACGAATAAAATCTCAATCAAGTGCATCTGATGTGCACCGAATCTAATACCAAGTGCCTAATATGCGCAAAATCCAGCCTAAGCGCGTCAGGTTCGTAAAAGCATCTAGTGCAGTAGTATGCACGAAAACGAACATCAAGTACACACGTGCACGAAAACACAAATCTGGTAAAACTAATGCTCAAAGACATAAATCGGCTGCAACCAATGTACGGAGTATAAATCTAGTGCAACCAATGCACGAAATACCCACCTGGTACAGCAAATGCATGAAATGCAACTCTAGTTCAACCAATGCACGAAATACGAATCCGGTGCAACAAATGCACAAAATAAAAATCGGGTGCATCCAATGCATGAAATATCAATCCAGTGCATCCAGTGCACGAAATACAAATCCAGTGCATCCAGTGCACGAAATACCCAATCCGGTGCAACAAATGCACAGGAACTCATCAATAACTCAAATGCGTATGAAAACTACACCGAGCGTACCAAGGTGTATAAAAATCATAAACGTGTGCAACTGCGTGCACAAAACACATATCAATGCACTGCAAGCATATGTGAGCTATACCGAGTGCAGAAATCAAATCGAGTGCGTACCACACGCACAAAATCAAATTAACCGTTTGAAATCCACAAAATCATAAACATGTGCAGCTAAGGCACAAAATCGACATCAAGTGCAATAGATATGCACAAATAGTAAATACCCAGTAGGTGCAGCCATGGAGCACGGCATCAATATCATGAAATTCAATCATCAAAACTCAAATCCAAGCGATATAAGCGTGATACTCAGATCATAAACGCAAATTGCAACAAATGACATTGAGGTACACTTCCTACAATGTCGAAAAAGAAAAAAAAATGTCAGTGCGCCCAAACTGGCAGAGCAAGAACATCCGCTTGCCTCCTGCTCACGGTCTGGCGTCTTCTGTCTCTGGGTCCTCATTTCTCTGCGGATTACCAATCTCGCAATCTATCTGCTCATCGGCCCGGTCAAGTGTGCTAACGGAAATGATTCCGTTCGGGCACTCTTCAGGTCAATTGGTATGATCACTCATAAAGCAGCACGTCATTGGCGGCGGCCTCTAACCCTATGAATATACGTAACACAACTGATCCTCGGTGCAAATCTTATTGCAGCAGTGTCCTGGAAAGAACCTGCTCAAGGTCTCTTCTGATCTCGCCTATGCCGAACTATACGGAGGCTGGTACTCATGCAAAATCTCTTCTCGTTTTCTAGACATCTCCATTCCAAGCACAGCATTTCCTCGGAAACTGGCCGTATCCCAACGCCTCTATTTGCATATCAGATCTCTAATCTCAACGGGGAGTAACAACAGCTCGTCAGTATCTTGCACGAACCACTTGTTCCACTCATTATTATTATCGCCCACTTCGACGTCACGTCATGCTATCTGCGTATTGCAATTTTTCTCGGCTACAGTCAATCCGGAATCTCTCATACGGACTCAAAATCGCAAACTCGGTATCTTCATCACTCTCTAGAAGATATCTAGCCGAACACGTCCTCGGGAACTCGTTCCAATCATCAGAGGAATACTCAATACTCGTCCGTTCTCGATCAACTCACAACGCATCTGGGTGAGGTCCTCTATCTGAAGCTGGTCCACTTACTGATCTCCTATCGGAGCATCTAACGAACAACGTTATCTCTGGATCGATCTATTCTAGATCTGAATAAGATTCTCCACACTGAAAATCTTCAACTCAACTGGGCCTGCGTCGGCGCATCAAATCTGACGAATCACTCATCTCTCAACTCAAGATAGACTAGCTATCACCTATCGCATCTTTGCCTGGAAGCTCCAGCGATCTCAGCTGGTAAGCTCTGGAAGCGACATCACATCAGTCTCAGCAACATCTGGGTCAACTGTCTGCACGGTAGATGACATCACAAATCTCTAAGGTATGATGTACATCAACAGTCCTCTCACAACAGGCAGCCTCTAACAATGGCCCGATCATCCGGTACAAAACCGCACACTCGTCTCAAACGAGAGGGCACAACACAACACTATATAGATACGTTCCCATGTTACCAGAAACACTATGGTCAGTCCTCGTCCACGACGAGCCCGCCTTGACCGCATCACTAGCAGCAGCTAAAACTGTGCTCAAACCATGGTGACAGGAACCTCAATCATGTATCGACGAAAATAGATCAAAGGGATGAAATGAATCAACAGATCCAGAATGAATACATGATCATAAGGAGGAACAGAATCAGTGAGAGTATGATCATGGAAACAAATAGAATCAAGGATCTCAAATGGATGTATAATCAAGGGAACGAAGAAAATCACAAGTTTCAAGATATGTACATCATAAGGTTTCTTAAGTAGAGTATTGTATCGTAAATATGCCGTAGAACATACGTACGATACATCACTCTACTCAAGCTACCTACTCCATCAATCAGGGTCAGCCTAAGTAACGAAAGTTTGGGTCTAATACCCCCCTATTCAAGTCTAAGTTCCGTAAGGTCAAACCTATGTAACGAAATAAATTACTCCCCAGACTCCACATAGTCAAACCTAAACTCGAACCAAGGTTAAACCTAGCGCTCTGACACCAACTTTGTTACGACCCGAAATATTAGCTCTTGACCGGCACTTAGATCAAGCAACGTCTACAGGCGTAACGTAACTTAAGTAAGCCGAAACCTAGAAATCTAAACCTTTCGAAAGAAGTAAGTAATGAAAACATTGATACAACATTTGGAAACCTTAAGTAAAAGTCCTTAAATCTCCTTTTTTTTTGAAAATTTCGGCAGCACCTCCTTTGTAAAAACTAGCCCCGAAAACGGGTACAACACAGAATATAAAGAAAACATCCCCAAACGGGAGTAAATCACGCCCAACGGCGGAAACAACCACCACAAGCATATATATGTATACGACGCCCAACGGCGAAGATCAATACAAAGGAAAATGAAAAGAAAGACATCAAACCCACCAAGCGAACATATAACCCATCGCTCTAAGTCTCGCAACTACAAGTCTTGCTAAGTCTTCACTTATACAAATACTAGTTTTCTGATTTGATGGAGTTGACTAGATACAATAGGAATAATAATGCAGGAGGGGCACGATCCAACATGTACCACCTACTAAAGCAAATCACCCGAATGCAAGCTGTGTGCCAGCGATACCGCTACTGATCCATGCGGTCAACCTGCAAGAACTGTGGCACAAAGGGGGTGAGTTGCCAACTCATGAGTAGAAAATATCAGCAGGTAGAAATCGAATAAAACAACGATCTCCTAGGTCAGCTATATCATAAAGGTAATACTATGATATCTAGGGTGACCGTGTCTACATATATGCCAATAATAATCAATGCCTGTATGCTTGTGGATCTCGTCCAACAATATAATCAAAGCATGTATGCAGGTGGATCTCGTCCAACAATATAATCAATGCATGTAAATATATGAGGATATCAAAGAACGTGTGTCCATCAATGACACATCAAATCATAGAACCTGAGTGTCCAACACTGACACTCGAAACATCATGAAACACGTGTCCAGCATCGACACGTAAATTCTCATATCTTAGGCGCCGCATCGTCGAATCGGCCCTCAGGCGCCGCATACTCTGGTCGGCCATCATCTCCATCTCACGACTCCGGTCGATATCCTCCGGATAACCGCCGAGTCAAACCATGATGAAAGTGTGTGAGTCGGCAATCTGTGTAAGTGTAACATACGCATCATCGATAATGGTGTAAGTATACTAGCACAGGTACATATATAATGCAATGAGAATATTATAAATGTAGCATAAGGTACATCGTACGCGAAATGCTATCAGGTATACGTATCTACAATATATTTGAGTCGGTGAATCTATCAATCGGCATACAACCTCACAACACCACATACGGTATAATCTATCGTACGACATCCTCTAATCAAGGGTATAGATCAATCAACAGGTAAAACTCATCGCATACGGTAATCTATTGTACGACGGCATTAAACAATTAGGGATTCTATCAACCTATACAACAACGGGGTTACGGATCTAAGTCTCGTACGGCATATCACTCATTATGCACATCCATATTTATATACCTATCTCTCAGGTTCCATCCGTGTCAATCTCATATCAGGGGACCGGCAAGGTATCAACTATTTGTTATCGACTCGCATCCATATAACGACATATCAACCAAGTCATCATATATCATCGTATACTCTTTTCATCACATCAATCTCTCACATCAAGTCATTTTACATATGCATTCTATCATATAAATGATCTCCAAGAGTTATGTCCCTATAGCTTTCATCTCATATCTCGATATATATACTAAATCATTAATATCCCCTCTAACTATCTTTTTAACCACATCTATAGTTTTCTAATGTTGGTTTCTCCGACTGTACTCTCTATATACATCGATCTCCATTCATAATTTACGGGGGTGCTATACGCCATCCACCCGACTTCCCACATAGATATAAATCTACTCACCTGCTAAACTCCTCGCTTAGCCGTAGTCGATGCGCTTCGTCGTCTCGGAATCCACGCGAATGTACCTACAATCAATATGAAATCGTAAAGCTATTAACATCAAGTTTCGAAATCCAAATATGGCACCCGGTGCGCTCATAGGTTAGATCCTATAGCCTACGCATGCAAAACAACCCAACAACCCTCGTCGTTGACGTACAAACATCCAACTACCAAATACAAAATCAAATCTCAAAACCAAGAATCCCAATACCGGAAATCATAGCCAAAGCCCTAACTAGGGTCGCTATTCATGAAAACCGCCAAGCCTAAAACCCAATCGTACCAATACTCATTCACAACACAATAAATATCGTACAAGACAATATATTTTTCATCACTGCGCCAAATAAAACTCACGTCTAATTTTACCGAAAACCTAGTAAGCATCTTTTAACAATTTTAGCACCAATCTAGATATTTGAACAAATTTAGTGGCCACAATCAAAACATAATAGCTTACTTAATCCACACAAACCCTTACTAGAATTTTAATCTCACCCATATAAGATTTTCTAAAAGCTAGTTTGCACTTGAGCTTAAATAAGCAATTAGGAAAATAACAAATAACAATCTCACAACTAGGTTAAGTTTTTCCTTGTCTAAACAACACACTTAACCATTACAATAATCAAAACCTTAACTTGATCTTCAAAAACCTTTTCTTGAATTTCTAAACATGCAAATTAAAGCTTTATTTAAACATCTAATAAGCTAGCTTAATGTATTAAAACAACAACTATGCCTAGGGTTAGGATTTTATACCTCAAAACTTGATTCACAAACTTGCAAAAGATTTCCAAGATAGCCTCCAAAATGCTAACTTTCATGAAGATCCAAGCTTGATTAAGGCTAAAGAATAATGGGTATTGATTTGTTTTAGAGTTTGTGAGATTATTTGATGATTTTTGATGATTTATTTGAGCTTGAAGAAGTGAAAATGGGGTGAGAAATGAATTGGGGCAGCAAGGGGGGGTTCGGCCATTTTGGGAGAAAAATGGGTGGGGGGTGGAAGTGTGTGGAAATATCTAAGTTAAAACAACATTAAAGCTTAATTACTTTATGCCACCTCAAAACATTTTAATTAAAATTTCCTTAAACCACCAAAATATCTAGATATTTTCCAAGATATTTGCAAGAAGTCAAATATGCTTAATCTTGTGATTAAGTTAGCATGGATTCACATTAGCATAATTAACCCAATCCCAATTGTAATTACCACTAATTAAGTGCATAATTAAAAGCTTATAATAATATTTTAATTAAGGAAAAATATTTAGGTGAACTAAAAATTACAAGCGACTAATCTAAACCCGCATACTAGCAATTTCCTAGTTAAAGTAGGTGCATCCAAGTCTATATTGAAAAATGACCACAACTTGGTTTTTACGGAAAACCCAAATTATTTATCGATTAACGGAAAAATTCGCCTAAACGATTTCTGAAACGTTACACCCGGAATATCACATACTCTGGATTTCATGCCTAACACTATAAACCTTGCATTTAAGTCTTGAATTGAAAACACTTTTCAAAAAACAAGTGGGGTAATTCAACAAGATTCCCGATTCAAAGATCGAATGCTCGTCGGGAACATTTAGTAGATGGCCGCACCCTTGAGGCCGTCAACGAAGTGCACTTGGGCAGAACACCGCGGCCGCGAGCACCCGAGTGGATGCTTTTGGAGGGTTTGATTAGCACCATGCCTAGGGTTTGTCTTGCATCAAACATGCTACAATAAAAATTTTTAAGGGTGCTAAGCAAAACCAACCATGAATCGAACTAAAAATTTAGGGTAGCAAAAAAAAGTATCATATACTAACAAGTGTCTAACACTAAGAGGAGAGAATTACAACCTTTGTAGACCTCCCTCTTGGCTCCTTGGATCAACTTGGAGTTTGAACCGGTTTGCTTGAGTCCTTCGAAGTCCACGACGATCCACCACGGAGTCCCTTTGCATAAGATCTTAGCTTCAATTGATCAAGATGGAAGTGAAGTAAACAATCTACACTAGTGGGCTAGACTAACATAGATTGGTGATTTGGGTTGTGATCCTCTTCTTTTTCTTTGTTCTTTTTCTTTTCTTCACTCACTTTCTAAAACCTAGAGAGCTTGAAGGAGGAAGTAGAAGAAGGAGATGGCTAAGCTTAACTCTTGAGAGTATAATCTCAATTATCTTAAGTAATAAGAGAGAGAGAGAGAGAGAGGGTCATCTCACAATCAACCATGGTTACAAAATATCTAGATATTTTGATATTGAGTTAACTAAAACCATGGGCAATAAAACCATGGTTTTGACTTTGGTCAACAAAGGAAGAGTGTAGAAACCCAACCATGATTTTATTCCCATTTTCTTTTTCTCAATAATCAAAATATATAAATATTTCTCCATGTGAGTCTTGCATTGCCATCTCCAATGTATCATCAACCATGACACATGTTTGCATACATGTGTGCATTCATATCAATGTATACATACATACACTCATGCATCCAACATAAGGAAATAGGTTTTAATAAATGAGCTAATGGTCATTAATATTAAATCAACACTTGATTTAATAATCCAGTCATATCACATATGACCCGACCAATAATAAATGCTAGATTAAAATGCGGCATCATATACTCGCATTTAATCAAGCTCCTGCGCATATCCCCATATGCACCCCATATCGTTTCGCCTGAGCTAAGAAACCCCTTTGTGGGACTCTAAGACTCGTCAATACGCTAGCAGTAGGTAGTAATCATATCACATACCCACAAACCATCAGCGGCACCAGCTGTACGTAACGGCTCCCAGGTATTGAGCGATCAGAAGAAAAAAAAAGCGAACCTGTCAAAACTCCCGTCGAGCCAACTGGCAACACTTACCGTACAGTCCGGTCTCTTCGTCAGATATGTTGCATATCAAGTCTAGGGATGGTATCGTCGAACCCAATAACTCAATAAGTCATGCCGGTATATGGCCTATAACAAATCAAAAAACTACTGATAACACTTATCAGTAAATCTCATCAGCCCTGACCAGGGACTTCCTGTTATAGCTATTAGTTATATGTATGCCCTAGAGACCATTATTATACATGTGATGTATATTATAGTGGATGCTTGGACATATATAGGGAGGACTTTCTTGCTCGACATGATAGTATGCTATCTGGTTGCTCTTTATCTTAACATGTACACTTATTGTCTCTCTATTACATGTTGATAAAGCCCTTAGGATGAGTACTTGACTACCAGGATTATGATGCAGATCATACTAGCGGGCAAGGGTAGTCGGTAAGTACATCCTTCAAATGTTCCTAGTCGTGGGAGCATCAAGACGGAATATCTATATTCCAGAGTAGACTAGCGTATGCGCTTCTTGACCGATATGATCGGCGATGGATGATCCCACATCCATTGGTGTTTGACATCAGAGAAAGTATACGGGTGCTCAGTGGAGACTGGGTACTCTGAATGGACTCGGCGAGAACTCATAGATGGTTTTATACCTATCGTCAGATAGCAGTTCTTTGGTGATACTGGTACAGGTTAGTCTGTCGACCCGAGATCGTCATAGAGACTTGTGTGATTCCCACTGTGCTCTGATTTCTACCTTACCACGTTCAAGAGATCGTGCAAAACGGTGGTTTTTGGGTACAGTCCCGAGTCACATGGAGGCAATGAGCGATAGGAGGGGATTCGTCTCTCCCGGTATTGGGGGTTGATGTTGCGCTATGCTCGATTGGCCATAACAGGAAATCCCTGGCCAGGGTTGCTGAGATTTACTGGTAAGTGTTATCAGTAGTTTCTCAAACCGTTATGGGCCTCATATCGACATGACTTATCAGGGCTATTGGGGTCTGACGTTTACCACCCCCAGGATGAGATATGCGACATATCAGACAAAGAGACCGGACTGTACGGTAGTGTTACTGATTGGATTCGCAGGAGTATGGGTAGGTTTGCTTGTTGATTTTTTGGTCGTTCAATACCCGGGTGGCCGTTACGTTTAGCAGACCGCTGACGGCTTGTGGGTGACTGATATGATCATTACCTACTGCCGGCGTATTGACGAGTCTTTAGAGTCCTACACAGAGGTTTCCTCGCTCAGGCGAAACGAAGTAGGAGCACATATGTGATATGTGCGGGACCGAGCTTAATACGTGTATGAGATACCGTATTCTATTCTCGCGATATGTGATATCGATCGGTTATATGTGATATAGCCGGGCTGTCAAATCAAGTGTTGATTCGATAAGTTGATACATTTGATATTAGTCGGTTGTATGTGATATAGCCGGATTATTAAATCAAGTGTTGATTTAATAATTTAATGTATAATTATATATTTGATATATTAACTTACATTAACTAATATTAGCTCACTTAAGAATTCTTTTTCTCACTTGTGCATTTAGTATATATTTGATAGATATTAATGTACATTTTATTGTGTCATGCTAGATGCCACATGCTACATGGGTGTATTAGACTCACACCATGCTTAACATAGTGAAGGGTTTTATTTATTTAAAGTAAATCAAAATTAAATGGAAATTAGTCACATGGTTGAAGCTTGTGGAACCATTGACCAAGTCCACTAATTTTGTTTTACTTGAGATATTTATTAACCCAACCATTATGATTAGCCATGGTTTAGTCTCTACATGAGTTAGTATATGATATTAACTTACCCATGGTTGCCATTCTACACTTGGCTTTTTCCATGGTTGCTTTTCTTCATCTCCTTCCTATAGCTCTCTTGCAATTTGGGAGGTGAAGAAAATGAGTGAGAAAAATATTTCTAATGTGAGCAAAATCCCTACTTCATCATCCTCTACTAGATTAGCCATTTAGTTTAGGGTGTTTGCTTCACTAATTCCATATTAGTGAAGAGGTAGCTTCAGTTGGTGTCTCCTCGACGTAGATCATTTTCGGGCTCGAAGACTTCAAGCAAGCTTGTTCTTTTCATCTTGTGGAGCCTTTCTAGAGTCCGGGAATTCACTACTTGGAGCGAAGGAACTACTACACGGAGCTATTGAAGTGAAGGACCGGTCTACAAAGGTTGTATTTCTTGTTCACTTAGATGTAAAGATGTTTACATTCTAGTTTCGTCTAATTCTCTAGTTAAGATTCTAGGTTAGGGTTCTTTAACGCGCCTAAATTATAAATGGCATGGTCGATGCCTCCCGAAACCCAGCGGCGACCCTAGGGAACCCTGCAATAGCCAATCGAGTATAGCACAACATCAACCCCCAATAACGGGAGAGACGAAACCCCTCCTATCACTCATTGCCTCCATGTGCCTCGGGACTGTACCTAAAATCCACCTGTTTGCACGACTCAGTAGAGCCGTGGTAGGGTGGAGATCAAAGTACAGTGGGAGCACACACAAGACTCTATGACGATCTCAGGTCTACAGACTAACCTGTATCAGTGTCACCTGAGAACTGCTATCCGACGATAGATATAATACCACATAGGAGTTCTCGGTGAGTCCGTTCAGTGTACCCTGGCTCCACTGAGCACCCGTATACAATCTTTGGTGTCACCACACCAATGGATATGGGATCATCCATCTCCCATCATATGGGTCAAGAAACGTATACGCTAGTCTACTCTGGAATATCGATGCCCTATCTCGATACACCCACAACTAGGAACATTTTAAGGATATGCTTATAAACTACACATGTCCCACTAGTATGATCTGCATCATAATCCCAGTAGTCAAGCAAATATCCTAAGGGCTTTATCAACGTGTACCAAATGAGTAATATGCATGATCAAGTGAACATGTCAAGATAAAGAACAACCAGATAGCATACTATTATGTCGACCAAGAATGTCCTCTGAATACACACACACACACACACACACACACACACACACCCCGATACATCCACTATCAAATAATGGCCTCTAGGGCATACATATATCCAACAATCTCCCACTTGCACTAAGGCCAATTATTGGCGTATCTCATACCCAACATCTCAAAAAGTCGCTCATGCTGTGGCTGAGGGAGGGCCTTGGTGAGTGGATCCGCGTTGTTATTCTTTGTATCTACTCTCCGAATCTCGATCTCGCGGCGATCAACTATCTTCCAGATCAAATGATAACACCTCAGGATGTGTCTGGATCGGATCAGGGCTCTTTGGCCAACGCTATAGCCCTATTATTATCACAATACAATGGTATTGGATCAATAATGGTTGGAACTACTCCTAGCTCCGAGATGAACTTCCTCGTCCAAATGGCTTCCGTGGCAGCATCATTTGCAGCAATATACTCAGCTTCCATCGTGGAGTCTGTAACGGTATCCTGTTTGGAACTCTTCCAATATACCGCCCCTCCATTGAGGGTAAATACAAACTCTGAGATAGATTTGATGTCATCCTTATCACTCTGGAAGCTCGAATCGGTGAAGGCCTCCATTTGGAGATCCCCGTTACCATACACCAAGAACATTTCTTTAGGCTTTCGCAAGTACTTAAGAATGTTCTTCACAGCTGTCCAGTGATTCTCCCCTGGGTTGGATTGATACCTGCTTACTACACCAGTGCATAAGCTACATCAGGACGAGTATATAACATCGCATACATTATAGATCCTACGGCTGAAGCGTAGGGTATAATACTCATGCAAGCTCTGTTGGAGATAGTGCCCTCAGAGTCAATTATTGGATCACAGGCACATGATTGCAATGATTGAGAGAGGACCTATCCCGGTAGGACAGTCTTACTCGAGATGATAGTATGCTATCTGGTTCATCTTTATCATCGTGTACTGCTTTAGGTGACCTGACAGGTTGCTATTACACGTTGATAGAGCCCCTAGGATTCTTGCTTGACTGCCAGCAGTGTGAGGGCGATCATATACGTGGGAGCTGGTAGTCTATAAGCACATCCTTAAAAGGTCCCTAGTCATGGGAGTTTCGAGACAGGGCATCGATTCTCCAGAGTAGACTAGTGTATACAGTCGAGACCCCGACGAGGGGCGGTGGCCGGTCTCACAAGCCACTGGTGTTAGTTGGATCACCTAAGATGTATACAGATGCTCATTGGGTTATGAGTACACCGGACAAGACTCGCCGGGAACATGCTAGTTGGTCTTATACCTGACGTCAGATAGCAGTTCCCTGGTGACATATGTATAGGTTAGTTCATCGTCCTGAGGATCGTCATTTGTCTCGTGTGAGTTCCCACTGTACTTTGATTACTACCCTACCACGCTCAAAGGAGACGTGCAAACAGGTTTTAGTTAGGTACAGTCCCGAGCCACATGGAGGCAGTGAGCGGATCTTCGGGGGTTCGTCTCTCCCGGCATTGGGGGTGAGGTCGCGCTGTGTCTAGAAGAGCCAGAACATGAAAAGTCCTTGGCCAAGGCAGGAGATTTACTGGTAGGTATTCCAGTAGTATCTCAGGGTGTTCTGGGCTGATCTCTGACACGACTTGTACCGCTTTTGGGGGTCTGACTTTTACCAACCCCCTAGGCCCGCCATGCGATGCTCACAGACGAACGGACCGGACTGTACGGATATTGTCACTGACAGGCTCAGTAGGGTGTCAGGATGAGTTCGCTCATCGACATCCCTTTTGGTCAATACCTGGTAGCCCGTCACGTATTGGCTTATACCTCTGACGTGCTAGTGGTTAAATCCACAACCAAGGTGTTGACGAGTCTTCAGAGTCCCCCACATTCAGTTGCTCAAGTTTTCGGGCGAAACGCTGTAGAGGCCGTATGGAGATATGGCAGGGTTCGATCAGATACGTGCAGTATTGCACGGATCAGGATCGGACGGTTTATACTAGCGGGCTTTGGTTTAAGCCGGATCCTAGTATTGGACAGTGTAGATTTTGTCTCATTGCATTTGTATTTCAGTCGGAATACAAATGCGGGTGTGTATACACAGTATCGGGATTTTCCTATAATTTATTACGAGACCAGTTTTCTGGAGTTGCCAGTTTGCTTTCCGTTTCGGCCATTTTCATTTGTATCTTTCAATGGCCGAAGATTGGTGGAGGAGGGCTTATTTGCATTTGTGCAAATAAGCAATTTGGAAGGGTGTTCTTTGCATTTTCTTGTATCATGATGGTCTCATGATGGAGGACCATTCCTTGACTTTCTTGAGTTCATGATTGCTTGACTTTGTGAGCAATCATGGTTATTGATGATGGTAGTATGAGTGTTGGAGTTTCTTTGTGATCATTTCTTCATATGATGACCTTTTCTCTCTTGCATTATGAGTGTGGTTCCATCATCCATACACTCTCTCTCTCATTCTCTCCTCTCCCACCTAAGGAGGCCGGCCACTCCTCATATGGGCTGTCCCAATTTTTGGTGGTGGTGTTCATCTCATTTGCCATGCAAAAATTCCCAAGTTCCTTCACAAAAGTATATGCTTCATTTCCTCCACCAAAATGGAAACCTCCATGAACCCCAAATGAGACATAGCCTCTACACTGCATTCTACAGCAAACCTTGGGCACATCGGCTTGCCAACTTCATGCCCGAGTTGCCTCGGTATAGAGGCGGGAGCCCGTAAAAGAAGCAGGCGACGTGGTGCCCTTCCGGTGAGGAGGTGGAGACCGGACATTCCGCGGGAAATCGGGACGACGGCGAGAAGACCGGAGGACACGGATCGCTCGGTATATCTCTCTTCCCCATCTTGTAGTTAGCTAGGACTTGTTTAATGGCACGATCCGGGTTTATAGTGCGCGGTGGTGCCGGTTCAGAAAATTAAAGAAATGCATCGCTTCCGCATTCCGGCGTTGGATTGACGGCCGGGGCGCCGCCGTGCACTTACAGTGGTATCAGAGCCTCGCCATTAACATAGTCTACCTTTGTCTAATGAGTTTACATTTTCGATCGATCAAAAATTCCAAAACCCGTATTTTTCCAAGCATCAGTTTCTGTCGATTTTTTTCTGGCTCGAAAAAATTTTCAGGGTGTCGCAGAATGATGCACAGGGATTTCTAAGAGTTCTGTGAAAATTTGGGCTCGTGAACAGTCCAAACCACCGCGGAACTGCGGCCAGAGCCATGCTTGGGCCGCGGTTCCGCCGCGACTTGAACTGTTCAGCCTCCCAAAATTTTACAGAATGCTCCTGAGTGGAAAATAGGTTTTATGGAATGTTATTTTTGGGCCCAGAATTTCTTGATGTGCTACAGTAGTACTTGGGGGCCCACTTGGTAAAATTTAATCGATCGGATATTTTAAACACATTAGTTCATAGTATTTAAATTATATCTGCGACCGTGAATGTCACTTGATTGGTAAATCCTGTCTAACTGCTATAGCCCGGTTAGACGGATTTGCGAACGTGACTTTCACGTTGATGTTCTGTGTTATGCTGTGATGTTGCGGATTGGTCGTGGGGGATAGCCTGGATGAAATGGTAGTACAGAGTTTTTGTTGTATTATGTACATTTGATATTGCGGGGCGAGCGTCCGACATGTGGACTGCCGTCACTGCCCGTTTGTATTATTCTTTTGGGGCACGACCAGGTTGCGGTCGATGTACCCGTTGTATGTATATTTTACTTTCTGTACTAGGTTTGCCCCGCGGAGGGGTGCACGGATAGCCGGATTCTAGAGGGCAACGGGCCCGCATCTCATGGCATTGAGAAGGAGGGGGCTTCACTCTAGAATTGGCGGGCTATTCGCCGCACTCGTAGTGGGTACAGGTTGACCCAGGAGGGGTGCCCAAGTTACCGGATTCCGTGAAGTGCTGGGTGGTCCATTCACGTTGCTGAAGGGGGCTGCCTCGCTTCAGGTTTTGGCGGGTAACTTGCCGCGCCCGTAGGGGTCTAGGTTTTCATTGCACAGGCTATCCACACGACCAGGGGAACGTCGGGTTTCAGCGGCTCTGTGAAACCCGGGGATCCCAGATATCTGTATTGTTCTGTGATGTTGCATTTTTATCACGCCTTGAGCGAAATATTATATATTGATATATATACTAGTAGATGTTGTATATATTTTGCATCCGCGCTAGTCCAGTCCCCGCTCTGTCGTTAGTTAGCTAACCTAACGGGTAATGACGGGACCCAGTGGCGCATATACGTACATCAGTATATTTTCGTTCTTTGTGGTGTGATCAATTGATGGGACTGCGTTGATTCGGATCAATGCAAGCTAAACAAACCTAATATGATGTTGCTGGAACATTTTTCAAAAAGCTGTTATTGCAAGGACGTTCACTTTTGTTTTGCATAGTGGTATTTAGTTGGAATATCCTGCTTCTCAGTCGACGAGGCAAGGGCCGAGATCCCTTCACCGGGAGTGACCCCTTGGACAGAAGTTTGCGTTTGGGCAATAACTTCACTATAGCCGATTACTTTTGCTTTGCATCGTGGTATTCAGTTGGAATATCCTGCACCTCATTCTACGGGGAAAGAGCCGAGATCCCTTCACCGGGAGTGACCTCTTTAGCAAAGGTTTTCGTCACTATATTTTTCTAAAAAGCTATCCGTTCCTTCAACGATATCAAGTTCATTACGTTAAAGGTTTTCAACAGAAACCATTCGTAGCCCTCCGTCGTTTCATATGGATAGTCAATAGTATTCAAGCTGTGTTTGTTGGCCAAAGTCAAGGCACAATGTTTGGTAGCTGTTGGTTATTCATATGCAGCATAGATAGATGCGTTGGTTTGGAACAGTCGTACTGCCTTTTTGGCCAAAGTCAAGGGTAGGTACGGGTGGATTCAAATCAACCTGGAGAATGACGGGTAGAACTTGACATGTGACTTATGATTTGTTGGCCAAAGTCAAGGTCATAAGAGCAAGGGGCAAAAATCACATCGGGAGTTTCAAAAGAAACTGAAACTTGCCAGATATGCGCATACCTTCTGGAGTATGATAGCGTGAGCGGATTTCTTCACGTTATCATGCGATGATAGTTGGATCCCGATTCCCACTGATGAGTTGGCTTACTTCTCGGGTGATCCCGACTAATTCTTCTTTCAGGTTTGGAGGAGAATTTGAGGTGACAGTGGGAGGTTTCCAGATTAGATAAATTGGTAACCATTCTGATCTAGGTTAGAGTGCACGCTGAGTGTTTCTTTTCTCTCTCTCTTTGGCAGCGACCATTGACCCAACCCTAAGACTATGACTCGGTGACTAAGTTGACCGAACCTTCTTAAACACTGGCTTTTGGATTGTCAGAGTTGCAAACCTCATTGCCACTCCTACTTTTACCCTTTTTTCTCCAGGACACCCCGTATTACTACGAACGTCCACTTCCATTGGACAAAACCATCGTATGGGTATATACGAACTCGAAGGAATTTATTCGAGGATGGTTTCCGGTTCTGGAGAAAACGAATAGGACTATTCAGTTGTCTTTTCCTTCTACCTTCTCTCAGGTTGCGAGTACCCCTTAGATTAGGGGATAGTACACCTATTACGCAAATTGGACAGTCTTCTTCCAAACCATAGGAAGGTGCCGACCGGTAGGGAATGAAAAAAACCAATTAGCCTAACGATGGTGTACAGAAGGTATTGAGTTAAGACAAAGAAAGGGATTAGTAAGAGGGCAAAGTAAATTGCGACTGATATTCACGACCAAACCAAGTATTTCATTACCACTCCCACTTCACCTTTGTATTTCTCCAGAACACTCCGTATCACTACGAAGATCCACAGTTTATTGGATATTTCATCGTATGGTTATATACGAACTCGAAAGGAACTTGTTCCAGTTCGGGGATGGATTCTGCTTCAGGAGAAATAGGAATAAGGTTTATTCAGGTGTCTTTTATCTTCACCTCCTCTCGCATTGCGAGTGTTCCTAGGATTGGGACAGTACACCCATTATGCTTATTGGATAGTCTTCTTCCAAACCATAGGCTGGTGCCGAACGGTAGGGAAGGAAGAAAACCATTTGGCCTAAAGGGGTGTACAGAAGGTAATGACTAAAGACATATGAAGGGATTTGGAGAGGTGGCAAAGATTTATACAGTTACAGTTGTGATAATGGAAGAGGCATTACTAGGAATACCGGGATACCCATCGAAACATTTCAATGTTTCAGTTTCACTGTGTACTGTTAAACGAAAACTGATTTCCCGATTAGATACTTACTCCAGGGTATGTATTTACCAGGTATGATTCTCACATCTGTATGGTTTTACAGATGGTGAGTGGGAGTAAGTTATTGGGAATTGGGTGATCATCCTCATTATATCGAGATTCGTTGTAATCGGTGATATTTGAGGAAATCACCTGGGCTGTTTGCCGGTCGGCAAATATTTGGTTTTGAATATCCGCTGTTATGCACCAATTTCAAATGGATATATCTGTACGTCTATTTTCATAGAGTGAGATATACCTTTTTGAAATTATGTCTATGACATTTACCTATATCAGTGGATGGTTAGGTAAGGAGGATTAAACAGCGGTGTAATTCTTCATAACCACAGTACAGTTTTCAACTTACGAAACACAGTTAATGAGTTATCAGACTCAAGGGACTTATACAGAGTATTGTATGTTGTCCAGTGTCCATTAGGACAGAGGGGTTGGTCCTCGTACTATATTCGGTTTACTTATGACTTCTCTAGTTTTTAGACAGGTGTTTCGTGGAAACACAGGGTCCGAATTTTGAGAAGTTATAGGTATTTGAATAAAGTAGAGAACTAGGTGTTGCAAGTATCGGGATTCTTCAAGGAGATCGAAGATGTAGATACTTGTGTAGGGTATTCAGTTGATAGTAATGATTAAGAGAACTTGCTTCTCTTTCAGGTTACTCATAATTGGAAACATTCCTAAGTTGAGTAATGCTGATCGGCCTCCTTCCATTTAGTTGACATGTACTGGAGACAGCTGCATGATTTGAATCTGGTTCAATTAAATCAGTGCCTCTGTTTCTATATTGGATATAGAACAGTTCATATCTTAACGATGTTAAGGTACGGGGAGTTGTCCGGATTATGATTAAAACCAGACTCTGGATAACTCAAGGCACGTTTCTGTAATGGCTGTTTGTGGGTTGACCCAGGCTATGACGAGGGTTGACTTTCTACCATCTGAAAGATCAATAGTGATATTGTTCTAGACTCGCCACAGTTTTATTAAAAATGGATTTTTTTCCAGAAAAACAAGTGGAGTATGGTAGAACTGGAAGTGATTCCAGAACCACAAACGATTACTGAAGATTTTGATATGAACCTAAAGATTCAATCTGGTTTGACATTCCATTGGCCACTCCGCAGATAAGGTAGGTAACTTCAGGCACCCGAGAGGTACTCCGCTAGCCTCAAGGACGGTGACAGGGAAGTTCTTGTTTACCCAGACTTGCCATTGCTGTTGTTCTAGACCGTGAGACCCGGCAGGAGGATGAGTATAGCGTCGTTCTAAACTAGCTTTAGAAGTGTACGTCTATATGACTCTGCCAGAGGGTTGTCGTAGTCAGTGGGAGCAGCGGAAGCATTGGTGGACAAGTGGCTTATGTCTATTTATAGACTAAAGCAGATATAGCGGAGATAGATCATCAATTTCTGATGTGACAGTCATAGGTTTGACTTCATCAGAATAGAGGATGGATCTGTTGAGAAGGTAGTAGGGTGTGATGTCCTGGTATTTTGATGACATACACAGAGTAGGAAAGGAAACTCCTACACTACGATCGGTTATACTTTGGTCGTCACACAGTGGTTTCTCCACATGGGACTTGGATATTATATCAGACATACTGGTTACTAGATCTATGGTTTTGGATCTAGATTTGGGTTGTTTCCCAATTAAGGGTACTTAGACAGCATTCTAAAAGTATTTAGAATGGACGACTCCTGGCACGGTAGTGTACCTGCAGGTGATGGAGTCACCCTCTCTAAAGGTGTCTTACAGACTAAAGGGGAGAGGGATGTGCATGATTGGCAGATCACTTGCTTAGGCAATTGAGTCAATCATGAGATGTCAAGTACCACACCAGATGTTGTTCTTGCAGTAGATACAATAAGTTGATATTAATCCAATCCTGGAGAAACAGTCGGAAGCAGTTTTAGAACATAAGTGGATGTTCTAGGGATATGATAACGACAGCCTCATTCAGGAGACAGTTATCATTCCAGGCTTCGAAGATGACCTGGACGGCAGGGTGACCATCAGAGTTATAGTTTTCCTTCTGACGAGGGGCAGTATTTTAGACAAGTGGTCAAAGGCAATACTGAGGGAGGCATGGCGCAGGATACTGATTAAGTTCAGTTGACGATACAGTCTAAGAAGTTTGGATTTGGAGTTCATTTATGAGCTAGGTCCCATCAGACATCCAGACACATTCTAAGACAGGTATTGCTTATTTCGGGAGATGGCTTTCTCCGCGAACTTGAGATATAGAGAGACATAGAAAGAAACATCAATGCGGATCCACTCACTGAGGCTATTCCTCGAACGCAATAGTTTCGCAAATGAGTTTTGTGAGACTGACAAGTAGAGGAGTTGGGTGTTCGGTATCACACGGGCTGTGAGTATGCGACATCGCAATAATTAGCCTTGAGTGCAAGTGCGAGATTGTTGGAGATAGTGCCCTCAGAGTCAATTATTGGATCACAGGCACGTGATTGCAATGATTGAGGGAGGACCTATCCCGGTAGGACAGTCTTACTCGAGATGATAGTATGCTATCTGGTTCATCTTTATCATCGTGTACTGCTTTAGGTGACCTGACAGGTCGCTATTACACGTTGATAGAGCCCCTAGGATTCTTGCTTGACTGCCAGCAGTATGAGGGCGATCATATACGTGGGAGCTGGTAGTCTATAAGCACATCCTTAAAAGGTCCCTAGTCGTGGGAGTTTCGAGACAAGGCAACGATTTTCCAGAGTAGACTAGTGTATACAGTCGAGACCCCGACGAGGGGCGGTGGCCGATCTCACAAGCCACCGGTGTCAGTTGGATCACCTAAGATGTATACAGGTGCTCATTGGGTTATGAGTACACCGGACAGGACTCGCTGGGAACATGCTAGTTGGTCTTATACTTGACGTCAGATAGCAGTTCTCTGGTGACATGTGTACAGGTTAGTTCATCGACCTGAGGATCGTCATTTGTCTCGTGTGAGTTCCCACTGTACTTTGATTACTACCCTACCACGCACAAAGGAGACGTGCAAACAGGTTTTAGTTGGGTACAGTCCCGAGCCACATGGAGGCAGTGAGCGGATCTTCGGGGGTTCGTCTCTCCCGGCATTGGGGGTGAGGTCGTGCTGTGTCTAGGAGAGCCAGAACATGAAAAGTCCTTGGCCAAGGCAGGAGATTTACTGGTAGATATCCCTGTAGTATCTCAGGATGTTCTGGGCTGACCTCTGACACGACTTGTACCGCTTTTGGGGGTCTGACTTTTACCAACCCCCTAGGCCCGCCATGCGATTCTCATTGACGAACGGACCGGACTGTACGGATATTGTCACTGACAGGCTCAGTAGGGTGTCAGGATGAGTTCGCTCATCGACGTCCCTTTTGGTCAATACCTGGTAGCCCGTCACGTATTGGCTTATACCTCTGACGTGCTAGTGGTTAAATCCACAACCAAGGTGTTGACGAGTCTTTAGAGTCCCCCACATTCAGTTGCTCAAGTTTTCGGGCGAAACGCTGTAGAGGCCGTATGGAGATATGGCAGGGTTCGATCAGATACATGCGGTATTGCACGGATCAGGATCGGACGGTTTATACTAGCGGGCTTTGGTTTAAGCCGGATCCTAGTATTGGACAGTGTAGATTTTGTCTCATTGCATTTGTATTTCGGTCGGAATACAAATACGGGTGTGTATACACAGTATCGAGGTTTTCCTGTAATTTATTATGGGACCAGTTTTCTGGAGTTGTCAGTTTGCTTTCCGTTTCGGCCATTTTCATTTGTATCTTTCAATGGCCGAAGATTGGTGGAGGAGGGCTTATTTGCATTTGTGCAAATAAGCAATTTGGAAGGGTGTTCTTTGCATTTTCTTGTATCATGATGGTCTCATGATGGAGGACCATTCCTCGACTTTCTTGAGTTCATGATTGCTTGACTTTGTGAGCAATCATGGTTGTTGATGATGGTAGTATGAGTGTTGGAATTTCTTTGTGATCATTTCTTCATATGATGACATTTTCTCTCTTGAATTATGAGTGTGGTTCCATCATCCATACACTCTCTCTCTCATTCTCTCCTTTCCCACCTAAGGAGGCCGGCCACTCCTCATATGGGCTGTCCCAATTTTTGGTGGTGGTGTTCATCTCATTTGCCATGCAAAAATTCCCAAGTTCCTTCACAAAAGTATATACTTCATTTCCTCCACCAAAATGGCAACCTCCATGAACCCCAAATGAGACATAGCCTCTACACTGCATTCTACAGCAAACCTTGGGCACGTCGGCTCGCCAACTTCGTGCCCGAGTTGCCTCGGTATAGAGACGGGAGCCCGTAAAAGAAGCAGGCGACGTGGTGCCCTTCCGGCGAGGAGGTGGAGACCGGACATTCCGCGGGAGATCAGGACGACGGCGAGAACACCGGAGGACACGGATCGCTCGGTATATCTCTCTTCCCCATCTTGTAGTTAGCTAGGACTTGTTTAATGGCACGATCCGGGTTTATAGTGAGCGGTGGTGCTGGTTCAAAAAATTAAAGAAAAGCATCGCTTCCGCATTCCGGCGTCGGATTGACGGCCGCGGCGCCGCCGTGCACTTACAAGCTCTCTCTTCATCAGTCTTTGGGCAAAATTCCTTGGAGAGAGTGACTCCTTGACAAGCGGGTAAGACCCCCCGCTTGGAGTCTTCCATACTAAACCTCTTTAGGATGGTGTTAATATACCTGTTTTGGGACAATCCCAACAACCTTTTATATCTATCCCTATAGATCTTCATGCCAAATATGTACGAGGCATCACCCAGGTCAATTTGATCAGTCAAAATTATTGTATTTTTTACACGTCAATTTCCCTATCATTTGCACTCATCTAGTAGTGTTCGATTTGCATATTGCACATATTAACAAAACAGCTGTAAAATACCAGATTACATGTGTTATACACTTAAACCAACATTTCTTAGGGAAATTGACTGTTTATCATGGCATTGCATCATTCTTGTGTAGCGCAACACTTGTTTCGAAGTCTGTGCAGGAAATTCCAACAAACCGAGCCAAATTGTCAAAAGTGCTGATCAAAAATTACGCCAAGTCTAAGTCTGGTGATCTGGCAGTGAACAATAAGGTGTAAAACCATTCTAGAAATTTATTCAAGGCCCATGGACCATTACCAACATGTACCAGAAATTCCAAGTCCTAAGGCTGCTATTGGGCCGCGGATCCGCGGCAGGAGCAGGCTTATGCCGCGGATCCGCGGCCGCCTTGACACATCATCAACTCCTCTCTGCTGCAGAATGCTTCTTTCAGGGCCCACACTCATTTAATATACTTCAAGTTCCAGAACTATCCAGAGTTTTCTTCCAGATCAGCAAGGATCATTAAGCAAGCTAATCATGATTAAGCTCCAAGCTTCTTAAGCAAGCCAACTAACAACCTAGTTCTAGAAGAGTCCCTCCAACAAACTACTTCTAGAAGCCTCTCTCTATAACAAACTTTTGGAGGGAAAATTGAAATTTGAATCCTAGATCTAGGGTTATGAAAGCTTATAAAAAGGAGCCTAGATCTAGGATCAAAGGGGTTGTTGAAAGTTGTTCTTCTCTCTTCCTCTTCCACCCGCAAGTTGAGTGACACGACTTGCGCCTCAAAACCCTAACCCTAATTCCAATCCAATATCAAGAATTCCGAGTTCAATCAAAGCAAGAAGCCTAGATCCTTTAGAGAGCAACGCCGGACTTCAACCAAGCAAGTGATCCAAGCCGATCCGCGACTCAAGGAGCCGAGCGACGCCAAATTCAATGATCAAGTTCCTTTCTCTTGTAATTCTTGAGAGTTGTAACTAATTGTTGATATAAATAAAGGTGACAATTCTTTTATCTTGCTTATCTTTTGAATTCAAGCATTATGATTCAATCTAGATTCTTGAATGTTTGCTTTGAGATAATGTTTGAGTAAAACTCCGCTCGTAAAGGAGTCGAGACGATCGATAGAATGATGATGATTTAGATTCTTTTACAATTCTTAAATCCTATAACGTTTGTAAATTCTTGTGAATCGAATGATCGATGACCTAGTTTCGATGCAATGCTTTCTTGATTGTGTTCGCTCGAAACTAGAAATCAACGATCGATCATTTGATTTACTAGAAGCTAGTTTGTGAATGAGATGTTGGAGATAGTGCCCTCAGAGTCAATTATTGGATCACAGGCACGTGATTGCAATGATTGAGGGAGGACCTATTCCGGTAGGACAGTCTTACTCAAGATGATAGTATGCTATCTGATTTATCTTTATCATCGTGTACTGCTTTAGGTGACCTTACAGGTCGCTATTACACGTTGATAGAGCCCCTAGGATTCTTGCTTGACTGCCAGCAGTATGAGGGCGATCATATACGTGGGAGCTGGTAGTCTATAAGCACATCCTTAAAAGGTCCCTAGTCGTGGGAGTTTCGAGACAGGGCATCGATACTCCGGAGTAGACTAGTGTATAGAGTCGAGATCCCGACGAGGGGCGGTGGCCGGTCTCATAAGCCACTGGTGTCAGTTGGTTCACCTAAGATGTATACAGGTGCTCATTGGGTTATGAGTACACCGGACAGGACTCGCCGGGAACATGTTAGTTGGTCTTATACCAGACGTCAGATAGCAGTTCCCTGGTGACATGTGTACAGGTTAGTTCATCGACCTGAGGATCGTCATTTGTCTCGTGTGATTTCCCACTGTACTTTGATTACTACCCTACCATGCTCAAAGGAGATGTGCAAACAGGTTTTAGTTGGGTACAGTCCCGAGCCACATGGAGGCAGTGAGCGGATCTTCAGGGGTTCGTCTCTCCCGGTATTGGGGGTGAGGTCGCGCTGTGTCTAGAAGAGCCATTACACAAAGCCCTCGGCCGAGGCAGGAGATTTACTGGTAGGTATTCCAGTAGTATCTCACGGTGTTCTGGGCTACACTCCGACACGACTTGTACCGCTTTTGGGGGTCTGACTTTTACCAACCCCCTAGGCCCGCCATGCGATGCTCATAGACGAACGGACCGGACTGTACGGATATTGTCACTGACAAGCTCAGTAGGGTGTCAGGATGAGTTCGCTCATCGACGTCCCTTTTGTTCAATAGCTGGTAGCCCGTTACGTATGGCTAATACCTCTGACGTGCTAGTGGTTAAATCCACAGCCATAGTATTGACGAGTCTTTAGAGTCCCCCACAGACAGTTGCTCAAGTTTCGGGCGAAACGCTGTAGAGGCTGTATGGAGATATGGTAGGGTTCGATCAGATACGTGCGGTATTGCACGGATCATGATCGGACGGTTGATACTAGCGGGCTTTGGTTTAAGCCGGATCCTAGTATAGTACAATGTAGATTTTGTCTCATTGCATTTGTATTTCGGTCGGAATACAAATGCGGGTATGTATATACAGTAGCGGGGTTTCCTATAATTTATTACGGGATCAGTTTTATGAAGTTGCCAGTTTGTTTTCCGTTTCGGCCATATTTCTTTGTATCTTTCATTGGCTGAAGATTGGTGGAGGAGGGCTTATTTGCATTTGTGCAAATAAGCATTTTGGAGGGTGGTCTTTGCATATTATTGCTTCATGATGGTTGCACCCTCATTTGACTTTCCTTGGATAATCATTGCTTGACTTTCTTATTCATCATGGTTTACTTTTGGGGCCATCATGCTTGATGATGATGGTTGGTTATGATGAGGGAGTGTGGTTTGCTTTTTGACTTGATGATCTATCATTCCTTTTTCCTTGTATGATTGATCCACACACACCCTTGAGATAATTCCTCATTCATTCACAAGCTTGGCCGGCCATTCCTCTCATGGGCTGTCCAAATTTTGCAAGGGGGTTTTTGGTTCTTTTTGCTTGCTAAAAATCCCCAAAGTTCATCTTAAAAAGCTTTCACTCGATTCCTTCAAACAAAAAGGCAACTTCCTAAAACCCCAATGAGACATGGCACTACACTTATTCTACAGCAATTCTTGGGCACGTCGACTCGCCAACTTCATACCCGAGTTGCCTCGGTCCAGAGGTGGGAGCCCGTAAAAGAAGCCGGCGATGTGGTGCCCTTCCGGCGAGGAGGTGAAGACCGGAGATTCCGCGGGAGATCGGGACGACGACGAGAAAATCGAAGGACACGGATCGCTCGGTATATCTCTTTACCCCGTTCTTTAGTTAGCTAGAATTAGTTTAATGGCCCGATCCGGGATTTTTGTACGCGGTGGTGCCGGTTTAAAAGTTAAAGTAAATTATCGTTTCTGCATTTTGGCCTCGGAATGATGGCCGGGGCGCCGCCGTGCACTTACATGAGATTCATCGAAAGGACAAAGGATGAGATGAGGAAACCCTAGTTTCTTCGCAAGATCCTTAACCTTGATAAATCGTCATCGATCTAGTATCAATTCGTTAATGGATAAGAATATGTAATCATTAGATCTCATCACATCTATAGATCCGATCGACTCCTACGAGCCACACTTCGAATCTTGATTGTTGGTTTGGAAATCATCACATCTCAATTCTTGATTTTAATGTTTTCTTAGATCTAGATTTTTCTAATTCTTGAAATTCAATTTACAAATCATGAATTGTTTCTTTTCTTTTCTTTAAATTTTTGACTCATCTAATTCGAAACATGAACGATTACACTTTCCCTGTGGACGATCCGCACTTATTAATGCGCTACAATCGACACTGTTATTGATTGCGGTCAAAATATTTTTGGTTGTGATTTCTATACAATTTTCTACATACACACAACGGAAAATCGTTTCAATCAAATGGCGCCCTTGCCGGGGATAGTGCGCTAATTGTTCGTATATTTGAAATTTGAGTTGAAAAGTTTATTGCATCTATATTTTTAGATCAAAATTCGCGCAAACTCTAAACGTGTTGTTGTGATTTGTCGCGAGGAAATATGGAATTTGTGGAGCTGTGGAAATTTTTTTCAGAGTATTCCAGAGTACTGAGGAAATGAACAGTATCTTGCTGTTAAATTTTTGTGCAGAGAAGAGATTAAACCGCCGCGCATCCGCGACATTAGGCGACTAGTGCGGCTAAACCGCGGCGCTACAGTAGCATCTCAGCACAAAAACTCCTCTGTAAATTTCCTACTTTCTTATCTCCTTCCTCATCTGCTCCAATTAACAATTTGCTGCAGGTTTCTTTGCAAATAAATCGCAGCGCCGCAAAAAGCAATAAAAATTGTGCGTGTTTTTGGTTTTTGGTTGTTTGCATATTAATAAGGAATTTAAGGGGCACAGCCAAATTCAGATTACGTGGGGAGTTCATTACCCTTCCTAAGCCCCGAAAATCACAAACTTGCATCCGCATTACCCTCATTAACTAAAAGAAATCTAGAGATGACTCTAAGGACCGTCGCGCTCACTTAGGACAGAAGAAGGCCGTGGGTAATTCATTGCTTATCCGCGTTTCTTTTGTGGTGTCTAAGGCAAGTGTGTTAAAGGCTAGTAGTTACTTAATTAGGCCCACTACTTACGTAGTGGAGAACCTCCCACTTACCTGGCACTTACCTGGCCACAGGAGAGACAAACAGGCAGTGGAGGATTGATCCTGCGACTTGTCTTTTGGCAGTTAGGAGCGGTCTAGAGCCTTGACCTAGGCGACTACTAAACGTAGGGTTTCTTGTTGCATTTGTTGTGATTTGCATCATCTTTTCAAAAATCCGTATATTTTTCAAAATAAACACCAACAATTCATTCATTCCCCTAATTATATTCACGCTGCAACTTGTACTAAACCCTTTTAGTGCAAGATAGGCTGGACACGGGATTCTAGTGCCCGACTTGTCCGCGTTCCCCCGATCGACTCAAAAGTCGGTATTTCTACATTTACCTCTTCTTTACCCACCACCACACCCACTTCGATGGATGATTCTCCATCGAACTTCTTTACCACTAATCTGCCGCCGTCCGTTGGTGCGCAGAATCCATCCCGCATCTCTCTCCAAGAGAAGTGCTATCCTACACGAGGTCCTCTTTCGACCTGTCTCTCCATTCCACCAGCCAACGGGGACAATTTTCAGATTAAACCCTAATACATCAACCTTCTACCTAATTATCACAGTCTCGAGACTGAAGACGCATATGTCTTTATTACCAAATTTGAAAATGTATGCGCAATGATGGTACTTCACAGCTTTCTGTGGATGCTATGCGTCTTTGTCTTCTTCCATTTACCTTGTGCAATATAGCCGAGAAGTGGCTGTATAACACTACCGCACATTCCATCTCAAACTGGGGAGAATTCGTCAAAGCATTCCTTAAGAAATTCTACCCAAATCATAAGACAGCTCGAGTCCGTAGCGAAATCAATCAATTCACCCAGCTTCCAAATGAAACATCTTCACAATGTCTTGAACGCTTTAAGGATCTGTTAGTTCAATGTCCACATCACGGAATCCCCAGATGGGATCTGTGCCGAATCATTTATGAGGGCATTAATCCTAACACAAAACAGACCCTTGAATTAATGTGTCAAGGCAACTTCATGACCAAAGATGATGGGGAAGCTTGGAAATTCCTAGAAGATTTCACTGAAAAATCGTTACAGTGGGAGGGTGTGAGTCAATCGTCTAGGGTTGGCAATAACAAATCGGATGTTTCCATAGGAGTTAGAGCTGACATTTCAGCCCTACATAAGAAACTCGAGACTATGGAAAACAAATTTTTAGCCGCCGCCCTAAATCAAATGTCACTCTCCAAAACTGTATGTGGATGCTGTTCTGATCCTTCTCATTTGACGGAAGAATGTCCACTAAATTCTCCGTTTCAAGGTCACGAGCATACCAATGCTGCTTTTCAAAGACCTAGGAACGATCCATTTTCTTCCACATATAATCAGGGTTGGAGGAATCACCCTAACTTTGCTTGGAACCAATCACAAACTCAAAACACGGTTCCAAACCAAAACAATTTCTAAAGGGCTCCTCCACCACAACAGCAACCACTTCAATTGAGTCAGCACCTCTACCAATCACAAAACTTCCAAAATCCGGCCAACACTTTTGCACCACATGAAAACTCTTTGCAATTGACCGGTACAAATAATACCTCTGCACTAGCACAAACCTTGGATACTTTCATGAAACAATCCATCCAAGGGACGACAAAAATGCAATCTTCCTTCGATAATGTGATGAAGATCATTGTCTCTCAAAATGAGAATATTAAATCGATGGAAGAACAAATTGCACAATTAAAAGCCGAAATGAGTGCAAGAGAGAAAGGGAAACTTCCAGCTCAACCTTTGCCCAATCCTGGCTATTCACATCATGTGAATGCAATCACGTTGAAATCTGAAAGAGTGCTTGACAATCACGTTGGGGAAGAGTTTGATGATACTGAAAGATCTATCAATGATACCCCGGCTGAGACCTTTCCTTCCACTTCTACTTCTAATTCTGACCCCAGTTCTTCTACCCCACCATCTTCTTCCGAGCCTATTCTCCGTTTCCCACAAGGCTCGACACCTCAGCACAGCTCTTCTAGTCCACCGAAAACGATCCCCACTCCTATTCTGAGATCGGTTCCACACACACTTCCTTCTCCAGTGTTGGACCCCGACCTTATTGCCCAAGCTCCTTACCCGAATCGGTTAAGGGGAAACAGACCAAGTCCACAAATGGAGAAGATCACTGAAATCTTGAAACAGGTTAACATCAACATCCCTCTTCTAGATGCTATCCAACAAGTCCCCGCTTATGCGAAAACTCTTAAGGACTTGTGCACTAGAAAGAGGAAGACTCAAGTGCCCAAGAAGATTTTTATGGCAAAGACAGTAGACACAACTTTCCCCCAGCAATTTCCGAGGAAACGTAAGGATCCTGGCTATCCTACTATTTCCATTTCTATCGGGGGAAAACACATCAACCGTGCTCTACTTGACCTTGGCGCAAGTGTTAACCTGCTTCCTTTCTCAGTCTATGAGCAGTTAGGGATCGGAGAGTTGAAACCAGCCCATTGCACTCTCCAGATGGCTGACCAATCAAGCACCAAACCTACGGGTGAACTGGAGGATGTGTTAATAAAAATCGGGGAATTTGTATTCCCTGTGGACTTTATTGTAATTGATACACAGCCTGTAGCGAACCCACGGAACCAAATTCCGGTGATTTTAGGTCGCCCCTTTTTGGCCACTTCCAACGCTATCATCAACTGTCGTAATGGTTCTATGACCCTATCCTTCGGGAATAGGTCAATTGAACTGAACATTTACAAGTTGGGAAGTGTACCCTCCGAACCTACTGCTCAGGTCTGTTCTGTCGACTTAATGGATGTCGGCAGCAGCGAATTTGATGATCCTCAAGATACTGATCTTGACTCTTTTCATACGTTGTTGTTTGACCAAATTATGTATCATACACATATGGACTCTTCCACCGAGTTGTCCGGGTCAATAACTAACACTGATTATGAACCGTTTTTAGAGTCTGAAGATCACCCCGCACTTTGTGATGACATTATTCTTCGGGGTATTGATGAGACTTTTGAGAAAATCTTTGCTGAAGAACTCGCATTTTTTAATGACACGGGTGTTGAGATGAATCATCTCCCAATCAATGAACTAGAACCTCCACCCCTTCTTCTGAACTGTAAAAAGAATGCGAGTAATCCATCACAATCACTGCATCGTCTCTCCAAAATGAGACGCACACACATTCTATTCCACCACTTACCCTTTCCCCACTTCTTTTTCCACCAACCTGAGCATTATATTGATAAAATCTTCGAATGGTTGGTGTTGACCTTCGGTCTTTGCAAAGCTTGGCATCGACCAATGATTTTTGACCCCCTCATGTGATTTTCAAAGATTAACATTGCTTAACTCAAGTTTGGGGGGGTGTAATCTGGCTCTTGAAAAGAAAAATTTTTACACAAAAATGATGAGCCAAAAATAAAGTTTGGGGGAGGATTTTCACTTAAATATTTTGCCCCCATTTAATAAATTTCCTCCCAGGCTTACAGGTTTTCGAGACATAGCGAATGGCAACAGTGAGGACACTGTTGAAAACAAGTTTGGGAGAGGTTTGTGCTTATTTTCGCATCATTTGCATATCACTTCGCATAAGCACAAAACATTTTTTTGAAAACCTATAAAAATTTAAAAAATTTCAAAACTATAAAAATTTATAAAAAAAAAATACAAAATATAAAAATATTTAATATTTAAAACATTTTTGTATATAAATAAGATAATAAAAGATTAGATAGTGAAAAATTACATCCATGAGATTGGAAAAATTTAAGAAAACCAAGAAAATTAGAAGTTTTCTTATACGAACTAGTAATAAGTAGTTATGAACCGTTGTCCCAAGAGTTGTAGGGTTACTAGGCACACATAAGAGGTTCCACAAGGCATCGACCATGCCAAATTCAAATTTTCCGGTGCCGAGAAACCTTAAACTAGATCGTTAACTAGAGATTAGGAGAAACAACAATGAAGCAAACTACTTTGCTACTAAGTGAATGGAAATACAACCTTTGTAGATCCGGTCCTCCACTTCTAAAGCTCCGTGTTGACGTCCCTCCTCTGCGATCATCGGATCCCGGACTCTAGCGATGGTTTCGTCGGAGAAATGATCGGGCTAGGTCATTGACTTCGAGGCCGAAGATGATCTACGTCGGGGAGACTCAAACTCAAGCTATTTCTTTACTTGGTCAAAAACTTTGTGAAGAGAACACCCTATACTACATGGCAAGTAGTAGAGGATGAAGAAATAGGAAGTGGGTTCACTTTAGAATTGGATTTCTCACTCTTTTTCTCATGGCACCATTGGAGCTAGCAAGCTTTTGTGAGCTTGATGAAGGAGAAGAAGAAGAAAAGAATTATTAGAATTAATATCCAAATGAAACTTATCCAATAAATAATGGCACCATGGTTGATTTAAGCCCTCATGCTTAACTCATGTAGAGAATTAACCAAAGCATTAGGTTAAGGGTTGGGTTAACTAATATCTTATACAAATGACAAAAGAGTTGACTTTGTCAATGTTTATCAAGCTTCATGAAGCTTGATAACTTTGACCAAAGTCACACTCTTTTGTTATATGCTAGGAAAATAGTAAACCCTAATTTAACCTTGATTTGGTTCAAGTCTCATACACTCAACTTGTTTGTATCATCAAGCATGATACAAACATGTACACTTGCATATATCACATATAAACAATGTGCACATTCAAGTGAGAAAATCAATCTTAAGTGAACCAATACTAGTTAATGTAAAGTAATATATCAAATATATAATTATACATTAAATCATTAAATCAACACTTGATTTAACGATCCTATCATATTGCATATAACCGACTAATATCAAGTGTATCAATGTATCGAATCAACACTTGATTCGGTAACCCGACTATATCTCATACAACCGTCCGATGATACAAATCGCGAGAATAGAATACAGTATCACATACTGGTATTATTCTCGGTCCCGCACATATCTCATATGCGCTCCTAATTCGTTTCGCTTGAGCCAGGAAACCCCTGTGTAGGACTCTAAAGACTCGTCAATACGCCGGCAGTAGGTGATGATCATATCAAACACCCACAAGCCGCAAGCGGTCTGCTAAATGTAACGGCCACCCGGGTATTGAGCGATCAGAAGATCAACGAGCAAGCCCGCTCACACTCCTGTGAATCCAATCAGTAACACTACCGTACAGTCCGGTCTGTTCGTCTGATATGTCGCATATCTCGCCTAGGGGTGGTAAACGTCAGACCCCAATAACTCGATAAGTCGTGTCGATATGAGGCTCATAACGGGTCGAGAAACTACTGGTAACACTTACCAGTAAATCCCTAAAACAGCCTTGGCCAAGGACTTCCTGTTATAGCCAATCGAGCACAGTGCAACATCAACTCCCTATACCGGGAGAGACGAAACCCCTCCTATCGCTCATTGCCACCATGTGATTCGGGAATGTACCCAAAAACCACCGTTTTGCACGCCCTCTTGGACGTGGTAAGGTGGAAATCAAAGCACAGTGGGAATCACACAAGACTCTATGACGATCTCGGGTATACAGACTAACCTGTACCAGTGTCACCTAAGAACTGCCATCTGACTTAAGGTATAATACCATCTGGGAGTTCTCGGCGAGTCCGTCCAGTGTACCCAGTCTCCACTGAGCACCCGTATATCATCTCTGATGTCAAACACCAATGGATATGGGATCATCCATCGCCCATCTGTATTGGTCGAGAAGGTATACGCTAGTCTACTCTGGTATATCGATGTCCCGTCTCGATACACCCACGACTAGGGACTTTGAAAGATGTACTTATGGACTACCATGTCCCTACTAGTATGATCCGCATCATAGTCCAGGTAGTCAAGTACACATCCTAAAGGCTTTACCAACATGTAACAGAGAGACAATCAGTGTACACGTTAAGGTAAAGAGTAACCAGATAGCATAATATCATATCAAGCAAGAAAGTCATCCCTATATATGTCCAAGCATCCACTACAATATACATCCTATGTATAGTAATGGCCTTTAGGGCATATATATAACTAACAATTTCCCACTTGCACTAGGGCCATCTGATAGCAGTGGTTGTAGTATCTCATACTCAACCATCCCATAAAAGTCTCTCTCTGGGAAAAGGCCTTTGTGAGTGGATCCGCCATGTTGTCCTCTGAGTCTACTCTCCTAACCTCGATCCCCTGGAGATCAACCATCTCCACGATCAGGTGACACTGCCTTAGAATATGTCTGGATCACTGATGGGACAGGCGTTCCTTGGTATAAGCCACAACTCCATTTTCACAGAATGGGAGGAACGAAGTTCATCTCATGAACTAATATACACCAGACTGCCTCTTTGGTAGCATCTTTGGTAGCGATGTATCCAGCCTTTATCGTCTAGTATGCCACGATATCTAGCTTAGAACTCTTCCAACATACCATCCCTTTACTGAGGGTAAAGACAATGCCTGTGACTGACATTCATTCGTCCTTATCACCCTGGAATCTTTCCAGTGATTCTCCCCAGGATCGATTGATACCATCTCACTACAACTAGTGAGTATCCTAATATCCAATTAGATCTATCTCATAGATCCAAAACCTAGGATTTAGCAGGTATCACTTTGATCCTATGTGGAGAATCATTTGTGATAAGCGGAGATTGACCGAGCGTAGCATAGGAAACTCCTTCCCCATCAAGAGTATGTCATCCACGTACTCTACGAGGATCATCAGCATACTCCCTACTACCTTTTTGTATATACAAGGTTCATCTACCATTTTGATGATGTCAAACTCTTTGACTAACTCATCAAAATAGATGTTCCAACTCTGCGATGCCTGCTTTATCACATAAAACATCTAGCACACGTTTCCGCTGCTCCCACTGTCTACGAAGTCCTCTGACTGTGTACTTATAGACTATCTCTTCTAAATCTTTATTTAGAAAAGCAATTATGACACCCAACCGCCAGATATCGTAGTCATGGTATGTAGCCGTGGCAAGTAGGATCTGGATGGACTTAAGCATAGGTACTTAGAAAAGGTTTCATCATAATCCATAGCCGGTCAATGATGCAAACCTTTAACAAGTCTAGCTTTGAAAGTCTCAACTTTTCCATGTACACCAAGTAATCTTCTCAAGATATACTTGCTCCTGATGGGGATTTAACCCTTCAGATAAAGCAACCAAAGTCCATACTTTGTTGGTGTAAAAGGATTCCATCTCAGATCGATAAACATCCAGCCATTCTTACAGAGTCCCACTCCTGATGGCCAGCTCGAAACTAGTTAGGTCATCATCCCATGATGCAATCCTCGCTCCCACTGTCATAGAGAAACCGGAGTATCTCTCAGGTGGGTGAGGAAACCTACTAGATCGGCGGAGAGGCTGAGGTTCGTTGGTTGCTATTGAATCCTTTGGTTCTACCAAATCATCAGTTGCAGTTTGTATAGCTGGAACTCTTTCCAGTTCTACCTCATGTCCTCTAATTTCTTCATAAGAAATTCCCTTTCACAAAGGTGGCATGCTGAGTAACAAAACATCTTTTGTTCCTCGGTTAGGTAGAAGATATTCCCTTGCGTATGCTTGGGATATCCAACAAACTTCTACAGTACTGACTTTGCCTCGAGCTTGTCTGGATTTTGCCTTTTAGACATAGGCCGAACAACCCCAAATCTTAACTGACTTAAGAGATGGGCTCTTCCCTTTCCATATCTCATATGAAATGGTAGGCATCTGATTTGATCGGAACCCTATTCAATAGGTATGCAACTTCATAAGTGCATAACTCCCTAAAAGGAAATAGGAAACTCAGTAGTACTCATCATAGAGCACACCATATCACATAGGGTGTTATTGCTCCGCCCCGATATACCATCGTGCTATGGTGTATACGGAGGAGTAATGCTGAGAGAGAATCTCATTCTCCTTTAGAATAATCCAGGAATTCCGTGCTCAAGTATTCTCCTCCTTGATCACATCAAAGGACATAATACTTATACCCGTATTTTGGTTCTCTACTTCTAACTTATATTCTGTGAATATCTCAAAAATTTCGGACTTGTGTTTCAACAGGAACATATGTCTGAATCTTGAGAGATTATCAGAGAATGTAATGAAGTACAAAGAACCGGTCCTGGCATATATAAACAGGGGACCTTACATACATCACTATGTATCAATCCCAAGAGTTTACTGACTCTTTCTCTGTTTCCAATAAACAGAGCTATGGTCATCTAATCTTTGTGACATGACTGGCAAGTTTCATAAGATGTAAATTCAAACTGATTTAAATATGCATCTAAATGTAACTTCATCCAGTCGGGTCGCATTGATATGACCTAGTCTACAATGCCTCAAGAAGGATTCGTTCATTTCTAAACTCTTCCTCTTGTGTGTGTTCTGTATACTAGGAACTGTAGTTTAATTTAGAACGTCAATGCTTTTAGATAACGTGCCTGAACCGATCAACTATTGATATAGGAAATGTTCAAAACATTATCCAATAATACAAAATTGTATCCTTCTTTAATAAATAAAGAGATTGATATGATTTTGTATATCAGGTTCGGTATCTAATAGCATTTGTTCAGAATCAATGTATTGGTAATACAGGGTGACAGTGACCAACAGACTTGGCTGCAACACTTGCACCGTTTTCTGTCTCATGAAACTTATCACCCGTTATCAGTTCTCTACCTTTATGTAGCCCATGTAACAAATTACATATGCAGGATCCTGATCTGGTATCACATACCCAGGACGTAAAGGATACTGAGAAACAGTTCTCTGTAATGAACACACCCGAAGATGATGCATTAACATGCACTCTCTTCATTTTGGCGGCACGGGAATTCTGGTAATCCCCTAATTCCTGCTCTGTCTTATAACATTTATAAGTTGGAGCGGGACCAACAGTCCCCAGCTCAGTATAACAAGCGGGTTCGGTCAATATATCCGTTTTATTATCTTGATTAAGGCGTGACATGGTCGCTACCTGGAGAGAGAGAGAGAAGAAAACACTCTGCGTGCGCTCTTGCAAGATTAGATTGGTTATTATTTTATCTAATCAGAATGGCTCCCACTGTTTTTATCAAATCTTCCTTCAAACCCTAAAAGGAATGACTAGCCGGGATTAATTACACGCTACAAGTTCGCCAATCTTTCAACCAGGCCAGTGTCGGTACTTTGAGGAAAGTTCCCCGCGCTTTCGCACGGACCTAATTAAAGTAAACCTCATTTTCCCAGAGGCGTAACCCCGTTGACACCTTTCTAGACACCTACTTGATCGGCTAATTGTAATGTGTAAAACTCTCCCAGGAGTAACAATTACTCGCAGCGGGTATCGGGATCCAACTATCTCATAGAAGGTATGCAATCTCATTGCAAATTTCAACACTTGAAATTCTCGATAATTTTGCCCCTAGCACCCTATGACCTTGACGGAGGTCAACAAACCATAGGCTACTAGTCAAGTTCAACCCGTCATTTCTTGATTGAATCAAACCCACCCGCATGACCCTTGACGGAGGTCAACAAGGCCGTACGACTACCCTAATCCAATCTGCATCATATGCATAAGCAGATAAATACTAGTTAGCTACCGCACACTACGCCTTGACGGAGGTCAACAAACATAGCACGAATACTAAGTAGGACTTATCTGAAATGACGGAGGGCTACAACAGGTTTTTCAGAAAACCTATTGCGTAATGAACTTGATATCATTGTAGAATCAAATGATTTTAAAATGGAGTGTTTGTTAGGCTTTTCTAGTTTTTCTAAAGGGGTCATTCCCGGTGAAGGGATCGTCGGCCCTTTCCTCATCGAATAAGGTGCAGGATATATCATATATACCGCTGTGCAAAGTAAGAACTATAGGAGCAATCAAAATACAAACCGAGGGGTGTAGCATCTACCAGTTATTGCTAAAAGGGTCACTCCCGGTGAAGGGATCTCGGCCCTTTCCTTATCGAATAAGGTGCAGGATGTTCTACAAGGAACACCGCGATGCAAAGCAAGAACCGTAGCTACCTGTTTTTGAAAATTCGATTCTACAACATCTTTTAGGATTCTTTTTCATTCATTAATCATATTAATGAAGTCCCATCATTTAATTCACCTAAACATCACAGATAAATACGACGTACACTTATGCCATCCGCATTCGTCTCGATGTCCCCTCGTGCACCGTTAGGTTAGGTAACTAACGGCAGAGCGGGGCAGGGCTAGCGCGGGTGTAAAACATAAGAAACGTCTATATAATATATCAAATATACTATATATAGTATCTATCACAACATATCAAATGATCACATCACAGATATCGCAGCAGAAGAAACATATGAAATATTGGATATACTAGGACGTCCGTGTTTTCAATACGAGCCTGTATAAAACACGGATTCCACGGTCGTGATGAATAGCCAAACCCACACCCCTAGACCCCTACGAGAGCGGCAAGCAACCCTACCAATTCTAGAGTTAAGAGACCCGGACTCGACTTCTCGAGTTGGTCTCCCACTGGACTCTAGAACCCGGTTACTTGTGCTCTCCTCCTTGGGTCTATCCTAGTGCGGAAAAGTAAATAATATACAAATGGTGACAGCAACCTCAACACGGAAGTGCCCTAATAAAAGAATATTACATACATTTTATTTTACATGAATGAAAATAAAAACTCTTATCTCACATAAAACCCCCCGGCTATTCAAAACGCGACGATCCAATATAACATATACAGCAACACATAACATCACATGTCATCAACGTAAGTAAACATGCGTATCCTAATTGTCGTTGACATATAGCAACGAAACCGGCGATATCACATATTACACTTACGGTCGCAGAAAAGAAAGTGTAAAACTACAACAGTTGGAATCCGCAACCTCCTTAGACATCGCATGCCTAACCAAATGAATTCCTTAGACATCGCATGCCTAACAATTATAAACCCCGCATTTTAGTCTTATTATCGAAAACTCTTTTCAATATCAAGTCGGGCAATTCAACAAGATTCCCGACATCCTGAACGAAAGCTTGTCGCAAACTTTAGTAGACGGCCGCACCCCCGGATGCCGTCGACGAAGTGCACTAAGGCGGAACACCGCTGCCGCGAGCACCTGAACGGATGCTTTCGGCGACGGGGTTCTCCTACAGTCACTTGGTCGGAGCTATGGGGCGTGGCTGTCTATTAAGTTTACCGGTGAGTATCTGCGTACGCTACGTGATTGCGACGGACTTTTGATCACATCAAAATCCCGTGGCAACCGATCAAGTGAGACTAAACTGCTAGATTCATAACATTCATTCAGTTATCTCATAACTACTTGTGGATTCCATATATTGTATCACATTCCAGATAAATAGAAAATGTTAAACTTTCCGATCGAACAATCAAACACCCAAGTTTTCCCGAATCAGCTCAACACTTGAAATAAGTTTAAAAGAACATTCACTTTATGCCACAGTACCAACGGTCCAGCCGTAGAAGGGTCAAGCCAACGCCTCACATGTGGCACGCCGTACTGCCTCAAACCCTAAGGTTCAAAAGGCAGTTCAAGACGGTCACATAATCGAGTTAAGGTTTGTTGTCTTCTAGAGGATCCATCGCGTTACTTGCACTACTTAGAACGTTCTCAAACCACGGAAAAATCCAACACTTGGAAATTTCCCGGCAGGGAAAAATTGGGTATTTATATCCGGTCGAACTTTTTAACATGTTCTAAAATTACCCGGTAAAACACATAGACAAAGTTAAACAATCCGATCGAAACATCGAGTCCCCAAAACAACCCAGAAAACTCAACTCTTGAGTGCAAATTAAAAATTCCCAGAAAAGTCAGGAATAACTTAGTGACATTACTATGCAAAATTTGATGAATGAAGTGACCGTACGGCCGCGGAACCGCCGCACGAGCCATGCTCGTGCCGCGGTTCTACGGCGTCTTGATCGAATTACGCACTCGTTTTACACAGTAACTCATAAAAAATCCTGCTGATTTTTCTGCAAATTTTTAATTCACAAAATTCCACAGTTTCAGAAAATGTACAGAGAGGGGTGAAATCGGGGAATATCGGGTTCAATCGGACTTCTAGCTTCGTCTACACTTCGCCTAAAGCTCTAGATAGGCTCTAATACAACTGTAGGGTTACTAGGCACACACAATAGGTTCCACAAGGCATCGACCATGCCAAATTCAAATTTTCCGGTGCCGAGAAACCCTAAACTAGATCGTTAACTAGAGATTAGGCGAAACAACAAGCAAGCAAACTACTTTTCTACTAAGTGAATGGAAATACAACCTTTGTAGATCCGGTCCTCCACTTCTAAAGCTCCGTGTTAACGTCCCTCCGCTGCGATCATCGGATCCCGGACTCTAGCGATGGTTTCGTCGGAGAAATGATCGGGCTAGGTCATTGACTTCGAGGCCGAAGATGATCTACGTCGGGGAGACTCAAACTCAAGCTATTCCTTCACTTGGTCAAAAACTTTGTGAATAGAACACCCTATACTACATGGCAAGTAGTAGAGGATGAAGAAATAGAAAGTGGGTTCACTTTAGAATTGGATTTCTCACTCTTTTTCTCATGGCACCATTGGAGCTAGCAAGCTTTTGTGAGCTTGATGAAGGAGAAGAAGAAGAAAAGAATTATTAGAATTAATATCCAAATGAAACTTATCCAATAAATAATGGCACCATGGTTGAGTTAAGCCCTCATGCTTAACACATGTAGAGAATTAACCAAAGCATTAGGTTAAGGGTTGGGTTAACTAATATCTTATACAAATGACAAAAGAGTTGACTTTGTCAATGTTTATCAAGCTTCATGAAGCTTGATAACTTTGACCAAAGTCACACTCTTTTGTTATATGCTAGGAAAATAGTAAACCCTAATTTAACCTTGATTTGGTTCAAGTCTCATACACTCAACTTGTTTGTATCATCAAGCATGATACAAACATGTACACTTGCATATATCACATATAAACAATGTGCACATTCAAGTGAGAAAATCAATCTTAAGTGAACCAACACTAGTTAATGTAAAGTAATATATCAAATATATAATTATACATTAAATCATTAAATCAACACTTGATTTAACAATCCGGTCATATTGCATATAACCGACTAATATCAAGTGTATCAATGTATCGAATCAACACTTGATTCGGTAACCCGGCTATATCTCATACAACCGTCCGATGATACAAATCGCGAGAATAGAATACAGTATCACATACTGGTATTATTCTTGGTCCCGCACATATCTCATATGCGCTCCTATTTCGTTTCGCTTGAGCCAGGAAATCCCTGTGTAGGACTCTAAAGACTCGTCAATACGCCGGCAGTAGGTGATGATCATATCAAACACCCACAAGCCGCAAGCGGTCTGCTAAACGTAACGGCCACCCGGGTATTGAGCGATCAGAAGATCAACGAGCAAGCCCGCTCACACTCCTGTGAATCCAATCAGTAACACTACCGTACAGTCCGGTCTGTTCGTCTGATATGTCGCATATCTCGCCTACGGGTGGTAAACGTCAGACCCCAATAACTCGATAAGTCATGTCGATATGAGGCTCATAACGGGTCGAGAAACTACTGGTAACACTTACCAGTAAATCCCTAAAACAGCCTTGGCCAATGACTTCCTGTTATAGCCAATCGAGCACAGTGCAACATCAACTCCCTATACCGGGAGAGACGAAACCCCTCCTATCGCTCATTGCCTCCATGTGATTCGGGACTGTACCCAAAAACCACCGTTTTGCACGCCCTCTTGGACGTGGTAAGGTGGAAATCAAAGCACAGTGGGAATCACACAAGACTCTATGACGATCTCGGGTATACAGACTAACCTGTACCAGTGTCACCTGAGAACTGCCATCTGACGTAAGGTATAATACCATCTGGGAGTTCTCGGCGAGTCCGTCCAGTGTACCCAGTCTCCACTGAGCACCCGTATATCATCTCTGATGTCAAACACCAATGGATATGGGATCATCCATCGCCCATCTGTATGGGTCGAGAAGGTATACGCTAGTCTACTCTGGTATATCGATGCCCCGTCTCGATACACCCACGACTAGGGACTTTGAAGGATGTACTTATGGACTACCATGTCCCCACTAGTATGATCTGCATCATAGTCCAGGTAGTCAAGTATACATCCTAAGGGCTTTACCAACATGTAACAGAGAGACAATCAGTGTACACGTTAAGGTAAAAAGTAACCAGATAGCATACTATCATATCGAGCAAGAAAGTCATCCCTATATATGTCCAAGCATCCACTACAATATACATCCTATGTATAGTAATGGCCTCTAGGGCATACATATAACTAACAAGGGTTAGTAAGATGAAGGATGTCACAAATCTGAGGATAAAAATAAGTCTGAAAAATAGTTTCTATTTTGGAAGCCAAACATTTTGAACGTTGATACCCTACTATACGCACTTACACACGTCTTGAAACTCGGGATAGTAGAGGATACCTTGAAATGCTCTTGTCTTAAAGCCAAAGTATGAAGGTAATAAAAAGAAAAAAAATGAATAAAATATAAAATGGTGAGAAAAATGAATACGGGTTTTGTTATCGCCAAGGCAGTAATAAAAAAATATAGCGAGGGTGCCTCTTCACCTAGTGCCTTAGACCAACTGGTCTGGGAGTCACTGCTAAGCCTTAGGTGGTGCAAGCCGAGGAAAAACACTAAATAAGCAAGCACATGAGTAATCGGTCGGTTAGTACCTCAAGAAGTATTAACGGTCGCATGAAAGTTTGTGAGCAAATTTATCTAAATATTCATTAATTAAAAAGTACTGAGGCAGATGGACAAGAGTATGATAGCTTGAATTGAATTCTCCGGGTGTAGGGATGTATATTACACACACGTAGGGTTATATGATCGATGTTTGGAAGAAAGATAGGAATGAAGAATAAAGACGATGTTTTATTGAGAGATGATGTGATTTCTGACAACTTTTCATGACCATTAAGATAGGGCTCATGACAACCGAAAAGCTAGCATAGTTGGAAACCCTAATTTTCAAAGTCTTTCTTTTACAATTCTTATCTTTATATGTAACTTTCACGATCTTCCTTTTATTATTGGATTTTGTGGGTGCAATCCGCTGAAAACCCTCAGGAGACAACACTCCTCCTACTAGGGGCACCTAGAGCTTTAAAGGCTTGTTGGACGTGCTCAGTGCAATCGTGTTGCCTACGAAAGTGTGCTAGTTAGTTTTTCTCTTTCTTTATTTTCTCCTTCTCTTTTTACTAAAACAGTTCACTCGAGACGACCGAAAATAAGTTTGGGGGAATTTGATCAGTCGAAAATATTGTATTTTTAACACGTCAATTTCCCTATCATTTGCACTCATCTAGTAGTGTTCGGTTTGCATATTGCACATATTAGCAAAACAGCTGTAAAATACCAGATTACATGTGTTATACTCTTAAACCTACATTTCTTAGGGAAATTGACTGTTTATCATGGCATTGCATCATTCTTGTGTAGCGCAACACTTGTTTCGAAGTCTGTGCAGGAAATTCCAAAAAACCGAGCCAAATTGTCAAAAGTGCTGATTAAAAATGACACCAAGTCTAAGTCTGGTGATCTGGCAGTGAACAATAAGGTGTAAAACCATTCCAGAAATTTATTCAAGGCCCATGGACCATTACCAACATGTACCAGAAATTCCAAGTCCTAAGGCTGCTATTGGGCCGCGGATCCGCGGCAGGAGCAGGCTTATGCCGCGGATCCGCGACCGCCTTGACACATCATCAACTACTCTCTACTGCAGAATGCTTCTCTCAGGGCCCACACTCATTTAATATACTTCAAGTTCCAGAACTATCCAGAGTTTTCTTCCAGATCAGCAAGGATCATTAAGCAAGCTAATCATGATTAAGCTCCAAGCTTCTTAAGCAAGCCAACTAACAACCTAGTTCTAGAAGAGTACCTCCAACAAACTACTTCTAGAAGCCTCTCTCTATAACAAACTTTTGGAGGAAAATTTAAAATTTGAATCCTAGATCTAGGGTTATGAAAGCTTATAAAAGGGAGCCTAGATCAAGGATCAAAGGGGTTGTTGAAAGTTGTTCTTCTCTCTTCCTCTTCCACCCGCAAGTTGAGTGACACGACTTGCGCCTCAAAACCCTAACCCTAATTCCAATCCAAGATCAAGAATTCCAAGTTCAATCAAAGCAAGAAGCCTAGATCCTTTAGAGAGCAACGTCGGACTGTTGGTTATGGGCGGCGCCCCGGCCGTCTTTCCGAGGCCAAAATGCGGAATCAAAATTTTTCTTAACTTTTAACCGGCGCCACCGCGGACCATAAACCCCGATCGGGCCATTAACCTACTCCTAGCTAACTAGAGAAAGGGTAGAGAGATATACCGAGCGATCCGTGTCCTTCGGTCTTCTCGTCATCGTACCGATCTCCCCGCGGAATCTCCGATCTTCATCTCCTCGTCGGAAGGGCACCACATCGCCGGGTTCTTTTACGGGCTCCCACCTCTGGACCGAGGCAACTCGGGCATGAAGTTGGCGAGTCGACAAGTCCATGAATACTGCAGATGAAGTGCAGAAAGGTTTTGTCTCATGGGGTTAGTGAGGTTGCCATTTGGTGGAAGTGTAGAATGAACAATGGAGATGAACTTGGGAATTTTGGTGTATGAAAAAATGAGATCAACTAACTTGCCCACACCCAAAATGAATTCCCCCTTATCTCAAAAAATTGGGACAGCCCCCATCATGTTGTGGCCGGCCATATGAGGTCAAGGGAGAGGGAAAAAGTCCAAAGGGGGGGTGTATCAATAATGCAAGAGAGAGTGTGATAATGAGAAGAAATGATCACAAACCAAATACAACACTCCATCAACCTAATCATAACCCAAAAGTCAAGCAACGATTATGCCCAATCATGAAGCAAGAAGTCAATGAATGGTGGAACCATCATGACACTACAACATGCAAATAACACCCTCCACAAATCAAATTTGCATGCTCGCAAATAAGCCCTCCTCCACCAATTTTCAGCCAATGAAAGATACAAAGGAAAATGGCCGAAATGGAAATCAAACTGGCAACTTCAGAAAACCGATCCCGTAATAAATTACAGGAAACCCCGCTACTGTATATACATACCCGCATTTGTATTCCGACCGAATACAAATGCAATGAGACAAAATCTACACTGTACAATACTAGGATCTGGCTTAAACCAAAGCCCGGTAGTATTATCCGTCCGATCATGATCCGTGCAATACCGCACGTATCTGATCGAACCCTGCCATATCTCCATACGGCCTCTACAGCGTTTCGCCCGAAACTTGAGAAACGGTCTGTTGGGGACTCTAAAGACTCATCAACACTTTGGCTGTGGATTTAACCACTAGCACGTCAGAGGTATTAGCCATACGTAACGGGCTACCAGGTGTTGACCAAAAGGGACATCGTTGAGCGAACTCATCCTGACACCCTACTGAGCTAGTCAGTGACAATATCCGTACAGTCCGGTCCATTTGTCTATGAGTATCGCATGGCGGGCCTAGGGGGTTGGTAAAAGTCAGACCCCCAAAAGCGGTACAAGTCGTGTCGGAGTGTAGCCCAGAACACCCTGAGATACTACTGGAATACCTACCAGTAAATCTCCTGCCTCGGCCGTGGGCTTTGTGTAATGGCTCTCCTAGACACAGCGCGACCTCACCCCCAATACCGGGAGAGACGAACCCCTGCAGATCCGCTCACTGCCTCCATGTGGCTCGGGACTGTACCCAGCTAAAACCTGTTTGCACGACTCCTTTGAGCCGTGGTAGGGTAGTAATCAAAGTACAGTGGGAACTCACACGAGACAAATGACGATCTCAGGTCGATGAACTAACCTATACACATGTCACTAGAGAACTGCTATCTGACGTCAGGTATAAGACCAACTAGCATGTTCCCGGCGAGTCCTGTCCGGTGTACTCATAACCCAATGAGCACCTGTATACATCTTAGGTGAACCAACTGACACCAGTGGCTTGTGAGACCAGCCACTGCCCCTCGTCGGGGTCTCGACTGTATACACTAGTCTACTCTGGAGTATCGATGCCCTGTCTCGAAACTCCCACGACTAAGGACCTTTTAAGGATGTGCTTATAGACCCCAGTTCCCATATATATGATCGCCATCATACTGCTGGCAGTCAAGCAAGAATCCTAGGGGCTCTATCAAAGCGCAATAGTGACTTGTAAGGTCACCTAAAGCAGTACACGATGATAAAGATAAACCAGATAGCATATTATCATCTTGAGTAAGACTGTCCTACTGGGACAGGTCCTCCCTCAATCATTGCAATTACGTGCCTGTGATCCAATAATTGACTCTGAGGGCACTATCTCTAACAATCTCCCACTTGCACTCAAGGCTAATTATTGCGATGTCGCATACTCACAGCCCGTGTGATACCGAACACCGAACTCCTCTACTAATCAGTCTCACTAAACCCATTTGCGAAACTATTGTGTTCGAGGAATAGCCTCAGTGAGTGGATCCACCTTGATGTTTCTTTCTATGTCTCTCTTTATCTCAAGTTCGCGGAGAAAGCCATCTTCCGAAATGAGCAATACCTGTCTTAGAATATGTCTGGATGTCTGATGAGACCTAGTTCATAAATGAACTCCAAATCCAAACTTCTTAGACTGTATCGTCAACTGAACTTAATCAGTATCCTGCGCCATGCCTCCCTCAGTATCCGCCTGGACCACCTGTCCAAAATACAGCCCCTCGTCAGAGGGAAAACTATAACTCTGACAACCTCTCTGTCATCCATGTCACCTTGGAAGCCTGGAATGATAACTGTCTCCTAAAAGAGGCTGTTGTTATCATATCCCTAGAACATCCATTTATGTTCTAAAACTGCTTCCGAATGTTTCTCCAGGATTGGATCAATATCAACTTATTGCATCCACTGCAAAAACAACATCTGGTGTGGTACTTGACATCTCATGATTGACTCAATTGCCTAAGCAAGTGATCTGCCAATCATGCACATCCCTCTCCCCTTTAGTCTATAAGACACCTTTAGAGAGGGTGACTCCATCACCTGCAGGTACACTACCGTGCCTGGAGTCTTCCATTCTAAAACACCTTCAGAATACTGTCTAAGTACCCTGATTGGGAAACTACCCAAATCTAGATCTAAAACCATAGATCCAGTAACCAGAATGTCTTGATGTTATATCCAAGTTCTATGTGGAGAAACCACTGTGTGACAACCAAAGTATAACCGATCGTAGTATAGGAACATCACTTCCTACTCTGTATATGTCATCCAAATACCAGGATATCACACCCTACTACCTTCTTAACAGATCCATCCCCTATTCTGATGAAGTCAAACCTATGACTGTCATATTAAAAATAGATGATCTATCTCCGCTACATCTGCTTTAGTCTATAAATAGACATAAGCTACTTGTCCACCAATGCTTCCGTTGCTCCCACTGACTACGACAACCCTCTGGCAGAGTCATATACACGTGCACTTCTAAAGCCAGTTCAGAACGACGCTATACTCATCCTCCTGCCGGGTCTCACAGTCTGGAACAGCAGCAATGGCAAGTCTGGGTAAACAAGAACCTCCCTGCCACCGTCCTTGAGGCTACCGGAGTACCTCTCGGGTGCCTGAGGTTACCCACTTTATCTACGGAGTGGCCAATGGAATGTCAAACCAGATTGAATCTTTAGGTTTTTATCAAATTTTCAGTAATCGTTTGCGGTTATGGAATCACTTCCAGTTCTACCATACTCCCACTACTGTTTTCTGAAAAAATCCATTTTTATTAAAACTGTGGCGAGTCAAGAACAATATCACTATTGATCTTCCAGATGGTAGAAAGTCAACCCTCGTCATAGCCCGGGTCAACCCACAAACAGCCATTACAGAAACGTGCCTTGAGTTGTCCAGAGTCTGGTTTTAAGCATAAGCTGGACAACTCTCCGTACCTTAACAATGTCAAGATATGAACTGTTCTATATCTAATACAGAAACAGAGGCACTGATTTAATTGAACCAGATTCAAATCATGCAGCTGTCTCCAGTGCATGTCAACTAAATGGAAAGAGGCCGATCATCGTTACTCAGCTTAGGAGTGCTTCCAATTATGAGTAACCTGAAAGAGAAATAAGTTTCTCAAAACTATTAACTGAATACCATACACAAGTATCTGCATCTTCAATCACCTTGAAGAATCCCGATACTTGCAATACCTGGTTCTCTACTTTACTCTTATACCGATAACTTCTCAAAATTCAGACCTTGTGTTTCTACGAAACACTTGTCTAAGTACTAGAGAAGTCATAAGTAAACCGAATATAGTACGAGGACCAACCCCTCTGTCCTAATGGACACTGGACAACATACAATAATCTGTATAAGTCCCCTGAGTCTAATAACTCAAAACCTGTGTGCCGTAGGTTGAAAACTGTACTTATGGTTAAGAAGAATTACACCGCTGTTTAATGCTCCTTACCTAATCATCTACTGATATAGGTAAATGTCATGGACATAATTTCAAAAAGGTATATCTCACTTTATAAAAATAGACGTACAGTTATATCAATTTGAAATTGGTGAATAACAGCGGATATTCAAAACCAAATATTTGCCGTCCGGCAAACAACCCAGGTGACTTCCTCAAATATCACCAATTACAACGAATTCTGATATAATGAGGATGATCACTTAATTCCCAATAACTTACTCCCACTCATCATCTGTAAAACCATACAGATGTGAGAATCATATCTGGTAAATACATACCCTGGTGTAAGGACTAATTGGGAAATCAGTTTTCTTTTAACAGTACACAATGAAACTGAAACATTGAAATTTTCGTATGGGTATCCTGGTATTCCTAGTAATGCCTCTTCCATTATCCAGATTCACAACTGTAACCGTATATTTCTATGTCATCTCTCCACATCCCTTCATATGTCTTTAGTCATTACTTTCTGTACACCCTCTTAGGCTAAATGGTTTTCTTCCTTCCCTACCGTTCGGCACCAGCCTTTGGTTTGGAAGAAGACTATCCAATAAGCATAATGGGTGTACTGTCCTAATCCTAGGAGCACTCGCAACCCGAGAGAAGGTAAAGATAAAAGACAACCGAATAAACCTTATTCCTATTTCTCCTGAACCAGAATCCATCCCCGAACTGGAACAAGTTCCTTTCGAGTTCATATATAACCATACGATGGAGTATCCAATAAACTGTGGATCTTCGTAGTGATACGGAGTGTTCTGGAGAAATACAAAGGTGAAGTGGGAGTGGTAATGAAATACTTGGTTTGCTCGTGAATAGCAGTCGCAATTTACTTTGCCCTCTTACTAATCCCTTTATTTGTCTTTACTTAATACCTTCTGCACACCGTTTAGGATAAATGGTTTTCTTCATTCCCTACCGTTCGGCACCAGCCTATGGTTTGGAAGAAGACTATCCAATTATCGTAATGGGTGTACCGTCCTAATCCAAGGAACACTCACAACCTGAGAGAAGGTAAAAGGAAAAGACAACTGAATAGTCCTATTCTTTTTCTCCAGAACCAGAAACCATCCTCGAATAAATTCCTTCTAGTTCGTATATAACCATACGATGGTTTTATCCAATGGAAGTGGACGTTCGTAGTAATACGGGATGTCCTGGAGAAAAGGGTAAAAGTAGGAGTGGCAATAAGGTATGCAACTCTGACAATACAAAAGTCAGTGTTTAAGAAGGTTCGGTTAATCTTGGTTACCGAGTCATAATCAAGGGTCGGGTCATGGTCGATGCCAGAGAGAGAGAAAAGAAACACTCAGCGTGCACTCTAACCTAGATCAGAATGATTACCAATTTATCTAATAAGGAAACATCCCACTGTAACGTCAAATTCTCCTCCAAACCTGAAAGGAGAATTAGTCGGGATCACCCGAGGAGTAAACCAACTCATCAGTGGGAATCGGGATCCAACTATCATCGCATGCTAACGTGATGGAATCCACTCACGCTATCATACTCCAAAAGGTATGCGCATACCTAGCAAGTTTCAGTTTCTTTAGAAACTCCCGATGTGATTTTTACCCCTAGGACCCAAGTGACCTTGACACAGTCAACAAATTAAAGAGTCTTAGTCAAGTTCAACCCGTCATTATCCTGGATTGCATTAAACCCATCCGTACGAGCCCTTGACACAGTCAACAAGGCCGCACGACTGTCCTAACCAATCCCATTAATATGCCACAAACAAACACTACTTAGCTACCGTACACTACGCCTTGACACAGTCAACAAACGCAGCACGAATACTAAATAATACCCGTAAGAAATGACGGAGGGCTACGTCTAGTTTTTGGCGAAAAACTTTTAACGTAACGAACTTGATATCGTTGAAGGAACTGCATAGCCTTTTATAAAAATATAGTGGCGAAAACCATTGCTAAAGAGGTCACTCCCGGTGAAGGGATCTCGGCTCTTTCCCCGTAGAATGAGGTGCAGGATATTCCAACTGAATACCACGATGCAAAGCAAAAGGCAATCGGCTATAGTGAAGTTATTACCCTGACGCAAACTTCTGTCCAAGGGGTCACTCCCGGTGAAGGGATCTCGGCCCTTTCCTCGTCGACTGAGGTGCTGGAAATTCATAACCGAATACCACTGTGCAAAACAAAAGTAAACGTCCTTGCAATAACAGCTTTTTGAAAAATTGTTCCAACAACATCAGAATAGGTTTGTTTAGCTTGCATTGATCCGAATCAATGCGGTCCCATCAATTGATCACACCAATAAAGAACGAAAATAATGATGTACGTATATGTCATCCGCATTCGCCACTGGGTCCCGTCATCACCCGTTAGGTTACTTAACTAACGACAGAGCGGGGACTGGACTAGCGCGGATGTAAAACATATACAACATCTACTAGTATATATATCAATATATAATATTCGCTCAAGGCGTGATAAAATGCACCATCACAGAAATGTAATAAGCATCACAGAACAATACAGATATCTGGGATCCCCGGGTTTCATAGAGCCGCTACTGAAACCCGGCGTTCCCCTGGTCGCGTGGATAGCCTGTGCAATGAAATCCTAGACCCCTACGGGCGCGGCAAGTTACCCGCCAAAACCTGAAGCGAGGCAGCCCCCTTCAGCAACGTGAATGGACCACCAAGCACTTCACGGAATCCGGTAACTTGGGCACCCCTCCTGGGTCAACCTGTACCCCCTATGAGTGCGGTGAATAGCCCGCCAATTCTAGAGTAAAGCCCCCTCTATCTCAAAGCCATGAGATGCGAGCTCATTGCCCTCTAGAACCCGGCTATCCGTGCATCCCTCCTTGGGGTAATCCTAGTACAGAAAGTAAAATATACATACAACGGGTACATCGACCTCAGCCCGGTCGTGACCCAAAAGAATAATATACAAACGGGCAGTGACGGCAGTCCACATGTCGGACGCTCGCCCCGCAATATCAAATGTACATAATACAACAAAACTGTACTAACATTGCATCCAGGCTATCCACCACGACAAATCCGCAATATCACAGCACAACACAGAACATCAACGTGAATGTCACGTTCGCAAATCCGTCTAAAAGGGCTATAACAGTTAGACAGGATTTACCGATCAAATGACATTCACGGTCGCAGATATAATGTAAATACTGTGAACTAACATATTTAAAATTTTCGATCGACCAAAATTCCCGAAGTGGGCCCCAAGCACAACTGTAGCACTCAAAGAAAATCTGGGCCCAAACAGAATATACCAAAAACCCCATTTTCAACTCAGGAACCAACAGAAGAATTTTGGTGCAGTGACTCTTCTTTCCTGCGGTGGAACCACGGCCAAACCAGGGGTACGGCCGCGGTTCCGCGGCTATACAGGAAGACCACTCCACCAAAATTTCCCAGATTCCATAAAAAACCCTGCTTGTAATTCTTTAACACACTGAAAAATTTTCTGAGCAAAGAACAGAATCGACAAAAACTGTCAAATTTGAAAACGCGGTTTTGGGATTTTTGTTCGATCGAGTTCTAAACACGTTAGAGCAAGCTAGACTAGGTTAATGGCCTGGCTCTGATACCATGTTGGTTATGGGCGGTGCCCCGGCCGTCTTTCCGAGGCCAAAATGCGGAATCAAAAATTTTCTTAACTTTTAACCGGCGCCATCGCGGACCATAAACCCAGATCAGGCCATTAACCTACTCCTAGCTAACTAGAGAAAGGGTAGAGAGATATACCGAGCGATCTAAGTCCTTCGGTCTTCTCGTCATCGTCCCGATCTTCTCGTGGAATCTCCGATCTTCATCTCCTCGTCGGAAGGGCACCATATCGCCGGGTTCTTTTACGGGCTCCCACCTCTGGACCGAGGAAATTCGGGCACGAAGTTGGCGAGTCGACGTGTCCAAGAATACTGTAGATGAAGTGTAGAAAGGTTTTGTCTCATGGGGTTATTGAGGTTGCCATTTGGTGGAAGTGTAGAATGAACAATGGAGATGAACTTGGGAATTTGGTTTATGCAAAAATGAGATCAACTAACTTGCCGACACCCAAAATGAATTCCCCCTTATCCCAAAAAATTGGGACAGCCCCCATCATGTTGTGGCCGGCCATATGAGGTCAAGGGAGAGGGAAAAAGTCCAAAGGGGGGTATGTATCAATAATGCAAAAGAGAGTGTGATAATGAGAAGAAATGATCACAAACCAAATCCAACACTCCATCAACCTAATCATAACCCAAAAGTCAATCAATGATGATGCCCAATCATGAAGCAAGAAGTCAATGCAAGGTGGAACCATCATGACACTACAACATGCAAATAACACCCTCCACAAATCAAATTTGCATGCTCGCAAATAAGCCCTCCTCCACCAATTTTCAGCCAATGAAAGATACAAAGGAAAATGGCCAAAACGGAAATCAAACTGGCAACTTCAGAAAACCGATCCCGTAATAAATTACAGGAAACCCCGCTACTGTATATACATACCCGCATTTGTATTCCGACCGAATACAAATGCAATGAGACAAAATCTACACTGTACAATACTAGGATCTGGCTTAAACCAAAGCCCGCTAGTATTATCCGTCCGATCATCATCCGTGCAATACCTCACGTATCTGATCGAACCCTGCCATATCTCCATACGGCCTCTACAGCGTTTCGCCCGAAACTTGAGAAACGGTCTGTGGGGGACTCTAAAGACTCGTCAACACTTTGGCTGTGGATTTAACCACTAGCATGTCAGAGGTATTAGCCATACGTAACGGGCTACCAGGTGTTGACCAAAAAGGACGTCGATGAGCAAACTCATCCTGATACCCTACTGAGCCAGTCAGTGACAATATCCGTACAGTCCGGTCCGTTCGTCTATGAGTATCGCATGGCGGGTCTAGGGGGTTGGTAAAAGTCAGACCCCCAAAAGCGGTACAAGTCGTATCGGAGTGTAGCCCAGAACACCCTGAGATACTACTGGAATACCTACCAGTAAATCTTCTGCCTCGGCCGAGGGCTTTTTGTAATGGCTCTCCTAGACACAGCGCGACCTCACCCCCAATACCGGGAGAGACGAACACCTGCAGATCCGCTCACTGCCTCCATATGGCTCGGGACTGTACCCAACTAAAACCTGTTTGCATGACTCCTTTAAGCCGTGGTAGGGTAGTAATCAAAGTACAGTGGGAACTCACACGAGACAAATGACGATCTCAGGTCGATGAACTAACCTGTACACATGTCACCAGGGAACTGCTATCTGACGTCAGGTATAAGACCAACTAGCATGTTCCCGGCGAGTCATGTCCGGTGTACTCATAACCCAATGAGCACCTGTATACATCTTAGGTGAACCAACTGACATCAGTGGCTTGTGAGACCAGCCACCTCCCCTTGTCGGGGTCTCGACTGTATACACTAGTCTACTCTGGAGTATCGATGCCCTGTCTCGAAACTCCCACGACTAGGGACTTTTTAAGGATGTGCTTATAGACCCCAGCTCCCACGTATATGATCGCCATCATACTGCTGGCAGTCAAGCAAGAATCCTAGGGGCTCTATCAAAGCGCAATAGTGACATGTAAGGTCACCTAAAGCAGTACACGATGATAAAGATAAACCAGATAGCATACTATCATCTTGAGTAAGACTGTCCTACTGGGACAGGTCCTCCCTCAATCCTTGCAATCACGTTCCTGTGATCCAATAATTGACTCTGAGGGCACTATCTCCAACACGGACTTCATCCGAGCAAGTGATCCAAGCCAATCCGCGACTCAAGGAGCCGAGCGACGCCAAATTCAACGATCAAGTTCCTTCCTCTTGTAGTTCTTGAGAGTTGTAACTAATTGTTGATATAAATAAAGGTGACAATTCTTTTATCTTGCTTATCTTTTGAATTCAAGCATTATGATTCAATCTAGATTCTTGAATGTTTGCTTTGTGATAATGTTTGAGTAAAACTCCGCTCGTAAAGGAGTCGAGACGATCGATAGAATGATGATGATTTAGATTCTTTTACAATTCTTAAATCCTATAACGTTTGTAAATTCTTGTGAATCGAATGATCGATGACCTAGTTTCGATGCGATGCTTTCTTGATTGTGTTCGCTCGAAACTAGAGATCAACGATCGATCATTTGATTTAATAGAAGCTAGTTTGTGAATGAGATTCATCGAAAGGACAAAGGATGAGATGAGAAAACCCTAGTTTCTTCGAAAGATCCTTAACCTCGATAAATCGTCATCGACCTAGTATCAATTCGTTAATGGATAAGAATATGTAATCATTAGATCTCATCACATCTATAGATCTGATCGACTCCTACGAGCCACACTTCGAATCTTGATTGTTGGTTTGGAAATCATCACATCTCAATTCTTGATTTTAATGTTTTCTTAGATCTAGATTTTTCTAATTCTTGAAACTCAATTTACAAATCATGAATTGTTTCTTTTCTTTTCTTTAAATTTTCGACTCATCTAATTCGAAACACGAACGATTACACTTTCCCTGTGGACGATCCGCACTTACTAACGCGCTATAATCAACACTGTTATTGATTGCGGTCAAAATATTTTTGGTTGTGATTTCTATACAATTTTCTACATACACACAACGGAAAATCGTTTCAATCAGGTCCTTCAAGGAGAACCTTTGTGATAAGAACAGTTTGACCGATTGTAGCATAGAAACATCATTTCCTATTAGAAGAATGTCATCCACGTACAATATGAGGAATGAGACAGTATTCCCTACAATCTTCTTATAAACACAAGGTTCATCTGGATTTTTGACGAAATCAAACTCTTTGATGATATTATCAAAACAGATGTTCCAACTCCGTGATGCCTGCTTTAATCCATAAATGGATTTAAGCAACCTACATGCTTTCTCGCTGCTCCCACTATCAATGAAGCCCTCTGGCTGATCCATATAAATGCACTCTTCTAAATCACCATTTAGAAATGCAGTTTTAACGTCCATATGCCAGATTTCATAGTCGTAGTGAGCAGCAACAGCAAGTAGGATCCGAATGGATTTATGCATGGCTATAGGAGAAAAGGTTTTGTCATAGTCCAGTCCTGGTCTTTGACGAAATCCTTTCGCCACAAGCCTTGCCTTATAGGTCTCCACCTGCCCATCTACACCGATCTTTCTCTTAAAGATCCATTTGCACCCTACGGGTTTTACCCCAAAGGATACAACTTCCAAAGTCCATACTTTGTTGGTGTACATAGACTCCATTTCGGATCTTATGGCATCCATCCACTTCACAGAGTCACCACTCGTGATAGCTTGCTGAAAACTGGTAAGGTCATCATCATCCATGATGCAATCTTCTCCATCACCATCAATGAGAAAACCGTAATATCTCTCGGGTGGGCGAGAAGTCCTACCAGATCTACGGAGTGGCTGAGGTTCATAAGATTCTGTTGCAACATCAGCTTCAACCAAGTCGTTATTTGTAACTTGTGTCTCTAAAACCTCTTCTAGATCTACCACATTGCCATCAGTGTCATTTGGAAAAATTTCATTTTCTAGAAATGTGGCATGTTGAGAAACAAACACCTTTTGTTCCTCCTTGTGGTAGAAAAGATATCCAAACGAATGTTTTGGATATCCCACAAATTTACTCTTAACTGATCGTGTCTCGAGTTTTTCTGGATTCTGCTTTTTAACAAAAGCCGGACAACCCCAAATCTTAACTCGTTTAAGAGATGGTCTCTTCCCATACCATATCTCATATGGAGTGGTAGACACGGTCATGGTTGGAACTTTGTTCAACAGATATGATGCAGTCTCCAATACATGCCCCCAAAAGGAGAGAGGTAACTCAGCATCACTCATCATGAATCGCACCATATCCAATGGGGTGTGATTCTTCTGTTCTGACACACCGTTGTGCTGTGGTGTGTAAGGGGGAGTGAGCTGAAAAAGAATCCCATTCTTTTTTAGGAAGTTCGAAAACTCTGTACTAAGATACTCTCCACCTCGATCTGATCGAAGTATCTTGATGCTCATTCCTGTTTGTTTTTCTACTTCAAGTTTGTACTCTTTGAATTTCTTGAAAGCTTCAGACATATGCTTTAATAAAAATACATGACCGAATCTTGAGAAATCATTAGTAAAAGTTATGAAGTAAGAAAAACCGCCTCTCGCATGTGTAGACATTGGCCCACATAGATCACTATGTATGAGGCCAAAGAGTTCTGTAGCTCTTTCTCCGTGTCCAGTAAACGGAGTTTTGGTCATTTTTTCTTTGATACAAGGCTGACAAGTCGCATAATATTTATATTCAAAAGGATTTAAATATCCATCTTTATGAAGCTTGTTTAGTCTTGTTTCGTTAATATGACCAAGTCTACAATGCCAAAGAAAACCTTCATTTATATCTGAAAATTTTCTTTTATTTGTGTGTTGTATGTTGAAAACTGTGTGTTGATTTAGGACATATATCCCATTATTAAGTGTACCATAACCAATCGACTCTTGATTCAGTTTAACGTTCATAACATTATGCTGCAATACAAAACGATATCCTTCATTGTCTAACAAAGAAATAGATATTATATTACAAAGCATACTAGGTACATAATAACATGGGTTCAAAACCAATATACAACCCGACGGCAACCCCAGGTGATACTCTCCCACTGAAACTGCATGTACATTGGAACCATTTCCAACTCGGAGAGTGTGATCACCGGTCTTCAAAACTCTGTTATTTCTCAAGCCCTGTACAGAATTGCAGATATGAGAACCTGAACCGGTATCCAATACCCAGGATGCAGAGTTTACAGAAAAACGGTTTTCAGTCACAAAGACACTTGAAGCAGAAGCATCACCATACTTCTTTTTCTTGAGATCAAGGTATTCAGTACAATTCCATTTCCAGTGTCCTGATTTCTTGCAATAGAAACATTCTCCTTTTCCCGACTTCTTAGCCTTGGATTTATCTCTCCCTTATGCCTTTTTGATTCCACCTCTCGGTTTGGTGGGTTTCTTTTTATTCCTTCTCTTGGCCTTGGCATTTAGGACGGAAGAGGAAGATTGCCCAACAATCAGAGAGGGAGACTTTGCCTTGAGCGTGCTCTCCGCACTTCTCAACATATTGAGAAGTTCGGGTAGCGAATTCTCCATGTTGTGCATGTTGAAGTTTACTATGAATGAAGCAAAGGCAGGGGGAAGAGACTGTAGAACAATATCAACATACTGTTCGTTCTCCATTGTCCATCCGAGGCCCTCCAGCTCTTCAACAAGAGCTATCATCTTCAAGACATGGTCACCTACTGGTGTGCTAGGAGCCATCCGGATCTAAAACAACTTTTGAGACGCCTCATATCGTAGGTTACGAGATTGCTTTCCATACAAATCCTTTGTATGGAGAAAGATGGATTGAACATCCATCTGCTCATGCTGCTTTTGATGTTTATTGTCTATCGATACAAGCGTGAGGCATTTGGCAGTGGCACAGTCAATATCCTATGTTTTGCGGATCTCCCTATCTGCAACAAAAGATTCAGGGGCTGGGAGGGGCTGAGGCAGTGAGGACATGTGATACCTTATCATATGTAAGGGCAATGTTTATGTTCCTCAGCCAGTCTTTATAGTTCAGTCCGGTTATCTTATTTTTCTCTAACAAAAGCTTAAGTCCAGTCATGTGTATCTGCCATTAGGAGAGAGAAAAGAATACACTCAGCGAAAGCTCTTGCAAAAAATTAGATTGGTTTATTTATCTTATCTAATCGATGTCTCCCACTGCTTTTATCAAATTTTTCCTTCAAACCTAAAAAAGAAAATTAGCCAAGATTAATTACATTCTACAACTTCGCTAACCGTTCAGCCAGGCCAGTGTCGGTACTTTGAGGGAGTTTCCCCGTGCTTTCGTACGGACCTAATTAAAATAAACCTCGGTTTTCCAGAGGCGTAGCCCCGTTGACATCTTTATAGACACCTAATGGGTTAGCTAATTGTAAAGTGCAAAACTCTCCTGGGAGCAACTCTTGCTCATAGTGGGATCGGGATCTAACTATCACATAGAAGGTATGCAATCTCATTGCAAATTTCAACTCTTGAAACTTCCGATATGGTTTTTACCCCTAGCACTCATGACCTTGGCTATGGTCAACATATCATAAGCACTAGTCAAGTTCTATCCGCCATTTCATGATTAATTAAACCCACCCACATGACCCTTGGCTATGGTCAACATAATCATGTGATTGTCCTAATTAATCGCATCATATGCTGTGTAGGAAAACATCACTTAGCTACCGTACACTACGCCTTGGCTATAATCAACATACGTAGCACGAATACTAAGTACTCTACTTCCTAAAATGATGGAGGGTTGCAAATGGTTTTTAAGAAAACGTTTAACGCTTTGAACTTGATATCGTTGTAGAATCAAATGGTTTTAAAAGGAGTGGCTTAAGCTCCGCACTTTGAAAACTTGCTTTTTCATAAAAAGCCGAGTAGGTTTCAAAATCCGATTCTACAACATCTTTTAGGTTTCTTTTTCTTTACATTAATCTCATTAATGTAGTCCCGTCATTTAAGTCCTTAAGCCATCACAGAAAAGAAACGAAAATAGAACGTACGCTTATGCCATCCGCATTCGCCACAGTGTCCCGTTATGCACCGTTAGGTTACTTAACTAACGGCATAGCGGAACGGGACTAGCGCGGATGCAAAACATAAGCAACGTTTATTATATATCATATATATAATACACCATTCGTCTCAGCATATAAAGTGATCACATCACAGAATATCAACAGCAGAAGCACATATATGAAAATATAGGATATACTAGGAGGTCCGTATTTTGTATTTAGCCAACAATAGAAAATACGGATTCCACGGTCGCGATGAATAGCCAAGTCCATACCCCTAGACCCCTATGAGAATGGCAAGTGACCCTACCAATTCTAGAGTTAGGAGACCCGGTCTCGACTTCTCGAGATAGCCTCCCACTGGACTCTAAAACCCGGTCACTTGTGCTCCCAACCTTGGGTCTATCCTAATGCGGAAAAGTAAATAATATACATCAATGGTGACATCATCCTCAACCCGGAAGTGCCCCAATAAAAGAATATTACATACAATGAATTTTACATGAATGAAAAGAAAAACTCTCATCTCACATAAAACCCCCGGCCATTCAATCACGACGATCCTATACATCATATCTCAGCAACACATAACATCAAATGTCATCAACGTAAGTAAGTATGCGTACCCCAATTGTCGTTGATGTATAGCAACGAAACCGGCGATACACCACATACTATACTTACGGTCGTAGAAAAGAAAATGGAAAACTACAACAATTAGAATCATCACTGCCTTTAGACATCATAAACCCGGAATATCACATATTCTGGATTTCATGCCTAACAATGCAAATCTTACATTTGGGTCTCATCTATGAAAACACCTTTCAAAGGAAGGCGGGTAATTCAACAAGATTCCCGATTCCACCCGAGACCGAAATGTTAAATTTACACGCAACTAATTACTTTTCACAAAACTAATTAGTGTATATTCCAATTATTGTATCACATTCATAAATATGTAGACGATGTTAAATGTTTCGATCGAATCAACAAACACCCACATTTCCCAGAGAGTTCGACACTTGAGCAAAGTTAAAATACCCAAAACATGCCACAGTACCTATGGACCAACCGTAGAAGGGTCAACACCTATGGCGTCGCGGAACTACGGCAAACCCTAGGATTTGGCCGCAGTTCCTTGGTCATAGAATCGAGTTAGGGTTTCGTTCTTCTATAGGGTCCATAGAATTACCTGCATGATCTTTCGAATATTTTTAACTTGGAAAATTCCAACTTTTGGAAAATTTTCATAGGGGGTCATGAGGTGGTGTTTGATGTTCGTTCGAACTGTTAAACATCGTCTAGGTTACCCGAAACAATGTTAAAATTACGACTATGAAAACCCCGAATATCCACTACAGAAAGATAACATCACATGCAATCTTTAGCAAAAAAAACAATGCCTGAAACACCAAACCCTAGAGATCAGAGCACCAAACAAAAACGAGGCCCGAACTGCATGGGAAAACCGGCCAGGCCGGGTATATTAGGAATTTTGCCAGGTCAAATCCGGTGGAATGGCCTCATTTTTGTTTGTTGTTCATATTACATCATATGTAACATTCTGCAATTGTTTAAAAAAATTTTAGAGGCTCTGAAAAATTCGGCAGAGATTGGGGTTTAGTTTCGAGGTTTCAGAGTTGTTTCAGATTCGTAATTTATCTAACATCGTTTAAGTTTCTAGCTTGACTCTGATACCACTGGAGGGTTTGATTAGCACCATGCCTAGGGTTGTCTTGCATCAAATATGCTACAATAAAAATATTATGGGTGCTAAGAAAAACCAACCATGAATCGAACTAGAAATTTAGGGTAACAAAAACAAGTATCAGATACTAACAAGTAGCTAACACTAAGAGGGGAGAATTACAACCTTTGTAGACCTCCCTCTTGGCTCCTTGGATCAACTTGGAGTTTGAACTGGTTTGCTTGAGTCCTTCGAAGTCCACGACGATTCACCATGGAGTCCCTTTGCACAAGCTCCTAGCTTTACTTGATCAAGTTGGAAGTGAAGTAAACAATCTACACTAGTGGGCTAGACTAACATAGATTGGTGATGTGGGTTGTGATTTCACTTAAAAACCTTTTCTTATTCTTTTCTTCACTCACTTTCTAAAACCTAGAGAGCTTGAAGGAGGAAGAAGAAGAAGGAGATGGCTAAGTTTAACTCTTGAGAGTATAATCTAAATTATCTTAAGTAATAAGAGAGAGAGGGGGGGGGGTCATCTCACAATCAACCATGGTTACAAAATATTTAGATTTTTTGATATTGAGTTAACTAAAACCATGGCCAATAAAACCATGGTTTTGACTTTGGTCAACAAAGGAAGAGTGTAGAAACCCAACCATGATTTTATTCCCATTTTATTTTTCTCAATAATCAAAATATATAAATATTTCTCCATGTGAGTCTTGCATTGCCATCTCCAATGTATCATCAACTGTGACACATGTATGCATGCATGTGTGCATTCATATCAATATATACATACATACACTCATGCATACAACATAAGGAAATAGGTTTTAATAAATGAGCTAATGGTCATTAATATTAAATCAACACTTGATTTAATAATCTGGTCATATCACATACGACCCGACCAATAGTAAACGCTAGATTAAAATGCGGCATCATATACTCGTATTTAATCAAGCTCCCGCGCATATCCCCATATGCACCCCACATCATTTCTCCTGAGCTAGGAAACCCCTTTGTGGGACTCTAAGACTCGTCCATACGCTAGTAGTAGACAGTGATCATATCACATACCCACAAACCGTCAGCGGCACTAGCTGTACATAACGGCTCCCAGGTATTGAGCGATCAGAATAAAAACAAGCGAACCTGTCAAAACTCCCGTCGAGCCAACTGGAAACACTTATCGTACAGTCCGGTCTCTTCGTCAGATATGCCGCATATCAAGTCTAGGGATGGTATCGTCGACCCCAATAACTCAATAAGTCATGCCGGTATATGGCCTATAACAGATCGAGAAACTACTGATAACACTTATCAGTAAATCTCATCAGCCCTGGCCAGGGACTTCCTGTTATAGCCAATCGAGCATAGCGTAACATAAACCCCCAATACCGGGAGTGACGAAACCCCTCCTATCGCTCATTGCCTCCATGTGCCTCGGGACTGTACCTAAAATCCATATGTTTGCACGACTCAGTAGAGCCGTGGTAGGGTAGAGATCAAAGTACAGTGGGAGCACACATAAGACTGAAGGGTTGCCTAGCATGGCAGCAAGGTTTCAGGAGGCATCGTCCATGCCAAATTCAAATTTTGCCGTTCTAGATAACCCTAACCATAGATCGTTTACTAGAAATAATACGGAAAACATATGCAAACACTTTGCAACTAAAATTGAGCAAGGAATACAACCTTTGTAGACCGGTCCTTCACTTCAATAGCTCCGTGTAGTAGTCCCCTTCGCTGCGATCATGAATCTGGACTTTATAGAGGCTCCCTTGAAGAAACGAACATGCTTGCTTCGAAGACTTCGAGGCCGAAGATGATCTACGTCGAGGAGACACTAACCCAAGTTATCTCTTCACTAATAATGGAATTAGTGAAGCAAACACTCTATACTAAATGGCAAGTACTAGAGGATGATGAAGTAGGAATTTTGCTCATATTAGAAATCATTTTCTCACAAGGTTTCATCACTTTGTCAAAATCAAGAGATCTCAAGAATGAGGAAGAAGAAGATGAAGTTGTGATGATAAGAAAGAATGAACTCATGAAGTTACAAATGCAACCATGGTCACAAAATATCATGCTTAACTCATGTAGAGAATAAACCATACACTAAGTTAAGGGTTGGGTTAAATAAATATCCTAAACTTGACAAAAGAGTTGACTTTGTCAATGGTTATCCAAAAGCTTTTGTCCAAGCTTAACCATAACAAACTTAAACTCTTTTGAATTAGCTTAACATAAATAAAAACCCTAACTTAACCCTAGCATGGTATAAGTCTCATACATTCATGTTGCATGTGTAACCTAGCATGACACACTTATATATATCACATATATATTTTGTGCCAAAAAGAAAACAATACATATATCACATATATGTAAAGTTTATCAAATGTGAGAAAAAATATCTTAAGTGAGCTAATACTAGTTAATGTAATGTAATATATCAAATATATAATTATACAATAAATTATTAAATCAACACTTGATTTAATAATCCGGCTATATCACATATAACCGACTAATATCGAATGCAACATCTTATCGAATCAACGCTTGATCCGATAACTCGGCTATATCACATATAACCAATCATGTCACACTTCGCGAGAATAGAATGCGGTATCACATACTCGTATTAATCTCGGTCCCGCACATATCACATATGCGCTCCTACTCCGTTTCGCTTGAGCCAGGAAACCTCTGTGTAGAACTCTAAAGACTCGTCAATACGCCGGAAGTAGGTGATGATCATATCAAACACCCACAAGCCGCAAGTGGTCTGCTAAACGTAACGGCCACCCGGGTATTGAGCGATCAGAAGATCAACAAGCAAGCCTGCTCGCACTCCTGTAAATCCAATCAGTAACACTACCATACAGTCCGGTCTCTTCGTCTGATATGTCGCATATCACAGCCTGGGGGTGGTGTAACGTCATACCCCAATAGCCTGATAAGTCATGCCGATGCAAGGTCCATAACGTTTCGAGAAACTACTGATAACACTTACCAGTAGATCTCAGCAACCTTGGCCAGGGATTTCCTGTTATGGCCAATCGAGCATAGCACAACATCAACTCCCTATACCGGGAGAGACGAAACCCCTCCTATCGCTTATTGACTCCATCTGACTCGGGACTGTACCCAAAAGCCACCGTTTTGCACGTTCTCTTGAACGTGGTAAGGTGGAAATCAAAGCACAGTGGGAATCACACAAGACTCTATGACGATCTCGGGTCTACAGACTAACCTGTACCAGTGTCACCAGAAAACTGCCATCTGACATGAGGTACAATACCATCTGGGAGTTCTCGGCGAGTCCGTTCAGTGTACCCAGTCTCCACTGAGCACCCGCATACCATCTCTGATGTCAAACACCAATGGATATGGGATCATCCATCACCCATCATATGGGTCGAGAAGCGCATACGCTAGTCTACTCTGGTATATCAATGCCCTGTCTCGATACACCCTCGACTAGGAACATTTGAAGGATGTACTTTACGACTACTCTGTCCCCACTAGTATGATCTGCATCATAGTCCTGGTAGTCAAGTACTCATCCTAAGGGCTTTATCAACATGTATTATAGAGACAATCAGTGTACATGTTAAGATAAAGAGCAACCCGATAGCATACTATCATGTCGAGCAAGAAAGTCATCCCTCTATATGTCCAAGCATCCACTACAATATACATCGTATGTACAGTAATGGCCTCTAGGGCATACATATAACTAACAATCTCCCACTTGCACTAGGGCCATCTGTTGTAGTATCTCATACCCAACAATCAGCAGTGGTTGAAGTATCTTATACTCAACCATCCCATAAAAATATCTCCTGGGAATAGGCCTTTGTGAGTGGATCCGCCGTGTTGTCCTCTGTGTCTACTCTCCAAAACCTGGATCTCCCTAGAGATCAATCATCTCCTTGATCAGGTGATACTGCCTTAGAATATGTCTGGATCACTGATGGGACGGGGGTTCCTTAGCCAAAGCCATAACTCCATTGTCACACAATGGTAGGAACGAAGTTCATCTCATGAACTAGTGTACATCCAGAATACCTCTTTGGTAGAATCCTTGGTAGCAATGTATCCAGCCTTTATCGTCTAGTATGTCACGGTATCTAGCTTGGAACTCTTCCAACATACCGTCCCTCTACTGAGGTAAAGAAAATGCCTGTGACTGATATTTAGTCGACCTTATCACCCTGGAAGCTATCCAGTGATTCTCCCCAGGATCGATTGATACCATCTCACTACACCTAGTGAGAATCCTAACATCCACTTAGATCTATCTCATAGATCCAAAATCCAGGATTTAGGAAGTATCATGTTGATCCTATATGGAGAATCATTGTGATAAGAGGAGATTGACCGAGTGTAGCATAAGAAACTCTTTTCTTATCAAGAGTATGTCATCCACGTACAATACGAGGATCACCGCCATACTCCCTACTACCCTTTTTGTATATACAAGGTTCATCTATCATTTTGATGAAGTTAAACTCTTTAACTACCACATCAAAACAGATGATCCAACTCCGCAATACCTGCTTTAACTCATAAAGCAACTTGCACACGTTTCCGCTGCTCCCACTGTCTACGAAGCCCTCTGGCTGTGTACTTATACACGCTCTCTTCTAAATCACTATTTAGAAAAGCAGTCATAACACCCAACCGCCAGATATCGTAGCAATGGCAAGTAGGATCCGGATGGACTTAAACATGGGTTTGAAAGTCTCAACTTTTCCATGTACACCAAGTAATCTTCTCAAGATTTACTTACTTCTGATGGGGATTTAACCCTTCAGATAAAGCAACCAAAGTCCATACTTTGTTGGTGTATATGGATTCCATCTCAGATCGCTTAGCACCCAGCCATTCTTACAGAGCCTCCACTCCTGATGGCCTGCTCGAAACTAATTGGGTCATTATCTCATGATGCAATCCTCGCTCCTACTGTCATAGAGAAAACCGAAGTATCTCTCAGGTGGGTGAGGAACCCTACGAGATCGGCGGAGAGGCTGAGGTTCGTTGAAAACTATTGAATCCTCCGGTTCTACCAAATCATCAGCTGTAGTTTGTATAGCTGAAACTCCTTCCAGTTCTACCCCATGACCACTAATTTCTTCACAAGAAATTCCCTTTCACAAAGGTGGCATGCTGAGAAACAAAAACACATTTTGCACCTCAGTGTGGTAGAAGATATTCCCTTGCGAATGCATGGGATATCCAACAAACTTCCACAGAACTGACCTTGCCTCGAGCTTGTCCGGATTTTGCTTTTAGACATAGGCCAGACAACCCCAAATCTTAACATCCTTAAGAGATGGGCTCTTCCCATACCATATCACATATGGAGTGGTAGGCACCTGATTTGGTTGTAACCCTATTCAATAGGTATGCATCTTCTCAAATGCATAATCCCCAAAAGCAAATAGGCTACTGTAACATTTCAGAAAATATAAAATATTATTTTTGGGAATTAAATATTAAAATAATATTTTTCCCGAAAACTGCCGATTTGCGAAATTGGGGTTTTCGAAAAAGGGTATAAATATATACCAATAATTGTGAAATAAATAGAAATTAAAATGATTTATTCATTTAAATATATAATTAAAGGTTTTGGCAATTTTAAAATTTATTATATGCAGTTTCGATAAAAAACCGATTAGTGCACTGCTAATCGCGATTAAGCCAAATCCGCGTTTTTACAGTTTCCATGGTTAGTGCACCATGACATGTTTCATTTTATTACATGTTTCATTTCATTTGGGCTTTATATTAGGGTTTATTGGTGTAGAGAAAAGAGAAATGATTAAAGGAAAAGTCAATGGAGACATCATGAGTGGTTAGGTGAGCTTTGGAGAGAGATAGAGAGTGTGAATTAGTGAGAGAGAGAGGGGGGCTGCTGCCCATTATCAAATCCCCCACCATTTTCCTCCTTGTTCCTCATCTCCTCAACTCTACAACCCTCCACTAAAACCCTAGATCTATCTCCAACCATGCCCCAAAACCCTACACACCCTTCACAAATAATAATCCCCTCTTCAACCTCTAGACATGGGACCAAGAAATTTCAGTTTTCGATGATCTTGGGGGATTCATGGATGCTATATGAGGTAATACCTTCACTAATTGGGTAGTTTTTCATTTACTTTAGTGTTCATATGTGTTTAGATGTGATATTGTGAAGATTAGTGAGATATTGGGAAACCCTAGAAAGGGGTTGAGTGTTTGTTGAAATTGGTGATGTGTGGTGGCTGCCCACAAGCCTTAGTGGTGTTTTACTGACCTGGAACGGGGGATGAAACCCAAAATACGGATTTGGGATTTGAGTTCATGTCGATTTGTGTGATTTTAGAGGGTATTTTGAAATCTGGAGCAACCCGGGGACACTAGAAATGATTTTGGGCTTACTGAGAGTCGTGCAGGCACCTAGGAAGCGATCACCAAGACCTGAGCCCCAAACCCCAACCCATGGCCGCAGATTTAATCATTCTGGCCGCAATTTGCGGCCAGAGTAGGGTAGAATGGTTCCAGAATTGGTCCATGGCTCTTTTTGCACTAAATTAGACCCCTCCTATATGCAGTTTTGGCTAATTGTCACCTGGGGAAAATCTGGAAGCATTTTGGTGTGTTTTAGGCTATGTTTTCCGTATTTTAAAATGCACTTTCTTGATATTTGGATTTGTATTTGGTTGTCGGGTGTTCGTACATCGACAACAGGGATTGTTTGATTGATTTACACGTTTAGGCCATAGGTTCTAACCTATGAGCACACTGTGCACTGTATCGGTTTTCTGCCTCGATTTTTAATACGTATTGCGATTGTTTATTATTGTTGGTACCCTCGTATGGATTCTGAGGTGAAGAAGCGTGGCGTCATCGATTTCGGCGAGCGAAGACCATGTGAGTAGATCTATATCTACCGGGGAAGTCGGGTGGATGGCCTATAGCACCCCCGCAACTTTTGATGGAAAAACCGATTTATAGAGTATGGTTAGGAAACCTAGATTAGGAAACTAGGGTTAGAATATAGATAGCTATGTAGTTATATTAGAAACTAGAGTATAGTTAAGTGTGATATGCTGCTACTACTACCCTAGGATGACGTTTAGCGATATTACCGCTTAAGGTTCTGTAGGACTAGATAGTCGATGTAGATGCGTCATCCGAACCATATTTGTTTCTAAACCAAAGAATCGTATGTATCTTTTAAATGTAAATCTTGAGGGATGTTACGGATATTCAAATGATATCTTTTCTTTAAAAACACCATAACCCCTGTTTTCAAAACTACGATTCACTTTTTAAAAATCTGATTGTATGGTTCGGGTGTGTTTGTTAGATTAGATACTTATACTTAGTAGAGATAGCATGTTTATGTAAATTCGACATGATATGAGACATAAATACGATGAAAGAATACAAGACGAATTTGATGATATGATGAGATGATGATATGATATGATGGTATACGGATGCGAGTCGATCGAAATGATTTATACCCTGTCGGTCCCCTGATATGAGATTATTGCATATGCGACCTGGGACATAGGTATATAGGGTTATATATATTTATAGAATGTTTTGAACCATGGATGATAGGCCGTATGTGATATTAGGCCGTACCCTCATTTGTCGTATAGGATGATAGGATCCCTTTTAGTATAATGCCGCCGCACGATGATATTCCGTGCGTGATGAGTTTGACTTGATTATTGATCCTTACCCTTGACTAGAGGTTTCCGTACGATGGATTATACCATACGCGATGTTATTGGGCTAGATGCCGATTGATAGATTCACCGACTCGGACATATGATAGTTACGTATACCTTATAGCTGTTAGCTGATGATTTACTTGCTGCATTCATGATATTATTATTGCATCGCATATACTTGTGATAGTACACCTGCACCATTATCGATGATGCGTATGTTACACGTACACATATTTGCCGGCTCACACACTTCATCGTCGATAATTGCCATGTCACTACACGGTAGTTTTGTTGCATCATGATATGACTCTTCGCATAATCTGCTTGCACATATACATTGATACATTCTATACATTGATACATTCATACTTGCGGATATACACATTCGTATATCCATATCGGTGTACATATACCTTGATACACCTATACTTGTGCACATACACATTGTATATTCATATTTGTGCACACATACATGGTACATCTATACTTGCGCATATATATATTGTACCTACATAGATAACCGGTTTTATTGTAAAATTGGGAACCGCATGCTATACTTTAAAAACTGGAATCATTTTAAAAGAGCGGTTTTCCCCTTAATATGTCATATCACTATTTCATATTGCATGATACACGGATATGCTCGCATTTCTTTTTACATGTCGCATACATCATGCTATATTATTTTACGCATTGAGATATGCTGTTTTCATGAGATTTCTGGATTTGAGAACCGTTGATATTTCAAAAAAGAGTATATGTTGTTTTAAAAACTCGGTTTCTCTTGATATGATATTTCAGTGCATCCACTATGTGTTTTCTCGGTTCTGAGAGCGACATGTGAAACCCGATTCGAGGAGGCGGATGAGGCCGACTGCGGGTACATGGTGGGCCCGGTATGGTACCCTGGGGCGAGAACGGATCGCTGTGTAATAGACGGTGAGCCTGGCAGAGTGACTACTGTTGGAGATAGTGCCCTCAGAGTCAATTATTGGATCACAGGCACGTGATTGCAATGATTGAGGGAGAACCTATCCCGGTACGACAGTCTTACTCGAGATGATAGTTTGCTATCTGGTTTACCTTTATCATCGTGTACTGCTTTAGGTGACCTGACAGGTCGCTATTGCACGTTGATAGAGCCCCTAGGATTCTTGCTTGACTGCCGGCAGTATGAGGGCGATCATATAAGTGAGAGCTGGAGTCTATAAGCACATCCTTAAAAGGTCCCTAGTCGTGGGAGTTTCGAGACAGGGCATCGATTCTCCAGAGTAGACTAGTGTATACAGTCGAGACCCCGACGAGGGGCGGTGGCTGGTCTCACAAGCCACTGGTGTCAGTTTGTTCACCTAAGATGTATACAGGTGCTCATTGGGTTATGAGTACACCGGACAGGACTCGCCGGGAACATGCTAGTTGGTCTTATACCTGACGTCAGATAGCAGTTCCCAGGTGACATGTGTACAGGTTAGTTCATCGACCTGGGGATCGTCATTTGTCTCGTGTGAGTTCCCACTGTACTTTGATTACTACCCTACCACGGCTCAAAGGAGTCGTGCAAACAGGTTTTAGTTGGGTACAGTCCCGAGCCACATGGAGGCAGTGAGCGGATCTTCAGGGGTTCGTCTCTCCCGGTATTGGGGGTGAGGTCGCGCTGTGTCTAGGAGAGCCATTACACGAAGTCCTTGGCCAAGGCAGGAGATTTACTGGTAGGTATTCCAGTAGTATCTCAGGGTGTTCTGGGCTACACTCCGACACGACTTGTACCGCTTTTGGGGGTCTGACTTTTACCCACCCCCTAGGCCCGACATGCGATGCTCATAGACGAACGGACCGGACTGTACGGATATTGTCACTGACAGGCTCAGTAGGGTGTCAGGATGGGTTCGCTCATCGACGTCCCTTTTAGTCAATAGCTGGTGGCCCGTTACATATTGGCTTATACCTCTGACGGGCTAGTGGTTAAATCCATAGCCATAGTATTGACGAGTCTTTAGAGTCCACCACACTTTCAGTTACTCGGCTTTCGGGCGAAACGCTGTAGAGGCCGTATGGAGATATGGCAGGGTTCGATCAGATACGTGAGGTATTGCACGGATCGTGATCGGACGGTTTTTTACTAGCCGGCTTTGGCTTAATCCGGATCTTAGTATTTGATAGTGTAGTTTTGTCTCTTTGCATTTGTATCCGGACGGAATACAGATGCGGGTGTGTATGCACAGTATCGGGGTTTTCCTGTAATTTATTATGGGACCAGTTTTCTGGGGTTGCCAGTTTGCATTCTGTTCCGGCCGGTTTTCTCTTTTTCCTTCCCGGTCGGACTTTTCGTTGGAGGGTGTTAAATGCAAGTTTGCAATTAACATTTTGTTGGGGGGGTTTCCTTGCAAAAGGTTTGATTATGATATCATCTTTCCTATTCATGCATTAATGGGACATGATAGGGTATGGGTTAGTGATGGCCGGCCACTGTTCTTGGTATGAGTGGATTAATTTATTTGAAAAGGGGAGAATAAATTAATGTGTGTGCTGGAATGTTTTTGGTGTGGATTAATTTATTAAAAAAGGAGATGAGGATTTATTTCTTAGTGTGGCAATTTCCTTGCTAATTTCGTGGGCCCCCCCCCCTTTTGTGTGTGTGTGTGCTGTTGTTTTAAAAGGGAAAAATTTCCTTTTACATGGTTTTAATGGGTGCACTCTTCATACTCAATTCCACAGAGCACAAAATTGGGGTGCAGGGGCTGATGGCTTGGCCGAGCTCCATTTTGAGAGGGCATGCTCTTTTCTTTTAGCCTCCATCCATGAAAAAATTCTTGTGCAATATTCCTCCAACTTGGCAACCTCTTTAACCCCAAAAGAGACAAGCTTCTACACTATATCTATAGCAAATCTTGGACGCGTCGGGCAGCCAACTTCGCGCCCGATTTGCCTCGGTATTGAGGTGGGAGCCCGTAAAAGATGCAGGCGATGTGGTGCCCTTCCGGCGAGGAGGCGACGACCGGAGTTTCCGCAGGAGATCGGGACGACGACGAGAAGACCGGAGGACTCGGATCACTCGGTATATCTCTAACCCGTCTTCTAGTTAGCTTCGACTTGTTAATGGTTACGATCCGGAGTTTAGTGCGCGGTGGTGCCGGTTTACAAAGTCCGCAAAATTTAAAGTTTATCACCGCTTCCGCATTCCGGCGTCGGATTGACGGCCGGGGCGCCGCCGTGCACTTACAGTGGTATCAGAGCCTCGCCATTAACTTCGTCTAGCTTTGTGTAATGTGTTTTTCAGTTCCGATCGATCAAATGTCCCAAAACCCGTATTTTCTTCACGACAGTTTTCTGTTGAAATTTTTTGGTCTCTAAAAATTTTTCGGTTGTAGAAAATACATGTACTGGAAGTTCTAAGAGTAATGGGAAAATTCGACACAGTGATCTCTTAGCCAGAGCGCGGAACCGCGGCCAAACCCCACTTTGGGCCGCGGTTCCGCCGCAATCTGGAGAGGTCAATGGGTCAACTTTTTTCAGTGGGCTTCAGGGGAGAAAATATGTATTTTGGAACATTAATTTTGGGCCCAGAATTTCTGGATGTGCTACAGTAGTACTTGGGGCCCACTTGTTAAAATTTGATTGATCGGATATTTTAAACACATTTTTCACAGTATTTACATTATATCTGCGACCGTGAATGTCACTCGATCGGTAAATCCTGTCTAACTGCTATAGCCCGGTTAGACGGATTTGCGAACGTGACCTTCACGTTGATGTTCTATGTATTTGCTGTGTTGTTGCGGATTGGTCGTGGGGGTAGCCTGGATGCAATGCTAGTACTGTGTTGTTGTATTATGTACATTTGATATTGCGGGGCGAGCGTCCGACATGTGGACTGCCGTCACTGCCAGTTTGTATTATTATTTTGGGGCACGACCAGGTTGCGGTCGATGTACCCGGTGTATGTATATTTTACTTTCTGTACTAGGGTTACCCCGCGGAGGGGTGCACGGATAGCCGTGTTCTAGAAGGCAACAAGCCCGCATCTCATGGCATTGGGACGGAGGGGGCTTCACTCCAGGATTGGCTGGCTATTCGCCGCACTCGTAGGGGGTATAGGATTTCATTGCACAGGCTATCCACACGACCAGGGGAACGTCGGGTTTCAGTAGTGGCTCTGTGAAACCCGGGGATCCCAGATATCTGTATTGTTCTGTGATGCTGTACATTTCTGTGATGTTGCATTTTATTCACGCCTTGAGCGAAATATAATATATTGATATATATATTAGTAGATGTTGTATATGTTTATCATCCGCGCTAGTCCAGTCCCCGCTCTGCCGTTAGTTAGCTAACCTAACGGGTGATGACGGGACCCAGTGGCGAATGCGGATGGCATATACGTACGTCAGTATATTTTCGTTCTTTGTGGTGTGATCAATTGATGGGACTGCGTTGATTCGGATCAATGCAAGTTAAAACAAACCTATTCTGATGTTGTTGGAACACTTTTCAAAAAGCTGTTATTGCAAGGACGTTCACTTTTGTTTTGCATCGTGGTATTCATTTGGAATATCCTGCTCCTCAGTCGACGAGGCAAGGGCCGAGATCCCTTCACCGGGAGTGACCCCTTGGACAGAAGTTTGCGTCAGGGCATTAACTTCACTATAGCCGATTACTTTTGCTTTGCACAGTGATATTCGGTCATGAATATCCAGCACCCCATTCTACGGGGAAAGAGCCGAGATCCCTTCACCGGGAGTGACCTCTTTAGTAAAGGTTTTCGTCACTATATTTTATAAAAAGCTATCCGTTCCTTCAACGATATCAAGTTCATTACGTTAAAGGTTTTCGCCAGAAACCATTCGTAGCCCTCCGTCGTTTCATATGGGTAGTCAATAGTATTCAAGCTGTGTTTGTTGGCCAAAGTCAAGGCACAGTGTTTGGTAGCTGTTGGTTATTCATATGCAGCATAGATAGATGCGTTGGTTTGGGGCAGTCGTATAGCCTTGTTGGCCAAAGTCAAGGGCTTGTACGGGTGGGCTCAAATTAACCTGGAGAATGACGGGCAGAACTTGACATGTGACTTATGATTTGTTGGCCAAAGTCAAGGTCATAAGAGCATGGGGTAAAAATCACATCGGGAGTTTCAAAAGTACTGAAACTTGCCGGATATGCGCATACCTTCTGGAGTGTGATGACGTGAGCGGATTCCGTCACGTTATCATGCGATGAGAGTTGGATCCCGATTCCCACTGATGAGTTGGTTTTCTCCTCGGGTGACCCCGACTAATTCTTCTTTCAGGTTTGGAGGAGAATTTGAGGTACAGTGGGAGGTTTCCAGATTAGATAAAGGGATAACCATTCTGATCTAGGTTAGAGTGCACGCTGAGTGTTTCTTTTCTCTCTCTCTCTAGCAGCGACCATTGACCCGACCCTAAGACTATGACTCAGTGACCAAGTTGACCGAACCTTCTTAACACAGGCTTTTGGATTGTCAGAGTTGCAAACCTCGTTGCCACTCCTACTTTTACCCTCTTCTCCAGGACACCCCGCATTACTGCGAACGTCCACTTCCATTGGACAAAGCCATCGTATGGTTAGATACGAACTCGAAGGAATTCGAGGATGGTTTCCGGTTCTGGAGAAAACGGATAGGATTATTCAGTTGTCTTTTCCTTTTTGCCTCCTCTCCGAGTACTCCTTAGTTTAGGAGATAGTACACCTATTACGCAAATTGGATAGTCTTCTTCCAAACCATAGGCTGGTACCGACCGGTAGGGAATGAAGAAAACCAGTTAGCCTAAACGGTGTACAGAAGGTATTAAGTTCAGACAAAGAAAGGGATTAGTAAGAGGGCAAAGTAAATTGCGACTGATATTCACGACCAAACCAAGTATTTCTTTGCCAATCCTAAATCACCTTTGTATTTCTCCAGGACACTCCGTATCACTACGAAGATCCACAGTTTATTGGATACTCCATCGTATGGTTATATACGAACCCGAAAGGAACTTGTTCCAGTTCGGGGATGGATTCTGGTCCAGGAGAAATAGGAATAAGGTTTATTCGGTTGTCTTTTATCTTCACCTTCTCTCGCATTGCGAGTGCTCCTAGGGTTAGGACAGTACACCCATTATGCTTATTGGATAGTCTTCTTCCAAACCATAGGCTGGAGCCGAATGGTAGGGAGGGAAGAAAACCAATTGGCCTAAAGGGGTGTGCAGAAGGTAATGACTAAAGACATATAAAGGGATTTGGAGAGGTGGCAAAGAATTATACGGTTATAGTTGTGAATCTGGATAATGGAAGAGACATTACTAAGAATACCGGGATACCCCACCGAAACATTTCAATGTTTCAGTTTCACTGTGTAATGTTAAAAGAAAACTGATTTCCCGATTAGATACTTACTCCAGGGTATGTATTTGCCAGGTATGATTCTCACATCTGTATGGTTTTACAGATGATGAGTGGGAGTAAGTCATTGGGAATTGGGTGATCATCCTCATTATATCGGGATTCGTTGTAATCGGTGATATTTGAGATCACCTGGGATGTTTGCCGGTCGGCAAATATTTGGTTTTGAATATCCGCTGTTGTGCACCAATTTCAAATTGATATATCTGTACGTCTATTTTCATAGAGTGAGATATACCTTTTGATATTATGTCGATAACATTTACCTATATCAGTGGATGGTTAGGTAAGGAGCATTAAACAGCGGTGTAATTCTTCTTAACCATAAGTACAGTTTTCAACCTACGACACACAGTGAAGGAGTTGTTAGACTCGGCGGACTTATACAGAGTATTGTATGTTGTCCAGTGTCCATTAGGACAGAGGGGTTGGTCCTCATACTATATTCTGTTTACTTTTAACTTCTCTAGTTCTTAGACATGTGTTTCGTAAAAACACAGGGTCTAAGTTTTGAGGAGTTATAGGTATTTGAATAGAGTAGAGAACCAGATATAGCAAGTATCGGGATTCTTCAAAGTGATCGAAGATGTAGATACTTGTGTATGGTATTCAGTTGATAGTAATGATAAAGAGAAATTGCTTCTCTTTCAGGTTACTCATAATTGGAAGCATTCCTAAGTTGAGTAACGCTGATCGGCCTCTCTCCATTTAGTTGACATGCACTGGAGATAGCTGCATGATTTGAATCTGGTTCAATTAAATCAGTGCCTCTGGTTCCATATTGGATATAGTACAGTTCATATCTTAACATTGTTAAGGTACGGGGAGTTGTCCGGCTTATGATTAAAACCAGACTCTGGATAACTCAAGGCACGTTTCTGTAATGGCTGTTTGTGGGTTGACCCAGGCTATGACGAGGGTTGATTTTCTACCATAAGAAAGATCAATAGTGATATTGTTCTTGACTCGCCACAGTTTTAATAAAAATGGATTTTTTTCAAAAACAGTAGTGGGAGTATGGTAGAACTGGAAGTGATTCCAGAACCGCAAACGATTACTAAAGATTTGATAAGGAACCTAAAGATTCAATCTGATTTGACATTCCATTGGCCACTCCGTAGATAAGGTGGGTAACTTCAGGCACCCGAGAGGTACTCCGGTAGCCTCAAGGACGGTGACAGGGAAGTTCTTGTTTACCCACACTTGCCATTGTTGTTGTTCTAGACTGCGAGACCCGGCAGGAGGATGAGTATAGCGTCGTTCTAAAACTAGCTTTAGAAGTGCACGTCTATATGACTCTGCCAGAGGGTTGTCGTAGTCAGCGGAAGCAGCGGAAGCATTGGTGGACATCAGGCTTATGTCTATTTATAGACTAAAGCAGATGTAGCGGAGAAAGATTATCTATTTCTGATGTGACAGTCATAGGTTTGACGTCATCAGAATAGGGGATGGATCTGTTGAGAAGGTAGTAGGAAGTGATATTCCTATACTACGATCGGTTATACTTTGGTCGTCACACAGTGTTTTCTCCACAAAGGACTTGGACATTATATCAGACATACTGGTTACTAGATCTATGGTTTTAGATCTAGATTTGGGTGGTTTCCCAATCAGGGTAATTTGATAGCATTCTAAGAGTATTTAGAATGGACGACTCCTGGCACGGTAGTGTACCTGCAGGTAATGGAGTCACCCTCTCTAAAGGTGTCTTACAGACTAAAGGGGAGAGGGATACACATGATTGGCAGATCACTTGCTTAGGCAATTGAGTCAATCATGAGATGTCAAGTACCACACCAGATGTTGTTCTTGCACTAGATGCAATAAGTTGATATTGATCCAATCTTGGAGGAACAGTCGGAAGCAGTTTTAGAACATAAGTGAATGTTCTAGGAATATGATAACGGCTGCCTCCTTTAGGAGACGGTTATCACTCCAGGCTTCCAAGGTGACCTGGACGACAAGGAGGTTGTCAGAGTTATAGTTTTCCCTCTGACGAGGGGCAGTATTTTGGACAGGTGATCCAAGGCAATACTGAGGGAGGCATGGCGCAGGATACTGATTAAGTTCAGTTATCGATACAGTCTAAGAAGTTTGGATTTGGAGTTCATTTATGAGCTAGGTCCCATCAGACATCCAGACATTCTAAGACAGGTATTGCTCATTTCGGGAGATGGCTTTCTCCGCGAACTTGAGATATAGAGAGACATAGAAAGAAACATCTAGGCGGATCCACTCACTGAGGCTATTCCTCGAACGCAATAGTTTCGCAAACAGGCTTTCTGCGACTGACTAGTAGAGGAGTTGGGTGTTCGGTATCACACGGGCTGTGAGTATGCGACATCGCAATAATTAGCCTTGAGTGCAAGTGGGAGATTGTTGGAGATAGTGCCCTCAGAGTCAATTATTGGATCACAGGCACGTGATTGCAATGATTGAGGGAGGACCTATCCCGGTACGACAGTCTTACTCGAGATGATAGTTTGCTATCTGGTTTACCTTTATCATCGTGTACTGCTTTAGGTGACCTGACAGGTCGCTATTGCACGTTGATAGAGCCCCTAGGATTCTTGCTTGACTGCCGGCAGTATGAGGGCGATCATATAAGTGAGAGCTGGAGTCTATAAGCACATCCTTAAAAGGTCCCTAGTCGTGGGAGTTTCGAGACAGGGCATCGATTCTCCAGAGTAGACTAGTGTATACAGTCGAGACCCCGACGAGGGGCGGTGGCTGGTCTCACAAGCCACTGGTGTCAGTTTGTTCACCTAAGATGTATACAGGTGCTCATTGGGTTATGAGTACACCGGACAGGACTCGCCGGGAACATGCTAGTTGGTCTTATACCTGACGTCAGATAGCAGTTCCCAGGTGACATGTGTACAGGTTAGTTCATCGACCTGGGGATCGTCATTTGTCTCGTGTGAGTTCCCACTGTACTTTGATTACTACCCTACCACGGCTCAAAGGAGTCGTGCAAACAGGTTTTAGTTGGGTACAGTCCCGAGCCACATGGAGGCAGTGAGCGGATCTTCAGGGGTTCGTCTCTCCCGGTATTGGGGGTGAGGTCGCGCTGTGTCTAGGAGAGCCATTACACGAAGTCCTTGGCCAAGGCAGGAGATTTACTGGTAGGTATTCCAGTAGTATCTCAGGGTGTTCTGGGCTACACTCCGACACGACTTGTACCGCTTTTGGGGGTCTGACTTTTACCCACCCCCTAGGCCCGACATGCGATGCTCATAGACGAACGGACCGGACTGTACGGATATTGTCACTGACAGGCTCAGTAGGGTGTCAGGATGGGTTCGCTCATCGACGTCCCTTTTAGTCAATAGCTGGTGGCCCGTTACGTATTGGCTTATACCTCTGACGGGCTAGTGGTTAAATCCATAGCCATAGTATTGACGAGTCTTTAGAGTCCACCACACTTTCAGTTACTCAGCTTTCGGGCGAAACGCTGTAGAGGCCGTATGGAGATATGGCAGGGTTCGATCAGATACGTGAGGTATTGCACGGATCGTGATCGGACGGTTTTTTACTAGCCGGCTTTGGCTTAAGCCGGATCTTAGTATTTGATAGTGTAGTTTTGTCTCTTTGCATTTGTATCCGGACGGAATACAGATGCGGGTGTGTATGCACAGTATCGGGGTTTTCCTGTAATTTATTATGGGACCAGTTTTCTGGGGTTGCCAGTTTGCATTCCGTTCCGGCCGGTTTTCTCTTTTTCCTTCCCGGTCGGACTTTTCGTTGGAGGGTGTTAAATGCAAGTTTGCAATTAACATTTTGTTGGGGGGGTTTCCTTGCAAAAGGTTTGATTATGATATCATCTTTCCTATTCATGCATTAATGGGACATGATAGGGTATGGGTTAGTGATGGCCGGCCACTGTTCTTGGTATGAGTGGATTAATTTATTTGAAAAGGGGAGAATAAATTAATGTGTGTGCTGGAATGTTTTTGGTGTGGATTAATTTATTAAAAAAGGAGATGAGGATTTATTTCTTAGTGTGGCAATTTCCTTGCTAATTTCGTGGGGCCCCCCCCTTTTGTGTGTGTGTGCGCTGTTGTTTTAAAAGGGAAAAATTTCCTTTTACATGGTTTTAATGGGTGCACTCTTCATACTCAATTCCACAGAGCACAAAATTGGGGTGCAGGGGCTGATGGCTTGGCCGAGCTCCATTTTGAGAGGGCATGCTCTTTTCTCTTAGCCTCCATCCATGAAAAAAATTCTTGTGCAATATTCCTCCAACTTGGCAACCACTTTAACCCCAAAAGAGACAAGCTTCTACACTATATCTATAGCAAATCTTGGACGCGTCGGGCAGCCAACTTCGCGCCCGAGTTGCCTCGGTATTGAGGTGGGAGCCCGTAAAAGATGCAGGCGATGTGGTGCCCTTCCAGCGAGGAGGCGACGACCGGAGTTTCCGCAGGAGATCGGGACGACGACGAGAAGACCGGAGGACTCGGATCACTTGGTATATCTCTAACCCGTCTTCTAGTTAGCTTAGACTTGTTAATGGTTACGATCCGGAGTTTAGTGCGCGGTGGTGCCGGTTTACAAAGTCCGCAAAATTTAAAGTTTATCACCGCTTCCGCATTCCGGCGTCGGATTGACGGCCGGGGCGCCGCCGTGCACTTACAACTACTACCTACCGGTGATAATATTTGGACTCGGCGGATATCCGGAGGATACCGACCAGAGTCGAGAGATGATATGGGCTGATCCGGACTGACGGAGCCCGTGGGCCGATCCGGACTGACGGCGCCCGAGATATGAGGATTTACGTGCCGATGCTGGGCACGGTTTTCATGATGTTTTCGAGTGTCGATGTTAGGCACTCAGGTTCCATGATTTTGATGTGTCGGGAGGGACACCGTTGATATATATATCCTCATGCTTTCATGCACACTCCTTTATGATATTTACATGCATACAGATATTGATTACATGGGTGGACAAGATCCACATGCTTACATATCTTGATTATGGTTGGACGAGATCCATATACATGCATTGATTATTACTGTTGGATGTTATCCACATACATATAGATAGTGACTACCTTGTTGACACATATACGACCCGGTCACCCTAGATATCATAGTATTACCTGTATGATATAGTTGACCTAGGAGTCGTTGTTTAGTCGATTTCTACTTGTAGATATATTTCTATTCACGAGTTGGCAACTCACCCCCGTTGTGCCACAGTTCTTGCACGTTGACCGCTTGGATCAGTAGCGGTTTCGCTGGCACACAGCTTTATTTGGGTGTTTTGCATTGGTAAGTGGGACATTGTATCGTACCCACTCTTGTATTATATTTCATATTGTATCTAGTTAACTCCATCAATCAATCAAAGTTGTAATTGTATAAGTGATGAGACTTAGTGAAACTTGTAGTTGCGAGATTTGAGTGATGGGTTTTATTTTCCCTTTGGGGTTATATTTTGCTCTTTTCACTGTCTTTTGTGGTGAACTTCGCCGTTGGGCATCGTATACTTATTTATACTGTATTGCGTGGTTGTGATCCGCCGTTTGGCGAATAGCTAGCTCCCGCTTAGGGATGCCATTATTCTTATTATGTATTTATGGTTTTGGATCAAAATATACAAAGGAGGTGCTGCTAAAATTTTTAAAAGACGAAACATGTTTTCAAACAAGTAGACTTCACTTGCATCATTAATGTTTCTTTTCTATGCATTAAGAAAACTTGATTTCATTATACCTTTATTTCAAAAGCTCACCTCCTTTATTTTTCTTAAAAGGTTTAGATTTCTGGGTTTCAGCTTACTTGAATTCCGTTACGCCATTAGACGTTGCGTGATTCAAGTGCTGGTCACGAGCTAATATTTCGGGTCGTGACAAAGTTGGTATCAAAGCGCTAGGTTTAACCTTGGTTCGAGTCTATGTTTGACTATGCGGAGTCTAGGGTGGGAGTGTATTTCGGAACCTAGGCTTGACCTTACGGAACTTAGACTTGAACGGGGGGGTATTAGACCCGAACTTTCGTTTCATAGGCTGACCCTGATTGATGGAGTAGGTAGCTTGAGTAGAGTGACGTACCGTACGTATGTTCCGCGGCATATTTACGATACGATACTCCACTTAAGAAACCTTAAGATGTACATATTTTTGGGACCAGTGATTCTCTTCGTATCCGTGATTATACATCCATTTGAGATCTTCGATTCTATTTGTTTCCATGATCATACTTTCATTGATATTGTTCCTTTTTATGATCATGTATCCATTCTGGATCTGCCGTTTCCTCTCATGCCGTTGATCTGCTCTCTTCGATACTCGATTGAGGTTCCTGTCACCATAGTTTGAGCGCAGTTTGAGCTGCTGCTAGTGTTGCAGTCAGGGCGAGCTCGTCCGGTACGAGGGCTGACCATTGTGTTTTCTGGTGACATGAGAACGTCTCGAGTAGTATTTTATGTTGTTACCTCTTGTAGAGGTGGGTGCTTGGTTTTACACCAGATGATCGGACCATTGTTAGAGCTGCCAGTTGCGAGAGGACTGTTGATGTACAACATACCTCAGGGATTTTAATGTCACCTACCTTGTAGACAGGTGACCCGGTTGTTGCCGAGATTGATGGGATGTCGCTCCCAGAGCTTACGAGCTAAGACCACCGGAGCTTCCAGGCAGCAATGCGACAGATGATGGCTAGTCTACCCAGATTTGAGAAACGAAGGTGATTCGTCAGATTGATGTACCGACGCAGGCCCGGTTGAGTTGAAGATTTCAAGTGTGGAAAGAATCTTACTCAGACCCAGAGCAGACCGATCCAGAGATGACCGCCGATTTATCGCCTTTCCTGGAGGATTAAGGCGTTGTTCAGCGTATAGACGAATGAGCCAGTTGTTGCTGCAAATGATAGGGTATCGCCCAGATGCTAGAGCTACTGCAGCATAAGTGTATACTTAGAGATATGATGGAAGGTCGCTAGCCACCCAAGGGTGAAGGACTAGGACATGTAGTTCGTTCGCTACTCAATGCGAGGTCATCAGATAGATTGATTCCAGCTAGAGACGACTTCACGCAGATTCGTTGAGAGTCGATAGAGACGATCGAATGTCAGGAAACCATATTCCAAGTTTAAAGTGTTCGGAAAGACGTGTAAGCAATTCTATGGACCCTCTAGAAGAATGAAACCCTAACTCGACATAATGACCGTGTGAAAGCCTTTGAACCTTAGGGTTTACGGCAGTTCCACGGCGCCATTAGTGAGGCTTGGGTTTGCCCTTCTACGGCTGGATCACTGATGCTGTGGCATGTACTCGATACTATTAAACTGTACCCAAGATGTTGATCTCTTGAGGGATTATGAGGTTTTGACATATCGATCGGATGGTTCGACATCATTCGGATATCATGTGATGGGATATATTGCTTGAGAGACTTCAGATACGAGCATAGCCGTTGGAGCACAGTCCATGCAGCCATGAGAAGACGAGTCCGAATCAGCCGACATTGGAGCCGAGTGAAGTGAAAAGTTCGCACGAGAATTCGACGAGGTGACGTTCTACTCCGCCGACATCAGAGATGCGATACGCATGCAGAGGCATTGTATATGGATACACCTTCCAGAAGGAGTCGCGAGGAGTATGCAGCCGTTCCGGGACAAGAAACAGATATAGAAAAGATAATAACTTCCGGGTAATTCGGCAGAAACGAGATTTGAGAGAGACCTCGACAGGACCTTTCTGGAATACCATACGAGAAGACCTGGACCAGGAGTGGTCATTTTGCGCACACCCAGTAGGCCAGGGTTCGGCATCGTCGACGAGATAGTTGACCAGGTTCGGATAGAAGACCTCACCCAGATGCGTTGTGAGTTGATCGAGGACGGACGAACATTGAGTATTCCTCCGATGGTTGGGACGAGTTTTCGAGGACGTGTTCGGCCAGATATCTTCTACCGAGTGATGAAGATACCAAGTTCGTGACTTCGAGTCCGTGTGAGAGACTTCGGATTGACCGTGGCCGAGAACAGTTGCAGTATGCAGATAGCATGGCGTGACGTCATAGTGAGAGATGATAAAGATTAGTGGAACCAGAAGTTCATGCGAGACGCTGACGAGCTGTTATTACTCCCCGTCGAGATCAGAGACCTGATATGCTTACAGAGGCATTAAGATACGGCCAGTTTCCGAGGGAATGTGTTTGTAACACGCAGATGTCCAGAGAACGAGAAAGATTATATAAGAGTACCAGCCTCCGTACAGTTCGGCATAGGCGAGATCGGAATAGACCCTGAGCAGGATTCCTTCCGGGACACTGCTGCAATGAGATTTGCACCCAGGATCAGAGGTGTTACGTGTATTCAGAGAGCCAGAGGCCGACGCCAGCAACGTGCTGCTTTATGAGTGGTCGTGATGATTGACCGAGAGATGACCAGAGATGTGCCAGAGCAGAATCGTTTCCGTTAGCGCACCTGACAGGGCCGATGAGCCGATGGATTGCGAGATTGGTGAATCCACAGAGAAGATAGGACCCAGAGACCGAGGATGCCAGACCGTGAACAGGAAGCAAGCGGATGTTCTTGTTCTGCCTGTTTCTAGGCGCACCGATTTATTTCTCGACATTGTAGGAGGTGTACCTCGATGTCCTTTATTGCGATTTGCGTTTGTTATCTGAGAATCACGCTTATATCGCTTGGATTTGAGTTTTGATGACGGGTTTCCTGATATTGATTTCGTGCACCATGGTTGCACCTACAGGGTATTTATATTTTGTGCATAGTTATCGCACTTGAGATATGTTTTGTACACTATTGTTTTGGTTTTTGATTTGTGCATATTTATCGCACTTGATATCGGTTTGTACCTTGATTGCACATGTTTATGAGTTCATGGATTTCATACGGTTGATTTGATTTTTTGCGTGTGGTACGCACTCGATGTGATGTTTGCACTCAGTATAGCTTATATGTGCTTGTAGTGCATTGATATGGAGGAGTGCAACAGGGATTTTGTATGATCGTAACTTTCCGTTAAAATTGAAAGGGAAGTTTTATCGGAGCGCTATTCGGCCTGCCTTATTATATGGTACAGAATGCTGGGCTCCTAAGAAGCATCATACACAGAAGATGCACGTAGCGGAGATGCGCATGCTTCGTTGGATGTGCGGTAACACTAGAAAAGATAAGGTGCGAAATGAGGATATTCGTGCAAAAGTTGGTGTAGCACCTGTGGAGGAGAAGATGCGGGAAAACCGGCTAAGATGGTTTGGTCATGTGCGACACAGACCTATGGAAGCACCGGTTCGACGAATAGATACTCTCGATATGGGCAATGGCAAAAGGGCAAAAGGGAGACCGAAGAAAACATGGATGGAGGTGATACGAAACGATATGGTTGCCAAAGGACTCAATGAAAGTATATTGTTCGATAGAAGTGAGTGGAGACAGAGGATTCATGTGCTGGACCCGGCATGATTCTCATGTTGGTTCATGTAGCCTACCCCATATGCTTGGGATAAAAGGCTCAGTTGTTGTTGTTGTTGTTGTTGTGCATTGATATGCGTTTTGTGCACGCGGTTGCACACGTTTACGATTTTATACACCTTGGTATACTCGGTGTTGCTGTTTATGCATTTGAGTTATTGATCGGTATTCCGTGCACTAGATGCACTGTATTTGTATTTCGTGCACTGGATGCACTATATTTGTATTTCGTGCACTAGATGCACTGTATTTGTATTTCGTGCACTGGATGCACTGTATTTGTATTTTATGCACTAGATTGCATTCTGCATTTGTTGCACCGGACGGGTATTTATGCGTTGTCGCACTGGATTTATACCCCGTACCTAGGTTGCACCCGATTTATATCCTTGAGCATTCGTTTTACCAGATTTGTATTTTTGTGTGCGTTGGCACTTGCCGTTCGTTTTCGTGTATGTTGCTGCACTATATGCTTTTACGGACCCGACGCGTTTTGGTTGGATTTTACGCGTATTAGGCGCTTGATTTTGGATTTTTGTGCGCATCGGATGCACTTGAGTGAGATTTTACTCGTGCATGTTGGATGCTCTTGACTTGGATTTCTTCCGTGCATATTGGATGCGATTTCATTCGTACGGGACATATGCACTGCTATGGATTTTCGCGCATGTTGGACGCATGATATGAGATGCGGTTCGGTGCACACCGGATGCACTGGATTGAGATTTTAGGGCATTTTAGATGCACCAGATATTGTTGTCGTGCACACCCGTTGCACTGGACAGATGCTTTCATGCACACCTGTTGCACGTAGTTTTGGGTTTTTGTGCATATTGTGGCACCTGTATTTGGATTTGATTTCCATGTGAACCAGACGCATGTGTTTATTGGATACGCCTTTTGAGCCTGATTTTGCTTTTGAGCACCTTGTTTTCATGTTAGGCACTATATTGAGTAGTAGCCAAACATGACTGATCTGAGGACAGTGCCTGAGTACTTCGCATGCATTAAAAGTTTACCAAAGAGTTTTTTTTTCAAAAGGAGCTATAGTCTCGCTATTTCCTACGTGTCCGTGAGTGACACGGACGTTTATAAAGGAAAACCTTTTGGGATGTTTTAAAAACGACGGAACGTGTATTTAAGAAAACATATATGGACATATATTATTATTTTAAAATGAGCGTCCGTCAGTTATGCCGTGAGTTACGCATCCACGCGGCGAGTTAGAAAAGATTTTGCATGTATTTCATTCAGATTTTGGAGTTTTCAAGGATGCGTACTATACACGTATTACGGTATTTGACTAGTGTATATTGGATTTCAATAGTGGATTTCGAGATCTGCATCTCCATTGTAACTCCGAGGATATGCATACAAATCAGATGATTTGCGTAACGCTTGACGGAGTTCGGTTTTGAGTTTTTAATCCTTTTCATGCGCACTCGACGCGATGTGTTGTGTTGTTTCTACGTTTTCCATGACTTCGGAGCCCCGTTGTTTTGAGCCGATTATTGAAATGTTTTAGATTTTGGGGGTTTAAATTTAAATTCGGGGACCGAATTTATTTAAGGGGGGAAGATTGTAACATTTCAGAAAATATAAAATATTATTTTGGGGAATTTAATATTAAAATAATATTTTTCCCGAAAACTGCCGATTTGCGAAATTGGGGTTTTCGAAAAAGGGTATAAATATATACCAATAATTGTGAAATAAATAGAAATTAAAATGATTTATTCATTTAAATATATAATTAAAGGTTTTGGCAATTTTAAAATTTATTATATGCAGTTTCGATAAAAAACCGATTAGTGCAATGCTAATCGCGATTAAGCCAAATCCGCGTTTTTACAGTTTCCATGGTTGGTGCACCATGACATGTTTCATTTTATTACATGTTTCATTTCATTTGGGCTTTATATTAGGGTTTATTGGTGTAGAGAAAAGAGAAATGATTAAAGGAAAAGTCAATGGAGACATCATGAGTGGTTAGGTGAGCTTTGGAGAGAGATAGAGAGTGTGAATTAGTGAGAGAGAGGGGGGTTGCTGCCCATTATCAAATCCCCCACCATTTTCCTCCTACTTCCTCATCTCCTCAACTCCACAACCCTCCACTAAAACCCTAGATCTATCTCCAACCATGCCCCAAAACCCTACACACCCTTCACAAATAATAATCCCCTCTTCAACCTCTATACATGGGACCAAGAAATTTCAGTTTTCGATGATCTTGGGGGATTCATGGATGCTATATGAGGTAATCCCTTCACTAATTGGGTAGTTTTTCATTTACTTTAGTGTTCATATGTGTTTAGATGTGATATTGTGAAGATTAGTGAGATATTGGGAAACCCTAGAAAGGGGTTGAGTGTTTGTTGAAATTGGTGATGTGTGGTGGCTGCCCACAAGCCTTAGTGGTGTTTTACTGACCTGGAACGGGGGATGAAACCCAAAATACGGATTTAGGATTTGAGTTCATGTCAATTTGTGTGATTTTAGAGGGTATTTTGAAATCTGGAGCAACCCGGGAACACTAGAAATGATTTTGGGCTTACTGAGAGTCGTGCAGGCACCTAGGAAGCTACCACCAAGACCTGAGCCCCAAACCCCAACCCATGGCCGCAGATTTAATCATTCTGGCCGCAATTTGCGGCTAGAGTAGGGTAGAATGGTTCCAGAATTGGTCCATGGCTCTTTTTGCACTAAATTAGACCCCTCCTATATGCAGTTTTGGCTAATTGTCACCTGGGGAAAATCTGGAAGCATTTTGGTGTCTTTTAGGCTATGTTTTCCGTATTTTAAAATGCACTTTCATGATATTTGGATTTCTATTTGGTTGTCGGATGTTCTTACATCGACAACAGGGATTGTTTGATTGATTTGCACGTTTATGCCATAGGTTCTAACCTATGAGCACACTGTGCGCTGTATCGGTTTTCTGCCTCGATTTTTAATACGTATTGCGATTGTTTATTATTGTAGGTACCCTCGCATGGATTCCGAGGCGAAGAAGCGTGGCGTCATCGATTTCGGCGAGCGAAGACCATGTGAGTAGATCTATATCTACCGGGGAAGTCGGGTGGATGGCGTATAGCACCCCCGCAACTTTTGATGGAAAAACCGATTTATAGAGTATGGTTAGGAAACCTAGATTAGGAAACTAGGGTTAGAATATAGATAGCTATATAGTCATATTAGAAACTAGAGGATAGTTAAGTGTGATATGCTACTACTACTACCCTAGGATGACATTTAGCGATATTACCGCTTACGGTTCTGTAGGACTAGATAGTCGATGTAGATGCGTCATCCGAACCATATTTGTTTCTAAACCAAAGAATCGTATGTATCTTTTAAATGTATATCTTGAGGGATATTACGGATATTCAAATGATATCTTTACTTTAAAAACACCGTAACCCCTGTTTTCAAAACTACGATTCACTTCTTTAAAAATCTGATTGTATGATTCGGGTGTGTTTGTTAGATTAGATACTTATACTTAGTAGAGATAGCATGTTTATGTAAATTCGACATGATATGAGACATAAATGCGATGAAAGAATACAAGACGAATTTGATGATATGATGAGATGATGAGATGATATGATGGTATATGGATGCGAGTCGATCGAAATGATTTATACCCTGCCGTTCCCCTGATATGAGATTATTGCAGATGCGACCTGGGACATAGGTATATAGGGTTATATATATTTATAGAATGTTTTGAATCATGGATGATAGGCCGTATGTGATATTAGGCCATACCCTAATTTGTCGTATAGGATGATAGGATCCCTTTAGTATAATGCCGCCGCACGATGATATTCCGTGCGTGATGAGTTTAACTTGATGATTGATCCTTACCCTTGACTAGAGCTTTCCGTACGATGGATTATACCATATGCGATGTTATTGGGCTAGATGCCGATTGATAGATTCACCGACTCGGACATATGATAGTTACGTATACCTTATAGCTGTTAGCTGATGATTTACTTGCTGCATTCATGATATTATTATTGCATCGCATATACTTGTGATAGTACACCTGCACCATTATCGATGATGCGTATGTTACACGTACACATATTTGCCGGCTCACACACTTCATCGTCGATAATTGCCATGTCACTACACAGTAGTTTTGTTGCATCATGATATGACTCTTCGCATAATCTGCTTGCACATATACATTGATACATTCTATACATTGATACATTCATACTTGCGGATATACACATTCGTATATCCATATCGGTGTACATATACCTTGATACACCCATACTTGTGAACATACACATTGTATATTCATATTTGTGCACACATACATGGTACATCTATACTTGCACATATACATATTGTACCTACATTGATAACCGGTTTTATTGTAAAATTAGGAACCGCATGCTATACTTTAAAAACTGGAATCATTTTAAAAGAGCGGTTTTCCCCTTAATATGTCATATCACTATTCCATATTGCAAGATACACGGATATGCTCGCATTTCTTTTTACATGTCGCATACATCATGCTATATTATTTTACGCATTGAGATATGCTGTTTTCATGAGATTTCTGGATTTGAGAACCGTGGATATTTCAAAGGAGATTATGTGTTGTTTAAAAAACCTGGTTTCTCTTGATATGATATTTCAATGCGTCCACCATGTGATTTCTCGGTTCTGAGAGCGACATGTGAAACCCAATTCGAGGAGGCGGATGAGGCCGACTGCGGGTACATGGTGGGCCCGGTATGGTACCCCGGGGCGAGAACGGATCACTGTGTAGTAGACAGTGAGCCTGGCAGAGGGACTACTACCTACCAGTGATAGTATTTGGACTCGGCGGATATCCCGAGGATACCGACCGGAGTCGAGAGATGATATGGGCTGATCCGGACTGACGGTGCCCGTGGGCCGATCCGGACTGACGGAGCCCGAGATATGAGGATTTACGTGCCAATGCTGGGCACGGTTTTCATGATGTTTTCGAGTGTCGATGCTAGGCACTCAGTGTTAGTTATATGTATGCCCTAGAGGCCATTACTGTACATACGATGTATATTGTAATGGATGCTTGGACATATATAGGGAGGACTTTCTTGCTCGACATGATAGTATGCTATCTGGTTGTACTTTATCTTAACATGTACTCTGATTGTCTCTATGTTACATGTTGATAAAGCCCTTAGGATATGTACTCGACTACTGGGACTATGATGAGATCATACTAGTGGGGCCACGGTAGTCGACGAGTACATCCTATAACTGTTCCTAGTCGAGGGTGTATCGAGACAGGGCATCGATACACCAGAGTAGACTAGCGTATACGCATCTTGACCCATATGATGGGCGATGGATGATCCCATATCCATCGGTGTTTGACATCAAGGATGGTGTATGGGTGCTCAGTAGAGACTGGGCACACTGGACGGACTCGCCGAGAACTCCTAGATGGTATTATACCTCACGTCAGATGGCAGTTCTCCGGTGACACTGGTACAGAGTAGTCTGTTGACCCGAGATCGTCATAGAGTCTTGTGTGATTCCCACTGTGCTTTAATTTCCATCATACCACATCTTTGAGGGCGTGCAAAAAGGTGGCTTTTGGGTACAGTCCCGAATCACATGAAGGCAATGAGCGATAGGAAGGGATTCGTCTCTCCCGGTGTAGGGAGTTGATATTGTGCTATGTTCGATTGGCTATAACCGGAAATCCCTGGCCAGGGTTGCTGAGATTTACTGGTAAGTGTTATCAGTACTTTCTCGAACTGTTATAGACCTCATATCGACACGACTTATCAAGCTACTGGGGTCTGACGTTTACCACCCCTAGGCGAGATATGCGACATATCAGGCGACGAGACCGAACTGTACGGGAGTGTTACTGTTTGGATTCACAGGAGAATGTACAGGCTTGCTTGTTGATCTTCTGAGCGCTCAATACCTGGGTAGCTGTTACGTTTAGCTGACCGCTTGCAGCTTGTGGGTGTTTGATATGATCATCACCTACTGCCGGCGTATTGACGATTCTTTAGAGTCCTACACAGAGGTTTCTTGGCTCAGGCAAAACAGAGTAGGGGCACGTATGTGATATGTGCGGGACCGAGGATAATGCGATATGAGATACCGTATTCTATTCTCGTGATATTTGATATCAGCCGGGTCATCGGATCAAGTGTTGATTCGATGAATCGGTACGGATAAATATTAGTCGGTTATATGCGATATAGCCGGATTGTCGGATCAAGTGTTGATTCGATAATTTAATGTATAATAATATATATTATATATTAAATTACATTAACTAATATTTGCTCACTAAAAGATTCTTTTTCTCACTCGGGTAATACATTGATATATATGCGATATATGTTAAATGTATTATTTTATTTCGTTACGATAAATATTATATATGTGATATATAATATTGTAACATGATATGATTATTAATGCAACATGTTTAGTAGAGATTAAATATGGTTAGGGTTTGATTAGGGTTAAACCTTTCTAGATGTTTCTAGAAGGTTTTCTTTTTTGTTTTGGAAAAGATATTTTAGCATGATATTTCTTAACCCAACCACACCCCTTTAACCCTAGTTCAATCTCTACAATGGTTACTTGACCATGGTTGCATAATTCATCATTATCTTCTTTGCATTATTCATCACAAAAGGAATTCTATCATATTGTTCATCTTCTTCCTTGCTCTTTCTTCATGGAAAATGCTTACTAGTTTTTTCCAAGTGATGAATAAATGTGAGAAAAAGATAAATAAAGAGAGCAAAAATCCTACTTCATCATCCTCATCTTCCCTTGCCCTTTATATGAGAGTGTTCACTCAATTCTAGTGAGTGTTGGCTTATGTTAATGAAACTTCAAGGTAGATCATCTTTGTATCGAAGATCGGAAGCAAGACTGCATCTTTCTCTTCGTGAAACCTCTCGAGAGTCCGGAACCCGATGATCGCAGCGAAGGGACCACAACACGGAGCTTATGAAGTGAAGGACCAGATCTACAAAGGTTGTAATCCCTCTCACTTAGTGTTAAAGTGTTTAGCATGTTAGTTTTCGCCTAATCTCAAGTTTAAAGATCTGGCTTCGGGTTGTTCGGCACGGCTAATTTTTAAATCGGGCATGGTTGATGCCTCGTAGACCCTTGTGCGGGTGCATAGCAACCCTACACTCAGGTTCCATGATTTTGATGTGTCGGGGGGGACACCGTTGATATATATATCCTCATGCTTTCATGCACACTCCTTTATGATATTTACGTGCATACAGATATTGATTACATGGATGGACGAGATCCACATGCATACATATCTTGATTATGGTTGGACGAGATCCATATACATGCATTGATTATTACTGTTGGATGTTATCCACATACATATAGATAGTGACTACCTTGTTGACACATGTACGACCCGGTCACCCTAGATATCATAGTATTACCTGTATGATATAATTGATCTAGGAGTCGTTGTTTAGTCGATTTCTACTTGTAGATATATTTCTATTCACGATTTGGCAACTCACCCCCGTTGTGCCACAGTTCTTGCAGGTTGACCGCTTGGATCAGTAGCGATTTCGCTGGCACACAGCTTTATTGGGGTGTTTTGCATTGGTAAGTGGGACATTGTATCGTACCCACTCTTGTATTATATTTCATATTATATCTAGTTAACTCCATCAATCAATCAAAGTTGTAATTGTATAAGTGATGAGACTTAGTGAGACTTGTAGTTGCGAGATTTGAGCGATGGGTTTTATTTTCCCTTTGGGGTTATATCTTGCTCTTTTCACTGTCTTTTGTGGTGAACTTCGCCGTTGGGCGTCGTATACTTATTTATACTGTATTGCGTGGTTGTGATCCGCCATTTGGCGAAGAGCTAGCTCCCGCTTGGGGATGCCATTATTCTTATTATGTATTTATGGTTTTGGATCAAAATATACAAAGGAGGTGCTGCCAAAATTTTTAAAAGACGAAACATGTTTTCAAACAAGTAGACTTCACTTGCATCATTCATGTTTCTTTTCTATGCATTAAGAAAACTTGATTTCATTATACCTTTATTTCAAAACCTCACCTCCTTTATTTTTCTTAAAAGGTTTAGATTTCTGGGTTTCAGTTTACTTGAATTCCGTTATGCCATTAGACGTTCCGTGATTCAAGTGCTGGTCACAAGCTAATATTTCGGGTCGTGACAGCTACTCAGTAGTACTCATCATAGAGCACACCATATCACATAGGGTGCGATTGCTCCGTCCCGATATACCGACGTGCTGTGGTGTATACGAAGGAGTAATGCTGAGAGAGAATCTCATTCTCCTTTAAAACTGTCCAGGAATTCCATGCTCAAGTATTCTCATCCTTGATCACATCAAAGGACATAATACTTATACCCATTTTGGTTCTCTAATTCTATCTTATATTCTTTGAATTTCTCAAAAGCTTCAGACTTGTGTTTCAACAGGAACACATGTGCGAATCTTGAGAGATCATCAGTGAATGTAATGAAGTACAAAGAACCAATCCTGAAATGTGTAGACAAGGGACCTCATACATCATCATGTATCAATCCCAAGAGTTCACTAACTCTTTCTCTGTTTCCAATAAACGGAGCTATGGTCATCTTATCTTTGTGACATGACTGGCAAGTTTCACAAGATGTAAATTTAAACTAATTTAAATATGCATCTAAATGTAACTTAGCTAGTCGGGTCGTATTGATATGACCTAGTCTATAATGACTCAAGAAGGATTCGTTCATTTCTGAACTCTTCCTCTTGTGTATGTTCTATACGTTAAGAACTGTGGTTTGATTTAGAACGTATATGCTTTTAGATAACGTGCCTGAACCGATCAACTCTTGATATAGGAAATGTTCAAAACATTATCCAACAATACAAAATTATATCCTTCTTTACATGATAAAGAGACTGATCAGGTTCGGTATCTAATAACATTCGTTCAGAATCAATGTATTTGGTAATACAGGGTGATAACTGCAAACAAACTTGGCTGCAACACTTGCACCGTTTCCAACTCTTGAAACTTATCACCCATTCTCAGTTCTCTACCTATCTGTATCCCATGTAACATATTACATACATGGGATCCTGATCCGGTATCACATACCCAGGACGTAAAGAATACTGAGAAACAGTTCTCTGTAATGAACACACCCGAAGAAGATGTATCAACATACACTTTCTTCGTTTGGGCGGCACGGGAATTCTGGTAATCCCCTATTTCCTGCTCGGTTTTATAACAATTATAACAAGCGGGTTCGGTCAATACATCCGTATTATTATCTTAATTAAGGCGTGACATGGTCGCTACCTGGAGAGAGAGAGAAGAAAACATGCTGCGTATGCTCTTGCAAGATTAGATTGGTTATTAATTTATCTAATCAGGACGGCTCCCACTGTTTTAGTCAAATCTTCCTTCAAACCTTAAAAGGTAAGACTAGCCGGGATTAATTACACCCTACAAGTTCGCCAATCTTTCGGCCAGGCCAATGTCGGTATTTTGAGGGAGGTTCCCCGTGATTTCGCATGGACCTAATTAAAATAAACCTCGTTTTACCAGGGGTGTAACCCCGTTAACACCTTTCTAGACACCTACTTGATCGGCTAATTGTAATGTGTAAAACTCTCCCAGGAGTAACTCTTACTCGCAGTGGGTATGGGGATCCAACTATCTCATAGAAGGTATGCAATCTCATTGCAAATTTCAACACTTGAAATTCCTGATAATATTTTTCCCCTAACGTGCTATAACCTTGACGAATGCCAAACAACCCATAGTCCGCTAGTCAAGTTCAAGCCGTACATTTCCTGATTGAATTAAATCCACCCGCACGACCCTTGACGAAAGCCAAACAACGCCGTACGAATACCCTAATTCAATCGCATCGTATTCTAGCAGATAAGCACTAGTTAGCTACCATACACTACGCCTTGACGAATGTCAAACTACCGCAGCACGAATACTAAGTAGTACTTATCTGAAATGACGGAGGGCTACGACAGGTTTTTAAGAAAACCTGTCGCGTAATGAACTTGATATCGTTGTAGAATCGAGTCTTTTTGAAATGGAGTGTTTTTTAGGCTTTTACTAATTTTGCTAAAGAGGTCACTCCCGGTGAAGGGATCTCGGCTCTTTCCTTATCGAATAAGGTGCAGGATATTTCACAAATAGCGCAATGCAAAGCAAAAACTATAAAAGCAATCAAAAGACAAATCGAGGGTTGTAGCATCTGCTAGTTTCGCTAAAGAGGTCACTCCCGGTGAAGGGATCTCGGCTCTTTCCTTATCGAATAAGGTGCTGGATATTCTACAAGGAATACCGCTATGCAAAGCAAGAACTAGAGCTACCAGTTTTCGAGACAAGTTTCTACAACATCTTTAGGTTTCTTTTATTTCATTAATCTCATTAATGAAGTCCCATTTATTATGCTTCCCAAGCATCACATATGAAACGAAATCAATAATATATAATATATATCACATATATATAATATAAGCATTCATCTCAGGCAGTAATATGATCTCATCACAGAACATTGCAGCAGAAGAACATATATAAAATATTGGATATACTATGATTTCCGTGTTTTATATTAAACCAGTATAAAACACAGATTCCACGGTCGCGATGAATAGCCAAACCCACATCCCTAGACCCCTACGAGAACGGCAAGCAACCCTACCAATTTTAGAGTTAGGAGACCCGGTCTCGACTCCTCGAGATGGTCTCCCACTGGACCCTATAACCCGGTTACTTGTGCTCCCCGCCTTGAGTATATCCTAATGTGGAAAAGTAAATAATATACATTGGTGACATCATCCTCAACCCAGAAGTGCCCCAATAAAAGAATATTACATACAATGAATTTTACATGAATGAAAATAAAAAACTCTCATCTCACATAAAACCCCCGGCTATTCAAAACACGACGATCCAATATAACATATCACAGCAACACATAACATCGCATGTCATCAACGTAAGTAAATATGCGCATCCCAATTGTCGTTGACATATAGCACCGAAACCGGCGATACACCGCATATTACACTTACGGTCGCAGAAAAGAAAGTGAAAAACTACAACAGTTGGAACCCGCAACCACCTTAGATATCACATGCCTAACCAAATGAATTCCTTAGACATCGCATGCCTAACAATTATAAACCCCACATTTTAGTCTCGATACCGAAAAAACTTTTCAATAACAAGTCGGGCAATTCAACAAAATTCCCGACATCCCGATCGAATGCTCATCGAAAACTTTAGTAGACGGCCGCACCCCCTGATACCGTCGACAAAGTGCACTAAAGTGGAACACCGCTGCCGCGAGCACCCGAACGGATGCTTTTGGCGACGGGGTTCTCCTACAGTCACTTAGTCGAGGCTATGGGGCGTGGCTCTCTATTAAGTTTACCCGGCGAGTATCCGCGTACGCTACGTGATTGCGACGGACTTTTGATCACATCAAAATCCCATGGCAACCGATCAAATGAGACTAAATTGCTAGATATACAACATTCAAATTAGATATCTCATAACTACTTGTGGATTCCAAATATTGTATCCCATCACATAATACCCGGACGACGTTAAACTTTTCGATCGATTCATCTCTCACAATTTCCCGATAGCTCAACACTTGAGCACAGTTCAATAATACTCAAAATATGTCACAGTACCTATGCACCAGCCATAGAAGGGCAAACCCAAGCCTCACTCATGTCGCCACGGAACTACGACAAACCCTAGGGTTCGATCACGGTTCCGCGATCCAAAAAGTCGAATTAGGGTTTCATTCTTCTAGAGGGTTCATAGGATCACTTGCACGTTTTTCCGAATACGTTAAACTTGGAAAAATAGGTTTTTGATATTCGATCGAACTCATTAACTTCGTCTAGACAATATGCAAATTACCCGAAACATTGTTAAAAATGTTAGGTTTACCTAGCACCTCATGAAGGGTTTGGAAGCATCACATGTGTCAAGATCAAATTTTTAAGGTGCTAAGTGAACATACAAAGAATCATCACTAGAAATTTATGGTTTCTTAACATGTACATCATCACAAGTAGAAAAAGCTAGGGTTTTGAAAGTACAGCCTTTGTATCTCCCTACGCTAGACTCCTTGGCTACTTGAGGGTTGGAAAAAGGTTCGCTTGAGATCTTCTAGGTCTACGGCGATCCACCCGAAGCTCCTTTGCCCAAAACTCCTTGCTTTACTCGATATGTGAATGAAGTAGAGCAAACACCCTACACAAATGGGCTAGATGTGTGTAGTATGATGATGTGGTTTGTATTCTATAATCAAAACTCTTTCTTTTTATCAACCTCACTCAAGAAAATTATCAAGAGAGGAAGAAAAAGATGGTGGCTAAGCTTTCTTACAAAAGAAAAGTTATGAGAGAGAATAATAATTGAAATGAGAAAAGAATAATCTATATTAATCCTTTCTCACTTCAACCATAGTTAGAATCATCTAGATTTTTATCAAATGGGTTAAAGACAAAAGGATAATTAACTCAAGGTTAAATGGTGGTTGAAGCATGGTCAAAGATGATAAGTATAAACCTTGTGTGAATTATCCTTTCTCTTTTTCTAAATGATAAATAAATAGATAATTCTACAATATAAGTCTTGCATTGCCACCAAACATGTATCAACAACCATGATACTATGTATGTATGTATGTATCCATGCACATCATCATGTGCATACATGCATGCATACAAAAATAGAAAAAGAGTTTGATTAAAGAATTAATCTAAAAGTCATTTGTTAAATCAACACTTGATTTTGCAAACCGGTCATATCACATACGACCCGACCAATAGAAAATGCCCGATTAATATACGGTATCACATATCCGTATTTAATCGGGTCCCCGCGCATATCTCATATGCACACCACATCTTTTCGCCTGAGCCAGGAAACTTCATTGTGGGACTCTAAGACTCGTCAATACGCCGGCAGTAGGTAATGATCATATCAAATACCTACAAGCCGCAAGCGGTCAGCTATTGAGCGATCAGAAGAAAACAAGTAAACCTGTTACAACTTCCGTCGAGCCAACCGGCAACACTACCGTACAGTCCGGTCTCTTCGTCATATATGCTGCATATCGAGTCTAGGGATGGTAACGTCGACCCCAATAACTCAATAAGTCATGCCGATGAATGGTCTATAACAGATCGAGAAACTACTGATAACACTTATCAGTAAATCTCAACAGCCCTGGCCAGGGACTTACTAATATAGCCAGTCGAGCACAGCACAGCATCAACTCCCAATACCGGGAGAGACGAAACCCCTCCTATCGCTCATCGCCTTCGTGTGTCTCAGGACTGTACCCAACGGCCACCTGTTTGCACGACTCAGTAGAGCCGTGGTAGGGTGGTAATCAAAGTACAGTGGGAGAACACACAAGACTCTATGACGATCTCGGGTCTACAGACTAACCTGCACCAGTGACACCTGAGAACTGCTATCCGACGATAGATATAATTCCATATAGGAGTTCTCGGTGAGTCCGTCCAGTGTACCCAGTCACCACAGAGCACCCGTATACGATCTCGATGTCAAACATCGATGAATGTGGGAACATCCATCGCCCATCATATGGGTCTAGTATCATATACGCTAGTCTACTCTGGTATATCGATGTCCCGTCTCGATACACCTACGACTAGGGATATTCCAGGATATGCTTATAAACTACAGATGTCCCACTAGTATGATCTCTATCATAATCACAGTAGTCAAGTCTATATCCTGAGGGCTTTATCAACATGTGTGAATGAATAAAAGCATGATCAAATCAACATGTCTGATAAAGAAGAACCGGATAGCATACTATCATGTCGAGCAAGAAAGTACACTGAATATATATATACATGTATAAATACATCCACTATCATATAATGGCCTCTAGGGCATACATATATCCAACAAAAAATACGAATACGAAACACTCCGAATTGTTTATAGTGTAAAATTACATCACATGCAAAATTAGCAAAAACAAACAACACTTGAAATACCAAAACCAAGTAACTGGATCACATCAAAAAATTCAACCCAATCCTCCACCAAAAATCCAACGTCGCCGGATCTGGGCTTCATGTCGTCGGCCATTTTCCGAGCAGAGGGGTTGGATTTTCTTGTGTGTTCATGTTGCATCACATACAACATTCTGCAATTGTTTAAATAATTTTTTGACAAACTTTTAAAATCGACAGAAACTATGATTTTGCATTTCAAGTTTCGGAGTATTTCGGTTTCGTAATCTTAACAAAATCCGTATAAATTTCTAGCATGGCTCTGATAACACTGAAGGATTGCCTAGCACGGCGGCAAGGTTTCGGGAGGCATCGTCCATGCCAAATTCAAATTTTGCCATTCTAGATAACCCTAACCATAGACCGTTTACTAGAATTAATACGGAAAACATATGCAAACACTTTGCAACTAAAAGTGAGCAAGGAATACAACCTTTGTAGACCGGTCCTTCACTTCAATAGCTCCGTGTAGTAGTCCCCTTCGCTGCGATCGTGAACTCCGGACTCTAGAGAGGCTCCCTTGAAGAAACGAACATGCTTGCTTCGAAGACTTCGAGGCCGAAAATGATCTACATCGAGGAGACACTAACCCAAGCTATCTCTTCACTAATCATGGAATTAGTGAAGCAAACACCATATCCTAAATGGCAAGTGGTAGAGGATGATGAAGTAGGAATTTTGCTCACATTAGAAATCATTTTCTCACAAGGTTTCATCACTTTGTCAAAATCAAAGGAGCTCAAGAATGAGGAAGAAGAAGATGAAGTTGTGATGATAAGAAAGATTTAACTCATGAGGTTACAAATGCAATCATGGTCACAAAATATCATGCTTAACTCATGTAGAGAATAAACCATAAACTAAGATTAAGGGTTGGGTTAAATAAATATCCTAAACTTGACAAAAGAGTTGACTTTGTCAATGGTTATCCAAAAGCTTTTGTCCAAGCTTAACCATAACAAACTTAAACTCTTTTGAATTAGCTTAACATAAATAAAAATCCTAACTTAACCCTAGCATGGTATAAGTCTCATACATTCATGTTGCATGTGTAACCTAGCATGACACACTTATATATATCAAATATATATTTTGTGCCAAAAAGAAAACAATACATATATCACATATATGTAAAGTTTATCAAATGTGAGAAAAGAAATCTTAAGTGAACTAATACTAGTTAATGTAATGTAATATATCAAATATATAATTATACATTAAATTATAAAATCAACACTTGATTTAATAATCCGGCTATATCACATATAACCGACTAATATCGAATGCAACATCTTATCGAATCAACGCTTGATCCGATAACTCGGCTATATCACATATAACCAATCATGTCACACTTCGCGAGAATAGAATGCGGTATCACATACTCGTATTAATCTCGGTCCCGCACATATCACATATGCGCTCCTACTCCGTTTCGCTTGAGCCAGGAAACCTCTGTGTAGGACTCTAAAGACTCGTCAATACGCCGGAAGTAGGTGATGATCATATCAAACACCCACAAGCCGCAAGTGGTCTTCTAAACGTAACGGCCACCCGGGTATTAAGCGATCAGAAGATCAACAAGCAAGCCTGCTCGCACTCCTGTAAATCCAATCAGTAACACTACCGTACAGTCCGGTCTCTTCGTCTGATATGTCGCATATCACAGCCTGGGGGTGGTGTAACGTCAGACCCCAATAGCTTGATAAGTCATGCCGATGCAAGGTCCATAACGGTTCGAGAAACTTAATAACACTTACCAGTAGATCTCAGCAACCCTGGCCAGGGATTTCCTTTTATGGCCAATCGAGCATAGCGCAACATCAACTCCCTATACCGGGAGAGACGAAACCCCTCCTATCGCTTATTGACTCCATCTGACTCGGGACTGTACCCAAAAGCCACCGTTTTGCACGTTCTCTTGAATATGGTAAGGTGGAAATCAAAGCACAGTGGGAATCACACAAGACTCTATGACGATCTCGGGTCTACATACTAACCTGTACCAGTGTCACCAGAGAACTGCCATCTGACGTGAGGTACAATACCATCTGGGAGTTCTCGGCGAGTCCGTTCAGTGTACCTAGTCTCCACTGAGCACCCATATACCTTCTCTGATGTCAAACACCAATGGATATGGATCATCCATCTCCCATCATATGGGTCGAGAAGCGTATACGTTAGTCTACTCTGGTATATCGATGCCCTATCTCGATACACCCTCGACTAGGAACATTTGAAAGATGTACTTTATGACTACTCTGTCCCCACGAGTATGATCTGCATCATAGTCCTGGTAGTCAAGTACTCATCCTAAGGGCTTTATCAACATGTATTATAGAGACAATCAGTGTACATGTTAAAATAAAGAGCAACCTGATAGCTGTTAGTGTATATGCCCTAGAGGCCATTATTGTATCATACTAGTTTGTATATTACTTAATGGAAGCTTGGGATATTCACCTTGTATATACAATCTTGCTCAAAATAGTAGTATGCTACTTGGTTTGTTTCTACTTCAATGTGTACATGTGTTTATTTTTGTATATCGCCTATACACATTAGTGGAGCCCTTAGGATCTTTGCTTGATTACCAGCGATGTGATGGCCGTCACACTAGTGGGGCTGGGTAATCTATAAGCACATCCTTATGCAGGTCCCTAGTCGCAGGACTATCGAGACAGGGCATCGATACTCCGGAGTAGACCAGCGCATGCGCTTCTCATCCCAGTGTGGGAGACGGTCTGTCCCACAGCCGTCAGTACGTCGTACTTGAGATAGTATGCGGGTGCTCGTTAGGTTACGGGTACACTGGACAGGACTCGTCGGGAACTGACTAGTTGGTATTATGCCTATCGTCAGTTATCAGTTCCCAGGTGACATGAGTACAGCTTAGTCCGCTGACTTGACACTGTCACTTCGCCTCGAGTGTGTTCCCACTATGCTTTGATCACTACCCTACCACGGCTCAAAGGAGTCGTGCAAACAGGTAGTGGTTGGGTGCAGTCCCGAAGCACTTGGAGGCAGTGACGGTTAGACAGGATTCGTCTCTCCCGGTATTGGGGGTTGACATCGCGCTGTGTCTAGGAAAGCCATTACACGAGTAGTCCCTGGCCAGGGCAAACGAGATATACTGGTAGGTTTCCAGTGTTATCTCAGGGTGTTTTGGGCTTCGCTCCGGCACGACTTGTACCGCTATTGGGGGACTGACGTTTACCGCCCCCTAGGCCCGCCATGCGATGTATCAGACGAACAGACCGGACTGTACGGAGAATGTCACACTCAGGCTCAGTAGGAGTTCAGATGGGTTTCGCCTCGTCGGTCTTCTTGTCGGCACTACCTAGGGACCGTTACGCACAGCTAGTGCCGCTTGCGGTCTGTGGTTAAACCCACTGCCAGCGTAGTGTCGAGTCTTTAGAGTCCCACACAGAAAGCTTTTCGCCTTTAGGCAAAAGAGTAGAGGTCGCATGGTATTGCGACAGGTCGCATGGTTTTGCGACAGGGTTCGGTCACATCCGTGCACTTGTGCACGTACAGTGTCCGGACAGTTTACACTAGCGGGCTTTGGTTTAAGCCAGATCCTAGTGTACCTTTTGGGATTGGATTTATCCAGTGTGCATTCGTGTTCCTCGGAACGCGGATGCGGGTGCGTATGCACAGTTGACAGGGAGACAGAGGCAGCGGATTCTCATTAGGGTTGTTGACAGTTGACCGTTGACTATTTGACTTTTTGTTCAACCCTAATGAGAATATGATATGTGATTAACTATTATATTAATTAAGTATTATGGTGACATGGTTGTTGACTTGTTGACTTGTTGACTTTTGTTGACTTGTTGACTTTGTTGACCGGTTGACTAGGCTTGACTAGTTGACCATCATGATAACCATAGCCATCATTTCATGGCAAAGACTTTTGCTTTCTTGCTCATTTGTGTAAAATGAGTACATGAAATGATATGGTTATGGTTGCTTCAACCATCACATAAGACTTTTTTTAGTATGATGAGTTTTCATGACTTTGGATTATGAGAGGGTGAGAGACAAAAGAGTTGCTCATTCTTTCTTGCTCATTCTCTCTCTTGTTCTTGAGCTCTCTTGCTTTGCTCTCACCCTCTTGCTCTTGCTCCCTCTCTTTAATCTATGGTTCTCTTGTCTCATGAGTTGAGAATCAAGAACCATAGATAAAATCCCACACAAACTCTTCTCTACTCATTCTAGTTCACAAGGTTTAGCAAACCGAGTGAACTAGTTTCTTCAAAGAACGAAGAAGGAGCCAAAGGTTGGAGCTTTCAGGTGGATCTATCTTCGGCGTACGGAGACGACGGGAAGAAGCCAATCCGGACCACCATCGGAGTTTGAAGACGAAGGAGTTCAAGACAAGCAAGGTATAACCCCCTAACCGAGTAGCTAGAAACTCGTAGTTAGGTTGTTAGATAGATGTTTAACCAAGATCCGGGTTTTAGGTCCATGTTACCACCTCCATAAAAATCGTTTTTTTACCATATTCCGCATTCCCGAAAGTACCGGGAGAGGTAGCATGGACTTACAGTGGTATCAGAGCCTAGTTAAACTCTATCTAACATGTTAGCTAGTAACTAGAAGATCGATCAAAGAAAAAGTCCCAAAAACGAACCCCAAAAATTCGAGTTTCTGTCGATTTTTTTACTGTTCAAAAGTTGATTATTTTAACACCTAAAATCGGCTCAGGGTTTTTAAAAGCCACTGTAGAAAAATGACCAAGAGATCCCCCTAAACGACCGCGGAAACGCGGCAATAGCTTGCTATTGCCGCGGTTCCGCGGCCTCCTTGCCCCCTCTCTGGTGTTTCTTTGCTACAGTGTGCTTCTGGGGGTATTTTGGGAATTTTGGTACATGTATTTTCAACCCAGATTTTCCAGAACGAAAATTTTATTTTAGGGTCCCGAAAATCCGTATTTTTGATCGAACTTCTAAAAGACTTAAGCTAACGGGTTTTTCTGTAATGTGATATTTGTATTGAACGTCTACTAATCGCTATATGTCGATTAGTGGGGGTTATACAAATCTGTGATCTGTAATGTTGCTGGAATGTGTATATGAATATGTTGGATTGTCGCGGGTGAATAGCCGGGGGTTGTGAGACGAGAGTTTTTCTTTTCTTTCAATTCATGTAAATTTGTAAATTGATGTAATAATTATTTGTATGGCCGCACAACCGGGTCGGGGTTGTAACCGTCATTGTATAATTTCTTTTTACTGTTTTTGCTCCTAGGATAGACCCATAGAGGGGGTGCACAAACTACCGGGTATGCCGAAGTGTCGAGTGGCCTACTCATGGAGATGAGGGAGGTTGCTACGCTTCGGGTACTTGGCGGGTAGTTTGCCGCACCCGTAGGGGTCTTGGGTGGGGTATTGGCTATTCACCGCGACCGTGTAATCTGTTTTTCGTTACAGGCTCGTGCGAATTACAGATTCCTAGTATATCCAATGTATTCATCTGTGATCTGAAATGTTTATCATTGCAGTATATCTATATATGATATTATTTAGGCGTTGCTTATGTTTTACAGCCGCGCTAGCCCAGCCCCCGCTCTGTCGTTCGTTAAGTAACCTAACGGGTAATGATGGGGCCCCATGGCGAATGCGAATGGCATAAGCGTACGTCATATTTTGGTTGTTTTCTGCAATGGTAGGATTAAATGATGGGACGCATTAAAAGAACTAATGCAAGAATATCACGCATTAAAAGAACTAATGCAAGATAATAAACCAAGTTAAAGTCGTTGGAACACTTTCGAAAAACCACTCGGTTCTTTTCAAAACCAACTTTTAAATGCGGAGCTTGAGCCACTCCTTTTAAAAGCTATCTCGTTCCATCGACCATATCAAGTTCACTACGTTCACGGTTTTGCCAAAACCATTCGTAGCCCTCCGTCGTTTCATATGAATAGTCAATAGTATTCAAGCTGTGTTTGTTGGCCAAAGTCAAGGCATAGTGATTGGTAGCTGTTGGGTATTCATGTGCAGCATAGATAGATGCGTTGGTTTGGAACAGTCGCACTACCTTGTTAGCCAAAGTCAAGGGTAGGTGCGGGTGGATTCAAATTAACCTGGAGAACGACGGGCAGAACTTGACATGTGACTTATGATTTGTTGGCCAAAGTCAAGGTCATAAGAGCATGGGGCAAAAATCCACATCGGGAGTTTCATAAGCACTGAAACTTGCTAGATTTGCATACCATTTGGAGTGTGATGATTCTGGTAGGATTCCTTCAGTTTCGTCACGCGATGATATTTGGATCCCGATTCTACTGTGAGTATATGCTACTCCTCGGGAAATTTCTCACTAAACAATCAATGCTATAAACCTAGTAGGTGCCTAGAAAGATGTTAGCGGGGCTACGCCCCCAGGGAAAAGAGGTTCTTTAATTAAGGAACTTCGCGAAAGCGTTGGAAAACCTCCCTCGAAGTACCGACACCGGCCTGGCTGAACGGTTAAGCAAGTATTGTGCGATGGGATTGATCCCGACTAATTCTTCCTTTATGGTTTGAGGAGGGATTCGAGAAACAGTGGGAGCCATCCTGTTTAGACAAACTAAAAACCACTCTAAACTTGCAAGAGCATCATGCTGAGTGTTTCTTCTTCTCTCTCCTAATTGCAGCGACCAAATCGACATGACTGGACTTAAGTTACTCCTAGATAAAAACAAACTGACAGGGCCAAACTACAAAGATTGGCTCAGGAATGTCAAGATAGCAATCACTTACGACAAGCTGGGGTATCTTCTTACCACCAAAGCTCCCCCTGTCCCTGGTCCCACTTCCAGCGTCGCGGATAAGGAAATCCGCAAGACTTGGGAGATTGATAGCGCGAAGGCCAAGTGCCTCGTACTTTCCTCGATGGACAACGAACATCAGAGGAGGCACGAGAATATGGACCTTGAATCCATATTTCTCCATACAAAAGAACTGTATGGAGAGCAATCTCGTATCGCAAGATACGAAGCGTCGAAGAAGTTATTTTCGGCAAGAATGGCCGTCGGATCATCAGTAGCCGAGCACGTGCTAAAGATGATCGGCTACATTGAGGAGCTCGCGGACCTAGGGACCACATTGGAGAGTGAACTCTATACGGACATAGTTCTCCAGTCCCTTCCTTCCACTTACGCCCAGTTCATACTGAACTTCAACTTACAAGAAAAAGAGGTTGAACTTTCAGAGCTCCTCAACATGCTGAGGAGCGCAGAAGGCACCCTACAGAAAGGTAGGGAAACATCCACTTTGTTTGTAGGAGGATCATCTTCTTCTAGGTCCAAGGCAAAAGCCAAGGGAAAGAAGAAGAAAGCCCCCGCCAAACCAAGGGGCGGTGTTAGTAAAGTGGATACGAAGGGAAAAGCTAAAGCAACAAAGAAAGCGGGGAAGCTTGTGGATAAGGAAGAATGCTTCTATTGTCATAAGAAAGGTCATTGGAAGAATGATTGCAGGGCTTGGAAACCCAGGACACAGGAATTGAAGCAGGTTGCAGCTTCAGCTTCAGGTGTGTATGTTATTGAAAACTGTCTTTCAATAAACTCTACTTCCTGGATACTGGATACTGGATCAGGATCTCATATCTGTAATTCTTTGTAGGCGTTGAGAAACCGTAGGGTTTTGAAGGCAGGTGACATGACCCTCAGAGTTGCGAACGGAGCTAGCATGGATGCTAAAGCCGTGGGGGACTATCACCTGGGAATGTCAGATGGACATGTTTTGGTTTTGCGTAATTGCTTTTTTGTACCCAACGCAACTTGTAATATCATTTCTGTATCTTTAGTTTCTAAAGAAGGTTATGAATTTGCGTTTGTAAGTAATGTTGTAAACATTCACCTTAATCAAGTTCTGATTGGGTCAGGTACATTGAGTAATGGTATATACGTATTGAACCAACCACAGATTTTCAATGTCCAGAATACACACAAAAGAAAGTCTCCAGAAATAAATCAGACTTTCTTGTGGCATTGTAGACTGGGTCACATCAATGAGAGAAGGTTGACTAAGTTACATACAGAAGGATATTTGAATGCGTTCGAATATCAATCGTATGCCACTTGTCAATCTTGTCTCAAAGGAAAGATGACAAAGACTCCGTTTACTGGACATGGAGTAAGAGCGAGCGAGCTCTTGGGACTCGTACACAGTGACGTGTGCGGTCCAATGTCTACACATGCGCGAAGCGACTATTCTTACTTCATTACTTTTACGGATGACTTCTCAAGGTACGGTTATGTCTTCTTAATGAAACATAAGTCCGAAGCCTTTGGAAAATTGCAGGAGTATAAGAATGAAGTAGAGAAACAGACCGGCAAAAGTATTAAGATTCTAAGATCGGATCGAGGTGGAGAATACTTAAGTGCCGAGTTCCTGGACTATTTAAAAGAGAACGGAATTCTCTCTCAGCTTACTCCTCCATACACTCCGCAACATAACGGTGTATCGGAAAGACGGAACCGCACCCTATTGGATATGGTGCGGTCCATGATGGGTAATGCTGAGTCACCGCGATCATTCTGGGGATATGCGCTAGAATCAGCCGCATATCTTTTGAACCGAGTTCCTACTAAGACTGTGCCTACTACGCCATATGAGATGTGGTGTGGGAAGAGACCCTATCTTAAGCACATTAAGACATGGGGATGTTCAGCTTTTGTCAAAAAGCAGCATGCGGACAAGCTCGAGGCACGCTCAGTACAGTGCAAGTTTGTGGGATATCCAAAGAATTCCAAAGGATATTTCTTCTACTGTGAAGAGGAACAAAAAGTTCTTGTTTCTCGTCATGCCTACTTCTTGGAAACTGAGTTTTTGGAAAACCAGATAAGTGGGAGCGCAGTAGAACTGGAAGAAATTCCAGAGCCACGGACTATTACTGAAAGTTTAGTTGAACCAGAGGGTTCGGAAGAACAGGACATTCCTACGCCGCTCCGCAGGAGTAGTAGGCAGTCTCATCCGCCCGAGAGATACTACGGTTTTCTCATAGACGGGGATAGAGAGGATTGCATCATAGATTATGATGAGCCTACTAGCTTCCAGCAGGCCGTTCAGAGCGTTGACTCAGTAAAATGGCTGGATGCAATGCGGACCGAAATGGAGTCCATGTACACCAACAAAGTATGGACGTTGGACATTGCTCCAGACGGGGTAAAACCCGTAGGGTGCAAGTGGATCTTCAAAAGGAAGATTGGTGTAGATGGACAGGTTGAGACCTATAAAGCTAGGCTAGTAGCAAAGGGTTTTCGTCAAAGACCTGGTTTGGACTACGACGAAACCTTTTCTCCAGTAGCCATGCTAAAATCCATTCGGATCCTTCTTGCCATTGCTGCCTTCCACGATTATGAGATCTGGCAAATGGACGTAAAGACCGCTTTTCTAAATGGAAATTTAGAAGAGTGTGTCTATATGGACCAACCAGAGGGTTTCATTCAGAGTGGGAGCAGCGGAAAGGTGTGCAAGTTGCTTAAGTCCATCTATGGACTAAAGCAGGCATCGCGGAGTTGGAACATCTGCTTTGATGAGACGGTCAAAGAATTTGGCTTTATCAAAAATCCAGATGAACCATGCATCTATAGTAGATTTGTAGCGAGAACTGTAGTATTCCTCGTTTTATACGTGGATGACATTCTCTTAATAGGAAATGACATTCCTATGCTACAATCTGTCAAGGGGTTCTTGTCACACAGGTTCTCCATGAAAGACCTGGGTGATGCCTCATACATTCTGGGTATCCGGATCTACCGTGACAGATCCAAGAGGATATTGGGACTTTCTCAGTCCAGGTACATCGACACCGTACTGAAAAGATTCAGTATGGAAGATTCCAAGCGCGGTAACCTACCGGCTTGTCACGGGATCACCCTCTCTAAAGAGATGTCTCCCAAGACTGATTTGGAGAGGGATCGCATGTCTATTATACCCTACGCTTCTGCGGTAGGCTCTATAATGTATGCGATGTTGTGTACCAGACCGGATGTAGCTTATGCACTGAGTGTGGTAAGCCGGTATCAGTCAAACCCTGGGGAGAAACACTGGATAGCGGTAAAGAACATTCTCAAGTACCTGAGAAGGACTAAGGAGATGTTCTTGGTGTATGGAGGAAAAGACCTCCAGATCGAGGCCTTTGCTGACTCCAGCTTCCAGAGTGACAAGGATGATTCCAAGTCCATGTCGGGTTTTGTCTTTACCCTCAATAGAGGGGCGGTGTGTTGGAAGAGTTCCAAACAAGAAACCGTTGCAGACTCGACGATGGAAGCGGAATACATCGCTGCATCTGATGCCGCAAAAGAAGCTGTCTGGATGAGGAAGTTCTTGAAAGAACTTCAGGTGGTTCCATCCATTGTTGATCCAATACCTCTGTATTGCGACAACAACGGGGCTATAGCTTTAGCAAAGGAACCCAGGTCCCATCAGAGATCCAGGCACATCTTGAGGCGGTATCACCTGATCAGGGAGATCGTAGATCGCCAGGAGATCGAGGTTCGGAGAGTCGCTTCAGAAGATAACACTGCAGATCCATTCACCAAGGCCCTGCCCCAGACTCAGTTCGAGCGGCTGATCGAGATGATAGGTCTTCGATACGCCAGTACATGGCCTTAGTGCAAGTGGGAGATTGTTAGTGTATATGCCCTAGAGGCCATTACTGTATCATACTAGTTTGTATATTACTTAATGGAAGCTTGGGATATTCACCTTGTATATACAATCTTGCTCAAAATAGTAGTATGCTACTTGGTTTGTTTCTACTTCAATGTGTACATGTGTTTATTTTTGTATATCGCCTATACACATTAGTGGAGCCCTTAGGATCTTTGCTTGATTACCAGCGATGTGATGGCCGTCACACTAGTGGGGCTGGGTAATCTATAAGCACATCCTTATGCAGGTCCCTGGTCGCAGGACTATCGAGACAGGGCATCGATACTCCGGAGTAGACCAGCGCATGCGCTTCTCATCCCAGTGTGGGAGACGGTCTGTCCCACAGCCGTCAGTACGTCGTACTTGAGATAGTATGCGGGTGCTCGTTAGGTTACGGGTACACTGGACAGGACTCGTCGGGAACTGACTAGTTGGTATTATGCCTATCGTCAGTTATCAGTTCCCAGGTGACATGAGTACAGCTTAGTCCGCTGACTTGACACTGTCACTTCGCCTCGAGTGTGTTCCCACTATACTTTGATCACTACCCTACCACGGCTCAAAGGAGTCGTGCAAACAGGTAGTGGTTGGGTGCAGTCCCGAAGCACTTGGAGGCAGTGACGGTTAGACAGGATTCGTCTCTCCCGGTATTGGGGGTTGACATCGCGCTGTGTCTAGGAAAGCCATTACACGAGTAGTCCCTGGCCAGGGCAAACGAGATATACTGGTAGGTTTCCAGTGTTATCTCAGGGTGTTTTGGGCTTCGCTCCGGCACGACTTGTACCGCTATTGGGGGACTGACGTTTACCGCCCCCTAGGCCCGCCATGCGATGTATCAGACGAACAGACCGGACTGTACGGAGAATGTCACACTCAGGCTCAGTAGGAGTTCAGATGGGTTTCGCCTCGTCGGTCTTCTTGTCGGCACTACCTGGGGACCGTTACGCACAGCTAGTGCCGCTTGCGGTCTGTGGTTAAACCCACTGCCAGCGTAGTGTTGAGTCTTTAGAGTCCCACACAGAAAGCTTTTCGCCTTTAGGCAAAAGAGTAGAGGTCGCATGGTATTGCGACAGGTCGCATGGTTTTGCGACAGGGTTCGGTCACATCCGTGCACTTGTGCACGTACAGTGTCCGGACAGTTTACACTAGCGGGCTTTGGTTTAAGCCAGATCCTAGTGTACCTTTTGGGATTGGATTTATCCAGTGTGCATTCCTGTTCCTCGGAACGCGGATGCGGGTGCGTATGCACAGTTGACAGGGAAACAGAGGCAGCGGATTCTCATTAGGGTTGTTGACAGTTGACCGTTGACTATTTGACTTTTTGTTCAACCCTAATGAGAATATGATATGTGATTAACTATTATATTAATTAAGTATTATGATGACATGGTTGTTGACTTGTTGACTTTGTTGACTTGTTGACTTTTGTTGACTTGTTGACTTTGTTGACCGTTTGACTAGGCTTGACTAGTTGACCATCATGATAACCATAGCCATCATTTCATGGCAAAGACTTTTGCTTTCTTGCTCATTTGTGTAAAATGAGTGCATGAAATGATATGGTTATGGTTGCTTCAACCATCACATAAGACTTTTTTTAGTATGATGAGTTTTCATGACTTTGGATTATGAGAGGGTGAGAGACAAAAGAGTTGCTCATTCTTTCTTGCTCATTCTCTCTCTTGTTCTTGAGCTCTCTTGCTTTGCTCTCACCCTCTTGCTCTTGCTCCCTCTCTTTAATCTATGGTTCTCTTGTCTCATGAGTTGAGAATCAAGAACCATAGATAAAATCCCACACAAACTCTTCTCTACTCATTCTAGTTCACAAGGTTTAGCAAACCGAGTGAACTAGTTTCTTCAAAGAACGAAGAAGGAGCCAAAGGTTGGAGCTTTCAGGTGGATCTATCTTTGGCGTACGGAGACGACGGGAAGAAGCCAATCCGGACCACCATCGGAGTTTGAAGACGAAGGAGTTCAAGACAAGCAAGGTATAACCCCCTAACCGAGTAGCTAGAAACTCGTAGTTAGGTTGTTAGATAGATGTTTAACCAAGATCCGGGTTTTAGGTCCATGTTACCACCTCCATAAAAATCGTTTTTTACCATATTCCGCATTCCCGAAAGTACCGGGAGAGGTAGCATGGACTTACAATAGCATACTATTATGTCGAGCAAGAAAGTTATCCCTCTATATGTCCAAGCATCCACTACAATATACATCGTATGTACAGTACTGGCCTCTAGGGCATACATATAACTAACAAATACTCTATGACGATCTCGGGTCTATAGACTAACATGTATCAGTGTCACCTGAGAACTGCTATCCGACGATAGATATAATACCACATAGGAGTTCTCGGCGAGTTCGTTCAGTGTACCCAGTCTCCACTGAGCACCCATATACAATCTTTGGTGTCACCACACCAATGGATATCGGATCATCCATCGCCCATCATATGGGTCAAGAAACGTATACGCTAGCCTACTCTATAATATCGATGCCCTGTCTCGATACACCCACGACTAGGAACATTTTAAGGATGTGCTTATAAACTACACATGTCCCACTAGTATGATCTGCATCATAATCCCAGTAGTTAAGCAAATATCCTAAGAGCTTTATCAACATGTACTAAATGAGTAATATGCATGATCAAGTGAACATGTCAAGATAAAGAACAACCAGATAGCATACTATCATGTCGAGCAAGAATGTCCTCTGAATACACGCACGCGCACACACACACACACACATACCGATACATCCACTATCAAATAATGGTCTCTAGGGCATACATATATCTAACAGATTTTGGCCATAGGGTTCTCCTATAGTCACTTGGTCAGGGCTACGGGGTGTGGCTATCTAGTAGTGTCTCTCGGCGAGTGTTCGCGTACGATACGAGATTGCGACGGAGTTTTGATCCGAATCGAAACTCCGTGGCAATCGATTAAATGAGACTAAAATGCTAGATTTGCAAATTGATAACTAGTTTTCATAAAACTAATCAATGTGGATTCCAAAAATTGTATCACATGACTATAGCAATCTAGACGATATTAAACATTTCGATCGATGTTTCAAGCAATAACAATTCACAGAGAGCTCAACAACTTGAGCCTCATCAAAAATACCCAGAAAATCCAAAATATGAAAATGAAGCAGCACAAGAAAATCGAGACCCTAACTCCACTATTGCGCGGCGGAAGCACCGCAAATACATGGTATTTGTGGCAGTTCCGCCGCCAAGTTATAGAGTTACGTTCTCGTATTTCTTGATCCTTCATAATATTACCTTCATGATTTTCTGAGAATTTTTAATTATGAAAAATCCAACGTTTAGAAAAATGGACAGAAACTAGTAAAATTCGTGTTTAAAAGCGTCGATTGAATACTTTAATGTCGTCTAGACTTCGCCTAAGTCTCTAGTTGGCTCTGATACCATGAAAGTATGTCTTAGCACTATCACTAGGTTTCTATCCCGACGGCACAGGGACATGTTGATCCTCCTCTTCCCGATCGGATGACTAGACTGGAGGAGGGCATGTTAGGCTTACAGCAGATGATGGGACAATTGGCTAAGGCCACCCGTGTTCAGAGGCAGGATCAGGCATCGACTATTATAGAGCCTGTAGTACAGCCCGTTCAGACAGTCACACCAGTAGTCGCGAGGTTTATGGAGGTATCACTCCCAGAGTTCATGAGCTTGAGACCTCCGGTGTTCACAGGGACAGACACAGCAGAGGATCCCCAGTCGTTTCTTGATAGGATGGCTAGGATCGGTAGGTCTTTGAGATTTTTAGATACGAGGTCGGTGGAGCTGACCAGTTTTCGGTTGGAGGGACTTGCCCAGACATGGTGTGAGTCGATGGAGAGAAGGAGAGCAGTAGATCTTCCTCCGATGACATGGGCAGAGTTTTCCGAGGTTTTCCTTGCTAGATTCCTTCTACAGAGCGTGAGAGACGCCAGAGCCAGCAGTTTTGAGGCATTGCGGAAACCTGCAGATAAGTTTGTGGCAGATTATGATCTGCAGTTTATCCAGTTGTCACATTGTGCTCCATATTTGATTCCCACGGAGGATCTCAGGGTGAAGAGATTTGTGAGGAGCCTGGATACACAGCTATTCCTTGCTATGGGCTCCCAGCACTTCGATACATATGCACAGGCTATGGATGCGGCGATTCGAGTGGGGTAGCGTCTGAACGAGATGACGGTTGCTCCAGAATCAAATAGAGCCAGACCTATTGGGTTAGTTTCTAGGTATTTTTGCAGAGGCCGAGGCAGATTCGTTCCAGGACGCAGTAGTGGTCGAGGTTGGGCTCAGGGCTGGATGTATGGCTCGTACCCCAAGGAGCAGAGGCCGTCGCCGGTATGTTTCAGTTGTGGGAAACCAGGGCATTGGGCTAGAGAGTGTAGACGCCAGGGAGGGGCTATAGTTCTACAGGCTGCTTTACCCCCTCCACCTTCTTCTTCAATGGCATTACTTCCTCCACCAGCTGCTACTCTACGCCAGCTTGTTGCACCGCGAGGCCGTGGTTTTGCCGGACGTACTCAGAGGGGACAAGGAGACCGAGGGAAAGGATATTAGAACGCAGGTAGGGGTCAGGCTAGGGTTTTCGCTTTGACTCCCCAGGATGCCCAGGCATCCAATGCAGTTGTTAAAGGTACTCTTCCCGTATGTTCCCTAGATGCGCATATTTTGTTTGATCCGGTTCTATGCACTCATACATGTCTGCACACTTCGCACTTTCTATGGGGAGAGATTCGTCATTGTTAGAGTTACCTCTTGTTGTGATTACTCCAGTGGGAGATTCTTTCGTAGCCCGATACGTATTCAGGTCATGTTCCATACGTATTGGTGATAGAGATTCGTTAGTCGACTTGATTCTTCTCGATATGCTAGATTTCGATGTACTTCTCGGTATGGATTTGTTGGCCGCTTGTCATGCATACGTTGATTACTGGGGAAAAGCAATCGGATTATGTTTTCCTGGTGAGCTGATTTTCATTGTGCAGGGGGGCTACAGCGTTACTCCTGCCAACCTGATTTCTACACTTAGTGCTAGATGGCTTTTGAAGGGGTGTCGTGGATTCTTGGCGTTTATTAAGGATGTGGGCGCTGCAGAGCTCCCGTTGGACCAGGTTTTGATCGTATGAGAATTTCCTGATGTGTTTCCTACTGAGTTGCCAGGGTTGCCGCCAGAGCACGATATTCAGTTCTGTATTGACTTGATTCCCGGTGCAGGGCCTATTTCTATAACGCCTTATCGGATGGCCCTGACGGAGCTGAAGGAGCTCAAGAGTCAGTTGCAAGAATTGCTCGATAGAGGACTCGTTCGTCCGAGTGTATCGCCATGAGGAGCTCCGGTCCTGTTCGTTAAGAAGAGGGACGGCAGCATGAGATTGCGTATCGACTATCGGCAGCTGAATCGAGTTACGGTGCGGAATAGGTATCCATTACCTCGTATTGACGACTTGTTCGATCAGCTGCAGGGAGCCGGCTATTTCTTGAAGATTGATTTGCGGTCCGGGTATCATCAATTGCGAGTCCGGAATGATGACATTCCGAAGACTGCCTTTTGGACACGCTATGGGCACCACGAATTCCTGGTGATGTCGTTCGGACTCACCAATGCCCCAGCAGCGTTTATGGATATGATGAACCGGATCTTCAAGCCGTTCCTCGACCAGTTTATCATTGTTTTCATAGATGATATTTTGATTTACTCTACTAGCCAGGAGGAACACGAGCAGCACTTGAGGATTGCATTGCAGGCTTTGAGAGAGCATCGGTTGTTCGCCAAATTCTCGAAGTGCTCTTTCTGGCTTGATAGAGTGGAAGGGTCATATTGTTACGAGAGATGGGATGCAGGTGGATCTGAGGAAAATTGAGGTAGTACAGCGTTAGCCCACACTCGTGTCAGTGACTGAGATTCGTAGCTTTTTGGGTTTAGTGGGTTATTACCATTGCTTTGTACAGGACTTCTCTCGTATCACAACACCTATGATCAATTTGATCTAAAAGGGAGTTCCGTTTCTATGGACTGAGGGATGTGAGCAGAGTTTCCAGTAGTTGAAGACTCGTCTGATGACTGCGCCCGTTTTATCTTTACCTTCAGGCTCAGGCGGATTTGCGATATATTGTGATTCATCTCGTGTTGGCTTAGATTGCGTATTGATGCAGCAAGGCAGAGCTATTGCTTATGCTTCTCGGCGGCTGAAGAAACATGAGCAGAATTACCCTGCCCATGATCTGGAGATGGTCACGGTGGTCTTTGCACTGATGATTTAGAGACACTATCTATATGGAGAGCCAAGCCAGATCTTTACAGACCACAAGAGTCTGAAGTATATATTCAAGCAGCGGGATTTGAACTTGAGGCAGCGTCGCTGGATGGAGATGATGAAAGATTATGATTGTGAGATTCTTTATCACCCGGGCAAGGCAAATGTAGTGGCTGACGCATTGAGTAGGAGGCCTAGGATTTGCTTGTCGTATTTGGGTTCGGTTCGGCGGCAGTCGGATGCTGATTGGCAGATTTTGTGCGACAGTAGTATCCAGTTTGAGTTTACCTCTGTAGGTGGATAGTTCGCTCACGTTCGTGCTCGTCCACTTTTGCTTGATCGTATCAGGGAGGCACAGTCAAAGGATGCACGATTTTCTGAGATTTTGGAGCGAGTTCGGCAGTATGGGGATTCTAAGTTTAAGATTGACAGCAAGGGAGTGCTATGGTTTGGCACTCGGTTATGTGTACCCGGCGTTGATGGGCTGAGGCTTTTGATATTAGACGAGGCACATCAGTCTTTCTACAGCGTTCATCCAGGGTCTACCAAGATGTATCACGATTTACGAGACGTGTACTTATGGGAAGGGATGAAACGCGATGTGTCTGACTTCGTTTTGAAATACCTGACTTGTCAGCAAGTCAAAGTCGAACATCAAAGGCCAGCCGGAGAGTTGCTGCCTCTACCCGTTCCGGAGTGGAAATGGGAGCAGATCTCCATGGATTTCGTTGGGGGTGTAAGTCCATATTGCGACCCCCGGTTCTTACGGGGAGGCGGAAACGGTATAAAATCAAAATTTTTATCGCAAGAGGCAACATGGACTAACTTATGGTCGGGATCGTTACCTAAACTAAAACTAGCAAACTAAGCTAAAGATGTTTAGCTACTCGGATAGAGATGGTTATACCTAGCTTGTCTTGAACTCCTTCTCTTCAAGCTCCGGTGGTAGTCCGATGGCTCCTTCTCGTCGTCTCCGTACGCCGAAGATAGATCCACTTGAAAGCTCCAACCTTTAGCTCCTTCTTCGGTCTTTGAAGAAACTAGTTCACTTGGTTTGCTAAACCTAGTGAACTAGAATGAGTAGAGAGGAAATAGAATGGGATTTTATCTATGGTTCTTGATTCTCAACTCATGAGACAAGAGAACCATAGATCAAGAGAGGGAGCAAGAGGTTGAGGGTGAGAGCAAGGGGAGAGCTCAAGAACAAGAGAGAGAATGAGCAAGAAAGAATGAGGCTCTCTTTTCTCTCTCACCCTCTCATAATCCAAAGTGATCATAACTCATCATATCAAAAAAGTCTTTTGGTGATGGTTAGAAGCAACCATAATGTTATCATATCATGCACTCATTTTATTCAAAAAGCAAGCAAGAAAAAAGTCTTTGGCATGAAATGATAACCATGGTTATCATGATGGTCAACTAGTCAAGCCTAGTCAACCGGTCAACAAGTCAACAAAAGTCAACAAGTCACCAAAGTCAACAAGTCAACAAAAGTCAACAAGTCAACAACCATATCACCATAATACTTAATTAATATAATAGTTAATCACATATCATATTCTCATTAGGGTTGAGCAAAAAGTCAAAAGTCAACGGTCAACTGTCAACAACCCTAATGAGAATCCACTGCCTCTGCCTCCCTGTCAACTGTGCATACACACCCGCATCCGCGTTCCGAGGAACACGAATGCAAACTGGATAAATCCAATCCCATAAGGTACACTAGGATCTGGCTTAAACCAAAGCCCGCTAGTGTAAACTGTCCGGACACTGTACGTGCACAAGTGCACGGATGTGACCGAACCCTGTCGCAGAACCATGCGACCTGTCGCAATACCATGCGACCTCTACTCTTTTGCCTAAAGGCGAAAAGCTTTCTGTGTGGGACTCTAAAGACTCGACACTACGCTGGCAGTGGGTTTAACCACAGACCGCAAGCGGCACTAGCTGTGCGTAACGGTCCCCAGGTAATGCCGACAAGAAGACCGACGAGGCGAAACCCATCTGAACTCCTACTGAGCCTGAGTGTGACATTCTCCATACAGTCCGGTCTGTTCGTCTGATACATCGCATGGCGGGCCTAGGGGGCGGTAAACGTCAGTCCCCCAATAGCGGTACAAGTCGTGCCGGAGTGAAGCCCAATACACCCTGAGATAACACTGGAAACCTACCAGTATATCTCGTTTGCCCTGGCCAGGGACTACTCGTGTAATGGCTCTCCTAGACACAGCGCGATGTCAACCCCCAATACCGGGAGAGACGAATCCTGTCTAACCGTCACTGCCTCCAAGTGCTTCGGGACTGCACCCAACCACCACCTGTTTGCACGACTCCTTTGAGCCGTGGTAGGGTAGTGATCAAAGTACAGTGGGAACACACTTGAGGCGGAGTGACAGTGTCAAGTCAGCGGACTAAGCTGTACTCATGTCACCTGGGAACTGATAACTGACGATAGGTATAATACCAACTAGTCAGTTCCCGACGAGTCCTGTCCAGTGTACCCGTAACCTAACGAGCACCCGCATACTATCTCAAGTACGACGTACTGACGGCTGTGGGACAGACCGTCTCCCACACTGGGATGAGAAGCGCATGCGCTGGTCTACTCCGGAGTATCGATGCCCTGTCTCGATAGTCCTGCGACCAGGGACCTGAATAAGGATGTGCTTATAGATTACCCAGCCCCCACTAGTGTGACTGCCATCACAACGCTGGTAATCAAGCAAAGATCCTAAGGGCTCCACTAATGCGTATAAGTGATATACTGAAATAAACACAAGTACACATTGAAGTAGAAACAAACCAAGTAGCATACTACTATTTTGAGCAAGATTGTATATACAAGGTGAATATCCCAAGCATCCATTAAGTAATATACAAACTAGTATGATACAGTAATGGCCTCTAGGGCATATACACTAACAATCTCCCACTTGCACTAAGGCCATGTACTGGCGTATCGAAGACCTATCATCTCGATCAGCCGCTCGAACTGAGTCTGGGGCAGGGCCTTGGTGAATGGATCAGCAGTGTTATCTTCTGAAGCGACTCTCCGAACCTCGATCTCCTGGCGATCTACGATCTCCCTGATCAGGTGATACCGCCTCAAGATGTGCCTGGATTTCTGATGGGACCTGGGTTCCTTCGCTAATGCTATAGCCCCGTTGTTGTCGCAATACAGAGGTATTGGATCAACAATGGACGGAACCACCTGAAGTTCTTTCAAGAACTTCCTCATCCAGACAGCTTCTTTTGCGGCATCAGATGCAGCGATGTATTCCGCTTCCATCGTCGAGTCTGCAACGGTTTCCTGTTTGGAACTCTTCCAACACACCGCCCCTCCATTGAGGGTAAAGACAAAACCCGACATGGACTTGGAATCATCCTTGTCACTCTGGAAGCTGGAGTCAGCAAAGGCCTCGATCTGGAGGTCCTTTCCGCCATACACCAAGAACATCTCCTTAGTCCTTCTCAGGTACTTGAGAATGTTCTTTACCGCTATCCAGTGTTTCTCCCCAGGGTTTGACTGATACCGGCTTACCACACTCAGTGCATAAGCTACATCCGGTCTGGTACACAACATCGCATACATTATAGAGCCTACCGCAGAAGCGTAGGGTATAATAGACATGCGATCCCTCTCCAAATCAGTCTTGGGAGACATCTCTTTAGAGAGGGTGATCCCGTGACAAGCTGGTAGGTTACCACGCTTGGAATCTTCCATACTGAATCTTTTCAGTACGGTGTCGATGTACCTGGACTGAGAAAGTCCCAATATCCTCTTGGATCTATCACGATGGATCCGGATCCCCAGGATGTATGAGGCATCACCCAGGTCTTTCATGGAGAACCTTTGTGACAAGAACCCCTTGACAGATTGTAGCATAGGAATATCATTTCCTATTAAGAGAATGTCATCCACGTATAAAACGAAGAATACTACAGTTCTCGCTACAAATCTACTATAGATGCATGGTTCATCTGGATTTTTGATAAAGCCAAATTCTTTGACCGTCTCATCAAAGCAGATGTTCCAACTCCGCGATGCCTGCTTTAGTCCATAGATGGACTTAAGCAACTTGCACACCTTTCCGCTGCTCCCACTCTGAATGAAACCCTCTGGCTGGTCCATATAGACACACTCCTCTAAATTTCCATTTAGAAAAGCTGTCTTTACGTCCATTTGCCAGATCTCATAATCGTGGAAGGCAGCAATGGCAAGAAGGATCCGAATGGATTTCAGCATGGCTACTGGAGAAAAGGTTTCGTCGTAGTCCAAGCCAGGTCTTTGACGAAAACCCTTTGCTACCAGCCTAGCTTTATAGGTCTCAACCTGTCCATCTACACCAATCTTCCTTTTGAAGATCCACTTGCATCCTACGGGTTTTACCCCGTCTGGAGCAATGTCCAACGTCCATACCTTGTTGGTGTACATGGACTCCATTTCGGTCCGCATTGCATCCAGCCATTTCACTGAGTCAACGCTCTGAACGGCCTGCTGGAAGCTAGTAGGCTCATCATAATCTATGATGCAATCCTCTCTATCCCCGTCTATGAGAAAACCGCAGTATCTCTCGGGCGGATGAGACTGCCTACTACTCCTGCGGAGCGGCGTAGGAATGTCCTGTTCTGTTGAACCCTCTGGTTCCACTAAGCTTTCAGTAACAGTCTGTGGTTCTGGAATTTCTTCCAGTTCTATTGTGTTCCCACTTATCTGGGTTTCCAAAAACTCAGTTTCCAAGAAGCGGGCATGCTGAGAAACAAAAACCTTTTGTTCCTCAGCGGAATAGAAAAGATACCCCCTGGAGTTTCTTGGGTATCCCACAAACTTACACTGTACTGAACGTGCCTCAAGCTTGTCCGCATGCTGCTTTTCTACAAAAGCTGGACATCCCCATACCTTAAGATAATTAAGACAGGGTTTCTTCCCAGTCCACATCTCATATGGGGTGGTGGGCACAGTCTTGGTAGGAGCCTTGTTCAAGAGATACGCAGCTGCTTCTAGTGCATATCCCCAGAATGATCGCGGTAACTCAGCGTTACTCATCATGGACCGAACCATATCCAATAGGGTTCGGTTCCGTCTCTCCGATACACCGTTATGTTGCGGGGTGTATGGAGGAGTAAGCTGAGAGAGAATTCCGTTCTCTTTTAAATAGTTCAGGAATTCGGCACTTAAGTATTCTCCACCTCGATCCGATCTTAGAATCTTAATACTTTTGCCGGTCTGTTTCTCTACTTCATTCTTATACTCCTGGAATTTTCCAAAGGCCTCGGACTTATGTTTCATTAAGAAGACATAACCGTACCTTGAGAAGTCATCCGTAAAAGTAATGAAGTAAGAATGTCCGCTTCGGGCATGTGTAGACATTGGACCGCACACGTCACTGTGTACGAGTCCCAAGAGCTCGCTCGCTCTTACTCCTTGTCCAGTAAACGGAGTCTTTGTCATCTTTCCTTTGAGACAAGATTGACAAGTGGCATACGATTGATATTCGAACGCATTCAAATATCCTTCTGTATGTAACTTAGTCAACCTTCTCTCATTGATGTGACCCAATCTACAATGCCATAAGAAAGTCTGATTTATTTCTGGAGACTTTCTTTTGTGTGTATTCTGGACGTTGAAAATCTGTGGTTGGTTTAACACGTATATACCATTACTCAATGTACCTGACCCAATCAAAACTTGATTAAGGTGAATGTTTACAACATTACTTACAAACGCAAATTCATAACCTTCTTTAGAAACTAAAGATACAGAAATGATATTACAAGTTGCGTTGGGTACAAAAAAGCAATTACGCAAAACCAAAACATGTCCATCTGACATTCCCAGGTGATAGTCCCCCACGGCTTTAGCATCCATGCTAGCTCCGTTCGCAACTTTGAGGGTCATGTCACCTGCTTTCAAAACACTACGGTTTCTCAACGCCTGCAAAGAATTACAGATATGAGATCCTGATCCGGTATCCAATACCCAGGAAGTAGAGTTTATTGAAAGACAGTTTTCAATAACATACACACCTGAAGCTGAAGCTGCAACCTGCTTCAATTCCTGTGTTCTGGCCTTCCAGGCCCTGCAATCATTCTTCCAGTGTCCTTTCTTATGACAATAGAAGCATTCTTCTTTATCCACAAGCTTCCCCGCTATCTTTGTTGCTTTGCCTTTTCCCTTCGTATCCACTTTACCAACACCGCCCCTTGGTTTGGCGGGGGCCTTCTTCTTCTTTCCCTTGGCTTTCGCCTTGGACCTAGAAGAAGATGATCCTCCTACAAACAAAGTGGATGTTTCCCTACCTTTCTGTAGGGTGCCCTCTGCGCTCCTCAGCATGTTGAGGAGCTCTGATAGTTCAACCTCTTTTTCTTGTAGGTTGAAGTTCAGTATAAACTGGGCGTAAGTGGAAGGAAGGGACTGGAGAACTATATCCGTATATAGCTCACTCTCCAATGTGATCCCTAGGTCAGCGAGCTCCTCAATGAAGCCGATCATTTTTAGCACATGCTCGGCTACTGATGATCCGACGGCCATTCTTGTCGAAAATAACTTTTTCGACGCTTCGTATCTTGCGATACGTGATTGCTCTCCATACAGTTCTTTTGTATGGAGCAATATGGACTCCATGTCCATATTCTCATGCCTCCTCTGATGTTCGTTGTCCATCGAGGCAAGCAGGAGGCACTTGGCCTTCGCGCTATCAATCTCCCAAGTCTTGCGGATTTCCTTATCCGCGACACTGGAAGTTGGACCAGGGACAGGGGGAGCTTTGGTGGTAAGAAGATACCCCAGCTTGTCATAAGTGATTGCTATCGTGACATTCCTGAGCCAATCTTTGTAGTTTGGCCCTGTCAGTTTGTTTTTATCTAGGAGTAACTTAAGTCCAGTCATGTTGATTGGTCGCTGCAATTAGGAGAGAGAAGAAGAAACACTCAGCATGATGCTCTTGCAAGTTTAGAGTGGTTTTTAATTTGTCTAAACAGGATGGCTCCCACTGTTTCTCGAATCCCTCCTCAAACCATAAAGGAAGAATTAGTCAGGATCAATCCCACCGTACAATACTTGCTTAACCGTTCAGCCAGGCCGGTGTCGGTACTTCGAGGGAGGTTTTCCAACGCTTTCGCGAAGTTCCTTAATTAGAGAACCTCTTTTCCCTGGGGGCGTAGCCCCGCTAACACCTTTCTAGGCACCTACTAGGTTTATAGCATTGATCGTTAAGTGAGAAATTTCCCGAGGAGTAGCATATACTCACAGTAGGATCGGGATCCAAATATCATTGCGTGACGAAACTGAAGGAATCCTACCAGAATCATCACACTCCAAATGGTATGCAAATCTAGCAAGTTTCAGTACTTATGAAACTCCCGATGTGGATTTTTGCCCCATGCTCTTATGACCTTGACGAAGGTCAACAAATCATAAGTCACATGTCAAGTTCTGCCCGTCATTGTCCAGGTTAATTTGAATCCACCCGTATGTACCCTTGACGAAGGTCAACAAGGTAATGCGAATGTCCCAAACCAACGCATCTATCTATGCTACATACGAATACCCAATAGCTACCAATCACTATGCTTTGACGAAGGTCAACAAACACAGCTTGAATACTTATTGAATATTCATACGAAACGACGGAGGGCTACGAATGGTTTTGGCGAAACCGTGAACGTAGTGAACTTGATTTAATCGATGGAACGAGATAGCTTTTAGAAGGAGTGGCTCAAGCTCCGCATTTAAAAGTTATTTTTGAAAAGAACCGAGTGGTTTTTCGAAAGTGTTCCAACGACTTTAACTTGGTTTATTATCTTGCATTAGTTCTTTTAATGCGTGATATTCTTGCATTAGTACTTTTAATGTGTCCCATCATTTAACCCTACCATTGCAGAAAACAACCAAAATATGACGTACGCTTATGCCATTCGCATTCGCCACTGGGCCCCGTCATTACCCGTTAGGTTACTTAACTAACGACAGAGCGGGGGCTGGGCTAGCGCGTCTGTAAAACATAAGCAACGCCTAAATAGTAAGCAATGATAAACATTTCAGATCACAGATAAATACATTGGATATACTAGTAATCTGTAATTTGTACGAGCCTGTAACAAAAACAGATAACACGGTCGCGGTGAATAGCCAAAACCCCACCCAAGACCCCTACGGGTACGGCAAACTACCCGCCAAGTACCCGAAGCGTAGCAACCTCCCTCATCTCCATGAGTAGGCCACTCGACACTTCGGCATACCCGGTAGTTTGTGCACCCCTCCACGGGTCTATCCTAGGAGCAAAAACTGTAAAAAGAAATTATACAATGACGGCTACAACCCCGACCCGGTTGTGCGGCCAAACAAATAATTATTACATCAATTTACAAATTTACATGAATTGCAAGAAAAGTAAACTCTCGTCTCACAACCCCCGGCTATTCACCCGCGACAATCCAACATATTTATATACACATTCCAGCACATTACAGATCATGTATAACCCCGACTAATCGACTTATAGCGATTAGCCGACGTTCAATACATGCAAACATCACAGATATAACCATCATAGTCAAAGTGCAATGAAGTTCGGAAAAAATACGGAATTATAGGACCCCAAAAAGAAATTTCTTTTCTGTAAAATCTGGGCACATATAATATATCTCAAAAATCCCAAAACCAACACAGACACACACTGCACGAAAAACGACGCACTAAAGACAACAAACCGCGGCGCTTCCGCGGCGGCCAAGAAGGGTCACGCGGCGGAAGCGCGGCGGTTTAGACGAATTGGTGAATCGTTTTTCATGGGTGTTCTAACAAAACCCTGAGACGAATTTAGGAGTATGAATTTTTTCATTTTGACCAGAAAAAAATTCAACAGAAACTCAGTTTTTGTAGTTTTCCGGTTTTGTGATTTTTTTCGGTTCCGAACTTCGTTACACTTTACTACCTAGCTAGTTTAAGTTTAGTTAGGCTCTGATGCCACTGTAAGTCCATATTGCGACCCCCGGTTCTTACGGGGAGGCGGAAACGGTATAAAATCAAAATTTTTATCGCAAGAGGCAACATGGACTAACTTATGGTCGGGATCGTTACCTAAACTAAAACTAGCAAACTAAGCTAAAGATGTTTAGCTACTCGGATAGAGATGGTTATACCTAGCTTGTCTTGAACTCCTTCTCTTCAAGCTCCGGTGGTAGTCCGATGGCTCCTTCTCGTCGTCTCCGTACGCCGAAGATAGATCCACTTGAAAGCTCCAACCTTTAGCTCCTTCTTCGGTCTTTGAAGAAACTAGTTCACTTGGTTTGCTAAACCTAGTGAACTAGAATGAGTAGAGAGGAAATAGAATGGGATTTTATCTATGGTTCTTGATTCTCAACTCATGAGACAAGAGAACCATAGATCAAGAGAGGGAGCAAGAGGTTGAGGGTGAGAGCAAGGGGAGAGCTCAAGAACAAGAGAGAGAATGAGCAAGAAAGAATGAGGCTCTCTTTTCTCTCTCACCCTCTCATAATCCAAAGTGATCATAACTCATCATATCAAAAAAGTCTTTTGGTGATGGTTAGAAGCAACCATAATGTTATCATATCATGCACTCATTTTATTCAAAAAGCAAGCAAGAAAAAAGTCTTTGGCATGAAATGATAACCATGGTTATCATGATGGTCAACTAGTCAAGCCTAGTCAACCGGTCAACAAGTCAACAAAAGTCAACAAGTCACCAAAGTCAACAAGTCAACAAAAGTCAACAAGTCAACAACCATATCACCATAATACTTAATTAATATAATAGTTAATCACATATCATATTCTCATTAGGGTTGAGCAAAAAGTCAAAAGTCAACGGTCAACTGTCAACAACCCTAATGAGAATCCACTGCCTCTGCCTCCCTGTCAACTGTGCATACACACCCGCATCCGCGTTCCGAGGAACACGAATGCAAACTGGATAAATCCAATCCCATAAGGTACACTAGGATCTGGCTTAAACCAAAGCCCGCTAGTGTAAACTGTCCGGACACTGTACGTGCACAAGTGCACGGATGTGACCGAACCCTGTCGCAGAACCATGCGACCTGTCGCAATACCATGCGACCTCTACTCTTTTGCCTAAAGGCGAAAAGCTTTCTGTGTGGGACTCTAAAGACTCGACACTACGCTGGCAGTGGGTTTAACCACAGACCGCAAGCGGCACTAGCTGTGCGTAACGGTCCCCAGGTAATGCCGACAAGAAGACCGACGAGGCGAAACCCATCTGAACTCCTACTGAGCCTGAGTGTGACATTCTCCATACAGTCCGGTCTGTTCGTCTGATACATCGCATGGCGGGCCTAGGGGGCGGTAAACGTCAGTCCCCCAATAGCGGTACAAGTCGTGCCGGAGTGAAGCCCAATACACCCTGAGATAACACTGGAAACCTACCAGTATATCTCGTTTGCCCTGGCCAGGGACTACTCGTGTAATGGCTCTCCTAGACACAGCGCGATGTCAACCCCCAATACCGGGAGAGACGAATCCTGTCTAACCGTCACTGCCTCCAAGTGCTTCGGGACTGCACCCAACCACCACCTGTTTGCACGACTCCTTTGAGCCGTGGTAGGGTAGTGATCAAAGTACAGTGGGAACACACTTGAGGCGGAGTGACAGTGTCAAGTCAGCGGACTAAGCTGTACTCATGTCACCTGGGAACTGATAACTGACGATAGGTATAATACCAACTAGTCAGTTCCCGACGAGTCCTGTCCAGTGTACCCGTAACCTAACGAGCACCCGCATACTATCTCAAGTACGACGTACTGACGGCTGTGGGACAGACCGTCTCCCACACTGGGATGAGAAGCGCATGCGCTGGTCTACTCCGGAGTATCGATGCCCTGTCTCGATAGTCCTGCGACCAGGGACCTGAATAAGGATGTGCTTATAGATTACCCAGCCCCCACTAGTGTGACTGCCATCACAACGCTGGTAATCAAGCAAAGATCCTAAGGGCTCCACTAATGCGTATAAGTGATATACTGAAATAAACACAAGTACACATTGAAGTAGAAACAAACCAAGTAGCATACTACTATTTTGAGCAAGATTGTATATACAAGGTGAATATCCCAAGCATCCATTAAGTAATATACAAACTAGTATGATACAGTAATGGCCTCTAGGGCATATACACTAACAGGGGGTCTATGATTGAAATATATTTATATTGTTGTATCTAAGTTTTAAAGTTAACCGTAATCAAGACGGCGTCGCGTATAGCTAGCCGTGATGAGTACGGGTCGTCCCCAGGGAGATGGTGCATTTTAAGTTCTTGTTTTCACGAGTTAAGCCGAAAGTCGGAACGAGTTCGATTCTAACCTAAGTGCTTGTATATGCAAAATATAAGCTTGTTAGGTATAGAAATAGGTTCGTGCAAGTTAAGGAAATCCGTACTCATTCCTTTGTGCCGAACTTGACTATTAAAGCTAGAGTAATCGGCAACAACGTAGATTAGGGTGTTTAAGCACGGTATTTATGAAATCCGGCTTATTAACCCTTGTCCGTCCGTTCTTGTCTCTTGATTTTCGCCTCCGACCAAACCAAACGCAACCGGTCACGGTTAGAGATCACCGATACCGTGGTAGGGTAGGTTGCCTAACGGAGCACTTGCGTTCAATTTGGACGGAGTTCAATTATCAAGAGACAAGAACGGACGGACAAGAGTTAATAAGCCGGATTTCACAAATACTGTTGGATATAATGCCATCTAAGTCAATTATTGGATCGCAGGTACGTGATTGCAATGATTGAGGAAGGACCTATACCGACATGACTGTCTTACTCGAGATGATAGTATGCTATCTGGTTTGTCTTTATCATCGTAAACATGCTTTAGTTCACTATTGCATGATGATAGAGCCCATAGGATTCTTGCTTGACTACCAGCAGTATGATGGCGATCATATACGTGGGAGCTGGGGTTTGTAAGCACATCCTTAAAGTATCCCTAGTCATGGGAGTTTCGAGACAGGGCATCTGTCACGTCCCGAAAGTACGGAACATGACCGGCACTTAAACTACGAAACGTCTCGAGGCGTACGTAATCCAAGTAAGCCGAAAACCCAGAAATGCAAAACAAGAAAAGTAGTAAAGTGAAGGAAAACCAATTTAAACAAATAGTTTTAATAGCATAAGACGAATTATGCGGTTTTAAAAAAACATCAATATTTCTCGAAAATTTCAGCAGAGTCTCCTTTGTAAATACTGGCTCCCAAACGGGATACAACATGAATAGTATATGAAATCAATAAAAGGCATCCCCAAGCGGGAGCTAGCTCTTCGTCAATCGACGGTCACAACCACACAAGCAATATAATATACAACGCCAACGGCGAGGATCAAAAACTCAAAACCACAAGAAAACCACAGAAATAAAACGCGCGACTCTAAGGCCGAAAGAATAACATCACTGGTCTCTATCTCTGAAATAAATACATGTTTGGTTGATGGAACTTCTAGATACAATAGAATAATGATATACAAGATATAATGATGGGTGCGATACAAATAAACCCACCTACTAGCAAGTCACCCGGAAATGGAAATAGTGCCAGCAAGCCGTAATGAAACCTGTACGGCGAAACCTGCAAGAACTGTAGCACAACGGGGGTGAGTTGCCAACTCGTGAGTAGAAAAACATCTACGCACAGAAATCGCATAAATAACGCAACCTAGGTCAATGATCATAATATATCCTCAAATATATGAATAACATGCAGCCTATAACAATGGCTAGGGTAATATCTAACCCGAGTGTGATCTCATGTGCCCGTGTCAGTGCCTCAGGTAGCAATATATCATATGAATGAGGTATGAATGCATGAAAACAGAATACATGTAAATGAAGAAACTGTTTTCATAAATTAGTGAGATTTCCTTTGTATTTTTAAAATGAGGTATCATAAATGAAATCAGCATCAACAGTGTCTAGCATTGACACAAAACATAAATCTCAATGTCTCAAAACCTCAGGCTCCGGCTATCCGGACTGGCCTGTATCATCAAATCTCAGTACCTCAATATCTCGAAATCTCAATGTCTCAATCTCAATATCTAGGGCGCCATCAGTCCAGACCGGCCCCTACCATCCATCTCAAGACCACGACGGTATCCTCCGGATATCCGACGCGTTGAGTAAAATCACCGGTAGGTAGTCCCCCCTGCCAGGCTCATCGTCATCACCACGAGCTTCTTGCCCTGGGGTACCTTACCGGGTCCACCATGTACCCGAAACGGTTCATCCAACTCCTCGAATCGGGTCTCGAAATCCATCAGCAAACTCATGGTGGACGACTCATACATCATGGGAAAAACCGCGCTTTTCATTTAAAAAGAGAAAGAAGAAGTTTGTATATGTCTTGCGGTTTTCCCCAAATCCAGAAAATCTCATGGAAATCCGAATCCAAAACCTCAATAGCATGTAAAAAGTGAATATATGCATGGGAATCCATGAATGCGGCATAACAATGAATAACAGTATGCATGAAGTAGCAGGTAATAACTACAATGCCTAAACTAACATATAAGGCAAGTACACTAATATCATGTCTAAACTATTAGCTAACAGGCTATGTCAAGCAATAATATTTTCTAAGGTGTACGTGACATGGCAATTACCGATGAAGATGTGTGTGAGCCGGCAAGTAAGTGTACGTGGTACATACGCATCATCGGTAATGGTGCAGGTGTCCTAACCACAAGATATCAACAGTAGAATATGAAGCATAATATAAGCATGTGATGCGGAGCGAACAACAATAATGAGCGGAAGCTGAATACTAGACGCAACGATAACTAATCTGCATTAACCTAATATAAGTCCTACAATGGTGCCTTTTGAAATAACACGAATCGTGGGGTTTTGAAAATAGGGGCTACGGTGTTTTTAAGAAAAGATACGTTTTTTTTTTGAAATATCCGTAGAATCCCTTGACTTGTCTTTTAAAATACGCACGATTCGTAAGCTTTGAAATAGGTAGGAACCGAATCTAATCTAACAACTAACTAAACTAAAGGCTAAGCTACAAGCTAGACTACAGGTATGGAAACCGCCTAACATCTGAGTCGATACATATACATACCTGTATATATATTAGTCGGTGATCCCGCCTCAATAATATCATATCCGATACCATATCTATAATCAGACATCCCAAGTCAAGAGTGCGGATCAATCATCAAGATATAGCTCGTACGTAAATCCGTCGTACGGCATCCCCAAATCTGGGTACGGGTCAATATCATATTCCTCACACTATTCCTCTGGTATCCTCTTTATCCAAGATCATAGTCTAGGGTACTGACCTATGTCTAGTACAATACTAATATCCTCAATATACTCATGATCTGACTACTGATCGACAATCTCGTACAAACCGATATCGTCAGCACATATCATCATCAAGCGGTATACATCGCCCGATACGGCCTAATATCAATATCCTAGCATATCATGCCTCATATCACGATCACATGTCGACCATTTTATTTATAACACTATTCACCCGTATCGCCGCCCCAAGATCCGCTATAACACCAGGACGTACCTCAAGTACGAATCCTGCCATATCACCGATATCACAACCACAAAACAAATCTCATCGACTCAGCTCAATCCCAAGTATCATCCTCAAATCCGTATGTGAACACATAGTCCCATACCCATGTGAACACATAAGTATAAAGAATCCCATGAGTACATATAAATAGGAATGTATGCACGTATGTATGTGTGTATGTGTAGTGCAACACTACCCTAGGGTTCGCAACACTAAAATAATCCAACACACCAATATCCATCCTAAACATCGTTATTAATCCTAAATAACATATAATAATTGTTGGTGTGTATATGCATCCATATACACCACCACGGACTGCAGGGGTGCTATACGCCATCCACCCGACTTCTCCCCGTAGATATAAATCTACTCACCTGGTCCTCGCTCGCCGGTGCCGACGTCGCCACGCGCTTGCTTGTCGTCTCGAAGTCCACATGGGGCACCTACATATCATAACGCACCGTATCGCATTAAAATCCGACTCATGACCAAAACAACTCACGAATCCCACATAGGTCAAAACCTATGGTTGCTTTCACAAATCGACCCAAAAACCCTCGACGTCGGCGTACAAACGGCAAACCATCGAGAAAAATCCCAACACACTCATTTGTACAGTTACAAGCACTAATTATAATATAAAATAGCTTAAAATTCACAAAAACCCCAATTTCACTTAAAAAGTCATTTTTCCGAAAATCTAGCAAGCACAAATCACCGTTTTAGTACAAAACTTGATGTATAAACGAATCTAGCGGCCACAATATTCACTAAATATCTTAAATAAGTCATAAAAACAATTCCCATAATTTAATATCGTTAAATTCCAAAAACCCTAAAATTCTAGTTTACAAAATACCTAAATTTTAACAATTTTATAGCAAAATGCACAAACAACAATTTAGGTTGGATTTGCAAGATCTAAGTTGCTAAACAACAAATTAAGATGTTAATAATGTGATAAAAACCCTAACCATAATTTAATCTCACCTATATATGCATTTCATAAAAACCTAGTTTGCATAAAAGCTTATTTATTGCAAATTTTAAATTACCAAATTGCAACTAGCAAGTAGATTAATTTTAGCACTTAGGTTACACTTTGCATGACTTAGCATGTTAATTACCCTATGCAAACATAAACATTTTAATAAAACCCAATTCTAGAATTTCCAAACCCTAACTTGAAAATTCATAACTAGCAATTCAACCACTTAACACTTGAATACAATAGCTTTAAGAAATTAACTAACAATTTAAGCAAAAAGGGTTAGAATTTATACCAAAGAGATTTGAAGATCCACAAGCACACATAGCCTCCCAAATTGAAATCTTGTTCCCTATATCCATGCAATTTTGGCTAATGAGAAATGGGTAGGAATTAGATTTTGATTTTGTGGGATATTTTTGAAGCATTTTGGATGATTTTGGAGATGAAATGAAGTGGAAACTTGGTGGGGAAAATGAGGGGGGCTGCTGATCATTTCGGCCAGAGGATGGGGGTGGGGAGAGGTGAGAGATTTGGGTAGAAATTCCATGGTCAAAGCCCCTCCCAATTACCATAATACCCCCACCTACAAAAATATATCATAAAACCTTGATTTTAACCATTCTTTTCACATGAAAGATGACAAAAAGGAGGGGGAGGGAGTGGGTTGCTGTCATGTGGTAGTGGGGCCGGCCATGTGAGTGGGTGAGGATGTGTGTGAGGTTGCAAAGAAAATTCCATGCAAAAAGAACCCCTCAAGTTACCAAATTGCAAGTTTTCGCTAATTTCACCAAAAAAAAGCCTTTTTCTTCGATATTTTCTAAACCGTTTTGGCAAACCATTTCATTTCAAAAACCACATGATAAAATTTTGTTTAATGTGTTATGATAAACAAAATTTGTTTTAACCCATTCCAGTTTGTAATTTTCCCTAATTAAATGTATTAGTGACGGCTTAAAATAATAATAAAATAATTTTTTTCAGAAAATTTGAAATTTCACCAGTGGCTCAATAAACACCAAATACTAGAAATTACATAGCTAGAATATGTATATTTAATTTTTATAATAAGATATTTACATTTTGACTTTTTACAGAAACCCCTTTATTTTACCGATTTTCCGAAATATCACCGAAACGATTTTCAAAACGCTACAGCATCGATACTCCAGAGTAAACTAGTGTATACAGTCGAGACCCCAACGAGGGGCGGTGGCCGGTCTCACAAGCCATTGGTGTTAGCAGGTTCACCTAAGATGTATACAGGTGCTCATTGGGTTATGAGTACACCGGACAGGACTCGCCGGGAACATGCTAGTTGGTATTATACATATCGTCGGATAGCAGTTCCCTGGTGACATGTGTACAGGTTAGTTTGTCGACCTGAGATCTTCATTTGTCTCGTGTGAGTTCCCACTGTTCTTTGATTTCTACCCTACCACGCTCAAAGGAGACGTGCAAACAAGTAGTTTTTGGGTACAGTCCCGAGCCACATGGAGGCAGTGAGCGGATCGTTGGGGATTCATCTCTCCCGGTATTGGGGGTTGATGTCGCACAGTGCACGGGTGGCCATCACTAGAAATTCTCGGCCGAGGTAATGGAGAATTACTGATTTGGATCAGTAGTTTCTCAGATGGTGATGGGCTTCATGCCGACACGATTTATCGCGTTATTAGGGGTCTGACTTTATCCACCCACTAGACTCGATATGCGATACTCTTTAGACAAACGGACCGGACTGTACGGATATTGTCACTGTCAGGCTCAGTAGAGTTTCTGGATGAGTTCGCTCATCAGCTTCCCTTCCAATCAATACATTGGCAACCGTTACGTACAACTTGTACCTCTGACGTGCTAGAGGTTATACCCAGTGCTAGTGTGTTGATGAGTCATTAGAGTCCCCCACAGACCGTTTCCCAAGTTCGGGCTAAACGTTGTAGTGGCCGTATGGTTTTATGGCAAGGTTCGGAAAATGCACGTGCGTTTTCGCACGTATCATATTTCGGGCAGATAATACTGGTCGGCTTTGGTTTAAGCCGGATCCAAGTATTATACTGTGTAGATATAATATCTGTCTCTGTTGCATTTGTATTCGGTCGTAATACAAATGCGGGTATGTTTATACTGATACAGGGTTATCCTGAAATTCGTTTCAGGATCACTTTTGGAAGTTGCCGGTTTCCAGTTTTCTATCACCCGTCTTTATCATTCGGTTAAAGATGGATTTATCTTTTCTTGAGATGAGTGTGGAAGCTTCTAGATGATGACTAGGATGGTGAGGTGTTAAGTGACTCATCTTGACATTAATTGTTGCATTAATGATTTTTGTGACTAGGTTATTAAGGTTCAATGTTTGCATTGAATGTTTAAGTGAGTCATTGTTTCATTTATTGTGGTGATAAGCTTCATTGTTAAGGTTACCTCCCCCTCTCTCCTACACTCACCCCTCCACTTTATATTGGCCGGCCCCTCCCCTCCTCCTGACTCACTCACTTGGTTAAAAAAGATGATAGTTATTTGGTTCATGGAAATTAGAATAGAAAAGTTTCTCATTTCATATCGATCCAAAAGGCAACTTCATTAACCGTTCGTCCATAGCCGTAGACGTAACGAGACAAAGTATTCTACTCATTCTCTACATCAATCTTGGTCATCTCTTTCGGCAAACTTGATGATCAAGTTGCCTCGGTTCAGAGGCGGGAGCCCGTTTAAAGATCCGTCGACGTGGTGCCACCTGGACGAGTAGACTGGAAATTTAGGAGATCGGAGCAGCCGCAACGAAGCGTGGGATGATGGTTGAAGACCGAAGGACTTGGATCATTTGGTATAACATTTCTACCCACTTTGTAGTTTGTTAGTTTAGCTTTAATGGCAGATCCGGGTTATAATACGCGATAGCGCCAGTTGTAAAAGTTTTTGTTCCGCATTTGACGTCTGTTAGACGGCCGGGGCGCTACCGTGGACTTACAGTGGTATCAGAGCCTCACCATTAAGCTATACTAACTTATGCTAACACGTTTAAAATATCGATCGAACCGAATTTTGAAAACTACAATTTCCATGTTCAAAGTTTCTGTCGATTTTTAAAAGGGTTTAAAAATTATTTTGCATATCACAGAAAATTGAGCAGGGTTTTTTAAGCTAACTGTAGAAATTTGGTCACGTGACCCTACAAGACCGCCGCGGATCCGCGGTCAAACCTAGGGTTTGACCGCGCATCCGCAGCCAGTTTGTGGGTTCAGTGATCCAAAATTGTACAGTGGCTTCTTCAGTGCAAATTGTGGTTTTTGGTATATTTCTTTTGGGCCCAGATTTTGTTACTGTACACCAGATGTACGTGGGGCCCACTTCGGGAAGTTTAGTCGGTCGAAATTTTAAACTTGTTAGTATGCAGTATTTATATTATATCTCCGACCGGGAATGTCATTTGAGCGGTAAACCGCGTCTAATTGCTATAGTTCTTTTAGACGGGTTTGCGAACGTGACATTCACTTTGATGTTTTGTGTTGTGCTGTGATGTTGCGGATTTGTCGTGATGGATAGCAGGGTGCAACGATAGTGCAGTTTGGATTTATTTGTACATTTAATATTGCGGGGCGAGCGTCCAACATGTGGACTGCCGTCACTGCCTGTTGTATAATATTCTTTTGGGGCACGACCGGGCTGAGGTCGATGTACCCGTTGTACATATTTTTATTTCTGTACTAGGTTTATCCCGTGAAGGAGTGCACGGATAGCCGGGTTCTGGAAGGCAACGGGTCCGTATCTCATGGCTTTGAGAGGCAAAGGGGCCTTACTCTAGAATTGGCAGACTATTCGCCGCACTCGTAGGGGGTACAGGTTGACCCAAGGAGGGGTGCTCAAGTTACCGGATTCCGTGAAGTGTCGGGTGGTCCATTCACTTTGCTGTAGGGGGCTGCCTTGCTTCAGGTTTTGGCGGGTAACTTGCCGCACCCGTAGGGGTCTAGGTTTCATTGCACAGGCTATCCACACAACCAGGGGAACGTCGGGTTTCAGTAGCTGCTCTGTGAAACCCGGAGATCCCAGATTATCTGTATTGTTCTGTGATGCTTATTACTTTTCTGTAATGTTGCATATTATCACGCCTGGAGCGATTATTGTATATTGGTATATATACTATTAGATGTTGTATATGTTTTACACCCGCGCTAGTCCAGCCCCCGCTCTGTCGTTAGTTAAGTAACCTAATGGGTGATGACGGGACCCAGTGACGAATGCGGATGGCATATACGTACATTATATTTTCGTTCTTTTCTGGTGTGATTGATTGATGGGACTGCATTGATTCTTATCAATGCAAGGATAAAACAAACCTATATTTGATGTTGTTGGAACAAATTTTAAAAAGTGTTATTACAATGACGTTTCCTTTTGTTTTGCATAGTGATATTCAGTTAGAATATCCTGCACCTCATTCGACGAGGCAAGGGCCGAGATCCCTTCACCGGGAGAGACCCCTTAGGCAGAAGTTTGCGTCAGGGTAATAACTTCAATATAGTCGATTACAAGTTGCTTTGCATCGCGATATTCAGTTGGAATATCCTGCACCTCATTCCACGAGGAAAGAGCCGAGATCCCTTCACCGGGAGTGACCTCTTTAGCAAAAGGTTTTCGCCACTATATTTTTATAAAAAGCTATCAGGTTCCTTCAACAAAATCAAGTTCATTACGTTAAAGGTTTTTCGCCAAAAACCAGCCGTAGCCCTCCGTCATTTCTTATGGATAGTCAGTAGTATTCAAGCTATGTTTTGTGGCCAAAGTCAAGGCATAGTGCTTGGTAGCTGCTGAATATTCATCTGCTGCATAGATAGATGCGTTGGTTTGGGACAGTCGTTCTGCCTTGTTGGCCAAAGTCAAGGGCATGTGCGGGTGGGTTCAAATTAACCTGGATAATGACGGGTAGAACTTGACATGTGACTTATGATTTGTTGGCCAAAGTCAAGGTCATAAGAGCATGAGGCAAAAATTAACATCGGGAGTTTCAAACATAATGAAACTTGCCTAATATGCGCATACCTTCTGGAGTGTGATAACTTGAGTGGCTTCCATCAAGTTATCATGCGATGATAGTTGGATCCCGATTCTCACTGATGAGTTGGTTTACTCTTCGGGTGATCCTGACTAATTCTTCTTTCAGGTTTGGAGGATAATTTGATATTACAGTGGGAGGTTTCCTGATTAGATAAAGTGATAACCATTCTGATCTAGGTTAGAGTGCACGCTGAGTGTTTCTTTTCTCTCTCTCTCTTTGACAGCGATCTTTGACCGACCCTAGACTATGACTCAGTGACCAAGTTGACCGAACCTTCTTAAAATACTGGCTTTTGGATTGTCTAAAGTTGCATAAGTCATTGCCGCTCCTTCTTTTACCCTTTGTATTTCTCAGAACACCCCGTATTACTACGGACATCAACTTCCATTGGATAGATCCATCGTATGGTTATATACGAACTCGAAGGGACTTCTTCGAGGATGGATCCAGGTTCAGGAGAAATAGAATTGGTTTATTCAGTTGTCTTTTATTATCACCTTCTCTCAGGTTGTGAGGGCTCCTTAGTCTAGGAGAGTACACCTATTACGCTTATTGGATAGTCTTATTCCAAACTATAGGCAGGTGCCGAAAGGTAGGGAATGAAGAAAACCAATTAGCCTAAGTAGGGTATACAGAAGGTAATATGTAAAGACAAAATAAAGGGAATAGAAAGAGGGCAAAGTAAATTGCGACTGCTATCACTCACGACCAAACCGCGTACTTCATCGCCACTTCTATTTCACCTTTTCTTTTTTCCCCAGTTCGGGAGAAATAGAATAAGGTATTATTCAGTTGTCTTTTATCATCACCTTTTCTCAAGTTGCGAGTACTCCTAGGTTTAGGAGGGTACACCTATTATGCTTACTGGATAGTCTTCTTCCAAACCATAGGCTGGTGCCGAATGGTAGGGAAGGAAGAAAACCATTTAGCCTAACGATGGTGTACAGAAGGCAACGACTAAAGACAAATAAAGGGATTTGGAGAGATGGCAATAAAATATACGGTTATAGTCATGAATTGGATTATGGAAGAGGCATTATTAGGAATACCAGGATACCCCTACAAAACATTTTCATGTTTCAGTGCATTGTTAAAGGAAAACTGATTTCCCGATTAGATACTTACTCCAGGGTATGTATTTACCAGGTTTTATTCTCATATCTGTATGGTTTTACAGATGATGAGTGGGAGTAGGTTATTGGGAATAAGGTGATCATCCTCATTATATCGGAATTCGTTGTAATTGGTGATATTTGAGGAAGTCGCCTGAGTTTTTGCCAGACGACATGTATTTGGTTTTGAATTTCCGTTGTTGTGCGCCAATTTCAAAATGATATATCTGTACGTTTATTTTTATAAAGTGAGATATAACTTTTTGAAATTATGTCTGTGACATTTACCTATATCAGTTGACGATTGGGTAAGGAGCATTGAACAACGGAGAAGTTCTTAACCATAAGTACAGTTTTCAACCTACGATGCGCGGGTTTTGAGTTATTTGACTCAGCGGACTTATACAGAGTATTGTATGTTGTCCAGTATCCATCAGGACAAAGGGGTAGGTCCTCGTACTATGTTCTGTTTACTTATGACTTCTCTATTTTTTCGACAAGTGTTTCGTAGAAATACAATGTCTAAGTTTTGAGAAGTTGTGGGCATAAGAATAAAGTAGAGAACCAGGTATCACAAGTATCAGGATTCTTCAAAGAGATCGAAGATGTAGATTCTTGTGATTGGTATTCAGTTGATAGTAATGGTTTTGAGAAACTCGTTTCTTTTCCAGGTTACTCATAATTGGATGGATTCCTAAGTTGAGTAATGCTGAGTAGCCACTTTCCATTAAGTTGATATGCACTGGAGACAGCTGCATGATTTGAATCTGGTTCTAATTAAATTAGTGCCTCTATTTCTATATTGTATATAGAATGGTTCATATCTTAACGATGTTAAGATACGGGGAGTTGTCCAGCTTATGCTTAAAACCAGACACTGGATAACTCAAGGCACGTTTCTGTAATGGCAGTTTGTGGGTTGACCCTGGGTTTGACGAGGGTTGACTTTTCTACCATCCGGAAGATCAATAGTGATATTGTTATTGACTCGCCACAGTTTTAGTAAAATGGATTTTTTTTTCAGAAAACAGTAGTAGGAGTATGGTAGAACTGGAAGTGATTCCAGAACCGCAAACGATTACGGAAAATTTAATAGGACCTATATATTCAATCAGGTTTAACATTCCAATAGCCACTCTGCAGATATGGTGGGTAACCTCAGACACTAGAGAGGTACTCCGGTACCCTCAAGCACGGTGACAGGGAGGTTCTTGATTACCCAGACTTGACACTACTGTTGTTCCAGACTATGAGACCCGGCAGGAGGATATGTATAGCATCGTTCTAAACTAGTTTTAGACGTACACGTATATATTATTCTGCCAGAGGGTTGTTGTGGTCAGTAGGAGCAGCGGAAGCATAGTGGGCAAGTAGCTTATGTCTATTTATAGGCTTGAGCAGATATAGCGGAGATAAGATCATCTAATTTTGATGTAAAAGTCATGGCTTTGACTTCATCAGAATAGAGGATGGATCTGTTGAGAAGGTAGTAGGGTATGATGTCCTGATATTTGGATGACATACACAGAGTAGGAAGTAAAATTCCTATACTATGATCGGTTGTACTGTGGTAGTCACACAGTTGTTTCTCCACAAAGGATATGAATATAATATCTGACATTCTGGTTACTAGATCTATGGTTTTTAGATCTAGATTTGGGTAGTTTCCCAATGTGGGTACTTTGACAGTATTCTAATAGTATTTCAGAATAGTTGACTCCTGGCATGGTGGTGTACCTGCAGATGATGGAGTCACCCTCTCTAAAGGTGTCTTACAGACTAAAGGAGAGAGGGATGTGCATGATTGGCAGATCACATGCTTAGGCAATTGAGTCAATCGTGAGAAGTCAAGTACCACACCAGATGTTGTTTTTGCACTAGATGTGATAAGATTATATTAATCCAATCCTGAAGAAACATAAGGAAGCAGTTTTAGAACATGAATGTATGTTCTACGGATTTCATGACGGCAGCCTCCTTCGGGAGACGGTTATCATTCCAGGCTTCAAAGGTGACATGGATGACAGAGTGATTGTCAGAGTTATATTTTTCCCTCTGACAAGGGACAGTATTATGGACAGGTGGTCCAAGAGGATACTGTGGGAGGCATGGTGCTGGATACTGATTAGGTTCAGTTATCGATACAGTCTAAGAAGTTTGGATTTGGAGTTCATTTATGAACTAGGTCCCATCAAATATTCAGACATATTCTAAGACAGGTATTACTCGATTCGGGAGATGGTTTTCTCCGCGAACTTGAGATTAAGAGAGACATAGAAAGAAACATCAGGGCAGATCTACTCACTGAGGCTATTTCTCGAACACAAGAGTTTTACAAACTAGCTTTGTGAAACTGATTAGTAGAGGAGTTGGATGTTCGGTATCACATGGGCTGTGAGTATGCGACATCGCAATAATTAGCCTTAAGTGCAAGTGGGAGATTGTTGGATATAATGCCCTCTAAGTCAATTATTGGATCGCAGGTACGTGATTGCAATGATTGAAGGAGGACCTATACTGACATGACTGTCTTACTCGAGATGATAGTATGCTATCTGGTTTGTCTTTATCATCGTAAACATGCTTTAGTTCACTATTGCATGATGATAGAGCCCATAGGATTCTTGCTTGACTATCAGCAGTATGATGGCGATCATATACGTGGGAGCTGGGGTTTGTAAGCACATCCTTAAAGTATCCCTAGTCGTGGGAGTTTCGAGACAGGGCATCGATACTCCAGAGTAGACTAGTGTATACAGTCGAGACCCCGACGAGGGGCGGTGGTGTAAGTCCATGCTACCTCTCCCGGTACTTACGGGCTTGCGGAATTTGGTGAAAAACGATTTTCTAGAGGTGGCAACATGGACTCAAAACAGATCTTTGTTAAACTATCTACCTAACAACCTAACTAGGAGTTGTTAACTACTCGGTTAGGGGGTTATACCTTTCTTTCTTGAACTCCTTCGTCTTCAAGCCTCGATGGTGTATGGATCGGCTTCACCCCGTCGTCTCCTTGCGCCGAAGATCGATCTACCCGAAAGCTTCTACCTTTGGCTTCTTCTTCGAAGTTTGAAGAAACTAGTTCATTCGGTTCGCCAAACCTTGTGGACTAAAGTGAGTAGAGGAGAGTGTGTTGGGATTTTTCTCTATGGTTCTTGCTTCTCAACACATGAGACAAGTGAACCATAGACTAGAGAAAGAGAGAGAGCAAGAGGAAGAGGGTAAGAGCTCAAGACAAGAGAAAGAAAGGAAAATGAGAGAATGAGCAAGACTTTTCTCTCTTGGCTCTCATAATCCAAAGCCATCATAACAAATCATAGCAATCAAGTATTATGTGATGGTTTAAGCTACAATAGCCATATCATTTCACGCACTCATTTTGCACAAGAGAAACAAGCAAGCAAAAGTCTTTGCCATGAAATGATAGCCATTGTCATCATGATGGTCAACTAGTCCAACCTAGTCAACCGGTCAACATAGTCAACAAGTCAACAAAGTCAACCCCTCAACAACCATGTCACCATAATACTTAATTAATATTATTGTTAACCATATATCATATTCTCATTAGGGTTTAGCAAAAAGTCAATAGTCAACAGTCAACAGTCAACAACCCTAATGAGAATCCTCTGCCTCTGTCTCTCCGTCAACTGTGCATACACACCCGCATCCGCGTTCCGAAGAACACGACTACATACGAGATAAAATCAATCCCAAAACGTATACTAGGATCTGGCTTAAACCAAAGCCCGCTAGTGTTAACTGTCTGGACACTAAACGTGCACAAGTGCACGGATGTGACCGAACCCCGTCGCAAAACCATGCGACCAGTCGCAAAACCATGCGACCTCTACTCTTTTGCCTAAAGGCGAATAGCTTTCTGTGTGGGACTCTAAAGACTCGACACTACGCTGGCAGTGGGTTTAACCACAGACCGCAAGCGGCACTAGCTGTGCGTAACGGTCCCCAGGTAGATGCCGACAAGAAGACTAACGAGGTGAAACCCATCTGAACTCCTACTGAGCCTGAATGTGACAGTCTCCGTACAGTCCGGTCTGTTCGTCTGATACATCGCATAGCGGGCCTAAGGGGCGGTAAACGTCAGTCCCCTAATAGCAGTACAAGTCGTGCCGGAGTGAAGCCCAAAACACCCTGAGATAACACTGGAAGCTGATTGGTAAGGATTCTGCGTGTTCAAGTTTAGTTAATTACCGCAATCAAAATGGTTTCGCTTGTAGCTAGCCGGTTGAGTACGGGTCGTCCGCAGGGAGATGAGAATCTTTTTCTATGTGCTTTAACGAGTTAAGTCCAATTTTCCAGATTTGGTTGTGATTATCTAAGTGTTAAAATGATATGTAAAGAGAGCTTGTTAGGGTTAGGATTAGGTTAGTTTGAGTTAGGAGTCGCTCACTTCTTTCGTTGCCACTCTTAATATCGGTGTTACGGTAATCGGCAACAACGGGGATTAGCACGACTAGGAAGGAACTTGCGAGTATAAGCTAGGCTTTCCAACGCTTAAGTTCTTCCTTTTGGTGCTTGTCCGTCCGTTCTTGGCTCTTAGCCATAACCTCCGGTTAATTCAACCACAACCGGTCTCACTACGGAATCACCGCTATCATGTAGGATAGGGTGCCGTAGGGAGCGGATTGTGGTTCAATTAACGGGAGTCGATTTAAGATGTTGGGCAAGGAAAGAGTGAGAGAGATTTCCTTCTCTCAAACTTCCCTTATCCTACCCTAACAAGTATGGAACTACTCACTCATCATAACGAAAAGAAAACAAAACAAAAGAGGAAGATAGAAAGAAGGAGATTAGAAGATAACAACTAGCTATTTGCGACCTCACCTTAGCAAGGATCAAGCGTAAGCGTCATGGTTGTTTAAGGATAAAGGAAAAGAGAAAAGAAAGAAACAACAAGAAATAACAACAACTAAGTTAACAAATGAAAATTATAAGCAATAATAATTTAACTAAAGAACAAGACAAGATATAATAACAAAAGGAACTTCTTTATTCATCATTCTTCACTCACAAAAGCTCACTACAAGTTTTTCAATGGAGAAGAGGAAGAAGAAACAAGTATTCTAAACCTAGAAAAATACAAGATTATGCACACCTTGGCTTCACAAGGTTCTGGGCTATTTATAGGCTGGAAAATAAAAACCTAGGGCAACATTCAGAACTAAAGTGAAATGACCAATCTGCCCACAAAATTTGGACACTTGCCGCCGCCATACGGCCGCGGAACCGGGGCCTAAGCCTGCTTATGCCGCCTATCCGCGGCCCTTTAGTGGAGTTAGGTGTCCAATTTTTGTATGGTTCCCTGGTTTGCTGTGCCCATGAATCTGGTATATATCTTTTCTCAGATTTTCTTCACGAATTTTCCAGAATTTCTGTTGAGCAAAAGGTGATTTGATGTGGATCTTTTTATCATGATTTTCTCGAGCTCCGTGTAGATTTCTTGGATCTTGTGCTGCCATTGAGCCTTGTGCATGAAAACGATATTGATTTGCCATTTTGTCTCTTAAACTGGTGTGTGGCAACAGACGGATAAAGAGCGGAGACCCGTGTTTTATCTGTGAATGGCAGGAACCCGGATTTTGTCGTGTTTTTCCATGAATTTCACCGTTTAGAGCCGAGAACCTGTATCCTGCAATTGACTAGCAAACACGGCTCAAGAGTACCTACCGTTATGCAATGTGATAAAAATTGGGCGGTATAAAATTTCAAAAATCTGATATGAACAAATACCCCCAAACTTATCATTTGCTCGTCCCGAGCAAAGCCAATTTATTCACAAAAAATTTCCTAACCTCACTTTTGCAGGGAACGCGATTGCACTGAGCATGTGCAACAAGCCGTTAAACCTCTAGGTGCCCTAGTAGGAGGAGTGTTGTCTCCTGAGGGTTTTCAGCGGATTACACCCACAAAATCCGGTCAAGTTAGTTTTGTAAAATAACTAAGATTCAAACCCTAAAGTTTTGTTTCAGAAAATAACAATTCTATTATCCTAAGTCTAGACTATCGAACCTTTATTTTTCACACCTCGCTTCTTATTTAACTACAGATTTTATATGTCTTTACGTGCAGTGCAAATAGTGTCGTTAAGTTTCAGAAGGATCGAATAAAGTCATCATATCACACAATAAAGCCCAGATAAAAATTTTGAAAGGATCACATAAGTTTTATAAAGAGTTAAGTATTTTTCAAGTTTCGTTTTCCAGTAAGGTTTCAACTTCAGAATTTCTATCTTCCCTAACAGGAAACTAGGTCTTATTTTTCACTCCACCTTTTTCTTGTTTTCATTTCATACACACCTCTGTGAACGTGCAATAGTCTTTATCATAGAATAAAACCTTCATATCTCCGCTAAATTTTTTTATAAAAGCCTGTCATTTATCAAGATTATTCTCACACAAAGAACCGTTAGGAATTTTAACTCGGAGAGAACACTTGCTTGACTTTGTTTTAATCTGGACTTTCTGGGCTTCTTAGCGAGCTTTAGGCCAATGCACCCAAACCAGTTGGTTTTAGGGCATTAGGTGTAGAAACACCCCAGCGGACTTAATTACTCAAGTTACCTAGGTCCAAAAACAAAAGACAGTTGGGCGTGAAAATCATGATGATTTAATACGAATGGAGATATAGCCGGCAGTTCAATTATTTTTTTGGATAAAAGACGTGTTTAGTGGGTTTTGGTGTGTAATCATTCCAATCAAGTTCCAGATGGGTTATTTTTCAGACTTAGTTCCAATTAAGGCATCAATAACATTCCTTCATATTCACTCACTTCATAAACTATTCTTGATATTACTTATTTCCGAACAAACATATTTGATCCTCGGAAAATCATTTATCCATTTAAAAGTTTTTAGACATAAAAAGACTTGTCATCTAATTTCCAAAACTCACGACACGTGTAGTGTGATGTAAAGACGTATATCAGCTATAGTTAACTTCAAAGGAGAGTTATCTTTCAGGTTTTCAAAATCTAAACATAAGATTTAGTTATTCTTATCTTATCAAACAAAACCGTCGAAATGTTGAATCAGAGTCCTCCCACTAGCTAACTTGACAAAAAAGTTTTTATGTTTTTAGAAAATTTTCAGATTTTTATGGATTTTATGGATTTTAATATGCAGATGCAAAATATACATATGAATGCGAAGGTTAGAATTGCGTACCGAGCGTACCCCCAAACTTAAACTGGACAGTGTCCTCACTGTCATTGCATGAAGAGATCATTTGAAGGATCAAAATTGTCGGTTAAATATACACAAAATTTTTATTTCTATTTTATTTTTTTTTGTGTTTTTTGGTTTTAAGGAAAAGAAAAAGAATATCCACAAAAATGTACAAAATGGTATATACATACCCCCAAACATATTTGGAACAGTGTCCACTTGTTCTTAGCTGGATAACCGAAGTTTGGAGGTAGGCAGAGGAAGATTATGCAGGGTAAACCGGCTCCTGTAAGAACAGAAGCTCCTCTGTTGGTTCGGTACTAAGGTACGGTTTTACTCGGTGTCTGTTCACTTTGAAAAATGAACCGTCCTTTGGATTCTCCAAATCCACAGCACCATGCGGATACACATTCCGCACAAAATACGGCCCTTTCCAGCGAGATCTGAGCTTTCCTGGATGGAAGTGTAGTCTGGTGTCGTAAAGCAGGTACGAAAGTTTTGCGCATAAGGTGTTTATCGTGAAACACCTTCGTTCGATTCTTAACGACAACCGCGTTATCGTAAGCCTCATCCCTAAGCTCACTCAATTCGTTCAACTGCAGCTTCCGATGGCTGCCCGCATCCTCGAGAGACAGATTCAGCTCCTTTATTGCCCAAAATGCGCGATGCTCTATTTCGACAGGTAGGTGGCAGGCTTTTCCGTACACAAGACGATAGGGAGACATGCCAAGGTCGGTCTTATAAGCGGTTCGAAATGCCCAAAGGGCATCAGTGAGTTTCAGCGACCAATCCTTACGGTTCTTGAAAACCGTCTTCTCCAGTATCTGCTTGATTTGCCGATTTGAAATTTCGGCCTGCCCGCAGGTTTGGGGGTGGTAGGGCGTGGATAGCTTATGATTAATGGAGTATTTCCGCATCAAGGCCTCGAAAGTTTTGTTGCAGAAATGACTTCCATTGTCGCTAATGATCGCACGGGGGTGCCCAAAACGGGAGAAAATGTTTTCTTTAAGAAACCTAACGACAACCTTGTTGTCGTTAGTCTGGCTGGGCACAGCCTCGACCCATTTAGAGACGTAATCAACAGCAAGAAGGATGTACAAGTTCCCAAAAGAGCTGGAAAACGGCCCCATGAAATCTATCCCCCAAACATCGAAAATCTCCATAACCAAGATCGGTTGGAGTGGCATCTCGTTCCTCCGGGATATCCGGCCCAAGTGTTGGCACCGGGAGCAAGTCTTGCAATAGTCATGAGCGTCTTTGAAGAGTTGTGGCCAGTAGAAACCACATTGCAAGATCTTCTCAGCTGTCTTTCTGGGGCCAAAATGCCCGCCACATGCTTGATCGTGGCAAAATGACAGCACACTCTTGAATTACTCGTCAGGGACACACCGACGAATAATCTGGTCGGGACAGTACTTGAACAAATAGGGTTCGTCCCAGTAAAAGTGTTTTACTTGGGATAAGAAGCGAAGTCTGTCCTGACTTGACCATTCAGTTTGTAGTAATCCCGTGGCCAAATAGTTCACAATATCTGCGAACCAGGGTTCGCAAGATACTGTCAAGAGCTGTTCATCCGGGAAAACGTCGTTGATCGGAATAGGAAGCGAAGGCGAAGAAGGAAGTCGTGAGAGATGGTCGGCAACTACATTTTCACATCCTCGTTTGTCCTTAATGACAAGGTCAAACTCTTGAAGCAAGAGGATCCAACGTATTAGCCGAGATTTTGCATCTTTCTTCGCAAAAAGATGGCGCAGAGCAGAATGGTCTGTGTAGACAATGACTGGAGAGCCGATGAGGTAGGGCCTGAACTTCTCTAAAGCAAATACAACAGCTAAGAATTCCTTCTCAGTTGTTGTATAATTATGTTGGGCTTCGTTCAGGGTTCGGCTCGCATAATAGATTACGTGCGGCATCTTGTTTATGTGTTGTCCAAGGACAGCACCAATGGCAAAGTCGGATGCATCGCACATAATCTCAAATGGGTGCGTCCAGTCAGGCGAAGAAAGAACGGGAGCAGAAGTGAGTGAGCTTTTCAATGACTCGAATGCAGTCACACAGCTCGAGTTGAAGTCGAATGGCGTATCCTTGGCCAGCAAAAGAGTCAAGGGCCTAGCAATCTTGCTAAAGTCCTTGATGAACCGTCTATAGAAACCGGCATGGCCAAGGAAGGCTCGGATATCTCTGACGCATCGGGGAGGAGGTAGATTGGAAATGACCTCAATCTTTGCTTTGTCAACCTCTATGCCATTTTGCGAGATGATATGTCCTAAGACAATACCTTCGCGCACCATGAAGTGGCACTTCTCCCAATTCAAAGTGAGATTCTTGTCCTTACATCGGGTAAGGACAGCGTCAAGATGCAGCAAACACTTGTTGAAGGAATCGCCGAAGATGGAGAAATCATCCATGAAGATCTCTAGAAATTTTTCCACCATGTCTGAGAAGATTCTCATCATACACCGCTGGAAGGTAGCGGGCGCATTGCATAACCCAAAGGGCATGCGACGATATGCAAACGTGCCGAAAGGACAAGTGAATGTGGTCTTGTCCTGGTCTTTTTCGGCGATGGGAATCTGATTATAGCCGGAGTAGCCATCAAGAAAGCAGTAGTACTCGTGTCCGGCCAGTCGTTCAAGCATTTGGTCAATGAAAAGTAGCGGAAAGTGGTCCTTCCGCGTTGCGGCGTTGAGTTTTCTGTAATCGATGCATACTCGCCACCCAGTTTGGGTGCGAGTAGGGATTAACTCGTTTGCCTCGTTGGTTATGACCGTGATACCTGATTTCTTGGGGACAACGTGAATGGGGCTAACCCACTGGCTATCAGAGATAGGGTAAATGATACCACTATCTAGACATTTTACGATCTCCTTCTTCATAGCCTCTTTCATGACTGGATTGAGACGTCTTTGTGGATCCCGGGCTGGTTTGGCTTCATCCATCAGATGAATGTGATGTTCAACGATCAGGGGACTAATCCCCTCGATGTCCGCCATGGACCAGCCAAAAGCTTGCCTGTTGCTGTACAAGACCGCGAGAAGGGCTTTCTCTTGCTCTGGAGCTAGAGAAGCCGAGATGATGACAGGGAGGGTCTCGTTCTCACCTAAGTAAGCGTACTTAAGGTGAGACGGCAAAGGCTTGAGTTCGAGCTTCGGAGGTGAAACGATTGAAGGCAAGATCGGTGCAGAGGTCTCGAACTCAAAGGACTCTAGCAAAGGTTCAAAACGAGTGTAAGCGACCGAGTCGGATGGTTTAGGTAACTCATCCGGAAATTCGAAGGATTCAAACTCGGGATGCGAACGGCTAAGATCGTTCAAGAACGCAAAACACTCGTAGTCGTTGTCGGGCGCAGAAACAGCAGCAGGTTCGAGGAGGAACGCACTAGTGGCGTTAAGATTATCGTGATCAAATAGAAACTCCTCGAATTCACATTCTTCTGGGGTGATCTCCTGGATCGAGCAGACGTCCAGTATATGAGCATTAGGTTCGGCGGGCTGATTCCCCAACCTAAAAATGTTGAGTTCAATCGTCATGTTTCCAAAAGAGAGGTTCATCGAACCATTGCGACAATTGATCACAGCATTTGAGGTTGCAAGGAATGGGCGACCGAGTATCACCGGAATTTGATTCCGGGGGTTAGCTACAGGCTGTGTGTCTAAGACAATGAAGTCGAAGGGGAATATGAAGTCCCCGACTTTTATTAACACATCCTCTAGCTCACCCCTAGGATGGGTGATCGATCGGTCGGCCATTTGGAGAGTGCAGTGTGTGGGTTTCAGCTTTCCGACGCCTAATTGCTCGTATACTGAGTATGGAAGCAGGTTAACACTGGAACCAAGATCTAATAGTGCGCGGTTGATGTTCTTATCCCCAATGGTAATAGAAATCGTAGGACAGCCAGGGTCCTTCCGTTTTTGTGGTAAAGATTGGATAAGGGCATCACTCACAGCACTAGCCAAGAAAACTTTCTTGGGTACCTGAGACTTCCTCTTTTTCGTGCACAAGTCCTTTAACATTTTCGCGTAGGACGGGACTTGTTGGACAGCATCTAAAAGAGAAATGTTAATGTTAACCTGCTTAAATAACTCCAGAATCTTCTCCATTTGTGGATTTTGTTTACTAGACCTCAACCGGTTTGGAAATGGGACGTTTTTAAAATTGGTTGAGTCTAATGCTTGTGGAGGAGATTGTGGAGTTGGAACGGATCCCAGAACAGGTGTTTTCGTGGAGTGAGAAGTGGGTCCATTCAGAGCAGAAGAAGAGGAAGGAGAGCCTTGTGAAGAACGGAGAATAGGCTCAGAAGACGAAGAAGCAGGAGAAGAAGAAGAAGAAGAAGAAGCGGCCGGGGTGTCATCGTTGATGCGTGTGCCAATATCGTTTTGCAGCATCCTTCCCGATCTCAATGTGGTCACGGCACTCACATTATGGTTCTGTTGTTCAAGAGCAACATGTACATTATGTGGGTGACCGGGATTTGGGAGTGGTTGGGACGGGAGCTTCCCCTTCTCTCGCTCGCTTAAGGCCGCATTCAGCTGTGCAATCTGGGCCTCGATGGTTTTGATGCTTTGCCCGTGTGCGGCAGTGTGTTGCACTAAGGACTGAATGGTAGACTGGATGTTGGCAGTGGATTGTGTTGATTGTTTGACGAACGCCTCCAGACTTCGTTCGAGCGGAGGAAACCTTATCGTTGTTTGACGGAACAAAGTTGTTTGGTGGAAAAGAATTGTTGGGTGCAAAGTTGTTCGTCTGATTTTGGAAAGGTTAGGGTTGGAAGGGTTGCTGAAACTGCTGTTGAGTTTGTTGTTGCGCTTGTTGTTGCGGCGGAAGGGCCCTTTGGAAATTGTTGCCTTGGAATTGATTCTGATTCTGATTCCAGGCGAAATTGGGGTGGTTCCTCCAACCGGGATTGTAGGTGGAAGAGTATGGATCATTCCTCGGTCTTTGTTGGAATGCAGCATTAACCTGATCCTGTCCTTGCGATGGTGGATTGTAAGGACACTCTTCGGTCAAGTGAGAAGGATCGGAACAACAAGCGCAGATGGTACGAAGGGGGAGAACAGGGGCAGGAGCAGGAGAAGAAAATTTGCTCTCTATCGCTTCAAGCTTTCTCGTTATCGCAGCCATTTCAGCTTTCATCGCAATAGAGACGTCAAGTTGGTGAATTCCTACCCTAGACTGACCGGTAGAAGTGGAGGTAGAAGAAGAAGAAGTCGGTCTGGTGCTCTCCCATTGTAGCGTTTGCTCCGCAAGGTCGTCAAAGAATTGCCACGCTTCCTCGTCAGATTTCGATAGGAAGTGGCCCTGACAGATGGTTTCCAACAACTGCTTCGTTGCTGGGTTCAGGCCCTCATATAAGCTTTGGCAAAGTTGCCATTTTTCTATACCGTGGTGAGGACACTGAACAAGAAGGTCTTTGTACCGGTCAAAGCACTTCCAGAAGGGTTCAGAAGGAAGCTGAGAGAATTGGTTGATTTCATTGCGAATCCTTGCGGTTTTATGATTCGGATAAAATTTCTTTAGAAACGCTTTTACAAACTCGTCCCAACTGGTTATGGAGTGGGAAGCGGTGCTATACATCCATTTTTCAGCAAGATCGCATAAAGTGAACGGAATGACCCGTAGACGTATAGCATCGTCCGACAGTTGGGTAGTTTTCATCATGGCACAAACGTTTTGAAATTTATTGATGAAGATATAGGCATCTTCAGATTCAAGCCCATGAAATCGTGGAAGCATGTTGATGAAGTGGGGCTTAATTTCAAAATTATCCCCATTGGCCGGTGGAAGGGAAAGGCATGTGGGAAGTGCAGAACGGGTGGGATAGAAACGATCCTGGAGCGCGATTCGCTGCGGCGCTACAACAGGCGGTGGTGGTGGGTTATTGGTCTCCGTAGGAGGTGGAGCCAATCCAGGGGTAGTCAAAGAGATGTTTGGATTAAATCCTGACATCGCGGAAGAAGAGGTTGGTGATGGTGAAGGTGAAGATGTATGAACAGAATTCCGGTCAACGTCGGAGTTGGCCGGCAAAGGTAAGGGTGAAAGAGGTGTGGATGGAGTTTCGACGTCTGAGTCGATCGCGTAGTCAGTAGCGACTAACGTAACACGGACTAGGCGGGCGCTAGTGTCCCGAGTCCAAACGGACATACACTAAACGAGTTTAGTATAGTCAAAGCGGAGAAGGTGAGGGTAAGAAAACGTCAATGGAGAAAGGCGATGGGTGGTGGGTGAAAAATGGATTTTGGCGACAAAGGGCAAGTTTTTATAAAAGTTTTGATTTTTTTCCCTTTTTTTTTTAATTTTTAGAAAGAGCTTTACAGAAATATGTACGGACTTACGGCTTTAAGCAATCACAAACAAGATATGCACAATCACACCTAGATGTAGGGTTACCTAGGTCTGCTAGACAGCTCCTAACTGTTCCAGAGGGCTAGAAATAGAACCTCAAACCGCCTCTTCTCCGTCTAATGCGGCCAGATAAGTTCCAGGTAAGTGGGAGGTTGTCCAACGCTTTCGCGAAGTTCCTTAATTAAATAACCACTTGCCTTCGTCACACTTGCCTAGGCACCGCAAAAGTCAGATAGGATAAATGGCCGATGCCTGTAACTAGTCCTCTGTCCTATTGAGCGCGAAGTCCTTAGGGCTGAGTCTAGTATTTTTTAATTTAACAATGGTCAATGCATATGCTTTTTGTGATTTCTGGGGTCCTGGGAAGGGTGATGAAATCCCCACCCAATCTGAATTGGTTTCAAGCCCCTTAAGTCCGTATTAATGAATGCAAAGCGGTAACAAATCAACTGCAAACAATTTTTATTTTTAGCGCGGCGCAAAGAATCCTGCACAAGAACAGTTTATTGGAAGGGGGAAGAGAATTTGCGCAAAGAATGCTGCAGAAAACACAGTTTATTGGAGTCCAGAGGAGTGGGAGAGAGGATAGAAACACTTACAGGGATTTTGGCACCCTGAGGCCACCAAACGGCCGCGGATCCGCGGCCTAAGCCAGCTTATGCCACGGTTCCGCGGCAAGGTAGTGGAGTTGGGGCTCTGAAATTTTGGGGTGTGCTCTGTTGGGTGTCCTCTGCCTGTCTGGATGTGCTGAATTTTGACTTGCTTACTGTATCTGCTCCAGATTTTTACAGTAGACCGTTTGCTTCGTTTTGATCCGTCGCGGTGTAGCCGCGAAATGTGGGTCTATCTTCCCACGTCTTTGGCACTGAACTTGAATTTCGTATTATCCCACGTCTTGGGCACCGAACTCGAACTTCGTATTTTCCTGCACACTTGCACAAAAACTAATCAAAAATAACAAAATGATTTTTTTACAAAGTATATTTTTTTTGTTTTGTTTTTCGGTTATATTTATATTCACAAGTTAACCCGAAATTACACAAAGAAATAAACTACCGTCTCCCCAGCAATGGCGCCATTTGATTGGTAAGGATTCTGCGTGTTCAAGTTTAGTTAATTACCGCAATCAAAACGGTTTCGCTTGTAGCTAGCCGGTTCCGCAGGGAGATGGGAATCTTTTTCTATGTGCTTTAACGAGTTAAGTCCAATTTTCCAGATTTGGTTGTGATTATCTAAGTGTTAAAATGATATGTAAAGAGAGCTTGTTAGGGTTAGGATTAGGTTAGTTTGAGTTAGGAGTCGCTCACTTCTTTCATTGCCACTCTTAATATCGGTGTTACGGTAATCGGCAACAACGGGGATTAGTACGACTAGGAAGGAACTTGCGAGTATAAGCTAGGCTTTCCAACGCTTAAGTTCTTCCTTTTGGTGCTTGTCCGTCCGTTCTTGGCTCTTAGCCATAACCTCCGGTTAATTCAACCACAACCGGTCTCACTACGGAATCACCGCTATCATGTAGGATAGGGTGCCGTAGGGAGCGGATTGTGGTTCAATTAACGGGAGTCGATTTAAGATGTTGGGCAAGGAAAGAGTGAGAGAGATTTCCTTCTCTCAAACTTCCCTTATCCTACCCTAACAAGTATGGAACTACTCACTCATCATAACGAAAAGAAAACAAAACAAAAGAGGAAGATAGAAAGAAGGAGATTAGAAGATAACAACTAGCTATTTGCGACCTCACCTTGGCAAGGATCAAGCGTAAGCGTCATGGTTGATTAAGGATAAAGGAAAAGAGAAAAGAAAGAAACAACAAGAAATAACAACAACTAAGTTAACAAATGAAAATTACAAGCAATAATAATTTAACTAAAGAACAAGACAAGATATAATAACAAAAGGAACTTCTTTATTCATCATTCTTCACTCACAAAAGCTCACTACAAGTTTTTCAATGGAGAAGAGATGAGAAGAGGAAGAAGAAACAAGTATTCTAAACCTAGAAAAATACAAGATTATGCACACCTTGGCTTCACAAGGTTCTGGGCTATTTATAGGCTGGAAAATAAAAACCTAGGGCAACATTCAGAACTAAAGTGAAATGACCAATCTGCCCATAAAATTTGGACACTTGCCGCCACCATATGGCCGCGGAACCGCGGCCTAAGCCTGCTTATGCCGCGGATCCGCGGCCCTTTAGTGGAGTTAGGTGTCCAATTTTTGTATGGTTCCCTGGTTTGCTGTGCCCATGAGTCTGGTATATATCTTTTCTCAGATTTTCTTCACGAATTTTCCAGAATTTCTGTTGAGCAAAAGGTGATTTGATGTGGATCTTTTTGTCATGATTTCCTCGAGCTCCATGTAGATTTCTTGGATCTTGTGCTGCCATTGAGCCTTGTGCATGAAAACGACATTGATTTGCCATTTTGTCTCTTAAACTGGTGTGTGGCAACAGACGGATAAAGAGCGGAGACCCGTGTTTTATCTGTGAATGGTAGGAACCCGGATTTTGTCGTGTTTTTCCATGAATTTCACCGTTTAGAGCCGAGAACCTGTATCCTGCAATTGACTAGCAAACACGGCTCAAGAGTACCTACCGTTATGCAATGTGATAAAAATTGGGCGGTATAAAAATGCAAAAATCTGATATGAACAGAAGCCTACCAGTATATCTCGCTTGCCCTGGCCAGGGACTACTCGTGTAATGGCTCTCCTAGACACAGCGCGATGTCAACCCCCAATACCGGGAGAGACGAATCCTGTCTAACCGTCACTGCCTCCAAGTGCTTCGGGACTGCACCCAAAAACTACCTGTTTGCACGACACCTTTGAGCCATGGTAGGGTAGTAATCAAAGTACAGTGGGAACACACTCGAGGCGAAGTGACAGTGTCAAGTCAGCGGACTAAGCTGTACTCATGTCACCTGGGAACTGATAACTGACGATAGGTATAATACCAACCAATCAGTTCCCGACGAGTCCTGTCCAGTGTACTCGTAACCTAACGAGCACCCGCATACTATCTCAAGCACGACGTACTGATGACTGTGGGACAGACCGTCTCCCACACTGGGATGAGAAGCGCATACGCTAGTCTACTCCGGAGTATCGATGCCCTGTCTCGATAATCCTGCGACTAGGGACCTGTATAAGGATGTGCTTATGGATTACCCAGCCCCCACGAGTGTGACTGCCATCACAACGCTGGTAATCAAGCAAAGATCCTAAGGGCTCCACTAATGCGTATAGGTGATATAATAAAATAAACACATGTACACATTGAAGTAGAAATAAACCAAGTAGCATACTACTATTTTGAGCAAGATTGTATATACAACTGTGAATATCCCAAGCTTCCATTAAGTAATATACAAACTAGTATGATACAGTAATGGCCTCTAGGGCATATACACAAACAATTTCCCACTTGCACTAAGGCCATGTACTGGCGTATCGAAGACCTATCATCTCGATCAGCCGCTCGAACTGAGTCTGGGGCAAGGCCTTGGTGAATGGATCTGCAGTGTTATCTTTTGAAGCAACCCTCCGATCCTCGATCTCCTGGCGATCTACGATCTCCCTGATCAGGTGATACCGCCTCAAGATGTGTCTGGATTTCTAATGGGACCTGGGTTCCTTCGCTAAAGCTATAGCCCCGTTGTTGTCGCAATACAGAGGTATTGGATCAACAATGGACGGAACCACCTGAAGTTCTTTCAAGAACTTCCTCATCCAGACGGCTTCTTTTGCGGCATCAGATGCAGCGATGTATTCCGCTTCCATAGTCGAGTCAGCAACGGTTTCCTGTTTGGAACTCTTCCAACACACCGCCCCTCCATTGAGGGTAAAGACAAAACCCGACATGGACTTGGAATCATCCTTGTCACTCTGGAAGCTGGAGTCAGCAAAGGCCTCGATCTGGAGGTCTTTTCCGCCATACACCAAGAACATCTCCTTAGTTCTTCTCAGGTACTTGAGAATGTTCTTTACCGCTATCCAGTGTTTCTCCTCACGGTTTGACTGATACCGGCTTACTACACTAAGTGCATAAGCTACATCCGGTCTGGTACACAACATCGCATACATTATAGAGCCTACCGCAGAAGCGTAGGGTATAATAGACATGCGATCCCTCTCCAAATCAGTCTTGGGAGACATCTCTTTGGAAAGAGTGATCCCGTGACAAGCCGGTAGATTACCGCGCTTGGAATCTTCCATACTGAATTTTTTCAGTATGGTGTCGATGTACCTGGACTGTGAAAGTCCTAATATCCTCTTGGATCTATCACGATGGATCCGGATCCCCAGGATGTATGAGGCATCACCCAGGTCTTTCATGGAGAACCTATGTAACAAGAACCCCTTGACAGATTGTAGCATAGGAATGTCATTTCCTATTTAAGAGAATGTCATCCACGTATAAAACGAGGAATACTACAGTTCTCGCTATAAATCTACTATAGATGCATGGTTCATCTGGATTTTTGATAAAGCCAAATTCTTTGACCGTCTCATCAAAGCAGATGTTCCAACTCCGCGATGCCTGCTTTAGTCCATAGATGGACTTAAGCAACTTGCACACCTTTCCGCTGCTCCCACTCTGAATGAAACCCTCTGGCTGGTCCATATAGACACACTCCTCTAAATTTCCATTTAGAAAAGCGGTCTTTACGTCCATCTGCCAAATCTCATAATCGTGGAAGGCAGCAATGGTAAGAAGGATCCGAATGGATTTCAGCATAGCCACTGGAGAAAAGGTTTCGTCATAGTCCAAACCAGGTCTTTGACGAAAACCCTTTGCAACAAGTCTAGCTTTATAAGTCTCAACCTGTCCATCTACACCAATCTTCCTTTTGAAGATCCACTTGCATCCTACGGGTTTTACCCCGTCTGAAGTAATGTCCAACGTCCATACTTTGTTGGTGTACATGGACTCCATTTCGGTCCGCATTGCATCAGCCATTTTACCGAGTCAACGCTCTGAACGGCCTGCTGGAAGCTAGTAGGCTCATCATAATCTATGATGCAATCCTCTCTATCCCCGTCTATGAGAAAACCGTAGTATCTCTCGGGCGGATGAGACTGCCTACTACTCCTGCGGGGCGGCGTAGGAATGTCCTGTTCTTTTGAACCCTCTGGTTCCACTAAGCTTTCAGTAATAGTCTGTGGTTCTGGAATTTCTTCCAGTTCTACTGCGCTCCCACTAATTTTCTTTTCTAAGAACTGGTGTTCTAGAAAGTGGGCATGACGAGAAACAAAAACCTTTTGTTCCTCTTCGCAGTAGAAGAAATATCCCTTGGAGTTCTTTGGATATCCCACAAACTTGCACTGTACTGAGCGTGCCTCGAGTTTGTCCACATGCTGCTTTTTGAAAAAAGCTGGACTTCCCCATGTCTTAATGTGATTAAGATGGGGCCTCTTCCCACACCACATCTCATATGGTGTGGTAGGCACAGTCTTAGTGGAAACTCGGTTCAAAAGGTATGCAGCTGATTCTAGTGCATATCCCCAGAATGATCGCGGTAACTCAGCGTTACTCGTCATGGACCGTACCATATCCAATAGGGTTCGGTTCCGTCTCTCCGATACATCGTTATGTTGCGGAGTGTATGGAGGAGTAAGCTGAGAGAGAATTCCATTCTCTTTTAAGTAATCCAGGAACTCGGCACTCAAGTATTCACCACCTCGATCCGATCTTAGAATCTTGATACTTTTTCCGGTCTGTTTTTCTACTTCATTTTTATATTCCTGTAATTTTCCAAATGCTTCGGACTTATGTTTCATTAAGAAGACATAACCGTACCTTGAAAAGTCATCCGTAAAAGTAATGAAGTAAGGATAACCGCTTCGCGCATGTATAGACATTGGACCGCACACGTCGCTGTGTACGAGTCCCAAGAGCTCGCTCGCTCTTACTCCGTGTCCAGTGAACGGAGTCTTTGTCATCTTTCCTTTGAGACAGGATTGACAAGTGGCATACGATTGATATTCGAACGGATCCAAATATCCTTCTGTATGTAACTTAGTCAACCTTCTCTCATTGATGTGACCTAGTCTACAATGCCATAAGAAAGTCTGATTGATTTCTGGAGACTTTCTTTTGTGTGTATTCTGGACATTGAAAATCTGTGGTTGGTTTAATACGTATATACCATTGCTCAATGTACCTGACCCAATCAGAACTTGATTAAGGTGAATGTTTACAACATTTCTTACAAACGCAAATTCATAACCTTCTTCAGAAACCAAAGATACAGAAATGATATTACAAGTTGCGTTGGGTACAAAAAAGAAATTACGTAAAACCAAAACATGTCCATCTGACATTCCCAGGTGATAGTCCCCCACGGCCTTAGCATCCATGCTAGCTCCGTTTGCAACTTAGAGGGTCATGTCACCTGCCTTCAAAAACCTACGGTTTCTCAACGCCTGCAAAGAATTATAGATATGAGATTCTGATCCGGTATCCAATACCCAGGAAGTAGAGTTTATTGAAAGACAGTTTTCAATAACATACACACCTGAAGCTGAAGCCGCAAGCTGCTTCAGATCCTGTGTTCTGGCTTTCCAAACCCTGCAATCTTTCTTCCAGTGTCCACTCTTATGACAATAGAAGCATTCTTCTTTATCCACAAGGTTTCCCACTTTCTTTGTTGCTTTTGCCTTTCCCTTCGTATCCACTTTACTAACACCGCCCCTTGGTTTGGCGGGGGCTTTCTTCTTCTTTCCCTTGGCTTTCGCCTTGGACCTAGAAGAAGAAGATCCTCCTACAAACAAAGTGGATGTTTTCCTACCTTTCTGTAGGGTGCCCTCTACGCTCCTCAGCATGTTGAGGAGTTCTGAAAGTTCAACTTCCTTTTCTTGTAAGTTGAAGTTCAGGATAAACTGGGCGTAAGTGGAAGGAAGGGACTGGAGAATCAAGTCCGTATAGAGCTCATTCTCCAACGTGGTCCCAAGGTCCGCGAGCTCTTTTATGTAGCCAATCATCTTAAGCACGTGTTCCGCTACCGATGATCCGACGGCCAACCTTGCCGAAAATAGCTTATTCGACACTTCGTATCTTGCGATACGAGATTGCTCTCCATACAGTTCTTTTGTATGGAGAAATATGGATTCGAGGTACATATTCTCGTGCCTCCTCTGATGTTCATTGTCCATAGAGGCATGCACGAGGCACTTGGCCTTCGCGCAGTCGATTTCCCAGGTCTTACGGATTTCCTTATCCGCGACGCTGGTTTTGGGACCTGGGACAGGGAGAGCTTTGGTGGTAAGAAGATACCCCAGCTTATCGTAAGTGATTGCCATCTTGACATTCATGAGCCAATCTTTGTAGTTTGGCCCTGTCAGTATGTTTTTATCTAGAAGTAAGTTAAGTCCAGTCATGTCGATTGGTCGCTGCAATTAGGAGAGAGAGAAGAAACACTCAGCATGATTCTCTTGCAAGTTTAGAGTGGTTTTTAGTTTGTGTAAACAGGATGGCTCCCACTGTCTCTCGAATCCCTCCTCAAACCAAAAAGGAAGAATTAGTCAGGATCAATCTCACCGTACAATTCTTGCTTAACCGTTCGGCCAGGCTGGTGTCGGTACTTCGAGGGAGGTTTTCCAACGTTTTCGCGAAGTTCCTTAATTAAATAACCTCTTTTCCTTGTGGGCATAGCCCCGCTAACACCTTTCTAGACACCTACTTAGTTTATAGCATTGATCGTTAAGTGAGAAATTTCCCGAGGAGTAGCATATACTCACAGTAGGATCGGGATCCAAATATCATCGCTTGACAAAACTGAAGGAATCCTACCAGAATCATCACACTCCAAATGGTATGCAGCGCTAGCAAGTTTCAGTACTTATGAAACTCCCGATGTGGATTTTTGCCCCATGCTCTTATGACCTTGACTTTGGCCAAAATATCATAAGTCACATGTCAAGTTCTACCCGTCATTCTCCAGGTTAATTTGGACCCACCCGCACCTACCCTTGACTTTGGCCAAAATGGCAGTACGACTGTCCCAAACCAACGCATCTATCTATGCTGCACATGAATACCCAATAGCTATCAATCACTATGCCTTGACTTTGGCCAACATACATAGCTTGAATACTATTGACCATTCATGTGAAACGACGGAGGGCTACGAATAGTTTTGGCGAAACCGTGAACGTAGTGAACTTGATATAATCGATGGAACGAGATAGCTTTTAAAAGGAGTGGCTCAAGCTCTGCATTTAAAAGTTGGTTTTGAAAAGAACCGAGTGGTTTTTCGAAAGTGTTCCAACGACTTTTACTTGGTTTATTTTCTTGCATTAGTTCTTTTAATGCGTCCCATCATTTAATCCTACCATTGCAGAAAACAACCAAAATATGACGTACGCTTATGCCATTCGCATTCGCCACGGGGCCCCGTCATTACCTGTTAGGTTACTTAACTAACGACAGAGCGGGGGCTGGGCTAGCGCGGCTGTAAAACATAAGCAACGCCTAAATAATATCATATATAGATATATTGCAATGATAGCCATTTCAGATCATAGATGAACACATTGGATATACTAGGAACCCGCAATTCGTACGAGCCTGTAACGAAAAGCAGATTACACGGTCGCGATGAATAGCCAAAACCCCACCCAAGACCCCTACGGGTGCGGCAAACTACCCGCCAAGTACCCGAAGCGGAGCAACCTCCCTCAACACCGTGAGTAGGCCACTCGGCACTTCGAGATACCCGGTAGTTTGTGCACCCCCTCCATGGGTCTATCCTAGGAGCAAAAACAGTAAAAAGAAATTATACAATGACGGCTACAACCCCGACCCGGTTGTGCAGCCATACAAATAATTATTACATCAATTTACAAATTTACATGAATTGAAAGAAAAGAAAACTCTCTTCTCACAACCCCCGGCTATTCACCCGCGACAATCCAATGAATTCATATACACATTCCAGCAACATTACAGATCACAGATTTGTATAACCCCCACTAATCGACATATAGCGATTAGCAGACGTTCAATACAAATATCACATCACAGAAATAAACCTGTCAGCCTTAGTCTTTAGAAACTCAATCAAAATACGGTTTTTAAAGCCCCCAAAACAAATTTTTCTTTCTGGAAAATCTGGGCTGAAAAAACATATACCAAAAATCCTAAAATACCCCATAGAACAAACTGCAGTGAAGACGATCCAAAGAGGAGCTTAATCGGCCGCGGAACCGCGGCAATAGCAAGCTATTGCCGCGTTTCCGCGGTGGTTTGGTGGGATCTCTGGACCGTTTTTCTACAGTAGACTATAAAAACCCTGAGTCGATTTTTAAAGCATGATTTATTACTTTTACAGCACTTTGAAAATCGACAGCAAGTTTGATATCCGGGTGTATTTTGCGACTTTTTCTCCGATCGAATTTCTAGTTACTGTGCTAACATGTTAGGTAGTGTTTAACTAGGCTTTGATACCACTGTAAGTCCATGCTACCTCTCCCGGTACCTACGGGCTTGCGGAATTTGGTGAAAAACGATTTTCTAGAGGTGGCAACATGGACTCAAAACGGATCTTTGTTAAACTATCTACCTAACAACCTAACTAGGAGTTGTTAACTACTCGGTTAGGAGGTTATACCTTTCTTTCTTGAACTCCTTCGTCTTCAAGCCTCGATGGTGTACGAATCGGCTTCACCCCGTCGTCTCCTTGCGCCGAAGATCGATCCACCCGAAAGCTTCTACCTTTGGCTTCTTCTTCGAACTTTGAAGAAACTAGTTCACTCGCTTTGCCAAACCTTGTGAACTAGAGTGAGTAGAGGAGAGTGTGTTGGGATTTTTCTCTATGGTTCTTGCTTCTCAACACATGAGACAAGTGAACCATAGACTAGAGAAAGAGAGAGAGCAAGAGGAAGAGGGTAAGAGCTCAAGCCAAGGGAGAGAAAGGAAAATGAGAGAATGAGCAAGACTTTTCTCCCTTGGCTCTCATAATCCAAAGCCATCATAACAAATCATAGCAATCAAGTATTATGTGATGGTTTAAGCTACAATAGCCATATCATTTCATGCACTCATTTTGCACAAGAGAAACAAGCAAGCAAAAGTCTTTGCCATGAAATGATAGCCATTGTCATCATGATGGTCAACTAGTCCAACCTAGTCAACCGGTCAACAAAGTCAACAAGTCAGCAAAGTCAACCCCTCAACAACCATGTCACCATAATACTTAATTAATATTATTGTTAACCATATATCATATTCTCATTAGGGTTTAGCAAAAAGTCAATAGTCAACAGTCAACAACCCTAATGAGAATCCTCTGCCTCTGTCTCTCCGTCAACTGTGCATACACACCCGCATCCGCGTTCCGAGGAACACGAATACATACGAGATAAAATCAATCCCAAAACGTACACTAGGATCTGGCTTAAACCAAAGCCCGCTAGTGTTAACTGTCTGGACACTAAACGTGCACAAGTGCACGGATGTGACCGAACCCCGTCGCAAAACCATGCGACCAGTCGCAAAACCATGCGACCTCTACTCTTTTGCCTAAAGGCGAATAGCTTTCTGTGTGGGACTCTAAAGACTCGAAACTACGCTGGCAGTGGGTTAAACCACAGACCGCAAGCGGCACTAGCTGTGCGTAACGGTCCCCAGGTAGATACCGACAAGAAGACTGACGAGGTGAAACCCATCTGAACTCCTACTGAGCCTGAATGTGACAGTCTCCGTACAGTCCGGTCTGTTCGTCTGATACATCGCATGGCGGGCCTAGGGGGCGGTAAACGTCAGTCCCCTAATAGCGGTACAAGTCGTGCCAGAGTGAAGCCCAAAACACCCTGAGATAACACTGGAAGCCTACCAGTATATCTCGCTTGCCCTGGCCAGGGACTACTCGTGTAATGGCTCTCCTAGACACAGCGCGATGTCAACCCCCAATACCGGGAGAGACGAATCCTGTCTAACCGTCACTGCCTCCAAGTGCTTCAGGACTGCACCCAAAAACTACCTGTTTGCACGACTCCTTTGAGCCGTCGTAGGGTAATAATCAAAGTACAGTAGGAACACACTCGAGGCAAAGTGACAGTGTCAAGTCAGCGGACTAAGCTGTACTCATGTCACCTGGGAACTGATAACTGACGATTGGTATAATACCAACCAATCAGTTCCCGACGAGTCCTGTCCAGTGTACTCGTAACCTAACGAGCACCCGCATACTATCTCAAGCACGACGTACTGACGACTGTGGGATAGACCGTCTCCCGCACTGGGATGAGAAGCGCATACGCTAGTCTACTCCGGAGTATCGATGCCCTGTCTCGATAATCCTGCGACTAGGGACCTGTATAAGGATGTGCTTATGGATTACCCAGCCCCCACGAGTGTGACTGCCATCACAACGCTGGTAATCAAGAAAAGATCCTAAGGGCTCCACTAATGCGTATAGGTGATATAATAAAATAAACACATGTACACATTGAAGTAGAAACAAACCAAGTAGCATACTACTATTTTGAGCAAGAATGTATATACAACTGTGAATATCCCAAGCTTCCATTAAGTAATATACAAACTAGTATAATACAGTAATGGCCTCTAGGGCATATACACTAACAGGTGGCCGGTCTCACATGCCATTGGTGTTAGAAGGTTCACCTAAGATGTATACAGGTGCTCATTGGGTTATGAGTAAACCGGACAGGACTCGCCGGGAACATGCTAGTTGGTATTATACATATCGTCAGATAGCAGTTCCCTGGTGACATGTGTACAGGTTAGTTTGTCGACCTGAGATCGTCATTTATCTCGTGTGAGTTCTCACTGTGCTTTGATTTCTACCCTACCACGCTCAAAGGAGACGTGCAAACAGGTAGTTTTTGGGTACAGTCCCGAGCCACATGGAGGCAGTGAGCGGATCGTCGGAGATTCGTCTCTCCCGGTATTGGGGGTTGATGTCGCACAGTGCATGGGTGGCCATCACTAGAAATCCTCGGCCGAGGTAATGGAGAATTACTGATTTGGATCAGTAGTTTCTCAGATGGTGATGGGCTTCATGCCGACACGATTTATCGCGTTATTAGGGGTCTGACTTTATCCACCCCCCTAGACTCGATATGCGATACTCTTTAGACGAACGGACCGGACTATATGGATATTGTCACTGTCAGGCTCAGTAGGGTTTCTGGATGAGTTCGCTCGTCAGCTTCCCTTCCAATCAATACATAGGCAACCATTACGTACAGCTTGTACCTCTGACGTGCTAGAGGTTATACCCAGTACTAGTATGTTGATGAGTCATTAGAGTCCCCCCACAGACCGTTTCCCAAGTTCGGGAGAAACGTTGTAGAGGCCGTATGGTTTTATGGTAAGGTTCGGAAAATGCACGTGCGTTTTCGCACGTGTCATATTTCGGGCAGATAATTGTAACCCTTCGAAAATCGTTTAGGCAGTTTTTCGGTAATCGGCTAATTTTTCGGCTTTTTCCGTAAAAAGTCGAAATAGGTATTTTTCATTGTAAATCTAATTATACAAAATTTAGATAAGATATTACTATAATTTTGTCACTAAAATGTCACTTATAATTTTCTAGTTAAATAAAAAAATTTCGTAATTAATTAATTTTTTTATTATTTTAAGCTTTTTAAAATACATTTAATTAGGGATAAATACAAATTTAATTAGGTAAATTTCTTAATTAGGAGTCTTTATAAGCTAAAATATGGTGTTAATAAAATTGTATCATGTCTTGCAAACTTTTGGTTTAAAGGTGGGAAATTTAATGAAAAATGAGGTAAAAATGGGTTTTTTTGTAAAAAGGTTGACATGAAAGCATTAAATAATGATATGGGGTGTTATTTGACCTAGAATCTTCTCAAATTTTCCCCACCTCCTCACCCTTGCTGCTGGCCGACCCCTCTTCCTGCAGAATTCCCCACTTCATCACTTCATTTTGCTTCTTTTTCTTTGCTAAAAATCCATTTAAATTCATAAATTTCCATCTCCATTCAAACCCAAACCCTAAACCACTCTCTCTTCTACCCAAATTGGTTCAAAAACTAGATGAAAGGAGGCTTCTTGGTGAATTGATCAAGCTAGGGTTCAAGCTTGAGAGGTGAAAATTCTAATCTTTTTGTTAACTTGTGGTCTAATTATGCTAGAATTGAAATTCTAAATATTAGTTTAGTGGTAAATGTTGTTTAGGAAAAATCAAGAGAAGGATTGATTTTAAAGCTAGGGTTTGAAGCATAGTTGTTAGGATTAAATTAGGGCTTTGGGTTTCTAATTGGTTGTAGTGGTTAATGGTGTATTTATATACTCGCTAAATCGTTAAATTTCGATGTTTGCATTGAATCGGCGTTGAATTTGCTTGCTAGATTTTTACGAAAAATAGAATGCGTTCAATTTACGTTAGGTTAGCAACATTATTAGCTTCGTATAGGATTATTAGAATGCGCGAATGCGGGGTTTCGTCTAGTCGGGTTGTAGTTTTGTCGATTTCCCCGAAATGACGATTTTAGTTAAAGGTTAGCGATTTTCGTGCGTTTTTCCGCGCACTGAATGCATGCTATGATTAATTTGAGAGCGTCGATAATTGTATATTGTGACTTGCATCGTTTTAGGTTATGTAATCTTATACTTGGTGTTGTGCAATATAGGATCGGTCGGAGAAACATCGGACACGGCGCGTAAAGGCAAAGCGGTGGCCGGATCAGATTAGCGGGGATTTCTGGTGAGTAGATATATTCATCTATGGGGGAATCGTCTGGATGGCGTGAGGCGCCCTCCCCCCTAGTTAGGATTACCCTACTTTTGTAAGATTTATATATTAGCTAACTTATCCATTCATGTACACTGCATACCCTTATAGCGAACAGTATATTACATTGCATGGACATTCATCTATACTTATGCGATATCACTTCGTAGGGCACGAACACCATTACCATTGGCATCTGTTGCACGCGCACTAATCATGTGACACACACGCCTTTGGTAATTGCCATGCCACGTGCACTATAGAACCTGTTTAACTTAATAACGTCATTGCATTCATACATGATATATGGAGTTGCATAGCATGCATATACCTCGCATTACCATCATATCTACATAGATTTCTAGCCAAAACTCACATCATATACATTGATATCATAGACATTTATCATATATAACATGTGAACATTATGATTTTCTCGAGGATTTCAGTATTTCTGTGATTTCTGGATTTTTGGGGAAAACCGCAAGAATTTAACAAAAGCTTATATTTATCGTTTTTAAAATAAAGTTGCGGTTTTCTCGTGATGTATGTGTCGTCCACCATGAGTTTTCATGTTTTCTGTTGATTTCGAGACCCGATTCGAGGAGTGGATGAACCGTCTCGGGTACATGGTGGGCCCGGTATGGTACCCCGGGGCAAGAAGATCGAGTTGTAGACGATGAGCCTGGCAGGGGAAGACTACCTACCGGTGATGTCTGGCGCGGCGGATATCCGGAGGATACCGACCGTTGTCGTGAGATTTATGATATGGGCCGATCCGGACTGACGGAGCCCGATATTCAGACAGATATGATTCCTATTTGGTGTCGATGCTTGACACGGGTTTTCAGATGATTTCTTGATGATACTTAGCTATTGTACAGATATTCATTTTCTAAAAGTTAAGAATGCAGTAAGCTTAACATTTAAAACACTTAAAGAGTTAGAAAAGACATTGCATACATGTTCATGCATACTAGAGATATTATATCACATATGGACATAAAGGTTGTTCCGCATTGCGTGCATTCTTACGATTGCCTTACTAGATGTTATATTTACTCACGAGCTGGCAACTCACCCCCGTTGTGCCACAGTGTCTTGCAGGTCGGACCCGTCACTCTTGTAGCGGCGGCTATCTTATCATCAGCTCCTTTTGTGCAGACTCGCGACATCGCCCGTAGGTGGGTTGCGAGCATATTTTATATCTTTTGCTTTATCATTGTATCTAGTATTCTCCATCTACCACTTTATATATTGTATATGCGACATAGTAATGAGACTGAGAGATTTGTATATTGGTGGTTTCTTTTGGGTCGAGCTCACTTGAGCCGGCGTTGCGTTTTCTGATATTTTGGGTTTCTTCTATGCTCTTTTCTTGGTATTGCTTATATATTGCATGTGGTTGTGATCCGCCTTGGGCGAAGAGCTAGCTCCCGCTTGGGGATGCCATTTTTATGATTTCATATGTATTATCTTGTTGTACCCATTTTGGGGGATAGAAAATACAGGGGAGACTCTGCCGAAATTTTCGGAAATTTTTGATGTTTTTAAAAGGGATTCTATGCAACTTAAATGATTTTTAAAAACCATTTTCATTAAAGGTTTTCCTTCACTCTCTTTCGATTTTGGTTTAGATTCTTCTGGGCTTTGGCTGACTTAGGTTACGGTACGCCTTTAGACGTCTCGTAATCTAAGTGCCAGTCACGTTCCGTACTTTCGGGTCGTGACAAAGTTGGTATCAGAGCGTAGGTTTTACCTTTCTGAGTGTAGGACGACCTTGGTAGATGGAGTAGGTGACTTAAGCAGAGTGGCGTAGCGTGGGTATGATCCGCGGCATACTTACGATACGGTACTCCGCCTAAGTGACCTTAGGACATAATTGCTTGTATTTCCTTTCTTGATTCCTTGCATTCCTTGATTCAATTGCAATGTCCTTATCAGTCCTGTTTCTTATTCCAGCTTCGATACCGCCAAAGACTACGAGAGCTCAGCGGGCTGCCGCTAGGGATGAGATTCGGGCGGGCCCGTCTGAGGCGAGGATCGAGCGGGAGGATACGCCTACCCCTCAGGGTCATACTGATCCGCCTTATCCTGACCGTATTGCCAGACTAAAGGCCGGCATGCAAGAGTTGCGGCAGATGATGGGATCTTTAGTTGAGTCCAGCCGGGCACAGAGATCCGAGGACGTTCCTTCCACCGCACAGACCACGATTGTACCTGCTGCACAGATGGTCACTCCTGCTGCTACTACGAAAACTATCCCTGTTTCACTACAGGAGTTCATGAGATTGAGACCTCCAGCTTTTACCGGTACAGATGCGACAGAGGACCCACAGGCATTTCTTGATAGGATGGCTCGGATTTGCCGTTCGTTGAGGTGTTCTGATGATAGATTGGTGGAGTTTGCGAGTTTTCGTCTGGAGGGTTTTGCCCAGACATGGTACGATTCAATAGAGAGAGGCCGAGCTGCATGTCTGCCTTTTATGACCTGGGATGAGTTTACATCTGCATTTCTTGCCCGTTTTCTTCCGGAGAGTGTCCGAGATGCTCGCGCCCGTAGTTTTGAGTCTTTGCGCAAGACTCCTGGGATGACGGTGTCGGAGTATGATATACAGTTTACCCAGTTGTCTCGATATGCTCCGTACCTAGTCGACACAGAAGAGAAGAGAATAAAGAGGTTCGTGCGAGGGCTTGATACACAGCTATTCCTTGCCATCGGCACCCAGCATTTTGACACATACGCAGCCGCGATGGATGCAGCCTTACTTTTGGAGGAGCGTATTTCTGAGACTCCGGTCGTTTCTGGGCCGAAGAGGATCCGCACCGATACGCCAGCTCAGCGGCAGATGGGTAGACACCGCGATAGATTGTTTCCGGAAGATGGTGGAGGCAGAGGATTGAGACGGGGTCGGTTATTTGGTTCATATCCACAAACACAGCAGTCGTCTCCAGGATGTTTTCGGTGTGGGAGTCAGTACCACCGTGTCAGAGACTGTACCATGGGACGCCAGGGCGCGGCGACAGTCCCGCATGTGACTTTACCACCCTCACCACCTTCTCAGAGAGCTTTACTTCCTACTCCTGACGATGCTCCACGTCAGTCAGATGCTTCTAGAGGCCGTGGGCGTGGCGGTCCAGTTCCGAGAGGACGAGGCGATAGAGGCAGAGGCAGAGGCCGAGGTAGAGGCAGAGGACAGCCAGCTATTAGTGGCGGACAGGCCCGAGTGTTCGCGTTGACTCCTCAGGATGCACAGGCATCCAATGCCATCGTGACAGGTACTCTGCCAGTATGTTCTTTTGATGCACGGGTATTATTGATCCAAGCTCCACACATTCCTATGTTTCCACGTACTTTGCACCGAGGTTGGGCCGAGAGTCTTCTCCGTTAGATCAGCCGCTTGTCGTTATTACCCCGGTAGGCGAGTCTTTTGTTGCCCGTTTTGTGTACCGATCGTGTTCCGTTAATATCGGGGAGAGAGATTCTTCAGTTGATTTGATTCTCCTCAATATGCTAGATTTTGACGTTCTTCTTGGTATGGACTGGCTAGCCACCTGTTATGCATCCGTGGACTGCCGTGAAAAAGCAGTCAGATTCAGTTTTCCTGGTGAGCCGGTACTTATTATTCAGGGAGATCGTAGCGCTACCCTTCCCAGCTTGATTTCTTCTCTTCGCGCTGGTCAGCTCTTAAGGAAAGGGTGTCAGGGATTCTTAGCTTATGTTTGTGATACTAGCTCCACAGAGGTTCCGTTGGACCAGGTCCCTGTTGTGAGAGAGTTTCCTGATGTATTTCCTGACGAGCTGCCTGGTCTGCCACCAGAGCGTGAGATTGAGTTCTGTATTGACTTGATCCCTGGCACGGGGCCTATCTCTATACCGCCTTATCGGATGGCCCCGGCGGAGCTGAGAGAGCTAAAGGATCAGTTACAGGACTTGCTGGACAAAGGGCTTATTCGACCGAGTGTGTCACCTTGGGGTGCTCCCGTCTTGTTTGTTAAGAAGAAGGACGGAAGTATGCGTTTATGCATTGATTATCGTCCGCTGAACCGGGTTACTGTGCGGAATAGGTATCCCCTACCCCGCATTGATGACTTATTTGATCAGCTCCAGGGTGCAGGGTTTTTCTCAAAGGTTGATTTACGGTCAGGTTATCACCAGTTGCGGGTTCGGAAGGAGGATATTCCGAAGACAGCTTTCCGTACTCGATATGGTCATTATGAGTTCTTGGTGATGTCGTTCGGGCTCACCAATACCCCGGCAGCGTTTATGGATTTGATGAACCGCGTATTCAGGCCGTATCTCGATCAGTTCATCATTGTGTTCATTGACGACATCTTGGTTTATTCTCGGAGCCGGGAGGAGCATGAGCAGCACTTACGTGTCACATTGCAGACTTTGAGGGAGCATCAGCTGTTCGCCAAATTCTCCAAGTGCGCATTCTGGTTAGACAGTGTCGACTTCTTGGGTCATGTGGTGACGAGAGATGGTATTTGTGTGGACCCGAGGAAGATCGAGGCAGTTCAGCGTTGGCCTAGACCAGTATCAGTTACAGAGGTTCGCAGCTTTCTAGGTCTGGCCGGCTATTATCGACGTTTCGTCCAGGATTTCTCCCGCATTGCTGCACCTTTGACCGGGTTGACCCGGAAGGGGGTTCCTTTTGATTGGACCCAGGCATGTGAGGATAGTTTCCAGCAGTTGAAGACTCGTCTGACTACTGCACCAGTGTTAGCATTGCCTTCAGGATCAGGCGGGTTCGTAGTATATTGTGATGCTTCTAGAGTGGGGCTGGGCTGTGTATTGATGCAGCACGACAGAGTTATCGCGTATGCTTCTCGGCAGCTGAGGAAACACGAGCAGAACTACCCCACCCATGATTTAGAGATGGTTGCAGTGGTATTTGCACTCAAGATCTGGAGACATTACATATACGGTGAGTCGTGCCAGATATTCACTGACCACAAGAGTTTGAAGTATATCTTCCAGCAGCGAGATATGAACCTGAGACAGCGCCGTTGGATGGAGTTGGTGAAGGATTATGACTGCGAGATTCTATACCATCCGGGCAAGGCGAATGTGGTGGCAGATGCTTTGAGTAGGAGGCCCGGAGGTAGCCTATCTTGTTTGAGCGCGGTACAGATGCAGTCGACGGCAGATTGGCAGGTGTTATGTGACAGCAGAGTGCAGTTCGAGTTTACTTCTTCAGGGGGACAGCTGGCCCATTTCAGAGCACGCCCACAGTTACTTGACCGTATCCGTGAGGCACAGTCCGGCGATGCCCGTATTTTAGAGATTATTGAGCAGATTCGGCAGGGCAGAGTTTCTGAGTTCGTGATTGATGATCAGGGGATACTTCGATTTGGGACTCGACTGTGCGTGCCAGATTCAGAGGGACTGAGGCGTGATATTCTCGAGGAGGCACATAGATCAGTATACAGTGTGCATCCGGGTTCCACCAAAATGTACCGTGATTTGAGAGAGGTTTACTGGTGGGACGGGATGAAGAAGGATATTGCAGACTTTGTGTCGAGATGTCTGACTTGTCAGCAAGTCAAGGCCGAGCACCAGAGGCCAGCCGGCGAGTTACAGCCTTTGCCCATCCCTGAGTGGAAGTGGGAGCAAGTCTCCATGGACTTCATTGTGGGTCTACCCAGGACCAGTCGAGGGTACGACTCTATATGGGTGATTGTGGATCGACTGACGAAAGCGGCTCACTTTCTGCCAGTGAAGACCACTTTTGGATTTTCTCAATACGCCCAGGTTTATATTGATGAGATCGTGCGACTGCATGGTGTTCCGACTTGCATCGTGTCCGACCGGGGCACCCAGTTTACCAGCCGATTGTGGCAGAAACTTCAGGAAGCATTGGGCACCCGATTGAGTTTTAGCACAGCCTTTCATCCGCAGACTGACGGTCAGTCGGAGCGTACGATTCAGACTCTTGAGGACATGCTCAGAGCTTGTGTTTTAGATTTCGGTGGTAGCTGGGATCGTCATTTGCCTTTGATCGAGTTTTCCTACAATAATAGCTTCCAGGAGACGATTCAGATGGCACCTTTTGAGGCTTTATATGGGAGGAGATGCCGATCGCCTGTATGTTGGACAAAGCTCAGGGAGAGCAGTATTTTGGGGCCGCAGATTGTACAGGAGATGACCGAGAAGATACAGCTGATTCGGGACAGGATGAGAGCGACACAGAGCAGGCAGAAATCATATGCTGACAGGCGCCGTCGCCGACTCGAGTTCGCTATTGGCGATCATGTTTTCCTGAAGGTCTCTCCGATGAAAGGTGTGATGAGATTTGGGCGGAAAGGGAAACTGAGTCCTAGATATGTTGGTCCTTTCGAAATCCTAGAGCGTGTTGGTCCAGTCGCTTATCGGTTAGCTCTTCCGCCCAGCTTCCCCGATGTTCACCCCGTATTCCATGTCTCGATGCTCCGCAAGTACCTTCATGATCCTTCCCAGGCGATTCAGCACCAGACGATCCAGTTAGAGCGTGATCTTTCTTTCACCGAGCAGCCGGTGGTCATTTTGGATCGGCAGGTGAAGAAATTAAGGTCGAAGGTTATACCGTCCGTCAAGGTCCTTTGGCGTGGCCCGAACAGCGAAGAGGTCACCTGGGAGACCGAGGTCGAGATGAGGAAGAGATATCCCCATCTTTTTGAAGGTACGCGTAGTTAAATTTTAAATTCGGGGACCGAATTTCTTTAAGGGGGGAAGATTGTAACCCTTCGAAAATCGTTTAGGCAGTTTTTCGGTAATCGGCTAATTTTTCGGCTTTTTCCGTAAAAAGTCGAAATAGGTATTTTTCATTGTAGATCTAATTATACAAAATTTAGATAAGATATTACTATAATTTTTTCACTAAAATGTCACTTATAATTTTCTAGTTAAATAAAAAAAAATTCGTAATTAATTAATTTTTTTATTATTTTAAGCTTTTTAAAATACATTTAATTAGGGATAAATACAAATTTAATTAGGTAAATTTCTTAATTAGGAGTCTTTATAAGCTAAAATATGGTGTTAATAAAATTGTATCATGTCTTGCAAACTTTTGGTTTAAAGGTGGGAAATTTAATGAAAAATGAGGTAAAAAATGGGTTTTTTTGTAAAAAGGTTGACATGAAAGCATTAAATGATGATATGGGGTGTTATTTGACCTAGAATCTTCTCAAATTTTCCCCACCTCCTCACCCTTGCTGCTGGCCGACCCCTCTTCCTGCAGAATTCCCCACTTCATCACTTCATTTTGCTTCTTTTTCTTTGCTAAAAATCCATTTAAATTCATAAATTTCCATCTCCATTCAAACCCAAACCCTAAACCACTCTCTCTTCTACCCAAATTGGTTCAAAAACTAGATGAAAGGAGGCTTCTTGGTGACTTGATCAAGCTAGGGTTCAAGCTTGAGAGGTAAAAATTCTAATCTTTTTGTTAACTTGTGGTCTAATTATGCTAGAATTGAAATTCTAAATATTAGTTTAGTGGTAAATGTTGTTTAGGAAAAATCAAGAGAAGGATTGATTTTAAAGCTAGGGTTTGAAGCATAGTTGTTAGGATTAAATTAGGGCTTTGGGTTTCTAATTGGTTGTAGTGGTTAATGGTGTATTTATATGCTCGCTAAATCGTTAAATTTCGATGTTTGCATTGAATCGGCGTTGAATTTGCTTGCTAGATTTTTACGAAAAATAGAATGCGTTCAATTTGCGTTAGGTTAGCAACATTATTAGCTTCGTATAGGATTATTAGAATGCGCGAACGCGGGGTTTCGTCTAGTCGGGTTGTAGTTTTGTCGATTTCCCCGAAATGACGATTTTAGTTAAAGGTTAGCGATTTTCGTGCGTTTTTCCGCGCACTGAGTGCATGCTATGATTAATTTGAGAGCGTCGATAATTGTATATTGTGACTTGCATCGTTTTAGGTTATGTAATCTTATACTTGGTGTTGTGCAATATAGGATCGGTCGGAGAAACATCGGACACGGCGCGTAAAGGCAAAGCGGTCGCCGGATCAGATTAGCGGAGATTTCTGGTGAGTAGATATATTCATCTATGGGGGAATCGTCTGGATGGCGCGATGCGCCCCCTAGTTAGTATTACCCTACTTTTGCAAGATTTATATATTAGCTAACTTATCCATTCATGTACACTGCATACCCTTATAGCGAACAGTATATTACATTGCATGGACATTCATCTATACTTATGCGATATCACTTCGTAGGGCACGAACACCATTACCATTGGCATCTGTTGCACGCGCACTAATCATGTGACACACACGCCTTTGGTAATTGCCATGCCACGTGCACTATAGAACCTGTTTAACTTAATAACGTCATTGCATTCATACATGATATATGGAGTTGCATAGCATGCATATACCTCGCATTACCATCATATCTACATAGATTTCTAGCCAAAACTCACATCATATACATTGATATCATAGACATTTATCATATATAACATGTGAACATTATGATTTTCTCGAGGATTTCAGTATTTCTGTGATTTCTGGATTTTTGGGGAAAACCGCAAGAATTTAACAAAAGCTTATATTTATCGTTTTTAAAATAAAGTTGCGGTTTTCTCGTGATGTATGTGTCGTCCACCATGAGTTTTCATGTTTTCTGTTGGATTTCGAGACCCGATTCGAGGAGTGGATGAACCGTCTCGGGTACATGGTGGGCCCGGTATGGTACCCCGGGGCAAGAAGATCGAGTTGTAGACGATGAGCCTGGCAGGGGAAGACTACCTACCGGTGATGTCTGGCGCGGCGGATATCCGGAGGATACCGACCGTTGTCGTGAGATTTATGATATGGGCCGATCCGGACTGACGGAGCCCGATATTCAGATATGATTCCTATTTGGTGTCGATGCTTGATACGGGTTTTCAGATGATTTCTTGATGATACTTAGCTATTGTACAGATATTCATTTTCTAAAAGTTAAGAATGCAGTAACCTTAACATTTAAAACACTTAAAGAGTTAGAAAAGACATTGCATACATGTTCATGCATACTAGAGATATTATGTCACATATGGACATACAGGTTGTTCCGCATTGCGTGCATTCTTACGATTGCCTTACTAGATATTATATTTACTCACGAGCTGGCAACTCACCCCCGTTGTGCCACAGTGTCTTGCAGGTCGGACCCGTCACTCTTGTAGCGGCGGCTATCTTATCATCAGCTCCTTTTGTGCAGACTCGCGACATCGCCCGTAGGTGGGTTGCGAGCATATTTTATATCTTTTGCTTTATCATTGTATCTAGTATTCTCCATCTACCACTTTATATATTGTATATGCGACATAGTGATGAGACTGAGAGATTTGTATATTGGTGGTTTCTTTTGGGTCGAGCTCACTTGAGCCGGCGTTGCGTTTTCTGATATTTTGGGTTTCTTCTATGCTCTTTTCTTGGTATTGCTTATATATTGCATGTGGTTGTGATCCGCCTTAGGCGAAGAGCTAGCTCCCGCTTGGGGATGCCATTTTTATGATTTCATATGTATTATCTTGTTGTACCCATTTTGGGGGATAGAAAATACAGGGGAGACTCTGCCGAAATTTTCGGAAATTTTTGATGTTTTTAAAAGGGATTCTATGCAACTTAAATGATTTTTAAAAACCATTTTCATTAAAGGTTTTCCTTCACTCTCTTTCGATTTTGGTTTAGATTCTTCTGGGCTTTGGCTGACTTAGGTTACGGTACGCCTTTAGACGTCTCGTAATCTAAGTGCCAGTCACGTTCCGTACTTTCGGGTCGTGACAATAATACTGGTCGGCTTTGGTTTAAGCCGGATCCAAGTATTATACTGTGTAGATATAATATCTTTGTCTCTGTTGCATTTGTATTCGGTCGTAATACAAATGCGGGTATGTTTATACTGATACGGGGTTATCCTGAAATTCGTTTCAGGATCACTTTTGGAAGTTGCCTGTTTCCAGTTTTCTATCACCCGTCTTTATCATTCGGTTAAAGACGGATTTATCTTTTCTTGAGATGAGTGTGGAAGCTTCTAGATGATGACTAGGATGGTGAGGTGTTAAGTGACTCATCTTGACATTAATTGTTGCATTAATGATTTTGGTGACTGGGTTATTAAGGTTCAATGTTTGCATTGAATGTTTAAGTGAGTCATTGTTTCATTTATTGTGATGATAAGCTTCATTGTTAAGGTTACCTCCCCCTTTCTCCTACACTCACCCCTCCACCATATATTGGCCAGCCCCTCCCCTCCTCCTGACTCACTCACTTGGTTAAAAAAGATGATAGTTATTTGGTTCATGGAAATTAGAATAGAAAAGTTTCTCATTTCATATCGATCCAAAAGGCAACTTCATTAACCGTTCGTCCATAACCTTGGACGTAACGAGACAAAGTGTTCTACTCATTCTCTACATCAATCTTGGTATCTCTTTTGGCAAACTTGATGATCGAGTTGCCTCGGTTCAGAGGTGGGAGCCCATTTAAAGATCCGTCGACGTAGTGCCACCTGGACGAGAAGACTGGAGATTCAGGAGATCGGAGCAGCCGCAACGAAGTATGGGATGATGGTTGAAGACCGAAGGATTCGGATCATTCGGTATAACATTTCTACCCACTTTATAGTTTGTTAGTTTAGCTTTAATGGCGGATCCGGGTTATAGTACGATAGCGCCAGTTGTAAAAGTTTTTGTTCCGCATTTGGCATCTGTTAGATGGCCGGGGCGCTACCGTGGACTTACAAATACCGTGCTTAAACACCCTAATCCACATTGTTGCCGATTACTCTAGCTTCAATAGTCAACTTCGGCATAAAGGAATGAGTACGGATTTCCCTAACTTACACAAACCTATTTCTATCCCTAACAAGCATATATTTTGCATATACAAGCACTTAGGTTTGAATCGAACTCGTTCCGATTTTCGGCTTAACTCGTGAAAACAAGAACTTAAAACGCACCATCTCCCTGTGGACGACCCGTACTTATCACGGCTAGCTGCACGCGACGCCGTCTTGATTGCGGTTAACTTTAAAACTTAGATACGACGCGATAAATATATTTCAATCAAATGGCGTCGTTGCTGGGGAGACGGTAATGTTTTTATTCTTGTTATTTCGGGTTAATCTCTGTATATCTTATTAATAGCACTAACACCTAGTTTTGCTAAAGAGGTCACTCCTGGTAAAAGGATCTCGGCTCTTTCCTCATCGAATAATGTGTTGGATATTCATCAAGGAATACCACTATGCAAAGCAAGAACTAGAGCTACCTTTTAAAAACTTTTGATTCTACAACATCTTTAGCTTTCTTTTCTTTTCATTAATCACATTAATGAAGTCCTATCATTTAATGTTTCCCTAAACATCACAGAAAAAGTAACGAAAATAGAACGTACGCTTATGCCATCCGCATTCGCCATAGGCCCCGTCATGCACCGTTAGGTTACTTAACTAACAACAGAGCGAGGGCTGGACTAGCGCGGGTGCAAAATATAAGCAATGCTTATTATATATATCATATATATAGCATTCGTCTCACGCAGTTATATGATCACATCATAGAACCAAGCAGCAGAAGTCAACATATGAAAAATTGGATATAATAGGAGGTCCGTGTTTTAAATTCAGCCAGTAATGAAAAACACGGATTCCACAGTCGTGATGAATAGCCAAACCCATATCCCTAGACCCCTACGAGAGCGGCAAGCAACCCTGCCAATTCTAGAGTTAGGAGACCCGATCTCGACTCCTCGAGATGGTATCCTACTGGAGTCCAGAACCCGGTTACTTATGCTCCCCGCCTTGGGTCTATCCTAATGCAGAAAATAAATAATATACATCAATGGTGACATCATCCTTAACCCGGAAGTGTTGATTAGTCGAAAATATTGCATCTTTTAACCGGCAATTTCCCTATCATTTGCATTCATTTAGAAGTGTACGGTATTCATACTTCACATATTAGCAAAACTGTCGCAAATTATCAGATTGCATGTGTTAGACTCTAAAACCGGCACTATAAAGGAAATTGACTGCATTTCATGGCATCGCATCATCCCTATATTGCGCAACACTTGTTTTGAGATCTGTGCAGGAAAATCCAGAAGAAAGGCCAAAAATTTACATGGTACTGATCAAACATTACGCCAACTCAATGATTTCAGTTCTGGTATCAATCCAAAGGGATAAATACAAATCAACATATCAGATGAAGCCCCAAATAACATCCCAAGACCACACCAGAAAGACCAAAGCCCAAGCCACATAAAGAACCGCGGATCCGCGGCAGGAGCCTGCTTGCGCCGCGGATCCGCGGTGGGTCCAAGGAGTTAGCACCTCATTTTTGCATCAAAATTCGTTTCTCAGTGACTACAGTTCAGAAATGTACTCCAAGTTCTAGAAGACTCCAGAGACTTCTGCCAGATCAGCAAACTAGGGCTTTCTAAGCTTAATTAATCCTAGCTTAAAGCCTAAACTAAACTCCTAACAAACTATCTTCTAGAAGCCTCAACAAACTTTTGGAGGGAATTGTAATTTCAAACCTAGACCTAGGGTTTGGGTGATCTATAAATAAGACCCTAGGCTCACTTGTAAAGGGGATTATGCATTGAAGGGATCATCTCTTGGAATTCTATTCATTCAATAGATCCATTCACTCTCTTTCTTCATCTTCTTCCACAAGTCTAGTGAGAAGACTTGTGTGAAACCCTAAACCTAATTCCAATCAAAAGCCAAGATCCCGAGTACCCCATCAAGCAAGAAGCCTTGCAACCTTTTATGAGCGAAGCCGATCTTCAACAGAGCAAGTGGTCCAAGCCGATCCGCGACTCACGGAGCTGAGCGACGCCAAATCGACAATTTAGTTCTTCCTCTTGTAGTTCTTGAGCGACTGCAATCAAATTGTTGATATAAATAAAAGGTGATATTCTTTTATCTTGTTTTCTTTAAATTCTTACATCATGATATCTTTTCAATTCTTGAATGCTTTCTGTGTGATGATTTTTGAGTAACACTCCGCCCGTCGAGGAGTCGAGACGATCAATAGAATGATGATGTAACATATCTTAAATCGATTCTTGAATCCTACGAGTTTTGTAAACCCTAGCAAGTTCAAGAACCGACAACCCAATTCGTTGCGATGCTTTCTTGAATGATATCGCTCAAGATTGGGGAGTTACGATCGTTTCTTGAAATTGCTAGAGGCTAGAATGTGAATGATATCAACGAAAGAAAAAGGGTTAAATGTTGAAACCTTAGTTTCACGAGAAAACCCTAACTCTCGTCGATCATCATAGATCTAGTATCAATTCTTCGAAGGACAAGAACACGATATCTTGAGATTATATCACATCTATAGATCCGATCGATTCCTACGAGCCTCATTTAGATTCTTGACATTTGGTTGGAAATATCATCGAAACCCGATTCTTGATTGTTTATCAGTTTCTTGATTCTTGATTAGATTAGTGACACCTGAATCAATCGATAAAATCTTGAATCATGTTTCTTTTCTTTTCGATTAACTTTTCAATTCATACAAATTAAATATAAAAACGAATCGCACAATCCCTGTGGACGATCCGCACTCGCTTACGATCTACAACCGACACCGTAATTGATTGCGGTCAAATATAATTATTTGATTGTGAATCTTATTCAATATTACCGACACATAGAAACTTATTCGCTTTATTCGATTTACACAAACAAGAAATTCTTTTCAATCAAATGAAACCGTTATCAGGGATCATTTGAGTTGATTTACTTACACAGTCTCGAATTTTACGGATCAATCAAGTGTCCCAATAAAAGAATATTACATACAGTTTTACATGAATGAAAATTGAAAATACTCTCATCTTACATAAAACCCCCGGCTATTCATTCATGACGATCCAATATAACATATCACAGCAACAATAACATCACATGTCATCAACGTAAGTAAATACGTGTATCCCAAATTCCGTTGATATATAGCAACGAGATTTGGGATACCCCACATATTACATTTACGATCGCAGAAAAGAAATGAAAAACTACAATAATTAGAATCCGCATTTCCTTAGGCATGTTGATTAGCACCTCGAAAAAATTTAAAATGGCATGCTTGATGCTAGTAAAACCCAGTGGCATGTTGATGCCACAAAAGTCTCCTCATATTACATACAATTTTACATGAATGAAAATTGAAAAAACTCTCATCTCATATAAAAACCCCGGCTATTCATTCATGACGATCCAATAAAATATAGCACAGCAACACATAACATCACATGTCAAGTAAAGACTCGTCAATACGCCAGCAGTAGGTGATGATCACATCAGTCACCCACAAGCCGTCAGCGGTACTAGCAGGACGTAACGGCTACCCAGGTATTGAGCGAATGCAAGTGTTGTAAACAAGCTACCGTTCTATAAAATTTGGTGTAATATACGTAACGGCTATCCAGGTATTGAGCGAATGCAAGTGAATGACCGGTCTATAAAATTTGGTATCGCCGTAACGCTTCGATTTTTCATCTACGTGATCCGTTAGAGATTCTTGACGAACCCAAGTGATTGAAATTCGGAAATTTGAACGTGTTTCAGAACGCGAAAATCACTCAAGTGAAGAATGCAAGTGTTGTGAAGAATGGCTTGACCACCCTCATTATTGAAGCAACCAATATCCACCAATATAGAATTGTAAACATGCTTCAATAGTGTAGAATGATGAATAAAAAATTCATCAAGCCATGCTTTACACCATCCCACAAAATTCTCCTTATTTTTCCACCTTATTTTCTATTTTCTAAAAATAGAAAATCCATTCCATACTTCATATAATATATATATATATATATATATATATATTAATATATATTATGAAGAATAATTAGTAAGCTAATAATTTTAGTTAATATATAATTATATCAAATATATATATATATATATATATCATATTATTAAATCAACACTTGATTTAATAATCCAGTTATATCACATATAACCGACTAATATCATTTATCTGTATATCACATTATCAAATCAACACTTGATTCAATAATCCGGTTATATCACATATAACCTAACTGATATCAAATAACCGCCAGATTAGAATACGGTATCTCATACTCATATTTAATCAGGCCCCGGCACATATTAGCATATGCGTCCTATTTCGTTTCGCTTGAACCAGGAAACTTCTATGTGGAACTCTAAAGACTCGTCAATACGCCAGTAGTAGGTGATGATCGCATCAGTCACCCATAAGCCGTCAGCGGTACTAGCTGAACGTAACGGCTACCTAGGTATTGAGAGAATAGAAGATCAACAAGCAAGCTTGTCCAAACTCCCATGAAGCCTATGGATAACACTTACCGTACAGTCTGGTCTCATCGTCTGATATGTCGCATATCGAGTCTGGGGGTGGAATCGTCAGACCCCAATAACTTGATAAGTCATGCCGATGTGTGGCCTATAAAGGTATGAGAAACTACTGATAACACTTACCAGTAAATCTCATCAACAGCCATGGCTAGGGACTTCCTGTTATAGCAAATCGAGCATAGCGCAACATCAACTCCCTATACCGGGAGAGAAGAAACCCCTCCTATCGTTCATTACCTCCATATGACTCGGAACTATACCCAAAATCCACCTGTTTGCATGACTTCTTTGAGCCGTGGTAGGGAGGAAATCAAAGCACAGTAAGAACCACACAAGACTCTATGACGATCTCGGGTCCACAGACTAACCTGTACCAGTGTCACCAGAGAACTGCTATCTGACGATAGGTATAGTACCATCTATGAGTTCTCGGCGAGTCCTGTTCAGTGTACCCATTCTCTATTGAGCACCTTTGTACAATCTTTGATGTCAAACACCAATGGATATGTGATCAACCATCGCCCCATACAGGGTCAAGAAACGTACACACAAGTCTACTCTGGAATATCGATGCCATGTCTCGATATTCCCTCGACTAGGAACAATTGAAGAATGTGCTTGTGGACTACCCAGGTCCCAGTAGTATGATCCGCATCATAGTCCCGGTAGTCAAGCCTATATCCTAAGGGCTTTATCAACATGTATATGAGAGACAGTATAATAATACCAGTGAACATGTTAAGATAAAGGCAACCAGATAGCATATTATCATGTCGAGCAAGAAAGTCCTCTTTATATATGTCCAAGCATCCACTATAATATACATCAATGTACAATAATGCCTCTAGGGTATACATATCACTAACATAAACTAAGATAGATAAGAGTATCTTAGGGCTAATTATCCCTTATTAAACCCCAAGACTCCACTAATCTACCTTAATATTTGAATTAGTATCAAAACTAGTTTTTGTTAAAGGTTAGGGCTTCAATTTAAATCTGCTATTATACCAGTAACTTCAGAATTATTTTGCAATTACTGGGAGATAGTTATTAGGCCCTGAGTGCACTGTCGAAACCCGAGCCCATTCCTCCAAAACTTAGCCACCAAAAAATGCAATTTGACCACAAATTGCGGGTCATCTAGGGAGTTAGGGTGTAGGCTTTGGTCAGGGGCTTTCTAAGACTCTAATTAGACCTTTGGTATATGCAACTTTTTCCAATTTTGCATATACAAAAATCTGGGAGCATTTTACCTTACTTTTAGCGATATTTTAACATACGATACGGATATCCCGACTCTCGTTTTAGTGTTTTAGATGGTTAATGGCCCTTTGGAGTATTCTTGGGTGTTTGTTGCATACGTATAGAACACTAATTTCATACGTGTTAACTCGAGAGAGTTAGTTCGTTTGTGTTGTATATATATGTGTCGTATCGGAATTCTATCCCTCACGTGCTAAGGTTTTGTTCGATGCAAAGATCGGTTGCAGAGATTTCGGATGCGGCAAGGAAAGAGAAGGAGGTGATTGGATTCGAGTAGCTCGAAGCCGTTCTGGTAAGTAGATTTAACATCTACGGGGGAATCGTTTAGATGGCGTAAAGCGCCCGAATGTCTAGATTCAAGTTATACAACCTCATACACACACACACATTCACATGTTGCCACACACACACATTCACATGTTGCATACTCATTACCATATGCATTTTATTGCTTGCTACGCATTGATACACCCACATTAGGACACTACAACATTACCAATGGTTCATGCCGCACGTGCACAAACTCATATTTTGAATGTGTTTCGGAACGCGAAAATCCAAGCTGCAGGAAATTACGATTCTGCCCTTCCTGCATGATAAAATTTGGTATCGCCATAACGCTTCGATTTTTCAACTACGTGATTCGCTCGAAATGCTCTACGAGCCCAAGTGATTCAAATTCGAAAATTTGAACATGTTTCGGAAGGCGAGAATCCAAGCGACAGGAAATTACGAGTCTGCCCTTCCTACACGATAAAATTTAGTATCACCGTAACGCTTCGATTTTTCACCTACGTGAACCGCACGAGATTCACTACGAACCCAAGTGATTTAAATTCGAAAATTTGAACGTGTTTCGGAAAGCGAAAATCCAAGCGATAAGAAATTACGATTATGCCCTTCCTGTACGATAAAATATGGTATCGCCGTAACGCTTCGATTTTTCACCTGCGTGGTCCACTCGAGATGCTTTACGAACCTTAGTGATTAAAATTTGAAAATTTGAACGTGTTTTGGAACGCGAAAATCTAAGCGACAAGAAATTACGAGTCTTCCTTTCCTGAAGGATAAAATTTGGTATCGGCTGAACACTTCGATTTTTCAACTACGTGATGAGCTCGAGATGCTCTACGAACACAAGTGATTCAAATTCGAAAATTTAAACGTGTTTCAGAACGCCAAAATCCAAGCTACAATAATTTACGAGTCTGCCCTTCATGGACGATAAAATTGGTACCGCCGTAACGCTTCGATTTTTCATCTACATGATCCATTCGAGATGCTCTACGAATCCATGTGACTCAAATTCAAAAATCTGAAAGTGTTTCGGAACGCGAAAATTCAAGGGACACGAAATTACGAGTCTGCCCCTTCATGCAAGCTAAAATTTGGTATCACAGGTACGCTTCGATTTTTCAACTACGTGATGAGCACGAGATGCTCTACGAATCCAAGTGATTCAAATTCGAAAATTTGAACGTATTTCCAAAGGAGAAAATCCAAGCGACAGGAAATTACGAGTCTGTCCTTCCTGTACGATGAAATTTGGAATCACCGTAACGCTTTGATTCTTCACCTACGTGAACCGATCGGGATGCTCTACGAACCCGAGTGATTCAAATTCGAAAATTTTAACGTGTTTCGGAAAGCGAAAATCCTAGCGACAAGAAATTACGATGCTGCCTTTCCTGCATGATAAAATTTGGTATCACCGTAATGCTTCGATTTTTCACCTACGTGATCCGCTCGAGATGCTCAACAAACCCAAGTGATTCAAATTTGAAAATTTGAACGTGTTTCGGAAAGTGAAAATCCGAGCGACAAGAAATTACTAGTCTACCCTTTCAGCAGGATAAAATTTGGCATCGTCGAAACGCTTCGATTTTTCAACTACATGATGAGCTCGAGATGCTCTACGAACCCAAGTGATTCAAATTCGAATATTTAACGTGTTTCGGAAAGCCAAAATCTAAGGGACAATAAATTACGAGTTTGCCCTTCCTGCACGAAAAATTTGGTATCGCCATAACACTTCGATTTTTCACCTACGCGACGCACACGAGATGCTCTTCGAGCCCAAGTAATTCAATTCGAAAGTTTGAACGCGTTTTGGAACGCGAAAATCCAAGCGACATAAAATTACTAATCTGCCCTTCATGCACGATAAAATTTGGTATCGCTGTAACGCTTAAATTTTTCACCTGCGCGATCCTCTTGAGATGCTCTATGAACCCAAGTGATTCAAATTCGAAAATTTGAACATATTTTGGAAAGGAAAAATCCAAACGACACGAAATTACGAGTCTGCCCTTCCTGCAAGTTAAAATTTGGTTTTGCCATAACGCTTCGAATTTTGCACCTACATGATCCGCTCGAGATGCTCTACAAACCCAGGTGATTCAAAATCAAAAATTTGAACGTATTTTGGAACGCGAAAATCCAAACGACACGAAATTACTTGTCTGCCCTTCCTGCAAGATAAAATTTGGTATCGCCGGAACACTTTGGTTTTTCAACTACGTGATGTGCACGAGATGCTCTACAAACCCAAGTGATTCAAATTCGAAAATTTGAACATTTTGCGGAACGCGAAAGTCCAAGCGACAAGAAATTATGGGTTTGCCCTTCCTGCACGATAAAATTTGGTATCGCCGAAAGGCTGCGATTTATCACCTACGCGATGCACTCGAGATGCTCTACAAACCCAAGTGATTCAATTCGAAAGTTTGAACGGGTTTCGGAATGCGAAAATCTAAGTGACATGAAATTACGATTCTGCCCTTCCTGCATGAAAAAATTTAGTATCACCGTAACGCTCCGATTTTTCACCTACGTGATCCGCTCGAGATGCTCTACGAACCCAAGTAATTCAAGTACGAAAATTTGAACGTGTTTTGGAATGCGTAAATTCACGTGACAAGAAATTATGAGTCTGCCCTTCCAGCACGATAAAATTTGGTATCACTGTAACGCTTCGAATTTTATCCTGCATGATCCGCTGGAGATGCTCTAAAAACCCAGGTGATTCAAATTCAAAAATTCGAACGTATTTCGGAACGCAAAAATCCAAGCGAGAAATTAAGATTCTGCCCTTCTTGCACGATAAAATTTGGTATCGCCGTAACACTATGATTTTTCACCTAAGTGATCTGCTCGAGATGCTCTACGAACCCAAGTGATTCAAATTCAAAAATTTTGAACGTGTTTTGGAAAGCAAAAATCCAAGCGACAAGAAATTACGAGTCTGCCCTTTCGGCACGATAAAATTTGGTATCGTCGGAATGCATCGATTTTTCGCCTACGTGATATGCTCAAGATGCTCTACGAACCAAACTGATTCAAATTCGAAATTTGAACGTCTTTCGGATCGCAAAAATCTAAGCGACATGAAATTACGAGTCTGCCCTTCCTGCAAGATAAAATTTGGTATCGCCGGAACACTCCGATTTTCACAACTACGTGATGCGCACGAGATGTTCTACAAACCCAAGTGATTCAAATTTGAAAATTTGAATGTGTTTCGGAACGCGAAAATCAAAGCGACAAGAAATTACTAGTCTGCCCTTCCAGCACGATAAAATTTGGTATCGCCAGAAAGCTGTGATTTATCACCTACGCGACACACTCGAGATGCTCTATAAACCCAAGTGATTCAATTCAAAAGTTTGAATGTGTTTCGGAACACAAAAATCCAAGCGATAGGAAATTACGATTCTGCCCTTCTTGCACGAATTTTTTTTCAAAACTTCACCTCCACCATTTTCTTAAAAGGGGTTAGATTCATGGTTTCCGGTTTACTTGTGATACGGTGGGGTACTATAAACTTCACGTGATTCAAGTGCCGGTCACGTGCCATTTCCGGGTCGTGACACATGCGTATCGTCGGCATTGATGGCGAGATACGCTCATTAATGGTGAGATGCGCTAGAGTGGGATGTGGGACGTAGAGCGGTGGAGATCTCGTCGTTGCGAGATACACGGAGCCGTTACAGTGACGCCCGTGCTCCATGGACGCTGAGAAATAACAGCTATGGGATAGCTCGGAGACTTGTAAGGAAGCTAAGGAAGCTCGGCTATATGATTGCTCGGAGACGAACTATTAGCCGATGGTTAGGAGAAGAAGGAACGTATTCAGGAGAGGCCTCCCAAAGGTCGGATGCTACCTCAGAGGCGAGGCGCCGAAGAATGTCCCTTTGCACGGTACTTATCTCAGCTCCATAGACTTCAAGTAGCTAGTTGGTGCACGTGAGAGACCCGCCATCCGCCTTGTGCCTTGATCTAGGGAATCCTGTTCAGTCGAAAATATCGCACTTTTGATATGACATTTTCCTTACTTTTCTTAAATATCTAAAGGTGTTTATTATAAATATGATACATATGAGGGTTTATCTGTAAAAATACTATTTTCATATGTTTATATATTATAATTAACATTATGAAGGAAAATGTATGCATATAATATTTTGATAATTTAAATATGTATAGCATATCAAATATCCTTAATCAATATTCTTAAAATATAATATCATATCAAATGGTTAGGATAATATCTCAAAAATACCAAATATTACTAACATTATTCATTGAGATATTGTGCAAGCTTTGGCTCAGGTCAGGAGATTAGGATATAGAGATGTCGGGAATCAAAAATCTGCCGATGAAGTTAAATAAAATCGAAGAATCAATATTGGCAGAGACTCAGAAGAGATATGAAGATTCCACACATCAAATAAATCTCCATGTGTCACAATGAAGCAGCCCCAGAGTTTTGAAGCCAAGATGCCACCAAATGGCCGCGGTTCTGCGGCCAAAACACCGTTATTGCGGCAGATCCGCGGCCGATCCACCGAGTTAGGAGTTGGGATTTTGTGGTTTGGATCTTTACAACAAACCCCAATTCTTAGGATCTTTGTTTTCTGGCTTTGGGGCTATATAAAGGACCGAGGGATAAACTTAGAAATCATCAATCTTTTATACGAAGCAAATCACCGTCAAAGAACAAGTGATCCACGACAGGTCCGCGATTCGACGTGATAAAGCGACGTGAGATTCGACAGAGCGTCCACTTCCTACAAGGCAGAGATCGAGAGCAACTTCTTCTTCCTCTTGTAATCTAAACTTGAAGGCATTTTACTTATGAAGTTGATTAATAAAGATAGATCATTCGATTAATTTTATTTTCTGTATTTACATGATGATCTCATTCTCTATCCGTTCTTCTTCTATCTCCATCATGCGCGAGTAATTCTCCGCTTGATAGGGTTCGTAGGATTAGGGTAGAACAATGGATGAGAAAATATTTTAACTTCTTTTAAGTCTTATGAAGTTTATAAACTTTAGCAAAAGAATCGTTAACATCCTTATCGGGCACGCTATCAATTTATTGCTAGTCTTGACCGCGATTTGAGATCAGATTAACAATTGTTTTGCTAAGGGCTAGACATGAATAGAGATCAATGAAAGGACAAAGCTCAATAGTGTGAAAACCCTAGTTTCTTCCAAGAACCCTAATCCTCATTCATCACTATCAATCTAGTTTTAAATCTATCAATAGATAAAAGGAGTAATCTTTATTACTCATCCATGACTACTAAATCCTAACGAACCCTACAAGCGCTCTTCTTATAAAATCTACATCCATATTTAAACTAGATCTGTATTCTACATCCGTATTTCGACGTAGATCTAGAAACTATTCTTCACTATTCTCTATTCTCCTTCCTCTTTTCTAATCAACACGTCTAAAGTAAGATTGAAAGATTCCACATATCCCTGAGGACGCCCTGTACTCATCTCGGCCAGCTACACGCGACACCGCTATTGATTGTGGTTACTACACACTCTAAAATAGAATCAATCAAATGGCGCCGTTGTCGGGGATACGTGCATAATATTTTTTTCTTACTATTCATGTTGAATTCTTATTCGATCCATATCATAATAACAAAACAAAACCGCATCTTGCATATTTAACGATTAGTGTGCGATTTTTGCGAGGGGATCTGGAGTCACTGTAGCGAGGAGATAAATATTCAGAGACATTCATCAAGACCCAGAGAAGCAAGGGAGGCCACCGCAACAAAAAAATTTAAGTGAGCTCTCAACTCCGCGGCAGAAGCACGACAAGAACACCACATTTGCGGCGGAACCGCGGTGGAGTTAGGAACTTAGGATTCCAAACTTCTCTAGTAACTTTCCTATCTCTTTCTCTCTCCTCTGAAAATCTTATAATATAGTTTTCTGCAGGATTCTTTACAAAATATCGCCGTTCAAAAATCTTTTTGCGTGTTTTGTTTTGCGGGTTGTTTTTGCATATTTTAATACGGATTTTAAGGGGCAAGACTAAAATTCAGATTAGGTGGGGATTTCATCACCCTTCCTAGGCCCCATAAATCACTAAACGTGCATCTGCATCACCCTACATTAATTAAAAAATATCTAGACCAAGACTCTAAGGACCGTCTCGCTCATTTAGGATAGAGGAAGGTCGTGGGTAATCTATCGCTTATCCGCATTTCTTTAGTGGTGTCTAGGCAAGTGTGTCTAGGAAAGTGGTTACTTAATTAGGCCCGCTATTTTCGGTGATTCATATAGCGGATACCTCCCACTTACCTGGCCACAAGAGTTATAAAGAGGTAATAGAGGATTGATCCTGCTGCTTGTCCTTTGGAAGTCTAGGAGCGGTCTAGTGCTTGACCTAGGTAACCTTAGTTCTAGGGTTTGCTTGTGCATTTTGTGATTTGTCGAGTCAACCCTCAAGTCCTTCTTTCAAAGTAAAACAATCCAAAAAGAGCTTAAATCTTTCCCTTTTCACCCACCATCCTCTTTCCCTCTTATAATGGGTAACCCAAATAAACGAACTCTTGTCGAGCTTTGCTATCCAAAACCAGATATTTCTTGTTATCGTAATCGCTTCGGTATAACATCTGACACTACCATGTCTTTAAGAGATCGGATAGAGCAAGTGGAAAGAAACATTTGGCCCCCTCACTCCACGTCCTATCAACCGCATCAAAATTCTACATCTTCTTCTGTTGATACTCCATCTAACATGTGTGAGGGAACTCCTAAACACATGTCCATTGCTGAGTATATAGCGAGGACTAACGGCCAAAGTTTCAATCCGGTCAAACCGTTAGGACAACAAACACCACCACTTTCTAAAGAAGATCTTACTACTCGGTTTGTGGCGTATATGACATCTGTTGACAGTCGCCAACCAACCAACCAATATCAATATTCTTCTTATCACAATGTTGATCCTACTCCTGCCCAATTTTCACAACCATTCGATTCCTATCAATCCTACCCGACTTTTACACCTTCTCTAGACATTTCTTCTAATCAGTCATTTGGGAGTTTTACTTATCCACAAGAATTTCAATCTTATGCTGAAACCCCTTACCAACCCATGTCTAGTCTTGAATGGACCGTGGAAGAATATCGGGTAGCGTCGCGCCGGCACATAGAGGAATTGAAGGCGTCCATGGCCGTCCTCAATAAATAATACGAACGAGCAACTAATTTCGAACCAACTCAAAATTTTCCAATGTATGATACGACCATAGGACAAATCGAGAATTCGGGTAGTGAGAGAGAGCGGTATACCCTTCCAAATCAAACCTCCCTATCCCAAATTGAAATCCACGACTCCAGTTTCATAGATCTATCGAGTACACCAAATGATTCACCAATTGAAGATAGAATGTCTGATGAGTTGTGTGACTTTGTAGTATTTGATTTACCCGATTGTGAAGGGTTCATTTCAAGTGAAGCTACACCCAATCCTTATGATCTCTACACCTCCACTCTAGAACCATAATTGATTGAAAACCCTGCTTTTGATGAGGTATCTAAGAATTTTAACCTTCACTTGATTGAGGATATTGACGTTGGGGATATATTGGATAATGAATCCGAAATTTTGGATGAGTTTGTCCCACCAACTCATCAGGTCATTTCACTCCCGTGTGGTCATAATCTCGAACCTTTAACTGTTCTTCCCGAACCCCATATGCATCTTGAAATTGATGATAAATGTATGACCGAAAAGTAGAACGAAATTTAGCCTTCATCTCCCACATTTAATTCAGCAATACTCGACACACCAATTTGTTTACCCATTTCATCTCCCACTTTCTCTGGTTCTTCTTCTATTCTTCCTTTAATTTTAGCGAGTGTTGATGAATCACAATCCGATTTTCGAGTTCGATAATTCTAGAAAGACAACTTGATTTAGACTCTTTTGAGAATGAGGTAGATGAGCTTTTCGAGTCTCCTGCCTCCATAATTTTTGACAAATCAAGTGTGTTGAATTCTGGCGCGACACTTATTGACATTGAAACGTTCAATCGGACCATCGATGAAAGTTTCGAAGATATTTTCGCCAACGAACTCGCATTCCTAAACGACACGGATTTTGTGATTAATCAACCTCCACCTGAAGAAGTTGAACCACCACCATTTCTTCTTATCCCATATGAGAATGTGACTATTCTTCACATTCATAATCATCCATATTCTCGTTTCCGTTCACCATTATTGTTTCGTCTCTATCAACCGAGACGTAAACCATACCGCCTCCTATCTTCCCACTTCTTCAAATCTCTGATCTTCCACCAACCAGTGCATTACAACGATAAAATATTTGAATGGTTGGTGTTGACTTTTGGTCTTTGTAAGGCTTTACGTTGACCAATAACTTTAACCCCCCTCATAATTTTAAATATTTAATACGGTTTTACTCAAGTTAGGGGGGATATATTTTGGCTCTTGAACGAAAAGAAAATTTTATAAAATTATGAGCCAAAAATAAGTTTGGGAGAGGATTTCACTGTCATTATTTCATGTCCCCGTTACTAAACTTTTCCTCCTAAGTCTACAGGTTTTTTTAGCTTAACAGATGACATCAGTGAGGACACTACTGTAAACAGGTTTGGAGGAGGTTTGTGCTTATTCACGCATTATTTTGCATTATACTATATTTTTTGATAATGAAAGTTTGAAAGTGAAAAATTACATATGTAAGATTGGAAAAGTTTAAGAAAAACAAGAAAATTAGATGTTTTCTTAAACGAAGCTAGTAATAAGTAGTTATGAGCCGTTGTCCCAAGGGTTAGTAAGATGAAGGAAATTACTAATCTGAGGATAAAAATAAGTCTGAAAAATAGTCCCTATTCTTGAGGCCAAACATTTGAACGTTGATACCCTACTATATGCACTTGCACACATCTTGAAACTTGGGATGGTAGAGGATACCTTGAAATGCTCTTGTCTAAAAGCCTTAGTATGAAGGAAAATAAAAATATATAAGTGGTGAAGAAAAAATGAACACTGGTTTTGTAATTACTTAAGGCGGCATAAAAAAATATAGCGAGGGTGTTTTATCACCTAGTGCCTTAGACCAACTGGTTTGGGAGCCACTTCTAAGCCTTAGGTGTTGCAAGACGAGGAATTACGCCTTAATGCACGAGCACATTTTGTAATCGATTGGTTAGTACCTCAAGAAGTATTAACGGTCACATGAAGAATGTGTGAGCAATTCCATCTAAAATATTCACCAACTAAAAAGTACTAAGGAAGATGGACAAGAGTATGATAGCTTGAATTGAATTCTCTAAGTGCATGGATGTCTTTTACACACATGTAGGGGTATATGATCAATGTTTGGAGGAAAGATATGGAGAAAAACTAAAGACGATATTTTATTGAGGGATGATATGATTTCTAACATCTTTTCACGACCATTAAGGCTCATGACAATCGAAAAACTGGTATAGTTGGAAACTCTTATTTTCAAGTTCTTTTTTTATAGTTCTTATCTTTGTATGTAACTCTCACCTTCTTTCTTTCATTATAGGATTTTGTGGGTGTAATCCGCTGAAAACCCTCAGGAGACAACACTCCTCCTACTAAGGACACCTAGAGATTTAACGGCTTGTTGCATGTGCTCAGTGCAATCGTGTTGCCTACGAAAGTGTGCTACTTAGGTTTTTCTTTTTTCTTTTTCTCCCTCTCTTGAATAAATAGTTTTCCCAGGACGATCAAAGTTAAGTTTGGGGGTATTTGTTCAGTCGAAAATATCGCACTTTTGATATAACATTTTCCTTACTTTTCTTAAATATCTAAAAGTGTTTATTATAAATATGATACATATGAGGGTTTATCTGTAAAAATACTATTTTCATATGTTATATATTATAATTAACATTATGAAGGAAAATGTATGCATATAATATTTATATAATATTTTGATAATTTAAATATGTATAGCATATCAAATATCCTTAATCAATATTCTTAAAATATAATATCATATCAAATGGTTAGGATAATATCTCAAAAATACCAAATATTACTAACATTATTCATTGAGATATTGTGCAAGCTTTGGCTCAGGTCAGGAGATTAGGATATCGAGATGTCGGGAATCAAAAATCTGCCGATGAAGTTAAATAAAATCGAAGAATCAATATTGGCAGAGACTCAGAAGAGATATGAAGATTCCAGACATCAAATAAATCTCCATGTGTCACAATGAAGCAGCCCCAGAGTTTTGAAGCCAAGATGCCACCAAACGGCCATGGTTCCACGGCCAAAACACCATTATTGCGGCGGATCCATGGTCGATCCACCGAGTTAGGAGTTGGGATTTTGTGGTTTAGATCTTTACAACAAACCATAATTCTAAGGATCTTTGTTTTCTGGCTTTGGGGCTATATAAAGGACCGAAGGCTAAACTTAGAAATCATCGATCTTTTACACGAAGCAAATCACCGTCAAAGAACAAGTGATCCACGACAGGTCCGCGATTCGACGTGATAAAGCGACGTGAGATTCGACGGAGTATCTACTTCCTACAAGGCAGAGATCGAGAGCAACTTCTTCTTCCTCTTGTAATCTAAACTTGAAGGCGTTGTACTTATGAAGTTGATTAATAAAGATAGATCATTAGATTAATTTTATTTTCTGTATTTACATGATGATCTCATTCTCTATCCGTTCTTCTTCTATCTCCATCATGCGCGAGTAATTGTTCGCTTGATAGGGTTCGTAGGATTAGGATAGAACAATGAATGAGAAAATATTTTAACTTTTAAGTCTTATGAAGTTTATAAACTTTAGCAAAAGAATCGTTAACATCCTTATCGGGCGCGCTTAAAAATTTTCATTTTTGATTCCGCCTTGACCACGAGTTTAGCGGCGCAAGCACTAGGGACTCCTTCAAAGTTACCTTTACACCCCTAATTATTTTGGATTTAAAAAAGAAAAATACTAACCCTAACTCTCACCCTAATTAGCTAACCTAACCCTAATTAACTAACCTAACCCAAACCCATGCCATCACCTCCGCCTTAAGGCCACCACCTCCGCCGCAACATCACCACCTCGCACCATGGCCACCTCTGCCTCTACCATGGCCACCTCAGCCTCCACCTTGTCCCATGGCCACCATCAATCTTCACCTCCGCCCCCATCACCAGCACCTCCTCCACCTCCGCCCCCTTGGCCATCGCCTCCTCCCCATCACTCTCATGGCCACCACTTCCTCTATCTTCGCTCCCTTGGCCATCACCCCCGTCCCATCACTCCTATGGCCGCCGCCTCCTCTGCCTCTGCCCTAATCGCCACCACCGGTCCGCCCCATCGCTACCATCAACCTCCACCTCCATCCTAATCGCGACCATGTCCTCCACCTCCGCTGGCGACGTGCCAAAAACCAAAGGTAATTTGGTCAGTTTAGGGAAGGAAAAAGATGGGTTAGGGCTAGGCTAGGGCATTTTTCTTTCTCTTTGTCTTTTTAAATTGAAATCAGCCAAAGGAAAAATTGTCCAAAAATACCCACGTTGTCACGACCCGGAAAATGTACACGACTGGCACTTGAATCATGTGAAGTCTATAGGACCTCACCTAATTCAAGTAAGCCAAAAGCCCAGAAAATCTAAACCTTTTTAGGGGAAAATAGTGGAGGTGAAGTTTTTGAAATAAAGATTTAATGAAATCGGGTTCTTCCTTTAAAACATAAGTAGTTTCATAGGAAAACAATGTTTTGTAACTATCTTAAAAATATGTTTCGTCGTTTGAAATTTGGGCAGCACCTCATTTGTATATTTTAACCCTAAAACAATACACAGCAATAATAAGAATAGGCATCCCTAAGCGGGAGCTAGCTCTTCGCCAATTAGCGGAACAACCACGCAATGATATAAATATACAACACCGAAGGCGAAGATCAAAACACAGAAATAAAGAAAGAAACCAAAGCATCATCAAGAAACCAGAAACAATTATAAATACATGAGCTTGACTTTAAGTCCGAAAGAATATACAATAAAGGTTTCTAAGTTTACGAATATACATAGTCTGGTTAATAGATCTTTTAACTAGATACAATTGAAATAAAATATACAAGTATAATAGTGGTCACAATGCAAGTGTATCCCACCTAAACAATGCAATCATCCGGAAGAAAGCGGTGTGCTATCAAGCCGCAACGGAAGCTGTGCGGCCAAACCTGCAAGAAAAACTGTGGCACAACGGGGGTGAGTTGCCAACTCGTGAGTAAAAGACATCACCGAGTAGAAACCGAATATATGACTATCTCCTAGGTCATACAGTACAATAATAATATATAATGACGTCGAGTGGTAGCAAGGATAATAAGATATGCATAAGTATAACAATACTCAAGTAATCATGTCCAAGTCATAATGTAATACCATGACATATGTAAATATATGTATAAGTGTAAATGTAATGTCAAGTACTCATGTTCGTGCCACAAAGTGACAACATGGAAAGTGTATCATGTATAAATGCATCATCCAACGTGCGTCCAGCAACGACACACAAAATCATGATAAAACCTGAGTGCCCAGTATCGACACTCGAAAATATCATGAAAACCGTGTCCGTCAGCGACACATAATACTCATATCTCGGGCTCCGTCTATCCGGATCGGCCCATATCCATCTGATCTCATGACTACGGTCGGTATCCTTCAGATATCCGCCGCGCCAAACTATCACCGGTCGATAGTGCTCCCCTGCCAGGCTCAACGTCTTTATCTCTCTATACGGCCTTCTTGCCCTGTGGTACCGCACCGGGTCCAACATGTACCCGCAAACAGTGTCGCCCATGCTCCTCATGGCGGGTAATCATATATCATATATGCTCCAGAACCGAGAAATCTCATGGTGGACGCCACACATCATATCAAGGGAAAACCGCATTTTTCTTTTTAAATGGAGCATAAGTTTTTAATTACACATGCGGTTTCCCAAATCCAAAAATCTCATGAAAATCGGAATCTCATAATCATAAGCTAATAATAAACAATGAATATCGGCATAAAGCCCCTCAACAGTGCATAAACAGAAAGAATATATGAATGCATGTGGCATCTAAGTAATGAATGCAATATCTAAACTAGCAAATGAGATCATGAATACTTACAATATAATTAACTATCAGCTATCAGGTTATACGAGTGAGATAATGGTTTCTAATATGTACGTAGCATGGCAATTTCTGATGATGATGTGTGTGAGCCGGCAAGCAAGTGTACGTGCAACATACGCATCATCTGTAATAGTGCATGTGTCCTAGCAGACGAGATCATAACCGCTAATGGAAGAACAAGTATAAATATACAATGCAGAAAAGTAAACGCAACATTATAAAATATACATATATATATTAAATACGGTTACCGTATTAAATAGTACGAATCGTTGTTTCTAGAAAAGTAGGGCTAAGGTGTTTTAGAAGAAAAGAGATATCATTTTGAAAATCTATAGCGCCCCTCGGTTGCTCTTTGAAAAGATCTACGATTCGCTAGTTTTGAAAATAGGTATGACTCTAAGCCTATTCTGACATCTACTTAAATAATTAAGAAACTAAACTAAAAGGCTAAACTAAACCCGAGTCAAAAGTAAGTAGAAATCTATACGTATCCGAGTCGATATATCTAGTAGTCGGCGATCCAGCCTCATAGCATCACGTACGGTATAACCCATCGTACGGCATTCTCGAATCAAGAGTGTGGATCAATCATCATATATATATATATATATATATATATATCGTACGGTATAGTCCGTTGTACGGCATCCTTAAAATCGAGGGTACCGATCAAATATCATATATAAATCATCATCCGTACGGTATCTGTAACAGCTTTGTTTAAGTGTACAGAAAATTTGATTAAAAATTAATGTACAAATAGAGTATTTGCAATCATGTGTACTGTTCACACCATAATATTGTATTATTATATTCCCCATTCTTATTCTTTTTATAAATAAACAGGTGCTTTTGACGCATGTCTGCTACATATTACAGGTTACAGGTTCTTGGATCTAAAACAGTGAAAACGATGAAAAGACGATGAAAAAGTGGACTTTGACCAGCAAACAGAAGACTCTTGATCAAGCCTACATCGAAAGACAGTTCACAAAGTACAAGGCAATGCAAGGTCCAAGATTACAAAGCGAACGGTTAAAAGTCCACCGTAATTATTCACTGGAGATCTGGAAGAAACATAGAAGCTATTTTAATAAAAGAACCAAATAATAAGGAAGCCCAAAGACAGAAGAGCCCACAAAGGAAATTTCAAGGCCCAATACTTCCTTTTAAAGAGACAGAGAAATAAAATTTTACCAAAGCTTGAAGTCTACTTTGACTAGGTCTTCCTAAGGATATTTTGGTAAATGTAGACATGCGAATCAATTGTAACCTAGGGTTTTCTATCCTCTATAAATAGGAACTCTAAATCATTGTAAAGGCCATGCCTCCTTTTAATAATAAATTTTAGAATTCTTTTGGAGAGCATCGGTGTTTCTTTTCAATTCATGAATTCAAATCTGACAACCCTGTGTTGATGATTGGAGAGATGCATCTGTAAGTAGATTTAATTTCTTGCTCTAGTTTATATTTCAATTCTTTCCCTAGGTAATTTTTATTCTCTGCCCTAGATAGATGTTTTTAAATTCCCTAATGAGTGAGTAGTCTCCTCGCTTGTTAGGGTTAGATCTGGGGAAGGTTTGAGAGACGAAGATCTCTCATCCCCTTTCTTGCCCTTCATATATTTTCATAGAACTCCATGCATACCTTCTTATTCCGCTCCCTACGGCACTCTACCCACGAGGTAGCGGTGATACCGTAATCTAAAGGCCCGGATTTTAAGGTTTTCCATGGAGATTAGGGTAAAGATTTCTAAAGGAAGGACAAGGATTTAGAGAAAGAACAATCTCCCCAATCATCCTAATCCCTTTTATTAATATTTACCATAACACCTAATTAGATCTTCATATGGGTATAGAAAGCGGTGAGATTTATAGACTTTCCAAACTTAACCTAGACCTAACCCTAGCAAGACTTAGATATAGATTAATTCAGTTTTTAGATTAAATCAATCCGGCTCCCATCGGAATTAACTCGTAAAAGCAATTAGGAGATTCACAAAATCCCTATGGACCGACCCGTATTCACCGGCTAGCTGCAAAGCGACGCCGTTCTTGATTGCGGTAATAGATATTTTTGACATACAAATCAAATGGCGCCGTTGCCGGGGAGGGCGTGTTATTTCCTTTTTGCATTTTCGGGTTAATCTTAATAAAAAAATCTGAAAAATCTGAAAAATCCAAAAAATATAAAGATATATCATCTGTTATTTTTGGAAAGGGTATTTTTGTATGAATTTTGCAGGATCTACGCACAAATTCGGATCTGGAAATGTACAGAAAGCGAAACAGCAAATAAACGATCCTATCAACAGAAGATTGCAACAACAGAGGAACAGAAAAAAATTTAAAGGACCGAGTCAACAAGTCAACCGCACGATCTGGTGCAAAAAAAAAAGCGCCGGCGGCTCTTTCCGGCCGCGTAACCGCCGCGGGACATCCCTTCTGGCCGCGGAACCGCCGCGGCCTGGTCGACATCTGGAGCAAAAAAAAAGCAGCAGACGCGCAATTAAAAAAAAACTGTAAGTCTTCGAATCTCCTCCTCTGCAAATCTTTGATATATCTTCTGCAAAATCTCCTGCAGGATTTTTTTTGCGCTTAAAAAAATCTTTCCCCTTCCGAATAACAAATTTTGTGCAGGATTCGTTGCGCTATGCTTAAAATAATAATTGATTGCAAGTGATCTTTTCTGATTTGCATATCCTTAATCTTTTTGCTAAAAATATCTTTCCAAATAAAGAGCAAGAGAAAAAAGGAAAGTTTTAATTTGAAAACTTGCAAACTTTGAAATTCACAAAAAAAAGATTTGATTGCAAGTGATTTTTCTGTTTTGCATATCTTTAAAACTGACTTTAAGGGGCTTTTGACCAATTCAAATTGGGTGGGGATTTCATCACCCTTCCCAGGACCCCAGAAATCACATAAGGCATTTGCATTGACCATATCTCAATTAAAAAATACTAGACTCAGCCCTAAGGATTTCGAGCTCAATAGGACAGAGGACTAGTTATAGGCATCGACCGTTTATCCTAACCTGACTTTGCGGTTTCTAGGCAAGTGTGTCAAAGGCTAGTGGTTTTTAATTAGGCCCACAGTGTGGTTCCTTCCCACTTACCTGGCACTTACCTGGCCGCAATTGGCAGTGAAGAGGTTGTTTGAGGTCCTATTTCTAGCCCTTTGGAACAGTTAGGAGCTGTCTAGCTGACCTAGGTGACCCTAGATCCAGGACTGATTGTGCATTTCTGGTTATTTGCATTTGTGTCTTAGCCCATTATCGAAAATTTTTGCAAAAAAAATAATAAAAAAATAATAAAAGGAATTTTTTATAAAAAGACTTGCAACTTTTGTCGCTGAGAAATCCTTGCACCACCTACCTTCTTCATCTTTTCTTTCTTCTATCTTGGGTACCCCACATAATAAATCACTTGCCGAACTTTGGTATCCCGAACCTAACTTTGCGTCGTACGTCAATTTGTTCGGTCAATTTAAAGACGATCCTTCCTTGCCTAAAATATCTTTGAAAGATCAAATAGAAGCGTCTAGGAGAAACAGTTTGACTTTTCAACCCACTTTGTGTCAACCAAGTCAACCTTTACCACTTCCATATGTTGACACCACTTCTTCAAGTCCTTCTGTCACTCTTAGGCCGATGTCCATTGCTGAGCATATTGCTCAATCTCGCAGCCGATCTTTCACCCCTCTCCACTTCTCTAGTTCTAGGGATCCACAAGACTATTCACCTTTTTATCCATATGTTGACCCTACCCCTGTCCAATCACCCACTTCCTATCAGTCCTACCCGACTTTCCCACCTTCACTAGACACTGTTTCTACACAGTCATTAGGGAGTTTCACATATCCACACCATTTTGAATCCTTTACCGAAATCCCCTCACCACCTAAGTCTAGTTTGGAAGAGTCGTTGGAGGCTTATATTGCTGCAACAAATAAAATAACTAGGAATGTGGAAGCGTCCGTGGCCGCCCTTATGCAACCTAGTGAACCGGTAGCTAGTTCCCCGCTAGCTCAAAATTTTTCAATGTATAAGGAGGCGGTTGGACAGAGTGAGAATGAGAGAGGATTTCCAAATCAAACCTACCCATACCCAATTGAATCCAACAACTCCAATTTTCAAACATGTGTCCAAAATGATGAGTTGAGCGAATTTGTAGTGTTTGATTTGCCAGATTATGAGGAACCCTTTTCGAGTGAAACCGCACCTAATCCGTTTGACCTTTACACCTCCACTCTAGAACCTAAATTGATAAACATCCATGCTTTTGAGGAGGTGTCTAAACAAATTGATTTTCACTTAATTGAGGATATAGACGTCGGGAATATTTTGGATGATGAACCTGTCGATTTAATTGAAATGTTATGTTCAAATCATCATCCTGAGTTATTAAATGTTTCTCCCGAATCTCACATGCGTCTTGATTTTGATGATAATGGCATGGATGAGTTAAATATTGAGGATAGTATTGAGGAGAGTCTTGAGGATAATATTGAGATTGAATCATTTTTGTTTGATGTGTCTGATTTTCCAATTCATCCTCCTGAACCTTTGACTGTTATATCACCCTCCCTCCTTCCCATCGTTCCGACCCCGCTTGAAGACTGTGAGCTTGAAACCTTTTCCTTTGAATCTGACACAATTCTCACAGACGATAACACCTACGAGTGTTTCACTTTTTCGGACGATGTTGATGACTCACCGCCCGAGTTTGAGTCCTTTACATTTTCAGATGAGCCATCAGACTCGGTTGATTATAGTAGTTTCAAACCATTAATGGAATCTTTCAAGTTCGAAACAGTTTATTACGGTGAGAATGAGACTATCCCTAATTTACTCCCTTTCGTCTTTCCCATTGTTCCGACCGAACAAGAGACAGTTACGCTTTCATCTTCTATACCAAGTTCGGCGTACCCATGTTTTGTTGCGAATCTTGAGGGATTTGACCCCATTTCACGACGGGTTGATAGGTTAGCGCAATCGTTTTTAACACATCGGTCATCACAAATTGCGCTAATTTATTCACTCGATTTACACCCTCAAGATCGCGCGACTCTTCTTTCTCCTTTCTGCCCTTCTTCTCCCCCACCGAGACCATATTCTGCCATTCTTCTTTCCACACGGTCTCGTGTGTTTCTCATTTCTTTCATCCACACCCCATTCTTGCACCAACTATACCACTACTACGATAAGATCTTTGAATGGTTGGTGCTAACTTTTGGCTTGTGCAAGGCCAAGCTTAAGTTTGGGGGAATCTTTGTATATATGTATATATTTTTTTGTTTTCTTTTCTATAAAAAAAAATTTCAAAACATTAAAAATATAAAAAAAATTATAAATAAATAAACAGGGGAGTGCCGGTATTTTGACCCTCTTGGTTTAGCATGACAGTGAGGACACTGTCAAGTTCAAGTTTGGGGGTATGCTCGGTACGTCTTCTTCCTTCGCGTTCATTTGTACATATTTTTTTGCATTTGCATATTTATTTGAAAACCCATAAAAATTTCAAAAATTTCAAAAATTATAAAAATTATTGTATTCAATATTGGCTAATTGACTTGAGTTTGACAAATATGTTAACTGGCTAGGAACAACTAGATCTTAGACTTAGTGAATTAAAAACCCTAAAGATAACCTTTCTTAAAGTTTAACGGTAGAAAGTATATGCCTTTGTAGTTTATTTAGAAATAAGCAAATTTTGGGTTCACTTCTTGGGCTAAGTCGAAACAAGGGAAGAGTATTGATGTTCTTATTAGAGTATAAGTTTGAAAAATAGTTCCTAGCTTAAGTCTAGATTCTGAAAACGTATACCCTACAATTTGCACAATCACGCACCTTGAAACTTGGAATAGTAGAAGAGACCTTGAAATGCTCTTGTCTAAAGTCCTTAGTACGAAGAAAAAGAAAAAAAAGTGTGAATAAAGAATAAAAAAAAATGGACACTGGTTTTTGTGATTACTTAAGGCTGCAAAAATAGAAAAATATTTAGCGAGGGTGCTTCATCACCTAGTGCCTTAGACCAACTGGTTTGGGAGTCACTGCTAAAAGCCTTGGGTGTTGCAAGACTAGGAATTACGCTTTAATGTGCAAACACATCTTGTAATCGGTTGTTGGTACCTCAAGAAGTATTAATGGTCGCATGAAGGATGTGTAAGCAAAATTCAATTAAAAATTCACTAATTAATAAGTGCTTTGGACAATGGACGAGTGTACGATTGCTTGATTTGAATTTCCAAGTGTAGGGGTGATATTTACACACACGTGGGGATATGTGATTAGAGTTTAGATGAGAGAAAGGAATGAAGAATAAAACTTGTATCTTTAGTAGGGTTGACAGAAATTCCTGAGTGGAGATGTAACCCTAGAAGGAAAACTTAGGAGATGCCGAAAGCTAAATAAGTCTATAGAACATATATAATCTTAAGTTAAATAATGAGCAAGTGTGAAGAATATGGGTGGATAATTTACGGGTCGACGATAATAGAATTCCTTGTTAGAAAACCTAATTGGAGAATTAAAGTCGAAAAGCCAAATTGATAGGATTTTATGGGTAGTATCCGCTGAAAACCCTCAGGAGACAACACTCCTCCTACTAAGGACACCTAGAGGTTTAACGGCTTGTTGCACGAGCTCAGTGCAATTGCGTTTCCCTGTGAAAGTGCGGTTAGGTTTTTTAGAGAATAAAAATAAGTTTGCTCGAGAACGAGCAAAAGATAAGTTTAGGGGTATTTGTTCACACCATAATATTGTATTATTATATTCCCCATTCTTATTCTTTTTATAAATAAACAGGTGCTTTTGACGCATGTCTGCTACATATTACAGGTTACAGGTTCTTGGATCTAAAACAGTGAAAACGATGAAAAGACGATGAAAATGTGGACTTTGACCAGCAAACAGAAGACTCTTGATCAAGCCTACATCGAAAGACAGTTCACAAAGTACAAGGCAATGCAAGGTCCAAGATTACAAAGCGAACGGTTAAAAGTCCACCGTAATTATTCACTGGAGATCTGGAAGAAACATAGAAGCTATTTTAATAAAAGAACCAAATAATAAGGAAGCCCAAAGACAGAAGAGCCCACAAAGGAAATTTCAAGGCCCAATACTTCCTTTTAAAGAGACAGAGACATAAAATTTTACCAAAGCTTGAAGTCTACTTTGACTAGGTCTTCCTAAGGATATTTTGGTAAATGTAGACATGCGAATCAATTGTAACCTAGGGTTTCCTATCCTCTATAAATAGGAACTCTAAATCATTATAAAGGCCATGCCTCCTTTTAATAATAAATTTTAGAATTCTTTTGGAGAGCATCGGTGTTTCTTTTTAATTCATGAATTCAGATCTGACAACCCTGTGTTGATGATTGGAGAGATGCATCTGTAAGTAGATTTAATTCCTTGCTCTAGTTTATATTTCAATTCTTGCCCTAGGTAATTTTTATTCTCTGCCCTAGATAGATGTTTTTAAATTCCCTAATGAGTGAGTAGTCTCCTCGCTTGTTAGGGTTAGATCTGGGGAAGGTTTGAGAGACGAAGATCTCTCATCCCCTTTCTTGCCCTTCATATATTTTCATAGAACTCCATGCATACCTTCTTATTCCGCTCCCTACGGCACTCTACCCACGAGGTAGCGGTGATACCGTAGTCTAAAGGCCCGGATTTTAAGGTTTTCCATGGAGGTTAGGGTAAAGATTTCTAAAGGAAGGACAAGGATTTAGAGGAAGAACAATCTCCCCAATCATCCTAATCCATTTTATTAATATTTACCATAACACCTAATTAGATCTTCATATGGGTATAGAAAGCGGTGAGATTTATAGACTTTCCAAACTTAACCTAGACCTAACCCTAGCAAGACTTATATAGATTAATTCAGTTTTTAGATTAAATTAATCCGGCTCCCATCGGAATTAACTCGTAAAAGCAATTAGGAGATTCACAAAATCCCTGTGGACCGACCCGTATTCACCGGCTAGCTGCAAAGCGACGCCGTTCTTGATTGCGGTAATAGATATATTTGACATACAAATCATGTACACTATAATTATTTGATTTGCTTTTGAACAGCAAGAAATAACTTGTAGCTCATTGGTAAAGCCTTGCACTGCTGTGACGTAGCCGCTGTGATCGAATCCCCCCAGCCACATTATTTTTTAATTGATATTTCTTTTAATCTTTTAGAAGCCCAAAGGTTTACACGTGCACTACACGTAAAATGAAAAGTCACAAAGTAAACAAACACGTGCACTGAGCTATACCAAGCGACAGGGACACATGGCATGCATCCCAACCCTATCCCGCCGGATTGGACCGGCGAGATGTGAAGAAGGGGTCGGCACCGCCGGTCATGTCCGTAGGGGATGCCCTCATTTTTTAACCCCAGAACCCCTTGGCCTACCCCACTACCCCCATGCAGTTTGATTTCTCTGCACATTTCCAGAGAATTAAAAAATGAACATTAATCCACATTTTAATTCTCTAATTCATTACCCTAAATCCTAATTTTCCCTATAAATACCACCCTACATTTCACCCCTCCGCATTCAGAATTCCATTAGAAAAACTCTCTAAAATTTCCAAGTCCAAAGTTATACAAGTGGAGTTAAGTTCCGGCGAAGTTTCGGGAAGATTCCGGCGACGAAACGACTCCCCGACGATCCTAAACTCTCCCCTTACCTCTTCTCTCTAATTTTAACCTGTAAGTCCCCACTCCCCTCCTCCATTTCTATTCTAAAACAGTCTATTTTCAAAACTCGTCGAAAGCGGGGTTATTCCGACTTCCGATTCGTTTTTCTTTAAAAACTACATTTTTCTTAAACAATAAAATACCATATTCCCTCATAATGATCAACAAACATAAGCAAATACATTAGAACAAGTTTCATCTCAAAAGAATCTATTATGTAACTTTTATCGCATTTTTACGGTTTAATACCATATACTTTACTTTCGACACAATTCAACATATTCTCTTGTATTACCTTTAGAAAACCCACGAGTTAATGACCTACCTCATCACAACACACATTTTTGACATAGCACGATAACTCTTGGGACATTAGTTTGTGGGAAAATACAAGTTTACACTTAAATACCATAAACATTCAAAAACTGTTTTCTTTAAAAGTGTATTATTTAATTCCTTGCAAATACGCCTCTACAGCCTATTTTGGTGGACCCCAATCAGGATGGTGCGGGTTATCACACATCCTCGGGCCTAGTAGAGCGAGATGCAGACCTCCGCAAGGAGTATTCGATCTTGATGGAATTTTTAATACAATTTTGAAGAAAAATGTGATTTCTATTTAATAAGTTCTATTTTTTATAAATATATATATATATATATATATATTATCAAAATATCTACTTTAAGTATACAATATATATATTCCATGTTTTCTAAATCAAAGGAATCGCAAATTTCATGAAACTACCTTTACAATTCAATACCATTCCAAGATTTCACTAAAATACCATATACAATGATAACTAGGTTATATCCACCAGAATATTTCACTTTATAAAAATTATAATTTTTATAACCCTAAAAACGATAATTAAATACTTGAGGTGTATTTTGAAAATATATCAAAACTATTTTTCCTAAAACCCGCTCAAGTTATATTAATTTACAAGAAGGACCCTAGTAAACTTAGGTTTAAGCGGGACCAGTTCTCTTGAGGCTCGGGGAGCCGGAGAATATGGGTGCTTGCCTATCTAAGGTAGACAACCTTAAAACGGTGTTATCAATACTGTAATTGTCTTGGAAAAAGATATAAATCCTGCCGTCCATGTGCAGTAGTTACCGATAACTCCAAAACAATCAGGACTCCAATTTTGTTTAAAAGTCTGACTCGGTTCGAGTCATTGTCAATCTGAAATCAATCTGACTTGAATTCAATTCAAGTATAACGACAATACAGCATGAATCCATTTATACCAGAATTCAATCTATATCAACATGAACATGACTTGAACCGAACCATGGATATACTCTGATTACATGACTATCCATTTATATCCATTCATATCCATTCTGTTTACATGATATCATGGTTTCGGCAATTCATCTATCTATAAAACAAAATAATACAATCAATACAAAAGACATTACGTGGTTTTAAAGGGGTAGACTGGTACAGAATGTGTTAGAAGTGGTACGAGACGGTCACTTTAATACACCTAACCTGAATATCCATTGCTGTTGTACCGTGGCTTAACGGTTCCTTGTGCTCCGTATACCTTAGTCTCCGGAATGGTGGGACTCCTCTCGTGTACACTGGCATATTCTGTACCAAACTACAAACAACTGCGATAACAGAACAAAAGATAACATTATACAGTTATATTCTCTTTTCTGTCTATTCTACTTCTCTCTTTCTTTGGGACTTACCGAGCGATTGTTCGCTGACGACATTCATTTTCTTCTTTCTTTGGAATGTTGTCAGGTGGATCCGACTCACTAGAGATCGAGCCCAGTACTGAGGACTTTGAGCAGTTTGCCATCGACCTAGAGCTGTAGACACTTGTATATACTTTTCATTTCAGTTATACCATTGTTTTTGCATTGCTTTCTATTCCTGTATTTACATTTCCAGTTGTACTTGTAAAGAATTGTTAAATAAATCAAAGTTGTTGTTCATTTATATTCATGTCTCTTATGTACATTTTACATTATATTGCTTAGATACGCTTAGCTTGTTTACTTCTGAGTAAATACGTCACGTGACCCGTCGCGTCTCCTTACTGTACACCGGGAAGCGAGGAGTGACAGGTTTTGTTGGCGGTCCATGCAGGTCAGTGCTGCATGGAACCCTACCATGCAGGTCAATTCTGCATGGACATGCAGGTCAATTCTGCATGAAGTCCTAAGCAATATAACACAAGAATCAACAACTAAAAATATTCTTTACATTTCATATTCCTTGAATCCTACAATTTCATATACTTTGAATCTATCCTAACCCTATTTTTCTTTCAAGGTTATAGAATCTCCAAACAATACCAGCACCAACTTTAACAACACACCACCACCTCTACCGCTTACGCCTATCGTTGCTGCTTCGATCAATGAGCAAACGGTATTGCTTGAGGCAATCTGAAGCTTCCTGGAAGGACAGCAGCGGCAGACTGCTATATTACTGAACCGTGCAGAAGCGGAAGCGCCCAGAGTAAAGCAATTCCGGGCATTGCACCCAAAACAATTTTCGGGAAAAGAGAGCCCTTTAGAAGCTGAAGAATGGGCTCAGAGCATTGAGGATGATCTTGCAGCAGCACAAGTTCCAGAGATCGCTTGGGTACGAGTTGCGAAGCTGCAACTCACCGATAACGCCCGAGTTTGGTGGAAGGCAGAAGAAAGCCGTCTTGACCAGCCAATCGAATGAAAAACCTTTTGAGACATGTTCGACACGAAGTACTTTCTAGAGACTGCCCGATTTGACATGGAGCAGCTGTAAGTCCATGTCACGCGCCCCACGAACTTGCGGGGAAGCGGAAAATATGAAAAACGATTATCAAAGCTTCGTAACACGGACTTGAGCGCATGAATCGTATCTAAACCGTTACTAGCAAACTATGAGAGGTTTAACTACTCGGATTCGAAGTTATACCTCACGTTACTTATCCTTCGGGTCTTCATCGCTGTCCTCCACTCCTCGTAGGCTCCTTGGAACATCGGCACCTCAACGGCCTCCTCGAGTCAAAGACGGTCCACCCGAGAGCTCCTACGCCAAGCTTGATCTCTAACTTGAGATAACTAGGTTGCTCAAAGTGCTAATCTAAGCTACCTAGGGGATATAGAGTGAGGTTATGGATGTATTAGTCTAGCTAATTCATGATCTCAACACATGAGAGGGGAGGATTAGGATTTCAAGAGAGAGCTTGAGGACAGAGAAGATGAGCATAAGAAATGAATATAAAAGCTTCTCACTTCTAATATATTATGAAGCATAAGAAAAATCAAAATGAATAAATCAAAATGCATTATCATCATGCTTCATTAAATATATGCAATGAATCATCAAGTGAGTCATTAAGTAATAAATGCTTCATTAACTCACTTGAATGATTCATCTAAGTGGGTCACTAATGTATCAAATGCTAATGCCACCTTACCCCTCATGTCATCATCCATCTAGAAGCTTCCCGACAAATTACGAGAACGCCCTTCCTATCCGTGAAAACACGAAAAAACTTTAGACTGTATAAATCCAATAACCTGATACTAGTATCTGGCTTAAACCAAAGCCGGCTAGTAAAAACTGTCCGAACGTCGTACGTGCGTAAACACACGTACGCGTCCGAACCCTTTTCATAAAACCATACGACCTCTATATCGTTTCGCCTGGAGCAGGGAAACCCTCTGTGTGGGACTCTAAAGACTCGACACTACGCTAGCAGTGGGTTTAACCACAGACCGCAAGCGGCACTAGCTGTACGTAACGGTCCCCAGGTAGATGTCGATAAGAAGGCCGATGAGGAAACCCATCCGAACTCCTATTGAGCCTGATGTGACAATCTCCGTATAGTCCGGTCTGTTCGTCTAAGACTATCGCATATCGAGCCTAGGGGGCGGTAAGCGTCAGTCCCCTAATAGCAGTATAAGTCGTGTCGGAGCGTAGCCCATTACACCCTGAGAAACTACTGGAACCTACCAGTAAATCTCGCTTGCCCTGGCCAGGGACTTTGCGTAATGGCTCTCTGACACAGCGCGATATCAACTCCCAATACCGGGAGAGATGAATCCTGTCTAACCGCCACTGCCTCCAAGTGCTCGGGACTGCACCCAACTGCTACCTGTTTGCACGACTCCTTTGAGCCGTGGTAGGGTAGCAATCTAAGAACAGTGGGACACACTCGAGGTGAAGTAGCAGTGTCAAGTCTGCGGACTATGCTGTACTCATGTCACCTGGGAACTGTTAACTGACGACGGGTATAATACCAACCAATCAGTTCCCCTGCGAGTCATGTCCGGTGTACCCGTAACCTAACGAGCACCTGTATACTATCTCCAGTACGACGTATTGATGGCTGTGGGACAGACCATCTCCCCAACTGGGATAAGAAGCGTACACACTAGTCTACTCCGGAATATCGATGCCCTGTCTCGATAATCCTACGACTAGGGACAAGTATAGAATGTTGCTTATAGACTACCCAGCCCCCACTAGTGTGACTGCCATCACAACGCTGGTAATCAAGCAAAGATCCTATGAGCTCTACTAATATGTATAAGTGATACGTTACAAGAAACATATGCACATATTAAAGTAGACACAAACCAAGTAGCATACTACCATTTTTAGCAAGACTGTATATACAACTGTGAATATCCCAAGCTTCCATTAAGTAATATACATACAAGTATGATACAATAATGGCCCCTAGGGCATATACACTAACAATCTCCCACTTGCACTAGGGCCATGAGCTGGCATATCGTAGACCTATCATCTCGAATAGCCTCTCGAACTGCGTCTGAGGAATGGCCTTTGTGAATGGATCAGCAATGTTATTCTCTGTCTCTACTCTTTTCACCTCGATCTCCCGGCGATCTACGATCTCCCGACGATCTACGATCTCCCTGATCAGGTGGTACCGCCTTAAGATGTGTCTGGACTTCTAATGGGACCTAGATTCCTTCACTAAAGCTATAGCGCTGTTGTTGTCATAATACAGAGGTATTGGACCAACACTGGTAGGAACCACCTGAAGTTCTGTGAGGAACTTCTTCATCCAGACAGCTTCTTTTGCGGCATCGCAAGCAGCTATGTACTCCGCTTCCATTGTTGAGTCAGCAACGGTCTCCTGCTTGGAACTCTTCCAACAGACCGCCCCTCCATTAAGGGTAAAGACATAACCCGACATGGATTTGGAGTCATCCTTGTCACTCTGGAAGCCGGAGTCGGCAAAGGCCTCCATCTGGAGGTCTTTTCCGCCATACACTAAGAACATCTCCTTAGTCCTCCTCAGGTACTTGAGAATGTTCTTTACGGCTATCCAGTGCTTCTCCCCTGGGTTTTCTTGATACCGGCTTACTACGCTTAATGCGTATGCTACATCTGGTCTGGTACATAACATCGCATACATTATAGAGCCTACCGCAGAAGCGTAGGGTATAATCGACATGCGATCCCTGTCCAAATCTGTCTTGGGAGACATCTCTTTGGAGAGGGTGATTCCGTGACAAGCCGGTAGGTTACCGCGCTTAGAATCATCCATACTGAATCTTTTCACTATGGTGTCTATGTACCTGGACTGCGAAAGTCCCAACATCCTTTTTGATCTATCACGATAGATCCGGATCCCTAGAATGTAGGTAGCATCACCCAGGTCTTTCATGGAGAATTTCTGTGATAAGAATCTTTTGACTGACTGTAACATAGGAATATCATTTCCTATTAGGAGAATGTCATCCACGTACAAAACGAGGAATACTACAGCTCTCCCTACAATCTTACTGTATATGCAAGGTTCATCTGGATTTTTGATAAAGTCGAATTCTTTGACGGCATCATCAAAACAGATGTTCCAACTCCGCGATGCCTGCTTTAGTCCATAAATGGACTTAAGCAACTTGCATACTTTACTGCTGCTCTCACTCTGAATAAATCCCTCTGGATGATCCATATAAACGCATTCTTCCAAATTTCCATTTAGAAAGGCCGTCTTTACGTCCATCTGTCAGATTTCATAATCGTGGAAGGCAGCAATAGCAAGGAGGACCCTAATGGATTTGAGCATAGCCACTGGAGAAAAAGTTTCGTCATAGTCCAAACCAGATCTTTGACGGAAACCCTTTGCAACAAGTCTAGCTTTATAGGTTTCAACCTGTCTATCTACACCAATCTTCTTTTTGAAGATCCATTTGCATCCTACAGGTTTTACCCCACCTGGAGCAATGTCCAAAGTCCATACTTTGTTAGTGTACATGGACTCCATTTCGGTCCACATTGCATCCAGCCATTTTACTGAGTCACCGCTCTGAATGGCTTGCTGGAAGCTAGTAGGCTCATCATAGTCAATAGTGCAATCCTCTCTATCCCCGTCTATGAGAAAACCGTAGTATCTCTCGGGCGGATGAGATTGCCTACTACTCCTGCGGAGTGGCGTCGGGATGTCCTGCTCTCCTGAACCTTCTTGTTCTACCAAGGTTTCAGTAATAGCTTGTGGTTTTGGAATTTCTTCCAGTTCTATTGTGCTCCCACTCTTCTAATTTTCTAAAAACTCAGTTTCCAAGAAGCGGGCATGTTGAGAAACAAAAACCTTTTGTTCCTCTGCGTAATAGAAACAATATCCCATGGAGTTCTTTGGATATCCTACAAACTTACACTGTACTGAGCGTGCCTCGAGTTTGTCCGTATGCTGCTTTTTTACAAAAGCTGGACATCCCCATGTCTTAAGATACTTAAGACAGGGTTTCTTCCCACTCCACAACTGGTATGGTGTGGTAGGCACAGTCTTGGTTGGAACTCGGTTCAAAAGATATGCAGCTGATTCTAGTGCATATCCCCAGAATGATCGCGGCAACTCAGTGTTACTCATTATGGAACGAACCATATCCAATAGGGTTCGGTTCCGTCTCTCCGATACACCGTTATGTTGTGGTGTGTATGAAGGAGTAAGCTGAGAGAGAATTCCATTCTCTTTTAAGTAACTTAGGAACTCGGCACTTAAGTATTCACCACCTCGATCAGATCTCAGTGTCTTGATACTTTTGCCTGTTTGGTTTTCTACTTCATTCTTGTATTCCTGGAATTTTTCAAAAGCTTCAGATTTATGTTTCATTAAGAAGACATATCCGTACCTTGAAAAGTCATCTGTAAAAGTAATGAAGTATGAATAACCGCTTCGCGCATGTGTAGACATTGGACTGCACACATCACTGTGTACGATCCCTAAGAACTCGCTCGCTCTTACTCCGTGTCCAGTAAACGGAGTTTTTGTCATCTTTCCTATGAGACAAGATTCACAAGTAGCATAAGATTGATATTCGAACGGATTCAAATATCCTTCTCTATGTAACTTAGTCAACCTTCTCTCATTGATGTGACCCGGTCTACAATGCCATAAGAAAGCCTGATTTAATTCCGGAGACTTTCTTTTAAGTGTGTTCTGGATATTGAAAACCTGAGTTTGACTCAATACGTATATGCCGTTATCTAATGTACCAGACCCAATCAAAACTTGATTTAGGTGGATGTGAACTACATCGCCTATGAATGTAAAATCATATCCCTCTCTCGAAAGTGAGGATACTGATATGATGTTACAAGTCATACTAGGTACATACAGACAGTTACGTAGAATCAATATCTGCCCATTTGTCAAACCTAGGCGATATTCTCCCACGGATTCAGCGTCCACGCTCATTCCGTTTGCAACTCTGAGAGACAAATCACCTACCTTCATAACTCTACGGTTTCTCAAAGCATGTAATGAATTACAGATATGAGATCCTGCTCCGATATCTAGTACCCAGGAAGTAGAGTTAATTGACAAACAGTTCTCAGTTACAAATACACTTGAAGCCAAAGCCACAACATGGTTCGAATCCTGGCTACTGGCTTTGCTAGCCCTGCAATCCTTCTGCCAATGTTCATTCTCGTAACAATAGGAACGTCCCTCTTTTACTACATCCAGTCCCAAAACTTTTGCCCTTCCCTTTCCTTCTACTTCCCTGGTTTTCTTTAGGGTAGAAGGCAGAGACTGTAGAATCAAGTCAGTATCTGACCCGTTCTCCGACATGGTCTTCAGGTCCGTGAGCTCATCAATATAGCTAGTCATTGTAAGGACATTGTCCCCTACAGATGACCCGTCAGCCAACCTCGCTTGAATTAATTCGTTCAAGGTTTCATATCTTGTGATATGAGATTGCTCTCCATATAAATCTTTGTTATGGAGAAAGATGGAAACTAAGTCCATCTTCTCGTGCTGCTTCTGGTATACATCATCAACTGAAGCTAACATGAGGCACTTAGCTTTCGCTTTATCTTTTTCCCTTGTCTGACGGATATTCATATCCGTGATAGTGAAAACTGGACCTGGGACGGCGGGATCTTGAGTAGTAATAGGGTGGTCCAGCTTGTCATAGGCAATGGACATCTGGACAGACCTTTGCCAGTCATATAAGTCAGATTCAGTCAATTTGTTATCTAGATGTAACCTAGTCGTAGTCACAAGGTCGCTGCAATTAAGAGAGAGAGAAGAAAACACTTTTAGCATGATGCTCTTGCAAGTTTAGAGTGGTTTTTAATTTATCTAAACAGGATGGCTCTCACTGTTTCTCGAATCCCTCCTCAAACCATAAAAGAAGAATTAGCCAGGACTATTCTCACCGTACAATACTTGCTTAACCGTTCAGCCAGGTCAGTGTCGATACTTCGAGAGAGGTTTTCCAACGCTTTCACGAAGTTCCTTAATTAAATAACCTCTTTTCTCTGGGGGCGTAGCCCCGCTGACACCTTTCTAAGCACCTACTTGGTTTATAGCATTGACCATTAAGTGACGAATCTCCTGATAAGTAGCATGTACTCACAGTAGGATCGGGATCCAAAATATCATCGTATGATAATATTGAAGGAATCCTACCAACATTCATCAAACTCCAAAATGGTATGCATCTCTCTGCAAATTTCAGTTTCTTTAGAAATTCTCGATGTGGATTTTTGCCCCATGCTCTTATGACCTTGACTTTAGTTAATGATTGAATGTTTGATTTCGGATTGTGTTAGTATGAAAATTATGTGTAGAAATCACAACCAAAAATATTTTGACCGCAATCAATAACGGTGTCGAATTGTAGCGCGTTAGTAAGTGCGGATTGTCCATAGGGAAAGTGAGATCCGTTCAATTTCCGAATTAGATGAGTTGAAAATTTAAGGAAAAAAAAGAAAACAATTCATGATTTGTAATTGAATTTCAAAAATTAGAAAAATCTAGAACTAAAAGAAAGCATTAAAATCAAGAAGTGAGATGTGTGATAATTTCCAACCAACAATCAAGATTAGAAGTATGGCTCGTAGGAGTAGATCGGATCTATAGATATGATGAGATCTAATGATTACTCATTCTTATCCATTAACGAATTGATACTAGATCGATGAGAATTTACCGAGGGTTAAGGATCTTGCGGAGAATTTAAGGATTCCGCAACTCATCCTTTGTCCTTTCGATGAATCTCATTCAAATTCTAGCTTCTAGTTAATCAAATGATCAATAGTTGTTCCCTAGTTTCGAGTGAACACAATCAAGAAAGCATCATCTCGAAACTAGGTCATTAATCATTTGATTCACTAGAATTTACAAACATTATAGGATATAAGAATTGTAAAAGTGTCTAAATCATCATCATCTATTGATCGTCACAACTCCTATACGAGCGGAGATTTACTCAAACATCATAATATCAAACACAATCACAAATTGAGATCGAATCATAATGCTTGAATTAAAAGATAAGCAAGATATAGAAATTTCACCTTTATTTATCGACAAATTTCGTTACAACTCTTTTGAATTTACAAAAGGAAGGAACTAGATTGTCGATTTCGGCTTCGCTCGGCTCCTTGAGTCGCGGGTCGGCTTGGATCTCTTGCTCCGTTGAAATCCGGCGTCGCTTCTAAAGGTTGAAGGCTCTCTTGCTTGAATGGTACTCGGGATCTTGATCTTGATCTTGATTTTGAATTGGAATTAGGGTTAGGGTTTGAAGCACAAGTTGTGTCACTCAACTTGTGGGTAGAAGATGATGGGTGATTCTTGAACAACCTCAACCCTAGATCTAGGCTCCTTTTTATAGACCTCAAAACCCTAGATCTAGGATTTCAAATTTGAATTTTCCCTCCAAAAGTTTGTTAAGAAGAGCCTTCTAGAAATAGTTTGTTGAGCTGAGCCTTCTAGATGCGCCACGTGGAGTTTCTGGGGTCTTCTAGAAGCTTGGGCCGTTAGAGGTAAGCACGTGGAAAAATTGGAGAAGTTGGCGCCATCAAGCCTCCGCGGTTCCGCGGCGCAAGCAGGCTCCCGCCGTGGAACCGCGGCGCTTTGTGGGCCTTGGGGCTTGAGTCTTCAACTGTGGTCTTGGGCTGATATTTGGGCCATTTTATGATATGTTGAATCTTGTAATTAGCCTTTAATCACTTCCAGATCTTTAGCCTTTGAGTTGGCGTATTTTATCTGCACTGTTTTCTCAATTTTGGGCTTTGCTTCTGGAATTTCCTGTATAGACTCCAAGACAAGAGTTGCGCTATACAAGAATGATGTGATGCCATGATAAACACACAATTTCCCTAAAAGTGCCGGTTTTAAAGTCTAACACATGCAATCTGGTATTTCAGAGATGTTTTGCTAATATGTGCAATATGAATACCGAACACTTCTAGATGAGTGCAAATGATAGGGAAATTGCCATGTTAAAAATGCAGTATTTTCGACTGATCAAATTCCCCCAAACTTATTTTCGATCGTCTCGATCGAACTGTTTTATTAAAAAGAGATGGAGAAAATAAAGAAAGAGAAAAACTATCTAGCACACTTTCGTAGGCAACACGATTGCACTGAGCACGTGCAACAAGCCTTTAAACCTCTAGGTGTCCCTAGTAGGAGGAGTGTTGTCTCCTGAGGGTTTTCAGCGGATTGCACCCACAAAATCCAATAATAAAAGGAAGATCATGAATATTACATTTAAAGAAAATAATTGTAAAAGAAAAACCTTGAAAATTAGGGTTTCCAAATAAGCTAGCTTTTTGGTTGTCATGAGCCCTATCTTAATGGTCATGAAAAGATGTCAGAAATCACGTCCTCCCTCAATAAAACATCGTCTTATTCTTCATTCCTATCTTTCTTCCAAACATCGATCATATCACCCTGCGTGTGTGTAAAGGACATCCTTATACCCGGAGAATTCAATTCAAGCTATCATACTCTTGCCCATTAGCCTCAGTACTTTTTAATTAATGAATATTTAGATGTGCTCACACACTTTCATGCGACCGTTAATACTTCTTGAGGTACTAACCGACCGATTACTCATGTGCTTTCTTATTTGGTGTATTTTCCTCGTCTTGCACCACCTCAGGTATAGCAGTGACTCCCAGACCAGTTGGCCTTAGGGCACTAGGTGAAGAGACACCCTCGCTATATATTTTTTATTGCCCTTGGTGATAACAAAACCAGTGTCCATTTTTCTCACAATTTTATATTTTCTTCATTTTTTTTCATACATCGGCTTTAAGACAAGAGTATTTCAAGGTATCCTCTACTATCCCGGGCTTCAAGACGTGTGTAAGTGCGAATAGCAGGGTATCAACGTTCAAAATGTTTGGCTTCCCAGAATAGAAACTATTTTTCAGACTTATTTTTATCCTCAGATTAGTGACTTCCTTCATCTTACTAACCCTTGGGACAACGGCTCATAACTACTTATTACTAGTTCGTATAAGAAAACTTCTAATTTTCTTAGTTTTCTTAAATTTTTCTAATGTCATGGATGCAATTTTTCACTATCTAATCTTTTATTATCTTATTTATGTACAAAAAATGTTAAATATTTTTATATTTTGAAAATTTTAAAATTTTTATGGGTTTTGAAAATTTTTGAATTTTTATAGGTTTTTATGGTTTTTGAAAAATTTTACAGAAAATGATGAGCCAAAAAATTTTACACAAAAATTTTTATGGGTTTTGAAAATTTTAAATTTTTATAGGTTTTTAAAGAAATGTTTTGTGCTTATGCAAATGATATGCAAATGATGCAAAAAATAAGCACAAACCTCCCCTAAACTTGTTTTCAACAGTGTCCTCACTGTTGCCAACCGCTATATCTACAAAACCTGTAAGCCTGGGAGGAATTTATTAATGGGGGCAAAATATATAAGTGAAGATCCTCCCCCAAACTTATTCTTTTCACTCACCTCCATTCAAAAAGATGATGCAGTAATATACAAGACATGGAGGTGAGACGAAGAAATTTTAATCAAGATAAAATGGCTCCTGTATGAACAGGAGCTCCTCCGTGGGGTCAGTGGAAAAATACGGCTTTAGTCTATGTCCATTCACTTTGAAAAATGTGCCGTTTTTAACATTTTCTACCTCTACTGCCCCGTGCAGGTATACAGACCACACAACAAAAGGTCCCTTCCACCGAGATCGAAGCTTACCCGCGTGAAGGTGTAGTCGTGAATCATAAAGAAGGACTTGCTGACCAGGTGTAAATGTTTTCCTCAAAATGTTTTTATCGTGAAAAATCTTGGTCCTATTCTTTACGATTACAGCATTATCATAAGCTTCATCGCGGAGTTCGCTTAGCTCATTTAATTGCAGCTTCCGAAAGTTGCAGGCTTGGTTTAAATCAAAGTTGATTTCCTTAATAGCCCACAATGCTTTATGCTCTATCTCGACAGGTAAGTGACATGCCTTCCCAAACACTATCCTATATGGAGACATCCCTAGGTCGGTTTTAAATGCAGTTCTGAATGCCCAAAGAGCATCCGTCAGTTTGGTCGACCAATCTTTTCTATTCTTAGCAACAATCTTCTCCAGGATTTGTTTGATCTGTCTATTCGAAATCTCAGCCTGCCCGCTCGTTTGGGGATGGTAGGGTGTAGAAAGTCTGTGGTTGATTGCGTATTTCCGCATCAGAGTCTCGAAAGACCTGTTGAAGAAATGTGTCCCGTTATCGCTAATGATAGCGCGTCGGTGTCTAAATCGCGAAAAAATGTTTTCTTTTAAGAACTTAATGACAACCTTCTTGTCATTAGTGCGACATGGAATGGCTTCAACCCACTTTGAGACATAATCAACCGCAAGCAGAATGTACAAATTCCCAAAGGAGTTGGGAAAGGGACCCATAAAGTCAATGCCCCAAACATCGAAAATTTCAACAACCAAGATGGGTTGCTGAGGCATTTCATTTCTCCGGGAAATTCTACCCGTGTACTGACATTGTGTACAGGTTTTGCAATGCTCAAATGCGTCCTTGAATAAGGTCGGCCAATAAAATCCACATTGCAAAACCTTCTTCGCCGTCTTTTTAGGACCGAAGTGACCCCTACAGGCCTGATCATGACAAAAAGATAGAACACTCTTGAACTCTTCTTTCGGGACACACCGGCGAATGATCTGATCAGGACAATACTTAAACAGGTATGGATCGTCCCAGTAAAAGTGTTTTACTTGGGATAGAAAACGGTATTTGTCCTGTTTTGACCAATAGCTGGGTATAAGTCCCGTGACAAGATAGTTCACAATATCCCTGAACCAAGGTTCATTGGATACGCTCAAGAGTTGTTCGTCAGGAAACGAATCATTGATCGGCAGGGTCACAGGGGAAGAAGAGATGCGTGAAAGATGGTCGGCTACTACGTTTTCACATCCTTTCTTATCTTTGAAAACAAGATCAAATTCTTGTAATAGAAGGATCCAACGTATTAGCCTACCTTTTGCATCTTTCTTCGCCAGAAGATGTTTCAAAGAGGAATGGTCAGTGTACACAACTATAGGTGAGCCAATTAAGTAAGGCCTGAATTTTTCCAATGCAAATACAACTGCCAACAGTTCTTTCTCAGTGGTTGTATAGTTGATTTGTGCGTCATTCAGGGTCTTACTCGCATAATAGATCACGTGTGGCATCTTTTCAATGTGCTGTCCTAAGACTGCACCTACTGGAAAGTCTGATGCATCACACATCAGCTCAAAGGGGTAGTCCCAATTTGGAGACGATAGAACGGGGGCTGTAGTGAGGGAGTGTTTGAGTGAGTCGAATGCTGCCTCACAATCCGAGTCAAAGTGGAAAGTCGTATCCTTGGCCAAGAGAAGAGTTAAGGGTCTAGCAATTTTGCTAAAATCCTTAATGAATCTCCTGTAAAAGCCCGCATGGCCAAGAAATGATCGGATATCCTTGACGCTTTTGGGATGAGGAAGGTTTTGAATGACATCTATCTTAGCTCTGTCAACCTCAATGCCTTTCTGTGAAATAACATGTCCAAGCACAATTCCCTCTTGGACCATGAAATGGCATTTTTCCCAATTCAAGGTTAAGTTCTTCTCTTTGCAACAAGTAAGAACTGCGTCAAGATTTGTTAGGCAGTCAGAAAAAGAGTCTCCGAAAATCGAGAAATCGTCCATAAAGATCTCCAGAAAATTCTCTACCATGTCAGAGAATATCCCCATCATACACCGCTGAAAGGTAGCGGGAGCATTGCATAACCCAAAAGGCATGCGTCTATAAGCAAATGTGCCAAAAGGACAAGTAAAAGTGGTTTTATCGTGATCCTTTTTGGCTATGGGGACCTGATTATAGCCAGAGTATCCGTCCATAAAGCAATAATACGCACGTCCAGCTAAGCGTTCCAGCATCTGATCAATGAAAGGTAGAGGAAAGTGGTCTTTCCTCGTGGCGGCATTGAGTTTTCTGTAATCAATACATACACGCCACCCACTTTGGGCGCGTGTCTGAATCAACTCATTTGCCTCATTGGTAATAACAGAGATGCCATATTTCTTAGGGACGATATGTATTGGACTCACCCATTGGCTATCGGAGATTGGGTATATGATACCACTATCAAGGCATTTGACGATCTCTTTCATCACCGCTTCCTTCATGACGGGGTTCAACCGTCTTTGTGGTTCTCGGGTTGGTCTGGCATCATCCATCAAGTGTATATGATGTTCGACAATCAAGGGACTAATCCCTTTGATGTCCGCCTGATTTGTACTCAAAAACTATCTATTACCGCAATCAAGAACGGCATCGCATGAAGCTAGCCAGTGAGTACGGGTCGGTCCACAGGGATGTTGTGAATCTCCTAATCGTTCTAACGAGTTAATTCCGATGGGAGCCGGATTGATTAAATCTAAAAACTAAATTAATCTATATCTAAATCTTGCTAGGGTTAGGTCTTGGTTAAGTTTGGAAAGTCTATAAATCTCACCGCTTTCTATACCCATATGAAGATCTAATTAGGTGTTATGGTAATTATTAATAAAAGGGATTAGAACCATATGGGAAGATGTTTTCTTCCTCTAGGTTCTTGTCCTTCCTTTATAAATCCTTACCCTAACCTCCATGGAAAACCATCACAACCGGGCCTTTATACTACGGTATCACCGCTACCTCGATGGATAGGGTGCCGTAGGGAGCGGTATATGCATGTATGCATAGAGTCCTATGAAAATATATAACGGGCAAGAAAAGGGATGAGAGATTTTCGTCTCTCAAACCTTCCCCAGATCTAACCCTAACAAGCGAGGAGACTACTCACTCATTAGGGAATTTAAGAACATTTATCTAGGGCAGAGAATAAAAGATTAACTAGGGCAAGGAATTAAATTTATCTAGGGCAAGAATAGAAAATTAACCTAGGGCAGAAAATAAAGAACTTACAAAAATGATACTCTCCAAAAGAATACTGAATTTATTAATGAAGGGAGGCATGGCCTTTACAATGATTTAGAGATCCTATTTATAGAGGATAGGAAACCCTAGGTTACAATTGATTCGCATGTCTACATTTACCAAATATCCTTAGGAAGACCTAGTCAAAGTAGACTTCAAGCTTTGGTAAAATTTTATGTCTGAAAATTTTGGAACTGATTCTGGGCTTCTTGGGCTTTTTATTTCTTTGGATCTTTATTCAATTTGGCTTCTCTATTTCTTCCAGATCTCCAGTGAACAATTGCAGTGGACTTTTAACCGTTTGCTTTGTAATCTTGGACCTTGCGTTGCCTTGTACTGATCTTTTGTGTAGGCTTGATTAAGATCCTTCTATTTGTTGGTCAAAGTCCCTTTTTTGTGTCGTCTTTTGTCTTTTTCACTGTTTTCGCTCCAAGAACTTGTAACCTGTAATATGTAGCAGACATGCGTCAAAAGCACCTTTTATTTGTAAAAATAATAAGAATGGGGAATATAATAATACAATATTATGGTGTGAACAAATACCCCCAAACTTATCTTTTGCTCGTCCTCGAGCAAACTTATTTTTTTTATTCTCTACAAAAAACCTAACCGCACTTTCGCAGGGAAACGCGATTGCACTGAGCTTGTGCAATAAGCCGTTAAACCTCTAGGTGTCCCTAGTAGGAGGAGTGTTGTCTCCTGAGGGTTTTCAGCGGATTACACCCACAAAATCCTATCAATTCGGCCTTTCGACTTTTGTTCTCTAATTAGGTTTTCTAACAAGGAATTCTATTATCTTCTACTCATAAATCATCCACCCATATTCTTCACACTTCCACATTATTTAACTTAAGATTATATATGTTCTGCAGACCTACTTAGCTATCGGCATTTCTTAAGTATACAAGTTCTATTCTTCACTCCTTTCTCTCATCTAAACTCCAATCACATATCCCCACGTGTGTGTATAATTCACCCCTACACTTGGAAATTCAAAACAAGCAATCATACCCTTGTCCGTTGTCCAAAGTAATTATTAGTAGGTGAATTTTTAATTGAATTTTGCTTACACATCCTTCATGCGACCGTTAATACTTCTTGAGGCACCAACAACCGATTACAAGATATGTTTGCACTTTAAAGCGTAATTTCTAATCTTGCAACACCCAAGGCTTTTAGCAGTGACTCCCAAACCAGTTGGTCTAAGGCACTAGGTGATGAAGCATCCTCGCTAAATATTTTTCTATTTTTACAGCCTTAAGTAATCACAAAAACCAGTGTTCATTTTTTTTTCTTTTCTTTATTCACTCTTTTTTTTCTTCTATTTTCTTCGTACTTAGGACTTTAGACAAGAGCATTTCAAGGTCTCTTCTACTATTCCAAGTTTCAAGATGCGTGATTGTGCAAATTGTAGGGTATACGTTTTCAGAATCTAGACTTAAGCTAGGAACTATTTTTCAAACTTATACTCTAATGAGAACATCAATACTCTTCTTTCGTTTCGACTTAGCCCAAGAAGTAAACCCAAAATTTGCCTATTTCTAAATAAACTACAAGGCATATACTTTCTACCGTTAAACTTTAAGGAATGTTATTTTTAGGGTTTTTAATTTACTAAGTCTAAGATCTAGTTATTCCTAGGCAGTTAACCTATTTGTCAAACTCAAGTCAATTAGCCAAAATTGAATACAATAATTTTTATAATTTTTGAAATTTTTCAATTTTTATGGGTTTTCAAATAAGTATGCAAATGCAAAAATATGTACAAATGAATGCGAAGGAAAAAGACGTACCGAGCATAACCCCAAACTTGAACTTGACAGTATCCTCACTGTCATGCTAAACCAAGAGGGTCAAAATTGTCGGCACTCCCCTGTTTATTTATTTACAATTTTTTTTATTTTTTTATGTTTTGAAATTTTTTTATTTTTTTATAGAAAAAGAAAACAAAGAATATATATACATATATACAACAAGGTTCCCCCAAACTTAAGCTTGGCCTTACACAAGCCAAAGATTAGCACCAACCATTCAAAAATCTTATCGTGGTAAAGGTATAGTTGGTGCAATAATGGGGTGTAGAAGAAAGAAATGAGAAACACGCGAGACCGTGTGGAAAGAAGAATGGTAGAATATGGTCTCGGTGGGGGAGAAGAATGGCGGAAAGGAGAAAGAAGGGTCGCGCGATCTTGAGGGTGTAAATCGAGTGAATAAATTAGCGTAATTTGTGATGACCGATGTGTTAAAAGCGATTGCGCTAACCTATCAACCCGTCGAGAAATGGGATCAAATCCCTCAAGATTCGCAAGAAAACATGGGTACGCCGAACGTGGTATTGAAGATGAAAGCGTAACGGTCTCTTGTACGGTCGGAACAATAGGAAGGACGAAAGGGAGTGAATTAGGGATAGTATCATTCTCACCGTAGTAAACTGTCTCGAACTTGAAAAATTCCATTAATGGTTCGAAACAACTGGAAGCAACCGAGTCTGATGGTTCAACTAACTCATCTGAAAATGTAAAGGACTCAAACTCGGGCGGGGAGACATCAACATCGTCCGAAAAAGTGAAACACTCGTAGGTGTTATCGTCTGTGAGAACTGTGTCAGATTCAAAGGAAAAAATTTCAAGCTCACAGTCTTCAAGCGGGGTCGGAACGATGGAAAGGAGGGAGGGTGATATAATAGTCAAAGGTTCAGAAGGATGAATTGGAAAATCAGACACATCAAATAAAAATGATTCAACCTCAATATTATCCTCAAAACTCTCCTCAATACTATCCTCAATATTTAACTCATCCATGCCATTATCATCAAAATCAAGACGCATATGAGATTCGGGAGAAACATTTAATAACTCGGGATGATGATTTGCACATAAAATTTCAATTAAATCAATAGGTTCATCATCCGAAATATTCCCGGCGTCTAAATATTCTCAATCAAGTGAAAATTAATTTTCTTAGACACCTCATCAAAAGCATGGATATCTATCAATTTAGGTTCTAGATGGGAGGTGTAAAAATCGAAAGGATTAGGTGCGGTTTCACTCGAAAGGGGTTCCTCACAATTTGGCAAATCAAACACTACAAAATCACACAACTCATTTTTATTTTGAACTTGTGAATCATTTAGGACATTCGATGGAAAACTGGAGTTGTGGGCTTCAATTGGGTAAGGGTAGGTTTGATTTGGAAATCCTCTCTCATTCTCACTCTGTCCAACCGCCTCCTTATACATTAAAAAATTTGAAGCTAGCGGGAAACTAGCTACCGTTTCACTAAGTTGCATAAGGGCGGCCACGGACGCTTCCACATTCCTAGTCATTTTGTTTGTTGCTGCGATATACGCCTCCAACGACTCTTCCAAACTAGACTTGGGTGGTAAGGGGGTTTCAGTAAAAGATTCGAAATCGTGTGGATATGCAAAACTCCCAACAGACTGAGTAGAAACGGTGTCTAGTGAAGGTGGGAAGGTCGGGTAGGACTAGTAGGAAGTGGGTAGTTAGGCAGGGATAGGGTCAATATATGGATAACAAGGTGAATAATCGTGTGGATCCCTAGAACTAGATGAGTGGAGAGGGATGAAAGATCGGCTGCGAGATTGAGCAATATGCTCAGCAATGGACATCGGCTTAGGAGTGACAGCAGGACTTGAAAAAGTGGTATCAACAAATGGGGGCGGTACAGGTTGACTTGGTTGACACAAAGTGGGTTGAAAAGTCAAACTGTTTCTCCTAGACACCTCTATTTGATCTTTCAAAGATTTTTTAGGCAAGGAAGGATCGTTTTTAAATTGACCGAACAAATTGACGTACGACGCAAAATTAGGTTCGGGATACCAAAGTTCGGCAAGTGATTTATTATGTGGAGTACCCATGTTGGAAGGAAGGGTGAAAGAAAGAAAGATGTGTGGTGGTTGTGCAAGGATTTATTTGCGGCAAAAATTTTGCAAGTTTCTATAAAAGATTTGTCCCTTTTTTTTTCTTTTTCTTTATTTGGAAATTGTTGCAACAAGATTGTTAATTAAAGATATGCAACCAAAAAATATTACTTGCAATCAGTTATTATTTTAAGCATATCACAAAGAATCTTTATTTGGAAAAAATTGTTGCAAAAAGATATTCGAGAAAAGATATGCAACAAAAAAGATTACTTGCAATCACTTTCTAATTTAAACAAATCACAAAAATCCTGCACAAGATTGTTATATGGAAGGGAATATATTTTTAAAGCGCACGGAATCCTGCAGGAATTTTTAGAAAAGATATTTCAAAAATTACAGAGGAGAAAGAGCGGAGCTTACAGAAAAAAAATTTGCCAGATGATATCGCGAGATTGCCGCCCTTCCGCGGCCAAAGTGGGGTTCCCACCGCGGTTCCGCGGTGATCTAGTCGGCGCGGATCCCAAGAAATTTTCTGCACTCCTGATTTCGTAGTTCCCTTCTGTTTTGATATTTTGTTTTCTGTTTGTCTTTCTGTAAATTTCCAGATCCGAGTTTGTATATCCTGCAAAATTCAAACAACAAAGTATCATTTCCAAAAAATAACAATTGATATATTTTTATAATTTTTGGATTTTTTAGATTTTTATGATTTTTTTAATTTTATTATTAACCCGAAATCGCAAAAAGGAAAGTTCTACGCCATCCCCGGCAACGGCGCCATTTGATTTGTACTCAAAAACTATCTATTTCCGCAATTAAGAATGGCGTCACATGAAGCTAGCCGGTGAGTACGGGTCGGTCCACAGGGATGTTGTGAATCTCCTAATCGCTCTAACGAGTTAATTCCGATGGGAGCCGGATTGATTAAATCTAAAAACTAAATTAATCTATATCTAAATCTTGCTAGGGTTAGGTCTTGGTTAAGTTTGGAAAGTCTATAAATCTCACCGCTTTCTATACCCATATGAAGATCTAATTAGGTGTTATGGTAATTATTAATAAAAGGGATTAGAACCATATGGGAAGATGTTTTCTTCCTCTAGGTTCTTGTCCTTCCTTTATAAATCCTTACCCTAACCTCCATGGAAAACCATCACAACCGGGCCTTTATACTACGGTATCACCGCTACCTCGATGGATAGGGTGCCGTAAGGAGCGGTATGTGCATGTATGCATAGAGTCCTATGAAAATATATAACGGGCAAGAAAGGGGATGAGAGATCTTCGTCTCTCAAACCTTCCCCAGATCTAACCCTAACAAGCGAGGAGACTACTCACTCATTAGGGAATTTAAGAACATTTATCTAGGGCAGAGAATAAAAGATTAACTAGGGCAAGGAATTAAATTTATCTAGGGCAAGAATAGAAAATTAACCTAGGGCAGAAAATAAAGAACTTACAAAAATGATGCTCTCCAAAAGAATGCTGAATTTATTAATGAAGGGAGGCATGGCCTTTACAATGATTTAGAGTTCCTATTTATAAAGGATAAGAAACCCTAGGTTACAATCGATTCGCATGTCTACATTTACCAAATATCCTTAGGAAGACCTAGTCAAAGTAGACTTCAAGCTTTGGTAAAATGTTATGTCTGGAAATTTTAGAACTGATTCTGGGCTTCTTGGGCTTTTTATTTCTTTGGATCTTTATTCAATTTGGCTTCTCTATTTCTTCCAGATCTCCAGTGAACAATTGCAGTGGACTTTTAACCGTTTGCTTTGTAATCTTGGACCTTGCGTTACCTTGTACTGATCTTTTGTGTAGGCTTGATTAAGATCCTTCTATTTGTTGGTCAAAGTCCCTTTTTTGTGTCGTCTTTTGTCTTTTTCGCTGTTTTCGCTCCAAGAACCTGTAACCTGTAATATGTAGCAGACATGCGTCAAAAGCACCTTTTATTTGTAAAAATAATAAGAATGGGGAATATAATAATACAATATTATGGTGTGAACACCGCCATGGTCCAACCAAACGCCTCCCTATTAGATCTCAATACCGATAAAAGTGCATTCTCTTGCTCTGATGCTAGAGAAGCGGAAATCATAACCGGTAAAGACTCATTCTCACCTAAATATGCATATTTAAGATGAGAAGGTAAAATTTTGAGATCTAATGCTGGCGGAGAAATAATAGAAGGTAGGATCATCGAGTGATTTTCGGAGTCACAAAGAAGCTCATAGCCTGTAAAAGATACAGACTCGGATGGTGATGAGTCAGGAGTGTCAGACTCAAGCGTGGAAATGGTGTCCTTACTAAGATCATGTGCAAGGTCAAACAGTGATGTGGTAGTGTCGTCGAGATCTGTAAAGCAAAGTTCCTCAACTCCGCAACTTTCGGGAGCAATCTCGTGGACAGAGCACACATCAAGGATATGAGCAGAGGGTTCTGATGGCTGACTTCTAATTTTGTAGATGTTTAGTTCAATGGTCATATTTCCAAATGATATGTTCATTGAACCATTTCTACAGTTAATGACAGCAATGGAAGTGGCGAGGAATGGTCGACCCAAAATCACCGGAATTTGGCTCCGGGGGTTTGCTACAGGCTGTGTATCGAGAACAATGAAGTCTACAGGGAATACAAATTCCCCGACCTTTATCAACACATCCTCTAGTTCACCCCTAGGTTTGGTGATCGAACGGTCTGCCATTTGGAGAGTGCAGTGAGCTGATTTCAACTCTCCAATCCCTAGCTGCTCATAGACAGAATATGGAAGTAGGTTAACACTTGCGCCAAGGTCTAAAAGAGCACGGTTGATGTTTTTACCCCCAATAGAAATCGATATCGTAGGACATCCTGGGTCCTTACGTTTCTTTGGTAGCTCGGGGATAAAAGCAGTGCTAATGTTATTAGACATGAAGACCTTCTTCGTTACTTGAGTCTTCCTCTTCCTAGTGCACAAGTCCTTAAGAATTTTCGCATAAGCGGGGACTTGTTGAATCGCATCTAGGAGAGGGATGTTGATGTTAACCTGTTTGAACATTTCCATAATTTTCTCCATATGTGGACTCGATTTGTTAGCCCTTAACCGATTCAGGTAAGGAGCTTTAGCAATGAGTGCTGGGTCCATCATAGGAGAAGGAAGTGGGGGTAGACGTGATCCCGAAAGAGGAGTAGGGATCGTCTGTGGAGGAGTAGAAGAGGTGGGCTGAGGTGTCGAGCCTACTGGGAAATGGAGAATAGGCTCGCGAGAAGGCGGTGGGGTAGGAGAACAAGAATCAGAAGTAGAAGCGTGTGTGTGAGGAAAGGTTTCAGCCGGGGTGTTGATAGGATCAACTTCTTACCCAACACGGTTATTCAGCAGTCTTCCTGATCTCAACGTTGTGACGGAATTTACATTGTAATGCCCAGGATTCGGTAGGGGTTGAGACGGAAGTTTCCCTTTTTCTCTCGCACTCATTTCGGCTTTAAGTCGTGCAATTTCAGCTTCCATCGTTCTGATACTCTCAGCTTGGGACGCTGAGTTTTTCTTTATATCACTGACGGAAGACCTAACTTCGGCCGACACTTCCATGAAATTTGACAAGAGTGATTTCATGGTTTGAGTGAATTGAGAGAACTCGTCAGAACAGGTCGACTGCATAGGATTAGACGGCGCAGGAGGGTTGACCTGGTTTTGGAAATTTTATGACTGGTAGGGGTGCTGGGTGAGTTAAAGTGGTTGCTGTTGTGGTGGAGGGACCCTTTGGAAATGATTTGGATTTGAAACCGTGTTTTGGGATTGGTTCCAAGCAAAATTCGGGTGATTCCTCCAACCCTGATTGTATGTGGAAGAAAAAGGGTCGTTTCTAGGTCTTTGAAATGCGACATTGGTATGCTCGAGACCTTGAAACTGAGAGTTTAATGGACATTCTTCCGTTAAGTGAGAAGGATCAGAACAGCACCCACATACAGTTTTGGGGAACGACATCGGGTTTAGGGAGGCTGCTAAGAATTTGTGTTCCATAGCTTCGAGCTTCTTTTGCATTGCTGCCATCTCAGCTCGAACACTTATGGACACGTCAATTTGGTGTACGCCACCCCTGGACGATGGCTAGGTTCCACTCTCCCACTGTAAGGACTTTTCAGCGAACTCTTCTAAATATCTCCAAGCTTCCCCATCATCCTTGGTCATAAAGGTGCCTTGACACATGTTTTCAAGGTTTTGTTTAGTGGTAGGGTTAATGCCCTCATATATGATTCGGCAAAGGTCCCATCTCGCGATGCCGTGATGTGGGCATTGAACCAAAAGATCCTTGAATCGTTCAAAGCATTTTGAGAATGGTTCAGCTGGAAGATGGGTGAATTGATATAGTTCGCTACGGATTCGAGCTGTCTTTTGCATAGGGTAAAATTTCTTAAAGAATGCCGCAACGAATTCTTCCCAATTCATGATGGAATGTGCGGTGGTGTTATACAGCCACTTCTCGGCTATATCGCACAAGGTAAATGGAAGAAGTCGTAGACGCATGGCATCCACAGAAAGTTGTGACGTACCCATCATCGCGCATTACGTTTTCAAATTTGGTGATAAAAACGTATGCGTCTTCAGTCTCGAGACCGTGGAATTTGGGTAGAAGGTTGATGTACTGGGGTTTAATCTCAAAGTTATCCTCATTGGCTGGTGGAATGGATAGGCAGGTCGAGAGAGGACCTCGCAAAGGGTAGCACCTCTCTTGGAGAGAGATGCGGGGAGGATTCTGCGCACCAACGGACGGCGGCAGAGCAGCGGTAAAGAGGTTCGATGGAGATGGATCCATCGGTGTGGGTGTGGTGGTGGGTAAAAGAGAGGTAAATGGAGAAATACCGACTTCGGAGTCGATCGAGGGGACGCGGACAAGTCGGGCACTAGAATCCTGTGTCCAGCCTATCTTGCACTAAAAAGGGTTAGTACAAGTGGCAGCGTGACTTATAATTAGGGGAAATGAGTGAATGCGGTGTTTGTTTTGAAAAATGATACGGAATTTTTGAAAATATGATGCGATCACAACAAATGCAACAAGCAACCCTAAAATCTATGGTCACCTAGGTCAGGCTCTAGACCGCTCCTAACTGCCAAAAGACAAGTCACAGGATCAATCCTCCACTTCCTCTTTGTCTCTCCTGTGGCCAAGTAAGTGCCAGGTAAGTGGGAGGTTCTCCACTACGTAAGTAGTGGGCCTAATTAAGTAACCACTAGCCTTCGACACACTTGCCTTAGACACTACAAAAGAAACGCGGATAAACAATGGATTACCCACGGCCTTCTTCTGTCCTAGGTGAGCGCGACGGTCCTTAGAGTCATCTCTAGATATTTTTTAGTTAATGAGGGTAAATGCGGATGCAAGTTTATGATTTTTAGGGCTTAGGAAGGGTAATGAACTCCCCACCTAATCTGGATTTGGCCGTGCCCCTTAATGTCCGTGTTAATTATGCAAACCCACAAAATCAAAAACAAGCACAATTTATTTTGCTTTTTGCGGCGCTGCGATTTTTGCAAAGAAACCTGCAACAAATTGTTAATTGGAGCAGATGAGGAAGGAGATAAGAAAGTTAGAAAGTACCTGAAAAATTTTTATGCAGCGAAGACCTGAAGAAGCCGCGGAACCGCCGCAATAAAGCCCTTATGCCGCGGAAACACGGTGCTACAGTGGGATCCCTGCACAAAAAATTTACAGAACACTCCTGATCTCTTCCTTAGTCCTCTGGAATTCTTCAAACAATTTTCCGATTGCACAGCAAGCTCCAGATTTCCTTGCAATTAACCACAACAACTCGTTTAGTGTTTTGCGTGAGTTTTGATCTAAAAATATTGATGGAATAAACTTTTCAACTCAAATTTCAAAAAAAATAAACAAATTAGCACACGATCCCCGGCAACGGCGCCATTTGATTGAATGTTTGATTTCGGATTGTGTTAGTATGAAAATTATGTGTAGAAATCACAACCAAAAATATTTTGACCGCAATCAATAACGGTGTCGAATTGTAGCGCGTTATTAAGTGCGGATTGTCCACAGGGAAAGTGAGATCCGTTCAATTTCCGAATTAGATGAGTTGAAAATTTAAGGAAAAGAAAAGAAAACAATTCATGATTTTTAATTGAATTTCAAAAATTAGAAAAATCTAGATCTAAAAGAAAGCATTAAAATCAAGAAGTGAGATGTGTGATAATTTCCAACCAACAATCAAGATTAGAAGTATGGCTCGCAGGAGTAGATCGGATCTATAGATGTGATGAGATCTAATGGTTACTCATTCTTATCCATTAACGAATTGATACTAGATCGATGAGAATTTACCGAGGGTTAAGGATCTTGCGGAGAATTTAAGGATTCCGCAACTCATCCTTTGTCCTTTCGATGAATCTCATTCAAATTCTAGCTTCTAGTTAATCAAATGATCAATAGTTGTTCCCTAGTTTCGAGTGAACACAATCAAGAAAGCATCATCTCGAAACTTGGTCATTAATCATTTGATTCACTAGAATTTACAAACATTATAGGATTTAAGAATTGTAAAAGTGTCTAAATCATCATCATCTATTGATCGTCACAACTCCTACACAAGCGGAGATTTACTCAAACATCATTATATCAAACACAATCATAAATTGAGATCGAATCATAATGCTTGAATTAAAAGATAAGCAAGATATAGAAATTTCACCTTTATTTATCGACAAATTTCGTTACAACTCTTTTGAATTTACAAAATGAAGGAACTAGATCGTCGATTTCGGCTTCGCTCGGCTCCTTGAGTCGCGGATCGGCTTGGATCTCTTGCTCCGTTGAAATCCGGCGTCGCTTCTAAAGGTTGAAGGCTCTCTTGCTTGAATGGTACTTGGAATCTTGATCTTGATTTTGAATTGGAATTAGGGTTAGGGTTTGAGGCACAAGTTGTGTCACTCAACTTGTGGTTAGAAGATGATGGGTGATTCTTGAACAACCTCAACCCTAGATCTAGGCTCCTTTTTATAGACCTCAAAACCCTAGATCTAGGATTTCAAATTTGAATTTTCCCTCCAAAAGTTTGTTAAGAAGAGCCTTCTAGAAATAGTTTGTTGAGCCGAGCCTTCTAGATGCGCCACGTGGAGTTTCTGGGGTCTTCTGGAAGCTTGGGCCGTTAGAGGTAAGCACGTGGAAAAATTGGAGAAGTTGGCGCCATCAAGCCGCCGCGGTTCCGCGGTGCAATCAGGCTCCCGCCGCGGAACCGCGGCGTTTTGTGGGCCTTGGGGCTTGAGTCTTCAACTATGGTCTTGGGCTGATATTTGGGCCATTTTATGATATGTTGAATCTTGTAATTAGCCTTTAATCACTTTCAGATCTTTAGCCTTTGAGTTGGCGTATTTTATCTGCACTGTTTTCTCAATTTTGGGCTTTGCTTCTGGAATTTCCTGCATAGACTCCAAGACAAGAGTTGCGCTATACAAGAATGATGTGATGCCATGATAAACACACAATTTCCCTAAAAGTGCCGGTTTTAAAGTCTAACACATGCAATCTGGTATTTCAGAGATGTTTTGCTAATATGTGCAATATGAATACCGAACACTTCTAGATGAGTGCAAATGATAGGGAAATTGCCATGTTAAAAATGCAGTATTTTCGACTGATCAGTCAACAAATCATAAGTCACATGTCAAGTTCTACCCGTCATTATCCGAGTTAATTTGAACCCACCCGTACATACCCTTGATTTTAGTCAACAAGGTAATATGACTGTCCCAAACCAACGCATCTATCTATGCTGCATATGAATATCCAACAGCTACCATACATTGTGCCTTGACTTTAGTCAACAAACACAGCTTGAATACTATTGACTATCTATATGAAATGACGGAGGGCTACGAATGGTTTTAGCAAAACCGTGAACGTAGTGAACTTGATATAATCGAAGGAACCTGATACTTTTTAAAAAGAGTGGTTAAAGCTCCGCAATTAAAAATTCTGATCTTTTAAAATAACCGAGTGGTTTCTTTTAAATTTGTTCCAATGATTAAACTATGGTTTATTTTCTTTGCATTATAATAATGCGTCCCATCTTTATCCTATCATTGCAGAAAACAACGAAAATACCACGTCCTCTTATGTCATCCGCATTCGCCACGGGGTTCCGTCATCACCCGTTAGGTTACTTAACTAACGACAGAGCGGGGGCTGGGCTAGCACGGGTGTAAAACATAAATGACGTCTAATAGCTATCATATATAGATATTGTGCATTCGTCAGACTCAATAATAGGCATTCCAGATCACTGATGAACTTTATTGGATATACTAGCAATCCGCATTTGCTTTGAGCCTGCAATAAAAGACGGATTACACAGTTGTGATGAATAGCCATTACCCAAACCCTAGACCCCTACGGGTACGGCAAACTACCCGCCAAGTACCCGAAGTGAAGCGGTCTCCCTCAACAAAGTGAGTAGGCCACTAAACACTTCAAAGTACCCGGTAGTTTGTTCACCCCATCTTGGGTCTATCCTAGGAGCAAAAACAGTAAAAAGAAATAATACAACGGTGGCTACAACCGCAACCTGGATGCGTCCCGCAAAAGAATATTACATCATATTACATTTACATTGAATGAATGAATATTAAACCCATCTCAAACCCCGGCTAATCATCACAACATTCTAATCAAGTCCATATACACAAACAGTAAACATTACAGAAATGTGCAACCCCCTGCCAACCGACATACTAGTAGTTAGGGGAAGTTTACGAACACATCAAACATTACAGATAAAAACCCAATTAGCAAATAACTTAGAACATCGATCGACTTCCATTTTCCGTGTCTGCCCCAAAAGCAAAGCAGCACTGAAGTAACCTGGGTAGAAACAGAATATACAGGAAACCAAAACACCAAGAAATATGAATTACTGAGCAAATCCGAGTCAACTCGGAGTTGACTCGGCGGTGGATCCGCGTCCAAAAGCACCTTCTTACCGCGGATCCGCGGCCGTCTTGCCGAGTTAGGGGCTCGTATTTTCCCAGTATTCTTATATTTCCCTGCTGTAAATTTTAAGGCATATCATATAATTTTTTAGACATGTTTAAAATTAAAAGAAACTGTTAGGGTTCAGGGTTTCGTTTTCGTGTTTTCCGTCGATCGAACTTCTAATTAGTTGCTAACAAGCTAGTAATGGTTTAGTTGGCTCTGATACCACTGTAAGTCCATATCACGCACCCCACAAACTTGCGGGGAGGCGGAAAATATGAAAAACGATTATCAAAGCTTCGTAACACGGACTTGATCGCATGAATCGTATCTAAACCGTTACTAGCAAACTACGAGAGGTTTAACTACTCGGATTCGAAGTTATACCTCACGTTACTTGTCCTTCAGGTCTTCATCGCTGTCCTCCACTCCTCGTAGGCTCCTTGGAACATCGGCACCTCAACGGCCTCCTCGAGTCAAAGACGATCCACCCGAGAGCTCCTACGCCAAGCTTGATCTCTAACTTGAGATAACTAGGTTGCTCAAAGTGCTAATCTAAGCTACCTAGGGGATATAGAGTGAGGTTATGGATGTATTAGTCTAGCTAATCCTTGATCTCAACACATGAGAGGGGAGGATTAGGGTTTCAAGAGAGAACTTGAGGACAGAGAAGATGAGCATAAGAAATGAATATAAAAGCTTCTCACTTCTAATATATTATGAAGCATAAGAAAATCAAAATGAATAAATCAAAATGCATTATCATCATGCTTCATTAAATATATGCAATGAATCATAAAGTGAGTCATTAAGCAATAAATGCTTCATTAACTCACTTGAATGATTCATCTAAGTGAGTCACTAATGTATTAAATGCTAATGCCACCTTACCCCTCATGTCATCATCCATCTAGAAGCTTCCCGATAAATTACGAGAACGCCCCTCCTATCCGTGAAAACACGGAAAAACTTTAGACTGTATAAATCCAATAACCTGATACTAGTATCTGGCTTAAACCAAAGCCGGCTAGTAAAAACTGTCCGAACGTCGTACGTGCGTAAACACACGTACGCGTCCGAACCCTTGTCGTAAAACCATACGACCTCTATATCGTTTCGCCTGGAGCAGGGAAACCCTCTGTATGGGACTCTAAAGACTCGACACTACGCTGGCAGTGGGTTTAACCACAGACCGCAAGCGGCACTAGCTGTACGTAACGGTCCCCAGGTAGATGTCGATAAGAAGGCCGATGAGGAAACCCATCTGAACTCCTACTGAGCCTGATGTGACAATCTTCGTACAGTCCGGTCTGCTCGTCTAAGACTATCGCATATAGAGCCTAGGGGGTGGCAAGCGTCAGTCCCCTAATAGCGGTATAAGTCGTGTCGGAGCGTAGCCCATTACACCCTGAGAAACTACTGGAACCTACCAGTAAATCTCGCTTGCCCTGGCCAGGGACTTTGCGTAATGGCTCTCTGACACAGCGCGATATCGACTCTCAATACCGGGAGAGACGAATCATGTCTAACCGCCACTGCCTCTAAGTGCTCGGGACTGCACCCAACTGCTACATGTTTGCACGACTCTATTGAGCTGTGGTAGGGTAGCAATCTAAGAACAGTGGGACACACTTGAAGCGAAGTAGCAGTGTCAAGTCTGCGGACTATGCTGTACTCATGTCACCTGGGAACTGTTAACTGACGACGGGTATAATACCAACCAATCAGTTCCCCTGCGAGTCCTGTCCGGTGTACCCGTAACCTAACGAGCACATGTATACTATCTCCAGTACGACGTACTGATGGTTGTGGGACAGACCATCTCCCCAACTGGGATGAGAAGCATACACACTAGTCTACTCCGGAATATCGATGCCCTGTCTCGATAATCCTACGACTAGGGACAAGTATAGGATGTTGTTTATAGACTACCCAGCCCCCACTAGTGTGACTGCCATCACAACGCTGGTAATCAAGCAAAGATCCTATGGGCTCTACTAATATGTATAAGTGATACGTTACAAGAAACATATGCACATATTAAAGTAGACGCAAACCAAGTAGCATACTACTATTTTTAGCAAGACTGTATATACAACTGTGAATATCCCAAGCTTCCATTAAGTAATATACATACAAGTATGATACAATAATGGCCCCTAGGGCATATACACTAACAGCAGCAATTCACCCATTTACAACAGGGTTCGATGTGGACCAAATCTGTGGATGAGTATGATGCTGAGTTTACCATGCTCAATAGGTAAGATGTGTCTCAATATTCGATTTTCTAATATCACATACTACACTGCTAACACAAGTCCTTAACAGGTTCGCGGCATACTTGATACCGACTGCTGAGATCAGGTCCAGACGATTTCAGCAAGGGTTAGATCAGGAGATCCAAGCTGCCTTAGCTACAGGGGATTTCCCAACCCACGAACTGGCCCTGAAAGCTGTCCGTCGATATGAGGCAGTGGTGAAGATGAAAGGTAGACCCTAATCTGTCGGGGTGAAGCGCTCTGCCACTAAGATGGCAGGAGGAGCCTCTTCAAGGCTACCTTTTGTGCCCAGGAGACCAGGAGTACCAATCAACCAGCCCAGCACAGCCTTTTGCACCTACTGCAGGAGGGATGGACACCTAGCGAAGGACTGTCGGCGTGCAAATCATCTTTGCTTAGTCTGCGGCTCAGCCACACATGATATTGGGTCTTATCCTCGAAGACTCAATCCAAATGCTGCACCCATACCAGCAATCACTTATCAGCAGCAACCAGCCATCTAGGCACCTGCTCCATGACTAGCTATCCCAGCTGCACCACCTCGTGGACCGACTGCACCTCCTCCTCGTTAGTTCCATCAAGCTCAACGGAACTTACCTTAAGGAAAACGGAACGGACAGAGGAATGCTCCTCCAGCAAGGAGGAATGTACCGAGGCGACAGGCTTTCACAATGACTGTGGAAGAAGCTGAAGCCACTGGCCAAGTCATCACTGGTAAACCATTCAAATCTTTCAAAGTTGTTCAATACTTTTTATATCCATATATTTTTCTATACCTAAACCTATCCCACATAACTTAGGTACGATCTTAGTAGCCTCACTTCCTGCACTAGCACTCTTCGATACTGGAGCATCTCATTGCTTTATGTCACAACGGTTTGTCCGAACTCATGCGATTCTAGTCAAACCTCACGTATCCAGCTGGAATGTCAGTTCAGGGAACGGCATTCTAAAGGCAATAATGGGATACGACCTGTGTCCAGTGGTCGTCTGCAGCAGAGAATTCTATGCTGATTTCAAGGTGCTGGACATACCGAATTTTGATGTCGTTTTGGGTATGGATTGGCTCGGAACTTTTTGCGCTACCATCGACTGTCGTCAAAGGAGGGTAGTGTTCGAGATTCCAGACCATCCAGTCTTCTATTCCAAAAGTGGAGACTGTACCCTGGAGCCAAGCATATACAAGGCAAAACCGAAGAAGGCAGTGATTGCGGCACTTCAAGCGGAGGAAGGATCGAAGCCAGAGATAGTTCGAGAGTTCGACGATGTATTTCCTGAAGACGTATCAGGTTTGCCTCCCGATCGAGCTCTTGAATTCAACATTGATTTATTATCTGGAGCACAACCGGTGATCAAAGCACCGTATCGGTTAAGCCGTGAAAGTTTGAAGGAGGTCCGTACTCAGTTGGACGAATTATTGACAAAAGGATGGATTCATCACACAACTTCAAGTTGGGGATTGCCAGTTCTACTTGTGAAAAAGAAGGAAGGTTCATATCGAATGTGCATTGATTATAGAGCTCTGAACGAAGTAACTATAAAGAACAAGTATCCACTTCCGCGGATCGACGACCTGTTCGATCAGCTAAGTGGGTCTTGCATTTTCTCCAAGTTAGATCTTCGTTCGGGTTATCATCAGGTGAAGATCAAAGAATCTGATATCCATAAAACGGCATTCAGAACTCGCTATGGACATTATGAATTTCTTGTGACACCATTTGGAGTGACCAACGCGCCAGCTATATTCATGAACCTAATGAATCAAGTTTTCCGAGAGTACCTAGACAGGTTTGTTGTCATCTTCATCGACGACATCCTGGTGTATTCTAAGAGTCGGAAAGAACATGCCGAACACCTACGAATTGTCCTGGAGACTTTACGACAGCATCAACTCTATGCCAAGTACAGCAAGTGCGAGTTTTGGCTAGATCAAGTCGGTTTCCTCGGACATATTGTATCAGGCGATGGAATCTCAGTAGATCCAGCTGAGGTATCAGCAGTAAGCGAATGGCCGACACCGAAGTCAGTGAAGGACATTCGAAGTTTCTTGGGTTTCGCAGGATATTACAGAAGGTTTATTGAAGGATTTTTGAAGATTGCAACACCCCTGACCAAGCTCACGCGTAAAGATGAAAAATTCGTGTGGTCAAAAGCATGCGAACGAGCTTTCGTAGAATTCAAGTCAAGATTGACATCAGCACATATTCTCGTGATATCGGACTAATCTGGAGGTTTTGAAGTGCATTACGATGCATCCGGTAAGGGATTAGGATGTGTTCTACATCAGCACGGTAAAGTTGTAGCTTATGCTTCAAGACAGCTGAAGATTCATGAGCGCAATTATCCGACGCATGATTTGGAGTTGGCGGCCGTAATCTTTGTACTCAAGATTTAGCGCCATTATCTTCTTGGTGAACGAGTGAACATATACATAGATCACAAGAGTCCAAAATATGTGTTTACTCAAAAAGAGTTGAATATGCGGCAGAGAAGATGGTTAGAACTTATGGCAGACTTCGACATCAACCTACAATATCATCCAGGGAAGGTGAATGTAGTACCTGATGCACTTAGTCGCCAACCATTAGCATTGAACCTCACCGCACAGTGGAAACTTCAACAAGATTTGCATCAGATGGAGATTGAAGTGGTCATGCCAGGTAACGCTTCAAGTTTGATGAACTTACAAGTTCAATCTACCATTGTCAATCAGATCAAAGCAGCTCAAGCAAGCGATGCTAAGTTGCAAAAGATCAGAGAACAAGTAGAAAGTGGACTTAGAACAGACTTCATCATCTATGAAGACGGATCTTTGAGATACGGCAGCAGGTTGTGTGTACCCAAAGGTTCTATACGGGAAGACTTGATGAAAGAAGCCCACAGCTCTCCTTATTCAGTATACCCTGAAGGCACAAAGATGTATAAAGATCTGCATCAAAATTACTGGTGGCATGGAATGAAGCGTGAAGTAGCCAGAAGCATCGCTAAATGATTGGTGTGTCAGCAAGTAAAGGCTGAACATCACAGGACAGCTGGTTTACTTCAACCGTTACCTATCCTAGAATGGAAGTGGCAACACATCACTATGGATTTCGTGACTGCACTTTCTCGCAGAACAAAAGGTAACAATGCGGTATGGGTTATTGTGGATCGACTCGCAAAGTCGGCTCACTTCATCCCATTTTAAGTTGGCCAATCTACCGAGACATTAGCAAAGAAGTACATGGAGGTAAGAATCTAAGTAAGATTTAAACTCTTCAATGTGTACTATTTCTGATACCCATAAACTCATGCAGGAAATCGTGAGATTACATAGAGTACCGGTTTGCATTGTCTCCGATCGTGACACCAGATTCCGATCGCAATTTTGGCAGAGTCTGCAAGCTAGCTTGGGAACAAGTCTGAACTTCAGCACAGCTTACCATCAACAAACAGATAGACAGTCTGAGCTAACTATTCAGATACTTGAAGATATGCTAAGAGCGTGTATGCTAGACTTCGGAGGATCATGGGAATATCACCTATATCTTGTGGAGTTTTCATACAACAACAGCTACCAAGCAAGTATATGAATGGCACCATTTGCAGCTTTATATGGAAGGAAGTGTCGATCGCCATTAAATTGGGATGACATCGGAGATAGAGAACTCCTTGGACCTGAGATGATAATAGCAACAGTTGATGTAGTTCGTACTATCAGGGAAAGAATGCGTATAGCCCAAGATCGACAGAAGTACTGGGCTGATGCAAAGCGCCGTCACTTGGAGTTCCAACCGGGAGATCATGTCTTTTTTAAGATATCTCGAAATCGTGGAGTGATTCACTTTGGAAGACGGGGTAAGCTCAGTCCGAGATATATTGGACCGTTCGACATACTCGAACGAGTCGGAGAAGTGGCTTATCGCTTGGCACTTCCACCTTCATTGGAAAGAGTGCACAATATGTTCCACATATCCCAACTCAGAAGGTATGTGAGTGACCCCAGCCATATTCTTGATCACTCTGAGCTCACTGTACAGCCAGATTTATCCTGTGAGCAACAACCTGTTGAAATCCTGGATAGAAAGGTGAAGTCACTTCGGAACAAAGAAGTAAACTTGGTTCGAGTGATGTGGAGAAAAGACTCACCGAGAGAATCAACATAGGAATGTGAGGACAACATGCGTGCAAGATACCCTCAATTGTTTGTAAACTAGTCCTTAAAATAATTGTAAATTTCAAGGATGAAATTTTTGTAAGGAGGGTAGAATGTAACAACTATGTTTCAGTACACAGAAAATTTGATTAAAAGTTAATGTACAAATAGAGTATTTGCAATCCTGTGTACACTATAATTATTTGATTTGCTTTTGAACAGCAAGAAATAACTTGTAGCTTATTGGTAAAACCTTGCACTGCTGTAACGTAGCCCCTGCGATCGAATCCCCCCAGCCACATTATTTTTTAATTGATTTTTCTTTTAATCTTTTAGAAGCCCAAAGATTTACACGTGCACTACACGTAAAATGAAAAGTCACAAAGTAAATAAACACGTGCACATAGCTATACCAAGCGACAGGGACACAAGGCATGCATCCCAACCCCATCCCAACGGCTTGGACCGGCGAGATGTGAAGAAGGGGCCGGCACCGCCGGTCATGTCCGTAGGGGATGCCCTCATTTTTTAACCCTGAGAACCCCTTGGCCTATCCCACTACCCCATGCTGTTTGATTTCTCTGCACATTTCCAGAGAATTAAAAAATGAGTATTAATCCACATTTTAATGCACATTTTAATTCTATAATTATTACCCTAAACCCTAATTTTCCCTATAAATACCACACTACATTTCACCCCTCCTCATTCAGAATTCCATTACAAAAACTCTCTAAAATTTCCAAATCCAAAGTTATACAAGTGGAGTTAAGTTCCGGCAAAGTTTCGGGAAGATTCCGGCGACGAAACGACTCCCTGACGATCCCAAACTCTCCCCTACCTCTTCTCTCTAATTTTAACCTGTAAGTCCACACTCCCCTCCTCCATTTCTATTCTAAAACAATCTATTTTCAAAACTCGTCGGAAGCGGAGTTATTCCGACTTCCGATTCGTTTTTCTTTAAAAACTCCATTTTTCTTAAACAATAAAATACCATATTCCCTCATAATGATCAACAAACATAAACAAATACATTAGAACAATTTTCATCTCAAAAGAATCTATTATGCAACTTTTATCGCATTTTTACGGTTTAATACCATATACTTTACTTTCAACACAATTCAACATATTCCCTTGTATTACCTTTAGAAAACCCACGAGTGTAGGGTTCCTAGGCACTCTTGTGAAGGTTCATAAAGCATCAAACATGCCCGAATAAAATTTTACATGTGCCGAACAACCCAAAGCCGGGATCTTTGCTAGATTATTAGGGTTTAACATGCAAGATAACATCTTTAAACCTAAGTGTGAGGGATTACAACCTTTGTAGTCCGCTCCTTCGCTTCACAAGCTCCGAGTAGAAGTCCCTTCGCCGCGATCCACGATCTCCCGGACTCAAGAGAGGCTCCATGACTCGAACGATCCATGCTAGCTTGTAGTGTTCCGCTTCTCCGATGATCTACGTCGAAGTTGCTATAACCCAAGCTTTCTCACTCTAATGAGGTGAACACCCTAATCTAAAGAGCTAGATTAGATGAGGATGATGGAGTAGTATTTATGCTTTCTTTTTATATCATTTTCTCACAAGAACTCATCATAAAAGAAATCACAAGTGAGCTCTCTCTCAAACCCAAGAGAGAAGAAGATGAAGAATAATGAGAATAATCCTTTTGTGATGAATAGTAGATAAGAGTATATGATTGATTATGAAACCATGGTCAAGAATGAGAGGCTAAACCTTTGTAGAGAATAAACTAGAGCTAGGGTTTGGTTAGGTTAAGTATGAGTCAAGGATAAATATCAACCATAATATCTTAACCAAGACAAAAGAGAATCCTTCTAGAAAGAACAAGAAGGAGCTAACCCTAATCAAACCCTAATCCCTTTTTATCATCCTTAAACATGTTTCATAATAAATCATATCATGTCACAATAATATATATCACATATATATTATATATTTGCAACAAAAGAAAATAATACAATTAACATATATCGCATATATATCAATGTATTAATCCGGTGAGAAAATGAAATAATAAAGCGAGCCAATATTAGATAATGTAATGCAATATATCATATATATCATTATACATTAAATCATCGAATCAACACTTGATCCGACGATCCGGCTATATCGAATATAACCGACTAATATATCATGTACCGATTCATCGAATCAACACTTGATCCGATGACCCGGTTCATATCTAAATATCGCGAGAATATAATACGGTATCTCATATCGCATTATCCTCGGTCCTGCACATATCACATATGTGCCTCTATTCCGTTTTTCCTGAGCCAAGAAACCTCTGTGTAGGACTCTAAAGAATCGTCAATACGCCGGTAGCAGGTGATGATCATATCAAACACCCACAAGCTGCAAGCGGTATGCTAAACGTAACAGCCACCCAGGTATTGAGCGATCAGAATATCAACAAGCTAGCCAGTCCGTTCTTCTGTGAATCCAATCAGTAACACTCCCGTACAGTCCAATCTGTTCGTCTGATATGTCGCATATCAAGTCTAGGGGTGGTATACGTCAGACCCCAGTAACCGATAAGTCGTGTCGATGTGAGGCTCATAACAGGTCGAGAAACTACTGGTAACACTTACCAGTATATCTCTATATCAGCCCTGGCCAGGGACTTCCAGTTATAGCCAATCGAACACAGCACAACATCAACTCCCTATACCGGGAGAGACGAATCCCCTCCTATCGCTCATTGCCTCCATGTGATTCGGGAATGTACCCAAAAGGCACCGTTTTGCACGCCCTCTTGGACGTGGTAAGGTGGAAATCAAAGCACAGTGGGAATCACACAAGACTCTATGATGATCTCGGGTCTACAGACCACCCTGTACCAGTGTCACCGGAGAACTGCCATCTGACGTGTGGTATATCACCATCTGGGAGTTCTCGGCGAGTCCATCCAGTGTACCCAGTCTCCACTGAGTACCCGTACACTATCCTTGATGTCAAACACCGATGGATACGGGATCATCCATCGCCCATCATATGGGTCAAGATGCGTATACGCTAGTCTACTCTGGTGTATCGATGCCCTGTCTCGATATACCCTCGACTAGGAACATTTATAGGATGTACTCATCGACTACCGTGGCCCCACTAGTATGATCTCATCATAATCCCAGTAGTCGAGTACAGATCCTAAAGGCTTTATCAACATGTGAGAGAAAGACAGTAAACCAATACAAGTCAACATGTTAAGATAAAGTGAAAGCAAATAGCATACTATCATGGCGAGCAAGAAAGTCCTCTCTGTATATATCCAAGTATCCATCATAATATACATCATATGTACAACAATGGCCTCTAGGGCATATACATAACTAACAACGAGGTAATGACCTACCTCATGACAACACACATTTTTGACATAGAATGATAACTCTTAGAACATTAGTTTGTGGGAAAATACGAGTTTACACTTAAATACCATAAACATTCAAAAACCGTTTTCTTTAAAAGTGTATTATTTAATTCCTTACAAATACGCCTCTACAGCCCATTTTGGGGAACCCCGATCGGGATGGTGCGGGTTATCGCACATCCTCGGGCCTAGTAGAGCGAGATACAGACCTCCGCAAGGAGCATTCGATCTCGATGGAATTTTTAATACAATTTTTAAGAAAAATATGATTTCTATTTAATAAGTTCTATTTTTTTATAAATATATATATATATATATATTATCAAAATATCTACTTTAAGTATACAATATATATATTCCATGTTTTCTAAATCAAAGGAATCGCAAATTTCATGAAACTACCTTTACAATTCAATACCATTCTAAGATTTCACTAAAATACCATATACAATGAAAACTAGGTTATATCCACCAGAATATTTCACTTTATAAAAATTACAATTTTTATAACCCTGAAAACAATAATTAAATAATTGAGATGTATTTTGAAAATATATCAAAACTATTTTTCCTAAAACCCCCTCAAGTTATATTAATTTACAATAAGGACCTTAGTAAACTTAGGTTTAAGCGGGACCAGTTCTCTTGAGCCTCAGGGAGCCGGAGAATATGGGTGCTTGCCTATCTAAGGTAGACAACCTTAAAACGGTGTTATCAATACAGTAATTATCTTGGAAAAAGACACAAATCCTGCCGTCCATGTGCAGCAGTTACCGATAACTCCAAAACAATAAGGACTCCAAGTCTGTTTAAAAGTCTGACTCGGTTCGAGTCATGGTCAATCTGAAATCAATCTGACTTGAATTCAATTCAAGTATAACGACAATAAAACATGAATCCATTTATACCAGAATTCAATCTATATCAACATGAACATGACTTGAACCGAACCATGGATATACTCTGATTATATGACTATCCATTTATATCCATTCCGTTTACATGATATCATGGTCTCGGCAAGTCATCTATCTATAAATCAAAATAATACAATCAATACAAAAGACATTACGGGGTTTTAAAGGGGTAGACTGGTACGGAATGTGTTAGAAGTGGCACGAGACGGTCACTTTAATACACCTAACCTGAATATCCATTGTTGTTGTACCATGGCTTAACGGTTCCTTGTGCTCCGTATACCTTAGTCTTTGGAATAGTGGGACTCCTCTCGTATACACTGGCATATTTTGTATTAAGCTACAAACAAATGCGATAAGAGAATAAAAGATAACATCATACAGTTATATTCCTTTTTCTGTCTGTAATACTTCTCTCTTTCTTTGGGACTTACCAAGTGATTGTTCGCTGACGACATTCATTTTCTTCTTTCTTTAGAATGTTGTCAAGTGGATCCGACTCACTAGAGATCGATCCCAGTATTGAGGACTTGGACCAGTTTGCCATCGACCCAGAGCTGTTGGCACTTGTATATACTTTTCATTTCAGTTATGCCATTGTTTAAGCATTTGCTTTCTATTCCTGTATTTACATTTCCAGTTGTACTTGTAAAGAATTGTTAAATAAATAAAAGTTGTTGTTCATTTATATTCATGTCTCTTGTGTACATTTTACATTATATTGCTTAGATACGCTTAGTGTGTTTATTTATGAGTAAATACGTCGCGTGACCCGTCGCGTCCCTTTACCGTACACCGGGAAGCGGGGCGTGACAGTATCATCCATCGTACTATATCATAATCACTGGTACGGATCTAAGGTCTCGTACACTCTATTATATTATCAGGTCACATGCTATCGCATGTTATGTGTATTTCGCCCAACGATCCTTTAATATATCATATCATATACGAGGTCTCACTTGATCATATATCATAACCTCACAACATCATGTCCGATCATATCGACTCATATCCATATAACATATCATATCCTCATTTTACACGTATATGTATACTATATATATATATATATATATATATATATATATATATATACATACATACATATACACCCATATCATAACAAGTGTGTGTGTGCGCGCGCGCGCACAATAAAATAAAACTAACGGCTCACGACTAAGGAAAAATAACACTAGGGGTAGACCTTCCCATGAGTACGCATAATCAACCCTAAGGTCTTCTAGAACCCTATTTGCTAAGTATCCAGGTCTCGCATAAACATATATACATAATATAGATATCCTATGCTACGGTTGCGGGGTGCTAAACGCCATCCATCCGACTTCCCCCGTAGATATACATCTACCCACATTCGATCCTCGCCTGCTGAAGTCGATGACACCTTGCTCTCCCTTGTCGTCCCGAAGTCCACGCGAAGGTACGTACAGTTCAAATACGTCGTATCGTAAACAAGAATCGAATACGAAAACCGATACGGCACGTGGAGTACACATAGGTTAGAACCCACGGCCTACGCATGCAAGAATAAATAAACAACTCTCGAAGTTGTCGTACAAACGTCAATCGACAGAAATAAAACCCAAATGTCAAAACTCAAGTTAACAAAACTCGCAAAACCAAATCAGCAACTCAAGAAAACACCTCCAGATTTTGCCTCAAGTGAAATTGGGATATTTTGCATATGGGATAGGTTTAATTACAGGACAAAAGAGCCATGGACCAAGCACGAAGCCAAACCCTCATGCCCAGGCCGTAATTTGCGGCCAAAACTCATTTATTTGGGGCCAAAAAGTTCGGTTGGGGTCTTAGGTTTCAGGGGTAGTTTCTAGGTTGCCTGCTTGTCTCACTATAATCGCTAAATATTTTTTAGAGCTCACAAGTAGTAGCAGATCCTAATATATCACCACAATTCCCACAAAATCCGATATCGGTGAATTTCCAGTTTTCATATTTGGGTTTCTAGTCTCAAGTTTGGCCAGAATTCTGACACTAGATGGCTTGTGGTCACTATCTAATCCTCAAGTACACCTTCACAACTCATAACATCACCTAATTCTCAACTTAGAATTTTCCACCATCACTAAACCATATTTTTTTGATTCTAAACTACACTGGGAGATAAGGAAACTCAAATTCTAAACTGAAGGTGTAGGATTTACCTCATTTGGCAACTCAAGACAATTCTAGGGTTGCCCAAACTGTTCAAAATCTCCACTTGATTGATCCATCATGCTTGAAAAGAGGTTGTGATCATTTTTAGTGAAGGGAGTATGAGGTTTTGTGGTGGTTTAGGAGGTAGTGCATGGTGGAAGAGGAGGTGGAGGAAAAGCGAGATGAAGGAGGAGAAAATGAAGAGGAGTAATGAAATGAAGTGGAGAAGAAATGAGGTGCCATGGTTCACTCACTCTCTCTCTCTCTCTTGCACATCCCTCCATGTCCCCCCTCAAAATATCTCACAAATTCTTTTTCCTTTTATTTTTAAAACAAAAATCAAAACCATAAGGTCGCAAATGAAGCATGGTTATCAAAAATGAAACAAGTGTTTTGCAACATGTTTTGTTGCATGCCATGTACATAATAAGATTAATGCATAATTAGTGAAAATTAATCAAGTTTAGCATTAAAATTGTATACTAACAATTATATAATAATCTATAAATGCTCAATTCACATAATTTCTTTCAAAATCAATAATTCTTATTAATTTTCCAAATGTTTTTAAAAATATCGATATATAGTTATACCATATCATTAAAACTAATTATCATACTTTAATAATATTCATGAAATTTATTATTTTAATTATTTAAATTCCCAAAAATAATATTTTATTTTCTGAAATGTTACAATCTTCCCCCCTTAAATAAATTCGGTCCCAAAATTTAAATTTAAACCCCCCAAATACTAAAATATTTCAGCAAGACAATCAAGTCGTCGAGGCTCCGAAATCACGAATACATAAAACGTATCATAGCGCAATGCATGCGCATGAAAACGAGTGCAAAACTCAAATCGAAACTCCGCCATGCGTTACGCAATCATCGGAGTTATGACGAAAATACAAATGTCAAAATCCATTACGAAAATCAAATACGATATAATTTGGACTTTAACATATATATACTACGCATCTTCGTGAAATCGTCAAAACAACTGAATAATATTGCATGCCAAATCCTTTTCAAATCACCGTGCGATGCGCAAATCATGGCATAAGTAGCAGACATGCATTATAAAGAAAATAGCCATATATATATCATTTGTTTAACATATACATCCCGCCTTTTTGAAACTAATTTAGATGGGTTTTTTTTTAGTTTCGTGTCACCATGGACACATAGGAAAATATTGAGACTATAGCTCCTTTGAAATCCCTTCCGTAAATATTGGTGGATGCAAAAATACTTAGGTACTGTCCTCAGACCAGTCCTGCTCAGTTACTATATAATATAGTATATATCATAAAACATGCTGCTCGAAAGAGATCAATCCCAAAAATGTATACAAGGAATGCCACGTGTGTCTGGTGCGCACGGAAATCGAAATCAAATATAGGTGCCACGAATGTGCACAGAAACAAAACTAAGTGCAACGGGTGTGCACAAAAACATCTGTCAAGTGCAACGGTGTGCCTGACAACAATATCAGGTGCATCTGATATGCACGAAGAATCTCGATTTTAGTGCATCTGGTGTGCACAAAATCACATCGAGTGCGCCAAGTGTGCGCAAGAATCTCAATCAAGTGCACAGGATGCATGAAAACATAAATCCGATGCACTAGGGTGCACGAAAACAAATATCGAATATCAAAATCGAAATCAACGGTATACGACATACACCAAATCGAAATCAAGTATACCGCGGTATATGAACTCGTGAACATGTGCATCGGCGTGCACAAAACCATATCAATATTGAAAACTCGTGTAACTACACTAAATGCATAAGTCAAAATCATGTGCATAATATATGTACGAAATCAAATCAAATATATCGGAGCATAAGAAATCAAAATCGAGTGCAAATGGGTATGCACAAAACGAAAATCGGTAGATATATAAAAAAAATGCGAATCAAGTGCAACTGTGGTGCACATAGGAAATATCAATCATAAAACAAATTGTCAAAATACCAAAATCAAACGACGAAAACGTGATATCCGAATCACCAATGCGCAATTTACAATAACTGCCGTCGAGGTGCCCCTTCTTCAATGTCGAACGGTGCCGGTGCATGCAAGGCTGGCAGAGCAAGAATATCTACTTGCCTCTTGCCCACGGTCTAGCATTCTCTGCTTTTAGATCCTCGTTTCTCTTTTGGATTACCAGTACATGACTCCTCGGCTCGACAGCCCGATATGGAGTAATGACGGAAACAATCCCGCTCTGGCGCTTCTTTGAAGATCTCCTAGCCAATTTACATGGCCACTCGTAACGTATCACGTCAATGACGGCAATCTCTGGCCTACTGAGTGTGCGCGATACAATCGATCCTGGTCCAAGTCTTTATCATGAAGTACTCCTGAAAGATCCTGTCAGGGTCTCTTTCCAATCTTATCTCTGCTGGACTACCCAGAAGTTGGCACTCTTTACTTAGTCCATTTCTTGTTCCGGGACAGCTGCATTCTCATCACGACTTTCCTCAAGAAATTATGGTCGTATCCAATGCCTCTGCGTGAGTAGTAACTCTCTGACATCAACTGAGTGGAACGACAACTCATGAAAAGCTCGCACGAACTTCTTACTCCGCTTGCCTACAGTATGGACCAATTCAGAATCATCTCTTCGTAGCTATGTGGACTGCGCTCCAATTGGCTGTACTCATATCTAGAGTCTCCTTCGAAGCTATGAACTCGGCATCTCCAATACTCTGTAGAAGGCATCTGGCCAATTACGTCCTCGGGAACTCGTCCAAATCATCGAGGTAATGCGCCTTCGCTCGTCCTTTCTCGATCGACTCACAATACGTCTGTATGAGGTCCCCTTCTAACTGAAGTTAGTTGATTTGATGACCTCGCATCGGAGCATCCAAACGATCAAAATGTCCTAGTCATTTATTCAGGGGTGACTAGTGATCTTCTATCATATCTTCATGTGTAAACTCATGTTGCATTAGCTTCTGAAGTCTGGGAGCGATATCTTGTCAAACTCAGCAACAGCTGGCTCACTTGTCCGCACGGTAGACAATACCTCAATCATCTGGAGTAGACAGTTCATCAATAGTCTTCACAATCTGACTGGCCCCAAGCAATGGCCCGATCATCTGTGCAGATCCCGAACGTTCGCGTCAACGAGAAAACATAGTAAAACAATATATCAACGCGTTTGACTGTCACCGGAATACATCCTGGTCAGTCCTCGTTCCTGACAAGCTCGTGCTGACCGCATCTCTAGCCGCAGCTCTCTCTACTCGTGTAGCCATGGTAACGGAAATCACAATCTGATATCGATGAGGATAGATCATAGGAATGAATAGAAATACAGTGCATAAGAAATGTACATCCTAAGGCTGCTTAAGCGAAGTAGCGTATCGTAAGTATGCCGCGGAACATACACACAATACGTCACTCTACTTAAATTACCTACTCTATCAACCAAGGTCAACCTACTCGACGAAAGTTCGGGTCTAATACCCCCTCAGTCAAGTCTAAGTTCCATAAAGTCAAGCCTAGGTTCTAAAATATATATACGCCCTAGACTCCGTATAGTCAAACCTAGACTCGAACCAAAGTTAAACCTAACGTTCTCATACCAACTTTGTCACGACCCGGAAAAAGTACGCGACTGGCACTTGAATCATATGAAATCTATAGGACCCCACCTAATTCAAGTAAGCCAAAAGCCCAGAAAATCTAAACCCTTTTAGGGGAAAAATAGTGGAGGTGAAGTTTTTGAAATAAAGGTTTAATGAAATCGGGTTCTTTCTTTAAAACATTAGTTTCATAGGAAAACAATGTTTTGTAACTATCTTAACAACATATTTCATCGTTTGAAATTTGGGCAGCACCTCCTTTGTATATTTTAACCTGAAAACAAGACACAGCAATAATAAGAATAGGCATCCCAAGCGAGAGCTAGCTCTTCGCCAATTGGAGGAACAACCACGCAATGTTATAAATATACAACGCCGAAGGCGAGGATCAAAACACAGAAATAAAGCAAGAAACCAAAGCATCATCAAGAAACCAGAAACAATAATAAATACATGAGCGTGACTCTAAGTCCGAAAGAATATACAATAAAGGTTTCTAAGTCTACGAATATACATAGTTTGGTTGATGGAGCTTTTAACTAGATACAACTGAAATAAAATATACAAGTATAATGGTGGTCACAATGCAAGTGTATCCCACCTAAACAATGCAATCACCCGGAAGATAGTGTTGGGTTGCCTAGCACGACAGCAAGGTTTCGGGAGGCATCATTCATGCCAATTTTAAAAATTTGCCTTGCTAGCTAACCCTTACCCTAGAACCGTAACTAGAAAATCCGACGAAACAATATGCAAACAACTTTGCAAAGAAGTGAACAAGGAATACAACCTTTGTAGACCGGTCCTCCACTTCAATAGCTCCGTGTAGCAGTCCCTTCGCTGCGATCCATAAACTCCCGGACTCTTGAGAGGCTCCACAAGATGTACGGAACAAGCTTGCTAGAATTCTTCGAGGCCGAAGATGATCTACGTCGAGGAGACACTAACCCAAGCTACCTCTTCACTAATTATGGAATTAGTGAAGCAAACACCCTATACTAAATGGCTAGTAGTAGAGGATGATGAAGTAGGAATTTTGCTCATTTTAGAAATAATTTTCTCACTATTTTTCCATCATATCCATTGAAGCTAGAAAGCTTTGAGGAAGAAGAAGAAGAAGAAATCTCTCATGATAAAATTATCAAGTCAAGAATGGCAACCATGGGTGAGTTAACATCATATGCTAACCCTTATAGAGAGTTTACCATGGCTAAGTGATAATGGTTAGGTTTATAAATATCTTAGGTAAAACAAATTAGTGGACTTGGTCAATGAATACTACAAGCTTATACAAGCTACTAGCCATGACAAAATCCCACCATTTTGTAATCACCAAAATAAATAAAAACCCTAATTATCATCATAAGCATGTGTGTGTCTCATACATCTTGCATGTATCATCAAACATGACACAATATCATGTACACAAATATATATCACATATATACAATGTGCACAAAGTGAGAAGAGAAAAGAAATCATAAGTGGGTAAGTATTAGTTAATGTAACTTAATATATTAAATATATAATTATACATTAAATTATTAAATCGACACTTGATTTAATAATCCGGCTATATCACATATAATCGACTAATATCAAATGTAACAACTTATCGAATCAACAATTGATCCGATAACCCGGCTATATCGCATATAACCGACCGATGTCACATGTCGCTAGAATAGAATACGGTATCACATATCGTATTAATCTCGGTCCCGCACATATCACATATGTGCTCCTACTCTGTTCGCTTGAGCCAGGAAACCTCTGTGTAGGACTCTAAAGACTCGTCAATACGCCGGCAGTAGGTGATGATCATATCATACACCCACAAGCCGCAAGCGGTCTGCTAAACGTAACGGCCATCCGGGTATTGAGCGATCAGAAGATCAACAAGCAAGCCTGCTCGTACTCCTGCGAATCCAATCAGTAACACTACCGTGCAGTCCGGTCTCTTCGTCTGATATGTCGCATATCACAGCCTGGGGGTGGTATAACGTCAGTCCCCAATAGCCTGATAAGTCATGCTGATACATGGTTTATAACGGTTCGAGAAACTACTGATAACACTTACCAGTAAATCTCAGCAACCCTGGCCAGGGATTTCCTGTTATGGCCAATCGAGCATAGCACAACATCAACTCCCAATACCGGGAGAGACGAAACCCCTCCTATCGCTCATTGCCTCTATGTGACTCGGGACTGCACCTAAAAACCACCTTTTTGCACGATCTCTTGACCATGGTATGATGGAAATCAAAGCACATTGGGAATCACACAAGACTCTATGATGATCTCGGGTCTACAGACTAACATGTACCAGTGTCACCAGAGAACTGTTATCTAACAATAGGTATAATACCATCTAGGAGTTCTCGGCGAGTCCGTTCAGTGTACCCAGTCTCCACTGAGCACCCGTATACCTTCTCTGATGTCAAACACCAATGGATGTGGGATCATCCATCGCCCATCATATGGGTCAAGAAGCGTATACGCTAGTCTACTTTGGAGTATCGATGCCCTGTCTCGATACTCCCACGACTAGAAACATTTGAAGGATGTACTTACCGACTACTACTATCCCCACTAGTATGATCTGCATCATAATCCTGGTAGTCAAGTACTCATCCTAAGTCTTTATCAACATGTAATAGAGAGACAATATGTGTGCATGTTAAGATAAAGTGCAACCAGATAGCATACTATCATGTCGAGCAAGAAAGTCCTCCCTATATATGTCCAAGCATCCACTACAATATACATCGCATGTACAGTAATGGCCTCTAGGGCATACATATAACTAACAATCTCCTACTTGCACTAAGGCCATCTGTTGTAGTATCCAATACCCAACAATATAGCGGTGGTTGTAGTATCCCATACTCAACCATCCCATAGAAGTCTCTCTTGGGGTAAGGCCTTTGTGAGTGGATCCGCTGTGTTATCCTTCGTGTCTACTCTCCTTACCTCGATCCCTTAGAGATCAGCCATCTCCCTGATCAGGTGATACTTGCCTCAGAATATGTCTAGAATGCTGATAGGATCTGCGTTCCTAGGCCAAAACCACAACTCCATTGTTGTCACAATAACAGTTATTGGACGCTCAATGGTAGGAACCTTGTTCATCTCATGAACAAGAAATGTCCAGACAGCCACTTTGGCAGCATCCTTGGTAGCAATGTATTCAGTCTTTATCGTCTAGTATGTCATGGTATCTAGCTTGGAACTCTTCCAACATACCGTCCCTCGACTGAGGGCAAAGACAATGCATGTGACTAACTTTCAGTCGTCCTTATCACTCTGGAAGCTCGAACCAAGAACTTTCTTTTACTGCTTCTCAAGTACTTAAGAATGTACTCCATAGCTGTCCAGTGATTCTCCCAAGATCCGATTGATTCCTTATCACTACACCTAGTGAGTCATCTACATCTGGTCTGGTACATAACATCGCATACATGATAGAGGCTACTTCCGAAGCATAGGTTATCTCTTGCACGCGAGCTCTCTCCAAATCAGTCTTGGAAGACATCTTTTTGGAGAGAGTGATTCCTAAGTAAGTGGACGAACCACCACGCTTAGAATCTTCCATACTAAACCTCTTTAGTATGTTGTTAATGTACCTGGATTTGGGACACTCCCAACATCCACTTAGATCTAACACCATAGATCATTATCCATAAGATATAGTAGGTATCATCCAGATCTACTATTGAGAATCCTCGTGATAAGAGGAGCTTGACCGAGTGTAGCATAGGAAACCATTTCCTATCAAGAGTATGTCATCTACGTACAATACGTGGAAGACAACCTTACTCTCTACATCCTTCTTGTATATACATGGTTCATCTACCTTTTTGATGAAGTCAAACTCTTTGACTACCACATCAAAACAGATGTTCCAACTCCGCGATGTGCGCATTGATCCTGATGGACTTAAGCATAGCTTTGAAAGTCTTAACTTTTCCATTTACACCAAGAATCTTCTCAAGATCTGTTTGCTCCTAATAGGTTTTACCCCTTCAGGTGCAATAGTCAAAGTCATACTTTGTTGGTGTACATGGATTCTATCATCGATCGCATAGCATCCACCCATTACACGGAGTCTCTGCTCGTGATGGCCTGCCTGAACCTGGTTGGGCCATCATCTACCATGATGCAATCCACTTTCCCACTGTCACCGAGAAGACCATAGTATCTCTCAAGCAGATGAGGAACCCTACCAGATTCACGGAGAGGCTGAGGTACGTTCGAAACTATTGAATCCTTTGGTTTCACCAAATCATCAACTGTTAGTTTGTCTAGCTGGAACTCCTTCCAGTTCTACCTCATGACCACTAATTTCTTCACAAGAAATTCCTTTTCTAAAAAGGTGGCATGCTGTGAAACAAAACACCTTTTGCTCCTCAGTTAGGTAGAAAATATACCCTCGCAAATGTTTGGGATATCCTAACAAACTTGCACATAACTGACCTTGCCTCGAGCTTGTCCAGATTCTGCCTTTCAACATAGGCCGGACAACCCCATATCTTAACTCGTTTAAGACACGGTCTCTTCCCACACCATATCTCATATGTAGTGGTAGGCCCTGATTTGGACGGAACCCCATTCAATAGGTATGCAGCTTCTCAAGTGCATAATACCCAAAAGAAAAAAGGTAACTCGGCAGTACTCATCATAGAGCGCACTATATCTCATAGGGTGCGATACCTCCGCCCCGATCCACCGTTGTGTTGTGGTGTATACGAAGGAGTAAGATGAGAGAGAATCTCATTCTCCTTTTAGAAACTCCAGAAACTCCATGCGCAAGTATTCTCCTCCTCGATCACATCGAAGGACTTAATACTTCTACCCGTCTGGTTCTCAACTTCAAGCTTATATTCCTTGAATTTCTCAAAAGTTTCAGACTCGTGTTTCACCAGGAACACATGTCTGAATCTTGAGAGATAGTCGATGAATGTAATGAAGTATGAAGAACCTATCTTGGCATTTGTAGACATAGGACCGTATAAATCATGATATATCCATCCCAAGAGTTTAGTAACCCTTTCTCTGTTTCCAGTAAACGGAGTATTATTCATTTTACCTTTGAGACAAAACTGGCAAGTATCATAAGATGAAAATTCAAACAGATTCTTATATTCATCCTTATGTAACTTAGCTGGTTGTGTCGCATTGATATGACCTAGTCTACAATGCCTCAAGAAGGATTTGTTCATTTCTGAACTATTCCTCTTGTGTGTGTTCTAGATACTTTGAACTGTAGTTTGATTTAGAACGTATATGCTATTACATAACGTGCTTGATTTGATCAACTCTTGATTCAGGAAAATGTTCACAACATTATCCCTTATACAGAATTATATCCTTCTTTAACTTAATAAAGAATCTGATGTAATGTTGTATATCAGGTTCGGTATCTAATGACATTTGTTCAGAATCAGTGTATTTATACAAGGTGATATCTGCCAACTGACTTGGCTGCAACAATTGCACCATTCTCTAACTCTTAGAGATATATCACATATTCTAAGTTCTCTACCTTTTTGTAGCCCATGTAACTCTTACATATGTGGGATCCTGATCCGGTATCTCATACCTAGGACGTAGAGGATACTGAGAAACAGTTCTCGGTAATGAACACACCCAAAGAAGATGCATCAACATGCACTTTCTTCGATTGGGTGGTATGGGAATCCGAATATTCCCCTATTTTCTGCTCAGACTTATAACAGTTATAAGATAGAGCGGAACCAACGTTCCCTAGCTCAGTATAATAAGCAGGTTCGGTCAATGCATCCATATTATTATCTTGATTAAGGCGTGACATGGTTGCTACCAGGAAAGAGAGAGAGAAGAAAACACTCTGCGTGCGCTCTTGCAAGATTAGATTGGTTATTATTTTATCTAATCAGGATGGCTCCCACTGTTTTAGTCAAATCTTCTTTCAAACCCTAAAAGGTAAGACTAGCCGGGATTAATTACACCCTACAAGTTCGCCAATCTTTCGGTCAGGCCAGTGTCGGTACTTTGAGGAAGGTTCCCCGTGCTTTCGCACGGACCTAATTAAAATAAACCTCATTTTCCCAGGGGCGTAACCCCGTTAACACCTTTCTAGACACCTACTTGATCGGCTAATTGTAATGTGTAAAACTCTCCCATGGGTAACTCTTACTCGCAGTGGGTATCGGGATCCAACTATCTCATAGAAGGTATGCAATCTCATTGCAAATTTCAACACTTGAAATTCCCGATAATATTTTTCCCCAAGTGATCTATGACCTTGACAAGGTCAACAAACCATAGACTGCAAATCAAGTTCAACCGGTCATTTCCTGATTGAATTAAACCCACCCGCATGACCCTCGACAAGGTCGTACGACTATCCTAATCCAATCGCATCATATGCTAGCAGATAAGTACTAATCATCTACCGCACACTACGCCTTGACAAGGTCAACAAATGCAGCACGAATACTAAATACTGCTTATCTGAAATGACGGAGGGCTACGACAGGTTTTTAAGAAAACCCTTTTGCGTAATGAACTTGATATTGTTGTAGAATCGAGTGATTTTGTATAGAAGTGTTTTTGAGGCTTTTACTAGTTTTGGTAAAGAGGTCACTCCCGGTGAAGGGATCTCGGCTCTTTCCTAATCGAACAAGGTGCAGGATATTTCACAAATACCACTATGCAAAGCAAAAACTATAGAAGCAATCAAAAGACAAACCGAGTGGGTTGTAGCATCTGCTAGTTTTGCTAAAGAGGTCACTCCCGGTGAAGGGATCTCGGCTCCTTCCTTATCGAATAAGGTGCTGGATATTCTACAAGGAATACCGCTATGCAAAGCAAGAACTAAAGCTACCAACTTTTAAACAAATTTCTACAACATCATTGTTTACCGCCGAAAACTAGGAAAGACAAACGTCTTACCTGCATTTGGGGGCAGATGCTATTTGGGTTTTATCCGTCCACCTCTCCGAAAATGCCAAGTTGATTTATGGCACCGTATATCGAAGGTTTAGACGGATGCGGCCGTTGTAGCAGACTTCGTCAGATTCCCCCTCATTGTGAGGGTTTTTTTTATTGTGGGGACGCTCTTCCCTGCAGGCGCAAGCCCTTGCAGTTAATTACACTACCGCATCGCGGTAACCACTTTCTCCTTCTCCAGATGGTCACTTCGTGTCGTGTGTGTTTGTTTTATTTTTGGTTGCCCGTGGATTGTATACGGAGACTAATTTATGTTGTCGCACGTAGGGCGGGGATTAGTCCAAATCCGTATTTTCTTAGATTTGGGGTTTGGTTTGATTTAAGGCTCGTTAATCTCTTTTGAGGTTGAGATCAACTTAAATTTTTATTGAGGATACGTTAGTCTAATTTTAGACTAAGATCTACTCAACGGGGGGTCAGGATCATTTAGATCCAACGAAAGAGTATTGGGCTCCATCGTCTTAGTTTAGGGACGTTGCGGTCCATTGGGTTTAAGGACATAGTAGTCCATGAGTTTAAGGACCTCATAGTCCATAAAGTTTAAGGACATCACAGTCCATGAGTTTAAGGACCTCATAGTCCGTAAAGTTTAAGGACATCATAGTCCATGCCGTAAAGTTTAAGGACATCATAGTCCATGAGTTTAAAGACCTCATGGTCCGTAAAGTTTAAGGACATCATAGTCCATGAGTTTAAGGACCTCATAGTCCGTAAAGTTTAAGGACGTCACAGTCCATGAGTTTAGGGACGTCACGGTCCATTGGGTTTAAGGACATCATAGTCCGTGAGGTTTAAATATGTCATAGTCTGTGGTATTTTGGTTTCACAGTATGAGGATGCACCAAAAGTTATTAGTTATTGGGACCCTCCTCTCTCTGAAGACGTTGAAGAATTACAATGACATATATCAGAGGTATGAAGAGATGTACCCTTGAACCAATGTTGGTTAGGAGATCTGTAGTCAGGTTTGGGACTAAGACCAATTAAAAAGATTGTGAGCACATGGGCTCAATTAATCTGAATTAGGGACTTGTGGCTAACTTGGGCTCAGCCCACTCAGTTTTGAATAAAATGTTGAACATTTATTTGGGCTCGGTCCCTTTTATTCAACAATGCTGAGCATTGATTTGGGTTCTGACACTCCTTTTTCTTTTTGTCTTTTGCTGAGTGTTGAACACTCTTTATGGTGCTGAGGCTCTATTTACAGAGCGCTTTGTATTTCCTCAGCGCCCACGTGAGGAGCACATGGAGCGCTTGGCGCTGAGCGCCAAACTTGGAGCGCTAAAGCGCTTCTTTTAACATAGTGCCCATGTGAGGAGCACGTGGCGTGCTTGGCGCTGAGCGCTAGACTTGTAGCGCTAAGGCGCTTCTTATAAAATAGCGCCGACGTGAGGAGCACGTAGCGCGCTTGGCGCTTGGCGCCAACCAATGAGTGCAGAGCGCTCTTTATAGAAAACAGCGCCCACGTGAGAAGCACGTGGCGCGCTTGGCGCTGAGTGCCAGACTTGGAGCGCTGAGCGCCAGACTTGGAGCGCTGAAGCGCTTTTTTGACAGTTCTGGTTAACTCTGTGCTCTCAAAATTAAATTCTCGTTTATAAGAGACTTTATCTCATGGATTTAAGAACTGAGTTTTTCTTTATGAGGAGATACTATGATCTCTTTTGTTTTTCTTTATGAGAGACTTTGTCTCATTGACCTAAGAACTAAGTTCTTCTTTTTATGCTATGATATCTTCTATTTTTGTGAAAAACTTTGTCTTATAGATCTATGATCTAGAAAAAGAACTAAGTTCTTCTGATGCGAGAGTTCAACTCTCAAATATAGAGGAGATGTTATGATCTCTCTTCTTTACCTTGAAGAAAGTTCTTCTTCTTAGAGTTTGCTCTCCTCTTTTTTTTGCTGAGAACTTGAAACTTATACGGAGGTTTCTCTCTGTTTTTCTGAAGTTTTTAGGGGGGTTCCTCTATACAAGACTTGAAGTCTTGGGTCCTTTATATAGGGGAGGCTGATTTGTTGAATCAGTTAAGGAAATCTTTCTCTGATTGATTTGAGGATGTTTCCCCACCATTGGATCTTTGATCCTATGGCTTCTGTTTTACAGAAGACATCTTTCTTATTATTTAACAAGATTGGGAAAATATTTTCCCATACAGAACTTATTCTGTATCTTGGTGATTTTTAATCACCGTTGGATCTTTGATCCAACGGTGCTCTGATTTACAGAGCACAATCCTTCTTGTTTGGAAAGATTTGAGGAGTATTTCCTCAGTGGAATTTAATTCTGTAATTTGATGATTTATTATCTTCGTTGGATCTTTGATCCAAAGGTGGAGAACATTTAGTTCTAGCGTTGGCGCTCTCATGCTTTGCACATGGGGCGCGGCCTCGGAGTCTTTGACTCTTAGTGCTGGCGAACTTGGCGCTAGCGCTCTCGTGGTTTGCACGTGAGGCGCTGCCTCAGAGTCTTTGACTCTTAGCGCCAGCGCACTTGGCAGGAGCGCTCTCGTTCTTTGCACGTGAGGCGCTGCCTCAGAGTATTTGACTCTTAGCGCTGGCACTCTTGGCGTGAGCGCTTTTATGAAGCGCTGCCTCATTTCAAATTCAAATTTTGAACAGAGTTTTGCTTTGATTTGGGGAAACAAATGCCCCCCACCGTTGCGCTCACGTGGCTTACACGTGAGTGCAGCGGTGGCAGCCTTTTCACCATTAGATCAACTTGAAAGTTGAATCGACTTCCCTTGCCTATAAATAGGGCCTTTGGCCCCTTTAAGATGACCTCTGTTTATCTTCTTGTTTTCTTACTCTTGAGAATTTTATTCTATACGCTCTCTGCCTTAAGAACTCTCTTAGAGTCGGAACCCTGTCAAAAATTTAGGTAAAGATCAAATCTTTGAAAGGATTACTTCATAATCTAGGGTTTCGCCCATTAACAGAGCTTTGCTCTTCTCAAATCATATAGATTTTTAGGGTTTCTCAACAGAGCTTTGCTCTTCTTAGATCATAGATCTAAAGAGATTTTTTTTAGGGTTTCTTAACCCATTAATGAAGAACTCTTAGAGTTCATTTTGCAGATCTTAAAGATCTCGGAGTTTTTAACTCAGTAAAGCTTTGCTTTTTCAGGATTTTGATGGATGATTCCATCGTCTTCAAAGAGCATAGCTCTTAAAATTTTTAAGGAATTTTATTCCTCTCATGAATAGAGTTGACAGATGTCACTCTTGTCTGCAGAGCATTGCTCTCGAGGAGTTTAACTCCTTGGCCCGAGGGGCCTCTCATTAAATGAGAATCCTTTTAGGATTTCTTATTTAATGAGTGAATGTCTCATCAATGATGAGCCGTCATCTAGATTTTGTGGGTCCCTTTTGGTCCCTTTCCACTGCATTGCAGTGTGGTACAAATTTTAAGTACCAAGTATTTTTTTTTTAGAATTTGGACTGTAGCATTGACAGCTAATCCCTGTTCTTTTTTGCGCAGGTACTATGTCTTTCGACACTTCTTTCCCCTTCGTTCGTCCGGAGAGCGCATTCGCTGATGCGCCTGTAGACCGAGAAGTTTTTGCACTAATCAAAGATCACGACCCAGAGCAGAAGTCTCTTCATTTATGGGGGACGTGGTACAATCAGATCATCAGGGGTCGGCGTAGCTTTTCTTGCGCAACACCTTCGGAGCCCATTTCAGCGATCCACTACGCCGACTCACCCCCAGTGAACTATGCCATAGAGAAAGTCAACTGGACTTCGGAGGGTTGCCTTCAGTCTTCTATGGCCGCGATACCCATACAGCCTGCCAATGGCTTTGGATATTCTGGGTCGGCGTATATGTCAAGGCGAGTCGCGCCCTTGGGAACAGCCGTACATGATAGGCTTGACTCCTCGCCAGTCAGCCGGGTACTTGCAGTGGGCTCGATATATTTTGTCAGCCCAGAAATCGCTACTGCTAAAGCTTAGGTTATACCCCGCAGTTTACATATCTCTCTTCCAATATTCCATGCCCCCTGTATGGTGGATTAAAGCTTTCTTGGAGCAATGGAATATACCGACTCACACCTTCCTTCTATCAGATCGGGAAGTTTCCATCTCTTTGGAGGAGTTCGTGGAGATCTCCGGCTTACCTGTCAAGGGAGAACATTGCGAGGAGCTACTTCCTCCCGACGAGTACGTCTTTGCCGCCAAGTTGGTGATGATGGGCCTTACCCCGGAGAATGCCATTCAACATCAATCCCCCAATTTGATTAAGGTGTTGAATATTTATGAGAGTTTATTTCTCGAATCCGAAAGCCACGGGGTTAACTTCACAGATTTCATCGCCCGTTTTCTTCGCCCAGAGGTCCTGTCGAAGGGAGCCACGAGATTCGCTAAACTCAACGATCCTTTTGGCTTTGGTTTGGACAACCAGCCAGCAGTGGAAGCGGATCAGAGGAATTTCTTCCTTCCGGATACCCGGTCGTTCCCTTCGCAGAGCTTGCCGCCTCAGACGTCGATGAAGAGACGTTCTTCCTGGGGTTTCTCGGGCTATGGCTAAGTTGGTTTGTGCTCCCAATGCACCCTCGCTACATATGGCCGTCCGTTTTCTACCCAGCTCACCGAATGGTTGTTGGGATGCGAGCGGTCGTCGGGGTCGCTGGGTTGGCCCATTTGTATCACGACCTCAGCTTGGCGGAAGACACCACTCAGTCGGGGGTGCAGTCCGTAAATTTCCCGATGCACTATTTTACCTCGTGGCTCGAGCTGCACGTGCTCGGCGCTTTTGGAGTCCACAAGTGGCCCCATTTCTATGAAGTTATAACTTTCCTCGAGTTATGCAGCTAGTTGACGCTTCCGCTTTGGAACCGACTCAGCGAGAGGCTCGGGGCTTGGTTCTTCGCCCACGTACGGTCGGGGATGGAATGACCTTCGTCGATAAGGTTTTAACTATCAGCAAGGAATCCTCTAAGACGGTGCAGCCTCTGCGGGACACCTTCAAAAATGGGGCTTCTATCTTGAAAGCTCGGGAGATTCTTCACTTATATTCAATCGGGCCGGGCTTTCTAGTGTTTGGGCAGAACGATTCAGCGTTGTTCATGAGATACAACCCACACTGTTTCGCTCAACAATCAAGCTACAATCAAGGTGTCCCGCTCGAGGCCTTCCTAGCTGAACCGGTTGCCACGGAAGAAGGTATCCGCAACACGCTACACCATTTCGTGCGTCTCAACACCGGGTCTAACTTCTTTATTAGTGAGCCGAGCTGCGTTCCAAAAGCCTTGAATGTATATGTGGCATGGTACCAGCACGTGATGGGTGCTGTTATCAGGGAAGAAAAGCGATTATTGCTTGATCGCAAGGGTGTTGTCCCAGCTGGTGATCCAGTCGTTCCCTTGAAGCGACGGACCATCGTTCGTCCTCCCATAAGAGAAGTTGTTGCGGCCATGATCCCGCATGCTATGCCTGAGATGCCCCTACCCCGTGTGGCTGTAGAAGCGGTATCTGTAGCGTCTCCTGAGTCTGGCGTGGGTACGGAGATCGGGACTCGCCGCCCAAAGTTGCCCGCCAAGCGCAAGCTCCTGTTGCCGGCTGCCGGCGTCCGCTCACAGAAGAAGAAGAAGTCGCTATTTTCTGCGGACATTGCATTCGGCCAGGAGCCTCATGCTCCTTACAGCGAAGGCTTAAGTGAGTACGGGACCAATGAGGGTTTATTCATTGCGCCGGATGATACTAATCTGGAGGCTGCCATCGCGGTTTCGGAGCAACTAGCTCGCGATGAAGCGGCACTGATCACCATCGCACAGTCAGGTAGACTTCATTCGTATCTTTCCGCAGTTATATATATATATATATATATATATATATATATATATATATATATATATATTATGCTTTGACTGACGCTTTCTTCTTCAACAGGTATCTCCGTCGAAGAGGCTCTCGCGGCTTCCCTCAAGACTTTCGAAGAGGAAGAGAGGCTTCGCACTTCCTTGGGCCTTGGTATACTTCGGCTTGTTGCGCCTTCATTCCCTTTTTCTTTATTCGTGGTTTGACCCTTCCTTTTCATCTTATTGGAGGGACTACCTCGACTCAGGTTATCCCGAGTGCGGTTCTGATCCGGCGTGGTGATGCGGCGACGCTTCCAGAGCCGGCTGCCGAGGCCCCAGCTCCCCCAGTATTGCCTCAAGAGACTTCGCTTAAGCAGCCGATGACGGACGCCGTAACGGCTCCAGAGGCAGCTCCTGGTTCGGGCGATGACGTCCCTTTGACGGAGGTCTTGAGGAGATCACTTCTCACTGCCAAGGCCGACAAGAAGCGTAGAAAGCGTGCGGCAAGGGAACGTGATGTCAGCTTGGCTGTGGGTGCAGGTTCAAGCACCACCCCATCTGTCGCTATTCCTCCAGAGGATGCTCCAGATGCCCTGTCTACCGCTCATAGACAGGTCGTGCGCGCGGCTCGGGAGGCAACTGAGAATCCATCGCCAGGTAATGTAATGCCCGGTCTTTTCATTTTTACTCGATCGGCAAATTCTGATATACTATGTCTTGCAAGGCCAAGCATTAGCGATGAGGCGGCCGGTGAGATGACGACGACCACAGAGCCCGAAACGGATACTCTCTCTCAGGAGTCCGGGACTGCCCAAACCGCCGCTCTTTCCCTTTGCGGTTCCCTGCTATCGGCTGGCATTGCGAGTGTCATGACGGCCCTCGTCGAATCAGGGGACGAAGCCATGGGCGCCGAAACTATTCCACTGAAGGAGAGCGAAGAAGTTGTTGCGCTTAGTGATGCTCTCATCGCGGTTTCGGTTGGCGGCCTATCAAGTAGATCTTGGGTCACTGTTTTCTTTTTATCTTTCGACCCCGTTCAGCCCCGTCTGACGACATTTTGTTTGTTTTGGTTGTAGGTGCAGTGAATGCGGAGATTACGCCATCTAAAGCGCCTCTGGTTGCCGCCGTGACGGCTGTTGTTCCGTCGCCTTCTCTCATGTCATCTGGAATGTAGGAAGGTATATGTTTGCGATTTATCGGTTTCATTGTGGGTAATATACTCTTTGTACTGAAATTGTATTGTTACAACCTTGCAGGAGTCCTTTTTGACCATCTGTATTAGGTGCTGAACCCGCATTCTCCTTCCAGTCAGAAATCGTCCTGCCTACCGGTGTCGGTGAATATAGTTTTTTTTAACTGACATCCTTTCTTTTCTTTTATGGGAAACCATGTCATTGCTAATTCTTCTTTGAATTGATTGCAGCGTTACAGATTGGAGGAGGGGACGAGAGAACAGGCGCGCCTCCGGTACTCCCAACTTTGCCACCTCTCACGGCCGATATAGTAGACTTCATCGCTCATGCATTTTCTTTATCTCTTGAGCCGACATTTGACCATAACTTGTTTTGCAGCAATCGCACCGACTCCAGTTCCCTTCGAGTCTCGAATCCCAATGCCGGCAGGGCCCTTTGCTAAACGCCCATCTTCCAGGGGTGCTGCGAATAGCCTGCGAATGTTGAGCGAGTTCGTCGAGGATCTTGACGCCGAGGCCCCCGCATTCACTGCAGATTTTGCTGCCGAGGTTAATCCCATGCTGGCGACGCTCGTGCACTTCCATAGCGAAGGCGTCGTTGAGTCTTGGGTTAATCACTGCAGGAAGATTGAGGCATGTCTGTATGAGATTGAGCTCAGGCATCCCGCTCCAGAAGTGTTGGCTTTGAACTCCCAGCGGGCTGCATGGGTTGAGCAGAGCGTTCCCTTCCTCCGCCATTTCGAACAAAAGGCGACCTTGAGGCGGAAGGAACGCGAGGAGGCTTCAGGCGAATCTTCCCGGCTGCGCGCCCAGGTTGAAGCGAACACTGCGCAACTGAAAGCCGTCTTTGATAATCTGCAGCGATGCATTTCTGACGGGCTGGCGCTGAGACAGAAGCTCTACTTCATTGAGCGGGTTACGCAGAGTCGCGAAGCTGCTCAGCGGGAAATCGATGAGAAACTTTCATCCTGCTTGCAGCAACGGGCTCGAGTCGAAACGGAGCTGGCCGCAGCGGCCGAACATGAAAAGGAGTTGATAGGAGTGCGTGATCAGCTGGCTGATTTATTGAAAAACGCCTCCTTCTCAATAGCTGCTTTTGTATCGATTAAACAATTGTAATCTTTGTATTCATTTCATCAATTTTTTTATATGATGTATCTTGTATTCAATTGAATTCATAAATAAAGGACACCTTTTTATCTCCGACTATCGATTTCTTTTCTCTGTTGTGTCGTTGGGCATGTTATTTCAGCAAGTGTAACTTGTAGACGATAGATAACAGTTCATTTTGAACTCTTTGTAGGGTAGTGATGGCTTAGGAAACAGGTTCAGATCTGCCGCCTAAGACTTTTCAATCTTATGAGCCGTGAGGGTCTCATAAAGATTTTTCTCCCTACGAGTCGTGAGGATCTTGTAGGTGTATTTTCTCCTTAGGAGTCATGAGGATTCCTTGGTGCGTTTTCTCTTGAAAGTCGTAAGGATCTCACAATAGAGTTTTTCTCCCTTACAAGTCGAGAGGACTCGTAAGTGATTGGTGAGTTGACTTGTTTCCAAATCGAAGCATTGCTCTAATAGGGAGGTCAAAGGTTGACTTTCTCTGTTTTCTACGGTGTCGGGATTGACTTTCTCCGTTTTCTACGGTGTCGGGGTTGACTTTCTCCGTTTTCTACGGTGTCAAGATTGACTTTCTCCGTTTTCTACGGTGTCGGGGTTGACTTTCTCCATTTTCTACGGTGTCGGGGTTGACTTTCTCCGTTTTTCTACGGTGTCGGGGTTGACTTTCTCCGTTTTTCTACGGTGTCAGAGTTGACTTTCTCCATTTTCTACGGTGTCGGGATCGACTTTCTCCGTTTTCTACCGTGTCAGGGTTGACTTTCTCCATTTTCTACGGTGTCGGGATCGACTTTCTCCGTTTTCTACGGTGTCAGGATCGACTTTCTCCGTTTTCTACGGTGTCGGGGTTGACTTTCTCCGTTTTCTACGGTGTCGGGATCGACTTGCTCTGTTTTCTACGGTGTCGGGGATCGACTTTCTCCGTTTTCTACGGTGTCGGTGTTGACTTTCTCCGTTTTCTACGGTGTTGGGATTGACTTTCTCCGTTTTCTACGGTGTCGGGGTTGACTTTCTCCGTTTTCTACGGTGTCGGGGTTGACTTTCTCCATTTTCTACGGTATCGGGGTTGACTCTAGGTTGTCTGTGAACCGCAGAGTCTTGGAACTGGGGACTTTGTCGTGGCTCCGATTGGTAGTGTCACGTCCCTGTCCTGCTGACATGAGGAGGAATGCCGTTGCTGGTCTTCTGGGATGCAGATATTGCCGCTGAGACCTGACTCTCCCTTTGATAGAGTTTGGGACATGTGGTTCCCTTTTCGTTTATGCTCATGGATTGTATACAGGGATCAGTATGGACTTACCTGCAGGGCAAAAGTTTCATTTTATATGTATTTTTTTTGTTTTCTCTCCGCGATGCTCTATCATTTCAGCTTTTTGTATCGCGAAAGTCGTGATTGCCCAATCATTTCGGCTATTTTTCGCGGTGCCCAATCATTTTGGCTATTTTTTCTTTTTACTCGCTGCTTTTTATCGCGAGTTGCCCAATCATTTCGGCTATTTTTGTATGCATATATTTTACTTGCTGATTTTGCTGCAAGTTGCCCCATCATTTCGGCTATTTCATATGCATTTTTGGCTCACTGATTTTTATCGCGAGTTTAGACTTGGAATTTGATACCGATTTAGGCATCAGCATCACTGCAACTGGGATATGGCCAGGAGCGAATCATTATTTGCCTTCGTCGGTTCGAACAAAGGTGGCTTAGCAAACCGGGTTAAGATCCTGTTGACTAAGGCTTTTGACTTTATGAGCCGTAAGGGTCTCATAACGATGTTTCTCCTTACGAGTCGTGAGGATCTTGTAAGTGCGTTTTCTTCTTAAGAATCATGAAGGTTCTTAAGTGTATGTTCTCTTATAAGTCGTAAAGATCTTACAAGAGTGTTTTCTCTTTACAAGTCGAGAGGACTTACAAGGGTCGTTCACCATGTGAGGATATCCCTCGTTGCCGGTGGGACTCTGTTGGGGAAATGTTTATTCGTGCCTGTGGATTGTATATAAGGGTTAATATTGAAACGCTTATAGGGCAATATTGGGGTGTATGACGGCTTAAGAACAGGTTCGGATCCATGTAGCTTAAAGCTTTTGAATCCTATGAGCCATGAGGGTCTCATAAGGGAATTCTCCTTACGAGTCGTGAGGATCTCGTAAGTGTAACTTCTTCTTAGGAATCGTGGGGATCCCTAAGTGTGTTTCTCCCTTGTGAGTCGTAAGGATCTCACACAGGTATTTTCTCCTTACAAGGTCGAGAGGACCTTGCAAGTGTCTTTTAACGAGATTGCGCCCTTTCGGGTTTTCACAAACTTGCCGGTAGCCTTGCTGTTTTTACTCACGGAGCCCTTTCGGGTTTTCATCCGTGCCCATTTCGCTTATGGACGTACCATTTTTTTATTTCTTTTCTTCTTTTTTTTATTATATTTTCTTTCGTCAGCCTTAGGATGTTGCGGTTTGTAGACGCTTCGGTCCGTAGTTTTCCGTGTTTGGGATGGGGTATCGTTGGATACTATTTTTAGAGTCTAGACTTAAGAAGATAGCGAGCGGACATAGGCGTCGTCATCAATCATTAACCTGGTTCGTGACTCATCAAGCGTAGTACTTCTTAAGGAATCGGCCGTTTATTGGTCGGAAGGGTCTTTCGCCATGCATATCCATGAGCAAGTAAGCCCCACCTTGATAGACTTTGTCTATGATGTACATGCCTTCATAGTTCGGCTCGAATTTCCCCCGTTTGGCACGATTGGGGATCATAGGTCTCTTGACCACTAGCACGAGTTCGCCTTGGCGGAATGTTCTCGGCCTAGTCAATCTCTCGTATGAGCGCATCATCTTTGCTTTGTAAGTCTCCAAGTTTTGTTGCACCATGAGCCGGGTTTCGTCAAGGGCATCGAGCTCCTCAAGCCGAAGATGAGCATTCTCTTCGTCTGTTAGCTCGTAATGAACTGTCACTCGTAAGGAGGGTAGCTCTATCTCCAAGGGGAGTACTGCTTCAGTGCCGAATACCAATGCATACAGCGTTGTGTTTGTGGCCGTTTTGAACGTGGTCCGATACGCTCAGAGAGCTTCATGCGGTCTCTCATGCCAGTCCTTCTTATTTTTGGACACCGTCTTCTTCATAATCTTTGTCAAGGTCTTGTTGAAAGACTCAGCCAGACCGTTAGCTCGGGGATTGTAGACCGAAGAGTATCTCCAGTCTATATTATGCTATTGTGCGAAGCGACTGATTCTGTAACTTCTGTAGGCCGGTCCGTTATCAGAGATAATCCGTTGCGGAGTGCCGAACCGATAGATGACGTGTGTCTTGAAGAAAAGGAGAATATTCTCCGTCTTCACTTCTCTTAGTGGCACTGCTTCTGCCCACTTGGAGAAGTAATCAGTTGTCGCCAATATGAACCGATGTCCTTTGGACGATGCTGGTTCTATAGGCCCAATTATGTCGGTTCCCCACATTTCGAACGGCCAACTAGCCACTGTTGGGTGTAGCGGGTTTGGATGCTGGTGGATGAAGTCCCTGTGAATTTGGCACGAGTGGCATTGTTTTGCGTATTCGAGACAATCCTGAATCATCGTGGGCCAATAGTAGCCCATCCTTTTGATCATCAGCTTCATCTTTGGCCCGGCTTGATGAGAACCGCAGAGTCCGTCGTGAGTTTCTTGGACGACTCTCCTTGCTTCTTCCGGTCCCAGACATCTCAGCCATAGAGAGTCGAACGATCTCTTATACAGCGTGTCTTTGACGAAGGCGAAAGACAGAGCTCGTTTAATGAGCTGATGTCTTGAGGACGCATCTTCAGGTGTTCGACGGGATTTGAAGTAGTCTATAAAGACTTCTCTCCAATCCTTAGCCTTTTCCTGGTCTTTTATTTATAGGGCCGTTTGCTTGGTCGCTCCCTTTTCTTCGGACGACTCCGGAGATATTTTTGCAGGTGCAAGAACCCGACGGCTTTGCACAACGATCCTTACGTCATCGAGGTTTTTGTCAGCCAGTTCTTTAGCGAGTTTGGCTAACGCATCCGCTTTGCTATTTTCCGTACGCGGTATGCTTTTCAGAACATAGGAAGGAATTTGAGTCAGCAATTGTTGTACTCTCTCGCCGTACGTCACCAACTCTGGTTTGCACGTTTGATAATCGCCATTTACTTGACTAACGACCAGCTGGGAGTCTCCGTATATAAGGAGGTTTTCGATTCCCATGTCGACGGCGATCTCAAGACCTGCTATCAGCTTCATATTCGGCTTCATTGTTTGTCCTCGGCTCTGTTAAGGAAAAGGCAAAGCGCATTATCCCTCCTTGTAGAGTCACAAAGATAAGGCCTACCCCAGATTTGATTATAGAGGAGCTGTGCTTTCATTTCTTCATGGAAGATGCCCCATCAAAGTAGAGTTCCTATCGGGTATCACTCTCTCCTCTCTCCCTATCGATCGTGTCAAATGCGTACTCGTCTGGCAATTTGCAAATTAGGGGTGAATCGGCAGGTATCGGATACTCAGCGAGGAAGTCGACGATGGCCTGGCCTTTCACTGCTTTGAGAGGTCGGTATGTTATCGAGAACTCCATCAAGAGGAGGGCCCATTTAGCGAGCCGTCTCGTTATTATGGCTCTTGACATCAAATATTTGAGAGGATCCACTTTTGATATGAGGTGGACCTCATGCGCCAACGCATAGTGTTTGAGCTTCGTTATCACGAAGATTAACGCTAGGCAGTGTTTTTCGATGGGGGGGTAGTTGTTTTCTGCCCCCAGGAGAACTCGACTCAAATAGTTGAGGGCTCTCTTCTTCCCTTAGTCATTTTCCTTTGCCCATAGTGCGCCTAAGGAACCTTCAAGGGCGGTTGTGTACAGAATGAGAGGCTTTCCCTTGACCGAAGCGGTCAGTACCGGCGGATTCTGCAGGTATTGATTGATTTCGTCCAGTGCGCTTTGGCATTTGCGATCCCAGACGAACGGGGTCCCTTTCTTCATCAGATGACTGTAGGGGGCATTTGCCGGAGGTTGACTTGGAGTTTGACACCTGTTTAGGCATCTGCATCGCTACAACTGGGATATCACCAGGAGCGACTCATCATTTTCCCCTGTCGATTTGGACAAAGGTGGCTTAGTAGACAGGGTTAGGACTCTGTCGACTAAATCTTTTGACTTTATGAGCCGTAAGGGTCTCATAAAGGGTTTTCTCCCTACGAGTCGTGAGGATCTCGTAGGCAAATTTTCTCCTTAAGAATCGTGGGGATTCCTTAGTGATGTCTTCTCTTGTAAGTCGTAAGGATCTTCCAAGAGTGTTTTCTCCTTATAAGTCGAGAGGACCTACAAGTGTTATTCACCATATGAGGACATTTCTTGCCATTTGTAGAACTTGGCAAAGAAGTATTTATTCGTGCCCATACCTGTAGGGCAATTTGAGAGATATGAGGGCTTAAGAACAGGTCTAGATCTCTGTAACTTAAGGCTTTTGAATCCTATGAGCCGTGAGGGTCTCACAGAGGGGATTCTCCTCACGAGTCGTAAGGATCTCGTAAGTGTATTTATTTTAACGAGGTTGCGCCCTTCTGGGTTTTCACAAGGTCGCCGGCAGTCCTGCTTTTTTTACTCACGGCGCCCTTTTGGGTTTTCATTCGTGCCCATCTTGCTTGCGGACGTACCGTTTTTTTAACGAGATTGCACCCTTCCGGGTTTTCATAAGCTCGCCGGCAGTCCTGCTATTTTTACTCACGGCGCCCTTTCGGGTTTTCATCCGTGCCCATTTTACTTGTGGACATACCGTTTTTTTTTAGAGCGTGATTTAGGAAATCAATATTCAACTCGTGCTCTGTTCTTTCTCCAGGTGCGTCTTCGGGATTTGCCTTAGACAATAGATTGGCGAATGATGCCGCCTGAGCAAGCATCTCCTGCAGATTTTCACGTTGCAGTTGAACTTTTGTCAGGGACTAAGTTTGAGGTCGGTGACTAGTAGAAGCTCGAACTTCGTCTTTGGAATTCACCACATAGACTATGTAAACTACCATGCCCCCAGGCTTGGGGTGTTTGGAGTTTTGGCCTTTGGAGTTTGCTCCGGGCATTTGAGCTTTATTAGGCCTCTTGTTGTGAAAAAACCACTTTGGTTTTGGGAGGAACCGCTGTATCAAGATCCGTCTTGGGGTGAGTCCCCTTCACCTACTTCCACACCTTATATATAGATGAGGAAAGTTTTCTCAGGGAGCGAACTGGTTTCTGCTCTCGTGGGATCTCCATGGGCTGCGGAAACTTCTTCAATATTGCGGTAGGAGAATTTTGTCTGACCCTTCACAACAATTTGAAGCTGTTCCCAATTGGAACAACAACATTCACCATTGGGGTTGAAACAGGACCATCCGGAGAACTGCCCCCAGCACATTTTGTATGACGCTGATATCGACGTCGACCGTTTCTTACAGCCGGGATTTGATTAGCTTCAGGATTTTGCCGAGCCTGCCCCCTGTTTCCTTTGAGAGCTTGAATATTCTGCCCCCTGCGTCGACCTTGGTCCTTGGCATGTGCCAGTTGTTTGAGGACTGATTCCATCGGCAAAGCCGCTGCTTAGGGAGCCCGCCTGTGGAAGACAGACTTCCTCTGGGCTTCCTCCATCGGCGTTGAGGCACCGAGGGTGGGAGGTGGGAGCATGACCCAAAGAGAAGCCCGTTGATTTCTTGAAGAGCCAGATTGCAGAGATTTGAGGCTGCAAGTGGCACGTACTTGACTCCACCAGATATGACAGAGCCTGAGTTGCTAAGGCGGGAGCAAACGCCATTCTTCATAAAGGCGAAACGCCGGCTTCAGCATCCCCTCCCCTAAGGGCAACCACAAACATATATACCGCAATTATTTGATAGCGGAAAAACACGACACACGAAGTGTGGAGTGGAAAGAGGAAAAGGTCCCACCGGGCGTGCCAGAATTTGTTTACCGCCGAAAGCTGGGAAAGACAAACGTCTTGCCTATATTTGGGGGCAGATGCTATTTGGGTTTTATTCGTCCACCTCTCCGAATATGCCAAGTTGATTTATGGCACCGTATATCGGAGGTTTAGATGGACGCGGCCGTTGTAGCAGACTTCGTCATATTCCCCCTCATTGTGAGGGATTTTTGATTGTGGGGACGCTCTTCCCTGCAGGCGCAAGCCCCTTGCAATTAATTACGCTACCGTATCATGGTAACCACTTTCTCCTTCTCTAGATGGTCACTTCGTGTCGTGTGTGTTTATTTTATTTTTGGTTGCCCGTGGATTGTATACGAAGACTAATTTATGTTGTCGCCCGTAGGGCGGGGATTAGTCCAAATCCGTATTTTCTTAGATTTGGGGTTTGATTTGATTTAAGGCTCGTTAATCTCTTTTGAGATTGAGATCAACTTAAATGTTTGTTGAGGATACGTTAGTCTAATTTTAGACTAAAATCTACTCAACGGGGGGTCAGGATCATTTAGATCCAACGAAAAAGTATTGGGCTCCATCGTCTTAGTTTAGGGATGTTGCAGTCCATTGGGTTTAAGGACATCGTAGTCCATGAGTTTAAGGACCTCATAGTCCGTAAAGTTTAAGGACATCATAGTCCATGATTTTAAGGACCTCATAGTCCGTAAAGTTTAAGGACGTCATAGTCCATGAGTTTAGGGACGTAACGGTCCATTGGGTTTAAGGATATCATAGTCCGTAAGGTTTAAAGACGTCATAGTCTGTGGTATTTTGGTTTCACAGTTTGGGGATGTACCAAAAGTTATTGGTTATTGGGACCCTCCATCTCTCTGAAGACGTTGAAGAATTACAACGACATATATCAGAGGTATGAAGAGATGTACCCTTGAACCAATGTTGGTTGGGAGATCTGTAGTCAGATTTGGGACTAAGACCAATTAAAAAGATTATGAGCACATGGGCTCAATTAATCTGAACTAGGGACTTGTGGCCAACTTGGGCTCAGCCCACTCAGTTTTGAATAAAATGTTGAACATTTAGTTGGGCTCAATCCCTTTTATTCAACAATGTTGAGCATTGATTTGGGTTCTGACACCCATTTTTCTTTTTGTCTTTTACCGAGTGTTGAACACTCTTTATGGTGCTGGGGCTCTATTTACATTGCGCTTTTTATTTCCTCAGTGCCCACGTGAGGAGCACGTAGAGCGCTTGGCGCTGAGCGCCAAACTTGGAGCGCTAAAGTGCTTCTTTTAACATAGCGCCCACGTGAGGAGCACGTGGCGCGCTTGGCGCTGAGCGCCAGACTTGGAGCTCTAAGACGCTTCTTATAAAATAGTGCCCACGTGAGGAGCACGTGGCGCGCTTGGCGCTTGGCGCCAACCAATGAGTGCAGAGCGCTCTTTATAGAAAACAACGCCCACGTGAGGAGCACGTGACGCGCTTGGCACTGAGCGCCAGACTTGGAGCGTTAAGACGCTTCTTATAAAATAGTGCCTACGTGAGGAGCACGTGGCGCGCTTGGCGCTTGGCACCAACCAATGAGTGCAGAGCGCTCTTTATAGAAAACAACGCCCACGTGAGGAGCGCGTGGCGCACTCGCCAACCAATGAGTGTAGAGCGCTCTTTTATAAAAACAGCGCCGACATGAGGAGCACGTGGCGTGCTTGGCGCTGAGCGCCAGACTTGGAGCGCTGAAGCGCTTCTTTGACAGTTCTGGTTAGTTCTGTTCTCTGAGAATTAAATTCTCGTTTATAAGAGACTTTGTCTCATGGATTTAAGAACTGAGTTCTTCTTTATGAAAAGATACCATGATCTCTTTTGTTTTTCTTTATGAGAGACGTCGTCTCATGGACCTAAGAACTAAGTTCTTCTTTTTATGCTATGATCTCTTCTGTTTTGTGAAAGACTTTGTCTTATAGATCTAAGATATGGAAAAAGAACTAAGTTTTTCTGATGCGAGAGTTAAACTCTCAAATATGGAGGAGATGTTATGATCTCTCTTCTTTACCTTGAAGAAGGTTCTTCTTCTTAGAGCTTGCTCTCCTCTTTTTTTTTTGCAGAGAACTTGAAACTTATAGGGAGGTTTCTCTCTGTTTTTTTGAAGTTTTTAGGGGGGTTCCTCTATGCAAGACTTGAAGTCTTGAGTCCTTTATATAGGGGAGGCTGATTTGTTGAATCAGTTAAGGAAGTCTTTCTCTGATTGATTTGGGGATGTTTCCCCACCATTGGATCTTTGATCCTTGGGCTTCTGTTTTACAGAAGACATCTTTCTTGTTATTTAACAAGATTGGGAAAATATTTTCCCATACAGAACTTATTCTGTATCTTGGTGATTTTTAATCACCATTGGATCTTTGATCCAACGGTGCTCTGATTTACAGAGCGCAATTCTTCTTGTTTGGAAAGACTTGAGGAGTATTTCCTCAGCAGAATTTAATTCTGTAATTTGATGATTTATTATCTTCGTTGGATATTTGATCCAAAGGTGGAGAACATTTAGTTCTAGCGCTGGAGCTCTCGTGTGTTGCACGTGGGGCGCTGCCTCAGAGTGTTTGACTCTTAGCGCTGGCGCACTTGGCCCCAGCGCTCTCGTGTTTTGCACGTGAGGCGCTGTTGTTAGTTGTATGTATGCCCTAGAGGCCATTATTGTACATATGATGTATATTATATTGGATGCTTGGACATATATAGAGAGTACTTTCTTGCTCGACATGATAGTATGCTATCTGGTTGCTCTTTATCTTAACATATATACTTGTCTCTTGATACTGTCTTATGGTTACATGTTGGTAAAGCTCTTAGGATGTGTACTTGACTACCAGGATTATGATGCAGATCATACTAGTGGGGCCATGGTAGTCCATAAGTTCATCCTTTAATGTTCCTAGTCGTAGGTGTATCGAGACAGGGCATCGATATACCAGAGTAGACTAGCGTATACGCTTCTCGACCCATGTGATGGGCGATGGATGATCCTATATCCATTGGTGTTTGACATCAGAGATGGTATACGGGTGCTCAGTGGAGACAGGGTACACTGGACGGACTCGCCGAGAACTCCTAGATGGTATTATACCTCACATCAGATAGCAATTCTCTGGTGACACTGGTACAGGTTAGTATGTCGACCCGAGATCGTCATAGAGTCTTGTGTGATTCCCACTATGCTTTGATTTCCACATTACCACGTTCATGAGAACGTGCAAAATGGTGGTTTTTGGGTGCAGTCCCGAGTCACATGGAGGCAATGAGCGATAGGAGGGGATTCGTCTCTCCCGGTATTGGGGGTTGATATTGCACTGTGCTCGATTGGCCATAACAGGGAAGTCCCTGGCCAGGGCTGATTTAGAGATTTACTGGTAAGTGTTATCAGTAGTTTCTCGACTCGTTATGAGCCTCATATCGGCATGAATTATCGGTTATTGGGGTCTGACGTTTACCACCCCTAGACTGGATATGCGACATATCAGACGAGGAGACCGGACTGTGCGGTAGTGTTACTGACAGGCTTTTACAGGAGTTGGAGCGGGCTTTCTTGCTGATCTTCTAATCGTTCAATACCCGGGTAGCCGTTACGTCCAACTAGCACCGCTGACGGCTTGTGGGTGCTTGATGTGATCATCACCTACTGCCGGCGTATTGATGAGTCTTTAGAGTCCTACATAAATGTTTTACTGGCTCAGGAAAAACGAAGTAGGAGCACATATGTGATATGTGCGGGACCGAGAATAATACGAGTATGTGATACCGTATTCTATTCTCGCGATTATTGTATCGGTCGGTTATATGTGATATAACCGAGTTATCGAATCAAGTGTTGATTCGATAAGTTGGTACATATAATATTAGTCGGTTGTATGTGATATAGCCGGATTATTAAATCAAGAGTTGATTTGATAATTTAATGTATAATTGTATATGTGATATACTAGTTTACATTAACTAATATTAGCTCACTTAAGTATTTATTTATTCTCACATGTGCACACTTATTATATATGTGATATATATTAATTGTGTTCTTTCTGTATCATGGTTGTTGATGCACACTACATGGGTGTATTAGACTTACACCATACTAATTATAATGTTGGGTTTTAGTATTTAAAATAATTCCAAAATTAGTGGATAATGAGCTCACATACATGAAGCTTCATGAAGCTTATGGATGCATTGACTTTGTCCACTAGTTTTGTTTTACTTAAGATATTTATTAACCTAACCATTATAATTTAGCCGTGGTTATGTCTCTACATGAGTTAGTATATGATACAAACTCACCCATGGTTGTTTCTCTCACCTCATTAGTTAATTCTCATCTCTTGAGCTCTTCTTCTTCTTCCTTGAGCAAAAGCTTGCTGGGGTTTTCCAAAGAGAGAAAAATATTGTGAGAAAAATAAAACTAAAGTGAGCCCACTTCCAACTTCATCATCCTCTACTAGATTAGCACTTTAGTGTAGGGTGTTTGCTTCACTAATCTCTTATTAGTGAAGTAGTAGTTTGAGTTAGTATCTCCTCGACGTAGATCATCTTCGGCCTCGAAGACTTCAAGCAAGATCGTTGCTTTCTTCTCATGGAGCCTTTCAAGAGCCCGCAAGATCATTTCATCACAGCGAAGGGGCTACTACAAGGAGCTTATGAAGTGAAGGACCGATCTACAAAGGTTGTATTTCTAGTTCACTTAGAAGTAAAGTAGTTTACTTATGTTTCGTAGATTCTCTAGTTATCGATTCTAGTTTAGGGTTCTTTAAAACGGCAAAATTTTGAAAATGGCATGGACGATGCCTCTCGGAACCTTGCTGTCGTTAATAGGAACCCTACAGTGGTATCAGAGCCTAGCTAGAGAATTAGACGGATTGTGTAGGATTATGAAACCGAAACAACTCCGAAACTTGACACATCAAAACTATGTTTCTGTCGATTTTTAAATGAGCTCTAAAAATTTTTCAAACAAGTGCAGAATCATATTTGAGAGAAAATAAGAACATAGAAGAAATTTGGGGGCATCTGCTCGGATTTTGGCCGAGCAGATGAGGGGGTTTTCCGAGCAGGCCGGCCCCAGTGTGGCATTTTGGTCCCAATTTTTTTTCATGTTCTGTTCTCTGGGTTTTGTTGTTTCAGGTGTTGTTTGTTTTTGCTAATTTTTCATGTGATGATTAACTTACTGAAATGGCAACTCGGAGTGTTTCGTAGTCGTAATTCTAACTGTTTTCGGGTTACTTTAGATGGCATTAAAAAGTTCGATCGGATATCAAATACCCGCTTTAACCCTTGCCGGAAAATTTTCCAAGTGTTGGATTTTTTCCGTAGTTAAAAAGCATTCAAACATCATGCATGTTATTCGATGGACCCTCTAGAAGAATGAAACCCTAACTCGATTATGTGACCGTCAGAACCGCCACTAAACCCTAGGGTTTGTGGTGGTTCAGCGGTGCCACATGTGAGGCCTTGGTTGACCCTTCTACGGCTGGTTCATTGGTACTGTGGCATGTGCTGAATAATTTTAAACTATGCTCAAGTGTTGAGCTTTTTGGGTAATTGTGGGTGTTTGTTGATTCGATCGGAATGTTTAACATCGTCTAGTTTTTTCTGCGACCGTAAGTGTAATATGTGGTGTATCGCCGGTTTCGTTGCTATATGTCAACGACAATTGGGATACGCATATTTACTTACGTTGATAACATGTGATGTTATGTGTTGCTGGATATGTTATATTGGATCGTCTCGTTTTGAATAGCCAGGGGTTTTATGTGAGATGAGAGTTTTTATTTTCATTCATGTAAAATTAAATGTATGTAATATTCTTTTATTGAGGCATTTCCGGGTTGAGGATGATGTCACCATTGTTGTATATTATTTACTTTTCCGCATTAGGATAGACCCAAGGAGGGGAGCACAAGTAACCGGGTTCTAGAGTACAGTGGGAGACCAACTTGAGGAGTCGAGTCCGGGTCTCCTAACTCTAGAATTGGTAGGGTTGCTTGTCGCTCTCGTAGGGGTCTAGGGATGTGGGTTTGGCTATTCATCGTGACCGTGGAATCCGTGTTTTTTACAGGCTAAAAATAAAACACGGACCTCCTAGTATATCCAATATTTCATATGTTTCTTCTGCTGCTTTGTGATGTGATCACTGTGGATTCTAAGACGAATGGATATACATTATATATGAGATATATAGTAGACGTTGCTTATGTTTTGCACCCACGCTAGTCCCATCCCGCTATGCCATTAGTTAAGTAACCTAACTGTGCATAACGGGACACTGTGGCGAATGCGGATGGCATAAGCATACGTTGTATTTTCGTTTCTTCTGTGATGCTTAGGAGGCATAAATGATGGGACTTCATTAATGAGATTAATGAAAAGAAAGAAACCTAAAATATGTTGTAGAATCAAATTTTCAAAAAAGGGTAGCTGTAGTATTTGCTTTGCATAGTGATATATATGATATATCCTGCACCTTATTCGATAAGGAAAGAGCCGAGATCCCTTCACCGGGAGTGACCTCTTTAGCAATAACTGGCAGATGCTACAAAAAACGGTTTGTATTTTGATTGCTTTTGGAGTATTTGCTTTACATAGTGGTATTTGTGAAATATCCTGCACCTTATTCGATAAGGAAAGAGCCGAGATCTCTTCACCGGGAGTGACCACTTTAGCGAAACTAGTAAAAGCCTCAAAAACACTCCTTTTCAAAATTCACTCTATTCTACAATGATATCAAGTTCATTACGCAATAGGTTCTCTGAAGAACCTGTCATAGCCCTCCGTTATTTCATATAAGTCCTACTTAGTATTCGTGCTACGTTTGTTGACCTCCGTTAAGGCGTAGTGTGCGGAAGCTGACTAGTATTTATCTGCTTATGCATATGATGCAGATTGGATTAGGGTAGTCGTACGACCTTGTTGACCTCCGTCAAGGATCGTGCGGGTGGGTTTAATTCAATCTAGAAATGGCGGGTTGAACTTGACTAGCAGCTTATGGTTTGTTGACCTCTGTCAAGGTCATAGGACGCTAGGGGCAAAATTATCGGGAATTTCCAGTGTTGAAATTTGCAATGAGATTGCATACCTTCTATGAGATAGTTGGATCCCGATACCCACTGCGAGTAAGAGTTACTCCTGCGAGAGTTTTGCACTTTACAATTAGCCGATCAAGTAGGTGTCTAGAAAGGTGTCAACGGGGTTACGCCCTTGGGAAAATGAGGTTTATTTTAATTAGGTCCGTGCGAAAGCACGGGGAACCTCCCTCAAAGTACCGGCACTGGCCTGGCTGAAAGATTGGCGAAATTGTAGGGTGTAATTAATCCCGGCTAGTCTTTCCTTTTAGGGTTTGAAGGAAGATTTGATAAAAACAGTGGGAGCCATCCTGATTAGATAAAATAATAACCAATCTGATCTTCAAGAGCATACGCTAAAGTGTTTTCTTCTCTCTCTCTACAGGTAGCGACCATGTCACGTCTTAATCAAGATAATAATATGGATGTATTGACCGAACCCGCATGTTGTACTGTGCTGGGGAATGTTGGTTCCGTTCTTTCTTATAATTGTTATAAGACTGAACAGGGAATAGGGACATCCGGATTCCCACGCCGCCCAAACGAAGAATAAGCATGATGATGCATCTTCTTCGGGTGTGTTAGTTATTGAGAACTGTTTCTCAGTTCACTATACGTCCTGGGTATTAGATGAAGAGCACTAAGGCACTTTTAAATTAGGAGCGCTAAGGCTTTTCTTACGTTAACTTTGCGCTCTGAAGATTATCTTCTTTGATAAGAGACTTTGTCTCAAGATTCCAAGAACAAAGTTCTCAACTTATAGGAGATACTTCAATCTCTTTTTGATGAAAGGCTTTGCCTTTATGGATCTGTGATCCTAAGAGAATTGAATAATTCTCCCCCCCCCTTTATAATGAGATGTTCATGATCTCAGAAAGACAATTTGTCTTATAGATTTATGATCTGTGAAGTAAGTACTTCTTTATTTTATGATAAGATCTTTTTGATCTCTTTATGAAATACCTTGGTCTTTGTAGATCTATGATCTTTTAAGAAGAGAATTCTTCTCTTTAATTATGAGATGATTTCATCTCTTTGTTCATCACCATTCTTTTTACCTTGAAGAAAAAACTTCTTTTGCCGAGAGCTATTTCTTCTTCTTGAGATTTTCTCAAAGTTTATGGGGGGTTCCTCTTTTTTAGACTTGAAGTCTTGAGTCCTTTATATAGGGGACGCTGATTTGTTGAATCAGTTAAAGAGATTTATTCTCCAATTGATTTGGGAATTTCCCCACCGTTGGATCTTTGATCCAAGGGCTTCTGATTTACAGAAGATAATCTTCTTGTTTTAACAAGATTGAGAAATCTTTCCTTCTTTACAGAATTTGTTCTGTATTTTAGTGATTTTTAATCACCATTGGATCATTGATCCAACGGTATTCCAAATTCAGGGCACAATCTTTTCTGTTTGGAAAGATTCAACAGAATTTTATTCTTGTTAACTGATGATTTAATCGTATCCGTTGGATATTTGATCCAACGGTGAGGAACATTTAGTTCCAGTGCTAGCGCTTATGTGCTCTGCCCATGGTGCGCTTTGCCCATGGTGCGCTAATTGGAGCGCAGCGCTCTTAGCACTAGCGCACACGTGCTTTGCACGGAGTGCGCTAGTTGTGGCGAAGCGCTTTTATAAAAGAGCAGCTTTAATTCAAATTTTGAATTCCGAACAGAGCCTTGCTCTAATTGGGGAAACAAATGCCCCCTCACCGTTGCGCTCACGGGGCCCACACGTGGGTGCAGCGCTGGCAACATCTCGACTCTTGGATCACCCAAGGAACTGAAACGGCGCTTAGTGCCTATAAATAGGACCCTTGGCCCTTGAGATGACTTCTGTTCATCTTCAATCCTTCTTGAAAATTTATTTTCTTCTTCAGAGCGCAGCTCTTCTTCTTAAGAATTTTTAAGGACAGAACTTTGATTAGGTATAAGATTAAATCTTTTTGAGACATCTTTTAAGGTTTCACCCATTAACAGAGCTTTGCTCTTCATAGATCTTTGATCTAAAGAAAATCCTTTTTAGGGTTTTATTAATAGAGCTTTGCTCTCTTGGAATCATAGATCTAAAAGGATCTTGCTTATGATTTCTTAATCCATTAATGGAGCTTTGCTCCTTTCAGATCATATAGAAGAACTCTTAAGAGTTTGTTCATGGATCTTGAAAATCAAATTGAAATTTTATTTTTGATAGATTATTCCATCATCTTTTCAGAGCAAGGCTCTTCTTGAGGAATTTTATTCCTTCATCATTAGACTTTGATAGATGTCTGTCTAGTGAAGAGCGCTGCTCTCAATGGGAGTTTTACTCCTCTGCCCGAGGGATTTCTCATTTAATGAGAATCTCTTGAGGATTTCCTCATTTAATGTCAGCCTCATCCAATGATGAGGCTATTTTTTTAATGATGAACTGTCATCTAGATTTTGTGGGTCCCCTTTGGTCCCCTTTAACTGCATTGCAGTGCGGTACGGATTTATAGTACCTTGTAACAGAATTTAATTTATAGCATTGGTGGCTGAAAAATTCGTTCTTTTCTGCGCAGGCATTATGTCTTCCGACACCTCCTTCCCATTCATTCGTTCAGAAGGCGGATTTCCTGAAGCACCCGTTGACCGAGAGGTTTTCGCGCTAATAAAAGACTATGACCCGGAGCATAAGAGTCTTCATCTATGGGGTAAATGGTATGATCAAATTATCATGGGCCGACGGAGCTTTTCCTGTGCGACACCCTCGGAGCCTATTTCAGCGATTGCTTATGCAAATGTGCCTCCGATAAATTACACTGTGGAGGAGGTCAACTGGACTTCAGAAGGTCTCCTTCGGCCTTCTATTGCCACAATACCCGTGCAGCCGCCGGTGGTTTTGGACATCCTAGGGCGACGCATATATCAGGGCGAGTCACGGCCCTGGGGACAGCCGTACAATGTAGGACTAACTCCCCGTCACCCAGCCGGGTATTTGCAGTGGGCCCGGTATATTCTATCGGCGAGGAAGCCACAGTTGATGAAGCTTGGATTGTATCCCGTCGTTTATGCCTCTTTGTTTCAATATTCTACACCCCCTACATGGTGGGTCAGGGCATTTCTGGAACAGTGGAACATCCCAACCCACACCTTCCTTCTATCAGACTGAGAAGTCTCCATTTCTTTAGAGGAGTTTGCAGAGGTCTCGGGTTTACCCGTTAGGGGGGAACATTATGAGGAATTGCTTCCCCCGGATGAGTATGTTTTCGCTACCAAATTAGTGGTAATGGGTCTTACTCCCGAGAATGCTGTTCAACACAAATTTCCGAGCTTAATAAAGGTGTTGAATATGTACGAGAACCTCTCTCTTGCATCCGAAGGTCATGGAGTTAGTTTTACAGCTTTTATCGCTGATTTTCTTCGCCCGGAAATATTGAAGGAAGAAGTCGAGAAATTTGCCAGTCTTGACGACCCCTTCGGCTTGGGTTTAGGCAATCTGCCAGCGGTGGAGGCGGATCAGAAGAGCTTCTTTCTACCTGATACCCCGGTCATCCCTTTTGCAGAACTGGCGGCTCCTGGGATCGACGAAGAAGCGTTCTTTTTAGGGTTCCTCGGGCTGTGGCTGAGTTGGTTCGTGCTTCCCATGCACCCTCGCCGTATGAGGCCTTCCGTCTTCTATCCTGCGCATCGGATGGTTGCTGGGATACAAGTGGCTGTGGGGATTGCTGGGTTAGCCCATATGTATCATGGCCTCAGCTTGGCGGCTGATACCACTGAGCCAGGGGTGCAGTCGGTAAACTTCCCAATGCATTATTTCACGTCATGGCTCGAGTTACACGTGCTAGGTGTCTTTGGCATCCACAAGAGGCCGGGTTTTTATGACAGGTGCAGGTTCCCTCGGATCATGCAACTGGTTGGCGCTTCTATTGTGACTCCGACGCAACAGGAAGCTAGAGGCTTACTTCTTCTCCCGCGCACGGTTGGGGCTGGCATGTCCTTTAATGATAAAGTTCTGAACGTCGGCCAAGAGTCGGGGAAGATGGTGCTGCCACTGCAGGACATATTTAAAGATGGGGCCTCTGTGTTGAAAGCTCGGGAGATCCTTCATTTATACTCCATCAGACCGGATTTCTTAGTGTTCAGGCAAAATGATGCGGCGTTATTCATGAGATACAATCCGCACCATTTCGCCCAGCAGCTAAGTTACAATCAGGGTGTCCCACTTGAAGCCTTCTTGGCCGAACCTGCCGCTACCGAAGAGGGAATGCGAAGCGCACTGCATCATTTTATGTGCTTGAACACAGGGTCCAACTTCTTTATCAGCGAACCGAGTTGCGTCCCAAAGGCTCTTAATGCGTACGTGGCGTGGTATCATCATTCAATGGGCGCCGTCATCAGGGAAGAGAAGCGATTGTTGCTCGATCGCAAGGGTGCAGTGCCGGCTGGTGATCGAAATGTTCCTCTGAAGCGACGGAACATTGTTCATCCTCCCCTGAGAGAGGTCACTGTAGTTGAGCCTCTACACGTGTTAAGCCCTATGCGTGGGTTGCCCCCACCCAGCGTGCCTGAAAAAGAGGTGGCTGCCGCGTCCCCCGAGTCGAATGTAGGAAAAGAAATTGGTACTCGTCGTCCAAAGGCGTCTACCAAACGCAAACTCGTGTTATCGGCCACCGGCGCCCGTCCTCAGAAGAAAAAGAAACAAGTACTTTCTTTGGACACCATATTAGGCTCGACACCTCTTCATCCGTCTAGCGAAGGCTTGAGCGAATATGGGACCAATGAGGGCTTATTCGGGACGCTTGATGATACCGATTTGGAGGCTGCCATCGAAGCTTCCAAACAGTCACCCATCCTTGAAAAAGAACTGGTGGCCCTTACTCAGTCAGGTATAATTTACCCTTATCTCTCCGTTGTTCATTCTTTCTATCAAGCTTTGACTGACGCTTGCTATTTTAACAGGTGCCTCTATAAAAGAAGCTATTGCTGCTTCGCTTAAAACCTTTGGAGAGGAAGAAAGGCTTCGCGTCTCGTTGCCAACAGATGCTTCGCTTGAACGACCGAAGACGGATACCGTACTGGTTCCGGATGTAAAACCCAACTCTGATGATAATATCCCCTTGGCGAAGGTCCTGAAGAAGTCTTCTCTCTTTGTCAAAAACGAGAAGCAGCTCAAAAAACAGACGGCAAGGGGAAAGAAGTAATCTTCTAGAGCCATTAGCTCTGGGCCAAAACGAGGGAAGAAGACCGCTGCTAGTCCACCAGACGACGGTCTTCTTTTTCCTGGTTCATCTGCCGAGGAAGCTGCACAACTGGCTGAGGCTATAAAACGTTCTCAAGACGAGTCAGAGAACGTAAGAATTCCGAAAAAGCCCTACCCAGCCGTCATTTTTTATGAAGACCCTTCGTGGATCCGGCGACGATTCATCGGCCCTTTGGAGGAATGGGGCGAAAGGGCCCTTAAACAGGCTGCTTCGGAGGACGCTGCGGATGCGCTTTCATTGTGGACTAGCGGCCATGAGTCTACCCTTGAACCTCAGCGAGCACACCTCCTTGAGAAGGAGTGTCGGCTTGAGCGAGCCATACAGAAAGCTTCCTTGCGCATCGGTATGTTCCGGTATTTCTTTGTAATACTTCAAATTTTCTGCACTTGTATATATGTATTCTTATCCTTGTGTGAACTATGCAGAGACCTCGACGATGGGGGAGGTTCCCACGGGTTTACTGACCGTAGAGCCTGCTGATACCCCTAGTGAAACACTGCTCAGTGTGGAGGGGGCTGATGAAACTGTCCCTCCTGCGATGGAGCTTCCCCAGGTGATTCCTGCGCCCCAGGTGATTGCTCCTCCGGAAGAGGCATCTTCATTGGCTGCGGGTTCAATGGATATCCCTGAGATAGCCCGGAGACTGCGAGACAGGTAATCAAGGCCACCATCCTTCCATTGGAGCCCGTAATGATGGTCACTGCTCCTCCACCGGAAGTTACTATACCGGTTCACCTCCCCGATGATGTGTCTGGGGGCATGGAGGAGGCCGCCGAAGCTGCTATCCCTCCAACCCAAAGTAGGAGGAGCGTCGAAGGTATTGTTCCATCTTTTATTTTAACGATCTATTCATTATTTGAACTTTTCTGTCTTTTCAGAGCTACGGGAATTGGCGGCGTCCATCGCTGGCCTGTCTCCCAGGAAGTCTTTCCAGCGTCTGCTGGAACTGGCTGCTCCACAGGCGATATCCCTTCAGCGCATCATTCTATCTTCCGGACAAGGTTAGCATTGTTCGCTCCTTTCTTGATATTGTTGCTTCTTTATGTAACAATGTTCATGTCTTCTGTAGTTCTGGAGGCTGATGATGAGGTTGAGGTCCTCGATGGGCCCGGAGATCTTCCAGACTCTTCTCGTATAAACATGGGTAAGTAAAGTGTCGACTCCTTTGCATCTGTCCTCTGTTTGCAACCTTCGCTGATCATTTATCAATCTTTAACAGCTCTGCCTACTTTTACCGCGTTGGAGACTCGCATTCTCATGTCGTCTGGCCCTTATACGCTGCGTGCATCCAAACGTATGGCCAAATCAAGCCTTCACTCTTTGTAAGAGTTAATCGAAGACCTTCGTGTTGGTAGCTCGCTCACAGCCGAATAATTTGCCGCTGAAGCCAACGGTTCTCTCTCCTTTCTTGCCACTTATCACAGTGAAGCATTTGTGCAAGTTTGGGTCGAATTCTGTCGTCGAGTGGAGGCTTGCTTGCATAGTCTTGAATGCGCACGCCTTCCTTCGGAGGTGGTGGCTGCGAAGACAAGTTTGCAGGAGTTGATTAAGCGGTACGCCGCTAATACGCTTTCTTATGAAAAGAGGCTCCGCCGAAGTTCTCAGAGAGGAAGCTGGCTTCAACCGCGCTAGGGGAGCTTCAAGCCGAACTTACATCTAAGACCACCCGTGCATATAAACTTTGGAAAGAGCTTCAAGCCATAATCAAGGACGTGGTGGCTGTTGATAAAGCTGTTATCTTCACCCGAACGATGGTTGATGCTCATAAAGCTACTGAGCATGAACTTGAAGGCCGGCTCACCTCGCATCAGGCCCAACAGTCGGAAGCGGAGACCCGTCTCGCAACCATAACCAATTTTGAAGCTGAGACCCAAGAAAGGAAGGATGAACTGATGAACCTTTTGAATCATCCGCCAGCTTGAAGAATTGTATATTTTTTATTCTTCTTTTGTACGTACTCCTGAATGAGAGTATTTTTGGATCTTTTATAAATTGTACTTTGTATTCATTTGGATTCATGAATAAAAGGCATATTTTGCTTCATGATGGTGTGTCCCTTTTAGTAAGTACATTTTATGGATAATCTATTTTGATTTCCTTATAGGACAGTGATGGCTTAGGAGTCAGGTTAAGATCTGCTTCCTAAGGCTTTTCAATTTTATGAGCCGTGAGGGTCTCATAAAGAATTTTCTCCCTACAGGTCGAGAGGATCCCGTAGGTGTATTTTCTCCTTAAGAATCGTGAGGATTCCTAAGTGTGTTTTCTCTTGAAAGTCGTAAGGATCTCACAAGAGAATTTACTCCCTTACGAGTCGGGAGGACCTGTAAGTGATGGGTGAAGTTGCCCTTATCCGCATTTCACGGAGTCAGGGGTTGCTCTGGATGCTTTTCACGGGTTTACTGCCGTGTTCTACGAGGACCAGGCTCCGCTCTGGATGCTTTCCAGGATACCGTAGTTTAAAGACATCGCGGTCGAGGTTAAGGACATCATAGTCCATGGATTTAAGGACTCCACAGTCCGTTGTTAGTTTTAAGACATCACGGTCGAGGTTAAGGACATCATAGTCCGTGAGTTTAAAGACCTCACAGTCCAACGTTAGTTTAAAGACATTGCGGTCGAGGTCAAGGACATCATAGTCCATGAGTTTAAGGACCTCACAGTCCGATGTTAGTTTTAGGACATCACAGTCAAGGTTAAGGACATCATAGTCCATGGGCTTAAGGACCCCACAGTCCAATGTTAGTTTTAAGACATCACGGTCAAGGTTAAGGACATCATATTCCATGAGTTTAAGGACCTCACAGTCCAATTTTTGCTCTGGATGCTTCCCACGGGTTCACTGCCGTGTTCGGCGAGGACCAGGCTCCGCTCTGGATGCTTCACACGGGTTCACTGCCGTGCTTTGCGAGGACCAGGATCCGCTCTGGACGTTTTCCACGGGGTCAGAAGTGATATAATCCGCGTTCCACATAGCCAGGAATTTTGCTCCGGATGCTTTCCATGGGTTCACTGCCGTGTTCGGCGAGGACCAGGCTTCGCTATGGATGCTTCACACGGGTTCATTGTCGTGCTCTGCGAGGACCAGGATCCGCTCTGGACGTTTTCCACGGGGTCAGAAGTGACATAATTCACGTTCCACGTAGCCAGGAATTTTGCTCTGGATGCTTCCCACGGGTTCACTGCCGTGTTCGGCGAGGACCAGGCTCCACTCTGGATGCTTCACATGGGTTCATTGCCATGCTCTGTGAGGACCAGGATCCGCTCTGGACGTTTTCCACGGGGTCAGAAGTGACATAATCCGCACTCCACGTAGTCAAGAATTTTGCTCTGGATGCTTCCCACGGGTTCACTGTCGTGTTCGGCGAGAACCAGGTTCTGCTCTGGATGCTTCACACGGGTTCACTGCCGTGCTCTGCGAGGACCAGGATCCGCTCTGGACGTTTCCCACGGGGTCAGGAGTGACATAATCCGCGTTCCACGTGACCAAGAATTTTGCTCTGGATGCTTCCCACGGGTTCACTGCCGTGTTCGGCAAGGACCAAGCTCCGTTATGGATGCTTCACACGGGTTCATTGCCATGCTCTGCGAGGACCAGGATCCGCTCTGGACGTTTTCCACGGGGTCAGAAGTGACATAATCTGCGCTCCACGTAGCCAGGAATTTTGCTCTGGATGCTTCCCACGGGTTCACTGCCGTGTCCGGGGAGGACCAGGCTCCGCTCTGGATGCTTCACACAGGTTCATTGCCGTGCTCTGCGAGGACCAGGATCCGCTCTCGACGTTTTCCACGGGGTAAGAAGTGACATAATCCGCGCTCCACGTAGCCAGGAATTTTGCTCTGGATGCTTCCTACGGGTTCACTGCCGTGTTCGGCGAGGACCAGGCTCCGCTCTGGACGTTTTCCACGGGGTCAGGAGTGACATAATACGCGTTCCACGTAGCCAGGAATTTGCTCTGGATGCTTCCCACGGGTTCACTACCGTGCTCTGCGAGGACCAGGATCCGCTCTGGATGCTTCACACGGGTTCATTGCCGTGCTCTACGAGGACCAGGATCCGCTCTGGACGTTTTCCACAAGGTCAGAAGTGACATAATCCGCGCTCCACGTAGCCAGGAATTTTGCTCTGGATGCTTCCTACGGGTTCACTGCCGTATTCGGCGAGGACCAGGCTCCGCTCTAGATGCTTCACACGGGTTCATTGCCGTGCTCTGTGAGGACCAGGTTCTGCTCTGGACGTTTTCCACGGGGTCAGAAGTGATATAATCCACGTTCCACGTAGCCAGGAATTTTGCTCTGGATGCTTCCCACGGGTTCACTGCCGTGTTCGGTGAGGACCAGGCTCCGCTCTGGATGCTTCACACGGGTTCATTGCCGTGCTCTGCAAGGACCAGGATCCGCTTTGGACTTTTTCCATGGGGTCAGAAGTGACATAATCCGCGCTCCACGTAGCCAGGAATTTTGCTCTGGATGCTTCCCACAGGTTCACTGCCGTGTTCGGCGAGGACCAGGCTCCGCTCTGGATGCTTCACACGGGTTCACTGCCGTGCTCTGCGAGGACCAGGATCCGCTCTGGACGTTTCCCACAGGGTCAGGAGTGACATAATCCGCGTTCCACGTGACCAGGAATTTTGCTCTGGATGCTTCCCACGGGTTCACTGCCGGGTTTGGCGAAGACCAGGCTCCGCTCTGGATGCTTCACACGAGTTCATTGCCGTGCTCTATGAGGACCAGGATCCGCTCTAGACGTTTTCCACGGGGTCAGATGTGACATAATCCGCGCTCCACATAGCCAGGAATTTTGCTCTGGATGCTTCCCACGGGTTCACTGCCGTGTTCGGCGAGGACCAGGCTCCGCTCTGGACGTTTTCCACAGGGTCAAGAGTGACATAATCCGCGTTCCACATAGCCAGGAATTTTGCTCTAGATGCTTCACACGGGTTCACAGCCATGTTCGGCGAAGACCAGGCTCCGCTCTGGATGCTTCACACGGGTTCACTGTCGTGCTCTGTGAGGACCAGGATCCGCTCTGGACGTTTTCCATGGGGTCAGGAGCGACATAATCCGTGTTCCACGAGACCAGGATGTTAGTTGTATGTATGCCCTAGAGGCCAGTATTGTACAGATGATGTATATTATATTGGATGCTTAGACATATATAGAGAGGACTTTCTTGCTCGATATGATAGTATGCTATCTGGTTGCTCTTTATCTTAACATGTATACTTGTCTCTTGATACTGTCTTATAGTTACATGTTGGTAAAGCCCTTAGTATGTGTACTTGACTAACAGGACTATGATGTAGATCATACTAGTGGGGCCATGGTAGTCCATAAGTACATCCTTTAATGTTCCTAGTCGTGGGTGTATCGAGACAGGGCATCGATATACCAGAGTAGACTAGCGTATACGCTTCTCGACCCATGAGATGGATGATCCCATATCCATTGGTGTTTGACATCATAGATGGTATACGGGTGCTCAGTGGAGACTGGGTACACTTGACGGACTCGCCGAGAACTCCCAGATGGTATTATACCTCACGTCAGATGGCAGTTCTCAGGTGACACTTGTACAGGTTAGTCTGTAGACCCGAGATCGTCATAGAGTCTTGTGTGATTCCCACTGTGCTTTGATTTCCACCTTACCATGTCCAAGAGGGCATGCAAAGCGGTGGTTTTTGGGTACAGTCCCGAATCACATGGAGGTAATGAGCAATAGGAGGGGTTTCGTCTCTCCCGGTATTGGGGGTTGATGTTGCACTGTGCTCAATTGGCCATAACAGGGAAGTCCCTGGCCAGGGCTGATTTAGAGATTTACTGGTAAATGTTACCAGTAGTTTCTCGACCCGTTATGAGCCTCACATCGGCACGACTTATCGGTTATTGGGGTCTGATGTTTACCACCCCTGGACTTGATATGCAACATATCAGACGAGGAGACCGGACTGTACAGAAAGTGTTACCGTTAGCCTTTTACAGGAGTTGGAGCGGGCTTGCTTGCTGATCTTCTGATCGCTCAATACCCGGGTAGCCGTTACGTCCAGCTAGTACCGCTGACGGCTGTGGGTGCTTGATGTGATCATCACCTACTGCCGGCGTATTGACGAGTCTTTAGAGTCCTACATAGAGGTTTTACTGGCTCGGGAAAAATGAAATAGGAGCGCATATGTGATATGTGCGGGACCGAGAATAATGCATGTATGTGATACCGTATTCTATTCTCGCGACTTTTTGTATCGGTCGGTTATATGTGATATAGCCGGGTTATCGAATCAAGTGTTGATTCGATAAGTCGATACATTGGGTGTTAGTCAGTTATATGAGATATAACCGGATTATTAAGTCAAGTGTTGATTTGATAATTTAGTGTATAATTGTATATATGATATACTAATTTACATTAACTAACATTTGTTCACTTAAGGATTTTTCTCACATGTGCACAACTTTAATATATATGTGATATATATTAAAATGTGTTTTCTTATTGTATCATGGTTGTTGATACAATATGCATGGGTGTATGAGACTTACCCCATGCTATTTGTTGTGTTGGGTTTAATATTTAAAGTAATTACAAAATTAGTGGAAGATTAGAAAAATGCATGAAGATTGTGGAAGCTTGTGAATGCATTGACTAAGTCCACTAAGTTTGTTTTTACTTTGGATATTTGTTAACCTAACCATCACACTTAGCCATGATTATGTCTCTACATGAGTTAGTATATGATACTCACTCACCCATGGTTAGCTCACTCACTTGATCATTATCTTTCTCTTTTTAATTTTCATGTTCTTCCTTGAGCTAAAAAGCTCTCTAGGGTTTGATCCAAAGTGAGAAACATTGTGAGAAAATAAAATCTAAAGTTAACCCACTTCCTATTTCTCCATCCTCTACTAGACTAGCACTTTAGTTTAGGGTGTTTGCTTCACTAATTCTCTAGTTAGTGAAGTAGTAGCTTGAGTTGATATTCCCTCTGTAGGGTTACTAGGCACACTCAAGAGATTCCACAAGGCATCAAAGGTTGTATTTCGTATTCACTTAGTAGTAAATGTTATTTACTTGCATGTGTAACCCTAATTATCTAGCAAAGATCTTGTTTAGGGTTGTTCGGCACGGCTAAAATTTTAATCGGGCATGGTTGACGCCTTGTAGAACCTTATTAGAGTGCCTAGTAACCCTACAGTGGTATCAGAGCCTAGCTAGAGCATTAGGCGACGTGTTTACGAAGTTAAAACTCCGATCGAACCCCGTAACGTCAAAACGACCCCCTCTCTGGACAAATTTTAAAAATGCGATTTTTTCTGTATTAAAAATACCTAAAAAATCAGCAGGGAATTTTAAGCATCACTGTGAAAAACGATGAGCTAAACCGTACGGACCGCCGCAGAACCGCGGCAATATCTTGCTTGCGCCACGGATCCGCGGCCGTACAGTCGGGTTTGACTTTTCGTTTTGCACAGTTATGACCGTATCTGCTAGTGTATCTTTCTGGGTATTTTTAATCTGCCTCAAGTGTTGAGTGTTCTGGGAATTATTTTGTATACGTTGATTCGATCGGAAAATTTAATTTCGTTCCGGATAATTTAGAAAGTATTAAAATGGTCGAACGGATATCATTAACTTATTTTTCCCGGCACGAAAAACTTTCAAGTGTTGAATTTTTCTTGAGTTTAAATCTTTCCGAAAAACGTGCATGTAACGCGATGGACCCTCTAGAAGAACACAAACCTTAACTCGATTATGTGACCGTCTGAACCGCCTCTAAACCTTAGGGTTTGGGGCAGTACGGCGTTGCCACATGTGAGGCGTTGGTTTGACCCTTCTACGGCTGGACCGTTGGTACTGTGACGTATTCTGGAATTTTTTAAACTCCGCTCAAGTGTTGAGCTATTTAGGAAATCTTGGGTATTTGATTATTCGATCGGAAAGTTTAATACTGTCTATTTATTTGGAATGTGATACAATATGTGGAATTCATATAGTTAGGTATGAAATGCGAAGTATGTGATATTTCGGATTTACGATGTCTAAAGAGATTGTGGATTCCAAATGTTGTAGTTTTACACTTTCTTTTCTGCGACCGTAAGTGTAATATGTGATATCGCCGGTTTCGTTGCTATATGTCAACGACAATTAGGATGTGCATATTTACTTACGTTGATGACATGTGATGTTATGTGTTGCTGGATATGTTATATTGGATCGTCGCGTTTTTGAATAGCCGGGGGTTTTATGTGAGATGAGGGTTTTTATTTTCATTCATGTAAAATTCATTGTATGTAATATTCTTTTAATTGGGGCACTTCCGGGATGAGGATGATGTCACCATTGTATATTAATTACTTTTCCGCATTAGGCAGACCCAAGGAGGAGAGCACAAGTAACCGGGTTCTAGAGTCCAGTGGGAGACCAACTCGAGGAGTTGAGTCCGGGTCTTCTAACTCTAGAATTGGAAGGGTTGCTTGCCGCTCTCGTAGGGGTCTAGGGGTGTGGGTTTGGCTATTCATCGCGACCGTGGAATCTGTATTTTATAGATGCTCAAAATAAAACACGGACGTCCTAGTATATCCAATGTTTCATATGTTTCTTCTGCTGTGATATCTGTGATGTGATCATGTGATGTGCTGTGATAGATACTGTATATAGTATATATGATATATTATATGGGCGTTACTTATGTTTTACACCCGCGCTAGCCCTGCCCTGCTCTGCCGTTAGTTACCTAACCTAACGGTGCACGGGGGGACATCGAGGCGAATTCGGATGGCATAAGTGTACGTCGTATTTATCTGTGATGTTTAGGTGACTTAAATGATGGGACTTCATTAATGTGATTAATGAAATAAAAGAAACCTAAAAGATGTTGTAGAATCAAATTTTTCAAAAAAGGTAGCTACAGTTTTGCTTTGCACAGCGATATATATGATATATCTCGCACTTTATTCGATGAGGAAAGAGCCGAGATCCCTTCACCGGGTGACCTCTTTAGCAAAACTGGCAGATACTACAACACTCGGTTTGTCTTTTGATTGCTTTTAGAATTTTGCTTTGCATAGTGACATATATGATATGTCCTGCACCTTATTCGATGAGGAAAGAGCCGAGATCCCTTCACCGGGAATGACCTCTTTAGCAAAACTAGGGAAAGCCTTAAAAACACTCCTTTTCAAAATTCACTCGATTCTACAACGATATCAAGTTCATTACACAATAGGTTTTCAGAAAAACCTGTCGTAGCCCTCCGTCATTTCAGATAAGTCCTGCTTAGTATTCGTGCTGCGTTTGTTAACCTTGTCAAGGCATAGTGTGCGGTAGCTGACCAGTATTTATCTGTTTATGCATATGATGCAGATTGGATTAGGGTAGTCGTACGCCTTGTTGACCTTGTCAAGGGTCGTGCGGGTGGGTTTAATTCAATCAAGAAATGACGGGTTGAACTTGACTTACGGTCTATGGTTTGTTGACCTTGTCAAGGTCATAGATCGTTTGGGGCAAAATATTATCGGGGATTTCAAGTGTTGAAATTTGTAATGAGATTGCATACCTTCTATGAGATAGTTGGATCCCGATACCCACTGCGAGTAATTGTTACTCCTGGGAGAGTTTTACACAGGACAATTAGCCGATCAAGTAGGTGTCTAGAAAGGTGTCAATGGGTTTACGCCTCTTGGAAAACGAGGTTTACTTTAATTAGGTCCGTGCGAAAGCACGGGGAACCTCCCTCAAAGTACCGACACTGGCCTGGCTAAAAGATTGGCGAAATTGTAGGGTGTAATTAATCCCGGCTAGTCTTTCCTTTTAGGGTTTGATGGAAGATTTGATAAAAACAGTGGGAGCCATCCTGATTAGATAAAATAATAACCAATCTGATCTTGCAAGAGCATACGCTAAAGTGTTTTTCTTCTCTCTCTCTCTCCAGGTAGCGACCATATCATGCCTTAATCAAGATAATAATATGGATGTATTGACTGAACCCGCTTATTATACTGAGCAGGGGAACGTTGGACCCGTTCTTTCTTATAAGAGTTATAAGACTGAACAGGAAACAGGAGAATATTTGGATTCTCACGCCGCCCAAACAAAGAACATGCATACTGATGCATCTTCTTCATGTGTGTTAGTTATTGAGAACTGTTTCTCAGTTCACCCTACGTCCTGGGTATTAGATACCGGATCAGAATCCCACATATGTAAATTGTTACGTGGGCTACGGAAAGGTAGAGAACTGGGAAAAGGTGATCATTCCGTACAAATAGGGAATGGTGCAAGTATTGCAGCCAAAGCAGTTGGCGAATATCACCTAGTATTACCAAGTCGTAATACACTGATTCTGAATGAGTGCTATTATATACCGAACATGATGTGCAACATTATATCAATTTCTTTATTAAGTAAAGAAGGATATAATTTTGTAGTACAGGATAATATTATGAACATATTCCTGGATCAAAGTTGATTGCATCAGGCTCGTTACATAATAGCATATTCATTCTCAATCAAAATACAGTCCTTAATATACAAAACACACACAAGAGGAAGAGTTCAGAAATGAACGAATCCTTCTTGTGGTATTGTAGACTTGGTCATATAAATGCGACACGTCTAGCTAAATTACATAAGAATGGATATTTGAATCCGTTCGAATTATCATCCTATGATACTTGCCATTAATGTCTCAAAGGTAAAATGACCAAAACTCCGTTTAGTGGACACGGAGAAAGAGTTACTGAACTCTTAGGACTGGTGCATAGTGATGTATGCGGTCCCATGTCTACACACGCCAGGAACGGTTCTTCCTACTTCATTACATTCACCGACGATCTCTCAAGATTCGGACATGTGTACCTGATGAAACACAAGTCTGAAGCTTTTGAGAAATTCAGGGAATATAAGCAAGAAGTAGAGAACTAAACGGGCAAAAGTATTAAGATTCTTCGATCTGATCGAGGAGGTGAATACTTAAGCAATGAGTTCCTAGATTATCTAAAAGAGAATGGGATTCTCTCTCAGCTGACTCCTCCATATACACCACAGCACAACGGTGTATCAGAACGGAGGAACCGCACCCTATTAGATATGGTGCGCACTATGATGAGCACAGCTGAGTTACCTATTTCCTTCTGGGGGTATGCGCTGGAGACAGCAGCATACCTATTGAATCAAGTTCCATCTAAATCTGTACCTACCACACCATATGAGATATGGAGTGGGAAGAGGCCATATCTTAAACGAGTTAAGATATGGGGTTGTCCGGCCTATGTCAAAAGACAAAATCCGGACAAACTCGAGGCACGGTCAGTTCTTTGCAAGTTTGTGGGATATCCAAAGAATTCATATGGGTATTTTTTCTACCACAGTGAGGAACAAAAGGTGTTTATTGCTCAACATGCCACCTTTTTAGAAAAGGAATTTCTTGTAAAAGAAATTAGTGGCAAAGTGGTAGAGCTGGAAGAGGTTCCAGATACACAAACTGCAACTGAAGATTTAGTGGAACCAGAGGATTCGGTAGTTCCCAACGAACCTCAGCCTCTCCGCCGATCTAGTAGGGTTCCTCACCCACCTGAGAGATGCTACGATTTTCTCATGGATGGTGGGAGCGAGGATTGCATCATGGTTGATGATGACCCAACTAGCTTCGAGCAGGCCATCACGAGTGGGGACTTAGTGAAATGGCTGGATGCAATGCGGTCCGAGATGGAATCCATGTACACCAACAAAGTATGGACTTTGGAAGATGCTCCTGAAGGGGTAAAACCCATTGGGAGCAAGTGGATCTTCAAGAAAAAACTTGGTGTAGATGGGAAAGTGGAGACTTTCAAAGCTAGACTTGTTGCAAAGGGTTTTCGTCAAAGACCAGGTGTGGACTATAACGAAACCTTTTCTCCAGTGGCTATGCTTAAATTCATCCGGATCATGCTTGCCATCGCTGCATATCATGACTACGAAATCTGGCAAATGGATGTTAAGACCGCCTTTCTAAACGGTGATTTAGAAGAGAGCGTGTACATGACTCTGTAGGGTTACTAGGCACTTTAACAAGGGTTAAGGAAGCATCAAACATGCCCGTTTAAAATTTTAGCCGTGCCGAATAACCCTAAGCAAGATCGTTACTAGAAAATTAGGGCTTCATATGCTAGTAAGCTATGTTTACAACTAAGTGAATACGATATACAACCTTTGTAGATCGGTCCTTCACTTCTTTAGCACCTTGTTGAAGTCCCTTCGCTGCGATCGTGGTTCCCCCGGACCCTTGCATGGCTTCACGAGGCGAAAGACGCGTCCTTACTTGAAATCTTCAAGGCCGAAGATGATCTATGTCGAGGGGATGCCAACTCAAGCTTCTACTTCACTAACTTGAGAATTAGTGAAGCAAACATCCTAAACTAAAGTGCTAGTCTAGTAGAGGATGGAGAAATAGGAAGTGGGTTCTCTTTAGAATTTTGTTTCTCACAATCTATCTTACTTTTGATCAAACCCTAGCAAGCTTTTTCCTTTTAGCAATGAAGAAGAAGAAGAAATGAAAGAGATGAGGATAATGATCAAGTGAGAAAGCTAACCATGGTGAGTGAGTATCATATACTAACTCTTGTAGAGACATAACCATAGCTAACACTTATGGTTGGGTTAAGAAATATCTATGGTAAAAACAAACTCAAGTGGACTTAGTCAATGCATCCACAAGCTTCCACAAGCTTCATGCATTGATCTAATCCTCCACTTAATTTTGTAATTACTTAAAATATAAAAACCCAACATAATAGATAGCATGGTGTAAGTCTCATACACCCAAGTCATGTGTATCATCAACCATGATACATTAAGAAAACACAATTTTAATATATATCATATATACATTAAAGTTGTGCTCATGTGAGAAAAACCCTAAAGTGAACAAGTGTTAGTTAATGTAAACTAGTATATCAAATAAACTAGTATATCAAATATATAATTATACAATAAATTATTAAATCAACACTTGACTTAATAATCCGGTCATATCACATATAACCAACTAACATCCAATGTATCGACTTATCGAATCAACACTTGATTCGATAACCCGGCTATATCATATATAACCGACCGATACAAAAAGTCACGAGAATAGAATACGGTATCACATACACGCATCATTCTCGGTCTTGCACATATCACATATGCGCTCCTATTTCGTTTTTCCTGAGCCAGTAAAACCTCTATGTAGGACTCTAAAGACTCGTCAATACGCCGGCAGTAGGTGATGATCACATCAAGCACCCACAAGCCGTCAACGGTACTAGCTGGACGTAACGGCTACCCGGGTATTGAGCGATCAGTAGATCAGCAAGCAAGCCCGCTCTAACTCCTGTAAAAGCCTGCCGGTAATGTAGGGATCCTAGGCACACCCAAGAGGTTCCACAAGGAATCAACCATGCTAAATTCAAATTTTTAGGTGCCGAGAAACCCTAATATAGATCGTTAACTAGAGGATAGGCGAGAATAAAAGCTAGCAAACGACTTTGCTACTAAGTGAATGGAAATACAACCTTTGTAGATCCGGTCCTCCACTTCTAAAGCTCCGTGTTGACGTCCCTCCGCTGCGATCATCGGATCCCGGACTCTAGCGATGGTTTCGTCGGAGAAATGATCGGGCTAGGTCATTGACTTCGAGGCCGAAGATGATCTACGTCGGGGAGACTCAAACTCAAGCTATTCCTTCACTTGGTCAAAAACTTTGTGAAGAGAACACCCTATACTACATGGTAAGTAGTAGAGGATGAAGAAATAGGAAGTGGGTTCACTTTAGAATTGGATTTCTCACTCTTTTTCTCATGGCACCATTAGAGCTAGCAAGCTTTTGTGAGCTTGATGAAGGAGAAGAAGAAGAAAAGAATCATATGAATTATGAAAAAAAATCAATCCAAATGAAACTTATCCTTTCAATTATGGCACCATGGTTGAGTTAAGCCCTCATGCTTAACTCATGTAGAGAATTAACCAAAGCATTAGGTTAAGGGTTGGGTTAACTAATATCTTGAACAAATGACAAAAGAGTTGACTTTGTCAATGTTTATCAAGCTTCATGAAGCTTGATAACTTTGACCAAAGTCTTACTCTTTTGTTATTTGTTAGGAAAATAGTAAACCCTAATTTAACCTTGATTTGGTTCAAGTCTCATACACACAACTTGTTTGTATCATCAAGCATGATACAAACATGTACACTTGCATATATCACATATAAACAATGTGCACATTCAAGTGAGAAAATCAATCTTAAGTGAACCAATACTAGTTAATGTAAAGTAATATATCAAATGTATAATTATACATTAAATCATTAAATCAACACTTGATTTAACGATCCGGTCATATTGTATATAACCGACTAATATCATATAGTAACAACTTATCGAATCAACACTTGATCCGATAACCCGGCTATATCGCATACAACCGATCAATGTCACAAATCGCGAGAATAGGATATAGTATCACATACTGGTATTATTCTCGGTCCCGCACATATCTCATATGCGCTCCTATTTCGTTTCGCTTGAGCCAGGAAACCCCTGTGTAGGACTCTAAAGACTCGTCAATACGCCGGCAGTAGGTGATGATCATATCAAACACCCACAAGCCGCAAGCGGTCTGCTAAATGTAACGGCCACCCGGGTATTGAGCGATCAGAAGATCAACGAGCAAGCCCGCTCACACTCTTGTGAATCCAACCAGTAACACTTACCGTGCAGTCCTGTCTGTTCGTCTGATATGTCGCATATCTTGCCTAGGGGTGGTAAACGTCAGACCCCAATAACTCGATAAGTAGTGTCGATATGAGGCTCATAACGGGTCGAGAAACTACCGGTAACACTTACCAGTAAATCCCTAAAGCAGCCTTGGCAAAGGACTTCTGTTATAGCCAATCGAGCACTGCGCAACATCAACTCCCTATACCGGGAGAGACGAAACCCCTCCTATCGCTCATTGCCTCCATGTGATTCGGGACTGTACCCAAAAACCACCGTTTTGCATGCCCTCTTGGACGTGGTAAGGTGGAAATCAAAGCACAGTGGGAATCACACAAGACTCTATGACGATCTCGGGTATACAGACTAACCTGTACCAGTGTCACCTGAGAACTGCCATCTGACGTAAGGTATAATACCATCTGGGAGTTCTCAGCGAGTCCGTCCAGTGTACCCAGTCTCCACTGAGCACCCGTATATCATCTCTGAAGTCAAACACCAATGGACATGGGATCATCCATCGCCCATCTATATGGGTCGAGAAGCTACATGCTAGTCTACTCTGGTATATCGATGCCCCGTCTCGATACACCCACGACTAGGGACTTTGAAGGATGTGTAAGTGCACGGCGGCGCCCCGGCCGTCAATCCGACGCCGGAATGCGGAAGCGGTGAAAAACTTAAATTTTGCGGACTTAGCAAACCGGCACCACCGCGCACTAAAACACCCGGATCGAAACCATTAACTAGTCCTAGCTAACTAGAAGATGGGTTAGAGATATACCGACGATCCAAGTCCTCCGGTCTTCTCGTCATCGTCCCGATCTCCTGCGGAATGTCCCGTCTCCTCCTCGTCGCCGGAAGTGCACCACATCGCCTACTTTGTTTACGGGATCCCACCTCAATGCCGAGGCAACTCGGGCACGAAGCCGGCTACTCGACGTGCCCAAGATTCGCTGTAGAATGTGTGAAGAACCATGTCTCATTTTTGGGGATTGTGGAATTGCCATTGGTGAAGGAAAAGAGAGCTTGGAGAGAGGTGGGGAAAAATGTAGCATACTAAAGAATGAATGTATCATATTTTTCTCCACTCAAAAAAGAAGCAATTTTTTCATCCCACAAAAAGTGGCCGCCCCCCCCCCCCCTTTCATGTGTGATTGGAGAGAGAGAGAGAACAAACAAGGGGGTGGGTGGAAAAAGAGTAATGATGGAGAAACAAATGATCACCACAAAGAAAATAACACTCCAAAGCAACCATCACCACATAACAAGGGTCAAGCCATCATGACACAACCATGAAGCAAAAAGTCAAGTCAATGGATGGGACAAGTATCATGACATGATAATATGCAAAGACCCCCTCCACAAATGCTTATTTGCAACAATGCAAATAAGCCCTCCTCCACCAATCTTCGGCCAATGAACGGAACAATGGAAATTGGCCGAAACGGAAAGCAAACTGGCAACTCCATAAAACTGGTCCCGTAATAAATTACAGGAAAACCCCGATACTGTGCATACACACCCGCATTTGTATTCCGACCGAAATACAAATGCAATGAGACAAACTCTACACTGTACTATACTAGGATCCGGCTTATACCAAAGCCGGCCAGTTATATCCGTTCGATCCTGATCCGTGCAATACCGCACGTATCTGATCGAACCCTGCCATATATCCATACGGCCTATAGTACAAACTGTCCGATCCTGATCCGTGCAATACCGCACGTATCTGATCGGACCTTGCCATATCTCCATACGGCCTCTACAACCTTTCGCCCGAAAGCTGAGTAACTGAATGTGGGGGACTCTAAAGACTCGTCAACACCTCGGTTGTGGATTTAACCACTAGCACGTCAGAGGTATAAGCCAATACGTAACGGGCTACCAAGTATTGACTAAAAGGGACATCTGCGAGCGAACTCAGCCTGACACCCTACTGAGCCTGTCAGTGACAATATCCGTGCAGTCCGGTCCGTTCGTCTATGAGTATCGCATGGCGGGCCTAGGGGGTTGGTAAAAGTCAGACCCCCAAAAGCGGTACAAGTCGTGTCGGAGTGTAGCCCAGAACACCCTGAGATACTACTGGAATACCTACCAGTAAATCTCCTTGCCTTGGCCAAGGACTTTGTGTAATGGCTCTCCTAGACACAGCACGACCTCACCCCCAATACCGGGAGAGACGAACCCCTGAGGATACGCTCACTGCCTCCATGTGGCTCGGGACTGTACCCAACTAAAACCTGTTTGCACGACTCCTTTGAGCCGTGGTAGGGTAGTAATCAAAGTACAGTGGGAACTCACACGAGACAAATGACGATCCCCAGGTCGATGAACTAACCTGCACACATGTCACCAGGGAACTGCCATCTGACGTCTGGTATATGACCAACTAGCATGTTCCCGGCGAGTCCTGTCCGGTGTACTCATAACCCAATGAGCACCTGTATACATCTTAGGTGATCCAACTGACACCAGTGGCTTGTGAGACCGGCCACCGCCCCTCGTCGGGGTCTCGACTGTATACACTAGTCTACTAATGGAGTATCGATGCCCAGTCTCGAAACTCCCACGACTAGGGACCTTTTAAGGATAAGCTTATAGACCCCCAGCTCCCACTTATATGATCGCCCTCATACTGCTGGTGGTCAAGCAAGAATCCTAGGGGCTCTATCAACGTGTAATAGCGACGTGTCAGGTCACCTAAAGCAGTACACGATGATAAAGGTAAACCAGATAGCATACTATCATCTCGAGTAAGACTGTCCTACCGGGATAGGTCCTCCCTCAATCATTACAATCACGTACCTGTGACCTAATAATTGACTCTGAGGGCACTATCTCCAACAATCTCCCACTTGCACTCAAGGCTAATTATTGCGATGTCGCATACTCACAGCCCGTGTGATACCGAACACCCAACTCCTCTACTAGTCAGTCTCACAAAGCTCGTTTGCGAAACTATTGCGTTCGAGGAATAGCCTCAGTGAGTGGATCCGCTTTGTTGTTTCTTTCTATATCTCTCTATATCTCAAGTTCGCGGAGAAAGCCATCTCCCGAAATGAGCAATACCTGTCTTAGAATGTGTCTGGATGTCTGATGGGACATAGCTCATAAATGAACTCCAAATCCAAACTTCTTAGACTGTATCGTCAACTGAACTTAATCAGTATCCTGCGCGCCATGCCTCCCTCAGTATTGCCTTGGACCACCTGTCCAAAATACTGCCCCTCATCAGAAGGAAAACTATAACTCTGACAACCTCCTTGTCGTCCATATCACCTTGGAAGCCTGGAATGATAACTGTCTCCTGAATGAGGCTGTCGTTATCATCTCCCTAGAACATCCACTTATGTTCTAAAACTGCTTCCGACTGTTTCTCCAGGATTGGATTAATGTCAACTTATTGCATCTAGTGCAAGAACAACATCTGGTGTGGTACTTGACATCTCACGATTGACTCAATTGCCTGAGCAAATGATCTGCCAATCATGCCCGTCCCTCTCCCCTTTAGTCTGCAAGACACCTTTGGAGAGGGTGACTCCATTACCTGCAGGTACACTACCGTGCCAGGAGTCGTCCATCCTAAATACTCTTAGAATGCTGTCAAGTACCCTGATTGGGAAACCGCCCAAATCTAGATCTAAAACCATAGATCTAGTAACCAGTATGTCTGATATAAAATCCATTTCCTTTGTGGAGAAACCACTGTGTGACGACCAAGGTATAACCGATTGTAGTGTAGGAGTTTCTTTTCCTACTCTGTGTATATCATCCAAATACTAGGATATCACACCCTGCTACCTTCTCAACAGATCCATCCCCTATTCTGATGAAGTCAAACCCATGACTGTCACGTCAGAAATAGATGATCTTTCTCCGCTACATCTGCTCTAGTCTATAAATAGACATAAGCAACCTGTCCACCAATGCTTCCGCTGCTCCCACTGACTACGACAACCCTCTGGCAGAGTCACATAGACGTACACTTCTAAAACTGGTTTAGAACGACGCTATACTCATCCTCCCGCCGGGTCTCGTAACCTGGAACAACAGCAATGGCAATTGTGGGTAAACAAGAACTTCCCTGTCACCGTCCTTGAGGCTACCGTAGAGCCTCTCGGGTGCCTGAAGTTACCCACCTTATCTGCGGAGTGGCCAATGGAATGTCAATCCAGATTGAATCTTTAGGTTCCTTATCAAATCTTCAGTAATCGTTTGTGGTTCTGGAATCACTTCCAGTTCTACCATACTCCCACTACTGTTTTTCTGAAAAAATCCATTTTTAATAAAACTGTGGCGAGTCTAGAACAATATCGCTATTGTTCATCCAGATGGTAGAAAATCAACCCTCGTCATAGCCTGGGTCAACCCACAAACAGCCATTACAGAAACGTGCCTTGAGTTGTCCAGTGTCTGGTTTTAATCATAAACCGGACAACTCCCCGTACCTTAACATCGTTAAGATATGAACTGTTCTATATCCAATATAGAAACAGAGGCACTGATTTAATTGAACCAGATTCAAATCATGCAGCTGTCCCCAGCGCATGTCAACTAAATGGAAGGAGGCCGATCAGCGTTACTCAACTTAGGAATACTTCCAATTATGAGTAACCTGAAAGAGAAGCAAGATCTCTTTATCATTACTATCAACTGAATACCATACACAAGTATCTACATCTTCGATCACTTTGAAGAATCCCGATACTTGCTACACCTGGTTCTCTACTCTATTCAAATACCTATAACTCCTCAAAACTTAGACCCTGTGTTTCTACGAAACACATGTCTAAGAACTAGAGAAGTTAAAAGTAAACAGAATATAGTATGAGGACCAACCCCTTTGTCCTGATGGACCCTGGACAACATACAATACACTGTATAAGTCCCTTGAGTCTAATAACTCATTCACTGTGTGTCGTAGGTTGAAAACTGTACTTATGGTTAAGAAGAATTACACCGCTGTTTAATGCTCCTTACCTAACCATCCACTGATATAGGTAAATGTCATCGACATAATATCAAAAGGTATATCTCACTCTATGAAAATAGACATACAGATATATCAATTTGAAATTGGTGCACAACAGCGGATATTCAAAACCAAATATTTGCCGACCGGCAAATAGCCCAGGTGATCTCCTCAAATATCACCGATTACAACGAATCCCGATATAATGAGGATGATCACCCAATTCCCAATAACTTACTCCCACTCATCATCTGTAAAACCATACAGATGTGAGAATCGTACCTGGTAAATACATACCCTGGAGTAAGTATCTAATCGGGAAATCAGTTTTCCTTTAACATTACACAGTGAAACTGAAACATTGAAATGTTCCGATGGGGTATTCTGGTATTCCTAGTAATGCCTCTTCCAGATTCACGACTGTAACCGTATAGTTCTTTGCCACCTCTCCAAATCCCTTCATATGTCTTTAGTCTTTACCTTCTGTACACCCCTTTAGGCCAAATGGTTTTCTTCCTTCCCTACCGTTCGGCACCAGCCTATGGTTTGGAAGAAGACTATCCAATAAGCATAATGGGTGTACTGTCCCAATCCTAAGAACACTCGCAATGAGAGAAGGTGAAGATAAAAGACACCTGAATGTACTTTATTCCTATTTCTCCTGAACCAGGATCCATCCCCGAACTGGAACAAGTTCCTTTCGAGTTCGTATATAACCATACGATGGATTATCCAATAAAATGGGATCTTCGTAGTGATACGGAGTGTCCTGGAGAAATACAAAGGTGATTTAGGATTGGCGAAGAAATACTTGGTTTGGTCGTGAATATCTGTTGCAATTTACTTTGCCCTCTTACTAATCCCTTGCTTTGTCTGAACTTAATACCTTCTGCACACCATCGTTATGCTAATTGGTTTTCTTCATTCCCTACCGGTCGGCACCAGCCTAAGGTTTGGAAGAAGACAATCCAATTTGCGTAATAGGTGTACTACCCCTAAACCAAGGAGTACTCGTAACCGGAGAGAGGGTAAAAGGAAAAGACAACTGAATAATCCTATCCGTTTTCTCCAGAACCGGAAACCATCCTCGAATAAATTCTTTCGAGTTCGTATCTAACCATACGATGGTTTTGTCCAATGGAAGTGGACGTTCGTAGTAATACGGGGTGTCCTGGAGAAAAGGGTAAAAGTAGGAGTGGCAATGAGGTTAGCAACTCTGACAATCCAAAAGCCGGTGTTAAGAAGGTTCGGTCAACTTGGTCACTGAGTCAAAGTCTTAGGGTCGGGTCAATGGTCGCTGCCAAAGAGAGAGAGAAAAGAAACACTCAGCGTGCACTCTAACCTAGATCAGAATGGTTACCAATTTATCTAATCTGGAATCCTCCCACTGTACCTCAAATTCTCCTCCAAACCTGAAAGAAGAATTAGTCGGGGTCACCCGAGGAGTAAACTAACTCATCAGTGGGAATCGGGATCCAACTCTCATCGCATGACAACGTGACGGAATCCGCTCACGCTACCACACTCCAGAAGGTATGCGCATATCTGGCAAGTTTCAGTTCTTTTGAAACTCCCGACGTGATTTCTGCCCCATGCTCTTATGACCTTGACTTTGGCCAACAAATCATAAGTCACATGTCAAGTTCTACCCGTCATTCTCCAGGTTGATTCGAATCCACCCGCACAAGCCCTTGACTTTGGCCAACAAGGTTATACGACTGTCCCAAACCAACGCATCTATCTATGCTGCATATGAATAACCAACAGCTACCAAACACTGTGCCTTGACTTTGGCCAACAAACACAGCTTGAATACTATTGACTACCCATATGAAACGACGGAGGGCTACGAATGGTTTCTGGCGAAAACCTTTAACGTAATGAACTTGATATCGTCGAAGGAACGGATAGCTTTTTAAAAATATAGTGACGAAAACCGTTGCTAAAGAGGTCACTCCCGGTGAAGGGATCTCGGCTCTTTCCCCGTAGAATGGGGTGCAGGATATTCCAAATGAATACCGCGATGCAAAGCAAAAGTAATCGGCTATAGTGAAGTTAATGCCCTGACGCAAACTTCTGTCCAAGGGGTCACTCCCGGTGAAGGGATCTCGGCCCTTGCCTCGTCGACTGAGGAGCAGGATATTCTAATGAATACCACGATGCAAAACAAAAGTAAACGTCCTTGCAATAACAGCTTTTTGAAAAGTGTTCCAACAACATCAGATTAGGTTTGTTTTTAACTTGCATTGATCCGAATCAATGCAGTCCCATCAATTGATCACACCAAAAAGAACGAAAATATACCGATGTACGTATATGCCATCCGCATTCGCCACTGGGTCCCGTCATTACCCGTTAGGTTAGCTAACTAACGACAGAGCGGGGACTGGACTAGCGCGGATGCAAAACATATACAACATCTACTAATATATATACCAATATATTATATTTCGCTCAAGGCGTGAATAAAATGCAACATCACAGAAATGTACAGCATCACAGAAACAATACAGATATCTGGGATCCCCGGGTTTCACAGAGCCGCTGAAACCCGACGTTCCCCTGGTCGTGTGGATAGCCTGTGCAATGAAAACCTAGACCCCTACGGGCGCGGCAAGTTACCCGCCAAAACCTGAAGCGAGGCAGCCCCCTTCAGCAACGTGAATGGACCACCCAGCACTCCACGGAATCCGGCAACTTGGGCACCCCTCCTGGGTCAACCTGTACCCCCTACGAGTGCGGCGAATAGCCCGCCAATCCTAGAGTGAAGCCCCCTCCGTCTCAATGCCATGAGATGCGGGCTTGTTGCCCTCCAGAACCCGGCTATCCGTGCACCCCTCCGCGGGGCAATCCTAGTACAGAAAGTAAAATATACATACAACGGGTACATCGACCGCAACCAGGTCGTGCCCCAAAATAATAATACAAACAGGCAGTGACGGCAGTCCACATGTCGGACGCTCGCCCCGCAATATCAAATGTACATAATACAACAAAACTGTACTAGCATTGCATCCAGGCTATCCCCCACGACCGATCCGCAACATCACAGCAAAAACAAAACATCAACGTGAAAGTCACGTTCGCAAATCCGTCTAACCGGGCTATAGCAGTTAGACCGGATTTACCGATCAAGTGACATTCACGGTCGCAGATATAATGTAAATACTGTGAAAAATGTGTTTAAAATATCCGATCGATCAAAAATTAACAAGTGGGCCCCCAATCAAAACTGTAGCACTCACAGAAATCCTGGGCCCAATTTTAATATTCCAAAACCCATATTTTAAGCCCAGAAGGCCACTGTAAAAAATTGGTGAAGTGTTCTCCACAGTGTGCGGCGGAAGGGCGGCGGGAAGGGGGTTTTCGCGGCGGTTCCGCGCTCCCACTGTGGAGTTACTTCGTCGAATTTTTACAGAGCTCTTAGATTTTCCAGTACATCAATATTTTACAACCTGAAAAATTTTTCGACACCAAAAAATTCCAACAGAAAACTGATGCTAACAAAAATGTAGTTTTGGAACTTTTTGATCGATTGGAAATGCAAACACATTACACAAAGCTAGACTAAGTTAATGGCGAGGCTCTGATACCACTGTAAGTGCACGGCGGCGCCCCGGCCGTCAATCCGACGCCGGAATGCGGAAGCGGTGAAAAACTTAAATTTTGCGGACTTAGCAAACCGGCACCACCGCGCACTAAAACACCCGGATCGAAACCATTAACTAGTCCTAGCTAACTAGAAGATGGGTTAGAGATATACCGACGATCCAAGTCCTCCGGTCTTCTCGTCATCGTCCCGATCTCCTGCGGAATGTCCCGTCTCCTCCTCGTCGCCGGAAGTGCACCACATCGCCTACTTTGTTTACGGGCTCCCACCTCAATGCCGAGGCAACTCGGGCACGAAGCCGGCTACTCGACGTGCCCAAGATTCGCTGTAGAATGTGTGAAGAACCATGTCTCATTTTTGGGGATTGTGGAATTGCCATTGGTGAAGGAAAAGAGAGCTTGGAGAGAGGTGGGGAAAAATTTATTATACTAAAGAATGAATGTATCATATTTTTCTCCACTCAAAAAAGAAGCAATTTTTTCATCCCACAAAAAGTGGCCGCCCCCCCCCCCCTTTCATGTGTGATTGGAGAGAGAGAGAGAACAAACAAGGGGGTGGGTGGAAAAAGAGTAATGATGGAGAAACAAATGATCACCACAAAGAAAATAACACTCCAAAGCAACCATCACCACATAACAAGGGTCAAGCCATCATGACACAACCATGAAGCAAAAAGTCAAGTCAATGGATGGGACAAGTATCATGACATGATAATATGCAAAGACCCCCTCCACAAATGCTTATTTGCAACAATGCAAATAAGCCCTCCTCCACCAATCTTCGGCCAATGAACGGAACAATGGAAATTGGCCGAAACGGAAAGCAAACTGGCAACTCCATAAAACTGGTCCCGTAATAAATTACAGGAAAACCCCGATACTGTGCATACACACCCGCATTTGTATTCCGACCGAAATACAAATGCAATGAGACAAACTCTACACTGTACTATACTAGGATCCGGCTTATACCAAAGCCGGCCAGTTATATCCGTTCGATCCTGATCCGTGCAATACCGCACGTATCTGATCGAACCCTGCCATATATCCATACGGCCTATAGTACAAACTGTCCGATCCTGATCCGTGCAATACCGCACGTATCTGATCGGACCTTGCCATATCTCCATACGGCCTCTACAACCTTTCGCCCGAAAGCTGAGTAACTGAATGTGGGGGACTCTAAAGACTCGTCAACACCTCGGTTGTGGATTTAACCACTAGCACGTCAGAGGTATAAGCCAATACGTAACGGGCTACCAAGTATTGACTAAAAGGGACGTCTGCGAGCGAACTCAGCCTGACACCCTACTGAGCCTGTCAGTGACAATATCCGTGCAGTCCGGTCCGTTCGTCTATGAGTATCGCATGGCGGGCCTAGGGGGTTGGTAAAAGTCAGACCCCCAAAAGCGGTACAAGTCGTGTCGGAGTGTAGCCCAGAACACCCTGAGATACTACTGGAATACCTACCAGTAAATCTCCTTGCCTTGGCCAAGGACTTTGTGTAATGGCTCTCCTAGACACAGCACGACCTCACCCCCAATACCGGGAGAGACGAACCCCTGAGGATACGCTCACTGCCTCCATGTGGCTCGGGACTGTACCCAACTAAAACCTGTTTGCACGACTCCTTTGAGCCGTGGTAGGGTAGTAATCAAAGTACAGTGGGAACTCACACGAGACAAATGACGATCCCCAGGTCGATGAACTAACCTGCACACATGTCACCAGGGAACTGCCATCTGACGTCTGGTATATGACCAACTAGCATGTTCCCGGCGAGTCCTGTCCGGTGTACTCATAACCCAATGAGCACCTGTATACATCTTAGGTGATCCAACTGACACCAGTGGCTTGTGAGACCGGCCACCGCCCCTCGTCGGGGTCTCGACTGTATACACTAGTCTACTAATGGAGTATCGATGCCCAGTCTCGAAACTCCCACGACTAGGGACCTTTTAAGGATAAGCTTATAGACCCCCAGCTCCCACTTATATGATCGCCCTCATACTGCTGGTGGTCAAGCAAGAATCCTAGGGGCTCTATCAACGTGTAATAGCGACGTGTCAGATCACCTAAAGCAGTACACGATGATAAAGGTAAACCAGATAGCATACTATCATCTCGAGTAAGACTGTCCTACCGGGATAGGTCCTCCCTCAATCATTACAATCACGTACCTGTGACCTAATAATTGACTCTGAGGGCACTATCTCCAACAGGATGTACTTATGGACTACCACGTCCCCACTAGTATGATCCACATCATAGTCCAGGTAGTCAAGTACACATCCTAACGGCTTTACCAACATGTAACAGAGAGACAATCAGTGTACACGTTAAGGTAAAGAGTAACCAGAAAGCATACTATCATATCGAGCAAGAAAGTCATCCCTATATATGTCCAAGCATCCACTACAATATACATTCTATGTATAGTAATGGCCTCTAGGGCATACATATAACTAACAGGTAACACTTCCCGTACAGTCCGGTCTCCTCATCTGATATGTCGTATATCAAGTCTAGGGGTGGTAAACGTCAAACCCTAATAACCGATAAGTCATGCCGATGTGAGGCTCATAACGGGTCGAGAAACTACTGGTAACACTTACCAGTAAATCTCTAATCAGCCTTGGCCAGGGACTTCCCTGTTATGGCCAATCGAGCACAGCGCAACATCAACCCCCAATACCGGGAGAGACGAAACCCCTCCTATCGCTCATTGCCTCCATGTGACTCGGGACTGTACCCAAAAACCACCGTTTTGCACGCCCTCATGGACGTGGTAAGGTAGAAATCAAAGCACGGTGGGAATTACACAAGACTCTATGACGATCTCGGGTCTACAGACTAACCTGCACAAGTGTCACCAGAGAACTACCATCTGACGTGAGGTATAATACCATCTGGGAGTTCTCGGTGAGTCCGTCCAGTGTACCCAGTCTCCACTGAGCACCCGTATACCATCTGTGATGTTAAACACTAATGGATATGGGATCATCCATCGCCCATCTCATGGGTCGAGAAGCGTATACGCTAGTCTACACTGGTATATCGACGCCCCATCTCGATACACCCACGACTAGGGACCTTGAAAGATGTACTTATGGACTACCATGTCCCCACTAGTATTATCCGCATCATAGTCCAGGTAGTCAAGTACTCATCCTAAGGGCTTTACCAACATGTAACTATAAGACAGTATAAAGAGACAAGTATACATGTTAAAGTAAAGTGCAACCAGATAGCATACTATCATATCGAGCAAGAAAGACCTCTCTATATATGTCCAAGCATCCAATATAATATACATCATCTGTACAATACTGGCCTCTAGGGCATACATACAACTAACAATCTCCCACTTGCACTAGGGCCAGCTGCTGTAGTATCGCATACCAAGCATCCCGAAGAGTCTCTCAAACTATATCTGGGGACTGGCCTTCGTGAGTGGATCCGCTGTGTTGTTCTTCATGTCAACCCTCCTGACCTCGATCTCCCGGCGATCAACTATCTCCCGGATCAGGTGATACCGCCTTAGAATATGCCTGGATCGCTGATGGGACCTGGGTTCCTTGGCCAAAGCCACCGCTCCATTGTTATCGCAATACAAAGGTATTGGATGCTCAATGGATGGAACCACTCCAAGTTCAGTAATGAACTTCTTGATCTAGACAGCCTCTTTGGCAGCATCGTTGGCAGCGATGTATTCAGCCTCCATTGTCGAATCTGCCACGGTTTCCTGCTTGGAACTCTTCCAGCTAACCGCCCCTCCATAAAGGGTAAAGACAAATCCCGACTGCGACTTAGAGTCGTCCTTATCACTCTAGAAGCTTGAATCGGTAAAGGACTCCACTTGGAGTTCTCCGTTACCATACACCAAGAGCATCTCTTTAGTCCTTCGCAAGTACTTGAGAATGCTCTTCACAGCTGTCCAGTGACTCTCTCCAGGATCAGCTTGATACCTACTCACTACACTTAGTGAGTATGCTACATCGGGTCTGGTACATAGCATCGCGTACATGATAGAGCCTACTGCCGAAGCATAGGGTATCCCTTGCATACGAGCTCTCTCCAAATCAGTCTTGGGAGACATCTCTTTAGAGAGAGTGAGCCCTGAGATCGTGGGTAAAAACCCACGTTTGGACTCTTCCATACTAAACCTCTTTAGTATGGTGTCAATGTACCCGGATTGGGACAATCCCAATATCCTTTTAGATCTATCTCTATAGATCATAATTCCCAATATGCAGGAGGCATCACCAAGATCTTTCATTGAGAATCTTTATGATAAGAAGAGCTTGACCGATTGCAGCCTAGGAATGTCATTTCCTATTAAGAGTATATCGTCCACGTACAATACGAGGAAGACAACCTTACTCTCTGCGACCTTCTTGTAGATACAAGGTTCATCTACGTTTTTGACGAAATCAAATTCTTTGATAACGACGTCAAAGCAGATGTTCCAACTCCGCGATACTTGCTTTAATCCATAAATGGATTTAAGCAGCTTGCACACCTTCCCGCTGCTCCCACTATCTACGAAGCCCTCTGGCTGAGTCATGTACACGCACTCTTCTAAATCACCATTTAGAAAGGCGGTCTTAACATCCATTTGCCAGATTTCGTAGTCATGATATGCAGCGATGGCAAGCATGATCCGGATGGATTTAAGCATAGCCACTGGAGAAAAGGTTTCGTCATAGTCCGCACCTGGTCTTTGACGAAAACCCTTTGCAACAAGTCTAGCTTTGAAAGTCTCCACTTTCCCATGTACACCAAGTTTTTTCTTGAAGATCCACTTGCTCCCAATGGGTTTTACCCCTTCAGGAGCAACTTCCAAAGTCCACACTTTGTTAGTGTACATGGATTCCATCTCGGACCGCATTGCATCCAGCCATTTCACTGAGTCCCCACTTGTGATGGCCTGCTCGAAGCTAGTTGGGTCATCATCAACCATGATGCAATCCTCGCTCCCACCATCCATGAGAAAACCGTAGTATCTCTCAGGTGGGTGAGGAACCCTACTAGATCTGCGGAGTGGCTGGGGTTCATCGGGAACTACCGAATCCTCTGGTTCAACCAAATCTTCTGTTGTAGTCTGTATTGCTGGAACCTCTTCCAGTTCTACATCCATGCCACTAATCTCTTTTTCAAGAAATTCCTTTTCTAAAAAGGTGGCATGTCGAGAAACAAACACTTTTTGTTCCTCGGTTTGGTAGAAGATATACCCGCGCGAATGTTTGGGATATCCAATAAACTTACACAGAATGGACCTTGCCGCGAGTTTGTCTGGATTTTGTGTTTTTACATAGGCCGGACAACCCCATATCTTAACATAATTAAGATATGGTCTATTTCCTTTCCATATCTCATATGGAGTGGTTGGCACAGATTTGGTGGGAACCATATTCAATAGGTCTGCAGCTGTTTCCAGTGCATATCCCCAGAAGGAAATAGGTAACTCAGCTGTGCTCATCATAGAGCGCACCATATCTAATAAGGTGCGGTTCCTTCATTCCGATACACCGTTGTGCTGTGGTGTATATGGAGGAGTTAGCTGAGAGAGAATCCCATTCTCTTTTAGGAAGTCCAGGAATTCATTGCTCAAGTATTCTCCTCCTCGATCAGATCGTAGGATTTTAATACTTTTTCCGGTTTGGTTCTCGACTTCCTGTTTATATTCTCTAAATTTCTCAAAAGCTTCTGATTTGTGTTTCATCAGGAACACATATCCGAATCTAGAGAGATCGTCAGTGAATGTAATGAAGTACGCAGAACCATTCCTGGCATGTGTAGACATGGGGCCGCATACATCACTATGTACCAGTCCCAAGAGTTCTGTAACTCTCTCTCCGTGTCCCGTAAACGGAGTTTTGGTCATCTTTCCTTTGAGACATGACTGGCAAGTGTCATAAGATGAAAATTCAAACGGATTTAAATATCCATCCTTATGCAACTTAGCGAGTCGTGTCGCATTGATGTGACCCAGTCTACAATGCCACAAGAAGGAATCGTTCATTTCTGAACTCTTCCTCTTGTGTGTGTTTGTTATGCTCAGAACTGTTTATTGATTTAGAACATAAATGCCATTGCACATCGTGCCTGATCCAACCAACTTTTGGTTTAGAAAAATGTTCATAACAATATCTTGTAATACAAAATTATATCCCTCTTTACTCAACAAAGAAACCGATATAATGTTGCATATCAGGTTTGGCATGTAATAGCATTCGTTCAGAATCAATGTATTACCAGTTGGCAATACAAGGTGATATTCCCCGACGGTTTTAGCTGCAACAATTGCACCATTTCCAACCCTTATGTCTTTAAGCCCATGTAACTGATTACATATATGGGATCCTGACCCGGTATCTAATACCCAGGACGTAGAGGAAATGGAGAAACAGTTCTCTGTAACGAACACACCCGAAGAAAATGCATCAACATGTACTTTCTTCATTCGGGTGGTATGGGAATCCTGGTATTCCCCTATATCCTGTTCAGTCTTATAACTCTTATAAGAAAGAACGGAACCAACGTTCCCCAGCACAGTATAACATGCGGGTTCGGTCAATACATCCATATTATTATCTTGATTAAGGCATGATATGGTCGCTACCTGGAGAGAGAGAGAAGAAAACACTTTAGCGTATGCTTTTGCAAGATCAGATTGGTTATTATTTTATCTAATCAGGATGGCTCCCACTGTTTTTATCAAATCTTCCTTCAAACCCTAAAAGGAAAGACTAGCCGGGATTAATTACACCCTACAACTTCACCAATCTTTCAGCCAGGCCAGTGTCGGTACTTTGAGGGAGGTTTCCCATGCTTTCACACGGACTTAATTAAAGTAAACCTCATTTTCCCAGAGGCGTAACCCCGTCGACACCTTTCTAGACACCTACTTGATCGGCTAATTGTCCTGTGTAAAACTCTCACGAGAGTAACAATTACTCGCAGTGGGTATCGGGATCCAACTATCTTATAGAAGGTATGCAATCTCATTGCAAATCTCAACACTTGAAATTCCCGATAATATTTTGCCCCTAGCGTCCCATGACCTTGACGCAGGTCAACAAACCATAGTGCGCTAATCAAGTTCAACCCGTCATTTCTTGATTGAATTAAACTCACCCGTGCGACCCTTGACGCAGGCCAACAAAGTCGCACGACTACCCTAATCCAATATGCATCATATGCATAAGCAGATAAATACTAGTTAGCTACCGCACACTACGCTTTGACGCAGGCCAACAAACGTAGCACGAATACTAAGTAGGACTTATCTGAAATGACGGAGGGCTACGACAGGTTTTTCTGAAAACCTATTGTGTAATGAACTTGATATCGTCGTAGAATCGCGTGAATTTTGAAATGGAATGATTTTGAGGCTTTCATTAGTTTTGCTAAAGAGGTCACTCCCGGTGAAGAAATCTCGGCTCTTTCCTTATGGAATAAAGTGCAGGATATATCATATACATCACTATGCAAAGCAAAACTCCAAAAGCAATCAAAAGCAAACCGAGTGTTGTAGCATCTGCCAGTTTTACTAAAGAGGTCACTCCCGGTGAAGGGATCTCGGCTCTTTCCTCATCGAATAAAGTGCGAGATATATCATATATATCGCTGTGCAAAGCAAAACTGTAGCTACCTTTTTTGAAAAATTTGATTCTACAACATCTTTTAGGTTTCTTTTATTTCATTAATCACATTAATGAAGTCCCATCATTTAAGTCACCTAAACATCACAGATAAATACGACGTACACTTATGCCATCCGCATTCGCCTCGATGTCCCTCCGTGCACCGTTAGGTTAGGTAACTAACGGCAGAGCAGGGCAGGGCTAGCGCGGGTGTAAAACATAAGTAACGCCCATATAATATATCATATATACTATATACAGTATCTATCACAGCACATCACATGATCACATCACAGATATCGCAGCAGAAGAAACATATGAAACATTGGATATATTAGGACGTCCGTGTTTTATTTTGAGCCTCTATAAAACACGGATTCCACGGTCGCGATGAATAGCCAAACCCACACCCCTAGACCCCTACGAGAGCGGCAAGCAACCCTACCAATTCTAGAGTTAGGAGACCCAGACTCGACTCCTCGAGTTGGTCTCCCACTGGACTCCAGAACCCGGTTACTTGTGCTCTCCTTCTTGGGTCTATCCTAGTGCGGAAAAGTAAATAATATACAAAAGGTGACATCAACCTCATCCCGGAAGTGCCCCAATAAAAGAATATTACATACATTTAATTTTACATGAATGAAAATAAAAACTCTTATCTCACATAAAAAAAAAACCCGGCTATTCAAAACGCGACGATCCAATATAACATATCCAGCAACACATAACATCTCATGTCATCAACGTAAGTAAATATGCGCATCCCAATTGTCGTTGACATATAGCAACGAAACCGGCGATATCACATATTAAACTTACGGTCACAGAAAAGAAAGTGTAAAACTACAACATTTGGAATCCACAATCTCTTTAGACATCGTAAATCCGAAATATCACATACTTCGCATTTCATGTCTAACTGTATGAATTCCACATATTGTATCACATTCCAGATAAATAGACAGTATTAAACTTTCCGATCGAATAATCAAACACCCAAGATTTCCATAATAGCTCAACACTTGAGCGGAGTTCAAAAATTCCAGAATACGTCACAGTAGCAACGGTCCAGCCGTAGAAGGGTCAAGCCAACGCCTCACATGTGGCACGCCGTACTGCCCCAAACCCTAAGGTTCAAAAGGCAGTTCAAGACGGTCACATAATCGAGTTAAGGTTTGTTGTCTTCTAGAGGGTCCATCGCGTCACATGCACGTATTTCCGAAAGATTTAAACCCGAGAAAAATTCAACACTTGAATGTTTTTCGTGCCGAGAAAAATTGAGTTAATGATATCCGTTCGAACATTTTAATACTTTCTAAATTATCCGGAATAACAAAACAAAATTAAATTCTCCGATCGAATCGACGATTACAAAATAAACCCCAAAATACTCAACACTTGAGTCAGTTTAAAAATACCCAGAAGAATATAGGAATAGCTACGGAGGTTACTGCACAAAACACTGCTCACAACCCATCTTTACTGCCGCGGAACCGCCGCCTGAAGTGGGGTGGAACCGCGGTTCCGCGGCGACTGTACGGATTTGAGTGCTCGTATTTTGTGGTAACCCTTATATTTCCCTGCTTATTTTTTTGAGCATTTTTAATTCTGGAAAAACACAGATTTTAAAAAATGTACAGAGAGGGGTTCATCTTGACGTGTTCGGGTTCGTTCGGAGTTTTAACTTCGTTAACACATCGCCTAATGTTCTAGTTAGGCTCTGATACCACTGTAGGGTTACTGGGCACTCTAACAAGGGTTAAGGAAGCATCAAACATGCCCGTTTAAAATTTTAGCCGTGCCAAATAACCCTAAGCAAGATCTTACTAGAAAATTAGGGTTTCATATGCTAGTAAACTATGTTTACAACTAAGTGAATACGATATACAACCTTTGTAGATCGGTCCTTCACTTCTTTAGCTCCTTGTTGAAATCCCTTCGCTGCGATCGTGGTTCCCCCGGACCCTTGCATGGCTTCACGAGGCGAAAGACGCGTCCTTGCTTGAAGTCTTCGAGGCCGAAGATGATCTACGTCGAGGGGATGCCAACTCAAGCTTCTACTTCACTAACTTGAGAATTAGTGAAGCAAACACCCTAAACTAAAGTGCTAGTCTAGTAGAGGATGGAGAAATAGGAAGTGGGTTCTCTTTAGAATTTTGTTTCTCACTTTTGATCAAACCCTAGCAAGATTTTTCCTTTTAACAATGAAGAAGAAGAAGAAATGAAAGAGATGAGGATAATGATCAAGTGAGAAAGCTAACCATGGTGAGTGAGTATCATATACTAACTCTTGTAGAGACATAACCATAGCTAACACTTATGGTTGGGTTAAGAAATATCTATGGTAAAAACAAACTCAAGTGGACTTAGTCAATGCATTCACAAGCTTCCACAAGCTTCATGCATTGATCTAATCCTCCACTTAATTTTGTAATTACTTAAAATATAAAAACCCAACATAATAGATAGCATGGTGTAAGTCTCATACACCCAAGTCATGTGTATCATCAACCATGATACATTAAGAAAACACAATTTTAATATATATCATATATACATTAAAGTTGTGCTCATGTGAGAAAAACCCTAAAGTGAACAAGTGTTAGTTAATGTAAACTAGTATATCAAATATACAATTATACAATAAATTATTAAATCAACACTTGACTTAATAATCCGGTCATATCACATATAACCAACTAACATCCAATGTATCGACTTATCGAATCAACACTTGATTCGATAACCCGGCTATATCATATATAACCAACCGATACAAAAAGTCGCGAGAATAGAATACGGTATCACATACACACATCATTCTCGGTCTTGTACATATCACATATGCGCTCCTATTTCGTTTTGCCTGAGCCAGTAAAACCTCTATGTAGGACTCTAAAGACTCGTCAATATGCCGGCAGTAGATGATGATCACATCAAGCACCACAAGCCGTCAGCAGTACTAGCTGGACGTAACGGCTACCCGGGTATTGAGCGATCAGAAGATCAGCAAGCAAGCCCACTCCAACTCATGTAAAAGCCTGCCGGTAACACTTCCCGTACAGTCCGGTCTCCTCGTCTGATATGTCGCATATCAAGTCTAGGGGTGGTAAACGTCAGACCCCAATAACCGATAAGTCGTGCCGATGTGAGGCTCATAACGGGTCGAGAAACTACTGGTAACACTTACCAGAAAATCTCTAATCAGCCCTGACCAGGGACTTCCCTATTACGGCCAATCGAGCACAGCGCAACATCAACCCCCAATACCGGGAGAGACGAAACCCCTCCTATCGCTCATTGCCTCCATGTGACTCGGGACTGTACCCAAAAACCACCGTTTTGCATGCCCTCATGGATGTGGTAAGGTGGAATCAAAGCACAGTGGGAATCACACAAGACTCTATGACGATCTCGGGTCTACAGACTAACCTGCACAAGTGTCACCAGAGAACTGCCATCTGACGTGAGATATAATACCATCTGGGAGTTCTCGGCGAGTCCGTCCAGTGTACCCAGTCTCCACTGAGCATCCGTATACCATCTATGATGTCAAACACCAATGGATATGGGATCATCCATCGCCCATCTCATGGGTCGAGAAGCGTATACGCTAGTCTACACTGGTATATCGATGCCCCGTCTCGATACACCCACGACTAGGGACCTTGAAGGATGTACTTATGGACTGCCATGTCCCCACTCGTATGATCCGCATCATAGTCCAGGTAGTCAAGTACTCATCCTAAGGGCTTTACCAACATGTAACTATAAGACAGTATAAAGAGACAAGTATACATGTTAAAGTAAAGTGCAACCAGATAGCATACTATCATATCGAGCAAGAAAGTCCTTTCTATATATGTCCAAGCATCCAATATAATATACATCATCTGTACAATACTGGCCTCTAGGGCATACATACAACTAACAGACTCAGCCAGAGGGCTTCGTAGCTAGTGGGAGCAGCGGGAAGGTGTGCAAGCTGCTTAAATCCATTAATGGATTAAAGCAAGTATCGCGGAGTTGGAACATCTGCTTTGACGTCGTTATCAAAGAGTTTGATTTCGTTAAAAACGTAGATGAATCTTGTATCTACAAGAAGGTGGCAGAGAGTAAGGTTGTCTTCCTCGTATTGTACGTGGACGACATACTCTTGATAGGAAATGACATTCCTATGCTGCAATCGGTCAAGCTCTTCTTATCACAAAGATTCTCAATGAAAGATCTAGGTGATGCCTCCTGCATACTGGGAATTATGATCTATAGAGATAGATCTAAAAGGATATTGGGATTGTCCCAATCCAGGTACATTGACACCATACTAAAGAGGTTTAGTATGGAAGAATCCAAGCGTGGGAACTTACCCACGATCTCTGGACTCACTCTCTCCAAAGAGATGTCTCCTAAGACTGATTTGGAGAGAGCTCGCATGCAAGGGATACCCTATGCTTCGGCTGTAGGCTCTATCATGTACGCGATGCTATGTACCAGACCCGATGTAGCACATGTAGGGTTCCTAGGCACGCTAGTGATGTCTCCCAAGCCATCAACCATGGCAATTTCAAAAATTATGGTGCCTACAAACCCTAAACTACGGATCGATAACTAGATGTCTAGGCGAACATTGAACTAGTTAACACTTAACTAATGAGAAAACGGAAATACAACCTTTGTAGATCCGATGCTCCACCTCCATAGCTCCGCAACGAAGTCCTCTCCGCTGTCCAAGTCAAATCCGGGCTCTAGGATCGGCTTCGTCGGAGAATGGGCAAGCTAGGTCGTCGATGTCCATGCCGAAGATGATCTACGTCGAGGCATCGCTAAATCAAGCTCCGACTTCACCAAGTCAAGAAACTTGTGAAGTAAACACACTCTACTACTTGGCAAGAGGTAGAGGATGAAGAAATAGGAAGTGGGTTAACTTTAGAATTGGATTTCTCACTCAAAAACATCAATCACCATTGATGAGGTAAGCTTTCTTCTTCAAGTTCAAGGAAGAAGAAGAAGGAAAATAGTTATGATAAGTTAATAGAAAAAGAAAAGAAAAATGAATTCTTATCATAATGTTAACTAGAGTTAAGTGTAGAGAATGAATCATGGTTAGTGGGAATGGTTAGGGTTAAGGATGAGATAAGAATGGTTGACTTGATCAAAGATTCATGAAGCTTCAACTAAACTCCAAAATAAGCCACCATTCTTTTCTCCTCTTTTCCAAAATGAATAAACAAATAAATAAATAAGAAAAGGAAATGAAACCCTAACCATTCTTTTAACCATGGTTTAATTCTTTGCACTTAACCAAGTAAACATGTATCATCAAACATGATACAAACAAATGCACAAAATCATATCGCATATGTAATGCGCACATCCGAGTGAGAAAATCCATTTAAAGTGAACCAATACTAGTTAATGCAAAGTAATATATCAAATATATAATTATACATTAAATCATTAAATCAACACTTGATTCAATGATCCGGTCATGTCGCACACAACCGACTAGTATACAATGTATCGGCTTATCGAATCAACGCTTGAATCGATAACTAGGTTATATCGCATACAACCATTCGATACATTCATCGCGAGAATGGAATACGGTATCACATACACGCATTATTCTCGGTCCCGCACATATCTCATATGCGCTCCTATTTCGTTTTGCTTGAGCCAGGAAACCTCTGTGTAGGACTCTAAAGACTCGTCAATACGCCGGCAGCAGATGATGATCATATCAAACACCCACAAGCCGCAAGCGGTCTGCTAAACGTAACGGCCACCCGGGTATTGAGCGATCTGAAGATCGACGAGCAAGCCCGCTCACACTCCAGTGAATCCGACCAGTAACACTACCGTACAGTCCGGTCTGATCGTCAGATATGTCGCATGTCTCGCCTAGGGGTGGTAAACGTCAGACTCCAATAGCTCGATAAGTCGTGTCGATATGAGGTCTATAACTGTTCGAGAAACTACTGGTAACACTTACCAGTAAATCTCAGCAACCCTGGCCAGGGATTTCCTGTTATAGCCAATCGAACACAGCGCAACATCAACTCCCTATACCGGGAGAGACGAATCCCCTCCTATCGCTCATTGCCTCCATGTGACTCGGGACTGTACCCAAAAACCACCGTTTTGCATGCCCTCTTGGACGTGGTAAGATGGAAATCAAAGCACAGTGGGAACCACACAAGACTCTATGACGATCTTGGGTCAACAGACTACTCTGTACCAGTGTCACCAGAGAACTGCCATCTGACGTGAGGTATAATACCATCTGGGAGTTCTCGGCGAGTCCGTCTAGTGTACCCAGTCTCTACTGAGCACCCGTATATCATCTCCGATGTCAAACACCAATGGATATGGGATCATCCATCGCCCATCTGTATGGGTCGAGAAGGTATACACTAGTCTACTCTGGTTTATCGATGCCCCGTCTCGATACACCCACGACTAGGGACTTTGAAGGATGTACTTATGGACTACCATGTCCCCACTAGTATGATCCGCATCATAGTCCAGGTAGTCAAGCACACATCCTAAGGGCTTTACCAACATGTAACAGAGAGACAAACAGCATACATGTTAAGATAAAGTGCAACCAGATAGCATACTATCATGTCGAGCAAGAAAGTCCTCCCTATATATGTCCCAGCATCCACTACAATATACATCCTATGTACAGTAATGGCCTCTAGGGCATACATATAACTAACAGCACACTCACTAAGTGTAGTGAGTAGGTATCAAGCTGATCCTGGAGAGAATCACTGGACAGCTGTGAAGAGCATTCTCAAGTACTTGCGAAGGACTAAAGAGATGCTCTTGGTGTATGGTAACGGAGAACTCCAAGTGGAGTCCTTTACCGATTCGAGCTTCCAGAGTGATAAGGACGACTCAAAGTCGCACTCGGGATTTGTCTTTACCCTTTACGGAGGGGCGGTTAGCCGGAAGAGTTCCAAGCAGGAAACCGTGGCAGACTCGACGATGGAGGCTGAATACATCGCTGCCAACGATGCTGCCAAAGAGGCTGTCTGGATCAAGAAGTTCATTACTGAACTTGGTGTGGTTCCATCCATTGAGCATCCAATACCTTTGTATTGCGATAACAATGGAGCGGTGGCTTTGGCCAAGGAACCCAGGTCCCATCAGCGATCCAGGCATACTCTGAGGCGGTATCACCTGATCCGGGAGATAGTTGATCGCCGGGAGATCGAGGTCGGGAGGGTTGACACGAAGAACAACACTGCGGATCCACTCACGAAGTCCATTCCCCAGATACAGTTTGAGAGACTCTTCGGGATGCTTGGTATGAGATACTACAGCAGCTGGCCCTAGTGCAAGTGGGAGATTGTTAGTTGTATGTATGCCCTAAAGGCCAGTATTATACAGATGATGTATATTATATTGGATGCTTGGACATATAGAGAGAGGACTTTCTTGCTCGATATGATAGTATGCTATCTGGTTGCTCTTTATCTTAATATGTATACTTGTCTCTTGATACTGTCTTATAGTTACATGTTGGTGAAGCCCTTAGGATGTGTACTTGACTACCAGGACTATGATGCAGATCATACTAGTGAGGCCATGGTAGTCCATAAGTACATCCTTTAATGTTCCTAGTCGTGGGTGTATCGAGACAGGGCATCGATATACCAGAGTAGACTAGCGTATCCGCTTCTCGACCCATGAGATGGGCGATGGATGATCCCATATCCATTGGTGTTTGACATCAGAGATGGTATACGGGTGCTCAGTGGAGACTGGGTACACTGGACGGACTAGCCGAGAACTCCCAGATGGTATTATACCTCACCTCAGATGGCAATTCTCAGGTGGCACTTGTACAGGTTAGTCTGTAGACCCGAGATCGTCATAGAGTCTTGTGTGATTCCCACTGTGCTTTGATTTCCACCTTACCACGTCCAAAAGGGCGTGCAAAACGGTGGTTTTTGGGTACAGTCCCGAATCACATGGAGGCAATGAGCGATAGGAGGGGTTTCGTCTCTCCCGGTATTGGGGGTTGATGTTGCACTGTTCTCGATTGGCCATTACAGGGAAGTCCCTGGCCAGGGCTGATTTAGAGATTTACTGGTAAGTGTTACCAGTAGTTTCTTAACCCGTTATGAGCCTCACATCGGCATGACTTATCGGTTATTGGGGTCTGACGTTTACCACCCCTAGACTTGATATGTGACATATCAGACGAGGAGACTGGACTGTACGGGAAGTGTTACCGTTAGGCTTTTACAGGAGTTGGAGCGGGCTTGCTTGCTGATCTTCTGATCGCTCAATACCCGGGTAGCCGTTACGTCCAGCTAGTACCGCTGACGGCTTGTGGGTGCTTGATGTGATCATCACCTACTGCCGGCGTATTGACGAGTCTTTAGAGTCCTACATAGAGGTTTTACTGGCTCAGGCAAAAAGAAATAGGAGGGCATATGTGATATGTGCGGGACCGAGAATAATGCGTGTATGTGATACCGTATTCTATTCTCGCGACTTTTTGTATCGGTCGGTTATATGTGATATAGCCGGGTTATCGAATCAAGTGTTGATTCGATAAGTCGATACATTGGGTGTTAGTCGATTATATGAGATATAACCGGATTATTAAGTCAAGTGTTGATTTGATAATTTGGTGTATAATTGTATATATGATATACTAATTTACATTAACCAACATTTGTTTACTTAAGGATTTTTCTCACATGTGCACAACTTTAATATATATGTGATATATATTAAAATGTGTTTTCTTATTGTATCATGGTTGTTGATACAACATGCATGGGTGTATGAGATTTACACCATGCTATTTGTTGTGTTGGGTTTAATATTTAAGGTAATTACAAAATTAGTGGAAGATTAGAAAAATGCATGAAGCTTGTGGAAGCTTGTGGATGCATTGACTAAGTCCAATAAGTTTGTTTTTACTTTGGATATTTGTTAACCTAACCATCACACTTAGCCATGATTATGTCTCTACATGAGTTAGTATATAATACTCACTCACCCATGGTTAGCTCACTCACTTGATCATTATCTTTCTCTCTTTATTTCTTCATGTTCTTCCTTGAGCTAAAAAGCTCTCTAGGGTTTGATCCAAAGTGAGAAACATTGTGAGAAAATAAAATCTAAAGTGAACCCACTTTCTATTTCTCCATCCTCTACTAAACTAGCACTTTAGTTTAGGGTGTTTGCTTCATTAATTCTCTAGTTAGTGAAGTAGTAGCTTGAGTTGGTATTCCCTCGACGTAGATCATCTTCGCCCTCGAAGACTTCAAGCAAGGACGCTTCTTTCGCCTCATGAAGCCATGCAAGAGCCCGGGAGAACCATGATCGCAGCGAAGGGACTACGACAAGGAGCTTTAGAAGTGAAGGACCGATCTACAAAGGTTGTATTTCATATTCACTTAGTAGTAAATGTTATTTACTTGCATGTGTAACCCTAATTATCTAGCAAAGATCTTGTTTAGGGTTGTTCGGCACGGCTAAAATTTTAATCGGGCATGGTTGATACCTTGTAGAACCTTGTTAGAGTGCCTTGTAACCATATACAGGAAGGGTTGACTTTATCCGCATTTCACGGAGTCGGAGTTTGACTCTCGGTCATCTGTACACCGCCGAATCATGGAACTGGGAGTTGCCGCTGTTCCGCTTTGCTTGATGTTGTGTCCGTTGTAATAAGACGAATGTTGAGATGATCTCTAGGCTGTTTATGAACCATTGAGATTTGGCATCTCCTTCTGATGAAGCTTGGGGAGGAAGGGTGTGATTCCCTCTTTGTTTGCGCCCTGGATTGTATACAGGGATTGACATGATATCACCTGTAGGGCATAAATTTCATTCATTCATTTTTTTTATTTCTTTCCGCGATGCTCTATCATTTCAGCTTTTATATCGCGAAGGTCGCGATTGCCCAATCATTTCGGCTATTTTTCGCGATGCCCAATCATTTCGGCTATTTTATTTTTATTTTTACTCACTGCTTTTTATTGCGAGTTGCCCAATCATTTCGGCTATTTTGCATGCATACCTTTTTTTTTACTTGCTGATTTTTTATTTGCAAGTTGCCCCATCATTTCGGCTATTTCGTATGCATGTGTGGCTCGCTAGTTTTTTGCCGCAAGCTTGGGATTAGACACCGATTTCGGCATCAGCACCGCTACTACTGGGATATTGCCAGGAGCGAATCATCATTTTCCTCTGTCAATGTCGAACAAAGGTGGCTTAGCAAACAGGGTTAGGATCCTGTCGACTAAAGCTTTTGACTTCACGAGCCGTAAGGGTCTCGTAAAGGTATTTCTCCCTACAAGTCGTGAGGATCTCGTAGGTGTAATTTCTCCTTGGGAATCGTGAGGATTCCTAAGTGCGTGTTCTCCTATAAGTCGTAAGGATCTTACAAGAGTGTTTTCTCCTTATAAGTCGAGAGGACTCACAAGGGTTGCTCACCGTGCGAACATATCCCTAGTCACGGGTGGGACTTTGTTAAGGAAATGTTTATTCGCGCCCGTGGATTGTATACAAGGGTCAGCACTGAGCCGCTTGTAGGGCAGTATTGGAGGTTGTGGGGGCTGCTTAAGAACAGGTTCAGATCCCTGTAGCTTAAGACTTTTGAATCTTATGAGCCTTGAGGGTCCCATAAGAGGTCTTCTTACGAGTCGTGAGGATCTCGCAAGTGTAATTTCTCCTTAAGAATTGTGAGGATTCCCAAGTGTGTTGCTCCCTTGTGAGTCGTAAGGATCTCACGCAGGTGGTTTCTCCTTACAAAGTCGAGAGGACCATGAAAGTGTCTTTTAACGAGACTGCGCCCTTTCGGGTTTTCACAAAACTCGCCGGTAGCCCTGCTGTATTTACTCACGGAGCCCTTTCGGGTTTTCATCCGTGCCCTTTTTGCTTATGGACATACCGTTTTCTTTTTCTTTTCTCTTTTTTTTTATTTTAATGAGGCTGTGCCCTTTCAGGTTTTCACAAAACTCGCCGGTAGCCCTGCTGTTTTTACTCACGGAACCCTTTCGGGTTTTCATCCGTGCCCATTTTGCTTATGGACATACCGTTTTCTTTTTTTTTATTCTTTTTTTTTCATATCATCTTTGGGACGCTGCAATCCACCGTAGTTTATCGACATCTCGGTCAACAGCTAGTTTTAGGATATAGTGGTCCGTTGTTAGTTTAAGGACGTTCCGGTCCGTCGTTAGTTTAAAGACGTTTTCAGTCCGTTGTTAGTTTAAGGACATTTCGGTCAGTTGTTAGTTTAAGGACATTTCGGCCCATTGTTAAGGAAGCCGGTTACTACTTACAAAGTTTAGTCTTAGGAAGATAGCGAGCAGACATAGTCGTCGTCATCTATCATTGACCTAGGCCGAAACCTGTTAAGTGTAGTATTTCTTCAGGAAGCGACCATTTATTGGCCTGAAGGGCCTTTCGCCATGCATGTCCATGAGTAGATAGGCTCCACCCTGGTAAACTTTGTCTATGATGTACGGGCCTTCATAGTTTGGCTCGAATTTCCCTCGTTTAGCATGATTGGGGATCATAGGTCTTTTGACCACTAGCACGAGTTCGCCTTGGCGGAATGTCCTCGGCCTGGTCAATCTTTCATATGAGCGCGTCATCTTAGCTTTATAAGCCTCTAGATTTTGTTGTGCTATGAGCCGGGTTTCATCAAGGGCATCAAGCTCCTCGAGGCGAAGGTGAGCGTTCTCTTCGTCCGTTAGCTCGTAATGAACTGCCACTCGTAGAGAGGGTAACTCTATCTCGAGGGGGAGTACCGCTTCTGTACCGAATACCAACGCGTACGGCGTTGTGTTCGTGGCCGTCTTGAACATAGTTCGATATGCCCAGAGAGCTTTGTGCAGTCTCTCATGCCAGTCCTTCTTATTTCGAGACACCGTCTTTTTCACGATCTTCGTTAAGGTCTTGTTGAAAGCTTCAGCTAGACCGTTAGCTCGGGGATTATAGACCGAAGAGTATCTCCAGTCTATGTTATGTTGTTGTGCGAAGCGGCTGATCTTGTGGCTTCTGTAGGCTGGCCCGTTATCGGAGATGATCCGTCTCGGAGTTCCAAACCGATAAATGACGTGTGTCTTTAAGAAATGGAGAATATTCTCCGTCTTCACTTCCCTCAGCGGTACTGCTTCTGCCTATTTGGAGAAGTAATCAGTTGTCGCCAAAATGAATCGATGTCCTCTGGACGATGCTGGTTCGATGGGGCCGATTATGTCAGTCCCCGACATTTCAAACGGCCAGCTAGCCACCGTTGGGTGTAGGGGATTTGGGTGCTGATGGATAAAGTCCCCATGGATCAGGCATGAATGGCATTGCTTCGCATACTCAAGGCATTCTTGGATCATCGTGGGCCAATAATAACCCATCCATTTGATCTTCAGCTTCATCTTCGTCCCGGCTTGGTGAGAACCGCAGAGTCCATCATGAATTTCTTGGATGACTCTTTTTGCTTCTTCCGGTCCCAGGCATCTTAGCTATAAAGAGTCAAATGATCTCTTATACAGAGTATCGTTGACGAAGGCGAAAGATAGGGCTCGCTTCATGAGCTGATATTTTGAGGACGCATCTTCAGGCGTTCGACGGGATTTGAAGTAGTCTATAAAGACTTCTCTCCAATCCTCAACCTTTTCTTGGTCTTTTATTTGCAGATCCATTTGCTCGGTCGCTCCCTTTTCCTCGGACGATTCCGGAGATATTTCTGCCGGTGCAAGAACCCGACGGCTTTGTACCACGGTCCTTACGTCATCGAGGTTTTCATCAGCCAGTTCTTTAGCGAGCTTGGCTAATGCGTCCGCCTTGCTATTTTCCGCACGCAGTATGCTTTCCAAGGTGTAGGAAGGAATTTGAGTCAGCAGCTGCTGTTCTCACCGTACTTTACCAACTCTGGTTTGCACATTTGGTAGTCGCCATTTACTTGACTAACGACCAGTTGGGAGTCTCCGTATATGAGGAGGTTCTCAATCCCTATGTCGATGGGGATCTCGAGATCTGCTATCAAAGCTTCATACTCGGCTTCATTGTTTGTCCTTGGCTCTGTTAAGGAGAAAGCAAAGCGCATTATCCCTCCTTGTGGAGTTAAGAAGATGAGGCCTACCCCTGATTTGATTATAAGGGTGCTTTGCTTGCACTTCTTCATGGAAAACGCTCCATCAAAATAAAGTTCCCATCGGGTGCCATTACCGTCGATTGTGTCAAACGCGTGTTCGTCTGGCAGTTCGCAATTCAACGGGGAATCGGCAGGTATCGGATGCTCAGCAAGGAAGTCGGCGATGGCCTGGCCTTTCACTGCCTTAAGAGGTCAATAAGTTATCGAGAACTCCATCAAGAGCAGGGCCCATTTAGCGAGTCGCCCCGTCAATATGGACTTTGACATCAAATACTTGAGGGGATCCACCTTCGATATAAGACGGACTTCGTGCGCCAATGCATAGTGCCTGAGTTTCGTTATCGCGAAGATCAACGCCAGGCAGTGTTTTTCGATGGGAGAATAATTGTTTTCTGCCCCCAGTAGAACTTGACTCAAATAGTAGAGGGCTCTTTCCTTCCCTGGTCGTTCTCTTGTGCCCATAATGCGCCTAAGGAACCTTCAAGGGCTGTTGTATAAAGACAGAGAGGCTTTCCCTTGACCGGAGCAGCCAGCACTGGCGGATTCTGCAGGTATTGCTTGATTTCGTCCAGTGCATTTTGGCACTTGCGATCCCAAACGAAAGGGGTTCCCTTCTTCATCAGGTGACTGTAAGGGCGGCACTTGCCTGAAAGATTGGCTATAAATCGCCGGATATACGCAAGCTTTCCTTGGAGAGACCGCAGTTGTTTGAGAGTCCTTGGCGGGGGCATCTCCATAATTTCCTTGATCTTTGACGGATCTATCTCGATACCCCAGTGTCGGACGATGAATACTAGGAATTTGCCCGAGGAAACACCGAACGTGCATTTGAGAGGGTTCATCTTCAAGTTGTATTGCCGGAGGCGTTGAAATACGATCTTCAGATGCTCTAAATGCTCCTCGTATGATTTGCTTTTCACCACAAGGTCGTCGATATAGCATTCGACGATTTCATGTATGAGGTCATCGAAGATCTTCGTCATGGCTCTCTGATAGGTGGCACTGGCGTTCTTTAGACCGAAAGGCATTACCTTGTGGCAAAATATGCCCAAAGGGGTCCGGAAAGCGGTATGATTCTGGTCCTCGGGATGCATTTTTATCTGATTGTATCCCGACGAGCCGTCCATGAAGGAGAAAACTTCGTGAGTGGACTTATTGTCTATCATTAGCTCGGTGACCAATACTGGAAAGTCGTCTTTCGGGCAGGCCTTATTGAGATCCCGAAAATCCACACATATGCTCACTGTCCCATTTTTCTTCATCACCGGGATGATGTTGGCGATCCAATCAGGATACTAAACTTCTTGGATGAAGCCGGAGTCGATTAACTTCTTGACCTCGGCGTTGATACTCATCTCAAGCTCGAGCCGCATTCTTCTCTGCGCTTGTTTGATTGGCTTGACGTCTGGGGATATTGCCAGTTTGTGGACAACAATCTATGGATCTAGTCCTGGCATCTCGGAATAGTTCCATGCGAAGCAGTCCCTATGCTGCATAAGCACGTCTTTTAGTGTAGCCACACTTTCTTCAGACAGCAACTCACTAACGAATGTCGGCCGCGGGTCACTTGCCGTCCCCAAATCGATTTTCTTGAGGTTATCTGCAGTAGTATGTATTCCATCCTCCAGCTCTTTCGGTGCCGGTGGAAATTCTGAGATTACCTCGTCATCATTATTTTCGAAGCACCAGGGGAGTTCATCCATATTCTCGGGCTCTTCTTTTGATAGCGTTATCATATGACAAGTACGAGCTCGCTTCCAAGACCGATGTTGATCTGGTTCTATTCTCGCTATATGCGCGGCTTTGGGTTCATGCTTCTGCGGCGGGGTTACACTCCAGCTGCTGGATAGAGCGAATTTGCCAAGCTGATATTGGTCTTCGACCCAATTCTTGAAGGTGAAGCAGTCTTCGAGAGGATGTCCTATCGCTTAGTGATAAGAGCAATAGTCTGGGTGAGAGATCTCATTGGCTTGCTCGGGTGTTTAGACTCAGGAAGTATAATCATTTGATGTCTTATGGCGAGATCAAGTATTTTCCGTGTTTTGTTCTGAGGGAAAGAATATGCTCGACTCATCTTCTTTATAAGGGACGAATCTGGATTACTCGATTCCTGATCGCGTGGCTTCTTGGTCCCACTTTGTCTCTCTCGAACACTTTTCCCGCTCTTTGATTTATTTTTGCCTTTGCGTCGGGCCTTTTGTATGACGGGTTGACAGGGAGGAGCATTTTCATCTTTCGCAGCCTGTTGAAGAAGGCGTTGCGTCCTGGCTTTCTCGTAGATGGTCATTTCGTGATTGTGGTCGTCTCGAACCTTTTGACCATCTTCCCTTATAAGCTTGTCCATTTGTTCTTCGGACGATGGACTGGGCATTTTCACGTTGGGGGCTCTTTCTGGTTTAGGGTTAGCATTCTCCCACTGAGCATCTCCTTCTTCATCAAAGTCATGTATAACGTAGCAGTCGCGGGATTGCTCCCGTTTCTTGGACCGAACATATCCAAGCCCGATCGTTTCCATTCTCCCATTGGGCAACTTGCGCTGAGTTCCGGAAACGTTCCAGATCCTGTCATAGAACTTAGCTTTTCGAGCGGTCTGTTTGAAAGGTACGCCTTGGCGCCTTAACAGCCTTTTTAGTCCGCTCGTGTAATATCTGGGCAAACGGATGGGCTGGAGCCTGTCAAGTGTAGAATCCGTGCCGTGCCAGATTTCTTTCTCCCCTTTGGTTTCCTGATTGTTAGAGGTTCTGCGTGTTCAAGTTCTAGTTTAAATACCGCAATCAAGACGGTTTCGCACGTAGCTAGCTGGTTGAGTACGGGTCGTCCGCAGGGAGATGGGAATCTTTTTCTATGTGTTTTTCGACGAGTTAAGTCCGGTTGTTCAGATTTTGTTGGATTATCTAAGTGTTAAGTTGATATTTAAAGAGAGCTTGTTAGGGTTAGGATTAGGTTAGTTTGAGTTAGGAGTCTCCACATCTTTCGTTGCCCCTCTTAATATCGGTGTTACGGTAATCGGCAACAACGGGGATTAGCACGACTAGGAAGGACTTTGCGAGTATAAGCTGGGCTTTCCAACGCATAAGTCTTCCTTTTGGTGCTTGTCCGTCCGTTCTTGGCTCTTATCCATAACCTCCGGTTAATTCAACCACAACCGGTCTCACTACGGAATCACCGCTATCATGTAGGATAGGGTGCCGTAAGGAGCGGATTGTGGTTCAATTAACGGGAGTCGATTTAAGTTGTTGGGCAAGGAAAGAGTGAGAGAGATTTCCTTCTCTCAAACTTCCCTTATCCTACCCTAACAAGTATAAAACTACTCACACTTCATGATAGGAAAAACAAAACAAAACAAAAGAGGAAGATAGAAAGAGGGAGATTAGAAGAATACGACTAACTATTTGCGACCTCACCTTGGCGAGGATCGAGCGTAAGTATCATTGTCGTTTGTAAGGATAAAGAAAAAAGAGAAGAAGAAACAACAAGGAAATAACAACTACTTAACGAATTTAAAGTTACAACAATTATAACAAAAGTAAGACAAGCATGATAATAAATTGATCTTCTTTATTTATCATTCCTCCCTCACAAAGCTCACTACAAGTTTAATGGAGAAGAGATGAGAAGAAGAAGAACAAGTGAACTAAATCCTAGAAAAAGAGAATACAAGAATGGACCCTTTCCTTCACAAAGTTCTGGGCTATTTATAGGCTGTAGAATGGAAACCTAGGGCAACCACCAGAACAGAAACGAAAAGACAAAAATAACCCCAAAATTTCTGCGCACGCGGCGCCCGTACGGCTGCGGATCCGCGGCCTGGACCCCACTTTTGCCGCGGATCCGCGGTCCTGTTGTTGAATTGGATCTTGGGCTTTCTTGTGGTCCCCTGGTTTGCTGTCTTCTGTTCTCTGGTTCATATGTTTTCTCAAAATACCTCCATATTTCTTCCAGAATTTCTGTTGAGGGAAAGGTGGACTTTTTGTCAAGATTTTGTCATGATTTGCCTCGAGCTCCACGTAGATCTCTTGGATTTTGTGCTACCATTGAGCCTTGTGCATGAGAATGACATTGATTTGACCTTTTGTCTTCCTATTGATATCTGGCAACATACGGATGAAGAGCAGAGACAGTGTTTTTATCTGTGGTTGGCAGGAACCCGGATTTTTTCGTGTTTTCCATGAATTTCACCGTTTTAGAACCGAGAACCTGTATCCTGCAATTGACTAGCAAACACGGCTCAAGAGTATCTACCGATATGCAATGTGACAAAAATTGGGCGGTATGAAAATGCAAAAATCTGATATGAACAAATACCCCCAAACTTATCATTTGCTCGTCCCGAGCAAAGCCCATTTATTCACAAAAAATTTCCTAACCTCACTTTCGCAGGGAACGCGATTGCACTGAGCATGTGCAACAAGCCGTTAAACCTCTAGGTGTCCCTAGTAGGAGGAGTGTTGTCTCCTGAGGGTTTTCAGCGGATACTACCCACAAAATCCGGTCAAGTTGGTTTTGCAAAATGACTAAGCTTCAAACCCTAAAGTTTTGTTTTAGAAAATAACAATTCTATAATCCTAAGTCTAGACCATCGAACCTTTATTTTTCACACCTCGCTTCTTATTTAACTAAAGATTTTATATGTCTTTACGTGCAGTGCAAATAGTGTTGTTAAGTTCCAGAAGGATCGATTAAAGTCATCATGTCGCACAATAAAGCCCAGGTAACAATTTTAAAAGGATCACATAAGTTTTATAAAGAGTTAAGCATTTTTCAAGTTTCGTTTTCCAGTAAGGTTTCAACTTCAGAATTTCTATCTTCCTTAACAGGAAACTAAGTCGTATTTTTCACTCCACCTTTTTCTTGTTTTCATTTCATACACACCTCTGTGAACGTGCAATAGTCTTTATCATAGAATAAAACCTTCATATCTCCGTTAAAATTTTTTATAAAAGCCTGTCTTTTATCAAGATTATTCTCACACAAAGAACCGTTAGGAATTTTAACTCGGAGAGAACACTTGCTTGACTTTGTTTTAAACTGGACTTTCTAGGCTTCTTAGCGAGCTTTGGGCCAATGCACCCAAACCAGTTGGTTTTAGGGCATTAAGTGTAGAAACACCCCAGCGGACTTAATTACTCAAGTTACCTAGGTCCAAAAACAAAAGACAGTTTGGTGTGAAAATCAGATGATTTAATACGAACGGAGATATAACCGGCAGTTCAATTATTTTTTTTTGGATAAAAGACGTGTTTAGTGGGTTTGGTGTGTAATCATTCCAATCAAGTTTTAGATGGGTTATTTTTCCGACTTAGCTCCAATTACGGCATCAATAACATTCCTTCATATTCGCTTTACTTCATAAACTATTCTTAACATTACTTATTTCAGAACAAACCTATTTGATCCTCAGAAAATCATTTATCTGTTTAAAAGTTTAAACATGAAAGACTTGTCATCTAATTCCCAAAATCTTACGACACGTGTAGTGTAATGTAAAGACGTATATCAGCTATAGTTAACTTCAAAGGAGAGTTATCTTTCAGGTTTTCAAAATCCAAACATAAGATCTAGTTATTCCTATTTTTTCAAACAAAAACCGTCGAATGTTGAATCAGAGTTCTTCCACAAGCTAACTTGACAAAAAGGTTTTTATATTTTTGAGAAAATTTTCAAATTTTTATGGATTTTATGGATTTAAATAAGCAGATGCAAAATATACATATGAATGCGAAGGTAAGAAATGCGTACCGAGCGTACCCCCAAACTTAAATTGGACAGTGTCCTCACTGTCGTTGCATGAAGAGAGTAGTTGGAAGGTTCAAAAATTGTCGGTTAGCAATACACAATTTTTTTATTTGTTTTTGTTTTTAAAGAAAAGAAAAAAGAATATACACAAATAGATACAAAATGGTTTGTACATACCCCCAAACTTATTTGGAACAGTGTCCACTGTTCTTGGCTGGATAACCGAAGTTTGGAGGTAGGCAGAGGAAGATCATTCAGGGTAAACCGGCTCCTGTAAGAACAGGAGCTCCTCTGTTGGTTCGGCGCTAAGGTACGGTTTGCATCGGTGTCCGTTCACTTTGAAGAGTGAACCGTCCTTTGGATTCTCCAAATCCACAGCGCCCTGCGGATACACATTCCGCACAAAATACGGCCCTTTCCAGCGAGATCTGAGCTTTCCAGGATGGAAATGAAGTCGGGTGTCGTAAAGCAGTACCTGCTGACCAGGTACGAAGGTTTTGCATAAAAGATGTTTATCGTGAAACACCTTCGTTCGATTCTTAACGACAACCGCGTTGTCGTAAGCCTCATCCCTAAGCTCGCATAGTTCGTTCAGCTGCAGCTTCCGATGGCTGCCCGCGTCCTCAAGAGACAGATTCAACTCCTTTATCGCCCAAAATGCGCGATGCTCGATTTCAACAGGAAGGTGGCAGGCTTTTCCGTATACAAGCCGATAGGGAGACATGCCAAGGTTGGTCTTATAAGCGGTTCTAAATGCCCAAAGGGCATCGGTGAGTTTCAGAGACCAATCCTTACGGTTCTTGGAAACCGTCTTCTCCAGTATCTGCTTGATTTGCCGATTTGAAACTTCGGCCTGCCCGCAGGTTTGGGGGTGGTAGGGCGTAGAAAGCTTATGATTAATGGAGTATTTCCGCATTAAGGCTTCGAAAGTTTTATTGCAGAAATGACTTCCATTGTCGCTAATGATCGCTCGGGGGTGCCCAAACCGGGAGAAAATGTTTTCTTTAAGGAACTTAACGACAACCTTGTTGTCGTTAGTCCGGCTGGGCACAGCCTCGACCCATTTAGAGACGTAATCAACAGCTAAAAGGATGTACAAGTTCCCAAAAGAGCTGGGAAACGGCCCCATGAAGTCTATCCCCCAAACATCGAAAATCTCCACAACCAAGATCGGTTGGAGCGGCATCTCGTTCCTCCGGGATATCCGGCCCATGTGTTGGCACCGGGAGCAAGTCTTGCAATAGTCGTGAGCGTCTTTGAAAAGTTGTGGCCAGTAGAAACCACATTGCAAGATCTTCTCAGCTGTCTTTCTGGGCCCAAAATGCCCGCCACACGCTTGATCGTAGCAAAATGACAGCACACTCTTGAATTCATCGTCAGGGACACACCGACGAATAATCTGGTCGGGACAGTACTTGAACAAGTAGGGTTCATCCCAGTAAAAGTGTTTTACTTGGGAGAAGAAGCGAAGTCTGTCCTGACTCGACCATTCAGTCGGTAGTAATCCCGTGGCCAAATAGTTCACAATATCTGCGAACCAGGGTTCGCACGATACTGTCAAGAGTTGTTCATCCGGGAAAACATCGTTGATCGGAATTGGAAGCGAAGGCGAAGAAGGAAGTCGTGAGAGATGGTCGGCAACTACGTTTTCACATCCTCTTTTGTCCTTAATGACAAGGTCAAACTCTTGAAGCAAGAGGATCCAACGTATTAACCGAGATTTGGCATCTTTCTTCGCAAAAAGATGGCGCAGAGCTGAATGGTCCGTGTAGACAATGACTGGAGAGCCGATGAGGTAGGGCCTGAACTTTTCTAAAGCAAATACAACAGCTAAGAATTCCTTCTCAGTTGTTGTATAGTTGAGTTGGGCGTCGTTCAGGGTTCGGCTCGCGTAATAGATTACGTGCGGCATCTTGTTGATGTGCTGTCCAAGGACAGCACCGATGGCAAAGTCGGATGCATCGCACATAATCTCGAATGGGTGCGTCCAGTCAGGTGAAGAAAGAACGGGAGCAGAAGTGAGTGAGCGTTTCAGTGACTCGAATGCAGTCACACAGCTCGAGTTGAAGTCGAAAGGCGTGTCCTTGGCCAGCAAAAGCGTCAAGGGCCTAGCAATCTTGCTAAAGTCCTTGATAAACCGTCTATAGAAACCGGCATGGCCAAGGAAGGCTCGGATATCTCTGACGCATCGGGGAGGAGGCAGATTGGAAATGACCTCAATCTTTGCTTTGTCAACCTCTATGCCATTTTGCGAGATGATATGTCCTAAGACAATACCTTCGCGCACCATGAAGTGGCATTTCTCCCAGTTCAAAGTGAGATTCTTGTCCTTACATCGGGTAAGGACAGCGTCAAGATGCAGCAAACACTCGTCAAAGGAGTCGCCGAAGATGGAGAAGTCATCCATGAAAATCTCCAGAAATTTTTCCACCATGTCTGAGAAAATTCCCATCATACACCGCTGGAAGGTAGCGGGTGCATTGCATAACCCAAAGGGCATGCGTCGATATGCAAACGTGCCGAAAGGACAAGTGAAAGTGGTCTTGTCCTGGTCTTTTTCGGCAATGGGAATTTGATTATAGCCAGAGTAGCCATCAAGAAAACAATAGTACTCATGTCCGGCCAATCGTTCAAGCATCTGGTCAATGAAGGGTAGCGGAAAGTGGTCTTTCCGCGTTGCGGCGTTGAGTTTTCTGTAATCAATGCAAACTCGCCATCCAGTTTGGGTGCGAGTAGGGATTAACTCATTCGCCTCGTTGGTTATGACCGTGATGCCCGACTTCTTGGGGACAACGTGAATGGGGCTAACCCACTGGCTATCAGAGATAGGGTAAATGATACCACTATCTAGACATTTGACGATCTCCTTCTTCACAGCCTCCTTCATGACTGGATTAAGACGTCTTTGTGGATCCCGGGCTGGTTTGGCATCATCCATCAGATGAATGTGATGCTCAACGATGAGGGGACTAATCCCCTTGATGTCCGCCATGGACCAGCCAAAAGCTTGCCTGTTGCTGTGCAAGACCGCGAGAAGGGCTTTCTCTTGCTCGGAAGCTAGAGAAGCCGAGATGATGACAGGAAGGGTCTCGTTTTCACCTAAGTAAGCGTACTTAAGGTGAGACGGCAACGGCTTGAGTTCGAGCGTTGGAGGTGAAATGATGGAAGGCAAGACGGGTGCAAAGGTCTCGAACTCAAAGGACTCCAGCAAAGGTTCAAAGCGAGTGTAAGCAACCGAGTTGGATGGTTCAGGTAACTCATCCGGAAAGTCGAAGGATTCAAACTCGGGTTGTACGCAGTTAAGATCGTTTGAAAACGTGAAACACTCGTAGTCGTTGTCGGACGCAGAAGCAGCAGCAGGTTCGAAGAGAAACGTACTAATGGCGTCAAGATTATCGTGTTCAAACAGAAACTCCTCGAATTCACACTCTTCTGGGGTGATCTCCTGGATCGAGCAGACATCCAGTATATGAGCATTAGGTTCGGCGGGCTGATTCCCCAACCTAAAAATGTTGAGTTCAATCGTCATGTTTCCAAAAGAGAGGTTCATCGAACCGTTGCGACAATTGATCACAGCATTTGAGGTTGCGAGAAATGGGCGACCGAGTATCACCGGAATTTGATTCCGGGGGTTAGCTACAGGCTGTGTATCTAATACAATGAAGTCAAGGGGGAATATGAAGTCCCCGACTCTTATCAACACATCCTCTAGCTCACCCCTAGGGTGGGTGATCGATCGGTCGGCCATTTGGAGAGTGCAGTGCGTGGGTTTCAACTCTCCGACGCCTAATTGCTCGTATACTGAATACGGAAGCAAGTTAACACTGGCACCAAGATCTAATAGTGCGCGGTTGATGTTCTTATCCCCAATAGTAATTGAAATCGTAGGACAGCCAGGGTCCTTCCGTTTTTGTGGTAAAGATTGGGTAAGGGCATCACTCACAGCACTAGCCAAGAAAACTTTCTTGGGTACCTGACACTTCCTCTTTTTCGTGCACAAGTCCTTTAAGATTTTTGCGTAAGACGGGACTTGTTGGACAGCATCTAAAAGAGGAATGTTAATGTTAACTTGCTTAAATAACTCCAGAATCTTCTCCATTTGAGGATTTTGTTTGTTAGACCTCAACCGGTTTGGAAATGGAACATTTTGAAAATTGGTTGAGTCTAAAGCTGGAGGAGGAGATTATGGAGTTGGAACGGATCCCAGAATAGGTGTTTTCGTGGAGTGAGAAGTGGGTCCGTTCAGAGAAGAAGAGGAAGGGGAGCCTTGTGAAGAACGGAGAATAGGCTCAGAAGACGAAGAAGAAGAAGGAGGAGAAGAAGAAGAAGAAGCAGCGGCCGGGGTGTCATCGTTGATCCGTTTGCCAATGTTGTTTTGCAGCACCCTCCCTGATCTCAGTGTGGTCACGGCACTCACATTATGGTTTTGTTGTTCAAGAGCAACATGTGCATTATGTGGGTGGCCGGGATTTGGAAGTGGCTGGGACGGGAGCTTCCCCTTCTCTCGCTCGCTCAAGGCCGCGTTCAGCTGTGCAATCTGGGCCTCGATGGTCTTGATGCTTTGCCCGTGTGCGGCAGTGTGTTGCACTAAAGATTGAATCGAAGACTGGATGTTGGCGGTGGATTGAGTTGATTGTTTAACAAACGCCTCCAGACTTCGCTCGAGCGAGGAAACCTTATCGTTGTTCGACGGAACAAAGTTGTTTGGTGGAAAAGAGTTGTTGGGTGCAAAGTTGTTCGTCTGGTTTTGGTAAGGTTGGGGTTGGAAGGGCTGCTGATACTGAGTTTGTTGTTGCGCTTGTTGTTGCGGCGGAGGGGCCCTTTGAAAATTGTTGCCCTGGAATTGATTCTGATTCTGATTCCAGGCGAAATTGGGGTGGTTCCTCCAACCGGGATTGTAGGTGGAAGAGTATGGATCATTCCTCGGTCTTTGCTGGAAGGCAGCATTAACCTGATCCTGTCCTTGCGAGGGTGGATTGTAAGGACACTCTTCGGTCAAGTGGGAAGGATCGGAACAACAAGCGCAGATGGTACGAAGGGGGAGAACAGGTGTGGGGGCGGGAGCAGAAAATTTGCTCTCTATCGCTTCAAGCTTTCGTGTTATTGCAGCCATTTCAGCTTTCATCGCAATAGAGACATCGAGTTGGTGGATTCCTACCCTAGACTGACCGGTAGAAGTGGAGGTAGAAGAAGAAGAAGAAGTCGGTCTGGTGCTCTCCCACTGTAGCGTTTGCTCCGCAAGATCGTCAAAGAACTGCCACGCTTCCTCGTCAGATTTGGATAGGAAGTGGCCCTGACAGATGGTTTTCAGCAACTGCTTCGTTGCTGGGTTCAGTCCCTCGTATAAGGTTTGGCAGAGTTGCCATTTCTCTATACCGTGGTGAGGACACTGAACAAGAAGGTCTTTGTACCGGTCAAAGCACTTCCAGAAGGGTTCAGAAGGAAGCTGGGAGAATTGGTTGATCTCATTTCGAATTCTTGCGGTCTTATGATTTGGATAGAATTTTTTTAGAAACGCTTTAACAAACTCGTCCCAGCTGGTGATTGAGTGGGAAACGGTGGGATACAGCCATTTTTCAGCGAGATCGCATAAAGTGAACGGAATGACCCGTAGACGTATAGCATCGTCCGACAGCTGGGTGGTTTTCATCATGGCACAGACATTTTGAAATTTGTTGATGAAGATATAGGCATCTTCAGATTCAAGCCCATGAAAACGTGGAAGCATGTTGATGAAATGGGGCTTAATTTCAAAGTTGTCCCCATTGGCCGGAGGAAGAGAAAGGCAGGTGGGAAGTGCAGAACGGGTGGGGTAGAAACGATCCTCGAGCGCAATTCGCTGCGGCGCTACAACAGGCGGAGGTGGTGGGAGATTGGTCTCCGTAGGAGGTGGAGCCAATCCAGGGGTGGTCAAAGAGATGTTCGGATTAAATCCCGACATCGCGGAAGAAGAGGTTGGTGAAGGTGAAGGTGAAGGTGAAGATGTATGAACAGAATTCCGGTCAACGTCGGAGTTGGCCGGCAAAGGAAGGGGTGAAAGGGGAGTGGACGGAGTATCGACTTCGGAGTCGATCGCGTAGTCGGTCGCGACTAACGTAACGCGGACTAGACGGGCGCTAGTGTCCCGAGTCCAAGCGGACATACACTAAACGAATTTAGTATAGTCAAAGCGGAGAAGGTGAGGGTAAGAAAACGTCAATGGAGAAAGGCGATGGGTGGTGGGTGAAAATGGATTTGGCGACAAAAGGGCAAGTTTTTATAAAAGTTTTTGATTTTTTCTTTTTTTTTTTTTTTTTTAGAAAGAGATTTACAGAAATATGTACGGAAATACGGCTTAAGCAATCACAAACAAGATATGCACAATCACACCTAGATCTACGGTCGCCTAGGTCTACTAGACCTGCTCCTGAACTTGATTGTCGAAGTTAAACAATGTCGAGAAACGGGCTTAAAAATACACTGATCACGAGGCCAGGTAAGTGCAGAGATAAGGGGAGGTTGTCCAACGCTTTCACGAAGTTCCTTAATTAAATAACCCTTTCTCTTTCGGCGGTTGCGCCTTTAACACTTTCCTAGACACCCCGTAAACAATATACTGTTAAGCGAGGTTCTAAACACGGTTTATCTTCTCCTAATGAGCGCGAAGTCCTTAGGGCTGAAGTCTAGTATTTTTTTAATTTACAATGGACAATGCATATGATTTAGTGATTTTTGGGGTCCTGGGAAGGGTGATGAAATCCCCACCCAATCTGGATTGGTTTCAAGCCCCTTAAGTCCGTATTAAAGAAATGCAAAGCAGTAACAAATCAACTGCAAACAATTTTTATTTGCGGCGCAAAGAATCCTGCACAAGAACAGTTTATTGGAAGGGGGAGAAGAATTTGCGCAAAGAAGGCTGCAGAAAACACAATTCAGTGGAGTCCAGAGGAGTGGAGAGAAGAGAGAGACTCACCAGAAATTTTGGGACCCTGAAACCACTAAATGGCCGCGGTTCCGCGGCCAAACATGTGCTAAGGCCGCGGTTCCGCGGCAAGATGGTGGGCTTGGGCTTTGAAATTTTGTGGAGATGCTGGTCTGTGTCTCCTCTGGTTGTCTGGATGTGTGGAATTCTGATTTGCTCACTGTATCTGCTCCAAATTTTTACAGTAGACCGGATGCTTCGTTTTGTCCGTCGCGGTGTAGCCGCGAAATGTGGGTCTATCTTCCCACGTCTTTGGCACTGTACTTGAACTCCGTATTTTCAACGTCTTTGGCGTCGATCTTGAACTTTGTATTTTCCTGCACACTTGCACAAAAGCTAATCAAAAAACAACAAGATGGTTTTTTACAAAGTATATATTTTTTTCGTTTTTTTGGTTATATTTATACTTACAAATTAACCCGAAATTACACAAGGAAATAAACTACCGTCTCCCCGGCAACGGCGCCATTTGATTGTTAGAGGTTCTGCGTGTTCAAGTTCTAGTTTAAATACCGCAATCAAGACGGTTTCGCACGTAGCTAGCCGGTTGAGTACGGGTCGTCCGCAGGGAGATGGGAATCTTTTTCTATGTGTTTTTCGACGAGTTAAGTCCGGTTGTTCAGATTTTGTTGGATTATCTAAGTGTTAAGTTGATATTTAAAGAGAGCTTGTTAGGGTTAGGATTAGGTTAGTTTGAGTTAGGAGTCTCCACATCTTTCGTTGCCCCTCTTAATATCGGTGTTACGGTAATCGGCAACAACGGGGATTAGCACGACTAGGAAGGACTTTGCGAGTATAAGCTGGGCTTTCCAACGCATAAGTCTTCCTTTTGGTGCTTGTCCGTCCGTTCTTGGCTCTTATCCATAACCTCCGGTTAATTCAACCACAACCGGTCTCACTACGGAATCACCGCTATCATGTAGGATAGGGTGCCGTAAGGAGCGGATTGTGGTTCAATTAACGGGAGTCGATTTAAGTTGTTGGGCAAGGAAAGAGTGAGAGAGATTTCCTTCTCTCAAACTTCCCTTATCCTACCCTAACAAGTATAAAACTACTCACACTTCATGATAGGAAAAACAAAACAAAACAAAAGAGGAAGATAGAAAGAGGGAGATTAGAAGAATACGACTAACTATTTGCGACCTCACCTTGGCGAGGATCGAGCGTAAGTATCATTGTCGTTTGTAAGGATAAAGAAAAAAGAGAAGAAGAAACAACAAGGAAATAACAACAACTACTTAACGAATTTAAAATTACAACAATTATAACAAAAGTAAGACAAGCATGATAATAAATTGATCTTCTTTATTTATCATTCCTCCCTCACAAAGCTCACTACAAGTTTAATGGAGAAGAGATGAGAAGAAGAAGAACAAGTGAACTAAATCCTAGAAAAAGAGAATACAAGAATGGACCCTTTCCTTCACAAAGTTCTGGGCTATTTATAGGCTGTAGAATGGAAACCTAGGGCAACCACCAGAACAGAAACGAAAAGACAAAAATAACCCCAAAATTTCTGCGCACGCGGCGCCCGTACGGCTGCGGATCCGCGGCCTGGACCCCACTTTTGCCGCGGATCCGCGGCCCTGTTGTTGAATTGGATCTTGGGCTTTCTTGTGGTCCCCTGGTTTGCTGTCTTCTGTTCTCTGGTTCATATGTTTTCTCAAAATACCTCCATATTTCTTCCAGAATTTCTGTTGAGGGAAAGGTGGACTTTTTGTCAAGATTTTGTCATGATTTGCCTCGAGCTCCGCGTAGATCTCTTGGATTTTGTGCTACCATTGAGCCTTGTGCATGAGAATGACATTGATTTGACCTTTTGTCTTCCTATTGATATCTGGCAACATACGGATGAAGAGCAGAGACCGTGTTTTTATCTGTGGTTGGCAGGAACCCGGATTTTTTCGTGTTTTCCATGAATTTCACCGTTTTAGAACCGAGAACCTGTATCCTGCAATTGACTAGCAAACACGGCTCAAGAGTATCTACCGATATGCAATGTGACAAAAATTGGGCGGTATGAAAATGCAAAAATCTGATATGAACATTTCCCCAGATCGGTAGAATAGGATCGTCTTTTCACCTTCTCACCTAGGAGGGACATAGAACGTCTGCAGCTCTTCCACACTATAGGTATCAAGCGCGTCTAGTTCTTTATGATGTTTGGGCGGACCATGGCAACTTGCAAACTTTGCTCTTCATCAGCGAATGTTTGTATTGAAGGCCGAGCAGAGAATATAGCATGGACCTCATCTTCCGAGTCGCTGCCAAAGATCAACATAGGAGCGGACAGTCCCGGCTTGTTGTACTGGGGTGGACCTGAATAAACTATCTCTTTCTCTTCCTCAGTATCACTCCCGAAGACCGGAATGGTGGTGATAGCTTTGTTCTCTGGTTTGTGACATCTTTCTGTGTCCTCAAAATCTGGTAAGAAGTTTTTGCATCTTCGTACTTTCAGACTTCGTTCACGGAGAATGGGTTCAACTCTCCCGTCACAGTGTACTCGAGGCCATCTTTAAAATACTTCATACACTGGTGCTGTGTAGAAGGAATAATGTTGTACTCATGTAACTAAGGCCTACCGAGCAAAACATTGTAGCATGTCTTAGCGTCAATGAGGTGAAATTTAATGTCTTTAACAAGCAGCCCGAAGCGCAGCGTCAGTATTACAGACCCGAGGGTCCGTGATGACTGGGAGTCAAAACTGGAGATGGTGATTTTATCACGAGCGAGGTGCTGGACGCTCATGCAGATTTCCTTCAACACTCGCACGTTGAGGAGATTGACGGAAGACCCATTGTTGACCAGGATTTTGCCTATCTTGATATCGTGGCAGTATCCTGAGACATCTAGGGGACGGTTGTGCTCGCACGTCCCAAGGAGGAGGTCTTCCTCGCCGAAGGCGATATCGGCTGTGTGTACTTCTTCCAGCTCGTCTTTCATCTTTTCTTCGGGGAGGAAAGCATGGAATTGCTCTGGCTCTTGCAACGCCTTAATCAATGAATCTCTTGCTTCTTTTGATAGTAAAAGGGCGTCGAGAATGCTGAGTTGCGAAGGTAACTTCCTTAGGTGCGCCAGGACGTTGTAGTCCACCTTACTTTTCTTTGGAGGGTCCTTGGCTGTCAGCTCTTTGATGGCTTGATCATCAAGGACGATATCCTCAGGGATCTTTTCTTTTCCCTCATCTTTTCTATTTGACCCACTGTTCGAGAGCCCAAGGTTCTTTTTGGACAGCGTGCGATTGCGCGGCTGAATGTTTTCGCAAGTCTTCGATTCTTCCTCCTTTCCCATAGTGGACTCTTTAAAGAGAGCGCCAAGATCCATTTCCTCGTCAGAGTCGCTCCCGAATGTGAGAACTTGTGATCCCCCGGCGTTAATCACGCTGCAATTGCCAGTGGTTCTTCTATGCTCCTCGGTCGTATTTCTTTGCTCCCGGCGAGTTTTGCGTTTCATTCGCTTGAAATGCTGCCAGTGAGAACATATCCCTGCCACCATCTTTTAAAAGCGTTGCACTCTTCGGTGGGGTGCACAGTCTTCCGATGATATAAGCAGTAGCTAGGATGCATTTCTGCTTCATCAAGAATGTTTTCTTCAGAGGGTGGTAGCTTCATCCCTATTGATATAGTTTTAGCAAACCTTTTCCTCATCTTGAACTTGTTTTTATTCACGACGGATGTCCCTTGATTCAGCGGGAGTGTCTCGACTCTTTCGTCCAGTCGTCGGCATTTGGCCTTTTCAAATATGGCCATCTCACGCTCCCGATCAGCTTTGCTTTTTAGAAGAGCTTCGTTTAGGAATGTGTCGATCATCTCGTCTGATGGCCCTGGAAGTTCCGGTTCAGGCTCTGCCCCTAGTTTCTCGGTGCAAGGAGCTTCTTCATCGTCTATTGACGAGTGAGAGATCACATGACAACTTGCTACGTAATCCTCAGATTCATCCGACGAGTCTTCTTCATCATCTCCGTCTTCAAGGACGTGGCCGAGAAATTCCTGGAGCGTGATTGGAGTTCGCGCCTTCTGGTTATACTCTTCCAGCATGTCGATTTGTTTTTGCAGGTCCGTGCGCTTGTCGCCGGGTTTCACGGGCTTTTTGGATTTATTCTTCTTTTTCGAAGATTTCGACGGCTGGGTATGAGCACTTTGGCTATCACCACCAATCCTTGAAATTGGGCGCGGCTTCAGCATCCCTTCGATGATGTGAGGCTCCAGCGGGTTCTTCTACCTGATCGCCGGACATGTCTAGAGATCATTCAGCATCCTTTTGATTTTGGCCGAAAGAGCCACCTCCCATGGAGCTTCTTCAACAAAAGAGCACGTTGCCCCCGGTGTATCCGTCTTCTTAGGAGTGTGCGGCTGTGGTGGGTTTACTTTCCACTTTTCCGACAGCGCGAACTTACCTTATAAGTACTGATCCTCGATCCATCCCTTAAAGATGAAGCAATCTTCGATCAGATGGCTTACCGTTTGGTGGTAAGGGCAATAATTGGGATTATTCGCTTCGCCGGATTGCAATGGCCACCTTGGATTCGGCAAATTGATAAGCCTGTTGCGCATCGCCAGCTCGAATAGTCTCTTCGTTTTGTCCCGTGGGAACGAGTAAGGACGCTTCATCTTCCCATTATAATAGCGTCGTCTCTCTTCCAGTTGATCCGCTAGCTTTGGGGCACTGGGCTGCTGTTGGGTGTTCACAACGAAGATCACCTTCCCTTTACCCTTCTCGTTCCGCGGCTCCGGCTTCGGAGGAGACGGTCTATGTCCCATCTGGTCCATTTGGGCTAGCTTGTCGATTAGAGCCTGGAATGTGGTTGGTTTGAAGAACATCATGAACTGTGAAATAGTTGCATGAAGGTCTAGAGTGCCCACGAATATGCCCACCGCCGGTGCTTCTTCGATGCGATGTTCGCACTTCGACCACAGATTCCGCCATCGGATTGCGTACTGAACCCACATCTCGCCTGGCTTCACCCTGGCATTGATCAATGTCGTTATCGAGGTGCGTTCACTAGCACTTGCGAATCGCTGGGTGAACAACAACTCCATTTCTGCGAAAGTTTTGACGGAGTCGTTAGGAAGTTCGGAGTACCACTCAAATGCCGTCTCCGATAAACTGCCGACGAATTGGCGGAGCAAGAGCTTATCATCGCTACCAGTATTGCCACAGAGAGCCCTGAACTGAGCGACATGTTGATGGGGATTGCCTGTCCCCTTGTACACGTGGAACTTTGGGATCGTGTAGCCCGGCGGGTACTTTATCTGATCATACCAGCCAGGATACGGTCACCTAGTTCTAACAATTTGCCCAGCCGCTTCATTCACCTGGTAAACTCGTATCTGCTGAGCGATGTAATCATCCAGGGCGGACTTGGAAATAGTTTCCTCCTTGGCTGCTAAAAGAGCTGAAGGTGTATTTGATGTTTCTCCTCTATCATCTTCGATTATTACTGGAGGAACTTCAGCTGGGGGATCCGGCTGGATCATCATGCCCACCATATCTTGAAATAGAAGAGCCATTTGCTTTATATTGGCCGCTTGTTCTGCGGCCTCTTTGTCCTTCTTCTCGAGCATTCTCCGAAGGAATTCAGCATCAGTCTCGTGTTCGTGACGATGTTCTGATGATGCCTCTGGGCTTTCTTTTGGCCCGGTGAGTGCGGCCATCGCAGTCAGCATCTCTTGAAGTTTTTGCTGCTGCTGTTCCTGAGCTCTTGTGATGGATCGGGTGAGTGGTCGGTAGCCCGTAGAAGCGCGGCTATTCTCTTTCCCGGATGCTATGTAAACGGTATGCACTACCATGCCCCCAGACTTAGGGCGTTTGGGCTCAGTGCCTTTGACATTTGTCAAAGGCACGGGGATTTTCTCCGGCCTTTTCCTCTTATGAGCAGTCGAAGTTGAGGGGGCCGTTGCATTGGGCACCCAAGTAGCCGTCGCCTTCTGTGGCTTAACGAGACGGTTTTCTTCCTGTCGGACCTTCAGCTTCTTCTGCCGGCGGAGATAGTCTTGATTAACCACCGACTCTCGGACTTGTCGCCAGATTTTGTAAACTTTGGAAGACAGCCGCTGAGGGGGCTGCTCCAGCTTTATTTCTATGACAGTCTCCACCGGTGGCGGAGATCTTTTCAGTACGGCGGTAGGTGAGTTCCTGCGCACCTTGTTCAGCAGCTCAAAGCGGTTCCCGGTCGGAACAGCAGCATTGACTTCCACCGTTGGAGCTAGTGGAGTTAGCCCAGAGGGGGAGTTGCCCCCAGCCTTCCTCACTCGGCGCCAGTGGCGACGTCGAGCATGTCGAGCTGTTAGGGTTGGTTCAGTGATGGTGACGGCTCTATCTTGCCCCCTATCCAGGTGAGGGGTTGTTGCTGGCGTCAGCCTCTTGAAGACTGATGTCCGTTGAGAAGCGATATCCAGCCGGTCAAAAACAGACTTCTGAGCAGGGACAGGTGTAAGTCTACGGTAGCGCCCCGGCCGTCAAACTGACGCTAAATGCGGAACAAATACTTTTATAACTGGCGCTATCGCATACTATAACCCGGATCTGCCATTAACGCTAAACTAACAAGCTACAAAGAGGGTAGAAATGTTATACCGAACGATCCGAGTCCTTCGTTCTTTAACCATCATCCCACGCTCCGTTGCGGCTGCTCGGATCTCGTCGATCTCCGATCTCCTCGTCCAGGTGGCACCACGTCAACGGTTCTTTAAACGGGCTCCCGCCTCTGACCCGAGGCAACTCGGTCATCAAGTTTGCTAAAAGAGATGACCAAGATTGATGTAGAGAATGAGTAGAATACTTTGTCTTACTTCGTCCAAAGCCATGGACGAACGGTTAATGAAGTTGCCATTTGAATCGGGAGATGGAATAAAAGGAGCTATGAAATTTCCATACACAAATCTATCATAATCTTTTCAACCAAGTGAGTGTGTGAAGAGGAGGGGAGGGGCCGGCCACATATAGAGGTGGGGTGAGTGTAGGAGCAAGAATGGTGACCATAAAGGAAAAGATCAAGAGAAAAAATCTTAGTCAAAACCAAAACACATTAATGCAATGAATGACTCATCTAACCTAGTCATCCATTCATTAATGCAAACAATGATTCATTAACCTAGTCACCAATCCAAGAACCTTCCACACTCAAGACTCACCTCATGACTCACCCAAAAGAAGAAAAGATAAATCCGCATTAAACCGAATGTTTAATACGGGTGATAGAAAACTGGAAACTGGCAACTTCCAAAAGTAATCCCGAAACGAATTTCAGGATAACCCCGTAACTGTATAAATATACCCGCATTTGTATTACGACCGAATACAAATGCAACTGAGACAAAGATATTATATCTACAAAGTATAATACATGGATCCGGCTTAAACTAAAGCCCACCAGTATTATCTGCCCGAAATATGACACGTGCGTAAACGCACGTGCATTTTCCGAACCCTGCCATAAAACCATACGGCCTCTACAACGTTTCGCCCGAACTTGGGAAACTATCTGTGGGGGACTCTAATGACTCGTCAGTACCCTGGCAGTGGGTTTAACCACAAGCCGTCAACGGCACTAGCTGTGCGTAACGGCTGCCCATGCACTGACCTCAAGGGAGGCTGGTGAGCGAACTCATCCAGAAACCCTACTGAGCCTAACAGTGACAATGTATATACAGTCCGGTCCGTTCGTCTATAAGTATCGCATATCCGGCCTAGGGGGCTAGTAACGTCAGACCCCCAATAGCGGTATAAGTCGTGTCGGAGACAAGCCCTGAACACCCTGAGAAACTACCGGAGTACCTACCAGTAATTCTCAGCTGCCTTGGCCAAGGACTTGGTGTAATGGCTTTCCTAGACACAGCGCGATCTCCACCCCCAATACCGGGAGAGACGAATCCCCTGCCGATCCGCTCACGTGCCTCCATGTGGCTCGGGACTGTACCCAAAAACTACATGTTTGCACGACTCCTTTGAGCCGTGGTAAGGTAGAAATCAAAGCACAGTGGGAACTCACACGAGACAAATGAGGACCTCAGGTCGATGAACTAACCTGTACACATGTCACCAGGGAACTGCTATCTGACGATATGTATAATACCAACTAGCAGGTTCCTGGCGAGTCCTGTCCGGTGTACTCATAACCCAATGAGCACCTGTATACATCTTAGGTGATCCAACTGACACCAGTGGCTTGTGAGACCGGCCACCGCCCCTCGTCGGGGTCTCGACTGTATACACTAGTCTACTCCGGAGTATCGATGCCCTGTCTCGGTACTCCCATGACTAGGGACCAGTATTAAGGATGTGCTTATAGACTACCCAACTCTCACGTATATGATCGCCATCATACTGTTGGTAGTCAAGCAAGATCCTAAGGGCTCTATCAACGTGTAATCGTGATCAGTCACCTGAACCTATACACGACTGATAAAGAAAAACCAGATAGCATACTATCATCTCGAGTAAGACTGTGCTACCGGTATAGGTCCTCCTCAATCATTGCAATCACGTACCTGCGATCCAATAATTGACTTTGAGGGCACTATATCCAACAATCTCCCACTTGCACTTAAGGCTAATTATTGTGATGTCGCGTACTCACAGCCCGTGTGATACCGAATACCCAACTCCTCTACTAATCAGTTTCACAAAGCCCGTTTGTAAAACTCTTGTGTTCGAGAAATAGCCTCAGTGAGTAGATCCACCCTGATGTTTCTTTCTATATCTCTCTTAATCTCAAGTTCGCGGAGAAAGCTATCTCCTGAATCGAGTAATACATGTCTTAGAATATGTCTGGATATCTGATGGGACCTAGTTCATAAATGAACTCCAAATCCAAACTTCTTAGACTGTATCGTCAACTGAACCTAATCAGTATCCTGCACCATGCCTCCCACAGTATCCTCTTGGACCACCTGCCCATAATACGTCCCCCTTCGTCAGAGGGAAAACTATAACTCTGACAATCTCTCTGTCATCCATGTCACCTTTGAAGCCTGGAATGATAACTGTCTCCCGAAGGAGGCTGCCGTCATCAAATCTGTAGAACATGCACTTATGTTCTAAAACTGCTTCCTTATGTTTCTCCAGGATTGGATTAATACAAACTTATCATATCTAGTGCAAAAATGTAAGTCCACGTTACCTCTTCCGGTTCTTTCGGGCTTACGGAAATGGTGAAAAACGATTTTTCGGGTCATGGTAACATGGACTAGAAAACCCGGATCTTTGCTAAACAACACACAAGCAACTAACAAGAGCTTTACCTACTCGGTTAGGGGGTTATACCTTAACTTGAACTCCTTCTCTTGGACTCCTTGTGGTGGTCGGATGGTTCTCTCCTCGTCGCCTTCTCTTGCCGAAGATGGATCCACCTGAGGGTCTCTACCTTGAGCTTCTTTCTCGAGCTTGAGAAAACTAAAGTGTCCGGCTTGCTAGACCTTCAACCTTAGGATGAGTAGAGAGCGGCTTTGGTGTTTTATCTCCAAGGAAATGTTTCTCAACACATGAGATGAATTTTCCTTGAGCTAGAGGAAGAGGAAGAAGAAAAAGATGAGAGAGAATCAATATGAGAGAATGATAATAGTTTTACAACCATAACCAATATATGTGAATTAATCTAATTAATAATATTAATCAAAATGAAAAAGGTGATGGTTGGTTTGATAAGACCATTATCATTTCACATTAAATGTTTTCGCAAAGATCAAAGAGCATCTTTGGAGTGAAATGATGATGGTCAATGTTTCAACCTTGGTCAACAAGTCAACAACCCTAACCATAACCCAATTTCATTTAATTAATATTATTAATTGATATTTCACATATTCATTAGGGTTTGGAAAAAGACAATTGTCTACTGTGCATACACACCCGTTCCAAAACCCTAATGAAAATCCTCTTCCTCCGCCTCAAACAACTGTGCATACACACCCGCATTCGTGTTCCGAGGAACACAAATACAATGAGATAAAACTAACCCCAAAACATATACTAGGATCTAGCTCAAACCAGAGCCCGCTAGTAATGACTATCCGGACACCAAACGTGCACAAGTGCGCGGATGTGAACGAACCCCGTCGCAAAACCATGCGACCTCTACTCTGTTTTGCCCAAAGGCGAATAACCCTCTGTGTGGGACTCTAAAGACTCGACACTATGCTGGCAGTGGGTTTAACCACAGACCGCAAGCGGCACTAGCTGTACGTAACGGTCCCCAGGTAGATGCCGATGAGAAGACTGATGAGGTGAACCCATCCGAACTCCTACTGAGCCTGTATGTGACAATCTCCGTACAGTCCGGTCTGTTCGTCTGAGAATATCGCATGGCGGGCCTAGGGGGCGGTAAACGTCAGTCCCCTAATAGCGGTACAAGTCGTGTCGGAGTGTAGCCCAGAACACCCTGAGATAACACTGGAAACCTACCAGTATATCTCGCTTGCCCTGGCCAGGGACTTTGTGTAATGGCTCTCCTAGACACAGCGCGATATCAACCCCCAATACCGGGAGAGACGAATCCTGTCTAATCGTCACTGCCTCCAAGTGCTTCGGGACTGCACCCAACTACTACCAGTTTGTACGACTCCTTTGAGCCGTGGTAGGTAGTAATCAAAGTACAGTGGGACCACACTCGAGGCGAAGTGACAGTGTCAAGTCAGCGGACTAAGCTGTACTCATGTCACCTGGGAACTGATAACGGACGATAGGTATAGTACCAACCAACAGTTCCCGACGAGTCCTGTCCAGTGTACTCGTAACCTAACGAGCACCCGCATACTATCTCAAGTACGACGTACTGACGGCTGTGGGACAGACCGTCTCCCAAGCTGGGATGAGAAGCGCATACGCTAGTCTACTCTGGAGTATCGATGCCCTGTCTCGATAGTCCTACGACTAGAGACCTGCATAAGGATGTGCTTGTGGATTACCCAGCCCCCACGAGTGTGACTGCCATCACAACGCTGGTAATCAAGCAAAGATCCTAAGGGCTCCACTAATGTGTAAAGGCGATATGTTATAAGAAACACATGCACACATTAAAATAGAAACAAACCAAGTAGCATACTACTATTTTGAGCAAGATTGTCTATACAACTGTGAATATCCCAAGCTTCCATTAAGTAATATACAAACTAGTATGATACAGTAATGGCCTCTAGGGCATATACACTAGCAATCTCCCACTTGCACTAAGGCCATGTACTGGCGTATCGAAGACCTATCATCTCGATCAGCCGCTCGAACTGAGTCTGGGGTAAGGCCTTCGTGAATGGATCAGCAGTGTTATCTTCCGTAGCAACTCTCCGAACCTCGATCTCCTGGTAACCCACGATCTCCCTGATCAGGTGATACCGCCTCAAGATGTGTCTGGACTTCTGAAGGGACCTGGGTTCCTTCGCTAAAGCTATAGCCCCGTTGTTGTCGCAATACAGAGGTATTGGATCAACAATGGACGGAACCACCTGAAGTTCTGTCAAGAATTTCCTTATCCAGACGGCTTCTTTTGCGGCATCAGCAGCAGCGATATATTCCGCTTCCATCGTCGAGTCAGCAACAGTTTCCTGTTTGGAACTCTTCCAACACACCGCCCCTCCATTGAGGGTAAAGACATAACCCGACATGGATTTGGAATCATCCTTGTCACTCTGGAAGCTGGAGTCAACAAAGGCCTCGATCTGGAGGTCTTTTCCGCCATACACCAAGAATATCTCCTTATTCCTTCTCAGGTACTTGAGAATGTTCTTTACCGCTATCCAGTGCTTCTCCCCAGGGTTTGACTAATACCGGCTTACCACACTCAGTGCATAAGCTACATCTGGTCTGGTACACAACATCGCATACATTATAGAGCCTACCGCAGAAGCGTAGGGTATAATAGACATGCGATCCCTTTCCAAATCAGTCTTGAGAGACATCTCTTTGGAGAGGGTGATCCCGTGACAAGCCGGTAGATTACCGCGCTTGGAATCTTCCATACTGAATCTTTTCAGTATGGTGTCGATGTACCTGGACTGTGAAAGCCCTAATATCCTCTTGGATCTGTCACGATAGATCCGGATCCCCAGAATGTAAGAGGCATCACCTAGGTCTTTCATGGAGAACCTGTGTGACAAGAACCCTTTGACAGATTGTAGCATAGGAATGTCATTTCCTATTAAGAGAATGTCATCAACGTATAAAACGAGGAATACAACAGTTCTTGCTACAAATCTACTATAGATGCATGGTTCATCTAGATTTTTGATAAAACCAAATTCTTTGACCATCTCATCAAAACAGATGTTCCAACTCCACGATGCCTGCTTTAGTCCATAGATGGACTTAAGCAACTTGCACACCTTTCCGCTGCTCCCACTCTGAATGAAACCCTCTGGCTGGTCCATATAAACACACTCCTCTAAATTTCCATTTAGAAAAGCGGTCTTTACGTCCATCTGCCAAATCTCATAATCGTGTAAGGCAGCAATGGCAAGAAGGATCCGAATGGATTTCAGCATAGCCACTGGAGAAAAGGTTTCGTCATAGTCCAAACCAGGTCTTTGACAAAAACCCTTTGCAACAAGTCTAGCCTTATAGGTCTCAACCTGTCCATCTACACCAATCTTCCTTTGGAAGATCCACTTGCATCCTACGGGTTTTACCCCATCTGGAGCAACGTCCAACGTCCATACTTTGTTGATGTACATGGACTCCATTTCGGTCCGCATTGCATCCAGCCATTTTACCGAGTCAATGCTCTGAATGGCCTGCTGGAAGCTAGTCGGCTCATCACTATCAATGATGCAATCCTCTCTATCCTCGTCTATGAGAAAACCGTAGTATCTCTCGGGCGGATGAGACTGCCTACTACTCCTGCGGAGCGGCACAGGAATGTCCTGATCTTTCGAACCCTCTGGTTCTACTAAGCTTTCAGTAATAGCTCGTGGTTCTGGAATTTCTTCCAGTTCTATTGCGCTCCCACTTATCTGATTTTCCAAAAACTCAGTTTCCAAGAAGTGGGCATGACGAGAAACAAAAACCTTTTGTTCCTCTTCGCAATAGAAGAAATATCCCTTAGAGTTCTTTGGATATCCCACAAACTTGCACTATACTAAGTGTGCCTCGAGTTTATCCGCATGCTGCTTTTTGACAAAAGCTGGACATCCCCATGTCTTAATGTGCTTAAGATAGGCTTTCTTCCCACACCACATCTGATATGGTGTGGTAGGCACAGTCTTAGTTGGAACTCGGTTCAAAAGGTATGCAGCTGATTCTAGTGCATATCCCCAGAATGATCGCGGTAACTCAGCGTTACTCATCATGGAACGTACCATATCCAATAGGGTCCGGTTCCGTCTCTCCGATACACCGTTATGTTGCGGAGTGTATGGAGGAGTAAGCTGAGAGAGAATTCCATTCTCTTTTAAGTAATCCAGGAACTCGGCACTTTAGTATTCACCACCTCGATCAGATCTCAGTGTCTTGATACTTTTGCATGTTTGTTTTTCTACTTCATTCTTATATTCCTGGAATTTTCCAAAGGCTTCGGATTTATGTTTCATTAAGAAGACATATCCGTACCTTGAAAAGTCATCCGTAAAAGTAATGAAGTAAGAATAACCGCTTCGCGCATGCGTAGACATTGGACCGCACACGTCGCTGTGTACGAGTCCCAAGAGCTCGCTCGCTCTTACTCCGTGTCCAGTGAACGAAGTCTTTGTCATCTTTCCTTTGAGACAGGATTGACAAGTTGCATATGATTGATATTCGAACGGATCCAAATATCCTTCTGTATGTAACTTCGTCAACCTTCTCTCATTGATGTGACCCAGTCTACAATGCCATAAGAAAGCCTGATTTGTTTCCAGAGACTTTCTTTTGTGTGTATTCTGGACATGAAAATCTGTGGTTGGTTTAATACGTATATACCATTGCTTAATGTACCTGACCCAATCAAAACTTGATTAAGGCGAATGTTCACAACATTACTTACAAATGCAAATTCATAACCTTCTTTAGATAATAAAGATACAGATATGATATTACAGGTTGCATTGGGTACAAAATAACAATCACGTAAAACCAAAACATGTCCATCTGACATTCCCAGGTGATAGTCCCCCACGGACTCAGCATCCATGCCAGCTCTGTTTGCAACTCTGAGGGTCATATCACCTGCCTTCAAAACCCTACGCTTTCTCAGTGCCTGCAAAGAATTACAGATATGAGATCCTGATCCGGTATCTAATACCCAGGAAGTAGAGTTTATTGATAGACAGTTTTCAATAACATACACACCTGAAGCTGAAGCCGCAACTTGCTTCAGATCCTGGTTTCTGGCCTTCCAAGCCCTGCAATCCTTTTTCCAGTGTCCACTCTTGTGACAGTAAAAGCATTCTTCCTTTCCCACAAGCTTTCCCACTACCTTTGTTGCTTTTGCCTTTCCCTTCGTATCCACTTTACTAACACCGCCCCTTGGTTTGGTGGGGGTTTCTTCTTCTTTCCCTTGGCTTTCGCCTTGGACCTAGAAGAGGAAGATCCTCCTACAAACAAAGTGGATGTTTCCCTACCTTTTTGTAGGGTGCCCTCTGCACTCCTCAGCATGTTGAGGAGTTCTAAAAGTTCAACTTCTTTTTCTTGCAAGTTGAAGTTTAGGATAAACTCTGCGTAAGTGGAAGGAAGGGACTGGAGAATCAAGTCCGTGTAGAGCTCGTTCTCTAACGTGGTCCCAAGGTCCACGAGCTCCTCAATGAAGCCAATCATCTTAAGCACGTGTTCCGCTACCAATGATCCGACGGCCAATCTCGCCGAAAACAACTTTTTCGAGACTTCGTATCTGGCGATACGGGATTGCTCTCCATACAGTTCTTTTGTATGGAGAAATATGGATTCAAGGTCCATATTCTCGTGCCTCCTCTGGTGTTCATTGTCCATAGAGGCAAGCACGAGGCACTTGGCCTTCGCGCAGTCGATTTTCCAGGTCTTACGGATTTCCTTATCCGCGACGCTGATTTTGGGACCTGGGATAGGGGGAGCTTTGGTGGTAAGGAGATACCCAACTTGTCATAAGTGATTGCCATTTTGACATTCCTGAGCCAATCTTTGTAGTTTGGCCCTGTCAGTATGTTTTTATCTAGTAGTAACTTAAGTCCACTCATGATGTTTGGTCGCTGCAATTAGGAGAGAGAGAAGAAACACTTTAGCATGATGCTCTTGCAAGTTTAGAGTGGTTTTTAATTTGTCTAAACAGGATGGCTCCCACTGTCTCTCGAATCCCTCCTCAAACCAAAAAGGAAGAATTAGTCGGGATCAATCTCACCGTACAATACTTGCTTAACCGTTCAGCCAGTCCAGTGTTGGTACTTCGAGGGAGATTTTCCAACGCTTTCACGAAGTTCCTTAATTAAATAACCTCTTTTCCCTGGGGCGTAGCCCCGCTAACACCTTTCTAGACACCTACTAGGTTTATAGCATTGATCGTTAAGTGAGAAATTTTCCGAGGAGTAGCATATACTCACAGTAGGATCGGGATCCAAATATCATCGCGTGACAAAACTGAAGGAATCCTACCAGAATCATCACACTCCAAATGGTATGCAGCACTAGCAAGTTTCAGTTTCTTTTGAAACTCCCGATGTGGATTTTTGCCCCATGCTCTTATGACCTTGACTTTGGCCAACAAATCATAAGTCACATGTCAAGTTCTACCCGTCATTCTCCAGGTTAATTTGAACCCACCTGCACCTACCCTTGACTTTGGCCAACAAGGCAGTACGACTGTCCCAAACCAACACATCTATCTATGCTGCACATGAATACCCAATAGCTACTAATCACTATGCCTTGACTTTGGCCAACAAACATAGCTTGAATACTATTGACTATCCATGTGAAACGACGGAGGGCTACGAATGGTTTTGGCGAAACCGTGAACGTAGTGAACTTGATATAATCGAAGGAACGAGATAGTTTTTAAAAGGAGTGGCTTAAGCTCCGCGTTTAAAAGTTGTTTTTGAAAAGAAACCGAGTGGTTTTGAAAGTGTTCCAACGACTTTTACTTTGGTTTATTTTTCTTGCATTAATTTTAATGCGTCCCATCATTTAATCCTACCATTGCAGAAAACAACGAAAATATGACGTACGCTTATGCCATCCGCATTCGCCACGGGATCCCGTCATCACCCGTTAGGTTACTTAACTAACGACAGAGCGGGGGTTGGACTAGTGCGGATGCAAAACATAAGCAACGCCTAAATAGATATCTACATATAGATATATACATTCGTCATATGCAATGATAGTCATTCCAGATCACAGATGAATACATTGGATATACTAGGAATCCGCATTCCGTTCGAGCCTGTAATGAAAAGCGAATTACACGGTCGCGATGAATAGCCAATACCCCACCCTAGACCCCTACGGGTGCGGCAAACTACCCGCCAAGTACCCGAAGCGAAGCAACCTCCTTCAACGACGCGAGTAGGCCACTCGGCACTTCGAGATACCCGGTAGTTTGTGCACCCCACCTTGGGTCTATCCTAGGAGCAAAAACAGTAAAAGAAATTATACAATAACGGCTACAACCCCATCCCGGTTGTGCGGCCATATAAATAATATTACATCAATTTACATATTACATGAATTGAAAGATAAAGAAAACTCTCATCTCACAACCCCCCGGCTATTCATCCGCGACAATCCAACGAATTCATATACACATACCATCAACATTACAGATCAAAGATATGTATAACCCCCACTAATCGACGTATAGCGATTAGCAGACGTTCAATACATATGTCACATCACAGATATAACCCATTAGCCAAAGTCTAGAGAAGTTCGATCAAAATACGGCACCCATTCCAAAACCCTAATGAAAATCCTCTTCCTCCGCCTCAAACAACTGTGCATACACACCCGCATTCGTGTTCCGAGGAACACGAATACAATGAGATAAAACTAACCCTAAAACATATACTAGGATCTGGCTCAAACCAGAGCCCGCTAGTAATGACTGTCCGGACACCAAACGTGCACAAGTGCGCGGATGTGAACGAACCCCGTCGCAAAACCATGCGACCTCTACTCTGTTTTGCCCAAAGGCGAATAACCCTCTGTGTGGGACTCTAAAGACTCGACACTACGCTGGCAGTGGGTTTAACCACAGACCGCAAGCGGCACTAGCTGTACGTAACGGTCCCCAGGTAGATGCCGATGAGAAGACTGATGAGGTGAACCCATCCGAACTCCTACTGAGCCTGTATGTGACAATCTCCGTACAGTCCGGTCTGTTCGTCTGAGAATATCGCATGGCGGGCCTAGAGGGCGGTAAACGTCAGTCCCCTAATAGCGGTACAAGTCGTGTCGGAGTGTATCCCAGAACATCCTGAGATAACACTGGAAACCTACCAGTATATCTTGCTTGCCCTGGCCAGGGACTTTGTGTAATGGCTCTCCTAGACACAGCGCGATATCAACCCCCAATACCGGGAGAAACGAATCCTGTCTAACCGTCACTGCCTCCAAGTGCTTCGGGACTGCACCCAACTACTACCTGTTTGTACGACTCCTTTGAGCCGTGGTAGGGTAGTAATCAAAGTACAGTGGGAACACACTCGAGGCTAAGTGACAGTGTCAAGTCAGCGGACTAAGCTGTACTCATGTCACCTGGGAACTGATAACTGACGATAGGTATAGTACCAACCAACAATTCCCGACGAGTCCTGTCCAGTGTACTCGTAACCTAACGAGCACCCGCATACTATCTCAAGTACGACGTACTGACGGCTGTGGGATAGACCGTCTCCCAAGCTGCGATGAGAAGCGCATACGCTAGTCTACTCCGGAGTATCGATGCCCTGTCTCGATAGTCCTACGACTAGGGACCTGCATAAGGATGTGCTTGTGGATTACCCAGCCCCCACGAGTGTGACTGCCATCACAATGCTAGTAATCAAGCAAAGATCCTAAGGGCTCCACTAATGTGTAAAGGCGATATGCTATAAGAAACACATGCACACATTAAAGTAGAAACAAACCAAGTAGCATACTACTATTTTGAGCAAGATTTTCTATACAACTGTGAATATCCCAAGCATCCATTAAGTAATATACAAACTAGTATGATACAGTAATGGCCTCTAGGGCATATACACTAACAAAAACAACATTTGGTGTGGTACTTGACATCTCACGATTGTCTCAATTGCCTAAGCAAGTGATCTGCCAATCATGCACATCCCTCTCCCCTTTAGTCTGTAAGACACCTTTAGAGAGGGTGACTCCATCACCTGCAGGTACACCACCATGCCAGGAGTCATCTATTCTAAAAACTATTAGAATACTGTCAAAGTACCCACATTGGGAAACTACCCAAATCCAGATCTAAAACCATAGATCTAGAAACTAGAATGTCTGATATTATATCCATATCCTGTCTGGAGAAACAACTGTGTGACGACCACAGTACAACCGATCGTAGTATAGGAATTTTACTTCCTACTCTGTGTATGACATCCATAATACTGGGACATCACACCCTACTACCTTCTTAACAGATCAATCCCCTATTCTGATGAAGTCAAACCCATGACTGTCACATCAAAATTAGATGATCTATCTCCGCTATAACTGCTCAAGTCTATAAATAGACATAAGCTACTTGCCCACTATGCTTCCGCTGCTCCCACTGACCACAACAACCCTCTGGAAGAATAATATATACGTGCACTTCTAAAGCTAGTTTAGAACGACGCTATACTTAACCTCCTGCCGGGTCTCATAGTCTGGAACAACAGTAGTGTTAAGTCTGGGTAAGCAAGAACCTCCCTGCCACCGTCCTTGAGGCTACCGGAGTACCTCTCAGGTGTCTGAGGTTACCCACCATATATGCGGAGTGGCTATTGGAATGTCAAACCTGATTGAATCTATAGATCCTATTAAATTTTCCGTAATCGTTTGCGGTTTTGGAATCACTTCCAGTTCTACCATACTCCCACTACTGTTTTCTGAAAAAATCCATTTTACTAAAACTGTGGTGAGTCAAGAACAATATCACTATTGATCTTCCAGATGGTAGAAAATCAACCCTCGACATAGCCCGGGTCAACCCACAAACTGCCATTACAGAAACGTGCCTTGAGTTATCCAGAGTCTGGTTTTAAGCATAAGCCGGACAACTCCCCGTACCTTAACATCGTTAAGATATGAACCATTCTATATCCAATATAGAAACTTTGGCACTTATTTAATTGGAACCAGATTCTAATCATGTAGCTGTCTCCAGTGCATATCAACTTAATAGAGAGAGGCTAATCAGCATTACTCAACTTAGGAATCCATCCAATTATGAGTAACCTGAAAGAGAAACAAGTTTCTCAAAACCATTACTATCAACTGAATACCAATCACAAGTATCTACATCTTCGATCTCTTTGAAGAATCCCGATACTTGCGACACCTGGTTCTCTACTTTATTCTTATACCCACAACTTCTCAAAACTTAGACCTTGTATTTCTGCGAAACACTTGTCTAAAAAACTAGAGAAGTCATAAGTAAACAGAACATAGTACGAGGACCAACCCCTTTGTCCTGATGGACACTGGACAACATACAATACTCTGTATAAGTCCGCTGAGTTGAATAACTCAAAACCTGTGCATCGTAGGTTGAAAACTGTACCCAGGAGATTTCCTCAAATATCACCAATTACAACGAATTCCGATATAATGAGGATGATCACCTAATTCCCAATAATTTACTCCCACTCATCATCTGTAAAACCATACAGATATGAGAATGAAACCTGGTAAATACATACCCTGGAGTAAGTATCTAATCGGGAAAACAGTTTTCTATTAACAATGCACTGAAACATGAAAATATTTCGTAGGGGTATCCTAGTATTCATAGTAATGCCTCTTCCATAATCCAATTCATGACTTTAACCGTATATTTCTTTGTCATCTCTCCAAATCCCTTTATTTGTCTTTAGTCGTTACCTTCTGTACACCATCGTTAGGCTAAATGGTTTTCTTCCTTCCCTACCGTTCGGCACCAGCCTATGGTTTGGAAGAAGACTATCCAGTAAGCATAATAGGTGTACCCTCCTCAACCTAGGAGTACTCACATCTTGAGAGAAGGTGATGATAAAAGACAACTGAATAATACCTTATTCTTTTAAAGGTGAAATAGAAGTGGCGATGAAGTACGCGGTTTGGTCGTGAATGATAACAGTCGCAATTTACTTTGCTCTCTTTCTAATCCCTTTATTTTGTCTTTACATATTACCTTCTGTACACCCTACTTAGGCTAATTGGTTTTCTTCATTCCCTACCTTTCGGCACCTGCCTATGGTTTGGAAGAAGACTATCCAATAAGCGTAATAGGTGTACTCTCCTAAACCAAGGAGCCCTCGCAACCTGAGAGAAGGTGATAATAAAAGACAACTGAATAAACCAATTCTTTTTCTCCTGAACCTGATCCATTCTCGAAGAAGTCCCTTCGAGTTCGTATATAACCATACGATGGATCTATCCAATGGAAGTGGATGTCCGTAGTAATACGGGGTGTTCTGAGAAATGCAAAGGGTAAAAGAAGGAATGGCAATTACTTATGCAACTTAGACAATCCAAAAGCCAGTATTTTTAAGAAGGTTCGGTCAACTTGGTCACTGAGTCATAGTCTAGGGTCGGTCAAAGGTCGCTGCCAAAAAGAGAGAAAAAAGAAACACTCTGCGTGCACTCTAACCTAGATCAAAATGGTTATCACTTTATCTAATCCGGAAACCTCCCACAGTACTGTCAAATTCTCCTCCAAACCTCAAAGAAGAATCAATCGGGATCACCCGAAGAGTAAACCAACTCATCAGTGGGAATCGGGATCCAACTCTCATCGCATGCTAACGTGACGGAATCCACTCAGGTTATCACACTCCAGAAGGTATGCGCATGCCTGGAAAGTTTCAGTTTCTTTAGAAACTCCCGATATGATTTTTGCCCTATGCTCTTATGACCTTGGCGTTGGTCAAAATGTTATAAGTCACATGCCAAGTTCTACTCGTCACTATCTTGTCAATTTGAACCCATCCGCACATGCCCTTGACGTTGGCCAAAATGGCAGAACGACTGTCCTAAACCAACTCATCTATCTATGCAACAGATGAATACCCAGCAACTACCAAACACTATGCCTTGGCGTTGGTCAAAATACATAGCTTGAATACTACTGAATACCCAAATGAAATGACGGAGGGCTACGGCTGGTTTTTGGCGAAAAACCTTTAACGTAACGAACTTGATATCGCTGAAGAAACCTGATAGCTTTTTATAAAATATAGTGGCGAAAAACCTTTGCTAAAGAGGTCACTCCCGGTGAAGGGATCTCGGCTCTTTCCTCGTGGAATGAGGTGCAGGATATTCCAACTGAATACCGCGATGCAAAGCAACATGTAATCGACTATAGTGAAGTTATTACCCTGACGCAAACTTCTGCTCAAGGGGTTACTCCCGGTGAAGGGATCTCGGCCCTTGCCTCGTCGAATGAGGTGCAGGATATTCCAACCGAATACCACTGTGCAAAACAAAAGGAAACGTCTTTGAAATAACACTTTTTAAAACTGTTCCAACAACATCCAAACAGGTTTGTTTTTCTTTGCATTGATCAGAATCAACGCAGTCCCATCAATTAATCACACCAGAAAAGAACGAAAATAAAATGTACGTATATGCCATCCGCATTCGCCACTGGGTCCCGTCATCACCCGTTAGGTTACTTAACTCACGACGGAGCGGGGACTGAACTAGCGCGGGTGTAAAACATATACAACATCTACTAGTATATATACCAATATACAATAATCGCTCCAGGCGTGATAATATGCAACATTACAGAAAAGTAATAAGCATCACAAACAATACAGATAATCTGGGATCCCCGGTTTTCACAGAGCCGCTGCTGAAACCCGACGTTCTCCTGATCGTATGGATAGCCTGTGCAATGAAACCTAGACCCCTACGGGTGAGGCAAGTTACCCGCCAAAACCTGAAGCGAGGCAGCCCCCTACAGCAAAGTGAATGGACCACCCTGCACTTCACGGAATCCGGTAACTTGAGCACCCCTCCTTGGGTCAACCTGTACCCCCTACGAGTGCAGCGAACAGTCTGCCAATTCTAGAGTGAGACCCCTCTGCCTCTCAAAGCCATGAGATGCGGACCCGTTGCCCTCCAGAACCCGGCTATCCGTGCACTCCGTCGCGGGGTAAAACCTAGTACAGAAATGAAAAATATGTACAACAGGTACATCGACCTCAACCCGGTCGTGCCCCAAAAGAATATTATACAAACAGGCAGTGACGGCAGTCCACATGTTGGACGCTCGCTCCGCAATATCAAATGTACAAATAAACTCAAACTGCACAACCATTGCACACTGCTATCCACCACGACAAATCCGCAACATCACAGCATAACACAGAACATCAACGCGAATGTCACATTCGCAAATCCGTCTAAAAGGACTATAGCAATTAGACGCAATTTACCACTCAAATGACATTCCCGGTCGGAGATATAATGTAAGTACTGTAAACTAACACGTTTAAATTTCGATCGACAAAATTTCCCGAAGTGGGCCCCACATACATCTGCTGTACAGTAACAAAAACTGGGCCCAAATGAACAGTTCCAGAAACCAAAATTTCCAACAAAGAAACACCAGAAGAAAAATGGCTAGGTGAATCACCAACACGGCTGCGGTTCCACGGTCAAAGCTAGGCTTTGACCGCGTTTCCGCGGCGGTATGGTCGGTTCACTTGATCGAATTTCTTCTTCTACCTTAAAAAAGCCTGCTTGATTTTCTGGTATGGTCAAAATGATTTTTAGACCAGATTTAAAATCAACAGAAACTTTAACACTGAAAATTGCGATTTTCGAAAATCCGTTCGATCGATGTTTTAAACGCGTTAGCACAAGTTAGTGAAGCTTAATGGCGAAGCTTTGATACCATGTAAGTCTACGGTAGCGCCCCGGCCGTCAAACTGACGCCAAATGCGGAACAAATACTTTTATAACTGGCGCTATCGCATACTATAACCCGAATCTGCCATTAACGCTAAACTAACAAACTACAAAGAGGGAAGAAAGGTTATACCGAACGATCCGAGTCCTTCGTTCTTTAACCATCATCCCACGCTCCGTTGCGGCTGCTCCTATCTCGTCGATCTCCGATCTCCTCGTCCAGGTGGCACCACGTCAACGGTTCTTTAAACGGGCTCCCGCCTCTGACCCGAGGCAACTCGGTCATCAAGTTTGCTAAAAGAGATGACCAAGATTGATGTAGAGAATGAGTAGAACACTTTGTCTCACTTCGTCCAAAGCCATGGACGAACGGTTAATGAAGTTGCCATTTGAATCGGGAGATGGAATAAAAGGAGCTATGAAATTTCTATTCACAAATCTATCATAATCTTTTCAACCAAGTGAGTGTGTGAAGAGGAGGGGAGGGGCCGGCCACATATAGAGGTGGGGGGTGAGTGTAGGAGCAAGAATGGTGACCATAAAGGAAAAGATCAAGAGAAAAAATCTTAGTCAAAACCAAAACACATTAATGCAATGAATGACTCATCTAACCTAGTCACCCATTCATTAATGCAAACAATGATTCATTAACCTAGTCACCAATCCAAGAACCTTCCACACTCAAGACTCACCTCATGACTCACCCAAAAGAAGAAAAGATAAATCCGCATTAAACCGAATGTTTAATACGGGTGATAGAAAACTGGAAACTGGTAACTTCCAAAAGTGATCCCGAAATGAATTTCAGGATAACCCCGTAACTGTATAAATATACCCGCATTTGTATTACGACCGAATACAAACGCAACTGAGACAAAGATATTATATCTACAAAGTATAATACATGGATCCGGCTTAAACCAAAGCTCACCAGTATTATCTGCCCGAAATATGACACGTGCGTAAACGCACGTGCATTTTCCGAACCCTGCCATAAAACCATACGGCCTCTACAACGTTTCGCCCGAACTTGGGAAACTATCTGTGGGGGACTCTAATGACTCGTCAGTGTTAGTTGTATGTATGCCCTAGAGGCCAGTATTGTACAGATGATGTATATTATATTGGATGCTTGGACATATATAGAGATGACTTTCTTGCTCGATATGATAGTATGCTATCTGGTTACTCTTTATCTTAACATGTACACTTGTCTCTTTAAACTGTCTTATAGTTACATGTTGATAAAGCCCTTAGGATGTGTACTTGATTACCTGGACTATGATGCAGATCATACTAGTGGGGACATGGTAGTCCATAAGTACATCCTTCAAGGTCCCTAGTCGTGGGTGTATCGAGACAGGGCATCGATATACCAGTGTAGACTAGCGTATACGCTTCTCGACCCATGAGATGGGCGATGGATGATCCCATATCCATTGATGTTTGACATCAGAGATGGTATACGGGTGCTCAGTGGAGACTGGGTACACTGGACGGACTCGCCGAGAACTCCCAGATGGTATTATACCTCACGTCAGATGGCAGTTCTCAGGTGACACTTGTACAGGTTAGTCTGTAGACCCGAGATCGTCATAGAGTCTTGTGTGATTCCCACTGTGCTTTGATCTCCACCTTACCACGTCCATGAGGGCGTGCAAAACGGTGGTCTTTGGGTACAGTCCCGAGTCACATGGAGGCAATGAGCGATAGGAGGGGTTTCGTCTCTCCCGGTATTGGGGGTTGATGTTGCGCAGTGCTCGATTGGCCGTAACAGGGAAGTCCCTGGCCAGGGCTGATCAGAGATTTGCTGGTAAGTGTTACCAGTAGTTTCTCGACCCGTTATGAGCCTCACATCGGCATGACTTATCGGTTATTGGGGTCTGACGTTTACCACCCCTAGACTTGATATGCGACATATCAGACGAACAGACCGGACTGTACGGTAAGTGTTACTGGTTGGATTCACAGGAGTGTGAGCGGACTAGCTCGTCGATCTTCTGATCGCTCAATACCCGGATGGCCGTTACGTTTAGCAGACCGCTTGCGGCTTGTGGGTGCTTGATATGATCATCATCTGCTACCGGCGTATTGACGAGTCTTTAGAGTCCTACACAGAGGTTTCCTGGTTCAAGCGAAACGAAATAGGAGCGCATATGAGATATGTGCAGGACCGAGAATAATGCGTGTATGTGATACCGTATTTCATTCACACGATGAATGTATCGATTGGTTATATTCGATATAACCTAGATATCGAATCAAGGATTGATTCGATAAGCCGATACATAGGATACTAGTCGGTTATATGCGATATGACCGGATCGTTAAATCAAGTGTTGATTTAATGATTTAATGTATAATTATATATATTTGATATATTACTTTGCATTAACTAGTAATGGTTCATTTTAAATGGATTTTCTCACTTGATGTGCAAGAAGTATATGTGATATACTTTTGTGCACATATTTGTATCATGTTTGATGATACTTGATAATTTAGTTAAGTGTATAGAATTAAACCATGGTTAATTTGATAATTAGGGTTTTGCATATTCATTTATTTATTTATTTGTTCATTTATTTATTTGGAAAAGATTTAGATAAGAATGGTGACTATGTTTGTTTTTAGTTGAAGCTTCATGAAGCTTTGACTTCTTAACCATTCTTGTCTTCATACTTAACCCTAACTCATCCAAGTAACCATGGTATATTCTCTACACTTAACCTTAGTTAGGATATGATAAGTATTGTTTTCTTTTTCATTTTAAAACACTTATCATATTCTTTCTTCTTCTTGATCATCTTCTTCTTCAAGAAAAGCTTAAGGTCCATCAATGGCAACTTGAGCTAAAGTGAGATAAATCCAATTCTAAAGTAAACCCACCTCCTATTTCTTCACCCTCTACCTCTTGCCAAGTTGTTTTGGGTGTTTTCTTCACAAGTTTCACAACTTGGTGAAGTCGGAGCTTGAACTTGTGAAACCTCGACGTAGATCATCTTCGGCACGAAGCCGACGACCTAGTCCGCCCAATTCTCCGATGAAGCCGACGTTTGAGTTCAGGATTCGAGATGGACAGCGAGAGGACGCCTACGTGGAGCTAAGGAAGTGGAGAACCGGATCTACAAAGGTTGTAGCCTCTCTCCTTTAGTTAAGATGTTAACTAGTTTCGTTTATCGCCTAAATTTCTAGTTAACGATCCGTATTAGGGTTTCTCGGCACCCATAAAATTTGAAATTGGCATGGTTGATACCTTGTGAGACCTCTATAGTGTGCCTAGGAACCCTACAGTCAGTACCCTGGTAGTGGGTTTAACCACAAGCCGTCAGCGGCACTAGCTGTGCGTAACGGCTGCCCATGCACTGACCTCAAGGGAGGCTGATGAGCGAACTCATCCAGAAACCCTACTGAGCCTAATAGTGACAATGTATATACAGTCTGGTCCGTTCGTCTATGAGTATCGCATATCCGGCCTAGGGGGCTAGTAACGTCAGACCCCCAATAGCGGTATAAGTCGTGTCGGAGACAAGCCCTGAACACCCTGAGAAACTACCGGAGTACCTACCAGTAATTCTCACCTGCCTTGGCCAAGGACTTGGTGTAATGGCTTTCCTATACACAGCGCGATCTCCACCCCCAATACCGGGAGAGACGAATCCCCTGCCGATCCGCTCACGTGCCTCCATATGGCTCGGGACTGTACCCAAAAACTACCTGTTTGCACGACTCCTTTGAGCCGTGGTAGGGTAGAAATCAAAGCACAGTGGGAACTCACACGAGACAAATGAAAACCTCAGGTCGATGAACTAACCTGTACACATGTCACCAGGGAACTGCTATCTGACGATATGTATAATACCAACTAGCATGTTCCTGGCGAGTCCTGTCCGGTGTACTCATAACCCAATGAGCACCTGTATACATCTTAGGTGATCCAACTGACACCAGTGGCTTGTGAGACCGGCCACCGCCCTTCGTCGGGGTCTCGACTGTATACACTAGTCTACTCCAGAGTATCGATGCCCTGTCTCGGTACTCCCACGACTAGGGACCAGTATTAAGGATGTGCTTATAGACTACCCAACTCTCACGTATATGATCGCCATCATACTGTTGGTAGTCAAGCAAGATCCTAAGGGCTCTATCAACGTGTAATCGTGATCAGTCACCTGAACCTATACACGACTGATAAAGGCAAACCAGATAGCATACTATCATCTCGAGTAAGACTGTGCTACCGATATAGGTCCTCCTCAATCATTGCAATCACGTACCTGCGATCCAATAATTGACTTTGAGGGCACTATATCCAACAACAGGAACCGGAATAGTCAGTCTTGTAAAGACCGATTCTTTGGTCGGAGAAGCCGCTTTGACGACTTCGAGAGCAGGGTTGGCTATCTTCTTTGGGATGGCCACTTCAGGTGTCATGGGCTTCTTGGCAGGCCTATCGGAGTTCAGACTCAGTCTGGCGAAGACCGAAGAGTTGGAGCTGGACGACCCGTTGAGAGGGGCCGTGGTAGTAGCAAGCCGATCGAAGACCGATTTCTTGGGAGCTTCCGGTGTTGGCACAGGAGCGGTGAAGCTCGTTGGCGGGAGCATGGTCCCGAAAAATAATCCTGTGGTGGCTTGAGTGACCTGTTCTACTAGCATTGTGAACAGGGAGGCTGCTTGAGGCCCGTAGGCTACGCCTCCAGATGAGGCGGAGCGCGAGTTGCAGCTGCAGTTGGAGCAATTTGCGCAAGTAGATGCCATTGCTGTTTCGCTTTCTGCACCAAGCAACGCCAAATCTTAGTACCTCAAAACCCAAGGGCAGCCATTAGAAAACCGCGATTGGTTTGCGAACACGACACACGAAATGTGGAGTGGAAAGAGGAAAAGGTCCCACCGGGCGTGCCAGAATCTGTTCCCCTCCGAAAGACGCGGCGGACGTCTTGCCTGAATTTCGGGGCAGATGCTAATAGGTGCTATCCGTCTACCTCTCCGAAGATGCCAAGTTGATTTATGGCACCATGTATCGAAGGTTTAAACGAATGTGGCCGATGTAGCAGACTTCGTCAGATTCCCCCTCGTTTGAGAGGTTTTTGATTGTGGGGACGCTCTTCCCTGCAGGCGCAAGCCCCTGCAGTTAATTACGCTACCGTATCACGGTAACAACTTTCTCCTTCTCCAGATGGTCACTTCGTGTCGTGGGTGTTTGTTTTGTGTTTGGTTTCCCATGGATTGTATACGGAGACTAAGTTATGTTGTCGCCCATAGGGCGTGGACTAGTCCAAATCCATATCTTTCTTAGATTTGGGTTTGAGGGGGTTGAGTTTAAGGATACGTTAGCCTCATTTGAGACTAAGATCAACTTAAACGTTTGTTAAGAATACGTTAGTCTAATTTTAGACTAAGATCAACTCAACGGGATCGTTTAGATCCGACAAGAGAGCAATTGGGCTCTATTGTTTAGTTTAATGACATTGCGGTCGATAATTAGTTTAAGGACATTACGGTCCATTGTTAGTTTAAAGACATCGCGGTCGAGGTTAAGGACATCATAGTTCGTGTGTTTAAGGACCTCACAGTCCGATGTTAGTTTAAAGACATCACGGTCGAGGTTAAGGACATCATAGTCCGTGGGTTTAAGGACCCCACAATCCCATGTTAGTTTAAAGACATCACGGTCGAGGTTAAGGACATCACAGTCCGTGAGTTTAAGGACCCCACAGTCCGTGGAATGTATGGTTATCGGGACCCGTCACCTCTTTGAAGACGTTGAGGAATTACAACGACAAATATCAAAGGAGTGAAGAGATGTACCCTTGAACCAAGGTGAGTTAGTTGAAAGAGTAAATATACTCAATTCAAGATAAGTTGAGAACTTATGGCTAGAATTGGGCTAAGTCCAATTAAAAATGTTTAACATTTTATTTTTGTTCTGGCTATTAAGCCTTTATTTAGGCTCGATCCTTTTAGTAATGCTAAGCATTGATTTAAATTCGGACAATGTTTGTCTTTTATTGAGTGCTAAGCATTCATCATAGCTCTGGGACTTACCAAAGAAGAATTTATGTTCTGCCCAAGCGCACATAAAAGTATATAGCGTGCTTGGCACTAGCGCCAGTCGACGAGCGCAGTGCGCTATGGTTAAAGTGCTAATGCGCTTGGCGCTTTGCGCCAGATGTTAAGCGCTGATGCGTTTAGCGCTTTGCGCTAAGTGAAGAGCGCAGATGCGCTTAGTACTTTGCGCTAAATGAAGAGTGCTGATGCGCTATAATTGAAGCGTTGAGACGCTTGATGCTGGTGCCATATAATGAGCGCGAAGCGCTTTTAGTAATGCAGCGCACACGTGAGGAGCACGTGGTGCGCTTAGCGCTGAGCGCTAGCCAATGAGCGCAGTGCGCTGTTGTTTGAAGTGCTATGGCACTGCAGCGCTTTGTGCTAGATGAAGAGCACTAAGGCACTTTTAAATTAGGAGCGCTAAGGCTCTTCTTAGGTTAACTTTGCGCTCTGAAGATTATCTTCTTTGATAAGAGACTTTGTCTCAAGATTCCAAGAACAAAGTTCTCAACTTATAGGAGATACTTCAATCTCTTTTTGATGAAAGGCTTTGCCTTTATGGATCTGTGATCCTAAGAGAATTGAATAATTCTCCCCCCTTTATAATGAGATGTTCATGATCTCAGAAAGACAATTTGTCTTATAGATCTATGATCTGTGAAGTAAGTACTTCTTTATTTTATGATAAGATCTTTTTGATCTCTTTATGAAATACCTTGGTCTTTGTAGATCTATGATCTTTTAAGAAGAGAATTCTTTTCTTTAATTATGAGATGATTTCATCTCTTTGTTCATCACCATTCTTTTTACCTTGAAGAAAAATCTTCTTTTGCCGAGAGCTATTTCTTCTTCTTGAGATTTTCTCAAAGTTTATGGGGGGGTTCCTCTTTTTTAGACTTGAAGTCTTGGGTCCTTTATATAGGGGACGCTGATTTGTTGACTCAGTTAAAGAGATTTATTCTCCAATTGATTTGGGAATTTCCCCACCGTTGGATCCTTGATCCATGGGCTTCTGATTTACAGAAGATAATTTTCTTGTTTTAAAAAGATTGAGAAATCTTTCCTTCTTTATAGAATTTGTTCTGTATTTTAGTGATTTTTAATCACCATTGGATCATTGATCCAACGGTATTCCAAATTCAGGGCACAATCTTTTCTGTTTGGAAAGATTCAACAGAATTTTATTCTTATTAACTGATGATTTAATCATATCCGTTGGATATTTGATCCAACAGTGAGGAACATTTAGTTCCTGCGCTAGCGCTTATACGCTCTGCCCATGGTGCGCTAATTGGAGCGCAGCGCTCTTAGCGCTAGCGCACACGTGCTTTGCACGGGGTGCGCTAGTTGTGGCGAAGCGCTTTTATAAAAGCGCAGCTTTAATTCAAATTTTGAATTTCGAACAAAGCTTTGGTCTAATTGGGGAAACAGGCTAAAAGTATTAAAATCCTTCGATCTGATCGAGGAGGTGAATACTTGAGCACGGAGTTCCTGGACTATCTAAAAGAGAATGGGATTCTTTCTCAGCTTACTCCTCTGTAAACACCACAGCACAACGGTGTATCGGAGCGGAGGAATCGCACCCTATTAGATATGGTGCGCTCTATGATGAGCACCGCTAAGTTACCTATTTCCTTTTGGAGTTATGCGCTGGAAACGGCCGCATACCTATTGAATCGAGTTCCCACCAAATCAGTGCCTACCACTTCATATGAGATATGGAATGGGAAGAGGCCATATTGCCCAGCCTATGTTAAAAAGAAAAATCCGGACAACCTCGAGGCAAGGTCTGTTCTGTGCAAGTTTGTAGGATATCCCAAGCATTCGCGTGGACATATCTTCTACCACCCTGAGGAACAAAAGGTGTTTGTTGCTCAACATGCCACCTTTTTAGAAAAGGAATTTCTTGCAAAGGAAATTAGTGGCGATGAAGTAGAACTGGAAGAGGTTCCAGCAATACAAACCACGACAGAAGATTTGGTGGAACCAGAGGATTCGGTAGTTCCTAACGAACCTCAGCCTCTCCATCGATCTAGTAGGGTTCCTCATCTACCTAAGAGATACTACGGTTTTCTCATTGATGGTGGAAGCGAGGATTGCATCATGGAGGATGATGACCCAACTAGCTTCGAGCAGGCCATCACGAGTGGAGACTCTGTGAAGTGGCTGGATGCAATGCGATCTGAGATGGAATCCATGTACACCAACAAAGTATGGACTTTGGAAGTTGCTCCTGAAAGGGTAAAACCCATTGGGAGCAAATGGATCTTTAAGAAGAAACTTGTTGTAGATGGAAAAGTTGAGACTTTCAAAACTAGACTTGTTGCAAAGGGTTTTCGTTAATGACCATGTGTCGATTATGACGAAATCTTTTCTCCAGTGGCTATGCTTAAGTCCATCCGGATCCTACTTGCCATCGCTGCATACCATGACTACGAAATCTGGCAAATGGATGTTAATACCGCCTTTCTAAATGGTGATTTGGAAGAGTGCATGTACATGACTCAGCCAGAGGGCTTCGTAGACAGTGGGAGCAGTGGAAAGGTGTGCAAGCTGCTTAAATCCATCTACGGGTTAAAGCAAGAATCGCGGAGTTAGAACATCTGTTTTGATGTCGTTATCAAAGAGTTTGATTTCGTCAAAAATGTAGATGAACCTTGTATATACAAGAAGGTGGCAGAGAGTAAGGTTGTCTTCCTCGTATTGTACGTGGATGACATACTCTTGATAGGAAATGACATTCCTATGCTGCAATCGGTCAAGCTCTTCTTATCACAAAGATTCTCAATGAAAGATCTAGGGGATGCCTCCTACATCTTGGGGATTAAGATCTATAGAGATAGATCTAAACAGATACTGGGATTGTCCCAATTCAGGTTCATTGACACCATACTAAAGAGGTTTAGTATGGATGAATCCAAGGGTGGGTTTTTACCCACGATCTCAAGACTCACTCTCTCCAAAGAGATGTCTTCCAAGACTGATTTGGAGAGAGCTCGCATGCAAGGGATACCCTATGCTTCGGCAGTAGGCTCTATCATGTACGTGATGCTATGTACCAGACCCGATGTAGCATACTCACTAAGTGTAGTGAGCAGGTATCAAGCAGATCCTGGAGAGAGTCACTGGACAGCTGTGAAGAGCATTCTCAAGTACTTGAGAAGGACTAAAGAGATGCTCTTGGTGTATGGTAATGGAGAGCTCCAAGTGGAGTCCTTTACCGATTCGAGCTTCTAGAGTGATAAGGACGACTCTAAGCCGCACTCGGGTTTTGTCTTTACCCTCAATGGAGGGGCGGTTTGCTGGAAGATTTCCAAGCAGGAAACCGTTGCGGACTCGACGATGGAAGCTGAATACATTGCTGCCAACGATGCTGCCAAAGAGGCTGTCTGGATGAAGAAGTTCATAACTGAACTTGGTGTTGTTCCATCCATTGAGTATCCAATACCTTTGTATTGCGATAACAATGGAGCGGTGGCTTTAGCCAAGGACCCAGGTCCCATCAGTGATCCAGGCATATTCTGAAGCGGTATCACCTGATCCGGGAGATAGTTGATCACCGGGAGATCGAGGTCGGGAGAGTTGACACGAAGAACAACACTGCGGATCCACTCACAAAGGCCATTCCCCAGATATAGTTCAAGAGACTCTTCGGGATGTTGGGTATGCGATACTACAGCAGCTGGCCCTAGTGCAAGTGGGAGATTGTTAGTTGTATGTATGCCCTAGAGGCCATTATTGTACATATGATGTATATTATATTGGATGCTTGGACATATATAGAGAGGACTTTCTTGCTCAACATGATAGTATGCTATATGGTTGCCCTTTATCGTAACATGTATACTTGTCTCTTGATACTGTCTTATGGTTACATGTTGGTAAAGCCCTTAGGATGTGTACTTGACTACCAGGATTATGATGCAGATCATACTAGTGGGGCCATGGTAGTCCATAAGTTCATCCTTTAATGTTCCTAGTCGTGGGTGTATCGAGACAGGCATCGATATACCAGAGTAGACTAGCGTATACGCTTCTCGACCCATGTGATGGGCGATGGATGATCCCATATCCATTGGTGTTTCACATCAGAGATGGTATACGGGTGCTCAGTGGAGACTGGGTACACTGGATAAACTCGCCAAGAACTCCTAGATGGTATTATACCTCACGTCAGATAGCAGTTCTCTGGTGACACTGGTACAGGTTAGTCTGTCGACCCGAGATCGTCATAGAGTCTTGTGTGATTCCCACTGTGCTTTGATTTCCACCTTACCACGTTCATGAGAACGTGCAAAATGGTGGTTTTTGGGTGCAGTCCCGAGTCACATGGAGGCAATGAGCGATAGGAGGGGATTCGTCTCTCCCGGTATTGGGGGTTGATGTTGCGCTGTGCTCGATTGGCCATAACAGGGAAGTCCCTGGCCAAGGCTGATTTAAAGATTTACTGGTAAGTGTTATCAGTAGTTTCTCGACCCGTTATGAGCCTCATATCGGCATGACTTATCGGTTGTTGGGGTCTGACATTTACCACCCCTAGATTGGATATGCGATATATCAGACGAGGAGACTGGACTGTACGGTAGTGTTACTGACAGGCTTTTACAGGAGTTGAAGCAGGCTTGCTTGCTGATCTTCTGATCGTTCAATACCCGGGTAGCCGTTACGTCCAGCTAGTACCGCTGACGGCTTGTGGGTGCTTGATGTGATCATCATGTAGGGTTCCTAGGCACTCTCAAGAGGTCTCACAAGGCATCAACCATGCCACTTTCAAAAATTATGGTGCCGAGAAACCCTAAACTATGGATCGTTGGCTAGATTTCTAGGCGAAAATGAAACTAGTTAACAATTTATCTAAGAGATACGGAAATACAACCTTTGTAGATCCGGTACTCCACCTCCATAGCTCCGCAACGAAGTCCCCTCCGCTGTCCAAAAAGAATCCGGACTCCAGCGTCAGCTTCGTCGAAGAATAAGCGAGCTAGGTCGTCGATGTCCATGCCGAAGATGATCTACGTCGAGGCATCGCTAAATCAAGCTCCACCTTCACCTTGCCATGAAAACTTGTGAAGGAAACACACTCTACTACTTGGCAAGAGGTAGAGGATGAAGAAATAGGAAGTGGGTAGACTTTAGAATTGGATTTCTCACTCATTTCATCAAGTTGCCATTGATGGTCAAGCTTTTCTTCACTTGAAGGAAGAAGAAGAAGATAAAATATTATGATAAGTTAATTTTAATAGAAAAGAAAAATCAATCCTTATCATATATTGAACCATGGTTAGATGTAGAGAGTTAACTAAGGTTTAAGTGAGTGGTTAGGGTTAAGCATGAGACAAAATGGTCATTAAGTCAAAGTCTTCATGAAGGTTCATGAATGAACAAAAGAAAGCAACCATTTTCCTCATTTTGCCTTTTCTTTTTCCCAAAAAGATAAATGAATAAAATGAAATCAAAAACCCTAATCACCCACTTAACTATAGTTTAATTCTTAACACTTAACCATAAGGCATGTATCATCAAACATGATACAAGCAAGTGCACAAAACTATATCGAATATACAATGTGCACACCCGAGCGAGAAAATCCATTTAAAGTGAACCGATACTAGTTAATGCAAAGTAATATATCAAATATATAATTATGCATTAAATCATTAAATCAACACTTGATTTAACGATCCGGTCATATCGCATATAACCGACTAGTATCATTAGTAACAACTTATCGAATCAACACTTGATCCGATAACCCGGCTATATCGCATATAACCGATCAATGTCACATCGCAAGAATCAAATACAGTATCACATACTGGTATTATTCTCGGTCCCGCACATATCTCATATGCGCTCCTATTTCGTTTCGCTTGAGCCAGGAAACCTCTGTGTAGGACTCTAAAGACTCGTCAATACGCCGGCAGCAGATGATGATCATATCAAGCATCCACAAGCCGCAAGCGGTCTGCTAAACGTAACGGCCACCCGGGTATTGAGCGATCTGAAGATCGACGAGCAAGCCCGCTCACACTCCAGTGAATCCAACCAGTAACACTACCGTACAGTCCGGTCTGATCGTCTGATATGTCGCATATCTCGCCTAGGGGTGGTAAACGTCAGACCCCAATAGCTCGATAAGTCATGTCGATATGAGGTCTATAACAGTTCGAGAAACTACTGGTAACACTTACCAGTAAATCTCAGCAACCCTGGCCAGGGATTTCCGGTTATAGCCAATCGAACACAGCGCAACATCAACTCCCTATACCGGGAGAGACGAATCCCCTCCTATCGCTCATTGCCTCCATGTGACTCGGGACTGTACCCAAAAATCACCATTTTGCACGCCCTCTTGGACGTGGTAAGATGGAAATCAAAGCACAGTGGGAACCACACAAGACTCTATGACGATCTCGGGTCAACAGACTACTATGTACCAGTGTCACCAGAGAACTGCCATCTGACGTGAGGTATAATACCATCTGGGAGTTCTCGGCGAGTCCGTCCAGTGTACCCAGTCTCCACTGAGCACCCGTACATCATCTCCGATGTCAAACACCAATGGATATGGGATCATCCATCGCCCATCTGTATGGGTCGAGAAGGTATACGCTAGTCTACTCTGGTATATCGATGCCCCGTCTCGATACACCCACGACTAGGGACTTTGAAGGATGTACTTATGGACTACCATGTCCCCACTAGTATGATCCGCATCATAGTCCAGGTAGTCAAGTACAGATCCTAAGGGCTTTACCAACATGTAACAGGGAGACAATCAGTGTACACGTTAAGGTAAAGATCAACCAGATAGCATACTATCATGTCGAGCAAGAAAGTCTTCCCTATATATGTCCCAGCATCCACTACAATATACATCCAATGTACAGTAATGGCCTCTAGGGCATACATATAACTAACACATCACCTACTGCCGGTGTATTGACGAGTCTTTAGAGTCCTATATAGAGGTTTTACTGGCTCAGGCAAAACGAAGTAGGAGCACATATGTGATATGTGCGGGACCGAGAATAATACAAGTATGTGATACCGTATTCTATTCTCGCGATTATTGTATCGGTCGGTTATATGTGATATAGCCGAGTTATCGAATCAAGTGTTGATTCGATAAGTTTGTACATATAATATTAGTTGGTTGTATGTGATATAGCCGGATTATTAAATCAAGAGTTGATTTGATAATTTAATGTATAATTGTATATGTGATATACTAGTTTACATTAACTTATATTAGCTCACTTAAGCATTTATTTATTCTCACATGTGCACACTTATTATATATGTGATATATATTAATTGTGTTCTTTTTGTATCATGGTTGTTGATACACACTACATGGGTGTATGAGACTTACACCATACTAATTATAATGTTGGGTTTTAGTATTTAAAGTAATTCCAAAATTAGTGGATAATGAGCTCACATGCATGAAGCTTCATGAAGCTTATGGATGCATTGACTTAGTCCACTAGTTTTGTTTTACTTAAGATATTTATTAACCTAACCATTATAATTTAGCCGCGGTTATGTCTCTAAATGAGTTAGTATATGATACAAACTCACCCATGGTTGTTTCTCTCACCTCATTAGTTCATTCTCATCTCTTGAGCTCTTCTTCTACTTCCTTGAGCAAAAGCTTGCTAGGGTTTTCCAAAGAGAGAAAAATATTGTGAGAAAAATATAACTAAAGTGAGCCCACTTCCTACTTCATCATCCTATACTAGATTAGCATTTTAGTATAGGGTGCTTGCTTCACTAATCTCTCATTAGTGAAGTAGTAGTTTGAGTTAGTATCTCCTCGACGTAGATCATCTTCGGCCTCGAAGACTTCAAGCAAGATCGTTGCTTTCTTCTCATGGAGCCTTTCAAGAGCCCGCAAGATCATTTCATCGCAGCGAAAAGACTACTACAAGGAGCTTATGAAGTGAAGGACCGATCTACAAAGGTTGTATTTCTAGTTCTCTTAGAAGTAAAGTAGTTTACTTATGTTTCGTATGATTCTCTAGTTATCGATTCTAGTTTAGGGTTCTTTAAAACGGCATAATTTTGAAAATGCCATGGACGATACCTCCCGGAACCTTGCTGTCGTTAATAGGAACCCTACAGTGGTATCAGATCCTAGCTAGAGAATTAGACGGATTGTGTAGGATTACGAAACCGAAACAACTCCGAAACTTGACACATCAAAACCATGTTTCTGTCGATTTTTATATGAGCTCTAAAATTTTTTCAAACAAGTGCAGAATCATATTTGAGAGAAAATAAGAACATGGAAGAAATTTGGGGGCATCTGCTCAGATTTTGGTCGAGAAGATGAGGGGGTTTTCCAAGCAGGCCGGCCCCAGTGTGGCATCTTGGTCCCAAATTTTTTTCATGTTCTGTTCTCTGGGTTTTGGTGTTTCAGGTGTTGTTTGTTTTTGCTAAGTTTTCATGTGATGATTAACTTCCTGAAATGGCAACTCGGAGTGTTTCGTAGTCGTAATTCTAACTGTTTTCGGGTTACTTTAGACGATATTAAAAAGTTCGATCGGATATCAAATACCCGCTTTAACCCTTGCCGGAAAATTTTCCAAGTGTTGGATTTTTTCCGTAGTTAAAAAGCATTCAAACATCATGCAAATTATTCGATGGACCATCTAGAAGAATGAAACCCTAACTCGATTATGTAACCGTCAGAACCGCCACTAAACCCTAGGGTTTGTGGTGGTTCAGCAGTGCCACATGTGAGGCCTTGGTTGACCCTTCTACGGCTGGTTCATTGGTACTGTGGCATGTGCTGAATAATTTTAAACTACGCTCAAGTGTTGAGCTTTTTGGGTAATTGTGGGTGTTTGTTGATTCGATCGGAATGTTTAACATCGTCTAGTTTTTTCTGTGACCGTATGTGTAATATGTGGTGTATCGCCGGTTTCGTTGCTATATGTCAACGACAATTGGGATACGCATATTTACTTACGTTGATGACATGTGATGTTATGTGTTGCTGGATATGTTATATTGGATCGTCGCGTTTTGAATAGCCGGGGGTTTTATGTGAGATGAGAGTTTTTATTTTCATTCATGTAAAATTAAATGTATGTAATATTCTTTTATTTGGGCATTTCCGGGTTGAGGATGATGTCACCATTGTTGTATATTATTTACTTTTCCGCATTAGGATAGACCCAAGGAAGGGAGCACAAGTAACCGGGTTTTAGAGTACAGTGGGAGACCAACTCGAGGAGTCGAGTCCGGGTCTCCTAACTCTAGAATTGGTAGGGTTGCTTGCCGCTCCCGTAGGGGTCTAGGGATGTAGGTTTGGCTATTCATCGCGACCGTGGAATCCGTGTTTTATACAGGCTCAAAATAAAACACGGACCTCCTAGTATATCCAATATTTCATATATTTCTTCTGCTGCTTTGTGATGCGATCACTGTGGATTCTAAGACGAATGGATATACATTATATATGAGATATATAGTAGACGTTGCTTATGTTTTACACCCGCACTAGTCCCGTCCCGCTATGCCGTTAGTTAAGTAACCTAACGGTGCATAACGAGACACTGTGGCGAATGCGGATGGCATAAGCATACGTTGTATTTTCGTTTCTGAAGTGAAGGACCAATCGACAAAGGTTGTATTTCTAGATCACTTAGAAGTAAAGTAGTTTACTTATGTTTCGTATGATTCTCTAGTTATCGATTCTAGTTTAAGGTTCTTTAAAACGGAAAAATTTTGAAAATGGCATGGACGATGCCTCCCGGAACCTTGCTATCGTTAATAGGAACCCTACAGCTGCCTCAGAATCTTTGACTCTTAGCGCTGGCGCACTTGGCCCGAGCGCTCTCGTGCTTTGCACGTAAGGCGCTGCCTCAGAGTCTTTGACTCTTAGCGCTGGCGCTCTTGGCGCGAGCGCTTTTATGAAGCGCTGCCTCATTTCAAATTTCAAATTTTGAACAGAGCTTTGGTCTGATTTGGAGAAGCAATCATTAGGTTTCTTTTATTTCATTAATCTCATTAATGAAGTCCCATCAAATTATGCTTCCTAAGCATCACAGAAGAAAAGAAAGCAGCAATAGTAATTATATATCATATATATAATATAGGCATTCGTCTCAGAACATATCAAGTGATCACATCACAGAATATCAGCAGCAGAAGAATCATATATGTAATATTGGATATACTATGAATTCCGTGTTTTATTTAAGCCATTATAAAACACGGATTCCACGGTCGCAATGAATAGCCAAACCCACATCCTTAGACCTCTACGAGAGCGGCAAGCAACCCTGCCAATTCTAGAGTTAGGAGACCCGTCTCGACTCCTCGAGATGGTCTCCCACTGGACCCTAGAACCCGGTTACTTGTGCTCTCCTCCTTGGGTCTATCCTAATGCGAAAAAGTAAATAATATACATCAATGGTGATATCATCCTCAACTCGGAAGTGCCCCAATAAAAGAATATTACATACAAGCTTTTACATGAATGAAAATGAAAAACTCTCATCTCACATAAAAAAACCGGCTATTCAAAACACGACGATCCAATATAACATATCACAGCAACACATAACATCGCATGTCATCAACGTAAGTAAATATGCGTATCCCAATTGTCGTTGACATATAGCAACGAAACCGGCGATACACCACATTTTACACTTAAGGTCGAAGAAAAGAAAGTGAAAAACTACAACAATTAGAATCCGCAACCACCTTAGACATCATAAACCCAGTGTATCACATACTTTGGATTTCATGCCTAACCAAATAAATTCATTAGACATCACATGCCTAACAATTATAAACCCCGCATTTTAGTCTCGATATTAAAAACACTTTCCAATAACCTGTCGGGTAATTCAACAAGATTCCTGATAACCTGATCGAATGCTCGTCGGAAACTTTAGTAGACGGCCGCACCCCCCGATGCCGTCGACGAAGTGCACCAAGGAGGAACACCACGGCCGCGAGCACCCGAACGGATGCTTTTGGCGACGGGGTTCTCCTACAGTCACTTGGTCGGGGCTATGGGGCATGGCTATCTAGTAAGGTTACCCGGCGAGTATCCGCGTACACTACGTAATTGCGACAGACTTTTGATCAACATCAAAATCTCGTGGCAACCGATCAAATGAAACTAAACTGCTAGATTTATAAAATTCAAACTAGTTATCTCATAACTATTTGTGGATTCCAAATATTATATCACAATCACAGATAGCTAGACGAAGTTAAACTTTTCGATCGAATAATCAAACACCCAAAATTTCCCAATAAGCTCAACACTTGAGTGGAGTTCAAAAAGTACCCAGAAACTGCCACAGCTCCTATGAACCTGTTGGATATATATATGCCCTAGAGGCCTTCATTGTATAGGATACTAGGATATGTATGTACATAACAGTCTTGCTTAATATAATAGTACGCTATTTGGTTTGTCTTTATCTTAACATTTGGTATATTTTGGGTAGTATTCATATATATATACATGTGTTGATAAAGCCCTTAGGATGTTTGCCTGACTACCGGCGTTGTGATGGCAGTCATACTAGTGGGAGCTGGATAGTCAATAGGCACATCCTTAGATGTCCCTGGTCGCAGGAGTATCGAGACTGGGCATCGATACTCCAGAGTAGACTGGTGTATACATATCTAAGACCCTGAGGAAGGGCGATAGATTGGTCCCGCATCCATTGGTGGAGTGCACCTAAGATTGTATACAGATGCTCACTGGGTGTGAGTACACCGGACAGGACTCGCCGAGAACAGACTGGATGGTATTTATACCTTACGTCAGATAGCGGTTCTCAGGTGACATGTGTGCAGATAGTCCGTTGACTTAAAGTCGTCATTTGTCTCGTGTGAGTTCCCACTGTGCTTTGATTACTACCCTACCACGGTTCAAAGGAGTCGTGCAAACAGGTTTTAGTTGGGCACAGTCCCGAGCCACGTGGAGGCAGTGAGTGACTGTTAGGGATTCGTCTCTCCCAGTATAGGGAGTTGATATCGCACAGTGATCGGTTGGTCATTACCATAAGTCCCTGGCCAGGGCTGATTGAGAATTACTGATAGATTGATCAGTAGATTCTCGGATGGTAATAGAGCCATACCGACACGACTTGTACGGTTATTAGGGGTCTGACGTTTACCACCTCCCTAGACCATACATGCGATACTCTTAGACGAACAGACCGGACTGCACGGATATTGTCACGCACAGGCTCAGTAGGAGTTCGAATGGGTATCCTCACCGACCTTCTTATCGACATCTACCTGGGGACCGTTACGTACAACTAGTGCCGCTTGCGGTCTGTAGTTAAACCCACTGCCAGCGTAGTAGTCGAGTCTTTAGTGTCCCACACAGAGTTTTCCCAACTCCAGGCGAAATGATATAGAGGTCGTACGGTTTACGACAAAAGGTTCGGACGCATACGTGTTTAAAACGTACGTACGACATTCGGACAGTTTTTACTAGCCGGCTTTGGTTTAAGCCAGATTCTAGTATCGGGTTATTGGATTTATACAGTCTATAGTTTTTTCGTGTTTTTACGGATGCGAGGGGCGTTCTCGTAATTATCCGAGAAGCTTCTAGAATGAGGGTGACTAAGGAGGTTAAGGTGGCATTTTCATTAATTGCTTAAGTGACTCATTCATATGATTCATCATATCATTAAATGCATCATTAATGCATCATTAATGATCTAATGACTCACATGATGAATCACTCTTCTTGAATAAATGAAGCATGGTGAATAATCATTTAATTGATATTATTTGATAATTCATTATGTTTGATATATTCAAGTGAGAAGTTTTTCTCTTCTCATTATCATCTCCACCTTCTCTCTCCTCAAGTGCACTCCTTCTTCAAACCCTAATCCTACCACTGATGAGTTGAGACCATGGATTAGGATAGACTAAACACTCCACAACCTAACTCAACATTATCTTAGTTACTTTGGTTAGCAACTAGAGAAACAAAGTTACCTCAAGTCTTGAGGTGTAGCTTGGATTAGGGTACTCGGGTGGATCATCTATCACAGATAGGAGGTCGAGGAGGACTTAGAGATCATAAAGACGAAGGACTAGAATCATTTGGTATAATCTCTTTACATAGTAGCTTAGAACTCTATGCTTGTTGTTAATTATCGTTTAGAAAAGATCTTCGGTTAGTCGATGTATGCTACAAAACAAGATCGTTTTTCATATTTCCGCCTCCCCGCAACTCGTGGGGTGTTGCACATCGACTTACAGTGGTATCAGAGCCTCACTAAACAATAATTAACTCACTTGCAAAGTCGTATGAATTTCGAACGCAAAACAAATCGGAAAAAACACGGATATCATGAAGTTTCTGTCGATTTTAAAATGAGGTCCTAAAATTTTTCAAGTTCCTCCAGAATGACCAGCTAGAAAATATAAGAACACAGAAGAAAAATGGGCCCCTGAATCGGCCACTGAGCCGCGGAACCGAGGCAGATCCCACCGATCCGCCTCGGATCCGCGGCCGAGTTGGGGCCGATTCAGCCCAGTTTTCTTCTATGCAACTTTTGTGATATTTTGTATTTTCTGGTATTATTTATTTTCTGCTCAGGTTTCTAATTTACAGAGAAGATTTGGAGTAGAATTTAATGTATTTAATCGATCGAAATTATACGATATTTGCTTGTTTGATTATATCTGTGATCTGTATTATGTGTTCGTAAACCTCCCCTAACTGCTAGTATGTCGGTTGGCAGGGGGTTGCATATATCTGTAATGTTTTAACTGTTTGTGATTATGAACTCTATTGGACTGTTGTGATGATTGGCCGGGGTTTTGTGATGGGTTATTGTATTAATTCATTCGATGTAATTGTAATAAGTTGTAATATTATTTTGCGGGGGACATCCAGGTTGCGGTTGTAGCCACCGTTGTATTATTTCTTTTTACTGTTTTTGCTCTTAGGATAGACCCAAGGTGGGGTGCACAAACTACCGGGTATTTCGAAGTGTTTAGTGGCCTACTCACGTCGTTAAGGGAGCCGCTTCACTTCGGGTACTTGGCGGGTAGTTTGCCGTACCCGTAGGGGTCTAGGGTGGGGTAATGGCTATTCATCACAACTGTGTAATCCGTCTTTTCTTACAGGCTCAAAAGAAAGGCGGATTGCTTGCAAATCCAATATTGTTTATCTGTGATCTGGAATGCCTATTATTGCGTCTGACGAATGAACAATATCTATATATGATAGCTATTTAGACGTCACTTATGTTTTACACCCGCGCTAGCCCAGCCCCCGCTCTGCCGTTAGTTAAGTAACCTAACGGGTGATGACGGGACCCCGTGGCGAATGCAGATGGCATAAGAGGACGTTGTATTTTCGTTGTTATCTGTAATGATAGGTTAAAGATGGGATGCATTATTTTTTAATGCAAAGAAAAATAAAACCTAAACTGAATCGTTGGAACAATTTCTAAAGCCACTCGGTTTTCTTGAAAAAACAAATTTTAAATGCGGAGCTTAAACCACTCCTTTTAATAAAAGCAATCTTAGTTCCTTCGATCAAATCAAGTTCATTACGTTAACGGTTTTTTGCCAAAAACCAGCCGTAACCCTCCGTCGTTTCAAATAGACAGCACATCGTATTCATGCTATGCTTGTTGGCCTACATCAAGGCATAGTGGATGGTAGCAGTGTGGCTTGCTTATTTGTTGCATAGATAGATGCATTAGTATAGGACAGACGTACAGCCTTGTTGGCCTACGTCAAGGGCATGTACGATGTACCTAAATTAATCAGGACAACGACGGGTAGAACTTGACTTGCGTCTTATGACTTGTTGGCCTACGCCAAGGTCTATAAGAGCTTGGGGTATAAAAATCACATCGGGAGTTTCAAACATAAAGGAAACTTGCAGATTTTAGCATACCTTCTGGAGTGTGGTGACTAGAGTAGCTTCCATCTAGTACATCATGCAATGATAGTTGGATCCCGATCCACTGATAAGTAGGATTACTCTCGGGAAATATTCTCACTTAACAATCAATGCTATAAACCAAGTAGGTGTCCAGAAAGGTGTTAGAGGGGCTACGCCACCAGGAAAAAGAGGTTATTTAATTAAGGAACTTCGCGAAAGCGTTGGAAAACCTCCCTCGAAGTACCAACATAACCCTGGCTGAAAGGTTAAGCAAGTATTGTGACGTGTGATTAAATCCTGACTAGTTCTTCTTTTAGGTTTTGAAGAAGGATTTGAGGGAACAGTGGGAGCCATCCTGTTTAGATAAACTAATAACCAATCTAAACTTGCAAGAAGCATATGCTGAGTGTTTTCTTTTCTCTCTCTCTAGCAGCTACCATGATAGGACTAAAACTATTACTTGAGAAAAATATACTGACCGGACAGAACTATAAAGATTGGCTAAGGAACGTCAACATTGCACTGACTTATGACAAAGTAGCATATGTTACCACCGCTATTCCTCCCCTTATCCCTGGACCAGATTCCTCAGTTGTGGACAAGAAAGTTCGCAAAACTTGGGATATGGGTTGTGAGCGAGCTAAGTGTATCGTGCTGGCGTCCATGAACAATGAACTCCAGAAATAGCACGAGAGTATGGATATTGTATCCATCTTCCTCCATGTAAAGGAATTATATGAAGAACACTCCCGTATCGCAAGGTACGAGACCTCAAGGAAACTCTTCCAGATGAGGTTAGCTCCAGGATCACCTGTAGAAAAGCACGTCCTCAAAATGATCAGCCTCATTGAGGAACTCGCAAACCTGGAATGCGTGTTAGAGAATGATTTGTATATCGACTTGATTTTGCAGTCCCTTCCCCACACCTTCTCTCAGTTCGTGCTTAGCTTCAACATGCACGAAATGGAAGTTGATCTTCCAAAGCTCCTCAACATGTTGAGGGTAGCAGAGACCTCCTTGAAAAAGGAGAAGACCCCCGTTCTGTATGTTGGCCAATCATCCTCTTCTAAATCTAAAGCGAAAGCTAAAGGGAAGAAGAAGATGAAAGCCACCAAACCGAAGGGTAGGGTCAAGAAGGTACAGGGAAAGAACAAGGCAGGAAGGGTGAAAGCGGATATAAACGAATGCCATTATTATCACAAGCAAGGGCACCGGAAGAAGGACTGTATGGCCTTCAAGGCAAAGGACACGAAGTAAGCGGTTGCTTCTGCTTCAGGTGTGTTTGTAATCGAATATTGTCTTTCAGTAAACTCTACTTCATGGGTACTTGATACCGGTTCTGGTTCTCACATCTGTAATTCATTGCAGGATCTGAGAAATAGTAGAGTACTGGGGGCAAGTGATATGACTCTCCGGATGGGCAATGGAATGCATGTAGATGCTGTTGCAATAGGGGAGTATCACCTAGGGTTGACTAGTGGGCACATTTTGGTGTTGTACAGCTGTTTTTGTATTCCCAGTATGCTATGTAATATTATATCAGTATCTTTGTTGTCTAATGAAGGATATAATTTTGCGCTTGAAAGTAATGTCATGAACATTCTCCTAAATCAAGAACTGATTGGGTATGGCACACTGGAAAACGGCATATACATAATCAACCTCGTATTTTCAATATTCAAAACACACTTAAAAGAAAGGCTCCAGATTCAAATCAAGCCTTCTTATGGCATTGTAGACTTGGCCATATAAACGAAACAAGGTTGACTAAGTTACATAAACATGGATATCTAGATCCGTTTGAATATTCATCATATGCAACTTGTCAATCATGTATCAAAGGAAAAATGACCAAATCTCCATTCTCCGGACACGGAGCAAGAGCTACTGAACTCTTGGGACTTGTACACAGTGATGTATGTGGTCCAATGTCTACGCATGCAAGAAGCGGTCACTCCTACTTCATCACTTTTACTGATGACTTCTCTAGGTATGGACATGTGTTCTTAATAAAACATAAATCAGAGACCTTTGAGAAGTTTAAGGAGTATAAAAATGAAGTAGAGAAACAAACTGGTAAAAGCATCAAGACACTTCAATCTGATCGAGGTAGAGAATACTTAAGTACCAGTTTCCTTGAATACTTAAAAGAGAATGGAATTCTCTCTCAGCTTACTCCACCTTATACACCTCAGCATAATGGTGTATCAGAAAGGAGGAATCGCACGCTATTAGATATGGTGCGTTCAATGATGAGTAGTGCTGAGTTACCACTTTCCTTCTGGGGATTTGCTCTATAATCAGCAGCATACTTATTGAATAGAGTTCCAACTAAGTCTGTGCCTACCACTCCATATGAAATGTGGAGCGGGAAGAGACCATATCTTAAGTATATAAAGATATGGGGATGTCCGGCATATGTTAAAAAGCATAAACCAGACAAGCTCGAGTCACGATCGGTTTTGTGCAAGTTTGTAGGATACCCTAAACATTCAAGGGGGTACATGGTCTACCACACTGAAGAACAAAAGGTGTTTGTCGCTCGCCACATTGTCTTCTTAGAAAGCGAATTTCTTGCAAAAGAAATTAGTGGGAGCGCGGTAGAGCTGGAAGAAATTCCAGAACCTCAAACTGCTACCGAGGACTTAGAAGAACCTCAGATTTCAATAGAACATGACGAACCAACGCCACTCCGCAGATCTAGTAGGCTTTCTCATCCTCCAGAGAGATACAATGGTTTTCTTCTAGATGGGGATCGAGAGGATTGCATCATCGATGATAATGAGCCTACTAGTTTTCAGCAGGCTATCACGAGTATTGACTCGATGAAGTGGCTGGATGCTATGAGATCCGAAATGGAATCCATGTACACCAATAAAGTATGGACTTTAGAAGTTGCTCCCCCTGGGGTGAAACCAGTTGGATGCAAATGGATCTTCAAAAAGAAGATTGGTGCACTTGGACAAGTGGAAACCTACAAAGCTAGACTCGTTGCTAAAGGTTTTCGTCAAAGACCAGGACTGGACTATGATGAAACATTTTCACCTGTAGCTATGCTTAAATCCATTCGGATCCTGCTTGCCATTGCTGCCTTCCATGACTATGAAATCTGGCAGATGGACGTAAAAACAGCTTTTCTAAATGGACATTAAGAAGAGAGTGTTTACATGGATCAACCAGAAGGTTTCTTAGACAGTAGGAGCAGCGGAAGAGTGTGCAGGTTGCTTAAATCCATTTATGGATTAAAGCAAGTATCGCGAAGTTGGAACATCTGCTTTGATGAGACAGTCAAAGAGTTTGACTTTATCAAAAATGTAGATGAACCATGTATTTATAGGAAGATTGTAGAAGGAGCAGTAGTCTTCCTCGTTTTGTACGTCGACGACATACTACTCATAGGGAATGATGTCCCTATGCTACAATCAGTAAAGCTCTTCTTGTCACAGAAATTCTCTATGAAAGACTTGGGTGATGCAACCTATATTTTGGGCATTAAGATCTATCATGATGGATCTAATAGAATGTTGGGACTTTCACAGTCCAGGTATATTGACACTATACTAAAGAGATTTAGTATGGAAGATTCCAAGCGAGGTAACATGCCCGCTTGTCACGGGATCACCCTCTCCAAAGAGATGTCTCCAAAAACTGATGAAGAGAGGGATCGCATGAGCATTTTACCCTACGCTTCGGCGGTAGGATCTATAATGTATGCGATGTTATGCACAAGACCGGATGTAGCTTACGCACTTGGTGTGGTAAGCAGGTATCAGTCTGACCCAGGTGAGAAACATTGGATAGCGGTAAAGAACATTCTCAAGTACCTGAGAAGGACTAAGGAGATGTTCTTGATTTACGGTAATGGGGACCTCCAGGTAGAGGCTTTTACCGACTCCGGCTTACAAAGTGACAAAGATGATTCTAAATCCATTTCGGGTTTTGTGTTTACCCTTAATGGAGGGGCGGTATGTTGGAAGAGTTCCAAACAGTATACCGTCGCAGACTCAACTATGGAGGCTGAGTATATAGCTGCTAGTGAAGCCGCAAAAGAGGCTGTCTGGATGAGGAAGTTCATTTCTGAACTTCAGGTGGTTCCGTCCATTGCCAATCCAATACCTTTGTATTGTGATAACAATGTGGCCGTAGCATTGGCAAAGGAACCCAGGTCTTATCAGAAATCCAGGCATATCTTAAGGCGTTTTCACCTGATCAGGGAGATCGTTGATCGTCGGGAGATCGAGGTACGGAAAGTGGATACAAAAGACAACACGGCAGATCCATTCACAAAGGCCATCCCTCAAGTTCAGTTCGAGAGGCTGTTTGAGATGTTTGGCATGCGGTACTCCAGCAACTGGATATAGTGAAGACAGTGGGTACTCATTGCGCCAATAATAGGCCCTAGTACAAGTGGGAGATTGTTGGATATATATATATGCCCTAGAGGCCTTCATTGTATAGGATACTGGGATATGTATGTACATAACAGTCTTGCTTAATATAATAGTACGCTATTTGGTTTGTCTTTATCTTAACATTTGATATATTTTGGGTAGTATTCATATATATATATATATATATATGTGTTGATAAAGCCCTTAGGATGTTTGCCTGACTACCGGCGTTGTGATGGCAGTCATACTAGTGAGAGTTGGATAGTCAATAGGCACATCCTTAGATGTCCCTGGTCACAGGAGTATCGAGACTGGGCATCGATACTCCAGAGTAGACTGGTGTATACATATCTAAGACCCTGAGGAAGGGCGATGGATTGGTCCCGCAGCCATTGGTGGAGTGCACCTAAGATTGTATACAGATGCTCACTGGGTGTGAGTACACCGGACAGGACTCGCCGAGAACTGACTGGATGGTATTTATACCTTGCGTCAGATAGCGGTTCTCAGGTGACATGTGTGCAGATAGTCCGTTGACTTAAAGTCATCATTTGTCTCGTGTGAGTTTCCACTGTGCTTTGATTACTACCCTACCACGGTTCAAAGGAGTCGTGCAAACAGGTTTTAGTTGGGCACAGTCCCGAGCCACATGGAGGCAGTGAGTGACTGTTAGGGATTCGTCTCTGTATAGGGAATTGATATCGCACAGTGATCGGTTGGTCATTACCATAAGTCCCTGGCCAGGGCTGATTGAGAATTACCGATAGATTGATCAGTAGATTCTCGGATGGTAATAGAGCCATACCGACACGACTTATACGGTTATTAGGGGTCTGACGTTTACCACCTCCCTAGACCATACATGCGATACTCTTAGACGAACAGACCGGACTGCACGGATATTGTCACGCACAGGCTCAGTAGGAGTTCGGATGGGTATCCTCACCGACCTTCTTATCGACATCTACTTGGGGACCGTTACGTACAGCTAGTGCCGCTTGCGGTCTGTGGTTAAACCCACTGCCAGCGTAGTAGTCGAGTCTTTAGAGTCCCACACAGAGTTTTCCCAACTCCAGACGAAATGATATAGAGGTCGTACGGTTTACGACAAAAGGTTCGGACGCATACGTGTTTAAAACGCACGTACGACATTCGGACAGTTTTTACTAGCCGGCTTTGGTTTAAGCCAGATTCTAGTATCGGGTTATTGGATTTATACAGTCTACAGTTTTTCCGTGTTTTCACGGATGCGAGGGACGTTCTCGTAATTATCCGAGAAGCTTCTAGAAGGAGGGTGACTAAGGAGGTTAAGGTGGCATTTTCATTAATTGCTTAAGTGGCTCATTCATATGATTCATCATATCATTAAATGCATCATTAATGCATCATTAATGATCTAATGACTCATATGATGAATCACTCTTCTTGAATAAATGAAGCATGGTGAATAATCATTTAATTGATATTATTTGATAATTCATTATGTTTGATATATTCAAGTGAGAAGCTTTTCTCTTCTCATTATCATCTCCACCTTCTCTCTCCTCAAGTGCACTCCTTCTTCAAACCCTGATCCTACCACTCATGAGTTGAGACCATGGATTAGGATAGACTAAACACTCCACAACCTAACTCTACATCATCTTAGTTACTTTGGTTAGCAACTAGAGAAACAAAGTTACCTCAAGTCTTGAGGTGTAGCTTGGATTAGGGTACTCGGGTGGATCATCTATCATGGATAGGAGGCTGAGGAGGACTTAGAGATCATAAAGACGAAGGACTAGAATCATTTGGTATAATCTCTTTATATAGTAGCTTAGAACTCTATGCTTGTTGTTAATTATCTTTTAGAAAAGATCTTCGGTTAGTCGATGTATGCTACAAAACAAGATCGTTTTTCATATTTCCGCCTCCCCGCAACTCGTGGGGTGTTGCACATCGACTTACAGAACCAGCCGTAGAAGGGTCAACCAATGTGTAACGTTTTAAAAATAATTAAATAAATAATTAAATGAATAAAATTGTTTAAGTGAATTTTATGATTTTCGGTAAAGTAAAATGTATTTTTCGTAAAATCAAACCGTGATTGTTTTTCATTATAATTTTAAAAATATCCATTTTAATTATGAAATTACTAGTAAATGGTGTTTATTTAGCCACTTATAAATTTTTAGTTTAATAAAATATTTTTCCTAAATTAATTATTTTAAATATTAACATAAGCTTTATTTTTACACTAAATTAGTGTAAATTACAAATTTGAATGGTTTTAATTTATAAAAATGAGCCATGGTATATTAGAATCAAGTGTGTAATATGCAAAATCTTTTCCAAAATCTCTCCATGGTTCTAGAAATTTCTAGGAAAAGGGTTAAATTGAAAAAGTTAGATAATAAAGGGTTTAAGTGAAAAAAATGCATTATTTATGAACTTTCTACACAATACCACACATTTTTTCTCTCTCTCCACCCTCCTCCCTCTCCATGGCCGGCCTCCCCTGCATGGGTAGCCCCAAAATTTTCCCCCCATCATTTTTGCATTAAAAATCATCAAAATTCATCAAAAATTCCAAAAATAAATCTCAAAAATCAACATTCAACCTCTACCATTTTCCTTTGATCTATTTAGCATGGATTTTGGAGATGGAAAGCATGCATTTTGGAGGCTTATTTCATGTTTGGGTTTCATATTTTGGAGGTATAAATTTCCTTCTTTTGATTTATTGTTATTAGATGTTCATTTAAGCTTAATTAGATTTAATGAATTAATTCTATGTTTTTTTTAAAATTCAAGTTAGGGTTTGTAAATTCAAGTTATGATTTTTGATAATTATTTAGGGTTATAATAGTTAGTTTAACACTTTTAGAATTGGAAAATATTGCATGGTTGTTGAATTGTAAAATTTTCTTTTAAAATTGTTTTAAATTAGGAAATTAGCTAACTAGGTTTTTACAAAATGTGTTTGTGGTTAATATAAAATTCTAATTTGGGTTGTTATCATTGGATTATAGTTTTAGTGGAAATGTTAGCATGTTATTGGAAAGAAAAACTTAGTTTGATTGCTAGTTTCTATGCTTAATTGATAAATTGTGATAAAATTGCTAATTTTGTAAACTAGATTTAGAAATTCCTATATAAATGAGATTAAAAATATAATTATGGTTTCATTATATCATTATCATCATGAATTGTGGTTTAAGTCATTAATTTATGCAAAATCACGTTTTGCGGTGGAATTGTGGTATTTTGCTTGAAAAATGTTAAAATTGTTAAAAGTTGCAAACTAGAAATTTCAAATAAATGCAAAATTGTGTAATAAAAATATAGTAATGGTTTGTATAGTCTAGTAATACTATTTAATGAGTTTTATGACCATTGGTTTCATTTAAATGTCAAGTTTTGATGAAAAACGGTATACTGGCATTTTCGGGTTTTTGCGAAATTGGACGGTTTGATAGATTTTAGGGTTTCGATGGATTTAATCGTGTTTTATGGTATAAGTAATGTGTTTTAAAACTACAAGTTGTTTGATGATGTTATCTCGATCCATCGGAGTTTGTACGCCGATATCGAGCGGTATTTAGTTCTTTTGCGTGGACGGGACATAGGTTTTAACCTATGCTTGTTCCTTATATCGTTTGACTTTTGTATGCGATTCGGTTTACGATGCTATTTATATGTTTGCGTTTAGGTACCCTTCAAGTGGACTGCGGGCGATGAAGAGGAGGATGGCGACACCGTCGTCGGCAGACATGGACCAGGTGAGTAGATGCATATCTACGGGGGGAAGTTGGGTGGATGGCGTTTAGCACCCCCGCAACGTAGATAGGAATAGTACTTATTGACATTAGGAAACCCGATATGACCCTAGATTCTTACTGAGCGGGACCCAAGTAATGACCCTAGGCGGGACTAGACTGATTTAGGAAAACCATACCTGAGGATGAATACTTGGGAGAGGTTCGTAGGTTTCTGATAGAAACACACACGCACACACTAAAACTTGACATGGCGTATACGTATATGTGTGTATATATATAAAACTAGGTATAGGTGTATATATATACACAACACGTATATGGGATTCATTGATGTGATATGATATCTGAGGTATGATGAAACAGTATAACTGGGCTTGATGCCGTGATTCTTGACTATACAGTCGTATTAAAGTGTTAGCGGATCATTAGAGAATGAGATAATGAACATGAACATATAAATTATAAAGGGTGGTGGTGATATTGAGGTACATGGGACGCTAAAATAGTACCTGGGCTGTAGCTTGTGACTTGATGACGATAAGATATCGGTATGATTTAATCACAATATTACACATATGACATGATATTTCTGTGGATAAACAAATGATGCTTATCATGATGGCAATGATATATGATTGATGTATGCGATCACAGTTTAGCACCTTGATCATGAGATGTGTTGATGATGACATTATACGAATGAGGAGACACCTAGGAGATACTTGACCGTACCCCGATATTGGGATGCCGTACGATGGATTTTACCGTACGAGGCTTAGATTTGATGATTGATCCGCACTCTTGATTCGAAGAAGCCGTACTACGTACGTGACGCTATTGAGGCGGGATCGCCGACTATTAGAGATATTGATTCAGACCTAGGTAGACTCTTGTTTCTTAATGACTAGTTTCTTAGGTTAAGTTCCTTAGGAGGTTAGATGGACACTAGGTTAGGTTCGATTCATATAGTGATAGTTGTTCTCGTATGTCGCAGAGGGGTGGATAATGCACATCTGTCTTGCATTCATACTGTAATCATCATGGTGCATGTTCTTTTATATGTTGCTATAATCAGTATAAACTTTACCTGTTAGGACACCAGCACTATTACCGATGATGCGCATACTCCACGCACACTTATTTGCCGGCTCACACACATCATCATCGGTAATTGCTATGTCACGTACACTTTAGATCATATTGTCTTTTATGGATAGAATCAGTTAACAACTAGACCGCTATAATATTGTGATTATTCTCTGACATTAGTACAGACATGATATTTATTGCTTAGACATTCATGCATTCATATTTTCATGTTATCATGCAGTATTATGGGCATATGCCGACACTTATCATATAGTTACTCATGATTTTGAGATTTGGATTTCTATGAGATTTCTGGATTTTGGGGAAAACCGCAAGAATATGTAAAAACTTCTCTCTCTCCTCCTCCTCTCTTTTTAAAAACATAAGATGCGGTTTTCTCATGATGTATGTGTCGTCCACCATGAGATTTCATGTTTTCTGATGGATTTCGAGACCCGATTCGAGGAGTGGATGAACCGTCTCGGGTACATGGTGGGCCCGGTATGGTACCCCGGGGCAAGAAGATCGAGTTGTAGACGATGAGCCTGGCAGGGGAAGGCTACCTACCGGTGATGTCTGGCGCGGCGGATATCCGGAGGATACCGACCGTTGTCGTGAGATTTGATGATATGGGCCGATCCGGACTGACGGAGCCCGAGATATTGAGACTTGAGATTACATGTGTTGTGTCGACGCTTGACACGGATTTTCATGGATTTCATTGTTGAGATTTCAGATTCTTATACACATTTTACTATGATAACAGCTAAAGATTTCTTATACATATATATCTGGATTTCAGGATTTGTTACTTTACATTCATGGTGCATGCGTTTCATTTCATATGACATAGTATTATATGAGGCACTGACACAAGCACGGAGTATCTGCACTTACACGTAGTTATACCCTGCTATTACTAGATGATTAGGATATTATAGTGTATTATTATGACCTAGGATAGCGTCGTGCATTCGATTTCTTTTCGTAGATGTCTTCTACTCACGAGTTGGCAACTCACCCCCGTTGTGCCAAATTTTATTACAGGTTCGGTGTACAGGTTTCCCTGGCAGCTTGCTGGCACATCTATTCTTTCAGGGTGATTTGCACGGTAGGTTGGTTCACTTGTATCCGAACCACCATTGTACTTTTATTCATTCATTTGTATCTAGTAAGCTCCATCAACCATACTTGTATTACTTGATAAGTTTATTGGACCAGTCTTTTATTTCGACCTTAGAGTCGCGCATGTATTATTCTGATCTGGTGGTTTTGTTTTCTTTTGAGTTTTGAGCCTCGCCCTTTGGCGTTGTATATTATTGTGCTTGTTGTGGTTGTTTCCGCCTGTTGGCGTTGATGCTAGCACCCGTTTGGGGATGCTTTTTATTGTTTATTTATATTATACTTGTTGTACCCGTCTGGGGGCCAGTTTTTACAGAGGAGACTCTGCCGAAATTTTTGGGAAAAATTGCTGATATTTTTTAAACTTGTTTTTCTCCATGTTCTTTTACTTCTTCTTCTTCTTTTATGGTTTAGATTTCTGGGCTTCGGCTTACTTAGGTTACGTTGCGCCTCTAGACGCTTCGTAATCTAAGTGCCGATCACGTTCCGTACTTTCGGGTCGTGACACAATGCCTCACCTGTGGCACCGCTGAACTACCACAAACCCTAGGGTTTGATGGCGGTTCTGACGGTCATAGAATCAAGTTAGGGTTTTGTTCTTCTAGAGGGTCCACGGAATCGCTTGCAAAATTTTCTGAAAATTTTAAACTCGGAAAAATCCAACTCTTGGAAAATTTCAGCAAGGGAAAAATTGGGTTATTGATATCCGTACAAACTTTTTAACATCGTCTAAATAACCCGAATACATAATAGAATTACGATTACGAAAGACTCCGAGTTGCTTTTGCTGAAAGTTAACATCACATGAAAATTTAGCAAAAACAAACAACACCGGAAACCCTAAAACCCAGAGACTGGAACACCCTGAAAATTTGAAGCCCAAAATCCAATTTTGACCCGGTGTGCTCGGTTTTAGCCATGATGTGGCCGGCCATATTCACTCCAAAGCGCCTCGAATTTTCATGGTATTCATGTTATATCACATATAATATTCTGCAGTTGTTTAAAAAAAATTTGGAAACTTTTTAAAATCGACAGAAACTAAGTTATCGTATTGGGTGTTGCGAAGTAGTTTCGGTTTCGTAATCCTAGCAAATATCGTCTAATTTTCTAGCCTGTCTCTGATACCACTGTTGGGTTACCTAGCACGACAGCAAGGTTTCGGGAGGCATCATTCATGCCAATTTTAAAAATTTGCCTTGCTAGCTAACCCTTACCGTAGAATCATAACTAGAAAATCCGACGAAACAATATGCAAACAACTTTGCAAAGAAGTGAACAAGGAATACAACCTTTGTAGACCGGTCCTTCACCTCAATAACTCCGTGTAGTAGTCCCTTCGCTGCGATCCATAAACCCCCGGACTCTTGAGAAGCTCCACAAGATGTACGGAACAAGCTTGCTAGAAGTGTAACACCCTAATTCATTTATACCAGTTCTTTTGGGTAATTCTTTATTTATGGCTATTTCTTGATTTATTGTTGTTTGGGTGTGAATAGTATAGTTGGCATCTGTATTTGCATCCGACCCGACCCGCTTGCTGGATACCCGTCTTGATTCCTGTTTATGATTTATCCCGGATTGTTAGGTGGATCCGTGCACTTTCATATTTTTTTTATATACTGCATACTGGCATTTTATCTGGCATCTGCATATTTTTCAATATAACATATAAAGTCAAGTAAAATATTTTAAAAATATATAGCATGGCCTGCATGATATCCCTAACCCTGTCGTAGCATCCGCGCATCTTGTTCTCGTCCCGTTCAATGAAACGGACTCGTTTGGATGGCTACGTGCAAGTGCGTGCATCCGTTATTGGGGGTATACTTTTTCGTTACCCAGATATCCTATTTTGATGTTGGTCGACATGTATATTATTCGAATTTTAAAACTAGATTTTTAGACCCAACACGGGCGTGTTTTAGAGTAATTTTGTATTAACCTAAAACTCAATTTTAACTATTATAATATTCATTTATATTTTAACAGATTCGTTTAGATTTTAAAAGAAACAAAAATTATCTTAAAACCCCTAATCTCAATCTCTTTGTCTCTCTCTCCACTAAAAATATTTTGTAAATCCTCACAAATCTTCTTTCCTTCATCCTATTCTCACCACTCTCTCTCTCTCTCTTCTATTTCTTTGGCTCAGGATCTCGTCACCTCCCTTCTTCCCATACACTCACCCCCTCCTTCCTCGTGTTCCTCACGAGAAAACCCTAACCTCCGCCACCTTGTTACCACCGCATCTCGCCTGCGCACCACGCCGCCGGAGCTCTGACCCATCGTCGACATTCCCTTCGCCTCGCCTCTGTCCTCAAGAACCACTCCAGAGAACCCGGAGAGCATAGCCCTTTCTCTTTCTTCTTCTTCTAATCTTCTTCTCTTCTTGATTCGTGCATTTTTCGGTGATCGCCGAAGCCGTGCCATCACCGACGATCCGGGCGACCCAGTGGACATCCTTATCCAGCGTGGTCCGTTCCTGCATTGCTTGGTTCAGTCCCGTGTGCGCTGTGTATGCATTGCGACATTTACCCGACGTCGGACGCAGCGTACGCACCCCGTCGTGAGATCCGTTCAGGCAAGTTTATCTTGCTACATGCTATGCTATTATATTTGTATTTATATGAATAAAAATATCACATATTTACTGCATTGTGCATCCATATTACTGTTTTACTGTTTTCGGATAGCCGTTCGTATCCGTATCATTCGTTACATATCTAGTCGCATGCAAGTCTATCTTGCTACATGCTATGATACATATTTTGCATCCATATGAATAAAAATATCACATGTTTACTGCATTGTACATCCATATTACTGATTTACTGTTTTCGGATAACCGTACGCATCCATATCATTAATTACATATCTGGTTGCATGCAAGTTAGCTTGATACATGCTATATTATTATACTTGCATCTATATTAATAAAAATATTGCATATTTATTGTATTGTGCATCCATATTACAGTTTTACCGTTTTCCCGATATCTGTTCGCATCCGTACAATTTATTATGTATCTAGTCGCATGCCATGTCATACTATTTCATATTACTGTTACCTTGGCACCACATGCTTGATAATGTGCATCCTACGTAGTCATGGAGTTGCAGATGAAATCCCTGATAGATATTTGTGCATTCGTGTTTTACTGTACATCCATACTTTTATCGTGCATCCGTACTTGCTACAGTTTTATTATGAGCATCCATTTGATACCTGTGCACTACCTGTCATGACCTGATACACAACTACTTGACATGTTGCCTGATCCTGTTTCTAATGCCGACAATCCTGACATGTTGTCCTGACGGACGTATCATGTTGTCTACATAGACAAACATGTACCTGCCTGATCCTGTGTTGGCATTAACTCCAGATTTATCAATATCTGACTTGAACACATAACTTGGGGGTAAGGGGAAATCAATGATGAAACTTGACTTGTAACTCAACAGTTTGACACTTATACTGATCAGTTTTACGGGCTAGGCCAGCCCCGGGATGATGATGCTGACATCATTCATCTGTACATGTTTCCTGTTTAATACCTAGTGGCATGTCTCGGTTTCAGCCCGAGAATCTGGACCGTAGTCCCGGGCATGCACGGGATACTATTGAGTTACATCGACGATTCATTAAATTGATTTCAAAGACTTGAGAGTAACTAACCCAGTAGTATAGATTATTCACCGCACGTCACATACACTGATACACTTCACTGTTCTATATTCATGTTACTGTTATACACTCATTACTGTTCATACTCATGCCTGCATATCTCGTGTATCCTGTTCATTATTATTGTTTGATATTATGACGCACTGACGTCTGGGTTTTGTATGGCTCAGATCCTCTATCTTTGACGTAGGCTGATCAGGAGTATTTCAACCATCAGGCCGAGCAGTGAGGATCCTGTTAGTATCTAGTTTAGTTTAGTTTTATTTCCGTACTTTCATTTCCTGATGTGAGCCCGTATTTGGGACGTATTTTCCAGATGTTATTGTTTATTGGATTTATTGCTTCCGCATATTATTTCTTGACTCGTTTATTCTGGCGTATGGACATGTACTAGATAGTTTATTTTTATTTTCCTGTTCTTGATATCTTCTAGACAGCCGTAATATGACTGTGGAGGGATGTTTCCTAGCCATAGGTAGCATGGTTGGCTCTGTCACGTGCCGATCTTAGCGCATTCTGGGAAGCGGGGCGTGACAGGGTTTGTTTGGTATCAGAGACATAGGATTTAGGCTAATCGGGTTTGATTCTTTTGTAGTTGGGTATTGGACCCAATACACGAATCAGAAAACTCGTAATTAGGAACATGTCCTGCCACATTGTTCTCGTGATTCTTGAATCTTATCTTTCTCTTGATCCTTTGTCTTGACGATATGCAAACAACTTTGCATCTCGGCTTGAAATCCTTTTGGTTTCCTATTGTTTCTCCCTTCCTGTTCTTTCAATTCTGATACTAGGATTTGGGCGACTTGAACGGAGTTATGTGATTGCAACTATGAACTGCAGTATGGTTACAATGCGGTACTCTATTTAAGTAACTTGGAGTCCTAGTCTTGATTCATTTCCTTGTTTTATGATCGTTATATTACTTTACTTCTCTCGATTTCATTACTTACCAGTTCATGTTTTATCGTCAGCTTGAATCCTATTTACCGTGCTTATTTTCTTCAGTGTTTGGCTTCAGATGAAGTTGTTTCCGGTATCCTACTTGTTCATGATTTTCCCGCATTAGCATTATTCGATTCTGGTGCATCCCATTGTTTTATGTCGTCCAAGTTTATTACTGCACATTCGATTTCTTGCACGCCCATGTCTTGTTGCTGGGACATACACACTTGGAACGGGAAGATCATATCTAGTAGTGAGTGCAAGAATTGTTCGGTTGTTATCTGCGGACGGGAGTTATTTGCAGATTTCTTGGTGATCGATACTGGAAGTTATGATGTTGTCTTGGGAATGGATTTTCTCGGCACTTTCCATGCTCACATTGATTGTAGGGCAAAGAAAGTGATTTTCCAGATTCCCGGACATCCGGAGTTTATTTTTGCTGGAGGCGGCAGTTCTATCAGGCCAGTCGAGTTTAGGGATAGGCCGACAAGCACCGTTCTTTCGTCGATGGAAATTGATAAGGAGGAAGCGCCAGCTGTAGTTCGAGAGTTTATGGACGTATTCGAGGACATCTCGGGTTTACCACCAAAACGAGATGTGGAGTTCGCGATCGATCTTGTTCCTGGTGCAGCGCCAATCTCAAAGGTGTACTATCCAATGGCACCAGTAGAGTTGGAAGAAGTAATGTAACAACTCCGATTTTTGTATACCTAAATTTGCTTTAAATTTGAAGTATACTTGGAGTATTGATGTTGCTGATAACATTTTAAGTATCTACTTTCCTACAATAATTACAAGAAGGAGCTTGTAGCTCATTGGTAATACCTTGCACTGCTGAACCAAGCCACCAGAGTTCGAATCCTATGCCCCACATAATTTTTATATCATTTTGTTTTAATTTTTTAGGAAGTCAAACGGTCAAACAGCCATAACACATGAAATTAATGTGGTATATAAAAAATGAAGTACACCAAAATCCCCCCCAGACGAAACCACACCCAACGAGACCCGACTCGGCCCCGACTCGGCCAAGTCGGCCGGCGACTCGGCCGAATCGGCCGGCGCCGCAGGCCGGACTCGGCCGATCGGCCGAGTCGTCAACACGAAAAAAATTCGTGTTGACTTGGTCAATACCCCTGCATACTCTAAATTCCCAGAACTGTTACCCAATTCCCATTACACCTCTTTTAATTCCAAATTTAATGAAATTTTAATGAATTTTTACATTTTTTAAATATTTTTTAATCCAAACCCTAACCCTAGCCTAGCCCTATATAAACACCCCTACCCTCTACTATTTCACCTCACAACTCTAAGTCCACTCTCCCAAATTCTCGAGAACTCGGTACAAAGAGCGAGAAGCGAAGCGCTGCCGAAACCGACGACGGATTCCGGCGATCGTACTAGAACCTTCGCGACGTTTTCGACGCATCGACAACCATCACTTCCTTAGCCTCCTTAGTTTGTCCAAACCCGTAAGTCCCATCTCTTCTATCTCTCTTTTCTTTTAATACAAAAATACGACTTTTTGGAACCCGACGAAAATCGGAACAAACCGATTTCCGATTCGGTTTTTCTATAAATTTCCACTTGTCACCTAATACATAATACCTAAACCTATATATGATGACTATTAATCACCTAGAAATCCATTTAAACAAAGTTTCTCACATGAAATGATAGCTTTCTTATAAAAACGTATTCTTTTCATAAAAATACCATGAAGTTTATTTTTCTTCGTTTAATCAATTCCCTCACTCCTAAATATGTTTATCTTGATCAATAAACTTGTAGAAATCAATTTGAATGAGTTTTCACACATGAAATGATAATGTTTTCAAATACCGTATTCTTGCGCGTTAATACCTTCAAGTTTAATATATCATGTTTAACCTCTAAACTTCATTAAAACTTAAAATAAGTCACGAGGTAATGACCTACCTCTACACACACACAAATATAACCTTAATTGATAAACGTCAAAACATAGAATACGAAAATACAAGACTTTTCACGAAAATACCCTTTTCTTTATAAACCTTTTCTAAAAAGTTCTAAGTTGTTTACAATTTTAAAACAATATCTTTTAATAGGAAAATACGATATGTCATGGACATCGATCGTTTATCTAAACTGACTTTGTGGTGTCTAGGCTAGGCAAGTGAGCTTGGGTAACTTTAAAAGGCCCGTCTCACGATTCGTGAGCGGATCCCTCCCTCCTCACTTGTACTTATCTGGCCACAATTGGCGGTGAAGAGGCGATTTGAGGCTTCTAATGACTTGTCGTTTAGACCCTTAGAAATAGGCTAGTTGGCTTAGGAAGCCCTAGAAACTAAAATACAGAAAACTATACTCTTTTACAAATAAATACCTTTTATTTATAAAACCGTTTTCCTAAATGAATAGTATTTGTTAAATCTAAGCAAAGTGCCACTACAACCCACTTTTGGGGAACCCGTTAGGGATAGTACGGTTCATCGTGCACCCGCGGGCTAGTAGTGCGAGATTCAGACCTCCGCAAGGAGCATTCGGTCTCGAAAGGTTTAAAATACGGCATTTAAGAAAAATGAGATTTTGGGAAAATAAAATATTTATTTAAAATTATTCATGTGTTAATATATATAATTATCATTTAAACACCTATTTTATCATAAGATAAAGTTTCCACTTTTTTTCCAAAAATTACAAGATTAAAAGTTACATTAAAATACCATGAATTTTAAATAAAACAATTAATACTTTTATTAGGATATATTCATTATAATAACACAAATAAAAGTTACACTCATCATAACTATAAAGACGAATAATAAATACTTGAGGTGTATTTTGAAAACTATACAAAAGTACTTTTTACATAAAACCCCCTCAAGTTTTATAAATTACAATAAGGCCCCTAACAATCATTGAACTTCAAATTACCTTTCTTTTAGTCTGACTCGGGTTAGAGTCTGACTATTTCTGACTTGAATATGATTCAAGTCAATCTATATTCTTTTATATTCCAACACAATAATGAATACATGAATTCCTGAATCCAGTTAACAATCTGTTCATTTTGACTGAATCAAACCATGGATATTCATCCATTATCCTGATATTCCATTTACCTGATTATACAGTTACAACATGTTACTGATATCATGGTTTTGGTCAGTCACCCAATTTACACAATACATTACAACAATACTGTTAAAACACTACGGGGTTTAAGGGGTAGATTGGTACGGAAGGTGTTAAAGGTGGCACGAGGTGGTCAGATTAAGACACCTAACCTAAATCCTATTACTGTTATACCGTGGCATAACGGTTCCTTGTACTTCCCTTTTGCCCTGATCTCTAGCATATAGAGATCCCTCTCGTATACACTGGTATCCTTCTGTACCGAGCTACAAACAACAGCGTTAACTCAATATTCCATAATATTCAACAATGTAATACTTTAGAAAATAATTTTACACTGTCATTCTAATTCTTCCTTATCTTTGGGACTTACCGAGCGACCTGTTCGCTGACGACATTCTATTTCTTTCTTCTTTGAATGTCGTCAGGTGCGTTGGACCAAGCTGAGATCGAGCCCACCGGTGAAGATTTGGAGCAGTTCCACGAAGATCCCGAGCTTTAGATATTGTACCTTGTTCTTTCCAGTATTTTCATTTACTGTTATGCCACTGTTTAGGCATTGCTTTTCATTTCAGTTGTATTTTCTTTTCATGCATTGTACAAAGAATGTTATTAATAAAAGTTGTTATTTCTATATCTTTCATCTCTTGTGATTTACTTTATATTGCTTAGCTACGCTTAGCGTATGTACTTCTGAGTACATACGTAGCGGACCTTGTCGCGTCCACTTCGCCGTACACTGGGAAGCGGGGCGTGATAAGTAAAGAAGCAGGTTACCGAATTGCTAGAGAAGGGTTGGATTCGCAGCAGTAATTCATCTTGGGGAGCTCCAGTTCTTCTAGTCAAGAAGAAAGATGGCACAATGAGGATGTGCATCGATTATCGAGAATTAAACCGGGTGACTATTAAGAACAAGTACCCGATACCTCGCATTGGCGAATTGTTCGAGCAACTCAGTAGCGCGAGGGTATTCTCGAAGCTGGATTTGCGGTCCGGATATCATCAAGTTCGAGTTAAATCAGAGGATATCTGCAAGCCTGCGTTCCGAACTCGATATGGACATTACGAGTATTTAGTGATGCCATTCGGAGTCACGAATGCACCGGCGATATTTATGGACTTGATGAACTGAATCTTTTCACCGTTCTTGGACCAGTTTATAGTGGTGTTCATCGATGATATTCTGGTCTACTCGAGGAGCCTAAAAGAGCATGCAGAACACTTGAGGATCGCACTGCAGACGTTGAGGCATGAAAGATTATATGCAAAGATGAGCAAGTGCGAGTATTGGCTTGAAGAAGTGAAGTTTTTGGGGCATGTCGTATCCGGAGATGGAATCGCCGTTGACCCTGAGAAGTTTGCAGCAATTCAAGATTGGCCGATTCCGAAGAACGTAGCAGAGATCAGAAGTTTTCTTGGACTTGCCGGATATTACAGAAGGTTCGTGGAGAATTTTACTCGTTTAGTTGAGCCTTTGACCAAGCTTACGCGGAAGGATGTACCGTTCGTTTGGACGGATAGTTGTGCGTCAGCTTTTGAGGCGTTGAAGCAAAGATTGACAACCGCTCCTATTTTGATCGTACCATACGGTTCCGGAGGATTAGTGATTCACAGCGACGCATCTGGGAAAGACTTGGGATGTGTTTTAATGCAGCATGGGAAGGTTATAGCCTACGCATCGAGACAGTTGAAGACCCATGAGAAGAATTACCCAACTCACAGCAGCTGTGATTTTCGCTTTGAAGATTTGGAGACACTACTTATTAGGCGAAAGGGTCGAAGTGTTCACCGATCACAAAAGCCTAAAGTACGTGTTCACGCAGAAAGAGCTCAACATGAGGCAGCGTAGATGGTTGGAACTGATGGCTGACTACGATCTTGATCTAAAATACCATCCGGGGAAAGTTAATGTAGTGTCAGATGCGCTTAGTCGGTTGCCAGCAATTCGGATGTTGACAGCACACAGAGAGCTTACCAATGATTTTCGGAGATTCGAGTTGGAGGTCGTGTTACCGCATTCTTCAGGATAGTTGATGCAGCTGCAAGTACAGTCGTCATTGATCGATAATATTAAAGAAGTGCAGTCGCACGATCCAAGGTTGCAGAAGTTTCGAGAATAGGTAGAAGCGGGGCTTCAAACAGACTTGTTGATTCATGAAGATGGTTCGTTGCATTATGGTAGCCGTTTGTGTGTGCCGAAAGGAGACATTCGCGAAGAAATTATGAAGGAGGCGCACAGTTCCGCATATTCCGTACATCCAGGAGGCACGAAGATGTACCGTGATCTACGACAGCATTTCTGGTGGGAAGGCATGAAATGGAAGATTGGCCGCTTTGTAGCGAAGTGCTTGGTGTGTCAACAAGTTAAGGCTGAACATCAAAGAGTAGCTGGTTTATTGCAACCACTTCCGATTCCTCAGTGGAAGTGGGAACATATAACCATGGATTTCATGACAGCTTTACCGCGGAGTCCAAAGGGCAACAATGCAGTTTGGGTGATTGTTGATCGATTGACCAAGGCAGCTCATTTCATACCGTTTCGGGTTGGTCAGTCAACGGAATCGTTAGCAGAGCGGTACATGCAGGAGATTGTGAGATTGCATGGTGTACCTATAAGCATCGTTTCCGATCGTGATACCCGATTCTTATCGCACTTCTGGAGGAGTTTACAGGAAAGTTTGGAGACGCGATTGAAGTTTAGCACCGCTTATCATCCTCAGACAGATGGCCAGTCGGAGAGAATGATCCAAACACTTGAAGACATGTTGAGATCTTGCATGTTGGACTTCAAGGGTTCATGGGAGGATCATCTACACTTAGTGGAGTTCTCATATAATAATAGCTTTCAGGCGACTATTCAGATGGCTCCATTCGAAGTATTGTATGGTCGCAAGTGTCGCTCACCCGTTTGTTGGGACGATGTTGGAGAACGAAGATTGTTGGGACTAGATTTGATCGTGCAAACAGTAGAGAAGGTTAATACTATCCGAAATCAAATGAAGGCAGCACAGGATCGGCAGAAGAGTTGTGCCGATACATCGAGAAGACCTCTAGTGTTCATTGTTGGTGATCTTGTATTTTTGAAGATATCACCGACTAGAGGAGTGATTCGTTTTGGGAGTCGAGGCAAGCTTAGTCCTTGATTCGTGGAGCCGTTCGAGATTATTGAGCGTGTTGGAGAAGTGGCTTATCGATTGACGTTACCACCATCTTTGGTGAATATTCATGACATGTTTCATGTATCTCAACTCCGTAAGTATGTTCGAGATGAAACACACATGCTAGATCATTCGGAGCTGACAGTAAGGAAGGACTTGACCTATGAAGAACGACCGATGTCGATTGTCGATCGAAAAGAAAAAGTCCTTAAGAACAAGATTATCCCTCCCATACTTGTTTCTTGGGGGAATCGCTCGCACGGAGAATCGACTTGGGAACGAGAAGACGAGATTCGACAGAAGTTTCCAGATCTCTTCTTGTAGATTCATGTTTGTTTGTCTTTTCTTGTTCCGGGAATTTCGAGGACGAAATTCTTTTGTAATTGGGTATAATGTAACACCCTAATTCATTTATACCAGTTCTTTTGGGTAATTCTTTATTTATGGCTATTTCTTGATTTATTGTTGTTTGGGTGTGAATAGTATAGTTGGCATCTGTATTTGCTTCCAACCCGACCCGCTTGCTGGAAGCCCGTCTTGATTCCTGTTTATGATTTATCCCGGCTTGTTAGGTGGATCCGTGCTCTTTCATATTTTTTTTATATACTGCATACTGGCATTTTATCTGGCATCTGCATATTTTTCAATATAACATATAAAGTCAAGTAAAATATTTTAAAAATATATAGCATGGCCTGCATGATACCCCTGACCTTGTCGTAGCATCCGTGCATCTTGTTCTCGTCCCATTCAATGAAACAGACTCGTTTGGATGGCTATGTGCACGTGCGTGCATCCGTTCTTGGGGGTATAATTTTTCATTACCCGGATATCCTGTTTTGATGTTGGTCGACACGTATATTATCCGTATTTTAAAACTAGATTTTTAGACCCAACCCGGGCGTGTTTTGGAGTAATTTTGTATTAACCTAAAACTCAATTTTAACTATTATAATATTCATTTATATTTTAACAGATTCGTTTAGATTTTAAAAGAAACTAAAAATATCTTAAAACCCCTAATCTCAATCTCCCTGTCTCTCTCTCTCCACTAAAAAGATTTTGTAAATCCTCAAAAATCTTCTTTCCCTCCTCCTATTCTCACCGCTCTCTCTCTCTCTCTTCTATTTCTTTGGCTCAGGATCTCGTCACCTCCCTTCTTCCCATACACTCACCCCCTCCTTCCTCGTGTTCCTTGCGAGAAAACCCTAACCTCCGCCGCCTCGTTACCGCCGCATCTCGCCTGCGCACCTCGCCGCTGGAGCTCTGACCCATCGTCGACATTCCCTTCGCCTCGCTTCTGTCCCCAAGAACCACTCTAGAGAACCCAGAGAGCACAACCCCTTCTCTTTCTTCTTCTTCTAATCTTCTTCTCTTCATGATTCGTGCGTTTTCCGGGGATCGCAGGAGCCGTGCCATCACCGACGATCCGGGCGATCTAGTAGACATCCTTATCCAGCGTGGTCCGTTCCTGCATTGCTTGGTTCAGTCCCGTGTGCGCCGTGTGCGCCGTGTGTGCATTGCAACGTTTACACGACGTCGGACGCAGCGTACGCACCCCGTCGTGAGATCCGTTCAAGCAAGTTTATCTTGCTACATGCTATGCTATTATATTTGTATCTATATAAAAAAAATACCACATATTTACTGCATTGTGCATCCATGTTACTGTTTTACTATTTTCGGATAGCCGTTCTTATCCGTATCATTCATTACATATCTAGTCGCATGCAAGTTTATCTTGCTACATACTATGATACATATTTTGCATCCATATGAATAAAAATATCACATGTTTACTGCATTGTACATCCATATTACTGATTTACTGTTTTCGGATAGCCGTAGGCATCCATATCATTAATTACATATCTGGTTGCATGAAAGTTAGCTTGATACATGCTATATTATTATACTTGCATCTATATTAATAAAAATATTGCATATTTATTGTATTGTGCATCCATGTTACAGTTTTACCGTTTTCCCGATATCCGTTCGCATCCGTACAATTTATTATATATCTAGTCGCATGTCATGCCATACTATTTCACATTACTGTTACCTTGGCACCCCATGCTTGATAATGTGCATCCTACGTAGTCATGGAGTTGCAGATGAAATCCCTGATAGATATTTGTGCATTCGTGTTTTACTGTACATCCATACTTTTATCGTGCATCCGTACTTGCTACAGTTTTATTATGAGCATCCATTTGATACCTGTGCACTACCTGTCATGACCTGATACACCACTACTTGACATGTTGCCTGATCCTGTTTCTAATGCCGACAATCCTGACATGTTGTCCTGACGGACGTATCATGTTGTCTACGTAGACAAACATGTACCTGCCTGATCCTGTGTTGGCATTAACTCCAGATTTATCAATACCTGACTTGAACACATAACTTGGGGGTAAGGGGAAATCAATGATGAAACCTGACTTATAACTCAACAGTTCGACACTTATACTGATCAGTTTTACGGGCTAGGTCAGCCCTGGGATGCTGCTGCTGACATCATTCATCTGTACATGTTTCCTTTTTAATGCCTGGCGGCATATCTCGGTTTCAGCCTGAGAATCTGGACCGTGGTCCCGGGCATGCACAGGATACTATTGAGTTACATCGACGATTCATTAAATTGATTTCAAAGACTTGAGAGTAACCAACCCAGTAGTATAGATTATTCACAGCACGTCACATACACTGATACACTTCACTGTTCTATATTCATGTTACTGTTATACACTCATTACTGTTCATACTCATGCCTGCATATCTCGTGTATCCTGTTCATTATTATTATTTGATATTATGACGCACTGACATCTGGGTTTTGCATGGCCCAGATCCTCTATCTTTGACGCAGGCTGATCAGGAGTATTTCCACCATCAGGCCGAGCTGTGAGGATCCTATTAGTATCTAGTTTAGTTTATTTTTATTTTCATACTTTCATTTCCTGATGTGAGCCCGTATTTGGGACGTACTTTCCAGATATTATTGTTTATTGGATTTATTGCTTCCGCATATTATTTCTTGACTCGTTTATTCTGGCATATGGACATGTACTAGATAGTTTATTTTTATTTTCCTGTTCTTGATATCTTCTAGACAGCCGTAATGTGACTGTGGAGGGATATTTCCTAGCCACGGGTAGCATGGTTGGCTCTGTCACGTGCCGATCTTAGCGCACTCTGGGAAGTGGGGCGTGACAAGAAGTCTTCGAGGCCGAAAATGATCTACGTCGAGGAGACACTAACCCAAGCTACCTCTTCACTAATTGTGGAATTAGTGAAGCAAACACCCTTTACTAAATGGCTGGTAGTAAAGGATGACGAAGTAGGAATTTTGCTCATTTTAGAAATAATTTTCTCACTATTTTTCCATCATCTCCATTGAAGTTAGAAAGGTTTGAGGAAGAAGAAGAAGAAGAAATCTCTCATGATAAAATTATCAAGTCAAGAATGGCAACCATGGGTGAGTTAACATCATATGCTAACCCTTGTAAAGAGTTTACCATGGCTAAGTAATAATGGTTAGGTTTATAAATATCTTAGGTAAAACAAATTAGTGGACTTGGTCAATGAATACTACAAGCTTCTACAAGCTACTAGCCATGACAAAATCCCACCATTTTGTAATTACCAAAATAAATAAAAACCCTAATTATCATCATAAGCATGTGTGTGCCTCATACACCCATCTTGCATGTATCATCAAACATGACACAATATCATGTACACAAATATATATCATATATATACAATGTGCACAAAGTGAGAAAAGAAAAGAAATCATAAGTGAGCAAGTATTAGTTAATGTAACTTAATATATCAAATATATAATTATACATTAAATTATTAAATCAACACTTGATTTAATAATCCGGCTATATCGCATATAACCGACTAATATCAAATGTAACAACTTATCGAATCAACACTTGATCCGATAACCCGGCTATATCGCATATAACCGACCGATGTCACATGTCGCGAGAATAGAATACAGTATCACATATCGTATTAATCTCGGTCCCGCACATATCACATATATGCTCCTACTCCGTTTCGCTTGAGCCAGGAAATCTCTGTGTAGGACTCTAAAGACTCGTCAATACGCCGGTAGTAAGTGATGATCATATCATACACCCACAAGCCGCAAACGGTCTGCTAAACGTAACGGCCACCCGGGTATTGAGCGATCAGAAGATTAACAAGCAAGCCTACTCGTACTCCTGCGAATCCAATCAGTAACACTACCGTACAGTCCGGTCTCTTCGTCTGATATGTCGCATATCACAGCCTGGAGGTGGTATAGCGTCAGACCCCAATAGCTTGATAAGTCATGCCGATACAAGGTCCATAACGGTTCGAGAAACTACTGATAATACTTACCAGTAAATCTCAGCAACCCTGACCAGGGATTTCCTGTTATGGCCAATCGAGCATAGCGCAACATCAGCTCCTAATACCGGGAGAGACGAAACCCCTCCTATTGCTCATTACCTCCATGTGACTCGGGACTATACCCAAAAACCACCTTTTTGCACGATCTCTTGACCGTGGTATGGTGGAAATCAAAACACAATGGGAATCATACAAGACTCTATGACGATCTCGGGTCTACAGACTAACCTGTACCAGTGTCACCAGAGAACTGCTATCCGACGATAGGTATAATACCATCTAGGAGTTCTCGGCGAGTCCGTTCAGTGTACCCAGTCTCCACTGAACACCCGTATACCTTCTCTGATGTCAAACACCAATGGATGTGGGATCATCCATCGCCCATCATATGGGTCGAGAAGCGTATACGCTAGTCTACTCTGGAGTATCGATGCCCTATCTCGATACTCCCACGACTAGGAACATTTGAAGGATGTACTTACCGACTACCGTGTCCCCACTAGTATGATCTGCATTATAATCCTGGTAGTCAAGTACTCATCATAAGGGCTTTATCAACATGTAATAGAGAGACAATAAGTGTACATGTTAAGATAAAGTGCAACCAGATAGCATACTATCATGTCGAGCAAGAAAGTCCTCCCTATATATGTCCAAGCATCCACTACAATATACATCGCATGTACAGTAATGGCCTCTAGGGCATACATATAACTAACAGAAAGCGGTGTGCCATCAAGCTGCAACGGAACCTGTGCGGCCAAACCTGCAAGAAAAACTGTGGCACAACGGGGGTGAGTTGCTAACTCATGAGTAGAAGACATCACCGGGTAGAAACCGAATGTATGACTATCTCCTAGGTCATACAGTACAATAATAATATATAATGACTTCGAGTGGTAATAAGATATGCATATGTATAACAATACTCAAGTAATCATGTCGAAGTCATAATGTAATACCATGACATATGTAAATATATGTATTAGTGTAAATGTAATGTCAAGTACTCGTGTCCGTATCATAAAGTGACTACATGGCAAATGTATCATGTATAAATGCATCATCCAACGTGTGTCCAGCAACGACACACAAAATCATGAAAAACCTGAGTGCCCATCATCGACACTAAAAAACATCATGAAAACTGTGTCCGTCAGCGACACATAATACTCATATCTCGGGCTCCGTCTGTCCGGATCGGCCCATATCCATCCGATCTCACGACTACGGTCGGTATCCTTCAAATATCCGCCGTGCCAAACTATCATCGGTTGGTAGTGCTCCCCTGCCAGGCTCAACGTTTCTATCTCTCTATACTGCCTTCTTGCCCCGGGGTACCGCACCGAGTCCACTATGTACCCGCAGACGGTGCCGCCCACGCTCCTCGTGGCGGGTAATCATATATCATATATGCTCCAGAACCGAGAAATCTCATGGTGCACGCCACACACATCATATCAATGGAAAACCGCATTTTTCTTTTTAAAAGGAGCATATGTTTTTAATTACACATGTGGTTTCCCAAATCCAGAAATCTCATGAAAATCGGAATCTCATAATCATGAGCTAATAATGAACAATGAATATCGGCATGAAGCCCCTCAACAGTGCATAAACAGAAAGAATATATGAATGCATGCGGCATCTAAGTAATGAATGCAATATCTAAACTAGCAAGTGAGATCATGAATACTAACAATATAATTAACTATCAGCTATCAGGTTATACGAGTGAGATAACGGTTTCTAATGTGTACGTGGCATGGCAATTTCCGATGATGATGTGTGTGAGCCGGCAAGCAAGTGTATGTGCAACATACGCATCATCGGTAATAGTGCATGTGTCCTAGCAGACGAGATCATAACCGCTAATGGAAGAACAGGTATAAATATACAATGCAGAAAAGTAAACGCAACATTATAAAATATACATACATACATACATATATATATATACACGATCCATACGGTTACCGTATTTAAAATAGTACGAATCGTTGTTTTTAGAAAAGTAAGGCTACGGTGTTTTAGAAGAAAAGAGATATCATTTTGAAAATCCGTAGCGTCCCTCGGTTGCTTTTTGAATAGACAGACGATTCGCTAGTTTTGAAAATAGGTATGACTTTAAGCCTATTCTGACATCTACTTAAATAATTAAGAAACTAAACTAAAAGGCTAAACTAAACCCGAGTCAAAAGTAAGTAGACATCTATACGTATCCGAGTCGATATATCTGGTAGTCGGCGATTCAACCTCATAGCATCACGTACGGTATAACCCATCGTACGGCATCCTCGGATCAAGAGTGCGGATCAATCATCTTATATATATCTCGTACGGTATAGTCCGTCGTACGGCATCCTCAAAATCGAGGGTACCGGTCAAATATCATTTATAAATCATCATTCGTACGGTATCATCCATCGTACTATATCATAATCACGGATATGGATCTAAGGTCTCGTACACTCTATTATACTATCAGGTCACATGCTATCGCATGTTATGTGTATTTCGCCCAATGATCCTTTAATATATCATATCATATACGAGGTCTCACTCGATCATATATCAACCTCACGACATTATGTCCGATCATATCCATATAACATATCATATCCTCATCTTACACGTATATGTATACTATATATATATATACATATCCATATATATATACACACACATATATATACATATACACCCATATTGTAACAAGTGTGTGTGTGCGCGCGCGCTGTGCGCAATAAAATAAAACTAATGGCTCACGACTAAGGAAAAATAACGCTAGGGGTAGACCTTACTATGAGTACGCATAATATATCCTAAGGTTTTCTAGAACCCTATTTTCTAAGTATCCAAGTCTCGCATAAACATATATACATAGGATACTACAGTTGCGGGGTGCTAAACGCCATCCACCCGACTTCCCCCGTAGATATACATCTACTCACATTCGATCCTCGCCTGCTGAAGTCGATGATGCATTGCTCTCCCTTGTCGTCCCGATGTCCACACGAAGGTACCTACAGTTCAAATACGTCGTATCTAAACAAGAATCGAATACGAAAACCGATACGGCACGTGGAGTGCACATATGTTAGAACCTACGGCTTACGCATGCAAGAATAATCAAACAACTTTCGACGTTGTCGTACAAACATCAATCGACCGAGATAAAACCCAAATATCAAAACTCAAGTTAACAAAACTCGCAAAACCAAATCAGCAACTCAAGAAAACACCTCCAGATTTTGCCTCAGGTGAAATTGGGATATTTTGCATATGGGATAGGTCTAATTACAAGACAAAGGAGCCATGGACTAAGCACGAAGCCAAACCCTTATGCCTAGGCCGCAATTTGTGGCCAAAACTCATTTATTGGCGGCCAAAAAGATTGGTTGGGGTCTCGGGTTTCAGGGGTAGCTTCTAGGTTGCCTGCTTGTCTCACTATAATCGCTAAATATTTTTCAGAACTCACAAGTAGTAGCAGATCCTAATATATCACCACAATCCCCACAAAATCCGATATCGGTGAATTTCCAGTTTTCATATTTGGATTTCTAACCTCGAGTTTGGCCAGAATTCTAACACTAGATGGCTTGTGGTCACTATCTAATTCTCAAGTACACCTTCACAATTCATAACATCACCTAATTCTCAACTTAGAATTTTCCATCATCACTAATCCACATTTGTTTGATTCTAAACTACACTAGGAGATAAGGAAACTCAAATTCTAAACTAAAGGTGTAGGATTTACCTCATCTGGCAACTCAAGACAATTCTAAGGATGCCTAAAGTGTTCAAAATCTCCACTTGATTGATCCATCATGCTTGAAAAGAGGTGTGATCATTTTTAGTGAAGGGAGTGTGAGGTTTTATGATGGTTTAGGGGGTGGTGCATGGTGGAAGAGGAGGTGGAGGAAGAGGGAGATGGAGGAGGAGAAAATGAAGAGGAGTAATGAAATGAAGTGGAGAAGGAATGAGGTGCCATGGTTCACACACACTCTCTCTCTCTCGTCCATCACTCCATGTCCCCCTTTTCAAAATATCTCACAAATTCTTTTTCCTTTTAATTTTAAAACAAAAATCAAAACCATAAGGTAGCAAATGAAGCATGGCTATCAAAAATGAAACAAGTGTTTTGCAACATGTTTTGTTGCATGCCATGTATATAACAAGATTAATGCATAATTAGTGAAAATTAATCAAGTTCAGCATTAAAATTGTATACTAACAATTATATAATAATCTATAAATGCTCAATTCACATAATTTCTTTCAAAATTAATAATTCTTATTAATTTTTCAAATGTTTTCCAAACTATCGGTATATAGTTATACCATATCATTAAAACTAATTCTCATACTTTAATAATATTCATGAAATTTATTATATTAATTATTTAAATTCCCAAAAATAATATTTTATTTTCTGAAATGTTACACACGTGCAAAGCACATAATAGAATATTTTAACACCTGGTTAACAAAAGATATCAAACTGTAAATGAAGCTAAATATTATGGTATTTAAGTGCTGGAAAAAACCATTGTGGTATTATTCTGCAGAAAATATAAAACATTGTTGTATCATTAAGCAATTAACCAAAAATTTAACCATAGTTTATTTTTGAATGGATTTTGGGGCTCATAAATTATTGTTTTGCATCTCCTTTCTGGCTCTGTTTAAAAGTGATAGAGGTCCTTTTCGGGTCCCCGTCAGATGTTGTCTTCCGTCGATCTCCTGGTGGATTTTGGAGGTGATCTTCTGTTGCGTGTGAGTCTCAATGGGTTTAAGGAGATCGGTGATTTGAGGAGTTTAGCGCCGTGTACCTGCAAAGAAGTCCCGGGGTGGTTTGGTACCACCAAGGACCCTCCGACGATCAAGTTAGTACTAGATCCGAGCAGAGTAACGGCTAAGTGGAATCAAAAATGGCTTACTTCACCCCTCTGTGATGAGGTTTTTTTTTATAGCGGCGGCAGCACACAGTAGCAGGCGCGAGAATCTCGCCGGCAGTTACACTCCCAACATCACGCCCCCGTAATAAGCGGATCGCCCGTTAATGGGGATCGTGGTGGCGTGGAACGTGGGATGTTGCCGGTGGAGAATCCGCACATGGCGAGATTTGCGGAGCGGCGGTTACGCCTGTGAGTGGTAGAGTTGGTCGGTCGGAGGGACCGAGGAAGATGGTCTCGGCGGGAGAGTTCGGGAATGAGCGGGAGGGCCGAGGTAGCTTGGTCCTGTGGTAGCTCGGAGGCGAACTGAGAGGCCGAGGAGGCCAATTTGCAGGGGGCTCTAAGGTGAGCCAGCTTTGTGCTTGTAGGTCGGGTACAGGGGTGGCCTGGTCGGCCCCCTGTGGGCCCTCACTTCTGAGTTTCGGGACATGTCATCTGCCACGTGTCCTGATCTAGGAGGTCACCAATATAGAGCATCATCATTAACCCCCCACTCTTGTCCCGACCAGCTGGCGGGTCGGGTCAAGAGTGGACTGCCGGGCCGCCCCGGGCGAGCTCCTTCCTAAGATTTCGTCGGGACGCGTCCCCGGGCTGTCAGCTGCCTTTTCTGCCAGCGAATCAGGGGGAAATCTCTACATTTAAGGAAGGTGCGCCGGTTCGTGCATCCTGTCACTGAAACGACGGTCTGCGTGTCAAGCGTCGGTTGGCCGACGCGACGTGTGCAGACCTGCGGCGTCTGATGGGATACGGCCCAGTGCGGGAACGACAAGCGGAGCGATCGGTCGTCGAGTTGATTTCGATCACTTGCCAAGTGTGCCAAGCGCTGCTGAGAAGGAGGCATCTTTATGGCCCCGGAGTCGAGGGAGGATTACTCAGACTTGGATAGACCTGATGTCTCTTGTTGGGGCTGTGGATCCGCTATATGTGATGGGCTCAGTGGCCTTGTTATGAGGGCTACAAACCCACAGCGTCTGTTGGGCAGGAGGATGCCTATCGGGGATGACCGAGCAGGAAGCTACTCGGTTGATCCTGGTGAGGGCCTTGATCCCTGGCGTTGCGAGTAGGGAAGCTATCGGCCAGGGATAGCCGAGCAGGGAAGCCGCTCGGCTGCCTCTGGGAGGACTTTGATCCTTAGCGTTGGAGGGGTTGTAAGAAGCCTACTAAGGATAACCGGTCAGTGAAGCTGCGCGGTTGCCTCTAGGTGAGGGCTTTGATCTCTGGTGTCGTGGGTAGGCAACCGCCAGCCTGGGACGACCGAGAAGGGAAGCCGCTCGGCTGGCTCTAAGGGGGACTTTGATCCTTGTCTTTGTTGGGTAGGAAGCTTCCCGCAGGTATGCGCCAAGTAGGAAGGGGCTCGACGGCCTCACGAAGAGGGCTTCAGATCCTCAGCGTCTGATGGGCAGGAGGATGCCCACTGGGGATGCGCCGAGCAGGAAGTAACTCGGCGGCCACGCGATTAGGGCTTCAGACCATCAGCGTCTGATGGGCAGGAGGATGCCCGCTGGGGATGCGTCGAGCAGGAAGGAACTCGGCGGCCTCACGATGAGGGCTTGAGATCCTCAACATCTAATGGGCAGGAGGATGCCCGCTGGGGATGCGCCGAGCAGGAAGGAACTCGGCGGCCTCACGATGAGGGCTTGAGATCCTCAGCATCTGATGGGCAGGAGGATGCCAGCCGGGGATGTGCCGAGCAGGAAGGAACTCGGCGGCCTCGCGATGAGGGCTTCAGACCATCAGCGTCTGATGGGCAGGAGGATACCCGCTGGGGATGCGCCGAGCAGGAAGGAACTCGGCGGCCTTGTGATGAGGGCTTCAGACCATCGGCATCTGATGAGCAGGAGGATGCCCGCTGGGGATGCGCTGAGCAGGAAGGAACTCGGCGGCCTCACGATGAGGGCTTGAGATCCTCAGCATCTGATGGGCAGGAGGATGCCCGCTGGGGATGCGCCGAGCAGGAAGGAACTCGGCGGCCTCACGATGAGGGCTTGATGCCTGGCGTTGTGGGGGTAGGGAAGCTACCAGCCAGGGATAGTCGAGCAGGGTAGCTGTAGGGCTGCCCCTTCGTAAGGGCTTTGATCCTTGGCCCTGGAGGGTCCATTTGAGGCCTGCGAAGGATGGCCGAGCAGGGTAGCTGCTCGGTGCCTCTTGGCGAGGGCTTTGATCCTTGACGCTGGAGGGGCCGTGAGAGGCCTGCGAAGGATAGCCGAGCAGCACTGGAGGGGCCGTTTGAGGCCTGCGAAGGATGGTCGAGCAGGGAAGCTGCTCGGTGCCTCTTGGCGAGGGCTTTGATCCTTGACGCTGGAGGGGCCGTGAGAGGCCTGCGAAGGATGGCCGAGCAGGGTAGCTGCTCGGCGCCTCTTGGCGAGGGCTTTGATCCTTGACGCTGGAGGGGCCGTGAGAGGCCTGCGAAGGATGACCGGGCAGTGAAGCTGTGCGGTTGCCTCTTGGCGAGGGCTTTGATCTCTGGCGTCGTGGGTAGGCAACTACCAACCTGGGATGATCGAGCGGGGTAGCCGCTCGGATGCCTCTTGTGAGGGCTTTGATTCCTGGCGTCGTAGGTAGGGAGCTACCGGCTGGAGATGACCGAGCAAGGGTCAGGTTTGGTTGCCTCTTGCGAGGGCTTTTGATCCTTCAGGACGGGGACCAAGCAGGGTTAATGCCCGGTGCCTCTTGGCGAGGACTTTGATCCCTGTCGGTTGTGGTAGGAAGCTACCATCCGAGGATAGCCGAGCAAGGACTCGACTGCCTCTGGGAGGACTTTGGTCCTTAGCACGGGAGGGGCTGTAAGAAGCCTACCAAGGACCCTTGACCGGGCAGGGTTACTGCCCGGTGTCTCTTGGCGAGGGCTTTTGTCCTGAAGGATAGCTGAGCGAGCGATCCTCGGGCTCGACTGCCTCTGGGAGGGCTTTTCGATCCCTGGCGTTGCGATAGGGAAGCTACCCGCCAGGGATAGCCGAGCGAGGGACCCTCAGGCTCGACTGCCTCTGGGAGGGCTTTCTGATCCCTGGCGTTGCGGTAGGGAAGCTGTTGGTGATAGTGCCCTCATAGTCAATTATTGGATCGCAGGTACGTGATTGCAATGATTGCGGAGGACCTATACCGGTAGGACAGTCTTACTCGAGATGATAGTATGCTATCTGGTTTGCCTTTATCAGTCGTGTACATGTTCAGGTGACTGATTACATGTTACACTTTGATAGAGCCCTTAGGATCTTGCTTTACTACCAACTGTATGACGGTGATCATATACGTGAGAGTTGGGTAGTTTATATGCATATCCTTAATTGTGGTCCCTAGTCGTGGGAGTTTCGAGACAGGGCATCGATACTCCGGAGTAGACTAGTGTATACAGTCGAAACCCCGACGAGGGGCGGTGGCCGGTCTCACAAGCCACTGGTGTCAGTTGGATCACCTAAGATGTATACAGGTGCTCATTGGGTTATGAGTACACCGGACAGGACTCGCCGGGAATCTACTAGTTGGTATTATACATATCGTTAGATAGCAGTTCCCTGGTGACATGTGTACAGGTTAGTTCATCGACCTGAGGTCGTCATTTGTCTCGTGTGAGTTCCCACCGTGCTTTGATTTTTACCCTACCACGGCTCAAAGGAGTCGTGCAAACAGGTAGTTTTTGGGTACAGTCCTGAGCCACATGGAGGCACGTGAGCGGATCGGCAGGGGATTCGTCTCTCCCGGTATTGGGGGTGAGATCGTGCTGTGTCTAGGAGAGCCATTACACAAAGCCCACGGCCGTGGCAGGAGATTTACTGGTAGGTACTCCAGTAGTATCTCAGGGTGTTATTGGGCTACACTCCGACACGACTTATACTGCTATTGGGGGTCTGACGTTACTAGCCCCCTAGGCAGATATGCGATACTCATAGACGAACGGACCGGACTGTATATACATTGTCACTGTTAGGCTCAGTAGGGTTTCCGGATGAGTTCGCTCATCGGCATCCCTTGAGGTCAGTCCATAGGCAGCCGTTATGCATAGCTAGTGCCGCTGACGGTTTGTGGTTAAACCCACTGCCAGGGTACTGACGAGTCATTAGAGTCCCCCACAGACAGTTTCCCAAGTTCGGGCGAAACGTTGTAGAGGCCGTATGGTTTTATGGCAGGGTTCGGAAAATGCACGTGCGTTTACGCACGTGTCAGATTTCGGGCAGATGATACTGGTCGGCTTTGGTTTAAGCCGGATCCGAGTATTATATTGAGTAGATATAATATCTTTGTCTCAGTTGCATTTGTATTCGGTCGTAATACAAATACGGGTATTTTTATACAGTTACGGGGTTATCCTGAAATTCGTTTCGGGATCACTTTTGGAAGTTGTCAGTTTCCAGTTTTTTATCAGCCGTCTTTTAATATTCGGTTAAAGACGGATTTATCTTTTCTTGGATGAGAGTGAGTCATGCTTCTAGAAGGTTCTAGAGAGGGTGACTTGGCTTGGTAAGTCATTAGTGCATTAATGGAGTCATTAATGACTTGATGATGTGTATAATGACTCATGCTTTAAGCTTTATTGTTTCTTGTTTTCTTAAGGATATTTTCTCTTGATCTTTTGCTTATGGTTACCCTCACATTGCTCCTACACTCACCCCCTCTCCATATATATGGCCGGCCCCTCCTCACACTCTCTCACTTGAGTTTCATTTTTTGAGAAAAAGATTATGATAGTTTTCGGTGTATGGAATTTCACAGCTCATTTCATTCCATCACCCGATTCCCACGGCAACTTCATTAACCGTCCGTCCATAGCTTTGGACGGAACGAGACAAAGTCTTCTACTCATTCTCTACATCATTCTTGGTCGTCTCTTTTAGCAAACTTGACGACTGAGTTGCCTCGAGTCAGAGGCAGGAGCCCGTTTAAAGAATCGTTGACGTGGTGCCACCTGGACGAGGAGATCGGAGATCGACGAGATCGGAGCAGCCGCAACGGAGCGTGGGATGATGGTTAAAGAACGAAGGACTCGGATCGTTCGGTATAACCTTTCTACACTCTTTACAGTTTGTTAGTTTAGCAATAATGGCAGATCCGGGTTATAGTATACGATAGCGCCAGTTAAAAAGTTTTTGTTCCGCATTTGGCGTCTGTAGACGGCCGGGGCGCTACCGTAGACTTACAGAAGCTACCAGCCAGGGATAGCCGAGCGAGGGATCCTCGGGCTCGACTGCCTCTGGGAGGGCTTTCTGATCCCTGGCGTTGCGGTAGGGAAGCTACCCTCCAGGGATAGCCGAGCGAGGGATCCTCGGGCTCGACTGCCTCTGGGGGGACTTTCTGATCCTTGGCGTTGCGGTAGGGAAGCTACCCGCCAGGGATAGCCGAGCGTGAGATCCTCGGGCTCGACTGCCTCTGGAAGGACTTTCTGATCCCTGGCGTTGCGGTAGGGAAGCTACCCGTCAGGGATAGCCGAGCGAGGGATGGGCTTGACTGCCTCTGGGAGGGCTTTCTGATCCCTAGCGTTGCGGTAGGGAAGCTACCCACCAGGGATAGCCGAGCGAGGGATCCTCGGGCTCGACTGCCTCTGGGAGGACTTTCTGATCCCTGGCGTTGCGGTAGGGAAGCTACCCACCAGGGATAGCCGAGCAGGGTAGCTGCTGGGCTGCCTTTTAGTGAGAGCTTAGATCCTTGGGCGAGGTGGCCCTCGAGCCGCCGTGGCGAGCCCCTTCTGTGCGATCCCGTCAAGGGAGGGGGTGTCGGTCATGCCTGGGGATAGACGAGGTGACCGACATCTCCTCAGGAGGGTGAGGGTCGCGAGGAGGCTCGAGGAGAGGCGCCTTGGCGGAGGATCTTGGCGTGGAGCTGTGGGGTGCCCAGCGGGCCTCAGAGAGTATCGGCCTGTGAGACCCGTAGCCATGGGACGCAGCCTGCCGGTGTCGGCCGCGCCGATGAGGGCAGAGTCTCCTGGAGGCGGAGGAGCGGCGATCTGAGGCCCTGGCCCGGCCATTTGGACGCGAACGAGCACCTCCGCGATGGACTGTAGTCGGTCTATTCGGCCGGCGAGGGCGTTGATGACGGTCACCGGAGGAGGTTCATCCGCGCCTCCGGTGAGGGGGAGGCGGCGGCTAGTATCTGGATCTTCAGGGTGATCGCTTGCCATCTGGATGGAGATCGGAAGGCCAACTTTTGTTTTTGTGGAGCTTTAGTTTCCCACAGACGGCGCCAATTGATGGAGGTCCTTTTCGGGTCCCCGTCAGATGTTGTCTTCCGTCGATCTCCCGGTGGATTTTGGAGGCGATCTCCTGTTGTGTGTGGGTCTCAATGGGTTTGAGGAGATTGGTGATTTGAGGAGTTTAGCTCCGTGTACCTGCAAAGAAGCCCCCGGGGTGGTTTGGTACCACCGAGGACCCTCCGACGATCAAGTTAGTACTAGATCCGAGCAGAGTAACGGCTAAGTGGAATAAAAAATGGCTTACTTCACCCCTCTATGATGGGGTTTTTTTATAGCGGCGGCAGCACACAGTAGCAGGCGCGAGAATCTCGCCGGCAGTTATGCTCCCGACATTACGCCCGCGTAATAAGCGGATCGCCCGTTAATGGGGATCGTGGTGACGTAGAACGTGGGATGTTGCCGGCGGAGAATCCGCACATGACGAGATTTGCGGAGCGGCGGTTACGCCTATGAGTGGTGGAGTTGGTCGGTCGGAGGGACCGAGAAAGATGGCCTCGACGGGAGAGTTCGGGAACGAGTGGGAGGGCCGAGGTATCTTGGTCCTGTGGTAGCTCGGAGGCGAAATGAGAGGCCGAGGAGGCCAATTTGCAGGGCTCTGAGGTGAGCCAGCTTTGTGCTTGTAGGTCGGGTACAGAGGTGGCCTGACCGGCCCCCTGTGGGTCCTCACTTCTGAGTTCCGGGATATGTCATCTGCCACGTGTCCTGATATGAAAGGTCGCCAATAGAGAGCATCATCAAAAAGTAAACTCCAGTTATCGATATCCAGAGACAAACAGGGCCTCAATTTTAAGTCGCAAAACTTGTAAATACAAATCTGCGGACCCTTTCCAAAATAAGTAGGGCTGATGTCTTGTATCTCGAACCGCAAAATAGATCTTCCTCACTCTCCGAGTACAAAACTTGCTCAAACAAAGAATCCAATTCCGTAATCGAAATTATTTCGAATTAAATCCCAGATCCCAACTCAAGATCTTGAAGATAACCCATGGAACCTCAAAACCCTAGATGATAACAGCAGTGATGGAGGATGAGGTAGACAATTTGGATCTGGATCGTGATCCGACAACGGATCCGCAATTCGTTAGCTGCCTTCTTCAACCTCGGATCGCCCACCACGATTCCAACTATGTTGCGATCCGGCGAATTCTCCTCGCTAGAAAGCCCCAGACCCAACAACGCAAGGTGTCTGTTGAAATATCTTTCTTTCTTTATTTTGGTTGATGAAGTGATGAAATCCATGCGGAATTTGAACTTTTTAAGTGTTTATTGAAGGAATGGAGATGTAATGGGAGAGGATATGTGGCGTATAGGAACTTCATTCGAAGGCCGAGGAATTGGGAGAGTATAATTGCCCAGAGCCAAACGAGCACGCCTGGTCACAGGTTAGTAGTGGGAAGCTTGGTCAAATTGTGTCCAAAGATTTGCTTAATTTAGTGTTTTGATTGCAGCTGACTAGAATTATGTCGATTTCAGTAATTTACTGCAAACAGTATGATGTTCTTGCAAGTGAAACACATATAGAAGTCTTCAAACTTATCTGATGGAGCTCCGTCCAGAAATGTTAGGGTAGTAGGCCAGTAGCTATTTATTTTGCAAGGAAAACTGCCACTCTCTTCCCTTTCTTTAACAATGACAGACTTGGCATCGCCAATGAGGCAATGAATTTGATCATTGTAGTGAAAGCTTAATGATGAAATCTTACTTTCCAATGATTCAATTATTCATTTAATAAATGAGAAATTGTAATGGTCGGATCACCCACAACTATAAAACTTTAAAATAATGGCATCATTAAAAGACCTCCAATTGGTTATGACATAATAAAAAGAGTTTCCCTCTATCCTAATTCCTGATATAATAACCAACCCTTGCTCTTTATTAAGAGAAATTCTTGCACCTCTATTGTGAGTGTTTGAAGAAGATTAAGTTTTATACAACCACTCATTATTGCAACTAGCTAACAACCAGTGCTGATGAGGCTCACAGACGGGAACCCACAGATTTACGACACAGCAGTTGACGTGTCGTCCACGTAAGCCCACTAGATTCCTAGGGGCCACGGAGTCGGAATCAATATGACACGTGGAGGACTTTCCTCGGGGCTCGTCTCCGAGGTTGCACCCGGCCTTTCGGAGATCTCCCCGGAGTACCTCCCCTGTACGCCTAGCAACCAACCAACGGCTCGTCTCCAAAATGACCTACAGCTGAGCTAAGACGGCTTCCTCGCTCGTCTCCGAGCTATTGCAGAGCCGAGATTCCTCAGCGTCCCGTTTGGCCGGGAACATGAAGCCTGAACGTCCCTATAACAACTCCGTATATCTCGCTACAACGAGATCTTCGCCGGCCCACGTCCCGCATCCCATGCTAGCATATCTTACCATTAACTATACGAATGTAACGCCGGTGCGTAACGGACGACGAAAATCTCGCATTGGCTCGCTCCATGCGACTGCTATATAAACCCCTCTTCCAGACAATTCAGGTAACTCGAACTGATTCCAATATGCCGCTACCCTGCCATTATTTCTTGGGACTTGATTGTCGGAGGGTCTTACGGTGGTTATCCACTCCGGGACTTCCCTTGCAGGTAGCTCGGCGTCAACGACAACCCATTGAGATCCACACATTCAACCTTTACTCCCAATCTCAACTGTTCAGAACCGCTTGCAGAAAGATCGACGGAAAACAACTACTAAGGGAGATTCGTACCTCCATCAGTTGGCGCCGTCTATGGGAAGCGAGAAGCTTCTCCATCCAAAAAGTTGATTTTCCGCCTTCGATTAAATGGCAAGCGATAATCACGACGACCCCAGCACGAGCAGCCCCGTCCTCCATAACGGAGGTGAGAGCGGCCCAACTCCCCCTCTTAACATCATCAACGTCTTGTCCGCTTGGATCGATAGGCTCACAGCAATGGTGGATGCGCTCGCCCCCGTTCAAGCGGCCGGTCGTGCCCGCTAAACCGCAGTTTCCCTTTTTGGGATGACGACGTGCGCAGGAAGACAGAAGCGCATGCTCAGGCCTTCGACCTCACTCGCGCTCATCTTGATGTTACCGAACACTGGCGTGCCGATTTCGGCAGCCATGACATGCATGCGGGGAATGATTCCATGACCTGTTGGGCGCCGGACAACTCGACACCCCGATCTCAGGGGAGACTAGCCCATCACTTCGACGCACGCTGTGTTTTCTCGCCCCCTGAAGAGGTGTCGGTCAGATTGCCTGGTTCCAGGCACGACCGACGCCCCCACTTCCGTCGAAGCCACGCATACGATGAACGTCGGGACTATCCACGAAGGGTTCCTCCCGAGGATTTAAGGGACGTGATAGAGCGAAACCGAAGCCGCTTCATCGCACAAGCCCGGAGCAGAGATAGCAGGCGTTCCGACTATGAAGAATCCTTGGGGTACCAGCAACGAATCGAGGCTCTCGAAAAGAAAATCGAAGACATACGATAGGATGACCGCACGACCGACGAAGGGGCAAAGTATTTCGCCGATTCACTCACGAGGCCCTTTACAGAACAACTACTCGCTGAGCATGTCTCGTCCATGAACAAACCGTCCAAAGTGGTCCTCTTCGACGGGAAGACCGACCCGAAGGACCACTTGGACGCGTTTACGGCGGGCATGAGCTTCCAAGACAACTCGGACTCGGCCCAATGTCGAGCTTTCTCTACCACCCTCATCCGCGTTGGCCAGGATTGGTTCCGAGGGCTCACGCCGCGGTCGATCTCGACCTTCGACTAGCTGGCGACCCAATTCCTCAGTCATTTCGTCGGCAACCGCCGACAGAAAAAGACGGTCGACTACTTGTTCACCATCAAGAGCGGAGACAAGGAATCCTTCAAGGTGTACGTCACCCGCTTCTACAATGCCCTCCTAGAGATTCCCGAGCACCGCGATGAAACGGTTATCACAGCCCTGAGGTCGGGTCTTAGGCACAAAGAGTAGCTCCGCTCTTTTGCATTAGCGCAACCTAAGACCATGGCCGAAGTAAAAGCATGGACCGAGCGAGAAATCCAACTCGAGTCAGAGGTGAATGCCAATCTATCCGGGGCGACCAGGTAGACCGAAAAAGACGGGACAGAGAGGAGAAAAAGAACGTCGACTGACCAAAACCCTATTCCCTGAGGTTCCATGAGTACCTTCCATTGAACGTCTCTCAGACCGAGCTACTAGAGGATGCTAAGGGCGAGAGGTTTCTTAAACCCCCGCCGACTAGCCAGAGGACGGGCAAGCGACTTCGTGGCCCATACTGCGCCTACCATAGGTCACAGGGGCATCTGACCGAGAATTTCAAACAGCTCTGTGACTATATTGAGACATTGACCAGCTCTGGTCACTTGGTGAAATACCTACGAGATAAACGGCAGGCGGAGCAGGAGCAAAAAGATCAACCCCATCCCGAGGAGTTAACGATCGTGTAGATCATGGTCGTTTCGATGGGTCCGGCTCCGGACAGTAAGGGGGACCGTTGCCTCCTACCCATCATAGCCATAAGTGATCCGTCCTTTAAGAAGTGCAGGAAGGATGACCCGATCACCTTCACCGACGAAGACTTTCACGGCATATCACTTCCACACAATGACCCCCTTGTGATAACAATCCGAGTTCACCGTTACGAGGTCCGAAGAATATTGGTCGATTCAGGGAGTTCAGCGGACATCTTGTTCTACGACTGTTTCCAACGTATATGGTTAAATCCGTCCGACCTCCAACCGACCTCCCACGTCCTCTCCGGGTTCACCAACCATTCCGTCCTGGCCGAGGGATCGGTCACCCTCCTCCTCAACGTTGAGGAAGCGGGCGAAACGTGAACTGTATCGGCGGACTTACTCGTTGCCAAGGTCCCGTCGTCCTATAACATCCTCCTTGGACGTCCCACCCTAAACGCCCTCCGAGCTCAGATCTCAACCTACCACCTCGCGCTTAAGTTTCCTTTAGATAACGGGAGGATTGGCCGGGTATATGAAGACCAACAAACTGCCAGGATCTGTCTCGCCTCGACATCCCCACTGGGGAGCAGGGTGATGATTTTGAAGATACGCACGATCCTCAGGGGTCCCTGGACACACGCGACGACCGGAAGGAAATTCGAGGCGTTCCGGTGGAGGCCTTAGCGGAAGTTCCCCTCATAGAAGGAGTTGATGGCCGGACTGTCCAGATCGGCTTTCTTTTGACAGGAAGCGTCCGTGAAGACCTGATCCGGTTCCTCCGGAACAACTCGGATGTGTTCGTTTGGACACCGGCCGACATGCTCGGGATTGACCCCGAGGTGATCTCCCACAAGCTCGGGGTCGACCTAAAAGCCAAGCCAAGCCAACCCGGCAAAGAAAAAGAAGTTTCGCATCAATGAAACAAAAAGCGATAGAGGAGTAAGTGGACCGACTGCTCGCTGCCGGCTTCTTTAGGAACCTGGACTACTCGGATTGGCTGGCGAATGTGGTCATGGTCAAGAAAGCGAACGGGAAGTGGCGTATGCGAGTCGATTTCACTGACCTGAACAAGGCTTGTCTTAAAGACAACTACCCGCTTCCTCGGATAGATCAGCTAGTAGACAGCTCGGCAGGTCACGAGTTACTAAGCTTTACAGACACTTTCTCCGGTTATAATTAGATCCGAATGAACTCGACTGACGAAGACCTGACCGCCTTCACCACGGATCGGGGAGTATACTGCTACAGGGTAATGCCCTTCGGACTCAAGAACGCCGGAGCCACGTACCGGCGACTAGTCTACGTCGACGACATGCTCGTGAAATCCGCTTCATCGGCTGGACACACTACAGACCTCGACGAAACATTCGATATCCGGCGAAACATTCGATATCCTGCGAAAACACAAGATGAAGCTGAATCCAGCTAAATGTGCGTTCGGTGTCACAAGCGGGAAATTCCTGGGGTTCATGGTTACCTACCGTGGAATCGAGGCGAATCCAGAGAAAATCAACACCATTATCAACATGGCGACGTCCGAGAGCAATGTCGATATCATGCGACTCACCGGGAGGGTGGCTGCATTGAGTCGCTTTATGTCCAGATCCGGAGAAAAGTGCTTCCTTTTCTTCAAAGCCCTGAGGAAAATCCCCAGGTTTGAATGGTTTGAGAAATGTCAAAACGCTTTCGAACAACTCAAGGCACACCTGACGACTCCCTCACTTCTCATTCGACCAGTCGAAAGCGACGAGCTGTTGCTATATCTAGCCGTCTCCGACCAAGCCGTCGGCTCAGTGTTCGGCAGAGAATTTGAAGGCACGCAGAGGTCGATCTACTACGCGAGCCACGTTTTCAAGGACGCAAAAACCAGATATCCGGCCATAGAAAAAATAGTCCTTGCGCTTGTCGTCGTCTCTAGAAAACTACGACACTATTTCCAGGCACACACAAGCCTCGTCCTCACTGAATGACCTTTAGGGAATATCCTCGCCTCTTTCGAATTATCGGGTCGCTTAGAGAAATGGAGGTGGGAGTTGTTCCAATTCGACATCAAATACCGACCCAGACAGGTCATTAAAGCACATGCCTTAGCCGATTTCGTTGTCGAATGCACTATTCCCACCAAGGAAGGAACGGCAACACAGGGTCCCGATCCACGATCCTCGGTCGAGGAGGTGCCCGACCCAATCCTGGACTGGGTACTCTATGTGGACGGATCATCCACAGAGGAAGGGAGTGGGGCCGGCCTGATCATCCATAGCCTAAATGAGGCGGAGATGGAGTACTCTCTGAGGCTTGGTTTTAAAGCATCAAACAACGCCGCAGAGTACGGGGCTTTATTGGCCGGGCTACGAATCGCCTCCGGAGTGGGGCTGAAAACCATCTGGGTACGCAGCGACTCCGCGCTAGTTGTTGGCCAAGTAACCAGGCGTTTCGAAGCACGGGAACCACTAATGATAAAATACCTGTCGGAGGTCAGAAGGCTTCGGAGAAATTTCGATGAAGTCCAAGTGGAGCAATTCCCAGAAACTTGAACACCGAGGCCGATGCCCTGAGCAAACTCGCCTCTTCCTATTCGGCTAATCATAAGAGAAATATCCTCTTCGAAGTCCTGCTGCGGCCTAGCGTGGAAGATAGAGAGGCAACACTCCAAATCTACACGACCCGGGAAGATACCCCGTATTGGAGAAAGCCCATCGTAGAATTTCTGAAAGATGGGGTACTTCTGAAAGACCGGGCCGAGGTTCGTTGGCTTCGAGCAAAAGCTTGCCATTTTGTATGGAGCAAAGAAAACCTATTCAAGAAGCCGTACACTCAACCTCTGCTCCGATGCGTCGATTCCCACGAGGCAGACTACGTCTTACGAGAAATACACGAAGGGGTCGGAGGGGACATCAAGGAGCCCGCAACCTGGTCCAAAAGGCACTGCTCCAGGGGTACTATTGGTCAGGAATACACCAAGATACCGAGAAATTGGTCAGAAGATGCAAGAGCTGCCAACTCTTCGGCAACATCCCTTGTCTTCCCGCAACCGAATTAACGCTACTAAGTTCCCCTTGGCCATTTGCACAGTGGGGGATGGGGTGGGCCAGCTCCCTACCGGCACGGGTGGACACAGGTACATTCTTGTCGCTGTAGACCACTTCACAAAGTGGATTGAAGCTATGCCGATCAGGAAACCAGACGCTGTCTCTACGATCAAATTTCTGCAGAACAATATAATCTCCCGATTTGGAATCCCAAGGTGCATCATCATCGGCCATGGAACCAACTTCGAGAATGACAAAGTCAAAGAATTTTGCAAGGACTCACATATTGATGAAGTTTGCCGCGGTCGCACATCCCCAATGCAACGGACAAGCCGAGATAGTGAACCGAAGCGTCATTCGCGGGTTTTGGCCCTGCCTGGAGGGAAGGCAAGGCGGCTGGGTCGAGGAACTGCCCCGGGTACTGTGGGCACCGCGGACGTCGAGAAAAACACCCAAGGGAGAAACCCTGTTCAGCCTCGCCTACGGTGCCGAGACAATGGTCCCCACAGAAATTGGATTGCCTAGTTATCGGGTCGAACATTTTGACGACGAGGCTAACACTTTGGCGCTACGAAGCAACTTGAAAATCTTGTTGGAGAAACGAGATCGGGCGCAAATCAGAATGGCTGCCTATCAGCAGCAAACCGCCCGCTGCTATAACACCCGAGTTAAGCATCGAGCCTTCAAGACAGGAGATCTGGTCTTACGACAAAACGAGTTCGTAGACCAAGGGAAGCTACATAAGTTCTCCCCGAAGTGGGACGGGCCATTCCTCGTGACAGAGGCATTACCCGGTAGAGCATACTGCCTCCAAGTGTCACGCCCCACTTCCCAGAGTACGCAAGATTGGGCACGTGACATAGCCAACCATGCTACCTGTGGGTAGGAAGTATCCATCCACAGTCACATTACGTCTGTAGAGATATCAAGAACAAGATAAAAACTATCTAACACATGTCCAAATCCAGAATAACAAGAGTCAATGATAAATAAGTGCGGAAGCAAATGATCCAATACAATAATAGAAAAGTATGTCCCATAATGCGGGCTCACATCTGGAAATAAGAATGCAGGAAATAAAACTAATCACTACAGAACTCACAAATCAGCCTGCTGGCTGAAGTACTCCTGGTCGGTCAGCGACAGTGGTAAAGAATCTGGGCCATGCAAAACCCAGACGTCAGCGCGTCATGTCAACCAATAATATAATATGAACAGGGTAATAGGCGATGCATAAATAAACATGAATAAAGCAATAGTATGAAACAAGCAGTGCAGGGTAGTGTGCAGTGGGTAACTAAACTGTTCTATCGGGTTTTCTATTCTAAAGTCCTTGAAATCAATTCGAGTAATCCTCCATGTAACTCAAAGGATATGTCCCGTTACCCCCCGGGACCACGGATCAGGAAGATGGGAACCAATAATGGTTCTGTCCCGTTGCCCCCCGGGACCACGGATCAGGAAATGTAAGAGTCACGAATGGCTCTGTCCCGTTACCCCCCGGGACCACGGATCAAGTAATACCCTTTTAAGTTACACTTTAGATTACCCTTTTGATTTCCCCATACCCCCAGGTTATATGTGTCAGGTCAGGTATTCAGTAGTCAAGGACTAATGCCAACACAGGATCAGGTAACAGGTCAGGTTTGTCTGGATAGACAACAGGAATGGTCCATGAGGACTCCATGTCAGGTTTGTTGGCATTAGGCATGAGATCAGGTAACAGGTCAGGTCATGGTACATCAGCTCAAGTCGATAGTAAAGGGTACCATGTCCGGTGAATCGGTATATATATATCATGTGTAGCAAGGTCAGGTCAAGATGTAACACAATCGAGGGTGTGCTCACAACAGGTATATAATCGAACTAGGATTAACAGCAGGAAGTAAGCAATAAAGTAAACAACCATAAGCAGTTCATTTAATCACAATGGTGCATTAACATAGTGCAGTCGTATTATCATATTAACAGGTTTGAGCACCCCTTGCGTTGCAATAGATCACATGGTGGTGCAATACCGTTATATCAATATCAGAATGTAATGGAGCTACATGTGTACGGCTATCGTCCTTTAGACGGTAAAATGTGATTAACGGGTAACTTCGTTATTAGGGTTAAAGTGGCAAAATGTGATTTTAGGTTAACTGTATCATGATATATGTCATATTGCGTCCAAATGATAAAATGGCTATACCTAGTTAAGTTTGCAAGTTTAATGAATCAAAACACATTTAATTGTATAGTATAGCATGTAGCAAGTGATACTTGCCTCGACGGTTCGTGAACCGGGAAAAACGGACGTAACGTCGGCGGAAAAACACGCGACGGACGCACGGTTCACGGATCGAATCCAAACAATGAACAGTGGGACCACACGGACCGGGGTACCTTGCTGGAACGTCGGGTCAAGTCGTCGGCACGGCCGGATTCCGGCGAGATGCCAAAACAGCGACAAAAGTTTAGAAATACTACGTACGGACAAAGATCAACCAGAGGGGAAAAAGGAAGGGGGAAGGTAAAGGGAAGCTTACTGGGATTGCAAAGGTTGCGACAACGACGGGGTCGACGGCGATGGGGCGCCGGCGAGGAAGCTGCGGCGGCAGACTCGGCTGCGGGTGCTAGAGGAGGAGAGACGGTGAGGAGGGAGAGGAAGTGGCCGGGTCTGGGGTGCAGGTGAAGAGGAGGTGGTCGGCGGTGGCGCAGGTGACGACGACGAGGGTCGACGGCGGCGTTTTCGGCCAACCGGAGAAGGTGCTAGTGTTGCTGTTGGGTCCCTGTTGCGGCGCCGGGCACTCGGGAGAAGGATGAGGGTGTCGAGGTCGGGAAGAGGGGCGAAGGGGAAGGTGCTGGCATCGTCGGCGACGAGTTGCGGCGGCGACGGCGATCAGCGATGGGTGCAGGTGGCGCGGCTACGGTGTAGGTGCACGGGGACGTGGGGAGAGGAGGAAGGAGGGCTGCGGTTGAGACGAGGATGGTGGTGGTGGTGGTGGCGTCGGCGTTGGGCTACGGCGGCGATGGGCACGGTGGCTGGGCTAGGGTTCGCGATGGGGTTCTCGTGAGGGTTCTGGGAAAAAGAAGAAGACGAGGATATGTATATAGGGGATAGAGAGAGAGATATGGAAAAATTTAGAGAGAGAGATATGGAAAAATTTAGAGAGAGAGAGACGGAGAAAGAGAGAGGAGAGATAGAGAGAGGGATAGAGGCGGGGCCCACGGGGTTAGAGCCTTCACTGATTGGCCAGGAAAAGATTTTAAAAGAAATCTTAAAGATTTAAATGATTTTTAAAGTAACGGAGTAAGATTATGCGTATATATATATAGTTTCGATTATTTTATTAAATTGGGATTTTGGCGCTAAATGAACCATTTTCAAATCGCGTCCGGGTTGGGTCCAAAAATTCAAAATTCAAATAATAAGATTTTAAGCGGGTTCCAAATTTTAAAATGAAATATTTTATGATCAAAAAGCATGCCCCCAAGTCGGACATCTGCGCGCGCGCGTAGTCGTCCAAACCCGCCCGTTTCACCGAACGGGATGAGAACTCGACGCACGGACGCTACCACGCGGCTAAGGGTGACGAGTAGGCCAATATAGATATTCTTAATTTCATTTTAGGTGCTAAAATTTGTTATATGCAAAAATGACTTAGCCAGTTAAAATTTTACAGTAAGACCCAAACAAGCAAGATAAATGAAATGAGCGATGTCAAACACTCAACCAGTAACAGAAATAGTAGTATTGGGCTCGGGTGTTACATCATACCCAACTACAAAAAGAATTTCGTCATCGAAATTCCAAGAGTACAAGATTAAAAAACTACGGGAAAAGGTGAGAGAACTTCTGTCGGATCTCGTCTTCTCGTTCCCACGTGGACTCTCCATGCGATCGATCACCCCAGAAAACTAGCACAAGGGGGATAACCTTGTTTTTAAGAACCTTTTCCCGTCGATCCTTGATTTCAACCGGTCGCTCCTCAAAAGTTAGGTCCTCCCGTACAGTTAACTCCGAATGATCCAAGACGTGGGTTTCATCTCGAACATACCTTCGTAGTTGAGATACATGAAACACATCGTGCACACCTGCCAAGGACTGTGGTAACGCCAAACGGTACGCTACCTCTCCAACACGCTCCAATATCTCGAAGGGTCCAACGAATCGAGGACTAAGCTTTCCCCGACTCCCAAAACGAGTCACTCCTCTAGTCGGTGATATCTTCAAGAATACCAAATCACCCACGGCGAACTCTAGAGGTCTTCTTGACGTGTCAGCCCAACTTTTCTGTCTGTCTTGAGCTGCCTTCATATGCTTTCTGATGGCGTTAACCTTCTCAACGGTCTGTACTACCAAATCTGGTCCCAATAATCTTCGTTCACCAAAGTCATCCCAACAAACAGGTGAACGGCACTTGCGACCATATAAAGCTTCAAACGGAGCCATCTGAATAGTCGCCTGGAAACTATTGTTGTAGGAAAACTCCACCAAGTGTAGGTGATCCTCCTAAGAACCCTTGAAGTCCAACATGCATGCTCTCAACATATCTTCAAGAGTTTGGATGGTTCTCTCCGACTGACCATCAGTTTGAGGATGATAAGCTGTGCTAAACTTCAATCGAGTCCCCAAACTTTCCTGTAAACTCCTCCAGAAGTGTGATAAGAACCAAGTGTCCCGATCGGACACGATGCTCACCGGTACTCCATGCAATCTTACAATCTCCTGCATGTACCGCTCTGCCAAAGCTTCTGTTGATTGACCAACCCGAAAAGGAATAAAGTGAGCTGCCTTGGTCAACCGATCGACAATCACCCATACTGCATTGTTGCCCTTTGGACTCCGCGGTAAAGCCGTCACGAAATCCATGGTTATATGTTCCCACTTCCACTGAGGAATCGGAAGCGGTTGCAACAAACCAGCAACCCTTTGGTGTTCAGCCTTGACTTGTTGACATACCAAGCACTTAGCCACGAAGCGAGCAATCTCTCGTTTCATGCCTTCCCACCAGAAATGCTGTCGAATATCTCGGTACATCTTTGTACCTTCCGGATGTACAGAGTAAGCTGAACTGTGTGCCTCTTTCATAAGCTCTTCACGCACATCCCCCTTTGGCGCACACACACGGCTACCATACCTCAACGAACCATCTTCGTGGACCAGTAAATCTGTTCGTAGTCCAGCTTCAACCTGCTCTCGAAACCTTTGCAGTCTAGGATCCTGCGATTGCGCCGCTTTAATCTTCTCAACTAAGGACGACTGTACTTGCAACTGCATCAACTATCCCGTAGAATGTGGTAGCACAACCTCCAAGTCAAATCTTCGAAAATCTGCAATGATCTCCCTCTGCGTAGTCAATACCTGAATCGCTGGTAACCGACTAAGCGCATCCGGCACGACGTTAACTTTTCCCGGATGGTACTTAAGATCAAGGTCGTAGTCGGCCATCAGCTCCAACCATCTGCGTTGCCTCATGTTCAACTCCTTCTGAGTGAACACATACTTCAAACTCTTGTGATCTGTAAAAACTTCGACTCTCTCACCCAAAAGGTAGTGTCTCCAAATCTTCAAGGCGAAGATCACAGCCGCAAGCTCCAAGTCATGAGTCGGATAATTCTTCTCATGGGTCTTCAGTTGTCTCGATGCGTAAGCTACGACCTTCCCATTCTGCATCAAAACACATCCCAATCCTTTTCCAGATGCGTTGCTGTGAATCACCAGTCCTCCGGAATTGTCTGGTACGGTCAGGATAGGGGCGGTTATCAACTTCTGCTTCAACGTCTCGAAAGCCAATGCACATTTATCCGTCCAAACAAAAGGTACTTCCTTGCGCGTAAGCTTGGTCAACGGTTCTGCCAAACGAGCGAAGTTCTCCACAAATCTCCTGTAGTATCCGGCTAAACCAAGGAAACTTCTTACCTCAGCCACATTTCTTGGAATAGGCCAATCTCGAACTGCTGCAATCTTTTCGGGATCGACGGCGATTCCATCGCCCGACACAACATGCCCCAGAAACTTTACTTCTTCCAGCCAAAATTCGCACTTACTCATCTTCGCATACAATTTCTCCCGTCTCAATGTCTGCAGTGCGATCTTCAAATGCTCAGCATGCTCCTCCGAACTCTTCGAGTAAACCAGAATATCGTCAATGAATACCACAATAAACTGGTCTAAGAATGGCGAAAAGATTCGGTTCATCAAATCCATGAATATTGCCGGCGCATTCGTTACTCTGAAGGGCATCACTAGATATTCGAAATGCCCATACCGAGTTCGAAATGCCGTCTTGCAAATGTCTTCTGCTTTCATTCGGACCTGATGATATCCGGATCGCAAATCCAGTTTCGAGAATACCCTCGCGCCACTAAGCTGCTCAAAAAGTTCTCCAATGCGAGGGATCGGGTACTTGTTCTTAATAGTCACTCGGTTTAATTCTCTATAATCAATGCACATCCTTCTCGTGCCATCCTTCTTCTTTACTAGAAGAACTGGAGCTCTCCAAGGCGAGTTGCTGCTTCGAATCCAACCCTTCTCAAGTAATTCACCAACTTGCTTCTTTATTTCTTCCAATTCCACTGGTGCCATTGGATAATAAGCTTTAGATACTGGCGCTGCACCAGGAATAAGGTCAATCGCGAACTCCACGTCTCGCTTCGGCGGTAAGCCCGATATATCTTCAAATACGTCCATAAAGTCGCGAACAACTGCCGGCTCTTCATTACTATCAACTTCCATAGTTGCAAGAACACTATTTGTCGGCCTAGCCCTAAACTCGACTGGCCGACAGAACTGCTTCCCCCAGTGAAGGTAAACTCAGGATGTCCGGGAATCTGGAAAATTACCTTTCTTGCCCTACAGTCAATGTGGGCGTGGAAAGTGCCAAGAAAATCCATTCCCAAGACAACTTCATAGCTGCCCGTATCTATTACCAAGAAATCTGCAAAGAGCTCCCGTCCGCACATAACAACTGTACAATCTCTACACTCCCTACTAGCTATGATTTTCCCATTCCCAGTGTGTATGTCCCAAAAACTAGACAGGGTCGTGCAGGTAATCGAGTGCGTAGTTATAAATTTGAATGACATAAAACAGTGGGATGCTCCGGAATCAAATAATGCCAATGCGGGAAAACCATGAACGAGTAAAGTACCTGAAACCACTTCTTCTGATGCCTTAGCTTCCTCAGCTGTCAAGGTGAAAGCTCGAGCCTGATTAGGTGAAAGCTCGAGCCTGATTAGGTCCCTGAGTCAGCTGTTTCTGCCCTTGGAACGGTCTCTGCGGAGGCTTCTGTATATCATCTCTCGTGCGAAGCTTCGACGGACAGGCACCAACTGCGTGATCGGCCGCTCCACAAACCAAACAAAGTCCCAGCTTCCTTCGGCAATCCTTCTGCACATGCCCGGGCAAACGGCAGTAGTCACAAATCATGCCTTTTCTTCGATCAACGACCACAGGCTTCTTCATTGGTGCTACCCCACGTCGATCCACTGGAATACCTCTGCGCCCATGATCTCGGTTAGGTACAAATGCGGGCTTCCTGGCCGCAACTGCTGTCTGCTGCAGGTTCCCTTTCATTCCCGATAAACTCTGTTGCTCCCGGGCTGCCGTAAGAACCTGCGAGAAAGTGGTCAAACCCAGGGAGACAATCTGCCTCTGGATGTCCACATCCAAACTGCGCATGAACCTTCGCGCCCTGTCTGCCTCGTTGGCGACTAAAGGTCCAGCGAAACGGCTGAGTCTCGTCCACTCCGCTGCATGTACGTCCACGGGTGCTCCATTTTGCCTCAGCCCAATAAATTTCTCTTCCATTTCCTCCCGTGCAGTCCGCGGGAAGAATTTCTCCAGGAAACTCTTAGAGAAATCCGCCCAACTGATTGGCTTGGGCAAGCGGGTCTCCTCCACAAGCCACCACTCTCGGGCGTAATCCACTAGCTGAATGCGCACCACATCAACTCTTTTGTCCTCTGGGATCTGTGCCGCAATCAGCAAATTCTCCGTATCAACTAGCCACTGCTCGGCTGGCAGCGGCTCCTCCAGACCAGTGAAAGTAGTAGGACCCAAACGTCTGAAATCTGCCATGGTCCCTACCCGGTCAACTGGTTTCGCTCCAGCGTTGTTTACAGACTGCCGAATGGCCTGCAAACCCTCCTGAAATGAATCTGCTTGCTGCTGGATCAGCTCAGTATGCCTCTTCTGATTTTCCAACATTCCACGTATCACTCCCAACATGGCGGCTTCATCCACGCGCCTCTGATACGTCTTGAAATTCTTATCTGCCATATTCCTGAAATCAAAACACCCAACATTAGCATGATGATAGATTCAATATATAAATCAAGGCTAGAACTCCAAGATACTTAAATAGAGTACCGCATTGTAACTATGCCGCGGTATCATAGCCACAATTACTTAACTCCACCCAAGTCGCCTAAGTCCTAGAGATAACAAGAAATCAGGTTTTCGAGTTGACATGCAAAGTAAGTTTGCACGTCGATATAATCCGGAAGAATGTGATTCAAGAATGGTAAAACGGTCAAGGTGGTACAACACGTTTCCTAAGCACGGGTATTCTGATTCGTGTATCGGGTACAATACCCAACTATAAAAGAATCAACCCAATTAACCTATGGCTCTGATACCAAAAGAACCATGTCACGCCCCGCTTCCCAGAGTACGCAAGATTGGGCACGTGACATAGCCAACCATGCTACCTGTGGGTAGGAAGTATCCATCCACAGTCACATTACGGCTGTAGAGATATCAAGAACAAGATAAAAACTATCTAACACATGTCCAAATCCAGAATAACAAGAGTCAATGATAAATAAGTGCGGAAGCAAATGATCCAATACAATAATAGAAAAGTATGTCCCATAATGCGGGCTCACATCTGGAAATAAGAATGCAGGAAATAAAACTAATCACTACAGAACTCACAAATCAGCCTGCTGGCTGAAGTACTCCTGCTCGGTCAGCGACAGTGGTAAAGAATCTGGGCCATGCAAAACCCAGACGTCAGCGCGTCATGTCAACCAATAATATAATATGAACAGGGTAATAGGCGATGCATAAATAAACATGAATAAAGCAATAGTATGAAACAAGCAGTGCAGGGTAGTGTGCAGTGGGTAACTAAACTGTTCTATCGGGTTTTCTATTCTAAAGTCCTTGAAATCAATTCGAGTAATCCTCCATGTAACTCAAAGGATATGTCCCGTTACCCCTCGGGACCACGGATCAGGAAGATGGGAACCAATAATGGTTCTGTCCCGTTGCCCCCCAGGACCACGGATCAGGAAATGTAAGAGTCACGAATGGCTCTGTCCCGTTACCCCCCGGGACCACGGATCAAGTAATACCCTTTTAAGTTACACTTTAGATTACCCTTTTGATTTCCCCATACCCCAGGTTATATGTGTCAGGTCAGGTATTCAGTAGTCAAGGACTAATGCCAACACAGGATCAGGTAACAGGTCAGGTTTGTCTGGATAGACATCAGGAATGGTCCATGAGGACTCCATGTCAGGTTTGTTGGCATTAGGCATGAGATCAGGTAACAGGTCAGGTCATGGTACATCAGGTCAAGTCGATAGTAAAGGGTACCATGTCCGGTGAATCGGTATATATATATCATGTGTAGCAAGGTCAGGTCAAGATGTAACACAATCGAGGGTGTGCTCACAACAGGTATATAATCGAACTAGGATTAACAGCAGGAAGTAAGCAATAAAGTAAACAACCATAAGCAGTTCATTTAATCACAATGGTGCATTAACATAGTGCAGTCGTATTATCATATTAACAGGTTTGAGCACCCCTTGCGTTGCAATAGATCACATGGTGGTGCAATACCGTTATATCAATATCAGAATGTAATGGAGCTACATGTGTACGGCTATCGTCCTTTAGACGGTAAAATGTGATTAACGGGTAACTTCGTTATTAGGGTTAAAGTGGCAAAATGTGATTTTAGGTTAACTGTATCATGATATATGTCATATTGCGTCCAAATGATAAAATGGCTATACCTAGTTAAGTTTGCAAGTTTAATGAATCAAAACACATTTAATTGTATAGTATAGCATGTAGCAAGTGATACTTGCCTCGACGGTTCGCGAACCGGGAAAAACGGACGTAACGTCGGTGGAAAAACACGCGACGGACGCACGGTTCACGGATCGAATCCAAACAACGAACAGTGGGACCACACGGACCGGGGTACCTCGCTGGAACGTCGGGTCAAGTCGTCGGCACGGCCGGATTCCGGCGAGATGCCAAAACAGCGACAAAAGTTTAGAAATACTACGTATGGATAAAGATCAACCAGAGGGGGAAAAAGGAAGGGGGAAGGTAAAGGGAAGCTTACTGGGATTGCAAGGGTTGCGACAGCGACGGGGTCGACGGCGATTGGGCGCCGGCGAGGAAGCTGCGGCGGCAGACTCGGCTGCGGGTGCTGGAGGAGGAGAGACGGTGAGGAGGGAGAGGAAGTGGCCGGGTCTGGGGTGCAGGTGAAGAGGAGGTGGTCGGCGGTGGCGCAGGTGACACGACGAGGGTCGACGGCGGCGTTTCCGGCCAACCGGAGAAGGTGCTAGGGTTGCTGTTGGGTCCCTGTTGCGGCGCCGGGGACTCGGGAGGAGGAGGGTGTCGAGGTCGGGAAGAGGGGCGAAGGGGAAGGTGCTGGCGTCGTCGGCGACGAGTTGCGGCGGCGACGGCGAGCAGCGATGGGTGCAGGTGGCGCGGCTACGGTGTTGGTGCACGGGGACGTGGGGAGAGGAGGAAGGAGGGCTGCGGTTGAGACGAGGATGATGGTGGTGGTGGCGTCGGCGTTGGGCTGCAGCTGCGACGGGCACGGTGGCTGGGCTAGGGTTCGCGATGGAGTTCTCGTGAGGGTTCTGGGAAAAAGAAGAAGACGAGGATATATATATAGGGGATAGAGAGAGATATGGAAAAATTTAGAGAGAGAGATATGGAAAAATTTAGAGAGAGAGAGAGACAGAGAAATAGAGAGGAGAGATAGAGAGAGGGATAGAGGCGGGGCCTACGGGGTTAGAGCCTTCACTGATTGGCCAGGAAAAGATTTTAAAAGAAATCTTAAAGATTTAAATGATTTTTAAAGTAACGGAGTAAGATTATGCGTATATATATATATATATAGTTTCGATTATTTTATTAAATTGGGATTTTGGCGCTAAATGAACCATTTTCAAATCGCGCCCGGGTTGGGTTCAAAAATTCAAAATTCAAATAATAGGATTTTAAGCGGGTTCCAAATTTTAAAATGAAATATTTTATGATCAAAAAGCATGCCCCCAAGTCGGACATCTGCGCGCGCGCGTAGTCGTCCAAACCCGCCCGTTTCACCGGACGGGATGAGAACTCGACGTACGGACGCTACCACGCGGCTAAGGGTGACGAGTAGGCCAATATAGATATTCTTAATTTCATTTTAGGTGCTAAAATTTGTTATATGCAAAAATGACTTAGCCAGTTAAAATTTTACAGTAAGACCCAAACAAGCAAGATAAATGAAATGAGCGATGTCAAACACTCAACCAGTAACAGAAATAGTAGTATTGGGCTCGGGTGTTACACCAAGACTCCGGAGGCGTAATTTCCCTCGGCCATATAACGCCGAAAAGCTTAAGTTGTACAGATAAAACATGTACCCCTTTTTCGAATAATGCAATTCCCTTCCGCATCGACCAAATTTTCCAAACTGAGACCTCACGCAAAATTGACGGTCGACTACCTGTTCACTATCAAGAGCGGCGACAAGGAATTCTTTAAGGGGTACGTCACCCGCTTCTACAATGCCTTCCTAGAGGTTCCCGAGCACCGCGACGAAACGATTATCACCGTCCTGAGGCCGGGTCTTAGCACAAAGAGTGGCTCCGCTCTTTTGCATTAGCGCAACCTAAGATCATGGTCGAAGTAAAAGCATGGACCGAGCGAGAAATCCAACTCGAGTCGGAGGTGAACGCCAACCTATCCTGGGGCGACCAGGTAGACCGAAAAAGACGGGACATGGAGGAGAAAAAGAAGGCCGACCGACCAAAACCCTATTCCCCGAGGTTCCACGAGTACACTCTACTGAACGTCTCCCAGACCGAGCTACTAGAGGAGGCTAAGGGCGAGATATTTTTTAAACTACCGCCGACTATCCAGAGGATGGGCAAGCGACTCCGCGGCCCGTACTGCGCCTACCATAGGTCGCAGGGGCACCCGACCGAGAATTGCAAACAGCTCTGTGACTATATTGAGAAACTAATCCGCTCTGGCCACCTGGGGAAATACCTACGAGACAAGCGGTAGGCGGAGCAGGAGCAAAAAGACCAACCCCATCCTGGGGAGTTAATGATCGGGCAGATCATGGTCGTTTCGATGGGTCCGACTCCGGACAGTAAGGGGGACCGCCGCCTCCTACCCATCATAGCCATAAGTGATCCGCCCCACAAGAAGTGCAGGAATTAAAGCGCCTTGTGAGCCGCCACCTGATCCAAGGATCCGAGAGGATTAGCCGCCAAACGTCGCATCTTCCTCGGACAACCCGTTGCTGGGAAATCTTAGGCTGAATCGTTACCGGGCTTACCACTCTTGACCTGACCCATAAATAGGTCAGGGCGAGAGCGGGAGGCTAATGATGAGGCTCACAGACGAGAACCCCCAGATTTACGACACATAGCAGATGACGTGTCGTCCTCGTAAGCCCACTAGATTCCTGGGGCCAAGGAGTCGGAATCAATATGACACGTGGAGGACTTTCCTCGGGGCTCGTCTCCGAGGTTGCACCCGGCCTTTCGGAGATCTCCCCGGAGTACCTCTCCTATATGCCTAGCAACCAGCCAATGGCTCGCCTCCAAAATGACCTACAACTGAGCTAAGACGACCTCCTCGCTCATTTCTGAGCTATCGCAGAGCCGATATTCCTCAGCGTCCCGTTTGGCCGGGAACACGAAGTCCGAACGCCCCCGTAACGGCTTCGTATATCTCGCCACAACGAGATCTTCGTCGTCCCATGTCCCGCATCCCACGCTAGCGTATCTTACCATTAATGAGCGTATCCCACCATCTACGTGAACGTAACACAGGTGCGTAACGGACGGTGAGGATTTCATATCGGCTCGCTCCATGCGACCGCTATATAAACCCCTCTTCCAGACAATTCAGGTAACTCGAACTGATTCCAATACGCCGCTACCCTGCTATTATTCCTCGGTAGTGACTTGATCGTCGGAGGGTCTATAGTGGTTATTAAAAGTATGTCTTAACACCTTTACTCGGTTTATACAAGCATCAAGTATGCAATTAAAAAAATTCTAGAGTGTTAAGTCATACTAAACAAGAATCGAACTAAAGAATTAGGGTTTTTGAGTAAAGCAAACAAGTTCTACACTAAGTGATGAGGGTTTACAACTTTTGTAGACCGGTCCTTCACTTCTAAAGCTCAAAGTAGTAGTCTCTAGAACTCTTTCTTGACTCCATTTGATGAAAGGAACGAGCTTGCTTGTTGTCTTTGAGGCCGAAGATGATCCACCTTGAAGTCTCTCTAATTCAAGCTCATTTTTCACTACCGAAGCATAGGGTATAGTATTCATGCGAGCCATTTCCTCATTGGTCTTAGGAGACATCTCTTTGGAGAGGGCGATTCCGTGATAAGCCGGTAAATTACCTCGTTTGGAATCTTCTATACTAAACCTTTTTAGCATGGTGTCAACATACATGGACTGTGAAAATCCCAACATTCTTTTAAATCTATCACGATAGACTTTTATCCCCAGAATATAGGAGGCATCACCCAGGTTCTTCATGGAGAACCTCTGTGACAAAAACAGTTTGACCGATCATAGTATAGGAATATCGTTTCCAATCAATAGTATGCATCTACGTACAATACTAGCAATACGACATTCCTCCTACAATCTTCTTATAGATATAAGGCTCATCTATGTTTTTGATGAAGTCAAATTCTTTGCCTGTTTCATCAAACAGATGTAGCTACGCGATACCTGCTTTAATCCACAAATAGATTTAAGCAACTTGTACACCTTCTCGCTGCTCTCACTGTTTATGAAGCCCTCTGGCTGATACATATAGACACTCTCTTTTAAAGTGCCATTTAGAAAAGCGGTCTTTACGTCCATCTACCAGATCCCATAGTCATGGAAGGCAGCAATGGCAAGTAGGATTCAAATGGATTTCAGTATAACCACTGGAGAAAAGGTTTCGTCATAGTCCACACAGGGTCTTTGACGAAAACCTTTTGCAACAAGTCTAGCTTTATAGGTTTCCACTTGTTCATCTATACCAATCTTCTTTTTGAAGATCCATTTGCAGCCGACGGGTTTTACTCTTGGCGGTGCGATGTCCAAAGTCCAAATTTTGCTGTGTACATGGACTTTATTTCGGATCGCATAGCATCCAATCATTTCACAGTGTCCGTACTGGAAATGGCATGCTCAAAACTAGTAGGATTATTTTCTTCCAAGATGCAATCCTCTCGATCTCCATCTACGAGAAAACAGTAGTATCTCTCGGGCGAATGAGAAATCCTACTAGATTTGCGGAGTGGCCGGGGTTCGTCGGGTATAACTGAATCCTGTGGTTCCGTCAAATTCTCAGTTGCGGTTTGTACTTTTGGAATTTCTTCCAGCTTTATTATGCTCCCACCAATTTCTTTTGTAAGAAATCCCTTTTCTAAGAAAATGGCGTGGTGAGCACCAAACACCTTCTATTCCTTGGTGTGGTAGAAAATATATCCCAAAGACTTTCTTGGATATCCTACAAACTTGCATAGAATTGATCGTGTCTGAAGTTTGTCCGGATTCCGTCTTTTGACATAGGCCGGACAACCCCATGTCTTAAATCGTTTAAGATATGGTTGCTTTCCACTTCATATTTCATATGGAGTCTTAGGCACAGATTTGGACGGAACATGGTTTAATAAGTATGTTGCTGGTTCTAGCGCATGTCCCCAGAATGACAGGTAACTCAGCATTACTCATCATGGAGTGAACCATCTTCAATAGGGTACGATTCCTCCGTTCTGATATACCGTTGTGCTGTGGTGTATACGGAGAAGTAAGCTGAGAGAGAATATCTTTCTCTTTTAGATAGTCTTGGAATTCCGTATTAAAGTACTCCTCTCTTCTATCAGATCGAAGAATCTTAATACTTTTTTCTATCTGGTTCTCTACTATATTTTTATATTCTCTGAATTAAATTAATTATAATTTGCATAGTTATATAAACGTGTAATTACATATACATAACCATACACTTGTAATTAATTTCTAATGTATTAAAATACATAAAGAGACAAAATTAATCAGCGACAAAATACTACTAAATACATACACTAAATACATGTATTTAATATTAAATCAAAACCCGATTTAATATCCATCTTTGTAAAAAGAGCGGCTAGTATTTCAACCATTCGATCACAGTCAGCGCAACGAGTACACTAGTTTTAATCGGACCGCTGCACGTACCTAGTATGGCTACTATAACATTTCGCCAAAGCGGGAAACTCTCTTTGTGGGACTCTAAAGACTCTACAATATGCTGGCAGCGAGTTACCGATGATACCCTAAAACTCACAAGCGCGTCAGTGGCACTAGCTGTACGTAATGGCTACCCAGATATCTGTCGATAAGGAGATCGACAAGCAAACTCGTCCGAAACCCTAACCGAGCTTATCGGTGACATTCACCATACAGTCCCGGTCTGTTCGTTTGAGAGTATCGCATATTAGGTCTAGGGGTGGTAAACGTCAGACCCTTAATAACTTGATAAGTTGTGTTGGTATCAAGCCCATCACCAGTCGAGAAACTACTGAACACCATTAGTAAATCTCATCCGCCTGGGTCCAGGTCTTGCGGTGATGGCTAACCGTACACTGTGCGATTTCAACTCCCAATACCAGGAAAGACGAATCCCCTCTATCGCTCAATGCCTTAAAGTGTTTCAGGACTTAACCCAAAAACTACCTGTTTGTACGATTCTGTAAATCCGTGGTAGGGTAGCAATTAAAGTACAGTGGGAACACACTCGAGACGAAGTGACGATTTCGGGTTGACAGAATATCCTGTACTCATGTCATTCGAGAACTGCTATCTGACAATAGGTATAATACCATCCGGCATTTCCCGGCGAGTCCGTCCAGTGTAACTCATAATCTAATGAGTATCTGTATACAATTTTTGGTGCCGTACACCAATGGCTGCGGAACAGGCCATCTCCCTTCTCGGGAATAAAAAAAACGTATACACTAGTTTACTCTGGAATATCGATGCCCTGTCTTGATAATCTTACATTAGGGGCATTTAAGGATGTGCTTATAAACTACCCAGCCCCCACGAGTATGATCGCCATCATAACGCCTGTAGTCAAGCAAAGATTGTATGAGCTTTATCAGCATGTATGATCGATACATAATAACAAGTAAAACATATCATATGTTGAGATAAAGACAAACCAGATAACATACCATCATATCGAGCAAGACTGTCGTAAACAAATACACACACCCAAGCATCCAAGATGTAATGTACAATCCTGAAATATATAATAATGGCCTCTAGGGCATACATATCTAACAACAACCCATGTTCCCATGGATCTCATAAGGAATTCGTGGTCAATCTAGAGCTTTCATCGAGTCTACGTGTTTGGAAATTCTTGCTCGGGATAGCTATGGGCTTTCAGCCCTAGAGTCCTCTCTTGTTCTTCAAGTTTGACGATGAAAGGTTGCTCCTTTACTTGGGTTTTGATCTTGGATCTTGAGTTCTTTGAGATGAAGCTCTCTTGAAAGAATTGGTTTTCTTTTGGTTGGGTTGTTTTGAGTTAGAAGAAGATAGAGGAGATTAGAGAGATGCAAAAGGAAGTCTCTTTCCTTTTGGGTCTCTCTCTTGAGGAAGATGAAGATTTGGGATCTCACCTCTAGAGAGGAAATGTAGGTCAACACCCTAGCAAATTTAATGGGAAGGGAAAAACTCATTCATTTCATCATATGGTGGGTTTAAATACCTTTACACATTTGCATATTAGCCCTTGGGCTTTACAAAATTGGTATTTTGTCTATTTCTTTACACATTTACACAGTAAACCTATTTATTACATTTTCTCTCTTTTCTTGGCATGGGGGGCCGGTCCCATGCTTGAGCTTCGACCGGCCTTGGCTTGGGCTTGGGTTCGGGCATAGACCCGACTTGGGTTCGGCTGTGGGCCCGACTTAGATTCGGGCTTGGGCCCGCTTGCTTGGGCTTGGGCCCTTTTGTGCTCGAGTCTTTGGGATTCGGTGGTATGGTGCAATTTTCGACCCCAACAATCCTTTGTCGGCATAGGTTTAGGTTCAAAACCCCTCAACGAGCCGCCCCAGTGTCACACAATTTAATCCTTGCCATCCATCCATTAGGTAATGCATAACCCTAACTTGTAAATGATATCTTCGGCGACTTAAGTTCGATGGCAATATGTTTACTATGCAGTCCGATATTTAACCAAATCTTATATTTATTGCTATATGTGGATACACTGACACCAATGGTAATGTCTCGGACTACATGATAATCAACTTTCTTTTTTATATGCTTTTCTTTAATCATATCCATTTCTAAGATGAACACTTCCAGAACCATCTCGAAGAACTATTCATAATAGAAGAACCATTCATAATAGGTGGAACAAAGAAATTGGTAGAATCTCTTGTTTCCACAAATAAGTTCCTCTCAAAGTTTTTAGTCTTTGAATCTTCTTTTAGCTATTTGTTTCCTAATGTCGAGTGCAAAATGAGCAAGACAGTTCAACAGAAATATGCCGCTCGTTTTTTTTTCAGTATTCTTGCTGACATTTTATACGAACTGATCTAATATCTTTTTCCCTTTTTTCCGCTTTGGGAGACGGTATCTCAGTCAGAATACGAGCTTTATTTTTCCAGCTCTAACAACTATTCTAGAATTCTGAATCTCTGACTTGGCTGTTTTTGTGTTTTCTTGCCTCATGCACTACAAGATTTTGAGGTTGTTTGATTTGTATCTGATTTAATTTTGATGTATCAGTGGGCATTGGGCTTCATCTCCGGTTCCACAATCTATATTATTTGAGGCAGACGGCGGGAGTTCTAGCAGGGTATGTATAGATGCTAATTGATGTGTACTTTGTCATGCTTATTGCAGGTTTATTTTTAACTATAAATTTCTCCCTGCATATCTGTGTGTACAAATGGTCTATTTAAAAAAAAGTTCCTAGATCATAATGCCGGATCTTATGATAGACACCTTTTTGTATACTCATGGATAAAAACTTTTTGGAAACTTCTACCTGTTAATCAGCTATCAATCAGCCAACTAATGATTCCTTTCTGTGTGATGCACTAGTAAGAAAATATGGGAGCAGGAAGTCTTGAGCTATTTGATATTTCTTTTGTCATGTATTTTCAGCTTTGATTGAAATGGGAGGCATGAATGTGTAGACTTGTCTACGAGTATCCCTTTGTTGTATACATACATAGATACACATACCTGCGTATGTTGAATTGTAGATGTTATTATAAGGTTTTTTTTTGTGTTGGGGTGGGGGGTGGGGTGGCTTTGGGGGAATGATTTTGGATGATTAAACATCTCTTTTTAACCTCCTTTATATGGATGTGGTCATTTACATCTCTCCCCATCGGATTACATTTGACTAATTAAATGAATACTCTAGAATACTCTAATATTCTAACACTCTCCCTCAATTTGAACCGTATATATTGTCATACCCAGCTTATGACAAATCAAGTTCACTCTTGACCTTCCTATGACTTGGTGAAAAGATACGCTAATTGATTAGCATATTTTACATAATATGTATCAATCGTTCTATCTTCTACCTTCTCACGAACAAAGTGACAATCAACCTTAATATGTTTGGCCCTTTCATTAAAGATCAGATTCAAGGCAATGTAAATAGCAACTTTGCTGTCACAATATAATCACATAGAAAAAGTGGTTCCAAAGTCGAGCTCTCCAAGTAGAAGCCGATCCATATCAACTCACACGTGATTCATCATAGCTTTGTATTCTGTTCGACGCTGGAGCGAGAAAGAACATTTGCTTCTTGTTGCTAGGATACCAAGTTACCGTGAACAAATATGCAATATTATATAGTAGATCTTCTATCAAAGGTGATCTGGCTCAATCAGCATCAACGATGCTGCTACTTGAGAGTGTTCTTTATCTGAATGTAATATACCTTTGCCCATAGCACTCTTCAAGTATCACATGATTCAAATTGCTGCATTCCAATGAGCGACCATAGGGTCTGCTATAAACCGGCTCATCATATTAGCTGGATGAGCGATATCGAGTCGAGTTACAGCGAGATAATTCAGCCTGCTAACCAGACGTCGGTAACCAGGATCTTCTAATTGATCACGTTGCCCCGGATGCAACCGTAAGAGTTTTTACAGGTTGACATCCCAACATTTTGGTGTTAGATAACATGTCTATAACATACTTTTGTTGAGAAATTTAGATGCCCTTTGTAGATTCGGCAAATTCACTGCTTAAGAAACACCGAAGACCCCCAAAGTTCTTTGTCTGAAACTAAGTTTGAAGGTGGAGTTTTACCTCAAATACCGTCATCATCAATTATCACCAACAAAATACGTAAACCATGGCAAGAACGATAAAAGACTGAGTGATCATGGACAAACTGACCAAGGACAAAAGAAATGACGACCTCTGTAGATCTCTCGAACTACGCTCGTGGAGATTGCTTCAACCTATATAACGACTTAAGACGACAAACTAGATCAGTCTTCCATTAAGCATAGAAACCAGGTGGTTGCTTCATATAGACATCTTCGATGAAGCTGCCATGAAGAAATGCATTCTTCACATTTAGTTGATATAAAGGCTAATGATGAGTAGCTACAGGAGACGAGTAATCGAGCCGAGGTCATTTTCGCCACCATAGATGAAGGCTTCTGATAATCAATCCATAAGTGTGAGAAACCTATTTAGTTACTAAACGAGTTTTAAGGCGTGCAAGAGAACGATCATGATCGAGTTGTGCTGCACAATTCATTGACATCCCCTAGCTTTCTTCCCCGCCAGAAGAGGAACCAAGTACGAAGTTTAATTTTGCTCGAGAGCTAACATGTCCTCATTGTCAACATCCTGTAGGGAGAGAATGAGAATAAATTAATGAGATAATTATTTGTTAAGAATGAGACAATTATTCACTACTTACATGATTAACAATGAGATGTGATTTGTTGCAACTTCGAGTTCTTTTTCCAAAGCAATGAGAACATCGAGGTCAGATGGTTATGAATCTTAGATGGTGGGACAACAGGAGTAGGCTCTTAAGATTGTTTGCACACGCTGAGCATACACTCTAATCACAGTTGGAGGAATGCCCATATGGTATATATTCTGATTGAGTAGTAGGGATGACTGTGATCATTGTTGTCAAAGGTGTGAAAGGCACAACCGGGCTGTGAAAGAGGAGAGGTGTGCGCTTAGGTGCTCGTGGTGTGCGCCTCACATGCGCCTTGCACAATACGTGAGGCATGCTCCTCGCGCATTACGTGAGGCGCACACCTTATCCTAATTAGCCTATCTCAAGGTATGGGGTTGAATCGGTTTTACTATTGGGTTTCTTTTTATAAACCCGATTACCTGAACCCAAAACTTAAACTGAGACAACCCGAGAGCATAGAAGCCACCCACTCCTTGAGTTCATGGGCACTCGGCTAGGGTTTCTCCAGTTTGCTTCGAGGCGGCATTTTGTGTTCGTCGGCGCCTTCTGAATTCATTGATAGCTTCTCTATATTCTCGGTTCCTAAATTCGTCGACGAGCAACCCGAGAGTAACCCAAAACATAACATTGACATATAGCTTTTCTCTTCCACCTTTTATTTATTCTATTCTCTTCCTTCTCTTCTTTTTATAAGGCCCAAGATTAAGTTGTTTCTATTTGCTCTTGTCTTATTAGATGCATAATTTCATGTTAATTATTATTATTTAGCGACTTATTGTATTTCTCTTGGTGTTTATCTACTGTGATTTATATTCTCCTATATGATGTGTATATTTGATGTCTATTAGGTACAAGAAATGCTAAATTAAAGTATTGAATATTATAAAAAACTTATGCGCCTCACATACTTGGGTGTGCGCCTCAGGCCAGTGGTATCAATGGGAGCTGTAGGCATTGGCAGAGCCAGAACTTTAACTCAAGTAGGGCAAGAAAAATTAAAGAATAAAGATACAAACTCAAATCTAAAATAACTTTATTTTATGCCCGGTTTGAGTCTCGGACCAACTTAACCAACTTCAATATTTTTAATAAATGTGAACTAAACCTTTTGCAATTTTTAAATATTTTTTATCTGATTCGATTAAAAAATGTTTTTGCCATATATGATAGCGGGAAAAGTTATGTGTTTGTCAACTAATAATTAAATGATTATAAGTTATAATATGTGAAGTTATATTTGTGGCTAAGAATTTAAGTTTATATACATTAAACAAATGAAGGAAAACAATTCTTATATATAAATAGTTTCACAGAACAATAAGCTAAATTAAAATTAGAGTATGGTCATTTTCTTCTACTAATAAAAATATTTTTTATAAACTATTCTTTTAGTGAAAAAATTATCATATATATAAGATATTATATTTATATTATACAAATGGGTAGATATAAAAAAATGTAAACATTTTTCAGGTAAATATAACTAGCTTTCGTTTTTAACCTTTTAATCAAAATTCAATTTTATAATTGATTATTCATTGGCACACAAATGCTTTTGATGTAAAATTATTTTTAGAACAAATTTAATATTAAATGTAGTGTTAAATTTTTATGTGTTTAAATAGAGTAATTAGTGCAGGACATTTAATGCATTTATTAAGGTGGACCCCGCTTTACCATAATCATGAAATATAATAAGTTAGAAAAGTTAAGAAAAATGTTGTCATCAGAAATCGAACCCCACACATACCATGAGCAATCAATTTACCATTATAGTATCCAACTACAACTGAGCCTTTATCTCAAGCATATGGATTAGGCTATATGAACCAACATGAGAATCACGCCTGGTGGATTCTCCGCCTCCACTCATTCCTATCGAACAATATACATTCATTAAGGCCTTTGGCATCCATATCTGTTCGTATCGCTTCCATCAATATTTTCTTCGGTCTCCATTTCTTCCTTTTTGACTTGGCCTCAATCGAGAGTATCCATTCGTCGAACCGGTGTTGTTGCTGTAAGTCGATGTTGCACACTCCACAGGGTTTGTAGACATGCAGAATTAACAAAAAACAATTTTATAGCAAGCAGCATCGACTAAACTCTCAAGATCTACAATAAGCCTTAACTAGCAAACTAACAAAGGTTCTAATCTACTATGAAGTGATTTATACCTTTGTGTTTAAGTTCTTCAGGTCTTCTTATCCTCTTCTTAAGCTCCTCTTTTGTTGGGATTGAGTTTGGTCGTCGGCCTCCTTGAGTTAAAGACGATCCACCCGAGAGTCTATGGTTCAAACTCTAACCTCAAAAGTGAGGTAACTAAAATACCTAGTTTGCTAATCTAGGTAGCTTAGATGATGTAGAGAACATTTATTGGATTAGTTTATCTCAATAACCCTAGTTTCTCAACTCATGAGAGTGTTAGGGTTTGAGAAAGAAGAAGAGAGCAAAGGAGGAAAGAGAATGTGAAGTGAATCATGAGATGAAAAATGGCCAAGTCTTGATAATATTAAGCATATCATTTACATTAAAAATAACGTGACGTGCTTCAATAGTTATCCAAATGAATCAGTCATCCAAAGTAGCCTTGATTCAACCATGCTTCAATAACATCTCATACCTCCACCTCATTATCTATTTAAATAAAATAGATTTATCACAAATGAGGTGTCTTCTTTTAGAAGCACTCTTGTGAAAATACAAGAATACCCCTCACCGTATATACATACCCTTATTCGTACTATGAATACCAAGAGATGAAAATAATCCAATATTATAATATTAGAATGCGGCTTAATCCTAAGCCCGCTAGTATTATCCGTCCGAACAAAAATACGTGTAGCTAGTACACGTATATGATCGAAATCCTGCACGTAAAACCATGCGGCCTCTATATCGTTTCGCCTGAACCAGGAAAACCCTTTGTGTGGGACTCTAAAGACTCGACAGTACGCTGGCGTGGGTTTATCCACAAGCACGTCAGTGGCACTAGCTGTACGTAACGGCTACCTAGGTATCCGTTGAAAAGAAGGCCGACGAGCAAACTCGTTCGAACTCCTACTGAGCCTGTCCGTGACAATCTCCGTACAGTCCGGTCTGTTCGTCTGAGAGTATTGCATGCCGTGTCTAGGAGTGGAAAACGTCAGACTCTTAATAACTCGACAAGTTGTGCCGATGTGGCTCAAGACCATCCGAGAATCTACCGATCTTACTATTAGTAATTCTCAATCCGCCATGGTCAGGGACTTATGGTATTGGCCAATCGAACACAGTGCGATATCAACTCTCTATACCGGGAGAGACGAATCCTCAACAATCGTTCACTGCCTCCATGTGGTTCGGGACTGTATCCAACTAAAACCAGTTTGCACGACTCACTAGAGCCATGGTAGGATAGTAATCAAAGCACAGTGGGAACTCACACGACAAATGACGACCTCAGGTCGGCAGATTGTCTGTACTCATGAGAACTGCTATCTGACGATAGGTATAATACCATCTAGTCAGTTCTCGGCGAGTTCGTCTAGTGTACTCATCCTAGTGAGCACCTGTATACAATCTTAGATGTATCACATTAATGGCTGGGACCAACCATCGTCCCTCATCAGGGTCTAGAAATGTATACATTAGTTTACTCTGGAGTATCGATGCCCAGTCTCGATACTCCCACGACTAGGGACATTTAAGGATGTGCTTATCAATTACCTAGCTCTTACAAGTATGATTGCCATCACAACGCTGGTAGTCAAGTAAGGATCCTAAGGGCTTTATCAACATGTATAAGCGATATGAAATAACAAGTAAAACATATCACATGTTAAGATAAAAGCAAACCAAATAGCATACTATCATATCGAGCATGATTGTCCTGTACATACATATCCCTAGCATCCTATACAATGAAAGCCTTTAGGGCATACATATCCAACAATCTTCCACTTGCACTAAGTGTCATGCCCTGCTTCCCAGAGTACGGTAAGGAGACATGACGGGTCACGCGACGTATTTACTTAGAAGTAAACACGCTAAGCGTAAATAAGCAATATAGTAAAGTGCACAAGTAAGACATGAGATGTAAATGAACAACTTTTATTTAGTAAATATCATTTACAATACAACTGGAAATGTAAATACAAGACTGAAAAGCAATACCTAAACGCATGAGCTGAAAGTAAAGTATATACAAGTGACTAGAGCTCTGGGTCTTCTAAGAACTGCTTCAAGTCGTCTGTGCCGGGCTCGATCTCCAGAGAATCAGATTCCCTTGATAACATTCCAAATAAAGAAGAGAAAAGGAATGTCGTCAGCGAACAATCGCTCGGTAAGTCCCAAAGAGATGTAGAATGAGAATAGACGGGTAAAATAAAGAAATAATGTTGTAGGTAAATTTGATGGGATTTAACCGTAAACGTGAACTAAAAGTTGTATTACATTATAATTTTGAATTGAAACTTGTTCTACATATTGTCTTATGGTTGCTAAACAAGTTATGAAGAGATGGTTAATTTGTGGTTAAGAAAAATTGAGTTTTTAAAGAAAGTAGAATCGGAAGTCAGATTAACTCCGCTTTCGACGAGTTTTGAAAAGAGAAGTCTTTTTAATAGAAAGAGTGGAGGGGAGAGGGGACTTACGGATTGAGAAGAGAGGGGAGGTAGATGATGGGTTTGCAAGTGTCGTGGAGTCGCGGGGTCGCCGGATTTGTTCCGAGTCGTCGCTGGAACTTGACATTGAGCTAACTCCACTTGTACAACTTCTTGGACTTGGAAAATTTAGAGAGTTTTGGCAAATGATTTCTGAATGAGAAGGGCTATGGTGTAGGGTGGTATTTATAGGAGAAATTAAGGTTTAGGGTATTGAAGAATGGAATTAAAATGCATTAACATTTTGGATTAATGCCTTATTTTAATTCTCTGGAAATGTGCAGGGAAAACAAACAGATTAGGGGTAGTGGGTTAGGCCAAAGTGTGCTAGGGAAAAAAATTTGAGCATTTGCTAGGGGGACCGGCGGTGCCGTCCCCAAGCTTGATCTTGCCGGTCCAATGGGTTGGGTTGGGTCTTGGATGAATGCCACGTGTTCTAGTCGTAGTTAATAGTATTTTGCACATGTTTGATTTTTCAGTGAATTTTCATTTTACGTATATTGCACGTGTAAACTTTTGAGATTCTAAAAGTTTAAAAGAAAAATCAGCAAAAATAATATGTGGCTAGGGGGATTCGAACACAGGGGTTATGTCACAGCAGTGCAAGGCTTTACCAATGAGCTACAAGTGCTTTCTTACTGTTTAAAAACAAATCAAATACTTATAGCATACACGGGATTGCAATTACTTCATTTGTACATTAACTTTTAAAATTTTTATGTACATTAAAACATAGTCGTTACACTAAGGCCTGTTATTGGCGTATTGAGTACCCAACGTCTGCACTAGAGCCAGTTGTTGGCGTACCGCATACCCAACATCTCGAACGGTCTCTTGAACTGGACTTGAGGGATGGCCTTGGTGAATGGATCTGCCGTGTTGTCCTTTGTATTTACTTTCCGTATCTCGATCTTCCGGCGATCTACAATCTCCCTGATCAGGTGATACCACCTTAAGATGTCTGGATTTCTGATGGGACCGTGGTTATTTTGCCAAAGCCATGGCTCCATTGTTATCGCAATACAAAGGTATTGGATCAGCAATGGATGGAACCACCTGAAATTCAGAAATGAACTTCCTCATCCATACTGCCTCTTTTGCGGCATCGTTAGCAGCGATGTATTTGGCCTCCATTGTCGAGTCCGCTACGGTGTCCTATCTGGAGCTCTTCCAACAGACCGTCTCTCTGTTGAGGGTAAACACATAACCCGTGACGGATTTAGAGTCATCCTTGTCACTTTGGAAGCCAGAGTTGGTAAAAGTCTCGATCTGGAGGTCCCCATTACCGTATACCAAGAACATCTTTTTAGTCCTTCTCAGATACTTAAGAATGTTTTTTACTGCTTTACTGCTATCCAATGCTTCTCACCTGGACTGAACTGATACCTGCTTACGATGCTAAGTGTGTAAGCTACATCTGGTCTGTTACATAATATCGCATACATTATCGACATTACCGTCGAAGCATAGGGTACAATACTCATACGAGCCCTCTCCTCATCAGTTTTGTGTTCTCTTTAGAGAGCGATTCCGTGACAAGCGGGTAAATTACCGTGCTTGGAATCTTCTATACTAAACCTCTTCAGTACGGTGTCTATGTACCTTGACTGTTAAAGTCCCAACATTCTTTTATATTTGTCACGATAGATCTTAATCCCAGAATGTATGAGGCATCACCCAGGTCTTTCATAGAGAACTTCCGTGACAAGAACAACTTGGCCGATTGTAGCATAGGAATATCATTTCCTATAAGGAGAATGTCATCTACGTATAAAACGAGAAATACCACAGTTCTTCCTATAATTTTCTTATAAATAAAAGGTTAATCTACATTTTTGATAAAATCAAATTCCTTGACCGTTTCATCGAAGCAGATGTTCCAACTCTGTGATACCTGTTTTAATCCATAAATAGATTTAAGCAACTTGCACATCTTTTCGCTGCTCACACTGTCTATAAACCTTTTGGTTGACCCATGTAAACACTCGTCTAAACATTCATTTAGAAAAGCGGTTTTAACATCCATTTACTAGATATCATAGTCATGGAAGGCAGCAATGGCAAGTAGGATCCGAATGGATTTAAGTCCATATTTTATTGGTGTATATGGATTCCATCTCGGATCGCATAGCATCCAGCCATTTCACCGAGTCTTTACTCATGATGGCTTGCTGAAAACTAGTCGGCTTATCATCATTGATGATGCAATCCTCTCGATTCCCGTCTACGAGAAAATCGTAGTATCTCTCGGATGGATGAGACTGCCTACTAGATCTGTGGAGTGGCGTAGGTACGTTCGGTTACATTGAAACTTCAGATTTTACTAAGTCTTCAGTAATAGTTTGTGGTTCTGGAATTTCTTCCAGTTCTATCGCGCTCCCACTAATTTCTTTTTCAAGAAATTGAGTTTCCATAAAGCAGGCATGATGAGAAACAAAGCCCTTTTGTACCTAAAAAAATACCCCCTAGAATTCTTGGGGTATCCCACAAACTTACACAATACTAAATGTGTCTCGAGCTTGTCCGGATGATTTTTTTTGACAAAAGCAGGATAATCCCATATCTTAAGATAGTTAAGACATGGTTTCTTCCCACTCCACATTTCATATGGAATGGTAGGCACAGACTTAGTTGGAACTTTATTCAATAGGCATGCAGCTGATTCTAGTGCATTACCCTAGAAGGATGGCGACAACTCAGCATTACTCATCATGGAACGCACCATATCAAGCAAGGTGTGATTCCGTCTTTCTGATAAACCGTTGTGTTGTAGTGTATATAGAGAAGTAAGCTGAGAGAATTCCATTCTCTTTTAGATATTCTAGGACCTGGGCACTTAAGTATTCACCACCCTGATCAGATCGGAGCATCTTGATACTTTTGCCGGTTTGCTTTTCCACTTCATTCTTATACTCGTGGAATTTTCCAAAGCCTCGGATTTATGCTTCATCAAGAATACATGTCCATATCTTAGAGAAATTATCGGTAAAACTAATGAAGTAGGAATAGCCACTTCTTGCATGCGTAGACATTGGCCCACACACGTTGCTGTGTATGAGTTCCAGGAGCTCAGTGGCTTTTTCTCCGTATCCAGTGAACGGAGTTTTGGTCATCTTTCCTCTGATACATGACTGACAAGTTGCATATGATTGATACTCAAACGGATTTAAATATCCATATTTATGTAACTTAGTCAATCGTGTTTCATTGATATGACCAAGTTTATAATGCCATAAGAAAGCTTGATTTGTTTCTGGAGTCTTTTTTTAGCGTGTCTTAGACGTTGAAAACTTGATGTTGATTGAGAATGTATATTCCGTTATTAAGTGTACCCGACTCAATCATTTCATAATTCAGGCGAATGTTTATGATATTGCTTTCAAGTGCAAAATTATATCCTTTATTAGATAACAAAGATACATATATAATATTACACATCATACTGGGTACATAAAAGCAGTTATTCTACAACAAAATATGTCCACTCGCCAATCCAAGGTGATATTCTCCTACTGCAACAGCATCCACACCTGTTCCGTTGCCAATCCTGAGGGTCATATCACCTTTCCTAAAAAATCTACAGTTTCTCAGCGCCTGCAAAGAATTACAGATGTGAGATCCCGATCCGGTACCCAATACTCAGGAAGTAGAGTTAATAGAGAGACAGTTTTCAATCACGAACACACCTGAAGCCGAAACCACAACTTGCTTCGTGTCCTGATTCTTGGATTTTAAATCCCAGCAATTTTTCTTCCAATGTCCCTTTTGACGACAATAGAAGCACTCTTCCTTTGTGGCCGAGCTTCCGATCTTTTTCTTTCCCTTACCCTGCACCTTCTGCACACCTCTCGGTTTGGTGGGGACCTTCTTCTTCTTTCCCTTGGCCTTAGCCTTGGATTTTGCGGAAGAAGATTCCCCGACAAACAGAACATGTATTTTCTTGGATTTCTTCAAGATGCCCTCTGCCACCCTCAACATGTTGAGGAGCTCCGGAAGTGTAACTTCCGGCTTCTGCATATTGAAGTTCAATACGAATTGGGTATAAGTGGAGGGAAGGGACTGTAGAATTAAGTCGGTATACAACTCATTTTCCAACGTAGTTCCCAGGTCCGCGAGCTCTTCGATGAGAGTAATTATCTTTAGGACATGGTCCTCAACAGATGATCCGACAACCAATCTTGCTTGAAACAATTTTTTCGAGGTCTCGTATCTTGTGATACGAGATTGCTCTCCATATAAGTCTTTGGTATGGAGGATGATGAAAGCAAGGTCCATCTTCTCGTACTGCCTCTGATGTTCATTATCCATGGAGGCTAGTACGAGGCACTTGGATTTCGCGCAATCCAGATCCCAAGTCTTACGGACCTCAATATCCGCGACCGAGAATTTCGGACCTGGAATAGGGGGCTTTAGCCGTAAGGACGTATACAACCTTATCATAAGTAAGAGCCATATGGACGTTCCTCAGCCAGGCTTTATAGTTTGGTTCTGTCAGTTTGTTTTTATCTAGTATAAGCTTAAGTCCCGTCATGGTTGCTGTAATTAGGAGATAGAGAAAAGAAACACCCAGCATGTGCTCTTGCAAGTTTAGATTGGTTATTAGTTTATCTAAACAGTATCGTTTCCACCGTTTTCTCGAATTCTTCTTCAAACCCTAAAAGAAGAATTAGTCAGGATTAATTGCACCCTACAAGTTTGCTTATCTTTCGTCCAGGCCAGTGTTGGTACTGCTGAGGGAGGTGCCTCGTGCTTTCGCACAGACCTAATTAAATAATCTCGTTTTTCCAGAGGCGTAGCCCCGTTAACACCTTTCCAGACACCTACTTGATGAGCTAATTACAAAGTGAAAAATTCTCCCGAAAAGTAATAGATACTCACAGTAGGATCGGGACCCAACTATTATTGTGTGATTATTTTGAAGAAAGCTTATCAAAGCTACCACACTCTAGAAAGTATGCAAAACTAGCAAGTTTCCTGTATGTTTGAAACTCTCGATGTGGTTTTTGCCCTGAGCGCTTATAACCTTGATGAAGATCAAAACATTATAAGTCGCAAGTCAAGTTCAACCCGTCAATGTCCGGATTAATCTAGACCCATTCGTACAAGCTCTTGACGAAGGTCAAAACAGCTGTACGTCTGTCCTAGATTAATGCATCTATCTATGCTCCAGATAAGCTCCCACTAGCTACCAAATACTATGTCTTGTCGAAGGTCAAAACACGTAGCATGAATACTAGTTGATACCTATTTGAAATGATGGAGATCTACGGCTGGTTTTGGCGAAAACCGTGAACATAATGAACTTAATATATTCGAAGGAACCGAATAGCTTTTGAAAAAGAGTGGTTTAAGCTCTGCTTTTAAAAGTTGTTTTTGAAGAAAACCGAGTGGTTTTGCAATTGTTCCAACAACGTCAAATTTTAGGTTTATTGCTTTGCATTAAATGGGATTAATGCGGTCTCATCAATTAACCTTTTCACACCACAAAAAGAGCGAAAATAGAATGTACGTATATGCCATCCGCATTCGCCACGGGGCCCATCATACACCATTAGACTACTTAACTAACGGCAGAGTGGGGGCTAGACTAGCGCGGATGCAAAACATATACAACATTTATACATACATATATATATTCATCATAGGCATGATAAGCAACACAGGCAGATAAACATTACAGAGAATGGAAAAATGGATCAACTAGGAACATTTGCATTTCACTGAGCCACCTATGAAACACAGTCCTCTACGGTCGTGTGAATAGCCGAGTGTGAGTAATCCTAGACCCCTACGAGTGCGGCAAGCTACCCGCCAATCCTAGAATTGGGTGACCCGGGTCTCGACTCCTCGAGATGGCCACCCACTGAATCCTAGAACCCGGTGACTACATCCTCAACCCGGATGCATCCCAATAAAAGACTATACATGAATTATTACATGAATTATAATCCACTCACATGTCACATCTAGATTCACACCGGGCCATGGACACGACGATCCATGAAACCATTCGCATCCGAACGTCACAAGATATGTGCAACCCCTTCTATTCGACGTATAGCGATTAGAAGACGTTTAAGAACACATATACGCGTCACAAAAACAAGTAAAGAAAACCATGACGTTAGAATTACGCGCACAATTAGCGAACGAAACTAATTTTCCAAGACTTGAAAAACTGGCCACTAAAGTCCCTAAAAAAATTCATTTTAAGCCAATCCAGGAGTCGAAACAAATTCGAAACCCGTCCGAATCTTCACGGAGGTGAAAGGCAAAAATTAACTGTCGATCCGTAGGCCTAGGGGGTACCTACCCCCGGGGCCACCATGAGGTGGCCTTCTTGGGTAGGCAGACCCGAGAGCAACCATTGGGGTTTCTCTCGGGTCACCACCCCCAAGGCCGATTTGTGGTGGTCTGGGGGTAGGCCCGGCCTTCGGTCCCCCCGGGTATCCCGGGGTGCCTATGCTTCACCTCGCGGCTTCTCGGTTCAAACCGTGAGCCTGCGGGGTGTGCAAACATCACAGAACTTCATTTTTAGGGACCGTTTTTGTCGGTAGTTCGTGCGCGACAAAAACGGCGGATTTCAAACGTCACTACAAGCTGCTTAAGGCTTATGGAGTGGCTCTGATACTATGTAAGTCGATATCGCACACTCCACAAGGTTCGTAGAGAGGCGGAATTAACGAAAAATAATTTTATAGCAAGCAATATCGACTAAACTCCCAAGATCTATCATAAGCCTTAACTAGCAAACTAACAAATGTTCTAATCTACTATGAAGTGATTTATACCTTTGTATTCAAGTCTTTCGGGTCTTCTTAACCTCTTCTTAAGCTCCTCTTTCATCGGGATCGGGCTTGGTCGTCGGCCTCCTTCAGTCGAAGACGATCCACCCGAGAGTCTATGGTTCAAGCTCTAACCTCAAAAGTGAGGTAACTAAAGTACCTAGTTTGCTAATTTAGGTAGTTTAGACGACGTAGAGAATGTTTATTGGATTAGTTTATCTCAATAACCCTAGATTTCTCAACTCATGAGAGTGTTAAGGTTTGAGGAAGAAGAAGAGAGCAAAGGAAGAAAGAGAATGTGAAGTGAATCATGAGATGAAAAATGGCTAAGTCTTGATAATATTAAGCATATCATTTACATTAAAAATAACGTGACATGCTTCAATAGTTATCCAAATGAATCAGTCATCCAAAGTAGCCATGCATCAACCATGCTTCAATAACACCTCATACCTCCATCTTATTATCTATTTAAACAAAATAGATTTATCACAAATGATGTGTCTTTTCTAGAAGCATTCTTGTGAAAATACAAGAATACCCCTCACCGTATATACATACCCGTATTCGTACTATGAATACCAAGTGATGAAAATGATCCAATATTATAATACTAGAATGCGGTTTAATCCTAAGCCCGCTAGTATTATCCGTCCGAACAAAAATACGTGTAGCTAGCAGACGTATATGATCGAAACTCTGCACGTAAAACTATACGGCCTCTATATCTTTCGCCTGAACCAGGAAAACCCTCTGTATGTGACTTTAAAGACTCGACAGTACGCTGGCAGTGGGTTTAACCACAAGCACGTCTGTGCCACTAGTTGTACATAACAGCTACACAGGTATCTGTCGAAAAGAAGGCCGGCGAGCAAACTCGTCCGAACTCCTACTGAGCCTGTCTGTGACAATCTCCGTACAGTCCGGTTTGTTCGTCTGAGAGTATCGCATGCCGGGTCTAGGGGGTGGAAAACGCCAGACCCCTAATAGCCCAACAAGTCGTGCTGATGTGGCTCAAGATCATCCGAGAATCTAATGATCTAACTATCAGTAATTCTCAATCCGCCATGTCCAAGGACTTATGGTGTTGGCCAATCGAACACAGTGCGACATCAACTTCCTATATCGGGAGAGACGAATCCCCAACAATCGCTCACAATCTCTATGTGGCTCGGGACTGTACCCAACTAAAACCTGTTTGTATGACTCAGTAGAGCCGTAGTAGGGTAGTAATCAAAGCACAGTGGGAACTCACACGAGACAAATGGCGACTCACCAGAGAACCTCTATCTGACGATAGGTATAATACCATCTAGCTAGATCTCGGCGAGTCCGTCCAGTGTACTCACCCCCGTGAGCATCTGTATACAATCTTAGGTGCATCACACTAATGGCCGCGGGACCAACCATCGTCCTTCGTCAGGGTCTAAAAATGTATACACTAGTCTGCTCTGGGGTATCGATGCCTAATCTTGATACTCCTATGACCAATGACATTTAAAGATGTGCTTATCGACTACCCAGCTCTCACAAGTATGATTGCCATCACAACGCTGGTAGTCAAGTAAGGATCCTAAGGGCTTTATCAACATGCATAAGCGATGTGAAATAACAAGTAAAACATATCACATATTAAGATAAAGGCAAACCAAATATCATACTATCATATCGAGTAAGATTATCCTGTACATACATATCCTTAGCATCTTATACAATGAAGGCCGCTAGGGCATACATATCCAACAATCGACTATAGTGCTCTCAAGGCAATTATTGTAATCGCAGGCATGCGATTATGATGATTGAGGATGACCTATACGGGTAGAACAGTCTTACTTGAGATGATAGTGCTATCTGGTTTGTCTTTATCATCATGTACATGTATTATGTGGTATTACATATCACTATTACATTTTGATAGATCCCATATGATTCATGCTTGACCACCAGAGTTATTGTGGCGATCACATTTGTAAGAACTGAGTAGTTTATAAGCATATCGTTAAATATCTCTAGTCGTGGGAATCTCGAGACTGGGCATCGATATTCCAGATTGGACTTGTGTATACGTTTCTTGACCTTGACGAGAGGCGATGGCCGGTCTCACAACTATTGGTGTTGGTTAGTCACCAAAGATAATATACATGTGCTCATTGGGTTATGAGTTACACTGGACGGACTCGCCGGGAACATATTAGATGGTATTATACCTATTGTCAGATAGCATTTCTCTAGTGACATGGATACAACCCAGTCTGTCGACCTGAGATCGTTATTTGTCTTGTGTGCGTTTTCACTGTGCTTTGATTACTACCCTACCACGACTTTACTGAGTTGTGCAAACAGGTTTTAGCAGTTTTGAGCCATATGGAGGCAGCGAGCGGATTGTCAGGGAATCATCTCTCCCGGCATTGGGGGTAGATGTCGCGCAGTGCACGGGTGGCCATCACCAGAAATCCTTGGCCAATGTGGACGAGATTTACTGATTTGGATCAGTAGTTTCTCAGTGGGTGATGAGCTTCATACCGACACGACTTATCGCGTTATTAGGGGTCTGACTTTATCCACCCTCCTAGACCCGATATGCGATACTCTTAGACGAACAGACCGGATTGTACGGAAATTGTCACTTTCAGGCTCAATAGGGATACGGATGTGTTTGCTTGTCGATCTTCCTTTTGTTCAATACCTGGGTAGCCGTTACGTATAGCTAGTGCTGCTGACGTGCTTGTGATTAAACCCACTGCCAGCGTATTGTCGAGTCTTTAGAGTCCCACACAGAGTGTCACGTCCCCCTTCCCAAAATACGTAAATACGGCATGCGACAGAGCTAACCATGCTACCTATGGTTAGGAAACATCCCTTCATAGTCATATTACGACTGTCAATCAGATATCAAGATCAGTAAATAAAATCTAACTAACATATGTCCATCTGCCACAATAAATAAAAGTCAAGAAATATATATAGCGGAAACGAAGCAAGATCCAATAAAGAATAATATCCGAACTCGTCTCTTATGGGATCACATCGATAAAATAAAACTACGGAAAAAAGAAACTAAGCATCTCTAAACTAAACATCAAGCTCTTCATTGCCCGGCTTGTGTCACGATCCAAAATTTGGTCCATAACCGGTACTTAAACTACGTAACGTCTACAGGCGTACGCAACTTAAGTAAGCCGAAACCCAGAAATCTAAACCACCCAAAAACTGGATCAACGGAGAAAAACACAGCTTAAAACATTTGGAAAATCACAAGTAAAATCTCTAACTCTAGTTTTCTTTCTTAAAAATTTCGGCAGCACCTCCTTTGTAAAAACTAGCTCCGAAAACGGGTACAACATAGATAATATATAAAGCATCCCAAACGGGAGCAAATCACGCCCAACGACGGAAACAACCACCACAAGATATAAATACGACGCCGAAGCGAAGAATATAAAGGAAAACTGCATAAAGAGGTAAATTTTTTTAACATAACCGGCTCCCACGAGCACGACACCCAAAGTCACCAAATAATACAACACAGAATCCTCACAACTCGTCTCTAAGTCATATACAAGAAGTGGTAGATGGAGAACACTAGATCCAACAAAAGATATACAATGTACAAACAGATAACCGCAAACCCACCTAAAAGCAAAGGCCTCACAGCCTAACGTAGCGGTATCCGCAAAAGTAGAGACGATAAGACGCCCTGCCACGACTACTCAGAGGGAAAGTCCTGCAAAACACTGTGGCACAACGGGGGTGAGTTGCCAGCTCGTGAATAGTAAATAACATCATATTGTAATCGCAAGTATGCACGAACAGCGATTTATCTATCGCATGTAATCCGATAGTATAAGTATGACAAGTGAATATGCAACAATCATGTAAAGGTACATCATCAGGATAATACAACTACATGAATCAATGCATAACAACATAATCCTGAGTGTGAGATGATATAATATAAAATCTCATGCAAAATCATCAGCATGGAAAAACACCGGTGTCCCTCACTGACACATCAAATCCCAAATCCTCAGGCACCGCATCCTCAGATCGGCCCTCACATCCTATAAGTCTCATGGAACCTGAGTGTCTACCATCGACACCCGAAACATCATGAAAACATATACTTGTAAGTATATATATATATATATATATATATATATAAATATAAATGAGGATATCAACCACGTATGTCCACCGACGATACGTAAAAAATCATGGAAACCTGAGTGTCAAACACCGACACTCGAAACGTCATGAAACCCTTGTCTAGTATCGACACGTAAATCCTTATAACTCAGGCGCTGTCATCACGACTGGCCCTGACGATATGTCGTACATCACTCCGGTCGGTATCCCCATGATAACCACCGAGTCCAAATACAATCACCGGTAGGTAGTGGTTCCTCCGCCAGGCTTATCGCCTACACCACGAAATCATTACTCGCCCCGGGGTACCATACCGGGTCCACCATGTACCCGCAGACGGTGCTTCCCGCTCCTCGAATCGGGTATCACAAGCCAAATCTCAGAACCGAGAAATCACATGGTGGACGCACTGAAAAATCATATCAAGAGAAACCGGGTTTTCAGACAATACATAGTTTTCTTGAAATACCCCCACGGTTCTCAAATCCATAAATCATATGAAATCTACATCTCAATGCGTAAATCCATGAAAAACTGATACATGCAACATAAAACTACAATATGAGCATATCAAGGGAAAACCGCTTTTTAAATTGATTCTAGCTTTAAAATATATCATGCGGTTCCCAAATTCTCCGAAAACAAGTGCATCATCATATAAGGTGTACATGTGATTGTAACCATGTTTAAGTATCTACATGTAAGCAAGTAGGTATGATGCATTTCATAAGTGCAACGGTCAACGTCTCAATATCACATGTCAAAACCATACCACTTAGGGTATAAGCAACTATAGCAAAATATGTGGGTGTACATGTCAGTATGTGTGCATGATGTACATATAGCTGTAATCGAATATGTGGGCGTGCATGATGTACAAGTAGCTATAGTAGAATATACGTGAAATGGAATAAGGGTTACTATCTTAACTATCCATGTCCGATACAATCTCACGTATGTACGTGTCAACAATTTTTCATATGCACAATGGGATAAGAGTCACTACCTAAATTTTCCCTATCCACTACAATAACATGTATGTATGTGGGTTGTGCGTGTCATGGCAATTACTGACGATGTGGGTGTAGCATACAATTTAGTGCTCGTGCAACATGAATCGTCAGTAATGTGTTATATCTAAAGGTACAAGTCAAGGTACAACAGATAATACTATGCAATGACATTCATATGAAATTAACTAATATGCAATAACAAGCAGCTATCATATCATATCCGTCCCGACGCATAACGCCATACGGGCGATTTCCTCGTAGATGTTAAATCTACTCACCGATGGTCTCGAGCTATGAAAATCCGACCACCTGCTTCCTTTTGTTCGCAGCGTCCGAAGTCCCCGCTTGCGACTATAAATTCATAAACACACAAATAGAGCAAAAACTCAGAAATCGACCGATATAACGTAAAACTACGTTTTAAACGACGCACCAACACTAAACTAACTCACGAGTGCCCGTTTAGTGGTTAACGTGCATAACGATACCACAAAACCTATTCAAGTACAGCAGCTGCACAAGATCACGATTCGTGTCGCAGACGTAACACGCGGACTCGAAACACTAGATTATAGGGAAACGATCCCAGATTTTTCATACTGCAATTACTAAAAAAGTAAACAATACCAGACACCCCTAACCAACAGAAGACAACTACCCACAAAAAACCCAACACCCATCTCTCCTCTACAGCCGACGTCGCCGGATTTTCGCCTTGGGACGCCGGCCATGGCCGGTGGGGTAGGGCTCGGGTCACAGGTGGAACTCCAGGGTTATTAGTACATCACTACAATTTTGTTTGTTCAATCACTAAAATTTTCGGGTCACAGCAGGTACAGAGGCTCTAAAAAGACACTAAAAACCCGATATTGCACTAATCGATACTTTAAGTGTTCTAAACCATAACCAGCGAGCTATACAACATAAAAACTCATATTTATCAGTGTAGGGATTATACCTATCAAAACTTGCTCACAAGATCCAAGCTTTCCTAGCTCCAAGTGATCAAGAAGGCAAAACTCAAGACTTGGTGTATTTTGTGATTTATTTTGGGGATTTATGAGCTTTGAATTGTTGCAATTGGAAAAGAAAAGATCAAGAGCAGAAAGAGGAAGGAGGGATTCGGCTAAGGAAGGAGGTGAGGAAATTGTGTAGGGTTTTCTAGGAAATTTCTTGCAATAAATGCACTTTAATGCATATCCATGCATGAAGCCACCTCATTCAATCTTTCTTTTTCTTTAAACTTTAAATCCTTTGCATACAACCAATATCTAGATATTATGAGAAGGGTTTGATTAACTCAAGTTGATTTATGGAAAAGATGACCTAAGAGAAATTTCCCAAAAAGTGAATACCGCATTAAAATAATATTAAAATTGGGAAAATTTTTAATTGAACCAAAACGTCCTATATACCCCCAAATCTTGCGCACTAGCTTTATTTTAGCTAAACTAGGTGCTGGCAAGTCTATATGGTCGTTTGATCACAGTCGGGTTAAAACGGAAAATACCGACAATTTTACCCTAAAACGGAAAAACTCGCATAACGATTTCTAAAACGTTACAGCTTGCTTGTTAACATACTCCTGATTTGCCTGCGACAATGTCAAAGAAACTGGGCCATGCGTCATAAATTTCAAAATAATAGTAATAACTATGATATGATGCTATGATTAAACATGCGTATTAATAAATAACAGGTAGAAAACAATGAGCTATATGTATGTGATGTGTATCCTAAAGTCTGTGCTTCTAGGTTATCTATTCTACAAGTCTTTGAAATCAATTAAATGGAATCGTTGATATAACTCAATAGTATCCCGTGCGTGTCCGGGACCACGGTCACGACTCTCGGGCTGGATCTGTGACGTGCCGCTAAGCAGTAAAAAAAGGTATCATGTACAGACGAATGATGTCAACAACATCATTCCGGGACCGAAGCCCGTATCGACTCAGTCTATGAAAGTATCGAATTGTTGAGTTACAAGTCAGGTTTCATTATTGATTTCCCCTTACCCCCAGGTTTTGTGTTCAAGTCGGGTATTGATGATATTAATCTAATGTCAACACAGGATCAAGCAGGTACATGTCTTTTCTATGTAGACAACAAGTCGCGTCCATCATGACAACAAGTCAGGATTGTCGGCATTAGCGAATGATCCAAGTAACAGGTCTAGTAATGTCTTGTAAACAAGTCAGGCAATATATATTAACCAAAATAGATACTAAATTTAAAATCGTAGCCAATATCTAAATATGGTAACCGTGACTAACGCCTATGATGTACATGTATCTTTCTGTAATGACCGTTTTACGTCTGTTATCAGGTATATGGCATTCTAGATAAGGATTACTGAACTGATATAAAATTATAATAATATTGTGATGATCCGGCATGCAACTAGATAAAACCATTATTGGTACGAATATAAACTGATGCTATAAAACTGTAAATCGATTATATTTGCTGAATATTAAAACGCATGTACTATAATTAATCATATAAATATTGATATAAACAAAATAGCATGTTGCAAGTTTAGAACTTGCCTGATCGAAATCTCACGATGAATATATGGATATCACGTTCCGAATGCCGAATAACGACACGATGTAAAACCCACGTACGTAGGACTTGACCTGAACTGAGCAATCGCGTGACGTGGTAACTGGATTAGACGACGACGGTGACTGGGTCATCTGGATTGTCGGCGACGTGTGCAACTCCGGCGAAAACCGATCGGAGATCGATAAAAGAGAGGAGAAGAAGATAGAAGAAGAAAGAAGAAGAGATGGGGCTGTTGGGGTTCTGTATTTCAGCGAAGACATGGAGGACGAGGAGACCGGTCGACGACGAGGTGACGAGGAACCGGTCGACGACGAGGTGTCGTGGCTGTGAGGTGTTGGATGACAATCGGGGAAAGAGAAGGAGAAGAAGGTGCGGTGCGGTGTGGGTGCTCTGGGGTTGCCGACGAGACGATGAAGGTGACGGTGGAGGTCGGGTTCCGGCGACGAGGTCGACGAAGGAGAAGGTGAGTTCTTGGCTTGGGGGTCGGCTCGGGGTTCAGGCAAAGAGATGGAGAAGATGATGATGGCGAGGTCTCGAGGAGGAGGATGACGAAGTGGGGACGACGACGAGTGGGGGACGGCGACGACGTGGGACTTTGTATGGGTCGAGAAGCTACACGCTAGTCTACTCTGGTATATCGATGCCCCGTCTCGATACACCCATGACTAGGGACTTTGTAGGATGTACTTATGGACTACCATGTCCCCACTAGTATGATCCGCATCATAGTCCAGGTAGTCAAGTACACATCCTAAGGGCTTTACCAACATGTAACAGAGAGACAATCAGTGTACACGTTAAGGTAAAGAGTAACCAGATAGCATACTATCATATCGAGCAAGAAATTCATCCCTATATATGTCCAAGCATCCACTACAATATACATCCTATGTATAGTAATGGCCTCTAGGGCATACATATAACTAACAAAGACCTTGGCCAAGGCAGTTGGGATTTACTGATAGGCCGATCAGTAGTTTCCCGGATTGGTCCTGAGCCGCGTCAGCACGAATTATCGGGTTATTAGGATCTGACGTTTATCACCCCTAGACTCGGTATGCGATACTCTCAGACGAAGAGACCCGGACTGTACGGAAATTGTCACAGATAGGCTCAGTAGGAAGCCGGATGAGTTTGCTCGTCGGCCTTCCTTTTCGACAGGTATCCGGGTAGCCGTTACGTACAGCTAATGCCGCTGATGTGCTTGTGGTTATAGATTTATCCAGTAACTCACTGCCGGCGTACTGTCGAGTCTTTAGAGTCCCACACAGAGCGTTTCCCTGGTTCAGACGAAATGTAGTAGCCGTATTGAATACATGCAGGGTTCCGATCGATTGATGTACTTTGTACCCGGACTTTCGATCGGACAGTTGGCAATACTAGACGGCTCGGATTTGAGCCGGATTATTAAATCAGGTATTGATTTGATAATTTACATATATGTATTTCGATATATATATATATTCTAGTATTACGTTCTTCGTGTTATTCTAGCTCTTTGGGCATTCGTGTTTTTATCCGAATGCAGGTATGTATATACAGTAGACTGTAATCCGTATTTTATTACGGATAACATTCTAGAAGGTGGCCACCTCATTATGATTTTTCTATTTATTCTTTACATGGAAATGAGGTGTAAATTGAAGGTGAGGGAGGTATGGTGAGAGCCATGGCTTCAATAGTTGACAAATTTATTATTTATTCATTTGTGGCAACTATTGAAGCATGGTTGATATTTTTAATTGATGGAAATTGTTTTACAAAACCATTCCCATCTATTTTCTTTCACATGCTTGCTCATTACTTTTGCATCTCACCATTTTTGCTTCACCTTCTCCTCCTCTTGAGTTCCTTCACCTCCATCATCTTTCTTCTCTCGACACTCTCATGTGTTGAGAAACAAGAGAGGAGGCAAGATAGCGATAATAGAACACTTAGAACTTCACACTACATCCTAGAGATCTTGGATTAGCATCCCAAGTTCTCTAGTTGCTCCTTTTGTTACTTAGCAAGGAGCTAGAGCCATGGATCACATCCCTCGGGTGGATTATTTTCGACGGAGGAGGATCGAAGAGCAAGCTCGATCCTGGAGTATCGATGGAGCGAGCAAAGGAGATCAAGCGCGATCATGGTGGCCACTTGGAGCGAACAATGAGGAAAGAACACCGAAGGACTTGGATCATTTGGTGAGACTTCTTTTCATAGTAGTTAGCTCTCTTTGTTTAGCTAGTTAGGTTTATGGAAAGATCCGTTTTAATTGGGTTATTCTAGCGCCGTTTTGAAACTCATAGAAATTTTTTGTTCCGCAAACCGCCACGTTTGATGGCTTGGGCGTTAGGGTATCCCTACAACTATTTGGAAGGAAAGTGATTGTAATTTAAGATTCAAGTTAATTGACTAGCAAATAATAGATTGAATGGAAAGCGAGATAGACAGAAAACTGAACATAGACTCAAGTGTCATGTGGGTGTAGTTGAACAACACCTTTTACTCTCTGTTTAGCTAATGCCACCGGACTACGTGTTGGTATAGAATGGTAAGAAGAAAGTATACCTAACTCGTTAGTCATATAGTCAGTGGCACATAAGTTAATAACTCAAGGATGTGAAACATGTATAGAAGAGAGACAGGCTATATGTTTATCTCGGGACATAGTGCCAATACGTGGTGTAGACGAAGAGGAGCCTTAGAGTGCGATGTGGTCAAAAGACGGAGGAGCCTTAATATCTCATTCTTTGTCAAAGAGATTGTAGAGAAAGTTGTGCCGCTAAATGTAATAGATCCTGAAGCAAGAGTAGAAGGAATTGAGGCAACACGTGCTCAACGAGGTAGCTGAGATGGCGGCTTTCAATATAGCTTCCAACAAGTAATCGAGCGTGCCTTCCCTGCCGATAACAATTGCATAACTGCTTCTCTCCCTGACCTCTACCATTTCCTCTACCTCCTGAAGTGGCTCCCTCTACCTCCACGGCCTTTTTATGGCAGATAGGTCAGGACTGTTCAGATCTTCAAACAAAGTGCTCTTCCATATCTCTTTACTCAGAATAAATCAAGCAGGGAAATCTCATTGAAGTGTAATAGGGTAGAGGAAAGGGAAGTAGCAACAACATTCTTTAAAAGCTGCGATCTCACGATCTCAAACTCAGTTCTTAACCCTCCAAGAAACACAATCATGGGTTATGCCTCGTGTCTCCCCTTCATCCCCACATGCCACAACTTCCCCTTAATAAGGAACTTCTCCAATAACTACTCGACGATCTTAAAATTTGAATAATAATGTTGTAGAGAGCGGTTACCCTGCTGGATTCTATACAAAGTTTGTACGAGGTCGAAGGCACGAAACAAATTCTGTTGTGGATTCCCATACATGGTCTTCAAATTGATCACTAACTTCTTACTGACCTCTCTACATAACCCACATTGTATGACAGCATTATGCCGACAGAATTAGGCATTATCTTAAGAGAAAGATGTGGGTTTCTCAGATGATCACCTTTGCCTCTACCATCAATATACGTCTTAACCATCCTCTTTCAACTATAGAATTTTTGTTTATTCAACTCGGTGTTTAGAAAATGGATTACTCGATCGATTACACGGCCGAGTGTATTCGGTCCCCAGACCAATGAAAAATCAATTACTCGGTAAGTCATTTAGTCATAGCGATTATTTGGCTTAAACAACGATTAAACGGTCCGTTAATCGTTAATCGACTGACTATTCAGTTTAAACGACGATCAATTGGTCAGTTAATCGTTAATCGGACCGGTTACACAGTCCAAGACACTTCTCATACAAAATCAGGCCCAAAATCATTGAAACCCAAAGCAGACCCAATTTTCAAATAAATAACGTAACCTAGTACTTATGAACTCCCTATTCCAATCCATGAACTGTTAAATTTAATTATACACGAACGAGGGGGATGATTATATATTTTATTTATATAAGTGTACACGAGCTTTTGATATAAGCGGGTTCTATCAATAAGACTCAAGTCTTGTTAAGATTTGTCCCATCTTATATTTTATACCCATGTACCTTTCATAGTTTTTCCAATGTAGGACTATGTTATCCACACATCTCAACATGAACTATAACCCATGAATTCGCAAATTAATTTTCCTATTATCGATGACACACCATTCCTAACCCGTGACTCATCATTTTCATTGTAATCAAACCGAGACAAACCCCCTCTCATCACGCAACCCGAGACCAAACCTCCCCTTCACTCATCTTCTAACCCGAGACCCCTTCCAAAAACCTTCAGTCAACTTTGATTTCGACCCGACCTCCGACAATACAGTTCAACTTCGATTAATCATCGTAAAACGATTAAAATATTAATGGCAGCATAATCTTCATAAAAACAATTAATTGCCGAGTAATCTGATACACTATCCGCTGGCCGAATGAATAGAAACCTAATATGCCTTTTATAACATTGATTCAATTTAAAATCGACCATCTTCATAACAATTACCTCGGTCGAAGTAGCAGGTTTGCTCTCTAGTTTCTCTAACAACCTGCATAATCACCACAAACAATCAATACTTAATGATCGCCTCCCAGAGATCCGATCAACAACTATACAGAATAAAGAAGATTTATCTCCCAAGATTCACCAACAACAAGAATTGTGATTGTGTTCCAAGATCCAATCAAATCACATAACCTTCTCAAAATATAAAAACAAATTTGATATCCGCCAACCCAATCACCACAATAACACAAGCCTTAATATAGTTCTTGATAAAAATACCATTTTGGCTCGTATATCTCATTCGTGGGTTAGATCTTATATAGAGAGAAAGGGGCCGAGAGATTTAGATCTTGTCGCACATGCTAGTTTAAATATAATAAACATGTAATCAAATAGCGGAACCCTAAAAAGTTGAGCATGCTATAAAAAATGGATTGATATATCTTACCCCGATTGTAAGATCTTTTGCACACACCATATTTTGTTTGTACTTCGCAACTCACCGCAACAGCCAGAGAGTAACCACACCTTAATCGGCAAGAGACCCCCGCTCACTTCTCGCTACCAACCGTCAACGAGAAAATGAAGAAGATAAGGACTTTGGAGGCGATGTTATGTAGTAGTTGTGGTAATGATGACGCTAAAGAGCAAGTATCCATGCCTATTTATAGGATTGGAGCACCTCCTTTCGGCGTCTCCGAGAAACCTCTTTCTAGGCTTACCCTAGAAGCCTTTGAAAAACACGGTTTGGGCCTGCAATACATGGGCTTTTAATATAGTGTGACTCCATCCAAAAGACTCAAGCCTTATGAAGGTTTATCCCATCTTATATTTTATACTCATGTGCATCCCATGGTTTTTCCAATGTGGGACTATGTTAACCACATTCTCAATACTCTCCCTCATGTGCAACGTGGATGAACTCTCACGTGCAACGGGAACTTCACGTGCAACGAGGACTCAAACCTCTTGTGCATCATGGACAAACAAACGTTCGATCTCTGATACCATGTAAAACTCGGTGTGGGCCTACAACATATGGGCCTATACATGGATGCATATGGGCTTTTAATATAGTGGGACTCCATCCAAAAGACTCGAGCTTTATGGAGATTTATCCCATTTTATATTTTATACCCATATGCATCCCATAGTTTTTCCAATTTGGGTCTATATTAACCATGTTCTTAACGGACTTCATGGTATGTCTTAGAAGCCTCAAGGCTTGATAGAGGCTCATGAAGCCTCCAAGACCTTTCATGAAGCCTCCATGTTAGAAGGCTCTTGATTGATTTTGATTTTGCGTATGCGTTTTGAATCAAAGTTAAGAATATACCGCAATTAAGACGGTGCCGCTTGGTAGCTAGCCGGTTGAGTACGGGTCGGTCCACAGGGAGATGGATTCCTATTTTTTATGTTCTAACGAGTTAAGTCCAATTATTGTGGGTTTTGTTTTAAAATCTAAGAATGAGATTAAAATTGATTAAAAGTCTTACTAGGGTTAGGATTAGTGAGTACGGGTCGGTCCACAGGGAGATGGATTCCTATTTTTTATGTTCTAACGAGTTAAGTCCAATTATTGTGGGTTTTGTTTTAAAATCTAAGAATGAGATTAAAATTGATTAAAAGTCTTACTAGGGTTAGGATTAGGTTAGTTTGGAAAAAGAATTCTACTCAATGCTTTCTTTGCCTTAGTTAAGAATATAGGTGTTAGGGTAATAGTCAACAAAGGGGATTAGCACGACTAGGAAGAAACTTAGTTTCTTCCTTTTGGTCCTTGTCCGTTCTTTCTTAACTCTTAGCCCCAACCTCTATTTAAATCAATTACAACCGGTCTAACTAGGGAATCACCGCTATCTTGTAGGATAGGGTGCCGTAGTGAGCGGGGTGTGGTTAATTTAAATAGAGTCATATTATAAAAATTATATGGGCAAAGAAATGAGAGAGAGAGAGATTTACTTCTCTCTAACCTTCCCGATCCTAACCCTAACAAGTGAGGAATTACTCACTCATTAGGGAAGTTATGATAAGATTCATTTTTATAATTTTAAAAGACTATCTAAGTTGCAGATAATAAAAGACAGATAAAGATTCAGGAATTAAATTCAGATAAAAGAATGCACGATAAAAAATAGAAATACCTTTATTGATGACCTCTTGACGATTACAAGGAAATTGAAATTTAATCTAGAAATTAAAAAGAGGCATCTCAAAAGAGGCACCCAAAAGAGGCACAAAAACTAAAGAGAGGCATCTTTCCTATTTATAGATAGGAAAAACCCTAGGTTACATTCTGATCCATACGTGAAATTACAAAACAACCCCAAAGACCGAGTCAAAACACCGACACCCCACCGACACGTGCATTGCACGGCCGCGGAACCGCGGCAGAAATGCCTGTTTGGCCGCGGATCCGCGGCCATTTGGTGGGCTCATGGGTCCATCTCTTTAGGGTTTCTCTGTTTTGCTTTTATCTTCTGTTTTCTTTACTTGGTATCTCAGAATTTTTTCTACTTTCTTCCAGATTTCCAATAGTGCAGAATTTGTGGACTTTTACCGTAAGCTTCGCTTTGAAGTCTTGTATCTTGTGCTGCCCTTGAACTGTCTTGTGCATGGAACTGTTTATTGATCTTCATTTGTTCCTTGAACTGTTAGGCGGCATCATACGGATTCATCTTTTGTTGGTCGTAGTCTCACTTTTGTAACGTATTTTCATGAATTTCACTGTATTGTTCTGAGAACCTGTAATCTGCAACTATTTAGCAGACATGGATCAAAAGCATCTATTTATTTGAAATATGATTAAGAATGGGTGATATAATAATGCAAAATTCTGATATGAACAGCTCTCTCTTGAACTTGCATAAAATAATACAATACTCTAGAGCCGGGTCGGTTGGGATTGGCCTAATATCCGAGTTGACCCGCTTGCCTACTCACTTGGACGGGTATGGGTCGACATAGCCCATGTTCAAACAAATCTAAATCCAGCATATACATGAGGATCAATGAAGTGCGAAGCAAGATCTAAAGAAGAGCGAAGCAAGATCTAAAGGAGGCAGCATTTTTTGTCGGTGAAGGTGATGGTTGTTGTGAAGGAGGCTGTTCTCTTTCCTAACCTTTTCTTACTAGCTTTTCTCAAGGTTGTCTCAAGGTTGTAAAATCCGTGTTCGGTTTGTTGGCGGATAAATGATAACCGGATCATTCGATGGTTATTCGGTATCCAGATTATTCGGCCATCATTATTTTTAAGGAAAATGGATTTCAGTCTCTAGCTTTGAAAAGCAATAGGTTTAGATCCCTGGTCCAAAAAAAGTTGTGAAAAACTTTCTAAACTTAAAATTTCTTGTGTATTAGTCCATATGGTATATTTACTTTTTTTTACCAACACCGACCTTTCAGCTAAACTGCTATATTTACCTTTTAAATTACTATAGTTATCTTTTAAAGTACTATATTAATCTTCTAAAGTGCTACATTTTTATTGAAATAGGTCAAATGTAATAGATATAGTAATTTTACTAAAAATATAACAATTTTATGACAAATGTAGTATTTTAATACAAATGTAGTACTTTAAAAGATAACTATAGTATTTTAAAAGGTAAATGTAGTAATTTATCTGACAGTGTTGGTATAAAACAATAGTAAATGTACTATAAGGACTAAAACACAAGAATTTTTAAGTTTAGAGATTTTTTCACAGCTTTTTTTTGGGTTAGCGACCTAAACTTATTGCTTTTCATACATAGGGATTTAAAACCATTTCCCCCTTATTTTTAACATAAATGTTTAAGTATACTATACGATATATACGATATATATAAATATATAATTATATATACATACATGCACACTAATAGACACCCAATATGTTCATGGCCTAATGGTAAGGTGTCGAATTAATCCGGAAAATTATGGGAATGAACTTAGATCGAGATTCCCGCCAATCGTCGGAATTTAGTTGAGGTCGTTGAAAATGAAATTTGGGAAAATTTGAATTAGGGCATCAAGAAGGAGGGAGAACATGGGAGCGAGGGAGGATGAAAGAGGACAATGGTGCGAGGACGAGGAAGTTGTGTGGTCAGGTAGCATGGAGATGAATCACATGGAGGAGTCACAGTTTGAGAAGTGGAAGTTTGGGTATTTGGTTTTTAAAATTAAAATGATGGGTTTGAGCTGGGCCGATTATTTTATTTTGTGTATTATTCGAACTCAATACGTCTGGTTGACCATTATCCGGCCAAATATCTAGTTTATTCAGAGGATGCCCGTTTTGACTGGTATTAGAGCAGATAATATGTTACCCGTTCGTTTTGGGACCGGATCCGGATATCCGGCCGGATATTCCGGTTTTTAGAACCTTGGCTTTTCCTAACCTTTACTTACTACTCTCGATAAGGTAAACTTTGATCCTCTATATTTCTCATTTTGAAATGCATAACCAAGTATGTTTCTTACTTGCAACTCGCCATACTGATCTATCACAATCGTTCCTTCTAGGTTTCAATTTACATTCCATCTTAGTTTTCTAGTTTTGTAGCCTTCTTCCTCAGAGTCTTAAGGTAATATTAGGAATAATTGATTAGACCTTATTGTAATGAAATTATCATTTGTTGCATTTCCTTATCTATAAACTTTTCACATCTGTGGTTTAGATTTCTTGTTTCCAGATTTTCAATGTAAATACTTTGGTGTTACATCTTTCGCAGGATTTTAGAAGTTTGAATAATTCTTTTGGTCATCGTTCAAGTTTCAGCTCAAGTACAGGTGATATTGATCGCCAAGTTAGATTAGTTGAACTTGCGTATTCATTTGTAGGAATGCACTGCATCTTTGACAACTGCAAAGCTTCAGGTGATTTCCAATGCATAAGTAAAGTTCGTTTTGCTTTCCCATTCATTTTTTTTCCTGCTTTCACCTATAAAAAGTCTTATTCCATAAACGGACTAATAAATTTGTAATTATCAGTTACAATATTGAAGTTTGGTCACATGAGTTCTGATCTACTTGCATATGGTGCGTCTGATGGAAGTTTGACAATATGCCTTGTTAGCGAGCCACCCTCGGTTTTTCAGCAATTAAGAGGGCATTCAAAAGCCATCACAGGTGAGACTAGTTGGCATCACTTTAACTCTGTTATAAATGGTATACATTGTGCTTGTCAAATATTATTTTCAGTTTATATATCTCATCAAAGCTTAATATGTAAACACATTTTTTGTGAGAAATAGCTTGGTGGTTCAATTGCACAAGAGAATACACTGGGAGAGTTTGGAAATTTGATGGAAGATACATGCCAGTATTGCACATTCCTTCTATTTTCATGGTATAAAAATGAGTAAATAATTAATTTAGGATAGTGTTATTGTCCCCTATAACTACCATCGTTATGCATGAGATTGAAAAATTTACTAGAACATATATTAACCTCCTTGAGGTAGAAATGAATCCTGAACTTTTCTGAAGGTCATTTCTGTTTGATTTGCGTGTGATCGAAATTGTATTCACTCTTTTTTCTCTTACCTGTTATGTTGGGTATCTTGTTGAAGTATTAAAGAGCCGGTCATCTGTTTCAGTTTTTCTCTTTGGCCGTTGAAATGAAGGTAATGTCCTCTAAAAGATATGATCATCTCATTTCTCTAAACCTCTTTCTAGTCTTAGAGAATTTTGAAGGTATTTTCTTGATTGCCTCAAGTTTAAATTGCATCATCAGTTGGTCTCCCTATCTGTCAAATAACTTAAGTTACCATCTCTCCCCATGTCTTCCGTGTGTAGACCACACTCAGAGGGTTGCATCATCAAGCTTTGTCGAACCTTTTCTATTTTCATTGCATTCTGCATATAACACATGTTGATTCCAGATTTTCAAATTTATGTATTATCATATTAATAAGGATCAGATGCCGTGCTATACTAGTTTCTTGATTTTAATAGGCAGGTGCTTTCAATTCTTTCCTATTTTTTTAGGGAAAAAGGGTTAATTCAAAATGCTTGTTTGCTAGTGCATGTTAATCGTTGTGAATACATATGGGAAGGACCTGAGGCTTCAACTTTTCCCCTTTTAGCCATGGTTAGCCTTTCCTTTTGGCCTATATTATATACGTATTTTTGTACTAATTGTCAAGGTTCGAAGTTGATTGTTATTACAGCAGGTAGGGTCACATGTATTTGGTTATCTGTACATTATTTTTCAGATAGGCCATCATGTTTCTCTCACAGAAATAAGTCTTTAATCCAAAAAAATTCTGCATCGTTACTGCCTCTATTTCTTGATGGGTACTTCTCAAAATGTTGCTTTGATGTGCTTAATAGAATAACAATGTTGATCAATAAGATCTACAGTTTTTGCTTCTTATAGTAGCAGCTCTCCGACTATTTTTCAAATGCTAACTAGATTGCAGATTTTGATTTTTCATCTAACAATCAGTACATTGCTTCATCCTCAATGGATAAAACGGTTCGGGTATGGGAGATATCCAAGGGTCATTGCATTCGAGTAATATATGGAACTTCTTCCCAGTTATGCATCCGCTTCCACCCGGTGCGTGCACAATCTGTTTGCTCTTTGTATTTCCATGGTCAAATTTATCAAGATTTTTGCAGCTTGTTTCTTGTTTCCTGTTTTATTTTATTACCTCTCAGTCAAAAGCTATGCTGATGCCACAATTGATTGCTCAAGTTATTTAGCATTTTTCCTTACTTCCAAGATGCACACAGTCTAACAATTTTGAGGATAGAGTAGATGATATGAAGGCTCAGATATAGAAATGTGAGTGTTGAACCAAGGTGAATATGCTCGTTTATTCAAATTTGTAACTTAATATAATTTATCACGTCTAGCAGTTCTTAGTTCTAGACACAATGCAAGTATGTTTCTCTGTCATTAAATACACATCTTAACTAGAACAGAAGTGCACTCCTTTAAGCAATGTATTAAGAAGAGACATGCAGTATTGGGTGCCAGGGGTGTTGCCTGGCACTTAGGCGTAGACTATGCAGTTTTACTTTTCTTAAAGTAAGTTGGATTAGTTTGATTTCATATTATTATTAAACACAGATAACGAATTGTTTTAATCAAAACATGTTACACATAGAAGTAACCATGTTTTAACTTTATTAAAATAAGTCGAACAATCACAATATATAATTTAGTGGGTGAAGGTTTGTGTTTTTTTTTTCTGGTTTTACGGCCATGATCTCTCCTGATCGGCAAATGTACTTTTCGTCTTCGAGATCTATGCTGTGCTATTGCAAAAGTAACATTTCTTCCAGCAAATTCCCTTAATCATCACCTCTCATTTTTTTGGGAAAGCTCAGATATTTTTGACTAAGTCATGGCATTTACACGCTCTTAATATTTTGTTTGTAAAATTGTGAGAAATTATTTGTGACTCCTAGAATATTGTGAGAAACATTGCCTTAAGGCTAATTGGCTCTTTTTATCACAATTTTACATTTATCACTAATCTATAGTATGCTTAAAAGTGCAAATAAACCTTTGTTTTGGTTTTACTCTTTATATTTACAGCCACTTTTTTGTATTATTAGTTTGGTTTTCATGTTAGTGATACTTATTAAGAATATAATTAGTTATTATATATTAGTTATGAGTATATTTATTTAGTAGATATTAGTTAAGAATATATTTTGTTATTAGATTGAGAGGTGATCTACAACTCTCTATATATAGATTTGTATGGACTCTTGTATAATTATGCCAATAAATTATTTTCTCTTAATTCTTTTCATGGTATCGGAGCTCTAAAAAGAATTGAGAGGAAAACCTTAATTTCCCAAACACTAACTCTAACCTTAATTTCCCTAGCCGCCGTCCCCTTTTCTGCCCTAGCCACCGCCGCTCTCGCTGTGCCTCCCTCTATAGCACCACGTCGCACCAGCACCCACACCTGCACCAGCATCCGCACTACCAGCAGCATCACACACTACACACATCATCCCTCATCGCACAAAACCGAATGGACTTCTCGCATCCAGCAGCCGCCTTTGCAGCCGCAACCTCCATGGCTGCTGCCTTCTACTTATAGACGACCTCCTCCAATGATGTTGCCTGCATGCCAATTGCAGCCCTCTCGAATCTTAGTCCTACCTTTCGCCAACAACCGCATGGCAACATTCGTCTCCGCTCCTCTTGGTTAATGACAATGATCTATTCGATCGTCTTTCTCTGATTTCTTTATGCTTGTACTTGTTTGGGTGTTCGACAACCTTATTCTCGCTCTCTCGTGATTTACTTCTGCTTCATTCATCATGGACTCTGATTCGGTCTCAATTACTGCTCGTGGTCGTCCCCTTATTACTGCTCGTGGTCGTAGTTCCCGTGGCCGTAGCCGTGCCGGTCTTTACTGTGCCTATTGCGCGGCACTAATCATCGAGAAGACCGTTGTTGGGAGAAGCATGGCTATCCTGATGATACACGTACAACTCGCCAAACATTCATACCTGTTGGTACTGACCGACCTTCTGTCGGCCATTTACCTTTATCCAGTGCTGAGTGGGGCCAGTTATGTCGTCTCCTCTCTTCTGTAGCTTCTGCCAACTTTTCTACTCCGTCAGGTATATCGTTCCTTTCTCATTCTGATTCGTGGGTCGTTGATTTCGGCGCCTCACATCACATGTCTCGTGATGGGCAATCTGATCTTGCTTTTAGTCCTCATAAGTTTATTTTCATAGCTGATGGTAATACCACACCTGTCTTTAGCTCTGTTGATTTATTACTTCATCTTTACACCTCAAAAATGTTTTAATTATGCCATCTTTAAAACAAAATTTGCTTTCTATTCGTTAGCTTACAAATGATTCTAACTGCTCCATAACATTTTATTCATCTCATTTTAAGATATAAGACCTTCTGAGGAAGTAACGGATCGGTGGGGAGCATGAACAAAATAGACTGTACTCCGTCGATCACATTTCCAGTACGTCTGCAGCTGTCTTTACTATTCAGTGGTTTCGGGGACTTGGTCACCCTCCTCTCTTCTGTACATAATATGCTGCCTTCTCTTACTATAGGGTGTTTTTCGTCACCCCATTAAGATGGGATTACGCACGCGCTTGTCAGGCGCATTACAGATTCCCCCTGCCTAGGGTAGACTGGGGTTTATTGATTGTGGGGATCCGAATCTCTGGCAGCCGCGGACTAAGCCGCCGTTAATTACCCCTCGCCTAACGAGGGAACCTCCGATTGACGGGTCAAACTGGACATGCGAACTCAATGCGATGCGTTAGTGTTTTTTTTGTTTTGTTCCATTTGTTAAAAAAAGGGATATATATTTTTCTATGTAAAAAAAAACAAAAATAAATAAGTAAATAAATGTTCAGAGAAACGTTTTTTTTATTTTAATTTAAAAATATTATTTATAATTTATTTATAATTTATTTATTTATTTTAAATAAAAAAGATTAAAATAAAGAAAACAAAGAAGAAAGAAGAAAAGAAAAAGAAAATAAAATAAAAATAAAAAAAGAGGGGGGGGGGACCTGGGCTCCCACTTAATCGGAGCCTCCCTTCACACCCACTTAATGGGAGCCCTTCCCATCACGTGCGAGCACGTGAGCACGTGAGGGGGCCAAAGAGCTCCAAAAAAATGTTTTTTTTAAATATTTTTTTATGGAGTTCAACTCCAAAAGATTTTTTTTTGTGGAGTTAAACTCCAAAAGAATTTTAAATATGGAGTTCAACTCCAAAAAGATTTTAAATGGAGTTTAACTCCAAAAAGATTTTTATTGTGGAGTTAAACTCCAAAAAGAGTTTTAAATGGAGTTAAACTCCAAAAAGAGTTTTAAATGGAGTTCAACTCCAAAAAAAGAATTTTAAATGGAGTATAACTCCTAAAGACTTTTATTGCGGAGTTTAACTCCAAAAAGACTTTTATTGCGGAGTTAAACTCCAAAAGAATTTTAAATGGAGTTCAACTCCAAAAAGATTTAATGTGGAGTTAAACTCCCCAAAAAGAGTTTTAAATGGAGTTCAACTCCAAAAAGATTTTTATTGTGGTGTTAAACGTCAAGAATTTTATTTGTGGAGTTAAACTCCAAAAGAATTTAAATGGAGTTGAACTCCGAAAGAATTTTAAATGTGGAGTTAAACTCCAAAAGAATTTTAAATGGAGTTCAACTCCGAAAAGATTTTTATTGTGGAGTTAAACTCCTAAAAAAATTTAATATGGTGAGGAGTTAAACTCCACTAAATGGGGATCCTTCTCCTCACATGAGAAGGAGGGAAAGCTCCCAATTAGTGGGAGCTCCCCTCTCCCTCACGTGAGAGGAAGCCGGAGCTCCAAAAAGAAAGCTTTTTTTTGTGATGGAGTTAAACTCCAAATATTTTTATTTGGAGTTAAACTCCCAAGACGATTTTATTCGGAGTTAAACTCCAAAAAAAAGTTTTTATTATAGAGTCAAACTCCAAAATAATTTTATTTGTGGAGTTAAACTCTAAAAGATTTTCTCCTTTCTCTTTTGAGAAGAAACCCAAAATGGGTTCTCTTGAAACTCCAAGATCTAGATCGTGGATGATAAAAAAAGAGACCCTTTTTCTTCTCTTGATGGAGTCTTGGGAGGTGGGTTTATGGTAAAACTTTATTTAGTTTTAAAAAAAAGAGAGCTAAACTCTTGATTTATTTGGAAAATGAAAAGGAAGAGAAAGAACTTGAAAAGAGAGAGTGGAGGTACAAACCCTAGTTTTTTGGGGAGAATAAAAATTGTATCCTTTATTCATCATCATGTTGCCTTATATAGGCTTACACATTTACATATAACCCCCTCGGACTTTACAAAATGGCATTTTGCCCCTCCTATGCCTCATGTGCTCATTTCTTTTGCACATAAGCTATGAGCTTTACACAAATTTGGCTTTATGCCCATTTTGCTTACATTCATGCATAAAAAAATTACATCAAAATTATTTATTACATGATTTTTATTTTGTCATTGGGAAGGCCGGCCGCGGGGCTCGACTTGGGCATGGGCCCACTTGCTTGGGCTTGGGCCCGCTTACTTGGGCTTGATCTTGACTTTGACCCGGTCAACTGGGGTGCAAATTTTGACCCCAACACTTTATCAGAATTCAGTTGTGCTGCCTTCTCTTACTTTATCACAATTCAGTTGTAAATCATGTATTTTTGGTAAACACCATCGCTCTTTAACTCCAGTTAATAAAATACATGATTTACTTTTTGCTTTATTTCGCTCCGATATTTGGGGTCCCTTTAAATATCCTAGTGCGTTTGGTTATAAATATTTTGTGTCCTTTGTCGATGATCATTCATACATGACTTGGTTGTATCTTCTGCATAATAGGTTTGAGCCTTTGTCTACCTTAAAAATCTTTGTACCTGAGATTAGTAATCAATTTGGTATTCCGGTAAAGGTTCTTCGTTCAGATAATACTAAGAAGTATATTAGCGCGGAGTTTACTGTATTTTGTCACACCAATGGTATATTGCGTCAAATTTCATGCTCTTATACTTCTCAGCAAAATTGGATTGCTGAACGGAAGAACCAAGATTTGTTTGACATAGCTCGTTCTCCTGTTTTGCATATGCATGTCTCTGAACGATTGTGGAATTTTGCGGCCTTAGCTGCCTGTTTTTATATCAATCGCATGCTTTCTCCGCTCCCAGACAACCAGTCTCCTTTCTCTATTTTGTATCCACAGGGCGACCCGTTTCCTGTTCCTTCTAAGCTGCTTGATTGTCTATTCTATCTTCATATTTTAGGTCCTCATATTGACAAGCTTGATCCCAGAGCTATCCGTATGGTATTTGTAGGTTTCTCACGATCTCAAAAAGGGTATGTTTGCTTTGATCCTGCCATATCTAAAGTTTGTACTTCTTGTGATGTAACCTTCTTAGAAGATCAAGCCTATTTTCCACCACCTGTTAAGGACTCTACTACTATTCATGTTCACCACCTAGCTTCATCAGAGCTTGATTCATCTGTTCAACCTGTGAGCCCTAATTTTCAGCCTGTAGCCTCTTATCTACAGTTGTATCCCCGTTGTAAGAAAGTTGTCCCATCCCTTCCCACCAATGCTTCTTCTAACGATTCTTCTGCAGATACTGCTATACAGTCCAAAGTTCCTGATTCTCCCCTGCTACTGCCTTCAGAAGAAGGTCTCTATCTTATTGCTTTACGCAAGAGTAAGCGTTCCTGTATTACTGCACATTCAATTTCTAGCTTTGTTTCCTATCATAGACTGACACCATCTGCCAGCCAGTTTGTTTTTTCCTTGTTTGCCATTACCCTTCCTCTTTTCAGGAAGCTCTTCAGCACCCAGATTGACATGCAGCTATGTTCGAGAAGATTGCCGCATTGCGCTCTAATCAGACTTGGAAAATTGTATCTCCGTCTTTAGATAAGAAGGTTGTTGGCTGTCGATAGGTTTTTGCTATCAAACATAATCTAGATGGGACGATTGACCGTCTCAAAGCTCAATTAGTAGCCAAAGGTTTTACTCAGCAATATGGTTTGGATTATGTTGAAACTTTTTTGCCAGTTGCCAAATTGACCTCGATTCGTGTTCTTATATCCTTGGCTCTTTCTAACGCTTGGCCTCTTCATCAGCTTGATGTGAAGAATGCCTTTCTTAATGGCGATCTTTTAGAGATTATTTATATGTAGCAGCCTCCTGGTTTTGAGCGACCGGGGGAGTCCATGATTTATCTTCTACATAAATCGTTATATGGATAGAAGCAGTCACCGCGTGTCTGGTTTGAAAAGTTTAGTACAGCTCTACGACAGATTGGCTTCAAACGTAGTCGCGCCGACACATCTCTCTTTACACATAATCGTCCGCAGGGCAGGATAATTATGCTGGTGTATGTTGATATTATTATTACTGGAGATGATTCTGCTGGTATGTTTAAAGTGAACATTTGGCTTTATACTTCCATACCAAGGACCTTGGGCCACTTAGATATTTTCTTGGAATTGAAGTATCACGGAATTCTGGTAAATTACAGCTCTCTCAGCGCAAGTTTGCACTTAATATTCTATCTGAGACAGGATTTCTGGGATGTAAACCAACAAACACCTCTATGGATTTCTCAGTCAAGCTATCCCGATTGAGCCCGTCCTCGGATCCTCCACTACCTGACCCAGGACGATATCGACATCTAGTTGGGAAGCTTATTTATCTCACTATCACTCGTCCTAACATTGCCTTTGCCGTTACCACGGTGAGTCAGTATATGCAGAATCTTTTGACCTCTCACCTTAAGGCGGTTGAGCATATTCTCAGATATATCAAAGGTTCTTCATGGTAGGATCTTCTTTACAAACCATCTATGTTATAGCTTACAACCTTTGCGGATGCTGACTTTGTTGGATCCATTGATGATCGTCGTTCTACGAATGGCTATTGTGTCTTCTTGGGAGGAAATTTAGTTACATGGAGGAGTAAGAAGCAAAATGCAGTGGCTCGTTCTTCTGCAGAGGCTGAGTATAGATCTATGGCGTATACAGTTGTTGAGTTGGTATGACTTACCTCTTTTCTGATAGATCTTGGGGTTCTTTCTTCTCTTCCGACTACACTCTTATATGATAACAAGGCCGCAATCCACATTGCTGAGAATCCAGCTTTTTATGAGCGAACCAAGCATATTGAAATAGATTGCCATTTCATTCGTGACAAGGTGACAGATAAGGTGGTTGCACTCCACCATATTTATTTTTCGATTCAACTAGCAGATATCCTTACCAAATCTCTTCCTCGACCGGTTTTCACTCGTTTTTTGTCCAAGCTTGGCATGATTGACATTTATGCTTCAGCTTACGGGGGAGTGTTAAGAATATAATTAGTTATTATATATTAGTTATGAGTATATTTAGTTAGTAGATATTAGATTTGAATATATTTTGTTATTAGATTGAAAGGTGATCTATAACTCTCTCTATATAAATTTGTATGGACTCTTGTTTAATTATGCCAAAAAAATATTTTCTCTTGATTCTTTTCAATAATTAAAACATGTACATTGAATATCGATTTACATTTTATTTAAAACAAGTACATTGAACAACAATTTATAACTTAATTGCTTGTGCAAGTACACGAATAACAATTTATGCGCAGATATACATTGAATAACTATGTACTAACAATCTCAATTGGCATCCAAACTTATATTATTAAAGGATTAATTTCAAAAAAATTATAAAATACTTTGGATTAATTACGAGAAACTACAAAATTCGTGTTAAATACACATGAAACTACCACGGAACTTTCAAAACTATATGAAACCAGTGCTGTCAATGCGCAAGGCGCAGTGCGAGCGCAAAGGGTCTAATGCGCTCGAGGCGCAAAGTGCTCGCCTGCGATGCGTGGCCCAGTGTATAACGCCTACAAGTTTGTAATGTGATATGAATCACATAAAATCCCACTCATAAATTTAAGTACAAACATAAAAATCCAACACCAATAATGTAAAAGGGGAAGAAGAGAAACTATACCTAATCTTATATTTTGGGTTGCTCTAGCCAAGAAGACGAGATGCTATAACTCGAGAAGAAAAGAATCTGAGAAGATGGAGAGACCGTCGCCGCCGTCGAAGAAATCGAGGAGCCGCAGGCGAGCCGACAATGAACTCGAAAAACCCTAGTAGACGACGAACTTGCAAATGAGAGAAACCCTAGCTCTTTTGGGACGCTATCTAATTGGTCTGCGGTTACTGTTGCCCAATACCCACTTAATTTTATGTTTTGAGTTCGGTTTTGTTAAAAGAACTCTAATAGCCAAACCCATTCGACCCGTTTACCTAAAACTAGGCACTTAAGTACGAGGCGTAAGGCGCACGTGAAGCGCATGCCTCGAGCGTCTAAGCGCGCGACTCGCAGTTGCACAACGCTTCGAAGCTTCGAGAGGCGCACTTCAGCGCTCGGTTGTGCTTTTCGCATGAGGCGCAACGTCTTTCGCGCCTTTGACAACACTGCGTGAAATTGCTATAAAACTTTCAAAAACTATGAAAAACTACCATAAATAAGGTGCCACATAACAATAATTGCAAGAAACTACCACAAAACTTTCTAGCATGGTGAATTTGGTAGTTTGTCATAACCGAGGCAAAAAATTGGTAGTTTTTTTTGGAATTAAGCCATTATCAAAACCAATGTTGTAAAATAATGTACTCGTTTTTTTACTCGTTCGGCCAGCGTGTAGTGTGTAATCGAATTACTCGATGATTAATCTTTTTACGAAGATTATGCGGCCATATATATATATATTATATATATAATCGAAGATGTCGCATGTTTTCTTTTCTTTTTTTGTGAAGATGTCGAAAGTTGCTCACGGGTTAGGGATGGGGAGACTTTTGAGAATTATTTACTGTCAAATTTGGCAAGAATTATTGGGGCTTGGTTTCAAATTTCAAATTCGAAATGATTTTCAGCCCTGGAAACCGAGTACTCGGCCCAAACTGAGTAATCAGACCGATTAACCGGATTTTTAAGCGAGCACTCACTTTGACCGATTAATAACACCGAGTAGTTGAGTTCCAGTTCGTTTTCTGACCGAGTGAGTACTCGGCTGAGTAAAATGATTTTTACAACATAGATTAAAACTACAAGTAACTTGCGTTCTCAATTTCCCGTATAATGTTCATTTTACCTTGTTACTTATGACGTTTTACATCTCCGTCTTTATTTTGCTGATGACCAATTAACTGTAGGGTTGCTAGGTACGCTCACAAGGTTCTACGAGGCATCAACCATGTCCGATTAAAAAATTAGCCGTGCCGAACAACCCGAACCCGGATCTTTAAACTAGGGTTTAGGCGAAAACGAACATGTTAAACTCTTTAACACTAAGTGAGAGGGATTACAACCTTTGTAGATCCGGTCCTTCACTTCTTAAGCTCCGTGTTGAGGTCCCTTCGCTGCGATTATCGTGTTCTGGACTCTCGAGAGGCTCCACGAAGAGAAAAATGCAACCTTGCTTTCGATCTTCGATAACATAGATGATCTACCTTGAAGTTTCGTTAACACAAGCTATCACTCATGAAATGATGTGAACACCCTCATCTAAATGGCAATGATAGCTAAGGATGATGAAGTAGGATTTTTGCTCTCATTTATAATCTTTTTCTCACTCACTTTCATCACAAAAGCAAAACTAGAAAGCTTTTTCAAGAATGAACTCAAGGAAGAAGAAGATAAATGTCCTAATCCTTTTGTGATGAATAATGAATTATTGTAGTGGTTATAAATCTAACCAAGAGTTAAGCATGAAAGAGTTAACCCTTGTAGAGAGTTAACTAGAGTTAATGGTTTGGATTGAGTTAATATAATATCTCACAAAAAATATCAAGCAACCGCAAAGTCAAAGCTTCATGAAGTTTCATGGAAGCTTCATGCAAAAGCTAACCCTAATCCAAAGCCTAACTAAGTTTAAACCCTAAACCATTGTTAAATTTATAACCTTAACATGTTACAATATTATATATCACATATACAATATATTTTGTAACAATAGAAAATAATACAATTAACAAATATCGCATATATATCAATATATTATCCCGTGAGAAAATGAAGCTTTTAGTGAGCTAATATTAGTTAATGTAATTTAATATATCATATATATTATAATACATTAAATTATCGAATCAACACTTGATCCGACAATCCGTCTATATCGCATATAACCGACTAATACGATGACCCGGCTATATCACATATACCCGGCCGATATCTTATATCGTGAGAATCCAATACGGTATCACATACCGTATTATCCTCGGTCCCGCACATATCACATATGTGCTCCTACTCCGTTTTGCTTGAGCCAAGAAACCTCTGTGTAGGACTCTAAAGAATCGTCAATACGCTGGCAGTAGGTGATGATCATATCAAACACCCACAAGCTGCAAGCGGTCAGCTAAACGTAACAGCTACCCAGGTATTGAGCGCTCAGAAGATCAACAAGCAAGCCTGCACATTCTCCTGTGAATCCAATCAGTAACACTCCCGTACAGTCCGGTCTCATCGTCTGATATGTCGCATATCTCGCCTAGGGGTGGTAAACGTCAGACCCCAGTAGCTCGATAAGTCGTGTCGATATGAGGTCTATAACAGTTCGAGAAACTACTGATAACACTTACCAGTAAATCTCTGCAACCCTGGCCAGGGATTTCCGGTTATAGCCAATCGAACACAGCGCAACATCAACTCCCTATACCTCCCTATACCGGGAGAGATGAATCCCCTCCTATCGCTCATTGCCTCTATGTGATTCGGGACTGTACCCAAAAGCCATCTTTTTGCACGCCCTCTTGGACGTGGTATGATGGAAATCAAAGCACAGTGGGAATCACACAAGACTCTATGACGATCTCGGGTCAACAGACTACTCTGTATCAGTGTCACCGGAGAACTGCCATCTGACGTGAGGTATAATACCATCTGGGAGTTCTCGGCGAGTCCGTCCAGTGTACCCAGTCTCCACTGAGCACCCGTACACCATCCTTGATGTCAAACACCGATGGATATGGGATCATCCATCGCTCATCATATGGGTCAAGATGCATATACGCTAGTCTATTCTGGTGTATCGATGCCCTGTCTCGATACACTCTCGACTAGGAACAGTTATAGGATATACTCGTCGACTACCGTGGCCCCACTAGTATGATCTCATCATAGTCCCAGTAGTCGAGTACATATCCTAACGGCTTTATCAACATGTAATATAGAGACAATCAGAGTACATGTTAAGATAAAGTACAACCAGATAGCATACTATCATGTCGAGCAAGAAAGTCATCCCTATATATGTCCTAGCATCCACTACCATATACATCGTATGTACAGTAATGGCCTCTAGGGTATACATATAACTAACATTAAATTATCCATGTAGCCTTGAACACTATAATTAAGCCCGTTGATAGACAAAGATATTTGAAGAGGTGTCCGGTTACATATTTGCATATATTCATGTCATGTCATGTAATAATTAGATTCAACTGGCTATAGACGAATGGACATAACTAACTAGTACACCCGGACTTGAACAATAGAGGGCCCTTAATAACAAATTATTTTCAAAATTATTTTTGTTGTGCATCCCATTGGTTGATTAAAAGAAATGAATCTAACAAGACTGCCAGTCCTTATCAATAACCAAATAAATCAATGCATCTAAGTCAACTAACATAAATTTAAGAAATTGATTGATTACCTTGGAACTTGTTTATGAAAATTGTTGATATCTAACTCAGGCGCTTTCTAATTCTGCATGTGCATGGATTATTCTCCTCCCATAAATCTCCATACGTTCATCAACAATAAAACTAAAACTAAAATAATGCAGCTATTCAGCTCCCTACTCTGTTTACATTAAGGTGGTTAAGAAGAAGTTTTGGGATATTAAGATTATGTTATTTAGGTATTAATTTTTTAAAGCTTTATATATGATATTTTACATATATTTGGATACTAGAATTTATCGTGTTAGGTATTAACCTGTTATGACTTTATATATGCTTTTGTTAAATTAATTTTAGTGTTCATGGTTAGAGTTGGAATATGCTATGATATTTTAGAGTATTATGAGTATGTCATGTGATTAGAGAGGGATATATGTGTAAATATCCAAAGGCTGTATAAAGGGGATTAGGGGCTTATCCCTTGTCATGCAGAGGCTGTTAAATTAATTTTAGTGTTCTGATACCATGTTATTTCATAGTTGGAACCAAATAGTCAAATGTACATCGATGGTGATCATCTCACAAGCCCGCCACCCTCTCCCATGATCCTCGAGTGTAAGAGGATGATGCCCAGTTATGTCATCTTATGATAAGCTCAATGGAGAGATTGGTTATGGAGCTACTGATAAACTTAAAGATAATTAAAAGGTATAGGGTTGCCTTACAGATCTCCATTCCATCCAGCCAACATAACCTCTCTCGAGCCTTTGATCTCGTTTAGACTTTGTATCGAATACAGTAAGGATCTTGATCTCTTCATCAGTATTACTTCGATGCCAAGAAGATTGCATATGAGATGTTGGAGATGTCTCCTATTACTAGTGATATTGCGAACATGAAGAGGAGACATGATGCTCTTCTTGTGATCGCCTTTTTTGGAGGGTTGAGAACTGAGTTCGAATATGCGGAATCCTAACTTTTGGGAAATGTTGAGATGAGTTTGCTCGTTGATTTAATAATTAAAGGTAGACTTTACAGGGTTCAGATGAGTTTGCTCATTGATCTTCTTTCGATCAATACCGAGTAGCCGTTACGTGTAGTTAGTACCGCTGACATACTTGTGGGCTATGCATATGATCCTAACCTACTGCCAGTGTATTGTCGAGTCTTTAGAGTCCCACACAGAAGTTTCCCAGCACATGCGAAATGATGTTGGACACATATAGGGATACGTGCGGAAGTTCAATTAAACACGTGTATTTGATACACATATTTTAATCGGGTGTATTGATATTAGCCGGTATATATATGATATAGCCGGATTATTAAAGCAAGTGCTGATTTAATAATTAAATGTATATTTATATATTGATATATTTATATATTAACTAATACCATGCTCACTTTATTATTTTCTTCTCTTTAATTATATTTATATTTGATATAAATATTGGGACATGTATATTGATACATAAGTGATATGAGTATGAGAATTATATGGAAGAATGAGAATGAGTCATGGATTTAAGATGGTTGTAGAATTCATGAGATGGTTTTTGAGGACTCATTAGTTATGACTCATTCTTGTTTTGTTCTCTTTTTTTTAGCCATGCTCGTCTTCTTCATACTATCATCTCCTCTATCGTTCTTTTCCTCTTGATTTTTCTTCAAGTAAGGAATGAAAAAAGAAAAGAAAAAAATTAAGTGAGCTAATTATTCTATTAATAATCATTCTTAGCAAGTTTAATCAATGGGTTGCTTCATTTTGATGCGATCAATTTGAAGCAAAAGTTTGTGTTGGAGCTATCTCAAGGTGGATCATCTTCGGCAAGATCATCGAGTAAGCTTGTTCCGGGCTTCGTGGAGACTAGCCGGAGTCCAAGGAGAGGTGGCTAACGCGCTACAAAGGTTGTAACCCGTTAAACTCTTTATTTTAGCTTACTAGATTAGCTACACGTTTACTATTTTGGTTTGATTCTTGGGTTGAAGTTGCTAAAACTTTCTAGATTTTTAAAATTACCGCTTCCGTCGAGCTTTAAACCCCACATAGAGGTGCCTAGCGTCCCAACAGTGGTATCAGAGCCATACCAAAATACTACAACTTGTTTGTGACCAATTATATTTCCGAAACCAATTTCCAAACCGATGTGAAAACTGTTTTTGCACTTGGTGAAAAATTGATTCATTTTGGAAGTTTTTTTCATTCCTGGGGTTGTTCGAGGGTTGAGATGGATAGGAATTGATCGCGTGGGGGTAAGGGATGGTCACCACTACCCGGGAGTATGACGAAGTGCTCCCGGGGAGGGGTCGGGGGCCGAGAGCACCTCAATAGGTGCCCCCGGCCAGCAACAGACCAACAGCCCCCTTCGAATTTAGTATCCCCAACCCCTTAAGTCAATTTAGTACCCCGGGTCTCTTGTTGATGCTCGGGCGGAGTTTCAAGTCAATCAGACTTCGTTTGTTGCCGAAATGCCGAAATGATTTGATTTTTTTGGAGATTGTTGCAAAATTAAATTTCAAATTTTTGGAAATTTCATTTTGCAAATCCGTTGGTTTTTGAAATGGTTAGCCATTGGTTTCGTATTGACGTAATTAAAACATTTAATCACGTTAATACGATGTCACATACTTGTTGATATGTGATGGGCAACGTCGACGAGTTGATAAGTGATCAATTCGACCGGGTTGCATTTGTGCGTCTGAGATGTTCTATGCGATTGATATAATGATGATATATAGCATTGTTGGAATGTGTTGGATTGTCACGAAATGAATAGCCCCCGTGCGGAAGTGCGATGTTGCGATAAGTATAATTTCCATTCATGTTTATAGCCATTATGTATATTCATTTGTTCGGGACGAGCTCCAACTTGTGGCCGCCGTTTTCGCTATATATATATATTCTTTGTTTCATGATTTAGCGATTCACATGTGGCCGTAGTCACCGATTGATGTATTATTATTTGTCGGGGCATGACCAAGTTGCGGTCGTGGTTGTCATAAATAATACAGGTTTAGGATTACCCTGCGTAGAAGCGCAGGGCAACCGGATTCTAAATTGCAGCGGGTGACCATCTCAAGGAGTTGAGATCGGTTCTCTCGAGTTTAGAATTGGCGGGTTGTTTGCCGTGCTTGTAGGGAGTATAAGATAGACCTACGGAGAAGTGCTCATGTCACCGGATTCGAGAAAGTGTCTGGTGTTCTCCTCATGATGATGGTGTTGGGTTGCCTGGTAGATTGCCGCACTTGTAGGGATCTGCTTTTGGCTGCGCACAGGCTATTCACGCGACCAGAGAATGTCGCGTTTCGTTTGTGGCTCGGACGAAACGCGGGATTCCTAGGTGATCCGACCATTCCTATTCTGTGATGTTCATTACTTGCTTGTGATGTGATTATCTGCCTGTGATGATGTTTATCGCTTGCCTGTAATGTTGATTATCCACCTGCGATAATATATATAGTGATATATAAATAAATGTTATATACGTTTTGCACCCGCGCTAGCCATGTCCCCGTCCTGCCGTAAGTTAAATAACCTTACGGTGAAGACCCGGGGCCCTATGGCGAATGCGGATGACGTATATATACAGAGATATTCTTTATCTGTAATGGTGTGAGGAGATGCTAGAAAATGTGATTATCTTTTTGATGGGATTGTATTAATTCGGATTAATGCAAAGATAATAAACATAAAATACGTAGAAACCAAATATCAGATATTGTGGTGTTATAGTCAAATCTTTTGCTTTGCACAGAGATATTCGGTTAGGAATATCCTGCATCTAATTCTACGAGAAAAGAGCCTAGATATCTTCACAGGGAGTGACCTCTTTGGCAAAAAAATGTGTTACCATAAATTTGCAAGTTGAATAGCCGTGGTCTTTTGCTTTGTATCGAGGTATTCAGTTAGGAATATCCTGCACCTCATTCTATGATGTAAGAGCCTTGATCTCTTCATGGGGAAGCTGCACTTAAGCAATAATCTACGTAACCATAAATTTGCAAAACCACTCGGCTCCTACGATATCAAGTTCTTTACGTTAAATGTTTTCTCTTCTCTCTCTTTCCCTTCTTTTCTCTCTTCTACCAAAATAACAAAACTTAAATAAAGCAATAATATGATCCTATTTCATAACATATCAAGAGTGTTAATATTAGAAAAACAAAAATATGATCTTGTCTTTGTTAATTTATTAATATCCTTTGCAAAATTAAATACAAATACTAATATCACCATGCAGTGTTTTAAAAGCGAAGCGTCTTAGCGCCTCAGGCTGTTGTCGTCTCAAGTGTCTAGACGCTCGCCTCAAGCGACCAAGGCGAGGCTTTGAGGCATGGTCTGAGTGATTTTTATTAAAAAAAATTAAAATAATTTAAATTGCATGTTATTTCACTCTTTTTTTATGTGTTCTCGTTTTCTCAGAAAATCCTCTATGCTAACTGAATTGAACCAAGAATGACGAAAAACTAGGTTTTTAATTCCAAATAGAAACAGTATCTTATTCTTTTCTTTCACATTATTTCCCTAATTCTCAAACCGACCTAGCAAAATCCCATGTGCTGTTTAAATGTTTGACGCCTCACTTCACTAAGGCGGTTGTCCTTTTAGCTTCTCTCGCCTCAGGCGATAGACATGCTCCGTCGCGTTGACTTCGCCCTTCGCTTTTAAAACACTGTCAATATGCATTTCATGTTGACACGATCCGAAATTGCACGCGACTGGCATTTGAATCATATAAAGTCTATATGACCTCATCTAATTCAAGTAAGCCAAAACCCAGAAATCTAAACTATTTAAAAGAAGAAGGTGAAGGAAAACTTGTTTTAAAATTGCATATAATCACTTTGAAAAGTCGTAAACATTTTTAAAACATCATATATTTTCCGAAAATTTCGGCAGAGTTTCCTTTGTAAATACTAGCCCCAAAAGGAGTACAATAAGAATAATATGAATAAAGGCATCCCCAAGCGGGAGCTAGCTCTTCGTCAATTGACGGTCACAACCACGCAAGCAATATAATATACAATGCCAAGGGCGAGGATCAAAACTCAAAAGGAAACTCAAAAAAAATATCAAGAAAACCATAATAATATAGCGCGACTCTAAGGTTGAAAGAATATACAACAGGTCTTCTAAGTCTAAAAATAATATACAAGGCTAGTTGATGGAGTTTACTAGACACAACTGAATATAAATATACAATGGTGGTCACGATACATGTGAGTCCACCCACCAAAGCAATCATCCGAAACGGGACAGTGTACCAGCAAAAACGCAACTAACCTGTACGGTAAAACCTGCAAGAAACTGTGGCACAACGGGGGTGAGTTGCCAACTCGTGAGTAGAAAACATCACAGAGCAGAAATCGTATGTATGACTCAATCCTAGGTCAATACGATCAGTAATATACATATCCTCAATATGATAAAGTCTGAAGCAGAATAAGGTGGCAAGGGTAAACATCTATACATAAGTGTAATACCAAGTGCTCGTGTCAGTGTCTCAGGTAGCAACATATCATAAATATGAGGTATCATCAATGAAATCAACATGAAATCAGTGTCAACTATATCATCAAGTCTATAAGTATGTGGATGTCATTCAACCATGTAATCAAAGCCTGTATGCATGTGGATCTCGTCTACGGGTCAACCAATGACACAACATCATGCACGTAAATATCATAAAAGCATATGCATGAAAGTATGAGGATATAAATCAACGTGTGTCCCTCGCGACATATCAAAATCATGGAACCTGAGTGTTCAACATCGACACTCGAAAACATCATGAAACCCGTGTCCAGCATCGACACGTAAATCCTCATATCTCGGGCTCCGTCAGTCCGGATCGGCCCTCGGGCTCCGTCAGTCCGGATCGGCCCATATCATCTCTCGACTCCGGCCTCCGGATATCCGCCGAGCCCAAATACTATCACCGGTAGGTAGTGCTCCCCTGCCAGGCTCACCGTCTAACAATACGAGTCTTCTTGCCCCGGGTACCTCACCGGGTCCACCATGTACCCGCAGATAGTGCCTACCGCTTCTTGAATCGGGTTTCACATATCACACGTCTCAGAACCGAGAAAACGCATGGTGGACGCACTAAAATATCATATCAAGAGAAACCGGGTTTTTAAAACAATACATACTTTCTTTTGAAATAACCACGGTTCTCAAATCCAGAAATCTCATGAAAACGACATATCTCAATGCATATAATCATAAAGCATGATGTATGCGACATATAACAGAAATGTAAGCATATCCGTATACTATGCAACATGGACAATAATATGCACATATCAAGGGTAAACTGCTCTTTTAAATGATTCCAGTTTAAAATATCTCCTGCGGTTCCCAATTTCTCCAAAGTCAAATGCAGCATCGTATAAAGGCGCATATGTAACTATAGCAAGTAAATTGTGCAAGGAGTCATATCATGATGCAGCAATCCTACTGTGTAGTGACATGCAATTATCGATAATGATGTGTGTGAGCCGGCAAGCAGGTGTACGTGGAATATACGCATCATCGGTAATGGTGCAGGTGTCCTGACAACATGGGTTTCAATATAACAATAAACACAGTTAAGCATGCAATGCGATGCGAATAATAAGAATATGCGGAAAATGAATAATAAACGCAACATTGAAGAATCTATATTAATATATGAGTCATACAGTTTTGCCATTTGAAATAACACGAATCGTGGTGTTTAGAAAAATAAGGGCTACAGTGTTTTTAAGAAAAGGTACGTCCTTTGAAATATCCGTAGAATCTCTTGGCCTGTCTTTAAAATGCTCATGATTTGCTAGTTTTGAAATAGGTATGACTCGAGTCTAGTCTAACATCTATAAGTAAATTACAAGACTAAACTAACAGGCTAATCGAAAAGGTAAGGAAACCACCTAAATCTGAGTCGATGTATATATATATATATATATATATATATATATATATATATATAGAGAGAGAGAGAGAATAATGGAGGAAAGAGGCCATAGGAGGGGATTTCCTCCTATGGCGTGGAAAAAATACAACCTCCGCCATTTTTTCCGACGATCGGCACCCATCATCATCATCGTTATCATCTATAAGATGTGCGTACATCAAATTTCATGTGATTCTACAACTTTTTCACCGTTGATTTAGTGGATTCAAAATTAACGGTTTACCAACAATAGAACTTTTTACATTGCTAAATCAACGGTGAAAAAGTTGTAGAATCACATGAATTTGGTTTACCCACATCTTAGATGATAACAATGAAGATGATGGGGGCCGATCATCGGAAAAAATGGCGGAGGTTGTATTTTTTCCACGCCATAGGAGGAAATCCCCTCCTATGGCCTTTTTTCTCCATTATTCTCATATATATATCAACATATAATAGTCGGTGATTCCGCCTCAATAGTATCACATATGATACAATATATAACATGACATTCTCGAGTCGAGTGCGGATCTATCATCAATATTCATCTCGTACGGTAAATCCATCATACGGCATCCTAAATCTGGGTACGGGTCAAATATCACATTTATCTCATTATTCATTTGGTATCCTTATCATCACATATCGTGAACTGGGGGTACTGATCTAAAGTCTAGTACATACTGATACCATCTACAAATATATATATATACGTGTGTATGAAAACACATCGCCTATGGACCTGCTATAATATCATGTCGTATCTCATAATACGAAACAAATCATATCACCGATCTCGTGGCACCATACCCAAACTCATCGACTCATCCCCAAATACCATGTACTATCCTCATCATCTAAGTATATGTATGCGCATATATATACATAGTCCCATACCTATATATATATATATACACACACACACACATATCCCCATATACGCACAAGTAAATAAAATGTACGCAAGTGTGTGTGTGTGTGAGTGCGTCTCTTATTCTAGGGTTTCGCAACTAAACTAGTTAATGACACTATCATCCAACACACTAAAATTTAACCATGAACTCCTAGAGTCTATCTAGATAATCATCTAGTCTCAAATAAACATATATATATATATATGTATACGTATTCGTATACTACACTACGAACTGCGGGGGTGCTATACGCCATCCACCCGATTTCCCCCGTAGATATATATCTACTCACCTCGATCCTTGCTTGCTGGAGTCGACGCCACGCTCATCCTCGTCGTCCACGTGGGGGTACCTACAATTTCCAATGCGTCATATAGTATCAAGAATCGAACATGAAAACCAAAACGGCATGCGAGTCACTTATAGGTTAGAACCTATAGCCTACGCCTGCAAAACCACCAAACAACCCCCGTCGCTGACGTACAAACATCAGACGACGGAACACAATATCAAATACCAAGTCCCAAATTAAAACGAAGTCGCAAAACAATGCAGCAGCTCAAGAAAATGGTCCCAGATTTTACCTTAGGTGAAATTAGCCAATTTTGCATATGTAAAGGGTCTAATTTATAGCAAAAGGAGACATGGACCAAACACGGCGCCAGACCCCCCTGCTCTGGCCGCAAATTGCGGCCAGAAAGGATAAATCTGCGGCCTGGGTAAGGTCATAGAGGCTAGGGTTTCATTGGTGGGTCCTAGGTTGCCTGCATGAGTCACTGTGATCGGTAAATAATTTTCAGAGGCTCCGGGTGTTGGCAGATCTCCAATTCACATCACAATTCCCACAATTTCTAATATCGGCAGAATTTCAAAGTTCGCACTTGGGGTTAAGTCTCAGGTTTTGGTCCAATATACTATCGCTAAAGGGGGGGTTTGGGGGTTTAAGGTCACTATTAACTTAATTACCCCATCTCAATGCAAGTTTTCCTTAAAACCCTAACTTGGAAATTTCTATCCTCACGAAACTTCACTAAAACACTTCTAATCAAGCATGGACACTAATGTGAAAGTACTACTACACTAATGATGAAGAATATACTTCATTTGGCAACTCAAGAATTTTCTTGAGTTGCCCCTAGTCTTCAAAATCCATTCTTTCTTGGTCCAAAGTGCTTGTGAGAAGCTTGTGCATGTCTTTAGTGAAAGGAGGATGGAGTTTTGAGGTGGGATTGAGGGTGTTTGTGAGTGTTTAGTGGAGGAGGGAAAGAGGAGGGCAGCCATGAAGAGAGGGGAGAGGAAAATGAAAAAGGAAATAAAGAAGGGAAGAAGCCATGGTCCAAGGTTGACCCCCTCAGCTCTCTCTCTCACTTCTCTTTCTTGCCCATACCCAATACTTTACTATTTTCCTTTTCTTTTCTTTTTCTTTTCTTTTCTATTCTCTTCATTTTAAACACAAATGAAAACCCCAAATAAAACCATGGTCACACAAAAGGAAAATAATAAGGTTTGTAACATGAAATGGTGCATGTCATGCACAAAACCGGATTAATGCAAGATTAGCGATATTTAATCGCGATTAGCATTAAAATTGTATATAATCATAAAAATTTGTAATTTGCTTAAATTATATAAAACACCCTCTTTTTAGTAATTTCTATAATTTTCCAAATATTTTCCACTTTATCGGTATTTAATTATACCGCATTATTAAAATATTCATCATATTTATTATTTAATTATAAAAATTCCTAAAAATAATATTTTATTTTTTTGAAATGTTACACATGTGTATAGCACGTGCATCTTCCTAGTAAGAAACATCGATCAAGAACATGAAGATGCCCTTCTCAAACTTGCTTCACGACGCATATCTCTGCCAGTTATAACTTGACCGTTCATGGAAACTGTTAAAGTTATTTTTAAAGTAGAGTAGTGAAGAGTTGGAGAAGTGATGGGCTTTTACACATATGCTTTTAATGATATGTGGGTTCCAACAATAAGACTCAAGGCTTGTTGAGATTTGACCTATTTTATATCTTTTACCCATGTATTTCTTTTCTTGTTTCTGTAAGTAGATGCCCGTGCTCGTGCCGTAAACTTGCGGCCAAAGCGGAATGCAAAACAAAAAATTTCATAACAAGAGCACGAACTATTACGACCTAGAATCGATTCCAAACACTGAATTAGCAAACCAAGGAGTTAACTACTCGGTTAGTAATAACAACCTTTGTAGTCATGTCCTTCGTCTTCAAATCCACTTCTTACGCTCCTAGGTGGTCGGGAAAAAGTTTGAGAGCCAGTCTTCCTTATCGAAGATTATCCATCCGAAGAAAGCTTAACCCTGGCTCTAGCTTCACGCTAGATAACAAAGTGAAGCAACTTGTGAACAAAACTTACTAGGAATTGATCACAAGTAATGTAGTAGTGGCTAATCTTTAAGTTCTCTCATTTTCTTTTTCGTTTCACAATTTAGAAAATCACAAGAGAAGAGGAAGAAGCTAATGGTGATGGTTATAAAAATGAGCAAGCATGGCATATCATTATCTCTCTTTCTTTTTCTTCCTTTCTCTTTAGAATGAGTGGAATTGTGACTCACAATGGTGAGTCACAAGTCCACAATATTCTAAAGAGAACACGAAGATATGAGAAGAGAAGAGAAGCTACCTCATTGTACACACATACATACACACACACATATATATAAATATATACACATACACTAATACACATATATATTACAAATACATACACCCGTATTCATATCAAAATACATATACCAGTATTCGTTTAAAATACGAATACCCGTATTTCTATTCTATAAATATACGAATACCCGTATTTGTATAAATATACGAATACCTGTATTTATATCAAGACACATACCCGTATTTATACAAATACCCATATTCGTATAAATACCGTATTCGTATTAAAATAAAAATACCAAAAGAGATATATAATACTAGCTCACATTTCATCCAAATGTGATAATCTGTCTATCTTTCAAACCGGCTAGTATTAACAAAATGTTCGATTAAAAGTTCGTGTACAAAAACACGTATTTAATCGAACCAACGTACGTATCAAAATACGTTCACCACATCGTTTCGCCTGAGCTGAGAAACCTTATGTGGGGGACTCTAAAGACTCGACAATACGCTGGCAGTGGGTTTAACCACAAGCACGTCAGCAGCACTAGCTCTACGTAACGACTGCTAGGTATTGTACGAAAGGAAGGTCAACAATCAAACTCGTTTGTATTCTTACTAAGCCTGAAAGTGACAATTTCCGTACAGTCCCGTCTTTTCGTCTGAGAGTCGCATATCGGGTCTGGGGGTGGAAAACGTCAGACCCCTTGTAACCTGATAAGTCTTGTCGATGTGGCCCAACATCATCCCGAGAAACTACTGATCTCGCTATCAGTAAATCTCATCTGCCTTGGCCAAGGTCTTATGGTGATGACTAATCGAACACATCGCGACATCGACTCCCTATATCGGAATAGACGATTCTCTTCTATCGCTCACTGCCCCCAAGTGCTTCAGGACTGTACCTAACTAAACCTGTTTCCACGACTCTTTAAAACTGTGGTAGGGTAGTAATCTAAGTACAGTGGGAACACACTCGAGACGAATGACGATGTCAGGTCTAAAGACTAATTTGTACCTATGTCACTAAAGAACTGCTATCGGACGATAGTTATATTGCCATCTAGATGTTCTCGGCGAGTTCGTCCAGTATAACTCATAACTTAATGAGCACATGTATACAATCTTTGGTGCCGGACACCAATGGCTATGAGACAGGCCCCTTCCTTCATGGGAATAAGAAACGTATACACTAGTCTACTCCGGAGTATCGATGTCCTATCTCGAAACTTCAACGACTAGAGACAATTTAAGAATGTGCTTATAGACTATCTAGACCCCACGAGTGCGATCGCCATCACAACTCTGGTTATCAAGCAAAGATCCTACGTGTTTTACCAACATGTATTAGAGATACGTAATATAAATAGAACATACACACATGTTGAGGCAAAGACAAACCAGAAAGCATACTATCATATCGAGCAAGTCTGTCCTGTACATATATATCCTAAGCATCCACATGAAATATACAATCATGTACTATACAATAATGGCCTTTATGGCATACACATTCAACAATCTCCCACTTGCACTAAGGCCATGTATTGGCGTATCGAAGACCAATCATCTCCAATAGTCGCTCAAGCTGAGTCTGAGGAAGTGCCTTTGTGAGTGGGTCCACTGTGTTGTCCTTTGTATCTACTCTCCCGATCTCGATTTCCCGGCGATCTATGATCTTCCTGATCAGGTGATACCGTCTCAAGACGTGTCTGCATTTCTGATGGGACTGGTTGCTTCGCTAACGCCATATTCCTATTGTTGTCACAATACAAATGTATTGGATCAACAATAGACAGAACCATCTCAAGTTCATAAATGAACTTTCTCATCGAGACAGCCTCTTTTGCGGCATCGCTAGCAGCAATGTATTCAGCCTCCATCGTCGAGTTTGTTATGGTATCATGTTTGGAACTTTTCCAACAGACCGCCATTTATTGATGGTAAACATATAACCCGCAACAAACTTGCTGTCATCCTTGTCACCTTGGAAGTTTGAATCGGTAAAGAACTCTATCTGGAGATCTCCATTACCGTACACTAAAAACATATCCTTAGTCCTTCTCAGGTACTTCAGAATGTTATTCACAGTTGTCCAGTGCTTCTCCTCTGGGTGGGACTGATACCTGCTTACCATGCTAAGTGCGTAACCTACATCTAGTCTGGTAAATAACATTGCATACATTATAGAGCCTATTGCCGAAGTATAGGGTATAGTAGTCATGCGAGTCCTTTTCTCATCGCTTTTGAGAGACATTTCTTTGGAGAGGGTGATTCCGTGACAAGCCAGTAAATTACCTTGCTTGGAATCTTCCATACTAAACCTTTTTAGTATGGTATCAATGTATCTGGACTGCGAAAGTCCTAACATCCTCTTAGATCTATCACGATAGATTTTGATCCCCAGAACGTAGGAGGCATCACCCAGGTCGTTCATGGAGAACTTCTGAGATAAGAATAGCTTGACCGACTATAGCATAGGAATATCATTTCCTATTAAGAGAATGTCATCCATGTACAATACATGGAATATCACAGTTTTCCCTATAATTTTCTTGCAAATATAAGGCTCATCTATGTTTTTGATGAAGTCAAATTCCTTGGCTGTCTCATCAAAACAGATGTTCCAGCTCCGCGATACCTGTTTTAATCTATAAATAGATTTAAGCAACTTGCACACCTTCCCGCTGCTCCTACTGCTTATGAAGCCCTCTGGCTGATCCATATAGACACTCTTCTAGAGCGCCGTTTAGAAAAGCGCTCTTTACGTCCATCTGCCAAATCTCATAGTCATGGAAGACAGCTATGGCAAGTAGGATCCGAATGGATTTGAGCATAACCACTGGAGAAAAGGTTTCGTTATAGTCCACACCGGGTCTTTGACGAAAAACCTTTTGCAACAAGTCTAGCCTTATAAGTTTCCACCTGTCCATCTACACCAATCTACTTCTTGAAGATCCATTTGCAGCCGACGGGTTTTACCCCTGGCGGTGCAACGTCCAAACTTATTTGGTGTGCATGGACTCCATTTCGGATTGCATAGCATCCAACCATTTAACGGTGTCCCTACTGGTAATGGCCTGCTCTAAACTAGTAGGATCATCTTCTTCCAAGATACAATTCTCTCGATCCCCGTTTATGAGAAAACCGTAGTATCTCTAGAGAGGATGAGAAATCCTACTAGATCTGCGGAGTGGCTGAGCTTCGTCCGGAACTATTGAATCCTATTGTTATACCAAATCATCAGATGTAATTTGTGGTTCTTGAATTTCTTCCAGTTCTACCGTACTTCCACTAATTTATTTTGCAAGAAATTCCCTTTTCAAGAAAGTGGCGTGACGAGCAACAAACAGCTTCTGATTCTCGGTGTGGTAGAACAGATATCCTGTTGAATGTTTAGTGTTATGAATATATATTTATTTAATATATTTAGTTATCAGTTTGATAGTTATTATATGTTAGGAGATGTGATCTATAACTCTCTCTATATAGTTGTATAAACTATTACTATTCTCTTAAGCCAATAAAATTTATTTCCTCAATTATTTTCATGGTATTTGAGCACTGAAAATAATTGAGAAAAAACCTATTTTCCCCATCTCCAGCCGCCTACCCCTTTCATCTTCGATAGCCCAACCTCCACCATCGATCCCCTCCCAGCACCCTCGTCTGCCCTCGCCTGAACTTCAGTACCTTTGCCTGCCCTCGCCTGAACCCCCAGCACCTTCGCCTGCCTTCCTTTCCTCTCCAGCAACCCTTGCCTGACATCCCTGCCCTTGCCTAAACCCCCAGCACCTTCGAAACCCTTAGGCAACTTCCCCACCTTCGAAACCCCCATCCAGCAGCCATTACAACACTTCAAACCCCTTTGAAATCCCCCAGGCAACTTCCCCACCTTTAAACCTCCACAACCATTGCGGCAACTTCGAACCTCCTCTACACCCTTCCCAGCATCTTCGATCCTCTTCGAAACACCCCCAGGGTTTCGACTTCCTCCCGCGAGCCTCCCGCGACCTCTGAGCATAGTAGTCCTTTCATCTAATTTTGAGTTGTTTGATATGTTGACAAAGTCGATGACCTGAAGTTATGATTCACAGATCTTTGGTTTGGATATGTTGATTTCCTCCCCTGCTCTGAATTTGTTGATTGCTACAAGATTTTATTGACCAACTTCTGGATTTTTTTGACTACCTAATGGTCTCTGGCTCTGGATCATCCATATTTGAGACTGGATTATGAACCGCCGCCTCCACCTGAATTTGGTTGATTGTATACCTTGTTCTCGCACTCTCGTGATTTACCTTTGTGCCATTCTTCATGGATCCTGCTTTGGTATCCATTACTGCTTGTGCTCGTGGTTCCCATACTCGTGGTCGTAGCTCTGCTGGTCTTTATTGTTCTTATTACGGTGACTCTAATCATCGTATAGGTCGGTGTTGAGATAAGTATGGCTACCTTGATGCTTAGAGCTCACCAACAATCCACACCAGTAGCTACTGCCCGATCTTCTTCTGCCGGACATTTACCTTTATTTAGTGCTGAGTGAGGCCAATTGCGTCGTCTTCTCTCCTTTGTATCTCGTGCCAACCTTTCTATTCCATCAGGTATATCGTTCTTTTCTCATTCTAATTCGTGGGTTGCTGAATCCGGTGGCTCCCATCACATGTCTCGTGATGGACCGTCTGACCTTTCTTCTAGTCCTCACAAGTTGATTTCCATGTTTGATGGTGATTTATCACTGTTTCTGGTTTTGCTGATTTATCACTGTTTCTGGCTCTACTGATTTATCACTTCATCTTTAAAACTGAAAAACGTTTTAATTGTCCCATCTTTAAAGCAAAACTTGCTTTCTAGTCGTCAGCTTACAAATGATTCCAACTGCTCCGTAACTTTTTATCCATCTTACTTTCTGATACATGATCTTCTAACGAAGCAGCAGATTGGTGATGGGCATGAATAGAATGGACTGTACTATGTTGATCACCTTTCCAGTATGTCTGCAGCGGTTTCTACCATCCAGTGGCATCGGAGATTTGGTCACCCTCCTATTTCTTCTTTACGTACTATACCGCCTTCTATTGATTTATCAGATTTCAGTTGTGAATCATGTATTATTGGTAAATACCATCGCTCCTCTTTTCCTTCAGGTAATAAAAGACATGATTTGCTTTTTTCGTTAGTTCACTCCGATATTTGGGACCCTTTTAAATTTACTAGTGTGTTTGGTTATAAATATTTTGTGACTTTTATCGATGATCATTCACGTATAATTTGGTTATATCTTCTGTGTAATAGGTCTAAATTTTTGTCTACCTTTAAAATCTTCGTAGCTGAAATTAGTAGTCAATTTGGTGTTCCGGTAAAGGTACTCCGTTTAGATAATACTAAGGAGTATATTAGTATGGAGTTTAATGCATTTTGTCATACCCATGGTATATTACATCAAATTTCATGCTTGTATACTTCTCAGCAAAATGGGATTGCTGAACGGAAAAACCGACATTTGCTTGAGATAGCTCGTTCTCTTGTTTTGCATATGAATATCCCTAAACAATTGTAGAATTTTGCGGTCTTAGCTGTCTATTTTTATATCAATCGCATGGCTTCTCCAGTCCTAGACAACCGGTCTTTTTTTTATTTTGTTTTCACAGGACAACCCTTTTTCCGTTCCTCCTAAAATGTTTGGTTATCTATGTTATCCTCATATTCTGGGTCCTCATATTGACATGCTTGATCCTACAGCTACTCATATGGTATTTGTTGGTTACTCACGATCTCAAAAAGGGTATGCATGCTTTGATCCTGCCACATCTAAAATTTGTATTTTTTATGATGTGACTTTCTTAGAAGATCAAGCCTATTTTCCATCTGTTAAGGACCCCACTCCTATTCCTTTCCTCACATACCTTCCTTCGAGCTTGATTCGCCTGTTCCACCTGTGTGCCCTAGTAGGCCGCCTGTAGCCCCTTATCCATAGGCGTATCAATGTTGTAAGAAAGTTGTACCACCCTCTCCCCAAATAGTTCTTCTAACGATTTTTCTGCAAGTATTAATATATAGTCCACTGTTTCTGATTCTCCATCGCCACAGCCATCAGAAAATCTCTCTTCCTATTGTCTTATGTAAGGGTAAGCGTTCATGTACTACTGCATATCCTATTTCTAACTTTGTTTCCTACCATAGACTGACACCATCTGCTCGTTAGTTTGTTTCTTTCTTATCTGCCATCACTCTTTCTTCTTCTGTTCAGGATGCTCTTCAGCACCCAGGTTGGTATGCAGCTATGTCAGAGGAGATTGCCGCATTGCGCTCCAATCAAACTTGGAAATTGGTACTTCCATCTTTAGATAAGAATGTTGTTGGCTGTATATGGGTTTTTACTGTTAAGCAAAATCCAGATGGGATGAACTAACTGTTTCAACGCCGTTTGGTGGCCAAAGAATTTACTCAGCAGTATGGTTTGGATTATGTTGGGACTTTTTTTCCAGTTGCTAAATTAACATCGGTTCGTGTTCTCATATCCTTGGCTGTTTCTAAGGCATGGCCTCTTCATCAGCTTGATGTGAAGAATGCCTTTCTTAATGACGATCTATCAGAGACTATTTTTATGCAGCAGCCTCCGGGCTTTGAGCGACCGGGGGAGTCTATGGTTTGTCTTCTACACAAATCGTTATATGGACTGAAACAGTCACCGCGTGCCTGGTTTGAGAAGTTCAGTATGATTTTACGACAGATTGGCTTCAAACGCTGTCGTGCTGACATATCTCTTTTTACGCATAATCGTTCTCAAGGCAGGATAATTGTGCTGGTATATGTTGATGATATTTTCATCACTGGAGATGATTCTGCTGGTATCTCCAAGTTGAAAGAACATTTGGTTTCAAATTTTCATGCTAATGGCCTTGGGCCGCTTAGTTATTTCCTTGGAATTGAAGTATTACGAAATTCTAATAAATTGCAACTCTCTCAGCGCAAGTATGCACTTGATCTTCTATCTGAGACAAGATTTCTGGGATGTAAACCAGCAAACACCTCTATGAATTCCTCAGTCAAACTATGTCGATTAAGCTCTCCCTCGGATCCTCCACTACCTGACCCATGACGATATCGACGTCTAGTTGGGAAGCTTATTTACCTTACTGTCACTAGGCCAAACATTGCCTTTGCCGTTAGCACAGTGAGTCAATATATGCAGATTCATTTGACCTCTCACCTTAAGACAGTTGAGCATATTCTCAAATACATCAAAAGTTCTCCAGGACATGGCTTCTTTACAAACCATCATCTACGTCGTCGCTCACAGCCTTTGCGGATGCTGACTTTGCTGGATCCGTTAATGATCGTCGTTTCACGAGTGGCTATTGTGTTTTCTTGGGAGGAAACTTGGTTATATAGATCTATGGCGTATACAGTTGCTGAGTTGGTATGGCTTATATCTCCATTTTGGCAGATCTTGGAGTTCCTCTTCTCTTCCGACTACACTTTACTGTGATAATAAGGCCGCAACTCACATTGCTGAGAATCCAGTTTTTCATGAGCGGACCAAACATATCGAGATAGATTGTCACTTCATTCGTGACAAAGTGACAAATAAGGTGGTTGCACTCCAGTATATTTCCTCTGCAACTCAACTAGCATATATTCTTACCAAAGCTCTTTCTCGACCGGTTTTCGCTCGTCTTTTGTCCAAGCTTGGCATGATTGGCATTTACGCTCCGGCTTGCAGGGGAGTGTTATGAATATTGTTATAAATATATATTTAGTTATTAGTTTGATTAGTTATTATATGTTAGGAGATGTGATCTATAAGTCTCTATATATAGTTGTATAAACTATTACTATTCTCTTAAGCCAATAAAATTTATTCTCTCTCAATTGTTTTCATTTTGGATCTCCCATAAACTTACACAGTACATATCGTGCCTTGAGTTTGTCCGAATCATGTACTTTAACATAGACTGGATAACCCCATATTTTAATAAAATTAAGGTATGGTCTCTTCCCCTTTCATATTTCATATGGAGTGGTAGGCATGGATTTGATCGGAACTCTATTCAATAAATATGATGCTGACTCTAGCGGATATCCCCAAAATGAAAGAGATAAGTCAGCACTACTCGTCATTGAGCGAACCATATCCTGTAGGGTACGATTCCTCCGTTCTCACACATCATTGTGCTGTGGTGTATACGGAAAAGTATGCTGAAAGAGAAATTTTGTGCTTAAGTATCCCCTTCTCTATCAGATCGGAGGATCTTAATACTATTGCCAGTCTGGTTCTCTACTTCGTTTTTATATTCTTTGAATTTCTCAAAAGCTTCAGATGTGTGTTTCATTAGAAATACATATCCGAACCTAGAGAGTTCATCAGTGAATGTAATGAATTACAAGAACCCGCCCTTTGCATGTATAGACATTGGACCACACAGATCACTGAGTATGAGTCCCAAGAGCTCTGTTACTCTTTCTCCGTGTCCGGTGAACGGAGATTTGGTCATCTTTTCTTTGAGACAAGATTGGAAAGTTTCATATGATGTAAATTCGAACAGTTCCAAATATTCATCCTTATGCAACTTAGCTAAGCTTTTCTCGTTGATATGACCAAATCTATAATGCCACAAGTAGATTTTGTTCATATCTGAACTCTTCCTCTTGCGTGTGTTTTGTACATTAAGAACTGTATTTTGATTAAGAATATAGATACTATTACACAATGTACTTTCTGCAACCAATACTTGATTAAGGTAAATGTTCATGATATTTCTATATAGAACAAAATTATATCGATCTTTATTAAGTAAAGAAACTGATATGATGTTGCAAAGCAAGGAAGGTACATAGTAGCAGTTGTTCAAAATCATAGTATTGCCGCTTGACAATCTAGGTGATATTCACCGACGGTAGCAATATCAACTTGTGCTCTGTTTCCTACTCGGAGGGACATACCATCTGGTCCAACCATCCTACTTTTTCTCAGTCTCTCTAATAAATTACAGATATGAGATCCTGATCCGGTATCTAGTACCCAAGAGTTAGGACTGACTGAAAAAACAGTTCTCAATAACAAAAACATCTGAAAGAGACGCATTAGTATGCTTCTTCTTCACCGGGGTCATAAAGAAATTCATGTAATCCTCTTTCCCTTGTTCATGCTCGTTACATTTGTTACAAGTCAGAGCCGAACCAACGTTCCCCAACCTCGAATAAGAATCTGTGTCGGTCAAGTCATACATTTTATTATCTTGATAAAAGCGTGACATGGTAGATGCAACCAGGAGAGAGAAGAAACACTCAGCATATATTCTTGCAAGTTTAGATTGGTTATTAATTTATCTAAACATGATGGCTCTCACTGTTTTCTTAAATTCTCCTTCAAACCATAAAAGGAGAACTAGTCGGGATCATATACACTCCACAAGTTCGCTAATTGTTCAGCCATGCAAGTGTTGGTATTCCGAGGGAGGCTCCCCGTGCTTTCTCACGGACCTAATTAAATAACTCTGTTTCTGCATAACCCTGTCAACACCTTTCTAGACACCAATGGGTTAGCTAGTTGTGAAGTGAAAATCTCCCGGGAGTAATCCTACTCATCAGTGGGATCGAGACCAACTATCATTGCGTGATAACCTAGATGGAAGCCACTCTAGTTACCACACACCAGAAGGTATGCAACACTAGCAAGTTTCCTGTATATTTGAAACACCCGATGTGATTTTTGCCCCAAGCTTATGAATTTGACGGATTCCAACAAATCATAAAGTGCAAGTCAAGTTCTATCCGTTATTGTCCTGATTAATTTAGACCCACTCGTACTCGTCTTTGACGGATGCCAACAAGGCTGTATGACTGTCCTAGATTAATGCATCTTTATGCTATAGATAAGTATCATTTAACTAACGTACACCATGTCTTGACGGATGCCAACAAACACAGTACGGATACTAAATGCTACCTATCTGAAATGACAGAGGGCTACGGCTGGTTTTTGGCGAAAAACTTAACGTAATGAACTTGATATCGTTGAAGGAATCTAGTGATTTCGAAACGAGTGGTTCAAGCTCAATTTTGAAAACATTTGGTTTTGTGATAAACCGAGTAGTTTTGAAAAGAACCGAGTAGTTTTGAAAAGAACCGAGTGGTTTTGAAATTCAATTCCAACAACATTTTAGGTTTATTTTCTTGTATTAATTAGAATTAATGCGGTCCCATCAATTAAGTTCCTCAGCATCAGAGAAACAATTAAAATAGAATGTACGTATATACCAACCGCATTTGCTACTGGGTCCAGGGACTTCACCGTAAGGTTACTTAACTTACGGCAGTACATGAGAAGGGCTAGCGCGGGTGCAAAACATATACGACATTTATATATATTATCATCACAGATAGGTAATAAACATCATAGGCATGCGATAAACAATTTGGAATAGCAGATAAATTAGGAGCCCCGTGTTTAAACCAACGTTCTCTGATCGTGTGAATAGCTCGAACATCATCTAAAATAAAGACCCCTACGAGCGCAGCAAGCCACTCGTCAATTCTAGAAGTGAGACAACCATCACTCAATAACATGAGTGGGCCACCCGGCACTTCATGGAATCCGGTAACTTGAGCACTTCACCGCGGGTCTATCCTAAACTCTACAAGTGCGGTGAATAGCCTGCCAATTCTAGAGTGATCCGGCTCGAACTCATCACCATGAGACGACCACCTAACACACTCTAGAACCCGGCTACTCAAGCACTTCTTCGTGGGTTATCCTAATACAAAAATGAATGAATATACAATGGTAATATCGACCTCAACTTGGCCGTGTTCCAATAAAACAATATACATCGAGTGGTAACGACAGCCACAATCCGGCCGCTCGTCCCGAATAAACAAATATACAATCATTCTACAATGAGGGGCTATCCACAACGACTATCCGGCTAAACATTACAAGATATACATCTCAACAGCACAAGCACGTATTTGCAACCCCGTCTATTCGACCTATAGAAATTATACGACGTTTACAAACACATATACAACATAAAGATATAAACGATGCAAAAGTTACGAGCTTTAAAACTTTCCGAATTGCCCGAATACAAAGATAACACCAAATGAAATCTGGGCCAAAACAAACATAACCAAAAACCAAGTTTCCATGAGAATAAGCCCCTGGAAAAAATCAGGGACTAGAGGCAAATATTGAACCGGCCATGTAAGTACACGCTGCGCTCTAATACTATGTAACTAAGACGCTCGTGCTCATGCCGCAAAGTTGCGGCCAAGGCGGAATGCAAAACAAAAAATTTCATAACAAGAGCACGAACTACTACGACTTAGAATCAATTCCAAACACTAAACTAGCAAACCAAAAAGGAGTTTAGCTACTCGGTTAGTAATCACAACCTTTATAGTTGTTTCCTTCGTCTTCAAATGTACTTCTTACGCTCCTAGGTCGTCGGGAACGAGTTTGGGAGTCGGTCTTCCTTATCGAAAATGAACCACCCGAAGTAACCCTAACCTAGGCTCTTGCTTCACACTAGATAGTAAAGTGAAGCAACTTGTGAACGAGACTTGTTAGGAATTGATCACAAGTGATATAGTAGTGGCTAATCTCTAAGTTTTCTCTCTTTTTCTTTTTCCTTTCTCAATTTAGAAAATCACAAGAGAAGAGGAAGAATAAGCTAATGGCGACGGTGATGAAAATGAGCAAGCATGACATATCATAATCTCTTTCTTTCTTTTTCTTCTTTTCTCTTTAGAATGAGTGGAATTATGACTCATAATGGTGAGTCACAAGTCCATAATATTCTAAAGAGAACATGAAGATATGAGAAGAGAAGAAAAACCACCTCATTGTACACGCACATATATAAATATATACACTAATACAAGTATATGTAACAAATACATACGCCCGTATTTGTATCAAAATACATACACCTGTATTTGTATAAAATACGAATACTAGTATTTGTATTAGGATACAAATACCCGTATTTATATCAAGACATAAATACCCATATTCGTATAATTACCGTATTTGTGTTAAAATACAAATACCAAAAGAGAGATACTAAAAATATATATAATACTAGCTCACATTTCATCCAAATGCGATAATCTGGTTATCTTTCAAACCGGCTAGTATTAACAAAATGTTCGATTAAAAGTACGTGTATAAAAACACGTATTTAATCAAATCTACGTACGTATCAAAATACGTATACTACATCGTTTTGCCTGAGCTGGGAACCCTCTGTGTGGGACTCTAAAGACTCGATAATACGCTGACAGTTAGTTTAACCATAATCACGTCAGCGGCACTAGCTGTACGTAACGGCTGCCTATGTATTGTACGAAAGGAAGGTTGACAAGAAAACTCGTTTGTATTCCTACCGAGCCTGAAAGTGGTAATCTCCGTACAGTCCGGTCTCTTCGTCTGAGAGTATCGCATATCGGGTATAGGGGTGGAAAAAGTCAGGCCCCTAATAACCTGATAAGTTGTGTCGATGTGGCCTAACACCATCATGAGAAACTACTGATCTCGCTATCAGTAAATTTCATCTGTCTTGGCCAAGGTCTTTTGTTGTTGGTCAATCAAATACAGCGAGAGACGAATCCCTTCTATCGCTTACTTCCCCCAAGTGCTTCGGGACTGTACCTAACTAAAATCTGTTTGCACGACTTTTTAAAGCCGTGGTAGGATAGAATCTAAGTACAGAGGGAACACACTCGAGACGAATTACTATGTCAGGTCTAAAGACTAATATGTACCTGTCACTGGAGAACTGCTATTTGACGATAGATATATTATCATCTAGAAGTTCTTGGCGAGTCCGTGTCCAGTGTAACTCATAACCTAATGAGCACCTGTATACAATCTTTAGTGTCGAAACCAATAGCTGTAGGACAGGCCACCTTCTCTCACGGGAATAAGAAACACATACACTAGTTTATTTCGGAGTATCGATTCCCCGTCTCGAAACTCGAGCAACTAGGAACAGTTTAAGAATGTGCTTATAGACTACCTAGACCCCATGAGTATGATCGCCATCATAACTCTAGTAGTCAAGCAAAGATCCTACGGGATTTACCAACATGTATTAGAGATACATAATATAAATAGAATATATACACATGTTGAGGCAAAGACAAACCAGATATTATACTATTATATTGAGCAATACTGTCATGTACATATATATATCCCAAGTATCCACATGTAATATACAATCCTGTACCATACAATAATGGCCTCTAGGGTATACATATCCAACAGTTTCCAATGTGGGACTCTTTAAAATCCCATCATTTGATTTTTATTTTCAACACTCTCCTTCACTTGCAACCATCACTTTTTCTTTGGTGTGGTTTTCACGTGGAAAGTATGAGTAGAGTTAAATGCAACCATCACTTTTTCTTTGGTGTGGTTTTCACGTGGAAAGTATGAGTAGAGTTAAATGCAACCATCACTTTTTTCTTGGTGTGGTTGTCACGTGGAGGATCGAGCCATTGGCTCTGATAGTATATTAAAGTTATTTTTAAAGTAGAGTAGAGAAAAGTTGGAGGAGTGATGGGCTTTTACACATGAGCTTTTAATGATAAGTGGGTTCCAACAATAAGACTCGAGCCTTGTTGATATTTGACCCATCTTATATCTTATACCCATGTGTTTTTTTTTTTGTTGTTTCCAATGTGGGACTATCTTTAAAGTTCCATCATTTGGTTTTTACTTTCAACAAAAACCATTTAATAATCTTCTTTTCCAAAATTGTTTCTTTTGAAGATTCTCTCTACACTTGCATGAGGCTCCAACAATATTTGTTAATATTTTGATACAATTTTTATGAAGCAATCTAGTTATAATTTATTGCAACGATACAAAAGTTATTAGAAGATGAACAAAGTAAAACTCATATGCATTCTATGTTAATATCAATTTCTTGTATTGTTGAGCTCTGAATGCATATTGCAAACATCCTTATAATCTTATCTGCACAATATTTTTGGCATACTCAAACTATATGTGCTGTAACGAGAATGTATAAACAGTGTTCAATATTAGCTAAATAGGAGCAATAACATGTATAACAACAAAAAAAGATAAATAATGATCTTTTTTGCCCATATAAATTGTAACATTGGCCATTTGTTTTGTTCGATACATCAAGCGTCTCATCTACTGATAGAGAGAACAATTCATTCAATTTTTGCAGAGATAACTTTTGTTGTTATACAAGAAACTTATTTGGAATAATTTTTTCTCAATTAAGGGTGATTGTTTTTTGTTTTAGCGGAATAATTTTTAACATTACTTTGTTGAACATCTGGGATTGGCAAGAAAGTCTTGGAATTAAGAACTCTTTTATTTATTGATTTTTCAAATTGAATATGACCACGGAATGTGAATCCTTGTCGTAGAAGAATCCTAGTAACTAATGCATCTAGACAAACATGATAATCAAAATTTCTTGTATCAAGTATGCATGAAAATGCAATATATGAGTGTTTTGTTTCATGATCTTTGGAGGCCATCAAACTTTTGCTATGTACATTACTATGAACTCCAATATGCAAATTAAATCTCTGTTTTTCCAATCAAAAAATCCCTTGGAGATAAATGATTTTCTACCCTCTTGATTATTTATGTTTAAAGAGTTGACAACATAAACAAAATGCATCATCTTTGTCTATGTTGTACTCCAACTGAAAATTGTGCTCTTAATCAACACGAAATTGCTAACTTATTTCTTTTTTTGAAATTTAGAATATATCTGCCTAAATTTCAGTAGATCGGTCGAAATTTCAGTATATTGATGATATTTATGTATATCGGCAAAAAATGTCGTTATACTTGCTAAAAAAATTTGTTATGGTTTTTTGGTTTTCTTGGGCTTCAGGATATAAAACTTACCCGGCCCGTTATTTTATTATATTTTCTCTCAAATCCACTCAGAGACGGTTCATCTTTTCTCGATTTCTCCTAGGCGACTTCGATCTCCTTTGAACTTTGGTCTTCAATAAGAAACCCTTCGATTTCGTCCTCGAAATTCAGCCTCTTCCCCACCTTAGGGTTTAGATCATCAAGGACTTCGACTTCGACTTTGATTCCTCTCAGAATTGAAGCCCTCAACATCAACTGCAACACTTCCTCGATTAGCGATCCTCGACTAGCGATCCTCGACTTTGACTTCGACCCTTCCTCGACTCAACGCTTCTTTCTATTTTCTTTGACTTCGATCTTCTCGACTTCGATAATTTATATTTATATTAAGTTATAATAATGACATTTTGTCAAAAACATAAGTTATATCAATGCGTTTATAAAACAAAACTGTAGGATCCGATATTTAGGAAATATCACCGAATTTTTTTCGATATGCGAAATCAAAATTTTTGGAACGACACGACATCGATATATGATATTTAAGACATTGGCAAGGTGTGACCCATATAGGTCTCATCCCCTCTCCCATAAATATGGTTGGCCTCCTTCCCTTATGATGGATGTATAGCTCGAACTTGTGACCTCCATGTCACAATTCCCATACCCTAACCTTCCCCCCTTGGGGGGGGGGTTGAGAGCCCTTTCTATAGAGAACATTATTAAAAAGTAAACTCTTGAATGTTTCACCAATATTATCTATTTGCTAACATCTATGAAAAAGAAATTAGTAGCGCAAACCAAGTAGCTCGTCAATAATGAATGAGCCCCTTTATCAACCTAGAATGTTGAAAGAGAAGCCAGCGTTGAAAAGTAAACCTAATTTTGTAATATTTAGTTTGTTCAAGAGGTCTTATGTAAATAAAGTAGCAAAAGAGTATAAAACTGGTGTCTCATAGAAGAATAGAGGGGGAAGGATTTTGAAGACATTCAAGAAGTGTAATAAGAACCTAGAAGGTTTCTAGAAGAGGCTAGGACGAATCATGAAAAGTGTATTTGTAGAAGTTTGTAGAAATTTGAAAGTGTGCAGACCCCTAAGTGCCTATATATACTGTGGAGTCTCATTGTGAATGTAACAAGCAAGAAATATCCATTTAGTGTTTGTTTTGTCTACTCTCCCATACAATTCCGAATCTCCTATCTTGCTATCATCCTCTCTAAACTGGTCAGTTGAGTGATATTCTTGCCCATCACAGCAGTCAGATTACTGTATACTTGTTTAGATCAGAGCTGACCGGTGAAGTTCATGTTGGCCTTTTGGTTCTCTGGTTTCCTTGATAACATGATGTCTTGATTTTACCTTGAATATTTCTTCCATTTTGCGGTTTACTTATAATAAATATACATCTTCTGGTTCTATGGTTTACTCTCAAAATTAGATATTTTGTTATTCATAGAATAGTTCTTGCTTTCTGCTTTAGGTTATCGGTACCAACTTAGCCACCTGAAAATGTAATATCTCATATATTAAATGCACTACAGATTAGTGTTCACCAGCAGTAGCATCACATATTTTCTGATTCCTATGAACAAAAATCTGAGAGAATAACTTCTTTAAGGGTGGCTTTTAAGCAAAGTAGATTACCTTGCTATCCAATGAGTTCCATGGCTATCTTTCTGAAACAGCGAGATCCTCCCTGGAAGGCTGGGACTCTATATATTCTACATAGGTGTTCAGATCTTAGAATCACTTTCTGCGTAATTTTATGTGATCCAATTATGCGATGTATATTCCATTTATCCATTAACAACCACAGACACGTTTTTTAACATTCCTGAACTACTGCCAAATATTTTGAATTTTCTTAATTTATTCTAAACTTTCCTTTGGCACTTGCTGACTATTCCCAATACGGGCCGTGACCATGAATATTTACTTTAATTTATCATTATCCAAGCATTAATTGTACTGAATAGTTTATCGGTAACCTCAGGCTATGACACAGAATTTAACAGTAACACCATGCAGAAAGGCATTTTTGACATCTAGTTGTCGTATCGGTCAAGAACGAGGGGCAACGAGCGAAGTTAACAGGAACACCATATGTGAATTGCAGATGACACAAGTATCATGTAGTAAATCATTTTCTTCCACATCATAAACAATATCATGTTTTACATGATAGAATATGTTAACTTCTCTTGGATACAGTATCTCTATACTTGTCTATAAATTTAACTTTAGCTCTTTAACTTCATCACAAAAGATAAACAGTTGGCTTTGTTTAGTAGTCCCTGAAGAATTGATGTAGATTTCATATTAGAATTATTGACATGACCCTTAGATGAAGACAGTTGGATCTCTAACATTTTTTTATACCAGGTATCCAAAATTTAGAAAGTAGCCTATTCTTGTGACCAGTACTGCTTAAATTGTCATACTAAGTTATTTGTTTGTGAGATAGAATAATGAAATGTGCTTCTGAATAAGTAAAGCCATCACCAAATGTTTGGGATAAAGGCTTGTTGCATACTTGTATATGTAGCCATCCTTGCAAACTATGATCAAAATATACACTAAAGAATGTAATTCTGGGCATATGATTTCGGCTTGTTGCTTAGATACTACCTTTAGGGTAATGTTGTTGATGATTTATGAATTTGGTGAATTGTCTACTAAATGTTGGAGTTATTTCAGTTTAACCACTGAAATATGAAACTTTTGGAAATCACAAACAGCTGATCCATAAGAATTGATATAGTCCTTTTCTCAATCTTTATCATTTTAAACCTTATTATCCAAAACCATTTTGTAATTTGTACATTCAATAAAGATTTTGTATTTTAAGAAGGAGACGATATGAAATGGGGTATCTATTCTCTTACAAATTTGGTGGACAAAAATGAGAAGCATGGCCTTGAACTAGGTATTGTTTGCTTTCATGTATCAACTGCATCCTATTCTGGTCAATGAACAGTAGCAGCTTTGTAATACTGAAACCCTTCTTACTCTTCAGTTTTTTCATAATAAACAGGATACATCCTCCTATAGAAATTTCACATTTACCGTACTTATTCATTGTCTTCCTTTTGTTGTTTGCAGGTGAATAACAACTTCCTATCTGTCGGAAATGGAAGCAGAGAAATCAGTGTAGGGCCTTATTAACATTTTTTCCATCTTTATTAGTGACACTGGATACTAAGACGGAATGGTTTGTTTGGAAAGATTACACAGGACTTTTGAATCTTAAATTTATGGTGTATCAGGTGATCAATTATAGCACTGGTCGGGTAATTAATAAACTTCTATTTGATAGTGAGATAACAGCCATGGATAATGACCACACCGGTCAGCATATTTTTGCTGGTGATACACAGGTATGATTCTTTTCATTTGGTGACATATTGTAGTTTAGTTTTTAAATTTATTACTCAAAAGCCCTCTGTAGTTTAAACCCTGTATAGACTTGTACCTTATCAGGTGATTTATTAGCGCAAGCACCCCATCAGTTCATTGAACAGAACCCTTAGAGAATATTCCAATTCAACTCTAAACAACACAAATTATTGTCTAATCAAACGCCAGACCATTTTATGTTGTTTAGTCGATGAACAGATGGGGTGTTTGCGCTATGCGGGGTAAACAAGAAAGTGGTTTTGTGCAATTTACCCTCGTTTTAAAAAAAAAAAAATTATCTTGAGAATCCTCCAATTTGAGAAAATATCACAGGGATGCATATACACTGTTAGCATGAACTCCCATACGGGCTCAATATCAAAGTCCCATCGAAATAGGAGCAGCAAAAGTCGGTCCTCGGTCACAACTGTACAATATCGTACCTTTTCTCTCGTTACTCGAGGCCCTGTGCTTCTTGTATGTGCTCAAGATGGAAGCCTCTGTTTCTTCAGGTTTATTTAAAAAAAATTTCAGCCACAATTTTGTTTCATTAATGTATTTATTCATCAGCTATTATTCATGAAGTTAAGCGTGTTGGATTTTGCAGTGTTGCTTTGGAGATACAAGGGTATTTGACTCTACTTTGCTCACTTAAACTTGCTCCACGTGTGCATAGTATACGTGCTTCCTTTTGCCCCCTACTTTCCCTTGAAAAAGGAGAATTTATAGGTAGGTTCTTTATAATGAAATGTATGAATTGCATGTGATTTCGCTCGTAAATGGCCTAGCCAATATATGAAATAACGTTGGAAATAGGTTGTTGCAGTAGTCTTTGTTGCATCAATTTGCTTTCCTCACCAAAATCGATTTTAAAGAGCAAAATATGTGATGTGGCTCAGTTATAAACATAATTTATCAAATTCGCTACTTCAAACATAATTTATCAAATTCAAATTTAATGAAGGTCCTCAGATCTAATGAAAATTGGTTACTGAAAAATCTTTTTTTTTTGGTATTTGATTATTAAACATGCTTACTAACATGTGTATTATTTTGGATTACAGACTTACAGTTATAAACATAATTTATCAAATTCGCTACTTCAAACATAATTTATCAAATTCAAATTTAATGAGGGTCCTCAGATCTAATGGAAATTGGTTACTGAAAAATCTTTTTTTTTGGTATTTGATTATTAAACATGCTTACTAACATGTGTATTATTTTGGATTACAGACTTACAGTTATAAACATAATTTATCAAATTCGCTACTTCAAACATAATTTATCAAATTCAAATTTAATGAGGGTCCTCAGATCTAATGGAAATTGGTTACTGAAAAATCTTTTTTTTTGGTATTTGATTATTAAACATGCCTACTAACATGTGTATTATTTTGGATTACAGACTTACAGTTAAGATAAAATTGTTAACCTTTTAACTAGAGGGATGTGCTAAATTGCACTAAAATCCCTCAATGTTTCACCACCTGCTCTTAAATACCTTATTTTTTCGCAACACTCATATATCATATAGTTTCCTCCATAAATTTCTTACTAATCCTACCCCATATGCTTCGGATAAAAGGCTCAGTTGTTGAAGAGATGACGGCGGATAATAAATGAAAAATTTACCCTTAGTTATAAAAGCTCAACCCCACTGAATCCACCTCATTCATCTCTACTAAACTCATTTACATCACTCTCCCCCCATCTTTTTACTTTCTGTTAGCATATGGGCCTTGGAGGTCCATGCCCGTCTAAGTGAGTGGGATTAATTTGTTTTTTTAAAGGTCTATAAAACTCTAGAATGAATGATTTGATCACTGAATATTCGATTCTTCCTCAACTTCGATAGAATGAGCGTGTTCTTGGGCCATCGTGGAAACATAGATAGGGTCAACGACGGAACTAACAATGAAACTTTACGACAGCTTTTTCGTACACGTTCACTTGCATCACATACACAAATGCTCTCTGAACAAAGAAGCCTCTTGTGATTAAATAGAGGTCCAGGAACGCTCCTCATAGAGAATCCATAGCCTGCCGAACCTTCAACCAAAGAAGTTCGATCACTAGGATCCAAATCCGGGTCTCTAGCTCAAATTGGATAACGAACTACTGCATTCACCTTAACTACTTGCTCTGTTGTTTTCTCGAAACAAATGTAAATAATGCATTATGCATGCAGTCCAGGAACACTTTGGAGTGAACACCTATCCGGAGAAGTAGGTCAGGCCGGGCTGGGCCAGTATTAAGTTACTTCTTGCCCAAGCTTAGGGTTACTTCTTGCTCAAGCTTATGGTTAGCTTCTTATCCAAGCCAGGGTTGGCTTATTGTCCAAGCTTGAGGCTGTCCCTTGATTAAGAAAAGGGTGTGCATGCTCTCTATATAAAGAGAGGCATACTTGCCCATATGTATATGCAAGTAATCATGCTATCAAAGGCCTAAAACCCCTACATAAAATAACTGCCTTTTTCTTCATCATCTTCTCGTCGATGGTTGGTAGCGAGGTGATAAGTTGAGGTTTCTCACCGTTAAGGTGTGGTCATCCTCCTGCCATTGTCTTGAGGCATAAAGCGCAGAGGAAGCATGTGTAAGCAAGGAAACATCAATAAGCGGTTTGAGGTATATCGATCCATTTTATATCACATGCTAGTTTAGTTGTTTATACTTTCGTTATATAGATTGCATGTTTATTGTGTTTTAACTAGCATGTTCGACATTGGGATCAGAGCCGACATGCTTATATCCGTTTTCTTTTAATTGCTCCATATTTTAGCGGTTCAAAATCGCGCCTTTAATTGATCAAACTTTGATCGATTGTTGTTTATTTATGTCTTCATACAGTATCACTCTATTGTTCTGATCATTTTAGTTTTTTACCACGGAGCAAAAATGATTAATTTTTGTTTTGGGTGGAATTCTGACGACCACAGCAACTGGGGAGTTACTGACGTCGCTGGTCGACCGAAGGTGGAGGCAGCAGCCTCATGGCATTGTGACCGACCATAGGAGACGGCGGCTACTAAGGGTAATCGGGTGACTGCCAGCGGTGGCTGTAGTGCCCGTTGCTCGTTGTTACACTCCAAGGGGGTGGTAGCTGATTGCTGAAACCCTAAACTTTTAACATGTGTAGGCTTCATTCAATTGGGTAAGCCAATTTGTTTTCTTTTGTAACAATTTTTTTTAAGCTTTTAAAGGGCCTACAACGATTGTTAGGATTTTATAAAATTGCAAATATTATTTTATAGCTTTGGAAGCTATTTAAATAATATGTTTATCCAAAATAAATTGTCTGATAGCAACCATGGAGTTTGTGTGGGTATTTGCTCCAGTGGGTGCTTTTGGGACATGTTTAATTAAAGAGTGATATAGATTAGATTAGTCATTGCATATTGTAATGAGCATGATATACCTTATGTTTTAAAAAATATGCATATTGTATTTATTAATATAAAATATTTCAGGTGGGAGATTTCTGTTGTAAAAATCTTTACTCTATTTTTAATTATTTTAGGACAATTTTAAATTTTGCACTTTTGAAGACCGTGGTTGGGCCTTCTTCTTTTTCTTCATAGTGTAAGTTCATTATTGTTGCAAGAATGAATTGAAAATGGAATGATTTTTAGGAAGAACAATACTCCAAGTAAAATGCCACAGTCTTAACGCATCCATGAGTCAAGGTTATCAACTATCTCACCAGGGATGAGATAGTAGCTGGCGACAATTATTATGAACATTAAATTTGACTTTCTGGACAAGCCGAAGGATCCGGATACTAGTGAAAATATGATGACAGCGTTGATAGCAGGGCTTCATGACACAACGCCATCATAATGCAACAATCTTTGGAAGATTGACGCATCTAGAACATGTTCGAATAGCTGACTGTGGGAATTTGAACCGTTTCACTTATCAGGGTACCGAGTGAAAGTATATTTTGTGCTAGGAGTAGAAAATTTATGGAAATAAATTATATGTCAAGGATATATGAGCATGTCCTGCATCCGGGATGCAGATGGTTGTCTATAAATTAATTTCTTATCGATCGGAGTTTTGGACATGGCTGAGGATATATGGGTAGCTCAATGGAACAATCTGTTTCTTAAAAAAACTTATGGTCTTGCAGTTTAACTCCTCTATAAATGTCATGTGTGGCATAATGCAATGGGCTAGTAGATAGATGAGTTGATATGACCATCTAGGGTGGCTCACATGGCACTTGCCAAACTCAACTTATTTATATAGAAGCGTTGTCTTGGAGGCAAAAGCTTTAATAAGTAAAACCATTTATATGTTCATTGTATTTAATTCACTCCGATAACTGCAAACCAATAATTATGAAAATACCTGTGATCCTTCATGATTACTCGATAGATGGCCCCAGATGTCACATGGAACTGAAGCATTGATTATATATCAAGCGCTAGCGCCAGCATGGTTGTGCGTGTTAACAAAGTAATCCTGGGAATTGCATAAAAGCCATGAGTATTCATTTGAGCAGTTCATAAAACCGTAACGAGGGAAAAAAGAATCGTCAGATGGCTGATGATATTGTATACTCTGTAACAAAATGATGTTATGGAGAGGAGAAATAGGAGTCGCCTGATATGGTTAGGAGCATGATGACAAGTATCGATCTTTCCATATATTTTGGGAGATGTGCAATTCACAGCTGCTCATATTCTTATTCGTGTACTTTCAACATTTAATACAGTCAACACTTATGAGCAATGGATGAGTGAGAGACCTAGGAGGATCATTTGCTTCTATAAGGTTGTGTTAGCTATTATGATTTGGTTGTACAATGTTGATTGCCTCAAAGAAGAATCAACGAACGAGTTCCTTGAGGAGGAATTATGGTAAAAGGCAGAAATAGGTCAAGGCTTGGGATCCTATGAGACTTGTAGGGACTCCTAGTCAGCTAGCTTAATAGAAGGAAATAGTTTCTTTAACAGTTGGCGACAATGAGAGCGAGATTTTTGTTGATAACTTGGAGCTTGTCACGGAACCTTAATGGCCTCATAAGGTAAGCCGCGGTTTGGTATCCGACGATGGTAACGCTAACCAACGTCATTTGAGGACACTTTTTAAGACCTATTACAAAGGAGTGAATAATAACAATGTAATAGATCAAGAGTCATCTATGAGAAATCAAGTCCGGGGCTTGGTTGACCTTTTTTCCTCTCAAAAGACTATTGATGAAAACTGGGTTTTTTGAGTCTTGCGAAAGGATGATGGTATTGTACAGAGATACAAGGCGGGACTCTTGATGGAAAGAAACAGATAATAAGAGTTCCATTTTGCATAGTCGGTAGTCTAAAGTATGCATGGTGTGTGCTTGATCCGATATATTCTTTGCCTTAGCACTTCATATCCAGGATCAACTTGTTAGGTTGAAGTGAGAAGGATTTCATGTACTTAAGTGGGATGATCCACTAAACCTTGTGCTATAATGGATCAAATTTGCGGTTAAGTAGATATATAGATGTCGACAGGGCTGACTATCTGGTTTCAATTGCATCTACAACTTCATATGCATTCTTGCTCGATGGCTGGGTTATCATCGAAGGAGCAAGAAGCAGATTGTATATGTTCCTCCATGGGGATAGAATATGTGGCTACTATCTCTGAAGTATTCGGAGGGGTTGCTTGGCTTGGGGGATTTCTTGAAAGCCTGCACACGAGAGGCAGGGTACTCTCTGTTGCGACATTTGGTCAGCAATGACACTTTAGCGATCCCAATAACAATGGACGGTTATAACACATGGAAATCTGTTACCACTTCATCAGGAAGTAAGAGGCATGATCTAAAATACAGAGTTTTCCTTCAAGTCAGGTGATCAGGGATCTGCTGACAAAGGAAACAATTGTGTAACGCTTCATGCATTTAAGCTTTGTCCTGGGTGACATGTCATAGTTTAGACTTTACTATTGTTATTTGATATTATTATGGATAGTGGCTTTGTAAACATGTTTCTGATTAATAGTTTACTTTCTTCCATCAATAAAAATGGGATATGCATGTCTATATTTGTTTGACTATTCTGGCGTGGATTGTACACACACAGGGTATACTGCATGGATAGGGGGTACATTTATAAAAGATACGTCAGTAGGTAGGATTTCTCCCTCACACGATTGATCCCTTTCGAAGTTGTAGTAGCAGACAAAGGTGAGACTAAGCGTCGTGTGTCATTTTCCAGGAGCAATGAGCATATTGTCGTGTTACTGGGTGCAGCGACAGTGGGAGCACTTAATAAGTTGCCATGACTGGATCAGGATGAGGTTGTGGCGTTTAATGCGTCGAGTGGCTGAAGTAGTAATCCAACGACCACTTACCCGTTTAACTAATAGCCAGACTGGGGATCTAATTTGGCACACGAGCTGCGGGCTTGTCGGGAGATCCCAGACATATCGCAGGGCAGTATGGCCGGACAAGTCAATGACAGGATGATGTGGTTTGGGTCTGTACGGTATAACTTTAATGACGTATTCTTCTAGGGAGAGAACTTATACCATAACATGTTGTCATATGACATGTGCTGAGATCGTGCATATAAGAAGATTGGAAGGGATGTGCCCATCTCCCTCACAGTGTGAGTCCTTATTGATGACCTCCGGAATGGAGGGCAGTCACAGTACCCTTAGCGACACTAGGCTTTCTGGGTATGTTTGTTGTGAGCGACTGCTACTTTGGCTGATGTTTCCTGCCGCGATGACATATATACCGCACATACGGGGTAGTGTTAGGAAAGCGGGTGAATAACAGATATTTCTATTCAGGGTCGGAGGAAGATCGATTGGTATGTCTTCTGATTGCATCGTATGACCAACTCTTATTAATGCTAAGGGTGAAGATTAGGAGTGCGATGAATCGAGAGTTTACTGCGGTGTTCACGTACGCTTCAAAGGGATCGAATGTACTTGGGCAGACATAACTGAGCAGATCTAGGGTACGAGATACGTCGAGCTTAACATTTAATTTGTATATGTTATTTGATAGGGAGATCCTTGTGTCGGTCCTTACAGATCTGGCTGTAAAACTATCCGCTCGCAGGTTCTTAACGGTCTATGTCGCACCAACATGTATAGACATGAATGAGATGAAAGAAAGAAGACTCTTGCATCATCTCAAGGAGTCAACGGGTTGTGGAGCTAGTTCAGGGAGCTATGGTAGCACCCACTCACTTGTACGAGTGGGGGTATGTCAGCATATGGGCCTTAGAGGTCCATGCCTGCCCAAGTGAGTGGTTAGGCCAGGCCAGGCCAGTATTAAGTTCTTTCCCAAGCTTGGGTTTACTTCTTGCTCAAGCTTATGGTTAGCTTCTTATTCAAGCCTAGGGTTGGCATATTGTCCAAGCTTGAGGCTGTTCCTTGATTAAGAAAAGGGTGTGCATGCTCTCCATATAAAGAGAGGCATACTTGCCCATATGTATATGCCAAGTGATCAAGCCATCAAAGTCCTAAAACCCCTACATAAAATAACCGTCTTCTTCTTCTTCATCATCTTCTTGTCGATGGTTGGTAATGAGGTGATAAGCTGGGGTTTCTCGCCGTTAAGGTGTGGCTATCCTCCGTCCATCGTCTCGAGACAAAGTGCAAAAGAAGCGTGGTGTAAGCGAAGAAACTTCAATAAGCTGTTTGAGATATATCAATCTATTTTATATCACATAGTTGTTTATGCTTCCGCTATATAGATTGCATGTTTATTGTGTTTTAACTAGCATGTTCGACGCTTTCTTCCAAAGATAAGACCCTAGCTATCAAAATTCTATTAATAAAAGCTCTAATACCAAATTGATGTGGTAAAAAGTTTTATTTTACACCCGTAAAAACCCTAGATTTCAGTCTCGCGGTTGAAGATCTTGAAACCCTAGAGCTTGTTGAAGAAAAAAGACATGGTTGATAGAAGAAAGATGAGAGGATAGGTAGGGCATATTGATTTGGGGCTAAATCCTTAAATAGATTTAAATTATTACAATAAGGGTATAATCGTCGTAAATCTCACATGACAATCACATCGGTATCTTCCAAGGAATATACCGACGCCATGTTAACAAAAAGAAGTAAGTGCTAAACGTAGGAAACTAAAGATATATAATTGCTGGTAAAAACATTAAGGTATTTTAAGTGCAAATGTGGTGAAACGTTAGGGGTTTTTAGTGAAATTTAGCGAGAGGAGGATGTTTGACCGCCTCATTTATTTATTTATTTGAATATTTTCTCTTTTTGACTCTCGGGACTTGTGTGAATGTCTGGAACAATTTTGTTGTAAATATATTTTGGGAACACCAAGAAGGGCTGACAACAAATATATAGTAGTCGGAAGTTTAAGTGAGTGGGACTTGGGCCTTTTGGATGGAATCTCAAATATATTAAAAGCCTATTTGCACTCATGTAGGCCCAATACTCCTATTAGGAGAATTTCCGTGGTGGATATGAAAATGCGAGTTTAAAAACAACGGAATCGTGAAGTAAAAATACCGCAATCAACACCTTGCAATAAGTAAGTGATGAGCACGGGTTGTTCCACGGGGAAAAAGCTAGGTGATAAGAATGTTTTAGACTAGTTATTGAATTCGGTGAGGAAGTGAGTATGACTAAGGATAAATCAAAGACAAAGAAAGGGTTCGCTAGGAATGAGAATCAGATAGTAACAAATGGTTAGAACTTCCTACACTACTTCAATCCATTTCCTACCAAATACAGATTGTTGCGAAGAACATGAACTGTCAAGCACATATTGGCTAAGGTAGTTGAGCATAATCCATCAATTCAACACGCAATCCGTATTTAGTAAGCTAAGGTTCCTAGCTAGAAACTAACTTGGTATTATGAGAACAAAATATCACACACGTTCTAGGATAGAGTAGGTGAGTATAATCCATCAAATTAGATACCGAAGCTAGTTGCTAATTAGGGTTTTAGTTGTGCTAGCAACAATGAGAAGAGTTGTGGTTTAGGGGCTCGACAGAATAACTTGCGAGGAGGCATAGCCTTCCACACATATCAGTCGCTCATGATCCCTTGTCCTTCTATTTCTCAACCTTGTCATTAGCCTCCAACTTAAGGTAAGCATAACTTGTTCTCTTCATCGGATCAAGTAAACATGCCAGCCTTGCCAATGTCGGCTTGGACTAGAGAGAATAAGTTGTCCAACTAGAGAGGTTTGTGTAGCTTAAATTAGAGTTCAACTCATTAAGACTGGATTGAAAGAAAGATATTGGAATAATAACCATCCATATACTACCATCTCCTTACCCGATGCAAGCAAAACTACTCACAACTCATTGTAAATATAAAGAAAACAATGAGAGGGAGGAACAAGGAAAACATCAATGCAGAACTAATTGAAAGCTAGCTATAGGGTTCGTCACAAAGCAAAGACACAACCTTTAAGCATTAAGAAAAGAAAGAAGGGAGAACAATGAAACAATGAAAACACAATAACTAATCTATTACAAAAAGTCTCACACCGGTACAAATCACAGAACTAACTAGAACAATAAAAACAAGAACGATATTAATAAGAAAGATGAGATTTTTATTGCTAATGAAGATTCGAAGTACAAGCTTTTTAATGGAAACTAGCAACTAAATGAAGAAGCTAACTAATCCTAAACTAATATTAGAAAAGTAAAGCATGAGATTTCTCCGCTGATTCGATCTATTTATAACAATCTAATGTCAGTTCTAACAGGCCAAATGGGCGAAACGAACAGAGTTGAAACTATAGGGAAAATTCAACCCAGTTTGGTGCAGTTTTGATCGCCAATCCAATTTGCGGCCAAATGAACTATTTTGGCCGCCAATTGGCTGCCAAACCAGAACTAACTGGTTCCTATTTTCTCCACTTCTTGTGTCTTTAAGTAGCTTCTATTCCTTTTCCCTGATCCATTTTAGCGACACATGACTTTGACAGCAACATGGGGCTCGTATTGCGTCGGTTTGGCTCAGAAATCCATGTTGTGCTCCAATACCTGTTATCCTGACTTATACACGAACAGAGGATTAGCAACACTTATTTATATACTATATGGAAAAGAATGAGAGGTATAAAATGCAATAATATGATATGAACAAATACCCCTAAACATATCTTTTGCTCGTTCCTGAGCAAAACCGTTTTATTCTAAAACAAAAGAAAAGTCCTAGCTCACTTTCGTAGGCGTCGCGATTGCACTTGGTATGTGCAACAAGCCGTTAAACCTTAGGTTGCCCTAAAAGACGAGTGTTGTTTCGTGATGGTTTTCAGTGGATTACACCCATAAAATCTCGTCAAGCAAGTTTCGCAAGATAACTTTCGACTCTAATCCTAATGTTTAATCTCTAAGTTAGATATTCTATTCTCCTAATTTAGGAACTTCAAACCCTATTTTTCACTCCTCACTATCGTTTAACTTAGAATCCTATACACCTGTGTTTTGTGCGAAGTATCGTATAGTTACGGGATTTCGAATCAAAACTATTATATCTCCACTTTTTATTATGAATTACCCGTGTTTAAAACGTTTCAATGCGATCGCCCCGACTTGCTTAGGCCAAGATCAACCGATTACTCGGTGAGTCAACGTAAGTAAAGGATCTTTCCATTTAAGTTGTCCATTTAACAAGTTTTTTGGCCAATGATTCCCAAACTAGACAGTTTCATGGTGTTGGGTGATGAAGCACCCCTAAGGCTTATATACTTGAGTAATAAAGACATTTTTATCTTTAATAAAGGCTTGGCTTCCCATGTAGCGAGTCTTTCGGCCGATGACTCCCAAACCAGATCAGGTGATGAAGCATCCTTAAGGTCTAATCACTCTAGTTACCAAGTCCTTTAAAAGACATTTTTCAATTATTTTTTTGGCTTAATTCCAAAAAACCCTCAAACAATTTAGCTAAACTACGAGAAACTACCAAATTTTTTAAAAATACATAAGAAATTACCACAAAACTTTCAAAATACATAAGAAACTACCACAACTTTCAAAATCTATGAGAAATTGCCAGAAATAAGGTGCCACATTAGCAATAAATTGCACGAAACTGCAAAAAAATTGAAACTTTTTGTACCAAGATAGTTTCTTGCAATTTTGAAAGTTTTTGGGGTATTTCGTAATTTAGCTAAAAGGTTTGAGTTTTTTTTGGATTTAAGGCTTTTTTGTTGACCTCTTTTTTTTTACTCTTTTCTTTAAAGGAGATATTTCAAGTCTTCCTCTATATCCCGAAAACTAACTCTACGTGTAAGTGCATAAAGGTGTATATTTACTTTCGTTAAATTCTAAAAGGGTTATTTTTCGGGTTTTCGATAACTGAACGTAGGGTTCAATTATTTCAAACCTATCAACCTCAACCGTCGGATTTATCTAAGTTTTCCTCCTAGCTAAGTTGACTTAAAAAGTTTATGTTTTGAATTTTTTAAATTTTTTTAGGTTTATATATATATATGCAAAATTTTTAAATATGATTCAATACGGAATCAAACATGCAAAAAGGAAGAAAAATTGCGAAATAAAAGAAATAAGGAATTTAACCGTGCAAATGCATGCAAAAAGTAGACGTGAATGCAGATTCATATTTACAAACCACCCTCCAAAACCCATCACAAGCGGTCAATGTTCTAAATATCAGCCGACATTACCGAAATTTTGGCGACATGTCGGATTTAAGAAAACGAATCAGATTTGAAGAATTATTTCGGTTATTGATAATTGGTAAATGTCAACCGACATTTCATGATGTCGCCATTTTACTTACATTTACCGATATGTGGAGAAATTTTTTAGGGGTTATTTTCTTTTAGGTTTTGGGCTGTGGGCTTTGTATGTAAAGGAATTAATCAGGTCTATTGCAAAAGTAAAGAACAAAAGTCCTAGCAACAATTAAGTAATTACTTTATTGCCTCGTTTCATCCCAGCAGCAAGCCCCAGCGCCACCATTCTAGGGTCAGAGAGTATCACTAAAACTAAAAATCTAAATAAACTAATATTTTTAAAAAAATAAGTTGTGTGGATTAAAATAGTATCACATTGGAAAAATTATGAGAGGTACATGCGTATAAAATATAAGATGGGCCAAAACTCAACAATACTTGAGTCTTATTATTGGAACCCACTTATATCAAAGGCCCATGTGTACCTATAAAAACACACCGCTCTCTCAACTTTAAATAAAATTATATATATATATATATAATCTAACATGGTATCAGAGCCAATGGCTCGATCCAAAATCTCGACAATACCTCTGAGAAAAGCAGGTTACAAGAACAAAAAATGCCTTCGAGAGTCCTAGCTCTATAAATGTTGTGCAATTCACGTGACAACTACACAAAAAAGTGATGGTTGCACGTGAATGAGAGTGTTGAGATGTATGGATTAAAATAGTCCCACATAAGAAAAACTATGAGAGATACATGCGTATAAGATATAAGATGGGTCAAAACTCAACAAGTCTTGAGTCTTATTGTTGGAACCCACTTAAAATGCTCATCGCTCTCTCAACTTTAAATAAATTTTAATCTCTAACATGTTATATAAATGATGTTTACATTACAAAAATGTAGAGCCTGTTATTTGATAAACCCACCCGACATTTCACGATATATGATATCCGACATCAAAATCTTTAGGCCGACATGATACCGACATCCGAAATTTAAAACATTGCAAGCAGTGTCCGCACGGCTAACGATGTCTCTTCCCTTTCTTCACCCCTACTCGAGCTGCCTCCTTCGTCATGTGATCGAAGTGCAGCAACATCTCTCTCAATGTTATCCAACCTTGCCTCTTGCTTTTGCATGGCATTCTATTACCTTCTCATCATACCTTACATCTTTCCCATCCCTTTGGCCATCCGCTTCATGAAACTAGATTGGGTTGCTGGTGTGACTTCATTTTCGGCGTAGTTGCTTCCCGAAGAGGACTCCGCCAAGACATCCTCTAACTGGGTGGGTTTGGTCGGGGACCAATTTCTAGAATGGTCCCCACAGGAGCCCGACACTTTCTCAATTGCGGGTTGGATTGGTTCGGCTCCATTCAAATACGTAGCAAAGTCATCCGTATCCATGAAATTGCGGCAAATTTGGGTTACAAGCATTGGACACGGATAGATTTTTGCCACTTTTGCCAAACCAATCGTGTGGAGCAGCACGGTGCACTTGTCAATTCAGGGATTTTTAGTCATCAAACAATGCATGATATGAAAAACTTGCGTAAAAAAGTTGATTTGTGCGAGCTACCGATGATGTTTTGTAACCAACGATACATAGCGAACACATTACCATACATTTTAAACCCCTAGATTTCCTTTTTGGATTGTCGGTTACAAATAACCCCCATGAAAGGCACGTATTCGTCGATATCAAGGTTTTGGTCGTGCGCTTATGTACGAGTGATATTTGTAACTTTATGAATTGTTTCGGCAGTGATTTCATGCAAATCATCACCCCAAGCAACGAGAATCGAGCAGGTGTCTAGCAAGCTATTCTATACCATGTTTTTATAAAATTCGTTAACGAGATTAGGGATCGCAAAAGAATCCTTATGATCGTAGAGTAAGTAACCTCACCATCGATTCCTAATCTCGTTGCTGAAATTGTTGGGAAAGGGTGCTAGGGTCGCTACACTAGCGGACCGCGGCTGAATGATCAACAAAAATTATCAAGAACATAGTACCATTTCCCAAGCTCAAAATCATTCAAATGCTAGTAGAGAACAAAAACAAGCAAGCTAAAGAGTGGAGTTTTGGATGCTACAACCTTTATAGAGTTTCGCCTAATTGCGGAAGACCTATACTCGACTCTATCATCGTAGGGATCGAGTTTGCAAGCCGACTTCCTCACTAAAGATGATCCACATCGAGAAAACCACAACTCAAACCCCAACTTCACTAAAAGTAAGCTTCAAGTGAAGTAACTTTGCCCCCATGATTTGCTAGGGCATGAAGGAAGTGATTTAGTGAGTTCATTATCATATTATCTCTCATTTTGAGCTCTTAAGAAAAATTAAGAGAGAACAAAGACGAAGGAACTATGCTAGAAGTTAAGAGTGAGAGAGAGGCTTTTCTAGCTAAGCCTTTATCTCAAGACTTGTCCAAATGCAAACTAGAATCCAAGAAAACTTTACACCTCTCTCTTCTCCACTCACTTCATTTCTTTATCATAAAAACAAATGAGTCATTTCTTTTAATGATAATGAGAAATGAAGTATCCCTTCTATATGTAAGTGTATCATATACACAAACATACAAATAAAATATTTATCGAATACATATACGCGTATTTGTAACAAATACAAATACCAAAAGAGAGATAAATAGAAAGTGAACATAATCCTAGAATATTTATATCAATATATATATATATATATATGTATATTATTAAATCAACACTTGATTTAATATTCCGGCTTAAACATAAGCCGGCTAGTATTATCAAACTCCGATTAAAGTATATGTATCAAATACACGTATTTAATCGGACTCCTGCATGTATCACCATACGCGCACTACATCGTTTCGCATGAACGGGAAAAACCTCTGCGTGAGACTCTAAAGACTCGACAATACGCTGGCAGTAGGTTATGATCACATTCGATTGATTTGAAACACTTTTTGATCAATCCCCTCACGGGTTAACCCACAAGCACGTCAGCGGTATTAGCTGCACATAACGGTTACCCAGATATTGATCGAAAGGTAAGTTAACAAGCAAGCTCATCCATACCTAATAAAGCCAATCAGTGACGGTCACCGTACAGTCCAGTTTCTTCATCAGTGAGTCGCATATGGGATATAAGGGGTGAAAATTGTCAGACTCCTAATAACCCTGATAAGTCGTGCTGATGTAAAACTTATAATCACCCGAGAGACAACTGTTAACACTTATCAGTTTATCTCAAACGTCTTGGTTGATGGCTTCTGGTTATGGTTAATCAAGCATAGTGTGACATCAGCTCTCTATACCAGGGAGAGACGAATCCCTTCGACCGCTCACTGCTTCCATGTGCTTCGGGACTGCACCCAACTAAAATCTGTTTGCACGACTTAGTAGAGCCGTGGTAGGGTAGTAATCAAAGTAAAGTGGGAACACACACAAGTCAATGTGGCGATCTCAGGTCAAAATACTACCATGTACTCATGTCATTAGAGAACTGCTATCAGACAATATGTATAATACTATCTAGGAGTTCTCGGTGAGTCCGTCCAGTGAAACTAATTCTCCAATGAGCACCTGTATATAATCTTCGGTGTCAAACACCTGGCTAGCTATGGGATCAACTATCTCCCGGTCGGGGTTAAGAAACGTTTACATTAGTCTAATCTGGAGTACCGATGTCCAGTCTTGATACTCCTGCGATTAGGGACATTTAGAATGTTCTTATAGACTACCTAGGCCCTACTAGTATGATCCCTATCATAATCCTGGTAGTTAAAGAAAGATCATATGGGCTTTATCATCATGTATTATCGATACGTGATAACAAGTAAAACATATACTTATAAATGATAAAGACAAATCAGATAGCATACTATCATCTCTAGTAAAATTGTTCTCTCCGTATAGGTCCTCCTACAATTACAATAATTGTCTTGAGAACACCTATATCCAACAGAAATAGGCACTGAATATCGAATGACTTAAGATCTTTGAATAATTTCTTTCATAACAAAATTTGTGCGCCATCCTAATTTTTTTTTAAAACTACAGAAATATAGAGAGCAAAGAGACAAACCTTTCCTGAAAATTTCATGGGGTGCAGGCAGAAGATGGCAGCTGATCGGCGGTCAATCCAATGAATTACGGCTTCGGGCTCTTGGAGGAGATGGAGGAAGAAGAAAGGAAATTTCTTTAGGTAAAGAATTCGAGAGAGGCTTAGATCTGATAGGGTGGGTGTTTTAAATAGGGGTTGGTCAAAAAGTCAAAAGATTCTTTAGATATAAGCAAATCCCCCTATTTAAACTAGGTTTTCAAAAATGAAAGATTTTTGCAAATCTTTCCTTCATGAAGCTCAAAAGATATGGCACAATTTTATGATGAAGATTTTATTTATTTATTTTTAAAAGATTTATTCAAATATCTACAATCTTTTTCATTTTCATTTTTAGAGATATTTCAGAATCTTTTCATATCTCCATGTTATTATATTTTATTCTTTATAAAGTGAATATTCACAAGGCAAGAATATCCAAAAAAAGAATTATATACACTAATCTAAAATTAAAAAATGAAGAAAAAGAAAAGTATTTACATACCCTCACGTGTTTGAAAGTGTCCCCACCGGCTGAAAAACCGAAGTGGAGAATATCGTTGAGGAGAATCAAGAAGTGTAAAACAGCTCATGAAGAATCATGAGCTCCTCTAAAGGGTCAGCCGAAAAGAACGGTTTTAATCTGTGTCTATTGACTTTAAAAAGTGAACTGTTCTTCGGATTTTCAAGATCAACTGCACCGCGCGGGTAAACGCATCGCACGACAAAAGGTCCGGTCCATTTGGACCTAAGCTTTCCGGAATGGAAATGAAGTCGGGTATCGTAAAGAAGAACTTGTTGACTAGGTGTGAAAGTTTTACGCAAAAGGAGTTTATCATGAAACACCTTTCTCCGGTTATTCACGATCTTCGTGTTTTCGTACGCATCATCCCTAAGCTCGTGCAGTTCATTAAGCTGTAACTTCCGATATCCACCCGCATGACCAAGATCGAAGTTGAGTTCTTTTAAAACCCACATCGCGCGGTGCTCAATCTCAACGGGGAGGTAGCAAGCCTTTCCGTAGACCAGCCGATAAGGTGACATTCCTAAATCAGTTTATAAACCGTGCGGAATGCCTAAAGAGCATTCATTAGCTTACAAGACTAATCCTTTCTATTCTTGGAAACTGCCTTCTCCAATATTTGCTTGATCTGACGGTTCGAAATCTTGGCTTGGCAACACGTTTGGGGGTGATAGGGTGCTCAATTTGTGCTTGATCGAGTATCTTCGCATCAAAGCCTCAAAAGACTTGTTGCAAAAGTGCGTGTCATTGTCGCTAATTCTCGCATGAGGGGTACCAAACCGGGCAAAGATACTATCTTTAAGGAATTCAATGGCATCTTTGTTGTCATACGTTCGAGTTAGTATGGCCTCGACCTACTTCGGCACGTAGTCGACCGCAAGAACTATGTAAAGATACCCAAAAGAATTGGGAAAGGGGCTCATGAATCTATCCCCAAATGTAAAAAATCTCAACAACCAAGTTTGGTTGGAGCGTCAATCTCATTCCTTTTCATGATTGGCCTAAGTGTTGACATCGGATACATATCTTGCAATAATTATATGCATTTTTGAATAGCGTCGGCCAATAAAAGCCGTATTGCAAGACTTTCTAGACCGAAGTGACTGCCACATGCATAATGGTGGCAGAAAGCTAACATACTCCTTGACCTCAGAATCGGAGGCACCGGTGGATGTTTTTGTCGGGACAATATTTAAACAGTGGGGATTGTCGCAGTAAAAGGTTGTGGTTGGCTTGTGACAGCCAACGTAAAACTTTGTCACATTCTATGATATGAACCATAATAAGAATATCGTTGGGGCGTCCCCTACTCAGCGACGCGCTACATCAGATCCTGATTGTAGTGTTAGGTATGCAAGGGCTTCTAGGTCGTCGTCCGGAAACGGCGCGCTACATCGGATCCCAGGTGTAGTGACAAATAAGCAAGGGTTTCATAGGATCCGTCTAACTTCTTGGAACATAGGTTCCCTTACGGGTAGACTAACAGAATTAATGGAAGTGATGATTAGTAGAAGAGTTGGTATTATGTGTTTTGAAAGAAACTAAGTGGGTAGATGAAAAAGATAGAGTCATAGAGCCCTGAGGTTATAAGCTTTGGTATATGGGTAGAGATAAAAATCATAATGGGGTATGTGTAATCATAGATAGACGGTTGCTTGAGAATGTAGTTGAAATTATGAGAAAAGGTGATAGAATTTTACTAGTTAAGCTTTTTCTAGATGGGGAGATCCTTAATATTATTAGTGCTTATGCATGATGACGCTAGTAAGCGTCTATTGTTGGAGGATTTAGACGAGATGGTGCAAAGGATACCTAGTGGAGAGAAGTTATTTATTGGTGGTGATTTCAATGGGCATGTAGGTACTAGTCGTAGTGGGTTTGATACTATCCATGGAGGTTTTGGTTTTGGACAAAGGAATGAAGCGGGTAGCTCGATTTTAGATTTTGCTGTCTTATGACTTGATCTTAGCAAACACTTGGTTTAGGAAAAAAGAGTCTTACCTTATTACTTTTAGGAGCGGATCAAGTGCAAGTCAAATAGACTTTTTTCTGACGAGAAGGATAGACAGATGTTGTCTCGACTGCAACGTAGTGCCAGGTGAAAGTGTAACCACTCAACATAGACTTTTAGTTCTAGATTTTCGATTTAGAAGAGAAGTTAGGAAGATTTAAGGTAAAGCCTAGAATTAAGTTGTGGCGACTGAAGGAATGTAACTAAAAGGTTTTTATAGATCGTGTAGTCCAAAAGGCGGATTGACAGTTTGAAGATGATTCAGATAGAATATGGAATAAGATGGTTAGTTGTATCAAGAGGGTAGCTAGAGATCTACTTGGTGAGTCGAGAGGTGGTGCTCCACTATCTAAGGACACATTATGGTGGAACGAAAAAAGGCTGCTATTAAAATCAAGATGGATTCTTATAAACATTTGAAGAAAAGCAGAGATGCGGAGAGATTTGAGAAGTATAAAATGGCTAAAAAGGAAGTTAAGAAAGCTGTCCGGGAAGCTAAAACTAAGGTTTATAAGGAGGTGTATGAGAAGTTGGACATTAAAGAGGCTGAAAATGATATATACTGAATTGCTCGGATGCGGGAAAGGAAGACCAGAGACTTATGTGCGGTGAAGTGTGTCAAAGATGAAGATCAGAAGGTTTTAGTTCGAGATGAGAATATCAAGGAAAGGTGGAGAGATTATTTTGATAAATTGTTCAATGAGAGCTTTATTAAGAATTTGGATGGACTTGTCATTCATTCTCAAGATATAAACCGTGATTTCATGCGTAAAATAAAAATACCTGAAGTTAAAGAGACTTTGAAGAGAATGAGATCAAGAAAAGCGGTTAGTCCAGACGGGATTCCTATCGAGATTTAGAGATGCTTAGGAGAAATATGCGTTAAATGGCTGACAGATCTGTTTAAGAAGGTTTGGCAGACCAAAAAGATGCCAAATGAATGAAGGAAAAATACCCTTATACCTATCTACAAGAACAAGGGCGACATTCAAAGTTGCTCAAACTACCGTGGAATAAAACTTATGTGTCACACTATGAAGGTTTGGGAGAGAGATTGAATACAGGCTAAGAAAGGTTATTAAGATAACAAATAACCAGTTTGGGTTCATACCTGGACGATTGATGACAGAGACTATTCATTTGCTTCGTCAACTTGTCGAGAGTTTTCGAGATAGAAGAAGAGATTTGCATATGATATTTATTGATTTAGAGAAAAAGTACGACAAGGTACCTAGAGATATATTATGGGGGACAATGATGAAGAAGGGGATCCCGTCAAGTACATTGACATAATCAAGAACATATACATACGATAGAGTAGTGGCAAATGTCAGAACTTACGGAGGCCTAACAAGTGATTTTCCGATTACAATTGGTTTATATTAAGGATCTGCATTAAGTCCTTTCATATTTACCATCGTGATGGATGAGCTTGCTAGATGAGGTACCTTGGTGTATGCTATTCGCTGTTGATATTGTTCTAGTAAATGAGACAAAAGCAGAGGTTAATACTAAATTGGAGTTATAGAGGCAAATGTTGGAATCTTGGCGGTTCAGATTGAGCATGCCTAAGACAGTATATATGCATTGCAAATTTAGCAAACAGAGAAGTCGAGACTATATTAGTACAACACACTCGAAAGGCAAGAGATATCACCGAACGATCAGTTTAGATATCTAGGTTCCATCATCCAAAAGGATGGGGAGATCGATAGCGATGTTAATCAAAAGATCCAAGCTGGTTTGTTGAAATTGAGGAGTGCAATACGGATTTTGTGCGATTGTAACTTTCCGTTAAAGTTGAAAGGGAAGTTTTATCGGAGCGCTATTCGGCCTGCTTTATTATATGGTACAGAATGCTGAGCTCCTTAGAAGCATCATACACAGAAGATGCACGTAGCGGAGATATGCATGCTTCGTTGGATATGTGGTAACACTAGAAAAGATAAGGTGCGAAATGAGGATATTCATGCAAAAGTTGGTGTCGCACCTGTGGACGAGAGAATTGGGAAAATCGGCTAAGATAGTTTGGTGATAGGCGACGCAGACCTATGGAAGCACCGGTTCGACGAATGGATACTCTCGATATAGGCAATGTCAAAAGGGCGAAAGGGAGACCGAAGAAAACATTGATGGAGGTGATACGAAAAGATATGATTGCCAAAGGCTTCAATGAAAGTATATTGTTCGATAGGAGTGAGTGGAGGCGGAGGATTCATGTGTTGGACCCGGCGTGATTCTCATGTTGGTTCATATAGCCTACCTCATATGCTTGGGATAAAAGGCTCAGTTGTTGTATTGTCCCAGTAAAAGTGTTTTACTTGGGATAAAATTATATACTTAACCTGATTAGACCATTCGCTAGGTAGAAGTCCCGTAGCAAGGTAGTTAACAATATCTGTGAACTAAGGTTCGCTAGATACGGTCAAGATGTGTTTGTCCAGAAAATCGTCATTAACAGGCAAAAGAATAGTCGGTGAAGAATGAAGACGTGAAAGGTGGTCGGATGCTATGTTCTCACATCCTTTTATCCTTTATGACAAGGTCAAACTCTTGTAATAAGAGTATCCAATGTATTAGCCGGGATTTGGCGTCCTTCGCAAAGAGGCGTCAAAGCGGAATGGTCCATATAGACAGTGACCGGGGAGAGCCAATAAGATAGGGCATGAATTTCTCTAAAGCAAATACAACTGCCAAAAATTTCTTCTCGGTAGTTGTATAGTTCAACTGTGCATCATTCAAGGTTCGGCTCGCGTAATAGATTACATGTGGCATCTTATCGATGTGTTGTCCTAAAACCGCACCGATAGAAAAGTTAGATGCATCACACATAATTCACACATAATTTCGAGAGGATAGTTCCAGTCAGGAGCATGTAAAACATGGGATGAAGTGAGTGAATGTTTGATATAGTCAAAAAGCAGTCAAACAATCTGAGTCGAAATTGAAAGTTATGTCCTTGACCAATAGAAGAGTCAAGGGCCTAGCAATCTTGCTAAAATGCTTAATGAAATATCGATAGAAACCGACATGGCCAAGAAAAGATCGGATATTTTTGACACAAGTGAGAGAGGGAGGTTTGAAATGACATCAATTTTTGCTTTATCAACTTCAATACCACTTCTAGTAGTGATATGTCCTAAGACAATACCGTCTCGAACCATAAAGCGGCATTTCTTCCAATTCAAAGTCAAGTTCTCTTCCTTATTCCGGTCCGGGTAAGGACTGCGTCAAGATGATCTAAACACTCGCTTAATGAATATCCGAAGATAGAGAATTCAACCATGAAGATCTCCAGAAAATCCTCTACAATGTTGGAGAATGTTCCCTTCATACACCGATGTAATGTAGCGGGTGCGTTGCACAACCTAAAGGGCATGCGATTATACGCAAAACTTCCGAACAGACGAGTAAAAGTGGTCCTGTCCTAATCCTCGGGTGCGATAAGAACCTGGTTATACCCTGAGTAACGGTCCAAAAAATAGTAATTCTCATGTCCAGCTAAACGTTCTAGCATTTGGTAAATAAAAAGTCAAGGGAAGTGATTTTCCCTCGTCGCGGCATTGATTTTTCGGTAATCAATACATGCTCTCCACCCAGTTTGGGTGTAAGTTGGAACTAACTCATTTCCCTCATTAGTAATGATCGTAATGCCAGACTTTTTGAGGACAACGTAAATCGAACTTACCCACTTTACTATCTGAAATAGGGTAAATGATACCACTATCCAGATATTTGATGATTTCTTCCGACTCTTTCTTGACTGGATTCAACAGTCTTTGTAGGTCACGAGTTGACTCGGTATCATCCATCAAATGTATATGATGTTGCATAATCAATGGACTAATCCTTTTGATATCCGCCATAGTTCAACTAAAAGTTTGCCGGTTTGATTGTAGAATTAGTAAGGAGGGCTTTCTTTTGCTCAAAAGCTAGAGAAGCCGAGATGATGAGCAGAAGTGTATCATTCTCACCTAAGTATGCATATTTAGGTAAGGTGGCAAAAGATTTAGCTCAAGCTTTGGTGGCTCCTCGTTAGAAGGGCAGATAGGAGTCCTAAGCTCAAACTCAAAAGACTAGAAGTGCTTCAAAGCGAGTGTACAAGATTGATTCAGATGGCTCAACTAGCTCATCCACAGACGCGAATGATTCAAGTTCAAAGGGTAACTCGTCAACAGTGGGATACCAAGACTCAAGGTCATCGACAAAGGTGAAACACTCGTCTATCGGCATCTGAAGCAATCAGATCGAATAAAAACTCCTCGAACTCGCAATTTTCGGGAGTGATCTCAATAACAGTACACATCAAGAATATGAGCAGACGGTTTGGTGGGTTGATTCCTTAACCTAAAAATGTTGAGGTTAGTTGTCATATTTCTGAAAGATAAAGACACGGAAACCATTACGGCAATTAATCACCGCATTTGAAGTCGCAAGAAATGGTCGACCGAGGATCACCGGAATTTGATTCCGGGGTTTAGCTACAGGTTGTGTATCTGGTACGATGAAATTAACGGGGATAATAAATTCCCCGATCTTTACCAACACATTCTCTAACTCTCCCCTAGGATAGGTGATCGATTGGTCGATCATTTCAACTCTCCTACACCAAGTTGCTCATATACCGAAAAAGGAAGCAGTTTACACTAGCGCCAAGGTCCAAAAGAAAGCGTTTGATGTTTTTATCCCCAATTTTTATAGAAATAGTAGGATAACCGAGGTCCTTGCATTTTGTTGGTAAAGATTGGGTAAGAGCATCGCTCACGTTACTTGCTAGGAAGATCTTTTTTGGTACTTATGTTTTCCTCTTTTTAGTGCACAAGTCCTTCAGTATTTTGGCATATGTAGGCACTTGTTGGAGTGCATCTAAAAGAAGGATGTTGATTTGAACTTACTTGAACATCTCCACAACCTTCTTTAATTGTGGACTTGGTTTGTTGGACCTTGACCTATTTGGGAAAAGATGCTTTTGGTAAAGAGCTTGGGTCTTAACATTTGTGGGGTTGGTTGTGGAGACGGAACCGTCTTGGGAAGAGGTGTAGAAGTAGGGTGAAAAAGCGGTCCATTCGAAGAAGCAGTAGAATCGGAACCCAGTGAAAGAGGGATAGGACGCGGAATGGGTTCCGATGAAACAATGGGTGGTAAAGAAGATGAAACGGGTGGAACAGAAGAACTCACAAAAGGTGGCTCATCATCATCAACGTCAACGGTAAGGATACCAATATTGTTGTCAACTACTTTTTCCGATCTCAACGTGGTTACGGCGACCACATGTCAAGATGGATTTTCAAGAACCGCGTGTGTTTGTTGTGAATGATCGGGGTTAGGAATGGCTTGAGACTAGAGTTTTCCTTTTTCTCTCACTCATCGTGGCGTTAAGTTGTGCAATTTGCGCTTCGATAGTTTTGATTGTTTAGTTTTAGGAAGCGGTGGATTGCATGAGAGATTGAATGAATGAGCTAATTTCATCATTGTTTTGGTGGGATTGTTTTTCAAAAGTATCAAGGATCTTTTCATGCGAAGACAACTTCTAGCATCATGACCAGGAAGAACATAAGTGTTGTTTGGTGGAACAAATTTGTTATTAGCCGTTGATGTTGGAATTGATTTTGGGAAGGTTGAGCTTCAAAAGGCTTGTTTTGGGATGGTCGTGCTTGTGGAGGAACCAACCTTTGGAATTGGTTTTAGGCTTGGAACGGTTGTTGTGGTTGAGCTTGGTTCCAATTGAAATTCGGGTGGTTCCTCTATCCGGGGTTGTATGTGGAAGAGTATGGATCATTTCGAGATCTTTGATTTTGATAAGCAGTGTTTATTTGCTCGTCCTTGAAACGGGGAGTTCAATGGACACTCTTCCGTAAGATGAGAAGGATCGGAACAACAAGCACACACGGTTCTAAGGAGATGATTTGGAATAGGGGAAGGAGATGAAAGTTTGCCCTCTAAAGCTTCAAGTTTTTGTTGCAAAGCGGCCATTTCGACCTTCATAGCTAAAGAAGCATCTGCTTGGTGGATTCCACCTCTAGACTAAATCAAAGAAGAGGGAGTTGAATTTTGATTTGAATTTTTGTGCTCTCCCGTTGCAAAGTTTGTTCGGATAGGTCTTCAAAGAAATTCCAAGCTTTCTTATCGGATTTTGTTATGAAATGACATTGATAAATTGTTCCAAGCATTTGTTTTGTAGGAACATAACTACCCTCATAGATTATTTGGCAAAGTCACCATTTTTCAATTCCATGATGACGGCGTTGCACAAGATGGTCTTTGAAACGGTCAAGGTATTTCCAAAATGGTTCCTTAGGAAGTTGGCCAAATTGATGGATTTCATTGCGGATGCGCGCCATTTTATGATTTGGGTAGAATTTCTTAAGGCCGGCCTTAAACAAATTCGTTCCAAGTCAAGATAAAACTAGTGGCAGTGCTATACAACCATTTCTCCGCTAAGTCGCAAAGGGTGAAAGGAAGAAAATGGAGTTTTATGGCATTGTCAGAAAGTTGTGTCGTTTACATCATGGAACAAACTTGCTCAAACTTGTTGATAAAAAGATACGCATCTTCGGTCTCAAGACAGTGGAATGTTTGCAACATGATGTAGTGAGGCTTGATTTCAAAGTTGTCACAATTAGAAGGTGGAAGTGAGACAATTTGGAAGAGGGGTGTGTGGGATAACACCGCCCTTGAAAAGCGATGTGTGAAATGGGAGGTTGGCCGGTCATCTTGAAAGAAGTAGAAGTAAGGATGATAGAAACGTGTACTAGTCGTTCGGTAGGAACGAGAGAAACGCGGACTAGTCGGGCATCAGAATCCCGAGCCTAAAGTGACATACACTAGACGGTTTTAGTGATGTCGAAGTGCGTGTAAAGAATGGTGGAGAAAGAAGTAAAAGTCAAGAGAAGTGCAGTGAAAATGGAGTGAAAAATGTTGGCAAAATTTTTGGGTTTATGGAAATGGATAAAAGAGAACGACACAAAAATAAAAGAAAAACAATCAACACTAATCACTAAAGGTCTCCTAAGGCACTATACCCCCTTAAACTTTCAAGATTGAGCGTCAAAGATAATCAAGCCTACTTAACCTTACCGGTGGCTAGGTCGGTGCAAGCAGTAGGAGGCTATAGATGCTTTCGCGACTATTCTAGTTAAGTAAACCACTAACACTTTTGAGATAGTCTCAGAACACCTTCCTTAGGTACCATGAAATAGCACGGAGTAAAACAAGAGTCTCCCTCGACTCGTACTTGTCCTTATTGGGCATGAATCCTTACAGTCTTTGATTCTAATTTTTTTATTTAATGACAAGGGTGAATGCTTATGCTTTAAACGTTTTTGTGGGCCAAGGAAGGGTAATGACTTCCTCACCTTATATGAATATGGTTGTGCCCTTAAAGTCCGTATTATTTATGTATGCACTAACCAAAAATCTAAAACATCAAAAAAATTTTGTTTTGACAGCAGCGCGATACAAAGAAACTTGCACAAAAAACAGTTTATTGAAGCAATGGGGGAGCGGGAGGAAGGTAAAAAGAGTGCTAAAAAATTCGAGGGATCATAACCCCTGATTTGGTCGCCGATTCGCGGTCGATCATGCACAAGTGGCCGCCGATTGGCGGTGGAACAATGGCCAATCCAGCCAAATCTTTTGCACTGTGCTTCTATCATTCTAAGCTTCTGTTCCAGCTCCCCTGAAAATTTTTAGCTCAACTCCAAGGCTTTGTACTCCGCTGCATAGTAAACAAAACACATCGAAAGATATTAAGGAAAGTTTTTTTTATGGTTTTTAAGTTTTTCTATATTCACAAAAGCAATAAAAATAACCCGAAAAACAAAGTTATCAAACAAGTTGTTTCTCCAGCAGCGGCGCCAATTTATGTCGAGAAGATTTCCGTGTCAAAGTGGATGTGAAAACATGAGTTTAAAAACAATGGAATCGTGAATTAAAATACCGCAATCAACACCTTGCGATAAGCAAGTGATAAGCACGGGTCGTTCCATGGGGAAAGGCCAGGTGATAAAAATGTTTAAACGAGTTATCGAATATGGTGAGGAAGAGAGAGTATGACCGAGAATAAATCAAGACAAAGAAATGACTTGCTTGGAATGAGAATCAGATAGCAATAAATGGTTAGAACTGCTTGCACTACTCCTTTAATCAGTTTCCTACCAAGTACAGATTGTTGTGAAGAGCATTGGACTATCAAGTACATACCGGCTAAGGTAGTGGAGCATAATCCATCAATTCAACACGCACTCCGTATTTAGTAAGCTAAGGTTCCTAGCTAGAAACTAACATGGTATTTTGAGAACAAAATATCACACACGTGCCGGGATAGGGTAGGTGAGAGTATAATTCGTCAAACAGATACTGAAGCTAGTTGCTAATTAGGGTTTTAGTTGTGCTAGAAACAATAAGAAGAGATGTGGATCATGGGCTAAATGGAATGGCGTATAAGGAGGCATGGCCTTTTATACACAACAACCGTCGCCTAGGATCTTTTGTCTTTCCATTTCTTAACCTTGTCACTAGTCTCCAACTTAAGATAAGCATAACTTATTCTCTTCATTGGATCAAGCAAACATGCTAGCCTTGCCACTCTAGGCTTGGACTAGAGAGGATAAGTTGTCCAACTAGAGAGGTTTGTCTAGCTTAATCTGGAGTTCAACTCATTAAGATTGGATTAAAGGAGAGCTAATGGAATAATAGCCATCCATATTCTTCCCTCTCCCTACCCCCATGCAAGGAAAACTACTCACAACTCATGGTAAATATAAAGAAAACAAAGAGAGGGAGGAACAAGGAAAACATCAACGGAGAACTAATTAAAAGCTAGATATAGGGTTCTTCACAAAGCACGGACACAACCTTTAAGCATCAAGGCAATCAAACAGGAAAAGAAAGAAGGGAGAACAATGAAAACAACTAATATGTTACAAACAAGTCTCACACCAATACAAATCACAAAAGTAACTAGAACAATAAAACCAAGAACAATATTAATAAAAAGAGATTTTTATTGCTGATGAAGATTCAAACTACAAGCTTTTTAAAACTAGCAACTAAATGAAGAAGCTAACTAATCCTAGAAAAGTAAAGCATGAGATTTCTCCTCTGATTCGATCTATTTATAACAATCCAATGTCGGTTCTAACAGGCCAAATGGGCCAAACGAACAGAGTCGAAACTGTGGGAAAAATTCGACTCAGTTTGGTGCGGTTTTGACCGCCAATCGGCGGCCAAATGAACTATTTTGGCCGCCGATTGTCGGCCAAACTAGAACTAATTGGCTCCAATTTTCTTTTCACTTCTTGAGTCTTCAAGTAGGCTCTATTCCAGTTTCCTGATCCATTTTAGGGGCATATGACTTTGACAGCAACAGGGGGATCATATTGCATCGGTTTGGCTTAGAAATCCGTCTTGTGCTCCAATACCGACTTGTACACGAATAGAGGGCTAATAACTCTTATTTATATATAATGTGGATGAGAATGAGAGGTATAAAATGTAATAATATGATATGAACAACTCCAAATATAGCAAGGTATCAGAGTCTAGATCCGATGGCATCTCTTAGTGAGCAATCTATGAGTATAAAATAGAGTGACTTTGAGAGATCTTCTCTATAATTGATGTATGATTCATGTGACAGTCATGAAAGGGGAGATATCGTGGTTGCATGTGAGGGGTGTTGGAAGTTAAAGTGAAGGGAATATTGAAATAGTCCCACATTTGAAACAACAAAGATGTTCATGGATATAAGATATAGATGTAAATCCCACCAATTGACTATATTGAAAGCTCAAGTACACTTATACAAGCCCAACATAAATTATGAAAAGGTTAATAGTGAGTGTTGCATTCGCCTAATGGTAAATAAAGAAGTCAAGATCACAGTGATATAACATTGGATGGGCACGAAATACCACGAGCGATCAAGTTAGATATCTAGATTCTATCATCTAAAAAGATGGGGAGATCGATAGTGATGTAAACCATAGAATTCAGTCTTGGTTGAAATGAAGGATCACAACATGGATTTTGTGTAATCGTAACTTTTAAGGTTGAAGGGGATGTTTTATCGAATCTCTTTCAGACCTGATTTATTATATAGTACGAAATGTCAGGCTCCTAAAAAAGATCATGTACAGAAGATGAATATAGCGGAGACGTGCATGTTTCGTTTGATGTGTGGTAACACTAGAAAATATAAAGATGCGAAATGAGAATATTCATGCAAAAATTGGTGTAGCACTTGTAGAGGAGATGTGAGAACCGTCTAAGATAGTTTGGTCATGTACGACACAGACCTATGGAAGCACCGGTTTGACGAATGGATATTCTCGATTTATATCAAGTCAAAAGGGCAAAAAAGAGACCGAAGAAACGTGAATAGAGGCGATACGAAAAGATATGAATGTCAAAGGACTTAATGAAAGTATATTGTTCAATAGAAGTGAGTGGACGCAGAATCCATGTGCTTGATCCAACGTGATTCTCATGTTGGTTCAAGTAGCCTACTTCCATATGCTTGGGATAAAGGCTCAGTTATTGTTGTTGTTAATAGCGAGCGTCGCATTAGCCTAGTGGCAAAGCCTCTTGGCGTCAAGCAAGAGGTTGGGAGTTCATACCTGGGCTACGTCATGTTAGGCCTATAATTTTTAAGGGAAAAAGAAAAGGAGGGGAAGGGGGAGGGGGGGGGGGTACAAGGTAAATTTAATAATACGACAACTGTTTGGCACAATGCAGCCAATTCGTCAAAACTTTAATTGAACAATCGTTTTTCTATCATTGCAATAAAATAGCCCCCCTCACCCACCCCACGCCATGCTCCTGGTTTTTGAATTTTTTTTCTATATTTGTTTCCTGGAACAATCATGATATGGAATTGACTATTTTATTTGCTGAATTTGAAGTTTCTGGCAGCGAGGAGTCCAGTGTTTACTTCTACGATTTGACTAAGCCAAAGCATGCATGTGTAAATAAACTGCAGGTCTATAACCTACCAATTTTTTTGATTCATCTTTTTGTAATCAGTCTCAATTCTCGTGTCTTCTGCTTTTACAGGGTCATGGTTCTCCAGTTATTGGAGTAGCTTGGAATCATGGGGAAAATCTTTTGGCCTCTTCTGATTCGGATGGAACCGTGATTGTGTGGAGACGAGCAAAGACCGGTTAAACCCTTGTTTATTGTGCACAAAACCCTGTTCATCACAAGGAAAAAAATGACCGTTATCTTTTGTTTTGTCATTACCGTTGGGTATCATGAAAGAAGAGAAATTGTTACTAGATTTGATTGCTCAAATACAAGAGGGCACTATTTTTTTGTTTGCACAATTATGGGTAAAAAAGGTTATTTTTCTTTTTCTTTCCTGGTAAATTGTCTTTAATATTTTATCAAATTTTGTTACCCATATATTATTTTCATGCAAGTCTTGTATTATTCCATTACAAATTACTTAAGCAAATAGTATGAAATAATTTGAGTTCAATTCCTAGGACAGGTATGATTAAAAGATGATTCTCTTTAACTGTATTGCCTAACTGCAACTTTTGGATGTAGCATGCACCCTTTTGAGTAGAGATGTCAATGGATTTGATATAGGCATTACCATATGTGTATCCAGTATCTATTTATGGATGTAAATGAATGCGGATACAGTTGTCGGGAACAAGAATTTACTATTCATATCCGCTATATATCGAATATAGATATGAATCGAATGTTGTAAAAACCATATCCGTTAAAATCGGATATAAGTACTACTCGGATAAATATAAAAAGTCATGATTCATAACTATAATTAATAAAATATTTAAATAGGTTAACCCATACTTTTTGATTCAAACAATCATGCCAAGTCCGTAAGTCTCAATAGTTTTAAATTAGGGCTTTTATGTTGGAGATGTAATTAAATTTCATTGAGAATTAGGTTTAGATTTGATTTTAAATTAGATTGGAGATGAGAAAGAATAATTGAATTAGTTATTTGCAATTCTTGTTTTGGATAGGATTGAGTTTATATTATTTTCTATTTAAAGAGCAGTAAGTTTGGAGTTGAATAATTAAGAGAGCTTGAAGGCTAATCAAGTTTTGAGTGGTGGTTTAATAATATTTTATTTCTAATAGTTGTATCGGAGCAACTCGGTCGCTGCTGTCATGACTACAACCGTGATGCTTCATTCATAACTTGAAAATTTCGGAGGCAAAAATTATGATAATTGGTGTATCTAGATGAAGTGTTTCTTTCGATTCCAGGAACTATGGGAAGCCGTTGAAAGCGGTTATATGGAGGTAGATGAAAAAGAATATAATATGCTTTCTAAAAATCAGAAGGATGAGCTTCAAACTATTCACAAGAAATATCAACAAGCTTTGCATTATATCCATTGCTAAGTGGATAATATCAATGTTCCAGAGAATAAATCTTATAGAGAAGGCAAAACCAGCATGGAATGTGCTAAAAACATTATAGGAGTAGAAAAGGTAATGAAAGCACCATTTCAAACGATGGGAAGAGAGTTTGCATAGATAAAGATGAAAAAAGATGAGATGATTGCACAATATTTTGATGTGCTTACAATCTCCAATCAGATGCGACCAAACGGCGAAAGCATTAATGACATAAAAATTGTTGAAAAGGTTTTAAGAACCGTGCTTGCCAAATTTGATACGGTTATATGTGCAATTGAAGAAAGTCAAGATATTGAATACCTGAGAGTAGAAGGGCTTATGGGATTGCTTGAAGCCTTTGAGCATTGTCTTAACCAAAGGTCATCAACGCTATCAATTGAGCAAGCCTTACAAACTCAATTAACACCCAACAACCAATGCTATGAAGTACAAAGGGATGAAGGATCAAGCCGCGGAAGAGGTCGTGGTCGTGGACGAGAACAGCGTTTTGGTAGAGAAAAAAATATAAACAATGATGATAGAAGAAGAAATTATATCTCGAATAAGTATCACGGAGGTGAAAGAAATCAAGAAAACTACAACAATAACAACTTTCAAAGGTACGCTAAGCCATAAATTCAATGTTATTATAATAAGTTTGGCCACTTTAGGTACGATAAGCTATAAATTCAATGTTATTATTGTAATAAGTTTGGCCATTTTAAGTATGAGTGCCGGAGAAAGTTGTCGGTAGCCAAAATTTACTATCCATATCCAGCATCAATTTTCGCGTTTTCTATTTCTAATCCTAGAGTCTAGTCATTTCTAACCATCAAGCTAAACCGTTGGATTTCGAATCCAGGTCTCCCTAATAGCCAACTTGACTCAAACAATTTATATATTTTTGATTTTTTAATATTTTTTATATAGATTTTTGAATATTTCTATATTATGCAATGCGAAATTTTAAACATGATGCAATGTTGAATTTAAACATGCAAAAGAAACAAAAAATTACAAAAGAAAGGAAAAAGGAATTTAACCGTGCCAATGCATGTGGAAATTAAACATGATGTAAGGATATCTATATACAATACCACCCCCAAACTTGTTTCAAGCCATGTCCTCACGGCTCATGACGACGGCCTTTCTTGGCCCCACTTGAACTTGCTTCTCCTTCATAGTGAGAGCGAAGGGAAGGAATTGTTGGTTATAGTGCTTGTTCATATCAGAAAATTGCATTCTAATACCGCTCATTCATTATCTAATTGTTGTATTTATTGGTATTATTGACCAGTGTCTGCTCAGTATTACAGATTACAGGTATCCATACTGGAAATGCATCCAACAGCACGGATATATCACTTGAGGGAAGACACTGCGACCAGAAACGCTAACCGACCGATACTTTAGGAGTTCCTTTACGCAACAAGTTGTGTACACATTTTTTTCTAAATGGTCCGGCACAACAAGTGTGTACACAAGACTTTTAAGCACATGTGGATATGATTTTATATGCAATCAAGGATATGATTCTATATGCAATCATCAAGAATATGATTTTATATGCAATCAAGGATATGATTTTATACGCATATGATATTATATGCATTCAAGACTAAAAAGCATGTGTTCAAATCAAAGGCAATCAAACAAATCAGCATGAGCCATAATGGGGCAGATATGAATATTTCTTTCTGAGCCTATAAATAGAGACCAGAGGCAAGAGGAAAGGGTAGCTTTTTCTTTAGTTCTATCTTAGAATACTTGTAATTTTTCTTTTCATTCTTGAGCTCTTGCCCCTTTGTCTTGACCTTGCAACTTCTCATTTAGAACTTGCAAGCTTAAGGCTTAGGTTCTTGACTTCAAGATCTCTTGTAACAAGTTTGTTCTTCAATAAAAGTTCGTATTTTTATTACATGCCTTGTTTCACTTTACATGATTTCAATTGTGAAATTCATACTTTGCTTTGATCTTGCAACCTCTTAAGTGAGCTTGCAAGCTTAAAACTTGGTATTTGGATCTCACACGTTGCCGGGGATTGAACCCTGGGAGATAAAACGCTTGAACTCATCGATTCTCTTTTCCTCTTTATTTCATTGCATGTTTTTATGTATCTTCTCTTTTCTTTCTTGTTAATTTGTAAATATGTGTGAGTAATCTTTTCACTTGTTAAGGGTGTAATATGTTAGATCGTATTCGAAGATTTTCTTTGTCCAAACTTTAGAACCTAAAACTTGCCTATTGAAACTTCGTGCAAATCACCCGCAACTCCGCTCACTAGGCATCCTATCCTACCCCGATAGTGATGATTCCTAATCATGACCGGATTGCCCGTGGTTTGCCGAAGGCTAAAATCAAGAGATAACAACGGAAATACAAGGGACAAGGAAAACGGATTTAGCGAAATACCGCAAATACCGTATTTCAAGTTCCCTAATCCGCGTTGTTACCTATTGCTTTAGTATCAATACCAAGTCGGGGCTATAAGGAATTGGCAAACATCACCTTCACACAATCTAACTTATTACTACCCTTAACAAGTCCTTTTTATTCATATTTTTGTTACGACAATTAGTTAACCAACAAATCAAAACCCAGTATTAATTCGTTAAAACAAGATATAAAAACTTACCATCTCCCTGCGGACGACCCGTATTCATCGCGGATCGCTACAAGCGACACCGTTTTTCTTGCGGTAATTTCAAAACTCTTTTTAAACACGACACGGTTAGATCGTGACAATCAAATGGCGCCGTTGCCGGGAAGACGGTAACGCTTTTTATACTTGTATTCTCGGGTTAAATTTGTGCATATTCTGTATAAAACTAACTTCTAACACATTCAAACAAATAACCATTCTTTTTGAAACCAACCACAAATACAAATAAAATTCTTTTCTTCTCTGGATTTGAATTCTGCTAACACTCTGATGCTAAAGAAATAAATCAAGTTATAAAATTGGAATGACATTTCTTCATTGAGACAACACACAAAATTTGAGCCAATTTCCTCACACAAAAACCGGCGACATACCCTAAAAAACCGAGCTCGCCGGCCTTGGTGTGGCCTTTTCACTTTTGTTTTTTTGTGTTGCTTCCAGTGTTTTGATATAAATTCCATTTTTATTATTTGATTTTCTTAATTATTTGTGTTCAGAATTGTGGTTGTTAATATTGCTTTTTGGCTCAAATATCCATATTTTTCCAATATATGCAGATTTGACGGATTTTGAGCAGCGATCATACGGAACAAAGGGGCATTTTCAAGTGCAAAGGAGGGTGAACACTCAGTGCCAAAGATCCGGGTAGTTAGACCCGCGCAAGCGAACCATTCGACCACTCGGAGGCAATATCGACACGAGTTTCTGAAACTCGATACTTTTTGGTACGTATTTTTCTAAACTTCCCCTCTCAAATCCGACGCTCCAATATTCTTGTCTTTGCAGGATTCTTAGCAAAAACCGACGCAGAAAGCCAAAAAAAGAAACTAACCGTATTTGTTGCAGCGCCGCATTAAAAATAAAAAAACGATAACTGATTGCTTGAAAACAAAACTTGGTTGAATTTTGCGCATTGCATCATTTAATACGGACTTAAGGGGCTCTAACACCAATCCAGATTGGGTGGGGATTTCATCACCCTTCCTAAGACCCCGGAAATCACTAATTGCATAAGTGTCACCTCAAGTTTAATAAAAAAATATCTAGACTCAGCCCACTAAGGACTTGTCGTGCTCAATAGGACAAAGGAAGATTGTGGGCATTCAATCGTTTATCTAAACATGACTCTTGTGGTGCCTAGGCAAGACAAGTGAGGAGGTAACTTTAAAAGGCCCGTCTCACGGTGATTCGTGAGCGGATCCCTCCATACCTCACTTGTGCTTACCTGGCCTCAACTGGCTGTGAAGAGGCGATCTGAGGGTTATCTCACAATTTGTCGCTTTGGAACAGTTAGGAGCAGGTCTAGTAGACTTAGAGGACCCTAGTCTAGGTATTGATTGTGCATTTATGACTGTGCATTTGTGATTGTGTTTGTTGAACAGTCGTTTCATTTTCCCATTCTTTTGAAACAAACACAAAAATTGCCATTTTTACCACTATCACCCAATTTTTCTCCACTTTCGTTTTCTTACCCTCACATTCTACGCTTTGACTACACTAAACTCGTTTAGTGTATGTCCGCTTGGACTAGGGACCCTAGTTCCCATTTAGCCCGCGTTTCGTTAGTCCCTACGGACTACGCGATCGACTCCAACGCCGAAAATCCCTCCACTCTTTTATCACCTTTACCTTTGCCGGTCAACTCCGACGTTGACCGAGATTCTGTTCATACATCTTCACCTTCTTTATCACCAAATTCTTCTGAGATGTCAGGATTTAATCCTAACATCTCTCCACCTGCCCAGGGACTGACTCCACCTAATCTGGGTGCGAATAACCCGAATCAACCGCCTATTGAAGCGCCCACACGAGTCGCGCTCCAGGATCTCTTCTACCCTGTCCGCACCTCTTTACCTACCTGTCTTTCACCCCCACCAGCAAAAGGGGACAATTTTGAAATAAAACCCTACTTCATCAATATGCTGCCAAAATTTCATGGATTGGAATCAGAAGATGCGTATATTTTTATCAATAAATTCCAAAACGTTAGCGCTATGATGAAAACAACCCAATTAAGTGATGACGCTATAAGGCTAAGGGTCATTCCTTTCACCTTATGTGACCTAGCCGAGAAATGGCTATACAGCACCGCATCACATTCAATTAGAAATTGGGACGAGTTTGTGAAAGCTTTTCTTAAAAAGTTCTATCCTCATCACAAAACTGCTAGAATCCGTAATGAGATTATACAATTTTCACAGCTCCCTTCCGAACCATTTTGGAAGTGTTTTGAAAGATTCAAAGACCTACTTGTTCAATGCCCTCACCATGGGATCGAAAGTTGGCAACTTTGCCAAACATTATACGAGGGATTGAACTCGGCAACGAAGCAGTTGCTAGAAACCATTTGTCAAGGTCACTTTCTATCCAAATGTAGTGAGGAAGCGTGGCAGTTCTTTGAGGACCTTAGTGAACAAACAATTCAGTGGGAGAGCACCAAGACCACATCATCTTCTTCTAGTGGTCAGTCTAGGGCAGGCATACATCAATTAGAGATGTCGATTGCTATGAAGGCCGAGATGGCTGCTCTTACGAAAAGCTAGAAGCGATTGAGATCAAAATCTCATCGCCTTCTCCTGCCCCTGTTGTGCCTCCACGAACTGTTTGTGCTTGCTGTTCAGATCCATCACATCTCACCGAAGAGTGTCCTTACAATGCATCTACTCAAGAACAGGATCAAGTCAATGCTGCCTTTCAGCAACGATAAAGAAACGATCCATACTCTTCTACATACAATCCGGGTTGGAGGAGTCACCCAAATTTCGCTTGGAACTAAAATCAACAATTCCAAGGAAATAACAATTTTCAAAGGCCTCCTCCTCCACAACAACAAGCACATCCACAAACTCAATTTCAACAACCTTTCCAACAGCAACCTTACCTTAATCAAGTGAACAATTTTGTGCCTAACACTGCTTACCCGCCAAACAATTTTGTTCAACCTAATAATGACAAGGTTAGCTCGCTCGAAAGAAGTCTAGATGCATTCCTAAAGCAATCTACACAATCTACAGCAAGATTAGAGACTTCTATTCAATCTTTCTTGCAAAACAGTGCCTCACACGATCAAAGCATCAAATCTATTGAGACACAAATTGCACAACTCAATGCAGCATTGAGCGAGCGAGAAAAAGGAAAGATCCCATCTCAACCACTGCCAAATCCCGGTCACGCACATGCTGCATATCAACAACAAAATCATAACGTAAATGCTGTGACCACATTGAGATCAGGAAAAGTGTTGCAAAAGAAGGTGGGTATTAACAATGACACACCTGCTGGTGGCCCTTCTTCATCTTCTTCACCATCTTCTTCTTCTTCGTTAGAGCCTATTCTTCATCCTTCACACGGCTCTACCTCTTCTAGCTCGAACGGACCCACTTCTCACAACATGAACACATCTACACGGGGTTCCGTTCTAACTCAACAATCTGATCCGCAAAAATTGGACTCAACAACTTTTCAAAACGTTCCTTTTCCAAACCGGTTGAGATCCAATAAACCAACTCCACAAATGGAGAAGATTGTCGAGTTGTACAAACAGGTTAGCATAAATATCCCTCTTTTGGATGCAATCCAACAAGTTCCTTCATATGCAAAAATCTTAAAGGACTTATGCACCAAAAAGAGAAAGTCACAAGTACCAAAGAAAGTTTTCGTGGCTAGTGCTATTAGTAATGCTCTTGTCAATTCTTTACCCCCAAAACAAAAGGACCCCGGTTGTCCTACTATTTCGATAACAATTGGGGACAAGAACATCAATAGAGTACTATTAGATCTTGGTGCTAGTGTCAATTTGCTACCTTATTCTGTGTACGAGCAATTAGGCGTTGGAGAGCTTAAGCCCACTCACTGTACTTTCCAAATGGCCGACCGATCAATCACCCATCCTAGGGGAGAGTTGGAGGATGTGTTAATTAGAGTAGGGGATTTCATTTTCCCCGTTGACTTTATTGTTATGGATACATAACCTGTCGCTAACCCCCGGAGTCAAATTCCGGTGATACTTGGTCGACCATTCCTTGCGACCTTCAACGCAGTGATCAATTGTCGTAACGGTTCAATGAATCTATCTTTTGGCAATATGACAATTGAACTCAACATTTTTAAGTTGGGAAATCAGCCTGCCGAGCCTAATTCTAGCGTACTTGATGTTTGCTCAATCAATGAGATTGCGGAGGAGGACTGTGAGTTCGAAAATTTCACGTTCGATCACAGCAGTGTTGATGCCACTAGTGCGTTCCTCCTAGAATCCGACACAGCTTTCACGGCGGACAACGATTATGAGTGTTTCACCTTTGTTGACGATTTTGAAGACTCACCACCCGAGTGTGAGTCTTTTGCTTTTTCGGATGAGTTAGTTGAACCATCCAACTCGGTTGCGTACACTCGATTTGAACCTTTGATGGAATCCTTCGAGTTTGAAACAGTTACTCCATTGTTACCATCTATTGTTTCACCTCCTAAACTCGAACTAAAACTTTTGCCGTCGCACCTAAAATATGCTTATCTAGGTTATAATGAGACCTTACCCGTTATCATATCGGCCTCTCTAGCTCTTAAGCAAGAGAAGGCCCTTTTAATGGTCTTACAAAATAATCGGCAAGTTTTTGGCTGGTCTATGACGGACATCAAGGGGATTAGTCCCCTCATAGTCGAACATCATATACACTTGATGGATGATGCCAAGCCGGTAAGGGATCCACAAAGACGCCTCAACCCCATTATGAAAGAGGCTGTCAAGAAGGAGATTGTTAAATGTCTTGATAGTGGTATCATTTACCCTATCTCGGATAGCCAATGGGTTAGCCCCATTTATGTTGTGCCAAAGAAATCGGGCATCACGGTCATTACCAATGAGGCAAATGAGTTAATTCCCACTCGCACCCAAACTGGGTGGCGAGTTTGCATCGACTATAGAAAACTCAATGCCGCGACAAGGAAAGACCACTTTCCTTTACCTTTCATTGACCAAATGCTAGAACGATTGGCTGGGCACGAGTTCTATTGCTTTTTAGATGGCTACTCCGGCTATAACCAAGTCCCCATACCCAAAGAGGATCAAGACAAGACTACATTTACTTGTCCTTTTGGCACTTTTGCTTATCGTCGCATGCCCTTTGGGTTATGCAATGCGCCCGCTACATTTCAGCGGTGTATGATGGGGATCTTTTCAGACATGGTTGAAAAGTTTTTGGAGATCTTTATGGATGATTTCTCCATTTTTGGTGACTCCTTCGACGAGTGTTTGCTACACCTTGACGCAGTTCTTACCCGCTGTAGGGATAAGAATCTAACTTTGAATTGGGAGAAGTGCCACTTTATGGTACGAGAAGGTATTGTCTTAGGACATGTCATCTCGCAAAACGGCATAGAGGTTGATAGAGCCAAAATTGAAGTCATTTCTAATCTTCCTCCTCCTAAATGCGTAAAAGACATTCGAGCTTTCCTTGGCCATGCCGGTTTTTATAGACGGTTCAACAAGGATTTTAGCAAGATTGCTAGACCTTTGACTCTCTTATTGGCCAAGGACACAACATTTGATTTTGACTCAACTTGCATGGAAGCGTTCGAGTCATTGAAACACTCTCTCATTTCTGCGCCCATTCTTTCATCTCCAGACTGGACGCACCCATTCGAAATTATGTGCGACGCATCAGATTTTGCCATTGATGCTGTTCTTGGACAGCACATTAATAAAATGCCACACGTGATTTATTACGCTAGCCGTACATTAAATGAGGCCCAACTAAACTACACAACAACAGAAAAAGAGTTCTTAGCATTTGTGTTTGCACTTGAAAAATTTCGGCCTTATTTAATCGGCTCTCCAGTCATTGTCTATACGGACCATTCAGCTCTTCGCCACCTTTTTGCGAAGAAAGATGCTAAATCTCGGCTAATACGTTGGATCCTCTTACTTCAAGAGTTTGACCTTGTCATCAAGGACAAAAGAGGATGTGAAAACGTGGTCGCCGACCATCTCACGACTTCCTTCTTCGCCGTCACTTCAAATTCCGATCAACGATGTTTTTCCGGATGAACAACTCTTGACGGTATCTTGCAAACCCTGGTTCGCAGATATTGTGAACTATTTGGCCACAGGACTACTACCGACTGAATGGTCAAGTCAGGACAGACTTCGATTCTTATCCCAAGTGAAACACTTTTACTGGGATGAACCCTATCTGTTTAAGTACTGTCCCGACCAGATTATTCGTCGCTGTGTCCCTGACAATGAAGTCAAGAGTGTGCTGTCGTTTTGCCACGATCAAGCATGTAGCGGGCATTTTGGCCCCAGAAAGACAGCCGAGAAGATCTTGCAGTGTGGCTTCTACTGGCCAAAACTCTTCAAAGACGCTCATGATTACTGCAAGACTTGCTCCCGGTGCCAACACTTGGGCCGGATATCCAGGAGAAACGAGATGCCGCTCCAACCAATCTTGGTTGTGGAAAGTTTCGATATTTGGGGGATTGATTTCATGGGGCCGTTTCCCAGCTCTTTTGGGAACTTGTACATCCTTCTAGCTGTTGATTATATCTCTAAGTGGGTCGAGGCTGTGCCCAGCCGGACTAACGTTAGATTTCTTAAGGAAAACATTTTCTCTCGGTTTGGGCACCCCCGTGCGATCATTAGCGACAATGGAACTCATTTTTGCAATAAAACCTTCGAGGCCTTGATGCGGAAATATTCCATTAATCATAAGCTATCTACGTCCTACCACCCCCAAACCTGTGGGCAAGCCGAAGTTTCAAATCGGCAAATCAAGCAGATACTGGAGAAGACGGTTTCCAAGAATCGTAAGGATTGGTCGGTAAAACTCAATGATGCCCTTTGGGCATTTCGAACTGCTTATAAGACCGATCTCGGCATGTCTCCTTATCGGCTTGTTTACGGAAAGGCTTGCCACCTTCCAGTCGAAATAAAGTATCGCGCATTTTGGGCGATTAAGGAGCTGAATCTATCTCTCAAAGATGCGGGCAGCTATCAGAAGCTGCAGCTGAACGGATTGAACGAGCTTCGGGATGAAGCTTACGACAACGTGGTTATTGTAAAGAACCGAACGAAGATGTTTGATAAACACCTCACGCGCAAAACTTTCACACCTGGACAGCAGGTGCTTCTTTACGACACCCGACTGCATTTTCATCCCGGCAAGCTCAGATCTCGCTGGAAGGGACCATTTGTTGTGCGGACTGTATATCCACACGGCGCGGTGGATTTGGAAAATCCAAAGGACGGTTCTCTTTTCAAAGTAAATGGACACAGACTGAAACCGTACCTTAGCGCTGAACCATCACAGGAGCTCCTGCTCTTGCAGGAGCCGGTTTACCCTGCATAATCTTCCTCTGTCTACCACCAAACTTCGGTTATCCAGCCAAAACAGTGGACGCTGTTTCAAATAAGTTTGGGGGTATGTATATACGATTTTCCTTTGTATATATGTTAAATATATATATATATATAAATAAATAAAAAAAATAATTTTTTTTATATATCTAACCTTCAGTATTTTTGCCCTTTTAATGTACAATGACAGTGAGGGCACTGTCAAGTTTAAGTTTGGGGTACGCTCGGTACACATTTCTAACCTTCGCATTCATTTGTATATTCTGCATTTTCATACTTATTTAAATATAAAAAACCCCATAAAAATCAGAAAATTTTCTAAAAACATAAAAACTTTATCGCCAAGTTAGCTAGTGAAAGAACTTAGATTCAATATTTTGACGGTTTTGTTTCATAAGATAGGAACAACTAAATCCTATTTTTAGATTTTGAAAACCTGAAAAATAACTCTCCTTTGAAGTTAACTAATGTTGTTATATGTCTTTATATCACACTACACGTGTCGTGAGTTTTTGAGAAATTAGATGACAAGCCTATTATGTCTGAAATTTTTTTTTTGATAAACTATTTTCTGAGGATCCAATAGGTTTGTTCTGAAATAAGTAATATCAAGAATAGTTTATGAAGTGAAGCGAATATGAAGGGATGTTATTGATGCCTTGATAAGAACTAATTCTGAAAAATAACCCATCTGGAACTTGATTGGAATGATTACACACCTGACTCACTAGACACGTCTTTTATCCAAAAAATAATTGAACTATCGATTATATCTCCGTTCACATTAAATCGTTATGATTTTCACGCTAAAATTGTCTTTTGTTTTTGGGCCTAGGTAACTTGAGTAATTAAGTCCGCTGGGGTATCTCTACACCTAATGCCCTAAAGCCAACTGGTTTGGGAGCATTGGCCCAAAGCTCGCTAAGAAGCCTAGAAAGTCCAGATTAAAACAAAGTCAAGCAAGTGTTCTCTCCGAGTTAAAATTCCTAACGGTTCTTTGTGTGAGAATAATCTTGACAAAAGACAGGTTTTTATATAAAAAAAAAAGTATTTCTAGCGGAGATATGAAGGTTTTATTCTATGATAAAGACTATTGCACGTTCACAGAGGTGTGTATGAAATGAAAACAAGAAAGAGGTGGAGTGAAAAATAAGACCTAGTTTCCTGTTAAGGAAGATAGAAATTCTGAATTTGAAACCTAACTAGAAAACGAAACTTGAGAAATACTTAACTCTTTATAAAACTTATGTGATCCTCTTTAAATTTTTATCTGGGCTTTATTTTGTGACATGACAACTTTAATCGATCCTTCTGAAACTTAACGACACTATTTACACCGCACATAAAGACATATAAAATCTTAAGTTAAATGAGAAACGAGGTGTGAAAAATAAAGGTTCGATAGTCTAGAATTAGGATAATAGAATTGCTATTTTTGAAAACAAACCTTTAGGGTTTGAATTATAGTTAATTCGCAAAACTAGCTTGACGGGATTTTGTGGGTAGTATCCGCTGAAAACCCTCAGGAGACAACACTCCTCCTACTAGGGACACATAGAGGTTAAACGGCTTGTTGCACATGCTCAGTGCAATCGCGTTCCCTGCGAAAGTGCAGTTAGGATTTTCTTTTGTGAATAAATGGTTTTGCTCGGGACGAGCAATAGATAAGTTTGGGGACATTTGTTTATATCAGAAAATTGCATTCTAATACCGCTCATTCATTATCTAATTGTTGTATTTATCGGTATTATTGACCAGTGTCTGCTCAGTATTACAGATTACAGGTATCCATACTGGAAATGCATCCAACAGCACGGATATATCACTTGAGGGAGACACTGCGACCAGAAACGCTAACCGACCGATACTTCAGGAGTTCCTTTACGCAACAAGTTGTGTACATATTTTTTTTCTAAATGGTCCGACACAACAAGTGTGTACACAAGACTTTTAAGCACATGTGGATATGATTTTATATGCAATCAAGGATATGATTCTATATGCAATCAAGGATATGATTCTATATGCAATCATCAAGGATATGATTTTATATGCAATCAAGGATATGATTTTATACGCATATGATATTATATGCATTCAAGACTAAAAAGCATGTGTTCAAATCAAAGGCAATCAAACAAATCAGCATGAGCCATAATGGGGTAGATATGAATATTTCTTTCTGAGCCTATAAATAGAGACCAGAGGCAAGAGGAAAGGGTAGCTTTTTCTTTAGTTCTATCTTAGAATACTTGTAATTTTTCTTTTCATTCTTGAGCTCTTGCCCCTTTGTCTTGACCTTGCAACTTCTCATTTAGAACTTGCAAGCTTAAGGCTTAGGTTCTTGACTTCAAGATCTCTTGTAACAAGTTTGTTCTTCAATAAAAGTTCGTATTTTTATTACATGTCTTGTTCCACTTTACATGATTTCAATTGTGAAATTCATATTTTGCTTTGATCTTGCAACCTCTTAAGTGAGCTTACAACCTTAAAGCTTGGTATTTGGATCTCACACGTTGCCGGGGATTGAACACTGGGAGATAAAACGCTTGAACTCATCGATTCTCTTTTCCTCTTTATTTCATTGCATGTTTTTATGTATCTTCTCTTTTCTTTCTTGTTAATTTGTAAATATGTGTGAGTAATCTTTTCACTTGTTAAGGGTGTAATATGTTAGATCGTATTCGAAGATTTTCTTTGTCCAAACTTTAGAACCTAAAACTTGCCTATTGAAACTTCGTGCAAATCACCCGCAACTCCGCTCACTAGGCATCCTATCCTACCCCGATAGTGATGATTCCTAATCATGACCGGATTGCCCATGGTTTGCCGAAGGCTAAAATCAAGAGATAACAACGGAAATACAAGGGACAAGGAAAACGGATTTAGCGAAATACCGCAAATACCGTATTTCAAGTTCCCTAATCCGCGTTGTTACCTATTGCTTTAGTATCAATACCAAGTCGGGGCTATAAGGAATTGGCAAACATCACCTTCATACAATATAACTTATTACTACCCTTAACAAGTTCTTTTTATTCATATCTTTGTTACGACAATTAGTTAACCAACAAATCAAAACCCGGTATTAACTCGTTAAAATAAGATATAAAAACTTACCATCTCCCTGCGGACGACCCGTATGTTAGTTGTATGTATGCCCTAGAGGCCAGTATTGTACAGATGATGTATATTATATTGGATGCTTGGACATATATAGAGATGACTTTCTTGCTCGATATGATAGTATGCTATCTGGTTACTCTTTATCTTAACATGTACACTTGTCTCTTTAAACTGTCTTATAGTTACATGTTGGTAAAGCCTTTAGGATGTGTACTTGACTACCTGGACTATGATGCAGATCATACTAGTGGGGACATGGTAGTCCATAAGTACATCCTTCAAGGTCCCTAGTCGTGGGTGTATCGAGACGGGGCATCGATATACCAGTGTAGACTAGCGTATACGCTTCTCGACCCATGAGATGGGCGATGGATGATCCCATATCCATTGGTGTTTGACATCAGAGATGGTGTACGGGTGCTCAGTGGAGACTGGGTACACTGGACGGACTCGCCGAGAACTCCCAGATGGTATTATACCTCACGTCAGATGGCAGTTCTCAGGTGACACTTGTACAGGTTAGTCTGTAGACCCGAGATCGTCATAGAGTCTTGTGTGATTCCCACCGTGCTTTGATCTCCACCATACCACGTCCATGAGGGCGTGCAAAACGGTGGTCTTTGGGTACAGTCCCGAGTCACATGGAGGCAATGAGCGATAGGAGGGGTTTCGTCTCTCCCTGTATTGGGGGTTGATGTTGCGCTGTGCTCGATTGGCCGTAACAGGGAAGTCCCTGGCCAGGGCTGATCAGAGATTTGCTGGTAAGTGTTACCAGTAGTTTCTCGACCCGTTATGAGCCTCACATCGGCATGACTTATCGGTTATTGGGGTCTGACGTTTACCACCCCTAGACTTGATATGCGACGTATCAGACGAACTGACCGGACTGTACGGTAAGTGTTACTGGTTGGATTCACAGGAGTGTGAGCGGGCTAGCTCGTCGTTCTTCTGATCGCTCAATACCCGGATGGCCGTTACGTTTAGCAGACCGCTTGCGGCTTGTGGGTGCTTGATATGATCATCATCTGCTACCGGCGTATTGACGAGTCTTTAGAGCCCTACACAGAGGTTTCCTGGCTCAAGCGAAACGAAATAGGAGCGCATATGAGATATGTGCGGGACCGAGAATAATGCGTGTATGTGATACCGTATTTCATTCTCGCGATAAATGTTTTGATTGGTTATATTCGATATGACCTAGTTATCGAATTATTGATTCGATAAATCGATACATTAGATACTAGTCGGTTATATGCGATATAACCGGATCGTTAAATCAAGTGTTGATTTAATGATTTAATGTATAATTATATATTTGATATATAATTTTGCATTAGCTAGTATTGGTTCACTTTATATGGATTTTCTCACTTGATGTGCAAGAAGTATATGCGATATACTTTTGTGCACACATTTGTATCATGATTGATGATACTTGATCATTTAGTTAAGTGCAAAGAATTAAACCATGGTTAAGTGTTGATTAGGGTTTTGCATTTTCATTTATTTATTTATTTGAAAAGGATTAAGATGAGAATAGTGGCCTTTTTTGTTTTAAGTTGAAGCTTCATGAAGCTTTGACTTTTGTAACCATTCTTGTCATCATGCTTAACCCTAACCCATCCAAGTGACCATGGTTTATTCTCTACATTTAACCTAGGTTAGAACATGATAAGTATTTGATTTTATTATTCTTTTTCACAATACTTATCATATTCTATTTGCTTCTTCATCTTCATCTTCAAGAGAAAAGCTTGATGCCATCAATGGCAACTTGAGCAAAAGTGAGTGAAATCCAATTCTAAAGTGAACCCACCTCCTATTTCTTCACCCTCTACCTCTTGCCAAGTTGTTTTGAGTGTTTTCTTCACAAGTTTCACAACTTGGTGAAGTTGGAGCTTGAACTTGTGCAACCTCGACGTAGATCATCTTCGGCACGAAGCCGACGACATTGCCCGCTCGTTTTCCCGATGAAGCCGACGAATGAGTTCGGGATTCATGATGGACAGCGAGAGGACACCCACATGGAGCTAAGGAAGTGGAGAACCGGATCTACAAAGGTTGTAGCATCTAACTTTTAGTTAAAGTGTTAACTAGTTTATAGTTTCGCCTAGAAATCTAGCCGACGATCCGTATTAGGGTTTCTCGGCACCCATAAAATTTAAAATTGGCATGATCGATGCCTTGTGAGACCTCTATAGTGTGCCTTGGAACCCTACAGTGGTATCAGAGCCTAGCTAGAGCCTTAGGCGAAGTCTAGACGGAGTTTGAAGTCCGAACGAACCGAAACCCTGACTCACAAAATGCTCTCTGTACATTTTCTAAAATCTGGGATTTTTCCAGATTAAAAATGCCTAAAAAATTCAGCAGGAAGATCTAAGAATTATGGTGAAACACGAGCTCATGATTCATCTAAACAGCCGCGGAAACGCGGCAGAAGCATGGCTTCTGCCGCGGTTCCGCCGCCTACTGTTCAAATTGCGCAATATTGTTTGCACAGTAATTCTTCTTTTCTGCTGCTGAGTTTTATGGGAATTTTTAATTTTTATTCAAGAGTTGAATTTTCTGGGGTGTTTTGGAGCTTCGTAGTTTCGATCGGATTATCAAATTTCGTCTTTGTGTATTTCCGGATAATTTTTAGAATATGTTAAAAAGTTCGACCGAATATAAATACCCAATTTTTCCCTTGTCGGGAAATTTCCAAGTGTTGGATTTTTCCGTAGTTTAACGACGTTCTAAGTAGTGCAAGTAACGCGATGGACCCTCTAGAAGACAACAAACCTTAACTCGATTATGTGACCGCCTTGAACTGCCCTTTGAACCTTCGGGTTTGGGGCAGTACGGCGTGCCACATGTTAGGCGTTGGCTTGACCCTTCTACGGCTGGACCGTTGGTACTGAGGCACGAACTGAATGTTGTTAGACTTATTTCATGTGTTGAGCTGTATCGGGAAAACTTGGGTATTCGACTGTTCGATCGGAAAGTTTAACATTTTCTGTTTATCTGGAATGTGATACAATAATTGGAATTCACAAACAGTTATGAGATAACTGAATGAATGTTATAAATCTAGCAGTTTAGTCCCACATGATATTGAAAAGAGTTTTCGATAATGAGACTAAAATGCGGGATTTATATCTGTTAGGCATGTGATGTCTAAGTATTTCATTTGATTAGGCATGCGATGTCTAAAGAAGTTGCGGATTCCAATTGTTGTAGTTTTACACTTTCTTTTCTGTGACCGTAAGTGTAATATGTGATATCGCCGGTTTCGTTGCTATATGTCAACGACAATTGGGATGCGCATATTTACTTACGTTGATGACATGTGATGTTATGTGTTGCTGGATATGTTATATTGGATCGTCGTGTTCGAATAGCCGGGGTTTTTTTTTATGTGAGATGAGTGTTTTTCATTTTCATTCATGTAAAAACTTGTATGTAATATTCTTTTATTTGGGGCACTTCCAGGTTGCGGAAGCTGTCACCCTTTGTATATTATTTACTTTTCCGCATTAGGATAGACCCAAGGAGGGGAGCACAGGTAACCGGGTTCTGGGGTCCAGTGGGAGACCAACTCGAGGAGTCGAGTCAGGGTCTCCTAACCCTAGAATTGGTAGGGTTGCTTGCCGCTCTCGTAGGGGTCTAGGGGTGTAGGATTGGCTATTCATCACGACCGTGGAATCCGTGTTTTATACTGGCTCGTATTGAAAACACGGACGTCCTAGTATATCCAATGTTTCATATGTTTTTCTGCTGCGATATCTGTGATGTGATCATGTGATATTCTGTGATAGATACAGTATATAGTATATATGATATATTATATAGACGTTACTTATGTTTTGCACCCGCACTAGCCCTGCCCTGCTCTGTCGTTAGTTACCTAACCTAACGGTACACGAGGGGACATCGAGGCGAATGCGGATGGCATAAGTGTACGTCGTATTTATCTGTGATGTTTAGGTACTTAAATGATGGGACTTCATTAATGTGATTAATGAAAGAAAAGAAACCTAAGATGTTGTAGGATCAAATTTTAAACAAAACAGGTAGCTACAGTTCTTGCTTTGCATAGCGGTATATATGATATACCCTGCACCTTATTCGATGAGGAAAGGACCGAGATCCCTTCACCGGGAGTGACTCCTTTAGCAATAACTGGCAGATGCTACACACTCGGTTTGGCTTTGATTGCTTTTAAGAGTTTTTGCTTTGCACAGTGATATATATATGATATATCCCGCACCTCATTCGACGAGGAAAGGGCCGACGATCCCTTCACCGGGAGTGACCCCTTTAGCAAAACTAGAAAAGCCTCAAAATCACTCCATTTCAAAACTTCATTTGATTCTACAACGATATCAAGTTCATTACGCAATAGGTTTTCAGAAAAACCTGTCGTAGCCCTCCGTCATTTCAGATAAGTACTAGTTAGTATTCGTGCTACGTTTGTTGACTATGTTAAGGCGTAGTGTGCGGTAGCTAATTAGTGCTTATCTGTATAAGCATATGATGCGATTGGATTAGGGTAGTCGTGCGACTTTGTTGACTATGTTAAGGGTCGTGCGGGTGGGTTTAATTCAATCGGGAAATGACGGGTTGAACTTGACTAGCACTTATGATTTGTTGACTATGTTAAGGTCATATAGCTGCTAGGGGCAAAAGATTATCGGGAATTTCAAGTGTTGAAATTTGCAATGAGATTGCATACCTTCTATGAGATTGTTGGATCCCGATACCCACTGCGAGTAAGAGTTACTCCTGGGAGAGTTTTACACATTGCAATTAGCCGATCAAGTAGGTGTCTAGAAAGGTGTCAACGGGGTTACGCCTCTGGGAAAACGAGGTTTACAGTAATTAGGTTCGTGCGAAAGCACGGGGGACCTCCCTCAAAGTACCGACACTGGCCTGGCTGAAAGATTGGCGAACTTGTAGTGTGTAATTAATCCCGGCTAGTCTTTCCTTTTAGGGTTTGAAGGAAGATTTGATAAAAACAGTGGGAGCCATCCTGATTAGATAAGATAATAACCAATCTGATCTTGCACGAGCTTACGCTAAAGTGTTTTCTTCTCTCTCTCTCCAGGTAGCGACCATTTCATGCCTTAATAAAGATAATAATATGGATATATTGACCGAACCCGCATGTTATACTGTGCTGGGGAACGTTGGTTCCGTTCTTTCTTATAAGAGTTATAGGAATGAACAGGATATAGGGGAATACCAGGATTCCCATGCCACCTGAATGAAGAAAGTACATGTTGATGCATTTTCTTCAGGTGTGTTCGTTACAGAGAACTGTTTCTCCATTTGCTCTACGTCCTGGGTATTGGATACCGGGTCAGGATCCCATATATGTAATCAGTTACATGGGCTTAGGAAAGGTAGAGAACTTGGAGAAGGTGATAAAGACATTAGAGTTCGAAATGGTGCAATTGTTGCAGCTAAGACTGTCGGGGAATATCACCTTGTATTACCAACTGGTAATACATTGGTTCTGAACGAATGCTATTACATGCCGAACCTGATATGCAACATTATATCGGTTTCTTTGCTAAGTAAAGAAGGATATAATTTTGTATTACAGGACAATGTTATGAACATTTTCCATAACCAAAAGTTGGTTGGATCAGGCACGTTGTGCAATGGCATTTATGTTCTAAACCAATCAACAGTTCTGAGTATAACAAACACACACAAGAGGAAGAGTTCAGAACTGAACGATTCTTTCTTGTGGCATTGTAGACTAGGTCACATCAATGCGACACGACTGGCTAAGTTGCATAAAGATGGATATTTGAAACCTTTCGAATTTTCATCTTATGACACTTGCCAGTCATGTCTCAAAGGCAAGATGACCAAAACTCCGTTTACGGGACACGGAGAAAGAGTTACCGAACTCTTGGGACTGATACATAGTGATGTATGTGGTCCCATGTCTACACATGCCAGGGATGGTTCTTCATACTTCATTACATTCACTGACGATCTCTCTAGATTCGGATATGTGTTCCTGATGAAACACAAATCAGAAGCTTTTGAGAAATTTAGAAAATATAAACAAGAAGTCGAGAACCAAACCGGAAAAAGTATTAAAATCCTTCGATCTGATCGAGGAGGTGAATACTTGAGCAATGAATTCCTGGACTTCCTAAAAGAGAATGGGATTCTCTCTCAGCTGACTCCTCCATATACACCACAGCACAACGGTGTATCTGAACGGAGGAACCGCACCCTATTAGATATGGTGCGCTCTATGATGAGCACAGCTGAGTTACCTATTTCCTTCTGGGGATATGCGCTGGAGACAGCAGCATACCTATTGAATCAAGTTCCATCTAAATCTGTACCTACCACACCATATGAGATATGGAGTGGAAAGAGACCATATTTTAAACGAGTTAAAATATGGGGTTGTCCGGCCTATGTCAAAAGGCAAAATCTAGACAAACTCGAGGCACGGTCAGTTCTTTGCAAGTTTGTGGGATATCCTAAGAATTCCCAAGGATATTTTTTCTACCATGCTGAAGAACAAAAAGTGTTTGTTTCTCAATATGCCACCTTTTTAGAAAAGGAATTTCTTGAAAAAGAAATTAGTGGCAAAGTGGTAGAGCTGGAAGAGGTTCCAGATACACAAACAGTAACTGAAGATTTAGTGGAACCAGAAGATTCAGTAGCTCCCAATGAACCTCAGCCTCTCCGCCGATCTAGTAGGGTTCCTCGCCAACCTGAGAGATACTACGGTTTTCTCATGGACGGTGGGAGCGAGGATTGCATCATGGAGGATGATGACCCAACTAGCTTCGAGCAGGCCATCACGAGTGGGGACTCAGTGAAATGGCTGGATGCTATGCGGTCCGAGATGGAATCCATGTACACCAACAAAGTATGGACTTTGGACGTTGCTCCTGAAGGGGTAAAACCCATTGGGAGCAAGTGGATCTTCAAGAAGAAACTTGGTGTAGATAGGAAAGTGGAGACTTTCAAAGCTAGACTTGTAGCAAAGGGTTTTCGTCAAAGACTAGGTGTGGACTATGACGAAACCTTTTCTCCAGTGGCTATGCTTAAATCCATCCGGATCATGCTTGCCATCGCTGCATATCATGATTACGAAATTTGGCAAATGGATGTTAAGACCGCCTTTCTAAACGGTGATTTAGAAGAGTGCGTGTATATGACTCAGCCAGAGGGCTTCGTAGACAGTGGGAGCAGCGGAAAGGTGTGCAAGCTACTTAAATCCATTTATGGATTAAAGAAAGTATCGCGGAGTTGGAACATCTGCTTTGACGTCATTATCAAAGAGTTTGATTTCGTCAAAAACCCAGATGAACCTTGTATCTACAAGAAGGTGGCAGAGAGTAAGGTTGTCTTCCTCGTATTGTACGTGGACGACATACTCTTGATAGGAAATGATATTCCTATGCTGCAATCGGTCAAGCTCTTCTTATCACAAAGATTCTCAATGAAAGATCTTGGTGATGCCTCCTGCATATTGGGAATTAGGATCTATAGAGATAGATCCAAACGGATTTTGGGATTGTCCCAATCCAGGTACATTGACACCATACTAAAGAGGTTTAGTATGGAAGAGTCCAAGCGTGGGAACTTACCCACGATCTCTGGAGTCACTCTCTCCAAAGAGATGTCTCCCAAGACTGATTTGGAGAGAGCTCGCATGCAAGGGATACCCTATGCTTCGGCAGTAGGCTCTATCATGTATGCGATGCTATGTACCAGACCCGATGTAGCATACTCACTAAGTGTAGTGAGCAGGTATCAAGCTGATCCTGGAGAGAGTCACTGGACAGCTGTGAAGAGCATTCTCAAGTACTTGCGAAGGACTAGAGATATGTTCTTGGTGTATGGTAACGGAGAGCTCCAAGTGGAGTCCTTTACCGATTCGAGCTTCCAGAGTGATAAGGACGACTCTAAGTCGCAGTCGGGCTTTGTCTTTACCCTTTACGGAGGGGCGGTTAGCTGGCAGAGTTCCAAGCAGGAAACCGTGGCAGACTCGACGATGGAGGCTGAATACATCGCTGCCAACGATGCTGCCAAAGAGGCTGTCTGGATCAAGAAGTTCATTCCTGAACTTGGAGTGGTTCCATCCATTGAGCATCCAATACCTTTGTATTGCGATAACAATGGAGCGGTGGCTTTGGCCAAGGAACCCAGGTCCCATCAGCGATCCAGGCATATTCTGAGGTGGTATCACCTGATCCGGGAGATAGTTAATCGCCGGGAGATCGAGGTCACAAGGGTTGACATGAAGAACAACACGGCGGATCCACTCACGAAGGCCATTCCCCAGATACAGTTTGAGAGACTCTTCGGGATGCTCGGTATGCGATACTACAGCAGCTGGCCCTAGTGCAAGTGGGAGATTGTTAGTTGTATGTATGCCCTAGAGGCCAGTATTGTACAGATGATGTATATTATATTGGATGCTTGGACATATATAGAGATGACTTTCTTGCTCGATATGATAGTATGCTATCTGGTTACTCTTTATCTTAACATGTACACTTGTCTCTTTAAACTGTCTTATAGTTACATGTTGGTAAAGCCCTTAGGATGTGTACTTGACTACCTGGACTATGATGCAGATCATACTAGTGGGGACATGGTAGTCCATAAGTACATCCTTCAAGGTCCCTAATCGTGGGTGTATCGAGACGGGGCATCGATATACCAGTGTAGACTAGCGTATACGCTTCTCGACCCATGAGATGGGCGATGGATGATCCCATATCCATTGGTGTTTGACATCAGAGATGGTGTACGGGTGCTCAGTGGAGACTGGGTACACTGGACGGACTCGCCGAGAACTCCCAGATGGTATTATACCTCATGTCAGATGGCAGTTCTCAGGTGACACTTGTACAGGTTAGTCTGTAGACCCGAGATCGTCATAGAGTCTTGTGTGATTCCCACTGTGCTTTGATCTCCACCTTACCACGTCCATGAGGGCGTGCAAAACGGTGGTCTTTGGGTACAGTCCCGAGTCACATGGAGGCAATGAGCGATAGGAGGGGTTTCGTCTCTCCCGGTATTGGGGGTTGATGTTGCGCTGTGCTCGATTGGCCGTAACAGGGAAGTCCCTGGCCAGGGCTGATCAAAGATTTGCTGGTAAGTGTTACCAGTAGTTTCTCGACCCGTTATGAGCCTCACATCGGCACGACTTATCAGTTATTGGGGTCTGACGTTTACCACCCCTAGACTTGATATGCGACGTATCAGACGAACAGACCGGACTGTACGGTAAGTGTTACTGGTTGGATTCACAGGAGTGTGAGCGGGCTAGCTCATCGTTCTTCTGATCGCTCAATACCCGGATGGCCGTTACGTTTAGCAGACCGCTTGCGGCTTGTGGGTGCTTGATATGATCATCATCTGCTACCGGCGTATTGACGAGTCTTTAGAGTCCTACACAGAGGTTTCCTGGCTCAAGCGAAACGAAATAGGAGCGCATATGAGATATGTGCGGGACCGAGAATAATGCGTGTATGTGATACCGTATTTCATTCTCGCGATAAATGTTTCGATTGGTTATATTCGATATGACCTAGTTATCGAATCATTGATTCGATAAATCGATACATTAGATACTAGTCGGTTATATGCGATATAACCGGATCGTTAAATCAAGTGTTGATTTAATGATTTAATGTATAATTATATATCTGATATATAATTTTGCATTAGCTAGTATTGGTTCACTTTATATGGATTTTCTCCCTTGATGTGCAAGAAGTATATGTGATATACTTTTGTGCACACATTTGTATCATGATTGATGATACTTGATCATTTAGTTAAGTGCAAAGAATTAAACCATGGTTAAGTGTTGATTAGGGTTTTGCATTTTCATTTATTTATTTATTTGAAAAGGATTAAAATGAGAATCGTGGCCTTTTTTGTTTTAAGTTGAAGCTTCATGAAGCTTTGACTTTTGTAACCATTCTTGTCATCATGCTTAACCCTAACCCATCCAAGTGACCATGGTTTATTCTCTACACTTAACCTAGGTTAGAACATGATAAGTATTTGATTTTATTATTCTTTTTCACAATACTTATCATATTCTATTTGCTTCTTCATCTTCATCTTCAAGAGAAAAGCTTGATGCCATCAATGGCAACTTGAGCAAAAGTGAGTGAAATCCAATTCTAAAGTGAACCCACCTCCTATTTTTTCACCCTCTACCTCTTGCCAAGTTGTTTTGGGTGTTTTCTTCACAAGTTTCACAACTTGGTGAAGTTGGAGCTTGAACTTGTGCAACCTCGACGTAGATCATCTTTGGCACGAAGCCGACGACATTGCCCGCTCGTTTTCCCGATGAAGCCGACGAATGAGTTCGGGATTCATGATGGACAGCGAGAGGACACCCACGTGGAGCTAAGGAAGTGGAGAACTGGATTTACAAAGGTTGTAGCTTCTAACTTTTAGTTAAAGTGTTAACTAGTTTATAGTTTCGCCTAGAAATCTAGCCGACGATCCGTATTAGGGTTTCTCGGCACCCATAAAATTTAAAATTGGCATGATCGATGCCTTGTGAGACCTCTATAGTGTGCCTAGGAACCCTACACCGTATTCATCGCGGATCGCTACAAGCGACACCGTTCTGATTGCGGTAATTTCAAAACTCTTTTTAAACACGACACGGTTAGATCGTGACAATCAATGCTCTTAAGACAATTATTGTGATTGCAGGCTAGCAATTATTGTAAGTAGATGTTGCACACTTTACAGGGTTTGTAGAGAGGCGGAATACATGAAAAATGAGATTTAGGCATGCAACATCAACAAGCAACCCAAGGACTGTTAGTTATATGTATACCCTAGAGGCCATTACTGTACATAGGATGTATATTGTAGTGGATGCTGGGATATATATAGGTAGGACTTTCTTGCTCGACATGATAGTACGCTATCTGGTTACTCTTTATCTTAACATGTATACTTACTGTCTCTCTATTACATGTTGATAAAGCCCTTAGGATGAGTACTCGACTTCCAGGAATATGATGTAGATCATACTAGTGGGGCCTGGGTAGTCCATCAGTACATCCTTCAATGATCCTAGTCGTGGGAATATCGAGACGGGGCATCTATATTCCAGAGTAGACTAGCGTATATCTTCTCGACCCATGTGATGGGCGATGGATGATCCCATATGCATTGGTGTTTGATATCAGAGATGGTATGCGGGTGCTCAGTGGAGACTGGGTACACTGAACGGACTCGCCGAGAACTCCCAGATGGTATTATACCTCACGTCAGATGGCAGTTCTCTGGTGACACTGGTACAGCTTAATCTGTTGATCCGAGATCGTCATAGAGTCTTGTGTGTCTCCCACTGTGCTTTGATTTCCACCCTACCACGGCTCTACTTAGTCGTGCAAACAGGTGGTTTTTGGGTACAGTCCCGATTCACATGGAGGCAATGAGCGATAGGAGGGGATTCGTCTCTCCCGGTATTGGGGGTTGATGTTGCGCTATGCTCGACTGGCCATAACTGAAAATCCCTGGTCAGGGTTGTAGTGATTTACTGGTAAGAGTTATCAGTAGTCTCACGCTTGTTATGGACCTTACATCGGCATGACTTATCGAGCTACTGGGGTCTGACGTTTACCATCCCTAGGCGAGATATGTGACATATCAGACGATCAGACCGGACTGTACGGTAAGTGTTGCTGGTTGGATTCACAGAAGTGTGAGCATGCTTTCTCGTTGATCTTCTGATCGCTCAATACCCGGGTGGCCGTTACGTTTAGCAGACCGCTTGCGGCTTGTGGGTGTTTGATATGATCATCACCTGCTACCGGCATATTGACGAGTCTTTAGAGTCCTACACAGAGGTTTCCTGGCTCAAGTGAAACGAAATAGGAGCGCATATGAGATATGTGCGGGACCGAGAATAATACCAGTATGTGATACTGTATTCTATTCTCGCGATTTGTATCATTGGACGGTTATATATGATATAGCTGGGTTACCGAATCAAATGTTGATTCGATACATTGATACACTTGATATTAGTCGGTTATATGCAGTATGACCGGATCATTAAATTAAGTGTTGATTTAATGATTTAATGCATAATTATACATTTGATATATTACTTTACATTAACTACTATTGGTTCACTTAAGATTATTTTTCTCACTTGTTTGTGCACAAGTAGTATATGTGATATATTTTTGTGCACTAGATTGTATCATGTTTGATGATACATGCAAATTTGGGTGAGTGTATGCTATACACCATGTTTAGTTAATGGTTAGGGTTTCCATTACCTTATTTATTTATTTTAGTAAAATAGAATGGTTGCTTTCTTTGCCTTTATGCAAGAAGCTTCTTGATGCTTCATGCATCTTTGACAAAGTAACCATTTTGTTTTATTCCTTAACCCTAACCATTTACCTAAACCCTATTTTATTCTCTACATGTGTTAGCCTCACCCATGGTTGCATTATGATAAGATCACTTGATTTATTATTATTCATCAATTGATTTTATTATTCTTATCATATTCTTTTCTTCTTCTTCTTCTTTTTCAAGAAGAAGAAACCATGCTACCTTCAATGGTGCCATGATCAAAAGAGTGAGAAATCCAAATCCAAAGTGAACCCACTTCCTATTTCTTCATCCTCTACCACTTGCCATTTAGTAGAGCGTGTTATCTTCACAAGTTTTATGACCAAGTGAAGATGGAGCTTGATCTTGAGTTGCCTCGACGTAGATCATCTTCGGCATCGAAGTCAACGACCTAGCCCGATCATTTCTCTGACGAAACCATCACCAGAGTCCGGGATCCGATGATCGCAGTGGAGGGACGTCATCACGGAGCTAAGGAGGTGGAGGACCGGATCTACAAAGGTTGTAGCCCCTTTCACTTTCTAGTAAAGTTGTTTACTTGTTGTAGTTTCGCCTTGACCTCTAGTTAACAATCTATATTAGGGTTCTTTGGCACACATAAAATTTTGAATTAGACATGTTTGATCAGTTGTAGAACCTCATGGGTGTGCCTAGGAACCCTACAGTGGTATCAGAGCCTATCTAGAGCTTTAGGCGATGTGTAGACGATATTAGAAACCCGATCGAACCCGAAACCTTAATTCAAAACCACTCTCAGGACTTTTTCTGAAAAAGTGGATTTTTCCAAATTAAAAATATCCAAAAAATTTAGCAGGAAATTGTATGAGTTACTGTGCAGCACGTGACCCTAACTCGACCAAAGAGCCGCGGAACCGCGGCCCCACCCCTGCTTGTGCGGCGGTTCCGCGGCCATACTAGTGAGTTAGGCCACGTGGTTTGCACAGTAATTTGTTTCTGGAGGTGCTGTATTTTCTGGAAATTTTTAATATTTACTCAAGAGCGCACGCTATATGTATGCCCTAGAGGCCATTACTGTACAAGGGATGTATATTGTAGTGGATGCTGGGATATATATAGGTAGGACTTTCTTACTCGACATGATAGTACGCTATCTGGTTGCTCTTTATCTTAACATGTATACTTGTTGTCTCTCTATTACATGTTGATAAATCCCTTAGGATGAGTACTCGACTTCCAGGAATATGATGTAGATCATACTAGTGGGGCCTGGGTAGTCCATGAGTACATCCTTCAATGTTCCTAGTCGTGGGAATATCGAGACGGGGCATCTATATTCTAGAGTAGACTAGCGTATATCTTCTCGACCCATGTGATGGGCGATGGATGATCCCATATCCATTGGTGTTTGACATCAGATGTAAAACTTTGAATTTCCGTTAGAATGTTTTTCGTGATAATTAGTAATTGTGCGTGTTATTATATATGTGTTCATAGGATTATTAGTTATTTTAGTCGGGTTTACCCTAATTGGAAAATTTTCCATTTTTGTAGTGTACACTTGCACACTTGCCATGTTGTAACCTAGGTTAAAGTGTTAGCCATTCTTTCCTTACATGTTTCCTTGTTAATTCCCCACCATTTTTTTATCAAAATAAAACCCCATTTAATAATTCTTTTAGCAATAGAACAAGGAGGAATGGTGGTTTGGTAGAAATTGACTTTTTGTGACCCTTTTTCTCTCTCTCCTTTTCTCTTCCTCTCTTCTGATGCTCCAGCAGAATTCCAGCAGCAATAACACCATATTTTCTTCATCTCTTCATTTCCCTTGAAGCCAAACAAAACCCTACACAAAACCCCTCACCTCCTTCACTCTAAAGCTTAGAAAAAAGGGTTCTTTTGGGTTTTTGGTGGCCAATCTGTGCAAGTGAGGGCCAAGGCTGGAGTTTTAGCTTCACTCGAATCCTTTGAAGGTATATAGCTCATATTTAACACTGCTTTTCATAACTTGTAGTAATTCTAGCTAAATATCACTTTTTGTGCATTGTTTTGTGCTATTGAAGGGATTTAGTGATAATAGGTTAAAATTAGCATTTTTATGGCTTGATTAGCTTGGTGATGAGTTGTTAGGATGGTTTTAAACTGGGGTTTTGCTTCAGATTTCATAAAAATACCCTAAAGTTTCATTTTAGTGTATAAGTGTGGTTTTTAACTAGAAATAGGGCTCTGTTGGATCTGCTGCTACCCGGGTTGTTTCAGAATGAAACTAGATTGTAATGTGGCATGTATGGGGGGTATAGAGTGCACACACCAAACCTGGGGGCCCAATTCCCCAGATCGGCGGCCGGAAAATGCATTCTGGCCGCAATTTGCGGCCAGATGGGAGAGTTGGGAGTTGGGGTTTGGGTCACTGGAGTCTGCTGCTATGTGGAGTATTTTGGTATATCTATTTTTATAAGATCAGTTCTGTATCAAAATCTGTAGTAGAATACCCTATTTCCCGTATTTTTTTAATCTTTCGTGACACGCGTGATACGTGTGTGTGGGTTTGGGGTTTCTGCGTATCGCGACGCGTCGAAGTGGCTTCAGGCGCGTAATCACACGTTTTAGCGTATCGCGCACACGCGCGCTTGGTTTGCGACACGGGTTTCTAGTTGACTTTAAATGTCGTGTTTGTACAGTTTTGATCTTATGAGTGATATATTGTGAAATTCTAGGATTCGCAGGCGAGTGCGACGGGCGCCGCGAAGGAGGGGAACAAGTCGTCGGCTATACCTAGCGAGAGACTACGGTGAGTAGATTTAATATCTACGGGGATATCGCCCGCATGGTGTTCTACGTCAGGGCTGATAGGATCTTATAGCTACATTTCCATACATTGACTGTTCATGGCTACTATTTAGTGCATACCACATTCCCTGATGTATGTATATAAACTAAAATTGATAGGACACCACACTCTTACTAACGGTTCATGTTGCACGAGCACTATCCTGCATATTACACACACACCGTTAGTAATTGCCATGACACTCACACTGTAGAATATCACATCGGATCATTATGTTGTAGATCATCTTTATGTGACTTGACACGATATTCATACTTGATGCATATATCACATCAGATCATTATGTTGTAGCTCATCTTTATGTGACTTGACACGATATTCATACTTGATGCATATATCACATCGGATCATTATGTTGTAGCTCATCTTTATGTGACTTGACACGATATTCATACTTGATGCATATATCACATCGGATCATTATGTTGTAGCTCATCTTTATGTGACTTGACATGATATTCATACTTGATGCATATATCACATCGGATCATTATGTTGTAGCTCATCTTTATGTGACTTGACATGATATTCATACTTGATGCACATATCATATCGGATCATTGACTTGCATATTGGTTTGGATTACATGTGATTTCTGGATTTGGGAACCGTGGCTATTTCAATATGTAATCATTTAAAAACCCGGTTCCCTTGATATGATATTTCGGTGTGTCCACCATGTGTTTCCTCATTGCTAGAGTGATATATGTGAACCCGAATCGAGGAGCTGGTTGAGGCCGATTACGGGTAAATGGTTGACCCGGTATGGTACCCCGGGACGAGAACGATTTCGCTGTGTAGTAGACGGTGAGCCTGGCAGAGGGACTACTTCCTACCGGTGATTGGTTGGACATGGTAGTTATTCGGAGGATACTGATCAGAGTCGATAGATGGATGCGGGATGATCCGTGCTGCCGGGGCCGAGGGCCGATACCGCAGGCGGAGCCCGTGGGCTAACCCGGACTGACGGGGCCCGATGGATGAGGATTTGCATGTCGATGCTGGACACGAGTATATATGATATTTGGGTGCCGATGTTGGGCACTCGTGATTCTCAGAGATTTACAGGATTTGAGAGCCGATGAGAGTGCCGGCGCCTGAGCTATTTGGGGGATCTGGGTGCATTGATGGACACCGATTATATATTCCACGTTGACATTCCGTGTAGATGTTATATTGCCTATGCTCAGCATTTATTATTGTACCTCATTCTGTAGTTATATTACCTGATAGAGCACTTGCATGATTATTGCACATATTTCTTATCACATATTGATATCATCTGTTGGCATATGATAGAGTAGCGCAGTACGTGCATGCTCGCGATTACCTTTATATGTTATCTCTATTCACGAGTTGGCAACTCACCCCCGTTGTGCCACAGTGTTTGCAGGTTGCCCTTCGGAGTAGTCGCGGCAGGCTGCGTTTTGCATCTTTTGACACAGATACCCCCATAGTTGGTGTACTAGCTCTTTTGCTGATAGGTGGGTTTTGTGCGGTATTTGTTTATCTTTCAGTTATGTACATTGTTGTATCTAGTATTCTCCATCTACCATGTATGTATTTGACTTAGAGATAGTGTGAGGACGGTGATGTATATTATTTGTATTCTGGTGTCGAACTCGTTGTGAGCCGACTGTACTTGCAGTTTGTTCTACCTGTGATGTTCCCACTTATGGATCTTGATCTTCACTACGGCGTCGTGTATTGCTATCTTGGTGATTGTTTACTTAGATTTCTTAACATGTTAGTAAGTGCTTTCATTTAAAACTTACAACACTCTATACTTTTACTGGTTTGATCTCTGGGTTTTCGGTTCACTTAGTCGCGTTACGCCTGTAGACGTTACGTGGTTAAGTGCCGGTCACGGGCCAAACTTTGGGACGTGGCAAAGTTGGTATCAGAGCGTAGGTTTTACCTTCGGAGTGTAGGATGACCCTGGTATGATGGAGTAGGTAGCTGCAGTAGAGTGGCGTAGCGTGCGTATATTCCGCGGCATACTCACGACACGGTACTCCGCCTAAGCGACCTTAGGACTTATTGATTGAAATTCCCTCATAATTGTATACATCCTTGCGATTCGATTTCTGTATCCTCATCGAATCCTACCTTCTTTTCAGCCATTATGCCGCCAAGGACTATGGGGGTGCAGAGAGTGGCCGTGAGAGCCGAGGTTCGAGTTGATTCATCTGAGACGAGGACTAATCTGAGTAGTACTCCTGTTGTACCAGGACATATTGTTTCCCCTACGACAGCTCAGATCGCTAGACTAGTGGTAGAGATGCAGGGCTTACGCCAGGCGATGAGCTCGTTGGTGGAGGTCGTTCGAGCGCAGCGACAGGTGGTTGTCACCCCTGTTACCCAGTTGTTCCTTGCGATCATCATGCAATATTCCGTTCCCTACATAGCACCGGTAGAGGCAGCCCCAGTTTACGGGACACGTCTTCCAGAGACCGTGAGAGTTCCAGAACAGTTGAGGAATCGTACTGGTGTACCAGCCCAGAGTAGAGGCTTAGGACGAGGACAGTTGTTTGGCTCTCATCCCAAGGGAGGACGGCAGCCAGCGCGTAGATGTTTACGATGTGGGAGCCTTCAACACCTCATCAGGCAGTGTTCCTTCACACCACGTCAGGGTCGTATTCTGAGACGTCGTGGATGCGGAAGGTTCGTGCAGAGGGGTCAGGTTAGTAGAGGAGGAGTTCGGTCAGTCGCAGATGAAGGGCAGGCACAAGTTTTCGCTTCGACTCATCGGGACGTGAGGGCATCCAACGCAGAGCTTTCAGGTACTCTTTCAGTATGTCCTTCGTTGCACACGTATTGTCTAATCCGGATCCTTGTGCTCGTATGTTTCCACGCGTATCCACACACATTTTGCTTGGTAAGCCGCTTGTTGTGACTACTCCTGTGGGAGAGTCGTTTGTTTTTAGGCACGTGTTCCGATCCTGTACCGTCCATATTGGCGAGAGAGAGTTGCCGGTCGATTTGATCCTTCTTGAGATGTTGGACTTCGACGTTCTTTTGGGCATGGATTGGTTAGCCACATGCTGTGCTTCTGTTGACTGCCGCGAGAAGACAGTTCGATTTTGTTTTCCCGGCGAGTTGGTTGTTGTTGTGTTGGGGGACCGTGGGGCCACCCCTCACAGTGTGATTTCTTCTTTTCACGCGGGACAGCTTTTGAGGAAGGGATGTCAGGGATTTCTCGCCTATATTTGCGATACTAGAGCTATAGTAGTTCCGTTGGATTAGGTTCCGATTGTTAGCGAGTTCCCTGATGTGCTCCTTGACGAGCTTCCTGGGCTACCGCCCGAGCATGACATTTCTTTCTGTATTGATTTGGTTTCTAGCACGGGGCCTAATTCAGTACCGCCTTATCGGATGGCCCCGGCGGAACTTAAGGAATTGAAGGGTCAGTTGCAAGATTTGCTGGATAAGGGACTTATTCGACCTAGTGTTTCTCCTTGGGGTGCTCCAGTCCTGTTCGTCAAGAAGAAGGACGGCAGTTTGCGTCTGTGTATCGACTACCGCTAGCTGAACAGGGTGACAGTGCAGAACAGGTATCCTTTGCCACGCATCGACGATTTGTTCGACCAGTTGCAGTGGGCAGGATACTTTTCGAGGATCGATTTGCGATCAGGCTACCATCAGCTGCGGGTTCGACAGGAGGACATTTCTAGGACAGCTTTCCGCACGCGCTACGGCCATTATGAGTTTTTGGTGATGTCGTTCAGACTCACCAACGCGCCAGCAGCATTCATGGACTTCATGAACCGTATTTTCCGGCCGTATCTTGAATTGTTCATCATAGTGTTCATTGACGTTATCTTGGTGTATTCTCGGAGTAGAGAGGAGCACGAGCAGCACCTGTGGATTACATTGCAAACCTTGAGGGAGCATCAGCTTTTCGCCAAATTCTCAAAGTGTGCTTTCTGGTTAGACAGCGTAGACTTCTTGGGGCACGTGATTACGCGAGATGGTATATGTGTAGACCCGAGGAAGATCGAGGCAGTTCGGAGTTGGCCTAGACCCACGTCTGTGACGGAGGTTCGCAGCTTTCTAGGGCTCGCAGGCTATTACAGGCGATTCGTGCAGGACTTCTCTCGCATTGCTACACCTTTGACCGGGTTGACCCGGAAGGGAGTTCGCTTCGATTGGACGGAGGAGTGTGAGCACAGTTTCTAGCAGCTACGGGCTCTACTGACTATGACACCAGTGCTAGCATTGCCTTCAGGATCAGGAGGATTTGTGGTCTACTGTGATGATTCACGAGTGGTGCTAGGGTGCGTATTGATGCAGCATGACAGGGTGATCGCGTATGCTTCGCGGAAATTAAAGAAACATGAACAGAATTACCCCACTCATGATCTGGAGATGGCTGCAGTGGTCTTTGCACTTAAGATCTGGCGACATTAGCTGTATGGAGAGTCGTGCCAGATATTCACTGACCATAAGAGCTTAAAGTATATATTTCAGCAGCGAGACCTGAACCTTAGATAGCGCCGATGGATGGAGTTAGTGAAGGACTACGATTGTGAGATCTTGTATCACCCGGGCAGGGCGAATGTAGTGGCGAATGCTTTGAGCAGGAGGCCCGGGGGTAGTCTATCTTGTTTGAGCGCAGTGCAGAGGCAGTCGTCGGCAGATTGGCAGATCTTATGCGACAGCCGGGTACAGTTCGAGTTTATGCCGATCGGAGGACAGATTGCGCATGTTCGTGCACACCCACAGTTGCTTGACCGTATACATGAGGCACAGCACAGTGATGACCGCTGTTCAGAGATCAGGACACAGATGGGACAGGGCAGATTTTCTGAGTTCATGATCGATGATCAGGGGATACTACGATTTGGGGCTAGACTGTGCATCCCAGATGCTGAGGGATTGCGGCGCGAGGTTCTTGGGGAGGCACATCGATCGGTATATAGTGTTCATCCCGGTTCCACCAAGATGTACCATGACTTGAGAGGTGTTTACTGGTGGGACGGAATGAAGAGAGACATCGCAGATCTTGTGTCGAGATGCCTGACTTGTCAGCAAGTCAAGGCTGAGCACCAGAGGCCGCGGGAGAGCTACAGTCGTTAACCATTCCGGAGTGGAAATGGGAGCAGACTTCTATGGACTTCATTGTGGGTCTACCCAGGACTAGTCGAGGGTATGACTCTGTCTGGGTGATCGTGGATCGTTTGACGAAAGCGGCTCACTTCCTACCGGTGAAGATGACTTTCGGATTTGCTCAGTATGCCCAGATTTACATTGACGAGATTGTACGACTGCACGGAGTTCCGACATGTATCGTGTCCGATAGAGGCACCCAGTTTACCAGCCGGCTATGGCAGAGACTTCAGGAGGCTTTGGGCACTCGCTTGAGTTTCAGCACAGCTTTTCATCCGCAGACCGACGGACAGTCAGAGTGGACTATTCAGACTCTCGAGGACATGCTCAGAGCATGCGTATTAGACTTCGGAGGTAGCTGGGATCATCATTTGCCCTTAGTAGAGTTCTCCTACAATAACAGCTACCAGGAGACCATTCAGATGGCACCATTTGAGGTTCTCTATGGGAGGAGATGCAGATTGCCCGCTTGTTGGACAGAACTCAGTGAGGGCAGTATCTTAGGGCCGCAGGTTGTGGATGAGACGACCGCGAAGATCCAGTTGATTCGCGATAGGATGAGAGCAGCCCAGAGTAGGCAGAGATCTTATGCGGACCGTCGTCGGCACAGACTTGAGTTTTCTGTTGGTGATCACGTTTTCTTGAGGGTCTCCCCAATGAAAGGTGTGATGAGATTTGGGAAGAAGGGGAAGCTTAGTCCCAGATTTGTGGGCCCCTTCGAGATCCTCGAGCGTGTTGGTGCAGTTGCGTATCGGTTGGCCCTTCCGCCCAGTTTTCCAGACGTGCACCCCGTATTTCATGTTTCGATGCTCCGCAGATATCTTCATGATCCTTCGCATGCGATTCGGCACCCGACGATCCAGCTTGAGCGTGACCTTTCCTATGCAGAGCAGCCGGTAATCATTTTGGATCGACAAGTGAAGAAATTGAGATCGAAGGACATACCGTCCGTCAAGGTTCTTTGGCGTGGTCCGATCCGAGAGGAGGTCACTTAGAAGACCGAGAGCGAGATGAGGAAGAGGTATCCCCATCTTTTTTAGGGTGCGTGTAGTTAGATTTTTAAATTCGGGGACCGAATTTCTTTAAGGGGGGTAGATTGTAACACTTTGAATTTCCGTTAGAATGTTTTTCGTGATAATTAGTAATTGTGCGTGTTATTATATATGTGTTCATAGGATTATTAGTTATTTTAGTCGGGTTTACCCTAATTGGAAAATTTTCCATTTTTGTAGTGTACACTTGCACACTTGCCATGTTGTAACCTAGGTTAAAGTGTTAGCCATTCTTTCCTTGCATGTTTCCTTGTTAATTCCCCACCATATTTTTATCAAAATAAAACCCCGTTTAATAATTCTTTTAGCAATAGAAAAAGGAGGAATGGTGGTTTGGTAGAAATTGACTTTTTGTGACCCTTTTTCTCTCTCTCCTTTTCTCTTCCTCTCTTCTGATGCTCCAGCAGAATTCCAGCAGCAATAACACCATATTTTCTTCATCTCTTCATTTCCCTTGAAGCCAAACAAAACCCTACACAAAACCCCTCACCTCCTTCACTCTAAAGCTTAGAAAAAAGGGTTCTTTTGGGTTTTTGGTGGCCAATCTGTGCAAGTGAGGGCAAGGGCTGGAGTTTTAGCTTCACTAGGATCCTTTGAAGGTATATAGCTCATATTTAACACTCCTTTTCATAACTTGTAGTAATTCTAGCTAAATATCACTTTTTGTGCATTGTTTTGTGCTATTGAAGGGATTTAGTGATAATAGGTTAAAATTAGCATTTTTATGGCTTGATTAGCTTGGTGATGAGTTGTTAGGATGGTTTTAAACTGGGGTTTTGCTTCAGGTTTCATAAAAATGCCCTAAAGTTTCATTTTAGTGTAAAAGTGTGGGTTTTAACTAGAAATAGGGCTCTGTTGGATCTGCTGCTACCCGGGTTGTTTCAGAATGAAACTAGATTGTACTGTGGCATGTATGGGGGGTATAGAGTGCACACACCAAACCTGGGGGCCCAATTCCCCAGATCGGCCGCCGGAAAATGCATTCTGGCCGCAATTTGCGGCCAGATGGGAGAGTTGGGAGTTAGGGTTTGGGTCACTGGAGTCTGCTGCTATGCGGAGCATTTTGGTATATCTATTTTTATAAGATCAGTTCTGTATCAAAATCTGGAGTAGAATACCCTATTTCCCGTATTCTTTTAATCTTTCGCGACACGCGTGATACGTGTGTGTGGGTTTGGGGTTTCTGCGTATCGCGACGCATCGGAGTGGCTTCAGGCGTGTAATCACACGTTTTAGCGTATCGCGTACACGCACGCTTGGTTTGCGACACGGGTTTCTAGTTGACTTTAAATGTCGTGTTTGTATAGTTTTGAGCTTATGAGTGATATATTGTGAAATTCTAGGATTCGCAGGCGAGTGCGACGGGCGCCGCGAAGGAGGGGAACAAGTCGTCGGCTATACCTAGCGAGAGACTACGGTGAGTAGATTTAACATCTACGGGGATATCGCCCGCATGGCGTTCTACGTCAGGGCTGATAGGATCTTATATCTACATTTCCATACATTGACTGTTCATGGCTACTATTTAGTGCATACCACATTCCCTGATGTATGTATATAAACTAAAATTGATAGGACACCGCACTCTTACTAACGGTTCATGTTGCACGAGCACTATCCTGTATGTTACACACACATCGTTAGTAATTGCCATGACACTCACACTGTAGAATATCACATCGGATCATTATGTTGTAGCTCATCTTTATGTGACTTGACACGATATTCATACTTGATGCATATATCACATCGGATCATTATGTTGTAGCTCATCTTTATGTGACTTGACACGATATTCATGCTTGATGCATATATCACATCGGATCATTATTTTGTAGCTCATCTTTATGTGACTTGACACGATATTCATACTTGATGCATATATCACATCGGATCATTATGTTATAGCTCATCTTTATGTAACTTGACACGATATTCATACTTGATGCATATATCACATCGGATCATTATGTTGTAGCTCATCTTTATGTGACTTGACACGATATTCATACTTGATGCATATATCACATCGGATCATTATGTTGTAGCTCATCTTTATGTGACTTGACATGATATTCATACTTGATGCATATATCACATCGGATCATTATATTGTAGCTCATCTTTATGTGACTTGACATGATATTCATACTTGATGCACATATCATATCGGATCATTGACTTGCATATTGGTTTGGATTACATGTGATTTCTGGATTTGGGAACCGTGGCTATTTCAAATATGTAATCATTTAAAAACCCGGTTCCCTTGATATGATATTTCGGTGCGTCCACCATGTGTTTCGTCGGTGCTAGAGTGATATATGTGAACCCGAATCGAGGAGCTGGTTGCGGCCGATTACGGGTACATGGTGGACCCGGTATGGTACCCCGGGGCGAGAACGGTTTCGCTGTGTAGTAGACGGTGAGCCTGGCAGAGGGACTACTACCTACCGTTGATTGGTTGGACCTGGCAGTTATCCGGACCAATATGCAAGTCAATGATCCGATAGGTGGGTTTTGTGCGGTATCTGTTTAGCTTTCTGTTATGTACATTGTTGTATCTAGTATTCTCCATCTACCATGTATGTATTTGACTTAGAGATAGTGTGAGGACGGTGATGTATATTATTTGTATTCTGGTGTCGAGCTCGTTGTGAGCCGACTGTACTTGCAGTTTGTTCTACCTGTGATGTTCCCACTTGTGGATCTTGATCTTCGCTACGGCGTCGTATATTGCTATCTTGGTGATTGTTTACTTAGATTTCTTAACATGTTAGTAAGTGCTTTCATTTAAAACTTACAACACTCTATACTTTTACTGGTTTGATCTCTGGGTTTTCGGTTCACTTAGTCGCGTTACGCCTGTAGACGTTACGTGGTTAAGCGCCGGTCACGGGCCAAAATTTGGGACGTGACATCAGAGATGGTATGCGGGTGCTCAGTGGAGACTGGGTACACTGAACGGACTCGCCGAGAACTCCCTGATGGTATTATACCTCACGTCAGAAGGCAGTTCTCTGGTGACACTGGTACAGCTTAGTCTGTTGAACCGAGATCGTCATAGAGTCTTGTGTGTCTCCCACTGTGCTTTGATTTCCATCCTACTACGGCTCTACTGAGTCGTGCAAACAGGTGGTTTTTGGGTACAGTCCCGATTCACATGGAGGCAATGAGCGATAGGAGGGGATTCGTCTCTCCCGGTATTGGGGGTTGATGTTGCGCTATGCTCGACTGGCCATAACTGGAAATCTCTGGCCAGGGTTGCAGTGATTTACTGGTAAGAGTTATCAGTAGTCTCACGCTTGTTATGGACCTTACATCGGCATGACTTATCGAGCTACTGGGGTCTGACGTTTACCACCCCTAGGTGAGATATGCGACATATCAGACGATCAGACCGGACTGTACGGTAAGTGTTGCTGGTTGGATTCACAGGAGTGTGAGCGGGCTTGCTCGTTGATCTTCTGATCGCTCAATACCCGTGTGGCCGTTACGTTTAGCAGACCGCTTGCGGCTTGTGGGTGTTTGATATGATCATCACCTGCTGCCGGCGTATTGACGAGTCTTTAGAGTCCTACACAGTGTTAGTTATATGTATGCCCTAGAGGCCATTACTGTACATAGGATGTATATTGTAGTGGATGCTGGGACATATATAGGGAGGACTTTCTTGCTCGACATGATAGTATGCTATCTGGTTGATCTTTACCTTAACGTGTATACTGTTTGTCTCTCTGTTACATGTTGGTAAAGCTCTTAGGATGTGTGCTTGACTACCTGGACTATGATGCGGATCATACTAGTGGGGACATGGTAGTCTATAAGTACATCCTTCAAAGTCCCTAGTCGTGGGTGTATCGAGACGGGGCATCGATATACCAGAGTAGACTAGCGTATACCTTCTCGACCCATACAGATGGACGATGGATGATCCCATATCCATTGGTGTTTGACATCAGAGATGATATACGGGTGCTCAGTAGAGACTGGGTACACTGGACGGACTCGCCGAGAACTCCCAGATGGTATTATACCTCATGTCAGATGTCAGTTCTCTGGTGACATTGGTACAGAGTAGTCTGTTCACCCGAGATCGTCATAGAGTCTTGTGTGGTTCCCACTGTGCTTTGATTTCCATCTTACCACATCCAAAAGGGCGTGCAAAACTGTGGTTTTTGGGTACAGTCCCGAGTCACATGGAGGCAATGAGCGATAGGAGGGGATTCGTCTCTCCCGGTATAGGGAGTTGATGTTGCGCTGTGTTCGATTGGCTATAACAGGAAATCCCTGGCCAGGGTTGTTGAGATTTACTGGTAAGTGTTACCAGTAGTTTCTCGAAATGTTATAGACCTCATATCGACACGACTTATCAAGCTATTGGGGTCTGACGTTTACCACCCCTAGGCGAGATATGCGACATATCAGACGATCAGACCGGACTGTACGGTAGTGTTACTGGTTGGATTCACTGGAGTGTGAGCGGGCTTGCTCGTCGATCTTCAGATCGCTCAATACTCGGGTGGCCATTACGTTTAGCAGACCTCTTGCGGCTTGTGGGTGTTTGATATGATCATCATCTGCTGCCGGCGTATTGACGAGTCTTTAGAGTCCTACACAGAGGTTTCCTGGCTCAAGCGAAACGAAATAGGAGCGCATATGAGATATGTGCGGGACCGAGAATAATGCTTGTATGTGATACCGTATTCTATTCTCGCGATGAATGTGTCGAATGGTTGTATGCGATATAACCTAGTTATCGATTCAAGCATTGATTCGATAAACCGATACATAGGATACTAGTCGGTTATATGCGATATGACCGGATCGTTAAATCAAGTGTTGATTTAATGATTTAATGCATAATTATATATTTGATATATTACTTTGCATTAACTAGTATTGGTTCACTTTAAATGGATTTTCTCACTTGGATTGTGCACATTGTATATGTGATATACATTTGTACATTTGATTGTATCATGTTTGATGATACATGATAGTTTGGTGTATGGATTAAACCATGGTTGGTCAATGGTTAGGGTTTCTTTTGCTTCATTTATCCATTTTGTTTATTTTAGCAAAAGAAAATAATGAAGAGATAATGGTGGCTTTCTTTGTTTGTTTATGAACCTTCATGAAGGTTTGACCAAAATGACCATTTTGTCTTCATGTCTTAACCCAACCATTCACTAACCCTTGTTAATTCTCTACACCTAACTATGGTTTGATTATGATAAGGATGATTATTCTTTTCTATTCTTTAATTCTTATAATAACTTATCATCTTCTTCCTCTTCTTCTTCTTCATGAAGAAACCTTACTTCATCAATGGTGGATTGATGAAACAAGTGAGAAATCCAATTCTAAAGTCTACCCACTTCCTATTTCTTCATCCTCTACCTCTTGCCAAGTAGTAGAGTGTGTTCTCTTTACAAGTTTTTGGACTTGGTGAAGTTGGAGCTTGATCTAGCAATGCCTCGACGTAGATCATCTTCGGCATCGTCGTCGATGACCTAGCCCGTCCATTCTCCGATGAAGCCGACGCTAGAGCCCGGGGTTCGACTTGGACAGCGAGGAGACCTCATTGCGGAGCTATGGAGGTGGAGCACCGGATCTACAAAGGTTGTATTTCCGTTATTCTTATAGTTAAGTGTTAACTAGTTTACTTTTCGCCTAGATTTCTAGCCAACGATCCGTAGTCGGGTTTCTCGGCACCTAGATTTTTTGAAATTGGCATGGTTGATGCCTTGTGAGACCTCATTAGGGTGCCTAGGAACCCTACAGTGGTATCAGAGCCTAGCTAGAGCCTTAGGCGAAGTCTAGACGACGTTTGAATCCCGATCGAACCTGAAACCCCTTTTTTCCCATGCTCTCTGTACTTTTTTCAAAACAGTGCATTTTTCCACATTAAAAATATGCAGAAAATTAAGCAGGGTATTATATGAATTACTGTGAAATACGGGGGCCTAATTCAATTAAACCACCGCGGAAACGCGGCACATTCTTGGCATGTGCGGCGGTTCCGCGGCCTTATGGTCACCTCTTGCGTTGACTTTTCCACAGTAATTCCTATTTTACAGTGATGAGTTCTCTGGGTATTTTTAATATTTATTCAAGAGTTGAATAATCTGGGATGTTTTGGAGATTCGATGATTCGATCGGGTTTATCAGACTTTGTCTATTTGGCTTTCCGGATAATTTTAGAATATGTTAAAAAGTTCGACCGGGTATAAATACCCAATTTTTCCCCTGTGGGGAAATTTCCAAGTGTTGGATTTTTCCGTAGTTTAACGACGTTCTAAGTAGTGCAAGTAACGCGATGGTCCCTCTAGAAGACAACAAACCTTAACTCGATTATGTGACCGTCTTGAACTGCCCTTTGAACCTTCGGGTTTGGGGCAGTACGTCGTGCCACATGTGAGGCGTTGGCTTGACCCTTCTACGGCTGGACCGTTGGTACTGAGGCACGAACTGAATGTTGTTAGACTTGTTTCATGTGATGAGCTGTATCGGGAAAACTTGGGTGTTCGATTGTTCGATCGGAAAGTTTAACATTTTCTATTTATCCGGAATGGGATACAATAATTGGAATTCACAATTAGTTATGAGATAACTGAATGAATGTTATAAACATAGCACTTTAGTCTCACTTGATCGGTTGCCACGGAATTTTGATGTGATCAAAAGTCCGTCGCAATCACGTAGCGTACGCGGATACTCGCCGGGTAAACTTAATAGACAGCCTCACCCCATAGCCCCGACCAAGTGACTGTAGGAGAACCCCGTCGCCGAAAGCATCCGTCTGGGTGCTCGGGGTAGCGGTGTTCCGCCTTGGTGCACTTCGTCGACGGCGTCAGGGGGTGCGGCCGCCTACTAAAGTTTGCGACGAGCATTCGATCAGGATGTCGGGAATCTTGTTGAATTACCCGACTTGGTATTGAAAAGTGTTTTCGATTTTGAGACTAAAATGCGGGGTTTATAATAGTTAGGCATGCGATGTCTAAGTAATTCATTTGGTCAGGCATGTGATGTCTGAGGAGGTTGCGGATTCCAACTGTTGTAGTTTTACACTTTCTTTTCTGTGACCGTAAGTGTAATATGTGATATCGCCGGTTTCGTTGCTATATGTCAACGACAATTGGGATGCGCATATTTACTTACGTTGATGACATGTGATGTTATGTGTTGCTGGATATGTTATATTGGATCGTCGTGTTTGAATAGCCGGGTTTTTTTTTATGTGAGATGAGTATTTTTCATTTTCATTCATGTAAAAACTTGTATGTAATATTCTTTTATTGGGGCACTTCCAGGTTGCGGAAGATGTCACCCTTTGTATATTATTTACTTTTCCGCACTAGGATAGACCCAAGGAGGGGAGCACAAGTAACCGGGTTCTGGAGTCCAGTGGGAGACCAACTCGAGGAGTCGAGTCCGGGTCTCCTAACTCTAGAATTGGTAGAGTTGCTTGCCGCTCTCGTAGGGGTCTAGGGGTGTGGGTTTGGCTATTCATCGCGACCGTGGAATCCGTGTTTTATACTGGCTCGTATTGAAAACACGGACGTCCTAGTATATCCAATATTTCATATGATTCTTCTGCTGCGATATCTGTGATGTGATCATGTGATGTTCTGTGATAGATACAATATATAGTATATATGATATATTATATAGACGTTACTTATGTTTTACACCCGCGCTAGCCCTGCCCTGCTCTGTCGTTAGTTACCTAACCTAACGGTGCACGAGGGGACATCGAGGCGAATGCGGATGGCATAAGTGTACGTCGTATTTATCTGTGATGTTTAGGTATTTTAAATGATGGGACTTCATTAATGTGATTAATGAAATAAAAGAAACCTAAGATGTTGTAGAATCGAATTTCAAAATAAAAAAGGTAGCTACAGTTCTTGCTTTGCACAGCGGTATATGTGATATATCCTGCACCTTATTCGATGAGGAAAGGACCGAGATCCTTTCACCGGGAGTGACTCCTTTAGCAATAACTGGCAGATGCTACACACTCGGTTTGTCTTTTGATTGCTTTTAAGAGTTTTTGCTTTGCACAGTGATATATATGATATATCCCGCACCTCATTCGACGAGGAAAGGACCGACGATCCCTTCACCGGGAGTGACTCCTTTAGCAAAACTGGAAAAGCCTCAAAAACACTCCATTTTAAAATTCATTCGATCCTACAGCGATATCAAGTTCATTACGCAATAGGTTTTCAGAAAAACCTGTCGTAGCCCTCCGTCATTTCAGATAAATCCTGTTTAGTATTCGTGCTGCGTTTGTTGACCTTGTCAAGGCGCAGTGTGCGGTAGCTAACCAGTATTTATCTGCTTATGCATATAATGCAGATTGGGTTAGGGTAGTCGTGCGGCCTTGTTGACCTTGTCAAGGGTCGTGCGGGTGGGTTTGATTCAATCAAGAAATGACGGGTCGAAATTGACTTGCGGTCTATGGTTTGTTGACCTTGTCAAGGTCATAGATCGTTTGGGGCAAAATATTATCGGGAATTTCAAGTGTTGAAATTTGCAATGAGATTGCATACCTTCTATGAGATAGTTGGATCCCGATACCCGCTGCGAGTAATTGTTACTCCTGGGAGAGTTTTACGCATTACAATTAGCCGATCAAGTAGGTGTCTAGAAAGGTGTCAACGGGGTTACGCCTCTGGGAAAACGAGGTTTACATTAATTAGGTTCGTGCGAAAGCACGGGGGACCTCCCTCAAAGTACCGACACTGGCCTGGCTGAAAGATTGGCGAACTTGTAGTGTGTAATTAATCCCGGCTAGTCTTTTCTTTTAGGGTTTGAAGGAAGATTTGATAAAAAGCAGTGGGAGCCATCCTGATTAGATAAAATAAAAACCAATCTATTCTTGCAAGAGCGCACGCTGAGTGTTTTCTTCTCTCTCTCTCCAGGTAGCGACCATATCACGCCTTAATCAAGATAATAATACGGAATATTGACCGAACCCGCTTGTTATACTGTGCTGGGGAACGTTGGTCCCGCTCCAACTTATAATTGTTATAAGACAGAGCAGGAAATAGGGGATTACCAGAATTCCCGTGCCGCCCAAACGAAGAGAGTGCATGCTGATGCATCATCTTCGGGTGTGTTCATTACAGAGAACTGTTTCTCAGTATCCTTTACGTCCTGGGTATGTGATACCAGATCAGGATCCCAGATATGTAATATGTTACATAGGGCTACAGAAAGGTAGAGAACTGAGAACGGGTGATAAGTTTCATGAGGCAGAAAACGGGGCAAGAGTTGCAGCCAGGTCTGTTGGTCACTGTCACCCTGTATTACCAATACATTGATTCTGAACGAATGTTATTAGATACCGAACCTGATATACAAAATCATATCTGTCTCTTTATTAGTAAAGAAACGATAAAATTTTGTATTGTTGGATAATGTTTTGAACATTTCCTGTATCAAAAGTTGATCGGTTCAGGCACGTTATCTAAAAGCATTGATGTTCTAAATCAAACTACAGTTCTTAGTATATGGAACACACATAAGAGGAAGAGTTCAGAAATGAACGGATCCTTCTTAAGGTATTGTAGACTAGGTCAGATCAATGCGACCCGACTAGCTAGAGTTACATAAAGATGCATATTTAAATTAGTTTGAATTTACATCTTGTGAAACTCGCCAGTCATGTCACAAAGATAAGATGACCACAGCTCTGTTTATTGGAAACAGAGAAAGAGTTAGTGAACTCTTGGGATGATACATGTTGATGTATGTAGGTCCCCTGTCTGCATATGCCAGGACTGGTTCTTTGTACTTCGTTACATTCTCTGATGATCTTTCGAGATTCAGACCTATGTTCCTGTTGAAACACAAGTCCGAATCTTTTGAGATATTCTCAGAATATAAGTTAGAAGTAGAGAACCAAAATACGGGTAAAAGTATTATGTCCTTTGATGTGGTCAAGGAGGAGAATACTTGTGCACGGAATTCCTGGACTTTTCTAAAGGAGAATGAGATTCTCTCTCAGCATTACTCCTCCGAATACACCATAGCACGATGGTATATCGGGACGGAGCAATAACACCCTATGTGATAAGGTGTGCTCTATGATGAGTACTACTGAGTTACCTATTTCCTTTTGGGAGTTATGCACTTGAGAAGCTGCATACCTATTGAATTAGGTTCGAATCAAATCAGTTGCCTACCGTTTCATATGTGATATGGAAAGGGAAGAGCCCATATCTTAAGTTAGTTAAGATTTGGGGTTGTCCGGCCTATGTTTAAAGGCAAAATCCGGACAAGCTCGAGGAAAGGTCTGTTATGTAGAACTGGAAATGTTCCAGCTATACAATATGCAGTTGATGATTTGATAGAACTAAAGGATTCAATAGTTACCAATGAACCTCAGCCTCTCCGCCGATCTAGTAGGGTTCCTCACCCACCTGAGAGATACTTCGGTTTCTCTATGACAGTGGGAGCGAGGATTGCATCATGAGATGATGACCCAACTAGTTTCGAGCTGGCCATCAGGAGTGGGACTCTGTAAGAATGGCTGGATGCTTAGCGATCTGAGATGGAATCCTTATACACCAACAAAGTATGGACTTTGGTTGCTCTATCTGAAGGGTTAAATCCCCATCAGGAGAAAGTATATCTTGAGAAGATTACTTGGTGTATATGGAAAAGTTGAGACTTTCAAAGCTAGACTTGTTAAAGCTTTTCGTCATCGACCAGGCGTGGATTATGATGAAACCTTTTCCAATGGCTATGCTTAAGTCCATCCAGATCCTACTTGCCACGGCTACATACCATGACTACGATATCTGGCGGTTGGGTGCCATGACTGCTTCTCTAAATGATGTTTTAGAAGAGGGAGTCTATAAGTACACAGCCAGAGGGCCTCGTAGACAGTGGGAGCAGCGGAAACGTGTGCAAGATGTTTTATGTGATAAAGCAGGCATCGCGGAGTTGGAACATCTGTTTTGATATAGTAGTCAAACAGTTTGACATCATCAAAATGGTAGATGAACCTTGTATTAACAAAAAGGTAGTAGGGAGTATGGTGACGATCCTCGTAGAGTACGTGGATGACATACTCTTGATAGGGAAGGAGTTTCCTATGCTACGCTCGGTTAATCTCCGCTTATCACAATGATTCTCCATATAGGATCAAAGTGATACCTCCTAAATCCTGGGTTTTGGATCTATGAGATAGATCTAATTGGATGTTAGGATTCTCACTAGTTATAGTGAGATGGTATCAACCGATCGTGGGGAAAATCACTGGAAGGGTTCCAGGGTGATAAAGACGACTGAATGTCAGTCGCAGGCATTGTCTTTACCCTCAGTAAAAGGGACGGTATGTTGGAAAAGTTCCAAGCTAGATACCGTGGCATACTAGACGATAAAGGCTGGATACATCGCTACTTAAGATGCTACCAAAGAGGCAGTCTGGGTGTATATTAGTTCACAAGATGAACTTTGTTCCTCCCATTGTGTGACAATGGAGTTGTGGCTTATGCCAAGGAACGCCGGTCCCATCAGTGATCCAGACATATTCTAAGGAAGTGTCACCTGATCATGGAGATGGATGATCTCCAGGGTGATCGAGGTTTGGAGAGTAGACTCAGAGGACAACACAGCGGATCCACTCACAAAGGCCTGTTCCCAGAGAGAGATTTTTATGGGATGGTTGAGTATGAGATACTACAACCACTGCTACAGATGGCCCTAGTGCAAGTGGGAGATTGTTAGTTATATGAATGCCCTAGAGGCCATTACTGTACATAGGATGTATATTGTAGTGGATGCTGGGACATATATAGGGAGGACTTTCTTGCTCGACATGATAATATGCTATCTGGTTGATCTTTACCTTAACGTGTATACTGTTTGTCTCTCTGTTACATGTTGGTAAAGCCCTTAGGATGTGTGCTTGACTACCTGGACTATGATGCAGATCATACTAGTGGGGACATGGTAGTCTATAAGTACATCCTTCAAAGTCCCTAGTCGTGGGTGTATCGAGACGGGGCATCGATATACCAGAGTAGACTAGCGTATACCTTCTCGACCCATACAGATGGGCGATGGATGATCCCATATCCATTGGTGTTTGACATCAGAGATGATATACGGGTGCTCAGTAGAGACTGGGTATACTAGACGGACTCACCGAGAACTCCCAGATGGTATTATACCTCACGTCAGATGGCAGTTCTCTGGTGACACTGGTACAGAGTAGTCTGTTGACCCGAGATCGTCATAGAGTCTTGTGTGGTTCCCACTGTGCTTTGATTTCCATCTTACCATGTCCAAGAGGGCATGCAAAACGGTGGTTTTTGGGTACAGTCCCGAGTCACATGGAGGCAATGAGCGATAGGAGGGGATTCGTCTCTCCCGGTATAGAGAGTTGATGTTGCGCTGTGTTCGATTGGCTATAACAGGAAATCCCTGGCCAGGGTTGTTGAGATTTACTGGTAAGTGTTACCAGTAGTTTCTCGAAATGTTATAGACCTCATATCGACACGACTTATCAAGCTATTGGGGTCTGACGTTTACCATCCCTAGGCGAGATATGCGACATATCAGACGATCAGACCGGACTGTACGGTAGTGTTACTGGTTGGATTCACTGGAGTGTGAGCGGGCTTGCTCGTCGATCTTCAGATCGCTCAATACCTGGGTGGCCGTTACGTTTAGCAGACCGTTTGCGGCTTGTGGGTGTTTGATATGATCATCATCTGCTGCCGGCGTATTGACGAGTCTTTAGAGTCCTACACAGAGGTTTCCTGGCTCAAGCGAAACGAAATAGGAGCGCATATGAGATATGTGCGGGACCGAGAATAATGCGTGTATGTGATACCGTATTCTATTCTCGTGATGAATGTGTCGAATGGTTGTATGGGATATAACCTAGTTATCGATTCAAGCATTGATTCGATAAACCGATACATAGGATACTAGTCGGTTATATGCGATATGACCGGATCGTTAAATCAAGTGTTAATTTAATGATTTAATGCATAATTATATATTTGATATATTACTTTGCATTAACTAGTATTGGTTCACTTTAAATGGATTTTCTCACTTGGATTGTGCACATTGTATATGTGATATACATTTGTACATTTGATTGTATCATGTTTGATGATACATGATAGTTTGGTGTATGGATTAAACCATGGTTGGTCAATGGTTAGGGTTTCTTTTGCTTCATTTATCCATTTTGTTTATTTTAGCAAAAGAAAATAATGAAGAGATAATGGTGGCTTTCTTTGTTTGTTTATGAACCTTCATGAAGGTTTGACCAAAGTGACCATTTTGTCTTCATGTCTTAACCCAACCATTCACTAACCCTTGTTAATTCTCTACACCTAACTATGGTTTGATTATGATAAGGATGATTATTCTTTTCTATTCTTTAATTCTTATAATAACTTATCATCTTCTTCCTCTTCTTCTTCTTCATGAAGAAACCTTACTTCATCAATGGTGGATTGATGAAACAAGTGAGAAATCCAATTCTAAAGTCTACCCACTTCCTATTTCTTCATCCTCTACCTCTTGCCAAGTAGTAGAGTGTGTTCTCTTCACAAGTTTTTGGACTTGGTGAAGTTGGAGCTTGATCTAGCAATGCCTCGACGTAGATCATCTTCGGCATCGTCGTCGATGACCTAGCCCGTCCATTCTCCGATGAAGCCGACGCTAGAGCCCGGGGTTCGACTTGGACAGCGAGGAGACCTCATTGCGGAGCTATGGAGGTGGAGCACCGGATCTACAAAGGTTGTATTTCCGTTATTCTTATAGTTAAGTGTTAACTAGTTTACTTTTCGCCTAGATTTCTAGCCAACGATCCGTAGTCGGGTTTCTCGGCACCTAGATTTTTTGAAATTGGCATGGTTGATGCCTTGTGAGACCTCATTAGGGTGCCTAGGAACCCTACACACAGAGATTTCCTGGCTCAAGCGAAACGAAATTGGAGCGCATATGAGATATGTGCGGGACCGAGAATAATACCAGTATGTGATACTGTATTCTATTCTCGCGATTTGTATCATTGGACGGTTATATATGATATAGCCGGGTTACCGAATCAAATGTTGATTCGATATATTGATACACTTGATATTAGTCGGTTATATGCAGTATGACCGGATCATTAAATCAAGTGTTGATTTAATGATTTAATGTATAATTATATATTTGATATATTACTTTACATTAACTAGTATTGGTTCACTTAAGATTATTTTTCTCACTTGTTTGTGCACAAGTAGTATATGTGATATATTTTTGTGCACTAGATTGTATCATGTTTGATGATACATGCAAACTTGGGTGGGTGTATGCTATACACCATGTTTAGTTAATGGTTAGGGTTTCCATTACCTTATTTATTTATTTATTTGTTTATTTATTTATTTTGGTAAAATAGAATGGTTGCTTTCTTTGCCTTTATGCAAGAAGCTTCTTGATGCTTCATGCATCTTTGACAAAGTAACCATTTTGTTTTATTCCTTAACCCTAACCATTTACCTAAACTCTAGTTTATTCTCTACATGTGTTAGCCTCACCCATGGTTGAATTATGATAAGATCACTTGATTTATTATTATTCATCAATTGATTTTATTATTCTTATCATATTCTTTTCTTCTTCAAGAAGAAGAAACCATGCTACCTTCAATGGTGCCATGATCAAAAGAGTGAGAAATCCAAATCCAAAATGAACCCACTTCCTATTTTTTCATCCTCTACCACTTGCCATGTAGTAGAGTGTGTTATCTTCACAAGTTCTATGACCAAGTGAAGATGGAGCTTGATCTTGAGTTGCCTCGACGTAGATCATCTTCGGCATCGAAGTCGACGACCTAGCCCGATCATTTCTTCGACGAAACCATCGCCAGAGTCCGGGATCCGATGATCGCAGCGGAGGGACGTCATCACGGAGCTAAGGAAGTGGAGGACCGGATCTACAAAGGTTGTAGCCCCTTTCACTTTCTAGTAAAGTTGTTTACTTGTTGTAGTTTCGCCTTGACCTCTAGTTAACGATCTATATTAGGGTTCTTTAGCACACATAAATTTTTGAATTAGACATGTTTGATCAGTTGTAGAACCTCATGGGTGTGCCTAGGAACCCTACAAGAAATACTATAAGCCCTTGTCAGCAAAAACATCATAGGATCTAATGTACTTGGATAGTGATTATACCTATGATATTGAGCCCTTCGGGTCTTCAAAATCCTCTTCCTTAGCTCCTTGTTCGTCGGGATCGAGCTTGCTTGTTGGTCTTCTCCTGTCAAAGACGATTTACCCGAGAATTTGTAGTTCAAGCTTCAACTTCAAAAATGAATTAACTAAATGACCTAGTTTGCAAATCAAGATTATTTAGAAAATGTAGAGAGTGTTAATTAGATTTTTCTATCTCCAAAACCCTATGGTTCTCAACACATGAGAGGGGTTAGGATTGAATAAGAGCTCAAGAGAGGAAAGAGAAGGCAATGGTGAGAATGAGAGGAAAATGGCTAGAAAAAAAATATGTATCATAATACTTTTTCCACATAAAATAAGTAGCCATGCTTGAATAGTTCTCACATATGAATAAACAAATCAAATAGCCATACCTCTCACCATGCTCAAAATCGCCTCACCTCTTGTCACGACCCAAAAAAGGCACGCGACTGACACTTGAATCATGTGAAATCTATTGGACTCTACCTAATTCAAGTAAGCCAAAAGCTCAGAAATCTAAACCTTTTTAGGGAAAATAGTGGAGTTGAAGTTTTGAAATAAAGGTTTATTGAAATCAGGTTCTTCCTTTAAAACATAAGTAGCTTCATAGGAAAACAATGTTTTGTAACTATCTTAAAAACATGTTTCGTCGTTTGAAATTTAGGAAGCACCTCCTTTGTATATTTTAACCCGAAAACATTACACTGCAATAATAGGAATAGGCATCCCCAGAGGGAGCTAGCTCATCTCCAATTGGCAGAAACAACCACGCAATGATATAAATATACAACGCCGAAAGCGAGGATCAAAAAAAGAAAGAAAATAAAGAAACCAAAGCATCATCAAGAAACCAGAAACAATAATAATTACATGAGTGTGATTCTAAGTCCGAAAGAATATACAACTCGAGATTTCTAAGTCTACAAATATACATAGTCTGGTTGATGGAGCTTTTAACTAGATATAACTGAATGAATATACAAGTATATAATGGTGGTCACGATGCAAAAGTATCCCACCTATCAATGCAATCACCCTGAAGAAGGTAATGTGCCAGCAAGCCGCAACGAAATCTGTGCAGTCGAACCTGCAAGAAAACTGTGGCACAACGGGGGTGGGTTGCCAACTCGTGAGTAGAAGATATCACCGAGTAGAAACCGAATGTATGACTATCTCCTAGGTCATACAGTACAATAATAATATAATAATAACACGATAACATCAAGTAACAGCAAAGGAAATAATATAAGCATATGTATAATATTAAGTACTCGTGTCCATGTCACAAGGTAACTACATGTCATGTGTATCATGTATAAATGCATTATCAAATGGGTGTGTCCAGCAACAACACACAAAATCACGATAAATCCTGAGTGCCCAGCATCGACACTCGAAAACATCATGAAAACTGTATCCAGCAGTGACACATAATCTTCATAACTCGGGCTTCATCAGTCCGGATTGACCCATATCATCTGATCTCACGACTACGGTCGGTATCCTCCGGATGTCCGCCGCGCCAAATATCACCGGTCGGTAGTGCTCCCCTGCCAGGCTCAACGTCTCTCTATACGACCTTCTTGCCCTGGGGTACCGCACCGGGCCACCATATACCCGCAGACGATGTCTCCTCGCTCCTCGAATCGGGTAATCATATACATGTATGCTCAAGAACCAAGAAATCTCATGTTGGACGCCACACATCATATCAAGGAAAACCGCATTTTTCTTTCAAAAGGAGCATAAGTTTTTAATTTCACATGCGGTTTCCAAAATCCAGAAATCTCATGAAAATTGGAATCTCATAATCATGAGCTAATAATGAACAATGAATGTCGGCATAGAGCCCAACTGCAGTACATAACCAGAATGTATGTATGTGAATGCATGTGGCATCTAAGAAAGAAATACAAAGTCTAAACTAGCATATGATATCATGAATGCAAAACAGTACTACTTACCTACAATTTATTAGGTTAAATGCATGAAGTAACGGTTACTAAAGTGTATGTGACATGGCAATTACCGATGCTGATGTGTGTGAGCCGGCAAGTAAGTGTATGTGCAACATACGCATCATCGGTAATGGTGTATGTGTCCTAACAGACGAGATCATAACAAAAAGTAAACAGTGAAAGCAACAATAAGATATATAAATCTATATACGAGCCATACCGTTTATCATGTTTAAATAGCATGAATCGTTGTTTTTAGAAAAGTAGGGAGTACGGTATTTTTGAGAAAAGAGATGTCTTTTGAAAATCCGTAGCGTCCCTCGGTTTATCCTTTGAAAATGCCTACGATTCTTTAGTTTTGAAAATAGGTATGACTCGAGCCTAAGCTAACATCTATCAACTAAAGACTAAACTAAGAACCGAGTCGAAAGTAAATAGGAATCGAAAGCATATCCGAGTCGATATATCTAGTAATCGGCGATCAAGCCTCATACCATCACGTACGGTAATATCCATCGTACGACATCCTCGAGTCAAGAGTGCGGATCAGTCATTATGTATACATCTCGTACGGTATAGTCCGTCGTACGATATCCTCAAAATCGAGGGTACGGGCCAATATCATATATATATATATATCACATTTATTATGGTATCATCCGTCGTACAATATCATAATCAAGGGTACGTATTTAAGGTCACGTACATTCTATTATATCATCAAATCATATGTTATCGCATGTTCTGTGTATATTGCCCAACGATCCGTTAATATATCATATCATATACAAAGTCTCAACTCGATCATGTATCAAAACCTCACGACATCATGTCCGATCATATCGACTCATATCCATTAACATAATATTCTCATCTCACGTGTGTGTGTGTGTGTGTGTGTGTGTGTGTGTGTGTGTGAATAAACACACACATATACACACATATATACACACATATATACCAAGTGTGCGTATGTGTGCGTGTATGTGCGTGAATGTGACAACACAAAACCTAAGGTTCACGACTAAGATAAAGATAGACTAAGAGTATACCTTCCTACAAGTACGCCTATTCTACCCTAAAGTCTCCTAGAACACTATTCGCTAGTTATCCAATCCCGCATATATATATATATATATATATATATATATATATATATATATATATATAGATAGGTATCCTATTCTATGGTTGCGGGGGTGCTATACGCTATCCACCCGACTTCCCCCATAGATATACATCTACTCACTTTCAATCCTCGCTTTGCCGAAGTCGAAGACGTCTTGCTCTCCCTTGTCATCCCAAAGTCCACGCAAAGGTAGCTACAAATCAAAACACATCGTATCGCATCAAAATCATATTCGAAAACCGACACGACATGAGAAGCGCACATAGGTTAGAACCTATGGTCAACGCGTGCTAAAATAACAAAATACTCTCTGACGTCAACGTGAGAACGTCGAACGACCAAGTTACATCAAGAAATCCAAAAATCCAAGATTTAAATATCGGAAAACATTGTCAAAACCAAATCAAATTAATCCCAGATTTTTGCATAGGTAGTTTGGGACAAAACAAACAATACAGTTGCTAAGTTATGAGGAGTGTGGGCTACAGACCAAACCCCAACATCAAACTCCAAAATTGACCCGTCGGAAGGTGCTATAGTTACCGGTGTCGCCGGCCCAAATTTAGAATTTTGGTCTCATTCTTTTGTGGTGGTCTTCTAGCGGTCTAACTAGGTCAATGTAGTTGTTTGTTTTTCTTATAAAGACCCCAAGTTGCTCCATAATTCATTTGATCCTCAAAAACTCCACAAAAACCGACATTAGAAAATTCTAAGTTCGTGTATTGGGTTCTAAACTCTGATCATGGCCAGTAAAACATCACTAAAGTCATGCAAAACACTCACTACACCTCAAATACACCTTCACAAGTCATATTATACCCTAAACCTCATCTTGGAATTTTCCAAGATCACTAAACCTCATTAGTTTGGCTCTAAACTACTTTAGGACATAAGGAAAACTAAAAACTTAACTAGAAATGTAGGGATTACCTCATTTGGCAACCAAGAAATTTCTTAGGTTGCCCAAAGTGCTCAAAACCTTGACTTGATCCTACCATAGTGTTTGTAGTGATGTGAGGAATACTTTTTGTGAAGAAAGTGTAAGCTTTTGATTGAGTTTTGGGTGGTTTGAGGATGGTCGAGGAGGTGGAGGGACGAGGGAGAATGAAGAGATGAAGAAAATGAGGTGAGGATGAGGAGGTGATGAAGGAACCATGTGGAGAAACCCCCCTCTCTCTCACTCCTTGCCCATACCTTCATTTCTCACTCTCTCAAAATATCTCTCTTTTCTTTTCCCTTTATTTTCCTTTTTCCTTTTATTTAAAAACAAAATAAAACCATATGTATGCAAATAAGGATTTAAAGCCATGGTTTATAAAATGTAACAAGTGTTTTACAACATGTTTTGTTGCAAGTCATATACATAAATAAGATTAATGCATAATTATTGAAATATTAATCAAGTTTAGCAACATCTTGTATACAATTAATTGTATAATAATTTAGAAAATGTCCAAAACATCTAAACACTTTCAAAATCAATAATTCATATTAATTTTTCCAATTTTTTTCCAAACTATCGGTATATAGTTATAATACATCATTAAAACTAATTCTCATACTTTAATAATATTCATGAAATTTATTATTTTAATTATTTAAATTCCCAAAAATAATATTTTATTTTCTGAAATGTTACAATCTCCCCTCTTAAATAAATTTGGTCCCCGAATTGAAATTTAGACCCCCAAATATAAAAATATTTCAGCAAAATAGTCAAGTCACGGGGCTCCGAAATCCTGAATACATAAGACATATCATAGCGCAATACATGCGTAAGAAAATGAGTGCAAAACTCAAATCGAAACTCCGTCAAGTGTCGCGCAATCATCGGAGTTAATTCGAAAATACAATGTTGTTGGGACTTCACCCGCGTGCGCAAACGTGCATGTTTTGGAAATAGAATGGTTTTAGAAATATTGCGCACGCGAGCTCGGCCTCGTTTTAAAATTTATAAAACCGCAAGTGCACGACGCGTTGTAGCGAGCCGGCAAGTATGGGTCGATCCACAGGGAATTGGAGATTATGTTTTGTTCCTTAAGGTTTGAGAAACAAAAGAATTGAGTTTGTTGTCACGAAATATAAAATACGAAAATATTGAAACAAGTTAAAGAAGAAAGGTGGCCGTGGCTTTGGCTCGGATGGTTGAATTGCGGCGATTTCTTCGATGCTCTCTTGATCATGAGTTGTCCGTCCTTGTGTCGATCCCGACGTGAAGCATGGCTTGTCAAGGCGGTTGCGAAGCACAAGTCATCAAGTTGCCGATATTCGACGCAAAACACAAAACGAATCCGTCTTGTTCACTTACCGTTTGTATGTCTAAACTTGAGATATCAACACTAAGCACAAGAGTTAGTAAGCATACGACAACATTAAAAACACAAATTAGCGAATGAGAGCAAGTAGCTTTAGTGTTAACTTTGCTAAGTGTTTGTGATAGTATAGGGTATATGAAGCCAAGAGCTTTGTTAAGCCACTTGATCACAAAATACCATATCTAAACTTAGCAAACTTAATACTAAATTGATTTTAAGTTAAACATTGTAAAATGGATAAAGGTGTGAATATGGTATATGAAGTGGTTACCTTGTAACCATGGTTTCAAAATACCATATCACAAAATAGCATAGAACAATCTTTAAGTTAGAATCACATTGAAGCATATTAAACATTAACAAAAGGAGGAGGAAGGCAAAGCCATCCATCTCACATCCTTACCATCACCACAACCAAAAGATTAGTTACACATCATAAAAAGAAAAGCAAGTAACAAAAAGAAGCAAAGAAACAAAGCAATAAAAAATATATTAATACTTGAATGAGTTGAGATACAAGGTGTTGGTTACTTGTTTAACCCTCCATAATGAAGCTCTCAAAAAAAAGCTCCAAGTGGGAAGAAGAAGAAACCAAGTTAGGCTCACACAACTCTCAAGCTAAACTAAAAAACTAAACTAATGAGATGGGTATTGAAATATACAGATATTTTTTACATCCACTATCACTAAATCTTGTTCTGGTATTTATAGAAATCATACCAGAATAAACAAACAATATATATTGGATGATGTGACCCTAAGAAATGACCAGAGAAAAATAGGAGACAAGAGGGGCTAGGGGCCGGCGATGCCGAACTTTTGGGGAGTCTCGCCGGTTTTGTAGTGACAATTTGGGCTCGTGTTGGTATAGTGAACTCAAGTGCACTCCATGATCCTGCTGGTGTTGTTTGATTTCTTTATAAACCCATGGTGTGTGCTCAGTAGAATTGGAGGGAAACTTGCACTTTATATCGCATAATAACTTTTAGCATTTATTATTCTCACATGCCCACTTGCACAAATTGTGCCAAGGCACCTCCCACCATAGTCTAAGTCTCAAAGTGCATGGGCACACTTGTAATGTGTTGGACCAAAATTATGTACACATGTTTATTTTCAAAAGAACTCTTTGGATATCGATAGTTTTTCTGTTCTGATTGCAGTGTCGGCTCACAAATGTCATATCCGTAACTTTGAGTATGTTTTCCAGTGTTTTGTCATGAATACCTGTAATCTGTATTTACTGAGCAGACACTGGTTAATAATACCGATATATAACAAAATTGATAATAAATGAGCGGTATTAATTGCTGTTTTCTATGATGAACAAATACCCCTAAACTTATCTTTTGCTCATCCCGAGCAAAACAAAAATCCTAGCCACACTTTTGCAGGGAACACGATTGTACTGGGTACATGCAACAAGCCGTTAAACCTCTAGGTGTCCCTAGTAGGAGGAGTGTTGTCTCCTGAGGGTTTTCAGCAGATTGCACTCACAAAATCCTGTCAAGTTAGCGTCGTAAAGAAACTGTTGATTCTAATCTTAAGGTTAAGGATCAAAGCTAGAAGTTCTATCACCCTAATAAGAAACGTCAAACCCTTATTTTTCACTCCTCACAATTTATTTAACATAAGCACATACACGTCTTTACGTTGTTGTGCGAATAGTGTCGATAAGTTTTAAGAACTTGATTAGGGTCATCATGTCATAAATACGGACCAGGATAGACTTCTAAAGGATCACATGAGTTTGAAAAGACTTAAGATTCTCTCAAGTTTCGTTCTCCAGTTAGGTTTCAAGTCAGAATTTCTATCATTTTTAACAGAGAACCAATTCTTATTCTTCACTCCTATCCTTCACCTGTTTTTGTTCATACACACCTTTCATGATTGTGCACAACGTCTTTATAAACATAAACCTTCATATCTCCGCAAAAAAACTGTTTTAAATCGAAAACTCGTCTCCGCCAAGATTATTCTCCCACAAAGAACTGTGAGGACTTTTAACTCGGAAAGAACACTTGCTTAGCTTGTTTTATTTGGCAATTGGAAACTTAACGAGCTTTGGGTCAATGACTCCCAAACCAGATGGTTTTAGGGCATTAGGTGTGGAGAAACCCAAGGACTTAACTACCCAAGTTACCAAGGCCACAAAACAAAAGACTCATATTGCTTACGTTTAAAGTATTCTTAAAGCAGTGAGAACAGAGATATTGCCAGTATTTCATTTTTAATCCGAAGACGTGTTTGTTAGTTATGTATATGCCCTAGAGGCCATTGTTGTACATATGATGTATATTATAGTGGATGCTTGGATATATATAGAGAGGACTTTCTTGCTCGATATGATAATATGCTATCTGGTTTCACTTTGTCTTAACATGTTGACTTGTATTGGTTTACTGTCTTGCTCTTATATGTTGATAAAGCCTTTAGGATATATACTCGACTACTGGGACTATGATGCAGATCATACTAGTGGGGCCAAGGTAGTCCAAGAGTACATCCTATAACTGTTCCTAGTCGAGGGTGTATCGAGACAGGGCATCGATACTCCGGAGTAGACTAGCATATACGCATCTTGACCCATATGATGGGTGATGGATGATCCCATATCCATCGGTGTTTGACATCAAAGATGGTGTACGGGTGCTCAGTGGAGACTGGGTACACTGAACGGACTCGCCGAGAATTCCTAGATGATATTATACCTATCATCAGATAGCAGTTCTCTGGTGACGCTAGTACAGGTTAGTCTGTAGACCCGAGATTGTCATAGAATCTTGTGTGATTCCCACCGTTCTTTGATTTTCACCTTACCACGTTCATGAGAACGTGCAAAACGGTAGCTTTTGGGTATAGTCCCGAATCACATGGAGGCAATGAGCGATAGGAGGGGTTTCGTCTCTCCCGGTATTGGGGGTTGATGTTGCGCTGTGTTCGATTGGCTATAACTGGAAGTCCCTGGCCAGGGCTTATATGAAGATCTACTGGTAAGTGTTATCAGTAGTTTCTCGACCCGTTATGAGCCTCACATCGACACAACTTATCGGTTACTAGGGTCTGACGTTTATCACCCCTAGACTGGATATGCGACAAATCAGACGAAGAGACCGGACTGTACGGTAGTGTTACTGATTAGATTCACAGGAGTATGTGCAGGCTTGCTTGTTGATCTTCTGATCGCTCAATACCCGGGTGGCTGTTACGTTTAGCTGACCGCTTGCATCTTGTGGGTGTTTGATATGATCATCACCTACTGCCGACGTAATGACGAGTCTTTAGAGTCCTACACAGAGGTTTCCTGGCTCAGGAGAAACGGAGTAGGAGCACCTATGTGATATATGCGGGACCGAGAATAATATGTGTATGTGATATCTTATTTGATTCTCGCGATATGTGATATCGGCCGGGTATATGTGATATAGCCGGGTCATCGGATCAAGTGTTGATTCGATGAACTGATACATATTATATTAGTCGGTTATTTGCAAAATAGCCGGATTATCGGATCAAGTGTTGATTCGATAATTTAATGTATAATTATATATTTGATATATTACATTACATTAACTAATATAAGCTCACTTAAACGATTCTTTTTCTCACTTGATGATACATTGATATATATGTGATATATGTTAATTGTATTATTTTCTTTTGTTACATTATATATTATATATGTGATAAATAATATTGTAACATGTTAGGGTTACAAATGCAACTAGGGTTTATGAAATTAAACCATGCTAGGGTTTAAATTTAGGTTAACATTTTCTTTTTAGTTAATTCTAATTTGTATGGATATTGTTTAGATATTTATCCATGTTGACTTTGTCCACCCTCTTAGATATTTGCTAGATATTTGTTAACCTAACCTTTTAACCCCAGCCTGTGGTTTATTCTCTACAAGGGTTAAGCATGCCATGCTTAACCTATGGTTGCTTTTCTAACCTAAACAATAATTCATTTCATCACTTGCTCATCTTCTTCTTCCTCCACCAAAAGAAAAGAGCTTGCTTGATTTTATTTTATGATGAATGATTAAGAGAAAAAGAAAACTAAAGAGAACAAAATTCCTACTTCATCATCCTCATCTATTCTAACCACTTAGATTAGGGTGTTTGCTTCACTAATACCTCATTAGTGAAGTGAGAGCTTGGATTTGTGATTTCACAAGGTAGATCATCTTGGATTGTGAAGTTTTCAAGTAAAGATGTCTCATTCACCTTATGGAGCCTCTATAAAGTGTTAGTTATATATATGCCCTAGAGGCCATTACTGTACATGCGTTGTATATTGTAGTGGATGCTGTGACATATATAAGGAGGACTTTCTTGCTCGACATGTTAGTATGCTATCTGGTTACTCTTTATCTTAACATGTACTCTGATTGTCTCTATGTAACATGTTGATAAAGCCCTTAGGATGAGTACTTGACTACCAGGACTATGATGCGGATCATACTAGTGGGGAAAGTGTAGTCGCCAAGTACATCCTTTAAATGCTCCTAGTCGTAGGTGTATCGAGACAGAGCATCGATATACCAGAGTAGACTAGCGTATGCGCTTCTTGACCCATATGATGGACGATGGATGATCCCATATCCATTGGTGTTTGACATCAGAGTAGGTATACGGGTGCTCAGTGGAGACTGGGTATACTGGACGGACTCACCGAGAACTCCCACATGGTATTATACCTCACGTCAGATGACAGTTCTCTGGTGACACTGGTACAGGTTAGTCTGTAGACCCGAGATCGTCATAGAGTCTTGTGTGATTCCCACTGTGCTTTGATTTCCATCATACCATGTCCAAGAGGGCATGCAAAAAGGTGGCTTTTAGGTACAGTCCCGAATCACATGGAGGCAATGAGCGATAGGAGGGGTTTCGTCTCTCCCGGTATAGGGAGTTGATGTTGCGCTGTGTTCGATTGGCTATAACTGGAAATCCCTGGCCAGGGTTGCTGAGATTTACTGGTAAGTGTTATCAGTAGTTTCTCGAACTGTTATGGACCTCATATCGACACGACTTATCAAGCTACTGGGGTCTGACGTTTACCACCCCTAGACGAGATATGCGACATATCAGACGAAGAGACCGGACTGTACGGGAGTGTTACTAGTTGGATTCATGGGAGAAAGTACATGCTTGCTTGTTAATCTTCTGATCACTCAATACCTGGGAGGCTGTTACATTTAGCTGACCGCTTGCAGCTTGTGGATGTTTGATATGATCATCACCTACTGCCGGCGTATTGATGATTCTTTAGAGTCCTACACAGAGGTTTCCTGGCTCAGGCAAAATGGAGTAGGATCACATATATGATATGTGCGGTGTAAGTGCACGGCGGCACCCCGGCCTCCATCCCGAGGCCAAATGCGGAAGCGATGGTTAACTTTAATTTTCTTGAACCGGCACCACCGCGCACTAAAACCCGGATCGGGCCATTAAACTAGTCCTAGCTAACTACAAGATGGGGAAAAGAGATATACCGAGCGATCCGTGTCCTCCGGTCTTCTCGTCGTCGTCCCGATCTCCCGCGGAAGCTCCGGTCTCCACCTCGTCGCCGGAAGGGCACCACGTCGCCTGCTTCTTTTACGGGCTCCCGCCTCGATACCGAGGCAACTCGGGTACGAAGTTGGCGAGCCGACATGCCCAAGGTTTGCTGTAGAATGTGTGTAGAACCATGTCTCATTTTAGGGTTCATGGAGGTTGCCTTTTGGTGGAGGGATGATACAAGCTAATGGAGATTGATCTTGTGGGATTTTTACCAAAGCAAGAGCACAAAAACCCCACCTCTAGAATTTTGGACAGCCCCAAAGGAGCTTGGACGGCCATGCATGATGGAGTGGAGAGAAATGAGAGTGAGGGAGTGAGTGAAAAAGATAGCCACAAGAATAATGCAAGTGAGAGGAATGGTCATCATGCAAGAATCATCATCACAAGCAAAACCACACTCCATCAACTAATCAACAACCATGATTGCTATAAAAAGTCAAGCAATCATGAACCATGGAAGGTCAAGGGATGGGGCTCCATCATGAAACCATCATGATACAAAAGTATGCAAAGACAACCCTCCAAATAGCTAATTTACACAAATGCAAATAAGCCCTCCTCCACCAAACTTCGGCCAATGAAGGATACAAAGAAATATGGCCGAAACGGAAAGCAAACTGGCAACTCCAGAAAACTGGTCCCGTAATAAATTACAGGAAAACCCCGCTATTGTGCATACACACCCGCATCTGTATTCCGACCGAAATACAAATGCAATGAGACAAAATCTACACTGTACTATACTAGGATCCGTCTTAAACCAAAGCCGGCTAGTAATATCCGTTCGATCCTGATCCATGCAATGCCGCACGTATATGATCGAACCCTGCCATATATCCATACGGCCTGTAGTACAAACTGTCCGATCCTGATCCGTGCAATACCGCACGTATCTGATCGGACCTTGCCATATCTCCATACGGCCTCTGCAGCGTTTCGTCCGAAAGCTGAGTAACTGAATGTGGGGGACTCTAAAGACTCGTTAATACCATGGCTGTGGATTTAACCACTAGCACGTCAGAGGTATTAGCCAAACGTGACGGGCCACCAGCTATTGACCAAAAGGGACGTCGATGAGCGAACCATCCTGACACCCTACTGAGCCTGTCAGTGACAATATCCGTACAGTCCGGTCCGTTCGTCTATGAGCATCGCATGGCGGGCCTAGGGGGTTGGTAAAAGTCAGACCCCCAAAAGCGGTACAAGTCGTGTCGGAGTGTAGCCCAGAACACCCTGAGATACTACTGGAATACCTACCAGTAAATCTCCTGCCTCGGCCGAGGGCTTCGTGTAATGGCTCTCATAGACACAGCGCGACCTCACCCCCAATACCGGGAGAGACGAACCCCTGAAGATCCGCTCACTGCCTCCATGTGGCTCGGGACTGTACCCAACTAAAACCTGTTTGCACGTCTCCTTTGAGCGTGGTAGGGTAGTAATCAAAGTACAGTGGGAACTCACACGAGACAAATGACGATCCCCAGGTCGATGAACTAACCTGTACACATGTCACCAGGGAACTGCTATCTGACGTCAGGTATAAGACCAACTAGTATGTTCCCGGCGAGTCCTGTCCGGTGTACTCATAACCCAATGAGCACCTGTATACATCTTAGATGATCCAACTGACACCAGTGGCTTGTGAGACCGGCCACCGCCCCTCGTCGGGGTCTCGAATGTACACACTAGTCTACTCTGGAGTATCGATGCCCTGTCTCAAAACTCCCACGACTAGGGACCTTTTAAGGATGTGCTTATAGACCCCAGCTCCCACTTATATGATCGCCCTCATACTGCTGGTGGTCAAGCAAGAATCCTAGGGGCTCTATCAACGTGTAATAGCGACATGTCAGGTCACCTAAAGCAGTACACGATGATAAAGATAAACCAGATAGCATATTATCATCTCGAGTAAGACTGTCCTACCGGGATAGGTCCTCTCTCAATCATTGCTATCACGTGCCTGTGATCCAATAATTGACTCTGAGGGCACCATCTCCAACAATCTCCCACTTGCACTCAAGGCTAATTATTGCGATGTCGCATACTCACAGCCCATGTGATACCGAACACCCAACTCCTCTACTAGTCAGTCTCACAAAGCCTGTTTGCGAAACTATTGCGTTCGAGGAATAGCCTCAGTGAGTGGATCCGCTTTGATGTTTCTTTCTATGTCTCTCTAGATCTCAAGTTCGCGGAGAAAGCCATCTCCCGAAATGAGCAATACTTGTCTTAGAATGTGTCTGGATGTCTGATGGGACCTAGCTCATAAATGAACTCCTAATCCAAACTTCTTAGACTATATTGTCAACTGAACTTAATCAGTATCCTGCGTCATGCCTCCCTCAGTATTTCCTTGGACCACCTGTCCAAAATACTGCCCCTCGTCAGAAGGAAAACTATAACTCTGACAACCTCCTTGTCGTCCAGGTCACCTTGGAAGCCTGGAATGATAACTGTCTCCCGGAAGAGGCTGTCGTTATCATATCCCTAGAACATCCACTTATGTTCTAAAACTGCTTCCGACTGTTTCTCCAGGATTGGATCAATGTCAACTTATTGCATCTAGTGCAAGAGCAACATCTGGTGTGGTACTTGACATCTCATGATTGACTCAATTGCCTGAGCAAGTGATCTGCCAATCATGCACATCCCTCTCCCCTTTAGTCTGTAAGAAACCTTTAGAGAGGGTGACTCCATCACCTGCAGGTACACTACCGTGCCAGGAGTCGTCCATTCTAAATACTCTTAGAATGCTGTTTAAGTACCCAGATTGGGAAACTACCCAAATCTAAATCTAAAACCATAGATCCAGTAACCAGTATGCCTGATATAATGTCCAAGTCCCATGTGGAGAAACCACTGTGTGACGACCAAAGTATAACCGATCGTAGTATAGGTGTTTCTTTTCCTATTCTGTGTATGTCATCCAAATACCAGGACATCATACGCTACTACCTTCTTAACAGATCCATCCTCTATTCTGATGAAGTCAAACCTATGACTGTCACATCAGAAATTGATGATCTATCTCCGCTATATCTGCTTTAGTCTATAAATAGACATAAGCTGCCTGTCCACCAATGCTTCTGCTGCTCCCACTGACTACGACAACCCTCTGGCAGAGTCATATAGACGTACACTTCTGAAGCCAGTTCAGAACGACGCTATACTCATCCTCCTGCCGGGTCTCGCAGCCTGGAACAACAGCAATGGCAAGTGTGGGTAAACAAGAACCTCCCTGTCACCGTCCTTGAGGCTACCGGAGTACCTCTCGGGTGCCTGAAGTTACCCACCTTATCTGCGGAGTGGCCAATGGAATGTCAAACCAGATTGAATCTTTAGGTTCCTTATCAAATCTTTAGTAATCGTTTGTGGTTCTGGAATCACTTCCAGTTCTACCATACTCCCACTACTGTTTTCTGAAAAAAATCCATTTTTATTAAAACTGTGGCGAGTCTAGAACAATATTTCTATTGATCTTCCAGATGGTAGAAAGTCAACCCTCGTTATAGCCTGGGTCAACCCACAAACAGCCATTACAGAAACGTGCCTTGAGTTGTCCAGTGTCTGGTTTTAATCATAAGCCGGACAACTCCCCGCACCTTAACATCGTTAAGATAGGAACTGTTCTATATCCAATATAGAACCAGAGGCACTGATTTAATTGAACCAGATTCAAATCATGCAGCTGTTCCCAGTGCATGTCTACTAAATGGAAGGAGGCCTATCAGCGTTACTCAACTTAGGAATGCTTCCAATTATGAGTAACCTGAAAGAGAAGCAAGTTCCCTTAATCACTACTATCAACTGAATACCATAGACAAGTATCTACATCTTCGATCACTCTGAAGAATCCCGATACTTGTAGTACCTGGTTCTCTACTTTATTCAAATACCTGTAACTTCTCAAAATTCGGACCATGTGTTTCCACGAAACACCTGTCTAAAAACTAGAGAAGTCATAAGTAAACCGAATATAGTACGAGGACCAACCCCTCTGTCCTGATGGACCCTGGACAACATACAATACTCTGTATAAGTCCCTTGAGTCTGATAACTCATTCACTGTGTGTCGTAGGTTGAAAACTGTACTTATGGTTAAGAAGAATTACACCATTGTTTAATGCTCCTTACCTAACCATCCACTGATATAGGTAAATGTCACAGACATAATTTCAAAAAGGTATATCTTACTCTATGAAAATAGACGTACAGATATGTCGATTTGAAATTGGTGCATAACAGCGGATATTCAAAACCAAATATTAGCCGACCGGCAAACAGCCCAGGTGATTTCCTCTCATATCACCGATTACAACAAATCCCGATATAATGAGGATGATCACATAATTTCCACTAACCTACTCCCACTCATCATCTGTAAAACCATACAGATGTGAGAATCATACCTGGTAAATACATACCTGGAGTAAGGACTAATTGGGAAATCAGTTTTCCTTTAACTGTACACAGTGAAACTAAAACATTGAAATGTTTCGATGGGGTATCCCGGTATTCCTAGTAATGCCTCTTCCAGATTCACGACTGTAACCGTATAATTCTTTGCCACCTCTCCAAATCCCTTTATATGTCTTTAGTCATTACCTTCTGCACACCCCTTTAGGCCAAATGGTTTTCTTCCTTCCCTACCGTTCGGCACCAGCCTATGGTTTGGAAGAAGACTATCCAATAAGCATAATGGGTGTACTGTCCTAATCCTAGGAGCACTCGCAATGTGAGAGAAGGTGAAGATAAAAGACAACCTGAATAAATCTTATTCCTATTTCTCCTGAACCATAATCCATCCCCGAACTGGAACAAGTTCCTTTCGAGTTCGTATATAACCATACGATGGAGTATCCAAATATCTGTGGATCTTCGTAGTGATACGGAGTGTCCTGGAGAAATACAAAGGTGAAGTGGGAGTGGTAATGAAATACTTGGTTTGGTCGTGAATATCAGTCGCAATTTACTTTGCCCTCTTACTAATCCCTTTCTTTGTCTTTACTTAATACCTTCTGCACACCATCGTTATGCTAATTGGTTTTCTTCATTCCCCACCGTTCGGCACCAGCCTAAGGTTTGGAAGAAGACTATCCAATTTGCGTAATAAGTGTACTATCTCCTAAACCAAGGAATACTCGCAACTTGAGAGAAGGTAAAAGGAAAAGACAACTGAATAGTCCTATTCGTTTTCTCCAGAACCTTAAACCATTCTCGAATAAATTCCTTTGAGTTCGTATCTAACCATACGATGGTTTTGTCCAATGGAAGTGGACGTTCGTAGTAATACGGGGTGTCCTGGAGAAAAGGGTAAAAGTAGGAGTGGCAATGAGGTCTGCAACTCTGACAATCCAAAAGCCAGTGTTTAAGAAGGTTCAGTCAACTTGGTCACTGAGTCATAGTCTTAGGGTCGGGTCAATGGTCGCTGCCAAAGAGAGAGAGAGAAAAGAAACACTCAGCGTGCACTCTAACCTAGATCAGAATGGTTACCAATTTATCTAATCTGGAAACCTCCCACTGTAACCTCAAATTCTTCTCCAAACCCGAAAGAAGAATTAGTCGGGATCACCCGAGGAGTAAACTAACTCATCAGTGGGAATCGGGATCCAACTATCATCGCATGATAACGTGACGGAATCCGCTCACGTCATCACACTCCAGAAGGTATGCGCATATCTGGCAAGTTTCAGTTCTTTTGAAACTCCCGATGTGATTTCTTCCCCATGCTCTTATGACCTTGGCGTGAGGTCAAAATATCATAAGTCACATGTTAAGTTCTACCCGTCATTGTCCAGGTTAATTTGAACCCACCCGTACATACTCTTGACGTAGGCCAAAATAGTAGTACGACTGTCCCAAACCAACGCATCTATCTATGCAACAGATAAATACCCGGCAGCTACCAATTACTATGCCTTGGCGTGAGGTCAAAATACATAGCTTGAATACTACCGAATATTTAACTGAAATGACGGAGGGCTACGAATGGTTTCTGGCGAAAACCTTTAACGTAATGAACTTGATATCATTGAAGGAACTGATAGCTTTTTAAGAAAAATATAGTAACGAAAACCTTTGCTAAAGAGGTCACTCCCGGCGAAGGAATCTCGGCTCTTTCCCCGTAGAATGAGGTGCAGGATATTCCAACTGAATACCACGGTGCAAAGCAAAAGTAATCGGCTATAATGGAGTTAATGCCCTGACGCAAACTTTTTGTCCAAGGGGTCACTCCCGGTGAAGGGATCTCGGCCCTTGCCTCGTCGACTGAGGAGCAGAATATTCCAACTGAATACCACGATGCTAAACAAAAGAGAACGTCCTTGCAATAACAGCTTTTTGAAAAGTGTTCCAACAACATCAGATTAGGTTTGTTTTACTTGCATTGATCCGAATCAATGCAGTCCCATCAATTGATCACACCACAAAGAACAAAAATATACTGATGTACGTATATGCCATCCACATTCGCCACTGGGTCCCGTCATTACCCGTTAGGTTAGCTAACTAACGACAGAGCGGGGACTGGACTAGTGCGGATGCAAAACATATACAACATCTACTAATATATATACCAATATATAATATTTCGCTCAAGGCGTGATAAAATACAACATCACAGAAATGTACAACATCACAGAAACAATACAGATATCTGGGATCCCCGGGTTTCACAGAGCCATTACTGAAACCCGACGTTCCCCTGGTTGTGTGGATAGCCTGTGCAATGAAATCCTAGACCCCTACGGGCGCGACAAGTTACCCGCCAAAACCTGAAGCGAGGCAGCCCCCTTCAGCAACGTGAATGGACCACCCAGCACTTCACGGAATCCGGTAACTTGGGCACCCCTCCTGGGTCAACCTGTACCCCCTACGAGTGCGGTTAATAGCCCGCCAATTCTAGAGTGAAGCCCCCTCCGTCCCAATGCCATGAGATGCGGGCTTGTTGCCTTCTAGAATCCGGCTATCCGTGCACCCCACCTTGGGGTAATCCTAGTACAGAAAGTAAAATATACATACAACGGGTACATCGACCGCAACCTAGCCGTGCCCCAAAATAATAATACAAACAGGCAGTGACGGCAGTCCACATGTCGGACGCTCACCCCGCAATATCAAATGTACATAATACAATCAAAAACTGTACTAGCATTGCATCCAGGCTATCCCCCACGACCGATCCGCAACATCACAGCAATACACAGAACATCAACGTGAAAGTCACGTTCGCAAATCCGTCTAACCGGGCTATAGCAGTTAGACAGGATTTACCGATCAAGTGACATTCACGGTCGCAGATATAATGTAAATACTGTGAAAAAAATGTGTTTAAAATATCCGATCGAACAAATTTTAACAAGTGGGCCCCCAAGTACTACTGTAGCACATCAAGAAATTCTGGGCCCAAAATTAATATTCCAAAACCCCTATTTCCAAGTCAGGAGCTTTCTGGAAAATTTTGGTACACTGAACAGTTCAAGTCGCGGCGGAACCGCGGCACAAACATGGGTTTGGCCGCGGTTCCGCGGTCGTTTAGACTGTTCACGAGACCAAATTTTCCCAGAACTCTTAGAATGTCCTATACATCATTCTGAAACAACCTGAAAAATTTTTGGACTTCAAAAAATTTCGACAGAAACTGATGTGAAGAAAAATACGGTTTTTGGAAAATTGTTCGATCGGAAATGTAAAACACATTAGACAAAGATAGACTATGTTAATGTCGAGGCTCTGATACCACTGTAAGTGCACGGCGGCGCCCCGGCCTCCGTCCCGAGGCCAAATGCGGAAGCAATGGTTAATTTTAATTTTCTTGAACCGGCACCACCGCGCACTAAAACCCGGATCGGGCCATTAAACTAGTCCTAGCTAACTACAAGATGGGGAAGAGAGATATACCGAGCGATCCGTGTCCTCCGGTCTTCTCGTCGTCGTCCCGATCTCCCGCGGAAGCTCCGGTCTCCACCTCGTCGCCGGAAGGGCACCACGTCGCCTGATTCTTTTACGGGCTCCTGCCTCTATACCGAGGCAACTCGGGCACGAAGTTGGCAAGCCGACGTGCCCAAGGTTTGCTGTAGAATGTGTGTAGAACCATGTCTCATTTTAGGGTTCATGGAGGTTGCCTTTTGGTGGAGGGATGATACAAGCTAATAGAGATTGATCTTGTGGGATTTTTACCAAAGCAAAAGCACAAAAACCCCACCTCTAGAATTTTGGACAGCCCCAAAGGAGCTTGGCCGGCCATGCATGATGGAGTGGAGAGAAATGAGAGTGAGGGAGTGAGTGAAAAAGATAGCCACAAGAATAATGCAAGTGAGAGGAATGGTCATCATGCAAGAATCATCATCACAAGCAAAACCACACTCCATCAACTAATCTACAACCATGATTGCTACAAAAAGTCAAGCAATCATGAACCATGGAAGGTCAAGGGATGGGGCTCCATCATGATACAAAAGTATGCAAAGACAACCCTCCAAATAGCTAATTTGCACAAATGCAAATAAGCCCTCCTCCACCAAACTTCGGCCAATGAAGGATACAAAGAAATATGGCCGAAACGGAAAGCAAACTGGCAACTCCAGAAAACTGGTCCCGTAATAAATTACAGGAAAACCCCGCTACTGTGCATACACACCCGCATCTGTATTCCGACCGAAATACAAATGCAATGAGACAAAATCTGCACTGTACTATACTAGGATCCGGCTTAAACCAAAGCCGGCTAGTAATATCCGTTCGATCCTGATCTGTGCAATACCGCACGTATCTGATCGAACCCTGCCATATATCCATACGGCCTGTAGTACAAACTGTCCGATCCTAATCCGTGCAATACCGCACGTATCTGATCGGACCTTGCCATATCTCCATACGGCCTCTGCAGCGTTTCGTCCGAAAGCTGAGTAACTGAATGTAGGGGACTCTAAAGACTCGTCAACACCATGGCTGTGGATTTAACCACTAGCACGTCAGAGGTATTAGCCATACGTGACGGGCCACCAGCTATTGACCAAAAGGGATGTCGATGAGCGAACTCATCCTGACACCCTACTGAGCCTGTCAGTGACAATATCCGTACAGTCCGGTCCGTTCGTCTATGAGCATCGCATGGCGGGCCTAGGGGGTTGGTAAAAGTCAGACCCCCAAAAGCGGTACAAGTCGTGTCGGAGTGTAGCCCAGAACACCCTGAGATACTACTGGAATACCTACCAGTAAATCTCCTGCCTCGGCCGAGGGCTTCGTGTAATGGCTCTCGTAGACACAGCGCAACCTCATCCCCAATACCGGGAGAGACGAACCCCTGAAGATCCGCTCACTGCCTCCATGTGGCTCGGGACTGTACCCAACTAAAACCTATTTGCACGTCTCCTTTGAGCGTGGTAGGGTAGTAATCAAAGTACAGTGGGAACTCATACGAGACAAATGACGATCCCCAGGTCGATGAACTAACCTGTACACATGTCACCAGAGAACTGCTATCTGACGTCAGGTATAAGACCAACTAGCATGTTCCCGGCGAGTCCTGTCCGGTGTACTCATAACCCAATGAGCACCTGTATACATCTTAGGTGATCCAACTGACACCAGTGGCTTGTGAGACCGGTCACCGCCCCTCGTCGGGGTCTCGAATGTACACACTAGTCTACTCTGGAGTATCGATGCCCTGTCTCGAAACTCCCATGACTAGGGACCTTTTAAGGATGTGCTTATAGACCCCAGCTCCCACTTATATGATCGCCCTCATACTGCTGGTGGTCAAGCAAGAATTCTAGGGGCTCTATCAACGTGTAATAGCGACATGTCAGGTCACCTAAAGCAGTACATGATGATAAAGATAAACCAGATAGCATACTATCATCTCGAGTAAGACTGTCCTACCGGGATAGGTCCTGCCTCAATCATTGCAATCACGTGCCTGTGATCCAATAATTGACTCTGAGGGCACCATCTCCAACATGCGGGATCGAGAATAATACGTGTATGCGATGCCGTATTAGACTCTCGTGATATGAGATATCGGCCAGGTATATATGATATTGCCGGGTCATCGGATCAAGTGTTGATTCGATGAACTGATACAGATTATATTAGTCGGTTATTTGTGAAATAGCCGGATTATCGGATCAAGTGTTGATTCGATAATTTATGTCTAATTATATATTTGATATATTAAATTATAACTAATATACGCTCACTAAAAGATTCTTTTTCTCACTCGGGTAATACATTGATATATATGCGAAACATGTTAATTGTATTATTTTATTTTGTTACAATAAATATTGTATATGTGATATATAATATTGTAACATGTTATGGTTATAAATGTAACATGATTAGTGGAGATTAAACATGGTCAAGGTTTGATTTGGGTTAATCTTTTCTAGAAGTTTCTATAACCTTTTGTTTTGTTTTCTTGCAAAGATATTTGTGTTGATATTTTGTGAGATATTTTTTAACCCAACCCAAACCCTTAACCTTAGTAAACTCTCTACAATGGTTAGCCTCTTCATCTTTAACCATAGTTGCATTTGTAATGATAACAAACTTTCATTATTCATCACAAAAAGATTAGATCTTTTTCCTCCTTGCATGAAAAGCTTTCTAGCTTTTTGCAAAGTGATGAAAATGAGTGAGAAATAGAAAATAAATGAGAGATAAATTCCTACTTCATCATCCTCATCTATTCCAGCCACTTAGATTAGGGTGTTTGCTTTGCTAATATTTGATTAGCAAAGCAAGAGTTTGGGTTTGAGTTTCTTCAAGGTAGATCATCTTTGTTATCGAAGATCGGAAGCAAATTTGCATCTTTCTCTTCGTGGAGCCTCTCTAGAGTCCGGGAACTTGATGATCGCAGCGAAGGGACCACAACATGGAGCTTATGAAGTGAAGGACCGGACTACAAAGGTTGTAATCTCAAACTCTTAGAAGTAAAGTTGTTTACTTGCTATGTTTTGCCTAATCTCTAGTCTAAGATCTTGGTTAGGGTTGTTCGGTACGTCTAAATTTTAAATCGGGCATGGTTGATGCCTTGTAAAACCTTGTGACTGTGCATAGTAACCCTACAGTGGTATCAGAGCCAAGCTAGAGCTTTAGGCGAAGTCTAGACGAAGTTTAAAGTCTGATCGAACTCCGAATACCCGTTAAATCCTAGTTTCTGGAATTTTTTTCAAAAGTTGACATTTTTCATATTAAAAATACTCAGAAAATAAAGTAGGTAAATCTAAGAATTACTGTGAAGTACGGACCACCAACTCGATCCCGTGACCACGGAACCGCGGCCAAACCACGCGTTTGGCAGCGGTTCCGCGGCCAAACTTTGGAGTTGGGGCTTGATACTTCAGGTCTTAATTCTTGGATCCTTTTTCATAGTTCTGGGAATTTTTAATTCTACTCAAGTGTTGAGTTTTCTGGGATGTATTGGGAACTCGTTGATTCGATCGGAAAGTTTAACTTCGTTTAAGTTTTTTCCGGATAATTTTAGAATGTGTTAAAAAGTTCGAACGGATATCAATAACTCACTTTTTCCCCTGTCGGAAAATTTCCAAGTGTTGGATTTTTCCTTAGTTAAAGAACGTTCTAAGTCGTGCAAGTAACGCGGTGGACCCTCTAGAAGAACACAAAACTTAACTCGATTTTGTGACCGTCTGAACCACCTCTAAACCTTAGGGTTTGGGGTAGTACGGCGTTGCCATATGTGAGGCGTTGGTTTGACCCTTCTACGGGTGGACCATTGGTACTGTGGCATGTGATGGATACTTTTTGAACTCCGCTCAAGCGTTGAGCTATTTGGGAAATCTTGGGTGTTTGTTTATTCGATCGGAAAGTTTAATATTTTCTATTTGTCTGGAATGTGATACAATATTTGGAATCCACAAGTAGTTATGAGATAACTAATTTGAATGTTATAAATCTAGCAGTTTAGTCTCATTTGATCGGTTGCCATGGGATTTTGATGTGATCAAAACTCCATCGCAATCTCGTAGCGTACGTGGATACTCGCCGGGTAAACTTAATAGATAGCCACGCCCCATAGCCCCGACCAAGTGACTGTAGGAGAACCCCGTCGCCAAAAGCATCCGTTCGGGTGCTCGCGGCAGCGGTGTTCCGCCTTAGTGCACTTCGTCGACGGCATCCGGGGGTGCGGCCGTCTACTAAAGTTTGCCACGAGCATTCGATCAGAATGTCGAGAATCTTGTTGAATTGCCTGACTATATATATTGAAAAGTGTTTTCGATATTGGGACTAAAATGCAGGGTTTATAATTGATAGGCATGCGATGTCTAAGGAATTCATTTGGTTAGGCATGCGATGTCTAAGGAGGTTGCGGATTCCAAATGTTGTAGTTTTTCACTTTCTTTTCTGCGACCGTAAGTGTAATATGTGGTGTATCATCGGTTTCGTTGCTATACATCAACGACAATTGGGACACGCATATTTACTTATGTTGATGATATGTGATATTATGTGTTGCTGTGATATGTTATATTGGATCGTCGTGTTTTGAATAGCCTGGGGTTTTATATGAGATGAGAGTTTTTCTTTTTCATTCATGTAAAATTCATTTGTATGTAATATTCTTTATTGTGGCACTTCTGGGCTGAGGTTGATGTCACCATTGTATATTATTTACTTTTCCGCATTAGGTAGACCCAAGGCAGGGAGCACAAGTAACCGGGTTCTAGGGTCTAGTGGGAGACCATCTCGAGGAGTCGAGACCGGGTCTCCTAACCCTAGAATTGGCAGTGTTGCTTGCCGCTCTCGTAGGGGTCTGGGATGTGGGTTTGGCTATTCATCGCGACCGTGGAATCCTTGTTTTATACAGACTCGTATTAAAAACACGGACCTCCTAGTATATCCAATATTTCATATATATTCTTCTACTGTAATGTTCTGTGATGTGATCATATTACTGCCTGAGACGAATGTTTATATTATATATATGAGATATATGTTATATTGCTGATTTCGTTTCAAATGTGATACTTGTGAAGCATAATAAAATGGGACTTCATTAATGAGTTAATGAAATAAAAGAAACCTAAAGATGTTGTAGAAACTTGTCTGAAAAACTGGTAGCTCTAGTTCTTGCTTTGGATAGCGGTATTCCTTGTATAATATCCAAGACCTTATTCGATAAGGAAAGAGCCGAGATCCCTTCACCGGGAGTGACCTCTTTAGCGAAACTAGCAGATGCTACACACTCGGTTTGTCTTTTGATTGCTTCTATAGTTTTGCTTTGCACAACGATATTTGTGAAATATCCTGCACCTTACTCGATGAGGAAAGAGCCGAGATCCCTTCACCGGGAGTGACCTCTTTAGCGAAACTAGAAAAGCCTTAAAAACACTCGATTCTACGACGATATCAAGTTCATTATGCAAAGGGTTTTCTTAAAAACCTGTCGTAGTCCTCCGTCTTTTCAGATAAGTCCTATTTAGTATTCGTGCTACGTTTGTTGACCTCCGTCAAGGCGTAGTGTGTGGTAGCTAACTAGTATTTGTCTGTTTATGTATATGATGCAGATTGTTTTAGGATAGTCGTGCGGCTTTGTTGACCTCCGTCAAGGGTCGTGCGGGTGGGTTTAATTCAATCAGGAAATGACGGGTAGAACTTGACTAGCAGCCTATGGTTTGTTGACCTCCGTCAAGGTCATAGGACGCTAGGGGTAAAATATTATTGGGAATTTCAAGTGTTGAAATTTGCAATGAGATTGCATACCTTCTATGAGATAGTTGGATCCCGATACCCGCTGCGAGTAAGAGTTACTCCTGGGAGAGTTTTACACATTACAATTAGCCGATCAAGTAGCTGTCTAGAAAGGTGTCAATAGGGTTACGCCCCTGGAAAAATGAGGTTTATTTTAATTAGGTCCATACGAAAGCACGGGGAACCTCCTTCAAAGTACCGGCACTGGCCTGACTGACAGATTGGCGAACTTGTAGAGTGTAATTAATCCTGGCTAGTCTTTCCTTTTAGGGTTTGAAGGAAGATTTGACTAAAACAGTGGGAGACATCCTGATTAGATATATTAATAACCAATCTAATCTTGCAAGAGCATACGCTGAGTGTTTTCTTCTCTCTCTCTCTCTCCCGGTTACGACTATGTCACGCTTTAATCAAGATAATAATACAGATGTATTGACCGAGCCCGCTTGTTATACTACGCTAGGGAACGTTGGTCCCGCTCCAACTTATAATTGTTATAAGACAGAGCAGGAAATAGAGGATTACCAGAATTCCCGTGCCGCCCAAACGGAGAAAGTGCATGCTGATGCATCTTTTTCGGGTGTGTTTCATTACCGAGAACCGTTTCTCAGTATACTTTACGTCCTGGGTATGAGATACCGGATCAGGATCCCAGATATGTAATCTGTTACATGGGCTACAGATAGGTAGAGAACCGAGAACGGGTGATAAGTTTCAAGAGTTGGAAATGATGCAAGTGTTGCAGCCAAGTTTGTTGACAGTTATTATCCTGTATTACCAGAATACATTAATTCTGAACGAATGTTATTAGATACCGAACCTGATATACAACATCATATCAGTTTCTTTATTAGTAAAGAAGGATATAATTTTGTATTGTTGGATAATGTTTTGAACATTTCCTATATCAAGAGTTGATCGGTTCAAGCACGTTATCTAAAAGCATAAACGTTCTAAATCAAACTACAGTTCTTAACGTACAGAACAAACACAATAAGAAAAGTTCAGAAATAAACGAATCCTTCTTGAGGTATTATAGACTAGGTCATATCAATGCGACCTGACTAGCTAAGTTACATTTAGATGCATATTTAAATCTGTTTGAATTTACATCTTGTGAAACTTGCCGGTCATGTCACAAAGATAAGATGATCACAGCTCTGTTTATTGGAAACAGAGAAAGAGTTAGTGAACTCTTAGGATTGATACATGATGATGTATGAAAGTCCCCTGTCTACACATGCCAGGACTAGTTCTTTGTACTTTATTATATTCACTGATGGTCTCTCAAGATTCACACATGTGTTCCTGTTGAAACACAAGTCTGAACCTTTTGAGAAATTCAATGAATATGAGTTAGAAGTAGAGAACCAAAATGGGTATAAGTATTATGTCCTTTGATGTGATCAGGGAGGAGAATACTTGAGCACGAGATTCCTGGACTATTCTAAAGGAGAATGAGATTCTCCCTCAGCATTACTCCTCCGTATACACCACAACACGTCGGTGTATCGGGGCGGAGCAATCACATCCTATTTGATATGGTGCGCTTTATAATGAGTACTACTGAGTTTCCTATTTTCCTTTTGGGAGTTATGCACTTGTGAAGCTGCATACCTATTGAATAGGGTTCCAATCAAATCAGTTGCCTACCACTCCATATGTGATATGGTATGGGAAGAGCCCATATCTTAAGTAAGTTAAGATTTGGGGTTGTACGGCCTATGCCTAAAAGCATAATCCAGACAAGCTCAAGGCAAGGTCAGTTCTGTGGAAGTTTGTTGGATATCCCAAGCATTCGCAAGGGAATATCTTCTACCAAACCGAGGAACAAAAGATGTTTTGTTTCTCAGCATGCCACCTTTGTGAAAGGGAATTTCTTGTGAAGAAATTAGTGGTCATAAGGTAGAACTGGAAAGAGTTCCAGCTATACAAACTGCAGCTGATGATTTGGTAGAACTGGAGGATTCAATAGTTTCTAACGAACCTCAGCCTCTCTGCCGATCTAGTAGGGTTCCTCATCCACCTGAGAGATACTTCGGTTTCTCTATGACAGTGGGAGCGAGGATTGCATCATGAGATGATGACCCAACTTGTTTCGAGCAGGCCATCAGGAGTGGGGACTCTGTGAGAATGGCTGGATGCTTAGCGATCTGAGATGGAATCCTTATACACCAACAAAGTATGGACTTTGGTTGCTTTATCTGAAGGGTTAAATCCCCATCAGGAGCAAGTATATCTTGAGAAGATTACTTGGTGTACATGGAAAAGTTGAGACTTTCAAAGCTATGCTTAAGTCCATCCAGATCCTACTTGCCAGGCTACATACCATAACTACGATATCTGGCGGTTGGGTATCATGACTGCTTTTCTAAATGTTGATTTGAAAGAGAGCGTCTATAAGTACACAACCAGAGGGCTTCGTAGACAGTGGGAGCAGCGGAAACGTGTGCAAGATATGTGTGATAAATCAGGCATCGCAGAGTTGGAACGTCTGTTTTGATGGAGTAGTCAAAGAGTTTGACTTCATCAAAATGGTAGATGAACCTTGTATATACAAAAAGGTAGTAGGAAGTATCGTGGTGATCCTCGTAGAGTACATGGATGACATACTCTTGATAGGAAAGGAGTTTCCTATGCTACGCTCGGTCAATCTCCTCTTATCACAATGATTCCCCATAAGGATCAAAGTGATACCTCCTAAATCCTAGCTTTTATATCTATGAGATAAATCTAATTGGATGTTAGGATTCTCACTAGTTGTAGTGAGATGGTATCAACCGATCCTGGGGAGAATCACTGGAAAGGTTCCAGGGTGATAAGGACGACTGAATGTTAGTAGCAGGCATTGTCTTTACCCTCAGTTGAAGGACGGTATGCTGGAAGAGTTCCAAGCTAGATACCGTGGCTTACTAGACGATTAAAGGCAAGATACATCGTTACCAAGGATGCTACCAAAGAGGCAGTCTGGATAAATATAAGTTCATGAGATGAACTTCGTTCCAACCATTGTGTGACAATGGAGTTATGGCTTTAGCCTAGGAACGCCCGTCCCATCAGACATCCAGATATAATTCTTAGGCAGTATCACCTGATCATGGAGATGGTTGATCTCCAGGGAAGATCGAGATTAGGAGAGTAGACACAGAGGACAACAGCGCGGATCCACTCACAAAGGCCTATTTCCCAGTAGAGACTTTTATGGGATGGTTGAGTATGAGATACTTCAACCACAGCTGATTGTTGGGTATGCGATACCCCAACAGATGGCCCTAGTGCAAGTGGGAGATTGTTAGTTATATGTATGCCCTAGAGGCCATTACTGTACATGCGTTGTATATTGTAGTGGATGCTGGGACATATATAGGGAGGACTTTCTTGCTCGACATGTTAGTATGCTATCTGGTTACTCTTTATCTTAACATGTACTCTGATTGTCTCTATGTAACATGTTGATAAAGCCCTTAGGATGAGTACTTGACTACCAGGACTATGATGCGGATCATACTAGTGGAAAGTGTAGTCGCCAAGTACATCCTTTAAATGTTCGTAGTCGTAGGTGTATCGAGACAGGGCATCGATATACCAGAGTAGACTAGCGTACGCGCTTCTTGACCCATATGATGGGTGATGGATGATCCCATATCCATTGGTGTTTGACATCAGAGAAGGTATACGGGTGCTCAGTGGAGACTGGGTATACTGGACGGACTCGCCGAGAACTCCCACATGGTATTATACCTCACGTCAGATGGCAGTTCTCTGGTGACACTGGTACAGGTTAGTTTGTAGACCCGAGATCGTCATAGAGTCTTGTGTGATTCCCACTGTGCTTTCATTTTCATCATACCACGTCCAAGAGGGCGTGCAAAAATGTGGCTTTTAGGTACAGTCCCGAATCACATGGAGGTAATGAGCGATAGGAGGGGTTTCGTCTCTCCCGATATAGGGAGTTGATGTTGCGCTGTGTTCGATTGGCTATAACTGGAAATCCCTGGCCAAGGTTGCTGAGATTTACCGGTAAGTGTTATCAGTAGTTTCTCAAACTGTTATGGACCTCATATCGACACAACTTATCAAGCTACTGGGGTCTGACGTTTACCACCCCTAGGCGAGATATGCGACATATCAGACGAAGAGACCGGACTGTACGGGAGTGTTTCTGGTTGGATTCATGAGAGAAAGTACATTATTGCTTGTTGATATTCTGATCGCTCAATACCTGGGAGGCTGTTATGTTTAGCTGACCGCTTGCAGCTTGTGGGTGTTTGATATGATCATCACCTACTGCCGGCGTATTGACGATTCTTTAGAGTCCTACACAGAGGTTTCCTGGCTCAGGAAAAACGGAGTAGGAGCACATATATGATATGTGCGGGATCGAGAATAATACGTGTATGCGATGTCGTATTAGATTCTCGCGATATGAGATATCGGCCGGGTATATGTGATATAGCCGGGTCATCGGATCAAGTGTTGATTCGATGAACTGATACAGATTATATTAGTCGGTTATTTGTGAAATAGCCGGATTATCGGATCAAGTGTTGATTCGATAATTTAATGTATAATTATATATTTGATATATTAAATTACATTAACTAATATAAGCTCACTAAAAGATTCTTTTTCTCACTCGGGTAATACATTGATATATATGCGATATATGTTAATTGTATTATTTTATTTTTTTACAATAAATATTGTATATGTGATATATAATATTGTAACATGTTATGGTTATAAATGCAACATGATTAGTGGAGATTAAATATGGTTAGGGTTTGATTTGGGTTAATCTTTTCTAGAAGCTTCTAGAAGTTTTTGTTTTGTTTTCTTGCAAAGATATTTGTGTTGATATTGTGTGAGATATTCTTTAACCCAACCCAAACCCTTAACCTTAGTAAACTCTCTACAATGGTTAGCCTCTTTATCTTTAACCATGGTTGCATTTGTAATGATAACAAACTTTCATTATTCATCACAAAAAGATTAGATCTTCTTCTTCCTTGCATGAAAAGCTTTCTAGCTTTTTGCAAAGTGATGAAAATGAGTGAGAAATAGAAAATAAATAAGATCTAAATTCCTACTTCATCGTCCTCATCTATTCTAGCCACTTAGATTAGGGTGTTTGCTTTGCTAATATTTGATTAGCAAAGCAAGAGCTTGGGTTTGAGTTTCTTCAAGGTAGATCATCTTTGTTATCGAAGATCGGAAGCAAGCTTGCATCTTTCTCTTCGTGGATCCTCTCTAGAGTCCGAGAACTTGATGATCGCAGCGAAGGGACCACAACACGGAGATTATGAAGTGAAGGACCGGACTACAAAGGTTGTAATCCCAAACTCTTAGAAGTAAAGTTGTTTACCTGCTATGTTTCGCCTAATCTCTAGTCTAAGATATTGGTTAGGGTTTTCGGCACGTCTAAATTTTAAATCGGGCATGGTTGATGCCTTATAGAACCTTGTGACTGTGCATAGTAACCCTACATAGAGTCCGGGAGCTTGATGATCGTAGCGAAGGGACCTCGACTCGGAGCTTATGAAGCGAAGGAACGGACTACAAAGGTTGTAATCCCTAACTCTTAGATGTTAAGATGTTAACATGAATGTTTAGTTTGATTCTCTAGTTAAAGATTCATGGCTTGGGTTATCTAGAACGGCAAAAATTTGAAATTGACATGGAAGATGCCTCCCGAAACCTTTCTGCCGTTGTAGGTATCCCAACAGTGGTATCAGAGACTAGCTATAGAATTAGACGGATAAGTGTAGGATTATGAAACCGAAACAACTCCAAAACACCCGATATCAAACCCTAGTTTCTGTCGAAATTTTTCAGGTGCCAATTTTTTTTTAAACAGTTGCAGAATCATGTATGAGATACATAATGAACACTGTACAAAATTCATCCCAAACCCTCGGAAAATGGCTGGCCACAACATGTTCAAAACCGGCCAGATCGGACCCCTTGGGGCTGAAATTTGTACAGTGTTTACGGCTCTGGGTTGTGGTACTTTAGGTGTTGTTTGTTTTTGCTAATTTTGCATGTGATGTTATCTTTTAGCAAAGGCAATTCGGAATGTTTCGTATTCTTAATTCTTGGTTTTGTTTCGGTTAATTTAGACGGGGTTAAAAAGTTCGATCGGATATCAAATACCCACTTTAACCCTTGCCGGAAATTTTTTCAAGAGTTGGATCTTTTTCATAGTTAAAGAACATTCAAATATCGTGCAAGTGACGCGGTGGACCCTCTAGAAGAACAAAACCTTAACTCGATTATGTGACCATAAGAACTGCCACTAAACCCTAGGGTTTCTGGTAGTTCAGCGGTGCCACATGTGAGGCGTTGGTTTGACTCTTCTACGGCTGGTTCATTGGTACTGTGGCATGTGATGGATGCTTTTAAACTACGCTCAAGTGTTGAGCATTTAGGGAAATTTTTGGTGTTTGTTGATTCGTTCGGAATGTTTAACGTCGTCTAGCTTTTTCTGGAATGTGATACAATATGTGGAATTCATATAGTTAGGTATGAAATGCGAAGTATGTGATATTTTGGGTTTACGATGTCTAAGGAGATTATGGATTCCAAATGTTGTAGTTTTTCACTTTCTTTTCTGCGACCGTAAGTGTAATATGTGGTGTATCGCCGGTTTCGTTGCTATACATCAACGACAATTGAGATACACATATTTACTTACGTTGATGACATGCGATGTTTATGTGTTGCTGTGTTATGTTATATTGGATCGTCGTGTTTTGAATAACCGGGTTTTTATGTGAGATGAGGGTTTTTATTTTCATTCATGTAAAATTCATTGTATATAATATTTTTTTATTGGGACACTTTCGGGTTGAGGATGCTGTCACCATTGTATATTATTTACTTTTTCGCATTAGGATAGACCAAAGGTAGGGAGCACAAGTAACCGGGTTCTAGGGTCCAGTGGGAAACCATATCGAGAAGTCGAGACCGGGTCTCCTAGAATTGGGAGGGTTACTTGCTGCTCTCGTAGGGGTCTAGGGATGTGAGTTTGGCTATTGATCATGACCGTGGAATCCGTGTTTTATATAGGCTCAAAATAAAATACGAACCTCATAGTATATCCAATATTTCATATGTTATCTTCTGCTGCTGATATTCTGTGATGTGATCATATTATATGCATGAGACAATGCTTTATTATTGTATATATGATATATAATAAACCCTGCTTATGTTTTGCACCCGCACTAGTCCTGCCCCGCTATGCCGTTAGTTAAGTAACCTAACGGTGCATAACGGAACACTGTGGCGAATGCGGATGGCATAAGCGTACGTTGTATTTTCGTTTCTTCTGAGATGCTTAGGAAGCATAAATGATGGGATTCATTAATGAGATTAATGAAAGAAAAAGAAACCTAAAAGATGTTATAGAATCAAATTTATAAAAATGGTAGCTCTAGTTCTTGCTTTGCATAGCGGTATTCCTTGTACAATATCCAGCACCTTATTCGATATGGAAAGAGCCGAGATCCCTTCACCGGGAGTGACCTCTTTAGCAAAACTAGTAGATGCTACAACTCACTCATTTTTGTTTTTGATTGCTTCTATAGTTCTTGCTTTGCATAGTGGTATTCCTTGTAGAATATCCAGCACCTTATTCGATAAGGAAAGAGCCGAGATCTCTTCACCGGGAGTGACCACTTTAGCAAAACTAGTAAAAGCCTAAAAAACACTCCTTTTCAAAATCACTTGTTTCGACAACGATATCAAGTTCATTACGCTCATGGATTTCATAAAAACCTGTGTAGCCCTCCGTCATTTCAGATAAGTATTATTTTAGTATTCGTGCTACGGTAGTTTAGCATGCGTCAAGGCGTAGTGTACGGTAGCTGATTAGTACTTATCTGTAGCATGAGATGCGATTGAATTAGGGTATTCGTACGGCGTTGTTTGACATGCGTCAAGGGTCGTACGGGTGGGTTTAATTCAATCAGGAAATGCACGGGTTGAACTTAACTTGCGGACTATGGGTTGTTTGGCATGCGTCAAGGTCATAGCACGCTAGGGGTAAAAGAATTATGGGGAATTTCAAGTGTTGAGATTTGCAATGAGATTGCATACCTTCTATGAGATAGTTAGATCCTGATACCCACTGTGAGTAAGAGTTACTCCTGGGAGAGTTTTACACATGACAATTAGTCGATCAAGTAGCTGTCTAGAAAGGTGTTAACGGGGTTATACCTCTGGGAAAATGAGGTTTATTTTAATTAGGTCCGTGCAAAAGCACGGGGAACCTCCCTCAAAATACCAACACTGACCTAGCTGAAAGATTGGCGAACTTGTAAGGCGTAATTAATCCCGGCTAGTCTTACCTTTTAGGGTTTTAAGGAAGATTTTATAAAACCAGTGGGAGCCATCCTGATTAGATGAGATAATAACCAATCTAATCTTGCAAGAGCATACGCTAAAGTGTTTTCTTCTCTCTCTCTCCAGGTAGCGACCATGTCAGGCCTTAATCAAGATAATAATATCGATGTATTGACCGAACCCGCTTGTTATACTGAGCAGGGGAACGTTGGTCTCTCTCCAACTTATAATTGTTATAAGTCCGAGCAGAGAATAGAAGAATATCTGAATTCTTACGCTGCCCAAATGAGAATAAGTATGATGATGTATCTTCTTCGGGTGTGTTTGTTATCGAGAACTGTTTCTCAGTTCACTCTACGTCCTGTGTATTAGATACCGGATCGGGATCCCACATATGTAATATGTTACATGGGTTACGGAAAGGTAGGGAACTGGGAGAGGGTGATCATTCCGTAAGAGTAGGGAATGGTGCAAATGTTGCATCCAAAGTTGTTGGCGAATATCACCTTGTATTACCAAAAGGTAATACATTGATTCTGAACGAATGCTATTATATTCTGACCCTGATATGCAATCTTATATCAGTTTCTTTATTGAGTAAAGAAGGATATAATTTTGTAGTACAGGATAATGTTATGAACATCTTCCTAAATCAAAAGTTGATTGGATCAGGCTCGTTAAATAATGGCATATACATTCTAAATCAAACTATAGTACTTAATGTACAAAACACACACAAGAGGAAGAGTTCAGAAATGAACGAATCCTTCTTGTGGCATTGCAGATAGGTTATATCAATACGACACGACTAGCTAAGTTACATAGAGATGAATATTTAAAATCGTTCGAATTTTCATCTTATGACACTTGCCAGTCATGTCTCAAAGGTAAAATGACCAAAACTCCGTTTAGTGGACACGGAGAAAGAGTTACTGAACTCTTGGGACTGATACATAGTGATGTATATGGTCCCATGTCTACACATGGCAGGAATGGTTCCTCGTACTTCATTACATTCACTGACGATCTCTCAAGATACGGACATGTGCTCCTGATGAAACACAAGTCTGAAGCTTTTGAGAAATTCAAAGAATATAAGAACGAAGTCGAGAACCAAACGGGTAAAAGTATTAAGATCCTTCGATCTGATCGAGGAGGAGAATACTTGATCAATGAGTTCCGGGACTATCTAAAAGAGAATGGGATTCTCTCTCAGCTTACTCCTCCCTATACACCACAGCACAACTGTGTATCGGAGCGGAGGAATCGCACCCTATTAGATATGGTGCACTCTATGATGAGCACTGCTGAGTTACCTATTTCCTTTTGGGGATATGCACTGGAGATAGCTGCAGACCTATTGAATATGGTTCCCACCAAATCTGTGCCTACCACTCCATATGAGATATGGAAAGGAAAGAGACCATATCTTAATTATGTTAAAATATGGGGTTTCCGGCATATATGAAAACACAAAATCCGAACAAGCTCGAGGCAAGGTCAGTTCTGTGCAAGTTTATTGGATACCCCAAGCATTCCCAAGGGTATATCTTCTACCACTCCGAGGAACAAAAAGTGTTTGTTTCTCGACATGCCACCTTCTGAGAAAAGGGTTTTCTTATGAAACAAGATAGTGGCAACGATGTAGAACTGGAAGAAGTTCCAGTAGCACAGGCTACAACTGACGATTTAGTGGAACCATAGAATTCGATAGCTCCCAACGAACCCCAGCCTCTCCGCCGATCTAGTAGGGTTCCTCACCCACCTGAGAGATACTACAGTTTTCTCATCGACGGTGGGAGTGAGGATTGCATCATGGAAGATGATGACCCGACTAGCTTCGAGTAAGCCATCACGAGTGGGGACACTGTGAAATGGCTGGATACAATGCGATCTGAGATGGAATCCATGTACACCAACAAAGTATGGACTTTGGAAGTTGCTCCTGAAGGGGTAAAACCCATTGGGAGCAAATGGATCTTTAAGAAGAAACTTGGTGTAGATGGAAAAGTTGAGGCTTTCAAAGCTAGGCTTGTTGCAAAGGGTTTTTGTCAACGTCCAGGTGTGGATTATGACGAAACCTTTTCTCTTGTAGCTATGCTTAAGTCCATCCGGATCCTACTTTCCATTGCTGCATACCATGACTACGAAATCTGGTAAATAGATGTTAAGACCGCCTTTCTAAATGGTGATTTAGAGGAGTGCGTGTACATGACTCAGCCAGAGGGCTTCGTAGACAGTGGGAGCAGCGAAAAGGTGTGCAAGTTGCTTAAATCCATCTACGGGTTAAAGCAGGCATCGCGGAGTTGGAACATCTGTTTTGATGTTGTAGTCAAAGAGTTTGACTTCATCAACAACGTAGATGAACCTTGTATTTTCAAGAAGGTTGCAGAGAGTAAGGTTGTCTTCCTCGTATTATACGTGGATGACATACTCTTTATAGGATATGATGTTCCTATGCTGCATTCGGTCAAGCTCTTCTTATCACATAGATTCTCAATAAAAGATCTAGGTGATGCCTCCTGCACTTTGGGGATTAAGATCTATAGAGATAGATCTAAACTGATACTAGGATTGTCCCAATCCAGGTACATTGACACCATACTAAAGAGGTTTAGTATGGAAGAATTCAAGCGTGGGTATTTACCCACGATCACTGGACTCACTCTCTCCAAAGAGATGTCTCCTAAGACTGATTTGGAGAGAGCTCGCATGCAAGGGATACCCTATGCTTCGGCAGTAGGCTCTATCATGTACGCTATAGGGTTACTAGGCACTCTAATAAAGTTCTACAATGTATCAACCATGCCCGTTTAAAATTTTAGCCGTGCCGAATAACCCTAAACAAGATCGTTGCTAGAAAATTAGGGTTTCATATGCTAGTAAAAGACAATTACGACTAAGTGAATACGAAATACAACCTTTGTAGATCGGTCCTTCACTTCATTAGCTCCTTGTTGAAGTCCCTTCGCTGCGATCGTAGTTCTCCCGGGCTCTTGCATGGCTTCACGAGGCGAAAGAAGCGTCCTTGCCTGAAGTCTTCGAGGCCGAAGAAGATCTACATCGAGGGAATATCAACTCAAGCTTCTACTTCACTAACTAGAGAATTAGTGAAGCAAACACCCTAAACTAAAGTGCTAGTCTAGTAGAGGATGGAGAAATAGGAAGTGGGTTCACTTTAGAATTTATTTTCTCACAATGTTTCACTCTCTCTTGAAAACCCTAGCTAGCTTTTCTTTTGCTCAAAGAAGAAGAAGATAAACAAAAGAAAAGATGAAGATAATAATCAAGTGAGTGAGCTAACCATGGTGAGTGAGTATCATATACTAACTCATGTAGAGACATAACCATGGCTAATCTAAATGGTTAGGTTAACAAAAATCTAAAGTAAAGACAAAGCTAGTGGACTTTGTCAAAGCAAAGCAAGCTTCTAGAAGCTTCATGCTCTTTCCAAAATTCCACTAATTTTGTAACTACCTTAAATAATTATAACCCACCATAATAAATAGAATGGTGTATGTCTTACACACCCATGTCAAGTGTATCATCAACCATGATACAAAAAGAAAACACATTTTAATATATATCACATATATATTAAAGTTGTGCACATGTGAGAAAAACCCTTAAGTCAACAAATGCTAGTTAATGTAAATTAGTATATCCAATATACAATTATACAATAAATTATTAAATCAACACTTGAATTAATAATCCGGTCATAACTCATATAACCGACTAACATCCAATGTATCGACTTATCGAATCAACACTTGATTCGATAACCCGACTATATCACATATAACCGACCGATAGAGAAAGTCGCGAGAATAGAATACGGTATCAGATACACGCATTATTCTTGGTCCCGCACATATCACATATGCGCTCCTATTTCGTTTTGCCTGAGCCAGTAAAACCTCTATGTAGGACTCTAAAGACTCGTCAATACGCCGGCAGTAGGTGATGATCACATCAAGCACCCACAAGCCGTAAGCGGTACTAGCTGGACGTAACGGCTACCCGGGTATTGAGCGATCAGAAGATCAGCAAGCAAGCCCGCTCCAACTCCTGTAAAAGCCAAACGGTAACACTTCCCGTACAGTCCGGTCTCCTCGTCTGATATGTCGCATATCAAGTCTAGGGGTGGTAAACGTCAGACCCCAATAACCGATAAGTCGTGCCGATGTGAGGCTCATAACGGGTCAAGAAACTACTGGTAACACCTACCAGTAAATCTCTAAATCAGCCCTGGCCAGGGACTTCCCTATTATGGCCAATCGAGCATAGCGCAACATCAACCCCCAATACCGGGAGAGACGAAACCCCTCCTATCGCTCAGCGCCTCCATGTGACTCGGGACTGTACCCAAAAACCACCGTTTTTCACGCCCTCTTGGGCATGGTAAGGTGGAAATCAAAGCACAGTGGGAATCACACAAGACTCTATGACGATCTCGGGTCTACAGACTAACCTGCACACGTGTCACCAGAGAACTGCCATCTGACGTGAGGTATAATACCATCTGGGAGTTCTCGGAGAGTCCGTCCAGTGTACCCAGTCTCCACTGAGCACCCGTATATCATCTCTGATATCAAACACCAATGGATATGGGATCATCCATCGCCCATTTATATGGGTCGAGAAGGTATACGTTAGTTTACTCTGGTATATCGATGCCCCGTCTCGATACACCCATGACTAGGGACCTTGAAGGATGTACTTATGGACTACCATGTCCCCACTAGTATGATCCGCATTATATTCCAGGTAGTCAAATACACATCCTAAGGGCTTTACCAACATGTAACTATAAGACAGTATCAGGAGACAAGTATACATGTTAAGATAAAGAGCAACCATATAGCATACTATCATATCGAGCAAGAAAGTTCTCTCTATATATGTCCAAGCATCTAATATAATATACATCATCTGTACAATACTGGCCTCTAGGGCATACATACAACTAACAATCTCCCACTTGCACTAGGCCCAGCTGCTGTAGTATCGCATACCTAGCATCCCGAAGAGTCTCTCAAACTGTATCTGGGGAATGACCTTCGTGAGTGGATCCGCAGTGTTGTTCTTCGTGTCAACCCTCCTGACCTCGATCTCCCGGCGATCAACTATCTCCCGGATCAGGTGATACCGCCTCAGAATATACCTGGGTTCCTTGGCCAAAGCCACCGCTCCATTGTTATCGTAATACAAAGGTATTGGATGCTCAATGGATAGAACCATTCCAAGTTCAGTAATGAACTTCTTGATCCAGACAGCCTCTTTGGCAGCATCGTTGCCAGCGATGTATTCAACCTCCATCGTCGAGTCTGCCACGGTTTCCTGCTTGGAACTCTTCCAGCTAACCGCCCCTCCGTAAAGGGTAAAGACAAATCCCGAGTGCGACTTAGAGTCGTCCTTATCACTCTGGAAGCTCGAATCGGTAAAGGACTCCACTTGGAGTTCTCCGTTACCATACACCAAGAGCATCTCTTTAGTCCTTCGCAAGTACTTAAGAATGCTCTTCACAGCTGTCCAGTGACTCTCTCCAGGATCAGCTTGATACCTACTCACTACACTTAGTGAGTATGCTACATCAGGTCTGGTATATAGCATCGCGTACATGATAGAGCCTACAGCCGAAGCATAGGGTATCCCTTGCATGCGAGCTCTCTCCAAATCAGTCTTGGGAGACTTCTCTTTGGAGAGAGTGAGCCCTGAGATCGTGGGTAAAAACCCACATTTGGACTCTTCCATACTAAACCTCTTTAGTATGGTGTCAATGTACCTGGATTGGGACAATCCCAATATCCTTTTAGATCTATCTCTATAGATCATAATTCCCAGTATGCAGGAGGCATCACCTAGATCTTTCATTGAGAATCTTTGTGATAAGAAGAGCTTGACCGATTGCAGCATAGGAATGTCATTTCCTATCAAGAGTATATCGTCCACGTACAATACGAGGAAGACAACCTTACTCTCTGCCACCTTCTTGTAGATACAAGGTTCATCTACGTTTTTGACGAAATCAAACTCTTTGATAACGACGTCAAAGCAAATGTTCCAACTCCGCGATGCTTGCTTTAATCCATAAATGGATTTAAGCAGCTTGCACACCTTCCCGCTGCTCCCACTATCTACGAAGCCCTCTGGCTGAGTCATGTACACGCACTCTTCTAAATCACCGTTTAGAAATGCGGTCTTAACATCCATTTGCCAGATTTCGTAGTCATGATATGCAGCAATGGCAAGCATGATCCGGATGGATTTAAGCATAGCCACTGGAGAAAAGGTTTCGTCATAGTCCACACCTGGTCTTTGACGAAAACCCTTAGCAACAAGTCTAGCTTTGAAAGTCTCCACTTTCCGATCTACACCAAGTTTTTTCTTGAAGATCCACTTGCTCCCAATGGGTTTTACCCCTTCAGGAGCATCTTCCAAAGTCCACACTTTGTTGGTGTACATGGATTCCATCTCGGACCACATTGCATCCAGCCATTTCACTGAGTCCCCACTCGTGATGGCCTGCTCGAAGCTAGTTGGGTCATCATCAACCATGATGCAATCCTCACTCCCACCATCCATGAGAAAACCGTAGTATCTCTCAGGTGGGTGAGAAACCCTACTAGATCGGCGGAGAGGCTGAGGTTCGTTGGGAAGTACCGAATCCTCCGGTTCCATTAAATCTTCAGTTTGAGTTTGTGTAGCCGGAATTTCTTCCAGTTCTACTTTGTCGCCACTAATTTCTTTTGCAAGAAATTCCTTTTCTAAAAAGGTGGCATGTCGAGAAACAAACACCTTTTGTTCCCCGCTATGGTAGAAAAGATATCCATGTGAATGTTTGGGATATCCCACAAACTTGCATAAAATTGATCATGCCTCGAGTTTGTCCGGATTTTTCCTTTTGACATAGGCCGGACAACCCCATATCTTAACTCATTTAAGACATGGTCTCTTCCCACTCCATATCTCATATGGTGTGGTAGGTACAGATTTAGATGGAACTTGATTCAATAGGTATGTTGCTGTCTCCAGCGCATACCCCTAGAAGGAAATAGGTAACTCAGCTGTGTTCATCATAGAGCGCACCATATCTAATAGGGTGCGGTTATTCCATTCCGATACACCGTTGTGCTGTGGTGTATATGGAGGAGTTAGCTGAGAGAAAATCCCATTCTCTTTTAGGAAGTCTAGGAATTCATTGCTCAAGTATTCACCTCCTCGATCAGATCGAAGGATTTTAATACTTTTCCTGGTTTGGTTCTCGACTTCTTGTTTATATTGTCTAAATTTCTCAAAAGTTTCTGATTTGTGTTTCATCAGGAACACATACCCGAATCTGGAGAGATCGCCAGTGAATGTAATGAAGTACGCAGAGCCATTCCTGGCATGTGTAGACATAAGGCCGCATACATCACTATGTACCAGTCCCAAGAGTTCCGTAACTCTTTCTCCGTGTCCTGTAAACGGAGTTTTGGTCATCTTGCATTTGAGACATGACTGGCAAGTGTCATAAGATGAAAATTCAAACGAATTCAAATATCCATCCTTATGCAACTTAGCTAGTCGTGTCGCATTGATGTGACCCAGTCTCCAATGCCACAAGAAGGATTCGTTCATTTCTGAACTCTTCCTCTTGTGTGTGTTTGTTATGCTCAGAACTGTTGATTGATTTAGAATATAAATGCCATTTCACAACGTTCCTGATCCAACCAACTTTTGGTTTAGGAAAATGTTCATAACATTATCCTGTAATACAAAATTATATCCCTCTTTACTCAACAAAGAAACCGATATAATGTTGCATATCAGGTTCGACATGTAATAACATTCGTTCAGAATCAATGTATTACCAGTTGGCAATACAAGGTGATATTCCCCGACGGTTTTAGCTGCAACAATTGCACCATTTCCAACCCTTATGTCATTATCACCTTCTCCAAGTTCTCTACCTTTCCTAAGCCCATGTAACTGATTACATATATGGGATCCTGACCCCGTATCTAATACCCAGGACGTAGAGCAAATGGAGAAACAGTTCTCTGTAACGAACACACCCGAAGAAAATGCATCAACATGTACTTTTTTCATTCGGGTGGTATGGGAATCCTGGTATTCCCCTATATCCTGTTCAGTCTTATAACTTTTATAAGAAAGAACGAAACCAACGTTCCCCAGCACAGTATAACATACGGGTTCGGTCAATACATCCATATTATTATCTTTATTAAGGAATGATATGGTCGCTACCTGGAGAGAGAGAGAATAAAACACTTTAGCGTATGCTCTTGCAAGATCAGATTGGTTATTATTTTATCTAATCAGGATGGCTCCCACTATTTTTATCGAATCTTCCTTCAAACCCTAAAAGGAAAGACTAGCCGGGATTAATTACACCCTACAACTTCGCCAATCTTTCAGCCAAGCCAGTGTCGGTACTTTGAGGGAGGTTCCCCGTGCTTTCGCACGGGCCTAATTAAAGTAAACCTCGTTTTCCCAGAGGCGTAACCCCGTTGACACCTTTCTAGACACCTACTTGATCGGCTAATTGTCCTGTGTAAAACTCTCCCAGGAGTAACAATTACTCGCAGTGGGTATCGGGATCCAACTATCTCATAGAAGGTATGCAATCTCATTACAAATTTCAACACTTGAAATTCCCGATAATATTTTTCCCCTAACCCCTATGACCTTGACAAAGGCCAACAAATCATAGGATGCTAGTCAAGTTCAACCCGTCATTTCTTGATTGAATCAAACCCACCCGCACGACCCTTGACAAAGGCCAACAAGGTCGTACGACTACCCCAAAACAATCTGCATCATATGCATAAGCAGATAAGCACCATTCAGCTACCGCACACTACGCCTTGACAAAGGCCAACAAACGCAGTACGAATACTAAACAGTTCCTATCTGAAATGACGGAGGGCTACGACAGGTTTTTCTGAAAATCTTTTGCGTAATGAACTTGATATCGTTGTAGAATCGAGTGAATTTTTGAAATGGAGTGATTTTGAGGCTTTTATTAGTTTTGCTAAAGAGGTCACTCCCGGTGAAGGGATCTCGGCTCTTTCCTTATGGAATAAGGTGCAGGATATATCATATATATCGCTATGTAAAGCAAAAACTCCAAAAGCAATCAAAAGACAAACTGAGTGTTGTAGCATCTGCCAGTTTTGCTAAAGAGGTCACTCCTGGTGAAGGGATCTCGGCTCTTTCTTCATCGAATAAGGTGCATGATATATCATATATATCGCTATGCAAAGCAAAAAATGTAGCTATCCTTTTTGAAAATTTGATTCTACAACATCTTTTAGGTTTCTTTTCTTTCATTAATCACATTAATGAAGTCCTATCATTTAAGTCACCTAAACATCACAGATAAATACGATGTACACTTATGCCATCCACATTCGCCTCGATGTCCCCTCGTGCACCGTTAGGTTAGGTAACTAACGACAGAGCGGGGCAGGGCTAGCACGGGTGTAAAACATAAGTAACGTCTATATAATATATCATATATACTATATACAGTATTTATCACAACATATCAAATGATCACATCACAGATATCGCAGCAGAAGAAACATATGAAACATTGGATATACTAGGACGTCCGTGTTTTATTTTGAGCCTCTATAAAACACGGATTCCACGGTCGCGATGAATAGCCAAACCCACACCCATAGACCCCTACGAGAGCGGCAAGCAACCCTACCAATTCTAGAGTTAGGAGACCCGGACTCGACTCCTCGAGTTGGTCTCCCACTGGACTCTAGAACCCGGTTACTTGAGCTCTCCTCCTTGGGTCTATCCTAGTGCGGAAATGTAAATAATATACAAATGGTGACATCAACCTCATCCCGGAAGTACCCCAATAAAAGAATATTACATACATTTAGTTTTACATGAAAGAAAATAAAAACCCCCCATTTCACATAAAACCCCCGGCTATTCAGAACGCGACGATCCAATATAACATATCCAGCAACACATAACATCACATGTCATCAACGTAAGTAAATATGCGTATCCCAATTGTCGTTGACATATAGCAACGAAACCGGCGATATCACATATTACACTTACGGTCGCAGAAAAGAAAGTGTAAAACTACAACATTTGGAATCCACATTCTCTTTAGACATCGTAAATCCGAAATATCACATACTTCGCATTTCATGCCTAACTATATGAATTCCACATATTGTATCACATTCCAGATAAATAGACAGTATTAAACTTTCCGATCGAATAATCAAATACCCAAGATTTCCTAAATAGCTCAACACTTGAGCGGAGTTCAAAAATTCCAGAATACGTCACAGTAGCAATGGTCCAGCCGTAGAAGGGTCAAGCCAACGCCTCACATGTGGCACGCCGTACTGCCCCAAACCTTAAGGTTTAGAAGCAGTTCAAGACGGCCACATAATCGAGTTAAGATTTGTGTTCTTCTAGAGGGTCCATCACATTACTTGCACGTTTTTCGAAAAGATTTAAACCCAAGAAAAATTCAACACTTGAAAGTTTTTCGTGCCGGGAAAAAATGAGTTAATGATATCCGTTCGAACATTTTAATACTTTCGAAATTATCCGGAAAACAATAACGAATTTAATTTTTCCGATCGAATCAACGATTACAAAATAAACTCCAAAACACTCAACACTTGAATCAGAAAAAAAATACCCATAAAATATAAGGAATAGCTACAGAAATTACCGCACAAAATTCTACCCACAGCTCACTTTTACTGCCACGGAACCGCCGCCTAAAGTGGGGTGGGACCGCGGTTCCGCGGCGGCTGTACGGAATTAGAGGCTCGAATTTTGTGGTAATTCTTAGAATTCCCTGCCGATTTTTTTAGGTATTTTTAATACAGAGAAACACAGTTTTTAAAAAATGTACAGAGAGGGGGTTAAATTGACGTTTCCGGGTTTGATCGGAGTTTTAACTTCGTATACTCGTCGCCTAATACTCTAGCTAGGCTCTGATACCACTGTAGGGTTACTAGGCACTTTAATAAGGTTCTACAATGCATCAACCATACCCGTTTAAAATTTTAGCCGTGCCAAATAATCCTAAACAAGATCGTTGCTAGAAAATTAGGGTTTCACATGCTAGAAAAAGACAATTACGACTAAGTGAATACGAAATACAACTTTTGTAGATCGGTCCTTCACTTCATTAGCTCCTTGTTAAAGTCCCTTCGCTGCGATCATGGTTCTCCCGGGCTCTTGCATGGCTTCACGAGGCGAAAGAAGCGTCCTTGCTTGAAGTCTTCGAGGCCGAAGAAGATCTACGTCGAGGGTGTTAGTTATATGTATGCCCTAGAGGCCATTACTGTACATAGGATGTATATTGTAGTGGATGCTGGGACATATATAGGTAGGACTTTCTTGCTCGACATGATAGTATGCTATCTGGTTGCACTTTAGCTTAACGTGTACACTGATTGTCTCTCTGTTACATGTTGGTGAAGCCATTAGGATGTGTACTTGACTACCTGGACTATGATGCAGATCATACTAGTGGGTAAATGGTAGTCCATAAGTACATCCTTCAAGGTCCCTAGTCGTGGGTGTATCGAGACGGGGCATCGATATACCAGAGTAGACTAGCGTATACCTTCTCGACCCATACAGATGGGCGATGGATGATCCCATATTCATTGGTGTTTGACATCAGAGATGATATACGGGTGCTCAGTGGAGACTGGGTACACTGGACGGACTCGCTGAGAACTCCCAGATGGTATTATACCTTACATCAGATGGCAGTTCTCTGGTGACACTGGTACAGGTTAGTCTGTATACCCGAGATCGTCATAGAGTCTTATGTGATTCCCACTGTGCTTTGATTTCCACCTTACCACGTCCAAGAGGGCGTGCAAAATGGTGGTTTTTGGGTACAGTCCCGAATCACATGGAGGCAATGAGCGATAGGAAGGGATTCGTCTCTTCCGGTATAGGGAGTTGATGTTGCGCTGTGTTCGATTGGCTATAACCGGAAATCCCTGGCCAGGGTTGCTGAGATTTACTGATAAGTGTTACCAGTAGTTTCTCGAACTGTTATAGACCTCATATCGACACGACTTATCGAGCTACTGGGGTCTGACGTTTACCACCCCTAGGCGAGATATGCGACATATCAGACGAACAGACCGGACTGTACGGTAAGTGTTACTGGTTGGATTCACAGGAGTGTGAGCGGGCTTGCTCGTTGATCTTCTGATCGCTCAATACCCGGGTGGCCCTTACGTTTAGCAGACCGCTTGCGGCTTGTGGGTGTTTGATATGATCATCACCTGCTACCGGCGTATTGACGAGTCTTTAGAGTCCTACACAGAGGTTTCCTGGCTCAAGCGAAATGAAATAGAAGCGCATATGAGATATGTGCGGGACCGAGAAGAATACCAGTATGTGATACTGAATTCTATTCTCGCGATTTGTATCATCGGACGGTTATATATGATATAGCCGGGTTACGGAATCAAGTGTTGATTCGATATATTGATACACTTGATATCAGTCAGTTATATGCTATATGACCGGATCATTAAATCAAGTGTTGATTTAATGATTTAATGTATAATTATATATTTGATATATTACTTTACATTAACTAGTATTTGTTCACTTAAGATAGATTTTCTCACTTGATGTGCACATTGTATATATGATATAGTTTTGTGCACTAGTTTGTATCATGTTTGATGATACATGCAAACTTGGGTGTGTGTATGCTTTGAACCATGTTTAGGTAAATGGTTAGGGTTTTAATTAATTTATTTATTCTTTTGGGCAAGAAATAAAATGGTGGTATTTTTTGTTTTCACTTGAAGCTTCATGAAGCTTTGACCATTTTGTTTCTTTCCTTAACCTAACCATTCACCTAAACCCTAGTTTAGTTTCTACACTAGTTACACTCACCCATGGTTGCTAAAATGATAACCATCACTTGATTTTCTTTTTGGAGAGAATTCATTCTTTTCTTTTTTCTTCATCTTCTTCATGAAGAAAAAGAAAACCTTTCTTGAAAAATTTTTAAGTGTTGAAATCAAGTGAGAAATCCAAATCCAAAGTGAACCCACTTCCTATTTATTCATCCTCTACCACTTGCCATGTTGTATTGGGTGTTTTCTTCACAAGTTTCATGACCTAGTGAAGATGGAGCTTGAGTTAGAGTTGTCTCAACGTAGATCATCTTCGGCATCGAAGTCAACGACCTAGCCCGCTCATTTCCCCGAAGAAACCATCTCTAGAGTCCGGGATCCCGGTGACCGTAGCGAAGGGACGTCATCACAGAGCTAAAGAAGTGGTGGACCGGATCTACAAAGGTTGTATTTTCATTCACTTAGTACTTAAGTTGTTAACTTGTAGTAGTTTCGCCTTCACCTCTAGTTATCGATCTAGCATTAGGGTTTCTCGGCACATAATTTTTGAATTTGGCATGGTTGATGCCTTGTGGAACCTCTTGAGTGTGCCTAGTAACCCTACAGTGGTATCAGAGCCTAGCTTGAGCTTTAGGCGAAGTGTAGACGATGTTAGAAGTCCGATCGAACCTGAAACCCTAATCCAAAACCCTTCTCTGTACAATTTTTCAAAACTGGGCTTTTTGTGAATTAAAAATATGCAGAAAAATCAGCAGGGTTTTCTAAGAAATATTGCGCAACACGTGCGCCTGAATTGATCAAGGCGCCGCGGAACCACGGCATGAGCATGGCTCGTGCGGCGGTTCCGCGGCCGTACGGTCATTGTTTTTATTAATTTTTGCACAGTAATTTCTTTCTTTTATTGCTGTGTTTTCTGGGAATTTTTAATGTTTATTCAAGAGTTGAGTTTTCTGGGTTGTATTGGGGACTCGGTGTTTCGATCGGGAAGTCTAATTTCGTCTAAGTGTTTTTCCGGGTAATTTTAGAATATGTTGAATAGTTCGACCGGATATAAATACCCAATTTTTCCCCTGCCGGAAAATTTCCAAGTGTTGGATTTTTCCGTGCTTTAAGAGCGTTCTAAGTAGTGCAAGTAACGCGATGGACCCTCTAGAAGACAACAAACCTTAACTCGATTATGTGACCGTCTTGAACTGCCCTTTGAACCTTAGGGTTTGGGGCGGTACGACGTGCCACATGTGAGGCGTTGGCTTGACCCTTCTACGGCTGGACCGTTGCTACTGTGGCATGAAGTGGATGTTTTTTAAACTTATTTCATGTGTTGAGCTGTTTCGGTAAAACTTGGGTGTTTGATTGTTCGATCGGAAAGTTTAACATTTTCTATTTATCTGAAATGTGATACAATATTTGGAATTCACAAGTAGTTATGAGATAACTAATTTGAATGTTATAAACATAGCACTTTAGTCTCACTTGATCGGTTGCCACGGAATTTTGATGCGATCAAAAGTCCGTCGCAATCACGTTGATTACACGGATACTCGCCGGTAAACTTAATAGACAACTACACCCCATAGCCCCGACCAAGTGGCTGTAGGAGAACCCCGTCGCCAAAAAGCTTCTGTTCGGGTGCTCGCGGCAGTGGTGTTCCGCCTTAGTGCACTTCGTCGACGGTATCGGGGGTGCGGCCGTCCACTAAAGTTTGCGACGAGGATTCGTTCTGGATGTCGGGAATCTTGTTGAATTACCCGACTTTATATTGAAAAGTGTTTTCGATATTGAGACTAAAATGCGGGGTTTATAACTGTTAGGCATGCGATGTCTAAGGGATTCATTTAGTTAGGCATGCGATGTCTATGCAGGTTGCGGATTCCAACTGTTGTAGTTTTACACTTTCTTTTCTGTGACCGTAAGTGTAATATGTGATATCGCCGGTTTCGTTGCTATATGTCAACGACAATTGGGATATGCATGTTTACTTACGTTGATGACATGTGATGTTATGTGTTGCTGGATATGCTATATTGGATCGTCGTGTTTGAATAGCCGGGGTTTTTTTTATGTGAGATGAGTGTTTTTCATTTTCATTCATGTAAAAAAACTTATATGTAATATTCTTTTATTGGGGCACTTCCAGGTTGCGGAAGATGTCACCGTTGATGTATATTATTTACTTTTCCGCACTAGGATAGACCCAAGGAGGAGGGCATAAGTAACTGGGTTCTGGAGTCTAGTGGGAGACCAACTCGAGGAGTCGAGTCCGGGTCTCCTAACTCTAGAATTGGTAGGGTTGCTTGCCGCTCTCGTAGGGGTCTAGGGGTGTGGGTTTGGCTATTCATCGCGACCGTGGAATCCGTGTTTTATACTGGCTCGTATTGAAAACACGGACGTCCTAGTATATCCAATGTTTCATATGTTTCTTCTGCTGCGATATCTGTGATGTGATCATTTGATATGCTGTGATGGATACTTTATATAGTATATATGATATATTATATAGACGTTACTTATGTTTTACACCCGCGCTAGCTCTGCCTCGCTCTGCCGTTAGTCACCTAACCTAACGGTGCAGACGGGACATCGAGGCGAATGCGGATAGCATAAGTGTACGTCGTATTTATCTGTGATGTTTAGGTGACCTAAATGATGGGACTTCATTAATGAGATTAATGAAATAAAAGAAACTTAAAGATGTTGTGGAATCGAATTTTCAAAAACAGGTAGCTACAGTTCTTGCTTTGCATTGCGGTGTTCCTTGTAGAACATCCTGCACCTTATTCGATAAGGAAAGGGCCGAGATCTCTTCACCGGGAGTGACCCCTTTAGCAATAACTGGCAGATGCTACACACTCGGTTTGTCTTTTGATTATTTCTATAGTTTCTGCTTTGCACAGTGATATATATGATATATCCCGCACCTCATTCGACGAGGAAAGGGCCGACGATCCCTTCACCGGGAGTGACCCCTTTAGCAAAACTAGAAAAGCCTAAAAAACACTCCATTTTAAAATCATTTGATTCTACAACGATATCAAGTTCATTACGCAATAGGTTTTCTTAAAAACCTGACGTAGCCCTCCGTCATTTCAGATAAGTACTAATTAGTATTCGTGCTGCGGTAGTTTGGCATTCGTCAAGGCGTAGTGTACAGTAGCTAACTAGTATTTATCTGCTTATGCATATGATGCAGATTGGATTAGGGTATTCGTACGGCGTTGTTTGGCATTCGTCAAGGGGCGTCCGGGTGGGTTTAATTCAATCAAGAAATGTACGGGTTGAACTTGACTAGTGGACTATGAGTTGTTTGGCATTCGTCAAGGTCATAGAACACTAGGAGTAAAATATTATTGGGAATTTCAAGTGTTGAAATTTGCAATGAGATTGCATACCTTCTATGAGATAGTTGGATCCCGATACCCACTGCGAGTAAGAGTTACTCCTGGGAGAGTTTTACACATTACAATTAGCCGATCAAGTAGGTGTCTAGAAAGGTGTCAACGGGGTTATGCCTCTGGGAAAACGAGGTTTACTGTAATTAGGTCCGTGCGAAAGCACGGGGAACCTCCCTCAAAGTACCGACACTGGCTTGGCTGAAAGATTGGCGAACTTGTAGCGTGTAATTAATCCCGGCTAGTCTTTCCTTTTACGGTTTGAAGGAACATTTGATAAAAACAGTGAGAGCCATCCTGATTAGATAAAATAAATAACCAATCTGATCTTGCAAGAGCATACGCAGAGTGTTTTCTTCTCTCTCTCTCCAGGTAGCGACCATGTCAGGCCTTAATCAAGATAATAAAACTGATATATTGACCGAACCCGCTTGTTATACTGAGCTGGGGAACGTTGGTCCCGCTCCAACTTATAATTGTTATAAGACAGAGCAGGAAATAGGGAATACCAGAATTCCTATGCCGCCCAAACGAAGAAAGTGCATATGATGCATCTCCTTCGGGTGTGTTCATTACAAAGAACTGTTTCTCTGTATCCTCTACGTCCTGGGTATTTGATACCGGATCAGGATCCCAGTTATGTAATTTGTTACATAGGGCTACAAAAGGTAGAGAACTGAGAACGGGTGATAAGTTTCATGAGGCAGAAAACGGTGCAAGTGTTGCAGCCAAGTCTGTTGGTCACTGTCACCCTGTATTACCAGTATATTGATTCTGAACGAATGTTATTAGATATCGAACCTGATATACAAAATCACATCAGTCTCTTTATTAGTAAAGAAATGATAAGATTTTGTAATGTTGGATAATGTTTTGAACATTTCCTATATCAAAAGTTGATCGGTTCAGGCACGTTATCTAAAAGCATTGATGTTCTAAATCAAACTACAGTTCTTAGTATACGGAACACACACAAGAAGAAGAGTTCAGAAATGAACGAATCCTTCTTGAGGCATTGTAGACTAGGTCATATCAATGCGACCCGACTGGCTGAAGTTACATTTAGATGCATATTTAAATTAGTTTGAATTTACATCTTGTGAAACTTGCCGGTCATGTCATAAAGATACGATGACCACAACTCTGTTTGTTGGAAACAGAGAAAGAGTTAGTGAAATCTTGGGACTGATACATGATGATGTATGTAAGGTCCCCTGTCTACAAATGCCAGGACCGGTTCTTTGTACTTTATTACATTCTCTGATAATCTCTCAAGATTTAGCCATATGTTCCTGTTGAAACATAAGTCCGAAGCTTTTGAGATATTCACAGAATATAAGTTAGAAGTAGAGAACCAAAAACCGGGTATAAGTATTATGCCCTATGATAAGATCAGGGAGGAGAATACTTGTGCATAGAATTCCTGGACTATTCTAAAGGAGAATGAGATTCTCTCTCAGCACTACTCCTTCGTATACACCACAGCACAACGGTGTATCGGGATAGAGCAACCACACCATATTAGATATGGTGTGCTCTATGATGAGTACTACTGAATTACCTATTTCATTTTGGGGTTGTGCACTTGAGAAGCTGCATACCTATTGAATTGGGTTCGAATCAAATCAGTGCCTACCACTCCATATAAGATATGGTATGGGAAGAGCCCATATCTTAAGTTTGTTAAGATTTGGGGTTGTCCGGCCTATGTCTAAAAGCAAAATCCGGACAAGCTCGAGGCAAGATCTGTTATGTAGAACTGGAAATGTTCCAGCTATACAAACTGCAGCTGATGATTTGGTAGAACCAAAGGATTCAATTGTTTCCAACGAACCTCAGCCTCTCCGCCAATCTAGTAGGGTTCCTCACCCACCTGAGAGATACTTCTGTTTCTCTATGACAGTGGGAGCGAGGAATGCATCATGAGATGATGACCCAACTAGTTTCGAGCTGGCCATCAGGAGTGGGACTCTGTAAGAATGGCTGGATGCTTAGCGATCTGAGATGGAATCCTTATACACCAACAAAGTATGGACTTTAGTTGCATTATCTGAAGGGTTAAATCCCCATCAGGAGCAAGTATATCTTGAGAAGAATACTTGGTGTACATGGAAAAGTTGAGACTTTCAAAGCTAGACTTGTTAAAAGTTTGCATCATTGACCAGGTATGGATTATGATGAAACCTTTTCTAAGTAGCTATGCTTAAGTCCATCCAGATCCTACTTGCCATGGCTACATACCATGACTACGATATCTGGCGGTTGGGTGCCATGACTGCTTTTCTAAGTGATGTTTTAGAAGAGTGCGTCTATAAGTACACAGCCATAGGGCCTCGTAGACAGTGGGAGCAGCGGAAACGCGAGCAAGATGTTTTATGTGATAAAGCAGGCATCGCGGAGTTGGAACGTCTGTTTTGATGTGTTAGTCAAAGAGATTGACATCATCAAAATGGTAGATGAACCTTGTATAAACAAAAGGGTAGTAGGGAGTATGGTAGTGATCCTCGTAGAGTACGTGGATGACATACTCTTGATAAGAAAGGAGTTTCCTATGCTATGCTCGGTCAATCTCCGCTTATCACAAGGATTCTCCATATAGGATCAAAGTGATACCTCCTAAATCCTAGGTTTTGGATCTATAAGATAGATCTAAATGGATGTTAGGGTTCTCACTAGGTGTAGTAAGATGGTATCAATGGATCCTGGGGAGAATCATTGGAAAGGTTCCAGGATGATAAAGACGACTGAATGTCAGTCGCAGGCATTGTCTCTACCCTCAGTGGAGGGACGGTATGTTGGAAGAGTTCCAAGCTAGATACCGTGGCAAACTAGACGATAAAAGCTGGTAACATCGCTATTAAAGATACTACCAAAGAGGCAGTTTGGGTGTATATTGGTTCATGAGATGAACTAGGTTCCTACCATTGAGTGACAATGTGTCACGACCCGCAGGGTGCGGAACGTGACTGGCACTTAAATTACGAAACGTCTCAAGGCGTCGGTAAAATAAGTAAGCCAAAGCCCAGAAATCAAAACCAAATAAGCAGAAGAGTGAAGGAAAACGAATCAATTGAAAGCGAGTTTATCAAATAAGTCATATCAAGCCTTTTTAAAAGCAATATTAATTTTTCCGAAAATTTTGGCAGAGTCTCCTTTGTAAATACTGGCCCCCAAAATGGGTACAACAAGAATATATATGAATACAACAAATAAGGCATCCCCAAGCGAGAGCTAGCTCTTCGCCACAAGGCGGTCACAAATCCCACGCAATATAAATCAGCAATATGCAAAATAAGCATAAAAAGGCATAAGTAAAAAGCAACATGTCGGCTCAAGTGAGCTCGACCCCAAAATACAGCATGAAAAGTCCACAAATCTCACAGTCTCGTCTCTTGGTCAATATACAACAATACTGGTAGATACAGTAGATGGAGTACTCTAGATACAAAGAATATACAAGGTGGTACAAAAATAATAATACAACCTACCTACGTGCAAAAGCCTCGAGTCCTGGCAAAAGAGGCAAAAGAAGCGGTGCGCCCGCCGCTACTGTGCTGACGGAATGGACCTGCAAGAGACTGTGGCACAACGGGGGTGAGTTGCCAACTCGTGAGTAATAAATAACATCTATAAAGGCTATCGCAAGTATGCACACAAGCATCCTAGCATCTATAATACAGGTATGGCAGGATATAATAGCAGGTATGTATGCAATATGAATATACTAGCAGGTATGTATGCAATATGAATATACTAGCAGGTATGTATGCAATATGAATATACGCGTGATCTGCAAGTGTAAATATAAGAAATCATATTTTTCCTTTAGGCATCTCTTTTGAAATATCAGCACAATACCAATAGAATCAACAAGAATCCGTGTCCAGCAACGACACCTCAAAACTGTCTCAAATCTCATATATCCATATCGTAGTATCTCTGGCCTCAGCCGTCCGGCTGACCCATCTCAAATATCAATATCTCATCATCTCGCGGCCATGATCGGTATCCTCTGGATATCCGTCGTGCCAAAACAGTCACCGGTAGGTAGTCCATCCCCTGCCAGGCTTAACGTCAACAACACGATCCTCTTGCCCCGGGGTACCTTACCGGGCCCACCATGTACCCGTGACGGTTCCTCCACTCCTCGACACGGATCTCGAAAACCACAGCAAACTCATGGTGGACGACACTTTACATCACTAGAAAACCGCAACTTTTTTATATTTTAAAAGATCATAAGTTGTAAATTTTGCGGCTTTCCCCGAAATCCAGAAATATCATAAATCTCAATAAATCATCATAAGTGCATATGTCAATGATAATGAATGCATATGGTATCAATAACCAAGTTGCAATGTATGATTAATAAACTAGGCATGAACAATTGATGTAATGGTATACATGCACATGAATAGCAATTCTACAATGTTATTTTAAGGATTTATTGCAATAGTACAGGTTTAAGTATCAAATATGGTGACAACATTCTAGATTATAAGTTATCTAGTGTCGTGGCATGGCAATTACCAGGGCGTGTGTGTTCGCATGAATAGTGCTCGTGCTGCATATAAAAACCCTGGCAAGGGTGCAGGTGTCCTATAGAATGGGTTCACATATGTCTGACAATATAAAGTATAGATGTAGCAAGATGTTACGCAAGCATTTACTCCTAATTACTAATATCACTAGAAATCTTTAAACTACTTAAACTATCGGGCGACTTGCGCCATCCGAACGATAGTCCCCCGTAGATGTTACATCTACTCACCGGAATCCCCAGCTAGCTATGTCCAATCACCGCCTTTCCCTTTTCGTGCCGCGTCTGACGTCTCCGCGACCGAACCTGGAATTTACATCAATACAAAACATAAGGTTACATATCAAGAACGACGCAAATCCCAAACGAAAATATCAACGTTCACAAGGTAGGTACAACGCGCACAAGGTGCGCGGAACACAGGCGAAAATCGCAAAAACTAACTAAAATTGTCGATTTGGTCGTCCGGCAATGATAAAACCCGATCACTCAAAAATCCGCACTCACACATCCTAAATGTCATAGGATATGCCAAAAAAATATCATCAAGATATCGCAAATATATCACCACAATAATTTAATAAAACTAGCATGCATAAACATTCCAAAAATCGGCGCAACATCACCGTTTTGCGACAAAAAGGACTACAACCTAGCATAACATCCAACCGCATAACTAGTTAACCACAATCACTTTGATTAAAACATACTACAAGGCTTCAAATCCTATGTTTCCATAAACAACCCTTTCTTGATTTTTTTTAAAAACTTAACAAAATCCAACCCAAATCATACATGATGCACTAAATTAACTCTAATTTAAAGTCCAAAAGGCAAGTTAACCACTTAGATTAGGCTAACAAGATAACTAGATAACAAAATATATTTAATTAACTTACTAATGATTTCTAAGACCCTAGTTTAAATCAAAATACTCTCTTTAAAAACCTAGATTAGAAATTTGCTAAGCTTTTAACACTAAAACCATTTAATTAAAGGAATTTAACCAAAAGAATTTAATTAGATAGAAATTATACCTCAAGATCTATGGATCAAGCATGGTGATTTGCCTCAAAAAATGCCTCATAGCACCATGACCCAAGTTATAAAACCCAAGGAGAATGGAATAAAGAATGGGAACTAAATTGTGAGATTTAACTTTTGATTTTGGAGCAATTTTTTTGATGAAATTTGAGAGAGAATGAGAAGGGGAAGTGGAGGGGATTTCTGCAGAAATCTTGGCTTGAGGGAGAGGTGTGGGATGGGGTGGGTGTTGTGAGAAATGTCAAAGTCAAAGTCATCCCATACCTCACTAAAAACCACCTCAAATTAATATATTTTAATCCTCTACCCAACACTTCACCACGAGAATTGAAATCAAAAGAAGATGGGGTTTCCTGCTGATATGGGGCTGGCCTAGGGAAAGTGAGGGTGTGTGTGAGAGAGTGCACAAAATTTTTTATGCCAAAAGACCCCCCACAAGCTCAAAATTGCAAGTTTTAGTTTAAATTCAATAAATTTCGTTTTCCATAATAAAAATTAGTTAAAACTTGAAATAAAATACTAAAAAATTATATTACAACTAGATTTTAATTAACATGATTTTAAAGATTAAAATTAGCCCAAAGAAATTTGTATTTATCGCTAATTTAATGTATTTTCTTACCGGCTTAAAATAATATTAAAAAATTGAAAAATTAGGAAATTTTTTTAAATGACCAAAAATTAATAAGTAACTCATTAGCTACTAAAAACTAGCAATTACCTATCCAAATTAGGTATAATTAGTCATAAACTGCAAAATAACAAAAAAGACGGTTTACGGAAAAATACCGAATTTTCACCGATTTTCAGGAAAACACAAAAACGACTTTTCAAGGCGTTACAATCTTCCCCCCTAAAGAAATTCGGTCCCCGAATTTGAAAAAAATAGCTACGCTTACCTTCAAAGAGATGGGGATATTTCTTCCTCATCTCGCCCTCGGTCTCCCAGGTGACCTCCTCGCTGCTCGGGCCACGCCAAAGGGCCTTGATGGTCGGTATAACTTTCGATCTCAATTTCTTCACCTGCCGATCCAGGATGACCACCGGCTGCTCTGCAAAAGAAAGGTCGCGCTTTAGCTGGACTGTCGGATGCTGAATCGCATGTGAAGGGTCGTGAAGATACTTGCGGAGCATCGAAACATGGAAGAAGGGGTGAACATCGGGAAAGCTGGGTGGAAGAGCCAAACGGTATGCAACTGCGCCGACACGCTCGAGAATCTCGAAGGGACCTACAAATCTGGGACTAAGCTTTCCCTTTCGCCCAAAACGCATCACGCCCTTCATCGGAGAGACCCTCAGAAAAACATGATCGCCAACTGCGAACTCTAGTCTGCGACGGCGCCTGTCTGCATATGATTTCTGCCTGCTCTGAGCTGCTCTCATCCGGTCTCGAATCAACTGTATCTTCGCTGTCGTCTCCTCAACAAGCTGTGGCCCCAATATACTACTCTCGCTGAGCTCGGTCCAACAGACGGGCGATCTGTATCTCCTCCCGTACAATGCCTCGAAAGGTGCCATCTGAATAGTATCCTGGAAGCTGTTGTTGTAGGAGAACTCCACTAACGATAAATGACGATCCCAACTACCACCAAAGTCCAAAACGCACGCTCGGAGCATGTCCTCGAGAGTCTGAATAGTCCGCTCTGACTGGCCGTCGGTCTGCGGATGAAATGCTGTGCTGAAACTCAAACGGGTACCCAATGCCTCCTGAAGTCTCTGCCATAGTCGGCTGGAAAACTGGGTGCCTCTGTCGGACACGATACACGTCGGTACGCCTTGTAACTGCATGATCTCGTCGATGTAAATCTGGGCATACTGAGCAAAACTGAAAGTGGTCCTCACTGGCAGGAAGTGAGCCGCTTTCGTCAATTGATCCACGATCACCCAAATGGAGTCGTACCCTCGAATGGTCCTGGGTAGACCCACAATGAAGTCTATAGAAATCTGCTCCCATTTCCACTCCGGAATAGGCAAAGGCTGCAACTCTCCCGCGGGCCTCTGGTACTCGGCCTTGACTTACTGACAAGTCAGGCATCTCGATACGAAGTCTGTGACGTCCCTCTTCATCCCGTCCCATAAAATGACATCTCTCAAATTACGGTACATCTTGGTGGAACCCGGATGAACGCTATATGTCGATCTATGCACCTCCTCAAGAATCTCACGTCGTAGTCCCTCAGAATCTGGTACGCATAATCGAGTCCCAAATTGTAGTACTCCCTGATCATCGATCACGAACTCGGGATCTCTGCCCTGCCTAATCCGCTTCATGATCTCTAAAAGAGCTGTGCCTCTCGAATACGGTCAAGTAACTGCGGACGTGCATGAACATGCGCAAGCTGTCCCCGTGTCGGAGTGAACTCGAACTCAACCCGGCTGTCGCATAAAGTCTGCCAATCTGCCGACGACTGCCTCTGTACTGCGCTCAAACAAGATAAACTACCCCCGAGCCTCCTGCTCAAAGCATCCGCCACTACATTAGCCTTGCCCGGGTGATACAAAATCTCGCAATCGTAGTCCTTTACTAGTTCCATCCAACGGTGTTGTCTGAGATTCAGGTCTCGCTGCTAAAATATATACTTTAAGCTCTTATGATCAGTGAATATCTGACACGACCCGCCATATAGGTAATGTCGCCAGATCTTAAGTGCAAAGACCACTGCAGCCATCTCCAAATCGTGAGTGGGGTAGTTCTGTTCATGTTTCTTCAACTGCCGTGAAGCATATGCGATCACTCTGTCATGCTGCATCAATACGCACACTAGCCCCACTCGTGAAGCGTCACAATAAACTACGAATCCGCCTGATCCTGAAGGCAATGATAACACCGGCGCCGTAGTCAAACAAGTCCGAAGCTGCTGAAAATTATGCTCGCACTCCTCCGTCCAATCGAAAGGAACAACCTTCCGGGTCAATCCGGTCAAAGGTGCAGCAATATGGGAGAAATCCTAAACGAATCACCTGTAGTAGCCAGCCAGGCCTAGGAAACTACAGATCTCTATAACTGATGTTGGTCTGGGCCACTGCTGAACGACCTCAATCTTATTCGGGTCCACACATATGCCATCTCTCGTAATCACGTGACCCAAGAATCCGACGCTGTCCAACCAGAATCCACACTTGGAAAATTTTGCGAAAAGCTGGTGCTCCCTCAAAGTCTGCAACGTAATTCGCAAGTGCTTCTCGTGCTCCTCTCTGCTCCGGGAATACACCAAAATGTCATCAATGAACACTATGATGAACAAGTCGAGATACGGCCTGAATACATGGTTCATCAACTCCATGAATGCTGCTGGGGTGTTAGTGAGTCCGAATGACATCACCAAAAACTCATAGTGGCCGTAGCGCGTGCGGAAAGCTGTCCTCGGTATATCTTCCTGTCGAACTCATAGCTGATGGTATCCTGATCGCAAATCGATCCTCAAGAAATATCCTGCCCCCTAAAGTTGGTCGAAAAAATCGTCGATGCGTGGCAACGGATATCTATTCCGCACGGTAACCTTGTTCAGCTGGCGGTAGTCGATACATAAGCGCAAACTTCCGTCCTTCTTCTTGACAAACATAATTGGAGCACCCCACGGAGAAACACTCGGTCGAATAAGCCCTTATCTAACAAATCCTGCAACTGATCCTTCAGCTCTCTAAGCTCTACCGGGGCCCGGTCCAACGGAACCTCTGCAGCTCGAGTATCACAAATATACGGTAAGAATCCCTGACATCCCTTCCACAAGAGCTGACCAGCGCGAAGAGACGAAATCAAGCTGGGAAGGGTGACGCTGCGGTCTCCCTGAATAACAAGGACTGGCTCTCCCGGAAAGCTAAACCTGACTGCCTTCTCACGGCAGTCCACAGAAGTATAACAAGTGGCTAGCCAATCCATGCCCAGAAGCACATCAAAGTACGACATATCGAGGAGAATCAAATCAACCGACGAGTCCCTCTCCCCGATACGAACGGAGCACAATCGAAACACAAAACGAGCGACAAACGACTCGCCTAACGGGGTAATAACAACAAGCGGCTGATCTAACGACGACGATTCACGGCCCAACATTGGTGCAAAATGTGCAGATACGTACGAATGTGTGGAACCTAGGTCGAATAATACCCGTGCGTCGAAGAGCAAACTGGCAAGGTACCTGTCACAACGGCGTTGGATGCCTGCGCATCCTGCGGCGTCAAAGCGAACACTCGGGCCTGTCCTCCACCGATAGTGGGCTGTCCTCGGCCTCGGCCTCTACCTCCTCGTCCCCTCTGGATAGGACCGCCGCGTCCACGGCCTCTGGGTGCACCTATCTGACGTGGAGCATCGCCAGTGGTAGTGTTAGTTATATGTATGCCCTAGAGGCCATTACTGTACATTGGATGTATATTGTAGTGGATGCTGGGACATATATAGGTAGGACTTTCTTGCTCGACATGATAGTACGCTATCTGGTTGCACTTTATCTTAACATGTATACTTTCTGTCTCTCTGTTACATGTTAACAAAGCCTTTAGGATGTGTACTCGACTTCCAGGACTATGATGCAGATCATACTAGTGGAGCCTGGGTAGTCCATGAGTACATCCTTCAATGTTTCTAGTCGTGGGAATATCGAGACAGGGCATCGATATTCCAGAGTAGACTAGCGTATATCTTCTCGACCTATGTGATGGGCGATGGATGATCCCATATCCATTCGTGTTTGACATCGGAGATAGTATGCGGGTGCTCAGTGGAGACTGGGTACACTGAACGGACTCGCCGAGAACTCCCAGATGGTATTATACCTCACGTCAGATGGCAGTTCTCTGGTGACACTGGTACAGCTTAGTCTGTTGACCCGAGATCGTCATAGAGTCTTGTGTGTCTCCCACTGTGCTTTGATTTCCACCCTACCACGGCTCTACTGAGTCGTGCAAACAGGTGGTTTTTGGGTACAGTCCCGATTCACATGGAGGCAATGAGCGATAGGAGGGAATTCGTCTCTCCCGGTATTGGGGGTTGATGTTGCGCTATGCTCGACTGGCCATAACAGGAAATCCCTGGCCAGGGTTGCAGTGACCTACTGGTAAGTGTTATCAGTAGTTTCACACATGTCATGGACTTCACGTCGGCATGACTTATCGAGCTACTGGGGTCTGACGTTTACCACCCCTAGGCGAGATATGCGACATATCAGACGAACAGACCGGACTGTACGGTAAGTGTTACTGGTTGGATTCACAGGAGTGTGAGCGGGCTTGCTCATCGATCTTTTGATCGCTCAATACCCGGGTGGCCGTTACGTTTAGCAGACCGCTTGCGGCTTGCGGGTGTTTGATATGATCATCACCTGCTGCCGGCGTATTGACGAGTCTTTAGAGTCCTACACAGAGGTTTCCTAGCTCAAGCGAAACGAAATAGGAGCGCATATGAGATATGTGCAGGACCAAGAACAATGCGTGTATGTGATACTGTATTTCATTCTCGCGATGAATGTGTCGAATAGTTGTATGCGATATAACCTAGTTATCGAATCAAGGATTGATTCGATAAGCCGATACATTGGATACTAGCCGGTTATATGCGACATGACCGGATCATTGAATCAAGTGTTGATTTAATGATTTAATGTATAATTATATATTTGATATATTACTTTGCATTAACTAGTATTTGTTCACTTTAAAAGGATTTTCTCACTTGAAGTGCACATTGTGTATATGATATATTTTTGTGCACAACATTGTATCATGTTTGATGATACTTGCTCATTTGGGTTTGTGTAAAGATTAAACCATGTTTAGTGAATGGTTAGGGTTTCTTTTCTCTTATTTATTTATCCATTTATTATTGTTTTGGAAAAGATAAAGAGAAAAAGAAATGGTGGCTTAGTTTGTTTTTTCTTTGAAGCTTCTTGAAGTTTTGAACAAGTCCACCATTCTTGTCTCTTCTCTAACCCTAACCACTCATCTAACCTTAGTTAAATCTCTACACTAAACCATGGTTGAAGTCATGATAAGTATTCTTTTTATTTTTCCTTTTAAATAACTTATCATATATCTTCTTCTTCTTCTTCATCTTCAACAAAATGAAGAAGCTTGTCTTCATCAATGGCAAGTTGAGCATATGAGTGAGAAATCCAATTCTAAAGTGAACCCACCTCCTATTTATTCATCCTCTACCTCTTGCCAAGTAGTATAGGGTGTTTCCTTCACAAGTTTTCATGGCTTTGTGAAGGTGGAGCTTGATCTAGTGATGCCTCGACGTAGATCATCTTCGGCATCGAAGCCGACGACCAAGCCTGCCCATCTCTTCGATGAAGCCGATGCTTGAGTCCGGAATCCGATTTGGACAGCGAGGGGACTTCATCACGGAGCCTAGGAGGTGGAGGACCGGATCTACAAAGGTTGTAGCCTCTTCCCTTCAGCTATATTTCCGTTTACTTGCTTGCATCGCCTAGTTTTTCTAGTTAACGATCCGTATTAGGGTTTGTAGGCACTTGTAAAATTTGAATTAGCCATGCTTGATCACATGTGAGACTTCATTAGTGTGCCTAGGAACCCTACAGTGGTGTCAGAGCCTAGCTAGAGCCTTAGGCGATGCGTAGACGGAGTTAGAAGTCCGATCGACCCGAAACCCCGATTTTAACATGCTCTCTGGACATTTTTGAAATTCGTGGATTTTTGTGAATTAAAAATATGCAGAAAAATCAGCAGGTATTCCTAAGAATTACTGTGAAATTCGAGAGCATGATTCCTCTAGTGTGCGGCAGAACCGCGGCACAAGCATGGCTTGTGCGGCGGTTCCGCGGCCAAGTTATCCCATCATCTGTTTAAATTTTCACAGTAACTCCTAGTTTTTAGTGCTGGTTTTCCTAGGAATATTTTAATATTTATTCCAGAGTTTTATTTTCTGGGTTGTATTGGGAACTCAGTGTATCGATCGGATTGTCTAATTTTGTCAAGTGTGTTTTTCCGGGTATTTTAGAATATGTTAAAAAGTTCGACCGGATATAAATACCCACTTTTTCCCCTGCCGGGAAATTTCCAAGTGTTGGATTTTTCCGTAGTTTAACGACGTTCTAAGTAGTGCAAGTAACGCGATGGACCCTCTAGAAGACAACAAACCTTAACTCGATTATGTGACCGTCTTGAACTGCCCTTTGAACCTTCGGGTTTGGGGCAGTACGGCGTGCCACATGTGAGGCGTTGGCTTGACCCTTCTACGGCTGGACCGTTGGTACTGAGGCACGAACTGAATGTTGTTAGACTTATTTCATGTGTTGAGCTGTTTCGGGAAAACTTGGGTGTTCAATTGTTCGATCGGAAAGTTAAACATTTCCTATTTATCCGGAATGTGATACAATAATTGGAATTCACAAGTAGTTATGAGATAACGGAATGAATGTTATAAACATAGCAGTTTAGTCTCACTTGATCGGTTGCCATGGAGTTTTGATGTGATCAAAAGTCCGTCGCAATCACGTAGCGTACGCGGATATACGCGGATACTCGCCGGGTAAACTTAATAGACAGCCTCACCCCATAGCCCCGACCAAGTGACTGTAGGAGAACCCCGTCACTGAAAGCATCCGTTTGGGTGCTCGCGGTAGCGGTGTTCCGCCTTGGTGCACTTCGTCGACGGCGTCGGGGGTGCGGCCGCCTACTAAAGTTTGCGACGAGCATTCGATCAGTTTTTCGGGAATCTTGTTGAATTGCCCGACTTGATATTGGAAAGAGTTTTCGATAATGAGACTAAAATGCGGGGTTTATAATTGTTAGGCATGGGATGTCTAAGTATTTCATTTGATTAGGCATGCGATGTCTAAAGAGGTTGCGTATTCCAACTGTTGTAGTTTTACACTTTCTTTTCTGTGACCGTAAGTGTAATATGTGATGTCGCCGGTTTCGTTGCTATATGTCAACGACAATTGGGATGCGCATATTTACTTACGTTGATGACATGTGATGTTATGTGTTGCTGGATATGTTATATTGGATCGTCGTGTTTGAATAGCCGGGTTTTTTTTATGTGAGATGAGTGTTTTTCATTTTCATTCATGTAAAAAACTTGTATGTAATATTTTATTGGGGCACTTCCAGGTTGCGGAAGATGTCACCGTTGATGTATATTATTTACTTTTCTGCACTAGGATAGACCCAAGGAGGGGAGCACAAGTAACCGGGTTCTAAGGTCCAGTGGGAGACCAACTCGAGGAGTCGAGTCCGGGTCTCCTAACCCTAGAATTGGTAGGGTTGCTTGCCGCTCTCGTAGGGGTCTAGGGGTGTGGGATTGGCTATTCATCACGACCGTGGAATCCGTGTTTTATACCTGCTCGTATTGAAAACACGGACGTCCTAGTATATCCAATATTTCATATGTATCTTCTGCTGTGATTTATCTGTGATCATGTGATGTTCTGTGACAGATATTGTATATAGTATATATGATATATTATATAAACGTTGCTTATGTTTTACACCCGCGCTAGCCCTGCCCCGCTCTGCCGTTAGTTACCTAACCTAACGGTGCAGACGGGACATCGAGGCGAATGCGGATGGCATAAGCGTACGTTATATTTATCTGTGATGTTTAGGTGGACTTAAATGATGGGATATTCATTAATGAGATTAATGAAAGAAAATAAACCTAATTGATGTTGTGGAATCGAATTTCAAAATAAAAACAGGTAGCTACAGTTCTTGCTTTGCATCGCGGTGTTCATTATAGAACATCCTGCACCTTATTCGATGAGGAAAGGACCGAGATCCCTTCACCGGGAGTGACTCCTTTAGCAATAACTGGCAGATGCTACACACTCGGTTTGTCTTTTGATTGCTTCTATAGTTTCTGCTTTGCACAGTGATATATATGATATATCCCGCACCTCATTCGACGAGGAAAGGGCCGACGATCCCTTCACCGGGAGTGACCCCTTTAGCAAAACTAGAAAAGCCTAAAAAATATTCCATTTAAAAACCATTTGATTCCGCAATGAGATCAAGTTCAAAGCGTTAAAGGTTTTCATAAAAACCATTCGCAACCCTCCGTCATTTTAGGAAGTAGAGTACTTAGTATTCGTGCTGTGTTTGTTGACCATAGTCAAGGCACAGTGTACGGTAGCTAAGTGATGTCTTCCTACACCGCATATGATGCGATTAGTTAGGACAGTCATGTGGCTTTGTTGACCTTAGCCAAGGATCATGTGGGTGGGTCTAATTAATCACGAAATGACGGGTAGAACTTGACTAGTACCTATGATTTGTTGACCTTAGCCAAGGTCATAGGTGCTAGGGGTAAAAACCATTATCGGGAGTTTCAAGTGTTGAAATTTGCAATGAGATTGCATACCTTCTATGTGATAGTTGGATCCCGATACCCACTGCGAGTAATTGTTACTCCTGGGAGAGTTTTGCACTTTACAATTAGCCGATCAAGTAGGTGTCTAGATAGGTGTCAACGGGGTTACGCCTATGGGAAAATGAGGTTTACTGTAATTAGGTCCGTGCAAAAGCACGGGGAACCTCCCTCAAAGTACTGACACTGGCCTGGCTGAAAGATTGGCGAACTTGTAGAGTGTAATTAATCCCGGCTAGTCTTTCCTTTTAGGGTTTGAAGGAAGATTTGATAAAAACAGTGGGAGCCATCCTGATTAGATAAAATACATAACCAATCTAATCTTGCAAGAGCGCACGCTGAATGTTTTCTTCCCTCTCTCTCCTGGTAGCGACCATATCACGTCTTAATCAAGATAATGAAATGGATGTATTGACCGAACCCGCTTGTTATACTGAGCTGGGGAACGTTGGTCCCGCTCCAACTTATAATTGTTATAAGACAGAGCAGGAAATAAGGGGAATACCAGAATTCCTATGCCGCCCAAATGAAGAAAGTGCATATAATGCACCTCCTTCGGGTGTGTTCATTATAAAGAACTGTTTCTCAGTATCCTCTGCATCCTGGGTATTCAATACCGGATCAGGATCCCAGATATGTAAACTGTTACATAGGGCTACAAAAGGGTAGAAAAACTGAGAAAGGGTGATAAGTTTCATGAGACAGAAAACGGGGCAAGTGTTGCAGCCAAGTCTGTTGGTCACTGTCACCCTGTATTACCAATACATTGATTCTGAACAAATGCTATTAGATACCGAACCTGATATACAAAATCATATCAGTCTCTTTATTAGTAAAGAAATGATAAAATTTTGTATTGATGGATAATGTTTTGAATATTTCCTATATCAAAAGTTGATCGGTTCAGGCACGTTATCTAAAAGCATTGACGTTCTAAATCAAACTACAGTTCCTCGTATACAGAACACACACAAGAGGAAGAGTTCAGAAATGAACGAATTCTTCTTGAGGTATTGTAGACTAGGTCATATCAATGCGACCCGACTAGCTGAAGTTACATTTAGATGCATATTTAAATCAGTTTGAATTTACATCTTGTGAAACTTGCCAGTCATGTCACAAAGATATAATGACACCAGCTCTGTTTACTGAAAGCAGAGAAAGAGTTAATGAACTCTTGGGACTGATACATAATGATGTATGTAAGGTCTCCTGTCTACACATGCCAGGACTGGTTCTTTATACTTCATTATATTCTCTGATAATCTCTCAAGATTCAGTCATATATTCCTGTTGAAATATAAGTCCGAACCTTTTGAGGTATTCACAGAATATAAGTAGGAAGCAGAGAACCAAAATACGGGTATAAGTATTATGTCCTATGATAAGATCAGGGAGGAGAATACTTGTGCATGGCATTCCTAGACCATTCTAAAGGAAAATGAGATTCTCTCTCAGTATTACTCCTCTGAATACACCACAGCACAACGGTGTATCGGGGCGGAGCAATCACACAATATTAGATATCGTGTGCTTTATGATGAGTATTACTGAGTTACCTATTTCCTTTTGGATGTTATGCGCTTGAGAAGCTGCATACCTATTGAATTAGGTTCGAATCAAATCACTGCCTACCACTTCATATGTGATATGGAAAGGGAAGAGCCCATATCTTAAGTTAGTTAAGATTTGGGATTGTCCGGCCTATGTCTAAAAGCAAAATCCGGACAGGCTCGAGGCAAGGTCTGTAATGTAGAACTGGAAAGGTTCCAGCTATACAAACTACAGCAGATAATTTGGTAGAACCAAATGATTCAGTAGATTCCAACGAACCTCAGCCTCTCCGCCGATCTAGTAGGGTTCCTCACCCACCTGAGAGATACCTTGGTTTCTCGATGACAGTGGGAGCATGGAATGCATCATGAGATGATGACCCAACTAGATTCGAGTAGGCCATCAAGAGTAGGGACTCTGTAAGAATGGCTGGATGCTTAGCGGTCTGAGATGGAATCTATATACACCAACAAAGTATGGACTTTGGTTGCTATATCTGAAGGGTTAAATCCCCATCAGGAGCAAGTATATCTTGAGAAGATTACTTGGTGTAGATGGAAAAGTTGAGACTTTCAAAGCTAGACTTGTTAAAGGTTTTAGTCATCAACCAGGTGTGGATAATGATGAAACCTTTTTTAGGGACTATGCTTGAGTCCATCCAGATCCTACTTGCCACGGCTACATACCATGAATACGATATCTGGTGGTTGGGTGCCATGACTACTTTTCTAAATGATGTTTTAGAAGAGTACGTCTATAAGTACACAGCCAGAGGGCTTCGTAGACAGTGGGAGCAGCGGAAACGTGTGCAAGATGCTTTATAGGATAAAGCAGGCATCGCGGAGTTGGAACATCTGTTTTGATGGATTAGTCAAAGAAGTTGACATCATCAAAATGGTAGATGATCCTTGTATAAACAAAAAGGTAGTAGGGAGTATGGTGACGATCCTCGTAGAGTACGTGGATGACATACTCTTGTTAGGGAAGGAGTTTCCTATGCTACGCTCGATCAATCTCCGCTTATCACAATGATTTTCCATATAGGATCAAAGTGATACATACTAAATCCTAAGCTTTGGATCTATGAGATAGATCTAATTGGATGTTAGGATACTCACTAGTTGTAGTGAGATGGTATCAATCGATCCTGGGGAGAATCACTGGAAGGGTTCCAGAGTGATAAAGACGACTGAATGTCAGTCACAGGCATTGTCTTTACCCTCAGTAAAGGGACGGTATGTTGGAAGATTTCCAAGCTAGATACCGTGACAAACTAGACGATAAAGGCTGGTAACATCGCTATTAAAGATACTACCAAAGAGGCAGTTTGGGTGTATATTGGTTCATAGGTTGAACTAGGTTCCTACCATTGTGTGACAATGGAACTGTGGTTTTGGCCTAGGAACCTTGGTACCATCAGTGACCCAGACATAATCTGAGGCAGCATCACCTGATCATGGAGATAGTTGATCTCCAGGGTGATCGAGGTTAGGAGAGAAGACTCAGAGGACAACACGGCGGATCCACTCACGAAGGCCTTTTCCCAAAGAGAGACTTTTAGGGGATGGTTGAGTATTAGATACTACAACTACTGCTAAGATGGCCCTAGTGCAAGTGGGAGATTGTTAGTTATATGTATGCCCTAGAGGCCATTACTGTACATTGGATGTATATTGTAGTGGATGCTGGGACATATATAGGTAGGACTTTCTTGCTCGACATGATAGTACGCTATCTGGTTGCTCTTTATCTTAACATGTATACTTTCTGTCTCTCTGTTACATGTTGATAAAGCCCTTAGGATGTGTACTCGACTTCCAGGACTATGATGCAGATCATACTAGTGGAGCCTGGGTAGTCCATGAGTACATCCTTCAATGTTCCTAGTCGTGGGAATATCGAGACGGGGCATCGATATTCCAGAGTAGACTAGCGTATATCTTCTCGACCTATGTGATGGGCGATGGATGATCCCATATCCATTCGTGTTTGACATCGGAGATGGTATGCGGGTGCTCAGTGGAGACTGGGTACACTGAACGGACTCGCCGAGAACTCCCAGATGGTATTATACCTCACGTCAGATGGCAGTTCTCTGGTGACACTGGTACAGCTTAGTCTGTTGACCCGAGATCGTCATAAAGTCTTGTGTGTCTCCCACTGTGCTTTGATTTCCACCCTACCATGGGTCTACTGAGTCGTGTAAACAGATGGTTTTTGGGTACAGTCCCGATTCACATGGAGGCAATGAGCGATAGGAGGGAATTCGTCTCTCCCAGTATTGGGGGTTGATGTTGCGCTATGCTCGACTGGCCATAACAGGAAATCCCTGGCCAGGGTTGCAGTGACCTACTGGTAAGTGTTATCAGTAGTTTCACACATGTCATGGACTTCACGTCGGCATGACTTATCGAGCTACTGGGGTTTGACGTTTACCACCCCTAGGCGAGATATGCGACATATCAGACGAACAGACCGGACTGTACGGTAAGTGTTACTGGTTGGATTCACAGGAGTGTGAGCGGGCTTGCTCGTCGATCTTCTGATCGCTCAATACCCGGGTGGCCGTTATGTTTAGCAGACCGCTTGCGGCTTGCGGGTGTTTGATATGGTCATCACCTGTTGCCGGCGTATTGACGAGTCTTTAGAGTCCTACACAGAGATTTCCTAGCTCAAGCGAAACGAAATAGGAGCGCATATGAGATATGTGCGGGACCGAGAATAATGCGTGTATGTGATACCGTATTTCATTCTCGCGATGAATGTGTCGAATAGTTGTATGCGATATAACCTAGTTATCAAATCAAGGATTGATTCGATAAGCCGATACATTGGATACTAGCCGGTTATATGCGACATGACCGGATCATTGAATCAAGTGTTGATTTAATGATTTAATGTATAATTATATATTTGATATATTACTTTGCATTAACTAGTATTTGTTCACTTTAAAAGGATTTTCTCAGTTGAAGTGCACATTGTGTATATGATATATTTTTGTGCACAACATTGTATCATGTTTGATGATACTTGCTCATTTGGGTTTGTGTAAAGATTAAACCATGTTTAGTGAATGGTTAGGGTTTCTTTTCTCTTATTTATTTATCCATTTATTATTGTTTTGGAAAAGATAAAGAGAAAAAGAAATGGTGGCTTAGTTTGTTTTTTCTTCGAAGCTTCTTGAAGCTTTGAACAAGTCCACCATTCTTGTCTCTTCTCTAACCCTAACCACTCATCTAACCTTAGTTAAATCTCTACACTAAACCATGGTTGAAGTCATGATAAGTATTCTTTTTATTTTTCCTTTTAAATAACTTATCATATATCTTCTTCTTCTTCTTCATCTTCAACAAAATGAAGAAGCTTGTCTTCATCAATGGCAAGTTGAGCATATGAGTGAGAAATCCAATTCTAAAGTGAACCCACCTCCTATTTCTTCATCCTCTACCTCTTGCCAAGTAGTATAGGGTGTTTCCTTTATAAGTTTTCATGGCTTTGTGAAGGTGGAGCTTGATCTAGTGATGCCTCGACGTAGATCATCTTCGGCATCGAAGCCGACGACCAAGCCCGCCCATCTCTTCTATGAAGCCGATGCTTGAGTCCGGAATCCGATTTGGACAGCGAGGGGACTTCATCACGGAGCCTAGGAGGTGGAGGACCGGATCTACAAAGGTTGTAGCCCCTTCCCTTTAGCTATATTTCCGTTTACTTGCTTGCATCGCCTAGTTTTTCTAGTTAACGATCCGTATTAGGGTTTGTAGGCACTTGTAAAATTTGAATTAGCCATGCTTGATCACATGTGAGACTTCATTAGTGTGCCTAGGAACCCTACAGGTAGGAAGTAGAGCTCTCTGAGGAGGAGGTGGTGATGGTGGTAGGGTAACATGTGGAACTTTCGCCGCTCCCTGTCGTCTCACCGGACAGTCTCTGATACGATGATGCAGGCTACGACACCAAAAACATCCTAACCATGGCTGCTGACCATATGGGTGAAGGCGATACAATTAGCCCCTAAAGAATCCGCCACGGCCTCTGCGAACATGCCTAGGTGCTAACATATCAGTGCGAATCCGACTCGGTCTCGAAACGACCGTAGGGGGAGTAGCATCCGATCTCTGCGCTCGATTGACCTCTACTAAGGATCCCACCATCTGTCGTAGCTCATGCACGCCTCCTATCATCTGTCGCAGCTCCTCCATACCGGACTCAAGCCTATCCATACGGCCTGGGGAAGGCAGATCAGTCTGTCCCTGCGGCGTAGGCATACCACCCTGCTCGGTCCTCGTCTCGGACGAGCCTGCTCGGATCTCATCTCGGGCGGCAGCCCTCTGCGCTCTCGTAGCCTTCGACGGCATAGTGGCTGTTACAAGAACAGGATGATAAGAACAGCGCAATAGAATCATAGGATACACGGAATTGAAGAAGGAATTTCAAGCAAGTATATCCTAAGGTCACTTAGGCGGAGTACCGTATCGCAAGTATGCCGCGGACATACACACGCTACGTTACCCTGCTTAAGTCACTTACTCCATCTACCAAGGGTCATCCTACACTCAAAAAGGTAAAACCTATCGCTCTGATACCAACTTTGTCACGACCCGCAGGGTGCGGAACGTGACTGGCACTTAAATTACGAAACATCTCAAGGCGTCCGTAAAATAAGTAAGCTAAAGCCCAGAAATCAAAACCAAATAAGCAGAAGAGTGAAGGAAAACCAATCAATTGAAAGCGAGTTTATCAAATAAGTCATATCAAGCCTTTTTAAAAGCAATATTAATTTTTCCGAAAATTTCGGCAGAGTCTCCTTTGTAAATACTGGCCCCCAAAATGGGTACAACAAGAATATATATGAATACAAAAAATAAGGCATCTCCAAGCGGGAGCTAGCTCTTCGCCACAAGGCGGTCACAAATCCCATGCAATATAAATCAGCAATATGTAAAATAAGCATAAAAAGGCATAAGTAAAAAGCAACATGTCGGCTCAAGTGAGCTCGACCCCAAAATACAGCATGAAAAGTCCACAAATCTCACAGTCTCGTCTCTTGGTCAATATACAACAATACTGGTAGATACAGTAGATTGAGTACTCTAGATACAAAGAATATACAAGGTGGTACAAAAATAATAATACAACCCACCGACGAGCAAAAGCCTCGAGTCCTGGCAAAAGAGGCAAAAGAAGCGGTGCGCCCACCGCTACTGTGCTGACGGAACGGACCTGCAAGAGACTGTGGCACAACGGGGGTGAGTTGCCAACTCATGAGTAATAAATAACATCTATAGAGGCTATCGCAAGTATGCACACAAGCATCCTAGCATCTATAATACAGGTATGGCAGGATATAATAGCAGGTATGTATGCAATATGAATATACTAGCAGGTATGTATGCAATATGAATATACTCGCGATCTGCATGTGTAAATATAAGAAATCATCTTTTTCCTTTAGGCATCTCTTTTGAAATATCAGCACAATACCAATAGAATCAACAAGAATCCGTATCCAGCAACGACACCTCAAAACTGTCTCAAATCTCATATATCCATATCGTAGTATCTCTGGCCTCAGCCGTCCGGCTGACCCATCTCAAATATCAATATATCATCATCTCACGGCTACGATCGGTATCCTCTGGATATCCGCCGTGCCAAAATAGTCACCGGTAGGTAGTCCATCCCCTGCCAGGCTCAACGTCAACAACACGATCCTCTTGCCCCGGGGTACCTTACCGGGCCCACCATGTACCCATGACGGTTCCTCCACTCCTCGACACGGATCCCGAAAACCACAGCAAACTCATGGTGGACGACACTTTACATCACTAGAAAACCGCAACTTTTTTATATTTTAAAAGATCATAAGTTGTAAATTTTGCGGCTTTCCCCGAAATCCAGAAATATCATAAATCTCAATAAATCATCATAAGTGCATATGTTAATGATAATGAATGCATATGGTATCAATAACCAAGTTGCAATGTATGATTAATAAACTAGGCATGAACAATTGATGTAATGGTATACATGCACATGAATAGCAATTCTACAATGTTATTTTAAGGATTTATTGCAATAGTACAGGTTTAAGTATCAAATATGGTGACAACATTCTAGATTATAAGTTATCTAGTGTCGTGGCATGGCAATTACCAGGGCGTGTGTGTTCGCATGAATAGTGCTCGTGCTGCAAATAAAAACCCTGGCAAGGGTGCAGGTGTCCTATAGAATGGGTTCGCATATGTCTGACAATATAAAGTATAGATGTAGCAAGATGTTACGCAAGCATTTACTCCTAATTACTAATATCACTAGAAATCTTTAAACTATTTAAACTATCGGGCGACTTGCGCCATCCGAACGATAGTCCCCCGTAGATGTTACATCTACTCACCGGAATCCCCAGCTAGCTATGTCCAATCACCGCCTTTCCCTTTTCGTGCCGCGTTTGACGTCTCCGCGACCGAACCTGGAATTTACATCAATACAAAACATAAGGTTACATATCAAGAATGTCGCAAATCCCAAACGAAAATACTAACGTTCACAAGTTAGGTACAACGTACATAAGGTGCGCGGAACACACGCGAAAATCGCAAAAACTAACTAAAATTGTCGATTTGGTCGCCCGGCAAAGCTAAAACCCGATCACTCAAAAATCCGCACTCACACATCCTAAATGTTATAGGATATGCCAAAAAAATATCATCAAGATATCGCAAATACATCACCACAATAATTTAATAAAACTAGCAAGCATAAACATTCCAAAAATCGGCGCAACATCGCCGTTTTGCGACAAAAAGGACTGCAACCTAGCATAACATCCAACCGCATAACTAGTTAACCACAATCACTTTGACTAAAACATACTACAAGGCTTCAAATCCTATGTTTCCATAAACAACCCTTTCTTGATTTTTTTTTAAAACTTAACAAAATCCAACCCAAATCATACATGATACACTAAATTAACTCTAATTTAAAGTCCAAAAGGCTAGTTAACCACTTAGATTAGGCTAACAAGATAACTAGATAACAAAATAGATTTAATTAACCTACTAATGATTTCTAAAACCCTAGTTTAAATCAAAATACTCTCTTTAAAAACCTAGATTAGAAATTTGCTAAGCTTTTAACACTAAAACCATTTAATTAAAGGAATTTAACCAAAAGAATTTAATTAGATAGAAATTATACCTCAAGATCTATGGATCAAGCATGGTGATTTGCTTCAAAAAATGCCTCATAGCACCATGACCCAAGTTATAAAACCCAAGGAGAATGGAATAAAGAATGGGAACTAAATTGTGAGATTTAACTTTTGATTTTGGAGCAATTTTTTTGATGAAATTTGAGAGATAATGAGAAGGGGAAGTGGAGGGGATTTCCTGCAGAAATCTTGGCCTGAGGGAGATGTGTGGGATGGGGTGGGTGTTGTGAGAAATGTCTAAGTCAAAGTCATCCCATACCTCACTAAAAACCACCTTAAATTAATATATTTTAATCCTCTACCTAACACTTCACCACAAGAATTGAAATCAAAAGAAGATGGGGTTTCCTGCTGATATGGGGCTGGCCTAGGGAAAGTGAGGGTGTGTGTGAGAGAGTGCACAAAATTTTTTATGCAAAAAGACCCCCCCACAAGCTCAAAATTGCAAGGTTTAGCTTAAATTCAATAAATTTCGTTTTCCATAATAAAAATCAGTTAAAACTTGAAATAAAATACTAAAAAATTATACTACAACTATATTTTAATTAACATGATTTTAAAGATTAAAATAAGCCCAAAGAAATTTGTATTTATCGCTAATTTAATGTATTTTCTTACCGGCTTAAAATAATATTAAAAAATTGAAAAATAGGGAAATTTTTTTAAATGACCAAAAATTAATAAGTAACTCATTAGCTACTAAAAACTAGAAATTACCTATCCAAATTAGGTATAATTAGTCCTAAACTGCAAAATAACAAAAAAGACGGTTTACGGAAAAATACCGAATTTTCACCGATTTTCGGGAAAACACCAAAACGACTTTTCAAGGCGTTACACAATGGAAGTGTGGCTTTGGCCCATGAACCCTGGTCCCATCAGTGACCCAGACATATTCTGAGCCAGCATCACCTGATCATGGAGATAGTTGATCTCTAGGGTGATCGAGGTTAGGAGAGTAGACTCAGAAGACAACACGGCGGATCCATTCACAAAGGCCTTTTCCAAAAGAGAGACTTTTATGGGATAGTTGAGTATTAGATACTGCAACCACTGCTACAGATGGCCCTAGTGAAAGTGGGAGATTGTTAGTTATATGTATGCCCTAGAGGCCATTACTGTACATAGGATGTATATTGTAGTGGATGCTGGGACATATATAGGTAGGACTTTCTCGCTCGACATGATAGTATGCTATCTGGTTGCACTTTACCTTAACGTGTACACTGATTGTCTCTCTGTTACATGTTGGTGAAGCCCTTAGGATGTGTACTTGACTACCTGGACTATGATGCAGATCATACTAGTGGGGACATGGTAGTCCATAAGTACATCCTTCAAGGTCCCTAGTCGTGGGTGTATTGAGACGGGGCATCGATATACCAGAGTAGACTAGCGTATACCTTCTCAACCCATACAGATGGGCGATGGATGATCCCATATCCATTGGTGTTTCACATCAGAGATGATATACGGGTGCTCAGTGGAGACTGGGTACACTGGATGGACTCGCCGAGAACTCCCAGATGGTATTATACCTTACGTTAGATGGCAGTTCTTTGGTGACACTGGTACAGGTTAGTCTGTAGACCCGAGATCGTCATAGAGTCTTGTGTGATTCCCACTGTGCTTTGATTTCCACCTTACCACGTTCAAGAGGGCGTGCAAAATGGTGGTTTTTAGGTACAGTCCCGAATCACATGGAGGCAATGAGCGATAGGAGGGGATTCGTCTCTCCCGGTATAGGGAGTTGATGTTGCGCTGTGTTCGATTGGCTATACCCGGAAATCCCTGGCCAGGGTTGCTGAGATTTACTGGTAAGTGTTACCAGTAGTTTCTCGAACTGTTATAGACCTCATATCGACACGACTTATCGAGCTACCGGGGTCTGACGTTTACCACCCCTAGGCGAGATATGCGACATATCAGACGAACAGACCGGACTGTACGGTAAGTGTTACTGGTTGGATTCACAGAAGTGTGAGCGGGCTTGCTCGTTGATCTTCTGATCGCTCAATACCCGGGTGGCCATTACGTTTAGCAGACCGCTTGCGGCTTGTGGGTGTTTGATATGATCATCACCTGCTGCCGGCGTATTGACGAGTCTTTAGAGTCCTACACAGAGGTTTCCTGGCTCAAGCGAAACGAAATAGGAGCGCATATGAGATATGTGCGGGACCGAGAATAATACCAGTATGTGATACCGAGTTCTATTCTCGCGATTTGTATCATCGGACGGTTATATATGATATAGCCGGGTTACCGAATCAAGTGTTGATTCGATACATTGATACACTTGATATTAGTCGGTTATATGCTATATGACCGGATCATTAAATCAAGTGTTGATTTAATGATTTAATATATAATTATATATTTGATATATTACTTTACATTAACTAGTATTTGTTCACTTAAGATAGATTTTCTCACTTGATGTGCGCATTGTATATATGATATAGTTTTGTGCACTAGTTTGTATCATGTTTGATGATACATGCAAACTTGGGTGTGTGTTTGCTTTGAACCATGTTTAGGTAAATGGTTAGGGTTTTAATTTATTTATTCATTTATTTATTTATTCTTTTGGGCAAGAAATAAAATGGTGGCATTTTTTGTTTTCACTTGAAGCTTCATGAAGCTTTGACCATTTTGTTTCTTTCCTTAACCTAACCATTCACCTAAACCCTAGTTTAGTCTCTACACTAGTTACACTCATCCATGGTTGCTAAAATGATAACCATCACTTGATTTTCTTTTTGGAGAGAATTCATTCTTTTCTTTCTTCTTCATCTTCTTCATGAAGAAAAAGAAAACCTTTCTTGAAAAATTTTCAAGTGTTGAAATCAAGTGAGAAATCCAAATCCAAAGTGAACCCACTTCCTATTTCTTCATCCTCTACCATTTGCCATGTTGTATTGGGTGTTTTCTTCACAAGTTTCATGACCTAGTGAAGATGGAGCTTGAGTCAGAGTTGCCTCGACGTAGATCATCTTCGGCATCGAAGTCAACGACCTAGCCCGCTCATTTCCCCGGCGAAACCGTCTCTAGAGTCCGGGATCCCGGTGACCGTAGCGAAGGGACGTCATCACGGAGCTAAAGAAGTGGTGGACCGGATCTACAAAGGTTGTATTTCCATTCACTTAGTAGTTAAGTTGTTAACTTGTAGTAGTTTCGCCTTCACCTCTAGTTATCGATCTAGCATTAGGGTTTCTCGGCACATAATTTTTGAATTTGGCATGGTTGATGCCTTGTGGAATCTCTTGAGTGTGCCTAGTAACCCTACAGAGGGAATATCAACTCAAGCTTCTACTTCACTAACTAGAGAATTAGTGAAGCAAATACCCTAAACTAAAGTGCTAGTCTAGTAGAGGATGGAGAAATAGGAAGTGGGTTCACTTTAGAATTTATTTTCTCACAATGTTTCACTCTCTCTTGAAAACCCTAGCTAGCTTTTCTTTTGCTCAAAGAAGAAGAAGATAAACAAAAGAAAAGATGAAGATAATGATCAAGTGAGTGAGCTAACCATGGTGAGTGAGTATCATATACTAACTCATGTAGAGACATAACCATGGCTAATCCAAATGGTTAGGTTAACAAAAATCTAAAGTAAAGACAAAGCTAGTGGACTTTGTCAAAGTAAAGCAAGCTTCTACAAGCTTCATGCTCTTTCCAAAATTCCACTAATTTTTTAATTACCTTAAATAATTATAACCCACCATAATAAATATAATGGTGTATGTCTTACACACCTATGTCAAGTGTATCATCAACTATGATACAAAAAGAAAACACATTTTAATATATATCACATATATATTAAAGTTGTGCACATGTGAGAAAAACCCTTAAATGAACAAATGTTAGTTAATGTAAATTAGTATATCCAATATACAATTATACAATAAATTATTAAATCAACACTTGACTTAATAATCCGGTCATAACTTATATAACCGACTAACATCCAATGTATCGACTTATCGAATCAACACTTGATTCGATAATCCGGCTATATCACATATAACCGACCGATACAGAAAGTCACGAGAATAGAATACAGTATCACATACACGCATTATTCTCGGTCCCGCACATATCACATATGCGCTCCTATTTCGTTTTGCCTGAGCCAGTAAAATCTCTATGTAGGACTCTAAAGACTCGTCAATACGCTGGCAGTAGATGATGATCACATCAAGCACCCACAAGCCGTAAGTGGTACTAGCTGGACGTAATAGCTACCCGGGTATTGAGCGATCAGAAGATCAGCAAGCAAGCCCGCTCCAACTCCTGTAAAAGTCAAATGGTAACACTTCCCGTACAGTCCGGTCTCCTCGTCTGATATGTCGCATATCAAGTCTAGGGGTGGTAAACGTCAGATCCCAATAACCGATAAGTCGTGCCGATGTGAGGCTCATAACGGGTCGAGAAACTACTGGTAACACTTACCAGTAAATCTCTAAATCAGCCTTGGCCAGGGACTGCCCTGTTATGGCCAATCGAGCACATCGCAACATCAACCCCCAATACCGGGAGAGACTAAACCCCTCCTATCGCTCATCGCCTCCATGTGACTCGGGACTGTACCCAAAAACCACCATTTTTCACGCCCTCTTGGGCGTGGTAAGGTGGAAATCAAAGCACACATGACTCTATGACGATCTCGGGTCTACAGACTAACCTGCACAAGTGTCACCAGAGAACTGCCATCTGACGTGAGGTATAATACCATCTGGGAGTTCTCGGTGAGTCCGTCCAGTGTACCCAGTCTCCACTGAGCACCCGTATATCATCTCTGATGTCAAACACCAATGGATATGGGATCATCCATCGCCCATCTATATGGGTCGAGAAGGTATACGCTAGTCTACTCTGGTATATCGATGCCCCGTCTCGATACATCCACGACTAGGGACCTTGAAGGATGTACTTATGGACTACCATGTCCCAACTAGTATGATCCGCATCATAGTCCAGGTAGTCAAGTACACATCCTAAGGGCTTTACCAACATGTAACTATAAGACAATATCAATAGACAAGTATACATGTTAAGATAAAGAGCAACCAGATAGCATACTATCATATCGAGCAAGAAAGTCCTCTCATTATATATGTCCAAGCATCCAATATAATATACATCATCTGTACAATACTGGCCTCTAGGGCATACATACAACTAACATACGCGATGCTATGTACCAGATCCGATGTAGCATACTCACTAAGTGTAGTGAGCAGGTATCAAGCAGATCTTGTAGAGAGTCACAGGACAGCTGTGAAGAACATTCTCAAGTACTTGAGAAGGACTAAAGAGATGTTCTTGGTGTATGGTAACGGAGAACTCCAGGTGGAGTCCTTTACCGATTCGAGCTTCTAAAGTGATAAGGACGACTCTAAGTCGCACTCAGGATTTGTCTTTACCCTCAATGGAGGGGTGGTGTGTTGGAAGAGTTTCAAACAGAAAACCGAGGCAGACTCGACGATGGAGGCTGAATACATCGCTGCCAACGATGCTGCCAAAGAGGCTATCTGGATGAAGAAGTTCATAACTGAACTTGGAGTGGTTCCATCCATTGAGCATCCAATACTTTTTTATTGTGATAACAATGGAGCTGTGGCTTTGGCCAAGGAACCCAGATCCCATTAGAGATCAAGGCATATTCTGAGGCGGTATCACCTGATCCGGGAGATAGTTGATCGCCGCGAGATCGAGGTTAGGAGAGTTGACACGAAGGACAACACCGCGGATCCACTCACGAAGGCCATACCCCAGATACAATTTGAGAGACTCTTCGGAATGTTGGGTATGAGATACTACAACAGCTGGCCTTAGTGAAAGTGGGAGATTGTTAGTTATGTATATTCCCTAGAGGCCATTGTTGTACATATGATGTATATTATAGTGGATGCTTGGATATATATAGAGAAGACTTTCTTGCTCGATATGATAGTATGCTATCTGGTTTCACTTTGTCTTAACATGTTGACTTGTATTGGTTTACTGTCTTGCTCTCATATGTTGATAAAGCCCTTAGGATATGTACTCGACTACTGGGACTATGATGTGTAGGGTTCCTATAGACGACAGCAAGGTTTCGGGAGACATCGTCCATGCCATTTTCAAAATTTTTCCGTTTTAAAGAACCCTAAACTAAAATCGTTAACTAGATAATCATACAAAACAAAACGTAACCTACTTTACATCTAAGTGATAACGGAATACAACCTTTGTAGACCGGTCCTTCACTTCAATTGTAGGGATCCTTTGAACGACAACAAGGTTTCGGGAGGCATCGTCCATGCCATTTTCAAAAACTTGCCATTTTAAAGAACCCTAAACTAGAATCATTAACTAGAGAATCATACGAAACAATATATAAACTACTTTACATCTAAGTGATAACGAAATACAACCTTTGTAGACCGGTCCTTCACTTCAATAACTCCTTGTAGTGGTCCCTTCGCTGCGATCATGGAACTCCCGGACTCTAAAATGGCTTCTCAAGGTGAAAAAACGATCTTGCTTGAAGTCTTCGAGGCCGAAGATGATCTACGTCGAGGAGACACTAACTCAAGCTACTTCACTAATGAGAGATTAGTGAAGCTAACACCCTATACTAAAGTGCTAATCTAGTATAGGATGATGAAGTAGGAAGTGGGCTCACTTTAGTTTTATTTTTCTCACAATATTTTCTCTCTTTGGAAAAACCTAGCAAGCTTTTTCTCAAGGATGAAGAAGATGATCAAGAGATGAGAATGAACTAATTGGGGTGTGAGAATCAACCATAGGTGAGTTTGTATCATATAGCTAACTCATGTAGAGACATAACCATGGCTAAATTATAATGGTTAGGTTAATAAATATCTTTAGTAAAACAAAATTAGTAGACCAAGTCAATGCATCTTAAAGCTTCTACAAGCTTCATGCATTTGACCATTTATCCACTAATTTGGATTTACTTTAAATATTTAAACCCTAAATTATAATTAGTATGGTGTAAGTCTCATACACCCATGTAGTGTGTGTCATCAACCATGACACAAAAAGAACACAATTAATATATATCACATATATGATAAGTGTGCACATGTGAGAATAAATAAATGCTTAAGTGAGATAATATTAGTTAATATAAACTAATATATCAAATATACAATAATACACTAAATTATCAAATCAACACTTGATTTAATAATCCGGCTATATCATATATAACCGACTAATATTATATGTACCAACTTATCGAATCAACATTTGATTCGATAATTCGGCTATATCACATATAACCGACTGATACAAATAATCGCGAGAATAAAATACGGTATCATATACTCGTAGTAATCTCGGTCCCGCACATATCACATATGTGCTCCTACTTCGTTTTGCCTGAGCCAGTAAAAAACTCTATGTAGGGCTCTAAAGACTCGTCAATACGCCGGCAGTAGGTGATGATCACATCAAGAACCCACAAGCCGTCAGTGGTACTAGCTGTACGTAATGGCTACTCGGGTATTGAACGATCAGAAGATCAGCAAGCAAGCCTTCTCTAACTCCTGCAAAAGCCTGACAGTAACACTACCGTACAGTCCGGTCTCCTCGTCTGATATGTCGCATATCAAGTCTACGGGTGGTAAACGTCAGACCCCAATAACCGATAAGTCATGCCGATATGAGGCTCACAACGGGTCGAGAAACTACTGATAACATTTACGAATAAATCTCTAAATCGGCCCTGGCCAGGGACTTCCCTGTTATGGCCAATCGAGCACAGCGCAACATCAACCCCCAATACCGGGAGAGACGAAACCCCTCCTATCGCTCATTGCCTCCATGTGACTCGGGACTGTACCCAAAAACCACTGTTTTTCATGTCCTCTTGAACGCGGTAAGGTGGAAATCAAAGCACAGTGGGAATCACACAAGACTCTATGACGATCTCGGGTCTACAGACTAACCTGTACCACTGTCACCTGAGAACTGCTATCCGACGTGAGGTATAATACCATCTAGGAGTTCTCGGCAAGTCCGTCCAGTGTACCCAGTCTCCACTGAGCACCCGCATACCATCTCTGATGTCAAACACCAATGGATATGGGATCATCCATCGCCCATCTCATGGGTCGAGAAGCGTATACGCTAGTCTACTCTGGTATATCGATGCCCTGTCTCGATACACCCATGACTAGGAACATTAAAGGATGAACTTATGGACTACCATGGCCCCACTAGTATGATCTGCATCACAATCCTGGTAGTCAAGTACACATCTTAAGGGCTTTACTAACATGTAACCATAAGACAGTATCAAGAGACAAGTATACATGTTAAGATAAAGAGCAACCAGATAGCATACTGTCATGTCGAGCAAGAAATTCCTCTCTATATCTGTCCAAGCATCCACTATAATATACATCAAATGTACAATAATGGCCTCTAGGGCATACATACAACTAACAATCTCCCACTTGCACTAGGGCCAGCTGCTGTAGTATCACATATCCAACATCCCGAAGAGTGTCTCGAACTGTATCTGGGGAATGGCCTTCGTGAGTGGATCCGCTGTGTTGTTCTTCGTGTCAACTCTCCTGACCTCGATCTCCCCACGATCAACTATCTCCCGGATTAGGTGATACCACCTCAGAATATGCCTGGATCGCTGATGGGACTTGGGTTCCTTGGCCAAAGCCACCGATCCATTGTTATCACAATACAAAGGTATTGGATACGTAATGGATGGAACCACTCCAAGTTCAGTTATGAACTTCTTCATCCAGACAGCCTCTTTGGCAGCGATGTATTTAGCCTCCATCGTCGAGTCTGCCACGGTTTCCTGCTTGGAACTCTTCTAGCATACCGCCCCTCCATTGAGGGTAAAGACAAATCTCGAGTGCGACTTAGAGTCGTCCTTATCACTCTGGAAGCTCGAATCGGTAAAGGACTCCACTTGGAGTTCTCCGTTACCATACTCCAAGAGAATCTCTTTAGTCCTTCTCAAGTACTTGAGAATGCTCTTCACAGCTGTCCAGTGACTCTCTCCAGAATCTGCTTGATACCTACTCACTACACTTAGTGAGTATCCCATATCGGGTCTGGTACATAGCATCACGTACATGATAGAGCCTACTGCCGAAGCATAGGGTATCCCTTGCATGCGAGCTCTCTCCAAATCAGTCTTGGGAGACATCGTTTTGGAGAGAGTGAGTCCTGAGATCGTGGGTAAAAACCCATGCTTGGATTCTTCCATACTAAACTTCTTTAGTATGGTGTCAATATACCTGGATTGGGACAATCCCGGTATCTGTTTAGATCTATCTCTATAGATCTTAATCCCCAAGATGTAGGAGGCATCACCTAGATCTTTCATTGAGAATCTTTGTGATAAGAAGAGCTTGACCGATTACTGCTTAGGAATGTCATTTTCTATCAAGAGTATGTCATTCACGTACAATACGAGGAAGACAACCTTACTCTCTGCCACCTTTTTGTATATACAAGGTTCATCTACGTTTTTGACGAAATCAAACTCTTTGATAACGACATCAAAACAGATTTTCTAACTCTACAATGCTTTCTTTAACCCATAGATGGATTTAAGCAGCTTGCACACCTTTCCGCTGCTCCCACTGTCTACGAAGCCCTCTAGCTGAGTCATGTACACGCACTATTCCAAATCACCATTCAGAAAGGCCGTCTTAACATCTATTTGCCAGATTTCGTAGTCATGGTATGCAGCAATGGCAACTAGGATCCGGATGGACTTAAGCATAGCCACTAGAGAAAAGGTTTCGTCATAATCCACATCTGGTCGTTAACGAAAACCCTTTGCAACAAGTCTAGCTTTGAAAGTCTCAACTTTTCCATCTACACCAAGTTTCTTCTTAAAGATCCATTTGCTCCCAATGGGTTTTACCCCTTCAGGAGCAACTTCCAAAGTCCATTCTTTGTTGGTGTACATGGATTCCATCTCAGATCGCATTGCATCCAGCCATTTCACAGAGTCTCCACTCATAATGGCCTGCTCGAAGCTAGTTGGGTCATCATCCTCCATGATGCAATCCTCGCTTCCACCATCAATGAGAAAACCATAGTATCTCTCAGGTGGATGAGGAACCCTACTAGATCGGCGGAGAGGCTGAGGTTCGTTGGGAACTATCGAATCCTCTGGTTCTACCAAATCTTCTATCGTAGTTTGTATAGATGGAACTTCTTCCAGTTCTACCTCTTTGCCACTAATTTGTTTCAAAAGAAAACTCTTTTCTAAAAAGGTGGCATGTCGAGAAACAAACACCTTTTGTTCCTTGGAATGGTAGAAGATATACCCTCGCGAATGTTTGGGATATCCTATAAACTTACACAGAACTGACCTTGCCTCGAGTTTGTCCGTATTTTGTGTTTTCACATATGCCGGACAACCCCATATCTTAACATAATTAAGATATGGTCTCTTTCCTTTCCATATCTCATATGGAGTGGTTGGCATAGATTTGGTAGGAACCATATTCAATAGGTCTGCAGCTGTCTCCAGTGCATAATGTCACGACCCGAAAGAGCACGTGACTGGCCCTTGAACCATATGAAGTCTATAGGACTCCATCTGATCCAAGTAAGCCAAAGCCCAGAAATCTAAAACCATTTAAGGAGTAAATAAAGAAAACCCAGAAATCCAACTTTGTCACAACCACACAAGTAATATGATATACAACGCCGAATGGTGAGGATCAAAATCAAAAGAAACTCACAATAACATGAAAACTTTAATACTACTACGCGCGACTCTAAGGTCGAAATAATACATCACTAGTGTCTAAGTCTGAAACAATATACAAGTTTTGGTTGATGGAATTTCTAGATATAATGAGTAATACACATACAAGGATGGTTCTGATGCAAAGAACCCACCTACCAAGCAAATCACCCGTAAAGGAAGCAATGTGCCGGAAATGCCGCTATGGAACCTGTACGGCAAAACCTGCAAGAACTGTGGCACAGCGGGGGTGAGTTGCCAACTCGTGAATAGAAAATATCTACAAGCAGAAATTTAATGCATGATATAATCCTAAGTCAAAACGATCAGATATAATATAAACCTCAAATGAATAAGTCTGAAGCATGGTAAAGTGGCAATGTAACATTTGAACATAAGTGTAGTACCAAGAACTCGTGCCAGTGCCTCACGTGATAACATATCATAAATATGATGTATGTATGCGGTAAAATGAAAACAGAAGGTATCACGAATGAAGTCATCAGAAAATCAGTGTCGAGTATCGACACAAATATATATCTCAATATTAAGTAAATCCCATATATCATGTATCCGATATGTATGCAACATTCATGAAGGTACTCTATCAGGTACTACTAATACATGATGCAATGCATATAAAATAAATGTGGGGTAGGGGAGATATAATATGCCATCGACCATAAAGGCTCCTCTCATATCGAGCACACAGGCTCCGAGCACATAGGCTCCTTTCATATAACGGGCATCCGTCAGTCCGGGTCAACCCCCACTATCATATATCGGGCATCCGTCAGTCCGGGTCACCCCCCACTATCATATATCGGGCATCCGTCAGTCCGGGTCAGCCCCCACTCTCATATATCGGGTATCCGTCAGTCCGGGTCAGCCCCCACTCTCATATATCGGGCATGCATATATAAGTTTGCATAGATCATCATGATGATATATTAAGTAGGTGTATATATAAATCGGCGTCCCATACCACTAATATATATATACTATGGGTATACATATATATTTCAGCGTCCCATACCACTGATATATATATACGCAGGAGTAAAACAATCCAGAATCATCATATGCAACCATATCACAGTGCGAAATCCATGAATTATAATACATGCAACATGAAACACTAATATGAGCATGGAACTATGTAAAGGCATATGCACAAAGGAATATGAATCAATAACATATAAGCATGCAATGCAATGCGAGCCGTAGAATAAATGGTAAATGAATAATAATGCAGCTTGCCATTTGAAATAAGACAAATCGGTTTTTTTTTTAGCAAAATAAGGGTTACAGTGTTTTTAAGATATTCCCGATTCGTTAGTTTTTGAAATACGTATGACTCGGGTCTAGTCTAACATCTACTATGCAAACTACATATCTAAGTATCAAGTCAACCGGGAGGGGTATGGAATCCACCTAAATCTGAGTCGATATAAATATATATATAAGTATAATAGTTAGCGATCCCGCCTCAATAGTATCGCGTACGATACAGCATACCATATAACAATCCTCAAGTCATGAGTGCGGACCTATCATCAATATAAAGCTCGTACGGTAAATTGTCGTACGGCATCCCATTAGCGGGTACGGGTCCATATCGCATCATCTCATCAATTACCTGGTATTCTTATCATCATATCACATAATCTGGGGTACTGATCTAAGTCTAGTATAAATCGATACCATCTATATAAGTATGAATGCGTGTGTAAAACACACGTCCAAAGGCCCGCTAAAATCACTTGTTGTATCCCAATTACGAATCATATCAAATCACCGATCTCGCGGCGCTATGCCCAATATCATCGACTCATCTTCAATGTCATCCAATATCATCATCAACACCGTGTAACTATAAGGAATATGCAAGTGTGTGCGTGTGGGTGTAAATCTATCCTAGGGTTCGTGACTATGAACTACACTAGTTTACTTCTAACCCTATACTATACATAGTACACCTAACATAAAGACAACAACACACTAAAAACTATCTTATACAATATATACACATGTATAGTATACCAACTATGGACTACGGGTGTGCTATACGCCATCCACCCGACTTCCCCCTGTAGATATAATCTACTCACCTTGCATCTTCATTTGTCGACGTCGCCACGCGCTTGCTTGTCATCCCGAAGTCTTCATGGGGTACCTACACGTCAAAGTATCGTAAATGCGTATTAAAACCAAATCAAAGCTAAAACGGCACACGAAACCCAAAACGATACGATAAGGGGCCTATAGGTTAGAACCTATAGGCACGGCTTCAATACCATCAATCAATCCTCGATATCGTCGTATAAACGCCAAATGGTCGAGGTAGAACACAATACAAAATTTCAGAATTAAAAAATACGGAATACGGAAACACGAATCCAGAACAACAACTAAGGAAATAGGCTCCAGATTTCACCCTAGGTCAAACTAGACAAATCTACACATACCAGAGGTCTAATCTATACATGTAGGGGCTACAGAACCAAAACGACACAAAATGGGGCAGGTCTGGCAGCAAATTGCGGCCAATAGGATTAAATTGGCAGCCGAGAAAATGAGTTAGGGGCTGGGGTTCTGGTGGTATCTTTCTGGGTGCCTGCACACTTCACTGTCCACTCAAAATAATTTTAAGAGTCTCGGGTTGATAGCAGATCCCAAATAACCTTCACAGATTCCACAAACTTTCCGATATCGGTTTCTAAATCCGTATTCCAGGCCTTAAGTCTCAGGTTTGGGTCTCAAATCAAGCACTAGGGTGTTGATATAACCTCTACTGAGCTCAATTGCTCACCACAACTCACAATTCCCTCAAACCCTAACTAGGTTTTCCTAAAGTCCATAAAATCAAACAATATCGGTTCAATCTAAACATGGGGTAAAGGTAATGCATAAACTAAGCTTAAGGTCCAGAAAATACCTCATTTGGCAACTCAAGAAATTTCTTGAGTTGCCCCTAGCGGCCAAAATCCTCGCTTTCTTGGTCCAATGTATAGATCTTGAGCTTGTGCACACTTTTAATGAAATGGGGGTAGGGTTTTGGTGACGTTTGTGAGATGATTTGGGGCTTGAAGAGGGGAGGGAGATGAAGGAGCAGCAGCAGCGGGAGGAGAAGGGGAAGAGGGATGAAGAAAATGAAGAGAGAAGAGAAGTCTCATGGTCAAATGAACCCCCCTCACCTCTCTCTCTCTCACTCACCTACTACCACATTATTCTAATCAATTCTTTTTCTTTTCTTTTCTAAAACCTTCTTACCCAAATAGTAAACCCAAAGTAAAGCCATGGTATGAAAAATGCAACACAAGTGTAGAAAATGATATGTGCATGTTTTGCACAAAAACGCCAAAAATCTGATTAGCGATTTTTAATCGTGATTAGCACTAAAGTAGCATATAAATGATCATAAAAACTTAAAAAATGGCATAATTCTATAAAATAACCTATTTTAGAATTTTCCATTATTTTCCAAATTTTTTCCCCATTTATTTGTATTTAATTATACCGAATTATTAAAATATTCAATAAAGTAATATTAAATTATAAAATTTCCCTAAAATAATATTTTTTTATTTTGAAATGTTACAAATAACCCCAAAAGGAAATAGGTAACTAAGAAGTGCTCATCATAGAGCGCACCATATCTAACAGGGTGCGATTCCTCCGCTCCGATACACCGTTGTGCTTTGGTGTATACGGAGGAGTAAGCTGAAAGAGAATCCCATTCTCTTTTAGATAATCACGGAATTCCGTGCTCAAGTATTCTCCTCCTCGATCAGATCGTAGGATTTTAATACTTTTATCCATTTGGTTCTCGACTTCGGATTTATATTCTTTGAATTTCTCAAAAGCTTCAGACTTGTGTTTCATCAGGAACACATGTCCGAATCTTGAGAGATCGTCAGTGAATGTAATGAAGTACGAAGAACCATTCCTGGCATGTGTAGACATAGGATCACATACATCACTATGTATTAGTCCCAAGAGCTCACTAGCTCTTTCTCCGTGTCCTGTAAACGGAGTTTTGGTCATCTTGCCTTTGAGACATGATTGGCAAGTGTCATAAGATGAAAATTCGAACGGATTCAAATATCCATCCTTATGAAACTTAGCCAGTCGTGTCGCATTGATATGACCTAGTCTACAATGCCACAAGAAGGATTCGTTCATTTCTGAACTCTTCCTTTTGTGTGTGTTTTGTACATTAAGAACCGTGGTTTGATTTAGAATGTATATGCCATTATTTAACGAGCCTGATCCATTCAACTTTTGATTCAGGAAGATGTTCATAACATCATCCTATACTACAAAATTATATCCCTCTTTACTTAATAAAGAAACTGATATAAGGTTGCATATGAGGGTCGGAATGTAACAGCATTCGTTCAGAATCAATGTATTACCATTTGGTAATACAAGGTGATATTGCCCAACAGCTTTGGCTGCAACATTTGCCCCATTCCCTACTCTTACTGAATGATCACCCATTCCCAGTTCTCTACCTTTCCTTAGCCCATGTAACATATTACATATATGGGATCCCGATCCGGTATCTAATATGCAGGACGTAGAGTGAACTGAGAAACAGTTTTCGATAACTAACACACCTGAAGAAGATACATCAACATACTTATTCTTCGTTTGGGCGGCGTGGGAATCCGGATATTTCCCTATTCCCTGTTCAGTCTTATAACAATTATAAGAAAGAACGGAACCAACGATCCCCTGCTTAGTATAACATGCAGGTTCGATCAATACATCCATATTATTATCTTGATTAAGACGTGACATGGTCGCTACCTGGAGAGAGAGAGAAGAAAACACTTTAGCGTATGCTCTTGCAAGATCAGATTGGTTATTATTTTATCTAATCAGGATGGCTCCCACTGTTTTAATCAAATCTTTCTTCAAACCCTAAACGGAAAGACTAGCCGGGATTAATTACACACTACAATTTCGCCAAACTTTCAGCCAGGCCAGTGCCGGTACTTTGAGGGAGGTTCCCTGTGCTTTCGCACGGACCTAATTAAAATAAACCTCATTTTCCCAGAGGCATAACCCCGTTGACACCTTTCTATACAACTACTTGATCGGCTATTTGTCATGTGTAAAACTCTCCCATGAGTAACATTTACTCGCAGTGGGTATCGGGATCCAACTATCTCATAGAAGGTATGCAATCTCATTGCAAATTTCAACACTTGAAATTCCCGATAATATTTTTCTCCTAGCGTGCTATGATCTTGACGCGGGCCAAACAACCCATAGTCCGCTAGTCAAGTTCAACCCGTCATTTCTTGATTGAATTAAACCCACCCGCACGACCTTTGACGCAGGCCAAACAACGCCGTACGAATACCCTAATCCAATCGCATCTCATGCTACAGATAAGTACTAATTCAGCTACCGTACACTACGCCTTGACGCAGGCCAAACTACCGTAGCACGAATACTAAAATAGTACATATCTGAAATGACGGAGGGCTACGCAGGTTTTTAAGAAAACCATGAGCGTAATGAACTTGATATCGTTGTAGAATCGTGTGATTTTTGAAAAGGAGTGTTTTTGAGTCTTTTACTAGTTTCGCTAAAGAGGTCACTCCCGGTGAAGGGATCTCGGCTCTTTCCTTATCGAATAAGGTGCAGGATATTTCATAAATACCGCTATGTAAAGAAAAAACTATACAAGCTGTAGGGTTCCTAGGCACACTATAGAGGTCTCACAAGGCATCAACCATGCCAATTTCAAATTTTATGGGTGCCGAGAAACCCTAATACGGATCGTCGACTAGAAATTTAGGCGAAAACGAAACTAGTTAACATCTTAACTAAAGGAGAGAGGCTACAACCTTTGTAGATCCGGTTCTCCACTTCCTTAGCTCCACGTAGGCGTCCTCTCGCTGTCCATCTCGAATCCCGGACTCAATCGTCGGCTTGACCGGAGAAATGGGCGGACTAGGTCGTCGGCTTCGTGCCGAAGATGATCTACGTCGAGGCATCACAAGTTCAAGCTCCGACTTCACAAATTTGTGAAACTTGTGAAGAAAACACCCAAAAAAACTTGGCAAGAGGTAGAGGGTGAAGAAATAGGAGGTGGGTTCACTTTAGAATTGGATTTCTCACTTTAGAACTCAAGTTGCCATTGATGGCATCAAGCTTTCTTTCTTGAAGAAGAAGATCAAGAAGAAGGAAATATTATGATAAGTTAATCCAAAATGAAAAAGAAATGAATACTTATCATAATAGGAACCATGGTTAGGTGTAGAGAATTGACCAAGGTTAGAAGAGTGGTTAGGGTTAAGCATGAAGACAAATTGGTCACTTTGGTCAAAGCTTCATGAAGCTTCACAAAGGTTCAAGAATGAAAGCAACCATTTTGTATTCTTATCCCATTCTTTTTCCAAAATCAATAAATAAAAGAATTGATAATTAAAACCCTAATCACTTTCTTAACCTAGGTTTAATTCTTTACACATAACCAAATGAGCAAGCATCATCAAACATGATACAAAGATGTGCACAAAAGTATATCACATATACAACTTGCACATCAAGTGAGAAAATCCATTTAAAGTGAACCAATACTAGTTAATGCAAAATAATATATCAAATATATAATTATACATTAAATCATTAAATCAACACTTGACTTAACGATCCGGTCATATCGCATATAACCGACTAGTATCCTATGTATCGGCTTATCGAATCAATCGTTGATTCGATATCTAGGTTATATCGAATATAACCAATCGATACATTCATCGCGAGAATGGAATACGGTATCACATACACGCATTATTCTCGGTCCTGCACATATCTCATATGCGCTCCTATTTCGTTTCGCTTGAGCCAGGAAACCTCTGTGTAGGACTCTGAAGACTCGTCAATACGCCGGTAGTAGATGATGATCATATCAAGCACCCACAAGCCGTAAGCGGTCTGCTAAACGTAACGGCCATCCGGGTATTGAGCGATCAGAAGATCGACGAGCTAGCCCGCTCACACTCCTGTGAATCCAACCAGTAACACTTACCGTACAGTCCGGTCTGTTCGTCTGATATGTCGCATATCAAGTATAGGGGTGGTAAACGTCAGACCCCAATAACCGATAAGTCGTGCCGATGTGAGGCTCATAACGGGTCGAGAAACTACTGGTAACACTTACCAGCAAATCTCTGATCAGCCCTGGCCAGGGACTTCCCTGTTACGGCCAATCGAGCACAGCGCAAATCAACCCCCAATACCGGGAGAGACGAAACCCCTCCTATCGCTCATTGTCTCCATGTGACTCGGGACTGTACCCAAAGACGACCGTTTTGCACGCCCTCATGGACGTGGTAAGGTGGAGATCAAAGCACAGTGGGAATCACACAAGACTCTATGACGATCTCGGGTCTACAGACTAACCTGTACAAGTGTCACCTGAGAACTGCCATCTGACGTGAGGTATAATACCATCTGGGAGTTCTCGGCGAGTCCGTCCAGTGTACCCAGTCTCCACTGAGCACCCGTATATCATCTCTGATGTCAAACACCAATGGATATGGGATCATCCATCGCCCATCTCATGGGTCGAGAAGCATATACGCTAGTCTACACTGGTATATCGATGCCCCGTCTCGATACACCCATGACTAGGGACCTTGAAGGATGTATCCATAGACTACCATGTCCCCACTAGTATGATCTGCATCACAGTCCAGGTAGTCAAGTACACATCCTAAGGGCTTTACCAACATGTAACTATAAGACAGTGCAAAGAGACAAGTGTACATGTTAAGATAAAGAGTAACCAGATAGCATACTATCATATCGAGCAAGAAAGTCATCTCTATATATGTCCAAGCATCCAATATAATATACATCATCTGTACAATACTGGCCTCTAGGGCATACATACAACTAACACAAGCAATCAAAAGACAAACCGAGTGTTGTAGCATCTGCTAGTTTTGCTAAAGAGGTCACTCCCGGTGAAGAGATCTCGGCTCTTTCCTTATCGAATAAGGTGCTGTATATGCTACAAGGAATACCGCTATGCAAAGCAAAAACTAGAGCTGCCTTTTTTTTTTAAAATTTGATTCTACAACATCTTTTAGGTTTCTTTTCTTTCATTAATCTCTATAATGAAGTCCCATCATTTATGCTTCCTAAGCATCACTGAAGAAACAAAAATACAATGTACGCTTATGCCATCCGCATTCGCCACAGTGTCCCGTTATGCACCGTTAAGTTACTTAACTAACGGCATACCGGGACGGGACTAGCGTGGGTGAAAAACATAAGCAAAGTCTATTATATATCTCATATATAATGTATATCCATAAGTCTCAGAATCCACAGTGATCACATCACAGAGCAGCAGAAGAAACATATGAAATATTGGATATACTAGGAGGTCCGTGTTTTATTTTGAGCCTGTATAAAACACGGATTCCAAAGTCACGATGAATAGCCAAACCCACATCCTTAGACCCCTACGGGAGTGGAAAGCAACCCTACCAATTCTAGAGTTAGGAGACCCGGACTCGACTCCTCGAGTTGGTCTCCCACTAGACTCTAGAACCCGGTTACTTGTGCTCCCCTCCTTGGGTCTATCCTAATACGGAAAAGTAAATAATATACAACAATTGTGACATCATCCTCAATCCGGAAGTGCCCCAATAAATGAATATTACATACAATTAATTTTACATGAATGAAAATAAACCTCTCATCTCACATAAAACCCCCGGTTATTCAAAACGCGACGATCCAATATTACATATCACAGCAACACATAATATCACATGTCATCAACGTAAGTAAATATGTGTATCCCAATTGTCGTTGACATATAGCAACGAAACCGGCAATACACCACATATTACACTTACGGTCGCAGAAAAGAAAATGTCAAACTACAACATTTGGAATCCATAATAACCTTAGACATCATAAACCCGAAATATCACATATTACGGATTTAATGCCTAACTATATGAATTCCACATATTGTATCACATTCCACAAATAACTAGACGATATTAAACATTCCGATCGAATCAACAAACACCCAAAATTACCCAAAAAGCTCAATACTTGAGTGGAGTTTAAAAAGATTCAGCACATGCCAGAGTACCAATGGACCAGCCGTAGAAGGGTCAACCAACGCCTCACATGTGGCACTGTTGAACTACCACAAACCCTAGGGTTTAGTGGCGGTTCTGACGGTCACATAATCGAGTTAAGGTTTTGTTCTTCTAGAGGGTCCATCGCATTACTTGCATGATGTTTGAATGTTCTTTAAATCGGAAAAAATCCAACACTTGGAAAATTTTTCGGCAAGGGTTAAAGCGGGTATTTGATATCCGTTCGAACTTTTTAACACCGTCTAAAGTAACCCAAAATAGTTAGAATTACGACTACGAAACACTCCGAGTTGCCTTTATAGTAAATTAACATCACATGAAAATTTAGCAAAAATAAACAACACCTAAAACACTGTAACGTTTCAGAATTCGTTCTGCGAATTTTTCCGTTTTAGGCCAAAATTGTCGGTATTTTCTGTTTTAACCCGATTTCGATCAAATATCCGTAGAAACTTGCCGGCGCCTAGTTTTGCTAAAATAAAACTAGTGCGCGAACTTTGAGGGTATATGGAAGGTTTTGGTTCATATAGAATTTTCCCTAATAAAATATTATTTTAATGTTTTATTTGTGCACTTTATTAGTGGTAATTACTTTTTTTGCGGGTAAATTACTACTAATGTGGTTTTATACTAAACTAATTACTAGAATTATGTTTAGAACCTTCTCTCCAAACTATCTTAATTTTTGGTGGAATTAAATGAATTTTGTAAAAGAAAAGATAATGTAAACATAAAGCCTTTTGTTTTATTATCCAATTATTGCATTTTCCTTCTAGAAAATTCCACACAACTCCACACAAACCCTAACTTTTCCTCATGGCAGGCCACTTCATCTTCTTGCTGTCCTCACTTTTTCTAAATTCATTTCTTCATTTTTAAAGCTTCAAAAATCAGGAAAAATCCAAATTAATTCATAGAAATTCAAATATAATCCAAAACCTTCATTCTTCTTCACAAAACATGCTTGCATCTTCATTCTAGTGGGGATGTTGGAGGCTAAAGTTAGGTTTTGTTCTTATTTCAAGTTGTGTTCTTGGAAGGTATAAAACCTTAACCTTAATCTCTTTTTGTTGCTTAATACCTTTAATTAGCTTAATTAGATGTTTAATTTAAGCTTTTAAATTCATATTTTAAAATTCAAGATATCATTTTTATAATCAAATTAGGGTTTTGATTAGTGGAATGGTTAAGTGATAAGTTAAGACAAATGAAAACTTAATCAAATTGCTAATTTGTTAAATGATATTTTCCTAATCGGCTAATTAAGCTAATTAACAAACTAAACTTTTGCTAATCCTAATTAGTAAAATCTAAAATTTTAGTAAAGGTTTAAATGGTTTAATCTTGCTATTTTGTGTTGTTTGCAAACTCTAGTTTTTGGTAAAACTTGTAGTTTTGTGTTAAAATGTTATTTGCTGCTTACTAGATTTCCGGATATTTTAGGCGTGGGATTCTTTTGACATTGCGACGTTAATTATATTGATTCCACGTTTATTAGTGTGTTGTGAATGCGTGATCGGTACGATCAGCGTCTAGGCTTGGTAGTTGTGTCGCTTTGCGCTCCTAGCTAGGGTCGTGCCGATGTCGTTCGTGTCTTTGTGTAGCTTTTGCTCTTGAGTTCGTTTCGTAATGTCGCTATGCGCGTTAGCCACTAAAACGAACACTCGAGAGTATGTTTGGAATTGGTGCGTGGGTTAAACGTAGTTGTACGTATTTTTGGTCGATTGCTTATATATGCTTGCTTTATTGTTATATGTATTCAGGATCACAGGCGGGGACTTCGGGCGGTGCGGACAGGGGAAAGCGAGTGGTAGGTTTTACTTAGCCAGGAGCGTTGGTGAGTAGATTTAACATCTACAGGGGAATCTCCCGCATGGCGTTATGCGTCTGGGCTAGAGATAACTTAACTTGTCGCATATTCTATTTCATATATAGAGTTGCGCATACACTTTATTGCTTAGATATTGTTGTGCTTCGACTATTATCCTTAGGACACTGCACTATTATTGGTGGCTCATGTTGCACGAGCACTGATTGTATGCCACACACACTGTCAATAATTGCCATGTCACGCACAACACACTTATAGATATGATATTGTTTGGTTAGGGACATTGAGACATTGATTCATATTTCTTTATGCATATGATATATAGCATACCTATATACCTACATGCTTACACATATACCTTGACATGCTTACATGCTAGATACCAGATACCTATAGGGTATTGTACCATTAGCGATAGGTACATACACACATAATGACATAGCTACATGTATACCTTGCTATACCTTTATGTTTACACATATATCTGGCTTTAGCTACATGTTTATCTTAACTTGATATTATTTAGAATTGGAGAAATTAGGAACCGCATGATATTATATTAACTTGATGCAGTTAAATAGCGGCTTTTCCTTTATATACTCGCATTTCAGTTTTTAGGTTGCGTATATTATATTCATGGATTTTTGCATTGAGATATGGATTTTTCATGATGTTTTCTGGATTTGGGGACTATGGTAGTTTCATGAAATTATGCATTATTTGAAAAACTCGGTTTTCCTTGATATGATATTTCAACATCCACCATGAGATTTATCGGTTCTAATATATATATACCCCACGCAAGGAAAGGAGGGGTCCGTGTGCAGGTACATGGTAGGGCCCGGAGGTACCCCGGGGCAAGAATCTCAGTGAGGAGATGAGTTAGTGGGAACCATACTTACCGGTGACATTACCTATGACTCGGCGGTTATCAAAGGGATACCTACGGGAGTCATGTGCGTATAGATACGTCGAGAGGCAAGGGTCAGAGCTAGGCACTCGAGCTTTCGGTATAGCGTATGATACATACCTATTAGGGTGCCAGTCTTGGTGACAGCACCTGATAGATCATTATTTTGTGTCGATACTTGACACTTGGTTTTCATGATATTTTACTCCTAAGTATATATAACAGAGGAATGGGACGCTGTTATATATGCATATACATATATATTAGTGGAATGGGACTCTAATATATATGTATACTTATAAATCCATATACTTCATCTTAATTATTCATGCAAATATACTTAGGATATATGAGATTCACTTGATATTGGATTTGGGGTATAGGAGATTCATTTGAGATTGGATACAGGATATATATGAGATTGCTGATTTTGTATATTCAGGATATATGAGATTTACTTGATATTGTACATTCAGGGTTTGTGAGACTTACATGATATAAGTGCCAATTTGGGGGCTGATTTGAGGAATTGGGATTTGGATTGTCTTGCTGGGCTTTGGTCCTACCACGATGTCAGGATTCCGTGGAAATGACATGTTTCATTCCATACTCCATATTTATTATTTATGCACTGCTCCATTTATTAGTTGTACCTGATAGAGTACCTTCCATGATTGTTGCATTTGCATACTTTATTTTATATGCATTGCTTCATGTATTAGCTGTACCTGCTAGAGTACCTTTCATGACTGTTGCATATATACATTGTCATATCATTGTTTCATGTATTAGTTGTACCGATGGGGTACATTACATGACTGTTGCATACATATTGTCATATTACTGCTTCATGTATTAGTGATATCTGCTAGTGTACCTTTCATGACTATTGCACACATATGACTTTTATTGCTATTAGTTGAATATGTTAGATTCACGCTGTACGTGCATACTTGCGATTACCTGCATATGTTATTTACTATTCACGAGTTGGCAATTCACCCCCGTTGTGCCACAGTGTTTTTAGGTTGTTCTCCAGAGTAGTCGAGGCAGGCTATTCATCTACCTTATCATCTTTTGCTGCGGATACCGCATCAGCTCACAGTGTGCAGTTTGCTTAGGTGGGTTTTGTGGTTATTCGTTGTTGTATTGTATATTCGTTGTATCCTTGTACTCTCCATCTATTATTTTCATGTTGACTTAGGGACTTGGTGAGGACAATATTGTATATTATTTTATGACTGGGTTGTCTTTTATACAGTTTCCATTTTATCGTCTTTTATTTTTTCGCTACGGCGTCGTATATCTGTTGCGGTGGTTGTTTTCCGCCGTTGGGCGTGGATTTGCTCCCGTTGGGGATGCTTTACTTATATTTATGTTGTACCCATTTTTGGGGTTAGTTTTTTTATAAAGGAGGTGCTGCCAAAATTTTCAAGAAAATAAAGTTGGACTTTAAAGAATTTGGGTTGAGATTTCCAAGGTTTTAAATTTCTATTATTTCTTACTACTTTTGATGGTTTAGATTGCTGGGTTTTCGGCTCACTTAAACTTCGTTACGCCTGTAGACGTTGCGTAGTTTAAGGGTCGTCACGTGCCAATTTCGGGTCGTGACAAAGTTGGAATCAGAGCGCTAGGTTTTACCTTTCGGAGTGTAGGATGACCTTGGTATGATGGAGTAGGTAGCTTAAGCAGAGTAACGTAGTGTGTGTTTGTCCGCGGCATACTCACGATGCGGTACTCCGCCTAAAGTGACCTAAGTATAAATTGCTTTAAATTCCTTCCTTGATATATATCTTTAAGATTCGATTTCCGTGTTCATATCGAATCCTATCTCTATTTATAGCCTTTGCCGCCGACGACTATGGGGACTCAGAGTGATGCAGCGAGGGCCGAGGTCAGAGTTGACTCGGGTGGGTCAAGGACTGACCAGGATGGCGCGCTCGTTGCACAGGAGAAGACGGATCCGCCTTCGACAGATAGTATCGCTCGGCTTGTGGCAGAGATGCAGGACATGCGCCAGACGATTTGTTCATTGGTTGAGGCCGTTCGAGCGCAGCGACAGGAGGTTGTTACCCCTGTTACCCAGTTGTTCCTTGCAATCAGCATGCAGCATTCCGTCACCTACATAGCACCAGTGGATGCAGCCCCAGTTGACGAGACACGTATTCCATAGATTTTAAGAGTTCCGAAACCGTGGAGGAATCGTACCGGTGTACCAGCCCAGAGACAGAGGCTTAGTCGTCAAGACAGATTTCGTGACCGTCGCGGGAGTAGCAGAGGCTTGGGACGAGGACAGTCGTTCAGCTCTCATCCCCAGGAGGGTCAGCAGTCATCGTGTGGATGTTTTCGATGCGGGAGCCTTCATCACTTCGTCAGACATTGTTCCTTAGCACCGCGTCAGTCTTATGTACAGAGAGGTTATGGTCGCAGAGGATTCGCTCAGAGGGGACAGGTTGGCAGAGAAGGATTTCAGCCAGTTGTGGGTAGGGGGCAGACACGAGAGTTTGCTTCTACTCATCGGGACGCGCGGGCGTCCAATGCAGAGTTTTCAGGTATTCAAAATTTGTATGTTCTGTTGATGTACTTGTTTGTTTTACACACTTATGCTGTGGTTGGGATGAGAGTCGGTTAGCTAGATCAGCCGTTTATTGTGTTAACTTCTGTCAGCGATTCTTTTGTTGCGCGACACGTAATTCAGTCGTATGCCAATCGGATAGAAGATAGAGATTCGTCCGTCGTTTTGATCCTTCTAGAGATGTTGGATTTGACGTTCTCCTGGGCACGGACTGGTTACTTACGTGCTATGCGTCTGTGGACTGCCGTGGGAAAACAGATAGGGTTTGTTTTCCTGGAGAGTCAGTTCTTGTTGTGCATGGGAGGGCAGTGGTGCCGCCTCACACAGCTTGAATTCAGCCTTTTTCGCGAGTCGACTTTTGAGGAGAAGATTTCGAGGATTCTTGGCGTTCATTCATGATACCGGAGTCACAGTGGGTTTGTTGGACCGGCTTTCCTTCGTGCGAGAGTTTTCCGACGTTGTTCCAGATGAGCCGGCGAAGCTTAGGGAGCTTAAGGATCAGCTGCAGAGTTGTTTGTTGGGGGGCTTGTGCATATGAGTGTTTCTCATTGGGGAGCTCCTATTTCTATTCGTCAAGGATAAGGACGACAGTTGAGGTTGTGTCTTGATTGATCGTCAATTGAATTGGCTTACGGTGCGGATAGGTATCCTTTACCTCGCATTGACGATTTCTTCGATTAGCTCCAGTGTGCGAGACATTTTTCTAAGTTTGTTCGGGATCAGGTCATCATTGTTGCGGGTTCGGAGTGATGACATTCTGAAGACTGCCTTGTGCGTGCTACGGGCTTTGTGTGTTTTGGTGGTGTCGTTGGACTCATCAATGCCCTACCAGCATTCGTAGATATGATGAACCAGATTTCTTCAGGCCGTTCCTCGACCAGTTATTGTTGTGTTATTGACGACATTCTGGTCTATTCAATGTGTCGTGAGGGACAGGAGTAGCACTTGAGGATTTGTTTTGCAGACATTGGGATAGCTCCGGCGGTTTGCTAGATTCTCGGAGTGTTCCTTTAGGCTTGTTTGTGTTGACTCCTAGGTCTTGTAGTTACGGGAGACGGTTTTTGTATGGTCCCGAGGAAGATCGAGGCCGTACAGCTTTAGCCCAGACTTGTGTACGGACGGAGTTCCGCAGATTTTTAGGCTTAGCAGGTTGTTACCGCCGTTTCGTGTAGTATTACTAGTGTATCGCTGCACCGTTGAATGGACAGACCGGAAAAGAGGTTCCTTTTTCTTTGGACTAAGGTTTGCGTGCAGAGTTTTCGGCAGTTGTTCAGACCATAATATTGCATTTTTCATCCCCCTATTCTTATCCGTTTTATAAATAAACAGGTACTCTTGACGCACGTTTGTTGCATGTTACAAGATACAGGCTCTTGGAGAAAATACAGTGAAAAAGACGAAAGTTGATACAGAAAAGGGACTTTTGACCAACAAGTAGACGGATCTTACTCAAGCCGAGACGAAGAACAGTGCAAGGTCCAAAAAGACAAAAGTGAAACGGTCAAAAGATCCTTACAAGTTTTCACTGAAGATCTGGAGAAGACTAAGAAGCCTAACAGAGAAAAGAAGTATAAAAATAGGAAGCCCAAGAAGTCCTGAACCAAGCCCGGAAAGTTTACAACCTAACTCCACAGTATGGCCGCGGAACCGCGGCCAAACCTAGGCTGGCGCCGCGGTTCCGCGGCCGTATAGTCGGTGCGTCGGTGCGGGTGTTGGGATTTTCCGTGGGAAAATCTGTAATTTCACATGTGCGAGAGTCTGTAACCCTAGTTTCCCTGTTTTCCAATAAATTGTAATCACAGATCTGTAAAACTTATGCCTCTTTTCAATAAACAAATTCAGATCTGTTCTGTTTTTCTTGCTTGGAGGGAGCCATCAATACAATTAGTAAGTTATTTTTCACAGCTTTGTTTTAATTCTCTTTTACTTTAGAATGTTTATTAATCCCCTAATGAGCGAGTAATCTCCTCGCTTGCTAGGGTTAGCCTTAGGGAAAGGTTTGAGAGATGAGATCTCTCACCCCTTTCATGCCATTCACACCTAAGAATTAGAACTCCATGCATACGCGCACAACCGCTCCCTACGGCACCCTACCCCTCGAGGTAACGGTGAACCGTAGTATAAAGGGCCGGTTGCGCGCGTTTTCCATGGAGGTTAGGGTAATTATCGATAAAGGAAGGACAAGAATCTAGAGGAAGAAACATCTTCCCAAAAGATTCTTATCCACTTTATTGATAATTACTATAACATCTAAGAGATCTAAAATAAGGCATTGAAAGCGGTGAGGAAACCTTTAATCTCCAAACTTCCCCTAAACCTAACCCTAGCAAGACTTTAACTTAGATTAATTTAGTTTAGTGATAGATCTAGGTTTTAGATTTAATCAATCAAACCACCATCGGAATCAACTCGTAAAAACACATTAAGAAAATTACCCATCTCTGTGGATCGACCCGTATTCACCGGCTAGCTGCAAAGCGACGCCGTTTCTGATTACGGTAAATACAAAACTTTGGACTAATCAAATGGCGCCGTTGCCGGCGAATGGCGTAAAATTTCTTTCTGTGTAATTTCGGGTTGATATAAATTTTAAAAAATTATAAAAATCTGAAAATAAAAAAGAAAAAAAAAATTATTATCAATTTTGATCTGTTTGAAGGGTGTATTTTTTGAATCTTGCAGGAACACGAAGAATCGCGGATCTGGAATTTTACAGAGAGCAAATCAGAAAAGTGCACATCAGAACAGAAGGGAAAGTCCACAGCAGAACTGTACAAATTTTCCAGAGACCTGATCCTGCCGTTTGACCGCGAAAACGCGGCTAAAACCCCCTCAGACCGCGGAAGGGCGGTGATCTGGTGTCTTCATCATCTGGAATTTTTTCTGGGGAATCGTGCCGGTTAGTTGGCCGCAGAAATGCGGTATTAAAGCACTTGGACCGCGGAAACGCGGCAGGAATCTAACATCATCTCGTGGAAATTACGCTGTTTGTTTCCTCTTTCTTCCCTCTGAAATCTCCCGATATATCTTTTGTGAAAATTTTCTGCAGGATTTCTTTGCGCTGCAAATCTTTCTCCCCCTTCTAAATAACAGAATTTCTGCAGGTTTCTTTGCGCCGCGCTAAAAAAATTGATTGCAAGTGAATTTTATTGTTTTGCATAATTTAATCGGATTTTAAGGGGCTAATTGACCAAACTCAGATTGGGTGGGGATTTCATCACCCTTCCCAGGACCCCAGAAAACACCTAAAGCATTTGCATTGACCACAATTAATTAAAAAATATTAGACTCAGCCCTAAGGATATCGAGCTCAATAGGAAAAGGACTACTATAGGCATCGACCGTTTATCCTAACTGACTTTGCGGTGTCTAGGCAAGTGTGTCTAGGCTAGTGGTTTTTAATTAGGCCCACTACTGTGGTTCCTTCCCACTTACCTGGCACTTACCTGGCCACAGTGTCGGTGAAGAGGCGGTTTGAGGTCCTATTTCTAGCCCTAGTTAGGAGCTGTCTAGCAGACCTAGGTGACCCTAGATCTAGGCCTGATTGTGCATGTGTGGTTGATACATTTGTGTCACAAGTCCCTTTTCAAAAACTTCTTTGCAAAACTCTCACATAAATTAAAAAAAAAGAAAAAAAATCTTTACAAAACTTGCAACTTGTCGCTAAGAAAACTTGCAACTCACTTCCACCACTTCCCTCCATTGACGTTATCTTACCTTCACATTCTGTTTTTTTTTTCTTTTTTCTGACTACACTACCCCTTTTAGTTTATGTCACTTTGGACTAGGGATACTAACACCCGATTAGTCCGTGTTTCGTTGGTACCGACCGACGAACTTTTCGACACCGAAGTCGAAATTCCCTCCATTTGCTTACCTCCACCTTCAAATTCTTCTTTCGAAGGTATGTCGGGATTCAACCCCAATGATACCTTACCGACGGGAATGATTCCACCTCCGTTAGGAGCGAATAACCCGAATCTTCCGCCTGTTGTAGCGCCCGCACGAGTCGCGCTCCAGGATCTCTTCTACCCCGTCCGCACTTCTTTACCTACCTGTCTTTCACCCCCACCGGCAAATGGGGACAACTTTGAAATAAAACCACATTTCATCAATATGCTGCCAAAATTTCATGGTTTGGAATCTGAAGATGCATATATCTTTATCAATAAATTCCAAAATGTGTGCGGTATGATGAAAACGACCCAATTAAGTGATGACGCTATAAGGCTAAGGGTCAATCCTTTCACCTTATGTGACCTAGCCTAGAAGTGGCTATACAGCACCGCATCACATTCCATTAGAAATTGGGACGAGTTTGTGAGAGCTTTTTTGAAAAAGTTCTATCCTCATCATAAAACTGCTAGAATCCGTAACGAGATTATACAATTTTCACAGCTTCCTTCCGAACCATTTTGGAAGTGCTTCGAGAGATTTAAAGACCTACTCGTTCAATGCCCTCATCATGGGATCGAAAGTTGGCAACTTTGCCAAACATTATACGAGGGATTGAACTCGGCAACGAAGTAGTTGCTAGAAAATATATGTCAAGGTCATTTTCTCTCCAAGTCTAGCGACGAAGCGTGGCAGTTTCTTGAGGATCTTAGTGAGCAAACAATTCAGTAGGAGAGTACCAAGACCACATCATCTTCTTCTGTTGGTCAATCTAGGGCAGGCATACATCAAGTAGATATGTCGATTGCTATGAAGGCCGAGATGGCCGCACTTATGAAAAAGCTAGAAGCCATTGAGACCAAAATCTCATCGTCTTCTCCTGCCCCTGTTATGCCTCCACGAACTGTTTGTGCTTGTTGTTCGAATCCATCGCATCTAACCGAAGAGTGTCCTTATAATGCACCTATTCAAGGACAAGATCAAGTCAATGCTGTATTTCAGCAACGACAAAGAAACGATCCGTACTCTTCGGCATACAATCCGGGGTGGAGGAGTCACCCAAATTTCGCTTGGAACCAAAATCAACAATTCCAAGGAAATAACAATTTTCAAAGACCTCCTCCTCCACAACAACAACAAGCACCTTCACAAACTCAAAACCAGCAACCTTTCCAACAACAACCTTATACAAATCAAACGAACAATTTGGTTCAACCAAATGATGATAAGGTTATCTCGCTAGAAAAAAGTCTAGATGCATTTCTCAAGCAATCTACAGAATCCGCAGCAAGATTTGAAAATTATGTTCAGTCTTTGATGCATAACAATGCTTCACATGATCAAAGTATCAAATCTATTGAGGCACAAATTTCACAATTAACTGCTGCGTTGAGCGAGAGAGAAAAGGGAAAGCTTCCATCTCAACCATTACCAAATCCCGGTCACACTCAAAACGCATATGACAATCACAATGTAAATGCGGTGACCACGTTGAGATCCGGAAGAGTGTTGCAAAATAATGTGGGAACTAGTGATGACATCCCCGTCGGTGGTCCTTCTTCTTCTTCTTCTTCTCCATCGTCATCTTCCCCTTCTTCATTTTCTTCACCTTTTTCTTTAGAGCCCATTCTCTACCCTTCACACGGCTCTACTTCTTCTAGCTCGAACGGACCCATTTCTCATAACATGAACACATCTACACCGGGATCCGTTCATACTCCACATTCTACTCCACAGACATTTGACTCAACGAATTTTCAAAATGCTCCATTCCCAAACAGGTTGAGTCCTAATAAACCAACTGCACAAGTGGAGAAGATTGTGGAATTATTTAAGCAGGTTAGCATAAATATATCTCTCTTGGATGCTATCCAACAAGTCCCTTCATACGCGAAAATCTTAAAGGGCTTATGCACCTCGAAGAGAAAGGCATCTCAAGTACCCAAGAAAGTGCTAGTGGCTAGTGCGGTGAGCAATGCTATTAACCACACTCAAACCTTACCCCAAAAACGAAAGGACCCCGGCTGTCCTACGATTTCAACCACAATTGGGGATAAGAAAATTAATCGAGCACTTTTAGATCTTGGGTCTAGTGTTAACCTGCTTCCCTACTCCGTGTACGAACAATTAGGGGTTGGAGAGTTGAAACCCACTCGTTGTACTCTCCAAATGGCTGATCGATCAATCACCCATCCAAGGGGTGAGCTAGATGATGTGTCGATCAAAGTTGGGGAGTTCATATTCCCCGTTGATTTTATTGTTATGGATACACAACCTGTTGCTAACCCACGGAACCAAATTCCGGTGATCCTCGGTCGACCATTTTTGGCCACTTCCAATGCTGTAATAAACTGTCGCAACGGCTCCATGACTCTATCCTTTAGGAAGATGTCTAGTGAGTTCAATATTTATAAGATGGGAAGTCTGCCCCCCGTGCCTAAAACCAGTACACGAGAAGTTTGCTCTGTTCACGAAATCACGCAGGAGGACTGCGAGCTTGAAAGATTCTTGTTTGATGAAAACAGTTTTGACGCCACTAGTGCGCCCCTCCTTGAGCCTACCACTGTTGGCACAACCGATATGGATTATGAATGTTTCACTTTTTCGGATGATGACGACTCACAGCCCGAATATGAGTCTTTTGAATTTGTGGATGAGTTAGTTGAACCATCCGAATCGGTTGTTTGCAGTGATTTCGAACCTGTGTTGGAGTTCTTTGAGTTCGAGGTAGATTCCGCAATGATTCTTTCGCCTCCGAAACTCGAACTCATGTCCTTACCGCCTCACCTTAAATATGCTTACATAGGTGAGAAAGAGTCTTTTCCCATTATAATATCAGCCTCTCTAGCCTTCGAGCAAGAGAATGCTATTTTAAAGGTCTTACAAGATAGGCGGCAAGTTTTCGGTTGGATTATGGCGGACATCGAGAAGATTAGTTCCCTTATAATTGAATATCATATGAAATTGATGGATGATGCCACGTCAATAGAGGACCCACAGGAACATTTTGGGGGTATTGTGGTGAGTCAACCTTCTCCTTTAGAAGTTGAACTACCCCCATTTCTTTTAATAAGCTACGAGAATGCCAATATTCCACTGATTGCTGATCATTTCCATTCTCGTTTTGATGCATCACCATCGCCTGTATATTTACCTCCACACCTTCCATACCACTACTTCTATCTTCCCCAATTCTTTATGGATCGTTACAATTTATTCTTCCACCAACCAATACTCCTTACTGATAAAATTTTCAACTGGTTGGCGTTGATGTTTGGTCTATGCAAAGTTTGGCAGTAATGTCTAACATAGTTTAAATGAAGTTTGGGGGAGGGCCTTTTTGTATATATTTTTTTGTTTTTCTTAACAATAAAATAAATTATAAATAAATAAACAGGGAAGTGCCGGTATTTTGACCCTATTGGTTTAGCATGACAGTGAGGACACTGTCAAGTTCAAGTTTGGGGGTATGCTCGGTACATCTTCTTCCTTCGCATTCATTTGTACATATTTTTGCATATCTATTTGAAAACTCATAAAAATTTGAAAAAATTTCAAAAATTATAAAAATTATTGTATTCAATTTTGGCTTATTTGACTAGAGTTTGACAGATAGGTTACTAGCTAGGAACAACTAGATCTTATACTTAGTAAATTAAAAACCCTAAAAATAACATTCCTTAAAGTTTAACGGTAGAAAATATATGCCTTGTAATTTATTTAGAAATAGGAAAATTTTGGGTTCACTTCTTGGGCTAAGTTGAAACAAGAGAAGAGTATTGATGTTCTTATTAGAGTATAAGTTTGAAAAATAAGTCCTAGCTTAAGTCTAGATTCTGAAAATGTATACCCTATAATTTGCACAATCACACACCTTGAAACTTGGAATAGTAGAAGAGACCTTGAAATGCTCTTGTCTAAAGTCCTTAGTACAATGAAAATAAAAGAAAGAAAAAAATGTGAATAAAGAATAAAAAAAAATGGACACTGGTTTTTGTGATTACTTAAGGCTGTAAAAATAGAAAATATTTAGCGAGGGTGCTTCATCACCTAGTGCCTTAGACCAACTAGTTTGGGAGTCACTGCTAAAGCCTTGGGTGTTGCAAAACTAGGAAGTACGCTTTAAAAGTGCAAACACATTTTGTAATCGGTCATTGGTACCTCAAGAAGTATTAACGGTCGCATGAAGGATGTGTAAGCAAAAATTCAATTAAAAATTCACGTATTAATAAGTACTTTGGACAACGGACAAGGGCATGATTGCTTGATTTGAATTTCTAAGTGTAGGGGTGATCTATACACACACGTAGGGGTATGTGATTGGAATTTAGATAAGAGAGAGGAATGAAAGATAGAACTTGTATCTTTAATAGAGTTGATAGAAATTCCTAAGTAGAGATAAAACCCTAGAAGGAAGACTTAAGAGATGCCGAAAGCTGAGTAGGTCTACATAACATATATAATCTTAAGTTAGATGATAAGGAAGTGTGAAGAATATGGGTGGACAATTTACGAGTCAACGATAATAGAATTCCTTGTTAGAAACCCTAATTGGAGAATTAAAGTCGAAAAGCCAAATTGATAGGATTTTGTGGGTGTAATCCGCTGAAAACCCTCAGGAGACAACACTCCTCCTACTAGGGACACCTAGAGGTTTAACGGCTTGTTGGACGTGCTCAGTGCAATCGCGTTTCCCTGCGAAAGTGCGGTTAGGATTTTTAGTGTAAAAAAAAAATAAGTTTGCTCAAGGACGAGCAAAAGATAAGTTTGGGGGTATTTGTTCAGACCATAATATTGCATTTTTCATCCCCCTATTCTTATTCATTTTATAAATAAACAGGTACTCTTGATGCACGTTTGTTGCATGTTACAGGATACAGGCTCTTGGAGCAAATACAGTGAAAAAGACGAAAGTTGATACAGAAAAGGGACTTTTGACCAACAAGTAGACGGATCTTACTTAAGCCGAGACGAAGAACAGTGCAAGGTCCAAAAAGACAAAAGTGAAACGGTCAAAAGATCCTTACAAGTTTTTACTGAAGATCTGGAGAAGACTAAGAAGCCCAACAGAGAAAAGAAGTATAAAAATAGGAAGCCCAAGAAGTCCTGAACCAAGCCCAGAAAGTTTACAACCTAACTCCACAGTATGGCCGCGGAACCGCGGCCAAACCTAGGCTGGCGCCGCGGTTCCGCGGCCGTATAGTCGGTGCGTCGGTGCAGTTTTCTCGTGTCGGTGCTTCGGTGCGGGTGTTGGGATTTTCCGCGGGCAAATCTGTAATTTCACATGTGCGAGAGTCTGTAACCCTAGTTTCCCGGTTTTCCTATAAATTGTAATCACGGATCTGTAAAACTTATGCCTCTTTTCAATAAACAAATTCAGATCTGTTCTGTTTTTCTTGCTTGGAGGGTGCCATCAATACAATTAGTAAGTTATTTTTCACAGCTTTGTTTTAATTCTCTTTTACTTTAGAATGTTTATTAATCCCCTAATGGGCGGGTAATCTCCTCGCTTGTTTGGGTTAGCCTTAGGAAAAGGTTTGAGAGATGAGATCTCTCACCCCTTTCATGCCATTCACACCTAAGAATTAGAACTCCATGCATACGCGCACAACCGCTCCCTACGGCACCCTACCCCTCGAGGTAACGGTGAACCGTAGTATAAAGGGCCGGTTGCGCGCGTTTTCCATGGAGGTTAGGGTAATTATCGATAAAGGAAGGACAAGAATCTAGAGGAAGAAACATCTTCCCAAAAGATTCTTATCCACCTTATTGATAATTACTATAACATCTAAGAGATCTAAAATAAGGCATTGAAAGCGGTGAGGAAACCTTTAATCTTCAAACTTCCCCTAAACCTAACCCTAGCAAGACTTTAACTTAGATTAATTTAGTTTAGTGATAGATCTAGGTTTTAGATTTAATCAATCAAACCACCATCGGAATCAACTCGTAAAAACACATTAAGAAAATTACCCATCTCTGTGGATCGACCCGTATTCACCGGTTAGCTACAAAGCGACGTCGTTTCTGATTACGGTAAATACAAAACTTTGGACTAATTAGTAGTTGAAGACCCGGTTAACAACTGCATCAGTTCTTTCTTTGCTTCTGGTTCGGGCGACTTTGTTGTTTAACGGTGATGTTTCGCGAGTGAGGCTCGACTGTGTACTGAGGTGACACTATAGAGTTATCGCTTTTACTTCCCGACAGTTGGAGGAAGTACGAGAAGGATATCTAACTCATGATCTGGAGATGGCCGCGGTGGTTTTGCGTTGGAAATTTGGAAAACACTACTTGTTCGAAGAGTCGTGGCAGATTTTCATGGACCACCAGAGCTTAATGTACATCTTCCTGCAGCGGATTTTGATTGTTGAGATAGTATTCTACAAATTTACAGTTCTTTTCGATCGTTGAGTACAGCTTAAGTTCGCCTCTACTGAGGGGACAGCTTGCTCATGTCCGCGCCCGACCACTTTTCCTTAATCGCTTCCGCGAGGCACTGCCCGCCGATGCTCGTTCGTCAAAGATTCTTGAGCATACTTGGCTTGGTAATGGTTCGGAGTCCTTGATTTGTGACAAGGGTGTGCTAAGTTTAGGGACGCGTTTGTGTACCTGATACTATTGGGTAGAGACGTGACATCTTAGAGCAGGCACATCTGTCAACTCTCCGTATTCATTCAAGTTCCACCAACATTTGACGTGACTTGTGAGATAGTTACGGGTGGGCAAGGATGTAAAGAGAAGTTTCGGGTTTCGTTTCAAGATGTCTGTCTTGTTGTGTGCTTAGGTTGAGCATCTGAGACCGGCTGGAGTGTTGCAACCTTTAACCGTTCCAAAGTGGGAATGGGAGCAGATCTCCATGAATTTCGTTATGGTGTCTATCCAGGTTTAGTCAGGGTGTGACTCCATTTGGATGTTTGTCGTCCGGTTATACTCGGTTTGCTCAGTTGTCCTTTGTTAAGTTGTGCGTTGCATGGAGTTCCTTCACTCGTATCCAATTAAGGCACCCTTTTCGCTTGCTGTCTTGGGCAGGAGCTTCAGGAAGCCTTGGGTACTGGTTGAGCTTTAGCTCCGCTTTTCCATCCACAGGACGAGGTTGTGAGAGCGGGCTATACAGACTCTGGAGGATACGCTTCTGCGTACGTACTAATTGTTGTCGGCAGTTGGGATCGTCACTTACCATTGTTAGGGTTCTCTTTCGATAGCAGTTATCAGGAGACATTCCAATTGCCAACCTTTAGGATTTGTTGTTAGGTCGTGTCGATCGCCATTCTGTTTTTCTGACTCTGCGTAAGTAGGATTTTTGGACCCCAGCTAGTCTAGATACTTCGGAGATGATCCAGTTGGTTCAGGTCAGGATGAGGATAACCCAGTGCAGACAGAGGTCTTATGCCGACTGTTGTGGTCGCAGACTTGAGTTCGTAGTGGGAGCTCATGTATTCGTACGGATTTTTCCGATGAATGACGTGTTGAGTTTTGGGAAGCTTATCCCAGGATTGTAGGTCCTTTTGAGATTCTCAAGCGAGTTAGTTCCATTTCCTTTAATTTGGTACTTCCGCCCAGATTATTGAGTATTCACCCCGTATTCCTTGTGTCTATATTTTGCAATTACCTTCATGACCTTTCTTACATGATTCAACATCAGACCATTTAGATTGGACGCGATCTTTCGTTCACCTGCAGCCGATGGTTATAGTGGATCGGGGTGGAGGAACTTCGGTCAAGGGTCTTGGCGTAGCTGTATAGTGAGGTGATCACTTGGCAGGCTGCGAACGAGATTTGGGAGTTTTGTACTCATCTTTTTGAAGGTACACGTAGATGAATTTTAATTCGGGGACCGAATTTCTTTAAGGGGGGAAGATTGTAACGTTTCAGAATTCGTTTTGCGAATTTTTCCGTTTTAGGCCAAAATTGTCGGTATTTTCCGTTTTAACCCGATTTCGATCAAATGTCCGTAGAAACTTGCCGGCACCTAGTTTTGCTAAAATAAAGCTAGTGCGCGAACTTTGGGGGTATATGAAAGGTTTTGGTTCATATATAATTTTTCCCTAATAAAATATTATTTTAATGTTTTATTTGTGCACTTTATTAGTGGTAATTACTTTTTTTGAGGGTAAATTACTACTAATGTGGTTTTATACTAAACTAATCACAAGAATTATGTTTAGAACATTCTCTCCAAAATATCTTGATTTTTGGTGGAATTAAATGATTTTTGTAAAAGAAAAGATAATGTAAACATAAAGCCTTTTGTTTTATTATCCAATTATTGCATTTTCCTTCTAGAAAAATCCACACAACTCCACACAAACCCTAGCCTTTCCTTATGGCTGGCCACTTCATCTTCTTGCTGTCCTCTCTTTTTCTAAACTCATTTCTTCATTTTTAAAACTTCAAAAATCATGAAAAATCCAAATTAATTCATAGAAATTCAAATATAATCCAAAACCTTCATTCTTCTTCACAAAACATGCTTGGATCTTCATTCTAGTGGGGATTTTGGAGGCTAAAGTTTGGTTTTGTTCTTGTTTCAAGTTGTGTTCTTGGAAGGTATAAAACCTTAACCTTAATCTCTATTTGTTGCTTAATACCTTTAATTAGCTTAATTAGATGTTTAATTTAAGCTTTTAAATTCATGTTTTAAAATTCAAGATATCATTTTTATAATCAAATTAGGGTTTTGATTGGTGGAATGGTTAAGTGATAAGTTAAGACAAATGAAAACTTAATTAAATTGCTAATTTGTTAAATGATATTTTCCTAATCGGCTAATTAAGCTAATTAACAAACTAAACTTTTGCTAATCCTAATTAGTGAAATCTAAAATTTTAGTAAAAGTTTAAACGGTTTAATCTTGCTATTTTGTGATGTTTGCAAACTCTAGTTTTTGGTAAAACTTGTAGTTTTGTGTTAAAATGTTATTTGCTGCTTACTAGATTTACGGATATTTTAGGCGTGGGTTTCTTTTGACGTTGCGGCGTTAATTATATTGATTCCATGTTTATTAGTGTATTGTGAATGCGTGATCGGTATGATCAGGGTCTAGGCTTAGTAGTTGTGTCGCTTTGCGCTCCTAGTTAGGGTCGTGCCGACGTCGTTCATGTTTTTGTGTAGCTTTTGCTCTTGAGTTCGTTTTGTAATGTCGCTACGTGCGTTAGCCACTAAAACGAACACTCGAGAGTATGTTTGGAATTGGTGCGTGGGTTAAACGTAGTTGTACGTATTTTTGGTCGATTGCTTATATACGCTTGCTTTATTGTTATATGTATTCAGGATCGCAGGCGGGGACTTCGGGCGCCGCGGAAAGGGAAAAGCGAGTGGTAGGCTTTACTTAGCCAGGAGATTTAACATCTACAGGGGAATCTCCCGCATGGCGTTATGCGTCTGGGCTAGAGATAACTTGACTTGTCGCATATTCTATTTCATATATAGAGTTGCACATACACTTTATTGCTTAGATAGTGTTGTGCTTGGACTATTATCCTTAGGACACTGCACTATTATTGGCGGCTCATGTTGCACGAGCACTGATTGTATGCCACACACACCGTCAATAATTGCCATGTCACGCACAACACACTTATAGATATGATATTGTTTGGTTAGGGACATTGAGACACTGATTCATATTTCTTTATGCATATGATATATAGCATACCTGTATACCTACATGCTTACACATATGCCTTGACATGCTTACATGCTAGATACCAGATACCTATAGGGTATTGTACCGTTAGCGATAGGTATATACACACATAATGACATAGCTACATGTATACCTTGCTATACCTTTATGTTTACACATATATCTGGCTTTAGCTACATGTTTACTTATACTTGATGTTATTTAGAATTGGAGAAATTAGGAACCGCATGATATTATATTAACTTGTTGCAGTTAAATATCGGCTTTTCCTTTATATGCTCGCATTTCAGTTTTTAAGTTGCGTATATTATATTCATGGATTTTCGCATTGAGATATGGATTTTTCATGATGTTTTCTGGATGTGGGGACCGTGGTAGTTTCATGCAATTATGATTATTTGAAAAACCTGGTTTTCCTTGATATGATATTTCAGCATCCACCATGAGATTTATCGGTTCTGATATATATATACCCCACGCGAGGAAAGGAGGGGTCCATGTGCGGGTACATGGTGGGGCCCGGAGGTACCCCGGGGCAAGAATCTCAGTGAGGAGATGAGTTAGTGGGGGAACCATACTTACCGGTGACATTACCTATGACTCGGCGGTTATCATGGGGATACCGATGGGAGTCATGTGCGTATAGATACATCGAGAGGCGAGGGTCAGAGCTAGGCACTCGAGCTTTCGGTATAGCGTATGATACGTACCTATCAGGGTGCCAGTCTTGGTGACAGCACCTGATAGATCACTATTTTGTGTCGATGCTTGACACTTGATTTTCATGATATTTTACTCCTAAGTATATATAACAATGGAATGGGACACTGTTATATATGCATATACATATATATTAGTGGAATGGGACACTAATATATATGTATATATATAAATTCATATACTTCATCTTAATTATTCATGCAAATATACTTAGGATATATGAGATTCACTTGATATTGGATTTGTGATATAGGAGATTCATTTGAGATTGGATACAGGATATATATGAGATTGCTGATTTTGTACATTCAGGATATATGAGATTTACTTGATATTGTACATTCAGGGTTTGTGAGACTTACATGATATGAGAGCCAATTTAGGGGCTGATTTGAGGAATTGCGATTTGGATTGTCTTGATGGACTTTGGTCCTACCATGATGTCAGGATTCCGTGGAAATGACATGTTTCATTCCATACTCCACATTTATTATTTATGCACTGCTCCATGTATTAGTTATACCTGATAGAGTACCTTCCATGATTGTTGCATTTGCATACTTTATTTTATATGCATTGCTTCATGTATTAGCTGTACCTGCTAGAGTACCTTTCTTGACTGTTGCATATATACATTGTCATATCATTGTTTCATGTATTAGTTGTACCGATGGGGTACATTACATGACTGTATCATACATATTGCCATATTACTGCTTCATGTATTAGTGATATCTGCTAGTGTACCTTTCATGACTATTGCACACATATGACTTTTATTGCTATTAGTTGCATATGTTAGATTCGTGCTGTACGTGCATACTTGCGATTACCTGCTTATATTATTTACTATTCACGAGTTGGCAACTCACCCCCGTTGTGCCACAGTGTTTGCAGGTTGTTCTCCAGAGTAGTCGAGACAGGCTATTCATCTACCTTATCATCTTTTGCTGCGGATACCGCATCAGCTCACAGTGTGCAGTTTGCTTAGGTGGGTTTTGTGGTTATTCGTTGTTGTATTGTAAATTCGTTGTATTCTTGTACTCTCCATCTATTATTTTCATGTTGACTTAAAGACTTGATGAGGACGATATTGTATATTATTTTGTGACTGGGTTGTCTTTTATACAGTTTCCATTTTATCGTATTTTATTTCTTCGCTACGGCGTCGTATATCTGTTGCGGTGGTTGTTTTCCGCCGTTGGGCATGGATTTGCTCCCGTTGGGGATGCTTTACTTATATTTATGTTGTACCCATTTTTGGGGTTAGTTTTTATAAAGGAGGTGCTGCCAAAATTTTCAAGAAAATAAAGTTGGACTTTAAAGAATTTGGGTTGAGATTTCAAAGGTTTTAAAATTTCTATTATTTCTTACTACTTTTGATGGTTTAGATTGCTGGGTTTTCGGCTTACTTAAACTTCGTTACGCCTGTAGACGTTGCGTAGTTTAAGGGCCGTCACGTGCCAATTTCGGGTCGTGACAAAGTTGGAATCAGAGCGCTAGGTTTTACCTTTCGGAGTGTAGGATGACCTTGGTATGATGGAGTAGGTAGCTTAAGAAGAGTAACGTAGTGTGTGTATGTCCGCGGCATACTCACGATGCGGTACTCTGCCTAAAGTGACCTAAGTACAAATTGCTTTAAATTCCTTCCTTGATATATATCTTTGAGATTCGATTTCCGTGTTCATATCGAATCCTATCTCTATTTATAGCCTTTGCCGCCGACGACTATGAGGACTCAGAGTGATGCAGCGAGGGCCGAGGTCAGAGTTGATTCGGGTGGGTCAAGGACTGACCAGGATGGCGCGCTCGTTGCACAGGAGAAGACGGATCCGCCTTTGACAGATAGTATCGCTAGGCTTGTGGTAGAGATGCAGGACATGCGCTAGACGATGAGTTCATTGGTTGAGGTCGTTCGAGCGCAGCGACAGGAGGTTGTCACCCCTGTTACCCAGTTGTTCCTTGCAATCAGCATGCAGCATTCCGTCACCTATATAGCACCAGTGGATGCAGCCCCAGTTGACGAGACACGTATTCTAGAGATTTTAAGAGTTCCGGAACCGTGGAGGAATCGTACCGGTGTACCAGCCCAGAGACAGAGGCTTAGTCGTCGAGACAGATTTCGTTACCGTCGCGGGAGTAGCAGAGGCTTGGAACGAGGACAGTCGTTCAGCTCTCATCCCCAGGAGGGTCAGCAGTCATCGCGTGGATGTTTTCGATGCGGGAGCCTTCATCACTTCGTCAGACATTGTTCCTTAGCACCGCGTCAGTCTTATGTACAGAGAGGTCATGGTCGCAGAGGATTCGCTCAGAGGGGACAGGTTGGCAGAGAAGGATTTCAGCCAGTTGCGGGTAGGGGGCAGACACGAGAGTTTGCTTCTACTCATCGGGACGCGCGGGCGTCCAATGCAGAGTTTTCAGGTATTTTAAATTTGTATGTTCTGTTGATGTACTTGTTTGTTTTACACACTTATGCTGTGGTTGGGATGAGAGTCGGTTAGCTAGATCAGCCGTTTGTTGTGTTAACTTCTGTCAGTGATTCTTTTGTTGTGGGACACGTAATTCAGTCGTGTGCCAATCGGATAGAAGATAGAGATTCGTCCGTCGTTTTGATCCTTCTAGAGATGTTGGATTTGACGTTCTCCTGGGCACGGACTGGTTACTTACGTGCCATGCGTCTGTGGACTGCCGTGAGAAAACAGACAGGGTTTGTTTTCCTGGAGAGTCAGTTCTTGTTGTGCATAGGAGGGCAGTGGTGCTGCCTCACACAGCTTGAATTCAGCTTTTTTCGCGAGTCGACTTTTGAGGCGAAGATTTCGAGGATTCTTGGCATTCATTCGTGATACCGGAGCCACAGTGGGTTTGTTGGACCGGCTTTCCTTCGTGCCAGAGTTTTCCAACGTTGTTTCAGATGAGCCGGCGAAGCTTAGGGAGCTTAAGGATCAGTTGAAGAGTTGTTTGTTGGGGGGCTTGTGCGTATGAGTGTTTCGCATTGGGGAGCTCCTATTTCTATTCGTCAAGGATAAGGATGACAGTTGAGGTTGTGTCTTGATTGATCGTCAATTGAACCGGCTTACGGTGCGGATAGGTATCCTTTACCTCGCATTGACGATTTCTTCGATTAGCTCCAGTGTGCGAGACATTTTTCTAAGTTTGTTCGGGATCAGGTCGTCATTGTTGCGGGTTCGGAGTGATGACATTCCGAAGACTGCCTTGTGCGTGCTACGGGCTTTGTGTGTTTTGGTGGTGTCGTTGGACTCACCAATGCCTTAGCAGCATTCGTAGATATGATGAACCAGATTTCTTCAGGCCGTTCCTCGACCAGTTATTGTTGTGTTGTTGACGACATTCTGGTCTATTCAATGTGTCGTGAGGGACAGGAGTAGCACTTGAGGATTTGTTTTGCAGACATTGGGAGAGCTCCGGCGGTTTGCTAGATTCTCGGAGTGTTCCTTTAGGCTTGTTTGTGTTGACTCCTAGGTTTTGTAGTTACGGGAGACGGTTTTTGTATGGTCCCGAGGAAGATCGAGGCCGTACAGCTTTGGCCCAGACTTGTGTATGGACGGAGTTCCGCAGATTTTTAGGCTTAGCAGGTTGTTACCGCCGTTTCGTGCAGTATTACTAGTGTATCGCTGCACCGTTGAATGGACAGACTGGAAAAGAGGTTCCTTTTTCTTTGGACTAAGGTATGCGTGCAGAGTTTTCGGATGTTGAAGACCCGGTTAACAACTGCATCAGTTCTTTCTTTGCTTCTGGTTCGGGCGACTTTGTTGGTTAACTGTGATGTTTCGCGAGTGAGGCTCGACTGTGTACTGAGGTGACACTATAGAGTTATCGCTTTTACCTCCCGACAGTTGGAGGAAGTACGAGAAGGATATCCAACTCATGATCTGGAGATGGCCGCGGTGGTTTTCCGTTGGAAATTTGGAAAACACTACTTGTTCAAAGAGTCGTGGCAGATTTTCACGGACCACCAGAGCTTAATGTATATCTTCCTGCAGCAGATTTTGATTGTTGAGATAGTCTTCTGCAGATTTACAGTTCTTGTTCGATCGTTGAGTACAGCTTAAGTTCGCCTCTACTGAGGGGACAACTTGCTCATGTCCGCGCCCGACCACTTTTCCTTAATCGCTTCCGCGAGGCACTGCCCGCTGATGCTCGTTCGTCAAAGATTCTTGAGCATACTTGGCTGGGTAATGGTTCGGAGTCCTTGATTTGTGACAAGGGTGTGCTAAGTTTAGGGACGCGTTTGTGTACCTGATACTATTGGGTAGAGACGTGAAATCTTAGAGCAGGCACATCTGTCAACTCTCCGTATTCATTCAAGTTCCACCAACATTTGACGTGACTTGTGAGATAGTTACGGGTGGGCAAGGATGTAAAGAGAAGTTTCGGGTTTCGTTTCAAGATGTCTGTCTTGTTGTGTGCTTAGGTTGAGCATCTGAGACCGGCTGGAGAGTTGCAACCTTTAACCGTTCCGAAGTGGGAATGGGAGCAGATCTCCATGAATTTCGTTATGGTGTCTACCCAGGTTTAGTCAGGGTGTGACTCCATTTGGATGTTTGTCGTCCGGTTATACTCGGTTTGCTCAGTTGTCCTTTGTTAAGTTGTGCGTTGCATGGAGTTCCTTCACTCGTATCCAATTAAGGCACCCTTTTCGCTTGCTGTCTTGGGCAGGAGCTTCAGGAAGCCTTGGATACTGGTTAAGCTTTAGCTTCGCTTTTCCATCCACAGGACGAGGTTGTGAGAGCGGGCTATACAGACTCTGGAGGATATGCTTCTGCGTACGTACTACTTGTTGTCGGCAGTTGGGATCGTCACTTACCATTGTTAGGGTTCTCCTTCGATAGCAGTTATCAGGAGACATTCCAATTGCCAACCTTTAGGATTTGTTGTTAGGTCGTGTCGATCGCCATTCTGTTTTTCTGACTCTGTGTAAGTAGGATTTTTGGACCCCAGCTAGTCTAGATACTTCGGAGATGATCCAGTTGGTTCAGGTCAGGATGAGGATAATCCAGTGCAGACAGAGGTCTTACGCTGACCGTTGTGGTCGCAGACTTGAGTTCGTAGTAGGAGCTCATGTATTCGTACGGATTTTTCCGATGAATGACGTGTTGAGTTTTGGGAAGCTTATCCCAGGATTGTAGGTCCTTTTGAGATCCTCAAGCGAGTTAGTTCCATTGCCTTTAATTTGGCACTTCTGCCCAGATTATTGAGTATTCACCCCGTATTCCTTGTGTCGATACTTTGCAATTACCTTCATGACCTTTCTTACATGATTCAACATCAGACCATTTAGCTTGGACGCGATCTTTCGTTCACCTGCAGCCGATGGTTATAGTGGATCGGAAGGTGGAGGAACTTCGGTCAAGGGTCTTGCCGTCTATGGGGGTTCTTTGGCGTGGCTGTATAGTGAGGTGATCACTTGGCAGGCTGTGAGCGAGATTTGGGAGTTTTGTACTCATCTTTTTGAAGGTACGCGTAGATGAATTTTAATTCGGGGACCGAATTTCTTTAAGGGGGGAAGATTGTAACGTTTCAGAATTCGTATTGCGAATTTTTCCGTTTTAGGCCAAAATTGTCGGTATTTTCCGTTTTAACCCGATTTCGATCAAACGTCCGTAGAAACTTGCCGGCACCTAGTTTTTCTAAAATAAAGCTAGTGCGCGAACTTTGGGGGTATATGAAAGGTTTTGGTTCACATAGAATTTTTCCCTAATAAAATATTATTTTAATGTTTTATTTGTGCACTTTATTAGTGGTAATTACTTTTTTTTAGGGCAAATTACTACTAATGTGGTTTTATACTAAACTAATCACAAGAATTATGTTTAGAACCTTCTCTCCAAAATATCTTGATTTTTGGTGGAATTAAATGATTTTTGTAAAAGAAAAGATAATGTAAACATAAAGCCTTTTGTTTTATTATCCAATTATTGCATTTTCCTTCTAGAAAAATCCACACAACTCCACACAAACCCTAGCCTTTCCTTATGGCAGGCCACTTCATCTTCTTGCTGTCCTCTCTTTTTCTAAACTCATTTCTTCATTTTTAAAACTTCAAAAATCATGAAAAATCCAAATTAATTCATAGAAATTCAAATATAATCCAAAACCTTCATTCTTCTTCACAAAACATGCTTGGATCTTCATTCTAGTGGGGAATTTGGAGGCTAAAGTTTGGTTTTGTTCTTGTTTCAAGTTGTGTTCTTGGAAGGTATAAAACCTTAACCTTAATCTCTTTTTGTTGCTTAATACCTTTAATTAGCTTAATTAGATGTTTAATTTAAGCTTTTAAATTCATGTTCTAAAATTCAAGATATCATTTTTATAATCAAATTAGGTTTTGATTAGTGGAATGGTTAAGTGATAAGTTAAGACAAATGAAAACTTAATCAAATTGCTAATTTGTTAAATGATATTTTCCTAATCGGCTAATTAAGCTAATTAATAAACTAAACTTTTGCTAATCCTAATTAGTGAAATCTAAAATTTTAGTAAAAGTTTAAATGGTTTAATCTTGCTATTTTGTGATGTTTGCAAACTCTAGTTTTTGGTATAACTTGTAGTTTTGTGTTAAAATGTTATTTGCTGCTTACTAGATTTCCGGATATTTTAGGCGTGGGTTTCTTTTGACGTTGCGGCGTTAATTATATTGATTCCACGTTTATTAGTGTGTTGTGAATGCGTGATCGGTATGATCAGGGTCTAGGCTTGGTAGTTGTGTCGCTTTGCGCTCCTAGTTAGGGTCGTGCCGACGTCGTTCGTGTTTATGTGTAGCTTTTACTCTTGAGTTCGTTTCGTAATGTCGCTACGCGCGTTAGCCACTAAAACGAACAATCGAGAGTACGTTTGGAATTGGTGCGTGGGTTAAACGTAGTTGTACGTATTTTTGGTCGATTGCTTATATACGCTTGCTTTATTGTTATATGTATTCAGGATCGCAGGCGGGGACTTCGGGCGCTGCGGACAGGGAAAAGCGAGTGGTAGGCTTTACTTAGCTACATGTATATCTTGCATACATACTTACATGTGTACCCATACCTTATTATAGCTACACATACACCTGTATGGTATTACATCATTGTTGATAGGTGCATACCCATACCTTGTTATAGCTACACATACACCCGTATGGTATTACATCATTGTTGATAGGTGCATACCCATACCTTGTTATAGCTACACATATACCCATGTGGTATTACATCATTGTTGATAGGTACATACCTATACCTTGCTATAGTTACATGTTCACCTTTATATGATGTTGCGTTGGATTTTGAAGAAATTAGGAACCGTATGATATATTTAATAACTTGTTGCAGTTAAATAGCGGTTTTTCCTTTATTTGCTCACATTACTGTTTTATGTTGCATATATTATATTCATGGATTTTCGCATTGAGATATGGATTTCACACGATATTTTCTGGATTTGAGGACCGTGGTAGTTCATTAAATTATGCATTGTTTGAAAGACCCGGTTTCTCTTGATATGATATTTCAGTGCGTCCACCATGAGATTTCTCGGTTCGGAGATTGTGTTATTACCCGATGCGAGGAGTAGAGTGGGCCATGTGCGGGTACATGGTGGGGCACGGAGGTATCCGGAGCAAGAGAGTCGCGGATGATGGCGATGAGCTCGAGGCAGGGGAGTACTACCTTACCGGTGACATTAGTTAGTTTCGGAGGATATCTGGTGGATACCGACCGAAGTTATGTACGGACATGCCTTGCGAATTTCGGGTGTTGGACCCTCAGGTTTCATAAGATGTACGGACATGACATCAGGGCCAGTCCTGGGGACGGCGCCTGACAGGTTAGTTTTTATGTGTCGATGCTGGACACTAGTTTTCATGATGTTTTCGGGTGTCGATATTGGACACTCAGGTTCCATGAGACTTACAGGATCTGAGGGCCGATCTGAGAAAATTTGGGATTTAGATTGTCTTGATGGACAGTGGTCCTGCCACGATGAGGATTCCGTGAGGATGGCATGTTTTATCCTATACTCCACGTTTATTTGATATGCATTGCTTCATGTATTAGTAGTACCTTATAGAGTACCTTGCATGACTGTTGCATATACATATTGCCATTTATTGTAATCGGCATGCATGTGATAGATTATCGTAGTACGTGCATACTTGCGATTACCTGCATATGTTATTTAATATTCATGAGTTGGAAACTCACCCCCGCTGTGCCACAGTGTTTTGTGTAAGTCCATATCACGCACCCCACGAGCTTGCGGGGAGGCGGAATATATGATAAACAATTATCAAAGCTTCGTAACACGGACTTGAGCACACGCATCGTGTCTAAACCATTACTAGCAAACTACGAAAGGTTTAACTACTCGGATTCGAAGTTATACCTCACGTTACTTGTCTTTCGGGTCTTCATCGCTGTCTTCCACTCCTCGTAGGCTCTATGGAACGTCGCCACCTCAACGGCCTCCTCGAGTCAAAGACGATCCACCTGAGAGCTACTACTCCAAGCTTGACCTCTAACTTGAGGCAACTAGGTTTCTCAAAGTGCTAATCTAAGCAACCTAGGGGATATAGTGTAGGATTATGGATTAATAAGTCTTGCTAACCCTTGATCTCAATACATGAGAGGTTAGGATTAGGGTTTGAAGAGAGAGAGCTTGAGGAGAGAGAAGGTGAGAATGAGAATCCATTTGGAATAATGATTCATATGTGAATATATGAAACATATCATATAATTAAATGAATAACAAATAATGATATATCATCATGTTTCATTAACTCACATAGTGATTCATCTCATGAGTCATTTAAACCATAAATACAACATTAACTCCATGGATGAATCACACCATGACTCATTAAACCAAATAATGCAAATGCCACCTTAGCCTCCAACTCATCATACTTTTAGAAGCTTCTCGACAAATTACGAGAATGCCCCTCCTATCCGTGAAATCACGGAAATACTTTAGACTGTATAAATCCAATAATCTGATACTAGAATCTGTCTTAAACCAAAACCCGCTAGTAAAAACTGTCCGAACATCGTACGTGCGTAAAAACACGTATGCGTCCGAACCCTGTCGTAAAACCATACGACCTCTATATCGTTTCGCCCGAAGCAGGGAAACTCTCTGTGTGGGACTCTAAATACTCGACACTACGCTGGCAGTGGGTTTAACTACAGACCGCAAGCGGCACTAGCTGTACGTAACGGTCCCCAGGTAGATGTCGATAAGAAGGACGATGAGGAACCCATCCGAACTCCTACTGAGCTTGATGTGACAATCTCCGTACAGTACGGTTTGTTCGTCTAGGACTATCGCATATCGGGCCTAGGGGGGCGGTAAACGTCAGACCCCTAATAGCGGTATAAGTCGTGTCGGAGTGAAGTCCATTACACCTTGAGAAACTACTGGAACCTACCAGTAAATCTCGCTTGCCCTGGCCAGGGACTTTGCGTAATGGCTCTCCATACACAGCGCGATATCAACCCCCAATACCGGGAGAGACGAATCCTGTCTAACTGCTACTGCCTCCAAGTGCTTCGGGACTGCACCCAATTACTACCTGTTTGCACGACTCCTTTGAGCCGTGGTAGGGTAGTAATCTAAGTACAGTGGGAGCACACCCGAGGCGAAGTAGCAGTATTAAGTCGACAGACTAAGCTGTATTCATGTCACCTGGGAACAGCTATCTGACGATGGGTATAAATCCAACCTGCAGTTCCCAGCGAGTCCTGTCCGGTGTACCCGTAACCTAACGAGCACCTGCATACTATCTCCAGTACGGCGTACTGATGGCTGTAGGACAGACCATCTCCCTATGCTGGGATGAGAAGCGTATACACCAGTCTACTTCGGAGTATCGATGCCCTATCTCGATAATCCTACGACCAGGGACCTGTATAGGATGTTGCTTATAGACTACCCAGCCCCCACTAGTGTGATTGCCATCACAACGCTGGTAATCAAGCAAAGATCCTACGGGCTCTACTAATATGTATAAGCGATACGTTACAAAAAAAATATGCACATATTAAAGTAGACACAAACCAAGTAGCATAGTACCATTTTTAGCAAGACTGTCAATACAACTGTGAATATCCCAAGCTTCCATTAAGTAATATACAAACTAGTATGATACAGTAATGGCCTCTAGGGCATAAACACTAACAATCTCCCACTTGCACTAGGGCCATGTACTGGCATATCGCAGACCTATCATCTCGAATAGCCTCTCGAACCGCGTCTGAGAAATGGCCTTTTTGAATGGATCAGCAGTGTTATTCTCCATATCTACTCTCTTTACCTCGATCTCCCGGCGATCTACGATCTCCCTGATCAGGTGATACCGCCTTAAGATGTGTCTGGACTTCTGATGGGACCTGGGTTCCTTCGCTAAAGCTATAGCACCGTTGTTGTCACAATACAGAGGTATTGGATTAACACTGGTAGGAACCACCTGAAGTTCTGTGAGGAACTTCTTCATCCAGACAGCTTCTTTTACGGCATCGCAAGCAGCTATGTACTCCGCTTCCATCGTTGCGTCAGCAACGGTCTCCTGCTTGGAACTCTTCCAACAGACCGCCCCTCCATTGAGGGTAAAGACATAACCCGATATGGACTTGGAGTCATCCTTGTCACTCTGGAAGCTGGAGTCGGCAAAGGCCTCGATCTGGAGGTCTTTTCTACCATACACCAAGAACATCTCCTTAGTCCTCCTTAGGTTCTTGAGAATGTTCTTTACTGCTATCCAGTGCTTCTCCCCTGAGTTTGCCTGATACCAGCTTACAACGCTTAATGCGTATGCTACATCTGGTCTGGTACATAACATCGCATACATTATAGAGCCTACCGCAGAAGCGTAGGGTATAATCGACATGCGATCCCTTTCCAAATCAGTCTTGGAGACATCTCTTTGGAGAGGGTGATTCCGTGACAAGCCGGTAGGTTACCGCGCTTAGAATCTTCCATACTGAATCTTTTCAATATGGTGTCTATGTACCTAGACTGCGAAAGTCCCAACATCCTCTTTGATCTATCACGATAGATCTGGATTCCCAGAATGTAGATGGCATCACCCAGGTCCTTCATGGAGAACTTCTGTGATAAGAATCTTTTGACTGACTGTAGCATAGGAATATCATTTCCTATTAGGAGAATGTCATCCACGTACAAGACGAGGAATACAACAACTCTCCCTACAATCTTACTGTATATGCATGGTTCATCTGGATTTTTGATAAAGTCGAATTCTTTGACAGTATCATCAAAACAGATGTTCCAACTCTGCGATGCCTGCTTTAGTCCATAAATGGACTTAAGCAACTTGCACACTTTACCGCTGCTCCCACTCTGAATGAATCCCTTTGGCTGATCCATATAGACGCACTCTTCCAAATTTCCATTTAGAAAGGCCGTCTTTACGTCCATCTGCCAGATCTCATAATCGTGGAAGGCAGCTATGGCAAGAAGGACCCGAATGGATTTGAGCATAGCCACTGGAGAAAAGGTTTCGTCATAGTCCAAGCCAGGTTTTTGACGAAAACCCTTTGCAACAAGTCTAGCCTTATAGGTTTCTACCTGTCCATCTACACCAATCTTCTTTCTGAAGATCCACTTGCATCCTACGGGTTTTACCCCATCTGGAGCAATGTCCAAAGTCCATACTTTGTTAGTGTACATGGACTCCATTTCGGTCCGCATTGCATCCAGCCATTTTACCGAGTCGCCGCTCTGAATGGCTTGCTGGAAGCTAGTAGGGTCATCATTATCAATGATGCAATCTTCTCGATCCCCGTCTATAAGAAAACCGTAGTATCTCTCGGGTGGATGAGACTGCCTACTACTTCTGCGGATAGGCGCTGGTATGTCCCTTTCTTCTGAAACTTCTTGTTTTACTAAACTTTCAGTAATAGCTTAAGGTTCTGGAATTTCTTCCAATTCTATTTCACTCCCACTCTTCTGATTTTCTAAAAATTCAGCTTCTAAGAAGTGGGCATGACGAGAAACAAAAACCTTTTGTTCCTCCGCGTAATGGAAATAATATCCCTTGGAGTTCTTTGGATATCCCACAAACTTACACTGTACTGAGCGTGCCTCGAGCTTGTTCGGATGCTGCTTTTTTACAAAACTCGACATCCCCATGTCCTAAAGTGTTTAAGACAGGGTTTCTTCCCACTCCACATCTGATATGGTGTGGTAGGCACAGTCTTGGTTGGAACCTGGTTCAAAAGATATGCAGTTGATTCTAGTGCATAACCCTAAAAAGATCATGGTAACTCAGCCTTACTCATCATGGAACGAACCATATGTAGGGTTCCTAGGCACACTCAAGAAATTGCACAAGGTATCGACCATGCCAAATTCAAATTTTTCCGGTGCCGAGAAACCCTAATGCGATCGTTAACTAGAGTTTAGGCGAAACAACAAGCAAGTAAACAACTTTATTGCTAAGTGAATGGAAATACAACCTTTGTAGATCCGGTCCTCCACTTCTTTAGCTCCATGATGACGTCCCTTCGCTGCGATCACCGGGATCCCGGACTCTAGCGATGGTTTCGTAGGAGAAATGAGCAGGCTAGGTCGTTGACTTCGATGCCGAAGATGATCTACGTCGAGGCAACTCTAACTCAAGATCCATCTTCACAAGCTCATGAAACTTGTGAAGAAAACACCCTATACAACATGGCAAGTGGTATAGAATGAAGAAATAGGAAGTGGGTTCACTTTGGATTTGGATTTCTCACTAGGTTTCAACACTTGAAAATTTTCTAGCAATGGTTTTCTTTCTTCTTCAAGAAGAAGAAGAAGAAGAAAGAAAAAAAAATGAATTATCTAATTAGATAATTCAAGTGACCCTTATCATATTGCAACCATAGGTGAGTTAACAAGTGTAGAGAATAAACTAGGGTTTAGGAAAATGGTTAGGTTAAGCAAAAGAAACAAAATGGTTGAACTTTTCAAAGCTTCATGAAGCTTCAAAGAAAATCCAAAGTTAGCCACCATTTTATTTCTTGCTAAAATGAATAAATGAATAAATGAATAAATAAATTAAAACCCTAACCATTTACCTAAACATGGTTCAAAGCATACACACACCCAAGTTTGCATGTATTATCAAACATGATACAATCTAGTGCACAAAAATATATCACATATACTACTTGTGCACATCAAGTGAGAAAATCCATCTTAAGTGAACAAATACTAGTTAATGTAAAGTAATATATCAAATATATAATTATACATCAAATCATTAAATCAACACTTGATTTAATGATCCGGTCATATCGCATATAACCGACTAATATCAAGTATATCAATGTATCGAATCAACACTTGATCCGGTAACTCGGCTATATCATATATAACTGTCCAATGATACAAATCGCGAGAATAGAATACAATATCACATACTGGTATTATTCTCGGTCCCGCACATATCTCATATGCGCTCCTATTTCGTTTCGCTTGAGCCAGGAAACCTCTGTATAGGACTCTAAAGACTCGTCAATACGCCGGCAGAAGGTGATGATCATATCAAACACCCACAAGCCGCAAGCGATCTGCTAAACGTAACGGCCACCCGGGTATTGAGCGATCAGAAGATCAACGAGCAAGCCCGCTCACACTCCTGTGAATCCAACCAGCAACACTTACCGTACAGTCTAGTCTGTTCGTCTGATATGTTGCATATCTCGCCTAGGGGTGGTAAACGTCAGACCCCAATAGCTCGATAAGTCGTGTCGATATGAGGTCTATAATAGTTCGAGAAACTACTGGTAACACTTACTAGTAAATCTCAGTAACCCTGGCCAGGGATTTCCGGTTATAGCCAATCGAACACAGCGCAACATCAACTCCCTATACCGGGAGAGACAAATCCCCTCCTATCGCTCATCGCCTACATGTGATTCGGGACTGTACCCAAAAACCACCGTTTTGCACGCCCTCTTGGACGTGGTAAGGTGGACATCAAAGCACAGTGGGAATCACACAAGACTCTATGACGATCTCGGGTCAACAGACTACTCTGTACCAGTGTCACCAGAGAACTGCCATCTGACGTAAGGTATAACACCATCTGGGAGTTCTCGGCGAGTCCGTCTAGTGTACCCAGTCTCCACTGAGCACCCGTATATCATCTCTGATGTCAAACACTAATGGATATGGGATCATCCATCGCCCATCTCTATGGGTCGAGAAGGTATACGCTAGTCTACTCTGGTATATCGATGCCCCGTCTCGATACACCCACGACTAGGGACCTTGAGGGATGTACTTATGGACTACCATGTCCCAACTAGTATGATCCGCATCATAGTCCAGGTAGTCAAGTACACATCCTAAGGGCTTTACCAACATGTAACAGAGAGATAATCAGTGTACACGTTAAGATAAAGAGCAACCAGATAGCATACTATCATGTCGAGCAAGAAAGTCCTCCCTATATATGTCCCAGCATCCATTACAATATACATCCTATGTACAGTAATGGCCTCTAGGGTATACATATAACTAACAATCTCCCACTTGCACTAGGGCCATCTGTAGCAGTGGTTGCAGTATCTCATACTCAACCATCCCATAAAAGTCTCTCTCTGGGAAAAGGCCTTTGTGAGTGGATCCGCCGTGTTGTCCTCTGAGTCTACTCTCCTGACCTCGATCCCTTGGAGATCAACCATCTCTATGATCAGGTGACACTGCCTCAGAATATGTCTGGATCACTGATGGGACGGGCGTTCCTAGGCATAAGCCATAACTCCATTGTCTCACAATGGTAGGAGCGAAGTTCATCTCATGAACTAATATACATCCAGACTGCCTCTTTGGTAGCATCTTAAGTAGCGATGTATCCAGCCTTTATCGTCTAGTGTGCCACGGTATCTAGCTTGGAACTCTTCCAACATACCGTCCCTTTACTGAGGGTAAAGACAATGCCTGTGACTGACATTCAGTCGTCTTTATCACCCTGGAACCTTTCCAGTGATTCTCCTCAGGATTGATTGATACCATCTCACTACAACTAGTGAGAATCCTAACATCCAATTAGATCTATCTCATAGATCCATTAGTTAGGATTTAGGAGGTATCATCTTGATCCTATATGGAGAATCAGTGTGATAAGCGGAGATTGACCAAGCGTAGCATAGGAAACTCCTTCCCCATCAAGAGTATGTCATCCATGTACTCTACGAGGATCATTACCATACTCCCTACTACCTTTTTGTATATACAAGGTTCATCTACCATTTTGATGATGTCAAACTCTTTGACTATCTCATCAAAACAGATGTTCCAACTCCGCGATGCCTGCTTTAATCTTATAAAGCATCTTGTACACGTTTCCGCTGCTCCCACTGTCTACGAAGCCCTCTGGCTGTGTACTTACAGACGCTCTCCTCTAAAACATCATTTTAAAAAAGCAGTCACGACACCCAACCGCCAGATATCGTAGTCATGGATGTAGCCGTGGAAAGTAGGATCTGGATGGACTTAAGCATAGCCACTTAGAAAAGGTTTCATCATAATCCATACCTGGTTAATGATGCAAGCCTCTAACAAGTCTAGCTTTGAAAGTCTTAACTTTTCCATGTACACCAAGTAATCTTCTCAAGATATACTTGCTCGTGATGAGGATTTAACCCTTCAGATAAAGCAACCAAAGTCCATACTTTGTTGGTGTATAAGGATTCCATCTCAGATTGCTAAGCATCCATCCATTCTTACAGAGTCCCACTCCTGATGGCCAGCTCGAAACTAGTTGGGTCATCATCTCATGATGCAATCCTCGCTCCCACTGTCATCGAGAAACCGAAGTATCTCTCAGGTGGGTGAGGAACCCTACAAGATCGGTGGAAAGGCTGAGGTTCGTTGGTATCTACTGAATCCTTTGGTTCTACCAAATCATTTGCTGTAGTTTGTATAGCTGGAACCTTTCCAGTTCTACATTACAGACCTTGCCTTGAGCTTGTCCGGATTTTGCTTTTAGACATAGGCCGGTCAACCCCAAATATTAACTAGCTTAAGACATGGGCTCTTCCTGTTAGTTATATGTATGCCCTAGAGGCCATTACTGTACATTGGATATATATTGTAGTGGATGCTGGGACATATATAGGTAGGACATTCTTGCTCGACATGATAGTACGCTATCTGGTTGCTCTTTATCTTAACATGTATACTCTCTGTCTCTCTGATTACATGTTGATAAAGCCCTTAGGATGTATGCTCGACTTCCAGGACTATGATGTAGATCATACTAGTGGGGCCTGGATAGTCCATGAGTACATCCTTCAATGTTCCTAGTCGTGGGAATATCGAGACGGGGCATCGATATTCCAGAGTAGACTAGCGTATATCTTCTCGACCCATGTGATGGGCGATGGATGATCCCATATCCATTGGTGTTTGACATCAGAGATGGTATGCGGGTGCTCAGTGGAGACTAGGTACACTGAACGGACTCGCCGAGAACTCCCAGATGGTATTTTACCTCACGTCAGATGGCAGTTCTCTGGTGACACTGGTGCAGCTTAGTCTGTTGACCCGAGATCGTCATAGAGTCTTGTGTGTCTCCCACTGTACTTTGATTTCCACCCTAACACGGCTCTACTGATTCGTGCAAACAGGTGGTTTTTGGGTACAGTCCCGATTCACATGGAGGCAATGAGCGATAGGAGGGGATTCGCCTCTCCCGGTATTAGGGGTTGATGTTGCGCTATGCTCGACTGGCCATAATAGGAAATCCCTGGCTAGGGTTGCAGTGATATACTGGTAAGAGTTATCAGTAGTTTCACGATTGTTATGGACCTCACGTCGGCATGACTTATCAAGCTATTGGGGTCTGACGTTTACCACCCCTAGGCGAGATATGCGACATATCAGACGAACAGACCGGACTGTACGGTAAGTGTTACTGGTTGGATTCACAGGAGTGTGAGCGGGCTTGCTCGTCGATCTTCTGATCGCTCAATACCCAGGTGGCCGTTACGTTTAGCAGACCGCTTGCGGCTTGTGGGTGCTTGATATGATCATCATCTGCTACCGGCGTATTGACGAGTCTTTAGAGTCCTACACAGAGGTTTCCTGGCTCAAGCGAAACGAAATAGGAGCGCATATGAGATATGTGCGGGACCGAGAATAATGCGTGTATGTGATACCGTATTCTATTCTCGCGATGAATGTATCGATTGGTTGTATAGGATATAACCTGGTTATCGAATCAATGAGTGACTCGATAAGCCGATACATTGAATATTAGTCGGTCATATGCGATATGACCGGATCGTTAAATCAAGTGTTGATTTAATGATTTAATGCATAATTATATATTTGATATATTACTTTGCATTAACTAGTATTTGTTCACTTTAAATGGATTTTCTCACTTGAAATGCACATTGTATATGTGATATATTTTTTGTGCACAAGATTGTATCATGTTTGATGATACATGCAAACTTGGGTTAGTGTGTGATTTAAACCATGGTTAGTTAATGGTTAGGGTTTCATTTGATTTTCTTATTCATTTATTTATTTTGGCAAAGGAAAATGAAATGGTGGCTTGCTTTGTCTTTTCTTTGAAACTTCATGAAGGTTTGAAAGCTTGACCATTTTGTTTCTTTCCTTTAACCCTAACCATTCAACTAACCCTAGTTCATTCTCTACACTTAATCAAGGTTGGATTATGATAAGAATGAGTTGGATTTTCTTTTTTGAAAATAATCCTTTTTATTCTATCATATTCCTTCTTCTTCTTCTTCTTCAAAAAAGGAAGAAAGCTTGTATCCATCAATGGCAACTTGAGAAAAAGAGTGAGAAATCCAATTCTAAAGTGAACCCACTTCCTATTTCTTCATCCTCTACCACTTGCCAAGTAGTATAGGGTGTTTTCTTCACAAGTTTCATGACTTGGTGAAGTTGGAGTTTGATCTTGAGTAGCCTCGACGTAGAACATCTTCGGCATCGAAGTCGGCGACCTAGCCCGATCTTTTCTCCGATGAAACCACCGCAAGAGTCTAAGATTCCGATTGCTACAGCGGAGGGATGTCAAAGCGGAGCTATGGAGGTGGAGAACTGGATCTACAAAGGTTGTAGTCACTTCCCTTTTAGTTAAAGTTGTTAACTTGCTTCGCATCGCCTATACATCTAGTTAACGATCCGTATTAGGGTTTGTAGGCACATGGAAAAATTTGAATTGGCTATGTTTGATCACTTGCAAGATCTCATTAGTGTGCCTAGGAACCCTATAGTGGTATCAGAGCCTAGCTAGAGCCTTAGGCGATGCGTAGACGGAGTTAGAAGTCCGATCGACCCGAAACCCTAACTCCAAAATGCTCTCTGGACTTTTTTCAAAAACTGGGTTTTTTCCAGATTAAAAATTCTTAAAAAATTCAGCAGGAAGATCTAAGAATTATGGTGCAAAACGAGCTCCTGATTCATCTAAACCGCCGCGGAACAGCGGCAGAAGCATGGCTTCTGCGGCGGTTCCGCGGCCGTATGGTCACATTGCCCAATAATTTTTGCACAGTAATTCCTATATTTTGGTTCTGGATTTTCTAGGATTTTTTAAATATCACTCAAGAGTTGAGTTTTCTGGGTTGTATTGGGAGTTCGTAAATTCGATCGGATTATCAAACTTTGTCTATGTGTTTTTCCGGATAATTTTAGAATATGTTAAAAAGTTCGACCGGATATAAATACCCATTTTTTCCCCTGCCGGGAAATTTCCAATTGTTGGACTTTTCCGTAGTTTAATGACGTTCTAAGTAGTGCAAGTAACGTGATGGTCCCTCTAGAAGACAACAAACCTTAACTCGATTATGTGACCGTCTTGAACTGCCCTTTGAACCTTAGGGTTTGGAGCAGTACGGCGTGCCACATGTGAGGCGTTGGCTTGACCCTTCTACAGCTGGACCGTTGGTACTGAGGCATGAAGTGAATGTCTTTGAACTTATTTCATGTGTTGAGCTGTTTCGGGAAAACCTGGGTGTTCGATTGTTCGATCGGAAAATTTAACATTTTCTATCTTATCCGGAATGTGATACAATAATTGGAATTCACAAGCAGTTATGAGATAACTGAATGAATGTTATAAATCTAGCGGTTTAGTCTCACTTGATCGGTTGCCACGGAATTTTGATGAGATCAAAAGTCCGTCGCAATCACGTAGCGTACGCGGATACTCGCCGGGTAAACTTAATAGACAGCCTCACTCCATAGCCCCGACCAAGTGACTGTAGGAGAACCCCGTCGCCGAAAGCATCCGTTCGGGTGCTCGCGGCAGCGGTGTTCCTCCTTGGTGCACTTCGTCGACGGCGTCAGGGGTGCAGCTGCCTACTAAAGTTTGCGACGAGCATTCAATCAGGATGTCGGGAATCTTGTTGAATAGCCCGACTTGATATTGAAAAGTGTTTTCGATAATGAGACTAAAATGCGGGGTTTATAATTGTTAGGCATGCGATGTCTAAGTATTTCATTTGATTAGGCATGCGATATCTAAAGAGGTTGCGGATTCCAACTGTTGTAGTTTTATACTTTCTTTTCTGTGACCGTAAGTGTAATTTATGATGTCGCAGGTTTCGTTGCTATATGTCAACGACAATTGGGTATGTTGATGACATGTGATGTTATGTGTTGCTGGATATGTTATATTGGATCGTCGTGTTTGAATAGCCGGGGTTTTTTTTATGTGAGATGAGTGTTTTTTCATTTTCATTCATGTAAAAACTTGTATGTAATATTCCTTTATTGGGGCACTTCCAGGTTGCGGATGATGTCACCATTTGTATATTATTTACTTTTCTGCACTAGGATAGACCCAAGGAGGAGGGCACAAGTAACCGGGTTCTAGGGTCCAGTGGGAGACCAACTCGAGGAGTCGAGTCCGGGTCTCCTAACCCTAGAATTGGTAGGATTGCTTGCCGCTCTCGTAGGGGTCTAGGGGTGTGGGATTGGCTATTCATCACGACCGTGGAATCCGTGTTTTATACTGGCTCGTATTAAAAACACGGACGTCCTAGTATATCCAATATTTCATATGATATTTTCTGCTGCGTTATCTGTGATGTGAGCATGTGATATATTCAGATAGATACGGTATATAGTATATATGATATATTATATAGACGTTGCTTATGTTTTACACCGCACTAGCCTTGCCTCGCTGTGGCGTCAGTTACCTAACCTAACGGTGCAGACGGGACATCAAGGCGAATGCGGATGGCATAAGCGTACGTTATATTTGTCTATGATGTTTAGGTGGACTTAAATGATGGGACATTCATTAATGAGATTAATGAAAGAAAATAAACCTAATTGATGTTGTGGAATCGAATTTCAAAATAAAACAGGTAGCTACAGTTCTTGCTTTGCATCGCGATGTTCTTTGAAGAACATCCTGCACCTTATTCGATGAGGAAAGGACCGAGATCCCTTCACCGGGAGTGACTCCTTTAGCAATAACTGGCAGATGCTACAACCCTCGGTTTTTCTTTTGATCGCTTCTATAGTTTCCGCTTTGCACATTGATATATATGATATATCCCGCACCTCATTCGACGAGGAAAGGGCCGACGATCCCTTCACCGGGAGTGACCCCTTTAGCAAAACTAGAAAAGCCTAAAAAACATTCCATTTAAAAACCATTTGATTCCGCAACGAGATCAAGTTCAAACCGTTAAAGGTTTTCTTAAAAACCATTCGCAACCTTCCGTCATTTTAGGAAGTAGAGTACTTAGTATTCGTGCTACGTTTGTCGACCATAGCCGAGGCGTAGTGTGCGGTAGCTAAGTGATGTCTTCCTACACAGCATATGATGCGATTAGTTAGGACAGTCATGTGGCTTTGTTGACCTTAGCCAAGGGTCATGTGGGTGGGTCTAATTAATCACGAAATGATGGGTAGAACTTGACTAGTACCTATGATTTGTTGACCTTAGCCAAGGTCATAGGTGCTAGGGGTAAAAACCATTATCGGGAGTTTCAAGTGTTGAAACTTGCAATGAGATTGCATACCTTCTATGTGATAGTTGGATCCCGATACCCACTGCGAGTAATTGTTACTCCTGGGAGAGTTTTGCACTTTGCAATTAGCCGATCAAGCAGGTGTCTAGAAAGGTGTCAACGGGGTTACGCCTCTGGGAAAATGAGATTTACTGTAATTAGGTCCGTACGAAAGCACGGGGAACCTCCCTCAAAGTACCGATACTGACCTGGCTGAAAGATTGGCGAACTTGTAGAGTGTAATTAATCCCAGCTAGTCTTTCCTTTTAAGGTTTGAAGGAAGATTTGATAAAAACAGTGGGAGCCATCCTGATTAGATAAAAAATATAACCAATCTGATCTTGCAAGAGCGCACGCAGAGTGTTTTCTTCTCTCTCTCTCCAAGTAGCGACCATATCACACCTTAATCAAGATAATAATATGGATGTATTGACCGAACCCGCTTGTTATACTGAGCTGGGGAACGTTGGTCCCGCTCCAACTTATAATTGTTATAAGACCGAGCAGGAGTTAGGGGAATACCAGAATTCCTATGCCGCCTAAACGAAGAAAGTGTATATGATGCATCTCCTTCGGGTGTGTTCATTACAAAGAACTGTTTCTCAGTATCCTCTGCATCCTGGGTATTTGATACAGGATCAGGATCCCAGATATGTAATCTGTTACATAGGGCTACAAAAGGGTAGAAAACTGAGAACGGGTGATAAGTTTCATGAGACAGAAAACGGGGCAAGTGTTGCTGCCAAGTCTGTTGGTCACTGTTACCCTGTATTACCAATACATTGATTCTGAACAAATGCTATTAGATACCGAACCTAATATACAAAATCATATCAATCTCTTTATTAGTAAAGAAATGATAAAATTTTGTATTGATGGATAATGTTTTGAACATTTCCTATATCAAAAGTTGATCGGTTCAGGCATGTTATCTAAAAGCATTGACGTTCTAAATCAAACTACAGTTCCTAGTATACAGAACACACACAAGAGGAAGAGTTCAGAAATGAACGAATCCTTCTTGTGGCATTGTAGACTAGGTCATATCAATGCGACCCGACTGACTGAAGTTACATTTTAGATGCATATTTAAATCAGTTTGAATTTACATCTTGTGAAACTTACCAGTCATGTCACAAAGATAAGATGACCATAGCTCTGTTCATTGGAAACAGAGAAAGAGTTGGTAAACTCTTGGGAATGTTACATGATGATGTATGTAAGGTCCACTGTCTACACATGCCGGGGCCGGTTCTTTGTACTTCACTACATTCTCTGATGATCTCTCAAGATTCAGTCATATGTTCCTGTTGAAACATAAGTCCGAACCTTTTGAGATATTCATAGAATATAAGCTAGAAGTAGAGAACCAATACGGGTATAAGTATTATGTCCTATGATAAGATCAGGGAGGAGAATACTTGTGCATGGCATTCCTGGACCATTCTAAAAGAAAATGAGATTCTCTCTCAGTATTACTCCTCTAAATACACCACAGCACAACGGTGTATCAGGGCGGAGTAATAAGCACCCTATATGATATGGTGCGCTCTATGATGAGTATTACTGAGTTACCTATTTCCTTTTGGGGTTATGCACTTATGAAGTTGCATACCTATTGAATAAGGTTCGATTCAAATCAGTGCCTACCACTCCATATAAGATATGGTATGGGAAGAGCCTATCTCTTAAGTAAGTTAAGATTTGGGATTGTCCGGCCTGTGTCAAAAGCAAGATCCGGACAAGATCGAGGCAATATCAGTTCTGTAGAACTGGAAAGGTTCCAGCTATACAAAACTGCAGCTGATGATTTGACAGAACCAAAGGATTCAATAGTTCCCGACGAATCTCAGCCTCTCCGCCGATTTGGTAAGGTTTCTCATCCGCTTGAGAGATACTTCGGTTTCTCGATGACAGTGGGAGCGAGGATTGTATCATGAGATGATGACCCAACTAGATTCGAGCAGGTCATCGAGAGTAGGGACTCTGTAAGAATGGCTGTGTAACGTTTTGAAAATCGTTTCGGTGAAATTTCGAAAAAAATCGGTAAAATAAAGGGGTTTTATGTAAAAAGTCAAAATACAAATATCTTATTATAAAAATTAAATATACATATTCTAGCTATTTAATTGCTATTATTTGGTGTTTATTGAGCCGCTGGTGAAATTTCAAATTTTCTGAAAAAAAATTATTATTTTATTATTATTTAAGCCGTCACTAATACATTTAATTAGGGAAAATTACATATTGGAATGAGTTGAAACAAATTTTGTGCATCATAAAACATTAAATAAAATTTTATCATGTGGTTTTTGGAACGAAATCATTTGCCAAAACGGTTTAGAAATTATTGAAGAAAAAAGGCTTTTTTTTTATAGCGTAAATGGATGTTTGGGGTATTGTATTTATCATTTTTCATCACCCCACACCCGTACCCACACCCACACATCCCCATTCACTTATCCCCTTGAAGAATTCAGCAGCCCCCTCTTTTGTCCCCACTTGGATTTTAAAGAAAAGAAATGAAAGAAAGAAAAGAAAAGAGAATGATAGAAGTAAAATGTTGACTTTTTGACCACATTCTCTCTCCAATCACCTCACACTCTCTTCTCTCCCCTCATTAGCCGAGCCCTTGCTGATTTCCTGCAGCCCTCCTCTCTCTTTACCTCATCTCATCTCTTCTCCAAAAATCCCACCCTTTTTACCTTCAAAAATTCATCATATTCCACCCAAAATCAAAACAAAATCAAAATCCAACTCCTATCCATTTTTCATTTGCCTATCTAGCATGGATCTAGGGAATAAGATTTCAATTTGGGAGGCTATGGGTGCTTGTGGATCTTCAAATGTTTTTGGGTATAATTTCTAAACCTTTTGCTTAATTTGTTAGTTAATTTCTTAAAGCTAATTTATTTAAGTGTTAATTAGGCTTTAGTTGCAAGTTTGGAAATTCTAGAATTGGGTATGGATCAAGTTAGGGTTTTAAATCACTTGATCATGGTTTAAGTGTATAATTTAACATATTATGGCATGTAAAATCTTACCTAGTAACTAGTTTGCTAATTGTTATTTTAAAATTTGTCTAATTAAGCTTTTTGTTGCAAACTAGGTTTTTTGATTTAATTCGAAATATGAGATTAAAAATATGGTTAGGGTTTTTATCATATTATTAACTTTATTAAGGGTAGTTTAACAATTTAGTTCATGGAAATCCAACCTAAATTGTAGTTTGTGCATTTTTGCTATGAAATTGTTAAAAAGGGTATTTTTGTAAACTAGAATATTAGGGTTTTTGGAATTTAATGAGATTAAATTCCGGAAATTATTTCTATGACTTATTTAAGATATTTAATAAGTATATTGGCCGCTACATTCATTTAAACATCATGTTTTGTACAAAAACGGCGAATTGTGCTTGCTAGATTTTCGGAAAAACGACTTTTTAAGTGAAATTGGGGTTTTTGGGAATTGTAAGCTATTTTATATTATAATTAGTGCTTGTAATTGTGAAAATGAGTGTGATTGGATTTTTCTCGATGGTTTGACGTTTGTACATCGACATCGAGGGTTGGTTTGACTATTCTTGCATACGTAGGCGATAGGTTTGGACCTATGCGCGATACGCGTGCCGATTTGATTTTCGTATGCCGTTTCGATTTTGAATTTAGTTTTAATGCGATATTGTGCGTTATGATATGTAGGTACCCCCATGTGGACTTTGAGACGACAAGCAAGCGCGTGGCGACGTCGGTACCGGCTAGCGAGGACCAGGTGAGTAGATTTATATCTACGGGGAGAAGTCGGGTGGATGGCGTATAGCACCCCCGCAGTCCGTGGTGGTGTATACGGATGCATATACACACCAAAAATTATTATATGTTATTTGGGATTAATAACGATACTTAGGATGGTATTGGTGTGTTGGATTACTTTAGTGTTGCGAACCCTAGGGTAGTGTTGCACTACACATACACACATACATACTTGCATACATTCCTTATTTCATATGTGCGTGTATGGGAATATATATTTATGTGTTCACATGGGTATGGGACTATGTGTTCATATACTGGATTTGAGGATAGTATTTGGAATTTGAGATGAGTCGATGAGATTGGGCTTGAGGCCAGGAGATCGGTGACGTGATTTGGTTCGTATTGAGATACGACATGATGTTTTAGCGGGTCTTCTGACGTAGTAATTCTTACACCCGCATGCATACATAGATGGCATCAATATTGTACTAGACGTAGGACATTATTCCGGATCATGATATTTGATAAAGAAGATACCAAATGAATAGTGTGATTGATGTGACTTTGACCCGTACCCAGATTGGGATGCCGTACGACGGATTTACGTACGAGCTATATTGATGATTGATCCGCACTCTTGACTTGGGATGCCTGATTATAGATATGGTATCGGATATGATATTATTGAGGCGGGATCACCGACTAATATATATATACAGGTATGTATATGTATCGACTCAGATGTTAGGCGGTTTCCTTACCTGTAGTTCAGCTTGTTAGTTCAGCCGTATAGTTTAGTGTAGTTGTTAGATTAGATTAGACTTCTTACCTATTTCAAAAACTAACGAGTCTTGGGCATTTTTAAAGACAGCCCAAGGGATCCTACGGATATTTCAAAAGACGTATCTTTTCACAAAAACACCGTAGCCCCTATTTTCAAAACCCCATGATTCGTGTTATTTCAAAAGGCACCATTTGTAGGACTGATATTAGATTAATGCAGATTAGTTATAGTTGCGTCTAGTTTTCAGCTCCCGCTCATTTTTGTGGTCCGCTTCGCATCGCATGCTTATTTTATGTTTCATACTCCATTATTGATATCATGCTGTTAGGACACCAGCACCATTACCGATGATGCGTATGTACCACGTACACTTAATTGCCGGCTCACACACATCTTCATCGGTAATTGCCATGTCACGTACACCTTAGAAAATATTATTGCTTGACGTAGCCTGTTAGCTGATAGTGAGACATGATATTAGTGTACTTGCCTTATATGTTAGTTTAGACATTGTAGTTATTACCTCCTACTTCATGCATACTATTATTCATTGTTATGCCGCATTCATGGATTCTCATGCATATATTCACTATTTTACGTGTTATTGAGGTTTTGGATTCGGATTTCCATGAGATTTTCTGGATTTGGAGGAAAACCGCAAAAACTTATATGAACTGATTTCTCTCTTTTTAAAATAAAATGTGCGGTTTTCCCATGATGTATGAGTCGTCCACCATGAGTTTGCTGATGGATTTCGAGACCCGATTCGAGGAGACGGATGAACCGTTTCGGGTACATGGTGGACCCGGTAAGGTACCCCGGGGCAAGAAGCGCGTGATGATGACGATGTGAGCCTGGCAGGGGAGCACTACCTACCGGTGATATTACCCGACGCGTCGGATATCCGGAGGATACCGTCGTGGTCTTGAGATGGATGGTAGGGGCCGGTCTGGACTGACGGCGCCCTAGGTATTGGGATTGAGACTTTGAGATTGAGACTTGAGGTACATAGATTGTGATACAGAGATATCGAGGTATTTGGACACTTGTTTTGTGTCGATGCTGGGCACTGTTTTATGCTGATTTCATATATGGTACCTCATTTCTTTTAAAATACAGAAATCTCACTGATTTATGAAACCAGTTTTATTCAGTACATGCATTCTGTTTTATGCATTCATACATCATCCATATGATATATTGCTACCTGAGGCACTGACACGGGCACATGAGATTACACTCGGGTTAGATATTTACCCTAGCCTTGTTATAGGCTACGTGTTATTCATATATTTGAGGATATATTATGATCATTGACCTAGGATTGCGTTATTTATGCGATTTCTGTGCGTAGATGTTTTTCTATTCACGAGTTGGCAACTCACCCCCGTTGTGCCCCAGTTTCTTGCAGGTTTGCCGTACAGGTTTCATTACGGCTTTGCTGGCACTATTTCCATTCCGGGTGGCTTGCTAGTAGGTGGGTTATTTGTATCTTACCCATCCTTATATCTTGTATATTATTATTCAGTTGTATCTAGAAGTTCCATCAACCAAACATGTATTTATTGAGATAGAGACCAGTGTTGTTTATTCTTTCGACCTTAGAGTCGCTCGTTATATTTCTGGTGGTTTTGAGTTTCCTTTTGAGTTTTGATCCTCGCCGTTGGCGTTGTATATTATATTGTTTGTGTGGTTGTGACCGTCGATTGACGAAGAGCTAGCTCCCGCTTGGGGATGCCCTTTTCTTGATTTCGTATACTATTCATGTTGTATCCCGTTTGGGGGCCAGTATTTACAAAGGAGACTCTGCCGAAATTTTCAGTAAATTTTTGATGTTTTAAAAACCGCATAATTCGGCTTATGCTATTGAAATTACTTGCTTTAAGTTGGTTTTTCCTGCACTCTACTACTTTTCTTGGTTTGGATTTCTGGGTTTTCGGTTTACTTAGATTACGTACGTCTCGAGACGTTCGTAGTTTAAGTGCCGGTCATGTTCCGTACTTTCGGGTCGTGACAAAGTTGGTATTAGAGCGTTAGGTTTAACCTTCGGAGCGTAGGATGTCCCTTGGTTGATGGAATAGGTGACTAAAGTAGAGTGACGTACCGTTGGTATGTTCCGCGGCATATTTACGACACGCCACTCCACTTAAGAAGCCTTAGGATGTACATTTCCTTGTTCAGTATTATATTCCTTCCTGATCTAGCCTCATCGCTACCAGTTTGGTTTTGCTGCTACGGTTACGGGCAGGGAGAGCTACGGCTAGAGTTGCGGTCAGCACAAGCTCGTCACGAACGAGGACTGACCAGGGCGAAATTCCGGCGACACACGATTGCAGAGATGTGTCTTTTTACTGTGTTTCCGCGCCACGAGCGTTTGGCGGATCGCCTTTATGAGGTTACTCGGAGGTGCTGATCGACACTAGAGAATTGAGCCAATGATGGAGGCCAGCCAGATTTTGATGACCGTTGGTGTGTTGCTTACTCCTGATGATTGAGGCACGGTTTAGCATGCAGACGTGTGAGCCAATTATTACTGCGAACGACGAGATATCGCCCCAGATGTTGGAGCTATTGCAGTATAAGTTGTACTAAGAGATGATAGAAGGTCGCTAGTCATCGAGGATGAATGACTAGGACATGTGGATCGTTCGCCTACCCCGATGCGAGGTCATCAGATAGATTGATTCCAGCTAGAGACGACTTCACGCGGAGACGTTGGGAGTCGATAGAGACGATCGAATGTCAGAAACCTATTATTCCAAGTTTAAGATAGTCGGAAAGACATGCAGGCAATTCTATGGTCTCTCTAGAAGAATGAAACCCTAACTCGACTTAATGACCGTGTGAAAGCCTTTGAACCTTAGGGTTTGCGGCAGTTCTGCGGCGCCATTAGTGAGGCTTGGGTTTGCCCTTCTATGGCTGGACCACCGATGCTGTGGTATGTACTCGATACTATTAAACTGTACCCAAGATGTTGAGCTCTTGGGGGATTATGAGGTTTTGACGAATCGATTGGATGGCTCGACTTAATTCGGATGCTAGGTGGTGAGATTCATTCTTGGGAGACTCCAAATACGAGGATAGTCGTTGGAGCTCAGTCCATGCGGCCGCGACGAGACGAGTCCAAAGCAGACGACATTAGAGAAAAGTGGAGTAAGAGGTTCGTACCAGATCTAGATGAGATGACGTTCCACTCTGCCGACATCAGAGATGCGATGCGCATGCCGAGGCATGGTACTTGGACTTACCTTCCAGAAGGAGTCGAGATGAGTATGCAGTCGTTCCAGAGCAAGATGCAGATATAGGAAAGGACAATGACTTTCGGACTGTTGGCAGAGACGAGACATGGAAGAGACCGTGAGCAGGATTCCTTCCAGGACACTGCTGCAATGATACTTGCACCCAGGATCAGATGTGTCACGTACATTCAGAGAGCCAGAGGCCGACGCCAGTAATATGCTGTCTTACGAGTGGTCGCGATGATTGACCAAGAGATGACCAGAGAAGTGCCAGAACGGAATCGTCCCCGTTAGCACACCTGACAGGGCCGATGAGCCGATGGACCGAAAGATTGGTAATTCACAGTGAAGACCTTGACCCAGGAGTGGTCATGGTTACGCACGCCAGCAGGACAGAGTTCATGATCATCGACGAGACGTCCCACTAGTGACCGCGACAGTTGGCCGAGATTCTTAGAGGATGCGCTTGAGCAGTACTATTCCGCCATTATTGATTACGATGTTTTGGGTGATTTATTCGTATGATTTGATTTTGATGATTGAGGATTTACGATCTTTGCACAGTGTTGCACTTGATATCGTTTTCGTGCTTCAGTTTCACATGTTTATGATTTTACGATTTTAAACAGTTGAGTTGGTTTTGTGCGTATGCATGCACACGATTTCGTTCCTGCACTCGGTATAGTTTATATATGCTTGCAGTGCAGTGATACGCCTTTTGTGCACTTAGATGCACTGGATTTCGATTTCGATTGTGATACCCGATATTTGTTTTGTGCACCTTGTGCATCTGATTGATTTTGCGCACGTTCGGCGCTTGATATTGGATTTCATGATTTCGTGCACGATAGATGCACCTGATTTTGCTGTCAGGTACACATGTTGCCTACGACAGATGTTTCGTGTACACCCGATGCACTTAGATGTTGTTTCTGTGCGCATGTATGGCACATTCATGGATTTTGATTTCCGTGCGCACCAGACGCACGTAGCATTCATGTGCATATTTTGTGATTGATTTCGTATAGAGCAGTACGTTTTTATGATATTGCTATGTATTTTCGTACTGAGCAGGACTAGTCAGAGGACAGTACCTGAATATATTTTGCATGCATTGATAGTTATTGAAGGGATTTCCAAAAAGCGAGCTATAGCCTCAGTATTTACCTACGTGTCTGATATGACACGAAATGTTTAAAACAAGGAGACCCTTCTAAATTGTTTCCAAAACGGCGGAACGTACATTTCAAACAAAGGTATATATGTATATAGTTATTTTCTTATGATAGACGTCCGCCACTATGCAGTGTTATACGCGTTGCACAGCGACTTAAAGAGATTTGGCATGCATTTCCTTCAGATACTTACAAATATAGATTCGATATTTACATGTATAGTTTCGAGTTATGTCATATTGGTTTTGATTTGAATTTGGCATTGATGTCTTCTCCATGACTCCGATGATTGCGGGATGCTTGACGGAGTTTTGATTTGAGTTATATGCTCATTTTTCAAGCGCATGCGCTGCGCTACGATTTGTTTTATGTATTTACAATTTCGGAGCCCCGACGACTTGATGGGTTTTCTTAGATGTTTTAGTATTAGGGGGAGTTTGAATTTAAATTCGGGGACCGAATTTCTTTAAGGGGGGAAGATTGTAACGTTTTGAAAATCGTTTCGGTGAAATTTCGAAAAAAATCTGTAAAATAAGGGGGTTTTATGTAAAAAGTCAAAATACAAATATCTTATTATAAAAATTAAATATACATATTCTAGCTATTTAATTGCTATTATTTGGTGTTTATTGAGCCGCTGGTGAAATTTCAAATTTTCTGAAAAAAAATTATTATTTTATTATTATTTAAGCCGTCACTAATACATTTAATTAGGGAAAATTACAAATTGGAATGAGTTGAAACAAATTTTATGCATCATAAAACATTAAATAAAATTTTATCATGTGGTTTTTGGAACGAAATCATTTGCCAAAACGGTTTAGAAATTATTGATGAAAAAAGGCTTTTTTTTAGCGTAAATGGATGTTTGGGGTATTGTATTTATCATTTTTCATCACCCCACACCCGTACCCACACCCACACATCCCCATTCACTTATCCCCTTGAAGAATTCAGCAGCCCCCTCTTTTGTCCCCACTTGGATTTTAAAGAAAAGAAATGAAAGAAAGAAAAGAAAAGAGAATGATAGAAGTAAAATGTTGACTTTTTGACCACATTCTCTCTCCAATCACCTCACACTCTCTTCTCTCCCCTCATTAGCCGAGCCCTTGCTGATTTCCTGCAGCCCTCCTCTCTCTTTACCTCATCTCATCTCTTCTCCAAAAATCCCACCCTTTTTACCTTCAAAAATTCATCAAATTCCACCCAAAATCAAAACAAAATCAAAATCCAACTCCTATCCATTTTTCATTTGCCTATCTAGCATGGATCTAGGGAATAAGATTTCAATTTGGGAGGCTATGGGTGCTTGTGGATCTTCAAATATTTTTGGGTATAATTTCTAAACCTTTTGCTTAATTTGTTAGTTAATTTCTTAAAGCTAATTTATTTAAGTGTTAATTAGGCTTTAGTTGCAAGTTTGGAAATTCTAGAATTGGGTATGGATCAAGTTAGGGTTTTAAATCACTTGATCATGGTTTAAGTGTATAATTTAACATATTATGGCATGTAAAATCTTACCTAGTAACTAGTTTGCTAATTGTTATTTTAAAATTTGTCTAATTAAGCTTTTTGTTGCAAACTAGGTTTTTTGATTTAATTCGAAATATGAGATTAAAAATATGGTTAGGGTTTTTATCATATTATTAACTTTATTAAGGGTAGTTTAACAATTTAGTTCATGGAAATCCAACCTAAATTGTAGTTTGTGCATTTTTGCTATGAAATTGTTAAAAAGGGTATTTTTGTAAACTAGAATATTAGGGTTTTTGGAATTTAATGAGATTAAATTCCGGAAATTATTTCTATGACTTATTTAAGATATTTAATAAGTATATTGGCCGCTACATTCATTTAAACATCATGTTTTGTACAAAAACGGCGAATTGTGCTTGCTAGATTTTCGGAAAAACGACTTTTTAAGTGAAATTGGGGTTTTTGGGAATTGTAAGCTATTTTATATTATAATTAGTGCTTGTAATTGTGCAAATGAGTGTGATTGGATTTTTCTCGATGGTTTGACGTTTGTACATCGACATCGAGGGTTGGTTTGACTATTCTTGCATACGTAGGCGATAGGTTTGGACCTATGCGCGATACGCGTGCCGATTTGATTTTCGTATGCCGTTTCGATTTCGAATTTAGTTTTAATGCGATATGGTGCGTTATGATATGTAGGTATCCCCATGTGGACTTCGAGACGACAAGCAAGCGCGTGGCGACGTCGGCACCGGCTAGCGAGGACCAGGTGAGTAGATTTATATCTACGGGGAGAAGTCGGGTGGATGGCGTATAGTACCCCCGCAGTCCGTGGTGGTGTATACGGATGCGTATACACACCAACAATTATTATATGTTATTTGGGATTAATAACGATACTTAGGATGGTATTGGTGTGTTGGATTACTTTAGTGTTGCGAACCCTAGGGTAGTGTTGCACTACACATACATACATACATACTTGCATACATTCCTTATTTCATATGTGCGTGTATGGGAATATATATTTATGTGTTCACATGGGTATGGGACTATGTGTTCATATACTGGATTTGAGGATAGTATTTGGAATTTGAGATGAGTCGATGAGATTGGGCTTGAGGCCAGGAGATCGGTGACGTGATTTGGTTCGTATTGAGATACGACATGATGTTTTAGCGGGTCTTCTGACGTAGTAATTCTTACACCCGCATGCATACATAGATGGCATCAATATTGTACTAGACGTAGGACATTATTCCGGATCATGATATTTGATAAAGAAGATACCAAATGAATAGTGTGATTGATGTGACTTTGACCCGTACCCAGATTGGGATGCCGTACGACGGATTTACGTACGAGCTATATTGATGATTGATCCGCACTCTTGACTTGGGATGCCTGATTATAGATATGGTATCGGATATGATATTATTGAGGCGGGATCACCGACTAATATATATATACAGGTATGTATATGTATCGACTCAGATGTTAGGCGGTTTCCTTACCTGTAGTTCAGCTTGTTAGTTCAGCCGTATAGTTTAGTGTAGTTGTTAGATTAGATTAGACTTCTTACCTATTTCAAAAACTAACGAGTCGTGGGCATTTTTAAAGACAGCCCAAGGGATCCTACGGATATTTCAAAAGACGTATCTTTTCACAAAAACACCGTAGCCCCTATTTTCAAAACCCCATGATTCGTGTTATTTCAAAAGGCACCATTTGTAGGACTGATATTAGATTAATGCAAATTAGTTATAGTTGCTTCTAGTTTTCAGCTCCCGCTCATTTTTGTGGTCCGCTTTGCATCGCATGCTTATTTTATGTTTCATACTCCATTATTGATATCATGCTGTTAGGACACCAGCACCATTACCGATGATGCGTATGTACCACGTACACTTAATTGCCGGCTCATCTTCATCGGTAATTGCCATGTCACGTACACCTTAGAAAATATTATTGCTTGACGTAGCCTGTTAGCTGATAGTTAGACATGATATTAGTGTACTTGCCTTATATGTTAGTTTAGACATTGTAGTTATTACCTGCTACTTCATGCATACTGTTATTCATTGTTATGCCGCATTCATGGATTCTCATGCATATATTCACTATTTTACGTGTTATTGAGGTTTTGGATTCGGATTTCCATGAGATTTTCTGGATTTGGAGGAAAACCGCAAAAACTTATATGAACTGATTTCTCTCTCTTTAAAATAAAAAGTGCGGTTTTCCCATGATGTATGAGTCGTCCACCATGAGTTTGCTGATGGATTTCGAGACCCGATTCGAGGAGACGGATGAACCGTTTCGGGTACATGGTGGACCCGGTAAGGTACCCCGGGGCAAGAAGCACGTGATGATGACGATGTGAGCCTGGCAGGGGAGCACTACCTACCGGTGATATTATCCGACGCGTCGGATATCCGGAGGATACCGTCGTGGTCTTGAGATGGATGGTAGGGGTCGGTCTGGACTGACGGCGCCCTAGGTATTGGGATTGAGACTTTGAGATTGAGACTTGAGGTACATAGATTGTGATACAGAGATATCGAGGTATTTGGACACTTGTTTTGTGTCGATGCTAGGCACTGTTTTATGCTGATTTCATATATGGTACCTCATTTCTTTTAAAATACAGAAATCTCACTGATTTATGAAACCAATTTTATTCAGTACATGCATTCTGTTTTATGCATTCATACATCATCCATATGATATATTGCTACCTGAGGCACTGACACGGGCACATGAGATTACACTCGGGTTAGATATTTACCCTAGCCTTGTTATAGGCTACGTGTTATTCATATATTTGAGGATATATTATGATCATTGACCTAGGATTGCGTTATTTATGCGATTTCTGTGCGTAGATGTTTTTCTATTCACGAGTTGGCAACTCACCCCCGTTGTGCCCCAGTTTCTTGCAGGTTTGCCGTACAGGTTTCATTACGGCTTTGCTGACACTATTTCCATTCCGGGTGGCTTGCTAGTAGGTGGGTTATTTGTATCTTACCCATCCTTATATCTTGTATATTATTATTCAGTTGTATCTAGAAGTTCCATCAACCAAACATGTATTTATTGAGATAGAGACCAGTGTTGTTTATTCTTTCGACCTTAGAGTCGCTCGTTATATTTCTGGTGGTTTTGAGTTTCCTTTTGAGTTTTGATCCTCGCCGTTGGCGTTGTATATTATATTGTTTGTGTGGTTGTGACCGTCGATTGACGAAGAGCTAGCTCCCGCTTGGGGATGCCCTTTTCTTGATTTCGTATACTATTCATGTTGTATCCCGTTTGGGGGCCAGTATTTACAAAGGAGACTCTGCCGAAATTTTCAGTAAATTTTTGATGTTTTAAAAACCGCATAATTCGGCTTATGCTATTGAAATTACTTGCTTTAAGTTGGTTTTTCCTGCACTCTACTACTTTTCTTGGTTTGGATTTCTGGGTTTTCGGTTTACTTAGATTACGTACGTCTCGAGACGTTCGTAGTTTAAGTGCCGGTCATGTTCCGTACTTTCGGGTCGTGACAGGCTGGATGCTTAGCGATCTGAGATGGAATCCATATACACCAACAAAGTATGGACTTTGGTTGCTATATCTGAAGGGTTAAATCCCTATCAGGAGCAAGTATATCTAGAGAAGATTACTTGGTGTAGATAGAAAAGTTGAGACTTTCAAAGCTAGACTTGTTAAAGGTTTTCGTCATCAACCAGGCGTGGATAATGATGAAATCTTTTCCAGGGACTATGCTTAAGTCCATCCAGATCCTACTTGCCATTGCTACATACCATGACTACGATATCTGGTGGTTGGGTGCCATGACTACTTTTCTAAATAATGATTTAGAAGAGAATGTCTATAAGAACACAGCCAGAGGGCTTCGTAAACAGTGGGAGCAGCGGAAACGTGTGCAAGTTGCTTTACATGATAAAGCAGGCATCGCGGAGTTGGAACGTCTGTTTTGATGTGGTAGTCAAAGAGTTTGACTTCATCAAAATGGTAGATGAACCTTGTATGTACAAAAAGGTAGTAGAGAGTAAGGTGGTCATCCTCGTATTGTACGTGGACAACATACTCTTGATAGGAAAGGGGTTTCCTATGCTACGCTCGGTCAATCTCCGCTTATCACAAGGATTCTCCAATAGGATCAAAGTGATACCTCCTAAATCCTGAGTTTTCATCTATGAGATAGATGTAATTGAATGCTAGGTTTCTCACTAGATATAGTGAGATGGTATCAATCGATCCTGGGGAGAATCACTGGAAGGGTTCCAGGGTGATAAAGACGACTGAATGTCAGTCACACGCATTGTCTTTACCCTCAGTAAAGGGACGGTATGTTGGAAGAGTTTCAAGATAGATACCGTGGCAAACTAGACAATAAAGGATGGTAACATCGCTATTAAAGATACTACCAAAGAGGCAGTCTGGGTGTATATTGGTTCATAAGATGAACTAGGTTCCTACCATTGTATGACAATGGAAGTGTGGCTTTGGCCAAGGAACCCCGATCCCATCAGTGACCCAAACATATTCTGAGGCAGTATCACCTGATGATGGAGATAGTTGACTTCCAGGGTGATCGAGGTTAGGAGAGTAGACTCAGAGGACAACACGGCGGATCCACTCACGAAGGCCTTTTCCCAAAGAGAGACTTTTAGGGGATGGTTGAGTATTAGATACTACAACTACTGCAACAGATGGCCCTAGTGCAAGTGGGAGATTGTTAGTTATATGTATACCCTAGAGGCCATTACTGTACATTGGATGTATATTGTAGTGGATGCTGGGACATATATAGGTAGGACTTTCTTGCTCGACATGATAGTACGCTATCTGGTTTGCTCTTTATCTTAACATGTATACTCTCTGTCTCTCTGATTACATGTTGATAAAGCCCTTAGGATGTGTGCTCGACTTCCAGGACTATGATGTAGATCATACTAGTGGGGCCTGGATAGTCCATGAGTACATCCTTCAATGTTCCTAGTCGTTGGAATATCGAGACGGGGCATCGATATTCCAGAGTGGACTAGCGTATATCTTCTCGACCCATGTGATGGGCGATGGATGATCCCATATCCATTGGTGTTTGACATCAGAGATGGTATGCGGGTGCTCAGTGGAGACTGGGTACACTGAACGGACTCGCCGAGAACTCCCAGATGGTATTATACCTCACGTCAGATGGCAGTTCTCTGGTGACACTGGTGCAGCTTAGACTGTTGACCCGAGATCGTCATAGAGTCTTGTGTGTCTCCCACTGTGCTTTGATTTCCACCCTACCATGGCTCTACTGAGTCTTGCAAACAGGTGGTTTTTGGGTACAGTCCCGATTCACATGGAGGCAATGAGCGATAGGAGGGGATTCGTCTCTCCCGGTATTGGGGGTTGATGTTGCGCTATGCTCAACTGGCCATAATAGGAAATCCCTGGCGAGGGTTGCAGTGATATACTGGTAAGAGTTATCAGTAGTTTCACGATTGTTATGGACCTCACGTTGGCATGACTTATCGAGCTATTGGTGTCTGACGTTTACCACCCCTAGGCGAGATATGCGACATATCAGACGAACAGACCGGACTGTACGGTAAGTGTTACCGGTTGGATTCACAGGAGTGTGAGCGGGCTTGCTCGTCGATCTTCTGATCGCTCACTACCCGGGTGGCCGTTACGTTTAGCAGACTGCTTGCGGCTTGTGGGTGCTTAATATGATCATCATCTGCTGCCGGCGTATTGACGAGTCTTTAGAGTCCTACACAGAGGTTTCCTAGCTTAAGCGAAACGAAATAGGAGCGCATATCAGATATGTGCGGGACCGAGAATAATGCGTGTATGTGATACCGTATTCTATTCTCGCGATGAATGTATCGATTGGTTGTATAGGATATAACCTATTTATCGAATCAAGGAGTGACTCGATAAGCCGACACATTGAATATTAGTCGGTCATATGCGATATGACCGGATCGTTAAATCAAGTGTTGATTTAATGATTTAATGCATAATTATATATTTGATATATTACTTTGCATTAACTAGTATTTGTTAACTTTAAATGGATTTTCTCACTTGAAATGCACATTGTATATGTGATATATTTTTTGTGCACAAGATTGTATCATGTTTGATGATACATGAAAACTTGGGTTAGTGTGTGATTTAAACCATGGTTAGTTAATGGTTAGGGTTTCATTTGATTTTCTTATTCATTTATTTATTTTGTTTATTTATTTTGGCAAAGGAAAATGAAATGGTGGCTTGCTTTGTCTTTTCTTTGAAACTTCATGAAGGTTTGAAAGCTTGACCATTTTGTTTCTTTCCTTTAACCCTAACCATTCAACTAACCCTAGTTCATTCTCTACACTTAACCAAGGTTGGATTATGATAAGAATGAGTTTGATTTTCTTTTTTGAAAATAATCCTTTTTATTCTATCATATTCTTTCTTCTTCTTCTTCTTCAAAAAAAGAAGAAAGCTTGTATCCATCAATGGCAACTTGAGAAAAAGAGTGAGAAATCCAATTCTAAAGTGAACCCACTTGCTATTTCTTCATCCTCTACCACTTGCCAAGTAGTATAGGGTGTTTTCTTCACAAGTTTCATGACTTGGTGAAGTTGGAGTTTGATCTTGAGTAGCCTCGACGTAGATCATCTTCGGCATCAAAGTCGGCGACCTAGCCCGATCTTTTCTCCGATGAAACCACCGCAAGAGTCTAATATTCCGATTGCTACAGTGGAGGGACGTCAAAGCGGAGCTATGGAGGTGGAGAACCGGATCTACAAAGGTTGTAGTCACTTCCCTTTTAGTTAAAGTTGTTAACTTGCTTCGCATCGCCTATACATCTAGTTAACGATCCGTATTAGGGTTTGTAGGCACAAGGAAAAATTTGAATTGGCCATGTTTGATCACTTGCGAGACCTCATTAGTGTGCCTAGGAACCCTACACTTCCCATACCATATCTCATATGGAGTGGTAGGCTGTGATCTGATTCGAACCTAATTTCAATAGGTATGCAGCTTCTCAAGTGCATAACCCCCAAAAGGAAACAGGTAACTCAGTAGTACTCGTCATAGAGCGCACCATATCGAATAGGGTGCAGTTGCTCTGCCCCGATACACCATCGTGCTATGGTGTATACGGAGGAGTAATGCTGAGAGAGAATCTCATTCTCCTTTAGAATAGTCCAGGAATTCTATGCACAAGTATTCTCCTCCTTGATCTCATCAAAGGACATAATACTTATACCCATATTGGTTCTCTACTTCTAACTTATATTCTGTGAATATCTAAAAAGGTTCGGACTTGTGTTTCAACAGGAACATATGACTGAATCTTGAGAGATCATCAGAGAATTTAATGAAATACAAAGAACCGGTCTTGGTATATGTAGACAGGGGACCTACATACATCAACATGTATCATCCCAAGAGTTCACTAACTCTTTCTCTGTTTCCAATAAACAGAGCTATGGTCATCTTATCTCTGTGACATGACTGGCAAGTTTCACAAGATGTAAATTCAAACTAGTTTAAATATGCATCTATATGTAACTTCAGCTAGTCGGGTCACATTGATATGACCTAGTCTACAATACCTCAAGAAGGATCCGTTCATTTCTGAACTCTTCCTCTTGTGTGTGTTCTGTATACTAAGAACTGTAGTTTGATTTAGAACATCAATGCTTTTAGATAACGTGCCTGAACCGATCAACTTTTGATATAGGAAATGTTCAAAATATTATCCAACAATTCAAAATTTTATCATTTCTTTACTAAATAAAGAGATTGATATGATTTTGTATATCAGGTTCGGTATCTAATAACATTCGTTCAGAATCAATGTATTTGAAAATACAGGGTGACAGTGACCAACAGATTTGGCTGCAACACTTGCATCGTTTTCTGTCTCATGAAACTTATCCCCCGTTCTCAGTTCTCTACCTTTCTGTAGCCCATATAACGGATTACATTTGCGGGATCCTGATCCGGTATCAAATACCCAGGATGCAGAAGATACTGAGAAACGGTTTTTTGTAATGAACACACCTGAAGGAGATGCATCATATGCACTTTCTTCGTTTGGGCGGCATAGGAATTCCGGTATTCCCCAATTTCCTGCTCTGTCTTATAACAATTATAAGTTGGAGCGGGACCAACGTTCCCCAGCTCAGTATAACAAGCGGGTTCGGTCAATACATCCGTATTATTATCTTGATTAAGGCGTGACATGGTCGCTACCTGGAGAGAGATAGAAGAAAACACTCTGCGTGCGCTCTTGCAAGATCAGATTGGTTATTATTTTATCTAATCAGGATGGCTCCCACTGTTTTTATCAAATCTTCCTTCAAACCTTAAAAGGAAAGACTAGCCGGGATTAATTACACGCTACAAGTTCGCCAATCTTTCAGCTAGGCCAGTGTCGGTACTTTGAGGGAGGTTCCCCGTGCTTTCGTACGGACCTAATTACAGTAAACCTCGTTTTCCCAGAGGCGTAACCCCATTGACACCTTTCTAGACACTTACTAGATCGGCTAATTGTAATGTGTAAAACTCTCCCAGGAGTAACTCTTACTCGCAGTGGGTATCGGGATCCAACTATCTCATAGAAGGTATGCAATCTCATTGCAAATTTCAACACTTGAAATTCCCGATAATTTTGCCCCTAGCGTTCTATGACCTTGACGCAGGCCAACAAACCATAGTGCGCTAGTCAAGTTCAACCCGTCATTTCCTGATTGAATTAAACCCTCCCGCACGACCCTTGACGCAGGCCAACAAAGTCGCACGACTACCCTAATCCAATCTGCATCATATGCATAAGCAGATAAATACTAGTTAGCTACCGCACACTACGCCTTGACGCAGGCCAACAAACGTAGCACGAATACTAAGTAGGACTTATCTGAAATGACAGAGGGCTACGACAGATTTTTCTGAAAACCTATTGCGTAATGAATTTGATATCGTTGTAGAATCAAATGATTTTAAAATGGAGTGTTTTTGAGGCTTTTCTAGTTTTGCTAAAGGGGTCACTCCCGGTGAAGGGTTCGTCGGCCCTTTCCTCATCGAATAAAGTGCAGGATATATCATATATACCGCTATGCAAAGCAAAAACTATATAAGCTATCAAAAGACAAACCGAGGGTTGTAGCATCTGCCAGTTATTGCTAAAGGAGTCACTCTCGGTGAAGGGATCTCGGTCCTTTCCTTATCGAATAAGGTGCAGGATGTTCTACAAGGAACACCGCGATGCAAAGCAAGAACTGTAGCTACCTGTTTTTGAAAATTCGATTCCACAACATCTTAGGTTTCTTTTCTTTTATTAATCGCATTAATGAAGTCCCATCATTTAATTCACCTAAACATCACAGATAAATACGACGTACACTTATGCCATCCGCATTCGCCTCGATGTCCCCTCGTGCACCGTTAGGTTAGGTAACTAACGATAGAGCGGGGCAGAGCTAGCGCGGGTGTAAAACATAAGTAACGTCTATATAATATATCATATATACTATATACAGTATTTATCACAGAACATCAAATGATCACATCACAGATATCGCAGCAGAAGATATATATATGAAATATTGGATATACTAGGACGTCCGTGTTTTTAATACGAGCCAGTATAAAACACGGATTCCACGGTCGCGATGAATAGCCAAATCCACACTCCTAGACCCCTACAAGAGCGGCAAGCAACCTTACCAATTCTAGAGTTAGGAGACCCGGACTCGACTCCTCGAGTTGGTCTCCCACTGGATTCCAGAACCCGGTTACTTGTGCTCCCTTCCTTGGGTCTATCCTAGTGCGGAAAAGTAAATAATATACAAACGGTGACATCTTCCGCAACCTGGAAGTGCCCCAATAAAAGAATATTACATACATATTTTTACATGAATGAAAATGAAAAACATTCATCTCACATAAAAACCCCCCGGCTATTCAAAACGCGACGATCCAATATAACATATCCAGCAACACATAACATCACATGTCATCAACGTAAGTATACAATCGTATCCCAATTGTTGTTGACATATAGCAACGAAATCGGCGACATCACATATTACACTTACGGTCACAGAAAAGAAAGTGTAAAACTATAACAGTTGGAATCCGCAACCTACTTAGACATCACATGCCTAACCATCTGAATTCCTTAGACATCGCATGCCTAACAATTATAAACCCCGCATTTTAGTCTCATTATCGAAAACACTTTTCAATATCAAGTCGGGCAATTCAACAAGATTCCCGGCATCCTGATCGAATGCTCGTCGCAAACTTTAGTAGGCAACCGCACCCCCGATATCTTCGACGAAGTGCACCAAGGCGGAACACCGCTGCCGCGAGCACCCGAACGGATGCTCTCGGCGACGGGGTTCTCCTACAGTCACTTGGTCGGGGCTATGGGGTGTAGCTGTCTATTAAGTTTATCCGGCGAGTATTCGCGTATGCTACGTGATTGCGACGGACTTTTGATCACATCAAAATTCCGTGGCAACCGATCAAGTGAGACTAAAGTGCTATGTTTATAACATCCAAATCAGTTATCTCATAACTACTTGTGGATTCCAAGTATTGTATCCCATTCCAGATAAATAGAAAATGTTAAACTTTCCGATCGAACATTCAAACACCCAAGTTTTCCCGAAACAGCTCAACACATGAAATAAGTTTAAAACATCCAGTTCATGCCTCAGTACCAACGGTCCAGCCGTAGAAGGGTCAAGCCAACGCCTCACATGTGGCACGCCGTACTGCCCCAACCACGATGGTTCAAAAGGCAGTTCAAGACGGTCACATAATCGAGTTAAGGTTTGTTGTCTTCTAGAGGGTCCATCGCGTTACTTGCACTACTTAGAACGTCTTTAAACCACGAAAAAATCCAACACTTGGAAATTTTCCGGCAGGGGAAAAAGTGGGTATTTATATCCGGTCGAACTTTTTAACATTTTCTCAAATTATCCGGAAAAACATAGACGAAGTTAAACTTCCTGATCGAAACACGGAGTCCCCAATACAACCCAGAAAACTCAACTCTTGAGTAAACATTAAAAATTCCCAGAAAACTCAGCAATAAAAGAAAGAAATTACTGTGCAAAAATTAATGAAAGAGGAGACAGAACGACCGCGGAACCGCCGCACGAGCCAGGCTCGTGCCGCGGTTCCGCGGCGCTTTGATCGAATTAGGCCAACGTTTTGCACAGTAATTATTACAAAAACCTGCTGATTTTTCTGCATATTTTTAATTTGGAAAAATGCACATTTTTGAAAAATGTACAGAGAAGGCTTAGAATTAGGGTTTCGGGGTTCGATCGGGTTTCTAACATCGTCTACGCATCCCTAAGGCTCTAGCTAGGCTCTGATACAACTGTAGGGTTCCTAGGCACACTCAAGAGGTTCCACAAGGTATCGACCATGCCAAATTCAAATTTTTCCGATGCCGAGAAACTCTAATGCGATCGTTAACTAGAGTTTGGGCAAAACAACAAGCAAGTAAACAACTTTATTGCTAAGTGAATGGAAATACAACCTTTGTAGATCCGGTCCTCTACTTCTTTAGCTCCGTGATGACGTCCCTTCACTGCGATCACCGGGATCCCAGACTCTAGCGATGGTTTCGTCGGAGAAATGAGCGGGCTAGGTCGTTGACTTCGATGCCGAAGATGATCTACGTCAAGGCAACTCTAACTCAAGCTCCATCTTCACTAGCTCATGAAACTTGTGAAGAAAACACCCTATACAACATAGCAAGTGGTAGAGGATGAAGATATAGGAAGTGGGTTCACTTTGGATTTGGATTTCTCACTAGGTTTCAACACTTGAAAATTTTCTAGCAATGGTTTTCTTTCTTCTTCAAGAAGAAGAAGAAGAAGAAAGAAAAAAAATGAATTATTTAATTAGAAAATTCAAGTGACCCTTATCATATTGCAACCATGGGTGAGTTAACAAGTGTAGAGAATAAACTAGGGTTTAGGCAAATGGTTAGGTTAAGCAAAAGAAACAAAATGGTTGAACTTTTCAAAGCTTCATGAAGCTTCAAAGAAAATCCAAAGTTAGCCACCATTTTATTTCTTGCTAAAATGAATAAATAAATAAATGAATAAATAAATTAAAACCCTAACCATTTACCTAAACATGGTTCAAAGCATACACACACCCAAGTTTGCATGTATCATCAAACATGATATAATCTAGTGCACAAAAAAATATCACATATACTACTTATGCACATCAAGTGAGAAAATCCATCTTAAGTGATATTAGTTAATGTAAAGTAATATATGTAGGGTTCCTGGGCACACTAAAGAGGTCTCACAAGGCATCAACCATGCCAATTTCAAATTTTACAAGTGCCGAGAAATCCTAATATGGATTCGTTGACTAGAGTTTAGGCGAAAAGTGAAACTAGTTAACAACTTAACTAAAAGAAAGAGGCTACAACCTTTGTAGATCTGGTTCTCCACTTCCTTAGCTCCATGTAGACATACTCTCACTGTCCATGTCGGATCCCGAACTCTAGCATCGGCTTCATCGGAGAAATGGGCGGACTAGGTTGTCGACTTCGATGCTGAAGAAGATCTACGTCGAGGCAACTCAAGATCAAGCTCCAACTTCACCAAGTCGTGAAACTTGTGAAGAAAACACCCTATACTACTTGGCAAGAGGTAGAGGATGAGGAAATAGGAGGTGGGTTCACTTTAGAATTGGATTTCTCACTCTTTTACTCAAGATGCCATTAATGGAGTCAAGCTTTCTTCTTAATCAAGAGGAAGAAGAAGAAGATAGAATATGATAAGTGTTAGATTAAAAATGAAAATAATATGAATACTTATCATATACTAACCATGGTCAAGTGTAGAGAGTAAACTAGGATTAGGTGAATGGTTAGGTTAAGAGAAGAAAACAAAAATGGTCAAGGTTTCAACCCTTCATGAAGCTTCATGAAAGAAACAAGAAAAGCCACCATTTCCATTTTCTTTTCCAAAATCAATAATCAAAATAAATAAATGAATAAGTAAACAAAACCCTAACCATTCATATAACCATGGTTTAATCTTTACACAAACTCAAGTTAACATGTATCATCAAACATGATACAATCAAGTGCACACAAAAAATATATCACATATACAATGTGCACTTCAAGTGAGAAAATCCTTTTAAAAATGAACCAATACTAGTTAATGCAAAGTAATATATCAAATATATAATTATACATTAAATCATTAAATGAACACTTGATTCAATGATCCTGTCATGTCGCACATAACCGACTAGCATCCAATGTATCGACCTATCGAATCAATCTTCAATTCGATAACTAGGTTATATCGCATACAACCAATCGAAACATTCATCGCGAGAATGAAATACGGTATCACATACACGCATTATTCTCGGTCCCGCACATATCTCATATGCGCTCCTATTTCGTTTCGCTTGAGCCAGGAAACCTCTTTGTAGGACTCTAAAGACTCGTCAATACGCCGGCAGCAGATGATGATCATATCAAGCACTCACAAGCCGCAAGCGGTCTGCCAAACGTAATGGCCACCCGGGTATTGAGCGATCAGAAGATCGACGAGCAAGCCCGCTCACACTCCTGTGAATCCAACCAGTAACACTTACCGTACAGTCTGGTCTGTTCGTCTGATATGTCCCATATCAAGTCTAGGGGTGGTAAACGTCAGACCCCAATAACCGATAAGTCGTGCCGATGTGAGGCTCATAACGGGTCGAGAAACTACTCGTAACACTTACCAGCAAAACTCTGATCAGCCCTGGCCAGGGACTTCCCTGTTACGGCCAATCGAGTACAGCGCAACATCAACCCCCAATACCGGGAGAGACGAAACCCCTCCTATCGCTCATTGCCTCCATGTGACTCGGGACTGTACCTAAAAACCACCGTTTTGCACGCCCTCATGGACGTGGTAAGGTGGAGATCAAAGCACAGTGGGAATCACACAAGACTCTATGACGATCTCGGGTCTACAGACTAACCTGCACAAGTGTCACTTGAGAACTGCCATCTGACGTGAGGTATAATACCATCTGGGAGTTCTCGGCGAGTCCATCCAGTGTACCCAGTCTCCACTGAGCACCCGTATACCATCTCTGATGTCAAACACCAATGGATATGGGATCATCCATCGCCTATCTCATGGGTCGAGAAGCATATACGCTAGTCTACACTGGTATATCGATGCCCCATCTCGATACACCCACGAATAGGGACCTTGAAGGATGTACCTATGGACTACCATGTCCCCACTAGTATGATCTGCATCATAGTCCAGGTAGTAAAGTACACATCCTAAGGGCTTTACCAACATGTAACTATAAGACAGTTTAAAGAGACCAGTATACATGTTAAGATAAAGAGCAACCAGATAGCATACTATCATATCGAGCAAGAAAGTCATCTCTATATATGTCCAAGCATCCAATATAATATACATCATCTGTACAATACTGGCCTCTAGGGCATACATACAACTAACAATATATCCAATATATAATTATACATCAAATCATTAAATCAACACTTGATTTAATGATCCGGTCATATCGCATATAATCGACTAATATCAAGTGTATCAATGTATCGAATCAACACTTGATCCGGTAACTCGGCTGTATCATATATAACCGTCCAATGATACAAATCGCGAGAATAGAATACAGTATCACATACTGGTATTATTCTCGGTCCCGCACATATCTCATAAGCGCTCCTATTTCGTTTCGTTTGAGCCAGGAAACCTCTGTGTAGGACTCTGAAGACTCGTCAATACGCCGGCAGCAGGTGATGATCATATCAAACACCCACAAGCCGCAAGCGGTCTTCTAAACGTAACGGCCACCCGGGTATTGAGCGATCAGAAGATCAACGAGCAAGCCCGCTCACACTCCTGTGAATCCAACCAGCAACACTTACCGTACAGTCCAGTCTGTTCGTCTGATATGTCGCATATCTCGCCTAGGGGTGGTAAACGTCTGGCCCCAATAGCTCGATAAGTCGTGTCGATATGAGGTCTATGACAGTCCGAGAAACTACTGGTAACACTTACCAGTAAATCTCTGCAACCCTGGCCAAGGATTTCCGGTTATAGCCAATCGAACACAGCGCAACATCAACTCCCTATACCGGGAGAGACAAATCCCCTCCTATCGCTCATCGCCTCCATGTGATTCGGGACTGTACCCAAAAACCACCGTTTTGCACGCCCTCTTGGACATGGTAAGGTGGAAATCAAAGCACAGTGGGAATCACACAAGACTCTATGACGATCTCGGGACAACAGACTACTCTGTACCAGTGTCACCAGAGAACTGCCATCTGACGTAAGGTATAATACCATCTGGGAGTTCTCGGCGAGTCCGTCCAGTATACGCAGTCTCCACTGAGCACCCGTATATCATCTCTGATGTCAAACACCAATGGATATGGGATCATCCATCGCCCATCTGTATGGGTCGAGAAGGTATACGCTAGTCTACTCTGGTATATCAATGCCCCGTCTCGATACACCCACGACTAGGGACCTTGAAGGATGTACTTATGGACTACCATGTCCCCACTAGTATGATCCGCATCATAGTCCAGGTAGTCAAGTACACATCCTAAGGGCTTTACCAACATGTAACAGAGAGACTATCAGTGTACACGTTAAGATAAAGAGCAACCAGATAGCATACTATCATGTCGAGCAAGAAAGTCCTCCCTATATATGTCCCAGCATCCACTACAATATACATCCTATGTACAGTAATGGCCTCTAGGGCATACATATAACTAACACCATATCCAATAGGGTTCGATTCCTCCTTTCCGATACACCATTGTGTTGTGGTGTGTATGGAGGAGTAAGCTGAGAGAGAATTCCATTCTTTTTTAAGTATCCCAGGAACTCGGCACTTAAGTATTCACCACCTCGATCAGATCTCAGTGTCTTGATACTTTTGCCTGTCTGTTTTTCCACTTCATTCTTGTTTTCTCGGAATTTCTCAAAGGCCTCGGATTTATGCTTCATTAAGAAAATATATCCATACCTAGAGAAATCATCCGTAAAAGCAATGAAGTAGGAATAACCACCTTGCGCATATGTAGACATTGGACCGCACACGTCACTGTGTACGAGTCCCAAGAGCTCGGTCGCTCTTACTCCGTGTCTAGTAAACGGAGTCTTTGTCATCTTTCCCATGAGACAAGATTCACAAGTAGCATAAGATTGATATCCGAACGGATTCAAATATCCTTCTCTATGTAACTTAGTTAATCGTGTTTCATTGATGTGACCTAGTCTACAATGCCATAAGAAAGCCTGATTTATTTCCGGAGACATTCTTGTAAGTGTGTTCTGGACATTGAAAACCTGAGCTTGACTCAATACGTATATACCATCATCTAATGTACCGGACCCAATCAGAACTTGATTTAGGTGGATGTGAACTACATCGCTTACGAATATAAAATCATATCCCTCTCTTGAAAGTGAGGACACTGATATGATATTACAAGTCAAACTAGGTACATACAAACAGTTATGTAGAATCAATATCTGCCCACTTGTCAAACCTAGGAGATATTCTCCCACGGATTCAGCGTCCACACTCATTCCGTTTGCAACTCTGAGAGACAAATCACCTACCCTATAACTCTACGGTTTCTCAAAGCATGTAATGAATTACAGATATGAGATCCTGCTCCAGTATCTAGTACCCAGGATGTAGAGTTAATTGACAAACAGTTCTCAATTACAAACACACTTGAGGCCGAAGCCACAACATGCTTCGTATCCTGTCTTTTGGCTTCCAAAGCCCTGCAATCTTTCTGCCAATGCCCAATCCCATAACAATAGGAACATCCCTCTTTAGCTACACCAAGTCCCAAAACTTTTGCTCTTCCCTTTCCTCCTACTTTACTGACACTGTATATCGGCTTTGTAGAGGTCTTTTTCTTTTCACCCTTTGCTTTCGCCCTGGATGTAGAAGAAGAAGGTCCCCCATTAAGCAGAGCATGTGTCTCCCTGGTTTCTTTCAGGGTGTAAGTAGAGGGTAGGGACTGTCGAAATAGGTCAGCATATGACCCGTTTCCCAACGTAGTCTCCAGGTCCGTGAGCTCATCAACATAGCTAGTCATCGTAAGGACGCCGACCCTTACAGATGACCCAACAGCCAACCTCGCTTGAAGCAATTCGTTCGAGGTTTCATATCTTGCGATACGAGATTGCTCTCCATATAAATCTTTGTTATGGAGAAATATGGAAACTGAGTCCATCTTCTCGTGCTGCTTCTGGTATATACCATCAACTGAAGCCAACACACTTGGCATTCGCATTATCCTTTTCCTTTGTCTGACGGATATCTATATCCGCGACGGTGGAAACTGGACCTGGGACGGCAGGATCTTGAGTAGTAATAGGGTGGTCCAGCTTGTCATAGGCAATGGACATCTGGACAGACCTTTGCCAGTCATATAAGTCAGATTCAGTCAACTTGTTATCTAGATGTAAACTAGTCATGGTCACAAGGTCGCTGCAATGAGAGAGAGAGAAGAAAACACTTTAGCATGATGCTCTTGCAAGTTTAGATTGGTTTTTAATTTATCTAAACTGGATGGCTCCCACTGTTTCTTGAATCCTTCCTCAAACCATAAAAGAAGAATTAGCCAGGACTGATCACACCGTACAATACTTGCTTAACCATTTAGCCAGGCCGGTGTCGGTACTTCGAGGGAGGTTTTCCAACGCTTTCGCGAAGTTCCTTAATTATATAACCTCTTTTCTCTGGGGGCGTAGCCCCGCTGACACCTTTCTTGACACCTACTTGGTTTATAGCATTGATCGTTAAGTGACAAATCTCCTGATAAGTAGCATATACTCATAGTCGGATCGGGATCCAAATATCTTCGTGTGATAATGTTGAAGTAATCCTACCAACATTCATCAAACTTCAAATGGTATGCTACACTAGCTAGTTTCAGTTTCTTTAGAAACTCTTGATGTGGATTTTTGCCCCATGTTCTTATGACCTTGACTAAGGGCCAACAAATCATAAGTCACATGTCAAGTTCTACCCATCATTATCTTGTTAATTTGAACCCACCCGTATATACTCTTGACTAAGGGCCAAACAAAGTAATACGACTGTCCCAAACCAACTCATCTATCTATGCATCAAATGAATACCCCAGCAGCTACCAATCACTATGTCTTGACTAAGGGCCAAACAAACATAGCTTTTATACTACTGACCATCCATAAGAAATGACGGAGGGCTACGACTGGTTTTGGCGAAAACGTGAACGTTGTGAACTTGATATAATCGAAGGAACCTGATAGCTTTTTAAAAGGAGTGGTTAAAGCTCCGCAATTAAAAAATTCTGCTCTTTTAAAATAACCGAGTGGTTTGCATTAAATTTGTTCCAACGATTCAACTTTGGTTTGTTTTCTTTGCATTAATATAATGCGTCCCATCAATTAACCTATCATTGCAGAAAACAATGAAAATACAACGTCCTCTTATGCCATCCGCATTCGCCACTGGGTCCCGTCATCACCCGTTAGGTTACTTAACTAACGACAGAGCGGGGGCTGGGCTAGCGCGGGTGTAAAACATAAGTGACATCTAAATAGCTATCATATATAGATATTGTACATTCGTCTGACGCAATAATAGGCATTCCAGATCACAGATGAACATATTGGATTTTCTACGAATTCGCATTCTTTTGAGCCTGCAAAGAAAGACGGATTACACAGTAGTGATGAACAGCCATTACCCCACCCTAGACCCCTACGGGTACGGCAAACTACCCGCCAAGTACCCGAAGTGAAGCGGTTTCCCTCAACAACGTGAGTAGGCCATTAAACACTTCAAAGTACCCGGTAGTTTGTGCACCCCACCTTGGGTCTATCCTAGGAGCAAAAAATAGTAAATGAAATAATACAACGGTAGCTACAACCGCAACCTGGATGTGCCCCGCAAAAGAATATTACATCATATTACAATTTACATCGAATGAATGAATATAATAACCCATCTCAAACCCCGGCTAATCATCACAACGATCCAATCAAGTTCATATACACAAACAGTAAAAACCATTACAGAAATGTACAACCCCCTGCCAACCGACATACTAGCAGTTAGGGGAGGTTTATGAACACATTAAACATTACAGATAAAAACTCGATTAGCAAATAACTGGGAATATCGATCGACAACCTTTTTCCGTGTCTACCCCAAATGCAAGCCAGCATAGAAGTAACCTGGGCAGAAACAAAATATACAGGAAAACAAAACACCACAAAATAAGAATTACTGAGAAAATCCGAGTCAACTCGGAGTTGACTCGGCGGCGGATCCGCGGCCGAATGCACTCATCAGCCGCGGTTCCGCGGCTGTATCAGCGAGTTACCTCCTCGTATTTTCCCAGTATTCTTAGAATCCCCTGCGGTGAATTTTCAGACCTATCAAATAATTTTTTAGACACGTTTAAAATTGACAGAAACTGAGGGGGTCCGGGGTTAAGTTTTCGTGTTTTTCCGACGATCGAAGTTATAATTAGTTGCTAACAAGCTAGTAAAGGTTTAGTTGGCTCTGATACCACTGTAAGTCCATGTCACGCACCCCACGAGCTTGTGGGGAGGCGGAATATATGAAAAACAATTATCAAAGCTTCGTAACACGGACTTGAGCACACGGATCGTGTCTAAACCATTACTAGCAAACTACGAAAGGTTTAACTATTTAGATTCGAAGTTATACCTCACGTTACTTGTCCTTCGGGTCTTCATCACTGTCCTCCACTCCTCGTAGGCTCTATGGAACGTCGACACCTCAACGGCCTCCTCGAGTCAAAGACGATCCACCTGAGAGCTACTACTCTAAGCTTGACCTCTAACTTGAGGAAACTAGGTTTCTCAAAGTGCTAATCTAAGCAACCTAGGGGATATAGCGTAGGATTATGGATTAATAAGTCTTGCTAACCCTTGATCTCAACACATGAGAGGTTAGGGTTAGGGTTTGAAGAGAGAGAGCTTGAGGAGAGAGAAGGTGAGAATGAGAATCCATTTGGAATAATGATTCATATGTGAATATATGAAACATATCATATAATTAAATGAATAACAAATAATGATATATCATCATGTTTCATTAACTCACATAGTGATTCATCTCATGAGTCATTTAAACAATAAATGCAACATTAACTCCATGGATGAATCACACCATGACTGATTAAACCAATTAATGCAAATGCCACCTTAGCCTCCAACTCATCATACTTTTAGAAGCTTCTCGACAAATTACGAGAATGCCCCTCCTATCCGTGAAAACACGTAAATACTTTAGACTGTATAAATCCAATAATCTGATACTAGAATCTGGTTTAAACCAAAGCCCGCTAGTAAAAACTGTCCGAACATCGTACGTGCGTAAAAACACGTATGCGTCCGAACCCTGTCGTAAAACCATACGACCTCTATATCATTTTGCCCGAAGCAGGGAAACTCTTTGTGTGGGACTCTAAATACTGGACACTACGCTGGCAGTGGGTTTAACCACAGACCGCAAGCGGCACTAGCTGTACGTAATGGTCCCCAGGTAGATATCGATAAGAAGGACGATGAGGAACCCATCCGAACTCCTACTGAGCTTGATGTGACAATCTCCGTACAATACGGTTTGTTCGTCTAGGACTATCGCATATCGGGCCTAGGGGGCGGTAAATGTCAGACCCCTAATAGCGGTATAAGTCGTGTCGGAGTGAAGCCCATTACACCTTGAGAAACTACTGGAACCTACCTGCAAATCTCGCTTGCCCTGGCCAGGGACTTTGCGTAATGGCTCTCCATACACAGCGCGATATCAACCCCTAATACCGGGAGAGACAAATCCTGTCTAACTGCTACTGCCTCCAAGTGCTTCGGGACTGCACCTAACTACTACCTGTTTGCACGACTCCTTTGAGCCGTGGTAGGGTAGTAATCTAAGTACAGTGGGAGCACACCCGAGGCGAAGTAGCAGTATCAAGTCGACAGACTAAGTTGTATTCATGTCACCTGGCAACTGCTATCTGACGATGGGTATAAATCCAACCTGCAGTTCCCAGCGAGTCCTGTCCGGTGTACCCGTAACCTAACGAGCACCTGCATACTATCTCCAGTACGGCGTACTGATGGCTGTGGGACAGACCATCTCCCTATGCTGGGATGAGAAGCGTATACACCAGTTTACTCCGGAGTATCGATGCCCTATCTCGATAATCCTACGACCAGGGACCTGTATAGGATGTTGCTTATAGACTACCCAGCCCCCACTAGTGTGATTGCCATCACAACGCTGGTAATCAAGCAAAGATCCTACGGGCTCTACTAATATATATAAGCGATACGTTACAAGAAACATATGCACATATTAAAGTAGACACAAACCAAGTAGCATACTACCATTTTTAGCAAGACTGTCAATACAACTATGAATATCCCAAGCTTCCATTAAGCAATATACAAACTAGTATGATACAGTAATGGCCTCTAGGGCATAAACACTAACATTTTGCAGGTAGTCCCTCTGGGCAGTCGCGGCAGGGCTTCTTCCTATTGTATCATCTTTTGCAGTGGATACCGCTACGGCTGACCGTGTACAGTTTTTCTATAGGTGGGTTTTGCGGTTATCCGATGATGCTCATTGTATATTCGTTGTATCCAGTACTCTCCATCTACTACTTCATGTGTTGACTTAGAGACGAGTTGTGAGGACGATATTGTATATTATTTTGTGACTTGGGTTGTCTTTTATGCTGTTGTTACTTTATATCGTCTTTTTCTTCGCTACAGTGTCGTATATCTGTTGTGGTGTTGTTTTCCTCCTTTGGGCGTGGATTTGCTCCCGTTGGGGATGCTTTACTTATATTATTTGTTGTATCCGTTTTCGGGGCTAGTTTTTACAAAGGAGGTGCTGCCAAAATTTTTAATAAAGTAAATTTGGACTTTAAAGAATTTTTACTTGAGATTCCCAAAAGTTTTAAACAATATTCTTATCACTTACTAATTTTGATGGTTTAAATTGCTGGGTTTTCGGCTTACTTACATTGCGTTATGCCTGTAGACGTTACGTGGTTTAAGGGCCATCACGTGCCAAATTTCGGGTTGTGACAAATGCACATATAGAGTTTGTGCATAAACTTCATTTCATATTATTACTTGTTGTGCTGGGACTTGTACTCATTGAACACTGCACAATTATTGACGGTTCATATTGCACGAGCACTAATTGTATGCCACACACTCCGTAGATAATTGCCATGACAAGCACAACCCATAAACATACGTGATATTGTATTGGTTAGGAACAATTGAGACATTGATTCTTATTCCATTGCGCATATGAAAGGTAGCATACCTGTATGCCTGCATGTTGTAGCTACACATATACCTGGAGGGTATTGCATCATTATTGACCTGTATATACACATACCTAACTACATGCTATACATATACCTGGAGGGTATTGCATCATTATTGACATGTATATACATATACCAAGCTACATGCTACACATATACCTGGAGGGTATTGCATCATTATTGAAATGTATATACACATACCTAGCTACATGCTACACATATACCTGGAGGGTATTGCATCATTATTGAAATGTTACCTAGCTACATGCTACATATATACCTGGAGGGTATTGCATCATTATTGACATGTATATACACATACCTAGCTACATGCTACACATATACCTGGAGGGTATTGCATCATTGTTGACATGTATATACATATACCTTGCTACATGTACATCATGCATGCATACTTACATGTACACCCTGATACCTTGCTATAGCTACATGTTCACCTTTATATAATGTTGCTTTGGATTTTGGAGAATTGGGAACCACATGATATATTTAATAACTTGATGCATTTAAATAACGATTTTCCCTTAATATGCTCATATTGTTGTTTTATGTTGCATACATCAGATTTCATAGATTTATGCATTGAGATATGGATTTCATGTGATTTACAGATATGAGGGCCGGTCCTGGTGACGGCGCCTGACAGATGAGTATTTACGTGTCGATGCTGGACACTAGTTTTCATGATGTTTGTGGGTGTCGATGTTGGACACTCAGGTTCCATGAGACTTACAGGATATGATGGCCGATATGAGGATGCGGTGCCTTAGGTTTTGGGATTTAGATTGTCTTGATGGACACTGGTCCTGCCACGATGAGGATTCCATGAGGATGTCATATTTTATCCCATACTCAGCATTTATTTGATATGCATTGCTTCATGTATTAGTAGTACCTGATAGAGTACCTTTCATGACTGTTGCATATACATATTGCCATTTATTGCTATCAGATTGCATGTGATAGATTATCGCAGTATGCGCATACCTGCGATTACCTGCTTATGTTATTTACTATTCACGAGTTGGAAACTCACCCCCGTTGTACCACAGTGTTTTGCAGGGTTGACCCTCAGAGTAGTCGCGGCAGGGCTTTATATTATCTCTACTTTTGCGGATACCGCTACAGTTGGCTGTGAGGCCTTTTGCTATAGGTGGGTTTCGCGGTTATCCGTTTATGTACCTTATCTTATTTTGGATCTAGTACTCTCCATCTACCACCTTCATGTATTTGACTTAGAGACGAGTTGTGAGGATCGATGTTGTATTATTTTGTGACTCTGGATGTCTTTTATGCTGTTGTCACTTTATATCGTCCATTTCTTCGCTACGGCATCGTATATCTATTGTGGTGGTTGTTTCTACCTTTGGGCATGGATTTGCTCCCGTTTGGGGATGCTTTACTTATATTCTATGTTGTACCCGTTTTCGGGGCTAGTTTTTACAAAGGAGGTGCTGCCGAAATTTTTTAAGAAAGTAAATTTGGACTTTAAAGAATTTTTACTTGAGATTTCCAAAAGCTTTTGACAATGTTCTTATCACTTACTATTTTTGATGGTTTAGATTTGCTGGATTTTCGGCTTACTTAGATTGTGTTACGCCTTTGGATGTTACGTAGTTTAAGGGCCGTCATGTGCCAAATTTCGGGTCGTGACAAAGTTGGTATCAGAGCGCTAGGTTTTATCTTTCGGAGTGTAGGTTGACCTTGGTATGATTGAGTAGGTAGCTTAAGCAGAGTGACGTAGCGTGTGTATGTCCGCGGCATACTTACGACAGGGTACTCCGCCTAAAGTGACCTAAGTACTTATTGCTTGAAATTCCGTTAATGATTATATATATCCTTGTGATTCGATTTCCGTGTTCGTATCGGATCCTGTTTCCATTTCTATCCATTATGCCGCCGAAGACTACGAGGGCACAGAGAGAGACAGTGAGAGCCGAGGTCAGAGTTGACTCGTTTGGAATGAGGACTGACCAGGACGGTACGTTCGTTGTTCAGGAGCAGTTTGATCCGCCTTCGATAGATCGTATCGCTAGGCTTGAGGTAGATATGCAGGACTTGCGCCAGATGATGGGATCGTTGGTTGAGGCTAGTCGAGCGCAGCGACAAGAGGTTGCCAACCCTATTACCCAGTTATTCCTTGCTGTCAGCACATAGCATTGTGTCATGTATACAACAGCAGTGGACGCAACCCTACTAGATGAGGAGCGTCTTCTCGAGACTTTGGAAGTTCCGGAACCAAGGAGGGCTTGTACAGGTGTATCAGCCCAGAGACAGATGCCCCCAGCAGCATTCGTGGATGTGATGAACCAGATTTTTTATGTCGTTCCTCGAACAGTTTATTGTTGTGTTATTGATGACATTCTGGTCTATTCCAAGAGTCATGAGGAACATGTACAGCACTTGAGGACTTGCTTTGCAGATATTGGGAGAGCACCAGGTCATGTGGTTACGAGAGACGGTATTCTTATGGACCCGAGGGAGATCGAGGCCGTACAACTTTGGCCCAGACCTTTATCAGTGACAGAGGTCCGCAGCTTTTGGGCTTAGCCGGTTCTTACCGCCGTTTCGTGCAGGAATTCTTGAGTATCGTTGCACCGTTGACCAGACTGACCAGATAGGAAGGGAGTTCCTTTTCTTGGACTGAGGCATGCGAGTTGAGTTTTCAGCAGTTGGAGACTTGTTTGACGACTGCACCAGATCTATCTTTGCTTTCTGGATCGGGCGACTTTGTCGTTTAGTGTGATGTTTTGCAAGTGGGGCTTGATTGTGTACTGATGTAGCATGATAGAGTTATCGCTTATGCTTCCCGACAGTTGGAGGAAGTACGGGCTGGATTATCCCACTCATGATCTGGAGATGGCCGCGGTAGTCTTGCGCTGGAGATTTAGGGACACTACTTGTACGGAGAGTCGTGTCAGATTTTCACAGACCACCAGAGCGTAATGTACATCTTCCTGCAGCAGGATCTGAGTTTGAGACAACGCCGTTGGATGGAGCTTGTGAAGGATTGTGATTGTGAGATCCTTTATTACCCGTGACAAGGCGATTGTGGTAGCTGATGCTTTGAGTTGTAGGCCCGGGGATAGCTTGTTCCAGTTGTGCAGAGTTCAGAGACGGTCTTCTACAGATTTACAGTTCTTGTGCGACAGCTGAGTACAGTTTAGGTTCGCCTCTACTGGGGGAACGACTTGCTCAAGTCCGCGCCTGTCCACTTCTAATTAATCATTTTCGTCAGGCACAGCCCGCCGATGCCCATGTGTCTGAGATTCTTGAGCATGTTCGGTAGGGTAGAGATTCAAAATTATTGATTAATGACTGTTAGGTTTACCTAGCACCTCATGAAGGGTTTGCAAGCATCACATGTCTCAAAATTAAATTTTTAAGGTGCTAAGTGAACATGCAAAGAATCATCACTAGAATTTTTGGGTTTCTTAAAGTTCACATCATCACAAGTAGATAAAGCTAGGGTTTTGAGAGTACAACCTTTGTAGCTCCCTACGCTAGACTCCTCGGCTACTTGGGGTTTGGAAAACGTCCGCTTGAGAATCTCTAGGTCCATGATGATCCACCCGGAGTCCTCCTTATCCAAGCTTGTAACTTCACAAGATCAAGAAAAGAAAATGGAAGCTAACACTCTTCACAAGTGGGCAAGACTAGTGTAGAATGGTGTTGTGATTGGTTTTCTCACTTCAAAATCCTAACTTGATGAGTATTTTGCTCACTTGAGAAATCTAGAGAGCAAAAGAGCAAGGAGGAAGAAGATGATGGCTTTTGGAAAAACAAGAGAATGATAATTGTGTTATGAAAAATAGAAAATATAAGTATATATATTTTCCACTCTTCATCTCAAACCATAGTTACATTATATGGATATTATTGCACTTGAGTTAAAACATAAAAGAAAGATTAACACATGGTTAAAAAGTAGGTGAACATGGTTAGTTCAAAGAAGAATGTAGAAGATAATCATGTATTAACCTTTTTCTTTTCTTTTGTTTTAAAACAAATGCAATATATATCCATATATATAATTATAAGGTGTGAGTCTTATATTGCCACCATCTCCTATATATACAACCATGATAACCTTTATGTATGCATGTATGTGTGCATGCACATCCTATGTGCATGAATGAGTATGAATGAGAATGAGTGCATACATGCATGCATAAAGACAAGAAAGGATTTCAAGTGAGAAACTAATGGTTAAATGATAAATCAACACTTGATTTATCAACTCGGTCATATCACATACGACCCGACCAAAAGCAAGCCGCCCGATTAATATATGGTATCTCATACGCGCATTTTAACCGGGTCCACGCACATATCGCATATGCGCATCACAACGTTTCGTCTAGACTAGGTAACTCCTTTGTGGGACTCTAAGACTCGTCAATACGCCGACAGTGGGTAATGATCATATCAAGCACCCTCAAGTCGCAAGCGGTCAGCTAAACGTAACGGCCTCCCGGGTATTGAGCGATCAGAAGAAAACAAGCGAACCTGTTACAACTCCCGTCGAGCCAACCGGCAACACTACCGTATAGTCCGGTCTCTTTGTCAGATATGCTGCATATCGAGTCTAGGGATGGTAACGTCGACCCCAATAACTCAATAAGTCGGGCCGATGAATGGTCTATAACAGATCGAGAAACTACTGATAACACTTATCAGCAAATCTCAACAGCCCTGGCCAGGGACTTACTAATATAGGCAGTCGAGCACAGCACAGCATCAACTCCCAATACCGGGAGAGAAGAAACCCCTCCTATTGCTCATCGCCTTCGTGTGTCTCGGGACTGTACCCAACGGCCACCTGTTTGCACGATTCAGTAGAGCCGTGGTAGGGTGGTAATCAAAGTACAGTTGGAGAACACAAAAGACTCTATGACGATCTCGGGTCTACAGACTAACCTGCACCAGTGTCACCTGAGAACTGCTATCCGACGATAGATATAATTCCATATAGGAGTTCTCGGTGAGTCCGTCCAGTGTACCCAGTCACCACTAAGCACCCGTATACGATCTCGATGTCAAACATCGATGAATGTGGAAACATCCATCGTCCATCATATGGGTCTAGTATCATATACGCTAGTCTACTCTGGTATATCGATGCCCCGTCTCGATACACCTACGACTAGGGACATTCTAGGATATGCTTATAAACTACTGATGTCCCACTAGTATGATCTCTATCATAATCACAGTAGTACAGTCAATATCCTTAGGGCTTTATCAACATGTATGAATGAATAAAAGCATGGTCAAAACAACATGTCAGATAAAGAATAACCAGATAGCATACTATCATGTCGAGCAAGAATGTACACTGAATATATATGTGTGTGTGTGTGTGTGTGTGTGTGTGTGTGTGTGTGTGTGTATAAATACATCCACTATCATATAATGGCCTCTAGGGCATACATATATCCAACAATGACCAGGGTGTGCTACGTTAAGGACTCGTCTGTTGGTACCTAATACTGATGGGTAAAGACGCGAGGTCCTAGAGCAGGCACATCCGTCAGCTCTTAGTGTTCATCCAAGTTCCACCAAGATGTATTGAGAGATAGTTACGGGTGGGGAGGGATGAAGAGTGAAGTTTCGGATTCGTTTTGAAGTGCTTGTCTTGTTAGTGAGCTAAGATTGAGCATTTGAGACCAGCAGGAGAGTTGCGACTTATGACCATTCCAAAGTGGGAATGGGAGCAGATCTCCATGAATTTCGTTGTGGGTATACGCAGATCTAGTCGGGGGTATGACTCCATTTGGGTGATTGTTGTTCGGTTATGCTTAGAATGCTCAATTTGCTCAGTTGTTCTTCGATAAGTTGTGCGTTTGCACGGTGTTCCTTCATGCGTTGTATCGAATAGAGGCATCCAGTTCACTAGCCATCGTTGGCCGAAGCTTCAGGAAGCCTTGGGTACTGGTTGAGTTTTAGCTCCGCTTTCCATCCGGACTATACAGATTCTGGAGGATATGCTTATGCATGCGTACTAATTGTTTGTTGGCTGTGGGATCGTCACTTGCCATTGATGGGGTTCTCCTACGATAACGGTTATCAGGAGATGACTCAGATGGCACCTTTCTAGACTAGTATGTTAGATTGTGCCGATCGCCAGTCTGTTTTACCGACTCCGCGAGAGCAGGATTTTTGGACCCCAGCTAGTCATGCGACTACGGAGAAGATCCAGTGGTTCAGGTCAGGATGAGAGCAGCCCAGTGCAGACAGAAGTCTTATGCCGACCGTAGTTGTCGCAAACTTGAGTTCGCAGTGGGAGATCATGTATTCCTACGGATTTTTCCGATGAATGGCGTGTTGAGTTTTGGGAAGCTTAGTCCCAGATCGTAGGTCCTTTTGAGATCCTTGAGTGAGTTAGTACCGTTGCCTTTCGTTAGCACTTCTGCCTAGATTTATGAGTATTCACCCCGTATTCCTTGTGTCGATACTTCGCAAATACTTTCATGATCTTTCTCACATGATTCAGCACCGACCATTTAACTAGGACGCAATCTTTTCGTTCACCATCGGCCGATAGTGATAGTGGATCGGCTGGTGGAGAAACTTCGGTCGAGGGTCTTGCCATCTGTGGAGGTTCTTTGGCATAGCCCATCTAGTGAGGAGATCACTTTGGAGGCTGCGAGCGAGATGTGGATGATTTGCGCTCATCTCTTTGAATGTATGCATAGTAAGAATTTTAAATTCGGTGTCGAATTTCTTTAAGGTGGAAGATTGTAACGTTTTAGAAATCGTTCAGCTGAATTCTCTGATAAAAGGTAAAATATGCGATGTTTTTCCGTAAAAACCCAGAGGTGATCATTTTTCAGTATAGACTTAACTGCACCTAGTTTAACTCGGAAATTGCTAGTTTGCGGTTTTTAGTTGTCACTTGAAAATTTTAGTTCACTTTAATATTTTTTCCTTAATTAAATATTATTATAAGCTTTTAATTATGCACTTAATTAGTGGTAATTAAAAATCTGATTGGGTTAATTATGCTAATGTGAATCCATGCTAACTTAATCACAAGATTAAGCAACTTTGACTTCATTGCAAAATATCTAGATATTTTGGCTGAATTAAAGGAAATTTTAAACGAATGATTAAGAGATGGCATAAAGTAATGGTTATTAATTAAGCATTAATGTGTTTTAACCTAGATTTCTACCACACAATTCCATAACATTCCCCACTTCTCCTTCATTTGGCCGACCCCCCTGGCTGCCCCATCATTTCCTTCAACCCATTTTCACTTCTTCAAGCTCAAATAAATCATCAAAAATCATCAAATAATCCCACAAAATCAAATATAAATCCCTACCCAATATTCCTTAAGCCTAAACAAGCTTGGATTTTCATGAAAGATAGCATTTTGGAGGTTATTTTGTTGATCTAGTTGCAAGTTTTTGGATCAATGTGAGGTATAAAATCCTAACCCTAAGTTTTAGTTATTGTTTAAATACTTAAATCTTGTTATTAGATGTTTAATTAAAGCTTGAATTAGCACGTTTTGAAAATTCTAGAAAGGGTTATGAAGATCAAGTTAGGGTTTTGATTAGTTGAAATGGTTAATCGAGAAGTGTAGACTTGGAAAACTTAACTTAGTTGTGAGAATGCTATTTGTTATTTTTTCTAATTGTCTAATTAAGCTTAAATGCAATCTAGCTTTTACTAAATCTTATTTGGATGAGATTAAAATTCTAGTAAGAGTTTGTGTGGTTTAATCAAGCTATTATGTGAAGATTGTGATCGCTAGAATGGTTTAAACTACTAGATATGAGCTAAAATGTTTAAAAGTGCTTACTAGGTTTTCGGTAAAAATTAGGCGTGGGTTTCTAATGACGTTGCGATTTTATATATATTATATTCCACGATATATATTGTGTTGTGAATGCGCGATCGGTACAATCAGGGTCTAGACTTGGTGGTTGTGTCGTTTTGCGTTCCTAGCTGAGGTTGTGCCCATATCGTACGCGTTTTGTGCACTAAGTGCACAGTGTGTTTTTCTTGAGGACGTTATCCTTGCGTTTCATTGTCTTTGTGTCGGCGCAGGATATTTAGTCTTATGTGTTGTGTTTGTGAAATTTAGGATCTCGAGTAGGGACTTCGGACGCTGTGCAGAAAAGGGAAGTAGGTGGTCGGATTTTCTTAGCTCGAGGCCATCGGTGAGTAGATTTAACATCTACAAGGGAATTGCCCGCATGGCGTTATGCGTCTGGGCTGGATTATATGACATGATTATTAGTTACAAGTATTGTTAGGTCCACGTTACCCACCCCGGATCTTTCGGGGAGGCGGAATAGGTAAAAATCAAAATTTTCCTCGATAGGTAACATAGACCGTTCATGAAGGATCTTGGCTAAACAAAACTAACACAAAATCTACAAGTTCTAACTACTATGTAGAATGGTTATACCTAGGTCTTGAACTCCTTCTCTTCTTGTTGTTCTCCTCCTTACTTGCTCCTTGAAATAGTTTGTACGGCTCCTCCTCCTCGTCTCCTCTTTGTCGAAGATAGATCCACCCGAGGGTTCGAACTTGAGCTCCTACCTCAACCTAGAGGTAACTAAGGTGCTTGGTTTGCTAAACCTAGAACCCTAGAAAGAGTAGAGAATAGTCTTGGTGTTTTATCTCAAAGGAAAATGGTTCTCAACTAATGAGAGGGATTTTTCCTTGAGCTAGAGGAAGAAGGAGAGCAATGGATGAGAGAGAAGATGCAAGTGAGAATGATACCATTTTACAACCATGCTCTAATAATTTAGAAAAATGATAATAATAATAATTAACAATTTGTGATGGTGTGTTGATGAATGACCATTATCATTTCATTCATTAAATGCTTTTGCAAAGAATAAGAAGCATCTTTGAAAACAAATGATGATGGTCAACAAGTCCAGTTTGGTCAACCGGTCAACTAAGTCAACAAGTCAACAAAAGTCAAGAATTCAACTCAACCATGGCACAATAATTGTTAACTGATATTATTAATCGTATTTCCTATTCTCATTAGGGTTTGAAAAAAGACAACAGTCAACTGTGCATACACACCCGTACCATAACCCTAATGAGAATCCTCTGCCTCTTCCTCAGTCAACTGTGCATACACACCAACATCCGTGATCCGAGGAACACGAATACAATGAGATAAAACTAACCCCAAAACATATACTAGGATCTGTCTTAAACCAAAGCCCACTAGTAATAACTGTCCGGACACCAAACGTGCACAAGTGCGCGGATGTGAACGAACCCCGTCGCAAAACCATGCGACCTCTACTCTGTTTTGACCAAAGGCGAATAACCCTCTGTGTGGGACTCTAAAGACTCGACACTACGCTGGCAGTGGGTTTAACCACAGACCGCAAGCGACACTAGCTGTACGTAACGGTCCCCAGGTAGATGTCGATAAGAAGACTGGTGAGGTGAACCCATCCGAACTCCTACTGAGCCTGTATGTGACAATCTCCGTACACTCCGGTCTGTTCGTCTGAGAGTATCGCATGGCGGGCCTAGAGGGTGGTAAACGTCAGTCCCCTAATAGCGGTACAAGTCGTGTCGGAGTGTAGCCTAAAACACCCTGAGAAACTACTGGTAGCACTACCAGCAAATCTCGCTTGCCCTGGGTAGGGACGACTATGTGTAATGGCTCTCCTAGACACAGCGCGATATCAACTCCCAATACCGGGAGAGACGAATCATGTCTAACCGTCACTACCTCCAAGTGCTTCGGGACTGCACCCAACTACTACCTGTTTGCACGACTCAGTAGAGCCGTGGTAGGGTAGTAATCTAAGAACAGTGGGAACACACTCGAGGCGAAGTGACAGTGTCAAGTCATCGGACTAAGCTGTACTCACTGTTAACTGATGATAGGTATAATACCAACCAACAGTTCCCGACGAGTCCTGTCCAGTGTACTCGTAACCTAACGGGCACCTGCATACTATCTCCAGTACGATGTACTGATGGCTGTGGGACAGACCATCTCCCTTGCTGGGAAGTGAAGCATATGCACCAGTCTACTCTGGAGTATCGATGCCCTGTCTCGCTAATCCTACGACCAGGGACCAAAAATAAGGATGTGCTTTTAGACTATCCAGCCCCCACTACTGTGATCGCCATCACAACGCCGGTAGTCAAGCAAAGATCCTAAGGGCTCCATCAATATGTATTAGCGATATGTTAAAAGAAACATATATACATATTAAGATAGAAACAAACCAAGTAGCATACTACTATGTCAAGCAAGGCTGTCGTAAACCCGTATATATATATCCCAAGCCTCCAAAATGTATTATACAAACTAGTACTATACAATAATGGCCTCTAGGGCATACATATCTAACAATCTCCCACTTGAACTAAATGCCAGTAATTGGTGTACCGTATACCCAACGTCTGCACTAAGGCCAGCTGCTGGTGTACCGCATACCCAATAGCTCAAAAAGTCGTTCGAACTGTGTTTGAGGGAGGGCCTTTGGGAATGGATCCACCGTGTTGTCTTTTGTGTCCACTCTCCATACCTCGATCTCCTGGCGATCAAAGATCTCCCTGATCAGGTGATACCGCCTTAAGATGCGTCTGGATTTCTGATGGGACCTTGGTTCCTTCGCTAAAGCTATAGCCCTATTGTTATCGCAATACAAAGGTATTGGGTCAACAATGGACGGAACCACCTGAAGTTCACTAATGAACTTCTTCATCCAGACCGCCTCTTTTGCGGCATCGCTTGCAGCAATGTATTCATCCTCCATCGTCGAGTCTGCAACGGTATCCTGTTTGGAACTCCTCCAACACACCGCCCCTTCGTTGAGGGTAAACAAAAAACCCGAGACAGACTTGCTGTCATCCTTGTCACTCTGGAAGCTTAAATCGATAAAGGACTCGACCCTGAGGTCTCCACTACCGTAAACCAGGAACATCTCCTTAGTCCTTCTCAGGTACTTGAGAATGTTCTTCACTGCCGTCCAGTGGTCCTCACCTTTGTCTGATTGATACCGGCTCACCACGCTCAGCGCGTAAGCTACATCTGGTCTTGTACATAGCATCGCGTACATTATAGATCCTACCGCCGAAGTGTAGGGTATAGTGTTCATGCGAACCCTCTCCTCGTCAGTCTTAGGAGATATCTTCTTAGAGAGGGTGATTTCGTGCAATGCGGGTATATTACCGCGCTTGGAATCTTCCATACTAAATCTCTTTAGTACGGTCTATATGTATCTGGACTGCAAAAGTCCCAGTAGTCTCTTGGATCTATCTCTGTAGATCTTGATCCCCAGAATGTATGAGGCATCACCCAGGTCCTTCATGGAGAACCGTTGTGACAAGAATAGCTTGACCGATTGTAGCATATGAATGTCATTTCCTATCAAAAGAATGTCGTCCACATACGAGACTAGGAACACGACAGTTCGTCCTACAATCTTCTTATAGATACAAGGTTCATCTTCGTTCTTGATGAAATCAAATTCCTTGATTGCCTCATCAAAACAGATGTTCTAGCTCCGCGATGCCTGTTTTGATCCATAAATGGATTTAAGTAACTTGCACACCTTCCCGCTGCTCCCACTGTTTACAAAACCTTCTGGCTGATCCATGTAAACGCACTCTTCCAAACAGCCATTTAGAAAAGCTGTTTTTACGTCCATCTGCCAGATTTCATAGTCATGGAAGGCAGCAATGGCAAGTAGGATCCGAATGGATTTGAGCATAGCCACTGGAGAAAAAGTTTCGTCATAGTCCATACCAGGTCTTTGACGAAAACCTTTTGCAACGAGTCTAGCCTTATAGGTTTCCACCTGCCCATCCACACCAAGTTTCTTTTTGTAGATCCATTTGCATCCAACGGGTTTTACCCCAGGTGGAGCAATATCCAAGGTCCACACTTTATTGGTGTACATGGACTCCATTTCGGATTGCATTGCATCCAGCCACTTATCAGAGTCCCTACTGATAATGGCCTGCCTGAAACTGGTAGGGTCATTTTCTTCCAAGATGCAATCCTCTCGATCCCCGTCTATGAGAAAACCGTAGTATCTCTCGAGCGGATGAGAAATCCTACCAGATCTGCGGAGTGGCTGAGGTTCGTTCGGGGTTATTGAATCCTGAGGTTCTGTCAAATCTTCAGTTTCATTTTGTGGTCGCTGAATTTCTTCCAGTTCTACCATGCTCCCACTAATTTCTTTTGCAAGAAACTCCATTTCTAAGAAAACGGCATGCTGAGCAACAAACACCTTCTGTTCCTCAGTGTGGTAGAACAGATATCCATAACCATTCTTTGGATATCCCACAAACTTACATAAAACTGACCGCGCCTCTTGTTTATCTGGTTTATGGATTTTAACATAAGCCGGACAACCCCATATTTTAAATCTTTTAAGATATGACCTTTTTCCATTCCATATCTTGAATGGAGTCTTAGGCACTGATTTAGACGGAACATCATTCAATAGATATGCCGTTGTCAAAAGTGCATGTCCCCAAAATGAAAGAGGCAACTCGGCACTACTCATCATTGAGCGAACCATATCTAATAGGGTACGATTCCTCCTCTACGATATACCGTTGTGCTGTGGTGTATAAGGAGGAGTAAGCTGAGAGAGAATACCATTCTCTTTTAAGTAATCTAGGAATTCCGTGCTTAAGTACTCCCCTCCCCTATCCGATCGGAGGATCTTGATACTTTTGCCAGTCTGGTTCTCTACTTCATTTCTGAATTCCTTGAATTTCTCAAAAGCTTCGGATTTATGTTTCATCAGATACACGTATCCGAATCTAGAGAGATCGTCAGTGAATGTGATGAAGTACGAGAACCCACCCCTTGCATGTATAGACATCGGACCACATACATCACTGTGTATGAGTCCCAAGAGCTCTGCTGCCCTTTCTTTATGTCCGGTGAACGGAGATTTGGTCATCTTCCCTTTGAGACAAGACTGACAAGTTTCATAAGATGAAAACTCGAACGTATTCAAGAGTCCATCTTTATGCAACTTACTTACTCTTTTCTCTCCGATATGACCAAGTCTACAATGCCACAAGTAGGATTCATTCGTATCTGAATTCTTCCTCTTGCGTGTGTTTTGTATATTAAGAACTGTATTCTGATTTAGAACGTAGATACCATTACACAGTGTACCTTCTGCAACCAGTACCTTATGAAGGTAGATGTTCATGATATTTCTATCAAGAACAAAGTTATATCCATCTTTATCGAGTAAAGAAACTGATATGATGTTGCAAACCATGGAAGGTACATAGTAGCAATCGTTCAAAATCATAGTATTGCCATTTGGCAACACTAGGTGATATTCACCGACGGCTGCAACATTAACTTGTGCTCCGTTCGCTACTCTGAGAGACATATCACCAGGTACAACTTTCCTACTTTTTCTCAGTCCCTGCAATAAATTACAGATATGAGATCCTGATCCGGTATCAAGTACCCAGGAGGTAGGGCTGACCGTAAAGCAGTTCTCAATTACAAGAACACCTGAAGTAGATGCAAAACCATGTTTCTTCTTCAAATGGGTATCCTTGGAATCCATACAATCCTCTTTCTCTTGCTCATACTTATGACTGTTGTCGTAAGTTAGAGCCGAACCAACGTTCCCCAGCCCCGAATAAGAATTCGGATCAGTCAAGCGATACATTTTATTATCTTGATTAGGGCGTGAAATGGTTGCTACCTGGAGAGAGAGAAAAGAAACACTCAGCGTGCGCTCTTGCAAGATTAGATTGATTTATTAATTTATCTAATAAGGATGGCTCCCACTGTTTCCTCAAATTCTTCTTCAAACCTTAAAAGAAGAACTAGTCAGGATTAATCGCACGTCACAATACTTACTTAACCTTTCAGCCAGGCTGGTGTTGGTACATCGAGGGAGGTTTTCCAACGCTTTCGCGAAGTTCCTTAATTAAATAACCTCTTTTCCTTGGAGGTGTAGCCCTGCTAACACCGTTCTAGACACCTACTTGGTTTATAGTATTGATTGTTAAGTGAAATATTCTCCCGAGAGTAATCCAACTCATCAGTGGGATCGGGATCCAACTATCATTGTGCGATGACCTAGATGGAATCCACTCTAGTTACCACACTCCAGAAGGTATGCTAAATCTACAAGTTTCAGTTTCTTTAGAAACTCCCGATGTGGTTTTTGCCCCTAACGGTTTATGACCTTGACTAGGTCAACAAATCATAAACCGCCAGTCAAGTTCTACCCGTCATAATCTTGATTGCATTAAACCCACCCGTACGTGCCCTTGACTAGGTCAACAAGGCTGCACGACTGTTCTAACCAATCACATTTGGTAATGCACAGAAAAATATCGCTTAGCTACCATTCACTACGCCTTGACTAGGTCAGCAAATGCAACACGAATACTAAATAATACCGATCCGAAATGACGGAGGGCTACGGCTGGGTTTTTGGCGAAAAAACCGTTAACGTAATCAACTTGATATAGTTGAAGGAACATGATTGCCTTTTTGAAAATATAGTGGCGAAAACTTTTGCTAAAAAGGTCACTCCCTGCGAAGGTATCTCGGCTCTTTCCTCGTCGAATGAGGTGCAGGATATTCCAAACTGAATACCTCGATGCAAAGCAAGAATAATCGACTATAGTGAAGTTATTACCCTGACGCAAACTTTTTATCCAAGGGGTCACTCCCGATGAAGGGATCTCGGCCCTTGCCTCGTCGAATGAGGTGCTGGGCATTCATAATCGAATACCTTTATGCAAAACAAAAGAGAACGTCCTTGCAATAACAGCTTTTTAAAAATTGTTCCAACAACGTCATTTAGGTTTGTTTTCTTGCATTAATTTAATGCGTCCCATCAGTTAATCCTACCATTGCAGAAAACAACGAAAATATGACGTACGCTTATGCCATCCGCATTCGCCACGGGGTCCCGTCATCACCCGTTAGGAAACTTTACTAACGACAGAGCGGGGGCTAGACTAGCGTGGATGCAAAACATAAGCAACGCCTACTAGATATCATATATAGATATACACATTCGTCAGATGCAATGATAGCCATTCCAGATCACAGATGAACACATTGGATATGCTAGGAATCCACGTTTCGTTCGAGCCTGCAACGAAAGACGGATTACACGGTCGCGATGAATAGCCAAAACCCCATCCTAGACCCCTATGGGTGCGGCAAACTACCCGCCAAATACCCGAAATGAAGCAACCTCCCTCCACAACGTGAGTAGGCCACTCGGCACTTCGAGGTACCCGGTAGTTTGTGCACCCCACCTTGGGTCTATCCTAGGAGTAAAAACAGTAAAAGAAATAATATACAATGGCGGCTACAACCTCATCCCGGATGTGCGGCCATACAAATAATATTATATCAATTTACATATTACATGAATTGAAAGATAAATAAAACTCTCATCTCACAACCCCCCGGCTATTCATCCGCGACAATCCAACGAATCCATATACACAAACCATCAACATTACAGATCACAAATATGCACAACCCCCACTAATCGACGTATAGCGATTAGCCGACGTTCAGTGCATATATTACATTACAGATATAACCCATTAGCCAAAGTCTACAGAACTTCGATCAAAAAAACGGATTTGTAACCACCCCAAACACAAATTTGTTCTCTGGAAAATCTAGGCAGAAACAACATATTCTAAAAATCCCAAAACACCATTCTAAGAACACTGCAGGAAAAACGATCCACGACCGAGTCAACTCGGCCGCGGATTTGCGGCAAGAAGCATGTTCTTGCCGCGGTTCCGCGGTGTTTTGACCGAGTCAGTGGGTCATTTTTCTTGTGTGTTCTTTAAAAACCCTGAGCCGATTTTTAGTGTATGTTAAATTATTTTTTGAACAGATTCGAAAATCGGCAGAAAGTTCAATTTTGTATGTGTTTTGCGGTTTTTTCTCCGATCGAAATTATAGATACTTTGCTAACATGCTAGTTTGTGTTTAGTTAGGCTCTGATACCACTTTTAGGTCCACGTTACCCACTCCGGATCTTTCGGGGAGGCGGAATAGGTAAAAATCAAAATTTTCCTCGATAGGTAACATGGACCGTTCATGAAGGATCTTGGCTAAACAAAACTTACACAAAATCTACAAGTTCTAACTACTATGTAGAATGGTTATACCTAGGTCTTGAACTCCTTCTCTTCTTGTTGTTCTCCTCCTTACTTGCTCCTTGTAATAGTTTATACGGCTCCTCCTCGTCGTCTCCTCTTTGTCGAAGATAGATCCACCCGAGGGTTCGAACTTGAGCTCCTACCTCAACCTAGAGATAACTAAGGTGCTTGGTTTGCTAAACCTAGAACCCTAGAAAGAGTAGAGAGTAGTCTTGGTGTTTTATCTCAAAGGAAAATGGTTCTCAACTCATGAGAGGGATTTTTCCTTGAGTTAGAGGAAGAAGGAGAGCAATGGATGAGAAAGAAAATGCAAGTGAGAATGATACCATTTTACAACCATGCTCTCATAATTTAGAAAAATGATAATAATAATAATAATTTACAATTTGTGATGGTGAGTTGATGAATGACCATTATCATTTCATTCATTAAATGCTTTTGCAAAGAATAAGAAGCATCTTTGAAAACAAATGATGATGATCAACAAGTCCACTTTGGTCAACCGGTCAACTAAGTCAACAAGTCAACAAAAGTGAAGGATTCAACTCAACCATGGCACAATAATTATTAACTAATATTATTAATCATATTTCCTATTCTCATTAGGGTTTGGAAAAAGACAACAGTCAACTGTGCATATACACCCGTACCATAACCCTAATGAGAATCCTCTGCCTCTGCCTCAGTCAACTGTGCATACACACCCGCATCCGTGATCCAAGGAACACGAATACAATGAGATAAAACTAACCCCAAAACATATACTAGGATCTGGCTTAAACCAAAGCCCACTAGTAATAACTGTCCGGACACCAAACGTGCACAAGTGCGCGGATGTGAACGAACCCCGTCGCAAAACCATGCGACCTCTACTCTGTTTTGCCCAATGGCGAAGAACCCTCTGTGTGGGACTCTAAAGACTCGACACTACGCTGGCAGTGGGTTTAACAACAGACCGCAAGCGGCACTAGCTGTACGTAACGGTCCCCAGGTAGATGCCGATAAGAAGACTGATGAGGTGAACCCATCCGAACTCCTACTGAGCCTGTATGTGACAATCTCCGTAAAGCCCGGTCTGTTCGTCTGAGAGTATCGCATGGCGGGCCTAGGGGCGGTAAACGTTATTCCCCTAATAGCGGTACAAGTCGTGCCGGAGTGTAGCCCAAAACACCCTGAGAAACTACTGGTAACACTACCAGCAAATCTCGCTTGCCCTGGCCAGGGACGACTATGTGTAATGGCTCTCCTAGATACAGCGCGATATCAACTCCTAATACCGGGAGAGACGAATCCTGTCTAACCGTCACTGCCTCCAAGTGCTTCGGGACTGCACCCAACTACTATCTGTTTGCATGACTCAGTAGAGCCGTGGTCGGGTAGTAATCTAAGAACAGTGGGAACACACTCGAGGCGAAGTGACAGTGTCAAGTTATCGGACTAAGCTGTACTCATGTCACCTGGGAACTGTTAATTGACGATAGGTATAATACCAACCAACAGTTCCCGACGAGTCCTGTCCAGTGTACTCGTAACCTAACGAGCACCTGCATACTATCTCCAGTACGACGTACTGATGGCTGTTGGACAGACCATCTCCCCTGCTGGGAAGAGAAGTGTATGCACCAGTCTACTCTGGAGTATCGATGCCCTGTCTCGATAATCCTACGACCAGGGACCAAAAATAAGGATGTGCTTATAGACTACCTATCCTCCACTAGTGTGATCGCCATCACAACGCCGGTAGTCAAGCAAAGATCCTAAGGGCTCCATCAATATGTATTAGCGATATGTTAAAAGAAATATATACACATATTAAGATAGAAACAATCCAAGTAGCATACTACCATGTCAAGCAAGACTGTCGTAAACCCATATATATATCCCAAGCCTCCAAAATGTATTATACAAACTAGTACTATACAATAATGGCCTCTAGGGCATACATATCTAACAAGTATTGCACATATAGAGATTGTGCATAAACTTTATTTCATATTATTACTTGTTGTGCTGGTACTTGTACCTATTGGACACTGCACTATTATTGACGGTTCATGTTGCACGAGCACTAATTGTATGCCACACACTCCGTCGATAATTGCCATGACACGCACAACCCATATACATACGTGATATTGTATTGGTTAGGAACATTTGAGACATTGATTCTTATTCCATTGCGCATATGAAAGGTAGCATACCTGTATGCCTACATGTTGTAGCTACACATATACTTGGAGGGTATTGCATCATTATTGACATGTATATACACATACCTAGCTACATGCTACACATATACCTGGAGGGTATTGCATCATTATTGACATGTATATACACATACCTATCTACATGCTACACATATACCTGGAGGGTATTGCATCATTATTGACATGTATATACACATACCTAGCTACATGCTACACATATACCTGGAGTGTTGGATGTATATGCCCTAGAGGCCAGTATTGTATATGTATACATATGGATACTAGGGATATGTATGTACAAAACAATCTTGCTCAGTTTTATTGTATATTATTCGACTTGTCTTTATCAGGATATGGGTATTTATTTGTATTGTTGATATATCTGGTTTGCACATATTGATAAAGACTCGATACGGTAGTATACTATTGTGGTTTGTCTTTATCTTAACATGGTATATGTCATACTCGTTATTACATATTGCGGTTACATGTTGATAAAGCCCCTAGGATCTTACTTGACTACCTGCGTTGTGATGGCGATCATACTTGTGGGAGCAGGGTAGTCCATACGCACATCCTTAAATGGTCTCTAGTCACGTGAGTATCAAGACTGGGCACTGATACTCCAGAGTAGACTGGTGTGTACGTTTCTAGCCCCGTCGGGGGATGGTTGGTCTCGCAGCCATTGGTCTGATGCACCTAAGATCGTATACAGGTGCTCACTGGGTGTGAGTACACTGGACAGACTCGTTGAGAACTTCCATATGGTATTATACCTATCGTCAGATGGAAGTTCTCAGGTGACATGTGTACAGGTTGGTCTTTGGACCCGAGATCGGCATTTGTCTCATGTGAGTTCCCACTGAACTTTGATCACTACCCTACCACGGCTCTACTGAGTCGTGCAAACAGGTTTTGGTTGGGTTCAGTCCCGAGCCACATGGAGGCAGTGAGCGATTGTCGGAGATTCGTATCTCCCGGTATAGGGAGTCGATATCGCACTGTGATTCGATCGGTCAGGACCATAAGATCTTGGCCAAGGCACTTGGGATTTACTGATAGGTTGATCGGTAGTTTCCCGGATTGGTCCTGAGCCACATCAGCACGACTTATCAGGTTGTTAGGGTCTAACGTTCACCATCCCCTAGACCCGGTATGCGATACTCTTTGACAAAGAGACCGGACTGTACGGATATTATCACGGATAGGCTCAGTAGGAGATCCGGATGAGTTTGCTCATCGGCCTTCTTTTCGACAGGTACCTGGGTAGCCGTTACGTACAGCTAGTGCCACTAACGAGCTTGTGGTTAAACCCACTACTAGAGTACTGTCGAGTCTTTAGAGTCCCACACAGAGGGTTTCCCTGATTCAGGCGAAATGATGTAGTAGCCGTATTAGATACGTGCAGGGTTCGATCGATTGATGTACTTGGTACTCGGATTTTCGATCGGACAGTTTGTAATACTAGCCGGCTCGGGTTTGAGTCGGATTATTAAATCAGGTATTGATTTAATAATTTACGTATATGTATTTCGATATATATATTCTAGTATTACGTTCTTCGTGTTATTCTGTCTCTTTTGGGCATTCGGATTATTAAATCAGTTTGTAATACTAGCCGGCTCAGGTATATTTGTACAGTAGACTGAAATCCGTATTTACTACAGATTTTCTTCTAGAGGGTGGCCACCTCATTATGTATTTTCCATTTATTTCATAAATGGAAATGAGGTGTAAAGTTAGAGTATAGGAGGAAAAGAGGTGACCATGCTTCAATAGTAGTCAAATGAATTTATAATTCATTTTGGGTTTACTATTGAAGCATGGTTGCTAATTGTTTAATGAAAGAATTGATATACAAAACCATTGTGTGTATTTTCTCTTTCATGCTTGATTCATTTTTCTCTCTTGAGCTCTCATCTCCTCCCTCCTCTAGCTTTCTCCTCCACCTTCATCTTCTTCCTCTTCACTACATTTCTCATGTGTTGAGATTGTAGGGCTCCTAGGCACGCTAATGAGGTCTCACAAGGCATCAACCATGCCAATTTCAAATTTTACGGATGCCGAGAAACCCTAATACGGATCGTTGACTAGAAGTTTAGGCGAAAAACGAAACTAGTTAAGAACTTAACTAAATGAGAGAGGCTACAACCTTTGTAGATCCGTTTCTCCACTTCCTTAGCTCCACGTAGGCGTCCTCTAGCTGTCCATCTCGAATCCAGGACTCAATCGTCGGCTTCATCGGAGAAATGGGCGGGCTAGGTCGTCGGCTTCGTGCCAAAGAAGATCTACGTCGAGGCATCACAAGTTCAAGCTCCAACTCCATCAAGTTGTGAAACTTGTGAAGAAAACACCCTATACTACTTGGCAAGAGGTAGAGGGTGAAGAAATAGGAGGTGGGTTCACTTTAGAATTGGATTTCTCACACTTTAGCACAAGTTGCCATTAATGGACTTAAGCTTTTTCTTTGAAGATGAAGAAGAAGATGAAGCTAGAATATGATAAGTCCTTTTTTTTTTGAAAATAGAAAAGAAAATACTTATCATATACTAACTATGGTAGAGTGTAGAGAATAGACCATGGTTACTTGGAATGGTTAGGGTTAAGCATGAAGACAAGAATGGTTACAAAGTCAAAGCTTCATTAAGCTTCAACTAGAAACAAAGAAAGCCACCATTCTCTCCAAAATCTTTTCCAAATAAATGAATAAATAAATAAATGAATAAGCAAAACCCTAATCATCTACTTAACTTTGGTTTGATTCTTTACAGTTAACCAATTAAACATGCATCATCAAACATGATACAAACATGTGCACAAAAGTATATCACATATACAACTTGCACATCAAGTGAGAAAATCCATTTAAAGTGAACCAATACTAGTTAATGCAAAGTAATATATCAAATATATAATTATACATTAAATCATTAAATCAACACTTGATTTAACGATCCGGTCATATCGCATATAACCGACTAGTATCCTATGTATCGGCTTATGGAATCAGTCCTTGATTCGATATCTAGGTTATATCGAATATAACCAATCGATACATTCATCGCGAGAATGGAATACGGTATCACATACACGCATTATTCTCGGTCCTGCACTTATCTCATATGCGCTCCTATTTCGTTTCGCTTGATCCAGGAAACCTCTGTGTAGGACTCTAAAGACTCGTCAATACGCCGGTAGCAGATGATGATCATATCAAGCACCTACAAGCCGCAAGCGGTCTGCTAAACGTAACGGCCATCCGGGTATTGAGCGATCAGAAGATCGACGAGCTAGCCCGCTCACACTCCTGTGAATCCAACCAGTAACACTTACCGTACAGTCCGGTCTGTTCGTCTGATATGTCGCATATCAAGTCTAGGGGTGGTAAACGTCAGACCCCAATAACCGATAAGTCGTGCCGATGTGAGGCTCATAACGGGTCGAGAAACTACTGGTAACACTTACCAGCAAATCTCTGATCAGCCCTGGCCAGGGACTTCCCTGTTACGGCCAATCGAGCACAGCGCAACATCAACCCCCAATACCGGGAGAGACGAAACCCCTCCTATCGCTCATTGCCTCCATGTGACTCGGGACTGTGCCCAAAGACCACTGTTTTGCACGCCCTCATGGACGTGGTAAGGTGGAGATCAAAGCACAGTGGGAATCACACAAGACTCTATGACGATCTCGGGTCTACAGACTAACCTGTACAAGTGTCACCTGAGAACTGCCATCTGACGTGAGGTATAATACCATCTGGGAGTTCTCGGCGAGTCCGTCCAGTATACCCAGTCTATACTGAGCACCCGTATACTATCTCTGATGTCAAACACCAATGGATATGGGATCATCCATCGCCCATCTCATGGGTCGAGAAGCGTATACGCTAGTCTACTCTGGTATATCGATGCCCCGTCTCGATACACCCACGACTAGGGACCTTGAAGGATGTACTTATGGACTACCATGTCCCCACTAGTATGATCTGCATCATAGTCCAGGTAGTCAAGTACACATCCTAAGGGCTTTACCAACATGTAACTATAAGACAGTATAAAGAGACAAGTGTACATGTTCAGATAAAGAGTAACCAGATAGCATACTATCATATCGAGCAAGATAGTCATCTCTATATATATGTCTAAGCATCCAATATAATATACATCATCTGTACAATACTGGCCTCTAGGGCATACATACAACTAACAATCTCCCACTTGCACTAGGGCCAGCTGCTGTAGTATCGCATACCGAGCATCCCGAAGAGTCTCTCAAACTGTATCTGGGGAATGGCCTTCGTGAGTGGATCCGCCGTGTTGTTCTTCGTGTCAACTCTCCTGACCTCGATCTCCCGGCGATCAACTATCTCCCGGATCAGGTGATACCGCCTCAGAATATGCCTGGATCGCTGATGGGACCTAGGTTCCTTGGCCAAAGCCACCGCTCCATTGTTATCGCAATACAAAGGTATTGGAAGCTCAATGGATGGAACCACTCCAAGTTCAGTAATGAACTTCTTGATCTAGACAGCCTCTTTAGCAGCATCGTTGGCAGCGATGTATTCAGCCTCCATCGTCGAGTCTGCCACGGTTTCCTGCTTGGAACTCTTCCAGCTAACCGCCCCTCCGTAAAGGGTAAAGACAAAGCCCGACTGCGACTTAGAGTCGTCCTTATCACTCTGGAAGCTCGAATCGGTAAAGGACTCCACTTGGAGTTCTCCGTTACCATACACCAAGAGCATCTCTTTAGTCCTTCGTAAGTACTTGAGAATGCTCTTCACAGCTGTCCAGTGACTCTCTCCAGGATCAGCTTGATACCTGCTCGCTATACTTAGTGAGTATGCAACATCGGGTCTGGTACATAGCATCGCTTACATGATAGAGCCAACAGCTGAAGCATAGGGTATCCCTTGCATGCGAGCTCTCTCCAAATCAGTCTTGGGAGACATCTCTTTGGAGATAGTGACTCCAGAGATCATGGGCAAGTTCCCACGCTTGGATTCTTCCATACTAAACCTCTTTAGTATGGTGTCAATGTACCTAGATTGGGAAAATCCCAATATCCGTTTGGATCTATCTCTATAGATCCTGATTCTCAATATGCATGAGGCATCACCAAGATCTTTCATCGAGAATCTTTGTGATAAGAAGAGCTTGACTGATTGCAGCATAGGAATATCATTTCCTATCAAGAGTATGTCATCCACGTACAATACGAGGAAGACAACCTTACTCTCTGCCACCTTCTTGTAGATACAAGGTTCATCTGGGTTTTTGACGAAATCAAACTCTTTGATAACGACGTCAAAGCAGATGTTCCAACTCCGCGATGCTTGCTTTAATCCATAAATGGATTTAAGCAGCTTGCACACCTTCCCGCTGCTCCCACTGTCTACGAAGCCCTCTGGCTGAGTCATGTACACACACTCTTCTAAATCACCATTTAGAAAGGCGGTCTTAACATCCATTTGCCAGATTTCGTAATCATGATATGCAGCGATGGCAAGCATGATCCGGATGGATTTAAGCATACCCACTGGAGAAAAGGTTTCGTCATAGTCCACACCTGGTCTTTGACGAAAACCCTTTGCTACAAGTCTAGCTTTGAAAGTCTCCACTTTCCCATCTACACCAAGTTTTTTCTTGAAGATCCACTTGTTCCCGATGGGTTTTACCCCTTCAGGAGCAACATCCAAAGTCCAAACTTTGTTGGTGTACATGGATTCCATCTCGGACCGCATAGCATCCAGCCATTTCACTGAGTCCCTACTCGTGATGGCCTGCTCGAAGCTAGTTGGGTCATCATCCTCCATGATGCAATCCTCGCTCCCACCATCCATGAGAAAACCGTAGTATCTCTCAGGTTGGCGAGGAACCCTACTAGATCGGCGGAGAGGCTGAGGTTCATTGGGAGCTACTGAATCTTCTGGTTCCACTAAATCTTCAGTTACGGTTTGTGTATCTGGAAATTCTTCCAACTCTACCACTTTGCCACTAATTTCTTTTTCAAGGAATTCCTTTTCTAAAAAGGTGGCATGTCGAGAAACAAACACTTTTTGTTCCTCTGTACGGTAGAAAAGATATCCATGTGAATGTTTGGGATATCCCACAAACTTGCATAGAACTGACCGTGCCTCGAGTTTGTCCGGATTTTGCCTTTTGACATAGGCCGGGCAACCCCATATCTTAACTCGTTTAAGACATGGTCTCTTCCCACTCCATATCTCATATGGTGTGGTAGGTACAGATTTAGATGGAACTTGATTCAATAGGTATGCTGCTGTCTCCAGCGCATATCCCCAGAAGGAAATAGGTAACTCAGCTGTGCTCATCATAGAGCGCACCATATCTAATAGGGTGCGGTTCCTCCGTTCTGATACACCGTTGTGCTGTGGTGTATAGGGAGGAGTCAACTGAGAGAGAATCCCATTCTCTTTTAGGAAGTCCAGGAATTCATTGCTCAAGTATTCACCTCCTCGATCAGATCGAAGGATTTTAATACTTTTTCCGGTTTGGTTTTCGACTTCTTGTTTATATTCTCTAAATTTCTCAAAAGCTTCTGATTTGTGTTTCATCAGGAACACATATCCGAATCTAGAGAGATCGTCAGTGAATGTAATGAAGTACGAAGAACCATCCCTGGCATGTGTAGACATGGGACCGCATACATCACTATGTATCAGTCCCAAGAGTTCGGTAACTCTTTCTCCGTGTCCCGTAAACGGAGTTTTGGTCATCTTGCCTTTGAGACATGACTGGCAAGTGTCATAAGATGAAAATTCAAACTGATTTAAATATCCATCTTTATGCAACTTAGCTAGTCGTGTCGCATTGATGTGACCCAGTCTACAATGCCACAAGAAGGATTCGTTCAGTTCAGAACTCTTCCTCTTGTGTGTGTTTGCTATACTTAGAACTGTAGATTGATTTAGAACATAAATGCCATTGCACAACGTGCCTGATCCAACCAACTTTTGGTTACGGAAAATGTTCATAACATTGTCCTGTAATACAAAATTATATCCCTCTTTACTCAACAAAGAAACCGATATAATGTTGCATATCAGGTTCGGCATGTAATAGCATTCGTTCAGAGCCAATGTATTACCAGTTGGTAATACAAGGTGATATTCCCCGACAGTCTTAGCAGCAACAATTGCACCATTTCCAACTCTAATGTCTTTATCACCTTCTCCAAGTTCTCTACCTTTCTTAAGCCCATGTAACTGATTACATATATGGGATCCCGACCCGGTATCTAATACCCAGGACGTAGGGCAAATGGAGAAACAGTTCTCTGTAACGAACACACCCGAAGAAAATGCATCATCATGTACTTTCTTCATTCGGGTGGCATGGGAATCCTGGTATTCCCCTATATCCTGTTCCTTCCTATAACTCTTATAAGAAAGAACGGAACCAACGTTCCCCAGCACAGTATAACATGCGGGTTCAGTCAATACATCCATATTATTATCTTTATTAGGGCATGACATGGTCGCTACCTGGAGAGAGAGAGAAGAAAACACTTTAGCGTATGCTCTTGCAAGATCAGATTGGTTATTATCTTATCTAATTAGGATGGCTCCCACTGGTTTTTATCAAATCTTCCTTCAAACCCTAAAAGGAAAGACTAGCTGGGATTAATTACACCCTACAACTTCGTCGATCTTTCAGCCAGGCCAGTGTCGGTACTTTGAGGGAGGTTCCCCGTGCTTTCGCACGGACCTAATTAATGTAAACCTCGTTTTCCCAGAGGCGTAACCCCGTTGACACCTTTCTAGACACCTACTTGATCGGCTAATTGTAATGTGTAAAACTCTCCCAGGAGTAACTCTTACTCGCAGTGGGTATCGGGATCCAACTATCTCATAGAAGGTATGCAATCTCATTGCAAATTTCAACACTTGAAATTCCCGATAATATTTTGCCCCTAGCGTCCTATGACCTTGACAAAGGCCAACAAATCATAGTCCGCTAGTTAAGTTCAACCCGTCATTTCTTAATTGAATCAAACCCACCCGCACGGCCCTTGACAAAGGCCAACAAGGTCGTACGACTACCCTGAAACAATCTGCATCACATGCATAAGCAGATAAGTACTATTCAGCTACCGCACACTACGCCTAGACAAAGGCCAACAAACGCAGCACGAATACTAAACAGGACTTATCTGAAATGACGGAGGGCTACGACAGGTTTTTCTGAAAACCTATTGCGTAATGAACTTGATATCGTTGTAGAATCAAATGAAGTTTTGAAATGGAGCAATTTTGAGGCTTTTCTAGTTTTGCTAAAGGGGTCACTCCCGGTGAAGGGATCGTCGGCCCTTTCCTCGTCGAATGAGGTGCGGGATATATCATATATATCACTGTGCAAAGCAGAAACTATAGAAGCAATCAAAAACAAACCGAGTGTGTAGCATCTGCCAGTTATTGCTAAAGGAGTCACTCCCGGTGAAGGGATCTCGGTCCTTTCCTCATCGAATAAGGTGCAGGGTATATCATATATATCGCTATGCAAAGCAAGAACTGTAGCTACCTGTTTTGTTTAAAATTTGATTCTACAACATCATTTGGTTTCTTTTATTTCATTAATCACATTAATGAAGTCCCATCATTTAAATACCTAAACATCACAGATAAATACGACGTACACTTATGCCATCCGCATTCGCCTGGATGTCCCCTCGTGCACCGTTAGGTTAGGTAACTAACGATAGAGCAGGGCAGGGCTAGTGCGAGTGCAAAACATAAGTAACGTCTATATAATATATCACATATACTATATAAAGTATCTATCACAGAACATCATATGATCACATCACAGATATCGTAGCAGAAGAAACATATGAAACATTGGATATACTAGGACGTCCGTGTTTTCAATACGAGCCAGTATAAAACACGGATTCCACGGTCATGATGAATAGCCAATCCCACACCCCTAGACCCCTACGAGAGCGGCAAGCAACCCTACTAATTCTAGGGTTAGGAGACCGGGACTCAACTCCTCGAGATGGTCTCCCACTGAACCCTAGAACCCGGTTACTTGTGCTCCCCTCCTTGGGTCTATCCTAATGCGGAAAAGTAAATAATATACAAAGGGTGACAGCTTCCGCAACCTGGAAGTGCCCCAAATAAAAGAATATTACATACAAGTTTTTACATGAATGAAAATGAAAAACACTCATCTCACATAAAAAACCCCGGCTATTCGAACACGACAATCCAATATAACATATCCAGCAACACATAACATCACATGTCATCAACGTAAGTAAATATGCGCATCCCAATTGTCGTTGACATATAGCAACGAAACCGGGGATATCACATATTACACTTACGGTCACAGAAAAGAAAGTGTAAAACTACAACAGTTGGAATCCGCAACCTCTTTAGACATCACATGCCTAATCAAATGAAATACTTAGACATCACATGCCTAACAGTTATAAACCCCGCATTTTAGTCTCATTATCGAAAACTCTTTTCAATATCAAATGAAACTAAACCGCTAGATTTATAACATTCATTCAGTTATCTCATAACTGTTTGTGAATTCCAATTATTGTATCCCATTCCGGATAAATAGAAAATATTAAACTTTCCGATCGAACATTCGAACACCCAAGTTTTCCCGAAACCGTTCAACACATGAAATAGGTTCAAAGACATTCACTTCATGCCTCAGTACCAACGGTCTAGCCGTAGAAGGGTCAAGCCAACGCCTCACATGTGGCACGCCGTACTGCCCCAAACCCGAAGGTTCAAAGGGCAGTTCAAGACGGTCACATAATCGAGTTAAGGTTTGTTGTCTTCTAGAGGGACCATCGCATTACTTGCACTACTTAGAACGTCCTTAAACCACAGAAAAATCCAACACTTGGAAATTTTCCGGCAGGGGAAAAGTTGGGTATTTATATCCGGTCGAACCTTTTAACATATTCTAAAATATCCGGAAAGCCACATAGACAAGGTTTGATAATCCGATCGAATCGGCGATTCCCAATACAACCCCAGAACACTCAACTCTTGAGTCAAATTAAAAATTCCCAGAAAATTCAGCATAATAAAATAGGAATTACTGTGCAAAAATGGACAGATGATGTCATCAGATGGCCGCGGAACCGCCGCAGAAGCCAGGCTTCTGCCGCGGTTCCGCCGCTCCCTTAGCAGATCATGGGATAAATTTTGCATCGTAATTCTTAGAATTCCCTGCTGAATTTTTTAAGCATTTTTAATATGGAAAAATCCCAGATTTTAGAAAAAGTCCAGAGAGCATATCGGGAATTAGGGTTTCGGTTCGATCGGGTTTCAAACGTCGTCTAGACTTCGCCTAAGGCTCTAGCTAGTCTCTGATACCACTGTAGGGTTCCTAGGCACGCTAATGAGGTCTCACAAGGTATCAACCATGCCAATTTCAAATTTTACGGGTGCCGAGAAACCCTAATACGGATCGTTGACTAGAAGTTTAGGCGAAAAATGAAACTAGTTAAGAACTTAACTAAAGGAGAGAGGCTACAACTTTTGTAGATCCGTTTCTCCACTTCCTTAGCTCCACGTAGGCGTCCTCTCGCTATCCATCTCGAATCCAGGACTCAATCGTCGGCTTCATCGGAGAAATGGGCGGGCTAGGTCGCCGGCTTCGTGCCGAAGAAGATCTACGTCGAGGCATCACAAGTTCAAGCTCCAACTCCATCAAGTTGTGAAACTTGTGAAGAAAACACCCTATACTACTTGACAAGAGGTAGAGGGTGAAGAAATAGGAGGTGGGTTCACTTTAGAATTGGATTTCTCACACTTTAGCTTAAGTTGCCATTAATGGACTTAAGCTTTTTCTTTGAAGATGAAGAAGAAGATGAAGCTAGAATATGATAAGTCCTTTTTTTTTTTTGAAAATAGAAAAGAAAATAGATACTTATCATATACTAACTATGGTAGAGTGTAGAGAATAGACCATGGTTACTTGGAATGGTTAGGGTTAAGCATGAAGACAAGAATGGTTACAAAGTCAAAGCTTCATGAAGCTTCAACTAGAAACAAAGAAAGCCACCATTTGTTGGAGATAGTGCCCTCAGAGTCAATTATTAGGTCACAGGTACGTGATTGTAATGATTGAGGGAGGACCTATCCCAGTAGGACAGTCTTGCTCGAGATGATAGTATGCTATCTGGTTTACCTTTATCATCGTGTACTGCTTTAGGTGACATGACACGTCGCTATTACACGTTGATAGAGCCCCTAGGATTCTTGCTTGACCACCAGCAGTATGAGGGCGATCATATAAGTGGGAGCTGGGGGTCTATAAGCTTATCCTTAAAAGTTCCCTAGTCGTGGGAGTTTCGAGACTGGGCATCGATACTCCATTAGTAGACTAGTGTATACAGTCGAGACCCCGACGAGGGGCGGTGGCCGGTCTCACAAGCCACTGGTGTCAGTTGGATCACCTAAGATGTATACAGGTGCTCATTGGGTTATGAGTACACCGGACAGGACTCGCCGGGAACATGCTAGTTGGTCATATACCAGACGTCAGATGGCAGTTCCCTGGTGAAATGTGTGCAGGTTAGTTCATCGACCTGGGGATCGTCATTTGTCTCGTGTGAGTTCCCACTGTACTTTGATTACTACCCTACCACGGCTCAAAGGAGTCGTGCAAACAGGTTTTAGTTGGGTACAGTCCCGAGCCACATGGAGGCAGTGAGCGTATCTTCAGGGGTTCGTCTCTCCCGGTATTGGGGGTGAGGTCGTGCTGTGTCTAGGAGAGCCATTACACAAAGTCCTTGGCCAAGGCAAGGAGATTTACTGGTAGGTATTCCAGTAGTATCTCAGGGTGTTCTGGGCTACACTCCGACACGACTTGTACCGCTTTTGGGGGTCTGACTTTTACCAACCCCCTAGGCCCGCCATGCGATGCTCATAGACGAACGGACCGGACTGCACGGATATTGTCACTGACAGGCTCAGTTGGGTGTCGGGGTGAGCTTCCTCATCGACGTCCCATTTGGTCAGTACCTGGTAGCCCGTCACGTATTGGCTTATACCTCTGACGTGCTAGTGGTTAAATCCACAACCAAGGTGTTGACGAGTCTTTAGAGTCCCCCACATTCTGTTACTCAGCTTTCGGGCGAAAGGTTGTAGAGGCCGTATGGAGATATGGCAAGGTCCGATCAGATACATGCGGTATTGCACGGATCAGGATCGGACAGTTTGTACTATAGGCCGTATGGTTATATGGCAGGGTTTGATCAGATACGTGCGGTATTGCACGGATCAGGATCGAACAGATATTACTAGCCGGTTTTGGTATAAGCCGGACCTAGTATAGTACAGTGTAGACTTTGTCTCATTGCATTTGTATTTCGGTCGAAATACAGATGCGGGTGTGTATGCACAGTATCGGGGTTTTCCCGTAATTTATTACGGGACCAGTTTTCTGGAGTTGCCAGTTTGCTTTCCGTTTCGGCCAATTTCCATTGTTCCGTTCATTGGCCGAAGATTGGTGGAGGAGGGCTTATTTGCATTGTTGCAAATAAGTGTTTGTGGAGGGGTTCTTTGCTTATTGTTGTATCATGACATCTTTTCATTGACCTTGACCTCTTCTTGTCATGATGGCATGACTTTTGGCTCATCATGGTTGTTGATGATGAGGTTGGTGGTTGGTGGTGGAGTATTGGTTTTGCTTGTGATCATTACTTGATATCATAACCATTCCTTTCTCTCTCTCTTTTGATTATGGTTGTGGTTGGATCTTTTGTTTTTTGATGATATCACTCCCTCACTCTCATTCACTCCCTCCATCCTCTCTTGTGGCCGGCCACTATGTGCAAGGGTTGTCCAAAAATTGTGTGGGTGTATTTTTGGTTCATATCATGCTCCAAAATACCCACTAGCTCCTCCACATTGTTCTTGTTTCATCCCTCCACCATATGGCACCTCCATGAACCCCAAAAGAGACAATAGCTCACTACACATTCTACAGCGAATCTTGGGCACGTCGAGTAGCCGGCTTCGTGCCCGAGTTGCCTCGGCATTGAGGTGGGAGCCCGTAAACAAAGTAGGCGATGTGGTGCACTTCCGGCGACGAGGAGGAGACGGGACATTCCGCAGGAGATCGGGACCATGACGAGAAGACCGGAGGACTTGGATCGTCGGTATATCTCTAACCCATCTTGTTAAGTAGCTTAGACTAGTTAATGGTTCGATCCGGGTTATAGTGCGCGGTGGTGCCGGTTTGCTAAGTCCGCAAAAATTTAAGTTATTCACCGCTTCCGCATTCCGGCGTCGGATTGACGGCCGGGGCGCCGCCGTGCACTTACAGTGGTATCAGAGCCTCGCCATTAACTTCGTCTAGCTTTATGTAATGTGTTTGCATTTCCGATTGATCAAAAAGTTCCAAAACCCGTATTACCTTCGCATCAGTTTCTGTTGAAAATTTTTGGTCTCGAAATTTTTTTCAGGTTATAAAATATTGATGTACTGGAAAATCTAAGAGTTCTGTAAAAATTTGACGAAGTAACTCCACAATTGGAGCGCGGAACCGCCGCGAAAACCCCATTTGTGCGGCCCTTCCGCCGCGCACTATTCACATCACTTCACCAATTTTTTACAGAGGCCTTCTGGGATTAAAATATGGGTTTTGGAATATTAAAGTTGGGCCAATTGTTTCTGTGAGTGCTACAGTTTTCTTTGGGGCCCACTTGTTAATTGTTTGATCAATCGGAAATTTTTTAAACACATTTTTCACAGTATTTACATTATATCTGCGACCGTGAATGTCACTCGATCGGTAAATCCGGTCTAACTGCTATAGCCCGGTTAGACGGATTTGCGAACGTGACTTTCACGTTGATGTTCTATGTATTTGCTGTGATGTTGCGGATCGGTCGTGGGGGATAGCCTGGATGCAATGCTAGTACAGTTTTGTTGTATTATGTACATTTGATATTGCGGGGCGAGCGTCCGACATGTGGACTGCCGTCACTGCCTGACTGTATTATTATTTTGGGGCACGACCTGGTTGCGGTCGATGTACCCGGTGTATGTATATTTTACTTTCTGTACTAGGATACCCCGCGGAGGGGTGCACGGGTAGCCGGGTTCTAGAGGGCAACGGGCCCGCATCTCATGGCATTGAGACGGAGGGGGCTTCACTCTAGGATTGGCGGGCTATTCGCCGCACTCGTAGGGGGTACAGGTTGACCCAGGAGGGGTGCCCAAGTTGCCGGATTCCGTGAAGTGCTGGGTGGTCCATTCACGGCGCTGAAGGGGGCTGCCTCGCTTCAGGTTTTGGCGGGTGACTTGCCGCGCCCGTAGGGGTCTAGGATTTCATTGCACAGGCTATCCACACGACCAGGGGAACGTCGGGTTTCAGTAGTGGCTCTGTGAAACCCGGGGATCCCAGATATCTGTATTGTTTCTGTGATGCTGTTCATTTTCTGTGATGTTGCATTTTATTCACGCCTTGAGCGAAATATAATATATTGGTATATATATTAGTAGATGTTGTATATGTTTTGCATCCGCGCTAGTCCAGTCCCCGCTCTGTCGTTAGTAAGCTAACCTAACGGGTAATGACGGGACCCAGTGGCGAATGCGGATGGCATATACGTACATCAGTATATTTTCGTTCTTTGTGGTGTGATCAATTGATGGGACTGCATTGATTCGGATCAATGCAAGTTAAAAACAAACCTAATCTGATGTTGTTGGAACACTTTTCAAAAAGCTGTTATTGCAAGGACGTTTACTTTTGTTTTGCATCGTGGTATTCATTGGAATATCCTGCTCCTCAGTCGACGAGGCAAGGGCCGAGATCCCTTCACCGGGAGTGACCCCTTGGACAAAAGTTTGCGTCAGGGCAATGACTTCACTATAGCCGATTACTTTTGCTTTGCACCGTGGTATTCAGTTGAAATATCCTGCACCCCATTCTACGGGGAAAGAGCCGAGATCCCTTCACCGGGAGTGACCTCTTTAGCAACGGTTTTCGTCACTATATTTTCAAAAAGCTATTCGTTCCTTCGACGATATCAAGTTCATTACGTTAAAGGTTTTCGCCAGAAACCATTCGTAGCCCTCCGTCGTTTCATATGGGTAGTCAATAGTATTCAAGCTGTGTTTGTTGGCCTTAGTCAAGGCACAGTGTTTGGTAGCTATTGGGTATTCATATGCTGCATAGATAGATGCGTTGGTTTGGGATAGTCGTATAGCCTTGTTGGCCCTAGTCAAGGGCTTGTACGGGTGGATTCAAATTAACCTGGATAATGACGGGTAGAACTTGACATGTGACTTATGATTTGTTGGCCTTAGTCAAGGTCATAAGAGCATGGGGCAGAAATCACATCGGGAGTTTCAAAAGAACTGAAACTTGCCAGATATGCGCATACCTTCTAGAGTGTGATAGCGTGAGCGGATTCCGTCACGTTATCATGCAATGATAGTTGGATCCCGATTCCCACTGATGAGTTAGTTTACTCCTCGGATAACCCCGACTAATTCTTCTTTCAGGTTTGGAGGAGAATTTGAGGTACAGTGGGAGGATTCCAGATTAGATAAATTGGTGACCATTCTGATCTAGGTTAGAGTGCACGCTGAGTGTTTCTTTTCTCTCTCTCTTTGGCAGCGACCATTGACCCGACCCTAAGACTTTGACTCAGTGACCAAGTTGACCGAACCTTCTTAACACCGGCTTTTGGATTGTCAGAGTTGCAGACCTCTTTGCCACTCGTACTTTTACTCTTTTCTCCGGGACACCCCGTATTACTACGAACGTCCACTTCCATTGGACAAAACCATCGTATGGTTAGATACGAACTCGAAAGAATTTATTCGAGGATGGTTTCCGGTTCTGGAGAAAACGGATAGGATTATTCAGTTGTCTTTTCCTTTTACCCTCTCTCAGGTTATGAGTACTCCTTGGTTTAGGGGTAGTACACCTATTACGCAAATTGGATTGTCTTCTTCCAAACCTTAGGCTGGTGCCGACCGGTAGGGAATGAAGAAAACCAATTAGCATAACGATGGTGTGCAGAAGGTATTAAGTTCAGACAAAGCAAGGGATTAGTAAGAGGGCAAAGTAAATTGCAACAGATATTCACGACCAAACCAAATATTTCGTTACCACTCCCACATCACCTTTGTATTTCTCCAGGACACTCCGTATCACTACGAAGATCCCATTTTATTGGATAATCCATCGTATGGTTATATACGAACTCGAAAGGAACTCGTTCCAGTTCGGGGATGGATTCTGGTTCAGGAGAAATAGGAATAAGGTTTATTCGGTTGTCTTTTATCTTCACCCTCTCTCATTGCGAGTGTTCCTAGGATTGGGACAGTACACCCATTATGCTTATTGGATAGTCTTCTTCCAAACCATAGGCTGGTGCCGAACGGTAGGGAATGAAGAAAACCATTTGGCCTAAAGGGGTGTACAGAAGGTAAAGACTAAAGACATATGAAGGGATTTGGAGAGGTGGCAGGGAACTCTACGGTTACAGTCGTGAATCTGGAAGAGGCATTACTAGGAATACCAGAATACCCCATCGGAACATTTCAATGTTTCAGTTTCACTGTGTAATGTTAAAGGAAAACTGATTTCCCGATTAGATACTTACTCCAGGGTATGTATTTACCAGGTACGATTCTCACATCTGTATGGTTTTACAGATGATGAGTGGGAGTAAGTTATTGGGAATTGGGTGATTATCCTCATTATATCGGGATTCGTTGTAATCGGTGATATTTGAGGAAATCACCTGGGCTGTTTGCCGGTCGGCAAATATTTGGTTTTGAATATCCGCTGTTATGCACCAATTTCAAATTGATATATTTGTACGTCTATTTTCATAGAGTGAGATATACCTTTCTGAAATTATGTCTACGACATTTACCTATATCAGTGGATGGTTAGGTAAGGAGCATTAAACAGCGGTGTAATTCTTCTTAACCATAAGAACAGTTTTCCACCTACGACACACAGTGAATGAGTTATCAGACTCAAGGGACTTATACAGAGTATTGTATGTTGTCCAGGGTCCATCAGGACAGAGGGGTTGGTCCTCGTACTACATTCAGTTTACTTATGACTTCTCTAGTTTTTAGACAGGTGTTTCGTGGAAACACAGGGTCCGAATTTGGAGAAGTTATTGGTATTTGAATAGAGTGGAGAACCAGGTGTCACAATTATCGGGATTCTTCAAAGTGATCGAAGATGTAGATACTTGTGTATGGTGTTCAGTTGATAGTAATGATTAAGAGAACTTGCTTCTCTTTCAGGTTACTCATAATTGGAAATGCTTCCTAAGTTGAGTAACGCTGATCGGCCTCCTTCCATTTAGTTGACATGCACTGGAGACAGTTGCATGATTTGGATCTGGTTCAATTAAATCAGTGCCTCTGTTTCTATATTGGATATAGAACAGTTCATATCTTAACATTGTTAAGGTACGGGGAGTTGTCCGGTTTATGCTTAAAACCAGACACTGGACAACTCAAGGCACGTTTCTGTAATGGCTGTTTGTGGGTTGGCCCAGGCTATGACGCGGGTTGACTTTCTACCATCTGGAAGATCAATAGCAATATTGTTCTTGACTCGCCACAGTTTTATTAAAAATGGATTTTTTCAGAAAAACAGTAGTGGGAGTATGGTAGAACTGGAAGTGATTCCAGAACCACAAACGATTACTGAAGATTTGATAAGGAACCTAAAGATTCAATCTGAATTGACATTCCATTGGCCACTCCGCAGATAAGGTGGGTAACTTCAGGCACCCGAGAGGTACTCCGGTAGCCTCAAGGACGGTGACAGGGAAGTTCTTGTTTACCCACAATTACCATTGCTGTTGTTCCAGGCTGCGAGACCCGGCGGGAGGATGAGTATAGCGTCGTTCTAAACTAGTTTTAGAAGTGCACGTCTATATGACTCTGCCAGAGGGTTGTCGAAGTCAGTGGGAGCAGCGGAAGCATTGGTGGACAGGTAGCTTATGTCTATTTATAGACTAGAGCAGATGTAGTGGAGAAAGATCATCTATTTCTGACGTGACAGTCATGGGTTTGACTTCATCAGAATAGGGGATGGATCTGTTGAGAAGGTAGTAGGGTGTGATATCCTGGTATTTGGATGATATACACAGAGTAGGAAAGGAAACTCCTACACTACGATCGGTTATAGTTTGGTCGTCACACAGTTGTTTCTCCATAAAGGAAATGGATTTTATATCAGACATACTGGTTACTAGATCTATGGTCTTAGATCTAGATTTGGGTGGTTTCCCAATCAGGGTACTTGACAGCGTTCTAAGAGTATTTAGGATGGACGACTCCTGGCACGGTAGTGTACCTGCAGGTAATGGAGTCACCCTCTCCAAAGGTGTCTTACAGACTAAAGGGGAGAGGGACGGGCATGATTGGCAGATCACTTGCTCAGGCAATTGAGTCAATCGTGAGATGTCAAGTACCACACCAGATGTTGTTCTTGCACTAGATGCAATAAGTTGACATTAATCCAATCCTGGAGAAACAGTCGGAAGCAGTTTTAGAACATAAGTGGATGTTCTAGGGAGATGATAACGACAGCCTCATTCAGGAGACAGTTATCATTCCAGGCTTCCAATGTGACATGGACGACAAGAAGGTTGTCAGAGTTATAGTTTTCCTTCTGATGAGGGGCAGTATTTTGGACAGGTGGTCCAAGGCAATACTGAGGGAGGCATGGCGCGCAGGATACTGATTAAGTTCAGTTGACGATATAGTCTAAGAAGTTTGGATTTGGAGTTCATTTATGAGCTATGTCCCATCAGACATCCAGACACATTCTAAGACAGGTATTGCTCATTTCGGGAGATAGGTTTCTCCGCGAACTTGAGATATAGAGAGACATAGAAAGAAACAACTAAGCGGATCCACTCACTGAGGCTATTCCTCGAACGCAATAGTTCCGCAAACGAGCTTTGTAGACTAGTAGAGGAGTTGGGTGTTCGGTATCACACGGGCTGTGAGTATGCGACATCGCAATAATTAGCCTTGAGTGCAAGTGGGAGATTGTTGGAGATAGTGCCCTCAGAGTCAATTATTAGGTCACAGGTACGTGATTGTAATGATTGAGGGAGGACCTATCCCAGTAGGACAGTCTTGCTCGAGATGATAGTATGCTATCTGGTTTACCTTTATCATCGTGTACTGCTTTAGGTGACATGACACGTCGCTATTACACGTTGATAGAGCCCCTAGGATTCTTGCTTGACCACCAGCAGTATGAGGGCGATCATATAAGTGGGAGCTGGGGGTCTATAAGCTTATCCTTAAAAGGTCCCTAGTCGTGGGAGTTTCGAGACTGGGCATCGATACTCCATTAGTAGACTAGTGTATACAGTCGAGACCCCGACGAGGGGCGGTGGCCGGTCTCACAAGCCACTGGTGTCAGTTGGATCACCTAAGATGTATACAGGTGCTCATTGGGTTATGAGTACACCGGACAGGACTCGCCGGGAACATGCTAGTTGGTCATATACCAGACGTCAGATGGCAGTTCCCTGGTGAAATGTGTGCAGGTTAGTTCATCGACCTGGGGATCGTCATTTGTCTCGTGTGAGTTCCCACTGTACTTTGATTACTACCCTACCACGGCTCAAAGGAGTCGTGCAAACAGGTTTTAGTTGGGTACAGTCCCGAGCCACATGGAGGCAGTGAGCGTATCTTCAGGGGTTCGTCTCTCCCGGTATTGGGGGTGAGGTCGTGCTGTGTCTAGGAGAGCCATTACACAAAGTCCTTGGCCAAGGCAAGGAGATTTACTGGTAGGTATTCCAGTAGTATCTCAGGGTGTTCTGGGCTACACTCCGACACGACTTGTACCGCTTTTGGGGGTCTGACTTTTACCAACCCCCTAGGCCCGCCATGCGATGCTCATAGACGAACGGACCGGACTGCACGGATATTGTCACTGACAGGCTCAGTTGGGTGTCGGGGTGAGCTTCCTCATCGACGTCCCATTTGGTCAGTACCTGGTAGCCCGTCACGTATTGGCTTATACCTCTGACGTGCTAGTGGTTAAATCCACAACCAAGGTGTTGACGAGTCTTTAGAGTCCCCCACATTCTGTTACTCAGCTTTCGGGCGAAAGGTTGTAGAGGCCGTATGGAGATATGGCAAGGTCCGATCAGATACATGCGGTATTGCACGGATCAGGATCGGACAGTTTGTACTATAGGCCGTATGGTTATATGGCAGGGTTTGATCAGATACGTGCGGTATTGCACGGATCAGGATCGAACAGATATTACTAGCCGGTTTTGGTATAAGCCGGACCTAGTATAGTACAGTGTAGACTTTGTCTCATTGCATTTGTATTTCGGTCGAAATACAGATGCGGGTGTGTATGCACAGTATCGGGGTTTTCCCGTAATTTATTACGGGACCAGTTTTCTGGAGTTGCCAGTTTGCTTTCCGTTTCGGCCAATTTCCATTGTTCCGTTCATTGGCCGAAGATTGGTGGAGGAGGGCTTATTTGCATTGTTGCAAATAAGTGTTTGTGGAGGGGTTCTTTGCTTATTGTTGTATCATGACATCTTTTCATTGACCTTGACCTCTTCTTGTCATGATGGCATGACTTTTGGCTCATCATGGTTGTTGATGATGAGGTTGGTGGTTGGTGGTGGAGTATTGGTTTTGCTTGTGATCATTACTTGATATCATAACCATTCCTTTCTCTCTCTCTTTTGATTATGGTTGTGGTTGGATCTTTTGTTTTTTGATGATATCACTCCCTCACTCTCATTCACTCCCTCCATCCTCTCTTGTGGCCGGCCACTATGTGCAAGGGTTGTCCAAAAATTGTGTGGGTGTATTTTTGGTTCATATCATGCTCCAAAATACCCACTAGCTCCTCCACATTGTTCTTGTTTCATCCCTCCACCATATGGCACCTCCATGAACCCCAAAAGAGACAATAGCTCACTACACATTCTACAGCGAATCTTGGGCACGTCGAGTAGCCGGCTTCGTGCCCGAGTTGCCTCGGCATTGAGGTGGGAGCCCGTAAACAAAGTAGGCGATGTGGTGCACTTCCGGCGACGAGGAGGAGACGGGACATTCCGCAGGAGATCGGGACCATGACGAGAAGACCGGAGGACTTGGATCGTCGGTATATCTCTAACCCATCTTGTTAAGTAGCTTAGACTAGTTAATGGTTCGATCCGGGTTATAGTGCGCGGTGGTGCCGGTTTGCTAAGTCCGCAAAAATTTAAGTTATTCACCGCTTCCGCATTCCGGCGTCGGATTGACGGCCGGGGCGCCGCCGTGCACTTACACCATTCTCTCCAAAATCTTTTCCAAATAAATGAATAAATAAATAAATGAATAAGCAAAACCCTAATCATCTACTTAACCATGGTTTGATTCTTTACACTTAACCAATTAAACATGCATCATCAAACATGATACAAACATGTGCACAAAAGTATATCACATATACAACTTGCACATCAAGTGAGAAAATCCATTTAAAGTGAACCAATACTAGTTAATGCAAAGTAATATATCAAATATATAATTATACATTAAATCATTAAATCAACACTTGATTTAACGATCCGGTCATATCGCATATAACCGACTAGTATCCTATGTATCGGCTTATCGAATCAATCCTTGATTCGATATCTAGGTTATATCGAATATAACCAATCGATACATTCATCGCGAGAATGGAAAACGGTATCACATACACGCATTAGTCTCGGTCCTGCACATATCTCATATGCGCTCCTATTTCGTTTCGCTTGATCCAGGAAACCTCTGTGTAGGACTCTAAAGACTCGTCAATACGCCGGTAGCAGATGATGATCATATCAAGGACCTACAAGCCGCAAGCGGTCTGCTAAACGTAACGGCCATCCGGGTATTGAGCGATCAGAAGATCGACGAGCTAGCCCGCTCACACTCCTGTGAATCCAACCAGTAACACTTACCGTACAGTCCGGTCTGTTCGTCTGATATGTCGCATATCAAGTCTAGGGGTGGTAAACGTCAGACCCCAATAACCGATAAGTCATGCCGATGTGAGGCTCATAACGGGTCGAGAAACTACTGGTAACACTTACCAGCAAATCTCTGATCAGCCCTGGCCAGGGACTTCCCTGTTACGGCCAATCGAGCACAGCGCAACATCAACCCCCAATACCGGGAGAGACGAAACCCCTCCTATCGCTCATTGCCTCCATGTGACTCGGGACTGTGCCCAAAGACCACCGTTTTGCACGCCCTCATGGACGTGGTAAGGTGGAGATCAAAGCACAGTGGGAATCACACAAGACTCTATGACGATCTCGGGTCTACAGACTAACCTGTACAAGTGTCACCTGAGAACTGCCATCTGACGTGAGGTATAATACCATCTGGGAGTTCTTGGCGAGTCCGTCCAGTGTACCCAGTCTACACTGAGCACCCGTATACTATCTCTGATGTCAAACACCAATGGATATGGGATCATCCATCGCCCATCTCATGGGTCGAGAAGCGTATACGCTAGTCTACTCTGGTATATCGATACCCCGTCTCGATACACCCACGACTAGGGACCTTGAAGGATGTACTTATGGACTACCATGTCCCCACTAGTATGATCTGCATCATAGTCCAGGTAGTCAAGTACACATCCTAAGGGCTTTACCAACATGTAACTATAAGACAGTATAAAGAGACAAGTGTACATGTTAAGATAAAGAGTAACCAGATAGCATACTATCATATCGAGCAAGAAAGTCATCTCTATATATATGTCTAAGCATCCAATATAATATACATCATCTGTACAATACTGGCCTCTAGGGCATACATACAACTAACAGAGATACAAGCGAAGAGGCTAGAAAGAAATAGAACACTTAGACATCAAAACTATATCCTAGATTACTTGGACTTGTATCCCATGTTCTCTAGTTGTTCTTTTGACATATTGCAAAGAGCTAGAGCCATGGATCATACTCCCGGGGCGGATCATCTATGACAAAAGAAGGCCGGAGAACAAGCTCGATCCCGATGGACCGATGGAGCCGGATTTGGAGTTCAATCATGTTCAAGGCACTTGCTAGGAGCTAAGGATGAAGAAAGAAGACCGAAGGACTTGGTTCATTTGGTGAGGTTTCTATCATAGTAGATAGCTCTTTTAGTATAGCTAGTTAGTTTTATGGAAAGATCCGGTTTTAGGGTTTAGTCTAGCGCCAAGTTTTATTCGTAAGAAATTTTTGTTCCGCATTTGGCCACGTGAGATGGCCGGGGCGCTAGGGTAACCCTTCATGGAGGGTATTGCATCATTATTGACATGTATATACACATACCTAGCTACATGCTACATATATACCTGAAGGGTATTGCATCATTGTTGACATGTATATATACATACCTTGCATATGTACATCATGCATGCGTACTTACATGTACACCCTGATACCTTGCTATAGTTACATGTTCACTTTTATATAATGTTGCTTTGGATTTTGGAGAATTGGGAACCGCATGATATATTTAATAACTTGATGCATTTAAATATCGGTTTTCCCTTAATATGCTCATATTGCTGTTTTATGTTGCATATATCAGATTTCATGGATTTATGCATTGAGATATGGATTTCATGTGATTTACGGATTTGAGAACCGCGAGGATATTTCAAGAAATGTGTATTGTTTTGAAAAACCCGGTTTCTCTTGATATGATATTTCAGTGTGTCCACCATGAGTTTTCTCGGTTCAGAGACTTGTGTTAGAAACCCGATGCGAGGAGTGGATGAGGCCGTGTTGTGGGTTCATGGTGGACCTGGTATGGTACCCCGGGGCAAGAAAAGTGTAACATTTCCGAAAATATAAAATATTATTTTTGGAATTTAATATTAAAATAATATATTTCCCGAAAACTGCCGATTTACGAAATTGGGGTTTTCGAAAAATGGTATAAATATATACCAATAATTATGAAATAATTGAAGATTAAAATAATTTATTCATTTAAAAATATATTTATCAGATTTGGCATTTTTAAAATTTATTATATGCAGTTTAAATAAAAACCCGATTAGTGCACTGCTAATCGCGATTAGGCCAAATCCGTGTTTCTACAGTTTTCCGTGGCTAGTGCACCATGGAATGTTGCATTTTGGTTACAAGTTGTTTTATTGTGTTGTTTTGGGGTATTATATGGTTTGGTTTTAAAAGAAAAGAGAAAAGGTTAAAGAAGGAATGATTGGAAAGAGAGAGAGAGAGTGAGATATGAGTGTGAGGGTAAGAATAATAGAAGGAGAGAGAGATAGGGAAGCCCCATTTTCCTCATCCCATTTGTTTTCTCATCTTCTTCCTCCTCATCTCCCTCCACATAAATCCCCAAATATCATCTCCAGATATTCATCCAAACCCTAAACCCCTTTCATTAAAAATGATCCCCTCTTCATCCTCTACAAAATGGACCAAGAAAAGTTGGATTTTGATGACATTGTGAAGCTAGGATTTTTCTTGAGTTGCACCCATGAGGTATATTCCCTTCATTTAGTTTAATTTGGGTTTTCCTAACATTCTAGTTTAGTTTAGAATTTATTTACGAATGGGTTTGTGAACTTAGAAATTCAAGAGAAAGGTTTGAGTGTTTGTTTGGAATTGGTGATGTGTAGTGGCTGCCTACAGACCTTGGTGTGGATTTGTATGGCCTAGAACAGAGAACACGAACTTAGAACTTTCCGACATCGGTAAATTTGACAGTTTGTGAGTGTAATTAGGAATCTGGGATGACTTGAGAGACCCATAAATTAAGTTCCCTTGACAGTGAGACGTGCTGGCAACCATGAAGCAACCATAGAAACCTGAGCCCCTAATGAGCATTCCATGATGCAGATTTATTCGATTTGGCCACAAATTGCGGCCAAGTCGGGGTGGTTTTGTGTGATTTTTGGACCATAGCCTCATTATCAGATATCTAGAGCAACCCAATGTGCAAAATGTTCTAGTTTGTCCTAGGGTGAAAACTGGGAGTGGTTTTCCTATGTTGCTGTTTTCGTGTTTTCCATATTTTGAATGCTTGGTTTTGGTAATTGGTATTGTATTTGGTTGTTGGACGTTTGTACGTCAACGACGAGGGTCATTTGGTTGTTTTTGCATGCGTAGGCTATAGGTTTTAACCTATGAGCGTACCGTGTGCCGTTTTGGTTTTCCGGATTCGATTTTAATAGCGATTGCGATTGTGTATTATTGTAGATACCTTCGCGTGGATCCCGAGACGAATCGACTTCGGCAAGTATGGATCAAGGTGAGTAGATCTAAATCTACGGGGGATGTAATGTTTTAAAAATCGTTTTGTGAATTTTCCGTTTTTAGGAAAAAATAGTCGTTGTTTTCCGTAAAAACCTAGAAACGATCTTTTTGCAGTATAGAATGCACTGCACCTAGTTTAGCTAGGAAATTGCTAGTTTGCGGGTTTTTGTAAGCCACTAGTAATTTTTGTGCATTTTAATATTTTTCCCTAATTAAAATATTATTTTAATGCTTTATTTGTGCACTTTATTAGTGGTAATTACATTTTTGTTTGGGTTAATTACTACTAATGTGGATCTATGCTAAGTTAATCACTAGATTATATTTTTTAAGCTTCTCACCTAAATATCTATATATTTGTGGTTTAAAAAGGAATTTTCAAAGAAAAGAAATTAAGAAGACATAAAGCCTTTTGTTTTATTATGCTATTATTGTTATTTTCTTCTAGAATTTTCTACAAAATTCCACAAAACCCTAGCTTCATTAGCCTTGGCCGGCCACTTCATTTGTTGCTGCCCCATCTCCTTCATCACCTCATTTCTTCACTTTAAAGCTTGATAAATTCATCAAAAATCCTAAATAATTCATACAAACTCAAAAACTAATCATTATCCATTATTCTTTTGCTTTATTCTTGCTTGGATCTTCAAGAAAGATAACATTTTGGAGGCTATTTGGATGATCTTGTTGCAAGTTTCAAAATCTAATTTGAGGTATAAAATTCTAACCCTAATCCTTAATAGTTGTTTTAAATCTTTAAACTAGCTTAATTAGATGTTAATTTAAAGCTTTAATATGCATGTTTTGAAATTCAAGATAGGTTTTTTTGTAATCAAATTAGGGTTTTGATTAGTGAAATGGTTAGTTAATAATTTTAGACAAATGAAAACTAAACCTAGTTGCTAGTTTGTTAAATGATATTTTCCTAATTGTAAAATTAGCTATTTAACAAACTAAGTTTTTACTAAATCCTAATTAAGTGAGATTAAAATTATAGTATTGGTATGAGTGGTTTAATCTTGCTAATTGGTGATGGTGGTTGTAATTTCTAGTTTTGATAAAAACTTATAGTTTTGTGCTAAAATAATATAGGTTGCTTACTAGATTTTAGGATAATTTTGGCGTGAGTTTCTTTCGACGTTGCGGCGTTATTTATATTGATTCCACGCTATATCTTTGTGTAGGTTTTGCTCTTGAGTTGGTTTCGTAGTATCGCTACGCGCGTTAGTCACTAGACAAACACTTGAGAGTACGCTTGGAGTTGGTGCGTCGTTCAAAAGTTTGTACGTGTTATTGGTCGATTGCTAATATATACTGCTATATTGTTATATGCTTTCAGGATCGCAGGCGGAGACTTCGGGCGCTGCGAAGAAGGAAAAGCGAGTAGTTAGATTTACTTAGCCAGGATTGTAGTGAGTAGATTTAACATCTACAGGGAAATCGCCAACATAGCGTTATGCATTTGGGCTAGATTAAATGATATGACTATTAGTTAGATGTATACAGATATTGATTGTGCATGTATACCTTTGTTGCATATGTCATTTCCTATTGTGCATGGACTTAGTATTAATGAGATACAACACCATTATTGACGGTTCATGTTTCACGAGCACTAATTGTATGCTACACTCACCGTCGATAATTGCTATGATACGCACAATACCTATACATATGTGATATTGTATTGTGTAGGGACATTGAGACATGATCCTTATTTTCCTTGTGCATATGACATATAGCATACCTGTATACCTACATACTTACACAAATGCCTTGACATGCTTACATGCTAGTTACCTATATAGCTATATGGTATTGTACCATTAGTGATAGGTATATACACATATGAGACATAGCTGCATGTACATCTTGCAAACATACTTATACTTATACCTGGAGGGTATTACATCATTACTGATAGGTAGGTACATATACCTAGCTATACCTACATGTTTATACATATATCTGGCTATAGCTACATGTTCACCCTTATTTTATGTTATATGGATTTGGAGAACTTAGGAACCGCATAATATATATATTAACTTGTTGCAGTTAAATAGCGGCTTTTCCTTTATATGCTCACATTACAGTTTTCTGTTGCATATATTATATTCATGGACTTTCGCATTGAGTTATGGATTTTTCATGATGTTTTCTGGATTTGAGGACCGTGGTAGTTTCATGAAATTATGTATTATTTGAAAAACCTGGTTTCTCTTGATATGATATTTCAGCAGCCACCATGAGATTTATCGGTTCTGATATATATATATATACCCCATGCGAGGAATGGAGGGGGTCGTGTGCGGGTACATGGTGGGGCCCGGAGGTACCCGGGGCAAGAATTTCGTGGAGTAGACGATGAGTTAGTGGGGGAACCATACCTACCGGTGACAGTACCTATGACTCGGCGGTTATTGTGGGGATACCGACCGAAGTCATGTACGTATGGATACGTCGAATTTTGAGTATCTGAGCTAGGCACTCGTGTATTCAGGATAGCGTATGATACGTACCTATCAGGAGGGCCAGTCATTGTGACAGCGTCTGATAGATCAGTATTTATCTGTCGATGTTAGACACTTGTTTTCATGATATTTTTACTTCTAAGTATATATAATAGTGGAATGGGATGCTGTTATATATGAATATATATATATATATATATATATTAGTGGAATGGGACGCTAATATATATGTATAGTAAGTCCGCGGCGGCGCCCCGGCCGTCGATCCGACGCCAGAAACGCGGAAACAAAAACTTTGCAAACTAGCAAACCGGCACCACCGCGCACTTTTATCCCAGATCGGGCCATTAACCTAGCTATTAGCAAACTAAAATATGGGTGAAGAGTTATACCAAGCGATTCGTGTCCTTCGGTCTTCGTTTCCACTCCGATCTCCCGCGGAATCTCCGTCCGTCACGTCCTCGTCGGAAAGGGCACCACGTAGCCGAATACTTTTACGGGCTCCCACCCCTGGACCGAGGCAACTCGGGCGCGAAGTTGGCTAGCCGACGTGTCCAAGACTTGCTGTAGGCTAGTGTAGAGTCTATGTCTCTTTGGGGTTTAGAGTAGTTGCCTTTGATATGGAGGTGAAGAGAAGAATGAACTTTGGTGATAACTTTGGTGTACAAAGAAAATGAGATGATAATTTCCCACTTCACCTCAAATGAAATCACTCATCTCTCTCACTCAAAAAATGGCCGGCCTCAAGCTTATGATGATAGGGGGGAAAGAATGGATTAATCAAGAGAAGAAAAAGGAATGAATAAAAATTAGAAAAAGGTCACACCAATTTCCTTTTTCAATCCACTCACAAACCATCACATGAAAGCAATGAAATGGACAAGAAAAGCATCTCATGATGAAGAGGCCACAACTATGCAAGAAACTCCTCCACAAAATATTATTTGCAAAGCGCAAATAACACCCTCCAACGGAAAGTCCGGCCGTGAAGGAACAAAGGAAAACCGGCCGGAACGGAATGCAAACTGGCAACTTCAGAAAAATGATCCCGTAATAAATTACAGGAAAACTCCACTACTGCAAATACATGCCCGCATTTGTATTCGCACTGAACACAAATGCAAAGAGACAAAACTACACTGTCTAATACTAGGATCCGGCTTAAACCAAAGTCGGCTAGTAAAATCCGTCCGATCACGATCCGTGCAATATCGCACGTATCTGATCGAACCCTACCATATCTCCATACGGCCTCTACAGCGTTTCGCCCAAAACTTGAGTAACTGTGTGTGTGGTGGAATCTAAAGACTCGTCAATACTATGGCTGTGGATTTAACCACTAGCACGTCAGAGGTATTAGCCATACGTGATGGGCCACCGGCTATTGACCAAAAGGGACGTCCATGAGCGCACTCATCCTGACACCCTACTGAGCCTGTCAGTGACAATATCCGTACAGTCTGATCCGTTCATCTATGAGCATCGCATGGCGGGCCTAGGGGGTTGGTAAAAGTCAGACCCTGAATAGCGGTACAAGTCATGTCGGAGTGTAGCCCAGAACACCCTGAGATACTACTGGAATACCTACCAGCAAATCTCCTGCCTTGGCCAAGGACTTTTCATGTTCTGGCTCTCCTAGACACAGCGCGACCTCACCCCCAATACTGGGAGAGACGAACCCCTGCAGATCTGCTCACTGCCTCCATGTGGCTCGGGACTGTACCCAACTAAAACCTGTTTGCACGTCTCCTTTGAGCGTGGTAGGGTACTAATCAAAGCACAGTGGGAACTCACACGAGAAAAATGACGATCTCAGGTCGATGAACTAACCTGTACACATATCACCAGGGAACTGCTATCTGACACCAGGTATAATCCTAACTAGCAGGTTCCCGGCGAGTCCTGTCCGGTGTACTTATAACCCAATGAGCACCTGTATACATCTTAGGTGAACCAACTGACACCAGTGGCTTATGAGACCGGCCACCGCCCCTCGTCGGGGTCTCGACTGTATACACTAGTCTACTCCGGAGTATCGATGCCTTGTCTCGAAACTCCCACGACTAGGGACCTTTTAAGGATGTGCTTATGGACTCCAGCTCTCACGTATATGATCGCCCTCATACTGCTGGTAGTCAAGCAAGAATCCTAGGGGCTCTATCAACGTGCAATAGCGACTCGTAAGGTCACCTAAAGTAGTACACGATGATAATGATAAACCAGATAGCATACTATCATCTCGAGTAAGACTGTCCTACCGGCATAGGTCCTCGTCAATCATTGCAATCACGTGCCTGTGATCCAATAATTGACTCTGAGGGCACTATATCCAACAATCTCCCACTTGCACTCAAGGCTAATTATTGCGATGTCGCATACTCATAGCCCGTGTGATACCGAACACCCAACTCCTCTACTAGTCAGTCTCACAAAGCTCGTTTGCGAAACTATTGCGTTCGAGGAATAGCCTCAGTGAGTGGATCCGCTATGGTGTTTCTTTCTATGTCTCTCTTTATCTGTCATGACCCGCAGGGTACGGAACGTGACTGGCACATAAGTTTACGAAACGTCTAAAGACGTCCGTAAAATAAGTAAGCCAAAGCCCAGAAAACAAAACCAATTAAGCAAAAGAGTGAAGAAAACCCAATCAATTGAAAGCAAGTTTATCAAATAAGTCATGTAAAACCCTTTTTAAAAACCATACTAATTTTCCCGAAAATTTCGGCAGAGTCTCCTTTGTAAATACTGGCCCCCAAAATGGGTACAACAAAATATACATGAATCCAACAAAATAGGGCATCCCCAAGCGGGAGCTAGCTCTTCGCCACAAGGCGGTCACAAATCCCACGCAATGTAAATGACAGCAAGCATAATAATCATAATAAAGCATAAGAAAACATCATGTCGACTCAAGTGAGTTCGACCCCAAAATACAGCATAAAAGTCCACAAACCTCACAGTCTCATTTCTAGGTCAATATACAATAAATCTGGTAGAAACAGTAGATGGAGTACACTAGATACAAAGAATATACAAGGTGGTACAAAAATAATAACATAACCCACCTATGAGCAAATCTCGAGCTCAGGCAAAAGAGGCAAAAGAACAAGTGCGCCCGCCGCTACTGAACTGACGGAGCGGACCTGCAAAAGACTGTGGCACAACGGGGGTGAGTTGCCAACTCGTGAGTAATAAATAAAATCTATAAAGGCTATCGTATGCATGCACACAAGCATCCTAGCATCTAAAATACAGGTATGACGGGATGCACTAGCAGGTGTGTATACAACATCAGTGTACTAATATGTATGCAACATGAATATCTGAGGTCTCAATGGGTATATATAAGAAACGTTTATCTCTTTTTGTTTTTGAAACTCTTTTAGAATGCCAGCATAATACTCAAAGAATCGACGAGAACCGGTGTCCAGCAACGACACCCAAAAGCTGTCTCAAATCTCATAAATGTATGTCTGGCCTCAGCCGTCCGGCTGACCCATCTCAAATATCAATATCTCATCATCTAGCGGCCACGGTCGGTATCCTCTGGATATCCGCCGTCCCAAACAGTCACCGGTAGGTAATCCGTCCCCTGCCAGGCTCAACGTCATCACCACATTCCTCTTGCCCCGGGGTACCTTACCGGGCCCACCATGTACCCGTGCCGGTTCCTCCACTCCTCGACACGGATTTCCAAAACCACAGCAAACTCATGGTGGACGACACTTACATCACTAGAAAACCGCAATTTACATATTTTAAAAATATAATAAGTTTAGAAATCTTGCGGCTTTCCCCCGAAATCCAGCAATATCATAAAATCACAAGAAATCCTCATAAGTGCATATATCAATGATAATGAATGCATATGGTATCAATAATCAAGTTGCGATGTGTGATTAATGTATTAAGCATGAACAATTAATATGATGAAGTACATGCACATGAATAGCAATACTACGGTTTCCTTTTTAAGGAATTAAAGGCAATAGCACAAGTTTAAGTATCAATTAGTAACAAGTTTAAATTTAAAGGTTATCTAGTGTGGTGGCATGGCAATTACCAGGGTGTGTGTGTAAGCATGAATAGTGCTCGTGCTGCATATAAAAACCCTGGCAATGGTGCAGGTGTCCTATAAGATGGTTTCGAATAGGTATGTCAATATAATGCATGGATGCAGCAATTAGGCAAATAAGTATTTCACCCCTAATTACTAACATCACTAAGGGTCTTGTAAGTTACTAAAACTATCGGGCGGCTTGCGCCATCCAACGATAGTCCCCCGTAGATATTACATCTACTCACCGGGATCCCTGGCTAGCTGTGTCCAATCACCGCCTTTCCCTTTCGCGCCGCGTCTGACGTCTCCGCGACCGAACCTGGAATTTACATCAATACCAAACATAAGGTTACATATCAAGAACGACGCAAAACCCCAACGAAACTACTAAAGTTCGCTAGCTAGGTACAACGTGCGCAAAGCGCACGGAACACACGCGAAAATCGCAAAAACTGCCAAAAAAACGCCGATTTGGTCGCCCGGCAAAACTAAAACCCGACTACCCAAAAATCCGCACTCACGCATCCTAAAAGTCGTAGGACAAGCCATTACAATCATCAAGATATCAAAAATACTTCACCACAAAATTTTATAACAAAACTAGTAACCATTTGCGTTCCAAAATCGGTGCAAAAATCGCCGATTAGCGACAAAACGACTACAATCTAGCACAATCACCCAACCACACTACAAGCAATCTACAAACACTAATTACAACACAATAACAATGATTCCAATCCTATTTTCCATAAACAACCATTTCTTGAATTTATAACCTAGCAAATTCCAAATCAATTTCCACACTTGCAAACTTAAATTAACACAACAAAAGCCCACATAAGAAGATTAATCTCATAGATTAGGTTAGCAAAATACTAGATAACAAATTGGGTTTAAATCAACTAAATAATGTTTTCTAACCCTAATCAACTCATTATCATGTTTCACAAACCATTTTCCATACATAAACCCCTTTCTAGATTTTCCTAAAACAACAATTTACCACCAAAATCACACTTTTAAAAGTAACAAAATTAACACAATTTAAAGACCACATCAACAAGGTAACTTCTTTGATTTGTGTAGGAACTAGCAAGCAAAATAAATTTAATTAACCACATAATGGTATGCTAACAAACTTTAGTTTAAAACAAACTACTCTTTATAAACTAGATTAGAATTTAGCTAACTTTTTAAACACTAAAACTATATAATCAAAGGAATTTAGCAAAAAGAAGTAACTTGATGGAATTTATACCTCAATTTGAGATCTAGCAAGAATAACTTGCCTCCAAAGATGCCATTTTTCTCCTTAATTTAAACTAATAGGGGTGTGAGAAGAGGTAGAATAAGGATTTGGGTTGAATTTGTGAAGGATTTGTGGATTTTTCTTGGATTTTGAGATGAAATTTAGAGGCAAAATGAGAAGGAGAATTTTTTTTCTTTTTGGGGAGATGATGGGATGCAAAATTCGTGCAGGAAAAGGGATGGGGGGAATGTGTGAGTGGTTGTGGGATTTTCTAAAGTCAAAGCAACCATTCACACTAAACACAAATTAATATATTTTAAACAACATAAGGTTTCAATACAAAGATGGAGACAAAAATGAGGTGGGAAAATTCATGGCTGCTGATTTGGGGGGTGGGGCCGGCCCAAATGGGAGGGGTGAGGTTGAGAGATTTGCACAAAATAAATTCTATGCAAAAAGAACCCTCAAGTTACAAAATTTGCAAGTTTAAGCTTAAATTAAATGAATTTCGTTTCCTATAATAAAAATTAGTTAAAAATCAAAATAAATTACTAAAAATTTTTGTTACCACTAGATTTTAATTATCATAATTTTAAAGATTAAAATTATCCCAGAAAAATTTGTATTTATCGCTAATTTAATGTATTTTCTTACCGGCTTAAAATAATATTTAAAAAATTGAAAAATTAGGGAAAATTTTTAAACGACCATAATTTCATAATTAACTCATTAGCTACTAAAAACAAGCAATTACCTATCCATTTTAGGTATAATTAGCCCTAAACTGCAATTTAACAAGAAAGACGGTTTTCGGAAAAATACCGAATTTTCACCGAATTTCAGGAAAACACCAAAACGACTTTTCAAGACGCTACAATCTTCCCCCCTTAAAGAAATTCGGTCCCCGAATTTAAAAATATAGCTACGCGTACCTTCGAAGAGATGGGGATATTTCTTCCTCATCTCGCCCTAGGTCTCCCAGGTAACCTCCTCGCTGCTCGGGCTACGCCAAAGGACCTTGACGGTTGGTATAATCTTCGACCTCAACTTCTTCACCTGCCGATCCAGGATGGCCACCGGCTGCTCTGCAAAAGAAAGGTTGCGCTCTAGCTGGACTGTCGGGTGCTGAATCGCATGCGAAGGGTCGTGAAGGTACTTGCGGAGCATCGAAACATGGAAGACGGGGTGAACATCGGGAAAGCTGGGAGGAAGAGCCAAACGATATGCAACAGCGCCAACCCGCTCGAGGATCTCGAAGGGACCTACGAATCTTGGGCTAAGCTTCCCCTTTCGCCCAAAACGCATCATGCCCTTCATCGGAGAGACTTTCAGAAAAACATGGTCGCCAACTGCGAACTCTAACCTGCGACGGCGCCTGTCTGCATACGATTTCTGCCTGCTCTGAGCCGCTCTCATCCGGTCTCGGATCAACTGTATCTTCGCTGTCGTCTCCTCAACACGCTGCGGCCCCAAAATGCTGCTCTCGCTGAGCTCTGTCCAACACACGGGCGATCTGCATCTCCTCCCATACAATGCCTCGAAAGGTGCCATCTGAATAGTATCCTGGAAGCTGTTGTTGTAGGAGAACTCTGTTGGAGATAGTGCCCTCAGAGTCAATTATTAGGTCACAGGTACGTGATTGTAATGATTGAGGGATGACCTATCCCGGTAGGACAGTCTTACTCGAGATGATAGTATGCTATCTGGTTTACCTTTATCATCGTGTACTGTTTTAGGTGACCTGACACGTCGCTATTACACGTTGATAGAGCCCCTAGGATTCTTGCTTGACCACCAGCAGTATGAGGGCGATCATATAAGTGGGAGCTGGGGGGTCTATAAGCTTATCCTTAAAAGGTCCCTAGTCGTGGGAGTTTCGAGACTGGGCATCGATACTCCATTAGTAGACTAGTGTATACAGTCGAGACCCCGACGAGGGGCGGTGGCCGGTCTCACAAGCCACTGGTGTCAGTTGGATCACCTAAGATGTATACAGGTGCTCATTGGGTTATGAGTACACCGGACAGGACTCGCCGGGAACATGCTAGTTGGTCATATACCAGACGTCAGATGGCAGTTCCCTGGTGACATGTGTGCAGGTTAGTTCATCGACCTGGGGATCGTCATTTGTCTCGTGTGAGTTCCCACTGTACTTTGATTACTACCCTACCACGGCTCAAAGGAGTCGTGCAAACAGGTTTTAGTTGGGTACAGTCCCGAGCCACATGGAGGCGGTGAGCGTATCTTCAGGGGTTCGTCTCTCCCGGTATTGGGGGTGAGGTCGTGCTGTGTCTAGGAGAGCCATTACACAAAGTCCTTGGCCAAGGCAAGGAGATTTACTGGTAGGTATTCCAGTAGTATCTCAGGGTGTTCTGGGCTACACTCCGACACGACTTGTACCGCTTTTGGGGGTCTGACTTTTACCAACCCCCTAGGCCCGCCATGCGATGCTCATAGACGAACGGACCGGACTGCACGGATATTGTCACTGACAGGCTCAGTTGGGTGTCGGGGTGAGCTTCCTCATCGACGTCCCATTTGGTCAGTACCTGGTAGCCCGTCACGTATTGGCTTATACCTCTGACGTGCTAGTGGTTAAATCCACAACCAAGGTGTTGACGAGTCTTTAGAGTCCCCCACATTCAGTTACTCAGCTTTCGGGCGAAAGGTTGTAGAGGCCGTATGGAGATATGGCAGGGTCCGATCAGATACGTGCGGTATTGCACGGATCAGGATCGGACAGTCTGTACTATAGGCCGTATGGTGATATGGCAGGGTTCGATCAGATACGTGCGGTATTGCACAGATCAGGATCGAATGGATATTACTAGCCGGCTTTGGTATAAGCCGGATCCTAGTATAGTACAGTGTAGATTTTGTCTCATTGCATTTGTATTTCGGTCGGAATACAAATGCGGGTGTGTATGCACAGTATCGGGGTTTTCCTGTAATTTATTACGGGACCAGTTTTCTGGAGTTGCCAGTTTGCTTTCCGTTTCGGCCAATTTCTATTGTTCCGTTCATTGGCCGAAGATTGGTGGAGGAGGGTTTATTTGCATTGTTGCAAATAGGCTTTTTGTGGAGGGGGTCTTTGCTTATTGTAGCATCATGATGGTTTTCATGATATGCACCATTCCTTGACCTTGATTTCTTCATGATGGCATGACTTTTTGAGTCATCATGGTTCATGATGGTTGGACTTCATGAGTTGATGGTTGTGTGGAGTGTTGGCTTAGTTTTGTGATCATGGTTGCTTATGATAACCATTCCTCTCTCTCTCTCTCTTGTTTGATTGATTTGGTCACCTCCCCTTTGACTTTTCCCTCTCTCCAATCACACAAGAGAAATGGGGGGGCCGGCCACTTTTCTTGGATGGTTGATTGATTCATTTGGTGTGGCATTTTTGGTTCATATATATTGTGCTAAGAAAAGAGCTCTCAAGTTGATCTCCAAAAATCCTTTCTTTCCTCCACCAAAAATGGCAACCTCCACTACCCCAAAAGAGACACAAGTTCTACTACACATTCTATAGTGAATCTTGGGCACGTCGAGTAGCCGGCTTCGTGCCCGAGTTGCCTCGGCATTGAGGTGGGAGCCCGTAAACAAAGTAGGCGATGTGGTGCACTTCCGGCGACGAGGAGGAGACGGGACATTCCGCAGGAGATCGGGACGATGGCGAGAAGACCGGAGGACTTGGATCGTCGGTATATCTCTAACCCATCTTCTAGTTAGCTTAGACTTGTTAATGGTTACGATCCGGGTGTTTAGTGCGCGGTGGTGCCGGTTTGCTAAGTCCGCAAAAATTAAAGTTTTTCACCGCTTCCGCATTCCGGCGTCGGATTGACGGCCGGGGCGCCGCCGTGCACTTACAGTGGTATCAGAGCCTCGCCATTAACTTAGTCTAACTTTGTGTAATGTGTTTGCATTTCCGATCGATCAAAAAGTTCCAAAACTGCATTTTAGTTCGCATCAGTTTCTGTTGAAAATTTTTGGTCTCGAAAATTTTTTCAGGTTATAAAATATTGATGTACTGGAAACTCTAAGAGTTCTGTAAAAATTTGACGAAGTAACTCCACAGTTGGAGCGCGGAACCGCCGCGAAAACCCCATTTGTGCGGCCCTTCCGCCGCGCACTATTCACATCACTTCACCATTTTTTTACAGAGGCCTTCTGGGCTTAAAATATGGGCTTTGGAATATTAAAGTTGGGCCAATTGTTTCTGTGAGTGCTACAGTTTTCTTTGGGGCCCACTTGTTAATTGTTTGATCGATCGGAAATTTTTTAAACACATTTTTCACAGTATTTACATTATATCTGCGACCGTGAATGTCACTCGATCGGTAAATCCGGTCTAACTGCTATAGCCCGGTTAGACGGATTTGCGAACGTGACTTTCACGTTGATGTTCTATGTATTTGCTGTGATGTTGCGGATCGGTCGTGGGGGATAGCCTGGATGCAATGCTAGTACTGTGCTGTTGTATTATGTACATTTGATATTGCGGGGCGAGCGTCCGACATGTGGACTGCCGTCACTGCCTGATTGTATTATTATTTTGGGGCACGACCTGGTTGCGGTCGATGTACCCGGTGTATGTATATTTTACTTTCTGTACTAGGATTGCCCCGCGGAGGGGTGCACGGATAGCCGGGTTCTGGAGGGCAACAAGCCCGCATCTCATGGCATTGAGACGGAGGGGGCTTCACTCTAGGATTGGCGGGCTATTCGCCGCACTCGTAGGGGGTACAGGTTGACCCAGGAGGGGTGCCCAAGTTGCCGGATTCCGTGAAGTGCAGGGTGGTCCATTCACGGCGCTGAAGGGGGCTGCCTCGCTTCAGGTTTTGGCGGGTGACTTGCCGCGCCCGTAGGGGTCTAGGATTTCATTGCACAGGCTATCCACACGACCAGGGGAACGTCGGGTTTCAGCGGCTCTGTGAAACCCGGGGATCCCAGATATCTGTATTGTTTCTGTGATGCTGTACATTTTCTGTGATGTTGCATTTTTATTCACGCCTTGAGCGAATATAATATATTGGTATATATATTAGTAGATGTAGTATATGTTTTGCATCCGCGCTAGTCCAGTCCCCGCTCTGTCGTTAGTAAGCTAACCTAACGGGTAATGACGGGACCCAGTGGCGAATGCGGATGGCATATACGTACATCAGTATATTTTCGTTCATTTTGGTGTGATCAATTGATGGGACTGCATTGATTCGGATCAATGCAAGTTAAAAACAAACCTAATCTGATGTTGTTGGAACACTTTTTCAAAAAGCTGTTATTGCAAGGACGTTCACTTTTGTTTTGCATCGTGGTATTCATTTGGAATATCCTGCTCCTCAGTCGACGAGGCAAGGGCCGAGATCCCTTCACCGGGAGTGACCCCTTGGACAAAAAGTTTGCGTCAGGGCATTAACTTCACTATAGCCGATTGCTTTTGCTTTGCATCGTGGTATTCAGTTGGAATATCCTGCACCCCATTCTACGGGGAAAGAGCCGAGATCCCTTCACCGGGAGTGACCTCTTTAGCAACGGTTTTCGTCACTATATTTTTAAAAGCTATCCGTTCCTTCGACGATATCAAGTTCTTTACGTTAAAGGTTTTCGCCAGAAACCATTCGTAGCCCTCCGTCGTTTCATATGGGTAGTCAATAGTATTCAGGCTGTGTTTGTTGGCCAAAGTCAAGGCACAGTGTTTGGTAGCTGTTGGTTATTCATATGCAGCATAGATAGATGCGTTGGTTTGGAACAGTCGTATAGCCTTGTTGGCCAAAGTCAAGGGCTTGTGCGGGTGGATTCGAATCAACCTGGAGAATGACGGGTAGAACTTGACATGTGACTTATGATTTGTTGGCCAAAGTCAAGGTCATAAGAGCATGGGGCAGAAATCACATCGGGAGTTTCAAAAGAACTGAAACTTGCCAGATATGCGCATACCTTCTGGAGTGTGATAGCGTGAGCGGATTCCGTCACGTTATCATGCAATGATAGTTGGATCCCGATTCCCACTGATGAGTTGGTATACTCCTCGGGTAACCCCGACTAATTCTTCTTTCAGGTTTGGAGGAGAATTTGAGGTACAGTGGGAGGATTCCAGATTAGATAAATTGGTAACCATTCTGATCTAGGTTAGAGTGCACGCTGAGTGTTTCTTTTCTCTCTCTCTTTGGCAGCGACCATTGACCCGACCCTAAGACTTTGACTCAGTGACCAAGTTGACCGAACCTTCTTAAACACCGGCTTTTGGATTGTTAGAGTTGCAGACCTCATTGCCACTCCTACTTTTACCCTTTTTCTCCAGGACACCCCGTATTACTACGAACGTCCACTTCCATTGGACAAAACCATCGTATGGTTAGATACGAACTCGAAAGAATTTATTCGAGGATGGTTTCCGGTTCTGGAGAAAACGGATAGGATTATTCAGTTGTCTTTTCCTTTTACCCTCTCTCAGGTTACGAGTACTCCTTGGTTTAGGGGTAGTACACCTATTACGCAAATTGGATTGTCTTCTTCCAAACCTTAGGCTGGTGCCGACCGGTAGGGAATGAAGAAAACCAATTAGCATAACGATGGTGTGCAGAAGGTATTAAGTTCAGACAAAGCAAGGGATTAGTAAGAGGGCAAAGTAATTGCAACAGATATTCACGACCAAACCAAATATTTCATTACCACTCCCACATCACCTTTGTATTTCTCCAGGACACTCCGTATCACTACGAAGATCCACAGTTTATTTGGATACTCCATCGTATGGTTATATACGAACTCGAATGGAACTTGTTCCAGTTCGGGGATGGATTCTGGTTCAGGAGAAATAGGAATAAGGTTTATTCGGTTGTCTTTTATCTTCACCCTCTCTCTCATTGCGAGTGTTCCTAGGATGCGGACAGTACACCCATTATGCTTATTGGATAGTCTTCTTCCAAACCATAGGCTGGTGCCGAACGGTTGGGAAGGAAGAAAACCATTTGGCCTAAAAGGGTGTGCAGAAGGTAAAGACTAAAGACATATGAAGGGATTTGGAGAGGTGGAAAAGAACTATACGGTTACAGTCGTGAATCTGGAAGAGGCATTACTAGGAATACCAGAATACCCCATCGGAACATTTCAATGTTTCAGTTTCACTGTGTAATGTTAAAGGAAAACTGATTTCCCGATTAGATACTTACTCCAGGGTATGTATTTACCAGGTACGATTCTCACATCTGTATGGTTTTACAGATGATGAGTGGGAGTAAGTTGTTGGGAATTGGGTGATTATCCTCATTATATCGGGATTCGTTGTAATCGGTGATATTTGAGGAAATCACCTGGGCTGTTTGCCGGTCGGCAAATATTTGGTTTTGAATATCCACTGTTATGCACCAATTTCAAATTGATATATCTGTACGTCTATTTTCATAGAGTGAGATATACCTTTCTGAAATTATGTCTACGACATTTACCTATATCAGTGGATGGTTAGGTAAGGAGCATTAAACAGCGGTGTAATTCTTCTTAACCATAAGTACAGTTTTCAACCTACGACACACAGTGAATGAGTTATCAGACTCAAGGGACTTATACAGAGTATTGTATGTTGTCCAGTGTCCATTAGGACAGAGGGGTTGGTCCTCGTACTATATTCGGTTTACTTATGACTTCTCTAGTTTTTAGACAAGTGTTTCGTGGAAACACAGGGTCCGAATTTTGAGAAGTTATAGGTATTTGAATAGAGTAGAGAACCAGGTGTAGCAAGTATCGGGATTCTTCAAAGAGATCGAAGATGTAGATACTTGTGTATGGTATTCAGTTGATAGTAATGATAAAGAGATCTTGCTTCTCTTTCAGGTTACTTAGAACTGGAAGTATTCCTAAGATTGAGTAACGCTGATCGGCCTCCTTCCATTTAGTTGTCATGCGCTGGGGACAGCTGCATGATTTGAATCTGGTTCAATTAAATCAGTGCCTCTGTTTCTATATTGGATATAGAACAGTTCATATCTTAACGATGTTAAGGTACGGGGAGTTGTCCGGTTTATGATTAAAACCAGACACTGGACAACTCAAGGCACGTTTCTGTAATGGCTGTTTGTGGGTTGACCCAGGCTATGACGCGGGTTGACTTTCTACCATCTGGAAGATCAATAGCAATATTGTTCTTGACTCGCCACAGTTTTAAATTAAAAATGGATTTTTTCAGGAAAACAGTAGTGGGAGTATGGTAGAACTGGAAGTGATTCCAGAACCACAAACGATTACTGAAGATTTGATAAGGAACCTTAAGATTCAATCTGAATTGACATTCCATTGGCCACTCCGCAGATAAGGTGGGTAACTTCAGGCACCCGAGAGGTACTACGGTAGCCTCAAGGACGGTGACAGGGAAGTTCTTGTTTACCCACAATTACCATTGCTGTTGTTCCAGGCTGCGAGACCCGGCGGGAGGATGAGTATAGCGTCATTCTAAACTAGTTTTAGAAGTGCACGTCTATATGACTCTGCCAGAGGGTTGTCGTAGTCAGTGGGAGCAGCGGAAGCATTGGTGGACAGGTAGCTTATGTCTATTTACAGACTGAAGCACCAGTAGCGGAGATAGATCATCTATTTCTGACGTGACAGTCATGTGTTTGACTTCATCAGAATAGGGGATGGATCTGTTGAGAAGGTAGTAGGGTGTGATATCCTGGTATTTGGATGACATACACAAAGTAGGAAAGGAAACTCCTATACTACGATCGGTTATACTTTGGTCGTCACACAGTGGTTTCTCCACATGGACTTGGACATTATATCTGACATACTGGTTACTAGATCTATGGTCTCAGATCTAGATTTGGGTGGTTTCCCAATCAGGGTACTTGACAGCATTCTAAGAGTATTTAGGATGGACGACTCCTGGCACGGTAGTGTACCTGCAGGTAACGGAGTCACCCTCTCTAAAGGTGTCTTACAGACTAAAGGGGAAAGGGATGTGCATGATTGGCAGATCACTTGCTTAGGCAATTGAGTCAATCATGAGATGTCAAGTACCACACCAGATATTGTTCTTGCACTAGATGCAATAAGTTGACATTAATCCAATCCTGGAGAAACAGTCAGAAGCAGTTTTAGAACATAAGTGGATGTTCTAGGGATATGATAACGACAGCCTCATTCGGGAAACAGTTATCATTCCAGGCTTCCAAGGTGACATGGACGACAAGGAGGTTGTCAGAGCTATAGTTTTCCTTCTGATGAGGGGCAGTATTTTGGACAGGTGGTCCAAGGCAATACTGAGGGTGGCATGGCGCAGGATACTGATTAAGTTCAGTTGACGATACAGTCTAAGAAGTTTGGATTTGGAGTTCATTTATGAGCTATGTCCCATCAGACATCCAGACACATTCTAAGACAGGTATTGCTCATTTCGGGAGATGGGTTTCTCCGCGAACTTGAGATATAGAGAGACATGGAAAGAGACAACAAGGCGGATCCACTCACTGAGGCTGTTCCTCGAACGCAATAGTTTCGCAAACGAGCTTTGTGAGACTGACTAGTAGGGGAGTTGGGTGTTCGGTATCACACGGGCTGTGAGTATGCGACATCGCAATAATTAGCCTTGAGTGCAAGTGGGAGATTGTTGGAGATAGTGCCCTCAGAGTCAATTATTAGGTCACAGGTACGTGATTGTAATGATTGAGGGAGGACCTATCCCGGTAGGACAGTCTTACTCGAGATGATAGTATGCTATCTGGTTTACCTTTATCATCGTGTACTGTTTTAGGTGACCTGACACGTCGCTATTACACGTTGATAGAGCCCCTAGGATTCTTGCTTGACCACCAGCAGTATGAGGGCGATCATATAAGTGGGAGCTGGGGGGTCTATAAGCTTATCCTTAAAAGGTCCCTAGTCGTGGGAGTTTCGAGACTGGGCATCGATACTCCATTAGTAGACTAGTGTATACAGTCGAGACCCCGACGAGGGGCGGTGGCCGGTCTCACAAGCCACTGGTGTCAGTTGGATCACCTAAGATGTATACAGGTGCTCATTGGGTTATGAGTACACCGGACAGGACTCGCCGGGAACATGCTAGTTGGTCATATACCAGACGTCAGATGGCAGTTCCCTGGTGACATGTGTGCAGGTTAGTTCATCGACCTGGGGATCGTCATTTGTCTCGTGTGAGTTCCCACTGTACTTTGATTACTACCCTACCACGGCTCAAAGGAGTCGTGCAAACAGGTTTTAGTTGGGTACAGTCCCGAGCCACATGGAGGCGGTGAGCGTATCTTCAGGGGTTCGTCTCTCCCGGTATTGGGGGTGAGGTCGTGCTGTGTCTAGGAGAGCCATTACACAAAGTCCTTGGCCAAGGCAAGGAGATTTACTGGTAGGTATTCCAGTAGTATCTCAGGGTGTTCTGGGCTACACTCCGACACGACTTGTACCGCTTTTGGGGGTCTGACTTTTACCAACCCCCTAGGCCCGCCATGCGATGCTCATAGACGAACGGACCGGACTGCACGGATATTGTCACTGACAGGCTCAGTTGGGTGTCGGGGTGAGCTTCCTCATCGACGTCCCATTTGGTCAGTACCTGGTAGCCCGTCACGTATTGGCTTATACCTCTGACGTGCTAGTGGTTAAATCCACAACCAAGGTGTTGACGAGTCTTTAGAGTCCCCCACATTCAGTTACTCAGCTTTCGGGCGAAAGGTTGTAGAGGCCGTATGGAGATATGGCAGGGTCCGATCAGATACGTGCGGTATTGCACGGATCAGGATCGGACAGTCTGTACTATAGGCCGTATGGTGATATGGCAGGGTTCGATCAGATACGTGCGGTATTGCACAGATCAGGATCGAATGGATATTACTAGCCGGCTTTGGTATAAGCCGGATCCTAGTATAGTACAGTGTAGATTTTGTCTCATTGCATTTGTATTTCGGTCGGAATACAAATGCGGGTGTGTATGCACAGTATCGGGGTTTTCCTGTAATTTATTACGGGACCAGTTTTCTGGAGTTGCCAGTTTGCTTTCCGTTTCGGCCAATTTCTATTGTTCCGTTCATTGGCCGAAGATTGGTGGAGGAGGGTTTATTTGCATTGTTGCAAATAGGCTTTTTGTGGAGGGGGTCTTTGCTTATTGTAGCATCATGATGGTTTTCATGATATGCACCATTCCTTGACCTTGATTTCTTCATGATGGCATGACTTTTTGAGTCATCATGGTTCATGATGGTTGGACTTCATGAGTTGATGGTTGTGTGGAGTGTTGGCTTAGTTTTGTGATCATGGTTGCTTATGATAACCATTCCTCTCTCTCTCTCTTGTTTGATTGATTTGGTCACCTCCCCTTTGACTTTTCCCTCTCTCCAATCACACAAGAGAAATGGGGGGGCCGGCCACTTTTCTTGGATGGTTGATTGATTCATTTGGTGTGGCATTTTTGGTTCATATATATTGTGCTAAGAAAAGAGCTCTCAAGTTGATCTCCAAAAATCCTTTCTTTCCTCCACCAAAAATGGCAACCTCCACTACCCCAAAAGAGACACAAGTTCTACTACACATTCTATAGTGAATCTTGGGCACGTCGAGTAGCCGGCTTCGTGCCCGAGTTGCCTCGGCATTGAGGTGGGAGCCCGTAAACAAAGTAGGCGATGTGGTGCACTTCCGGCGACGAGGAGGAGACGGGACATTCCGCAGGAGATCGGGACGATGGCGAGAAGACCGGAGGACTTGGATCGTCGGTATATCTCTAACCCATCTTCTAGTTAGCTTAGACTTGTTAATGGTTACGATCCGGGTGTTTAGTGCGCGGTGGTGCCGGTTTGCTAAGTCCGCAAAAATTAAAGTTTTTCACCGCTTCCGCATTCCGGCGTCGGATTGACGGCCGGGGCGCCGCCGTGCACTTACAAACTCCACTAGAGGTAAATGATGATCCCAGCTACCACCAAAGTCTAAAACGCACGCTCTGAGCATGTCCTCGAGAGTCTGAATGGTCCGCTCTGACTGTCCGTCGGTCTGCGGATGAAACGCTGTGCTGAAGCTCAAACGAGTGCCCAAAGCCTCCTGAAGTCTCTGCCAAAGTCGGCTGGTGAACTGAGTGCCTCGATCTGACACGATACAAGTCGGTACGCCATGTAGTCGCACGATCTCGTCAATATAGAGCTGAGCATACTGAGCGAAGCTGAAAGTCGTCTTCACTGGCAGGAAGTGAGCCGCTTTCGTCAATCTATCCACGATCACCCAGATGGAGTCGTACCCTCGACTGGTCCTGGGTAGACCCACAACGAAGTCCATCGAAATCTGTTCCCATTTCCACTCTGGAATGGGTAACGGCTGTAGCTCTCCTGCGGGCCTCTGGTGCTCGGCCTTGACTTGCTGACAAGTCAGGCATCTCGAAACGAACTCCGCAATGTCCCTCTTCATCCCGTCCCACCAGTAGGTCTCTCTCATATCATGGTACATCTTGGTGGAACCGGGGTGGACACTATACACTGATCGGTGTGCCTCCTCAAGAATGTCGCGCCGCAATCCATCAGCATCTGGTACGCACAGTCTAGATCCATATCGTAAAATCCCCTGATAGTCAACCACGAACTCGGAAAATCTGCCCTGTCCCATCTGTGCCATGATCTCTGAGCAACGGTCGTCACTGCGCTGTGCCTCACATATACGGTCAAGCAACTGTGGGCGTGCACTAACATGCGCGAGCTGTCCCCCTGTCTGAGTGAACTCGAACTCAACTCGGCTATCGCATAACATCTGCCAATCTGCTGACGACTGCCTCTGCACTGTGCGTAAAAAGGATAGACTACCCCCGGGCCTCCTACTCAACGCATCTGCCACCACATTTGCCTTGCCGGGGTGATATAAGATCTCGCAGTCGTAGTCTTTCACCAACTCCATCCAACGACGCTGTCTGAGGTTCAGGTCTCGCTGCTGAAATATGTACTTTAAGCTCTTGTGATCGGTGAATATCTGACACGACTCGCCGTAAAGGTAATGTCGCCAAATCTTCAGTGCAAAGACCACTGCAGCCATCTCCAAATCATGAGTGGGGTAGTTCTGTTCATGCTTCTTCAACTGCCGAGAAGCATAAGCGATCACCCGGCCATGCTGCATCAATACGCATCCTAATCCTACTCGCGAAGCATCACAGTAGACAACAAATCCGCCTGATCCCAAAGGCAAAGATAATACCGGCGCCGTAGTCAAACAAGTCCGTAGCTGCTGAAAACTGCGCTCGCACTCCTCTGTCCAAACGAAAGGAACTCCCTTCCGGTTCAAACCGGTCAACGGTGCAGCTATACGGGAGAAGTCCTGAACAAAACGACTGTAGTAGCCCGCCAAGCTTAGAAAACTACGGATCTCAGTAACCGATGTAGGTCGGGGCCACTGCTGAACAGCCTCAACCTTCTTCGGGTCTACACAAATGCCATCTCTCGTAACCACGTGACCCAAGAATCCGACGCTATCCAGCCAGAACGCACACTTGGAGAACTTTGCGAACAGCTGGTGCTCCCTCAGAGTCTGTAACGTAATCCGTAAGTGCTGCTCGTGCTCCTCTCTGCTCCGGGAGTACACCAAGATATCGTCGATAAACACGATGATGAACAAGTCAAGATACGGCCTGAATGTACGGTTCATCAAATCCATGAATGCTGCTGGGGCGTTGGTGAGTCCGAACGACATCACCAAAAACTCGTAATGGCCGTAGCGCGTGCGGAAAGCTGTCCTCGGTATATCCTCCTGTCGAACTCGCAGCTGATGGTATCCTGATCGCAAGTCGATCCTCGAAAAATACCCCGCACCCTGAAGCTGGTCGAACAAATCATCAATGCGCGGCAACGGATATCTGTTCCGAACGGTAACTTTGTTCAGCTGGCGGTAGTCGATACATAAGCGCAAACTTCCATCCTTCTTCTTGACAAACAGGACCGGAGCACCCCACGGAGAAACACTCGGTCGAATAAGCCCCTTATCTAACAAATCCTGCAACTGATCCTTCAGCTCTCGAAGCTCTGCCGGGGCCATCCGATAAGGCGGTATAGAAATAGGCCCCGAACCGGGAATCAAATCAATGCAGAACTCAACATCGCGCTCAGGCGGTAGCCCAGGTAGCTCATCAGGGAAAACATCAGGGAACTCACAAACTACCGGGACCCGGTCCAACGGAACCTCTGCAGCTCGAGTATCACAAACAAACGCTAAGAATCCCTGACATCCCTTCCGCAAGAGCTGACCAGTGCGAAGAGACGAAATTAAGCTGGGAAGGGTGACACTGCGGTCTCCCTGAATAACAAGGACTGGCTCTCCCGGAAAGCTAAATCTGACTGCCTTCTCACGGCAGTCCACCGAAGCATAACAAGTGGCTAGCCAATCCATGCCCAGAAGCACATCAAAGTCCAACATATCGAGGAGTATCAAATCAACTGATGAATCCCTCTACCCGATACGAACGGAACACAAACGAAATACAAACCGAGCGACAAACGACTCGCCTACCGGAGTAACAACAACAACAAGCGGCTGATCTAACGACGACGACTCACGGCCCAACATCGGTGCAAAGTGTGTAGATACGTACGAATGTGTGGAACCTGGGTCGAATAATACCCGTGCGTCGAAAGAACAAACTGGCAAGGTACCTGTCACAACGGCATTGGATGCCTGCGCATCCTGCGGTGTCAAAGTAAATACTCGGGCCTGTCCTCCACCGATAGCGGGCTGACCTCGACCTCGGCCTCTGCCTCCTCGTCCTCTCTGAACAGGACCGCCGCGTCCACGGCCTCTGGGTGCACCTAACTGGCGTGGAGCATCGCCTGGGGTAGGAAGTAGGGCTCTCTGAGGAGGGGGTGGTGATGGTGGTAGGGTCACATGCGGAACTGTCGCTGCTCCCTGTCGTCTCACCGGACAGTCTCTGACAAGATGGTGCAAACTCCCGCACCCAAAACACCCTGGCGACGGCTGCTGCCCCTGGGGATAAGAACCATATAACTGTCCCCGCCCAAATCCTCTGCCAGGCCTATCTCTCGGAAAGAATCTGGCGCGCTGCCTCTGAGACGGTACATTGGTGCGCATCCTCTTCGGCCCAGAAACGGCCGAAGTCCGTGATATGCGTGCCTCCATCCGCAATGCCGTATCCATAGCAGCTGAATAAGTGTCGTAGTGCTGGGCGCCAATGGCAAGATATAGCTGGGCATCAAGTCCCTGTACGAACCTCTTCACCATCTTCTCCTCGGTATCCACCAAATACTGAGCATATCGAGATAACTATGTAAACTGGATGTCATACTCAGACACCGTCATCTCAGGTGTCTTGACTAAGGCCTCGAAGCTGCGAGCTCTGGCGTCACGAACGCTCTCTGGAAGGAAACGGGCTAGAAAGACCGCTGTAAACTCGACCCAAGTCATAGGCGGCAGACCTGCAGCTCGACCTCTCAAGACTGACTCCCACCATGTTTGCGCGAGACCCTCTAGTCGGAAACTCGCAAGCTCTACCCATCGATCATCCGAACATCTCAGCGAATGGCAGATCCTGGCTAAACTGTCAAGGAACGTCTGTGGGTCCTCCGCTGCCTCGGTGCCGGTGAATACTGGAGGTCTCAGCCTCATGAAATCCTGTAGTGAAACCGGAATGGCCACGGTGGTAGTAGTAGGAGCAGGTATCATGGTCGTCTGTGATGTAGTAGGTACGTCATCCGGCCTCGGTGTACGACTGGCTGCAACTAGGGATCCTACCATCTGACGTAGCTCCTGCATGCCTCCCATCATCTGTCGCAACTCCTCCATACCAGTCTCGAGCCTATCCATACGGCCTGGGGAAGGTGGATCGGTCTGTCCCTGCGGCGTAGGCATACCACCCTGCTCAGTCCTAGTCTCGGACGAGCCAGCTCGAATCTCTTCTCTGGCGGCAGCCCTCTGTGCCCTCGTAGCCTTCGGCGGCATAGTGGCTGTTACAGGAAAACGGATAGTAAGGACGGTGCAATAAGATCATAGGATACACGGAATTGAAGAAGGAATTTTTCAAGCAAGTATATCCTAAAGTCACTTAGGCGGAGTACCGTATCGTAAGTATGCCGCGGACATACGCACGCTACGTTACCCTGCTTAAGTCACTTACTCCATCTACCAAGGGTCATCCTACACTCACAAAGGTAAAACCTATCGCTCTGATACCAACTTTGTCACGACCCGCAGGGTACGGAACGTGACTGGCACTTAAGTTTACGAAACGTCTAAAGACGTCCGTAAAATAAGTAAGCCAAAGCCCAGAAAACAAAACCAATTAAGCAAAAGAGTGAAGAAAACCTAATCAATTGAAAGCAAGTTTATCAAATAAGTCATGTAAAACCCTTTTTAAAAACCATACTAATTTTCCCGAAAATTTCGGCAGAGTCTCCTTTGTAAATACTGGCCCCCAAAATGGGTACAACAAAATATACATGAATCCAACAAAATAGGGCATCCCCAAGCGGGAGCTAGCTCTTCGCCACAAGGCGGTCACAAATCCCATGCAATGTAAATGACAGCAAGCATAATAATCATAATAAAGCATAAGAAAACATCATGTCGACTCAAGTGAGTTCGACCCCAAAATACAGCATAAAAGTCCACAAACCTCACAGTCTCATCTCTAGGTCAATATACAATAAATCTGGTAGAAACAGTAGATGGAGTACACTAGATACAAAGAATATACAAGGTGGTACAAAAATAATAACATAACCCACCTATGAGCAAATCTCGAGCTCAGGCAAAAGAGGCAAAAGAACAAGTGCGCCCGCCGCTACTGAACTGACGGAGCGGACCTGCAAAAGACTGTGGCACAACGGGGGTGAGTTTCCAACTCGTGAGTAATAAATAACATCTACAAAGGCTATCGTATGCATGCACACAAGCATCCTAGCATCTAAAATACAGGTATGACGGGATGCACTAGCAGGTGTGTATACAACATCAGTGTACTAATATGTATGCAACATGAATATCTGAGGTCTCAATGGGTATATATAAGAAACATTTATCTCTTTTTGTTTTTGAAACTCTTTTAGAATGCCAGCATAATACTCAAAGAATCGACGAGAACCGGTGTCCAGCAACGACACCCAAAAGCTATCTCAAATCTCATAAATGTATGTCTGGCCTCAGCCGTCCGGCTGACCCATCTCAAATATCAATATCTCATCATCTAGCGGCCACGGTCGGTATCCTCTGGATATCCGCCGTCCCAAACAGTCACCGGTAGGTAATCCGTCCCCTGCCAGGCTCAACGTCATCACCACATTCCTCTTGCCCCGGGGTACCTTACCGGGCCCACCATGTACCCGTGCCGGTTCCTCCACTCCTCGACACGGATTTCCAAAACCACAGCAAACTCATGGTGGACGACACTTACATCACTAGAAAACCGCAATTTACATATTTTAAAAATATAATAAGTTTAGAAATCTTGCGGCTTTCCCCCGAAATCCAGCAATATCATAAAATCACAAGAAATCCTCATAAGTGCATATATCAATGATAATGAATGCATATGGTATCAATAATCAAGTTGCGATGTGTGATTAATGTATTAAGCATGAACAATTAATATGATGAAGTACATGCACATGAATAGCAATACTACGGTTTCCTTTTTAAGGAATTAAAGGCAATAGCACAAGTTTAAGTATCAATTAGTAACAGGTTTAAATCTAAAGGTTATCTAGTGTGGTGGCATGGCAATTACCAGGGTGTGTGTGTAAGCATGAATAGTGCTCGTGCTGCATATAAAAACCCTGGCAATGGTGCAGGTGTCCTATAAGATGGTTTCGAATAGGTATGTCAATATAATGCATGGATGCAGCAATTAGGCAAATAAGTATTTCACCCCTAATTACTAACATCACTAAGGGTCTTGTAAGTTACTAAAACTATCGGGCGGCTTGCGCCATCCAACGATAGTCCCCCGTAGATATTACATCTACTCACCGGGATCCCTGGCTAGCTGTGTCCAATCACCGCCTTTCCCTTTCGCGCCGCGTCTGACGTCTCCGCGACCGAACCTGGAATTTACATCAATACCAAACATAAGGTTACATATCAAGAACGACGCAAAACCCCAACGAAACTACTAAAGTTCGCTAGCTAGGTACAACGTGCGCAAAGCGCGCGGAACACACGCGAAAATCGCAAAAACTGCCAAAAAAACGCCGATTTGGTCGCCCGGCAAAACTAAAACCCGACTACCCAAAAATCCGCACTCACGCATCCTAAAAGTCGTAGGACAAGCCATTACAATCATCAAGATATCAAAAATACTTCACCACAAAATTTTATAACAAAACTAGTAACCATTTGCGTTCCAAAATCGGTGCAAAAATCGCCGATTAGCGACAAAACGACTACAATCTAGCACAATCACCCAACCACACTACAAGCAATCTACAAACACTAATTACAACACAATAACAATGATTCCAATCCTATTTTCCATAAACAACCATTTCTTGAATTTATAACCTAGCAAATTCCAAATCAATTTCCACACTTGCAAACTTAAATTAACACAACAAAAGCCTACATAAGAAGATTAATCTCATAGATTAGGTTAGCAAAATACTAGATAACAAATTGGGTTTAAATCAACTAAATAATGTTTTCTAACCCTAATCAACTCATTATCATGTTTCACAAACCATTTTCCATACATAAACCCCTTTCTAGATTTTCCTAAAACAACAATTTACCACCAAAATCACACTTTTAAAAGTAACAAAATTAACACAATTTAAAGACCACATCAACAAGGTAACTTCTTTGATTTGTGTAGGAACTAGCAAGCAAAATAAATTTAATTAACCACATAATGGTATGCTAACAAACTTTAGTTTAAAACAAACTACTCTTTATAAACTAGATTAGAATTTAGCTAACTTTTTAAACACTAAAACTATATAATCAAAGGAATTTAGCAAAAAGAAATAACTTGATGGAATTTATACCTCAATTTGAGATCTAGCAAGAATAATTTGCCTCCAAAGATGCCATTTTTCTCCTTAATTTAAACTAATAGGGGTGTGAGAAGAGGTAGAATAAGGATTTGGGTTGAATTTGTGAAGGATTTGTTGATTTTTCTTGGATTTTGAGATGAAATTTAGAGGCAAAATGAGAAGGAGAATTTTTTTTCTTTTTGGGGAGATGATGGGCTGCAGAATTTGTGCAGGAAAAGGGATGGGGGGAATGTGTGAGTGGTTGTGGGATTTTCTAAAGTCAAAGCAACCATTCACACTAAACACAAATTAATATATTTTAAACAACATAAGGTTTCAATACAAAGATGGAGATAAAAATGAGGTGGGAAAATTCATGGCTGCTGATTTGGGGGGTGGGGCCGGCCCAAATGGGAGGGGTGAGGTTGAGAGATTTGCACAAAAAAAATTCTATGCAAAAAGAACCCTCAAGTTACAAAATTTGCAAGTTTAAGCTTAAATTAAATGAATTTCGTTTCCTATAATAAAAAATAGTTAAAAATCAAAATAAATTACTAAAATTTTTTGTTACCACTAGATTTTAATTATCATAATTTTAAAGATTAAAATTATCCCGGAAAAATTTGTATTTATCGCTAATTTAATGTATTTTCTTACCGGCTTAAAATAATATTAAAAAAATTGAAAAATTAGGGAAAGTTTTTAAACGACCATAATTTCATAATTAACTCATTAGCTACTAAAAACAAGCAATTAACTATCCATTTTAGGTATAATTAGCCCTAAACTGCAATTTAACAAGAAAGACGGTTTTCGGAAAAATACCGAATTTTCACCGAATTTCAGGAAAACACCAAAACGACTTTTCAAGACGCTACATTATCTCAAGTTCGCGGAGAAAGCCATCTCCCGAAAAGAGCAATACCTGTCTTAGAATATGTCTGGATGTTTGATGGGACCTAGCTCATAAATGAACTCCAAATCCAAACTTCTTAGACTGTATCGACAACTGAACTTAATCAGTATCCTGCGCCATACCTTCCCTCAGTATCCACTTGGACCATCTGACCAAAATACTGCCCCTCGTCAGAGGGAAAACTATAACTCTGACAGTTACTCTGCCATCCAAGTCACCTTGGAAGCCTGGAATGATAACTGTCTCCCGAAGGAGAATGCTATTATCATATCCCTAGAACATCAACTTATGTTCTAAGACTGCTTCCGACTGTTTCTTCAGGATTGGATCAATATCGACTTATTGTATCTACTGCAAAAACAACATCTGGTGTGGTACTTGACATCTCATGATTGACTCAATTGCCTAAGCAAGTGATCTGCCAATCATGCACATCCCTCTCCCCTTTAGTCTGTAAGACACCTTTAGAGAGGGTGACTCCATCACCTGCAGGTATACTACCGTGCCAGGAGTCGTCAATTCTAAATACTCATAGAATGTTGTCAAAGTACCCGATTGGGAAACCACCCAAATCTAGATCTAAAACCATAGATCTAGTAACCAGAATGTCTGATATAATATCCAAGTCCTATGTGGAGAAACCACTGTGTGACGACCAACGTATAACCGATCGTAGTATAGGAATATCACTTCCTACTCTGTGTATGTCATCAAATACCAGGACATCACACCCTACTACCTTCTCAACAGATCTATCCCCTATTCTGATGAAGTCAAACCTGTGACTTCACACCCGAAATAGATGATCTATCTCTGCTATATCTGCTTTAGTCTATAAATAGACATAAGCCTAATGTCCACCAATGCTTCCGCTGCTCCCACTAACTACGACAACCCTCTGGCAGAGTCATATAGACGTACACTTCTAAAGCTAGTTCAGAACGACGCTATACTCATCCTTCTGCCGGGTCTCACAGTCTGGAACAACACCAATGGCAAGTCTGGGTAAACAAGAACCTCCCTGCCACCGTCATTGAGCATACCGAAGCACCTCTCGGGTGGCTGAGGTTACCCACCATATCTGCGGAGTGGCCAATGGAATGTCAAACCAGATTGAATCTTTAGGTTCTTATCAAATCTTCAGTAATCGTTTGCGGTTTTGGAATCACTTCCAGTTCTACCATACTCCCACTACCGTTTTCTAAAAAAATCCATTTTTGTTAAAACTGTGGCGAGTCAAGAACAATATCACTATTGATCTTCCAGATGGTAGAAAGTCAACCCTCGTCATAGCCCGGGTCAACCCACAAACAACCATTACAGAAACGTGCCTTGAGTTATCCGGAGTCTGGTTTTAAGCATAAGCCGGACAACTCCCCGTATCTTAACAAAGTCAAGATATGAACTGTTCTATATTCAATAGAGAAACAGATGCACTGATTTAATTGAACCAGATTCAAATCATCCAGCTGTCTCCAGTGCATGTCAACTAAATGGAAGAGAGGCCGATCAGCGTTACTCAACGTAGGAGTACTTCCAATTATGAGTAACCTGAAAGAGAAACTAGTTCTCTTAATCATTACTATCAACTGAATACCATACACAAGTATCTACATCTTCGATTAACTTGAAGAATCCTGATACTTGCAATACCCGGTTCTCTACTTTATTCATATACCTATAACTTCTCACAACTCGGACCCTGCGTTTCTACGAAACACCTGTCTAAGAACTAGAGAAGTCATAAGTAAACAGAATATAGTACGAGTACCTACCCCTCTGTCCTAATGGACACTGGACAACATACAATACTCTGTATAAGTCCCTTGAGTCAAATGACTCATTCACTGTGTGCCGTAGGTTGAAAACTGTACTTATGGTTAAGAAGAATTACACCGCTGTTCAATGCTCCTTACCTAACCATCCACTGATATAGGTAAATGTCATAGACATAATTTCAAAAGGTATATCTCACTCTAACAAAATAGACGTACATATATATCAATTTGAAATTGGTTCATAACAACGGATATTCAAAACCAAATATTTTGCCGTCCGGCAAACAACCCAGGTGACTTCCTCAAATATCACCAATTACAACGAATTCCGATATAATGAGGATGATTATCTAATTCCCAATAACTTACTCCCACTCATCATCAGTAAAACCATACAGATGTGAGAATCATACCTGGTAAATACATACCCTGGAGCAAGTGTCTAATTGGGAAATCAGTTTTCATTTAACTGTACACATTGAAACTGAAACATTGAAATGTTTTGATAGGGTATCCTGGTATTCCTAGTAATGCCACTTTCATTATCCAGATTCACAACTATAACCGTATAATTCTTTGCCATCTCTCCAAATCCCTTTATATGTCTTTAATCATTACCTTCTGCACACCCCTTTAGGCCAAATGGTTTTCTTCCTTCCCTACCGTTCGGCACCAGCCTATGGTTTGGAAGAAGACTATCCAATAAGCATAATGGGTGTACTGTCCTAATCTTAGGAACCCTCGCAATGCGAGAGAAGGTGAAGATAAAAGACAACCGAATGAACCTTATTCCTATTTCTCCTGAACCAGGATCCATCACCGAACTGGAACAAGTTCCTTTCGAGTTCGTATATAACCATACGATGGATTATCCAATAAACTTGGGATCTTCGTAGTGATACAGAGCGTCCTGGAGAAATACAAAGATGATTTAGGATTGGCGAAGAAATACTTGGTTCGGTCGTGAATAGCAGTAGCAATTTTCTTTGCCCTCTTACTAATCCCTTGCTTTGTCTTAACTTAATACCTTCTGTACACCGTTTAGGCTAATTAGTTTTCTTCATTCCCTACCGGTCGGCACCTGCCTATGGTTTGGAAGAAGACTATCCAATTTGCGTAATAGGTGTACTATCTCCTAAACCAAGGAGTACTCGCAATGAGAGAAGGTGAAAAGAAAAGACAACTGAATAGTCCTATTAGTTTTCTCCAGAACCAGAAACCATCCTCGAATTCCTTCGAGTTCGTATATAACCATACGATGGTTTTGTCCAATGGAAGTGGACGTTCGTAGTAATACGGGGTGTCCTGGAGAAAAGGGTAAAAGTAGGAGTGGCAATGAGGTTTGCAACTCTGACAATCCAAAAGCCAGTGTTTTAGAAGGTTCGGTCAACTTGGTCACTGAGTCATAGTCTAGGGTCGGGTCAATGGTCGCTGCCAAAGAGAGAGAGAGAAAAGAAACACTCAGCGTGCACTCTAACCTAGATCAGAATGGTTATCACTTTATCTAATCTGGAAACCTCCCACTGTAACGTCAAATTCTTCCCCAAACCTGAAAGAAGAATTAGCCGGGATCACCCGAGGAGTAAACCAACTCATCAGTGGGAATCCGGATCCAACTCTCATCGCATGATAACGTGACGGAATCCGCTCACGTTATCACATTCCAGAAGGTATGCGCATATCTGGCAAATTTCAGTTTCTTTAGAAACTCCCGATGTGGATTTTTGCCCCTTGCTCTTATGACCTTGACGAAGGCCAACAAATCATAAGTCACATGTCAAGTTCTACCCGTCATTGTCCAGGTTAATTTGAACCCACCCGTACAAGCCCTTGACAAAGGTCAACAAGACTATACGACTGTCCCAAACCAACGCATCTATCTATACTGCAGAAAGGCAACAAGCAGTTACCATACACTATGCCTTGACGAAGGCCAACAAACATAGCATGAATACTACGTGCTACCCGTCTGAAACGACGGAGGGCTACGAATGGTTTCTGGCGAAAACCTTTAACGTAATGAACTTGATATCGTTGAAGGAACGGATAGCTTTTTAGAAAGATATAGTAACGAAAACCTTTGCTAAAGAGGACACTCCCGGTGAAGGGACCTCGGCTCCTTCCCCGTGGAATGAGGTGCAGGATATTCCAACTGAATACCACGATGCAAAGCAAAAGTAATCGGTTATAGTGAAGTTATTGCCCTGACGTAAACTTCTGTCCAAGGGGTCACTCCCGGTGAAGGGATCTCGGCCCTTGCCTCGTCGACTGAGGAGCAGGATATTCTAACTGAATACCACGATGCAAAACAAAAGAGAACGCCCTTGCAATAACAGCTTTTTGAAAAGTGTTCCAACAACATCAGAATAGGTTTGTTTATCTTGCATTGATCTGAATCAACGCAGTCCCATCAATTGATCACACCACAAAGAACGAAAATAATGACGTACGTATATGCCATCCGCATTCGCCACTGGGTCCCGTCATCACCCGTTAGGTTAGCCAACTAACGACAGAGCGGGGACTGGACTAGCGCGGATGCAAAACATATACAACATCTACTAGTATATATATAATATATAATTTTTCGCTCAAGGCATGATAAAAATGCAACATCACAGAAATGTACAGCATCACAGAATAATACAGATATCTGGGATCCCCGGGTTTCATAGAGCCTCTACTGAAACCCGACGTTCCCCTGATCGTGTGGATAGCCTGTGCAATGAAATCCTAGACCCCTACGGGCGCGGCAAGTTACCCGCCAAAACCTGAAGCGAGGCAGTCCCCTTCAGCAACGTGAATGGACCACCCAGCACTTCACGGAATCCGGTAACTTGGGCACCCCTCCTGGGTCAACCTATACCCCCTACGAGTGCGGCGAATAGCCCGCCAATTCTAGAGTGAAGCCCCCTCCGTCTCAAAGCCATGAGATGCGGGCTCGTTGCCCTCTAGAACCCGGCTATCCGTGCACCCCTCCGCGGGGTAATCCTAGTACAGAAAGTAAAATATACATACAACGGGTACATCGACCGCAACCTGGTCGTGCCCCAAAAGAATAATACAAACAGGCAGTGACGGCAGTCCACATGTCGGACGCTCGCCCCGCAATATCAAATGTACATATAAAACAAAACTGTACTGATATTGCATCCAGGCTATCCCACGACCAATCCGCAACATCACAGCACAACACAGAACATCAACGTGAATGTCACGTTCGCAAATCCGTCTAATCGGGCTATAGCAGTTAGACAGGATTTACCGATCAAGTGACATTCACGGTCGCAGATATAATATAAATACTGTGAACTAGCATGTTTAAAATATCCGATCGAACAAATTTATCGAAGCGAGCCCCAAGCAGTACTGTAGCACTTACAGAAAATCTGGGCCCAAAAATAATATCCCAAAACCCCTATTTCCAACTCAGAAGCAATCTGCAAAATTTTGGTCAAGTGATCAATCAAAAGCGCGGCGGAAGCGCGGCCCAAGCATGGGTTTGGCCGCGGTTCCGCGGCGTTATGGTGAGATCTCGTGACCAAATTTTCATAGATTGCTTAGATTTCCATGCACAGTATTCTGCAACAGCCTGAAAAAATTTTGGAGCTAAAAAAAATTCGACAGAAACCAGTGCACTGAAAATACGTTTTTTGCGATTTTTGTTCGATCGTGTTTTAAAAATACTAGAGCAAGCTAGGCATGGTTAATGGCGTGGCTCTGATACCAATGTAAGTCCACGGCGGCGCCCCGGCCGTCGATCCGACGCCAGAAACGCGGAAACAAAAACTTTGCAAACTAGCAAACCGGCACCACCGTGCACCTTTATCCCGGATCGGGCCATTAACCTAGCTGCTAGCAAACTAAAATATGGGTGAAGAGTTATACCAAACGATCCGTGTCCTTCAGTCTTCGTCTCCACTCCGACCTCCCGCGGAATCTCCATCCGTCACGTCCTCGTCGGAAAGGGCACCACGTAGCCGAATACATTTACGGGCTCCCACCTCTGGACCGAGGCAACTCGGGCGCGAAGTTGGCTAGCCGACGCGTCCAAGACTTGCTGTAGGCTAGTGTAGAGTCTATGTCTCTTTGGGGTTTAGAGTAGTTGCCTTTTATATGGAGGTGAAGAGAAGAATGAACTTTGGTGATAACTTTGGTGTACAAAGAAAATGAGATGATAATTTCCCACTTCACCTCAAATGAAATCACTCATCTCTCTCACTCAAAAAATGGCCGGCCTCAAGCTTATGATGATGGGGGGGGAGGGAAAGAATGGATTAATTAAGAGAAGAAAAAGGAATGAATAAAAATTAGAAAAAGGTCACACCAATTTCCTTTTTCAATCCACTCACAAACCATCACATGAAAGCAATGAAATGGACAAGAAAAGCATCTCATGATGAAGAGGCCACAACTATGCAAGAAACTCCTCCACAAAATATTATTTGCAAAGCGCAAATAACACCCTCCAACGGAAAGTCCGGCCGTGAAGGAACAAAGGAAAACCGGCCGGAACGGAATGCAAACTGGCAACTTCAGAAAAATGATCCCGTAATAAATTACAGGAAAACTCCACTACTGCAAATACATGCCCGCATTTGTATTCCCACTGAACACAAATGCAAAGAGACAAAACTACACTGTCTAATACTAGGATCCGGCTTAAACCAAAGTCGGCTAGTAAAATCCGTCCGATCACGATCCATGCAATATCGCGCGTATCTGATCGAACCCTACCATATCTCCATACGGCCTCTACAGCGTTTCGCCCGAAACTTGAGTAACTGTGTGTGTGGTGGAATCTAAAGACTCATCAATACTATGGCTGTGGATTTAACCACTAGCACGTCAGAGGTATTAGCCATACGTGACGGGCCACCAACTATTGACCAAAAGGGACGTCGATGAGCGCACTCATCCTGACACCGTACTGAGCCTGTCAGTGACAATATCCGTACAGTCCGATCCATTCATCTATGAGCATCGCATGGCGGGCCTAGGGGGTAGGTTAAAGTCAGACCCCCAAAAGCGGTACAAGTCGTGTCGGAGTGTAGCCCAGAACACCCTGAGATACTACTGGAATACCTACCAGCAAATCTCCTGCCTTGGCCAAGGACTTTTCATGTTCTGGCTCTCCTAGACACAGCGCGACCTCACCCCCAATACTGGGAGAGACGAACCCCTGCAGATCCGCTCACTGCCTCCATGTGGCTCGGGACAGTACCCAACTAAAACCTGTTTGCACTTCTCCTTTGAGCGTGGTAGGGTAGTAATCAAAGCACAGTGGGAACTCACACGAGATAAATGACGATCTCAGGTCGATGAACTAACCTGTACATATGTCACCAGGGAACTGCTATCTGACACCTGGTATAATCCCAACTAGCAGGTTCCCGGCGAGTCCTGTCCGGTGTACTTATAACCCAATGAGCACCTGTATACATCTTAGGTGAACCAACTGACACCAGTGGCTTATGAGACCGGCCACCGCCCCTCGTCGGGGTCTCGACTGTATACACTAGTCTACTCCGGAGTATCGATGCCCTGCCTCGAAACTCCCACGACTAGGGACCTTTTAAGGATGTGCTTATGGACTCCAGCTCTCACGTATATGATCGCCCTCATACTGCTGGTAGTCAAGCAAGAATCCTAGGGGCTCTATCAACGTGCAATAGCGACTCGTAAGGTCACCTAAAGTAGTACACGATGATAATGATAAACCAGATAGCATACTATCATCTCGAGTAAGACTGTCCTACCGGCATAGGTCCTCCTCAATCATTGCAATCACGTGCCTGTGATCCAATAATTGACTCTGAGGGCACTATATCCAACAATCTCCCACTTGCACTCAAGGCTGATTATTGCGATGTCGCATACTCACAGCCCGTGTGATACCGAACACCCAACTCCTCTACTAGTCAGTCTCACAAAGCTCATTTGCGAAACTATTGCGTTCGAGGAATAGCCTCAGTGAGTGGATCCGCTATGGTGTTTCTTTCTATGTCTCTCTTTATCTCAAGTTCGCGGAGAAAGCCATCTCTCGAAAAGAGCAATACCTGTCTTAGAATATGTCTGGATGTTTGATGGGACCTAGCTCATAAATGAACTCCAAATTCAAACTTCTTAGACTGTATCGACAACTGAACTTAATCAGTATCCTGCGCCATACCTTCCCTCAGTATCCACTTGGACCATCTGTCCAAAATACTTCCCCTCGTCAGAGGGAAAACTATAACTCTGACAGTTACTCTGCCATCCAAGTCACCTTGGAAGCCTGGAATGATAACTGTCTCCCAAAGGAGAATGCTGTTATCATATCCCTAGAACATCAACTTATGTTCTAAGACTGCTTCCGACTGTTTCTCCAGGATTGGATCAATATCAACTTATTGTATCTACTGCAAAAACAACATCTGGTGTGGTACTTGACATCTCATGATTGACTCAATTGCCTAACCAAGTAATCTGCCAATCATGCACATCCCTCTCCCCTTTAGTCTGTAAGACACCTTTAGAGAGGGTGACTCCATCACCTGCAGGTATACTACCGTGCCAGGAGTCGTCCATTCTAAATACTCATAGAATGTTGTTAAAGTACCCAGATTGGGAAACCACCCAAATCTAGATCTAAAACCATAGATCTAGTCACCAGAATGTCTGATATAATATCCAAGTCCTATGTGGAGAAACCACTGTGTGAAGACCAACGTATAACCGATCGTAGTATAGGAATATCACTTCCTACTCTGTGTATGTCATCAAATACTAGGACATCACACCCTACTACCTTCTCAACAGATCCATCCCCTATTCTGATGAAGTCAAACCTATGACTTCACACCCGAAATAGATGATCTATCTCCGCTATATCTGCTTTAGTCTGTAAATAGACATAAGCCTAATGTCCACCAATGCTTCCGCTGCTCCCACTAACTACGACAACCCTCTGGCAGAGTCATATAGACGTACACTTCTAAAGCTAGTTCAGAACGACGCTATACTCATCCTTCTGCCGGGTCTCACAGTCTGGAACAACAGCAATGGCAAGTCTGGGTAAACAAGAACCTCCCTGCCACCGTCATTGAGCATACCGAAGCACCTCTCGGGTGGCTGAGGTTACCCACTATATCTGTGGAGTGGCCAATGGAATGTTAAACCAGATTGAATCTTTAGGTTCTTATCAAATCTTCAGTAATCGTTTGCGGTTTTGGAATCACTTCCAGTTCTACCATACTCCCACTACCGTTTTCTAAAAAAATCCATTTTTGTTAAAACTGTGGCGAGTCAAGAACAATATCACTATTGATCTTCCAGATGGTAGAAAGTCAACCCTCGTCATAGCCCGGGTCAACCCACAAACAGCCATTACAGAAACGTGCCTTGAGTTATCCGGAGTCTGGTTTTAAGCATAAGCCGGACAACTCCCCGTATCTTAACAAAGTCAAGATATGAACTGTTCTATATTCAATATAGAAACAGAGGCACTGATTTAATTGAACCAGATTCAAATCATGCAGCTGTCTCCAGTGCATGTCAACTAAATGGAAAAGAGGCCGATCAGCGTTACTCAACTTAGGAGTACTTCCAATTATGAGTAACCTGAAAGAGAAACTAGTTCTCTTAATCATTACTATCAACTGAATACCATACACAAGTATCTACATCTTTGATTACCTTGAAGAATCCCGATACTTGCAATGCCTGGTTCTCTACTTTATTCATATACCTATAACTTTTCAAAACTCGGACCCTGCGTTTCTACGAAACACCTGTCTAAGAACTAGAGAAGTCACAAGTAAACAGAATATAGTACGAGTACCTACCCCTCTGTCCTAATGGACACTGGACAACATACAATACTCTGTATAAGTCCCTTGAGTCAAATGACTCATTCACTGTGTGCCGTAGGTTGAAAACTGTACTTATGGTTAAGAAGAATTACACCGCTGTTCAATGCTCCTTACCTAACCATCCACTGATATAGGTAAATGTCATAGACATAATTTCAAAAGGTATATCTCACTCTAACAAAATAGACGTACAGATATATCAATTTGAAATTGGTTCATAACAACGGATATTCAAAACCAAATATTTTATCGTCCGGCAAACAACCCAGGTGACTTCCTCAAATATCACCAATTACAACGAATTCCGATATAATGAGGATGATTATCTAATTCCCAATAACTTACTCCCACTCATCATCTGTAAAACCATACAGATGTGAGAATCATACCTGGTAAATACATACCCTGGAGCAAGTGTCTAATTAGGAAATCAGTTTTCATTTAACAGTACACTGTGAAACTGAAACATTGAAATGTTTCGATAGGGTATCCTGGTATTCCTAGTAATGCCTCTTCCATTATCCAGATTCACAACTATAACCATATAATTCTTTGCCATCTTTCCAAATCCCTTTATATGTCTTTAGTCATTACCTTCTGCACACCCCTTTAGGCCAAATGGTTTTCTTTCTTCCCTACCGTTCGGCACCAGCCTATGGTTTGGAAGAAGACTATCCAATAAGCATAATGGGTGTACTGTCCTAATCCTAGGAACCCTCGCAATACGAGAGAAGGTGAAGATAAAAGACAACCGAATGAACCTTATTCCTATTTCTCCTGAACCAGGATCCATCCCCGAACTGGAACAAGTTCCTTTCGAGTTCGTATATAACCATACGATGGATTATCCAATAAACTTAGGATCTTCGTAGTGATACGGAACGTCCTGGAGAAATACAAAGGTGATTTAGGATTGGCGAAGAAATACTTGGTTCGGTCGTGAATAGCAGTTGCAATTTTCTTTGCCCTCTTACTAATCCCTTGCTTTGTCTTAACTTAATACCTTCTGTACACCGTTTAGGCTAATTGGTTTTCTTCATTCCCTACCGGTCGGCACCTGCCTATGATTTGGAAGAAGACTATCCAATTTGCGTAATAGGTGTACTATCTCCTAAACCAAGGAGTACTCGCAATGAGAGAAGGTGAAAAGAAAAGACAACTGAATAGTCCTATTGGTTTTCTCCAGAACCAGAAACCATCCTCGAATTCCTTCGAGTTCGTATATAACCATACGATGGTTTTGTCCAATGGAAGTGGACGTTCGTAGTAATACGGGGTGTCCTGGAGAAAAGGGTAAAAGTAGGAGTGGCAATGAGGTTTGCAACTCTGACAATCCAAAAGCCAGTGTTTTAGAAGGTTCGGTCAACTTGGTCACTGAGTTATAGTCTAGGGTCGGGTCAATGGTCGCTGCCAAAGAGAGAGAGAGAAAAGAAACACTCAGCGTGCACTCTAACCTAGATCAGAATGGTTATCACTTTATCTAATCTGGAAACCTCCCACTGTAACGTCAAATTCTTCCCCAAACCTGAAAGAAGAATTAGCCGGGATCACCCGAGGAGTAAACCAACTCATCAGTGGGAATCCGGATCCAACTCTCATCGCATGATAACGTGACGGAATCCGCTCACGTTATCACACTCCAGAAGGTATGCGCATATCTGATAAGTTTCGGTTTCTTTAGAAACTCCCGATGTGGATTTTTGCCCCATGCTCTTATGACCTTAACGAAGGCTAACAAATCATAAGTCACATGTCAAGTTCTACCCGTCATTGTCCAGGTTAATTTGAACCCACCCGTACAAGCCCTTGACGAAGGTCAACAAGAATATACGACTATCCCAAACCAACGCATCTATCTATGCTGCAGAAAGGCAACAAGCAGCTACCATACACTATGCCTTGACGAAGGCCAACAAATATAGCATGAATACTACGTGCTACCCGTCTGAAACGACGGAGGGCTACGAATGGTTTCTGGCAAAAACCTTTAACTTAATGAACTTGATATCGTTGAAGGAACGGATAGCTTTTTAGAAAAATATAGTAACGAAAACCTTTGCTAAAGAGGTCACTCCCGGTGAAGGGATCTCGGCTCCTTCCCCGTGGAATGAGGTGCAGGATATTCCAACTGAATACCACGATGCAAAGCAAAAGTAATCGGCTATAGTGAAGTTATTGCCCTGACGTAAACTTCTGTCCAAGGGGTCACTCCCGGTGAAGGGATCTCGGCCCTTGCCTCGTCGACTGAGGAGTAGGATATTCTAACTGAATACCACGATGCAAAACAAAAGAGAACGCCCTTGCAATAACAGCTTTTTGAAAAGTGTTCCAACAACATCAGAATATGTTTGTTTATCTTGCATTGATCTGAATCAACGCAGTCCCATCAATTGATCACACCACAAAGAACGAAAATAATGACGTACGTATATGCCATCCGCATTCGCCACTGGGTCCCGTCATCACCCGTTAGGTTAGCCAACTAACGACAGAGCGGGGACTGGACTAGTGCGGATGCAAAACATATACAACATCTACTAGTATATATATAATATATAATTTTTCGCTCAAGGCATGATAAAAATGCAACATCACAGAAATATACAGCATCACAGAATAATACAGATATCTGGGATCCCCGGGTTTCATAGAGCCGCTACTGAAACCCGACGTTCCCCTGATCGTGTGGATAGCCTGTGCAATGAAATCCTAGACCCCTACGGGCGCGGCAAGTTACCCGCCAAAACCTGAAGCGAGGCAGCCCCCTTCAGCAATGTGAATGGGCCACCCAGCACTTCATGGAATCCGGTAACTTGGGCACCCCTCCTGGGTCAACCTATACCCCCAACGAGTGCGGCGAATAGCCCGCCAATTCTAGAGTGAAGCCCCCTCCGTCTCAAAGCCATGAGATGCGGGCTCGTTGCCCTTTAGAACCCGGCTATCCGTGCACCCCTCCGCGGGGTAATCCTAGTACAGAAAATAAAATATACATACAACGGGTACATCGACCGCAACCTGGTCGTGCCCCAAAAGAATAATACAAACAGGCAGTGACGGCAGTCCATATGTCGGACGCTCGTCCCTCAATATCAAATGTACATATAAAAAAAAACTGTACTAATATTGCATCCAGGCTATCCCACGACCGATCCGCAACATCACAGCACAACACAGAACATCAACGTGAATGTCACGTTCGCAAATCCGTCTAATCGGGCTATAGGAGTTAGACAGGATTTACCGATCAAGTGACATTCACGGTCGAAGATATAATATAAATACTGTGAACTAGCATGTTTAAAATATCCGATCGAACAAATTTACCGAAGCGGGCCCCAAGAAGTACTGTAGCACTTACAGAAAATCTGGGCCCAAAAATAATATCCCAAAACCCCTATTTCCAACTCAGAAGCAATCTGCAAAATTTTGGTCAAGTGATCAATCAAAAGCGCGGTGGAAGCGCGGCCTAAGCATGGGTTTGGCCGCGGTTCCGCGGCGTTATAGTGAGATCTCGTGACCAAATTTTCACAGATTGCTTAGATTTCCATGCACAGTATTCTGCAACAACCTGAAAAATTTTTGGAGCTAAAAAAAATTCGACAGAAACCAGTGCACTGAAAATACGGTTTTTGCGATTTTTGTTCGATCGTGTTTTAAACATACTAGAGCAAGCTAGGCATGGTTAATGGCGTGGCTCTGATACCAATGTAAGTCCGCGGCGGTGCCCCGGCCGTCGATCTGACGCCAGAAACGCGGAAACAAAAACTTTGCAAACTAGCAAACCGGCACCACCGTGCACTTTTATCCCGGATCGGGCCATTAACCTAGCTACTAGCAAACTAAAATATGGGTGAAGAGTTATACCAAGCGATCCGTGTCCTTCGGTCTTCGTCTCCACTCCGATCTCCCGCGGAATCTCCGTCCGTCACGTCCTCGTCGGAAAGGGCACCACGTAGCCGAATACTTTTACGGGCTCCCACCTCTGGACCGAGGCAACTCGGGTGCGAAGTTGGTTAGCGGACGCGTCCAAGACTTGCTGTAGGCTTGTGTAGAGTCTATGTCTCTTTGGGGTTTAGAGTAGTTGCCTTTGATATGGAGGTGAAGAGAAGAATGAACTTTGGTGATAACTTTGGTGTACAAAGAAAATGAGATGATAATTTCCCACTTCACCTCAAATGAAATCACTCATCTCTCTCACTCAAAAAATGGCCGGCCTCAAGCTTATGATGATAGGGGGAAGAATGGATTAATCAAGAGAAGAAAAAGGAATGAATAAAAATTAGAAAAAGGTCACACCAATTTCCTTTTTCAATCCACTCACAAACCATCACATGAAAGCAATGAAATGGACAAGAAAAGCATCTCATGATGAAGAGGCCACAAATATGCAAGAAATTCCTCCACAAAATGTTATTTGCAAAGCGCAAATAACACCCTCCAACGGAAAGTCCGGCCGTGAAGGATCAAAGGAAAACCGGCCGGAACGGAATGTAAACTGGAAACTTCAGAAAAATGATCCCGTAATAAATTACAAGAAAACCTCACTACTGCAAATACATGCCCGCATTTGTATTCCCACTGAACACAAATGCAAAGAGACAAAACTACACTGTTTAATACTAGGATCCGGCTTAAACCAAAGTCGGCTAGTAAAATCCGTCCGATCACGATCGGTGCAATACCGCACGTATCTGATCGAACCCTGCCATATCTCCATACGGCCTCTACAGCGTTTCGCCCGAAACTTGAGTAACTGTGTGTGTGGTGGACTCTAAAGACTCGTCAATATTATGGTTGTGGATTTAACCACTAGCACGTCAGAGGTATTAGCCATACGTGACGGGCCACCAGCTATTGACCAAAAGGGACGTCGATGAGTGCACTCATCTTGAAACCCTACTGAGCCTGTCAGTGACAATATTCGTACAGTCCGGTCCGTTCGTCTTTGAGCATCGCATGGCGGGCCTAGGGGGTTGGCAAAAGTCAGACCCCAATAGCGGTACTGTTAGTTATATGTATGCCCTAGAGATTACTGTACATTGGATGTATATTGTAGTGGATGCTGGGACATATATAGGTAGGACTTTCTTGCTCGACATGATAGTACGCTATCTGGTTACTCTTTATCTTAACATGTATACTTTCTGTCTCTCTGTTACATGTTGATAAAGCCTTTAGGATGTGTACTCGACTTCCAGGACTATGATGAGGATCATACTAGTTGGGCCTGGGTAGTCCATGAGTACATCCTTCAATGTTCCTAGTCGAGGGAATATCGAGACGGGGTATCGATATTCCAGAGTAGACTAGCGTATATCTTCTCGACCCATGTGATGGGCGATGGATGATCCCATATCCATTGGTGTTTGACATCAGAGATGGTATGCGGGTGCTCAGTTGAGACTGGGTACACTGAACGGACTCGCCGAGAACTCCCAGATGGTATTATACCTCACGTCAGATGGCAGTTCTCTGGTGACACTGGTACAGCTTAGTCTGTTGACCCGAGATCGTCATAGAGTCTTGTGTGTCTCCCACTGTGCTTTGATTTCCACTCTACCACGGCTCTACTGAGTCGTGCAAACAGGTGGTTTTTGGGAACAGTCCCGATTCACATGGAGGCAATGAGCGATAGGAGGGGATTCGTCTCTCGCGGTATTGGGGGTTGATGTTGCGCTATGCACGACTGGCTATAACAGGAAATCCCTGGCCAGGGTTGCTGTGATATACTGGTAAGAGTTATCAGTATTTTCACGAATGTTATGGACCTCACGTCGGCATGACTTATCAAGCTATTGGGGTTTGACGTTTACCACCCCTAGGCGAGATATGCGACATATCAGACGAACAGACCGGACTGTATGGTAAGTGTTACTGGTTGGATTCACAGGAGTGTGAGCGGGCTTGCTCGTCGATTTTCTGATCGCTCAATACCCGGGTGGCCGTTACGTTTAGCAGACCGCTTGCGGCTTGTGGGTGCTTGATATGATCATCACCTGCTGCCGGCGTATTGACGAGTCTTTAGAGTCCTACACAGAGGTTTCCTGGCTCAAGCGAAACGAAATAGGAGCGCATATGAGATATGTGCGGGACCGAGAATAATGCGTGTATGTGATACCGTATTCCATTCTCGCGATGAATGTATCGATTTGTCGTATGCGATATAACCTAGTTATCGAATCAAGGATTGATTCGATAAGCCGATACATTGGATATTAGTCGGTTATATGCGATATGACCGGATCGTTAAATCAAGTATTGATTTAATGATTTAATGCATAATTATATATTTGATATAATACTTTGCATTAACTAGTATTGGTTCATTTTAAAAGGATTTTCTCACTTGATGTGCACATTGTATATGTGATATATTTTTGTGCACTTGATTATATCATGTTTGATGATACATGAATTTTTGTGTGTATAATTAAACAATGGTTATGTAATGGTTAGGCTTTTCATTTTCATAACTATTTCTTTTATTTATTTAATTTTAAGACAAGAAACAAAAGGGTGGCTTGTTTTGTTTTTTCCTTGAAACTTCATGAAGCTTTGAAGCTTTGACCATTTTGTTTGTTTGCCTTAACCTAACCATTCAACCTAACCCTAGTTTAGTCTCTACACTTAACCATGGTTGCTATATGATAAGTATTCATTTTATTTTCTATTTTGAATAATACTTATCATATTCTTTCTTCTTCTTCTTCTTCTTCTTCAACAAGAAGAAAAGCTTGCCTCCATCAATGGCAACTTGAGAAAAAGAGTGAGAAATCCAATTCTAAAGTGAATCCACTTCCTATTTCTTCATCCTCTACCTCTTGCCAAGTAGTATAGGGTGTTTTCTTCACAAGTTTCATGACTTGGTGAAGTTGGAGCTTGATCTTGAGTTGCCTCGACGTAGATCATCTTCGGCATCGAAGCCGGCGACCTAGCCCGATCATTTCTTCGATGAAACCACCGCGAGAGTCCGAGATTCGATTTGTACAGTGGAGAGACATCTACGCGGAGCTAAGGAAGTGGAGGACCGGATCTACAAAGGTTGTAGCCCCTTCCCTTTTAGTTAAAGTAGTTAACTTGCATTGCATCGCCTATACATCTAGTTAACGATCCGTATTAGGGTTTGTAGGCACAAGGAAAAATTTGAATTGGCCATGTTTGATCACTTGTGAGACCTCATTAGTGTGCCTAGGAACCCTACAGTGGTATCAAAGCCTAGCTAGAGCCTTAGGCGATGTGTAGACGGAGTTAGAAGTCCGATCGAACCAAAACCCTAACTCCAAAATGCTCTCTGTACATTTTTTGAAATCGTGGTTTTTTCCAGATTAAAAATTCTTAAAAAATTCAGCAGGAAGATCTAAGAATTATGGTGCAAAACGGGCTCCTAAATCGTCTAAACCGCCGCGGAACAGCGGCAGAAACATGGCTTCTGCGGCGGTTCCGCGGCCGTATGGTCAAATTGCCCAATAATTTTTGCACAGTAATTCCTATATTTTGGTTCTGGATTTTCTGGGATTTTTTAAATATCACTCAAGAGTTGAGTTTTCTGGGTTGTATTGGGGACTCGGTGTTTCGATCGGATTGTCTAATTTTGTCTGTGTGTTTTTTCCGGGTAATTTTAGAATATGTTAAAAAGTTCGACCGGATATAAATACCCACTTTTTCCCCTGCCGGGAAATTTCCAATTGTTGGATTTTTCCGTAATTTAATGACGTTCTAAGTAGTGCAAGTAACGCGATGGTCCCTCTAGAAGACAACAAACCTTAACTCGATTATGTGACCGTATTGAACTGCCCTTTGAACCTTCGGGTTTGGGGCAGTACGGCGTGCCACATGTGAGGCGTTGGCTTGACCCTTCTATGGCTGGACCGTTGGTACTGAGGCTTGAACTGGATGTTTTTAAACTTGTTTCATGTGTTGATCTATTTCGGGAAAACTTGGGTGTTTGATTGTTCGATCGGAAAGATTAACATTTTCTATTTATCCGGAATGTGATACAATATTTGGAATTCACAAATAGTTATGAGATAACTGAATGAATGTTATAAACATCGCACTTTAGTCTCACTTGATCGGTTGCCACGGAATTTTGATGCGATCAGAACACCGTCGCAATCACGTAGCGTACGCGGATACTCGCCGGGTAAACTTAATAGACAACCTCACTCCATAGCCCCGACCAAGTGACTGTAGGAGAACCCCGTCGCCGAAAGCATCCGTTCGGGTGCTCGCAGCAGCGGTGTTCCGCCTTGGTGCACTTCGTCGACGGCGTCGGGGGTGCGGCCGCTTAGTAAAGTTTGCGACGAGCATTCGATCAGGATGCCGGGAATCCTGTTGAATTGCCCGACTTGATATTGAAAAGAGTTTTCGATAATGAGACTAAAATGCGGGGTTTATAATTGTTAGGCATGCGATATCTAAGGAATTCATTTGATTAGGCATGCGATGTCTAAAAGAGGATGCGGATTCCAACTGTTGTAGTTTTACACTTTCTTTTCTGTGACCGTAAGTGTAATATGTGATATCGCCGGTTTTGTTGCTATATGTCAACGACAATTAGGATGCGCATATTTACTTACGTTGATGACATGTGCTGTTATGTGTTGCTGGATATGTTATATTGGATCGTCGTGTTCGAATAGCCGGGTTTTTTTATGTGAGATGAGTGTTTTTCTTTTTCATTCATGTAAAAAACTTGTATGTAATATTCTTTTATTGGGGCACTTCCAGGTTGCGGAGGATGTCACCATTGTATATTATTTACTTTTCCGCATTAGGATAGACCCAAGAAGGGGAGCACAAGCAACCGGGTTCTAGGGTCCAGTGGGAGACCATCTTGAGGAGTCGAGTCCGGGTCTCCTAACCCTAGAATTGGTAGGGTTGCTTGCCGCTCTCGAAAGGGTCTAGGGGTGTGGGATTGGCTATTCATCACGACCGTGGAATCCGTGTTTTATACTGGCTCATATTAAAAACACGGACGTCCTAGTATATCCAATGTTTCATATGATTCTTCTGCTGTGTTATCTGTGATGTGATCATGTGATTTGTTTCATATAGATATTATATATAGTATATATGATATATTATATAGACGTTGCTTATGTTTTACACTCACGCTAGCCCTGCCTCGTTCTGGCGTTAGTTACCTAACCTAACGGTGCAGACGGGACATCGAGGTGAATGCGGATGGCATACGCGTACGTTATATTTATCTGTGATGTTTAGGTGGACTTAAATGATGGGATATTCATTAATGAGATTAATGAAAGAAAATAAACCTAATTGATGTTGTGGAATCGAATTTCAAAAATAAAACAGGAAGCTACAGTTCTTGCTTTGCATCGCGGTGTTCATTGTAGAACATCCTGCACCTTATTCGATGAGGAAAGGACCGAGATCCCTTCACCGGGGGTGACTCCTTTAGCAATAACCGGCAGATGCTACATACTCGGTTTGTCTTTTGATTGCTTCTATAGTTTCTGCTTTGCACAGTGATATATATGATATATCCCGCACCTCATTCGACGAGGAAAGGGCCGACGATCCCTTCACCGGGAGTGACCCCTTTAGCAAAACTAGAAAAGCCTAAAAAACATTCCATTTAAAAACCATTTGATTCCGCAACGAGATCAAGTTCAAAGCGTTAAAGGTTTTCTTAAAAACCATTCGCAACCCTCCATCATTTTAGGAAGTAGAGTACTTAGTATTCGTGCTACGTTTGTCGACCATAGCCGAGGCGTAGTGTGCGGTAGCTAAGTGATGTCTTCCTACACAGCATATGATGCGATTAGTTAGGACAGTCATGTGGCTTTGTTGACCTTAGCCAAGGGTCATGTGGGTGGGTCTAATTAATCACAAAATGACGGGTAGAACTTGACTAGTACCTATGATTTGTTGACCTTAGCCAAGGTCATAGGTGCTAGGGGTAAAAACCATTATCGGGAGTTTCAAGTGTTGAAATTTGCAATGAGATTGCATACCTTCTATGTGATAGTTGGATCCCGAAACCCACTGCGAGTAATTGTTACTCCTGGGAGTGTTTTGCACTTTACAATTAGCCGATCAAGTAGGTGTCTAGAAAGGTGTCAACGGGGTTACGCCTCTGGGAAAACGAGGTTTACTGTAATTAGGTCCGTGCGAAAGCACGGGGAACCTCCCTCAAAGTACCGACACTGGCCTGGCTGAAAGATTGGCGAACTTGTAGAGTGTAATTAATCCCGGCTAGTCTTTCCTTTTAAGGTTTGAAGGAAGATTTGATAAAAACAGTGGGAGCCATCCTGATTAGATAAAATATATAACCAATCTAATCTTGCAAGAGCGCACGCAGAGTGTTTTCTTCTCTCTCTCTCCAGGTAGCGACCATATCACGCCTTAATCAAGATAATATTATGGATGTATTGACCGAACCCGCTTGTTATACTGAGCTGGGGAACGTTGGTCCCGTTCCAACTTATAATTGTTATAAGACAGAGCAGGAAATAGAGGAATACCAGAATTCCTATGCCGCCCAAACGAAGAAAGTGCATATGATGCATCTCCTTCGAGTGTGTTCATTACAAAGAACTGTTTCTCAGTATCTTCTGCATCCTGGGTATTTGATACCGGATCAGGATCCCAGATATGTAATCTGTTACATAGGGCTACAGAAAGGTAGAAAACTGAGAACGGGTGATAAGTTTCATGAGACAGAAAACGGGGCAAGTGTTGCAGCTAAATCTGTTGGTCACTGTCACCCTGTATTACCAATACATTGATTCTGAACAAATGCTATTAGATACCGAACATGATATACAAAATCATATCGGTCTCTTTATAAGTAAAGAAATGATTAAATTTTGTATTGTTGGATAATGTTTTGAACATTTCCTATATCAAAAGTTGATCGGTTCAGGCACGTTATCTAAAAGCATTGATGTTCTAAATCAAACTACAGTTCCTAGTATACAGAACACACACAAGAGGAAGAGTTCAGAAATGAACGAATCCTTCTTGAGGCATTGTAGACTAGGTTATATCAATGCGACCCAACTGGCTGAAGTTACATTTTAGATGCATATTTAAATCAGTTTGAATTTACATCTTGTGAAACTTGCAAGTCATGTCACAAAGATTAGATGACCATAGCTCTGTTTATTGGAAACAGAGAAAGAGTTAATGAACTCTTGGGACTGATACATGATGATGTATGTAAGGTCTCCTGTCTACATGTGCCAGGACCGATTCTTTGTACTTCATTACGTTCTCTGATGATCTCTCAAGATTCAGACATATGTTCCTGTTGAAACATAGGCCCGAAGCTTTTGAGATATTCACAGAATATAAGTTAGAAGTAGAGAACCATAAACCGGGTATAAGTATTATATCCTATGATAAGATCAGGGGGGAGAATACTTGTGCATATCATTCCTGGACTATTCTAAAGGAGAATGATGTTCTCTCTCAGTGTTACTCCTCTGAATACACCACAGCACAACGGTGTATTAGGGAGGAGCAATAGCACCCTATATGATATGGTGCGCTCTATGATGAGTATTACCGAGTTACCTGTTTCTTTTAAGGGGGTTATGCACTTGAGAATCTGCATACCTATTGAATAGGGTTCAAATCAAATCAGTTGCCTACCACTTCATATGTGATATGGAAAGGGAAGAGCCCATATCTTAAGTTAGTTAAGATTTGGGGTTGTCCGGCCTATGTCTAAAAGCAAAATCCGGACAAGATCGAGGCAATGTCAGTTTTGTAGAACTGGGAAGGTTCCAGCTATACAAAACTGCAACTGATGATTTGACAAAACCAAAGGATTCAATAGTCCCCGACGAACCTCAGCCTCTCCGCCGATCTGGTAGGGTTCCTTACCTACCTGAGAGGTACTTTGGCTTCTCGATGACAGTGGGAGCGAGGAATGCATCATGAGATGATGACCGAACTAGATTCGAGCAGGTCATCGAGAGTAGGGACTCTGTAAGAATGGCTGGATGCTTAGCGATCTGAGATGGAATCCATGTACACCAACAAAGTATGGACTTTGGTTGCTATATCTGAAGGGTTAAATCCCCATCAGTAGCAAGTATATCTTGAGAAGATTACTTGGTATAGATGGAAAAGTTGAGACTTTCAAAGCTAGACTTGTTAAAGGTTTTCGTCATCGACCAGGCGTGGATAATGATGATACCTTTTCCAGTGGCTATGCTTAAGTCCATCCGGATCCTACTTGCCACGGCTACATACCATGACTACGATATCTGGCGGTTGGGTGCCATGACTACTTTTCTAAATAATGATTTAGAAGAGAATGTCTATAAGAACACAGCCAGAGAGCTTCGTACACAGTGGGAGCAGCGGAAACGTATGCAAGTTGGTTTACAGAATAAAGCAGGTATCGTGGAGTTGGAACGTCTGTTTTGATGTGGTAGTCGAAGTGTTTGACTTCATCAAAATGGTAGATGAACCTTGTATGTACAAAAAGGTAGTAGAGAGTAAGGTGGTCATCCTCATATTGTACGTGGACAACATACTCTTAATAGGAAAGGGGTTTCCTATACTACGCTCGGTCAATCTCCGCTTATCACAAGGATTCTCCAATAGGATCAAAGTGATACTTCCTAAATCCTGAGTTTTCATCTATGAGTTAGATGTAATTGGATGCTAGGATTCTCACTAGATGTAGTGAGATGGTATCAATCGATCCTGGGGAGAATCACTGGAAGGGTTCCAGGGTGATAAAGACAACTGAATGTCAGTCACAGGCATTGTCATTACCCTCAGTAAAGGGACGGTATGTTGGAAGAGTTCCAAGCTAGATACCGTGGCAAACTAGACGATAAAGGCTGGTAACATCGCTATTAAAGATACTACCAAAGAGGCAGTTTGGGTGTATATTGGTTCATAAGATGAACTAGGTTCTTACCATTGTATGACAATAGAAGTGTGGCTTTGGCCCGGGAACCCTGGTCCCATCAGTGACCCAGACATATTTTGGGGCAGCATCACCTGATCATGGAGATAGTTGATCTCCAGGGTGATCGAGGTTAGGAGAGTAGACCCAGAGGACAACACGGCGGATCCACTCACAAAGGCTTTTTTTCCAGAGAGAGACTTATATGTGATGGTTGAGTATGTGATACTGCAACCACTGCTACAGATGGCCCTAGTGCAAGTGGGAGATTGTTAGTTATATGTATGCCCTAGAGGCCATTACTGTACATTGGATGTATATTGTAGTGGATGCTGGGACATATATAGGTAGGACTTTCTTGCTCGACATGATAGTACGCTATCTGGTTACTCTTTATTTTAACATGTATACTTTCTGTCTCTCTGTTACATGTTGATAAAGCCCTTAGGATGTGTACTCGACTTTCAGGACTATGATGAGGATCATACTACTGGGGCCTGGGTAGTCCATGAGTACATCCTTCAATGTTCCTAGTCGAGGGAATATCGAGACGGGGCATCGATATTCCAGAGTAGACTAGCGTATATCTTCTCGACCCATGTGATGGGCGATGGATGATCCCATATCCATTGGTGTTTGACATCAGAGATGGTATGCGGGTGCTCAGTGGAGACTGGGTACACTGAACGGACTTACCGAGAACTCCCAGATGGTATTATACCTCACGTCAGATGGCAGTTCTCTGGTGACACTGGTACAGCTTAGTCTGTTGACCCGAGATCGTCATAGAGTCTTGTGTGTCTCCCACTGTGCTTTGATTTCCACCCTACCACGGCTCTACTGAGTCGTGCAAACAGGTGGTTTTTAGGTACAGTCCCGATTCACATGGAGGCAATAAGCGATAGGAGGGGATTCGTCTCTCCCGGTATTGGGGGTTGATGTTGCGCTATGCACGACTGGCCATAACAGGAAATTCCTGGCCAGGGTTGTAGTGATATACTGGTAAGAGTTATCAGTATTTTCACGATTGTTATGGACCTCACGTCGGCATGACTTATCAAGCTATTGGGGTCTGACGTTTACGACCCCTAGGCGACATATGCGACATATCAGATGAACAGACCGGACTGTACGGTAAGTGTTACTGGTTGGATTCACAGGAGTGTGAGCGGGCTTGCTCGTCGATCTTCTGATCGCTCAATACCCGGGTGGCTGTTACGTTTAGCAGACCGCTTGCGGCTTGTGTGTGCTTGATATGATCATCACCTGCTGCCGGCGTATTGACGAGTCTTTAGAGTCCTACACAGAGGTTTCCTGGCTCAAGCGAAACGAAATAGGAGCGCAAATGAGATATGTGCGGGACCGAGAATAATGCGTGTATGTGATACCGTATTCTATTCTCGCGATGAATGTATCGATTTGTTGTATGCGATATAACCTAGTTATCGAATCAAGGATTGATTCGATAAGCCGATACATTGGATATTAGTCGGTTATATGCGATATGACCGGATCGTTAAATCAAGTATTGATTTAATGATTTATTGCATAATTATATATTTGATATATTACTTTGCATTAACTAGTATTGGTTCATTTTAAAAGGATTTTCTCACTTGATGTGCACATTGTATATGTGATATAATTTTGTGCACTTGATTGTATCATGTTTGATGATACATGAATGTTTGTGTGTATGATTAAACCATGGTTATGTAATGGTTAGGGTTTTCATTTTCTTAACTATTTCTTTTATTTATTTAATTTTAAGGCAAGAAACAAAAGGGTGGCTTGTTTTGTTTTTTCCTTGAAACTTCATGAAGCTTTGAAGCTTTGACCATTTTGTTTGTTTGCCTTAACCTAACCATTCAACCTAACCCTAGTTTAGTCTCTACACTTAACCATGGTTGCTATATGATAAGTATTCATTTTATTTTCTATTTTGAATAATACTTATCATATTCTTTCTTCTACTTCTTCTTCTTCAACAAGAAGAAAAGCTTGCCTCCATCAATGGCAACTTGAGAAAAAGAGTGAGAAATCCAATTCTAAAGTGAACCCACTTCCTATTTCTTCATCCTCTACCTCTTGCCAAGTAGTATAGGGTGTTTTCTTCACAAGTTTCATGACTTGGTGAAGTTGGAGCTTGATCTTGAGTTGCCTCAACGTAGATCATCTTAAGCCGGCGACCTAGCCCGATCATTTTTTCGATGAAACCACCGCGAGAGTCCGAGATCCGATTTGTACAGTGGAGGGACATCTACGCGGAGCTAAGGAAGTGGAGGACCGGATCTACAAAGGTTGTAGCCCCTTCCCTTTTAGTTAAAGTAGTTAACTTGCATTGCATCGCCTATACATCTAGTTAACGATCCGTATTAGGGTTTGTAGGCACAAGGAAAAATTTGAATTGTCCATGTTTGATCACTTGTGAGACCTCATTAGTGTGCCTAGGAACCCTACAGGTACAAGTCGTGTCGGATTGTAGCCCAGAACACCCTGAGATACTACTGGAATACCTACCAGCAAATCTCCTGCCTTGGCCAAGGACTTTTCATGTTCTGGCTCTCCTAGACACAACGCGACCTCACCCCCAATACCGGGAGAGACGAACCCCTGCAGATCCGCTCACTGCCTCCATGTGGCTCGGGACTGTACCCAACTAAAACCTGTTTGCACGTCTCCTTTGAGCGTGGTAGGGTAGTAATCAAAGTACAGTGGGAACTCACACGAGACAAATGACGATCTCAGGTCGATGAACTAACCTGTACACATGTTACCAGGGAACTGCTATCTGACGCCTGGTATAATCCCAACTAGCAGGTTCCCGGCGAGTCCTGTCCGGTGTACTCATAACCCAATGAGCACCTGTATACATCTTAGGTAAACCAACTGAAACCAATGGCTTGTGAGACTGGCCGCCGCCCCTCGTCGGGGTCTCGACTGTATACACTAGTCTACTCCGGAGTATCGATGCCCTGTCTCGAAACTCCCACGACTAGGGACCTTTTAAGGATGTGCTTATGGACTCCAGCTCTCACGTATATGATCGCCCTCATACTGCTGGTTGTCAAGCAAGAATCCTAGGGGCTCTATCAACGTGTAATAGCGACTCGTAAGGTCACCTAAAGCAGTACACGATGATAAAGATAAACCAGATAGCATACTATCATCTCGAGTAAGACTGTCCTACCGGCATAGGTCCTCCTCAATCATTGCAATCACGTGCTTGTGATCCAATAATTGACTCTGAGGGCACTATATCCAACATGTATACATATCTAATTTATATACATCATTATAATTATCTTGCAATATACTCACTCAGGATATATGAGATTTACTTGATATTGGATACTTGATACATGGGATTTACTTGATATTGGACACTCAGGATATATGAGACTTACTGGATATGAGGGCCAATTTGGGGGCTTATTGAGGAAATTTGGGATTTAGGTTGTTTTGATGGACTTTGGTCCTACCACGAGGTCAGGATTCTATGAGGATGACATGTTTTTTCCTATACTCCGCATTTATTGTTCATGTATTAGTAGTACCTGATAGAGTACCTTACATGACTGTTGCATACATATTGCCATTTATTGTTCATGTATTAGTAGTACCTGATAGAGTATCTTACATGACTGTTGCATACATATTTCTATTTATTGTTCATGTATTAGTAGTATCTGATAGAGTACCTTACATGACGGTTGCATACATATTGGCATTTATTGCTATCAGCTTGCATGCATTAGATTCGCGCTGTACGTGCATACTTGCGATTACCTGCATATGTTATTTACTATTTACGAGTTGGCAACTCACCCCCGTTGTTTCACAGTGTTTTGCAGGCAGTCCCTCAGGGCAGTTGTGGCAGGCTTTTCATCTTTCGTATCATCTTCTGCAGCGGATACCGCTTCGGCTGACTGTGCGCAGTTTTGCTATAGGTGGGTTTTACGGCTATCCGATGTTGTTTATTGTTATCTTTGTACCATGTACTCTCCATCTACCACTTTCATGTTTGACTTAGAGACTTGATGTAAGGACGATATTGTATGTTATTTTGTGACTTGGAGGTCTTTTATGCAGTTTTTATTTATATTGTCTTTTATTTCTTCGCTACGGCGTCGTATATCTGTTGTGGTGGTTGTTTCCGCCTTTGGGCGTGGATTTTGCTCCCGTTGGGGATGATTTACTTATATTTATGTTGTACCCATTTTTGGGGTTAGTTTTTACAAAGGAGGTGCTACCAAAATTTTTAAGAAACTAAATTGGACTTTAAAGAATTTGTACTCGAGTTTCTCAAAAGTTTTAACAATGTTCTTATCACTGACTACTTTTGATGGTTTATATTGCTGGATTTTTGGCTTACATAAATTGCGTTACGCCTTTAGACGTTGCGTAGTTTAAGGGCCGTCACGTGCCAATTTCGGGTCGTGACAAAGTTGGTATCAGAGCGCTAGGTTTTACCTTTCGGTGTGTAGGATGACCTTGGTATGATGGAGTAGGTAGCTTAAGCAGAGTGACGTAGCGTGTGTATGTCCGCGGCATAATCACGATCATGGAACTCCGTCTAAAGCGACCTAAGTACTAATTGCTTGAAATTCCTTCCATGATGATTCATATCGAATCCTTTTTCCATTTATAGCCTTTGCCACCGATGACTATGAGGACTCAAAGTGATGCAGCGGGAGCCGAGGTCAGAGTTGACTCGTGTGGGACGAGGACTGACCAGGATAGCACGCTCGTTGCACAGGAGCAGATGGATCCGCCTTCGATAGATCGTATCGCTAGGCTTGAGGCAGAGATGCAGGACTTGCACCAGACGATGAGGTCTTTGGTTGAGTCCAGTTGAGCGCAGCGACAGGAGGTTGCCACCCATGTTACCCAGTTGTTCTTTGCAATCATCACACAACATTGTGTTACTTACACAGCAGTAGTGGACGCAGCCCTATTTGACGAGGAGCGTCTTTCCGAGACTTCGGGAGTTCGAGGACAAAGGAGGGCTCGTGCAGGTGTACCAGCCCAGAGACAGAAGTTTAGTCACCGTGATAGGTTTCATGCACGTCGCGGGGGTAGCAGAGGCTTGGGACGAGAGACGTGTTAGCTAGATCAGCCGTTGTTTTGTTAACTTCTGTTAGCGGTTCTTTTGTTGCGCGACACGTATTTCAGTCGTGTGCCAATCGGTTAGGAGATAGAGATTCGTTCATCGTTTTGATCCTTCTAGAGATGTTGGATTTGACGTTCTCCTGGGCACGGATTGGTTAGCTACGTGCTAAGCGTCTGTGGACTGCCGTGAGGAAACAGTCAGGATTTGTTTCCCGACGAGTCAGTTCTTGTTGTACGGGGGGGACAGTGGTGCCGCCCATCACAACTTGAATTCAGCCTTTTTCGCTAGTCGGCTTTAGAGGAGAGGATGTTGAGGATTCTTGGCTTTCATTTGTGATACCGGAGTCACAGTGGGTTTGCTGGATCGGGTTCCTATCGTGCGAGGGTTTTCTGACGTTGTTCCAGATGAGCCGGCGAAGCTTAGGGAGCTTAAGGATCTGCTGTAGAGTAGCTAGATAGAGGGACTTGTACGTCCAAGTGTTTCGCTTTGGGGAGCTCCTATTCTGTTCGTCAGGGAGAAAGATGCCAGTTTGAGCTTGTGTGTTGATTGATCGTCCATTGAACCAAGTTACAGTACGGATAGGTATCCTTTACCTCGCATTGCCGATTTCTTTGATCAGCTCCAGGGTGCGAGACATTTTCTAAGTTTGTTTGGGATCGGGTCATCATTAGTTGCGGGTTCGGAGTGATGACATTCCGAAGACTGCTTTTGTGCGCGCTACGGGCTTTATGAGTTTTTGGTGGTGTCGTTGGACTCACCAATGCCCTAGCAGCATTCGTGGATGTGATGAAACAGATTTCATCAGGCCGTTCCTTGACCAGTTTATTGTTGTGTTATTGATGACATTCTGGTCTTTTCCAAGAGTCGTGAGGAACATGAACAACACTTGAGGATTTTCTTTGCAGACATTGGGAGAGCACCTGTTAGTTATATGTATGCCCTAGAGGCCATTACTATACATAGGATGTATATTGTAGTGGATGCTTGGACATATATAGGGAGGACTTTATTGCTCGACATGATAGTATGCTATCTGGTTGATCTTTACCTTAACGTGTACACTGATTGTCTCTCTGTTACATGTTGGTAAAGCCCTTAGGATGTGTACTTGACTACCTGGACTATGATGCGGATCATACTAGTGGGGACATGGTAGTCCATAAGTACATCCTTCAAGGTCCCTAGTCGTGGGTGTATCGAGACGGGGCATCGATATACCAGAGTAGACTAGCGTATACCTTCTCGACCCATACAGATGGGCGATGGATGATCCCATATCCACTGGTGTTTGACATCAGAGATGATATACGGGTGCTCAGTGGAGACTGGGTACACTGGACGGACTCGCCGAGAACTCCCAGATGGTATTATACCTTACGTCAGATGGCAGTTCTCTGGTGACACTGGTACAGAATAGTCTGTTGACCCGAGATCGTCATAGAGTCTTGTGTGATTCCCACTGTGCTTTGATTTCCACCATACCACGTCCAAGAGGGCGTGCAAAACGGTGGTTTTTGGGTACAGTCCTGAATCATATGGACGCAATGAGCGATAGGAGGGGATTCGTCTCTCCCGGTATAGGGAGTTGATGTTGCGCTGTGTTTGATTGGCTATAACCGGAAATCCCTTGCCAGGGTTGCTGAGATTTACTGGTAAGTGTTATCAGTAGTTTCTCGAATTGTTATAGACCTAATATCGACACGACTTATCGAGCTACTGGGGTCTGACGTTTACCACCCCTAGACAAGATATGCGACATATCAGATGACGAGACCGGACTGTACGGTAAGTGTTACTGGTTGGATTCACAGGAGTATGAGCGGGCTTGCTCGTCGATCTTCTGATCGCTCAATACCCGGGTGGCCGTTAGGTTTAGCAGACCGCTTGCGGCTTGTGGGTGTTTGATATGATCATCACCTGCTACCGGCGTATTGACGAGTCTTTAGAGTCCTACACAGAGGTTTCCTGGCTCAAGCGAAACGAAATAGGAGCGCATATGAGATATGTGCGGGACCAAGAATAATGCGTGTATGTGATACCGTATTTCATTCTCGCGATGAATGTATCGAATGGTTGTATGCGATATAACCTAGTTATCGAATCAAGGATTGATTCGATAAGTCGATACATTGGATATTAGTCGGTTATATGCGATATGACCGGATCGTTAAATCAAGTGTTGATTTAATGATTTAATGTATAATTATATATTTGATATATTACTTTACATTAACTAGTATTGGTTCACTTTAAATGGATTTTCTCACTTGCATTGCACAAGTTGTATATGTGATATACTTTTGTGCACTTGATTGTATCATGTTTGATGATGCATGTTTACTTGGGTTTGTGTAAAGTTTAAACCATGGTTATATGAATGGTTAGGGTTTTGTTTTCTTATTCATTTATTTATTTATTTATTCTTTTTGGAAAATAAATGGCATAAAGAGAAAATGGCGGCTTTCTTTGTTTGCATCTTGAAGCTTCATGAAGCTTTGACTAAGTGACCATTTTGTCTCATGCTTAACCCTAACCACTCCACTTAACCCTAGTTGATTCTCTACACTTGACCATGGTTGTATTATGATAAGTATTGATTTTCTTTTCTATTCAAAAAAAAGGGAACTTATCATAATATTCTATCATATTCTTTCTTCTTCTTCTTCACATGAAAAAAAGCTTGCTATCAACAATGGCAACTAGTGAAAAAGAGTGAGAAATCCAATTCTAAAGTGAACCCACTTCCTATTTCTTCATCCTCTACCACTTGCCAAGTAGTATAGGGTGTTTTCTTCACAAGTTTCATGACTTGGTGAAGTGGGAGCTTGATCTTGTGATGCCTCAACGTAGATCATCTTCGGCATCGTAGTCGATGACCTAGCCCGCCCTTTTCTCTGATGAAGCCGACGCTAGAGCCCGGGATTCTATTTGGATAGCAAGGGGACTTCATCATGGAGCTATGGAGGTGGAGAACCGGATCTACAAAGGTTGTATTTCCGTTCACTTAGTTAAATTGGTAACTAGTTTCCTTTTTCGCTTAAAAATCTAGTTAACGATCCGTATTAGGGTTACTCGGCACATGTAAAATTTGAATTTGGCATGGTTGTTGCCTTGTGAGACCCCATTGTAAGTGCACGGCGGCGCCCCGGCCGTCAATCCGACGCCGGAATGCGGAAGCGGTGATAAACTTAAATTTTGCGGACTTTGCAAACCGGCACCACCGCGCACTAAACTCCGGATCGTAACCATTAACAAGTCTAAGCTAACTAGAATATGGGTTAGAGATGTACCGACTGATCCGAGTCCTCCGGTCTTCATCTCCACTCCGATCTCCTCGCGGGATCTCCGTCTGTCTCCTCCTCGTCGGAAAGGGCACCACATCGCCTGTAGCTTTTACGGGCTCCCACCTCAATACCGAGGCAACTCGGGCGCGAAGCTGGCGAATCGACGCGTCCAAGATTTGCTGTAGGAAGTGTAGTGTAGAGTATGTCTCTTTGGGGTTGGTTGCCTTTGGATGGAGGAAACATGAATGGACTTTTGAATGAAGTGAAGAATTTTGCAAGCATTGAAATGATATGTGAATTAATCTCTCATCCAAAAATGAACTCCTCTCTCTCACACTCCAAGATGAGGCCGGCCACACTAAAAGGAGATGAGAATTATGGTGTAAAAAAGGAAATCAACCATACTAAAAACAATGAAGGAGAGTGAGTGTAGGAAAAGGAGGAGAGTGACCATATCCAAAACATACACCATGCTTACACACTATTCAACCCATACTCATATCAAATCTCATAAAAGCAAGCATGGAGGTAAGATAAGAAAGCTATCATAATCAAACAATATGCAAAGAAACCCCCTCCACAAATGTAATTTGCAAAACTGCAAATTACCCCCTCCATCGGAAAAGTCCGGCCGGGAAAGAACAAAGGAAAACCGGCCGGAACGGAATGCAAACTGGCAACTCCAGAAAACTGGTCCCGTAATAAATTACAGGAAAACCCCGATACTGTGCATACACACCCGCATCTGTATTCCGTCCGGATACAAATGCAATGAGACAAAATCTACACTGTACTAAACTAGGAACGGCTTAAACCAAAACCGGCTAGTAATATCTGTTCGATCCTGATCCGTGCAATACCGCACGTATCTGATCGAACCCTGCCATATACCTATACGGCAACTAGTACAAAACCGTCCGATCCTGATCCGTGCAATACCGCACGTATCTGATCGGACCCTGCCATATCTCCATACGGCCTCTACAGCGTTTCGCCCGAAACTTGAGTAACTAAAAGTGTGGTGGACTCTAAAGACTCGTCAATACAATGGCTGTGGATTTAACCACTAGCCCGTCAGAGGTATAAGCCAATACGTAACGGGCCACCAGCTATTGACTAAAAGGGACGTCGATGAGCGAACTCATCCTGACACCCTACTGAGCCTGTCAGTGACAATATCCGTGCAGTCCGGTCCGTTCGTCTATGAGTATCGCATGGCGGGCCTAGGGGGTTGGTAAAAGTCAGACCCCCAAAAGCGGTACAAGTCGTGTCGGAGTGTAGCCCAGAACACCCTGAGATACTACTGGAATACCTACCAGTAAATCTCCTTGCCTTGGCCAAGGACTTTGTGTAATGGCTCTCCTAGACACAGCACGACCTCACCCCCAATACCGGGAGAGACGAACCCCTGAAGATACGCTCACTGCCTCCATGTGGCTCGGGACTGTACCCAACTAAAACCTGTTTGCACGACTCCTTTGAGCCGTGGTAGGGTAGTAATCAAAGTACAGTGGGAACTCACACGAGACAAATGACGATCCCCAGGTCGATGAACTAACCTGCACACATGTCACCAGGGAACTGCCATCTGACGTCTGGTATATGACCAACTAGCATGTTCCCGGCGAGTCCTGTCCGGTGTACTCATAACCCAATGAGCACCTGTATACATCTTAGGTGATCCAACTGACACCAGTGGCTTGTGAGACCGGCCACCGCCCCTCGTCGGGGTCTCGACTGTATACACTAGTCTACTAATGGAGTATCGATGCCCGGTCTCGAAACTCCCATGACTAGGGACCATTTAAGGATATGCTTGTAGACCCCCAGCTCTCACTTATATGATCGCCCTCATACTGCTGGTGGTCAAGCAAGAATCCTAGGGGCTCTATCAACGTGTAATAGCGACGTGTCAGGTCACCTAAAACAGTACACGATGATAAAGGTAAACCAGATAGCATACTATCATCTCGAGTAAGACTGTCCTACCGGGATAGGTCCTCCCTCAATCATTACAATCACGTACCTGTGACCTAATAATTGACTCTGAGGGCACTATCTCCAACAATCTCCCACTTGCACTCAAGGCTAATTATTGCGATGTCGCATACTCACAGCCCGTGTGATACCGAACATCCAACTCCTCTACTAGTCAGTCTCACAAAGCTCGTTTGCGGAACTATTGCGTTCGAGGAATAGCCTTAGTGAGTGGATCCGCCTTGACGTTTCTTTCTATGTCTCTCTATATCTCATGTTCGCGGAGAAACCCATCTCCCGAAATGAGCAATACCTGTCTTAGAATGTGTCTGGATGTCTGATGGGACATAGCTCATAAATGAACTCCAAATCCAAACTTCTTAGACTGTATCGTCAACTGAACTTAATCAGTATCCTGCGCGCCATGCCTCCCTCAGTATTGCCTTGGATCACCTGTCCAAAATACTGCCCCTCGTCAGAGGGAAAACTATAACTCTGACAACCTCCTTGTCGTCCATGTCACCTTGGAAGCCTGGAATGATAACCGTCTCCTGAATGAGGCTGTCGTTATCATATCCCTAGAACATCCACTTATGTTCCAAAACTGCTTCCATCTGTTTCTCCAGGATTGGATTAATGTCAACTTATTGCATCTTGTGCAAGAACAACATCTGGTGTGGTACTTGACATCTCACGATTGACTCAATTGCCTGAGCAAGTGATCTGCCAATCATGCCCGTCCCTCACCCCTTTAGTCTGTAAGACACCTTTGGAGAGGGTGACTCCATTACCTGCAGGTACACTACCGTGCCAGGAGTCGTCCATCCTAAATACTCTTAGAATGCTGTCAAAGTACCCTGATTGGGAAACCACCCAAATCTAGATCTAAAACCATAGATCTAGTAACCAGTATGTCAGATATATAATCCATTTCCTTTGTGGAGAAACCACTGTGTGACGACCAAAGTATAACCGATCGTAGTGTAGGAGTTTCCTTTCCTACTCTGTGTATATCATCCAAATACCAGGATATCATACCCTACTACCTTCTCAACAGATCCATCCACTATTCTGATGAAGTCAAACCCATGACTGTCACGTCAGAAATAGATGATCTATCTCCGCTACGTCTGCTCTAGTCTATAAATAGACATAAGCAACCTGTCCACCAATGCTTCCGCTGCTCCCACTGACTACGACAACCCTCTGGCAGAGTCATATAGACGTACACTTCTAAAACTGGTTTAGAACGACGCTATACTCATCCTCCCGCCGGGTTTCGTAACCTGGAACAACAGCAATGGCAATTGTGGGTAAACAAGAACTTCCCTGTCACCGTCCTTGAGGCTACCGTAGTACCTCTCGGGTGCCTGAAGTTACCCACCTTATCTGCGGAGTGGCCAATGGAATGTCAATCCAGATTGAATCTTTAGGTTCCTTATCAAATCTTCAGTAATTGTTTGTGGTTCTGGAATCACTTCCAGTTCTACCATACTCCCACTACTGTTTTCTGAAAAAATCCATTTTTAATAAAACTGTGGCGAGTCTAGAACAATATCGCTATTGTTCATCCAGATGGTAGAAAATCAACCCTCGTCATAGCCTGGGTCAACCCACAAACAGCCATTACAGAAACGTGCCTTGAGTTGTCCAGTGTCTGGTTTTAATCATGAACCGGACAACTCCCCGTACCTTAACAATGTTAAGATATGAACTGTACTATATCCAATATAGAACCAGAGGCACTGATTTAATTGAACCAGATTCAAATCATGCAGCTGTCTCCAGTGCACGTCAACTAAATGGAGAGAGGCCGATCAGCGTTACTCAACTTAGGAATGCTTCCAATTATGAGTAACCTGAAAGAGAAGCAATTTCTCTTTATCATTACTATCAACTGAATACCATGCACAAGTATCTACATCTTCGATCACTTTGAAGAATCCCGATACTTGCTATACCTGGTTCTCTACTCTATTCAAATACCTATAACTCCTCAAAACTTAGACCCTGTGTTTCTACGAAACACATGTTTAAGAACTAGAGAAGTTAAAAGTAAACAGAATATAGTATGAGGACCAAACCCTCTGTCCCAATGGACACTGGACAACATACAATACTCTGTATAAGTCCGCTGAGTCTAACAACTCTTTCACTGTGTGTCGTAGGTTGAAAACTGTACATATGGTTAAGAAGAATTACACCGCTGTTTAATGCTCCTTACCTAACCATCCACTGATATAGGTAAATGTCATCGACATAATATCAAAAAGGTATATCTCACTCTATTCAAATAGACGTACAGATATATCAATTTGAAATTGGTGCATAACAGCGGATATTCAAAACCAAACATTTGCCGACCGGCAAACAGCCCAGGTGATCTCCTCAAATATCACCGATTACAACGAATCCCGATATAATGAGGATGATCACCCAATTCCCAATAACTTATTCCCACTCATCATCTGTAAAACCATACAGATGTGAGAATCAAACCTGGTAAATACATACCCTGGAGCAAGTATCTAATCGGGAAATCAGTTTTCTTTTAACAGTACACAGTGAACTGAAACATTGAAATGTTTCGATGGGGTATCCTGGTATTCCTAGTAAAGCCTCTTCCATCATCACGTCTGTAACCTTGTAATTCTTTGCCACCTCTCCAAATCCCTTCATCTGTCTTTAGTCTTTACCTTTGTACACCCCTTTAAGCCAAATGGTTTTCTTCCTTCCCTACCGTTCGGCACCAGCCTATGGTTTGGAAGAAGACTATCCAATAAGCATAATGGGTGTACTGTCCCTATCCTAGGAACACTCGCAACACGAGAGAAGGTGAAGATAAAAGACACCTGAATGTACTTTATTCCCATTTCTCCTGGACCAGGATCCATCCCCGAACTGGAACAAGTTCCTTTCGAGTTCGTATATAACCATACGATGGATTATCCAATAAAATGGGATCTTCGTAGTGATACGGAGTGTCCTGGAGAAATACAAAGGTGATTTAGGATTGGCGAAGAAATACTTGGTTCGGTTGTGAATAGCAGTCACAATTTACTTTGCCCTCTTACTAATCCCTTGTTTTGTCTGAACTTAATACCTTCTGTACACCGTTTAGGCTAACTGGTTTTCTTCATTCCCTACCGGTCGGCACCAGCCTATGGTTTGGAAGAAGACTATCCAATTTGCGTAATAGGTGTACTACTCCTAAACCAAGGAGTACTCGCAACCTGAGAGAAGGTGAAAAAGAAAAGACAACTGAATAATCCTATCCGTTTTCTCCAGAACCGGAAACCATCCTCGAATCCCTTCGAGTTCGTATCTAACCATACGATGGTTTTGTCCAATGGAAGTGGACGTTCGCAGTAATACGGGGTGTCCTGGAGAAAAGGGTAAAAGTAGGAGTGGCAATGAGGTCTGCAACTCTGACAATCCAAAAGCCTGTGTTAAAGAAGGTTCGGTCAACTTGGTCACTGAGTCAAAGTCTTAGGGTCGGGTCAAATGGTCGCTGCCAAAGAGAGAGAGAAAAGAAACACTCAGCATGCACTCTAACCTAGATCAGAATGGTTACCAATTTATCTAATCTGGAAACCTCCCACTGTACCTCAAATTCTCCTCCAAACCTGAAAGAAGAATTAGTCGGGGTCACCCGAGGAGTAAACCAACTCATCAGTGGGAATCGGGATCCAACTCTCATCGCATGACAACGTGACGGAATCCGCTCACGGTATCACACTCCAGAAGGTATGCGCATATCTGGCAAGTTTCAGTACTTTTGAAACTCCCGATGTGATTTCTGCCCCATGCTCTTATGACCTTGACTTTGGCCAACAAATCATAAGTCACATGTCAAGTTCTGCCCGTCATTCTCCAGGTTAATTTGAATCCACCCGTACATACCCTTGACTTTGGCCAACAAGGCAGTACGACTGTTCCAAACCAACGCATCTATCTATGCTGCATATGAATAACCAACAGCTACCAAACACTGTGCCTTGACTTTGGCCAACAAACACAGCTTGAATACTATTGACTACCCATATGAAACGACGGAGGGCTACGAATGGTTTCTGGCGAAAACCTTTAACGTAATGAACTTGATATCGTTGAAGGAACGGATAGCTTTTTAGAAAATATAGTGACGAAAACCTTTACTAAAGAGGTCACTCCCGGTGAAGGGATCTCGGCTCTTTCCCCGTAGGATGGGGTGCTGGATATTCATAACCGAATATCACTGTGCAAAGCAAAAGTAATCGGCTATAGTGAAGTTAATGCCCTGACGCAAAATTCTGTCCAAGGGGTCACTCCCGGTGAAGGGATCTCGGCCCTTGCCTCGTCGACTGAGGAGCAGGATATTCCAAATGAATACCACGATGCAAAACAGAAATGAACGTCCTTGCAATAACAGCTTTTTGAAAAGTGTTCCAACAACATCAGATTAGGTTTGTTTTTAAACTTGCATTGATCCGAATCAATGCAGTCCCATCAATTGATCACACCAAAAAGAACGAAAATATACTGATGTACGTATATGCCATCCGCATTCGCCACTGGGTCCCGTCATTACCCGTTAGGTTAGCTAACTAACGACAGAGCGGGGACTGGACTAGCGCGGATGTAAAACATATACAACATCTACTAATATATATTCCAATATATTATATTCGCTCAAGGCGTGATAGAAAATGCAACATCACAGAGAATGAACAGCATCACAGAAACAATACAGATATCTGGGATCCCCGGGTTTCACAGAGCCGCTGAAACCCGACGTTCTCCTGGTCGTGTGGATAGCCTGTGCAATGAAATCCTAGACCCCTACGGGCGCGGCAAGTCACCCGCCAAAACCTGAAGCGAGGCAGCCCCCTTCAGCGCCGTGAATGGACCACCCAGCACTTCACGGAATCCGGTCACTTGGGCACCCCTCCTGGGTCAACCTGTACCCCCTACGAGTGCGGCGAATAGTCCGCCAATCCTGGAGTGAAGCCCCCTCCGTCCCAATGCCATGAGATGCGGGCTTGTTGCCCTCCAGAACCCGGCTATCCGTGCACCCCTCCGCGGGGCAATCCTAGTACAGAAAGTAAAATATACACACACCGGGTACATCGACCGCAACCAGGTCGTGCCCCAAAATAATAATACAAACAGGCAGTGACGGCAGTCCACATGTCGGACGCTCGCCCCGCAATATCAAATGTACATGATACAACAGCACAGTACTAGCATTGCATCCAGGCTATCCCCCACCACCGATCCGCAACATCACAGCAAATACATAGAACATCAACGTGAAAGTCACGTTCGCAAATCCGTCTAACCGGGCTATAGCAGTTAGACCGGATTTACCGATCGAGTGACATTCACGGTCGCAGATATAATGTAAATACTGTGAAAAATGTGTTTAAAAAAATTTCCGATTGATCAAACAATTAACAAGTGGGCCCCAAAGAAAACTGTAGCACTCACAGAAACAATTGGCCCAACTTTAATATTCCAAAGCCCATATTTTAAGCCCAGAAGGCCTCTGTAAAAAAATGGTGAAGTGATGTGAATAGTGCGCGGCGGAAGGGCCGCACAAAGGTGGTTTCCGCGGCGGTTCCGCGCTCCAACTGTGGAGTTACTTCGTCAAATTTTTACAGAACTCTTAGATTTTCCAGTACATCAATATTTTACAACCTGAAAAAATTTTCGAGACTGAAAAATTTCAACAGAAACTGTCGTGGGTAAAATGCAGTTTTGGAACTTTTTGATCGATCGGAAATGCAAACACATTACACAAAGCTAGACTAAATTAATGGCGAGGCTCTGATACCACTGTAAGTGCACGGCGGCGCCCCGGCCGTCAATCCGACGCCGGAATGCGGAAGCGGTGATAAACTTAAATTTTGCGGACTTTGCAAACCGGCACCACCGCGCACTAAACTCCGGATCGTAACCATTAACAAGTCTAAGCTAACTAGAATACGGGTTAGAGATGTACCGACTGATCCGAGTCCTCCGGTCTTCATCTCCACTCCGATCTCCTCGCAGGATCTCCGTCTGTCTCCTCCTCGTCGGAAAGGGCACCACATCGCCTGTAGCTTTTACGGGCTCCCACCTCAATACCGAGGCAACTCGGGCGCGAAGCTGGCGAATCGACGCGTCCAAGATTTGCTGTAGGAAGTGTAGTGTAGAGTATGTCTCTTTGGGGTTGGTTGCCTTTGGATGGAGGAAACATGAATGGACTTTTGAATGAAGTGAAGAATTTTGCAAGCATTGAAATGATATGTGAATTAATCTCTCATCCAAAAATGAACTCCTCTCTCTCACACTCCAAGATGAGGCCGGCCACACTAAAAGGAGATGAGAATTATGGTGTAAAAAAGGAAATCAACCATACTAAAAACAATGAAGGAGAGTGAGTGTAGGAAAAGGAGGAGAGTGACCATATCCAAAACATACACCATGCTTACACACTATTCAACCCATACTCATATCAAATCTCATAAAAGCAAGCATGGAGGTAAGATAAGAAAGCTATCATAATCAAACAATATGCAAAGAAACCCCCTCCACAAATGTAATTTGCAAAACTGCAAATTACCCCCTCCATCGGAAAAGTCCGGCCGGGAAAGAACAAAGGAAAACCGGCCGGAACGGAATGCAAACTGGCAACTCCAGAAAACTGGTCCCGTAATAAATTACAGGAAAACCCCGATACTGTGCATACACACCCGCATCTGTATTCCGTCCGGATACAAATGCAATGAGACAAAATCTACACTGTACTAAACTAGGAACGGCTTAAACCAAAACCGGCTAGTAATATCTGTTCGATCCTGATCCGTGCAATACCGCACGTATCTGATCGAACCCTGCCATATACCTATACGGCAACTAGTACAAAACCGTCCGATCCTGATCCGTGCAATACCGCACGTATCTGATCGGACCCTGCCATATCTCCATACGGCCTCTACAGCGTTTCGCCCGAAACTTGAGTAACTAAAAGTGTGGTGGACTCTAAAGACTCGTCAATACAATGGCTGTGGATTTAACCACTAGCCCGTCAGAGGTATAAGCCAATACGTAACGGGCCACCAGCTATTGACTAAAAGGGACGTCGATGAGCGAACTCATCCTGACACCCTACTGAGCCTGTCAGTGACAATATCCGTGCAGTCCGGTCCGTTCGTCTATGAGTATCGCATGGCGGGCCTAGGGGGTTGGTAAAAGTCAGACCCCCAAAAGCGGTACAAGTCGTGTCGGAGTGTAGCCCAGAACACCCTGAGATACTACTGGAATACCTACCAGTAAATCTCCTTGCCTTGGCCAAGGACTTTGTGTAATGGCTCTCCTAGACACAGCACGACCTCACCCCCAATACCGGGAGAGACGAACCCCTGAAGATACGCTCACTGCCTCCATGTGGCTCGGGACTGTACCCAACTAAAACCTGTTTGCACGACTCCTTTGAGCCGTGGTAGGGTAGTAATCAAAGTACAGTGGGAACTCACACGAGACAAATGACGATCCCCAGGTCGATGAACTAACCTGCACACATGTCACCAGGGAACTGCCATCTGACGTCTGGTATATGACCAACTAGCATGTTCCCGGCGAGTCCTGTCCGGTGTACTCATAACCCAATGAGCACCTGTATACATCTTAGGTGATCCAACTGACACCAGTGGCTTGTGAGACCGGCCACCGCCCCTCGTCGGGGTCTCGACTGTATACACTAGTCTACTAATGGAGTATCGATGCCCGGTCTCGAAACTCCCATGACTAGGGACCATTTAAGGATATGCTTGTAGACCCCCAGCTCTCACTTATATGATCGCCCTCATACTGCTGGTGGTCAAGCAAGAATCCTAGGGGCTCTATCAACGTGTAATAGCGACGTGTCAGGTCACCTAAAACAGTACACGATGATAAAGGTAAACCAGATAGCATACTATCATCTCGAGTAAGACTGTCCTACCGGGATAGGTCCTCCCTCAATCATTACAATCACGTACCTGTGACCTAATAATTGACTCTGAGGGCACTATCTCCAACACCCATTAGTGTGCCTAGGAACCCTACAGTGGTATCAGAGCCTAGCTAGAGACTTAGGCGATGCCTAGACGGAGTTAGAAGTCCGATCGAACCGAAACCCTAACCCAAAAATTGCTCTCCGTACATTTTTGAAAATTGTGGATTTTTGAGAATTAAAAATATGCAGAAAAATCAGCAGTAATATCTAAGAGTTACTGTAAAATTCGATGCCCTAATTCCATCAAGCCACCGCGGTTCCGCGGCACGAGCATGGCTCGTGCGGCGGTTCCGCGGCCGATTTGTCTTATCATGCATTGAATTTTGCACAGTAACTCCTACTTTGCAGTGCTGGTTTTCCTGGAAATTTTTAATATTTTTTAAAGAGTTGAAATTTCTGGGTTGTATTGGGAGTTCGTAGATTCGATCGGATTGTCTAATCTTGTCTATGTGTTTTTCCGGGTAATTTTAGAATATGTTAAAAAGTTTGACTGGATATGAATACCCACTTTTCCTCTGTCGGGAAATTTCCAATTGTTGGATATTTCCGTGGTTTAAAGACGTTCTAAGTAGTGCAAGTAACGCGATGGACCCTCTAGAAGACAACAAACCTTAACTCGATTATGTGACCGTCTTGAACTGCCCTTTGAACCTTCGGGTTTGGGGCAGTACGGCGTGCCACATGTGAGGCGTTGGCTTGACCCTTCTACGGCTGGACCGTTGGTACTGAGGCATGAAGTGAATGTCTTTGAACTTATTTCATTCGGTTGATCGGGAAAACTTGGGTGTTCGATTGTTCGATCGGAAAGTTTAACATTTTCTATCTTATCCGGAATGTGATACAATAATTGGAATTCACAAGTAGTTATGAGATAACTGAATGAATGTTATAAACATAGCACTTTAGTCTCACTTGATCAGTTGCAGCGGAATTTTGATGCGATCAAAAGTCCGTCGCAATCACGTAGGGTATGCGGATACTCGCCGGATAAACTTAATAGACTGCTACACTCCATAGCCCCGACCAAGTGACTGTAGGAGAACCCCGTCGCCGAAAGCATCCGTTCGGGTGCTCGCGGCAGCGGTGTTCCGCCTTGGTGCACTTCGTCGACGGCATCGGGGGTGCGGCTGCCTACTAAAGTTTGCGACGAGCAATCGATCAGGATGTCGGGAATCTTGTTGAATTTCCCGACTTGATATTGAAAAGAGTTTTCGATAATGAGACTAAAATGCGGGGTTTATAATTGTTAGGCATGCGATGTCTAAGTATTTCATTTGATTAGGCATGCGATGTCTAAAAAGGTTGCGGATTCCAACTGTTGTAGTTTTACACTTTCTTTTCTGTGACCGTAAGTGTAATATGTGATATCGCCGGTTTCGTTGCTATATGTCAACGACAATTGGGATGCGCATATTTACTTACGTTGATGACATGTGATGTTATGTGTTGCTGGATATGTTATATTGGATCTTCGTGTTTGAATAGCTGGGGTTTTTTATGTGAGATGAGTGTTTTTCATTTTCATTCATGTAAAAACTTGTATGTAATATTCTTTTATTGGGGCACTTCCAGGTTGCGGAAGATGTCACCCTTTGTATATTATTTACTTTTCTGCACTAGGATAGACCCAAGGAGGGGAGCACATGCAACCGGGTTCTGGAGTCCAGTGGGAGACCAACTCGAGGAGTCGAGTCCGGGTCTCCTAACTCTAGAATTGGTAGGGTTGCTTGCCACTCTCGTAGGGGTCTAGGGGTGTGGGTTTGGCTATTCATCGCGACTGTGGAATCCGTGTTTTATACTGGCTCGTATTGAAAACACGGACGTCCTAGTATATCCAATATTTCATATGATTCTTCTGCTGTGATATCTGTGATGTGATCATGTGATGTTCTGTGATGGATACAGTATATAGTATATATGATATATTATATAGACGTTACTTATGTTTTACACCCGAGCTAGCCCTGCCCCGCTCTGCTGTTAGTTACCTAACTTAACGGTGCATGAGGGGACATCGAGGCGAATGCGGATGGCATAAGTGTACGTCGTATTTATCTGTGATGTTTAGGTACTTAAATGATGGGACTTCATTAATGTGATTAATGAAATAAAAGAAACCTAAAGATGTTGTAGAATCGAATTTCAAAATAAAATAGGTAGCTACAGTTCTTGCTTTGCACAGCGGTATATATGAAATATCCTGCACCTTATTCGATAAGGAAAGGACCGAGATCCCTTCTCCGGGAGTGACTCCTTTAGCAATAACTGGCAGATGCTACACATTCGGTTTGCCTTTTGATTGCTTTTAAGAGTTTTTGCTTTGCATAGTGATATATATGATATATCCCGCACCTCATTCGACGAGGAAAGGACCGACGATCCTTTCACCGGGAGTGACTCCTTTAGCAAAACTAGAAAAGCCTCAAAAGCACTCCATTTTAAAATCATTTGATTCTACAACGATATCAAGTTCATTACGCAATAGGTTTTCAGAAAAACCTGTCGTAGCCCTCCGTCATTTCAGATAAGTACTAGTTAGTATTCGTGCTACGTTTGTTGACTATGTTAAGGCGTAGTGTGCGGTAGCTAATTAGTGCTTATCTGTATAAGCATATGATGCGATTGGATTAGGGTAGTCGTGCGACTTTGTTGACTATGTTAAGGGTCGTGCGGGTGGGTTTAATTCAATCGGGAAATGACGGGTTGAACTTGACTAGCACTTATGATTTGTTGACTATGTTAAGGTCATATAGCTGCTAGGGGCAAAATATTATCGGGAATTTCAAGTGTTGAAATTTGCAATGAGATTGCATACCTTCTATGAGATAGTTGGATCCCGATACCCGCTGCGAGTAAGAGTTACTCCTGGGAGAGTTTTACACATTACAATTAGCCGATCAAGTAGGTGTCTAGAAAGGTGTCAACGAGGTTACGCCTCTGGAAAAACGAGGTTTACATTAATTAGGTTCGTGCGAAAGCACGGGGGACCTCCCTCAAAGTACCGACACTGGCCTGGCTGAAAGATTGGCGAACTTGTAGTGTGTAATTAATCCCGGCTAGTCTTTCCTTTTAGGGTTTGAAGGAAGATTTGATAAAAAACAGTGGGAGCCATCCTGATTAGATAAAATAATAACCAATCTGATCTTGCAAGAGCGCACGCTGAGTGTTTTCTTCTCTCTCTCTCCAGGTAGCAACCATATCACGCCTTAATCAAGATAATAATACGGATGTATTGACCGAACCCGCTTGTTATACTGAGCTGGGGAACGTTGGTCCCGCTCCAACTTATAATTGTTATAAGACAGAGCAGGAAATTGGGGATTACCAGAATTCCCGTGCCACCCAAACGAAGAGAGTGCATGCTGATGCATCATCTTCGGGTGTGTTCATTACAAAGAACTATTTCTCAGTATCCTCCGCATCCTGGGTATATGATACCGGATCAGGATCCCAGATATGTAATCTGTTACATAGGGCTAGAGAAAGGTAGAGAACTGAGAACGGGTGATAAGTTTCATGAGGCTGAAAACGGGACAAGAGTTGCAGCCAAGTCTGTTGGTCACTGTCACCCTGTATTACCAATACATTGATTCTGAACGAATGTTATTAGATACCGAAGCTGATATACAAAATCATATCTGTCTCTTTATTAGTAAAGAAATGATAAAATTTTGTATTGTTGAATAATGTTTTGAACATTTCCTATATCAAAAGTTGATCGGTTCAGGCACGTTATCTAAAAGCATTGATGTTCTAAATCAAACTATAGTTCTTAGTATACAGAACACACACAAGAGGAAGAGTTCAGAAATGAACGGATCCTTCTTGAGGTATTGTAGACTAGGTCAGATCAATGTGACCCGACTAGCTAGAGTTACATAAAGATGCATATTTAAATTGGTTTGAATTTACATCTTGTGAAACTCGCCAGTCATGTCACAAAGATAAGATGACCATAGCTCTGTTTACTGGAAACAGAGAAAGAGTTAGTAAACTCTTGGGATTGATACATGATGATGTATGTAGATCCCCTGTCTATACATGCCAAGACCGGTTCTTTTTACTTCATTACATTCTCTGATGATCTCTCAAGATTCAGACATATGTTCTTGTTGAAACAACAAGTCTGAACCTTTTGAGATATTCACAGAATATAAGTTAGAAGTAGAGAACCAAAATGAGGGTATAAGTATTATGTCCTTTGATGAGATCGAGGAGGAGAATACTTGAGCACGGAAATCATGGATTATTCTAAAGGAGAATGAGATTCTCTCTCAGAATTACCCCTCCGTATACACCATAGCACGATGGTATATCGGGGCGGAGCAGATGCACCCTATATGATATGGTGTGCTCTACGATGAGTACTACTGAGTTTCCTATTTCCTTTTGGGAGTTATGCGCTTGAGAAGCTGCATACCTATTGAATAGGGTTCAAATCAAATCAGTTGTCTACCATTTCATATGTAATATGATAAGGGAAGAGCCCATATCTTAAGTTGGTTAAGATTTGGGGTTGTCCGGGCTATGTCTAAAAGCAAAATCCAGACGAGCTCGAGGCAAGGTCTGTAATGTAGAACTGGAAAGGTTCCAGCTATACAAGTTACATCACATGATTTGATAAAACCAAAGGATTCAATAGTTACCAACGAACCTCAGCCTCTCCGCCGATCTAGTAGGGTTCCTCACCCACCTGAGAGATACTTCGGTTTCTCTATGACAGTGGGAGCGAGGATTGCATCATGAGATGACGACCCAACTAGTTTCGAGCTGGCCATCAGGAGTGGGACTCTGTAAGAATGGCTGGATGCTTAGCGATTTGAGATGGAATCCTTATACACCAACAAAGTATGGACTTTGGCTGCTATATCTGAAGGGTTAAATCCCCATCAGGAGCAAGTATATCTTGAGAAGATTACTTGGTGTAGATGGAAAAGTTCAGACTTTCAAAGCTAGACTTGTTAAAGCTTTTCGTCATCGACCAGGCGTGGATAATGATGAAACCTTTTCAAGGAGCTATGCTTAAGTCCATACAGATCCTACTTGCCATGGTTACATACCATGACTACGATATCTGGCGGTTGGGTGCCATGACTGCTTTTCTAAATGATGTTTTAGAAGAGAACGTCTATAAGTACACAGCCAGAGGGGTTCGTAGACAGTGGGAGCAGCGGAAACGTGTACAAGATGCTTTATAGGATATAGCAGGTATCGCGGAGTTGGAACATCTGTTTTGATGTGTTAGTCAAAGAGTTTGACATCATCAAAATGGTAGATGAACCTTGTATATACAAAAAAAAAGGTAGTAGGGAGTATAGTGACGATCCTCATAGAGTATGTGGATGACATGCTCTTGATAGGGAAGGAGTTTCCTATGCTATGCTCGGTCAATCTCCGCTTATCACAATGATTCTCCATATAGGATCAAAGTGATACCTCCTAAATCCTGGGTTTTGGATCTATGAGATAGATCTAATTGGATGTTAGGATTCTCACTAGTTATAGTGAGATGGTATCAACCGATCCCAGGGAGAATCGCTGGAAGGGTTCCAGGGTGATAAAGACGACTGAAAGTCAGTCACAGGCATATTAGTTCATGAGATGAACTTCGTTCCTACCATTGTGAGACAATGGAGTTGTGGCTTATGCCAAGGAACGCCCGTCTCATCAGTGACCCAGGCGTATTCTGAGGCAGCATCACCTGATCATGGAGATAGTTGATCTCCAGGGTGATCGAGGTTAGGAGAGTAGATTCAGAGGACAACACGGCGGATCCACTCACAAAGGTCTTTTCCCAGAGAGAGACTTTTATGGGATGGTTGAGTATGAGATACTACAACCACTGCTATCAGATGGCCCTAGTGCAAGTGGGAGATTGTTAGTTATATGTATGTCCTAGAGGCCATTACTATACATAGGATGTATATTGTAGTGGACGCTTGGACATATATAGGGAGGACTTTCTTGCTCGACATGATAGTATGCTATCTGGTTGATCTTTACCTTAACGTGTACACTGATTGTCTCTCTGTTACATGTTGGTAAAGCCCTTAGGATGTGTACTTGACTACCTGGACTATGATGCGGATCATACTAGTGGGGACATGGTAGTCCATAAGTACATCCTTCAAGGTCCCTAGTCGTGGGTGTATCGAGACGGGGCATCGATATACCAGAGTAGACTAGCGTATACCTTCTCGACCCATACAGATGGGCGATGGATGATCCCATATCCATTGGTGTTTGACATCAGAGATGATATACGGGTGCTCAGTGGAGACTGGGTACACTGGACGGACTCGCCGAGAACTCCCAGATGGTATTATACCTTACGTGAGATGGCAGTTCTCCGGTGACACTGGTACAGAGTAGTCTGTTGACCCGAGATCGTCATAGAGTCTTGTGTGATTCCCACTGTGCTTTGATTTCCACCTTACCACGTCCAAGAGGGCGTGCAAAATGGTGGTTTTTGGGTACAGTCCCGAATCACATAGAGGCAATGAGCGATAGGAGGGGATTCGTCTCTCCCGGTATAAGGAGTTGATGTTGCGCTGTGTTCGATTGGCTATAACCGGAAATCTCTGGCCAGGGTTGCTGAGATTTACTGGTAAGTGTTATCAGTAATTTCTCGAATTGTTATAGACCTAATATCGACACGACTTATCGAGCTACTGGGGTCTGACGTTTACCACCCCTAGGCAAGATATGCGACATATCAGACGACGAGACCGGACTGTACGGTAAGTGTTACTGGTTGGATTCACAGGAGTATGAGCGGGCTTGCTCGTCGATCTTCTGATCGCTCAATACCCGGGTGGCCGTTACGTTTAGCAGACCGCTTGCGGCTTGTGGGTGTTTGATATGATCATCACCAGCTACCGGCGTATTGACGAGTCTTTAGAGTCTTACACAGAGGTTTCCTGGCTCAAGCGAAACGAAATAGGAGCGCATATGAGATATGTGCGGGACCGAGAATAATGCTTGTATGTGATACCGTATTTCATTCTCGCGATGAATGTATCGAATGGTTGTATGCGATATAACCTAGTTATCAAATCAAGGATTGATTCGATAAGTCGATACATTGGATATTGGTCGGTTATATGCGATATGACCGGATCTTTAAATCAAGTGTTGATTTAATGATTTAATGTATAATTATATATTTGATATATTACTTTGCATTAACTAGTATTGGTTCACTTTAAATGGATTTTCTCACTTGCATTGCACAAGTTGTATATGTGCTATACTTTTGTGCACTTGATTGTATCATGTTTGATGATACATGTTTACTTGGGTTTGTGTAAAGTTTAAACCATGGTTATATGAATGGTTAGGGTTTTGTTTTCTTATTCATTTATTTATTTACTTATTCTTTTTGGAAAATAAATGGCATAAAGAGAAAATGGTGGCTTTCTTTGTTTGCATCTTGAATCTTCATGAAGCTTTGACTAAATGACCATTTTGTCTCATGCTTAACCCTAACCACTCCACTTAACCCTAGTTGATTCTCTACACTTGACCATGGTTGTATTATGATAAGTATTGATTTTCTTTTCTATTCAAAAAAAAAGGGAACTTATCATAATATTCTATCATATTCTTTCTTCTTCTTCTTCTTCTTCTTCACATGAAGAAAAGCTTGCTATCAACAATGGCAACTAGTGAAAAAGAGTGAGAAATCCAATTCTAAAGTGAACCCACTTCCTATTTCTTCATCCTCTACCACTTGCCAAGTAGTATAGGGTGTTTTCTTCACAAGTTTCATGACTTGGTGAAGTGGGAGCTTGATCTTGTGATGCCTCGACGTAGATCATCTTCGGCATCGTAGTCGATGACCTAGCCCGCCCTTTTCTCTGATGAAGCCGACGCTAGAGCTCGGGATTCTATTTGGGCAGTAAGGGGACTTCATCATGGAGCTATGGAGGTGGAGAACCGGATCTACAAAGGTTGTATTTCCGTTCACTTAGTTAAATTGTTATCTTGTTTCCTTTTTCTCCTAAAAATCTAGTAAACGATCCGTATTAGGGTTACTCGGCACATGTAAAATTTGAATTTGGCATGGTTGATGCCTTGTGAGACCCCATTAGTGTGCCTAGGAACCCTACAGCACCAACTGTTTGCTAAATTCTCGGAGTGTTCCTTCAGGCTTGATTGTGTTGACTCCTAGGTCTTGTAGTTACGGGAGACGGTATTCGTATAGACCCGAGGAAGATCGAGGCCGTGCAGCTTGGCCCAGACTTGCATCAGGGACAGAGGTCCGTAACTTTTTGAGCTTAGCCGGTTTTTACCTCCGTTTCGTGCAGGATTTCTTGTGTGTCGCTGCACCGTTGACCGGACTGTCAAGGAAGGAGGTTCTTTTCTTGGATTGAGGCATGCGAGTTGAGTTTTCAGCTGTTGAAGACTCGGTTGACGACTGCACCAGTTCTTTCTTTGCTTTCTGGATCGGGCGACTTTGTTGTTTAACTGTGATGTTTCACGAGTGGGGCTCGATTTTGCATTGATGAGGCATTTTAGAGTTATCGCTTTTGCTTCCCGATAGTTGGAGGGAGTGCGCGCAGGATATCCTACCCCTGATTTGGAGATGGCCGCGGTGGTCGTGCGTTGAAGATTTAGGATACTACTTGTGTGGAGAGTCGTGTCAGATTTTCACGGACCACCAGAGCTTAATGTACATCTTCCTGCAGCGGTTTTTGGTTTTTGTGACAGCGTCGTTGGATGGAGCTTGTAAAGGATTGTGATTGTGAGATCCTTTATTACCCGTGGCAGGGCGATTGTGGTAGCTGATGCTTGAGTCGTAGGCCCGAGGTTAGCTTGTCCCAGTTATGCGCAGTTCTGAGATAGTCTTCTGTAGATTTACAGTTCTTGTGCGATCTTTGAGTACAGCTTAAGTTTGCCTCTACTGAGGGGACCGCTTGCTCATGTCCGCGCCCGTCCACTTTTACTTAATCGTTCTCGTGTGGCACAGCCCGCCGATGCTCGTTTGTTTGAGATTCTCAGCATGTTCGGCAGGGTAAAGATTTGGAGTTCTTGATTTATGACCAGGGTGTGCTACGTTCCGGACTCGTTGGTGTGTACCTAATACTGATAGGTAGATACGTGAGGTCCCAGAGCAGGCACAGCCGTCAGCTTTCAGTGTTCATCCAAGTGCCACCAAGATGTAATGTGACTTGAGAGTTAGTTACGGGTGGGCAGGGATGAAGAGTGATGTTTCAGATTTCGTTTCGAGGTGTCTGACTTGTTGGTGAGCTAAGGTTGAGCATTTGGAGACCGGCTGGAGAGTTGCAACCATTAACCATTCCAGAGTGGGAATGAGAGCAGATCTCCATAATTTTCGTTGTGGTGTCTACCCAGGTCTAGACAGGGTGTGACTCCACTTGGGTGTTTGTTGTCCGGTTATGCTCAGTTGTTCTTTGTTAAGTTTTTGCGTTTGCACGGAGTTCCTTCATGCGTTGTATCCAATAGAGACACCCCGTTCGCTAGCCGTCGTAGGCAGAAGCTTCAGGAAGCCTTAGGTACTGGTTGAGCTTTAGCTCCGGTTTTCCATCTGTAGGCCGATGGTTTGTGAGAGCAGACTATACAGACTCTGGAGCATAGGCTTGTGCGTACGTACTAGGTGTTTGTTGGTAGTTGGGATCGTCACTTTCCATTATTAGGGTTCTCCTTTGATAGCTGTTATCAGAAGACATTCCAATTGGCAACCTTTAGGTTTTGTTTGTTAGGTCGTGTCGATCGCCAGTCTGTTTTGCTGACTCTGCGAAGGTAGGATTTTTGGACCCCAGTTAGTCATGAGACTGCGGAGAAAATCTAGTTGATTCAGGTCAGGATGAGAGCAGCCCAGTGCAGACAGAAGTCTTACGTCGACCGTCATTGTCGCAGACTTGAGTTCGCAGTGGGAGGTCATATATTCCTACGGATTTTTCTGATAGATGGCGTGTTGAGTTTTGGGAAGCTTAGTTCCAGAATTGTAGGTCCTTTTGAGATCCTTGAAGCGAGTTATTACCGTTGCCTAATATGGCACTTCCGCCCAGATTTTTGAGTATTTACCCCGTAGTCCTTGTGTTGATACTTCGCAATTACCTTCATGACCTTTCTCACATGATTCAGCATCAAACCATTTAGCTTGGACGCGATCTTTCGTTCACCAGCAGCCGACAGTTTTAGTGGATCGGCAGGTGGAGGGACATCGGTCAAGGGTCTTACTATCTGTGAGGGTTCTTTGGCGTAACCGTCTAGTGTGGTGATCAATTGAGTGGCTGCGAGCGAGACGCGGAAGACTTTCCCTCATCTTTTTGAAGGTATGCGTAGATGAATTTTAAATTCGGGGACCGAATTTCTTTAAGGGGGGATGATTGTAACGTTTTAGAAATCGTTTTGCGAATTTTCCGTTTTTAGGGTAAAATAGTCGGTGTTTTCCGTAAAAACCTAGAAGCGATCTTTTTGCAGTATAGAATGCACTGCACCTAGTTTAGCTAGGAAATTGCTAGTTTGTAGGTTTTTGTAAGCCACTGGTAATTTTTGTGAATTTTAATATTTTTCCCTAATTAAAATATTATTTTAATGTTTTATTTGTGCACTTTATTAGTGGTAATTACATTTTTTTGGGGTTAATTACTACTAATGTGGATCTATGCTAAGTTAATCACTAGATTATGTTTTTAACCTTCTCACCTAAATATCTAGATATTTGTGGTTTAAAAAGGAATTTTTAAAGAAAAGAAATTAAGAAGACATAAAGCTTTTTGTTTTATTATGCAATTATTGTTATTTTCTTCTAGAATTTTCTACAAAATTCCACAAAACCCTAGCTTCCTTAGCCTTGGCCGGCCACTTCATTGCTTGCTGCCCCATCTCCTTCATCACCTCATTTCTTCACTTTAAAGCTTGATAAATTCATCAAAAATCCTAAATAATTCATACAAACTCAAAAATAAATCCTTACCCATTATTCTTGCTTGGATCTTCAAGAAAGATAACATTTTGGAGGCTATTTGGATGATCTTGTTGCAAGTTTCAAAATCTAATTTGAGGTATAAAATTCTAACCCTAATCCTTAATAGTTGTTTTAAATTTTTAAACTAGCATAATTAGATGTTAATTTAAAACTTTAATATGCATGTTTTGAAATTCAAGATAGGTTTTTTGTAATCAAATTAGGATTTTGATTAGTGAAATGGTTAGCTAATAATTTTAGACAAATGAAAACTAAACTTAGTTGCTAGTTTGTTAAATGATATTTTCCTAATTGTAAAATTAGCTAATTAGAAAACTAAGTTTTTACTAAATCCTAATTAAGTGAGATTAAAATTATAGTATTGGTATGAGTGGTTTAATCTTGCTAATTGGTGATGGTTGTAATTTTTAGTTTTGGTAAAAACTTATAGTTTTGTGCTAAAATGATATAGGTTGTTTACTAGATTTTAGGATAATTTTGGCGTGAGTTTCTTTCGACGTTGCGGCGTTATTTATATTGATTCCACGCTATATCTTGTGTTGTGAATGCGCGATCGGTACGATCAGGTTCTAGGCTTGGTAGTTGTGTCGCTTTGCGTTCCTAGAAAAGCCACAGGAGGTTGCCACCCATGTTACCCAGTTGTTCTTTGCAATCATCACACAACATTGTGTTACTTACACAGCAGTAGTGGACGCAGCCCTATTTGACGAGGAGCGTCTTTCCGAGACTTCGGGAGTTCGAGGACAAAGGAGGGCTCGTGCAGGTGTACCAGCCCAGAGACAGAAGTTTAGTCACCGTGATAGGTTTCATGCACGTCGCGGGGGTAGCAGAGGCTTGGGACGAGAGACGTGTTAGCTAGATCAGCCGTTGTTTTGTTAACTTCTGTTAGCGGTTCTTTTGTTGCGCGACACGTATTTCAGTCGTGTGCCAATCGGTTAGGAGATAGAGATTCGTTCATCGTTTTGATCCTTCTAGAGATGTTGGATTTGACGTTCTCCTGGGCACGGATTGGTTAGCTACGTGCTAAGCGTCTGTGGACTGCCGTGAGGAAACAGTCAGGATTTGTTTCCCGACGAGTCAGTTCTTGTTGTACGGGGGGGACAGTGGTGCCGCCCATCACAACTTGAATTCAGCCTTTTTCGCTAGTCGGCTTTAGAGGAGAGGATGTTGAGGATTCTTGGCTTTCATTTGTGATACCGGAGTCACAGTGGGTTTGCTGGATCGGGTTCCTATCGTGCGAGGGTTTTCTGACGTTGTTCCAGATGAGCCGGCGAAGCTTAGGGAGCTTAAGGATCTGCTGTAGAGTTGCTAGATAGAGGGACTTGTACGTCCAAGTGTTTCGCTTTGGGGAGCTCCTATTCTGTTCGTCAGGGAGAAAGATGCCAGTTTGAGCTTGTGTGTTGATTGATCGTCCATTGAACCAAGTTACAGTACGGATAGGTATCCTTTACCTCGCATTGCCGATTTCTTTGATCAGCTCCAGGGTGCGAGACATTTTCTAAGTTTGTTTGGGATCGGGTCATCATTAGTTGCGGGTTCGGAGTGATGACATTCCGAAGACTGCTTTTGTGCGCGCTACGGGCTTTATGAGTTTTTGGTGGTGTCGTTGGACTCACCAATGCCCTAGCAGCATTCGTGGATGTGATGAAACAGATTTCATCAGGCCGTTCCTTGACCAGTTTATTGTTGTGTTATTGATGACATTCTGGTCTTTTCCAAGAGTCGTGAGGAACATGAACAACACTTGAGGATTTTCTTTGCAGACATTGGGAGAGCACCTGTTAGTTATATGTATGTCCTAGAGGCCATTACTATACATAGGATGTATATTGTAGTGGACGCTCGGACATATATAGGGAGGACTTTCTTCCTCGACATGATAGTATGCTATCTGGTTGATCTTTACCTTAACGTGTACACTGATTGTCTCTCTGTTACATGTTGGTAAAGCCCTTAGGATGTGTACTTGACTACCTGGACTATGATGCGGATCATACTAGTGGGGACATGGTAGTCCATAAGTACATCCTTCAAGGTCCCTAGTCGTGGGTGTATCGAGACGGGGCATCGATATACCAGAGTAGACTAGCGTATACCTTCTCGACCCATACAGATGGGCGATGGATGATCCCATATCCATTGGTGTTTGACATCAGAGATGATATACGGGTGCTCAGTGGAGACTGGGTACACTGGACGGACTCGCCGAGAACTCCCAGATGGTATTATACCTTACGTGAGATGGCAGTTCTCCGGTGACACTGGTACAGAGTAGTCTGTTGACCCGAGATCGTCATAGAGTCTTGTGTGATTCCCACTGTGCTTTGATTTCCACCTTACCACGTCCAAGAGGGCGTGCAAAACGGTGGTTTTTGGGTACAGTCCCGAATCATATGGACGCAATGAGCGATAGGAGGGGATTCGTCTCTCCCGGTATAAGGAGTTGATGTTGCGCTGTGTTCGATTGGCTATAACCGGAAATCTCTGGCCAGGGTTGCTGAGATTTACTGGTAAGTGTTATCAGTAATTTCTCGAATTGTTATAGACCTAATATCGACACGACTTATCGAGCTACTGGGGTCTGACGTTTACCACCCCTAGGCAAGATATGCGACATATCAGACGACGAGACCGGACTGTACGGTAAGTGTTACTGGTTGGATTCACAGGAGTATGAGCGGGCTTGCTCGTCGATCTTCTGATCGCTCAATACCCGGGTGGCCGTTACGTTTAGCAGACCGCTTGCGGCTTGTGGGTGTTTGATATGATCATCACCTGCTACCGGCGTATTGACGAGTCTTTAGAGTCTTACACAGAGGTTTCCTGGCTCAAGCGAAACGAAATAGGAGCGCATATGAGATATGTGCGGGACCGAGAATAATGCTTGTATGTGATACCGTATTTCATTCTCGCGATGAATGTATCGAATGGTTGTATGCGATATAACCTAGTTATCAAATCAAGGATTGATTCGATAAGTCGATACATTGGATATTGGTCGGTTATATGCGATATGACCGGATCTTTAAATCAAGTGTTGATTTAATGATTTAATGTATAATTATATATTTGATATATTACTTTGCATTAACTAGTATTGGTTCACTTTAAATGGATTTTCTCACTTGCATTGCACAAGTTGCATATGTGATATACTTTTGTGCACTTGATTGTATCATGTTTGATGATACATGTTTACTTGGGTTTGTGTAAAGTTTAAACCATGGTTATATGAATGGTTAGGGTTTTGTTTTCTTATTCATTTATTTATTTATTTATTCTTTTTGGAAAATAAATGGCATAAAGAGAAAATGGTGGCTTTCTTTGTTTGCATCTTGAATCTTCATGAAGCTTTGACTAAGTGACCATTTTGTCTCATGCTTAACCCTAACCACTCCACTTAACCCTAGTTGATTCTCTACACTTGACCATGGTTGTATTATGATAAGTATTGATTTTCTTTTCTATTCAAAAAAAAAGGGAACTTATCATAATATTCTATCATATTCTTTCTTCTTCTTCTTCTTCTTCACATGAAGAAAAGCTTGATATCAACAATGGCAACTAGTGAAAAAGAGTGAGAAATCCAATTCTAAAGTGAACCCACTTCCTATTTCTTCATCCTCTACCACTTGCCAAGTAGTATAGGGTGTTTTCTTCATAAGTTTCATGACTTGGTGAAGTGGGAGCTTGATCTTGTGATGCCTCGACGTAGATCATCTTCGGCATCGTAGTCGATGACCTAGCCCGCCCTTTTCTCTGATGAAGCCGACGCTAGAGCTCGGGATTCTATTTGGGCAGTAAGGGGACTTCATCATGGAGCTATGGAGGTGGAGAACCGGATCTACAAAGGTTGTATTTCCGTTCACTTAGTTAAATTGTTATCTTGTTTCCTTTTTCTCCTAAAAATCTAGTAAACGATCCGTATTAGGGTTACTCGGCACATGTAAAATTTGAATTTGGCATGGTTGATGCCTTGTGAGACCCCATTAGTGTGCCTAGGAACCCTACAGCACCAACTGTTTGCTAAATTCTCGGAGTGTTCCTTCAGGCTTGATTGTGTTAACTCCTAGGTCTTGTAGTTACGGGAGACGGTATTCGTATGGACCCGAGGAAGATCGAGGCCGTGCAGCTTGGCCCAGACTTGCATCAGGGACAGAGGTCCGCAGCTTTTTGAGCTTAGCCGGTTTTTACCTCCGTTTCGTGCAGGATTTCTTGTGTGTCGCTGCACCGTTGACCGGACTGTCAAGGAAGGAGGTTCTTTTCTTGGATTGAGGCATGCGAGTTGAGTTTTCAGCAGTTGAAGACTCGGTTGACGACTGCACCAGTTCTTTCTTTGCTTTCTGGATCGGGCGACTTTGTTGTTTAACTGTGATGTTTCACGAGTGGGGCTCGATTTTGCATTGATGAGGCATTTTAGAGTTATCGCTTTTGCTTCCCGATAGTTGGAGGGAGTGCGCGCAGGATATCCTACCCCTGATTTGGAGATGGCCGCGGTGGTCCTGCGTTGAAGATTTAGGATACTACTTGTGTGGAGAGTCGTGTCAGATTTTCACGGACCACCAGAGCTTAATGTACATCTTCCTGCAGCGGTTTTTGGTTTTTGAGACAGCGTCGTTGGATGGAGCTTGTAAAGGATTGTGATTGTGAGATCCTTTATTACCCGTGGCAGGGCGATTGTGGTAGCTGATGCTTGAGTCGTAGGCCCGAGGTTAGCTTGTCCCAGTTATGCGCAGTTCTGAGATAGTCTTCTGTAGATTTACAGTTCTTGTGCGATCTTTGAGTACAGCTTAAGTTTGCCTCTACTGAGGGGACCGCTTGCTCATGTCCGCGTCCGTCCACTTTTACTTAATCGTTCTCGTGTGGCACAGCCCGCCGATGCTCGTTTGTTTGAGATTCTCAGCATGTTCGGCAGGGTAAAGATTTGGAGTTCTTGATTTATGACCAGGGTGTGCTACGTTCCGGACTCGTTGGTGTGTACCTAATACTGATAGGTAGATACGTGAGGTCCCAGAGCAGGCACAGCCGTCAGCTTTCAGTGTTCATCCAAGTGCCACCAAGATGTAATGTGACTTGAGAGTTAGTTACGGGTGGGCAGGGATGAAGAGTGATGTTTCAGATTTCGTTTCGAGGTGTCTGACTTGTTGGTGAGCTAAGGTTGAGCATTTGGAGACCGGCTGGAGAGTTGCAACCATTAACCATTCCAGAGTGGGAATGAGAGCAGATCTCCATAATTTTCGTTGTGGTGTCTACCCAGGTCTAGACAGGGTGTGACTCCACTTGGGTGTTTGTTGTCCGGTTATGCTCAGTTGTTCTTTGTTAAGTTTTTGCGTTTGCACGGAGTTCCTTCATGCGTTGTATCCAATAGAGACACCCCGTTCGCTAGCCGTCGTAGGCAGAAGCTTCAGGAAGCCTTAGGTACTGGTTGAGCTTTAGCTCCGGTTTTCCATCTGTAGGCCGATGGTTTGTGAGAGCAGACTATACAGACTCTGGAGCATAGGCTTGTGCGTACGTACTAGGTGTTTGTTGGTAGTTGGGATCGTCACTTTCCATTATTAGGGTTCTCCTTTGATAGCTGTTATCAGAAGACATTCCAATTGGCAACCTTTAGGTTTTGTTTGTTAGGTCGTGTCGATCGCCAGTCTGTTTTGCTGACTCTGCGAAGGTAGGATTTTTGGACCCCAGTTAGTCATGAGACTGCGGAGAAAATCTAGTTGATTCAGGTCAGGATGAGAGCAGCCCAGTGCAGACAGAAGTCTTACGTCGACCGTCATTGTCGCAGACTTGAGTTCGCAGTGGGAGGTCATATATTCCTACGGATTTTTCTGATAGATGGCGTGTTGAGTTTTGGGAAGCTTAGTTCCAGAATTGTAGGTCCTTTTGAGATCCTTGAAGCGAGTTATTACCGTTGCCTAATATGGCACTTCCGCCCAGATTTTTGAGTATTTACCCCGTAGTCCTTGTGTTGATACTTCGCAATTACCTTCATGACCTTTCTCACATGATTCAGCATCAAACCATTTAGCTTGGACGCGATCTTTCGTTCACCAGCAGCCGACAGTTTTAGTGGATCGGCAGGTGGAGGGACATCGGTCAAGGGTCTTACTATCTGTGAGGGTTCTTTGGCGTAACCGTCTAGTGTGGTGATCAATTGAGTGGCTGCGAGCGAGACGCGGAAGACTTTCCCTCATCTTTTTGAAGGTATGCGTAGATGAATTTTAAATTCGGGGACCGAATTTCTTTAAGGGGGGATGATTGTAACGTTTTAGAAATCGTTTTGCGAATTTTCCGTTTTTAGGGTAAAATAGTCGGTGTTTTCCGTAAAAACCTAGAAGCGATCTTTTTGCAGTATAGAATGCACTGCACCTAGTTTAGCTAGGAAATTGCTAGTTTGTAGGTTTTTGTAAGCCACTGGTAATTTTTGTGAATTTTAATATTTTTCCCTAATTAAAATATTATTTTAATGTTTTATTTGTGCACTTTATTAGTGGTAATTACATTTTTTTGGGGTTAATTACTACTAATGTGGATCTATGCTAAGTTAATCACTAGATTATGTTTTTAACCTTCTCACCTAAATATCTAGATATTTGTGGTTTAAAAAGGAATTTTTAAAGAAAAGAAATTAAGAAGACATAAAGCTTTTTGTTTTATTATGCAATTATTGTTATTTTCTTCTAGAATTTTCTACAAAATTCCACAAAACCCTAGCTTCCTTAGCCTTGGCCGGCCACTTCATTGCTTGCTGCCCCATCTCCTTCATCACCTCATTTCTTCACTTTAAAGCTTGATAAATTCATCAAAAATCCTAAATAATTCATACAAACTCAAAAATAAATCCTTACCCATTATTCTTGCTTGGATCTTCAAGAAAGATAACATTTTGGAGGCTATTTGGATGATCTTGTTGCAAGTTTCAAAATCTAATTTGAGGTATAAAATTCTAACCCTAATCCTTAATAGTTGTTTTAAATTTTTAAACTAGCATAATTAGATGTTAATTTAAAACATTAATATGCATGTTTTGAAATTCAAGATAGGTTTTTTGTAATCAAATTAGGATTTTGATTAGTGAAATGGTTAGCTAATAATTTTAGACAAATGAAAACTAAACTTAGTTGCTAGTTTGTTAAATGATATTTTCCTAATTGTAAAATTAGCTAATTAGAAAACTAAGTTTTTACTAAATCCTAATTAAGTGAGATTAAAATTATAGTATTGGTATGAGTGGTTTAATCTTGCTAATTGGTGATGGTTGTAATTTTTAGTTTTGGTAAAAACTTATAGTTTTGTGCTAAAATGATATAGGTTGCTTACTAGATTTTAGGATAATTTTGGCGTGAGTTTCTTTCGACGTTGCGGCGTTATTTATATTGATTCCACGCTATATCTTGTGTTGTGAATGCGCGATCGGTACGATCAGGTTCTAGGCTTGGTAGTTGTGTCGCTTTGCGTTCCTAGCTAGGGTCGTGCCGATGTCGTTTGTGTCTTTGTGTAGGTTTTGCTCTTGAGTTGGTTTCGTAGTGTCGCTACGCGCGTTAGCCACTTGACGAACACTTGAGATTACGCTTGGAGTTGGTGCGTCGGTCAAACGTAGTTTGTACGTGTTATTGGTCGATTGCTAATATATACTGTTATATTGTTATATGCTTTCAGGATCGCAGGCGGGGACTTCAGGCGCTGCGAAGAAGGAAAAACGAGTGGTTGGTTTTACTTAGCCAGGATTGTAGTGAGTAGATTTAAAATCTACAGGGGAATTGCCCGCATGACGTTATGCGTCTGGGCTTGACTAAATGATATGTGTTAGTGTATATGCCCTAGGGGCTATTATTGTATCATAGTAGTTTGTATATTACTTAATGGAAGTTTGGGATATTCACATGTATATAACAGTCTTGCTAAACATGGTAGTATGCTACTTGGTTTTTCTATCTTAATATGTGAGTATACGTATTGATAGAGCTCTTAGGATCTTGCTTGACTACCAGCGTTGTGATGGCAGTCACACTAGTGGGGGCTGGGTAGTCTACAAGCACATCCTTATTCAGGTCCCTAGTCGTAGGATTATCGAGACAGGGCATCGATACTCCGGAGTACACTAGTGTGTACGCTTCTCATCCCAGTTGGGGAGATGGTCTGTCCCACAGCCGTCAGTACGTCGTACTGGAGATAGTATGCAGGTGCTCGTTTGGTTACGGGTACACCGGACAGGACTCACAGGGAACTGTTGGTTGGTTTTACACCAGTCGTCAGTGAACAAGTCCCAGGTGACATGAGTACAGCATAGTCCGCAGACTTGACACTGCTACTTCGCCTCGAGTGTGTCCCACTGTTCTTAGATAGCTATCCTACCACGGCTCAAAGGAGTCGTGCAAACAGGTAGCATTTGGGTGCTGTCCCGAGCACTTGGAGGCAGTGGCGGTTAGATAGGATTCGTCTCTCCCGGTATTGGGGGTTGATATTGCGCTGTGTCAGAGAGCCATTACGCAAAGTCCCTAGCCAGGGCAAGCGAGATTTGCTGGTAGGTTCCAGTAGTTTCTCAGGGTGTAATGGGCTTCACTCCGACACGACTTATACCGCTATTAGGGGACTGACGCTTGCCGCCCCCCTAGGCCCGATATGCGATACTCTTAGACGAACGGACCGGACTGTATGGAGATTGTCACATCAGACTCAGTAGGAGTTCGGATGGGTTTCCTCATCGGCCTTCTTATCGACATCTACCTGGGGACCGTTACGTACAGCTAGTGCCGCTTGCGGTCTGTGGTTAAACCCACTGCCAGCGTAGTAGTCGAGTCTCTAGAGTCCCACACAGAGAGTTTCCCTACTCCAGGCGAAACGATATAGAGGTCGTATGGTTTTACGACAAGGGTTCGGACGCATACGTTTGTTTACGTACGTACGACTTTCGGACAGTTTTTACTAGTCGGCTTTGGTTTAAGCCAGTTTCTAGTATCCAGTTATTGGATTTATATAGTCTAAAATTTTTCCATGTTTTCACGGATAGGAGGGGCGTTCTCGTAATTACGCGAGAATCTTCTAGAAGATGGTGACTTGGGGGTTAAGGTGGCATATGCATTAAATGGGATTAGTGACTCATTTGAGTGATTCATCCATGTCATTAATGCATCATAAATGCTTAATGACTCATGGAGATGAATCACCCATTAGATATTTATGGAACATGGTTGTTAAATCATTTACTTGATTTATCTTGTTATTATTTATGCTTCATATATATTATGAGAGATCATTATCTCATTTCATTCTCTTGCTCACTTTCTCTCTCCTCAAGCTCTCCCTCTTCAAACCCTAATCCTCCCCTCTCATGTGTTGAGTACAAGAATTAGATTAGACTACTTAATCCTTAACCATTCTCTATATCACCTAGGTTGCTTAGATTAGCGATTTAAGAAACCTAGTTACCTCTAGTTTGAGGTGAAGCTTGTAGTAAAGCTCTCGGGTGGATCTTCTACTACTTAGAGAAGGCCGGAGAGGACGTGGGGAACGTCAAGACGAAGGACTCGGATCTTTAGGTATAATCACTTTTCATAGTAGTTGTTAACTCCTATGTTTGTTGTTAGAAACATCATCGAATTATCACAGTTTCTGTCGAATTTAAAACAGGCCATAAAAATTTTTCAGGGACCTTCAGAATAACAAGCAGGAAATTATAGGGCTACTGAAGAAATTTGGACTTGTAACTCGGCTAACTAACCGCGGAACCACGGCGGATCCATGCGATCCGCCGCGGATCCGCGGCCGAGTTAGGCCCGAGTCAGCCCAAATTTCACAGTAACTCCTATGTGTTAATATTGATGTTTCTGGGATATTTTATTTTCTGCTCAAGTCTCAGGTGCACAGAGAAGTTTTGGGAGTAGAATCTAAAGTGTTTGCTCGATCGAAATTTTACGATGTTTGCTAATATGATTATATCTGTGATTGTATAATGTGTTCGTAAACCTCCCATAACTGCTAGTATGTCAGTTGGCAGCGGGTTGCACATTTCTGTAATGGTTTTTACTGTTTGTGGATGTGAACTGTATTGGACTGTTGTGATGTTTAGCCGGGTTATGTGATGGGTTATTATTTTAATTCATTCAATGTAATTGTAATATGTTGTAATACTTTTTTGCGGGGCGCATCCAGGTTGCGGTTGTTGCCATCGTTGTAATATTTCATTTTACTGTTTTTGCTCCTAGGATAGACCCAAGATGGGGTGCACAAACTACCGGGTACTTTGAAGTGTTTAGTGGCCTACTCACTTTGTTGAGGGAGACCGCTTCACTTCGGGTACTTGGCGGGTAGTTTGCCGTACCCGTAGGGGTCTAGGGTGGGGGAATGGTTATTCATCACAACTGTGTAATCCGTCTTTTGTTGCAGGCTCCAAACAAACGCGGATTGCTTTCAAATCTAATAAAGATCATATGAGATCTGGAATGCCTATTATTGCGTCAGATGAATGTACAATATCTATATATGATAGCTATTTAGACGTCACTTATGTTTTACACCCGCGCTAGCCCAGCCTCCGCTCTGTCGTTAGTTAAGTAACCTAACGGGTGATGACGGGACCCCGTGGCGAATGCAGATGGCATAAGAGGACGTTGTATTTTCGTTGTTTTCTGCAATGATAGGTTAATGATGGGACGCATTATTTATAATGTAAAGAAAATAAACCAAAAGTTTAATCGTTGGAATAATTTAAAAGAAACCACTTGGTTAATTTTAAAATAGATATTTTTTAAATGCGGAGCTTTAACCACTCCTTTTAAAAGCTATCAGGTTCCTTCGGTTATATCAAATTCACTACGTTCACGGTTTCGCCAAAACCATTCGTAGCCCTCCGTCATTTCATTTGGGTATTCAGTAGTATTCAAGCTATGCATTTTGGCCAAAGTCAAAGCATAGTGTTTGGTAGCTGCTGGGTTTTCATTTGTTGCATAAGATATATGAGTTGGTTTAGGACAGTCGTATTATCGTTTGACCAAAGTCAGGGGTATATACGGATGGGTTCAAATTGACAAGATAATGACGGGTAGAACTTGACATATGACTTATGACATTTTGACCAAAACCAAGGTCATAAGAGCATGGGGCAAAAACTTATATCGGGAATTTCTAAAGAAACTGAAATTTGCAAAGAGATGCATATCATTTGGAGTTTGATGAATGTTGGTAGCATTCCTTCAACATTATCATACGATGATATTTGGATCCCGATCCTACTGTGAGTATATGCTACTCATCAGGATATTCGTCACTTAACGATCAATGCTATAAACCAAGTAGGTGTCAAGAAAGGTGTCAGCGGGATTACGCCCCCAGAGAAAAGAGGTTATTTAATTAAGGAACTTCGCGAAAGCGTTGGAAAACCTCTCTCGAAGTACCGACACCAGCCTGGCTGAACGGTTAAGCAAGTATTGTACAGTGAGAATAGTCCTGGTTAATTCTTCTTTTATGGTTTGGGGAAGGATTCGAGAAAAAGTGGGAGCCATCCAGTTTAGATAAATTAAAAACCACTCTAAACTTACAAGAGCATCATGCTAAAGAGTTTTCTTCTCTCTCTCCTAATTGCAGCGACCCTGAAAATGACTGGACTTAAGTTACTTTTAGAGAAAAATATACTGACAGGGCCAAACTATAAAAATTGGCTGCGGAATATCAAAATGGCCTTGACTTATGAAAAATTGGGGTATGTCCTCACCACCAAGGCACCTGAAGTCCCAGGTCCCAAATCGAGTAATGCGGATAAGGAAATCCGCAAAACCTGGGATTTAGATTGCGCGAAAGCCAAGTGCATCGTGCTTGCCTCGATGAACAATGAACATCAGAGGAGGCATGAGGATATGGATCTTGACTCCATATTTCTCCATACAAAAGATCTGTATGGGGAGCAATCTCGTATAGCAAGATACGAGACCTCAAAGAACTTGTTTCGAGCGAGGTTGGCTGTCGGGTCATCGGTAGGAGAACATGTCCTAAAGATGATCGGCTATATAGAAGAGCTCGCAGACCTTGGGACGACTTTGGATAATGAGCTCTATACAGACCTTATTCTCCAGTCCCTTCCTCCCACCTACGCCCAGTTTATCCTGAACTTCAACATTCAAAGAAAAGAAGTTGAACTTCCGGAACTCCTGAACATGTTAAGGAGTGCAGAGGGCACCTTGCAGAAGGCAAGGGAAACACCCGCTATGTTTGTTAGCGGTGCTTCTTCTTCCGGGTCCAAGGCTAGGGCCAAAGGAAGGAAAAAGAAGGCCGCCCCCAGACCTAGAAGAGGTGTAAGTAAGGTGGGAGGGAAGCGAAAGAAAAAGTTTGCGGTACCGGTAGTGGGCCAGGATGAATGCTTCCATTGTTACAGGAAAGGGCACTGGAAAAAGGATTGCAAGGCATGGAACGCCAAGAACCAGGAACCGAAGCAAGCTGTGGCTTCGACTTCAGGTGTGTTTGTAATTGAGAATTGTCTGTCAATCAACTCTACTTTCTAGGTATTGGATACCGGATCAGGATCTCATATTTGCAATTCATTGCAGGCACTGAGAAACCGTAGAGTGCTGAAGGAAGGTGATATGACCCTGATGGTTGCTAACGGAGCTAGCGTGGGAGCTGTGTCCGTAGGGGATTATCACCTGGGATTGACGAGTGGACACATTTTGGTTTTACATAACTGTTTTTGTGTACCCAGCTTAACGTGTAATATCATATCTGTTTCCTTGTTATCAAATAAAGGTTATGATTTCACGTTTGGAAGTGGTGTTGTTAACATCCACCTTAATCATAGTTTGATTGGTCCGGTACACTGGAAAATGGTATATATGTGTTAAACCAACTCCAAATTTTCAATGTCCAGAACACACTAAAAAGAAAGTCTCCAGATTTAAATAAAGCTTTCTTATAGCATTGTAGACTGGGTCACATCAATGAGAGAATGTTGACTAAGTTGCATAGAGAAGGATATTTAGACTCGTTGGAATATCAATCTTATGACACTTGTCAATCTTGTCTCAAAGGAAAGATGACAAAGACTCTATTTACTGGACATGGAGTAAGAGCGAGCGAGCTCTTAGGACTTATACACAGCGATGTATGTGGTCCAATATCTACACATGCAAGATGTGGTTTTTGCTATTTCATTACTTTCACGGATGATTACTCAAGGTACGGATTCATTTATCTGATGAAACATAAATCCGAGGCTTTTAAGAAATTCCAAGAGTATAAGAATGAAGTAGAAAACAAAACCGGCAAAAGTATCAAGACACTAAGACCTGATCGAGGTGGTGAATACTTGAGTGCCGAGTTCCTAGGTTACCTAAAAGAGAAAGGAATTCTCTCTCAGCTTACTCCTCTATACACTCCACAGCATAACGGTGTATCGGAGAGACGGAATCGAACCCTATTGGATATGGTACGATCCATGATGAGTAATGCTGAGTTACCGCGATATTTTTGGGGTTATGCGCTAGATTCAGCGGCATATCTTTTGAACAGGGCTCCTACCAAGACTGTGCCTACCACCCCATATCAGATGTGGAGTGGGAAGAAACCCCATCTTCAACATATGAAGATTTGGGGATGTCCAGCTTTCGTTAAAAAGCAGCATGTGGACAAGCTCGAGGCACGATCAGTAAAATGTAAGTTTGTGGGATATCCAAAGAACTCCAAGGGATATTATTTCTATTACGCAGAGGAACAAAAGGTTTTTATTTCTCGTAATGCCCATTTTCTGGAACAGCAGTTTTTAGAAAAGGAAATAAGTGAGAGCGAAATAGAACTGGAAGAAATTCCAGAACTACAAACTAATACTGAAAGTTTGGTAGAACAAGTAGTTCAAGAAGAACAGGAAATTCCCGCACCCCTCCGCAGGAGTAGTAGGCCATCTCATCCGCCTGAGAGATACTACGGTTTTCTTATAGATGGGGATATAGAGGATTGCATCATAGATGATGATGAACCTACTGACTTCCAGCAGGCCATCCAGAGCGGCGACTCGGTACGATGGCTAGATGCAATGCGGACCGAAATGGTGTCCATGTACACCAACAAAGTATGGACTTTGGACTTTGCTCCAGATGGGGTAAAACCCATAGGATGCAAATGGATTTTCAAGAAAAAGATTGGTGTAGATGGACAGGTGGAAACCTATAAGGCTAGACTTGTTGCAAAAGGTTTTCGTCAAAGACCTGGTTTGGACTATGACGAAACTTTTTCTCCAGTGGCTATGCTCAAATCCATTTGGGTCCTTCTTGCTATTGCTGCCTTCCATGATTATGAAATCTGGCAGATGGACATAAAGACGGCTTTTCTGAATGGAAATTTAGAAGAGTGCGTCTATATGGATCAGCCAGAGGGTTTCAATCAGAGTGGGAGCAGCGGGAAAGTATGCAAGTTGCTTAAATCCATTTATGGATTAAAGCAGGCATCGCGGAGTTGGAACATCTGTTTTGATGAAACAGTCAAAAAATATGACTTTATGAAAAATCCAGATGAACCATGTATATATAGTAAAGTTATAGCAAGAACTGTCGTATTCTTCGTCTTGTACGTGGATGACATTCTATTAATAGGAAATGACATTCCTATGCTACAATCTGTTAAAGAATTCTTGTCACACAGGTTCTTCATGAAAGACCTGGGAGATGCCTCTTACATTCTGGGGATCCGGATCTATCGTGATAGATCCAAGAGGATGTTGGGACTTTTGCAGTCCAGGTATATCGACACTGTACTGAAAAGATTCAGTATGGAAGATTCTAAGCGTGGTAATCTACCGGCTTGTCACGGAATCACCCTATCCAAAGAGATGTCTCCCAAGACTGATTTGGAAAGGGAACGCATGTTTATTATACCTTACGCTTCTGCGGTAGGCTCTATAATGTATGCGATGTTGTGCACCAGACCAGATGTAGCTTACGCACTGAGCGTGGTAAGCCGGTATCAGTTAGACCCAGGGGAGAAGCACTGGATAGAAGTAAAGAACATTCTCAAGTACCTGAGGAGGACTAAGGAGATGTTCTTGGTTTACGGCTGAAAAGACCTCAGGATGGAGGCCTATGCTGATTCCGGCTTCCAGAGTGATAAGGACGATTCCAAGTCCATGTCAGGTTATGTCTTTACCCTCAATGGAGGGGCGGTGTGCTGGAAGAGCTCCAAGCAGGACGCCGCTGCTGACTCGACGATGAAAGCGGAGTATATAGCTGCTTGCGATGCCGCAAAAGAAGCAGTCTGGATGAAGAAGTTCCTTACAGAACTTCAGGTGGTTCCTACCATTATTGATCCAATACCTCTGTATTGCGACAACAACGGAGCTATAGCTTTAGCGAAGGAACCAAGGTCCCATCAGAAGTCCAGACACATCTTAAGGCGGTATCACCTGATCAGGGAGATCATTGATCGTCGGGAGATCGAGGTTCAGAGAGTTGCTACTGAAGAGAACATTGCTGATCCATTCACAAAGGCCCTACCTCAGATTCAGTTCGAGAGGCTACTCGAGATCATCGGTCTTCGATATGCCAGTACATGGCCCTAGTGCAAGTGGGAGATTGTTAGTGTATATGCCCTAGGGGCCATTATTGTATCATACTAGTTTGTATATTACTTAATGGAAGCTTGGGATATTCACATGTATATAACAGTCTTGCTAAACATGGTAGTATGCTACTTGGTTTTTCTATCTTAAAATGTGAGTATACGTATTGATAGAGCTCTTAGGATCTTGCTTGACTACCAGCGTTGTGATGGCAGTCACACTAGTGGGGGCTGGGTAGTTTACAAGCACATCCTTATTCAGGTCCCTAGTCGTAGGATTATCGAGACAGGGCATCGATACTCCGGAGTAGACTAGTGTGTACGCTTCTCATCCCAGTTGGGGAGATGGTCTGTCCCACAGCCGTCAGTACGTCGTACTGGAGATAGTATGCAGGTGCTCGTTAGGTTATGGGTACACTGGACAGGAGTCACAGGGAACTGTTGGTTGGTTTTATCCCAGTAGTCAGTGAACAGTTCCCAGGTGACATGAGTACAACATAGTCCGCAGACTTGATACTGCTACTTCGCCTCGAGTGTGTCCCACTGTTCTTAGATTGCTACCCTACTACGGCTCAAAGGAGTCATGCAAACAGGTAGCAGTTAGGTGCAGTCCTGAGCACTTGGAGGCAGTGGCGGTTAGACAGGATTCGTCTCTCCCGGTATTGGGGGTTGATATCGCGCTGTGTCAGAGAGCCATTATGCAAAGTCCCTGGCCAGGGCAAGCGAGATTTGCTCATAGGTTCCAGTAGTTTCTCAGGGTGTGATGGGCCTCACTCCGACACGACTTATACCGCTATTAGGGGACTGACGCTTGCCGCCCCCTAGGCCCGATATGCCATAGTCTTAGACGAACGGACCGGACTGTATAGAGATTGTCACATCAGACTCAGTAGGAGTTCAGATGAGTTTCTTCATCGGCCTTCTTATCGACATCTACCTGGGGACCGTTACGTACAGCTAGTGCCGCTTACGGTCTGTGGTTAAACCCACTGCCAGCATAGTAGTCGAGTCTCTAGAGTCCCACACAGAGAGTTTCCCTACTCCAGGCGAAACGATATAGAGGTCGTATGGTTTTACGACAAGGGTTCAAACGTATACGTGTGTTTACGCACGTACGACTTTCGGACAGTTTTTACTAGTCGGCTTTGGTTTAAGCCAGTTTCTAGTATCCGGTTATTGGATTTATACAGTCTAAAGTTTTTCCGTGTTTTCACGGATAGGAGGGGCGTTCTCGTAATTACGCGAGAATCTTCTAGAAGATGGTGACTTGGGGGTTAAGGTGGCATATGCATTAAATGGGATTAGTGACTCATTTGAGTGATTCATCCATGTCATTAATGCATCATAAATGCTTAATGACTCATGAAGATGAATCACCCATTAGATATTTATGGAGCATGGTTGTTAAATCATTTACTTGATTTATCTTGTTATTATTTATGCTTCATATATATTATGAGAGATCATTATCTCATTTCATTCTCTTGCTCACTTTCTCTCTCCTCAAGCTCTCCCTTTTCAAACCCTAATCCTCCCCTCTCATGTGTTGAGTACAAGGATTAGATTAGACTATTTAATCTTTAACCATTCTCTATATCACCTAGGTTGCTTAGATTAGCGATTTAAGAAACCTAGTTACCTCTAGTTTGAGGTGAAGCTTGTAGTAAAGTTCTCGGGTGGATCTTCTACTACTTAGAGAAGGCCGGAGAGGACGTGGAGAACGTCAAGACGAAGGACTTGGATCTTTAGGTATAATCACTTTTCATAGTAGTTGTTAACTCCTATGTTTGTTGTTAGTTATTGTTTATGCAATGATTCTCGGTTAGTCGATGTTTACGCTTTAAACAAGATCGTTTTTCATTCTTCCGCCTCCCTGTAAGTCGTGGGGTGTTGTACATCGACTTACAATATGACTATTAGTTAGATGTATACAGATATTGATTGTGCATGTGTACCTTTATTGCATATCTCATTTCCTATTATGCATGGATTTAGTATTAATGAGACACAACGCCATTATTGTCAGTTCATGTTTCACGAGCACTAATTGTATGCTACACACACACCGTCGATAATTGCTATGACACGCACAACACCTATTCATATGTGATATTGTATTGTTTAGGGACATTGAGACATGATCCTTATTTTCCTTGTGCTTATGACATATAGCATACCTGTATACCTACATGCTTACACATATGCCTTGACATGCTTATATGCTAGTTACCTATATGGTATTGTACATTAGTGATAGGTATATACACATATGAGACATAGCTGCATGTACATCTTGCATACATAGTTACACTTATACCTGGAGGGTATTACAACATTACTGATAGGTAGATACATATACCTTGCTATAACTACATGTTTACACATATATCTGGCTATAGCTACATGTTCACCTTTATTTGATGTTATATGGATTTGGAGAACTTAGGAACCGCATGATATATATATTAACTTGTTGCAGTTAAATAGCGGCTTTTCCTTTATATGCTCACATTACAGTTTTCTGTTGCATATATTATATTCATGGACTTTCGCATTGAGTTATGGATTTTTCATGATGTTTTCTAGATTTGAGGACCGTGGTGGTTTCATTAAATTATGCATTATTTGAAAAACCCGATTTCTCTTGATATGATATTTCAGCAACCACCATGAGATTTATCGGTTCTGATATATATATCCCATGCGAGGAACGGAGGGGGCCGTGTGCGGGTACATGGTGGGGCCCGAACGTACCCCGGGGCAAGAATTTCATGGAGTAGACGATGAGTTAGTGGGGGAACCATACCTACCGGTGACAGTACCTATGTCTCGGCGGTTATCGTGGGGATACCGACCGGAGTCATGTACGTATGGATACGTCGAATTTCGAGTGTCAGAGCTAGGCACTCGAGTTTTCGGGATAGCGTTTGATACATACCTATCAGGAGGGCCAATCGTGGTGACAGCGCCTGATAGATCAGTATTTATGTGTCGATATTAGCCACTTGTTTTCATGATATTTTTACTCCTAACTATATATAACAGTGGAATGGGACGCTGTTCTATCTGCATATATATATATATATATATATATATATATTAGTGGAATGGGACGCTAATATATATGTATACATATCTACTTTATATACATCATCATAATGATCTTGCAATATACTCACTCAGGATATATGAGATTTACTTGATATTGGATACTGGATATATGAGATTTACTTGATATTGGATACTGGATATATGAGATTTACTTGATATTGGACACTCAGGATATATGAGACTTACTGGATATGAGGGCCAATTTGGGGGCTGATTGAGGAAATTTGGGATTTAGATTGTCTTGATGGACTTTGCTCCTACCACGAGGTCACGATTCCGTGAGGATGACATGTTTTATCCCATACTCTGCATTTATTGTTCATGTATTAGTAGTACCTGATAGAGTACCTTACATGACCGTTGCATACATATTGCCATTTATTGTTCACGTATTAGTAGTACCTGATAGAGTACCTTACATGACTGTTGCATACATATTGCTATTTATTGCTATCAGCTTGCATGCATTAGATTCGCACTGTACGTGCATACTTGTGATTACCTGCATATGTTATTTTCTATTCACGACTTGGCAACTAACCCCCGTTGTGCCACAGTGTTTTGCAGGTAGTCCCTCAGGGCAGTCGCGGCAGGCTTTTCATCTTTCGTATCATCTTTTGCAGCGGATACCGTTTCGGCTGACTGTGCGCAGTTTTGCTATAGATGGGTTTTGCGGCTATTCGATGTTGTTTATTGTTATCTTTGTACCATGTACTCTCCAACTACCACTTTCATGTATGACTTAGAGACTTGATGTGAGGACGATATTGTTTGTTATTATGTGACTTGGAGGTCTTTTATGCAGTTTTTATTTATATCGTCTTTTATTTCTTCGCTACGGCATCTTATATCTGTTGTGTTGGTTGTTTCCGCCTTTGAACATGGATTTTGCTCCCGTTGGGGATGCTTTATTTATATTTATGTTGTACCTATTTTTGGGGTTAGTTTTTACAAAGGAGGTGCTGCCAAAATTTTTAAGAAACTAAATTGGACTTTAAAGAATTTGTACTCGAGATTTTCAAAAGTTTTAACAATGTAATTATCACTTACTACTTTTGATGGTTTAGATTGCTAGGTTTTTGGCTTACTTAAGTTGCGTTACGCCTGTAGACGTTGCGTAGTTTAAGGGCCGTCACGTGCCAATTTCGGGTCGTGACAGGGTTAGTCGGGTGGATGGCGTATAGCACCCCCGCAAACATTGATGGAAACCAATATATAGAGTATGGTTAAGGTAACCGTGTTAGAAAATTGTAGGAAATAAGAAATACCATGATTTAAAGTTATAGCTTATGGTTTAGGTGACATAGAATGATAGGAAAGATGTCCCGAATTGATGTTTAAGGATGCAAATTACTAGATATAGACAAGTAGTTTTAAAAAGAATTCAATAGGAGATTATTGTGATATGATATGATTAATACGTGATGACGAGATTTGAGGATGATATTCGATGATATTGCCATTTTGGATACTATAAGACTAGATAGCCGACTTAAATGTGTCATCCGAACCATACCTTTTCCAAACTGAAGAATTGTATGCATCTCTTAAACAGATACTTTGAGGGACATTACGGATTTTCAAACGATATCTTTCCTTAAAAACATCGTAGCCCCTACTTTCAAAACCACGATTCACATCTTTTAAAATCTAATCGTATGGTTCGTGTGTGGATGTTAGATTAGATACGTATGCTTATAGTAAAGGTAGAATGTATATATATAAAGATGACTTAATGTGATGACTACGATGTAATATGATGACTTGATTGATATGTCGGTATACGGATGCGAGTCGATATGAGAGAATTGATACCTTTGTCGGTCCCCAGATATGAGATTGTTATGGATGTGACCTGGGATATAGGTATATAGATATATCTGATGTTGTGAATCATGAGTGATATGCCGTACGAGACGTTAGGTCCGTACCCTCATCGTCATAAAGGTGATATACCGTACGAGACGTTAGGTCCGTACCCTCATCGTCATAAAGGTTGATAGGATCCCTAATGGTTTGATGTTGCCGTACGATGATTTTCCGTACGTGATGAGTTTGACTTGATGATTGTTCCATACCCTTGACTAGAGGAAACCGTACGATTGATTATACCGTACGTGATGTTGTGAGGCTAGATGCTGATTGATAGATTCACCGACTCGGCCATATTAGATACGCATAACTTATAGCTTTTAGCTGACGTTTTATTTTATGCTACATTCATGTCATCCTCATTGCATTACATATACTTGTGCTAGTACACCTACACCATTATCGACGATGCGTATGTTACACTTACACAGATTGGCTGGCTCATACACTTCATCATCGATAATTGCTATGTCACTACATAGTAGAACTGCTGTATCAGGATATGACTCCTTGCATGATATACTTGCGTACATACATATTGTACATCTATACTTGCGTACATACATATTGTACACCCATACTTGCGTACATACACATTTGTACGTCCATACTTGCGTACATACATATTGTACACCCATACTTGCGTACATACACATTTATACGTCCATACTTGCGTACATTCCATATACACCTTTATACGATATTGCATTCGATTTTGGAGATTTGGGAACCGCATGATATATTTTTAAAACTGGATTCATTTAAAAGAGCGGTTTTCCCTCGATATGTGCATATTACTGTTCCATGTTGCATGATATATGGATATGCTTACATTTCTGTTATATGTCGCATACATCATGCTTTATGATTATACGCATTGGGATATATTGTTTTCATGAGATTTCTAGATTTGAGAACCGTGGTTTTTTCAAAAGATATTATGTATTGTTTTAAAAACCCAGTTTCTCTTGATATGATATTTCAGTGCGTCCACCATGTGTTTTCTCGGTTCTCGGAGTGGCATGTGAAACCCGATTCGAGGAGCGGTAGGCACCGTCTGCGGGTACATGGTGGACCCGGTGAGGTACCCAGGGACAAGAAGACTCGTATTGTTAGACGGTGAGCCTGGCAGGGGAGAACTACCTACCGGTGATAGTATTTGGACTCGGCGGTTATCCGGAGGATACCGACCGGAGTAGCGAGATGGATATGAGGGCCGACCAGGGTGTGCGGCGCCTGAGGGCCGATCTGAGGATGCGACGCCTGAGATATATAAGGATTTACGTGTCGATGCAGGACACGGGTTTCATGATGTTTCGAGTGTCGATGCTGGACACTCAGGTTCCATGATTTTGATGTGTCGCGAGGGACACACGTTGATTATATCCTCATACTTTCATGCATATGCTTTTATGATATTTACATGCATGATGTTGTTGTGTCATTGGTTGACACATGGACGAGATCCACATGCATACATACATTGATTATACGGTGGACGAGATCCACATGCATTCATGCATTGATTATGGTTGGATGATATCTATGTACATATAGACATTGAGTATATTGTTGGCACAGATGTCGATACAGTCACCCTAGATATCATAGTATTACCTTTATGATATAGTTGACCTAGGAAATCGTTATTTTATTCGATTTCTACCTGTTGATGTTTTCTACTCACGAGTTGGCAACTCACCCTCATTGTGCCACATTTCTTACAGGTTGACTGCATGGATCCGTAGCGGCATCGCTGGCACACCACTTGCATTCGGGTGTTTTGCTTTGGTAGGTGGTACATATTAGATCATGCCACTATTGTATTACTATTCATTTTGTATCTAGTCAACTCCATCAATCAAACTAGTATTTGTAAAAGTATTACTTGTGGTTTTGATGCCTTGATTATTTCTTTATGTTTTATGGTGAACTTCGCCGTTGGGCGTCGTATACTTATATTTATGTTTTGCGTGGTTGTGGATCCGCCGATTGGCGAAGAGCTAGCTCCCGCTTGGGGATGCCTTTATTATCATTATGTATTTGTGGTTTTGGATCAAAATATACAAAGGAGGTGCTGCCCAAATTTAAAAAAAAGATGAACATGTTTTCAACTAGTAAAATTTAGTTGCATTTCATATTCCATCATTTATGTATTTAAGAAAACTTATGATTTTCACCATACCTTTATTTCAAAACTTCACCTCTTTATTTTCTTAAAAAGGTTTAGATCTCTGGGTTTCGGCTTACGTGATTTACGTTACGCCTTTAGACGTGGTGTGATTCAAGTGCCGGTCACGAGCTAATATTTCCGGGTCGTGACAAACTTGGTATCAGAGCGCTAGGTTTAACCTTGGTTCGAGTCTATGTTTGACTATGCGGAGTTTAGGGCGTATATATATATTTCGGAACCTAGACTTGACCTTACGGAACTTAGACTTGAGCGGGAGGGGGGGTATTAGACCCGAACTTTTGTTTCATAGGCTGACCCTGATTGATAGAGTAGGTAGCTTGAGTAGAGTGATGTACCGTACGTATGTTCCGCAGCATATTTACGATACGATACTCCACTTAAGAAACATTAGGATGTACATATTTTGAGATCTGTGATTCTCTTCGTACCCATGGTTATACATCCATCTGAGATCCTCGATTCTATTCGTTTCCATGATCATACTCTTATTGATTCTGTTCATCCTTATGATCATGTATCCATTCTGGATCTGTCGTTTCCTTTCATGCCCTTGATCTGCTTACATCGATACATACTTGAGGTTCCTGTCACCATGGTTTGAGCACAGATTTAGCTGCTGCTAGTGTTGTGGTCATGGCGAACTCGTCTGGTACGAGGGCTGACCATTGTGTTTTCTGATGACATGGGAATGTCTCGATATAGTGTTATGTTGTGACCTCTTGTGGAAGCGAGTGCTTGGTTTTACACCGGATGATCGGGCCATTGTTAGAGCTGCCAGTTGCGAGAGGACTGTTGATGTAAAGCCTACCTCAGAGATTGTGATGTCATCTACCGTGTTGACAGATGATCCAGCTGTTGCTAAGATTGATGGGATGTCGCTTCCAGAGCTTATGAGCTGAGATCGCTAGACCTTCCAGGCAGAGATGCGACAGATAATAGCTAGTCTATCCCGAGTTGAGAAACGAAGGTGATTCGTCAGATTAATGCGCCGACACAGGCCCAGTTGAGTTTAAGATTTCCTGTATGGAGAGTCTTACTCAGATCTAGAGTAGACCGATCCAAAGATGACCATTGATGTATCGTATTTCCTGGAGGATTGAGGCATTGTTAGCATGTGGACGAAGGGTATTCACGTGTGGTCTAGGCAAAGTTAAAAAGTTTGAACGAATGTCAGAAGCCCATTTTTCCAAGTTTAAAGTATTCGAAGGAACATGTAAGTAATTCTGTGGACCCTCTAGGAGAATGAAACCCTAACTCGACATAATGACCATGGAACTGCTTCTGAACCTTAGGGTTTGCATCAGTTCAGCGGTGCCATCAGTGAGGCTTAGGTTTGCCCTTCTACGGTTAGTCCATAGGTACTGTGGTATGTACTGGATATTATTAGACTGTGCTCAGGTGTTGAGCTTTCGGGGAATTATGGGACTTTGACGAATTGATCGAAAAGTTTGACGTCGTCCGAATATCATGTGATAAGAGATCAGCAAGTTGACCAGCTTCGGATAGAGGACCTCACCCAGATGCGTTGTGAGTCGATCAGGAATGGACGAGTAGAGAGTATTCATCCGATGGTTTGGACGAGTTCCCAAGGACATGTTCGGCCAGATATGTTCTACAGAGCGACGAAGATACCGAGTTCGTGATTTCGAGTCCGTGTGAGAGACTCTGGATTGACTGTAGCCGAGAACAATTGCAGTACGCAGATAGCATGATGTGACGTCGAAGCGGACGATAATAAAGACGAGTGGAACAAGAGGTTCGTGTGAGACGTTGATGAGCTGTTGTTACTCCCCGTCGAGATTAGAGAGCTGATATGTATACAGAGGCGTTGGGATATGGCCAGTTCTCGAGAAAATGTTGTGCTGAGAACGCAGATGTCCAGAAGACGAGAAAAGATTATATAAGAGTACCGGCCTCCGTACAGTTCGGCATAGGCGAGATCGGAAGAGACCCAGAGATAGAGGGCGCTAGAACGTGAGCAGGAGGCAAGCGGATGTTCTTGCTCTGCCAGTTTTGGGCACACCGACATTTTTCGACATTGTAGGAGGTGTACCTCAATGTCATTTGTTGCGATTTGCATTTGTAATCCGAGTATCACGCTTATATCGCTTGGATTTGAGTTTTGATGATTGAGTTTCATGATATTATTTTCGTGCACCATGGCTGCACCTATTGAGTATTTACATTTTGTGCATAGTTATTGCACTTGATGTTGATTTTGTGCCTTGGCTGCACATGTTTATGATTTCGTGGATTTCATATGGTTGACTTGATTTTGTGCATGTGGTATGCACTCGATTTGATTTTTGCACTCGACATAGCTTACATGTGCTTGCGGTGCATTGATATGGACTTTGTGCACATAGTTGCACACGTTTTTGGACTTTATACACCTTGGTACACTCGGTGTTGTTTTTATACGCATTTGAGTTATTGATGTATTTCGTGCACTGGATGCACTGTATTGTTATTCCGTGCATTTGTTGCACCAGATTCGTATTTCGTTCATTTGTTGCACTATATTGTTATTTCATGCATTTGTTGCACCATATTGTTATTTCATGCATTTGTTGCACCGGATTCGTATTTCGTGCATTTGTTGCACTAGATTGTTATTTCGTGCATTTGTTGCACCAGATTCGTATTTCGTGAATTTGTTGCACTAGATTGTTATTTTGTGCATTTGTTGCACCAGCTTGGTATTTCGAGCATTGGTTGCACCGGATGTATACTCCGTACCTTGGTTGCACCCGATTTATGTCTTTGAGCATTTATGTTACCAGATTTATGTTTTTGTGCGCGTTTGCACTTGACGTTCGTTTTCGTGCACTTTACCGCACTGGACATTTTACGGACTTGACGCGCTAGGGTGGGATTTTCGCGCATGTTGGGCGCATGATATGAGATGTGATTTTGTGCATACCGGATGCACTCGATTGGGATTTTCATTGTGCAGGTTAGTTGCACAGGGTTGAGACTTTCGTGCACTCTAGATGTACTTGATATTGTTGTCGTGCACACATGTTGCACTGGACAGATGCTTTTATGCACACCCGTCGCACTTATTTTTGCTTTTATGCACATTTGTGGCACTTGTATTTGGCTTTGATTTCCGTGCGCACCAGACGCACGTGATTGTTGGATATGCCTTTTGGGGCTGATTTTGCTCTCGAGCACTTTGTTTTCATTATGGGTACTATATTATATAGTAGCCAAACATGACTGATCTAAGGACAGTACCTGAGTACTTTGCATGCATTAAAAGTTAACAAGAGGTTTTCAAAAAGGAGCTATAGTCTCGCTATTTCCTACGTATCTGTGAACGACACGAACGTTTATAAAGGAAAACCTTTTTGGGATATTTTAAAAAAAAGAAAGGGGCGGAACATATATTTTAGGAAAACATATATGAATGTATATTTAATAACTTACAAATGAGCGTCCGTCACTTATGCCGTGAGTTACGCATCACACGGCTATTCAGAAAAGATTTGGCATGTGTTTTATTTAGTTTAAAGGAGTTTTCCAGGAATGCGTACAATATATGTATTATAGCATTTGACTAGTGCATATTGGATTTCTGTAGTGGATTTCGAGATCGGTATATCCATTGTAACTCCGATGATATACGTGCAAATATGATAATTTGCGTGACGCTTGACGGAATTCGGTTTTTGAGTTTTGTACTCGTTTTCATGCGCACTGGACGCGCTGTGTTATTTCTGTATCTTCCGTGATTTCGGAGCCCCGTTGATTTGAGTTGATTATTGAAACGTTTAGCAGACCGCTTGCGTCTTGTGGATGCTTGATATGATCATCATCTGCTGCCGGCGTATTGACGAGTCTTTAGAGTCCTACACAGAGGTTTCCTGGCTCAAGCGAAACGAAATAGGAGCGCATATGAGATATGTGCGGGACCGAGAATAATGCGTGTATGTGATACCGTATTTCATTCTCGCGATGAATGTATCGATTAGGTTATATGCGATATACCCTAGTTATCGAATCAAGGGTTGATTCGATAAACCGATGCATTGTATACTAGTCGGTTATATACGATATGACCGGATCGTTAAATCAAGTGTTGATTTAATGATTTGATGCATAATTATATATTTGATATATTACTTTACATTAACTAGTATCGGTTCACTTTAAATGGATTTTCTCGCTCGGATGTGCGCATTAAATATGCGATATGATTTTGTGCACATGTTTGTATCATGTTTGATGATACATGGTTTTTGGTTAAGTGTATAGAATTAAACAAAGGTTAAGATGATGGTTAGGGTTTATTATTTGTTATTCATTTATCTTATTTAATTATCCATTTATTTATGATAAATGAATAAAAGAAAATGAAATGAAATGGTTGCTAATTTTGGATTCTAGTTGAAGCTTCTTGATCTTTTGACTAAGTGACCATTTTGTCTCTAGCTTGACCCTAACCATTCCTTTAACCATGATTAGCTCTCTACACTTTACCATGGTTCACTTATGATAAGAATGGATTATTCTTTTCATTTAAAATAATTCTTATCATAACAATTTCCTTCTTCTTCTTCATTTCTTCAAGTGAAGAAAGCTTGCCTCCATCAATGGCAAGTGATGAAAAAGAGTGAGAAATCCAAATCTAAAGTCTACCCACTTCCTATTTCTTCATCCTCTACCTCTTGCCAAGTAGTAGAGTGTGTTTTCTTCACAAGTTTCTTGACTTGGTGAAGTTGGAGCTTGATCTTTCGATGCCTCGACGTAGATCATCTTCGGCATGGACATCGACGACCTAGCTTGCCCATTCTCCGACGAAGCCGACGCTTGAGCCCGGATTTGATTTGGACAGCGGAGAGGACCTCGTTGCGGAGCTATGGAGGTGGAGCACCGGATCTACAAAGGTTGTATTTCCGTATCTTGTAGTTAAGTGTTAACTAGTTATCTTTTCGCCTAGACATCTAGCAAACGATCCGTAGTTTAGGGTTTCTCGGCACGTTAAAATTTTGAAATTGGCCTGGTTGATGCCTTGTGAGACCTCTTGGGTGTGCCTAGGAACCCAACAGTGGTATCAGAGCCTAGCTAGAGCCTTAGGCGAAGCGTAGACGGAGTTTGAAGTCCGATCGAACCGAAATCCGATTTCCAAATTGCTCTCTGTACTTTTTTATAAAATGTGGATTTTTGCAAATTAAAAATATGCAGAAAAATAAGCAGGTAAATCTAAGAATTACGATGCAAAAATTACCTAATGATCTTTCTAAAGTGCGGCGGAACCGCGGCATTAGCGTGCTAATGCGGCCCTTCCGCGGCCCTTTTGTCTTATCTGCCATTGAATTTTGCACAGTAACTCCTATTTTTCAGTGCTGGTTTTCCTGGAAATTTTTAATATGCAGTAAACAGTTGAGCATTTTTGGGTTGTATTGGGAATCAAAGATTCGATCGGGGTTTCAAATTTTGTCTGTGTGGCTTTCCGGATAAATTTTAGAATATGTTAAAAAGTTCGACCGGATATAAATACCCAATTTTTCCCCTGTCGGGAAATTTCTAAGTGTTGGATATTTCTGTTGTTTAACGACGTTCTAAGTAGTGCAAGTAACGCGATGGACCCTCTAGAAGACAACAAACCTTAACTCGATTATGTGACCGTCTTGAACTACCCTTTGAACCTTCGGGTTTGGGGCAGTACGGCGTGCCACATGTGAGGCGTTGGCTTGACCCTTCTACGGCTGGACCGTTGGTACTGAGGCACGAACTGAATGTTGTTAGACTTGTTTCATGTGTTGATCTGTATCGGGAAAACTTGGGTGTTCGATTGTTCGATCGGAAAATTTAACATTTTCTGTTTATCTGGAATGTGATACAATAATTGGAATTCATAAATAGTTATGAGATAACTGAATGAATGTTATAAACATAGCAGTTTAGTCTCACTTGATCGGTTGCCACGGAATTTTGATGTGATCAAAAGTCCGTCGCAATCACGTAGCGTACGCGGATACTCGCCGGATAAACTTAATAGACAGCTTCACTCCATAGCCCCGACCAAGTGACTGTAGGAGAACCCCGTCGCCGAAAGCATCCGTTCGGGTGCTCCCGGTAACGGTGTTCCGCCTTGGTGCACTTCGTCGACGGTATCGGGGGTGCGACTGTCTACTGAAGTTTGCGACGAGCATTCGATCAGGATGTCGGGAATCTTGTTGAATTACCCGACTTGATATTGAAAAGTGTTTTCGATAATGAGACTAAAATGCGGGGTTTATAATTGTTAGGCATGCGATGTCTAAGTAATTCATTTGGTCAGGCATGCGATGTCTGAGGTGGTTGCGGATTCCAACTGTTGTAGTTTTACACTTTCTTTTCTGTGACCGTAAGTGTAGTATGTTCATATCGCCGGTTTCGTTGCTATACGTCAACGACAATTGGGGTATGCATACTTACTTACGTTGATGACATGTGATGTTATGTGTTGCTGGATATGTTTTATTGGATCGTCGTGTTTGAATAGCCGGGGTTTTTTTATGTGAGATGAGTGTTTTTCATTTTCATTCATGTAAAAACTTGTATGTAATATTCTTTTTATTGGGGCACTTCCAGGTTGCGGAAGTTGTCACCGTTTGTATATTATTTACTTTTCCGCACTAGGATAGACCCAAGGAGGGGAGCACAAGTAACCGGGTTCTGGAGTCCAGTGGGAGACCAACTCGAGGAGTCGAGTCCGGGTCTCCTAACTCTAGAATTGGCAGGGTTACTTGCCGCTCTCGTAGGGGTCTAGGGGTGTGGGTTTGGCTATTCATCACGACCGTGGAATCCGTGTTTTATACTGGCTCGTATTGAAAACACGGACGTCCTAGTATATCCAATATTTCATATGTTTTTTCTGCTGCGATATCTGTGATGTGATCATGTGATGTTCTATGATAGATACAGTATATAGTATATATGATATATTATATAGGCGTTACTTATGTTTTACACCCGCGGTAGCCCTGCCCCGCTCTGCCGTTAGTTACCTAACCTAACGGTGCACGAGGGGACATCGAGGCGAATGCGGATGGCATAAGTGTACGTCGTATTTATCTGTGATGTTTAGGTACATAATAGATGGGACTTCATTAATGTGATTAATGAAATAAAAGAAACCTAAGATGTTGTAGAATCGAATTTCAAAATAAAACAGGTAGCTACAGTTCTTGCTTTGCACAGCGGTATATGCGATATATCCTGCACCTTATTCGATGAGGAAAGGACCGAGATCCCTTCACCGGGAGTGACTCCTTTAGCAATAACTGGCAGATGCTACACCCTCGGTTTGTCTTTTGATTGCTTTTAAGAGTTTTTGCTTTGCATAGTGATATATATGATATATCCCGCACCTCATTCGACGAGGAAAGGACCGACGATCCCTTCACCGGGAGTGACTCCTTTAGCAAAACTAGAAAAGCCTCAAAAGCACTCCATTTTAAAATCATTTGATTCTACAACGATATAAAGTTCATTACGCAAAAGGTTTTCTTAAAAACCTGACGTAGCCCTCCGTCATTTCAGATAAGTCCTAGTTAGTATTCGTGCTGCGTTTGTTGACTCAGTCAAGGCGTAGTGTGCGGTAGCTGATTAGTGCTTATCTGCAAAGCATATGATGCGATTGGATTAGGGTAGTCGTGCGGCCTTGTTGACTCAGTCAAGGGTCGTGCGGGTGGGTTTAATTCAATTGAGAAATGACGGGTTGAACTTTACTTGCGGTCTATGGTTTGTTGACTCAGTCAAGGTCATAGATCGCATGGGGCAAAATATTATCGGGAATTTCAAGTGTTGAAATTTGCAATGAGATTGCATACCATCTATGAGATAGTTGGATCCCGATACCCGCTGTGAGTAATTGTTACTCCTGGGAGAGTTTTATACATTACAATTAGCCGATCAAGTAGGTGTCTAGAAAGGTGTCAACGGGGTTACGTCTTTGGGAAAACGAGGTTTACATTAATTAGGTTCGTGCGAAAGCACGGGGGACCTCCCTCAAAGTACCGACACTGGCCTGGCTGAAAGATTGGCGAACTTGTAGTGTGTAATTAATTCTGGCTAGTCTTTCCTTTTAGGGTTTGAAGGAAGATTTGATAAAAAGCAGTGGGAGCCATTCTGATTAGATAAAATAATAACCAATCTATTCTTGACAGAGCGCACGCTGAGTGTTTTCTTCTCTCTCTCTCCAGGTAGCGACCATATCACGCCTTAATCAAGATAATAATACGGAATATTGACCGAACCCGCTTGTTATACTGAGCTGGGGAAGGTTGGTCCCGCTCCAACTTATAATTGTTATAAGACAGAGCAGGAAATTGGGGAATACCAGAATTCCCGTGCCGCCTAAACGAAGAGAGTGCATGCTGATGCATCATCTTCGGGTGTGTTCATTACAAAGAACTGTTTTTCAGTATCCTCTACGTCCTGGGTATGTGATACCAGATCAGGATCCCAGATATGTAAACTGTTACATAGGGCTACAGAAAGGTAGAAGAACTGAGAACGGGTGATAAGTTTCATGAGGCAGAAAACGGGGCAAGTGTTGCAGCCAAGTCTGTCGGTCACTGTCACCCTGTATTACCAATACATTGATTCTGAACGAATGTTGTTAGATACCGAACCTGATATACAAAATCATATCAGTCTCTTTATAAGTAAAGAAATGATAAAATTTTGTATTGATGGATAATGTTTTGAACATTTCCTATATCAAAAGTTGATCGGTTCAGGCACGTTATCTAAAAGCATTGATGTTCTAAATCAAACTACAGTTCTTAGTATACAGAACACACACAAGGGGAATAGTTCAGAAATGAACGAATCCCTCTTGAGGTATTGTAGACTAGGTTATATCAATGCGACCCGACTAGCTGAAGTTACATATAGATGCATATTTAAATCAGTTTGAATTTACATCTTGTGAAACTCGCCAGTCATGTCACAAAGATAAGATGACCATAGCTCCGTTTATTGGAAACAGAGAAAGAGTTAATGTACTCTTGGGATGATACATGATGATGTATGTAGGTCCCCTGTCTACACATGCCAAGACAGGTTCTTTATACTTCATTACGTTCTCTGATGATCTTTCGAGATTCAGACCTATGTTCCTGTTGAAACACAAGTCTGAACCTTTTGAGATATTCACAGAATATAAGTTAGAAGTAGAGAACCAATAGAGGGTATATGTATTATGTCCTTTGATGTGATCAGGGAGGAGAATACTTGAGCACGAAATTCTTGGACATTTCTAAAGGAGAATGAGATTCTCTCTCAGCATTACTCCTCCGTATACACCATAGCACGATGGTATATCGGGGTGGAGCAATCACACCCTATATGATAAGGTGTGCTCTATGATGAGTACTACTGAGTTACCTATTTCCTTTTTGGGAGTTATGCACTTGAGAAGCTGCATACCTACTGAACAGAGTTCAAATCAAATCAGTTGCCTACCACTTCATATGTGATATGGAAAGGGAAGAGCACATATCTTAAGTTAGTTAAGATTTGGGGTTGACCGGCCTATGTCTAAAAGCAAAATCCGGACAAGCTCAAGGCAAGATCTGTTATATAGAACTGGAAATGTTCCAGCTATACAAACTACAGCACATGATTTGATAAATCCGAAGGATTCAATAGTTACCAACGAACCTCAGCCTCTCCACCGATCTAGTAGGGTTCTTCACCCACCTGAGAGATACTTCTGTTTCTCTATGACAGTGGGAGCAAGGATTGCATCATGAGATTATGACCCAACTAGTTTCGAGCTGGCCATCAGGAGTAAGACTCTATAAGAATGGCTGGATGCTTAGTGATCTGAGATGGAATCCTTATACACCAACAAAGTATGGACTTTAGTTGCAATATCTGAAGGGTTAAATCCCCATCAGGAGCAAGTATATCTTGAGAAGATTACTTGGTGTACATGGAAAAGTTGAGACTTTCAAAGCTAGACTTGGCAAAGGTTTTCGTCATCAACCAGGCGTGGATAATGATGAAACCTTTTCAAGTGGCTATGCTTAAGTCCATCCAGATCCTACTTGCCACAGCTACATACCATAACTACGATATCTGGCGGTTGTGTGCCATGACTGCTTTTCTAAATGATGTTTTAGAATAGTGCGTCTATAAGTACACAGCCAGAGGGCCTCGTAGACAGTGGGAGTAGCGGAAACGTGTACAAGATGCTTTATAGGATAAAGCAGGCATCGCGGAGTTGGAACATCTGTTTTGATGAATTAGTCAAAGAGTTTGACATCATCAAAATGGTAGATGAACCTTGTATAAACAAAAAGGTAGTAGGGAGTATGGTGATGATCCTCGTAGAGTACGTGGATGACATACTCTTGATAAGAAAGGAGTTTCTTATGCTACGCTTGATCAATCTCCGCTAATCATTATAATTCTCCATGTAGGATCAAGATGATACCTCCTAAATCCTGGATTTTGGATCTATGAGATAGATCTAAATGGATGTTAGGATTCTCACTAGTTGTAGTGAGATGGTATCAATCGATCCTGGGGAGAATCACTGGAAGTGTTCCAGGGTGATAAAGACGACTGAGTGTCAGTCACAGGCATTGTCTTTACCCTCAGTAAAGGGACGGTATGGTGGAAAAGTTCCAATCTAGATACCGTGACATACTAGACGATAAAGGCTGGATACATCGCTACTTAAGATGCCACCAAAGTGGCTGTCTGGGTGTATATTGGTTCATGAGATGAACTTAGTTCCTCCCATTGTGTGACAATGGGGTTGTGGCTTATGCCAAGGAACGTCCGTCCCATCAGTGATCCAGACATATTCTAAGGCAGTATCACTTGATCATGGAGATGGTTGATCTCCAGGGTGATCGAGGTTTGGAGAGTAGACTCAGAGGACAACACAGCGGATCCACTCACAAAGGCCTGTTCCCAGAGAGAGATTTTTATGGGATGGTTGAGTATGAGATACTGCAACCACTGCTACAGATGGCCCTAGTGCAAGTGGGAGATTGTTAGTTATATGTATGCCCTAGAGGCCATTACTGTACATAGGATGTATATTGTAGTGGATGCTGGGACATATATAGGGAGGACTTTCTTGCTCGACATGATAGTATGCTATCTGGTTACCCTTTACCTTAACGTGTATGCTGATTTGTCTCTCTGTTACATGTTGGTAAAGCCCTTAGGATCTGTACTTGACTACCTGGACTATGATGCAGTTCATACTAGTGGGGACATGGTAGTCCATAAGTACATCCTTCAAAATCCCTAGTCGTGGGTGTATCGAGACGGGGCATCGATATACCAAAGTAGACTAGCGTATACCTTCTCGACCCATTCAAATGGGCGATGGATGATCCCATATCCATTGGTGTTTGACATCGGAGATGATATACGGGTGCTCAGTAGAGACTGGGTACACTGGACGGACTCGCCGAGAACTCCCAGATGGTATTATACCTCACGTCAGATGGCAGTTCTCTGATGACACTGGTACAGAGTAGTCTGTTGACCCGAGATCGTCATAGAGTCTTGTGTGGTTCCCACTGTGCTTTGATTTCCATCTTACCACGTCCAAGAGGGCGTGCAAAACGGTGGTTTTTGGGCACAGTCCCGAGTCACATGGAGGCAATGAGCGATAGGAGGGGATTCGTCTCTCCCGGTATAGGGAGTTGATGTTGCGCTGTGTTCGATTGGCTATAACAGGAAATCCCTGGCCAGGGTTGCTGAGATTTACTGGTAAGTGTTACCAGTAGTTTCTCGAACAGTTATAGACCTCATATCGACACGACTTATCGAGCTATTGGGGTCTGACATATACCACCCCTAGGCGAGATATGCGACAGATCAGACGATCAGACCGGACTGTACGGTAGTGTTACTGGTCGGATTCACTGGAGTGTGAGAGGGCTTGCTCATCGATCTTCAGATCTCTCAATACCCGGGTGGCCGTTATGTTTAGCAGACCGCTTGCGGCTTGTGGATGCTTGATATGATCATCACCTGCTGCCGGCGTATTGACGAGTCTTTAGAGTCCTACACAGAGGTTTCCTGGCTCAAGCGAAACGAAATAGGAGCGCATATGAGATATGTGCGGGACCGAGAATAATGCGTGTATGTGATACCGTATTTCATTCTCGCGATGAATGTATCGATTAGGTTATATGCGATATACCCTAGTTATCGAATCAAGGGTTGATTCGATAAACCGATGCATTGTATACTAGTCGGTTATATACGATATGACCGGATCGTTAAATCAAGTGTTGATTTAATGATTTGATGCATAATTATATATTTGATATATTACTTTGCATTAACTAGTATCGGTTCACTTTAAATGGATTTTCTCGCTCGGATGTGCGCATTAAATATGCGATATGATTTTGTGCACATGTTTGTATCATGTTTGATGATACATGGTTTTTGGTTAAGTGTATAGAGTTAAACAAAGGTTAAGATGATGGTTAGGGTTTATTATTTGTTATTCATTTATCTTATTTAATTATCCATTTATTTATGATAAATGAATAAAAGAAAATGAAATGAAATGGTTGCTAATTTTGGATTCTAGTTGAAGCTTCTTGATCTTTTGACTAAGTGACCATTTTGTCTCTAGCTTGATCCTAACCATTCCTTTAACCATGATTAGCTCTCTACACTTTACCATGGTTCACTTATGATAAGAATGGATTATTCTTTTCATTTAAAATAATTCTTATCATAACAATTTCCTTCTTCTTCTTCATTTCTTCAAGTGAAGAAAGCTTGCCTCCATCAATGGCAAGTGATGAAAAAGAGTGAGAAATCCAAATCTAAAGTCTACCCGCTTCCTATTTCTTCATCCTCTACCTCTTGCCAAGTAGTAGAGTGTGTTTTCTTCACAAGTTTCTTGACTTGGTGAAGTTGGAACTTGATCTTTCGATGCCTCGACGTAGATCATCTTCGGCATGGACATCGACGACCTAGCTTGCCCATTCTCCGACGAAGCCGACGCTTGAGCCCGGATTTGATTTGGACAGCGGAGAGGACCTCGTTGCGGAGCTATGGAGGTGGAGCACCGGATCTACAAAGGTTGTATTTCCGTATCTTGTAGTTAAGTGTTAACTAGTTATCTTTTCGCCTAGACATCTAGCAAACGATCCGTAGTTTAGGGTTTCTCGGCACGTTAAAATTTTGAAATTGGCATGGTTGATGCCTTGTGAGACCTCTTGGGTGTGCCTAGGAACCCAACAGTTTTAACCTATGAGTGCACCGTGTGCCGTATTGGTTTTCCGGATTCAATTTTAATAGCGATTGCAATTGTGTATTATTGTAGGTACCTTCGCGTGGATCCCGAGACGACGGAGCATGGCGTCATCGACTTCGGCAAGCAAGGATCAAGGTGAGTAGATCTATATCTACTAGGGAAGTCGGGTGGATGGCGTATAGCAACCCCGCAAACTTTGATGGAAACCAATATATAGAGTATGGTTAAGGTAACCGTGTTAGAAAATTGTAGGAGATAAGAAATACCATGATTTAAAGTTATAACTTATGGTTTAGGTGACATAGTATGATAGGAAAGATGTCCCGAATTGATGTTTAAGGATGCAAATTACTAGATATAGACAAGTAGTTGTAAAGAGAATTCAATAGTAGATTATAGTGATATGATATGATTAATACATGATGACGAGATTTGAGGATGATGTTCGATGATATTTCCGTTTTGGATACTATAAGACTAGATAGCCGACGTAAATGTGTCATCCGAACCAAACCTTTTCCAAACTGAAGAATCGTATACATCTCTTAAATAGATACCTTGAGGGATATTATGGATTTTCAAACGATATCTTTTCCTTAAAAACACCGTAGCCCCTACTTTCAAAACTATGATTCACATCTTTTAAAATCTGATCGTATGGTTCGTATTTGGATGTTAGATTAGATACGTATGCTTATAGTAAAAGTAGAATGTGTGTGTATATATATATATAGATGAATTAATGTGATGACTACGATGTAATATGATGACTTTATTGATATGTCGGTATACAGATGTGAGTCGATATGAGAGAATTGATACCTTTGCCAGTCCCCAGATATGAGATTATTATGGATGTGACATGGGATATAGGTATATAGATATATCTGATGTTGTGAATCATGAGTGATATGCCGTACAAGACGTTAGGTCCGTACCCTCATCGTCGTAAAGGTTGATAGGATCCTTAATGGTTTGATGCCGCCGTACGATGATTTTCCGTACGTGATGAGTTTGACTTGATGATTGATCCATACCCTTGACTAGAGGATGCCGTTCGATAGATTATACCGTACGTGATGTTGTGAGGCTAGATGCCGATTGATAGATTCACCGACTCGGCCATATTAGATACGTATACCTTATAGGTTTTAGCTGACGTTTTATTTTAGGCTACATTCATATCATCCTCATTGTATTACATATACTTGTGCTAGTACACCTACACCATTATCGATGATGCACATGTTACACTTACAAAGGTTGGCCGGCTTACACAGTTCATCATCGATAATTGCTATGTCACTACACAACAGAACTGCTGCATCAGGATATGACTCCTTACATGATATACTTGCGTACATACATATTGTACACCCATACTTGCGGACATACACATTTGTACGTCCATATTTGCGTACATACATATTGTACATCCACACTTGCGTACATATATATTGTACATCCATACTTGCGTACATACATATTGTACACCCATACTTGCGTACATACACATTTGTACGTCCATACTTGCGTATATACCATATGCACCTTTTTACAATATTGCATTTGATTTTGGTGATTTGGGAACCGCATGATATATTTTTAAAACTGGATTCATTTAAAAGAGCGTTTTTCCTTCGATATGTGCATATTACTGTTCTATGTTGCATGATATATGGATATGCTTACATTTCTATTATATGTCGCATACATCATGCTTTATGATTATACGCATTGGGATATGTTGTTTTCATGAGATTTCTGGATTTGAGAACCATGGTTATTTCAAAAGAGAGTATGTATTGTTTTAAAAACCCGGTTTCTCTTGATATGATATTTCAGTGCGTCCACCCTGTGTATTCTCAGTTCTGAGAGTGGCATGCGAAACCCGATTCGAGGAGCGGTAGGCACCGTCTGCAGGTACATGGTGTTAGTTGTATGTATGCCCTAGAGGCCAGTATTGTACAGATGATGTATATTATATTGGATGCTTGGACATATATAGAGATGACTTTCTTGCTCGATATGATATATGCTATCTGGTTACTCTTTATCTTAACATGTACACTTGTCTCTTTAAACTGTCTTATAGTTACATGTTGGTAAAGCCCTTAGGATGTGTACTTGACTACCTGGACTGTGATGCAAATCATACTAGTGGGGACATGGTAGTCCATAAGTACATCCTTCAAGGTCCCTAGTCGTGGGTGTATCGAGACAGGGCATCGATATACCAGTGTAGACTAGCGTATACGCTTATCAAACCATGAGATGGGCGATGGATTATCCCATATCCATTGGTGTTTGACATCAGAGATGGTATACGGGTGCTCAGTGCAGACTGGGTACACTGGACGGACTCGCCGAGAACTCCCAGATGGTATTATACCTCACGTCAGATGGCAGTTCTCAGGTGACACTTGTGCAGGTTAGTCTGTAGACCCGAGATCGTCATAGAGTCTTGTGTGATTTCCACTGTGCTTTGATCTCCACCTTACCACGTCCATGAGGGCGTGCAAAACGGTGGTCTTTGGGTACAGTCCCGAGTCACAAGGAGGCAATGAGCGATAGGAGGGGTTTCGTCTCTCCCGGTATTGGGGGTTGATGTTGTGCTGTGCTCGATTGGCCGTAACAGGGAAGTCCCTGGCCAGGGCTGATCAGAGATTTGCTGGTAAGTGTTACCAGTAGTTTCTCGACCCGTTATGAGCCTCACATCGGCACGACTTATCGGTTATTGGGGTCTGACGTTTACCACCCCTAGACTTGATATGCGACATATCAGACGAATAGACCGGACTGTAGGGTAAGTGTTATTGGTTGGATTCACAGGAGTATGAGCGGGCTAGCTCGTCGATCTTCTGATCGCTCAATACCCGGATGGCCGTTACGTTTAGCAGACCGCTTGCTGCTTGTAGGTGCTTGATATGATCATCATCTGCTACGGGCGTATTGACGAGTCTTTAGAGTCCTGCACAGAGGTTTCCTGGCTCAAGCGAAACGAAATAGGAGCGCATATGAGATATGTGCAGGACCGAGAATAATGCGTGTATGTGATACCGTATTTCATTCTCGCGATGGATGTATCATTGGTTATATTCGATATAACCTAGATATCGAATCAAGGATTGATTCGATAAGCCGATACATAGGATACTAGTCGGTTATATGCGATATGACCGGATCGTTAAGTCAAGTGTTGATTTAATGATTTAATGTATAATTATATATTTGATATATTATTTTGCATTAACTAGTATTGGTTCACTTTAAATGGATTTTCTCACTTGATGTGCAAGTTGTATATGTGATATACTTTTGTGCACATCTTTGTATCATGTTTGATGATGCTTGCTCATTTGGTTAAGTGCAAAGAATTAAACCTAGGTTAAGAAAGTGATTAGGGTTTTAATTATCCATTCTTTTATTTATTGATTTTGGAAAAAGAATAGGATAAGAATACAAAATGGTTGCTTTCATTCTTGAACCTTTGTGAAGCTTCATGAAGCTTTGACCAAAGTGACCAATTTGTCTTCATGCTTAACCCTAACCACTCTTCTAACCTTGGTCAATTCTCTACACCTAACCATGGTTCCTATTATGATAAGTATTCATTTCTTTTTCATTTTGGATTAACTTATCATAATATTTCCTTCTTCTTGATCTTCTTCTTCAAGAAAGAAAGCTTGATGCCATCAATGGCAACTTGAGTTCTAAAGTGAGAAATCCAATTCTAAAGTGAACCCACCTCCTATTTCTTCACCCTCTACCTCTTGCCAAGTTGTTTTGGGTGTTTTCTACACAAGTTTCACAACTTTGTGAAGTCGGAGCTTGAACTTGTGATGCCTCGACGTAGATCATCTTCGGCACGAAGCCGACGACCTAGTCCACCCATTTCTCCGATCAAGCCGACGATTGAGTCCGGGATTCGAGATGGACAGCGAGAGGACGCCTACGTGGAGCTAAGGAAGTGGAGAACTGGATCTACAAAAGTTGTAGCCTCTCTCCTTTAGTTAAGATGTTAACTAGATTCGTTTTTCGCCTAAATTTCTAGTCGACGATCCGTATTAGGGTTTCTCGGCACCCATAAAATTTGAAATTGGCATGGTAGATGCCTTGTGAGACTTCATTAGAGTGCCTAGGAACCCAACAGTGGTATCATAGCCTAGCTAGAGCTTTAGGCGAAGTCCAGACGACGTTTGAAGTCCGATCGAACCAAAACCCTAACCCGAAAACGGCTCTCTGTACTTTTTTTAAAAACTGGGTTTTTTCCAAATTAAAAATATGCAGAAAATTCAGCAGGACTTTCTAAGAATTACTGTGAAACACGATCACCCAATTCCTCAAAAGTGCGGCGGAACCGCGGCAGAAGCCTGGCTTCTGCGGCGGTTCCGCGGCCGTATGATGACGTCACCCACCCAATTTTGCACAGTAACTTCTTTTATTCAGTGCCGAGTTCTCTGGGAATTTTTAATATTTATTCAAGAGTTGAGTATTCTGGGTTGTATTGGGGACTCGGTATTTCGATCGGATTATCAAACTTTGTCTAAGTGCTTTCCGGATAATTTTTTGAATATGTTAAAAAGTTCGACCGGATATAAATACCCAATTTTTCCCTTGTCGGAAAATTTCCAAGTGTTGGATTTTCCTGTGGTTTAAGGACGTTCTGAGTAGTGCAAGTAACGCGATGGTTTCTCTAGAAGACAACAAACCATAACTCGATTATGTGACCGTCTTGAACTGCCCTTTGAACCTTCGGGTTTGGGGCAGTACGGCGTGCCACATGTGAGGCGTTGGCTTGACCCTTCTACGGCTGGACCGTTGGTACTGAGGCATGAAGTGAATGCCTTTGAACCTATTTCATGTGTTGGACGGTTTCGGGAAAACTTGGGTGTTCGAATGTTCGATCGGAAAGTTTAATATTTTCTATTTATCCGGAATGGGATACAATAATTTGAATTCACAAACACTTATGAGATAACTGAATGAATGTTATAAATATAACGGTTTAGTCTCACTACATATTGAAAAGAGTTTTCGATAATCGGACTAAAATGCGGGGTTTATAACTGTTAGGCATGTGATGTCTAAGTATTTCATTTTATTAGGCATGTGATGTCTAAAGAGATTGCGGATTCCAATTGTTGTAGTTTTACACTTTCTTTTCTGTGACCGTAAGTGTAATATGTGATATCGCCGGTTTCGTTACTATATGTCAACGACAATTGGGATGCGCATATTTACTTACGTTGATGACATATGATGTTATGTGTTGCTGGATATGTTATATTGGATTGTCGTGTTTGAATAGCCGGGGGTTTTTATGTGAGATGAGTGTTTTTCATTTTCATTCATGTAAAAACTTGTATGTAATATTCTTTTATTTGGGGCACTTCCAGGTTGCGGAAGATGTCACCCTTTGTATATTATTTACTTTTCCGCATTAGGATAGACCCATGGAGGGGAGCACAAGTAACCGGGTTCTAGGGTCCAGTGGGAGACCATCTCGAGGAGTCGAGTCCGGGTCTCCTAACCCTAGAATTGGCAGGGTTGCTTGCCGCTCTCGTAGGGGTCTAGGGGTGTGGGATTGGCTATTCATCACGACCGTGGAATCCGTGTTTTCAACTGGCTCGTATTGAAAACACGGACGTCCTAGTATATCCAATGTTTCATATGTTTCTTCTGCTGCGATATCTGTGATGTGATCATATGATGTTCTGTGATAGATACAGTATATAGTATATATGATATATTATATAGACGTTACTTATGTTTTGCACCCGCACTAGCCCTGCCCTGCTCTGTCGTTAGTTACCTAACTTAACGGTGCACGAGGGGACATCGAGGCGAATGCGGATGGCATAAGTGTACGTCGTATTTATCTGTGGTGTTTAGGTATTTAAATGATGGGACTTCATTAATGTGATTAATGAAATAAAAGAAACCAAATGATGTTGTAGAATCAGATTTTAAAATAAAACAGGTAGCTACAGTTCTTGCTTTGCATAGCGGTATATATGATATACCCTGCACCTTATTCGATGAGGAAAGGACCGAGATCCCTTCACCGGGAGTGACTCCTTTAGCAATAACTGGCAGATGCTGCTCACTCGGTTTTTTTTTGATTGCTTCTATAGTTTCTGCTTTGCACAGTGATATATATGATATATCCCGCACCTCATTCGACGAGGAAAGGGCCGACGATCCCTTCACAGGGAGTGACCCCTTTAGCAAAACTAGAAAAGCCTCAAAATCATTCCATTTCAAAACTTCATTTGATCCTACAACGATATCAAGTTCATTGCGCAATAGGTTTTCAGAAAAACCTGTCGTAGCCCTCCGTCATTTCAGATAAGTTCTAGTTAGTATTCGTGCTACGTTTGTTGACTATGTTAAGGCGTAGTGTGCGGTAGCTAATTAGTGCTTATCTGCATAAGCATATGATGCGATTGGATCAGGGTAGTCGTGCGACTTTGTTGACTATGTTAAGGGTCGTGCGGGTGGGTTTAATTCAATCGAGAAATGACGGGTTGGACTTGACTAACACTTATGATTTGTTGACTATGTTAAGGTCATATAGCTGCTAGGGGTAAAATATTATCGGGAATTTCAAGTGTTGAAATTTGCAATGAGATTGCATACCTTCTATGAGATAGTTGGATCCCGATACCCACTGCGAGTAAGAGTTACTCCTGGGAGAGTTTTACACATTACAATTAGCCGATCAAGTAGGTGTCTAGAAAGGTGTCAACGGGGTTACGCCTCTGGGAAAACGAGGTTTACATTAATTAGGTTCGTGCGAAAGCACGGGGGACCTCCCTCAAAGTACCGACACTGGCCTGGCTGAAAGATTGACGAACTTGTAGTGTGTAATTAATCGCGGCTAGTCTTTCCTTTTAGGGTTTGAAGGAAGATTTGATAAAAACCAGTGGGAGCCATCCTGATTAGATAAGATAATAACCAATCTGATCTTGCAAGAGCATACGCTAAAGTGTTTTTCTTCTCTCTCTCTCCAGGTAGCGACCATTTCATGCCCTAATAAAGATAATAATATGGATGTATTGACCGAACCCGCATGTTATACTGTGCTAGGGAATGTTGGTTCCGTTCTTTCTTATAAGAGTTATAGGAATGAACAGGACATAGGGGAATACCAGGATTCCCATACCACCCGAATGAAGAAAGTACATGTTGATGCATTTTCTTCGGGTGTGTTCGTTACTGAGAACTGTTTCTCCATTTGCTCTACGTCCTGGGTATTAGATACTGGGTCAGGATCCTATATATGTAACCAGTTACATGGGCTAAGGAAAGGTAGAGAACTTGGAGAAGGTGATAAAGACATTAGAGTTGGAAATGGTGAAATTGTTGCAGCTAAGACTGTCGGGGAATATCACCTTGAATTACCTACTGGTAATACATTGGTTCTGAACGAATGCTATTACATGCCGAACCTGATATGCAACATTATATCGATTTCTTTATTAAGTAAAGAGGGATATAATTTTGTATTACAGGATAATGTTATGAACATTTTCCGTAACCAAAAGTTGGTTGGATCAGGTACGTTGTGCAATGGTATTTATGTTCTAAATCAATCAACAGTTCTGAGCATAACAAACACACACAAGAGGAAGAGTTCAGAACTGAACGAATCCTTCTTGTGGCATTGTAGACTGGGTCACATCAATGTGACACGACTGGCTAAGTTGCATAAGGATGGATATTTGAAGCCATTCGAATTTTCATCTTATGACACTTGCCAGTCATGTCTCAAAGGCAAGATGACCAAAACTCCGTTTACGGGACACGGAGAAAGAGTTACCGAACTCTTAGGACTGATACATAGTGATGTATGCGGTCCTATGTCTACACATGCCAGGGATGGTTCTTCATACTTCATTACATTCACTGACGATCTCTCTAGGTTCGGGTATGTGTTCCTGATGAAACACAAATCAGAAGCTTTTGAGAAATTTAGAGAATATAAACAAGAAGTTGAGAACCAAACCGGAAAAAGTATTAAAATCCTACGATCCGATCGAGGAGGTGAATACTTGAGCAATGAATTCCTGGACTTCCAAAAAGAGAATGGGATTCTCTCTCAGCTGAATCGTCCATATACACCACAGCACAACGGTGTATCAGAACGGAGGAACCGCACCCTATTAGATATGGTGCGCTCTAAGATGAGCACAGCTGAGTTACCTATTTCCTTCTGGGGATATGCGTTGGAGACAGCTGCATACCTATTGAATCAAGTTCCATCTAAATTTGTACCTACCACACCATATGAGATATGGAGTGGGAAGAGACCATATTTTAAACGAGTTAAGATATGGGGTTGTCCGGCCTATGTCAAAAGGCAAACTCGAGGCACGGTCAGTTCTTTGCAAGTTTGTGGGATATCCTAAAAATTCACAGGGATATTTTTTCTACCATACTGAAGAACAAAAGGTGTTTGTTTCTCAATATGCCACCTTTTTAGAAAAGGAATTCCTTGAAAAAGAAATTAGTGGCAAAGTGGTAGAGCTGGAAGAAGTTCCAGATACACAAACCGTAACTGAAGATTTAGTGGAACCAGAAGATTCAGTAGCTCCAAATGAACCTCAGCCTCTCCGCCGATCTAGTAGGGTTCCTCGCCCACCTGAGAGATACTACGGTTTTCTCATGGATGGTGGGAGCGAGGATTGCATCATGGAGGATGATGACCCAACTAGTTTCGAGCAGGCCATCACGAGTAGGGACTCAGTGAAATGGCTGGATGCTATGCGGTCCGAGATGGAATCCATGTACACCAACAAAGTATGGACTTTGGATGTTGCTCCTGAAAGGGTAAAACCCATTGGGAGCAAGTGGATCTTCAAGAAAAAACTTGGTGTAGATGGGAAAGTGGAGACTTTCAAAGCTAGACTTGTTGCAAAAGGTTTTCGTCAAAGACCAGGTGTGGACTATGACGAAACCTTTTCTCCAGTGGCTATGCTTAAATCCATCCGGATCATGCTTGCCATCGCTGCATATCATGATTACGAAATCTGAAAAATGGATGTTAAGACCGCCTTTCTAAACGGTGATTTAGAAGAGTGCGTGTACATGACTCAGCCAGAGGGCTTCGTAGACAGTGGGAGCAGCGGAAAGGTGTGCAAGCTGCTTAAATCCATTTATGGATTAAAGCAAGCATCGCGGAGTTGGAACATCTGCTTTGACGTCGTTATCAAAGAGTTTGATTTCGTCAAAAACCCAGATGAACCTTGTATCTACAAGAAGGTGGCAGAGAGTAAGGTTGTCTTCCTCGTATTGTACGTGGACGACATACTCTTGATAGGAAATGATATTCCTATGCTGCAATCGGTCAAGCTCTTCTTATCACAAAGATTCTCAATGAAAGATCTTGGTGATGCCTCCTGCATATTGGGAATCAGGATCTATAGAGATAGATCCAAAAAGATATTGGGATTGTCCCAATCCAGGTACATTGATACCATACTAAAGAGGTTTAGTATGGAAGAATCCAAGCGTGGGAACTTGCCCACGATCTCTGGAGTCACTCTCTCCAAAGAGATGTCTCCCAAGACTGATTTGGAGAGAGCTCGCATGCAAGGGATACCCTATGCTTCGGCTGTAGGCTCTATCATGTATGCGATGCTATATACCAGACCCGATGTAGCATACTCACTAAGTGTAGTGAGCAGGTATCAAGCTGGTCCTGGAGATAGTCACTGGACAGCTGTGAAGAGCATTCTCAAGTACTTACGAAGGACTAAAGAGATGCTCTTGGTGTATGGTAACGGAGAACTCCAAGTGGAGTCCTTTACCGATTCGAGCTTCCAGAGTGATAAGGACGACTCTAAGTCGCAGTCGGGATTTGTCTTTACCCTTTACGGAGGGGCGGTTAGCTGGAAGAGTTCCAAGCAGGAAACCATGGCAGACTCGACGATGGAGGCTGAATACATCGCTGCCAACGATGCTGCTAAAGAGGCTGTCTGGATCAAGAAGTTCATTATTGAACTTGGTGTGGTTCCATCCATTGAGCATCCAATACCTTTGTATTGCGATAACAATGGAGCGGTGGCTTTGGCCAAGGAACCCAGGTCCCATCAGCGATCCTGGCATATTCTGAGGCGGTATCACCTGATCCGGGAGATAGTTGATCTCCGGGAGATCGAGGTCAGGAGGGTTGACACGAAGAACAACACGGCGGATCCACTCACGAAGGCCATTCCCCAGATACAGTTTGAGAGACTCTTCGGGATGCTCGGTATGCGATACTATAGCAGCTGGCCCAAGTGCAAGTAGGAGATTGTTAGTTGTATGTAAGCCCTAGAGGCCAGTATTGTACAGATGATGTATATTATATTGGATGCTTGGACATATATAGAGATGACTTTCTTGCTCGATATGATAGTATGCTATCTGGTTACTCTTTATCTTAACATGTACACTTGTCTCTTTAAACTGTCTTATAGTTACATGTTGGTAAAGCCCTTAGGATGTGTACTTGACTACCTGGACTGTGATGCAGATCATACTAGTGGGGACATGGTAGTCCATAAGTACATCCTTCAAGGTCCCTAGTCGTGGGTGTATCGAGACAGGGCATCGATATACCAGTGTAGACTAGCGTATACGCTTCTCGACCCATGAGATGGGCGATGGATGATCCCATATCCATTGGTGTTTGACATCCGAGATGGTATACGGGTGCTCAGTGCAGACTGGGTACACTGGACGGACTCGCCGAGAACTCCCAGATGGTATTATACCTCACGTCAGATGGCAGTTCTCAGGTGACACTTGTGCAGGTTAGTCTGTAGACCCGAGATCGTCATAGAGTCTTGTGTGATTCCCACTGTACTTTGATCTCCACCTTACCACGTCCATGAGGGCGTGCAAAACGGTGGTCTTTGGGTACAGTCCCGAGTCACATGGAGGCAATGAGCGATAGGAGGGGTTTCGTCTCTCCCGGTATTGGGGGTTGATGTTGCGCTGTGCTCGATTGGCCGTAACAGGGAAGTCCCTGGCCAGGGCTGATCAGAGATTTGCTGGTAAGTGTTACCAGTAGTTTCTCGACCCGTTATGTGCCTCACATCGGCACGACTTATCGGTTATTGGGGTCTGACGTTTACCACCCCTAGACTTGATATGCGACATATCAGACGAACAGACCGGACTGTACGGTAAGTATTATTGGTTGGATTCACAGGAGTATGAGCGGGCTAGCTCGTCGATCTTCTGATCGCTCAATACCCGGATGACCGTTACGTTTAGCAGACCGCTTGCGGCTTGTAGGTGCTTGATATGATCATCATCTGCTACCGGCGTATTGACGAGTCTTTAGAGTCCTACACAGAGGTTTCCTGGCTCAAGCGAAACGAAATAGGAGCGCATATGAGATATGTGCAGGACCGAGAATAATGCGTGTATGTGATACCGTATTTCATTCTCGCGATGGATGTATCGATTGGTTATATTCGATATAACCTAGATATCGAATCAAGGATTGATTCGATAAGCCGATACATAGGATACTAGTCGGTTATATGCGATATGACCGGATCGTTAATTCAAGTGTTGATTTAATGATTTAATGTATAATTATATATTTGATATATTATTTTGCATTAACTAGTATTGGTTCACTTTAAATGGATTTTCTCACTTGATGTGCAAGTTGTATATGTGATATACTTTTGTGCACATCTTTGTATCATGTTTGATGATGCTTGCTCATTTGGTTAAGTGTAAAGAATTAAACCTAGGTTAAGAAAGTGATTAGGGTTTTAATTATCCATTCTTTTATTTATTGATTTTGGAAAAAGAATGGGATAAGAATACAAAATGGTTGCTTTCATTCTTGAACCTTTGTGAAGCTTCATGAAGCTTTGACCAAAGTGACCAATTTGTCTTCATGCTTAACCCTAACCACTCTTCTAACCTTGGTCAATTCTCTACACCTAACCATGGTTCCTATTATGATAAGTATTCATTTCTTTTTCATTTTGGATTAACTTATCATAATATTTCCTTCTTCTTGATCTTCTTCTTCAAGAAAGAAAGCTTGATGCCATCAATGGCAACTTGAGTTCTAAAGTGAGAAATCCAATTCTAAAGTGAACCCACCTCCTATTTCTTCACCCTCTACCTCTTGCCAAGTTGTTTTGGGTGTTTTCTTCACAAGTTTCACAATGTGAAGTCGGAGCTTGAACTTGTGATGCCTCAACGTAGATCATCTTCGGCACGAAGCCGACGACCTAGTCCGCCCATTTCTCCGATCAAGCCGACGATTGAGTCCGGGATTCGAGATGGACAGCGAGAGGACGCCTACGTGGAGCTAAGGAAGTGGAGAACCGGATCTACAAAGGTTGTAGCCTCTCTCCTTTAGTTAAGATGTTAACTAGATTCGTTTTTCGCCTAAATTTCTAGTCGACGATCCGTATTAGGGTTTTTCGACACCCATAAAATTTGAAATTGGCATGGTAGATGCCTTGTGAGACTTCATTAGAGTGCCTAGGAACCCTACACATGATGGACCCGGTGAGGTACCCCAGTGTAGGGTTCCTAGGCACACACTAGAGGTCTCACAAGGCATCAACCATGCCAAATTCAAATTTTACAAGTGCCGAGAAACCCTAATACAGATCGTTAACTAGATTTTAGGCGAAACATGCAACTAGTTAACAACTTAACTAAGTGAACGGAAATACAACCTTTGTAGATCCGGTACTCCCCCTCCATAGCTCCATGATGAAGTCCCCTCGCTGTACAAATCGGATCCCAGACTCTAGCTTCGGCTTCATCGGAGAAATGGGCGGGCTAGGTCATTGACTACGATGCCGAAGATGATCTACGTCGAGGCAACACAAGATCAAGCTCCCACTACACCAAGTCATGAAATTTGTGAAGAAAACACCCTATACTACTTGGCAAGAGGTAGAGGATGAAGAAATAGGAAGTGGGTTCACTTTAGAATTGGATTTCTCACTCTTTTCATCAAATCACCATTGATGGAAGCAAGGTTTTCTTCTTGAAGAAGAAGAAGAAGAAGATGATAGAATATCATAAGTATTTCCAAAAAGAATAATAAAATGAAAACTTATCATATCCTAACCTTGGTCAAGTGTAGAGAGTTAACTAGAGTTTAGTTGAATGGTTAGGGTTTATAGAAGAAGACAAAGTGGTCACTTGGTCAAAGCTTCATGAAGCTTCAACAAGCTTCAAGTTTGAAAGCAACCATTTTGTTTTTCTTTTCACTTTTAACCAAAAATGAAAAGATAAATAATTAAGTGAAAAGAAACCCTAATCATTCACTAAACATGGTTTAAGTCTTTACACAAATCCAAGTGAGTATGTATCATCAAACATGATACAATCAAGTGCACAAAACTATATCATATATACCATGTGCACATGCGAGTGATTAAATCCATCTTAAGTGAACCGATACTAGTTAATGCAAAGTAATATATCAAATATATAATTATGTATTAAATCATTAAATCAACACTTGATTTAATGATCCGGTTATATCGCATATAACCGACTAATATCAACAGTAACAACTTATCGAATCAACACTTGATCCGATAACCCGGCTATATCGCATATAACCGATCAATGTCACAAATCGCGATAATCGAATACAGTATCACATACTGGTATCATTCTCGGTCCCGCACATATCTCATATGCGCTCCTATTTCGTTTCGCTTGAGCCAGGAAACCTCTGTGTAGGACTCTAAAGACTCGTCAATACGCCGGCAGCAGGTGATGATCATATCAAACACCCACAAGCCGCAAGCGGTCTGCTAAACGTAATGGCCACCCGGGTATTGAGCGATCAGAAGATCGACGAGCAAGCCCGCTCATACTCCTTTGAATCCAACCAGTAACACTTACCGTACAGTCCGGTCTCGTCGTCTGATATGTCGCATATCTCGCCTAGGGGTGGTAAACGTCAGACCCCAATAGCTCGATAAGTCGTGTCGATATGAGGTCTATAACAATTCGAGAAACTACAGGTAACACTTACCAGTAAATCTTAGCAACCCTGGCCAGGGATTTTCGGTTATAGCCAATCGAACACAGCGCAACATCAACTCCCTATACCGGGAGAGACGAATCCCCTCCTATCGCTCATTGCCTCCATGTGATTCGGGACTGTACCCAAAAGCCACCATTTTGCATGCCCTCTTGGACGTGGTAAGGTGGAAATCAAAGCACAGTGGGAACCACACAAGACTCTATGATGATCTCGGGCCAACAGACTACTCTGTACCAGTGTCACCAGAGAACTGCCATCTGACGTAAGGTATAATACCATCTGGGAGTTCTCGGCGAGTCCATCCAGTGTACCCAGTCTCCACTGAGCACCCGTATATCATCTCTGATGTCAAACACCAATGGATATGGGATCATCCATCGCCCATCTGTATGGGTCGAGAAGGTATACGCTAGTCTACTCTGGTATATCGATGCCCCGTCTCGATACACCCACGACTAGGGACCTTGAAGGATGTACTTATGGACTACCATGTCTCCACTAGTATGATCCGCATCATAGTCCAGGTAGTCAAGTACATATCCTAAGGGCTTTACCAACATGTAACAGAGAGACAATTAGTATACACGTTAAGGTAAAGAGCAACCAGATAGCATACTATCATGTCGAGCAAGAAAGTCCTCTCTATATATGTCCAAGCACCCAATACAATATACATCCTATGTACAGTAATGGCCTCTAGGGCATACATATAACTAACAATCTCCCACTTGCACTAGGGCCATCTGATAGCAGTGGTTGTAGTATCTCATACTCAACCATCCCATAATAGTCTCTCTCTGGGAAAAGGCCTTTGTGAGTGGATCCGCCGTGTTGTCCTCTGAGTCTACTCTCCTAACCCTGATCACCCTGGAGATCAACCATCTCCATGATCAGGTGATACTGCCTTAGAATATGTCTGGATCACTGATGGGATGGATGTTCCTTGGCATAAGCCACAACTCCATTATCACACAATGGGAGGAACTAAGTTCATCTCATGAACAAATATACACCCAGACAGCCACTTTGGTAGCATCTTAAGTAGCGATGTATCCAGCCTTTATCGTCTAGTATGCCACGGTATCTAGCTTGGAACTCTTCCAACATACCGTCCCTTTACTAAGGGTAAAGACAATGCCTGTGACTGACTTTCAGTCGTCCTTATCACTTTGGAACCCTTCCAGCGATTCTCCCCAGGATCGATTGATACCATCTCACTATAACTAGTGAGAATCCTAACATCCAATTAGATCTATCTCATAGATCCAAAACCCAGGATTTAGGAGGTATCACTTTGATCCTATATGGAGAATCATTGTGATAAGCGGAGATTGACCGAGCGTAGCATAGGAAACTCCTTCCCTATCAAGAGTATGTCATCCACGTACTCTATGAGGATCATCACCATACTCCCTACTACCTTTTTGTTTATACAAGGTTCATCTACCATTTTGATGATGTCAAACTCTTTGACTAACACATCAAAACAGATGTTCCAACTCCGCGATACCTGCTTTATCCTATAAAGCATCTTGTACATGTTTCCGCTGCTCCCACTGTCTACGAAGCCCTCTGGCTGTGTACTTATAGACACCCTCTTCTAAAACATCATTTAGAAAAGCAGTCATGACACCCAACCGCCAGATATCGTAATTATGGTATGTAGCCATGGCAAGTAGGATCCGGATGGACTTAAGCATAGCCACTGGAAAATGTTTCATCATTATCCTTACCTGGTCAATGATGCAAACCTTTTAACAAGTCTAGCTTTGAAAGTCTCAACCTTTCCATCTACACCAAGTAATCTTCTCAAGATATACTTGCTCCTGATGGGGATTTAACCCTTCAGATATAGCAACCAAAGTCCATACTTTGTTGATGTATAAGGATTCCATCTCAGATCGCTAAGCATCCAGCCATTCTAACAGAGTCACACTCCTGATGGCCAGCTCGAAACTAGTTGGGTCATCATCTCATGATGCAATCCTCGCTCCCACTGTCATCGAGAAACCGAAGTATCTCTCAGGTGGGTGAGGAACCCTACTAGATCGGCGGAGAGGCTGAGGTTCGTTGGTAACTATTGAATCCTTTGGTTCTTTCAAATCATCAGCTGCAGTTTGTATAGCTGGAACATTTCCAGTTCTACATAACAGACCTTGCCTCGAGCTTGTCCGGATTTTGCTTTTAGACATAGGCCGGTCAACACCAAATCTTAACCATCTTAAGATATGGGCTCTTCCCTTTCCATATCACATATGAAGTGGTAGGCAACTGATTTGATTTGAACCCTATTCAATAGGTATGCAGCTTCTCAAGTGTATTACTCCCAAAAAGGAAATAGGTAACTCAGTAGTACTCATCATAGAGCGCACCATATCGAATAGGGTGCAATTGCTCCGCCCCGATATACCATCGTGCTATGGTGTATACGGAGGAGTAATGCTGAGAGAGAATCTCATTCTCCTTTAGAATAATCCAGGATTTCCGTGCTCAAGTATTCTCCTCCTCGATCTCATCATCGGACATAATACTTTTACCGGTGTTTTGGTTTTCTACTTCTAAATCATATTCTGTGAATATCTCAAAAGGTTCGGACTTGTGTTTCAACAGGAACATATGTCTGAATCTTGAGAGATTATCAGAGAATGTAACGAAGTACAAAGAACCAGTCCTGGCATATGTAGACAGGGGACCTTACATACATCAACATGTATCATCCCAAGAGTTTACTAACTCTTTCTCTGTTTCTAGTAAACAAAGCTATGGTCATCGTATCTTTGTGACATGACTGGCAAGTTTTATAAGATGTAAATTCAAACAGATTTAAATATGCATCTAAATGTAACTTCAGCTAGTCAGGTCGCATTGATATGACCTAGTCTACAATACCTCAAGAATGATCCGTTCATTTCTGAACTCTTCCTCCTGTATGTGTTCTGTATACAAGGAACTGTAGTTTGATTTAGAACGTTAATGCTTTTAGATAATGTGCCTGAACCGATCAACATTTGATATAGGAAATGTTCAAAACATTATCCATCAATACAAAATTTTATCATTTCTTTGCTGATAAAGAGACTGATATGATTTTGTATATCAGGTTCGGTATCTAATAACATTCGTTCAGAATCAATGTTTTGGTAATACAGGGTGACAGTGACCAACAGACTTGGCTGCAACTCTTGCCCCGTTTTCTGCCTCATGAAACTTATTTCCCGTTCTCAGTTCTCTACCTTTCTGTAGCCCTATGTAACATATTACATATCTGGAATCCTGATCCGGTATCAAATACCCAGGACGTAGAGAATAGTGAGAAACAGTTCTGTATAATGAACACACCCGAAGATGATGCATCAGCATGCACTCTCTTCGTTTGGGCGGCATGGGAATTCTGGTAATCCCCAATTTCCTGCTCTGTCTTATAACAATTATAAGTTGGAGCGGGACCAACGTTCCCCAGCTCAGTATAATAAGCAGGTTCGGTCAATATCCGTATTATTATCTTGATTAAGGCGTGAAATGGTCGCTACCTGGAGAGAGAGAGAAGAAAACACTTAGCGTATGCTCTTGCAAGATCAGATTGGTTATTATTTTATCTAATCAGGATGGCTCCCACTGTTTTTATCAAATCTTCCTTCAAACCCTAAAAGGAAAGACTAGCCGGGATTAATTACACACTACAAGTGCGCCGATCTTTCAGCCAGGCCAGTGTCGGTACTTTGAGGGAGGTCCCCCGTGCTTTCGCACGAAACTAATTACAGTAAACCTCGTTTTCCCAGAAGCGTAACCCCATTGACACCTTTCTAGACACCTACTTGATCGGCTAATTGTAATGTGTAAAACTCTCCCAGGAGTAACAATTACTCGCAGTGGGTATCGGGATCCAACTATCTCATAAAAGGTATGCAATCTCATTGCAAATTTCAACACTTGAAATTCCCGATAATTTTGCCCTTAACCTCCTATGACCTTGACAAAGGCCAACAAACCATAGGATGCCAGTCAAGTTCAACCCGTAATTTCCTGATTGAATTAAACCCACCCGCACGACCCTTGACAAAGGCCAACAAGGTCGCACGACTACCCTAACCCAATTTGCATCATATGCATAAGCAGATAAGCACCAGTTAGCTACCGCACACTGCGCCTTGACAAAGGCCAACAAACGCAGCACGAATACTAACTACTACTTATCTGAAATGACGGAGGGCTACGACAGGTTTTTCTGAAAACCTATTGCGTAATGAACTTGATATTGTTGTAGAATCAAATGTTTTTGAAATGGAGTGTTTTTGAGGCTTTTCTAGTTTTGCTAAAGGGGTCACTCCCGGTGAAGGGATCGTCGGCCCTTTCCTCGTCGAATGACGTGCGGGATATATCATATATATCACTGTGCAAAGCAAAAACTCTTAAAAGCAATCAAAAGACAAACCGAGTGTGTAGCATCTGCCAGTTATTGCTAAAGGAGTCACTCCCGGTGAAGGGATCTCGGTCCTTTCCTTATCGAATAAGGTGCAGGATATATCTTATATACCGCTGTGCAAAGCAAGAACTGTAGCTACCTGTTTTATTTTTGAAATTCGATTCTACAACATCTTTAGGTTTCTTTTATTTCCATTAATCATATTAATGAAGTCCCATCATTTAAGTACCTAAACATCACAGATAAATACGACGTACACTTATGCCATCCGCATTCGCCTCGATGTCCCCTCGTGCACTGTTAGGTTAGGTAATGATCAGTCGAAAATATTGCATATTTTAACCGGCAATTTCCTCATCATTTGCATTCATATAGAAGTGTACGGTATTCATAATTCACATATTAGCAAATCGGTCGCAAAATATCAGATTACATGTATTCGACCTTAAAACCGGCATTTCTAAGGAAATTGACTGCATTGCATTACATAGCATATTTTCTATATCTTGCAACCCGTGTTTCGAAGTCTGTGCAGGAAAAGAGAAGCTTGCTCGATCATTACATTGCTCGACCATTACAATTGCTCGTAAACTCATTGAATTCAAATCTGGTATCAACACAGAAGGGATTATACAAATCAAAACATCAGAGAAAAGCCCAAACAGCAGTACCAAGCTTCAGCAGAAGACTCAGATCCCAAGGCTAACAATTAGCCGCGGAAGAGCGGCATATATGGTGTATACGCGGCGGTTCCGCGGTGGACCCTGGGACTCAGCTCCTCAAATTGCACCAAAACTCCTGCTTCAGTGGCTACAGCTCAAAAATGCATCCCAGTTTCCATAATATTCCAGATACTTCCACCAGATCAGCAAACACCCAAACTAGCCTAATCTTTCTAGAACTTTCCCTAAACCCTAGCTTAAACCCTAAGCTAACTCCTAACAAACTCCTTCTAGAAACTCTTCAACAAACTTTGGGAGGGAAAGTTCCAATTCAAACCTAAACCTAGGGTTTGAGGGTTCTATAAATAAGACCCTAGGCTCACTAATCTTACATCTTGGCAACCTTGGGAAAGTTTAGAAAAATCAATCCCATTCTTCATCTTCCTCTTCCTCAAGTTTAGTGAGAGAGCTTGTAGGAAACCCTAACCCTAAATCCAACCACAATTCAAGATCTTGAGTGCAAGCCAAGCAAGATGCCTTCAACCCTTTTATGAGCCGAGCCGATCTTCAATCGGGCAAGAGATCAAAGTAGATCCACGATCCACGGAGATGAGCGAAGCCGAGTCAACGATCGATTTCTTCTTCTTGTAGATTCTTGAAAGAATGTATTGAAATTGTTGATTAAATAAAAGGTGATATTCTTTTATCTTGTTTTCTTTAAATTCCGCATCATGTTATCTTTACAATTCTTGAATATTATCTGTGTGGTGATGTGTGAATAAAACTCCGCTCGTCGAGGAATCGAGATGATCTTTAGTATGATGATGTAACAAATTTTTAATCGATTCTTGAATCCCACGAGTTTGTAAACCCTAGCAAGTTCAAGAATCGACGACCCAATTCGTTGCGATGCTTTCTTGATCGACATCGCTCGAGATTGGGGAGTTCCGATCGTTTCTTGAAATTGCTAGAGGCTAGAATATAAATGGTATCCTCGAAAGAACAAGGGTTAAGAGATGAAACCCTAATTTCATCAAGAAAGCCCTAACTCTCGTCGATCACCATTGATCTAGTATCAATTCTTCGAAGGACAAGAACACGAAACCCTTTAGATTACATCACGTCTAAAGATCCGATCGATTCCTACGAGCCTCTCTTATATTCTTGATTGTTGATTGGAAATATTATCAAAACAACCGATTCTTGATTGTTTATAGTTTCTTGATTCTTGCATAAGAATAGTGACACTCGAATACAATTCATTCTTGAATCATGCTTTCTTTTATTGTTGCTTAACTTTTCATTTCAAACGTATCGAAATATAAGTGAATCGTGCAATCCCTGTGGACGATCCACACTCATTCATTAACTACATCCGACACCGTAGTTTGATTGCGGTCAATATAATTTTTTTGATTGTCGTTACTTTTTACATATACACGTCAGAAAATATTACAATCAAAATGGCGCCGTTGCCGGGGATCGCGCGCTAATTCATTTGCATTTATAGTTTGAACTGAAAGAATTATTACGTTTTACTTCTTGAAATCAAAATTCGTACAAACTCTTATACGTGTGTTGTGAATTGATTGCAAGGTGATCTGGAGCATTCTGTGCTGTAGAAAAATTATTTGGGATATACCAGAGAGCTGGAGATAGGAACAGGAAGCAGCTGAAGAAGTTTGGTACAGTGAACCCATAAACAAGCCGCGGAAGAGCGGCATATACATGGTTATTGCGGCGGAAGCGCCGCATTCTTGAGGGATCTCTGGAAAATTTTCCAGCAGGTGATTTCTTGCTCTCTCCTCTCTCCCTTTTTAGCTCCAATTAACCCTTTGCTGCAGGATTCTTTGCAAATAAATCGCAGCGCCGCAAAGCAAAAATAAAATTGTGTGTGATTTTGATTTCTTGGTTGTTTGCATTCTAATACGGAAATTTAAGGGGCACGGCCAAATCCAAATTAGGTGGGGATTTCATTACCCTTCCTAGGCCCCGAAAATCGTCAAACTTGCATCCGCATTACCCCCATTAACTAAAAGAAATCTAGAGAAGACTCTAAGGACTGTCGCGCTCAATAGGACAAGAGAAGGTCGTGGGTAATTCATTGCTTATCCGCGTTTTCTTGTGGTGCCTAAGGCGAGTGTGTCTAAGGCTAGTGGTTATTAATTAGGTCCACTGTATTGGTGGTTCCTTCCCACTTACCTGGCACTTATCCGGCCACAGGGGGACAAAGAGGCAGTGGAGGATTCTATCCTGCGGCTTGTCTTTTGGCAGTTAGGAGCGGTCTAGAGATCGGACCTAGGTGAGCACTAGATTCTAGGGTTTGTGTGCTGCATTTGTTTTGTCGCATCATTTTTTCAAAATCCGTCCCTTTTTCAAAGCAAGCACCGCATTCATTCATCCCTAATTATAAGTCAACGCTGCCACTTGTACTAACCCTTTTTAGTGCAAGATAGGCTGGACACGGGATTCTAGTGCCCGTTTAGTCCGCGTACCTTTTATCGACTCCGAAGTCGATAATTCTCCATTTACCTTTTCTTTACCCACTACCACACCCACACCGATGGATCCGAATCCATCGAACTTCTTTAACCCTAATCTGCCACCGTCCGTTGGTGCGCAGAATCAACCCCACATTTCTCTCCAGGAAAGATGCTATCCACATAGAGGTCCTCTTTCGACCTGCTTATCCACACCACCAGCCAATGGGGATAACTTTGAGATTAAGCCCCAGTATATCAATCTTTTACCCAAATACCACGGACTCGAGACCGAGGACGCTTACGTTTTCATTACCAAATTTGAAAACGTATGCGCAATGATGGGTACGTCACAACTTTCAGTGGATGCGATGCGTCTACGACTTCTTCCATTTACTTTGTGCGATATAGCCGAGAAGTGGCTATATAACACCACCGCACACTCTATTACGAATTGGGAAGAATTCGTCGCTGCATTCCTTAAGAAATTTTACCCAGTCCAAAAGACGGCTCGAATCCGTAGCGAACTGAACCAATTTGCCCAGCTCCCTGCCGAACCATTTTCAAAATACTTTGAACGTTTCAAGGATCTATTGGTTCAATGTCCTCACCACGGCATCCCGAGATGGGAGCTTTGCCGAATCATATATGAGGGCAGTAACCCTAGCACTAAACAGAGCCTTGAAAACATGTGTCAAGGTACATTTATGACCAAAGATGATGGGGAAGCCTGGCGATACTTAGAAGAGTTCGCTGAAAAATCACTAATTTGGGAGAGTGGAACACAACCATTGAATAGGAGTGGCGTACACCAAATAGATGTGTCCATAGGTGTTCGAGCTGAAATGGCAGCAATGCAAAAGAAGCTCGACGCTATGGAACACAAATTTGCAGCAGCCTCCCTAAACCCAATGTCGCTCCCCAAAACTGTTTGTGGGTGCTGTTCTGATCCGTCACATTTAACGGAAGAATGTCCATTAAACTCTGCGTTTCAAGGTCACGAGCATTCTAATGCCGCATTCCAAAGACCTCGAAACGATCCATATTCTTCCACGTACAATCAGGGTTGGAGGAACCACCCGAATTTTGCTTGGAACCAAAACCAATCTCAAAACACGGTTCCAAACACGAATCAATTTCAAAGGGCTCTTCCTCCACCACAACAGCAACCCCTACAACTCACTCAGCACCCCTACCAGTCACAAAATTTCTAAATTCAGGGCAACACTCCTGCACAGTCTAATCCTATGCAGTCCTGTTCTGACGAGTTCTCTCAATTCACTCAAACCATGAAATCACTTTTATCAAATTTCATGGATGTTTCGACTGAGGTTAGATCTTCCGTCAGTGAAATAAAGAAAAACTCAGCGTCCCAAGCTGAGAGTATTCGCACGATGGAAGCTGAAATCGCACGCTTAAAAGCCGAAATGAGTGCGAGAGAAAAAGGGAAACTTCCCTCTCAACCCCTACAGAATCCTGGGCATTACAATGTAAATGCCATTACAACGTTGAGATCGGGAAGAGTGCTGAACAATCATGTCGGGGAAGGTATTGATGATACTGAAAATCATATCAACACCCCGGCTGAGTCTTTCCCACACACACACACTTCACCTTCTGATCCTTCTTCTTCTACCAAACCACCTTCGCACGAGCCTATTCTCCATTTCCCTTTAGGCTCAACACCTTCACCCAACCCTTATAGTTCTCCACAGACGGTCCCCACACCTCCTTTGGGACCTCGTCTACCCCCCTTTCCTTCTCCTATGATGGACCCCGCGCTTATTGCGAAAGCACCTTACCCGAATCGGCTAAGGGCTAACAGAACGAGTCCTCATATGGAGAAAATTTTAGAGATGTTCAAACAGGTTAACATCAATATCCCTCTCCTAGATGCGATTCAGCAAGTCCCCGCTTATGCGAAGATTCTAAAGGACTTGTGCACTAGGAAGAGGAAGACTCAAGTGCCAAAGAAGGTCTTTATGTCTAATAACATTAGCACTGCTTTTATACCCCAGCTTCCAAAGAAAAGAAAGGACCCAGGTTGTCCTACAATATCGATTTCGATTGGGGGTAAAAACATAAATCGTGCTCTTTTAGACCTTGGCGCGAGTGTTAACCTGTTACCTTATTCTGTCTATGAGCAATTAGGGATTGGAGAGCTGAAACCTGCTCATTGCACTCTCCAGATGGCAGACCGATCTATCACCAAACCAAGGGGTGAATTAGAGGATGTATTGATAAAGGTCGGGGAATTTATTTTCCCTGTAGACTTCATTGTGCTCGACACACATCCTGTAGCAAACCCCCGGGGCCAAATTCCGGTGATTCTAGGTCGTCCTTTCCTTGCCACTTCCAACGCTGTTATAAACTGTAGAAATGGTTCAATGAATTTATCATTTGGAAATATGACCATTGAACTAAACATCTATAAAGTTGGAAGTCAGCCATCAGAACCTAGTGCTCATATTTTAGATGTGTGCTCTGTCCATGAGATCGCTCCCGATAGTTGTGGAGCTGAGGATCTTTGCTTTACTGATCTCGATGACATTAGCACATCTCTGTTTGACTTAGCACAAGATCTTAGTGAGGACACTTTAGCTACACATGAGTCCTGCACTTCTGACTTTTCTCCACCCGAGTCTGTATCTTTCACAGGCTCTGAGCTTCTTTGTAGATCCAAAAATCAATCTATGACCCTTCCTTCTATCATTTCTCCGCCTGAGTTAGATCTCAAAATTTTACCTTCTCACCTGAAATATGCATATCTTGGTGAGAACGAGTCATTACCGGTTATCATCTCCGCTTCTCTTGCATCAGAGCAAGAGAATGCCCTTTTATCGGTATTGAGATCTAACAAAGAGGCGTTTGGTTGGAGTATGGCGGACATCAAAGGGATTAGTCCCTTGATAGTTGAACATCATATACATGTGATGGATGATGCCAGACCGACCCGAGAACCACAGAGACGGTTGAATCCCGTCATGAAGGAAGCTGTCATGAAAGAGATCGTCAAGTGCTTAGATAATGGTATTATCTACCCCATCTCCGATAGCCAGTGGGTAAGTCCTATACATGTCGTTCCTAAGAAATCCGGCATCACAGTTATCACAAATGAAGCGAATGAGTTGATTCAAACACGCGCCCAAACTGGGTGGCGTGTATGCATCGATTATAGAAAACTCAACGCTGCTACGAGGAAAGATCATTTTCCTCTACCATTTATTGATCAGATGCTGGAACGCTTAGCGGGATGAGAGTTCTATTGTTTTATGGACGGATACTCAGGCTACAATCAGGTCCCCATCGCCAAAAAGGATCAAGATAAAACCACTTTTACTTGTCCTTTTGGTACCTTTGCTTACAGTCGCATGCCCTTTGGGTTATGCAATGCTCCCGCTACCTTTCAGCGGTGTATGATGGGGATATTCTCTGATATGGTAGAGAATTTTTTGGAGATCTTTATGGACGACTTCTCGATTTTTGGAGACTCTTTTTCTGATTGCCTTGCGAATCTAGACGCTGTTCTTACTCGTTGCAAAGAGAAGAACTTGACATTAAACTGGGAAAAATGCCACTTTATGGTCCAAGAAGGAATAGTCCTTGGACATGTCATTTCACAGAAAGGCATTGAGGTTGACAGAGCTAAAGTAGATGTCATTCAAAACCTGCCTCATCCCAAAAGCGTCAAAGATATTCGCTCTTTCCTTGGCCATGCGGGCTTTTATAGGAGATTCATAAAGGACTTTAGCAAAATTGCTAGACCTTTAACACTACTCCTGGCCAAGGATACGACCTTCCATTTTGACTCGGATTGCGAGACAGCTTTTGACTCACTTAAACACTCACTCACTTCAGCCCCCGTTTTATCATCACCAAATTGGGACTACCCCTTTGAGCTGATGTGTGACGCATCTGATTTTGCAGTAGGTGCAGTCTTAGGACAGCACATCGATAAGATGCCACACGTGATTTACTATGCCAGTAAGACCCTGAATGAAGCGCAAATCAATTATACAACCACCGAGAAAGAGCTTTTAGCAGTTGTATTTGCATTGGAAAAATTCAGGCCTTACTTAATCGGCTTACCTATAGTTGTGTATACTGACCATTCCGCTTTGAAACATCTTCTGGCGAAGAAAGATGCAAAAGGTCGACTAATACGTTGGATCCTTCTTTTACAAGAATTTGATCTTGTTATCAAAGATAAGAAAGGATGTGAAAACGTAGTAGCTGACCACCTTTCACGCATCGTTTCTTCCCCTGTGACCCTGCCGATCAATGACTCATTCCCTGATGAACAACTCTTGAGCATATCCGCTGAACCATGGTTCAGGGATATTGTGAACTATCATGCCATGGGACTTATACCGAGCGATTGGTCAAAACATGACAAATATCGTTTTCTTTCCCAAGTAAAACACTTTTACTGGGACGAGCCTTATTTGTTTAAATATTGTCCTGATCAGATCATTCGCCGGTGCGTCCCGAATGAAGAGTTCAAGAGTGTTCTTTCATTTTGTCATGATCAGGCCTGTGGGGGTCACTTTGGTCCTAGAAAGACAACGGAAAAGGTTTTGCAATGTGGATTTTATTGGCCGACCTTATTCAAGGACGCATTTGAGTATTGCAAAACCTGTACACAATGTCAGTATACGGGTAGAATATCCCAGAGGAATGAAATGCCTCAGCAACCCATCTTGGTTGTTGAAATGTTTGATGTTTGGGGCATTGATTTTATGGGTCCTTTTCCCAACTCCTTTGGGAATCTGTACATATTGCTGGCGGTTGATTATGTCTCAAAGTGGGTAGAAGCCATTCCATGTCGCACTAATGACAGGAAAGTTGTCATTAAGTTCTTAAAAGAGAATATCTTTTCGCGATTTGGACACCCACGCGCTATCATTAGCGATAATGGGACACACTTCTGCAACAGGTCTTTCGAGACTCTGATGGGAAAATACTCAATCAACCACCGTCTTTCTACACCCTATCACCCCCAAACAAGCGGGCAGGCTGAGATCTCAAACAGACAAATCAAACTTATCCTGGAGAAAACTGTTGCTAAGAATAGAAAAGACTGGTCGACCAAATTGACGGATGCTCTTTGGGCATTCAGGACTGCATATAAGACCGACCTAGGAATGTCTCCATATAGGATAGTTTTTGGTAAAGCATGTCATCTACCTGTTGAGATAGAACATAAAGCATTGTGGGCTATAAAAGAAATAAATTTTGATTTAAACCTTGCTTGCAACTTTCGGAAGCTGCAACTTAACGAGCTAAGCGAACTCCGCGATGAAGCTTATGATAATGCTGTAATCACAAAGAATAGGACTAAGGTTTTTCACGATAAAAGCATTTTAAGGAAAACATTTTTACCTGGTCAACAAGTCCTTCTTTATGATTCACGTTTACACCTTCATGCGGGTAAGCTCCGATCTCGTTGGAAGGGACCTTTTGTTGTGCGGTCTGTATACCCGCACGGGGCAGTAGAAGTAGAAAATGTTAAAAACGGCACAGTTTTCAAAGTAAATGGACATAGACTAAAGCCGTATTTTTCCACTGACCCCACGGAGGAGCTCTTGTTCTTACAAGAGCCAGTTTATTTGGATTAAAAATTCCTCCGTCTCACCTTCATATCCAATATATCATTGCATCATTTTTTGAATGAAGGTGAGTGAAAGATAAGTTTGGGGGAAGTTCTTCACTTATATATTTTGCCCCCACTAATAATTCCCCCCAGATTTACAGGTTTCATAGATATAGCTGTCGGCAACAGTGAGGACACTGTTGAAAACAAGTTTGGGGGAGGTTTGTGCTTATTTTCGCATCATTTGCATATCATCTGCATAAGCACAAAACATTTCTTTAAAAATCTATAAAAAATTGAAAAATTTTCAAAACCCATAAAAATTTAAAAATTTTCAAATATAAAAATAATTTTAATATTTACACCTTTTTGTATATAAATAAAATAATGAAAGTTTAGATAGTGAAAAATTACATCCATGAGATTGGAAAATTTTTAGAAAACTAAGAAAATTAGAAGTTTTCTTATACGAACTAGTAATAAGTAGTTATGAGCCGTTGTCCCAAGGGTTAGTAAGATGAAGGACGTCACTAATCTGAGGATAAAAATAAGTCTGAAAAATAGTTTCTATTCTGGAAGCCAAACATTTTGAACGTTGCTACCCTGCTATTCGCACTTACACACGTCTTGAAGCCTGGGATAGTAGAGGATACCTTGAAATGCTCTTGTCTTAAAGCCAAAAGTATGGAAAAAAAAATATGTGTTTTAAAGTGGTGAGAAAAATGGATACTGGTTTTGTTATCACCGAGGGCAATAAAAATATATAGCAAAAGGGTGCTTCTTCACCTAGTGCCCCAAGGTCAACTGGTCTGGGAGTCACTGCTATGCCTGAGGTGGTGCAAGACGAGGAAAATACACCAAGCATGCAAGCACATTAGTAATCGGTCGGTTAGTACCTCAAGAAGTATTAACGGTCGCATGAAAGTGTGTGAGCAATCTCGTTTGCCAAGAAGTACTGAGGCCGATGGGCAAGGGTATGATAGCTTGAATTGAATTCTCCGGGTGTAGGGATGTCTTTACACACACGCAGGGTTATATGATCGATGTTTGGAAGAAAGATAGGAATGAAGAATAAGATGATGTTTTATTGAGGGAGGACGTGATTTCTAACATCTTTTCATGACCATTAAGATAGGGCTCATGACAACCGAAAAGCTAGCTTAGTTGGAAACCCTAATTTTCAAAGCTTTTCTTTTACGATTCTTTTCTTTAAATGTAATATTCATGGTCTTCCTTTTATTATTGGATTTTGTGGGTGCAATCCGCTGAAAACCCTCAGGAGACAACACTCCTCCTACTAGGGACACCTAGAGGTTTAAAGGCTTGTTGCACATGCTCAGTGCAATCGTGTTGCCTACGAAAGTGTGCTAGTTAGTTTTTTTCTCTTTCTTTATTTTCTCCTTCTCTTTTTAATAAAACATTCGCTCGAGACGATCGAAATTAAGTTTGGGGGTATTTGATCAGTCGAAAATATTGCATATTTTAACCGGCAATTTCCTCATCATTTGCATTCATATAGAAGTGTACGGTATTCATAATTCACATATTAGCAAATCGGTCACAAAATATCAGATTACATGTATTCGACCTTAAAACCAGCATTTCTAAGGAAATTGACTGCATTGCATTACATAGCATATTTTCTATATCTTGCAACCCGTGTTTCGAAGTCTGTGCAGGAAAAGAGAAGCTTGCTCGATCATTACATTGCTCGACCATTACAATTGCTCGTAAACTCATTGAATTCAAATCTGGTATCAACACAGAAGGGATTATACAAATCAAAACATCAGAGAAAAGCCCAAACAGCAGTACCAAGCTTCAGCAGAAGACTCAGATCCCAAGGCCAACAATTAGCCGCGGAAGAGCGGCATATATGGTGTATACGCAGCGGTTCCGCGGTGGACCCTGGGACTCAGCTCCTCAAATTGCACCAAAACTCCTGCTTCAGTGGCTACAGCTCAAAAATGCATCCCAGTTTCCATAATATTCCAGATACTTCCACCAGATCAGCAAACACCCAAACTAGCCTAATCTTTCTAGAACTTTCCCTAAACCCTAGCTTAAACCCTAAGCTAACTCCTAACAAACTCCTTCTAGAAACTCTTCAACAAACTTTGGGAGGGAAAGTTCCAATTCAAACCTAAACCTAGGGTTTGAGGGTTCTATAAATAAGACCCTAGGCTCACTAATCTTACATCTTGGCAACCTTGGGAAGGTTTAGAAAAATCAATCCCATTCTTCATCTTCCTCTTCCTCAAGTTTAGTGAGAGAGCTTGTAGGAAACCCTAACCCTAAATCCAACCACAATTCAAGATCTTGAGTGCAAGCCAAGCAAGATGCCTTCAACCCTTTTATGAGCCGAGCCGATCTTCAATCGGGCAAGAGATCAAAGTAGATCCACGATCCACGGAGACGAGCGAAGCCGAGTCAACGATCGATTTCTTCTTCTTGTAGATTCTTGAAAGAATGTATTGAAATTGTTGATTAAATAAAAGGTGATATTCTTTTATCTTGTTTTCTTTAAATTCCGCATCATGTTATCTTTACAATTCTTGAATATTATCTGTGTGGTGATGTGTGAATAAAACTCCGCTCGTCGAGGAATCGAGATGATCTTTAGTATGATGATGTAACAAATTTTTAATCGATTCTTGAATCCCACGAGTTTGTAAACCCTAGCAAGTTCAAGAATCGACGACCCAATTCGTTGCGATGCTTTCTTGATCGACATCGCTCGAGATTGGGGAGTTCCGATCGTTTCTTGAAATTGCTAGAGGCTAGAATATAAATGGTATCCTCGAAAGAACAAGGGTTAAGAGATGAAACCCTAATTTCATCAAGAAAGCCCTAACTCTCGTCGATCACCATTGATCTAGTATCAATTCTTCGAAGGACAAGAACACGAAACCCTTTAGATTACATCACGTCTAAAGATCCGATCGATTCCTACGAGCCTCTCTTATATTCTTGATTGTTGATTGGAAATATTATCAAAACAACCGATTCTTGATTGTTTATAGTTTCTTGATTCTTGCATAAGAATAGTGACACTCGAATACAATTCATTCTTGAATCATGCTTTCTTTTATTGTTGCTTAACTTTTCATTTCAAACGTATCGAAATACAAGTGAATCGTGCAATCCCTGTGGACGATCCGCACTCATTCATTAACTACATCCGACACCGTAGTTTGATTGCGGTCAATATAATTTTTTTGATTGTCGTTACTTTTTACATATACACGTCAGAAAATATTACAATCAGGTAACTAACGGCAGAGCGGGGCAGGGCTAGCGCGGGTGTAAAACATAAGTAACGTCTATATAATATATCATATATACTATATAAAGTATCCATCACAGAACATATCACATGATCACATCACAGATATCGCAGCAAAAGAAACATATGAAATATTAGATATACTAGGACGTCCGTGTTTTCAATACGAGCCAGTATAAAACACGGATTCCACGGTCGCGATGAATAGCCAAACCCACACCCCTAGACCCCTACGAGAGCGGCAAGCAACCCTACCAATTCTAGAGTTTGGATACCCGGACTCGACTCCTCGAGTTGGTCTCCCACTGGACTCCAGAACCCGGTTACTTGTGCCCTCCTCCTTGGGTCTATCCTAGTGCGGAAAAGTAAATAATATACAAAGGGTGACATCTTCCGCAACCTGGAAGTGCCCCAATAAAAGAATATTACATACAAGTTTTTACATGAATGAAAATGAAAAACACTCATCTCACATAAAAAAAACCCGGCTATTCAAACACGACGATCCAATATAACATATCCAGCAACACATAAAATCACATGTCATCAACGTAAGTAAACATGCGTATCCCAATTATCGTTGACATATAGCAACGAAACCGGCGAAATCACATATTACACTTACGGTCACAGAAAAGATAAAACTACAAGAGTTGGAATCCGCAATCTCTTTAGACATCGCATGCCTAATCAAATGAAATACTTAGACATCACATGCCTAACAATTATAAACCCCACATTTTAGTCTCATTATCGAAAACACTTTTCAATATCATGTCGGGCAATTCAACGAGATTCCCGACATCCTGATCGAATGCTCGTCGCAAACTTTAGTAGGCGGCCGCACCCCCGACGCCGTCGACGAAGTGCACCAAGGAGGAACACCGCTACCGCTAGCACCCGAACGGATGCTTTCGGCGACGAGGTTCTCCTACAGTCACTTGGTCGGGGTTAAGGGATGTAGCTGTCTAATAAGTTTATCCGGCGAGTATCCGCGTACGCTACGTGATTGCGACGGATTTTGATCACATCAAAATTCTGTGGCAACCGATCAAGTGAGACTAAACTGCTATGTTTATAACATTCATTCAGTTATCTCATAACTACTTATGAATTCCAATTATTGTATCACATTCCGGATAAATAGAAAATGTTAAACTTTCCGATCGAACAATCGAACACCCAAGTTTTCCCGAAACAGCTCAACACAAGAAATAAGTTCAAAGACATTCACTTCATGCCTCAGTACCAACGGTCCAGCCGTAGAAGGGTCAAGCCAACGCCTCACATGTGGCATGCCGTACTGCCCCAAACCCTAAGGTTCAAAGGGCAGTTCAAGACGGTCACATAATCGAGTTAAGGTTTGTTGTCTTCTAGAGGGACCATCGTATTACTTGCACTACTTGGAACATCATTAAACTACGGAAAAGTCCAACAATTGGAAATTTCCCGGCAGGGGAAAAAGTGGGTATTTATATCCGGTCGAACTTTTTAACATATTCTAAAATTATTCGGAAAAGCACACAGACAAAATTAGACAATCCGATCGAAACACCGAGTCCCCAATACAACCCAGAAAAATCAACTCTTGAGTTCATATTAAAAATTCCCAGGAAAACCAGCACTGCAAATTAAGAATTACTGTGTAAAATTCAAAGCAAGAGGAGACTAAAGTGTTAGTGTATATGCCCTAGAGGCCATTACTGTATCATACTAGTTTGTATATTAATTAATGGAAGCTTGGGATATTCACCTTGTATATACAATCTTGCTCAAAATAGTAGTATGCTACTTGGTTTGTTTCTACTTCAATATGTATATGTGTTTATTTTAGTATATCGCCTATGCACATTAGTGGAGCCCTTAGGATCTTTGCTTGATTACCAGCGTTGTGATGGCAGTCACACTAGTGAGGCTGGGTAATCTTTAAGCACATCCTTATGCAGGTCCCTGGTCGCAGGACTATCGAGACAGGGCATCGATACTCCGGAGTAGACTAGCACATGCGCTTCTCATCCCAGTGTGGGAGACGGTCTGTCCCACAGCCGTCGGTACGTCGTACTTGAGATAGTATGCGGGTGCTCGTTGGGTTACGAGTACACTGGACAGGACTCGTCGGGAACTGACTAGTTGGTATTATGCCTATCGTCAGTTATCAGTTCCCAGGTGACATGAGTACAGCTTAGTCCGCTGACTTGACACTGTTACTTCGCCTCGAGTGTGTTCCGACTGTACTTTGATTACTACCCTACCACGGCTCAAAGGAGTCGTGCAAACAGGTGGTAGTTGGGTGCAGTCCCGAAGCACTTGGAGGCAGTGACGGTTAGACAGGATTCGTCTCTCCCGGTATTGGGGGTTGACATCGCGCTGTGTCTAGGAGAGCCATTACACGAGTAGTCCCTGGCCAGGGCAAACGAGATATACTGGTAGGCTTCCAGTGTTATCTCAGGGTGTTTTGGGCTTCACTCCGACACGACTTGTACCGCTATTGGGGGACTGACGTTTACCGCCCCCTAGGCCCGCCATGCGATGTATCAGACGAACAGACCGGACTGTACGGAGAATGTCACATTCAGGCTCAGTAGGAGTTCAGATGGGTTTCGCCTCGTCAGTCTTCTTGTCGGCATCTACCTGGGGACCGTTACGCACAGCTAGTGCCGCTTGCGGTCTGTGGTTAAACTCACTGCCAGCGTAGTGTCGAGTCTTTAGAGTCCCACACAGAAAGCTATTCGCCTTTAGGCAAAAGAGTAGAGGTCGCATGGTTTTGCGACAGGTCGCATGGTTTTGCGACAGGGTTCGTTCACATCCGTGCACTTGTGCACGTACAGTGTCCGGACAGTTTACACAAGCGGGCTTTGGTTTAAGCCAGATCCTAGTGTACCTTTTGGGATTGGATTTATCCAGTATGTATTCGTGTTTCTCGGAACGCGGATGCGGGTGTGTATGCACAGTTGACGGAGAGACAGAGGCAGAGGATTCTCATTAGGGTTGTTGACCGTTGACAGTTGACTATTGACTTTTTGTTCAACCCTAATGAGAATATGATATGTGATTAACAATTATATTAATTAAGTATTATGGTGACATGGTTGTTGAGGGATTGACTTTGTTGACTTGTTGACTTTTGTTGACTTGTTGACTTTGTTGACCGGTTGACTAGGCTTGACTAGTTGACCATCATGATAACTATAGCTATCATTTCATGACAAAGACTTTTGCTTCCTTGCTCTTTTGTGCAAAACGGGTGCATGAAATGATATGGCTATGGTTGCTTAAACCATCACATAATACTTGATTGATATGAGGTGTTATGATTGTTTTGGATTATGAGAGCCAAATGAGAAAAGTCTTCTCTCATTCTTTCATGCTCATTCTCTCTCTTGTTCTTGAGCTCTCATCTTCTTCCTCTTGCTCTCCCTCTCTTGACTCTATGGTTCACTTGTCTCATGAGTTGAGAACCAAGAACCATAGATAAAATCCCATACAAACTCTTCTCTACTCACTCTAGTTCACAAGGTTTAGCAAACCGAGTGAACTAGTTTCTTCAAAGTTCGAAGAAGGAGCCAAAGGTTGAAGCTTTCAGGTGGATCTATCTTCGGCGCAAGGAGACGACGGGGAGAAGCCGATTCAGACGACCATCGAAGCTTGAAGACGAAGGAGTTCGAGAAAAAGAAAGGTATAACCCCCTAACCGATTAGTTAGCAACTCGTAGTTAGGTTGTTAGTTAGATGTTTAACAAAGATCCGGGTTTTAAGTCCATGTTACCACCTCTAAGAAAATCGTTTTTTATCAAATTCCGCATGCCCGAAAGTACCGGGAGAGGTAGCATGGACTTACAGTGGTATCAGAGACAGGTTAAACTCTATCTAACATGTTAGCAAAGTAGCTAGAAGATCGATCAAAGAAAAAGTCGCAAAACGAACCCCGGTTTTTAAACTTTCTGTCGATTTTAAAAGTGCCGGAAAATTTTTTTGAGATACACCGAAAATTGACTCAGGGTTTTCTGAAGAAACTGCAAAAATTTGACCCCCTAACTCGATCAAAGCGCCGCGGTTCCGCGGCGGGAGCTTGCTCCCGCCGCGGAACCGCGGCCGAGTTGACTCGGTCATGGGGTTTCTTCTTTGCAGTTTGCTCATAGGGGTATTTTGGGATTTTTGGAATATGTATTTTCTGCCCAGATTTTCCAGAACGAAAATTTTGTGTTTGGGGCCTAAAAATCCGTATTTTTGATCGAACTTCTAAAAGACTTTAGCTGACGGGTTTTTCTGTGATGTGATATTTGTATTGAACGTCTGCTAATCGCTATATGTCGATTAGTGGGAGTTATACAAATCTGTGATCTGTAATGTTAATGGAATGTGTATATGAATTCATTGGATTGTCGCTGGTGAATAGCCGGGGGTTGTGAGACGAGCGTTTTCTTTTCTTTCAATTCATGTAAATTTGTAAATTGATGTAATAATTATTTGTATGGCCGCACAACCGGGTCGGGGTTGTAGCCGTCATTGTATAATTTCTTTTTACTGTTTTTGCTCCTAGGATAGACCCATGGAGGGGTGCACAAACTACCGGGTATGCCGAAGTGCCGAGTGGCCTACTCACGGAGTTGAGGGAGGTTGCTTCACTTCGGGTACTTGGCGGGTAGTTTGCCGCACCCGTAGGGGTCTTGGGTGGGGTATTGGCTATTCACCGCGACCGTGTAATCTGCTTTTCGTTACAGGCTCGTACGAATTGCGGATTCCTAGTATATCCAATGTGTTCATCTGTGATCTGAAATGGCTATCATTGCAATATATCTATATATGATATTATTTAGGCGTTGTTTATGTTTTACAGCCGCGCTAGCCCAGCCCCCGCTCTGTCGTTAGTTAAGTAACCTAACGGGTAATGACGGGGCCCCGTGGCGAATGCGAATGGCATAAGCGTACGTCATATTTTGGTTGTTTTCTGCAATGGTAGGATTAAATGATGGGACACATTAAAAGAACTAATGCAAGAATATCACGCATTAAAAGAACTAATGCAAGATAATAAACCAAGCTAAAGTCGTTGGAACACTTTCGAAAAACCACTCGGTTCTTTTCAAAACCAACTTTTAAATGCGGAGCTTGAGCCACTCCTTTTAAAAGCTATCTCGTTCCATCGATTATATCAAGTTCACTACGTTCACGGTTTCGCCAAAAACCATTCGTAGCCCTCCGTCGTTTCGTATGAATATTCAATAGTATTCAAGCTATGTTTGTTGACCTTCGTCAAGGCGTAGTGATTGGTAGCTGTTGGGTATTCATATGTAGCATAGATAGATGCGTTGGTTTGGGAAATTCGCATTACCTTGTTGACCTTCGTCAAGGGTATATACGGGTGGATTCAAATTAACCTGGATAATGACGGGCAGAACTTGACATGTGACTTATGATTTGTTGACCTTCGTCAAGGTCATAAGAGCATGGGGCAAAAATCCACATCGGAAGTTTCATAAGTACTGAAACTTTCTAGACTTGCATACCATTTGGAGTGTGATGATTCTGGTAGGATTCCTTCAGTTTCATCACGCGATGATATTTGGATCCCGATCCTACTGTGAGTATATACTACTCCTCGGAAAATTTCTCACTAAACGATCAATGCTATAAACCTAGTAGGTGTCTAGAAAGGTGTTAGCGGGGCTACGCCCCCAGGGAAAAGAGGTTATTTAATTAAGGAACTTCGCGAAAGCGTTGGAAAACCTCCCTCGAAGTACCGACACTGGCCTGGCTGAACGGTTAAGCAAGAATTGTACGGTGGGATTGATCCCGACTAATTCTTCCTTTATGGTTTGAGGAGGGATTCGAGAAACAGTGGGAGCCATCCTGTTTAGAAAAACTAAAAACCACTCTAAACTTGCAAGAGCATCATGCTGAGTGTTTCTTCTCTCTCTCCTAATTGCAGCGACCATTCGACATGACTGGACTTAAGTTACTTCTAGATAAAAACATACCGACAGGGCTAAACTACAAAGATTGGCTCAGGAATGTCAAGATGGCAATCACTTACGACAAGCTGCGGTATCTTCTTACCACCAAAGCTCCCCCTGTCCCTGGTCCCACTTCCAGCGTCACGGATAAGGAAATCCGTAAGACTTGGGAGATTGATAGCGCGAAGGCCAAGTGCCTCGTACTTGCCTCTATGGACAATGAACATCAGAGGAGGCACGAGAATATGGACTTGGAATCCAAATTTCTTCATACAAAAGAACTGTATGGATAGCAATCTCGTATCGCAAGATACGAAGCGTCGAAAAAGTTATTTTCGGCAAGGATGGCCGTCGGATCATCAGTAGCAGAACACGTGCTTAAGATGATCGGCTACATTGAGGAGCTCGCGGACCTAGGGACCACATTGGAGAGTGAGCTTTATACGGACTTAGTTCTCCAGTCCCTTCCTTCCACTTACGCCCAGTTTATACTGAACTTCAACTTACAAGAAAAAGAAGTTGAACTTTCAGAGCTCCTCAACATGCTGAGGAGCGCAGAGGGCACCCTACAGAAAGGTAGGAAAACATCCACTTTGTTTGTAGGAGGATCATCTTCTTCTAGGTCCAAGGCGAAAGCCAAGGGAAAGAAGAAGAAAGCCCCCGCCAAACCAAGAGGCAGTGTTAGTAAAGTGGATACGACGGGAAAAGCTAAAGCAACAAAGAAAGCGGGGAAGCTTGTGGATAAGGAAGAATGCTTCTATTGTCATAAGAAAGGACACTGGAAGAATGATTGCAGGGCCTGGAAGGCCAGAACACAGGAATTGAAGCAGGTTGCAGCTTCAGCTTCAGGTGTGTATGTTATTGGAAACTGTCTTTCAATAAACTCTACTTCCTGGGTATTGGATACCGGATCAGGATCTCATATCTGTAATTCTTTACAGGCGTTGAGAAACCGTAGTGTTTTGAAAGCAGGTGACATGACCCTCAGAGTTGCAAACGGAGCTAGCATGGATGCTAAAGCCGTGGGAGACTATCACCTGGGAATGTCAGATGGACATGTTTTGGTTTTGCGTAATTGCTTTTTTGTACCCAACGCAACTTGTAATATCATTTCTGTATCTTTAGTTTCTAAAGAAGGTTATGAATTTGCGTTTGTAAGCAATGTTGTAAACATTCACCTTAATCAAGTTCTGATTGGGTCAGGTATATTGAGCAATGGTATATACGTGTTAAACCAACCACAGATTTTCAATGTCCAGAATACACACAAAAGAAAGTCTCCGGAAATAAATCAGACTTTCTTATGGCATTGTAGACTGGGTCACATCAATGAGAGAAGGTTGACTAAGTTACATACAGAAGGATATTTGAATCCGTTCGAATATCAATCGTATGCCACTTGTCAATCCTGTCTCAAAGGAAAGATGACAAAGACTCCGTTTACTGGACATGGAGTAAGAGCGAGCGAGCTCTTGGGACTTGTACACAGCGACGTGTGCGGTCCAATGTCTACACATGCGCGAAGCGGATATTCTTACTTCATTACTTTTACGGATGACTTTTCAAGGTACGGTTATGTCTTCTTAATGAAACATAAGTCCGAAGCCTTTGGAAAATTCCAGGAATATAAGAATGAAGTAGAAAAACAAACCGGCAAAAGTATCAAGATTCTAAGATCGGATCGAGGTGGAGAATACTTAAGTGCCGAATTCCTGAATTACTTAAAAGAGAATGGAATTCTCTCTCAGCTTACTCCTCCATACACTCCGCAACATAACGGTGTATCGGAGAGATGGAACCGGACCCTATTGGATATGGTACGGTCCATGATGAGTAACGCTGAGTTACCGCGATCATTCTGGGGATATGCACTAGAAGCAGCTGCATATCTCTTGAACAAGGCTCCCACCAAGACTGTGCCAACCACCCCATATCAGATGTGGACTGGGAAGAAACCCTGTCTTAAGTATCTTAAAGTATGGGGATGTCCAGCTTTTGTAAAAAAACAGCATGAGGACAAGCTCGAGGCACGTTCAGTACAGTGTAAGTTTGTGGGGTACCCAAAGAACTCCAGGGGGTATCTTTTCTATTCCGCTGAGGAACAAAAAGTTTTTGTTTCTCAGCATGCCCGCTTCTTGGAAACTGAGTTTTTGGAAACCCAGATAAGTGGGAGCACAATAGAACTGGAAGAAATTCCAGAACCACAGACTATTACTGAAAGCTTAGTGGAACCAGAGGGTTCAAAAGAACAGGACATTCCTACGCCGCTCCGCAAGAGTAGTAGGCAGTCTCATCCGCCCGAGAGATACTACGGTTTTCTCATAGACGGGGATAGAGAGGATTGCATCATAGATTATGATGAGCCTACTAGCTTCCAGCAGGCCGTTCAGAGCGTTGACTCAGTAAAATGGCTGGATGCAATGCGGACCGAAATGGAGACGGGGTAAAACCCGTAGGATGCAAGTGGATCTTCAAAAGGAAGATTGGTGTAGATGGACAGGTTGAGACCTATAAAGCTAGACTTGTTGCGAAGGGTTTTCGTCAAAGACCTGGTTTGGACTATGACGAAACCTTTTCTACAGTGGCTATGCTGAAATCCATTCGGATCCTTCTTGCCATTGCTGCCTTCCACGATTATGAGATCTGGCAAATGGACGTAAAGACCGCTTTTCTAAATGGAAATTTAGAGGAGTGTGTCTATATGGACCAACCAGAGGGTTTCATTCAGAGTGGGAGAAGCGGAAAGGTGTGCAAGTTGCTTAAGTCCATCTATGGACTAAAGCAGACATCGCGGAGTTGGAACATCTGTTTTGATGAGACGGTCAAGGAATTTAGCTTTATCAAAAATCCAGATGAACCATGCATCTATAGTAGATTTGTAGCGAGAACTGTAGTATTCCTCGTTTTGTACGTGGATGACATTCTCTTAATAGGAAATGACATTCCTATGCTACAATCTGTCAAGGGGTTCTTGTCACACAGGTTCTCCATGAAAGACCTGGGTGATGCCTCATACATCCTAGGGATCCGGATCCATCGTGATAGATCCAAGAGGATATTAGGACTTTCGCAGTCCAGGTACATCGACACCATACTGAAGAGATTCAGTATGGAAGATTCCAAGCGCGGTAACCTACCGGCTTGTCACGGGATCACCCTCTCTATAGAGATGTCTCCCAAGACTGATTTGGAGAGGGATCGCATGTCTATTATACCCTACGCTTCTGCGGTAGGCTCTATAATGTATGCGATGTTGTGTACCAGACCGGATGTAGCTTATGCACTGAGTGTGGTAAGCCGGTATCAGTCAAACCCTGGGGAGAAACACTGGATAGCGGTAAAGAACATTCTCAAGTACCTGAGAAAGACTAAGGAGATGTTCTTGGTGTATGGCGGAAAAGACCTCCAGATCGAGGCCTTTGCTGACTCCAGCTTCCAGAGTGACAAGGATGATTCCAAGTCCATGTCGGGTTTTGTCTTTACCCTCAATGGAGGGGCGGTGTGTTGGAAGAGTTCCAAATAGGAAACCATTGCAGACTCGACGATGGAAGCGGAATACATCGCTGCATCTGATGCCGCAAAAGAAGCTGTCTGGATGAGGAAGTTCTTGAAAGAGCTTCAGGTGGTTCCGACCATTGTTGATCCAATACCTCTGTATTGCGACAACAACGGGGCTATAGCTTTAGCGAAGGAACCCAGGTCCCATCAGAGATCCAGACACATCTTAAGGCGGTATCACCTGATCAGGGAGATCATGGATCGCCAGGAGATCGAGGTTCGGAGAGTCACTTCAGAAGATAACACTGCAGATCCATTCACCAAGGCCTTGCCCCAGACTCAGTTCGAGCGGCTGATCGAGATGATAGGTCTTCGATACGCCAGTACATGGCCTTAGTGCAAGTGGGAGATTGTTAGTGTATATGCCCTAGAGGCCATTACTGTATCATACTAGTTTGTATATTACTTAATGGAAGCTTGGGATATTCATCTTGTATATACAATCTTGCTCAAAATAGTAGTATGCTACTTGGTTTGTTTCTACTTCAATGTGTACATGTGTTTATTTTAGTATTTCGCCTATACACATTAGTGGAGCCCTTAGGATCTTTGCTTGATTACCATCGTTGTGATGGCAGTCACACTAGTGGGGCTGGGTAATCTATAAGCACATCCTTATGCAGGTCCCTGGTCGCAGGACTGTCGAGACAGGGCATCGATACTCCGGAGTAGACTAGCGCATGCGCTTCTCATCCCAGTGTGGGAGACGGTCTGTCCCACAGCCGTCGGTACGTCGTACTTGAGATAGTATGCGGGTGCTCGTTGGGTTACGAGTACACTGGACAGGACTCGTCGGGAACTGACTAGTTGGTATTATGCCTATCGTCAGTTATCAGTTCCCAGATGACATGAGTACAGCTTAGTCCGCTGACTTGACACTGTCACTTCGCCTCGAGTGTGTTCCCACTGTACTTTGATTACTACCCTACCACGGTTCAAAGGAGTCGTGCAAATAGGTGGTAGTTGGGTGCATTCCCGAAGCACTTGGATGCAGTGACGGTTAGACAGGATTCGTCTCTCCCGGTATTGGGGGTTGACATCGCACTGTGTCTAGGAGAGCCATTACACGAGTAGTCCCTGGCCAGGGCAAACGAGATATACTGGTAGGCTTCCAGTGTTATCTCAGGGTGTTTTGGGCTTCACTCCGACACGACTTGTACCGCTATTGGGGGACTGACGTTTACCGCCCCCTAGGCTCGCCATGCGATGTATCAGACGAACAGACCGGACTGTACGGAGAATGTCACATTCAGGCTCAGTAGGAGTTCAGATGGGTTTCGCCTCGTCAGTCTTCTTGTCGGCATCTACCTGGGGACCGTTACGCACAGCTAGTGCCGCTTGCGGTCTGTGGTTAAACCCACTGCCAGCGTAGTGTCGAGTCTTTAGAGTCCCACACCGAAAGCTATTCGCCTTTAGGCAAAAGAGTAGAGGTCGCATGGTTTTGCGACAGGTCGCATGGCTTTGCGACAGGGTTCGGTCACATCCGTGCACTTGTGCATGTACAGTGTCCGGACAGTTTACACTAGCGGGCTTTGGTTTAAGCCAGATCCTAGTGTACCTTTTGGGATTGGATTTATCCAGTATGTATTCGTGTTCCTCGGAACGCGGATGCGGGTGTGTATGCACAGTTGACGGAGAGACAGAGGCAGAGGATTCTCATTAGGGTTGTTGACCGTTGACAGTTGACTATTGACTTTTTGTTCAACCCTAATGAGAATATGATATGTGATTAAAAATTATATTAATTAAGTATTATGGTGACATGGTTGTTGAGGGATTGACTTTGTTGACCTGTTGACTTTTGTTGACTTGTTGACTTTGTTGACCGGCTGACTAGGCTTGACTAGTTGACCATCATGATAACTATAGCTATCATTTCATGGCAAAGACTTTTGCTTGCTTGCTTTTTTATGCAAAATGAGTGCATGAAATGATATGGCTATGGTTGCTTAAACCATCATATAATACTTGATTGATATGAGGTGTTATGATTGTTTTGGATTATGAGAGCCAAATGAGAAAAGTCTTCTCTCATTCTTTCATGCTCATTCTCTCTCTTGTTCTTGAGCTCTCATCTTCCTCCTCTTGCTCTCCCTCTCTTGACCCTATGGTTCACTTGTCTCATGAGTTGAGAACCAAGAACCATAGATAAAATCCCATGCAAACTCTTCTCTACTCACTCTAGTTCACAAGGTTTAGCAAACCGAGTGAACTAGTTTCTTCAAAATTCGAAGAAGGAGCCAAAGGTTGAAGCTTTCAGGTGGATCTATCTTCGGCGCAAGGAGACGACGGGGAGAAGCCGATTCAGACGACCATCGAAGCTTGAAGACGAAGGAGTTCGAGAAAAAGAAAGGTATAACCCCCTAACCGAGTAGTTAGCAACTCGTAGTTAGGTTGTTAGTTAGATGTTTAACAAAGATCCGGATTTTAATTCCATGTTACCACCTCTAAGAAAATCGTTTTTTATTAAATTCCACATGCCCGAAAGTACCGGGAGAGGTAGCATGGACTTACATAAAGGGCCGCGGAACCGCCGCATTAGCATGCTAATGCCGCGGTTCCGCCGCGCTTTGATGGACTCAGGAGTACGGGCTTCTCAGTAATTCTTAGAATCTCCTGCTGGGTTTTCTGCATATTTTTAATTCTCAAAAATCCACGATTTCAGAAAATGTACAGAGAGCAAGCTTGAATTAGGGTTTCGGTTCGATCGGACTTCTAACTCCGTCTACGCATCGCCTAAGGCTCTAGCTAGTCTTTGATACCACTGTAGGGTTCCTAGGCACACACTAGAGGTCTCATAAGGCATCAACCATGTCAAATTCAAATTTTACAAGTGCCGAGAAACCCTAATACGGATCGTTAACTAGATTTTAGGCGAAACATGCAACTAGTTAACAACTTAACTAAGTGAACGGAAATACAACCTTTGTAGATCCGGTACTCCACCTCCATAGCTCCGTGATGAAGTCCCCTCGCTGTACAAATCGGATCCCAGACTCTAGCTTCGGCTTCATCGGAGAAATGGGCGGGCTAGGTCATCGACTACGATGCCGAAGATGATCTACGTCGAGGCATCACAAGATCAAGCTCCCACTTCACCAAGTCATGAAACTTGTGAAGAAAACACCCTATACTACTTGTCAAGAGGTAGAGGATGAAGAAATAGGAAGTGGGTTCACTTTAGAATTGGATTTCTCACTCTTTTCATTAAATCACCATTGATGGAAGCAAGGTTTTCTTCTTGAAGAAGAAGAAGAAGAAGATGATAGAATATCATAAGTATTTCCAAAAAGAATAATAAAATGAATACTTATCATATCCTAACCTTGGTCAAGTGTAGAGAGTTAACTAGAGTTTAGATGAATGGTTAGGGTTTATAGAAGAAGACAAAGTGGTCACTTGGTCAAAGCTTCATGAAGCTTCAACAAGCTTCAAGTTTGAAAGCAACCATTTTGTTTTTCTTTTCACTTTTATCCAAAAATGAAAAGATAAATAATTAAGTGAAAAGAAACCCTAATCATTCACTAAACATGGTTTAAGTCTTTACACAAATCCAAGTGAGTATGTATCATCAAACATGATACAATCGAGTGCACAAAACTATATCATATATACCATGTGCACATGCGAGTGATTAAATCCATCTTAAGTGAACCGATACCAGTTAATGCAAAGTAATATATCAAATATATAATTATGCATTAAATCATTAAATCAACACTTGATTTAATGATCCGGTTATATCGCATATAACCGACTAATATCAACAGTAACAACTTATCGAATCAACACTTGATCCGATAACCCGGCTATATCGCATATAACCGATCAATGTCACAAATCGCGAGAATCGAATACAGTATCACATACTGGTATCATTCTCGATCCCGCACATATCTCATATGCGCTCCTATTTCGTTTCGCTTGAGCCAGGAAACCTCTGTGTAGGACTCTAAAGACTCGTCAATACGCCGGCAGCAGGTGATGATCCTATCAAACACCCACAAGCCGCAAGCGGTCTGCTAAACGTAATGGCCACCCGGGTATTGAGCGATCAGAAGTTCGACGAGCAAGCCCGCTTATACTCCTTTGAATCCAACCAGTAACACTTACCGTACAGTCCGGTCTCGTCGTCTGATTTATCGCATATCTCGCCTAGGGGTGGTAAACGTCAGACCCCAATAGCTCGATAAGTCGTGTCGATATGAGGTCTATAACAATTCGAGAAACTACAGGTAACACTTACCAGTAAATCTCAGCAACCCTGGCCAGGGATTTCCGGTTATAGCCAATCGAACACAGCGCAACATCAACTCCCTATACCGGGAGAGACGAATCCCCTCCTATCGCTCATTGCCTCTATGTGATTCGGGACTGTACCCAAAAGCCACCGTTTTGCATGCCCTCTTGGACGTGGTAAGGTGGAAATCAAAGCACAGTGGGAACCACACAAGACTCTATGACGATCTCGGGTCAACAGACTACTCTGTACCAGTGTCACCAGAGAACTGCCATCTGACGTAAGGTATAATACCATCTGGGAGTTCTCGGCGAGTCCGTCCAGTGAACCCAGTCTCCACTGAGCACCCGTATATCATCTCTGATGTCAAACACCAATGGATATGGGATCATCCATCGCCCATCTGTATGGGTCGAGAAGGTATACGCTAGTCTACTCTGGTATATCGATGCCCCGTCTCGATACACCCACGACTAGGGACCTTGAAGGATGTACTTATGGACTACCATGTCCCCACTAGTATGATCCACATCATAGTCCAGGTAGTCAAGTACATATCCTAAGGGCTTTACCAACATGTAACAGAGAGACAATTAGTATACACGTTAAGGTAAAGAGCAACCAGATAGCATACTATCATGTCGAGCAAGAAAGTCCTCTCTATATATGTCCAAGCACCCAATACAATATACATCCTATGTATAGTAATGGCCTCTAGAGCATACATATAACTAACACCCGGGGCAAGCAGACTCGTATTATTAGACGGTGAGCCTGGAAGGGGAGCACTACCTACCGGTGATAGTATTTGGACTCGGCGGTTATCCGGAGGATACCGACCGGAGTAGTGAGATGGATATGAGGGCCGACCAAGGTGTGCGGCGCCTGAGGGCCGATCTGAGGATGCGGCGCCTGAGATATATGAGGATTTACGTGTCGATGCTGGACACGGGTTTCATGATGTTTCGAGTGTCGATACTGGACACTCAGCTTCCATGATTTTGATGTGTCGTGAGGGACACACGTTGATTATATCCTCATACTTTCATGTATATGCTTTTATGATATTTACATGCATGATGTTGTTGTGTCATTGGTTGACACGTGGACAAGATCTACATGCATACATACATTGATTATATGGTGGACGGGATCCACATGCATTCATGCATTGATTATGGTTGGATGATATCCACGTACATATAGACATTGAGTATATTGTTGGCACAAATGTAGATACAGTCACCCTAGATATCATAGTATTACCTTTATGATATAGTTGACCTAGGGAATCGTTATTTTATTCGATTTCTACCTGTTGATTTTTTCTACTCACGAGTTGGCAACTCACCCCCGTTGTGCCACAGTTCATGCAGGTTGACCGCATGGATCCGTAGCGGCATCGCTGGCTCACCGCTTGCATTCGGGTGTTTTGCTTTGGTAGGTGGTACATATTGGATCGTGCCACTATTGTATTACTATTCATTTTGTATCTATTCAACTCCATCAATCAAACTAGTATTTGTATAAGTAATGAGACTTAGTGAGACTTGTGGTTGCGAGACTTAGAGCGAGGGATTTTCCGCTACTTGTGGTTTTGATATCTTGCTTATTTCTTTATGTTTTGTGGCGGACTTCGCCGTTGGGTGTTGTATACTTATATTTATGCTTTGCGTGGTTGTGGATCCGCCGATTGGCAAAGAGCTAGCTCCCGCTTAGGGATGCCTTTATTATCATTATGTTTTTGTGGTTTTGGATCAAAATATACAAAGGAGGTGCTGCCCAAATTTTAAAAAAAGACGAACATGTTTTCAACTAGTAAAATTTACTTGCATTTTCATATTCCATCATTTATGTATTTAAGAAAACTTATGATTTTCACCATAACTTTATTTCAAAATATCAGCTCTTTATTTTCTTAAAAAGGTTTAGATCTCTGGGTTTCAGCTTACTTGATTTACGTTACGCCTTTAGACGTGGCGTGATTCAAGTGCCGGTCACGAGCTAATATTTTCGGGTTGTGACAAAAGGTATGTCGAAAGATTTAGCCGATGAGCCTGGCAGGTTAGGTGCACTGCCTACCGGTGATAGTTTTAGACTCGGCGGTTATCCGGAGGATATCGACCGGAGTCGTGAGATGGATATGGGCCGATTCGTACTGCCGGAGCCCGCGGTCCGTTCCCGGCAGACGGAGCCCATGGTACGTGGATTTACGTGTCGATGCTGGACATGAGTATTTCCTGATGTTTCGAGTGTCGATGTTGGACACTCAGGTTCCATGAGATTTACAAATATGAGGGTCGGTCCTGGTGACGACGCCTAACAGATGAGTATTTATGTGTCAATGGTGGACACTAGTTTTCATGATATTTTCGGGTGTCGATGTTGGACACTCAGGTTCCATGAGACTTACAGGATATGAGGGCCGCTCTGAGGATGCGGTGTCTTGGGTTTTGGGATTTAGATTGTCTTGATGGACACTGGTCCTGCCACAATGAGGATTCCTTGAGGATGATATATTTTATCCCATACTCAACATTTATTTGATATGCATTGCTTCATGTATTAGTAGTACCTGATAGAGTACCTTTCATGACTGTTGCATATACATATTGCCATTTATTGCTATCAGATTGCTTGTAATAGATTATCGCAGTACGTGCATACCTGCGATTACCTGCTTATGTTATTTACTATTCACGAGTTGGCAACTCACCCCCGTTATGCCACAGTGTTTTGCAGGGTTGACCCTCAAAGTAGTCGCGGCAGGTCTTCATATTATCTCTACTTTTACGGATACCGCTACAGTTGGTTATGAGGCCTTTTGCAATAGGTGGGTTTCGAGGTTATCCGTTTGTGTACCTTGTATATCTTTTGTTGGATCTATTACTCTCCATCTACCACCTTCATGTATTTGACTTAGAGACGAGTTGTGAGGATCGATGTTGTATTATTTTGTGACTCTAGATGTCTTTTATGTTGCTGTCACTTTATATCGTCAATTTCTTCGCTACGGGTCGTATATCTGGTGGCTTTTTCCGCCTTTGGGCGTGGATTTTCTCCCGTTTGGGGATGCTTTACTTATATTCTATGTTGTACCAGTTTTCGTGGCTAGTTTTTATAAAGGAGGTGCTGCCGAAATTTTTTAAGAAAGTAAATTTGGACTTTAAAGAATTTTTACTTGAGATTTCCAAAAGTTTTTGACAATGTTCTTATCACTTACTATTTTTGACGGTTTAGATTTCCTGGGTTTTCGGCTTACTTAGATTGCGTTACGCATGTGGACGTTACGTAGTTTAAGGGCCGTCACGTGCCAAATTCGGGTCGTGACATAGATGCTAGTGAAGGGCATGGGTGTGTGAAAGTAGGGATCAGAAGACGCTGAATGCAAAGATGATGTTTTGAAGGAGTCAAAGAATTGTTGTCCGAATGAATTGAATGTTCAAGAAGTATGTGTTGAGTTTCGAGGTCAGGTTCGTTTAAAAACTGGAGTTTATCCTTAAAAAGTTCAGCAAATGAATGGTTCATAGGATGTTCCCAAATTGTTTTTGACTCAAAGTCACCAAGAATATCAAGTTCATCCGCAAATATCTCTTCAAAATTCCGCATGAAAGACTGTTTCTCAAGGCTGTCTTCCTCCCTATGATCCTCCATAATCCTACTCTCATTGCTACAGCTCACAACTCCCAATACGAGTTCTCCCTCATCACATTTATATATGGGTAGGCTCAATTCATCTAAAAAAGTAGGTTCCCACACTAACGTTTCTTCCGAAACAATATCAATAGGTGGTACAAAAATTGTGGGTTCCTGATCCTTGATTTCCTCTAACAATCTATCCTAACCATGCCCATCAAATTCACAAGCTCCCTCTTCTAAAATTAGTGTGCAAAAATCTGTCGGTGCAAGAATTTCTTCTTCAAGTAGTATATCGGTTAAATCAACCTCTAGATCATAAGTGACAAGAGGCTCAGTAGGTACCTAAAGGCTAGTGTTGGACTGACTTAGAGGGTTTTGTTGTTTGTCCTGATAATGCTCAGTCAACTCAATTGCATCATCACATATGAAATCATCAAAATTTATTTGATCGTTTATCTCACTCAGGTGACTTCCTAGATGACACATATTAACATTATTGGGTTTTGATTGACAGCGTTCACTCCCTAGAATCCGCACAGCTAAATATTTCACTTGTTCTTCGATTCTAGCCAATGATTGAGCTTGAGCATGAAACAATTGCTCAGATTGTTGTATGAACAGGGCTAGCGTCGCAGCTGTTTTATTCTCGACTGCAGTCATCACTTCAATTATCTTCTCTAAAGCGGTCAACCTAGCATCCATCTCACTATCATACCCTAATGGAGTGTCAGTTGTTTCAGGTTGGGGGGTTGTGATGGTGGTGATGCTAAAGCAGTCATCCTATCGACCTCTTTCTCTAAATTTTCAATCATTTGATCTATGTTTGAAGTGGGAATGGGTTCAAGAGTGTTATGTAGGTGACCGATATCAAAATTCTGGGACGGTTGGCCACCCCCTAGGAAAGGACAGTTTTTATGAATGTGGGAAGAATTATGGAAATTCGAACAAAAGAATTTGGTATGAGTATAAACAAAAGAATGTGGATCGTGAAGAATCAAATCAAAATGTGTATCACCCATATCAACAAGAATTCACAAAAATCATAAAAATAAAGAATATCACACCCCTAGCAGTCTATGTTATGCTAAGTGAACTAGACCTGCTCAAGAACCTGATTTTCGAAGTAAAACTGTGTCGAGAAACGTGCTCAAGATTTACGGATCACAAAACCAGGTAAGTGCAGAGATAAGGGGAGGTTTTCCAACGCTTTCGCGAAGTTCCTTAATTAGAATAACCATTTCTCATTTGGCGGTTTCGCCGTGAACACTTTCCTGGACACATTGTGAACGATATACCGTTATGCGGTGTTCTAAACACAGTTAACTTCTCCTAATGAGCGTGAAGTCCTTCAACTCAGATTATAATTGATTTTAAAGTTACCGTGGGTATGCAAGAATGCAGTTTTGTGATTTGTAGGCTACGGAGAAAGGTGATGAAATCCTTTACAGTATCTTGTTTGGTTTCGTGCCCTTAATATCCGTATTAAGATGCAAATGCGCAAATCAATAAAAGAATTTAAGAAATCAATCAAGCAAGCAATTCTTTTTCATTTTAAGCTTAAGTGCTGCAACAAATACGGGTTAGTTCTCTGTTTAATGGTGGCAAATTGTGCGAAGAATCCTACAAAAGATAGAATATTCGAATACATCGGATTTGAGCGAAAGTGTTAGAAAAATACGTACCGATGTGATTTTGGTTGAGAAACCCCCGTTGAAGTGATTACGGGTATTTGAATGTTCGCTTATGGGGGTCAAACTACCCGGATCTTTGGCACTATACTTCACTAACGTCATGCAATTGAATTTGAATCTTACTCTGCACGATCGCTTCTCGTAATCCTGTCGAAATTTGAAAATGTCGGAAAATACGATATTTAGTGTAAAAAGTGATATATCTGCCCAAACTCCTGCACACACATAATTATAAAAATCAAACAATACTACTAGAATACTAATAATGCACTGGAGACACCACAGAAGAAAAAATTCCAAAACACCTAAAGGGGGTCGGCGGCGCCGGATTTTTGATGAATGTCGCCGGCCAATTTTAAGAGTTGGGTGCTCGAATTTTGTGTGGCTCCTCCAGGATGTATTATTATTCTACTGGTATACATTGATTTTTTTATTTAATTGCACGGTGATAGAAGGTCATAACAACAGAGAACAAAGTTAGAAAATTAGTGTTGTGTTAGTTTTGAAAAAAATTGCGTTAATAGTTAGTTTGTTAGTACGAACCAGAAATAACAATACCTAATGAATACCAACTCCCCGACAACGACGCCAAAAACTTGTTGGGACTTTACCCGCGCGCGCAAACGTGCATGTTCTGGAAATAGAATGGTTTTGGAAATATTGTACACGTGAGCTCGGTCTCGTTTTAAAATTTATAAAACCGCAAGTGCACGACCCATTGTAGTGAGCCGGAAAGTACGAGTTGATCCACAGGAAATTGGATATTAGGTTTTGTTGCTTAAGGTTCGAGAAACAAAAGAATTGAGTTTGTTGTCACGAAATATAAAATACGAAAATATAGAAACAAGTTAAAGAAGAAAGGTGGCTGTGGCTTTGGCTCGGATGGTTGAATCGCGGCGATTTCTTCAACGCTCCCTTGATCATGAGTTGTCCGTCCTTGTGTCGATCCTGACGTGAAGCATGACTTTTCAAGACGGTTGCGAAGCACAAGTCATCAAGTTGCCGATATTCGACGCAAAACATGAAACGAATCCGTCTTATTCATTTATCGTTTATATGTCCAAGCTTGAGGTATCAACACTAAGCACAAGGGTTAGTAAGCATACGACAACATCTAAAACACAAATTAGCGAGTGAGAGCAAGTAGCTTTAGTGTTAACTTTGCTAAGTGTTTGTGATAGTATAGGGTATTTGAAGCTAAGAGCTTTGTCAAGCCACTTGATCACAAAATACCATATCTAAACTTAGCAAACTTAACACTAAATTGATTTTAACTTAAACATTGTAAAATGGATAAAGGTGTGAATATGGTATATGAAGAGGTTACCTTGTAACAATGGTTTCAAAATACCATATCACAAAATAGCATAGAACAATCTTTAAGTTAGAATCACATTGAAGCATATTAAACATTAACAAAAGGAGGAGGAAGGCAAAGCCATTCATCTCACATCCTTACCATCACCACAACCAAAAGATTAGTTACACATCATAAAAAGAAAAGCAAGTAACAAAAAGAAGTAAAGAAACAAAGCAATAACAAATATATCAACACTTGAATGAGTTGAGATACAAGGTGTTGTTTACTTGTTCAACCTCCAAAATGAAGCTCTCAAAAGAAAGCTCCAAAAGGGAAGAAGAAGAAGAAACCAAGCTAGGCTCACACAACTCTCAAGCTAAACCAAAAAACTAAACTAATGAAATGGGTATTGAAATATACATATATTTTTTACATCCCCACTCACTAAATCTTGTTCTGGTATTTATAGACATCATACCAGAATAAACAAACAATATATATTGGATGATGTGACCCAAAGAAATGCTCAGAGAAAAATATGAGACAAGAGAGGCTAGGGGGCCGGCGATGCCGGACTTTTGGGGAGTCTCGCCGGTTTTGTAGTGACAATTTGGGCTCATGTTGGTATGGTGAACTCAAGTGCACTGCATGATCCTGCTGGTGTTGTTTGATTTCTTTATAAACCTATGGTGTGTGCTCAGTAGAATTGGAGGGAAACTTGCACTTTATATCACATCATAACTTTTAGCATTTATCATTCTCACATGCCCACTTGCACAAATTGTGCCAAGGCACCCCCCACCATGGTCCAAGTCTCAAAGAGCATGTGCACACTTGTAATGTGTTGGACCGAAATTGTGTACACATGTTTATTTGCAAAATAACCTTTTGGATATCTATCGGTTTTCTGTTCTGATTGCAGTGTCGGCTCACAAATGTCATATCCGTGATTTTGAGTATGTTTTCTAGTGTTTTGTCATGAATACTTGTAATCTGTATTTACTGAGCAGACACTGGTTAATAGTACCGATATATAACAAAATTGATAATGAATCAGTGGTATTAAAATGCAGTTTTCTATGATGAACAAATGTCAAAATCCAATACGAAAATCAAACATGATATAATTAAGACTATAACATGTATATAGTACGCACCTTGCGAAATTATCTGAACAACCGAATAAAAGTGCATGCAAAATCCTTTTCAAATCGCCGTGCGATGTGCAAATCACGGCACAAGTAGCGGACGTGCATTTTAAAGAAAATAGCTATATATATTTACATATCATTTGTTTAACATATACGTCCTTCCCTTTAAAAATGGTTTAGAAGGGTTTTCTTCATAAAGTTTTCCGTGTCACTCACGGACACGTAGGAAAATAATAAGACTATAGCTCCTTTTGAAAATCCCTTCGGTAAGTATTGATGCATTCAAAAATACTCAGGTACTGTCCTCAGACCAGTCCTGCTCAGTTACTAAACCATATAGTATATATCGTAAAAACATGATGCTCGAAATGAAATCGATCTCAAATAAAGTATACAAAAATGCCACGTGCGTCTGGTGCGCACAGAAATTGAAATCAAATACAGGTGCCACAAATGTGCACAGAAACAAAACTAAGTGCAACGGGTGTGCACGGAAGTATCTGTCAAGTGCAACCGGTGTACCTGACGACAATACCGGGTGCATCTAATGTGCACGAAGAATCTCGATTAAGCGCATCTGGTGTGCAAAAAATCACATCAAGCGCGCCAAGCGTGCGCAAGAATATCAATCAAGTGCACGAGGTGCACGGAATATAAATCCAGTGCACTAGAGTGCACGAAAACAATATCGTAGTCAACGGTATACGACATACACCAAATCAAATCAAGTATACTACGGCATATAAACTCATAAGCATGTGCAACTGCGTGCTCGAAACCATATCGAAGTACTGAAAGCGCGTAACTACACCGAATACATAAATCAAAATCATTTGCAATACTATATGCACGAAATCAAATCAAGTATCTCAGAGTGTATAAAATCGACATCAAGTGCAAATGGGTATGCACAAAAACGAAATCAGCCCAACTGATATATAAAAATACGAATCAAGTGCAACTATGGTGCACATAAGAAATATCAATCATTAAACAAACCGTCAAAATAACAAAATAAAAACGACGAAAACGTGATATCTGAATCACCTCCTCTCCTTCAATGTCGAAAGGTGCCGGTGCATCCAAGGCTGGCAGAGCAAGAATATCTACTTGCTTCTTACCTATGGTCTGGCATCCTCTGCTCTTAGATCCTCATTTCTCTCCGCGGATCACCAGTTACATGACTCATCAGCTCGACAACCCGATTAGGAGTAATGACGGAAACAGTCCCGTTCTGGCGCTTCTCTGAAGATCTCCTAACCAATTATCACGGTCACTCGTAACGTATCACGTCAGCGATGGCAATCTCTAGCCCACTAAGTGTGCGCGACACAATCGATCCTAGTTCAAGTCTTTATCGTGAAGTACTCTCGAAAGATCCTGTCGGGGTCTCTTCCAATCTCATCTCTGCCGAACTGCCCGGGAGTTATCACTCTTTACTTAACCCATTTCTTATTCCAGGACAGCTGCATTCTCATCACGACGTTATTCTGGAAAGGTGGCCGTATCTAACGCCTCTGCGTGCGTAATAAATCTCTGACATCCACAAAGTGGAATGACAACTCGTGAGGGTCTCGTACGAACCTCTTACTTCGCTTTCCTTTAATATGGACCAATTCAGAATCATCTCCTCGTAGCTGTGTGGACTGCTTTCCAATTGGCGATACTTGTATTTAGAGTCTCTTTCGAAGCTACGAACTCGGCATCTTTAATATCCTGTAGAAGGCATCTGGCCAGTTGCGTCCTTGGGAACTCGTCCAAGTCATTGAAGTAGTGCTCCTTTGCTCATCCTTTCTCAATTGACTCACAACACGTCTGTGTGAGGTTCCCTTCTAGCTGAAGATAGCCAATTGATGACCTCGTATCGAAGCATCCAAATGAACAAAAGGTCCTAGTCTTATCCAAGTATGAGTAGCGATCTTCTAATACATCCCTGTGTATAAGCTCATGCTGCATTAGCTTCAAACGTCTGGGGGAGATATCTTGTCAATCTCAGCTACAGCTGGTTCATCTGTCCGCACGGTAGACAACGCCTCAATCATCTGGAGTAGACGGCACATTAACAGTCTTCACATTCCGGCTGACCTCTAGCAATGGCCCAATCATCTGGCGCAGATCTGAACGTTCGCGTCAGCGAAAAATCCTAGTAAAATAATAAATCAATGCGTTCGTATGTTACCAGAATGCCTCCTGGTCAGTCCTCGTCCATGACGAGCTCGCTTTGACCGCATCTCTAACCACAGCTCTCTCTGCTCGTGTAGCCAAGGTAACGGAAACCGTAATCCAAAATCGATGAGGATAGATCACATGAACGAATAAATTGCAGTGCATAAGAAAAGTACATCCTAAGGCTTCTTAAGCAAAGTAGCGTATCGTAAGTATGCCGCAGAACATAAACACGGTACGTCACTCTACTTAAGTCACCTAATCCATCAACCAAGGTTAACCTACGCGATGAAAGTTCGGGTCTAATAACCCCTTCGGCCAAGTCTAAGTTTCGTAAGGTCAAGCTTAGGTTCCAAAATATATATATACGCCCTAGACTCTGCATAGTCAAATCTAGACTCGAACCAAGGTTAAACATAACACTCTGATACCAACTTTTTCACTACTTGGAAAAGGCACGCGACTGGCACTTGAATCATGTGAAATCTATAGGACTCCACCTAATTTAAGTAAGCCAAAAGCCTAGAAACCTAAACCTTTTTAGGGAAAATAGTGGAGGTGAAGTTTTGAAATAAAGGTTTAATGAAATCAGGTTCTTCCTTTAAAACATAAGTAGTTTCATAGGAAAACAATGTTTTGTAACTATCTTAAAAATATATTTCGTCGTTTGAAATTTGGGCAGCACCTCCTCTGTATATTTTAACCCGAAAACAATACACAGTAATAATAAGAATAGGCATTCCCAAGAGGGAGCTAGCTCTTCGCCAATTGGCGGAAACAACCACGCAATGATATAAATATACAACACCGAAGGCGAAGATCAAAACACAAAAAGAAAATAAAGAAACCAAAGCATCATCAAGAAACCAGAAACAATAATAAATACATGTGCGTGACTCTAAGTCCGAAAGAATATACAACTCGAGGTTTCTAAGTCTACAAATATACATAGTCTGGTTGATAGAGCTTTTAACTAGATACAACCAAATGAATATATAAGTATATAATGGTGGTCACGATGCAAAAGTATCCCACCTATCAATCCAATCACCATGAAGAAGGTAGTGTGCCAGCAAACCGCAACGGAACCTGTGCGGTCGAACCTGCAAGAAAACCGTGGCACAACGGGGGTAAGTTGCCAACTCGTGAGTAGAAGACATCACCGAGTAGAAACCGAATATATGACTATCTCCTAGATCATACAGTACAGTAATAATATAATAATAATGTTAGGAATATGTATGCCCTAGGGGCCATTATTGTTGATTCAGTGGATGCTTGGACATATATATAGAGGACTTTCTTGCTCGACATGATAGTATGCTATCAGGTTACCTTTATCTTAACATTTAGACTGGTATTTATACTGTCTGTCTCTTACATGTTGATAAAGCCCTTAGGATATGTACTTGACTACCAGGACTATGATGAGATCATACTAGTGGGGCAAGGGTGGTCCAAAAGTACATCCTTTAATCAGTTCCTAGTCGAGGGAATATCGAGACAGGGCATCGATATTCCAGAATAGACTAGTGTGTACGTTTCTTATCCCTTAGAGGGTGATGGTTGATCCCACAACGATTGGTGTGTGACATCAAAGATTGTACACAGGTGCTCATTGGAGAATGGATACACCGAACATGACTCGCCAAGGACTCCTATGTGGTAGTATACCTATCGTCAGATAGTGGTCCTTTGGTGACACTGGTACAGGTTAGTCTGTAGACCCGAGATCATCATAGAGTCTTGTGCGGCTCCCACTGTTCTTTGATTTCCTCCCTACCACGCTCAAAGGAGACATGCAAACAGGTGGATTTTGGGTACAGTCCCGAGTCGTATGGAGGCAATGAGCGATAGGAGGGGTTTCGTCTCTCCTGGTATTGGGAGTTGATGTTGCGCTATGCTCGATTGGCTATAACTGGAAGTCCCTGGCCAGGGCTGCTTATGAGATTTATTGATAAGTGTTATCAGTAGTTTCTCAACCTGTTATAGGCCAGACATCGGCATGACTTATCACGTTACCGGGGTATGACGTTTACCACCCCTAGACATAATTTGCAACATATCAGACGAAGAGACCAGACTGTACGGTAGTGTTACTAATAGGCTTCATGGAGACTATGGACAAGCTTGCTTGTTGATCTTCATATCACTCAATACCCGAGTAGCCGTTACGTCCAGCTAGTACCGCTGACGGCTTGTGGGTGTGTCATGACCCAAAAGTTAGGCCCGTAACCGGCACTTAAACTACGTAACGTCAACAGGCGTACGCAACTTAAGTAAGCCGAAACCCAGAAATCTAAACCACCCAAAAATGGATAAACGGAGAAAAACATAGTTTGAAACATTCGGAAAATCTCAAGTAAAATTCTTAAATTTAGTTTTCTTTCTTGAAAATTTCGGCAGCACCTCCTTTGTAAAAACCAACCCCGAAAACGGGTACAACATAAAATAAAAATAAAGCATCCCAAACGGGAGCAAATCACGCCCAACGGCGGATGAAACCACTACAAGCATATATACGACGCCGTAGTGAAGAAATATAAATGAAAACAACAAAGGGAGGTAAAAACATTATAACCAGACCGGCTCCTACGAGCATGGCACCCAAAGTCATCAAAAATATATACAACACCGAATCCTCACAACTCGTCTCTAAGTCAAATACAAGAAGTGGTAGATAGAGAATACTAGATCGAACAAAAAGATATCCAAAGTACATAAACGGATCACCGCGAACCCACCTAATAGCAACGGCCACACAGCCAACTGTAGCGGTATCGACAAGTATAGATAAGAAGGCGCCCTGCCGTGACTACACCGAAGGTAAGTCCTGTAAACACTGTGGCACAACGGGGGTGAGTTGCCAACTCATGAATAGTAAATAACATCATACTGTAATCGCAAGTATGCACGAACAACGATAAATCTATCACATGTAATCTGATAGCATAAGTCTGGCAATATGAATATGCAACAATCATGTAAAGGTACATCATCAGGGTACTACTAATACATAAAGCAATGCATATCAAAATAAATCCTCAGTGTGGGATGATATAAATAAACTCATGCACAAATCATAAGCATGGAAAAACCAGGTGTAAATCAACAACACCTCAAATCCCAAAATCCTCCGATCGGCCCTCCGATCGGCCCTATAAATCTCATGTAACCTGAATGTGAAACATCGACACCCGAAATATCATGAAAAATGGTGCCCAGCATCGGCACATAAATACTCGTATCCATACGTTCCTTGAATCCTAAGTGTCCAATATCGACACTTATGATCCACGTATCGGTCCTCTGATATCCATACGTTCCTCGAAACACAAGTGTCCAATATTGACAATTGTGATCCACATATCGGTTCCTCTGAAATACATACGTTCCTCGAAACCCAAGTGTCCAACCTCTACACTTGTGTTCCACGTATCGGTTCCCAATATCCATAAATCTCTTGGAAAATAAGTGCCTAACATCGACACTAGAAATCCCCAAATCGCATGAAAACATATCTCAAATGCGTAAATCCATGTAATATAACATATGCAACATAGAACCACAATATGAGCATAACACGGGAAAAGTCCGCTATTTAAATGCATCAAGTCATTAAATATATCAAGCGGTTCCCCAGTATCCGAATCCCATAAATATATATAACAACGTCCCATACCACCGATATATATATCGTATAAAACTGAACATGTAACAATAGCAAAGTATATGTGTGGGCATGTAGGTATAGCAAGGCATATGTGTAAGCATGTAGGTATAGTAAGGCATATGTGTAAGCATGTAGGTGTACAGGTATGCTATATGTCATATGCACCATCGCACAAGAATAAATGCCTCTATGTCGCTAACCAATAGCAAGGTATATCATATGAATATCTGTGTTGTGCGTATCATTGCGGTTACCGACAGTTTGTGTGTAGCATACAAAAGGTGCTCGTGCAATATGGACTGTCAATAATAGTGCAGTGTACAATAGGTACATGTTCAGGCACAACAAGTAGCTATATGCAATGAAGTTCATATGCTATCAACTCGTATGCGAATAATCTGTAAGTCCATGCTACCTCTCCCGGTACTTTCGGGCATGCGGAATTTGGTGAAAAACAATTTTCTAGAGGCGGTAACATGGACTCAAAACCGGATCTTTGTTAAACATCTAACTAACATCCTAACTAGAGTTTACCTACTCGGTTAGGGGGGCTATACTTTTCTTGAACTCCTTCGTCTTCGACTCCTTCCGGTGTACGGATCGGCCTCACCTCGTCGTCTCCTTGCGCCGAAGATGGATCCACCCGAAAGCTTCTACCTTTGGCTTCTTCTTCGAACTTTGAAGAAAACTAGATCACTTGGCTTGCTAGGCCTTGTGAACTAGAATGAGTAGAGGAATGTTTTGGTGTCTTTTTATCTCTAAGGCAATGAGTCTCAACACATGAGAATGGTTTGCCTTGAGGTAGAGAGAGCAAGAGGAAGAGGGAGAGCTTGAGAATTAGAGAGCTCAAGAGAGAGAAAGCAAATGATAGAATGAACCATACTCATCTCATTCTCACCTCTCATAATCCAAAAGCCATCATAACAAAAATAGTAATCAAGTATTGTGTAAATGGTTTAAGTCAAAATGGCTATATCATTTCATGCACTCATTTTGCATAAATAAACAAGCAAGCAAAAGTCTTTGCCATGGAATGATAGCCATTGTCATGATGATGGTCAACTAGTCCAACCTAGTTAACCGGTCAACAAAGTCAACAAGTCAACAAAGTCAACCCCTCAACAACCATGTCACTATAATACTTAATTAATATTAATGTTAATCATATATCATATTCTCATTAGGGTTAAGCAAAAGTCAACAGTCAACAGTCAACTGTCAACAGTCAACAACCCCAATGAGAATACTCTGCCTCTGTCTCTCTGTCAACTGTGCATACACACCCGCATCCGCGTTCTGAGGAACACGAACACAAACGAGATAAAATCAATCCCAAAACGTACACTAGGATCCGGCTTAAACCAAAGCCCGCTAGTGTTAACTGTCCGGACACTGTACGCGCACAAGTGCACGGATGTGACCGGACCCTGTCGCAAAACCATGCGACCTGTCGCAAAACCATGCGATCTCTACTCTTTTGCCTAAAGGCGAATAGTTTTCTGTGTGGGACTCTAAAGACTCGACACTACGCTGGCAGTGGGTTTAACCACAGACCGCAAGTGGCACTAGCTGTGCGTAACGGTCCCCAGGTAGATGCCGACAAGAAGATTGACGAGGTGAAACCCATCTGAACTCCTACTGAGTCTGAATGTGACAATCTCTGTACATTCCGGTCTGTTCGTCTGATACATCACATGGCGGGCCTAAGGGGGCGGTAAACATCAGTCCCCTAATAGCGGTAAAAGTCGTGTCGGAGTGAAGCCCAATACACCCTGAGATAACACTGGAAGCCTACCAGTATACCCCGCGTGCCCTGGCCTGGGACTACTCGTGTAATGGCTCTCCTAGACACAGCGCGATGTCAACCCCCAATACCGGGAGAGGCGAATCCTGTCTAACCGTCACTGCCTCCAAGTGCTTCGGGACTGCACCCAACTACTACCTGTTTGCACGACTCCTTTGAGCCGTGGTAGGGTAGTAATCAAAGTACAGTGGGAACACACTCGAGGCGAAGTGACAGTGTCAAGTCAGCGGACTAAGCTGTACTCATGTCACCTGGGAACTGATAACTGACGATTGGTATAATACCAACCGGTCAGTTCCCGACGAGTCCTGTCCAGTGTACTCGTAACCTAACGAGCACCCGTATACTATCTCCAGTACGATGTACTGATGGCTGTGGGACAGACCACCTCCCACTCTGGGATGAGAAGCGCATATGCTAGTCTACTCCGGAGTATCGATGCCCTGTCTCGATAATCCTGCGACTAGGGACCTGCATAAGGATGTGCTTATAGATTACCCAGCCCCACTAGTGTGACTTCCATCACAACGCTGGTAATCAAGCAAAGATCCTAAGGGCTCCACTAATGTGCATAGGTGATATACTAAAATAAACACATGTACACATTGAAGTAGAAACAAACCAAGTAGCATACTACTATTTTGAGCAAGATTGTATATACAAGGTGAATATCCTAAGCTTCCATTAAGTAATATACAAACTAGTATGATACAGTAATGGCCTCTAGGGCATATACACTAACAATCTCCCACTTGCACTAAGGCCATGTACTGGCGTATCGAAGACCTATCATCTCGATCAGCCGCTCGAACTGAGTCTGGGGAAAGGCCTTGGTGAATGGATCTGCAGTGTTATCTTCTAAAGCAACCCTCCGAACCTCGATCTCCTGGCGATCCACGATCTCCCTGATCAGGTGATACCGCCTCAAGATGTGTCTGGATCTCTGATGGGACCTGGGTTCCTTCGCTAAAGCTATAGCCCCGTTGTTGTTGCAATACAGAGGTATTGGATCAACAATGGACGGAACCACCTGAAGTTCTTTCAAGAACTTCCTCATCCAGACAGCTTCTTTTGCGGCATCAGATGCAGCGATGTATTCCGCTTCCATCGTCGAGTCTGCAACGGTTTCCTGTTTGGAACTCTTCCAACACACCGCCCCTCCATTGAGGGTGAAGACAAAACCCGACATGGACTTGGAATCATCCTTGTCACCCTGGAAGCTGGAGTCAGCAACGGCCTCGATCTGGAGGTCTTTTCCGCCATACACCAAGAACATCTCCTTAGTCCTCCTCAGGTACTTGAGAATGTTCTTTACCGCTATCCAGTGTTTCTCCCGAGGGTTTGACTGATACCGGCTTACTACACTCAGTGCATAAGCTACATCCGGTCTGGTACACAACATCGCATACATTATAGAGCCTACCGCAGAAGCGTAGGGTATAATAGACATGCGATCCCTCTCCAAATCAGTCTTGGGAGACATCTCTTTAGAGAGGGTGATCCCGTGACAAGCCGGTAGGTTACCGCGCTTGGAATCTTCCATACTGAATCTCTTCAGTATGGTGTCGATGTACCTGGACTGTGAAAGTCTTAATATCCTCTTGGATCTATCACGATGGATCCGGATCCTCAGGATGTATGAGGCATCACCCAGGTCTTTCATGGAGAACCTGTGTGACAAGAACCCCTTGACAGATTGTAGCATAGGAATGTCATTTCCTATTAAGAGAATGTCATCCACGTATAAAACGAGGAATACTACAGTTCTCGTTACAAATCTACTATAGATGCATGGTTCATCTGGATTTTTGATAAAGCCAAATTCCTTGACCGTCTCATCAAAACAGATGTTCCAACTCCGCGATGCCTGCTTTAGTCCATAGATGGACTTAAGCAACTTGCACACCTTTCCGCTGCTCCCACTCTGAATGAAAACCTCTGGTTGGTCCATATAAACACACTCCTCTAAATTTCCATTTAGAAAAGCGGTCATTACGTCCATCTGCCAGATCTCATAATCGTAGAAGGCAGCAATGGCAAGAAGGATCCGAATGGATTTCAGCATAGCTACTAGAGAAAAAGTCTCGTCATAGTCCAAACCAGGTCTTTGACGAAAACCCTTTGCAACCAGTCTAGCTTTATAGGTCTCAACCTGTCCATCTACACCAATCTTCCTTTTGAAGATCCACTTGCATCCTACGGGTTTTACTCCGTCTGGAGCAATGTCCAACGTCCATACCTTGTTGGTGTACATAGACTCCATTTCGGTCCGCATTGCATCCAGCCATTTTACCGAGTCAACGCTCTGAACAGCCTGCTGGAAGCTAGTAGGCTCATCATAATCTATGATGCAATCCTCTCTATCCCCGTCTATGAGAAAACCGTAGTATCTCTCGGGCGGATGAGACTGCCTACTACTCCTGCGGAGCGGCGTAGGAATGTCTTGTTCTTTTGAACCCTCTGGTTCTACTAAGCTTTCAGTAATAGTCTGTGGTTCTGGAATTTCTTCCAGTTCTACTGCGCTCCCACCAATTTCCTTTTCCAAGAACTGGTGTTCTAAAAAGTGGGCATTACGAGAAATAAGGACTTTTTGTTCCTCTGCGTGGTAGAAAAGATACCCCCTGGTGTTCTTTGGGTATCCCACAAACTTGCACAGTACTGAGCGTGCCTCGAGTTTGTCCGCATGCTGCTTTTTGACAAAAGCTGGACATCCCCAGATCATCAGATATTGAAGATAGGGTTTCTTCCCACTCCATAACTCATATAGTGTTGTAGGCACAGTCTTAGTGGGAACTCGGTTCAAAAGGTATGCAGCTGATTCTAGCGCATACCCCCAGAATGATCGCGGTAACTCAGCGTTACTCATCATGGACCGTACCATATCCAATAGGGTTCGGTTCCGTCTATCCGATACACCGTTGTGTTGCGGAGTGTATGGAGGAGCAAGCTGAGAGAGAATTCCGTTCTCTTTTAAATAGTCCAGGAACTCGGCACTCAAGTATTCACCACCTCGATCCGATCTTAGGATCTTGATACTTTTGCCGGTTTGTTTTTCTACTTCATTCTTATATTCCTGGAATTTTCCAAAGGCTTCGGACTTATGTTTCATTAAGAAGACATAACTGTACCTTGAAAAGTCATTCGTAAAAGTAATGAAGTAAGAATAACCTCTTCACGCATGTGTAGACATTGGACCGCACGTGTCGCTGTGTACGAGTCCCAAGAGCTCGCTCACTCTTACTCCGTGTCCAGTGAACGGAGTCTTTGTCATCTTTCCTTTGAGACAGGATTGACAAGTGGCATACGATTGATATTCGAACGGATTCAAATATCCTTCTGTATGTAACTTTGTCAACCTTCTCTCATTGATGTGACCCAGTCTACAATGCCATAAGAAAGTCTGATTTATTTCCGGAGACTTTCTTTTGTGTGTATTCTGGACATTGAAAATCTGTGGTTGGTTTAATACGTATATACCATTGCTCAATGTACCTGACCCAATCAGAACTTGATTAAGGTGAATGTATACAACATTGCTTACAAACGCAAATTCATAACCTTCTTTAGAAGTCAAAGATACAGAAATGATATTACAAGTTGCGTTGGGTACAAAATAGCAATTATGCAAAACCAAAACGTGTCCATCTGACAACCCCAGGTGATAGTCCCCCACGGCCTTAGCATCCATGCTAGCTCCGTTTGCAACTTTGAGGGTCATGTCACCTGCCTTCAAAACCCTACGGTTTCTCAACGCCTGCAAAGAATTACAGATATGAGATCCTGATCCGGTATCCAATACCCAGGAAGTAGAGTTTATTGAAAGACAGTTTTCAATAACATACACACCTGAAGCTGAAGCCGCAACCTGCTTCAGATCCTGTGTTCTGGCCTTCCAAGCCCTGCAATCATTCTTCCAGTGTCCCTTCTTATGACAATAGAAGCATTCTTCCTTATCCACAAGCTTTCCCACTTTCTTTGTTGCTTTTGCCTTTCCCTTCGTATCCACTTTACTAACACCGCCCCTTAGTTTGGCGGGGGCTTTCTTCTTCTTTCCCTTGGCTTTCGCCTTGGACCTAGAAGAGGAAGATCCTCCTACAAACAAAGTGGATGTTTCCCTACCTTTCTGTAGGGTGCCCTCTGTGCTCCTCAGCATGTTGAGGAGTTTTGAAAGTTCAACTTCCTTTTCTTGTAAGTTGAAGTTCAGGATAAACTGGGCGTAAGTGGAAGGAAGGGACTGGAGAATCAATTCCGTATAGAGCTAATTCTCCAACGTGGTCCCAAGGTCCGCGAGCTCTTCTATGTAGCCAATCATCTTAAGCACGTGTTCCGCTACCGATGATCCGACGGCCAACCTTGCCGAAAATAACTTCTTCGACACTTCGTATCTTGCGATACGAGACTGCTCTCCATACAGTTTTTTTGTATGGAGAAATATGGATTCGAGGTCCATATTCTCGTGCCTCCTCTGATGTTCGTTGTCCATAGAGGAAAGTGTAGGGTTCCTAGGCACTCTCAAGAGGTCTCACAAGGCATCAACCATGCCAATTTCAAATTTTACGGTGCCGAGAAACCCTAGACTTGATCGTTGACTAGAAATTTAGGTGAAATACGAAACTAGTTAACATCTTAACTAAAGGAGAGAGGCTACAACCTTTGTAGATCCGGTTCTCCACTTCCTTAGCTCCACGTACGCGTCCTCTCGCTGTCCATCTCGAATCCCGAACTCAAACGTCGGCTTCATCGGAGAATTGGGCGGACTAAGTCGTCGGCTTCGTGCCGAAGAAGATCTACGTCGAGGTTTCACAAGTTCAAGCTCCGACTTCACCAAGTTGTGAAACTTGTGAAGAAAACACCCAAAACAACTTGGCAAGAGGTAGAGGGTGAAGAAATAGGAGGTGGGTTCACTTTAGAATTGGATTTCTCTCACTTTAGCTCAAGTTGCCATTGATGGACCTTAAGCTTTTCTTGAAGAAAAAGATGATCAAGTAGAAGAAAGAATATGATAAGTTATTTAAAAATGAAAAAGAAAACCATACTTATCATATCCTAACTAAGGTTAAGTGTAGAGAATATACCATGGTTACTTGGATGAGTTAGGGTTAAGCATGAAGACAATAGTGGTTGCTTAAGTCAAAGCTTCATGAAGCTTCAATAAGAGACAAAGAAAGCCACCATTCTCATCTAAACCTTTTCTAAATAAATAATCAAATAAATAAATAAAAAGGCAAAACCCTAATCATCTCTTAACCATGGTTTAATTCTTCACACTTAACCTAATGAGCAAGTATTATCAAACATGATACAAAGATGTGCACAAAAGTATATCACATATACAACATGTACATCAAGTGAGAAAATCCATTTAAAGTGAACCAATACCAGTTAATGCAAAGTAATATATCAAATATATAATTATACATTAAATCATTAAATCAACACTTGATTTAACGATCCGGTCATATCGCATATAACCGACCAGTATCCAATGTATCGTTTTATCGAATCAATGATTCGATAACTAGGTCATATCGCATACAACCAGTCGAAACATTCATCGCGAGAATGAAATGCGGTATCACATACACGCATTATTCTCGGTCCCGCACATATCTCATATGCGCTCCTATTTCATTTCGCTTGAGCCAGGAAACCTCTGTGTAGGACTCTAAAGACTCGTCAATACGCCGGTAGCAGATGATGATCATATCAAGCACCTACATGCCGCAAGCGATCTGCTAAACGTAACGGCCATCCGGGTTTTGAGCGATCAGAAGATCGACGAGCTAGCCCGCTCACACTCCTATGAATCCAACCAGTAACACTTACCGTACAGTCCGGTCTGTTCGTCTGATATGTCGCATATCAAGTCTAGGGGTGGTATACGTCAGACCCCAATAACCGATAAGTCGTGCCGATGTGAGGCTCATAACGGGTCGAGAAACTACTGGTAACACTTACCAGCAAATCTCTGATCAGCCCTGGCAAGGGACTTCCCTGTTACGGCCAATCAAGCACAGCGCAACATCAACCCCCAATAATGGGAGAGACGAAACCCCTCCTATCGCTCATTGCCTCCATGTGACTCGGGACTGTGCCCAAAGACCACCGTTTTGCACGCCCTCATGGACGTGGTAAGGTGGAGATCAAAGCACAGTGGGAATCACACAAGACTCTTTGACGATCTCGGGTCTACAGACTAACCTGTACAAGTGTCACCTGAGAACTACCATCTGACGTGAGGTATAATACCATCTGGGAGTTCTCGGCGAGTCCGTCCAGTGTACCCAGTCTCCACTGAGCACCCGTATACCATCTCTGATGTCAAACACCAAGGGATATGGGATCATCCATCGCCCATCTCATGGGTCGAGAAGCGTATACGCTAGTCTACACTGGTATATCGATGCCCTGTCTCTATACACCTACGACTAGGGACCTTGAAGGATGTACTTATGGACTACCATGTCCCCACTAGTATGATCTGCATCATAGTCCAGGTAGTCAAGTACACATCCTAAGGGCTTTATCAACATGTAACTATAAGACTGTTTAAAGAGACAAGTGTACATGTTAAGATAAAGAGTAACCAGATAGCATACTATCATATCGAGCAAGAAAGTCATCTCTATATATGTCCAAGCATCCAATATAATATACATCATCTGTACAATACTGGCCTCAAGGGCATACATACAACTAACAATCTCCCACTTGCACTAGGGCCAGCTGCTGTAGTATCGCATACCGAGCATCCCGAAGAGTCTCTCAAACTGTATCTGGGGAATGGCCTTCGTGAGTGGATCCGCCGTGTTGTTCTTCGTGTCAACCCTCCTGACCTCGATCTCCCGGCGATCAACTATCTCCCGGATCAGGTGATACCGCCTCAGAATATGCCTGGATCGCTGATGGGACCTGGGTTCCTTGGCCAAAGCCACCGCTCCTTTGTTATCGCAATACAAAGGTATTGGATGCTCAATGGATGGAACCACTCCAAGTTCAGTAATGAACTTCTTGATCCAGACAGCCTCTTTGGCAGCATCGTTGGCAGCGATGTATTCAGCCTCCATCGTCGAGTCTGCCATGGTTTCCTGCTTGGAACTCTTCCAGCTAACCGCCCCTCCGTAAAGGGTAAAGACAAAGCCCGACTGCGACTTAGAGTCGTCCTTATCACTCTGGAAGCTCGAATCGGTAAAGGACTCCACTTGGAGTTCTCCGTTACCATACACCAAGAGCATCTCTTTAGACCTTCGTAAGTACTTAAGAATGCTCTTCACAGCTGTCCAGTGACTCTCTCCAGGATCAGCTTGATACCTGCTCACTACACTTAGTGAGTATGCTACATCGGGTCTGGTACATAGCATCGCATACATGATAGAGCCTACAGCCGAAGCATAGGGTATCCCTTGCATGCGAGCTCTCTCCAAATCAGTCTTGGGAGACATCTCTTTGGAGAGAGTAACTCCAGAGATCGTGGGCAAGTTCCCACGCTTGGATTCTTCCATACTAAACCTCTTTAGTATGGTGTCAATGTACCTGGATTGGGACAATCTCAGTATCCTTTTGGATCTATCTCTATAGATCCTGATCCCCAATATGCAGGAGGCATCACCAAGATCTTTCATTGAGAATCTTTGTGATAAGAAGAGCTTAACCGATTGCAGCATAGGAATATCATTTCCTATCAAGAGTATGTCGTCCACGTACAATACGAGGAAGATAACCTTACTCTCTGCCACCTTCTTGTAAATACAAGGTTCATCTGGGTTTTTGACGAAATCAAACTCTTTGATAACGACGTCAAAGCAGATGTTCCAACTCCGCGATGCTTGCTTTAATCCATAAATGGATTTAAGCAGCTTGCACACCTTCCCGCTGCTCCCACTGTCTACGAAGCCCTCTGGCTGAGTCATGTACACGCACTCTTCTAAATCACCATTTAGAAAGGCGGTCTTAACATCCATTTGCCAGATTTCGTAATCATGATATGCAGCGATGGCAAGGATGATCCGGATGGATTTAAGCATAGCCACTGGAGAAAAGGTTTCGTCATAGTCCACACCTGGTCTTTGACGAAAACCCTTTGCTACAAGTCTAGCTTTGAAAGTCTCTACTTTCCCATCTACACCAAGTTTTTTCTTGAAGATCCACTTGCTCCCGATGGGTTTTACCCCTTTAGGAGCAACATCCAAAGTTCATACTTTGTTGGTGTACATGGATTCCATCTCGGACCGCATAGCATCCAGCCATTTCACCGAGTCCCTACTCGTGATGGCCTGCTTGAAGCTAGTTGGGTCATCATCCTCCATGATGCAATCCTCGCTCCCACCATCCATGAGAAAACCGTAGTATCTCTCAGGTGGGCGAGGAACCCTACTAGATCGGCGGAGAGGCTGAGGTTCATTGGGAACTACTGAATCCTCTGGTTCAACCAAATCTTCTGTTGTAGTCTGTATTGCTGGAACCTCTTCCAGTTCTACCTCCTTGCCAGTAATCTCTTTTTCAAGAAATTCCTTTTCTAAAAAGGTGGCATGTCGAGAAACAAACACCTTTTGTTCCTCGGTGTGGTAGAAGATATACCCGCGCGAATGTTTGGGATATCCAATAAACTTACACAGAATGGACCTTGCCTCGAGTTTGTCCAGATTTTGCGTTTTTACATATGCCGGACAACCCCATATCTTAACATAATTAAGACATGGTCTCTTTCCTTTCCATATCTCATATGGAGTGGTTGGCACGGTTTTGGTGGGAACCATATTCAATAGATCTGCAGCTGTTTCCAGTGCATATCCCCAGAAGGAAATAGGTAACTCAGCTGTGCTCATCATAGAGCGCACCATATCCAATAGGGTGCGGTTCCTCCGTTCTGATACACCGTTGTGCTGTGGTGTATATGGAGGAGTCAGCTGAGAGAGAATCCCATTCTCTTTTAGGAAGTCCAGGAATTCATTGCTTATGTATTCTCCTCCTCGATTAGATCGAAGGATTTTAATACTTTTTCCGGTTTGGTTCTCGACTTCTTGTTTATATTCTCTAAATTTCTCAAAAGCTTCTGATTTGTGTTTCATCAGGAACACATATCCGAATCTAGAGAGATCGTCAGTGAATGTAATGAAGTACGAAGAACCATCCCTGGCATGTGTAGACATGGGACAGCATACATCACTATGTATCAGTCCCAAGAGTTCGGTAACTCTTTCTCCATGTCCCGTAAACGGAGTTTTGGTCATCTTGCCTTTGAGACATGATTGGCAAGTGTCATAAGATGAAAATTCAAACGGATTTAAATATCCATCCTTATGCAACTTAGCCAGTCGTGTCACATTGATGTGACCCAGTCTACAATGCCACAAGAAGGATTCGTTCAGTTCAGAACTCTTCCTCTTGTGTGTGTTAGTTATGCTCAGAACTGTTGATTGATTTAGAACATAAATGCCATTGCACAACGTGCCTGATCCAACCAACTTTTGGTTACGGAAAATGTTCATAACATTATCCTGTAATACAAAATTATATCCCTCTTTACATAATAAAGAAACCGATATAATGTTGCATATCAGGTTCGGCATGTAATAGCATTCGTTCAGAACCAATGTATTACCAGTAGGTAATGCAAGGTGATATTCCCCGACAGTCTTAGCTGCAACAATTGCACCATTTCCAACTCTAATGTCTTTATCACCTTCTCCAAGTTCTCTACCTTTCCTAAGCCCATGTAACTGATTACATATATAGGATCCTGATCCGGTATCTAATACCCAGGACGTAGGGCAAATGGAGAAACAGTTCTCTGTAACGAACACACCCGAAGAAATTGCATCAACATGTACTTTCTTCATTCGGGTGGCATGGGAATCCTGGTATTCCCCTATATCCTGTTGAGTCCTATAACTCTTATAGGAAAGAACGGAACCAACGTTCCCCAGCACAGTATAACATGCGGGTTCGGTCAATACATCCATATTATTATCTTTATTAGGGCATGAAATGGTCGCTACCTGGAGAGAGAGAGAAGAAAACACTTTAGCGTATGCTCGTGCAAGATCAGATTGGTTATTATCTTATCTAATCAGGATGGCCACTGGTTTTTATCAAATCTTCCTTCAAACCCTAAAAGGAAAGACTAGCCGGGATTAATTACACACTACAAGTTCGCCAATCTTTCAGCCAGGCCAGTGTCGGTACTTTGAGGGAGGTCCCCCGTGCTTTCGCACGAACCTAATTAATGTAAACCTCGTTTTCCCAGCGGCGTAACCTCGTTAACACCTTTCTAGACACCTACTTGATCGGCTAATTGTAATGTGTAAAACTCTCCCAGGAGTAACTCTTACTCGCAGCAGGTATCGGGATCCAACTATCTCATAGAAGGTATGCAATCTCATTGCAAATTTCAACACTTGAAATTCCCGATAATATTTTGCCCCTAGCGTCCTATGACCTCGACGCAGGCCAACAAATCACAGCGCGCTAGTCAAGTTCAACCCGTCATTTCCTGATTGAATTAAACCCACCCGCATGACCCTTGACGCATGCCAACAAAGTCGTACGACTACCCTAATCCAATCTGCATCATATGCATAAGCAGGTAAATAGTAGTTAGCTACCGCACACTACGCCTTGACGCAGGCCAACAAACGTAGCACGAATACTAACTACTACTTATCTGAAATGACGGAGGGCTTCGCAGGTTTTTCTGAAAACCATGAGCGTAATGAACTTGATATCGTTGTAGAATCAAATGAAGTTTTGAACTGGAGTGATTTTGAGGCTTTTCTAGTTTTGTTAAAGGGGTCACTCCCGGTGAAGGGATCGTCGGCCCTTTCCTCGTCGAATGAAGTGTGGGATATATCATATATATCACTATGCAAAGCAGAAACTATAGAAGCAGTCAAAAGCAAACCGAGTGTGTAGCATCTGCCAGTTATTGCTAAAGGAGTCACTCCCGGTGAAAGGATCTCGGTCCTTTCCTCATCGAATAAGGTGCAGGATATATCACATATACCGCTATGCAAAGCAAGAACTGTAGCTACCTGTTTTGTTAAAAATTTGATTCTACAAAATCTTAGGTTTCTTTTCTTTCATTAATCACATTAATGAAGTCCCATCATTTAAGTACCTAAACATCACAGATAAATACGACGTACACTTATGCCATCCGCATTCGCCTCGATGTCCCCTCGTGCACCGTTAGGTTAGGTAACTAACGACAGAGCAGGGCAGGGCTAGTGTGGATGCAAAACATAAGTAACGTCTATATAATATATCATATATACTATATACTGTATCTATCATAGAACACCACATGATCACATCACAGATATCGCAGCAGAAAATATCATATGAAATATTGGATATACTAGGATGTCCGTGTTTTCAATACGAGCCAGTATAAAACACGGATTCCACGGTCGTGATGAATAGCCAATCCCACACCCCTAGACCCCTACGAGAGCGGCAAACAACCCTGCCAATTCTAGGGTTAGGAGACCCGGACTCGACTCCTCGAGATGGTCTCCCACTGGACCCTAGAACCCGGTTACTCGTGCTCCCCTCCTTGGGTCTATCCTAATGCGGAAAAGTAAATAATATACAAAGGGTGACAGCTTCCGCAACCTGGAAGTGCCCCAATGAAAGAATATTACATACAAGTTTTTACATGAATGAAAATGAAAAACACTCATCTCACATAAAAACCCCGGCTATTCAAACACGACAATCCAATATAACATATCCAGCAACACATAACATCACATGTCATCAACGTAAGTAAATATGTCCATCCCAATTGTTGTTGACATATAGCAACGAAACCGGCGATATCACATATTACACTTACGGTCACAGAAAAGAAAGTGTAAAACTACAACAGTTGGAATCCGCAACCTTTTTAGACATCGCATGCCTAATCAAATGAAATACTTAGACATCACATGCCTAACAGTTATAAACCCCGCATTTTAGTCTCATTATCGAAAACACTTTTCAATATCAAGTGAAACTAAACCGCTAGATTTATAACATTCATTCAGTTATCTCATAACTGTTTGTGAATTCCAATTATTGTATCACATTCCAGATAAACTGAAAATGTTAAACTTTCCGATCAAATAGTCAAACACCCAAGTTTTCCCGATACAGCTCAACACATGAAATAAGTCTAACAACATTCAGTTCGTGCCTCAGTACCAACGGTCCAGCCGTAGAAGGGTCAAGCCAACGCCTCACATGTGGCACGCCGTACTGCCCCAAACCCGAAGGTTCAAAGGGCAGTTCAAGACGGTCACATAATCGAGTTAAGGTTTGTTGTCTTCTAGAGGGTCCATTGCGCTATTGCACTACTTAGAACGTTGTTAAACCATGGAAAAATCCAACTCTTGGAAATTTCCCGACAGGGGAAAAATTGGGTATTTATATCCGGTCGAACTTTTTAACATATTCTAAAAATTATCCGGAAAGCCACAAAGACAAAATCTGATACTCCGATCGAAACACCGAATCCCCAAAACAACCCCAGAAAATTCAACTCTTGAATAAAATTTAAAAATACCCAGAGAACTCACCACTGTTAAATAGGAATTACTGTGCAAATTGGTAGGGCTGACGTCATACTTTAGCCGCGGAACCGCCGCATAAGCTAGGCTTATGCCGCGGTTCCGCCGCGCATGTGAGGGATCATGAAATAAATTTTGCGCCGTAATTCTTAGAATTCCCTGCTGAGTTTTCTGCATATTTTTAATTTGGAAAAAACCAATTTTTTAAAAAATGTACAGAGAGCCGTTTTCGGGTTAGGGTTTTGGTTCGATCGGACTTCAAACGTCGTCTAGACTTCGCCTAAGGCTCTAGCTAGGCTCTGATACCACTGTAGGGTTCCTAGGCACTCTTAAGAGGTCTTACAAGGCATCAACCATGCCAATTTCAAATTTTACGGTGCCGAGAAACCCTAGACTAGATCGTTGACTAGAAATTTAGGCGAAATACGAAACTAGTTAACATCTTAACTAAAGGAGAGAGGCTACAACCTTTGTAGATCCGGTTCTCCACTTCCTTAGCTCCACGTACGCGTCCTTTCTCTGTCCATCTCGAATCCCGAACTCAAACGTCGGCTTCATCAGAGAATTGGGCGGACTAGGTCGTCAGCTTCGTGCCGAAGAAGATCTACGTCGAGGTTTCACAAGTTCAAGCTCCGACTTCACCAAGTTGTGAAACTTGTGAAGAAAACACCCAAAACAACTTGGCAAGAGGTAGAGGGTGAAGAAATAGGAGGTGGGTTCACTTTAGAATTGGATTTCTCTCACTTTAGCTCAAGTTGCCATTGATGGACCTTAAGCTTTTCTTGAAGAAGAAGATGATCAAGTAGAAGAAAGAATATGATAAGTTATTTAAAAATGAAAAAGAAAACCATACTTATCATATCCTAACTAAGGTTAAGTGTAGAGAATATACCATGGTTACTAGGATGAGTTAGGGTTAAGCATGAAGACAAGAGTGGTTGCTTAAGTCAAAGCTTCATGAAGCTTCAATAAGAGACAAAGAAAGCCACCATTCTCATCTAAACCTTTTCTAAATAAATAATCAAATAAATAAATAAAAAGGCAAAACCCTAATCATCTCTTAACCATGGTTTAATTCTTCACACTTAACCTAATGAGCAAGTATTATCAAACATGATACAAAGATGTGCACAAAAGTATATCACATATACAACATGTACATCAAGTGAGAAAATCCATTTAAAGTGAACCAATACCAGTTAATGCAAAGTAATATATCAAATATATAATTATACATTAAATCATTAAATCAACACTTGATTTAACGATCCGGTCATATCGCATATAACCGACCAGTATCCAATGTATCGTTTTATCGAATCAATGATTCGATAACTAGGTCATATCGCATACAACCAGTCGAAACATTCATCGCGAGAATGAAATGCGGTATCACATACACGCATTATTCTCGGTCCCGCACATATCTCATATGCGCTCCTATTTCGTTTCGCTTGAGCCAGGAAACCTCTGTGTAAGACTCTAAAGACTCGTCAATACGCCGGTAGCAGATGATGATCATATCAAGCACCTACAAGCCGCAAGCGGTCTGCTAAACGTAACGGCCATCCGGGTATTGAGCGATCAGAACATCGACGAGCTAGCCCGCTCACACTCCTGTGAATCCAACCAGTAACACTTACCGTACAGTCCGGTCTGTTCGTCTGATATGTCGCATATCAAGTCTAGGGGTGGTATACGTCAGACCCCAATAACCGATAAGTCGTGCCGATGTGAGGCTCATAACGGGTCGAGTAACTACTGGTAACACTTACCAGCAAATCTCTGATCAGCCCTGGCCAGGGACTTCCCTGTTACGGCTAATCAAGCACAGCGCAACATCAACCCCCAATACCGGGAGAGACGAAACCCCTCCTATCGCTCATTGCCTCCATGTGATTCGGGACTGTGCCCAAAGACCACCATTTTGCACGCCCTCATGGACGTGGTAAGGTGGAGATCAAAGCACAGTGGGAATCGCACAAGACTCTATGACGATCTCGGGTCTACAGACTAATCTGTACAAGTTCACCTGAGAACTGCCATCTGACGTGAGGTATAATACCATCTGGGAGTTCTCGGCGAGTCCGTCCAGTGTACCCAGTCTCCACTGAGCACCCGTATACCATCTCTGATGTCAAACACCAATGGATATGGGATCATCCATCGCCCATCTCATGGGTCGAGAAGCGTATACGCTAATCTACACTGGTATATCGATGCCCTGTCTCGATACACCTACGACTAGGGACCTTGAAGGATGTACTTATGGACTACCATGTCCCCACTAGTATGATCTGCATCATAGTCCAGGTAGTCAAGTACACATCCTAAGGGCTTTATCAACATGTAACTATAAGACAGTTTAAAGAGACAAGTGTACATGTTAAGATAAAGAGTAACCAGATAGCATACTATCATATCGAGCAAGAAAGTCATCTCTATATATGTCCAAGCATCCAATATAATATACATCATCTGTACAATACTGGCCTCTAGGGCATACATACAACTAACAGCAAGCACAAGGCACTTGGCCTTCGCGCAATCTAGTTCCCAGTTCTTACGGATTTCTTTATCCGCGACGCTGGTTTTGGGACCTGGGATAGGGGGAGCTTTGGTGGTAAGAAGATACCCTAGCTTGTCGTAAGTGATTGCCATCTTGACATTCCTGAGCCAATCTTTGTAGTTTGGCCCTGTCAGTATGTTTTTATCTAGAAGTAACTTAAGTCCAGTCATGTCGATTGGTCGCTGCAATTAGGAGAGAGAAGAAACACTCAGCATGATACTCTTGCAAGTTTAGAATGGTTTTTAGTTTGTCTAAACAGGATGGCTCCCACTGTTTCTCGAATCCATCCTCAAACCAAAAAGGAAGAATTAGTCAGGATCAATCTCACCGTACAATACTTGCTTAACCGTTCATCCAGGCTAGTGTCGGTACTTCGAGGGAGGTTTTCCAACGCTTTCGCGAAGTTCCTTAATTAAATAACCTCTTTTCCCTGGGGGCGTAGCCCCGCTAACACCTTTCTAGACACCTACTTGGTTTATAGCATTGATCGTTAAGTGAGAAATTTCCTGAGGAGTAGCATATACTCACAGTAGGATCGGGATCCAAATATCATCGCGTGACGAAACTGAAGGAATCCTACCAGAATCATCACACTCCAAATGGTATGCAACACTAGCAAGTTTCAGTTCTTTTGAAACTCCCGATGTGGATTTTTGCCCCATGCTCTTATGACCTTGGCGTGAGGTCAAAATGTCATAAGTCACATGTCAGGTTCTTCCCATCATTATCCAGGTTAATTTGAACCCACCCGTACCCACCCTTAACGTAGGCCAAAATGGCAGTACGGCTGTCCCAAACCAACGCATTCTATCTATGCAACAGATAAATATCCGGCAGCTACCAATCACTATGCCTTGGCGTGAGGTCAAAATACATAGCTTGAATACTACCGAATATTTAACTGAAACGATGGAGGGCTACGGATGGTTTTGGCAAAACCGTGAACGTAGTGAACTTGATATAATCGATGGAACAAGATAGCTTTTAAAAGGAGTGGCTCAAGCTCCGCATTTAAAAGTTGGTTTTGAAAAGAACCGAGTGGTTTTTCGAAAGTGTTCCAACGACTATTACTTGGTTTATTTTCTTGCATTAGTTCTTTTAATGCGTGATAATCTTGCATTAGTTCTTTTAATGCGTCCCATCATTTAAACCTACCATTGCAGAAAACAACCAAAATATGACGTACGCTTATGCCATTCGCATTCGCCACGGGGCCCCGTCATTACCCGTTAGGTTACTTAACTAACGACAGAGCGGGGGCTGGGCTAGCGCGACTGTAAAACATAAGCAACGCCTAAATATTATCATATATAGATATATTGCAATGATAGCCATTTCAGATCACAGATGAACACATTGGATATACTAGGAACCCGCAATTCGTGCGAGCCTGTAACGAAAAGCAGATTACACGGTCACGGTGAATAGCCAATACCCCACCCAAGACCCCTACGGGTGAGACAAACTACCCGCCAAGTACCCGAAGCGAAGCAACCTCCCTCAACTCCGTGAGTAGGCCACTCGGCACTTCGGCATACCCGGTAGTTTGTGCACCCCCTCCATGGGTCTATCCTAGGAGCAAAAACAGTAAAAAGAAATTATACAATGACGGCTACAACCCCGACCCGGTTGTGCAGCCATACAAATAATTATTACATCAATTTACAAATTTACATGAATTGAAAGAAAAGAAAACTCTCGTCTCAAAACCCCCGACTATTCACCCGCGACAATCCAATGAATTCATATACGCATTCCAGCAACATTACAGATCACAGATTTGTATAACCCCCACTAATCGACATATAGCGATTAGCAGACGTTCAATACAAATATCACATCACAGATAAAAACCCGTCAGCTTAAGTCTTTAGAAGTTCGATCAAAAATACGGATTTTTAGGCCCCAAACACAAAATTTTCGTTCTGGAAAATCTGGGCTGAAAAACATATACTAAAATTCCCAAAATACCCCACTGAATATACTGTAGCAAAGAAGATCCAGAGAGGAGCCAATACGGCCGCGGAACCGCGGCAATAGCAAGCTATTGCCGCGTTTCCGCGGCTCTTTGATGAGATCAGGGGACCGTCTTTCTACAGTATACTCTAAAAACCCTGAGTCGATTTTTGAAGCATGATTTATTACTTTTACAGTACTTTGAAAATCGACAGCAAGCATGAATTTTTTGGAGTATTTCGTGACTTTTTGTTTGATCGATCTTCTAGTTACTTTGCTAACATGTTAGATAGAGTTTAATTAGGCTCTGATACCACTGTAAGTCCATGCTACCTCTCCCGGTACTTTCGGGCATGCGGAATTTGGTGAAAAACAATTTTCTAGAGGCGGTAACATGGACTCAAAACCGGATCTTTGTTAAACATCTAACTAACATCCTAACTAGAGTTTACCTACTCGGTTAGGGGGGCTATACCTTTCTTGAACTCCTTCTTCTTCGACTCCTTCCGGTGTACGGATCGGCCTCACCTCATCGTCTCCTTGCGCCGAAGATGGATCCACCCGAAAGCTTCTACCTTTGGCTTCTTCTTCGAACTTTGAAGAAAACTAGATCACTTGGCTTGCTAGGCCTTGTGAACTAGAATGAGTAGAGGAATGTTTTGGTGTCTTTTTATCTCTAAGGCAATGAGTCTCAACACATGAGAATGGTTTGCCTTGAGGTAGAGAGAGCAAGAGGAAGAGGGAGAGCTTGAGAATGAGAGAGCTCAAGAGAGAGAAAGCAAATGATAGAATGAACCATACTCATCTCATTCTCACCTCTCATAATCCAAAAGCCATCATAACAAAAATAGTAATCAAGTATTGTGTAAATGGTTTAAGTCAAAATGGCTATATCATTTCATGCACTCATTTTGCATAAATAAACAAGCAAGCAAAAGTCTTTGCCATGGAATGATAGCCAATGTCATGATTATGGTCAACTAGTCCAACCTAGTCAACCGGTCAACAAAGTCAACAAGTCAACAAAGTCAACCCCTCAACAACCATGTCACTATAATGCTTAATTAATATTAATGTTAATCATATATCTTATTCTCATTAGGATTAAGCAAAAGTCAACGGTCAACAGTCAACAACCCCAATGAGAATACTCTGCCTCTGTCTCTCTGTCAACTGTGCATACACACCCGCATCCGCATTCCGAGGAACACGAACACAAACGAGATAAAATCAATCCCAAAACGTACACTAGGATCCGGTTTAAACCAAAGCCCGCTAGTGTTAACTGTCCGGACACTGTACGTGCACAAGTGCACGGATGTGACCGGACCCTGTCGCAAAACCATGCGACCTGTCGCAAAACCATGCGACCTCTACTCTTTTGCCTAAAGGAGAATAGCTTTCTGTGTGGGACTCTAAAGACTCAAAACTAAGCTGGCAGTGGGTTTAACCACAGACCGCAAGCGGCACTAGCTGTGCGTAACGGTCCCCAGGTAGATGCCAACAAGAAGACTGACGAGGTGAAACCCATCTGAACTCCTACTGAGTATGAATGTGACAATCTCCGTACAGTCCGGTCTGTTCGTCTGATACATCGCATGGCGGGCCTAGGGGGGCGGTAAACGTCAGTCCCCTAATAGCGGTACAAGTCATATCGGAGTGAAGCCCAATACACCCTGAGATAACATTGGAAGCCTACCAGTATATCCCGCTTGCCCTGGCCAGGGACTAATCGTGTAATGGCTCTCCTAGACACAGCGTAATGTCAACCCCCAATACTGGGAGAGACGAATCCTGTCTAACCGTCACTGCCTCCAAGTGCTTCGGGACTGCACCCAACTACTACCTGTTTGCACGACTCCTTTGAGCCGTGGTAGGGTAGTAATCAAAGTACAGTGGGAACACACTCGAGGCGAAGTGACAGTGTCAAGCCAGCGGACTAAGCTGTACTCATGTCACCTGGGAACTGATAACTGACGATTGGTATAATACCAACCGGTCAGTTCCCGACGAGTCCTGTCCAGTGTACTCGTAACCTAACGAGCACCCGTATACTATCTCCAGTACGACGTACTGATGGCTGTGGGACAGACCACCTCCCACTCTGGGATGAGAAGCGCATACGCTAGTCTACTCCGGAGTATCGATGCCCTGTCTCGATAGTCCTGCGACTAGGGACCTGCATAAGGATGTGCTTATAGATTACCCAGCCCCACTAGTGTGACTGCCATCACAACGTTGGTAATCAAGCAAAGATCCTAAGGGCTCCACTAATGTGCATAGGTGATATACTAAAATAAACACATGTACACATTGAAGTAGAAACAAACCAAGTAGCATACTACTATTTTGAGCAAGATTGTATATACAAGGTGAATATCCCAAGCTTCCATTAAGTAATATACAAACTAGTATGATACAGTAATGGCCTCTAAGGCATATACACTAACATAATCATGCAGCTATCATATCAATAATCCAGCCCTGACGCATAACGCCATACGAGCGATTTCCCCGTAGATTTTAAATCTACTCACCGATGAACTCAAGCTACGAAAATCCGACCACCTACTTCCCTTTATTCGCAGCGTCCGAAGTCCCCGCTTGCGACCCTAAAATTTCACAAACACATCACATAAGCTAAAAATCCAACGCCGACACAAAGATAACAAAACGCAAAGATAACGCCCAGAAAATTACACTGCGCACCTAGTGCACAAAACGTGCACGACATCGGCAAAAACCCTAGCTAGGGTCGCTAAACTACGCAACACCAAGTCTAGACTCCGATCGTCCCGATTGCGCAAACAAAACACAATTAAATACGAGGAAGATAATATAAATAATCTCGCAATGACCAATCGACCACGTTCAAAATTCACCGAAACCTAGTAAGCAACTTATCGCAAAATTTTGCATAAGTCTAAAGCTAACACAATTCTAGCGATATCAAACATCTTCAAACAGCTTAACTAAGTTAACCAAACCACTTCCATAATTTTATACTCGCCCAATTATGTTTCAATAAAACCTAGTAAGCTAAAAACTCCATTAGACAAATTAGGAATTAACAATTATCATTTTTCTCACTTGGTTAAGTTTTTCCCAATCTTCAATTTACAATTAATCCATTCCTCAAGTTAAAACCCTAACTTGAACTTCTTTAAAATTATTATGAATGAATTAAACATGAGTTTAAAGCTATATTAATCAATTTATTAGCTAGCTAAGTGATTTAATACAACAAATTAAAGATTTGGATTTGAAATTATACCACTTCAAGAACACACCAAAGCAACTAGATTCATCATCTTTTACCTCCAAAAATCATGTTTTTCTTGAATATCCATGCTAGTTTAGTGAAGGGAAATGATTGGTTAAGATTTGTTTAGGAGTTTTGTGGATTTATTTAAGGAATTTTAAGGATTTATTGAGCTTGGAATCGTTGAAAATGGGGAAAGAAAATAAGTGGGCAGCATGAGGAGGAGGCTCGGCCATGAGGGAGTGGGGGGGTGTTTTGTGTAAAATGTGAAGAAAAATCTAGCAAAAAGCAATAAATGTTCATTAATGCACAATTATCTTCAAAGCCACCTCATTCTTTCTTTTTAAAAATAAATCCCTTTTAACACAAATATCTAGATATTTCTATGGATGGATTAACAAAAAAATCTAATGATTAGTTTAGCATAGATTCACATTAGGAGTGATTAACCCAAACCAAAAATGTAATTACCACTAATTAAGTACATAAATAACACATTAAAATAATATTTAATTAGGGAAAAATTCTATGTGAACCAAAACTTCCAATTGACCCCCAAAGCCCGTACACTAGCTTCATTCTAGCTAAATTAGGTGTTGTCAAGTCTATACAGAAGTTTGATCACAATCGGGTTAAAACGGAAAACACCGACTATTCTACCCTAAAACAGAAAAATTCGCATAACGATTTCTAAAATGTTACAATCTCCCCCCTTAAAGAAATTCGGTCCCCGAATTAAAATTTAACTATGCGTACCTTCGAAGAGATGAGGGAATTTCTTCCGCATCTCGCTCTCGGCCTCCCAAGTGATCTCGTCACTTGTAGGGCTACGCCAAAGAATCTTCACAGATGGCAAGACCTTTGACCGAAGTTTCTTCACCTGCCGATCCAAAATAACTACCGGCTGCTCGGTGAACGAAAGATCACGCTCAAGCTGAACGGTCTCATGCTGAATCATGTGAGAAGGGTCATGAAGGTATGTACGAAGCATCGACACGTGGAAAACGGGGTGAACATCTGGAAAACTAAGCGGGAGTGCCAAACGATAAGCAACAGAACCCACTCGCTCAAGGATCTCGAAAGGATCTATAAATCTGGGACTGAGCATCCCTCTCTTCCCAAATCGCATAACGCCCTTCATCGGAGAAATCCTCAGGAATACATGATCCCCCACTGCGAAATCAAGTCTGCGACGACGATGGTCGGCATAAGACTTCTGCCTGCACTGGGCTGCTCTCATCCTATCCTGTATCAGCTGGATCTTCTCCGTAGTCTCCTGAACTAGTTGGGGTCCCAATACCCTACTCTCGCCGAGTTCGGTCCAACAGACTGGCGATCGACACTTCCTACAGTACAAAGCCTCAAAAGGTGCCATATGAAATGTCTCCTGAAAGCTGTTGTTGTAGGAGAACTCAATCAACGGCATGTGACGATCCCAACTTCCACCAAAATCAAGCACACACGGCCGAAGCAAATCCTCCAGAGTCTGTATAGTCCGCTCCGACTGACCATTGGTCTGTGGATAAAAAGCGGTGCTAAAACTCAACCGGGTACCCAAAGCTTCCTGAAGCTTCTGCCAAAGACGGCTAGTAAACTAGGTGCCTCTGTCGGATACGATGCATGTGGGAACACCGTGCAAACGCATAATCTCATCTATGTATAGCTGAGCATACTGAGCATAACCGAATGTCACGACCCGAAAGTACGGAACGTGACCGGCACTTAAATTACGAAGCGTCTAGAGGCGCCACATAACCTAAGTAAGCCGAAGCGCAGAAATCTAAACCATAAAAGAAGAAGAAGAAGGAAAAGAAAACAAGTTTAAAAGTATCAGCAAATTTTCCCAAAAATTTCGGCAGAGTCTCCTTTCTAAAAACCGGCCCCAAACGGGTACAACAAGCATAATAAACATAAACAACAATAAAAAGCATCCCCAAACGGGAGCTAACTCAACGCCAACAGGAGGAAACAACCACAACAAGCATAATAATATACAACGCCAAAGGGCGAGGCTCAAAACTCAAAAGAAAACAAATCCACCAAATCAGAATAATACATGCGCGACTCTAAGGTCGAAATAAAAGACTGGTCCAATAAACTTATCAAGTAATACAAGTATGGTTGATGGAGCTTACTAGATACAAATGAAAGAATAAAAATACAATGGTGGTTCAGATACAAGTGAACCAACCTACCGTGCAAATCACCCTGAAGAAAAGATGTGCCAGCAAGCTGCTAGGGAAACCTGTACATCGAACCTGTAATAAAATTTAGCACAACGGGGGTGAGTTGCCAACTCGTGAGTAGAAGACATCTAAGAAAAGAAATCGAATGCACAACGCTATCCTAGGTCATAATAATACACTACTAAGTCCCAATCATCTAGTAATAGCAGGGTAATACTACGTGTAAGTGCAGATACTCCGTGCTCGTGTCAGTGCCTCATATAGTACTATGTCATATGAATGGATATGCATGCACGATGAATGTAAAATAACCAATCCTGAAATCCAGATATATCTGTATAAGAAATCTTTAGAGGTTATCATAGTAAAATGTGTATAGGGATCTGAAATCTCAACAATGAAATCCATGGAAATCCGTGTCAAGTATCGACACAAACATGTAAATCCCAAGTCTCATAGTCTCAATATCTCGGGCTCCGTCAGTCCGGATCGGCCCATATCATCAAATCTCACGACAACGGTCGGTATCCTCCGGATATCCTCCGCGCCAGAAATCACCAGTAGGTAGCCTTCCGTTGCCAGGCTCATCGTCTACAACTCGATCTTCTTGCCCCAGGGTACCATACCGGGCCCACCATGTACCCGAGACGGTTCATCCACTCCTCGAATCGGGTCTCGAAATCCAACAGAAAACATGAAATCTCATGGTGGACGACACATACATCACGAGAAAAACACATCTTATTTTAAAAAGAGAAGAGGAGAGAGAGAGAAGTTTTTATATATTGTTGCGGTTTTCCCCAAAAATCCAGAAATCTCATAGAAATCCAAATCTTAAAATCATGAGTGAGTATATGATAAGTGTCGGCATATGCCCATGATACTGCATTATAACATGAAAATATGAATGCATGAATGTCTTAGTAATAAATGCCATGTCTAGACTAACATCTGAGAGTAATCCCAAAATTATATCGATCTAGTTGTTAACTGATTCTATCAATAAAAGATAATATGATATAAAGTGTACGTGACATAGCAATTACCGATGATGATGTGTGTGAGCCGGCAAATAAGTGTGCGTGGAATATGCGCATCATCGGTAATGGTGCTGGTGTCCTAACAGGTAAAGTTTATACTGATTATAGCAACATATGTATGAACATGCAACATTATGATTACAGTGTGAAAGTAAATACGGATGTATGTTATCCACTCATTTGATATACAATTATCACTACCACTATATGACTCGAACCTAACCTAGTGTCCATCTAACCTCCTAAGGAACTAAACCTAAGAAACTAGTCATTAAGAAACAAGAGTCTACCTAGGTCTGAATCAATATCTCTAATAGTCGGCGATCCAGCCTCAATAGCGTCACGTACGTAGTACGGCTTCCTCGAATCAAGAGTGCGGATCAATCATCATATCTATGCCTCGTACGGTAAAATCCATCGTACGGCATCCCAATATCGGGGTATGGGTCAAGTATCTTCTAGGTGTCTCATCATTAGTATAATGTCATCATCAACACATCTCATGATTAAGGTGCTAAACTGTGATCGCATACATCAATCATATATCATTGCCATCATAATAAGCATCATTAGTTTATCCTCAGAAATATCATGTCATATGTATCATATTGTGATTAAGTCATACTGATATCATATCGTCATCAAGTCACACCTATATGATATCAACATCAGGTCACACCTATATGATATCGAAATCAATTCATACATATCGCATATCATGATCAATCACAAGTTACAGTCCGGGTACTATTTTAGAGTCCCATGTACCTCAATATCATCACCACCCATTATAATTTATATACGTGTTCATTATCTCATTCTCTAATGATCCTCTAACACTTAATACGACTGTATAGCCAAGAATCACGGCATCAAGCCCAGTTACACGGTTTCATCATACCTCGGATATCATATCACATCAATGTATCCCATATACGTGTTGTATATATATATATATACCTATACCTCGTCCTGTATATATATACACATGCACGTATACACCATGTCGTGTTTCAGTGTGTGCGTGTGTGTGTTTCTACCTGAAACCTACGAACCTCTTCCAAGGTATTCATCTTCTGATATGTCTTCCTAAATCAGTCTAGTCCAGCCTAGGGTCATTACTAGGGCCCTACTCATTAAGAATGTAGGGTCATATCTGGTTTCCTAATGACAATAAATATTATTCCTATTCTACGTTGCGGGGGTGCTAAACGCCATCCACCCAACTTTCCCCCATAGATATACATCTATTCACCTGGTCCATGTCTGCCGAAGACGGTGTCGCCATCCTCCTCTTCATCGCCCGCAGTCCACGTGAGGGGTACCTAAATGCAAACATATAGGTAGCATCGTAAACTGAATCACATACAAAAGTCAAAACGACGCAATGAACCAGCATAGGTTAAAACCTATGTCCCGTCCACGCAAAAGAACCAAATATCGCTCGATATCGGCGTACAAACTCCGATGGATCGAGATAAACATCAACAAATAACTCGTAGTTTTAAAACACATTACTTATATTATAAAACATGATTAAATCCATCGAAACCCTAAAATCCATCAAACCGTCGAATTTCGTAAAACCCGAAAATGCCAATTTACCGTTTTTCATCAAAACTTGACATTTAAATGAAACCAATGGTTATAAAACTCATTAAATAGTATAACTAGACTATACAAACCATTACTACATTTTTATTACACAAATTTGTATTAATTTGAAATTTCAAGTTTGCAACCTTTAACAATTTTCATCATTTTTCAAGCAAAATACCACAATTCCACCACAAAACATGATTTTGCATGAATTAATGTATTAAACCACACTTCATAATGATAATGATTAAATGAAACCATAAATTATATTTTTAATCACATTTATTTAAGAATTTCAAAAATCTAGTTAACAAATTTTCAAATTTTTTTTCACAATTTATCAATCATCAATAAAACTAGTAACAAATTTGAGTTTTTCATCCCATCAACAAGTTAATATCCTCTTTAAAACCACACTTTAGTGTTATAAACATCAATTGGAATTTTATTCCACCTATATATACTATAAGTAGAAATCTAGTTTATAAAAAAATGGTTTAATTTAACAAATTTGGATCACAATTTGCAATATGTCAACTATGCATGATTTTCCATTTGTAAAAGTGTTAATCTAGTTATTATAACCCTAATGAATTAATAAAACCACAACTTAATTTTTACAAACCCTAACTTGAATTTTTAAAACTAGTAAATAGAATTAATATATTAAATCTAATTAAGCTTAAATGAACATCTAATAACAATAAATCAAAAGAAAGAAATTTATACCTCCAAATCATGAAATCCAAACATGAAATAAGCCTCCAAAATGCATGCTTTCCATCTCCAAAATCCATGTAAAAATGAGCAAAGAATAAAGGGTAGGAAATAAATAGAATTTTGTGGATTTTTAATTGAATTTTTAAAGGATTTTTGATGAATTTTGGAGCAAAATAAAATGAGGAAAATGGGGGATACCATGCGGGGTGAGGCCGGCCATTTTTTTGGAGGTGAGGGAGAGAAAGAAGAGGGTGAGAAAATGTGTAGAAGTCTCCACCAAAATATCACTTCATTATGTCTTTTCATGCATTTATTTATTTTTCTTTTATTTCTTTACTATAGCAACTCAAGAAAACTCTAGAAAATAGAAAAAATTTGCAAATAAATTTTGCATGATACACACTAAATTCTAACATTCCATGGTTCATTTTTATAAATTAAAACCATTCAAATTTGTAATTTACACTAATTTAGTGTACAAATAAAGCTTATGTTAATATTTAAAATAATTAATTTAGGAAAAATATTTAATTAAACTAAAAATTTATAAGTGGATAAATAAACACCATTTACTAGTAATTAAATAATTAAAATAGGTATTTTTGAAATTATAATGAAAAACAATCACGGTTTAGTCTTATGAAAAATACATTTTACTTTACCGAAAATCACAAAATTCACTTAAACAATTTTATTCATTTAATTATTTATTTAATTATTTTTAAAACGTTACAATCTTCCCCCCTTTAAGAAATTCGGTCCCCGAATTTAAATTAAAACTCCCCCTCCAACTACTAAAACATTTAGAAAAACACTCAAATCGTCGGGGCTCCGAAATCATCAATACATAACAAAACTCAACTCCGTCAAGCATAACGCAATCATCGGAGTTATGGCGAGAACAAAATATCAAAACCCAATATGAAAACCATCTTAATATACATCAATCTATAAATTGTATATAGTGCGCATCATAGTAAAACCGTCCAAATATCTGGATAAGGAAATATGCAAACACCCCTTTTGATAATCGCCGTGTGATGCACGTGTCACGGCATAAGTAGCGGACGTTTATTATTATTTTTTTTTATAAAAAAAATAGCTATATATATATATATATCTTTTATTTAACATACACGTCCCGCCTGGTTACTAAATCAAATAATAATAATTATGAAACATACTGCTCAACTGAAATCAATCCCAATCACATCAATAAAATATCATATGCGTCCGGTGCGCACTGAAATCGAAACCAAATACAGATACCATGAATACACACAAAAACAAAATAAGTGCAACAGGTGTGCACCAAAACATCTGTCAAGTGCAACGGGCGTGCACGACTCACTATCAGGTGCATCTAATCTGCACAAAACCCCGATTTAGTGCATCTGGTGTGCACAAAATCGCATTAGGTGCGCCAAGTATGCGCAAGAATCCTAATCAGGTGCACATGGTGCACGAAAACATAAATCGAATACCAAATCAAAATCACAGTACAAAAATGCATGAAAACTAGGTCGAAACATATGTCAAAATCATGTGTAACCCCTATGCACGAAATCAAATCAAAAATCTCAAAATATATAAAACCAAATCAAGTGTACTGGGTGTGTACTAAACAACATCAATACAACTGATATATGAAACACAAATAGAATGAAATGAAGGTACACACATGAAATACCAATCGTAGAACAAAGTCCTCAAAATACCAAAATCCAATCAACGAAAATATGAAATTCAAATCACTAAATCACAATCGTAAACACTATCGTCAATGTACGCCTCTTTCCTCTGATGTCGGCTGCTTCAAACTTGTCTCATCATAAGTTTGCTGACTGCACTACCAACGGCAATACTCATATCTAGAGTCTCCCACGTAGTCGATCCCTTCACTTGATATCCGGACTACATTAAACTTTTCGATCGATCCATCAAAATCCCATAATTCCCCGAGAGCTCAACGCTCAAGTACAGTTTAAAAATATCCGGTACATACTCCAGTATCGATGATCCAGCCGTAGAAGGGCAAACCCAAGCCTCACTAATGGCACCGCGGAACTGCCGTAAACCCTAAGGTTCAAGGGCATTCTCGTGGTCATTATGTCGAGTTAGGGTTTCATTCTTCTAGAGGGTCCATCGAAATACCTGCATGTTCTTCCGAATACTTTAAACTTGGGAAAATAGTTTTCTGATAATCGTTCGAACCCTTTAACTTCATCCGGACGGCATGTGAATACCATTCGTCCGCACGCTAAGCAATGCTTCAATCCTCAAGAATAAACGATACCCTAATGGTTATCGCATTCGAGCCGCAGCTCCCTCTGCCAGTGCGCCCGTGGTAACAGAAACTACCATCCGATATCGACGAAGATAGATCAAAGGAACGAATGAAATACGGTGCAAATAATGTACATCCTAAGGCTCCTTAAGCAGAGTAGCGTATCGTAAGTATGCCGCGGACCATACCCACGGTACGTTACTCTACCTAAATCGCCTACTCTATCAACCAAGGGTTACCTAGACTTATACAAGAGTAAACCTAGCGCTCTGATACCAACATTGTCATGACCCGAAAGTACGGAACGTGACCGGCACTTAGATTAAGAAGCGTCTAGAGGCGCCACGTAACCTAAGTAAGCCGAAGCCCAGAAATCTAAACCATAAAAGAAGAAGAAGAAGGAAAAGAAAACAAGTTTAAAAGTATCAGCAAATTTTCCCAAAAATTTCGGCAGAGTCTCCTTTGTAAAAACTGGCCACAAACGGGTACAACAAGCATAATAAACATAAACAACAATAAAAAGCATCCCCAAACGGGAGCTAACTCAACGCCAACAGGTGGAAACAACCACAACAAGCACAATAATATACAACACCAAAGGGCAAGGCTCAAAACTCAAAAAAAAAAAACAAATCCACCAAATCAGAATAATACATGCGCGACTCTAAGGTCGAAATAAAAGACTGGTCCAATAAACTTATCAAGTAATACAAGTATGGTTGATGGAGCTTACTAGATACAAATGAAAGAATAAAAATACAATGTTGGTTTAGATACAAGTGAACCAACCTACCGTGCAAATCACCCTGAAGAAAAGATGTGCCAGCAAGCTGCCAGGGAAACCTGTACATCGAACCTGTAATAAAATTTGGCACAACGGGGGTGTCACGACCCGAAGGTACGGAACATGACTAGCACTTAGATTACGAGACGTCTAAAGGCGTAACGTAACCTAAATCAGCCAAAGCCCAGAAAAATCTAAACCAAAATCAAAAGCGAGTGAAGGAAAACCTCTAATAACAATGGTTTTTAAATCAAGTAAGTTGCATAGAATCCAAAAAAAAACATCAAAAATTCCCAAAAATTTCGGCAGAGTCTCCCCTGTATTTTCTATCCCCCAAAATGGGTACAACAAGATAATAAACCTGTAATCATAAAAATGGCATCCCCAAGCGGGAGCTAGCTCTTCGCCCAAGGCGGATCACAACCACATGCAATATAATAGTAGTATCAAGAAAAGAGCATAAAATAAACGCAAAATATCAGAAAACACAACGCTGGCTCAAGTGAGCTCGACCCAAAAGAAACCACAAATATACAAATCTCTCAGTCTCACCACTAGGTCACATATACAATATAAAGTGGTAGATGGAGAATACTAGATACAATGATAAAGCAAAAAGAAATAAAGTGTGCTCGCAACCCACCTACGGGCGATGTCGCGAGTCTGCGTAAAAGGAGCTGATAATAAGATAGCCCGCCGCTACAAGACTGACGGGTCCGACCTGCAAGACACTGTGGCACAACGGGGGTGAGTTGCCAGCTCGTGAGTAAATATAACATCTAATAAGGCAATCGTAAGAATGCACGCAATGCACAACAACATGCATGTCCATATGTGATATAATATCTCTAGTATGCATGCACATGTATGTAATGTCATTTCTAACTCTTTAAGTGTTTTAAATGCTAAGGGTACTGCGTTCTTAACTTTAGAAAATGAATATCTGTATGATAGCTAAGTACCATCAAGAAATCATCTGAAAACCCGTGTCAAGCATCGACACCAAATATGAATCATATCTGTCTCAATATCGGGCTCCGTCAGTCCGGATCGGCCCATATCATAAATCTCACGACAACGGTCGGTATCCTCCGGATATCCGTCGCGCCAGACATCACCGGTAGGTAGTCTTCCCCTGCCAGGCTCATTGTCTACAACTCGATCTTCTTGCCCCGGGGTACCATACCGGGCCCACCATGTACCCGAAACGGTTCATCCACTCCTCGAATCGGGTCTCGAAATCCAACAGAAAACATGAAAACTCATGGTGGACGACACATACACCACGAGAAAACCGCAACTTTGTTTTGAAAATGATAAATATAAGGTTTTGTTAAATTCTTGCGGTTTTCCCCAAAAATCCAGAAATCGCAGCAATACTGAAATCCTCAAGAAAATCATAATGTCCACATGTTATATATGATAAATGTCTATGATATCAATGCATACGATGTGAATTTTGCTAGAAATCTATATAAATATGATGATGATGCGAGGTATACGAATGCTATGCAATTTCATATATCAAGTATGAATGCAAGTGGCGATATTATGATAAACAGGTTCTATAGTGCACGTGGCATGGCAATTACCAAAGGCGTGTATGTCACATGAATGGTGCGCGTGCAACAGATGCCAATGGTAATGGTGTTCGTGTCCTACGAAGTGATATCGCATAAGTATAGATGAATGTCCATGCAATCTAATATACTGTTCGCTATAAGGGTATGCAGTGTACATGAATGGATAAGCTAGCTAACAATATGAATCTTGCCCAAAGTAGGGTAATCCTAACTAGGGGGGCGCCTCGCGCCATTCAGACGATTCCCTCATAGATGAATACATCTACTCACCTGAAATCCCCGCTAATCCGATCCGACCACCGCCTTGCTTTTACGCGCCGTGTCCGATGTTTCCCTGACCGATCCTATATTTGCACAACACCAAGCATAAGATTACGTAACCTAAAATGATGCAAGTCACATTATACAATTATCGACGCTCTCGAATTAAACGTAGCATGCACTCGGTGCGCGGGAAAACGCACGAAAATCGCTAACCTTTAACTAGAATCGTCATTTCGGGAAAATCGACAAAACTACAACCCGACTAGACGAAACCCTGCGTTCGCACACTCTAATAGTCCTATACGAAGCTAATTATATCGCTAACATAACGCAATTTGATCGCATTCTAATTTTTGTAAAAATCTAGTAAGCAATTTGCTTACCGATTCGATACAAACATCGCAATTTTGTCGATTTAGCGAGCATAACACTACACTATTAACCACTCCAATCAATTAGATAACCAAACCCTAACTTAAATCCAACCACCATGCTACAAACCCTAATTTAAAATCAAATCCTTCTCTTGATTTTCCTAAACAAACATTTACTACTAAACTAATACTTCAAATTTCAATTCTAGCATATTTAAACTACAAGTTAACAAAAAGATTAGAATCTTCACCTCACAAGCTTGAACCCTAGCTTGATCAAGTCACCAAGAAGCCTCCTTTCATCAAGTTTTTGGACTAATTTGGGTGAGGAGAGAGTGGATTAGGGTTTAGCTTTGAATGGAGATGGAAATTTATGAATTTTCATTGAATTTTAGCAAAGAAATGAAGCAAGAAATGAAGTGAGAAGTGAGGGATTTGCTGCAGAATGGGTCGGCCAGCAGGTGAGGGAGGGAGTTGTGGGATTTTTGGAGAAGTTTCTAGGTCAATAAACACCCCATGTTCTCATTTAATGCTTTCATATCAACAATTTACAAAAAAAACCTCATTTTACACCATTTTTCCATTAAATTTCCCACCCTAAAACCAAAAGTTTGCAAGTCATGATATAATTTTATTAACACCATATTTTAGCTTATAAAGACTCCTAATTATGAAATTTACCTAATTAAATTTGTATTTATCACTAATTTAATGTATTTAAAAAGGCTTAAAATAATATTAAAAAAATAATTAATTACGAATTTTTTTTTATTTAACTAGATAATTATAAGTGACATTTTAGTGACAAAATTATAGTAATATCTTATCTAAATTTTGTATAATTAGGTCTACAATGAAAAATACCTATTTTGACTTTTTACGGAAAAAGCCGAAAAATTAGCCGATTACCGAAAAACTGCCTAAACGATTTTCGAAGGGTTACAATCTTCACCCCTTAAAGAAATTCGGTCCCCGAATTTAGAATTTAACTACGCGTACCTTCAAAAAGATGGGGATATCTCTTCCTCATCTCGACCTCGGTCTCCCAGGTGACCTCCTCGCTGTTCGGGCCACGCCAAAGGACCTTGACAGACGGTATGACCTTCGACCTCAATTTCTTCACCTGCCGATCCAAGATGACCACCGGCTGCTCGGTGAAAGAAAGATCACTCTCTAGCTGGATCGTCTGGTGCTGAATCGCCTGGGAAGGATCATGAAGGTACTTGCGGAGCATCGAGACATGGAATACGGGGTGAACATCGGGGAAGCTGGGCGGAAGAGCTAACCGATAAGCGACTGGACCAACACGCTCTAGGATCTCGAAAGGACCAACATATCTAGGACTCAGCTTCCCTTTCCGCCCAAATCTCATCACACCTTTCATCGGAGAGACCTTCAGGAAAACATGATCGCCAACAGCGAACTCGAGTCGGCGACGACGCCTGTCAGCATATGATTTCTGCCTGCTCTGTGCCGCTCTCATCCTGTCCCGAATCAGCTGTATCTTCTCGGTCATCTCCTGTACGATCTGCGGCCCCAAAATACTGCTCTCCCTGAGCTCTGTCCAACATACAGGCGATCGACATCTCCTCCCATATAAAGCCTCAAAAGGTGCCATCTGAATCGTCTCCTGGAAGCTATTATTGTAGGAAAACTCGATCAAAGGCAAATGATGATCCCAGCTACCACCGAAATCTAAAACGCAAGCTCTGAGCATGTCCTCAAGAGTCTGAATAGTACGCTCTGACTGACCGTCAGTCTGAGGATGAAAGGCTATGCTAAAACTCAATCGGGTGCCCAAAGCTTCCTGTAGTTTCTGCCACAATCGGCTGGTAAACTGGGTGCCACGGTCGGACACGATGCAAGTCGGAACACCATGCAGTCGCACTATCTCATCAATATAAACCTGGGCGTACTGAGAAAATCCAAAAGTGGTCTTCACTGGCAGGAAGTGAGCCGCTTTCGTCAGTCGATCAACAATCACCCATATAGAGTCGTACCCTCGACTGGTCCTGGGTAGACCCACAATGAAGTCCATGGAGACCTGCTCCCACTTCCACTCAGGGATGGGCAAAGGCTGTAACTCGCCGGCTGGCCTCTTGTGCTCGGCCTTGACTTGTTGACAAGTCAGGCATCTCGACACAAAGTCTGTAATATCCTTTTTCATCCCGTCCCACCAGTAAACCTCTCTCAAATCACGGTACATCTTGGTGGAACCTGGATGCACGCTGTATACTGATCTATGTGCCTCCTCGAGAATATCACGCCTCAGTCCCTCTGAATCTGGCACACACAGTCGAGTCCCAAATCGAAGTATCCCCTGATCATCAATCACGAACTCAGAAACTCTGCCCTGCCGAATCTGCTCAATAATCTCTAAGATACGGGCATCGCCGGACTGTGCCTCGCGGATACGGTCAAGTAACTGTGGGCATGCTCTGAAATGGGCCATCAGTCCCCCTGTAGGAGTAAACTCGAACTGCACTCTGCTATCACATAACACCTGCCAATCCGCCGTCGACTGCATCTGTATTGCGCTCAAACAAGATAAGCTACCTCCGGGCCTCCTACTCAAAGCATCTGCCACCACATTCGGCTTGCCCGGATGGTATAGAATCTCGCAGTCATAATCCTTCACCAGCTCCATCCAACGGCGCTGTCTCAGGTTCAGATCTCGCTGCTGGAAGATATACTTCAAACTCTTGTGGTCAGTGAATATCTGGCACGACTCACCGTATAGGTAATGTCTCCAGATCTTAAGTGCAAATACCACTGCAGCCATCTCTAAATCATGGGTGGGGTAGTTCTGCTCGTGTTTCCTCAGCTGCCGAGAAGCATACGCGATAACTCTGTCGTGCTGCATCAACACACATCCCAGCCCCACTCTAGAAGCATCACAATATACCACGAACCCGCCTGATCCTGAAGGCAATGCTAACACCGGTGCAGTAGTCAGACGAGTCTTCAACTGCTGGAAACTATCCTCACATGCCTGGGTCCAATCAAAAGGAACCCCCTTCCGGGTCAACCCGGTCAAAGGTGCAGCAATGCGGGAGAAATCCTGGACAAAACGTCGATAATAGCCGGCCAGACCTAGAAAGCTGCGAACCTCTGTAACTGATACTGGTCTAGGCCAACGCTGAACTGCCTCGATCTTCTTCGGGTCCACACAAATACCGTCTCACGTCACCACATGACCCAAGAAATCGACACTGTCTAACCAGAATGCGCACTTGGAAAATTTGGCGAACAGCTGATGCTCCCTCAAAGTCTGCAATGTGATACGTAAGTGCTGCTCATGTTCCTCCCGGCTCCGAGAATAAACCAAGATGTCGTCAATGAACACAATGATGAACTAGTCGAGATACGGCCTGAATACGCGGTTCATCAAATCCATAATGTTGGGTTAGCATAGCACCTCATGAAGGGTTTGGAAGCATCACATGAACCAAATATGTAGTCTTTAGGGTGCTAAGCTAATGAACATAGAATCGTTCCTAGAATCAATTAGGGTTTCAAAATTTTCATATCGACATATGAAAGAAATGCTAGGGTTTAGAGAGTACAACCTTTGTAGCTCCCTACGCTAGACTCCTCGGCTACTCGAGGTTTGAAAGAACTACGCTTGAACTCCTCGACGTCACCGATGATCCACCCGGAGTCCGCTTTGTCCAAGCTTGGGACCTTTTCCGATCAAGTGAACGAAATCGAGTCAACACTCCAAACAAGTGGGCTAGGCTTGTGTAGAATGGTGTTGTGGTTCTCTTTCTCACTTAAAAATCCTAACTTGTTGATTATATATAGCACACTACAAAAATCTAGAGAGCTATGAAGGAGGAGGAAGAAGATGATGGCAACAATAGAAGATGATAAGTTCAACCACTAAAAGAAAAATGGAAAATATATCAATATATATTTTCTATCTATCATTTCTAACCATGGTTGAATCATTATTGTACTATAATTAAAACACAAAAGGAAACATAACCTAAGGTTAAATGGTGGGTGAGAGTGGTTAGGTCAAAGGAAGAGTGTAGAAGAAATCAATAATGAACCCTTTTGTTTCCTTTTATGTTTTTGTATAAATACAACAATAATTCATAAAAAATACCATGGTGTGAGTCTTATATTGCCACCATTTTCATATACATCCAACCATGATAAATGTATGTATGCATGTATGTATGTATACACATCCATATGTGCATGAAAGGAGAAAGAAAGAAAGACATGCATGCATGCATACATCCATCCAACACAAGAAAGGAATTCAAGTGAGAAGCTAATGGTTAAATGATAAATCAACACTTGATTTATCAATCCGGCCATATCACATATGACCCCTACCAAAAGCATGCCGCCCGATCAATATACTGTATTCTATACGCGCATTTTAATCGGGTCCATGCGCATATCGCATATGCGCACCACAACGTTTCGCCTTGACTAGGAAACTCCATTGTGGGACTCTGAGACTCGTCAATACGCCGGCAGTGGGTGATGATCATATCAAGCACCCTCAAGCCGCAAGCGGTCAGCTAAACGTAACGGCCACTCGGGTATTGAACGATCAGAAGAGAACAAGCGAACCTGCTACAACTCCCGTCGAGCCGATCGGCGACACTTCCCGTACAATCCGGTCTCCTCGTCTGATATGTCGCATATCAAGTCTAGGGGTGGTAAATGTCAGACCCCAATAACCGATAAGTCGTGCCGATGTGAGGCTCATAACGGGTCGAGAAACTACTGGTAACACTTACCAGCAGATCTCTGATCATCCCTGGCCAGGGACTTCCCTGTTACGGCCAATCGAGCACAGCGCAACATCAACCCCCAATACCGGGAGAGACCAAACCCCTCCTATCGCTCATTGCCTCCATGTGACTCGGGACTATCCCCAAAGACCACCGTTTTGCACGCCCTCATGGACGTGGTAAGGTGGAGATCAAAGCACAGTGGGAATCACACAAGACTCTATGACGATCTCGGGTCTACAGACTAACCTGCACAAGTGTCACCTGAGAACTGCCATCTGACGTGAGGTATAATACCATCTGGGAGTTCTCGGCGAGTCCGTCCAGTGTACCCAGTCTCCACTGAGCACCCGTATACCATCTCTGATGTCAAACACCAATGGATATGGGATCATCCATCGCCCATCTCATGGGTCGAGAAGCGTATACGCTAGTCTACACTGGTATATCGATGCACCGTCTCGATACACCCATGACTAGGGACCTTGAAGGATGTACCTATGGACTACCATGTCCCACTAGTATGATCTGCATCACAGTCCAGGTAGTCAAGTACACATCCTAAGGGCTTTACCAACATGTAACTATAAGACACTTTAAAGAGACTAGTGTACATGTTAAGATAAAGAGCAACCAGATAGCATACTATCATATCGAGCAGGAAAGTCATCTTTATATATGTCCAAGCATCCAATATAATATACATCATCTGTACAATACTGGCCTCTAGGGCATACATACAACTAACAATCTCCCACTTGCACTAGGGCCAGCTGCTGTAGTATCGCATACCGAGCATCCCGAAGAGTCTCTCAAACTGTATCTGGGGAATGGCCTTCGTGAGTGGATCTGCCGTGTTGTTCTTCGTGTCAACCCTCCTGACCTCGATCTCCCGATGATCTACTATCTCCCGGATCAGGTGATACCGCCTCAGAATATGCCTGGATCGCTGATGGGACCTAGGTTCCTTAGCCAAAGCCACCGCTCCATTGTTATCGCAATACAAAGGTATTGGATGCTCAATGGATGGAACCACTCCTAGTTCAATAATGAACTTCTTGATCCAGACAGCCTCTTTAGCAGCATCGTTGGCAGCGATGTATTCAGCCTCCATCGTCGAGTCTGCCACGGTTTCCTGCTTGGAACTCTTCCAGCTAACCGCCCCTCCATAAAGGGTAAAGAAAAATCCCGACTGCGACTTAGAGTCGTCCTTATCACTCTGGAAGCTCGATGTCACGACCCGAAAGTACGGAACGTGACTGGCACTTAGATTACGAAGCGTCTAGAGGCGCAACGCAACCTAAGTAAGCCGAAGCCCAGAAATCTAAACCATATTAAAGAAGAAGAAGTAAAAGAAACATGAAGAAAAACAAGTTTAAAAGTATCAGCAAATTTTCTCAAAAATTTCGGCAGAGTCTCCTCTATAAAAACTGGCCCCCAAACGGGTACAACAAGTATAATATAAATAAACAAAAAAAAGCATCCCCAAACGGGTGCTAGCATCAACGCCAACAGGCGGAAACAACCACAACAAGCACAATAATATACAACGCCAAAGGGTGAGGCTCAAAACTCAAAGAAAACAAAACCACCATATCAGAATAAAACATGCGCGACTCTAAGGTCGAAATAAAAAAAATACTGGTCCAATAAACTTATCAAGTAATACAAGTATAGTTGATGGAGCTTACTAGATACAAATGAAAGAATAAAAAATACAATGGTGGTTCAGATACAAGTGAACAAACCTACCGTGCAAATCACCTTGAAGAAAAGATGTGCCAGCAAGCTGCCAGGGAAACCTGTACATCGAACCTGTAATAAAATTTGGCACAACGGGGTGAGTTGCCAACTCGTGAGTAGAAAACATCTACGAAAAGAAATCGAATGCACGACGCTATCCTAGGTCATAATAATACACTATTATATCCCAATCATCTAGTAATAGCAGGGTAAAACTACGTGTAAGTGCAGATACTCCGTGCTTGTGTCAGTGCCTCGTATAATACTATGTCATATGAAATGAAATGCATGCACCAAGAGTGTAAAGTAACAAATCCTAAAATCCAGATATATATGTATAAGAAATCTTTAGCCGTTATCATAGTAAAATGTGTATAAGAATCCGAAATCTCAACAATGAAATCCATGGAAATCCGTATCAAGCGTCGACACAACACATATAATCTCAAGTCTCAATATCTCGGGCTCCGTCAGTCCGGATCGGCCCATATCATCAAATCTCACGACAACGGTCGGTATCCTCCGGATATCCGCCGCGCCAGACATCACCGGTAGGTAGCCTTCCCCTGCCAGGCTCATCGTTTACAACTCGATCTTCTTGCCCCGGGGTACCATACCGGGCCCACCATGTACCCGAGACGGTTCATCCACTCCTCGAATCGGGTCTCGAAATCCATCAGAAAACACGAAATCTCATGGTGGACGACACATACATCACGAGAAACCCGCATCTTATGTTTTTAAAAAGAGAGGAGGAGGAGAGAGAAAAGTTTTTACATATTCTTGCGGTTTTCCCCAAAATCCAGAAATCTCATAGAAATCCAAATCTCAAAATCATGAGTAACTATATGATAAGTGTCGGCATATGCCCATAATACTGCATGATAACATGAAAATATGAATGCATGAATGTCTAAGCAATTAATATCATGTCTGTACTAATGTCAGAGAATAATCACAATATTATATCGGTCTAGTTGTTAACTGATTCTATCCATAAAAGACAATATGATCTAAAGTGTACGTGACATAGCAATTACCGATGATGATGTGTGTGAGCCGGCAAATAAGTGTGCGTGGAGTATGCGCATCATCGGTAATAGTGCTGGTGTCCTAACAGGTAAAGTTTATACTGATTATAGCAACATATAAAAGAACATGCACCATGATGATTACAGTATGAATGCAAGACAGATGTGCATTATCCACCCCTCTGCGACATACGAGAACAACTATCACTATATGAATCGAACCTAAACTATTGTCCATCTAACCTCCTAAAGAACTTAACCTAAGAACTAGTCATTAAGAAACAAGAGTCTACCTAGGTCTGAATCAATATCTCTAATAGTCGGCGATCCATCATCAATAGCGTCACGTACGAAGTACGGCTTCCTCGAATCAAGAGTGCAGATCAATCATCATATCTATGCCTCGTACGGTAAAATCCATCGTACGGCATCCCAATATCGGGGTACGGGTCAAGTATCTCCTAGGTGTCTCATTATTCGTATAATGTCATCACCAATACATCTCATGATCAAGGTGCTAAACTGTAATCGCCTACATCAATCATATATCATTGCCATCATAATAAGCATCATTAGTTTATCCTCAGAAATATCATGTCATGTATCATATTGTGATTAAGTCATACTGATATCATATCGTCCTCAAGTCACACCTCTATGATATCGACATCAGATCATACCTATATGATGTCGTAATCAAGTCATACATATCCCATATCGTGATCAATCACAGGTTACAGTCCGGGTACTATTTTAGAGTCCTATGTACCTCAATATCATCACTACCCCTTATAATTTAAGTATACATGTTGATTATCTTATCCTCTAATGATTCGCTAACACTTAATACGACTGTATTTCCAAAAATCACGGCATCAAGCCCAGTTACACTATTTCATCATACCTCGGATATCATCTCACATCAATGAATCCCACATACGTGTTGTATATATATGTATATACCTATACCTAGTTCTATATATATACACACATACACGTATACCCCATGTCGAGTTTCAGTGTGTGCGTGTGTATGTTTCTATCTGAAACCTACGAACCTCTTCCAAGGTACTCATCCTCAGATATGGTTTTCCTAAATCAGTTTGGTCCAGCCTAGGGTCATTAATAGGGTCCTACTCATTAAGAATCTAGGGTCACATCTGGTTTCCTAATGTCAATAAGTACTATTCCTATTCTACGTTGCAGGGGTGTTAAACGCCATCCACCCGACTTCCCCCCGTAGATATGCATCTACTCACCTGGTCCATGTCTGCCGAAGACGGTGTCGCCATCATCCTCTTCATCGCCCGCAGTCCACGTGAGGGGTACCTAAACGCAAACATATAAATAGTATCGTAAACTGAATCACATACGAAAGTCAAACGATACAAAGAACAAGCATAGGTTAAAACCTATGTCCCGTCCACGCAAAAGAACCAAATATCGCTCGATATCGGCATACAAACTCCGATGGATCGAGATAAACATTAACAACTAACTCGTAGTTTTAAAACACATTACCTATATTATAAAACATGATTAAATCCATCGAAACCCTAAAATCCATCAAATCGCCCGATTTCGTAAAACCCGAAAATGCCAATTTACCGTTTTTCTTCAAAACTTGACATTTAAATGAAACCAATGGTCATAAAACTCATTAAATAGCATAACTAAACTATACAACCCCTTACTTTATTTTTATTACACAATTTTGCATTTATTTGAAATTTCTAGTTTGCAACTTTTAACAATTTTAACATTTTTCAAGCAAAATACCACAATTCCACCGCAAAACGTGATTTTTCATGAATTAATGTATTAAACCATAATTCATAATGATAATGATTTAATGAAACCATAAATTATATTTTTAATCACATTTATTTAGAAATTTCTAAAATCTAGTTTACAAATTAGCAATTTTTATCACAATTTATCAATTTATCAATAGAAACTAGCAATCAAACTAAGTTTTTCTTTCCATTAACATGCTAAAGTTCTCACTAAAACTACAATCTAATGATATAAACCTTACTTGGAATTTTATATTACCCACATATATTTTTTACAAAAACTAGTTAGCTAAATAGCACCATTTAAACAATTTTAAATGAAAAATTTACAATTCAACAACCATGCAAGATTTTCCAATTCTAAAAGTGTTAAACTAACTATTATAACCCTAATTATTTAATAAAAATCACAACTTGATTTTTCAAACCCTAACTTGAATTTTAAAAGTAGTAAATAGAATTAATATATTAAATCTAATTATGCTTAAATGAACATCTAATAACAATAAATCAAAAGAAGGAAATTTATACCTCCAAAATATGAAACCCAAACATGAAATAAGCCTCCAAAATGCATGCTTTCCATCTCCAAAATCCATGCTAAATAGGTCAAAGGAAAATGGTAGAGGTTGAATGTTGATTTTTGAGATTTATTTTTGGAATTTTTGATGAATTTTGATGATTTTTAATGCAAAAATGATGGGAGGAAAAATTTGGGGCTACCCATGGAGGGGAGGCCGGCCATGGAGACGGAGGAGGGTGGAGAGAGAGAAAAAATGTGTGGTATTGTGTAGAAAATTCATAAATAATGCATTTTTTTTCACTTAAACCCTTTATTATCTAACTTTTTCAATTTAACCCTTTTCCTAGAAATTTCTAGAACCATGGAGAGATTTTGGAAAAGATTTTTCATATTACACACTTGATTCTAATATACCATGGCTCATTTTTACAAATTAAAACCATTCAAATTGTAATTTACACTAATTTAATGCATAAATAAAGCTTATGTTAATATTTAAAATTATTAATTTAGGAAAAATATTTAATTAAAATAAAAATTTATAAGTGACTAAATAAACACCATTTACTAGTAATAACATAATTAAAATAGGTATTTTTGAAATTATAATGAAAAACAATCACGGCTAGGTTTTACAAAAAATACATTTTACTTTGCCGAAAATCATAAAATTCACTTAAACAATTTTATTCATTTAATTATTTATTTAATTATTTTTAAAACGTTACAATCTTCCCCCCTTTAAGAAATTCGGTCCCCGAATTTAAATTAAAACTCCCCCTCCAATACTAAAACATTTAGCAAAACACTCAAATTGTCGGGGCTCCGAAATCATCAATACATAACAAAATCAACTCCGTCAAGCATAACGCAATCATCGGAGTTATGACGAGAATAAAATATCAAAACCAAATATGAAAACCATCTTAATATACATCAATCTATAACTTATATATAGTGCGCATCATAGTAAAACCATCCAAATATCTGGATAAGGAAATATGCAAAAACCCCTTTTTGTAAATCGCCGTGTGATGCACGTGTCACGGCATAAGTAGCGGACGTTTATTTAAAAAAATAGCTATATATATATATATTTTATTTAACATACACATCCCGCCTGGTTACAAAATCAAATAATAATGATTATGAAAATATACTGCTCAAACTGAAATCAATCCCAATCACATCAATTAAATATCATGTGCGTCCGGTGCGCACTGAAATCGAAACCAAATACAGATACCATGAATACACATAACAACAAAACTAAGTGCAACAGGTGTGCACCAAAAACATCTGTCAAGTGCAACGGGCGTGCACGACACAATATCAGGTGCATCTAATCTGCACAAAACCCCGATTTGGTGCATCTGGTGTGCACAAAATCGCATCAAGTGCGCCAAGTATGCGCAAGAATCCTAATCAGGTGCACATGGTGCAAGAAAACATACATCGAATATCAAAATCGAAATCACAGTACAAAAATGCATGAAAACTAGGTCGAAACATATGTCAAAATCATGTGTAACCCCCATGCACGAAATCAAATCAAAAATCTCGAAATATATAAAACCAAATCAAGTGTACTGGGTATGTACTAAACAACATCAATACAACTGATATATGAAACACAAATAGAATGCAATGAAGGTACACACATGAAATACCAATCGTAGAACAAAGTTCTCAAAATACCAAAATCCAATCAACGAAAATATGAAATTCAAATCACTAAATCATAATCGTAAACACTATCGTCAATATGCGCCTCTCTCCTCTGATGTCGATTGCTTCGAACTCGTCTCTTCGTAGCTGTGCTAACTGCGCTACCAACGGCAATACTCATGTCTAGAGCCTCCCACATAGTCGATCCCTTCACTTGATATCCGGACTACATTCAACCTTTCGATCGATCCATCAAAATCCCATAATTTCCCGAGAGCTCAACACTCAAGTACAGTTTAAAAATATCCGGTACATACCCCATCATCGATGATCTAGCCGTAGAAGGGCAAACCCAAGCCTCACTAATGGCACCGCGAAACTGCCGTAAACCCTAAGGTTCAAGGGCGTTCTCGTGGTCATTATGTCGAGTTAGGGTTTCATTCTTCTAGAGGGTCCATCGAAATACCTGCATGTTCTTCCGAATACTTTAAACTTGGGAAAATGGTTTTCTGATAATCGTTCGAACCCTTTAACATCATCCGGACGGCATGTGAATACCCTTCATCTGCACGCTAAACAATGCTTCAATCCTCAAGAATAACCAATACTTTAATGGTTATCGCATTCGAGCCGCAGCTCCCTCTGCCCGTGGTAACAGAAACCACCATCCAACATCGACGAAGATAGATCAAAGGAACGAATGAAATACGGTGCAAACAATGTACATCCTAGGGCTCCTTAAGCAGAGTAGCATATCGTAAGTATGCCGCGGACCATACCCACGGAACGTTACTCTACCTAAATTGCCTACTCCATCAACCAAGGGTCACCTGGACTTATACAAGGTTAAACCTAGCGCTCTGATACCAACTTTGTCACGACCCGAAAGTACGGAACGTGACCGGCACTTAGATTACGAAGCGTCTTGAGGCGCAACGCAACCTAAGTAAGCCGAAGCCCAGAAATCTAAACCATATTAAAGAAGAAGAAGTAAAAGAAACATGAAGAAAAACAAGTTTAAAAGTATCAGCAAATTTTCTCAAAAATTTCGGCAGAGTCTCCTCTATAAAAACTGGCCCCCAAACGGGTACAACAAGTATAATATAAATAAACAAAAAAAAGCATCCCCAAACGGGTGCTAGCATCAACGCCAACAGGCGGAAACAACCACAACAAGCACAATAATATACAACGCCAAAGGGCGAGGCTTAAAACTCAAAGAAAACAAAACCACCATATCAGAATAAAACATGCGCGACTCTAACTTCGAAATAAAAAAAAATACTGGTCCAATAAACTTATCAAGTAATACAAGTATGGTTGATGGAGCTTACTAGATACAAATGAAAGAATAAAAAATACAATGGTGGTTCAGATACAAGTGAACCAACCTACCGCGCAAATCACCCTGAAGAAAAGATGTGCCAGCAAGCTGCCAGGGAAACCTGTACATCGAACCTGTAATAAAATTTGGCACAACGGGATGAGTTGCCAACTCGTGAGTAGAAGACATCTACGAAAAGAAATCGAATGCACGACGCTATCCTAGGTCATAATAATACACTATTATATCCCAATCATCTAGTAATAGCAGGGTAAAACTACGTGTAAGTGCAGATACTCCGTGCTTGTGTCAGTGCCTCCTATGTCATATGAAATGAAATGCATGCACCAAGAGTGTAAAGTAACAAATCCTGAAATCCAGATATATATGTATAAGAAATCTTTAGCCGTTATCATAGTAAAATGTGTATAAGAATCCAAAATCTCAACAATGAAATCCATGGAAATCCGTATCAAGCGTCAACACAACACATGTAATCTCAAGTCTCAATATCTCGGGCTCCGTCAGTCCGGATCGGCCCATATCATCAAATCTCACGACAACGGTCGGTATCCTCCGGATATCCGCCGCGCCAGACATCACCGGTAGGTAGCCTTCCCCTGCCAGGCTCATCGTCTACAACTCGATCTTCTTGTCCCGGGATACCATACCGGGCCCACCATGTACCCGAGACGGTTCATCCACTCCTCGAATCGGGTCTCGAAATCCATCAGAAAACACGAAATCTCATGGTGGACGACACATACATCACGAGAAAACCGCATCTTATGTTTTTAAAAATAGAGGAGGAGGAGAGAGAAAAGTTTTTACATATTCTTGCGGTTTTCCCCAAAATCCAGAAATCTCATAGAAATCCAAATCTAAAAATCATGAGTAACTATATGATAAGTGTCGGCATATGCCCATAATACTGCATGATAACATGAAAATATGAATGCATGAATGTCTAAGCAATAAATATCATGTCTGTACTAATGTCAGAGAATAATCACAATATTATATCGGTCTAGTTGTTAACTGATTCTATCCATAAAAGACAATATGATCTAAAGTGTACGTGACATAGCAATTACCAATGATGATGTGTGTGAGCCGGCAAATAAGTGTGCGTGGAGTATGCGCATCATCGGTAATAGTGCTGGTGTCCTAACAGGTAAAGTTTATACTGATTATAGCAACATATAAAAGAACATGCACCATGATGATTACAGTATGAATGCAAGACAGATGTGCATTATCCACCCCTCTGCGACATACGAGAACAACTATCACTATATGAATCGAACCTAAACTATTGTCCATCTAACCTCCTAAGGAACTTAACCTAAGAACTAGTCATTAAGAAACAAGAGTCTACCTAGGTCTGAATCAATATCTCTAATAGTCGGCGATCCAGCCTCAATAGCGTCACGTACGAAGTACGGCTTCCTCGAATCAAGAGTGCGGATCAATCATCATATCTATGCCTCGTACGGTAAAATCCATCGTACGGCATCCCAATATCGGGGTACGGGTCAAGTATCTCCTAGGTGTCTCATTATTCGTATAATGTCATCACCAACACATCTCATGATCAAGGTGCTAAACTGTAATTGCCTACATCAATCATATATCATTGCCATCATAATAAGCATCATTAGTTTATCCTCAGAAATATCATGTCATGTATCATATTGTGATTAAGTCATACTGATATCATATCGTCCTCAAGTCACACCTCTATGATATCGACATCAGATCACACCTATATGATGTCGTAATCAAGTCATACATATCCCATATCGTGATCAATCACAGGTTACAGTCCGGGTACTATTTTAGAGTCCTATGTACCTCAATATCATCACTACCCCTTATAATTTAAGTATACATGTTGATTATCTTATCCTCTAATGATTCGCTAACACTTAATACGACTGTATTGCCAAAAATCACGGCATCAAGCCCAGTTACACTATTTCATCATACCTCGGATATCATCTCACATCAATGAATCCCACATACGTGTTGTATATATATGTATATACCTATACCTAGTTCTATATATATACACACATACACGTATACCCCATGTCGAGTTTCAGTGTGTGCGTGTGTATGTTTCTATCTGAAACCTACGAACCTCTTCTAAGGTACTCATCCTCAAATATGGTTTTCCTAAATCAGTCTGGTCCAGCCTAGGGTCATTACTAGGGTCCTACTCATTAAGAATCTAGGGTCACATCTGGTTTCCTAATGTCAATAAGTACTATTCCTATTCTACGTTGCGGGGGTGCTAAACGCCATCCACCCGACTTCCCCCCGTAGATATGCATCTACTCACCTGGTCCATGTCTACCGAAGACGGTGTCGCCATCATCCTCTTCATCGTCCGCAGTCCACGTGAGGGGTACCTAAACGCAAACATATAAATAGTATCGTAAACTGAATCACATACGAAAGTCAAACGATACAAAGAACAAGCATAGGTTAAAACCTATGTCCCGTCCACGCAAAAGAACCAAATATCGCTCGATATCGGCATACAAACTCCGATGGATCGAGATAAACATTAACAACTAACTCGTAGTTTTAAAACACATTACCTATATTATAAAACATGATTAAATCCATCGAAACCCTAAAATCCATCAAATCGCCCGATTTCGTAAAACCCGAAAATGCCAATTTACCGTTTTTCTTCAAAACTTGACATTTAAATGAAACCAATGGTCATAAAACTCATTAAATAGCATAACTAGACTATACAACCCCTTACTTTATTTTTATTACACAATTTTGCATTTATTTGAAATTTCTAGTTTGCAACTTTTAACAATTTTAACATTTTTCAAGCAAAATACCACAATTCCGCCGCAAAACGTGATTTTTCATGAATTAATGTATTAAACCATAATTCATAATGATAATGATTTAATGAAACCATAAATTATATTTTTAATCACATTTATTTAGAAATTTCTAAAATCTAGTTTACAAATTAGCAATTTTTATCACAATTTATCAATTTATCAATAGAAACTAGCAATCAAACTAAGTTTTTCTTTCCATTAACATGCTAAAGTTCTCACTAAAACTACAATCTAATGATAGAAACCTTACTTGGAATGTTATATTACCTACAGATATTTTTTACAAAAATTAGTTAGCTAAATAGCTCCATTTAAACAATTTTAAATGAAAAATTTACAATTCAACAACCATGCAAGATTTTCCAATTCTAAAAGTGTTAAACTAACTATTATAACCCTAATTATTTAATAAAAATCACAACTTGATTTTTCAAACCCTAACTTGAATTTTAAAAGTAGTAAATAGAATTAATATATTAAATCTAATTATGCTTAAATGAACATCTAATAACAATAAATCAAAAGAAGGAAATTTATACCTCCAAAATATGAAATGCAAACTGAAATAAGCCTCCAAAATACATGCTTTCCATCTCCAAAATCCATACTAAATAGGTCAAAGGAAAATGGTAGAGGTTGAATGTTGATTTTTGAGATTTAATTTTGGAATTTTTGATGAATTTTGATGATTTTTAATGCAAAAATGATGGGGGAAAAAATTTGGGGCTACCCATGGAGGGGAGGCCGGCCATGGAGAGGGAGGAGGGTGGAGAGAGAGAAAAAATGTGTGGTATTGTGTAGAAAGTTCATAAATAATGTATTTTTTTCACTTGAACCCTTTATTATCTAACTTTTTCAATTTAACCCTTTTCCTAGAAATTTCTAGAACCATGGAGAGATTTTGGAAAAGATTTTGCATATTACACACTTGATTCTAATATACCATGGCTCATTTTTACAAATTAAAACCATTCAAATTGTAATTTACACTAATTTAATGCATAAATAAAGCCTATGTTAATATTTAAAATAATTAATTTAGGAAAAATATTTAATTAAAATAAAAATTTATAAGTGACTAAATAAACACCATTTACTAGTAATAACATAATTAAAATACGTATTTTTGAAATTATAATGAAAAACAATCACGGTTAGGTTTTACGAAAAATACATTTTACTTTGCCGAAAATCATAAAATTCACTTAAACAATTTTATTCATTTAATTATTTATTTAATTATTTTTAAAACGTTACACTCGAATCGGTAAAGGACTCCACTTGGAGTTCTCCGTTACCATACACCAAGAGCATCGCTTTAGTCCTTCGCAAGTACTTGAGAATGCTCTTCACAGCTGTCCAGTGACTCTCTCCAGGATCAGCTTGATACCTGCTCACTACACTTAGTGAGTATGCTACATCGGGTCTGGTACATAGCATCGCGTACATGATAGAGCCTACAGCCGAAGCATAGGGTATCCCTTGCATGCGAGCTCTCTCCAAATCAGTCTTGGGAGACATCTCTTTGGAGAGAGTGACTCCAGAGATCGTGGGCAAGTTCCCACGCTTGGATTCTTCCATACTAAACCTTTTTAGTATGGTGTCAATGTACCTGGATTGGGACAATCCCAATATCCGATTGGATCTATCTCTATAGATCCTAATTCCTAATATGCAGGAGGTATCACCAAGATCTTTCATTGAGAATCTTTGTGATAAGAAGAGCTTGACCGATTGCAGCATAGGAATATCATTTCCTATCAAGAGTATGGCGTCCACGTACAATACGAGGAAGACAACCTTACTCTCTGCTACCTTCTTGTAGATACAAGGTTCATCTGGGTTTTTGATGAAATCAAACTCTTTGATAACGAAGTCAAAGCAGATGTTCCAACTCCGCGATGCTTGCTTTAATCCATAAATGGATTTAAGCAGCTTGCACACCTTCCCGCTACTCCCACTGTCTACGAAGCCCTCTGGCTGAGTCATGTACACGCACTCTTCTAAATCACCATTTAGAAAGGCGGTCTTAACATCCATTTGCCAGATTTCGTAGTCATGATATGCAGCGATGGCAAGCATGATTCGGATGGATTTAAGCATAGCCACTGGAGAAAAGGTTTCGTCATAGTCCACACCTGGTCTTTGACGAAAACCTTTTGCAACAAGTCTAACTTTGAAAGTCTCCACTTTCCTATCTACACTAAGTTTCTTCTTGAAGATCCACTTGCTCCCAATGGGTTTTACCCCTTCAGGAGCAACTTCCAAAGTCCATACTTTGTTGGTGTACATGGATTCCATCTCGGACCGCATAGCATCCAGCCATTTCACTGAGTCCCTGCTCGTGATGGCATGCTCGAAGCTAGTTGGGTCATCATCCTCCATGATGCAATCTTCGCTTCCACCGTCAATGAGAAAACCGTAGTATCTCTCAGGTGGACGAGTAACCCTGCTAGATCGGCGGAGAGGCTGGGGTTCGTCGGGTACTACTGAATCCTCTGGTTCTACTAAATCTTCAGTTATAGTTTGTGTTGCTGGAACCTCTTCCAGTTCTACCTCAATGCCACTAATCTGTTTCATAAGAAAACATTTTTCTAAGAAAGTGGCATGTCGAGAAACAAACACCTTTTGTTCCTCGGGGTGGTAGAAGATATACCCTTGTGAATTTTTGGGATATCCTACAAACTTACATAAGACTGATCTTGCCTCGAGTTTGTCCGGATTTTGTCTTTTGACATAGGCTGGACAACCCCATATCTTAACATACTTAAGAGATGGTCTCTTCCCTTTCCATATCTCATATGGAGTGGTAGGCACTGATTTGGTAGGAACTATATTCAATAGGTATATGGCTGTCTCAAGCGCATACCCCCAGAAGGAAATAGGTAACTCAGCTGTACTCATCATTGAACGCACCATATCTAATAGGGTGCGATTCCTTCGTTCCGATACATCGTTGTGCTGTGGTGTATAAGGTGGAGTAAGCTGAGAGAGAATCCCATTCTCTTTTAGATAATCTTGGAACTCATTGCTCAAGTATTCTCCTCCTCGATCAGATCGAAGGATCTTAATACTTTTGCCCGTTTGGTTCTCTACTTCTTGCTTATATTTTCTGAATTTCTCAAAAGCTTCAGACTTGTGTTTCAATAGGAACACATGCCCGTATCTAGAGAGATCGTTAGTGAATGTAATGAAGTAGGAAGAACCGTTCCTGGCATGGGTAGACATGGGACCGCATACATCACTATGTACCAGTCCTAAGAGTTCAGTAACTCTTTCTCCGTGTCCACTAAACGGAGCTTTGGTCATTTTTCCTTTGAGACATGAATGGCAAGTATCATAAGATGATAATTCGAACGGATTCAAATAACCATCCTTATGTAACTTAGCCAGTCGTGTCGCATTGATATGACCAAGTCTACAATGCCACAAGTAGGATTCGTTCATTTCTGAACTTTTCCTCTTGTGTGTGTTTTGTATATTGAGGACTGTATTTTGATTTAGAATGAATATGCCATTATGTAACGAGCCTGATGCAATCAACTTTTGATCTAGGAATATGTTCATAATATTATCCTGTACTACAAAATTATATCCTTCTTTACTCAATAAAGAAACTGATATAATGTTGCACATCATGTTCGGTATATAATAGCACTCATTCAAAATTATTGTATCACCACTTGGTAATACTAGGTGATATTCGCCAACTGCTTTGGCTGCAATATTTGCACCGTTCCCTACTTGAACGGAATGATCACCTTTACCCAGTTCTCTACCTTTCCGTAGCCCATGTAACTGCTTACATATGTGGGATCCTGATCCGGTATCTAATACCCAGGACGTAGGGTGAACTGAAAAACAGTTCTCAATAACTAACACACCCGAAGAAGATGCATCAACATGCATGTTCTTTTGGGCGGCTTGAGAATCTAGATATTCTCCTATTCCCTGTTCAGTCTTATAACTCTTATAAGAAAGAACGGGTCCAACGTTCCCCTGCACAGTATAACATGCGGGTTCGGTCAATACATCCATATTATTATCTTTATTAGGGCATGACATGGTCGCAACCTGGAGAGAGAGAGAAGAAAACACTTTAGCGTATGCTCATGCAAGATCAGATTGGTTATTATCTTATCTAATCAGGATGGCTCCCACTGGTTTTTATCAAATCTTCCTTCAAACCCTAAAAGGAAAGACTAGCCGGGATTAATTACACACTACAAGTTCGCCAATCTTTCAGCCAGGCCAATGTCGGTACTTTGAGGGAGGTCCCCCGTGCTTTCGCACGAACCTAATTAATGTAAACCTCGTTTTCCCAGAGGCGTAACCCCGTTGACACCTTTCTAGACACCTACTTGATTAGCTAATTGCAATGTGTAAAACTCTCCCAGGATTAACTCTTACTCGCAGTGGGTATCGGGATCCAACTATCTCATAGAAGGTATGCAATCTCATTGCAAATTTCAACACTTGAAATTCCCAATAATATTTTACCCCTAGTGTTCTATGACCTTGACGAATGCCAAACAACCCATAGTCCACTAGTCAAGTTCAACCCGTACATTTCTTGATTGAATTAAACCCACCCGCACGACCCTTGACGAATGCCAAACAACGCCGTACGAATACCCTAATCCAATCTGCATCATATGCATAAGCAGATAAATACTAGTTAGCTACCGTACACTACGCCTTGACGAATGCCAAACTACCGTAGCACGAATACTAAGTAGTACTTATCTGAAATGACGGAGGGTTACGCAGGTTTTCAGAAAACCTATTGCGTAATGAACTTGATATCGTTGTAGGATCAAATGAAGTTTTGAAATGGAATGATTTTGAGGTTTTTCTAGTTTTGCTAAAGGGGTCACTCCCTGTGAAGGGATCGTCAGCCCTTTCCTCGTTAAATGAGGTGCTGGACATATCATATATATCACTGTGCAAAGCAGAAACTATAGAAGCAATCAAAAACAAACCGAGTGTGTAGCATCTGCCAGTTATTGCTAAAGGAGTCACTCCCGGTGAAGGGATCTCGGTCCTTTCCTCATCGAATAAGGTGCAGGGTATATCATATATACCGCTATGCAAAGCAAGAACTGTAGCTACCTGTTTTATTTAAAATTTGATTCTACAAAATCTTAGGTTTCTTTTCTTTCATTAATCACATTAATGAAGTCCCATCATTTAAGTCACCTAAACATCACAGATAAATACGACGTACACTTATGCCATCCACATTCGCCTGGATGTCCCCTTGTGAACCGTTAGGTTAGGTAACTAACGACAGAGCAGGGCAGGGCTAGTGCGGGTGCAAAACATAAGTAACGTCTATATAATATATCTTATATACTATATACAGTTGCTATCACAGAACAACACATGATCACATCACAGATATCGCAGCAGAAAATATCATATGAAATATTGGATATACTAGGACGTCCGTGTTTTCAATACGAGCCAGTATAAAACACGGATTCCACGGTCGTGATGAATAGCCAATCCCACACCCCTAGACCCCTACGAGAGCGACAAGCAACCCTACCAATTCTAGGGTTAGGAGACCCGGACTCGACTCCTCGAGATGGTCTCCCACTGGACCTTAGAACCCGATTACTTATGCTCCCCTCCTTGAGTCTATCCTAGTGCAGAAAAGTAAATAATATACAAAAGGTGATAGCTTCCGCAACCTGGAAGTGCCCCAAATAAAAGAATATTACATACAAGTTTTTACATGAATGAAGATGGAAAAACAGTCATCTCACATAAAACCCCCCGGCTATTCAAACACGACAATCCAATATAACATATCCAGCAACACATAATATCACATGTCATCAACGTAAGTAAGTATGCATACCCCAATTGTCGTTGACGTATAGCAACGAAACCGGCGATATCAACATACTATACTTACGGTCACAGAAAAGAAAGTGTAAAACTACAACAGTTGGAATCCGCAACCTCTTTAGACATCACATGCCTAACACTTATAAACCCCGCATTTTAGTCCCATTATCGAAAACTCTTTTCAATATGAAGTGAGATTAAACTGCTAGATTTACAATATTCATTCAGTTATCTCATAACTGTGTGTGAATTCCAATTATTGTATCCCATTCCGGATAAATAGACAGTATTAAAGTTTACGAACGACCGATCAAATACCCAAGATTCACTAAAGCTCAACACTTGAGCGAAGTTCAAAAACTTGGAGTGTGACACAGTAGTAGCGGTCCAGCCGTAGAAGGGTCAAGCCAACGCCTCACATGTGGCACGCCGTACTGCCCCAAACCCTAAGGTTCAAAGGGCAGTTCAAGACGGTCACATAATCGAGTTAAGGTTTGTTGTCTTCTAGAGGGACCACCGCAAAAAGACTTGCATGTATCTCCAAAGTATTTAAACCCCGTGAAAAATGAGCAAATGATACTTGTTCAAACACTTCACTACTTTCTTATTTACCCGGAAAAGTCACGAAATCAAAATTCCGATCGAACAGACGAGTCCAAAAACATCTCCAGAATTTTTCAGCACCAAAAACAGATTAAAAATATCCTAAAAATTATACTAGCAGAAATAGACATTACAACATAAAAATTATACATTGACAGAGGTGTACGGCCGCAGAACCGCGGCCTAATCAAGCTTATGCCGCGTTTCCGCGGCAGTAATGAGGGATCATGGAAATATTTTTATGACGTAATTCTTAGTTTTTCCTACTGTAATTTTTACATATTTTTAATTCTTAAAATAACCAGATTTTGAAAAAAGTCCAGAGAGCATGCAAAAAGCCGTATTTTCGGTTCGATCGGACTTTTAACTTCGTAAAAAGGGCGCCTAATGTTCTAGGTCGGCTCTGATACCAATGTTGGGTTAGCATAGCACCTCATGAAGGGTTTGGAAGCATCACATGAACCAAATATGTAGTCTTTAGGGTGCTAAGCTAATGAACATAGAATCGTTCCTAGAATCGATTAGGGTTTCAAAATTTTCATATCGACATATGAAAGAAATGCTAGGGTTTAGAGAGTACAACCTTTGTAGCTCCCTACGCTAGACTCCTCGGCTACTCGGGGTTTGAAAGAACTCCGCTTGAACTCCTCGACGTCACCGATGATCCACCCGGAGTCCGCTTTGTCCAAGCTTGCGACCTTTTCCGATCAAGTGAACGAAATCGAGTCAACACTCCAAACAAGTGGGCTAGGCTTGTGTAGAATGGTGTTGTGGTTCTCTTTCTCACTTAAAAATCCTAACTTGTTGATTATATATAGCTCACTACAAAAATCTAGAGAGCTATGAAGGAGGAGGAAGAAGATGATGGCAACAATAGAAGATGATAAGTTCAACCACTAAAAGAAAAATGGAAAATATATCAATATATATTTTCTATCTGTCATTTCTAACCATGGTTGAATCATTATTGTACTATAGTTAAAACACAAAAGGAAACTTAACCTAAGGTTAAATGGTGGGTGAGAGTGGTTAGGTCAAAGGAAGAGTGTAGAAGAAATCAATAATGAACCCTTTTGTTTCCTTTTATGTTTTTTTTGTATAAATACAACAATAATTCATAAAAAAATACCTTGGTGTGAGTCTTATATTGCCACCATTTTCATATACATCCAACCATGATAAATGTATGTATGCATGTATGTATGTATACACAATCCATATGTGCATGAAAGGAGAAAGAAAGAAAGACATGCATGCATGCATACATCCATCCAACACAAGAAAGGAATTCAAGTGAGAAGCTAATGGTTAAATGATAAATCAACACTTGATTTATCAATCCGGCCATATCACATACGACCCCTACCAAAAGCATGTCGCCCGATCAATATACGGTATTCTATACGCGCATTTTAATCGGGTCCATGCGTATATCGCATATGCGCACCACAACGTTTCGCCTGGACTAGGAAACTCCATTGTGGGACTCTGAGACTCGTCAATACGCCGGCAGTGGGTGATGATCATATCAAGCACCCCCAAGCCGCAAGCGGTCAGCTAAACGTAACGTCCACCCGGGTATTGAACGATCAGAAGAGAACAAGCGAACCTGCTACAACTCCCGTCGAGCCGATCGGCGACACTTCCCGTACAATCCGGTCTCCTCGTCTGATATATCGCATATCAAGTCTAGGGGTGGTAAACGTCAGACCCCAATAACCGATAAGTCGTGCCGATGTGAGGCTCATAACGGGTCGAGAAACTACTGGTAACACTTACCAGCAGATCTCTGATTAGCCCTGGCCAGGGACTTCCCTGTTACGGCCAATCGAGCACAGCGCAACATCAACCCCCAATACCGGGAGAGACGAAACCCCTCCTATCGCTCATTGCCTGCATGTGACTCGGGACTATACCCAAAGACCACCGTTTTCCACGCCCTCATGGACGTGGTAAGGTGGAGATCAAAGCACAGTGGGAATCACACAAGACTCTATGACGATCTCGGGTCTACAGACTAACATGCACAAGTGTCACCTGAGAACTGCCATCTGACATGAGGTATAATACCATCTAGGAGTTCTCGGCGAGTCCGTCCAGTGTACCCAGTCTCCACTGAGCACCCGTATACCATCTCTGATGTCAAACACCAATGGATATGGGATCATCCATCGCCCATCTCATGGGTCGAGAAGCGTATACGCTAGTCTACACTGGTATATCGATGCCCCGTCTCGATACACCCACGACTAGGGACCTTGAAGGATGTACCTATGGACTACCATGTCCTACTAGTATGATCTGCATCACAGTCCAGGTAGTCAAGTACACATCCTAAGGGTTTTACCAACATGTAACTATAAGACACTTTAAAGAGACTAGTGTACATGTTAAGATAAAGAGCAACCAGATAGCATACTATCATATCGAGCAAGAAAGTCATCTCTATATATGTCCAAGCATCCAATATAATATACATTATCTGTACAATACTGGCCTCTAGGGCATACATACAACTAACACATAAATGCTGCCGGGGCATTGGTGAGCCCAAACGACATCACCAAGAACTCGTAATGACCATATCGAGTACGAAAAGCGGTCTTCGGAATATCCTCCTTCCGAACCCGCAACTGGTGATAACCTGACCGTAAATCAACCTTCGAGAAGAACCCTGCACCCTGGAGCTGATCAAATAAGTCATCAATGCGGGGTAGGGGATACCTGTTCCGCACAGTAACCCGGTTCAGCTGACGATAATCAATGCATAAACGCATACTTCCGTCCTTCTTCTTAACAAACCAGACGGGAGCACCCCAAGGTGACACACTCGGTCTGATAAGCCCTTTGTCCAGCAAGTCCTGTAACTGATCCTTTAGCTCTCTCAGCTCCGCCGGGGCCATCCGATAAGGCGGTATAGAGATAGGCCCCGTGCCAGGGATCAAGTCAATACAGAACTCAATCTCGCGCTCTTGTGGCAGACCAGGCAGCTCGTCAGGGAATACATCAGGGAACTCTCTCACAATAGGGACCTGGTCCAAAGGAACCTCTGTGGAGCTAGTATCACAAACATAGGCTAAGAATCCCTGACACCCTTTTCTCAAGAGCTGACCAGCGCGAAGAGAAGAAATCAAGCTGGGAAGGGTAGCACTACGATCTCCCTGAATAATAAGAACCGGCTCACCAGGAAAACTGAATCTGACTGCTTTCTCACGGCAGTCCACGGATGCATAACAGGTGGCTAGCCAGTCCATACCAAGAAGAACGTCAAAGTCTAGCATATCGAGGAGAATCAAATCAACTGAAGAATCTCTCTCCCCGATACGAACGGAACACGATCGGTACACAAAACGGGCAACAAAAGACTCGCCTAACGGTGTAATAACGACAAGCGGCTGATCTAACGGAGAAGACTCTCGGCCCAACCTCGGTGCAAAATACATGGATACATAGGAATGTGTCGAGCCTGGATCAAATAATACCCGTGCATCAAAAGAACATATTGGCAGAGTACCTGTCACGACGGCATTGGATGCCTGCGCATCCTGAGGAGTCAACACGAACACTCGGGCCTGTCCACCACTAATAGCTGGCTGTCCTCTGCCTCTACCTCGGCCTCTGCCTCTGCCCCTGTCGCCTCGCCCTCTCGGAACTGGACCGCCACGCCCACGGCCTTTAGAAGCATCTGGCTGGCGTGGAGCATCGTCAGGAGTAGGAAGTAAAGCTCTCTGAGAAGGTGGTGAGGGTGGTAAAGTCACATGCGGGACTGTCGCCGCGCCCTGGCGTCCCATGGTACAGTCTCTGACACGGTGGTACTGACTCCCACACCGAAAACATCCTGGAGACGACTGCTGGGTCTGTGGATATGAACCAAATAACTGACCTCGTCTCAATCCTCTGCCTCCACCATCTCCCGGAAATAATCTATCGCGGTGTCTGCCCATCTGCCGCTGAGCTGGCGTATCAGTACGGATCCTCTTCGGCCGAGAAACGACCGGAGTCTCAAAAATACGCTCCTCCAAAAGTAAGGCTGCATCCATCGCGGCAGCGTATGTATCAAAGTGCTGGGTGCCGATGGCAAGGAATAGCTGTGTATCAAGCCCTCATACAAACCTCTTTATTCTCTTCTCTTCTGTATCGACTAGGTACGGAGCATATCGAGACAACTGGGTAAACTGTATATCATACTCCGACACTGTCATCCCAGGAGTCTTGCGCAAAGACTCAAAACTACGGGCTCGAGCATCTCGGACACTCTCCGGAAGAAAAAGGGCAAGAAATGCAGCTGTAAACTCATCCCAGGTCATAGAAGGCAGACCTGTAGCTCGGCCTCTCTCTACTGAGTCGTACCATGTCTGGGAAAGACCCTCCAGACGAAAACTCGCAAACTCCACCAATCTATCATCAGAACACCTCAACGAACGGCAAATCCGAGCCATCCTATCAAGAAATGCCTGTGGGTCCTCTGTCGCATCTGTACCGGTAAAAGCTGGAGGTCTCAATCTCATGAACTCCTGTAGTGAAACAGGGATAGTCTCCGTAGTAGCAACAGGAGTGATCATCTGTGCAGCAGGTACGATCGTGGTCTGTGCGGTGGAAGGAACGTCCTCGGATCTCTGTGCCCGGCTGGACTCAACTAAAGATCCCATCATCTGCCGTAACTCTTGCATGCCGGCCTCTAATCTGGCAATACGGTCAGGATAAGGCGGATCAGTATGACCCTGAGGGGTAGGCGTATACTCCCGCTCGATCCTCGCCTCAGACGAGCCCGCTCGAATCTCATCCCTAGCGGCAGCCCGCTGAGCTCTCGTAGTCTTTGGCGGCATCGAAGCTGGAATAAGAAACAGGACTGATAAGGACATTGCAATTGAATCAAGGAATGCAAGGAATCAAGAAAGGAAATACAAGCAATTATGTCCTAAGGTCACTTAGGCGGAGTACCGTATCGTAAGTATGCCGCGGATCATACCCACGCTACGCCACTCTGCTTAAGTCACCTACTCCATCTACCAAGGTCGTCCTACACTCAGAAAGGTAAAACCTACGCTCTGATACCAACTTTATCACGACCCGAAGGTACGGAACGTGACTGGCACTTAGATTACGAGACGTCTAAAGGCGTAACGTAACCTAAGTCAGCCAAAGCCCAGAAAAATCTAAACCAAAATCTAAAGCGAGTGAAGGAAAACCTCTAATAACAATGGTTTTTAAATCAAGTAAGTTGCATAGAATCCAAAAAAAAACATCAAAAATTCCCAAAAATTTCGGCAGAGTCTCCCCTGTATTTTCTATCCCCCAAAATGGGTATAACAAGATAACAAACCTGTAATCATAAAAATGGCATCCCCAAGCGGGAGCTAGCTCTTCGCCCAAGGCGGATCACAACCACATGCAATATAATAGTAGTATCAAGAAAAGAGCATAAAATAAACGCAAAATATCAGAAAACACAACGCCGGCTCAAGTGAGCTCGACCCAAAAGAAACCACAAATATACAAATCTCTCAGTCTCACCACTAGGTCACATATACAATATAAAGTGGTAGATGGAGAATACTAGATACAATGATAAAGCAAAAAGAAATAAAGTGTGCTCGCAACCTACCTACGGGCGATGTCGCGAGTCTGCGCAAAAGGAGCTGATAATAAGATAGCCCGCCGCTACAAGACTGACGGGTCCAACCTGCAAGACACTGTGGCACAACGGGGGTGAGTTGCCAGCTCGTGAGTAAATATAACATCTAATAAGGCAATCGTAAGAATGCACGCAATGCACCACAACATGCATGTCCATATGTGATATAATATCTCTAGTATGCATGCACATGTATGCAATGTCATTTCTAACTCTTTAAGTGTTTTAAATGCTAAGGGTACTGCGTTCTTAACTTTAGAAAATGAATATCTGTATGATAGCTAAGTACCATCAAGAAATCATCTGAAAACCCGTGTCAAGCATCGACACCAAATAGGAATCATATTTGTCTCAATATCGGGCTCCGTCAGTGTCACGACCCGAAAGTACGGAACATGACCGGTACTTAAACTACGAACGTCTCGAGGCGTACGTAATCTAAGTAAACCGAAAACCCAGAAATCCAAACCAAGAAAAGTAGTAGAGTGCAGGAAAAACCAACTTAAAGAAAGTAATTTCAATAGCATAAGCCGAATTATGCGGTTTTTAAAACATCAAAAATTTACTGAAAATTTCGGCAGAGCCTCCTTTGTAAATACTGGCCCCCAACGGGATACAACATGAATAGTATACGAAATCACGAAAAAAGGCATCCCCAAGCGGGAGCTAGCTCTTCGTCAAACGATGGTCACAACCACACAAGCAATAAATATACAACGCCAACGGCGAGGATCAAAAACTCAAAAAGAAACTCAAAACCACCAGAAATATAACGAGCGACTCTAAGGTCGAAAGAATAAACAACACTGGTCTCTATCTCAATAGATACATGTTTGGTTGATGGAACTTCTAGATACAACAGAATAATGATATACAAGATATATAATGGGGGTATGATACAAGTAAACCCACCTACTAGCAAATCACCCGAATGAAACTGAGCCCGCAAGCCGTAAGGAAACCTGTACGGCAAATCTGCAAGAAACTGGGGCACAACGGGGGTGAGTTGCCAACTCGTGAATAGAAAATCATCTACGCATAGAAATCGCATAAATAACGCAACCTAGGTCAAAGATCATAAAATATCCTCAAATATATGTATAACAGGCAGCCTATGACAATGTCTAGGGTAATATCTATCCCGAGTATAATTTCATGTGCCCGTGTCAGTGCCTCAGGTAGCAATATATCATATGAATGAGGTATGAATGCATGAAACAGAATACATGTAAATGAAGAAACTGTTTTCATAAATTAGTGAGATTTCCTTCGTATTTTTAAACTGAGGTATCATAATGAAATCAGTATCAACAGTGTCTAGCATCGACACAAAACATAAATCTCACTGTCTCGAAATATCAATGTCTCAAGCTCAATATCTAGGGCGTCGTCAGTCCGGACCGGCCCCTACCATCCATCTCAAGACCACGACGGTATCCTCTGGATATCCGACGCGTCGGGTAATATCACCGGTAGGTAGTGCTCCCCAACCAGGCTCAACGTCAACACCACATTCCTCTTGCCCCGGGGTACCATACCGGGCCCACCATGTACCCGTGACGGTTCCTCCACTCCTCGACACGGATCTCCAAAACCACAGCAAACTCATGGTGGACGACACTTTACATCACTAGAAAACCGCAACATTTTATATTTTAAAAGATCATAAGTTGTAAATTTTGCGGCTTTCCCCGAAATCCAGAAATATCATAAATCTCAAGAAATCATCACAAGTGCATATGTCAATGATAATGAACTAGGCATGAACAACTGAATAACAGTATGCATGAAGTGGTAGGTAATAACTACAATGTCTAATATGGCATATATGGGAAGTACACTAATATCGTGTCAAAACTACCAGCTAACAATCTAAGTCAAGCAATTATATTCTCTAAAGTGTACGTGACATGGCAATTACCGATGAAGATGTGTGTGAGCCGGCAAGTAGGTGTACGTGGTACATACGCATCATCGGTAATAGGGCTGGTGTCCTAACAGCATGATATCAATAATGGAATATGCAGCAAAATAAATATGCGAGGCAGAGCGAACAGCAATAATGTGCGGGAGCTGAATACTAGATACAACGATAACTAATCTGCAATAATCTAATATAAGTCCTACGAATTGTGCCATTTGAAATAACACGAATCATGGGGTTTTGAAAATAGGGGCTACGGTGTTTTTATGAAAAGATACGTCGTTTTTTTGAAATATCCGTAGATTCCCTTGAGCTGTCTTTAAAAATGCCCACGATTCGTTAGTTTTTGAAATAGGTAAGGAGTCTAATCTAATCTAACAACTACACTAAACTATACGGCTGAACTAACAAGCTAAACTACAGGTAAGGAAACCGCCTATCATCTGAGTCGATACATATACATACCTGTATATGTATAGTCGGTGATCCCGCCTCAATAATATCATATCCGATACCATATCTATAATCAGGCATCCCAAGTCAATAGTGCGGATCAATCATCAATATAGCTCGTACGTAAATCCGTCGTACGGCATCCCAATCTGGGTACGGTTCAATATCACATTCATCATACTATTCACCTGGTATCCTCTTTATCAAATATCATGATCGGGGTACTGATCTACGTCTAGTACCATACTGATACCGCCTACGTATGCATGGACGTGTGTGAAACACTACGTCAAGGACCCGCTACAACGTCATGTCGTATCTAAGATACGAACCCTGCTATATCACCGATCTCACGGCCTCAAATCAAATCTCATCGACTCAGCTCAATCCCAAGTATCATCCTCAATCCGTACGTGAACACATAATCCCATACCCATGTGAACACATAACTATAAAGAATCCCATGAGCACATATCAATAGGAATGTATGCAAGTATGTATGTGTGTATGTGTGTGTAACACTACCCTAGGGTTCGCAACACTAAAGTAATCCAATACACCAATATCCATCCTAAGCATCGTTATTAATCCCAAATAACATATAATAATTGTTGGTGTGTATACGCATCCGTATACACCACCACGGACTGCGGGGGTGCTATACGCCATCCACCCGACTTCTCCCCGTAGATATAAATCTACTCACCTAGTCCTCGCTAGCCGGTGCCGACGTCGCCACGCGCTTGCTTGTCGTCTCGAAGTCCACATGGGGGTACCTACATATCATAACGCACCATATCTCATTAAAATCCGACTCATGATCAAAACGACGCACGAATCCCACATAGGTCAAAACCTATGGTTGCTTTCACAAATCAACCCAAAAACCCTTGACGTCGGCGTACAAACGCCAAACCATCGAGAAAAACCCAAATACACTCATTTGCACATTCACGAACACTAATTTTAATATAAACTAGGTTGAAACTCACAAAACCGCCAATTTCACTCAAAAATTCATTTTTCCGAAAATCTAGCAAGCACAATTCGCCGTTTTTGTACAAAACACGATATTTAAATGAATGTAGCGGCCAATATATTTATTAATTATCTTAAATAAGTCATAAAAACCATTTCCATAATTTAAACTCATAAATTTGCATAATTTCCAAAATCCTAGTTTGCAAAATATCAAATTTAACACCCTTTAAAGCAAAATTCACAATTCATCAATTAAGCTTCGTTTTGCATGAACCAAAGTCATTAAACCACTCATTATAATAGTTATAATGACATGAACACTTAATTATATTTTAATCTAAGCATTTGATAATTTTTTCAAAAACTCTAGTTAGCAAAAACAAAACTTAATTTAGACATTTCCATACAACAATATGAAATTTAACTACTAAATTACTTTCTACAAATTCTAAGATGGTAAGCTACCCATCACAACCATAATCCCATTACTCAAAACCCTAACTTGAAATCAACCTCATTCTTGAATTTTTCAAACATGCAATTAGAACCAATCTAAAACCTAATTAAACACTTAATAAGCTAACATAAAGCAATTAAACAACAATTTCACTAAAGGGTTAAAATTTATACCTCCCAATTGAGTTCTAGCATGCAAATCCTAGCCTCCAAAAGTAGCTTCCATGCTCCTAGATCCATGCTAGATAGGCAAGAAATAATGGGTAGGAGTTGGATTTGGAAAAAGCTTTGAAATTGTATGGATTTTGAAGCTTTTTCTTGGATTTTTGAAGCAAAATAGTGTGGATTTTGGGGGGGTGGGTAGGAAAGGGCTGCTGTTGTGGGATCATTTTCGGCCAGAAGTGGGTGAGGGGAGAGAGAGGGAGGTGAGGAAAATGCAAGGGAGGAAAGTCAAGGTCAAGGTAAGGTCAAAGTCTAACTACTTTATCTATTTTCTTTTATTTCTTTTTCCTTTGCAAACCAAGTGGGGAAAAAGTGAGGGCTGCTGAATTTGGCTAAGGGGAGGGGTAAGTGGGGGTGTGTGGGTGTGGGCACGGGTGTGGGGTGATGAAAAATGATAAATACAATACCCCAAACATCCATTTACGCTAAAAAAAACCCTTTTTCTTCAATAATTTCTAAACCGTTTTGGCAAATGATTTCGTTCCAAAAACCACATGATAAATTTTTTATTTAATGTTTTATGATGCACAAAATTTGTTTCAACTCATTCCAATTTGTAATTTTCCCTAATTAAATGTATTAGTGACGGCTTAAAATAATAATAAAATAATATTTTTTTCAGAAAATTTGAAATTTCACCAGCGGCTCAATAAACACCAAATAATAGCAATTACATAGCTAGAATATGTATATTTAATTTTTATAATAAGATATTTGTATTTTGAATTTTTACAGAAAACCCCCTCATTTTACCGATTTTCCGAAATTTCACCGAAACCATTTTCAAAACGCTACAATCTTCCCCCCTTAAAGAAATTCGGTCCCCGAATTTAAATTCAAACTCCCCCAATTACTAAAACGTCTAAGAAAAACCATCAAGTCGTCGGGGCTCCGAAATTGTAAATACATAAAACAAATCGTAGCGCAGCGCATGCGCTTGAAAAATGAGTATATAACTCAAATCAAAACTCCGTCAAGCATCCCGCGATCATCGGAGTCGTGGAGAAGACATCAATGCCAAATCCAAATCAAAACCAATATGATATAACTCGAAACTATAAATGTAAATATCGAATCTATATCTGTAAATATCTGAAGGAAATGCATGCCAAATCTCTTTAAGTCGCTGTGCAACGCGTATAACACTGTACAGTGGCGGACGTCTACCATAAGAAAATAACTATATACATATATACTTTTGTTTGAAATGTACGTTCCGCCGTTTTGGAAACAATTTAGAAGGGCCTCCTTGTTTTAAACATTTCGTGTCATATCAGACACGTAGGTAAATACTGAGGCTATAGCTCGCCTTTTGGAAATCCCTTCAATAACTATCAATGCATGCAAAATGTATTCAGGTACTGTCCTCTGACTAGTCCTGCTCAGTACGAAAACACATAGCAATATCATAAAAACGTACTGCTCTATAAGAAATCAATCCCAAAATATGCACATGAATACTACGTGCGTCTGGTGCGCACGGAAATAAAAATCCATATATGTGCCATACATATGCACAGAAACAAGATCTAAGTGCATCGGGTGTGCACAAAGCATCTGTCGTAGGCAACGTGTGTGCCTGACAGCAAAATCTGGTGCATCTGACATGCACGAAAAATCTCGATTTAGTGCATCTGGTGTGCACCAAAATCGCATCTCAAGACATGCGCTCAACATGCGCGAAAATCTAAATCAGGTGCATCCATCGTGCACGAAATCATGAAATCCAATATCAAGCGCCGAACGTGCGCAAAATCACTCAGGTGCACAAGGTGCACAAAACAAATATCGAGTATCACAATCGAAATCGAAGTCCAGTGCATCTAAGTGAACAAAAGGCGTATCACTGCACTGCAAGCATATATAAACTATACAGAGTGCAGGAACCAAATCGTGTGCGTGCATATGCACAAAACCAACTCAACTGTTTAAAACCGTAAAATCAAAAACATGTGAAACCAAAGAACGAAAACGATATCAAGTGCAACACTGTGCAAAGATCGTAAATCCTTAATCATCAAAATCAAATCATACGAATAAATCACCCAAAACATCGTAATCAATAATGGCGGAATAGTACTGCTCAAGCGCATCCTCTAAGAATCTCGGCAACTGTCGCGGTCACTAGTGGGACGTCTCGTCGATGATCATGAACTCTGTCCTGCTGGCGTGCGTAACCATGACCACTCCTGGGTCAAGGTCTTCACTGTGAATTACCAATCTTTCGGTCGATCGGCTCATCGGCCCTGTCAGGTGTGCTAACGGGGACGATTCCGTTCTGGCACTCCTCTGGTCATCTCCTGGTCAATCATCGCGACCACTCGTAAGACAGCATATCACTGGCGTCGGCCTCTGGCTCTCTGAAGGTACGTGACACATCTGATCCTGGATGCAAGTATCATTGCAGCAGTGTCCTGGAAGGAATCCTGCTCACGGTCTCTTCCATGTCTTGTCTCTGCCAACTGTCCGGAAGTCATTGTCCTTTCCTATATCTGCCTCTTGCTCTGGAACGACTGCATACTCATCGCGACTCCTTCTGGAAGGTAAGTCCAAGTACCATGCCTCGGCATGCGCATCGCCTCTCTGATGTCGGCGGAGTGGAACATCATCTCATCTAGATCTGGTGCGAACCTCTTACTCCACTTTTCTCTAATGTCGTCTGCTTTGGACTCGTCTCGTCGCGGCTGCATGGACTGAGCTCCAACGGCTATCCTCGTATCTGGAGTCTCCCAAGAATGCATCTCACCAACTAGCATCCGAATTAAGTCGAGCCATCCGATCGAGTCGTCAAAACCTCATAATCCCCCAAGAGCTCAACCTCTTGGGCACAGTTTAATAGTATCGAGTACATACCACAGCATCGGTGGTCCAGCCGTAGAAGGGCAAACCCAAGCCTCACTAATGGCTCCGCAGAACTGCCGCAAACCCTAAGGTTCAAAGGCTTTCACACGGTCATTAAGTCGAGTTAGGGTTTCATTCTTCTAGAGGGACCATAGAATTGCCTGCATGTCTTTCCGACTATCTTAAACTTGGAATAATAGGTTTCTGACATTCGATCGTCTCTGTCGACTCCCAACGTCTCCGCGTGAAGTCGTCTCTAGCTGGAATCAATCTATCTGATGACCTCGCATCGGGATAAGCGAACGAACCACCTGTCCTAGTCATTCATCATCGGGTGACTAGCGACCTTCTATCATCTATTCGTACAACTCGCCCCGCCATAGTTCCGACATATGGGGCGATATCTCGTCGCTCGCAGCAACAACTGGCTCGCTCGTCTGCACGCTGAACAGTGCCTCAATCATCAGGAGTAAGCAACACACCAACGGTCATCAAAATCTGGCTGGCCTCTGTCAGTGGCTCAATCCTCTAGTGTCGATCGGCACATCCGAGTAACCTCATAAAGGCGATCCGCCAAACGCTCGCGGCGCGGAAACACAGTAAAAAGACACATCTCTGCAATCGTGTGTCGCCGGAATTTCGCCCTGGTCAGTCCTCGTTCGTGACGAGCTTGTGCTGACCGCAACTCTAGCCGTAGCTCTCCCTGCCCGTAACCGTAGCAGCAAAACCAAACTGGTACCGATAAGGCTAGATCAGGAAGGAATATAATACTGAACAAGGAAATGTACATCCTAAGGCTCCTTAAGTGGAGTGGCGTGTCGTAAATATGCCGCGGAACATACCAACGGTACGTCACTCTACTTTAGTCACCTATTCCATCAACCAAGGGTCATCCTACGCTCCGAAGGTTAAAACCTAACGCTCTGATACCAACTTTGTCACGACCCGAAAGTACGGAACATGACCGGTACTTAAACTACGAACGTCTCGAGGCGTACGTAATCTAAGTAAACCGAAAATTCAGAAATCCAAACCAAGAAAAGTAGTAGAGTGCAGGAAAAACCAACTTAAAGAAAGTAATTTCAATAGCATAAGCCGAATTATGCGGTTTTTAAAACATCAAAAATTTACTGAAAATTTCGGCAGAGCCTCCTTTGTAAATACTGGCCCCCAACGGGATACAACATGAATAGTATATGAAATCAAGAAAAAAGGCATCCCCAAGCGGGAGCTAGCTCTTCGTCAAACGATGGTCACAACCACACAAGCAATAAATATACAACGCCAACGGCGAGGATCAAAAACTCAAAAGGGAACTCAAAACCACCAGAAATATAACGAGCGACTCTAAGGTCGAAAGAATAAACAACACTGGTCTCTATCTCAATAGATACATGTTTGGTTGATGGAACTTCTAGATACAACATAATAATGATATACAAGATATATAATGGGGGTAAGATACAAGTAAACCCACCTACTAGCAAATCACCCGAATGAAACTTAGCCCGCAAGCCGTAAGGAAACCTGTACGGCAAATCTGCAAGAAACTGGGGCACAACGGGGGTGAGTTGCCAACTCGTGAATAGAAAAACATCTACGCATAGAAATCGCATAAATAACGCAACCTAGGTCAAAGATCATAAAATATCCTCAAATATATGTATAACAGGCAGCCTATGACAATGTCTAGGGTAATATCTATCCCGAGTATAATTTCATGTGCCCGTGTCAGTGCCTCAGGTAGCAATATATCATATGAATGAGGTATGAATGCATGAAACAGAATACATGTAAATGAAGAAACTGTTTTCATAAATTAGTGAGATTTCCTTCGTATTTTTAAACTGAGGTATCATAATGAAATCAGTATCAACAGTGTCTAGCATTGACACAAAACATAAATCTCACTGTCTCGAAATATCAATGTCTCAAGCTCAATATCTAGGGCGCCGTCAGTCCGGACCGGCCCCTACCATCCATCTCAAGACCACGACGGTATCCTCCGGATATCCGACGCGTCGGGTAATATCACCGGTAGGTAGTGCTCCCCAACCAGGCTCAACGTCAACACCACATTCCTCTTGCCCCGGGGTACCATACCGGGCCCACCATGTACCCGTGACGGTTCTTCCACTCCTCGACACGGATCTCCAAAACCACAGCAAACTCATGGTGGACGACACTTTACATCACTAGAAAACCGCAACATTTTATATTTTAAAAGATCATAAGTTGTAAATTTTGCGGCTTTCCCCGAAATCCAGAAATATCATAAATCTCAAGAAATCATCACAAGTGCATATGTCAATGATAATGAACTAGGCATGAACAACTGAATAACAGTATGCATGAAGTGGTAGGTAATAACTACAATGTCTAATATGGCATATAAGGGAAGTACACTAATATCGTGTCAAAACTACCAGCTAACAATCTAAGTCAAGCAATTATATTCTCTAAAGTGTACGTGACATGGCAATTACCGATGAAGATGTGTGTGAGCCGGCAAGTAGGTGTACGTGGTACATACGCATCATCGATAATAGTGCTGGTGTCCTAACAGCATGATATCAATAATGGAATATGCAGCAAAATAAATATGCGAGGCAGAGCGAACAGCAATAATGTGCGGGAGCTGAATACTAGACACAACGATAACTAATCTGCAATAATCTAATATAAGTCCTACGAATTGTGCCTTTTGAAATAACACGAATCATGGGGTTTTGAAAATAGGGGCTACGGTGTTTTTATGAAAAGATACGTCGTTTTTTTGAAATATCCGTAGATTCCCTTGAGCTGTCTTTAAAAATGCCCACGATTCGTTAGTTTTTGAAATAGGTAAGGAGTCTAATCTAATCTAACAACTACACTAAACTATACGGCTGAACTAACAAGCTAAACTACAGGTAAGGAAACCGCCTATCATCTGAGTCGATACATATACATACCTGTATATGTATAGTCGGTGATCCCGCCTCAATAATATCATATCCGATACCATATCTATAATCAGGCATCCCAAGTCAATAGTGCGGATCAATCATCAATATAGCTCGTACGTAAATCCGTCGTACGGCATCCCAATCTGGGTACGGTTCAATATCACATTCATCATACTATTCACCTGGTATCCTCTTTATCAAATATCATGATCGGGGTACTGATCTACGTCTAGTACCATACTGATACCGCCTACGTATGCATGGACGTGTGTGAAACACTACGTCAAGGACCCGCTACAACGTCATGTCGTATCTAAGATACGAACCCTGCTATATCACCGATCTCACGGCCTCAAATCAAATCTCATCGACTCAGCTCAATCCCAAGTATCATCCTCAATCCGTACGTGAACACATAATCCCATACCCATGTGAACACATAACTATAAAGAATCCCATGAGCATATATCAATAGGAATGTATGCAAGTATGTATGTGTGTATGTGTGTGTAACACTACCCTAGGGTTCGCAACACTAAAGTAATCCAACACACCAATATCCATCCTAAGCATCGTTATTAATCCCAAATAACATATAATAATTGTTGGTGTGTATACGCATCCGTATACACCACCACGGACTGCGGGGGTGCTATACGCCATCCACCCGACTTCTCCCCGTAGATATAAATCTACTCACCTGGTCCTCGCTAGCCGGTGCCGACGTCGCCACGCGCTTGCTTGTCGTCTCGAAGTCCACATGGGGGTACCTACATATCATAACGCACCATATCTCATTAAAATCCGACTCATGATCAAAACGACGCACGAATCCCACATAGGTCAAAACCTATGGTTGCTTTCACAAATCAACCCAAAAACCCTTGACGTCGGCGTACAAACGCCAAACCATCGAGAAAAACCCAAATACACTCATTTGCACATTCACGAACACTAATTTTAATATAAACTAGGTTGAAACTCACAAAACCGCCAATTTCACTCAAAAAGTCATTTTTCCGAAAATCTAGCAAGCACAATTCGCCGTTTTTGTACAAAACACGATATTTAAATGAATGTAGCGGCCAATATATTTATTAATTATCTTAAATAAGTCATAAAAACCATTTCCATAATTTAAACTCATAAATTTGCATAATTTCCAAAATCCTAGTTTGCAAAATATCAAATTTAACACCCTTTAAAGCAAAATTCACAATTCATCAATTAAGCTTCGTTTTGCATGAACCAAAGTCATTAAACCACTCATTATAATAGTTATAATGACATGAACACTTAATTATATTTTAATCTAAGCATTTGATAATTTTTTCAAAAACTCTAGTTAGCAAAAACAAAACTTAATTTAGACATTTCCATGCAACAATATGAAATTTAACTACTAAATTACTTTCTACAAATTCTAAGATGGTAAGCTACCCATCACAACCATAATCCCATTACTCAAAACCCTAACTTGAAATCAACCTCATTCTTGAATTTTTCAAACATGCAATTAGAACCAATGTAAAACCTAATTAAACACTTAATAAGCTAACATAAAGCAATTAAACAACAATTTCACTAAAGGGTTAAAATTTATACCTCCCAATTGAGTTCTAGCATGCAAATCCTAGCCTCCAAAAGTAGCTTCCATGCTCCTAGATCCATGCTAGATAGGCAAGAAATAATGGGTAGGAGTTGGATTTGGAAAAAGCTTCGAAATTGTATGGATTTTGAAGCTTTTTCTTGGATTTTTGAAGCAAAATAGTGTGGATTTTGGGGGGGGGGGAAAGGGCTGCTGTTGTGGGATCATTTTCGGCCAGAAGTGGGTGAGGGGAGAGAGAGGGAGGTGAGGAAAATGCAAGGGAGGAAAGTCAAGGTCAAGGTAAGGTCAAAGTCTAACTACTTTATCTATTTTCTAATCTTTTCTTTTATTTCTTTTTCCTTTGCAAACCAAGTGGGGAAAAAGTGAGGGCTGCTGAATTTGGCTAAGGGGAGGGGTAAGTGGGGGTGTGTGGGTGTGGGCACGGGTGTGGGGTGATGAAAAATGATAAATACAATACCCAAAACATCCATTTACGCTAAAAAAAACCATTTTTTCTTCAATAATTTCTAAACCGTTTTGGCAAATGATTTCGTTCCAAAAACCACATGATAAATTTTTTATTTAATGTTTTATGATGCACAAAATTTGTTTCAACTCATTCCAATTTGTAATTTTCCCTAATTAAATGTATTAGTGACGGCTTAAAATAATAATAAAATAATATTTTTTTCAGAAAATTTGAAATTTCACCAGCGGCTCAATAAACACCAAATAATAGCAATTACATAGTTAGAATATGTATATTTAATTTTTATAATAAGATATTTGTATCTTGAATTTTTACAGAAAACCCCCTCATTTTACCGATTTTCCGAAATTTCACCGAAACCATTTTCAAAACGCTACAGTCAGTCCGGATCGGCCCATATCATAAATCTCACGACAACGGTCGGTATCCTCCGGATATCCACCGCGCCAGACATCACCGGTAGGTAGTCTTCCCCTGCCAGGCTCATCGTCTACAACTCGATTTTCTTGCCCCGGGGTACCATACCGGGCCCACCATGTACCCGAAACGGTTCATCCACTCCTCGAATCGGGTCTCGAAATCCAACAGAAAACATGAAAACTCATGGTGGACGACACATACATCACGAGAAAACCGCAACTTTGTTTTGAAAATGATAAATATAAGGTTTTGTTAAATTCTTGCGGTTTTCCCCAAAAATCCAGAAATCGCAGCAATATTGAAATCCTCAAGAAAATCATAATGTCCACATGTTATATATGATAAATGTCTATGATATCAATGCATACGATGTGAATTTTGCTAGAAATCTTTATAAATATGATGATGATGCGAGGTATACGTATGCTATGCAATTTCATATATCAAGTATGAATGCAAGTGGCGATATTATGAGAAACAGGTTCTATAGTGCACGTGGCATGGCAATTACCAAAGGCGTGTGTGTCACATGAATGGTGCGCGTGCAACAGATGCCAATGGTAATGGTGTTCGTGTCCTACGAAGTGATATCGCATAAGTATAGATGAATGTCCATGCAATCTAATATACTGTTCGCTATAAGGGTAAGCAGTGTACATGAATGGATAAGCTAGCTAACAATATAAATCTTGCACAAAGTAGGGTAATCCTAACTAGGGGGGGCGCCTCGCGCCATTCAGATGATTCCCCCATAGATGAATACATCTACTCACCTGAAATCCCCGCTAATCCGATCCGACCACCGCCTTGCCTTTACGCGCCGTGTCCGATGTTTCCCCGACCGATCCTATATTTGCACAACACCAAGCATAAGATTACGTAACCTAAAACGATGCAAGTAACATTATACAATTATCGACGCTCTCGAATTAAACATAGCATGCACTCTGTGCGCGGGAAAACGCACGAAAATCGCTAACCATTAACTAGAATCGTCATTTCGGGGAAATCGACAAAACTACAACCCGACTAGACGAAACCCCGCGTTCGCACACTCTAATAGTCCTATACGAAGATAATTATATCGCTAACATAACGCAATTTGATCGCATTCTAATTTTTGTAAAAATCTAGTAAGCAATTTGCTTACCGATTCGATACAAATATCGCAATTTTATCGATTTAGCGAGCATAACACTACACTATTAACCACTCCAATCAATTAGATAACCAAACCCTAACTTAAATCCAACCACCATGCTACAAACCCTAATTTAAAATCAAATCCTTCTCTTGATTTTCTTAAACAAACATTTACTACTAAACTAATACTTCAAATTTCAATTCTAGCATATTTAAACTACAAGTTAACAAAAAGATTAGAATCTTCACCTCACAAGCTTGAACCCTAGCTTGATCAAGTCACCAAGAAGACTCCTTTCATCAAGTTTTTGGACTAATTTGGGTGAGGAGAGAGTGGATTAGGGTTTAGCTTTGAATGGAGATGGAAATTTGTGAATTTTCATTGAATTTTAGCAAAGAAATGAAGCAAGAAATGAAGTGAGAAGTGAGGGATTTGCTGCAGAATGGGTCGGCCAGCAGGTGAGGGAGGGAGTTATGGGATTTTTGGAGAAGTTTCTAGGTCAATAAACACCCCATGTTCTCATTTAATGCTTTCATATCAACAATTTACAAAAAAAAAACCTCATTTTACACCATTTTTCCATTAAATTTCCCACCCTAAAACCAAAAGTTTGCAAGTCATGATATAATTTTATTAACACCATATTTTAGCATATAAAGACTCCTAATTATGAAATTTACCTAATTAAATTTGTATTTATCACTAATTTAATATATTTAAGAAGGCTTAAAATAATTAAAAAAAATAATTAATTACGATTTTTTTTATTTATTTAACTAGATAATTATAAGTGACATTTTAGTGACAAAATTATAGTAATATCTTATCTAAATTTTGTATAATTAGGTCTACAATGAAAAATACCTATTTTGACTTTTTACGGAAAAAGCCGAAAAATTAGCCGATTACCGAAAAACTGCCTAAACGATTTTCGAAGGGTTACAGGGGGTGAGTTGCCAACTCGTGAGTAGAAGACATCTACGGAAAGAAATCGAATGCACGATGCTATCCTAGGTCATAATAATACATTACTAAGTCCCAATCATCTAGTAATAGCAGGGTAATACTACGTGTAAGTGCAGATACTCCGTGCTCGTGTCAGTGCCTCATATATTACTATGTCATATGAATGGATATGCATGCACCATGAATGTAAAATAACCAATCCTGAAATCCAGATATATCTGTATAAGAAATCTTTAGAGGTTATCATAGTAAAATGTGTATAGGGATCTGAAATCTCAACAATGAAATCCATGGAAATCCGTGTCAAGCATCGACACAAACATGTAAATCTCAAGTCTCATAGTCTCAATATCTCGGGCTCCGTCAGTCCGGATCGGCCCATATCATCAAATCTTACGACAACGGTCGGTATCCTCCGGATATCCGCCGCGCCAGACATCACCGGTAGGTAGCCTTCCCCTGCCAGGCTCATCGTCTACAACTCGATCTTCTTGCCCCGGGGTACCATACCGGGCCCACCATGTACCCGAGACGGTTCATCCACTCCTCGAATCGGGTCTCGAAATCCAACAGAAAACATGAAATCTCATGGTGGACGACACATACATCACGAGAAAACCGCATCTTATTTTAAAAAGAGAAGAGGAGAGAGAGAGAAGTTTTTATATATTCTCGCGGTTTTCCCCAAAAATCCAGAAATCTCATAGAAATCGAAATCTTAAAATCATGAGTGAGTATATGATAAGTGTCGGCATATGCCCATGATACTGCATGATAACATGAAAATATGAATGCATGAATGTCTAAGTAATAAATGCCATGTCTAGACTAACATCTGAGTGTAATCCCAAAATTATATCGATCTAGTTGTTAACTGATTCTATCAATAAAAGATAATATGATCTAAAGTGTACGTGACATAGCAATTACCGATGATGATGTGTGTGAGCCGGCAAATAAGTGTGCGTGGAATATGCGCATCATCGGTAATGGTGCTGGTGTCCTAACAGGTAAAGTTTATACTGATTATAGCAACATATGTATGAACATGCAACATTATGATTACAGTGTGAAAGTAAAGACGGATGTGTGTTATCCACTCATTTGATATACAATTATCACTACCACTATATGACTCGAACCTAACCTAGTGTCCATCTAACCTCCGAAGGAACTAAACCTAAGAAACTAGTCATTAAGAAACAAGAGTCTACCTAGGTTTGAATCAATATCTCTAATAGTCGGCGATCCAGCCTCAATAGCGTCACGTACGTAGTACGGCTTCCTCGAATCAAGAGTGCGGATCAATAATCAAATCTATGCCTCGTACGGTAAAATCCATCATACGGCATCCCAATATCGGGGTACGGGTCAAGTATCTCCTAGGTGTCTCAACATTAGTATAATGTCATCATCAACACATCTCATGATTAAGGTGCTAAACTGTGATCGCATACATCAATCATATATCATTGCCATCATAATAAGCATCATTAGTTTATCCTCAGAAATATCATGTCATATGTATCATATTGTGATTAAGTCATACTGATATCATATCGTCATCAAGTCACACCTATATGATATCAACATCAGGTCACACCTATATGATATCGAAATCAAGTCATACATATCCCATATCGTGATCAATCACAAGTTACAGTTCGGGTACTATTTTAGAGTCCCATATACCTCAATATCATCACCACCCATTATAATTTATGTACGTGTTCATTATCTCATTCTTTAATGATCCGCTAACACTTAATACGACTGTATAGCCAAGAATCACGGCATCAAGCCCAGTTACACTGTTTCATCATACCTCGGATATCATATCACATCAATGTATCACATATACGTGTTGTATATATATATACCTATACCTCGTCCTATATATATATACACATGCACGTATACAACATGTCGTGTTTCAGTGTGTGCGTGTGTGTGTTTCTACCTGAAACCTACGAACCTCTTCCAAGGTATTCATCTTCTGATATGTCTTCCTAAATCAGTCTAGTCCAGCCTAGGGTCATTACTAGGGCCCTACTCATTAAGAATCTAGGGTCACATCTGGTTTCCTAATGATAATAAATACTATTCCTATTCTACGTTGTGGGGGTGCTAAACGCTATCCACCCGACTTTCCCCCGTAAATATACATCTACTCACCTGGTCCATGTCTGCCGAAGACGGTGTCGCCATCCTCCTCTTCATCGCCCGCAGTCCACGTGAGGGGTACCTAAACGCAAACATATAGATAGCATCGTAAACTGAATCACATACAAAAGTCAAAATGACGCAATGAACCAGCATAGGTTAAAACCTATGTCCCGTCTACGCAAAAGAACCAAATATCGCTCGATATCGGCGTACAAACTCCAATGGATCGAGATAAACATCAACAAATAACTCGTAGTTTTAAAACACATTACTTATATTATAAAACATGATTAAATCCATCGAAACCCTAAAATCCATCAAACCGTCCAATTTCGTAAAACCCGAAAATGCCAATTTACCGTTTTTCATCAAAACTTGACATTTAAATGAAACCAATGGTTATAAAACTCATTAAATAGCATAACTAGACTATACAAACCATTACTATATTTTTATTACACAAATTTGTATTAATTTGAAATTTCTAGTTTGCAACCTTCAACAATTTTCAACATTTTTCAAGCAAAATACAACAATTCCACCACAAAACATGATTTTGCATGAATTAATGTATTAAACCACACATCATAATGATAATGATTAAATGAAACCATAAATTATATTTTTAATCACATTTATTTAAGAATTTCAAAAATCTAGTTAACAAATTTTCAATTTTTTTTCTCACAATTTATCAATCATCAATAAAACTAGTAACAAATTTGAGTTTTTCATCCCATCAACAAGTTAATATCCTCTTTAAAACCACACTCTAGTGTTATAAACATCAATTGGAATTTTATTCCACCTATATATACTATAAGTAGAAATCTAGTTTATAAAAAAAATGGTTTAATTTAACAAATTTGGATCACAATTTGCAATATGTCAACTATGCATGATTTTCCATTTGTAAAAGTGTTAATCTAGTTATTATAACCCTAATGAATTAATAAAAGCACAACTTAATTTTTACAAACCCTAACTTGAATTTTTAAAAGTAGTAAATAGAATTAATATATTAAATCTAATTAAGCTTAAATGAACATCTAATAACAATAAATCAAAAGAAAGAAATTTATACCTCCAAATCATGAAATCCAAACATGAAATAATCCTCCAAAATGCATGCTTTCCATCTCCAAAATCCATGTAAAAATGAGCAAAGAATAAAGGGTAGGAAATAAATAGGATTTTGTGGATTTTTAATTGAATTTTTAAAGGATTTTTGATGAAATTTGGAGCAAAATAAAATGAGGAAAATGGGGGCTACCATGGGGGGTGAGGCCGGCCATTTTTTTGGAGGTGAGGGAGAGAAAGAAGAGGGTGAGAAAATGTGTTGAAGTCTCCACCAAAATATCACTTCATTATGTCTTTTCATGCATTTATTTATTTTTCTTTTATTTCTTTACTATAGCAACTCAAGAAAACTCTAGAAAATAGGAAAAATTTGTAAATAAATTTTTTATGATACACACTAAATTCTAACATGCCATGGTTCATTTTTACAAATTAAAACCATTCAAATTTGTAATTTACACTAATTTAGTGTAAAAATAAAGCTTATGTTAATATTTAAAATAATTAATTTAGGAAAAATATTTAATTAAACTAAAAATTTATAAGTGGCTAAATAAACACCATTTACTAGTAATTACATAATTAAAATAGCTATTTTTGAAATTATAATGAAAAACATTCACGGTTTAGTCTTATGAAAATTACATTTTACTTTACCGAAAATCATAAAATTCACTTAAACAATTTTATTCATTTAATTATTTATTTAATTATTTTTAAAACGTTACACCGAAAGTGGTCTTCACTGGAAGGAAGTGAGCCTCTTTCGTCAACCGGTCAACAATCACCCAAATGGAGTCATACCCTCGACTGGTCCTGGGTTGACCCACCACGAAGTCCATGGAAATCTGCTCCCATTTCCACTCCGGAACGGGTAAAGGCTGCAACTCTCCAGTCGGTCTCTGATGCTCAGCCTTGACTTGCTGACAAGTCAAGCACCTCTAAACGAAGTCCGAAATATCGCGCTTCATCCCTTCCCATCAGTAAAAGTCTCTCAAGTCACGTTACATCTTGGTGGAACCTGGATGAACGCTAAAGGCCGACTTATGTGCCTGCTCTAGGATCTCGCGTCTCAACCCATTAGCATCTGGTACACATAAGCGAGTCCCGCATTGTAGCACACCCTTGTCATCAATCATGAACTTCGAAACTGTATCCTACCGAACAAGCTCAAGAATCTCAGTCAAACGGTCATCACTGGGCAGTGCCTCACGGATACGATCAAAAAGTAGTGGACGGGCGTGGACATGAGCAAGCTGTCTCCCAGTGGAAGTTAACTCAAACTGTACTCTACCATCACACAAGAGCTACCAATCTGCAGAAGACTGTCGCTGAACTACGCTCAACTGGGACATGCTACCCTCGGGCCTACGACTCAGAGCATCGGTTACCACATTCGCCTTTCCCGGGTGATAAAGGATCTCACAATCATAAGCCTTCACTAGCTCCATCCAAGGACGCTGTCTTAGATTCAAATCCCGCTGCTGGAAGATGTACTTCAAGCTCTTGTGATCCCTGAAGATCTGACAGGACTCCCCGTACAAGTAGTGTCTCCAAATCTTCAACGCAAAGACCACCACGGCCATCTCAAGATCGTGAGTGGGGTAATTCTGCTCGTGCTTCTTCTGCTGCCTAGAAGCATAAGCAATCACTCTATCATGCTACATCAGTACACAACCGAGCCCCATTCGAGAAGCATCACAGTAAACAACATAGCCACTCGATCCAGAAGAAAAAGATAGAACTGGTGCTGTCGTCAAACGAGTCTTCAGCTGCTGAAAACTTTGCTCGCACGCATCAGTCCAAAGAAAAGGAACCCCCTTCCGGGTTAGTCCGGTCAGCGGTGCAGCGATACTCGAGAAATCCTACACAAAACGGTGATAATAACCAGCTAAGCCCAAAAAGCCGCGGACCTCAGTCACCGATACAAGTCTGGGCCAAAGCTGCACAACCTCGATCTTCCTTGGGTCTACAAGAATACCGTAACTCGTCACCACATGACCCAGGAAGTCAACTCTATCAATCCAAAACGCGCACTTTGAGAATTTAGTATACAGCTGGTGCTCTCTCAATATCTGCAAAGCAATCCTCAAATGCCGCTCATGCTCCTCACGACTCCTAGAGTAGACCAGTATGTCATCAATAAACACAATAATAAACTGGTCGAGGAACGACCTGAAAATCTGGTTCATCAGATCCATGTACGCTGTTGGCGCATTCGTGAGTCCGAACGACATCACCAAAAACTCATAATGCCCATAGCGCGTACGAAAGGCAGCCTTCGAAATGTCATCATTCCGACCCCGCAACTGATGATAAACTGAACGCAAATCAATCTTAAAAAAATGTTTCGCACTCTGGAGCTGATCAAATAAATCGTCAATGCGAGGTAAAGGTGTCACGACCCGAAAGTACGGAACACGACCGGCACTTAGATTACGAAGCGTGTAGAGGCGCCACGTAACCTAAGTAAGCCGAAGCCCAGAAATCTAAACCATTAAAGAAGAAGAAGAAGAAAAAAGAAAACAAGTATAAAAGCATCAGCAAATTTTCTCAAAAATTTCGGCAGAGTCTCCTGTGTAAAAACTGGCCCCCAAACGGGTACAACAAGTATAATATAAATAAACAATAAAAAGCATCCCCAAACGGGTGCTAGCTCAACGCCAACAGGCGGAAACAACCACAACAAACACAATAATATACAACTCCAAAGGGCAAGGCTCAAAACTCAAAAGAAAACAAAACCACCAGATCAGAATAATACATGCGCGACTCTAAGGTCGAAATAAAAGACTGGTCCAATAAACTTATCAAGTAATACAAGTATGGTTGATGGAGCTTACTAGATACAAATGAATGAATAAAAGTACAATGGTGGTTCGGATACAAGTGAACCAACCTACCGTGCAAATCACCCTGAAGAAAAGATGTGCCAACAAGCTGCCACGGAAACCTGTACGTCGAACCTGAAATAAAATTTGGCACAACGGGGGTGAGTTGCCAACTCGTGAGTAGAAGACATCTACGAAAAGAAATCGAATGCACGACGCTATCCTAAGCCATAATAATACACTATAATATCCCAATCATCTAGTAATAGCAGGGTCAAACTACGTGTAAGTGCAGATACTCCGTGCTTGTGTCAGTGCCTCATATAATACTATGTCATATGAAATGAAATGCATGCACCATGAATGTAAAGTAACAAATCCTGAAATCCAGATATATATGTATAAGAAATCTTTAGCTGTTATCATAGTAAAATGTGTATAAGAATCTGAAATCTCAACAATGAAATCCATGGAAATCCGTGTCAAGCGTCGACACAACACATGTAATCTCAAGTCTCAATATCTCGGGCTCCGTCAGTCCGGATCGGCCCATATCATCAAATCTCACGACAACGGTCGGTATCCTCCGGATATCCGCCGCGCCAGACATCACCGGTAGGTAGCCTTCCCCTGCCAGGCTCATCGTCTACAACTCGATCTTCTTGCCCCGGGGTACCATACCGGGCCCACCATGTACCCGAGACGGTTCATCCACTCCTCGAATCGGGTCTCGAAATCCAACAGAAAACATGAAATCTCATGGTGGACGACACATACATCACGAGAAAACCGCATCTTATGTTTTTAAAAAGAGAGGAGGAGGAGAGAGAGAAGTTTTTTACATATTCTTGCGGTTTTCCCCAAAATCCAGAAATCTCATAGAAATCCAAATCTCAAAATCATGAGTAACTATATGATAAGTGTCGGCATATGCCCATAATACTGCATGATGACATGAAAATATGAATGCATGAATGTCTAAGTAATAAATATCATGTCTATACTAACATCAGAGAATAATCATAATATTATATCGGTCTAGTTGTTAACTGATTCTATCCATAAAAGACAATATGATCTAAAGTGTACGTGACATAGCAATTACCAATGATGATGTGTGTGAGCCGGCAAATAAGTGTGCGTAGAATATGCGCATCATCGGTAATGGCGCTGGTGTCCTAATAGGTAAAGTTTATACTGATTATAGCAACATATGTAAGAACATGCAACATTATGATTACAATGTGAAAGTAAAGACGGATGTGTGTTATCAACTCATTTGATATACAATTACCACTACCACTATACGACTCGAACCTAACGTAGTGTCCATCTAACCCCCCTAAGGAAAACTAAACCTAAGAACTGGTCGATAGAAGTATATTTAATGCCTGAGTCCATATCTCTAATAGTCGGCGATCCTGCCTCAATAGCGTCACGTACATAGTACGACTTCCTCAAATCAAGAGTGCGGATCAATCATCACATCTATGCCTCGTACGGTAAAATCCATCGTACGGCATCCCAATATCGGGGTACGGATCAAATATCACCTACGTGTCTCATTATTTGTATAATATCATCATCAACACATGTCATGATCGAGGTGCTATGCTGTAATCGCATACATCAATTATATAACATTGCCATCATAAATATACCTCATTAATTTATCCTCAGAAATAGCATGTCATATGTATCATGTTGTGATCGAGTCATACTGATATCATATCGTCATCAAGTCACACCTATATGATATCGACATCAGGTCACACCTATATGATGTCATAATCAAGTCATACATATATCATATCGTGATCAGTCACAAGTTACAGTTCGGGTTCTATTTTAGAGTCCCATGTACCTCAATATCATCACTACCCATTATAATTTAGGTATACCTGTTTATTATCTCATTCTCTAATGATCCGCTAACACTTTAATACGACTGTATAGTCAAGAATCACGGCATCAAGCCCAGTTATCCTGTTTCATTCCCGTGTATCAATGTATCCCACATACGTGTTGTATATATCTATATATATACCTATACCTAGTCCTATATATATACACATACCTGTATACACTATGTTGAGTTTCAGTGTGTGCGTGTGTGTGTTTCTACCTGAAACCTACGAACCTCTTCCAGGGTATTCATCCTCTGGTATGGTCTTCCTAAATCAGTCTGATCCAGCCTAGGGTCATTACTAGGGTCCTACTCATTAAGAATCTAGGGTCACATCTGGTTTCCTAATATCGATAAGTACTATTCCTATTCTACGTTGCGGGGGTGCTAAAGGCCATCCACCCGACTTCCCCCCGTAGATATGCATCTACTCACCTGGTCCATGTCTGCCGAAGACGGTGTCGCCATCATCCTCTTCATCGCCCGCAGTCCACGTGAGGGGTACCTTCGAAATATGAAACCCAAACATGAAAATGAGCCTCCAAAATGCATGCTTTCCATCTCCAAAATCCATGCTAAATAGGTCAAAGGAAAATGGTAGAGGTTGAATGTTGATTTTTGAGATTTATTTTTGGAATTTTGATGATTTTTATTGCAAAAATGATGGGGGAAAAATTTTGGGGCTACCCATGGAGGGGAGGCCGGCCATGGAGAGGGAGGAGGGTGGAGAGAGAGAAAAAATGTGTGGTATTGTGTAGAAAGTTCATAAATAATGCATTTTTTTCACTTAAACCCTTTATTATCTAACTTTTTCAATTTAACCCTTTTCCTAGAAATTTCTAGAACCGTGGAGAGATTTTGGAAAAGATTTTGCAAATTACACACTTGATTCTAATATACCATGGCTCATTTTTACAAATTAAAACCATTCAAATTTGTAATTTACACTAATTTAGTTTAAAAAATAAAGCTTATGTTAATATTTAAAATAATTAATTTAGGAAAAATATTTAATTAAAATAAAAATTTATAAGTGGCTAAATAAACACCATTTACTAGTAATTACATAATTAAAATATGTATTTTTGAAATTATAATGAAAAACAATTACGGTTTAATTTTACGAACAATACATTTTACTTTACCAAAATTCATAAAATTCACTTAAACAACTTTATTCATTTAATTATTTATTTAATTATTTTTAAAACGTTACAATCTTCCCCCCTTTAAGAAATTCGGTCCCCGAATTTAAATTAAAACTCCCCTTCCAAATACTAAAACATTTAGCAAAACACTCAAATCGTCGGGGCTCCGAATTCATCAATACATAACAAAAATCAACTCCGTCAAGCATAACGCAATCATCAGAGTTATGGCGAGAATAAAATATCAAAACCCAATATGAAAACCAATATAATATACATCAATCTACAACTTATATATAGTGTGCATCATAGTGAAATCACCTAAATATCATAATAAAGAAGCATACGAAAACCCCTCTTGAAAATCGCCGTGCAATGCACGTGTCACGGCATAAGTAGCGGACGTTTATTTAAAAAAAATAACTATATATATATATATATCTTTTATTTAACATACACGTCCCGCCTGGTTACTAAATCAAATAATAATGATTATGAAACATACTGCTCAAACTGAAATCAATCCCAATCACATCAATAAAATATCATGTGCGTCCGGTGCGCACTGAAATCGAAACCAAATACAGATACCATGAATACACACAGAAACAAAATAAGTGCAACAGGTGTGCACCAAAACATCTGTCAAGTGCAACGGGCGTGCACGACTCACTATCAGGTGCATCTAATCTGCACAAAACCCTGATTTAGTGCATCTGGTGTGCACAAAATCGCATCAAGTGCGCCAAGTATGCGCAAGAATCCTAATCAGGCGCACATGGTGCATGAAAACATACATCGAATATCAGAATCGAAATCACAATACGAAAATGGATAAAAACTAGGTCGAAGCATATATCAAAATCATATGTAACTCATATGCACGAAATCAAAAAATAAAAAAAAATCTCAAAATATATAAAACCAAATCAAGTGTACCGGGTGTATACTAAGCAACATCAATACAACTGATATGTGAAACACGGATAGAATGCAATGAAGGTACACATAAGAAATACCAATCGTAGAACAAAATCCTCAAAATACCAAAATCCAATAACAGAAATATGAAATTCAAATCACCAAGTCACATCGTAATCACTATCGTCAATGTGCGCCTCTTTCCTCTGATGTCGATTGCTTCAAACTTATCTCTTCATAAGTGTGCTGACTGCGCTACCGACGGCAATACTCATATCTAGAGTCTCCCACGTAGTCGATCCCTTCACTTGATATCCGGACTACATTAAACCTTTCGATCGATCCATCAAATCCCATAATTCCCCAAGAGCTCAACACTCAAGTACAGTTTAAAATATCCGGTACATACCCTAGTATCGATGATCCAACCGTAGAAGGGCAAACCCAAGCCTCACTAATGGCACCGTGGAACTGCTGTAAACCCTAAGGTTCAAGGGCGTTCTCGTGGTCATTATGTCGAGTTAGGGTTTCATTCTTCTAGAGGGTCCATCGAAATACGTGCATGTTCTTCCGAATATCTTAAACTTGGGAAAATGGTTTTCTGATAATCGTTCGAACCCTTTAACTTCATCCGGACGGCATGTGAATACCCTTTATCCGCACGCTAAGCAATGCTTCAATCCTCAAGAATAACCAATACTCTAATGGTTATCGCATTCGAGCCGCAGCTCCTTCTGCCAGTGTGCCCGTGGTTAACAGAAACCACCCTCCAACATTGACGAAGATAGATCAAAAGAACGAATGGAATACGGTGCAAACAATTGTACATCCTAAGGCTCCTTAAGCAGAGTAGCGTATCGTAAGTATGCCGCGGACCATACCCACGGTACGTTACTCTACCTAAATCGCCTACTCCATCAACCAAGGGCCACCTAGACTTATACAAGGTTAAACCTAGCGCTCCGATACCAACTTTGTCACGACCCGAAAGTACGGAACGTGACCGGCACTTAGATTACGAAGCGTCTAGAGGCGCCACGTAACCTAAGTAAGCCGAAGCCCAGAAATCTAAACCATAAAAGAAGAAGAAGAAGAAAAAAGAAAACAAGTTTAAAAGCATCAGCAAATTTTCTCAAAAATTTCGGCAGAGTCTCCTCTGTAAAAACTGGCCCCCAAACGGGTACAACAAGTATAATATAAATAAACAATAAAAAGCATCCCCAAATGGGTGCTAGCTCAACGCCAACAGGCGGAAACAACCACAACAAACACAATAATATACAACGCCAAAGGGCGAGGCTCAAAACTTAAAAGAAAACAAAACCACCAGATCAGAATAATACATGCGCGACTCTAAGGTCGAAATAAAAGACTGGTCCAATAAACTTATCAAGTAATACAAGTATGGTTGATGGAGCTTACTAGATACAAATGAATGAATAAAAGTACAATGGTGGTTCGGATACAAGTGAACCAACCTACCGTGCAAATCACCCTGAAGAAAAGATGTGCCAACAAGCTGCCACGGAAACCTGTACGTCGAACCTGAAATAAAATTTGGCACAACGGGGGTAAGTTGCCAACTCGTGAGTAGAAGACATCTGCGAAAAGAAATCGAATGCACGACGCTATCCTAAGCCATAATAATACACTATAATATCCCAATCATCTAGTAATAGCAGGGTCAAACTACGTGTAAGTGCAGACACTCCTTGCTTGTGTCAGTGCCTCATATAATACTATGTCATATGAAATGAAATGCATGCACCATGAATGTAAAGTAACAAATCCTGAAATCCAGATATATATGTATAAAAAATCTTTAGCTGTTATCATAGTAAAATGTGTATAAGAATCTGAAATCTCAACAATGAAATCCATGGAAATCCGTGTCAAGCGTCGACACAATACATGTAATCTCAAGTCTCAATATCTCGGGCTCCGTCAGTCCGGATCGGCCCATATCATCAAATCTCACGACAACGGTCGGTATCCTCCGGATATCCGCCGCGCCAGACATCACCGGTAGGTAGCCTTCCCCTGCCAGGCTCATCGTCTACAACTCGATCTTCTTGCCCCGGGGAACCATATCGGGCCCACCATGTACCCGAGACGGTTCATCCACTCCTCGAATCGGGTCTCGAAATCCAACAGAAAACATGAAATCTCATGGTGGACGACACATACATCACGAGAAAACCGCATTTTATGTTTTTAAAAAGAGAGGAGGAGGAGAGAGAGAAGTTTTTTACATATTCTTGCGGTTTTCCTCAAAATCCAGAAATCTCATAGAAATCCAAATCTCAAAATCATGAGTAACTATATGATAAGTGTCGGCATATGCCCATAATACTGCATGATGACATGAAAATATGAATGCATGAATGTCTAAGTAATAAATATCATGTCTATACTAACATCAGAGAATAATCACAATATTATATCGGTCTAGTTGTTAACTGATTCTATCCATAAAAGACAATATGATCTAAAGTGTACGTGACATAGCAATTACCGATGATGCTGTGTGTGAGCCGGCAAATAAGTGTGCGTGGAATATGCGCATCATCGGTAATGGTGCTGGTGTCCTAATAGGTAAAGTTTATACCGATTATAGCAACATATGTAAGAACATGCAACATTATGATTACAATGTGAAAGTAAAGACGGATGTGCGTTATCCACTCATTTGATATACAATTACCACTACCATTATACGACTCGAACCTAACATAGTGTCCATCTAACCCCCCTAAGAAAAACTAAACCTAAGAACTGGTCGATAGAAGTATACCTAAGGCCTGAGTCCATATCTCTAATAGTCGGCGATCCTGCCTCAATAGCGTCACGTACATAGTACGACTTCCTCAAATCAAGAGTGCGGATCAATCATCACATCTATGCCTCGTACGGTAAAATCCATCGTACGGCATCCCAATATCGGGGTACGGGTCAAATATCACCTACGTGTCTCATTATTCGTATAATATCATCATCAACACATGTCATGATCGGGGTGCTATGCTGTAATCGCATACATCAATTATATAACATTGCCATCATAAATATACCTCATTAATTTATCCTCAGAAATAGCATGTCATATGTATCATGTTGTGATCGAGTCATACTAATATCATATCGTCATCAAGTCACACCTATATGATATCGACATCAGGTCACACCTATATGATGTCGTAATCAAGTCATACATATATCATATCGTGATCAGTCACAAGTTACAGTTCGGGTTCTATTTTAGAGTCCCATGTACCTTAATATCATCACTACCCATTATAATTTAGGTATACCTGTTCATTATCTCATTCTCTAATGATCCGCTAACACTTTAATACGACTGTATAGTCAAGAATCACGGCATCAAGCCCAGTTATCCTGTTTCATTCCCGTGTATCAATGTATCCCACATACGTGTTGTATATATCTATATATATACCTATACCTAGTCCTATATATATATACACATACCCGTATACACCATGTCGAGTTTCAGTGTGTGCGTGTGTGTGTTTCTACCTGAAACTTACGAACCTCTTCTAGGGTATTCATCCTCTGGTATGGTCTTCCTAAATCAGTCTGGTCCAGCCTAGGGTCATTACTAGGGTCCTACTCATTAAGAATCTAGGGTCACATCTGGTTTCCTAATGTCAATAAGTACTATTCCTATTCTACGTTGCGGGGGTGCTAAACGCCATCCACCCGACTTCCCCCCGTAGATATGCATCTACTCACCTGGTCCATGTGTGCCGAAGACGGTGTCGCCATCATACTCTTCATCGCCTGCAGTCCACGTGAGGGGTACCTTCAAAATATGAAACCCAAACATGAAAATGAGCCTCCAAAATGCATGCTTTCCATCTCCAAAATCCATGCTAAATAGGTCAAAGGAAAATGGTAGAGGTTGAATGTTGATTTTTGAGATTTATTTTTGGAATTTTTGATGAATTTTGATGATTTTTATTGCAAAAATGATGGGGGAAAAATTTTGGGGCTACCCATGGAGGGGAGGCCGGCCATGGAGAGGGAGGAGGGTGGAGAGAGAGAAAAAATGTGTGGTATTGTGTAGAAAGTTCATAAATAATGCATTTTTTTTCACTTAAACCCTTTATTATCTAAATTTTTCAATTTAACCCTTTTCCTAGAAATTTCTAGAACCATGGAGAGATTTTGGAAATGATTTTGCATATTACACACTTGATTCTAATATACCATGGCTCATTTTTACAAATTAAAACCATTCAAATTTGTAATTTACACTAATTTAGTTTAAAAAATAAAGCTTATGTTAATATTTAAAATAATTAATTTAGGAAAAATATTTAATTAAAATAAAAATTTATAAGTGGCTAAATAAACACCATTTACTAGTAATTACATAATTAAAATATGTATTTTTGAAATTATAATGAAAAACAATTACGGTTTAATTTTACGAAAAATACATTTTACTTTACCGAAATTCATAAAATTCACTTAAACAATTTTATTCATTTAATTATTTATTTAATTATTTTTAAAACGTTACAAAAGGATACCTATTCCGCACCGTAACTCGGTTCAATTGACGATAATCCATCCACAACCTCAAATTACTGTTCTTCTTCTTGACAAATAGAACAGGAGCTCCCCACGGCGAAACACTCGGACGCACAAGTCCCCTATCAATCAACTCTTGCAATTGATCTTTATGCTTTCTAAGCTCCGCCAGATCCATCCGATAAGGCAGTATAGAAATAGGCCCCGCGTCGGGAATCAGATCAATGCAAAACTCAATATCGCGCTGTGGCAGGAACCCAGGTAACTCATCGGGAAAGACGTCGGGAAACTCTCGCACGGTAGGAACCCGGTCCAATGACTCCGCTGTGGCTCCAGTATCATGAATGAAAGCCAAGAATCTACAACATCCCCTCTTCAAAAGCCGACTAGCGCAAAGGACAGAAATCAAATTGTGAGGGGCGGCACCACGGTCCCCCTGCACAACAAACACTGACTCGCCGGGAAAACAAAACCTAACTGTCTTCTCGTGGCAGTCTACGGATGCGTAGCAAGTAGCTAACCAGTCCATGCCTAGGAGAACATCGAAGCCCAACATCTCTAGAAGGATCAAGTCAACGGACAAATCTCTATCTCCTATACGGACAACACACGACCGGAACACGTGCCTCACAACAAACGACTCTCCAACAGGAGTAGTCACGACAAGCGGCTGATCTAGCAAACACGACTCTTGACCCAAACTCGGCACAAAATGCGTAGAAACATATGAATGCGTAGATCCCGGATCAAAAAGAACATGTGCATCAAAAGAACATACAGAAAGGGTACCTGAAACCACTGCATTGGACGCCTGCGCGTCCTGATGAGTCAAGGAAAACACCCGAGCCTGTCTTCTACCGGCGACTGGCTGACCTCCGCCTCTACCACCCCACCCTCTTGGTATAAAACCACTGCGACCCCAACCTCTCTGCACATGAGTCTGACGTGGAGCAACAACAGGCATAAGGGGCAACGCCCTCTGAGGTGGAGAAGGTGGTAAGGTAACCTGCGGTAAAGCTTCCTCACTCACACGTGGCTCAGCATAATCTCGAGCCCGGTGACCCCGACGACCCCGACTGCCGCACCGGTAACATCCAGAAGCAAACTGCAGACTCTCCTGAGGATAAGAGCTAAAAAGCTGACCTCGTCCCGGACCTCCACTAACCCCAGTATCTGAACGGGAACTGTCACAACGTCTAAATGCCCGCCTTCCCGCTGAATCACCAATACGAACCCTCTTCGGTTCCGGAGCAACCGACGCTCAGAAAGATGCTCCTCTACCAATAGGGCTGTGTCTACCGCTGCTGCATAGGTGTCGCAATGCTGAATGCTGATGGCTAGGAAAAACTGGATAAGCAGGCCTCGAACAAACCTCTTCACCCTCATCTCCTCAGTCGCAACCAAATACGGAGCATACACAAACATCTTGGTAAATAGTACATCGTACTCAGCCACCGTCATCCCCAGAGTCTGGCGTAATGACTCGAATCTGCACGCTCGCGCATCCCTGATGCTCGGTGGAAGAAAACGGGCGAGAAACACCGTCACAAACTCAGCCCAGGTCATAGGAGCAAGACCTGAGGTTCTGCCCCTCTCCAAGGACTCACACCACTTCTGGGCCAGACCTTCCAGAAGAAAGCTCGCAAACTCCACCCATCTCGCGTCGGAGCACCGGAGCGAACGACAAATCCTGGCCATCAGGTCGATAAACGACTGCGGATCCTCGGCTATATCTGTGCGAGTGAAAACCGGAGGCCTCGGCCTCATGAACTCTGATAGTGACACGGTAATAACCTCCGGAGCTGTAGCTGCGATTGTCGGAACAGTAGGTATCATCACGCCCCCCGCAATGGGTGGAACAACCGCCTCCCTCTGTGCTCGAATGGCCTCAATTAAAGACCCCATCATCTGGCGCAAGTCCTGCATACCAGCCCCAATCATAGCAATGTGCTCCGGTACAACAGGCGTACCGCCCTGGTCAAGCCTCGTCCCAGACGAGTCAACTCTGACCTCGGCCCTCACGGTCGCTCTTTGTGCCCTCGTAGTCTTCGGCGGCATATAGGCTGGAATTTGAAACAAGATTCGATAAGGATACAGAAATCGAATCACAAGGATGTATATAATAACGGAAGGAATTTTAATCAATAAGTCCTAAGGTCACTTAGGCGGAGTACCGTATCGTAAGTATGCCGTGGAACATACACACGCTACGTCACTCTGCTTAAGCTACCTACTCCATCATATCAAGGTCATCCTATACTCCGAAAGGTAAAACCTGGCACTTTGATACCAACTTTGTCTCGACCCAAAAGTTAGGCCCGTAACCGGCACTTAAACTACATAACGTCAACAGGCGTACGCAACTTAAGTAAGACGAAACCCAGAAATCTAAACCACCAAAAACCGGATAAACGAAGAAAAACATAGTTTGAAACATTCGGAAAATCTCAAGTAAAATCCTTAACTTTAGTTTTCTTTCTTGAAAATTTCGGCAGCACCTCCTTTGTAAAAACCAACCCCGAAAACGGGTACAACATAAAATAAAAATAAAGCATCCCAAACGGGAGTAAATCATGCCCAACGGCGGAGACAACCACCACAAACATATATACGACACCGTAGCGAAGAAATATAAATGAAAACAGCAAAGGGAGGCAAAAACTTTATAACAAGACCGGCTCCCACGAGCACGGCACCCAAAGTCACAAAAAATATATACAACACCGAATCCTCACAACTCGTCTCTAAGTCAAATACAAGAAGTGGTAGATGGAGAATACTAGATCCAACAAAAAGATATCCAAAATACATAGACGGATGACCGCGAACCCACCTAATAGCAACGGCCTCACAGCCAACTGTAGCGGTATCCACAAGTATAGATAAGAATGTGCCCTGCCGCGAATACACTGAGGGTAAGTCTTGCAAACACTGTGGCACAACGGGGGTGAGTTGCCAACTCGTAAATAATAAATAACATCATACTGTAATCACAAGTATGCACGAACAACGATAAATCTATCACATGTAATCTGATAGCATAAGTATGGCAATATGAATATGCAACAATCATGTAAAGGTACATCATTAGGGTACTACAACTACATGAAGCAATGCATATCAAAATAAATCCTGAGTGTGGGATGATATAAATAAACTCATGCACAAATCATAAGCATGGAAAAACCAGGTGTAAATCAACAACACCTCAAATCCCAAAATCCTCAGATCGGCCCTGCGATCGGCCCTGTAAATCTCATGTAACCTGAATGTCAAACATCGACACCCGAAATATCATGAAAACTGGTTCCCAGCATCGGCACATAGATACTCGTATCCATACGTTCTTCGAATCCTAAGTGTCCAATATCGACATTTATGATCCACGTATAGGTCCTCTGATATCCATACGTTCCTCGAAACCCAAGTGTCCAATATCCATAGTTGTGATCCACGTATCGGTTTCTCTGATATACATACGTTCTTCGAAACCCAAGTGTCAAATCTCAACACTTGTGTTCCACGTATCGGTTCCCAATATCCATAAATCTCTTGGAAAATAAGTGCCTAACATCGACACTAGAAATCCCCAAATCGCATGAAAATATATCTCAAATGCTTAAATCCATGTAATATAACATATGCAACATAGAACCACAATATAAGCATATCACGGGAAAAGTCCGCTATTTAAATGCATCAAGTCATTAAATATATCACGCGGTTCCCTAGTATCCGAATCCCATAAACATATATAACAGCGTCCCATACCACCGATATATATATCGTATAAAACTGAACATGTAATAATAGCAAAGTATATGTGTGAGCATGTAGGTATAGCAAGGCATATGTGTAAGCATGTAGGTATAGCAAGGCATATGTATAAGTATGTAGGTGTACAGGTATACTATATGTCATATGCGCCATCGCACAAGAATAAATGCCTCTATGTCGCTAACCAATAGAAGTTATATCATATGAATATCTGTGTTGTGCGTATCATGGCAATTACCGACATTGTGTGTGTAGCATACAAAAGGTGCTCGTGCAACATGGACTGTCAATAATAGTGCAGTGTACAATAGGTACAGGTTCAGGCACAACAAGTAACTATATGCAATGAAGTTCATATGCAATCAACTCATATGCGAATAATCATGCAGCTATCATATCAATAATCTAGCCCTGATGCATAACGCCATAATGGCGATTTCCCCGTAGATGTTAAATCTGTTGGAGATAGTGCCCTCAGAGTCAATTATTGGATCACAGGCACGTGATTGCAATGATTGAGGGAGGACCTATCCCGGTAGGACAGTCTTACTCAAGATGATACTATGCTATCTGGTTTATCTTTATCATCATGTACTGCTTTAGGTGACCCTACAGGTCACTATTGCACGTTGATAGAGCCCCTAGAATTCTTGCTTGACTACCAGCAGTATGAGGGCGATCATATACGTGGGAGCTGGGGTCTATAAGCACATCCATAGAAGGTCCCTAGTCGTGGGAGTCTCGAGACAGGGCATCGATACTCCAGAGTAGACTAGTCTATACAGTCGAGACCTCGACGAGGGGCGGTGGCCGGTATCACAAGCCACTGGTGTCTGTTTGTTCACCTAAGATGTATACAGGTGCTCATTAGGTTATGAGTACACCGGACAGGACTCGCCGGGAACATGCTAGTTGGTCTTATACCTGACGTCAGATAGCAGTTCCCTGGTGACATGTGTACAGGTTAGTTCATCGACCTGAGGATCATCATTTGTCTCGTATGAGTTCCCACTGTACTTTGATTACTACCCTACCACGCTCAAAGGAGACGTGCAAACAGGTTTTAGTTGGGTACAGTCCCGAGCCACATGGAGGCAGTGAGCGGATCTGCAGGGGTTCGTCTCTCCCGGTATTGGGGGTGAGGTCGCGCTGTGTCTAGGAGAGCCAGAACATGAAAAGTCCTTGGCCAAGGCAGGAGATTTACTGGTAGGTATTCCAGTAGTATCTCACGGTGTTCTGGGCTACACTCCGACACGACTTGTACCTCTTTTGGGGTCTGACTTTTACCAACCCCCTAGGCCCGCCATGCGATGCTCATAGACGAACGGACCGGACTGTACGGATATTGTCACTGACAGGCTCAGTAGGGTGTCAGGATGAGTTCGCTCATCGACGTCCCTTTCGGTCAATAGCTGGTAGCCCGTCACGTATGGCTAATACCTCTGACGTGCTAGTGGTTAAATCCTCAGCCATAGTATTGACGAGTCTTTAGAGTCCCCCACAGACAGTTGCTCAAGTTTCGGGCGAAACGCTGTAGAGGCCGTATGGAGATATGGCAGGGTTCGATTAGATACGTGCGGTATTGCACGGATCATGATCGGACGGTTGATACTAGCGGGCTTTGGTTTAAGCCGGATCCTAGTATTGTACAGTGTAGATTTTGTCTCATTGCATTTGTACTTCGGTCGGAATACAAATGCGGGTGTGTATATACAGTAGCGGGGTTTTCCTGTAATTTATTACGGGATCAGTTTTTTGGAGTTGCCAGTTTGTTTTCCGTTTCAGCCATATTTCTTTGTATCTTTCATTGGCTGAAGATTGGTGGAGGAGGGCTTATTTGCATTTGTGCAAATTAGCATTGTGAAGGGTTGTCTTTGCATATTGTTGTGTCATGATCACTTAACTTTCTTTTGTCATCGTGGTTTGATTTGTGGAGATATGATGGCTTGACCTTTGGTGTCATGATAAGTTTTTGGAGTGTGGATTTGGTTCTAATGATTCTTGATCATGATCACCTTTCTCTCTCTCTCTCTTGTATCATTTGATCCACACACCCCCTTTTGGTATTATTCTCTCCACTCCCACCATGCATGGCCAGCCAAGTGAGGTTGGGGCTGTCCAAAAATTTGAGAGAGGAATTTTGTTCATTTCTTGCTACAAAATTCCCTAGTTCATTGCAAAAGATCCATATATCATTCTCCTCCATAAAAGGGCAACTTCCATAAACCCCAAATGAGACACAAGTTCCACACTACATTCCATAGCAAATCTTGGGCACGTCGACTCGCCAACTTCGTGCCCGAGTTGCCTCGGACCAGAGGTCGGAGCCCGTAAAAGAAGCCGGCGACGTGGTGCCCTTCCGGCGAGGAGGTGGAGACCGGACATTCCGCTGGAGATCGGGACGACGACGAGAAGACCGGAGGACACGGATCGCTCGGTATATCTCTCTACCCCCTCTCTTGTTAGCTAGGACTAGATTAATGGCACGATCCGGGTTTATAGTGCAAGGTGGTGTCGGTTTTAAAGTTTAAAGAAAAGCATCGCTTCCGCATTCCGGCATCGGATTGACGGCCGGGACGCCGCCGTGCACTTGCAGTGGTATCAGAGCCTCGCCATTAACCTACTCTAGCTTTGTCTAATGTGTTTACACTTTCGATTGAACAAAACTCCATAAACCCGCGTTTACAATAGCATCAGTTTCTGTCGAAATTTTTTAGAGTCGAAAAATTTTTCAGGTTGTTTCAGAATGATGTGCAGAGGATTATAAGATTCCTGTAAAAATTTGGTCGCGCGATCTCATTACCCCACCGCGGAACCGCGGCCAAACCCATGCTTGGGCCGCGGTTCTGCCGCTGTTTTAACTGTTCAGTGCACCAAATTTTTCCAGAGAGCTCCTGTGTAGAAAATAGGGTTTTTGGAACATTCTTTTTGGGCCCAGAATTTCTTTATGTGCTATAGTAGTGCTTGGGGCCCACTTGGTAAAATTTGATCGATCGGATATTTTAAACACATTAGTTCATAGTATTTACATTATATCTGTGACCGTGAATGTAACTTGATCGGTAAATCCTGTCTAACTGCTATAGCCCGGTTAGACGGATTTGCGAACGTGACATTCACGTTGATATTCTGTGTTGTGCTGTGATGTTGCGGATTGGTCGTGGGGGATAGCCTGGATGCAATGCTAGTACAGTTTTTTGTTGTATTATGTACATTTGATATTGCGGGGCGAGCGTCCGACATGTGGACTGCTGTCACTGCCTGTTTGTATATTATTCTTTTGGGGCACGACCAGGTTGCGGTCGATGTACCCGTTGTATGTATATTTTACTTTTTGTACTAGGATTGCCCCACAGAGGGGTGCACGAGTAGCCGGGTTCTAGAGGGCAACGAGCCCGCATCTCATGGCATTGAGACGGAGGGGGCTTCACTCTAGAATTGGCGGGCTATTCGCCGCACTCGTAGGCGGTACAGGTTGACCCAGGAGGGGTGCCCAAGTTACCGGATTCCGTGAAGTGCTGGGTGGTCCATTCACGTTGCTGAAGGGGGCTGCCTCGCTTCAGGTTTTGGCGGGTAACTTGCCGCGCCCGTAGGGGTCTAGGATTTCATTTCACAGGCTATCCATACGACCAGGGAAACGTCGGGTTTCAATAGCGGCTCTGTGAAACCCGGGGATCCCAGATATCTGTATTGTTCTGTGATGCCGTACATTTTTGTGATGTTGCATTTTATCACGCCTTGAGCGAAATATTATATATTGATATATATACTAGTAGATGTTGTATATGTTTTGCATCTGCGCTAGTCCAGTCCCCGCTCTGTCGTTAGTTAACTAACCTAACGGGTAATGACGGGACACAGTGGCGAATGCGGATGGCATATACGTACATCACTATTTTCGTTCTTTGTGGTGTGATCAATTAATGGGACTGCATTGATTCGGATCAATGAAAGTTAAAAACAAACCTATTCTGATGTTGTTGGAACACTTTTCAAAAAGCTGTTATTGCAAGGACGTTCTCTTTTATTTTGCATCGTGGTATTCAGTCGGAATATCCTGCTTCTCAGTCGACGAGGCGAGGGCCGAGATCCCTTCACCGGGAGTGACCCCTTGGACAAGAAGTTTGTGTCAGGGCAATAAATTCACTATAGTCGTTTACTTTTGATTTGCATCGTGGTATTCAGTTGGAATATCCTGCACCTCATTCTACGGGGAAAGAGCCGAGATCCCTTCACCGGGAGTGATCTCTTTAGCAAAGGTTTTCGTCACTATATTTTTATAAAGCTATCCAGTTCCTTCAACGATATCAAGTTCATTACGTTAATGGTTTTCTCTAGAAACCATTCGTAGCCCTCCGTCATTTCAGTTAAATATTCGGTAGTATTCAAGCTATGTATTTTGACCTCACGCCAAGGCATAGTGATTGGTAGCTGCCGGGTATTTATCTGTTGCATAGATAGATGCGTTGGTTTGGGACAGTCGTACTACTATTTTGTCCTACGTTAAGGGTATGTACGGGTGGGTTCAAATTAACCAGGACAATGACGGGTAGAACTTGACATGTGACTTATGATATTTTGACCTCACGCCAAGGTCATAAGAGCATGGGGCAAAAATCACATCGGGAGTTTCTAAAGAAACTGAAACTTGCCAGATATGCACATACCTTCTGGAGTGTGATGATGTGAGCGGATTCCGTCACGTTATCATGCGATGATAGTTGGATCCCGATTCCTACTGATGAGTTGGTTTACTCCTCGGGTGACCCCGACTAATTCTTCTTTCAGGTTTGGAGGAGAATTTGACGGTACAGTGGGAGGTTTCCTGATTAGATAAATTGGTAACCATTCTGATCTAGGTTAGATTGCACGCTGAGTGTTTCTTTTCTCTCTCTCTTTTGGCAGCGACCATTGACCCGACCCTAAGACTATGACTCATTGACCAAAATTAACTGAACCTTCTTAAACACTGGCTTTTAGATTGTCAGAGTTGCAAACCTCATTGCCACTCCTACTTTTACCCTTTTCTCCAGGACACCCCGTATTACTACGAACGTCCACTTCCATTGGACAAAACCATCGTATGGTTAGATACGAACTCGAAGGAATTTATTCGAGGATGGTTTCCGGTTCTGGAGAAAACGAAAAGGACTATTCAGTTGTCTTTTCCTTTTACCTTTTCTCAGGTTGTGAGTACTCCTTGGTTTAGGAGATAGTACACCTATTACGCAAATTGGATAGTCTTCTTCTAAACCTTAGGCTGGTGCTGAACGGTGGGGAATGAGGAAAACCAATTAGCATAACGATGGTGTACAGAAGATATTAAGTAAAGACATATCAAGGGATTAGTAAGAGGGCAAAGTAAATTGCGACTGCTATTCACGACCAAACCAAGTATTTCTTCTCCAATCCTAAATCACCTTTGTATTTCTCTAGGACACTCCGTATCACCACGAAGATCCACAGTTTATTGGATACTCCATCGTATGGTTATATACGAACTCGAAAGGAACTTGTTCCAGTTCGGGGATGGATTCTGGTTCAGGAGAAATAGAAATAAGGTTTATTCGGTTATCTTTTAACTTCACCTTCTCTCGCATTGCGAGTGCTCCTAGGATTAGGACAGTACACCCATTATGCTTATTGGATAGTTTTCTTCCAAACCATAGGCTGGTGTCGAACGGTAGGGAAGGAAGAAAACCATTTGGCCTAAAGGGGTGTGCAGAAGGTAATGACTAAAGACATATAAAGGGATTTGGAAAGATGGCAAAGAATTACACGGTTACAGTTGTGAATCTGGATAATGGAAGAGGCATTACTAGGAATACCGGGATACCCCATCGAAACATTTCAATGTTTCAGTTTCACTTGGTACTGTTAAAGGAAAACTGATTTCCCGATTAGATACTTACTCCAGGGTATGTATTTACCAGGTATGACTCTCACATCTGTATAGTTTTACAGATGATGAGTGGGAGTAAGTTATTGGGAATTAGGTGATCATCCTCATTATATCGGGATTCATTGTAATCGGTGATATTTGAGGAAGTCACCTGGGCGGTTTGCCGGACGGTAAATATTTGGTTTTTAATATCCGTTGTTATGCACCAATTTCAAATTGATATATTTGTACGTCTATTTTTATAGAGTGAGATATACCTTTTTGAAATTATGTCTGTGACATTTACCTATATCAGTGGATGGTTAGGTAAGGAGCATTAAACAACGGTGTAATTCTTCTTAACCATAAGTACAGTTTTCAACCTACGACACACAGTGAATGAGTTATCAGACTCAAGGGACTTATACAGAGTATTGTATGTTATCCAGGGTCCATCAGGATAGAGGGGTTGGTCCTCGTACTATATTCGGTTTACTTATGACTTCTCTAGTTTTTAGACAGGTGTTTCGTGGAAACACAGGGTCCGAATTTTGAGAAGTTATAGGTATATGAATAAAGTAGAGAACCAGGTGTTGCAAGTATCGGGATTCTTCAAAGTGGTCGAAGATATAGATACTTGTGTATGGTATTCAGTTGATAGTAGTGACTAAGAGAACTTGCTTCTCTTTCAGGTTATTCATAATTGGAAGCATTCCTAAGTTGAGTAACGCTGATCGGGCTCCTTCCATTTAGTTGACATGCACTGGAGACAGCTGCATGATTTGAATCTGGTTCATTTAAATCAGTACCTCTGGTTCTATATTGGATATAGAACAGTTCATATCTTAACGATGTTAAGGTAACGGGAGTTGTCCGGCCTATGCTTAAAACCAAACTCTGGATAACTCAAGGCACGTTTCTGTAATGGCTGTTTGTGGGTTGACCCAGGCTATGACGAGGGTTGATTTTTTACCATCTGGAAGATCAATAGTGATATTGTTCTTGACTCGCCACAGTTTTAATAAAAATGGATTTTTTCAGAAAACAGTAGTGGGAGTATGGTAGAACTGGAAGTGATTCCAGAACTGCAAACGATTACTGAAGATTTGATAAGAACCTAAAGATTCAATCTAGTTTGACATTCCATTGGCCACTCCGCAGATAAGGTGGGCAACTTCAGGCACCCGAGAGGTACTCCGGTAGCCTCAAGGACGGTGACAGGGAAGTTCTTGTTTACCCAGACTTGCTATTGCTGTTGTTCCAGATTGTGAGACCCGGCAGGAGGATGAGTATAGCGTCGTTCTAAACTGGCTTTAGAAGTGTATGTCTATATGACTCTGCCAGAGGGTTGTCATGATCAGTGGGAGCAGCGGAAGCATGGTGGACAAGTGGCTTATGTCTATTTATAGACTAAAGCAGATATAGCGGAGATAGATCATCAATTTCTGATGTGACAGTCATAGGTTTGACTTCATCAGAATATGAGATGGATCTGTTGAGAAGGTAGTCGAGTGTGATGTCATGGTATTTGGATGACATACACAGAGTAGGAAGTGATATTCCTATACTACGATCGGTTACACTTTGGTCGTCACACAGTGGTTTCTCCACATGGGACTTGGATATTATATCAGACATACTGGTTACTAGATCTATGGTTTTAGATCTAGATTTGGGTGGTTTCCCAATTAAGGGTACTTAGACAGCATTCTAAGAGTATTTAGAATGGACGACTCCAGACATGGTGGTGTACCTGCAGGTGATGGAGTCACCCTCTCTAAAGGTGTCTTACAGACTAAAGGGGAGAGGGGTGTGCATGATTGGCAGATCATTTGCTCAGGCAATTGAGTCAATCATGAGATGTCAAGTACCACACCAGATGTTATTCTTGCACTAGATGCAATAAGTTGATATTGATCCTATCCTAGAGAAACAGTCGGAAGCAGTTTTAGAACATAAGTGGATGTTCTAGGGATATGATAACGACAGCCTCATTCGGGAGACAGTTATCATTCCAGGCTTCCAAGGTGACCTGGACGACAAGGAGGTTGTCAGAGATATAGTTTTCCATCTGACGAGGAGCAGTATTTTGGACAGGTGGTCCAAGGCAATACTGAGGGAGGCATGGCGCAGGATACTGATTAAGTTCAGTTGACGATACAGTCTAAGAAGTTTGGATTTGGAGTTCATTTATGAGCTAGGTCCCATCAGACATCAAGACACATTCTAAGACAGGTATTGCTCATTTCCGGAGATGGCTTTCTCCGCGAACTTGAGATATAGAGAGACATAGAAAGAAACATCAAAGCGGATCCACTCACTGAGGCTATTCCTCAAACGCAATAGTTTCGCAAACGAGCTTTGTGAGACTGACAAGTAGAGGAGTTGGGTGTTCGGTATCACACGGGCTGTGAGTATGCGACATCGCAACAATTAGCCTTGAGTGCAAGTGGGAGATTGTTGGAGATAGTGCCCTCAGAGTCAATTATTGGATCACAGGCACGTGATTGCAATGATTGAGGGAGGAGCTATCCCGGTAGGACAGTCTTACTCAAGATGATAGTATGCTATCTGGTTTATGTTTATCATCGTGTACTGTTTTAGGTGACCCTACAGGTCACTATTGCACGTTGATAGAGCCCCTAGGATTCTTGCTTGACTACCAGCAGTATGAGGGCGATCATATACGTGGGAGCTGGGGTCTATAAGCACATCCTTAGATGGTCCCTAGTCGTGGGAGTTTCGAGACAGGGCATCGATACTCCAGAGTAGACTAGTGTATACAGTCGAGACCCCGACGAGGGGCGGTGGCCCGTCTCACAAGCCACTGGTGTCTGTTTGTTCACCTAAGATGTATACAGGTGCTCATTGGGTTATGAGTACACCGGACAGGACTCACCGGGAACATGCTAGTTGGTCTTATACCTGACGTCAGATAGCAGTTCCCTGGTGACATGTGTACATTTTAGTTCATCGACCTGAGGATCGTCATCTGTCTCGTGTGAGTTCCCGCTGTACTTTGATTACTACCCTGCCACGCTCAAAGGAGACGTGCAAACAGGTTTTAGTTGGGTACAGTCCTGAGCCACATGGAGGCAGTGAGCGGATCTGTAGGGGTTCGTCTCTTCCGGTATTGGTGGTGAGATCGCGCTGTGTCTAGGAGAGCCAGAACATGAAAAGTCCTTGGCCAAGGCAGGAGATTTACTGTTAGGTATTCCAGTAGTATCTCAGGGTGTTCTGGGCTACACTCCGACACGACTTGTACCGCTTTTGGGGGTCTGACTTTTACCAACCCCCTAGGCCCGCCATGCGATGCTCATAGACGAACGGACCGGACTGTACGGATATTGTCACTGACAGGCTCAGTAGGGTGTCAGGATGAGTTCGCTCATCGACGTCCCTTTCGGTCAATAGCTGGTAGCCCGTCACGTATGGCTAATACCTCTGACGTGCTAGTGGTTAAATCCACAGCCATAGTATTGACGAGTCTTTAGAGTCCTCCACAGACAGTTGCTCAAGTTTCGGGCGAAACACTGTAGAGTCCGTATGGAGATATGGCAGGGTTCGATCAGATGCGTACGGTATTGCACGGATCATGATCAGACAGTTGATACTAGCGGGCTTTGGTTTAAGCCGGATCCTAGTATTGTACAGTGTAGATTTTGTCTCATTGCATTTGTATTTCGGTCGGAATACAAATGTGGATGTGTATATACAGTAGCGGGGTTTTCCTGTAATTTATTACGGGATCAGTTTTTTGGAGTTGCCAGTTTGTTTTCCGTTTCAGCCATATTTCTTTGTATCTTTCATTGGCTGAAGATTGGTGGAGGAGGGCTTATTTGCATTTGTACAAATTAGCATTGTGAAGGGTTGTCTTTGCATATTATTGTGTCATGATCACTTGACTTTCTTTTATCATCACGGTTTGATTTGTGGAGATATGATGGCTTCACCTTTGGTGTCATGATGAGTTTTTGGAGTGTGGATTTGGTTCTAATGATTCTTGATCATGATCACTTTTCTCTCTCTCTCTTGTATCATTTGATCCACACCTCCCCTTTTGGTATTATTCTCTCCACTCCCACCATGCATGGCCGGCCAAGCGAGGTTGGGGCTGTCCAAAAATTTGAGAGAGGAATGTTGTTCATTTCTTGCTACAAAATTCCCTAGTTCATTGCAAAAGATCCATATATCATTCTCCTCCACAAAAGGGAAACTTCCATAAACCCCAAATGAGACACAAGTTCCACACCACATTCTACAACAAATCTTGGGCACGTCGACTCGCCAACTTCGTGCCCGAGTTGCCTCGGACCAGAGGTGGGAGCCCGTAAAAGAAGCCGGCGACGTGGTGCCCTTCCGGCGATGAGGTGGAGACCGGACATTCCGCGGGAGATCGGGACGACAACGAGAAGACCGGAGGACACGGATCGCTCGGTATATTTCTCTACCCCCTCTCTTGTTAGCTAGGACTAGATTAATGGCACGATCCAGGTTTATAGTGCGCGGTGGTGCCGGTTTTAAAGTTTAAAGAAAAGCATCGTTTCCGCATTCCGTTGTCGGATTGACGGCCAGGGCGCCGCCGTGCACTTACAAAATCTACTCACCGAAGATCTCAAGCTACGAAAATTTGACCACCTGCTTCCCTTTATTCGCAGCGTCCGAAGTCCCCGCTTGCGACCCTAAAATTTCACAAACACATCACTTAAGCTAAAAATCCTATGCCGACACAAAGATAACGAAACGCAAGGATAACGCCCAGAAAATTACACTACGCACCTAGTGCACTGATCAGTCGAAAATACTACATTTTTACACGGCAATTTCCCTATCTTTTGCATTCATCTAGAGGTGTTCGGTATTCATATTGCACATATTAGCAAAACGGTTGTAAAATACAAGATTACATGTGTTATACTCTAAAACCGGCATTTTTAGGGAAATTGACTGTATTTCATGACATCGTATCATCCTTGTATTGTGCAACACTTGTTTCGAAGTCTGTGCAGGAAATTCCAGGTGAAAGGCCAAAGTTGTCAAAGTGCTGATAAAAATACGCCAACTCAAGGATTTGAAATCTGGCAATGATCTAGAAGTCATTCAGGGAATAAGAGTATCATAAAGTACACCAGAAGACAGAAGAAGAAAATACCTGAAGTTTCAAGCCCTAATACTCCTATTGGGCCGCGGATCCGCGGCCAGAGCCGGCTTGAGCCGTGGATCCACGGCTACATCGCCACGTCAGCACCTCTGCTTCACTCTATTATTCTTCCCTCAGGTCCTACAACTCATCAGGTCACTGAAAATTCAGGAAATCTCCAGAAGTTTCTCCAGTACAGCAAAGGGCTCCTTGTGCAAGCTAATGATGTCCAAGCTTCCAAAGCAAGCTTCACCTTAACTACCTTAAAAGCCTAGAACCTTCTCCCTAATCTCCTAGCTTAAGGTGGAAGCTAAACCCTAACTAACTAGTTCTAGAGGCTTCTACCTAACTAACTAGCTTACAAGGGAAGCTAACCTAATCCAAGCTTCTTAAGGAAGCTAGTCATTCCTAAGCCTATAAAAGGGACCCTAGGCTTCAGTTGAAAAGGTTGTTGATTGTTGTTGAAAGTTGTTCCACTCTATCAACCAAACACTTGCCACCTCCAAACCCTAACCCTAATCCAATCAAGAAGCCAAAAGTTCAAGATCTTTGAGTTCAAGAAAAGCAATAATCATTCAAAGCCTTTAGAAGCGAAACCGGACTTCATCGTAGCATGTGATCCAAGCCGATCCGCGACTCAAGGAGCCGATGCAACGCTAGATTCGACGATCTTGTTCCCTTCTCAAATTCTTGTAGTTCTTTGAGCAAAGTGTAACAAATTGTTGAATAAATAAAGGTGAGATTCTTTTAACTTGCTTATCTTTCAATTCAAGCATTATGATTCAATTTCTATTCTTGAATGTATTCTTTGTGATGATGTTTGAGTAAAACTCCGCTCGTGGAGGAGTCGAGACGATCGGTAGAATGATGATGTTGACGAATCTTTAAACATTTTCTTAAATCCTATAACGATTGTAAATTCTTGAAAATTGAATGATCGATGATCTAGTTTCGATGCGAAATGCGTTCTTGATTATTTTCGCACGGAACTCGAGATCAACGATCGATCATTCGATTTCCTAGAAGCTATCTTGTGAATGAGATTCATCGAAAGGACAAAGGATAAGATGAGGAAACCCTAATTCTTCGCAAGATCCTTAATCCTCGATAAATCGACATCGATTTAGCATCAACTTGTTAAAGGATAAGAAAAAGTAATTTCTAGTCTTCTTCACATCTATGATCTAATCGACTCCTACGAGCTACATTTCAATTCTTGAAACATTAATCGATTGGAATTCTATCAATTCTTGTTCTTGATTTTTCAATGCTTTCTTGATTTTTGATGACATTTAGATGATTCTTGAAATTCATTGATATAAATCATATAATCAAGTTTTCTTTTCTCTTCTCATTAAATTTCAATTTAAACAAAACAAATACGAACGAATCGTACAATCCCAGTGGACGATCCGCACTTACTAACGCGCTACAATTCGACACCGTTATTGATTGCGGTCAAATAATTCTTTGATTATGATTTCTATTCATTTTCTAAACCGACACACAAAGAAACGGTCAATCAAATGGCGCCGTTGCCGGGGATCGTGCGCTAATTCGTTCTTTATTTGAAATTTTAGTTGAAAGATTTATTCCATTATAATTTTGAGATCAAAATTCGTGCAAACTCTAAACGTGTTGTTGTGATTTGTCGCGAGGAAATTTGGAAGCTGTGGAGCAAGTGAATTTTTTTTCAAAATATTGCAAAGGACTCAGGGGCTGAACATAAGCTCTCTGGTAAATTTTTGTGCACTGAACAGTGTAAACGGCGGCGTTTCCACGGCATTAGGGGACTAGTGCGGCGTTTCCGCAGCTTGGTGGAAGCTTCTCTATACCAAAATTCTTAGGTGAATCCTTTACTTTCTTATCTCCTCCTCAATCTGCTCCATTTAACAATTCGCTGCAGGTTTCTTTGCAAAATTCGCAGCGCCGCAAAAAGCAATAAAAATTGTGCGTGTTTTTGATTTTTGGTTGTTTGCATATTTATACGGAAATTAAGGGGCACGGCCAAATCCAGATTAGGTAGGGAGTTCATTACCCTTCCTAAGCCCCAAAAATCACAAACTTGCATCCGCATTACCCTCATTTATTAAAAAATATCTAGAAATGACTCTATGGACTGTCGCGCTCACTTAGGACAGAAGAAAGCCGTGGGTAATTCATTGCTTATCCGCGTTTCTTTTGTGGTGTCTAAGGAAAGTGTGTCGAAGGCTAGTGGTTACTTAATTAGGCCCACTACTTACGTAGTGGAGAACCTCCCACTTACCTGGCACATACCTGGCCACAGGAGAGATAAAGAGGCAGTGGAGGATTGATCCTGCGATTTGTCTTTTTGCAGTTAGGAGCGGTCTAGAGCTTTGACCTAGGTGACCACTAGATTTTAGGGTTTTGCTTGTTGCATTTGTTGTGCACGCATCATTTTTTTCAAAAATCCGTATCATTTTTCAAAACAAACACCACATCCATTCGTTTCCCCTAATTATAAGTCACGCTGCCACTTGTACTAACCCTTTTTAGTGCAAGATAGGCTGGACACGGGATTCTAGTGCCCGTTTAGTCCGCGTCCCCCCGATCGACTCCGAAGTCAGTATTTCTACACTTACTTCTTCTTTACCCACCACCACACCCACATCGATGGATCCGTCTCCATCGAATTTCTTTACCACTAATCAGCCGCCGTCCGTTGGTGCGCAGAATCCACCCCGCATCTCTCTCCAAGAGAGGTGCTATCCTATGCGAGGTCCTCTTACGACCTGCTTATCCATTCCACCAGCCAACGGGGATAATTTTGAGATTAAACCCCAATATATCAACCTTTTACCCAAATATCACGGTCTCGAGACTGAGGATGCATGTCTTTATTACAAAATTTGAAAATGTATGCGCAATGATGGTGTTGGAGACGGTGCCCTCAGAGTCAATTATTGGATCACAGGCAAGTGATTGCAATGATTGAGGGAGGACCTATCCCGGCAGGACAGTCTTACTCGAGATGATAGTATGCTATCTGGTTTATCTTTATCATCGTGTACTGCTTTAGGTGACCTGACATGTCACTATTACACGTTGATAGAGCCCCTAGGATTCTTACTTGACCACCAGCAGTATGAAGGCGATCATATAAGTGGGAGCTGGGGTCTATAAGCACATCCTTAAAAGGTCCCTAGTCGTGGGAGTTTCGAGACAGGGCATCGATACTCCAGAGTAGACTAGTGTATACAGTCGAGACCCCGACGAGGGGCGGTGGCCGGTCTCACAAGCCATTGGTGTTAGTTGGATCACCTAAGATGTATACAGGTGCTCATTGGGTTATGAGTACACCGGACAGGACTCGCCGGGAACATGCTAGTTGGTCTTATACTTGATGTCAGATAGCAGTTCCCTAGTGACATGTGTACAGGTTAGTTCATCGACCTGAGGATCGTCATTTGTCTCGTGTGAGTTCCCACTGTACTTTGATTACTACCCTACCACGCTCAAAGGAGACGTGCAAACAGGTTTTAGTTAGGTATAGTCCCGAGCCACATGGAGGCAGTGAGCGGATCTTCAGGGGTTCATCTCTCCCGGTATTGGGGCTGAGGTCGCGCTGTGTCTAGGAGAGCCATTACACGAAGTCCTTAGCCAAGGCAGGAGATTTACTGGTAAGTATTCCAGTAGTATCTCAGGGTGTTCTGGGCTACACTCCGACACGACTTGTACCGCTTTTGGGGGTCTGACTTTTACCAACCCTCTAGGCCCGCCATGCGATGCTCATAGACGAACGGACCGGACTGTACGGATATTGTCACTGACAGGCTCTGTAGGGTGTCAGGATGAGTTCGCTCATCGACGTCCCTTTTGGTCAATAGCTGGTGGCCCGTCACGTATGGCTAATACCTCTGACGTGCTAGTGGTTAAATCCACAGCCATAGTATTGACGAGTCTTTAGAGTCCACCACACTTTCAGTTACTCAAGCTTTCGGGCGAAACGCTGTAGAGGCCGTATGGAGATATGGCAGGGTTCGATCAGATACGGGCGGTATTGCACGGATCGTGATCGGACGGATTTTACTAACCGGCTTTGGCTTAAGCCGGATCCTAGTATTAGACAGTGTAGATTTTGTCTCTTTGCATTTGTGTTCAGTAGGAATACAAATGCGGGCATGTATATACAGTAGCGGGGTTTTCCTGTAATTTATTACGGGATCAGTTTTCTGAAGTTGCCAGTTTGCATTCCGTTCCGGCCAGTTTTTCTTTGTTCCTTCCCGGCCGGACTTTTCCGATGGAGGGGTTATTTGCAATTGTGCAAATAACTTATTGTGGAGGGGTTTCTTGCATTTGTGAGATTATGATATGACCATCATCATTATATTCTTTTTCCATCTTTTCTTTTACTTTAATGGTGATTAGAATGGATTAGGACTTGATGAGAGTTGACATGACTTTGTTATCATTGCCTTTTGGATGTGGTCACCCTCTACCTTTTACTACACTCACCTCCCTCTTGTATTAGGTTTTCCTTCCACCATTCTCACTTGTAAGAGGCCGGCCACTTCATTAGGAGAGGGGGAGAGAAAATGAGTGTGGTTCATTTTGTATGAGAAAATTTCATGATCTCATTTTGGCTTGTTCATAAAATCCTTCTCACCTCTCTAAAGTTCTTCTTGATTCCTCCATCAATGGCAACTACATAAACTCCAAGAGATAATGTTTCTACACTTATCTACAGCAAATCTGGGACGCGTCGGCTAGCCAACTTCGCGCCCGAGTTGCCTCGGTACAGAGGTGGGAGCCCGTAAAAGATTCCGGCTACGTGGTGCCCTTTCCGACGAGGAGGAGATGAACGGAGTTTCCGCGGGAGATCGGGACGATGACGAGAAGACCGGAGGACTCGGATCACTCGGTATATCTCTTTCCCATCTTGTAATTAGCTAGGACTAGTTTAATGGCCCGATCCGGGTGTTTAGTGCGCGGTGGTGCCGGTTTGCTAGTTTGCAAAATTAAAGTTTTTCGCTTCCGCATTTTGGCGTCGGATTGACGGCCGGTGCGCCGCCGTGCACTTACAGTGGTATCAGAGCCTCGCCATTAACATAGTCTAGCTTTGTTTAATGTGTTTACATTTCCGATCGACCAAAATTCCAAAAACCCGCGTTTTCACATACATCAGTTTTCTGTTGAATTTTTTCTTGCTCGAAATTTTTTTCAGGTTGTAGAAAAGTGATGTACTGGAAATTCTAAGAACACTGTAGAAATTCGATACAGTGATTCCACAGTGGGAGCGCGGAACCGCGGCCAAACACCCCTTTGGGCCACGGTTCCGCCGCACTATAGTGTGATCACTGCGTCAAATTTCTGCAGTTGCCTTCTGGGATGATTTTAGGGTTTTTGGAACAATATTTTTGGGCCTAGAATTTCTTGATGTGCTACAGTAGTACTTGGGGGCCCACTTGGTAAAATTTGATCGATCGGATATTTTAAATAAATTAGTTCACAGTATTTACATTATATCTGCGACCGTGAATGTCACTTGATCGGTAAATCCTGTCTAACTGCTATAGCCCGGTTAGACGGATTTGCGAACGTGACCTTCACGTTGATGTTCTGTGTATTGCTGTGATGTTGCGGATTGGTCGTGGGGGATAGCCTGGATGCAATGCTAGTACAGTTTTTGTTGTATTATGTACATTTGATATTATGGGGGCGAGCGTCCGACATGTGGACTGCCGTCACTTCCTGTTTGTATTATTATTTTGGGGCATGACCAGGTTGCGGTCGATGTACCCGTTGTATGTATATTTTACTTTCTGTATTAGGATTGCCCCGCGGAGGGGTGCACGGATAGCCGGGTTATAGAGGGCAACGAGCCCGCATCTCATGGCATTGAGATGGAGGGGGCTGTAAGTCCACGTTGCGACCCCCGGTTCTTACGGGGAGGCGGAAACGGTATAAAAAACAAATTATTAGCGCAAGGGGCAACATGGACAAAGCAAAGTCGGGATCTTTGACTAAACTAAAACTAGCATACTTAGCTAAAGAGAGTTAGCTACTCGGATGGAGATGGTTATACCTAAACTTGTCTTGAACTCCTTCTCTTCAAGCTCCGATGGTGGTCCGATGGCTCCTTCTCGTCGTCTCCGTACGCCGAAGATAGATCCACTTGAAAGCTCCAACCTTTAGCTCCTTCTTCGTTCTTTGAAGAAACTAGTTCACTTGGTTTGCTAAACCTAGTGAACTAGAATGAGTAGAGAGGAAATAGAATGGGATTTTATCTATGGTTCTTGATTCTCAACTCATGAGACAAGAGAACCATAGATCAAGAGAGGGAGCAAGAGGTTGAGGGTGAGAGCAAGAGGAGAGCTCAAGAACAAGAGAGAGAATGAGCAAGCAAGAATGAGCAAGTATTTTGTCTCTCACCCTCTCATAATCCAAAGCAATGATAACTCATCATATTAACAAAAGTCTTATGTGATGGTTAGAAGCAACCACAACCATATCATTTCATGCACTCATTTTACACAAATGAGCAAGTAAACAAAATTCTTTGCCATGAAATGATGGCTATGGTTATCATGATGGTCAACTAGTCAAGCCTAGTCAACCGGTCAACAAGTCAATAAAAGTCAACAAGTCAACAAAGTCAACAAGTCAACAAAAGTCAACAAGTCAACAACCATATCACCATAATACTTAATTAATATAATAGTTAATCACATATCATATTCTCATTAGGGTTGAGCATAAAGTCAAATAGTCAACGGTCAACTGTCAACAACCCTAATGAGAATCCGCTGCCTCTGCCTCCCTGTCAACTGTGCATACACACCCGCATCCGCGTTCCGAGGAACAAGAATGCAAACTGGATAAATCCAATCCCATAAGGTACACTAGGATCTGGCCTAAACCAAAGCCCGCTAGTGTAAACTGTCCGGACACTGTACGTGCATAAGTGCACGGATGTGACCGAACCCTGTCGCAAAACCATGCGACCTGTCGCAATACCATGCGACCTCTACTCTTTTGCCTAAAGGCGAAAAGCTTTCTGTGTGGGACTCTAAAGACTCGACACTACGCTGGCAGTGGGTTTAACCACAGACCGCAAGCGGCACTAGCTGTGCGTAACGGTCCCCAGGTAATGCCGACAAGAAGACCGACGAGGCGAAACCCATCTGAACTCCTACTGAGCCTGAGTGTGACATTCTCCGTACAGTCCGGTCTGTTCGTCTGATACATCGCATGGCGGGCCTAGGGGGCGGTAAACGTCAGTCCCCCAATAGCGGTACAAGTCGTGCCGGAGCGAAGCCCAAAACACCCTGAGATAACACTGGAAACCTACCAGTATATCTCGTTTTCCCTGGCCAGGGACTACTCGTGTAATGGCTCTCCTAGACACAGCGCGATGTCAACCCCCAATACCGGGAGAGACGAATCCTGTCTAACCGTCACTGCCTCCAAGTGCTTCGGGACTGCACCCAACCACTACCTGTTTGCACGACTCCTTTGAGCCGTGGTAGGGTAGTGATCAAAGTACAGTGGGAACACACTCGAGGCGGAGTGACAGTGTCAAGTCAGCGGACTAAGCTGTACTCATGTCACCTGGGAACTGATAACTGACGATAGGTATAATACCAACTAGTCAGTTCCCGACGAGTCCTGTCCAGTGTACCCGTAACCTAACGAGCACCCGCATACTATCTCAAGTACGACGTACTGACGGCTGTGGGACAGACCGTCTCCCACACTGGGATGAGAAGCGCATGCGCTGGTCTACTCCGGAGTATCGATGCCCTGTCTCGATAGTCCTGCGACCAGGGACCTGCATAAGGATGTGCTTATAGATTACCCAGCCCTACTAGTGTGACGGCCATCACATCGCTGGTAATCAAGCAAAGATCCTAAGGGCTCTACTAATGTGTATAGGCGATATACAAAAATAAACACATGTACACATTGAAGTAGAAACAAACCAAGTAGCATACTACTATTTTGAGCAAGATTGTATATACAAGGTGAATATCCCAAGCATCCATTAAGTAATATACAAACTAGTATGATACAGTAATGGCCTCTAGGGCATATACACTAACAATCTCCCACTTGCACTAAGGCCATGTACTGGCGTATCGAAGACCTATCATCTCGATCAGCCGCTCGAACTGAGTCTGGGGCAGGGCCTTGGTGAATGGATCAGCAGTGTTATCTTCTGAAGCGACTCTCCGAACCTCGATCTCCTGGCGATCTACGATCTCCCTGATCAGGTGATACCGCCTTAAGATGTGCCTGGATTTCTGATGGGACCTGGGTTCCTTCGCTAAAGCTATAGCCCCGTTGTTGTCGCAATACAGAGGTATTGGATCAACAATGGACGGAACCACCTGAAGTTCTTTCAAGAACTTCCTCATCCAGACAGCTTCTTTTGCGGCATCAGATGCAGCGATGTATTCCGCTTCCATCGTCGAGTCTGCAACGGTTTCTTGTTTGGAACTCTTCCAACACACCGCCCCTCCATTGAGGGTAAAGACAAAACCCGACATGGACTTGGAATCATCCTTGTCACTCTGGAAGCTGGAGTCAGCAAAGGCCTCGATCTGGAGGTCTTTTCCGCCATACACCAAGAACATCTCCTTAGTCCTTCTCAGGTACTTGAGAATGTTCTTTACCGCTATCCAGTGTTTCTCCCCAGGGTTTGACTGATACCGGCTTACCACACTCAGTGCATAAGCTACATCCGGTCTGGTACACAACATCGCATACATTATAGAGCCTACCGCAGAAGCGTAGGGTATAATAGACATGCGATCCCTCTCCAAATCAGTCTTGGGAGACATCTCTTTAGAGAGGGTGATCCCGTGACAAGCCGGTAGGTTACCGTGCTTGGAATCTTCCATACTGAATCTCTTCAGTATGGTGTCGATGTACCTGGACTGTGAAAGTCCTAATATCCTCTTGGATCTGTCACGGTAGATCCGGATACCCAGAATGTACGAGGCATCACCCAGGTCTTTCATGGAGAACCTGTGTGACAAGAACCCCTTGACAGATTGTAGCATAGGAATGTCATTTCCTATTAAGAGAATGTCATCCACGTATAAAACGAGGAATACTACAGTTCTCGCTACAAATCTACTATAGATGCATGGTTCATCTGGATTTTTGATAAAGCCAAATTCTTTGACTGTCTCATCAAAGCAGATGTTCCAACTCCGCGATGCCTGCTTTAGTCCATAAATGGACTTAAGCAACTTGCACACCTTTCCGCTGCTCCCACTCTGAATGAAGCCCTCTGGCTGGTCCATATAGACACACTCCTCTAAATTTCCATTTAGAAAAGCTGTCTTTACGTCCATTTGCCAGATCTCATAGTCGTGGAAGGCAGCAATGGCAAGAAGGATCCGAATGGATTTCAGCATGGCTACTGGAGAAAAGGTTTCGTCATAGTCCAGGCCAGGTCTTTGACGGAAACCCTTTGCTACCAGCCTAGCTTTATAGGTCTCAACCTCTCCATCTACACCAATCTTCCTTTTGAAGATCCACTTGCATCCTACGGGTTTTACCCCGTCTGGAGCAATGTCCAACGTCCATACCTTGTTGGTGTACATGGACTCCATTTCGGTCCGCATTGCATCCAGCCATTTCACTGAGTCAACGCTCTGAACGGCTTGCTGGAAGCTAGTAGGCTCATCATAATCTATGATGCAATCCTCTCTATCCCCGTCTATGAGAAAACCGTAGTATCTCTCGGGCGGATGAGTCTGCCTACTACTCCTGCGGAGCGGCGTAGGAATGTCCTGTTCTGTTGAACCCTCTGGTTCCGCTAAGCTTTCAGTAACAGTCTGTGGTTCTGGAACTTCTTCCAGTTCTATTGTGTTCCCACTTATCTGGGTTTCCAAAAACTCAGTTTCCAAGAAGCGGGCATGCTGAGAAACAAAGACCTTTTGTTCCTCAGCTGAATAGAAAAGATACCCCCTGGAGTTCCTTGGGTATCCCACAAACTTACACTGTACTGAACGTGCCTCAAGCTTGTCCGCATGCTGCTTTTTTACAAAAGCTGGACATCCCCATACCTTAAGATACTTAAGACAGGGTTTCTTCCCAGTCCACATCTCATATGGGGTGGTAGGCACAGTCTTGGTGGGAGCCTTGTTCAAGAGATACGCAGCTGCTTCTAGTGCATATCCCCAGAATGATCGCGGTAACTCAGCGTTACTCATCATGGACCGAACCATATCCAATAGGGTTCGGTTCCGTCTCTCCGATACACCATTATGTTGCGGAGTGTATGGAGGAGTAAGCTGAGAGAGAATACCATTCTCTTTTAAGTAATTCAGGAATTCGGCACTTAAGTATTCTCCACCTCGATCCGATCTTAGAATCTTAATACTTTTGCCGGTCTGTTTCTCTACATCATTCTTATATTCCTGGAATTTTCCAAAGGCCTCGGACTTATGTTTCATTAAGAAGACATAGCCGTACCTTGAGAAGTCATCCGTAAAAGTAATGAAGTAAGAATGTCCGCTTCGGGCATGTGTAGACATTGGACCGCATACATCACTGTGTACGAGTCCCAAGAGCTCGCTCGCTCTTACTCCTTGTCCAGTAAACGGAGTCTTTGTCATCTTTCCTTTGAGACAAGATTGACAAGTGGCATACGATTGATATTCGAACGCATTCAAATATCCTTCTGTATGTAACTTAGTGACCCAATCTACAATGCCATAAGAAAGTCTGATTCATTTCCGGAGACTTTCTTTTGTGTGTATTCTGGACGTTGAAAATCTGTGGTTGGTTTAACACGTATATACCATTACTCAATGTACCTGACCCAATCAAAACTTGATTAAGGTGAATGTTTACAACATTACTTACAAACGCAAATTCATAACCTTCTTTAGAAACTAAAGATACAGAAATGATATTACAAGTTGCGTTGGGTACAAAAAAGCAATTACGCAAAACCAAAACATGTCCATCTGACATTCCCAGGTGATAGTCCCCCACGGCTTTAGCATCCATGCTAGCTCCGTTTGCAACTCTGAGGGTCATGTCACCTGCCTTCAAAACCCTACGGTTTCTCAACGCCTGCAAAGAATTACAGATATGAGATCCTGATCCGGTATCCAATACCCAGGAAGTAGAGTTTATTGAAAGACAGTTTTCAATAACATACACACCTGAAGCTGAAGCTGCAACTTGCTTCAATTCCTGTGTTCTGGCCTTCCAGGCCCTGCAATCATTCTTCCAGTGTCCTTTCTTATGACAATAGAAGCATTCTTCCTTATCCACAAGCTTCCCCGCTATCTTTGTTGCTTTACCTTTTCCCTTCGTATCCACTTTACTAACACCGCCCCTTGGTTTGGCGGGGGCCTTCTTCTTCTTTCCCTTGGCTTTCGCCTTGGACCTAGAAGAAGATGATCCTCCTACAAACAAAGTGGATGTATCCCTACCTTTCTGTAGGGTGCCCTCTGCGCTCCTCAGCATGTTGAGGAGCTCTGAAAGTTCAACCTCTTTTTCTTGTAGGTTGAAGTTCAGTATGAACTGGGCGTAAGTGGAAGGAAGGGACTGGAGAACTATATCCGTATATAGCTCACTCTCTAATGTGATCCCTAGGTCAGCGAGCTCCTCAACGTAGCCGATCATCTTTAGCACGTGCTCGGCTACTGATGATCCGACGGCCATTCTTGTCGAAAATAACTTTTTCGACGCTTCGTATCTTGCGATACGTGATTGCTCTCCATACAGTTCTTTTGTATGGAGCAATATGGACTCCATGTCCATATTCTCATGCCTCCTCTGATGTTCGTTGTCCATCGAGGCAAGCAGGAGGCACTTGGCCTTCGCGCTATCAATCTCCCAAGTCTTGCGGATTTCCTTATCCGCGACACTGGAAGTTGGACCAGGGACAGGGGGAGCTTTGGTGGTAAGAAGATACCCCAGCTTGTCATAAGTGATTGCTATCTTGACATTCCTGAGCCAATCTTTGTAGTTTGGCCCTGTCAGTTTGTTTTTATCTAGGAGTAACTTAAGTCCAGTCATGTTGATTGGTCGCTGCAATTAGGAGAGAGAAGAAGAAACACTCAGCATGATGCTCTTGCAAGTTTAGAGTGGTTTTTAATTTGTCTAAACAGGATGGCTCCCACTGTTTCTCGAATCCCTCCTCAAACCATAAAGGAAGAATTAGTCAGGATCAATCCCACCGTACAATACTTGCTTAACCGTTCAGCCAGGCCGGTGTCGGTACTTCGAGGGAGGTTTTCCAACGCTTTCGCGAAGTTCCTTAATTAAAGAACCTCTTTTCCCTGGGGGCGTAGCCCCGCTAACACCTTTCTAGGCACCTACTAGGTTTATAGCATTGATCGTTAAGTGAGAAATTTCCCGAGGAGTAGCATATACTCACAGTAGGATCGGGATCCAAATATCATCGCGTGACGAAACTGAAGGAATCCTACCAGAATCATCACACTCCAAATGGTATGCAAATCTAGCAAGTTTCAGTACTTATGAAACTCCCGATGTGGATTTTTGCCCCATGCTCTTATGACCTTGACGAAGGTCAACAAATCATAAGTCACATGTCAAGTTCTGCCCGTCATTATCCAGGTTAATTTGAATCCACCCGTATATACCCTTGACGAAGGTCAACAAGGTAATGCGAATGTCCCAAACCAACGCATCTATCTATGCTACATATGAATACCCAATAGCTACCAATCACTATGCCTTGACGAAGGTCAACAAACACAGCTTGAATACTATTGAATATTCATACGAAACGACGGAGGGCTACGAATGGTTTTGGCAAAACCGTGAACGTAGTGAACTTGATTTGGTCGATGGAACGAGATAGCTTTTAAAAGGAGTGGCTCAAGCTCCGCATTTAAAAGTTGGTTTTGAAAAGAACCGAGTGGTTTTTCGAAAGTGTTCCAACGACTTTAACTTGGTTTATTATCTTGCATTAGTTCTTTTAATGCGTGATATTCTTGCATTAGTTCTTTTAATGCGTCCCATCATTTAATCCTACCATTGCAGAAAACAACCAAAATATGACGTACGCTTATGCCATTCGCATTCGCCACGGGGCCCCGTCATTACCCGTTAGGTTACTTAACTAACGACAGAGCGGGGGCTGGGCTAGCGCGTCTGTAAAACATAAGCAACGCCTAAATAATATCATATATAGATATACTGCAATGATAAACATTTCAGATCACAGATAAATACATTGGATATACTAGGAATCTGTAATTCGTACGAGCCTGTAACGAAAGACAGATTACACGGTCGCGGTGAATAGCCAAAACCCCACCCAAGACCCCTACGGGTGCGGCAAACTACCCGCCAAGTACCCGAAGCGTAGTAACCTCCCTCATCTCCATGAGTAGGCCACTCGACACTTCGGCATACCCGGTAGTTTGTGCACCCCCTCCATGGGTCTATCCTAGGAGCAAAAACAGTAAAAAGAAATTATACAATGACGGCTACAACCCCGACCCGGTTGTGCGGCCATACAAATAATTATTACATCAATTTACAAATTTACATGAATTGCAAGAAAAGAAAACTCTCGTCTCACAACCCCCGGCTATTCACCCGCGACAATCCAACATATTTATATACACATTCCAGCATCAAACACAGATCATGTATAACCCCGACCAATCGACTTATAGCGATTAGCCGACGTTCAATACATGCAAACATCACATATATAACCATCATAGTCAAAGTGCAGTGAAGTTCGGAAAAAAATACGGAATTATAGGACCCCAAAAGAAAATTTCTTTTCTGGAAAATCTGGGCACATATAATATATTTCAAAAATCCCAAAACCAACACAGACACACACTGCATGAAAAACGATGCAGAGAAGACGACAAACTGCGGCGCTTCCGCGGCACATGCCTACCTCTTGCGGCGGAAGCGCGGCGTTTTGAACGAATTAGGGCAACGTTTTTCTTGGGTGTTCACACAAAACCCTGAGCCGAATTTAGGTATATAAATTTTTTCATTTTGAGCCAAAAAAAATTTCAACAGAAACTCAGGTATTGTAAAAGTTTGGTTTTTGGATTTTTCCGGTTCCGAACTTCGTTACACTTCACTACCAAGCTAGTTTAAGTTTAGTTAGGCTCTGATACCACTCTAAGTCCACGTTGCGACCCCCGGTTCTTATGGGGAGGCGGAAACGGTATAAAAAACAAATTATTAGCGCAAGGGGCAACATGGACTAAGCAAAGTCGGGATCTTTGACTAAACTAAAACTAGCATACTTAGCTAAAGAGAGTTAGGTACTCGGATGGAGATGGTTATACCTAAACTTGTCTTGAACTCCTTCTCTTCAAGCTCCGATGGTGGTCCGATGGCTCCTTCTCGTCGTCTCCGTACGCCGAAGATAGATCCACTTGAAAGCTCCAACCTTTAGCTCCTTCTTCGTTCTTTGAAGAAACTAGTTCACTTGGTTTGCTAAACCTAGTGAACTAGAATGAGTAGAGAGGAAATAGAATGGGATTTTATCTATGGTTCTTGATTCTCAACTCATGAGACAAGAGAACCATAGATCAAGAGAGGGAGCAAGAGGTTGAGGGTGAGAGCAAGAGGAGAGCTCAAGAACAAGAGAGAGAATGAGCAAGCAAGAATGAGCAAGTATTTTGTCTCTCACCCTCTCATAATCCAAAGCAATGATAACTCATCATATTAACAAAAGTCTTATGTGATGGTTAGAAGCAACCACAACCATATCATTTCATGCACTCATTTTACACAAATGAGCAAGTAAACAAAAGTCTTTGCCATGAAATGATGGCTATGGTTATCATGATGGTCAACTAGTCATGCCTAGTCAACCGGTCAACAAGTCAACAAAAGTCAACAAGTCAACAAAGTCAACAAGTCAACAAAAGTCAACAAGTCAACAACCATATCACCATAATACTTAATTAATATAATAGTTAATCACATATCATATTCTCATTAGGGCTGAGCATAAAGTCAAATAGTCAACGGTCAACTGTCAACAACCCTAATGAGAATCCGCTGCCTCTGCCTCCCTGTCAACTGTGCATACACACCCGCATCCGCGTTCCGAGGAACACGAATGCAAACTGGATAAATCCAATCCCATAAGGTACACTAGGATCTGGCCTAAACCAAAGCCCGCTAGTGTAAACTGTCCGGACACTGTACGTGCACAAGTGCACGGATGTGACCGAACCCTGTCGCAAAACCATGCGACCTGTCGCAATACCATGCGACCACTACTCTTTTGCCTAAAGGCGAAAAGCTTTCTGTGTGGGACTCTAAAGACTCGACACTACGCTGGCAGTGGGTTTAACCACAGACCGCAAGCGGCACTAGCTGTGCGTAACGGTCCCCAGGTAATGCCGACAAGAAGACCGACGAGGCGAAACCCATCTGAACTCCTACTGAGCCTGAGTGTGACATTCTCCGTACAGTCCGGTCTGTTCGTCTGATACATCGCATGGCGGGCCTAGGGTCGGTAAACGTCAGTCCCCCAATAGCGGTACAAGTCGTGCCGGAGCGAAGCCCAAAACACCCTGAGATAACACTGGAAACCTACCAGTATATCTCGTTTGCCCTGGCCAGGGACTACTCGTGTAATGGCTCTCCTAGACACAGCGCGATGTCAACCCCCAATACCGGGAGAGACGAATCCTGTCTAACCGTCACTGCCTCCAAGTGCTTCGGGACTGCACCCAACCACTACCTGTTTGCACGACTCCTTTGAGCCGTGGTAGGGTAGTGATCAAAGTACAGTGGGAACACACTCGAGGCGGAGTGACAGTGTCAAGTCAGCGGACTAAGCTGTACTCATGTCACCTGGGAACTGATAACTGACGATAGGTATAATACCAACTAGTCAGTTCCCGACGAGTCCTGTCCAGTGTACCCGTAACCTAACGAGCACCCGCATACTATCTCAAGTACGACGTACTGACGGCTGTGGGACAGACCGTCTCCCACACTGGGATGAGAAGCGCATGCGCTGGTCTACTCCGGAGTATCGATGCCCTGTCTCGATAGTCCTGCGACCAGGGACCTGCATAAGGATGTGCTTATAGATTACCCAGCCCCACTAGTGTGACGACCATCACATCGCTGGTAATCAAGCAAAGATCCTAAGGGCTCTACTAATGTGTATAGGCGATATACAAAAATAAACACATGTACACATTGAAGTAGAAACAAACCAAGTAGCATACTACTATTTTGAGCAAGATTGTATATACAAGGTGAATATCCCAAGCATCCATTAAGTAATATACAAACTAGTATGATACAGTAATGGCCTCTAGGGCATATACACTAACAGGGGCTTCACTCTAGAATTGGCGGGCTATTCGCCGCACTCGTAGAGGGTACAGGTTGACCCAGGAGGGGTGCCCAAGTTACCGGATTCTGTGAAGTACCGGGTGGTCCATTCACGTTGCTGAAGGGGACTGCCTCGCATCAGGTTTTGGCGGGTAACTTGCCGCGCCCGTAGGGGTCTAGGTTTTCATTGCACAGGCTATCCATACGACCAGGGGAACGTCGGGTTTCAGCGGCTCTGTGAAACCCGGGGATCCCAGATATCTGTATTATTCTGTGATGCTATACATTTCTGTGATGTTGCATTTTATCACTCCTTGAGCGAATATAATATATTGGTATATATATTAGTAGATGTTGTATATGTTTTGCATCCGCGCTAGTCCAGTCCCCGCTCTGTCGTTAGTTAGCTAACCTAACGGGTAATGACGGGACCCAGTGGCGAATGCGGATGGCATATACGTACGTCAGTATATTTTCGTTCTTTGTGGTGTGATCAATTGATGGGACTGCGTTGATTCGGATCAATGCAAGTTAAAAACAAACCTAATCTGATGTTGTTGGAACACTTTTCAAAAAGCTGTTATTGCAAGGACGTTCACTTTTGTTTTGCATCGTGGTATTCAGTTGGAATATCCTGCTCCTCAGTCGACGAGGCAAGGGCCGAGATCCCTTCACCGGGAGTGACCCCTTGGACAAAAAGTTTGCGTCAGGGCAATGACTTCACTATAGCCGATTACTTTTGCTTTGCATCGTGGTATTCAGTTGGAATATCCTGCACCTCATTCTACGGGGAAAGAGCCGAGATCCTTTCACCGGGAGTGACCTCTTTAGCAAAGGTTTTCGTCACTATATTTTTATAAAGCTATCCGTTCCTTCAACTATATCAAGTTCATTACGTTAAAGGTTTTCGCCAGAAACCATTCGTAGCCCTCCGTCGTTTCATATGGATAGTCAATAGTATTCAAGCTGTGTTTGTTGGCCAAAGTCAAGGCACAGTGTTTGGTAGCTGTTGGTTATTCATATGCAGCATAGATAGATGCGTTGGTTTGGAACAGTCGTACTGCCTTGTTGGCCAAAGTCAAGGGTAGGTACGGGTGGATTCAAATCAACCTGGAGAATGACGGATAGAACTTGACTTGTGACTTATGATTTGTTGGCCAAAGTCAAGGTCATAAGAGCATGGGGTAAAAATCCACATTGGGAGTTTCAAAAGAACTGAAACTTGCCAGATATGCGCAAACCTTCTGGAGTGTGATGACGTGAGCGGATTCCGTCACGTTATCATGCGATGATAGTTGGATCCCGATTCCCACTGATGAGTTAGTTTACTCTTCGGGTGACCCCGACTAATTCTTCTTTCAGGTTTGGAGGAGAATTTGAGGTGACAGTGGGAGGTTTCCAGATTAGATAAATTGGTAACCATTCTGATCTAGGATAGAGTGCACGCTGAGTGTTTCTTTTCTCTCTCTCTTTGGCAGCGACCCATTGACCCGACCCTAAGACTATGACTCAGACCGAACCTTCTTAACACTGGCGTTTTGATTGTCAGAGTTGCAGACCTCATTGCTACTCCTACTTTTACCTTTTTCTCCAGGACACCCCGTATTACTACAAATGTCCACTTCAATTGGACAAAACCATCGTATGGTTATATACGAACTCGAAGGAATTTATTCGAGGATGGTTTCCGGTTCTGGAGAAAACGGATAGGACTATTCAGTTGTCTTTTCCTTTTACCTTCTCTCGGGTTGCGAGTACTCCTTGGTTTAGGAGATAGTACACCTATTACGCAAATTGGATAGTCTTCTTCCAAACCTTAGGCTGGTGCCGAACGGTGGGGAATGAAGAAAACCAATTAGCATAACAATGGTGTGCAGAAGGTATTAAGTTAAGACAAAGCAAGGGATTAGTAAGAGGGCAAAGTAAATTGCAACTGTTTTTCATGACCAAACCAGGTATTTCATTACCACTCCCAAATCACCTTTTTATTTCTCCAGGACACTCCGTATCACTACGAAGATCCACAGTTTATTGGATAATCCATCGTATGGTTATATACGAACTCGAAAGGAACTTGTTCCAGTTCGGGGATGGATTCTGGTTCAGGAGAAATAGGAATAAGATTTATTCAGGTGTCTTTTATCTTCACCTTCTCTCGCATTGCGAGTGCTCCTAGGGTTAGGACAGTACACCCATTACGCTTATTGGATAGTCTTCTTCCAAACCATAGGCTGGTGCCGAACGGTAGGGAAGGAAGAAAACCATTTGGTCTAAAGGGGTGTGCAGAAGGTAATGACTAAAGACATAAAAAAGGATTTGGAGAGGTGGCAAAGAATTATACGGTTACAGTCGTGAATCTGGAAGAGGCATTTCTAGGAATACCGGGATACCCCATCGAAACATTTCAATGTTTCAGTTTCACCGTGGACTGTTAAAAGAAAACTGATTTCCCAATTAGACACTTGCTCCAGGGTATGTATTTACCAGGTATGATTCTCACATCTGTATGGTTTTACAGATGATGAGTGGGAGTAAGTTATTGGGAATTAGGTGATCATCCTCATTATATCGGAATTCGTTGTAATCGGTGATATTTGAGGAAGTCACCTGGGTTGTTTGTCGGTCGGCAAATATTTGGTTTTGAATATCCGCTGTTGTGCACCAATTTCAAATTGATATATCTGTACGTCTATTTTCATAGAGTGAGATATATACTTTTTGAAATTATGTCGATGACATTTACCTATATCAGTGGATGGTTAGGTAAGGAGCATTAAACAGCGGTGTAATTCTTCTTAAACCATAAGTACAGTTTTCAACCTACGACACACAGTGAATGAGTTGTCAGATTCAAGGAACTTATACAGAGTATTGTATGTTGTCCAGGGTCCATCAGGACAGAGGGGTTGGTCCTCGTACTATATTCGGTTTACTTATGACTTCTCTAGTTTTTAGACAGGTGTTTCGTGGAAACACAGGGTCCGAATTTTGAGACGTTATGGGTATATGAATAAAGTAGAGAGCCAGATATTGCAAGTATCGGGATTCTTCAAAGTGATCTGAGATGTAGATACTTGAGTATGGTCTTCAGTTGATAGTAATGATTAAGAGACCTTGCTTCTCTTTCAGGTTACTCATAATTGGAAGCATTCCTAAGTTGAGTAATGCTGATCGGCCTCTTTCCATTTAGTTGACATGCACTGGAGACAGCTGCATGATTTGAATCTGGTTCAATTAAATCAGTGCCTCTGGTTCTATATTGGATATAGAACAGTTCGTATCTTAACGATGTTAAGGTACGGGGAGTTGTCTGGCTTATGATTAAAACCTGACACTGGACAACTCAAGGCACGTTTCTGTAATGGCTGTTTGTGGGTTGACCCAGGCTATGGCGAGGGTTGACTTTCTACCATCTGGAAGAACAATAGCGATATTGTTCTAAACTCGCCACAGTTTTAATAAAAATGGATTTTTTCAGAAAACAGTAGTGGGAGTATGGTAGAACTGGAAGTGATTCCAGAACCACAAACGATTACTGAAGATTTGATAGGAACCTAAAGATTCAATTTGGTTTGACATTCCATTGGCCACTCCGCATATAAGGTGGGTAAATTCAGGCACCCGAGAGGTACTTCGGTAGCCTCAAGGACGGTGACAGGGAAGTTCTTGTTTACCCACACTTACCATTGCTGTTGTTCCAGACTGTGAGACCCGGTAGGAGGATGAGTATAGCGTCGTTCTAAACTGGCTTCAGAAATGTACGTGTATATGACTCTGCCAGAGGGTTGTCGTAGTCAGTGGGAGCAGCGGAAGCATTGGTGGACAGGTGGCTTATGTCTATTTATAGACTAAAGCAGATATAGCGGAGATAGATCATCTATTTCTGACATGACAGTCATAGGTTTGACTTCATCAGAATAAGGGATGGATCTGTTAAGAAGGTAGTAGGGTATGATGTCATGGTATTTGGATGACATACACAGAGTAGGAAGTGATATTCCTATACTACGATCGGTTATACTTTCGTCGTCACACAGTGTTTTCTCCACATGGGACTTGGACATTATATCAGGCATACTGGTTACTAGATCTATGGTTTTAGATCTAGATTTGGGTAGTTTCCCAATCTGGGTACTTAAACAGCATTCTAAGAGTATTTAGAATGGACGACTCCTGGCACGGTAGTGTACCTGCAGGTGATGGAGTCGCCATCTCTAAAGGTGTCTTACAGACTAAAGGGGAGAGGGATGTGCATGATTGGCAGATCACTTGCTCAGGCAATTGAGTCAATCATGAGATATCAAGTACCACACTAGATGTTGTTCTTGCACTAGATGCAATAAGTTGATGTTGATCCAATCCTAGAGAAACAGTCGGAAGCAGTTTTAGAACATAAGTGGATGTTCTAGGGATATGATAACGACAGCCTCATTTGGGAGACAGTTATCATTCCAGGCTTCCAAGGTGACATGGATGACAGGGAGGTTTTCAGAGTTATAGTTTTTTTCTTCTGACGAGGGGTAGTATTTTGGACAGGTGATCCAAGGCAATACTGAGGGAGGCATGGCGCAGGATACTGATTAAGTTCAATTGACAATACAGTCTAAGAAGTTTGGATTTGGAGTTCATTTATGAGCTAGGTCCCAGCAGACATCCAGACGTATTCTGAGACAGGTATTGCTCATTTCGGGAGATGGTTTTCTCCGCGAACATGAGATATAGAGAGACATAGAAAGAAACATCAAAGCGGATCCACTCTCTGAGGCTATTCTTCGAACGCAATAGTTTTGCAAACGGGATTTGTGAGACTGACTAGTAGAGGAGTTGGGTGTTCGGTATCACACGGGCTGTGAGTATGCGACATCGCAATAATTAGCCTTGAGTGCAAGTGGGAGATTGTTGGAGATGGTGCCCTCAGAGTCAATTATTAGATCACAGGCAAGTGATTGTAATGATTGAGGGAGGACCTATCCCGGCAGGACAGTCTTACTCGAGATGATAGTATGCTATCTGGTTTATCATTATCATCGTGTACTGCTTTAGGTGACCTGACATGTCACTATTACACGTTGATAGAGCCCCTAGGATTCATGCTTGACCACCAGCAGTATGAGGGCGATCATATAAGTGGGAGCTGGGGTCTATAAGCACATCCTTAAAAGGTCCCTAGTCGTGGGAGTTTCAAGACAGGGCATCGATACTCCAGAGTAGACTAGTGTATACAGTCGAGACCCCGACGAAGGGCGGTGGCCGGTCTCACAAGCCATTGGTGTTAGTTGGATCACCTAAGATGTATACAGGTGCTCATTGGGTTATGAGTACACCGGACAGGACTCGCCGGGAACATGCTAGTTGGTTTTATACTTGATGTCAGATAGCAGTTCCCTGGTGACATGTGTACAGGTTAGTTCATCGACCTGAGGATCGTCATTTGTCTCGTGTGAGTTCCCACTGTACTTTGATTACTACCCTACCATGCTCAAAGGATACGTGCAAACAGGTTTTAGTTGGGTATAGTCCCGAGCCACATGGAGGCAGTGAGCGGATCTGCAGGGGTTCGTCTCTCCCGGTATTGGGGGTGAGGTCGCGCTGTGTCTAGGAGAGCCATTACACGAAGTCCTTGGCCAAGGCAGGAGATTTACTGGTAAGTATTCCAGTAGTATCTCAGGGTGTTCTGGGCTATACTCCGACACGACTTGTACCGCTTTTGGGGGTCTGACTTTTACCAACCCTCTAGGCCCGCCATGCGATGCTCATAGACGAACGGACCGGACTGTACGGATATTGTCACTGACAGGCTCTGTAGGGTGTCAGGATGAGTTCGCTCATCGACGTCCCTTTTGGTCAATAGCTGGTGGCCCGTCACGTATGGCTAATACCTCTGACGTGCTAGTGGTTAAATCCACAGCCATAGTATTGACGAGTCTTTAGAGTCCACCAAACTTTCAGTTACTCAAGCTTTCGGGCGAAACGCTGTAGAGGCCGTATGGAGATATGGCAGGGTTCGATCAGATACGGGCGGTATTGCACGGATCGTGATCGGACTGATTTTACTAGCCGGCTTTGGCTTAAGCCGGATCCTAGTATTAGACAGTGTAGATTTTGTCTGTTTGCATTTGTGTTCAGTGGGAATACAAATACGGGCATGTATATGCAGTAGCGGGGTTTTCCTGTAATTTATTACGGGATCAGTTTTCTAAAGTTGCCAGTTTGCATTCCGTTCCGGCCAGTTTTTCTTTGTTCCTTCTCGGCCGGACTTTTCCGATGGAGGGGTTATTTGCAATTGTGCAAATAACTTATTATGGAGGGGTTTCTTGCATTTGTGAGATTATGATATGACCATCATCATTATGTTCTTTTTCCATCTTTTCTTTTGCTTTAATGGTGATTAGAATGGATTAGGACTTGATGAGAGTTGACATGACTTTGTTATCATTGCCTTTTGGATGTGGTCACCCTCTACCTTTTACTACACTCACCTCCCTCTTGTATTAGGTTTTCCTTCCACCATTCTCACTTGTAAGAGGCCGACCACTTCATTAGGAGAGGGGGAGAGAAAATGAGTGTGGTTCATTTTGTATGAGAAAATTTCATGATCTCATTTTGTCTTGTTCACAAAATCCTTCTCACCTCTCCAAAGTTCTTCTTGATTCCTCCATCAATGGCAACTACATAAACTCCAAGAGACAATGTTTCTACACTTATCTACAGCAAATCTGGGACGCGTCGGCTAGCCAACTTCGCGCCCGAGTTGCCTCGGTACAGAGGTGGGAGCCCGTAAAAGATTCCGGCTACGTGGTGCCCTTTCCGACGAGGAGGAGATGAACGGAGTTTCCGCGGGAGATCGGGACGATGACGAGAAGACCGGAGGACTCGGATCACTCGGTATATCTCTTTCCTATCTTGTAATTAGCTAGGACTAGTTTAATGGACCGATCCGGGTGTTTAGTGCGCGGTGGTGCCGGTTTGCTAGTTTGCAAAATTAAAGTTTTTCGCTTCCGCATTTTGGCGTCGGATTGACTGCCGGTGCGCCGCCGTGCACTTACAGATGGGTACGTCACAACTTTCTGTGGATACTATGCGTCTACGTCTTCTTCCATTTACCTTGTAAGATATAGCCGAGAAGTGGCTGTATAACACTACCGCACATTCCATTACGAATTGGGAAGAATTCGTTGCAGCATTCCTTAAGAAATTCTACCCTAATCACAAGACAGCTCGAGTCTGTAGCGAAATAAATCAATTCACCCAGCTTCCAAATGAACCATTTTCAAAATATCTTGAACGCTTCAAGAATCTGGTGATTCAATGCCCACATCACGGAATCTCGAGATGGGAACAGTGTCGAATCATATATGAGGGCAGTAACCCTAACACTAAACAGAGTCTTGAAAACATGTGTCAAGGAAATTTTATGACCAAAGACGATGGGGAAGCTTGGAAATACTTAGAAGATTTCGCTGAAAAATCTTTACAGTGGGAGAGTCCATCGTTTAGGAGTGGCAATAACCAATCGGATGTTTCCATAGGAGTTAGAGCTGAAATTTCAGCTTTACACAAGAAATTCGACGCTATCGAAAACAAATTTTTAGCTACCGTCCTAAATCAAATGTCACTCTCCAAAACTGTATGTGGATGCTGTTCTGATCCTTCTCACTTGACGGAAGAATGTCCGTTTCAAGGTCATGAGCATACCAATGCCGCATTTCAAAGACTTAGAAACGATCCGTATTCTTCCACATATAATCAGGGTTTGAGGAATCACCCGAATTTTGCTTGGAACCAACAACACAATCAAAACACGGTTCCAAACCAAAACAATTTCCAAAGGGCTCTTCCACCACAACAGCAACCATTTCACCTAGCTCAACACCCCTACCAATCACAAAACTTTCAACATCCAGTCAACACACATGCACCAGCACAGTTGACTGGTACTGATCTTTCTGCTTCACTCGAACGGACTTTTGAAACGTATATGAAACGAATGTCGGCTGAAGTTAAGTCTTCCCTCGATAAATTTGAGAAAAACTCTGACCTCCAGGCTCAGAGTTTAAAATCGATGGAAGCAGAAACTGCACGACTTAAAGCTGAAATGAGTGCGAGAGAAAAAGAAAAACTTCCGTCTCAAACCCTACCGAATCCTGGGCATTATAATGTAAATGCCATCACAACGTTGAGATCAGGAAGAGTGCTGAATAACCATGTTGGGGAAGAAATTGATGATATTGAAAATCCTATCAATAACACCCCGGCTGAGAACCTTCCTCACACACACACTTCTACTTCTAATCCTTGTTCTTCTACCACACCGCCATCTCACGTGCCTATTCTTCGTTTCCCACAAGGCTCGACACCTCAGCAAACCTCTTCTAGCTCTCCACAGACGATCCCTACTTCTCTTTTGGGATCACGTCTACCCCCACTTTCTTCTCCTATGATGGACCCAGCGCTTATTGCTAAAGCTCCTTACCCGAATCGATTAAGGGGTAACAAATCGAGTCCACATATGGAGAAAATTATGGAAATGTTCAAACAGGTTAACATCAACATCCCTCTCCTAGATGCTATTCAACAAGTCCCCACTTATGCGAAAATTCTTAAAGACTTGTGCACTAGGAAGAGGAAGACTCAAGTGCCAAAGAAGGTCTTCTTGTCTAATAATATTAGCACTGCTTTTATCCCACAGCTACCAAAGAAACGTAAGGAACCAGGATGTCCTACGATATCGATTTCTATTGGGGGTAAAAACATCAACCGTGCTCTTTTAGACCTTGGCGCAAGTGTTAACCTACTTCCATATTCTGTCTATGAGCAGCTATGGATTGGAGAGTTGAAACCAGCTCACTGCACTCTCCAAATGGCAGACCGTTCAATCACCAAACCTAGGGGTGAACTAGAGGATGTGTTGATAATGGTCGGGGAATTTGTATTCCCTGTGGACTTCATTGTTCTCGATACACAACCTGTAGCAAACCTACGGAGTCAAATTCCGGTGATTTTGGGTCGACCATTCCTTGCCACTTCCAATGCTGTCATTAACTGTAGAAACGGTTCAATGAACTTATCATTTGGATATATGAACATTGAACTGAACATCTACAAAGTTGGAAGTCAGCCATCAGAACCCTCTGCTCATATTCTTGATGTGTGCTCTGTCCACGAGATTGCTCCCGAAAGTTGCGGAGTTGATGAACTTTTATTTACAGATCTCGATGACACTACCACATCACTGTTTGACCTTGCACATGATCTTAGTGAGGACACCAATTCCACGCTTGAGTCCGACACTCCTGACTTATCACCACCCGAGTCTGTATCGTTTACAGGCTATGAGCTTCTTTGTGACTCCGAAAATCACTCGATGATCCCACCTTCTATTATTTCTCCGCCAGCATTAGATCTCAAAATCTTACCTTCTCATCTTAAATATACATATTTAGGTGAGAATGAGTCTTTACCGGTTATCATATCCGCTTCTCTAGCATTAGAGCAAGAGAATGCACTTTTGTCGGTATTGAGATCTAATAAGGAGGCGTTTGGTTGGACCATGGCGGACATCAAAGGGATTAGTCCCTAAATTGTAGAACATTATGTACATGTGATGAATGATGCCAGACCAACCCTAGAACCACAGGGACGGTTGAAACCCGTCATGAAGGAAGCGGTGATGAAAGAGATCGTCAAATGCCTTGATAATGGTATTATATACCCAATCTCCGATAGCCAAAGGATGAGTCCAATTCATGTCGTCCCTAAGAAATCCAGCATCACTGTTATTACCAATGAGGCAAATGAGTTGAATCTGACACGCGCCCAAATTGGATGGCGTGTATGTATTGATTACAGAAAACTCAATGCCGCCACGAGGAAAGACCACTTTCCTCAACCTTTCATTGATCAGATGCTGGAACGCTTAGCTGGATGTGACTATTATTGCTTTATGGATGGATACTCTGGCTAGAATCAGGTCCCCATAGCCAAAAAGGATCAAGAGAAAACCACATTTACTTGTCCTTTTGGCACCTTTACTTATAGACGCATGCCCTTTAGGTTATGCAATGCTCCCGCTACATTTCAGCGGTGTATGATGGGGATATTCTCGGACATGTTCGAGAATTTTTTGGAAATTTTCATGGACGATTTCTCGATTTTCGGAGACTCTTTTTCTGACTGCCTATCGAATCTTGACGCAGTTCTTACTCGTTGCAAAGAGAAGAACTTAACCTTGAATTGGGAAAAATGCCATTTCATTGTCCAAGAGGGAATTGTGCTTGGACATGTTATTTCACGGAAAGGCATTGAGGTTGACAGAGCTAAGATAGATGTCATTCAAAACCTTCCTCATCCGAAAAGCGTCAAGGATATCCGATCATTTCTTGGCCATGCAGGCTTTTACAGGAGATTCATTAAGGATTTTAGCAAAACTGCTAGACCTTTAACTCTTCTCTTGGCCAAGGATACGACCTTCCACTTTGACTCGGATTGTGAGGCAGCATTCGACTCACTCAAACACTCCCTCACTACAGCCCCCGTTCTATCGTCTCCAGATTGGGACTACCCCTTTGAGCTTATGTGTGATGCATCAGATTTTGCAGTTGGTGCAGTCTTAGGACAACAAATTGAAAAGATGCCACACGTGATCTATTACGCAAGTAAGACCCTGAATGATGCTCAAATTAACTATACAACTACCGAAAAAGAACTTTTGGTGGTTGTATTTGCATTAGAAAAATTCAGGCCTTACTTGATTGGCTCACCAATAGTTGTGTATACTGACCACTTCGCCTTGAAACATCTTTTGGCGAAGAAAGATGCTAAAGGTAGGCTAATACGTTGGATCCTTCTATTACAAGAATTTGATCTTTTTATCAAAGATAAGAAAGGATGTGAAAACGTTGTAGCCGACCATCTTTCACGCATCTCTTCTTCCCCTGTGACCCTGCCGATCAATGATTCTTTCCCAGACGAACAACTCTTGAATGTATCCGAGGAACCTTGGTTCAGGGATATTGTGAACTATCTTGCCACGTGACTTATACCCAGCGATTGGTCAAAATAGGACAAACACCGTTCTCTATCCCAAGTAAAACACTTTTACTGGGATGATCCATACCTGTTTAAGTATTGTCCTGACCAGATCATTCGCCGGTGTGTCCCGAATTAGGAGTTCAAGAGTGTTCTATCTTTTAGTCATGATCGGGCATGTGGGGGTCACTTCGGTCCTAAAAAGACGGCGGAGAAGGTTTTGCAATGCGGTTTTTATTGGCCGACCTTGTTCAAATACGCATTTGAGCATTGAAAAACCTGTACACAGTGTCAACACACGGGTAGGATTTCTCGGAGAAATGAGATGCCCCAGCAACCCATCTTAGTGGTTGAAATTTTCGATGTTTGGGATATTGACTTTATGGGTCCTTCTCCCAACTCCTTTGGGAATTTGTACATACTGCTTACGGTTGATTACGTCTCAAAGTGGGTTGAAGCCATTCCATGTCTCACTAATGACAAAAAGGTTGTCGTTAAGTTCTTAAAAGAAAACATCTTTTCGCGATTTGGACACCCACGCGCTATTATTAGCGATAACGGGACGCATTTCTGCAACATGTCTTTCGAGACTTTGATGCGGAAATACGCAATCAACCACAGACTTTCTACACCCTATTTTCCCCAAACGAGCGGGCAGGCTGAGATTTCGAATAGACAGATCAAACAAATCCTGGAGAAGACTGTTGCGAAGAGTAGAAAAGATTGGTCGACCAAATTGACGGATGCTCTTTGGGCATTCCGAACTGCATTTAAACCGATCTAGGGATGCCTCCATATAGGTTAGTGTTTGGGAAGGCTTGTCACTTGCCAGTCGAGATTGAGCATAAAGCATTGTGGGCTATTAAGGAAATCAACTTTGACTTAAACCATGCCTGCAACTTTCGGAAGCTGCAATTAAATGAGCTAAGCGAACTCCGCGATGAAGCTTATGATAACGCTGTAATTGTAAAGAATAGGACTAAGGTATTTCACGATAAAAACATTTTGAGGAAAACATTTACACCTGGTCAACAAGTCCTTCTTTATGATTCACGACTACACCTTCACGCGGGTATGCTTCGATCTCGGTGGAAGGGACCTTTTGTTGTGCGGTCTGTATACCCGCACGGGGCAGTTGAGATAGAAAATGTTCAAAACGGCACATTTTTCAAAGTGAATGGGCACAGATTAAAGCCGTATTTTTCCACTGACCCCATGGAGAAGCTCCTGTTCTTACAGGAACCATTTTATCTTGATTAAAATTCTTCCGTCTCACCTCCATGTCCTGTATATTACTGCATCATCTTTTTGAATGGAGGTGAGTGAAAAGAATAAGTTTGGGCGAGGATCTTCACTTATATATTTTGCCCCTACTAATAAATTCCTCCCAGGCTTACAGGTTTTGTAGATATAGCGGTTGGCAACAGTGAGGACACTGTTGAAAACAAGTTTGGGGGAGGTTTGTGCTTATTTTTGCATCATTTGCATATCATTTTCATAAGCACAAAACATTTCTTTAAAAAGCTATAAAAATTTAAAATTTTTTCAAAACCCATAAAAATTTAAAAATTTTTCAAATCCCATAAAAATTTAAAATTTTTCAAAATATAAAAATATTTAATATTTAAACATTTTTGTACATAAATAAGATAATAAAAGATTAGATAGTGAAAAATCACATCCTTGAGATTAGAAAAATTTAAGAAAACCAAGAAAATTAGAAGTTTTCTTATACGAACTAGTAATAAGTAGTTATGAGCCGTTGTCCCAAGGGTTAGTGAGATGAAGGAAGTCACTAATCTAAGGATAAAAATAAGTCTGAAAAATAGTTTCTATTCTAGAAGCCAAACATTTTGAACGTTGATACCCTACTATATGCACTTACACACTTCTTGAAACTCGGGATAGTATTGGATACCTTGAAATGCTCTTGTCTAAAAGCCAAAGTATGAAGGAAAGAAAAAAAATGAATAAAATATAAATGGTGAAGAGAAAAATGGACACTGGTTTTGTTATCGCCAAGTCAGCAATAAAAAAATATAGCGAGGGTGCCTCTTCACCTTGTGCCCTAAGGCAAACTGGTCTGGGAGTCACTGCTAAGCCTTAGGGGGTGCAAGACAAGGAAAAACACCTAATAAGCAAGCACATGAGTAATCGACCGGTTAGTACCTTAAGAAGTATTAACGGTCGCATGAAAGTTTGTGAGCAATCTCATCTAAATATTCATTAATTAAAAAAGTACTGAGGCTGATGGACAAGAGTATGATAGCTTGAATTGAATTCTCCGGGTGTAGGGATGTTCTTTACACACACGTAGGGTTATATGATCGATGTTTGGAAGAAAGATAGGAATGAAGAATAGGACAATGTTTTATTGAGGGGTTATGTGATTTCTAACAACTTTTCATGACTATTAAGATAGGGCTCATGACAACCGAAAAGCTAGCTTAGTTGGAAACCCTAATTTTCAAAGTCTTTCTTTTACAATTCTTGTCTTTAAATGTAATATTCACGATCTTCCTTTTATTATTGGATTTTGTGGGTGCAATCCGCTGAAAACCCTCAGGAGACAACACTCCTCCTACTAGGGACACCTAGAGATTTAAAGGCTTGTTGCACGTGCTCAGTGTAATCGTGTTGCCTACGAAAGTGTGCTAGTTAGTTTTTCTCTTTCTTTATTTTCTCCTTCTCTTTTTAATAAAAAATTTCGCTCGAGACGACCGATAATAAGTTTGAGGGAATTTGATCGGTAGAAAATATTGCATTTTTAACACGACAATTTCCCTATCTTTTGCATTCATCTAGAGGTGTTCGGTATTCATATTGCACATATTAGCAAAACGGTTGTAAAATACAAGATTACATGTGTTATAATCTAAAACCGACATTTTTAGGGAAATTGACAGTATTTCATGACATCGCATCATCGTTGTATTGTGCAACACTTGTTTCGAAGTCTGTGCAGGAAATTCCAGGAGAAAGGCCAAAGTTGTCAAAGTGCTGATAAAAATACGCCAACTCAAGGATTTGAAATCTGGCAATGATCTAGAAGTCATTCAGGGAATAAGAATATCATAAAGTACACCTGAAGACAGAAGAAGAAAATACCTGAAGTTTCAAGCCCTAATACCCCTATTGGGCCGCGGATCCGCGGCCGGAGCCGGCTTGAGCCGTAGATCCGCGGCCACATCGCCACGTCAGCACCTCTGCTTCACTCTGTTATTCTTCCCTCAGGTCCTACAACACATCGGGTCACTGAAAAGTCAAGAAATCTCCAGAAGTTTCTCCAGTACAGCAAAGGGCTCCTTGTGCAAGCTAATGATGTCCAAGCTTCCAAAGCAAGCTTCACCTTAACTATCTTAAAAGCCTAGAACCTTCTCCCTAACCTCCTAGCTTAAGGTGGAAGCTAAACCCTAACTAACTAGTTCTAGAGGCTTCAACCTAACTAACTAGCTTACAAGGGAAGCTAACCTAATCCAAGCATCTTAAGGAAGCTAATCATTCCTAAGCCTATAAAAGGGACCCTAGGTTCACTTGAAAAGGTTGTTGATTGTTGTTGAGAGTTGTTCCACTCTATCAACCAAACACTTGCCACCTCCAAACCCTAACCCTAATCCAATCAAGAAGCCAAAAGTTCAAGATCTTTGAGTTCAAGCAAAGCAATAATCATTCAAAGCCTTTAGAAGCGAAGCCGGACTTCATCGGAGCATGTGATCCAAGCCGATCCGCGACTCAAGGAGCCGATGAAACGCTAGATTCGACGATCTTGTTCCCTTCTTAAATTCTTGTAGTTCTTTGAGCAAAGTGTAACAAATTGTTGAATAAATAAAGGTGAGATTCTTTTAACTTGCTTATCTTTCAATTCAAGCATTATGATTCAATTTCGATTCTTGAATGTATTCTTTGTGATGATGCTTGAGTAAAACTCCGTTCGTGGAGGAGTCGAGACGATCGGTAGAATGATAATGTTGACGAATCTTTAAATATTTTCTTAAGTTCTATAACGATTGTAAATTCTTGAAAATTGAATGATCGATGATCTAGTTTCGATGCGAAATGCGTTCTTGATTATTTTCGCACGGAACTAGATATCAACGATCGATCATTCGATTTCCTAGAAGCTATCTTGTGAATGAGATTCATCGAAAGGACAAATGATAAGATGAGGAAACCCTAATTCTTCGCAAGATCCATAATCCTCGATAAATCGACATCGATTTAGCATCAATTCATTAAAGGATAAGAAAAAGTAATTTCTAGTCTTCTTCACATCTATGATCTAATCGACTCCTACGAGCTACATTTCAATTCTTGGAACATCAATCGATTGGAATTCTATCAATTCTTGTTCTTGATTTTTTAATGCTTTCTTGATTTTTGATGAGATTTAGATGATTCTTGAAATTCATTGATATAAATCATATAATCAAGTTTTCTTTTCTCTTCTCATTAACTTTCAATTCAAACAAAACAAATACGAACGAATCATACAATCCTTGTGGATGATCCGCACTTACTAACGCGCTACAATTCGACACCGTTATTGATTGCGGTCAAATAATTCTTTGATTGTGATTTCTATTCATTTTCTAAACCGACACACAAAGAAATGATCAATCAAATGGCGCCGTTGCCGGGGATCGTGCGCTAATTCGTTCTTTATTTGAAATTTGAGTTGAAAGATTTATTCCATTATAATTTTGAGATCAAAATTCGCGCAAACTCTAAACGTGTTGTTGTGATTTGCTGCGAGGAAATCTGGAAGCTGTGGAGCAAGTGAAATTTTTTTCAAAATATTGCAGAGGACTTAGGGGCTGAACATAAGCTCTCTAGTAAATTTTTGTGCAGTGAACAGTGTAAATGGCGATGTTTCCGCGGCATTAGGGGACTAGTGCGGCGTTTCCGTGGCTTGGTGGAAGCTTCTCTGTACCAAAATTCTTAGGTGAATCCTCTACTTTCTTATCTCCTCCTCAATCTGCTCCAATTAACAATTTGCTGCAGGTTTCATTGCAAAATTCGCAGCACCGCAAAAAGCAATAAAAATTGTGCGTGTTTTTTATTTTTGGTTGTTTGCATATTAATAAGGAAATTAAGGGGCACGGCCAAATCCAGATTAGGTGGGGAGTTCATTACCCTTCCTAAGACCCAAAAATCACAAACTTGCATCCGCATTACCCTCATTTACTAAAAAATATCTAGAGATGACTCTAAGGACCGTCGTGCTCACTTAGGACAGAAGAAAGCCGTGGGTAATTCATTTCTTATCCGCGTTTCTTTTGTGGTGTCTAAGGCAAGTGTGTCGAAGGCTAGTGGTTACTTAATTAGGCCCACTACTTACGTAGTGGAGAACCTCCCACTTACCTGGCACATACCTGGCCACAGGAGAGACAAAGAGGCAGTGGAGGATTGATCCTGCGATTTGTCTTTTGGCAGTTAGGAGCGGTCTAGAGCTTTGACCTAGGTGACCACTAGATTTTAGGGTTTTGCTTGTTGCATTTGTTATGAACGCATCATTTTTTTCAAAAATCCGTATCATTTTTCAAAACAAACACCGAATTCATTCATTTTCCCTAATTATAAGTCACGCTGCCACTTGTACTAACCCTTTTTAGTGCAAGATAGGCTGGACAAGGGATTCTAGTGCCCGTTTAGTCCACGTCCCCCGATCGACTCCGAAGTCGGTATTTCTACACTTACCTCTTCTTTACCCACCACCACACCCACATCGATGGATCAGTCTCCATCGAATTTCTTTACCACTAATCTACCGCCGTCCGTTGGTGCGCAGAATCCACCCCGCATCTCTCTCCAAGAGAGGTGCTATCCTATGCGAGGTCCTCTTTCGACCTGCTTATGCATTCCACCAGCCAACGGGGATAATTTTGATATTAAAGCCCAATATATCAACCTTCTACCCAAATATCACGGTCTCGAGACTGAGGATGCATGTCTTTATTACAAAATTTGAAAATGTATGCGCAATGATGGGTACGTCACAACTTTCTGCGGATGCTATGCGTCTACGTCTTCTTCCATTTACCTTGTGCGATATAGCCGAGAAGTGGCTGTATAACACTACTGCACATTCCATTACGAATTGGGAAGAATTCGTTGCAGCATTCCTTAAGAAATTCTACCCTAATCACAAGACAGCTCGAGTCCGTAGCGAAATAAATCAATTCACCCAGCTTCCAAATGAACCATTTTCAAAATATCTTTGACCGCTTCAAGGATCTGTTGATTCAATGCCCACATCACGAAATCTCGAGATGGGAACTGTGCCGAATCATATATGAGGGAAGTAACCCTAACACTAAACAGAGTCTTGAAAACATGTGTCAAGGAAATTTTATGACGAAGGACGATGGGGAAGCTTGAAAATACTCAGATGATTTCGCTGAAAAATCTTTACAGTAGGAGAGTCCATCGTTTAGGAGTGGCAATAACCAATCGGATGTTTCCATAGTAGTTAGAGCTGAAATTTCAGCTTTACACAAGAAATTCGACGCTATGGAAAACAAATTTTTAGCTACCGCCTAAATCAAATGTCACTCTCCAAAACTGTATGTGGATGCTGTTCTGATTCTTCTCACTTGACGGAAGAATGTCCGTTTCAAGGTCATGAGCATACCAATGCCGCATTTCAAAGACCTAGAAACGATCCGTATTCTTCCATATATAATCAGGGTTGGAGGAATCACCCGAATTTTGCTTGGAACCAACAACACAATCAAAACACGGTTCCAAACCAAAACAATTTCCAAAGGGCACTTCCACCACAACAGCAACCATTTCACCTAGCTCAGCACCCCTACCAATCACAAAACTTTCAACATCCAGTCAACACACATGCACCTGCACAGTTGACTGGTACTGATCTTCCTGCTTCACTCGAACGGACTTTTGAAACGTACATGAAACGAATGTCGGCTGAAGTTAAGTCTTCCCTCGATAAATTTGAGAAAAACTCTGACCTCCAGGCTCAGAGTTTAAAATCGATGGAAGCAGAAATTGCACGACTTAAAGCCGAAATGAGTGCGAGAGAAAAAGGGAAACTTCCGTCTCAACCCCTACCGAATCCTGGGCATTATAATGTAAATGCCGTCACAACGTTGAGATCAGGAAGAGTGCTGAATAACCATGTTGGGGAAGAAATTGATGATATTGAAAATCCTATCAATAACACCCCGGCTGAGACCCTTCCTCACACACACACTTCTATTTCTAATCCTTGTTCTTCTACCACACCGCCATCTCACGAGCCTATTCTTCGTTTCCCACAAGGCTCGACACCTCAGCAAACCTCTTCTAGCTCTCCACAGTCGATCCCTACTCCTCTTTTGGGATCACGTCTACCCCTACTTCTTTCTCTTATGATGGACCCAGCGCTTATTGCTAAAGCTCCTTACCCGAATCGGTTAAGGGGTAACAAATCGAGTCCACATATGGAGAAAATTATGGAAATGTTCAAACAGGTTAACATCAACATCTCTCTCCTAGATGCTATTCTACAAGTCTCCGCTTATGCGAAAATTCTTAAAGACTTGTGCATTAGGAAGAGGAAGACTCAAGTGCCAAAGAAGGTCTTCATGTCTAATAATATTAGAACTGCTTTTATCCCACAGCTAACAAAGAAACGTAAGGAACCAGGATGTCCTACAATATCGATTTCTATTGGGGGTAAAAACATCAACCGTGCTCTTTTAGACCTTGGCGCAATGAAACCAGCTCACTGCACTCTCCATATGGCAGACCGTTCAATCACCAAACCTAGGGGTGAACTAGGGGATGTGTTGATAATGGTCGGGGAATTTGTATTCCCTATGGACTTCATTGTTCTCGATACACAACCTGTAGCAAATCCACGGAGTCAAATTCCGGTGATTTTGGGTCGACCATTCCTTTCCACTTCCAATGCTGTCATTAACTATAGAAACGGTTCAATGAACTTATCATTTGGATATATGACCATTGAACTGAACATCTACAATGTTGGAAGTCAGCCATCAGAACCCTCTGCTCATATTCATGATGTGTGCTCTGTCTACGAGATTGCTCCCGAAAGTTGCGGAGTTGATGAACTTTGCTTTACAGATCTCGATGACACTACCACATCACTGTTTGACCCTGCACATGATCTTAGTGAGGACACTAATTCCACGCTTGAGTCCGAAACTCCTGACTTATCACCACCCTAGTCTGTATCGTTCACAGGCTATGAGCATCTTTGTGACTCCGAAATCACTCGATGATCCCACCTTCTATTATTTCTCCGCCAGCATTAGATCTCAAAATTTTACCTACTCATCTTAAATATGCATATTTAGGTGAGAATGAGTCTTTACCGGTTATCATATCCGTTTCTCTAGCATCAGAGCAAGAGAATGCACTTTTGTCGGTATTGAGATCTAATAGGGAGGCGTTTAGTTGGACCATGGCGGACATCAAAGGGATTAGTCCCTTAATTGTAGAACATCATATACATGTGATGGATGATGCCAGACCAACCCGAGAACCACAGAGACGGTTGAACCCCGTCATGAAAGAAGCGGTGATGAAAGAGATCGTCAAATGCCTTGATAATGGTATTATATACCCAATCTCCGATAGCCAATAGGTGAGTCCAATTCATGTCGTCCCTAAGAAAACTGGCATCACTGTTATTACCAATGAGGCAAATGAGTTGATTCAGACACGCGCCCAAATTGGGTGGCGTGTACGTATTGATTACAGAAAACTCAATGCCGCCACAAGGAAAGACCACTTTCCTCTACCTTTCATTGATCAGATGCTGGAACGCTTAGCTGGATGTGACTATTATTGCTTTATGGACGGATACTCTGGCTAGAATAAGGTCCCCATAGCCAAAAAGGATCAAGATAAAACCACATCTAGTTGTCCTTTTGGCACCTTTGCTTATAGACGCAGGCCCTTTGGGTTATGCAATGCTCCCGCGACATTTCAGCGGTGTATCATGGGGATATTCTCGGACATGTTCGATATATTTTTAGAGATTTTCATGGACGATTTCTCGATTTTCGGAGACTCTTTTTCTAACTGCCTATCGAAACTTGACGCAGTTCTTACTCGTTGCATCGAGAAGAACTTAATCTTGAATAGGGAAAAATGCCATTTCATTGTCCAAGAGGGAATTGTGCTTGGACATGTTATTTCACGGAAAGGCATTGAGGTTGACAGAGCTAAGATAGATGACATTCAAAACCTTCCTCATCCCAAAAGCGTCAAGGATATCCGATCATTTCTTGGCCATGCAGTCTTTCACAGGAGATTCATTAAGGATTTTGGCAAAACTGCTAAACCTTTAACTCTTCTCTTGGCCAAGAATACGACCTTCCACTTTGACTCGGATTGTGAGGCAGCATTCGACTCACTCAAACACTCCCTCACTACAGCCCCCATTCTATCGTCTCTAAATTGGGACTACCCCTTTGAGCTTATGTGTGATGCATCAGATTTTGTAGTTGGTGCAGTCTTAGGACAACACGTTGAAAATATGCCACACGTGATCTATTACGCAAGTAAGACCCTGAATGATGCTTAAATTAACTATACAACTACCGAAAAAGAACTTTTGGTGGTTGTATTTGCATTAAAAAAATTCAGGCCTTACTTGATTGGCTCACCAATAGTTGTGTACACTGACCACTCTGCCTTGAAACATCTTTTGGCGAAGAAAGATGCTAAAGGTAGGCTAATACGTTGGATCCTTCTATTACAAGAATTTGATCTTTTTATCAAAGATAAGAAAGGATGTGAAAACGTTGTAGCCGACCATCTTTCACGCATCTCTTCTTTCCCTGTGACCCTGCCGATCAATGATTCTTTCCCAGACGAACAACTCTTGAATGTATCCAAGGAACCTTGGTTCAGAGATATTGTGAACTATCTTGCCACGGGACTTACACCCAGCGATTGGTCAAAACAGGACAAACACCGTTTTCTATCCCAAGTAAAACACTTTTACTGGGATGATCCATATCTGTTTAAGTATTTGTTAGTTGTATGTATGCCCTAGAGGCCAGTATTGTACAGATGATGTATATTATATTGGATGCTTGGACATATATAGAGATGACTTTCTTGCTCGATATGATAGTATGCTATCTGGTTGCTCTTTATCTTAACATGTATACTAATCTCTTTATACAGTCTTATGGTTACATGTTTGTAAAGCCCTTAGGATGTGTACTTGACTACCTGGACTATGATACGGATCATACTAGTGGGGACATGGTAGTCCATAAGTACATCCTTCAAGGTCCCTAGTTGTAGGTGTATCGAGACGGGGTATCGATATACCAGTGTAGACTAGCGTATACGCTTCTCGACCCATGAGATGGGCGATGGATGATCCCATATCCATTGGTGTTTGACATCAGAGATGGTATACGGGTGCTCAGTGGAGACTGGGTACACTGGACAAACTCGCCGAGAACTCTCAGATGGTATTATACCTCACGTCAGATGGCAGTTCTCATATGACACTTGTGCAGGTTAGCCTGTAGACCCGAGATCGTCATAGAGTATTGTGTGATTCCCACTTTGCTTTGATTTCCACCTTACCACGTCCATGAGGGCGTGCAAAACGGTGGATTTTGGGTACAGTCCCGAGTCACATGGAGGCAATGAGCGATAGGAGGGGTTTCGTCTCTTCCGGTATTGGGGGTTGATGTTGCGCTGTGCTCGATTGGCCGTAACAGGGAAGTCCCTGGCCAGGGCTGATTCAGAGATTTGCTGGTACGTGTTACCAGTAGTTTCTTGACCCGTTATGAGTCTCACATCGGCACGACTTATCGGTTATTGGGGTCTTACGTTTACCACCCCTAGACTTGATATGCGACATATCAGACGAGGAGACCGGACTGTACGCGAAGTGTTGTCGATTGGCTCGACGGGAGTTGTAGCAGGTTCGCTTGTTCTCTTCTGATCGCTCAATACCCGGGTGGCCGTTACGTTTAGCTGACCGCTTGTGGCTTGGGGGTGCTTGATATGATCATCACCCACTGCCGGCGTATTGACGAGTCTTAGAGTCCCACAATGGAGTTACCTAGTCCAGGCGAAATGTTGTGGTGCGCGTATGCGATATGCGCATGGACCCGATTAAAATGCGTGCATAGAATACCGTATATTGATCGGGCGGCTTGTGTTCATATCAGAATATTGCATTTTATACCGCCCATTCTTACGCTCGTTTATTTATAGGCAGGTGCTTTTAATCAGTGTTTGCTACATATTTGCAGAATACTGGTTCTCAACTCTAAACAGTGAAATCCATGGAAAAATATGACAAATTCCGGATTACTGCCAACAACAGATAAAACACGGTCTCCGCTCTCTATCCGTGTGTTGCCACATACCAGTTAAGGGACAAAATGGCAAATCGATTGTCATGTCATGCACAAAGCTCAATGTCAACACAAGATCCAAGAAATCTACGCGGAGCTCGAGGAAATCATGGCAAAAGATCCACATCACATCACCTTTTGTTCTACTAAAATTCTGGAATAATTGTGAAGAGTTTCTGAGAAAAGTCATATACCACACTGAAGAGAACCACAAACCAGGACAACCCACAAAGCCCGAGGAGCTAACTCCTCCATATAGCTGCGGATCCGCGGCCAATAGGGGGTCTATGCCGCGGATCCGCGGCCGTATAGTGCCGCCAGGTTGTCGTGTTTCGGGGGCTGTTTGGTCATTTTATTTATAGGCAGATGGTTGCCCTAGGTTTCCAGTTCCCCTCCTATAAATACTCCAGAACTGAGCTAAGCCAAGGGTCCAATTTTGTGTCCATTCTTTGTGCCTCTTTTGTAGGTTTTAGTGTAGTTTTGTTATTCTTCTTCTTCTTCTTCATTCTTCCTCCATGGAAATATAGTGAGAGCATTCAGTGGATGTTAATGAAGATGAGGGTTTTTGTATCTTTCTTGTTAGTTTAACTTCCCCTTGAGATTTTTGCTTCCTCTTGATCTTTCAACCTCTTCATTGAGCTTGAAAGGTTAAGGGTTAGTTATTGATCTCAAGGGTCGTATTTTCTTATGGAATTAGCGCTTCATTTCACATGCGTTCTCTACCCTTCTCTTGATCTTGCAACCTCTTGATTGAGCTTGCAAGTTTAAGGGTTGGCTATTGATCCCATGCTCGTCTTGAGTTCTAGTTTCTAATTCTTTTTATTGCTTATTTATTACTTGCTTTTTATTATCTTGCTTTACTTATTTGCAATTTAAATTCATGCACTTACTTACTTGTAATCTTTTCTTTTCTTTGTTCTTTTCTTTTGCTCTCTTTGGTTCTTTTTGTGAATGGTTGTAATTATTGTTGTTGTTAAGAATCAATACGATATTGTAAGTTAATACTTCCTTGCTCATTTCCTTTTCCCGTTATTTTCCATTGATCTCCGCCCAAACCATACGCAAGCGCTCCGTTAGGCACCCTACCCTAAGAAGGTAACAGTGATTCCTAACCGCGACCGGTTGCGTTCGGTTTGGCCGGAGGCGAAAGCAAGAGACAAGAACGGAAGGACAAGGGGAAATAAGCCGGATTCTACGAATACAGCGCTTAAATCCCCTAATCCACGTTGTTGCCGATTGCTCTAGCTTCAATTGGTCAAGACTCGGCTCAAAGGATTTGAGTACGGATTTCTTTAGCTTACAATTTCGTATCTTTTTCTTAACAACTTTATACTTGCAAATAATACACATAGCTTAGATTGAACAAACTCATACAAATTCTTTATTGACTCGTCTAAAACAAGAAAGGACATACAACCATCTCCCTGTGGATCGACCCGTGCTCAACCGGCTAGCTGCATAGCGACACCGTCTTGATTGCGGTTAACTTTAATTCTTTCAATCAAATGGCGCTGTTGCCGGGGAGACGGTAGCGTATTTTCTTTCTTGTTATTCGGGTTAATATTCTTTTTGTATATATTTATAAATAAAAAAAATATTCTTTTTGTTTTTTTTTTGATCATTTTTGTGGGCAAGAGTTCAGATTTTTGCAGATTTGCAAACTGCGATTGTGGGGAGCAAAGTGTACATTCAAGGCTAAGGTGATTGCAAAGTACAGTGCCAAAGATCCGGGTAGTTTGACCCGCGCAAGCGAACTTTTCAGGCTTACCGGATTTGATTCAACGGGGGTTTCCTAACCCAAAAACTTAACGGTACGTACTTTACTAACACCTTCTTCTCAAATCCGACGCATCCAATATACTATTCTTTGCAGGATTCTTTGCAAGTTCGCTAACAAACGCTAAAAATTGACTAACCCGTATTTTTTGCTGTGCCGCGCTTAAACTAAAAACGATTTTTTGATTCTTTATAGAATTTTTATTGAATTGCGCATTGCATCAATTAATACGGACTTAAGGGCAAGCGAACCCCACAATATACGGTAAAGGATTTCATCACCTTTTCCGTGGCCCACAAATCACGAACTTGAGCATAACGTTTACCCGCACAAAATTTAAAAGAAACTAGACTTTAAGCCTTAAGGACTTCGCGCTCACTAGGAGAAGTTAACTGTGTTTAGAACCTCGCTTAACGGTATATTGTTTACGGGGTGTCTAGAAAAGTGTTAACGGCGAAACCGCCAAAAGAGAAAGGGTTATTTAATTAAGGAACTTCGCGAAAGCGTTGGAAAACCTCCCCTTATCTCTGCACTTACCTGGCCTCGTGATCAGTGTATCTTGAGCCCGTTTCTCAACACAGTTTTACTTCGACAATCAAGTTCTGGAGCAGGTCTAGTTGACCTAGGTGAACCCTAGAACGATTAGGTGTGTGGTATTTTTGTGTCGTGGTTGTTTTTTTTCCAGATTCTTTTTGTGTGTATATTTCATTCTTTTGTTAATATCTTCCTAAAAAAAAATCACATTTTCCCCCCTCCTTTTCTCTGCCTTTCTTTCCTTCTTCATATCATGGGTACCCCACCTCGCAAAACTCTTGCCGAACTTTGGTACCCACAACCAGACATTACTTCTTACGGTTCTTGCTTTGGCCGAACATCGAACGACCCCTCCATGCCCAAAATGTCATTGAAAGATCGCATAGACGCATCTAGGACAAACACTTGCCCTCCGCATTCCACTTTGTATCAACCTTTTCAACCTCCCGCACCCGCTTATGTTGATACCCCTTTTGCAAGTCGTCCTTTGTCCATCGCTGAACGTATTGAACAATCTCATAGCCGATCTTTCACTCCTTTCACCACTTCAAATTCTTGGGATCAACAATTCCATTCACCTTCTTATCCAAATGTTGATCCTGCTCCTGTCCAGCCATTCAATTCCTACCAGTCCTACCCGACTTTTGCACCTTCCCTAGACATTAATTCTGAACCGCCATTTGGGAGTTTTCAGTATCCAAACAACTTTGAATCTTTTATTGAAACCCCGTCACAACCCATGTCTTGTCTGGAACAGTCGTTGGAAGACTTTAGGGTAGCGTCATGCCAACAGATGATGGATTTGAATGCGTCCATGGCCACCCTCATACAACCTACTGACCCGGTAGCTAGTTTCCAACTAGCTCCTAATTTTCCAATGTATGAAGAGGCGGTAGGACAGGTTGAGAATTTGAGTGGAGAGAGTGAGCTGTACCCCCTTCCGAATCAAGTCTACCCGTTTCAACTTGCATCCCACAACTCCGGTTTTGAATGTCTATCTAGTGTTCCCAACGATTCATTGATTAAAGATACAAGAGATAATGAGTTGTATGACTTTGTAGTGTTTGATTTGCCCGATTGTGAAGGGTCCCTTTCGAGTGAAACCACACCCAATCCTTTTGACCTCTACACCTCCACTCTAGAACCTGAATTGATTAATATCCATGCTTTTGTTGAGATGTCTGAGAATATTGATTTTCACTTGATTGAGGATATTGACGCTGGGAATATTTCGGATGATGAACCCGCAGTTTTGGATGAGTTTTTCTGTCCAATTCATCATCCCGAGTCTTTAACTGTTTTTCCCGAACTTCATATGCGTCTTGATTTTGATGAAATTTGCATGGATAAGCTGAACTTTGAGGAAACTTTTGAGGATAGTATTGAGGATGAACCAGTTTTGCTTGATGAGTCGGATTTTCCAATTCATCCTGTTCCTTTCATTGACTGTGTACACCCTCCTCAACCTTTAACCGATAACCTTCCTCAATCACCTACCTCCAACCTTTCCATCGTTCCGACCTTGCAAGAAACCGTCTCACTTTCATTTCATATGTCTGGTTTACCAAGTTCGGCGTACCCATGGTTTCTCAAGAATCTTGAGGGATTTGACCCAATTTCTCGCCATATTGATAGATTAGTACAATCCATCTTTTCACATCGATCATTACAGATTGTACTAATTTATTCAATCCATTTCCACCCTCAAGTTCGTATTCCACTTCTCTCTCCCTTCCGCCATTCTTCTTCTCATATACCGAGACCGTATCCCGCTTCTATCTCCATACGGTCTCGCGTATTCTCCATTTCTTACCTCTCCGCGTTCTTTCACCAACCAGCACATTATAGAGATAAAATCTTTGAATGGTTGGTGCTCTCTTTTGGCCTGTGTAAGGCCTTGTATAGCTTGATACCATTCTCTTTCCCCCTTAATCCTGAACTTCAACACTTAACAATGAAAACACTGTTTTACTTAAGTTTGGGGGGGACTCCTTTTTTGTATATATTTTTTGTTTTCCTTTTTATTTTGTATATAATTTTTTTCTAGGGAGCGCCGACATTTTTGACCCTCTTGGTGTAGCCTGACAGTGAGGGCACTGTCAAGTTTAAGTTTGGGGGTGTGCTCGGTAAGCTTTCTTCCTTCGCATTCATTTGTATATTTTGCATTTGCATACCTTATTAAAAACCCACAAAAATTGAAATTTTTCCGAAAAATATAAAAACTTTGTCGTCAAGTTAGCTAATAGGGTAACTTAGATCTTTATTCCGAAAGTTTAGTTGATATGATAGAAATAACTAAATTCTAGGCTTAGGGATTGAAAACCCTAAAAATAACCCTCATTCTGTCTAACTTTGGTAAGTATACGTCCTTACAGTTTTTTTGAGAAATAGGTAATCTTGAGTTCAGTTCTTGAGTAAAGTCAAGATGAAGGGAAAATATTGAAGCTTTACTGGAGGATAAGTCTGAAAAATAGTTTCTTTTCTCGAGTTCAAATTTAGAAAGTATATACCCTACAAACTGCACTTACACGCACCTTGAAATTTGGGATAGTAGAGAATACCTTGAAATACTCTTGCCTGAAAGCCTAGTATGAAAGAAAAAACGGTATTTAAAGCTAAACACCAAAAGAGTATGTTGAAAAATATATCCGGTCTTGAAAAAGAAAAAGAAAAAGAAAAAGAAAAAGAAAAATAGAATAAATTCAAGACCTGGAAACTGCTATTTACGCTTTAAGCTCACAAATTCAGTAATCGGCCGTTAGTGCTTCAGGAAGCATTAATAGTCACATGAAAAGTGTGTAGCAACACCGTCCATCATTAAATGAAAAGAAGTAGTATTAGGTATTAGGGCAAGGGTATTATAGCTTGAATTGAATTCTTGAGTGTAGGGGTGCAAATACACACACACGTAGGGGTATACAATTGATGTTTGGATAAGAGATGGAAATAAAGAATAAGACTTGTGTTTTCTGTAAAGTTGATAAAAATCCCTGATTTGAGGCCGCACTTTAGAAGGAAAACTCAGGAGAACCAACATCTTTCTAAACTTTTTTGGAACGTATAGGATATAAAGTTAAACAGATAGGAGGTGTGAAACATAAGGGTTGGATATTTCTAACTTAGGATGATAGAATTTCTAACGTAAATACTAAATTGTAGGAGTAGAATCGATGTTAACTTATAACACTAGATTGACGGGATTTTGTGGGTGTAATCCGCTGAAAACCCTCAGGAGACAACACTCCTCCTACTAGGGACACTTAGAGGTTTAACGGCTTGTTGCACGTGCTCAGTGCAATCGCGTTCCCTGCGAAAGTGCGGTTAGGATTTTATTTTTGTGAATAATTGGTTTTGCTCGGGATGAGCAAAAGTTAAGTTTGGGGGTATTTGTTCATATCAGAATATTGCATTTTATACCGCCCATTCTTACGCTCGTTTATTTATAGGCAGGTGCTTTTAATCAGTGTTTGCTACATATTTGCAGAATACTGGTTCTCAACTCTAAACAGTGAAATCCATAGAAAAGTACGACAAATTCCGGATTACTGCCAACAACAGATAAAACACGGTCTCCGCTCTCTATCCGTGTGTTGCCACATACCAGTTAAGGGACAAAATGGTAAATCGATTGTCATGTCATGCACAAAGCTCAATGTCAACACAAGATCCAAGAAATCTACGCGGAGCTCGAGGAAATCATGGCAAAAGATCCACATCACATCACCTTTTGTTCTACTAAAATTCTGGAATAATTGTGAAGAGTTTCTGAGAAAAGTCATATACCACACTGAAGAGAACCACAAACCAGGACAACCCACAAAGCCCGAGGAGCTAACTCCTCCATATAGCCGCGGATCCGCGGCCAATAGGGGGTCTAGGCCGCGGATCCGCGGCCGTATAGTGCCGTCAGGTTGTCGTGTTTCGGGGGCTGTTTGGTCATTTTATTTATGGGTAGATGGTTGCCCTAGGTTTCCAGTTCCCCTCCTATAAATACTCCAGAACTGAGCCAAGCCAAGGGTCCAATTTTGTGTCCATTCTTTGTGCCTCTTTTGTAGGTTTTAGTGTAGTTTTGTTATTCTTCTTCTTCTTCTTCATTCTTCCTCCATGGAAATGTAGTGAGAGCATTGAGTGGATGTTAATGAAGATGAGGGTTTTTGTATCTTTCTTGTTAGTTTAACTCCCCCTTGAGATTTTTGCTTCCTCTTGATCTTTCAACCTCTTCATTGAGTTTGAAAGGTTAAGGGTTAGTTATTGATCTCAAGTATTATATTTTCTTATGGAACTAGCGCTTCATTTCACATGCGTTCTCTACCCTTCTCTTGATCTTGCAACCTCTTGATTGAGCTTGCAAGTTTAAAGGTTGGCTATTGATCCCATGCTCGTCTCGAGTTCTAGTTTCTAATTCTTTTTATTGCTTATTTATTACTTGCTTTTTATTATCTTTCTTTACTTATTTGCAATTTAAATTCATGCACTTACTTACTTGTAATATTTTCTTTTCTTTGTTCTTTTCTTTTGCTCTCTTTGGTTCTTTTTGTGAATGGTTGTAAGTATTGTTGTTGTTAAGAATCAATACGATATTGTAAGTTAATACTTCCTTGCTCATTTCCTTTTCCCGTTATTTTCCATTGATCTCCGCCCAAACCATACGCAAGCGCTCCGTTAGGCACCCTACCCTAACAAGGTAACGGTGATTCCTAACCGCGACCGGTTGCTTCGGTTTGGCCGAAGGCGAAAGCAAGAGACAAGAACGGAAGGACAAGGGGAAATAAGCCGGATTCTACGAATACCGCGCTTAAATCCCCTAATCCACGTTGTTGCCGATTGCTCTAGCTTCAATTGGTCAAGACTCGGCTCAAAGGATTTGAGTACGGATTTCTTTAGCTTACAATTTCGTATCTTTTTCTTAACAACTTTATACTTGCAAATAATACACATAGGTTAGATTGAACAAACTCATACAAATTCTTTATTGACTCGTCTAAAACAAGAAAGGACATACAACCATCTCCCTGTGGATCGACTCGTGCTCAACCGGCTAGCTGTATAGCGACACCGTCTTGATTGCGGTTAACTTTAATTCTTTCAATCAGCTTGCTTTTGGTTAGGGTCGTATGTGATATGGCCGGATTGATAAATCAAGTGTTGATTTATCATTTAACAATTAGATTCTCACTAGAAATCTTTTCTTGTATCTTTGGATGTATGGATGCATGTATGCATTCCTTGTTGATTCATGCACATATGGATGTGCATGCACTCATACATACATGCATCATCTATCATGGTTGTTTATACATAGAAAATGGTGGATATATAAGACTCACACCATGGTTTATTTTATGGATATTTATTTCTATTTTTTCTAAAACAAAAGAAATGAGATAAGATTGAATCCCGGTTTGACTTTTGATTGCTTTTGGAGTTTTGCTTTGCATAGTGATATATATAATATATCCCGCACCTTATTCGATGAGGAAAGAGCCGAGATCCCTTCACCGGGAGTGACCTCTTTAGCAAAACTAATAAAAGCCTCAAAATCACTCCATTTCAAAATTTCACTTGATTATACAACGATATCAAGTTTATTACGCAATAGGTTTTCAGAAAAACCTGTCGTAGCCCTCCGTCATTTCAGATAAGTTGTATATAGTATTCGTGCTACATTTGTTGGCTTTCGTCAAGGTGTAGTGTGCGATAGCTATAAGCTGCTTATCTGCTGCATATGATGTGACTGGATTAGGGTAGTCGTATGGCTTTGTTGGCTTTCGTCAAGGGTCATGCGGGTGGGTTTAAATCAGTCAAGAAATGTACGGGTTGAACTTGACTAGCGAGCTGTGGTTTGTTGGCTTTCATCAAGGTCATAGCACGTTAGGGGCAAAATATTATCGGGAATTTCAAGTGTTGAAATTTGCAATGAGATTGCATACCTTCTATGAGATAGTTGGATCCCGATACCCACTGCGAGTAATTGTTACTCCTGGGAGAGTTTTACACAGGAAAATTAGCCGATCAAGTAGGTGTCTAGAAAGGTGTCAACGGGGTTACGCCTCTGGGAAAAAAAGGTTTATTTTAATTAGGTCCGTACGAAAGCACGGGGAACCTCCCTCAAAGTACCGACACTGGCCTGGCTGAAAGATCGGCGAAGTTGTAGGGTGTAATTAATCCCGGCTAGTCTTTCCTTTTAGGGTTTGAAGGAAGATTTGATAAAAAACAGTGGGAGCCATCCCGATTAGATAAGATAATAACCAATCTGATCTTGCAAGAGCATACGCTAAAGTGTTTTCTTCTCTCTCTCTCCAGGTAGCGACCATGTCATGCCTTAATCAAGATAATAATATGGATGTATTGACCGAACCCGCAAGTTATTCTGTGCTGGGGGACGTTGGTTCCGTTCTTTCTTATAAGAGTTATAGGACTGAACAGGACATAGGGGAATACCAGGATTCCCATGCCACCCGAATGAAGAAAGTACATGTTAATGCATTTTCTTCTGGTGTGTTCGTTACAGAGAACTGTTTCTTCATTTGCCCTACGTCCTGGGTATTGGATACCGGGTCAGGATCCCATATATGTAATCAGTTACATGGGCTCAGAAAAGGTAGAGAACTTGGAGAAAGTGATAAAGACATTAGAGTTGGAAATGGTGCAATTGTTGCAGCTAAGACTGTCGGGGAATATCTCCTTGAATTACCAACTGGTAATACATTGGTTCTGAACGTATGCTATTACATGCCGAACCTGATATGCAACATTATATCGGTTTCTTTGTTGAGTAAAGAGGGATATAATTTTGTATTACAGGATAATGTTATGAACATTTTCCGTAACCAAAAGTTGGTTGGATGAGGCACGTTGTGCAATGGCATTTATGTTTTAAATCAATCAACAGTTCTGAGCATAACAAACACACACAAGAGGAAGAGTTCAGAACTGAACGAATTCTTCTTGTGGCATTGTAGACTGGGTCACATCAATGCGACACGACTGGCTAAGTTGCATAAGGATACATATTTGAAACCGTTCGAATTTTCATCTTATGACACTTGCCAGTCATGTCTCAAAGGCAAGATGACCAAAACTCCGTTTACGGGAAACGGAGAAAGAGTTACCGAACTTTTGGGACTGATACATAGTGATGTATGCGGTCCCATATCTACACATGCCAGGGATGGTTCTTCGTACTTCATTACATTCACTGACGATCTCTCAAGATACGGACATGTGTTCTTGATAAGACACAAGTCTGAAGCTTTTGAGAAATTTAGAGAATATAAAAAAGAAGTCGAGAACCAAAACGGAAAAAGTATTAAAATTCTTCGATCTGATCGAGGAGGTTAATACTTGAGCAGTGAATTCCTGGACTTCCTAAAAGAGAATAGGATTCTCTCTCAGCTGACTCCTCCATATACACCACAGCACAACGGTGTATCAGAACGGAGGAACCGCACCCTATTAGATATGGTGCGCTCTATGATGAGCACAGCTGAGTTACCTATTTCCTTCTGGGGGTATGCGCTTGAAACAGCCATACATCTATTGAATATGGTCCCCACCAAATCTGTGCCTACCACTCCATATGAGATATGGAAAGGGAAGAAACCATGTCTTAACTATGTTAAGATATGGGGTTGTCCAGTTTATGTCAAACGACAAAATCCGGACAAACTCGAGGCACGGTCTGTTCTATGCAAATTTATAGGATATCCCAAGAATTCACAAGGGTATATCTTCTACCACCCTGAAGAACAAAGAGTGTTTGTTTCTCGACATGCCACCTTTTTAGAAAAGGAATTTCTTGAAAAGGAGATTAGTAGTCATGAGGTAGAACTGGAAGAGGTTCCAGCTACAAAAGCTGCAACAGAAGATCTGGTGGAACCAGAGGATTCCGTAGTTCCCAATGAACCCCAGCCACTCCGCCGATCTAGTAGGGTTCCTCGCCCACCTGAGAGATACTACGGTTTTCTCATGGATGGTGGCAGCGAGGATTGCATCATGGAGGATGATGACCCAACTAGCTTCGAGCAGGCCATCACAAGTGAGGACTCAGTAAAATGGCTGGATGCTATGCGGTCCAAGATGGAATCCATGTACACCAAAAAAGTATGGACTTTGGAAGATGCTCCTGAAGGGGTAAAACCAATTGGGAGCAAGTGGATCTTCAAGAAAAAACTTGGTGTAGATGGGAAAGTGGAGACTTTCAAAGCTAGACTTGTTGCAAAGGGTTTTCGTCAAAGACCAGGTGTGGACTATGACGAAACCTTTTCTCCAGTGGCTATGCTTAAATCCATCCGGATCATGCTTGCCATCGCTGCATATCATGATTACGAAATCTGGCAAATGGATGTTAAGACCGCCTTTCTAAACGGTGATTTAGAAGAGTGCGTGTACATGACTCAGCCAGAGGGCTACGTAGATAGTGGGAGAAGCGGGAAGGTGTGCAAGCTGCTTAAATCCATTTATGGATTGAAGCAAGCATCACAGAGTTGGAACATCTGCTTTGACGTCGTTATCAAAGAGTTTGATTTCGTCAAAAACATAGATGAACCTTGTATTTACAAGAAGGTAGCAGAGAGTAAGGTTGTCTTTCTCGTATTGTACGTGGACGACATACTCTTGATAGGAAATGATATTCCTATGCTGCAATCGGTCAAGCTCTTCTTATCACAAAGATTCTCAATGAAAGATCTTGGTTATGCCTCCTGCATATTGGGAATTAGGATCTATAGAGTAGATCCAAACGGATATTGGGATTGTCCCAATCCAGGTACATTGACACTATACTAAAGAGGTTTAGAATGGAAGAATCCAAGCGTGGGAACTTACCCACGATCTCTGGAGTCACTCTCTCCAAAGAGATGTCTCCCAAGACTGATTTGGAGAGAGCTCGCATGCAAGAGATACCCTATGCTTCGGCTGTAGGCTCTATCATGTACGCGATGCTATGTACCAGACCCGATGTAGCATACTCACTAAGTGTAGTGAGCAGGTATCAAGCTGATCCTGGAGAGAGTCACTGGACAGCTGTGAAGAGCATTCTCAAGTACTTACGAAGGACTAAAGAGATGCTCTTAGTGTATGGTGATTAGTTGAAAATATTGTATTTTTAACACGGCAATTTCCTCATCATTTGCATTCATATAGAAGTGTTCGGCATTCATATTTCACATATTAGCAAAACTGTCGCAAAATATCAGATTGCATGTGTTAGACTCTAAAACCGGCACTATAAAGGAAATTGACTGCATTTCATGGCATCGCATCATCCCTACATTTGCGCAACACTTGTTTTGAGATATGTGCAGGAAAATCCAGCAGAAAGCCCAAAACTTACAGGGTACAGCTAAAACGTTACACCAACTCAATGATTTCAGATCTGGTATAAATCCAAAAGGGAAAATACAAATCAACACATCAGATTAAGCTACAAATGTTGTTCCAAGACCATACCAGGAAGCCCAAGGCCCAAGCCCCACAGACAGCCGCGGATCCGCGGCAGGAGCCTGCTTGCGCCGCGTATCCGCGGTGGGTTCAAAGAATTAGCTCCTCATTTTTGGTGCACAACTCTTAGATCAGCTCCTACACTTCAGAAAGACACAACAATTTCCAGAAGACTCCAGATACTTCTGCCAGATCAGCAAGCTTTGGGATCAACACAAAACTAGCCTATCATTCTAGAAACTTCTCCCTAAACCCTAGCTTAAACCCTAAGCTAAGCCTAACAAACTACTTCTAGAAGTCTTTCAACAAAATTTTGGAGGGAACTCAAAGACTTAGGGTTTAGGAGATCTATAAATAAGACCCTAGGCTCACTTGTAAGAGGCATCTCTAATCTTGGAACCTTGGAAAAATCAATCCATTAGTTCATTTTAGAGCCATTCTATCTCCTTCTTCATCTTCTTCTTCCACAAGTCTAGTGAGAGGACTTGTGTGAAACCCTAACCCTAATTCCAATCAAAAGCCAAGATCCCGAGTACCCATTAAGCAAGAAGCCTTGCAACCTTTTATGAGCCGAGCCGATCTTCAACGGAGCAAGTGGTCCAAGCCGATCCACGACTCACGGAGCCGAGCGACGCCAATTCAACAATTTAGTTCTTCCTCTTGTAGTTCTTGAGCGACTGTAATCAAATTGTTGATATAAATAAAAGGTGATATTCTTTTATCTTGTTTTCTTTAAATTTTCGCATCATGATATCTTTTCAATTCTTGAATACTTTCTGTGTGATGATATTTGAGTAATACTCCGCTCGTCGAGGAGTCGAGACGATCAATAGAATGATGATGTAATATATCTTAAATCGATTCTTGAATCCTACGAGTTTTGTAAACCCTAGCAAGTTCAAGAATCGACGACCCAATTCGATGCGATGCTTTCTTGATTGATATCGCTCGAGATTGGGGAGTTACGATCGTTTCTTGAAATTGTTAGAGGCTAGAATGTGAATGATATCGATAAAAGAACAAGGGTTAAACGATGAAACCCTAGTTTCATCAAGAAAGCCCTAACTCTCATCGATCATCATCGATCTAGTATCAATCCTTCAAAGGACAAGAACACGAAATCTTGAGATTACATCACGTCTATAGATCCGATCGATTCCTACGAGCCTCATTTAGATTCTTGACATTTTGGTTGGAAATATCATTGAAACACTGATTCTTGATTTGTTTATCAGTTTCTTGATTCTTGATTAAACATCGTGACACCTGAATCAATCGATAAATTCTTGAATCATGTTTTCTTTTCTTTTCGATTTACTTTTCGATTCAAACAAATTAAACATTGAAATGAATCGCACAATCCCTGTGGACGATCCGCACTCGCTTACGATCTACAACTGACACCGTAGTTGATTGCGGTCAAATATAATTTTTTGATTGTGAGTTCTTTATACAATTTTCTAAATACCGATACAACATACTATTATCGATCAAATGAAACCGTTATCGGGAAACAATTGATTCGATACTTGCTTTTTACATCCAATCGAGAAAATTATACCAATCAAATGGTGCCGTTGCCGGGGATCGCACGCTAATTCGTTTCATATTATAGTTTGAATTGAAAGAATTATTCCATTGTTATTTTGAGATCAAAATTCGTGCAAACCATAAACGATTTGTTGTGGTTCATTGCAAGGAAATCTGGAGCTGTTTGGAAATTGAAGAAAATTTTTGGGATATACCAGAGAGCAGAGGGAGTCTATAGAAGCTCCCTGGTGAAGTTTTGTGCATTGATCCCATTGTTCAACCGCGGAAACGCGGTGGGTGTGCCCAAACGCGGCGGAAATGCGGCAGTCTGAAGGGATCTCTGTGCCAAATTACTTCAGGTAACTTCTTACCTTCTCCTCTCTCCTCTTTTTAGCTCCAACTAATACTTTGCTGCAAGATTCTTTGCAAATAATCGCAGCGCCGCAAAAGCAAAATTAAATTTGTGCGTGATTTTGATTTCTTGGTTGTTTGCATTCTAATACGGAAATTAAGGGCACAACCAAATCCAAATTAGGTGGGGATTTCATTACCCTTCCTAGGCCCCAAAAATCGCAAAACTTGCATCCGCATTGACCCACATTAACTAAAAGAAATCTAGAGATGACTCTAAGGACCGTCGCGCTCAATTAGGACAAGAGAAGGCCGTGGGTAATTCATTGCTTATCCGCGTTTTCTTGTGGTGCCTAAGGCGAGTGTGTCTAAGGCTAGTGGTTTTTAATTAGGCCCACTACTTACGTAGTGGAGTACCTTCCCACTTACCTGGCACTTATCCGGCCGCAGAGGGAAAAAGACGCAGTGGAGGATTCTATCCCGCGACTTGTCTTTTGGCAGTTAGGAGCGGTCTAGAGCCGGACCTAGGTGACCACTAGATTCTAGGGTCTTTGTTGCTGCATTTGTTGTGTCGCATCATTTTTTCAAAAATCCGTCCCTTTTTCAAAGCAAACACCGCATTCATTCATTACCCCTAATTATAAGTCAACGCTGCCACTTGTACTAACCCTTTTTAGTACAAGATAGGCTGGACACGGGATTCTAGTGCCCGTTTAGTCCGCGTACCCTTTATCGACTCCGAAGTCGATATTTCTCCATTTACCTTTCCTGTACCTACTACCACACCCACACCGACGGATCCGAATCCATCAAACTTCTTTAACCCTAATCTGCCGCCGTCCGTTGGTGCGCAGAATCCACCCCGCATCTCTCTCCAGGAGAGGTGCTACCCTATTCGAGGTCCTCTTTCGACCTGCTTATCCACACCACCAGCCAACGGGGATAACTTTGAGATTAAGCCCCAGTACATCAATCTTTTACCCAAATTCCACGGACTCGAGACTGAGGACGCTTACGTTTTCATTACCAAATTTGAAAACGTATGCGCAATGATAGGTACGTCACAACTTTCAGTGGATGCGATGCGTCTACGACTTCTTCCATTTACATTGTGCGATATAGCCGAGAAGTGGCTATATAACACTACCGCACACTCTATTACGAATTGGGAAGAATTCGTAGCTGCATTCCTTAAAAATTTTACCCAATACAAAAGACAGCTCGAATCCGTAGCGAACTGAATCAATTTGCCTAGCTCCCTGCTGAACCATTTTCAAAATGCTTTGAACGTTTCAAGGATCTATTGGTTTAGTGTCCTCATCACGGCATCCCGTGATGGGAATTGTGCCGAATCATTTATGAGGGCATTAACCCAAGCACTAAACAGAGCCTTGAAAACATGTGTCAAGGTACTTTTATGACCAAAGATGATGGGGAAGCTTGGAAGTATTTAGAAGAGTTTTCTGAAAAATCACTACAGTGGGAGAGTGGAACCCAACCATTGAATAGGGGTGGCGTACACCAAATAGATGTGTCCATAGGTGTTCGAGCTGAAATGACAGCAATGCAAAAGAAGCTCGACGCTATGGAACACAAATTTGCAGCAGCCTCCCTAAACCCAGTGTCACTCCCCAAAACTGTTTGTGGGTGCTGTTCTGACCCGTCTCATTTAACGGAAGAATGTCCATTAAACTCTGCGTTTCAAGGTCACGAGCATTCTAATGCCGCATTTCAAAGACCTCGAAACGATCCATATTCTTCCACGTACAATCACGGTTGGAGGAATCACCCGAATTTTGCTTGGAACCAAAACCAATCTCAAAACACGGTTCCTAACACAAATCAATTTCAAAGGGTTCTTCCTCCACCACAACAGCAACCCCTTCAACTCACTCAGCACCCCTATCAGTCACAAAATTTCCAAAACCAGGGTAACACTCCTGCACAGTCTAATCCTATGCAGTCCTGTTCTGACGAGTTCTCTCAATTCACTCAAACCATGAAATCACTTTTGTCAAATTTCATAGAGGTTTCGACTGAGGTTAGATCTTCCGTCAGTGAGATAAAGAAAAACTCAGCGTCCCAAGCTGAGAGTATCAGATCGATGGAAGCTGAAATCGCACGCCTAAAAGCCGAAATTAGTGCGAGAGAAAAAGGGAAACTTCCCTCTCAACCCCTACAGAATCCTAGGCATTACAATGTAAATGCCGTCACAACGTTGAGATCGGGAAGAGTGCTGAACAATCATGTCGGGGAAGGTATTGATGATACTGAAAATCATATCAACACCCCGGTTGAGACAATTCCACACACACACACTTCTCCTTTTGATCCTTCTTCTTCTACCACACCATCTTCTCACGAGCCTATTCTCCATTTCCCACTAGGCTCGACACCTTCTCCCAACCCTTATAGTTCTCCACAGACGGTCCCCACACCTCTTTTGGGACCACGTCTACCCCCTCTTCCTTCTCCTGTGATGGACCCTGCACTTATTGCGAAAGCTCCTTACCCGAACCGGTTAAGGGGTAATAGAACGAGTCCTCATATGGAGAAAATTTTAGAAATGTTCAAACAGGTTAACATCAATATCCCTCTCCTAGATGCGATTCAACAAGTCCCTGCTTATGCGAAAATTCTTAAGGACTTATGCACTAGGAAGAGGAAGACTCAAGTGCCGAAGAAGGTCTTCATGTCTAATAATATTAGCACTGCTTTTATACCCCAGCTACCAAAGAAACGAAAGGACCCAGGATGTCCTACAATATCGATTTCGATTGGGGGTAAAAACATAAATCGTGCTCTTTTAGACCTTGGCGCAAGTGTTAACCTGCTCCCTTATTCTGTCTATGAGCAATTAGGGATTGGAGAGCTGAAACCTGCTCACTGCACTCTCCAGATGGCAGACCGATCTATCACCAAACCAAGGGGTGAATTAGAGGATGTATTGATAAAGGTTGGGGAATTTGTTTTCCCTGTAGACTTCATTGTGCTCGACACACATCCTGTAGCAAACCCCAGGGGCCAAATTCCGGTGATTCTGGGTCGTCCTTTCTTTGTCACTTCCAACGCTGTTATAAACTGTAGAAATGGTTCAATGAACTTATCATTTGGAAATATGACCATTGAACTAAATATCTACAAAGTTGGAAGTCAGCCATCAGAACCCTCTGCTCATATTTTAGATGTGTGCTCTGTCCATGAGATCGCTCCCGATAGTTGTGGAGCCGGGGAACTTTTCTTTACTGATCTCGATGACATTACCACATCTCTGTTTGATTTCACACATGATCTTAGTGAGGACACTTTCTCTACACTTGAGTCCTGCACTCCTGACTTTACTCCACCCGAGTCTGTATCTTTCACAGGCTCTGAGCTTCTTTGTAAATCCAAAAATCGCTCAATGATCCCTCCTTCTATCATTTCTCCGCCTGAGTTAGATCTAAAAATTTTACCTTCTCACCTCAAATATGCATATCTAGGTGAGAATGATTCTTTACCGGTTATCATATCCGCTTCTCTTGCATCAGAGCAAGATAATGCCCTTTTATCGGTATTGAGATCTAACAAAGAGGCGTTTGGTTGGAGTATGGCGGATACCAAAGGGATTAGTCCCTTGATAGTTGAACATCATATACATGTGATGGATGATGCCAGACCAACCCGAGAACCACAGAGACGGTTGAATCCCGTCATGAAGGAAGCGGTCATGAAAGAGATCGTCAAATGCTTAGATAATGGTATTATATACCCCATCTCCGATAGCCAGTGGGTGAGTCCTATACATGTCGTTCCTAAGAAATCCGGCATCACTGTTATAACCAATGAGGCAAATGAGTTGATTCAGACACGCGCCCAAACTGGGTGGCGTGTATGTATTGATTATAGAAAACTCAATGCTGCCACGAGGAAAGACCACTTTCCTCTACCATTCATTGATCAAATGCTGGAACGCTTAGCGGGACGAGAGTATTATTGTTTTATGAACGGATACTCAGGCTATAATCAGGTCCCCATCGCCAAAAAGGATCAAGATAAAACCACTTTTACTTGTCCTTTTGGTACCTTTGCTTACAGTCGCATGCCCTTTGGGTTATGCAATGCTCCCGCTACCTTTCAGCGGTGTATGATGGGGATATTCTCTGATATGGTGGAAAATTTTCTGGAGATCTTTATGGACGATTTCTCGATTTTTGGAGACTCTTTTTCTGATTGCCTAGCAAATCTTGACGCTGTTCTTACTCGTTGCAAAGAGAAGAACTTGACTTTGAACTGGGAAAAATGCCATTTTATGGTCCAAGAAGGAATAGTACTTGGACATGTCATTTCACAGAAAGGCATTGAGGTTGACAGAGCTAAGATAGATGTCATTCAAAACCTCCCTCATCCCAAAAGCGTCAAAGATATTCGATCTTTCCTTGGCCATGCGGGCTTTTATAGGAGATTCATTAAGGACTTTAGCAAAATTGCTAGACCTTTAACTCTTCTCCTGGCCAAGGATACTACCTTCCATTTTGACTCGGACTGCGAGACAGCTTTTGACTCACTTAAACACTCACTCACTTCAGCCCCCGTTTTATCATCACCAAACTGGGACTACCCTTTTGAGCTGATGTGTGATGCATCTGATTTTGCAGTAGGTGCAGTCTTAGGACAGCACATTGAAAAGATGCCACACGTGATATACTATGCAAGTAAGACCTTGAATGATGCGCAAATCAATTATACAACCACAGAAAAAGAACTCTTAGCGGTTGTATTTGCATTAGAAAAGTTCAGGCCTTACTTAATTGGCTCTCCTATAGTTGTGTATACTGACCATTCCGCTTTAAAACATCTTCTGGCAAAGAAAGATGCAAAAGGTCGACTAATACGTTGGATCCTTCTGTTACAAGAATTCGATCTTGTTATCAAAGATAAGAAAGGATGTGAAAACGTAGTAGCTGACCATCTTTCACGCATCATTTCTTCCCCTGTGACCCTGCCGATCAATGATTCGTTCCCTGACGAACAACTCTTGAGCATATCCGCTGAACCATGGTTCAGGGATATTGTGAACTATCATGCCACGGGACTTATACCGAGCGATTGGTCAAAACAAGACAAATATCATTTTCTATCCCAAGTAAAACACTTTTACTGGGGCCAGCCCTATTTGTTTAAATATTGTCCTGATCAGATCATTCGCCGGTGTGTCCCGAATGAAGAATTCAAGAGTGTTCTTTCATTTTGTCATGATCAGGCCTGTGGGGGTCACTTTGGTCCTAGAAAGACAGCGGAGAAGGTTTTGCAATGTGGATTTTATTGGCCGACCTTATTCAAGGACGCATTTGAGTATTGCAAAACCTGTACACAATGTCAGTATACGGGTAGAATATCCCGGAGGAATGAAATGCCTCAGCAACCCATTCTGGTTGTTGAAATATTTGATGTTTGGGGCATTGATTTTATGGGTCCTTTTCCCAACTCCTTTGGGAATTTGTACATTCTGCTGGCGGTTGATTATGTCTCAAAATGGGTAGAAGCCATTCCATGTCGCACTAATGACAAGAAAGTTGTCATTAAGTTCTTGAAAGAGAATATCTTTTCGCGATTTGGACACCCACGCGCTATCATTAGCGATAATGGGACACATTTCTGCAACAGGTCTTTCGAGACTCTGATGCGAAAATACTCAATCAACCACCGACTTTCTACACCCTATCATCCCCAAACAAGCGGGCAGGCTGAAATCTCAAACAGACAAATCAAACATATCCTGGAGAAAACTGTTGCTAAAAATAGAAAAGACTGGTCGACCAAATTGACGGATGCTCTTTGGGCATTCCGAACTGCATATAAGACCGACCTAGGAATGTCTCCATATAGGATAGTGTTTAGAAAAGCATGTCATTTACCTGTCGAGATAGAGCATAAAGCATTGTGGGCTATAAAAGAAATAAATTTTGATCTAAACCTTGCCTGCAACTTTCGGAAGCTGCAACTTAATGAGCTAAGCGAACTCCGCGATGAAGCTTATGATAACGCTGTAATCACAAAGAATAGGACTAAGGTTTTTCACGATAAAAACATTTTGAGGAAAACATTTTCACCTGGTCAACAAGTCCTTCTTTATGATTCACGATTACACCTTCATGCGGGTAAGCTCCGATCTCGTTGGAAGGGACCTTTTGTTGTGCGGTCTGTATACCCGCACGGGGCAGTAGAAGTAGAAAATGTTAAAAACGGCACATTTTTCAAAGTGAATGGACATAGACTAAAGCCGTATTTTTCCACTGACCCCACGGAGGAGCTCTTGTTCTTACAAGAGCCAGTTTATTTTGATTAAAATTCCTCCGTCTTACCTTCATATCCAGTATATCATTGCATCATCTTTTTGAATGAAGGTGAGTGAAAAGAGAAAGTTTGGGGGAAGTTCTTCACTTATATATTTTGCCCCCACTAATAATTCCCCCCAGGCTTACAGTTTTTGTAGGTATAGCGATTGGCAACAGTGAGGACACTGTTGAAAACAAGTTTGGGGGAGGTTTGTGCTTATTTTTGCATCATTTGCATATCATTTGCATAAGCACAAAACATAAAAATCTAAAAAAAAAAATCGAAAAATTTTCAAAACCCATAAAAATATAAAAATTTCCAGGTATAAAAATAATTTTAATATTTACACTTTTTGTACATAAATAAGATAATAAAAGTTTAGATAGTGAACAATTACATCCATGAGATTAGAAAATTTTTAGAAAACTAAGAAAATTAGAAGTTTTCTTATACGAACTAGTAATAAGTAGTTATGAGCCGTTGTCCCAAGGGTTAGTAAGATGAAGGACGTCACTAATCTGAGGATAAAAATAAGTCTGAAAAATAGTTTCTATTCTGGAAGCCAAACATTTTGAACGTGGCTACCCTTCTATTCGCACTTACACACGTCTTAAAGCCTGGGATAGTAGAGGATACCTTGAAATGCTCTTGTCTTTAAGCCGATGTATGAAGGAAATAAAAAGAAAAAAAAATGAATAAAGAAAATATAAGTGGTGAGAAAAATGAACACTGGTTTTGTTATCACCAAGGGCAATAAAAAATATATAGCGAGGGTGCTTCTTCACCTAGTGCCCTAAGGCCAACTGGTCTGGGAGTCACTGCTATGCCTGAGGTGGTGCAGGACGAGGAAAATACACCAAGTAAGCAAGCACATGAGTAATCGGTCGGTTAGTACCTCAAGAAGTATTAACGGTCGCATGAAAGTGTATGAGCAATCTCATCTAAATATTCATTAATTAAAAAGTACTGAGGCTGATGGGCAAGAGTATGATGCTTGAATTGAATTCTCCGGGTGTAGGGATGTCTTTACATACACGCAGGGTTATATGATCGATGTTTGGAATAAAGATAGGAATGAACAATAAGGCGATGTTTTATTGAGGGAGGACATGATTTCTAAACATTTTTTCATGACCATTAAGATATGGCTCATGACAACCGAAAAGCTAGCTTAGTTGGAAACCCTAATTTTCAAAGCTTTTCTTTTACAATTCTTTTCTTTAAATGTAATATTCATGATCTTTCTTTTATTATTGGATTTTGTGGGTGCAATCCGCTGAAAACCCCCAGGAGACAACACTCCTCCTACTAGGGACACCTAGAGGTTTAAAGGCTTTGTTGCACGTGCTCAATGCTATCGTGTTGCCTACGAAAGTGTGCTAGATAGTTTTTCTCTTTCTTTATTTTCTCCTTCTCTTTTTAATAAAACAGTTCGCTCGAGACGATCGAAATTAAGTTTGGGGGAATTTGATTAGTCGAAAATATTGTATTTTTAACCCGGCAATTTCCTCATCATTTGCATTCATATAGAAGTGTTCGGCATTCATATTTCACATATTAGCAAAACTGTCGCAAAATATCAGATTGCATGTATTAGACTCTAAAACCGGTACTATAAAGGAAATTGACTGCATTTCATGGCATCGCATCATCCCTACATTTGCGCAACACTTGTTTTGAGATATGTGCAGGAAAATCCAGCAGAAAGGCCGAAACTTACAGGGTACAGCTAAAACGTTACGCCAACTCAATGATTTCAGATCTGGTATAAATCCAAAAGGGAAAATACAAATCAACACATCAGATTAAGCTACAAATGTTGTTCCAAGACCATACCAGGAAGCCCAAGGCCCAAGCCCCACAGACAGCCGCGGATCCGCGGCAGGAGCCTGCTTGCGCCGCGTATCCGTGGTGGGTTCAAAGAATTAGCTCCTCATTTTTGGTGCACAACTCTTAGATCAGCTCCTACACTTCAGAAAGACACAACAATTTCCAGAAGACTCCAGATACTTCTGCCAGATCAGCAAGCTTTGGGATCAACACTAAACTAGCCTATCATTCTAGAAACTTCTCCCTAAACCCTAGCTTAAATCCTAAGCTAAGCCTAACAAACTACTTCTAGAAGTCTTTTAACAAACTTTTGGAGGGAACTCAAAGACTTAGGGTTTGGGAGATCTATAAATAAGACCCTAGGCTCACTTGTTAGAGGCATCTCTAATCTTGGAACCTTAGAAAAATCAATCCATTAGTTCATTTTAGAGCCATTCTATCTCCTTCTTCATCTTCTTCTTCCACAAGTCTAGTGAGAGGACTTGTGTGAAACCCTAACCCTAATTCCAATCAAAAGCCAAGATCCCGAGTACCCATTAAGCAAGAAGCCTTGCAACCTTTTATGAGCCGAGCCGATCTTCAACGGAGCAAGTGGTCCAAGCCGATCCACGACTCACGGAGCCGAGCGACGCCAATTCAACAATTTAGTTCTTCCTCTTGTAGTTCTTGAGCGACTGTAATCAAATTGTTGATATAAATAAAAGGTGATATTCTTTTATCTTGTTTTCTTTAAATTCTCGCATCATGATATCTTTTCAATTCTTGAATACTTTCTGTGTGATGATGTTTGAGTAATACTCCGCTGGTCGAGGAGTCGAGACGATCAATAGAATGATGATGTAATATATCTTAAATCGATTCTTGAATCCTACGAGTTTTGTAAACCCTAGCAAGTTCAAGAATCGACGACCCAATTCGATGCGATGCTTTCTTGATTGATATCGCTCGAGATTGGGGAGTTACGATCGTTTCTTGAAATTGTTAGAGGCTAGAATGTGAATGATATCGATAAAAGAACAAGGGTTAAACGATGAAACCCTAGTTTCATCAAGAAAGCCCTAACTCTCATCGATCATCATCGATCTAGTATCAATCCTTCGAAGGACAAGAACACGAAATCTTGAGATTACATCACGTCTATAGATCCGATCGATTCCTACGAGCCTCATTTAGATTCTTGACATTTTGGTTGGAAATATCATTGAAACACTGATTCTTGATTTGTTTATCAGTTTCTTGATTCTTAATTAAACATCGTGACACCTGAATCAATCGATAAATTCTTGAATCATGTTTTCTTTTCTTTTCGATTAACTTTTCGATTCAAACAAATTAAACATTGAAACGAATCGCACAATCCCTGTGGACGATCCGCACTCGCTTACGATCTACAACTGACACTGTAGTTGATTGCGGTCAAATATAATTTTTTGATTGTGAGTTCTTTATACAATTTTCTAAATACCGATACAACATACTATTATCGATCAAATGAAACCGTTATCGGGAAACAATTGATTCGATACTTGCTTTTTACATCCAATCGAGAAAATTAAACCAATCATATGGTAACGGAGAACTCCAAGTGGAGTCCTTTACCGATTCGAGCTTCCAGAGTGATAAGGACGACTCTAAGTCGCAGTCGGGATTTGTGTTTACCCTTTACGGAGGGGCGGTTAGCTGGAAGAGTTCCAAGCAGGAAACCGTGGCAGACTCGACGATGGAGGCTGAATACATCGCTGCCAACGATGCTTCTAAAGTGGCTGTCTGGATCAAGAAGTTCATTACGGAACTTGGAGTGGTTCCATCCATTGAGCATCCAATACCTTTGTATTGCGATAACAATGGAGCGGCGGCTTTAGCTAAGGAACCCAGGTCCCATCAGCGATCCAGGAATATTTCGAGGCGGTATCACCTGATCCGGGAGATAGTTGATCGCCGGGAGATCGAGGTCAGGAGGGTTGACACGAAGAACAACACAGCGAATCCACTCACGAAGGCCATTCCCCAGATACAGTTTGAGAGACTCTTCGGGATGCTCGGTATGCAATACTACAGCAGCCGGCCCTAGTGCAAGTGGGAGATTATTAGTTTTATGTATGCCCTAGAGGCCAGTATTGTACAGATGATGTTTATTATATTGGATGCTTGGACATATATAGAGATGACTTTCTTGCTCGATATGATAGTATGCTATCTGGTTGCTCTTTATCTTAACATGTATACTAGTCTCTTTATACTATCTTATGGTTACATGTTGGTAAAGCCCTTAGGATGTGTACTTGACTACCTGGACTATGATACGGATCATACTAGTAGGGACAGGTAGTCCATAAGTACATCCTTCAAGGTCCCTAGTCGTAGGTGAATCGAGACGGGGCATCGATATACCAGTGTAGACTAGCGTATACGCTTCTCGACCCATGAGATGGGCGATGGATGATCCCATATCCATTGGTGTTTGACATCAGAGATGGTATACGGGTGCTCAGTGGAGACTGGGTACACTGGACGGACTCGCCGAGAACTCCCCGATGGTATTCTACCTCACGTCAGATAGCAGTTCTTAGGTGACACTTGTGCAGGTTAATCTGTAGACCCGAGATCGTTATAGAGTCTTGTGTGATTCCCACTGTGCTTTGATTTCCACCTTACCACGTCCATGAGGGCGTGCAAAACGGTGGTTTTTGGGTACAGTCCCGAGTCACATGGAGGCAATGAGCGATAGGAGGGGTTTCGTCTCTTTCGGTATTGGGGGTTGATGTTGTGCTGTGCTCGATTGGCCGTAACAGGGAAGTCCCTGGCCAGGGCTGATTCAGAGATTTGCTGGTAAGTGTTACCAGTAGTTTCTCGACCCGTTATGAGCCTCACATCGGCACGACTTATCGGTTATTGGGGTTTGACGTTTACCACCCCTAGACTTGATATGCGACATATCAGACGAGGAGACCAGACTGTATGCGAAGTGTTGCCGGTTGGCTCGACGGGAGTTGTAGCAGGTTCGCTTGTTCTCTTCTGATCGCTCAATACCCGGGTGGCCGTTACGTTTAGCTGACTGCTTGCGGCTTGGGGGTGCTTGATATGATCATCACCCACTGCCGGCGTATTGACGAGTCTTAGAGTCCTACAATAGAGTTACCTAGTCCAGGCGAAACGTTGTGGTGCGCGTATGCGATATGCGCATGGACCCGATTAAAATGCGTGTATATGATACTGTATATTGATCGGGCGGCTTGCTTTTGGTTAGGGTCGTATGTGATATGGCCGGATTGATAAATCAAGCGTTGATTTATCATTTAACCATTAGATTCTCACTAGAAATCTTTTCTTGTATCTTTGGATGTATGGATGCATGTATGCATTCCTTGTTGATTCATGCACATATGGATGTGCATGCACACATACATACATACATCATCTATCATGGTTGTTTATACGTAGAAAATGGTGGATATATAAGACTCACACCATGGTTTATTTTATGGATATTTATTTCTATTTTTGCTAAAACAAAAGAAATGAGATAAGATTGAATCATGGTCAAAAGTTTCTACACTCTTCTTGTGACCTAACCATTTGCACCTAACTTTTGACCATGGTTTAATCTTTCTCTTGTGTTTAACTAAAGTAAAATTAAATATTCATAAAGAGATAACCATGGTTTGAGATGAAGATGTTAGTGTATATGCCCTAGAGGCCATTACTGTATCATAATAGTTTGTATATTACTTGATGGAAGCTTGGGATATTCACAGTTGTATATACAATCTTGCTCGAAATGGTAGTATGGTACTTGGTTTGTCTCTGCTTTAATATGTGCATGTGTTTCTTTTAGCATATTGCTGATATACATATTAGTAGAGCCATTAGGATCTTTGCTTGATTACCAGCGTTGTGATGGCGCTCACACTCGTGGGAGCTGGGTGATCTTTGAGCATATCCTTATACTGGTCCCTAGTCGTTGGACTATCGAGACAGGGCATCGATACTCCGGAGTAGACTAGCGTATGCGCTTCTCATCCCAGCATGGGAGACGGTCTGTCCCACAGCCGTCAGTACGTCGTACTTGAGATAGTATGCGGGTGCTCGTTAGGTTACGAGTACACTGGACAGGACTCGTCGGGAACTGTTGGTTGGTATTATACCTATCGTCAGATATCAGTTCCCAGGTGACATGAGTACAGCTTAGTCCGCTGACTTGACACTGTCACTTCTCCTCGAGTGTGTTCCTACTGCACTTTGATTACTACCTTACCACGGCTCAAAGGAGTCGTGCAAACAGGTAGTTTTTGGGTGCAGTCCCGAAGCACTTGGAGGCAGTGACGGTTAGACAGGATTCGTCTCTCCCGGTATTGGGGGTTGACATCGCGCTGTGTCCAGGAGAGCCATTACACGAGTAGTCCCTGGCCAGGGCAAGCGAGATATACTGGTAGGTTTCCAGTGTTATCTCAGGGTGTTCTGGGCTACACTCCGACATGACTTGTACTGCTATTAAGGGACTGACGTTCACCGCCCCCTAGGCCCGCCATGTGATGTATCAGACGAACAGACCGGACTGTACGGAGATTGTCACATATAGGCTCAGTAGGAGTTCGGATGGGGTTCACCCCGTCAGCCTTCTTATCGACATCTACCTGGGGACCGTTACGTACAGCTAATGCCGCTTGCGGTCTGTGGTTAAACCCACTGCCAGCGTAGTGTTGAGTCTTTAGAGTCCCACACAGAGAGCTATTCGCCGTTAGGCAAAATGAGTAGAGGTCGCAGGGTTTTGCGACAGGGTTCGTTCACATTCGCGCACTTATGCACGTTTGCTGTCCGGACAGTTTATACTAGCGGGCTTTGGTTTAAGCCGGATCCTAGTATATGATTCGGGATTGGTTTTTCTCATTGTATTCGTGTTCCTCGGATCACGAATGCGGGTGCGTATGCACGGTTGCTTGAGATTGAGGGAGAGGCCTTTGATTCGGGTTAATGACTATTGTCATTTTATTAACCCTAATGCTTATGTGTGTATTATTGTTAATTGATATTAGTTTAATAATTGTGCATGGTTATGGTTGTTGACCATTTGACCCACCTTGACTTGTTGACCTTGTTGACACTTTGACCATCATCATTTCATTTGGAAGATGCTCTTTGATCCTTGCAATTTGCATTAAAAATGAAATGATAATGGTCATGTCTTGATTTAGCCATGACAATTATCTCACTAATTATCTAATTACAATAATTCACATATATGAGAGAATGCTTCATATTATTCTCTCATTCTATCATATCCTTTCTCTCTCTTGTTCTTCCTCTCCTTCAAGCTCTCTCCCTCTCATGTGTTGAGAAACACTTGAGCTTGAGAAAAACCCGCTCTTAATCATCTTTACTCTCATCTAGGGTTCAAGGACTAGCACTTCTTGCACCCTAGTTACTTCTAGCTTGGAGTTGAAGCCAAAGGTTGAGGCTTTCGGGTGGATCTTTCTTCGACGTGAGAAGACGACCAAGGTGACCTCCTTCCACCACTCCAAGGAGCAAGGAGAGAGGGACTTAAAGCCCAAGGTATAACCTTTCTAGCACTTAGTTACTAGTTATCTTTAGCAAGTTTTTGTTTAGCAAAGATCCTTCTAGCTATAGTCCAAGTTGCCTAAGCTCATAAAAATCCGATTTTTATTCCGTTTTCCGCCTCCCCGCAAGCACCGGGATGGGCAACGTGGAGTTACAGTGGTATCAGAGACTAACTAAACATAAACTAGCTAGGTAGTGAAGTGTGTCGAAGTTCGAAACGAAAAAAATCGAAAAACCAAAGCATCAAAACCCTAGTTTTCTGTTAAATTTTTTTTTGGTCAAAACAAAATTTGTTATACTCCAAAAATCATCTCAGGGTTCTGTAAAGATAGCCACCAAAAACGATCAAGTGAATCGACCAAAGTGCCGCGGTTCCGCGGCAATAGCAAGCTATTGCCGCGCAACCGCGGCCGTCTTGGCTCTTCACTTGGTCGAGTTTGGTGCAGTGTATCTCTGGCTTGGTTTTTGGATTTTTAAGATGGTTTATATGTGCCCAGATTTTCCAGAATAGAAATTTGTTTTTGGGGGCCTATAAATCCGTATTTTTTCCAAACTTCAATACACTTTGACTAAAAGGTTATATCTGTGATGTTTACATGTATTGAACGTCGGCTAATCGCTATATGTCGATTAGTCGGGGTTATACATATCTGTGATCTGTGATTGATAATGGTATGTGTATATGAATGGGTTGGATTGTCGCGGATGAATAGCCGGGGTGGATGTGAGATGAGTGTTGCTTTTTCTTTCATTCATTGTAATATGTAAATTGATGTAATATTATTATTTGTTTGGCCGCACAACCGGGTCGGGGTTGTAGCCGTCATTGTATAATTCTTTTTTACTGTTTTTGCTCCTAGGATAGACCCATGGAGGGGGTGCCCAAACTACCGGGTATCTCGAAGTGCCGAGTGGCCTACTCACGGTGGTGAGGGAGGTTGCTTCGCTTCGGGTACTTGGCGGGTAGTTTGCCGCACCCGTAGGGGTCTTGGGTGGGGTGTTGGCTATTCACCGCGACCGTGTAATCCGCTTTTCGTTGCAGGCTCGAACGGATTGCGGATTCCTAGTATATCCAATGTATTCATCTGTGATCTGTAATGTCTATCATTGCTATATATTTATATATGATAACTATTTAGGCGTTGCTTATGTTTTACAGCCGCGCTAGTCAGCCCCCGCTCTGTCGTTAGTTAAGTAATCTAACGGGTGATGACGGGGCCCCGTGGCGAATGCGAATGGCATAAGCGTACGTCATAGTTTGGTTGTTTTCTGCAATGGTAGGATTAAATGATGGGACGCATTAAAAGAACTAATGCAAGAAAATAAACCAAGTAAAAGTCGATTGGAACACTTTGAAAACCACTCGGTTCTTTTCAAAACTAAACTTTTAAACGCGGAGCTTGAACCACTCCTTTTAAAAGCTATCTCGTTCCATCGATTAGATCAAGTTCACTACGTTCACGGTTTCGCCAAAATCATTCGTAGCCCTCCGTAATTCCACATGAATGGTCAAAAAGTATTCAAGCTATGTATTTTGACCAAAGTCAAGGCATAGTGATTGGTAGCTATTGGGTATTCATGTGCAGCATAGATAGATGCGTTGGTTTGGGACAGTCATGCTGCCATTTTGGCCAAAGTCAAGGGTAGGTACGGGTGGGTCCAAATTAACCAGGAGAATGACGGGTAGAACTTGACATGTGACTTATGATATTTTGGCCAAAGTCAAGGTCATAAGAGCATGGGGCAAAAATCCACATCGGGAGTTTCATAAGTACTGAAACTTGCTAGCGTTGCATACCATTTGGAGTGTGATGATTCTGGTAGGATTCCTTCGGTTTTATCACGCGATGATATTTGGATCCCGATCCTACTGTGAGTATATGCTACTCCTCGGGAAAACTCTCACTTAACGATCAATGCTATAAACTTAGTAGGTGTGTAGAAAGGTGTTAGCGGGGCTACGCCCACAGGGAAAAGAGGTTACTTAATTAAGGAACTTCGCGAAAGCGTTGGAAAACCTCCCTCGAAGTACCGACACTGGCCTGGCTGAACGGTTAAGCAAGTATTGTACGGTGAGATTGATCCTGACTAATCCTTTCTTTACGGTTTGAGAAGGGATTCGAGAGACGGTGGGAGCCATCCAGTTTAGACAAATTAAAAACCACTCTAAACTTGCAAGAGCATCATGCTAAAGTGTTTCTTTTCTCTCTCCTAATTGCAGCGACCATTCAACATGACCGAACTTAAGTTATTACTAGATAAAAACATATTGACAGGGCCAAACTACAAAGATTGGCTCAGGAATGTCAAGATGGCAATCACTTACGACAAGTTGGGGTATGTCCTTACCACCAAAGCTCCCCCTGTCCCAGGTCCCAAAACCAGTGTCGTAGATAGGGAAATCTACAAGACCTGGGAAATAGATTGCGCGAAGGCCAGATGCCTCGTACTTGCCTCGATGGACAACGAACATCAGAGGAGGCATGAGAATATGGACTTAGAGTCCATATTTCTTCATACAAAAGAACTGTATGGAGAGCAGTCTCGTATCGCAAGATACGAAGTGTCGAAGAAGTTGTTTTTGGCAAGGTTGGCCGTCGGATCATCGGTAGCGGAACACGTGCATAAGATGATTGGCTACATTGAGGAGCTCGCGGATCTTGGGACCACGTTGGAGAATGAACTCTATACTGATTTGATTCTCCAGTCCTTTCCTTCCACTTACGCCCAGTTCATTCTTAACTTCAACATGCAAGGAAAGGAGGTTGAACTTTCTGAGCTTCTGAACATGTTGAGGAGTGCTGAGGGCACCCTACAGAAGGGTAGGAAGACATCCACTTTTTTTGTAGGAGGATCTTCCTCTTCTAAGTCCAGGGCGAAAGCCAAGGGCAAGAAGAAGAAAGCCCCCGCCAAACCAAGAGGCGGTGTCGGTAAAGTGGATACGAAGGGAAAAGGAAAAGCAACAAAGGTAGCGGGAAAGCTGGTGGGGAAGGAAGAATGCTTCTATTGTCATAAAAGTGGTCACTGGAAACAGGATTGCAAGGCTTGGAAAGCCAGAACACAGGATTTGAAGCGAGTTGCAGCTTCAGCTTCAGGTGTGTATGTTATTGAAAACTGTCTATCAATAAACTCTACATCCTGGGTATTGGATACCGGATCAGGATATCATATCTGTAATTCTTTGCAGGCATTGAGAAAGCGTAGAGTTTTGAAGGCAGGTGACATGACCCTCAGAGTTGCAAACGGTGCTAGCATGGATGCTGAGGCCATAGGGGATTATCACCTAGGATTGTCGGATGGACATTTTTTGGTTTTGCGTAGTTGTTATTATGTACCAAATGTAACCTGTAATATCATTTCTGTATCTTTATTATCTAAAGAAGGTTATGAATTTGCATTTGTAAGTAATGTAGTGAACATTCACCTTAATCAAGTTTTGATTGGGTCAGGTACATTGAACAACGGAATATACGTATTAAACCAGCCACAGATTTTCAATGTCCAGAATACACATAAAAGAAAGTCTCCAGAAATCGATAAAACTTTCTTATGGCATTGTAGACTGGGTCACATCGATGAGAGAAGATTGAATAAGTTACATGCAGAAGGATATTTGGATTCGTTCGAATATCAATCGTATGCAACTTGTCAATCCTGTCTCAAGAGATGACAAAGACTCCGTTCACTGGACACGGAGTAAGAGCGAGCGAGCTCTTGTGACTCGTACACAGCGACGTGTGCGGTCCAATGTCTACACATGCACGAAGCGGTTATTCTTACTTCATTACTTTTACGGATGACTTTTCAAGGTACGGTTATGTCTTCTTAATGAAACATAAATCCGAGGCTTTTGAAAAATTTCAGGAATATAAGAATGAAGTAGAAAAACAAACAGGCAAAAGTATCAAGGCACTGAGATCTGATCGAGGTGGTGAATACTTGAGTGCCGAGTTCCTGGGTTACTTAAAAGAGAATGGAATTCTCTCTCAGCTTACTCCTCCATACACTCCGCAACATAACGGTGTATCGGAGAGACGGAACCGAACCCTTTTGGATATGGTATGGTCCATGATGAGTAATGCTGAGTTGCCGCGATCGTTCTGGGGATATGCGCTAGAATCAGCTGCATACCTTTTGAACCGAGTTCCAACTAAGACTGTGCCTACTATACCATATCAGATGTGGTGTGGGAAGAGACCCTATCTTAATCACATTAAGACATGGGGATGTCCAGCTTTTGTAAAAAAGCAGCATGCGGACAAGCTCGAGGCACGCTCAGTACAGTGCAAGTTTGTGGGATATCCAAAGAGCTTCAAGGGATATTACTTCTATAGCGAAGAGGAACAAAAAGTCCTTGTTTCTCGCCATGCCCACTTTCTAGAACACCAGTTCATAGAAAAAGAATTAAGTTGGAGCGCAATAGAACTGGAAGAAATTCCAGAACCACGAGCTATTACTGAAAGCTTGGTTGAACCAGAGGGTTCGAAAGATCAGGACTTTCCCACGCCACTCCGCAGGAGTAGTAGGCAGTCTCATCCGCCCGAGAGATACTACGGTTTTCTCATTGACGGGGATAGAGAGGATTGCATCATAGACTTTGATGAGCCTACTAGCTTCCAGCAAGCCATTCAGAGCGTCGACTCGGTAAAATGGCTGGATGCAATGCGGACCGAAATGGAGTCCATATACACCAACAAAGTATGGACGTTGGACATTGCTCCAGATGGGGTAAAACCCATAGGATGCAAGTGGATCTTCAAAAGGAAGATTGGTGTAGATGGACAGGTTGAGACCTATAAAGCTAGACTGGTAGCAAAGGGTTTTCGTCAGCGACCTGGTTTGGACTATGACGAAACCTTTTCTCCAGTAGCTATGCTGAAATCCATTCGGATCCTTCTTGCCATTGCTGCCTTCCACGATTATGAGATTTGGCAGATGGACGTAAAGACAGCTTTTCTAAATGGACATTTAGAGGAGTGTGTCTATATGGATCAGCCAGAGGGTTTCATTCAGAGTGGGAGCAGCGGAAAGGTGTGCAAGTTGCTTAAGTCCATTTATAGACTAAAGCAGGCATCACGGAGTTGGAACATCTGTTTTGATGAGACGGTCAAGAAATTTGGCTTTATCAAAAGTCCAGATGAACCTTGCATCTATTGTAGATTTGTAGCGAGAACTGTGGTATTCCTCGTTTTATACGTGGATGACATTCTCTTAATAGGAAATGACATTCCTATGCTACAATCTGTCAAGGGGTTCTTGTCATACAGGTTCTCCATGAAAGACCTGGGTGATGCCTCATACATTCTGGGTATCCGGATCTACCGTGACAGATCCAAGAGGATATTAGGACTTTCGCAGTCCAGGTACATCGACACCATACTGAAGAGATTCAGTATGGAAGATTCCAAGCGCGGTAATCTACCGGCTTGTCACGGGATCACCCTCTCCAAAGAGATGTCTCCCAAGACTGATTTGGAGAGGGATCGCATGTCTATTATACCCTACGCTTCTGCGGTAGGCTCTATAATGTATGCGATGTTGTGTACTAGACCGGATGTGGCTTATGCACTGAGTGTGGTAAGCAGGTATCAGTCAAACCCTGGGGAGAAACATTGGATAGCAGTAAAGAACATTCTCAAGTACCTGAGAAGGACTAAAGAGATGTTCTTGGTGTATGGCGGAAAAGACCTGCAGATTGAGGCCTTTGCTGACTCCAGGTTCCAGAGTGACAAGGATGATTCCAAGTCCATGTCGGGTTTTGTCTTTACCCTCAATGGAGGGGCGGTGTGTTGGAAGAGCTCCAAACAGGAAACCGTTGCTGACTCGACTATGGAAGCGGAATACATCGCTGCATCTGATGCCGCAAAAGAAGCTGTCTGGATGAGGAAGTTCTTGAGAGAACTTCAGGTGGTTCCGTCCATTGTTGACCCAATACCTCTGTATTGCGACAACAACGGGGCTATAGATTTAGCGAAGGAACCCAGGTCCCATCAGAAATCCAGACACATCTTAAGGCGGTACCACCTGATCAGGGAGATCGTAGATCGCCAGGAGATCGAGGTCCGGAGAGTTGCATCAGAGGATAACACTGCAGATCCATTCACCAAGGCCTTGCCCCAGACTCAGTTCGAGCGGCTGATCGAGATGATAGGTCTTCGATACGCCAGTACATGGCCTTAGTGCAAGTGGGAGATTGTTAGTGTATATGCCCTAGAGGCCATTACTGTATCATACTAGTTTGTATATTACTTGATGGAATCTTTGGATATTCACAGTTGTATATACAATCTTGCCCGAAATGGTAGTATGCTACTTGGTTTGTTTCTGCTTTAATATGTGCATGTGTTTCTTTTAGCATATTGCTGATATACATATTAGTAGAGCCCTTAGGATCTTTGCTTGATTACCAGCGTTGTGATGGCGCTCACACTCGTGGGAGCTGGGTGATCTTTGAGCACATCCTTATACTGGTCCCTAGTCGTTGGACTATCGAGACAGGGCATCGATACTCCGGAGTAGACTAGCGTATGCGCTTCTCATCCCAGCGTGGGAGACAGTCTGTCCCACAGCCGTCAGTACGTCGTACTTGAGATAGTATGCGGGTGCTCGTTAGGTTACGAGTACACTGGACAGGACTCGTCGGGAACTGTTGGTTGGTATTATACCTATCGTCAGTTATCAGTTCCCAGGTGACATGAGTACAGCTTAGTCCGCTGACTTGACACTGTCACTTCGCCTCGAGTGTGTTCCCACTGCACTTTGATTACTACCCTACCACGGCTCAAAGGAGTCATGCAAACAGGTCGTTTTTGGGTGCAGTCCCGAAGCATTTGGAGGCAGTGACGGTTAGACAGGATTCGTCTCTCCCGGTATTGGGGGTTGACATCGCGCTGTGTCCAGGAGAGCCATTACAGAGTAGTCCCTGGCCAGGGAAAACGAGATAAACTGGTAGGTTTCCAGTGTTATCTCAGGGTGTTCTGGGCTACACTCCGACACGACTTGTACCGCTATTAGGGGACTGACGTTCACCGCCCCCTAGGCCCGCCATGCGATGTATCAGACGAACAGACCGGACTGTACGGAGATTGTCACATACAGGCTCAGTAGGAGTTCGGATGGGGTTCACCCCGTCAGTCTTCTTATCGATATCTACATGTGGACCGTTACGTACAGCTAGTGCCGCTTGCGGTCTGTGGTTAAACCCACTGCCAGCGTAGTGTCGAGTCTTTAGAGTCCCACACAGAGAGCTATTCGCCTTTAGGAAAAATGAGTAGAGGTCGCATGGTTTTACGACAGGGTTCGTTCACATTCGCGCACTTGTGCACGTTTGCTGTCGGGACAGTTTATACTAGCGGGCTTTGGTTTAAGCCGGATCCTAGTATATGATTTGGGATTGGTTTTTCTCATTGTATTCGTGTTCCTCGGATCACGAATGTGGGTGCGTATGCACGGTTGCTTGAGATTGAGGGAGAGGACTTTGATTAGGGTTAATGACTATTGTCATTTTATTAACCCTAATGCTTATGTGTGTATTATTATTAATTGATATTAGTTTAATAATTGTGCATGGTTATGGTTGTTGACCATTTGACCCACCTTGACTTGTTGACCTTGTTGACACTTTGACCATCATCATTTCATTTGGAAGATGCTCTTTGATCCTTGCAATTTGCATTAAAAATGAAATGATAATGGTCATGTCTTGATTTAGCCATGACAATTATCTCACTAATTATCTAATTACAATAATTCACATATATGAGAGAATGCTTCATATTATTCTCTCATTCTATCATATCCTTTCTCTCTCTTGTTCTTCCTCTCCCTCAAGCTCTCTCCCTCTCATGTGTTGAGAAACACTTGAGCTTGAGAAAAACCCTCTCTTAATCATCTTTACTCTCATCTAGGGTTCAAGGACTAGCACTTCTTGCACCCTAGTTACTTCTAGCTTGGAGTTGAAGCCAAAGGTTGAGGCTTTCAGGTGGATCTTTTTTCGATGTGAGAAGACGACCAAGGTGACCTCCTTCCACCACTCCAAGGAGCAAGAAGAGAAGGACTTAAAGCCCAAGGTATAACCTTTCTAGCACTTAGCTAGTTACTAGTTTGCTTTAGCAAGTTTTTGTTTAGCAAAGATCCTTCTAGCTATAGTCCATGTTGCCTAAGCTCATAAAAATCCGATTTTTATTCCGTTTTCCGCCTCCCCGCAAGCACCGGGATGGGCAACGTGGACTTATAGAAGAAAGAAAAAATATATATATTCTTATATTTTTCTTTTTCTCTCAAGTGTTATTCTTCTCTTCTTGAAAAATATCCATCATCTTCTTCAACCTTGTGCTCTTGCTCTCTAGAATTTTCAAGTGAGCAAAATATTCATCAAGATAGGATTTTGAAGTGAGAAAAGCCACCACAACACCATTCTACACAAGTCTAGCCCACTTGTTTAGAGTGTTAGCTTCGATTTTCATTCTTGATCTTGCGAAGTTGCTAGCTTGGACAAAGCGGACTCCGGGTGGATCATCGGTGACCTAGAGGAGTTCAAGCGGAGCTTTTCCAAACCCCAAGTAGCCAAGGAGTCCAGCGTAGGGAGCTACAAAGGTTGTACTCTCCAAACCCTAGCTTTTCTTTCATATGATGATATGCAAGTTTTAGAAACCTTAATTTTCTAGGAACGATCCGATGTTTGTTAACTTAGCACCCTAAAGACTCCACCTTTGGTACATGTGATGCTTCCAAACCCTTCATGAGGTGCTAGGCTAACCCAACAGTATTGTCCTGACCAGATCATTCACCGGTGTGTCCCGAATGAGGAGTTCAAGAGTGTTCTATCTTTTAGTCATGATCAGGCATGTGGGGGTCACTTCGGTCCTAAAAAGACGGCGGAGAAGGTTTTGCAATGCGGTTTTTATTGGCCGACCTTGTTCAAAGACGCATTTGAGCATTGCAAAACCTATACACAGTGTCAACACACGGGTAGGATTTCCCGGAGAAATGAGATGCCCCAGCAACCCATCTTAGTAGTTGAAATTTTCGATGTTTGGGGTATTGACTTTATGGGTCCTTTTCCCAACTCCTTTGGGAATTTGTACATACTGCTTGCGGTTGATTATGTCTCAAAGTGGGTTGAAGCCATTCCATGTCTCACTAATGACAAAAAGGTTGTCATTAAGTTCTTAAAAGAAAACATCTTTTCGCGATTTGGACACCCACGCGCTATTATTAGCGATAACGGGACGCATTTCTGCAACATGTCTTTCGAGACTTTGATGCGGAAATACGCAATCAACTACAGACTTTCTACACCCTATCATCCCCAAACGAGCGGGCAGGCTGAGATTTTGAATAGACAGATCAAACAAATCCTAGAGAAGACTGTTGCGAAGAGTAGAAAAGATTGGTTGACCAAACTGACGGATGCTCTTTGGGCATTCCGAACTGCCTTTAAAACCGATCTAGGGATGTCTCCATATAGGTTAGTGTTTGGGAAGGCTTGTCACTTGCCAGTCGAGATTGAGCATAAAGCATTGTGGGCTATTAAGGAAATCAACTTTGACTTAAACCAAGCCTGCAACTTTCGGAAGCTGCAATTAAATGAGCTAAGCGAACTCCGCGATGAAGCTTATGATAAAGCTGTAATTGTAAAGAATAGGACTAAGGTATTTCACGATAAAAACATTTTGAGGAAAACATTTACACCTGGTCAACAAGTCCTTCTTTATGATTCACGACTACACCTTCACGCGGGTAAGCTTCGATCTCGGTGGAAGGGACCTTTTGTTGTGCGGTCTGTATACCCGCACGGGGCAGTTGAGGTAGAAAATGTTCAAAACGGCACATTTTTCAAAGTGAATGGGCACAGATTAAAGCCGTATTTTTCCACTGACCCCACGGAGAAGCTCCAGTTCTTACAGGAACCATTTTATCTTGATTAAAATTCCTCCGTCTCACCTCCATGTCCTGTATATTACCGCATCATTTTTTTGAATGGAGGTGGGTGAAAAGAATAAGTTTGGGGGAGGATCTTCACCTATATATTTTGCCCCCACTAATAAATTCCTCCTAGGCTTACAGGTTTTGTAGATATAGCGGTTGGCAACAGTGAGGACACTGTTGAAAACAAGTTTGGGGGAGGTTTGTGCTTATTTTTGCATCATTTGCTTATCATTTGCATAAGCACAAAACATTTCTTTAAAAACCTATAAAAATTTAAAATTTTTTCAAAACCCATAAAAATTTAAAAATTTTCAAAATATAAAAATATTTAATATTTAAAATTTTTTGTACATAAATAAGATAATAAAAGATTAGATAGTGAAAAATTACATCCTTGAGATTATAAAAATTTAAGAAAACCAAGAAAATTAGAAGTTTTCTTATACGAACTAGTAATAAGTAGTTATGAGCCGTTGTCCCAAGGGTTAGTGAGATGAAGGAAGTCACTAATCTGAGAATAAAAATAAGTCTGAAAAATAGTTTTTATTCTGAAAGCCAAACATTTTGAACGTTGATACCCTACTATACGCACTTACACACTTCTTGAAACTCGGGATAGTAGAGGATACCTTGAAATGCTCTTGTCTAAAAGCCAAATTATGAAGGAAATAAAAAATGAATAAAATATAAATGGTGAAGAGAAAAATGGACACTGGTTTTGTTATCGCCAAGGCAGCAATAAAAAAATATAGCGAGGGTGCCTCTTCACCTAGTGCCCTAAGGCCAACTGGTCTGGGAGTCACTGCTAAGCCTTAGGGGGTGCAAGACAAGGAAAAACACCTAATAAGCAAGCACATGAGTAATCGGTCGGTTAGTACCTCAAGAAGTATTAACGGTCGCATGAAAGTTTGTGAGCAATCTCATCTAAATATTCATTAATTGAAAAAGTACTGAAGCTGATGGACAAGAGTATGATAGCTTGAATTGAATTCTCCGGGTGTAGGGATGTTCTTTACACACACATAGGGTTATATGATCGATGTTTGGAAGAAAAATAGGAATGAAGAATAGGACAATGTTTTATTGAGGGGTTATGTGATTTCTAACATCTTTTCATGACTATTAAGATAGGGCTCATGACAACCGAAAAGCTAGCTTAGTTGGAAACCCTAATTTTCAAAGTCCTTCTTTTACAATTCTTGTCTTTAAATGTAATATTCACGATCTTCCTTTTATTATTGGATTTTTTGGATGCAATCCGCTGAAAACCCTCAGGAGACAACCCTCCTCCTACTAGGGACACCTAGAGGTTTAAAGGCTTGTTGCACGTGCTCAGTGCAATCGTGTTGCCTACGAAAGTATGCTAGTTAGTTTTTCTCTTTCTTTATTTTCTCCTTCTCTTTTTAATAAAAAATTTCGCTCGAGACGACCGAAAATAAGTTTGGGGGAATTTGATCAGTCGAAAATATTGCATTTTTAACACGGCAATTTCCCTATCTTTTGCATTCATCTAGAGGTGTTCGGTATTCATATTGCACATATTAGCAAAACGGTTGTAAAATACAAGATTACATGTGTTATACTCTAAAACCGGCTTTTTTAGGGAAATTGACTTTATTTCATGACATTGTATCATCGTTGTATTGTGCAACACTTGTTTCGAAGTCTGTGCAGGAAATTCCAGGAGAAAGGCCAAAGTTGTCAAAGTGCTGATAAAAATACGCCAACTCAAGGATTTGAAATTTGGCAATGATCTAGAAGTCATTCAGGGAATAAGAATATCATAAAGTACACCTGAAGACAGAAGAAGAAAATACCTGAAGTTTCAATCCCTAATACTCCTATTGGGCCGCGGATCCGCGGCCACATTGCTACGTCAGCACCTCTGCTTCACTCTGTTATTCTTCCCTCAGGTCCTACAAGTCATCAGGTCACTGAAAATTCAGGAAATCTCCAGAAGTTTCTCCAGTACAGCAAAGGGCTCCTTGTGCAAGCTAATGATGTCCAAGCTTCCAAAGCAAGCTTCACCTTAACTACCTTAAAAGCTTAGAACCTTCTCCCTAACCTCCTAGCTTAAGGTGGAAGCTAAACCCTAACTAACTAGTTTTATAAGCTTCTACCTAACTAACTAGCTTACAAGGGAAGCTAACCTAATCCAAGCTTCTTAAGGAAGCTAATCATTCCTAAGCCTATAAAAGGGACCCTAGGCTTCACTTGAAAAGGTTGTTGATTGTTGTTGAAAGTTGTTCCACTCTATCAACCAAACACTTACCACCTCCAAACCCTAACCCTAATCCAATCAAGAAGCCAAAAGTTCAAGATCTTTGAGTTCAAGCAAAGTAAGAATCATTCAAAGCCTTTAGAAGCGAAGCCGGACTTCATCGGAGCATGTGATCCAAGCCGATCTGCGACTCAAGGAGCCGATGCTACGCTAGATTCGACGATCTTGTTCCCTTCTCAAATTCTTGTAGTTCTTTGAGCAAAGTGTAACAAATTGTTGAATAAATAAAGGTGAGATTCTTTTAACTTGCTTATCTTTCAATTCAAGCATTATGATTCAATTTCGATTCTTGAATGTATTCTTTGTGATGATGCTTTAGTAAAACTCCGCTCGTGGAGGAGTCGAGACGATCGGTAGAATGATGATGTTGACGAATCTTTAAACATTTTCTTAAGTCCTATAACGATTGTAAATTCTTGAAAATTAAATGATCGATGATCTAGTTTCGATACGAAATGCGTTCTTGATTATTTTCGCACGGAACTAGAGATCAACGATCGATCATTTGATTTCCTAGAAGCTATCTTGTGAATGGGATTCATCGAAAGGACAAAGGATAAGATGAGGAAACCCTAATTCTTCGCAAGATCCTTAATCCTCGATAAATCGACAACGATTTAGCATCAATTCGTTAAAGGATAAGAAAAAGTAATTTCTAGTCTTCTTCACATCTATGATCTAATCGACTCCTACGAGCTACATTTCAATTTTTGATACATTAATCGATTGGAATTCTATCAATTCTTGTTCTTAATTTTTTAATGCTTTCTTGATTTTTGATGAGATTTAGATGATTCTTGAAATTCATTGATATAAATCATATAATCAAGTTTTCTTTTCTCTTCTCATTAATTTTCAATTCAAACAAACCAAATACGAACGAATCGTACAATCCCTGTGGACGATCCGCACTTACTAACGCGCTACAATTCGACATCGTTATTGATTGCGGTCAAATAATTCTTTGATTGTGATTTCTATTCATTTTCTAAGTCGACACATAAAGAAACGATCAATCAAATAGCGCCGTTGCCGGGGATCGTGCGCTAATTCGTTCTTTATTTCAAATTTGAGTTGAAAGATTTATTCCATTATAATTTTGAGATCAAAATTCGCACAAACTCTAAACGTGTTGTTGTGATTTGTTGCGTGGAAATCTGGAAGCTGTGGAGCAAGTGAATTTTTTTTCAAAATATTGCCGAGGACTCAGGGGCTGAACATAAGCTCTCTGGTAAATTTTTGTGCGGTGAACAGTGTAAACGGCGACGTTTCTGTGGCATTAGGGGACTACTGCGGCGTTTCCGCGGCTTGGTGGAAGCTTCTCTATACCAAAATTCTCAGGTGAATCCTCTACTTTCTTATCTCCTTCTTAATCTGCTCCAATTAACAATTTTCTGCAGCTTTCTTTGCAAAATTCGCAGCGCCGCAAAAAGCAATAAAAATTGTGCGTGTTTTTGATTTTTGGTTGTTTGCATATTAATACGGAAATTAAGGGGCACGGACAAATCCAGATTAGGTGGGGAGTTCATTACCCTTCCTAAGCCCTAAAAATCACAAACTTGCATCCGCATTACCCTCATTAACTAAAAAATATCTAGAGATGACTCTAAGGACCGTCGCGCTCAAATAGGATAGAAGAAAGCCGTGGGTAATTCTTTGCTTATTCGCGTTTCTTTTATGGTGTCTAAGGCAAGTGTGTCGAAGGCTAGTGGTTACTTAATTAGGCCCACTACTTACGTAGTGGAGAACCCCCCACTTACCTGGCACATACCTGGCCACAGGAGAGACAAAGAGGCAGTGGAGGATTGATCCTGCGATTTGTCTTTTGGCAGTTAGGAGCGGTCTAAAGCTTTGACCTAGGTGACCACTAGATTTTAGGGTTTTGCTTGTTGCATTTGTTGTGAACGCATCATATTTTTCAAAAATCCTTATCATTTTTCAAAACAAACACCACATTCATTCATTCCCCCTAATTATAAGTCACGCTGCCACTTGTACTAACCCTTTTTAGTGCAAGATAGGCTGGACACGGGATTCTAGTGCCCGTTTAGTCCGCGTCCCCCCGATCGACTCCGAAGTCGGTATTTCTACACTTACCTCTTCTTTACCCACCACCACACCCACATCGATGGATCCGTCTCCATTGAATTTCTTTACCACTAATCTGCCGCCGACCGTTGGTGCGCAGAATCCACCCCGCATCTCTCTCCAAGAGAGGTGCTATCCTATGCGAGGTCCTCTTTCGACCTGCTTATCCATTCCACAAGCCAACGGGGATAATTTTGAGATTAAACCCCAATATATCAACCTTCTACCCAAATATCACGGTCTCGAGACTGAGGATGCATATGTCTTTATTACAAAATTTGAAAATGTATGCGCAATGATGGGTACGTCACAACTTTCTGTGGATGCTATGCGTCTACGTCTTCTTCCATTTACCTTGTGCATTATAGCCGAGAAGTGGCTGTATAACACTACCGCACATTCCATTACGAATTGGGAAGAATTCGTTGCAGCATTCCTTAAGAAATTCTACCCTAATCACAAGACAGCTCGAGTCCGTAGCGAAATAAATCAATTCACCCAGCTTCCAAATGAACCATTTTCAAAATATCTTGACCGCTTCAAGGATCTGTTGGTTCAATGCCCACATCACGGAATCCCGAGATGGGAACTGTGCCGAATCATATATGAGGGCAGTAACCCTAACACTAAACAGAGCCTTGAAAACATGTGTCAAGGAAATTTTATGACCAAAGACGATGGTGAAGCTTGGAAATACTTAGAAGATTTCGCTGAAAAATCTTTACAGTGGGAGAGTCCATCGTTTAGGAGTGGCAATAAGAAATCGGATGTTTCCATAGAAGTTAGAGCTAAAATTTCAGCTTTACACATGAAATTCGACGCTATGGAAAACAAATTTTTAGCTGCCGCCCTAAATCAAATGTCACTCTCCAAAACTGTATGTGGATGCTGTTCTGATCCTTTTCACTTGACGGAAGAATGTCCGTTTCAAGGTCATGAGCATACCAATGCCGCATTTCAAAGACCTAGAAACGATCTGTATTCTTCCACATATAATCACGGTTGGAGGAATCACCCGAATTTTTCTTAGAACCAACAACACAATCAAAACACGGTTCCAAACCAAAACAATTTCCAAAGGGCTCTTCCACCACAACAGCAACCATTTCATGTAGCTCAGCACCCCTACCAATCACAAAACTTTCAACATCCAGTCAACACACATGCACCTGCACAGTTGACTGGTACTGATCTCTCTGCTTCACTCGAACGGACTTTTGAAACGTACATGAAACGAATGTCGGCTGAAGTTAAGTCTTCCCTCGATAAATTTGAGAAAAACTCTGACCTCCAGGCTCAGAGTTTAAAATCGATGGAAGCAGAAATTGCACGACTTAAAGCAGAAATGAGTGCGAGAGAAAAAGGGAAACTTCCGTCTCAACCCCAACCGAATCCTGGGCATTATAATGTAAATGCCGTCACAACGTTGAGATCAGGAAGAGTGCTGAATAACCATGTTGGGGAAGAAATTGATGATATTGAAAATCCTATCAATAACACCCCAGCTGAGACCCTTCCTCACACACACACTTCAAATTCTGATCCTTGTTCTTCTACCACACCGCCTTCTCACGAGCCTATTCTTCGTTTCCCACAAGGCTCGACACCTCAGCAAACCTCTTCTAGCTCTCCACAGATGATCCCCACCCCTCTTTTGGGATCACGTCTACCCCCACTTCCTTCTCCTATGATGGACCCAGCGCTTATTGCTAAAGCTCCTTACCCGAATCGATTAAGGGGTAACAAATCGAGTCCACATATGGAGAAAATTATGGAAATGTTCAAACAGGTTAATATCAACATCCCTCTCCTAGATGCTATTCAACAAGTCCCCGCTTATGCGAAAATTCTTAAAGACTTGTGCACTAGGAATAGGAAGACTCAAGTGCCAAAGAAGGTCTTCATGTCTAATAATATTAGCACTGCTTTTATCCCACAGCTACCAAAGAAACGTAAGGAACCAGGATGTCCTACGATATCGATTTCTATTGGGGGTAAAAACATCAACAGTGCTCTTTTAGACCTTGACGCAAGTGTTAACCTATTTCCATATTCTGTCTATGAGCAGCTAGGGATTGGAGAGTTGAAACCAGCTCACTGCACTCTCCAAATGGCAGACTGTTCAATCACCAAACCTAGGGGTGAACTAGAGAATGTGTTGATAATGGTCGGAGAATTTGTATTCCCTGTGGACTTCATTGTTCTCGATACACAACCTGTAGCAAACCCACGGAGTCAAATTCCGGTGATTTTGGGTCGACCATTCCTTGCCACTTCCAATGCTGTCATCAACTGTAGAAACGGTTCAATGAACTTATCATTTGGATATATGACCATTGAACTGAACATCTACAAAGTTGGAAGTCAGCCATCAGAACCCTCTGCTCATATTCTTGATGTGTGCTCTGTCCACGAGATTGCTCCCAAAAGTTGCGGAGTTGATGAACTTTGCTTTACAGATCTCGATGACACTACCACATCACTGTTTAACCTTGCACATGATCTTAGTGAGGACACCAATTCCACGCTTGAGTCTGACACTCCTGACTTATCACCACCCGTGTCTGTATCGTTCACAGGCTATGAGCTTCTTTGTGACTCCGAAAATCACTCGATGATCCCACCTTCTATTATTTCTCCGCCAGCATTAGATCTCAAAATTTTACCTTTTCATCTTAAATATGCATATTTAGGTGAGAATGAGTCTTTACCGGTTATCATATCCGCTTCTCTAGCATCAGACCAAGAGAATGCACTTTTGTCGGTATTGAGATCTAATAGGGAGGCGTTTGGTTGGACCATGGCGGACATCAAAGGGATTAGTCCCTTGATTATAGAACATCATATACATGTGATGGATGATGCTAGACCAACCCGAGAACCACAGAGACGGTTGAACCCCGTCATAAAGGAAGCGGTGATGAAAGAGATCGTCAAATGCTTTGATAATAGTATTATATACCCAATCTCCGATTGCCAATGGGTGAGTCCAATTCATGTCGTCCCTAAGAATTCTGGCATCACTGTTATTACCAATGAGGCAAATGAGTTGATTCAGACACGCGCCCAAATTGGGTGGCGTGTATGTATTGATTACAGAAAACTCAATGCCGCCACGAGGAAAGACCACTTTCCTCTACCTTTCATTGATCAGATGCTGGAACACTTAGCTGGACGTGAGTATTATTGCTTTATGGACGAATACTCTGGCTATAATCAGGTCCCCATTGCCAAAAAGGATCAAGATAAAACCACATTTACTTGTCCTTTTGGCACCTTTGCTTATAGACGCATGCCCTTTGGGTTGTGCAATACTCCCGCTATATTTCAGCGGTGTATGATGGGGATATTCTCGGACATGTTAGAGAATTTTTTGGAGATTTTCATGGATGATTTCTCGATTTTCGGAGACTCTTTATCAAATCTTGATGCAGTTCTTACTCGTTGCAAAGAGAAGAACTTAACCTTGAATTGGGAAAAATGCCATTTCATTGTCCAAGAGGGAATTGTGCTTGGACATGTTATTTCACGGAAAGGCATTGAGATTGACAGAGCTAAGATAGATGTCATTCAAAACCTTCCTCATCCCAAAAGCGTCAAGGATATCCGATCATTTCTTGGCCATGCAGGCTTTTACAGGAGATTCATTAAGGATTTTAGCAAAACTGCTAGACCTTTAACTCTTCTCTTGGCCAAGGATACGACCTTCCACTTTGACTCGGATTGTGAGGCAGTATTCGACTCACTCAAACACTCCCTCACTACAGCCCCTGTTCTATCGTCTCGAGATTGGGACTACCCCTTTGAGCTTATATGTGATGCATCAGATTTTGCGGTTGGTGCAGTCTTAGGACAACACATTGAAAAGATGCCACACGTGATCTATTATGCAAGTAAGACCCTGAATTATGCTCAAATTAACTATACAACTACCGAAAAAGAACTTTTGGTGGTTGTATTTGCATCAGAAAAATTCAGGCCTTACTTGATTGGCTCACCAATAGTTGTGTACACTGACCACTCCGCCTAGAAACATCTTTTGGTGAAGAAAGATGCTAAAGGTAGGCTAATACGTTGGATCCTTCTATTACAAGAATTTGATCTTTTTATCAAAGATAAGAAAGGATGTGAAAACGTTGTAGCCGACCATCTTTCACGCATCTCTTCTTCCCCTGTGACCCTGCCGATCAATGATTCTTTCCCAGACGAACAACTCTTGAATGTATCCGAGGAACCTTGGTTCAGGGATATTGTGAACTATCTTGCCACGGGACTTATACCCAGCGATTGGTCAAAACAGGACAAACACCGTTTTCTATCCTAACTAAAACACTTTTACTGGGATGATCCATATCTGTTTAAGTATTGTCCTGACCAGATCATTCGCCGGTGTGTCCCGAATGAGGAGTTCAAGAGTGTTCTATCTTTTAGTCATGATCAGGCATGTGGGGGTCACTTCGGTCCTAAAAAGACGGCGGAGAAGGTTTTGCAATGCGGTTTTTATTGGCTGACCTTGTTCAAAGATGCATTTGAGCATTGCAAAACCTATACACAGTGTCAACACACGGGTAGGATTTCCCGGAGAAATGAGATGCCCCAGCAACCCATCTTAGTGGTTGAAATTTTCGATGTTTGGGGTATTGACTTTATGGGTCCTTTTCACAACTCCTTTGGGAATTTGTACATAGTGCTTGCGGTTGATTACGTCTCAAAGTGGGTTGAAGCCATTCCATGTCTCACTAATGACAAAAAGGTTGTCATTAATTTATTAAAAGAAAACATCTTTTCGTGATTTAGACACCCACGCGCTATTATTAGCGATAACGGGACGCATTTCTGCAACATGTTTTTCGAGACTTTGATGTGGAAATACGCAATCAACCACAGACTTTCTACACCCTATCATCCCCAAACGAGCGGGCAGGCTGAGATTTCGAATAGACAGATCAAACAAATCCTGAAGAAGACTGTTGCGAAGAGTAGAAAAGATTGGTCGACCAAACTGACCGATGCTCTTTGGGCATACCGAACTGCATTTAAAATCGATCTAGGGATGTCTCCATATAGGTTATTGTTTGGGAAGGCTTGCCACTTGCCAGTCGAGATTGAGCATAAAGCATTATGGGCTATTAAGGAAATCAACTTTGACTTAAACCAAGCCTGCAACTTTCGGAAGCTGCAATTAAATGAGCTAAGCGAACTCCGCGATGAAGCTTATGATAACGCTGTAATTGTAAAGAATAGGACTAAGGTATTTCACGATAAAAACATTTTGAGGAAAACATTTACACCTGGTTAACAAGTCCTTCTTTATGATTCATGACTACACCTTTACGCGGGTAAGCTTCGATCTCGGTGGAAGGGACCTTTTGTTGTGCGGTCTGTATACCCGCACGGGGCAGTTGAGGTAGAAAATGTTCAAAGCGGCACATTTTTCAAAGTGAATGGGCACAGATTAAAGCCGTATTTTTCCACTAACCCCATGGAGGAGCTCCTGTTCTCACAGGAGCCATTTTATCTTGATTAAAATTTCTCCGTCTCATCTCCATGTCCTGTATATTACTGCATCATCTTTTTGAATGGAGTTGAGTGAAAAGAATAAGTTTGGGGGAGGATCTTCACTTATATATTTTGCCCCCACTAATAAATTCCTCCCAGACTTACAGGTTTTGTAGATATAGCGGTTGGTAACAGTGAGGACACTGTTGAAAACAAGTTTAGGGGAGGTTTGTGCTTATTTTTGTATCATTTGCATATCATTTTCATAAGCACAAAACATTTCTTTAAAAACTTATAAAAATTTAAAAAATTTTCAAAACCCTTAAAAATTTAAAAAATTTCAAAATATAAAAATATTTAATATTTAAACATTTTTGTACATAAATAAGATAATAAAAGATTAGATAGTGAAAAATTACATCCTTGAGATTAGAAAAATTTAAGAAAACCAAGAAAACTAGAAGTTTTCTTATATGAACTAGTAATAAGTAGTTATGAGCCGTTGTTCTAAGGGTTAGTGAGATGAAGGAAGCCACTAATCTGAGGATAAAAATAAGTCTGAAAAATAGTTTCTATTCTGAAAGCCAAACATTTTGAACGTTGATACCCTACTATACGCACTTACACACTTCTTGAAACTCGGGATAGTAGAGGATACCTTGAAATGCTCTTGTCTAAAAGCCAAAGTATGAAGGAAATAAAAAAAATGTATAAAATATAAATGGTGAAGAGAAAAATGGACACTGGTTTTGTTATCGCCAAGGCAGCAATAAAAAAATATAGCGAGGGTGCCTCTTCACCTAGTACCCTAAGGCCAACTGGTATGGGAGTCACTACTAAGACTTAGGGGGTGCAAGACGAGGAAAAACACCTAATAAGCAAGCACATGAGTAATCGGTCGGTTAGTACCTCAAGAAATATTAACGGTCGCATGAAAGTGTGTGAGCAATCTCTTCTAAATATTCATTAATTAAAAAAGTACTGAGGCTGATGGACAAGAGTATGATAGCTTGAATTGAATTCTCCGGGTGTAGGGATGTTCTTTACACACACGTAGGGTTCTATGATCGATGTTTGGAAGAAAGATAGGAATGAAGAATAGGATGATGTTTTATTGAGGGGTTATGTGATTTCTAACATCTTTTCATGATTATTAAGATAGGGCTCATGACAACCGAAAAGCTAGCTTAGTTGGAAACCCTAATTTTCAAAGTCTTTCTTCTACAATTCTTGTCTTTAAATGTAATATTCACGATCTTCCTTTTATTATTGGATTTTGTGGGTGCAATCCGCTGAAAACCCTCAGGAGACAACACTCCTCCTACTAGGGACACTTAGAGGTTTAAAGGCTTGTTGCACGTACTCAGTGCAATCGTGTTGCCTACGAAAGTGTGCTAGTTAGTTTTTCTCTTTCTTTATTTTCTGTTTCTATTTTTAATAAAAAATTTCGCTCGAGACGACCGAAAATAAGTTTTGGGGGAATTTGATCAGTCGAAAATATTGCATTTTTAACACGGCAATTAACCTTTCTTTTGCATTCATTTAGAGGTGTTCGGTATTCATATTGCACATATTAGCAAAACGGTTGTAAAATACAAGATTACATGTGTTATACTCTAAAACCGGCATTTTTAGGGAAATTGACTGTATTTCATGACATCGTATCATCCTTGTATTGTAAGTCCGCGGCGGCGCCCCGGCCGTCGATCCGACGCCGGAAACGCGGAAACAAAAACTTTCAAAAACAATTGAACCGGCACCACCGCGCACTTTTCACCCGGATCAGGCCATTAACCTAACTACTAGAAAACATAAAGATGGGTGAAGAGATATACCAAGTGATCCGTGTCCTTCGGTCTTCGTCTCCACTCCGATCTCCCGCGGATACTTCGTCCGTCACGTTCTCGTCGGAAAGGGCACCACGTAGCCGAATACTTTTACGGGCTCCCACCTCTTGACCGAGGCAACTCGGGCGCGAAGTTGGCTAGCCGACGCGTCCAAGATTTGCTGTAGAATAGTGTAGTAGCCATGTCTCTTTGGGGTTTATGAGGTTGCCATTGATGGAGGGATCAAGAACTTTGCAAGAAGAATGGTGTATATTTTTCAAGCATGAAAAATGAGAGATGTATTTTTTCTCACACTCAAAAATCAACCTCTCCCTCTCTTGCAATATGGCCGGCCCTCTCTCCTCTTGAAGAAGATTAGAGAGAGAAAAAGGGCATCTCAATCTATATAGAAAAAGAATGATAAAGGAAAAAGGCTCATATCAATATCACACTCATTTCTCATTTGATGCAAGACAAATGATGCAAAAGGAATATAATGATGATAGTCATATCATGAAGCTAAAAAGTGCAAGAAAACCCCTCCACAAATGTTATTTGCAAATGTGCAAATAACCCCCTCCATCGAAAGTCCGGCCGTGAAGGATCAAAGGAAAACCGACCGGAACGGAATGCAAACTGGCAACTTCAGAAAACTGATCCCGTAATAAATTACAGGAAAACCCCGCTACTGCAAATACATGCCCGCATTTGTATTCCCACTGAACGCAAATGCAAAGAGACAAAACTACACTATCTAATACTAGGATCCGGCTTAAGCCAAAGCCGGCTAGTAAAAAACCGTCCGATCACGATCCGTGCAATACCGCACGTATCTGATCGGACCCTGCCATATCTCCATACGGCCACTACAGCGTTTCGCCCGAAACCTGAGTAACTGTGTGTGGTGGACTCTAAAGACTCGTCAATACTATGGCTGTGGATTTAACTACTAGCACGTCAGAGGTATAAGCCAATATGTGACGGGCCACCAGCTATTGACCAAAAGGGACGTCGATGAGCGAACTCATCCTGACACCCTACTGAGCCTTTCAGTGACAATATCCGTACAGTCCGGTCCGTTCGTCTGTGAGCATCGCATGGCGGGCCTAGGGGGTTGGTAAAAGTCAGACCCCCAATAGCGGTACAAGTCGTGTCAGAGTGTAGCCCAGAACACCCTGAGATACTACTGGAATACCTACCAGCAAATCTCCTGCCTTGGCCAAGGACTTTTCATGTTCTGGCTCTCCTAGACACAGCGCGACCTCACCCCCAATACCGGGAGAGACGAACCCCTGCAGATCCGCTCACTGCCTCCATGTGGCTCGGGACTGTACCCAACTAAAACCTGTTTGCACGACTCCTTTGAGCCGTGGTAGGGTAGTAATCAAAGCACAGTGGGAACTCACACGAGACAAATGACGATCTCAGGTCGATGAACTAACTTGTACACATGTCACCAGGGAACTGCTACCTGACGTCTGGTATAATCCCAACTAGAAGGTTCCCGGCGAGTCCTGTCCGGTGTACTCATAACCCAATGAGCACCTGTATACATCTTAGGTGAACCAACTGACACCAGTGGCTTGTGAGACCGGCCACCGCCCCTCGTCGGGGTCTCGACTGTATACACTAGTCTACTCTGGAGTATCGATGCCCTATCTCCAAACTCCCACGACTAGGGACCTTTTAAGGATTTGCTTATAAATCCCAGCTCCCACTTATATGATCGCCCTCATACTGCTGGCAGTCAAGCAAGAATCCTAGGGGCTCTATCAATGTGCAATAGCGACTCGTAAGGTCACCTAAAGCAGTATACGATGATAAAGGTAAACCAGATAGCATACTATCATCTTGAGTAAGGTTGTCCTACTGGGACAGGTCCTGCCCTCAATCATTGCAATCACGTGCCTGTGATCCAATAATTGACTATGAGGGCACTATCTCCAACATGTATTGTGCAACACTTGTTTCGAAGTCTGTGCAGGAAATTCCAGGAGAAAGGCCAAAGTTGTCAAAGTGCTGATAAAAATACGCCAATTCAAGGATTTGAAATCTGGCAATGATCAAGAAGTCATTCAGGGAATTAGAATATCATAAAGTACACCTGAAGACAGAAGAAGAAAATACCTGAAGTTTCAAGCCCTAATACTCCTATTGGGCCGCGGATCCGCGGCCACATCGCCACGTCAGCACCTCTGCTTCACTCTGTTATTCTTCCCTCAGGTCCTACAACTCATCAGGTCACTGAAAATTCAGGAAATCTCCAGAAGTTTCTCAAGTACAGCAAAGGGCTCCTTGTGCAAGCTAATGATGTCCAAACTTCCAAAGCAAGCTTCATCTTAACTACCTTAAAAGCCTAGAACCTTCTCCCTAACCTCCTAGCTTAAGGTGGAAGCTAAACCCTAACTAACTAGTTCTAGAGGCTTCTACCTAACTAACTAGCTTACAAGGGAAGCTAACCTAATCCAAGCTTCTTAAGGAAGCTAATCATTCCTAAGCCTATAAAAGGGACCCTAGTCTTCACTTGAAAAGGTTGTTGATTGTTGTTGAAAGTTGTTCCACTCTATCAACCAAACACTTGCCACCTCCAAACCCTAACCCTAATCCAATCAAGAAGCCTAAAGTTCAAGATCTTTGAGTTCAAGCAAAGCAATAATCATTCAAAGCCTTTAGTAGCGAAGCCGGACTTCATCGGAGCATGTGATCCAAGCCGATCCGCGACTCAAGGAGCCGATGCAACGCTAGATTCGACGATCTTGTTCCATTCTCAAATTCTTGTAGTTCTTTGAGCAAAGTGTAAAAAATTATTGAATAAATAAAGGTGAGATTCTTTTAACTTGCTTATCTTTCAATTCAAGCATTATGATTCAATTTCGATTCTTGAATGTATTCTTTGTGATGATGCTTGAGTAAAACTCCGCTCGTGGAGGAGTCGAGACGATCGGTAGAATGATGATGTTGACGAATCTTTAAACATTTTCTTAAGTCCTATAACGAGTGTAAATTCTTGAAAACTGAATGATCGATGATCTAGTTTCGATGCGAAATGCGTTCTTGATTATTTTCGCATGGAACTAGAGATCAACGATCGATCATTCGATTTCCTAGAAGCTATCTTGTGAATGAGATTCATCGATAGGACAAAGGATAAGATGAGGAAACCCTAATTCTTCGCAAGATTCTTAATCCTCGATAAATCGACATCGATTTAGCATCAATTCGTTAAAGGATAAGAAACAGTAATTTCTATTCTTCTTCACATCTATGATCTAATCGACTCCTACGAGCTACATTTCAATTCTTGAAACATTAATCGATTGGAATTCAATCAATTCTTGTTCTTGATTTTTTAATGCTTTCTTGATTTTTGATGAGATTTAGATGATTCTTGAAATTCATTGATATAAATCATATAATAATGTTTTCTTTTCTCTTCTTATTAATTTTCAATTCAAACAAAACAAATACGAACGAATCGTACAATCCCTGTAGACGATCCGCACTTACTAACGCGCTACAATTCGACACCGTTATTGATTGCGGTCAAATAATTCTTTGATTGTGATTTCTATTTATTTTATAAACCGACACACAAAGAAACGATCAATCATGCACAAAACGTGCACGACATCGGCAAAAACCCTAGCTAGGGTCGCTAAACTACGCAACACCAAGTCTAGACTCCGATCATCCCGATCGCGCAAACACAACACAATTAAATACGAGGAAGATAATATAAATAAGCTCGCAACGACCAATTGAACCCACGTCCAAAATTCACCGAAACCTAGTAAGCAACTTATCGCAAAATTTTGCACAAGTCTAAAGCTAACACAATTCTAGCGATATCAAATATCTTCAAACAGCTTAACTAAGTTAACCAAATCACTTCCATAATTTTATACTCGCCCAATTTTGTTTCAATAAAACCTAGTAAGTTAAAAACTCCATTCGACAAATTAGGAATTAACAATTATCATTTTTCTCACTAGGTTAAGTTTTTCCCAATCTTTAATTTACAATTAACCCATTCATCAAGTTAAAACCCTAACTTGAACTTCTTTAAAATTATTATGAATGAATTAAACATGAGTTTAAATCTATATTAATCAATTTATTAGCTAGCTAAGTGATTTAATACAAAAAATTAAAGATTTGGATTTGAAATTATACCTCTTCAAGAACATACCAAAGCAACTAGATTCATCATCTTTTGCCTCCAAAAATCATGTTTTTCTTGAAGATCCATGCTAGTTTAGTGAAAGGAAATGATGGGTTAAGATTTGTTTAGGAGTTTTGTGAATTTATTTAAGAAATTTTAAGGATTTATTGAGCTTGGAAATGTTAAAAATGGGGAATGAAAATAAGTGGGCAGCATGAGGAGGAGACTCGGCCATGAGGGTGTGTGGGGGGGGGGTGTTTTGTGTAAAATGTGAAGAAAAATCTAGCAAAAGCAATAAATGTTCATTAATGCACAATTATCTTCAAAGCCACCTCATTCTTTCTTTTTAAAAATAAATTCCTTTTAACACAAATATCTAGATATTTTTATGGATGGATTAACAAAAAAATCTAATGATTAGTTTAGCATAGATTCACATTAGGAGTGATTAATCCAAACCAAAAATGTAATTACCACTAATTAAGTGCAAAAATAACACATTAAAATAATATTTAATTAGGAAAAAATTCTATGTGAACCAAAACTTTCAATTGACCCCCAAAGCCTGCGCACTAGCTTCATTCTAGCTAAAATAGGTGCCGTCAAGTCTATACAGAAATTTGATCACAATCGGGTTAAAATGGAAAACACCGACTATTTTACCCTAAAACGGAAAAATTCGCATAACGATTTCTAAAACATTACTGGGTGACTGATGTGATCATCACCTACTGCTGGCGTATTGATGAGTCTTTAGAGTCCCACACAGAAGTTCCCTGGTTCAAGCGAAACAATGTAGGACACATAAGCGATATGTGTGTGGGCCTGATTAAATGCGTGTATGTGATACCGTATTGTAATCTGGCAGTTATCTGTTATCGGTTCGGTTATATGTGATATAACCTGATTATTGAATCAAGTGTTGATTTGATAATTTGATATACAGATATATGATATTAGTCGGTCATATGTGATATAACCGGATTATTAAATCAAGTGTTGATTTAATAATGTGATATATATTATATGTTATATAATTATATCGTAACTAATATCATTAGCTCACTAATTATTCTTCATAATATATATATATATATATATATATATATATATATAATAATGAAGCATGGCATAAATTTCCATTTTTGAGAAAAATAGAAAAAAGGTGGAAAATGAGAGCATGGTTGCAAGCATGGGCTTTATTCATAGTTTATTCATCTCGACTCACTATTCAAGCATGGTTGCAATTTTATATTGCAAAATTACATACTTGAATGAGTGGGGGTCAAGAGCTGCCATCCATTCTAAGCTCATTCTCAACACATAGCCATTTTCTTGAGTTGCTCCCATGGTTGCTCTCTAGCCTATTCTTCTTCCTCAATTTCTATAGTTCAAGCTTCAACCCTCGCATGTGATGTGAACCATGATGCTTGAACACAAACTTGTGAGCTTTTAACATCCTCTACTTCACTATCCTACACTTGACTAGCGATCGAGTGTATCGTGTTTACTATGCTAAAGAGTTTAGTGTAGAGGTAGCTTGAGTTGGAGGGACTTCGCGTGGATCATCTTCGGCACGTAGGTCATCGGAGGATGTTCGTCCAAAGCCTCAAGTGTGTAGGTTATATGTATGCCCTAGAGGCCATTATTGTACATATGATGTATATTATAGTGGATTCTTGGACATATATAGAGAGGACTTTCTTGCTCGACATGATAGTATGCTATCTGGTTACCTTTATCTTAATAAGTAGACCGGTATTTATACTGTCTTGCTCTCACATGTTGATAAAGCCCTTAAGATATGTACTTGACTCTCAGGACTATGATGGAGATCATACAAGTGGGGCAGGAGTAGTTCACAAGTACATCCTTTAATTGTTCCTAGTCGAGGGAATATCGAGACATCGCATCGATATTCCAGAGTAGACTAGTGTATGCGATTCTTGACCCATATGATGGGCGATGGATGATCCCACATCCATTGGTGTTTGACATCAGAGATGGTATATGGGTGCTCAGTGGAGACTGGGTACACTGAACATGACTCGCCGAGGACTCCTATGTGGTAGTATACCTATCGTCGGATAGCAGTCCTCTAGTGACACTGGTACAAGTTAGTCTATAGACCCGAGATCGTCATAGAGTCTTGTGTGGATCCCACTGTGCTTTGATTTCCTCCCTAGCATGCTCAAAAGGAGTTGTGTAAACATGTGGATTTTGGGTACAGTCCTGAGTCACATGGAGGCAATGAGCGATATGAGGGGTTTCGTCTCTCTCAGTATTGGGGGTTGATGTTGCACTATGCTCGATTGGCTATAACTGGAAGTCCCTGGCCAAGGATGCTGCCAAGATTTACTGATAAGTGTTATCAGTAGTTTCTCAAACCGTTATAGGCCAGACATCGGCATGACTTATCACGTTACTGGGGTTTGACGATTTCCACCCCTAGACATGATATGCGACATATCGGACGAAGAGACCGGACTGTACGGTAGTGTTACTGATAGGCTTCATGGAGACTATGGACAGGCTTGCTTGTTGATCTTCATATCGCTCAATACCCGGGTAGCTATTACGTCCAGGTAGTACCGCTGACGGCTTGTAGGTGACTGATATGATCATCACCTACTGCTGGCGTATTGACGAGTCTTTAGAGTCCCACATAGAAGTTCCCTGGTTCAAGCGAAATGAAGTAGGACACATATGTGATATTTGTGTGGGCCTGATTAAATACGAGTATGTGATACCGTATTGTAATCTGGCAGTCATCTGTTATTGGTTCGGTTATATTTGATATAACCAGTTTGTCGAATCAAGTGTTGATTCGATAATGTGATATACAGATAAATGATATTAGTCGGTCATATATGATATAACCGGATTATTAGATCAAGTGTTGATTAAATAATGTGATATAAATTATATGTGATATAATTATATATTAACTAATATCATTAGCTCACTAATTATTCTTCATTAAATATATATTAATATATATGATATATATATATATAATAATGAAGCATGGCATTTAGATTTCTATTTTGTGAAATTAGAAATGAGGTGGAAAATGAAGCATGGTTGCAAGCATGGGATTTTCTTTAGTTTATTCTTCTTGACTCACTATTCAAGCATGATTGTAATTTTATATTGCATAATTCCATGCTTGAATGAGTGAGGGGTCAAGAGTTGCCATTCCTTCTTGCTCATTCTCAACACTTAGCCATTTTTCTTGAGTTTTCTCCCATGGTTGCTCTCTAGCTTCTTCCTCCTCCTCTTGTCATGGTTCAAGCTTCAACTCTCACATGTGATGTGAATCATGAAGTTTGAACACAAACTTGTGAGCTCTTTACATCTCCTACTTCACCATCCTACACTTGACTAGCGATCAAGTGTAGTGTGTTTCTTATGCTAAAGTGTTTAGTGTAATAGCTAGCTTGAATTGGAGGGCCTTCGCGTGGATCATCTTCGGCACGAAGGTCATCGGAGGAAGCTTCTTCAAAGTCTCAAGAGAAGCCTAGTGGAGTCGCGGGACTAATACATGGAGAAAGTGAAGAGAAGGACCGTCTACAAAGGTTGTATTCTTGTTCTCTTGATGTAAAAGTAGTTTACATTGCTATTTTCTAAATCTCTAGTTAAAGATTCTTAGTTTAGAGTTGCTTAGCATGACAAAAATTTGAAAATGGCATGGACGATACCTCCCGAAATCTTGCTGTCGTGCTAGGGAACCTTACAGTGGTATCAGAGCCAAGCTAGAGATTTAGGCAGATTGTGTTAGATTACGAAACAGAAACTACTCTGAAACTTGCAACACCAAAAACTGGATTCTGTCGAATTTTAAATGAGCTCTAAAATTTTTTTTAAACAACTAAAGAATTTTCTATGAGACATTAGATGAACACAGAAGAAATTTGAACCCAAACGGCCGGATTTTGGCCGAGCACATATGCTCAAAATCCGAGCAGGCCGGACCCCTCTGGGAATTTTGGCTTCAAATTTTTTTTGTGTTCTGGTATCTGGGTTTTGGCGTTTCAAGTGTTGTTTGTTTTTGCTAAAATTTCATGAGATGCTATAAGGGCAACTCGAAGTGTTTTGTATTCCTAATTCTAACAGTTTTTCGGTTTATTTAGACGGTGTTAAAAAGTTCGAACGGATATCAAATACCCACTTTAACCCTTGCTGAAATTTTTTCCAAGAGTTGGATTTTTTCCAAGTTTAAGAACATTCAAAGATCATGCAAGTAGTGCGATGGACCCTCTAGAAGAACAAAACCTTAACTCGATTCTGTGACCATCGAACTGCCACTAAACCCTAGGGTTTGTGGTAGTTCAGCGGTGCCACAGGTGAGGCATTGATTGGCCTTTCTACGACTGGTTCATTGGTACTGTGGCATGTGATGGATACTTTTAAACTACGCTCAAGTGTTGAGCTTTTTGGGTAATTTTGGGTGTTTGTTGATTTGATCGGAATGTTTAACATCGTCTAGCTATTTGATGACATGTGATGTTATGTGCTGCTTGGATATGTTATATTAGATTGTCGTGTTTTTAAATAGCTGGGGGTTTTATGTTAGATGAGTGTTTTTATTTTCATTCATGTAAAATTCATTGTATGTAATATTCTTTTATTGGGGCACTTCCGGGTTGAGGATGATGTCACCATTGTTGTATTTTATTTACTTTTCCGCATTAGGATAGACCCAAGGCGGGGAGCACAAGTAACCGGCTTCTAGAGTCCAGTGGGAGACCATCTCGAGGAGTCGAGTCCAGGTCTCCTAACTCTAGAATTGGTAGGTTTCTTGCTGCTCTTGTAGGGGTCCAGGTATGTGGGTTTAGCTATTCATCATGACCGTCGAATCCGTGTTTTAAACTGGCTTAACTTAAAACACGGAATTCCTAGTATATCCAATATTTCATATGTTATCTTCTGCTGCTGATATTCTGTGATGTGATCACTTTATATGCGTGAGACGAATGCTTTATTATTGTATATATGATATATAATAAACGTTGCTTATGTTTTGCACCCGCGCTAGTGCCGCCCCGCTATGCCGTTAGTTAAGTAATCTAACGGTGAATAACGGGACACTGTGGCGAATGCGGATGGAACTAGCGTATGTTGTATTTTCGTTTCTTCTGTGATTCATAGGAAGATTAATTGATGGGACTTCATTAATAAGATTAATGAAAGAAAAGAAACCTAAAAGATGTTGTAGAATCAAATTTTCAAAAAGGGTAGCTCTAGTTTTTGCTTTGCATAGCGGTATTCCTTGTAGAATATCCATCACCTTATATGATAAGGAAAGATCTGAGATCCCTTCACCGGGAGTGACCACTTTAGCGAAACTAGCAGATGCTACAACCCGCTCGGTTAGTTTTTGATTGCCTTTTTAGTTCTTGATTTGCATAGCAGTATTCCTTGTAGAATATCCAGCACCTCATTCGATGAGGAAAGAGTCGAGATCCCTTCACCGGGAGTGACCTCTTTAGCGGAACTAGTAAAAGCCTAAAAATCACTCCTTTTCAAAATCACTCGATTCTGCATCGATATAAAGTTCATTACGCAAAAAGGTTTTCTTAAAATCCTGTCGTAGCCCTCTGTCATTTCAGATAGGTACTACTTAGTATTCTTGCTACGTTTGTTGACTATATTAAGGCGTAGTGTGCGGTAGCTAATTAGTGCTTATCTGCTAAAGCATGAGATGCGATTGGATTAGGGTAGTCGTGCGACTTTGTTGACTATGTTAAGGGTCGTACGGGTGGGTTTAATTCAATCAGGAAATGACGGGCTGAACTTAGCTAGCGCTTATGATTTGTTGACTATGTTAAGGTCATAAGTTGCTAGGGGAAAAATATTATATCGGGAATTTCAAGTGTTGAAATTTGCAATGAGATTGCATACCTTCTATGAGATAGTTGGATCCCGATACCCACTGCGAGTAAGAGTTACTCCTACGAGAGTTTTACACATCATAATTAGCCAATCAAGTAGCTGTCTAGAATGGGGTTAACGGAGTTACGCCCCTGGGAAAACGAGGTTTATTTTAATTAGGTCCATGCGAAAGCACGGGGAACCTCCCTCAAAGTACCGGCACTGGCCTGGCTGAAAGATTGACCAACTTGTAAGGTGTAATTAATCCCGGCTAGTCTTACCTTTTAGGGTTTGAAGGAAGATTTGATAAAAACGGTGGGAGCCATCCTGACTAGATAAGACAATAAACCAATCAAATCTTGCAAAGTGCACACGCAAAGTGATTATCCTTCTCTCTCTCCTAGTAGCTGTTAGTTATATGTATGCCCTAGAGGACATTACTGTACATGAGATGTATATTGTAGTGGATTCTTGGACATATACAGGGAATACTTTTGTCACGTCCCGAAAGTACGGAACATGACCGGCACGTAAACTACGAACGTCTCGAGGCGTACGTAATCTAAGTAAACCGAAAACCCAGAAATCCAAACCAAGAAAAGTAGTAGAGTGCAAGAAAAACCAATTTAAAGAAAGTAGTTTCAATAGCATAAGCCGAATTATGCGGTTTTTTAAAAACATCAAAAATTTACTGAAAATTTCGGCAGAGTCTCCTTTGTAAATACTGGCCCCCAAATGGGATACAACATGAATAGTATACGAAATCAAAAAAAGGCATCCCCAAGCGGGAGCTAGCTCTTCGTCAATCGACGGTCACAACCACACAAGCAATATAATATACAACGCCAACGGCGAGGATCAAAAACTCAAAAGGAAACTCAAAACCACAAGAAAAAAAAAACGCGCGACTCTAAGGTCGAAAGAATAACATCACTGGTCTCTATCTCAAAAATAAATACATGTTTGGTTGATGGAACTTCTAGATACAACAGAATAATGATATACAAGATATATAATAGGGGTACGATACAAGTAAACCCACCTACTAGCAAATCACCCGAACGAAACTATGCCCGCAAAGCCGTAAAGAAACCTGTACGGCAAACCTGCAAGAAACTGGGGCACAACGGGGGTGAGTTGCCAACTCGTGAATAGAAAAACATCTACGCACAGAAATCACATAAATAACGCAACCTAGGTCAATGATCATAATATATCCTCAAATATATGTATAACATGCAGTTTATAACAATGGCTAGGGTAATATCTAACCCGAGTGTGATCTCATGTGCCCGTGTCAGTGCCTCAGGTAGCAATATATCATATGAATGAGGTATGAATGCATGAAAACAGAATACATGTAAATGAAGAAACTGTTTTCATAAATTAGTGAGATTTCCTTTGTATTTTTAAAATGAGGTATCATAAATGAAATCAGTATCAACAGTGTCTAGCATCGACACAAAACATAAATCTCAATGTCTCAAAACCTCAGGCTCCGGCTATCCGGACTGGCCTGTATCATCAAATTTCAGTACCTCAATATCTTGAAATCTCAATGTCTCAATCTCAATATCTAGGGCGCCGTCAGTCCAGACCGGCCCCTACCATCCATCTCAAGACCACGACGGTATCCTCCGGATATCCGACGCGTCGGGTAATATCACCGGTAGGTAGTGCTCCCCTGCCAGGCTCAACGTCAACAACACGGCCTTCTCGCCCCGGGGTACCTTACCGGGCCCACCATGTACCCGAAATGGTTCATCCAACTCCTCGAATCGGGTCTTGAAATCCATCAGCAAACTCATGGTGGACGACTCATACATCTTGGGAAAAACCGCGCTTTTCATTTAAAAAGAGAAAGAAGAAGTTTGTATATGTTTTGCGGTTTTCCCCAAATCCAGAAAATCTCATGGAAATCCGAATCCAAAACCTCAATAGCACGTAAAAAGTGAAGATATGCATAAGAATCCATGAATGCGGCATAACAATGAATAACAGTATGCCTGAAGTAGCAGGTAATAACTACAATGTCTAAACTAACATATAAGGCAAGTACACTAATATCATGTCTAAACTATTAGCTAACAGGCTATGTCAAGCAATAATATTTTCTAAGGTGTACGTGACATGGAAATTACCGATGAAGATGTGTGTGAGCCGGCAAGTAAGTGTACGTGGTACATACGCATCATCGGTAATGGTGCTGGTGTCCTAACCACAAGATATCAACAGTAGAATATGAAGCATAATATAAGCATGCGATGCGGAGCGAACCACAATAATGAGCGGGAGCTGAACACTAGACGGAACGATAACTAATCTGCATTAACCTAATATAAGTCCTACAATGGTGCCTTTTGAAAATAACACGAATCGTGGTGTTTTGAAAATAGGGGCTACGGTGCTTTTATGAAAAGATACGTCTTTTGAAATATCCTTAGGATCCCTTGGGCTGTCTTTTAAAATGCCCACGATTCGTTAGTTTTTTTAGAAATAGGTAAGAATCGAATCTAATCTAACAACTAAACTAAACTAAAGGGCTAAGCTAACAAGCTGGACTACAGGTAAGGAAACCGCCTAACATCTGAGTCGATACATATACATACCTGTATATATATTAGTCGGTGATCCCGCCTCAATAATATCATATCCGATACCATATCTAAAATCAGACATCCCAAGTCAAGAGTGCGGATCAATCATCAAAATATAGCTCGTACGTAAATCCGTCGTACGACATCCCCAAATCTGGGTACGGGTCAATATCATATTCATCACACTATTCATCCGGTATCCTCTTTATCAAAGATCATAGTCTAAGGTACTGACCTAGGTCTAGTACAATACTGATATCATCAATATAGTCATGATCTGGCTACTGATCGACAGTCTCGTACAAACTGATATCATCAGCACATATCATCATCAAGGGGTATACATCGCCCAATACAACCTAGGATCAATATCCTAGCATATCATATCTCATATCACGATCACATGTCGACCACTTTATTTATAACACTATTCACCCATATCGTCGCCCCAAGATCCGCTATAACACCAGGACGTACCTCAAGTACGAATCCTTCCATATCACCGATATCACAATTTCAACACAAATCTCATCGACTCATCTCAATCCCAAATATCATTCTCAAATCCGTATGTGAACACATAGTCCCATACCTATTGTGTGTAGGGTTCCTAGGCACACTAATGAAGTCTCACAAGGCATCAAACATGGCTAATTCAAATTTTACAAGTGCCAACAAACCCTAATACGGATCGTTAACTAGAGATATAGGCGATGCAAGCATGTAAACGAATTAAATGCTAGAGGAAAGGGGCTACAACCTTTGTAGATCCGGTCCTCCACGTCCTAGGCTCCGTGATGAGGTCCCTCCGCTGTCCAAATCAAATCCATGACTCTAGCATCGGCTTCATCGGAGAAATGGGCGGGCTTGGTCGTCGGTTCGATGCCGAAGATGATCTACGTCGAAGCATCACAAGATCAAGCTCCAACTTCACCAAGCCATGAAAACTTGTGAAGGAAACACCCTATACTACTTGGCAAGAGGTAGAGGATGAAGAAATAGGAGGTGGGTTCACTTTAGAATTGGATTTCTCACTCATTAGCTCAAGTTGCCATTGATGGAGCAAGCTTTCTTCATGTTGATGATGAAGAAGAAGAAGATGAAGAAAAAGAATATGATAAGTTATTAAAATATAAAATAAAATGATACTTATCATATCTTTAACCTTAGTTAGGTGTACAGAATTGACTAAGGTTAGTTTGAAGGGTTAGGGTTAAGCATGAAGACAAAATGGTCACTTAGTCAAAGTTTCAAGAAACTTCAACAAGCAAACAAAAACAAGCCACCATTTTCTTTTCATTTGCCAAAAAGAAATAAATAAATAAATCAATAAATAGATAAAAGAATAAGTAAATAAAATGCAACCCTAACCATTCATATAACCATTGTCAATTGTTTACACAAACCCAAGCTTGCATGTATCATCAAACATGATACAATCTTGTGCACAAAAGTATATCTCATATACAACTTGTGCATTTTAAGTGAGTAAATCCATTTAAAGTGAACCAATACTAGTTAATGCAAAGTAATATATCAAATATATAATTATACATTAAATCATTAAATCAACACTTGATTCCATGATCCGGTATTGTCGCATGTAACCGGCTAGTATTCAATGTATCGGCTTATCGAGTCAATCCTTGATTCGATAACTAGGTTATATCGCATACAACCATTCGACACATTCATCGCGAGAATGAAATACGGTATCACATACACGCATTATTCTCGGTTCCGCACATATCTCATATGCGCTCCTATTTCGTTTCGCTTGAGCAAGGAAACCTCTGTGTAGGACTCTAAAGACTCGTCAATACGCCGGCAGCAGATGATGATCATATCAAACACCCACAAGCCGCAAGCGGTCTGCTAAACGTAACGGCCACCCGGGTATTGAGCGATCAGAAGATCGACGAGCAAGCCCGCTCACACTCCTATGAATCCAACCAGTAACACTTACCGTACAGTCCGGTCTGTTCGTCTGATATGTCGCATATCTCGCCTAGGGGTGGTAAACGTCTGACCTCGATCGCTTGATAAGTCATGCCGACGTAGGGTCCATAACATTCGTGAAACTACTGATAACTCTTACCAGTATATCACTGCAACCCTGGCCAGGGATTTCCTGTTATGGCCAGTCGTGCATAGCGCAACATCTGTTAGTTATATGTATGCCCTATAGGCCATTACTGCATACAGGATGTATATTGTAATGGATGCTGGGACATATATAGGGAGGACTTTCTTGCTCGACATGATAGTATGCTATCTGGTTGCTCTTTACCTTAACGTGTATACCGATTGTCTCTCTGTTACATGTTGGTAAAGCCCTTAGGATGTGTGCTTGACTACCTAGACTATGATGCGGATCATACTAGTGGGGACATGGTAGTCTATAAGTACATCCTTCAAAGTCCCTAGTCGTGGGTGTATCGAGACGGGGCATCGATATACTAGAGTAGACTAGCGTATACCTTCTCGACCCATACAGATGGGCGATGGATGATCCCATATCCATCGGTGTTTGACATCAGAGATAATATACGGGTGCTCAGTAGAGACTGAGTACACTGGACGGACTCGCCGAGAACTCCCAGATGGTATTATACCTCACGTCAGATGGCAGTTCTCTGGTAACACTGGTACAGAGTAGTCTGTTGACCCGAGATCGTCATAGAGTCTTGTGTGGTTCCCACTGTGCTTTGATTTCCTTCTTACCACGTCCAAGAGGGCGTGCAAAACGGTGGTTTTTGGGTACAGTCCCGAGTCACATGGAGGCAATGAGCGATAGGAGGGGATTCGTCTCTCCCGGTATAGGGGGTTGATGTTGCGCTGTGTTCGATTGGCTATAACAGGAAGTCCCTGGCTAGGGCTGATCAGAGAATTGCTGGTAAGTGTTACCAGTAGTTTCTCGACCCGTTATGAGCCTCATATCGACACGACTTATCGAGCTATTGGGGTCTGACGTTTACCACCCCTAGGCAAGATATGCGACATATCAGACGATCAGACCGGACTGTATGGTAGTGTTACTGGTCGGATTCACTGGAGTGTGAGCGGGCTTGCTCGTCGATCTTCAGATCGCTCAACACCCGGGTGGCCATTACGTTTAGCAGACCGCTTGCGGCTTGTGGGTGTTTGATATGATCATCACCTGCTGCCGGCGTATTGACGAGTCTTTAGAGTCCTACACAGAGGTTTCCTGGCTCAAGCGAAACGAAATAGGAGCGCATATGAGATATGTGCGGGACCGAGAATCATGCATGTATGTGATACCGTATTTCATTCTCGCGATCAATGTGTCGGATGGTTGTATGCGATATAACCTAGTTATCGATTCAAGCGTTGAATCGATAAGCCGATACATTGAATACTAGTCGGTTGTGTGCGACATGACCGGATCATTGAATCAAGTGTTGATTTAATGATTTAATGCATGATAATATATTTGATATATTACTTTGCGTTAACTAGTATTGGTTCACTTTATATGGATTTTCTCACTTGTATTGTGCACATTGTATATGTGATATACATTTGTACATTTGCTTGTATCATGTTTGATGATACATGATTGTTTAAGTGTATGTTAAGAATAAACCATGGTTATTTATATGATTAGGGTTTTATTTCCTTTTCTTATTTATTTATCTATTTATTCATTTTGGAAATAATTAGAAAAGGCATTAAGAGAAAATGGTGGCTAATTTTGTTTCATATTGAAGCTTCATGAAGACTTTGACTTTAGCAACCATTTTGTCTCATGCTTAACCCTAACCATCCCATTTAACCATGATTGATTCTCTACACATTACCATGGTTAGTGTTATGATAAGAATGGATTATTCTTTTCTTTTTTAATTAATCTTATCATAACCTTTTTCCATCTTCTTCTTCTTCACTTCAAGAAGAAGCTTGCTTCATCAATGGTGATTGATGAAAACAAGTGAGAAATCCAATTCTAAAGTCTACCCACTTCCTATTTCTTCATCCTCTACCTCTTGCCAAGTAGTAGAGTGTGTTTACTTCACAAGTTTCTTGACTTGGTGAAGTCGGAGCTTGATTTAGCGATGCCTCGACGTAGATCATCTTCGGCATGGACATCGACGACCTAGCTTGCCCATTCTCCGACGAAGCCGACACTAGAGCCCGGATTCTTTTTGGACAGCGAAGGCACTTCGTTGCGGAGCTATGGAGGTGGAGCACCGGATCTACAAAGGTTGTATTTCCGTTACCTTATAGTTAAGTGTTAACTAGTTAGCTTTTCGCCTAGATTTCTAGCAAACGATCCGTAGTTTAGGGTTTCTCGGCACCGTAAAATTTTATATTGGCATGTTCGATGCCTTGTGAGACCTCCTTAGCGTGCCTAGGAACCCTACAGTGGTATCAGAGCCTAGCTAGAGCCTTAGGCGAAGTCTAGACGGATTTTGAAGTCCAAACGACCCGAAACCCCAACCGGAAAATGCTCTCTGGATGTTTTCAGAAAACGTGGATTTTTTCAAATTATAAATTTCAAAAAAATTCAGCAGGAAAAAATAAGAATTATGATGCAAAATTTTTCCGATGAACAGTACAAATCGCGGTGGATCAGCGGCATAAGCCTGCCTTATGCGGCGGTTCAGCGGCGGAATGATGACGTCATCGTACACTGTTTGCACAGTAACTCCTATTATTTTATGCTGGATTTTCTGGGTATTTTTAAAATTTATTCCAGAGTTGTATTTTCTGGGATTATTTTGGGGATTCGGTGTTTCGATCGAAGTATCAAATTTTGTCTGTGTGGCTTTCCGGATAATTTTAGAATATGTTAAAAAGTTTGACCGGATATAAATACCCAATTTTTCCCCTGTCGGGAAATTTCCAAGTGTTGGATTTTTCCGTAGTTTAACGACGTTCTAAGTAGTGCAAGTAACGCGATGGACCCTCTAGAAGACAACAAACCTTAACTCGATTATGTGACCGTCTTGAACTGCCCTTTGAACCTTCGGGTTTGGGGCAGTACGGCGTGCCACATGTGAGGCGTTGGCTTGACCCTTCTACGGCTGGACCGTTGGTACTGAGGCACGAACGGAATGTTGTTAGACTTATTTCATGTGTTGATCTGTATCGGGAAAACTTGGGTGTTCGATTGTTCGATCGGAAAGTTTAACATTTTCTGTTTATCTGGAATGGGATATAATAATTGGAATTCACAAGCAGTTATGAGATAACTAAATGAATGTTATAAACACAGCAGTTTAGTCTCACTTGATCGGTTGCCACGGAATTTTGATGTGATCAAAAGTCCGTCGCAATCACGTAGCGTACGCGGATACTCGCTGGGTAAACTTAATAGACAGCCTCACTCCATAGCCCCGACCAAGTGACTGTAGGAGAACCCCATCGCCGAAAGCATCCCTCCGGGTGCTCGCGGTAGCGGTGTTCCGCCTTGGTGCACTTCGTCGACGGTATCGGGGGTGCAGCCGTCTACTGAAGTTTGCGACAAGCATTCGATCAAATTGTCGGGAATCTTGTTGAATTGCCCGACTTGATATTGAAAAGTGTTTTCGATAATGAGACTAAAATGCGGGGTTTATAATTGTTAGGCATGCGATGTCTAAGTAATTCATTTGGTCAGGCATGCGATGTCTGAGGTGGTTGCGGATTCCAACTGTTGTAGTTTTACACTTTCTTTTCTGTGACCGTAAGTGTAATATGTGATATCGCCGGTTTCGTTGCTATATGTCAACGACAATTGGGATGCGCGTATTTACTTACGTTGATGACATGTGATGTTATGTGTTGCTGGATATGTTATATTGGATCGTCGTGTTTGAATAGCCGGGGTTTTTTATGTGAGATGAGTGTTTTTCATTTTCATTCATGTAAAAACTTGTATGTAATATTCTTTTATTGGGGCGCTTCCAGGTTGCGGAAGTAGTCACCGTTTGTATATTATTTACTTTTCCGCACTAGGATAGACCCAAGGAGGGGAGCACAAGTAACCGGGTTCTGGAGTCCAGTGGGAGACCAACTCGAGGAGTCGAGTCCGGGTCTCCTAACTCCAGAATTGGTAGGGTTGCTTGCCGCTCTCGTAGGGGTCTAGGGGTGTGGGTTTGGCTATTCATCACGACCGTGGAATCCGTGTTTTATACTGGCTCGTATTGAAAACACGGACGTCCTAGTATATCCAATATTTCATATGTTTCTTCTGCTGCGATATCTGTGATGTGATCATGAGATGTTCTTTGATAGATACAGTATATAGTATATATGATATATTATATAGACGTTACTTATGTTTTACACCCGCGCTAGCCCTGCCCTGCTCTGTCGTTAGTTACCTAACCTAAAGGTGCATGAGGGGACATCGAGGCGAATGCGGATGGCATAAGTGTACGTCGTATTTATCTGTGATGTTTAGGTACTTAAATGATGGGACTTCATTAATGTGATTAATGAAATAAAAGAAATCTAAGATGTTGTAGAATCGAATTTCAAAATAAAACAGGTAGCTACAGTTCTTGCTTTGCACAGCGGTATATGAGATATATCCTGCACCTTATTCGATGAGGAAAGTACCGAGATCCCTTCACCGGGAGTGACTCCTTTAGCAATAACTGGCAGATGCTACACACTCGGTTTATCTTTTGATTGCTTTTAAGAGTTCTGCTTTGCACAGTGATATATATGATATATCCCGCACCTCATTCGACGAGGAAAGGACCGACGATCCCTTCACCGGGAGTGACTCCTTTAGCAAAACTAGAAAAGCCTCAAAAACACTCCATTTCAAAATTCATTCGATCCTACAACGATATCAAGTTCATTACGCAATAGGTTTTCAGAAAAACCTGTCGTAGCCCTCCGTCATTTCAGATAAGTAGTAGTTAGTATTCGTGCTGCGTTTGTTGGCCTTTGTCAAGGCGCAGTGTGCGGTAGCTAACTGGTGCTTATCTGCTTATGCATATGATGCAGATTGAGTTAGGATAGTCGTGCGACCTTGTTGGCCTTTGTCAAGGGCTGTGCGGGTGGGTTTAATTCAATCAGGAAATGACGGGTTGAACTTGACTAGCATCCTATGGTTTGTTGGCCTTTGTCAAGGTCATAGGAGGTTAGGGGAAAAATATTATCGGGAATTTCAAGTGTTGAAATTTGCAATGAGATTGCATACCTTCTATGAGATAGTTGGATCCCGATACCCGCTGCGAGTAAGAGTTACTCCTGGGAGAGTTTTATACATTACAATTAGCCGATCAAGTAGGTGTCTAGAAAGGTGTTAACGAGGTTACGCCTCTTGGAAAACGAGGTTTACATTAATTAGGTTCGTGCGAAAGCACGGGGGACCTCCCTCAAAGTACCGACACTGGCCTGGCTGAAAGATTGGCGAACTTGTAGTGTGTAATTAATCCCGGCTAGTCTTTCCTTTTAGGGTTTGAAGGAAGATTTGATAAAAAGCAGTGGGAGACATCCTGATTAGATAAAATAATAACCAATCTATTCTTGCAAGAGCGCACGCTGAGTGTTTTCTTCTCTCTCTCTCAAGGTAGCGACCATATCACGCCTTAATCAAGATAATAATACGGATTTTTGACCGAACCCGCTTGTTATACTGAGCTGGGGAACGTTGGTCCCGCTCCAACTTATAATTGTTATAAGACAGAGCAGGAAATTGGGGATTACCAGAATTCCCGTGCCACCCAAACGAAGAGAGTGCATGCTGATGCATCATCTTCGGGTGTGTTCGTTACAAAGAACTGTTTCTCAGTATCCTTTACGTCCTGGGTATGTGATACCAGATCAGGATCCCAGATATGTAATCAGTTACATAGGGCTACAGATAGGTAGAGAACTGAGAACGGGTGATAAGTTTCATGAGGCAGAAAACGGGGCAAGTGTTGCAGCCAAGTCTGTTGGTCACTGTCACCCTGTATTACAAATACATTGATTCTGAACGAATGTTTTTAGATACCGAACTTGATATACAAAATCATATCTATCTCTTTATTAGTAAAGAAATGATAAAATTTTGTATTGTTGGATAATGTTTTGAACATTTCCTATATCAAAAGTTGATCGGTTCAGGCACGTTATCTAAAAGCATTAATGTTCTAAATCAAACTACAGTTCTTTAGTATACAGAACACACACAAGAGGAAGAGTTCAGAAATGAACGGATTCTTCTTGAGGCATTGTAGACTAGGTCAGATCAATGTGACCCGACTAGCTAGAGTTACATATAGATGCATATTTAAATCAGTTTGAATTTACATCTTGTGAAACTCGCCAGTCATGTCACAAAGATAAGATGACCATAGCTCCGTTTACTGGAAACAGAGAAAGAGTTAGTAAACTCTTGGGATGATACATGTTGATGTATGTAGGTCCCCAGTCTACACATGCCAAGACCGGTTCTTTGTACTTCATTACATTCTCTGATAAATCTCTCAAGATTCAGACATATGTTCCTGTTGAAACACAAGTCCGAACCTTTTGAGATATTCACAGAATATAAGTTAGAAGTAGAGAACCAGAATACGGGTAAAAGTATTATGTCCTTTGATGAGATCAAGGAGGAGAATACTTGAGCACGAAAATCCTGGACTATTCTAAAGGAGAATGAGATTCTCTCTCAGCATTACTCCTCTGTATACACCATAGCACGATGGTATATCGGGGCGGAGCAATCACACCCTATATGATATGGTGTGCTCTATGATGAGTACTACTGAGTTACCTATTTCCTTTTTGGGAGTTATGCACTTGAGAAGCTGCATACCTATTGAATAGGGTTCAAATCAAATCAGTTGCCTACCACATCATATTTGATATGATAAGGGAAGAGCCCATCTCTCAAGTTAGTTGAGATTTGGGGTTGTCCAGCCTATGTCTGAAAAGCATAATCCGGACAAGCTCGAGACAAGGTCAGTTATGTAGAACTGGAAAGGTTCCAGCTATACAAACTGCAGCTGATGATTTGATAAGAACCAAAGGATTCAGTAGATACCAACGAACCCCAGCCTCTCCGCCGATCTAGTAGGGTTCCTCACCCACCTGAGAGATACTTCGGTTTCTCTATGACAGTGGAAGAGAGGATTGCATCATGAGATGATGACCCAACTAGTTTCGAGCAGGCCATCAGGAGTAAGACTCTGTAAGAATGGCTGGATGTTTAAAGATCTGAGATGGAATCCTGATACACCAACAAAGTATGGACTTTAGTTGCTATATCTGAAGGGTTAAATCCCCATCAGGAGCAAGTATATCATGAGAAGATTACTTGGTATAGATGGAAAAGTTGAGACTTTCAAAGCTAGACTTGTTAAAGCTTTTCGTCATCGACCAGGCGTGGATCATGATGAAACCTTTTCAAGTGACTATGCTTAAGTCCATCCAGATCCTACTTGCCACGGCTACATAACATGACTGCGATATCTGGTGGTTGGGTGTCTTGACTGCTTTTCTAAATGATGATTTAGAAGAGAGCGTCTATAAGTACACAGCCAGAGGGCTTCGTAGACAGTGGGAGCAGCGGAAACGTGTGCAAGATGCTTTATAGGATAAAGCAGGCATCGCGGAGTTGGAACATCTGTTTTGATGAAGCGGTCAAAGAGTTTGACATCATCAAAATGGTAGATGAACCTTGTATATACAAAAAGGTAGTAGGGAGTATGGTGACGATCCTCGTAGAGTACGTGGATGACATACTCTTGATAAGAAAGGAGTTTCTTATGCTACGCTCGATCAATCTCCGCTTATCACAAAGATTCTCCATATAGGATTAAAGTGATACCTACTAAATCCTGGATTTTGGATCTATGAGATAGATCTAAATGGATGTTAGGAAACTCACTAGATGTAGTGAGGTGGTGTCAATCGATCCTGAGGAGAATCACTGGAAAGGTTCCAGGGTGATAAAGACGACTGAATGTCAGTCACAGGCATTGTCTTTACCCTCAGTAAAGGGACGGTATGTTGGAAGAGTTCCAAGCTGGATACCGTGACATACTAGACGATAAAGGCAGGATACATCGCTACTTAAAGATACTACCAAAGAGGCTGTTTGGGTGTATATAGGTTCATGAGATGAACTAGGTTCCTACCATTGTGTGACAATGGAAGTGTGGCTTTGGCCAGGGAACCCCTGTCCCATCAGTGATCCAGACATATTCTAAGGCAGTATCACCTGATCGTGGAGATGTTTGATCTCCATGGTGATCAAGGTTAGGAGAGCAGACTAAGAGGACAACACAGCAGATCCACTCACGAAAGGCCTTTTCCCGGAGAGAGACTTTTATGGGATGGTTGAGTATGAGATACTACAACCACTGCTACAGATGGCCCTAGTGCAAGTGGGAGATTGTTAGTTATATGTATGCCCTAGAGGCCATTACTGTACACAGGATGTATATTGTAGTGGATGCTGGGACATATATAGGGAGGACTTTCTTGCTCGACATGATAGTATGCTATCTGGTTGCTCTTTACCTTAACGTGTATACCGATTGTCTCTCTGTTACATGATGGTAAAGCCCTTAGGATGTGTACTTGACTACCTAGACTATGATGCGGATCATACTAGTGGGGACATGGTAGTCTATAAGTACATCCTTCAAAGTCCCTAGTCGTGGGTGTATCGAGACGGGGCATCGATATACCAGAGTAGACTAGCGTATACCTTCTCGACCCATACAGATGGGCGATGGATGATCCCATATCCATCGGTGTTTGACATCAGAGATAATATACGGGTGCTCAGTAGAGACTGGGTACACTGGACGGATTCGCCGAGAACTCCCAGATGGTATTATACCTCACGTCAGATGGCAGTTCTCTGGTGACACTGGTACAGAGTAGTCTGTTGACCCGAGATCGTCATAGAGTCTTGTATGGTTCCCACTGTGCTTTGATTTCCATCTTACCACGTCCAAGAGGGCATGCAAAACGGTGGTTTTTGGGTACAGTCCCGAGTCACATGGAGGCAATGAGCGATAGGAGGGGATTCGTCTCTCCCGGTATAGGGGGTTGATGTTGTGCTGTGTTCGATTGGCTATAACAGGAAGTCCCTGGCTAGGGCTGATCAGAGAATTGCTGGTAAGTGTTACCAGTAGTTTCTCGACCCGTTATGAGCCTCATATCGACACGACTTATCGAGCTATTGGGGTCTGACGTTTACCACCCCTAGGCAAGATATGCGACATATCAGACGATCAGACCGGACTGTATGGTAGTGTTACTGGTCGGATTCACTGGAGTGTGAGCGGGCTTGCTCGTCGATCTTCAGATCGCTCAACACCCGGGTGGCCATTACGTTTAGCAGACCGCTTGCGGCTTGTGGGTGTTTGATATGATCATCACCTGCTGCCGGCGTATTGACGAGTCTTTAGAGTCCTACACAGAGGTTTCCTGGCTCAAGCGAAACGAAATAGGAGCGCATATGAGATATGTGCGGGACCGAGAATCATGCGTGTATGTGATACCGTATTTCATTCTCGCGATCAATGTGTCGGATGGTTGTATGCGATATAACCTAGTTATCGATTCAAGCGTTGAATCGATAAGCCGATACATTGAATACTAGTCGGTTGTGTGCGACATGACCGGATCATTGAATCAAGTGTTGATTTAATGATTTAATGCATGATAATATATTTGATATATTACTTTGCGTTAACTAGTATTGGTTCACTTTATATGGATTTTCTCACTTGTATTGTGCACATTGTATATGTGATATACATTTGTACATTTGCTTGTATCATGTTTGATGATACATGATTGTTTAAGTGTATGTTAAGAATAAACCATGGTTATTTATATGATTAGGGTTTTATTTCCTTTTCTTATTTATTTATCTATTTATTCATTTTGGAAATAATTAGAAAAGGCATTAAGAGAAAATGGTGGCTAATTTTGTTTCATATTGAAGTTTCATGAAGACTTTGACTTTAGCAACCATTTTGTCTCATGCTTAACCCTAACCATCCCATTTAACCATGATTGATTCTCTACACATTACCATGGTTAGTGTTATGATAAGAATGGATTATTCTTTTCTTTTTTAATTAATCTTATCATAACCTTTTTCCATCTTCTTCTTCTTCACTTCAAGAAGAAGCTTGCTTCATCAATGGTGATTGATGAAAACAAGTGAGAAATCCAATTCTAAAGTCTACCCACTTCCTATTTCTTCATCCTCTACCTCTTGCCAAGTAGTAGAGTGTGTTTACTTCACAAGTTTCTTGACTTGGTGAAGTCGGAGCTTGATTTAGCGATGCCTCGACGTAGATCATCTTCGGCATGGACATCGACGACCTAGCTTGCCCATTCTCCGACGAAGCCGACACTAGAGCCCGGATTCTATTTGGACAGCGAAGGCACTTCGTTGCGGAGCTATGGAGGTGGAGCACCGGATCTACAAAGGTTGTATTTCCGTTACCTTATAGTTAAGTGTTAACTAGTTAGCTTTTCGCCTAGATTTCTAGCAAACGATCCGTAGTTTAGGGTTTCTCGGCACCGTAAAATTTTATATTGGCATGTTCGATGCCTTGTGAGACCTCCTTAGCGTGCCTAGGAACCCTACAACATCAACCCCCAATACCGGGAGAGACGAATCCCCTCCTATCGCTCATTGCCTCCATGTGAATCGGGACTGTACCCAAAAACCACCTGTTTGCACGACTCAGTAGAGCCGTGGTAGGGTGGAAATCAAAGCACAGTGGGAGACACACAAGACTCTATGACGATCTCGGGTCAACAGACTAAGCTGTACCAGTGTAACCAGAGAACTGCCATCTGACGTGAGGTATAATACCATCTGGGAGTTCTCGGCGAGTCCGTTCAGTGTACCCAGTCTCCACTGAGCACCCGTATACCATCTCTGATGTCAAACACCAATGGATATGGGATCATCCATCACCCATCGCATGGGTCGAGAAGATATACGCTAGTCTACTCTGGAATATCGATGCCCCGTCTCGATATTCCCTCGACTAGGAACATTGAAGGATGTACTCATGGACTATCCAGGCCCCACTAGTATGATCTGCATCACAGTCCTGGAAGTCGAGTACACATCCTAAGGGCTTTATCAACATGTAACAGAGAGATAGAAAGTATACATGTTAAGATAAAGAGCAACCAGATAGCGTACTATCATGTCGAGCAAGAAAGTCCTACCTATATATGTCCCAGCATCCACTACAATATACATCCAATGTACAGTAATGGCCTCTAGGGCATACATATAACTAACAATCTCCCACTTGCACTAGGGCCATCTGTAGCAGTGGTTGCAGTATCACATACTCAACCATCCCATATGAGTCTCTCTCTGGGAAAAAGCCTTCGTGAGTGGATCCGCCGTGTTGTCCTCTTAGTCTACTCTCCTAACCTCGATCACCCCGGAGATCATCTATCTCCATGATCAGGTGATGCTGCCTCAGAATATGTCTGGGTCACTGATGGGATCAGGGTTCCTAGGCCAAAGCCACAGCTCCATTGTCATACAATGGTAGGAACCTAGTTCATCTTATGAACCAATATACACCCAAACTTTCTCTTTGGTAGTATCCTTAATAGCGATGTTACCAGCCTTTATCGTCTAGTTTGCCACGGTATCTAGCTTGAAACTCTTCCAACATACCGTCCCTTTACTGAGGGTAAAGACAATGCCTGTGACTGACATTCAGTCGTCTTTATCACCCTGGAACCCATCCAGTGATTCTCCCCAGGATCGATTGATACCATCTCACTACATCTAGTGAGAATCCTAGCATCCAATTACATCTATCTCATAGATGAAAACTCAGGATTTAGGAGGTATCACTTTGATCCTATATGGAGAATCCATATGATAAGAGGAGATCGACCGATCGTAGTATAGGAAACTCTTTTCCTATCAAGAGTATGTTGTCCACGTACAATACGAGGATGACCACCTTACTCTCTACTACCGTTTTGTATATACAAGGTTCATCTACCATTTTGATGATGTCAAACTGTTTGACTAACTCATCAAAACAGATGTTCCAACTCCGCGATGCCTGCTTCATCACATAAAACATCTTGCACACGTTTCCGCTGCTCCCACTATTTACGTAGCCCTTTGGCTGTGTTCTTATAGACGTTCTCTTCTAAATCATTATTTAGAAAAGTAGTCATGGCACCCAACCACCAGATATCGTAGTCATGGTATGTAGCAATGGCAAGTAGGATCTAGATGGACTTAAGCATAGTCCTTAGAAAAGGTTTCTTAATTATCCACACCTGGTTAATGACTAAAACCTTTAACAAGTCTAGCTTTGAAAGTCTCAACTTTTCCATCTACACCAAGTAATCTTCTCAAGATATACTTGCTCCTGATGGGGATTTAACCCTTCAGATATCGCAACCAAAGTCCATACTTTGTTGGTGTATATGGATTCCATCTCAGATCGCTAAGCATCCAGCCATTCTTACAGAGTCCCTACTCTTGATGGCCTGCTCGAGACTAGTTGGGTCGTCATCTCATGATGCAATCCTTGCTCCCACTGTCATCGAGAAACCGAAGTATCTCTCAAGCAAGTGAGAAACCCTGCTAGATCGGCGGAGAGGCTGAGGTTCGTCGGGAACTATTGAATCCTTTGGTTCTGTCAAATCATCAGCTGCAGTTTGTATAGCTGGAACATTTCCAGTTCTACATAACTGACCTTGCCTCGAGCTTGTCCGGATTTTGCATTTAGACATAGGCTGGACAACCCCAGATCTCAACTAGGCTCTTCCCACACCATATCACATATGAAGTGGTAGGCAATTGATTTGATTCGAACCTAATTCAATAGGTATGCAGCTTCTCAAGTGCATAACTTCCAAAAAGGAAATAGGTAACTCAGTAATACTCATCATAGAGCACACGATATCTAATATTGTGCGATTGCTCCGTCCCGATACACCGTTGTGCTGTGGTGTATTAAGAGGAGTAGTACGGAGAGAGAATCTCATTTTCCTTTAGAATAGTCCAGGAATTCCGTGCTCAAGTATTCTCCTCCCTGATCACATCAAAAGACATAATACTTATACCCGTTTTGGTTCTCTACTTCTAACTTATATTCTGTGAATATCTCAAAAGGTTCGGACTTGTGTTTCAACAGGAACATAGGTCTGAATCTTGAGAGATCATCAGAGAATGTAATGAAGTACAAGGAACCGGTCCTGGCATGTGTAGACAGGGGAGCTTACATACATCATCATGTATCAGTCCCAAGAGTTTACTAACTCTTTCTCTGCTTCCAATAAACAGAGCTATGGTCATCTAATCTTTGTGACATGACTGGCAAGTTTCACAAGATGTAAATTCAAACTGATTTAAATATGCATCTAAAATGTAACTTCAGCCAGTCGGGTTGCATTGATCTGACCTAGTCTACAATACCTCAAGAAGGAATCGTTCAATTCTGAACTCTTCCTCTAGTGTGTGTTTCGTATACTAGGAACTGTAGTTTGATTTAGAACGTCAATGCTTTTAGATAACGTGCCTGAAACGATCAACTTTTGATATAGGAAATGTTCAAAACATTTTCCATCAATACAAAATTTTATCATTTCTTTACTCATAAAGTGACCGATATGATTTTGTATATCAAGTTCGGTATCTAATAGCATTTGTTCAGAATCAATGTATTGGCAATACAGGGTGACAGTGACCAACAGACTTGGCTGCAACACTTGCCCCGTTTTCTGTCTCATGAAACTTATCACCCGTTCTCAGTTTTTCTACCTTTTTATAGCCCTATGTAACAGATTACATATCTGGGATCCTGATCCGGTATCAAATACCCAGGATGCAGAGGATACTGAGAAACAGTTCTTTATAATGAACACACCCGAAGGAGATGCATCTCATGCACTTTCTTCGTTTGGGCGGCATAGGAATTCTGGTATTTTCCTATTTCCTGCTCTGTCTTATAATAATTATAAGTGGGAGCAGGACCAACGTTCCCCAGCTCAGTATAACAAGCAGGTTCGGTCAGTAACATCCATATTATTATCTTGATTAAGGCGTGATATGGTCGCTACCTGGAGAGAGAGAGAAGAAAACACTCAGCGTGCGCTCTTGCAAGATCAGATTGGTTATATATTTTATCTAATCAGGATGGCTCCCACTGTTTTTATCAAATCTTCCTTCAAACCTTAAAAGGAAAGACTAGCCGGGATTAATTACACTCTACAAGTTCGCCAATCTTTCAGCCAGGCCAGTGTCGGTACTTTGAAGGAGGTTCCCCGTGCTTTCGCACGGACCTAATTACAGTAAACCTCGTTTTCCCAGAGGCGTAACCCCGTTGACACCTTTCTAGACACCTACTTGATCGGGTAATTGCAAAGTGCAAAACTCTCTCAGGAGTAACAATTACTCGCAGTGGATATCGGGATCCAACTATCGTATAGAAGGTATGCAATCTCATTGCAAGTTTCAACACTTGAAACTCCCGATAATGGTTTTTACCCCTAGCACCTATGACCTTGGCTAAGGTCAACAAATCATAGGTACTAGTCAAGTTCTACCCGTCATTTCGTGATTAATTAGACCCACCCACATGACCCTTGGCTAAGGTCAACAAAGCCACATGACTGTCCTAACTAATCGCATTATATGCTGTGTAGGAAGACATCACTTAGCTACCGCACACTACGCCTCGGCTATGGTCGACAAACGTAGCACGAATACTAAGTACTCTACTTCCTAAAATGACGGAGGGTTGTGAATGGTTTTTAAGAAAACCTTTAACGCTTTGAACTTGATCTCGTTGCGGAATCAAATGGTTTTTAAATGGAATGTTTTTGAGGCTTTTCTAGTTTTGCTAAAGGGGTCACTCCCGGTGAAGGGATCGTCGGCCCTTTCCTCGTCGAATGAGGTGCGGGATATATCATATATATCACTGTGCAAAGCGAAAACTATAAAAGCGATCAAAGACAAACCGAGGGTTGTAGCATCTTCCAGTTATTGCTAAAGGAGTCACTCCCGGTGAAGGGATCTCGGTCCTTTCCTCATCGAATAAGGTGCAGGATGTTCTATAATGAACACCGCGATGCAAAGCAAGAACTGTAGCTACCTGTTTTATTTTGAAATTCGATTCCACAACATCTTTTAGGTTTATTTTCTTTCATTAATCTCATTAATGAATATCCCATCATTTAAGTCCACCTAATCATCACAGATAAATATAACGTACGCTTATGCCATCCGCATTCGCCTCGATGTCCCGTCTGCACCATTAGGTTAGGTAACTAATGGCAGAGCGAGGCAGGGCTAGCGCGGGTGTAAAACATAAGCAACGTCTATATAATATATCATATATACTATATATACTATATCTATCACAGAACATCACATGATCACATCACAAATAACGCAGCAGAAAATATCATATGAAATATTGGATATATTAGGACGTCCGTGTTTTCAATACGAGCCAGTATAAAACACGGATTCCATGGTCATGATGAATAGCCAATCCCACACCCCTAGACCCCTACGAGAGCGGCAAGTAACCCTACCAATTCTAGAGTTAGGAGACCCAGACTCGACTCCTCGAGTTGGTCTCCCACTGGACCCTAGAACCCAGTTACTTGTGCCCTCCTCCTTGGGTTTATCCTAGTGCAGAAAAGTAAATAATATACAAATGGTGACATCATCCGCAACCTGGAAGTGCCCCAATAAAAGAATATTACAAACAAGTTTTTTACATGAATGAAAATGAAAAACACTCATCTCACATAAAAAAAAAACCCCTGGCTATTCGAACACGACGATCCAATATAACATATCCAGCAACACATAACATCACATGTCATCAACGTAAGTAAATATGCGCATCCCAATTGTCGTTGACATATAGCAACGAAACCGGCGATATCACATATTACACTTACGGTCACAGAAAAGAAAGTGTAAAACTACAACAGTTGGAATCCGCAATCTCTTTAGACATCGCATGCCTAATCAAATGAAATACTTAGACATCGCATGCCTAACAATTATAAACCCCGCATTTTAGTCTCATTATCGAAAACTCTTTTCAATATGAAGTCGGGCAATTCAACAAGATTCCCGACATCCTGATCGAATGCTCGTCGCAAACTTTAGTAGGCGGCCGCACCCCCGACGTCGTCGACAAAGTGCACCAAGGAGGAACACCGCTGCCGCGAGCACCCGAACGGATGCTTTCGGCGACGGGGTTCTCCTACAGTCACTTGGTCGGGGCTATGGAGTGTAGCAGTCTATTAAGTTTATCCGGCGAGTATCCGCATACCCTACGTGATTGCGATGGACTTTTGATCGCATCAAATTTCTGTGGCAACCAATCAAGTGAGACTAAACTGCTATGTTTATAACATTCATTCAGTCATCTCATAATTGCTTTTGAATTCCAATTATTGTATCACATTCCGGATAAGATAGAAAATGTTAAACTTTCCGATCGAACAATCGAACACCCAAGTTTTCCCGATCAACCGAATGAAATAAGTTCAAAGACATTCACTTCATGCCTCGGTACCAACGGTCCAGCCGTAGAAGGGTCAAGCCAACGCCTCACATGTGGCACGCCGTACTGCCCCAAACCCTAAGGTTCAAAGGGCAGTTCAAGACGGTCACATAATCGAGTTAAGGTTTGTTGTCTTCTAGAGGGACCATTGCGTTACTTGCACTACTTAGAACGTGATTAAACTACAGAAAAATCCAACAATTGGAAATTTCCCGGCAGGGGAAAAAGTGGGTATTTATATCCGATCGAACTTTTTAACATATTCTAAAACTACCCGGAAAAACACACTGACGAAATTAGACAATCCGATCGATACACCGAATCCCCAATACAACCCAGAAAATTCAACTCTTTAATTTAAATTAAAAATTCCCAGAAAATACAGGACAACATTTTAGGAATTACTGTGCAAAAAGTAAGACCGGATGTGACTACTTGGCCGCGGAACCGCCGCAATAGCCATGCTATTGCCGCGGTTCCACCGCAGTTTAGAGGAATTGATCGCTCGAATTTCACAGTAATTCTTAAATTCTCCTGCTTATTTTTCTGCATATTTTTAATTCTCAAAAATCCACTAATTTCAAAAATGTACAGAGAGCATTTTAGGGTTTGGGTTTCGGTTCGATCGGACTTCTAATTCCGTCTACGCATCGCCTAAGGCTCTAGCTAGGCTCTGATACCACTGTAGGGTTCCTAGGCACACTAATGAAGTCTCACAAGGCATCAAACATGGCTAATTCAAATTTTACAAGTGCTTACAAACCCTAATACGGATCATTAACTAGATATATCGGCGATGCAAGCATGTAAACGAATTAAATGTTAGAGGAAAGGGGCTACAACCTTTGTAGATTCGGTCCTCCACGTCCTAGGCTCCGTGATGAGGTCCCTCCGCTGTCCAAATCAAATCCATGACTCTAGCATCGGCTTCATCGGAGAAATGGGCGGGCTTGGTCGTCGGTTCGATGCCGAAGATGATCTACGTCGAGGCATCACAAGATCAAGCTCCAACTTCACCAAGCCTTGAAAACTTATGAAGGAAACACCCTATACTACTTGGCAAGAGGTAGAGGATGAAAAAATAGGAGGTGGGTTCACTTTAGAATTGGATTTCTCACTCATTAGCTCAAGTTGTCATTGATGGAGCAAGCTTTCTTCATGTTGATGATGAAGAAGAAGAAGATGAAGAAAAAGAATATGATAAGTTATTAAAATATAAAATAAAATGATACTTATCATATCTTTAACCTTAGTTAGGTGTAGAGAATTGACTAAGGTTAGTTTGAAGGGTTAGGGTTAAGTATGAAGACAAAATTGTCACTTAGTCAAAGTTTCAAGAAACTTCAACAAGCAAACAAAAACAAGCCACCATTTTCTTTTCATTTGCCAAAAAGAAATAAATCAATAAATAGATAAATAGATAAAAGAATAAGTAAATAAAATGCAACCCTAACCATTCATATAACCATGGTCAATTCTTTACACAAACCCAAGCTTGCATGTATCATCAAACATGATACAATCTTGTGCACAAAAGTATATCTCATATACAACTTGTGCATTTTAAGTGAGTAAATCCATTTAAAGTGAACCAATACTAGTTAATGCAAAGTAATATATCAAATATATAATTATACATTAAATCATTAAATCAACACTTGATTCAATGATCCGGTCATGTCGCATGTAACCGGCTAGTATCCAATGTATCGGCTTATCGAGTCAATCCTTGATTCGATAACTAGGTTATATCGCATACAACCATTCGACACATTCATCGCGGGAATGAAATACGGTATCACATACACGCATTATTCTCGGTCCCGCACATATCTCATATGCACTCCTATTTCGTTTCGCTTGAGCCAGGAAACCTCTGTGTAGGACTCTAAAGACTCGTCAATACGCCGGCAGCAGATGATGATCATATCAAACACCCACAAGCCGCAAGCGGTCTGCTAAACGTAACGGCCACCCGGGTATTGAGCGATCAGAAGATCGATGAGCAAGCCCGCTCACACTCCTGTGAATCCAACCAGTAACACTTACCGTACAGTCTGGTGTGTTCGTCTGATATGTCGCATATCTCGCCTAAGGGTGGTAAACGTCAGACCCCGATAGCTTGATAAGTCATGCCGACGTAGGGTCCATAACATTCGTGAAACTACTGATAACTCTTACCAGTATATCACTGCAACCCTGGCCAGGGATTTCCTGTTATGGCCAGTCGTGCATAGCGCAACATCAACCCCCAATACCGGGAGAGACGAATCCCCTCCTATCGCTCATTGCCTCCATGTGAATCGGGACTGTACCCAAAAACCACATGTTTGCACGACTCAGTAGAGCCGTGGTAGGGTGGAAATCAAAGCACAGTGGGAGACACACAAGACTCTATGACGATCTCGGGTCAACAGACTAAGCTGTACCAGTGTCACCAGAGAACTGCCATCTGACGTGAGGTATAATACCATCTGGGAGTTCTCGGCGAGTCCGTTCAGTGTACCCAGTCTCCACTGAGCACCCGTATACCATCTCTGATGTCAAACACCAATGGATATGGGATCATCCATCACCTATCGCATGGGTCGAGAAGATATACGCTAGTCTACTCTGGAATATCGATGCCCCGTCTCGATATTCCCTCGACTAGGAACATTGAAGGATGTACTCATGGACTATCCAGACCCCACTAGTATGATCTGCATCACAGTCTTGGAAGTCGAGTACACATTCTAAGGGCTTTATCAACATGTAACAGAGAGACAGAAAGTATACACGTTAAGATAAAGAGCAACCAGATAGCGTACTATCATGTCGAGCAAGAAAGTCCTACCTATATATGTCCCAGCATCCACTACAATATACATCCAATGTACAGTAATGGCCTCTAGGGCATACATATTACTAACATTGTGAACACATAACTATATATTCCCGTATGAGCACAAAAGAAAGAAGAAAGTATGCAAGTATGGGTGGGTGTGTGCAAGTGTGGTGCGACCGCTACTCTAGGGTTTCGCGACACTCAATCATCCAAGAACACCAAATATGCATATTTATCATCAATAACTCAAACAATATATAAACAATATATATATGTGTGTATACGTGTTCGTATACATCACCACGAACTGCGGGGGTGCTATATGCCATCCACCCGACTTCTCCCCGTAGATATAAATCTACTCACCTGGTCCTCGCTCGCCGGTGCCGACGTCGCCACGCGCTTGCTTGTCGTCTAGAAGTCCACATAGGGTTCCTACATATCATAACGCACCATATCGCATTAAAATCCGCCTCATGACCAAAACGACGCATGAATCCCACATAGGTCAAAACCTATGGTTGCTTTCACAAATCGACCCAAAAACCCTCGACGTCGGCGTACAAACGCCAAACCATCGAGAAAGCTCCAAACACACTCATTTGTACAATTACAAGCACTAATTATAATATAAAATAGCTTAAAATTCACAAAAACCCCAATTTCACTTAAAAAGACATTTTTCCGAAAATCTAGCAAGCACAAATCACCGTTTTAGTACAAAACTCGATGTATAAACGAATCTAGCGGCCACAATATTCACTAAATATCTTAAATAAGTCATAAAAACAATCCCATAATTTAATCTCATTAAATCCCCAAAACCCTAAAATTCTAGTTTACAAAAATACCGACTTTAACTCTTTTTAAAGTAAAATTCACAATTTTACAAATAAGCTTGGTTTTGTATGGTCCAAAGGCATTAAACCACTTATTATAATATTAATAATGACATGAAACCATAATTATATTTTAATCAAAGGCATTTAATAATTTTCCAAAAACCCAAGTTAGCAAAATTGCTTAATTAGTAAAATTTAAAAAAAAAACAATTAACAAACTAGTTACTAGGTAAGGTTTTACAATTCCACAAGATGATAACCTACACTTGATTATCCTATTAGTGATGGTTAAACCCAAATTAGTTTCAAACCATACTCTTGAATTCTCAAATTAGCAACAAGAACCAAATTAACACTTAAATAACTTAGGTTTAAGAAACTAACTAACAAATTAAGCAAAAATGGTTAGAATTTATACCCAATAAATTGAAGATCCACAAGCACACACATAGCCTCCCAAATTGGAATCTTGTTCCCTCGGTCCATGCAATTTTGGCTATAGAGAAATGGGTAGGAGTCGGATTTTGATTTTGTGAGGGTTTGTGTTGATTTTTGTTGATTTTTTGAAGGAAAATGGAGGTGAAGGAAGATGGATACTTGGAGAAAATGGTGGGGGGCTGATTCTGGCCGAGAGTGGGGAGGGTGAGGTGAGTGGGAGAGTGATAGAGAGAGGGTGTTGGTTTCAAAGTCAAAGAAAAAGTCAAAAGCCCATTCTTATACATTCTTTTATCCTTTCTTTTCCTTTTCTTTTCTTTTGAAATTCAAGTGGGGAAATTGATGGGGGCTGCTGAATTCAGCCAAGGGAAGAACTAAATGAGGGTGTGTGAGTGTGGGTATGGGTGTGAGGTGATGGAAAATGATAAATACTATACCCCAAACATCCATTTGCACTAAAAAAAGCCTTTTTTCTTCAAAAATTTCTAAACCGTTTTGGCAAACGATTTCGTTTCAAAAACCACATGATAAAATTTTGTTTAATGTGTGATGATACACAAAATTTATTTCAACCCATTCCAGTTTGTAATTTTCCCTAATTAAATGTATTAGTGACGGCTTAAAATAATAATAAAATAATTTTTTTTCAGAAAATTTGAAATTTCACCAGTGGCTCAATAAACACCAAATACTAGCAATTATATAGCTAGAATATGTATATTTAATTTTTATAATAAGATATTTGTATTTTGACTTTTTACAGAAACCCCCTTATTTTACCGATTTTTCCGAAATTTCACCGAAACGATTTTCAAAACGCTACAACTTTTTTGCTTGACATGATAGTATGTTATCTGGTTACTCTTTATCTTAACATGTACACTGATTGTCTCTCTGTTACATGTTGGTAAAGACCTTAGGATGTGTACTTGACTACCTAGATTATGATGCGGATCATACTAGTGGGACAATGGTAGTCCGTGAGTACATCCATTGATGTCCCTAGTCGTGGGTGTATCGAGACGGGGCATCGATATACCAGAGTAGACTAGCGTATAGCTTCTCGACCCATGTAGATAGGCGATAGATGATCCTATATCCATTGGTGTTTGACATCAGAGATGGTATACGGGTGCTCAGTGGAGACTGGGTACACTGGACGGACTCGCCGAGAACTCCCCGATGGTATTATACCTCACGTTAGATGGCAGTTCTCTGGTGACACTGGTACATGTTAGTCTGTCGACCCGAGATAGTCTTAGAGTCTTGTGTGATTCCCACTGTGCTTTGATTTTCACCTTACCATGTTCAAGAGGACGTGTAAAACGATGGTTTTTGGGTACAGTCCTGAGTCACATGGAGGCAATGAGCGATAGGAGGGGATTCGTCTCTCCCGGTATTGGGGGTTGATGTTGCGCTGTGCTCGATTGGCTATAACAGGAAGTCCCTAGCCAGGGCTGTTTCAGAGATTTACTGGTAAGTGTTATCAGTAGTTTCTCGACCCGTTATGAGCCTCACATCGGCACGACTTATCGAGTTATTAGGGTCTGACGTTTACCACCCATAGACGAGATATGCGACATATCAAACGAAGAGACCGTACTGTACAGTAGTATTACTGATTGCATTCGTAGGAGAGTGAGCAGGCTTGCTTGTTGATCTTCTGATCGCTCAATACCCGGGTGGCCGTTACGTTTAGCACGTCTCTTGCGGCTTGTGGGTGTTTGATATGATCATCACCTACTGCCGACGTATTGACGAGTCTTTAGAGTCCTACACAGGGGTTTCCTGGCTCAAGCGAAACGGAGTAGGAGCACATATGGGATATGTGCGGGACCGAAATTAATGCGTGTATGAGATACCGCATTCCATTCTCGCGATGCGACATGATTGGTTATATGTGATATAACCGGGTTATCGGATCAAGTGTTGATTCGATAAGATGTTACATTTGATATTAGTCGGTTATATATGATATGACCGGATCATTAAATCAAGTGTTGATTTAATGATTTAAAGTATAATTATATATTTGATATATTACTTTACATTAACTAGTAATGGCTCACTTAAGTTTCTTTTCTCACTTGATGTGCACATTGTATATATGTGATATGTATAATTGTGTACATGTTTGTGTCGTGCTAGGTTACAAATGCAACATTTTTTTTGTATGAGACTTAAACCATGCTAGTGTTAAGCTAGGGGTTTTATTTGTCTTAAGCTAATTCAAACTTTTGATTAAGTCAAGGTTAAGCTTGTGAAAGCTTTTGGATAACCTTTGACTAAGTCAACTTGTTTGTCTTCCATAAGATATTTATTAACCCAACTTTAACCCTAGGCTATGGTTTAATCTCTACAAGGGTTAGGCATGATAATATCTAACCAAGGTTGCATTTCTAACCTTATCTCATTATTCTTTCATCACTTCTTCACTTAAGGTTCATCTTCTTCTTCTTCATGATTTTTGCTCCCTAGCTCTTGATCAAGTGATGAAAACATGTGAGAAAATAAAATCTAAAGTGAGCCCACTTCCTACTTCATCATCCTCTACTACTTGCTATTTAGTTTAGGGCGTTCTCTTCATAAAGTTCTTGACCTAGTGAAGAAATAGCTTGGGATAGTGTCTCCTCGACATAGATCATCTTCGGCCTCGAAGACATCGAAGCAAGCATGTTCGTTTCTTCATAGGAGCCTCTCTAGAGTCCGGAGTTCACGATCGCAGTGAAGGGACTACTACAAGGAGCTATTGAAGTGAAGGACCGGTCTACATGTTGGATATATATGCCCTAGAGGCCTTCATTGTATAGGATACTGCGGATATGTATGTACATAATAGTCTTGCTTAATATGATAGTACGCTATTTGGTTTATCTTTATCTTGACATATGATATATTTTGCGTAGTATTCATATATATATATATATACTTGTTGATAAAGCCCATAGGGTGTTTGCCTGACTTCCGGCGTTATGATGGTAGTCATACTAGTGGGAGCTGGATAGTCAATAGGCACATCCTTAGATGTCCCTGGTCGCAGGAGTATCGAGACTGGGCATCGATACTCTGGAGTAGACTGGTGTATACATATCTAGACCCTGAGTAGGGGCGATGGATCGGTCCCGCAGCCATTGGTGGAGTGCACCTAAGATTGTATACAGATGCGCACTAGGTGTGGGTACACCGGACAAGACTCGCCGAGAACTGACTGGTTGGTATTTATACCTAACGTCAGATAGCAGTTCTCAGGTGACATGTGTGCAGATAGTCCGTTGACTTAAAGTCGTCATTTGTCTCGTGTGAGTTCCCACTGTGCTTTGATTACTACCCTACCACGGTTCAACGGAGTCGTGCAAACAGGTTTTAGTTGGGCACAGTCCCGAGCCACATGGAGGCAGTGAGTGACTATTAGGGATTTGTCTCTCCCGGTATAGGGAGTTGATATCGCACAGTGATCGGTTGGTCATTACCATAAGTCCCTGGCCAGGGCTGATTGAGAATTACTGATAGATTGATTAGTAGATTCTCGGATGGTGATAGAGCCATACCGACACGACTTGTACGGTTATTAGGGGTCTGACGTATACCACCTCCCTAGACCATACATGCGATACTCTTAGACGAACAGACCGGACTGCACGGATATTGTCACGCACAGGCTCAGTAGGAGTTCGGATGGGTATCCTCACCGGCCTTCTTATCGACATCTACCAGGGGACCGTTACGTACAGCTAGTGCCGCTTGCGGTCTGTGGTTAAACCCACTGCCAGCGTAGTAGTCGAGTCTTTAGAGTCCCACACAGAGTTTTCCCAACTCCACGCCAAATGATATAGAGGCCGTACGGTTTTACGACAATGGGTTCGGACGCATATGTGTTTAAACGCACGTACGACATTCGGACAGTTTTTACTAGTTGGCTTTGGTTTAAGCCAGATTCTAGTATCGGGTTATTGGATTTATACAGTCTAAAGTTTTTCCTTATTTTCACGGATGCGAGGGGCGTTCTCGTAATTTTCCGAGAAGCTTCTAGAAGGAGGGTGACTAAGGAGGTTAAGGTGGCATTTTCATTTATTGCAAATTGTGACTCATTAGTGTGATTCACTATATCATTAATGCATCATTTATTGCTTAATGACTCACATAGTGAATCACTCTTATTGAATTAATGAAACATGGTGAATAATCATTTATATTCATTTATTTGATAATTTATTACGCTTCATATATTCAAGTGAGAAGCTTTTTCATTCTCATAATCATCTCCACCTTCTCTCTCCTCAAGTGCACTCCTTCTTCAAACCCTAATCCTACCACTCATGAGTTGAGACCAAGGATTGGGATAGACTAAACACTCCATAACCTAACTCTACATCATATTAGTTACTTTGGTTAGCAACTAGAGAAACAAAGTTACCTCAAGCCTTGAGGTGTAGCTTAGATTAGGGTACTCGGGTGGATCTTCTATTACGGATAGGAGGCCGAGGAGGACGTAGAGATCACAAAGACGAAGGACTAGAATTAATAGGTATAATCTCTTTACATAGTAGCTTAGAACTCTATGGTTGTTTTTAATTATCGTTTAGCAAAGATCTTCGGTTAGTCGATGTACGCTTCAAAACAAGATTGTTTTTCATATTTCCGCCCCCCCCCCCCCCGCAACTCGTGGGGTGTTGCACATCGACTTACAGTGGTATCAGAGCCTCACTAAACAATAATCAACTCCCTCGCAAAGTCGTTTGAATTTCGAACGCAAAACAAATCGAAAAATACACGGATATCATATAGTTTCTGTCGATTTTTAAATGAGGTCCAAAAATTTTTCAGGTTCCTCCAGAAGACCGTACATGAAAATATAAGAACACAGAAGAAAAATGGGCTCCTGAATCGGCCACTGAGCCGCGGAACCGCGGCCGATCCCACCGATCCTCCGCGGATCCGCGGCCGAGTTGGGGCCGATTCAGCCCAGTTTTCCTCTGTGCATCTTTTGTGATATTTTGTATTTTCTGGTACTGTTTATTTTTTGCTCAGGTTTCAAATTTACAGAGAAGATTTGGAGTAGAATTTAATGTGTTTAATCGATCGAAATTATACGATGTTTGCTTGTTTGATTATATCTGTGAACTGTATTATGTGTTCGTAAACCTCCCCTAACTGCTAGTATGTCGGTTGGCAGGGGGTTGCACATATCTATAATGTTTTAACTGTTTGTGATTATGAACTCTATTGGACTGTTGTGATGATTAGCCGGGGTTCTGTGATGTGTTATTGTGTTAATTCATTCGATGTAATTGTAATAAGTTGTAATATTATTTTGCGGGGCACATCCAAGTTGCGGTTGTAGCCACCATTGTATTATTCCTTTTTACTGTTTTTTCTCCTAGGATGGCCTACTCACATTGCTGAGGGAGACCGCTTCACTTCGGGTACTTGGCGGGTAGTTTGCCGTACCCGTAGGGGTCTAGGGTGGGGTAATGACTATTCATCACAACTGTGTAATCCGTCTTCTCTTACAGGCTCAAAAGAAACGCGGATTGCTTGCAAATCCAATATTGTTTATCTGTGATCTGGAATGCCTATTATTGCTTCTGACGAATGTACAATATCTATATATGATAGCTATTTAGACGTTACTTATGTTTTACACCCGCGCTAGCCCAGCCCCCGCTCTGCCGTTAGTTAAGTAACCTAACGGGTGATGACGGGACCCCGTGGCGAATGCGGATGGCATAAGAGGACGTTGTATTTTCGTTGTTATCCGTAATGATAGGTTAAAGATGGGACGCATTATTTTTAATGCAAAGAAAAATAAAACCTAAACTGAATCGTTGAAACAATTTCTAAAAAACCACTTGGTTTTCTTGGAAAAGCAAATTTTAAATGCGGAGCTTAAACCACTCCTTTTAATAAAAGCTATCTTGGTTCCTTCGATCAAATCAAGTTCATTACGTTAACGGTTTTTTTGCCAAAAACCAGCCGTAACCCTCCGTCGTTTCAGATAGACAGCACATCGTATTCATGATATGCTTGTTGGCCTACGTCAAGGCATAGTGTATGCTAGCAGTGTGTTTGCCTATTTGTTGCATAGATAGATGCATTAGTATAGGACAGACGTACAGCCTTGTTGGCCTACGTCAAGGGCATATACGATGTACTAAATTAATCAGGACAACGACGGGTAGAACTTGACTTGCGTCTTATGACTTGTTGGCCTACGTCAAGGTCTATAAGAGCTTGGGGTATAAAAATCACATCGGGAGTTTCAAACATAAAGGAAACTTGCAGATTTAACATACCTTCTGGAGTGTGGTGACTAGAGTGGCTTCCATCTAGTGCATCATGCAATGATAGTTGGATCCCGATCCCACTGATGAGTAGAATTACTCTCGGGAAACATTCTCACTTAAAAATCAATGCTATAAACCATGTAGGTGTCCAGAAAGGTGTTAGAGGGGCTACGCCTCCAGGGAAAAGAGGTTATTTAATTAAGAAACTTCGCGAAAGCATTGGAAAACCTCCCTCGAAGTACCAACACCAGCCTGGCTGAAAGGTTATGCAAGTATTGTGACGTGTGATTAAATCCTGACTAGTTCTTCTTTTAGGTTCTGAAGAAGGATTTGAGGGAACAGTGGGAGCCATCCTGTTTAGATAAAATAATAACCAATCTAAACTTGCAAGAAGCATATACTGAGTGTTTTCTTTTTTCTCTCTCTAGCAGCTACCATGACAAGACTAAAACTATTACTTGAAAAAAATATACTGACCGGGCAGAATTATAAAGATTGGCTAAGGAACGTCAACATTGCACTGACTTATGACAAAGTAGCATATGTTACCACCGCTGTTCCTCCCCTTATCCCCGGACCAGATTCCTCAGTTGTGGATATGGAAGTTCGCAAAACTTGGGATCTGGATTGTGAGCGAGCCAAGTGTATCGTACTGGCGTCCATGAACAATGAACTCCAGAAACAGCACGAGAGTATGGATATTGTATCTATCTTTCTCCATGTTAAGGAATTATATGGAGAGCACTCCCGTATCTCAAGGTATGAGACCTCAAGGAAACTCTTCCAGATGAGCTTAGCTCCAGGATCGCCTGTAGGAGAGCACGTCTTCAAAATGATCAGCCTCATTAAAGAACTCGCAAACCTGGGATGCGTGCTAGAGAATGATTTGTATATCGACTTGATTTTGAAGTCCCTTCCCCACACCTTCTCTCAGTTCGTGCTTAGCTTCAACATGCACGAAATGGAAGCTGATCTTCCAAAGCTCCTCAACATATTGAGGATAGCAGAGACCTCCTTGAAAAAGGAGAAGACCCCCGTTCTGTATGTTGGCCAATCATCCTCTTCTAAATCTAAAGCGAAAGCTAAAGGGAAGAAGAAGATGAAAGCCACCAAACCGAAGGGTGGGGTCAAGAAGGTGCAGGGAAAGAACAAGGCAGGAAGGGTGAAAGCGGATATAAACGAATGCCATTATTGTCACAAGTAAGGGTACTGGAAGAAGGGTTGTATGGACTTCAAGGCAAAGGACACGAAGCAAGCGGTTGCTTCTGCTTCAGGTGTGTTCATAATCGAAAATTGTCTTTCAGTAAACTCTACATCATGGGTACTTGATACCGGTTCTGGTTCTCACATCTGTAATTCATTGCAGGATCTGAGAAATAGTAGAGTACTGGAGACAGGTGATATGACTCTCCAGATGGGCAATGGAATGCATGTAGATGCTGTTGCAAAAGGGGAGTATCACCTAGGGTTGACTAGTGGGCACGTTTTGGTGTTGTATAGCTGTTTTTGTATTCCCAGTATGCTGTGTAATATTATATCAGTATCTTTTTTGTCTAATAAAGGATATAATTTTGCGCTTGAAAGTAATGTCATGAACATTCTCCTAAATCAAGAACTGATTGGGTATGGTACACTGGAAAACGGCATATACATTCTTAATCAATCTCGAATTTTCAATATTCAAAACACACTTAAAAGAAAGGCTCCAGATTCAAATCAAGCCTTCTTATGGCATTGTAGACTTGGTCATATAAACGAAACAAGGTTGACTAAGTTACATAAAGATGGATATCTAGATCCGTTTGAATATTCATCATATGCAACTTGTCAATCATGTATCAAAGGAAAAATGACCAAATCTCCGTTCTCCGGACACGGAGCAAGAGCTACTGAACTCTTGGGACTTGTACACAGTGATGTATGTGGTCTAATGTCTACACATGCGCGAAGCGGTCACTCCTACTTCAGCAATTTTACTGATGACTTCTCTAGGTATGGACATGTGTTCTTAATGAAACATAAATCAGAGGCCTTTAAGAAGTTTAAGGAGTATAAAAATGAAGTAGAGAAACAAACCGGTAAAAACATCAAGACACTTCGATCTGATCGAGCTGGAGAATACTTAAGTACCAGTTTCCTTGAATGTTTAAAAGAGAATGGAATTCTCTCTCAGCTTACTCCGCCTTATACACCTCAGCATAATGGTGTATGTCACGACCCGAAAGAGCACGTGACTGGCCCTTGAACCATATGAAGTCTACAGGACCCCATCTGATTCAAGTAAGCCAAAAGCCCAGAAATCTAAAACCATTTAAAGAGTAAATAAGGAAAACTGGTTTTGAGAAGTAAAAAAATCATGTTTCAAAAATCAAAGCTTTTAAATAACTAAGCCGAATATGTATTTTTAAAATGTGCAACCTTTCCTGAAAATTTCGGCAGAGTTTCTTTTGTAAAAACTGGCCCCGAACTGGTACAACAAGAATAATATATATAAAATGATAAAAGGCATCCCCAAGCGGGATCTAGCTCTTCGTCAATCGACGGTCACAACCACGCAAGCAATAATAATATACAACGCCAAAGGGCGAGGATCAAAAACCCCAAAAGAAACTCAAAACAGCCAGAAAACCGTAATACTACAGCGCGACTCTAAGGTCGAAATAATACAACACTGGTTTCTAAGTCTGAAACAATATACAAGTTTTGGTTGATGGAATTTCTAGATACAATGAATAATACATGAACAATGGCGGTTCTGATACAAAAGAACCCACCTACCAACGCAAGTCACCCATAAGGAAGCAGTGTGCCAGAAATGCCGCTATGGAATCTGTACGGCAAAACCTGCAAGAACTGTGGCACAACGGGGGTGAGTTGCCAACTCGTGAATAGAAAATATCTATAAGCAGAGATCGAATGCATGACCCATCCTAGGTCAATACGATCAGATATAAATAAACCTCAATATGAATAAGTCTGAAGCATGCTAAACTGGCAAGGTAATCTCTATGCATGAGTGTAGTGCCAAGTGCTCGTGCTAGTGCCTCAGGTAATAGCATATCATAAATGTGAGGTATGATCAATGTAATCAAATCTGTATGTACGTGGATCCTGTCCACTCGTCACCCAATGACAATAACCATCATGCATGTAAATATCATACAGCATGTGCATGGGAATATGAGGATATAAACCATCTGTGTCCCTCGCGACACGTCAAAATCATTGAACCGGAGTGCCCAGCATCGACACTTGAAAACATCATGAAAACTGTGCCCAGCATCGGCACGTAAATCCTCATATATCGGGCTCCGTCAGTCCGGATCGGCCCACGGGCTCTGTCTGCGGTATCGGCCCTCGGCCCCGGCAATACGCCCATAACCATCTATCGACTCTGGTCAGTATCCTCCGGATAACCGCCAGGTCCAACCAATCACCGGTAGGTACTCGCCACCCTGCCAGGCTCATCGTCTACTCCACGAAAAACATTTCTTGCTCCGGGGAACCATACCGGGTCCACCATGTACCTGCAATCGGCCTCATCCGCCTCCTCGAATCGGGTTTCACATGTCGCTCTCAGCACCGAGAAAACACATGGTGGACGCACTGAAATATCATATCAAGGGTAACCGGGTTTTAAAACAATTACATATTCTCCCTTTGAAAACACCGACGGTTCCCAAAAACCATAAATATCATGGAAACAACGCATCTCAATGCGTATAATCAGAAAGCATGATGTATGCGACATGTAAAGAAATGTAAGCGACATACACTGAATGCAACAGTACTACAGTGTAGTGACATGGCAATTATCAATGATGAAGTGTGTGAGCCGGCAAACAAGTGTACGTGGAACATACGCATCATCGATAATGGTGCAGGTGTCTTAGCAGCATGACTGAAATAAATCAACAATACAAGCGATGCAATGCAAAAAGCATGAATATGCAGAATCGAATAATCAACGTAACAGTAGAGAACCTGCCTCAATAAATATATCCTGCAACCTTGCCTTTTGAAATAAGACGAATCAGGGCTTTTGGTAAAATAAGGGCTATGGTGTTTTAAGAAAAGATGCGTCATTTGAAAATATCCGTATAAACCCTTTTGCCTATCTTTAAAATATCCCCGATTCGTTAGTTTTGAAATAGGTATGACTCGGGTCAAGTCTAACGCCTACTATGCGAACTACGGACCCAACAATCAAGTCAATCGGGAGGGGTATGGAAACCACCTAAATCTAAGTCGATATACATATATATATATAGTCGGTGATCTCGCCTCAATAGTATCACGTACGATACAGTATATCATATAACATCCTCGAGTCATGAGTGCGGATCTAACATCAATATAAAGCTCGTACGGTAAATCGTCGTACGGCATCCCAATAGCTGGGTACGGGTCAATATTCCATTCATCTCATCACATATCCGGTATCACTACCATCATATCACATCTCAAATACGAACTCTGTCATATCGGCGAATCTCACGGCCTCAATCAAACCTCATCGACTCATCTCAATCCCATGTATCATCCTTAATCCCGTATATGAACACATAGTCCCATATCCATGTGTAGATATACACACCTCTATATGGGCACAGATAAATGAAAGAATGTATGGAAGTATATGTGTACGTGTATGTGTGAGTGCAACCACTACTCTAGGGTTTCGCACTATACTAAACCGATACATCCTTATCACCAATAATACCATTATTACCATCAATAATCCTAAACAACACATAATAAATATATGTGTGTATACGTATTCGTATACATCACCACGGACTGCGGGGGTGCTATACGCCATCCACCCGACTTCTCCCTGTAGATATAAATCTACTCACCTTGCTTCTCATGTGTCGGTGCCGATGTCGCCATCTTCATCTTCTTTGCCTCAACATCATGTAGGGTACCTACAAGTATATCACAACGCTAAAGCACATGAAAATCACATCGGAAACCAAAATAGCACATGCTACTCGCATAGGTAAAAACCTATCGTCTCTCATGTAAACACGTTCAATATCCACTTGTCGTTGACATCCAAAAGCCACCCGACAGAAACGAATCACCAAATACCAAAATCCATGCTAAAATAAGTCATAAATCATACGCCAACTGAAGCAAATCAACCCAGATTTTACGCTAACTGGAATCAGTCAAAACTAGACATACCCAGGGTCAAGACTAGAGGAAATAGGGCCATGCATAAAAATCGAGGCAATTCCCTCCTGCTCTGGCCGCAAATTGCGGCCAGAAGGAATAAATTGGAGGCCTGGAATTGGAGTTGGGGGCTAGGGTTTGGTGTGGTGGTTCCATGGTGCCTGCACATCTCACTGTCAACTCAGTTTCATTTTTGGGGTCTCGGGGTGATAGCAGATTCCTAAATACGATCACTGATTCGCAGTTTTTCTCCGACATCGTCTCATAAATCCGTATTCTGGTTTCAATTTCAGGTTTGGGTCTAAAATAACATCACACCAGGGTTTCTAAGGTCACCACAAGTCTCAATTTCACTTTGATTTCAGGTCTAACCCTAAACCCTAACTTGAATTCTCCAAAGTCCACAAAACGACACAATATCGATATGAAACTAGTATTGATGCAATAAGAATTGAATTACTAAACTAGGGGTGCAGAAATTACCTTCTTTGGCAACTCAAGAAAATTCTTGAGTTGCTCAAAGTCCTCCAAATCCAATCGTGCTAGGTTCAATGTGTAGCTAGTGGGCTTGGGAGCAAGTTTTGTGAAGTGGGAATGGGGTTTTGGTGAGGGAAATGAGAGGGATCTATGAAGTGAAGGGGAGGGAAATGAGAGGGAGCAGGAGCAGGAGCAGCAGCAGCTCCATGAGAGGGGAGAGAGAAATGGGTGTGAGGAAATGAAGGGTATGGTTCAAAAAGTCAAAAGCCACTACTCTCTCTCTCATCATCATCATACTTTTTCTTTCTTTTCTTTTCTTTTCCTTCTCACTCCAATAGTTAACCCAAAAGAACAATCATGGCAATAGAAATGTAACACAAGTGTAACAAGTGTGGAAAATGATATGTGCACATTTTTGCACAAAAATGCTAAAAATCCAATTAGCGATTTTTAATCGCGATTAACGCTAAATTAGCATATAACTAGTCTTAAAAACTTTAAAATAGCATAATTCCATAAAATACCCTATTTTAGAATTTTCCATAATTTTTCCCCATTTATTTGTATTTAAATATACCCGAATATCAAAATATTCATTAAAATAATATTAAATTAAAAAAATTCCCGAAAATAATATTTTATTATTTTGGAAACGTTACAGTGTATCAGAAAGGAGGAATCGCACGCTATTCGATATGGTGCGTTCAATGATGAGTAGTGCTGAATTGCCACTTTCCTTCTGGGGATTTGCTCTAGAATCAGCAGCATACTTATTGAATAGAGTTCCAACTAAGTCTGTGCCTACCACTCCATATGAAATGTGGAGCGGGAAGAGATCATATCTCAAGTATATCAAGATATGGGGGTGTCCAGCATATGTTAAATAGCATAGACCGGACAAGCTCGAGGCACGATCGGTTTTGTGCAAGTTTGTAGGATACCCCGAACATTCAAAGGGGTACATGGTCTACCACACTGAAGAACAAAAGGTGTTTGACGCTCGCCACATTGTCTTCTTAGAGAGAGAATTTCTTGCAAAAGAAATTAGTGGGAGCGCGGTAGAGCTGGAAGAAATTCCAGAACCTCAAACTGCTGCCGAGGACTTAGAAGAAGATCATATTTCAATAGAACATGACGAACCAACACCACTACGCAGATCTAGTAGGTTTTCTCATCCACTAGAGAGATACTATGGTTTTCTTCTAGATGGGGATCGAGAGGATTGCATTATCGATGATGATGAGCCTACTAGTTTTCAGCAGGCTATCACGAGTATTGACTCGATGATGTGGCTGGATGCTATGAGATCCGAAATGGAATCCATGTACACCAATAAAGTATGGACTTTAGAAGTTGCTCCTCCTGGGGTGAAACCGGTTGGATGCAAATGGATCTTCAAAATGAAGATTGGTGCACTTAGACAAGTGGAAACCTACAAAGCTAGACTCGTTGCAAAAGGTTTTCTTCAAAGAACAGGATTGGACTATGATGAAACCTTTTCACCTGTAGCTATGCTTAAATCCATTCAGATCTTGCTTGCCATTGCTGCCTTCCATGACTATGAAATCTGGCAGATGGACGTAAAAACAGCTTTTCTAAATGGACATTTAGAAGAGAGTGTTTACATGGATCAACAAGAAGGTTTCTTAGACAGTGGGAGCAGCGGAAGAGTGTGCAGGTTGCTTTAATCCATTTATGGATTAAAGCAAGCATCGCGAAGTTGGAACATCTTCTTTGATGAGACAGTCAAAGAGTTTGACTTTATCAAAAATGTAGACGAACCATATATTTATAGGAAAATTGTAGAAGGAGAAGTAGTTTTCCTCGTTTTGTACGTCGACGACATACTACTGATAGGGAATGATGTCCCTATGCTACAATCAGTAAAGCTCTTCTTGTCACAGAAATTCTCCATGAAAGACTTGGGTGATGCAACCTACATTTTAGGCATTAAGATCTATCGTGATAGATCTAATAGAATATTGGGACTTTCACAGTCCAGGTATATTGACACTATACTAAAGAGATTTAGTCTGGAAGATTCCATGCGCGGTAACTTTTAGAGATAGTGCCCTCAAAGTCAATTATTGGATTGCAGGTACGTGATTGCAGTGATTGAGGTAGGACCTATACCGATATGACAGTCTTTCTCGAGATGATAGTTTGCTATCTGGTTTGTCTTTATCATCGTATACATGCTTTAGTTCACTATTGCATGATGATAGAGCCTATAGGATTCTTGCTTAACTACCAGCAGTATGATGGTGATCATATACGTGGGAGCTACGGGTCTGTAAGCACATCCTTTAAGTGTCCCTAGTCGTGGGAGTTTCGAGACAGGGCATCGATACTCTAGAGTAGACTAGTGTATACAGTCGAGACCCCGACGAGGGGCGGTGGCCAGTCTCACAAGCCACTGGTGTCAGTTTGATCACCTAAGATGTATACAGGTGCTCATTGGGTTATGAGTACACCGGATAGGACTCGCCAGGAATCTGCTAGTTGGTATTATACATATCGTCAGATAGCAATTCCCAGGTGACATGTGTACAGGTTAGTTCATCAACCTGAGATCGTCATTTGTCTCGTGTGAGTTCCCACTGTGCTTAGATTACTACTCTACCACGCTCAAAGGAGTTGTGCAAACAGGTTTTAGTTGGGTACAGTCCCGAGCCACATTAGAGGCAAGTGAGCGGATCGTCGGGGATTCGTCTCTCCCGGTATTGGGGGTTGATGTTGCGCAGTGCACGGGTGGACATCACTAGGAATCATCGGCCGAGGTAGTGGAGAATTTCTGATTTGGATCAGTAGTTTCTCAGGTGGTGATGGGCTTCATGCCGACACGATTTATCGCGTTATTAGGGGTCTGACTTTATCCACCCCCCTAGACTCGATATGCGATACTCTTTAGACGAATGGACCGGACTGTATATACATTGTCACTATCAGGCTCAGTAGGGTTTATAGATGAGTTCGCTCGTCAGCTTCCCTTCCAATCAATACATAGGCAAAACGTTACGTGCAGCTTGTACTTCTGACCTGCTAGTGGTTATACCCAGGGCCAGTGTGTTGATGAGTCATTAGAGTCCCCCACAAACACTTTCCCAAGTTCGGGTGAAACGTTGTAGAGGCCGTATGGTGATATGGCAGGGTTCGGAAAAAGCACGTGCGTTTTTGCACATGTCGTTTTTCGGGCAGATAATACTGGTAGGCTTTGGCTTAAGCCGGAACCCAGTATTTGTAGGGTTCCTAGGCACCCCAAGGAGGTCTCACAAGGCATCAACCATGCCAATCTCAAAGATTACGGTGCCGAGAAACCCTAGTGTACGGATCGTTTGCTAGAAATCTAGGCGAAAAACAATCTAGTTAACACTTAACTACAAGATACGGAAATACAACCTTTGTAGATCCGGTGCTCCACCTCCATAGCTCCGCAACGAAGTCCTCTCCGCTGTCCAAAAAGAATCCGGGCTCTAGCGTCGACTTCATCGGAGAATAAGCGAGCTAGGTCGTCGATGTCCATGCCGAAGATGATCTACGTCGAGGCATCGCTAAATCAAGCTCCGACTTCACCAAGTCAAGAAACTTGTGAAGAAAACACACTCTACTACTTGGCAAGAGGTAGAGGATGAAGAAATAGGAAGTGGGTAGACTTTAGAATTGGATTTCTCACTTGTTTCATCAATCCACCATTGATGAAGAAAGGTTTTCTTCTTGAGTTCAAGGAAGAAGAAGAAGAAATGATATGATAAGATTAATTGAAAAAAAAATGAATTCTTATCATAAAATTAACCATGGTCAAGTGTAGAGACTAAACTAGGGTTAGTGGGAATGGTTAGGGTTAAGGATGAGATAAGAATGGTTGACTTGATCAAAGCTTCATGAAGCTTCAACTAAAGAACAAATAAAGCCACCATTCTTTTCTCTTTTCCATTTATTTTCCAATATGTATAAACAAATAAATAAATGAATAAATTAGTAATGGAAAATAAAACCCTAACCACTCTCACAACCATGGTTTAATCTTCACACAAAACACAAGTTAGCATGCATCATCAAACATGATACATACAAGTGCACAAAAAATATATCACATATACAATGTGCACAATCCAAGTGAGAAAATCCGTTTAAAGTGAACCAATACTAGTTAGTGCAAAGTAACATATCAAATATATAATTATGCATTAAATCATTAAATCAACACTTGATTCAATGATCCGGTCATGTCGCACACAACCGACTAGTATTCAATGTATCGGCTTATCGAATCAACGCTTGAATCGATAACTAGGTTATATCGCATACAACCTTTCCGATACATTCATCTCGAGAATGGAATACGGCATCACATACACTCATTATTCTCGGTCCCGCACATATCTCATATGCGCTCCTATTTCGTTTTGCTTGAGCCAGGAAACCTCTATGTAGGACTCTAAAGACTCGTCAATACGCCGGCAGCAGGTGATGATCATATCAAACACCCACAAGCCGCAAGCGGTCTGCTAAACGTAACGGCCACCCGGGTATTGAGCGATCTGAAGATCGACGAGCAAGCCCGCTCACACTCCAGTGAATCCGACCAGTAACACTACCGTACAGTCCGGTCTAATCGTCTGATATGTCGCATATCTCGCCTAGGGGTGGTAAACGTCAGACCCCAATAGCTCAATAAGTCATGTCGATATGAGGTCTATAACTGTTCGAGAAACTACTGGTAACACTTACCAGTAAATCTCAGCAACCCTGGCCAGGGATTTCCTGTTATAGCCAATCGAACACAGCGCAACATCAACTCCCTATACCGGGAGAGACGAATCCCCTCCTATCGCTCATTGCCTCCATGTGACTCGGGACTGTACCCAAAAACCACCGTTTTGCACGCCCTCTTGGACGTGGTAAGATGGAAATCAAAGCACAGTAGGAACCACACAAGACTCTATGATGATCTCGGGTCAATAGACTACTCTGTACCAGTGTCACCAGAGAACTACCATCTGACGTGAGGTATAATACCATCTGGGAGTTCTCGGCGAGTCCGTCCAGTGTACCCAGTCTCTACTGAGCACCCGTATATCATCTCTGATGTCAAACACCGATGGATATGGGATCATCCATCGCCCATCTGTATGGGTCGAGAAGGTATGCGCTAGTCTACACTGGTATATCGATACACCCACGACTAGGGACTTTGAAGGATGTACTTATGGACTACCATGTCCCCACTAGTATGATCCGCATCATAGTCCAGGTAGTCAAGTACAGATCCTAAGGGCTTTACCAACATGTAACAGAGAGATAATCAGCATACACGTTAAGGTAAAGGTCAACCAGATAGCATACTATCATGTCGAGCAAGAAAGTCCTCCCTAAATATGTCCTAGCATCCACTACAATATACATCCAATGTACAGTAATGGCCTCTAGGGCATACATATAACTAACAATCTCCCACTTGCACTAGGGCCATCTGTAGCAGTGGTTGTAGTATCTCATACTCAACCATCCCATAAAAGTCTCTCTCTGGGAACAGGCCTTTGTGAGTGGATCCGCTGTGTTGTCCTCTGAGTCTACTCTCCAAACCTCGATCACTCTGGAGATCAACCATCTCCATGATCAGGTGATACTGTCTTAGAATATGTTTGGATCACTGATGGGACAGACGTTCCTTGGCATAAGCCACAACTCTATTGTCACACAATGGCAGGAACTAAGTTCATCTCATGAACCAATATACACCCAAACGGCCTCTTTGGTAGCATCTTCTGTAGCGATGTATCCTGCCTTTATCGTCTAGTATGTCACGGTATCTAGCTTGGAACTCTTCCAACATACCGTCCCTTTACTGAGGGTAAAGACAATGCCTGTGACTGACATTCAGTCGTCTTTATCACCCTGAAACCATTCCAGTGATTCTCCCCAGGATCGATTGATACCGTCTCACTACAACTAGTGAGAATCCTAACATCCAATTAAATCTATCTCATAGATCCAAAACTCAGGATTTAGGAGGTATCAGTTTGATCCTATATGGAGAATCATAGTGATAAGTGGAGATTGATCGAGCGTAGCATAAGAAACTCCTTTCTTATCAAGAGTATGTCATCCACGTACTCTACGAGGATCACCACCATACTCCCTACTAACTTTTTGTTTATACAAGGTTCATCTACCATTTTGATGATGTCAAACTCTTTGACTAATCCATCAAAACAGATGTTCCAACTCCGCGATGCCTGCTTTAATCCTATAAAGCATCTTGCACACGTTTCTGCTGCTCCCACTGTCTACGAAGCCCTCTGGCTGTGTACTTATAAACGCTCTCTTCTAAATCATCATTTAGAAAAGCAGTCAAGACACCCAACCACCAGATATCGCAGTCATGGTATGTAGCCGTGGCAAGTAGGATCTGGATGGACTTAAGCATAGCTACTTGAAAAGGTTTCATCATTATCCACGCCTGGTCGATGAAGAAAAACTTTAACAAGTCTTGCTTTGAAAGTCTCAACCTTTCCATCTACACCAAGTAATCTTCTCAATATATACTTGCTCCTGATGGGAATTTAACCCTTCAGATATAGCAACCAAAGTCCATACTTTGTTGGTGTATAAGGATTCCATCTCAGATCACTAAGCATCCAGCCATTCTTACAGAGTCCCACTCCTGATGGCCAGGTCGAAACTAGTTGGGTCATCATCTCATGATGCAATCCTCGCTCCCACTGTCATCGAGAAACCGAAGTATCTCTCAGGTGGGTGAGGAACCCTACTAGATCGGCGGAGAGGCTGAGGTTCGTTGGTAACTATCGAATCCTTTGGTTCTTTCAAATTATCAACTGCAGTTTGTATAGCTGGAACATTTCCAGTTCTACATTACAGACCTTGCCTCGAGCTTGTCCGGATTATACTTTTCAGACATAGGCTGGACAACCCCAAATCTTAACCAACTTAAGAGATAGGCTCTTCCCTTTCCATATCACATATGAAGTGGTAGGCAACTGATTTGATTTGAACCCTATTCAATAGGTATGCAGCTTCTCAAGTGCATAACTCCCAAAAAGAAAAAGGTAACTCAGTAGTACTCATCATAGAGCACACCTTATCATATAGGGTGTGAATGCTCCGCCCCGATATACCATCGTGCTATGGTGTATTCGGAGGAGTAATGCCGAGAGAGAATCTCATTCTCCTTTAGAATAGTCCAGGATTTCCGTGCTCAAGTATTCTCCTCCTTGATTACATCAAGGGACATAATACTTATACCCGTATTTTGGTTCTCTACTTCTAACTTATATTCTGTGAATATCTCAAAAGGTTCGGACTTGTGTTTCAACAGGAACATAGGTCTGAATCTCGAAAGATCATCAGAGAATGTAATGAAGTATAAAGAACCAGTCCTGGCATGTGTAGACAGGGGACCTACATACATCAACATGTATCATCCCAAGAGTTTACCAACTCTTTCTCTGTTTCCAGTAAACGGAGCTATGGTCATCTTATCTTTGTGACATGACTGGCGAGTTTCACAAGATGTAAATTCAAACTGATTTAAATATGCATCTATATGTAACTCTAGCTGGTCGGGTCACATTGATCTGACCTAGTCTACAATGCCTCAAGAAGAATTCGTTCATTTCTGAACTCTTCCTCTTGTGTGTGTTCCATATACTAAGAACTGTAGTTTGATTTAGAACATCAATGCTTTTAGATAACGTGGCTGAACCGATCAACCTTTGATATAGGAAATGTTCAAAACATTATCCATCAATACAAAATTATATCCTTTCTTTTCTAACAAAGAGAGTGATATGATTTGGTATATCAGGTTCGATATCTAATAACATTCGTTCAGAATCAATGTATTGGTAATACAGGGTGACAGTGACCAACAGACTTGGCTGCAACACTTGCCCCGTTTTCTGCCTCATGAAACTTATCACCCGTTCTCAGTTCTCTACCTGTCTGTAGCCCTATGTAACAGATTACATATCTGGGATCCTGATCTGGTATCAAATACCCAGGACGTAGAGGATACTGAGAAACAGTTCTTTGTAATGAACACACCCGAAGATGATGCATCAGCATGCACTCTCTTCGTTTGGGCGGCACGGGAATTCTGGTAATCCCCAATTTCCTGCTCTGTCTTATAACAATTATAAGTTGGAGCGGGACCAACGTTCCCCAGCTCAGTATAACAAGCGGGTTCGGTCAATAATCCATATTATTATCTTGATTAAGGCGTGATATGGTCGCTACCTGGAGAGAGAGAGAAGAAAACACTCAGCGTGCGCTCTGTCAAGAATAGATTGGTTATTATTTTATCTAATCAGGATGGCTCCCACTGCTTTTTATCAAATCTTCCTTCAAAACCTAAAAGGAAAGACTAGCCGGGATTAATTACACACTACAAGTTCGCCAATCTTTCAGCCAGGCCAGTGTCGGTACTTTGAGGAAGGTCCCCCGTGCTTTCGCACGAACCTAATTAATGTAAACCTCGTTTTCCCAGAGGCGTAACCCCGTTGACACCTTTCTAGACACCTACTTGATCGGCTAATTGTAATGTATAAAACTCTCCCAGGAGTAACTCTTACTCGCAGCGGGTATCGGGATCCAACTATCTCATAGAAGTTATGCAATCTCATTGAAAATTTCAACACTTGAAATTCCCGATAATATTTTGCCCCTAGCTCGCTATGACCTTGACGCATGCCAAACAACCCATAGTCTGCTAGTCAAGTTCAACCCGTACATTTCTTGATTGAATTAAACCCACCCGCACGACCCTTGACGCATGCCAAACAACGCCGTACGAATACCCTAATCCAATCGCATCATATGCTGACAGATAAGCACTAGTTAGCTACCGTACACTACGCCTTGACGCATACCAAACAACCGCAGCACGAATACTAACTAATACTTATCTGAAATGACGGAGGGCTACGACAGGTTTTTCTGAAAACCTTTTGCGTAATGAACTTGATATCGTTGTAGAATCAAATGATTTTGAAATGGAGTGCTTTTGAGGCTTATCTTGTTTTGCTAAAGGAGTCACTCCCGGTGAAGGGATCGTCGGTCCTTTCCTCGTCGAATGAGGTGCGGGATATATCATATATATCACTGTGCAAAGCAAAAACACTTAAAAGCAATCAAAAGACAAACCGAGTGTGTAGCATCTGCCAGTTATTGCTAAAGGAGTCACTCCCGGTGAAGGGATCTCGGTCCTTTCCTTATCGAATAAGGTGCAGGATATATCACATATAGCTCTGTGCAAAGCAAGAACTGTAGCTACCTGTTTTATTTTGAAATTCGATTCCACAACATCTTAGGTTTCTTTTATTTTCATTAATCACATTAATGAAGTCCCATCATTTAAGTACATAAACATCACAGATAAATACGACGTACACTTATGCCATCCGCATTCGCCTCGATGTCCCCTCGTGCACCGTTAGGTTAGGTAACTAACGGCAGAGCGGGACAGGGCTAGCGCGGGTGTAAAACATAAGTAACGTCTATATAATATATCATATATACTATATACTGTATCTATCACAGAACATCACATGATCACATCACAGATATCGCAGCAGAAGAATCATATGAAATATTGGATATACTAGGACGTCCGTGTTTTCAATACGAGCCAGTATAAAACACGGATTCCACGGTCGCGATGAATAGCCAAACCCACACCCCTAGACCCCTACGAGAGCGGCAAGCAACCCTACCAATTCTAGAGTTAGGAGACCCGGCCTCGACTCCTCGAGTTGGTCTCCCACTGGACTCCAGAACCCGGTTACTTGTGCCCTCCTCCTTGGGTCTATCCTAGTGCGGAAAAGTAAATAATATACAAACGGTGACAACTTCCGCAACCTGAAAGCGCCCCAATAAAAGAATATTACATACAAGTTTTTACATGAATGAAAATGAAAAACACTCATCTCACATAAAAACTCCCGGCTATTCAAACACGACGATCCAATATAACATATCCAGCAACACATAACATCACATGTCATCAACGTAAGTAAACATGCGTATCCCAATTGTCGTTGACATATAGCAACGAAACCGGCGATATCACATATTACACTTACGGTCACAGAAAAGAAAGTGTAAAACTACAACAGTTGGAATCCGCAACCTTCTCAGACATCGCATGCCTGACCAAATGAATACCTTAGACATCGCATGCCTAACAGTTATAAACCCCGCATTTTAGTCTCATTATCGAAAACACTTTTCAATATCAAGTCGGGCAATTCAACAAGATTCCCGACGAACTGATCGAATGCTCGTCGCAAACTTCAGTAGACGGCCGCACCCCCGATACCGTCGACGAAGTGCACCAAGGCGGAACACCGCTGCCGTGAGCACCCGAACGGATGCTTTCGGCGATGGGGTTCTCCTACAGTCACTTGGTCGGGGTTAAGGGATGTAGTTGTCTAATAAGTTTACCCGGCGAGTATCCGCGTACGCTAAGTGATTGCGACGGATTTTTAATCGCATCAAAATTCCGTGGCAACCTATCAAGTGAGACTAAAGTGCTATGTTTATAACATTCATTCAGTTATCACATAACTATTTGTGAATTCCAATTATTGTATCCCATTCCGGATAAATAGAAAATGTCAAACTTTCCGATCGAACAATCGAACACCCAACTTTTCCCGATACAGATCAACACATGAAATAAGTCTAACAACATTCAGTTCGTGCCTCAGTACCGACGGTCCAGCCATAGAAGGGTCAAGCCAATGCCTCACATGTGACACGCCGTACTGCCCCAAACCCGAAGGTTCAAAGGGCAGTTCAAGACGGTCACATAATCGAGTTAAGGTTTGTTGTCTTCTAGAGGGTCCATCGCGTTACTTGCACTACTTAGAACGTCGTTAAACTGCGGAAAAATCCAACACTTGGAAATTTCCCAACAGGGGAAAAATTGGGTATTTATATCCGGTCGAACTTTTTAACATATTCTAAAATTTATCCGGAAAGCCACACAGACAAAATTTGATACTCCGATCGAAACACCGAATCCCCAAAAACACAGCAGAAAAATTCAACTCTTGAATAAATATTAAAAATTCCCAGAAAACTCAGCTCTTTGAACTAGGAATTACTGTGCAAAGGAACAGGGCTGACGTCATCAAGGGACCGCTGATCCGCCGCAGAAGCCATGCTTCTGCCGCGGATCCGCCGTGAAATTTACTGTTCACCAGAAACTTTTTGCACCGTAATTCTTATTTTTCCCTGCTGAATTTTTTAGCAATTTTTAATTTGGAAAAACTCACTGTTTTCAAAAAAGGACAGAGAGCATGTTAGAAATGGGTTTTCGGGTTCGTTCGGACTTCAAACTCCGTCTGGACTTCGCCTAAGGCTCTAGCTAGGCTCTGATACCACTGTAGGGTTCCTAGGCACCCCAAGGAGGTCTCACAAGGCATCAACCATGCCAATTTCAAAGATTACGGTGCCGAGAAACCCTAATGTACAGATCATTTGCTAGAAATCTAGGCGAAAAACAATCTAGTTAACACTTAACTACAAGATACGGAAATACAACCTTTGTAGATCCGGTGCTCCACCTCCATAGCTCCGCAACGAAGTCCTCTCCGCTGTCCAAAAAGAATCCGGGCTCTAGCGTCGACTTCATCGGAGAATAAGCGAGCTAGGTCATCGATGTCCATACCGAAGATGATCTACGTCGAGGCATCGCTAAATCAAGCTCCGACTTCACCAAGTCAAGAAACTTGTGAAGAAAACACACTCTACTACTTGGCAAGAGGTAGAGGATGAAGAAATAGGAAGTGGGTAGACTTTAGAATTGGATTTCTCACTTGTTTCATCAATCCACCATTGATGAAGAAAGGTTTTCTTCTTGAGTTCAAGGAAGAAGAAGAAGAAATGATATGATAAGATTAATTGAAAAAAAAAAATGAATTCTTATCATAAAATTAACCATGGTCAAGTGTAGAGACTAAATTAGGGTTAGTGGGAATGGTTAGGGTTAAGGATGAGATAAGAATGGTTGACTTGATCAAAGCTTCATGAAGCTTCAACTAAAGAACAAATAAAGCCACCATTCTTTTCTCTTTTCCATTTATTTTCCAATATGTATAAACAAATAATTAAATGAATAAATAAGTAATGGAAAATAAAACCCTAACCACTCTCACAACCATGGTTTAATCTTCACACAAAACACAAGTTAGCATGCATCATCAAACATGATACATACAAGTGCACAAAAAATATATCACATATACAATGTGCACAATCCAAGTGAGAAAATCCGTTTAAAGTGAACCAATACTAGTTAGTGCAAAGTAACATATCAAATATATAATTATGCATTAAATCATTAAATCAACACTTGATTCAATGATCCGGTCATGTCGCACACAACCGACTAGTATTCAATGTATCGGCTTATCGAATCAACGCTTGAATCGATAACTAGGTTATATCGCATACAACCTTTCCGATACATTCATCGCGAGAATGGAATGCGGCATCACATACACGCATTATTCTCGGTCCCGCACATATCTCATATGCGCTCCTATTTCGTTTCGCTTGAGCCAGGAAACCTCTGTGTAGGACTCTAAAGACTCGTCAATACGCCGGCAGCAGGTGATGATCATATCAAACACCCACAAGCCGCAAGCGGTCTGCTAAACGTAACGGCCACCCGAGTATTGAGCGATCTGAAGATCGACGAGCAAGCCCGCTCACACTCCAGTGAATCCGACCAGTAACACTACCGTACAGTCCGGTCTGATCGTCTGATATGTCGCATATCTCGCCTAGGGGTGGTAAACGTCAGACCCCAATAGCTCAATAAGTCGTGTCAATATGAGGTCTATAACTATTCGAGAAACTACTGGTAACACTTACCAGTAAATCTCAGCAACCCTGGCCAGGGATTTCCTGTTATAGCCAATTGAACACAGCGCAACATCAACTCCCTATACCGGGAGAGACGAATCCCCTCCTATCGCTCATTGCCTCCATGTGACTCGGGACTGTACCCAAAAACCACCATTTTGCACGCCCTCTTGGACGTGGTAAGATGGAAATCAAAGCACTGTGGGAACCACACAAGACTCTATGACGATCTCGGGTCAACAGACTACTCTGTACCAGTGTCACCAGAGAACTGCCATCTGACGTGAGGTATAATACCATCTGGGAGTTCTCGGCGAGTCCGTCCAGTGTACCCAGTCTCTACTGAGCACCCATATATCATCTCTGATGTCAAACACCGATGGATATGGGATCATCCATCGCCCATCTGTATGGGTCGAGAAGGTATGCGCTAGTCTACACTGGTATATCGATGCCCTGTCTCGATACACCCACGACTAGGGACTTTGAAGGATGTACTTATGGACTACCATGTCCCCACTAGTATGATCCGCATCATAGTCCAGGTAGTCAAGTACAGATCCTAAGGGCTTTACCAACATGTAACAGAGAGACAATCAGCATACACGTTAAGGTAAAGGTCAACCAGATAGCATACTATCATGTCGAGCAAGAAAGTCCTCCCTATATATGTCCCAGCATCCACTACAATATACATCCAATGTACAGTAATGGCCTCTAGGGCATACATATAACTAACAGTATTATACTGTGTAGATATAATATCTTTGTCTCAGTTGCATTTTTATTCGGTTGTAATACAAATGCGGGTATGTTTATACTGATACGGGGTTATCCTGAATTCGTTTCAGGATCACTTTTGGAAGTTGCCAGTTTCCAGTTTTCTACCAGCCGTATTTTGACATTCGGTTAAATGCGGATTTATCTTTTCTTGATGAGGTGAGTCAGTGTTCTAAAAGGTTCTAGAGAGGGTGACAAGGCTAGTGAGTCATTAGGTCATTAATGGTGTATTTAATGACAAGTTGACTAGGTTAATTGTGATTGGTTTGCTTTAAATGCTTTCATATTTGATGCTAAGATATTTGTTGTTGATCTTTTTCTTTGTGGTCACCTTCCCCCTCCTACACTCACCTCCCTCCCTCTCTATAAGTGGCCGACCCCCTCCCCTCCTCTTGAGGCTCATGGTTGTTGTTCACTAGAAAAAAGATTATGATAGATTCGGGTTCATAAAAATTAGATAGCCTCTTTCTCATTTCACCCGATCCAAAAAGGCAACTTCCATATCCGTTCGTCCGTGACTTTGGACGTAACAAGACAAAGTGTTCTACTCATTCTCTGCTTTATCTTGGTCGTCTCTTTTAGCAAATTTGACGATCGAGTTGCCTCGGTTCAGAGGCGGGAGCCCGTTTAAAGATCCGTCGACATGGTGCCACCTGGACGAGAAGACTGGAGTTTAAGGAGATCGGAGCAGCCGCAACAAAGCGTGGGATGATGGTTGAAGACCGAAGGACTCGGATCATTCGGTATAATGTTTCTATCCACTTTGTAGTTTGTTAGTTTAGCTTTAATGGCAGATCCGTGTTACGGTACACGATAGCGCCAGTTGTAAAAAGTTTTTGTTCCGCATTTGGCGTCTGTTAGACGGCCGGGGCGCTACCGTAGACTTACAGTGGCATCAGAGCCTCACCATTAAGCTATACTAACTTGCGCTAACACGTTTAAAAGATCGATCGAACGGAATTTCCGAAATCGCAATTTTTATGCACACTGAGTTTCTGTCGATTTTTCAAAGGGCCTAAAAATAATTTTGCATATCACAGAAAAGCGTGCAGGATTTTATAAGAATTATGGGAAAATTTGAGCACGTGATCCCACTTTTCCACCGCGGATCTGCGGTCAAACCTATGGTTTGACCGCAGAAACGCGGCGACACTGTGGGAGCATTGCTTCAAATTTTCCAAAGAGCTTCTAACAGTAAATTGTGGTTTCTTTGTACTATTTGTTTGGGCCCAGATTTTGTTACTGTACTGCAGATGTACGTAGGGCCCACTTTGGGAAATTTAGTCGATCGAAATTTTAAACTTGTTAGTATACAGTACTTACTTTATATCTCCGACCGGGAATGTCATTTGATTGGTAAACCGCGTCTAATTGCTATAGTTCTTTTAGACGGGTTTGCGAATGTGACATTCGCGTTGATGTTCTGTGTTGTGCTGTGATGTTGCGGATTTGTCGTGGTGGATAGCATGGTGCAATGATAGTGTAGTTTGGATTTATTTGTACATTTGATATTGCGGGGCGAGCGTCCAACATGTGGACTGCCGTTGCTGCCTGTTTGTATAATATTCTTTTGGGGCACGACCGGGTCGAGGTCGATGTACCCGTTGTACATATTTTTATTTCTGTACTAGGTTTATCCCGCGAAGGAGTGCACGGATAGCCGGGTTCTGGAGGGCAACGGGTCCGTATCTCATGGCTTTGAGAGGCAAAGGGACCTCACTCTAGAATTGGCAGACTATTCGCCGCACTCGTAAGGGGTACAGGTTGACCCAAGGAGGGGTGCTCAATTTACCGGATTCCGTGATGTGCCGGGTGTTCCATTCACTATGCTGTGGGGGACTACCTCGCTTCAGGTTTTGGCGGATAACTTGCCGCACCCGTAGGGGTCTAGGTTTCATTGCACAGGCTATCCACACGACCAGGGGAACGTCGGGTTTCAGCTGCGGCTCTGTGAAACCCGGGGATCCCAGATTATCTGTATTATTCTGTGATGCTTATTACTTTTCTGTAATGTTGCATATTATCACGCCTGGAGCGATTATTGTATATTGGTATATATGCTATTAGATGTTGTATATATTTTGCACTCGCGCTAGTCCAGCCCCTGCTCTGTCGTTAGTTAAGTAACCTAACGGGTGATGACGGGACCCAGTGGCGAATGCGGATAGCATATACGTACATTTTATTTTCGTTCTGGTGTGATTGATTGATGGGACTGCATTGATTCTTATCAATGCAAGGATAAAACAAACCTATATTTGATGTTGTTGGAACAAATTTTAAAAGGTGTTATTACAAAGATATTTCCTTTTGTTTTGCATAATGATATTCAGTTAGAATATCCCGCACCTCATTCGACGAGGCAAGGGCCGAGATCCCTTCCCCGGGAGTGACCCCTTGGGCATAAGTTTACGTCAGGGTAATAACTTCAATATAGTCGATTACAAGTTGCTTTGCATCGTGGTATTCAGTTGGAATATCCTGCACCTCATTCCACGAGGAAGGAGCCGAGAACCCTTCACCGGGAGTGACCTCTTTAGCAAAGGTTTTTCGCCACTATATTTTTATAAAAAGCTATCAGTTTCCTTCAACGAGATCAAGTTCATTATGTTAAAGGTTTTTCTTCAAAAACCAGCCGTAGCCCTCCGTCATTTCTTTTGGGTATTCAGTAGTATTCAAGCTATGTATTTTGACCTTCGCCAAGGCATAGTATTTGGTAGCTGCAGGGTTTCATTTGTAGTATAGATCGATGTGTTGGTTTGGGACAGTCGTACTACTATTTTGGCCTTTGTCAAGGGTATGTACGGGTGGGTTCAAATTGACCTGGACAATGACGGGTAGAACTTGGAATGTGACTTATGACATTTTGACCTTCGCCAAGGTCATAAGAGCATGGGGCAAAAATCACATCGGGAGTTTCAAACATAGAGGAAACTTGCCAGGCATGCGCATACCTTCTGGAGTGTGATAACTTGAGTGGCTTCCATCAAGTTATCATGCGATGATAGTTGGATCCCGATTCTCACTGATGAGTTGGTTTACTCTTCGGGTGATCCCGACTAATTCTTCTTTCAGGTTTGGAGAAGAATTTGAGATTACAGTGGGAGGTTTCCTGATTAGATAAATTGATAACCATTCTAATCTAGGCTAGAGTGCATGCAGAGTGTTTCTTTTCTCTCTCTCTCTTTGGCAGCGACCTTTGACCGACCCTAAACTATGATTCAGTGACCAAGTTGACCGAACCTTCTTAAAATACTGGCTTTTGGATTGTCCGAGTTGCATAAGTCATTGCCGCTCCTTCTTTTACCCTTTGTATTTCTCAGAACACCCCGTATTACTACGGATATCCACTTCCATTGGATAGATCCATCGTATGGTTATATACGAACTCGGAGGGACTTCTTCGAGGATGGATCCAGGTTCAGGAGAAATAGAATTAGTTTATTCAGTTATCTTTTATTATCACCTTCTCTCAGGTCGCGAGAGCTCCTTAGTTTAGGAAAGTACACCTATTACGCTTATTGGATAGTCTTCTTCCAAACCATAGGCAGGTGACGAAAGGTAGGGATTGAAGAAAACCAATTAGCCTAAGTAGGGTGTGCAGAAGGTAATAACTAAAGACAAAATAAAGGGATTAGAAAGAAAGCAAAGTAAATTGCAACTGCTATCATTCACGACCAAACCGCGTACTTCATCGCTACTCCTATTTCACCTTTGCTTTTTCCCCGTTTCGGGAAAAATAGAATAATGTATTATTCAGATTGTCTTTTATCATCACCTTCTCTCAAGCGAGTACTCCTAGGATTAGGAGGGTACACCTATTATGCTTACTGGATAGTCTTCTTCCAAACCATAGGCTGGTGCCGAACGGTAGGGAAGGAAGAAAACCATTTAGCCTAACGATAGTGTACAGAAGGTAACGACTAAAGACAAATAAAGGGATTTGGAGAGATGCAAAAAGATATACGGTTAAAGTCATGAATTGGATTATGGAAGAGGCATTACTAGGAATATCAGGAAACTCCTACGAAACATTTTATTGATTCAATTTCACTGTGCATTGTTAATTGTAAACAGACATCCCGATTACATACTTACTCCAGGGTATGTATTTACCAGATTTCATTCTCATATCTGTATGGTTTTACAGATGATGAGTGTGAGTAAGTTATTGGGAATTAGGTGATAATCCTCATTATATCGGAATTCGTTGTAATTGGTGATATTTGAGGAAATCGCCAGGGTACAGTTTTCAACCTACGATGCACAGGTTTTGAGTTATTCAAACTCAGCGGACTTATACAGAGTATTGTATGTTGTCCAGTGTCCGTCAGGACAAAGGGATAGGTCCTCGTACTATGTTTTGTTTACTTATAACTTCTCTAGTTTTTAGACAAGTGTTTCATAGAAATACAATGTCTAAGTTTTGAGAAGTTGTGGGTATAAGAATAAAGTAGAGAACCAGGTGTCACAAGTATCGGGATTCTTCAAAGAGATTGAAGATATAGATACTTGTGATTGGTATTCAGTTAATAGTAATGGTTTTGAGAAACTTGTTTCTCTTTCGGGTTACTCATAATTGGATGTATTCCTAAGTTGAGTAATACTGATAAGTCTCTCTCCATTAAGTTAATATGCACTGGAGACAGCTGCATGTTTTGAATATGGTTCAAATTAAATTAGAGCCTCTGTTTCTATATTAGATATAGAATGGTTCATATCTTAACGATGTTAAGGTAGGGGGAGTTGTCCAACTTATGCTTAAAACCAGACTCTGGATAACTCAAGGCACGTTTTTGTAATGGCAGTTTGTGGGTTGACCCTGGCTTTGACGAGGGTTGATATTTCTACCATCTGGAAGATCAATAGTGATATTGTTCTAGACCCGCCACAATTTTATTAAAATGGACTTTTTCAGAAAACAGAAGTGGGAGTATGGTAGAACTGGAAGTGATTCCAGAACAGCAAACTATTACGGAAAATTTAATAGGACCTATATATTCAATCAGGTTTGACATTCCAATAGCCACTCCGCTGATATGGTGGGTAACCTCAGACACCCGAGAGGTACTCTGGTAGCCTCAAGGACGGTGACAAGGAGGTTCTTGTTTACCCAGACTTGACACTACTGTTGTTCCAGACTATGAGACTCGGCAAGAGGATAAGTATAACGTCGTTCTAAACATGCTTTGAAGTGTACGTAGATATTATTCTGCCAGAGGGTTGTCGTAGTCAGTGAGAGCAGCGGAAGCGTAGTGGGCAAGTTACTTATGTCTATTTAGAGACATCAGCAGTTATAGCGGAGATAGATCATCTAATTTTGATATGATAGTCATGGCTTTGACTTCATCAGAATAAGGGATGGATCTGTTGAGAAGGTAGTAAGGTGTGATGTCCTGGTATTTGGATGATATACACAGAGTAGGAAGTAAAATTCCTATACTACGATCGGTTGTACTTTGGTCGTCACACAGTTGTTTCTCCACAAAGGACATGGATATAATATCAGACATTCTGGTTACTAGATTTATGGTTTTTAGATCTAGATTTGGGTAGTTTCCCAATTTGGGTACTTTGACAGTATTCTATTGGTATTTAGATTAGTAGACTCCTGGCATGGTGGTGTACCTGCAGGTGATGGAGTCACCCTCTCTAAAGGTGTCTTAGAGACTAAAGGGGAGAGGGATGTGCATTATTGGCAGATCACTTGCATAGGCTATTGAGTCAATCGTGAGATGTCAAGTACCACACCAGATGTTGTTTTTGCACTAGATGCAATAAGTTTATATTAATCCAAACCTGAAGAAATATAAGGAAGCAGTTTTAGAACATAAGTGCATGTTCTACAGATTTGATGACGGCAGCCTCCTTCGGGAGACGGTTATCATTCCAGGTTTCCAAGGTGACATAGATGACAGAGTGATTGTTGGAGTTATAGTTTTCTTTCTGACGAGGGATAGTATTATGGACAGATAGTCCAAGAGGATACTGTGGGAGGCATGGTGCTGGAAACTGATTAGGTTCAGTTATCGATACAGTCTAAGAAGTTTGAATTTGGAGTTCATTTAATGAACTAGGTCCCATAAGATATTCAGACATATTCTAAGACAGGTATTACTCGATACAGGAGATAGCTTTCTTCGCAAATTTGAGATTTAGAGAGATATAGAAAGAAACATCAGGGCGGATCCACTCACTAAGGCTATTTCTCGAACACAAGAGTTTTACAAACTAGCTTTGTGAAACTGATTAGTAGAGGAGTTGGATGTTCGGTATCACACGGGCTGTGAGTATGCGACATCGCAATAATTAGCCTTAAGTGCAAGTGGGAGATTGTCGGAGATAGTACCCTCAAAGTCAATTATTGGATCGCAGGTACGTGATTGCAATGATTGAGGCAGGACCTATACCGATATGACAGTCTTTCTCGAGATGATAGTTTGCTATCTGGTTTGTCTTTATCATCGTATACATGCTTTAGTTCACTATTGCATGATGATAGAGCCCATAGGATTCTTGTTTAACTACCAGCAGTATGATGGCGACCATATACGTGGGAGCTAGGGACTGTAAGCACATCCTTTAAGTGTCCCTAGTCGTGGGAGTTTCGAGACAGGGCATCGATACTCCAGAGTAGACTGGTGTATACAGTCGAGACCCCGACGAGGGGCGGTGGCCGGTCTCACAAGCCACTGGTGTCAGTTTGATCACCTAAGATGTATACAGGTGCTCATTGGGTTATGAGTACACCGGACAGGACTCGCCGGGAATCTGCTAGTTGGTATTATATATATCGTCAGATAGCAATTCCCAGGTGACATGTGTAGAGGTTAGTTCATCGACCTGAGATCATCATTTGTCTCGTGTGAGTTCCCACCGTGCTTAGATTACTATCCTACCACGCTCAAAGGAGTTGTGCAAACAGGTTTTAGTTGGGTACAGTCCCGAGCCACATTGGAGGTAAGTGAGCGGATCGTCGGGGATTCGTCTCTCCCGGTATTGGGGGTTGATGTCACGCAGTGCACGGGTGGCCATCACTAGGAATTCTCGGCCGAGGTAGTGGAGAATTACTGATTTGGATCAGTAGTTTCTCAGGTGGTGATGGGCTTCATGCCGACACGATTTATCGCGTTATTAGGGGTCTGACTTTATCCACCCCCTAGACTCGATATGCGATACTCTTTAGACGAATAGACCGGACTGTATATACATTTTCACTATCAGGCTCAGTAGGGTTTATAGATGAGTTCACTCGTCAGCTTCCCTTCCAATCAATACATAGGCAAAACGTTACGTGCAGCTTTTACCTCTGACGTGCTAGTGGTTATACCCAGTGCTAGTGTGTTGATGAGTCATTAGAGTCCCCCACAGACACTTTCCCAAGTTCGAGCGAAACGTTGTAGAGGCCGTATGGTGATATGGCAGGGTTCGGAAAAAGCACATGCGTTTTCGCACGTGTCGTTTTTCGGGCAGATAATACTGGTAGGCTTTGGTTTAAGCCGGAACCCAGTATTATACTGTGTAGATATAATATCTTTATCTCAGTTGCATTTGTATTCGGTCATAATACAAATGCAGGTATGTTTATACTGATACGGGGTTATCCTGAAATTCGTTTCAGGATCACTTTTGGAAGTTGCCAGTTTTCCAGTTTTCTATCAGCCATATTTTGACATTCGGTTAAAAGCGGATTTATCTTTTCATGATGAGGTGAGTCAGTGTTCTAGAAGGTTCTAGAGAGGGTGACAAGGCTAGTGAGTCATTAGGTCATTAATGGTGTATTTAATGACAAGGTGACTAGGTTAATTGTTATTGGTTTGCTTTAAATGCTTTCATATTTGATGCTAAGATATTTGTTGTTGATCTTTTCCTTTGTGGTCACCTTCCCCCTCCTACACTCACCTCCCTCCTTCTCTGTAAGTGGCCGGCCCCCTCCCCTCCTCTTGAGGCTCATGGTTGTTGTTCACTAGAAAAAAGATTATGATAGATTCGGGTTCATGAAAATTAGATAGCCTCTTTCTCATTTCACCCGATCCAAAAAGGCAACTTCCATAACTATTCGTCCGTGACTTTGGACGTAACGAGACAAAGTGTTCTACTCATTCTCTACTTCATCTTGGTCGTCTCTTTTAGCAAATTTGAAGATCGAGTTGCCTCGGTTCAGAGGCGGGAGCCCATTTAAAGATCCGTCGACATGGTGCCACCTAGACGAGAAGACTGGAGTTCAAGGAGATCGGAGCAGCAGCAACAAAGCGTGGGATGATGGTTGAAGATCGAAGGACTCGGATCATTCGGTATAACGTTTCTACCCACTTTGTAGTTTGTTAGTTTAGCTTTAATGGCAGATCCGGGTTACGGTACACCATAGCGCCAGTTGTAAAAGGTTTTTGTTCCGCATTTGGCGTCTGTTAGACGGCTGGGACGCTACCGTGGACATACAGTAACATGCCCGCTTGTCACGGGATCACCCTTTCCAAAGAGATGTCTCCAAAGACTGATGAAGAAAGGGATCGCATGAGCATTTTACCCTACGCTTCGGCGGTAGGATCTATAATGTATACGATGTTATGTACAAGACCGGATGTAGCTTACGCACTTGGTGTGGTAAGCAGGTATCAGTCTGACCTAGGTGAGAAACATTGGATAGCGGTAAAGAACATTCTCAAGTACTTGAGAAGGACTAAGGAGATGTTCTTGATTTACGGTAATGGGGACCTCCAGGTAGAGGCTTTTACCGACTGCGGCTTCCAAAGTGAAAAAGATGATTCTAAATCCATTTTGGGTTTTGTGTTTACCCTCAATGGAAGGGCGGTATGTTGGAAGAGTTCCAAACAGGATACCGTCGCAGACTCAACTATGGAGGCTGAGTATATAGCTGCTAGTGAAGCCGCAAAAGAGGCTGTCTGGATGAGGAAGTTCATTTCTGAACTTCAGGCAGTTCCTTCCATTGCCAATCCAATACTTTTGTATTGTGATAACAATGGGGCCGTAGCATTGGCAAAGGAACCCAGGTCCCATCAGAAATCCAGGTATATCTTAAGGCGATTTCACCTGATCAGGGAGATCGTTGATCGTTGGGAGATCGAGGTACGGAGAGTGGATACAAAAGACAACACGGCAGATCCATTCACAAAGGTCATCCCTCAAGTTCAGTTCGAGAGGCTGTTTGAGATGTTGGGCATGCGGTACTCCAGCAACTGGATATAGTGAAGACAGTGGGTACTCATTGCGCCAATTGTAGGCCTTAGTGCAAGTAGGAGATTGTTGGATATATATGCCCTAGAGGCCTTCATTGTATAGGATACTGGGGATATGTATGTACATAACAGTCTTGGTTAATATGATAGTACGCTATTTGGTTTGTCTTTATCTTGACATATGATATATTTTGCGTAGTATTCATATACACACACACACACACACACACACACACACACGTGTTGATAAAGCCCATAGGATGTTTGCCTGACTTCCGGCGTTATGATGGCAGTCATACTAGTGGGAGCTGGATAGTCAATAGGCACATCCTTAGATGTCCCTGGTGTAAGTGCACGGCGGCGCCCCGGCCGTCGATCCGACGGCCAAATGCGGAAACGGTGATAAACTTTAATTTTGCGGACTTTGCAAACCGGCACCACCGCGCACTAGACTCCGGATCGGGCCATTAAACTAGATCTAGCTAACTACAAGACGGGTTAGAGATATACCGACGATCCAAGTCCTCCGGTCTTCTCGTCATCGTCCCGATCTCCTGCGGAATGTCCCGTCTCCTCCTCGTCGCCGGAAGTGCACCACACCGCCTACTTCTTTTACGGGCTCCCACCTCAATGCCGAGGCAACTCGGGCACGAAGCCGGCTACTCGACGTGCCCAAGGTTCGCTGTAGAATGTAGCGAGCAAGTCTCATTTGGGGTTATCGGAATTGCCTTTTTGGTGGAGGGATGATACAAGAACAATGTGGAGGAACTTTGGGGATTTTGGGAACATGAAATGAACAAAAACCCCACACCCAAAAACTTGGACAGCCCCTATAGGGAAGTGGCCGGCCATTCCAATGAGGGTGAGTGAGAATGAGGGAGAGTGTGATAGAAAAGGAGAGAGCCATCCAATAATGCAATGGAGAGAGAGAAGGCTATCATGCCAAAAAGGAAATGATCACAACAATAAACCCACACTCAACCAACCTCACCCCTCATCATCATCAACCATCATGCCCACTAAAAGTCAAGCCATCATGAGAATGAGAAGTCAATGATGGTGCACATCATGAAAACCATCATGATGCTACAATAAGCAAAGACCCCCTCCACAAAAAGCCTATTTGCAACAATGCAAATAAACCCTCCTCCACCAATCTTCGGCCAATGAACGGAACAATCGAAATTGGCCGAAACGGAAAGCAAACTGGCAACTCCAGAAAACTGGTCCCGTAATAAATTACAGGAAAACCCCGATACTGTGCATACACACCCGCATCTGTATTTCGATCGAAATACAAATGCAATGAGACAAAATCTCCACTGTACTATACTAGGATCCGGCTTATACCAAAACCGGCTAGTAATATCTGTTCGATCCTGATCCGTGCAATACCGCACGTATCTGATCGAACCCTGCCATATAACCATACGGCCTATAGTACAATCTGTCCGATCCTGATCCGTGCAATACCGCACGTATCTGATCGGACCTTGCCATATCTCCATACGGCCTCTACAACCTTTCGCCCGAAAGCTGAGTAACTGAAATGTGGGGGACTCTAAAGACTCTTCAACACCTTGGTTGTGGATTTAACCACTAGCACGTCAGAGGTATAAGCCAATACGTAACGGGCTACCAGGTATTGACTAAAAAGGGACGTCGATGAGGAAGCTCACCCCGACACCCAACTGAGCCTGTCAGTGACAATATCCGTGCAGTCCGGTCCGTTCGTCTATGAGCATCGCATGGCGGGCCTAGGGGGTTGGTAAAAGTCAGACCCCCAAAAGCGGTACAAGTCGTGTCGGAGTGTAGCCCAGAACACCCTGAGATACTACTGGAATACCTACCAGTAAATCTCCTTGCCTCGGCCGAGGGCTTTGTGTAATGGCTCTCCTAGACACAGCACGACCTCACCCCCAATACCGGGAGAGACGAACCCCTGAAGATACGCTCACTGCCTCCATGTGGCTCGGGACTGTACCCAACTAAAACCTGTTTGCACGACTCCTTTGAGCCGTGGTAGGGTAGTAATCAAAGTACAGTGGGAACTCACACGAGACAAATGACGATCCCCAGGTTGATGAACTAACCTGCACATATGTCACCAGGGAACTGCCATCTGACGTCTGGTATATGACCAACTAGCATGTTCCCGGCGAGTCCTGTCCGGTGTACTCATAACCCAATGAGCACCTGTATACATCTTAGGTGATCCAACTGACACCAGTGGCTTGTGAGACCGGCCACCGCCCCTCGTCGGGGTCTCGACTGTATACACTAGTCTACTAATGGAGTATCGATGCCCGGTCTCGAAACTCCCACGACTAGGGACCTTTTAAGGATATGCTTGTAGACCCCCAGCTCCCACTTATATGATCGCCCTCATACTGCTGGTGGTCAAGCAAGAATCCTAGGGGCTCTATCAACGTGTAATAGCGACGTGTCAGGTCACCTAAAACAGTACACGATGATAAAGGTAAACCAGATAGCATACTATCATTTCGAGTAAGACTGTCCTACCGGGATAGGTCCTCCCTCAATCATTACAATCACGTACCTGTGACCTAATAATTGACTCTGAGGGCACTATCTCCAACAATCTCCCACTTGCACTCAAGGCTAATTATTGCGATGTCGCATACTCACAGCCCGTGTGATACCGAACATCCAACTCCTCTACTAGTCAGTCTCACAAAGCTCGTTTGCGGAACTATTGCGTTCGAGGAATAGCCTCAGTGAGTGGATCCGCTTAGTTGTTTCTTTCTATGTCTCTCTATATCTCAAGTTCGCGGAGAAAACCATCTCCCAAAAAGAGCAAAACCTGTCTCAGAATATGTCTGGATGTCTGATGGGACCTAGCTCATAAATGAACTCCAAATCCAAACTTCTTAGACTGTATCGTCAACTGAACTTAATCAGTATCCTGCGCGCCATGCCTCCCTCAGTATTTCCTTGGACCACCTGTCCAAAATACTGCCCCTCATCAGAAGGAAAACTATAACTCTGACAACCTCCTTGTCGTCCATGTCACCTTGGAAGCCTGGAATGATAACTGTCTTCTGAATGAGGCTGTCGTTATCATATCCCTAGAACATCCACTTATGTTCTAAAACTGCTTCCGACTGTTTCTCCAGGATTGGATTAATGTCAACTTATTGCATCTAGTGCAAGAACAACATCTGGTGTGGTACTTGACATCTCACGATTGACTCAATTGCCTGAGCAAGTGATCTGCCAATCATGCCCGTCCCTCTCCCCTTTAGTCTGTAAGACACCTTTGGAGAGGGTGACTCCATTACCTGCAGGTACACTACCGTGCCAGGAGTCGTCCATCCTAAATACTCTTAGAATGCTGTCAAGTACCCTGATTGGGAAACCACCCAAATCTAGATCTAAAACCATAGATCTAGTAACCAGTATGTCTGATATAAAATCCATTTCCTTTGTGGAGAAACAACTGTGTGACGACCAAAGTATAACCGATCGTAGTGTAGGAGTTTCTTTTCCTACTCTGTGTATATCATCCAAATACCAGGATATCACACCCGACTACCTTCTCAACAGATCCATCCCCTATTCTGATGAAGTCAAAGCCATGACTGTCACGTCAGAAATAGATGATCTATCTCCGCTACATCTGCTCTTAGTCTATAAATAGACAGAAGCAACCTGTCCACCAATGCTTCCGCTGCTCCCACTGACTACGATAACCCTCTGGCAGAGTCATATAGACGCACACTTCTAAAACTGGTTTAGAACGACGCTATACTCATCCTCCCGCCGGGTCTCGTAACCTGGAACAACAGCAATGGCAATTGTGGGTAAACAAGAACTTCCCTGTCACCGTCCTTGAGGCTACCGTAGTGCCTCTCGGGTGCCTGAAGTTACCCACCTTATCTGCGGAGTGGCCAATGGAATGTCAATCCAGATTGAATCTTTAGGTTCCTTATCAAATCTTCAGTAATCGTTTGTGGTTCTGGAATCACTTCCAGTTCTACCATACTCCCACTACTGTTTTCTGAAAAAGTCCATTTTATTTAAAACTGTGGCGAGTCTAGAACAATATTGCTATCGTTCATCCAGATGGTAGAAAGTCAACCCGCGTCATAGCCTGGGTCAACCCACAAACAGCCATTGCAGAAACGTGCCTTGAGTTGTCCAGTGTCTGGTTTTAAGCATAAGCCGGACAACTCCCCATACCTTAACATCGTTAAGATACGAACTGTTCTATATCCAATATAGGACCAGAGGTACTGATTTAATTGAACCAGATTCAAATCATGCAGCTGTCTCCAGTGCATGTCAACTAAATGGAAGGAGGCCGATCAGCGTTACTCAACTTAGGAATACTTCCAATTATGAGTAACCTGAAAGAGAAGCAAGATCTCTTTATCATTACTATCAACTGAATACCATACACAAGTATCTACATCTTCGATCTCTTTGAAGAATCCCGATACTTGCTATACCTGGTTCTCTACTCTATTCAAATACCTATAACTTCTCAAAATTCGGACCCTGTGTTTCCACGAAACACCTGTCTAAAAACTAGAGAAGTCATAAGTAAACTGAATGTAGTACGAGGACCAACCCCTCTGTCCTGATGGACCCTGGACAACATACAATACTCTGTATAAGTCCCTTGAGTCTGATAACTCATTCACTGTATGTCGTAGGTTGAAAACTGTACTTATGGTTAAGAAGAATTACACCGCTGTTTAATGCTCCTTACCTAACCATCCACTGATATAGGTAAATGTCGTAGACATAATTTCATAAAGGTATATCTCACTCTATGAAAATAGACGTACAGATATATCAATTTGAAATTGGTGCATAACAGCGGATATTCAAAACCAAATATTTGCCAACCGGCAAACAGGCCAGGTGATTTCCTCAAATATCACCGATTATAACGAATCCCGATATAATGAGGATAATCACCCAATTCCCAATAACTTACTCCCACTCATCATCTGTAAAACCATACAGATGTGAGAATCGTACCTGGTAAATACATACCCTGGAGTAAGTATCTAATCGGGAAATCAGTTTTCCTTTAACATTACACAGTGAAACTGAAACATTGAAATGTTCCGATGGGGTATTCTGGTATTCCTAGTAATGCCTCTTCCAGATTCACGACTGTAACCGTATAGTTCTTTGCCACCTCTCCAAATCCCTTCATATGTCTTCAGTCTTTACCTTCTGCACACCCTTTTAGGCCAAATGGTTTTCTTCCTTCCCTACCGTTCGGCACCAGCCTATGGTTTGGAAGAAGACTATCCAATAAGCATAATGGGTGTACTGTCCCAATCCCAAGAACACTCGCAATGAGAGAGGGTGAAGATAAAAGACAACCGAATAAACCTTATTCCTATTTCTCCTGAACCAGAATCCATCCCCGAACTGGAACAAGTTCCATTCGAGTTCGTATATAACCATACGATGGAGTATCCAAATAAACTGTGGATCTTCGTAGTGATACGGAGTGTCCTGGAGAAATACAAAGGTGATGTGGGAGTGGTAACGAAATATTTGGTTTGGTCGTAAATATCTGTTGCAATTTACTTTGCCCTCTTACTAATCCCTTGCTTTATCTGAACTTAATACCTTCTGCACACCATCGTTATGCTAATTGGTTTTCTTCATTCCCTACCGGTCGGCACCAGCCTAAGGTTTGGAAGAAGACAATCCAATTTACGTAATAGGTGTACTACCCCTAAACCAAGGAGTACTCGTAACCTGAGAGAGGGTAAAAGGAAAAGACAACTGAATAATCCTATCCGTTTTCTCCAGAACCGGAAACCATCCTCGAATAAATTCTTTCGAGTTCGTATCTAACCATACGATGGTTTTGTCCAATGGAAGTGGACGTTCGTAGTAATACGGGGTGTCCTGGAGAAAAGGGTAAAAGTAGGAGTGGCAATGAGGTTTGCAACTCTGACAATCCAAAAGCCGGTGTTTAAGAAGGTTCGGTCAACTTGGTCACTGAGTCAAAGTCTTAGGGTCGGGTCAATGGTCGCTGCCAAAGAGAGAGAGAAAAGAAACACTCAGCGTGCACTCTAACCTAGATCAGAATGGTCACCAATTTATCTAATCTGGAAACTTCCTACTGCACCTCAAATTCTCCTCCAAACCTGAAAGAAGAATTAGTCGGGGTTACCCGAGGAGTAAACTAACTCATCAGTGGGAATCGGGATCCAACTATCATTGCATGATAACGTGACGGAATCCGCTCATGCTATCACACTCCAGAAGGTATGCGCATATCTGGCAAGTTTCAGTTCTTTTGAAACTCCCGATGTGATTTCTGCCCCATGCTCTTATGACCTTGGCGTGAGGTCAAAATATCATAAGTCACATGTCAAGTTCTGCCCATCATTATCCAGGTTAATTTGAATCCACCCGTACATACCCTTGACGTAGGCCAAAATAGTAGTACGACTGTCCCAAACCAACGCATCTATCTATGCAACAGATAAATACCCGGCGGCTACCAAACACTATGCCTTGGCGTGAGGTCAAAATACATAGCTTGAATACTACCGAATATTTAACTGAAATGATGGAGGGCTACGAATGGTTTCTGGCGAAAACCTTTAACGTAATGAACTTGATATCGTTGAAGGAACGGATAGCTTTTTGAAAATATAGTGACGAAAAACTGTTGCTAAAGAGGTCACTCCCGGTGAAGGGATCTCGGCTCTTTCCCCGTAGAATGGGGTGCAGGATATTCCAAATGAATACCACGGTGCAAAGCAAAAGTAATCGGCCATAGTGAAGTTAATGCCCTGACGCAAACTTCTGTCCAAGGGGTCACTCCCGGTGAAGGGATCTCGGCCCTTGCCTCGTCGACTGAGGAGCAGGATATTCCAACTGAATATCACGATGCAAAACAAAAGAGAACGTCCTTGCAATAACAGCTTTTTGAAAAATGTTCCAACAACATCAGATTAGGTTTGTTTTTAACTTGCACTGATCCGAATCAATGCAGTCCCATCAATTGATCACACCAAAAAGAACGAAAATATACTGATGTACGTATATGCCATCCGCATTCACCACTGGGTCCCGTCATTACCCGTTAGGTTAGCTAACTAACGACAGAGCGGGGACTGGACTAGCGCGGATGTAAAACATATACAACGTCTACTAATATATATACCAATATATTATATTCGCTCAAGGCGTGAATAAAATGCAACATCACAGAGAATGTACAGCATCACAGAAACAATACAGATATCTGGGATCCCCGGGTTTCACAGAGCCGCTGAAACCCGACGTTCCCCTGGTCGTGTGGATAGCCTGTGCAATGAGAACCTAGACCCCTACGGGCGCGGCAAGTTACCCGCCAAAACCTGAAGCGAGGCAGCCCCCTTCAGCAACGTGAATGGACCACCCAGCACTTCACGGAATCCGGTAACTTGGGCACCCCTCCTGGGTCAACCTGTACCCCCTACGAGTGCGGCGAATAGCCCGCCAATCCTAGAGTGAAGCCCCCTCCGTCTCAATGCCATGAGATGCGGGCTTGTTGCCCTCCAGAACCCGGCTATCCGTGCACCCCTCCGCGGGGCAATCCTAGTACAGAAAGTAAAATATACATACACCGGGTACATCGACCGCAACCAGGTCGTGCCCCAAAATAATAATACAAACAGGCAGTGACGGCAGTCCACATGTCGGACGCTCGCCCCGCAATATCAAATGTACATAATACAATCACAACTGTACTAGCATTGCATCCAGGCTATCCCCCACGACCGATCCGCAACATCACAGCAAAAACAAAACATCAACGTGAAAATCACGTTCGCAAATCCGTCTAACCGGGCTATAGCAGTTAGACCGGATTTACCGATCAAGTGGCATTCACGGTCGCAGATATAATGTAAATACTGTGAAAAATGTGTTTAAAATATCCGATCGATCAAAAATTAACAAGTGGGCCCCCAATCAAAACTGTAGCACTCATAGAAAACCTGGGCCCAATTTTAATATTCCAAAACCCATATTTTAAGCCCAGAAGGCCTCTGTAAAAAATTGGTGAAGTGATCTCCACAGTGCGCGGCGGAAGGGCGGCGGTAAGGTGGTTTTCGCGGCGGTTCCGCGCTCCCACTGTGGAGTTAATTCGTCGAATTTTTACAGAGCTCTTAGATTTTCCAGTACATCAATATTTTACAACCTGAAAAATTTTTCGACACCAAAAATTTCCAACAGAAAACTGATGTGGGCAAATACGGGTTTTTGGACATTTCGATCGATCGGAACTAAAAAACACATTACACAAAGCTAGACTAAGTTAATGGCGAGGCTCTGATACCACTGTAAGTGCACGGCGGCGCCCCGGCCGTCGATCCGACGGCCAAATGCGGAAACGGTGATAAACTTTAATTTTGCGGACTTTGCAAACCGGCACCACCGCGCACTAGACTCCGGATCGGGCCATTAAACTAGATCTAGCTAACTACAAGACGGGTTAGAGATATACCGACGATCCAAGTCCTCCGGTCTTCTCGTCATCGTCCCGATCTCCTGCGGAATGTCCCGTCTCCTCCTCGTCGCCGGAAGTGCACCACACCGCCTACTTCTTTTACGGGCTCCCACCTCAATGCCGAGGCAACTCGGGCACGAAGCCGGCTACTCGACGTGCCCAAGGTTCGCTGTAGAATGTAGCGAGCAAGTCTCATTTGGGGTTATCGGAATTGCCTTTTTGGTGGAGGGATGATACAAGAACAATGTGGAGGAACTTTGGGGATTTTGGGAACATGAAATGAACAAAAACCCCACACCCAAAAACTTGGACAGCCCCTATAGGGAAGTGGCCGGCCATTCCAATGAGGGTGAGTGAGAATGAGGGAGAGTGTGATAGAAAAGGAGAGAGCCATCCAATAATGCAATGGAGAGAGAGAAGGCTATCATGCCAAAAAGGAAATGATCACAACAATAAACCCACACTCAACCAACCTCACCCCTCATCATCATCAACCATCATGCCCACTAAAAGTCAAGCCATCATGAGAATGAGAAGTCAATGATGGTGCACATCATGAAAACCATCATGATGCTACAATAAGCAAAGACCCCCTCCACAAAAAGCCTATTTGCAACAATGCAAATAAACCCTCCTCCACCAATCTTCGGCCAATGAACGGAACAATAGAAATTAGCCGAAACGGAAAGCAAACTGGCAACTCCAGAAAACTGGTCCCGTAATAAATTACAGGAAAACCCCGATACTGTGCATACACACCCGCATCTGTATTTCGATCGAAATACAAATGCAATGAGACAAAATCTCCACTGTACTATACTAGGATCCGGCTTATACCAAAACCGGCTAGTAATATCTGTTCGATCCTGATCCGTGCAATACCGCACGTATCTGATCGAACCCTGCCATATAACCATACGGCCTATAGTACAATCTGTCCGATCCTGATCCGTGCAATACCGCACGTATCTGATCGGACCTTGCCATATCTCCATACGGCCTCTACAACCTTTCGCCCGAAAGCTGAGTAACTGAAATGTGGGGGACTCTAAAGACTCGTCAACACCTTGGTTGTGGATTTAACCACTAGCACGTCAGAGGTATAAGCCAATACGTAACGGGCTACCAGGTATTGACTAAAAAGGGACGTCGATGAGGAAGCTCACCCCGACACCCAACTGAGCCTGTCAGTGACAATATCCGTGCAGTCCGGTCCGTTCGTCTATGAGCATCGCATGGCGGGCCTAGGGGGTTGGTAAAAGTCAGACCCCCAAAAGCGGTACAAGTCGTGTCGGAGTGTAGCCCAGAACACCCTGAGATACTACTGGAATACCTACCAGTAAATCTCCTTGCCTCGGCCGAGGGCTTTGTGTAATGGCTCTCCTAGACACAGCACGACCTCACCCCCAATACCGGGAGAGACGAACCCCTGAAGATACGCTCACTGCCTCCATGTGGCTCGGGACTGTACCCAACTAAAACCTGTTTGCACGACTCCTTTGAGCCGTGGTAGGGTAGTAATCAAAGTACAGTGGGAACTCACACGAGACAAATGACGATCCCCAGGTTGATGAACTAACCTGCACACATGTCACCAGGGAACTGCCATCTGACGTCTGGTATATGACCAACTAGCATGTTCCCGGCGAGTCCTGTCCGGTGTACTCATAACCCAATGAGCACCTGTATACATCTTAGGTGATCCAACTGACACCAGTGGCTTGTGAGACCGGCCACCGCCCCTCGTCGGGGTCTCGACTGTATACACTAGTCTACTAATGGAGTATCGATGCCCGGTCTCGAAACTCCCACGACTAGGGACCTTTTAAGGATATGCTTGTAGACCCCCAGCTCCCACTTATATGATCGCCCTCATACTGCTGGTGGTCAAGCAAGAATCCTAGGGGCTCTATCAACGTGTAATAGCGACGTGTCAGGTCACCTAAAACAGTACACGATGATAAAGGTAAACCAGATAGCATACTATCATCTCGAGTAAGACTGTCCTACCGGGATAGGTCCTCCCTCAATCATTACAATCACGTACCTGTGACCTAATAATTGACTCTGAGGGCACTATCTCCAACACCTGGACGCAGGAGTATCGAGACTGGGCATCGATACTCCGGAGTAGACTGGTGTATACATATCTAGACCCTCAGTAGAGGCGATGGATTGGTCCCCAAGCCATTGGTGGAGTGCACTTAAGATTGTATATAGATGCTCACTAGGTGTGAGTACACCGGACAGGACTCGTCGAGAACTGACGGATGGTATTTATACCTAACGTCAGATAGCAGTTCTCAGGTGATATGCAATACCCCAGGTATTATCTGGTATACCCATTTATACCAGATAAGCATGGGGACCCACTGTAGAACATGGGGAATCTTCGGAATACATTCCGAAAGAGGTCAGATCTGTACTATAAATGGAATGATACGTCTCTTCAATACAGAGGCGCCTTTTAAGTGAACTGGCACTATATGAGTTTGAGAACTCCGTAGTTAAGCGTGCTCGGGCTAGGGAAGTCCTGGGATGGGTGACCTCCTGGGAAGTGGCCCCTGGTCGGGTCCAGTTCATCCCGAAGGACAAAACCGTGCGGCTTCGGCCAGAGCGGACAATACTCTCTGTATTGGGGGTGGGTCGTGACAGAATGGTATCAGAGCTGGTTCCTCAATAGTAGGTCTGTGGTTCGAGGATGAACTATTGTTCTAAGTGGGGGAGAATGTAATACCCCAGGTATTATCTGGTATACCCATTTATACCAGATAAGCATGGGGACCCACTGTAGAACATAGGGAATTTTCGGAATACATTCCGAAAGAGGTCAGATCTGTACTATAAATGGAATGATAGCTCTCTTCAATACAGAGGCGCCTTTTAAGTGAACTGGCACTATATGAGTTTGAGAACTCCGTAGTTAAGCGTGCTCGGGCCAGGAAAGTCCTGGGATGGGTGACCTCCTGGGAAGTGGCCCCTGGTCGGGTCCAGTTCACCCCGAAAGATAAAACCGTGCGGCTTCGGCCAGAGCGGACAATACTCTCTGTATTGGGGGTGGGTCGTGACATGACATGTGTGCAGATTGTTCGTTGACTTAAAGTCGTCATTTGTCTCGTGTGAGTTCCCACTGTGCTTTGATTACTACCCTACCACGGTTCAAAGGAGTCGTGCAAACAGGTTTTAGTTGGGCACAGTCCTGAGCCATGTGGAGGCAGTGAGTGACTGTTAGGGATTCGTCTCTCCCGGTATAGCGAGTTGATATCGCACAGTGATCGGTTGGTCATTACTAATAAGTCCCTGGCCAGGACTGATTGAGAATTACTGATAGATTGATCAGTAGATTCTCGGATGGTGATAGAGCCATACCGACACGACTTGTACGGTTATTAGGGGTCTGACGTTTACCACCTCGCTAGACCATACATGCGATACTCTTAGATGAACAGACCAGACTGCACGGATATTGTCACGCACAGGCTCAGTAGGAGTTTGGATGGGTATCCTCACCGGCCTTCTTATCGACATCTTCCTGGGGACCGTTACGTACAGCTAGTGCCGCTTTCGGTCTGTGGTTAAACCCAGTGCCAGCGTAGTAGTCGAGTCTTTAGAGTCCCACACAGAGTTTTCCCAACTCCAGGCGAAATGATATAGAGGTCGTACGGTTTTACAACAAAGGGTTCGGACGCATACGTGTTTAAACGCACGTACGACATTCGGACAGTTTTTACTAGTCGGCTTTGGTTTAAGCCAGATTCTGGTATCGGGTTATTGGATTTATACGGTCTAAAGTTTTTCCGTGTTTTGACGGATGCGAGGGGCGTTCTCGTAATTTTTCGAGAAGCTTCTAGAAGGAGGGTGACTAAGGAGGTTAAGATGGCATTTTCATTTATTGCAAATTGTGACTCATTAGTGTGATTCACTATGTCATTAATGCATCATTTATTGCTTAATGACTCACATAGTGAATCACTCTTATTGAATTAATGAAACATGGTGAATAATCATTTATATTCATTTATTTGATAATTCATTATGTTTCATATATTCAAGTGAGAAGCTTTTTAATTCTCATAATCATCTCCACCTTCTCTCTCCTCAAGTGCACTCCTTCTTCAAACCCTAATCCTACCACTTATGATTTGAGACCAAGGATTGGGATAGACTAAACACTCTATAACCTAACTCTACATCATCTTAGTTACTTTGGTTAGCAACTAGAGAAACAAAGTTACCTCAAGCCTTAAGGTGTAGCTTGGATTAAGGTACTCGGGTGGATCTTCTATTATGGATAGGAGGCCGAGGAGGACGTAGAGATCACAAAGACGAAGGACTAGAATCATTAGGTATAATCTCTTTACATAGTAGCTTAGAACTCTATGGTTGTTGTTAATTATCGTTTAGCAAAGATCTTCGGTTAGTCGATGTACGCTTCAAAACAAGATTGTTTTTCATATTTCTGCCTCCCCGCAACTCGTGAGGTGTTGCACATCGACTTACACTACAAAGGTTGTATTCCTTTCTCACTTATTTTTGCAAAGTGTTTGCATTTCATATTTAGTCGATTTCTAGTTTACGATTCATGGTTAGGGTTAGCTAGAACGGCAATTTTTTGAATTTTGCATGGACGATGCCTCCCAAAAGCTTGATGCCGTCTTAGATAACCCTGCAGTGGTATCAGAGCCATGCTAGAAATTTATACGGATTTTGTTAGGATTACGAAACCGAAATACTCCAAAACTTGAAACAGAAAAATGAAGTTTCTGTCATTTTTTAAAAGTTGTCAAAACTTTTTTTAAACAGGTACAGAGTGATGTATGAGATATATCATGAGCACTATGAAAATTTTAAGGGTTTTGATGAAAATTGGGTCGGCCACCACCTTGATGATCTCGGCCAAATCCGAGCTGTTTCGCCTGAAAAATTGCATGTGTTCTAGTGACTTGGTTTTGATGTTTCAGGTGTTGTTTGTTTTTGCTAATTTTTCATGTGATGTAATCTTACACTATAAACAATTCAGAGTGTTTCGTATTAGTAGTTTTAACATTGTTTCGGGTTATTCGCATGTTGTCTAGACAAAGTTAAAAAGTTCGATCGAATGACAAAAACCCATTTTTCCAAGTTTAACGTATTTGGAAAAACATGCAAGTGATCCTATGAACCCTCTAGAAGAATGAAACCCTAACTCGACTTTTTTGGATCGCGGAACCGCTGTCAAACCCTAGGGTTTGCCGTAGTTCCGTGGAGACATGAGTGAGGCTTGGGTTTGCCCTTCTGCGGCCGGTGCATAGGTACTGTGGTATATTCTAGGTATTACTAAAACTGTGCTCAAGTGTTGTGCTGTCGGGAAATTATGGGACTTTGATGAATCAATCGAAAGGTTTAACGTTCGTCTGGGTATCATGTGATGGGATACAATATTTAGAATCCACAAATAGTTTTGAGATAACTAGTTTGAATGTTATAAATCTAGCAATTTAGTCTCATTTGATCGGTTGCCACGGGATTTTGATGTGATCAAAAGTCTGTCGCAATCACGTAGCGTACGCGGATTCTCGCCGGGTAAACTTATTAGATAGCCACGCCCCATAACCCCGACAAAGTGACTGTAGGAGAACCCCGTCGCCAAAAGCATTAGTTCGGGTGCTCGCGGCAGCGGTGTTCCGCCTTAGTGCACTTCGTCGACGGTATCGGAGGGTGCGGCCGTCTACTAAAGTTTCCGACGAGCATTCGATTAGAACGTCGGGAAACTTGTTGAATTGCCCGACTAGATATTGAAAAGTGTTTTCGAGATCGAGACTAAAATGCGGGGTTTATAATTGTTAGGCATCCGATGTCTAAAGAATTAATTTGGTTAGGCATGAAATCCAATATATGTGATACATTGGGTTTATGATGTCTAAGGTAGTTGCGGATTCCAACTGTTGTAGTTTTCACTTTCTTTTCTGCGACCGTAAGTGTAATATATGGTGTATCGCCGGTTTCGGTGCTATATGTCAACGACAATTGGGATACGCATATTTACTTACTTTGATGACATGTGATGTTATGTTTTGCTATGATATGTTATATTGGATCGTCGTGTTTTGAATAGCCGGGGGTTTTATGTGAGATGAGAGTTTTTCATTTTCATTCATGTAAAATTCATTGTATGTAATATTCTTTTATTAGGGCACTTCCGGGTTGAAGATAATGTCACCATTGTATATTATTTACTTTTCCGCATTAGGATAGACCCAAGGCGGGGAGCACAAGTAACCGGGTTCTAGGGTCCAGAGGGAGACCATCTCAAGGAGTCGAGACCGGGTCTCCTAACTCTAGAATTGGTAGGGTTGCTTATCGCTCTCGTAGGGGTCTAGGGGTATGGGATTGGTTATTCATCACGACCGTGGAATCTGTGTTTTATACAGGCTTAAAATAAAACCCGGAAATCCTAGTATATCCAATATTTCATATGTTGTGTTCTGCTGCGATATCTGTGATGTGATCATTTGATATGTTGAGATAGATACTGGATATAGTATATGCGATATATTATATATAGACATTTCTTATGTTTTACACCCGCGCTAGCATTGCCCCGCTCTGCCGTTAGTTACCTAACCTAACGGTGCACGAGGGAATATCGAGGCGAATGCGGATGGCATAAGCGTACGTTGTATTTATCTGTGATGTTTAGGTAACTTAAAATGATGGGACTTCATTAATAAGATTAATGAAATAAAAGAAACCTAAAGATGTTGTAGAAACTTGTCTCGAAAACTGGTAGCTCTAGTTCTTGCTTTGCATAGTAGTATTCCTTGTAGAATATCCAGCACCTTATTCGATAAGGAACGAGCCGAGATCCCTTCACCGGGAGTGACCTCTTTAGAGAAACTAGCAGATGCTACAAACTCGGTTTGTCTTTTGATTGCTTTTATAGTTTTTGCTTTGCATAGTGGTATTTGTGAAATATCTTGCACCTTATTCGATAGGGAAAGAGCCGAGATCCCTTCACCGGGAGTGACCTCTTTAGCAAAACTAGTAAAAGCCTCAAAGACACTCCTTTTCAAAATCACTCGATTCTACAACGATATCAAGTTCATTACGCAAAAGGCTTTCTTAAAAACCTATCGTAGCCCTCCGTAATTTCAGATAAGGACTATTTAGTATTCGTGCTGCGTTTGTTGGCCTTTGTCAAGGCGTAGTGTGCAGTAGCTGAATGGTGCTTATCTGTTATGCATATGATGTAGATTGGATTAGGGTAGTCGTACGACCTTGTTGGCCTTTGTCAAGGGTCGTGCGGGTGGGTTTAATTCAATCAGGAAATCTCGGGTTGAACTTGACTAGCATCCTATGATTTGTTGGCCTTTGTCAAGGTCATAGAAAGCTAGGGGCAAAATTATCGGGAATTTCAAGTGTTGAAATTTGCAATGAGATTTCATACCTTCTATGAGATAGTTGGATCCCGATACCCACTGCGAGTAAGAGTTACTCCTGGGAGAGTTTTACACATTACAATTAGCCGATCAAGTAGGTGTCTAGAAAGGTGTCAACGGGGTTACGCCCCTGGGAAAACGAAGTTTATTTTAATTAGGTCCGTGCGAAAGCACGGGGAACCTCCTTCAAAGTATCGGCACTGGCTTGGCTGAAAGATTGGCAAAATTGTAGGGTGTAAATAATCCCGGCTAGTCTTTTCTTTTACGGTTTGGAGGAAGATTTGATAAAACCCGTGGGAACCATCCTGATTAGATAAAATAATAACCAATCTGATCTTGCAAGAGTATACGCTGAGTGTTTTCTTCTCTCTCTCCAGGAAGCGACCTTGTCACGTCTTAATCATGATAATAATATGGATGTATTAACCGAACCCGCTGATTGATTTCAAAAACTATCTATTACCGCAATCAAGAACGGCATCGCTTGGTAGCTAGCTGGTGAGTACGGGTTGGTCCACAGGGATGTTGTGAATTTCCGAATCGCTCAAATGAGTTAATTCCGAAGGGTGTTCGGATTGGTTATTAAATCTAAAAACCTAAATTATTCTGTCTACGATTATCTAGATCTAGTCTTGCTAGGGTTAGGTTTAGGGATGGTTTGGAAATGCAGGTAAATCTCAACGCTTTCTATACCCGAATGAAGATCTATGAGGAGTTATGGTAATTATCAATAAAGGGGATTAGATCCATTCGGGGAGGTGTTCCTTCCTCTAGGTTCTTGTCCCTCCTTTAGAGATCCTTACCCTAACCTCCATAGAAAACGCGCGCAACCGCGCTTTTACACTACGGTATCACCGCTACCTCGAGGGATAGGATGCCGTAGGGCACGGTGTGTGCGTGTATGCATGGAGTCCTATTGTAAATATATAATGGGTAAGAAAGGAATGAGAGATCTCATCTCTCAAAATCCTTCCCCAAAGCTAACTCTAAACAATTATCTACGGCGAGGAAATAAATCTACCTAAGGCAAAGAATTAAAATCTAAACTAGAGCAAGGAATTAAATCTACTTACAGATGCATTTCTCCAATCATCAACGCAGGGTTGTCAGATCTAAATTTCTGAATTGAAGAGAGGCACCGATGCTCTCCATAAAGAATTCTGAATATATTATTAAAATGAGGCATAAGGTTTACAATTTTTAGAGTTCCTATTTATAGAGAATAGGAAACCCTAGGTTACATTTTGATCCGCACGTCAACATTTACAAATATACCCTCAGGAAATATTTTCAAGGCCGCCATAGGTTTTGGTAAAATTTTCAACGAGTACGGGCATTGGACGGCCGTGGAACCGCGGCATGGGTAGGCTTTGGGCCGCGGTTCCGCGGCCCTTTGGTGAGCTTGCATGCTTAAATTTTGTGTGCTTGTTTATGGATTCCTGGGCTTCTATATTCTTTGGAACTTTTATCAATTGGGCTTCTACGTTGGTTCCAGATCTTCTAGTGAACAATTGTGGTGAACTTTAACCGTGGCTTCACGATCTTGGACCTTGTATTGCCTTGTACTGATCTTTTGTGTAGGCTTGATTAAGATCCTTCTATTTGTTGGCAAAGTCCACTTTTGCATCGTCTTTTCATCGTTTTCACCGTTTCCTGTCCAAGAACCTGTAACCTGTAACATGTAGCAGACATGCGTCAAAAGTACCTGTTTATTTATAAAAAGAATAAGAATGGGGAATATAATAATACAATATTATGATGTGAACAAATACCCCCAAACTTATCTTTTGCTCGTCCTCGAGCAAACTTATTATTTTATTCTCTACAAAAAACCTAACCGCACTTTCGCAGGGAAACGCGATTGCACTGAGCACGTGCAACAAGCCCTTAAACCTCTAGGTGTCCCTAGTAGGAGGAGTGTTGTCTCCTGAGGGTTTTCAGCGGATTACACCCAGAAAATCCTATCAACTCGGCCCATTGACTTTTGTTCTCCAATTAAGTTTTCCAACAAAGAATTCTATTATCATATACTTGTAAATTATCTACCCACATTCTTCACACTTCCTCATTATTTAACTTAAGATTATATATGTTTTATAGACCTACTTAGCTTTCGGCATCTTTTAAGTTTTCCTTCTAGGGTTCCATCTCCACTTAGGAATTTTTATCAATTCTACTCAAGATACAAGTTCTATTCTTCACTCCTTTCTCTCATCTAAATCCTAATCACATATCCTTACATGTGTATATAAATCACCCCTACACTTGGAAATTCAAATCAAGCAATCATACGCTTGTCCGCTGTCCAAAGTACTTATTAGTAAGTGAATTTTTAAATGAATTTTGTTTACACATCCTTCATGCGACCGTTAATACTTCTTGAGGTACCAACAACCGATTACAAGATGTATTTGCACATTAAAGCGTAATTCCTAGTCTTGCAACACCCAAGGCTTTAGCAGTGACTCCCAAACCAGTTGGTCTAAGGCACTAGGTGATGAAGCACCCTCGCTAAATATTTCTCTATTTTTGCAGCCTTAAGTAATCACAAAACCCAGTGTACATTTTTTTTATTCTTTATTCACACTTTTTTTTCTTTTAATTTTCTTTGTACTAAGGACTTTAGATAAGAGCATTTCAAGGTCTCTTCTACTATTCCAAGTTTCAAGGTGCGTGATTGTGCAAATTGTAGGGTATACGTTTTCAGAATCTAGACTTAAGCTAGGAATTATTTTTCAAACTTATACTTTAATAAGAACATCAATACTTTTCCTTTGTTTCAACTTAGCCCAAGAAGTGAACCCAAAATTTGCCTATTTCTAAATAAATTACAAAAACATATACTTCCTACAGCTAAACTTTAAGGAAGGTTATCTTTAGGGTTTTTAATTTACTAAGTCTAAGATCTAGTTGTTCCTAACCAGTTAACCCATTCATCAAACTCAAGTCAATTAGACCAAAATTGAATACAATAATTTTTATAATTTTTGAATTTTTAAATTTTTATGGGTTTTCAAATAAGTATGCAAATGCAAAAATATGTACAAATGAATGCGAAGGAAGAAGACGTACCGAGCATACCCCCAAACTTGAACTTGACAGTGTCCTCACTGTCATGCTAAATCAAGAGGGTCAAAAATGCCGGCACTCCCCTGTTTATTTATTTATAATTTTTTTATTTTTTAGAATTTTTTATTTTATTTTTTATTTTATTTTATAGAAAAAGAAAACAAAAATATATATAAATATATACAACAAGGTTCCCCCCCAAACTTAAGCTTGGCCTTACACAAGCCAAAGATTAGCACATCCATTCAAAAATCTTATCATGGTAATTGCTAAGTTGGTGAAATAATGAGGTGTAGAAGAAAGAAATGAGAAACACGCGAGACCGTGTGGAAAGAAGAATGGTAGAATATGGTCTCGGTGGAGGAGCAGAATGGCGGAAAGGAGAAAGAAAGGTCGCGCGATCTTGAGGGTGTAAATCGAGTGAATAATTTAGCGCAATATGTGATGACCGATATGATATAAGCGATTGCGCTAACCTATCAACCCGTCGAGAAATGGGGTCAAATCCCTCAAGATTCGCAAGAAAACATGGGTATGCCGAACTTGGTATAGGAGATGAAAGCGTAACGGTCACTTGTACGGTCGGAATAATAGGAAGGACGAAAGGGAGTGATTGAGGGATAGTCGTACTCTCACCTAAGTAATCTATATCGAACATGAAAGATTCCATCAATGGTTCGAAACTACTGTAAGCAACCGAGTCTGATGGTTCAACTAACTCATCTGAAAATGTAAAGGACTCAAACTCGGCCGGTGAGTCATCAACATCGTCCGAAAAAGTGAAACACTCATACGTGTTATCGGCTGTGAGAACTGTGCCAGATTCAAAGGAAAATTTTTCAAGCTCACAGTCTTCAAGCGTGGTCGGAACGATGGAAATGAGGGAGGGTGATTTAGTTAAAGGTTCAAGAGGATGAATTGGAAAATCAGATATATCAAACAAAAATGGTTCAACCTTAATATGATCCTCAAAACTCTCCTCAATACTATCCTTATAATTCTCCTCAATATTCAACCCATCCATGCCATTATCATCAAAATCAAGACGCATATGAGATTCGGGAGAAACATTTAATAACTCGGGATGATGATTTGAACATAAAATCTCAATTAAATCGACAGGTTCATCATCCGAAATATTCCCGGCGTCTATATCCACAATCAAGTGAAAATCAATTTTCTTAGACACCTCATCAAAAGCATGGATATCTATCGATTTAGGTTCTAGATGGGAGGTGTAAAGATCGAAAGGATTAAGTGCGGTTTCACTCGAAAGGGGTTCTTCACAATTTGGCAAATCAAACACTACAAAATCACACAACTCGTTTTTATTTTCAACAGGTGAACTATTTAGGGCAATCGATGGAAAACTGGAGTTGTGGGCTTCAATTGGGTAAGGGTAGGTTTGATTTGGAAATCCTCTCTCATTCTCACTCTGTCCAACCGCCTCCTTATACATTGAAAAATTTGAAGCTAGCGGGAAACTAGCTACCGGTTCAGCAGGTTGCATAAGGGCGGCCACGGACGCTTCCACATTCCTAGTCATTTTGTTTGTTGCTGCGATATATGCCTCCAACGACTCTTCCAAACTAGACTTGGGTGGTAAGGGGGTTTCGGTAAAAGATTCGAAATTGGTTGGATGTGTGAAACTCCCTAATGGCTGTATAGAAACAGTGTCTAGTGAAGGTGGGAAAGTCGGGTAGGTCTGGTAGGAAGTGGATGGTAGGACAGGGGTAGGGTCAATATGTGGATAAAAAGGTGAATAGTCATGTGGATCCATAGAACTAGATGAGTGGAGAGGGGTGAAAGATCGACTGTGAGATTGAGCAATATGCTCAGCAATGGACATCGGCTTAGGAGTGACAGAAGGACTTGAAAAAGAGGTATCAACATATGGAAGTGGCAAAGGTTGACTTGGTTGACACAAAGTGGGTTGAAAAAGAGGTTCCAATCAAATCACTTGAAAAAGAGGTATCAACATATGGAAGTGGTAAAGGATGAGTACTACTGAGTGGCCTATTTCCTTTTTGGGGTTATGCACTTGAGAAGTTGCATACCTATTGAATTCGGTTCCAATCAAATCGCTTCCTACCACTCCATATGCGATATGGTATGGGAAGAGCCCATTTCTTAAGGATGTTAAGATTTGGGGTTGTCCGGCTTATGTCAAAAGAAAAATCCAGGCAAACTCGAGGCAAGGTCAGTTCTGTGGAAGTTTGTTGGATATCCCAAGCATTCGCCAGGGGATATCTTCTACCGAACCGAGAAACAAAACTGTTTTATTTCTCAACATGTCACCCTTTTGAGAAAGGGAATTTCTTATGAAGAAATTAGTGGTCATGAGGTGGAAGTGGAAGAAGTTCCAGCTATACAAACTGCAGCTGATGATTTGGTAAACCCGGAAGATTCAATAGTTCCCGACGAACCTCAGCCTCTCCACTGATCTGGTAGGGTTCCTCATCCACCGGAGAGATACTTCGGTTTCTCTATGATAGTGGGAGCAAGGATTGCATCATGAGATGATGACCCAACTAGTTTCGAGCAGGCCATCAAGAGTGGTGACTCTGTAAGAATGGCTGGATGCTAAGAGATTTAAGATGGAATCCATATACACTAACAAAGTATGGATTTTGGTTGCTTTATCTGAAGGGTTAAATCCCTATCAGGAGCAAGTATATCTTCAGAAGATTACTTGGTGTACGTGGAAAAGTTAAGACTTTCAAAGCAAAGGCTTGTTGCAAAAGGTTTTCGTCGTCGACCAGGTGCGGATAATGATGAAACCTTTTCTACTGCCTATGCTTAAGTCCATCCAGATCCTACTTGCCAATGCTACATACCATGACTACGATATCTGGTGGTAAGGTGTCATGACTGCTATTCTAAATGATGATTTAGAAGAGAGCGTCTATAAGTACAAAGCCAGAAGGCTTCGTAGACAGTGGGAGCATCGCAAATAGTGTGCAAGTTGCTTTATGAGTTAAAGCAGGCATCGCGGAGTTGGAACATCTGTTTTGACGTGGTAGTCAAAGAGTTTGACTTCATCAAAATGGTAGATGAACCGTGTATATACAAAAAGGTAGTAGGGAGTATGGTGATGATCCTTGTATAGTACGTGGATGGCATACTCTTGATAGGGAAGGAGTTTCCTATGCTACGCTCAGTCAATCTCCTCTTATCACAAGGATTCTCCATATAGGATCAAAGTGATACCTCCTAAATCCTGGGTTTTGGATCTTTGAGATAGATCTAATTGGATGTTAGGATTCTCACTAGGTGTAGTGAGATCGTATCAATCGATCCTGGGGAGAATCACTGGATAGGATCCAGGGTGGTAAGGACGACTGAATGTCAGTCACAGGCATTGTCTTTACCCTCAGTAGAGGGACGGTATGTTGGAAGAGTTCCAAGCTAAATACCGTGGCATACTAGATGATAAAGGCTTATACATTGCTACCTAAGATGCTACCAAAGAGTCAGTCTGGATGTATTTTAGTTCATGAGATGAACTTCGTTCCGACCATTGTGTGACAATGGAGTTGTGGCTTTGGCCTAGGAACCCCCGTCCCATCAGAGATCCAGAGATATTCTTAGGCAGTATCACCTGATCATGGAGATGGATGATCTCCAGTGAGATCGAGGTTAGGAGAGTAGACACAGAAAACAACAGCGTTGATCCACTCACAAAGGCCTATTTCCAAGTAGAGACTTTTATGGGATGGTTAAGTATGGGATACTTCAATCACTGCTGATTGTTGGGTATGAGATACTACAACAGATGGCCCTAGTGCAAGTGGGAGATTGTTAGTTATATGTATGCCCTATAAGCCATTACTGTACAAACGATATATATTGTAGTGGATGCTTGGACATATATAGGGAGGACTTTCTTGCTCGACAAGATAGTATGCTATCTGGTTGCTTTTTATCTTAACATGTACTCTGATTGTCTCTATGTTACATGTTGATAAATCCCTTAGGATGAGTACTTGACTACCAGGACTATGATGCAGATCATACTAGTGGGGACAGTGTAGTCGCTAAGTACATCCTTCAAATGTTCCTAGTCGTGGGTGTATCGAGACAGGGCATCGATATACCAGAGTAGACTAGCGTATAGCTTCTCGACCCACGTAGATGGGCGATGGATCATCCCATATCCATTGGTGGTTGACATCAGAGATAGTATACGGGTGCTCAGTGGAGACTGGGTATACTGGACGGACTCGCCGAGAACTCCCAGATGGTATTATACCTCATGTCAGATGGCAGTTCTCTGGTGACACTGGTACAGGTTAGTCAGTAGACCCGAGATCGTCATAGAGTCTTGTTTGATTCCCACTGTGCTTTGATTTCCATCATACCACGTCCAAGAGGGTGTGGAAAATTGTGGCATTTGGTTACAGTCCCGAATCACATGGAGGCAATGAGCGATAGGAGGGGTTTCTTCTCTCCCGGTATAGGGAGTTGATGTTGCGCTGTGCTCGATTGGCTATAACAGGAAGTCCATGGCCAAGGAAGCTTCAGAGATATACTGGTAAGTGTTATCAGTAGATTCTCGACCCGTTATGAGCCTCATATCGACACGACTTATCGAGTTACTGTTATAAGCCAATCGAGCACAACGCCTAACCATGCACAATTATATTTAAGGGTTCGTACTGTTATAAGACAATCAAGCACAGAGCCTCATATCGACACTCCCACTTCATCACTTTTCCTTCGATCTTATATATAATAAGGAGGAGAGAGAATCAATATGATAGAATGAATGAGAATAAAGAACCATCCTCACATATATGTGTGAAATATGTAAATTGATAATTAGCAAGATAATTGTCATGGCTTAATCAAGACATGACCATTATTATTTCATATTTAATGCAAATTGCAAGGATCAAAGAGCAACTTTTATATGGAATGATGATGGTCAAAGTGTCAACCTAGGTCAACAAGTCAAGAATGTGTAAGTCTACGGTAGCGCCCCGGCCGTCTACAGACGCCAAATGCGGAACAAAAACTTTTTAACTGGCGCTATCGTATACTTTAACCCGGATCTGCCATTATTGCTAAACTAACAAACTGTAAAGAGTGTAGAAAGGTTATACCGAACGATCCGAGTCCTTCGTTCTTTAACCATCATCCCACGCTCCGTTGCGGCTGCTCCGATCTCGTCGATCTCCAATCCGCTCGTCCAAGTGGCACCACGTCTCTGATTCTTTAAACGGGCTCCCGCCTCTGACTCGAGGCAACTCGGTCGTCAAGTTTGCTAAAAGAGACGACCAAGAATGATGTAGAGAATGAGTAGAATACTTTATCTCGCTTCGTCCAAAACCATGGACGAACGGTTAATGAAGTTGCCGTGGGAATCGGGTGATGGAATGAAATGAGCTGTGAAATTCCATACACCCCAAAATCTATCATAATCTTTTCAAGTGAAAAAACAAGTAAGTGAGAGAGAGAGGAGGGGGCCGGCCATTTATAGGAGGAGGAGGGTGAGTGTAGGAGAGAGGGGGGGTGACCTTATGAAAATATCATGTGTGAACACAAAACAAATATCTCAAGTGTGAACACAAACAAATATCTCAAGTGTGAACACAAAGTGTGAACACACTAAAAGCAACCAATGAAATAATGACACCTCACCTCTTCTAGAATCTTCTAGAAGCATCCACACTCTTCCAAAGAAAAGATAAATCCGTCTTTAACCGAATGTTAAAAGACGGCTGATAGAAAACTGGAAACTGGCAACTTCCAAAAGTGATCCTGAAACGACTTTCAGGATAACCTCGTAACTGTATAAATATACCCGCATTTGTACTACGACCGAATACAAATGCAACTGAGACAAAGATATTATATCTACTCAATATAATACTCGGATCCGGCTTAAACCAAAGTCGACCAGTATCATCTGCCCGAAAAATAACACGTGCGTAAACGCACGTGCATTTTCCGAACCCTGCCATAAAACCATACGGCCTCTACAACGTTTCGCCCGAACTTGGGAAACTGTCTGTGGGGGACTCTAATGACTCTTCAGTACCCTGGCAGTGGGTTTAACCACAAACCGTCAGCGGCACTAGCTATGCGTAACGGCTGCCCATGGACTGACCTCAAGGGAGGCTGATGAGCGAACTCATCCAGAAACCCTACTGAGCCTAACAGTGACAATGTATATACAGTCCGGTCCGTTCGTCTATGAGTATCGCATATCTGCCTAGGGGGCTAGAAACGTCAGACCCCCAATAGCAGTATAAGTCGTGTCGGAGTGTAGCCCAATAACACCCTGAGATACTACCGGAGTACCTACCAGTAAATCTCCTGCCATGGCCATGGAATTTGTGTAATGGCTCTCCTAGACACAGCACGACCTCGCCCCCAATACCGGGAGAGACGAATCCCCTGCCGATCCGCTCACGTGCCTCCATATGGCTCGGGACTGTACCCAAAAGCTACCTGTTTGCACGACTCCTTTGAACCGTGGTAGGGTAGAAATCAAAGCACAGTGGGAACTCACACGAGACAAATGACGACCTTAGGTCGATGAACTAACCTGTAGACATGTCACCAGGGAACTGCTATCTGACGATAGATATAATACTAACTAGCAGATTCCCGGCGAGTCCTGTCCGGTGTACTCATAACCCAATGAGCACCTGTATACATCTTAGGTGATCCAACTGACACCAGTGGCTTGTGAGACCGGCCACCGTCCCTCGTCGGGGTCTCGACTGTACACACTAGTCTACTCCGGAGTATCGATGCCCTGTCTCGAAACTCCCACGACTAGGGACCACAATTAAGGATATGCGTATAAACCACCCAACTCTCACGTATATGATCGCCATCATACTGTTGGTGGTAAAGCAAGATCCTAAGGGCTCTATCAAAGTGTAACATGTAATCAGTCACCTGAACATGTACACGACTGATAAAGGCAAACCAGATAGCATACTATCATCTTGAGTAAGATTGTCCTACCGGTATAGGTACTCCGCAATCATTGCAATCACGTACCTGCGATCCAATAATTGACTATGAGGGCACTATCTCCAACAATCTCCCACTTGCACTCAAGGCTAATTATTGCAATGTCGACTACTCACAGCCCGTGTGAAACCGAACATCCAACTCCTCTACTAATCAGTTTCACAAAGCCCGTTTGTAAAACTATTGTGTTCGAGAAATAGCCTCAGTGAGTGGATCCGCCTAGATGTTTCTTTTTATATCTCTCTTAATCTCAAATTCACGGAGAAAGCCATCTCTCGAGTCGAGTAATACCTGTCTTAGAATATGTCTGGATATCTGATGGGACCTAGTTCATAAATGAACTCAAAATCCAAACTTCTTAGACTGTATCGATCACTGAACCTAATAAGCATCGGGCACCATGCCACCCACAGTATCCTCTTGGACCACCTGTCCATAATACTGTTCCTCATCGTCAGAGGGATAACCTATAACTTTGACAATCACTCTGTCAACCATGTCACCTTTGAAGCCTGGAATGATAACCGTCTCCCGAAAGAGGCTGCCGTCATCAAATCCATAGAACATGTACTTATGTTCTAAAACTGCTTCCTTATGTTTCTCCAGGATTGGATTAATACAAACTTATCGCATCTAGTGCAAAAACAACATCTGGTGTGGTATTTGACACCTCACGATTGACTCAATTGCCTAAGCAAGTGATCTGCCAATCATGCGCAGCCCTCTCCTCTTTAGTCTATACGACACCTTTAGAGAGGCTGACTCCATCACCTGTAGGTACATCACCATGCAAGGAGTCAACTATTCTAAAAACCAATAGAATATCTGTCATAGTACCCACATTGGGAAACTACCCAAATCTAGATCTAAAACCATAGATCCAGAAACCAGAATGTCAAATATTATATCTATATCCTGTCTAGAGAAACAACTGTGTGACAACCACAGTACAACCGATCGTAGTATAGGAATTTTACTTCCTACTCCGTGTATGTCATCTAGATACCATGACATCACACCCTACTACCCTCTTAACAGATCCATCCCCTATTCTGATGAAGTCAAACCCATGACTGTCACATCAAAATTAGATGATCTATCTCCGCTATAACTGCTCTAGTCTATAAATAGACATAAGCTACTTGCCCACTATGCTTCTGCTGCTCCCACTGACTACGACAACCCTCCTACCGGGTCTCATAGCCTGGAGCAACAGTAGTGTCAAGTCTGGGTAGATAAGAACCTCCCTGTCACCGTCCTTGAGGCTACCGAAGTACCTCTCGGGTGTCTGAGGTTACCCACCAAATCTGCGGAGTGGCTAATGGAATGTCAAACCTTATTGAATATATAGGTCCTATTAAATTATCCGTAATCGTTCGCGGTTCTGGAATCACTTCCAGTTCTACCATACTCCCACTTGTTTTTCTGAAAAAATCCATTTTACTAAAACTGTGGCGAGTCAAGAACAATATCACTATTGATCTTCCAAAAGGTAGAATATCAACCCTCGTCATGGCCAGGGTCAACCCACAAACAGCCATTACAGAAACGTGCCCTGAGTTATCCAGAGTCTGGTTTTAAGCATAAGCTGGACAACTCCCCGTACCTTAACATCTTTTAAGGTACGAACTATTCTATATCCAATATAGAAACTTTGGCACTTTATTTAATTGGAACCAGATTCAATCATGCAGCTGTCTCCAGTGCATATCACCTTAATGGAAAGAGGCTAATCAGCATTACTCAACTTAGGAGTCCATCCAATTATGAGTAACCTGAAAGAGAAACACGTTTCTCAAAATCATCACTATCATCTGAATACCAATCACAAGAATCTACATCTTCGATCTCTTTGAAGAATCCAGATACTTGTGATACCTGGTTCTCTACTTTATTCTTATACCCACAACTTCTCAAAACTTAGACCTTGTATTTCTACGAAACACTTGTCTAAATAGAGAAGTCATAAGTAAACAGAACATAGTACGAGGACCTACCCCTTTGTCCTGATGGACACTTGGACAATATACAATACTCTGTATAAGTCCACTGAGTTAAACAACTCATAACCTGTGCGTCGTAGGTTGAAAAACTGTACCCTGGCGATTTCCTCAAATATCACCAATTACAACGAATTCCGATATAATGAGGATGATCACCTAATTCCCAATAACTTACTCTCTCTCATCATCTGTAAAACCATACAGATATGAGAATGAAACCTGGTAAATACATACCCTTGGAGTAAGTATCTAATCGGGAAAACAGTTTTCTTTTAACAATGCACTGAAACATGAAAATGTTTCGTAGGGGTAACCTGGTATTCATAGCAATGCCTCTTCCATAATCCAATTCATGACTATAACCGTATATTTCTTTGCCTTCTCTCCAAATCCCTTTATTTGTCTTTAGTCGTTACCTTCTGTACACCATTGTTAGGCTAAATGGTTTTCTTCCTTCCCTACCGTTCGGCACCAGCCTATGGTTTGGAAGAAGACTATCCAGTAAGCATAATAGGTGTACCCTCCTAAACCAAGGAGTACTCACATCTTGAGAGAAGGTGATGATAAAAGACATCTGAATAATACCTTATTCTTTTAAAGATGAAATAGGAGTGGCGATGAAGTACGCGGTTTTGGTCGTGAATGATATCAGTCGCAATTTACTTTGCCCTCTTTCTAATCCCTTTATTTTGTCTTTACATATTACCTTCTGCACACCCTACTTAGGCTAATTGGTTTTCTTCATTCCCTACCTTTCGGCACCTGCCTATGGTTTGGAATAAGACTATTCAATAAGCGTAATAGGTGTACTCTCCTAAACCAAGGAGCCCTCGCAACCTGAGAGAAGGTGATAATAAAAGACAACTGAATAATCCAATTCTATTTCTCCTGAACCTGGATCCATCCTCGAAGAAGTCCCTTCGAGTTCGTATATAACCATACGATGGATCTATCCAATGGAAGTGGATGTCCGTAGTAATACGGGTGTTCTGAGAAATTCAAAGGGTAAAAGAAGGAGTGGCAATGACTTATGCAACATAGACAATCCAAAAGCCAGTATTTTAAGAAGGTTCGGTCAACTTGGTCACTGAGTCATAGTCTAGGGTCGGTCAAAGGTCGCTGCCAAAAAGAGAGAGAAAAGAAACACTCTGCGTGCACTCTAACCTAGATCAGAATGGTTATCACTTTATCTAATCCGGAAACCTCCCACTGTCCTGTCAAATTCTCCTCCAAACCTGAAAGAAGAATCAATCGGGATCACCCGAAGAATAAACCAACTCATTAGTGGGAATCGGGATCCAACTCTCATCGCATGATAACGTGATGGAATGCATCCACATTACTCATACTCCAGAAGGTATGCGCATACTAGGCAAGTTTCAGTTTCTTTAGAAACTCCCGATACGATTTTTGCCCCATGCTCTTATAACCTTGGCGTTAGGTCAAAATGTCATAAGTCACATGCCAAGTTCTACCCGTCACTATCTTGTTAATTTGAACCCACTCCCACATGCCCTTGGCGTTAGGTCAAAATGGCCGAACGGCTGTCCCAAACCAACTCATCTATCTATGCAACAATTGAATACCCAGCAGCTACCAAACACTATGCCTTGGCGTTAGGTCAAAATACATAGCTTGAATACTACTGAATACCCAAAAGAAGTGACGGAGGGCTACGGCTGGTTTTTGGCGAAAAACCTTTAACGTAGTGAACTTGATATCGCTGAAGGAACCAGATAGCTTTTTAAAATATAGTGGCGAAAACCTTTTGCTAAAGAGGTCATTCCCGGTGAAGGGATCTCGGCTCTTTCCTCGTGGAATGAGGTGCAGGATATTCCACTGAATACCGCTATGCAAAGCAACTTGTAATCGACTATAGTGAAGTTATTACCCTGACGCAAACTTCTGCCCAAGGGGTCAGTCCCGGTGAAGGGATATCGGCCCTTGCCCCGTCGAATGAGGTGCAGGATATTCCACTGAATACCGCAATGCAAAACAAAAGGAAACGTCTTTGCAATAACACTTTTTAAATTTGCTCCAACAACAGTAAACAGGTTTGCTTTACTTTGCATTGATCAGAATCAACGCAGTCCCATCAATCGATCACACCAAAAAAGAACGAAAATAAAATGTACGTATATGCCATCCGCATTCGTCACTGGGTCCCATCATCACCCGTTAGGTTACTTAACTAACGACAGAGCGGGGACTGGACTAGCGCGGGTGTAAAACATATACAACATCTAATAGTATATAAGCCAATATACAATAATCGCTCCAGGCGTGATAATATGCAACATTACAGAAAAGTAATAAGCATCACAGAACAATACAGATAATCTGGGATCCCCGAGTTTCACAGAGCCGCTGCTGAAACTCGACGTTCCCCTGTCGTGTGGATAGCCTGTGCAATGAAACCTAGACCCCTACGGGTGCGGCAAGTTACCCGCCAAAACCTGAAGCGATGCAGCCCCCTACAGCATAGTGAATGGACCACCCTGCACTTCACGGAATCCGGTAATCTTGGGCACCCCTCCTTGGGTCAACCTGTACCCCCTACGAGTGCGGCGAATAGTCTGCCAATTCTAGAGTGGGACCCCTCTGCCTCTCAAAGCCATGAGATGCGGACCCGTTGCCCTCCAGAACCAGGCTATCCGTGCACTCCGTCGCGGGGCAAAACCTAGTACAGTAATGAAAAATAGTACAACAGGTACATCGACCGCAACCTGGTCGTGCCCCAAAAGAATATTATACAACAGGCAGTGACGGCAGTCCACATGTTGGACGCTCGCCCCGCAATATCAAATGTACAAGTAAACTCAAACTGTACTATCATTGCACACTGCTATCCATCACGACAAATCCGCAACATCACAGCACAACACAGAACATCAACGCGAATGTCACGTTCGCAAACCCGTCTAAAAGAACTATAGCAATCAGACGCGGTTTACCGATCAAATGACATTCCCGGTCGGAGATATAATGTAAGCACTGTAAACTAACATGTTTAAATTTCGATCGACTAAATATCACAAAGTGGGCCCCACGAACAACTGGTGAACAGTAACAAAATCTGGGCCCAAAAGATATAGACCAAAAACCATAAATTCCAGAGAAGAACCTACTGAGCAAATTTGGGGGCATGATGACACAGAATGGCCGTGGATCCGCGGCCAAACCATGGGTTTGGCCGCGTTTCCGCGGCAGTCTTGTCGAATCATGATCCCAAATTTAGACGGTGTTCTAATAAAACCCTGTACAGTTTTCTGAGATATGTAGAATAATTTTAGGACCCCTTTAAAAATCGACAGAAACTGTGAACTTGGATTTTGCAGTTTTTGATTTCCGGTTCGATCGATGTTTTAAACGCGTTAGCACAAGTTAGTATAGCAAAATGGTAAGGCTCTGATACCACTGTAAGTCTACGGTAGCGCCCCGGCCGTCTACAGACGCCAAATGCGGAACAAAAACTTTTTAACTGGCGCTATCGTATACTTTAACCCGGATCTGCCATTATTGCTAAACTAACAAACTGTAAAGTGTGTAGAAAGGTTATACCGAACGATCCGAGTCCTTCGTTCTTTAACCATCATCCCACGCTCCGTTGCGGCTGCTCCGATCTCATCGATCTCCAATCTGCTCGTCCAAGTGGCACCACGTCTCTGATTCTTTAAACGGGCTCCCGCCTCTGACTCGAGGCAACTCGGTCGTCAAGTTTGCTAAAAGAGATGACCTAGAATGATGTAGAGAATGAGTGGAATACTTTGTCTCGCTTCGTCCAAAACCATGGACGAACGGTTAATGAAGTTGCCGTGGGAATCGGGTGATGGAATGAAATGAGCTGTGAAATTCCATACACCCCAAAATCTATCATAATCTTTTCAAGTGAAAAAACAAGTAAGTGAGAGAGAGAGGAGGGGGCCGGCCATTTATAGGAGGAGGAGGGTGAGTGTAGGAGAGAGGGGGGTGACCTTATGAAAATATCATGTGTGAACACAAAACAAATATCTCAAGTGTGAACACAAACAAATATCTCAAGTGTGAACACAAAGTGTGAACACACCAAAAGCAACCAATGAAATAATGACACCTCACCTCTTCTAGAATCTTCTAGAAGCATCCACACTCTTCCAAAGAAAAGATAAATCCGTCTTTAACCGAATGTTAAAAGACGGCTGATAGAAAACTGGAAACTGGCAACTTCCAAAAGTGATCCTGAAACGACTTTCAGGATAACCCCGTAACTGTATAAATATACCCGCATTTGTACTACGACCGAATATAAATGCAACTGAGACAAAGATATTATATCTACTCAATATAATACTCGGATCCGGCTTAAACCAAAGTCGACCAGTATCATCTGCCCGAAAAATAACACGTGCGTAAACACACGTGCATTTTCCGAACCCTGCCATAAAACCATACGGCCTCTACAACGTTTCGCCCGAACTTAGGAAACTGTCTGTGGGGGACTCTAATGACTCGTCAGTACCCTGGCAGTGGGTTTAACCACAAACCGTCAGCGGCACTAGCTATGCGTAACGGCTGCCCATGGACTGACCTCAAGGGAGGCTGATGAGCGAACTCATCCAGAAACCCTACTGAGCCTAACAGTGACAATGTATATACAGTCCGGTCCGTTCGTCTATGAGTATCGCATATCTGCCTAGGGGGCTAGAAACGTCAGACCCCCAATAGCAGTATAAGTCGTGTCGGAGTGTAGCCCAATAACACCCTGAGATACTACCGGAGTACCTACCAGTAAATCTCCTGCCATGGCCATGGAATTTGTGTAATGGCTCTCCTAGACACAGCACGACCTCGCCCCCAATACCGGGAGAGACGAATCCCCTGCCGATCCGCTCACGTGCCTTCATATGGCTCGGGACTGTACCCAAAAGCTACCTGTTTGCACGACTCCTTTGAGCCGTGGTAGGGTAGAAATCAAAGCACAGTGGGAACTCACACGAGACAAATGACGACCTCAGGTCGATGAACTAACCTGTACACATGTCACCAGGGAACTGCTATCTGACGATAGATATAATACTAACTAGCAGATTCCCGGCGAGTCCTGTCCGGTGTACTCATAACCCAATGAGCAACTGTATACATCTTAGGTGATCCAACTGACACCAGTGGCTTGTGAGACCGGCCACCGCCCCTCGTCGGGGTTTCGACTGTACACACTAGTCTACTCCGGAGTATCGATGCCCTGTCTCGAAACTCCCACGACTAGGGACCACAATTAAGGATATGCGTATAAACCACCCAACTCTCACGTATATGATCGCCATCATACTGTTGGTGGTAAAGCAAGATCTTAAGGGCTCTATCAAAGTGTAACATGTAATCAGTCACCTGAACATGTACACGACTGATAAAGGCAAACCAGATAGCATACTATCATCTTGAGTAAGATTGTCCTACCGGTATAGGTCCTCCGCAATCATTGCAATCACGTACCTGCGATCCAATAATTGACTATGAGGGCACTATCTCCAACAGAATGGTCAAAAGGTCAACAACCCTAACCATGCACAATTATATTTAACTAATATCAATTATTCATAATACACACATAAGCATTAGGATAAACAAAAAGACAATGGTCATTAACCCTAATCAAAGTCCTCTACCTCTGTCTCAGTCAACTGTGCATACGCACCCGTATTCGTGATCCGAGGAACACGAATACAAAGAGATAAAACCAATCCCAAATCATATACTAGGATCTGGCTTAAACTAAAGCTAGCTAGTATAAGCTGTCCGGACAGCAAACTCGCACAAGTGCGCGGATGTGAACTAACCCTGTCGCAAAACCATGCGACCTCTACTCATTTTGCCTAAAGGCGAATAACTCTCTGTGTGGGACTCTAAAGACTCGACACTACGCTGGCAGTGGGTTTAACCACAGACCGCAAGCGGCACTAGCTGTACGTAACGGTCACCGGGTAGATGCCGATAAGAAGACTGACGGGGTGACCCCATCTGAACTCCTACTGAGCCTGTATGTGACAGTCTCCGTACAGCCCGGTCTGTTCTTCTGATACATCGCATGGCGGGCCTAGGTGGGCGGTGAACGTCAGTCCCCTAATAGCGGTACAAGTCGTGTCGGAGTGAAGCCCAGAACACTCTGAGATAACACTGGAAACCTACCAGTATATCTCGCTTGCCCTGGCCAGGGACTACTTGTGTAATGGCTCTCCTAGACACAGCGCGATGTCAACCCCCAATACCGGGAGAGACGAATCCTGTCTAACCGTCACTGCCTCCAAGTGTTTCGGGACTGCACCCAACTACTACCTGTTTGCACGACTCCTTTGAGCCGTGGTAGGATAGTAATCAAAGTGCAGTGGGAACACACTCGAGGCGAAATGACAGTGTCAAATCAGCGGACTAAGCTGTACTCATGTCACCTGGGAACTGATAACTGACGATAGGTATAATACCAACCAACAGTTCCCGACGAGTCCTGTCCAGTGTACTCGTAACCTAACGAGCACCCGCATACTATCTCAAGTACGACGTACTGACGGCTGTGGGACAGACCGTCTCCCACGCTGGGATGAGAAGCGCATACGCTAGTCTACTCGGGAGTATCGATGCCCTGTCTCGATAGTCCTATGACTAGGGACCTGTATAAGGATGTGCTTATGGATTACCCAGCCCCCACGAGTGTGAGCGCCATCACAACGCTGGTAATCAAGCAAAGATCCTAAGGGCTCTACTAATATGTATATAAGTGATATGCTAAAAGAAACACATGCACATATTAAAGCAGAGACAAACCAAGTAGTATACTACCATTTCGAGCGTATATACAACTGTGAATATCTCAAGCTTCCATCAAGTAATATACATACTAGTATGATACAGTAATGGCCTCTGGGGCATATACACTAACAATCTCCCACTTGCACTAAGGCTATGTACTGGCGTATCGAAGACCTATCATCTCGATCAACCGCTCGAACTGAGTCTGGGGTAAGGCCTTCGTGAATGGATCTGCAGTGTTTTCTTCTGAAGCAACCCTCCAAACCTCGATCTCCTGGCGATCCACGATCTCCCTGATCAGGTGATACCGCCTCAAGATGTGTCTGGATTTCTGATGGGACCTGGGTTCCTTCGCTAAAGCTATAGCCCCGTTGTTGTCGCAATACAGAGGTATTGGATCAACAATGGATGGAACCACCAGAAGTTCTTTCAAGAACTTCCTCATCCAGACGGCTTCTTTTGCGACATCAGATGCAGCGATGTATTCCGCTTCCATAGTCGAGTCAGCAACGGTTTCCTGTTTGGAGCTCTTCCAACACACCGCCCCTCCATTGAGGGTAAAGACAAAACCCAACATGGACATGGAATCATCCTTGTCACTCTGGAAGCTGGAGTCACCAAAGGCCTCAATCTGGAGGTCTTTTCCGCCATACACCAAGAACATCTCCTTAGTCCTTCTCAGGTACTTGAGAATGTTCTTTACCGCTATCCAATGTTTCTCCCCAGGGTTTGACTGATACCTGCTTACCATACTCAGTGCATAAGCCACATCTGTTCTGGTACACAACATCGCATACATTATAGAGCCTACCGCAGAAGCGTAGGGTATAATAGACATGCGATCCCTCTCCAAATCAGTCTTGGGAGACATCTCTTTGGAGAGGGTGATCTCGTGACAAGCCGGTAGATTACCGCGCTTGGAATCTTCCATACTGAATCTTTTCAGTATGGTGTCAATGTACCTGGACTGTGAGAGTCCTAAAATCCTCTTGGATCTGTCACGGTAGATCCGGATCCCCAGAATGTATGAGGCATCACCCAGGTCTTTCATGGAGAACCTGTGTGACAAGAACCCCATGACAGATTGTAGCATAGGAATGTCATTTCCTATTAAAAGAATGTCATCCACGTATAAAACGAGGAATACTACAGTTCTCGCTACAAATCTACAATAGATGCATGGTTCATCTAGATTTTTTATAAAGCCAAATTCCTTGACCGTCTCATCAAAACAGACGTTCCAACTCCGCGATGCCTGCTTTAGTCCATAAATGGACTTAAGCAACTTGCACACCTTTCCGCTGCTCCCACTCTGAATGAAACCCTCTGGCTGGTCCATATAGACACACTCCTCTAAATTTCCATTTAGAAAAGCGGTCTTTACATCCATCTGCCAAATCTCATAATCGTGGAAGGCAGCAATGGCAAGAAGGATCCGAATGGATTTCAGCATAGCCACTGGAGAAAAGGTTTCGTCATAGTCCAAACCAGGTCTCTGACGAAAACCCTTTGCAACCAGTCTAGCTTTATAGGTCTCAACCTGTCCATCTACACCAATCTTCCTTTTGAAGATCCACTTGCATCCTACGGGTTTTACCCCATCTGGAGCAATGTCCAACGTCCATACTTTGTTGGTGTACATGGACTCCATTTCGGCCCGCATTGCATCCAGCCATTTTACCGAGTCAATGCTCTGAATGGCTTGCTAGAAGCTAGTAGGCTCATCACAATCTATGATGCAATCCTCTCTATCCCCGTCTATGAGAAAACCGTAGTATGTCTCGGGCGAATGAGACTGCCTACTACTCCTGCAGAGTGGTGTGGGAATGTCCTGATCTTTCGAACCCTCTGGTTCTACTAAGCTTTCAGTAATAGCTCGTGGTTCTGGAATTTCTTCCAGTTCTATTGCGCTCCCACTTATTTCTTTTTCTATGAACTGGTGTTCTAGAAAGTGGGCATGGCGAGAAATAAAAACCTTTTGTTCCTCTTCGCAATAGAAGAAATATCCCTTGGAGTTCTTTGGATATCCCACAAACTTGCACTGTACTGAGCGTGCCTCGAGCTTGTCCGCATGCTGCTTTTTTACAAAAGCTGGACATTCCCATGTCTTAATGTGATTAAGATCGGGTCTCTTCCCACACCACATCTGATATGGTATAGTAGGCACAGTCTTAGTTGGAACTCGGTTCAAAAGGTATGCAGCTGATTCTAGTGCATATCCCCAGAACGATCGCGGCAACTCAGCGTTACTCATCATGGACCGTACCATATCCAATAGGGTTCGGTTCCGTCTCTCCGATACACCGTTATGTTGCGGAGTGTATGGAGGAGTAAGCTGAGAGAGAATTCCATTCTCTTTTAAGTAACCCAGGAACTCGGCACTCAAGTATTCACCACCTCGATCAGATCTTAGTGCCTTGATATTTTTGCCTTTTTGTTTTTCTACTTCATTCTTATATTCCTGGAATTTTTCAAATGCCTCGGATTTTTGTTTCATTAAGAAGACATATCCGTACCTTGAAAATTCATCCGTAAAAGTAATGAAGTAAGAATAACCGCTTCGTGCATGCGTAGACATTGGACCGCACACGTCGCTGTGTACGAGTCCCAAGAGCTCGCTCGCTCTTACTCCGTGTCCAGTGAACAGAGTCTATGTCATCTTTCCTTTGAGACAGGATTGACAAGTTGCATACGATTGATATTCGAACGGATCCAAATATCCTTCTGTATGTAACTTAGTCAACCGTCTCTCATTGATGTGACCCAGTCTACAATGCCATAAGAAAGTTTTATTGATTTCTGGAGACTTTCTTTTGTGTGTATTCTGGACATTGAAATCTGTGGTTGGTTTAATACGTATATACCGTTGTTCAATGTACCTGACCCAATCAGAACTTGATTAAGGTGAATGTTCACTACATTACTTACAAATGCAAATTCATAACCTTCTTTATATAATAAAGATACAGAAATGATATTACAGGTTGCATTTGGTACAAAATAGCAACTACGCAAAACCAAAAAGTGTCCATCTTACAATCCCAGGTGATAGTCCCCCACGGCCTCAGCATCCATGCTAGCTCCGTTTGTAACTCTGAGGGTCATATCACCTGCCTTCAAAATCCTACGCTTTCTCAACGCCTGCAAAGAATTGCAGATATGAGATCCTGATCCGGTATCCAATACCCAGGAAGTAGAGTTTATTGATAGACAGTTTTCAATAACATACACACCTGAAGCTGAAGCCGCAACTCGCTTCAGACGCTGGGTTCTGGCCTTCCAAGCCTTGCAATCATGTTTCCAGTGTCCACTTTTGTGACAGTAGAAGCATTCTTCCTTCCTCACCAGCTTTCCCGCTACATTTGTTGCCTTTCCCTTTCTCTTCGTATCCACTTTACTGACATCGCCCCTTGGTTTGGCGGGGGCTTTCTTCTTCTTTCCCTTGGCTTTCGCCCTGGACCTAGAAGAGGAAGATCCTCCTACAAACAAAGTGGATGTCTCCCTACCTTTCCGTAGGGTTCCCTCAGCACTCCTCAACATGTTCAGAAGTTCGGAAAGTTCAACCTCCTTTCCTTGCAAGTTGAAGTTAAGGATAAACTGGGCGTAAGTAGAAGGAAGGGACTGGAGAATCAAATCAGTGTAGAGTTCATTCTCCAACGCGGTCCCAAGGTCCGCGAGCTCCTCATGTAGCCAATCATCTTAAGCACATGTTCCGCTACCGATGATCCGACGCCCAATCTTGCCGAAAATAGCTTCTTCGACAGTTCGTATCTGGCGATACGAGACTGCTCTCCATACAGTTCTTTTGTATGAAGAAATATGGACTCTAGGTCCATATTCTCGTGCCTCCTCTATGTTCGTTTTCCATCGAGGCAAGCACGAGGCATTTGGCCTTTGCGCAATCGATCTCCCATGTCTTACGGATTTCTTTATCCGCGACGCTGGAGGTGGGACCTGGGACAGGGGGAGCTTTGGTGGTAAGGACATACCCCAACTTGTCGTAAGTGATTGTCATCTTGACATTCCTGAGCCAATCTTTGTAGTTTGGCCCTGTCAGTATGTTTTTATCTAGTAATAACTTAAGTCCGGTCATGTTGAATGGTCGCTGCAATTAGGAGAGAGAAAAGAAACACTTTAGCATGATGCTCTTGCAAGTTTAGAGTGGTTTTTAGTTTGTCTAAACAGGATGGCTCCCACTGTCTCTCGAATCCCTTCTCAAACCATAAAGAAAGAATTAGTTGGGATCAATCTCACCGTACAATACTTGCTTAACCGTTCAGCCAGGCCAGTGTCGGTACTTCGAGGGAGGTTTTCCAACGCTTTCGTGAAGTTCCTTAATTAAGTAACCTCTTTTCCCTGTGGGCGCAGCCCCGCTAACACCTTTCTAGACACCTACTAGGTTTATAGCATTGATCGTTAAGTGAGAACTTTCCCGAGGAGTAGCATATACTCACAGTAGGATCGGGATCCAAATATCATCACGTGATAAAACCGAAGGAATCCTACCAGAATCATCACACTCCAAATGGTATGCAGCGCTAGCAAGTTTGAGTACTTATGAAACTCCCGATGTGGATTTTTGCCCCATGCTCTTATGACCTTGACTTTGGCCAAAATATCATAAGTCACATGTCAAGTTCTACCCGTCATTCTCCTGGTTAATTTGGACCCACCCGTACCTACCCTTGACTTTGGCCAAAATGGTAGCATGACTGTCTCAAACCAACGCATCTATCTATGCTGCACATGAATACCCAATAGCTACCAATCACTATGCCTTAACTTTGGCCAAAATACATAGCTTGAATACTTTTTGACCATTCATGTGGAATGACGGAGGGCTACGAATGGTTTTGGTGAAACCGTAAACGTAGTGAACTTGATATAATCGATGGAATGAGATAGCTTTTAAAAGGAGTGGTTCAAGCTCCGCGTTTAAAAGTTTAGTTTTGAAAAGAATCGAGTGGTTTTCAAAGTGTTCCAATCGACTTTTACTTGGTTTATTTTCTTGCATTAGTTCTTTTAATGCGTCCCATCATTTAATCCTACCATTGCAGAAAACAACCAAAATATGACGTGCGCTTATGCCATTCGCATTCGCCACGGGGCCCCGTCATCACCCGTTAGGTTATTTAACTAACGACAGAGCGGGGGCTGGGCTAGCACGGCTGTAAAACATAAGAAACGCCTAAATAGTTATAGTATATAGATATATAGCAATGATAGACATTACAGATCACAGATGAATACATTGGATATACTAGGAATCCGCAATCCATTAGAGCCTGCAACGAAAAGCGGATTACACAGTTGTGGTGAATAGCCAATACCCCACCCAAGACCCCTACAGGTGCGGCAAACTACCCGCCAAGTACCCGAAGCGAAGAAACCTCCCTCAACACCGTGAGTAGGCCACTCGGCACTTTGAGATACCCGGTAGTTTGTGCACCCCCTCCATGGGTCTATCCTAGGAGAAAAAACAGTAAAAAGAATTATACAATGACGACTACAACCCCGACCCGGTTGTGCGGCCATACAAATAATATTACATCAATTTACATGTTACATGAATTGAAAGAAAAGAAAACTCCCGTCTCACAAAACCCCCCGGCTATTCACCCGCGACAATCCAACGCATTCATATACACATACCATAAACAAACACAGATCACAGATATGTATAACCCCCACTAATCGACGTATAGCGATTAGCAGACGTTCAATACATATAAACATCACAGATATAACCCATTAGTCAAAGTGTAGTGAAGTTCGATCAAAAATACGGATTTATAGGCACCCCAAATACAAATTTCTTTTCTGGAAAATCTGGGCAGAAATAAACCATCTTAAAAATCTCAAAACCTTAACAGAGGAATACTGCACCAAACGGCCGCGGTTCCGCGGCAATAGGCATGATTTTGCCGCGGAACCGCCGTGCTTTGAACTGTTCACTGGACCATTTTTGGTGTGCTTCTTGACAAAACCCTGAGACGATTTTTGAAATATGATTTTTTATATTTTGAGCAGAAAAAAAATCAACAGAAAGTTAGGGTTTTGAAATGTTAGTTTTGCGATTTTTACCGATCGAACTTCTATACACATTACTAATTAGCTAGTTTATGTTCAGTTAGGCTCTGATACCACTGTAAGTCTACGTTGCCCACCCCGGTACTTGCGGGGAGGCAGAAAACGGAATAAAAATCGGATTTTTATCGAACTAGGCAACATGGACTAACTAAAGGAGGATCTTTGCTAAACAAAAACTAACTAAAAGCTAACTAGAATTAGTTACATGGAAGAAAGGTTATACCTTGGGCTTTATGTCCTTCTCTCCTTGCTCCTTGGAGTGGAAGAAAGAGATCACCTTGTCGCCTTCTCTAGTCGAAGAAGGATCCACCCGAGAGCCTCAACCTTTGGCTTCAACTTCAAGCTAGAAGTAACTAAGGTGCTAGAAGTGCTAATCCTAGAACCTTAGATGAGAGTAGAGATTACTTTGGAGAGGTTTAACTCAAGCTCAAGTGTTTCTCAACACATGAGAGGGGAGAGCTTGAGAGAGAGGAAGAGGAGGAGAGAGAATCAATATGATAGAATGAATGAGAATAAAGAACCATTCTCACATATATGTATGAATTATGTAAATTGATAATTAGCAAGATAATTGTCATGGCTTAATCAAGACATGACCATTATCATTTCATATTTAATGCAAATTGCAAGGATCAAAGAGTATATTTTATATGGATTGATGATGGTCAAAGTGTCAACCTAGGTCAACAAGTCAAGAATGGTCAAAAGGTCAACAACCCTAACAATGCACAATTATATTTAACTAATATCAATTATTCATAATACACACATAAGCATTAGGGTTAACAAAAAGACAATGGTCATTAACCCTAATCAAAGTCCTCTGCCTCTGTCTCAATCAACTGTGCATACGCACCCGTATTCGTGATCCGAGAAACACGAATACAAAGAGATAAAATCAATCCCAAATCATATACTAGGATTTGGCTTAAACCAAAGCCCTCTAGTATAAGCTGTCCGGACAGCAAACGTGCACAAGTGCGCGGATGTGAACGAACCCTGTCGCAAAACCATGCGACCTCTACTCATTTTGCCTAAAGGCAAATAACTCTCTGTGTGGGACTCTAAAGACTCGACACTACGCTGGCAGTGGGTTTAACCACAGACCGCAAGCGGCACTAGCTGTACGTAACGGTCCCCAGGTAGATACCGATAAGAAGACTGACAAGGTGACCCCATCTGAACTCCTACTGAGCCTGTATGTGACAGTCTCCGTACAGTCCGGTCTGTTCGTCTGATACATCGCATGGCAGGCCTAGGGGCGGTGAACGTCAGTCCCCTAATAGCGGTACAAGTAGTGTCGGAGTGAATCCCAGAACACCCTGAGATAACACTGGAAACCTACCAGTATATCTCGCTTGCCCTGGCCAGGGACTACTTGTGTAATGGCTCTCCTAGACACAGCGCGATGTCAAACCCCAATACCGGGAGAGACGAATCCTGTCTAACCGTCACTGCCTCCAAGTGCTTCGGGACTGCACCCAACTACTACCTGTTTGCACGACTCCTTTGAGCCGTGGTAGGATAGTAATCAAAGTGCAGTGGGAACACACTCGAGGCGAAGTGTCAGTGTCAAGTCAGCGGACTAAGCTGTACTCATGTCACCTGGGAACTGATAACTGACGATAGGTATAATACCAACCAACAGTTCCCGACGAGTCCTGTCCAGTGTACTCGTAACCTAACGAGCACCCGCATACTATCTCAAGTACGACGTACTGACGGCTGTGGGACAGACCGTCTCCCACGCTGTGATGAGAAGCGCATACGCTAGTCTACTCGGGAGTATCGATGCCCTGTCTCGATAGTCCTACGACTAGGGACCTGTATAAGAATGTGCTTATGGATTACCCAGCCCCCACGAGTGTGAGCGCCATCACAACGCTGGTAATCAAGCAAAGATCCGAAGGGCTCTACTAATATGTATATAAGTGATATGCTAAAAGAAACACATGCACATATTAAAGCAGAGACAAACCAAGTAGCATACTACCATTTCGAGCAAGATTGTATATACAACTGTGAATATCCCAAGCTTCCATCAAGTAATATACATACTAGTATGATACAGTAATGGCCTCTAGGGCATATACACTAACAATAGGAAGCTAGGAGTAAAAACCATTATCGGGAATTTCAAGTGTTGAAATTTGCAATGAGATTGCATACTTTCTATATGATAGTTGGATCCCTATACCCATTTCGTGTAAGAGTTACTCCTGCGAAAGTTTTGCACTTTACAATTAGCTAATCAAGTAGATGTCTAAAAAGGTGTCAACGGGGTTATGCCTAAAGGGAAACGAGGTTTATTTTAATTAGGTCCATGCGAAAGCATGGGGAACCTCCCACAGAGTACCGATACCTGCCTGGCCGAACGATTGGCGAACCTGTAGGGTGTAATTCATCCCGGCTAATCTTACCTTTTAGGGTTTGAAGGAAAATTTGATAAAACCAGTGGGAGCCATCTTGATTAGATAAAATAACCAATCTAATCTTGCAAAGTGCGCACGCAAAATGATTATCCTTCACTCTCTCTCCGGGTAGCGACCAATGAAATGCCTTAATCAAGATAATAATACAGATGTATTAACCGAACCTACTTATTATACTGTAACACCTGAGAATGCGATTAGTGTTAATTAAGCGATAATGCGGGTTTTTAATAAAAAGATTACCAAAAATGTTTTCTCTCATTTTATAACAAATTAATTAATATATTATTAGTATTATTTGTTTTGGCTTACACACACTTGTGCATGTTTGCTTGGGGGTTATTTAGTGTTAACCTTGTTTAGTAGCCATGACACCTTAAATTAAATCCACGTTAATGTAAGTCGATATACAACACCCCATGAGTTGCGGGGAGGCAGAAATATGAAAAACGATCTTATTCTATGAGTTAACATCGACTAACCGATGAATCTTTGCTAAACTATAACTAACACATGCATAGGAGTTCTTAACTACTATGAAAAGAGATTATACCTAGTGAACCTAGTCCTTCTTCTTTTCGTTATCCACCTCCTCCTCGGCCTCCTCTACGTAATAGACGATCCACCCAAGAGCTTCTATTCCAAGCTTCACCTCTAAACTTGAGGTAACTAGGTTTCTTTAGTTGCTAATCAAAGGTACCTAGATGATATAGAGTGAGGTTATGGATTAATTAGTCTATCTAATCCTTGATCTCAACACATGAGAGGGGGGATTAGGGTTTGAAGAGAGAGAGCTTGAGGGGAGAGAAGATGAGCAAGAGAATGAGAAGAAATAATGAACTCATTTGAATATATGAAGCATTATCTTTTATCAAATAAATAAATTAAATGATTTAACAACCATACTTCATTTATTCATATGAGTGATTCATCTTATGAGTCATTAGATCAATTAATGAAGCATTAACTTCATGGATGAATCACACAAATGAGTCATTAAAATAATAAATGCAAATGCCACCTAAACCCCCAAGTCACCATCCTTCTAGAAGCTTCTCGCGAAATTACGAGAACGCCCTTCCTATCCGTGAAAACACGGAAAAACTTTAGACTGTATAAATCCAATAACCCGATACTATAATCTGGCTTAAACCAAAGCCGGCTAGTAAAAACTGTCCGAATGTTGCACGTGCGTAAACACACCTATGTGTCCGAACCCTTGTCGTAAAACCATACGACCTCTATATCGTTTCGCCTGGAGCAGGGAAACTCTCTGTGTGGGACTTTAAAGACGCGACTACTACGCTGGCAGTGGGTTTAACCACATACCGCAAGCGGCACTAGCTGTACGTAACGGTCCCCAGGTAGATGTCGATAAGAAGGCCGATGAGGAAACCCATCCAAACTCCTACTGAGCCTGATGTGATAATCTCCGTACAGTCCGGTCTGTTCATCTAAGACTATCGCATATCGGGCCTAGGGGGATGGCAAGCGTCAGTCCCCTAATAGCGGTATAAGTCGTGTCGGAGCGTTGCCCATTACACCCTGAGAAACAACTGAAACCTACCAGTAAATCTCGCTTGCCCTGGCCAGGGACTTTGCGTAATGGCTCTCTGACACAGCGCGATATCAACTCCCAATACCGGGAGAGACGAATCCTGTCTAACCGCCACTGCCTCCAAGTGCTCGGGACTGCACCCAACTGCTACCTGTTTGCACGACTCCTTTGAGCCGTGGTAGGGTAGCAATCTAAGAACAGTGGGACACACTTGAGGCGAAGTAGCAGTGTCAAGTCTGCGGACTATGCTGTACTCATGTCACCTGGGAACTGTTAACTGACGACGGGTATAATACCAACCAACAGTTCCCCGTGAGTCCTTTCCGGTGTACCCGTAACCCAACGAACACCTGTATACTATCTCCAGTACGATGTACTGATGGCTGTGGGACAGACCATCTCCCCAACTGGGATGAGAAGCGTACACACTAGTCTACTCCGGAGTATCGATGCCCTGTCTCGATAATCCTATGACTAGGGACCTGAAAAAGGATGTGCCTGTAGACTACCCAGCCCCCACTAGTGTGACTGCCATCACAACGCTGGTAGTGAAGCAAGATCCTAAGAGCTATATCAATACGTATACTCACATATTAAGATAGATAAAACCAAGTAGCATACTACCATGTTTAGCAAGACTGTTATATAACTGTGAATACCCCAAGCTTCCATTAAGTAATATACAAGCTAGTATGATACAATAATGGCCCCTAGGGCATATACACTAACAATCTCTCACTTGTACTAGGGCCATGTACTGGCATATCGAAGACCGATGATCTCGAGTAGCCTCTCGAACTGAATCTGAGGTAGGGCCTTTGTGAATGGATCAGCAATGTTCTCTTCAGTAGAAACTCTCCGGACCTCGATCTCCCGGCGATTTATGATCTCCCTGATCAGGTGATACCGCCTTAAGATGTTTCTGGACTTCTGATGGGACCTTGGTTCCTTCGCTAAAGCTATAGCTCCGCTGTTGTCGCAATACAGAGGTATTGGATCAACAAGGGTAGGAACCACCTGAAGTTCTGTTAGGAACTTCTTCATCCAGACCGCTTCTTTTGCGGCATCGCAAGCAGCAATATAATCCGCTTCCATCGTCGAGTCAGCAACGGTGTCCTGCTTGGTACTCTTCCAGTACACCGCCCCTCCATTGAGGGTAAAGACATAACCTGACATGGACTTGGAATCGTCCTTATCACTCTTGAAGCCGGAATCAACAAAGGCCTCCATCTTGAGGTCTTTTCCGCCGTAAACCAAGAACACCTCCTTAGTCCTTCTCAGGTACTTGAGAATGTTCTTTACTGCTATCCAGTACTTCTCCCCTAGGTCTGACTGATACCAGCTTACCACGCTCAGTGCGTAAGCTACATCTGATCTGGTGCACAACATCGCATACATTATAGAGCCTACCGCAGAAGTGTAGGGTATAATAGATATGCGTTCCCTTTCTAAATCAGTCTTGGGAGACATCTCTTTGGATAGGGTGATTCCGTGACAAGCCGGTAGATTACCGCGCTTAGAATCTTCCATACTGAATCTTTTCATTATAGTGTTGATATACCTAGACTGCGAAAGTCCTAACATCCTCTTGGATCTATCACGATATTTCCGGATCCCCAGAATGTAAGAGGCATCAACCAGGTCTTTCATGGAGAACCTATGTGACAAGAATCCTTTGACAGATTGTAGCATAGGAATGTCATTTCCTATCAATAGAATGTCATCCACGTACAAGACGAGGAATACGACAGTTCGTGCTACAACTTTACTATATATACATGGTTCATCTGGATTTTTAATAAAGTCATATTCTTTGACCGTTTCATCAAAACAGATGTTCCAACTCTGCGATGCCTGCTTTATAAATGGGAAGAGTTCATCTGGATTTGGGGATATGCCACTCTATAAATGGACTTAAGCAACTTTCATACTTTCCCGCTGCTCCTACTCTGATTGAAACCTTCTGGCTGATCCATATAGACGCACTCTTCCAAATTACCATTTAGAAAAGCCGTCTTTACGTCCATCTGCCAGATCTCATAATCATGGAAGGCGGCAATAGCAAGAAGGACCCGAATGGATTTGAGCATAGCCACTGGAGAAAAAATCTCGTCATAGTCCAAACCAGGTCTTTGACGAAAACCCTTTGCAACAAGTCTAGCCTTATAGGTTTCCACCTATCCATCTACACCAATCTTTTTCTTGAAGATCCATTTGCATCCTATGGGTTTTATCCCATCTGGAGCAAAGTCCAAAGTCCATACTTTGTTGGTGCATATGGACTCCATTTCGGTTCGCATTGCATCTAGCCATCGTACCGAGTCGCCGCTCTGGATGGCCTACTGGAAGCTAGTAGGTTCATCATGATCTATGACGCAATCCTCTCTATCCCCATCTATGAGAAAACCGTAGTAACTTTCAGGCGGATGAGACGGTCTACTACTCCTGCGGAGGGGTGCGGGAATGTCCTGTTCTTCTTGAACTACTGGTTTTACCAAACTTTCAGTAGTAGTTTGTGGTTCTGGAATTTCTTCCAGTTCTATTTCACTCCCATTTATTTCTTTTTCTAAAAACTGATATTCTAGAAAATGGGCATTACGAGAAACAAAAACCTTTTGTTCCTCTGCGTAATAGAATAGATACCCCTTAGAGTTCTTTGGATATCCCACAAACTTACACTGTACTGATCGTGCCTCAAGCTTGTCCACATGCTGCTTTTTAACAAAAGCTGGACATCCCCATATCTTTTGATACTGAAGATAGGGTTTCTTCCCACTCCACATCTGATATGGGGTGGTAGGCACAGTCTTGGTAGGAACCATGTTCAAAAGATATGCCGCTGATTCTAGCGCATAACCCCAGAAAGATCGCGGTAACTCAGCATTACTCATCATGGATCGTACCATATCCAATAGGGTTCGATTCCGTCTCTCCGATACACCGTTATGCTGTGGAGTGTATGGAGGAGTAAGCTGAGAGAGAATTCCTTTCTAATTTTAGGTAACCAAGGAACTCGGCACTCAAGTATTCACCACCTCGATCAGATCTAAGTGTCTTGATACTTTTGCCGGTTTGGTTTTCTACTTCATTCTTATACTCTCGGAATTTCTCAAAAGCCTCGGATTTATGTTTCATGAGATAAATGAATCCGTATCTTGAGTAATCATCCGTGAAAGTAATGAAATAGGAAAAACCACCTCTTGCATGTGTAGACATCGGACCGCATACATCGCTGTGTATGAGTCCTAAGAGCTCGCTCGCTCTTACTCCTTGTCCAGTAAATGGAGTCTTTGTCATCTTTCCTTTGAGACAAGATTGACAAGTGGCATAAGTTTGAAATTCGAACGAGTCCAAATATCCTTCTCTATGTAATTTAGTCAACCTTGTCTCATTGATGTGACCTAGTCTAAAATGCCATAAGAAAGCCTTATTTAAATCTGGAGACTTTCTTTTTAGTGTGTTCTGGACATTGAAAATCTGGAGTTGGTTTAAGACATATATACCGTTATCCAGTGTACCGGACCCAATCAAACTATGATTAAGGTGGATGTTAACAACATCACTTACAAACGTGAAATCATAACCTTTATTTGATAACAAGGAAACTGATATGATATTACACGTTAAGCTAAGTACACAAAAACAGTTATGTAAAACCAAAATGTGTCAACTCGTCAATCTCAGGTGATAATCCCCTACGGACACAGCTCCCACGCTAGCACCGTTAGCAACCATCAGGGTCATATCATTATCCTTCAGCACTCTACGGTTTCTCAGTGCCTGCAATGAATTGCATATATGAGATCCTGATCCGGTATCCAATACCCAGGAAGTAGAGTTGATTGACAGAAAATTCTCAATTACAAACACACCTGAAGTCGAAGCCACAGCTTGCTTCGGTTCCTGGTTCTTAGCGTTCCACGCCTTGTAGTCTTTCTTCCAGTGCCCTTTCCTATGACAATGGAAGCACTCATCCTGGGACACTACTGGTACCGTAAAATTTTTCTTTCCCTTCGCTCCCACCTTACTAACACCTCCTCTAGGTTTGGTGGCGGCCATCTTCTTCTTTCCTTTGGCCCTAGCCTTGGACCTGGAAGATGAAGCACCGCTAACAAACATAGCGGGTGTTTGCCTTGCCTTCTGCAAGGTGCCCTCTGCACTCCTCAACATGTCATAGAGTTCTGGAAGTTCAACTTCTTTTCTTTGAATGTTGAAATTCAGAATAAACTGGGCATAGGTGGAAGGAAAGGACTGGAGAATCAGGTCTGTATAGAGCTAATTATCCAAAGTCGTCCCAAGGTCTGCGAGCTCTTCAATATAGCCAATCATCTTGAGGACATGTTCTCCTACCGATGATCCGACGGCCAACCTTGCTCGAAACAAGTTCTTTGAGGTCTCGTATCTTGCTATACGAGATTGCTCTCCATAAAGTTCTTTTGTATGGAGAAATATGGCATCTAGATCCATATCTTTGTGCCTTCTCTGATGTTCATTGTTCATCGAGGCAAGTACGATGCACTTGGCCTTCGCGCAATCATACTCCCAGGTTTTGCGGATTTTCTTATCCGCATTACTGGATTTGGGACCTGGGACAGCAGGAGCCTTAGCGGTGAGGACATACCCCAATTTGTCATAGGTCAAAGCCATTTTGACATTTCACAGCCAATCTTTATAGTTTGGCCCTGTCAGTATATTTTTTTCCAAAAGTAACTTAAGTCCAGTCATTTTCAGGGTCGCTGCAAGTAGGAGATAGAGAAGAAATACTTTAGCATGATGCTCTTGCAAGTTTAGAGTGGTTTTTAATTTATCTAAATTGGATGGCTCCCACTGTTTCTCGAATCCTTCCTCAAACCATAAAAGAAGAATTAGCCAGGACTATTCTCACTGTACAATACTTGCTTAACCGTTTAGCCAGGCTGGTGCCGGTACTGCGAGGGAGGTTTTCCTTCGCTTTCGCGAAGTTCCTTAATTAAATAACCTCTTTTCTCTGGGGGCGTAGCCCCGCTGACACCTTTCTCCACACCTACTTGGTTTATAGCATTGATCGTTATGTGACGAAACTCCTGATGAGTAGCATATACTCACAGTAGGATCGGGATCCAAATATCAACGTATGATAATGTTGAAGGAACCCTACCAACATTCATCAAACTCCAAATGGTATGCATCTTTTTGCAAATTTCAGTTTCTTTAGAAATTCCCGATATAGATTTTTGCCCCATGCTCTTATGACCTTGGCGTTGGTCAAAATGTCATAAGTCATATGTCAAGTTCTACCCATCATTATCTTGTTAATTTGAACCCATCCGTATATATCCTTGACGTTGGCCAAAATGATAATACGACTGTCCCAAACTAACTCATCTATCTATGCAACAAATGAATACCCAGCAGCTACCAAACACTATGCCTTGGCGTTGGTCAAAATACATAGCTTGAATACTACTGAATACCCAAATGAAATAACGGAGGGCTACGAATGGTTTTGGCGAAACCGTGAACGTAGTGAACTTGATATGACCGAAAGAACCTGATAGCTTTTAAAAGGAGTGGTTAAAGCTTCGCAATTAAAAATATCTTCTGTTTTAAAAAATAACCGAGTGGTTTCTTTTAAAGTGTTCCAACGATTCAACTTTGGTTTATTTTCTTTGCATTAATAATAATGCGTCCCATCATTAACCTATCATTGCAGAGAACAACGAAAATACAACGTCCTCTTATGCCATCCGCATTCGCCACTGGGTCCCGTCATCACCCGTTAGGTTACTTAACTAACGGCAGAGCGGTGGCTGGGCTAGCACGGGTATAAAACATAAGTGACGTCTAAATAGCTATCATATATAGATATTGTACATTCGTCAGACGCAATAATAGGCATTCCAGATCACAGATGAATATTATTAGATGTGCAAGCAATCCGCATTTCTTTTGAGCCTGCAATGAAAGACGGATTACACAGTTGTGATGAATAGCCATTACCCCACCCTAGACCCCTACGGGTACGACAAACTACCCGCCAAGTACCCGAAGTGAAGTGGTCTCCCTCAACAACGTGAGTAGGCCACTAAACACTTCAAAGTACCCGGTAGTTTGTGTATCCTACCTTGGGTCTATCTTAGGAGCAAAAACAGTAAAATGAAATAATACAACGGTGGCTACAACCGCAACCTGGATGTGCCCCGCAAAATAATATTACAACATATTACCATTACATTGAATGAATGAATATAACAACCCATCACAAACCCCGGCTAATCATCACAACAATACAATACAGTTCATAACCACAAACAGTAAAATCCATTACAGAAATGTGCAACCTCCTACCAACCAACATACTAGCAGTTAGGGAATGTTTACGAACACATTATACAGTTCACAGATATAATCTAATTAGCAAACATCGTATAATTTCGATCGATCAAACACTTTAGATTCTACTCCAAAACTTCTCTGTGCACCTGAGACTTAAGCAGAAAATAAACATTCAATAAAAGACCAAAACATCACAGAAGAATTACTGGGCAAAATTAGGCTGAATCAGTTTCAACTCGGCCACGGATCTGCGGCGGATCGGTGGGATCGGCCGCGGTTCCACGGCTGTTTGGCCGATTCATGCACCCAATTTTCTCCATAATCCTCATAATTCCCTGCTTGTAATTTTAGAGGTCCCTGAAAAATTTTTAGGGCCTGTTTTAAATTCGACAGAAACTTAGTGATATCGATGTCTTTTTCGGTCCGTTTTGCATTCGAAATTCATACGACTTTGCTAATAAGTTAATTATTGTTTAGCGAGGCTCTGATACCACTGTAAGTCGATGTACAACACCTCACGAGTTGCGGGGAGGCGGAAATATGAAAAACGATCTTGTTCTATGAGTTAACATCGACTAACCGAAGAATCTTTGCTAAACTATAACTAACACATGCATATGAGTTCTTAACTACTAAGAAAAGAGATTATACTTAGTGAATCTAGTCCTTCTTCTTTTCGTTATCCACCTACTCCTCGGCCTCCTCTACGTAATAGACGATCCACCCGAGAGCTTCTATTCCAAGCTTCACCTCTAAATTTGAGGTAACTAGGTTTCTTTAGTTGCTAATCAAAGGTACCTAGGTGATATAGAGTGAGGTTATGGATTAATTAGTCTATTTAATCCTTGATCTCAACACATGAGAGGGGAGGATTAGGGTTTGAAGAGAGAGAGCTTGAGGAGAAAGAAGGTGAGCAAGAGAATGAGAAGAAATAATGAACTCATTTGAATATATGAAGCATTATCTTTTATCAAATAAATAAATTAAATGATTTAACAACCATGCTTCACTTATTCATATGAGTGATTCATCTTATGAGTCATTAGATCAATTAATGAAGCATTAACTTCATGGCTGAATCACACAAATGAGTCATTAAAACAATAAATGCAAATGCTACCTAAACCCCCAAGTCACCATCCTACCAGAAGCTTCTCGCGAAATTACGAGAACGCCCCTCCTATCCGTGAAAACACAGAAAAACTTTAGACTGTATAAATCCAATAACCCGATACTAAAACCTGGCTTAAACCAAAGCCGGTTAGTAAAAACTGTCCGAATGTCGTACGTGCGTAAACACACATATGCGTCTGAACCCTTGTCGTAAAACCATGAGCATACGCTGAGTGTTTTCTTCTCTCTCTCTCTCTCTCCAGGTAGCGACCATGTCACGCCTTAATCAATATAATAATATGGATCTATTGACCGAACCCTGTTTTTATACCGCGCTAGGGAACGTTGGTCCCGCTCCAACTTATAAATGTTATAAGACCGAGCAGGAAATAGGGATTACCAGAATTCCCATGCCGCCTAAACGAAGAAAGTGCATGCTGATGCATCTTTTCGGGTGTGTTCATTACCAAGAACTTTTTCTCAGTATCCTTTACATCCTGGGTATGAGATACCGGATCAGGATCCCACATATGTAATATGTTACATAGGCTAATGAAAGGTAGAGAACTGAGAAAAGGTGATAAGTTTTAAGAGTTAAAAATGATGTAAGTGTTGCAGCCAAGTATGTTGGCAGTTATTGTTCAGTTGATAAAACTGCACATTTGTTATTACATTTTTCTTACCATTTTCATATTAAAAAATGGTCTTTATTATAATATATCATACATATGAGGGTTTATCTATAAAAATAATATTTTCCATGTGTTGATATATTATAAATAGCATTTGGTAGGAAAATGTATGCAAATAATATCATTGACCAAATCCTAGTAGAACAAAGTCTACTAAATATTATTTGAGTTGTTGTGCAGAATTTTTCCAAGTTGTGCAGAATTTTTCAAGACTAAAATCAAGGAAATCAAGTTGTTAAAGAAAACTTGCCTAATTAAGAAAGCAAAACTTGGAGACCAAGTCTGGCAGCAATCACGAGAAGATTTCCATGAAACAAATGTTCCAAGGATCGCCAAATGTCACAAGGACAGAGCCCCTGAAGTTTGATGAAAGGACGAGATTAAATGGCCGCGGATCTGCGGCCATAACCCTCTTGGGCCGCGGATCTGCGGCAGGATTGTGGAGATAGAGGCTGCACAAATTTTGGGTGAATCTTTACAGCTATTTCCCTAATTTGGAAGCAAAGGTTTCTGGCTTTGGACTATAAATAGGGACCGAGAGCCTCTTGGAAAATTCATCAAGTCGACGAGATCACGAAGTCCAAGACGGCTCACGCATCCAGACTGATCATCAACTGTTCGTCTACCTCCTTGGAAGAGATCGAGAAGCAAACTAGTTTTTGTAATCATTTTCTAAGGAATCAAAGTGTAATGAATATTGTTGATTAATAAAGGTAGATCTTTTTCCTATTCTATTTCTTTGTAGTTTAATTATGCATTCTCTCTCCATCTCTTTTTCTTCCAACATGCGCGAGTAATTCTCCGCTTGTTAGGGTTCGTAGGATTAGGGTAGGCTAATGGATGATGAACATCCCTAAACCCTTTTTATGTCCTATAAAGTTTACGAACTTTACCAAAAGAATCATTAACATCCTAATCGGGCGCGCTAACAATTCTTTGTTAGTTCCGACCGCGATTAGAGATTAGATTAATGATTGTTTTGGTAAAGGCTAGATATGAACAGAGTTCCGTGTCGAGATAAGGGTTAAGAGTGGGATTCCTTTTCCCTCCAAAACCCTAATCTACACGCATCACCGTCATTCTAGTTTTAAATCTATTAAAGGATAAAAGGGTAACTTTTAATTAATCGTCCATAACTACTAAATCCTAACGAACCGTACAAGCTCCCTTATTATATTAACTACGTCCTTAAATAATCTAGATCTATATTCTGCATTAGTGCTTAACGTAGATCTAGAAACCATTCTACACCATTCTTTATTCTTCCTCCTTCCTTTTTCAGCACGCCTAAAGTAAGAATAAAATATTCAATGTTTCCCAGAGGACGGCCCGTACTCACATCGGTCTAGCTACGCGCGACACCGTTCTGATTGCGGTTACACTACAAACACACTCTTTCAAACCAATCAAATGGCACCGTTGACGGGGATACGTGCGTAATTTTTTATTCTTACTATTTGTGTAGAATTCTTATTTGATCCATATCATAATTGAAACAAAACTGCAAATTGCATATTTAACGATTTTTGCGTGAATTTTTGCAAGTAGATCTGGAGTCACAGAATTAAGGAAAACAGAAGACAGAGGCATTCTTTGAGATCCAGAGGAGCACAGAAGGGCACAGAAAAAAATTCAGCAATAGATCTTTCTCTCCTGCAGTGAAACTGCGGCAAAGGAGAGCATCTGCGGTGGAAGCGCGGTGCAATTGGGGGATCTAGGGTTCACACTTCTCTGGTATCTTTATCAACTCCTTCTCTCTCATTTCAAATCCAATAAAATCTATTTTCTGCAGGATTCTTTGCAAAATAGCGCCGCTCAAAAAAAAATTCATTTTGCAAAAGTTTTGTGATTGGTTTTGTTTTGCATATTTTAATACGGACTTCAAGGGGCAAAGACCAAATCCAGATTACGTGGGGATTTCATCACCCTTCCTAAGCCCCACAAATCATAAACAGAGCATCTGCATCAACCCTACATTAATTTAAAAAATATCTAGACCAGACTCTAAGGACTATCGCTCTCATTAAGGACAGAGGAAGGTCGTGGGTAATCTATCGCTTATCCGCATTACTTTTGTGGTGCCTAGGCAAGTGTGACTAAGGAAAGTGGTTTACTTAATTAGGCCCGCTATTTTCGGTGATTCGTATAGCGGATACCTTCCACTTACCTGGCACTTACCTGGCCACAAGAGTAGTACAGAGGTGGTAGAGGATTTATCCTGCGGCTTGTCCTTTGGAAATCTCGGAGCGGTTTAGAGACTGGACCTAGGTAACCTTAGTTCTAAGGTTGTTTATGCATTGTAGAGTGATTTGTCTTGAGTCCCACTTTTTACAAAACAGACCAATTTTAAAGCGCACACACGCTGCCACTTGCACTAAACCCGCTTAGTGCATGCTCGGCTGGACACGGGATCCTAGTGCCCGTCTTGTTCGCGTTCCTGCTATCGACTCCGAAGTCGGTATTTCTTCATCTTCATTTCCCCACCACACACCATGACCGAGATGGACGGCACTCCATCAGATTATAACACCACGTTGCCACCGTCCGTAGGTGCGCAGAATCCACCGTGTATCTCTCTCCAAGAGAGATGCTATCCTATCCGTGGTCCTCTTCCCACTTGTCTATCTCTTCCACCAGCTAACGGGGATAATTTCGAAATTAAACCCCACTACATCAATCTGCTGCCCAAATTTCACGGGCTTGAGTCGGAAGACGCGTACGTTTTCATCACCAAATTCGATAACGTATGCGCAATGATGGGTACTTCACAGTTGACCGTGGATGCTATGCGCTTGCGTTTTCTCCCATTCACACTGTGCGACTTGGCAGAAAAATGGCTTTATAATACTGCCGCACACTCTATCACTAATTGGGATGAATTCATAATAGCATTTCTTAAGAAGTTTTACCCTAACCATAAGACCGCCCGTGTTAGGAGCGAGATCAACCAGTTCATCGAGCTTCCCAATGAACTATTTTGGAAGTGCTTTGAACGTTTCAAAGATCTGCTTGTCCAATGTCCTCATCATGGAATCAACAGATGGGATTTATGCCGAATTATATATGAGGGCATTAATCCAGCGACAAAGAAGATGCTAGAAACAATGTGTCAATGCAATTTCATGTCTAAAGATGACGGTGAAGCATGGAAATATCTGGAAGATCTCGCAGAAAACACTTTGCAGTGGGAAAGCGTAAGACTACCTTCATCTATAGGAGGTAATCACCAGCTCGATATTTCCATCGCTGTAAAAGCCGAAATGGCAGCGATACAACTCGACGCTATTGAGAACAAGTTCTCATCATTCTCCCCAAATCAGGTCACGCTTCCTAAGATCGTCTGTGGTTGCTGTTCGGATCCTTCACACTTAACGGAAGAATGTCCTATGAATGCATCGTTTCAAGCTAATGCTTCTTTTTAGTAGCAACCTAGAAACGATCCTTATTCTTCCACATACAATCAAGGATGGAGGAATCATCCTAACTTTGCTTGGAATCAAAACCAACAAAGAAATTATCAAAGACCTCCTCCACAACAACCACAACCACAGAATCAGCCCCCCTTTCAGTCATAAAATTTCCAAAATCCGGCCAACATTTCTACACCACAAGTGGCCGGTACTGACAACTCTTCATTCGCACAAACTTTAGATATGTTTATGAAACATTCCATGCAGTTGTCGGCTGAGATGAAATCTTTTATTGATACCATAAAGAAAGACTCCACCTCCCATGGTGAGAGTATTAAATCAATAGAAAACCAACTCGCACAGTTAAATGCCACAATGAGTGCGAGATAGAAAGGGAAACTCCCATCTCAACCACTACCAAATCCTGGCCATTCGCAAAATCATAATGTGAATGCCATTACTACGTTGAGATCAGGGAGAGTGCTGAATAACCGAGTGGGTGAGCAATTTGATGTTAGTGACATATTTGATACTCCAGCTTCTTCTTCTTCTTCCCCTATTTCGTCTAGTCTCCCACCTTCATCCGAGCCTATTCTCCGTTTTCCCCAAGGCTCGAACATTTCGCCAAATCCATCTAAGTCGATTCCCACTCCAATTTTGGGATCGAATCCGTCCCCACAGTCTTCTCCACAAACGTTGGACCCAAAACTTATTGATCGAGCTCCATATCCAAACAGATTAAGGGCCAACAGACCTAACCCGCAAATGGAGAAGATTGTGGAAATGTTTAGGCAAGTTAGCGTGAATATTCCTCTCCTAGATGCTATTCAACAAGTCCCATCTTATGCAAGAATCCTTAAAGACTTGTGCACTAGGAAGAGAAAAACTCAAGTGCCTAAGAAGGTTTTTATGACGAGTAATGTTAGCACAGCCTTTTACCCAGCAAATACCAAAGAAACGTAAGGACCCTGGTTGTCCTACAATCTCTATTTCTATTGGGGGTAAAAATATTAATCGTGCTTTACTCAATCTTGGCGCTAGCGTTAACTTGCTTCTTTATTCAGTATACGAGCAGTTAGGAATTGGATAGTTAAAGCCCGCCCATTGCACTCTCCAGCTGGCAGACCGATCTATCACCAAACCTCGGGGTGAACTAGAGGATGTGTTAATTAAAGTCGGGGAATTCATATTTCCCGTGGACTTTATTGTTTTCGATACACAACCTGTGGCAAACCCACCCAATCAAATCCCGGTGATACTTGGTCGACCCTTCCTAGCAACTTCTAACGCTGTAATTAATTGTCGTAACGGTTCTATGAACTTATCTTTCGGGAAAATGACAATTGAGCTTAATATTTACAAGCTAGGAAGTCAGCCATCAGAACCTTCTGCTCATCTGCTGGATGTTTGTTCCATCCACGAGATAGCTCCCGAAAGCTGCATAGATGAGGATCTTTGCTTTGATGATCTCGACAACACTAATGAGACATCGTTTGATCTTGCACCACTTCATAGTGAGGATATGTTCAATGAGTCCATCCTTGAGTTTGTACCCGTTGACTCGTTGCAAAAGTCAGCAGCACTTTCCGAGTCAATATCTTATGCAAGTTTTGAACCTCTTAGGGAGTCCGAATATCATTCCCTTACCCCACCTTCTATTGTCTCTCCGCCAATTCTTGATCTCAAACCGCTACCTTCTCATCTTAAATATGCATATTTAGGAGAGAATGAGACTTTGCCAGTGATTATTTCCGCTTCTCTAGCCTTAGAGCAAGAGAATGCACTTTTGGCAGTGTTGAGATTGAATCGGCAAGCATTTGGTTGGACAATGGCCGACATCAAAGGGATTAGTCCCTTAATTGTTGAACATTACATACATCTGATGGATGAAGCCAAACTAACCCGAGACCCACAAAGACGGTTAATTCCTGTTATGAAGGAGGCGGTAAAGAAAGAAATCGTCAAGTGCCTTGATAGTGAAATAATTTACCCCATATCTGATAGCCAATGGGTAAGTCCAATCCATGTGGTCCCTAAAAAGTTTGGCATCACGGTCATCACTAATAAGGCTAATGAGTTAATCCAAACACGCACCCAAACTGGGTGGCGCGTATGTATTGATTACAGAAAACTCAATGCCGCGACGAGGAAAGATCACTTCCCTCTACCTTTCATTGACCAGATGTTAGAACGATTAGCTGGACACGAATACTACTGTTTCTTGGACGGATACTCTAGCTATAATCAGGTCCCCATGGCCGAAAATGATCAAGATAAAACCACATTTACTTGTCTTTTCAGAACTTTTGCTTATAGACGCATGCCCTTTGGGTTATGCAACGCTCCCGCTACATTTCAGCGGTGCATGATGGAGATATTTTCAGATATGGTAGAAAATTTTCTAGAAATTTTTATGGACGATTTCTCCATTTTTGGGGACTCCTTTGAGGACCGCCTTCGTAATCTTGATGCGGTTCTTACCCGCTGTAAGGATAAGAACTTGACTTTGAATGGGGAAAAATGCCATTTTATGGTCCAAGAAGGTATTGTACTTGGACATATAATTTCACGAAAAGGCATTGAGGTTGACAGAGCTAAAATAGATGTCATTCAAAACCTCCCTCGTCCCAACTGCGTCAAAGATATACGATCCTTCCTTGGTCATGCAGGATTTTATAGGAGATTTATTTAGGACTTTAGCAAAATTGCTAGACCCTTAACCCTTCTATTGGCTAAGGACCCTACATTTCACTTCAATTCGGATTGTGAGGCTGATTTTTAATCGCTTAAAGAATCACTCACTACAGCCCCGTTCTATCATCTCCGGATTGGAACCACCCATTCGAGCTTATGTGTGACGCATCAGATTTTTCTATTGGTGCTGTCTTAGGACAGCATATTGATAAGATGCCACATGCAATTTACTATGCAAGTAGGACCTTGAATGATGCACAAATAAATTACACAACTACCGAGAAAGAACTCTTGGCAGTTGTATTTGCATTATAGAAATTCAGGCCCTACTTGATTGGCTCGCCTATTGTGGTTTACACAGATCACTCCGCCATACGACATCTTTTATCGAAGAAGGATGCAAAGGCCAGGCTAATACGTTGGATCCTATTGTTATAAGAATTTGATCTTGTCATCCGAGACAAAAGTGGATGTGAAAACGTTGTAGCCGACCATCTCTCACGCATCACTTCTTCGCCAACTTTGACCGTGCCAATAAATGACTCATTTCCTGATGAACAGCTCTTGACTGTATCTTACGAACCTTGTTTCGTGGATATCGTGAACTATCTTGCGATGTGACTTATTCCTAGCGATTGGTCGAAACAAGACAAACTTCGATTTCTATCCCAAGTAAAATGCTTTTACTAGGATGAACCTTATCTGTTTAAGTATTGTTCTGATCAAATCATTCGCAGGTGTGTCCCTAACGATGAATTCAAGAGTGTGTTATCATTTTGTCATGATCAGGCATGCTGCGGTCATTTTGGTCCTCGAAAAACGGCGGAGAATGTTTGCAATGTGGCTTTTATTGGCCAACATTATTTAAAGATGCATATGAACATTGCAAAACTTGTCCGCGATGTCAGCATTTGGGTCGGATTTCACGAAGAAACGAGATGCCGCTCCAACCTATATTGGTTGTGGAAATATTTTATGTTTGGGGTATTGATTTTATGGGCCCTTTTCCCAACTCCTTTGGAAATCTATATATCTTGTTAGCGGTTGATTATGTCTCGAAATGGGTGGAAGCTATATCGTGTCACACTAATGACAACAAAGTTGTCATTAAGTTCCTTAAATAAAATATCTTTTCGCGATTCGGACACCCTCGCGCTATAATTAGCGACAACGGGACACATTTCTGCAATCGGTCTTTCGAGGCTTTGATGCGGAAATATTCAATCACTCACAAGCTTTCTACACCCTATCATCCCTAAACAAGCGGGCAGGCTGAGATCTAAAATAGGCAGATCAAACAAATATTGGAGAAGACGGTTTCGAAAAACCGTAAAGATTGGTCAACCAAATTGACGGACGCTCTTTGGGCATTCCGAACCGCTTATAAGACCGATCTTGGTATGTCTCCATACCGCCTTGTGTTTGGGAAGGCATGCCACCTCCCTGTTGAGATCGAACATAAAGCAATGTGGGCTATTAAATAGCTTAATTTTGATCTTGATCATGCAGGCAGCTATCGGAAGCTGCAATTGAATGAGCTAAGCGAACTCCGCGATGAAGCTTACGATAATGCGGTGATAGTAAAGAACAGGACTAAAGTGTTCCACGATAAAAATCTTTTTAGAAAAACCTTCACATCGGAGAACAAGTCCTTCTTTACGATTCCCGTCTCCATCTTCATCCGGGTAAGCTTAAATCTCGTTGGAAAGGACCTTTTGTGGTGCGTTATGTACACCCGCACGGGGCAGTTGAAGTTAAAAATTTGAAAAACGGTTCAATTTTTAAAGTGAATGGGCATAGATTAAAACCGTATTTTTCTGCTGACCCCGTGGAGGAGCTCCTATTTTTACCGGAGCCGCTTTATCAAAACTAAATTTCCTCTGCCTCACCTCCAAGTTTTTGTAACATTTTCTCATTTTAAGAATGGAGGTGAGTAAAAAAAATGGATTTAATTGAATATCTGTGCGTGCCAAAGAACAAGTTTGGGGGAATTTTTCATTTAACTATTATTTTACCCTTTGTATCTCTCCCCTAGTATACATGTCCATGTTCTCAAAAGGCTACATCAGTGAGGACACTGCTGAAAACAGGTTTGGGGGGGAGGTTTGTATTCACTGAATTATCTTTGACATTGGGCCTTAAAAATTTTTATAACAAAAGAGTAGAAAGTGAAAAATTATATCCAAAAGATAGGAATAGTTTAAGAAAACCAAGAAAATTAGAAGTTTTCTTAAACGAACTAGTAATAAGTAGTTATGAGCTGTTGTCCCAAGGGTTAGTAAGATGAAGGAAGTCACTAATATGAGGATAAAAATAAGTCTGAAAAATAGTTTCTATTCTGGAAGCCAAACATTTAAATGTTGATACCCTACTATATGCACTTACACAAGTCTTGAAACACGAGATAGTAGAGGATACCTTGAAATGCTCTTGTCTAAAAGCCAAAGTATGAAGGAAGTAAAAAAAATGAATAAAATATAAAAATGGTGAAAAGAAAAAAATGAACACTGGTTTTGTATCGCCAAGGCAGCAATAAAAAAAATATAGCGAGAGTGCCTCTTCACCTAGTGCCCTAAGGCCAACTGGTCTGGGAGTCACTGTTAAGCCTTAGGTGGTGCATGACGAGGAAGATACTATCACCTAATCAGCAAGCACATAAGTAATCGGTCTGTTAGTATCTCAAGAAGTATTAACAGTCGCATGAAAATGTGCGAGCAAATCTAAATATTCATCAAGTTAAAAAGTACTGAAGTAGATGGACAAGAGTATGATAGCTTGAATTGAATTCTCAGAGTGTAGGGATGTCCATTTCACACACGTAGGGGTATATGATCAATGTTTGGATGAAAGGTAGGAATGAAGAATAAAGATGATGTTTTATTGAGGGATGATATGATTTCTAACATCTTTTCATGACTATTAAGATAGGGCTCATGACAACTGAATATAGGGTTCCTAGGCACACTAATGAGGTCTCACAAGGCATCAACCATGCCAATTTCAAATTTTACAAGTGCCGAGAAACCCTAATGCGGATCGTTAACTAGAATTTTAGGCGAAACATGCAACTAGTTAACAACTTAACTAAGTGAACGGAAATACAACCTTTGTAGATCCGGTACTCCACCTCCATAGCTCCGTGATGAAGTCCCCTCGCTGTACAAATCGGATCCCAGACTCTAGCTTCGGCTTCATCGGAGAAATGGGCGGGTTATGTCATCGACTACGACGCCAAAGATGATCTACGTCGAGGCATCACAAGATCAAGCTCCCACTTCACCAAGTCATGAAACTTGTGAAGAAAACACCCTATACGACTTGGCAAGTGGTAGAGGATGAAGAAATAGGAAGTGGGTTCACTTTAGAATTGGATTTCTCACTCTTTTTGTCAAGGCACCATTGTTGGTAGCAAGCTTCTTCATCTTGAAGAAGAAGAAGAAGAAGAAATATATTATCATAAGTCTTTCTAAAATAAGAAATATTATGATACTTATCATACTCCAACCATGGTCAAGTGTAGAGAGTAAACTAGGGTTAGGTGAATGGTTAGGGTTAAGCATGAAGACAGAAATGGTGACTTAGTCAAAGCTTCATGAAGCTTCAATATCAAACAAAGAAAGCCACCATTTTCTCTTTAGCTTTTCCATAAAAAAAATTAAATAAATAAATAGATATGAAAATCAAAACCCTAACCATTTAAATAACCATGGTTTAATCTTTACACAAACTCAAGTAAGCATGTATCATCAAACATGATACAATCAAGTGCACACAAAAATATATCACATATACAATGTGCACATCAAGTGAGAATATCCATTTAAAGTGAACAAATATTAGTTAATGCAAAGTAATATATCAAATATATAATTATACATTAAATCATTAAATCAACACTTGATTTAATAATCCGGTCATATCGCATATAACCGACTAATATCCAATGTATCGGCTTATCGAATCAATCTTTGATTCGATAACAAGGTTATATCGCATACAACCAATCAATACATTCATCACGAGAATATAATACGGTATCACATACACGTATTATTCTCGGTCCCGCACATATCTCATATGCTCTCCTACTTCGTTTCGCTTGAGCCAGGAAACCTCTGTGTAGGACTCTAAAGACTCGTCAATACGCCGGCAGCAGGTGATGATCATATCAAACACCCACAAGCCGCAAGCGGTCTGCTAAACGTAACGGCCACCCGGGTATTGAGCGATCAGAAGATCGACGAGCAAGCCCGCTCATACTCCTGTGAATCCAACCAGTAACACTTACCGTACAGTCCGGTCTCGTCGTCTGATATGTCGCATATCTCGCCTAGGGGTGGTAAACGTCAGACCCCAACAGCTCGATAAGTCGTGTCGATATGAGGTCTATAACATTTCGAGAAACTACTGGTAACACTTACCAGTAAATCTCAGCAACCCTGGCAAGGGATTTCCGGTTATAGCCAATCGAACACAGCGCAACATCAACTCTCTATACCGGGAGAGACGAATCCCCTCCTATCGCTCATTGCCTCCATGTGATTCGGGACTGTACCCAAAAACCACCGTTTTGCACGCCCTCTTGGACGTGGTAAGGTGGAAATCAAAGTACAGTGGGAATCACACAAGACTTTATGACGATCTCGGGTCAACAGACTACTCTGTACCAGTGTCACCAGAGAACTACCATCTGACGTAAGGTATAATACCATCTGGGAGTTCTCGGCGAGTCCGTCCAGTGTACCCAGTCTCCACTGAGCACCCGTATATCATCTCTGATGTCAAACACTAATGGATATGGGATCATCCATCGCCCATCTGTATGGGTCGAGAAGGTATACGCTAGTCTACTATGGTATATCGATGCCCCGTCTCGATACACCCACGACTAGGGACCTTGAAGGATGTACTTATGGACTACCATGTCCTCACTAGTATGATCCGCATCATAGTCCAGGTAGTCAAGTACACATCCTAAGGGCTTTACGAACATGTAACAGAGAGACAACCAGTATACACGTTAAGGTAAAGAGTAACCAGATAGCATACTATCATGTTGAGCAAGAAAGTCCTCTCTATATATGTCCAAGCATCCACTACAATATGCATCCTATGTATAGTAATGGCCTCTAGGGCATACATATAACTAACAATCTCCCACTTGCACTAGGGCCATCTGATAGCAGTGGTTGTAGTATCTCATACTCAACCATCCCATAAAAGTCTCTCTCTGGGAAAAGGCCTTTGTGAGTGGATCCGCCGTGTTGTCCTCTGAGTCTACTCTCCTAACCTCGATCACCCTGGAGGTCAACCATCTCCATGATCAGGTGACACTGCCTTAGAATATGTCTGGATCACTGATGGGACCGGCGTTCCTTGGCGTAAGCCACAACTCCATTGTCACATAATGGGAGGAACAAAGTTCATCTCATGTACTAATATACATCCAGACTGCCTCTTTAGTAGCATCTTAAGTAGCGATGTATCCAGCCTTTATCGTCTAGTATGCCACGGTATCTAGCTTGGAACTCTTCCAACATACCGTCCCTTTACTGAGGATAAAGACAATGCCTGTGACTGATATTCAGTCGTCCTTATCACTCTGGAACCTTTCCAGTGATTCTCCCCAGAATCAATTGATACCTTCTCACTACAACTAGTGAGTCTCCTAACATCCAATTAGATCTATCTCATAGATCCAAAATCCAGGATTTAGGAGGTATCACTTTGATCCTATATGGAGAATCATTGTGATAAGCGGAGATTGATCGAGCGTAGCATAGGAAACTCCTTCCCTATCAAGAGTATATTATCCACGTACTCTACGAGGATCGTCACCATACTCCCTACTACCTTTTTGTATATACAAGGTTCATCTACCATTTTTATGAAGTCAAACTCTTTGACTACCATATTAAAACAGATGTTCCAACTCCGCGATGCCTACTTTATCCTATAAAGCATCTTGCACACGTTTCCGCTGCTCCCACTGTCTACGAAGCCCTCTGGCTGTGTACTTACAGACGTTCTCTTCTAAAACATCATTTAGAAAAGCAGTCATGACACCCAACCGCCAGATATCGTAGTCATGGTATGTAGCCGTGGTAAGTTGGATCTGAATGGACTTAAGCATAGCTCCTTAGAAAAGGTTTCATCAAGATCCATACCTGGTTAATGATGCAAACTTTTAACAAGTCTACCTTCGAAAGTCTCAACTTTTCCATATACACCAAGTAATCTTCTCAAGATATACTTTCTCCTGATAGGGATTTAACCCTTCAGATATAGCAACCAAAGTCCATACTTTGTTGGTGTATAAGGATTCCATCTCAGATCACTAAGCATCCAACCATTCTTACAGAGTCCCACTCCTGATGGCCAGCTCGAAACTAGTTGGGTCATCATCTCATGATGCAATCCTAGCTCCCACTGTCATAGAGAAATCGAAATATCTCTCAGGTGGGTGAGGAACCCTACTAGATCGGCGGAGAGGCTGTGGTTCGTTGGAATCTACTGAATCCTTTGGTTATACCAAATCATCTGCTGTTGTTTGTATAGCAGGAACCTTTCCAGTTGTACATAACAGACCTTGTCTCGAGCTTGTTCGGATTATGCTTTTAGACATAGCCCGGACAACCCCAAATCTTAACCAACTTAAGATATGGGCTCTTCCCTTTCCATATCATATATGAGGCGGTAGGCAACTGATTTGATTGGAACCCAATTCAATTGGTATGCAGCTTCTCAAGTGCATAACTCCCAAAAGGAAATAAGAAACACAGTAGTACTCATCATAGAGCACACCATATCACATAGGGTGCTATTGCTCTTCCCCGATATACCATCATGCTATGGTGTATACGGAGGAGTAATGCTGAGAGAGAATCTCATTCTCCTTTAGAATAATCCAGGATTTCCATGCTCAAGTATTCTCCTCCTCGATCTCATCAAAGGACATAATACTTATACCCGTGTTTCGGTTTTCTACTTCTAAATCATATTCTGTGAATATCTCAAAAGGTTCGGACTTGTGTTTCAACAGGAACATATGTCTGAATCTTGAGAGATTATCAGAGATTGTAACGAAGTACAAAGAACCAGTCCTGGCATATATAGACAGTGGACCTATCATACATCAACATGTATCATCCCAAGAGTTCACTAACTCTTTCTCTGTTTCCAGTAAACGGAGCTATGGTCATCTTATCTTTGTGACATGACTGGCAAGTTTCACAAGATGTAAATTCAAACAGTTTTAAATATGCATCTATGTGCAACTTAGCTAGTCGGGTCGCATTGATATGACCTAGTCTACAATAACACAAGAAGGATCCGTTCTTTTCTGAACTCTTCCTCTTGTGTGTGTTCCGTATACTAAAGAACAGTAGTTTGATTTAGAACATTAATGCTTTTAGATAACGTGCCTGAACCGATCAACTTTTGATATAGGAAATGTTCAAAACATTATCCAACAACACAAAATTATATCCTTTCTTTACTAATAAAGAGATTGATATGATTTTGTATATCAGGTTCGGTATCTAATAACATTCGTTCAGAATCAATGTATCGGTAATACAGGGTGACAGTGACCAACAGACTTGGCTGCAACACTTGCCCTGTTTTCTACCTCATGAAACTTATCACCCGTTCTCAGTTCTCTACCTTTCTGTAGCCCTATGTATCAGATTACATATCTGGGATCCTGATCTGGTATCACATACCCAGGACGTAAAGGATACTGAGAAACAGTTCTCTATAATAAACACACCCGAAGATGATGCATCAATATGCACTCTCTTCGTTTGGGCGGCACGGGAAATCTGGTATTCCCTAATTTCCTGCTCTGTCTTATAACAATTATAAGTTGGAGCGGGACCAACGTTCCCCAGCTCAGTATAACAAGCGGGTTCGGTCAATAATTCCGTATTATTATCTTGATTAAGGCGTGATATGGTCGCTACCTGGAGAGAGAGAGAAGAAAACACTCAGCGTGCGCTCTTGCAAGAATAGATTGGTTATTATTTTATCTAATCAGGATGGCTCCCACTGCTTTTTATCAAATCTTCCGTCAAACCCTAAAAAGAAAGACTAGCCGGGATTAATTATACACTACAAGTTCACCAATCTTTCAGCAAGGCCAGTGTCGGTACTTTGAGGGAGGTTCCCCGTGCTTTCGCACGGACCTAATTAATATAAACCTCGTTTTCCCAGAGGCGTAACCCCGTTGACACCTTTCTAGACACCTACTTGATCGGCTAATTGTAATGTGTAAAAATCTCCCAGGAGTAAAAATTACTCGCAGCGGGTATTGGGATCCAACTATCTCATAGAAGGTATGCAATCTCATAGAAAATTTCAACACTTGAAATTCCCGATAATTTTGCCCCTTGCGTCCTATGACCTTGACGCAGGCCAACAAACCATAGTGCGCTAGTCAAGTTCAACCCGTCATTTCCTGATTGAATTAAACCCACCCACACGACCCTTGACGCAGGCCAACAAAGTCGCACGACTACCCTAATCCAATCTGCATCATATGCATAAGCAGATAAATACTAGTTAGCTACCGCACACTACGCCTTGACGCAGGCCAACAAACGTAGCACGAATACTAACTACCACTTATCTGAAATAACGGAGGGCTACAACAGGTTTTTCTGAAAACCTATTGCGTAATGAACTTGATATCGTTGTAGAATCAAATGATTTTAAAATGGAGTGTTTTTGAGGCTTTTCTAGTTTTGCTAAAGGAGTCACTCCCGGTGAAGGGATCGTCGGTCCTTTTCTCATCGAATGAGGTGCTGGATATATCATATATATTACTGTGCAAAGCAAAAACTCTTAAAAGCAATCAAAAGACAGACCGAGTGTGTAGCATCTGCCAGTTATTGCTAAAGGAGTCACTCCCGGTGAAGGGATCTCGGTCCTTTCCTTATCGAATAAGGTGCAGGATATATCATATATACCGCTGTGCAAAGCAAGAACTGTAGCTCCCTGTTTTATTTTTGAAATTCGATTCTATAACATCTTTAGGTTTCATTTAATTCATTAATCTCATTAATGAAGTCCCATCATTTAAGTACCTAAACATCACAGATAAATACGACGTACACTTATGCCATCCGCATTCGCCTCGATGTCCCCTCGTGCACCGTTAGGTTAGATAACTAACGACAGAGCGGGGCAGGGCTAGCACGGGTGTAAAACATAAGTAACGTCTATATAATATATCATATATACTATATACTGTATCTATCACAGAACATATCACATGATCACATCACAGATATCGCAGCAGAAGAATCATATGAAATATTGGATATACTAGGACGTCCGTGTTTTCAATACGAGCCAGTATAAAACACGGATTCCACGATCGTGATGAATAGCCAAACCCACATCCCTAGACCCCTACGAGAGCGGCAAGCAACCCTACCAATTGTAGAGTTAGGAGACCCGGACTCGACTCCTCGAGTTGGTCTCCCACTGGACTCCAGAACCCGGTTACTTGTGCTCCCCTCCTTGGGTCTATCCTAGTGCGGAAAAGTAAATAATATACAAATGGTGACATCATCCGCAACCTGGAAGTGCCCCAATAAAAGAATATTACATACAAGTTTTTACATGAATGAAAATGAAAAACACTCATCTCACATAAAAACCCCCGGCTATTCAAACATGACGATCCAATATAACATATCCAGCAACACATAACATCACATGTCATCAACGTAAGTAAATATGCGCATCCCAATTGTCGTTGACATATAGCAACGAAACCGGCGATATCACATATTACACTTACGGTCACAGAAAAGAAAGTGTAAAACTACAACAGTTGGAATCCGCAATCTCTTTAGACATCGCATGCCTAATCAAATGAAATACTTAGACATCATATGCCTAACAATTATAAACCCCACATTTTAGTCTCATTATCGAAAACACTTTTCAATATCATGTCAGGCAATTCAACGAGATTCCCGACATCCTGATCGAATGCTCGTCGCAAACTTTAGTAGGCGGCCGCACCCCCGATACCGTCGACGAAATTCACTAAGGCGGAACACCGCTACCGCGAGCACCCGAACGGATGCTTTCGGCGATGGGGTTCTCCTACAGTCACTTGGTCGGGGCTATGGAGTGAGGCTGTCTATTAAGTTTACCTGGCGAGTATCCGCGTACGCTACGTGATTGCGACGGACTTTTGATCACATCAAAATTCCGTGGCAACCGATCAAGTGAGACTAAACTGCTATGTTTATAACATTCATTCAGTTATCTCATAACTACTTGTGAATTCCAAATGTTGTATCACATTCCGAGTAAATAGAAAATGTTAAACTTTCCGATCGAACAATCGAACACCCAAGTTTTCCCGAAACAGCTCAACACATGAAATAAATCTAAAAACATTCAGTTCATGCCTCAGTACCAACGGTCCAGCCGTAGAAGGGTCAAGCCAACGCCTCACATGTGGCACGCCGTGCTGCCCCAAACCCTAAGGTTCAAAGGGCAGTTCGAGACGGTCACATAATCGAGTTAAGGTTTGTTGTCTTCTAGAGGGACCATCGCGTTACTTGCACTACTTAGAACGTCTTTAAACCACGGAAAAATCCAACACTTGGAAATTTCCCGACAGGGAAAAATTGGGTATTTATATCCGGCCGAACTTTTTAACATATTCAAAAATTATCCGGAAAACACCTAGACAAAGTTTGATTATCCGATCAAATAATCGAGTCCCCAAAACAACCAAGAATATTCAACTCTTGAATAAATATTAAAAATTCCCAGAAAATCCAGCACCATAAAAGAGGAATTACTGTGCAAAAATGGTTGGCCGATGTTATCAATTGGCCGCGGAACCGCCGCAGAAGCCAGGCTTCTGCTGCGGTTCCGCCGCGATTTGGAGGTATCATTTGGCCAATTTTGCATCGTAATTCTTAGAACTTCCTGCTGAATTTTTTAAGCATTTTTAATCTGGAAAAAACCCAGTTTTTGAAAAAAGTCCAGAGAGCTTTTTCGGGTTAGGGTTTTGGTTCGATCGGACTTCAAACTCCGTCTACGCTTCGCCTAAGGCTCTAGCTAGGCTCTGATACCACTGTAGGGTTCCTAGGCACACTAATGAGGTCTCACAAGGCATCAACCATACCAATTTCAAATTTTAAAAGTGCCGAGAAACCCTAATGCGGATCGTTAACTAGAATTTTAGGCGAAACATGCAACTAGTTAACAACTTAACTAAGTGAACGGAAATACAACCTTTGTAGATCCGGTACTCCACCTCCATAGCTCCGTGATGAAGTCCCCTCGCTGTACAAATCGGATCCCAGATTCTAGCTTCGGCTTCATCGGAGAAATGGGCGGGCTAGGTCATCGACTACGACGCCGAAGATGATCTACGTCGAGGCATCACAAGATCAAGCTCCCACTTCACCAAGTCATGAAACTTGTGAAGAAAACACCCTATACGACTTGGCAAGTGGTAGAGGATGAAGAAATAGGAAGTGGGTTCACTTTAGAATTGGATTTCTCACCCTTTTTGTCAAGGCACCATTGTTGGTAGCAAGCTTCTTCATCTTGAAGAAGAAGAAGAAATATATTATCATAAGTCTTTCTAAAATAAGAAATAATATGATACTTATCATACTCCAACCATGGTCAAGTGTAGAGAGTAAACTAGGGTTAGGTGAATGGTTAGGGTTAAGCATGAAGACAGAAATGGTGACTTAGTCAAAGCTTCATGAAGCTTCAATATCAAACAAAGAAAGCCACCATTTTCTCTTTAGCTTTTCCATAAAAATAAATAAATAAATAAATAAATAGATATGAAAATCAAAACCCTAACCATTTAAATAATCATGGTTTAATCTTTACACAAACTCAAGTAAGCATGTATCATCCAACATGATATAATCAAGTGCACACAAAAATATATCACATATACAATGTGCAGATCAAGTGAGAATATCCATTTAAAGTGAACAAATATTAGTTAATGCAAAGTAATATATCAAATATATAATTATACATTAAATCATTAAATCAACACTTGATTTAACGATCCGGTCATATCGCATATAACCGACTAATATCCAATGTATCGGCTTATCGAATCAATCTTTGATTCGATAACAAGGTTATATCGCATACAACCAATCGATACATTCATCACGAGAATATAATACGGTATCACATACATGTATTATTCTCGGTCCCGCACATATCTCATATGCGCTCCTACTTCGTTTCGCTTGAGCCAGGAAACCTCTGTGTAGGACTCTAAAAACTCGTCAATACGCCGGCAGCAGGTGATGATCATATCAAACACCCACAAGCCGCAAGCGGTCTGCTAAACGTAACGGCCACCCGGGTATTGAGCGATCAGAAGATCGACGAGCAAGCCCGCTCATACTCCTGTGAATCCAACCAGTAACACTTACCGTACAGTCCGGTCTCGTCGTCTGATATGTCGCATATCTCGCCTAGGGGTGGTAAACGTCAGACCCCAACAGCTCGATAAGTTGTGTCGATATGAGGTCTATAACATTTCGAGAAACTACTGGTAACACTTACCAGTAAATCTCAGCAACCCTGGCCAGGGATTTCTGGTTATAGCCAATCGAACACAGCGCAACATCAACTCCCTATTCCGGGAGAGACGAATCCCCTCCTATCGCTCATTGCCTCCATGTGATTCGGGACTATACCCAAAAACCACCGTTTTGCACGCCCTCTTGGACGTGGTAAGGTGGAAATCAAAGCACGCTGGGAATCATACAAGAATCTATGACGATCTCGGGTCAACAGACTACTCTGTACCAGTGTCACCAGAGAACTGCCATCTGACGTAAGGTATAATACCATCTGGGAGTTCTCGGCGAGTCCGTCCAGTGTACCCAATCTCCACTGAGCACCCGTATATCATCTCTGATGTCAAACACCAATGGATATGGGATCATCCATCGCCCATCTGTATGGGTCGAGAAGGTATACGCTAGTCTACTCTGGTATATCGATGCCCCGTCTTGATACACCCACGACTAGGGACCTTGAAGGATGTACTTATGGACTACCATGTCCTCACTAGTATGATCCGCATCATTGTCCAGATAGTCAAGTACACATCCTAAGGGCTTTACCAACATGTAACAGAGAGACAACCAGTATACACGTTAAGGTAAAGAGTAACCAGATAGCATACTATCATGTCGAGCAAGAAAGTTCTCCCTATATATGTCCAAGCATCCACTACAATATACATCCTATGTATAGTAATGGCCTCTAGGGCATACATATAACTAACACTGAAAAGCTAGTATAGTTGGAAACTCTTATTTTCAAAGTCTTTCTTTTATGGTTCTTATCTTTATATGTAAATTTCACCATTTCTCTTTTGTTATTGGATTTTGTGGTTGTAATCCGCTGAAAACCCTCAGGTGACAACACTCCTCCTACTAGCGACACCTAGAGGTTTAACAGCTTGTTGCACGTGCTCCATGCAATCGTGTTGGCCTATGAAAGTGAGATTAGTTTTCTCCTTTCTTTTTCTCCTTCTCTTCAATAAACTAGTTTACTCGGGATGATCAAAGATAAGTTTGGGGGTATTTGTTCAGTTGATAAAACTGCACATTTGTTATTACATTTTTCCTACCATTTTCATATTAAAAAAGGTCATTATTATAATATATCATACATATGAGGGTTTATCTGTAAAAATAATATTTTCCATATGTTGATATATTATAAATAGCATTTGGTAGGAAAATATATGCAAATAATATCATTGACCAAATCCTAGTAGAACAAAGTCTACTAAATATTATTTGAGTTGTTTTGCAGAATTTTTCCAAGTTGTGCAGAATTTTTCAAGACTAAAATCAAGGAAATCAAGTTCTTAAAGAAAACTTGCCTAATTAAGAAAGCAAAACTTGGAGACCAAGTCTGGCAGCAACCACGAGAAGATTTCCATGATACAAAGGTTCCAACGATCGCCAAATGCCACAAGGTCAGAGCCCCTGAAGTTTGATGAAGGGACGAGATTAAATGGCCACGGATCCGCGGCCATACCCCTCCTTGGGCCGCAGATCCGCGGCAGGATTGTGGAGATAGAGGCTGCGCAAATTTTAGGTGAATCTTTACAGCTATTTCCCTAATTTGGAAGCAAAGGTTTCTGGCTTTGGACTATAAATAGGGACAAGAGCCTCTTGCAAAATTCATCAAGTCGATGAGATCACGAAGTCCAAGACGGCTCACGCATCCAGACTGATCATCAACTGTTCGTCTACCTCCTTGGAAGAGATCGAGAAGCAAACTAGTCTTTGTAATCATTTTCTAAGGAATCAAAGTGTAATGAATATTGTTGATTAATAAAGGTAGCTCTTTTTCCTATTCTATTTCTTTGTAGTTTAATTATGCATTCTCTCTCCATCTCTTTTTCTCCCAACATGCGCGAGTAATTCTCCGCTTGTTAGGGTTCGTAGGATTAGGGTAGGCCAATGGATGATGAACATCCCTAAACCTTTTTTATGTCCTATAAAGTTTATGAACTTTACCAAAAGAATCATTAACATCCTAATCGGGCGCGCTAACAATTCTTTGTTAGTTCCGACCGCGATTAGAGATTATATTAATGATTGTTTTGGTAAAGGCTAGATATGAACGGAGTCCCGTGTCGAGATAAGGGTTAAGAGTAGGATTCCTTTTCCCTCCAGAAACCCTAATCTACACGCATCACCGTCGTTCTAGTTTTAAATCTATTAAAGGATAAAAGGGTAACTTTTAATTAATCGTCCATAACTACTAAATCCTAACGAATCGTACAAGCCCCCTTATTATATTAACTAAGTCCTTAAATAATCTAGATCAATATTCTGCATTAGTGCTTAACGTAGATCTAGAAACCATTCTACACCAATCTTTATTCTTCCTCCTTCCTTTTTCAACACGCCTAAAGTAAGAATAAAATATTCAACGTTTCCCAAAGGACGACCCATACTCACCTCGGTCTAGCTACGCGCGACACCGTTCTGATTGTGGTTACACTACAAACACACTCTTTCGAACCAATCAGTTATCACCTTGTATTACCAAATACGTTGATTCTGAACGAATGTTATTAGATACCGAACCTGATATACAATATCATATCAGTCTCTTTATTTGGTAAAGAAGGATATAATTTTGTATTGTTGGATAATGTTTTGAACATTTCCTATATCAAAAGTTGATCGGTTCAGGCACATTATCTAAAAGCATATACGTTCTAAATCAAACCACGGTTCTTAACGTACATAACACACACAAGAGGAAGTGTTCAGAAATGAACAAATCCTTCTTGAGGTATTGTAGACTAGGTCATATCAATGTGACCCGACTAGTTGAAATTACATACAGATGCATTTTTAAATCGGTTTGAGCTTATATCTTGTGAAACTTGCCAGTCCTGTCACAAAGATAAGATGACCATAGCTCCGTTTATTGGAAACAGAGAAAGAGTTAGTGAACTCTTGGGATTGATACATGATGATGTATGTAAAGTCCCCTGTCTACACATGCCAGGACCGGTTCTTTATACTTCATTACATTCACTGATTATCTCTCAAGATTCGAACATATGTTCCTGTTGAAACAAAAGTCTGAACCTTTTGAGAAATTCAATGAATATAAGATAGAAGTAGAGAACCAAAACAAGTATAAGTATTATGTCCTTTGATGAGATCAGGGAGGAGAATACTTGAGCACGGAATTCCTGGACTATTCTGAAGGAGAATGAGATTCTCTCTCAGCATTACTCCTCCGTATACACCACAGCACGTCGGCTCATCGGGGCGGAGCAATCGCATCCTATGTGATATGCTATGCTCTATGATGAGTACTACTGAGTTTCCTATTTCCTTTTAGGGATTATGCACTTGTGAAGCTGCATAACTATTGAATAGTGTTCTAACCAAATCAGCTGCCTGCCACTCCATATGAGATATGGTATGGGAAGAGCCCATCTCTTAAGGATGTTAAGATTTGGGGTTGTTCGGCCTATGTCAAAAGCATGATCCGGACAAGCTCGAGAAAAGGTCAGTTCTGTGGAAGTTTGTTGGATATCCCAAGCATTAGCAAGGGAATATCTTCTACCGAGCCGAGGAACAAAAGGTGTTTTATTTCTCGGCATGCTACCTTTTTGAGAAAAAAGGAATTTCTTGTGAAGAAATTTGTGGTCATAAGGTAGAACTGGATGGAGTTCCAGCTATACAAACTACAGCTGATAATTTGGTAGAACCGGAGGATTCAATATTTTCCAATGAACCTCAGCCTCTCCACCAATCCAGTAGGGTTTCTCATCCACCTGAGAGATAATTCGGTTTCTCTATAACAGTAGGAGCGAGGATTGCATCATGAGATGATGACCCAATTAGTTTCGAGCAGGCCATCAAGAGTGGGTACTCTGTTAGAATGGCTGGATGCTAAGCGATCTGAGATGGAATCCATATACACCAACAAAGTATAGACTTTGGTTGCTTTATCTGAAGGGTTAAATCCCCATCAGAAGCAAGTATATCTTGAGAAGATTACTAGGTGTACATGGAAAGGTTGAGACTTTCAAAGCTATGCTTAACTCCATCCAGATCCTACTTGCCACTGCTACATACCATGACTACGATATCTGGTGGTTGGGTGTCATGACTGCTTTTCTAAATAGTGATTTGGAAGAGAGGGTCTATAAGTACACAGCCAGAGGGCTTCGTAGACAGTGGGAGCAGCGGAAACGTGTGCAAGTTGTTTTATGGGATAAATCAGGCATCGCGGAGTTGGAACATCTGTTTTGATGTGGTGGTCAAAGAGTTTGACTTCATCAAAATGGTATATGAACCTAGTATATACAAAAAGGTAGTAGGGAGTATGGTGGTGATCTTCGTATAGTACGTGGATGGCATATTCTTGATAGGAAAGGAGTTTCCTTTGCTACGCTCGGTCAATCTCCTCTTATCACAAGGATTCTCAATATAGGATCAAGGTGATACCTCCTAAATCCTGGGTTTTGGATCTATGAGATGGATCTAATTGGATGTTAGGATTCTCACTAGGTGTAGTGAGATGGTATCAATTGATCCTGGGGAGAATCACTGGATAGCTTCCAGGGTGGTAAGGTCGATGGAATGTCAGTCACAGGCATTGTCTCTACCATCAGTGGAGGGATAGTAAGTTGGAAGAGTTCCAAGCTAGATACTGTGGCAAACTGGACGATTAAAGGCAAGATACATCGTTACCAAGGATGCTACCAAAGAGGCAGTCTGGATATATATAAGTTCATGAGATGAACTTCGTTACTACCATTGTGTGACAACGGAGTTGTGGCTTATGCCTAGGAACCCCCGTCCCACCAGAGATCCAGACATATTCTTAGGCAGTATCACCTGATCATGGAGATGGATGATCTCCAGGGAGATCGAGGTCAGGAGAGTAGATACAGAGGACAACAGTGCGGATCCACTCACAAAGGCTTATTTCCGAGTAGAGACTATTATGAGATGGTTGAGTAAGAGATACTTCAACCACAGCTGATTTTTGGGTATGAGATACCACAACAGATGGCCCTCGTGCAAGTGGGAGATTGTTAGTGATATGTATGCCCTAGAGGCCATTACTGTACATACGATGTATATTGTAGTGGATGCTTGGACATATATATGGAGGACTTTCTTACTCGACATGATAGTATGCTATCTGGTTGCTCTTTATCTTAACATGTACTCTGATTGTCTCTATGTTACATATTAACAAAGCCCTTAGGATGAGTACTTGACTACCAGGACTATGATGCAGATCATACTATTGGGGACAGTGTAGTCGCTAAGTACATCCTTCAAATGTTCCTAGTCGTTGGTGTATCGAGACAGGGCATCGATATACCAGAGTAGACTAGCGTATAGCTTCTCGACCCATGTAGATGGGCGATGGATGATCCCATATCCATTAGTGTTTGACATCAGAGACAGTATACGGGTGCTCAGTGGAGACTGGGTACACTGAACGGACTCGCCGAGAACTCCTGATGGTATTGTACCTCACGTCAGATGGCAGTTCTCTGGTGACACTGGTACAGGTTAGTCTGTAGACCCGAGATCGTCATAGAGTCTTGTGTGATTCACACTGTGCTTTGATTTCTACCTTACCACGTTCAAGAGAACGTGCAAAATGGTGGCTTTTGGGTATAGTCCCAAATCACATGGAGGCAATGAGCGATAGGAGGGGTTTCGTCTCTCCCGGTATTGGGAGTTGATGTTGCGCTGTGTTCGATTGGCTATAACTGGAAATCCTTGGTAAGGGATGCTGAGATGTGTTGGTAAGTGTTATCAGTAGTTTCTCGAACTATTATGGACCTCATATCGACACGACTTATCGGTTACTGGGTCTGATGTTTACCACCCTTTGACTAGATATGCGACATATCAGACGAAGAGACCGGACTGTACGGTAGTGTTACTGGTTGGATTAGCAGGAGAATGTACAGGCTTGCTTGTGGATCTTCTGATCGCTCAATACCTGGGTAGCTGCTATGTTTAGCTGACCGCTTGCAGCTTGTGGGTGTTTGATATGATCATTACCTACTGTCGGCGTATTGACGATTCTTTAGAGTCCTACACAGAGGTTTCCTGGCTCAGGCAAAACGGAGTAGGAGCACATATGTGATATGTGCGGGACCGAGAATAATACGTGTATGTGATACCGTATTTGATTCTCACGATATGTGATATCGGCCGGGTATATGTGGTATAGCCGGGTCATCGGATCAAATGTTGATTCGATAAACAGATATATTTTATATTAGTCGGTTATTTATGAAATAGCCGGATTATCGGATAAAGAGTTGATTCGATAATTTAATGTATAATTATATATTTGATATATTACATTACATTAACTAATATAAGAACACTTAAAGATTCTTTTTCTCACTTGGATAATGTTGGATATATATGCCCTAGAGGCCTACATTGTATAGGATGCTTGGGATATGTATGTACATGACAGTCTTGCTTGATATGATAGTACGCTATTTGGTTTGACTTTGTCTTAACGTATAATATATTTTACTTGGTATTTATATATATATGTTGATAAATCCCATAGGGTGATTGTCTGACTACCGGCGTTGTGATGGCAGTCATACTAGTGGGAGCTGGATAGTCAATAGGCACACCCTTAGATGTCCCTGGTCGCAGGAGTATCGAGATTGGGCATCGATACTCCGGAGTAGACTAGTGTATACATATCTAGACCCTGACGAGGGGCAATGGATTGGTCCCGCAACCATTGGTGGTGTTCACCTAAGATTGTATACAGATGCTCACTGGGTGTGAGTACACCGGACAGGACTCGCCGAGAACTGACTGGATGGTATTATACCTAACGTCAGATAGCAGTTCTCAGGTGACATGTGTGCAGATAATCCGTTGACTTAAGGTCATCATTTGTCTCGTGTGAGTTCCCACTGTGCTTTGATTGTTACCCTACCACGGCTCAAAGGAGTCGTGCAAACAGGTTTCAGTTGGGCACAGTCCCGAGCCACATGGAGGCAGTGAGCGACTGTTAGGGATTCGTCTCTCCCGGTATAGGGAGTTGATATCGCACTGTGGTCGTTTGGTCATTACCATAAGTCCCTGGCCAGGGCTGATTGAGAATTACTGATAGGTTGATCAGTAGATTCTCGAATGGTGATAAAGCCATACCGACACGACTTGTATGGTTATTAGGGGTCTGACGTCCACCACCTCCCTAGACCGTACATGTGATACTCTTAGACGAACAGACCGGACTGCGCGGATATTGTCACAGACAGACTCAGTAGGATTTCAGATGGGTTACCTCATCAGCTTTCTTATCGACAACTACCTGGGGACCGTTACGTACAGCTAGTGCCGCTTGCGGTCTGTGGTTAAACCCACTGCCAGCGTAGTAGTCGAGTCTTTAGAGTCCCACACAGAGATTTCCCAAACCCAGGCGAAAAGATATAGAGGTCGTATGGTTTTACGACAAAGGTTCGGACGCATACGTGTTTAAACGCACGTACGACATTCGGACAGTTTTTACTAGCCAGCTTTGGTTTAAGCCAGATTCTAGTATCAGGTTATTGGATTTATACAGTCTAAAGTTTTTCCGTGTTTTCGTGGATGAGAGGGGCGTTCTCGTAATTTTCCGAGAAGCTTCTAGAAGGATGTGACATAAAGAGAGAGGTGGCATTTTCATTTAATGATTAAGTGACTCATTGTGAGTGATTCATCATATCATTAATGCATCATTAATTGCTTAATGACTCACATGATGAATCACCCACTTGATTAAATGAAACATGATGAATATTCACTTATTATTCATTTCTTTTAAATTCATTATGTTTCATATATATCTAGTGAGAAGCTTTATTCATTATAATAATATCATTATCATCTTCTCACTCTCTCTCTTCAAGTTCTCTCTCCTTCACCAAGCCCTAATCCTACCCCTCATGAGTTGAGAACAAGGATTAGGAAAGACTAATTACTCCATAACCTATCTCTACATCATCTTAGCTACTCTATTTAGCAACTAGAGAAACTAAGTAACCTCAAGTTTAGAGGTTATAGCTTGGATTAGGGTTCTCGGGTGGATCGTCTATCACGGGAGAAAGCCGAAGAGGACGTGGAGATCCAAAGAGGCCGTAGACAACATCAAGACGAAGGACTAGAACCGTTTGGTATAATCTCTTCGCATAGTAGATTAAAACTCTATAGCTTTTGTTAAAACTTGTTTAGCAAACGATTCGTACGGTTAATCGATGTTTGATCATAGAACTTGATTGTTATTCATATTTCCGCCTCCCCACAAGTATTAGGGTGTTGAACATCGACTTACAGTGGTATCAGAGCCTAGCTAAACAAGATTTAACTTAATCGCAAATTTGTACGAATTTCGAACGGAAAAACGAAGCCGGAAAACCCCAAAAACATCAAGTTTCTGTCGAAATTTAAATGAAGTCCAAAAATTTTTCAGGTAAGTTCAGAAAGCTTGAGAAGACACCAGAAGAACACCCAAGAAATTTGGGCTCCTGAATCGGCAACACGGCCGCGGAACCGCGGCGGATCGCACCGATCCGCCGCGCTTCCGCCGCCGAGTTGCCGAGTCAGGAACTCAAATTTCCTGTGCTGCTTCTCTGTGTAAATTGGGATTTTCTGGGATATTTAATATTTGCTCAGGTTTCAGTTTTACAGAGCAGTTTTTGGAGCAATATTAAAGATGTTTAATCGATCGATATTGTACAGTATTTGCATGTTGGATTATATCTGTGATTGAATAATGTGTTCGTAAACCTCCCCTAACTGCTAGTATGTCAGTTGGCAGGGGGTTGCACATTTCTGAAATGGATTTTATCTGTTTGTGCATATAAACTGTAATGGATTGTTGTGGTGATTAGCCGGGTTTTGTGATGGGTTATTGTATTAATTCATTTGATGTAATTGTAACAAGTAGTAATATTATTTTGCGGGGCACATCCAGGTTGCGATTGTAGCCACCGTTGTATTATTTCTTTTTACTGTTTTTGCTCCTAGGACAGACCCAAGGTGGGGTGCACAAACTGCCGGGCGGGTAGTTTGCCGCACCCGTAGGGGTCGTGGATGGGGTAATGGCTATTCATCACAACTGTGTAATCTGTCTTTTCTTGCAGGCTCAAAACAAATACAGATTGCTTGCAAATCCAATATTGTTTATCTGTGTTCTGGAATGTATATCATTGCGTCAGACGAATGTAAAATATCTATATATATGATAGCTATTTAGACGTCGCTTATGTTTTTCACCCGCGCTAGCCCAGCCCCCGCTCTGTCGTTAGTTAAGTAACCTAACTTGTGATGACGGGACCCAGTGGCGAATGCGGATGGCATAAGAGGACGTCATATTTTCGTTGTTATCTGTAATGATAGGTTAAAGATGGGACGCATTATTATTAATGCAAAGAAAATAAAACCTAAACTGAATCGTTGGAACAATTTCTAAAAACCACTCGGTTTTCTTGAAAAAGCAAATTTTAAATGCGGAGCTTAAACCACTCCTTTTAATAAAAGCTATCTTAGTTCCTTCGATCAAATCAAGTTCTTTACGTTAACGGTTTTTTGCCAAAAACCAGCCGTAACCCTCCGTCGTTTCAGATAGACAGCACATCGTATTCATGCTATGCTTGTTGGCCTACGTCAAGGCATAGTGTATGGTAGCAGTGTGTGTGCCTATTTGTTGCATAGATAGATGCATTAGTTTAATACAGACGTACACCTTGTTGGCCTACGTCAAGGGCTTGTACGATGTATTTAAATTGATCAGGACAACGACGGGTAGAACTTGACTTGCGTCTTATGACTTGTTGGCCTACGTCAAGGTCTATAAGAGCTTGGGGTAAAAATCACATCGGGAGTTTCAAACATAAAGGAAACTTGCAGATTTAGCTTACCTTCTGGAGTGTGGTGACTAGAGTGGCTTCCATCTAGGTCATCATGCAATGATAGTTGGATCCCGATCCCACTGATGAGTAGGATTACTCTCGGGAATTTCTCTCACTTAACAATCAATGCTATAAACCAAGTAGGTGCCTAGAAAGGTGTTAGAGGGGCTACGCCTCCAGGGAAAAGAGGTTCTTTAATTAAGGAACTTCGCGAAAGCGTTGGAAAACCTCCCTCGAAGTACCAACACCAGCCTGGCTGAAAGGTTAAGCAAGTATTGTGACGTGTGATTAAATCCTGACTAGTTCTTCTTTTAGGTTTTGAAGAAGGATTTGAGCAAACAGTGGGAGACATCCTGTTTAGATAAATTAATAAACCAATCTAAACTTGCAAGAGCATATGCTGAGTGTTTTCTTTTCTCTCTCTCTGGCAGCTACCATAACTGGACTAAAACTATTACTTGAAAAGAATATACTAACTGGGCAGAACTATAAAGACTGGCTAAGAAACGTCAATATTGCGCTGACTTATGACAAAGTTGCATATGTTACCACCGCTGTTCCTCCCCTTATCCCAGGACCAGATTCCTCAGTTGCGGACAAGGAAGTTCGTAAAACCTGGAATCTAGACTGTGAGCGAGCTAAGTGTATCGTGCTGGCGTCCATGAATAATGAACTCCAGAAACAGCACGAGAGTATGGATATTGCATCCATATTCCTCCATTGCAAGGAATTGTATGGTAAACACTCCCGTATCGCGAGGTACGAAACCTCAAGGAAACTCTTCCAGATGAGGTTAGCTCCAGGAACGCCTGTTGGAGAGCACGTCCTCAAAATGATCACCCTCATTGAGGAACTCGCAAACCTGGGATGCGTGCTAGAGAATGATTTTTATATCGACTTGATTTTGCAGTCCCTTCCCCACACCTTCTCTCAGTTCGTGCTGAACTTCAACATGCACGAAATGGAAGCGGATCTTCCAAAGCTCCTCAATATGTTGAGGGTGGCAGAGACCTCCTTAAAAAAGGAGAAGATCCCCATTCTGTATGTTGGCCAATCATCTTCTTCTAAATCTAAAGCGAAAGCAAAAGGGAAGAAGAAGATGAAAGCCACCAAACCGAAGGGTGGGGTCAAGAAGGTGCAGGGAACGAACAAGGCAGGAAGGGTGAAGGCAGAAAAGAACGAGTGTTTCTATTATCACAAGCAGGGGCACTGGAAGAAGGATTGTCAGGCCTTCAAAGCCAAGGACATGAAGCAAGTTGTTGCTTCTACTTCAGGTGTGTTCGTAATCGAAAATTGTCTTTCAGTTAACTCTACTTCATGGGTACTTGATACCGGTTCTGGTTTTCACATCTGTAATTCTTTGCAGGATCTGAGAAATAGTAGAGTACTGGGGGCAGGTGATATGACTCTCCGGATGGGCAATGGAATGCATGTAGATGCAGTTGCAATAGGGGAATATCACCTAGGGTTGAATAGTGGAAACATTTTGGTATTGTGTAACTGTTTTTGTATTCCCAGTATGTTGTGTAATATTATATCAGTGTCTTTATTGTCTAATAAAGGATATAATTTTGTGCTTGAAAGAAATGTCATGAACATTCTCCTAAATCAAGAACTGATTGGGTTTGGCACACTGGAAAACGGCATATACATACTTAATCAACCACAAATTTTCAATATTCAAAACACGCGTAAAAGAAAGGCTCCAGATTCGAATCAAGCCTTCCTATGGCATTGTAGACTTGGTCATATAAATGAAACAAGGTTGACTAAGTTACATAAAGATGGATATTTAGATTCGTTTGAATATTCATCATATGCAACTTGTCAATCATGTATCAAAGGAAAGATGACCAAATCTCCGTTCACCGGACACGGAGAAAGAGCCACCGAACTCTTGGGACTAGTACACAGTGATGTATGTGGTCCGATGTCTATACATGCACGAAGTGGTCACTCCTACTTCATCACTTTTACTGATGACTTCTCTAGGTATGGACATGTGTTCTTAATAAAACATAAATCCGAGGCTTTTGAGAAGTTTAAGGAGTATAAAAATGAAGTAGAGAAACAAACTGGTAAAAGCATCAAGACACTTCGATCTGATCGAGGTGGAGAATACTTAAGTACCAGTTTCCTTGAATACCTGAAAGCAAATGGAATACTCTCTCAGCTTACTCCACCTTATACACCTCAGCATAATGGTGTATCAGAAAGAAGGAATCGCACGCTATTAGATATGGTGCGATCAATGATGCGTAGTGCTGAGTTGCCACTTTCCTTCTGGGGATTTGCTCTAGAATCAGCCGCATATCTATTAAATAGAGTTCCAACTAAATCCGTACCTACCACTTGTAAGTCCACGTTGCGACCCCCGGTTCTTACGGGGAGGCGGAAACGGTATAAAATCAAAATTTTAACGCAAGAGGCAACATGGACTAAGCTAGGTCGGGATCTTTACCTAAACTAAAACTAGCATACTAAGCTAAAGATATTTAGCTACTCGGATAGAGATGGTTATACCTAGTTTGTCTTGAACTCCTTCGTCTTCAAGCTCCGGTGGTGATCCGATGGCTCCTTCTCGTCGTCTCCGTACGCCGAAGATAGATCCACTTGAAAGCTCCAACCTTTAGCTCCTTCTTCGGTCTTTGAAGAAACTAGCTCACTTGGTTTGCTAAACCTAGTGACCTAGAATGAGTAGAGATGATTTAGAATGGGATTTTATCTATGGTTCTTGATTCTCAACTCATGAGACAAGAGAACCATAGATCAAGAGAGGGAGCAAGAGGTTGAGGGTGAGAGCAAGAGGAGAGCTCAAGAACAAGAGAGAGAATGAGCAAGAAAGAATGAGGCTCTATTTTTCCTTTCACCCTCTCATAATCCAAAGTGATCATAACTCATCATATCAAAAAAGTCTTTTGGTGATGGTTAGAAGCAACCATAAGGTTATCATATCATGCACTCATTTTACTCAAAAAAGCAAGCAAGAAAAAAGTCTTTGGCATGAAATGATAACCATGGTCATCATGATGGTCAACTAGTCAAGCCTAGTCAACCGGTCAACAAGTCAACAAAAGTCAACAAGTCACCAAAGTCAACAAGTCAACAAAAGTCAACAAGTCAACAACCATATCACCATAATACTTAATTAATATAATAGTTAATCACAAATCATATTCTCATTAGGGTTGAGCAAAAAGTCAAAAGTCAACGGTCAACTGTCAACAACCCTAATGAGAATCCACTGCCTCTGCCTCCCTGTCAACTGTGCATACACACCCGCATCCGCGTTCCGAGGAACACGAATGCAAACTGGATAAATCCAATCCCATAAGGTACACTAGGATCTGGCTTAAACCAAAGCCCGCTAGTGTAAACTGTCCGGACACTGTACGTGCACAAGTGCACGGATGTGACCGAACCCTGTCGCAAAACCATGCGACCTGTCGCAATACCATGCGACCTCTACTCTTTTGCCTAAAGGCGAAAAGCTTTCTGTGTGGGACTCTAAAGACTCGACACTACGCTGGCAGTGGGTTTAACCACAGACCGCAAGCGGCACTAGCTGTGCGTAACGGTCCCCAGGTAATGCCGACAAGAAGACCGACGAGGCGAAACCCATCTGAACTCCTACTGAGCCTGAGTGTGACATTCTCCGTACAGTCCGGTCTGTTCGTCTGATACATCGCATGGCGGGCCTAGGGGGCGGTAAACGTCAGTCCCCCAATAGCGGTACAAGTCGTGCCGGAGCGAAGCCCAAAACACCCTGAGATAACACTGGAAACCTACCAGTATATCTCGTTTGCCCTGGCCAGGGACTACTCGTGTAATGGCTCTCCTAGACACAGCGCGATGTCAACCCCCAATACCGGGAGAGACGAATCCTGTCTAACCGTCACTGCCTCCAAGTGCTTCGGGACTGCACCCAACCACCACCTGTTTGCACGACTCCTTTGAGCCGTGGTAGGGTAGTGATCAAAGTACAGTGGGAACACACCCGAGGCGAAGTGACAGTGTCAAGTCAGCGGACTAAGCTGTACTCATGTCACCTGGGAACTGATAACTGACGATAGGTATAATACCAACTAGTCAGTTCCCGACGAGTCCTGTCCAGTGTACCCGTAACCTAACGAGCACCCGCATACTATCTCAAGTACGACGTACTGACGGCTGTGGGACAGACCGTCTCCCACACTGGGATGAGAAGCGCATGCGCTGGTCTACTCCGGAGTATCGATGCCCTGTCTCGATAGTCCTGCGACCAGGGACCTGAATAAGGATGTGCTTATAGATTACCCAGCCCCCACTGGTGTGACTGCCATCACAACGCTGGTAATCAAGCAAAGATCCTATGGGCTCCACTAATGCGTATAAGTGATATACTGAAATAAACACAAGTACACATTGAAGTAGAAACAAACCAAGTAGCATACTACTATTTTGAGCAAGATTGTATATACAAGGTGAATATCCCAAGCATCCATTAAGTAATATACAAACTAGTATGATACAGTAATGGCCTCTAGGGCATATACACTAACAATCTCCCACTTGCACTAAAGCCATGTACTGGCGTATCGAAGACCTATCATCTCGATCAGCCGCTCGAACTGAGTCTGGGGCAGGGCCTTGGTGAATGGATCAGCAGTGTTATCTTCTGAAGCGACTCTCCGAACCTCGATCTCCTGGCGATCTACGATCTCCCTGATCAGGTGATACCGCCTCAAGATGTGCCTGGATCTCTGATGGGACCTGGGTTCCTTCGCTAATGCTATAGCCCCGTTGTTGTCGCAATACAGAGGTATTGGATCAACAAGGGACGGAACCACCTGAAGTTCTTTCAAGAACTTCCTCATCCAGACAGCTTCTTTTGCGGCATCAGATGCAGCGATGTATTCCGCTTCCATCGTCGAGTCTGCAACGGTTTCCTGTTTGGAACTCTTCCAACACACCGCCCCTCCATTGAGGGTAAAGACAAAACCCGACATGGACTTGGAATCATCCTTGTCACTCTGGAAGCTGGAGTCAGCAAAGGCCTCGATCTGGAGGTCCTTTCCGCCATACACCAAGAACATCTCCTTAGTCCTTCTCAGGTACTTGAGAATGTTCTTTACCGCTATCCAGTGTTTCTCCCCAGGGTTAGACTGATACCGGCTTACCACACTCAGTGCATAAGCTACATCCGGTCTGGTACACAACATCGCATACATTATAGAGCCTACCGCAGAAGCGTAGGGTATAATAGACATGCGATCCCTCTCCAAATCAGTCTTGGGAGACATCTCTTTAGAGAGGGTGATCCCGTGACAAGCCGGTAGGTTACCGCGCTTGGAATCTTCCATACTGAACCTCTTCAGTATGGTGTCGATGTACCTGGACTGTGAAAGTCCTAATATCCTCTTGGATCTGTCACGGTAGATCCGGATACCCAGAATGTATGAGGCATCACCCAGGTCTTTCATGGAGAACCTGTGTGACAAGAACCCCTTGACAGATTGTAGCATAGGAATGTCATTTCCTATTAAGAGAATGTCATCCACGTATAAAACGAGGAATACTACAGTTCTCGCTACAAATCTACTATAGATGCATGGTTCATCTGGATTTTTGATAAAGCCAAATTCTTTGATCGTCTCATCAAAGCAGATGTTCCAACTCCGCGATGCCTGCTTTAGTCCATAGATGGACTTAAGCAACTTGCACACCTTTCCGCTGCTCCCACTCTGAATGAAACCCTCTGGCTGGTCCATATAGACACACTCCTCTAAATTTCCATTTAGAAAAGCTGTCTTTACGTCCATTTGCCAGATCTCATAATCGTGGAAGGCAGCAATGGCAAGAAGGATCCGAATGGATTTCAGCATGGCTACTGGAGAAAAGGTTTCGTCGTAGTCCAAGCCAGGTCTTTGACGAAAACCCTTTGCTACCAGCCTAGCTTTATAGGTCTCAACCTGTCCATCTACACCAATCTTCCTTTAGAAGATCCACTTGCATCCTACGGGTTTTACCCCGTCTGGAGCAATGTCCAACGTCCATACCTTGTTGGTGTACATGGACTCCATTTCGGTCCGCATTGCATCCAGCCATTTCACTGAGTCAACGCTCTGAACGGCCTGCTGGAAGCTAGTAGGCTCATCATAATCTATGATGCAATCCTCTCTATCCCCGTCTATGAGAAAACCGTAGTATCTCTCAGGCGGATGAGACTGCCTACTACTTCTGCGGAGCGGCGTAGGAATGTCCTGTTCTGTTGAACCCTCTGGTTCTACCAAGCTTTCAGTAACAGTCTGTGGTTCCGGAATTTCTTCCAGTTCCACTGCGCTCCCACTAATTTCCTTTTCCAAGAACTGGTGTTCTAGAAAGTGGGCATTACGAGAAACAAGGACTTTTTGTTCCTCTGCGTAGTAGAAAAGATACCCCCTGGTGTTCTTTGGGTATCCCACAAACTTGCACAGTACTGAGCGTGCCTCGAGTTTGTCCGCATGCTGCTTTTTGACAAAAGCTGGACATCCCCAGATCTTCAGATATTGAAGATAGGGTTTCTTCCCACTCCACATTTCATATGGGGTGGTAGGCACAGTCTTAGTCGGAACTCGGTTCAAAAGGTATGCTGCTGATTCTAGCGCATATCCCCAGAATGATCGCGGCAACTCAGCGTTACTCATCATGGACCGCACCATATCCAATAGGGTGCGGTTCCGTCTCTCCGATACACCGTTATGTTGCGGGGTGTATGGAGGAGTAAGCTGAGAGAGAATTCCGTTCTCTTTTAAATAGTCCAGGAATTCGGCACTTAAGTATTCTCCACCTCGATCCGATCTTAGAATCTTAATACTTTTGCCGGTCTGTTTCTTTACTTCATTCTTATACTCCTGGAATTTTCCAAAGGCCTCGGACTTATGTTTCATTAAGAAGACATAACCGTACCTTGAGAAGTCATCCGTAAAAGTAATGAAGTAAGAATGTCCGCTTCGGGCATGTGTAGACATTGGACCGCACACGTCAGTATGTACGAGTCCCAAGAGCTCGCTCGCTCTTACTCCTTGTCCAGTAAATGGAGTCTTTGTCATCTTTCCTTTGAGACAAGATTGACAAGTGGCATACGATTGATATTCGAACGCATTCAAATATCCTTCTGTATGTAACTTAGTCAACCTTCTCTCATTGATGTGACCCAATCTACAATGCCATAAGAAAGTCTGATTTATTTCTGGAGACTTTCTTTTGTGTGTATTCTGGACGTTGAAAATCTGTGGTTGGTTTAACACGTATATACCATTACTCAATGTACCTGACCCAATCAAAACTTGATTAAGGTGAATGTTTACAACATTACTTACAAACGCAAATTCATAACCTTCTTTAGAAACTAAAGATACAGAAATGATATTACAAGTTGCGTTGGGTACAAAAAAGCAATTACGCAAAACCAAAACATGTCCATCTGACATTCCCAGGTGATAGTCCCCCACGGCTTTAGCATCCATGCTAGCTCCGTTTGCAACTCTGAGGGTCATGTCACCTGCCTTCAAAACCCTACGGTTTCTCAACGCCTGCAAAGAATTACAGATATGAGATCCTGATCCGGTATCCAATACCCAGGAAGTAGAGTTTATTGAAAGACAATTTTCAATAACATACACACCTGAAGCTGAAGCTGCAACCTGCTTCAATTCCTGTGTTCTGGCCTTCCAGGCCCTGCAATCATTCTTCCAGTGTCCTTTCTTATGACAATAGAAGCATTCTTCCTTATCCACAAGCTTCCCCGCTATCTTTGTTGCTTTACCTTTTCCCTTCGTATCCACTTTACTAACACCGCCCCTTGGTTTGGCGGGGGCCTTCTTCTTCTTTCCCTTGGCTTTCGCCTTGGACCTAGAAGAAGATGATCCTCCTACAAACAAAGTGGATGTTTCCCTACCTTTCTGTAGGGTGCCCTCTGCGCTCCTCAGCATGTTGAGGAGCTCTGATAGTTCAACCTCTTTTTCTTGTAGGTTGAAGTTCAGTATAAACTGGGCGTAAGTGGAAGGAAGGGACTGGAGAACTATATCCGTATATAGCTCACTCTCCAATGTGATCCCTAGGTCAGCGAGCTCCTCAATGAAGCCGATCATCTTTAGCACATGCTCGGCTACTGATGATCCGACGGCCATTCTTGTCGAAAACAACTTTTTCGACGCTTCGTATCTTGCGATACGTGATTGCTCTCCATACAGTTCTTTTGTATGGAGCAATATGGACTCCATGTCCATATTCTCATGCCTCCTCTGATGTTCGTTGTCCATCGAGGCAAGCAGGAGGCATTTGGCCTTCGCGCTATCAATCTCCCAAGTCTTACGGATTTCCTTATCCGCGACGCTGGAAGTTGGACCAGGGACAGGGGGAGCTTTGGTGGTAAGAAGATACCCCAGCTTGTCATAAGTGATTGCTATCTTGACATTCCTGAGCCAATCTTTGTAGTTTGGCCCTGTCAGTTTGTTTTTATCTAGGAGTAACTTAAGTCCAGTCATGACGATTGGTCGCTGCAATTAGGAGAGAGAAGAAGAAATACTCAGCATGATGCTCTTGCAAGTTTAGAGTGGTTTTTAGTTTGTCTAAACAGGATGGCTCCCACTGTTTCTCGAATCCCTCCTCAAACCATAAAGGAAGAATTAGTCAGGATCAATCCCACCGTACAATACTTGCTTAACCGTTCAGCCAGGCCGGTGTCGGTACTTCGAGGGAGGTTTTCCAACGCTTTCGCGAAGTTCCTTAATTAAAGAACCTCTTTTCCCTGGGGGCGTAGCCCCGCTAACACCTTTCTAGGCACCTACTAGGTTTATAGCATTGATCGTTAAGTGAGAAATTTCCCGAGGAGTAGCATATACTCACAGTAGGATCGGGATCCAAATATCATCGCGTGACGAAACTGAAGGAATCCTACCAGAATCATCACACTCCAAATGGTATGCAAATCTAGCAAGTTTCAGTACTTATGAAACTCCCGATGTGAATTTTTGCCCCATGCTCTTATGACCTTGGCGTGAGGTCAAAATGTCATAAGTCACATGTTAAGTTCGTCCCATCATTATCCAGGTTAATTTGAACCCACCCGTACATACCCTTGACGTAGGCCAAAATGGCAGTACGACTGTCTCAAACCAACGCATTCTATCTATGCAACAGATAAATATCCGGCAGCTACCAATCACTATGCCTTGGCGTGAGGTCAAAATACATAGCTTGAATACTACCGAATATTTAACTGAAATGATGGAGGGCTACGGATGGTTTTGGCAAAACCGTGAACGTAGTGAACTTGATTTGGTCGATGGAACGAGATAGCTTTTAAAAGGAGTGGCTCAAGCTCCGCATTTAAAAGTTGTTTTTGAAAAGAACCGAGTGGTTTTTCGAAAGTGTTCCAACGACTTTAACTTGGTTTATTATCTTGCATTAGTTCTTTTAATGCGTGATATTCTTGCATTAGTTCTTTTAATGCGTCCCATCATTTAATCCTACCATTGCAGAAAACAACCAAAATATGACGTACGCTTATGCCATTCGCATTCGCCACGGGGCCCCGTCATTACCCGTTAGGTTACTTAACTAACGACAGAGCGGGGGCTGGGCTAGCGCGTCTGTAAAACATAAGCAACGCCTAAATAATATCATATATAGATATACTGCAATGATAAACATTTCAGATCACAGATAAATACATTGGATATACTAGGAATCTGTAATTTGTACGAGCCTGTAACAAAAACAGATTACACGGTCGCGGTGAATAGCCAAAACCCCACCCAAGACCCCTACGGGTGCGGCAAACTACCCGCCAAGTACCCGAAGCGTAGCAACCTCCCTCATCTCCATGAGTAGGCCACTCGACACTTCGGCATACCCGGTAGTTTGTGCACCCCTCCATGGGTCTATCCTAGGAGCAAAAACAGTAAAAAGAAATTATACAATGACGGCTACAACCCCGACCCGGTTGTGCGGCCATACAAATAATTATTACATCAATTTACAAATTTACATGAATTGCAAGAAAAGAAAACTCTCGTCTCACAACCCCCGGCTATTCACCCGCGACAATCCAACATATTTATATACACATTCCAGCACATTACAGATCATGTATAACCCCGACCAATCGACTTATAGCGATTGGCCGACGTTCAATACATGCAAACATCACAGATATAACCATCATAGTCAAAGTGCAGTGAAGTTCGGAAAAATACGGAATTATAGGACCCCAAAAGGAAATTTCTTTTCTGGAAAATCTGGGCACATATAATATATATCAAAAATCCCAAAACCAACACAGACACACACTGCACGAAAAACGATGCACAGAGGACTACAGTACGCGGCGCTTCCGCGGCGGAAACGGGGTTCACGCGGCGGATGGGCGGCGGATTGGAGGACTTACTGCATCGTTTTTCTTGGGTGTTCACACAAAACCCTGAGACGAATTTAGGAGTATAAAGTTTTTCATTTTGACCAGAAAAAATTTCAACAGAAACTCAGATTTTGTAAAAGTTTGGTTTTTGGATTTTTCCGGTTCCGAACTTCGTTACACTTCACTACCAAGCTAGTTTAAGTTTAGTTAGGCTCTGATACCACTGTAAGTCCACGTTGCGACCCCCGGTTCTTACGGGGAGGCGGAAACGGTATAAAATCAAAATTTTAACGCAAGAGGCAACATGGACTAAGCTAGGTCGGGATCTTTACCTAAACTAAAACTAGCATACTAAGCTAAAGATATTTAGCTACTCGGATAGAGATGGTTATACCTAGTTTGTCTTGAACTCCTTCATCTTCAAGCTCCGGTAGTGATCCGATGGCTCCTTCTCGTCGTCTCCGTACGCCGAAGATAGATCCACTTGAAAGCTCCAACCTTTAGCTCTTGCAAAAGAAATTAGTGGGAGCGCGGTAGAACTGGAAGAAATTCCAGAACCTCAAACTGCAACCGAGGACTTAGAAGAATCTCAGATTTCAATAGAACATGACGAACCAACGCCACTCCGCAGATCTAGTAGGCTTTCTCATCCTCCTGAAAGATACTATGGTTTTCTTCTTGATAGGGATCGAGAGGATTGCATCATCGATGATGATGAGCCTACTAGTTTTCAGCAGGCTATCACAAGTAGCGACTCAGTAAAGTGGCTGGATGCAATGAGATCCGAAATGGAATCCATGTATACCAATAAAGTATGGACTTTAGAAGTTGCTCCTCCTGGGGTAAAACCAGTTGGGTGCAAATGGATCTTTAAAAAGAAGATTGGTACATTTGGACAAGTGGAAACGTACAAAGCTAGACTAGTAGCAAAAGGTTTTCGTCAAAGACCAGGATTGGACTATGATGAAACTTTTTCGCCAGTAGCTATGCTCAAATCCATTCGGATCATGCTTGCCATTGCTGCCTTCCATGACTATGAAATCTGGCAAATGGATGTAAAAACAGCTTTTCTAAATGGACATCTAGAAGAGAGTGTTTACATGGATCAACCAGAAGGTTTCTTGGACAGTGGGAGCAGCGGAAGTGTGTGCAAATTGCTTAAATCCATTTATGGGTTAAAGCAAGCATCGCGGAGTTGGAACATCTGCTTTGATGAAACAGTCAAGGAATTTGACTTTATCAAAAATGTAGATGAACCATGTGTTTATAGGAAGATTGTAGAAGGAGCAGTAGTCTTCCTCGTTTTATACGTCGACGACATACTACTAATAGGGAATGATATCCCTATACTACAATCAGTAAAGCTCTTCTTGTCACAGAAATTCTCTATGAAAGACTTGGGAGATGCATCATACATTCTGGGCATTAAGATCTATCGTGATAGATCTAATAAAATATTGGGACTTTCACAGTCCAGGTATATAGACACTATACTAAAGAGATTTAGTATGGAAGATTCCAAGCGCGGCAATATGCCCGCTTGTCACGGAATCACCCTCTCCAAAGAGATGTCTCCAAAGACTGATGAAGAGAGGGCTCGCATGGGCATTATACCCTACGCTTCGGCGGTAGGATCAATAATGTATGCGATGTTATGTACCAGACCAGATGTAGCTTACGCACTTAGTGTGGTAAGCAGGTATCAATCGGACCCAGGTGAGAAACATTGGATAGCGGTGAAGAACATTCTCAAGTACCTGAGAAGGACTAAGGAGATGTTCTTGATTTACGGCAATAAGGACCTCCAGGTAGAGGCTTTTACCGACTCCGGCTTCCAAAGTGAAAAGGATGATTCTAAATCTATTTCGGGTTTTGTGTTTACCCTCAATGGAGGAGCGGTAAGTTGGAAGAGTTCCAAACAAGATACCGTCGCAGACTCAACTATGGAGGCTGAGTATATAGCTGCTAGTGAAGCCGCTAAAGAGGCTGTCTGGATAAGGAAGTTCATTTCTGAACTTCAGGTGGTTCCGTCCATTGCTAATCCAATACCTTTGTATTGCGAAAACAATGGCGTTGTAGCTTTATCGAAGGAACCAAGGTCCCATCAGAAATCCAGGCATATCTTAAGGCGGTTTCACCTGATCAGGGAGATCGTGGATCATCGGGAGATCGAGATACAGAGAGTAGACACAAAAGACAACACGGCAGATCCATTCACCAAGGCCATTCCTTAAGTACAGTTCGAGAGGCTTTTTGAGATGTTGGGCATGCGGTACGCAAGCAACTGGATCTGATAGAGACAGTGGGTACTCATTGCACCAATTATAGGCCTTAGTGCAAGTGGGAGATTGTTGGATATATATGCCCTAGAGGCCTACATTGTATAGGATGCTTGGGATATGTATGTACATGACAGTCTTGCTTGATATGATAGTACGCTATTTGGTTTGACTTTGTCTTAACGTATAATATATTTTACTTGGTATTTATATATATATATGTTGATAAAGCCCATAGGGTGATTGTCTGACTACCGGCGTTGTGATGGCAGTCATACTAGTGGGAGCTGGATAGTCAATAGGCACACCCTTAGATGTCCCTGGTCACAGGAGTATCGAGATTGGGCATCGATACTCCGGAGTAGACTAGTGTATACAAATCTAGACCCTGACGAGGGGCAATGGATTGGCCCCGCAACCATTGGTGGTGTTCACCTAAGATTGTATACAGATGCTCACTGGGTGTGAGTACACCGGACAGGACTCGCCGAGAACTGACTGGATGGTATTATACCTAACGTCAGATAGCAGTTCTCAGGTGACATGTGTGCAGATAGTCCGTTGACTTAAGGTCATCATTTGTCTCGTGTGAGTTCCCACTGTGCTTTGATTGTTACCCTACCACGGCTCAAAGGAGTCGTGCAAACAGGTTTCAGTTGGGCACAGTCCTGAGCCACATGGAGGCAGTGAGCGACTGTTAGGGATTCGTCTCTCCCGGTATAGGGAGTTGATATCGCACTGTGGTCGTTTGGTCATTACCATAAGTCCCTGGCCAGGGCTGATTGAGAATTACTGATAGGTTGATCAGTAGATTCTCGAATGGTGATAAAGCCATACCGACACGACTTGTATGGTTATTAGGGGTCTGATGTCCACCACCTCCCTAGACCGTACATGTGATACTCTTAGACGAACAGACCGGACTGCGCGGATATTGTCACAGACAGACTCAGTAGGATTTCAGATGGGTTACCTCATCAGCTTTCTTATCGACAACTACCTGGGGACCGTTACGTACAGCTAGTGCCGCTTGCGGTCTGTGGTTAAACCCACTGCCAGCGTAGTAGTCGAGTCTTTAGAGTCCCACACAGAGATTTCCCAAACCCAGGCGAAAAGATATAGAGGTCGTATGGTTTTACGACAAAGGTTCGGACGCATACGTGTTTAAACGCACGTACGACATTCGGACAGTTTTTACTAGCCGGCTTTGGTTTAAGCCAGATTCTAGTATCAGGTTATTGGATTTATACAGTCTAAAGTTTTTCCGTGTTTTCACGGATGAGAGGGGCGTTCTCATAATTTTCCGAGAAGCTTCTAGAAGGATGTGACATAAAGAGAGAGGTGGCATTTTCATTTAATGATTAAGTGACTCATTGTGAGTGATTCATCATATCATTAATGCATCATTAATTGCTTAATGACTCACATGATGAATCACCCACTTGATTAAATGAAACATGATGAATATTCACTTATTATTCATTTCTTTTAAATTCATTATGTTTCATATATATCTAGTGAGAAGCTTTATTCATTATAATAATATCATTATCATCTTCTCACTCTCTCTCTTCAAGTTCTCTCTCCTTCACCAAGCCCTAATCCTACCCCTCATGAGTTGAGAACAAGGATTAGGAAAGACTAATTACTCCATAACCTATCTCTACATCATCTTAGCTACTCTATTTAGCAACTAGAGAAACTAAGTAACCTCAAGTTTAGAGGTTATAGCTTGGATTAGGGTTCTCGGGTGGATCGTCTATCACGGGAGAAAGCCGAAGAGGATGTGGAGATCCAAAGAGGCCGTAGACAACATCAAGACGAAGGACTAGAACCGTTTGGTATAATCTCTTCGCATAGTAGATTAAAACTCTATAGCTTTTGTTAAAACTTGTTTAGAAAACGATTCGTACGGTTAATCGATGTTTGATCATAGAACTTGATTGTTATTCATATTTCCGCCTCCCCACAAGTATTGGGGTGTTGAACATCGACTTACAGATAATACATTGATGTATATGCGATATATGTTAATTTTATTATTTTATTTTGTTACTATATATATTATATATGTGATATATAATATTGTAACATGTTAGGGTTACAAATGCAGCAAAGGTTTTGAGACTTAACCATATTAGGGTTTGGATTAGGGTTATTGTTTTGGATGAGCTTTGTGGAAGCTTTGACTTTGTCCATTTTTCTTTGATATTTGGTAACCCAACCCAAACTTTAACCCATGGTAAAGTCTCTGCAAGGGTTAAGCATGTCATGCTTAACCCTAGGTTGCATTTCTAAGCTCAACAATAATTCATTATTCATCACAAAAGAAATTCTTCCTCTTCTTCCTCTATTGAAAGCTTTCTAGATTTTCATTAGTGATGGATATTTTGTGAGAAATTGAAAAATAGAAGAGAGAAAAATTCCTACTTCATCATCCTCATCTATTCTATCCACTTAGATTAGGGTGTTTACTTTACTAATACATGATTACTGAAGCAAGAGCTTGGGTTAGTGTTTCTTCAAGGTAGATCATCTTAGTTTTTGAAGATTGGAAGCAAGGTTGCATTTTTCTCTTCATGGAGCCTCTCTAGAGTCCGGGTACTTGATGATCGCAGCGAAGGGACCTCAACACGGAGCTTATGAAGCGAAGGAACGAACTATAAAGATTGTAATCCCTAACTTTTAGATGTTAAAGTCTTAACATGATAGTTTTGTTTGATTCTCTAGTTAAAGTTCCTATGTTTAGGGTTATCTATAATGGCAAAATTTGAAATTGGCATGGGAGATGCCACCCGAAACCTTGCTGCCGTTGTAGGTATCCCAACAGGCCGTACCTTCGATACCGTCGACGAAGTACACAAGGGCGGAACATCGTGGCCGCGAGCACCCGGACGGATGCTTTTGGCAACGGAGTTCTCCTACAGTCAATTGGTCGGGGTTATGGGGCGTGTCTATCTAGTAAGGTTACCCGGTGTCACGACCCGAAAGAGCACGTGACTGGCCCTTGAACCATATGAAGTCTATAGGACCCCATCTGATCCAAGTAAGCCAAAAGCCCAAAAATCTAAAACCATTTACAGAGTAAATAAAGAAAACTGGTTTTAAGAAGTAAAAAAATCATGTTTCAAAAATCAAAGTTTTTAAATAACTAAGCCGGATATGCATTTTTAAAATGTGTAACCTTTCCTGAAAATTTCGGCAGAGTTTCCTTTGTAAAAACTGGCCCCAAACGGGGTACAACAAGAATAATATATATGAAAAGATAAAAGGCATCCCCAAGCGGGAGCTAGCTCTTCGTCAATCGACGGTCACAACCACGCAAGCAATAATAATATACAACGCCAAAGGGCGAGGATCAAAAACCCCAAAAGAAACTCAAAACAGCCAGAAAACCGTAATACTACAAGCGCGACTCTAAGGTCGAAATAATACAACACTGTTTTCTAAGTCTCAAACAATATACAAGTTTTGGTTGATGGAATGTCTAGATACAATGAATAATACATGAACAATGGCGGTTCTGATACAAAAGAACCCACCTACCCAAGCAAGTCACCCATAAGGAAGCAGTGTACCAGAAATGCCGCTATGGAATCTGTACGGCAAAAACCTGCAAGAACTGTGGCACAACGGGGGTGAGTTGCCAACTCGTGAATAGAAAATATCTACAAGCAGAAATCGAATGTATGACCCATCCTAGGTCAATACGATCAGATATAAATAAACCTCAATATGAATAAGTCTGAAGCATGCTAAACTGGCAATGTAATCTCTATATATGAGTGTAGTGCCAAGTGCTCGTGCTAGTGCCCCAGATAAAAGCATATCATAAATGTGAGGTATGATCAATGTAATCAAATCTGCATGTACGTGGATCCCGTCCACTCGTCACCCAATGACAATAACCATCATGCATGTAAATATCATAAAGCATGTGCATGGGAATAATATGAGGATATAAACCATCTGTGTCCCTCGCGACACGTCAAAATCATGGAACCGGAGTGCCCAGCATCGACACTCGAAAACATCATGAAAACTGTGCCCAGCATCGGCACGTAAATCCTCATATATCGGGCTCCGTCAGTCCGGATCGGCCCACGGGCTCTGTCTGCGGTATCGGCCCTCGGCCCCGGCAGTACGCCCATATCCATCTATCGACTCTGGTCAGTATCCTCCGGATAACCGCCAGGTCCAACCAATCACCGGTAGGTACTCGCCACCCTGCCAGGCTCATCGTCTACTCCACGAAAAACATTTCTTGCCCCGGGGAACCATACCGGGTCCACCATGTACCCGCAATCGGCCTCATCCGCCTTCTCGAATCGGGTTTTATATGTCGCTCTCAGCACCGAGAAAACACATGGTGGACGTACTGAAATATCATATCAAGGGTAACCGGGTTTTAAAACAATTACATATTCTCTTTTTGAAACACCCACGGTTCCCAAAAACCAGAAATATCATGGAAACAATATATCTCAATGCGTATAATCAGAAAGCATGATGTACGCGGCATGTAAAGAAATGTAAGCAACATACACTGAATGCAACAGTACTACAGTGTAGTGACATGGCAATTATCAATGATGAAGTGTGTGAGCCGGCAACAAGTGTACGCGGAACATACGCATCATTGATAATGGTGCTGGTGTCCTAGCAGCATGACTGAAATATATCAACAATACAAGAGATGCAATGCAAATAGCATGAATATGCGGAATCGAAAAATCAACGCACAGTAGAGAACCTGCCTCAATAGATATATCATGCAACCTTGCCTTTTGAAATAAGACGAATCAGGACTTTTGGTAAAATAAGGGCAACGGTGTTTTAAGAAAAGATGCTTCGCTTGAAAGTATCCGTAGAATCCCTTTTTGCCTATCTTTAAAATATCCCCAATTCGTTAGTTTTGAAATAGGTATGACTCGGGTCTAGTCTAACGCCTACTATGCGAACTACGAACCTAACAATCAAGTCAATCGGGAGGGGTATGGAAGCCACCTAAATCTGAGTCGATATACATATATATATATAGTCGATGATCTCGCCTCAATAGTATCACGTACGATACAGTATATCATATAATATCTTTGAGTCATGAGTGTGGATCTAACATCAATATAAAGCTCGTACGGTAAATCGTCGTACGGCATCCCAATAGCTGGGTACGGGTCAATATCCCATTCATTTCATCACATATCCGGTATCACTACCATCATATCATATCTCAAATACGAACTCTGTCATATCGCCGAATCTCACAGCCTCAATCAAACCTCATCGATTCATCTCAATCTCATGTATCATCCTCAATCCCGTATATGAACACATAGTCCCATACCCATATGTAGATATACACACCTCTATATGCACACAGATAAATGAAAGAAAGCATGCAAGTATATGTGTACGTGTATGTGTGGGTGCAACCACTACTCTAGGGTTTCACACTATATTAAACCAATACATCCTTATCACCAATAATACCATTATTACCATCAATAATCCTAAACAACACATAATAAATATATGTGTGTATACGTATTCGTATACATCACCATGGACTACGGGGGTGCTATACGCCATCCACCCGACTTCTCCCCGTAGATATAAATCTACTCACCTTGCTTCTCATGTGTCGGTGCCGATGTTGCCATCTTCATCTTCTTTGCCTCAACATCACGTAGGGTACCTACAAGTATATCACAACGCTAAAGCACATGAAAATCACATCGGAAACCAAAATAGCACACGCTACTCGCATAGGTAAAACCCTATCGTCTCGTATGTAAACACGTTCAATATCCACTTGTCGTTGACGTCCAAACGCCACCCGACAGAAACGAATCACCAAATACCAAAATCCATGCGAAAACAAGTCGTAAATCATACGCCAACTCAAGCAAATCAACCAAGATTTTACCCTAACAGGAATTTGTCAAAACTAGACATACCCAGGGTCAATACTAGAGGAAATAGGGCCATGCACAAAAATCGAGGCAATTCCCTCCTGCTCTGGCCGCAATTTGCGGCTAGAAGGAATAAATTGGCGGCCACACTTTGGAGTTGGGGGCTAGGGTTTGGTGTGGTGGTTCCATGGTGCCTGCACATCTCACTGTCAACTCGGTTTCATTTTTGGGGTCTCGGGGTGATAGCAGATTACACAAAACACTCCCAGATTTACAGTTTTTCTCCGACATCGTCTCATAAATCCGTATTCTGGTTCTAGTTCCAGGTTTGGGTCTAAAATAACATCACACCAGGGTTTCTAAGGTCACCACAAGTCTCAATTTCACTTTGATTTCAGGTCTAACCCTAAACCCTAACTTAAAGTTTCACAAACCCACCAAACGACAACATATCGACATGTAACTAGAATGGATGCAATAAGAATTGAAATGCTAAACTAGGGGTGCAGAAGTTACCTTCTTTGGCAACTCAAGAAAATTCTTGAGTTGATCAAAGTCCTCCAAATCCAATCTTGCTAGGTTCAATGTGTAGCTAATGAGCTTGGGAGCAAGTTTTGTGAAGTGGGAATGGGGTTTTGGTGAGTGAAATGAAAGGGATCTATGAAGTGAAGGGGAGGGAGATGAGGGAGCAGGAGCAGGATCAGCAGCAGCTCCATGAGAGTGGAGAGAGAAAGGGGTGTGAGGAAATGATGGGTATGGTTCAAAAAGTGGGGGTTGACCTAGTCTCTCTCTCTCTCTCTCATCATACATTTTTCTTTTTCTTTTCTTTTCTTTTCTCTTTCTTCTCACTCCAATAGTGAACCCAAATGAACAACCAAGGCAATAGAAATGTAACACAAGTGTAACAAGTGTGGAAAATGATATGTGCACATTTTTGCATAAAAATGCTAAAAATCCAATTAGCGATTTTTAATCGCGATTAACACTAAATTAGCATATAACTAATCTTAAAAACTTTAAAATGGCATAATTCCATAAAATACCCTATTTTAGAATTTTCCATAATTTTTCCCCATTTATTTGTATTTAATTATACCCGAATATTAAAATATTCATTAAAATAATATTAAATTATAAAAATTCCCGAAAATAATATTTTATTATTTTGGAAACGTTACACCCGGAGAGTATCCGCGTACACTACGTGATTGCGACGGATTTTTGATCACATCAAAATCCCGTGGCATCCGATTAAATGAGACTAAATTGCTAGCTTTATAAAATTCAAATATTGTAGACTCGAAGTATTGTATCCCATCACAAATATCCGGATGACGTTAAACTTTTTGATCAATTAATTAAAATCCCACAATTCCCCGAGAGCTCAATGCTTGAGCACAGTTTATAAATACCCAGAATCATGCCACAACACCTATGGACCAAACGTAGAAGGGCAAACCCAAGCCTCATTAATGGCACCGCGGAACTGCCGCAAACCCTATGGTTCAAAAGCGGTTCCATGCTCATTATATCGAGTTAGGGTTTCATTCTTCTAGAGGGTTCAGAAAATGACTTGCAAGATTTTCCGAATACCTTAAACTTGGAAAAATGGGTTTCTGACATTCGTTCGAACTTTTTAACTTCGCCTAGATAGCATGTGAAAACCTGAAACCATGTTAAAACTACGAATACGAAAAACTTCGAAGTGCCTACACAGTAAGACTACATCACATGCAATCTTAGAAAAAACAAGGAACACCTGAAACACCAAAACTCAGAGACTGGAACACGTAAAAAATTTGAGGCCTAAACTCCACAACAAGGCCGAGCCCACCGGTTTTTAGGTTGGTCTGGCCTGCTAAAATCCGACGAAATGGTCTCAAATTTCTTCTTTGTTCGTGTCATGTCTCATACAACATTCTGCAGTTGTTTAAAAAAATTTTAGAGGTCGTTTAAAAATCGACAGAAACTAGGTTTCGATGTTTCAAGTTTCGGAGTAGTTTCGGTTTTGTAATCTAACAAACATCGTCTAATACTCTAGCCCGGCTCTGATACCACTGGTGGGATTCCTTAGCACCCTACTACGTTTTCAAGACATCAAGCATGCAGTTTCAAAAATTCTAGAGTGCTAATGAACCTTAACCTAGGATCTAGCTAGAGTGAATAGATAATATAAAGCATGTAATCAAACATTACTACAAGTGAATGAGTAATAAAACCTTTGTAGATCGGTCCTTCACATCTAAAGCTCCATGTAGAAGTCCCTTCGCTGCAAGTAGTGATCTCCTGAACTCTAGTATGGGTTATCTTGGAGAAATGAACCTTGCTCGATGTCTTCGAGGCCGAAGATGAACTACGTCGAGGAGACTCAAACCCAAGCAACTTCTTCACTAGGTGATGAACTTTGTGAAGAGAACACCCTAAACTAAATGGCTAGTAGTAGAGGATGATCAAGTAGGAATTTTTCTCACTTTTGATTTGATTTTCTCACTCATTTTCACTATTTTCCATGAAACTATAGAGCTAGAGGAAGGAGATGAAGAAAACAACTCAAGAATAAATCAAGTGGTCAATGGCAACCATGGGTGAGTTAGTATCGTATACTATCCATTGTAGAGACTAAACCATGGCTAATTCTAGTGGTTTGGTTAATAAATATCTTAAGCAAAACAAAACAAGTGGACATTGTCAAAGATGCTTCAAGCTTCCAAGCATGACAAATTCTCACCAATTTTGAATTACTAAGATAAATAAAATCCTTCACATTATTATAAGCATGGTGTAAGTCACACACACACCCATGTTGCATGTATCATCAAGCATGATACAAAATCATGTACACAAATATATATCACATATATAATTAATGCACACATCAAGTGAGAAAAGAAATCTTAAGTGAGCTAATACTAGTTAATGTAAATTAATATATCAAATATACAATTATACATTAGATTATTAAATAAAAACATGATATAATAATCCGGCTATATCACATATAACCGGCTAATATCATGTGTATCAATTTATCGAATCAACACATGATTCGAAAACCCGGCTATATCTCATATAACCGACCGATAACACAAATCACGAGAATAGAATACGGTATCACATACTCGTATTAATCTCGGTCCCGCACATATCACATATGTGCTCCTACTCCATTTCGTCTAAGCCAGGAAACCTCTTTGTTGGACTCTAAAGACTCAACAATACGCCGGCAGTAGGTGATGATCATATCAAACACCTACAAACTGCAAGCGGTCTGCTAATCGTAACGGCCACCCGGGTATTGAGCGATCAGAAGATAAATAAGCAAGCCTGCTCATACTCATGTGAATCCAATCAGTAACACTACCGTACAGTCCGGTCTCTTCGTCTGATATTTCGCATATCTCGCCTAGAGGTGGTAAACGTCTAACTCTAATAGCTTGATAAGTCATGCCGATGTAAAGGTTCATAACGGGTCGAGAAACTACTAATAACACTTACCAGTAAATCTCATCTACCATGGCCAGGGATTTCCAGTTATGGTCAATCGAGCACAGCGTCACATCATCCCCCAATACCGGAAGAGACGAATCCCCTTCTATCGCTCATTGCCTCCATGTGACTCGGGACTGTATCCAAAAACCACCTGTTTGCACGCCTCAGTAGAGCCGTGGTAGGGTGGAAATGAAAGCACAGTGGGAGACACACAAGACTCTATAACGATCTCAGGTCGACAGACTAACCTGTACCAGTGTCACCAGAGAACTGCTATGTGACGTGAGGTATAATACTATCTAGGAGTTCTCGGCGAGTCTGTTCAGTATACCCAGTCACCACTTAGCACCCGTATACCATCTCTGATGTTAAACACCAATGGATATGGGATCATCCATCGCCCATCACTTAGGTCGAGAAGCTATACGCTTATCTACAATGGAGTATCGATGCCTTGTCTCGATATTCCCCCGACTAGGAACGATTGAAGTTTGAACTCATGGACTGCCCAGGCCCCACTAGTATGATCTGCATCATAATCCTGGTAGTCAAGTATACATCCTAAGGGCTTTACCAACATGTGAGAGCAAGACAGTATCAGTATACTAATCTCCATGTTTAGGTAAAGTGCAACCAGACAGCATACTATCATGTCGAGCAAGAAAGTCCTTCCTATATATGTCCAAGCATCCACTATAATATACATCTCATGTACAATAATGACCTCTAGGGTATACATACAACTAACAATCTCCTACTTTCACTAAGGCCATCTGTTGTAGTATCCAATACCTAACAATCCCAAAATCTCTCAAATCGTATTTGGGAAAGCAGGCTTTGTTGAATGGATCCGCCGTGTTATCCTCAGAGTATACTCTCCTAACCTCAATCTCCTGGAGATCAACCATCTCCATGATCAGGTGATACTGCCTTAGAATATGTCTGGGTCACTGATGGTACCGGGGTTCCTAGGCCAAAGCCACAATTCCATTGTCAGACAATGGTAAGAACCAAGTTCATCTCGTGAACAAATATATACCAAGACTTGCCTCTTTGGTAGCATCGTTGATAGCGATATATCCAGCCTTTATCGTCTAGTTTGCCCTGGTATTTATCTTTGAACTCTTCTAACATACTGCCCCATTTCTAGGGCAAAGACAAAGCCTGTGACTTTCTGACAGTCGACCTTATCACTCTGGAAGCCCGAGTCGGTAAAGGACTCCCACTGGAGTTCACCATTACCATAACTCCAAGAACATTTCTTTAGTGCTTCTCAAGTACCTAAGAAGGTTCTCCAAAGCTGTCCAGTGATTCTCCCCAGGATCATTTGATACCATCTCATTACACCTAGTGAGAATCCTAACATCCACATAGATCTATCTCATAGATCCAAAACCCAGGATTTAGGAGGTATCACCTAGATCCTATATGGAGAATCAATGTGATAAGAGGAGATTGACCGAGTATAGCATAGGAAACTCTTTTCCTATCAAGAGTATGTCATCCACGTATACTACAAAGAAGACCACCTTACTCTCTACTACCTTTTTGTATATACAAGGTTCATCTACCATTTTGATCAAGCAAACGTTTTGACTACAAGATCAAAACTGTAACAACTGGGAATATATTAGTAACTAATTATATTTTAATAAGTGAAATTCAAATAAAAGTTTACCAAATTGACTTCCAAATATTTTAACAAAATTAATAAACATTTTTCTAGAATTTTTCTAAGTTTGCACAAACATGTGCATGTAACCTAGGTTAAAATTTGGGTTAAACCATGTTTAGGCAACCATATTGGTCTAACCCCTTTTGTTAAGTTAATTAGTTTTAAATTAAGAATTTGGTTTTCTAAAAATAAAAAGGAATTTAAAATTTTCTTTTGGTTGACTAGGGTTGAGGAGAGAGAGGGCATGATGGGTGTCATGTTAGCTTTTGATAGAGAGAGAGAATGGCGGCTTAAGGAAGGGTCACACCCATTTCACTTCAACACTTTTTGCTTGTCTTTCAAACTCTCTCACTCACACATACACTCATCTCTCACTCACTCACCCTCTCACTCAAACCCTACAGCAGTAGTTGCTGCTACCTCAGCCCTAAAACACATCAACAGAACCATAACATCAGCATCAGCTGCATCTGCAGCAGCACTCTCTTTAACAAACAGCCCCTAACCTCATTTCAAACACCCAGCAGCTGCATAAGCAACAACAGGAGTTGCAGCAGCAGCAACACCACACAACACACCCTCCACAGCAGCAACAAACACAACAACAACAAGAGAAGCAGCAAGCACTAGCATCAGCTGAAACAACAGCTTCAGCCTTTAACAGCAGCAACAACAGTTCAGGCAACAGCAGCAGCACCCCAGCAGCTCCATCCCTTCTTCTTCTTCTCCTTCTCCTTGTTTGTGAAGTTCCTAGTGGGGTATAACTTCTAAACTCCTTTCTTGTTTGCTTAGTTGTGTAGAAATAGCTTCGATTAGTGATAATTATACGTTTTTGTGCTTGTTTGGGTGATTTGTGTGAACTTGAGTTTAAGTGGTGTTGGTGTTGGGTAGACTAGCCTATGTAAGTGTTGTTAAGGCCAAGTTAACCTAGGATAACCCCAGATTACACTAAAATACCCTCAATTTTCAAATTGTACAAAACATGACGTTTTTGAGCAAAACTTAGCTTTTTGAGATCTGCTGTTACCCCTGTAAGTTCAAAATGAAATTAAGTGGACCATAACCTACTGGTGACACCCTGACCCCACCACCAGAGCCCGACCCTACCACTCCAACCTACGGCGGCCGAAAAATTCATTCTGGCCGCAAATTGCGGCCAGACCAAAGAGTTAGGAGCTAGGGTTTTTGGTACAGGTGTCTGCTACATTTTGTGGGTCCATGGTATATATAGTTTTGTAATATTCTAACCTGGGTAAAATCTGGGGCAGTTTGTCGTTTTCTGGTATTTTTAGTTTGCGCGATACGCGCGATACGCGAGTGAATTCTGTGATTCAGCGTATCGCGGCGTATCGGGTTGAGTTCTGGACACACACACACACATTCCAGCGTATCGCGCGCACGCGCGTTAATTCACGACGCGAGTTTCTCGTTTCGTTCTGATATCGCGTTTTATGAGATTTTGATATATTGGGATTCTTGTGTAATTCCAGGTTCGCAGGCGGGTAGGTCAGACGCCGCCAGAAAAGGGAAGCAGGTGGTCGGCTATACTTAGCACGCGACCAGGTGAGTAGATTTAACATCTACGGGGAAATCGCCCGTATGGCGTTAAGCGTCAGGGCGTGATAGGATGTTAGTTTTATGTGTTCATGTAGACATACTAGAGTAGCATACCTCCTTATATATATAGATATACTGATAGTATAGAACACTGCACTGTCACTAATGGTCCAAGTTGCACGAGCACGATTTATATGCTACACTCACACCATTAATGATTGCCATGACACTCACCTTATAGGATTGCTATAAACCGCATATTTGATTCTGCTTTATTGACGTTGTCATGATTTGTTAGTGTATATGCCCTAGAGGCCATTACTGTATCATACTAGTTTGTATATTACTTAATGGAAGCTTGGGATATTCACCTTGTATAAACAATCTTGCTCAATATAGTAGTATGCTACTTGGTTTGTTTCTACTTCAATGTGTACATGTGTTTATTTTGCGATATCACCTATACGCATTAGTAGAGCCCTTAGGATCTTTGCTTGATTACCAGCGATGTGATGGCAGTCACACTAGTGGGGGTTGGGTAATCTATAAGCACATCCTTATACAGGTCCCTAGTCGCAGGACTATCGAGACAGGGCATCGATAGTCCGGAGTAGACTAGCGTATGCGCTTCTCATCCCAGTGTGGGAGATGGTCTGTCCCACAGCCATCAGTACGTCGTACTGAAGATAGTATACGGGTGCTCGTTAGGTTACGAGTACACTGGACAGGACTCGTCGGGAACTGAGAGGTTGGTATTATACCTATCGTCAGTTATCAGTTCCCAGGTGACATGAGTACAGCTTAGTCCGCTGACTTGACACTGGCACTTCGCCTCGAGTGTGTTCCCACTGCACTTTGATCACTACCCTACCACGACTCAAAGGAGTCGTGCAAACAGGTAGTGGTTGGGTGCAGTCCCGAAGCACTTGGAGGCAGTGCCGGTTAGACAGGATTCTTCTCTCCCGGTATTGGGGGTTGACATCGCGCTGTGTCTAGGAGAGCCATTACACAAGTAGTCCCTGGCCGGGGCAAGCGAGATATACTGGTAGGCTTCCAGTGTTATCTCAGGGTGTTTTGGGCTTCACTCCGACACGACTTATACCGCTATTGGGGGACTGATGTTTTACCGCCCCCTAGGCCCGACATGCGATGTATCAGATGAACAGACCGGACTGTACGGAGAATGTCACATTCAGACTCAGTAGGAGTTCAGATGGGGTTCACCTCGTCAGCCTTCTTGTCGGCATCTACCTGGGGACCGTTACGCACAGCTGGTGCCGCTTGCGGTCTGTGGTTAAACCCACTGCCAGCGTAGTGTCGAGTCTTTAGAGTCCCACACACAGGGTATTCGCCTCTGGGCAAAACAGAGTAGAGGTCGCATGGTTTTGCGGCAGGGTTCGTTCTCATCCGTGCACTTGTGCACGTTTGGAGTCCGGACGGATTATACTGGCAAGCTCTGGTTTGAGCCAGATACTGGTATATGTTTTGGGGTTGCTTTTATATCTCGGTATTCTTGTTCCTCGGAACAAGAATGCAGGTGTGTATGCACAGTTGCTTGAGGCGGAGGATGAGGTATTTCATTAAGGTTTCGGAACGGGTGCGTTTGCACAGTTGACAGTCGTCATTTTCCAAACCCTAATAGATTTATGAAATATCAATTAATAATAGTAATTAAATGAAATATTGTTATGGTTGATTTTGTTGACTTGTTGACCATGGTTGACTTGTTGACCATGGTTGAATGTTGACCACCATCATGCTTTGAAAGATACTCCTTGATTCATGCTTACATTCATTTAATGAAGCATGATAGTGGTCATTCCAAATACAACCATCAACTATTTCATTTTGATTTATTATTATTAATTTGATAATTCCTTTTCTTTTAGTTATGGTTGCAAAAGAAAAGAGCTCATTCTATCATAATCATTCTCTCTCCTCACTTCATCTTCTTCTTCCTCAAGCTCAAGGTGATTCCTCCTCATGTGTTGAGAATCCCTCACCTTGAAAAGAAAAGCACCCCTTTGACACTCTCTACTCACTCTAGGATCAAAGGATTAGCAAGCCGGAGATTCTAGTTCTCTCCAAGTTCGAGAAAGAGCCCGAAGGTTGAACCCTCAGGTGGATCCATCTTCGACGGAAGAAGGCGACGAGAAGAGAACCATCAACCTCTACAAGGTTTCAAGAAGAAGGAGTTCAAGTTTAGGTATAACCATCTTTCCGAGTAGCTAACGCTCCTTTGTATGTTTGCTAGTTTAGTTTAGACACGATCCCGACCTTGTTTAGTCCATGTTGCCTCTTGCGATAAAAATTTGTTTTTTTATACCGTTTCCGCCTCCCCGTAAGCACCGGGGGTCGCAACGTGGACTTACAGTGGTATCAGAGCCTAACTAAACTTAAACTAGCTAAGTAGTGAAGTGTAACGAAGTTCGGAAACGAAAAATTGCAAAACCGGAAAAACCAAAACCCTAAGTTTCTGTTAAAATTTTTTCTGGTCAAAACGAGATTTGTTATACACCTAAATTCGGCTCAGGGTTTTGTGTGAACACCCAAGAAAAACGATCCCATGATTCATTCAAACCGCCGCGGTTCCGCGGCATGAGGTAGGCATTTGCCGCGGAACCGCCGCCGTTTGTTGTCCTCTCGTCATCATTTTTCGTGCAGTGTGTCTCTGTGTTGGTTTTGGGATTTTTAAGATATATTATATGTGCCCAGATTTTCCAGAACTGAAATTTACTTTTGGGGTCCTATAATTCCGTATTTTTTCCGAACTTCACTGCACTTTGACTATGGTGGTTATATCTGTGATGTTTGCATGTATTGAACGTCGGCTAATCGCTATAAGTCGATTAGTCGGGGTTATACATGATCTGTGTTTGATATTGGATTGTGTATATGAATGTATTGGACTGTCGCGGGTGAATAGCCGGGGTGGATGTGAGATGAGCTTTTGTTTTTCTTTCATTCATTGTAAATGTAAATTGATGTAATATTATTATTTGTTTGGCCGCACAACCGGGTCGGGGTTGTAGCCGTCATTGTATAATTCTTTTTACTGTTTTTGCTCCTAGGATAGACCCATGGAGGGGTGCACAAACTGCCGAGTACTTGGCGGGTAGTTTGCCGCACCCGTAGGGGTCTTGGGTGGGGTATTTGCTATTCACCGCGACCGTGTAATCCGCTTTTCGTTGCAGGCTCGAAAGGATTGCGGATTGCTAGTATATCCAATGTATTCATCTGTGATCTGTAATGTCTATCATTGCTTTCTATTTAGGCGTTGCTTATGTTTTACAGCCGCGCTAGCCCAGCCCCCGCTCTGTCGTTAGTTAAGTAACCTAACGAGTGATGACGGGACACCGTGGCGAATGCGAATGGCATAAGCGTACGTCATATTTTGGTTGTTTTCTGCAATGGTAGGATTAAATGATGGGACGCATTAAAAGAACTAATGCAAGAATATCACGCATTAAAAGAACTAATGCAAGATAATAAACCAAGCTAAAGTCGTTGGAACATTTTCGAAAAACCACTCGGTTCTTTTCAAAACTATCTTTTAAATGTGGAGCTTGAGCCACTCCTTCTAAAAGCTATCTCGTTCCATCGATTATATCAAGTTCACTACGTTCACGGTTTCGCCAAAACCATTCGTAGCCCTCCGTCGTTTCGTATGAATATTCAATAGTATTCAAGCTATGTTTGTTGACCTTCGTCAAGACATAGAGATTGGTAGCTGTTGGGTGTTCATATGTAGCATAGATAAATGCGTTGGTTTGGGACAGTCGTATTGCCTTGTTGACCTTCGTCAAGGGTATATACGGGTGGGTTCAAATTAACCTGGATAATGACGGGCAGAACTTGACATGTGACTTATGATTTGTTGACCTTCGTCAAGGTCATAAGAGCATGGGGCAAAAATCCACATCGGGAGTTTCATAAGTACTGAAACTTGCTAGATTTGCATACCATTTGGAGTGTGATGATTATGGTAGGATTCCTTCATTTTCGTCACGCGATGATATTTGGATCTCGATCCTACTGTGAGTATATGCTACTCCTCGGGAAATCTCTCACTAAACGATCATTGCTATAAACCTAGTAGGTGCCTAGAAAGGTGTTAGCGGGGCTACACCCCCAGGGAAAAGAGGTTCTTAAATTAAGGAACTTCGCGAAAGCGTTGGAAAACCTCCCTCGAAGTACCGACACTGGCCTGGCTGAACGGTTAAGCAAGTATTGTACGGTGGGATTGATCCCGACTAATTCTTCCTTTGTGGTTTGAGGAGGGATTCGAGAGACAGTGGGAGCCATCCTGTTTAGACAAATTAAAAACCATTCTAAACTTGCAAGAGCATCGTGCTAAGTGTTTCTTCTCTCCCCCTGCAGCGACCAAATCGAAATGACTGGACTTAAGTTGCTTCTAGATAAAAACATACTGACAGGGCCAAACTACAAAGATTGGCTCAGGAATGTAAAATTGGCAATCACTTACGACAAGCTGGGGTATCTTCTTACCACCAAAGCTCCCCCCATCCCAGGTCCCACCTCCAGCGTCGCGGATAAGGAAATCCGTAAGACTTGGGAGATTGATTGCGCGAAGGCCAGGTGCCTCGTGCTTGCCTCTATGGACAACGAACATCAGAGGAGGCATGAGAATATGGACCTCGAGTCCATATTTCTCCATACAAAAGAACTGTATGGAGAGCAGTCTCATATCGCAAGATACGAAGTGTCGAAGAAGTTATTTTCGACAAAGTTGGCCGTCGGATCATCGGTAGCGGACCACGTGCTTAAGATGATTGGCTACACTGAGGAGCTCGCGGAACTTGGGACCACGTTGGACAGTGAACTTTATACGGATTTAATTCTCCAGTCCCTTCCATCCACTTACGCCCAGTTCATACTGAATTTCAACTTGCAAGAAAAGGAAGTTGAACTTTCAGAACTCCTCAACCTGCTGAGGAGCGCAGAAGGCACCCTACAGAAGGGTAGGGAAACACCCGCTTTGTTTGTAGGAGGATCTTCTTCCTCTAGGTCCAAGGCGAAAGCCAAGGGAAAGAGAAAGAAAGCCCCCGCCAAACCAAGAGGCGGTGTTAGTAAAGTGGGTACGAAGGGAAAGGAAAAGGCAACAAAGATTGCGGGGAAGCTTGTTGGTAAAGAGGAATGCTTCTATTGTCACAAGAGTGGACACTGGAAGAAAGATTGCAGGGCTTGGAAAGCCAGGACACAGGAACTGAAGCAGGTTGCGGCTTTAGCTTCAGGTGTGTATGTTATTGAAAACTGTCTTTCTATAAACTCTACTTCCTGGTTATTGGATACCGGATCAGGATCTCATATCTGTAATTCATTGCAGGCGTTGAGAAACCGTAGGTTTTTGAAGGCAGGTGACATGACCCTCAGAGTTGCGAACGGAGCTAGCATGGATGCTAAAGCCGTGGGGGACTATCACCTGGGAATGTCAGATGGGCATGTTTTGGTTTTGCGTAATTGCTTTTTTGTACCCAACGCAACTTGTAATATCATTTCTGTATCTTTGGTTTCTAAAGAAGGTTATGAATTTGCGTTTATAAGTAATGCTGTAAACATTCACCTTAATCAAGTTATGATTGGGTCAGGTACATTGAGCAATGGTATATACGTATTAAACCAACCACAGATTTTCAATGTCCAGAATACACACAAAAGAAAGTCTCCAGATATCAATCAGGCTTTCTTATGGCATTGTAGACTGGGTCACATCAATGAGACACGGTTGACTAAGTTACATAAAGAAGGATACTTGGATCCGTTCGAGTATCAATCTTATGCCACTTGTGAATCTTGTCTCATGGGAAAGATGACAAAGACTCCGTTCACTGGACACGGAGAAAGAGCGAGCGAGCTCTTGGGACTCATACACAGTGACGTGTGTGGTCCAATGTCTACACATGCGCGAAGCGGTTATTCATACTTCATTACTTTCACAGACGATTTCTCTAGGTATGGACATGTCTTCTTAATGAAGCACAAATCCGAGGCCTTTGAGAAATTTCGGGATTACAAGAATGAAGTTGAAAAACAAACAGGCAAAAGTATTAAGATTCTAAGATCGGATCGAGGTGGTGAATACTTAAGTGCCGAGTTCCTGGACTATTTAAAAGAGAATGGAATTCTCTCTAAGCGTACTCCTCCATACACTCCGCAACATAACGGTGTATCGGAAAGGAGGAATCGAACCCTATTGGATATGGTTCGTTCCATGATGAGTAAGGCTGAGTTACCGCGATCTTTCTGGGGCTATGCACTCGAAGCAGCTGCATATCTCTTGAACAAGGCTCCTACCAAGACTGCGCCTACCACTCCATATCAGATGTGGAGTGGGAAGAAACCCTGTCTTAAGTACCTTAAGATATGGGGATGTCCAGCTTTTGTAAAAAAGCAGCATGCGGACAAGCTCGAGGCACGTTCAGTACAATGTAAGTTTGTGGGATACCCAAAGAACTCCAGGGGGTATCTGTTCTATTCCGCTGAGGAACAAAAAGTTTTTGTTTCTCAACATGCCCGCTTCTTGGAAACTGAGTTTTTGGAAACCCAGATAAGTGGGAACGCAATAGAACTGGAAGAGATTCCAGAACCACAAGCTATTACTGAAGACTTGGAAGAGCCAGTAAGTTCAAAAGAACAGGACATTCCTATGCCGCTCCACAGGAGTAGTAGGCAGTCTCATCCGCCCGAGAGATACTGCGGTTTTCTCATAGACGGGGATAGAGAGGATTGCATCATAGACTATGATGAGCCTACTAGCTTCCAGCAGGCCGTTCAGAGCGTTGACTCGGTAAAATGGCTGGATGCAATGCGGACCGAAATGGAGTCCATGTACACCAACAAAGTATGGACGTTGGACATTGCTCCAGACGGGGTAAAACCCGTAGGATGCAAGTGGATCTTCAAAAGGAAGATTGGTGTAGATGGACAGGTTGAGACCTATAAAGCTAGACTTGTAGCAAAGGGTTTCCGTCAAAGACCTGGCTTGGACTATGACGAAACCTTTTCTCCAGTGGCTATGCTGAAATCCATTCGGATCCTTCTTGCCATTGCTGCTTTCCACGATTATGAGATTTGGCAGATGGACGTAAAAACCGCTTTTCTAAATGGAAATTTAGAGGAGTGTGTCTATATGGATCAGCCAGAGGGTTTCATTCAGAGTGGGAGCAGCGGAAAGGTGTGCAAGTTGCTTAAGTCCATCTATGGACTAAAGCAGGCATCGCGGAGTTGGAACATCTGTTTTGATGAGACGGTCAAGGAATTTGACTTTATGAAAAATCCAGATGAACCATGCATCTATAGTAGATTTGTAGCGAGAACTGTAGTATTCCTTGTTTTATACGTGGATGACATTCTCTTAATAGGAAATGACATTCCTATGCTACAATCTGTCAAAGGTTTCTTGTCACACAGGTTCTCCATGAAAGACCTGGGTGATGCCTCTTACATCCTGGGGATCCGGATCCATCGTGATAGATCCAAGAGGATATTAGGACTTTCACAGTCCAGGTACATCGACACCGTACTGAAAAGATTCAGTATGGAAGATTCCAAGCGCGATAACCTACCGGCTTGTCACGGGATCACCCTCTCTAAAGAGATGTCTCCCAAGACTGATTTGGAGAGGGATCGCATGTCTATTATACCCTACGCTTCTGCGGTAGGCTCTATAATGTATGCGATGTTGTGTATCAGACCGGATGTAGCTTATGCACTGAGTGTAGTAAGCCGGTATCAGTCAAACCCTGGGGAGAAACATTGGATAGCAGTAAAGAACATTCTTAAGTACCTGAGAAGGACTAAGGAGATGTTCTTGGTGCATGGCAGAAAAGACCTCCAGATCGAGGCCTTTGCTGACTCCAGCTTCCAGAGTGACAAGGATGATTCCAAGTCCATGTCGGGTTTTGTCTTTACCCTCAATGGAGGGGCGGTGTGTTGGAAGTGTTCCAAACAGGAAACCGTTGCAGACTCGACGATGGAAGCGGAATACATCGCTGCATCTGATGCCGCAAAAGAAGCTGTCTGGATAAGGAAGTTCTTAAAAGAACTTCAGGTGGTTCCGTCCATTGTTGACCCAATACCTCTGTATTGCGACAACAACGGGGCTATAGCTTTAGCGAAGGAACCCAGGTCCCATCAGAGATCCAGGCACATCTTGAGGCGGTATCACCTGATCAGGGAGATCGTGGATCGCAAGGAGATCGAGGTTCGGAGGGTTGCTTCAGAAGAAAACACTGCAGATCCATTCACCAAGGCCCTACCCCAGACTCAGTTCGAGCGGCTGATCGAGATGATAGGTCTTCGATACGCCAGTACATGGCCTTAGTGCAAGTGGGAGATTGTTAGTGTATATGCCCTAGAGGCCATTACTGTATCATACTAGTTTGTATATTACTTAATGGAAGCTTGGGATATTCACCTTGTATAAACAATCTTGCTCAATATAGTAGTATGCTACTTGGTTTGTTTCTACTTCAATGTGTACATGTGTTTATTTTGCGATATCACCTATACGCTTTAGTAGAGCCCTTAGGATCTTTGCTTGATTACCAGCGATGTGATGGCAGTCACACTAGTGGGGGCTGGGTAATCTATAAGCACATCCTTATACAGGTCCCTAGTCGCAGGACTATCGAGACGGGGCATCGATACTCCGGAGTAGACTAGCGTATGCGCTTCTCATCCCAGTGTGGGAGATGATCTGTCCCACAGCCATCAGTACGTCGTACTGGAGATAGTATACGGGTGCTCGTTAGGTTACGAGTACACTGGACAGGACTCGTCGGGAACTGAGAGGTTGGTATTATACCTATCGTCAGTTATCAGTTCCCAGGTGACATGAGTACAGCTTAGTCCGCTGACTTGACACTGGCACTTCGCCTCGAGTGTGTTCCCACTGCACTTTGATCACTACCCTACCACGACTCAAAGGAGTCGTGCAAACAGGTAGTGGTTGGGTGCAGTCCCGAAGCACTTGGAGGCAGTGCCGGTTAGACAGGATTCGTCTCTCCCGGTATTGGGGGTTGACATCGCGCTTTGTCTAGGAGAGCCATTACACAAGTAGTCCCTGGCCAGGGCAAGCGAGATATACTGGTAGGCTTCCAGTGTTATCTCAGGGTGTTTTGGGCTTCACTCCTACACGACTTGTACCGCTATTGGGGGACTGACGTTTTACCGCCCCCTAGGCCCGACATGCGATGTATCAGACGAACAGACCGGACTGTACGGAGAATGTCACATTCAGACTCAGTAGGAGTTCAGATGGGGTTCACCTCGTCAGCCTTCTTGTCGGCATCTATCTGGGGACCGTTACGCACAGCTGGTGCCGCTTGCGGTCTGTGGTTAAACCCACTGCCAGCGTAGTGTCGAGTCTTTAGAGTCCCACACAGAGGGTATTCGCCTCTGGGCAAAACAGAGTAGAGGTCGCATGGTTTTGCGGCAGGGTTCGTTCTCATCCGCGCACTTGTGCACGTTTGGAGTCCGGACGGATTATACTGGCAGGCTCTGGTTTGATCCAGATACTGGTATATGTTTTGTGGTTGCTTTTATATCTCGGTATTCTTGTTCCTCGGAACGAGAATGCAGGTGTGTATGCACAGTTGCTTGAGGCGGAGGATGAGGTATTTCATTAGGGTTTCGGAACGGGTGCGTTTGCACAGTTGACAGTCTTCATTTTCCAAACCCTAATAGATTTATGAAATATCAATTAATAATAGTAATTAAATGAAATATTGTTATGGTTGATTTTGTTGACTTGTTGACCATGGTTGACTTGTTGACCATAGTTGAATGTTGACCACCATCATGCTTTGAAAGATACTCCTTGATTCATGCTTACATTAATTTAATGAAGCATGATAGTGGTCATTCCAAATACAACCATCAACTATTTCATTTTGATTTATTATTATTAATTTGATAATTCCTTTTCTTTTAGTTATGGTTGCAAAAGAAAAGAGCTCATTCTATCATAATCATTCTCTCTCCTCACTTCATCTTCTTCTTCCTCAAGCTCAAGGTGATTCTTCCTCATGTGTTGAGAATCCCTCACCTTGAAAAGAAAAGCACCCTTTGACACTCTCTACTCACTCTAGGATCAAAGGATTAGCAAGCCGGAGATTCTAGTTCTCTCCAAGTTCGAGAAAGAGCCCGAAGGTTGAACCCTCAGGTGGATCCATCTTCGACGGAAGAAGGCGACGAGAAGAGAACCATCAACCTCTACAAGGTTTCAAGAAGAAGGAGTTCAAGTTTAGGTATAACCATCTTTCCGAGTAGCTAACGCTCCTTTGTATGTTTGCTAGTTTAGTTTAGACACGATCCCGACCTTGTTTAGTCCATGTTGCCTCTTGCGATAAAAATTTGTTTTTTTATACCGTTTCCGCCTCCCCGTAAGCACCGGGGGTCGTAACGTGGACTTACATGATTTGCCGCATACTATCATATGTATATTCATACCATGCACACTGTATACGCTCTTCTGTGAGTACCTTCATTGATATATCACAACTTGGGCACATATGCATCACATGTCTACAATAGTGCACATGTACATGGCTATATTCACTTTGTATACTTATCCATTCACACATCCATACCTATACACATATTCATATGCTACATACATGGATGATATTGACTTGATTAGAACTAAGGGACCGCAAGCGATATTTTCAAAACTAGATCTTTCAAAAGAGCGGTTTTCCCTTTCCTTTACTCTTAGCATCATACGACACGTTGCATAGATTACACATTGTATTTGATTTATGTGATTTCTGGATTTGGGAACCGGAGTACTATTTTAAGAAAATACGCACTACTTAAAAACCCGGTTTCCCTTGATATGATATTTTTGTACGTCCACCATGCGTTTTCTCGGTTGCAGAGAGCTTGTGTGAGTATACCCGATTCGAGGAGAGGTAGGCACCGATTGCGGGTACATGGTGGACCCGGTACGGTATCCCGGGACGAGAAGACTCGTATTGTTAGACGGTGAGCCCGGCGGAGGGACTACTACCTACCGGTGATTGGTTAGACCTGGCGATTATCCGGAGGATACCGACCAGAGTTGATAGATGGATACAGGACGACGCGTACTGCCGGGGCCGAGGGCCGATTCCGCAGACGGAGCCCGTGGGCAGATCCGATGGACGGACGCCCCATAATGGAGGATTTGCGTCTCGATGCTAGACACGGCTGATTTTATGAGATTTGGGTGCCGATGTTGGGCACTCACGATTGTATGAGATTCACAGGATTTGAGGGCTGATGGGGATGACGGCGCCTGAGTTTTACTGGGATCTGGGTTTATTGATGGACACCGGTCAGTTTTCCACGTTGATATTCCGTGTAGACACTATTTATTCCCACACTCAGTATTTAGTATTTGACATCTCATCCTGTACCTGTTGTACCTGATATAGTACACATGCTATACATGATTATCGCATACCCTGCTCATGTTGTATAGGGTTGTTAGATTCCATATCAGACATAATTATTGCATATCTTGCACATCATATGGAGAGACTTTTAGATTGCACTTGTTGCCTGCTGTGAGCATTCAGTTCACCATATAGATGTTATCTGCTGGCATAGGTTAGAGTATCGCAGCACGTGCATACTCGCGATTACCTTTATATGTTATTTACTATTCACGAGTTGGCAACTCACCCCCGTTGTGCCACAGTGCTTGAAGGTTGCCCTTTGGAGTAGTCGCGGCTGGCTGTTTACCGCACCTTTTGACACAGATACCATTGCTGAGGCGTGTTAGCCCTTTGCTATTAGGTGGGTTTTGTACGGTATCTGTTTACTTTTCAGTTGCATCTTGATGTATCTAGTACTCTCCATCTACTTTCATGTATTGACTTAGAGACAGTTGTGAGGACGATGTATGTTATTTTGTACTCTGGTGTCGAGCTCGTTGTGAGTCGACTTTATTTATGCAGTTTTACCTCATATGATATTTGTTTTCACCTTACTGCTCATTCTTCGCTTCGGCGTCGTATATTTTATTGTGGTGATTGCTCCGCCGTTGGACGCGATTCTCCCATTGAGGTGCTCTATTTATTTCACATGTTATTGTTACTTATATCTCGCCTTTTACCCGATCTCGGGACAAATTTTTGGAAAAGGAAATGTTGTTAAAATTATTTAAGTAATAACTTAGACCAAACAGGATTTCTACTAAACAACTTAAAGTTTTCTAAATGTTTCGAAAAATATTCTATTAAATGTTTTAACACTCTATATTTTAATGATTTTGATTTCTGGGTTCGGCTTACTTAGTCATGTTACGCCTGTAGACGTTGCGTGGTTAAGTGCCGGTCACGGGCCGAACTTTGGGTCATGACAAAGTTGGTATCAGAGCATAGGTTTTACCTTCGGAGTGTAGGATGACCCTGGTATGATGGAGTATGTAGCTACAGCAGGGTGGCGTGGCGTGTGTATTTTCCGCGGCATACTCACGACACGGTACCCCGCCTAAGCGACCTTAAGACTTATTGATTGAAATTCCTTCATGACTATATACATTCTTGCGATTCAATTTCCGTATCCTTATCGAATCCTACCTTCCTTTTCAGCTACTATGCCACCAAGGACTATGAGGGCACAGAGAGCCGAGGCTCGTATTGACTCGTCCGAGACGAGGACCGATTCGGGCAGTGCACCTGTTGCACCCGAGCAGACTATCCCTCCTATGATAGATCAGATCGTCACACTAGGGGCTGGTATGCAGGAGATGCGTCAGACGGTGGGATCCAGCATGCAGGAGATGCGTCAGATGATAGGGTCGCTAGTTGAGACACTTCGAGCGCAGTGACCAGAGGTAGCTCCACCAGTTATGGGGACCGCGATGGTATTTACAGCACAGGCAGTTGCCCCTGTAGCCACAGAGGTGATTTCAGTATCGTTAGCAGAATTCATGAGGCGGAAGCCTCCGGTCTTCACAGGCACTGACGCAGCCGAGGACCCGCAGTCCTTCATTGATAGGATGGCCCGGATATGCCGTTCCCTTAGATGCTCAGATACGAGATGGGTCAAGTTCATGAGCTTTCTCCTAGAAGGACTTGTGCAGAAATGGTGCGAATCCGTCGAGAAGGGCAGAGCAGCAGGTCTTCCTCCTATGACCTAGACAGAGTTTGTGACGATCATTCTAGCCCGCTTCCTTCCCAAGAGTGTCAGGGATGCCCAAGCATGAAGATTTGAGTCCTTACGCCAGACGCCAGAGATGACCATGGCAGAGTACGATGTGTTGTTCACCGAGCTATCAGTTTATGCTCCGTATCTAGTGGCTACTGAGGAACTGCGAGTCAGGAGATTTGTCCGAGGCTTGCTTACACCACTGTTCCTTGCAATCAGCGCACAACATTACGAGACATATGCCGCAGCTGTAGACGCAGCCCTATTAGTCGAGGAGTGCCTTGCCGAGACATCAGTAGTCCCAAGGCCGAAAAGGGTTCGTACTGACACAGCAGCTCAGAGACATCCGTTCAGACGCCGTGATAGACATTATAAGGTGGCAGAGACTCGGGGCGAGGTCAGATGTTTAGCTTATACCCCCAGGAGGGTCAGCAGTCGTCCCGTGGATGCTTTGGATGTGGTAGTCTTCATCACCGCGTCAGAGATTGTACCGAGACACGCCAGAGGGAGCCAGCCGTACCGCATGTCACACTTCCACCTTCTCCACCCCAGAGGGCGTTACCTATTATACCCACAGTTGCTCCGCGTCAGACTCATACACAGAGAAGCCATGGTCGCGGGGGGTTTGTTCCTAGAGGGCGAGGCGGTCGAGGTAGAGGACAGCCAGCCACCGGCAGAGTACAACCAGCTGCTAGTAGGGGACCGCCAGTTACAGGTGGAGGACAGGCATGGGTTTTCGCTTTGACGCATCAGGACGTGCAGGCGTCCAATGCGGTGGTCTCAGGTACCTTATCAGTATGTACTGTTGATGCACACGTATTATTCGATCCCGGATCCACGCACTCGTACGTTTCCATACATTTTGTGCCGAGTTTGGGTAGAGAGTCTGGGTTGCTTGATCAGCCGCTTGTTGTGACCACTCCCGTGGGAGAGTCGTTTGTTGCTAGGCACATGTTCCGATCCTGTGTTGTCCGTATTGGCGAGAGAGATTTGCCTGTCGACTTGATCCTTCTGAAGATGTTGGACTTCGACGTTCTTTTAGGCATGGATTGGTTGGCCACGTGCTATGCGTCTGTGGACTGCCGCGAGAAGACAGTTAGGTTTTGTTTTCCCGGTGAGTCGACTTTTGTTGTGCAGGGTGACCGTGGTGCCATCCCTCACCTTTTGATTTCTTCTCTTCGCGCTGGACAGCTTCTGAGGAAGGGATGTCAAGGATTCCTAGCGTATGTTGGTGAGATTAGGGCTACGAATGTTCCACTAGACCAGGTTCCGAGTGTATGTGAGTTCCCTGACATATTCCCTGACGAGCTTCTTGGGCTACCGCCTGAGCGTGATGTTGTGTTCTGTATTGATTTGATTCCCGGCACGGGGCCTATTTCTATACCGCCTTATCGGATGGCCCCAGCGGAGCTTAGTGAGTTGAAGAGTCAGTTGCAAGTTTTGCTGGACAAGGGACTTATTCGACCCAGTGTATCTCCTTGGGGTGCTCCGGTCCTATTTGTCAAGAAGAAGGACGGCAGTTTGCGTCTGTGTATCGACTACCGGCAGCTGAACCGGGTGACCGTACGGAACAGGTATCCCTTGCCACGCATCGACGATTTGTTCGACCAGCTTCAGGGGGCAGGATATTTTTCGAGGATTGATTTGCGATCAGGCTATCATCAGCTGAGAGTTCGACAGGAGGACATTCCGAAGACAGCTTTCCGTACGCGTTATGGCCATTATGAGTTTTTGGTGATGTCGTTCGGACTCACAAACGCGCCAGCAGCTTTCATGGACATGATGAACCATATATTCAGGCCGTATCTTGACTTGTTCATCATCGTATTCTTTGACGATATATTGGTGTATTCCCGGATCAGAGAGGAGCACGAGCGGCACCTGCGGATCACACTGCAGACTTTGAGGAAGCACCGGCTTTATGCAAAATTCTCAATGTGCGCGTTCTGGCTAGATGGCGTAGACTTCTTGGGTCACGTGATTAGACTGGATGGTATATGTGTAGACCCGAGGAAGGTCGAGGCCGTTCGGAGTTGGCCCAGACCTACATCCGTTACAGAGATACGCAGCTTTCTAGGACTGGCTGGCTACTACAGGCGATTTGTACAGGATTTCTCCCGTATTGCTGCACCTTTGACCGGTTTGACCCGGAAGGGGGTTCCTTTCGTTTGGACGGAGGAGTGCGAGCACAGTTTCCAGCAGCTACGGACTTGTTTGACTACGGCGCTAGTGTTATCATTTCCTTCAGGATCAGGCGGGTTTGTAGTCTATTGTGATGCTTCATGAGTGGGGCTAGGGTGCGTATTGATGCAGCATGCGGGGTGATCGCATATGCTTCCCGGCAATTGAAGAAACATGAACAGAACTACCCGACTCACGATTTGGAGATGGCTGCAGTGGTCTTTGCCCTTAAGATCTGGCGACATTACCTCTATGGTGAGTCGTGCCAGATATTCATCGATCACAAAAGCCTAAAGTATATATTTCAGCAGCGAGACCTGAATCTCTGACAGCGCCGTTGGATGGAACTGGTGAAGGACTACGACTGCGAGATCTTGTATCACCCGGGCAAGGCTAATGTAGTAGCGGATGCTTTGAGCAGGAGGCCCGAGGGTAGTCTATCATGTTTGAGTGCAGTACAGAGGCAGTCGTCAGCAGATTGGCAGATACTATGCGATGGCCGAGTGCAGTTCGAGTTCACACAGATCGGGGGACAGCTTGCGCACGTTCGTGCATGCTCACAGTTGCTTGACCGTATATATGAGGCACAACGCAGGGATGACCGTTGCTCAGAGATCGTGGCACAGATTAGACAGGGCAAATTCTCCGAGTTTGTGATCGATGATCAGGGGATGTTACGATTTAGGTCGCGTACCAGATGCTGAGGGATTGCGGCGCGATATTCTCGAGGAGGCACATCGATCAGTGTACAGTGTCCATTCCGGTTCTACTAAGATGTACCATGATATGAGAGAGGTCTACTGGTGGGACGGAATGAAGAGGGACATCACAGATTTCGTTTCAAGATGCCTAACTTGTCAGCAAGTCAAGGCCGAGCACCAGAGGCCCGCGGGAGAGCTACAGCCATTGTAAGTGCACGGCGGCTCCCCGGCCGTCGATCCGACGCCCGAAACACGGAAACGAAAAACTTTGCAAGCTAGCAAACCGGCACCACCGCGAACAAAAATCCCGGATCGGGCCATTAACTTAGCTACTAGCAAACTAAAAGAAGGGTGAAGAGATATACCAAGCGATCCGTTTCCTTCGGTCTTCGTCTCCACTCCGATCTCCTGTGGAATCTCCGTCCGTCACCTCCTCGTCGGAAAGGGCACCATGTAGCCAAATTCTTTTACGGGCTCCAACCTCTGGACCAAGGCAACTCGGGCATGAAGTTGGCAAGCCGATGCGTCCAAGATTTGCTGTAGATGTAGTATAGAAACTATTGTCTTTTTGGGGTTTATGTTGCCATGATATTGTGGAGGAAAGAACAAAGGAAATGAACTTGGGATTTTGGTGTGAACAAAGAATGACATGAAGAATTTCCCACACCAAAAGAACCCCTCTCTCTCCCTCTCCAAGATGTGGCTGGCCACTCTCCTCAAATTGGTGGGGTGAAAAAAAAGGAATCAATAAATCAAGAGAAGAAATGGTATCAAAATGAAATGAAAAAAGTCACACCATTTCTCATCCACATCCAATCCATAACATCACCATAAATGCAATGGAAGAGACCCAAAAAGAATCTAATGATTATGAAGCCACAAATGCAAGAAACCCCCTCCACAAATAAGTTATTTGCAAACTGCAAATAACCCCTTCCACAAGAAAGTCTGGCCGTGAAGGAACAAAAGGAAAACCGGCCGGAACGGAATGCAAACTAGAAACTTCAGAAAACTGATCCCGTAATAAATTATAGGAAAACCCCGCGACTGCATATACATGCCCACATCTGTATTCCGACTGAATACAAATGCAAAGAGACAAAATCTACACTGTCTAATACTAGGATCTGGCTTAAACCAAAGCCCGCTAGTAAAAACCGTCCGATCACGATCCGTGCAATACCGCACGTATCTGATCGAATCCTGCCATATCTCCATACGGCCTCTACAGCGTTTCGCCCAAAACTTGAGTAACTGTGTGTGGTGGACTCTAAAGACTCGTCAATACTATGGCTGTGGATTTAACCACTAGCACGTCAGAGGTATTAGCCATACGTGACGAGCTACCAGCCATTGACCAAAAGGGACGTCGATGAGAAAACTCATCCTGACACCCTACTGAGCCTGTCAGTGACAATATACGTACAGTCCGGTCCGTTCGTCTATGAGCATCGCATGGCGGGCCTAGGGGGTTGGTAAAAGTCAGACCCATAAAAGCGGTACAAGTCGTGTCGGAGTGTAGCCCAGAACACCCTGAGATACTACTGGAATACCTACCAGCAAATCTCCTGTCTTGGCAAGGACTTTTCATGTACTGGCTCTCCTAGACACAGCGCGACCTCACCCCTAATACCGGGAGAGCCGAACCCCTGCAGATCCGCTCACTGCCTCCATGTGGCTCGGGACTGTACCCAACTAAAACTTGTTTGCACGACTCCTTTGAGCCGTGGTAGGGTAGTAATCAAAGCACAGTGGTAACTCACACAAGACAAATGACGATCTCAGGTCGATGAACTAACATGTACACCTGTCACCAGGGAACTGCTATCTGACGTCAGGTATAATACCAACTAGGAGGTTCCCGGCGAGTTCTGTCCGGTGTACTCATAACCCAATAAGCACCTGTATACATCTTAGGTGAACCAACTGACACCAGTGGCTTGCGAGACCGACCACCGCCCCACGTCGGGGTCTCGACTGTACACACTAGTTTACTCTGGAGTATCGATGCCCTGTTTCGAAACTCCCACGACTAGGGACCTTTTAAGGATGTGCTTATAGACCCCAGCTCCCACGTATATGATCGCCCTCATACTGCTGGTAGTCAAGCAAGAATTCTAAGGGCTCTATCAACGTGCAATAGTGACCTGTAAGGTCACCTAAACCAGTACACGATGATAAAGATAAACCAGATAGCATACTATCATCTTGAGTAAGACTGTCCTACTGGGACAGGTCCTCCCTCAATCATTGCAATCACGTGCCTATGATCCAATAATTGACTCAGAGGGCACTATCTCCAACAATCTCCCACTTGCACTCAAGGCTAATTATTGCGATGTCGCATACTCACAGCCCGTGTGATACCGAACACCTAACTCCTCTATTAGTCTGTCTCACAAAGCTCGTTTGCGAAACTATTGCGTTCGAGGAATAGCCTCAGTGAGTGGATCCGCTCTGGTGTTTATTTCTGTGTCTCTCTTTATCTCAAGTTCGTGGAGAAATCCATCTCCCGAAATGAGCAATACCTATCTTAGAATGTGTCTGGATATCCGATGGGACCTAGCTCATAAATGAACTCCAAATCCAAACTTCTTAGACTGTATCGTCAACTGAACTTAATCAGTATCCTGCGCCATGCCTTCCCTCAGTATCCACCTGGACCACCTGTCCAAAATACTGCCCCTCGTCAGAGGGAAAACTATAATTCTGGCAGCCACTCTGCCATCCAGGTCACCTTGGAAGCCTGGAATGATAACTGTCTCCCGAAGGAGAATGCTGTTATCATATCCCTAGAACATCAACTTATGTTCTAAAACTACTTCCGACTGTTTCTCCAGGATTGGATGAATATCAACTTATTGCATCTACTGCAAAAACAACATCTAGTATGGTACTTGACATCTCATGATTGACTCAATTGCCTAAGCAAGTGATCTGCCAATCATGCACATCCCTCTCTCCTTTAGCCTGTAAGACACGTTTAGAGAGGGTGACTCCACCTGCAGGTACACTACCGTGCCAGAAGTCGTCCATTCTAAATACTCATAGAATGCTGTCTAAGTACCCAGATTAGGAAACTACCCAAATCTAGATCTAAAACCATAGATCTAGTAACCAGAATATCTGATATAATATCCAAGTCCCATGTGGAGAAACTATTGTGTGACAACCAAAGTATAACCGATCGTAGTATAGGAACATCACTTCCTACTCTGTGTATGTCATCCAAATACCAGGACATCACACCTTACTACCTCCTTAACAGATCCATCCCCTATTCTGATGAAGTCAAACCTATGACTGTCACATCAGAAAATAGATGATCTATCTCCGCTATATATGCTTTAGTCTGTAAATAGACATAAGCCACTTATCCACTAATGATTCAGCTGCTCCCATTGACTACGACAACCCTCTGGCAGAGTCATATAGACGTACACTTCTAAAGCTAGTTCAGAACAACGCTATACTCATCCTCCTGCCGGGTCTCACAGTTTGGAACAACAGCAATGGCAAGTCTGGGTAAACAAGAACCTCCCTGCCACCGTCCTTGAGCATACCGAAGTACCTCTCGAGCGCCTGAGGTTACCCACCATATCTGCGGAGTGGCCAATGGAATGTCAAACAGATTGAATGTTTAGGTCCTTATCAAATCTTCAGTAATCGTTTGCGGTTCTGGAATATTTCCAGTTCTACCATACTCCCACTATTTTTTTCTGAAAAAATCCATTTTTATTAAAACTGTGGCGAGTCAAGAACAATATCACTATTGATCTTCCAGTTGGTAGAAAATCAACCCTCGTCATAGCCCGGGTCAACCCACAAACAGCTATTACAGAAATGTGCCTTGAGTTATCCAGAGTCTGGTTTTAAGCATAAGCCGGACAACTCCCCGTATCTTAACATCGTTAAGATATGAACTGTTCTATATCCAATATAGAAACAGAGGCACTGATTTAATTGAACCAGATTCAAATCATGCAGCTGTCTCCAGTGCATGTCAACTAAATGGAGAGAGGCCGATCAGCGTTACTCAACGTAGTAATACTTCCAATTATGAGTAACTTGAAAAAGAAGCAAGTTCTCTTAAACATTACTATCAACTGAACACCATACACAAGTATCTATATCTTCGATCACCTTGAAGAATCCCGATACTTGCAACATCTGGTTCTCTACTTTACTCTTATACCTATAACTCCTCAAAACTTAGACCTTGCATTTCAACGAAACACATGTCTAAGAACTAGAGAAGTCATAAGTAAACAGAATATAGTACGAGGACCAACCCCTCTGTCTTAATGGACACTGGACAATATACAATACTCTGTATAAGTCCCCTGAGTCTAATAACTCATTCACTGTGTGTCGTAGGTTGAAAACTGTACCTATGGTTAAGAAGAATTACACCGCTGTTTAATGCTCCTTACCTAACCATCCACTGATATTGGTAAATGTCATAGACATAATTTCAAAAAGGTTTATCTCACTCTATAAAAATAGACGTACAGATATATCAATTTGAAATTGGTGCATAACAACGGATATTCAAAACCAAATATTTGCCGTCCGGCAAACAACCCAGGTGACTTCTTCAAATATCACCAATTAGAACGAATTCCGATATAATGAGAATGATCACCTAATTCCCAATAACTTACTCCCACTCATCATCTGTAAAACCATACAGATGTGAGAACCAAACCTGGTAAATACATGCCCTGGAGCAAGTGTCTAATTGGGAAATTAGTTTTCTTTTAACAGTACACAGTGAAACTGAAACATTGAAATGTTTCGATGGGGTATCCCGGTATTCCTAGTAATGCCTCTTCCATTATCCAGATTCACAACTGTAACCGTATAGTTCTTTGCCACCTCTCCAAATCCCTTTATATGTCTTTAGACATTACCTTCTGCACACCCCTTTAGGCCAAATGGTTTTCTTCCTTCCCTACCGTTCGGCACCAGCCTATGGTTTGGAAGAAGACTATCCAATATGCATAATGGGTGTACTGTCCTAATCCTAGGAGCACTCGTAATGCGAGAGAAGGTGAAGATAAAAGACAACCGAATAAACCTTATTCCTATTTCTCCTGAACCAGAATCCATCCCCGAACTGGAACAAGTTCCTTTCAAGTTCGTATATAACCATACGATGGAGTATCCAATGAACTGTGGATCTTCGTAGTGATACGGAGTGTCCTGGAGAAATACAAAGGTGATTTAGGATCGGCGAAGAAATATTTGGTTTGGTCATGAACAGGAGTCGCAATTTACTTTGCCCTCTTACTAATCCCTTTCTTTGTCTTAACTTAATACCTTCTGTACACCGTTTAGGCTAATTGGTTTTCTTCATTCCCTACCGTTCGGCACCAGCCTAAGGTTTAGAAGAAGACGATCCAATTTGCATAATAGGTGTACTATCTCCTAAACCAAGAAGCATTCGTAACCTGAGAGAAGGTAAAAGGAAAAGACAACTGAATAGTCCTATTCATTTTCTCTAGAACCGGAAACCATCCTCGAATAAATTCCTTCGACTTCGTATATAACCATACGATGGTTTTGTCCAATGGAAGTGGACGTTCGTAGTAATACGGGGTGTCCTGGAGAAAAGGGTAAAAGTAGGAGCGGCAAAGAGGTTTGCAACTCTGACAATCCAAAAGCCAGAGTTAAAGAAGGTTCGGTTAATTTTGGTCACTGAGTCATAGTCTAGGGTCGGGTCAATGGTCGCTGCGAAAGAGAGAGAGAGAAAAGAAACACTCAGCGTGCACTCTAGCCTATATCAGAATGGTTATCACTTTATCTAATCAGGAAACCTCCCACTGTACCGTCAAATTCTTCCCCAAACCTGAAAGAAGAATTAGTCGGGATCACCCAAGGAGTAAACCAACTCATCAGTGGGAATCGGGATCCAACTATCATCGCATGATAACGTGATGGAATCCGCTTACGTTATCACACTCCAGAAGGTATGCGCATATCTGGCAAGTTTCAGTTTCTTTAGAAACTTCCGATGTGGATTTTTGCCCCATGCTCTTATGACCTTGACGAAGACCAGCATATCATAAGTCACATGTCAAGTTCTACCCGTAATTTTCCAGGTTAATTTGAACTCACCCGTACATACCCTTGACTAAGGCCAAAATAGTAATACGACTGTCCCAAACCAACGCATCTATCTATGCTGCAGAAAAGTAATAAATAGCTACCATATACTATGCCTTGACGAAGGCCAACATACATAGCATGAATACTAAGTGCTACCTTCCTGAAATGACGGAGGGCTACGAATGGTTTCTGGCGAAAAACCTTTAACTTAATGAACTTGATATCGTTGAAGGAACGGATAGCTTTTATAAAAATATAGTAACGAAAACTTTTGCTAAAGAGGTCACACCCGGTGAAGGGATCTCGGCTCTTTCCCCGTAGAATGAGGTGCAGGATATTCCAACTGAATACCACGATGCAAAGCAAAAGTAAACAACTATAGTGAAGTTATTGCCCTGACGCAAACTTTTGCCCAAGGGGTCACTCCCGGTGAAGGGATCTCGGACCTTGCCTCGTCGACTGAGGAGCAGGATATTCCAACTGAATACCACTGTGCAAAACAAAAGTGAACGTCCTTGCAATAACAGCTTTTTGAAAAATTGTTCCAACAACATCAGAATAGGTTTGTTTAGCTTGCATTGATCCGAATCAACGCAGTCCCATCAATTGATCACACCACAAAAGAACGAAAATAATGATGTACGTATATGCCATCCACATTCGCCACTGGGTCCCGTCATCACCCGTTAGGTTACTTAACTAACGACAGAGCGGGGACAGGACTAGCGCGTGTAGGGTGTTTTTCGTCACCCCATTGAGATGGGAATACGTGCGGGCTTGTCAGGCGTACTACAGATTCCCCCTGTCTAGGGTAGGCTGGGGTTTAATGATTGTGGGAATCCAAATCTCCGGCAGCCGCGGACTAAGCTGCCGTTAATTACTCCTCGCCTTTGGGATGAGGGAACCTCCGATTAATGGGTTAAACTGTTCATGCGAACTCAATGTGCAGTGTGCGTGTGATGTGTTTTGAAAAGGGGGTTTTGGGTATGTCGGGAGCCACGCAGAGTTTTTACGGGTGTCCCGCTACCCGGATAGCTGGCTGGGGGTCAAGGGGGCTAGCAGCCCCCTTGCGAGGTGCTGGGCAGCGCCCCGTTAGTATTTTTTTTCTAACAGAGACAGTGTCGTGGAGTATGTGTGTATGCACGTATGTATACATATGTACATATATATGTATGTACATAAAAAAAGGGGGGAAAGGCATCCAAAGGATGCGTAGGGGCAGCACCTTGGGCGCTGTGCGCCTAGGTGCTGTGCGCTCAGACGCTAGAGTGCCACGTGTCGGTACGTGGGTGCTCTGCGCTTGAGCGCTGGGCGCTTGAGAGCAAGTGCGCCACGTGTCGGCACGGGGGAGAATTGCGCTCAAGCGCCTGCGCTTGAGCGCACGCGCGCCACGTGTTAGCACAGGGGAGACTTGCGCTCGAGCACCTGCGCTTGGGCACAAGCGCGCCACGTGTCGGCACGGGGGAGACTTGCGCTCGAGCGCTTGCGCTTAGGCGCAAGCATGCCACGTGTCGGCACCGGGGCGACTTGCACTCGAGCGCTTGCTCTTGAATGCAAGTGCGCCACGTGTCGGCACCGGGGCAACTTGCGCTCGGGCGCTTGCGCGTGAGCGCAAGCGCGCCACGTGTCGGCACGTGGGCGACTTGCGCTTGAGCGCAAGCGCGCCACGTGTCGGCACGTGGGTGACTTGCGCTCAGGCGCTTGCGTTTGAGCGCAAGCGCACCACGTGTCGGCACAGGGGAACTCTGCGCTTGAGCGCCGGTGAGAAAAAGAGGCTTTTAGCCTAAGAAACAGAAGCTGTGCTTCAGAAAGGAAATATTTGTTGTTATATATATATATATATATATGTTATGGAGTTAAAACACCTAGGATGTTTTGAAGCTGATAGAGAGGGTTCTTCTTCTTCCTCCTGTTGTTTGGCCGGATCTTGAAGATCAAGAAGTAGGAGATTTTAAAAATCACTCCTTTTTGAGATCTGATGGGAGATCTGAGTTCCCCTTTATGTGTTTTGTGGTGGAAAACTACTTAGTTTTGGAAGAGAAAGAGTAAAACTCTTGATTTGATTCAAAAGAAATGAGAAGGTTTAGAACCTTGGAGAAGGAGCAGAAGGCACAAAGAACCCTAGGTTTTTTTGAGGGGAATGAAAAGTGTTCTTTTTTATTCATCATCATGTTGCCTTTTATAGGCTTACATATTTACATATAGCAACTTAGGCTTTACAAAAATGGCATTTTAGCCATCCCATGGCTCATGTGCCATTTCATTTTTGCACATAAGCCATGGGCTTACAAAATATTGGCTTTATGCCCATTTTGTTTACATTCATGCATAAACAATTACATAAAAATTATTTATTACATGATTTTGTTGTTGGCATGGGGAGGCTGGCTGCGGGCTCGACTTGGGCATGGGCCCGCTTGGCCTGGGCTTGGGCCCACCTGGCTTGGGGTTGACTTTGACTTTGACTTGGTCAACCGGGGTGTAAATTTTTGCCCCAACAAATTTCCCCCCATCAATAAATGCACACAGCATATGTGGGTCGTGTGCATGAAATTGATGGATCTTCTTTTGCATGGAGGCGACTTGCTTTGGTTCCCACTTTTTAGGATGCACCGCCCTTTTTACGACATGGACGGTCGGCTGTTGACGCGTCTCCGAGATAGAGTGTCCGTGGTAGACGTTTCCCTAGCCCGGAGTGATTTCGTTGATGTGACCCCGGCACGGAGTGTCGCTGGTCGACGTTTCCCCGAGGCAGAGTATCGGCTGGTTGACATGCCCCCGAGATGGAGTGTCTGCTTGACGTTTCCCCGAGACGGAGTGTCGCTGGTCGACGTGTCCCCGGCGCGGAGTGTCTGCTGGTTGACGAATCCCCGATGCAGAGTGTCGCTGGTTGACATGTCCCCGGCACAGAGTGCCTGCTGATTGACGTATCCCCGAGACGGAGTGTCGTTGTTGGACGTTTCCCTGATGCGGAGTGTCTGTATTGGACGTTTTCCCGATGCGGAGTGTCGCTGATTGACGTTTCCCCGAGACGGAGTGTTGCTGGTTGACGTTTCCCCGAGACGGAGTGTCTGTTGTAGGACGTTTCCCCGATACGGAGTGCCTGTTGTAGGGCGTATCCCCAAGATAGAGTGCCTGTGGTAAGACGTTTCCCTGATACGGAGTGCCTGTTGTAGGGCGTATCCCCGAGACGGAGTGCCTGTGGTAGGACGTTGCCTCGAAACGGAGTGTCTGTTGTAGGGCGTATCCCCGAGACGGAGTGCCTGTTGTAGGGCGTATCCTCAAGACGGAGTGCCTGTGGTAAGACGTTTCCCCGCTACGGAGTGCCTGTTGTAGGGCGTATCCCTGAAACGGAGTGCCTGTGGTAGGACGTTTCCCCAATACGGAGTGCCTGTTGTAGGACGTTTCCCCGATACGGAGTGCCTGTTGTAGGAAGTTTCCCCGATACGGAGTGCCTGTTGTAGGGCGTATCCCCGAGACGGAGTGCCTGTGGTAGGACGTTTCACCAATACGGAGTGCCTGTTGTAGGACGTTTCCTCGATACGGAGTGTCATTGTTGGACGTTTCCCTGATGCGGAGTGTCTGTGTTGGATGTTTCCCCGATGCAGAGTGTCACTGGTTGACGTGTCCCCGGCACGGACTGTCTTTGTGGGAATTGGTTTTTTTTGTTTGGCATCTGCATTGCTGCACTGGAATAATGCCAGGAGCAACTCATCATTTGCCCCGGGAGGATTTAGGAATTGGTTTTATGCCCGTGGATTGTATACGGTTTTGCAGGATGTATGATCCAGACTGTAGGGCCGGGAGATTTTTGATAAATTGGATTTTGGTTGACGCCTGCATCGCTGCACTAGAATGTAGTATCAGGAGCAACTCATCATTCGCCGTTGGGGTATGGGAGTTGGAATTTGGTTGGCGTCTGCATCGCTGCACTGGAATGTAGTACCAGGAGCGACTCATCATTCGCCACTTGGGAATTTGGATTTGGGATTTGGTTGGCGTCTGCATCGCAGCACTGGAATATGGTACCAGGAGCGACTCATCATTCGCCACTTGGGGGTTGGGGAGCGATGGCTTAGGAGACAGGTTTAGGTCCCTATCATCTAAGGCTTTTCAATTTTATGGGCCGTGAGGGTCCCATAAAAGCATTTTCTCCCTACGAGTCGTAAGGATCCCGCAGGTGTATTTTCTCCTTAGGAGTCGTGAGGACTCCTAAGTGTGTTTTTCCTTTGTGAGTCGTAAGGATCCCACAAAGGTTTGTTCTCCTCATGCATCATGAGGACACATGAGTGGATTTCCTTTCGTTTCTAGTTTAATGACTTAGGGGTCATCTGTTTCCAGTTTAACAACTTAGGGGTCATCTGTTTCCAGTTTAACGATGTAGAGGTCGTCTGTTTCCAGTTTAACGACTTGGTGGTCATCTGTTTCCAGTTTAACGATGTAGAGGTCGTCTGTTTCCAGTTTAACGACATGGTGGTCATCTGTTTCCAGTTTAACGACGTAGAGGTCGTCTGTTTCCAGTTTAACGACTTGGTGGTCTTCTGTTTCCAGTTTAACGACATAGAGGTCGTCTGTTTCCAGTTTAACGACGTAGAGGTCGTCTGTTTCCAGTTTAACGACTTAGTGGTCATCTGTTTCCAGTTTAACGACATACTGGTCATCTGTTTCCAGTTTAACGACGTAGAGGTCATCTGTTTCCAGTTTAAAGACGTAGAGGTCGTCTGTTTCCAGTTTAACGACTTGGTCGTCATCTGTTTCCAGTTTAACGATGTAGAGGTCGTCTGTTTCCAGTTTAACGACTTGGTGGCCATCTGTTTCCAGTTTAACGACGTAGAGGTCGTCTGTTTCCAGTTTAACGACGTAGAGGTCGTCTGTTTCCAGTTTAATGACTTGGTGGTCATCTGTTTCCAGTTTAACGACTTGGTGGTCATCTGTTTCCAGTTTAGAGACTTAGAGGTCTTCTATTTCCAGTTTAAAGACTTAGAGGTCATCTGTTTCCAGTTTAACGACTTGGAGGTCATCTGTCTCCAGTTTAACGACTTCGAGGTCATGTTTTTCCAGTTTAACGATGTAGAGGTCATCTTTTTCCAGTTTAACGACTTGGTTGTCATTTGTTTCCAGTTTAACGACGTAGAGGTCATGTGTTTCCAGGTTAACGACTTAGAGGTCATCTTTTTCAAGTTTAACGACTTGGTGGTCATCTGTTTCCAGTTTAACGACGTAGAGGTCATCTGTTTCCAGTTTAACGACTTAGAGGTCAACTGTTCCCAGTTTTAAAGACGTGGAGGTCTATTGGATTGATTTGGAATTTTGGGATAGGGGCCGACATCAGCGTTGTTAACACTGAAGCACATGTGCCAGGACACATGAGTGGGTCTTCCCAATGGAGCATAATCCCAAAGGCGGAGGCCAGCCGAGTAACTGGTGGTTACGGTAGGGCATGGGTTTGCTGAGGATTATTTGAGCCCGTGGATTGTATACGGCAGTCAATTTGGGGACTAGCCGCAGGGCCGGTAGAATTTTGGAAATTTGAATTTTTGTTGGCGTCTGCATCGCTGCACTGGAATATGGTACCAGGAGCGACTCATCATTCGCCTTTGTTTTGTTTGTTTGTTTTTTATGTTTTACCCCGATTGCTCTATCATTTCAGCTTTTATTATCGCGATGGTCGCGATTGCCCCATCATTTCGGCTTTTTATTCGCGGTTGCCCCATCATTTCGGCTTTATTTCATTTTTATTTTTACTCGCTGATTTTTATTGCGAGTTGCCCAATCATTTCGGCTTTTCTTTATTTTTCTTTTATTTACACATTTTTTGTTTATTTACATATATATATATATATATATTTACATTCCCAGTTTAACGACTTAGAGGTCGATTATTCCCAGTTTAATGACGTGGCGGTCGATTGTTCCCAGAGAAAGGTGGGTGTTCGAGAGAATCAGGTCCCTGAAGAACTTCGGTCCCCGTTTTTATGAAATTGGCGGTCGCAGCTTGATTGTTCATTAACACGCCAGGGGACAATGATATTTCTCCCGCCTTGTATTGTTTCTCGACCCAATCCTTGAAGATGCAACAGTCTTCAATAGTGTGCCCCAGCACTTGGTGGTATGGGCAAAAGTTGGGATGATCAGTCTTGTTCGCTTCACTTAGCCTTCTCGGTTCTGGTAGCCGCAGGCCATTCTTCAGAGCATCTTTAAAAATTTTGTGGACCTTATCCCTTCGGAACGAGTAGGCCTTATTTCTTCTTTCCTCCAAAGTTGGCTCTCGAGACTGGCCAGTTTTTGCTCCGCCCGTTCTCTGCTTATTTGGAGAATCGGTGATGTTAGAACTTCCGCCTTTTCGGTTGTCGTCCCTCCAAGGTTTCGGTCTGTTTGTGAACTGAAGATCCTGAGCGGACTCGGGCTATGAGCGTTCCAACGTTTGGACCTTTTTGGTCAGCTCTTGGAATGTTTTAAGACCCGCAGTACATAGAAACGGGGCCATCTAGTTGTTGAGATTTCGGACAAGGAGACTGACAGATTGGTCCTGCTCTATCGGCGGTTCGCATTTGACGGAGAGATTACGCCATCGGGTTATAAAATCCGTGTTGCTTTCGTCGCTCTTGGGCTTGGTCCTTACGAGCTCGGCAATGGTAATCTTATCGCTGACGCTCATGAACCTCTGCCAAAACAGAGACTCCATTTGGACAAAAGTTGTGACGGAGCCATCCGGTATGCTCGCGTACCAGTAGAAAGCGACATCGGTCAGGCTATTAACGAACTGGAGGAGGAGAAGCGCATCATTGCCCCCAATATTCCCGCATGAGGCTTTGATGTGGGCGATGTGCTGATTTGCGTTTCCCGTCCCATTGAATCTTCCGAATTTGGGGATGACATAGCCGCTAGGGAATTCCACCAGATTATACTGAGCAGGATATGGTCTCCCACTACTGCTGATATCTTTTTGCGCTTCGGCTTCGGCCACCAATGTTTTGACTTTGCTGGCAACCAAATCCATGATTTGATCTTGAGTTAGCGGGCTACTGTCATCGGTAGCCAAGACATTTCCCGAGATAGGATGCGACTGATTTTCATGTAGTTCGCCCACTTTTTGATTTGAGGGAATAGGCGTCGGCTGCTTTGGGACACCACTTCCCGGTTCACGAGCAGAGCCCTCCGCTTGATTGGGCGGCTGAGAGGCAAGTCGGGCCGTGAGCTGCATCACGACATTCGTCAAGTCATCGATTTTGGAGTAGAGCTTGGCCATCTCCTTGTCTTTGTTTCTGAGCTGCTTTCGGAGCTCCTGAACTAGCTCTTGCTCCGCGGTTCTGGGGCAGAAAGTCGGCTCTTCTTCTCTTTCCGAGCCCGACTCCTCATGGACCGAAGGGTCTTTCTGCCCATCATCCTCGTCGAGAGGGTCTTCATCACCCAGCAGAGGCGGCCGTTCTTGGGAAGTGGCCACCACATTCAAGCCAGATTGGATTTGGGATGTAGTGGCCCCGTCCTTGCTCTTGCTGCGCGTGCCCACCATGTAGACAGTGTGGACCTGATATCCAGTCGTCTCTTTCTCACTGGTGGGGAGCTTAGAGAAGACACCCGATCGAGCAGTGGTCAATGGCACCGCTGGAGCTTGCTCGGGACGCGTTGTAGCTTTATTGGTGCCGATGGCCTTGCCCCCAGCTGGGGCCATGGAGAGTCGTTCGGAAACAGACTTGCGCTTGGGCTGAGATGCCCTCGCGACCACCACATTTGGTCTCCTTCCTTTCGAGACCGTTTTGTCTGCCACCGGGGCTTGAGGAGCTGGGATGGCGCCAACTGGCATGAACATAATAAAGCCAAATGGTAGCAGCGGCTCCTCCCATTGTCGCCCGAGACTGGCCGGAAGGACCGTCCTGGAGTCTATCTTCATCGTGTAGGAGATAGGAGCCGTGCTGAGAGCTGAGATCGTCCTTGGAGACATTGTTGAAAAGTGATTGCTTGAATACCTGCATGAAAGAGCATTATTTTAGTATAAGTATAGATATGTATATTGACTAAGTTCGCATGAACGTTTAACCCGAAATATGGGAGGAGAGAATGGTCCCACCGGGCATGCCAGAATCTGTAGGGTGTTTTTCGTCACCCCATTGAGATGGGAATACGCGTGCGCTTGTCAGGCGTACTACAGATTCCCCCTGTCTAGGGTAGGCTGGGGTTTAATGATTGTGGGGATCCGAATCTCCGGCAGCCGCAGACTAAGCTGCCGTTAATTACCCCTCGCCTTTGGGACGAGGGAACCTCCGATTAATGGGTTAAACTGTTCATGCGAACACAATGTGCAGTGTGCGTGTGATGTGTTTTGAAAAGGGGTTTTTTGGTATGTCGGGAGCCACGCAGAGTTTTTACGGGTGTCCCGCTACCCGGATAGCGGGCTGGGGATCAAGAGGGCTAGCAGCCCCCTTGCGGGGTGCGGGGCAGCGCCCCGTTAGAATTTTTTTTCTAACAGAGACAGTGTTGTGGAGTATGTGTGTATGAACGTATGTATATATATGTACATATATATGTATGTACATAAAAAAAGGGGGAAAGGCATCCAAAGGATGCGTGGGGGCAGCACCTTGGGCGCTATGCACCTAGGTGCTGTGCGCGTAGGCGCTAGAGTGCCACGTGTCGGCACGTGGGCGCTCTGCGCTTGAGCGCTGGTGCACCACGTGTCGGCACGGGGGTGAATTGCGCTCGAGCGCCTGCGCTGGAGCGCACGCGCGCCACGTGTCGGCACGGAGGAGACTTGCGCTTGAGCGTACGCGCGCCACGTGTCGGCACGGGGGAGACTTGCGCTCGAGCGCCGGCGCTTGAGCGCACGCGCTCCACGTGGCGGCACGGGGGAGACTTGCGCTCGAGCGCCTGCGCTTGGGCGCACGCGCGCCACGTGTCGGCACGGGGGAGACTTGCGCTCGAGCGCTTACGCTTGGGCGCAAGCACGCCACGTGTCGGCACCGGGGTGACTTGCGCTCGAGCGCTTGCGCTTGAACGCAAGCGCGCCACGTGTCGGCACGTGGGCGACTTGCGTTCGGGCGCTTGCGCTTGAGCGCAACCGCGCCACGTGTCGGCACGCAGGCGCTCTGCGCTTGAGCGCCGGCGAGAAAAAGAGGCTTTTAGCCTAAGAAACAGAAGCTGTGCTTCAGAAAGGAAATATTTGTTGTTATATATATATATATGTTATGGAGTTAAAACTCCTAGGATGTTTTGAAGCTGATAAAGGGGGTTCTTCTTCTTCCTCCTGTTGTTTGGCCGGATCTTGAAGATCAAGAAGTAGGAGATTTTAAAAATCACTCCTTTTTAAGATCTGATGGGAGATCTGAGTTCCCCTTTGTGGGTTTTGTGGTGGAAAACTACTTAGTTTTGGAAGAGAAAGAGTAAAACTCTTGATTTGATTTAAAAGAAATGAGAAGGTTTAGAACCTTGGAGTAGGAGCAGGAGGCACAAAGAACCCTAGGTTTTTTTTGAGGGGAATGAAAAGTGTTCTTTTTTATTCATCATCATATTGCCTTTTATAGGCTTACATGTTTACATATAGCCCCTTTGGCTTTACAAAAATGGCATTTTAGCCATCCTATGGCTCATGTGCCATTTCATTTTTTCACATAAGCCATGGGCTTACAAAATATTGGCTTTATGCCCATTTTGTTTACATTCATGCATAAACAATTGCATAAAAATTATTTATTACATGATTTTGTTGTTGGCACGGGGAGGCTGGCTGCGGGCTCGACTTGGGCATGGGCCCGTTTGACCTGGGCTTGGGCCCACCTGGCTTGGGGTTGACTTTGACTTTGACTTGGTCAACCGGGGCGTAAATTTTTACCCCAACACCGCGGATGCAAAACATATACAACATCTACTATTATATATATCAATATATAATATTCGCGCAAGGCGTGATAAAATGCAACATCACAGAAATGTACAGCATCACAGATCAATACAGATATCTGGGATCCCCGGGTTTCACAGAGCCGCTACTGAAACCCGACGTTCCCCTGGTCGTGTGGATAGCCTGTGCAATGAAAATCCTAGACCCCTACGGGCGCGGCAAGTTACTCGCCAAAACCTGAAGCGAGGCAGCCCCCTTCAACAACGTGAATGGACCACCCAGCACTTCACGGAATCCGGTAACTTGGGCACCCTTCCTTGGGTCAACCTGTACGCCTACGAGTGCGGCGAATAGCCCGCCAATTCTAGAGTAAAGCCCCTTCCGTCTCAATGCCATGAGATGCGGGCTCGTTGCCCTCTAGAACCCGGCTATCCGTGCACCCCTCCGTGGGGTAATCCTAGTACAGAAAATAAAATATACATACAACGGGTACATCGACCTTGACCCGGTCGTGCCCCAAAAGAATAATACAAACAGGCAGTGACGGCAGTCCACATGTCGGACGCTCGCCCCTCAATATCAAATGTACATATAAAACAAAACTGTACTAACATTGCATCCAGGCTATCCCCCACGACCAATCCGCAACATCACAGCACAACACAGAACATCAACGTGAATGTCACGTTCGCAAATCCGTCTAAAAGGGCTATAGCAGTTAGACAGGATTTACCGATCAAATGACATTCACGGTCGCAGATATAATGTAAATACTGTGAACTAGCATGTTTAAAATATCCGATCGGACAAATTCACCGAAGTGGGCCCCAAGCACTACTTTAGCACTCACAGAAAATCTGGGCCCAAAAAGAATGTTCCAAAAACCCCATTTCACAGTCTAAGACCAACTGAAAAAAATTGGTGCAACAAGGACTTATTATGGCCGCGGAACCGCGACCAATGCATGGGTTTGGCCGCGGTTCCGCGGTGGAACAGTGGATTCATGTCACCAAATTTTTGCAAAAGTCATAGAATTCCCTGCATGTTATTCTCCAACAACCCGAAAAATTTTTAGAGCCCAAAAAAATTTCGACAGAAACTTATGCAATGAAAACGCAGTTTTGGGTTAAATGTTCGATCAAAGTTTTAAACACATTAGACCAAGCTAGACTAGGTTAATGGCGTGGCTCTGATACCAATGTAAGTGCACGGCGGCGCCCGGGCCATCGATCCGACGCCGGAAACGCGGAAACGAAAAACTTTGCAAACTAGCAAACCGGCACCACCGCGCACAAAAATCCCGGATCGGGCCATTAACCTAGCTACTAGCAAACTAAAAGAAGGGTGAAGAGATATACCAAGCGATCCGTGTCCTTCGGTCTTCATCTCCACTCCGATCTCCCGCGGAATCTCCGTCCGTTGCTTCCTCGTCGGAAAGGGCACCACGTAGCCAAATTCTTTTACGGGCTCCCATCTCTGGACCGAGGCAACTCGGGCTCGAAGTTGGCAAGCCGACGCGTCCAAGATTTGCTGTAGATGTAGTGTAGAAACTATTGTCTCTTTGGGGTTTATGTTGCCATGAGATTGTGGAGGAAAGAACAAAGGAAATGAACTTGGGATTTTGGTGTGAACAAAGAATGACATGAAGAATTTCCCACACTAAAAGAACCCCTCTCTCTCCCTCTCCAAGATGTGGCCAGCCTCTCTCCTCAAATTGGTGGGGTGAAAAAAAAAGGAATCAATAAATCAAGAGAAGAAATGGTATCAAAATGAAATGAGAAAAGTCACACCATTTCTCATCCACATCCTATCCATAACATCACCATAAATGCAATGGAAGAGACCCAAAAAGAATCTAATGATTATTAAGCCACAAATGCAAGAAACCCCCTCTACAAATAAGTTATTTGCAAACTGCAAATAACCCCCTCCACAAGAAAGTCCGGCCGTGAAGGAACAAAAGGAAAACCGGCCGGAACGGAATGCAAACTGGCAACTTCAGAAGACTGATCCCGTAATAAATTACAGGAAAACCCCGCGACTGCATATACATGCCCGCATCTGTATTCCCACTGAATACAAATGCAAAGAGAAAAAATCTACAGTCTAATACTAGGATCTGGCTTAAACCAAAGCCCGCTAGTAAAAACCGTCCGATCACGATCCGTGCAATACCGCACGTATCTGAACGAACCCTGCCATATCTCCATACGTCCTCTACAGCGTTTCGCCCGAAACTTGAGTAACTGTGTGTGGTGGACTCTAAAGACTCGTCAATACTATGGCTGTGGATTTAACCACTAGCACGTCAGAGGTATTAACCATACGTGACGGGATACCAGCTATTGACCAAAAGGGACGTCGATGAGCGAACTCATCCTGACACCCTACTGAGCCTGTCAGTGACAATATCCATACAGTCCGGTCTGTTCGTCTATGTGCATCGCATGGCGAGCCCAGGGGGTTGTTAAAAGTCAGACCCCCAAAGGCGGTATAAGTCGTGTCGGAGTGTAGCCTAGAACACCCTGAGATACTACGGGAATACCTACCTGCAAATCTCCTGCCTTGGCCAAGGACTTTTCATGTACTGGCTCTCCTAGACACAGCGCGACCTCACCCCCAATACCGGGAGAGACGAACCCCTGCAGATCCGCTCACTGCCTCCATGTGGCTCGAGACTGTACCCAACTAAAACCTGTTTGCACGACTCCTTTGAGCCGTGGTAGGATAGTAATCAAAGCACTGTGGGAACTCATACGAGACAAATGACGATCCCAGGTCGATGAACTAACCTGTACACATGTCACCAGGGAACTGCTATCTGACGTCAGGTATAATACCAACTAGCAGGTTCCCGGCGAGTCCTGTCCGGTGTACTCATAACCCAATGAGCACCTGTATACATCTTAGGTGAACCAACTAACACAAGTGGATTGTGAGACCGACCACCGCCCCTCGTCGGGGTCTCGACTGTATACACTAGTCTACTCTGGAGTATCGATGCTCTGTCTCGAAACTCCCACGACTAGGGACCTTTTAAGGATGTGCTTATAGACCCCAGCTCCCACGTATATGATCGCCCTCATACTGCTGGTAGTCAAGCAAGAATCCTAGGGGCTCTATCAACGTACAATAGTGACCTGTAAGGTCACCTAAACCAGTACACGATGATAAAGATAAACCAGATAGCATACTATCATCTCGAGCAAAACTGTTATATCGGTATAGGCCCTCCCTCAATCATTGCAATCACGTGCCTGTGATCCAATAATTGACTCTGAGGGCACTATCTCCAACATTCTCCCACTTGCACTCAAGGCTAATTATTGCGATGTCGCATACTCACCGCCCGTGTGATACCGAACACCCAACTCCTCTACTAGTCAGTCTCACAAAGCTCGTTTGCGAAACTATGGCGTTCGAGGAATAGCCTCAGTGAGTGGATCCGCTCTGGTGTTTCTTTCTATGTCTCTCTTTATCTCAAGTTCGCGGAGAAATCTATCTCCCGAAATGACCAATACCTGTCTTAGAATGTGTCTGGATATCTGATGGGACCTAGCTCATAAATGAACTCCAAATCCAAACTTCTTAGACTGTATCGTCAACTGAACTTAATCTGTACCTGCGCCATGCCTTCCCTCGGTATCCACCAGGACCACCTGTCCAAAATACTGCCCCTCGTCAGAGGGAAAACTATAACTCTGACAGCCACTCTGCCATCCAGGTCACCTTGGAAGCCTGGAATGATAACTGTCTCACGAAGGAGAATGCTGTTATCATATCCCTAGAACATCAACTTATGTTCTAAAACTGCTTCCGACTGTTTCTCCAAGATTGGATCAATATCAACTTATTGCATCTACTGCAAAAACAACATCTGGTGTGGTACTTGACATCTCATGATTGACTCAATTGCCTAAGCAAGTGATCTGCCAATCATGCACATCCCTCTCCCCTTTAGTCTATAAGAAACCTTTAGAGAGGGTGACTCCATCACCTTCAGGTACACTACCGTGCCAGGAGTCGTCCATTCTAAATACTCATAGAATGCTGTCTAAGTACCCAGATTGGGAAACCACCCAAATCTAGATCTAAAACCATAGATCTAGTAACCAGAATATCTGATATAATATCCAAGTCCCATGTGGAGAAACTATTGTGTGACAACCAAAGTATAACCGATCGTAGTATAGGAACATCACTTCCAACTCTGTGTATGTCATCCAAATACCAGGACATCACACCCTACTACCTCCTTAACAGATCCATCCTCTATTCTGATGAAGTCAAACCTATGACTGTCACATCAGAAAATAGATGATCTATCTCCGCTATATCTGCTTTAGTCTATAAATAGACATAAGCCACTTATCCACCAATGCTTCCGCTGCTCCCACTGACTACGACAACCCTCTGGCAGAGTCATATAGACGTTCACTTCTAAAGCTAGTTCAGAACGACGCTATACTCATCCTCCTGCCGGGTCTCACAGTCTGGAACAACAGCAATGGAAAGTCTGGGTAAACAAGAACCTCCATGCCACCGTCCTTGAGCATACCGAAGTACCTCTCGAGCGCCTGAGGTTACCCACCATATCTGCGGAGTGGCCAATGGAATGTCAAACCAGATTGAATCTTTAGGTTCTTATCAAATCTTCAGTAATCGTTTGCGGTTCTGGAATACTTCCAGTTCTACCATACTCCCACTACTTTTTTCTGAAAAATCCATTTTTATTAAAACTGTGACGAGTCAAGAACAATATCACTATTGATCTTCCAGATGGTAGAAAATCAACCCTCGTCATAGCCCGGGTCAACCCACAAACAGCCATTACAGCATCGTGCCTTGAGGTATCCAGAGTCTGGTTTTAAGCATAAGCCGGACAATTCCCTGTATCTTAACATCGTTAAGATATGAATTGTTCTATATCCAATATAGAAACAGAGGCACTGATTTAATTGAACCAGATTCAAATCATGCAGCTGTCTCCAGTGCATGTCAACTAAATGGAGAGAGGCCGATCAGCGTTACTCAACTTAGGAATACTTCCAATTATGAGTAACCTGAAAAAGAAGCAAGTTCTCTTAAACATTACAATCAACTGAACACCATACACAAGTATCTACATTTTCGATCACCTTGAAGAATCCCGATACTTGCAACATCTGGTTCTCTACTTTACTCTTATACCTATAACTCCTCAAAACTTAGACCTTGCATTTCAACGAAACACATATCTAAGAACTAGAGAAGTCATAAGTAAACAGAATATAGTACGAGGACCAACCCCTCTGTCCTAATGGACACTGGACAATATATAATACTCTGTATAAGTCCTCTGAGTCTAATAACTCATTCACTGTGTGTCGTAGGTTGAAAACTGTACCTATGGTTAAGAAGAATTACACCGCTGTTTAATGCTCCTTACCTAACCATCCACTGATATAGGTAAATGTCATAGACATAATTTCAAAAAGGTATATCTCACTCTATAAAAATAGACGTACAGATATATCAATTTGAAATTGATGCATAATAACGGATATTCAAAACCAAATATTTGCCGTCCGGCAAACAACCCAGGTGACTTCCTCAAATATCACCAATTACAACGAATTCCGATATAATGAGAATGATCACCTAATTCCCAATAACTTACTGCCACTCATCATCTATAAAACCATACAGATGTGAGAACCAAACCTGGTAAATACATACCATGGAGCAAGTGTCTAATTGGGAAATCAGTTTTCTTTTAACAGTACACAGTGAAACTGAAACATTGAAATGTTTCGATGGGGTATCCCGGTATTCCTAGTAATGCCTCTTCCATTATCCAGATTCACAACTGTAACCGTATAGTTCGTTGCCACCTCTCCAAATCCCTTTATATGTCTTTAGTCATTACCTTCTGCACACCCCTTTAGGCCAAATGGTTTTCTTCCTTCCCTACCGTTAGGCACCAGCCTATGGATTGGAAGAAGACTATCCAATAAGCATAATGGGTGTACTGTCCTAATCCTAGGAGCACTCGCAATGCGAGAGAAGGTGAAGATAAAAGACAACCGAATAAACCTTATTCCTACTTCTCCTGAACCAGAATCCATCCCCGAACTGGAACAAGTTCCTTTCGAGTTCGTATATAACCATACGGTGGAGTATCCATTAAACTGTGGATCTTCGTAGTGATACGGTGTGTCCTGGAGAAATACAAAGGTGATTTAGGATTGGCGAAGAAATATTTGGTTTGGTCGTGAATATCAGTCGCAATTTACTTTGCCCTCTTACTAATCCCTTTCTTTGTCTTAATTTAATACCTTCTGTACACCGTTTAGGATAATTGGTTTTCTTCATTCCCTACCGTTCGGCACCAGCCAAAGGTTTGGAAGAAGACTATCCAATTTTCATAATAGGTGTACTATCTCCTAAACCAAGGAGCACTCGCAACCTGAGAGAAGGTAAAAGGAAAAGACAACTGAATAGTCCTATTCATTTTCTCCAGAACCGGAAACCATCCTCGAATAAATTCCTTCGAGTTCGTATATAACAATACGATGGTTTTGTCCAATGGAAGTGGACGTTCGTAGTAATACGGGGTGTTCTGGAGAAAAGGGTAAAAGTAGGAGCGGCAAAGAGTTTTGCAACTCTGACAATCCAAAAGCCAGTGTTAAAGAAGGTTCGGTTAATTTTGGTCACTGAGTCATAGTCTAGGGTCGGGTCAATGGTCGCTGCCAAAGAGAGAGAGAAAAGAAACACTCAGCGTGCACTCTAGCCTAGATCAGAATGGTTATCACTTTATCTAATCAGGAAACCTCCCACTGTACCGTTAAATTCTTCCCCAAACCTGAAAGAAGAATTAGTCGAGATCACCCAAGGAGTAAACCAACTCATCAGTGGGAATCGAGATCCAACTATCATCGCATGATAACGTGACGGAATCTGCTCATGTTATCACACTCCAGAAGGTATGCGCATATCTGGCAAGTTTCAGTTTCTTTAGAAACTCCCGATGTGGATTTTTTGTTGGAGATAGTGCCCTCAGAGTCAATTATTAGGTCACAGGTACGTGATTGTAATGATTGAGGGAGGACCTATCCCGGTAGGACAGTCTTACTCGAGATGATAGTATGCTATCTGGTTTATCTTTATCATCGTGTACTGCTTTAGGTGACATGACACGTCGCTATTACACGTTGATAGAGCCTCTAGGATTCTTGCTTGACCACCAGCAGTATGAGGGCGATCATATAAGTGGGAGCTGGGGGTCTACAAGCATATCCTTAAAAGGTCCCTAGTCGTGGGAGTTTCGAGACCGGGCATCGATACTCCATTAGTAGACTAGTGTATACAGTCGAGACCCCGACGAGGGGCGGTGGCCGGTCTCACAAGCCACTGGTGTCAGTTGGATCACCTAAGATGTATACAGGTGCTCATTGGGTTATGAGTACACCGGACAGGACTCGCCGGGAACATGCTAGTTGGTCATATACCAGACGTCAGATGGCAGTTCCCTGGTGACATGTGTGCAGGTTAGTTCATCGACCTGGGGATCGTCATTTGTCTCGTGTGAGTTCCCACTGTACTTTGATTACTACCCTACCACGGCTCAAAGGAGTCGTGCAAACAGGTTTTAGTTGGGTACAGTCCCGAGCCACATGGAGGCAGTGAGCGTATCTTCAGGGGTTCGTCTCTCCCGGTATTGGGGGTGAGGTCGTGCTGTGTCTAGGAGAGCCATTACACAAAGTCCTTGGCCAAGGCAAGGAGATTTACTGGTAGGTATTCCAGTAGTATCTCAGGGTGTTCTGGGCTACACTCCGACACGACTTGTACCGCTTTTGGGGGTCTGACTTTTACCAACCCCCTAGGCCCGCCATGCGATACTCATAGACGAACGGACCGGACTGCACGGATATTGTCACTGACAGGCTCAGTTGGGTGTCGGGGTGAGCTTCCTCATCGACGTCCCATTTGGTCAATAGCTGGTGGCCCGTTACGTATTGGCTTATACCTCTGACGGGCTAGTGGTTAAATCCACAGCCATAGTATTGACGAGTCTTTAGAGTCCACCACACTTTCAGTTACTCAGCTTTCGGGCGAAACGCTGTAGAGGCCGTATGGAGATATGGCAGGGTCCGATCAGATACGTGCGGTATTGCACGCATCAGGATCGGACAGTTTTGTACTAGTGGCCGTATAGTTATATGGCAGGGTTCGATCAGATACGTGCGGTATTGCACGGATCAGGATCGAACGGTTTTTACTAGCCGGCTTTGGTTTAAGCCGGTCCTAGTTTAGTACAGTGTAGATTTTGTCTCATTGCATTTGTATCCGGACGGAATACAGATGCGGGTGTGTATGCACAGTATTGGGGTTTTCCTGTAATTTATTACGGGACCAGTTTTCTGGAGTTGCCAGTTTGCATTCCGTTCCGGCCGGTTTTCCTTTGTTCTTTCCCGGCCGGACTTTCCCGATGGAGGGGGTTATTTGCAATTGTGCAAATAACATTTGTGGAGGGGGTTTCTTGAATATATATTGATTATGATAGCTTTCTTTTCTTTGCACCATAACTTGCTTTGACTTGTTTTAAAGTGAAGTGAAAGGTTATGGTGGCATAGTGTTTTTAAGCATGGTTGATGTTTTGTTGACCTTGGATGTGGTCACCCCTCTCTTGCTCCTACACTCACCTCCCTCTTGCTATCATATTATCATTCCTCCACCATTCTCATTCTCACTAGATGATAAGTCTTTCAAGAAAGTGAGAAGAAAATGAGAGAGCTTCATTCTTGAGAGTTTCCTTCTTGATCTTGCTTTCATGCAAGGAAAAATGAAAGCACCATATTTTCCTTGTCCTCTTTCCTCCATCATGGCAACAAAACCCCATTGAGACAAAGCGTATTCTACACTACATTCTACAGCACTTCTTGAGCATGTCGAGTTGCCGGCTTCATGCTCGAGTTGCCTCGGTATTGAGGCGGGAGCCCGTAAAAGACGAAGGCGATGTGGTGCCCTTTCCGGCGAGGAGGCGACGATGTGGACGGAGATCCCGCGAGGAGATCGGAGTGGAGATGAAGACCGGAGGACTTGGATCGTCGGTATACATTTCTTCCCTTTCTTATTGTAGCGTAGACTTGTTAATGGTTACGATCCGGAGTTTAGTGCGCGGTAGTGCCGGTTTGCAAAGTCCGCAAATTTTTTAAGTTTATCACCGTTTCCGCATTCCGGCGTCGGATTGACGGCCGGGGCGCCGCCGTGCACTTACAGTGGTATCAGAGCCTCGCCATTAACTTCGTCTAGCTTTTGTGTAATGTGTTTTACGTTTCCGATCGAACAAAATCCCGAAAACCCGTATTTCTTTGCACATCAGTTTCTGTCGAATTTTTTTTGAGTCCAAAAATTTTTCAGGTGGTCTCAGAATGATGTGCAGGGAAAACTAAGCTCACTGTTAAAATTTGGTTCAAGGATCTCTTCATACCGCCGCGGAAGGGCGGCCAAACCCCTAGTTTGGCCGCGCTTCCGCCGCGTATATTACTGTTCACAACCCCAAATTTTTCCAGTGTGTTTCTGAGTGATAATTGTGGTTTTTGGAATATTAAAATTGGGCCCAGATTTTCTGTGGTTGCTACAGTTTTGTTTGGGGGCCCACTTGTTAATGTTTGATCAATCGGAAAATTTTAAACACATTTTTCACAGTGTTTACATTATATCTGCGACCGTGAATGTCACTCGATCGGTAAATCCGGTCTAACTGCTATAGCCCGGTTAGACGGATTTGCGAGCGTGACTTTCACGTTGATGTTCTATGTATTTGCTGTGATGTTGCGGATCGGTCGTGGGGGATAGCCTGGATGCAATGCTAGTACTGTTTTGTTGTATTATGTACATTTGATATTGCGGGGCGAGCGTCCGACATGTGGACTGCCGTCACTGCCTGATTGTATTATTATTTTGGGGCACGACCTGGTTGCGGTCGATGTACCCGGTGTATGTATATTTTACTTTCTGTACTAGGATTGCCCCGCGGAGGGGTGCACGGATAGCCGGGTTCTGGAGGGCAACAAGCCCGCATCTCATGGCATTGAGACGGAGGGGGCTTCACTCTGGGATTGGCGGGCTATTCGCCGCACTCGTAGGGGGTACAGGTTGACCCAGGAGGGGTGCCCAAGTTGCCGGATTCCGTGGAGTGCTGGGTGGTCCATTCACGGAGCTGAAGGGGGCTGCCTCGCTTCAGGTTTTGGCGGGTGACTTGCCGCGCCCGTAGGGGTCTAGGTTTTCATTGCACAGGCTATCCACACGACCAGGGGAATGTCGGGTTTCAGTAGTGGCTCTGTGAAACCCGGGGATCCCAGATATCTGTATTGTTTCTGTGATGCTGTTCATTATCTGTGATGTTGCATTTCATTCACGCCTTGAGCGAATATAATATATTGGTATATATATTAGTAGATGTTGTATATGTTTTACATCCGCGCTAGTCCAGTCCCCGCTCTGTCGTTAGTTAGCTAACCTAACGGGTAATGACGGGACCCAGTGGCGAATGCGGATGGCATATACGTACATCAGTATATTTTCGTTCTTTTTGGTGTGATCAATTGATGGGACTGCATTGATTCGGATCAATGCAAAGTTAAAAACAAACCTAATCTGATGTTGTTGGAACACTTTTTCAAAAAGCTGTTATTGCAAGGACGTTTACTTTTGTTTTGCATCGTGGTATTCATTGGAATATCCTGCTCCTCAGTCGACGAGGCAAGGGCCGAGATCCCTTCACCGGGAGTGACCCCTTGGACAGAAGTTTGCGTCAGGGCATTAACTTCACTATAGCCGATTACTTTTGCTTTGCACCGTGGTATTCATTTGGAATATCCTGCACCTCATTCTACGGGGAAAGAGCCGAGATCCCTTCACAGGGAGTGACCTCTTTAGCAACGGTTTTCGTCACTATATTTTTTAAAAGCTATCCGTTCCTTCGACGATATCAAGTTCATTACGTTAAAGGTTTTCGCCAGAAACCATTCGTAGCCCTCCGTCGTTTCATATGGGTGGTCAATAGTATTCAAGCTGTGTATGTTGGCCAAAGTCAAGGCACAGTGATTGGTAGCTATTGGGGTATTCATATGCAGCATAGATAGATGCGTTGGTTTGGGACAGTCGTGCTGCCATTTTGGCCAAAGTCAAGGGTATGTACGGGTGGATTCAAATTAACCTGGAGAATGACGGGCAGAACTTGACATGTGACTTATGATATGTTGGCCAAAGTCAAGGTCATAAGAGCATGGGGCAGAAATCACATCGGGAGTTTCAAAAGTACTGAAACTTGCCAGATATGCGCATACCTTCTGGAGTGTGATACCGTGAGCGGATTCCGTCACGTTGTCATGCGATGAGAGTTGGATCCCGATTCCCACTGATGAGTTAGTTTACTCCTCGGGTGACCCCGACTAATTCTTCTTTTAGGTTTGGAGGAGAATTTGAGGTACAGTGGGAGGTTTCCAGATTAGATAAATTGGTGACCATTCTGATCTAGGTTAGAGTGCACGCTGAGTGTTTCTTTTCTCTCTCTCTCTTTGGCAGCGACCATTGACCCGACCCTAAGACTATGACTCAGTGACCAAGTTGACCGAACCTTCTTAAACACTGGCTTTTGGATTGTCAGAGTTGCAGACCTCATTGCCACTCCTACTTTTACCCTTTTCTCCAGGACACCCCGTATTACTACGAACGTTCACTTCCATTGGACTAAACCATCGTATGGTTATATACGAACTCGAAAGAATTTATTCGAGGATGGTTTCCGGTTCTGGAGAAAACGGATAGGATTATTCAGTTGTCTTTTCCTTTTACCCTCTCTCAGGTTACGAGTACTCCTTGGTTTAGGGGTAGTACACCTATTACGCAAATTGGATTGTCTTCTTCCAAACCTTAGGCTGGTGCCGACCGGTAGGGAATGAAGAAAACCAATTAGCATAACGATGGTGTGCAGAAGGTATTAAGTTCAGACAAAGCAAGGGATTAGTAAGAGGGCAAAGTAAATTGCAACAGATATTCACGACCAAACCAAATATTTCGTTACCACTCCCACATCACCTTTGTATTTCTCCAGGACACTCCGTATCACTACGAAGATCCACAGTTTATTTGGATACTCCATCGTATGGTTATATACGAACTCGAATGGAACTTGTTCCAGTTCGGGGATGGATTCTGGTCCAGGAGAAATAGGAATAAAGTACATTCAGGTGTCTTTTATCTTCACCTTCTCTCGCGTTGAGAGTGCTCCTAGGATTAGGACAGTACACCCTTTATGCTTATTGGATAGTCTTCTTCCAAACCATAGGCTGGTGCCGAACGGTAGGGAAGGAAGAAAACCATTTGGCCTAAAGGGGTGTGCAGAAGGTAAAGACTAAAGACATATGAAGGGATTTGGAGAGGTGGCAAAGAATTATACGGTTATAGTTGTGAATTTGGATAATGGAAGAGGCATTACTAAGAATACCGGGATACCCCACCGAAACATTTCAATGTTTCAGTTTCACTGTGTACTGTTAAAAGAAAACTGATTTCCCGATTAGATACTTACTCCAGGGTATGTATTTACCAGGTATGATTCTCACATCTGTATGGTTTTACAGATGATGAGTGGGAGTAGGTTATTGGGAATTGGGTGATCATCCTCATTATATCGGGATTCGTTGTAATCGGTGATATTTGAGGAAATCACCTGGGCTGTTTGCCGGTCGGCAAATATTTGGTTTTGAATATCCGCAGTTATGCACCAATTTCAAATTGATATATCTGTACGTCTATTTTCATAGAGTGAGATATACCTTTCTGAAATTATGTCTACGACATTTACCTATATCAGTGGATGGTTAGGTAAGGAGCATTAAACAGCGGTGTAATTCTTCTTAACCATAAGTACAGTTTTCAACCTACGACACACAGTGAATGAGTTATCAGACTCAAGGGACTTATACAGAGTATTGTATGTTGTCCAGGGTCCATCAGGACAGAGGGGTTGGTCCTCGTACTACATTCAGTTTACTTATGACTTCTCTAATTTTTAGACAGGTGTTTCGTGGAAACACAGGGTCCGAATTTGGAGAAGTTATAGGTATTTGAATAGAGTAGAGAACCAGGTATAGCAAGTATCGGGATTCTTCAAAGAGATCGAAGATGTAGATACTTGTGTATGGTATTCAGTTGATAGTAATGATAAAGAGATCTTGCTTCTCTTTCAGGTTACTCATAATTGGAAGTATTCCTAAGTTGAGTAACGCTGATCGGCCTCCTTCCATTTAGTTGACATGCGCTGGGGACAGCTGCATGATTTGAATCTGGTTCAATTAAATCAGTGCCTCTGTTTCTATATTGGATATAGAACAGTTCATATCTTAACGATGTTAAGGTACGGGGAGTTGTCCGGTTTATGATTAAAACCAGACACTGGACAACTCAAGGCACGTTTCTGTAATGGCTGTTTGTGGGTTGACCCAGGCTATGACGAGGGTTGATTTTCTACCATCTGGATGAACAATAGCGATATTGTTCTAGACTCGCCACAGTTTTATTAAAAATGGATTTTTTCAGAAAACAGTAGTGGGAGTATGGTAGAACTGGAAGTGATTCCAGAACCACAAACGATTACTGAAGATTTGATAAGGAACCTAAAGATTCAATCTGGATTGACATTCCATTGGCCACTCCGCAGATATGGTGGGTAACTTCAGGCACCCGAGAGGTACTACGGTAGCCTCAAGGACGGTGACGGGGAAGTTCTTGTTTACCCACAATTACCAATGCTGTTGTTCCAGGCTGCGAGACCCGGCGGGAGGATGAGTATAGCGTCGTTCTGAACTCGCTTCAGAAGTGTACGTGTATATGACTCTGCCAGAGGGTTGTCGTAGTCAGTGGGAGCAGCGGAAGCATTGGTGGACAGGTTGCTTATGTCTATTTATAGACTAGAGCAGATGTAGCGGAGATAGATCATCTATTTCTGACGTGACAGTCATGGGTTTGACTTCATCAGAATAGGGGATGGATCTGTTGAGAAGGTAGTAGGGTGTGATATCCTGGTATTTGGATGATATACACAGAGTAGGAAAAGAAACTCCTACACTACGATCGGTTATACTTTGGTCGTCACACAGTGGTTTCTCCACAAAGGACTTGGACATTATATCAGACATACTGGTTACTAGATCTATGGTTTTAGATCTAGATTTGGGTGGTTTCTCAATCAGGGTACCTTGACAGCATTCTAAGAGTATTTAGAATGGACGACTCCTAGCACGGTAGTATACCTGCAGGTGATGGAGTCACCCTCTCCAAAGGTGTCTTACAGACTAAAGGGGAGAGGGACGTGCATGATTGGCAGATCACTTGCTTAGGCAATTGAGTCAATCATGAGATGTCAAGTACCACACCAGATGTTGTTCTTGCACTAGATGCAATAAGTTGACATTAATCCAATCCTGGAGAAACAGTCGGAAGCAGTTTTAGAACATAAGTGGATGTTCTAGGGATATGATAACGACAGCCTCATTCAGGAGACGGTTATCATTCCAGGCTTCCAAGGTGACATGGACGACAAGGAGGTTGTCAGAGTTATAGTTTTCCCTCTAACGAGGGGCAGTATTTTGGACAGGTGATCCAAGGCAATACTGAGGGAGGCATGGCGCGCAGGATACTGATTAAGTTCAGTTGACGATACAGTCTAAGAAGTTTGGATTTGGAGTTCATTTATGAGCTATGTCCCATCAGACATCCAGACACATTCTAAGACAGGTATTGCTCATTTCGGGAGATGGCTTTCTCCGCGAACTTGAGATATAGAGAGACATAGAAAGAAACTACTAAGCGGATCCACTCACTGAGGCTATTCCTCGAACGCAATAGTTCCGCAAACGAGCTTTGTGAGACTGACTAGTAGAGGAGTTGGATGTTCGGTATCACACGGGCTGTGAGTATGCGACATCGCAATAATTAGCCTTGAGTGCAAGTGGGAGATTGTTGGAGATAGTGCCCTCAGAGTCAATTATTAGGTCACAGGTACGTGATTGTAATGATTGAGGGAGGACCTATCCCGGTAGGACAGTCTTACTCGAGATGATAGTATGCTATCTGGTTTATCTTTATCATCGTGTACTGCTTTAGGTGACATGACACGTCGCTATTACACGTTGATAGAGCCCCTAGGATTCTTGCTTGACCACCAGCAGTATGAGGGCGATCATATAAGTGGGAGCTGGGGGTCTACAAGCATATCCTTAAAAGGTCCCTAGTCGTGGGAGTTTCGAGACCGGGCATCGATACTCCATTAGTAGACTAGTGTATACAGTCGAGACCCCGACGAGGGGCGGTGGCCGGTCTCACAAGCCACTGGTGTCAGTTGGATCACCTAAGATGTATACAGGTGCTCATTGGGTTATGAGTACACCGGACAGGACTCGCCGGGAACATGCTAGTTGGTCATATACCAGACGTCAGATGGCAGTTCCCTGGTGACATGTGTGCAGGTTAGTTCATCGACCTGGGGATCGTCATTTGTCTCGTGTGAGTTCCCACTGTACTTTGATTACTACCCTACCACGGCTCAAAGGAGTCGTGCAAACAGGTTTTAGTTGGGTACAGTCCCGAGCCACATGGAGGCAGTGAGCGTATCTTCAGGGGTTCGTCTCTCCCGGTATTGGGGGTGAGGTCGTGCTGTGTCTAGGAGAGCCATTACACAAAGTCCTTGGCCAAGGCAAGGAGATTTACTGGTAGGTATTCCAGTAGTATCTCAGGGTGTTCTGGGCTACACTCCGACACGACTTGTACCGCTTTTGGGGGTCTGACTTTTACCAACCCCCTAGGCCCGCCATGCGATACTCATAGACGAACGGACCGGACTGCACGGATATTGTCACTGACAGGCTCAGTTGGGTGTCGGGGTGAGCTTCCTCATCGACGTCCCATTTGGTCAATAGCTGGTGGCCCGTTACGTATTGGCTTATACCTCTGACGGGCTAGTGGTTAAATCCACAGCCATAGTATTGACGAGTCTTTAGAGTCCACCACACTTTCAGTTACTCAGCTTTCGGGCGAAACGCTGTAGAGGCCGTATGGAGATATGGCAGGGTCCGATCAGATACGTGCGGTATTGCACGCATCAGGATCGGACAGTTTTGTACTAGTGGCCGTATAGTTATATGGCAGGGTTCGATCAGATACGTGCGGTATTGCACGGATCAGGATCGAACGGTTTTTACTAGCCGGCTTTGGTTTAAGCCGGTCCTAGTTTAGTACAGTGTAGATTTTGTCTCATTGCATTTGTATCCGGACGGAATACAGATGCGGGTGTGTATGCACAGTATTGGGGTTTTCCTGTAATTTATTACGGGACCAGTTTTCTGGAGTTGCCAGTTTGCATTCCGTTCCGGCCGGTTTTCCTTTGTTCTTTCCCGGCCGGACTTTCCCGATGGAGGGGGTTATTTGCAATTGTGCAAATAACATTTGTGGAGGGGGTTTCTTGAATATATATTGATTATGATAGCTTTCTTTTCTTTGCACCATAACTTGCTTTGACTTGTTTTAAAGTGAAGTGAAAGGTTATGGTGGCATAGTGTTTTTAAGCATGGTTGATGTTTTGTTGACCTTGGATGTGGTCACCCCTCTCTTGCTCCTACACTCACCTCCCTCTTGCTATCATATTATCATTCCTCCACCATTCTCATTCTCACTAGATGATAAGTCTTTCAAGAAAGTGAGAAGAAAATGAGAGAGCTTCATTCTTGAGAGTTTCCTTCTTGATCTTGCTTTCATGCAAGGAAAAATGAAAGCACCATATTTTCCTTGTCCTCTTTCCTCCATCATGGCAACAAAACCCCATTGAGACAAAGCGTATTCTACACTACATTCTACAGCACTTCTTGAGCATGTCGAGTTGCCGGCTTCATGCTCGAGTTGCCTCGGTATTGAGGCGGGAGCCCGTAAAAGACGAAGGCGATGTGGTGCCCTTTCCGGCGAGGAGGCGACGATGTGGACGGAGATCCCGCGAGGAGATCGGAGTGGAGATGAAGACCGGAGGACTTGGATCGTCGGTATACATTTCTTCCCTTTCTTATTGTAGCGTAGACTGGTTAATGGTTACGATCCGGAGTTTAGTGCGCGGTAGTGCCGGTTTGCAAAGTCCGCAAATTTTTTAAGTTTATCACCGTTTCCGCATTCCGGCGTCGGATTGACGGCCGGGGCGCCGCCGTGCACTTACATTTTTTCCCCATGCTCTTATGACCTTGACGAAGGCCAACATATCATAAGTCACATGTCAAGTTCTCCCCGTAATTTTCCAGGTTAATTTGAACCCACCCGTATATACCCTTGACGAAGGCCAAAATAGTAATACGACTGTCCCAAACCAACGCATCTATCTATGCTGCAGAAAAGTAACAAATAGCTACCATACACTATGCCTTGGCGAAGGCCAACATACATAGCATGAATACTAAGTGCTACCTTCCTGAAATGACGGAGGGCTACGAATGGTTTCTGGCGAAAAACGTTTAACGTAATGAACTTGATATCGTTGAAGGAACGGATAGCTTTTATAAAAATATAGTAACGAAAACCTTTTCTAAAGAGGTCACTCCCGGTGAAGGGATCTCGGCTCTTTCCCCGTAGAATGAGGTGCAGGATATTCCAACTGAATACCACGATGCAAAGCAAAAGTAAACGACTATAGTGAATTTATTGCCCTGACGCAAACTTTTGTCCAAGGGGTCACTCCCGGTGAAGGGATCTCGGCCCTTGCCTTGTCGACTGAGGAGCAGGATATTCCAACTGAATACCACTGTGCAAAACAAAAGTGAACGTCCTTGCAATAACAGCTTTTTGAAAAATTGTTCCAACAACATCAGAATAGGTTTGTTTAGCTTGCATTGATCCGAATCAACGCAGTCCCCTCAATTGATCACACCACAAAAGAACGAAAATAATGATGTACGTATATGCCATCCGCATTCGCCACTCGGTCCCGTCATCACCCGTTAGGTTACTTAACTAACGACAGAGCGGGGACAGGACTAGCGCGGATGCAAAACATATACAACATCTACTAGTATATATATCAATATATAATATTCGCTCAAGGCGTGATAAAATGCAACATCACAGAAATGTACAGCATCACAGAACAATACAGATATCTGGGATCCCCGGGTTTCACAGAGCCGCTACTGAAACCCGATGTTCCCCTGGTCATGTGGATAGCCTGTGCAATGAAAATCCTAGACCCCTACGGGCGCGGCAAGTTACCCGCCAAAACCTGAAGCGAGGCAGCCCCCTTCAACAACGTGAATGGACCACCCAGCACTTCACGGAATCCGGTAACTTGGGCACCCTTCCTTTGGTCCACCTGTAGCCCTTACGAGTGCGGCGAATAGCCCGCCAATTCTAGAGTAAAGCCCCTTCCGTCTCAACGGCATGAGATGCGGGCTTATTTCCCTCTAGAACCCGGCTTTCCGTGCACCCCTCCGTGCGGTAATCCTAGTACATAAAGTAAAATATACATACAACGGGTACATCGACCTCGACCCGGTCGTGCCCCAAAAGAATAATACAAACAGGCAGTGACGGCAGTCCACATGTCGGACGCTCGCCCCGCAATATCAAATATACACATAAAATAAAACTGTACTAACATTGCAACCAGGCTATCCCCCACGACCAATCTGCAACATCACAGCAAAACACAGAACATCAACGTGAATGTCACATTCGCAAATCCGTCTAAAAGGGCTATAGCAGTTAGACAGGATTTACCGATCAAATGACATTCACGGTCGCAGATATAATGTAAATACTGTGAACTAGCATGTTTAAAATATCCGATCGAACAAATTCACCGAAGTGGGCCCCAAGCACTACTGTAGCACTCACAGAAAATCTGGGCCCAAAAACCCCATTTCACAGTCTAAGACCCACTGAAAAAAATTGGTGCAACAAGGACTTATTATGGCCGCGGAACTGCGGCCAATTCATGGGTTTGGCCGCGGTTCCGCGTGTTAGTTATATGTATGCCCAAGAGACCATTACTATACATAAGATGTATATTGTAGTGGATGCTTGGACATATATAGGGAGGACTTTCTTGCTCGACATGATAGTATGCTATCTGGTTGATCTTTACTTTAACGTGTACACTGATTGTCTCTCTGTTACATATTGGTAAAGCCCTTAGGATGTGTACTTGACTACCTGGACTATGATGCAGATCATACTAGTGGGGACATGGTAGTCCATAAGTACATCCTTCAAGGTCCCTAGTCGTGGGTGTATCGAGACGGGGCATCGATATACCAGAGTAGACTATGGTATACCTTCTCGACCCATACAGATGGGCGATGGATGATCCTATATCCATTGGTGTTTGACATCAGAGATGATATACGGGTGCTCAGTAGAGACTGGGTACACTGGAAGGACTCGCCGAGAACTCCCAGATGGTATTATACCTTACGTCAGATGGCAATTCTCTGGTGACACTGGTACAGGTTAGTCTGTAGACCCGAGATCGTCATAGAGTCTTGTGTGATTCCCACTGTGCTTTGATTTCCATCTTACCACGTCCAAGAGGGCGTGCAAAACGGTGGTTTTTGGGTACAGTCCTGAATCACATGGAGGCAATGAGCGATAGGAGGGGATTCGTCTCTCCCGGTATAGGGGATTGATGTTGCGCTATGTTCGATTGGCTATAACCGGAAATCCCTGGCCAGGGTTGCTGAGATTTACTGGTAAGTGTTACCTGTAGTTTCTCTAACTGTTATAGACCTCATATCGACACGACTTATCGAGCTATTGGGGTCTGACGTTTACCACCCCTAGGCGAGATATGCGACATATCAGACGACGAGACCGGACTGTACGGTAAGTGTTACAAGTTGGATTCACAGGAGTGTGAGCGGGCTTGCTCGTCGATCTTCTGATCGCTCAATACCCGGGTGGCCATTACGTTTAGCAGACCGCTTGCGGCTTGTGGGTGTTTGATATGATCATCATCTGCTGCCGGCGTATTGACGAGTCTTTACAGTCCTACATAGAGGTTTCCTGGCTCAAGCGAAACGAAATAGGAGCGCATATGAGATATGTGCGGAACCGAGAATAATACCAGTATGTGATACTGTATTCTATTCTCGCGAATTGTATCATTGGACGGTTATATATGATATAGCCGGGATACTGAATCATGTGTTGATTCGATACATTGATACACTTGATATTAGTCGGTTATATGCGATATGACCGGATCATTAAATCAAGTGTTGATTTAATGATTTAATGTATAATTATATATTTGATATATTACTTTGCATTAACTAGTATTGGTTTACTTAAGATGGATTTTCTCACTTGATGTGCACATTGTATATGTGATATATTTTTGTGCACTTGTTTGTATCATGTTTGATGATACAAGCAAACTTGTGTGTATGTTTCCTTTAAACCATATTTAAGTGAATGGTTAGGGTTTTGTTATCTATTCTTATTTATTTATTTATTTATTTACTTTAGGGCAAGAAACAAAAATGGTTGCTTCTTTTGTTCTTTTGTTGAAGCTTCAAGAAGCTTTGACCATTTTTGTTCCTTTCCTAAACCTAACCATTCACCTGACTATAGTTTACTCTCTACACTTAATCATGGTTGCCAATATGATAAGTATCATATTATTTTCTATTTTTAAAAATACTTATCATATTATCTTCTTCTTCTTCTTCTTGAACAAAGAAGAAAGCTTGCTACCAACAATGGCAACTTGAGAAAAAGAGTGAGAAATCCAATTCTAAAGTGAACCCACTTCCTATTTCTTCATCCTCTACCACTTGCCAAGTAGTATAGGGTGTTTTCTTCACAAGTTTCATGACTTGGTGAAGTTGGAGCTTGATCTTGTGTTGCCTCGACGTAGATCATCTTCGGCATCGAAGTCGACGACCTAGCCCGCCCATTTCTCCGATGAAGCCGACGCTAGAGCCCGGGAACCGATCATCGCAGCAAGGGGACTTCATCGCGGAGCTATGGAGGTGGAGGACCGGATCTACAAAGGTTGTATTTCCGGTCATTTAGTTAAGTTGTTAACTAGTTGCTTGTTTCGCCTATTCTCTAGTTAACGATCCGTATTAGGGTTTCTCGGCACTTGTAAAATTTGAAATTGGCATGGTTGATGCCTTGTGAGACCTCATTAGTGTGCCTATTGTAGGGTTGCTAGGCACGCGCACAAGGGTCTACGAGACATCAACCATGCCCGATTAAAAATTTAGCCGTGCCGAACAACCCGAATACGGAACTTTAAACTAGAGATTAGGCGAAAACAAGCATGCTAAACACTTTAACACTAAGTGAGAGGGATTACAACCTTTGTAGATCCGGTCCTTCACTTCATATGCTCCGTGTTGTGGTCCCTTCGCTGCGATCATCGGGATCCGGACTCTCGAGAGGTTCCACGAAGAGAAAGACGCAACCTTTGCTTCCGATCTTCGATACTAAGATGATCTACCTTGAAGTTTCTTTAACACAAGCTAACACTCATGAAATGATGTGAACACCCTCATCTAAATGGCAAGGGAAGATGAGAATGATGAAGTAGGATTTTTGCTCTCTTTATTTATCTTTTTCTCATATTTTTCCATCACAAAAAACAAAGCAAGAAACTATTTCAAGCAAAGAAGAAGAAGGAGGAAGATGATGAACAATGTTAAGAATCCTTTTGTGATGAATAGGAAAAGAAATGATATGATGAATAATGTAACCATGGTCAAACTAACCCTTGTAGAGATTTGACTAAGGTTAAAGGTTTGGTTAGGTTAAGGAAATATCTAGCATAATATCTTAACAAAGACAAAGAAAGAAAGCTTCTAGAAACTTCTAGAAAACCTTAACCCTAATCAAACCCTAACCATGTTTAATCTCTACTAAACAAGTTGCATTAGTTATCATATCATGTTACAATATTATATATCACATATATAATATTTATCGTAACAAAAGAAAATAATACAATTAACATATATAACATATATATCAATGTATTAATCCGGTGAGAAAAAGAATCTTTTAGTGAGCTAATATTAGTTAATGTAATTTAATATATCATATATATTATTATTCATTAAATTATCGAATCAACACTTGATCCGACAATCCGGCTATATCGCATATAACCGACTAATATTTATCCGTGCCGATTCATCGAATCAACTCTTGATCCGATGACCCGGTTGATATCAAATATCGCGAGAATAGAATACGGTATCTCATATCGTATTATCCTCGGTCCCGCACATATCACATATGTGCTCCTACACCGTTTTGCCTGAGTCAAGAAACCTCTGTGAAGGACTCTAAAGAATCGTCAATACGCCGGCAGTAGGTGATGATCGTATCAATCACCCACAAGCTGCAAGCGGTCAGCTAAACGTAACAGCTACCCAGGTATTGAGCGCTCAGAAGATCAACAAGCAAGCCTGTACATTCTCCTGTGAATCCAAACAGTAACACTCCCGTACAGTCCGGTCTCGTCGTCTGATATGTTGCATATCTCGCCTAGGGGTGGTAAACGTCAGACCCCAGTAGCTTGATAAGTCGTTTCGATTTGAGGTCTATAACAGTTCGAGAAACTACTGATAACACTTACCAGTAAATCTCAGCAACCCTGGCCAGCGATTTCCGGTTATAGCCAATCGAACACAGCACAACATCAACTCCCTATATCGGGAGAGACGAATCCCCTCCTATCGCTCATTGCCTCCATGTGATTCGGAACTGTACCCAAAAGCCAACTTTTTACACGCCCTCTTGGACGTGGTATGATGGAAATCAAAGCACAGTGGGAATCACACAAGACTCTATGACGATCTCGGGTCGACAGACTACTCTGTACCAGTGTCACCGGAGAACTGCCATCTGACGTATGGTATAATACCATCTGGGAGTTCTCGGCGAGTCCGTCCAGTGTACCCAGTCTCCACTGAGCACCCGTACACCATCCTTGATGTCAAACACCGATGGATATGGGATCATCCATCGCCCATCATATGGGTCAAGATGCGTATACGCTAGTCTACTCTGGTGCATCGATGCCCTGTCTCGATACACCCTCGACTAGGAACTTTTATAGGATGTACTCGTCGACTACCGTGGCCCCACTAGTATGATCTCATCATAGTCCCAGTAGTCGAGTACATATCCTAAGGGCTTTATCAACATGTAACATAGAGACAATCAGAGTACATGTTAAGATAAAGTACAACCAGATAGCATACTATCATGTCGAGCAAGAAAGTCCTCCCTATATATGTCCTAGCATCCACTATAATATACATCGTATGTACAGCAATGGCCTCTAGGGCATACATATAACTAACAATCTCCCACTTGCACTAGGGCCTTCTGTTATGGTATCGCATACCCAACAATTAGCTGCGGTTGAAGTATCTCATACTCAACCATCCCATAAAAGTCTCTACTGGGAAAAAGGCCTTTGTGAGTGGATTCGCGCTGTTGTCCTCTGTGTCTACTCTCCTAACCTCGATCTCCCTGGAGATCAACCATCTCCATGATCAGGTGATACTGCCTAAGAATTATATCTGGATTTCTGATGGGACGGTTGTTCCTTGGCATAAGCCACAACTCCATTGTCACATAATGGTAGGAACGAAGTTCATCTCATGAACTTATATATATCCAGACTGCCTCTTTAGTAGCATCCTTGGCAACGATGTATCTTGCCTTTAATCGTCTAGTAAGTCACGGTATCAAGCTTGGAACTCTTCCAACATACCGTCCCTCCACTGAGGGTGTAGACAATGCCTGCGACTGACATTCAGTCGTCCTTATCACTCTGGAACCTTTCCAGTGATTCTCCCCAGGATCAATTGATACCATCTCACTACAACTAGTGAGTGTCCTAACATCCAATTAAATCTATCTCATAGATCCAAAACCCAGGATTTATGAGGTATCATTTGTTAGTTATATGTATGCCCTAGAGGCCATTACTATACATAGGATGTATATTGTAGTGGATGCTGGGACATATATAGGAAGGACTTTCTTGCTCGACATGATAGTATGCTATCTGGTTGCACTTTACCTTAACGTGTATGCTGATTGTCTCTCTGTTACATGTTGGTAAAGCCCTTAGGATGTGTACTTGACTACTTGGACTATGATGCGGATCATACTAGTGGGGACATGGTAGTCTACAAGTACATCCTTCAAAGTCCCTAGTCGTGGGTGTATCGAGACAGGGCATCGATATACCAGAGTAGACTAGCGTATACCTTCTCGACCCATACAGATGGGCGATGGATGATCCCATATCCATTGGTGTTTGTCATCAGAGATGATATACGGGTGCTCAGTAGAGACTGGGTACACTGGACGGACTCGCCGAGAACTCCCAGATGGTATTATACCTCACGTCAGATGGCAGTTCTCTGGTGACACTGGTACAGAGTAGTCTGTTGACCCGAGATCGTCATAGAGTCTTGTGTGGTTCCCACTGTGCTTTGATTTCCATCTTACCACGTCCAAGAGGGCGTGCAAAACGGTGGTTTTTGGGTACAGTCCCGAGTCACATGGAGGCAATGAGCGATAGGAGGTGATTCGTCTCTCCCGGTATAGGGAGTTGATGTTGCGCTGTGTTCGATTGGCTATAACAGGAAATCCCTGGCCAGGGTTGCTGAGATTTACTGGTAAGTGTTACCTGTAGTTTCTCGAAGTGTTATAGACCTCATATCGACACGACTTATTGAGCTATTGGGGTCTGACGTTTACCACCCCTAGGCGAGATATGCGACATATCAGACGATCAGACCGGACTGTACGGTAGTGTTACTGGTTGGATTCACTGGAGTGTGAGCGGGCTTGCTCGTCGATCTTCAGATCGCTCAATACCCGGGTGGCCGTTACGTTTAGCAGACCGCTTGCGGCTTGTGGATGTTTGATATGGTCATCATCCGCTGCCGGCGTATTGACGAGTCTTTAGAGTCCTACACAGAGGTTTCCTGGCTCAAGCGAAACGAAATAGGAGTGCATATGAGATATGTGCGGGACCGAGAATGATACCAGTATGTGATACTGTATTCGATTCTCGCGATTTGTGACATTGATCGGTTATATGCGATATAGCCGGGTTATCGGATCAAGTGTTGATTCGATAAGTTGTTACTAATGATACTAGTCGGTTATATGCGATATGACCGGATCGTTAAATCAAGTGTTGATTTAATGATTTAATGCATAATTATATATTTGATATATTACTTTGCATTAACTAGTATCGGTTTACTTAAGATGGATTTTCTCACTCGGGTGTGCGCATTGTATATGCGATATATTTTTGTGCACTTGATTGTGTCATGTTTGATGATGCATATCTTTTTGTTAAGTGTAATGAATTAAACCTAGGTTAAGTAAATGATTAGGGTTTTCTTTTATTCATTCATTTATCTTTTCATTTGCATTTAAAAGATAAATGAGAAAAGGAAAAGAAGTCAAAAATGGTGGCTAGTTTTGTTTTCAACATGAAGCTTCATGAAGCTTTCATGAAGTCACTATTTTTGTCTCATCTCCTTAACCCTAACCATTCTTTAACCTTGGTCAATTCTCTACACTTAACTTGGGTTAATATTATGATAAGAATAAAATTATTATTCTTTTTATGATAACTCATCATCTTCTTGCTTTTCTTCTTCTTCTTCACTTCATGAAGAAAACCTTCACTACATCAATGGTGGATTGATGATATGAGTGAGAAATCCAAATCTAAAGTCTACCCACTTCTATTTCTTCATCCTCTACCTCTTGCCAAGTAGTAGAGTGTGTTTCCTTCACAAGTTTCTTGACTTGGTGAAGTGAGAGCTTGATCTTGCGATGCTTCGACGTAGATCATCTTTGGCACGTCGTCGACGACCTAGCCCGTCTATTCTCCGATGAAGCCGACTCTAGAGCCCGGATTCTTTTTGGACAGCGGAGACGACTTCGTTGCGGAGCTATGGAGGTGGAGCACCGGATCTACAAAGGTTGTATTTCCGATATCCCATTAGTTAAGTTGTTAACTAGATTGTTTTTCGCCTAGTTTTCTAGCAAACGATCCGTAGTCGGGTCTCTCGGCACCTAGAATTTTTGAAATTGGCATAGTTGATGCCTTGTGAGACCTCACTAGAGTGCCTAGGAACCCTACAGTGGTATCAGAGCCTAGCTAGAGCCTTAGGCGAAGTCCCGACGGAATCAGAAGTCTGATCGACCCAAAACCCCGACTAAGAATATGCTCTCTGTACATTTTCTAATTTCGAGGATTTTTCAACATTAAAAATATGCAGAAAAATGTGCAGGAAATTATAAGAAAAACTGCAGAAAACGACAGCCTGATTCAACAGTACGACCGCGGAACCGCGGCGTTTACCCCCCTTCTGCGGCGGTTCCGCGGCCGTCTGTGATGATCATGCTGTGATTTTTCTTCAGTTGTTTCTTTTGGTGTTTCTTGTGTGTTCTGGATGTTTTTAATAATTTTCCCAGAGTTGCATTTTCTGAGTTGTATTGGGGACTCGGTGTATTCGATCGGACTGTCTAATTTTGTCGGTGTGCGTTTCCGGATAAATTTTAGAATATGTTAAAAAGTTCGACCGGATATAAATACCCACTTTTTCCCCTGCCGGGAAATTTCCAATCGTTGGATTTTTCCGTAGTTTAACGACGTTCTAAGTAGTGCAAGTAACGCGATGGACCCTCTAGAAGACAACAAACCTTAACTCGATTATGTGACCGTCTTGAACTGCCCTTTGAACCTTCGGGTTTGGGGCAGTACGGCGTGCCACATGTGAGGCGTTGGCTTGACCCTTCTACGGCTGGACCGTTAGTACTGAGGCACGAACTGAATGTTGTTAGACTTATTTCATGTGTTGAGTAATATCGGGAAAACTTGGGTGTTCGATTGTTCGATCGAAAAATTTAGCATTTTCTATTTATCCGGAATGTGATACAATAATTGGAATTCGCAAATTGTTATGAGATAACGGAATGAATATTATAAACGTAGCAGTTTAGTCTTACCTGGTCGGTTGCCACGGAATTTCGATGTGATCAAAAGTCCGTCGCAATCACGTAGCATACGCGGATACTCGCCGGGTAAACTTAATAGACAGCCTCACTCCATAGCCCCGACCAAGTGACTGTAGGAGAACCCCGTCGCTGAAAGCATCCGTTTGGGTGCTCGCGGTAGCGGTGTTCCGCCTTGGTGCACTTCGTCGACAGCATCAGGGGTGCGACCGTCTACTGAAGTTTGCGACGAGCATTCGATCAGAATGTCGGGAATCCTGTTGAATTGCCCGACTTGATATTGAAAAGAGTTTTCGATAATGAGACTAAAATGCGGGGTTTATAATTGTTAGGCATGCGATGTCTTAAGAATTCATTTGGTCAGGCATGCGATGTCTGAGGTGGTTGCGGATTCCAACTGTTGTAGTTTTACACTTTCTTTTCTGTGACCGTAAGTGTAATATGTGATATCGCCGGTCTCGTTGCTATATGTCAACGACAATTGGGATGCGCATATTTACTTACGTTGATGACATGTGATGTTATGTGTTGCTGGATATGTTATATTGGATCGTCGTGTTTGAATAGCCGGGGTTTTTTATGTGAGATGAGTGTTTTTCATTTTCATTCATGTAAAAACTTGTATGTAATATTCTTTTATTGGGGCGCTTCCAGGTTGCGGAAGTTGTCACCGTTGTTGTATATTATTTACTTTTCTGCACTAGGATAGACCCAAGGAGGGGAGCACAAGTAACCGGGTTCTGGGGTCCAGTGGGAGACCAACTCGAGGAGTCGAGTCCGGGTCTCCTAACCCTAGAATTGGTAGGGTTACTTGCCGCTCTCGTAGGGGTCTAGGGGTGTGGGATTGGCTATTCATCACAACCGTGGAATCCGTGTTTTATACTGGCTCGTATTGAAAACACAGACGTCCTAGTATATCCAATATTTCATATGTTTCTTCTGCTGTGTTTTATCTGTGATCATGTGATGTTCTGTGACAGATATTATATATAGTATATATGATATATTATATAGACGTTGCTTATGTTTTACACCCGCGCTAGCCCTGCCTCGCTCTGGCGTTAGTTACCTAACCTAACGGTGCAGACGGGACATCGAGGCGAATGCGGATGGCATAAGCGTACGTTATATTTATCTGTGATGGTTAGGTGGACTTAATTGATAGGATATTCATTAATGAGATTAATGAAAGAAAATAAACCTAATTGATGTTGTGGAATCGAATTTCAAAGTAAAAACAGGTAGCTACAGTTCTTGCTTTGCATCGCGGTGTTCATTATAGAACATCCTGCACCTTATTCGATGAGGAAAGGACCGAGATCCCTTCACCGGGTGTGACTCCTTTAGCAATAACTGGCAGATGCTACACACTCGGTTTGTCTTTGATCGCTTCTGTAATTTCTGCTTTGCACAGTGATATATATGATATATCCCGCACCTCATTCGACGAGGAAAGGGCCGACGATCCCTTCACCGGGAGTGACCCCTTTAGCAAAACTAGAAAAGCCTAAAAAACATTCCATTTAAAAAACCATTTGATTCCGCAACGAGATCAAGTTCAAAGCGTTAAAGGTTTTCACAAAAACCAGCCGCAACCCTCCGTCATTTTAGGAAGTAGAGTACTTAGTATTCATGCTACGTTTGTCGACCATAGCCGAGGCGTAGTGTGCGGTAGCTAAGTGATGTCTTCCTACACCGCATATTATGCGATTAGTTAGGACAGTCATGTGGCTTTGTTGACCTTAGCCAAGGGTCATGTGGGCGAGTCAATTAATCACGAAATGACGGGTAGAACTTGACTAGTACCTATGATTTGTTGACCTTAGCCAAGGTCATAGGTGCTAGGGGTAAAAACCATTATCGGGAGTTTCAAGTGTTGAAACTTGCAATGAGATTGCATACCTTCTATATGATAGTTGGATCCCGATACCCACTGCGAGTAATTGTTACTCCTGGGAGAGTTTTGCACTTTGCAATTAGCCGATCAAGTAGGTGTCTAGAAAGGTGTCAACGGGGTTATGCCTCTGGGAAAACGAGGTTTACACTAATTAGGTTTGTGCGAAAGCACGGGGGACCTCCCTCAAAGTACCGACACTGGCCTGGCTAAAAGATTGGCGAACTTGTAGTGTGTAATTAATCCCGGCTAATCTTTCCTTTTAGGGTTTGAAGGAAGATTTGATAAAAAGCAGTGGGAGCCATCCTGATTAGATAAAATAATAACCAATCTTTTCTTGACAGAGCGCACGCTGAGTGTTTTCTTCTCTCTCTCTCCAGGTAGCGACCATATCACGCCTTAATCAAGATAATAATACGGATAATTGACCGAACCCGCTTGTTATACTGAGCTGGGGAACGTTGGTCCCGCTCCGACTTATAATTGTTATAAGACAGAGCAGAAAATAGGGGATTACCAGAATTCCCGTGCCGCCCAAACGAAGAGAGTGCATGCTGATGCATCATCTTCGGGTGTGTTCATTATGTAGAACTGTTTCTCTGTATCCTCTACGTCCTGGGTATGTGATACCAGATCAGGATCCCAGATATGTAATATATTACATAGGGCTACAGAAAGGTAGAGAACTGAGAACGGGTGATAAGTTTCATGAGGCAGAAAACGGGGCAAGTGTTGCAGCCAAGTCTGTTGGTCACTGTCACCCTGTATTACAAATACATTGATTCTGAACGGATGTTATTAGATACCGAACCTGATATACAAAATCGTATCTATCTCTTTATTAGTAAAGAAATGATAAAATTTTGTATTGTTGGATAATGTTTTGAACATTTCCTATATCAAAAGTTGATCGGTTCAGGCACGTTATCTAAAAGCATTAATGTTCTAAATCAAACTACAGTTCTTAGTATACGGAACACACAAAAGAGGAAGAGTTCAGAAATGAACGAATTCTTCTTGAGGTATTGTAGACTAGGTCATATCAATGCGACCCGACTAGCTAGAGTTTCATAAAGATGCATATTTAAATTAGTTTGAATTTACATCTTGTGAAACTCGCCAGTCATGTCACAGAGATAAGATGACCATAGCTCCGTTTATTGGAAACAGAGAAAGAGTTAGTTTACTCTTGGGATGATACATGTTGATGTATGTAGGTCCCCTGTCTACACATGCCAAGACCGGTTCTTTGTACTTCATTATATTCTCTGATAATCTCTCAAGATTCAGACATATGTTCCTGTTGAAACACAAGTCCGAACCTTTTGAGATATTCACAGAATATAAGCTAGAAGTAAAGAACCAAATACGGGTAAAAGTATTATGTCCTATGATGAGATCAAGGAGGAGAATACTTGAGCACGAAATTCTTGGACTTTTCTAAAGGAGAATGAGATTCTCTCTCAGCATTACTCCTCAGCATACACCATAGCACGATGGTATATCGGGGCGGAGCAATCACACCCTATATGATAAGGTGTGCTTTATGATGAGTACTACTGAGTTGCCTATTTCTTTTAGGGAGTTATGCACTTATGAAGCTGCATACCTATTGAATAGGGTTCCAATCAAATAAGTTGCCTACCATTTCATATGTGATATGGAAAGGGATGAGCCCATGTCTTAAGTTAGTTAAGATTTGGGATTGCCCGGCCTATGTCTAAAAGCAAAATCCGGACAAGCTCAAGGCAAGGTCTGTTATATAGAACTGGAAATGTTCCAGCTATACAGACTGCAGCTGATGATTTGATAGAACTAAAGGATTCAGTAGATTCCAACGAACCTCAGCCTCTGCGCCGATCTAGTAGGGTTCCTCACCCACCTGAGAGATACTTCTGTTTCTCTATGACAGTGGGAGCGAGGATTGCATCATGAGATGATGACCCAACTAGTTTCGAGCAGGCCATCGAGAGTGACGACTCTGTAAGAATGGCTGGATGCTTAGTGATCTGAGATGGAATCCTTATACACCAACAAAGTATGGACTTTGGTTGCTATATCTGAAGGGTTAAATCCCCATCAGGAGCAAGTATATCTTGAGAAGATTACTTGGTGTACATGGAAGAGTTGAGACTTTCAAAGCTAGACTTGTTAAAGGTCTACATCATTGACCAGGTATGGATGATGATGAAACCTTTTCTAAGTAGCTATGCTTAAGTCCATCCAGATCCTACTTGCCACGGCTACATACCATGACTACGATATCTGGTGGTTGAGTGTCATGACAGCTTTTCTAAATGTTGTTTTAGAAGAGTGCGTCTATAAGTACACAGCCAGAGGGCTTCGTAAACAGTGGGAGCAGCGGAAACATGTGCAAGATGCTTTATTTAATAAAGCAGGCATCGCGGAGTTGGAACATCTGTTTTGATGAATTAGTCAAAGAGTTTGACATCATCAAAATGGTAGATGAACCTTGTATAAACAAAATGGTAGTAGGGAATATGGTAGCGATCCTCGTAGAGTACGTGGATGACATACTCTTGATAAGAAAAGAGTTTCTTATGCTACGCTCGGTCAATCTCCGCTTATCACTAGCATTCTCCGCATAGGATCAAAGTGATACCTACTAAATCCTGGAATTTGGATCTATGAGATAGATCTAATTGGATGTTAGGATTCTCACTAGTTGTAGTGAGATGGTATCAATCGATCCAGGGAAGAATCACTGGAAGGGTTCCAGGGTGATAAAGACGACTGAATGTCAGTCACAGGCATTGTCTTTACCTTCAGTATAGGGACGGTATGTTGGAAGACTTCCAAGCTAGATACCGTGACATACTAGACGATAAAGGCAGGATACATTGCTACTTAAGATGCTACCAAAGAGGCAGTCTGGGTGTATATTGGTTCATGAGATGAACTACGTTCCTACCATTGTGAGACAATGGAGTTGTGGCTTATGCCAAGGAACACCCGTCCCATCAGTGACCCAGGCGTATTCTGAGGCCGCATCACCTGATCATGGAGATAGTTGATCTCCAGGGAGATCGAGGTTAGGAGAGTAGACTAAGAGGACAACACAGCGGATCCACTCACAAAGGCAAGTTCCCAGAGAGAGACTTTTATGGGATGGTTGAGTATGAGATACTACAACCACTGCTACAGATGGCCCTAGTGCAAGTGGGAGATTGTTAGTTATATGTATGCCCTAGAGGCCATTACTATACATAGGATGTATATTGTAGTGGATGCTGGGACATATATAGGAAAGACTTTCTTGCTCGACATGATAGTATGCTATCTGGTTGCACTTTACCTTAACGTGTATGCTGATTGTCTCTCTGTTACATGTTGGTAAAGCCCTTAGGATGTGTACTTGACTACTTGGACTATGATGCGGATCATACTAGTGGGGACATGGTAGTCTACGAGTACATCCTTCAAAGTCCCTAGTCGTGGGTGTATCGAGACAAGGCATCGATATACCAGAGTAGACTAGCGTATACCTTCTCGACCCATACAGATGGGCGATGGATGATCCCATATCCATTGGTGTTTGTCATCAGAGATGATATACGGGTGCTCAGTAGAGACTGGGTACACTGGACGGACTCGCCGAGAACTCCCAGATGGTATTATAACTCACGTCAGATGGCAGTTCTCTGGTGACACTGGTACAGAGTAGTCTGTTGACCCGAGATCGTCATAGAGTCTTGTGTGGTTCCCACTGTGCTTTGATTTCCATCTTACCACGTCCAAGATGGCGTGCAAAACGGTGGTTTTTGGGTACAGTCCCGAGTCACATGGAGGCAATGAGCGATAGGAGGGGATTCGTCTCTCCCGGTATAGGGAGTTGATGTTGCGCTGTGTTCTATTGGCTATAACAGGAAATCCCTGGCCAGGGTTGCTGAGATTTACTGGTAAGTGTTACCTGTAGTTTCTCGAAGTGTTATAGACCTCATATCGACACGACTTATTGAGCTATTGGGGTCTGACGTTTACCACCCCTAGGCGAGATATGCGACATATCAGACGATCAGACCGGACTGTACGGTAGTGTTACTGGTTGGATTCACTGGAGTGTGAGCAGGCTTGCTCGTCGATCTTCAGATCGCTCAATACCCGGGTGGCCGTTACGTTTAGCAGACCGCTTGCGGCTTGTGGATGTTTGATACGATCATCATCCGCTGCCGGCGTATTGACGAGTCTTTAGAGTCCTATACAGAGGTTTCCTGGCTGAAGCGAAACGAAATAGGAGTGCATATGAGATATGTGCAGGACCGAGAATGATACCAGTATGTGATACTGTATTCGATTCTCGCGATTTGTGACATTGATCGGTTATATGCGATATAGCCGGGTTATCGGATCAAGTGTTGATTCGATAAGTTGTTACTAATGATACTAGTCGGTTATATGCGATATGACCGGATCGTTAAATCAAGTGTTGATTTAATGATTTAATGCATAATTATATATTTGATATATTACTTTGCATTAACTATTATCGGTTCACGTAAGATGGATTTTCTCACTCGGGTGTGCGCATTGTATATGGGATATATTTTTGTGCACTTGATTGTATCATGTTTGATGATGCATATCTTTTTGTTAAGTGTAATGAATTAAACCTAGGTTAAGTAAATGATTAGGTTTTCTTTTATTCATTCATTTATCTTTTCATTGGCATTTAAAAGATAAATGAGAAAAGGAAAAGAAGTCAAAAATGGTGGCTAGTTTTGTTTTCAACATGAAGCTTCATGAAGTCACCATTTTTGTCTCATCTCCTTAACCCTAACCATTCTTTAACCTTGGTCAATTCTCTACACTTAACTTGGGTTAATATTATGATAAGAATAAAATTATTATTCTGTTTATGATAACTCATCATCTTCTTGCTTTTCTTCTTCTTCTTCACTTCATGAAGAAAACCTTCACTACATCAATGGTGGATTGATGATATGAGTGAGAAATCCAAATCTAAAGTCAACCCACTTCCTATTTCTTCATCCTCTACCTCTTGCCAAGTAGTAGAGTGTGTTTTCTTCACAAGTTTCTTGACTTGGTGAAGTGAGAGCTTGATCTTGCGATGCTTCGACGTAGATCATCTTCGGCACGTCGTCGACGACCTAGCCCGTCTATTCTCCGATGAACCGACTCTGGAGCCCGGATTCTTTTTGGACAGCGGAGACGACTTCGTTGCGGAGCTATGAAGGTGGAGCACCGGATCTACAAAGGTTGTATTTCCGATATCCCATTAGTTAAGTTGTTAACTAGATTGTTTTTCGCCTAGTTTTCTAGCAAACGATCCGTAATCGGGTCTCTCGGCACATAGAATTTTTGAAATTGGCATGGTTGATTCCTTATGAGACCTCACTAGAGTGCCTAGGAACCCTACATCATTTTGATCCTATATGGAGAATCCTTGTGATAAGTGGAGATTGACCGAGCGTAGCATAGGAAACTCCTTCCCTATCAAGAGTATGTCATCTACGTACTCTACGAGGATCACCACCATACTCTCTACTACCTTTTCGTATATACAAGGTTCATCTACCATTTTGATGAAGTCAAACTCTTTGACTACCATATCAAAACAGATGTTCCATCTCCGCGATGCCTGCTTTATCCTATAAAGCATCTTGCACACATTTCCGCTGCTCCCACTGTCTACGAAGCCCTCTGGCTGTGTACTTATAGACGCTATCTTCTAAAACATCATTTAGAAAAGCAGTCGTGACACTCAACCACCAGATATCGTAGTCATGGTATGTAGCCGTGGCAAGTAGGATCTGGATCGACTTAAGCATAACTTTGAAAGTCCCAACTTTTCCATGTACACCAAGTAACCTTCTCAAGATATACTCGCTCCTGATGGGGTTTTAACCCTTCAGATAAAGCAACCAAAGTCCATACTTTGTTGGTGTATAAGGATTCCATCTCAGATCGATAAGCATCCAGCCATTCTCACAGAGTCCCACTCCTGATGGCCAGCTCGAAACTAGTTGGGTCATCATCTCATGATGCAATCCTCGCTCCCACTGTCATAGAGAAACTAAAGTATCTCTCAGGTGGGTGAGGAACCCTACTAGATCGGCGGAGAGGCTGAGGTTCGTTGGAAACTATTGAATCTTTTGGTTCTACCAAATCATCAGCTGCAGTTTGTATAGCTGGAACCCTTCCAGTTCTACATAACAGACCTTACCTCGAGCTTGTCCGGATTTTGCTTTTAAAACATAGGCCGGACAACCCCAATCTTAACCAACTTAAGATATGGGCTCTTTGCTTTCCATATCACATATGAAGTAGTAGGCAACTGATTTGATTTGAACCCTTATTCAATAGGTATGCAGCTTCTCAAGTGCATAACTACCAAAAGGAAATAGGAAACTCAGTAGTACTCATCATAGAGCACACCATATCACATAGGGTGCTATCGCTCTGCCCCGATACACCGACGTGCTGTGGTATATACGAAGGAGTAATGCTGAGAGAGAATCTCATTCTCCTTTAGAATAGACCAGGAATTCCGTGCTAAAGTATTCTCCTCCTTGATCTCATCAAAGGATATAATACTTATACCCGTTTTTGGTTCTCTACTTCTGACTTATATTCTGTGAATATCTCAAAAGCTTCGGACTTGTGTTTCAACAGAAACACATGTTTGAATCTTGGGAGATTATCAGAGAACGTAATGAAGTAAAAAGAACCGGTCTTGGCATATGTAGACAGGGGACCTTCGTACATCAGCATGTATCAATCCCAAGAGTTCACTAACTCTTTCTCTGTTTCCAATAAACAGAGCTATGGTCATCTTATCTTTGTGACATGACCGGCAAGTTTCACAAGATGTAAATTCAAACTAATTTAAATATGCATCTTTATGTAACTTCAGCTAGTCGGGTCGCATTGATATGACCTAGTCTACAATACCTCAAGAAGGATTCGTTCATATCTGAACTCTTCCTCTTGTGTGTGTTCCGTATACTAAGAACTGTAGTTTGATTTAGAACGTCAATGCTTTTAGATAACGTGCCTGAACCGATCAACTCTTGATATAGGAAATGTTCAAAACACTATCCATACTATACAAAATTATATCCTTCTTTACTTATAAAGAGACTGATATGATTTTGTATATCAGGTTCGGTATCTAATAACATTCGTTCAGAATCAATGTATTCTGGTAATACAGGGTGACAGTGACCAACAGACTTGGCTGCAACACTTGCACCATTTTCTGTCTCATGAAACTTATCACCCGTTCTCAGTTCTCTACCTTTCTGTAGCCCATGTAAACAGATTATATATGTGGGATCCTGATCCGGTATCTCATACCCAGGACGTAAAGGATACTGAGAAACAGTTCTCTGTAATGAACACACCCGAAGAAGATGCATCAACATGCACTTTCTTCGTTTGGGCGGCACGGGAAATCTGGTATTCCCCAATTTCCTGCTCTATCTTATAACAATTATAAGTTGGAGCGGGACCAACGTTCCCCAGCTCAGTATAACAAGCGGGTTCGGTCAATATATCCATTTTATTATCTTGATTAAGGCGTGATATGGTCGCTACCTGGAGAGAGAGAGAAGAAAACACTCAGCGTATGCTCTTGCAAGATTAGATTGGTTATCTAATATATCTAATCAGGATGTCTCCCACTGTTTTAATCAAATCTTCCTTCAAACCCTAAAAGGAAAGACTAGCCGAGATTAATTACACGCTACAAGTTCGCCAATCTTTCAGCCAGGCCAGTGTCGGTACTTTGAGGGAGGTCCCCCGTGCTATCGCACGAACCTAATTAAAGTAAACCTCATTTTCCCAGACGCATAACCCCGTTGACACTTTTCTAGACACCTACTTGATCGGCTAATTGTAATGTGTAAAACTCTCCCAGGAGTAACAATTACTCGCAGTGGGTATCGGGATCCAACTATCTCATAGAAGGTATGCAATCTCATTGCAAATTTCAACACTTGAAATTCCCAATAATATTTTACCCCTAGTGACTTATGACCTTAACTATGGTCAACAAATCATAAGCACTAGTCAAGTTCTACCCGTCATTTCTTGATTAATTAGACCCACCCATATGACCCTTAACTAAGGTCAACAAAGTCATATGACTGTCCTAACTAATCGCATCATATGCTATATAGGAAGACATCACTTAGCTACCGTACACTTTGCCTTAACTAAGGTCAACAAACACAGCACGAATACTAAGTACTCTGCTTCCTAAAATGACGGAGGGTTACGACAGGTTTTTAGAAAACCCTGAGCGTAATGAACTTGATATCGTCGTAGAATCGAGTGATTTTAAATGGAGTCACTCCCGGTGAAGGGATCGTCGGCCCTTTCCTCATCGAATAAGGTGCAGGATATTTCACAAATATCACTATGCAAAGCAAGAACTATAGAAGCAATCAAAAGACAAACCGAGTTTGTAGCATCTGCCAGTTATTGCTAAAGGAGTCACTCCCGGTGAAGGGATCTCGGTCCTTTCCTTATCGAATAAGGTGCTGGATGTTCTACAAGGAACACCGCGATGCAAAGCAAGAACCGTAGCTACCAGTTTTTAAAACAAGTTTCTACAACATCTTAGGTTTCTTTTATTTCATTAATCTCATTAATGAAGTCCCATTTTAATATGCTTCACAATCATCTCTTTTGAAACGAAATCTGCAATATAACATATATCTCATATATATAATATAAACATTCGTCACAGGCAGTAATATGATCTCATCACAGAACATTGCAGCAGAAGAACTTATATGAAAAATTGGATATACTAGGACGTCTGTGTTTTCAATACGAGCCTATATAAAACACGGATTCCACGGTCGCGATGAATAGCCAAACCCACATCCCTAGACCCCTACGAGAGCGGCAAGTAACACTGCCAATTCTAGGGTTAGGAGACCCGGTCTCGACTCCTCGAGATGGTCTCCCACAGGACCCTAGAACCCGGTTACTTGTGCTCCCCTCCTTGGGTCTACCTAATGCGGAAAATTAAATAATATACAACGGTGACATCTTCCGCTACCTGGAAGTGCCCCCAATAAAAGAATATTACATACAAATGAATTTTACATGAATGAAAAAGAAAAACTCTCATCTCACATAAAACCCCCGGCTATTCAAACGCGACGATCCAATATAACATATCACAGCAACACATAATATCTCATATCATCAACGTAAGCAAGTATGCGTATCCCGATTGTCGTTGATGTATAGCAACGAAGCCGGCGATACACCACATACTACGCTTACGGTCACAGAAAAGAAAGTGTAAAACTACAACAGTTGGAATCCGCAACCTCCTTAGACATCACATGCCTAACCAAATGAATTCCTTATAAACCCCGCATTTTAATCTCATTATCGAAAACTCTTTTCAATATCAAGTCGGGCAATTCAACAAGATTCCCGACGTCCTGATCGAATGCTCGTCGCAAACTTTAGTAGACGGCCGCACCCCCGATACCGTCGACGAAGTGCACCAAGGCAGAACACCGCTACCGGGAGCAACCGAACGGATGCTTTCGGCGACGGGGTTCTCCTACAGTCACTTGGTCGGGGCTATGGGGCGTGGCTGTCTATTAAGTTTACCCAGCGAGTATCCGCGTACACTACGTGATTGCGACGGACTTTTGATCACATCAAAATTCTGTGGCAACCGATCATCTGAGACTAAACTGCTATGTTTATAATATTCAAATTAGTTATCTCATAACTACCTGTGGATTCCAAATATTGTATCGCATTCCAGATAAATAGAAAAAGTTAAAATTTCCGATCGAATCATCAAACACCCAAGATTTCCCCAATATATCTCAACACTTGAAATCAGTTTAAAAACATTCATCACATGCCACAGTACCAATGGTCCAGCCGTAGAAGGGTCAAGCCAACGCCTCACATGTGGCACGCCGTACTGCCCCAAACCCTAAGGTTCAAAAGGCAGTTCAAGACGGTCACATAATCGAGTTAAGGTTTGTTGTCTTCTAGAGGGTCCACCGAGTTACTTGCACGACTTAGAACATTCTTAAACACGAGAAAAAATCCAACTTTTGAAAAATTTTCCGACAGGTGAAAAAGTGAGTTATTGATATCCGTTCGAACTTTTTAACAGTTTCTAAAAGTTATCCGGACAAAACACATAGACAAAATTAGACAATCCGATCGAATAATTGAATCCCCAAAACAACCCCAGAAAAACTCAACTATTGAGTAAAAATAAAAATTTCCAGAAGACTCAGCACTTCAAGACAAGAATTACTGTGTAAGCCACGTGGTGTAACTCAGCCAAATGGCCGCGGAACCGCCGCGAATAACAGGGATAGGCCGCGGTTCCGCGCCTTATTTGTCGAGTTAAAACCACGTGCTTCACAGTATCTCATACAATTCCCTGCTGAATTTTTTGGCAATTTTTAATTCCCAAAAATCCAAACTTTCAGAAAATTTCCAGAGAAGGGGTTTGTTCGGGTTTTCCGGGTTCGATCGTACTTCAAACTTCGTCTAGACTTCGCCTAAAGCTCTAGCTTGGCTCTGATACCACTGTAGGGTTGCTAGGCACGCGCACAAGTGTCTACGAGGCATCAACCATGCCCGATTAAAAATTTAGCCGTGCCGAACAACCCGAATACGGAACTTTAAACTAGAGATTAGGCGAAAACAAGCATGCTAAACACTTTAACACTAAGTGAGAGGGATTACAACCTTTGTAGATCCGGTCCTTCACTTCATATGCTCCGTGTTGTGGTCCCTTCGCTGCGATCATCGGGATCCGGACTCTCGAGAGGTTCCACGAAGAGAAAGACGCAACCTTTGCTTCCGATCTTCGATACTAAGATGATCTACCTTGAAGTTTCTTTAACACAAGCTAACACTCATGAAATGATGTGAACACCCTCATCTAAATGGCAAGGGAAGATGGGGATGATGAAGTAGGATTTTTGTTCTCTTTATTTATCTTTTTCTCATATTTTTCCATCACAAAAAACAAAGCAAGAAACTATTTCAAGCAAAGAAGAAGAAGGAAGAAGATGATGAACAATGTTAAGAATCCTTTTGTGATGAATAGGAAAAGAAATGATATGATGAATAATGTAACCATGGTCAAACTAACCCTTGTAGAGATTTGACTAAGGTTAAAGGTTTGGTTAGGTTAAGGAAATATCTAGCATAATATCTTAACAAAGACAAAGAAAGAAAGCTTCTAGAAACTTCTAGAAAACCTTAACCCTAATCAAACCCTAACCATGTTTAATCTCTACTAAACAAGTTGCATTAGTTATCATATCATGTTACAATATTATATATCACATATATAATATTTATCGTAACAAAAGAAAATAATACAATTAACATATATCGCATATATATCAATGTATTAATCCGGTGAGAAAAAGAATCTTTTAGTGGGATAATATTAGTTAATGTAATTTAATATATCATATATATTATTATTCATTAAATTATCGAATCAACACTTGATCCGACAATCCGGCTATATCGCATATAACCGGCTAATATTTATCCGTGCCGATTCATCGAATCAACACTTGATCCGATGACCCGGTTGATATCAAATATCGCGAGAATAGAATACGGTATCTCATATCGTATTATCCTCGGTCCCGCACATATCACATATGTGCTCCTACTCCGTTTTGCCTGAGTCAAGAAACCTCTGTATAGGACTCTAAAGAATCGTCAATACGCCGGCAGTAGGTGATGATCATATCAATCACCCACAAGCTGAAAGCCGTCAGCTAAACGTAACAGCTACCCAGGTATTGAGCGCTCAGAAGATCAACAAGCAAGCCTGTACATTCTCCTGTGAATCCAAACAGTAACACTCTCGTACAGTCCGGTCTCGTCGTCTGATATGTTGCATATCTCGCCTAGGGGTGGTAAACGTCAGACCCCAGTAGCTTGATAAGTCGTGTCGATTTGAGGTCTATAACAGTTCGAGAAACTACTGATAAAACTTACCAGTAAATCTCAGCAACCCTGGCCAGGGATTTCCGGTTATAGCCAATCGAACACAGCACAACATCAACTCCCTATACCGGGAGAGACGAATCCCCTCCTATCGCTCATTGCCTCTATGTGATTCGGGACTGTACCCAAAAGCCACCTTTTTACATGCCCTCTTGGACGTGGTATGATGGAAATCAAAGCACGGTGGGAATCACACAAGACTCTATGACGATCTCGGGTCGACAGACTACTCTGTACCAGTGTCACCGGAGAACTGCCATCTGACGTATGGTATAATACCATCTGGGAGTTCTCGGCGAGTCCGTCCAGTGTACCCAGTCTCCACTGAGCACCCGTACACCATCCTTGATGTCAAACACCGATGGATATGGGATCATCCATCGCCCATCATATGGGTCAAGATGCGTATACGCTAGTCTACTCTGGTGCATCGATGCCCTGTCTCGATACACCCTCGACTAGGAACTTTTATAGGATGTACTCGTCGACTACCGTAGCCCCACTAGTATGATCTCATCATAGTCCCAGTAGTCGAGTACATATCCTAAGGGCTTTATCAACATGTAACATAGAGACAATCAGAGTACATGTTAAGATAAAGTACAACCAGATAGCATACTATCATGTCGAGCAAGAAAGTCCTCCCTATATATGTCCTAGCATCCACTACAATATACATCGTATGTACAGCAATGGCCTCTAGGGCATACATATAACTAACACCTAGGAACCCTACAGTGGTATCACAGCCTAGCTAGAGCCTTAGGCGATGCGTAGACGGAGTTAGAAGTCCGATCGAACCGAAACCCTAATACAAAAATGCTCTCTGTACATTTTTTTAAATCGGGGATTTTTGAGAATTAAAAATATGCAGAAAAATCAGCAGGAATATCTAAGACTTACTGTGAATTTCGAACACTTGATTCCATCAAATCGCGGCGGAACCGCGGCATTAGCATGGCTAATGCGGCGTTTCCTCGGCCAATTAGTCGCTTCTTCAGTTGATTTTTGCACAGTAATTCCTATATTTCAGTGCTGAATTTTCTGGGAATTTTTAATATTTACTCAAAAGTTAAGTATTTTGGGTTGTATTGGGAGTTCGTAGATTCGATCGGATTGTCAAACTTTGTCTATGTGTTTTTCCGGATAATTTTTGAATATGTTAAAAAGTTCGACTGGATATGAATACCCACTTTTTCCCCTGTCGGGAAATTTCCAATTATTGGATTTTTCCGTGGTTTAAATACGTTCTAAGTAGTGCAAGTAATGCGATGGTCCCTCTAGAAGACAACAAACCTTAACTCGATTATGTGACCGTCTTTAACTGCCCTTTGAACCTTAGGGTTTGGGGCAGTACGGCGTGCCACATGTGAGGCGTTGGCTTGACCCTTCTACGGCTGGACCGTTGGTACTGAGGCATGAAGTGAATGTTCTTAAACTTGTTTCATGTGTTGAGCTGTTTTGGGAAAACTTGGGTGTTTGATTGTTTGATCGGAAAGTTTAACATTTTGTATTTATCTGGAATGGGATACAATACTTGGAATCCACAAGCAGTTATGAGATAACTGATTTGAATGTTATAAACATAGCACTTTAGTCTCACTTGATCAGTTGCCACGGAATTTTGATGCGATCAAAAGTCCGTCGCAATCATGTAGCGTACGCAGATACTCGCCAGGTAAACTTAATAGACAGCTACACCCCTTAGCCCCGACCAAGTGACTGTAGGAGAACCCCGTCGCCGAAAGCATCCGTCCGGGTGCTCACGGTAGCGGTGTTCCGCCTTGGTACACTTCATCGACGGTATCGGGGGTGCGGCCGTCTACTAAAGTTTGCGACGAGCATTCGATCAGGATGTCGGGATTCTTGTTGAATTACCCGACTTGATATTGAAAAGTGTTTTTCGATGATGAGACTAAAATGCGGGGTTTATAATTGTTAGGCATGCGATGTCTAAGGAATTCATATGGTTAGGCATGCGATGTCTATGGAGGTTGCGGATTCCAACTGTTGTAGTTTTACATTTTCTTTTCTGTGACCGTAAGTGTAATATGTGATATCGCCGGTTTCGTTGCTATATGTCAATGACAATTGAGATGCGCATATTTACTTACGTTGATGACATGTGATGTTATGTGTTGCTGGATATGTTATATTGGATCGTCGTGTTTGAATAGCCGGGTTTTTTTTTGGGTGAGATGAGTGTTTTTCATTTTCATTCATGGAAAAACTTGTATGTAATATTCTTTTATTGGGGCACATCCAGGTTGCGGAAGATGTCACCCTTTGTATATTATTTTCTTTTCCGCACTAGGATAGACCCAAGGAGGAGGGCACAAGTAACCGGGTTCTGGAGTCCAGTGGGAGACCAACCCGAGGAGTCGAGTCCGGGTCTCCTAACTCCAGAATTAGTAGGGTTGCTTGCCGCTCTCGTAGGGGTCTAGGGGTGTGGGTTTGGCTATTCATCGCTACCGTGGAATCCGTGTTTTATACTGGCTCGTATTGAAAACACGGACGTCCTAGTATATCCAATATTTCATATGTTTCTTCTGCTGCGATATCTGTGATGTGATCATGTGATGTTCTGTGATAGATACAGTATATAGTATATATGATATATTATATAGACGTTACTTATGTTTTGCACTCGTGCTAGCCCTGCCCCGCTCTGCCGTTAGTTACCTAACCTAACGGTGCACGATGGGACATCGAGGCGAATGCGGATGGCATAAGTGTACGTCGTATTTATCTGTGATGTTTAGGTACTTAAATGTTGGGACTTCATTAATGTGATTAATGAAAGTAAAAGAAACCTAAAGATGTTGTAGAATCGAATTTCAAAAATTAAAATAGGTAGCTACAGTTCTTGCTTTGCACAGCGGTATATATGATATATCCTGCACCTTATTCGATGAGGAAAGGACCGAGATCCCTTCACCGGGAGTGACTCCTTTAGCAATAACTGGCAGATACTACAACCCTCGGTTTTTCTTTTGATTGCTTCTATAGTTTCTACTTTGCACAGTGATATATATGATATATCCCGCACCTCATTCGACGAAGAAAGGGCCGACGATCCCTTCACCGGGAGTGACCCCTTTAGCAAAACTAGAAAAGCCTCAAAAACACTCCATTTCAAAATTCATTCGATCCTACAACGATATCAAGTTCATTACGCAATAGGTTTTCAAAAAAACCTGTCGTAGCCCTCCGTCATTTCAGATAAGTACTAGTTAGTATTCGTGCTGCGGTTGTTTGGCATGCGTCAAGGCGTAGTGTACGGTAGCTAACTAGTGCTTATCTGCTAGCATACGATGCGATTGGATTATGGTATTCGTACGGCGTTGTTTGCATGCGTCGAGGGTCGTGCGGGTGGGTTTAATTCAATCAAGAAATGTACGGGTTGAACTTGACTAGCGGACTATGGGTTGTTTGGCATGCGTCAAGGTCATAGCACGCTAGGGGCAAAATAATATCAGGAATTTCAAGTGTTGAAATTCGCAATGAGATTGCATACCTTCTATGAGATAGTTGGATCCCGATACCCGCTGCGAGTAAGAGTTACTCCTGGGAGAGTTTTACACATTACAATTAGCCGATCAAGTAGGTGTCTAGAAAGGTGTCAACGGGGTTACGCCTCTGGGAAAACGAGGTTTACATTAATTAGGTTCGTGCGAAAGCACGGGGGACTTCCTTCAAAGTACCGACACTGGCCTAGCTGAAAGATTTGCGAACTTGTAGCGTGTAATTAATCCCGGCCAGGCTTTCCTTTTAGGGTTTGAAGGAAGATTTGATAAAAACAGTGGGAGCCATCCTGATTAGATAAAATAATAACCAATCTATTCTTGAAATAGCGCATGCTGAGTGTTTTCTTCTCTCTCTCTCCAGGTAGCGACCATATCACGCCTTAATCAAGATAATAATACGGAATATTGACCGAACCCGCTTGTTATTCTGAGCTGGGGAACGTTGGTCCCGCTCCAACTTATAATTGTTATAAGACAGAGCAGGAAATTGGGGATTACCAGAATTCCCATGCCGCCCAAACGAAGAGAGTGCATGCCGATGCATCATCTTCGGGTGTGTTCATTATACAGAACTGTTTCTCTGTATCCTCTACGTCCTGGGTATTTGATACCAGATCAGGATCCCAGATATGTAATCTGTTACATAGGGCTACAGATAGGTAGAGAACTGAGAACGGGTGATAGGTTTCATGAGGCAGAAAACGGGGCAAGTGTTGCAGCCAAGTCTATTGGTCACTGTCACCCTGTATTACAAATACATTGATTCTGAACGAATGTTATTAGATACCGAACCTGATATACAGAATCATATCAGTCTCTTTATTAGAAAAGAAAGGATATAATTTTGTATTGTTGGATAATGTTTTGAACATTTCCTATATCAAAAGTTGATCGGTTCAGGCATGTTATCTAAAAGCATTGATGTTCTAAATCAAACTACAGTTCTTAGTATATGGAACACATACAAGAGGAAGAGTTCAGAAATGAACAAATCCTTCTTAAGGTATTGTAGACTAGGTCATATCAATGCGACCCGACTAGCTGAAGTTACATATAGATGCATATTTAAATTACTTTGAATTTACATCTTGTGAAACTTGCCAGTCATGTCACAGAGATAAGATGACCACAGCTCTGTTTACTGAAAACAGAGAAAGAGTTAGTGAACTCTTGGGACTGATACATGATGATGTATGTAAGGTCCCCTGTCTACACATGCCCGGACTGGTTCTTTATACTTCATTACGTTCTCTGATGATCTCTCAAGATTCAGACATATGTTCCTGTTGAAACACAAGTCAGAACCTTTTGAGGTATTCTCAGAATATAAGTTAGAAGTAGAGAACCAATACGGGTATAAGTATTATGTCCTTTGATGAGATCAAGGAGGAGAATACTTGAGCACAGAATTCTTGGACTTTTCTAAAGGAGAATGAGATTCTCTCTCAGCATTACTCCTCTGTATACACCACAGCACGATGGTATATCGGGGCGGAGCAATTGCACCCTATTCGATATGGTGCGCTCTATGATGAGTACTACCGAGTTACCTGTTTCCTTTTGGAGGTTATGCACTTGAGAAGCTACATACCTATTGAATTAGGTTCGAATCAGATCACTGCCTACCACTTCATATGTGATATGGAAAGGGAAGTGCCCATATCTTAAGTTGGTTGAGATTTGGGGTTGTCCGGCCTATGTCTAAAAGCAAAATCCGGACATGCTCGAGGCAAGATCTGTTATGTAGAACTGGACATGTTTCAGCTATACAAACTACAGCTAATGATTTGGTAGAACCAAAGGATTCAATAGTCACCAACGAACCTAAGCCTCTCCACCGATCTAGTAGGGTTCCTCACCCACCTGAGAGATACTTCGGTTTCTCTATGACAGTGGGAGCGAGGATTGCATCATGAGATGATGACCCAACTAGTTTCGAGCTGGCCATCAGGAGTAAGACTCTGTAAGAATGGCTGGATGCTTAGTGATTTGAGATGGAATCCTTATACACCAACAAAGTATGGACTTTGGTTGCTTTATTTGAAGGGTTAAATCCCCATCAGGAGCAAGTACATCTTGAGAAGATTACTTGGTGTACATGGAAAAGTTGAGACTTTCAAAACTAGACTTGTTAAAGATTTGCATCATTGACCAGGTATGGATTATGTTGAAACCATTTCTAAGGATCTATGTTTATGTCCATCCAGATCCTACTTGCCATGGCTACATACCATGACTATGATATCTGGTGGTTGGGTGTCATGACTGCTTTTCTAAAATGATGTTTTAGAAGAGAGCGTCAGTAAGTACACAGCCAGAGGGCTTCGTAGACAGTGGGAGCAGCGAAAACGTGTACAAGATGCTTTATAGGATAAAGCAGGCATCGCGGAGTTGGAACGTCTGTTTTGATGAAGTAGTCAAAGAGTTTGACATCATCAAAATGGTAGATGAACCTTGTATAAACAGAAAGGTAGTAGGGAGTATGATGACGATCCTCGTAGAGTACGTGATGACATATTCTTGATAGGGAAGGAATTTCCTATGCTACGCTCAATCAATCTCCGCTTATCATAAGGATTTTCCATATAGGATCAAAGTGATACCTCCTAAATCCTGGGTTTTGGATCGATGAGATAGATCTAAATAGATGTTAGGACTCTCACTAGTTGTAGTGAGATGGTATCAATCGATCCTGGGGAGAATCACTGGAAGGGTTCCAGGGTGATAAGGACGACTGAAAGTCAGTCACAGGCATTGTCTTTACCCTCAGTACAGGGACGGTTTGTTGGAAGAGTTCCAAGCTAGATACTGTGGCTAACTAGAAGATAAAGGCAGGATACATCGCTCCTTAAGATACTACCAAAGAGGCTGTTTGGGTGTATAATTGGTTCATGACATGAACTACGTTCCTACCATTGTGAGACAATGGAGTTGTGGCTTATGCCAAGCAACGCCGGTCCCATCAGTGATCCAGACATATTCTAAGGCAGTGTCACTGATCATGGAGATGGTTGATCTCCAAGGGATCGAGGTTAGGTGAGTAGACTCAGAGGACAACACGGCGGATCCACTCACAAGGGCCTTTTCCCAGAGAGAGACTTTTATGGGATGGTTGAGTATGAGATACTACAACCACTGCTATCAGATGGCCCTAGTGCAAGTGGGAGATTGTTAGTTATATGTATGCCCTAGAGGCCATTACTATACATAAGATATATATTGTAGTGGATGCTTGGACATATATAGGGAGGACTTTCTTGCTCGACATGATAGTATGCTATCTGGTTGATCTTTACCTTAACGTGTACACTGATTGTATCTCTGTTACATGTTGGTAAAGCCCTTAGGATGTGTACTTGACTACCTGGACTATGATGCCGATCATACTAGTGGGGACATGGTAGTCCATAAGTACATCCTTCAAGGTCCCTAGTCGTGGGTGTATCGAGACGGGGCATCAATATACCAAAATAGACTAGTGTATATCTTCTCGACCCATACAGATAGGCGATGGATGATCCCATATCCATTGGTGTTTGACAACAGAGATGACATACGGGTGCTCAGTAGAGACTACGTACACTGGACGGACTCGCCGAGAACTCCCAGATGGTATTATACCTTACGTCAGATGGCAGTTCTTTGGTGACCCTGGTACAGGTTAGTCTGTAGACCCGAGATCGTCATAGAGTCTTGTATGATTCCCACTGTGCTTTGATTTCCATCTTACCACATCCAAGAGGGCGTGCAAAATGGTGGTTTTTGGGTACAGTCCCGAATCACATGGAGGCAATGAGCGATAGGAGGGGATTCGTCTCTCCCGGTATAGGGGGTTGATGTTGCGCTGTGTTCGATTGGCTATAACCGGAAATCCCTGGCCAGGGTTGCTGAGATTTACTGGTAAGTGTTACCTGTAGTTTCTCGAACTGTTATAGACCTCATATCGACACGACTTATCGATCTATTGGGGTCTGACGTTTACCACCCCTAGGCGAGATATGCGACATATCAGACGACGAGACCGGACTGTACGGTAAGTGTTACAAGTTGGATTCACAGGAGTGTGAGTGGGCTTGCTCGTCGATCTTCTGATCGCTCAATACCCGGGTGGCCGTTACGTTTAGCAGACCGGTTGCAGCTTGTGGGTGTTTGATATGATCATCACCTGCTGCCGGCGTATTGACGGGTCTTTAGAGTCCTACACAGAGGTTTCCTGGCTCAAGCGAAACGAAATAAGAGCGCATATGAGATATGTGCGGGACCGAGAATAATACCAGTATGTGATACTGTATTCTATTCTCGCGATTTGTATCATTAGACGGTTATATATGATATAGCCGGGATACCGAATCAAGTGTTGATTCGATACATTGATACACTTGATATTAGTCGGTTATATGCGATATGACTGGATCATTAAATCAAGTGTTGATTTAATGATTTAATGTATAATTATATATTTGATATATTACTTTGCATTAACTAGTATTGGTTCGCTTAAGATGGATTTTCTCACTTGATGTGCACATTGTATATGTGATATATTTTTGTGCACTTGTTTGTATCATGTTTGATGATACAAAAACCATATTTAAGTGAATGGTTAGGGTTTTGTTATCTATTCTTATTTATTTATTTATTTATTTACTTTAGGGCAAGAAACAAAAATGGTTGCTTCTTTTGTTCTTTTGTTGAAGCTTCAAGAAGCTTTGACCATTTTTGTTCCTTTCCTAAACCTAACCATTCACCTAACTATAGTTTACACTCTACACTTAATCATGGTTGCCAATGTGATAAGTATCATATTATTTTCTATTTTGAAAAATACTTATCATATTATCTTCTTCTTGAACAAAGAAGAAAGCTTGCTACCAACAATGGCAACTTGAGAAAAAGAGTGAGAAATCCAATTCTAAAGTGAACCCACTTCCTATTTCTTCATCCTCTACCACTTGCCAAGTAGTATAGGGTGTTTTTTTCACAAGTTTCATGACTTGGTGAAGTTGGAGCTTGATCTTGTGTTGCCTCGACGTAGATCATCTTCGGTATCGAAGTCGACGACCTAGCCCACCCATTTCTCCGATGAAGCCGACGCTAGAGCCCGGGATCCGATCATCGCAGCGAGGGGACTTCATCGCGGAGCTATGGAGGTGGAGGACCGGATCTACAAAGGTTGTATTTCCGTTCATTTAGTTAAGTTGTTAACTAGTTGCTTGTTTCGCCTATTCTCTAGTTAACGATCCGTATTAGGGTTTCTCGGCACTTGTAAAATTTGAAATTGGCATGGTTGATGCCTTGTGAGACCTCATTAGTGTGCCTAGGAACACTACACTGCGGTGGAACAGTTGATTCATGTCACCAAATTTTTGCAGAAGTCTTAGAATTCCCTGCATGTTATTCTGCAACAACCTGAAAAATTTTTAGAGCCCAAAAAAATTTCGACAGAAACTTATGCAATGAAAATGCGGTTTTGGGATAAATGTTCGATCGAAGTTCTAAACACATTAGGCCAAGCTAGACTAGGTTAATGGCATGGCTCCGATACCAATGTAAGTGCACGGCGGCGCCCGGGCCGTCGATCCGAAGCCGGAAACGCGGAAACGAAAAACTTTGCAAACTAGCAAACCGACAGCACCGCGCACAAAAATCCCGGATCGGGCCATTAACCTAGCTACTAGCAAACTAAAAGAAGGGTGAAGAGATATACCAAGCGATCCGTGTCCTTCGGTCTTCGTCTCCACTCCGATCTCCCGCGGAATCTCCGTCCGTCACCTCCTCGTCGGAAAGGGCACTACGTAGCCAAATTCTTTTACAGGCTCCCACCTCTGGACCAAGGCAACTCGGGCGCGAAGTTGGCAAGCCGACGTGTCCAAGATTTGCTGTAGATGTAGTGTAGAAACTATTGTCTCTTTGGGGTTTATGTTGCCATGATATTGTGGAGGAAAGAACAAAGGAAATGAACTTGGGATTTTGGTGTGAACAAAGAATGACATGAAGAATTTCCCACACCAAAAGAACCCCTCTCTCTCCCTCTCCAAGATGTGTCCGGCCTCTCTCCTCAAATTGGTGGGGTGAAGAAAAAAAGGAATCAATAAATTAAGAGAAGAAATAGTATCAAAATGAAATGAGAAAAGTCACACCATTTGTCATCCACATCCTATCCATAACATCACCATAAATGCAATGGAAGAGACCCAAAAAGAATCTAATGATTATGAAGCCACAAATGCAAGAAACCCCCTCCACAAATAAGCTTTTTGCAAACTGCAAATAACCCCCTCCACAAGAAAGTCCGGCCGTGAAGGAACAAAAGGAAAACCGGCCGGAACGGAATGAAAACTGGCAACTTCAGAAAACTGATCCCATAATAAATTACAGGAAAACCCCGCGACTGCATATACATGCCCGCATCTGTATTCCCACTGAATACAAATGCAAAGAGACAAAATCTACACTGTCAAATACTAGGATCTGGCTTAAACCAAAGCCCGCGAGTAAAAACCGTCCGATCACGATCCGTGCAATACCGCACGTATCTGATCGAACCCTGCCATATCTCCATACGGCCTCTGCAGCGTTTCGCCCGAAACTTGAGTAACTGTGTGTGGTGGACTCTAAAGACTCGTCAATACTATGGCTGTGGATTTAACCACTAGCACGTCAGAGGTATTAGCCATACGTGACGGACTACCAGCTATTGACCAAAAGGGACATCGATGAGCGAACTCATCCTGACACCCTACTGAGCCTGTCAGTGACAATATCCGTACAGTCCGGTCCGTTAGTCTATGAGCATCGCATGGCGGGCCTAGGGGGTTGGTAAAAGTTAGACCCCTAAAAGCGGTACAAGTCGTGTCGGAGTGTAGCGCAGAACACCCTGAGATAATACTGGAATACCTACCAGCAAATCTCCTACCTTGGCCAAGGACTTTTCATGTACTGGCTCTCCTAGACATAGCGCGACCTCACCCCCAATACCGGGAGAGACGAACCCCTGCAGATCTGCTCATGCCTCCATGTGGCTCGGGACTGTACCCATTTAAAACCTGTTTGCATGACTCCTTTGAGCCGTGGTAGGGTAGTAATCAAAGCACAGTGGGAACTCACACGAGACAAATGACGATCTCAGGTCGATGAACTAACCTGTACACATGTCACCAGGGAACTGCTATCTAACGTCAGGTATAATACCAACTGGCAGGTTCCCGGCGAGTCCTGTCCGGTGTACTCATAACCCAATGAGCACCTGTATACATCTTAGGTGAACCAACTGACACCAGTGGCTTGTGAGACCGGCCACCGCCCCTCGTCGGGGTCTCGACTGTATACACTAGTCTACTCTGGAGTATCGATGCCCTGTCTCGAAACTCCCACGACTAGGGACCTTCTAAGGATGTGCTTATAGACCCCAGCTCCCACGTATATGATCGCCCTCATACTGCTGGTAGTCAAGCAAGAATCCTAGGGGCTCTATCAACGTGCAATAGTGACATGTAAGGTCACCTAAACCAGTACACGATGATAAAGATAAACCAGATAGCATACTATCATCTTGAGTAAGACTGTCCTACTGGGACAGGTCCTCCCTCAATCATTGCAATCACGTGCCTGTGATCCAATAATTGACTCTGAGGGCACTATCTCCAACAGCCATTACCCATTCCGGAGTGGAAATGGGAACAGATTTCGATGGATTTCGTTGTGGGTCTACCCTGGTCTAGGCGGGGGTATGACACCATTTGGGTGATTTTGGATCGTTTGACGAAAGCGGCTCACTTCCTACCAGTGAAGACGACTTTCGGATTTTCTCAGTACGCCTAGATTTATATCGACGAGATTGTACGACTACATAGGGTCCCGACGTGTATTGTGTCCGACCGAGGCACCCAGTTTACCAGCAGATTATGGCAGAGACTTCAGGAGGCTTTGGGCACTCGTTTGAGTTTCAGCACGGCATTTCATCCGCAGACCGACAGACAGTCAGAGCGGACCATTCAGACTCTCGAGGACATGCTCCGAGCGTGCGTTTTAGACTTTGGTGGTAGCTGGGATCATCATCTACCCTTGATAGAGTTCTCCTACAACAATAGCTTCCAGGACACTATTCAGATGTCACCTTTTGAGGCTTTGTTTGGGAGGAGATGTAGATCGCCCATCTGTTGGTCAAAGCTCAGTGAGAGCAGTATTTTAGGGCCACGGATCGTACAGGAGATGACCGAGAAGATACAGCTGATTCGAGACAGGATGAGGACAACTCAGAGCAGGCAGAAGTCGTATGCTGACAGACGCCGCCGCAGATTAGAGTTCGCAGTTGGCGATCACGTTTTTCTGAGTGTCTCTCCAATGAAGGGAGTGATAAGGTTTCGACGGAAGGGGAAGCTTAACCCCAGATTCATAGGTCCTTTCGAGATCCTCGAGCGGATAGGCGCCGTAGAATATCGTTTGGCTCTTCCACCCAGTCTTTCAGATGTTCACCCCGTCTTCCACGTGTCGATGCTACGTAGATATCTTCATGACCCTTCCCACATGATCCAGAATCTGACAGTACAGCTTGAGCCCGACCTTTCATTCATCGTGCAGCCAGTGGAGATATTGGATCGGCAAGTGAAGAAACTTCGATCTAGGGTCCTGCCGTCGGTGAAGGTTCGTTGGCGCAGCCCGAATGGTGAGGAGATCACTTAGGAGACCGAGGGGGAGATGCGGAAGAAATTCCCTCATCTCTTTAAAGGTACGCGTACTTATATATTTTAAATTCGGGGACGAATTTTCTTAAGGGGGGAAGACTGTAACAACTGGGAATATATTAGTAACTAATTATATTTTAATAAGTGAAATTTAAATAAAAGTTTACCAAATTGACTTCCAAATATTTTTAAAAAATTAATAAACATTTTTCTAGAATTTTCCTAAGCTTGCACAAACATGTGCATGTAACCTAGGGTTAAAATTTGTGTTAAACCATGTTTAGGCAACCATGGTGGTCTAACCCCTTTTGTTAAGTTAATTAGTTTTAAATTAAGAATTTGGTTTTCTAAAAATAAAAAGGGATTTAAAATTTTCTTTTGGTTGACTAGGGTTGAGGAAAGAGAGGGCATGATGGGTGTCATGTTAGCTTTTGATAGAGAGAGAGAATGGTGGCTTAAGGAAGGGTCACACCCATTTCACTTCAACACTTTTTGCTTGTCTTTCAAACTCTCTCACTCACACATACACTCATCTCTCACTCACTCACCCTCTCACTCAAACCTTACAGTAGTAGCTGCTGCTACCTCATCCCCAAAACACATCAACAGAACCATAACATCAGCATCAGCTGCATCTGCAGCAGCACTCTCTTTAACAAACAGCCCCTAACCTCATTTCAAACACCCAGCAGCTGCACAAGCAACAACAGGAGTTGCATCAGTAGCAACACCACACAACACACCCTCCACAACAACAACAACAACAACAACAACAAGAGAAGTAGCAAGCACCAGCATCAGCTGAAACAACAGCTTCAGCCTTTAACAGCAGCAGCAACAGTTTAGGCAACAGCAGCAGCAACCCAGCAGCTCCATCCCCTCTTCTTATTCTCCTTCTACTTGTTTGTGAGGTTCCTAGTAGGGTATAACTTCTAAACTCCTTCCTTGTTTGCTTAGTTGTGTAGAAATAGCTTCGATTAGCGATAATTATACGTTTTTGTGCTTGTTTGGGTGATTTGTGTGAACTTGTGTTTAAGTGGTGTTGGTGTCGGGTAGACTAGCCTAAGTAAGTGTTGTTAAGTCCAAGTTAACCTAGGATAACCCCAGATTACACTAAAATACCCTCAGTTTTCAAATTGTATAAAACTTGACGTTTTTGAGCAAAACTTAGCTTTTTGAGATCTGCTGTTACCCATGTAAGTTCAGAATGAAATTAAGTGGACCATAGCCTACTGGTGACACCCTGACCCCACCACCAGAGCCCGACCCTACCACTCCAACCTATGGCCGCCGAAAAATTCATTCTGGCCGCAAATTGCGGCCAGACCAGGGAGTTAGGAGCTAAGGTTTTTGGTACAGGTGTCTGCTACATTTTGTGGGTCCATGGAATATATAGTTTTGTAATATTCTAACCTGGGTAAAATCTGGGGCAGTATGTCGTTTTCTGGTATTTTTAGTTTGCGCGATACGTGCGATACACGAGTGGATTCTGTGATTCAGCGTATCGCGGCGTATCGGGTTGAGTTCTGGACACACATACACGTTCCAGCGTATCGCGCGCACGCACGTTAATTCGCGACGTGAGTTTCTCGTTTCATTCCGATATCGCGTTTTACGAGATTTTGATATATTGGGATTCTTGTGTAATTCCAGGTTTGCAGGCGGGTACGTCAGACGCCGTCAAGAAAGGGAAGCAGGTGGTCGGCTATACTTAGCACGCGACCAGGTGAGTAGATTTAACATCTACGGGGAAATCACCCGTATGGTGTTAAGTGTCAGGGCATGATAGGATGTTAGTTTTATGTGTTCATGTAGACATATTAGAGTAGCATACCTCCTTATATATATAGATATACTGATAGTATAGAACACTGCACTGTCACTAACGGTCCAAGTTGCACGAGCACGATTTATATGCTACACTCACACCGTTAGTGATTGCCATGACACTTACCTTATAGGATTGCTATAAACCATATATTTGATTCTGCTTTATTGACGTTGTCATGATTTGCCGCATACTATCATATGTATATTCATACCATGCACACTGTATACGCACTTTTGTGAGTACCTTCATTGATATATCACTACTTGGGCAAATATGCATCACATGTCTACAATAGTGCACATGTACATGGCTATATTCACTTTGTATACTTATCCATTCACACATCCATACCTATACACATATTCATATGCTACATACATGGATAATATTGACTTGATTAAAACTAAGGGACCGCAAGCGATATTTTCAAAACCAGATCTTTCAAAAGAGCGGTTTTCCCTTTCCTTTACTCTTAGCATCATACGACACGTTGCATGGATTACGCATTGTATTTGATTTATGTAATTTCTGGATTTGGGAACCTGAGTACTATTTTAAGAAAATACGCACTACTTAAAAACCCGGTTTCTCTTGATATGATATTTTAGTACGTCCACCATGAGTTTTCTCGGTTCCAGAGATCTTGTGTGAGTATACCCGATTCGAGGAGAGGTAGGCACCGATTGCGGGTACATGGTGGACCCGGTACGGTACCCCAGGGCGAGAATACTCGTATTGTTAGACGGTGAGCCCGACGGAGGGACTACTACCTACCGGTGATTGGTTAGACCTAGCGATTATCTGGAGGATACCGACCAGAGTCGATAGATGGATACGGGACGACGCGTACTGCCGGGGCTGAGGGCCGATTCCGCAGACGGAGCCCGTGGGCAGATCCGATGGACGAACGCCCCATATTGGAGGATTTGCGTGTCGATGCTGGACACGGCTGATTTTATGAGATTTGGGTGCCGATGTTGGGAACTCACGATTGTATGAGATTCACAGGATTTGAGGGACGATGGGGATGATGGCGCCTGAGTTTTACTGGGATCTGGGTTTATTGATGGACACCGGTCATTTTTCCACGTTGATATTCCATGTAGACACTATTTATTCCCATACTCAGCATTTAGTATTTGACATCTCATCCTGTACCTATTATACCTAATATAGTACACATGCTATACATGATTATCGCATACCCTGCTCATGTTGTATAGGGTTGTTAGATTCCATATCAGACATGATTATTGCATATCTTGCACATCATATGGAGAGACTTTTAGATTGCACTTGTTGCCTGCTGTGAGCATTCAGTTCATCATATAGATGTTATCTGTTGTTATAGGTTAGAGTATCGCAGCACGTACATACTCGCGATTATCTCTATATGTTATCTACTATTCATGAGTTGGCAACTCACCCCCGTTGTGCCACAGTGCTTGCAGGTTGCCCTTTGGAGTAGTCGCGGCTGGCTGTTTACCACACCTTTTGACACAGATACCATTGCTGAGGCATGTTAGCCCTTTGCTATTAGGTGGGTTTTGTACGGTATCTGTTTACTTTTCAGTTGCATCTTGATGTATCTAGTACTCTCCATCTACTTTCATGTATTGACTTAGAGACAGTTGTGAGGACGATGTATGTTATTTTGTACTCTGGTGTCGAGCTCGTTGTGAGTCGACTTTATTTATGCAGTTTTACCTCTTATGATATTTGTTTTCACCTTACTGCTCATTCTTTGATTCGGCATCATATATTTTATTGTGTTGATTGCTCCGCCGCTGGGCGCGATTCTCCCATTGAGGTGCTCTATTTATTTCACATGTTACTTTTACTTATATCTCGCCTTTTACCTGATCTTGGGACAAATTTTTGGAAAAAGAAATGTTGTTAAAATTATTTAAATAATAACTTGGACCAAAAAGGATTTCTCCTTAACAACTTAAAGTTTTCTAAATGTTTCGACAAATATTCTATTAAATGTTTTAACACTCTATATTTTAATGGTTTTGATTTCTGGGTTCGGCTTACTTAGTCACGTTATGCCTGTAGACGTTGCGTGGTTAAGTGCCGGTCACGGGCCGACTTTGGGTCATGACAAAAACAGACTTTCTAACTCCGCGATGCCTGCTCTATCCTGTAAAGCAATTTTCACACGTTTCCGCTGCTCCCACTGTCTACGAAGCCCTCTAGCTGTGTACTTATAGACGCTCTCTTCTAAATCATTATTTAGAAAAGAAATCATGACACCCTACCACCAGATATCGTAGTCACACGTTTCCTCATTCTCTTTCCTCTCTTCCCCTCTCATGGCTACCCTCTTCCCTCCATCTCCTCTACTCCTCACCACAACCTCAATCCCATATCAAAACACCAATTTCCTTTCATTAAAAATGTGTACAAGCTCACTACAAGCATGGGGAACCAAGAATGTTTTGATTTTAAGCACTTGGGGCAACTCAAGAAAATTCTTGAGTTGCCAAATGAGGTATTTCCTGCACCATTATTGCAGTATTAGAGTTTCTAGTTTCTATGTTAGTTTTGAATCGAATAAGCAAGGTTTTGTGAGATTTAAATATTCAAAGATGAGGGTTAGGGTTTTTCTTGAGTTGTGAGGATGCAATTGAGAGTATTTGGTGACTACAAACCCCTTTAGTGATAATCATTTAGAACAAAACAGAAACAAAACCAAAAACCTGGATTTAGAAACTTCCATGTCGGTTTTGTGTTAATTTAGTTCTTACAGGGAATCTCGAATGAACCGAGACCTTAACAGGAAAAACCAGCAACTCCATTAACCTAATAAAGACACTATGAGACTACGCTGCAAATATGAGACCAATCCAAGCCAATTGAACCGAGCTGGCCGGATTTTTAGGTATAGTGGCGGCCACATTGTGGAGTTTGGGGTCAAGGTTGCTTCTGTAGCTCATATGCCTCCTATACAACACCCCAGTACTGTTTGTTTAACCTAATTTCACCTGTACTAAAATTTGGAGCAAGTTTTCATGAGTTGCTGTATCATTTTTGTAACTTTCCATGACATGAAGTTTTGATATTTGTTTTTGTATCAGTCACTTGACGTTTGTACGTCGATATCAGGTGTTGTTTGGTTGATTTGCTTGAGTAGACCATAGGTTTTAACCTATGTGCGATTCGTGTGTCATTTTGGTTTTGAATCGGATTTTTAATGCGATACGATGTGTAATATGTGTAGGCACCCTCGCGGGGACTTCGGATAACAAGGAAGAGCATGGCGACATCGACTTCGGCAAGCAAGGATCAAGGTGAGTAGATGTATATCTACGGGAGAAGTCGGGTGGATGGCGTATAGCACCCCCGCAGTTTCGTAGTGTAGCACACGAATGTGGTATGATATATATACTTATGTGTTTTATAAGATGTGTATACTTAGCAAGAAATGCTTAGGTGACCTCGGGTTAGTTTTAGCGTAATTGTAAGAAAATGCTTTAGTTTAGTTCATAGTCGCGAAACCCTAGAGTATAGTCGTTACACATACACACATGCACACACGTGATATGTATGGGGTGTATATTGTTATATATATATATATATGTGTGTGTGTGTGTGTGTAGATGTGTTGGTACATATATATATATATATATATATATATATATATATATATATATATACTTATACGTATACATGGATGATGAGGATAGTACATGATACTTGGAGATGAGTCGATGTGATTGGGCATGATGCCGTGAGATCGGTGATGTGAATTGGGTCATGTTATGATATACTACATGATACTATAGTGGATCGATGGGCGATGTGTTTTATTCACACGCATCTATAATTTTGGTGGTATCGGAATGTACTAGACTGTAGATCAGTACCCTTAATTCAGGATATGTTGATAATGATACCAGATAAATAGTGAGTTATATGTGATATTTGACCCGTACCCCGATTTGGGATGTCGTACGATGTATCATGATGATGATTGACCCACAATCTTGACTCGAGGATGTCTATTGTATATTTTATCGTACGTGACGCTATTGAGGCGGGATCGCCGACTACTAGATATATCGACCCAGACTTAGGTGAATTTCCTTACTCTTCTGATTAGTCTCTTAGTTTAGTCCTGTAGTTATCAGGTAGATGTTAGATTTGGGCTCGAGTCATACTTATTTTCAAAACTAATGAATCGTTAGCTTTTTAAAGACAGGCCAAGGGATACTATGGATATTTCAAAGGATGTACCTTTTCTTAAATACACCATAGCCACTGTTTTCTAAACACCACGATTCGTGCTATTTCAAATACCAAAACTGTATGACTCGTATATAAAATGTATATTCTTATATGTTGCGTTTACTTTTAATTTTCCGTATATTCTTGTTGTTCGCATCGAATTGCATGCTTAATTTTGTTTTCATTAATTATTATGAACGCGTGCTGTCAGGACACCAGCACCATTACCGATGATGCGTATGTCTACGAACACTTCTTTGCCGTGTCACACACATCATCATCGGTAATTGCCATGACACATACACTTTAGAAGTATTACTTCATTGACATGACTTGCTAGCTGATAGTTCCAATATGTTATTGCTTTTATATGCTAGTTAAATTATTGCATTCCTTGCTTGATATCCGATACATTCATATATTCATTTTCCAGGAAATATTATGGGGCTTTATGCCGGTAATTCACTGTTATTTACTTTTGAGATTGGGATTTCGGATTTCCATGAGATTTCTGGATTTGGAGAAACGACAAAGATTTTATAAACTTATTATCATTTTAAAGATAGAAAAATTGCGGTTTTCTCATGATATGATTTTAGAGGTGTCCACCTTGAGTTTTCTCGGCTCTTGAGCGGTATCATACACATGATTCGAGAAGGAGGAGGAACCGTCTGCGGGTGCATTGTGGACCCGGTGTGGTACCACGGGGCAAGATGGTCGCAGATGATGGCGTTGAGCCTGGCAGGGAAGCACTACTGACCGGTTATTTGTGACGCGGCGGATATCCGGAGGATACCGACGTTGTCGTGAGATTTGATTATTTGGGCCAGTCCGGATTGCCGGAGCCCGAGGTATTGAGATATTGAGATTATATGATAGGGGCCAGTCTGGATTGTCGGAGCCCGAGATATTGGATATTGGGATATATGTTTTGTGTCGATACTTGACATGGATTCTATGTTGATTTCATTGATGATACCTCGATTTTTATATACAGAAATCTCACTAATTTAAGAAAACAGTTTTCTCATTCAAGATGTATTCGGTTTTCATTTGTAATGCAATCGTACATCATATATGTGATATGTTGCTACCTGAGGCTCTGACACGAGCACTTGGTACAACACTTTAGTAGATGTTTACCTCGCCATTATTAGATGCTTCAGGTTATTTATTATAAAGATATTTGTTATGACCTAGGATAGAGTCATACATGCGATTTCTGTTCGGTGATGTTTTCTACTCACGAGTCGGCAACTCACCCCTATTGTGCCACAGTTTCTTGCAGGTTTTGCCGTACAGGTTCCCTAGGCGGCTTTGCTGGCACACTGCTCCCTTCCGGGTGATTGCTTTGGGAGGTGGGTTCACTTGTATCGTGACCAACGTAGTATCTGTATTTATTTCAGTTGTATCTAGTAACTCCATCAACCAGACTTGTATTAATTGATAGGCTTAGAAGACCGGTGTCTATTCTTTCGACCTTAGAGTCGTGCTTGTATTATTATGGTTTTCTTCTGAGTTTTGATCCTCTCCCTTCGGCGTTGTATATTATATTGCTTGCGTGGTTGTGTCCGCCAATTGGCGAAGAGCTAGCTCCCGCTCATTATGTATATTATTCATGTTTGTACCCGTTTGGGGCCAGTATTTACAAAGGAGACTCTGCCGAAATTTTTGGGAAAATGTGATGTTTCTTTAAAATGTTTAATGCGATTTATTTTATTTAAACCACTTGCTTTAAACAAATTTTCCTTCACTTCTTATTTAAAATGGTTTATATTTCTGAGCTTTTGGCTTACTTGAATTAGGTGGGGTCCTATAGACTTCACATGATTCAAGTGCCAGTCACGTGCTATTTTGAATCGTGACAAAATTGGTATCAGAGCACTAGGTTTAACCTTGGATCGAGTCTATATTTGACTATGCGGAGTCTAGGGCATTTATATATATTCGGAACCTAGGCTTGACCTTACGAAACTTAGACTTGGTCGAGGGGGTATTAGACCCGAACTTTCGTCGCATAGGTTGACCTTGGTTGATGGAGTTGGTGACTTAAGTAGAGTGACGTACCGTTTGTATGTTCCGCGGCATACTTACGATACGCTGCTGCCGGGGTTGTGAAAGTTCGTCTCCCTGATTCTCTCCGCTTAAGAAGCCTTAAGATGTACATTTCTTTGCACAATATTCTATTCGTTCATATGATCTATCCTCATCGATATCGGTTGGTGGTTTTTGTTACCACGATTGCTTGAACAGAGAGAGCTACGGCTAGAGTTGTGGTCAGCATGAGCTCGTCTTGGACGAGGACTGATCAAGGCGTAATTCCGGTGACACACGATTGCATAGATGTGTCGTTTTATTGTGTTTTTCGCGCCATGAGCGTTTGATGGATTGCTTTTACTAAAATTTCTCAAACGTGCAGATCAGCACCAGAGGATTGGGCCACTGTTAGAGGCCGGCTAGAATGTGATGACCGAAAATGTATCGTCTATTCTTGAGGATTGAGGCACTGTTCAGCGTATGGACGAATGAGCCAGTTCTTGCTGCAACTGACAAGATATCGCCCCAGATGTTTGAAGCGATGCAGCACGAGTTGTACTGAGAGATATAATAGAAGATCTCTAGTCACTCAAGGATGAATGACTAGGACATGTGGTTCGTTTGCATACCCCGATGCGAGGTCATCAGATTGATTGATTTTAGCTAAAGGAGACTTCACGCAGGTAAGTTAAGAGTCGATAGAAAACGATCGAATGTCAAAAACCCATTTTTCCATGTTTAAGATATTCGGAAAAACATGCAAGTAATTCTGTGAACCCTCTAGAAAAATGAATCCCTAACTCGACATAATGACCATAGAAACAGTTTTGAACCTTAGGGTTTGCAGCAGTTCCACGGTGCCATTAATGAGGCTTGGGTTTGCCCTTCTACGGCTGGTCCATGGGTACTGTGGTATGTACTGGATATTATTAAACTGTGCTCAAGCGTTGAGCTCTCGGAGAATTATGGGACTTTTACGAATCGATCGAAAAGTTCGACGTTGTCCGGATATCATGTGATGGGATACATTACTTGGGAGACTCTAGGTATGATTATAGCCATTGTAGTGCAGTCCATACAGCTACAAAGATACGAGTCCGAATCAGTCGACATTAGAGAAAAGTGGAGTAAGAGTTTCGTACGAGATTTTGATGAGATGACGTTCCACTCCGTCGACATCAGAGATGTGACACGCATCCAGAGGCGTTGGATATGGATATATCTTCCAGAAGGAGTCGTGTTGAGTATGCAGCCATTCCGGAACAAGAAATGGATTTAGTAAAAGATGATAACTTCTGGAAAGTTTGGCCGAAACAAGATTGGGAGAGACCCCGACAAGATCTTTCTGAAATACTGCACGAGAAGACTTGGACCCAAGATCGGTCGTATTACGCACACCCAGTAGGCCAGAATTCGGCAGCATCGACGAGACATGTTATGAGTGACCAGGATAGTTGGCCAGAGATCTTTAGAGGATGTGCCAGAGCGGAACTGTTTCCGTCATCGTTACACATTGGGCCGTTGAGCCGAGGAGCTATGTAACTAGCAATTCGCAGTGAGAGATGAGAGCCTATGGGCACCAGGCGTCAGGCCATGAATAAGAGGCAAGTGGATATCTTGCTGTACTAGCTTTGGATGCACCGACACCTTCTGATTTTGAAGGAAGGACATATCGACGACAGTGTTTATAATTTGCGACATGGTGATTCGAATATCTCGTGTCCTTCATTTTGGATTTCGGTATTTTGGGCGATCTATTTGCATGATTTAGATTTTGTGCACCACGGTTGCACTCGACTTCGATTTGATGTCATTCGAGATGTTGATTTTGATTTCATGCCTATGGTATGCATGTGATTTGACTTGTGCCTTCGGTGTAGTTTTCATTCTCTTCAGCATTTTGATTCGATTTTGCGCACGCTGATGCACACGTTTATGAGTTTATATACCACGGTATACCTGATTTGGATTGACGTATGTTGTATACCGTAGATTTTGATTGTGATATTCGATATTTTTTTTTTTCACCTTGTGCACTTGATTTGGGTTCTTATGCATACTTGGCGCGCTTGAAGCGATTTGGTGCACACCAGATGCACGAAATCAGGATTCTTCGTGCATATCAGATGCACCTGATATTGTTGTCAGGCACACTCGTTGCCCTAGACAGGTGTTTTCGTGCACACCTGTTGCACTTAGCTTTTGATTCTATGGACATGTATGGCACGTTCATTGATTTCGATTTTTGTGCGCACCAGACGCACGTGGCATTGTTACATGTACTATTGAGTACGGTTTCTCTTGAGCAGTACGTTTTTATGATATTTACTATTTGGTTTAGTAGCTGAGCAGGACTAGTCAGAGGACAATATCTTAATATGTTTTTGCATGCATCGATAGTTTTAGAAGGGATTTCCAAGAATGAGCTACAGTCTCAATATTTTTCCCATGTGTCCGAGATGACACAAAACAGTTTACAAAGGAAACCATTCCAAATTATTTTCAAAAACGGCGGGACGTGTATGTTAAACAAAAGATATATGTATACTTATTTACATACAATAAACGTCCGCTACTTGTGTCGTGATACGCTCATTGCAAAACGACCAGCAAAAGGTTTGACATGCATTTCTTTCAGATGTTTTGACAAGTTACAACTATGCGTACGATGTACATGTTATAGTTTTGATGTATATCATGTTGGTTTTCGTATTGGACTTTGACATTGGTGTCTTCACCATAACTCCGATGATTGCGGGATGCTTGACGGAGTTTTGATTTTTGAGTTATGTACTCGCTTTCCATGCGCATGTATTGCGCTACGATATGTTTTATGTATGTATGATTCGGAGCCCCGACGACTTGATCATTTTAATGAAATGTTTTAGTATTTGAAGGGATTGAATTTAAATTCGGGGACCGAATTTATTTAAGGGGGGAAGACTGTAACATTTCAGAAAAATAAAATATTATTTTTGGAAATTTATATAATTGAATAATAAATATTATGAAAATTTTAATGTGTGGAGATTAGTTTTAAATGATATGGTATAATTATATACCGATAAATTGGGAAATATTTGGATATTTATAAGAATTACTGAAATGAGGGTGTTTTATATGATATAAGCATTTATAGATTTTTAAATACTCATTTGTAAAAGGGTTAAGTGCTAAACTCGATTAATTTTCACTAATCTTGCATTAAGCTTGATTACGCATATGACATGCACCATGTCATGTTACATACTTGCTTTATTTTATTTTGAACCATGACATCTTTGTTTTTCTTTTATTTGCATATGAGTTTTTGGTGTTTAAAATTGGAAAAAAAGAAAAGAAAAGATAAAGAAATATGTATGGGCAAGAGAGAGAGAGAGAGGGGAGGGGTCTTTTTTGACCTTGGCTATTCTCCCCCTCATTTCATTTCCTCCTTCCCTTTCCTCTCTTCTCCTCTCATGGCTGCCCTCTTCCCTCCATCTCCTCTACTCCTCACTACAACCTCAATCCCATATCAAAACACATATTTCCTTACATTAAAAATGTGCACAAGCTCACTACAAGCATGTGGAACCAAGAAAGCTTGGATTTTGAGCACTTGGGGAAACTCAAGAAAATTCTTGAGTTGCCAAATGAAGTATTTCATGCACTATTAGTTTAGTATTAGAATTTCTTTAGTTTCAATGTTAGTTTAGAATCGATTAAGCGAGGTTTTGTGAGCTTTAAAAATTCCAAGATGATGGTTAGGGTTTTTCTTGAGTTGTGAGGGTGCAATTGAGAGTATTTGGTGACTACAAACCCTTTTAGTGATAATCATTTAGACCAAAACAGAAACAAAACCAAAAACCTGGATTTAGAAACTTCCGTGTCGGTTTTGTGTTAATTTAATGCCTACAGGGAATCTGGAATGAACCAAGACCTTAACAAGAAAAACTAGCAACTCCATTAACCTAATAATGACACTAGGAGACCACCAAGCAAAAAGGAGACCAATCCAAGCCAATTGAACTGAGCTGGCCGGATTTTTAGGTATAGTGGCCGGCCACACTGTGGAGTTTGGGGTTAAGGTTGCTTCTGTAGCTCATATACCTCCTATAAAACACCACAGTACTATTTGTTTAACCTAATTTCACCTGAATGAAAATCTAAAGCAAGTGTTCATGAGTTTCTGTATCGTTTTTGTAACTTTCCATGACATGAAGTTTTGATACTTGGTTTTGTATCGGTCACTTGACGTTTGTACGACGATATCGGTTGTTGTTTGGTTAATTTGGGTGAGTAAACTATAGGTTTTAACCTATGTGCGATTCGTGTGTCGTTTTGGTTTTGAATCGGATTTTTAATGTGATACGATGTGTTATATGTGTAGGAAACCTCGCGGGGACTTCGGATAACAAGGAGAAGAATGGCGACATCGACTTCGGCATGCAAGGATCAAGGTGAGTAGATGTATATCTACAGGGGAAGTCGGGTGGATGGCGTATAGCACCCCCGCAATTTCGTAGTGTAGCACGCGAATGCGTTATGATATATATACTAATGTGTTTTATGAGATGTGTATACTCAGAAAGAAATGCTTAGGTGACCTTGGGTTAGTTTTAGCGTAATTGTAAGAAAATGCTTTAGTTTAGTTCTTAGTCGCAAAACCCTAGAGTATAGTCGTTCACACACACACATGCATACACGTGATATGTATGGGTTGTATATGGTTATACGTGTATATATATGTGTGTGTGGATGCGTTGGTGTATACACACACACACACACACACACACACACTTATAGTATGCACGGATGATGAGGATAGTATATGATACTTGGAGATGAGTCGATGTGATTGGGCATGACGCCGTGAGATCGGTGATGTGAATTGGGTCGTGTTATGATATACTGCATGATAGTATAGTAGATCGATGAGCGATGTGTTTTATTCACACGCGGCTATATGTTTGGTGGTATGGAATGTACTAGACTGTAGATCAGTACACCTAATTCAGGATATGTTGATAATGATACCAGATAAATAGTGAGTTATATGTGATATTTGACCCGTACCCCGATTTAGGATGTCGTACAATGGATTTTTACCGTACGATGTATAATGACGATGATTGACCCAAACTCTTGACTCGAGGATGTCGTATTATATATTTTATCTTACGTGATGCTATTGAAGCGGGATCACCGACTACTAGATATATCGACTCAGACATAGGTGGATTTCCTTACCCTTCCGATTAGTCTCTTAGTTTAGTCCCGGAGTTATCAGGTAGACGTTAGATTTGGGCTCGAGTCATACTTATTTCCAAAATTAACGAATCGTGACTATTTTAAAGACAGGACAAGGGATACTACAGTTATTTCAAAGAACATACATTTTCTTAAAAACACCGTAGCCCCTATTTTCTAAACACCACGATTCGTGCAATTTCAAATGCCAAAACTATATGACTCGTATATATAATGTATATTCTTATATGTTTCGTTTACTATTCTTTTTCCATATATTCTTGCTGTTCGCATCGCATTGCATGCTAAATTGTGTTTTCATTAATTATTATAAACCTATGCAGTCAGGACACCAGCACCATTACCGATGATGAGTATGTCTAAGAACACTTGTTTACCGGCTCACACACATCATCATCGGTAATTGCCATGACACATACACTTCAGAAGTATTACTTCATTGACATGACTTGCTAGCTGATAGTTCCAATATGTTATTGCTTTTATATGCTAGTTGAATTATTGCATTCCTTGCTTGATATCCGAAGCATTCATATATTCATTTGCCAGGCAATATTATGGGGCTTTATGCCGGTAATTCACTGTTATTTACTCTTGAGATTGGGATTTCGGATTTCCATGAGATTTCTGGATTTGGAGAAACAACAAAAATTTTATAAACTTATTATCAATTTAAAGATAGAAAAATTGTGGTTTTCTTGTGATATGATTTGAGAGGTGTCCACCATGAGTTTTCTAGGCTCTTAAGCGGTATCATACACCCGATTCGAGGAGGAGGAGGAACCGTCTGCGGGTTCATGATGGACCCGGTGAGGTACCCCGGGGCAAGATGGTCGCAGATGATGGTGTTAAGCCTGGCAAGGGAGCACTACCAACCGGTTATTTGTGATGCGGAGGATATGCGGACGATACCGACGTTGTCGTGAGATTTGATGATTTGGGCCAGTCCGGATTGCCGGAGCCCGAGGTATTGACACATTGAGATATTGAAATTATATGATAGGTGTTAGGATTCCTTAGCACCCTACTGGGTTTTCACAGCAACTACCATTCCAGATTTAAAAAATCTATGGTGCTAATCAATCCTAATCTAGGATCAAGCTAGCGTAACTAGACAATATAACATGTAATCAACCATTACACTAAATGAATAAGTAATACAACCTTTGTAGACCGGTCCTTCACTTCTAAAGCTCCGTGTAGTAGTCCCTTCGCTGCGATCGAAGAACTCACGAACTCTAGTATGGGTTCCCTTGGAGAAATGAACAAGCTTGCCCGAAGTCTTCGAGGCCGAAGATGATCTAAGTCGAGGGGACTTAAACCCAAGCTAACCCTTCACTAGGTCATGAAATTTGTGAAGAGAACATCCTATAATACCCAAGCAAGTGTATAGGATGATGAAATAGGAAGTGGGCTCACTTTAGATTTTATTTTCTCACTCATTTTCACCATTTTTCAAGAAGCTAAAGAGCTACAGGAAGATGATGAAGAAGAGCTCAAGAAGAAAATCAAGTGGTGAATCATAAAACCATAGGTGAGTTAATATCATATATTAAACCCATGTAAAGACTTAACCATGTGTTAGGATAATGGTTAGGTTAGTAAATATCTCAAGCAAGACAAATTAGTTGACTTAGTCAATAGATTCTACAAGCTTCTACATGCTTCATCCATAAACTAATTTCCAACTAATTTTATTAACTTAATATAAATAAAACCCTCCATTATCATATAACATAGTGTGAGTCTCATACACCCATGTTGCATGTGGCATCTAGCATGACACAAACTATGTACATAAGTACATATCACATATATACTTAATACATAATCAAGTGAGAAAAACAATCTTAATTGAGCCAATACTAGTTAATGTAAAGTAATATATCAAATATATAATTATACATTAAATCATTACATCAACACTTGATTTAATGATCCGGTCATATCACATATAACCGACTAATATCTAGTGTATCAATCTATCGAATCAACACTTGATTCGATAACCTGGCTACATCGCATATAACCGACCGAGGATACAAATCGCGAGAATAGAATATGGTATCTCAAACACGTATTAATCTCGATCCCGCACATATCTCATATGTGCTCCTACTCCGTTTCGCCTGAGCCAGGAAACCTCTGTGTAGGACTCTAAAGACTCGTCAATACGCCGGCAGTAGGTAATGATCATATCAAACACCCACAAGCCGCAAGAGGCGTGCTAAACGTAACGGCCACCCAGGTATTGAGCGATCAGAAGATCAACAAGAAAGCCTTCTCATACTCCTGTGAATCCAATCAGTAACATTTACCGTACCGTCCGGTCTCTTCGTCTGATATGAAGCATATCTCGTCTAGTGGTGGTAAACGTCAGACCACAGTAACTCGATAAGTCGTGTCGATATGAGGCTCATAACGGGTCGAGAAACTACTGATAACACTTACCCGTATATCATTAAAGCGGCCCTGGCTAGGGACTTCCTGTTATAGCAAATCGAGCACAGCGCAACATCAACTCCCAATACCGGGAGAGACGAAACCCCTCCTATCGCTCATTGCCTCCTTGTGACTCGGGACTGTACCCAAAATCCACCGTTTTGCACGTTCACTTGAATGTAGTAAGATGGAAATCAAAGCACAGTGGGAATCACACAAGACTCTATGACGATCTCGGGTCTACAGACGAACCTGTACCAGTGTCACCAGAGAACTGCCATCTGACGTGAGGTATAATACCATCTGGGAGTTCTCGGCGAGTCCGTCCAATGTACCCAGTCTCCACTGAGCACCCGTATATCATCTCTGATGTCAAACACCAATGGATATGGGATCATCCATCGCCCATCTACATAGGTCGAGAAGCTATACGCTAGTCCACTCTGGTATATCGATGCCCCGTCTCGATACACCCATGACTAGGGACATTAAATGTTGTACTCACAGACTACCTTTGTCCTATTAGTATGATCTCCATCATAATCTTGGTAGTTAAGTACGCATCCTAAGGGCTTTACCAACATGTAACAGAGAGACAATCAGTGTACATGTTAAGATAAAGAGTAACCAGATAGCATAATGATCAGTCGAAAATATTGCATTTTTAACACATCAATTTTCCTACCATTTGCACTCATCTAGAGGTGTTCGGTATTAATATAACACATATTAGCAAAACATCTGTAAAATACCAAATAACATGTGTTATATATTAAAACCGATATTTATGAGGGAAATTGAGTGTTTATCATGGCATCGCATCATCCTTGTATAGCGCAACACTTGTTTCAAAGTCTGTGCAGGAAATTCCAGGAGAAGAAGTCAAATCAATGAAAGGTGCTGTTAAAAATACGCCAACTCAAAGATTTGAGATCTGGCAGTGATACAGAAAGCCAAATGAGGTTTCACATATTTTAGAAAGGCCCAGATGTCAGCCTAAGAGATACCAGAGACTTTCATAGCCCAAGGCTTCAAAAGAGCCGCGGATCCACGGCGGGAGCAGGCACGTGCCGCGGATCCGCGGCATGATGACGTCATCAAAGAAGCAAATTTTCGCCATGTGCTTATTTATAACGGACAAGCTTCCAGAACTCTTGAGAAACTCCACGTTGTTTCATCTAGAAGGCTCGGCCTAACAAATTATTTCTAGAAGCCTCTCTTTAACAAACTTTTGGAGGGAAATTTGAAATTTGAAATCCTAGATCTAGGGTTATGAGGCTTATAAAAGGGAACCTAGATCTAGGGTTGAGGTTGTTCAAGAATTTATCTTTCATCTTCCACCCACAAGTTGAGTGACACAACTTGTGCCTCAAAACCCTAACCCCAATTCCAATTCCAAAACCAAGATCAAGAATTCCGAGTACCACATCAAGCTTGAAGCCTTCGATCCTTTAGAAAGCGACACCGGACTTCATCGGAGCAAGATATCCAAGGAGATCCGTCACGCAAGGAGCCAAGCGAAGCCGAAATCGACAATCTAGTTCATTCCTTTTGTAAATTTCAAGAGAGTGGTAACGAATTTTTCGATAAATAAAGGTGAAATTTCTATATCTTGCTTATCTTTTAATTCAAGCATTATGACTCGATCTCAATTTGTGATTGCGTTTGTTATTATGATGTTTGAGTAAAACTCCGCTCGTGTAGGAGTTGTGACGATCAATAGATGATGATGATTTAGACTCTTTTACGATTCTTAAGTCCTATAATGTTTATAAATTCTTGTAAATCGAATGATCCATGATCTAGTTTCGATGCAAAATGTTTTCTTGATTATTTTTGCTCGGAACTAGAGATCAACGATTGATCATTAGATTTACTAGAAGCTAGTTTGTGAATGAGATTCATCGAAAGGACAAAGGATGAGATGAGGAATCCCTAGTTTCTTCACAAAATCCTTAAACCTCGATAAATCGTCATCGATCTAGTATCAATTCGTTAATGGATAAGAGTATGTAATCATTAGATCTCATCACATCTATAGATCCGATCTACTCCTACGAGCCACACTTCGAATCTTGATTGTTGGTTCGAAAATCATCACATCTCAATTCTTGATTTTAATGTTTTCTTAGATCTAGATTTTTCTAATTCTTGAAATTCAATTTTACAAATCATGAATTGTTTCTTTTCTATTCTTTAAATTTTCGACTCATCTAATTCGAAAATTGAATGGATCTCACTTTCCCTGTGGACGACCCGCACTTACTAACGCGCTACATTCGACACCGTTATTGATTGCGGTCAAAATATTTTTGGTTGTGATTTTTATACAATTTTCTATAAACCGACACAACGAGAAATTCGTATCAATCAAATGGCGCCGTTGCCGGGGATCGTGTGCTAATTTGTTCATTTTTTGAAATTTGAGTTGAAAGATTTATTCCATCATAATTTTGAGATCAAAATTCGCGCAAAACACTAAACGATTCATTGTGGTTTGTTACAAAGAAATCTGGAGCTTGCTATGCAATTGGAAAAATATTTGGAACATTCCAGAGAGCTAAGGAAGCGATCAGGAGCATTCTGTGAATTTTTGGTGCAGGGATCACACTAAACCACCGCGTTTCCGCGGCATTACCGCCCTCCTGCGGCGGTTCTGCGGCATCTTCAAGGCTTCGCTGCACGAAAAACTGCTCTGTAAATCCTGACTTTCTTATCTCCTTCCTCATCTGCTCCAATTAACGATTTACTGCAGGTTTCTTTGCAAAATTCACAGCGCCGCAACAAGCAATAAAAATTGTGCGTGTTTTGATTTTTTGTGGTTGTTTGTATATTAATACGGAAATTAAGGGGCACGGCCAAATCCAGATTAGGTGGGGAGTTAATTACCATTCCTAAGCCCCAAAAATCACAAACTTGCATCCGCATTACCCTCATTAACTAAAAAATATCTAGAGATGACTCTAAGGACCGTCGCGCTCACTTAGGACAAGAGAAGGCCGTGGGTAATTCATTGCTTATCCGCGTTTCTTTTGTGGTGTCAAAGGCAAGTGTGTCGAAGGCTAGTGGTTACTTAATTAGACCCACTACTTACGTAGTGGAGAACCTCCCACTTACCTGACCACAGAAGAGACAAAGAGGAAGCGGAGGATTTATCCTGCGACTTATCTTTTGGCAGTTAGGAGCGGTCTAGAGTTTTGACCTAGGTGACCACTAGATTTTAGGGTTGCTTGTTGAATTTCTTGTGATCGCATCATTTTTTTAAAAATCCGTATCATTTTTCAAAACAAACACGACATTCATTCATTTCCCCTAATTATAAGTCACGCTGCCACTTATACTAACCCTTTTTAGTGCAAGATAGGCTGGACACGGGATTCTAGTGCCCGTTTAGTCCGCGTCCCCCTGATCGACTCCAAAGTTGGTATTTCTGCATTTACTTCTTCTTTACTCACCACCACACCCACACCGATGGATCCGTCTCCATCGAACCTCTTTACCACTACTCTGTCGCCGTCCGTTGGTGCGCAGAATCCACCCCGAATCTCTCTCCAAGAGAGGTGCTATCCTTTGCGAGGTCCTCTTTCGACCTGCTTATCCATTCCACCAGCCAACGGGGATAATTTTGAGATTAAACCCCAATACATCAACCTTCTACCCAAATTCCACGGTCTCGAGTCTGAAGACGCATACGTCTTTATCACCAAATTTGAAAATGTATGCGCAATGATGGGTACGTCACAACTTTCAGTGGATGATATGCGTCTACGTCTTCTTCCATTTACCTTCTACGATATAGCCGAGAAGTGGCTGTATAACACTAACGCACATTCCGTTACGAATTGGGAAGAATTCGTTGCGGCATTTCTTAAGAAATTCTACCCTATGCAAAAGACAGCTCGAGTCCGTAGCGAACTAAATCAATTCACCCAGCTTCCGACTGAACCATTCTCGAAATGATTTGAACGCTTCAAGGATCTTTTGGTTCAATGTCCACATCACGGCATCCCGAGATCGGATCTTTGCCGAATCATATATGATGGCATTAACCCTACCACTAAACAAAACCTTGAAAACATGTGTCAAGGCACCTTTATGACTAAGGATGATGGGGAAGCTTAGAATTTTTTGAAGAGTTCGCTGAAAAATCCTTACAGTGGGAGAGTGGAACCCAGTCATCGTCTAGGGGTGGCGTACACCAAATTGATGTATCCATAGGTGTTCGAGCTGAAATGGCAGTAATGCAAAAGAAGCTCGAACTTATGGAACACAAATTTTTAGCAGCCTCCCTAAATCCGATGTCGCTCCCCAAAACTGTATGTGGATGTTGTTCTGATCCTTCTCATTTGATGGAAGAATGCCCACTAAATTCTCCGTTTCAAGGTCAAGAGCATACCAATGCCGCATTTCAAAGACCTAGAAACGATCCGTATTCTTCCATGTATAATCAGGGTTGGAGGAATCACCCGAATTTTGCTTGGAACCAACAATAACAACATCAAAACACGGTTCCGAGCCAAAATAATTTCCAAAGGGTTCTTCCACCACAACAGCAACCACTTCAACTCACTCAGCACCCCTACCAGTCATAAAATTTTCAAAACCAGGTCAACCCTCCTGCACCTTCTAATCCTATGCAGTTGACCTATTCTGACGAGTTCTCTCAATTTACACAAACCATGAAGTCACTCTTGTCAAATTTCATGGAAGTGTCGGCTGAGGTTAAGTCTTCCGTCAGTGAGATAAAGAAAAACTCAGCGTCCCAAGCTGAGAGTATCAGAACGATGGAAGTAGAAATTTCACGACTTAAAACCGAAATGAGTGCGAGAGAAAAAAAGAAACTTCCATCTCAACCCCTACCGAATCCTGGGCATTACAATGTAAATACCATCACAACGTTGAGATCAGGAAGAGTGCTGAATAACCATGTTGGGGAAGAAATTGATGATATTGAAAATCCTATCAATAACACCCCGGCTGAGACCTTTCCTCACACACACACTTCTACTTCTGATCCTTGTTCTTCTACCCCATCACCTTCTCACGAGCCTATTCTCCGTTTCCCACTAGGCTCGATACCTCAGCACAGCTCTTCTAGTTCTTCACAGACGATCCCCACTACTCTTTTGGGATCACGTCTACCCCCACTTCCTTCTCCTATGATGGACCCAGCGCTTATTGCTAAAGCTCCTTATCCTAATCGGTTAAGGGCTAACAAATCGAGTCCACATATGGAGAAAATTATGGAAATGTTCAAACAGGTTAACATCAACATCCCTCTCCTAGATGCTATTCAACAAGTCCCCGCTTATGCGAAAATTCTTAAGGACTTGTGCACTAGGAAGAGGAAGACTCAAGTGCCAAAGAAGGTCTTCATGTCTAATAACATTAGCACTGCTTTTATACCACAGCTACCAAAGAAACGTAAGGACCCAGGATGTCCTACGATATCGATTTCTATTGGGGGTAAAAACATCAACCGTTCTCTTTTAGACCTTGGCGCAAGTGTTAACCTACTTCCATACTCTGTATACGAGCAGTTAGGGATTGGAGAGTTGGAACCAGCTCACTGCACTCTCTAAATGGCAGACCGTTCAATCACCAAACCTAGAGGTGAACTAGAGGATGTGTTGATAAAAGTCGGGGAATTTGTATTTCCTGTGAACTTCATTGTTCTCGATACACAACCTGTAGCAAACCCCCGGAACCAAATTCCGGTGATTTTGGGTCGACCATTCCTTGCCACTTCCAATGCTGTCATTAACTGTAGAAACGGTTCAATGAACTTATCCTTTGGAAATATGACCATTGAACTGAACATCTACAAAATTGGAAGTCAGCCATCAGAACCCTCTGCTCATATCCTTGATGTGTGCTCTGTCCACGAGATTGCTCCCGAAAGTTGCGGAGTTGAGGAACTTTGCTTTTAAGATCTCGATGACACTACCACATCACTGTTTGATCTTGCACACTATCTTAGTGAGGACACCATTTCCATGCTTGAGTCCGACACTCCTGACTCATCACCATTCGAGTCTGTATCTTTTACAGGCTATGAGCTTCTTTGTGACTCCGAAAATCAGTTGATAATCCCACCTTCTATTATTTCTCCGCCAGCATTAGATCTCAAATTTTTACCTTCTCATCTTAAATATGCATATTTAGGTGAGAATGAGTCTTTACCGGTTATCATATCCGCTTCTCTAGCATCAGAGCAAGAGAATGCACTTTTGACGGTATTGGGATCTAATAGGGAGGCGTTTGGTTGGACCATGGCGGACATCAAAGGGATTAGTCCCTTGATTGTAGAACATCATATACATGTGATGAATGATGCCAAACCAACTTGAGAACCATAGAGACGGTTGAACCCCGTCATGAAGGAAGCGGTGAAGAAAGAGATCGTCAAGTGCCTTGATAATGGTATTATTTACCCAATCTCCGATAGCCAATGGGTGAGTCCAATACATGTCGTCCCTAAGAAATCTGGCATCACTGTTATTACCAATAAGGCAAATGAGTTAATTCAGACACGCACCCAAACTGGGTGGCGTGTATGTATTGATTACAGAAAACTCAATGCGGCTACGAGGAAAGACCACTTTCCTCTACCTTTCATTGATCAGATGCTGGAACGCTTAGCTGGACGCGAGTATTATTTCTTTATGGACGGATACTCTGGCTATAATCAGGTTCCCGTTGCCAAAAAGGATCAAGATAAAACCACATTCACTTGTCCTTTTGGTACCTTTGCTTATAGACGCATGCCCTTTGGGTTATGCAATGCTCCCGCTACATTTCAGCGGTGTATGATGGGGATATTCTCGGACATGGTCAAAAATTTTTTGGAGATTTTCATGGACGATTTCTCGATTTTCGGAGACTCTTTTTCTGACTGCCTAACGAATCTTGACGCAGTTCTTACTCATTGCAAAGAGAAGAACTTAACCTTGAATTGGGAAAAATGCCATTTCATGGTCCAAAAGGGAATTGTGCTTGGACATGTTATTTCACGAAAAGGAATTGAGGTTGACAAAGCTAAGATAGATGTCATTCAAAACCTTCCTCATCCCAAAAGCGTCAAGGATATCCGATCATTTCTTGGCCATGCGGGCTTTTATAGGAGATTCATTAAAGATTTTAGCAAAATTGCAAGACCTTTAACTCTTCTCTTGGCCAAGGATACGACCTTCCACTTTGACTCGGATTGTGAGGCAGCATCGACTCACTCAAACACTCCCTCACTACAGCCCTCGTTCTATCGTCTCCAGATTGGGACTACCCCTTTGATATTATGTGTGATGCATCATATTTTGCATTTGGTGCAGTCTTAGGACAACACATTGAAAAGATGCCACACGTGATCTATTATGCGAGTAAGACCCTGAACGATGCTCAAATTAACTATACAACTACCGAAAAAGAACTTTTGGCAGTTGTATTTGCATTTGAAAAATTCAGGCCTTACTTGATTGGCTCACCAATAGTTGTGTACACTGACCACTCCGCCATGAAACATCTTTTGGCGAAGAAAGATGCAAAAGGTAGGCTAATACGTTGGATCCTTCTATTACAAGAATTTGATCATGTTATCAAAGATAAGAAAGGATGTGAAAACGTTGTAGCCGACCATCTTTCACGCATCTCTTCTTCACCTGTGACCCTGCCGATCAATGATTCGTTTCCAGACGAACAACTCTTGAACGTATCCGATGAACCTTGGTTCAGGGATATTGTGAACTATCTTGTCACGGGACTTATACCCAGCGATTGGTCAAAACAGAACAAACACCGTTTTCTATCCCAAGTAAAACACTTTTACTGGGATGATCCATATCTGTTTAAGTATTGTCCTGACCAGATCATTCGCCTGTGTGTCCCGAATCAGGCATGTGGGGGTCACTTCGGTCCTAAAAAGACGGCGGAGAAGGTTTTGCAATGTGGTTTTTATTGGCCGACCTTGTTCAAGGACACTTTGAGCATTGCAAAACCTGTACACAGTGTCAACACACAGGTAGGATTTCCCGGAGAAACGAGATGCCCCAGCAACCCATCTTAGTGGTTGAAACTTTTGATGTTTGGGGCATTGACTTTATGGGTCCCTTTCCCAACTCCTTTGGGAATTTGTACATACTGCTTGCGGTTGATTACGTCTCGAAGTGGGTTGAAGCTATTCCATGTCGCACTAATGACAAGAAGGTTGTCATTAAGTTCTTAAAAGAAAATATCTTTTTGCGATTTAGACACCCACGCGCTATCATTAGCGATAACGGGACACATTTCTGCAACAGGTCTTTCGAGACTCTGATGTGGAAATACGCAATCAACCACATACTTTCTACACCCTTTCATTCCCAAACGAGCGGGCAGGCTGAGATTTCGAATAGGCAGATCAAACAAATCCTGGAGAAAACTGTTGCGAAGAATAGAAAAGATTGGTCGACCAAACTGACGGATGCTCTTTAGGCATTCCGAACTGCATTTAAAACTGATCTAGGGATGTCTCCATATAGGTTAGTGTTTAGGAAGGCTGGTCACTTACCAGTCGAGATTGAGCATAAAGCATTGTGGGCTATTAGGGAAATCAACTTTTACTTAAACCAAGCCTGCAACTTTCGGAAGCTGCAATTAAATGAGCTAAGCGAAGTCTGCGATAAAGTTTATGATAACGCTATAATCGTAAAGAATAGGACTAAGGTTTTTCACGATAAAAACATTTTGAGGAAAAAATTTACACCTGGTCAGCAAGTCCTTCTTTATGATTCACGACGACACCTTCACGCGGTTAAGCTTCGATCTCGGTGGAAGGAACCTTTTATTGTGCGGTCTGTATACCCGCACGGGGCAATAGAGGTAGAAAATATTAAAAACGACACATTTTTCAAAGTAAATAGACATAGATTAAAGCCGTATATTTCCACTGACTCCACGGAGGAGCTCCTATTCTTACATGAGCCATTTTATCTTGATTAAAATTCCTCCGTCTCACCTCTATGTCCTGTATATTACTGCATCATCTTTTTGAATGGAGGTAAGTGAAAAGAATAAGTTTGGGGGAGGATCATCACTTATATATTTTGGCCCACTAATAAAATTCCTCCCAGGCTTACAGGTTTTATAGATATAGCAATTGGCAACAGTAAGGACACCGTTGAAAACAAGTTTGGGGGAGGTTTGTTCTTATTTTTGCATCATTTCAGTATCATTTGCATAAGCACAAAACATTTCTTTAAAAACCTATAAAAATTTAAAAATAATTTTCAAAACCCATAAAAATTTAAAAAAAATTCAAATTATAAAAATATTTAATATTTAAACATTTTTGTACATAAATAAGATAATAAAAGATTAGATAGTGAAAAATTACATCCATGAGATTAGAAAAATTTAAGAAAACCAAGAAAATTAGAAGTTTCTTATACGAACTAGTAATAAGTAGTTATGAGCCGTTGTCCCAAGAGTTAGTAAGATGAAGGAAGTCAGTAATCTGAGGATAGAAATAAGTCTGAAAATTAGTTCCTATTCTGGAAGCCAAACATTTTGAACGTTGATACCCTGCTATTCGCACTTACACACGTCTTGAAACCCGGGATAGTAGAGGATGCCTTGAAATGCTCTTGTCTTAAAGCCGATGTATGGAGGAAATAAAAAAATGAATAAAATATAAAATGGTGAAAAAAATGGACACTGGTTTTGTTATCGCCAAGGCAGCAATAAAAAAATATAGCGAGGGTGCCTCTTCACCTGGTGCCCTAAGGCCAACTGGTCTGGGAGTCACTACTAAGCCTTAGGTGGTGCAAGACGAGGAAAAACACCAAATAAGCAAGCACATGAGTAATCGGTCGGTTAGTACCTCAAGAAGTATTAACGGTCGCATGAAAGTGTGTGAGCAAATTCATCTAAATATTCATTAATTAAAAAGTACTGAGGTAGATGGACAAGAGTATGATAGCTTGAATTGAATTCTCCGGGTGTAGGGATGTTCTTTACACACACGTAGGGTTATATGATCGATGTTTGGAAGAAAGATAGGAATGAAGAATAAAGATGACGTTTTATTGAGGGGTTATGTGATTTCTAACATCTTTTCATGACTATTAAGATAGGGCTCATGACAACCTAAAAGCTAGCTTAGTTGGAAACCCTAATTTTTAAGGCTTTTTCTTTCACAATTCTTTTCTTTAAATGTAATATTCATGATCTTTCTTTTATTATTGGATTTTGTGGGTGCAATCCGCTGAAAACCCTCAGGAGACAACACTCTTCCTACTAGGGACACCTAGAGGTTTAAAGGCTTGTTGCACGTGCTCAGTGCAATCGTGTTGCCTATGAAAGTGTGCTTGTTACTTTTTCGCTTTCTTTATTTTCTCCTTCTCTTTTTAATAAAACAGTTCGCTCGAGACGACCGAAAATAAGTTTGGGGGAATTTGATCAGTCGAAAATACTGCATTTTTAACACATCAATTTTCCTACCATTTGCACTCATCTAGAGGTGTTCGATATTAATATAGCACATATTAGCAAAACATCTGTAAAATACCAAATAACATGTGTTATATATTAAAACCGACATTTATGAGGGAAATTGAGTGTTTATCATGGCATCGCATCATCCTTGTATAGCGCAACACTTGTTTCGAAGTCTGAAAGGTTTGTTTAGCACCCTATGAAGAGTTTTGAAGCATCACATGACCCAAAGTTTTAATTTTTATGGTGCTAAACTAACATGCAAAGGGATCGATCCTAGAAAATTAGGGCTACGAAATAAAAAGCAAACTAATCTAGGGTTTGAAGGCTACAACCTTTGTAGCTCCCTTTCGCTGGACTCCTTGGTCTCTAGGGTGTTGAACGAAGGTCCTCTTGAAGTCCCCTTGTGTCCACGACGATCCACCACGGAGATCTCCGTCCAAGCTCGCAACTTCGTCAAACCGAAGAGAACACTCTAAACAAAATGGCTAAGCTTGTGTAGAATGATGTTGTGGTTAGGTTTCTCACATCAAAAACCTATCTTTAAGTGGTATTTGCTCACTAGAAAAACTAGAGAGCAAAAGAGCAAGAGGAAGAAGATGGTGGCAATTGTTGATAAGAGGTAAAAAGATAACTCAAGTGAAGAAAAAGAAATATATCAATATATATTTTATTACTTCATGCTATCAACCATGGTTAAAGTGATGGAGACATTATTTAACTTTAGTTTAGAATGATAAAGAGAAGGATAACCTTAGGTTAGTGGTAGTTGAGCATGGTTAGGTCAAAGGAAGAATGTAGAAGCAAGAATGATTATCCTTTCCTTTTTCATTTTCTTTTAAATCCAAAATTAAATAATAATCCATTATATAATCCATGGTGTGAGTCTTATATTGCCACCATTTCCATATGCTAACAACCATGATGGATGAGTGTATGTATGTGTGCATGTATGCACATCCACATGTGCATGAAACTAGCATGAAAGAAAGAAAGAAAAGCACACATGCATGCACACATCTATCATCTAAGAAAAGGTTTTAAGTGAGAAAACTAATGGTTAAATGATAAATCAACACTTGATTTATCAATCCGGTCATATCTCATATGACCCCACCAAAAGCAGTTCACCCGATCAATGTTCGGTATCATATACGCACATTTCAATCGGGTGCATGCGCATATCGCATACGCGCACCACAACGTTTCTCCTGGACTGGGTAACTCCTTTGTGGGACTCTAAGACTCGTCAATACACCGGCAGAGGGTGATGATCATATCAGGTACCCTCAAGCCGCAAGCGGTCAGCTAAACGTAACGGCCACCCGGGTATTGGGCGATCAGAAGACAACAAGCCAACCTGCTACAACTCCCGTCGAGCCATCCGGCAACACTACCGTACAGTCCGGTCTCTTCGTCAGATATGCTGCATATCGAGCCTAGGGATGGCCACGTCGACCCCAATAACTCAATAAGTCGTGTCGGTGAATGGTCTATGACAGATCGAGAAACTACTGATAACACTTATCAGCAAATCTCAGCAGCCCTGGCCAGGGACTTGCTGTTATAACCAGTCGGGCACAGCACAGCATCAACTCCCAATACCGGGAGAGACGAAACCCCTCCTATCGCTCATCGTCTTCGTGTGTCTCGGGACTGTACCCAACGGCCACCTGTTTGCACGACTCAGTAGAGCCGTGGTAGGGTGGCAATCAAAGTACAGTGGGAGAACACACAAGACTCCATGACGATCTCGGGTCTACAGACTAACCTGTACCAGTGTCACCTGAAAACTGCTATCCGACGATAGATATAATTCCATATAGGAGTTCTCGGTGAGTCCGTCCAGTGTACCCAGTCACCACTGAGCACCCGTATATGATCTTGATGTCAAACATCGGTGAATGTGGGAACATCCATCGCCCATCGTATGGGTCTAGTATCATATACGCTAGTCTACTCTGGTATATCAATGCCCCGTCTCGATATACCTACGACTAGGGACGTTCCAGGATATGCTTATAGACTACAGATGTCCCACTAGTATGATCTCTATCATAATCAGAGTAGTCAAGCCGATATCCTGAGGGCTTTATCAGCATGTATGAATGAATAAAAGCATGATCAAATCAACATGTCAGATAAAGAAGAACCAGATAGCATACTATCATGTCGAGCAAGAATGCAAACTGAATATATATACATGTATAGATACATCGACTATCACATAATGGCCTCTAGGGCATACATATATCCAACAATCTCCCACTTGCACTAAGGCCAGTTATTGGCGTATCTCATACCCAACATCTCAAAAAGTCACTCATGCTGTGGCTGAGGGAGGGCCTTGGTGAGTGGATCCGCGGCGTTGTTCTTTGTATCTACTCTCTTAATCTCGATCTCGCGGCGATCTACAATCTCCCGGATCAAATGAAAGCGCCTCAAGATATGTCTGGACCGCTGATGGGATCTGGGCTCCTTGGCTAACGCCATCGCCCCATTATTGTCACAATATAAAGGTATTGGATCAGTAATGGTTGGAACTACTCCTAGCTCCGAGACGAACTTCTTCATCCAGACGGCTTCCTTGGCGGCATCATTTGCAGCAATGTACTCAGCTTCCATCGTAGAGTCTGCAACGGTATCTTGTTTGGAACTCTTCCAACTTACCGCCCCTCCATTGAGGGTAAATACAAACCCTGAGATAGATTTGCTGTCATCCTTATCGCTCTGGAAGCTCGAATCGGTAAAGGCCTCCATTTGGAGATCTGTATTACCATACACCAAGAACAATTCTTTAGTCCTTCGTAAGTACTTAAGAATGTTCTTCACAGCTGTCCAGTGGTTCTTCCTGTTGGAGATAGTGCCCTCAGAGTCAATTATTAGGTCACAGGTACGTGATTGTAATGATTGAGGGAGGACCTATCCCGGTAGGACAGTCTTACTCGAGATGATAGTATGCTATCTGGTTTACCTTTATCATCGTGTACTGCTTTAGGTGACATGACACGTCGCTATTACACGTTGATAGAGCCCCTAGGATTCTTGCTTGACCACCAGCAGTATGAGGGCGATCATATAAGTGGGAGCTGGGGGTCTATAAGCTTATCCTTAGAAGGTCCCTAGTCGTGGGAGTTTCGAGACTGGGCATCGATACTCCATTAGTAGACTAGTGTATACAGTCGAGACCCCGACGAGGGGCGGTGGCCGGTCTCACAAGCCACTGGTGTCAGTTGGATCACCTAAGATGTATACAGGTGCTCATTGGGTTATGAGTACACCGGACAGGACTCGCCGGGAACATGCTAGTTGGTCATATACCAGACGTCAGATGGCAGTTCCCTGGTGACATGTGTGCAGGTTAGTTCATCGACCTGGGGATCGTCATTTGTCTCGTGTGAGTTCCCACTGTACTTTTATTACTACCCTACCACGGCTCAAAGGAGTCGTGCAAACAGGTTTTAGTTGGGTACAGTCCCGAGCCACATGGAGGCAGTGAGCGTATCTTCAGGGGTTCGTCTCTCCCGGTATTGGGGGTGAGGTCGTGCTGTGTCTAGGAGAGCCATTACACAAAGTCCTTGGCCAAGGCAAGGAGATTTACTGGTAGGTATTCCAGTAGTATCTCAGGGTGTTCTGGGCTACACTCCGACACGACTTGTACCGCTTTTGGGGGTCTGACTTTTACCAACCCCCTAGGCCCGCCATGCGATACTCATAGACGAACGGACCGGACTGCACGGATATTGTCACTGACAGGCTCAGTTGGGTGTCGGGGTGAGCTTCCTCATCGACGTCCCATTTGGTCAGTACCTGGTAGCCCGTCACGTATTGGCTTATACCTCTGACGTGTTAGTGGTTAAATCCACAACCAAGGTGTTGACGAGTCTTTAGAGTCCCCCACATTCAGTTACTCAGCTTTCGGGCGAAAGGTTGTAGAGGCCGTATGGAGATATGGCAAGGTCCGATCAGATACGTGCGGTATTGCACGGATCAGGATCGGACAGTTTGTACTATAGGCCGTATGGTTATATGGCAGGGTTCGATCAGATACGTGCGGTATTGCACGGATCAGGATCGAACAGATATTACTATCCGGTTTTGGTATAAGCCGGATTCTAGTATAGTACAGTGTAGATTTTGTCTCATTGCATTTGTATTTCGGTCGAAATACAGATGCGGGTGTGTATGCACAGTATCGGGGTTTTCCTGTGATTTATTACGGGACCAGTTTTCTGGAGTTGCCAGTTTGCTTTTCGTTTCGGCCAATTTCCATTGTTCCGTTCATTGGCCGAAGATTGGTGGAGGAGGGCTTATTTGCATTGATGCAAATAGGCATTTGTGGAAGGGGGTTTTTGCATCTTGATGCATCATGATGGCTTTCATGATGTGCACCATCATTGACCTTGACTTCTTCTTGTCATGATGGCATGACTTTGGAAGCCATCATGCATGTTGATGATGGTTGAGTTGAGTGTTGGTTTTGCCTTGTCATCATTGGTTCTCATGATTTCCTTTTGCATGATAGCCTTCTCTCTCTCTCCCTTGTATTATTGAGATGGTCTTTTTTCATAGGCCTCTCCCATTTCATTCTCTCTATTCCTCACCTCTTTGGCCGGCCAAGTCCTATAGGGGCTGTCCAAAATTGGGTGTGGGTATTTTTGGTTCATATCATGCTCCAAAATACCCACTAGCTCCTCCACATTGTTCTTGTTTCATCCCTCCACCATATGGCACCTCCATGAACCCCAAAAGAGACAATAGCTCACTACACATTCTACAGCGAATCTTGGGCACGTCGAGTAGCCGGCTTCGTGCCCGAGTTGCCTCGGTATTGAGGTGGGAGCCCGTAAAAGTACCCGGCTTCGTGGTGCCCTTTCCGACGAGGAGGAGACGGACGGAGATCCCGCGAGGAGATCGGAGTGGAGATGAAGACCGGAGGACTTGGATCGTCGGTATATCTCTTATTCCCATTCTTGTAGATAGCTTAGACTAGTTAATGGTAACGATCCGGGGTTATAGTGCGCGGTGGTGCCGGTTTGCAAAGTCCGCAAAATTTAAGTTATTCACCGCTTCCGCATTCCGGCGTCGGATTGACGGCCGGGGCGCCGCCGTGCACTTACAGTGGTATCAGAGCCTCCCCATTAACTTAGTCTAGCTTTGTGTAATGTGTTTTTCTGTTCCGATCGATCGAAATGTCCGAAAACCCAAATACACCCACGACAGTTTCTGTTGAATTTTTTCAGTCTCCAAAAATTTTTCAGGTTGCATAAAAGTACTGTGCTAGATGAACTAAGAGCACTGTTCAAATTCGAGGCAATGATATTCCAACCAGAGCGCGGAAGCGCGGCCAAAACCCACTTCTGGCCGCGCTTCCGCCGCAGTATGGAATAATCATTGGGCCGGATTTTTTCAGTGGGCTTCTGGGGATAAATTTGGGTTTCTGGAACATTTAAATTGGGCCCATATTTTCTGTAACTGCTGCAGTTTTGTTTAGGGGCCCACTTGTTATATTTTGATCAATCGGATATTTTAAACACATTTTTCACAGTATTTACATTATATCTGCGACCGTGAATGTCAATTGATCGGTAAATCCGGTCTAACTGCTATAGCCCGGTTAGACGGATTTGCGAACGTGACTTTCACGTTGATGTTCTATGTATTTGCTGTGATGTTGCGGATCGGTCGTGGGGGATAGCCTGGATGCAATGCTAGTACTGTGCTGTTGTATTATGTACATTTGATATTGCGGGGCGAGCGTCCGACATGTGGACTGCCGTCACTGCCTGATTGTATTATTATTTTGGGGCACGACCTGGTTGCGGTCGATGTACCCGGTGTATGTATATTTTACTTTCTGTACTAGGATTGCCCCGCGGAGGGGTGCACGGATAGCCGGGTTCTGGAGGGCAACAAGCCCGCATCTCATGGCATTGAGACGGAGGGGGCTTCACTCTAGGATTGGCGGGCTATTCGCCGCACTCGTAGGGGGTACAGGTTGACCCAGGAGGGGTGCCCAAGTTGCCGGATTCCGTGAAGTGCTGGGTGGTCCATTCACGGCGCTGAAGGGGGCTGCCTCGCTTCAGGTTTTGGCGGGTGACTTGCCGCGCCCGTAGGGGTCTAGGATTTCATTGCACAGGCTATCCACACGACCAGGGGAACGTCGGGTTTCAGCAGTGGCTCTGTGAAACCCGGGGATCCCAGATATCTGTATTGTTTCTGTGATGCTGTTCATTTTCTGTCATGTTGCATTTTATTCACGCCTTGAGCGAAATATAATATATTGGTATATATATTAGTAGATGTTGTATATGTTATGCATCCGCGCTAGTCCAGTCCCCGCTCTGTCGTTAGTAAGCTAACCTAACGGGTAATGACGGGACCCAGTGGCGAATGCGGATGGCATATACGTACATCAGTATATTTTCGTTCTTTGTGGTGTGATCAATTGATGGGACTGCATTGATTCGGATCAATGCAAGTTAAAAACAAACCTAATCTGATGTTGTTGGAACACTTTTCAAAAAGCTGTTATTGCAAGGACGTTTACTTTTGTTTTGCATCGTGGTATTCATTGGAATATCCTGCTCCTCAGTCGATGAGGCAAGGGCCGAGATCCCTTCACCGGGAGTGACCCCTTGGACAAAAGTTTGCGTCAGGGCAATGACTTCACTATAGCCGATTACTTTTGCTTTGCACCGTGGTATTCAGTTGAAATATCCTGCACCCCATTCTACGGGGAAAGAGCCGAGATCCCTTCACCGGGAGTGACCTCTTTAGCAACGGTTTTCGTCACTATATTTTCAAAAAGCTATCCGTTCCTTCGACGATATCAAGTTCATTACGTTAAAGGTTTTCGCCAGAAACCATTCGTAGCCCTCCGTCGTTTCATATGGGTAGTCAATAGTATTCAAGCTGTGTTTGTTGGCCTTAGTCAAGGCACAGTGTTTGGTAGCTATTGGGTATTCATATGCTGCATAGATAGATGCGTTGGTTTGGGACAGTCGTATAGCCTTGTTGGCCCTAGTCAAGGGCTTGTACGGGTGGATTCAAATTAACCTGGATAATGACGGGTAGAACTTGACATGTGACTTATGATTTGTTGGCCTTAGTCAAGGTCATAAGAGCATGGGGTAAAAATCACATCGGGAGTTTCAAAAGAACTGAAACTTGCCAGATATGCGCATACCTTCTGGAGTGTGATAGCGTGAGCAGATTCCGTCACGTTATCATGCAATGATAGTTGGATCCCGATTCCCACTGATGAGTTGGTATACTCCTCGGGTAACCCCGACTAATTCTTCTTTCAGGTTTGGAGGAGAATTTGAGGTACAGTGGGAGGATTCCAGATTAGATAAATTGTCACCATTCTGATCTAGGTTAGAGTGCACGCTGAGTGTTTCTTTTCTCTCTCTCTTTGGCAGCGACCATTGACCCGACCCTAAGACTTTGACTCAGTGACCAAGTTGACCGAACCTTCTTAAACACTGGCTTTTGGATTGTCAGAGTTGCAGACCTCATTGCCACTCCTACATTTACCCTTTTCTCCAGGACACCCCGTATTACTACGAACGTCCACTTCCATTGGACAAAACCATCGTATGGTTATATACGAACTCGAAGGAATTTATTCGAGGATGGTTTCCGGTTCTGGAGAAAACGGATAGGACTATTCAGTTGTCTTTTCTTTTCACCTTCTCTCAGGCTGCGAGTACTCCTTGGTTTAGGAGTAGTACACCTATTACGCAAATTGGATAGTCTTCTTCCAAACCATAGGCTGGTGCCGACTGGTAGGGAATGAAGAAAACCAGTTAGCCTAAACGGTGTACAGAAGGTATTAAGTTCAGACAAAGCAAGGGATTAGTAAGAGGGCAAAGTAAATTGCGACTGCTATTCACGACCAAACCAAGTATTTCTTCGCCAATCCTAAATCACCTTTGTATTTCTCCAGGACACTCCGTATCACTACGAAGATCCCATTTTATTGGATAATCCATCGTATGGTTATATACGAACTCGAAAGGAACTTGTTCCAGTTCGGGGATGGATCCTGGTTCAGGAGAAATAGGAATAAAGTACATTCAGGTGTCTTTTATCTTCACCCTCTCTCATTGCGAGTGTTCCTAGGATGCGGACAGTACACCCATTATGCTTATTGGATAGTCATCTTCCAAACCATAGGCTGGTGCCGAACGGTAGGGAAGGAAGAAAACCATTTGGCCTAAAAGGGTGTGCAGAAGGTAAAGACTAAAGACATATGAAGGGATTTGGAGAGGTGGCAAAGAACTATACGGTTACAGTCGTGAATCTGGAAGAGGCATTACTAGGAATACCAGAATACCCCATCGGAACATTTCAATGTTTCAGTTTCACTGTGTAATGTTAAAGGAAAACTGATTTCCCGATTAGATACTTACTCCAGGGTATGTATTTACCAGGTACGATTCTCACATCTGTATGGTTTTACAGATGATGAGTGGGAGTAAGTTATTGGGAATTGGGTGATTATCCTCATTATATCGGGATTCGTTGTAATCGGTGATATTTGAGGAAATCACCTGGGCTGTTTGCCGGTCGGCAAATATTTGGTTTTGAATATCCGCTGTTATGCACCAATTTCAAATTGATATATCTGTACGTCTATTTTCATAGAGTGAGATATACCTTTCTGAAATTATGTCTACGACATTTACCTATATCAGTGGATGGTTAGGTAAGGAGCATTAAACAGCGGTGTAATTCTTCTTAACCATAAGTACAGTTTTCAACCTACGACACACAGTGAATGAGTTATCAGACTCAAGGGACTTATACAAAGGATTGTATGTTGTCCAGGGTCCATCAGGACAGAGGGGTTGGTCCTCGTACTATATTCGGTTTACTTATGACTTCTCTACCTTTTAGACAGGTGTTTCGTGGAAACACAGGGTCTGAATTCTGAGAAGTTATAGGTATTTGAATAGAGTAGAGAACCAGGTATAGCAAGTATCGAGATTCTTCAAAGAGATCGAAGATGTAGATACTTGTGTATGGTATTCAGTTGATAGTAATGATAAAGAGATCTTGCTTCTCTTTCAGGTTACTCATAATTGGAAGTATTCCTAAGTTGAGTAACGCTGATCGGCCTCCTTCCATTTAGTTGACATGCGCTGGGAACAGCTGCATGATTTGAATCTGGTTCAATTAAATCAGTGCCTCTGTTTCTATATTGGATATAGAACAGTTCATATCTTAACGATGTTAAGGTACGGGGAGTTGTCCGGATTATGCTTAAAACCAGACTCCGGATAACTCAAGGCACGTTTCTGTATTGGCTGTTTGTGGGTTGACCCAGGCTATGACGCGGGTTGATTTTCTACCATCTGGATGAACAATAGCGATATTGTTCTAGACTCGCCACAGTTTTATTAAAAATGGATTTTTTCAGGAAAACAGTAGTGGGAGTATGGTAGAACTGGAAGTGATTCCAGAACCACAAACGATTACTGAAGATTTGATAAGGAACCTAAAGATTCAATCTGGATTGACATTCCATTGGCCACTCCGCAGATAAGGTGGGTAACTTCAGGCACCCGAGAGGCACTACGGTGGCCTCAAGGACGGTGGCAGGGAAGTTCTTGTTTACCCACAATTACCATTGCTGTTGTTCCAGGCTGCGAGACCCGGCGGGAGGATGAGTATAGCGTCGTTCTAAACTAGTTTTAGAAGTGCACGTCTATATGACTCTGCCGGAGGGTTGTCGTAGTCAGTGGGAGCAGCGGAAGCATTGGTGGACAGGTAGCTTATGTCTATTTATAGACTAAAGCAGATGTAGCGGAGATAGATCATCTATTTCTGACGTGACAGTCATGGGTTTGACTTCATCAGAATAGGGGATGGATCTGTTGAGAAGGTAGTAGGGTGTGATGTCCTCGTATCTGGATGACATACACAGAATAGGAAAGGAAACTCCTATACTACAATCGGTTATACTTTGGTCGTCACACAGTTGTTTCTCCACAAAGGAAATGGATTTTATATCAGACATACTGGTTACTAGATCTATGGTCTTAGATCTAGATTTGGGTGGTTTCCCAATCAGGGTACTTGACAGCGTTCTAAGAGTATTTAGGATGGACGACTCCTGGCACGGTAGTGTACCTGCAGGTAATGGAGTCACCCTCTCCAAAGCTGTCTTACAGACTAAAGGGGAGAGGGACGGGCATGATTGACAGATCACTTGCTCAGGCAATTGAGTCAATCGTGAGATGTCAAGTACCACACCAGATGTTGTTCTTGCACTAGATGCAATAAGTTGACATTAATCCAATCCTGGAGAAACAGTCGGAAGCAGTTTTTAGAACATAAGTGGATGTTCTAGGGAGATGATAACGACAGCCTCATTCAGGAGACAGTTATCATTCCAGGCTTCCAAGGTGACATGGACGACAAGGAGGTTGTCAGAGTTATAGTTTTCCTTCTGATGAGGGGCAGTATTTTGGACAGGTGGTCCAAGGCAATACTGAGGGAGGCATGGCGCGCAGGATACTGATTAAGTTCAGTTGACGATACAGTCTAAGAAGTTTGGATTTGGAGTTCATTTATGAGCTAGGTCCCATCAGACATCCAGACATATTCTGAGACAGGTATTGCTCTTTTCGGGAGATGGTTTTCTCCGCGAACTTGAGATTTAGAGAGACATGGAAAGAGACAACAAGGCGGATCCACTCACTGAGGCTATTCCTCGAACGCAATAGTTTCGCAAACGAGCTTTGTGAAACTGACTAGTAGAGGAGTTGGGTGTTCGGTATCACACGGGCTGTGAGTATGCGACATCGCAATAATTAGCCTTGAGTGCAAGTGGGAGATTGTTGGAGATAGTGCCCTCAGAGTCAATTATTAGGTCACAGGTACGTGATTGTAATGATTGAGGGAGGACCTATCCCGGTAGGACAGTCTTACTCGAGATGATAGTATGCTATCTGGTTTACCTTTATCATCGTGTACTGCTTTAGGTGACATGACACGTCGCTATTACACGTTGATAGAGCCCCTAGGATTCTTGCTTGACCACCAGCAGTATGAGGGCGATCATATAAGTGGGAGCTGGGGGTCTATAAGCTTATCCTTAGAAGGTCCCTAGTCGTGGGAGTTTCGAGACTGGGCATCGATACTCCATTAGTAGACTAGTGTATGCAGTCGAGACCCCGACGAGGGGCGGTGGCCGGTCTCACAAGCCACTGGTGTCAGTTGGATCACCTAAGATGTATACAGGTGCTCATTGGGTTATGAGTACACCGGACAGGACTCGCCGGGAACATGCTAGTTGGTCATATACCAGACGTCAGATGGCAGTTCCCTGGTGACATGTGTGCAGGTTAGTTCATCGACCTGGGGATCGTCATTTGTCTCGTGTGAGTTCCCACTGTACTTTGATTACTACCCTACCACGGCTCAAAGGAGTCGTGCAAACAGGTTTTAGTTGGGTACAGTCCCGAGCCACATGGAGGCAGTGAGCGTATCTTCAGGGGTTCGTCTCTCCCGGTATTGGGGGTGAGGTCGTGCTGTGTCTAGGAGAGCCATTACACAAAGTCCTTGGCCAAGGCAAGGAGATTTACTGGTAGGTATTCCAGTAGTATCTCAGGGTGTTCTGGGCTACACTCCGACACGACTTGTACCGCTTTTGGGGGTCTGACTTTTACCAACCCCCTAGGCCCGCCATGCGATACTCATAGACGAACGGACCGGACTGCACGGATATTGTCACTGACAGGCTCAGTTGGGTGTCGGGGTGAGCTTCCTCATCGACGTCCCATTTGGTCAGTACCTGGTAGCCCGTCACGTATTGGCTTATACCTCTGACGTGCTAGTGGTTAAATCTACAACCAAGGTGTTGACGAGTCTTTAGAGTCCCCCACATTCAGTTACTCAGCTTTCGGGCGAAAGGTTGTAGAGGCCGTTTGGAGATATGGCAAGGTCCGATCAGATACGTGCGGTATTGCACGGATCAGGATCGGACAGTTTGTACTATAGGCCGTATGGTTATATGGCAGGGTTCGATCAGATACGTGCGGTATTGCACGGATCAGGATCGAACAGATATTACTATCCGGTTTTGGTATAAGCCGGATTCTAGTATAGTACAGTGTAGATTTTGTCTCATTGCATTTGTATTTCGGTCGAAATACAGATACGGGTGTGTATGCACAGTATCGGGGTTTTCCTGTGATTTATTACGGGACCAGTTTTCTGGAGTTGCCAGTTTGCTTTTCGTTTCAGCCAATTTCCATTGTTCCGTTCATTGGCCGAAGATTGGTGGAGGAGGGCTTATTTGCATTGTTGCAAATAGGCATTTGTGGAAGGGGGTTTTTGCATCTTGATGCATCATGATGGCTTTCATGATGTGCACCATCATTGACCTTGACTTCTTCTTGTCATGATGGCATGACTTTGGAAGCCATCATGCATGTTGATGATGGTTGAGTTGAGTGTTGGTTTTGCCTTGTCATCATTGGTTCTCATGATTTCCTTTTGCATGATAGCCTTCTCTCTCTCTCCCTTGTATTATTGAGATGGTCTTTTTTCATAGGCCTCTCCCATTTCATTCTCTCTATTCCTCACCTCTTTGGCCGGCCAAGTCCTATAGGGGCTGTCCAAAATTGGGTGTGGGTATTTTTGGTTCATATCATGCTCCAAAATACCCACTAGCTCCTCCACATTGTTCTTGTTTCATCCCTCCACCATATGGCACCTCCATGAACCCCAAAAGAGACAATAGCTCACTACACATTCTACAGCGAATCTTGGGCACGTCGAGTAGCCGGCTTCGTGCCCGAGTTGCCTCGGTATTGAGGTGGGAGCCCGTAAAAGTACCCGGCTTCGTGGTGCCCTTTCCGACGAGGAGGAGACGGACGGAGATCCCGCGAGGAGATCGGAGTGGAGATGAAGACCGGAGGACTTGGATCGTCGGTATATCTCTTATTCCCATTCTTGTAGATAGCTTAGACTAGTTAATGGTAACGATCCGGGGTTATAGTGCGCGGTGGTGCCGGTTTGCAAAGTCCGCAAAATTTAAGTTATTCACCGCTTCCGCATTCCGGCGTCGGATTGACGGCCGGGGCGCCGCCGTGCACTTACACTTCCCTGGGTTGGATTGATACCTTCTTACAACACTAAGTGCATAAGCTACATCTGGACGTGTATATAACATCGCATACATTATAGATCCTACTGCCGAAGCATAAGGTATAATGCTCATGCGAGCTCTCTCTTCATCGGTCTTTGGACAAGAATCCTTGGAGAGAGTGACTCCATGGCAAGTAGGTAAGGCACCCCGCTTGGAGTCTTCCATACTAAACCTCTTTAGGATGGTGTTGATGTACCTGGTTTGGGACAATCCCAATAACTTTTTGGATCTATCCCTATAGATCCTTATGCCCAGGATGTATGTGGCATCACCCAGGTCCTTCATGGAGAACCTTAGTGATAAGAATGATTTGACCGACTGTAGCATAGGAATATCATTTCCTATCAGAAGAATATCATCCACGTACAATACGAGGAATGTGACAGCTCTTCCTACAGCCTTCTTATAAACACAAGGTTCATCTGGATTTTTGATGAAATCAAACTCTTTGATAACATCATCGAAACAGATGTTCCAACTCCGAGATGCCTGCTTTAACCCATATATGGATTTAAGCAATCTACATGCTTTCTCGCTGCTCCCACTGTCAATGAAGCCCTCTGGCTGATCCATATAAACGCATTCTTCTAAATCTCCATTTAGAAATGCTGTTTTAACGTCCATCTGCCAGATTTCATAGTCGTAGTGAGCAGCAATAGCAAGTAGGATCCGAATGGATTTAAGCATGGCTACGGGCGAAAAAGTTTCGTCATAGTCCAAACCTGGTCTTTGACGAAAACCTTTCACTACAAGTCTTGCCTTATAGGTCTCTACCTGCCCATCCACACCAATCTTTCTTTTAAAGATCCATTTACACCCTACAGGTTTTACCCCAGGGGGTACAACGTCCAAAGTCCATACTTTATTGGTGTACATAGACTCCATTTCGGATCTCATAGCATCCGGCCACTTCACAGAGTCACCACTCGTGGTAGCTTGCTGAAAACTGGTAGGATCATCATCATCCATGATGCAATCTTCTCCGTTACCATCAATGAGGAAACCGTAGTACCTCTCCGGTGGGCGAGAAGTCCTACCAGACCTACGGAGTGGCCGAGGTTCTTCAGTTTCTGTTGCAACAGCCGGTTCAACCAAATCGTCATTTGTAGTTTGTGTCTCCAGAACCTCTTCTAGATCTACCACCTTGCCATCATCTTTATCTGTGAAAAACTCTTTTTCCAAGAATGTGGCATACTGAGAAACAAACACTTTTTGTTCCTCTTTGTGGTAGAACAACTATCCATAAGAATTCTTTGGATATCCCACAAAGTTACACATGACTGACCGTGTCTCGAGTTTGTCCGGATTTTGCTTTTTAACATAGGCCGGGCAACCCCAAATCTTAATTCTCTTAAGAGATGGTCTCTTCCCATTCCATATCTCATATGGCGTGGTAGACACGGCTTTGGTTAGAACCCTGTTTAGCAGAAACGCTGCAGTCTCCAATGCATGCCCCCAAAACGAGACTGGTAACTCAGTGTCACTCATCATGGACCGGACCATATCTAATAGGGTCCTATTCCGTCGTTCTGACACACCTTTGTGCTGTGGTGTGTAAGGAGGAGTGAGCTGAGGGAGAATCCCATTCTCTTTTAGGAAGTTTGCAAATTCTGTACTGAGATACTCTCCACCTCGATCTGATCGAAGCATCTTAATACTCAAGCCGGTTTGTTTTTCTACTTCTTGTTTATATTCAACGAATTTCTCGAAAGCGTCGGACTTGTGCTTTAATAAAAATACATGACCGAATCTTGAGAAATCGTCGGTGAATGTAATGAATTATGAAAAACCGCCTCTAGCCTGTGTAGACATTGGCCCACATACATCACTATGTATGAGGCCAAGGAGCTGGGTAGCTCTTTCTCCGTGTCCGGTAAACGGAGTTTTGGTCATTTTACCCTTGATACAAGACTCGCAAGTCGCATAAGATTTATATTCAAAAGAGTTTAAATATCCATCTTTGTGTAACCTGTTTAGTCTTGTTTCGTTAATATGACCAAGTCTACAATGCCAAAGAAAAGCTTCATTTAATTCTGAAAGTTTTCTTTTATTAGTGTGTTGTATACTGAAAACTGTGTGTTGATTTAGGACATATATTCCGTTGTTAAGCGTACCATACCCAACCAACATTTGATTTAGGTGAATGTTCATAACATTGTTCTGCAACACAAAATTATACCCTTCATTGTCCAACAAAGAAACGGATATTATATTACATAGCATACTTGGTACAAAATAACATGGATTCAAAATCAAAATACATCCAGATGGCAACCCCAAGTGATACTCTCCCACTGCGACTGTATGTACATTGAAACCATTTCCAACGCGGAGAGTACGGTCACCTGTCCTCAAAACCTTGCTATTTCTCAGCCCCTGCATAGAATTGCAAATGTGAGAACCTGAACCGGTATCCAATACCCAGGAAGCAGAGTTTATAGAAAACAGTTTTCAGTCACAAACGCACCTGAAGCAGAAGCATCATCATGCTTCTTCTTGAGACTTAGGTACTCCGTGCAATTGCGCTTCCAATGTCCTGTCTTGTGGCAATGAAAACACTCGCCTTTCCCCGGGTCTCCAGCTGTGGACTTTCCCTTTCCCTTCACCTTTTTAACTCCTCCTTTAGGATTAGTGGGTTTCTTCTTTTTCTTTCCCTTGGCCTTAGCTTTTGGGCGAGAAGAAGAAGACTGTCCAATGGTCATAACGGGAGTCTTTGCTGACTTCATAGTGCTCTCTGCACTCCTTAACATATTAAGGAGTTCAGGGAGTTCCTTCTCCATGCCATGCATGTTAAAGTTCACTATGAACTGAGCAAAGGTGGAGGGGAGGGACTGCAGAATAATATCTATATATTGTTCATTGTCCATCGTCCATCCAAGGTCCTCAAGCTCTTCTATAAGAGCTATCATCTTCAAAACATGGTCTTCTACTGGTGTGCCAGGGGCCATTCGCATCTGAAACAGTTTCTTTGATGCTTCGTATCGTAATACGCGGGATTGCTCCCCATACAACTCCTTTGTATGGAGCAATATACCGTGAATGTCCATGTCCTCGTTCTGCTTTTGATGTGTGTTGTCCATCGACGCAAGCGCGAGGCATTTTGCCGTGGCACAGTCAGCGTCCCATGTCTTGCGGACTTCAATGTCCGCAACTGAGGATTTTGGACCTGGGACGGGCGGGGCTGAAGCCGTGAGGACATATGATACTTTATCATAAGTCAAGGCGATCTTCAAATTCCTTAGCCAGTCTTTATAGTTGGTCCCATTCAGTTTGTTTTTATCTAGTAGAAGCTTAAGTCCAGTCATTGGTATCTGCCATTAAGAGAGTGAAAAGAATACACTCAGCGAAAGCTCTTGCACAGATTAGATTGGTTTATTATCTTGTCTAATCGATGTTTTCCACTGCTTTTTATCAAGTTTTTCTTTCAAACCTTAAAAAGAAAAACTAGCCAGGATTAATTACAGTCTACAACTTCGCTAACCGTTCAGCCAGGCCAGTGTCGGTACTTTGAGGGAGGTTCCCCGTGCTTTCGCACGGACCTAATTAGAGTAAACCTCGTTTTCCTAGAGGCGGAGCCCCGTTAACACCTTTCTAGACACCTAATGAGTTAGCTAATTGTAAACTGTAAAACTCTCCTAGGAGCAACTATTGCCCACAGTGGGATCGGGATCCAACCATCACATGGAAGGTATGCAATCTCATTGCAAATTTCAACACTTGAAATTCCCGATGTAATTTTTACCCCTAGTACTTATGACCTTAACTATGGTCAACAAATCATAAGTACCAGTCAAGTTCTACCCATCATTTCTTGATTAATTAGACCCACCCATATGACCCTTAACTATGGTCAACAAAGTTGCATGAATGTCCTAATTAATCTGCATCATATGCAGTGTAGGAAGACATCACTTAGCTACCGTACACTACGCCTTAACTAAAGTCAACAAACGTAGCACGAATACTAAGTACTCTACTTCCTAAAATGACGGAGGGTTGCGAATGATTTTTAAGAAAATCTTTAACGCTTTGAACTTGATATCGTTGTAGAATCAAACAGTTTTTCAAAAGGAGTGGCTTAAGCTCCGCAGTTTTGAAATGTAGCTTTTTCATAAATAGCCGAGTAGTTTTTAAATCCAATTCTACAACATCTTTTTAGGTTTATTTTCTTTACATTAATCACATTAATGTAATCCCATCATTTAAGTCCTTAAGCCAATCACAGAAAAGAAACGAAAATAACACGTACGCTTATGCCATCCGCATTCGCCGCAATGTTCCGTTATGCACCGTTAGGTTACTTAACTAACGGCATACCGGGACGGGACTAGCACGGGTGTAAAACATAAGCAGCGTCTACTATATATCATATATAATATGTCATTCGTCTCAGATATCACAGAACACAGGCAGCAGAAACATAGATATAACGTGGGATATCCTAGAACGTCCGTATTTAGTATTTAGCCAGAATAGAAAATACGGATTCCACAGTCGTGATGAGTAGCCAAGCCCACACCCTGGACCCCTATGAGAGCGGCAAGTGACCCTACCAATCCTGGAGTTTAGGAGACCCGGTCTCAACTCCTCGAGATGGCCTCCCACTGAACCCCAGAACCCGGTCACCTGTGCTCCCCTCCTTGGGTCCATCCTAATGCGGAAAAGTAAATAATATACAACACTGGTGACACAACCGCAACCTGGAAGTGTCCCAAATAAAAGAATATTACATTACATTTGAATTTACATGAATGAAAATATAAAACTCTCATCTCACAAAAACCCCCCGGCTATTCGATCGCGACAATCCTGCACATCATATCTCAGCAATACATAATATCACATATCATCAACGTAAGTAAGTATGCGCACCCCAATTGTCGTTGATGTATAGCAACGAAACCGGCGATATCGTACATACTACACTTACGGTCATAGAAAAGAAAGTGTAAAACTACAATATTTGGAATCCAGATTCTCTTTAGACATCATAAATGCGAAATATCACATATTTCGAATTTCATGCCTACACTATATGAATTCCACATATTGTATCACATTCCAGACAAACAGACAGTATTAAAGTTTTCGAACGAACGATCAAGCACCTAAGATTCACTAAAGCTCAACACTTGAGCAGGGTTCAAAAAATTCGGAGTGTGACACAGTAGTAGCGGTCCAGCCGTAGAAGGGTCAAGCCAACGCCTCACATGTGGCACGCCGTACTGCCCCAAAACCTAGGGTTCAAAGGGCAGTTCGAGACGGTCACATAATCGAGTTAAGGTTTGTTGTCTTCTAGAGGGACCACCGCAAAAAGACTTGCACGTATCTCCAAACTATTTAAACCCCGTGAATAGTGAGTAAATGATACTCGTTCAAACACTTCAATACTTTCCAATTTACCCGGAAAAGCTACGAAATGAAAATCCCGATCGAATTGACGAGTCCAAAACCACCTCCAGAATTTTTCAAAACCAAATACAGATTAAAAATATCCAAAAATTTATAAAAGCAGATTCATGAATTACTGTACAAAAAGTATCCATCAATTCATATATACGGCCGCGGAACCGCGGCCAAAGCAAGCTTAGGCCGCGTTTCCGCGGCTAGAATCACTGTTCACTGGAAAATTTTTGTACCGTAATTCTTATTTTTTTCTGCTGTATTTTTTACATATTTTTAATTCTGCAAATTATCAAATTTTAGAAAATTTCCAGAGAGCACCCAAAAATACCGTATTTTTGTCCGATCGGGGTTTTCACTTCGTAAAAACGTCGCCTAATGTTCTAGGTCGGCTCTGATACCAATGAAAGGTTTGTTTAGCACCCTATGAAGAGTTTTGAAGCATCACATGACCCAAAGTTTTAATTTTTATGGTGCTAAACTAACATGCAAAGGGATCGATCCTTGAAAATTAGGGTTACGAAATAAAAAGCGAACTAATCTAGGGTTTGAAGGCTACAACCTTTGTAGCTCCCTTTCGCTGGACTCCTTGGTCTCTAGGGTGTTGAACGAAGGTCCTCTTGAAGTCCCCTTGTGTCCACGACGATCCACCACGGAGATCTCCGTCCAAGCTCGCAACTTCGTCAAACCGAAGAGAACACTCTAAACAAAACGGCTAAGCTTGTGTAGAATGATGTTGTGGTTAGGTTTCTCACTTCAAAAACCTATCTTTAAGTGGTATTTGCTCACTAGAAAAACTAGAGAGCAAAAGAGCAAGAGGAAGAAGATGGTGGCAATTTTTGACAAGAGGTAAAAAGATAACTCAAGTGAAAAAAAGAAATATATCAATATATATTTTATTCCTTCATGCTATCAACCATGGTTAAAGTGATGGAGACATTATTTAACTTTAGTTTGGAATGATAAAGAGAAGGATAACCTTAGGTTAGTGGTAGTTGAGCATGGTTAGGTCAAAAGAAGAATGTAGAAGCAAGAATGATTATCCTTTCCTTTTTCATTTTCTTTTAAATCCAAAATTAAATAATAATCCATTATATAATCCATGGTGTGAGTCTTATATTGCCACCATTTCCATATGCTAACAACCATGATGGATGAGTGTATGTATGTGTGCATGTATGCACATCCACATGTGCATGAAACTAGCATGAAAGAAAGAAAGAAAAGCACACATGCATGCACACATCTATCATCTAAGAAAAGGTTTTAAGTGAGAAAAATAATGGTTAAATGATAAATCAACACTTGATTTATCAATCCGGTCATATCTCATATGACCCCACCAAAAGCAGTTCACCCGATCAATGTTCGGTATCATATACGCACATTTCAATCGGGTGCATGCGCATATCGCATACGCGCACCACAACGTTTCGCCTGGACTGGGTAACTCCTTTGTGGGACTCTAAGACTCGTCAATACGCCGGCAGAGGGTGATGATCATATCAGGTACCCTCAAGCCGCAAGCGCTCAGCTAAACGTAACGGCCAGCCGGGTATTGAGCGATCAGAAGACAACAAGCGAACCTGCGACAACTCCCGTCGAGCCATCCGGCAACACTACCGTACAGTCCGGTCTCTTCGTCAGATATGCTGCATATCGAGCCTAGGGATGGTCACGTCGACCCTAATAACTCAATAAGTCGTGTCGGTGAATGGTCTATGACAGATCGAGAAACTACTGATAACACTTATCAGCAAATCAAAGCAGCCCTGGCCAGGGACTTGCTGTTATAACCAGTCGGGCACAGCACAGCATCAACTCCCAATACCGAGAGAGATGAAACCCCTCCAATCGCTCATCGTCTTCGTGTGTCTCGGGACTGTACCCAACGGCCACCTGTTTGCACGACTCAGTAGAGCCGTGGTAGGGTGGCAATCAAAGTACAGTGGGAGAACACACAAGACTCCATGACGATCTCGGGTCTACAGACTAACCTGTACCAGTGTCACCTGAGAACTGCTATCCGACGATAGATATAATTCCATATAGGAGTTCTCGGTGAGTCCGTCCAGTGTACCCAGTCACCACTGAGCACCCATATATGATCTTGATGTCAAACATCGATGAATGTGGGAACATCCATCGCCCATCGTATGGCTCTAGTATCATATACGCTAGTCTACTCTGGTATATCAAAGCCCCGTCTCGATATACCTACGACTAGGGACGTTCCAGGATATGCCTATAGACTACAAATGTCCCAGTAGTATGATCTCCATCATAATCAGAGTAGTCAAGCCGATATCCTGAGGGCTTTATCAGCATGTATGAATGAATAAAAGCATGATCAAATCAACATGTCAGATAAAGAAGAACCAGATAGCATACTATCATGTCGTGCAAGAATGCAAACTGAATATATATACATGTATAGATATATCGACTATCACATAATGGCCTCTAGGGCATACATATATCCAACAAAGTCTGTGCAGGAAATTCCAGGAGAAGAAGTCAAATCAATGAAAGGTGCTGTTAAAAATACGCCAACTCAAAGATTTGAGATCTGGCAGTGATACAGAAAGCCAAATGAGGTTTCACATATTTTAGAAAGGCCCAAATGTCAGCCCAAGGGATACCAGAGACTTTCATAGCCCAAGGCTTCAAAAGAGCCGCGGGTCCACGGCGGGAGCAGGCACGTGCCGCGGATCCGCGACATGATGATGTCATCAGTGAAGCGAATTTTCCCCATGTGCTTATTTATAACAGCCAAGCTTCCAGAACTCTTGAGAAACTCTACGTGGCTTCATCTAGAAGGCTCGTCCTAACAAACTATTTCTAGAATCCTCTCATTAACAAACTTTTGGAGGGAAATTTGAAATTTTAAATCCTAGATCTAGGGTTATGAGGCTTATAAAAGGGAACCTAGATCTAGGGTTGAGGTTGTTCAAGAATTTTTCCTTCATCTTCCACCCACAAGTTGAGTGACACAACTTGTGCCTCAAAACCCTAACCCCAATTCCAATTCCAAAACCAAGATCAAGAATTCCGAGTACCACATCGAGCTTGAAACCTTCATGACGCCGGACTTCATCGGAGCAAGAGATGCAAGGAGATCCGCGACTCAAGGAGCCGAGCAAAGCCGAAATCAACAATCTAGTTCCTTCCTTTTGTAAATTTCAGGAGAGTTGTAATGAATTTGTCGATAAATAAAGGTGAAATTTCTATATCTTGCTTATCTTTTAATTCAAGCATTATGACTCGATCTCAATTTGTGATTGTGTTTGTTATTATGATGTTTGAGTAAAACTCCGCTCGTGTAGGAGTTGTGACGATCGATAGATGATGATGATTTAGACTCTTTTACGATTCTTAAGTCCTATAATGTTTGTAAATTCTTGTAAATCAAATGATCCACGATCTAGTTTCGATGCGAAATGTTTTCTTGATTGTTTTCGCTCAGAACTAGAGATCCACGATCGATCATTAGATTTACTAGAAGCTAGTTTGTGAATGAGATTCATCGAAAGGACAAAGGATGAGATGAGGAATCCCTAGTTTCTTCGCAAAATCCTTAAAGCTCGATAAATCGTCATCGATCTAGTATCAATTCGTTAATGGATAAGAGTATGTAATCATTAGATCTCATCAGATCTATAGATCCGATCTACTCCTACGAGCCACACTTCGATTCTTGATTGTTGGTTTGGAAATCATCACATCTTAATTCTTGATTTTAATGTTTTCTTAGATCTAGATTTTTCTAATTCTTGAAATTCAATTTTACAAATCATGAATTGTTTCTTTTTTATTCTTTAAATTTTCGACTCATCTAATTCGAAAATTGAATGGATCTCACTTTCCCTGTGGACGATCCGCACTTACTAACGCGCTACATTCGACACCGTTATTGATTGCGGTCAAAATATTTTTGGTTGTGATTTCTATACAATTTTCTATAAACCGACACAATGAGAAATTCGTATCAATCACATACGATCATGTCGAGCAAGAAAGTCCTCCCTATATATGTCCAAGCATCCACTACAATGTACATCTCATGTACAATAATGGCCTCTAGGGCATACATATAACTAACAATCTCCCACTTGCACTAGGGCCACCATAAAAGTCTGTCTCTAGGAAAATGCCTTTGTGAGTGGATCCGCCGTATTTTCCTCTGAGTCTACTCTCCTAACCTCGATCCCCTGAAGATCCACCATCTCTATGATCAGGTGATACTTCCTTAGAATATATCTGGATCACTGATGGGACGGGGGTTCCTAGGCCTAAGCCACAATTCCATTGTCACACAATGGTAGGAACGAAGTTCATCTCATGAACTAATATACACCCAGACTTCCTCTTTGGTAGAATCTTTGATAGCGATGTATCCAGCCTTTATCGTCGAGTTTGCTATGGTATCTAGCTTGGAACTCTTCCAACATACCGTCCTTCCACTGAGGGTAAAGACAATGCCTATGACTGACATTCAGTCAACCTTACTACCCTGGAAGCTATCTAGTGATTCTCCCCAAGGTCGATTGATACCATCTCACTACACCTAGAGAGAACCCTAACATCCACATAGATCTATCTCATAGATCCAAAAATCCATGATTTAGGAGGTATCACCTTGATCTTATATGGAGAATCCTTGTGAAAAGAGGAGATTTACAGAGCGTAGTATAGGAAACTCCTTTCCTATCAAGAGTATGTCATCCACGTTCAATACGAGGAAGGCCACCTTACTCTCTACTACCTTTTTGTATATACAAGGTTCATCTACCATTTTGATGAAGTCAAACGCTTTGACTACCACATCAAAACAGATGTTCCAACTCCGCAATGCCTGCTTTAACCCATAAAGAAACTTGCATACATTTCCGCTGCTCCCACTGTCTACGAAGCCCTCTGGCTGTGTACTTATAGATGCTCTCTTCTAAATCATCATTTAGAAAAGCAGTCATGACACCCAACCGCCAGATAGCGTACTCATGGTATGTAGCAATGGCAAGTAGGATCCGGATGGACTTAAGCATAGGCACTAGAAAAGGTTTCGTCATTATCCACACCTGGTCGATGACGAGAACCTTTTGCAACTAGTCTTAGCTTTGAAAGTCTCAACTTTTCCATGTACAAAAAGTAATCTTCTCAAGATATACTTGCTCCTGATGGGGATTTAACCCTTCAGATAAAGCAACCAAAGTCCATACTTTGTTGGTGTATATTGATTCCATCTCAGATCGCATAGCATCCAGCCATTCTTACAGAGTCCCTACTCCTGATGTCCTGCTCGAAACTAGTTGTGTCATCATATCATGATGCAATCCTCCCTCCCCCTGTCATAGAGAAAACTGAAGTATCTCTCAGGTGGGTGAGAAACCCTACTAGATCGGCGGAGAGGTTGAGGTTCGTTCAGAGCTATTGAATCCTTTGGTTCTACAGTTGCAGTTTGTATAGCTGGAACTCTTTCCAGTTCTACCTCATGACCACTAATTTCTTCACAAGAAATTCCCTTTCCCAAAGGTGGCATGCTGAGAAACAAAACACAATTTTCTCCTCAGTGTGGTAGAAGATATTACTTTGCGAATTCTCGGGATATCCAACAAACTTCCACAGGACTGACCTTGCCTCGAGCTTGTCCAGATTTTGCTTTTAGACATAGGCCGGACAACCCCAAATCTTAACATCCTTAAGAGATGGGCTCTTCCTATACCATATCTCATATGGAGTGGTAGGCACCTGATTTGGTTGGAACCCTATTCAATAGGTATGCAGCTTCACAAGTGCATAACCCCTAAAAGGAAATAGGTATTTCAGTAGAACTCATCATAAAGCACACCATATCACATAGGGTGCGATTGCTTCGCCCCGATATACCAACGTGCTGTGGTGTATACGGAGGAGTAATGCTAAGAGAGAATCTCATTCTCTTTTCGAATAGTCCAGGATCTCCGTGCTCAAGTATTCTCCCCCCTCATCACATCAAAGGACATAATACTTATTCCCATTTTGGTTCTCTACTTCTAACTTATATTCATTGAATTTCTCAAAAGGTTCAGACTTGTGTTTCAACAGGAACACATGTGCGAATCTTGAGAGATCATCAGTGAATGTAATGAAGTATAAAGAACCAGTCCTGGCATGTGTAAACAGGGAATCTACATACATCATCATGTATCAATCCCAAGAGTTCACTAACTCTTTCTCTGTTTCCAATAAACAGAGATATGGTCATCTTATTTTTGTGACATGACTGGCAAGTTTCACAAGATGTAAATTCAAACAGATTTAAATATGCATCTAAATGTAACTTAGCTAGTCGGGTCGCATTGATATGACCTAGTCTACAATGCCTCAAGAAGGATTTGTTCATTTCTGAACTCTTCCTCTTGTATGTGTTCTGTAAGTTAAGAACTGTGGTTTGATTTAGAACGTATATGCTTTTAGATAACGTACCTGAACCGATCAACTCTTGATATAGGAAATGTTCAAAACATTATCCAACAATACAAAATTATATCTTTCTTTACTAATAAAGAGACTGATATGATATTGCATATTAGGTTCGGTATCTAATAACATTCGTTCAGAATCAATGTATTTGGTAATACAGGGTGATAACTGCCAACATACTTGGCTGCAACACTTGCACCATTTCTAACTCTTGAAACTTATCACCCATTCCCAGTTCTCTACCTATTTGTAGCCCATGTAACTGATTACATATGTGGGATTCTGATCCGGTATCTCATACCTAGGACGTAAAGGATACTGAGAAATAGTTCTCTGTAATGAATATACCCGAAAAAGATGCATCATCATGCACTTTCTTTGATTGGGCGGCACGGGAATCCCGGTAATCCCCTATTTCCTGCTCGATCTTATAACAATTATAAGTTGGAGCGGGACCAACTTTCCCCAGCGCAGTATAACAAGCGGGTTCTGTCAATACATCCGTATTATTATCTTGATTAAGGCATGACATGGTCGCTACCTGGAGAGAGAGAGAAGAAAATACACATCTTATGCTCTTGTAAGATTAGATTGGTTATTAATAAATCTAATCAGGATGGATCCCACAGTTTTTATGAAATCTTCCTCCAAACCCTAAAAGACTAGCCTGGATTAATTACACCCTACAATTTCGCCAATCTTTCAGCCAGGCCAGTGCCGGTACTTTGAGGGAGGTTCCCCGTGCTTTCGCACAGACATAGTTAAAGTATACCTCGTTTTCCCAGGGGCGTAACCCCATTGACACCTTTCTAGATACCTACTTGATCGGATAATTGTAATGTGTAAAACTCTCCCAGGAGTAACAATTACTCGCAGTGGGTATCGAGATCCAACTATCTCACAGAAGGTATGCAATCTCATTACAAATTTCAGCACTTGAAATTCCCGATAATATTTTTCCTCTAGCATCCTATGACCATGACGAAAGCCAACAAACCATAGGCTGCTAGTCAAGTTCAACCCGTACATTTCTTGATTGAATTAAACCCACCCGCACGACCCTTGACGAAAGACAACAAGTCGCACGACTACCTTAACTCAATCGCATCATATGCTTTTGCAGATAAGCATAAATAGCTACCGCACACTACGCCTTGACGAAAGCCAACAAACGTAGCATGAATACTCTGAAGTACTTATCTGAAATGATGGAGGGCTACGACAGGTTTTTAAGGAAACCTTTTGCGTAATGAACTTGATATCGTTGTAGAATCGAGTGATTTTGAAAAGGAGTGTTTTTTAGGCTTTTACTAGTTTTGATAAAAGGTCACTCCCGGTCAAGGGATCTCAGCTCTTTCCTCATCGAATGAGGTGCAGGATATTTCACAAATACAACTATGCAAAGCAAAAACTTTAAAAGCAATCAAAAGACAAACCGAGTTTGTAGCATCTGCTAGTTTCTCTAAAGAGGTCACTCCCGGCGAAGGGATCTCGGCTCTTTCCTTATCGAATAAGGTGTTGGATATTCTATAAGGAATACCGCTATGCAAACCAAGAACTAGAGCAACTAGTTTTTAAAACAAGTTTCTATAACATCTTTAGGATTCTTTTCTTTCATTAATCTCATTAATGAAGTCCCATCATCTAAGTTACCTAAGAATCACAGATAAATACAACGTATGCTTATGCCATTCGCATTCGCCTCGATGTCCCTTCATGCACCGTTAGGTTAGGTAACCAACGGCAGAGCGGGACAGGGCTAGCGCGGGTGTAAAACATAAGCAACATCTATATAATATATCATATATACTATATACAGTATCTATCTCAACATATCAAATGATCACATCATAGATATCGCAGCAGAAAACAACATATGAAATATTGGATATATTAGGATTTCCCGGTTTTTATATTAAGCCAGTATAAAACACGGATTCTGTTGGAGATAGTGCCCTCAGAGTCAATTATTGGATCACAGGCACGTGATTGCAATGATTGAGGGAGGACCTATCCCGGTAGGACAGTCTTACTCGAGATGATAGTATGCTATCTGGTTTTTCTTTATCATCATGTACTGATTTAGGTGACCTGACATGTCGCTATTACACGTTGATAGAGCCCCTAGGATTCTTGCTTGACTACCAGCAGTATGATGGCGATCATATACGTGGGAGCTGGTGGTCTATAAGCACATCCTTAAAAGGTCCCTAGTCGTGGGAGTTTCGAGACAGGGTATCGATACTCCATTAGTAGACTAGTGTATACAGTCGAGACCCCGACGAGGGGCGGTGGCCGGTCTCACAAGCCACTGGTGTCAGTTGGTTCACCTAAGATGTATACAGGTGCTCATTGGGTTATGAGTACACCGGACAGGACTCGCCGGGAACCTGCTAGTTGGGCTTATACCTGACGTCAGATAGCAGTTCCCAGGTGACATGTGTACAGGTTAGTTCATCGACCTGAGGATCGTCATTTGTCTCGTGTGAGTTCCCACTGTGCTTTGATTACTACCCTACCACGGCTCAAAGGAGTCGTGCAAACAGGTTTTAGTTGGGTACAGTCCCGAGCCACATGGAGGCAGTGAGCGGATCTTCAGGGGTTCGTCTCTCCCGGTATTGGGGGTGAGGTCGCGCTGTGTCTAGGAGAGCCATTACGCAAAGCCCTCGGCCGAGGCAGGAGATTTACTGGTAGGTATTCCAGTAGTATCTCAGGGCGTTCTGGGCTACACTCCGACACGCCTTGTACCGATTTTGGGGGTCTGACTTTTACCAACCCCCTAGGCCCGCCATGCGATACTCATAGACGAACGGACCGGACTGTACGGATATTGTCACTGACAGGCTCAGTAGGGTGTCAGGATGAGTTCGCTCATCGACGTCCCTTTTGGTCAATAGCTGGTGGCCCGTCACGTATTGGCTTATATCTCTGACGTGCTAGTGGTTAAATCCACAGCCATTGTATTGACGAGTCTTTAGAGTCCACCACACTTTCAGTTACTCAGCTTTCGGGCGAAACGCTGTAGAGGCCGTATGGAGATATGGCAGGGTCCGATCAGATACGTGCGGTATTGCACGGATCAGGATCGGACAGTTTTGTACTAGTGGCCGTATAGTTATATGGCAGGGTTTGATCCGATACGTGCGGTATTGCACGGATCAGGATCGAACGGATTTTACTAGCCGGCTTTGGCTTAAGCCGGTCCTAGTCTAGTACAGTGTAGATTTTGTCTCATTGCATTTGTATCCGGACAGAATACAGATGCGGGTGTGTATGCACAGTATTGGGGTTTTCCTGTAATTTATTACGGGACCAGTTTTCTGGAGTTGCCAGTTTGCATTCCGTTCCGGCCGGTTTTTCCTTTGTTCTTTCCCGGCCGGACTTTTCCGATGGAGGGGGTAATTTGCAGTTTTGCAAATTACTTTTGTGGAGGGGGTTTCTTGCAAAAGTATTGATTATGATAGCTTTCATTTCTTTTGCTCCATGCTTTTGAATTGAGAGATTTGAAAGGTTATGGAGTGAATAGGAGAATAAGCATGGTTGATGTTTTCTTGTCTAGGATGTTGTCACCATTCTTATGCTCCTACACTCACCTCCCTTCATGTTTGATATATTCATTCCTTCACATTATTCTTCTCACTTGATATGATAAGTTTTTCTTGAGAGGAAAAAGAAAAGAGAGATGAAGAAGGAGAGAGTTCTTCATTCTTGAAAGTTTCATCTTCTTGATCTCATTCATGCTAGAAAAATGCAAGCACCATTTTTCTTATCTCATTTCCTCCATCATCTCCAAATGGCAACCAACCCCAAGTGAGACACTACACATTCTACAGCATATCTTGAGCATGTCGAGTTGCCGGCTTCATGCTCGAGTTGCCTCGGTATTGAGGCGGGAGCCCGTAAAAGACGAAGGCGATGTGGTGCCCTTTCCGGCGAGGAGGCGACGATATGGAGACTACACTTTCCGCGGGAGATCGGGACGATGACGAGAAGACCGGAGGACTCGGATCACTCGGTAGACTTCTCACCCCATCTCTAGATAGCTAGTATAGGTTAATGGTTAACAATCCGGGTTTTCTTTGTCCGCGGTAGCGCCGGTTTCCGAGTAAGGAAAATTTTTTGATTCCGCAATTTGGCCTCGAGTAAGACGGCCGGGGCGCTGCCGTGGCGCAACATGGTATCAGAGCCACGCCATTAACCTAACCTAGCTTCGTTTGATGTGTTTGCGTTTCCGATCGACCAAAATTTCCAAAAACCGTATTTTCTAGCACAATCAGTTTATGTCGAAATTTTTTGGAGTCTAAAAATTTTTCAGGTGGTCTGAGAATGATGTTCAGGGAGTTCTAAGAACACTGACAAAATTTAGTGAGACGATCGCTCCGTACGGCCGCGGAAGGGCGGCCAAAACACCCTTTTGGCCGCGCTTCCGCCGCAGAAGTGTGGGGTCGTGTTATTAGTTTTTTGCAGTGGGCTTATGGGCTTAAATTAGGGGTTTTGGAATATTAAAATTGGGCCCAGGTTTTCTGTGAGTGCTACAGTTTTGATTTGGGGCCCACATGTTAATTTTTGGTCAATCGGAAAATTTTAAACACATTTTTCACAGTATTTACATTATATCTGCGACCGTGAATGTCACTCGATCGGTAAATCCGGTCTAACTGCTATAGCCCGGTTAGACGGATTTGCGAACGTGATTTTCACGTTGATGTTCTATGTTTATGCTGTGATGTTGCGGATCGGTCGTGGGGGATAGCCTGGATGCAATGCTAGTACAGTTTTGGTGTATTATGTACATTTGATATTGCGGGGCGAGCGTCCGACATGTGGACTGCCGTCACTGCCAGTTTGTATTATTCTTTTGGGGCACGACCTGGTTGCGGTCGATGTACCCGGTGTATGTATATTTTACTTTCTGTACTAGGGCTACCCCGCGGAGGGGTGCACGGATAGCCGGGTTCTAGAAGGCAACGGGCCCGCATCTCAGGGCATTGAGACGGAGGGGGCTTCAGTCTGGAATTGGCAGGCTATTCGCCGCACTCGTAGGGGGTACAGGTTGACCCAGGAGGGGTGCCCAAGTTACCGGATTCCGTGAAGTGCTGGGTGGTCCATTCACGGAGCTGAAGGGGGCTGCCTCGCTTCAGGTTTTGGCGGGTGACTTGCCGCACCCGTAAGGGTCTAGGATTTCATTGCACAGGCTATCCACACGACCAGGGGAACGTCGGGTTTCAGCAGCGGCTCTGTGAAACCCGGGGCTTCCAGATATCTGTTTTGTTCTGTGATGCTGTACATTTCTGTGATGTTGCATTTTATTCACGCCTTGGGCGAAATACTATATATTGGTATATATATTAGTAGATGTTGTATATGTTTTTCATCCGCGCTAGTCCAGTCCCCGCTCTGTCGTTAGTAAGCTAACCTAACGAGTGATGACGGGACCCAGTGGCGAATGCGGATGGCATTTACGTACGTCAGTATATTTTCGTTCTTTGTGGTGTGATCATTTGATGGGACTGCGTTGATTCGGATCAATGCAAGTTAAACAAACCTATTCTGATGTTGTTGGAACATTTTTTAAAAAAAGCTGTTATTGCAAGGACGTTCACTTTTGTTTTGCATCGTGGTATTCATTTGGAATATCCTGCTCCTCAGTCGACGAGGCAAGGGCCGAGATCCCTTCACCGGGAGTGACCCCTTGGACAGAAGTTTGCGTCAGGGCATTAACTTCACTATAGCCGATTACTTTTGCTTTGCATCGTGGTATTCAGTTGGAATATCCTGCACCTCATTCTACGGGGAAAGAGCCGAGATCCCTTCACCGGGAGTGACCTCTTTAGTAAAGGTTTTCGTCACTATATTTTCTAAAAGGTTATCCAGTTCCTTCAACGATATCAAGTTCATTACGTTAAAGGTTTTTCGCCAAAAACCAGTCGTAGCCCTCCGTCATTTCAGATTAGTATTACTTAGTATTCGTGCTGCGTTTGTCGTGCATTGCCGTGGCGTAGTGTTCGGTTGCTATGTAATGTTTTTCTGTCACATGGATAAGTGGATTGGTTAGGACAGTCGTACGGTCTTGTTGGCATTGTCAAGGACTCGTACGGGTGGGTTTAATGCAATCAAGATAATGACGGGTAGAACTTGACTAGGACTCTTTGATTTGTTGGCATTGTCAAGGTCACTTGGGTCCTAGGGGTAAAAACAAATATCGGGAGTTTCAAAAGAACTGAAACTTGCCAGGCATGCGCATACCTTCTGGAGTATGGTGACTTGAGTGGATTCCGTCAAGTTATCATGCGATGATAGTTGGATCCCGATTTCCACTGATGAGTTGGTTTACTCCTCGGGTGATCCCCGACTAATTCTTCTTTCAGGTTTGGAGGAGAATTTGAGATACAGTGGGAGGTTTCCAGATTAGATAAAGTGATAACCATTCTGATCTAGGTTAGAGTGCACGCTGAGTGTTTCTTTTCTCTCTCTCTGGCAGCGACCATTGACCCGACCCTGGACTATGACTCAGTGACCAAGTTGACCGAACCTTCTTAACACTGGCTTTTGGATTGTCAGAGTTGCAGACCTCATTGCCACTCCTACTTTTACCCTTTTCTCCGGGACACCCCGTATTACTACGAACGTCCACTTCCATTGGACAAAACCATCGTATGGTTAGATACGAACTCGAGGGACTTCGAGGATGGTTTCTGGTTCTGGAGAAAACGGATAGGATTATTCAGTTGTCTTTTCTTTTCACCTTCTCTCAGGTTGCGAGTACTCCTTGGTTTAGGAGTAGTACACCTATTACGCAAATTGGATAGTCTTCTTCCAAACCTTAGGCTGGTGCCGAACGGTGGGGAATGAAGAAAACCAATTAGCATAACGATGGTGTACAGAAGGTATTAAGTTTAGACAAAGCAAGGGATTAGTAAGAGGGCAAAGTAAATTGCGACTGATATTCACGACCAAACCAAGTATTTCTTCGCCAATCCTAAATCACCTTTGTAATTCTCCAGGACACTCCGTATCACTACGAAGATCCACAGTTTATTGGATATTCCATCGTATGGTTATATACGAACTCGAAAGGAACTTGTTCCAGTTCGGGGATGGATTCTGGTTCAGGAGAAATAGGAATAAAGTACATTCAGGTGTCTTTTATCTTCACCTTCTCTCGCATTGCGAGTGTTCCTAGGATTAGGACAGTACACCCTTTATGCCTTTTGGATAGTCTTCTTCCAAACCATAGGCTGGTGCCGAACGGTAGGGAAGGAAGAAAACCATTTGGCTTAAAGGGGTGTGCAGAAGGTAATGACTAAAGACATATAAAGGGATTTGGAAAGTTGGCAAAGAATTATACGGTTACAGTTGTGAATCTGGATAATGGAAGAGGCATTACTAGGAATACCAGGATTCCCCACAGAAACATTTCAATGTTTCAGTTTCACTGTGTAATGTTAAAAGAAAACTGATTTTCCGATTAGACACTTACTCCAGGGTATGTATTTACCAGGTATGATTCTCACATATGTATGGTTTTACAGATGATGAGTGGGAGTAAGTTATTGGGAATTGGGTGATCATCCTCATTATATCGGGATTCGTTGTAATCGGTGATATTTGAGGAGATCACCTGGGCTGTTTGCCGGTCGGCAGATATTTGGTTATGAATATCCGCTGTTGTGCACCAATTTCAAATTGATATATCTGTACGTCTATTTTCATAGAGTGAGATATACCTTTTGATATTATGTCGATGACATTTACCTATATCAGTGGATGGTTAGGTAAGGAGGATTAAACAGCGGTGTAATTCTTCTTAACTACAAGTACAGTTTTCAACCTACGACACACAGTGAAAGAGTTGTTAGACTCAGCGGACTTATACAGAGTATTGTATGTTGTCCAGTGTCCATCAGGACAGAGGGGTTGGTCCTCATACTATATTCTGTTTACTTTTAACTTCTCTAGTTCTTAGACATGTGCTTCGTGGAAACACAGGGTCTAAGTTTTGAGGAGTTATAGGTATTTGAATAGAGTAGAGAACCAGGTGTAGCAAATATCGGGATTCTTCAAAGTGATCGAAGATGTAGATACTTGTGTATGGTATTCAGTTGATAGTAATGATAAAGAGAACTTGCTTCTCTTTCAGGATATTCATAATTGGAAGCATTCCTAAGTTGAGTAACGCTGATCGGCCTCTCTCCATTTAGTTTACATGCACTGGAGATAGCTGCAAGATTTGAATCTGGTTCATTTAAATCAGTGCCTCTGGTTCTATATTGGATATAGAACAGTTCATATCTTAACGATGTTAAGGTACGAGGAGTTGTCCGGCTTATGCTTAAAACCAGACACTGGACAACTCAAAGCACGTTTCTGTAATGGCTGTTTGCGGGTTGACCCAGGCTATGACGAGGGTTGACTTTCTACCATCTGGAAGATCAATAGAAATATTGTTCTAGACTCGCCACAGTTTTATTAAAAATGGATTTTTTCAAAAACAGTAGTGGGAGTATGGTAGAACTGGAAGTGATTCCAGAACCGCAAACGATTACTGAAGATTTGATAAAGAACCTAAAGATTCAATCTGATTTGACATTCCATTGGCCACTCCGCAGATACGGTGGGTAACTTCAGGCACCCGAGAGGTACTCCGGTAGCCTCAAGGACGGTGACAGGGAAGTTCTTGTTTACCCACAATTACCATTGCTGTTGTTCCAGGCTGCGAGACCCGGCAGGAGGATGAGTATAGCGTCGTTCTAAACTAGCTTTGGAAGTGCACGTCTATATGACTCTGCCAGAGGGTTGTCGTAGTCAGTGGGAGCAGCGGAAGCATTGGTGGACTTCTTGCTTATGTCTATTTATAGACTAAAGCATATATAACGGAGTTAGATCATCTGTTTCTGATGTGACAGTCATGGGTTTGACGTCATCAGAATAGGGGATGAATCTGTTGAGAAGGTAGTAGGAAGTGATATTCCTATACTACGATCGGTTGTACTTTGGTCGTCACACAGTGGTTTCTCCACAAGGGACTTGGACATTATATCAGACATACTGGTTACTAGATCTATGGTTTTAGATCTAGATTTGGGTGGTTTCCCAATCAGGGTACTTTGACAGCATTCTAAGAGTATTTAGAATGGACGACTCCTGGCACGGTAGCACACCTGCAGGTAATGGAGTCACCCTCTCTAAAGGTGTCTTACAGACTAAAGGGGAGAGGGATACGCATGATTGACAGATCACTTGCTTAGGCAATTGAGTCAATCATGAGATGTCAAGTACCACACCAGATGTTGTTCTTGCAGTAGGTGCAATAAGTTGATATTAATCCAATCCTGGAAAAACAGTCGGAAGCAGTTTTAGAACATAAGTAAATGTTCTAGGGATATGATAACTGCTGCCTCCTTTAGGAGACGGTTATCACTCCAGGCTTCCAAGGTGACATGGACGACAAGGAGGTTGTCAGAGTTATAGTTTTCCTTCAGACAAGGGGCAGTATTTTGGACAGGTGGTCCAAGGCAATACTGAGGGTGGCATGGCGCAGGATACTGATTAAGTTCAGTTGACGATACAGTCTAAGAAGCTTGGATTTGAAGTTCATTTTTGAGCCAGGTCCCATCAGACATCCAGACAGGTATTGCTCATTTCGGGAGATGGCTTTCTCCGCGAACTTGAGATATAGAGAGACATAGAAAGAAACATCACAGCGGATCCACTCACTGAGGCTATTCCTCGAATGCAATAGTTTCGCAAACGAGCTTTGTGAGACTGACTAGTAGAGGAGTTGGGTGTTCGGTATCACACGGGCTGTGAGTATGCGGCATCGCAATAATTAGCCTTGAGTGCAAGTGGGAGATTGTTGGAGATAGTGCCCTCAGAGTCAATTATTGGATCACAGGCACGTGATTGCAATGATTGAGGGAGGACCTATCCCGGTAGGACAGTCTTACTCGAGATGATAGTATGCTATCTGGTTTTTCTTTATCATCGTGTACTGATTTAGGTGACCTGACATGTCGCTATTACACGTTGATAGAGCTCCTAGGATTCTTGCTTGACTACCAGCAGTATGATGGCGATCATATACGTGGGAGCTGGTGGTCTATAAGCACATCCTTAAAAGGTCCCTAGTCGTGGGAGTTTCGAGACAGGGTATCGATACTCCATTAGTAGACTAGTGTATACAGTCGAGACCCCGACGAGGGGCGGTGGCCGGTCTCACAAGCCACTGGTGTCAGTTGGTTCACCTAAGATGTATACAGGTGCTCATTGGGTTATGAGTACACCGGACAGGACTCGCCGGGTACCTGCTAGTTGGGCTTATACCTGACGTCAGATAGCAGTTCCCAGGTGACATGTGTACAGGTTAGTTCATCGACCTGAGGATCGTCATTTGTCTCGTGTGAGTTCCCACTGTGCTTTGATTACTACCCTACCACGGCTCAAAGGAGTCGTGCAAACAGGTTTTAGTTGGGTACAGTCCCGAGCCACATGGAGGCAGTGAGCGGATCTTCAGGGGTTTGTCTCTCCCGGTATTGGGGGTGAGGTCGCGCTGTGTCTAGGAGAGCCATTACGCAAAGCCCTCGGCCGAGGCAGGAGATTTACTGGTAGGTATTCCAGTAGTATCTCAGGGCGTTCTGGGCTACACTCCGACACGACTTGTACCGCTTTTGGGGGTCTGACTTTTACCAACCCCCTAGGCCCGCCATGCGATACTCATAGACGAACGGACCGGACTGTACGGATATTGTCACTGACAGGCTCAGTAGGGTGTCAGGATGAGTTCGCTCATCGACGTCCCTTTTGGTCAATAGCTGGTGGCCCGTCACGTATTGGCTTATACCTCTGACGTGCTAGTGGTTAAATCCACAGCCATTGTATTGACGAGTCTTTAGAGTCCACCACACTTTCAGTTACTCAGCTTTCGGGCGAAACGCTGTAGAGGCCGTATGGAGATATGGCAGGGTCCGATCAGATACGTGCGGTATTGCACGGATCAGGATCGGACAGTTTTGTACTAGTGGTCGTATAGTTATATGGCAGGGTTTGATCCGATACGTGCGGTATTGCACGGATCATGATCGAACGGATTTTACTAGCCGGCTTTGGCTTAAGCCGGTCCTAGTCTAGTACAGTGTAGATTTTGTCTCATTGCATTTGTATCCGGACGGAATACAGATGCGGGTGTGTATGCACAGTATTGGGGTTTTCCTGTAATTTATTACGGGACCAGTTTTCTGGAGTTGCCAGTTTGCATTCCGTTCCGGCCGGTTTTTCCTTTGTTCGTTCCCGGCCGGACTTTTCCGATGGAGGGGGTAATTTGCAGTTTTGCAAATTACTTTTGTGGAGGGGGTTTCTTGCAAAAGTATTGATTATGATAGCTTTCATTTCTTTTGCTCCATGCTTTTGAATTGAGAGATTTGAAAGGTTATGGAGTGAATAGGAGAATAAGCATGGTTGATGTTTTCTTGTCTAGGATGTGGTCACCATTCTTATGCTCCTACACTCACCTCCCTTCATGTTTGATATATTCATTCCTTCACATTATTCTTCTCACTTGATATGATAAGTTTTTCTTGAGAGGAAAAAGAAAAGAGAGATGAAGAAGGAGAGAGTTCTTCATTCTTGAAAGTTTCATCTTCTTGATCTCATTCATGCTAGAAAAATGCAAGCACCATTTTTCTTATCTCATTTCCTCCATCATCTCCAAATGGCAACCAACCCCAAGTGAGACACTACACATTCTACAGCATATCTTGAGCATGTCGAGTTGCCGGCTTCATGCTCGAGTTGCCTCGGTATTGAGGCGGGAGCCCGTAAAAGACGAAGGCGATGTGGTGCCCTTTCCGGCGAGGAGGCGACGATATGGAGACTACACTTTCCGCGGGAGATCGGGACGATGACGAGAAGACCGGAGGACTCGGATCACTCGGTATACTTCTCACCCCATCTCTAGATAGCTAGTATAGGTTAATGGTTAACGATCCGGGTTTTCTTTGTCCGCGGTAGCGCCGGTTTCCGAGTAAGGAAAATTTTTTGATTCCGCAATTTGGCCTCGAGTAAGACGGCCGGGGCGCTGCCGTGGCGCAACAGATTCCACGGTAGTGATGAATAGCCAAACCCACATCCCTAGACCCCTATGAGAGTGGCAAGCAACCCAACCAATTCTAGAATTAGGAGACCCGGACTCGACGCCTCGAGATGGTCTCCCACTGGACTCTAGAACCCGGTTACTTGTGCTCCCCTCCTTGGGTCTATCCTAATGCGGAAAAGTAAATAATATACAATAGAGACATCATCCTCAACCCGGAAGTGCCCCAATAAAAGAATATTACATATATTGAATTTTACATGAATGAAAATGAAAAACTCTCATTTCACATAAAAACCCCCCGGCTATTCAAACACGACGATCCAATATAACATATCCCAGCAGCACATAACATCACATGTCATCAACGTAAGTAAATATGCGTATCCCAATTATCGTTGACATATAGCAACGAAACCGGAGATACACCACATATTACACTTACGGTCGTAGAAAAGAAAATGAAAAACTACAACAATTTCCATGCTTCATCCATAAACTAATTTCCAACTAATTTGATTAACTTAATATAAATAAAACCCTCCATTATCATATAACATGGTGTGAGTCTCATACACCCATGTTGCATATGGCATCTAGCATGACACAAACTATGTACACAAGTACATATCACATATATACTTAATACATAATCAGGTGAGAAAAATAATCTTAAGTGAGCCAATACTAGTTAATGTAAAGTAATATATCAAATATATAATTATACATTAAATCATTAAATCAACACTTGATTTAATGATCTGGTCATATCACATATAACCGACTAATATCTAGCGTATCAATCTATCGAATCAACACTTGATTCGATAACCCGGCTATATCGCATATAACCGACCAATGATACAAATTGCGAGAATAGAATACGGTAACTCATACACGTATTAATCTCGGTCCCGAACATATCTCATATGTGCTCCTACTCCGTTTCGCCTGAGCCAGGAAACCTCTGTGTAAGACTTTAAAGACTCGTCAATACGCCGGCAGTAGGTGATGATCATATCAAACACCCACAAGCCGCAAGAGGCGTACTAAACGTAACAGCCACCCGGGTATTGAGCGATCAGAAGATCAATAAGCAAGCCTTCTCATACTCCTGCGAATCTAATCAGTAACACTTACCGTACAGTCCGGTCTCTTCATCTGATATGTCGCATATCTCGTCTTGGGGTGTTAAACATCAGACCCTAGTAACTCGATAAGTCATGTCGATATGAGGCTCATAACGGGTCGAGAAACTACTGATAACACTTACCAGTATATCTCTAAAGCAGTCCTGGCCAGGGACTTCCTGTTATATTTAATCGAGCACAGCGCAACATCAACTCCCAATACCGGGAGAGACGAAACCCCTCCTATCGTTCATTGCCTCCATGTGACTCAGGATTGTACCCAAAAGCCATCATTTTGCATGTTCTCTTAAACGTGGTAAGGTGGAAATCAAAGTACAGTGGGAATCACACAAGACTCTATGACGATCTCGGGTCTACAGACTAACCTGTACCAGTGTCACCAGAGAACTGCCATCTGACGTAAGGTATAATACCATCTGGGAGTTCTCGGCGAGTCCGTCCAGTGTACCCAGTCTCTACTGAGCACCCATATATCTTCTCTGATGTCAAATGCCAATGGATATGGGATCATCCATCGCCCATCTACATGGGTCGAGAAGTTATACGCTAGTCCACTCTGGTATATCGATGCCCCGTCTCGATATACCCACGATTAGGGACAATAAAGGATGTACTCATAGACTACCTTTGTCCCACTAGTATGATCTCCATCATAATCTAGGTAGTCAAGTACGCATCCTAAGGGCTTTACCAACATGTAACAGAGAGACAATCAGTGTACATGTTAAGATAAAGAGTAACCAGAGAGCATACTATCATGTCGAGCAAGAAATTCCTCCCTATATATGTCCAAGCATCCACTACAATGTACATCTCATGTACAGTAATGGCCTCTAGGTCATACATATAACTAATAATAGGGGCCAGTCCGGATTGCTGGAGCCTGAGATATTGGATATTGGGATATATGTTTTGTGTCGATGCTTGACACGGATTCTATATTGATTTCATTGATGATACCTTGATTTTTATATACAGAAATCTCACTAATTTAAGAAAACAGTTTTCTCATTCATGACGTATTTGGTTTTCATTTGTGATGCATTCGTACATCATATATGTGATATGTTGCTACCTGAGGCACTGACATGAGCGCTTGGTACTACAGTATACTAGATGTTTACCTCGCCATTATTAGATGCTTCAGGTTATTTATTATAAAGATATTTGGTATGACCTAGGATAGAGTCATACATGCGATTTCTGCTCGGTGATGTTTTCTACTCACGAGTTGGTAACTCACCGCAGTTGTGCCACAGTTTCTTACAGGTTTTTCTGTACAGGATCCCTGGGCGGCTTTGCTGGCACACTGCTCCCTTCCGGGTGATTGCTTTGGTAGGTGGGTTCACTTGTATCGTGACCACCGTAGTATCTGTATTTATTTCAGTTGTATCTAGTAACTCCATCAACCAGACTTGTATTAATTGATAGACTTAGAAGACCAGTGTCTAATCTTTCGACCATAGAGCCGTGCTTGTATTATTATGGTTTTCTGGTGGATATTAGTTTTCTTCTGAGTTTTGATCCTCGCCCTTCGGCGTTGTATATTATATTGCTTGCGTAGTTGTGTCCGCCAATTGGAGAAGAGATAGCTCCCGCTTGGGGATGCCTTTATGTTAGTGTATATGCCCTAGAGGCCATTATTGTATCATACTGGTTTGTATATTACTTAATGGAAGCTTAGGATATTCACAGTAGTATATGACAGTCTTGCTCAAAATGGTAGTATGCTGCTTGGTTTGTTTCTACTTAAATATGTGCATGTGTTTCTTTTAGCATATCGCTTATACATATTAGTAGAGCCCTTAGGATCTTTGCTTGATTACCAGCGTTGTGATGGCAGTCACACTAGTGGGGGCTGGGTAATCTGTAAGCACATCCTTATACAGGTCCCTGGTCGTAGGATTATCGAGACGGGGCATCGATACTTCGGAGTAGACTAGTGTATACGCTTCTCATCCCAGTAGGGGAGATGGTATGTCCCACACCCATCAGTACGTCGTAATGGAGATAGCATGCAGGTGCTCGTTAGGTTATGAGTACACCGAAAAGGATTCGTCGAGAATTGTTGGTTGGTATTATACCTGTCGTCAGATAACAGTTCCCAAGTGACATGAGTACAGCTTAGTCTATCGACTTGACACTGTCATTGCGCCTCGAGTGTGTTCCCACTGTACTTTGATTACTACCCTACCACAGCTCAAAGGAGTCGTGCAAACAGGTAGTAGTTGGGTACAGTCTCGAAGCACTTGGAGGCAGTGATGGTTAGACAAGATTCGTCTCTCCCGATATTGGGGGTTGATATCGGGCTATATCTGGAGAGGCATTACACAAAGTCCCTGGCCAGGGCAAGCGAGATTTACTGGTAGGTGTTCCAGTAGTTTCTTAGGGTGTTCTGGGGTACACTCTGACATGACTTATACCGCTGTTAGGGGTCTGACGTTTACCGCCCCCTAGGCCCGATATGCGATACTCATAGACGAACAGACCAGACTGTACGGAGATTGTCACATTCAGGCTCAGTATGAGTTCGGATGGGTTTTACTTATCGGCATTCTTGTCGACATTTACCTGGGGACCGTTACGTACATCTAGTACCACTTGTGGCCTGTGGTTGAACCTACTGCCAGCATAGTGTCGAGTCTTTAGAGTCCCACACAGAGAGTTTCCCTGCACTGGGCAAAAGGTGTAGAGGCCGTATGGTTTTACGGCAGGGCTTCGATCACTTACGTGCACTTGTGCGCGTATGATGTTCGGGCGGATGATACTGGTGGGCTTTGGTTTAAGCCAGATCCTAGTATTGTATAGATGGATCGGTTTTGTCTCTTGGTATTCGTATTCTTCGAAATACGGATGCGGTTGTGTATGCACGGTTGTGAGGAAGGAAGAAGGAGATGCCTCATTAGGGTTTTAACCATTGACTTGATTAGAACCATTATGAGGTGGTGGAAAATGTTTACTAATCTTTTTTAGTGATAATTGTGTCATGGCTAATTAGAGTTCGACCGTTTGACTTGTTGACTTATGTTGACCTAGATATTTTTTGCTAAGCAAAAGATATTTTCTTGTTTAGTATTAAATGAGACATGATAGTGGTCAAATCAACTTAGCCATCATAATTATCATAATAAAAGATTGGTTTTTATTTTTCCATAGCTCATTATCTCATTTGCATTCTCTCTCTTCAAGTGAGCTCTCATATTGCTCTTCTTCTTCTTCCAAACTAGGAATCCCAAAAGGTCTCATGTGTTGAGCAAGTTGGGGTTCAAATAGACAAACAAATCCACCATCATATTCTACATCACCTAGGACATCAAGAGTAGCAAACTTGTTTCCCTAGTTACCTTGGTTCTTGAGGTGGAGCTCGGACTATAGACTCTCTGGTGGATCATCTTCGTCTTAAGGAGGCCGTTGAAGAAGCTACGATTCGGACCGACCCATGGAGCCTACGGAGATGAGGAGGACATCGGAGAAGACCCGAAGGACTTGTTGCATGAGGTATAATCTCCTAAGCATAGTAGATAGAACCTCTAGTTGTTTGTTAGAAACGGTTTAGCAAAGATCCTCTAGCAAAGTCTATGTTACCTTGTATGAAAATTTTGATTTTTACCTATTCCGCCTCCTCGTAAGTACCGGGGTGGGAAACGTAGACTTACAGTGGTATCAGAGCCTAGCTAAACCATTACTAACATGTTAGCAAAGTGTTAGAAATTCGATAGCAGGAAAAATCGCAAAAAACGAACCAAAAATGCACGTTTTCTGTTGATTTTAAAATCTGGTCCAAAAATTTTTCCAGGGACCTTAAAAATACGTGCAGGCTTTTTTATGGCCACCGAAGAAAAATGAGGATGTGAATCGGTCAGACAACCGCGGAACCGCGGCAGAACCAAGCGTTCCTCCATGGATCCGCGGCCGAGTCGACGCCGAGTCAACTCGTTTTTCCTGCAGAGTTTCCAGCAAGGTGTTTTGTGATTTCTCTGATATTTTGTTTCTGCCCAGAATTTGTTGAGTACTGTGTTGCGCTTGGGGTAGATTCAAATCTAGTCATCGATCGAAATTCTAAGTACTTTAGCTAATCGGATCTTCTGTGATGTGATATATGTACTGAACGTCTACTAATCACTATACATCGATTAGTGGGGGTTGTACATATCTGTGTTCTGTGATATTGGATTGTGTATATGAACTTGTTGGATTGTCGTGAATGAATAGCCGGGGATGTGAGATGAGCGTTTAATCTTTCATTTGATGTAGATTGTAAATTGATGTAATATTATTTTATGGTCGCGCAACCGGGTGGAGGTTGTAGCCACCATTGTAAATAATTTCTTATACTGTTTTCAACTCCTAGGATAGACCCAAGGTAGGGTGCGCAAACTACCGGGTACTTTGAAGTGCTGAGTGGCCTACTCACTTTGTTGAGGGAGGCTTCTTCACTTTGGGTATTTGGCGGGTAGTTTGTCGCACCCGTAGTGGTCTAGGGTGAGGTTTGGCTATTCATCACGACCGTGTAATCCGTCTTTCGTTGTAGGCTAGAACGATGTGCGGATTCCTAGTATATCCAATGTGTTCATTTGTAATCTGGAATGACTATCATTGCATCTGACGAATGTATATACCTATATATGATATCTAGTAAACCTTGCTTATGTTTTACATCCGCGCTGGTCCAGCCCCCACTCAGTTGTTAGTTAAGTAACCTAACGGGTGATGACGGGGCCCAGTGGCGAATGCGGATGGCATAACTGTACGTTATATTTTCGTTGTTTTCTGTAATGGTAGGATTAATTGATGGGACACATTATATTAATGCAAAAAAAACAAACCAAAGCTGGATCGTTGGAACAATTTCAAAACCACTCGGTTTTTTCAAAACAGCAAAACTTTTAAAATGCGGAGCTTAAACCACTCCTTTTAAAAGCTATATGGTTCCTTCGATTATATCAAGTTCACTACGTTCACGGTTTCGCCAAAACCATTCATAGCCCTCCGTCATTTCATATGAATATTCAATAGTATTCAAGCTATGTTTGTTGGCCTTAGTCAAGGCATAGTGATTGGTAGCTGCTGGGTATTCATATGTTGCATAGATAGATGCGTTGGTTTTGGACAGTCGTATTACTTTGTTGGCCTTAGTCAAGTGTATATACGGGTGGGTTAAAATTAACCTGGACAATGATGGGTAGAACTTGACATATGACTTATGATTTGTTGGCCTTAGTCAAGGTCATAAGAGCATGGGGCAAAAATCCACATCGGGAGTTTCTAAAGAAACTGAAACTTGCTAGTGTTGCATACCATTTGGAGTTTGATAATATTGGTAGGATTCCTTCAGCATTATAACACAATGATATTTGGATCCCGATCCTACGGTGAGTATCCGCTACTCCTCAGGAGATTCTTTCACTTAACGATCAATGCTACAAACCAAGTAGGTGCCTAGAACAGTGTTAGCGGGGCTACGCCTCTAGGGAAAAGAGGTTATTTAATTAAGGAACTTCACGAATGCGTCGTAAAACCACCCTCGAAGTACTGACACTAGCCTGGCTGAACGGTTAAGCAAGTATTGTACGGTGAGATTAATCCTGACTAATTCTTCTTTTATGGTTTGAGGAAAGATTCGAGAAACATGGGTGTAACGTGTTAAAAAAATGATTAAATAAATAATTAAATGAATAAAAGTGTTTAAGTGAATTTTAGGATTTTCGGTAAAGTAAAATGTATTTTTCGTAAAACCAAACCGTGATTGTTTTTCCTTATAATTTTTAAAATATCTATTTTAGTTATGAAATTACTAGTAAATGGTATTTATTTAGCCACTTATAAATTTTTAGTTTAATAAAATATTTTTCCTAAATTAATTATTTTAAATATTAACATAAGCTTTATTTTTACACTAAATTAGTGTAAATTACAAATTTAAATGGTTTTAATTTGTAAAAATGAACCATGGCATGTAGAATTTAGTGTGTATCATGCAAAATTTATTTGCAAATTTTTCCTCTTTTCTAGAGCTTTCTTGAGTTGCTATAGTAAAGAAAGAAAGAAATAAATAAATAAATAAAGCATGAAAAGACTTTTAGTTTTGTTTCTCTTCTTGAAACTTCTACACACTTCTCACACTCTCTTCTTTCTCTCCCTCACCTCACCAAGGCCGGCCACAACCCTATGGCAGCCCCCCCCATTTCCCACTTCATTTTCATTCAAAATTCATCAAAAATACATCAAAAATTCAATTAAAATTCCACAAAATCCTATTTATTTCATACTCTTTATTCCTTGCTCATTTTTATATGGAATTTGGAGATGGAAAGCATGCATTTTGGAGGCTCATTTCTTGTTTGGATTTCACATTTTGGAGGTATAATTTTCTTTCTTTTGATTTATTGTTATTAGATGATCATTTAAGCTTAATTAGATTTAATGAATTAATTCTATGTTCTTTTTTTAAAAATGCAAGTTAGGGTTGTAAATTCAAGTTAGGGTTTTTAATAATTAATTAGGGTTATAATAGGTAGTTTAACACTTTTAGAATTAGAAAATATTGCATGGTTGTTGAATTGTAAAATTTTCATTTAAAATTTTTTTAAATAAGGAAATTAGCTAACTAGGTTTTTGCAAAATGTGTTTGTGGTTGATATAAAATTGAGATTTGGGTTGTTATCATTGGAATGTAGTTTTAGTGGAAATATTAGCATGTAAATGGAAAGATAAAATTAGTTCGGTCACTAGTTTCTTGATAATTGATAAATTGAGATAAAAATTGCTATTTTTGTAAACTAGATTTTGGGAAATTCCTAAATAAATGAGATTAAAAATATAATTATGGTTTCATTATATCATTATCATCATGAATTGTGGTTTAAGTCATTAATTTATGCAAAATCATGTTTTGTGGTGGAATTGTGGTATTTTGTTTGAAAAATGTTGAAAATTGTGAAAGGTTGCAAACTAGAAATTTCAAAATCAATACAAATTTGTGTAATAAAAATATAGTAATGGTTTTTATAGTCTAGTAATGCTATTTAATGAGTTTTATGACCATTAGTTTCATTTAGATGTCAAGTTTTGATGAAAAACGGTATACTGGCATTTTCGGGTTTTGCGAAATTGGACGGTTTGATAGATTTTAGGGTTTCGATGGATTTAATCATGTTTTATAGTATAAGTAATGTGTTTTAAAACTACAAGTTGTTTGTTGATGTTATCTCGATCCATCGGAGTTTGTACGCCGATATCGAGCGGTATTTGGTTGTTTTGCGTGGACGGGACATAGGTTTTAACCTATGCTTGTTCCTTGTATCGTTTGACTTTTGTATGTGATTCGGTTTACGATGCTATTTATTTGTTTGCGTTTAGGTACCCTTCAAGTGGACTGCGGGCGATGAAGAGGAGGATGGCGACACCGCCGTCGGCAGACATGGACCAGGTGAGTAGATGCATATCTACGGGGGAAAGTCGGGTGGATGGCGTTTAGCACCCCCGCAACGTAGAATAGGAATAGCACTTATTGACATTAGGAAACTAGATGTGACCCTAGATTCTTACTGAGTAGGACCCTGGTAATGACCCTAGGCGGGACTAGACTGATTTAGGAAAACCACACCTGAGGATGAATACTTTGGGAAAGGTTCGTAGGTTTCTCATAGAAACACACACGCACACACTAAAACTTGACATGGCGTATACGTATATGTGTGTATATATATAAAACTAGGTATAGGTGTATATATATACACAACACGTATATAGGATTCATTGATGTGATATGATATCTGAGGCATGATGAAACAGTATAACTGGGCTTGATGCTGTGATTCTTGACTATACTGTCGTATTAAAGTGTTAGCGGATCATTAGAGAATGAGATAATGAACATGAATGTATAAATTATAAAGGGTGGTGGTGATATTGAGGTACATGGGACGCTAAAATAGTACCTGGGCTGTAGCTTGTGACTGATCATGATATGATATATGTATGATTTGATTACGACATCATATAGGTGTGACCTGATGTCCATATCATATAGGTGTGACTTGATGACGATAAGATATCGGTATGATTTAATCACAATATTACACATATGACATGATATTTCTGTGGATAAACTAATGATGCATATTATGATAGCAATGACATATGATTGATGTAGACGATTACAGTTTAGCACCTTGATCATGAGATGTGTTGGTGATGACATTATACGAATGATGAGACACCTAGGAGATACTTGACCCGTACCCCGATATTGGGATGCCGTACGATGGATTTTACCGTACGAGGCATAGATATGATGATTGATCCGCACTCTTGATTTGAGGAAGCCGTACTTCGTACGTGACGCTATTGAGGCTGGATCGCCGACTATTAGAGATATTGATTCAGACCTAGGTAGACTGTTGTTTCTTAATCACTAGTTTCTTAGGTTAAGTTCCTTAGGAGGTTAGATGGACACTAGTTTAGATTCGATTCATATAGTGATAGTTGTTCTCGTATGTCGCAGAGGCGTGGATAATGCACACCTGTATTTACATTCATACTGTAATCATCATGGTGCATGTTCTTTTATATGTTGCTATAGTCAGTATAAACTTTACCTGTTAGGACACCAGCACTATTACCGATGATGCGCATATTCCACGCACACTTATTTGCCGGCTCACACACATCATCATCGGTAATTGCTATGTCACGTACACTTTAGATCATATTGTCTTTTATGGATAGAATCAGTTAACAACTAGACAGATATAATATTGTGATTATTCTCTGACATTAGTACAGACATGATATTTATTGCTTAGACATTCATGCATTCATATTTTCATGTTATCATGCAGTATTACGGGCATATGCCGACACTTATCTTATAGTTACTCATGATTTTGAGATTGGATTTCTATGAGATTTCTGGATTTTGGGGAAAACCGCAAGAATATGTAAAAACTTCTCTCTCTCCTCCTCCTCTCTTTTTAAAAACATAAGATGCGGTTTCTCGTGATGTATGTGTCGTCTACCATGAGATTTCATGTTTTCTGATGGATTTCGAGACCCAATTCGAGGAGTGGATGAACCGTCTCGGGTACATGGTGGGCCCGGTATGGTACCCCGGGGCAAGAAGATCGAGTTGTAGACGATGAGCCTGGCAAGGGAAGGCTACCTACCGGTGATGTCTGGCGCGGCGGATATCCGGAGGATACCGACCTTTGTCGTGAGATTTGATGATATGGGCCGATCCGGACTGACGGAGCCCGAGATATTGAGACTTGAGATTACATGTGTTGTGTTGATGCTTGACACGGATTTCCATGGATTTCATTGTTGATATTTCAGATTCTTATACACATTTTACTATGATAATAGCTAAAGATTTCTTATACATATATATCTGGATTTCAGGATTTGTTACTTTACATTCATGGTGCATGCATTTCATTTCATATGACATAGTATTATATAAGGCACTGACACGAGCACGGAGTATCTGCACTTACACGTAGTTTTACCCTGCTATTACTAGTTGATTGGGATATAATAGTGTATTATTATGACCTAGGATAGCGTCGTGCATTCGATTTCTTTTCGTAGATGTCTTCTACTCACGAGTTGGCAACTCACCCCGTTGTGCCAAATTTTATTACAGGTTCGATGTACAGGTTTCCGTGGCAGCTTGTTGGCACATCTTTTCTTCAGGGTGATTTGCACGGTAGGTTGGTTCACTTGTATCCGAACCACCATTGTACTTTTATTCATTCATTTGTATCTAGTAAGCTCCATCAACCATATTTGTATTACTTGATAAGTTTATTGGACCAGTCTTTTATTTCGACCTTAGAGTCGCGCATGTATTATTCTGATCTGGTGGTTTTGTTTTCTTTTGAGTTTGAGCATCGCCCTTTGGCGTTGTATATTGTTGTGCCTATTGTGGTTGTTTCCGCCTGTTGGCGTTGAGTTAGCTCCCGTTTGGGGATGCTTTTTATTGTTGTTTATGTATATTACACTTGTTGTACCCGTTTGGTGGGCCAGTTTTTATAGAGGAGACTCTGCCGAAATTTTTGGGAAAAGTTGCTGATGTTTTAAACTTGTTCCTTCATGTTTTCTTTTACTGCTTCTTCTTCTTTTTCATGGTTTAGATTTCTGGGCTTCGGCTTACTTAGGTTACGTGGCGCCTCTAGACGGTTCGTAATCTAAGTGCCGGTCACGTTCCGTACTTTCGGGTCGTGACAAAGTTGGTAGCAGAGCGCTAGGTTTAACCTTGTATAAGTCTAGGTGACCCTTGGTTGATGGAGTAGGCGATTTAGGTAGAGTAACGTACCGTGGGTATGGTCCGCGGCATACTTACGATACGCTACTCTGCTTAAGGAGCCTTAGGATGTAGATTGTTTGCACCGTATTTCATTCGTTCCTTTGATCTATCTTCGTTGATGTCGGAGGGTGGTTTTTGTTACCACGGGCGCACGGGCAGAGGGAGCTGCGGCTCGAATGCGATAACCATTAGAGTATTGGTTATTCTTGAGGATTGAAGCATTGCTTAGCGTGCGGACGAAGGGTATTCACATGTCGTCCGGATGAAGTTAAAGGGTTCGAACGATTATCAGGAAACCATTTTCCCAAGTTTAAAGTATTCGGAAGAACATGCAGATATTTCGATGGACGCTCTAGAAGAATGAAACCCTAACTCGACATAATGACCACGAGAACGCCCTTGAACCTTAGGGTTTACGGCAGTTCCGCGGTGCCATTAGTGAGGCTTGGGTTTGCCCTTCTACGGCTGGATCATCGATGCTAGGGTATGTACCGGATATTTTTAAACTGTAGTTGAGTGTTGAGCTCTCGGGGAATTATGGGATTTTGATGGATCGATCAAAAAGTTTAATGTAGTCCGGATATCAAGTGAAGAGATCGACTAGGTGGGAGACTCTAGACATGAGTATTGCCGTTGGTAGCGCAGTCAGCACACCTATGAAAGAACGATTTCGAAGCAGTCGACATCAGAGAAAAGAGGCGCACATTGACGATAGTGTTTACGATTGTGATTTAGTGATTTGAATTTCATATTTTCGTTGATTGGACTTTTGTATTTTGAGGACTTTGTTCTACGATTGGCATTTCATGTGTGTACTTTCATTCTATCTGTGTTTCATATATCAGTTGTATTGATGTTGTTTAGTACACACCAGTACACTTGATTTGGATTTATATATATTGAGATTTTTGATTTAATTTCGTGCATAGGGGTTACACATGATTTTGACATATGTTTCGACCTAGTTTTCATGCATTTTTGTGCTGTGATTTCGATGTATGTTTTCGTGCACCATGTGCACCTGATTAGGATTCTTGCGCATACTTGGCGCACTTGGTGCGATTTTGTGCACACCAGATGCACTAAATCGGGGTTTTGTGCAGATTAGATGCACCTGATAGTGAGTCGTGCACGCCCGTTGCAATTGACAGATGTTTTGGTGCACACCTGTTGCACTTATTTTGTTTTTGTGTGTATTCATGGTATCTGCATTTGGTTTCGATTTCAGTGCGCACCGGACGCACATGATATTTTATTGATGTGAATGGGATTGATTTCAGTTGAACAGTATGTTTTCATAATCACTATTATTTGATTTAGTAACCAGGCGGGACGTGTATGTTAAATAAAAGATATATATATATATATATAGTTATTTTTTTAAACAAACGTCCGCTACTTATACCGTGACACGTGCATCACACGGCAATTTTCAAAAAGGGGTGTTTGCATATTTCCTTATCTAGATATTTGTACGGTTTTACTATGATGCACACTATATATAAGTTACAGATTGATGTATATTATGATGGTTTTCATATTGGGTTTTGATATTTTATTCTGGCCATAACTCCGATGATTGCGTTATGCTTGACGGAGTTGATTTTTGTTATGTATTGATGATTTCGGAGCCCCGACGATTTGAATGTTTTGCTAAACGTTTTAGTATTTGGAGGGGGAGTTTTAATTTAAATTCGGGGACCGAATTTCTAAAAGGGGGGAAGATTGTAACGTGTTAAAAAAATGATTAAATAAATAATTAAATGAATAAAAGTGTTTAAGTGAATTTTAGGATTTTCGGTAAAGTAAAATGTATTTTTCGTAAAACCAAACCGTGATTATTTTTCCTTATAATTTTCAAAATATCTATTTTAGTTATGAAATTACTAGTAAATGGTATTTATTTAGCCACTTATAAATTTTTAGTTTAATAAAATATTTTTCCTAAATTAATTATTTTAAATATTAACATAACCTTTATTTTTACACTAAATTAATGTAAATTACAAATTTAAATGGTTTTAATTTGTAAAAATGAACCATGGCATGTAGAATTTAGTGTGTATCATGCAAAATTTATTTGCAAATTTTTCCTCTTTTCTAGAGCTTTCTTGAGTTGCTATAGTAAAGAAAGAAAGAAATAAATAAATAAATAAAGCATGAAAAGACTTTTAGTTTTGTTTCTCTTCTTGAAACTTCTACACACTTCTCACACTCTCTTCTTTCTCTCCCTCACCTCACCAAGGCCGGCCACAACCCTATGGCAGCCCCCCCCATTTCCCACTTCATTTTCATTCAAAATTCATCAAAAATACATCAAAAATTCAATTAAAATTCCACAAAATCCTATTTATTTCATACTCTTTATTCCTTGCTCATTTTTATATGGAATTTGGAGATGGAAAGCATGCATTTTGGAGGCTCATTTCTTGTTTGGATTTCACATTTTGGAGGTATAATTTTCTTTCTTTTGATTTATTGTTATTAGATGATCATTTAAGCTTAATTAGATTTAATGAATTAATTCTATGTTCTTTTTTAAAAAATGCAAGTTAGGGTTGTAAATTTAAGTTAGGGTTTTTAATAATTAATTAGGGTTATAATAGTTAGTTTAACACTTTTAGAATTGGAAAATATTGCATGGTTGTTGAATTGTAAAATTTTCATTTAAAATTTTTTTAAATAAGGAAATTAGCTAACTAGGTTTTTGCAAAATGTGTTTGTGGTTGATATAAAATTGAGATTTGGGTTGTTATCATTGGAATGTAGTTTTAGTGGAAATATTAGCATGTAAATGGAAAGAAAAAATTAGTTCGATCACTTGTTTCTTGATAATTGATAAATTGAGATAAAAATTGCTATTTTTGTAAACTAGATTTTGGGAAATTGCTAAATAAATGAGATTAAAAATATAATTATAGTTTCATTATATCATTATCATAATGAATTGTGGTTTAAGTCATTAATTTATGCAAAATCATGTTGTGGTGGAATTGTGGTATTTTGCTTGAAAAATGTTGAAAATTGTGAAAGGTTGCAAACTAGAAATTTCAAAATCAATATAAATTTGTGTAATAAAAATATACTAATGGTTTTTATAGTCTAGTAATGCTATTTAATGAGTTTTATGACCATTAGTTTCATTTAGATGTCAAGTTTTGATGAAAAACGGTATACTGGCATTTTCGGGTTTTGCGAAATTGGACGGTTTGATAGATTTTAGGGTTTCGATGGATTTAATCGTGTTTTATAGTATAAGTAATGTGTTTTAAAACTACAAGTAGTTTGTTGATGTTATCTTGAGCCATCGGAGTTTGTACGCCGATATCGAGCGGTATTTGGTTCTTTTGCGTGGACGGGACATAGCTTTTAACCTATGCTTGTTCCTTGTATCGTTTGACTTTTGTATGTGATTCGGTTTACGATGCTATTTATATGTTTGCGTTTAGATACCCTTCAAGTGGACTGCGGGCGATGAAGAGGAGGATGGCGACACCGCCGTCGGCAGACATGGACTAGGTGAGTAGATGCATATCTACGGGGGAAAGTCGGGTGGATGGCGTTTAGCACCCCCGCAACGTAGAATAGGAATAGTACTTATTGACATTAGGAAACCAGATGTGACCCTAGATTCTTACTGAGTAGGACCCTGGTAATGACCCTAGGCGGGACTAGACTGATTTAGGAAAACCACACCTGAGGATGAATACTTTGGGAAAGGTTCGTAGGTTTCTGATAGAAACACACACGCACACACTAAAACTTGACATGGCGTATACGTATATGTGTGTATATATATAAAACTAGGTATAGGTGTATATATATACACAACACGTATATGGGATTCATTGATGTGATATGATATCTGAGGCATGATGAAACAGTATAACTGGGCTTGATGCCGTGATTCTTGACTATACAGTCGTATTAAAGTGTTAGCGGATCATTAGAGAATGAGATAATGAACATGAATGTATAAATTATAAAGGGTGGTGGTGATATTGAGGTACATGGGACGCTAAAATAGTACCTGGGCTGTAGCTTGTGACTGATCACGATATGATATATGTATGACTTGATTACGACATCATATAGGTGTGACCTGATGTCGATATCGTATAGGTGTGACTTGATGACGATAAGATATCGGTATGATTTAATCACAATATTACACATATGACATGATATTTCTGTGGATAAACTAATGATGCATATTATGATGGCAATGACATATGATTGATGTAGACGATTACAGTTTAGCACCTTGATCATGAGATGTGTTGGTGATGACATTATACGAATGATGAGACACCTAGGAGATACTTGACCCGTACCCCGATATTGGGATGCCGTACGATGGATTTTACCGTATGAGGCATAGATATGATGATTGATCCGCACTCTTGATTTGAGGAAGCCGTACTTCGTACGTGACGCTATTGAGGCTGGATCGCCGACTATTAGAGATATTGATTCAGACCTAGGTAGACTCTTGTTTCTTAATGACTAGTTTCTTAGGTTAAGTTCCTTAGGAGGTTAGATGGACACTAGTTTAGATTCGATTCATATAGTGATAGTTGTTCTCGTATGTCGCAGAGGCGTGGATAATGCACACCTGTATTTACATTCATACTGTAATCATCATGGTGCATGTTCTTTTATATGTTGCTATAATCAGTATAAACTTTACCTGTTAGGACACCAGCACTATTACCGATGATGCGCATATTCTACGCACACTTATTTGCCGGCTCACACACATCATCATCGGTAATTGCTATGTCACGTACACTTTAGATCATATTGTCTTTTATGGATAGAATCAGTTAACAACTAGACAGATATAATATTGTGATTATTCTCTGACATTAGTACAGACATGATATTTATTGCTTAGACATTCATGCATTCATATTTTCATGTTATCATGCAGTATTATGGGCATATGCCGACACTTATCATATAGTTAATCATGATTTTGAGATTTGGATTTCTATGAGATTTCTGGATTTTGGGGAAAACCGCAAGAATATGTAAAAACTTCTCTCTCTCCTCCTCCTCTCTTTTTAAAAACATAAGATGCGGTTTTCTCTTGATGTATGTGTCGTCCACCATGAGATTTCATGTTTTCTGATGGATTTCGAGACCCGATTCGAGGAGTGGATGAACCGTCTCGGGTACATGGTGGGCCCGGTATGGTACCCCGGGGCAAGAAGATCGAGTTGTAGACGATGAGCCTGGCAAGGGAAGGCTACCTACCGGTGATGTCTGGCGCGGCGGATATCCGGAGGATACCGACCTTTGTCGTGAGATTTGATGATATGGGCCGATCCGGACTGACGGAGCCCGAGATATTGAGACTTGAGATTACATGTGTTGTGTCGATACTTGACACGGATTTCCATGGATTTCATTGTTGAGATTTCAGATTCTTATACACATTTTACTATGATAATAGCTAAAGATTTCTTATACATATATATCTGGATTTCAGGATTTGTTACTTTACATTCATGGTGCATGCATTTCATTTCATATGACATAGTATTATATGAGGCACTGACACGAGCACGGAGTATCTGCACTTACACGTAGTTTTACCCTGCTATTACTAGTTGATTGGGATATAATAGTGTATTATTTAGCGTCATGCATTCGATTTCTTTTCGTAGATGTCTTCTACTCACGAGTTGGCAACTCACCCCCGTTGTGCCAAATTTTATTACAGGTTCGATGTACAGGTTTCCGTGGCAGCTTGTTGGCACATCTTTTCTTCAGGGTGATTTGCATGGTAGGTTGGTTCACTTGTATCCGAACCACCATTGTACTTTTATTCATTCATTTGTATCTAGTAAGCTCCATCAACCATATTTGTATTACTTGATAAGTTTATTGGACCAGTTTTTTATTTCGACCTTAGAGTCGCGCATGTATTATTCTGATCTGGTGGTTTTGTTTTCTTTTGAGTTTTGAGCCTCGCCCTTTGGCGTTGTATATTATTGTGCTTGTTGTGGTTGTTTCCGCCTGTTGGCGTTGAGTTAGCTCCCGTTTGGGGATGCTTTTTATTGTTGTTTATGTATATTACACTTGTTGTACCCGTTTGGGGGGCCAGTTTTTATAGAGGAGACTCTGCCGAAATTTTTGGGAAAATTTGCTGATGTTTTAAACTTGTTCCTTCATGTTTTCTTTTACTGCTTCTTCTTCTTTTTCATGGTTTAGATTTCTGGGCTTCGGCTTACTTAGGTTACGTGACGCCTCTAGACGCTTCGTAATCTAAGTGCCGGTCACGTTCCGTACTTTCGGGTCGTGACAGCGGGAGCCATCCTATTTATATAAATTAAAAACAAATCTAAACTTGCAAGAGCATCATGCTAAGTGTTTTTCTTCTTTCTCTCTCAATTGCAGCGACCCAGTGACCAGATATGGGTTACATCTAGATAATAAAATGACTGAATCTGACTGTATTGACTGGAAAAGGTCTGTCCAGATGTCCATTACCCATGATAAGCTGGAACACCTCTTCACTACTCTAACCCCTGCTGTCTCAGGACCAGTTTCCATCGTCACGGATGTTGATATCCGTAAGACAAGGGAAAAGGATAGTGCGAATGCCAAGTGCCTCGTGTTGGCCTCAGTTGATGGTGTATACCAAAGGCAGCACGAGAAGATGGACTTCGCTTCTATCTTCATCCATAACAATGTTTATATGGAGAGCAATCTCGTATAGAAAAATATGAGACCTCGAAAGAATTGCTTCAAGTGAGGTTGGCCGTTGGGTCATATGTCGGTGACAACGTCCCTACGATGACTAGCTATAAGCTCACGGACCTGGAGACCACGTTGGGAAACAGGTCATATACAGATTTGTTTCTACAGTCCTTACCCTCTACTTACACCCTGAAGGAAACCAGGGAGGTAGAAGGAAAGGAAAGGGCAAATGTTTCGGGACTAAAAGAAGAGAAGGAGGGACGTTCCTATTGTTATGGGAAAAGACATTGGCAGAGGGATTGCAGGGCTTTGGAAGCCAATAGCCAGGATTCGAAGCATGTTGTGGCTTCGGTTTCGGGTGTGTTTGTAATAGAAAACTGTATGCCAATTAGCACTACTTCCTGGGCAGTAGATACCGGATCAGGATCTCATATCTGTAGTTCATTATAGGCTTTGAGAAACCGTAGAGTTATCAGGTTTGGTGATATAACTCTCAGAGTTGCAAACGGAATGAGCGTGGATGCTGAATCCGTAAGGGAATATCACCTAGGATTGACAAGTGGGCAGATATTGATTCTACGTAACTGTTTATATGTGCCTAGTCTAGCATGTAATATCATATCTGTATCCTTACTTTCTATGGAAGGATATGATTTTACTTTTGTAAGCGATGTGCTCCACATCCACCTTAATCAGACTCTGATTGGGTCAGGTACATTAGATAACAGTATATACGTATTAAATCAAGCTCAGGTTTTCAGTGTCCAGAACACGCTTAAAAGAAAGTCTAAGGAATTAAATCAGGATTTCTTGTGGCATTGTAGACTGGGTCACATCAATGAAACACGGTTGACAAAGTTACATAGAGAGGGATATTTGAATCCGTTCGAATATCAGTCTTATGCTACTTATGAATCTTGTCTCATGGGAAATATGACAAAGACTCCATTCACGGGACACGGAGTAAGAGCGAGCGAGCTCTTAGGACTTGTACACAGCGATGTATGCGGTCCAATGTCTACACATGCACGAAGTGGTTTTTCCTATTTCATTATTTTTACGGATGATTTCTCCAAGTATGGACATATCTTCTTGATGAAGCATAAATCTGAGGCCTTTGAGAAATTCCGAGAATATAAGAATGAAGTAGAAAAACAAACAGGCAAAACTATCAAGACGCTGAGATCTGATTGAGGTGGTGAATACTTGAGTGCCGAGTTTCTGGACTGCTTAAAAGAGAATGGAATTCTCTCTCAGCTTACTCCTCCATACACACCACAACACAACGGTGTATCTGAAAGGCGGAATCGAACCCTATTGGATATGGTTCGTTCCATGATGAGTATGGCTGAGTTATCACGATCTTTCTGGGGTTATGCACTAGAATCAGCTGCATATCTTTTGAACCAGGTTCCTACTATGTCTGTACCCACCACACCATATCAGATGTGGAGTGGGAAGAAACCCTGTCTTAAACACTTTAAGACGTGGGGATGTCCAGCTTTTGTTAAAAAGCAGCATGCGGACAAGCTCGAGGCACGCTCAGTACAGTGTAAGTTTGTGGGATACCCAAAGAACTCCAATGGGTATTTTTTCTATTACGCAGAGGAGCAAAAAGTCTTTGTTTCTCGTCATGCCCGCTTCTTGGAAACTGAATTTTTAGAAAATCGGATAAGTGGGAGCGCAATAGAACAGGAGGAAATTCCGGAACCACAAGCTATTACTGAATGTTTGGTAGAACCAGAGGTTTCAGAAGAACCGAACATCCCAGCGTCACTCCGCAGGAGTAGCAGGCAGTCTCATCTGCCCGAGAGATACTACGGTTTTCTCATAGACGGGGATCGAGAGGATTGCATCATTTACAATGATGAGCCTACTAGCTTCCAGCAAGCCATTCAGAGCGGGGACTCGAAAAAATGGCTGGATGCAATGCGGACCGAAATGGAGTCCATGTACACCAAAAAAGTTTGGACTTTGGACATTGCTCCAGAAGTGGTAAAACCCGTAGGCTGCAAATGGATCTTCAAAAAGAAGATTGGTGTAGATGGACAGGTTGAAACCTATAAGGCTAGACTTGTTGCAAAGGGTTTTCGTCAAAGACCTGGTTTGGACTATGACGAAACCTTTTCTCCAGTGGCTATGCTCAAATCCATTTGGATCCTTCTTGCCATTGCTGCCTTCCACGATTATGAGATCTAGCAAATGGACGTAAAGACAGCCTTTCTAAATGGTAATTTGGAAGAGTGGGTCTATATGGATTAGCTGGAGGGTTTCATTCAGAGTGGGAGCAGCGGTAAAGTGTGCAAGTTGCTTAAGTCCATTTATAGACTAAAGCAGGCATCACGGAGTTGGAACATCTGGTTTGATGATACTGTCAAAGAATTCGACTTTATCAAAAATCCAAATGAAACATGCATTTACAGCAAGATTGTAGGGAGAACTGTGGTATTCCTCATCTTGTACATGGATGACATTCTCTTAATAGGAAATGATATTCCTATGCTACAGTCAGTCAAAGGATTCTTGTCACAGAGGTTCTCCATGAAGGACCGGAGTGATGCCTCCTACATTCTGGGGAGCCAGATCTATCGTTATAGATCTAAAAGGATGTTAGGACTTTCACAGTCTAGGTACATTGACACCATACTGAAACGATTCAGTATGGAAGATTCTAAGCGCGGTAATCTACCGGCTTGTCACGGAATCATCCTCTCCGAAGAGATGTCTCCCAAGACTGATTTGAAAAGGGCTCGCATGTTATCTATACCCTATGCATCTGCGGTAGGCTTTATAATGTATGCGATGTTGTGTACCAGACCAGATGTAGCATACGCATTGAGCGTTGTTAGCCGGTATCAGTCGAATCCAGGGGAGAAACACTGCATAGCAGTAAAGAACATTCTCAAGTACCTGAGAAGTACTAAGGTGATTTTCTTGGTGTATGGCGGAAAAGACTTCCAGATCGAGGCCTTTGCTGACTCCAGCTTCCAGAGTGACAAGGATGACTCCAAGTCCATGTCGGGTTATGTCTTTGCCCTCAATGGAGTGGCGGTCTGCTGGAAGAGCTCCAAGCAGGAGACCGTTGCTAACTCAACGATGGAAGCGGAGTACATAGCTGCTTGTGATACCGCAAAAGAAGCTGTCTGGATGAGGAAGTTCCTCACAAAACTTCAGGTAGTTCAAACCATTGTTGATCTAATACCGCTGTATTGCGACAACAACGGCGCTATAGCTTTAGCGAAGAAACCCAGGTCCCATCAGAAGTCAAGACACATTTTGAGGTGGTATCACCTGATCAGGGAGATCGTAGATCGCCGAGAGATCGAGGTGAGGAGAGTAGATTCGGAGAACAACACTGCAGATCCATTCACAAAGGCCATCCCTCAGACGCAGTTCGAGAGGCTATTCGAGATTTTAGGTCCGCGATATGCCAGCACATGGCCCTAGTGCAAGTGGGAGATTGTTAGTGTATATGCCCTAGAGGCCATTATTGTATCATACTGGTTTGTATATTACTAACGGAAGCTAGGGATATTCACAGTTGTATATGACAGTCTTGCTCAAAATGGTAGCATGCTACATGGTTTGTTTCTACTTAAATATGTGTTGTAAGTCCATGCTAACCTTCCTCGGTACTTACGGGGTTGCGGAATTGGTGTAAAACTATTTTTGCTAGGGTGGTAACATGGACTCATAATACGGATCTTTGTTAAACAACTAGCTAACAACCTAACTAGGAGTTGTTTAACTACTCGGTTAGGGGGTTATACCTTTCTTGAACTCCTTCGTCTTCAACTCTTTTGGTGTACGGACCGGCTTCCCCTCGTCGTCTTCTCGCGCTGAAGATGGATCCACCCGAAAGCTTCTACCTTTGGCTTCTTCTTCGAACTTGAAGAAACTAGAACACTTGGCTTGCTAGGCCTTGTGAACTAGGATGAGTAGAGGATTGTTTTGGTGTTTTTATCTCTAAGGCAATGGTTCTCAACTCATAAGAAGGGTTTGCCTCGAGCTAGAGAGAGCAAGAGGAAGAGGGAGAGCTTGAGCAAGTGATGGCAAGAGAGAGAAATGAAATGAGAGAATGAGTAAACCTTTTGCCATCCTTGCTCTCATAATCCAAAATCATCATCACAAGTAATAATAATTGAGTATATTGTAATGGTTATTATCATGACAAATGACACCATCATTTCTTTCATTAAATGAAAATGGTGAACAAAACAAGCAAGCATAAGTCAATGTAACCAAATGATGGCCATTGTCATGATGGTGGTCAACAAGTCCAACCTAGTCAACCGGTCAACAAAAGTCAACAAGTCAACTAAGTCAACCTTTCAACCCTAACCATGTCACTATAATACTCAACTAATATTATTGTTAATCATGTTTCTTAATCTCATTAGGGTTTGACAAAAGTCAACAGTCAGCAACCCTAATGAGAATCCTCTGCCTCTGTCTCTGTCAACTGTGCATACACACCCGTATCCGCGTTTCAGGGTACACGAATACAAACGAGATAAAACCAGGCCTAAAACGTATACTAGGATCTGGCTTAAACCAAATCCCACTAGTAATAACTGCCCGGTTGCTAAACGTGCAAAAGTGCGCGGATATGACCGAACCCTGTCGCAAAACCATGCGACCTATCGCAAAGCCATGCGATCTCTACTCTTTTGCCTAAAGGTGAATAGTTCTCTGTGTGGGACCCTAAAGACTCGACACTACGCTGCTAGTGGGTTTAACCACAGACCGCAAGCGGCACTAGCTGTGCGTAACGGCCCCTAGGTAGATGCCGACAAGAAGACGGACGAGGTGAAACCCATCTGAACTCCTACTGAGCCTGAACGTGACAATCTCCGTACAGTCCGGTCTGTTCTTCTGATACATCGCAGGGCGGGCCTAGGGGGCGGTAAACGTCAGTTCCCTAATAGCGGTACAAGTCGTGTCGGAGTGTAGCCCAGAACACCCTGAGATAACACTGGTAACCTACCAGTATATCTCGCTTGCCCTGGCCAGGGACTACTTATGTAATGGCTCTCCTAGACACAGCGCGATGTCAACCCCCAATACCGGGAGAGACGAATCATGTCTAATCGTCACTGCCTCCAAGTGCACTGCACCCAACTACTACCTATTTGCATGACTCCTTTGAGCCGTGGTAGGGTAGTAATCAAAGTACAGTGGGAACACACTCGAGGAGAAGTGACAGTGTCAAGTCAGTGGACTAAGCTGTACTCATGTCACCTGGAAACTGATAACTGACGATAGGTATAGTACCAACCAATCAGTTCCCGACGAGTCCTGTCCAGTGTACTCGTAACCTAACGAGCACCCGCATACTATCTCAAGTACGACGTACTGACGGCTATGGGACAGACCGTCTCCCCTGCTGGGATGAGAAGCGCATACGCTAGTCTCCGCAGTATCGATGCCCTGTCTCGATAGTCCTACGACTAGGGACCTGTATAAGGATGTGCTTGTGGATTACCCAGCCCCCACGAGTGTGACTGCCATCACAACGCTGGTAATCAAGCAAAGATCCTAAGGGCTCTACTAATATGTATAAGCAATATACTGAAAGAAACACATGCACATATTAAAGTAGAAACAAACCAAGTAGCATCCTACAATTTTGTGCAAGATTGTCAATACAAGGTGAATATCCTAAGCTTCCAATAAGTAATATACAAACTAGTATGATACAGTAATGGCCTCTAGGGCATATACACTAACAATCTCCCACTTGCACTAAGGCCATGTACTGGCGTATTGAAGACCTATCATCTCGATCAGCCGCTCGAACTGAGTCTGGGGCAAGGCCTTGGTGAATGGATCTGCAGTGTTATCTTCTAAAGCAACCCTCCGAACCTCGATCTCCTGGCGATCCACGATCTCCCTGATCAGGTGATACCGCCTCAAGATGTGTCTGGATTTCTGATGGGACCTGGGTTCCTTCGCTAAAGCTATAGCCCCGTTGTTGTCGCAATACAGAGGTATTGGATCAACAATGGACGGAACCACCTGAAGTTCTTTCAAGAACTTCCTCATCCAGACGGATTCTTTTGCGGCATCAGCAGCAGCGATGTATTCCGCATCCATCGTCGAGTCAGCAACGGTTTCCTGTTTGGAACTTTTCTAACATACCGCCCCTCCATTGAGGGTAAAGACAAAACCCGACATGGACTTGGAATCATCCTTGTCACTCTGGAAGCTGGAGTCAGCAAAGGCCTTGATCTAGAGGTCTTTTCTGCCATACACCAAGAACATCTCCTTAGTCCTTCTCAGGTACTTGAGAATGTTCTTTACGCTATCCAGTGTTTCTCCCCTGGGTCCGACTGATACCGGCTTACAATGCTCAATGCGTATGCTACATCTGGTCTGGTACATAACATCGCATATGTAATAGAGCCTACCGTAGATGCGTAGGGTATTGATGACATGCGAGCCCTTTCCAAATCAGTCTTGGGAGACATCTCTTTGGAGAGGGTGATTCCGTGACAAGCTGGCAGATTACCGCGCTTGGAATCTTCCATACTGAATCTTTTCAGTATGGTGTCGATGTACCTGGACTGCGAAAGTCCCAACATCCTCTTGGATCTATCACGATGGATCCAGATCCCCAGAATGTAATTGGCATCACCCAGGTCTTTCATGGAGAACCTGTGTGACAAGAACCCTTTGACAGATTGTAGCATAGGAATGTCATTTCCTATCAAAAGAATATCATCCATGTATAATACGAGGAACACGACAGTTCTTGCTACAAATCTAGTATAGATGCATGGTTCATCTGGATTATTGATAAAGCCAAATTCTTTGACCGTCTCATCAAAACAGATGTTCCAACTCCGCGATGCCTGCTTTAGTCCATAGATGGACTTAAGCAACTTCCACACCTTTCCGCCGCTCCCACTCTGAATGAAACCCTTTGGCTGGTCCATATAGACACACTCCTCTAAATTTCCATTTAGAAAAGCGGTCTTTACGTCCATCTGCCAAATCTCATAATCGTGGAAGGCAGCAATGGAAAGAAGGATCCGCCTGGATTTCAGCATAGCCACTGGAGAAAAGGTCTCGTCATAGTCCAAACCAGGTCTTTGACGAAAACCCTTTGCAACAAGTCTAGCCTTATAGGTCTCAACCTATCCATCTACACCAATCTTCCTTTTGAAGATCTACTTGCATCCTACGGGTTTTACCCCATCTGGAGCAATGTCCAACGTCCATACTTTGTTGGTGTACATGGACTCCATTTCGGTCCGCATTGCATCCAGCCATTTTACCGAGTCAACGCTCTGAACGGCCTGCTGGAAGCTAGTAGGCTCATCATAATCAATGATGCAGTCCTATCTATCCCCGTCTATGAGAAAACCATAGTATCTCTTGGGAGGATGAGACTGCCTACTACTCCTGCGAAGCGGCGTAGGAATGTCCTGTTCTTTTGAACCCTCTGGTTCTACTAAGCTCTCAGTAATAGCTCGTGGTTCTGGAATTTCTTCCAGTTCTACTGCGCTCCCACTTATCTGGTTTTCCAAAAACTCAGTTTCCAAGAAGCAGGCATGACGAGAAACAAAAACCTTTTGTTCCTCTTCGCAATAGAAGAAATATCCCTTGAAATTCTCTGGATATCCCGCGAACTTGCACTGTACTGAGCGTGCCTCGAGTTTGTCCGCATGCTGCTTTTTGACAAAAGCCGGACATCCCCATGTCTTAATGTGCTTATGATAGGGTTTCTTCCCACACTACATCTGATATGGTGTGGTAGGCACGGTCTTAGATGGAACTCAGTTCAAAAGATATGCTGCTGACTCTAGTGCATATCCCCAGAATGATCGCGGTTACTCATCATGGAACTTACCATATCCAATAGGGTCCTGTTCCATCTCTCCGATACACCGTTATGTTGCGGAGTGTATGGAGGAGTAAGCTGAGAGAGAATACCATTCCCTTTTAGGTAATCCAGGAACTCGGCACTCAAGTATTCTCCACCTCGATCAGATCTCAGTGTCTTAATACTTTTGCCGGTTTGTTTTTCTACTTCATTCTTATATTCCTGGAATTTTCCAAAGGCTTCGGATTTATGTTTCATCAAGAAGACATATCCGTACCTTGAAAAGTCATCCATAAAAGTAATGAAGTAAGAAAAACCGCTTCGCGCATGTGTAGACATTGGACTGCACACGTCGCTGTGTACGAGTCCCAAGAGCTCGCTCGCTCTTACTCCGTGTCCAGTGAACGGAGTATTTGTCATCTTTCCTTTGAGACAGGATTGACAAGTTGCATATGATTGATATTGGAATGGATCTAAATATCTTTCTGTATGTAACTTAGTCAATCTTCTCTCATTTATGTGACCCAGTCTACAATGCCATAAGAAATCCTGATTAGTTTCCGGAGACTTTCTTTTATGTGTATTCTGGACATTGAAAATCTGTGGTTGGTTTAATACGTACATACCATTGCTTAATGTACCTGACCCAATCAAAACTTGATAAAGGTGAATGTTCACAACATTACTTACAAATGCAAATTCATAACCTTCTTTAGATAATAAAGATACAGAAATGATATTACAAGTTGCATTGGGTACAAAATAGCAATTACGCAAAACCAAAACGTGTCCATCTGACAAGCCTAGGTGATAGTCCACCACGGACTCAGCATCCATGCCAGCTCCGTTTGCAACTCTACGGGTCATATCACCTGCCTTCAAAACCCTACGCTTTCTCAGTGCCTGCAAAGAATTACAGATATGAGATCCTGATCCGGTATCCAATACCCAGGAAGTAGAGTTTATTGAAAGACAGTTTTCAATAACATACACACCTGAAGCCGAAGCCGCAACTTGCTTCGGATCCTGGTTTCTGGACTTCCAAGCCCTGCAATCTTTCTTCCAGTGTCCCTTCATATGACAATAGAAGCATTCTTCCTTACCCACAAGCTGCCCCGCTATCTTTGTTGCCTTTGCTTTTCCCTTCGTATCCACTTTACTAACACCGCCCCTTGGTTTGGCGGGGGCTTTCTTCTTCTTTCCCTTGGCTTTCGCCTTGGACTTAGAAGAGGAAGATCCTCCTACAAACAAAGTGGATGTATCCCTACCTTTCTGTAGGGTGCCCTCTGCACTCCTCAGCATGTTGAGGAGCTCCGGAAGTTCAACTTCTTTTCCTTGTAAGTTGACGTTCAGGATAAACTGGGCGTAAGTGGAAGGAAGGGACTGGAGAATCAAGTCCGTATAGAGCTCGTTCCCTAACGTGGTCCCAAGGTCCGCGAGCTCCTCAATGAAGCCAATCATCTTAAGCACGTGTTCCACTACCGATGATCCGATGGCCAACCTTGCCGAAAATAGCTTCTTCGACACTTCGTATCTTGCGATACGAGATCGCTCTCCATACAGTTCTTTCGTATGGAGAAATATGGATTCGAGGTCCATATTCTCGTGCCTCCTCTGATGTTCATTGTCCATAGAGGCAAGCACGAGGCATTTGGCATTCGCACAATCGATCTCCCAAGTCTTACGGATTTCCCTATCCGCGACGCTGGAGGTGGGACCTGGGACAGGGGGAGCTTTGGTGGTAAGAAGATACCCCAGCTTGTCTTAAGTGATTGCCATTTTGACTTTCCTGAGCCAATCTTTGTAGTTTGGCCCTGTCAGTATGTTTTTATCTAGAAGTAACTTAAGTCCGGTCATGTCGATTGGTCACTGCAATTAGGAGAGAGAGAAGAAACACTCAGCATGATGCTCTTGCAAGTTTAGAGTGGTTTTTAGTTTGTCTAAATAGGATGGCTCCCACTGTATCTCGAATTCCTCCTCAAACCAAAAAGGAAGAATTAGTCGGAATCAATCTCACCGTATAATACTTGCTTAACCGTTCAGCCAGGCCAGTGTTGGTACTTCGAGGGAGGTTTTTCAACACTTTCGCGAAGTTCCTTAATTAAATAAACTCTTTTCCCTGGGGGCGTAGCCCCGCTAACACCTTTCTAGACACCTACTTAGTTTATAGTATTGATCGTTAAGTGAGAAATTTCCCGAGGAGTAGCATATACTCACAGTAGGATCGGGATCCAAATATCATCGCGTGACAAAACTGAAGGAATCCTACCAGATTCATCACACTCCAAATGGTATGCAACACTAGCAAGTTTCAGTTCTTTTGAAACTCCCGATGTGGATTTTTGTCCCATACTCTTATGATCTTGACTTTGGCCAACAAATCATAAGTCACATGTCAAGTTCTACCCATCATTCTCCAGGTTAATTTGAACACACCCGTACCTACCCTTGACTTTGGCCAACAAGGCGGTACGACTATCCCAAACCAACGCATCTATCTATGCTGCACATGAATACCTAATAGCTACCAATCACTATGCCTTGACTTTGGCCAACAAACATAGCTTGAATACTATTGACTATTCATGTGAAAGGACGGAGGGCTACGAATGGTTTTGGCGAAACCGTGAACGTAGTGAACTTGATATAATCGATGGAACGAGATAGCTTTTAAAAGGAGTGGCTCAAGCTCCGCATTTAAAAGTTGGTTTTTGAAAAGAACCAAGTGGTTTTGAAAGTGTTCCAACGACTTTACTTTGGTTTATTTTCTTGCATTAATTTTAATGCGTCCCATCATTTAATCCTACCATTGCAGAAAACAACCAAAATATGACGTACGCTTATGCCATCCGCATTCGCCATGTGGCCCCGTCATTTCCCGTTAGGTTACTTAACTAACGACAGAGCAGGGGCTGGACTAGCGCGGATGCAAAACATAAGCAACGCCTAAATAATATCATATATAGATATATTGCAATGATAGCCATTTCAGATCACAGATGAACACATTGGATATACTAGGAATCTGCAATTCGTACGAGCCTGTAACGAAAAGCGGATTACGCGGTCACGGTGAATAGCCAATACCCCACCCAAGACCCCTACGGGTGCGGCAAACTACCCGCCAAATATCCGAAGTGGAGCAACCTCCCTCAACGACGTGAGTAGGCCACTCGGCACTTCGAGATACCCGGTAATTTGTGCACCCCACCTTGGGTCTATCCTAGGAGCAAAAATAGTAAAAAGAAATTATTCAATGACGGCTACAATCCCGACCCGGTTGTGCGGCCATACAAATAATATTACATCAATTTACATATTACATGAATTGAAAGAAAAGAAAACTCTCATCTCACAACCCCCGGCTATTCACCTGCGACAATTCAATGAATTCATATACACATACCATCAACATTACAGATCACAGATATGTATAACCCCCACTAATCGACGTATAGCGATTAGCGGACGTTCAATACATATAATACAGCACAGATATAAACCCGTTAGCTTTAGTCTACTAGAAGATCGAACAAAATACGGTTTTTTAAGCCCCAAAAACAAATTTTTCTTTCTGGAAAATCTGGGCAGAAAAAACATATTGTAAAAATCCTAAAACAACCCCAGAAACACTCTGCAAGAAAATTTTTCCACGGCCGAGTCAACTCGGCCGCGGAACCGCGGCGGGAGCGTGCTCCCGCCGCGTTTCCGCGGTGACTTGACCGGTTCGTTGGACCAATTTTCTTGGGTGTCTTAACAAAAGCCTGAGCCTATTTTTCATGTATGATTTATTATTTTTTGAACAGAGGAAAAAATTGGCAGAAACTATGCTATTCGGGTATGTTTCGTGATATTTTCTCCGATCGAACTTCGACTTACTTTTCTAACATGTTAGATAGTATTTAACCTGGCTTTGATACCACTGTAAGTCCATGCTACCCTTCCCCGGTACTTACGGGGTTGCGGAATTGGTGTAAAACGATTTTTGCTAGGGTGGTAACATGGACTCATAATACGGATCTTTGTTAAACAACTAGCTAACAACCTAACTAGGAGTTGTTTAACTACTCGGTTATGGGGTTATACCTTTCTTGAACTCCTTTGTCTTCAACTCTTGTGGTGTACGGACCGGCCTCCCCTCGTCGTCTTCTCGCGCCGAAGATGGATCCACCCGAAAGCTTCTACCTTTGGCTTCTTCTTCGAACTTGAAGAAACTAGAACACTTGGCTTGCTAGGCCTTGTGAACTAGGATGAGTAGATGATTGTTTTGGTATTTTTATCTCTAAGGCAATGGTTCTCAACTCATGAGAAGGGTTTGCCTTGAGCTACAGAGAGCAAGAAGAAGAGGGAGAGCCTGAGCAAGTGATGGCAAGAGAGAGAAATGAAATGAGAGAATGAGTAAACCTTTTGCCATCCTTGCTCTCATAATCCACAATCATCATCACAAGTAATAATAATTGAGTATATTGTAATGGTTATTATCATGACAAATGACACTATCATTTCTTGCATTAAATGCAATTGGTGAACAAAACAAGCAAGCATAAGTCAATGCAACCAAATGATGGCCATTGTCATGATGGTGGTCAACAAGTCTAACCTAGTCAACCGGTCAACAAAAGTCAACAAGTCAACTAGGTCAACCTTTCAACCCTAAACATGTCACTATAATACTCAACTAATATTATTGTTAATCATGTTTCTTAATCTCATTAGGGTTTGACAAAAGTCAACAGTCAGCAACCCTAATGAGAATCCTCTGCCACTGTCTCTGTCAACTGTGCATACACACCCGTATCCGTGTTCCGGGGAACACGAATACAAACGAGCTAAAACCAGTCCTAAAACGTATACTAGGATCTGGCTTAAACCAAAGCCCGCTAGTAATAACTGCCCGGTCACTAAACGTGCACAAGTGCGCGGATGTGACCGAACCCTGTCGCAAAAACATGCGACCTGTCGCAAAGCAAAGCGATCTCTACTCTTTTGCCTAAAGGCGAATAACTCTCTGTGTGGGACTCTAAAGACTCGACAGTACGCTGGCAGTGGGTTTAACCACAGACCGCAAGCGGCACTAGCTGTGCGTAACGGCCCCCAAGTAGATGCCGACAAGAAGACGGACGAGGTGAAACCCATCTGAACTCCTATTGAGCCTGAATGTGACAATCTCCCTACAGTCCGGTCTGTTCGTCTGATACATCACATGGAGGGCCTAGGGGGCGGTAAACGTCAGTCCCCTAATAGCGGTACAAGTCATGTCGGAGTGTAGCCCAGAACACCCAGAGATAACACTGGTAACCTACCAGTATATCTCGCTTGCCCTGGCCAGGGACTACTTGTTTAATGGCTCTCCTAGACACAGCGCGATGTCAACCCCCAATACCGGGAGAGACGAATCCTGTCTAACCGTCACTGCCTCCAAGTGCTTCGGGGCTGCACCCAACTACTACCTGTTTGCACGACTCTTTTGAGCCGTGGTAGGGTAGTAATCAAAGTACACTGGGAACACACTCGAGGCGAAGTGACAATGTCATGTCAGCGGACTAAGCCGTATTCATGTCACCTGGGAACTGATAACTGACGATAGGTATAGTACCAACCAATCAGTTCCCGTCGAGTCCTGTCCACTATACTCGTAACCTAACGAGCACCCGCATACTATCTCAAGTACGACGTACTGACGGCTGTGAGACAGACCGTCTCCCCTGCTGGGACGAGAAGCGCATACGCTAGTCTACTCTGGAGTATCGATGCCCTGTCTCGATAGTCTTACGACTAGGTTCCTGTATAAGGATGTGCTTTTGGATTACCCAGCCCCCACGAGTGTGACTGCCATCACAACGCTGGTAATCAAGCAAAGATCCTAAGGGCTCTACTAATATGTATAAGCAATATGTTAAAAGAAACACATGCACATATTAAAGTAGAAACAAACCAAGTAGCATACTACCATTTTGAGCAAGATTGTCAATACAAGGTGAATATCCCAAGCTTCCATTAAGTAATATACAAACTAGTATGATACAGTAATGGCCTCTAGGGCATATACACTAACATGTGCATGTGTTCTTTTAGCATATCGCTTATACATGTTAGTAGAGCCCTTAGGATCTTTGCTTGATTACCAGCATTGTGATGGCAGTCACACTAGTAGGGGCTGGGTAATCTATAAGCACATCCTTATACAGGTCCTTGGTCGTAGGATTATCGAGACAGGGCATCGATACTCCGGAGTAGACTAGTTTATACGCTTCTCATCCCAGTAGGGGAGATGGTATGTCCCACGGCCATTAGTACGTTGTACTGGAGAATGTATGCAGGTTCTCGTTAGGTTACGAGTACACCGGTCATGACTCGTCGGGAACTATTGGTTGGTATTATACCTATCGTCAGATAACAGTTCCCAGGTGACATGAGTACAGCTTAGTCCTTTGACATGACACTGTCAGTTCGCCTCGAGTGTGTTCCCACTGTACTTTGATTACTACCCTACCACGGCTCAAAGAAGTCATGCAAATAGGTAGTAGTTGGGTACAGTCCCGAAGCACTTGGAGGCAGTGACGGTTAGACAGGATTCGTCTCTCCCGGTATTAGGGATTGATATCGCGCTGTGTCTGGAGAGCCATTACACAAAGTCCCTGGCCAGGGCAAGTGAGATTTACTGGTAGGTGTTCCAATAGTTTCTCAAGGTGTTCTTGGCTACACTCCGACACGACTTATGCCGCTATTAGGGGTCTGACGTTTACCACCCCTTAGGCCCGATATGCGATACTCATAGATGAACAAACCGTACTGTACGGAGATTGTCACATTCAGGTTCAGTAAAAGTTTGGATGGGTTTTCTTCATCGGCATTCTTGTCGACATTTACCTGGGGACCGTTACGTACAGCTAGAACCGCTTGCGGCCTGTGGTTGAACCTACTGCCAGCGTAGTGTCGAGTCTTTAGAGTCCCACACAGAGAGTTTCCCTGCACTGGGCAAAAGGTGTAGAGGCCGTATGGTTTTACGGCAGGGCTTCGATTACTTACGTTCACTTGTGCGTGTACGATGTTCCTGCGGATGATACTGGTGGGATTTGGTTTAAGCCGAATCCTATTATTGTATAAATGGATCGGTTCTGTCTCTTTGTATTCGTATTCTTCGAAATACGGATGCGGGTGTATATGCACGGTTGTGAGGAACGAAGAAGGAGATGCCTCATTAGGGTTTTGACCATTGACTTGATTAGAACCATTATGAGGTGGTGGAAAATGTTTGCTAATCTTTTTTAGTGATAATCGTGTCGTGGCTAATTAGAGTTCGACCGTTTGATTTGTTGACTTATGTTGACCTAGATATTTTTTGCTAAGCATAAGATATTTTCTTTCTTATTATTAAATGAGAAATGATAGTGGTAAAATCAACTTAGCCATTATAATTATCATAATAAAAGATTGGTTTTTATTTTTCCATGGCTCATTATCTCATTTGCATTCTCTCTCTTCAAGTGAGCTATCATATTGCTCATCTTCTTCTTCCTCACTAGGAATCCCAAAAGGTCTTATGTGTTGAGCAAGTTGGGCTTCAAATAGACAAAAAAATCCACCATCATATTCTACATCACCTAGGACATCAAGAGTAGAAAACTTGTTGCCCTAGTTACCTCGGTTCTTGAGTTGGAGCTCGGACTATAGACTCTCGGGTGGATCACCTTCGACTCAAGGAGGTCGTTGAAGAAGCTACGATTCGGACCGACCCATGGAGCCTACGGAGACGAGGAGGACAGCGGAGAATACCCGAAGGACTTGTTGCATGAGGTATAATCTCCTAAGCATAGTAGATAGAACCTCTAGTTGTTTGTTGGAAATGATTTAGCAAAGATCCTCAAGCAAAGTCTATGTTACCTTGTATGAAAATTTTGATTTTTACCTATTCCGCCTTCCCGTAAGTACCGGGGTGGGTAACGTAGACTTACACTTTATTCATTATGTATATTATTCATGTTTGTACCCGTTTGGGGCCAGTATTTACAAAGGAGAATCTGCCGAAATTTTCGGGAAAATATGATGTTGCTTTAAAATGTTTAATGCCATTTATTTTATTTAAATCACTTGCTTTAAACAAGTTTTCCTTCACTTCGTATTTAAAATGGTTTAGATTTCTGGGCTTTTGGCTTACTTGAATTAGGTGGGGTCCTATAGATTTCACATGATTCAAGTGCCAGTCACGTGCTATTTCGAGTCGTGACACTTCGAGCAGGCCATCACGAGTAGGGACTCTGTGAAATGGCTGGATGCAATGCGATCTAAGATGCAATCCATGCACACCAACAAAGTATGGACTTTGGAAGTTGCTCCCGAAGGGGTAAAAGCCATTGGGAGCAAGTGGATCTTCAAGAAAAAACTTGGTGTAGATGGAAATGTTGAGACATTCAAAGCTAGACTTGTTGCAAAAGGTTTTCGCCAACGTCTAGGTGTAGATTATGATGAAACCTTTTCTCCAGTGGCTATGCTTAAGTCTATCTGGATCCTACTTGCCATCGCTGCATACCATGACTATGAAATCTGGGAAATGGATGTTAAGACCGCCTTTCTAAATGGTGATTTAGAAGAGAGCGTATACATGACTCAGCCAGCGGGCTTCCTGGACAGTGGGAGCAGCGGAAAGGTGTTCAAGCATCTTAAATCAATCTACGGGTTGAAGCAGGCATCGCGGAGTTGGAACATCTGTTTTGATGAGGTAGTCAAAGAGTTTGACTTCATCAAAAATATAGATGAACCTTGTATATACAAGAAGGTGGCAGAGAGTAAGTTCGTCTTCCTCGTATTTTACGTGGATGACATACTCTTGATAGGAAATGATATTCTTATACTGCACTCGGTAAAGCTCTTCTTATCACAAAGATTCTCAATGAAAGATCTAGGTGATGCCTCCTGCATTTTGGGGATTAAGATCTATAGAGATTGATCTAAACGGATACTGGGATTGTCCCAATCCTGGTACATTAACACCATACTAAAGAGGTTTAGTATGGAAGATTCTAAGCATGGGAATATATCCACGATCTCAGGACTTATTATCTCTAAAGAGATGTCTCCCAAGATTGATTTGGAGAGAGCTCGCATGCTAGCGATACCCTATGCTTCGGCAGAAGGCTCTATTATGTATGCGATGTTATGTACCGGACCTGATGTAGCATACTCACTAAGTGTAGTGAGTAGGTATCAAGCAGATCCAGGAGATGATCACTGGACAGCTGTGAAGAACATTCTCAAGTACTTGAGAAGGACTAAAGAGATGTTCTTGGTGTATGGTAACGGTGAACTCCAAATGGAGTCCTTTACCGATTCAAGCTTCCAGAGTGATAAGGATGACAGTAAGTCGGTCTCGGGTTTTGCCTTTACCCTCTACGGAGGGGCGGTGTGTTGGATGAGTTCCAAGAAAGACACCGTTGCAGACTCGACGATGGAGGCTGAATACATTGCTACCAATGATGCTGCCAAAGAAGCTGTCTGGATGAAGAAGTTCATTGCTGAGCGTGGTGTGGTTCCATCCATTGAGCATCCAATACTTCTGTATTGTGATAACAATGGAGCGGTGGATTTGGCCAAGGAACCCAGTGTTGGATATAGTTCCTTCAAAGTCAATTATTAGGTTGCAGGTATGTGATTGCAATGATTGAAGGAGGACCTATACCGGTAGGAAAGTCTTACTCGAGATGATAGTATGCTATCTGGTTTGCCTTTAACAGTCGTGTACAGGTTCAGGTGACTGATCACTATTACACGTTGATAGAGCCCCTAGGATCCTGCTTAACGACCAACAGTATGATGGTGATCATATACGTGAGAGTTGGTTAGTCTATAAGCATAACCTTAAAAGTGGTCCCTAGTCGTGGGAGTTTCGAGACAGGGCATCAATACTCCAGAGTAGACTAGTGTATACAGTCGAGACCCCGACGAGGGGTGGTGGCCGGTCTCACAAGCCACTGGTGTCAGTTGGATCACCTAAGATGTATACAGGTGCTCATTGGGTTATGAGTACACCGGACAGTACTCGCCGGGAACCTGCTAGTTGGTATTTATACCTAGCGTCGGATAGCAGTTCCCTGGTGACATGTATACAGGTTAGTTCATCGACCTGAGGTCGTCATTTGTCTCGTGTGAGTTCCCACTGTGCTTTGATTTCTACCCTACCACGGCTCAAAGGAGTCATGCAAACAGGTCTTTTTTGGGTACAGTCCCGAGCCATATGGAGGCAAGTGAGTGGATCGGCAGGGGATTCGTCTCTCCCGGTATTGGGAGTGAGATCGCGCTGTGTCTAGGAAAGCCATTACAGCAAGTCTTTGGCCAAGGCAGGTGAGAATTACTGGTAAGTATTCCAGTAGTTTCTCAGGGTGTTCAGGGTTTGTCTCCGACACGACTTATACCGCTATTGGGGGTCTGACGTTACGAGCCCCCTAGGCCCGATATGCGATACTCATAGACGAACGGACAAGACTGTATGTATATTGTCACTGTTATGCTCAGTAGGGTTCCAGGATGAGTTCGCTCATAGGCTTCCCTTGAGGTCAGTACATGGGCAGCCGTTACGCACTGCTAGTGCCGCTGACGTGCTTATGGTTAAACCCACTGCCAGGGTACTGATGAGTCATTAGAGTCCCCCACAGATAGTTTCCCATGTTCGGGCGAAAGGTTGTAGAGACCGTATGGTTTTATGGCAGGGTTCGGAAAATGCACGTGCGTTTACGCACGTGTCATATTTCGGGCAAAAAATACTGGTAGGCTTTGGTTTAAGCCGGATCCAAGTATTATACTGGGTAGATATAATATCTTTGTCTCAGTTGCATTTGTATTCGGTCGTAATACAAATGCGGGTATGTATATACAGTTACGGGGTTATCCTGAAATTCGTTTCGGGATCGCTTTTTGAAGTTGCCAGTTTTCTATCACCAGTCTTAAACATTCGGTTTAATGCGGAATTATCTTTTTTTTTTAGGGTGAGTCATGAGGGTGAGTCATGAGTGGAAGCTTCTAGATTGGTGAATAGGTTCATGACTCATTTGTTTGCATTAATGGTTGTTAGTTATATGTATGCCCTAGAGACCATTACTGTACATAGGATGTATATTATAGTGGATGCTGGGACATATATAGGGAGGACTTTCTTGCTCGACATGATAGTATGCTATCTGGTTGCTCTTTATCTTAACGTGTACACTGATTGTCTCTCTGTTACATGTTGGTAAAGCCCTTAGGATGTGTACTTGACTACCTGGACTATGATGCTGATCATACTAGTGGGGACATGGTAGTCCATAAGTACATCCTTCAAGGTCCCTAGTCGTGGGTGTATCGAGACGGGGCATCGATATACTAGAGTAGACTAGCGTATACCTTGTCGACCCATACAGATGGGCGATGGATGATCCCATATCCATTGGTGTTTGACATCAGAGATGATATACGGGTGCTCAGTGGAGACTGGGTACACTGGACGGACTCGCCAAGAACTCCCAGATGGTATTATACCTTACGTCAGATGGCAGTTCTCTGGTGACACTGGTACAGAGTAGTCTGTTGACCCGAGATCGTCATAGAGTCTTGTGTGATTCTCACTGTGCTTTGATTTCCACCTTACCACGTCCAAGAGGGCGTACAAAACGGTGGTTTTTGGGTACAGTCCCGAATCAGATGGAGGCAATGAGCGATAGGAGGGGATTCGTCTCTCCCGGTATAGGGAGTTGATGTTGCGTTGTGTTCGATTTGCTATAACCGGAAATCCCTGGTCAGGGTTGCTGAGATTTACTGGTAAGTATTTCCAGTAGTTTCTTGAACTGTTATAGACCTCATATCGACACGACTTATCGAGCTACTGGGGTTTGACGTTTACCACCCCTAGGCAAGATATGCGACATATCAGACGATCAGACCGGACTGTGGGGTAAGTGTTATTGGTTGGATTCACAGGAATGTGAGCGGGCTTGCTCATGGATCTTCTGATCGCTCAATACCCGGGTGGCCGTTACGTTTAGCAGACCGCTTGCGGCTTATGGGTGTTTGATATGATCATCACCTGCCGTCGGCGTATTGACGAGTCTTTAGTGTCCTACACAGAGATTTCTTGGCTCAAGCGAAACGAAATAGGAGCGCATATGAGATATTTACAGGACCGAGAATAATACCAGTATGTGATACTGTATTCTATTCTCGAGATTTGTATCATCGGTCGGTTATATGTGATATAGCCGGGTTACCGAATCAAGTATTGATTCAATATACTGATACGCTTGATATTAGTCGGTTATATGAGATATGACCGGATCGTTAAATCAAGTAATGATTTAATGATTTAATGTATAATTATATATTTGATATATTACTTTACATTAACTAGTATTGGTTCACTTAAGATTGATCTTCTTACTTGATGTGCACAAGTTGTATATGTGATATATTTTTGTGCACTAGATTGTATCATGTTTGATGATACATGCAAACTTGGGTGTGTGTTTGCTTTACACCATTGTTTAGGTTAATGGTTAGTGTTTTATTTATTCTTTTTATTTATTTTGATTAAACAAAATGGTGGCTTTTCTTGTTCTTTACTTGAAGCTTCATGAAGCTTTGAAAAGTCTAGCCATTTTGTTTTATACCTTAACCTAACCATTACACCTAAACCCTAGTTTATTCTCTACATGAGTTTACTTCACCCATGGTTGCATTATGATAACTCTTCACTTGATTTTTCATTTTTATTATTATTAATATTCTTTTCTTCTTCTTCTTCTTCTTGATGAAGAAAAGAAAACCTTGCTAGAAAATTTCAAGTGTTGAAATCAAGTGAGAAATCCAAATCCAAAGTGAACCCACTTCCTATTTCTTCATCCTCTACCACTTGCCATGTTGTATTGGGTGTTTTCTTCAAAAGTTTCATGACCTAGTGAAGATGGAGCTTGAGTTAGAGTTGCCTCGACGTAGATCATCTTCGGCATCGAAGTCAACGACCTAGCCCGCTCATTTCCTCGACGAAACCATCGCTAGAGTCCGGGATCCCGGTGATCGCAGCGAAGGGACGTCATCACGGAGCTAAAGAAGTGGTGGACCGGATCTACAAAGGTTGTATTTCCATTCACTTAGTAGCAAAGTTGTTTGCTTGCTTGCTTTTCGCCTAATCTCTAGTTAACGATCTCAAATTAGAGTTTCACGGCACATGTAAAATTTGAATTTGGCATGGTTGATGCCTTGTGGAACCTCCTTAGTGTGCCTAGGAACCCTACAGTGGTATCAGAGCCTAGCTAGAGCTTTAGGTGAAGTGTAGACGATGTTCGAAATCCGATCGAACCCCGAAACCCTAACTCAAACCCTTCTTTGTACATTTTCTGAAAATGTGGATTTTTCCAAATTAAAAATATCCAAAAAATACAGCAGGGTATTATAAGAGTTACGGTGAAGCACGTGAGCCCAAGTCAACCAATGCGCCGCGGAACCGTGGCCCCACCCTAGCATGTGCGGCGGTTCCGCGGCCATAAAGGCGATTCTTAGCACGTGCTTTGCACAGTAATGCCCATATGAATTTCCTGTATTTTCTGGGAATTTTTAAAATATACTCAAGAGTTGAGTTTTCTGGGTTGTATTGGGAGTTCGTAGATTCGATCGGATTGTCTAATTTTATCTATGTGTTTTTCCGGCTATTTTAGAACATGTTAAATAGTTCGACCGGATATAAATAGCCAATTTTTCCCCTGCCGGGAAATTTCCAAATGTTGGATTTTTCCGTAGTGTAAAGACGTCTAAGTAGTGCAAGTAACGTGATGGACCCTCTAGAAGACAACAAACCTTAACTCGATTATGTGACCGTCTTGAACTGCCCTTTGAATCTTAGGGTTTGGGGCAGTACGGCGTGCCACATGTGAGGCGTTGGCTTGACCCTTCTACGGCTGGACCGTTGGTACTATGGCATGAAGTGAATGTTTTTAAATTTATTTCATGTGTTGAGCTGTTTCGGGAAAACATGGGTGTTTTTGTTCGATCGGAAAGTTTAACATTTTCTATTTATCTGGAATGTGATACAATATTTGGAATCCACAAGTAGTTATGAGATAACTGATTTGGTTGTTATAAACATAAAACTTTAGTCTCACATGATCGGTTGCCACGGAATTTTGATGTGATCAAAAGTCCGTCGCAATCGTGTAGCGTATGCGGATACTCACCGGTAAACTTAATAGACAGCCATGCCCCATAGCCCCGACCAAGTGACTGTAGGAGAACCCCGTTGCCAAAAGCATCCGTTCGGGTGCTCGCGGCAGCGGTGTTCCACCTTAGTACACTTCGTCGACCGTATCGGGGGTGTGGCCGTCTACTAAAGTTTGCGACGAACATTCATTCAGAATGTCGGGAATCTTGTTGAATTGCCCGACTCGATATTGAAAAGTGTTTTCGATAAAGAGACTAAAATGCGGGGTTTATAATTGTTAGGCATGTGATGTCTAAGGAATTCATTTGTTTAGGCATGCGATGTCTAAGGAGGTTGAGGATTCCAACTGTTGTAGTTTTACACTTTCTTTTCTGTGACCATAAGTGTAATATGTGATATCGCCGGTTTCGTTGCTATATGTCAACGACAATTGGGATGTGCATAGTTACTTACGTTGATGACATGTGATGTTATGTGTTGCTGGATATGTTATATTGGATCGTCGTGTTTGAATAGCCGGGTTTTTTTTATGTGAGATGAGTATTTTTCATTTTCATTCATGTAAAATCTTGTATGTAATATTCTTTTATTGGGGCACTTCCAGGTTGCGGAAGATGTCACCCATTTGTATATTATTTACTTTTCCGCATTAGGATAGACCCAAGGAGGGGAGCACAAGTAACCAGGTTCTAGGGTCCGGTGGGAGACCATCTCGAGGAGTCGAGTCCGGGTCTCCTAACTCCAGAATTGGTAGGTTTGCTTGCCGCTCTCGTATGGGTCTAGGGGTGTGGGATTGGCTATTCATCACGACCGTGGAATCCGTGTTTTATACAGGCTCAAAATAAAACATGGACGTCCTAGTATATCCAATATTTCATATGATATTTTCTGCTGCGTTATCTGTGATGTGATCATGTGATTTGTTCAGATAGATATTGTATATAGTATATATGATATATTATATAGACGTTATTTATGTTTTACACCCGCGCTAGCCCTGCCCGCTCAGCCGTTAGTCACCTAACCTAACGGTGCACGAGGGGACATCGAGGCGAATGCGGATGGCATAAGTGTACGTCGTATTTATCTGTGATGTTTAGGTGAATTAAATGATGGGACTTCATTAATGTGATTATTGAAATAAAAGAAACCTAAGATGTTGTGGAATCGAAGTTTCAAAAACAGGTAGCTACAGTTCTTGCTTTGCATCGCGGTGTTCCTTGTAGAACATCCTGCACCTTATTCGATAAGGAAAGGACCGAGATCCCTTCACCGGGAGTGACTCCTTTAGCAATAACTGGCAGATGCTACAACCCTCGGTTTGTCTTCTGATTGCTTATATAGTTTTTGCTTTGCACAGCGGTATATATGATATATCCTGCACCTTATTCGATGAGGAAAGGGCCGACGATCCCTTCACCGGGAGTGACCTCTTTAGCAAAACTAGAAAAGCCTAAAAAACACTCCATTTTAAAATCATTTGATTCTACAACGATATCAAGTTCATTACGCAATAGGTTTTCAGAAAAACCTTTCGTAGCCCTCCGTCATTTCAGATAAGTAGTAGTTAGTATTCGTGCTACGTTTGTTGGCCTGCGTCAAGGCGTAGTGTGCGGTAGCTAACTAGTATTTATCTGCTTATGCATATGATGCAGATTGGATTAGGGTAATCATGCGACTTTGTTGGCCTGCGTCAAGGGTCGTACGGATGCGTTTAATTCAATCAGGAAATGACGGGTTGAACTTGACTGGCGCACTATGGTTTGTTGGCCTGCGTCAAGGTCATAGGACGCTAGGGGCAAAATTATCGGGAATTTCAAGTGTTGAAATTTGCATTAAGATTGCATACCTTCTATGAGATAGTTGGATCCCGATACCCGCTGCGAGTAATTGTTACTCTTAGGAGAGTTTTACACATTACAATTAGCCGATCAAGTAGGTGTCTAGAAAGGTGTCAACGGGGTTACGCCTCTGGGAAAACGAGTTTTACTTTAATTAGGTCCGTGCGAATGCACGGGGAACCTCCCTCAAAGTACCGACACTGGCCTGGCTGAAAGATTGGCGAACTTGTAGCGTGTAATTAATCCCGGCTAGTCTTTCCTTTTAGGGTTTAAAGGAAGATTTGATAAAAACAGTGGGAGACATCTGTTAGTTGTATGTATGCCCTAGAGGCCAGTATTGTACAGATGATGTATATTATATTGGATGCTTGGACATATATAGAGATGACTTTCTTGCTCGATATGAAAGTATGCTATCTGGTTGCTCTTTATTTTAACATGTATACTGGTCTTTTTAAACTGTCTTATAGTTACATGTTGGTAAAGCCCTTAGGATGTGTACTTGACTACCTGGACTATGATGCAGATCATACTAGTGGGGACATGGTAGTCTATAGGTACATCCTTCAAGGTCCCTAGTCGTGGGTGTATCGAGACAGGGCATCGATATACCAGTGTAGACTAGCGTATATGCTTCTCGACCCATGAAATTGGCATGGTTGATGCCTTGTGAGACCTCATTAGCGTGTCTAGGAACCCTACAGTGGTATCAGAGCCTAGCTAGAACCTTAGGCGAAGTGTAGACGACGTTTGAAATCCGAACGAACATCGAAACCCTAACCCAAATTGCTCTCTGGACAATTTTGAAAAATGTGGATTTTTGTGGATTAAAAATATGCAGAAAATCAGCATGAGTTTTTAAGAATTACTGTGAAATTCGAGCGGCCAATTCATCTAAAGCGCGGCGGAACCGCGGCACGAGCATGGCTCGTGCGGCGGTTCCGCAGCCAAGTTGTCATATCACCTCTTGAAAATTGCACAGTAATTCCTATATTTTAGTGCTGAATTTTTTGGGAATTTTTAATATTTACTCAAGAGTTGAGTATTTTGGGTTGTATTGGGAGTTCATAGATTCGATCAGATTATCAGACTTCGTCTATGTGTTTTTCCAGATAATTTTAGAATATGTTAAAAAGTTCGACCGGATGTAAATACCCAATCTTTCCCCTGCCGAGAAATTTCCAATTGTTGGACTTTTCCGTAGTTTAATGACGTTCTAAGTAGTGCAAGTAACGCGATGGTCCCTCTAGAAGACAACAAACCTTAACTCGATTATGTGACCGTCTTGAACTGCCCTTTGAACCTTAGGGTTTGGGGCAGTACGGCGTGCCACATGCGAGGCGTTGGCTTGACCCTTCTACGGCTGGACCGTTGGTACTGAGGCATGAAGTGAATGTCTTTGAACTTATTTCATGTGTTGAACGGTTTCGGGAAAACATGGGTGTTCGAATGTTCGATCGGAAAGTTTAATATTTTCTATTTATCCGGAATGGGATACAATAATTGGAATTCACACACAGTTATGTGATAACTGAATGAATGTTATAAATCTAGCGGTTTAGTCTCATTTGATATTGAAAAGAGTTTTCGATAATGAGACTAAAATGCGGGGTTTATAATTGTTAGGCATGTGATGTCTAAGTATTTCATTTGATTAGGCATGCGATGTCTAAAGAGGTTGCGGATTCCAACTGTTGTAGTTTTACACTTTCTTTTCTGTGACCGTAAGTGTAGTATGTAGTGATATTGCCGATTGTCATTGCTATACGTCGACGACAATCGGTGTATGCATACTTACTTACGTTGATGACATATGATGTTATGTGTTGTTGGATATATTATATTGGATCGTTGTGTTTGAGTAGTCGGGGTTTTTTATGTGAGATGAGTGTTTTTCTTTTTCATTCATGTAAAAACTTGTATGTAATATTCTTTTCTTGGGGCACTTCCAGGTTGCGGAAGATGTCACCGTTGATGTATATTATTTACTTTTCCGCATTAGGATAGACCCAAGGAGGGGAGCACAATAACCGGGTTCTAGGGTCCAGTGGGAGACCATCTCGAGGAGTCGAGTCCGGGTCTCCTAACCCTAGAATTGGTAGGGTTGCTTGCCGCTCTCGTAGGGGTCTAGGGGTGTGGGATTGGCTATTCATCACGACCGTGGAATCCGTGTTTTATATTGGATCGTATTAAAAACACGGACGTCCTAGTATATCCAATATTTCATATGATATTTTCTGCTGCGATATCTGTGATGTGATCATTTGATAGTTTCTGATGGATACAGTATACAGTATATATGATATATTATATAGACGTTACTTATGTTTTGCACCCGCACTAGCCCTGCCCTGCTCTGTCGTTAGTTACCTAACCTAACGGTGCACGAGGGGACATCGAGGCGAATGCGGATGGCATATGTGTACGTCGTATTTATCTGTGATGTTTAGGTGACTTATATGATGGGACTTCATTAATGTGATTAATGAAAGAAAAGAAACCTAAAAGATGTTGTAGAATCAAATTTTAAATAAAAATGGTAGCTACAGTTTTGCTTTGCATAGCGGTATATGTAAGTGCACGGCGGCGCCCCGGCCGTCAATCCGACGGCCAAATGCGGAAGCGGTGATAAATTTAAATTTTTCTTGAACTGGAAAACCGCCGCGCACTAATACCCGGATCGAACCACTAACTAGTCCTAGCTATCAACAAGAAAGGGAAGAGAGATATACCGACAATCCAAGTCCTCCGGTCTTCTCATCATCGTCCCGATCTCCTGCGGAATGTCCCGTCTCCTCCTCGTCGCCGGAAGTGCACCACATCGCCTACTTCTTTTACGGGCTCCCACCTCAATGCCGAGGCAACTCGGGCACGAAGCCGGCTAGTCGACGTGCCCAAGATTCGCTGTAGAATGTGTAGTGAAGAAGTCTCATTTGGGGTTGTAGGAATTGCCTTTTTGGTGGAGGGAAGATACAAGAACTATATGGAGGAACTTTAGGGATTTTGGAACATGAAATGAAGCAAAAACCCCACTCCCAAAATTTGGACAGCCCCCTCCCATATGGCCGGCCAAAACAAAATGAGGAAGAAGAAGAGAGTGAGAGTGTGTGAATCCAAAAATAATGGGAGCCATTCTCCTCATACAAAAAAGAGAGAGAGGAATGGTTATCATATGAACCAATGATAACAAAGCAAAACCAACACTCAACTAACAACCATCTCTCATCATCAACAACCATCATCAAAACCATGATGATAAAGAAAGTCAAGCAATCATGAGTTTATGAAGTCAAATGATGGGACAAGTATCATGACATGATAATATGCAAAGACCCCCTCCACAAATGCTTATTTGCAACAATGCAAATAAGCCCTCCTCCACCAATCTTCGGCCAATGAACGGAACAATGGAAATCGGCCGAAACGGAAAGCAAACTGGCAACTCCAGAAAACTGGTCCCGTAATAAATTACAGGAAAACCCCGATACTGTGCATACACACCCGCATCTGTATTTCGACCGAAATACAAATGCAATGAGACAAAATCTACACTGTAATATACAAGGATCCGGCTTAAACCAAAGCCGGCCAGTAATGTCCGTTCGATCCTGATCCGTGCAATACCGCACGCATCTGATCGAACCGTGCCATATATCCATACGGCCTATAGTACAGACTGTCCGATCCTGATCCGTGCAATACCGCACGTATCTGATCGGACCTTGCCATATCTCCATACGGCCTCTACAACCTTTCGCCCGAAAGCTGAGTAACTGAAATGTGGGGGACTCTAAAGACTCATCAACACCTTGGTTGTGGATTTAACCACTAGCACGTTAGAGGTATAAGCCAATACATAACGGGCTACCAGGTATTGACCAAAAGGGACGTCTGTGAGCGAACTCAGCCTGACTCCCTACTGAGCCTGTCAGTGACAATATCCGTACAGTCCGGTCCGTTCGTCTATGAGCATCGCATGGCGGGCCTAGGGGATTGGTAAAAGTCAGACCCCCAAAAGAGGTACAAGTCGTGTCGGAGTGTAGCCCAGAACACCCTGAGATACTACTGGAATACCTACCAGTAAATCTCCTTGCCTCGGCCGAGGGCTTCGTGTAATGGCTCTCCTAGACATAGCACGACCTCCCCCCCAATACCGGGAGAGACGAACCCCTGAAGATACGCTCACTGCCTCCATGTGGCTCGGGACTGTACCCAACTAAAACCTGTTTGCACGACTCCTTTGAGCCGTGGTAGGGTAGTAATCAAAGTACAGTGGGAACTCACACGAGACAAATGACGATCCCCAGGTCGATGAACTAACCTGTACACATGTCACTAGGGAACTGCCATCTGACGTCTGGTATATGACCAACTGGCATGTTCCCGGCGAGTCCTGTCCGGTGTACTCATAACCCAATGAGCACCTGTATACATCTTAGGTGATCCAACTGACACCAGTGGCTTGTGAGACCGGCCACCGCCCCTCGTCGGGGTCTCGACTGTATACAATAGTCTACTCTGGAGTATCGATGCCCTGTCTCGAAACTCTCACGACTAGGGACCATTTAAGGATATGCTTATAGACTGCCAGCTCCCACGTATATGATCGCCCTCATACTGCTGGTGGTCAAGCAAGAATCCTAGGGGCTCTACCAACGTGTAATAGCAACTTGTCAGGTCACCTAAAACAGTACACGATGATAAAGGTAAACCAGATAGCATACTATCATCTCGAGTAAGACTGTCCTACCGGGATAGGTCCTCCATCAATCATTGCAATCACGTACCTGTGACCTAATAATTGACTCTGAGGGCACTATCTCCAATAATCTCCCACTTGCACTCAAGGCTAATTATTGCGATGTCGCATACTCACAGCCCGTGCGATACCGAACACCCAACTCCCCTACTAGTCAGTCTCCCAAAGCTCGTTTGCGAAACTATTGCGTTCGAGGAATAGCCTCAGTGAGTGGATCCGCTTTGATGTTTCTTTCTATGTCTCTCTATATCTCAAGTTCGCGGAGAAACCCATCTCCCGAAATGAGCAATACCTGTCTTAAAATGTGTCTGGATGTCTGATGGGACATAGCTCATAAATGAACTCCAAATCCAAACTTCTTAGACTGTATCGTCAACTGAACTTAATCAGTATCCTGCGCCATGCCACCCTCAGTATTGCCTTGGACCACCTGTCCAAAATACTGCCCTTCGTCAGTAGGAGAACTATAACTCTGACAACCTCCTTGTCGTCCATGTCACCTTGGAAGCCTGGAATGATAACTGTCTCCCGAATGAGGCTGTCGTTATCATATCCCTAGAACATCCACTTATGTTCTAAAACTGCTTCCGACTGTATCTCCAGGATTGGATTAATGTCAACTTATTGCATCTAGTGCAAGAACAACATCTGGTGTGGTACTTGACATCTCATGATTGACTCAATTGTCTAAGCAAGTGATCTGTCAATCATGCACATCCCTCTCCCCTTTAGTCTATAAGACACCTTTAGAGAGGGTGACTCCATCTTCTGCAGGTACACTACCGTGCATGGAGTCGTCCATTCTAAATACTCTTAGAATGCTGTCTAAGTACCCTGATTGGGAAACCACCCAAATCTAGATCTAGTAACCAGTTTGTCTGATATAATGTCCAAGTCCCATATGGAGAAACTACTGTGTGACGACCAAAGTATAACCGATTGTAGTATAGGAGTTTCCTTTCCTACTCTGTGTATGTCATCCAAATACCAGGATATCACACCCTACTACCTTCTCAACAGATCCATCCCCTATTCTGATGAAGTCAAACCTATGACTGTCACGTCAGAAATAGATGATCTATCTCCGCTACTGGTGCTTCAGTCTATAAATAGACATAAGCTACCTGTCCACCAATGCTTCCGCTGCTCCCACTGACTACGACAACCCTCTGGCAGAGTCATATACACGTACACTTCTAAAACTAGTTTAGAACGACGCTATACTCATCCTCCCGCCGGGTCTCACAGCCTGGAACAACAGCAATGGTAATTGAGGGTAAACAAGGACTTCCCTGTCACCGTCCTTGAGGCTACCGGAGTACCTCTCGGGTGCCTGAAGTTACCCACCTTATCTGCGGAGTGGCCAATGGAATGTCAAACCAGATTGAATCTTTAGGTTCTTTATCAAATCTTCAGTAATCGTTTGTGGTTCTGGAATCACTTCCAGTTCTACCATACTCCCACTTACTGTTTTCTGAAAAAAATCCATTTTTAATAAAACTGTGGCGAGTCTGGAACAATATTGCTATTGTTCATCTGGATGGTAGAAAGTCAACCCTCATCATAGCCTGGGTCAACCCACAAACAGCCATTACAGAAACGTGCCTTGAGTTGTCAAGTGTCTGGTTTTAATCATAAACCGGACAACTCCCCGTACCTTAACATCGTTAAGATATGAACTGTTCTATATCATATATAGAACCAGAGGCACTGATTTAATTGAACCAGATTCAAATCATGCAACTGTCTCCAGTGCATGTCAACTAAATGGAGAGAGGCCGATCAGCATTACTCAACTTAGGAATGCTTCCAATTATGAGTAACCTGAAAGAGAAGCAATTTCTCTTAATCACTACTATCAACTGAATACCATACACAAGTATCTACATCTTCGATCTCTTTGAAGAATCCCGATACTTGCTATACCTGGTTCTCTACTCTATTCAAATACCTATAACTTCTCCAAATTCGGACCCTGTGTTTCCACGAAACACTTGTCTAAAAACTAGAGAAGTCATAAGTAAACCGAATATAGTACGAGAACCAACCCCTCTGCCCTGATGGACCCTGGACAACATACAATACTCTGTATAAGTCCCTTGAGTCTGATAACTCATTCACTGTGTGTCGTAGGTTGAAAACTGTACTTATGGTTAAGAAGAATTACACCGCTGTTTAATGCTCCTTACCTAACCATCCACTGATATAGGTAAATGTCGTAGACATAATTTCAAAAGGTATATCTCACTCTATGAAAATAGACGTACAGATATATCAATTTGAAATTGGTGCATGACAGCAGATATTCAAAACCAAATATTTGCCGACCGGCAAACAGCCCAGGTGATTTCCTCAAATATCACCGATTACAACGAATCCCGATATAATGAGGATGATCACCCAATTCCCAATAACTTACTCCCACTCACCATCTGAAAAACCATACAGATGTGAGAATCGTACCTGGTAAATACATACCCTGGAGTAAGTATCTAACCGGGAAATCAGTTTTCTTTTAACATTACACAGTGAAACTGAAACATTGAAATGTTTCGATGGGGTATCCCGGTATTCCCAGTAATGCCTCTTCCAGATTCACGACTGTAACCGTATAATTCTTTGCCACCTCTCCAAATACCTTCATATGTCTTTAGTCATTACCTTCTGCACACCCCTTTAGGCCAAATGGTTTTCTTCCTTCCCTACCGTTCGGCACCAGCCTATGGTTTGGAAGAAGACTATCCAATAAGCATAATGGGTGTACTGTCCTAATCCTAGGAACACTCGCAATGCGAGAGAAGGTGAGGATAAAAGACAACCGAATGAACTTAATTCCTATTTCTCCTGAACCAGAATCCATCCCCGAACTGGAACAAGTTCCTTTCGAGTTCGTATATAACCATACGATAGAGTATCCAATAAACTGTGGATCTTCGTAGTGATACGGAGTGTCCTGGAGAAATACAAAGGTGATTTAGGATTGGCGAAGAGATACTTGGTTTGGTCGTGAATATCTGTTGCAATTTACTTTGCCCTCTTACTAATCCCTTGCTTTGTCTTAACCTAATACCTTCTGCACACCATCGTTATGCTAATTGGTTTTCTTCATTCCCTACCGGTCGGCACCAGCCTAAGGTTTGGAAGAAGACTATCCAATTTGCGTAATAGGTGTACTATCTTCTAATCCAAGAAGTACTCACAACTTGAGAGAAGGTAAAAGGAAAAGACAACTGAATAATCCTATCCGTTTTCTCCAGAACTGGAAACCATCCTCGAATAAGTTCTTTCGAGTTCGTATCTAACCATACGATAGTTTTGTCCAATGGAAGTGGACGTTCGTAGTAATACGGGGTGTCCTGGAGAAAAGGGTAAAAGTAGGAGTGGCAATGAGGTCTGCAACTCTGACAATCCAAAAGCCGGTGTTAAGAAGGTTCGGTCAACTTGGTCACTGAGTCATAGTCTTTGGGTCGGGTCAATGGTCGCTGCCAAAGAGAGAGAGAAAAGAAACACTCAGCGTGCACTCTAACCTAGATCAGAATGGTTACCAATTTATCTAATCTGGAAACCTCCCACTGTACCTCAAATTCTCCTCCAAACCTGAAAGAAGAATTAGTCGGGATCAGCCGAGGAGTATACCAACTCATCAGTGGGAATCGGGATCCAACTATCATCGCATGACAACGTGATGGAATCCGCTCACGGTATCACACTCCAGAAGGTATGCGCATATCTGGAAAGTTTCAGTTCTTTTGAAACTCCCGATGTGATTTCTGCCCCATGCTCTTATGACCTTGGCGTGAGGTCAAAATATCATAAGTCACATGTCAAGTTCTACCCGTCATTATCCAGGTTAATTTGAACCCACCCGTACATACCCTTGACGTAGGCCAAAATAGTAGTACGACTATCCCAAACCAACGCATCTATCTATGCAACAGATAAATACCCGGCAGCTACCAATCATTATGCCTTGGCGTGAGGTCAAAATACATAGCTTGAATACTACCGAATATTTAACTGAAATGACGGAGGGCTACGAATGGTTTCTGGCGAAAACCTTTAACGTAATGAACTTGATATCGTTGAAGGAACGGATAGCTTTTAAAAAATATAGTGACGAAAACCGTTGCTAAAGAGGTCACTCCCGGTGAAGGGATCTCGGCTCTTTCCCCGTAGAATGAGGTGCAGGATATTCCAACTGAATACCACGGTGCAAAGCAAAAGTAATCGGTTATAGTGAAGTTAATGCCCTGACGCAAACTTTCTGTCCAAGGGGTCACTCCCGGTGAAGGGATCTCGGCCCTTGCCTCGTCGACTGAGGAGCAGGATATTCCAACTGAATACCACGATGCCAAACAAAAGTGAACGTCCTTGCAATAACAGCTTTTTGAAAAGTGTTCCAACAACATCAGATTAGGTTTGTTTTTAACTTGCATTGATCCGAATCAACGCAGTCCCATCAATTGATCACACCACAAAGAACGAAAATAATATGACGTACGTATATGCCATCCGCATTCGCCACTGGGTCCCATCATTACCCGTTAGGTTAGCTAACTAACGACAGAGCGGGGACTGGACTAGCGCGGATGCAAAACATATACAACATCTACTAATATATATACCAATATATTATATTCGCTCAAGGCGTGAATAAAATGCAACATCACAGAAATGTACAGCATCACAGAAACAATACAGATATCTGGGATCCCCGGGTTTCACAGAGCCGCTGAAACCCGACGTTCCCCTGGTCGTATGGATAGCCTGTGCAATGAAATCCTAGACCCCTACGGGCGCGGCAAGTCACCCGCCAAAACCTGAAGCGAGGCAGCCCCCTTCAGCGCTGTGAATGGACCACCCAGCACTTCACGGAATCCGGTAACTTGGGCACCCCTCCTGGGTCAACCTGTACCCCCTACGAGTGCGGCGAATAGCCCGCCAATCCTAGAGCGAAGCCCCCTCTGTCCCAATGCCATGAGATGCGGGCTTGTTGCCCTCCAGAATCCGGCTATCCGTGCACCCCTCCGCGGGGCAATCCTAGTACAGAATGTAAAATATACATACAACGGGTACAACGACCGCAACCTGGCCGTGCCCCAAAATAATAATACAATCAGGCAGTGACGGCAGTCCACATGTCGGACGCTCGCCCCGCAATATCAAATGTACATAATACAATCACAACTGTACTAGCATTGCATCCAGGCTATCCCCACGACCGATCCGCAACATCACAGCAAAAACAGAACATCAACGTGAAAGTCATGTTCGCAAATCCGTCTAACCGGGCTATAGCAGTTAGACCGGATTTACCGATCAAGTGACATTCACGGTCGCAGATATAATGTAAATACTGTGAAAAATGTGTTTAAAATATCCGCTCGATCAAAAATTAACAAGTGGGCCCCCAAGTACTACTGTAGCACATCAAGAAAATCTGGGCCCAAAATTAATATTCCAAAACCCATATTTTAAGCCCACAAGCCCTCTGGAAAAAGCTGGTGAGCTGAACCCAACTACCTGCGGCGGAACCGCGGCCAACAAGGGGTTATGGCCGCGGTTCCGCGGTCGTACGGAGGGTTCAGGGAACCAAAATTTTCCAGTGGTCTTAGGGTACTCTGTACATCATTCTGCAATCACCTGAAAAAATTTTCGAGACCAAAAATTTTCAACAGAAACTGATGCGAACTAAAATGCAGTTTTGGAACATTCGATTGATCGAAACAGAAAAACAAATTACACCAAGCTAGACTATGTTAATGGCGAGGCTCTGATACCAATGTAAGTGCACGGCGGCGCCCCGGCCGTCAATCCGACGGCCAAATGCGGAAGCGGTGATAAACTTAAATTTTTCTTGAACTGGCAAACCGCCGCGCACTAATACCCGGATCGAACCACTAACTAGTCCTAGCTATCAACAAGAAAGGGAAGAGAGATATACCGACGATCCAAGTCCTCCGGTCTTCTCATCATCGTCCCGATCTCCTGCGGAATGTCCCGTCTCCTCCTCGTCGCCGGAAGTGCACCACATCGCCTACTTCTTTTACGGGCTCCCACCTCAATGCCGAGGCAACTCGGGCACGAAGCCGGCTAGTCGACGTGCCCAAGATTCGCTGTAGAATGTGTAGTGAAGAAGTCTCATTTGGAGTTGTAGGAATTGCCTTTTTGGTGGAGGGAAGATACAAGAACTATATGGAGGAACTTTGGGGATTTTGGAACATGAAATGAAGCAAAAACCCCACTCCCAAAATTTGGACAGCCCCCTCCCATATGGCCGGCCAAAACAAAATGAGGAAGAAGAAGAGAGTGAGAGTGTGTGAATCCAAAAATAATGGGAGCCATTCTCCTCATACAAAAAAGAGAGAGATGAATGGTTATCATATGAACCAATGATAACAAAGCAAAACCAACACTCAACTAACAACCATCTCTCATCATCAACAACCATCATCAAAACCATGATGATAAAGAAAGTCAAGCAATCATGAGTTTATGAAGTCAAATGATAGGACAAGTATCATGACATGATAATATGCAAAGACCCCCTCCACAAATGCTTATTTGCAACAATGCAAATAAGCCCTCCTCCACCAATCTTCGGCCAATGAACGGAACAATGAAAATCGGCCGAAACGGAAAGCAAACTGGCAACTCCAGAAAACTGGTCCCGTAATAAATTACAGGAAAACCCCGATACTGTGCATACACACCCGCATCTGTATTTCGACCGAAATACAAATGCAATGAGACAAAATCTACACTGTACTATACAAGGATCCGGCTTAAACCAAAGCCGGCCAGTAATGTCCGTTCGATCCTGATCCGTGCAATACCGCACGCATCTGATCGAACCCTGTCATATATCCATACGGCCTATAGTACAGACTGTTCGATCCTGATCCGTGCAATACCGCACGTATCTGATCGGACCTTGCCATATCTCCATACGGCCTCTACAACCTTTCGCCCGAAAGCTGAGTAACTGAAATGTGGGGGACTCTAAAGACTCATCAACACCTTGGTTGTGGATTTAACCACTAGCACGTTAGAGGTATAAGCCAATACATAACGGGCTAGCAGGTATTGACCAAAAGGGACATCTGTGAGCGAACTCAGCCTGACTCCCTACTGAGCCTGTCAGTGACAATATCCGTACAGTCCGGTCCGTTCGTCTATGAGCATCGCATGGCGGGCCTAGGGGGTTAGTAAAAGTCAGACCCCCAAAAGCGGTACAAGTCGTGTCGGAGTGTAGCCCAGAACACCCTGAGATACTACTGGAATACCTACCAGTAAATCTCCTTGCCTCTGCCGAGGGCTTCGTGTAATGGCTCTCCTAGACACAGCACGACCTCACCCCCAATACCGGGAGAGACGAACCCCTGAAGATACGCTCACTGCCTCCATGTGGCTCGGGACTGTACCCAACTAAAACCTGTTTGCACGACTCCTTTGAGCCGTGGTAGGGTAGTAATCAAAGTACAGTGGGAACTCACACGAGACAAATGACGATCCCCAGGTCGATGAACTAACCTGTACACATGTCACCAGGGAACTGCCATCTGACGTCTGGTATATGACCAACTGGCATGTTCCCGGCGAGTCCTGTCCGGTGTACTCATAACCCAAGGAGCACCTGTATACATCTTAGGTGATCCAACTGACACCAGTGGCTTGTGAGACCGGCCACCGCCCCTCGTCGAGGTCTCAACTGTATACACTAGTCTACTCTGGAGTATCGATGCCCTGTCTCGAAACTCTCACGACTAGGGACCATTTAAGGATATGCTTATAGACTGCCAGCTCCCACGTATATGATCGCCCTCATACTGCTGGTGGTCAAGCAAGAATCCTAGGGGCTCTACCAACGTGTAATAGCAACTTGTCAGGTCACCTAAAACAGTACACGATGATAAAGGTAAACCAGATAGCATACTATCATCTCGAGTAAGACTGTCCTACCGGGATAGGTCCTCCATCAATCATTGCAATCACGTACTTGTGACCTAATAATTGACTCTGAGGGCACTATCTCCAACAGTATATATGATATACCCTGCACCTTATTCGATGAGGAAAGGGCCGAGATCCCTTCACCGGGAGGGACCCCTTTAGCAATAACTGGCAGATGCTACGCACTCGGTTTGGTTTTTGATTGCTTCTATAGTTTCTGCTTTGCTGCACAGTGATATATATGATATATCCCGCACCTTATTTGATGAGGAAAAGGCCGACGATCCCTTCACCGGGAGTGACCCCTTTACCAAAACTAGAAAAGCCTCAAAAACACTCCATTTCAAAATCATTTGATTCTACAACGATATCAAGTTTATTACGTAATAGGTTTTCAGATAAACCTGTCGTAGCCCTCCTTCATTTCAGATAAATCCTACTTAGTATTCGTGCTACCTTTGTTGGCCTGCGTCAAGGCGTAGTGTGCGGTAGCTAACTAGTATTTATCTATTAATGCATGTGATGCAGATTGGATTAGGGTAGTCGTGCGACTTTGTTGGCCTGCGTCAAGGGTCGTACGGGTGGGTTTAATTCAATCAAGAAATGACGGGTTGAACCTGACTAGCGCACTATGGTTTGTTGGCCTGCGTCAAGGTCATAGCACGCTAGGGGCAAAATATTATCAGGAATTTCAAGTGTTGAAATTTGCAATGAGATTGCATACCTTCTATGAGATAGTTGGATCCCGATACCCACTGCGAGTAAGTGTTACTCCTGGGAGAGTTTTACACATTACAATTAGCCGATCAAGTAGGTGTCTAGAAAGGTGTCAACGGGGTTATGCCTCTGGGAAAACGAGGTTTACTTTAATTAGGTCCGTGCGAAAGCACGGGGAACCTCCCTCAAAGTACCGACACTGGCCTGGCTGAAAGATTGGCGAAGTTGTAGGGTGTAATTAATCCCAGCTAGTCTTTCCTTTTAGGGTTTGAAGGAAGATTTGATAAAAACCAGTGGGAGCCATCCTGATTAGATAAGATAATAACCAATCTGATCTTGCAAGAGCATACGCTAAAGTGTTTTCTTCTCTCTCTCTAGGTAGCGACCATGTCATGCCCTAATCAAGATAATAATATGGATGTATTGACCGAACCCGCATGTTATACTGTGCTGGGGAACGTTGGTTCCGTTCTTTCTTATAAGAGTTATAGGACTGAACAGGATATAGGGGAATACCATGATTCCCATGCCACCCAAATGAAGAAAGTACATGTTGATGCATTTTCTTCGGGTGTGTTCGTTACAGAGAACTGTTTCTCCATTTGCTCTACGTCCTGGGTATTAGATACCGGGTCAGGATCCCATATATGTAATCAGTTACATGGGCTAAGAAAAGGTAGAGAACTTGGAGAAGGTGATAAAGAAATAAGAGTTGGAAATGGTGCAATAGTTGCAGCTAAGACTGTCGGGGAATATCACCTTGCATTACCAACTGGTAATACATTGGTTCTGAACGAATGCTATTACATGCCGAACCTGATATGCAACATTATATCGGTTTCTTTATTGAGTAAAGAGGGATATAATTTTGTATTACAGGATAATGTTATGAACATTTTCCTTAACCAAAAGTTGGTTGGATCAGACACGTTGTGCAATGGCATTTATGTTCTAAATCAATCAACAGTTCTGAGCATAACAAACACACACAAGAGGAAGAGTTCTGAACTGAACGAATCCTTCTTGTAGCATTGTAGACTGGGTCACATCAATGCGACACGAGTGGCTAAGTTATATAAAGATGGATATTTGAAACCATTCGAATTTTCATCTTATGACACTTTCCAGTCATGTCTCAAAGGCAAGATGACCAAAACTCCGTTTACGGGACACGGAGAAAGATTTACTGAACTCTTAGGACTGATACATAGTGATGTATGCGGTCCTATGTCTACACATGCCAGGGATGGTTCTTCATACTTCATTACATTCACTGACGATCTCTCTAGGTTCGGGTATGTGTTCCTGATGAAACACAAATCAAAAGCTTTTGAGAAATTTAGAGAATATAAACAAGAAGTTGAGAACCAAACCGGAAAAAGTATTAAAATCCTACGATCTGATCGAGGAGGTGAATACTTGAGCAATAAATTCCTGGACTTCCTAAAAGAGAATGGGATTCTCTCTCAGCTGACTCCTCCATATACACCACAGCACAACGGTGTATCAGAACGGAGGAACCGCACCCTATTAGATATGGTGCGCTCTATGATGAGCACAGCTGAGTTACCTATTTCCTTCTGGGGATATGCACTGGAAACAGCTGCAGACCTATTGAATATGGTTCCCACCAAAACCGTGCCAACCACTCTATATGAGATATGGAAAGGAAAGAGACCATGTCTTAATTATGTTAAGATATGGGGTTGTCCGGCATATGTAAAAACGCAAAATCCGGATAAACTCGCGGCAAGGTCCATTCTGTGTAAGTTTATTGGATATCCCAAACATTCGCGCGGGTATATCTTCTACCACACCGAGAAACAAAAGGTGTTTGTTTCTCGACATGCCACCTTTTTAGAAAAGGAATTTCTTGATAAAGAGATTAGTGGCAAGGAGGTAGAACTGGAAGAGATTCCAGCAATACAGACTACGACAGAAGACTTGGTTGAACCAGAGGATTCAGTAGTTCCTGATGAACCTCGGCCTCTCCGCCGATCTAGTAGGGTTCCTCGCCAACCTGTGAGATACTACGATTTTCTCATGGATGGTGGCAGCGAGGATTGGATCATGGAGGATGATGACCCAACTAGCTTCGAGCAGGCCATCACGAGTGGGGACTCAGTGAAATGGCTGGATGCTATGCGGTCCGAGATGGAATCCATGTACACCAACAAAGTATGGACTTTGGAAGTTGCTCCTGAAGGGGTAAAACCCATCGGGAGCAAGTGGATCTTCAAGAAAAAACTTGGTGTAGATCGGAAAGTGGAGACTTTCAAAGCTAGACTTGTTGCAAAAGGTTTTCGTCAAAGACCAGGTGTGGACTATGACGAAACCTTTTCTCCAGTGGCTATGCTTAAATCCATCCGGATCATGCTTGCCATCGCTGCATATCATGACTACGAAATCTGGCAAATGGATGTTAAGACCGCCTTTCTAAATGGTGATTTAGAAGAGTGCGTATACATGACTCAGCCAGAGGGCTTCGTAGACAGTGGGAGCAGCGGGAAGGTGTGCAAGCTGCTTAAATCCATTTATGGATTAAAGCAAGCATCGCGGAGTTGGAACATCTGCTTTGACATCGTTATCAAAGAGTTTGATTTCGTCAAAAACCCAGATGAACCTTGTATCTACAAGAAGGTGGCAGAGAGTAAGGTTGTCTTCCTCATATTGTACGTGGACGACATACTCTTGATAGGAAATGATATTCCTATGCTGCAATCGGTCAAGCTCTTCTTATCACAAAGATTCTCAATGAACGATCTTGGTGATGCCTCCTGCATATTGGGAATTAGGATCTATAGGGATAGATCCAAACGGATATTGGGATTGTCCCAATCCAGGTACATTGACACCATGCTAAAGAGATTTAGTATGGAAGAATCCAAGCGTGGGAACTTGCCCACGATCTCTGGAATCACTCTCTCCAAAGAGATGTCTCCCAAGACTGATTTGGAGAGAGCTCGCATGCAAGGGATACCCTATGCTTCGGCTGTAGGCTCTATCATGTACGCGATGCTATGTACCAGACCTGATGTAGCATACTCACTAAGTGTAGTGAGCAGGTATCAAGCTAATCCTGGAGAGAGTCACTGGACAGCTGTGAAGAGCATTCTCAAGTACTTGCGAAGGACTAAAGAGATGCTCTTGGTGTATGGTAACGGAGAACTCCAAGTGGAGTCCTTTACCGATTCGAGCTTCCAGAGTGATAAGGACGACTCTAAGTCGCAGTCGGGATTTGTCTTTACCCTTTACGGAGGGGCGGTTAGCTGGAAGAGTTCCAAGCAGGAAACCGTGGCAGACTCGACGATGGAGGCTGAATACATCACTGCCAACGATGCTGCTAAAGAGGCTGTCTGGATCAAGAAGTTCATTACTGAACTTGGTGTGGTTCCATCCATTGAGCATCTAATACCTTTGTATTGCGATAACAATGGAGCGGTGGCTTTGGCCAAGGAACCCAGGTCCCATCAGCGATCCAGGCATATTCTGAGGCGGTATCACCTGATCCGGGAGATAGTTGATCGCCGGGAGATCGAGGTCAGGAGGGTTGACACGAAGAACAACACGGCGGATCCACTCATGAAGGCCATTCCCCAGATACAATTTGAGAGACTCTTCGGGATGCTCGGTATGCGATACTACAGCAGCTGGCCCTATGCAAGTGGAAGATTGTTAGTTGTATGTATGCCCTAGAGGCCAGTATTGTACAGATGATGTATATTATATTGGATGCTTGGACATATATAGAGATGACTTTCTTGCTCGATATGATAGTATGCTATCTGGTTGCTCTTTATCTTAACATGTATACTGGTCTCTTTAAACTGTCTTATAGTTACATGTTGGTAAAGCCCTTAGGATGTGTACTTGACTACCTGGACTATGATGCAGATCATACTAGTGGGGACATGGTAGTCTATAGTTACATCCTTCAAGGTCCCTAGTCGTGGGTGTATCGAGATGGGGCATCGATATACCAGTGTAGACTAGCGTATATGCTTCTCGACCCATGAGATGGGCGATGGATGATCCCATATCCATTGATGTTTGACTTCAGAGATGGTATACGGGTGCTCAGTGTAGACTGGGTACACTGGACGGACTCGCCGAGAACTCCCAGATGGTATTATACCTCACGTCAGATGGTAGTTCTCAGGTGACACTTGTGCAGGTTAGTTTGTAGACCCGAGATCGTCATAGAGTCTTGTGTGATTGCCACTAGCGTGCCTAGGAACCCTACACCATCCTGATTAGATAAAATAATAACCAATCTGATCTTGCAAGAGCATACGCTGAGTGTTTTCTTCTCTCTCTCTCTCCAGGTAGCGACCATATTACGCCTTAATCAAGATAATAAAACGGATGTATTGACCGAACCCGCTTTTTATACTGTGCTTGGGGAACGTTGGTCCCGCTCTAACTTATAATTGTTATAAGACAGAGCAGGAAATTGGGGAATACCAGGATTCCCGTGCCCCCCAAACGAAGAAAGTGCATATGATGCATCTCCTTCGGGTGTGTTCATTACAAAGAACTGTTTCTCAGTACCCTTTACGTCCTGGGTATATGATACCGGATCAGGATCCCGCATATGTAATCTGTTACATGGGCTACAGATAGGTAGAGAACTGAGAATGGATGATAAGTTTCATGAGACAGAAAACGTTGCAAGTGTTGCAACCAAGTCTGTTGGCCACTGTCACCCTGTATTACCAATACATTGATTCTGAACGAATGTCATTAGATACCGAACCTGATATGCAAAATCATATCAGTCTCTTTATTAATAAAGAAGGATAAAATTTTGTATTGTTGGATAATGTTTTGAACATTTCCTATATCAAAAGTTGATCGGTTCAGGCACGTTATCTAAAAGCAATGATGTTCTAAATCAAACTACAGTTCTTAGTATACAGAACACACATAAGAGGAAGAGTTCAGAAATGAATGATTCCTTCTTGAAGTATTGTAGACTAGGTCATATCAATGTGACCCGACTGGCTTAAGTTATAATTGTAGATGCATATTTAAATCAGTTTGAATTTACATCTTGTGAAACTTGCCAGTCATGTCACAGAGATAAGATGACCATAGCTCTGTTTACTGGAAATAGAGAAAGAGTTAGTAAACTCTTGGGATGATACATGTTGATGTATGTAGGTCCCCTGTGTACACATGCCAAGACCGGTTCTTTGTATTTCATTACATTCTCTGATAATCTCTCATGATTCAGACATATGTTCCTGTTGAAACACAAGTCCGAACCTTTTGAGATATTCACAGAATATAAGTTAGAAATAGAGAACTAAAACGGGTATAAGTATTATGTCCTTTGATGTGATCGAGGAGGAGAATACTTGAGCACGGAATTCCTGGATTATTCTAAAGGAGAATGAGATTCTCTCTCAGCATTACTCCTCCGTATACACCATAGCACGATGATATATCGGGATGGAGCAATAGCACCCTATGTGATATGGTGTGCTCTATGATGAGTACTACTGAGTTTCCTATTTCCTTTTGGGAGTTATGCGCTTGAGAAGCTGCATACCTTTTGAATAGGGTTCAAATCAAAATAGTTGCCTACCGCTTCATATGTGATATGGAAAGGGAAGAGCCCATATCTTAAGTTTGTTAAGATTTGGGGTTGTCCGGACTATGTCTAAAAGCAAAATCCGGACAAGCTCGAGGCAAGGTCTGTTAAGTAGAACTGGAAAGGTTCCAGCTATACAAACTGCAGCTGATGATTTGGTAGAACCAAAGGATTCAATAGTAACCAACGAACCTCAGCCTCTCCGCCGATCTAGTAAGATTCCTCACCCACCTGAGAGTTACTTCGGTTTCTCTATGACAGTGGGAGCGAGGATTGCATCATGAGATGATGACCCAACTAGTTTCGAGCTGGCCATCAGGAGTGAGACTCTGTAAGAATGGCTGGATGCTTATCGATCTGAGATGGAATCCTTATACACCAACAAAGTATGGACTTTGGTTGCTTTATCTGAAGGGTAAAATCCCCATCAGGAGCAAGTACATCTTGAGAAGATTACTTGGTGTACATGGAAAGGTTGAGACTTTCAAAGCTAGACTTGTTAAAGCTTTGCATCATTAACCAGGTATGGATTATGATGAAACCTTTTCTAAGTAGATAAGCTTAAGTCTATCCAGATCCTACTTGCCACGGCTACATACCATTACTACGATATCTGGCGGTTCGGTGTCATGACTGCTTTTCTAAATGATGTTTTAGAAGAGAGCGTCTATAAGTACACAGCCAGAGGGCTTCGTAGACAGGGGGAGCAGCGGGAACGTGTGCAAGATGCTTTATAGAATAAAGCAGGCATCGCGGAGTTGGAACGTCTGTTTTGATGTGTTAGTCAAAGAGTTTGACATCATCAAAATGGAAGATGAACCTTGTATATACAAAAAGGTAGTAGAGAGTATGGTGGTGATCCTCATAGAGTATGTGGATAACATACTCTTGATAGGGAAGTAGTTTCCTATGCTACGCTCGGTCAATCTCCGCTTATCACAAGGATTCTCTATATAGGATCAAGATGATTCCTCCTAAATCCTGAGTTTTGATCTATGAGATAGAAGTAATTGGATGTTAGGATTCTCACTAGTTGTAGTGAGATGGTATCAATCGATCCTGGGGAGAATCACTGGAAAGGTTCCAGAGTGATAAGAACGACTGAATGTCAGTCGCAGGCATTGTCTTTACCCTCAGTGGAAGGACGGTATGTTGGAAGAGTTCCAAGCTAGATACCGTGACATACTAGACAATTAAAGGCAAGATACATCGTTACCAAAGATACTACCAAAGAGGAAGTTTGGGTGTATATTAGTTCATGAGATGAACTTCGTTCCAACCATTGTGAGACAATGGAGTTGTGGATTATGCCTAGAAACGCCTGTCCTATCAGTGATCCAGACGTATTCTAAGGCAGTATCACCTGATCATGGAGATAGTTGATCTCCAGGGTGATCGAGGTTAGGAGAGTAGACTCAGAAGACAACACGGCAGATCCACTCACAAAGGCCTTTTCCCAGAGAGGGACTTTTATGGGATGGTTGAGTATGAGATACTACAACTACAGCTACAGATAGCCCTAGTGTAAGTGGGAGATTGTTAGTTATATGTACGCCCTAGAGGCTATTACTGTACATAGAATGTATATTGTAGTGGTGTAAGTGCACGGCGGCGCCCCGGCCGTCAATCCGACGCCGGAATGCGGAAACGGTGAATAACTTAAATTTTGCGGACTTAGCAAACCGGCACCACCGCGCACTAAACACCCGGATCGAAACCATTAACTAGTCTAAGCTAACTAGAAGATGGGAAAGAGATATACCGACGATCCAAGTCCTCCGGTCTTCATCTCCACTCCGATCTCCTCGCGGGATCTCCGTCCGTCTCCTCCTCGTCGCCGGAAGTGCACCACATCGCCTTCTTCGTTTACGGGCTCCCACCTCAATGCCGAGGCAACTCGGGCACGAAGCCGGCTACTCGACGTGCCCAAGGTTCGTTGTAGAATATGTAGTGAGCAAGTCTCATTTTTGGGGTTTGTGGAATTGCCATTGGTGAAGGAAAAGAGAGCTTGGAGAGAGGTGAGAAAAATGGAGCATACTCAAGAAGGAATGTATCATATTTTTCTCCACACATCAAATGAAAATCAATCCCATTTTTTTCAAGGAATGGCCGGCCCCCCCCCTTCATGTGTGATTGGAGAGAGAGAGAGAGAGCAAGGTCAAGGGGTGGGTGGAAGCAATGATGCAAGAGGGCATCATGAAAGAATATGATCACAAGCAAAAACCACACACAACCACAACCATCATCAACAACCATGATGCTAACAAAGTCAAGCCATCATGAAGTATGAAGTCAAGCAAGTCAAGGGAGGGTGCTATCATGATACAACAAAATGCAAAGACCCCCTTCCACAAATGCCTATTTGCAACAATGCAAATAAGCCCTCCTCCACCAATCTTCGGCCAATGAACGGAACAATGGAAATCGGCCGAAACGGAAAGCAAACTGGCAACTCCAGAAAACTGGTCCCGTAATAAATTACAGGAAAACCCCGATACTGTGCATACACACCCGCATTTGTATTCCGACCGAAATACAAATGCAATGAGACAAAATCTACACTGTACTATACTAGAATCCGGCTTATACCAAAACCGGATAGTAATATCTGTTCGATCCTGATCCGTGCAATACCGCACGTATCTGATCGAACCCTGCCATATAACCATACGGCCTATAGTACAAACTGTCCGATTCTGATCCGTGCAATACCGCACGTATCTGATCGGACCTTGCCATATCTCCATACGGCCTCTACAACCTTTCGCCCGAAAGCTGAGTAACTGAAAATGTGGTGGACTCTAAAGACTCGTCAATACTATGGCTGTGGATTTAACCACTAGCACGTCAGAGGTATATGCCAATACGTGACGGGCCACCAGCTATTGACCAAAAGGGACGTCGATGAGGAAGCTCACCCCGACACCCAACTGAGCCTGTCAGTGACAATATCCGTGCAGTCCGGTCCGTTCGTCTATGAGTATCGCATGGCGGGCCTAGGGGGTTGGTAAAAGTCAGACCCCCAAAAGCGGTACAAGTCGTGTCGGAGTGTAGCCCAGAACACCCTGAGATACTACTGGAATACCTACCAGTAAATCTCCTTGCCTTGGCCAAGGACTTTGTGTAATGGCTCTCCTAGACACAGCACGACCTCACCCCCAATACCGGGAGAGACGAACCCCTGAGGATACGCTCACTGCCTCCATGTGGCTCGGGACTGTACCCAACTAAAACCTGTTTGCACGACTCCTTTGAGCCGTGGTAGGGTAGTAATCAAAGTACAGTGGGAACTCACACGAGACAAATGACGATCCCCAGGTCGATGAACTAACCTGCACACATGTCACCAGGGAACTGCTATCTGACGTCTGGTATATGACCAACTAGCATGTTCCCGGCGAGTCCTGTCCGGTGTACTCATAACCCAATGAGCACCTGTATACATCTTAGGTGATCCAACTGACACCAGTGGCTTGTGAGACCGGCCACCGCCCCTCGTCGGGGTCTCGACTGTATACACTAGTCTACTAATGGAGTATCGATGCCCAGTCTCGAAACTCCCACGACTAGGGACCTTTTAAGGATAAGCTTATAGACCCCCAGCTCCCACTTATATGATCGCCCTCATACTGCTGGTGGTCAAGCAAGAATCCTAGGGGCTCTATCAACGTGTAATAGCGACGTGTCATGTCACCTAAAGCAGTACACGATGATAAAGGTAAACCAGATAGCATACTATCACCTCGAGTAAGACTGTCCTACCGGGATAGGTCCTCCCTCAATCATTACAATCACGTACCTGTGACCTAATAATTGACTCTGAGGGCACTATCTCCAACAATCTCCCACTTGCACTCAAGGCTAATTATTGCGATGTCGCATACTCACAGCCCGTGTGATACCGAACATCCAACTCCTCTACTAGTCAGTCTCACAAAGCTCGTTTGCGGAACTATTGCGTTCGAGGAATAGCCTCAGTGAGTGGATCCGCTTTGTTGTTTCTTTCTATGTCTCTCTATATCTCAAGTTCGCGGAGAAAGCCATCTCCCGAAAAGAGCAATACGTGTCTTAGAATGTGTCTGGATGTCTGATGGGACATAGCTCATAAATGAACTCCAAATCCAAACTTCTTAGACTATATCGTCAACTGAACTTAATCAGTATCCTGCGCGCCATGCCTCCCTCAGTATTGCCTTGGACCACCTGTCTAAAATACTGCCCCTCATCAGAAGGAAAACTATAACTCTGACAACCTTCTTGTCGTCCATGTCACCTTGGAAGCCTGGAATGATAACTGTCTCCTGAATGAGGCTGTCGTTATCATCTCCCTAGAACATCCACTTATGTTCTAAAACTGCTTCCGACTGTTTCTCCAGGATTGGATTAATGTCAAGTTATTGCATCTAGTGCAAGAACAACATCTGGTGTGGTACTTGACATCTCACGATTGACTCAATTGCCTGAGCAAGTGATCTGCCAATCATGCCCGTCCCTCTCCCCTTTAGTCTGTAAGACACCTTTGGAGAGGGTGACTCCATTACCTGCAGGTACACTACCGTGCCAGGAGTCGTCCATCCTAAATACTCTTAGAACGCTGTCAAGTACCCTGATTGGGAAACCACCCAAATCTAGATCTAAAACCATAGATCTAGTAACCAGTATGTCTGATATAAAATCCATTTCCTTTGTGGAGAAACAACTGTGTGACGACCAAAGTATAACCGATCGTAGTGTAGGAGTTTCCTTTCCTACTCTGTGTATATCATCCAAATACTAGGATATCACACCCTACTACCTTCTCAACAGATCAATCCCCTATTCTGATGAAGTCAAACCCATGACTGTCACGTCAGAAATAGATGATCTTTCTCCGCTACATCTGCTCTAGTCTATAAATAGACATAAGCAACCTGTCCACCAATGCTTCCGCTGCTCCCACTGACTACGACAACCCTCTGGCAGAGTCATATAGACGTGCACTTCTAAAACTAGTTTAGAACGACGCTATACTCATCCTCCTGCCGGGTCTCGCAGCCTGGAACAACAACAATGGCAAGTGTGGGTAAACAAGAACTTCCCTGTCACCGTCCTTGAGGCTACCTGAGTACCTCTCGGGTGCCTGAAGTTACCCACTTTATCTGCGGAGTGGCCAATGGAATGTCAATCCAGATTGAATCTTTAGGTTCCTTATCAAATCTTCAGTAATCGTTTGTGGTTCTGGAATCACTTCCAGTTCTACCATACTCCCACTACTGTTTTCTGAAAAAATCCATTTTTATTAAAACTGTGGCGAGTCTAGAACAATATCGCTATTGTTCATCCAGATGGTAGAAAATCAACCCTCGTCATAGCCTGGGTCAACCCACAAACAGCCATTACAGAAACGTGCCTTGAGTTGTCCAGTGTCTGGTTTTAATCATAAACCGGACAACTCCCCGTACCTTAACATCGTTAAGATATGAACTGTTCTATATCCCATATAGGACCAGAGGCACTGATTTAATTGAACCAGATCCAAATCATGCAACTGTCTCCAGTGCATGTCAACTAAATGGAAGGAGGCCAGATCAGCGTTACTCAACTTAGGAATACTTCCAATTATGAGTAACCTGAAAGAGAAGCAATTTCTCTTAATCATTACTATCAACTGAACACCATACACAAGTATCTACATCTTCGATCTCTTTGAGGAATCCCGATACTTGCTATACCTGGTTCTCTACTCTATTCAAATACATATAACTTCTCCAAATTCGGACCCTGTGTTTCCACGAAACACCTGTCTAAAAATTAGAGGAGTCATAAGTAAACCGAATATAGTACGAGGACCATCCCCTCTGTCCTGATGGACTCTGGACAACATACAATACTCTGTAAAAGTCCCTTGAGTCTGATTACTCATTCACTGTGTGTCGTAGGTTGAAAACTGTACTTATGGTTAAGAAGAATTACACCGCTGTTTAATGCTCCTTACCTAACCATCCACTGATATAGGTAAATGTCGTAGACATAATTTCAGAAAGGTATATCTCACTCTATGAAAATAGACGTACAGATATATCAATTTGAAATTGGTGCATAACAGCGGATATTCAAAACCAAATATTTGCCGACCGGCAAACAGCCCAGGTGATTTCCTCAAATATCACTGATTACAACGAATCCCGATATAATGAGGATAATCACCCAATTCCCAATAACTTACTCCCACTCATCATCTGTAAAACCATACAGATGTGAGAATCGTACCTGGTAAATACATACCCTGGAGCAAGTGTCCAATCGGGAAATCAGTTTTCTTTTAACAGTACACAGCGAACCTGAAACATTGAAATGTTCCGATGGGGTATCCCGGTATTCTTAGTAATGCCTCTACCAGATTCACGACTGTAACCGTATAATCCTTTGCCACCTCTCCAAATCCCTTCATATGTCTTTAGTCTTTACCTTCTGCACACCCCTTTAGGCCAAATGGTTTTCTTCCTTCCCTACCGTTCGGCACCAGCCTATGGTTTGGAAGAAGACTATCCAAAAAGCATAATGGGTGTACTGTCCTAATCCTAGGATCACTCGCAACACGAGAGAAGGTGAAGATAAAAGATACCTGAATGTACTTTATTCCTATTTCTCCTGAACCAGGATCCATCCCCGAACTGGAACAAGTTCCATTCGAGTTCGTATATAACCATACGATGGAGTATCCAAATAAACTGTGGATCTTCGTAGTGATACGGAGTGTCCTGGAGAAATACAAAGGTGATGTGGGAGTGGTAACGAAATATTTGGTTTGGTCGTGAATATCTGTTGCAATTTACTTTGCCCTCTTACTAATCCCTTGCTTTGTCTGAACTTAATACCTTCTGCACACCATCGTTATGCTAATTGGTTTTCTTCATTCCCTACCGGTCGGCACCAGCCTAAGGTTTGGAAGAAGACAATCCAATAAGCGTAACAGGTGTACTACCCCTAAACCAAGGAGTACTCGCAATGAGAGAAGGTGAAAAGAAAAGACAACTGAATAATCCTATCCGTTTTCTCCAGAACCGGAAACCATCCTCGAATCCCTTCGAGTTCGTATCTAACCATACGATGGTTTTGTCCAATGGAAGTGGACGTTCGTAGTAATACGGGGTGTCCTGGAGAAAAGGGTAAAAGTAGGAGTGGCAATGAGGTCTGCAACTCTGACAATCCAAAAGCCAGTGTTAAGAAGGTTCGGTCAACTTGGTCACTGAGTCAAAGTCTTAGGGTCGGGTCAATGGTCGCTGCCAAAGAGAGAGAGAAAAGAAACACTCAGCGTGCACTCTAACCTAGATCAGAATGGTCACCAATTTATCTAATCTGGAATCCTCCCACTGTACCTCAAATTCTCCTCCAAACCTGAAAGAAGAATTAGTCGGGGTCACCCGAGGAGTATACTAACTCATCAGTGGGAATCGGGATCCAACTCTCATCGCATGATAACGTGACGGAATCCGCTCACGGTATCACACTCCAGAAGGTATGCGCATATCTGGCAAGTTTCAGTACTTTTGAAACTCCCGATGTGATTTATGCCCCATGCTCTTATGACCTTGGCGTGAGGTCAAAATATCATAAGTCACATGTCAAGTTCTGCCCATCATTATCCAGGTTAATTTGAATCCACCCGTACATACCCTTGACGTAGGCCAAAATAGTAGTACGACTGTCCCAAACCAACGCATCTATCTATGCAACAGATAAATACCCGGCAGCTACCAAACACTATGCCTTGGCGTGAGGTCAAAATACATAGCTTGAATACTACCGAATATTTAACTGAAATGATGGAGGGCTACGAATGGTTTCTGGCGAAAACCTTTAACGTAAAGAACTTGATATCGTTGAAGGAACTGATAGCTTTTTGAAAATATAGTGACGAAAACCGTTGCTAAAGAGGTCACTCCCGGTGAAGGGATCTCGGCTCTTTCCCCGTAGAATGGGGTGCAGGATATTCCAACTGAATACCGCGATGCAAAGCAAAAGTAATCGGCTATAGTGAAGTTAATGCCCTGACGCAAACTTCTGTCCAAGGGGTCACTCCCGGTGAAGGGATCTCGGCCCTTGCCTCGTCGACTGAGGAGCAGGATATTCCAATGAATACCACGATGCAAAACAAAAGTAAACGTCCTTGCAATAACAGCCTTTTGAAAAAGTGTTCCAACAACATCAGATTAGGTTTGTTTTTAACTTTGCATTGATCCGAATCAATGCAGTCCCATCAATTGATCACACCAAAAAGAACGAAAATATACTGATGTACGTATATGCCATCCGCATTCGCCACTGGGTCCCGTCATTACCCGTTAGGTTAGCTAACTAACGACAGAGCGGGGACTGGACTAGCGCGGATGCAAAACATATACAACATCTACTAATATATATACCAATATATTATATTCGCTCAAGGCGTGAATAAAATGCAACATCACAGAAATGTACAGCATCACAGAAACAATACAGATATCTGGGATCCCCGGGTTTCACAGAGCCACTACTGAAACCCGACGTTCCCCTGGTCGTGTGGATAGCCTGCGCAATGAAATCCTAGACCCCTACGGGCGCGGCAAGTTACCCGCCAAAACCTGAAGCGAGGCAGCCCCCTTCAGCACCGTGAATGGACCACCCAGCACTTCACGGAATCCGGTAACTTGGGCACCCCTCCTGGGTCAACCTGTACCCCCTACGAGTGCGGCGAATAGCCCGCCAATCCTAGAGTGAAGCCCCCTCCGTCTCAATGCCATAAGATGCGGGCTTGTTGCCCTCCAGAACCCGGCTATCCGTGCACCCCTCCGCGGGGCAATCCTAGTACAGAAAGTAAAATATACATACACCGGGTACATCGACCGCAACCAGGTCGTGCCCCAAAATAATAATACAAACAGGCAGTGACGGCAGTCCACATGTCGGACGCTCGCCCCGCAATATCAAATGTACATAATACAACAAAACTGTACTAGCATTGCATCCAGGCTATCCCCCACGACCGATCCGCAACATCACAGCAAATACATAGAACATCAACGTGAAAGTCACGTTCGCAAATCCGTCTAACCGGGCTATAGCAGTTAGACCGGATTTACCGATCGAGTGACATTCACGGTCGCAGATATAATGTAAATACTGTGAAAAATGTGTTTAAAATATCCGATTGATCAAACTTTAACAAGTGGGCCCACAAAGAATACTGTAGCAGTCACAGAAATAATTGGCCCAATTTTAATATTCCAAAACCCATACTTTAAGCCCAGAAAACTACTGAAGAAATTTGATGCAGGGATCAGAACAGTAAGCGGCGGAAGGGCGGCGCTTAAGGAAGGTCAGGCCGCGCTTCCGCGCTTGTACTGTTGACTGACACTCTCGAATTTTCTCAGTAGCCTTGAAATCTCCAGTACATTAATATTTTACAACCTGAAAAAATTTTCGAGACCAAAAATTTTCAACAGAAAACTGATGCGACAAAATACGGGTTTTTGGACTTTTTGATCGATCGGAAATGCAAACACATTACACAAAGCTAGACTAAGTTAATGGTGAGGCTCTGATACCACTGTAAGTGCACGGCGGCGCCCCGGCCGTCAATCCGACGCCGGAATGCGGAAACGGTGAATAACTTAAATTTTGCGGACTTAGCAAACCGGCACCACCGCGCACTAAACACCCGGATCGAAACCATTAACTAGTCTAAGCTAACTAGAAGATGGGAAAGAGATATACCGACGATCCAAGTCCTCCGGTCTTCATCTCCACTCCGATCTCCTCGCGGGATCTCCGTCCGTCTCCTCCTCGTCGCCGGAAGTGCACCACATCGCCTTCTTCGTTTACGGGCTCCCACCTCAATGCCGAGGCAACTCGGGCACGAAGCCGGCTACTCGACGTGCCCAAGGTTCGTTGTAGAATATGTAGTGAGCAAGTCTCATTTTTGGGGTTTGTGGAATTGCCATTGGTGAAGGAAAAGAGAGCTTGGAGAGAGGTGAGAAAAATGGAGCATACTCAAGAAGGAATGTATCATATTTTTCTCCACACATCAAATGAAAATCAATCCCATTTTTTTCAAGGAATGGCCGCCCCCCCCCCTTCATGTGTGATTGGAGAGAGAGAGAGAGAGCAAGGTCAAGGGGTGGGTGGAAGCAATGATGCAAGAGGGCATCATGAAAGAATATGATCACAAGCAAAAACCACACACAACCACAACCATCATCAACAACCATGATGCTAACAAAGTCAAGCCATCATGAAGTATGAAGTCAAGCAAGTCAAGGGAGGGTGCTATCATGATACAACAAAATGCAAAGACCCCCTTCTACAAATGCCTATTTGCAACAATGCAAATAAGCCCTCCTCCACCAATCTTCGGCCAATGAACGGAACAATGGAAATCGGCCGAAACGGAAAGCAAACTGGCAACTCCAGAAAACTGGTCCCGTAATAAATTACAGGAAAACCCCGATACTGTGCATACACACCCGCATTTGTATTCCGACCGAAATACAAATGCAATGAGACAAAATCTACACTGTACTATACTAGAATCCGGCTTATACCAAAACCGGATAGTAATATCTGTTCGATCCTGATCCGTGCAATACCGCACGTATCTGATCGAACCCTGCCATATAACCATACGGCCTATAGTACAAACTGTCCGATCCTGATCCGTGCAATACCGCACGTATCTGATCGGACCTTGCCATATCTCCATACGGCCTCTACAACTTTTCGCCCGAAAGCTGAGTAACTGAAAATGTGGTGGACTCTAAAGACTCGTCAATACTATGGCTGTGGATTTAACCACTAGCACGTCAGAGGTATATGCCAATACGTGACGGGCCACCAGCTATTGACCAAAAGGGACGTCGATGAGGAAGCTCACCCCGACACCCAACTGAGCCTGTCAGTGACAATATCCGTGCAGTCCGGTCCGTTCGTCTATGAGTATCGCATGGCGGGCCTAGGGGGTTGGTAAAAGTCAGACCCCCAAAAGCGGTACAAGTCGTGTCGGAGTGTAGCCCAGAACACCCTGAGATACTACTGGAATACCTACCAGTAAATCTCCTTGCCTTGGCCAAGGACTTTGTGTAATGGCTCTCCTAGACACAGCACGACCTCACCCCCAATACCGGGAGAGACGAACCCCTGAGGATACGCTCACTGCCTCCATGTGGCTCGGGACTGTACCCAACTAAAACCTGTTTGCACGACTCCTTTGAGCCGTGGTAGGGTAGTAATCAAAGTACAGTGGGAACTCACACGAGACAAATGACGATCCCCAGGTCGATGAACTAACCTGCACACATGTCACCAGGGAACTGCTATCTGACGTCTGGTATATGACCAACTAGCATGTTCCCGGCGAGTCCTGTCCGGTGTACTCATAACCCAATGAGCACCTGTATACATCTTAGGTGATCCAACTGACACCAGTGGCTTGTGAGACCGGCCACCGCCCCTCGTCGGGGTCTCGACTGTATACACTAGTCTACTAATGGAGTATCGATGCCCAGTCTCGAAACTCCCACGACTAGGGACCTTTTAAGGATAAGCTTATAGACCCCCAGCTCCCACTTATATGATCGCCCTCATACTGCTGGTGGTCAAGCAAGAATCCTAGGGGCTCTATCAACGTGTAATAGCGACGTGTCATGTCACCTAAAGCAGTACACGATGATAAAGGTAAACCAGATAGCATACTATCACCTCGAGTAAGACTGTCCTACCGGGATAGGTCCTCCCTCAATCATTACAATCACGTACCTGTGACCTAATAATTGACTCTGAGGGCACTATCTCCAACAATCTCCCACTTGCACTCAAGGCTAATTATTGCGATGTCGCATACTCACAGCCCGTGTGATACCGAATATCCAACTCCTCTACTAGTCAGTCTCACAAAGCTCGTTTGCGGAACTATTGCGTTCGAGGAATAGCCTCAGTGAGTGGATCCGCTTTGTTGTTTCTTTCTATGTCTCTCTATATCTCAAGTTCGCGGAGAAAGCCATCTCCCGAAAAGAGCAATACGTGTCTTAGAATGTGTCTGGATGTCTGATGGGACATAGCTCATAAATGAACTCCAAATCCAAACTTCTTAGACTATATCGTCAACTGAACTTAATCAGTATCCTGCGCGCCATGCCTCCCTCAGTATTGCCTTGGACCACCTGTCCAAAATACTGCCCCTCATCAGAAGGAAAACTATAACTCTGACAACCTTCTTGTCGTCCATGTCACCTTGGAAGCCTGGAATGATAACTGTCTCCTGAATGAGGCTGTCGTTATCATCTCCCTAGAACATCCACTTATGTTCTAAAACTGCTTCCGACTGTTTCTCCAGGATTGGATTAATGTCAAGTTATTGCATCTAGTGCAAGAACAACATCTGGTGTGGTACTTGACATCTCACGATTGGCTCAATTGCCTGAGCAAGTGATCTGCCAATCATGCCCGTCCCTCTCCCCTTTAGTCTGTAAGACACCTTTGGAGAGGGTGACTCCATTACCTGCAGGTACACTACCGTGCCAGGAGTCGTCCATCCTAAATACTCTTAGAACGCTGTCAAGTACCCTGATTGGGAAACCACCCAAATCTAGATCTAAAACCATAGATCTAGTAACCAGTATGTCTGATATAAAATCCATTTCCTTTGTGGAGAAACAACTGTGTGACGACCAAAGTATAACCGATCGTAGTGTAGGAGTTTCCTTTCCTACTCTGTGTATATCATCCAAATACTAGGATATCACACCCTACTACCTTCTCAACAGATCAATCCCCTATTCTGATGAAGTCAAACCCATGACTGTCACGTCAGAAATAGATGATCTTTCTCCGCTACATCTGCTCTAGTCTATAAATAGACATAAGCAACCTGTCCACCAATGCTTCCGCTGCTCCCACTGACTACGACAACCCTCTGGCAGAGTCATATAGACGTGCACTTCTAAAACTAGTTTAGAACGACGCTATACTCATCCTCCTGCCGGGTCTCGCAGCCTGGAACAACAACAATGGCAAGTGTGGGTAAACAAGAACTTCCCTGTCACCGTCCTTGAGGCTACCTGAGTACCTCTCGGGTGCCTGAAGTTACCCACTTTATCTGCGGAGTGGCCAATGGAATGTCAATCCAGATTGAATCTTTAGGTTCCTTATCAAATCTTCAGTAATCGTTTGTGGTTCTGGAATCACTTCCAGTTCTACCATACTCCCACTACTGTTTTCTGAAAAAATCCATTTTTATTAAAACTGTGGCGAGTCTAGAACAATATCGCTATTGTTCATCCAGATGGTAGAAAATCAACCCTCGTCATAGCCTGGGTCAACCCACAAACAGCCATTACAGAAACGTGCCTTGAGTTGTCCAGTGTCTGGTTTTAATCATAAACCGGACAACTCCCCGTACCTTAACATCGTTAAGATATGAACTGTTCTATATCCCATATAGGACCAGAGGCACTGATTTAATTGAACCAGATCCAAATCATGCAACTGTCTCCAGTGCATGTCAACTAAATGGAAGGAGGCCAGATCAGCGTTACTCAACTTAGGAATACTTCCAATTATGAGTAACCTGAAAGAGAAGCAATTTCTCTTAATCATTACTATCAACTGAACACCATACACAAGTATCTACATCTTCGATCTCTTTGAGGAATCCCGATACTTGCTATACCTGGTTCTCTACTCTATTCAAATACATATAACTTCTCCAAATTCGGACCCTGTGTTTCCACGAAACACCTGTCTAAAAATTAGAGGAGTCATAAGTAAACCGAATATAGTACGAGGACCATCCCCTCTGTCCTGATGGACTCTGGACAACATACAATACTCTGTAAAAGTCCCTTGAGTCTGATTACTCATTCACTGTGTGTCGTAGGTTGAAAACTGTACTTATGGTTAAGAAGAATTACACCGCTGTTTAATGCTCCTTACCTAACCATCCACTGATATAGGTAAATGTCGTAGACATAATTTCAGAAAGGTATATCTCACTCTATGAAAATAGACGTACAGATATATCAATTTGAAATTGGTGCATAACAGCGGATATTCAAAACCAAATATTTGCCGACCGGCAAACAGCCCAGGTGATTTCCTCAAATATCACTGATTACAACGAATCCCGATATAATGAGGATAATCACCCAATTCCCAATAACTTACTCCCACTCATCATCTGTAAAACCATACAGATGTGAGAATCGTACCTGGTAAATACATACCCTGGAGCAAGTGTCCAATCGGGAAATCAGTTTTCTTTTAACAGTACACAGCGAACCTGAAACATTGAAATGTTCCGATGGGGTATCCCGGTATTCTTAGTAATGCCTCTACCAGATTCACGACTGTAACCGTATAATCCTTTGCCACCTCTCCAAATCCCTTCATATGTCTTTAGTCTTTACCTTCTGCACACCCCTTTAGGCCAAATGGTTTTCTTCCTTCCCTACCGTTCGGCACCAGCCTATGGTTTGGAAGAAGACTATCCAAAAAGCATAATGGGTGTACTGTCCTAATCCTAGGATCACTCGCAACACGAGAGAAGGTGAAGATAAAAGATACCTGAATGTACTTTATTCCTATTTCTCCTGAACCAGGATCCATCCCCGAACTGGAACAAGTTCCATTCGAGTTCGTATATAACCATACGATGGAGTATCCAAATAAACTGTGGATCTTCGTAGTGATACGGAGTGTCCTGGAGAAATACAAAGGTGATGTGGGAGTGGTAACGAAATATTTGGTTTGGTCGTGAATATCTGTTGCAATTTACTTTGCCCTCTTACTAATCCCTTGCTTTGTCTGAACTTAATACCTTCTGCACACCATCGTTATGCTAATTGGTTTTCTTCATTCCCTACCGGTCGGCACCAGCCTAAGGTTTGGAAGAAGACAATCCAATAAGCGTAACAGGTGTACTACCCCTAAACCAAGGAGTACTCGCAATGAGAGAAGGTGAAAAGAAAAGACAACTGAATAATCCTATCCGTTTTCTCCAGAACCGGAAACCATCCTCGAATCCCTTCGAGTTCGTATCTAACCATACGATGGTTTTGTCCAATGGAAGTGGACGTTCGTAGTAATACGGGGTGTCCTGGAGAAAAGGGTAAAAGTAGGAGTGGCAATGAGGTCTGCAACTCTGACAATCCAAAAGCCAGTGTTAAGAAGGTTCGGTCAACTTGGTCACTGAGTCAAAGTCTTAGGGTCGGGTCAATGGTCGCTGCCAAAGAGAGAGAGAAAAGAAACACTCAGCGTGCACTCTAACCTAGATCAGAATGGTCACCAATTTATCTAATCTGGAATCCTCCCACTGTACCTCAAATTCTCCTCCAAACCTGAAAGAAGAATTAGTCGGGGTCACCCGAGGAGTATACTAACTCATCAGTGGGAATCGGGATCCAACTCTCATCGCATGATAACGTGACGGAATCCGCTCACGGTATCACACTCCAGAAGGTATGCGCATATCTGGCAAGTTTCAGTACTTTTGAAACTCCCGATGTGATTTATGCCCCATGCTCTTATGACCTTGGCGTGAGGTCAAAATATCATAAGTCACATGTCAAGTTCTGCCCATCATTATCCAGGTTAATTTGAATCCACCCGTACATACCCTTGACGTAGGCCAAAATAGTAGTACGACTGTCCCAAACCAACGCATCTATCTATGCAACAGATAAATACCCGGCAGCTACCAAACACTATGCCTTGGCGTGAGGTCAAAATACATAGCTTGAATACTACCGAATATTTAACTGAAATGATGGAGGGCTACGAATGGTTTCTGGCGAAAACCTTTAACGTAAAGAACTTGATATCGTTGAAGGAACTGATAGCTTTTTGAAAATATAGTGACGAAAACCGTTGCTAAAGAGGTCACTCCCGGTGAAGGGATCTCGGCTCTTTCCCCGTAGAATGGGGTGCAGGATATTCCAACTGAATACCGCGATGCAAAGCAAAAGTAATCGGCTATAGTGAAGTTAATGCCCTGACGCAAACTTCTGTCCAAGGGGTCACTCCCGGTGAAGGGATCTCGGCCCTTGCCTCGTCGACTGAGGAGCAGGATATTCCAATGAATACCACGATGCAAAACAAAAGTAAACGTCCTTGCAATAACAGCCTTTTGAAAAAGTGTTCCAACAACATCAGATTAGGTTTGTTTTTAACTTTGCATTGATCCGAATCAATGCAGTCCCATCAATTGATCACACCAAAAAGAACGAAAATATACTGATGTACGTATATGCCATCCGCATTCGCCACTGGGTCCCGTCATTACCCGTTAGGTTAGCTAACTAACGACAGAGCGGGGACTGGACTAGCGCGGATGCAAAACATATACAACATCTACTAATATATATACCAATATATTATATTCGCTCAAGGCGTGAATAAAATGCAACATCACAGAAATGTACAGCATCACAGAAACAATACAGATATCTGGGATCCCCGGGTTTCATAGAGCCACTACTGAAACCCGACGTTCCCCTGGTCGTGTGGATAGCCTGCGCAATGAAATCCTAGACCCCTACGGGCGCGGCAAGTTACCCGCCAAAACCTGAAGCGAGGCAGCCCCCTTCAGCACCGTGAATGGACCACCCAGCACTTCACGGAATCCGGTAACTTGGGCACCCCTCCTGGGTCAACCTGTACCCCCTACGAGTGCGGCGAATAGCCCGCCAATCCTAGAGTGAAGCCCCCTCCGTCTCAATGCCATGAGATGCGGGCTTGTTGCCCTCCAGAACCCGGCTATCCGTGCACCCCTCCGCGGGGCAATCCTAGTACAGAAAGTAAAATATACATACACCGGGTACATCGACCGCAACCAGGTCGTGCCCCAAAATAATAATACAAACAGGCAGTGACGGCAGTCCACATGTCGGACGCTCGCCCCGCAATATCAAATGTACATAATACAACAAAACTGTACTAGCATTGCATCCAGGCTATCCCCCACGACCGATCCGCAACATCACAGCAAATACATAGAACATCAACGTGAAAGTCACGTTCGCAAATCCGTCTAACCGGGCTATAGCAGTTAGACCGGATTTACCGATCGAGTGACATTCACGGTCGCAGATATAATGTAAATACTGTGAAAAATGTGTTTAAAATATCCGATTGATCAAACTTTAACAAGTGGGCCCACAAAGAATACTGTAGCAGTCACAGAAATAATTGGCCCAATTTTAATATTCCAAAACCCATACTTTAAGCCCAGAAAACTACTGAAGAAATTTGATGCAGGGATCAGAACAGTAAGCGGCGGAAGGGCGGCGCTTAAGGAAGGTCAGGCCGCGCTTCCGCGCTTGTACTGTTGACTGACACTCTCGAATTTTCTCAGTAGCCTTGAAATCTCCAGTACATTAATATTTTACAACCTGAAAAAATTTTCGAGACCAAAAATTTTCAACAGAAAACTGATGCGACAAAATACGGGTTTTTGGACTTTTTGATCGATCGGAAATGCAAACACATTACACAAAGCTAGACTAAGTTAATGGTGAGGCTCTGATACCACTGTAAGTGCACGGCGGCGCCCCGGCCGTCAATCCGACGCCGGAATGCGGAAACGGTGAATAACTTAAATTTTGCGGACTTAGCAAACCGGCACCACCGCGCACTAAACACCCGGATCGAAACAATTAACTAGTCTAAGCTAACTAGAAGATGGGAAAGAGATATACCGACGATCCAAGTCCTCCGGTCTTCATCTCCACTCCGATCTCCTCGCGGGATCTCCGTCCGTCTCCTCCTCGTCGCCGGAAGTGCACCACATCGCCTTCTTCGTTTACGGGCTCCCACCTCAATGCCGAGGCAACTCGGGCACGAAGCCGGCTACTCGACGTGCCCAAGGTTCGTTGTAGAATATGTAGTGAGCAAGTCTCATTTTTGGGGTTTGTGGAATTGCCATTGGTGAAGGAAAAGAGAGCTTGGAGAGAGGTGAGAAAAATGGAGCATACTCAAGAAGGAATGTATCATATTTTTCTCCACACATCAAATGAAAATCAATCCCATTTTTTTCAAGGAATGGCCGCCCCCCCCCCCCTTCATGTGTGATTGGAGAGAGAGAGAGAGAGCAAGGTCAAGGGGTGGGTGGAAGCAATGATGCAAGAGGGCATCATTAAAGAATATGATCACAAGCAAAAACCACACACAACCACAACCATCATCAACAACCATGATGCTAACAAAGTCAAGCCATCATGAAGTATGAAGTCAAGTAAGTCAAGGGAGGGTGCTATCATGATACAACAAAATGCAAAGACCCCCTTCCACAAATGCCTATTTGCAACAATGCAAATAAGCCCTCCTCCACCAATCTTCGGCCAATGAACGGAACAATGGAAATCGGCCGAAACGGAAAGCAAACTGGCAACTCCAGAAAACTGGTCCCGTAATAAATTACAGGAAAACCCCGATACTGTGCATACACACCCGCATTTGTATTCCGACCGAAATACAAATGCAATGAGACAAAATCTACACTGTACTATACTAGAATCCGGCTTATACCAAAACCGGATAGTAATATCTGTTCGATCCTGATCCGTGCAATACCGCACGTATCTGATCGAACCCTGCCATATAACCATACGGCCTATAGTACAAACTGTCCGATCCTGATCCGTGCAATACCGCACGTATCTGATCGGACCTTGCCATATCTCCATACGGCCTCTACAACCTTTCGCCCGAAAGCTGAGTAACTGAAAATGTGGTGGACTCTAAAGACTCGTCAATACTATGGCTGTGGATTTAACCACTAGCACGTCAGAGGTATATGCCAATACGTGACGGGCCACCAGCTATTGACCAAAAGGGACGTCGATGAGGAAGCTCACCCCGACACCCAACTGAGCCTGTCAGTGACAATATCCGTGCAGTCCGGTCCGTTCTTCTATGAGTATCGCATGGCGGGCCTAGGGGGTTGGTAAAAGTCAGACCCCCAAAAGCGGTACAAGTCGTGTCGGAGTGTAGCCCAGAACACCCTGAGATACTACTGGAATACCTACCAGTAAATCTCCTTGCCTTGGCCAAGGACTTTGTGTAATGGCTCTCCTAGACACAGCACGACCTCACCCCCAATACCGGGAGAGACGAACCCCTGAGGATACGCTCACTGCCTCCATGTGGCTCGGGACTGTACCCAACTAAAACCTGTTTGCACGACTCCTTTGAGCCGTGGTAGGGTAGTAATCAAAGTACAGTGGGAACTCACACGAGACAAATGACGATCCCCAGGTCGATGAACTAACCTGCACACATGTCACCAGGGAACTGCCATCTGACGTCTGGTATATGACCAACTAGCATGTTCCCGGCGAGTCCTGTCCGGTGTACTCATAACCCAATGTGCACCTGTATACATCTTAGGTGATCCAACTGACACCAGTGGCTTGTGAGACCGGCCACCGCCCCTCGTCGGGGTCTCGACTGTATACACTAGTCTACTAATGGAGTATCGATGCCCAGTCTCGAAACTCCCACGACTAGGGACCTTTTAAGGATAAGCTTATAGACCCCCAGCTCCCACTTATATGATCGCCCTCATACTGCTGGTGGTCAAGCAAGAATCCTAGGGGCTCTATCAACGTGTAATAGCGACGTGTCATGTCACCTAAAGCAGTACACGATGATAAAGGTAAACCAGATAGCATACTATCACCTCGAGTAAGACTGTCCTACCGGGATAGGTCCTCCCTCAATCATTACAATCACGTACCTGTGACCTAATAATTGACTCTGAGGGCACTATCTCCAACAAGTGGATGCTGGGACATATATAGGGAGGACTTTCTTGCTCGCCATGATAGTATGCTATCTGGTTGCTCTTTATCTTAAAGTGTACACTGATTGTCTCTCTGTTACATGTTGGTAAAGCCCTTAGGATGTGTACTTGACTACCTGGACTATGATGCGGATCATACTAGTGGGGACATGGTTGTCCATAAGTACATCCTTCAAGGTCCCTAGTCGTGGGTGTATCGAGACGGGGCATCGATATACCAGAGTAGACTAGCGTATACCTTCTCGACCCATACAGATGGGCGATGGATGATCCCATATCCATTGGTGTTTGACATCAGAGATGATATGCGGGTGCTCAGTGGAGACTGGGTACACTGGACGGACTCGCCGAGAACTTCCAGATGGTATTATACCTTACGTCAGATGGCAGTTCTCTGGTGACACTAGTACAGAGTAGTCTGTTGACCCGAGATCGTCATAGAGTCTTGTGTGATTCCCACTGTGCTTTGATTTCAACCTTACCACGTCCAAGAGGGCATGCAAAACGGTGGTTTTTGGGTACAGTCCCGAATCACATAGAGGCAATGAGCGATAGGAGGGGATTCGTCTCTCCCGGTATAGGGAGTTGATGTTGCACTGTGTTCGATTTGCTATAACCGGAAATCCCTAGCCAGGGTTGCTGAGATTTACTGGTAAGTGTTACCTGTAGTTTCTCGAACTGTTATAGACCTCATATCGACACGACTTATCGAGCTACTGGGGTCTGACGTTTACTACCCCTAGGCAAGATATGCGACATATCAGACGATCAGACCGGACTGTGCGGTAAGTGTTCTTGGTTGGATTCACAGGAGTGTGAGCGGGCTTGCTCGTTGATCTTCTGATCGCTCAATACCCGGGTGGCCGTTACGTTTAGCAGACCGCTTGCGGCTTGTGGGTGTTTGATATGATCATCACCTGCTGCCGGCGTATTGACGAGTCATTAGAGTCCTACACAGAAGTTTCCTGGCTCAAGCGAAACGAAATAGGAGCGCATATGAGATATGTGCAGGACCGAGAATAATACCAGTATGTGATACTGTATTCTATTCTCGAGATTTGTATCATCGGTCGGTTATATGTGATATAGCCGAGTAACCGAATCAAGTGTTGATTCGATATACTGATACGCTTGATATTAGTCGGTTATATGAGATATGACCGGATCGTTAAATCAAGTAATGATTTAATGATTTAATGTATAATTATATATTTGATATATTACTTTACATTAACTAGTATTGGTTCACTTAAGATTGATCTTCTCACTTGATGTGCACAAGTTGTATATGTGATATATTTTTGTGCACTAGATTGTATCATGTTTGATGATACATGCAAACTTGGGTGTGTGTTTGCTTTACACCACTGTTTAGGTTAATGGTTAGTGTTTTATTTATTCTTTTTATTTATTTTGATTAAACAAAATGGTGTCTTTTCTTGTTCTTTACTTGAAGCTTCATGAAGCTTTGAAAAGTCTAGCCATTTTGTTTTATACCTTAACCTAACCATTACACCTAAACCCTAGTTTATTCTCTACATGAGTTTACTTCACCCATGGTTGCATTATGATAACTCTTCACTTGATTTTTCATTTTTATTATTATTAATATTCTTTTCTTCTTCTTCTTCTTCTTGATGAAGAAAAGAAAACCTTGCTAGAAAATTTCAAGTGTTGAAATCAAGTGAGAAATCCAAATCCAAAGTGAACCCACTTCCTATTTCTTCATCCTCTACCACTTGCCATGTTGTATTGGGTGTTTTCTTCAAAAGTTTCATGACCTAGTGAAGATGGAGCTTGAGTTAGAGTTGCCTCGACGTAGATCATCTTCGGCATCGAAGTCAACGACCTAGCCCGCTCATTTCCTCGACGAAACCATCGCTAGAGTCTGGGATCCTGGTGATCGCAGCGAAGGGACGTCATCACGGAGCTAAAGAAGTGGTGGACCGGATCTACAAAGGTTGTATTTCCATTCACTTAGTAGCAAAGTTCTTTGCTTGCCGCTTTTCGCCTAATCTCTAGTTAACGATCTCAAATTAGGGTTTCACGGCACATGTAAAATTTGAATTTGGCATGATTGATGCCTTATGGAACCTCCTTAGTGTGCCTAAGAACCCTACAATGGTTGATGAGGTGTTATTAGTGAGTCACTTTTTCCATTAATGCCTTTTGTTCTTGCCAAGATATTTGATTAAGATATTTTCTATTATGGTCACCCCCCTTGCTCCTACACTCACCCCCTCCTCATATATGTGGCCGACCCCTCTTTTGGAAGCCACATGGTTGTTAAAATAAGATGATAGATTTGGTTCATGGAAGTTTCATAGCTCATTTTCTCATCACTTGATTAAAAAAACAACTTCATTAACCGTTCATCCATGGTTTTGGATGAAGCGATACAAAGTGTTCTACTCATTCTCTACATCAATCTTGGACATGTCGGCTAGCAAACTTCATGTCCGAGTTGCTTCGGTATAGAGGCGGGAGCCCGTTTAAAGATCCGTTGACGTGGCGCCACCTGGACGAGGAGACTGGAGATCGGAGCAGCAGCAAAGGAGCGTGGGATAATGGCTAACGACCGAAGTACTCGGATCGATCGGTATAGCCTTTCTACCTCTTTACAGTTTGTTAGTTTAGCGTTAATGGCAGATCCGGGTTATAGTATGCGATAGCGCCAGTTATAAAAGTTTTTGTTCCGCGTTTGGCGTCTGAAAGACGGCCGAGCGCTACCGTAGAATTACTTGGTATCAGAGCCACGCCATTAAACTTTACTAACTTGTTCTAACGCGTTTAAAATATCGATCGAACGGAATTTCGAAAACCGCATTTTTCAGTGTAAAGTTTTTGTCGATTTTTTAAACAGGTCTAAAAATTATTTTGAGCATCTTAAAAAATCGTGCAGGCTTTTTTAAGAATTCTGGTGAAATTTGGTTCAGTGACTCCACAGTACTGCCGCACAAACCATGGTTTGGCCGCGGTTCCGCCGCAGGTTTGGAGCATCACAGTACCAATTTTCTACAGTAACCTCCTGCGTAGAAAATTGTGGTTTCTGGAATATTTCTTTTGGGCCCAGATTTTGTTACTGTACTGAAGATGTACGTGGGGCCCACTTCAGGAAGTTTTGTCGATCGAAATTTAAACGTGTTAGTTTACAGTACTTACATTATATCTCCGACCGTGAATGTCATTCGAGCGGTAAATTGCGTCTAATTGATATTGTCCTTTTAGACGGATTTGCGAACGTGACATTCACGTTGATATTCTGTGTTGTGCTGTGATGTTGCGGATTTGTCGTGGTTGATAGCAGTGTGCAATGGTAGTGCAGTTTGGAATTATTTGTACATTTGATATTGCAGGGCGAGCGTCCAACTTGTGGACTACCGTCGCTGCCTGTTTGTATAATATTCTTTTAGGACATGACCGGACTGAGGTCGATGTACCCGTTGTACATATTTTTCATTTCTGTACTAGGTTTACCCCGCGACGGAGTGCACGGATAGCCGGGTTCTGGAGGGCAACGAGTCCGCATCTCATGGCTTTGAGTGGCAGAGGGGCCTCACTCTAGAATTGGCAGACTATTCGCTACACTCGTAGGGGGTACAGGTTGACCCAAGGAGGGGTGCTCATGTTACCGGATTCCGTGAAGTGAAGGGTGGTCCATTCACTTTGCTGTAGGGGGCTGCCTCGCTTCAGGTTTTGGCGGGTAACTTGCCGCACCCGTAGGGGTCTAGGTTTCACTGCACAGGCTATCCACACGACCAGGGGAACGTCAGGTTTCAATAGCGGCTCTATGAAACCCGGTGATCCCAGATTATCTGTATTGTTCTGTGATGCTTATTACTTTTCTGTAATGTTGCATATTATCACCCCTGGAGCGATTATTGTATATTGGTATATATACTAGTAGATGTTGTATATGTTTTACACCCGCGCTAGTCCAGTCCCCGCTCTGTTGTTAGTTAAGTAACCTAACGGGTGATGACGAGACCCAGTGACGAATGCGGATGGCATATACGTACATTTTATTTTCATTCTTTTCTGGTGTGATTAATTGATGGGACTGCATTTATTCTGATCAATGCAAAGGAAAACAAACCTGTTTAGATGTTATTGGAACAGTTTTAAAAGGTGTTATTATAAAGACGTTTTCTTTTGTTTTGCATAGTGGTATTCAGTTAGAATATCCTGCAGCTCATTCGACGAGGCAAGGGCCGAGATCCCTTCACCAGGAGTGATCCCTTGGGCAGAAGTTTGCGTCAGGGTAATAACTTCACTATAGTCCATTACATGTTGCTTTGCATCGTGATATTCAGTTGGAATATCCTGCACCTCATTCCACGAGGAAAAAGCCGAGATCCCTTCTCTGGGAGTGACCTCGTTAGTAAAGGTTTCTGCTACTATATTTTTATAAAAAGCTATCAAGTTCCTTCAACGAGATCAAGTTTATTACGTTAAAGGTTTTTAGCCAAAAACCATCCGTAGCCCTCCGTCGTTTCTTTTGGGTATTCAGTAGTATTCAAGCTATGTATTTTGACCAAAGCCAAGGCATAGTGTTTGGTAGCTGCTGGGTATTCATTTGTTGCATAAATAGATGAGTTTGTTTGGGACAGTCGTTCTGCCATTTTGGCCAAAGTCAAGGTCATAAGAGCATGGGGCAAAAATCATATCGGGAGTTTCTAAAGAAACTGAAACTTGCTAAGTATGCGCATACCTTCTGGAGTGTGATAACATGAGTGGATTCCTTCACGTTATTATGCGATGAGAGTTGGATCCTGATTCCCACTGATGAGTTAGTTTACTCTTCGGGTGATCCCGATTGATTCTTCTTTCAGGTTTAGAGGAGAATTTGACTGTACAGTGGGAGGTTTCCTGATTAGATAAAGTGATAACCATTTTGATCTAGGTTAGAGTGCACGCAGAGTGTTTCTTTTCTTTCTCTCTTTGGCAGCGACCTTTGACCGACCCTAGACTATGACTCTATGACCAAGTTGACCGAACCTTCTTAAATTACTGGCTTTTGGATTTTCCTAGTTGCATAAGTCATTGCCCCTCCTTCTTTTACCCTTTGCATTTCTCAGAACACCCCGTATTACTACGGATATCCACTTCCATTGGATAGATCCATCGTATGGTTATATACGAACTCGAAGGGACTTCTTCAAGGATGGATCCAGGTTCAGGAGAAATTGAATTGGTTTATTCGGTTGTCTTTTATCATCACCTTCTCTCAGGTTGCGAGAGCTCCTTGGTTTAGGAGAGTACACCTATTACGCTTATTGGATAGTCTTCTTCCAAACTATAGGCAGGTGTCGAAAGGTAGGGAATGAAGAAAACCAATTAGCCTAAGTAGGTTGTGCAGAAGGTAATAAGTAAAGACAAAATAAAGGGATTAGAAAGAGGGCAAAGTAAATTGCGACTGGTATCATTCACGACCAAACTACGTAGTTCATCGCCACTCTTATTTCACCTTTGCTTTTTTCCCCAGTTCCGGAGAAATAGAATAAGGTATTATTCAGTTGTCTTTTATCATCACCTTCTCTCAGGTTACGAGTACTCCTTGGTTTAGGAGGGTACACCTATTACGCTTATTGGATAGTCTTCTTCCAAACCATAGGCTGGTGCCGAACGGTAGGGAAGGATGAAAACCACTTAGCCTAAAGTGGTGTACAAAAGGTAACGACTAAAGACAAATAAAGGGATTTGGAGAGATAGCAAAGAAATATACGGTTTCAGTCATGAATTGGATTATGGAAGAAGCATTACTAGGAATACCAGGATACCCTACGAAACATTTTCATGTTTCAGTTTCACTGTGCATTGTTAAAGGAAAACTGATTTCCCGATTAGATACTTATTCCAGGGTATGTATTTACCAGGTATGATTCTCACATCTGTATGGTTTTACAGATGATGAGTGGGAGGAAGTTATTGGGTATAAGGTGATCATCCTCGTTATATCGGAATTCGTTGTAATTGGTGATATTTGAGGAAGTTGCCTGGGTTTTTGCCAGACGGCAAGTATTTGGTTTTGAATATCCGTTGTTGTGCACCAATTTCAAATTGATATATCTGTACATTTATTTTATAAAGTGAGATATAACTTTTTGAAATTATGTCCGTGACATTTACCTATATCAGTTGGCGATTGGGTAAGAAGCATTGAACAACGGAGTAGTTCTTAACCTTAAGTGCAGTTTTCAACCTACGATGCACAGGTTCTGAGTTATTTAACTCAGCGGACTTTTACAGAGTATTGTATATTGTCCAGTGTCCATCAGGACAAAGGGGTTGGTCCTCGTACTATGTTCTATTTACTTGTGACCTCTCTAGTTTTTAGACAAGTGTTTCGTAGAAATACAAAGCCTAAGTTTTATGAAGTTGTGGGTATAGGAATAAAGTAGAGAACCAGATGTCGCAAGTATCGGGATTCTTCAAAGAGATCGAAGATGTAGATACTTGTGATTGGTACTCAGTTGATAGTAATGGTTTTGAGAAACTTTTTTCTCTTTCAGGTTACTCATAATTGGATGCATTCCTAAGTTGAGTAATGCTGATTAGCCTCTCTCTATTAAGTTGATATGCACTGGAGACAGCTGCATGATTTGAATCTGGTTCTAATTAAATAAGTGCCAAAGTTTCTATATTGGATATAGAATGGTTCATATCTTAACGATGTTGAGGTATTGGGAGTTGTCCGGCTTATGCTTAAAACCAGACTCTGGATAACTCACGGCACGTTTCTGTAATGGAAGTTTGCGGATTGACCCTGGCTATGACGAGGGTTGACTTTCTAACATCTAGAAGATCAATAGTGATATTGTTCTTAACTCGCCACAGTTTTAGTAAAATGGTTTTTTTCAGAAAACAGTAGTGGGAGTATGGTAGAACTGGAAGTGATTCCAGAACTGCAAACGATTACGGAAAATTTAATAGGACCTAAAGATTCAATCAGGTTTGACATTCCATTAGCCACTCGGCAGATATGGTGGGTAACCTCAGGCACCCGAGAGGTACTCCAGTAGCTTCAAGGACGGTGACAGGGAGGTTCTTGTTTACCCAGACTTGACACTACTGTTGTTCCAGGCTATGCGACCCGGCAAGAGGTTAAGTATAGCGTCGTTCTAAACTAGCTTTAGAATTGCACGTATATATTATTCTGCCAGAGGGTTGTTGTGGTCATTAGGAGCAGCGGAAGCATAGTGGGCAAGTAGCTTATGTCTATTTATAGACTTGAGTAGATATAGCGGAGATAGATCATCTAATTTTGATGTGACAGTCATAGCTTTGACTTCATCAGAATAGGGGATGGATCTGTTAAGAAGGTAGTAGGGAGTGATGTCCTGGTATTTGGATGACATACACAGAGTAGGAAGTAAAATTCCTATACTACGATCGGTTATCTTGTGGTCGTCACACAGTTGTTTCTCCACACAGGATATGGATATAATATCAAACATTCTGGTTACTAGATCTATGGTTTTAGATTTAGATTTGGGTAGTTTCGCAATATGGGTACTTTGACATTATTCTAAAAGTATTTGGAATAGATGACTCCTGACATGGTGGTGTACCTGCAGATGATTGAGTCACCCTCTCTAAAGGTGTCCTACAGACTAAAGGGGAGAGGGATGTGCATGATAGGCAGACCACTTGCTTAGGCAATTGAGTCGATCATGAGATATCAAGTACCACACCGTATGTTGTTTTTGCACTAGATGCGATAAGTTTATATTAATCCAATCCTGGAGAAACATAAGGAAGCAATTTTAGAACATAAGTGGATGTTCTACGGATTTGATGACGGCAGCCTCCTTTGGAGATGGTTATCATTCCAGGCTTCGAAGGTGACATGGATGACAGAGTGATTGTTAGAGTTATAGTTTTCCCTCTGACGAAGGGGGCAGTATTATGGACAGGTGGTCCAAGAGGATATTGTGGGAGGCATGGTGCTGGATACTGATTAGGTTCAGTTGATGATACAGTCTAAGAAGTTTGGATTTGGAGTTCATTTATGAACTAGGTCCCATCAGATATCCAGACATATTCTAAGTTAGGTATTACTCAATTTGGGAGATGGCTTTCTCCGTGAACTTGAGATTAAGAGAGACATAGAAAGATACATCAGGGCGGATCCACTCACTGAGGCTATTTCTCGAACACAAGAGTTTTACAAATGGGCTTTGTGAAACTAATTAGTAGAGGAGTTGGATGTTCGGTATCACACGGGCTGTGAGTATGCGACATTGCAATAATTAACCTTAAGTGCAATTGGGAGATTGTTGGATATAGTGCCCTCAAAGTCAATTATTAGGTCACAGGTACATGATTGCAATGATTGAAGGATGACCTATACCGGTAGGACAGTCTTACTCAAGATGATAGTATGCTATCTGGTTTTCCTTTATCAGTCGTGTACAGGTTCAGGTGACTGATCACTATTACAGGTTGATAGAGCCCCTAGGATCCTGCTAGACTACCAACAATATGATGGCGATCATATACGTGAGAGTTGGGAAGTCTATAAGCACATCCTTAAAAGCGGTCCCTAGTCGTGGGAGTTTCGAGACAGGGCATCGATACTCGGGAGTAGACTACTGTATACAGTCGAGACCCCGACGAGGGGCGGTGGCCGGTCTCACAAGCCACTGGTGTCAGTTGGATCACCTAAGATGTATACATGTGCTCATTGGGTTATGAGTACACCGGACAGGACTTGCCGGGAACCTGCTAGTTGGTATTTATACCTAGCATCAGATAGCAGTTCCGTGGTGACATGTCTACAGGTTAGTTAATTGACCTGAGGTCGTCATTTGTCTCGTGTGAGTTCCCACTGTGCTTTGATTTCTACCCTACCACGGCTCAAAGGAGTCGTGCAAACAGGTCTTTTTTGGGTACAGTCCCGAGTCACATGGAGGCAAGTGAGCGGATCGACAGGGGATTCGTCTCTCCCGGTATTGGGGGTGAGATCGCGCCGTGTCTAAGAAAGCCATTACACCAAGTCCTTGGCCAAGGCAGGTGAGAATTACTGGTAAGTATTCTCAGGGTGTTCAGGGCTTGTCTTCGACACGACTAATACCGCTATTGGGGGTCTGACGTTACCAGCCCCCTAGGCCCGATATGCGATACTCATAGACGAACGGACCGGACTGTATGTATATTGTCACTGTTAGGCTCAGTAGGGTTCCAGGATGAGTTCGCTCATCGGCTTCCCTTGAGGTCAGTACATGGGCAGCCGTTACGCACTGCTAGTGCCGCTGACGTGCTTGTGGTTAAACCCACTGCCAAGGTACTGATGAGTCATTAGGGTCCCCCACAGATAGTTTCCCAAGTTCGGGCGAAAGGTTGTAGATGCCGTATGGTTTTATGGCAGGGTTCGGAAAATGCATGTGCGTTTACGCACGTGTCATATTTTGGGCAGATAATACTGGTGGGCTTTGGTTTAAGCCGGATCCAAGTATTATACTGTGTAGATATAATATCTGTGTCTCAGTTGCATTTGTGTTCGATCGTAATACAAATGCGGGTATGTATAAACAGTTACGGGGTTATCCAGAAATTCGTTTCGGGGTCGCTTTCGAAGTTGACAGTTTTCTATCACCCGTCTTAAACATTCGGTTTAATGCGGAATTATCTTTTTCTTGAGGGTGAGTCATAAGTGGAAGCTTCTATATTGGTGATTGGGTTCATGACTCATTTGTTTGCATTAATGGTTGATGAGGTGTTATTAGTGAGTCACCTTTTCCATTAATGGCTTTTGTTCTTGCTAAGATATTTGATTAGGATCTTTTCCATTATGGTCACCCCCTTGCTCCTACACTCACCCCCTCCTCATATATGTGGCCGGCCCTTCTTTTGGAAGCCACATGGTTGTTAAAATGAGATGATAGATTTGGTTCATGGAAATTTCATAGCTCATTTTCTCATCACTTGATTAAAAAGGCAACTTCATTAACCGTTCATACATGGTTTTGGATGAAGCGAGACAAAGTGTTCTACTCATTCTCTACATCAATCTTGGACATGTCGGCTAGCAAACTTCATGTCCGAGTTACCTCGGTATAGTGGCAGGAGCCCGTTTAAAGATCCGTTGACGTGGCGCCACCTGGACGAGGAGACTGGAGATCGGAGCAGCCGCAGAGGAGTGTGGGATAATGGCTAAAGACCGAAGGACTCGTATCGATCGGTATAGCCTTTCTACCTCTTTACAGTTTATTAGTTTAGAGTTAATGGCAGATCCGGGTTATAGTATGCGATAGCGCCAGTTATAAAAGTTTTTGTTCCGCGTTTGGCGTCTGAAAAACGGCTGGGGCGCTACCGTAGACTTACACCCAGGTCCAATCAGAGATCCAGACATATTCTGAGGCTATATCACCTGATCCGGGAGATAGTAGATCGCCGGGAGATCGAGGTCAGGAGAGTTGACACGAAAGGCAACGTAGCCGATCCACTCACAAAGGCCCTCCCCCAGATACAATTTGAGATACTTTTTGGGATGTTGGGTATGAGATACTAGGTATGAGATACTACAACACATGGCCTTACTGCAAGTGGGAGATTGTTAGTTATATGTATGCCCTAGAGGCCATTATTGTACATGTGATGTATATTATAGTGGATGCTTGGACATATATAGAGAGGACTTTCTTGCTCGACATGATAGTATTCTATCTGGTTGTTCTTTGTCTTAATACGTAGACTTGTATTGTGATACTGTCTTGCTCTCACATGTTGATAAAGCTCTTAGGATATGTACTTGACTACCAGGACTATGATGGAGATCATACTAGTGGGGCCATGGTAGTCTACAAGTACATCTTTTAAATGTTCCTAGTCGAGGGTGTATCGAGATAGGGCATCGATATTCCCGATTAGACTAGCGTATATGCTTCTTGACCCATATGATGGGCGATGGATGATCCCACATCCATTGGTGTTTGACATCAAAGAAGGTGTACAGGTGCTCAGTGGAGACTGGGTACACTGAACAGGACTCACCGAGGACTCCTATATGGTAGTATACCTATCGTCAGATAACAGTCCTCTGGTGACACTGGTACAGGTTAGTTTGTAGACCAGAGATCGTCATAGAGTCTTGTGCGGCTCCCACTTTGCTTTGATTTCCTTCCTACCACGCTTAAAGGTGACGTGCAAACAGGTGGATTTTGGGTACTATCCCGAGTCGCATGGAGGCAATGAGCGATAGGAGGGGTTTCGTCTCTCCCGGTATTGGGGGTTGATGTTGCGCTATGCTCGATTGGCTATAACTAGAAGTCCCTGGTCAGGGCTACTACCGAGATTTACAGATAAGTGTTATCAGTAGTTTCTCGAACCGTTATAGGCCAGACATCGGCATGACTTATCACGTTACTGGGGTCTGACGATTTCCACCCCTAGACATGCTATGCGACATATTGGATGAAGGGACCGGACCGTACGGTAGTGTTAACGATAGGCTTCATGGAGACTGTGGACAGGCTTGCTTGTTGATCTTCATATCGCTCAATACCCGGGTAGCCGTTACGTCCAGCTAGTAACGCCGACGGCTTGTAGGTGACTGATCTGATCATCACCTACTGCTGGCGTATTGACGAGTCTTTAGAGTCCCACACAGAAGTTCCCTGGTTCAAGCGATACAAATTAGGACACATATGTCATATGTGTGTGGGCCTGGTTAAACACGAGTATGTGATACCGTATTGTAATCTTGCAGTCATCTGTTATCTGTTCGGTTATATGTGATATAACCAGATTGTCGAATCAAGTGTTGATTCGATAATGTGATATACAGATAAATGATTTTAGTCGGTCATATCTGATATAACCGGATTATTATATCAAGTGTTGATTTAATAATGTGATATATATTATATGTGATATAATTATATCTTAACTAATTTCATTAGCTCACTAATTATTCTTCATTATGTATATATTAATATATATATATAATAATGAAGCACGGCATATGAATTTCTATTTTGTGAAAATAGAAATGAGGTGGAAAGTGAAAGCATGGTTGCAAGCATGGGATTTCCTTTTGTTTATTCATCTTGACTCATTATTCAAGCATGGTTGCAATTTTATATTGCATAATTTCATGCTTGAATGAGTGAGGGGTCAAGAGTTGTTAGTGTATATGCCCTAGGGTCCATTATTGTATCATAATAGCTTGTATATTACTTAATGAAAGCTTGGAATATTCACAGTTATATTAACAGTCTTGCTTAACATGGTAGTATGCTACTTGGTTATATCTATCTTAATATGTGTTTACCTATTGATAGAGCCCTTAGGATCTTGCTTGACTACCAGCGTTGTGATGGCAGTCACACTAGTGGGGGCTGGGTAGTCTACAAGCACATCCTTTTTCAGGTCCCTAGTCGTAGGATTATCGAGATAGGGCATCGATACTCCGGAGTAGACTGGTGTGTATGCTTCTCATCCTAGTTAGGGAGATGGTCTGTTCCACAGCTATCAGTATGTCATACTGGAGATAGTACACAGGTGCTCGTTGGGTTACGGGTATACCGGACAGGACTCACAGGGAACTGTTGGTTGGTATTATACCCGTCGTCAGTTAACAGTTCCCAGGTGACATGAGTATACCATAGTCCGCAGACTTGACACTGCTGCTTCGCCTCGAGTGTGTCCCACTGTTCTTAGATTGCTACCCTACCACGGCTCAAAAGAGTCGTTCAAACAGATAGCAGTTGGGTGCAGTCCCGATCACTTGGAGGCAGTGGTGGTTAGACAGGATTCGTCTCTCCCGGTATTGGGAGTTGATATCGCGCTGTGTTTGGAGAGCCATTACGCAAAGTCCCTGAACAGGGAAAGCGAGATTTACTGATAGGTTTTCCAGTAGTTTCTCAAGATGTAATGGGCTTCACTCCGACATGACTTATACCGCTTTTAGGGGACTGATACTTGCCGCCCCCTAGGCCCAATATGCGATAGTCCTAGACGAACAGACCGGACTGTACGGAGATTGTCACATCAGGCTAAGTAGGAGTTCGGATGGGTTTCCTCATCGGCCTTCTTATCGACATCTACCTGGGGACCGTTACATACAGCTAGTGCCGCTTGCGGTCTGTGGTTAAACCTACAGCCAGCGTAGTAGTCGAGTCTTTAGAGTCCCACAGAGAGAGTTTCCCTGCTTCGGGCGAAACGATATAGAGGTCGTATGGTTTTACGACAAGGGTTCGGACGGATACGTGATTTTACGCACGTACGATATTCGGACAGTTTTTACTAGCCGGCTTTGGTTTAAGCCAAATTCTAGTATCGGATTATTGGATTTATACAGTCTAAAGTATTTCCGTGTTTTCACGGATAGGAGGGGCGTTCTTGTAATTTGGAGAGAAGCTTCTAGAAGGATGATGACTTGGGGGGTAAGGTGGCATTTGCATTTATTGATTTAGTGACACATTTGTGTGATTCATTCATGGAGTTAATGGTGCATTTAATGACTAAAGACTCATTAGATGAATCACTCATAATGAATAAATGAAGCATGGTTGATAAATCATTTGATTTATTCATTTAATGAATCATTATGCTTCGTATATTCAAATGATATCATTATTTCATTTCATTCTGTAACGTTTTGAAATTCGTTTCAGTGAAATTTCGGAAAATCAGTAAAATAAGGGGGTTTTCTGTAAAAAGTCAAAATACAAATATTTTTATTATAAAATTAAATATACATACTCTAGCTATATAATTGCTAGTATTTGGTGTTTACTGAGCCACTGGTGAAATTGCAAATTTTCTGAAAAAATTTCCGAAATTAATTATTTTAATATTATTTTAAGCCGTCACTATTACATTTAATTAGGGGAAATTACAAATTGGAATGAGTTGAAACAAATTTTGTGCTTCATAACACATTAAACAAAATTTTAACATGTGGTTTTTGAATTGAAATGAAGTTGTTAAACGGTGTTAGAAAATATTGAAGAAAAATGCTTAAATAGTTAATTTAGTGTAAATGGATGTTTGGGGTATAGTATTTATCATTTTCAATCACCCTACACCCATACCCACACTCACACACACCCATTTTTCCTTCCACTTGGTTGGATTCAGCAGCCCCCCTCGATTTTCCCCACTTGTTTTGCAAAAGAAAAGAAAAGAAAAGAAAAGAAGTAAAAGTAGACTTTGACTTTTCCCCCACTTTCTCCACCTCACTCTCTCTCCTCCCTCACCCCCCCGACCCAACCTGGCCGAAAAATTTCAGGGAAAAACAGCAATCCCGCTTCCCACTTCTCCTCTCTTTTTCCATCAAAAAAGAATTGTCAAAAATCAAAGTAAAACCTCACCGAAATCCAAATCCGACTCCTACCCATTTCTCATTTGCCTATCTAGCATGGATCTTCGTGCAAGGATTTCAAATTGGAGGTCTAGATCTTAAGTTTGATCCATGGTTCATGAGGTATAAATCTTGGCCTTTTGTTTAAATTGTTGCTAAATACTTTAGTCTAGCTTAATTATAAGTTTAATTATGGTTTAATTGAAAGATGTGGGTTTTCAAGAGAAGGATTAGATTAGGGTTTTGTTGTGGATTTGTGTTGTGATATATTGTGCATGGTTTAGTGATGTGGATTAACATCTTAAGTTTTGTAGAAAGCTAATCTAGTTGTTAATTACAAATCATTACTTTTAAAATGTCCTAATTAAGTTATTTTACTAACTAGGGTTTTTGGAAAATTGTTAAATGCTTTAGATTAAATTATAATTATGGTTTCATGTCGTCATTAATATTATAATGAGTGGTTTAATGCCTTTGGGCCAAGCAAAATCAAGCGTAGTTATTGTTTTGTGCATTTTTAGTTGAAATTGTTAAAAGTAGATAAATTGCAAAACTAGAATTTTTATTTTTATAAGAATTGATGGTATTAAATTCTTGAAATGGGTTGTATGACTTATTTGAGATGTTTAATAAGCATTATAGCCGCTAGATTTGTTTAAACGTCGAGTTTTGTACTAAAACGGCTAATTTTTGCTTGCTAGATTTTCAGAAAAATGGCTTTTAAAGTGAATTTGGGGTTTTTGTGAATTTTAACCTATATTATATTATAATTAGTGTTCGTGAATGCGAAAATGAGTGTGTTTGGAGTTTTCTCCATGGTTTGACGTTTGTACATCGACATCGAGGGTTGGTTTGGCTATTCTTGCATGCGTAGGCGATAGGTTTTGACCTATGCGTGATACGCGTGCCGATTTGATGTTCGTACGCCGTTTCGATTTCGAATTTGGTTTTAATACGATACGATGCGTTATGATATATAGGTACCCCATGTGGACTTTGAGACGACAAGCAAGCGCGTGGCGACGTCGGCACCGGCGAGCGAGGACCAGGTGAGTAGATTTATATCTACGGGGAGAAGTCGGGTGGATAGCGTATAGCACCCCCGCAGTTCGTAGTGATGTATACAAATAGGTATACACACATATATATTGGTTATATTGTTGAGTTTATTGATGATAAAGATAGATTTTAGGTGTGATTGGATAGGTTTAGTGTTGCGAGACCCTAGAGTAGTGGTTGCACCACATTTACATACACACCCATACTTGCATGCATTCTTCTTTCATATGTGCTTATATGGGGTTATATTGTTATGTGTTCACATGGGTATGGGACTATGTGTTCATATACTGGATTTGAGTATAGTGTTTGAGATTTGAGGTGAGTCGATGAGATGTGATTTGAGATCATAAGATCGGTGATTTGGTAGAATTCATGTTTGAGATACGTTATGATATTATAGCGGATTGTTGGACGACGATACCATGTGAATAGTGATATCAATAAAAAGATCGACATGTGATCGTGTTATGAGATATGATATGTTAGGATGTTTATGATAGACCGCATTGGGCGATGTATACTTCCTTATGGTGTTATGTGCTGATGATATCGGTTGTACGGGATTGTCGATCAGTAGTCAGATCATGATTATATTGATGATATTAGTATTGTACTAGACATAGATCAGTACCCGGTTTATGACCTTGATAAAAAGGATACCAGATGAATAATATGAGGAATATAATATTGACCATACCTAGATTTGGGGTGCCCTACGACGGATTTACGTACGAGCTATTTATTGATGTTTGATCCGCACTCTTGACTTGGGAATATTGACTATAGATATGGTATCGGATGTGACATTATCGAGGCGGGATCACTGACTAATATATATATATATATATATATATACATATGTATCAACTCAGGTGTTAGGCGGTTTCCTTACTTTTAGTTTAGTTTGATCGCTTAGCCCTATACTTTAGTGTAGTTGTTAGCCCATATTAGTTGTCGTTGTGTCTAGTATTCAGCTCCCGCTCATTATTGTTGTTCGCTCCGCATCGCCTGCTTACATTATGATTCATATTCTATTATTGATATCATGCCGTTAGGACACCAGCACCATTACCGATGACACGTATGTACCACATACACATACTTTCAGGCTCACACACATCTTCATCGGTAATTACAATGTCACGGACACTTTAGAAAATACTCTTTCATTTGACATAAGTTGTTAGCTAATAGTTTAGACATGATATTAGTGTACTTGCCTTATATGCTAGTTTGGACATTGTAGATATTACTTACTACTTCATGCATGTTATTATTCATTGATATGCCGTATTCATGGATTTTTATGTCTATATTCACTGTTTGCATGCTATTGAGGATTTGGATTCGGATTTTCATGAGATTTCCTGGATTTGGGGGGAAACCACAAAAACACTTATAAAATTCTTTCTCTCTTTTTTTTTTAAAAGAAAAGTGCGGTTTTCCCATGTATGAGTCGTCCACCATAAGTTTGCTGATGGATTTCGAGACCCAAGTTCGAGGAGTGGAGGAACCGTTTCGGGTACATGGTGGACCCGGTGCGGTACCTCGGGGCAAGAGGATCGCAGATGATGGCGTTGAGCCTGGCAGGGGAGCACTACCGACTGGTGATATTACATGACGCGTCGGATATCCGGAGGATACCGTCGTAGTCTTGAGATTGATGGTAGGGGCCGGTCTGGATTGACGGCGCCCTAGATAGTGAGATTGAGACATTGAGATCCGGAGATATTGAGTCATTGGGATTTATGTTTTGTGTCGATGCTAGACACTGTTTATGCTGATTTCATTTATGATACCTCTTTTAAAAGTACAGAAATCTCACTAAATTATGAAAGTAGTTTTATTCAGTACATGCATTCTGTTTCATGCATTCATACATCATCCATATGATATATTTCTACCTGAGGCACTGACACGGGCATATGGGATTACACTCGGGTTAGATATTTACCCTAGTTATTGTTATAGGCTGCATATTATATATATTTGAGGGTATATTGTGATCTTATGACCTAGGATTGCGTTGTTCACGCGGTTTCTGTTCGTAGATGTTTTCTCTACTCACGAGTTGGCAACTCACCCCTGTTGTGCCACAGTTTCTTGCAGGTTTTGCCGTACAGGTTTCATTACGGCTTTGCTGGCACTACTTCCTTTTCCGGGTGATTTGCTAGTAGGTGGGTTTATTTGTATCGTACCCCTCATTACATACCTTGTATATTATTACTCTGTTGTATCTAGAAGTTCCATCAACCAAACATGTATTTATTTTTGAGATGGAGACCAGTGATGTTATTCTTTCGACCTTAGAATCGCGCGTTATATTTCTTTGGATTTCTTGTTCTTTTGAGTTTCCTTGTGAGTTTTGATTCTCGCCCTTGCCGTTGTATATTATATTGCTTGTGTGGTTGTGACCGTCGATTGACGAAGAGCTAGCTCCAGCTTGGGGATGCCTTTTATTGATTTCGTATACCATTCATGTTGTATCCCGTTTGGGGGCCAGTATTTACAAAGGAGACTCTGCCGAAATTTTCGGGAAATATTTGATGTTTTTTTTAAAAAATGAATAATTCGGCTTATGCTATTAAAACTACTTGATTAAATTGGTTTTCCTTCACTCTACTACTTTTCTTGGTTTGGATTTCTGGGTTTTCGGCTTACTTAAATTACGTACGCCTCGAGACGTTTCGTAGTTTAAGTGCCGGTGATGTTCCATACTTTCGGGACGTGACAAAGTTGGTATCAGAGCGTTAGGCTTTACCTTCGGAGTGTAGGATGACCCTTGGTTGATCGAATAGGTGACTAAAGTAGAGTGACGTACCGTGGGTATGTTCCGCGGCATACTTACGATACGCTACTCCACTTAAGGAGCCTTAGGATGTACATTTCTTTGTTCAGTATTATATTCATTCCTGATCTAGCCTCATCGGTACCAGTCATGGTTTTGCTGCCATGATTATGGGCAGGGAGATCTATGGCTAGAGTGGCGGTCAGCACGAGCTCGTCATGAACAAGGACTGACCAGGACGTGATTTCAGGGACATACGATTGCATTGAGAGGCGTCGTCTGAATGTGTTTTCGCGCCATGAGCATTTGACAGATTGCTTTTACGAGATTTCTCGGACGTGCCGATCTGTACCAGAGGATTGAGCCAATGATAGAGGCCATCCAGATTTTGATGACCGTTGGCGTATTGCTTATTCATGATGATTGAGGCACTGTTCAGCGTGCAGACGAGCGATCCAGTTATTGCTGAGAACGACGAGATATCGCCCCAGATGTTGGAGCTATTGCATTATGAGTGGTACTGAGAGATGATAGAAAGTCGCTAGTCACCGAGGATGAATGACTAGGACATGTGATTCGTTCGCCTACCCCGATGCGAGGTCATCAGATAGATTGATTCCAGCTAGAGACGACTTCACGCGGAGACGTTGAGAGTCGACAGAGACGATCGAATGTCAGAAACCTGTTATTCTAAGTTTAAAGTATTCGGAAGAGCATGCAGGCAATTCTATGGACCCTCTAGAAGAATGAAACCCTAACTCGACTTAATGACCGTGTGAAAGCCTTTGAACCTTAGGGTTTGCGGCAGTTCCGCGGCGCTATTAGTGAGGCTTGGGTTTTCCCTTCTACGGCTGGACCATCGATGCTGTGGTACATACTCGATACTGTTAAACTGTACCCAAGACGTTGAGCTCCTGGGGGATTATGAGGTTTTGACAAATCGATCGGATGGGTCGACTTCATTCGGATGCCAGGTGGTGAGATGCATTTCTTGGGAGACTCCAGTTACGAGGATAGCCGTTGGAGCTCAGTCCATGCAGCCACGACGAGACGAGTCCGAAGCAGTCAGCATTAGAGAACCTGGAGTTAGAGGTTCGTACGAGATCTTGATGAGACGACGTTCCACTCCGCCGACATCAGAGATGCGATACGCATGCCGTGACATTGTACTGGGATATACCTTTCAGAAGGAGTCGCGATGAGTATGCAGCCGTTCCGGAAACGAGAACAGATCTAATTTGGGACGATGACTTCCGGACAGTTCGGCAGAGACGAGATTTGGGAGAGATCTCTACAAGACCTTTCTGGAATGAATTATGAGAAGACTTGGACCTAGGAGTGGTCATGTTAAACACACCGGCAGGCCAGAGTTCAGGATCGTCGACGAGACATGCTATGAGTGACCACGACAGTTGGCCAGAGATTCTTGGAGGATGAGCTTGAGCGGGACTATTCCTCCATACTTGATTTTGGTATTTTGAGCGATATATTCGCATGATTTGGTTTTGATGATTGAGTTTCATGATATCGTTTTCATGCTCCATAGTTGCACCTACTAAGTATTTACGATTTTTGCACAGTTGTTGCACTTGAGATAGTTTTCGTGCCTTGGTTTCTCCTGTTTGTGATTATATGGATTTCATACAGCTGAGTTGATTTGTGCGTATATACGCATACGATTTGGTTTTTTCACTTGGTATAGTTCACATATGCTTGCAGTGCAGTGATACGCATTTTCTGCACTTAGATGCACCGGACTTCGATTTCGATTGTGATGCTCGATATTGGTTTTGTGCACCTTGTGCACCTGATTGGATTTTGCGCGTGTTCGGCGCTTGACATTGGATTTCATGATTTCATGCATGATAGATTCACCTTCCTTGGATTTTCGCGCATGTTGAGCGCATGTTTTGAGATGCGATTTTGGTGCACACCAGATGCACTAAATCGAGATTTTTCGTGCATGTCAGATGCACCTGATTTTGCTGTCAGGCACACACGTTGCCTACGACAGATGCTTTGTGCACACCCGATGCACTTAGATCTTGTTTCTGTGCACTTGTATGGCACGTATATGGATTTTGATTTCCGTGCGCACCAGACGCACGTAGTATTCATACGCGTATTTTGAGATTGATTTCTTATAGAGCAGTACGTTTTTATGATATTTGCTATGTGTTTTTATACTGAGCAGGACTAGTCAGAGGACAGTACCTGAATGTATTTTGCATGCATTGATAGCTATCGAAGAAAATTCCAAAAAGCGAGCTATAGTCTCAATATTTACCTACATGTCTGATATGACACAAAACGTTTAAAACAAGGAAACCCTTCTAAATTGTTTCGCAAAACGGCAGAACGTACATTTTGAACATAAGGTTTATATGTATATAGTTATTTTCTTATGATAGACGTCCGCCACTGTGCAGTGCTATGCGCAGTGCACAAAGACTTTAAGAGATTTGGCATGCATTTCCTTCAGATATTTACATATATAGATTTGATATTTACGTGTATAGTTTCGAGTTAAATCATATTGGTTTTGTATTGGATTTTACATTTGTGTCTTTACCATGACTCCGATGATTGCGGGATGCTTGATGGAGTTTTGATTTTGTGTTATATACTCATCTTTCATGCGCATGCGCTGCGCTATGATTTGTTTTATGTATTTATGATTTCGGAGCCACGACGACTTGATAGTTTTGCTTAGAAGTTTTAGTATTTGGGGGGAGTTTTAATTTAAATTCGGGGACTGAATTTCTTTAAGGGGGAAGATTGTAACGTTTTGAAAATCGTTTCGGTGAAATTTCGGAAAATCGGTAAAATAAGGAGGGTTTCTGTAAAAAGTCAAAATACAAATATCTTTATTATAAAATTAAATATACATATTCTAGCTATGTAATTGCTAGTATTTGGTGTTTATTGAGCCACTGGTGAAATTTCAATTTTTCTGAAAATTTTTCCGAAATTAATTATTTTAATAATATTTTAAGCCGTCACTAATACATTTAATTAGGGAAAATTACAAATTGGAATGAGTTGAAACAAATTTTGTGCATTATAACACATTAAACAAAATTTTAACATGTGGTTTTTGAATTGAAATGAAGTTGTTAAACGTTGTTAGAAAATATCGAAGAAAAAGGCTTAAATAGTGAATTTAGTGTAAATGGATGTTTGGGGTATAGTATTTATCATTTTCCATCACCCCACACACATACCCACACTCACACACCCCCATTTTTCCTTCCCCTTGGCTGAACTCAGCAGCTCTCCTCAATTTTCCCCACTTGTTTTGCAAAAGAAAAGAAAAGAAAAGAAGTAAAAGTAGACTTTGACTTTTCCCACACTTTCTCCACCTCACTCTCTCTCCTCCATTACCCCCCCAAACCCAACCTGGCCGAAAAATTTCAGGGAAAAACAGCAGCCCCCCCTTCCACTTCTCCTCTCTTTTTCCATCAAAAAAGAATTGTCAAAAATCAAAGTAAAACCTCACCGAAATCCAAATCCGACTCCTACCCATTTCTCATTTGCCTATCTAGCATGGATCTTGGTGCAAGGATTTCAAATTGGAGGTCTAGATCTTAAGTTTGATCCATGCTTCATAAGGTATAAATTTTGGCCTTTTGTTTAAATTGTTGCTAAATACTTTAGTCTAGCTTAATTATAAGTTTAATTATGGTTTAATTGAAAGATGTGGGTTTTCAAGAGAAGGATTTGTTGGATATATATGCCCTAGAGGCCTTCATTGTATAGGATACTGGGGATATGTATGTACATAACAGTCTTGCTTAATATGATAGTACGCTATTTGGTTTGTCTTTATCTTAACGTGTGATATATTTTACTTGGTATTTATATATATACGTGTTGATGAAGCCCATAGGGTGTTTGCCTGACTTCCGGCGTTATGATGGCAGTCATACTAGTGGGAGCTCGATAGTCAATAGGCACATCCTTAGATGTCCCTGGTTGCAGGAGTATCGAGACTGGGCATCGATACTCCGGAGTAGACTGGTGTATACATATCTAGACCCCGAGGAGGGGCGATGGATTGGTCCCGCAGCCATTGGTGGAGTGCACCTAAGATTTCATACAGATGCTCACTGGGTGTGAGTACACCGGACAGGACTCGCCGAGAACTGACTGGATGGTATTTATACACAACATCAGATAGCAGTTCTCAGGTGACATATGTGCAGATAGTCCGTTGACTTAAAGTCGTCATTTGTCTCGTGTGAGTTCCCACTGTGCTTTGATTACTGCCCTACCACGGTTCAAAGGAGTCGTGCAAACAGGTTTTAGTTGGGCACAGTCCCGAGCCACGTAGAGGCAGTGAGTGACTGTAAGGGATTCGTCTCTCCCGGTATACGGAGTTGATATCGCACGGTGATCGGTTGTTCATTACCATAAGTCCCTCGTCAAGGCTGATTGAGAATTACTGATAGATTGATCAGTAGATTCTCGGATGGTGATAGAGCCATACCGACACGACTTGTACGGTTATTAGGGGTCTGACGTCTACCACCTCCCTAGACCATACATGCGATACTCTTAAACGAACAGACCGGACTGCACGGATATTGTCACGCATAGGCTCAGTAGGAGTTCGGATGGGTATCCTCACCGGCCTTCTTATCGACATCTACCTGGGGACCGTTATGTACAGCTAGTGCCGCTTGCGGTCTGTGGTTAAACCCACTGCCAGCGTAGTAGTCGAGTTTTTAGAGTCCCACACAGAGTTTTCCCAACTCCAGGCGAAATGATATAGAGGTCGTACGGTTTACGACAAAGAGTTCGGACACATACTTGTTTAAAACGCACGTACGACATTCGGACAGTTTTTACTAGCCGGCTTTGGTTTACGCCAGATTCTAGTATCTGGTTATTTGATTTATACTGTCTACAGTTTTTCCGTGTTTTCACGAATGCGAGGGCCGTTCTCGTAATTATCCGAGAAGCTTCTAGAAAAAGGGTGACTAAGGAGGTTAAGGTGGCATTTTCATTAATTGCTGTTGTGACTCATTCATATGATTTATCATATCATTAAATGCATCATTAATGCATCATTAATGATCTAATGACTCACATGATGAATCACTCTTCTTGAATAAATCAAGCATGATGAATAATCATTTATTTGATAATTCATTATGTTTGATATATTCAAGTGAGAAGCTTTTCTCTTCTCATTATCATCTCCACCTTCTCTCTCCTCAAGTGCTCTCCTTCTTCAAACCCTAATCCTACCACTCATGAGTTGAGACCATGGATTAAGATAGACTAAACACTCTACAACCTAACTCTACATCATCTTAGTTACTTTGGTTAGCAACTAGAGAAACAAAGTTACCTCAAGTCTTGAGGTGTAGCTTGGATTAGGGTACTCGGGTGGATCATCTCTCACGGATAGGAGGCCGAGGAGGACTTAGAGATAATAAAGACGAAGGACTAGAATCATTTGGTATAATCTCTTTACATAGTAGCTTAGAACTCTATGCTTATTGTTAATTATCGTTTAGAAAAGATCTTCGGTTAGTCGATGTATGCTACAAAACAAGATCGTTTTTCATACTTCCGCCTCCCCGCAACTCATGGGGTGTTGCACGTCGACTTACAGTGGTCTCAGAGCCTCACTAAACAATAATTAACTCACTTGCAAAGTTGTATGAATTTCGAACGGAAAAAAAATCGGAAAAAACACGAATTTCATGAAGTTTCTGTCGATTTTAAAATGAGGTCCTAAAATTTTTCAGGGACCTCCAGAATGACCAGCATGAAAATATAAGAACACACAAGAAAAATGGGCTCCTGAATCGGCTAAAGAGCCGCGGAACCGCGGCCGATCCTACCGATCCGCCGCGGATCCGCGGCCGAGTTACGGCCGATTCAGCCCAGTTTTCTTTTGTGCATCTTTTGTGATATTTTGTATATTCTGGTATTTTTATTTTCTGCTCAGGTTTCAAATTTACAGAGAAGATTTGGAGTAGAATTTAAAGTGTTTAATCGATCGAAATTATATGATGTTTGCTTGTTTGATTATATCTGTGATTTGTATTATGTGTTCGTAAACCTCCCCTAACTGCTAGTATGTCGGTTGGCAGGGGGTTGCACATATCTGTAATGTTTATTAACTGTTTGTGGATATGAACTGTATTGGACTGTTGTGATGATTAGCCGGGTTTTGTGATGGGTTATTGTATTAATTCATTCGATGTAATTGTAATAAGTTGTAATATTATTTTGCGGGGCACATCCAGGTTGCGGTTGTAGCCACCGTTGTATTATTTCTTTTTACTGTTTTTGCTCCTAGGATAGACCCAAGGTGGGATGCACAAACTACCGGGTATTTCGAAATGTTTAGTGGCCTACTCATGTCGTTGAGGGAGAACGCTTCACTTCGGGTACTTGGCGGGTAGTTTGTCGTACCCGTAGAGGTCTAGGGTGGGGTAACGGCTATTCATCACAACTGTGTAATCCGTCTTTTCTTACAGGCTCAAAAGAAACGCGGATTGCTTGCAAATCCAATATTGTTTATCTGTGATCTGGAATGCCTATTATTGCGTCTGACGAATGTACAATATCTATATATGATAGCTATTAAGACGTCATTTATGTTTTACACCCGCGCTAGCCCAGCCCCCGCTCTGCCGTTAGTTAAGTAACCTAACGGGTGATGATGGGACCCCGTGGCGAATGCGGATGGCATAAGAGGACGTTGTATTTTCGTTGTTATCTGTAATGATAGGTTAATGATGGGACGCATTATTTTTAATGCAAAGAAAAATAAAACCTAAACTGAATCGTTGGAACAATTTCTAAAAAACCACTCAATTTTCTTGAAAAAGCAAATTTTAAATGCGGAGCTTAAACCACTCTTTTTAATAAAAGCTATCGTGGTTCCTTCGATCAAATCAAGTTCACCACGTTAACGGTTTTTTGCCCAAAACCAGCCGTAACCCTCCATCGTTTCAAATAGACAGCACATCGTATTCATGCTATGCTTGTTGTCCTACGTCAAGGCATAGTGTATAGTAGCAGTGTGTGTGCCTATTTGTTGCATAGATAGATGCATTAGTTTAAGACAGACGTACACCTTGTTGGCCTACGTCAAGGGCTTGTACGATATACTTAAATTGATCAGGACAACGACGGGTAGAACTTGACTTGCGTCTTATGACTTGTTGGCCTACGTCAAGGTCTATAAGAGCTTGGGGTAAAAATCACATCGGGAGTTTCAAACATAAAGGAAACTTGCAGATTAAGCATACCTTCTGGAGTGTGGTGACAAGAGTGGCTTCCATTTAGTGCATCATGAAATGATAGTTGGATCCCGATCCCACTGATGAGAAGGATTACTCTCGGGAAACATTCTCACTTAACAATCAATGCTATAAACCAAGTAGGTGTCCAGAAAGGTGTTAAAGGGGCTACGCCTCCAGGGAAAAGAGGTTATTTAATTAAGGAACTTCGTGAAAGCGTTGGAAAACCTCCCTCGAAGTACCAACACCAGCCTGGCTGAAAGGTTAAGCAAGTATTGTGACGTGTGATTAAATCCTGACTAGTTCTTTTTTTAGGTTCTGAAGAAGGATTTGAGGAAACAGTGGGAGCCATCCTGTTTAGATAAATCAATAACCAATTTAAACTTGCAAGAAGCATATGCTGAGTGTTTTCTTTTCTCTCTCTCTAGCAGCTACCATGAAAGGATTAAAACTATTACTTGAGAAAAATATACTGACCGGACAGAACTATAAAGATTGGCTAAGGAACGTCAACATTGCGCTGACTTATGACAAAGTAGCATATGTTACCATCGCTGTTCCTCCCATTATCCCTGGACCAGATTCCACAGCTGTGGACAAGGAAGTTCGCAAAACTTGGGATCTGGATTGTGAGCGAGCTAAGTGTATCATGCTGGCGTCCATGAACAATGAACTCCAGAAACAGCACGAGAGTATGGATGTTGTATCCATCTTTCTCCATGTTAAGGAATTATATGGAGAGCACTCCCGTATCGCAAGGTATGAGACCTCAAGGAAACTCTTCCAGATGAGATTAGCTCCAGGATCGCCTGTAGGAGAGTACGTCCTCAAAATGATCAGCCTCATTGAGGAACTCGCAAACCTGGGATGCGTGCTAGAGAATGATTTGTATATCGACTTGATTTTGCATTCCCTTCCCCACACCTTTTCTCAGTTCGTGCTTAGCTTCAACATGCATGAAATGGAAGTTGATCTTCCAAAGCTCCTCAACATGTTGAGGGTAGCAGAGACCTCCTTGAAAAAGGAGAAGACCCCCGTTCTGTATGTTAGCAAATCATCCTCTTCTAAATCTAAAGCGAAAGCTAAAGGGAAGAAGAAGATGAAAGCCACCAAACCGAAGGGTGGGGTCAAGAAGGTGCAGGGAAAGAACAAGGCAGGAAGGGTGAAAGCGGATATAAACGAATGCCATTATTGTCACAAGCAAGGGCACTGGAAGAAGGACTGTATGGCCTTCAAGGCAAAGGACACGAAGCAAGCGGTTGCTTCTGCTTCAGGTGTGTTCGTAATCGAAAATTGTCTTTCTGTAAACTCTACATCATGGGCACTTGATACCGGTTATGGTTCTCATATCTGTAATTCATTGCAGGATCTGAGAAATAGTAGAGTACTGGGGGCAGGTGATATGACTCTCCGGATGGGCAATGGAATGCATGTAGATGCTGTTGCAATAGGGGAGTATCACCTAGGGTTGACTAGTGGGCACGTTTTGGTGTTGTACAGCTGTTTTTGTATTCCTGGTATGCTGTGTAATATTATATCAGTATCTTTGTTGTCTAATAAAGGATATAATTTTGCACTTGAAAGTAATGTCATGAACATTCTCCTAAATCAAGAACTGATTGGGTATGGCACACTGGAAAATGGCATATACATACTTAATCAACCTCGAATTTTCAATATTCAAAACACACATAAAAGAAAGGCTCCAGATTCAAATCAAGCCTTCTTATGGCATTGTAGACTTGGTCATATAAACGAAACAAGGCTGACTAAGTTACATAAAGATGGATATCTAGATCCGTTTGAATATTCATCATATGCAACTTGTCAATCATGTATCAAAGGAAAAATGACCAAATCTCTGTTCTCCGGACACGGAGCAAGAGCTACTGAACTCTTGGGACTTATACTCAGTGATGTATGTGGTCCAATGTCTACACATGCGCGAAGCGGTCACTCCTACTTCATCACTTTTACTGATGACTTCTCTAGGTATGGACATGTGTTCTTAATGAAATATAAATCAGAGGCCTTTGAGAAGTTTAAGGAGTATAAAAATGAAGTAGAGAAACAAACTGGTAAAAGCATCAAGACATTTCGATCTGATCGAGGTAGAGAATACTTAAGTACCAGTTTCCTTGAATACTTAAAAGAGAATGGAATTCTCTCTCAGCTTACTCCGCCTTATACACCTCAGCATAATGGTGTATCAGAAAGGAGGAATCGCACGCTATTAGATATGGTGCGTTCAATGATAAGTAGTGCTGAGTTGCCACTTTCCTTCTGGGAATTTGCTCTAGAATCAGCAGCATACTTATTGAATAGAGTTCCAACTAAGTCTGTGCCTACCACTCCATATGAAATGTGGAGCGGGAAGAGACTATATCTTAAGTACATCAAGATATGGGGGTGTCCGGCATATGTTAAAAAGCATAAACCGGACAAGCTCGAGTCACGATCGGTTTTGTGCAAGTTTGTAGGATACCCCAAACATTCAAGGGGGTACATGGTTTACCACACTGAAGAACAAAAGGTGTTTGTCGCTCGCCACATTTTCTTCTTAGAGACCGAATTTCTTGCAAAAGAAATTAGTGGGAGCGCGGTAGAGCTGGAAGAAATTCCAGAACCTCAAACTGCTACCGAGGACTTAGAAGAACCTTAGATTTCAATAGAACATGACGAACCAACGCCACTCTGGAGATCTAGTAGGCTTTCTCATCCTCCAGAGAGATACTATGGTTTTCTTCTAGATGGGGATCGAGAGGATTGCATCATCGACGATGATGAGCCTACTAGTTTTCAGCAGGCTATCACGAGTATTGACTCGATGAAGTGGCTGGATGCTATGAGATCCGAAATGGAATCCATGTACACCAATAAAGTATGGACTTTAGAACTTGCTCCTCCTGGGGTTAAACCAGTTGGATGCAAATGGATCTTCAAAAAGAAGATTGGTGCACTTGGACAAGTGGAAACCTACAAAGCTAGACTCGTTGCAAAAGGTTTTCGTCAAAGACCAGGACTGGACTATGATGAAACCTTTTCACCTGTAGCTATTCTTAAATCCATTCGGATCCTGCTTGCCATTACTGCCTTCCATGATTATGAAATCTGGCAGATGGACGTAAAAACAGCTTTTCTAAATGGACATTTAGAAGGGAGTGTTTACATGGATCAACCAGAAGGTTTCTTAGACAGTGGGAGCAGCGGAAGAGTGTGCAGGTTGCTTAAATCCATTTATGGATTAAAGCAAGCATCGCGAAGTTGGAACATTTGCTTTGATGAGACAGTCAAAGAGTTTGACTTTATCAAAAATGTAGATGAACCATGTATTTATAGGAAGATTGTAGAAGGAGCAGTAGTCTTCCTCGGTTTGTACGTCGACGACATACTACTGATAGGGAATGATGTCCCTATGCTACAATCAGTAAAGCTCTTCTTGTCACAGAAATTCTCCATGAAAGACTTGGGTGATGCAACCTACATTTTGGGCATTAAGATCTATCGTGATAGATCTAATAGAATGTTGGGACTTTCATAGTCCAGGTATATAAACACTATACTAAAGAGGTTTAGTATGGAAGATTCCAAGCGCGGTAACATGCCCGCTTGTCACGGGATCACCCTCTCCAAAGAGATGTCTCCAAAGACTGATGAAGAGAGGGATCGCATGAGCATTTTACCCTATGCTTCGGTGGTAGGATCTATAATCTATGCGATGTTATGTACAAAACCAGATGTAGCTTACGCACTTGGTGTGGTAAGCAGGAATCAGTCTGACCCTGGTGAGAAACATTAGATAGCGGTGAAGAACATTCTCAAGTACCTGAAAAGGACTAAGGAGATGTTCTTGATTTACGGTAATGGGGATCTCCAGGTAGAGGCTTTTACCGACTCCGGCTTCCAAAGTGACAAAGATGATTCTAAATCCATTTCGGGTTTTGTGTTTACCCTCAATGGAGAGGCGGTATGTTGGAAGAGTTCCAAATAAGATACCGTCGCAGACTCAACTATGAAGGCTGAGTATATAGCTGCTAGTGAAGCCGCAAAAGAGGCTGTCTGGATGAGGAAGTTCATTTCTGAACTTCAGGTGTTTCCGTCCATTGCCAATCCAATACCTTTGTATTGTGATAACAATGGGGCCGTAGCATTGGCAAAGGAACCCAGGTCCCATCAGAAATCCAGGCATATCTTAAGGCGTTGTCACCTGATCAGGGAGATCGTTGATCGTCGGGAGATCGAGGTACGGAGAGTGGATTTAAAAGACAACACGGCAGATCCATTCACAAAGGCCATTCCTCAAGATCAGTTCGAGAGGCTATTTGAGATGTTGGGCATGCGGTACTCCAGCAACTGGATATAGTTAATACAGTGGGTACTCATTGCGCCAATTATAAGCCCTAGTGCAAGTGGGAGATTGTTGGATATATATGCCCTAGAGGCCTTCATTGTATAGGATACTGGGGATATGTATGTACATAACAGTCTTGCTTAATATGATAGTACGCTATTTGGTTTGTCTTTATCTTAACGTGTGATATATTTTACTTGGTATTTATATATATACGTGTTGATGAAGCCCATAGGGTGTTTGCCAGACTTCCGGCGTTATGATGGCAGTCATAATAGTGGGAGCTGGATAGTCAATAGGCACATCCTTAGATGTCCCTGGTCGCAGGAGTATCAAGACTGGGCATCGATACTCCGGAGTAGACTGGTGTATACATATCTAGACCCCGAGGAGGGGCGATGGATTGGTCCCGCAGCCATTTGTGGAGTGCACCTAAGATTGTATACAGATGCTCTCTGGGTGTGAGTACACCGGACAGGACTCGCCGAGAACTGACTGGATGGTATTTATACCTAATGTCAGATAGCAGTTCTCAGGTGACATGTGTGCAGATAGTCCGTTGACTTAAAGTCGTCATTTTTCTCGTGTGAGTTCCCACTGTGCTTTGATTACTATCCTACCACGATTCAAAGGAGTCGTGCAAATAGGTTTTAGTTGGACACAGTCCCGAGCCACGTGGAGGCAGTGAGTGACTGTTAGGGATTCGTCTCTCCCGGTATAGGGAGTTGATATCGCACGGTGATCGGTTGGTCATTACCATAAGTCCCTGGCCAGGGCTGATTGAGAATTACTGATAGATTGATCAGTAGATTCTCGGATGGTGATAGAGCCATACCGACACGACTTGTACGGTTATTAGGGGTCTGATGTTTACCAGCTCCCTAGACCATACATGCGATACTCTTAGACGAACAGACCGGACTGCACGGATATTGTCATGCACAGGCTCAGTAGGAGTTCTGATGGGTATCCTCACCGGCCTTCTTATCGACATCTACCTGGGGACCGTTACGTACAGCTAGAGCCACTTGCGGTCTGTGGTTAAACCCACTGCCAGCGTAGTAGTCGAGTCTTTAGAGTCCCACACAGATTTTTCCCAACTCCAGGCGAAATGATATAGAGGTCGTACGGTTTACGACAAAGAGTTCGGACGCATACGTGTTTAAAACGCACGTACGTCATTCGGACAGTTTTTACTAGCCGGCTTTGGTTTATGCCAGATTCTAGCATCGGGTTATTAGATTTATACAGTCTACAGTTTTTTCGTGTTTTCACGGATGCGAGGGGCGTTCTCGTAATTATCCGAGAAGCTTCTAGAAGAAGGGTGACTAAGGAGGTTAAGGTGGCATTTTCATTAATTGCTTTTATGACTCATTCATTTGATTCATCATATCATTAAATGCATCATTAATGCATCATTAATGATCTAATGACTCACATGATGAATCACTCTTCTTGATTAAATCAAGCATGATGAATAATCATTTATTTGATAATTCATTATGTTTGATATATTCAAGTGAGAAGCTTTTCTCTTCTCATTATCATCTCCACCTTCTCTCTCCTCAAGTGCTCTCCTTCTTCAAACCCTAATCCTACCACTCATGAGTTGAGACCATGGATTAGGATAGACTAAACACTCCACAACCTAACTCTACATCATCTTAGTTACTTTGGTTAGCAACTAGAGAAATAAAGTTACCTCAAGTCTTGAGGTGTAGCTTGGATTAGGGTACTCGGGTGGATCATCTATCACGGATAGGAGGCCGAGGAGGACTTAGAGATCATAAAGACGAAGGACTAGAATTATTTGGTATAATCTCTTTACATAGTAGCTTAGAACTCTATGCTTATTGTTAATTATCGTTTAGAAAAGATCTTCGGTTAGTCGATGTATGCAACAAAACAAGATCGTTTTTCATACTTCCGCCTTCCCGCAACTCGTGGGGTGTTGCACATCGACTTACAGGATTAGATTAGGGTTTTGTTGTGGATTTGTGTTGTGATATATTGTGCATGGTTTAGTGATGTGGATTAACATCTTAAGTTTTGTAGAAAGCTAATCTAGTTGTTAATTACAAAACATTACTTATAAAATGTCCTAATTAAGTTATTTTGCTAACTACGGTTTTTGGAAAATTTTTAAATGCTTTAGATTAAAATATAGTTATGGTTTCATGTCATCGTTAATATTATAATGAGTGGTTTAATGCCTTCGGGCATGCAAAATCAAGCGTAGTTATTGTTTTGTGCATTTTTAGTTCAAATTGTTAAAATTAGATAAATTACAAAACTAGAATTTTTATTTTTATAAGAATTGATGATATTAAATTCTTGAAATAGGTTGTATGACTTATTTGAGATGTTTAATAAGTATTATAGCCGCTAGATTTGTTTAAACGTCGAGTTTTGTACTAAAACGGCTAATTTTTGCTTGCTAGATTTTCGGAAAAATGGCTTTTAAAGTGAACTTGGGGTTTTTGTGAATTTTAACCAATTTTATATTATAATTAGTGTTCGTGAATGCGCAAATGAGTATGTTTGGGTTTTTCTCGATGGTTTGATTTTTGTACATCGACATCGAGGGTTGGTTTGGCTATTCTTGCATGCGTAGGCGATAGGTTTTGACCTATGCGTGATACGCGTGCCGATTTGATTTTCCTATGCCGTTTTGATTTCAAATTTGGTTTTAATGCGATACGGTGCGTTATGATATGTAGGTACCCCATATGGATTTCGAGATGACAAGCAAGCGCGTGGAGACGTCGGCACAGGCGAGCGAGGACTAGGTGAGTAGATTTATATCTACAGGGAGAAGTCGGGTGGATGGCGTATAGCACCCATGCATTTTGTGGTGATGTATATGAATACGTATACACACATATATATTGGTTGTATTGTTGAGTTTATTGATGATAAAGATAGATTTTAGGTGTGATTGGATAGGTTTAGTGTTGCGAGACCCTAGAGTAAAGGTTGCACCACATTTACACACACCTATACTTGCATGCATTCTTCTTTCATATGTGCTTATATGGGGTTATATTGTTATGTGTTCACATGTGAATAGGACTATGTGTTCACATACTGGATTTGAGGATAATGTTTGAGATTTAAGGTGAGTCGATGAGATGTGATTTGAGATCATAAGATCGGTGATTTGGTAGAATTCATGTTTGAGATACATTATGATATTATAGCGGATTGTTGGACGACGATACCATGTGAATAGTGATATCAATAAAATGATGGACATGTGATCGTGTTATGAGATATGATATGTTAGGATGTTTATGATAGGCCGCATTGGGCGATGTATACTTCTTTATGGTGTTATGTGCTGATGATATCGGTTGTACGGGATTGTCGATCATTAGTTAGATCATGGTTATATTGATGATATTAGTATTGTACTAGACATAGATCAGTACCTGGTTTATGACTTTGATAAAAAGGATACCAGATGAATAATATGAGGAATATAATATTGACCGTACCCAGATTTGGGGTGCCGTACGATGGATTTCCGTACGAGCTATTTATTGATGTTTGATCCGCACTCTTAACTTGGGAATATTGATTATAGATATGTTATCGGATGTTACATTATCGAGGCGGGATCACCGACTAATATATATATATATATATGTATCGACTCAGGTGTTGGGTGGTTTCCTTACCTTTAATTTAGTTTGACAGCTTAGCCCTATAGTTTAGTATAGTTGTTAGCCCATATTAGTTGCCGTTGTGTCTAGTATTTAGCTCCCGCTCATTATTGTTGTTCGCCCCGCATCGCCTGCTTACATTATGATTCATATTCTATTGTTGATATCATGCTGTTAGGACACCAGCACCATTACCGATGACGCGTATGTACCACGTACACTTACTTGCCGGCTCACACACATCTTTATCGGTAATTGCCATGTCACGAACACTTTAGAAAATACTATTTCATTTGACATAGGTTGTTAGCTAATAGTTTAGACATGATATTAGTGTACTTGCCTTATATGCTAGTCTGGACATTGTAGATATTACTTGCTACTTCATGCATGTTATTATTCATTGATATGTCGCATTCATGGATTTTTATGTCTATATTCACTGTTTACATGCTATTGAGGATTTGGATTCGGATTTTCTTGAGATTTCCTGGATTTGGGGGAAAACCGCAAAAACACTTATCAAATTCTTTCTCTTTTTTTTCAAAAGAAAAGTGTGGTTTTCCCATGATGTATGAGTCGTCCACCATGAGTTTGTTGGTGGATTTCGAGACCCGAGTTCGAGGAGTGGAGGAACCGTTTCGGGTACATGGTGGACCCGGTGCGGTACCGCGGGGCAAGAGTATCGCAGATGATGGCGTTGAGCCTGGCAGGGGAGCACTATCGACCGGTGATATTACCCGACGCGTCGGATATCCGGAGGATACCGTCGTGGTCTTGAGATTGATGGTAGGGGCCGGTCTGGATTGACGACGCCCTAGATAGTGAGATTGAAACATTGAAATCATGAGATATTGAGACATTGGGATTTATGTTTTGTGTCGATGCTAGACACTGTTTATGCTGATTTCATTTATGATACCACTTTTAAAAGTACAGAAATCTCACTAAATTATGAAAGTAGTTTTATTCAGTACATGCATTCTGTTTCATGCATTCATACATCATCCATATGATATATTGCTACCTGAGGCATTGACACGGGCATATGGGATTACACTCGGGTTAGATATTTACCCTACTCATTGTTATAGGCTGCATGTTATATATATTTGAGGGTATATTATGATCTTATGACCTACGATTGCGTTGTTCTTGCGGTTTCTGTTCGTAGATGTTTTCTCTACTCACGAGTTGGCAACTCACCCCCGTTGTGCCACAATTTCTTGCAGGTTTTTCCGTACAGGTTTCATTACGGCTTTGCTGGCACTACTTCCTTTTTCTGTTGATTTGTTAGTAGGTGGGTTTATTTGTATCGTACCCTTCATTACATACCTTGTATATTATTACTCTGTTGTATCTAGAAGTTCCATCAACCAAACATGTATTTATTTTTGAGATAGAGACCAGTGATGTTATTCTTTCGACCTTAGAATCGCGCGTTATATTTCTGTGGATTTCTTGTTGTTTTGAGTTTCCTTGTAAGTTTTGATCCTCGCCCTTGGCGTTGTATATTATATTGCTTGTGTGGTTGTGACCGTCGATTGACGAAGAGCTAGCTCCCGCTTGGGGATGCCATTTATAGATTTCGTATACTATTCATGTTGTATCCCATTTGGGGGCCAGTATTTACAAAGGAGACTCTGCCGAAATTTTCGGGAAATATTTAATGTTTTTTTAAAAACGAATAATTCGGCTTATGCTATTAAAACTACTTGATTAAATTGGTTCTCCTTCACTCTACTACTTTTCTTGGTTTGGATTTCTGGGTTTTCGGCTTACTTAGATTACATACGCCTCGAGACGTTTCGTAGTTTAAGTGTCGGTCATGTTCCGTACTTTCGGGACGTGGCACATTCTCACTCTCACCTTCTCTCTCCTCAAGCTCTCTCTCTTCAAACTCTAATCCTAACCTCTCATGTGTTGAGATCAAGGATTAGCAAGACTCATTAATCCATAATCACACTCGATATTCCCTAGGTGACTTTGATTAGCAATTGGAGTAACCTAGTTTTCTCAAGTTAGAGGCAAAGCTTGGAGTAGAAGCTCTCGGGTGGATCGTCTATTACAAAGAAGAGGCCGACGAGGAGGTGCTTAATGAGAAGAAGAAGGACTTGGTTCATTAGGTATAATCTTCTTTCATAGTAGCTTATTACTCCTATTGATTATGTTAGTTATAGTTTAGCAAAGATCCTTTCGGTTAGTCGATGTTAATTTAAAGAAAAAGATTGTTTTTCATATTTCCGCCTCCCCGCAACTCGTGGGGTGTACAACGTCGACTTACAGTGGTATCAGAGCCTCGCTAAACCCTAACTAACTTGTTAGCAAAGTCGTTAGATATTCGATCACAAAACGAACCGGAAAAAACATCAATTTCACAAAGTTTCTGTCGTTTTTAAAACAGGGTCTAAAAATTTTTCAGGGACCCTTAAAATTACATGCAGGGAAACTTAAGAACATTGGAGAAATTTGGGGTCCTAACTCGGCCAAACCGCCGCGGATTCGCGGCCGATCCCATAGATCCGCCACGGATCCGCCGCCGAGTTGAAGCCGAGTCGACTCAAATTTCCCCAGTAACTCTTCTGTGATAATTTTGTTCTTTCTGGATAGTTTTATTTCTGCTCAAGTCTTAGGTGCACAGAGAAGTTTTTGGAGTAGAATCAATTGTGTTTTCTTGATCGAAATTCTAAGATGTTTGGATAATTTGATTATATCTGTGATTTGTATAATGTGTTCGTAAACCTCCCCTAACTGCTAGTATGTCGGTTGGCAGGGGGTTGCACATTTCTGTAATGATTTTACTGTTTGAGTTTATGAACTTGATTGGATCGTTGTGATGATTAGCCAGGGTTTGAGATGGTTTTTATATTCATTCATTCGATATAAATTGTAATATGATGTAATATTCTTTTGAGGGGTACATCCAGGTTGCGATTGTAGCCACCGTTGTATTATTTCATTTACTGATTTTTGATCCTAGGATAGACCCAAGGTGGGGTGCACAAACTACCGAGTACTTTGAAGTGTTTAGTGGCCTACTCACGTTGTTGAGGGAGACCGCTTCACTTCGGGTACTTGGCGGGTAGTTTGTTAGTGTATAAGCCCTAAGGGCCATTATTGTATCATACTAACGTGTATATTACTTAATGGAAGTTTGGGATATTCACAGTTATATTAACAGTCTTGCTAAACATGGTAGTATGCTACTTGGTTATATCTATTTCAATATGTGTGTACGTATTGATAGAGACCTTAGGATCTTGCTTGACTACCAGCGTTGTGATGGCAGTCACACTAGTTGGGGCTGGGTAGTCTACAAGCACATCCTTTTTCAGGTCCCTAATCGTAGGATTATCGAGACAAGGCATCGATACTCCGGAGTAGACTGGTGTGTACGCTTCTCATCCCAGTTGGGGAGATGGTCTGTCCCACAGCCATCAGTACATCATACTGGACATAGTATACAAGTGCTCGTTGGGTTACGGGTACACCGGACAGGACTCGCCGGGTACTGTTGGTTGGTATTATACCCGTCGTCAGTTAACAGTTTCCAGATGACATGAGTACAGCATTGTCCGCAGACTTGACACTGCTACTTCACCTCGAGTGTGTTCCACTGTTCTTAGATTGCTACCCTACCACGGCTCAAAGGAGTCGTTCAAACAGGTAGCAGTTAGGTGCAGTCCCGAGCACTTGGAGGCAGTAGTGGTTAGACAGGATTCGTCTCTCCCGGGATTGGGAGTTGATATCGCGGTGTGTCTGGAGAGCCATTACGCAAAGTCCCTAGCCAGGGCAAGCGAGATTTACTGGTAGGTTTTCTAGTAGTTTCTCAAGGTGTAATGGGCTTCGCTCCGACACGACTTATACCGCTTTTAGGGGACTGACGCTTGCCGCCCCTAGGCCCGATATGCGATAGCCCTAGACGAACAGACCGGACTGTACAGAGATTGTCACATCAGGCTCAGTAGGAGTTCGGATGGGTTTCCTCATCGGCCTTCTTATCGACATCTACATGGGGACCGTTACGTATAGATTGTGCCGCTTGCGGTCTGTGGTTAAACCCAAAGCCAGCGTAGTAGTCGAGTCTTTAGAGTCCCACACAGAGAGTTTCCCTGCTCCGGGCGAAACGATATAGATGTCGTATGGTTTTACGACAAGGGTTCGGACGCATACGTATTTTTACGCACGTACGATGTTCGGACAGTTTTTACTAGCCGGCTTTTGTTTAAACAAGATTCTAGTATCGGATTATTGGATTTATACAGTCTAAAGTTTTTCCGTGTTTTCACGGATAGGAGGGGCGTTCTCCTAATTTGGCGAGAAGCTTCTAGAAGGATGATGACTTGGGGGCTAAGGTGGCATTTGCATTTATTGATTTAGTGACTCATTTGTGTGATTCATTCATGTAGTTAATGGTGCATTTAAAGACTAATGACTCATGAGATGAATCACTCATAATGTATAAATGAAGCATGGTTGATAAATCATTTGATTATTCATTTAATAAATCATTATGCTTTATATATTCAAATGATATCATTATTTCATTTCATTCTAACTCTCACCTTCTCTCTCCTCAAGCTCTCTCTCTTCAAACCCTAATCCTAACCTCTTATGTATTGAGATCAAGGATTAGTAAGACTTGTTAATCCCTAATCAGACTTGATATTCCCTAGGTGACTTTGATTAGCAATTGGAGTAACCTTGTTTTCTCAAGTTAGAGGCAAAGCTTGGAGTAGAAGCTCTCGGGTGAATCGTCTATTACATAGAGGAGGCCGACGAGGAGGTGGTTAACGAGAAGAAGAAGGACTTGGTTCATTAGGTATAGTCTTCTTCCATAGTAGCTTTTTACTCCTATGATTTTATTAGTTATAGTTTAGCAAAGATCCTTTTGGTTAGTCGATGTTAGTTTAAATAAAAAGATTGTTTTTCATATTTCCTCCTCCACGCAACTCGTGGAGTGTACAACGTCGACATACAGTGGTATCAGAGCCTCACTAAACTATAACTAACTTGTTAGCAAAGTTGTTAGAAATTCGATCGCAAAAGGAACCGGAAAAAAACATCAATTTCACCAAGTTTCTTTCGTTTTTAAAACAGAGTCTAAAATTTTTTCAGGGACCCTTTAAATTACAGACAGGGAAACTTAAGAAAACTAGAGAAATTTGGGGTCTCAACTCGGCCAAACCGCCGCGGATCCGCGGCCGATCCAACCGATCCACCGCCGAGTTGAAGCTGAGTCGACTCAAATTTCCCCAGTTACTCTTCTGTGATAATTTTGTTCTTTCTGGAATGTTTTGTTTCTGCTCAAGTCTCATGTGCACAGAGAAGTTTTTGGAGTAGAATCAATTGTGTTTGCTCGATCGAAATTCTACGATGTTTGGCTAATTAGATTATATCTGTGATTTGTATAATGTGTTCGTAAACCTCCCCTAACTACTAGTATGTCGGTTGGCAGGGGGTTGCACATTTCTGTAATGATTTTACTGTTTGTGTTTATGAACTTGATTGGATCGTTGTGATGATTAGCCGGGGTTTGAGATGGGTTATTAAATTCATTCATTCGATGTAAATTGTAATATGATGTTATATTCTTTAGCGGGGTACATCCAGGTTGCGGTTGTAGCCACCGTTGTATTATTTCATTTTCTGATTTTTGCTCCTAGGATAGACCCAAAGTGGGGTGCACAAACTACCGGGTACTTTGAAGTGTTTAGTGGCCTACTCATGTTGTTGAGGGAGACTGCTTCACTTCGGGTACTTTGCGGGTAGTTTGCCGTACCCGTAGGGGTCTAGGGTGGGGTAATGGCTATTCATCACAACTGTGTAATCCGTCTTTCGTTGCAGGCTCAAAGGAAACGCGGATTGCTTGTATATCCAATAATGTTCATCTGTGATCTGGAATGCCTATTATTGCGTCTGACGAATGTACAATATCTATACATGATAGCTATTTAGACATCACTTATGTTTTACACCCGTGCTAGCCCAGCCCCCGCTCTGTCGTTAGTTAAGTAACCTAACGGGTGATGACGGGACCTAGTGGCGAATGTGGATGGCATAAGAGGACGTTGTATTTTCGTTATTTTCTGCAATGATAGGTTAATTGATGGGACGCATTATTTTAATGCAAAGAAAATAAACCAAAGTTGAATCGTTGGAACAGTTTAAAAGAAACCACTCGGTTATTTTTAAAACAGAAGATATTTTTTAATTCCGGAGCTTTAACCACTCCTTTTAAAAGCTATCATGTTCCTTCAGTCATATCAAGTTCACTACGTTCACGGTTTCGCCAAAACCATTCGTAGCCCTCTGTCATTTCATTTGGGTATTCAGTAGTATTCAAGTTATATATTTTGACCAACGCCAAGGCATAGTGTTTGGTTGCTGCTGGGTATTCATTTGTTGCATAGATAGATGAGATAGTTTGGTACAGTCGTATTATCATTTGACCAACGTCAGGGGTATGTACGAATGGGTTCAAATTAACAATATAATGATGGTTAGAACTTGACATGTGACTTATGACATTTTGACCAACGCCAAGGTCATAAGAGCATGGGGCAGAAATTTATATCGAGAATTTCTAAAGAAACTGAAATTTGGAAAGAGATGCATACCATGTGGAGTTTGATGAATGTTGGTAGGATTCCTTCAACATTATCACACGATGATATTTGGATCCCGATTCTACTGTGCATATATGCTACTCATCAGGAGATTCGTCACTTAACGATCAATGTTATAAACCAAGTAGGTGCCAAGAAAAGTGTCAGCGGGGCTACACCCCCAGAGAAAAGAGATTATTTAATTAAGAAACTTCGCAAAAGCGTTGGAAAACCTCCCTCGAAGTACCGACACCGGCCTGGCTGAACGGTTAAGCAAGTATTGTACGGTGAGAATAGTCCTGGCTAGTTCTTCCTTTTTGGTTTGAGGAAGGATTTGAGAAACAGTGGGAGCCATCCAGTTTAGATAAACTAAAAACCACTCTAAACTTGCAAGAGTCTCATGCTAAAGTGTTCCCTCTCTCTCTCATTGCAGCGACCCAAAACTTGATAGGCCTTAAGTTACTATTAGAGAAAAATATATTGACAAGGCCAAACTATAAAGATTAGCTGCGGAATGTCAAGATGGCTTTGACTTATAACAAATTGAGGTATGTCCTTACCACTAAGGCACCTGCTGTCGCTGGTCCTAAATCCAGTAATGCGGATAAGGAAATCCACAAAACCTGGGAGTTAGATTGTGCGAAGGCCAAGTGCATCGTGCTTGCCTCGATGAATAATGAACATCGGAGGAGGCACGAGGATATGGATTTCGAATCCATATTTCTCCATACAAAGGATCTGTATGGAGAGCAATCTCGTATAGCAAGATACAAGACCTCAAAGAACTTGTCTCAGGCGAGGTTGGCCGTCGGATCATCTGTAGGAGAACATGTCCTAAAGATGATTGGCTATATAGAAGATCTCGCAGACATCGGGACGACTTTGGAGAACGAGCTCTATACAGACTTGTTTCTCCAGTCCCTTCCTTCCACCTACGCCCAGTTTATTCTGAATTTCAACATTCAAAGAAAAGAAGTTGAACTTCCAGAACTCCTTAACATGTTGAGGAGTGCAGAGGGCACCTTGCAGAAGGCAAGGGAAACACCCGCTATGTCTGTTCGCGGTGCTTCTTCTTCCGGGTCCAAGGCTAGGGCCAAAGGAAGGAAGAATAAGGCCGCCACCAAACTTAGAGGAGGTGTTAGTAAGATGGGAGTGATGGGAAAGAAAAAGATTGCGGTGCCAGTAGTGGTAAAGGATGAGTGCTTCCACTGTCATAGGAAAGGGCATTGGAAGAAAGATTGCAAGGCTTGGAATGCCAAAAACCAGGAACCGAAGCAAGTTGTGGCTTCGACTTCAAGTGTGTTTGTAATTGAGAATTGTCTGTCAATCAACTCTACTTCCTGGGCATTGGATACCGGATCAGAATCTCATATATGCAATTCATTGCAGGCACTGAGAAACCGTAGAGTGCTGAAGGTTGGTGATATGACCCTCTAGGTTGCTAACGGAGCTAGCGTAGGAGCTGTGTCCGTAGGGCATTATCACCTTGGATTGACGAGAGGACATATTTTAGTTTTGCATAACTGTTTTTGTGTACCAAGTTTAACGTGTAATATCATATCAGTTTTCTTGTTATCAAAAGAAGGTTATGATTTCACGTTTGTAAGCGATGTTGTTAACATCCACCTAAATCATGATTTGATTAGGTCCGGTACGCTGGATAACGGTATATATGTCTTAAGCCAATTACAGATTTTCAATGTCTAGAACACACAAAAAAATGTCTCTAGATTTAAATAAAGCTTTCTTATGGCATTGTAGACTAGGTCACATCAATGAGACAGGGTTAACTAAGTTACATAGAGAAGGATATTTGGATTCATTCGAATATCAATCTTATGCCACTTGTCAATCATGTCTCAAAGGAAAGATGACAAAGACTTCATTCACTCGACATGGAGTAAGAGCGAGTGAGCTCTTAGGACTCATACTCAGCGATGTATGTGGTACAATGTCTACACATGCAAGAGGTGGTTTTTCATATTTCATTACTTTTACGGATGATTACTCTAGGTACGGATACATTTTCTTAATGAAACATAAATCCGAGGCTTTTGAGAAATTCCAAGAATATAAGAATGAAGTAGAAAACCAAACCGGCAAAAGTATCAAGACACTGAGATCTGATCGAGGTGGTGAATAGTTAAGTGCCGAGTTCCTAAGTTACCTAAAAGAGAAAGGAATTCTCTCTCAGCTTACTCCTCCATACACTCCACAGCATAACGGTGTATCAGAAAGACGGAATCGAAACCTATTGGATATGGTACATTCTATGATGAGTAATGCTGAGTTACCACGATCTTTCTGGGGTTATGCGCTAGAATCAGCTGCATATCTTTTGAACAGGGCTCCTACCAAGACTGTGCCTACCACACCATATCAGATGTGGAGTGGGAAGAAACCCTATCTTCAGTATCTAAAGATATGGGGATGTCCAGCTTTTGTTAAAAAGCAGCATGCGGACAAACTCGAGGCACGATCAGTACAGTGTAAGTTTGTGGGATATCCAAAGAACTCCAAGGGGTATTATTTCTATTACGCAGAGAAACAAAAGGTTTTTGTTTCTCGTAATGCCCATTTTCTAGAACAGCAGTTTTTAGAAAAGGAAACAAGTCGGAGCGAAATAGAACTGGAAGAAATTCCAGAACCACAAGGTACTACTGAAAGTTTGGTAGAACCAGTAGTTCAAGAAGAACAGGACATTCCCGCACCCCTCCGCAGGAGTAGTAGGCCGTCTCATCCACCTAAGAGATACTACGATTTTCTCATAGATGGGGACAGAGAGGATTGCATCATTGATAATGATGAACCTACTAGCTTCCAGCAGGCTATCCAGAGCGGCGACTCGGTACGATGGCTTGATGCAATGCGGACCGAGATGGAGTCCATGTACACCAAAAAAGTATGGACTTTGGACTTTGCTCCAGATGGGGTAAAACCCATAGGATGCAAATGGATCTTCAAGAAAAATATTGGTGTAGATGGACAGGTGGAAACGTATATGGCTAGACTTGTTGCAAAGTGTTTTCGTCAATGACCTGGTTTGGACTAGGACGAAACTTTTTCTCCATTGGCTATGTTCAAATCCATTCGGGTCCTTCTTGCTATTGCCGCCTTCCATAATTATAAGATCTGGCAGATGGACGTGAAGACGACTTTTCTAAATGGTAATTTAGAAGAGTGCGTCTATATGGATCATCTAGAAGGCTTCAATCAGAGTGGGAGCAGCGGGAAAGTGTGCATGTTGCTTAAGTCCATTTATGGACTAAAGCAGGCATCGCGGAGTTGGAACATCTGTTTTGATGAAACGGTCAAAGAATATGACTTTATCAAAAATCCAGATGAACCATGTATATATAGTAAAATTGTAGCATGAACTGTCGTATTCCTTGTCATGTACGTGGATGACATTCTATTGATAAGAAATGACATTCCTATGCTACAATCTGTCATAGGATTCTTGTCACACAGGTTCTCCATGAAAGACCTGGGTGATGCCTCTTACATTCTGGGGATCCGGATCTATCGTGATAGATCCAAGAGGATGTTGGGACTTTCGCAGTCCTGGTATATCAACACTATACTGAAAAGATTCAGTATGGAAGACTCTAAGCGCAGTAGTTTACCGGCTTATCACGGAATCACCCTATCCAAAGAGATGTCTCCCAAGACTGATTTGGAAAGGGATCGCATGTCTATTATACCCTACGCTTCTGCGATAGGCTCTATAATGTATGCGATATTGTGCACCAGACCAATTATAGCTTACGCACTGAGCGTAGTAAGCAGGTATCAATCAGACCCAGGGGAGAAGCACTGGATAGCAGTAAAGAACATTCAAAAGTACCTAAGAAGGACTAAGGAGATGTTCTTGGTTTACGGCGGAAAAGACCTCAAGCTCGAGGCTTTTGCTGATTCCGGCTTCCAAAGTGACAAGGATGACTCCAAGTCCATGTCAGGTTATGTCTTTACCCTCAATGGAGGGGCGGTGTGCTGGAAGAGTTCCAAGCAGGACACCATTGCTGACTCGACGATGGAAGCGGAGTATATTGCTGCTTGCGATGCCGCAAAAGAAGCGGCTTGTATGAAGAAGTTCCTCACAGAACTTCAGGTGGTTCCTACCATTGTTGATCCAATACCGCTGTATTACGACAACAACGGAGCTATAGCTTTAGCGAAGTAACCCTGGTCCCATCAGAAGTCCAGACACATCTTAAGGCGGTATCACCTGATCAGGGAGATCCTAGATTGCCGGGAGATCGAGGTCCGGAGAGTTGCTACAGAGGAGAACACTGCTGATCCATTCACAAAGGCCTTACCTCAGATTCAGTTCGAGAGGCTACTCGAGATGATCGGTCTTCGATATGCCAGTACATGGCCTTAGTGCAAGTGGGAGATTGTTAGTGTATATGCCCTAGGGGCCATTATTGTATCATACTAGCTTGTATATTACTTAATGGAAGGTTGGGATATTCACAGTTATATTAACAGTCTTGCTAAACATGGTAGTATGCTACTTGGTTATATCTATCTTAATATGTGTGTATGTATTGATAGAGCCCTTAGGATCTTGCTTGACTACCAGCATTGTGATGGCAGTCACACTAGTGGAGGCTGGGTAGTCTACAAGCACATCCTTTTTCAGGTCCCTAGTCGTAGGATTATCGAGACAGGGCATCGATACTCCGGAGTAGACTGGTGTGTACGCTTCTCATCCCAGTTGGGGAGATGGTCTGTCCCACAGCCATCAGTACATCATAATGGAGATAGTATACATGTGCTCGTTGGGTTACGGGTACACCGGACAGGACTCGCCGGGAACTGTTGGTTGGTATTATACCCGTCGTCAGTTAACAGTTCCCAGGTGACATGAGTACAGCATAGTCCGCAGACTTGACACCGCTACTTCGCCTTGAGTGTGTCCCACTTTTCTTAGATTGCTACCCTACCATGGCTCATAAGAGTCATGTAAGCAGGTAGCATTTAGGTGCAGTCCCGAGCACTTGGAGGTAGTAGTGGTTAGGCAGGATTCGTCTCTCCCGGTATTGGGAGTTGATATCGTGCTGTATCTGGAGAGCCATTACGCAAAGTCCCTGGCCAGGGCAAGCGAGATTTACTGGTAAGTTTTTTAATAGTTTCTCAAGGTGTAATGGGCTTCGCTCTGACATGAGTTATACCGCTTTTAGGGGACTGACGCTTGCCGCCTTCTTGGCGCGATATGCGATAGTCCTAGACGAACAGACCGTACTGTATGGAGATTGTCACATCAGGCTCAGTAGGAGTTCGGATGGGTTTCCTCATCGGCCTTCTTATCGACATCTACCTGGGGACCGTGACGTACAGCTAGTGCCGCTTGCGGTCTGTGGTTAAACCCACTGCCAGCGTAGTAGTCGAGTCTTTAGAGTCCCACACAGAGAGTTTCCCTGCTCCGGGCGAAACGATATAGAGGTCGTATCGTTTTACGACAAGGGTTCGGACGCATACGTGTTTTTACGCACGTACGATGTTCTGACAGTTTTTACTAGCCGTCTTTGGTTTAAGCCAGATTCTAGTATCGGATTATTGGATTTATACAGTCTAAAGTTTTTCCGTGTTTTCACGGATAGGAGGGGCGTTCTCGTAATTTGGCGAGAAGCTTCTAGAAGGATGATGGCTTAGGGGCTAAGGTGGCATTTGCATTTATTGATTTAGTGACTCATTTGTGTGATTCATTCATGTAGTTAATGGTGCATTTAATGACTAATAACTCATGAGACGAATCACTCATAATGAATAAATAAAGCATGGTTGATAAATCATTTGATTATTCATTTAATAAATCATTATGCTTCATATATTCAAATGATATCATTATTTCATTTCATTCTAACTCTCACCTTCTCTCTCCTCAAGCTCTCTCTCTTCAAATCCTAATCTTTGTTAGTTATATGTATGCCCTAGAGGCCATTACTATACATAGGATGTATATTGTAGTGGATGCTTGGACGTATTTAGGGAGGACTTTCTTGCTCGACATGATAGTATGCTATCTGGTTGCTCTTTACCTTAATGTGTACACTGATTGTCTCTCTGATACATGTTGGTAAAGCCCTTAGGATGTGTACTTAACTACCTGGACTATGATGCGGATCATACTAGTGGGGACATGGTAGTCCATAAGTACATCCTTCAAGGTCCCTAGTCGTGGGTGTATCGAGACGGGGCATCGATATACCAGAGTAGACTAGCGTATACCATCTCGACCCATACAGATGGGCGATGGATGATCCTATATCCATTGGTGTTTGACATTGGAGATGATATACGGGTGCTCAGTGGAGACTGGGTACACTGGACGGACTCGCCGAGAACTCCCAGATGGTATTATACCTTACGTCAGATGGCAGTTCTCTGGTGACACTGGTACAGAGTAGTCTGTTGACCCGAGATCGTCATAGAGTCTTGTGTGGTTCCCACTGTGCTTTGATTTCCACCTTACCACGTCCAAGAGGGCATGCAAAACGGTGGTTTTTGGGTACAGTCCCGAATCACATAGAGGCAATGAGCGATAGGAGGGGATTCGTCTCTCCCGGTATAGGGAGTTGATGTTTCGCTGTGTTCGATTGGCTATAACCGGAAATCCCAGGCCAGGGTTGCTGAGATTTACTGGTAAGTGTTACCAGTAGTTTCTCGAACTGTTATAGACCTCATATCAACACGACTTATCGAGCTATTGGGGTCTGACGTTTACCACCCCTAGGCGAGATATGCGACATATCAGACGAACAGACCGGACTGTACGGTAAGTGTTACTGGTTGGATTCACAGGAGTTTGAGCGGGCTTGCTCGTCGATCTTCTGATCGCTCAATACCCGGGTGGCCGTTACGTTTAGCAGACCGCTTGCGGTTTGTGGGTGTTTGATATGATCATCACCTGCTGCCGGCGTATTGACGAGTCTTTAGAGTCCTACACAGAGGTTTCCTGGCTCAAGCGAAACGAAATAGGAGCGCATATGAGATATGTGCGGGACCGAGAATAATGCGTGTATGTGATACCGTATTCTATTCTCGCGATGAATGTATCGATTGGTTGTATGCGATATAACCTAGTTATCGAATCAAGGATTGATTCGATAAGCCGATACATTGGATATTGTCGGTTATATGCGATATGACCGGATCGTTAAATCAAGTGTTGATTTAATGATTTAATGTATAATTATATATTTGATATATTACTCTGCATTAACTAGTATTTGTTCACTTTAAATGGATTTTCTCATTTGAAATACACAAGTTGTATATGTGATATACTTTTGTGCACTTGTTTCTATCATGTTTGATGATACATGCTAACTTGGGTTTGTGTGTGTGATTAAACCATGGTTATGTTAATGGTTAGGGTTTTGTTTATTTACTTATTTATTTATTTATTTATTTTGGCTTAAGATAAAATGGTGGCTTTATTTGGATTTTGTTGAAGCTTCATGAAGCTTTGAAAAAGCTTTGACCATTTTGTTTTATTCCTTAAACCTAACCATTAAACCTAACACTAGTTTATTATCTACACTTGACCATGGTTGCTATATGAAAAGAATGACTTATTTTCTATTTTCCAATTAATTCTTATCATATTCTTTTTCTTCTTCCTCTTCTTCTTCAAGAAGAAAAAGCTTGCAAGCTTCAATGGTAACTTGAGAAAAAGAGTGAGAAATCCAATTCTAAAGTAAACCCACTTCCTATTTCTTCATCCTCTACCACTTGCAAAGTAGTATAGGGTGTTTTCTTCACAAGTTTCATGGCTTGGTGAAGTTGGAGCTTGATCTTGTGTTGCCTCGACGTAGATCATCTTCGGCATCGAAGTCGATGACCTAGCCCGCCCATTTCTCCGATGAAGCCGACGCTAGAGCCCGGGATCCGGTGATTGCAGCGAGGGGACTTCATCACGGAGCTATGGAGGTGGAGGACCGGATCTACAAAGGTTGTATTTCTGTTCACTTAGTTAAGTTGTTAACTAGTTGCATGTTTCGCCTATTCTCTAGTTAACGATCCGTATTAGGGTTTCTCGGCACTTGTAATTTTTGAAATTGGCATGGTTGATGCATTGTGAGACCTCACCAGTGTGCCTAGGAACCCTACAGTGGTATCAGAGCTACTAGGCATTGGATGTCGACCTATGGGGGGTTCTCACTGTGTGACTGTGTGGCGAAGCATAGGCTCTTACCCCCTGGGTGTCCCAAGACCGGAAGGTGTTCCTGCTGGTTGTAGTCCTCGTGAGGGGGCATGCGTAAAAAGTAGCTGCTGAGGGACCCGTTGGTGCCACGGTGACCCCATTGGATGGGGTGGCTGCCTGACCTACAGTGGTATCAGAGACTAGCTAGAGCCTTAGGCAATGCGTAGACGGAGTTAGAAGTCCGATCGAACCGAAACCCTAATCCAAATACGCTCTCTGTACATTTTTTGAAATCGGGGATTTTGGAGAATTAAAAATATGCAGAAAAATCAGCAGGAGTTTCCAAGAATTACTGTGAAGCCCGTACTCATAATTCCATCAAAGCGCGGCGGAACCGCGGCATTAGCATGGCTAATGCGGCAGTTCCGCGGCCCTTTAGTGGCTTCTTCAATTCATTTTTGCACAGTAATTCCTATATTTTGGTGCTGTATTTTCTGGAAATTTTTAACTTCTACTCAAGAGTTGAGTTTTTTGGGTAGTATTAGGAGTTTGTAGATTCGATCGGATTATCAAACTTTGTCTATGTGTTTTTCCGGATAGTTTTAGAATATGTTAAAAAGTTCGACCGGATATAAATACCCACTTTTTCCCTTGCCGGGAAATTTCCAATTATTGGATATTTCCGTAGTTTAATCACGTTCTAAGTAGTGCAAGTAACGCGATGGTCCCTCTAGAAGACAACAAACCTTAACTCGATTATGTGAACGTCTTGAACTGCCCTTTGAACCTTAGGGTTTGGGGCAGTACGGCGTGCCACATGTGAGGCGTTGGCTTGACCCTTCTACGGCTGGACCGTTGGTACTGAGGCATGAACTGGATGTTTTTAAACTTGTTTCGTGTGTTGATCGGTTTCGAGAAAACTTAGGTGTTTGGATGTTCGATCGGAAAGTTTAACATTTTCTATTTATCTGGAATGGGATACAATACTTGGAATCCACAAGTAGTTATGAGATAACTGAATGAATGTTATAAACATAACAGTTTAGTCTCACTTGATCGGTTGCCACGGAATTTTGATGTGATCAAAAGTCCGTCGCAATCACGTAGCGTACGCGGATACTCGCCGGTAAACTTAATAGACAGCCTCACCCCATAGCCCCGACCAAGTGACTGTAGGAGAACCCCGTCGCCGAAAGCATCCGTTCGGGTGCTCGCGGCAGCGGTGTTCCGCCTTGGTGTACTTCGTTGACGGTGTCGGGGGTGCGGCCGCCTACTAAAGTTTGCGACGAACATTCAATTAGGATGTCGGGAATCTTGTTGAATTGGCCGACTTGATATTGAAAAGTGTTTTCGATAATGAGACTAAAATGCGGGGTTTATAATTGATAGGCATGTGATGTCTAAGGAATTCATTTGATTAGGCATGCAATGTCTAAAGAGTTTGCGGTTTCCAACTGTTGTAGTTTTACATATTCTTTTCTGTGACCGTAAGTATAATATGTGATATCGCCGGTTTCATTGCTATATGTAACCGACAATTGGGATGCGCAAATTTACTTACGTTGATGACATGTGTTGTTATGTGTTGCTGGATATGTTACATTAGATCGTCGTGTTTGAATAGCCGGGTTTTTTTTATGTGAGATGAGTGTTTTTCATTTTCATTCATGTAAAAACTTGTATGTAATATTCTTTTATTGGGGCACTTCCAGGTTGCGGAAAATGTCACCCTTTGTATATTATTTACTTTTCCGCACTAGGATAGACCCAAGGAGGAGGGCACAAGTAACCGGGTTCTGGAGTCCAGTGGGAGACCAACTCGAGGAGTCAAGTCCGGGTCTCCTAACTCTAGAATTGGTAGGGTTGCTTGCCGCTCTCGTAGGGATCTAAGGGTGTGGGTTTGGCTATTCATCGCGACCGTGGAATCCGTGTTTTATACTAGCTCGTATTGAAAACACGGACGTCCTAGTATATCCAATATTTCATATGTTTCTTCTGCTGCGATATCTGTGATGTGATCATGTGATGTTCTGTGATAAATACTGTATATAGTATATATGATATATTATATAGCCGTTACTTATGTTTTACACCCGCGCTAGCCCTGCCCTGCTCTGCCGTTAGTTACCTAACCTAACGATGCACGAGGGGATATCGAGGCGAATACGGATGGCAAAAGTGTACGTCGTATTTATCTGTGATGTTTAGGTACTTAAATGATGGGACTTCATTAATATGATTAATGAAAGAAAAAGAAACCTAAAGATGTCGTGGAATCCAATTTCAAAAATAAAACAGGTAGCTACAGTTCTTGCTTTGCACAGCGGTATATATGATATATCCTGCACCTTATTCGATAAGGAAAGGACCGAGATCCCTTCACCGGGAGTGACTCCTTTAGCTATAACTGGCAGATGCTACAACACTCGGTTTGTCTTTTGATTGCTTCTATAGTTTCTGCTTTGCACAGTGATATATATGATATATCCCGCACCTCATTCGACGAGGCAAGGACCGACGATCCCTTTACCGGGAGTGACTCCTTTAGCAAAACTAGAAATGCCTCAAAAACACTCCATTTCAAAATTCATTTTATTCTACAACGATATCAAGTTCATTACGCAATAGGTTTTCAGAAAAACTTGTCGTAGCCCTCCGTCATTTCAGATAAGTACTAGTTAATATTCGTGCTGCGGTAGTTTGGCCTCCGTCAAGACGTAGTGTACGGTAGCTAACTAGTGCTTATCTGCTAGCATATGATGCGATTGGATTAGGGTATTCGTACGGCGTTGTTTGGCCTCCGTCAAGGGTCGTGCGGGTGGGTTTAATTCAATCAGGAAATGACGGGTTGAACTTGACTAGCGGACTATAGGTAGTTTGGCCTCCGTCAAGGTCATAGGACGCTAGGGGCAAAATAATATCGGGAATTTCAACTGTTGAAATTTGCAATGAGATTGCATACCTTCTATGAGATAGTTGGATCCCGATACCCGCTGCGATTAAGAGTTACTCCTGGGAGAGTTTTACACATTACAATTAGCCGATCAAGTAGGTGTCTAGAAAGGTGTCAACGGGATTACGCCTCTGGGAAAACGAGGTTTACATTAATTAGGTTCAAAGTACCGACACTGGCCTGGCTGAAAGATTGGCGAACTTGTAGCGTGTAATTAATCCCGGCTAGTCTTTCCTTTTAGGGTTTGAAAGAAGATTTGATTAAAACAGTGGGAGCCATCCTGATTAGATAAAATAATAACCAATCTAATCTTGCAAGAGCATACGCTGAGTGTTTTCTTCTCTCTCTCTCCTGGTAGAGACCATATCACGCCTTAACCAAGATAATAAAACAGATATATTTACTGAACCCGCTTGTTATACTGAGCTGGGGAACGTTGGTCCCGCTCCAACTTATAATTGTTATAAGACAGAGTAGGAAATTAGGGAATACCATATTTCCCGTGCCGCCCAAACAAAGAAAGTGCATGCTGATGCATCATCTTCAGGTGTGTTCATTACATAGAACTGTTTCTCAGTATTCTTTACGTCCTGGGTATGAGATACCGGATCAGGATCTGTTCATAACAGAATATTGCATTTTATACCGCCCATTCTTACGCTCGTTTGTTTATAGGCAGGTGCTTTTAATCCGTGTTTGCTACATATTTACAGGCTACAGGTTCCTAGTCCAAAATAATGCAAATGATACAAAATCGCTACTGTTACGCCAAAATCCAGGACATCTGTTGCCAGCAGAAAAAAGCCGGGTTCCGATCATCCGTATCCGTCCAGTGCCGCGTACCTGTTCCAGAGACAAGACAAATGACAGTGGTCATTCATGTCTCAGACAAGCACAAAGCACGAGAGGGGCAGCACAAAGCATGAGAGGGTCAAACACAAAGCACGAGAGGGACATGCACAGAGCACGAGAGGGTATGGTGCATTCAATGCATAAAGTGTTGATGTGATTCAAAAATTCAAAAATTCAAACTTCCCTCCAAATTTTGGATGAATTCAAATTCAAATTGAAGGAAAGGTCTTGTTCTTTTGCCTATAAAAGGAAACCATTGGGTAAGTGAGAAGGAGTCCAATTTTGCCATACATTGTATCATTCTTTTGCTTAGCTTCCCCTTGAGGTCCTTGCCTTCTCTTGATCTTTCAACATCTTCATTGAGCTTGAAGGTTTAAGGGTTGGTTATTGATCTCAAGGGTTGTATCATTATGAAATCAATAAAGCTCTTCTCTTTTGTGCTTCATTTCACATGAGTTCTTTACCCTTCTCTTGACCTTGCAACCTCTTGATTGAGCTTGCAAGTTTAAGGGTTGGCTATTGATCCCATGGCTTATCTTGAGTTCTATGGTTCTTAGTGTTACTTTCTTGCTTATCTCTTTCTTGCATTTTTCATTCTTGTCTTTTATTACTTGCAATTTATTACCATGCACATTAATTACTTGCTTGTAATCTTTTCTTTTCTTTGTTTATCTTTTCTTTTGCTCTTTTTGGTTTGTTTTGTGAATGGTTGTTAATATGGTGTTGTTAGGATGAAATACGATATTGTAAGTTAACGTTTCGTTCCTCATTTCCTTTTCCCGTTATTTTCCTTTGAACTCCGCCCAAACGTTACGCAAGCGCTCCGTTAGGCACCCTACCCTACCAAGGTAACGGTGATTCCTAACCGCGACCGGTTGCGTTCGGTTTGGCCGGAGGCGAAAGCAAGAGACAAGAACGGAAGGAGAAGGGTCAATAAGCCGGATTCCACGAATACCGTGCTTAAATCCCCTAATCCACGTTGTTGCCGATTGCTCTAGTTTCAACTGGTCAAGACCCGGCTCAAAGGTTTTGAATACGGATTTCCTTAGCTTACACTTTCGTATCTTTTCCTAACAACTTTACTTGTTCATATAACATATAGGGTAGATAAGAACAATTCCACCTACGCGCATTAACTCGTAACGACAAGAACGTAAAACGCTTCGTCTCCCTGTGGATCGACCCGTGCTCAACCGGCTAGCTGCAAAGCGACACCGTCTTGATTGCGGTTAACTAAATTCATATCAATCAAATGGCGCCGTTGCCGGGGAAACGGTAGCGTATTTTCTTTCTTGTTATTCGGGTTAATATTCTTTTTGTATATATTTATAAAAAAAATATCTTTTTGTTTTTTTTTGATAATTTTTGTGAGCAAGTCTGCAGGTTTTTGCGGATTTGCAAACGGCGATTGTGGGAAGCAAAGTGTGCATTCAAGGCTAAGGTGATTGCAAAGTATAGTGCCAAATATCCGTGTAGTTTGACCCGCGCAAGCGAACTTTTCAAGCTTGCCGGATTTGATTCAACGGGGGTTTCCTAATGTTGGATATATGTATGCCCTAGAGGCCATTATGTGATAGTGGATGTATCTATACATGTATATATATTCAGTTTGCATTCTTGCTCAACATGATAGTATGCTATCTGGTACTTCTTTATCTGACATGTTTATTTGATCATGCTTCTATTCATTCATACATGCTGATAAAGCCCTAAGGATATCGGCTTGACTACTCTGATTATGATGGAGATCATACTAGTGGGACATCTGTAGTCTATAAGCATATCCTGAAATGTCCCTAGTCGGAGGTGTATCGAGACGGGGCATCGATATACCAGAGTAGACTAGCGTATATGATACTAGACCCATGTGATGGGCAATGGATGCTCCCACATTCATCGATGTTTGACATCAAGATCATATACGGGTGCTCAGTGGTGACTGGGTACACTGGACGGACTCGCCGAGAACTCCTATATGGAATTATATCTATCGTCGGATAGCAGTTCTTAAGTGACACTGGTACAGGTTAGTCTGTAGACCCGAGATCGTCATAGAGCCTTGTGTGTTCTCCCACTGTATTTTGATTGCCACCCTACCACGGCTCTACTGAGTCGTGCAAACAGGTGGCCGTTGGGTACAGTCTCGAGACACACGAAGGCAATGAGCGATAGGAGGGGTTTCGTCTCTCCCGGTATTGGGAGTTGATGCTGTGCTGTGCTCGACTGGTTATAACAGCAAGTCCCTGGCCAGGGCTGCTGAGATTTGCTGATAAGTGTTATCAGTAGTTTCTCGATCTGTTATAGACCATTCACCGACACGACTTATTGAGTTATTGGAGTCGAGGTGACCATCCCTAGGCTCGATATGCAGCATATCTGACGAAGAAACCGGACTGTACGGTAGTGTTGCCGGATGGCTCGACGGGTGTTGTAGCAGGTTCGCTTGTTGTCTTCTGATCGCTCAATACCCGGGTGGCCGTTACGTTTAGCGGACCGCTTGCGGCTTGAGGGTACTTGATATGATCATTACCCTCTGCCGGCGTATTGACGAGTCTTAGAGTCCCACAGAGGAGTTACCCAGTCCAGGCGAAACGTTGTGGTGCGCATATGCGATATGCGCATGCACCCGATTGAAATGTGCGTATATGATACCGAACATTGATCGGGTGAACTGCTTTTGGTGGGGTCATATGAGATATGACCGGATTGATAAATCAAGTGTTGATTTATCTTTTAACCATTAGTTTTCTCACTCAAAACCTTTCTAGGGTTTGATGGATGTATGCATGCATGCATGTGTTTCTTTCTTCTTTTCTAGTTTTATGCACATGTAGATGTGCATACATGTACACATACATACATCAAACTATCATGGTTGATTATATATGGAAATGGTGGCAATATAAGCCTCACACCATAGATTATACAATGGATAATTATTTAATTTTGGTTTTAAAAAGAAAATGAAAAGGAAAGGATAATTATGCTAGTTTCTACATGCTTCTTTTAACCTAACCATTCTCACCCACCACTAAACCATGGTTATCTTTTCCTTTATCATTCTAAACCCAAGTTAAATTAATCATCTATCATTTAATCATGGTTGGAGTCAAGAAGGAATAAATATATATAGTGATATTTATTTTCTTTTGCAAGTTAACCTTATGGTTATCTTTTTATCTCTTGAAGAAAAATAGCCATCATTTTCATCCTTCTTCATCTTCTCCTCTCTAATTTTTTCTAGTGAGAAAAACACAATCAAAGAAAGGTTTTTGAAGTGAGATCCAAATCCACAACAACATTCTACACAAGCTTAGCCGTTTTGTTTAGAGTGTTATCTTCGGTTTGACGAAGTAGTGAGCTTGGACGGAGATCTCCGCGGTGGATCATCGTGGACACAAGGGGAGTTCAAGAGGACCTCGTTTCAACACCAAAGAGCCTAAGGAGCGAAGCAAAAACGGGAGCTACAAAGGTTGTAGCCTTCAAACCCTAACTTTTGTTAGCTTTAAGTTAAGTAAACCCTAATTTTCTAGGATCTATCCTTTGCATGTTAGTTTAGCACCTTAAAAATTAAAACTTTGGGTCATGTGATGCTTCAAAACTCTTCATAGGGTGCTATACTAACCTTACATTGGTATCAGAGCCGACCTAGAACATTAGGCTGTTGGAGATAGTGCCCTCAGAGTCAATTATTGGATCACAGGCACGTGATTGCAATGATTGAGGGTGGACCTATCCCGGTAGGACAGTCTTACTCGAGATGATAGTTTGCTATCTGGTTTACCTTTATCATCGTGTACTGCTTTAGGTGACCTGACAGGTCGCTATTGCACGTTGATAGAGCCCCTAGGATTCTTGCTTGACCACCAGCAGTATGAGGGCGATCATATAAGTGGGAGCTGAGGTCTACAAGCATATCCTTAAAAGGTCCCTAGTCGTAGGAGTTTCGAGACAGGGCATCGATTCTCCAGAGTAGACTAGTGAATACAGTCGAGACCCCGACGAGGGGCGGTGGCCGGTCTCACAAGCCACTGGTGTCAGTTGGTTCACCTAAGATGTATACAGGTGCTCATTGGGTTATGAGTACACCGGACAGGACTCGCCGGGAACATGCTAGTTGGTCTTATACCTGATGTCAGATAGCAGTTCCCAGGTGACATGTGTACAGGTTAGTTCATCGACCTGGGGATCGTCATTTGTCTCGTGTGACTTCCCACTGTGCTTTGATTACTACCCTACCACGGCTCAAAGGAGTCGTGCAAACAGGTTTTAGTTGGGTACAGTCCCGAGCCACATGGAGGCAGTGAGCGGATCTTCGGGGGTTCGTCTCTCCCGGTATTGGGGGTGAGGTCGCGCTGTGTCTAGGAGAGCCATTACACGAAGTCCTTGGCCAAGGCAGGAGATTTACTGGTAGGTATTCCAGTAGTATCTCAGGGTGTTCTGGGCTACACTCTGACACGACTTGTACCGCTTTTGGGGGTCTGACTTTTACCCACCCCCTAGGCCCGACATACGATGCTCATAGACGAACGGACCGGACTGTACGGATATTGTCACTGACAGGCTCAGTAGGGTGTCAGGATGAGTTCACTCATCGACGTCCCTTTTAGTCGATAGCTGGTGGCCCGTCACGTATTGGCTTATACCTCTGACGTGCTAGTGGTTAAATCCACAGCCATAGTATTGACGAGTCTTTAGAGTCCACCACACTTTCAGTTACTCAAGCTTTCGGGCGAAACGCTGTAGAGGCCGTATGGAGATATGGCAGGGTCCGATCAGATACGTGCGGTATTGCACGGTTCAGGATCGGACGGTTTGTACTAGAGGCCGTATGGATATATGGCAGGGTTCGATCAGATACGTGCGGTATTGCACGGATCAGGATCGGACGGATATTACTAGCCGGCTTTAGTTTAAGCCGGATCCTAGTTTAGTACAGTGTAGATTTTGTCTCATTGCATTTGTATCCGGACGGAATACAGATGCGGGTGTGTATGCACAGTATGGGGTTTTCCTGTAATTTATTACGGGACCAGTTTTCTGGAGTTGCCAGTTTGCATTCCGTTCCGGCCGGTTTTCCTTTGTTCTTTCCCGGCCGGACTTTATCTGATGGAGGGTGTTATTTGCAAGTTTGCAAATAACACATTGTGGAGGATTTATTTGCAAGTTGATTTATTATGATAGCATCTTTTTGATTCCATTCTCTTCACTTGCTTTTTGTTAATAAGAAAGGATTAGATGTGATTAGAGTTTGATGTGAGATGGTTATGATCATGTTTGTATGTGGTCACTCTCTCTCTTTTCCTACACTCACCTCCCTCTTGCTTTCATATTCTTTTTCCTCCACCATTTTATTCTCACTTGATGGAAGAAGTTTTTCCATGGTTGAGAGAAAGAAAAAGATGAGAGTTTTCATTCTCGAGAGTTTCATTTCTTGATCTCATTTCATGTTAAGAAAAATGCAAGCACCATTTTTCTTATCTTGTTTCCTCCATCATCTTCAAATGGCAACCACCCCAAAAGAGACTATGATTCTACACTACACTTCCTACAGCAAATCTTGGACGCGTCGATTCGCCAGCTTCGCGCCCGAGTTGCCTCGGTATTGAGGTGGGAGCCCGTAAAAGCTACAGGCGATGTGGTGCCCTTTCCGACGAGGAGGAGACGGACGGAGATCCCGCGAGAAGATCGGAGTGGAGATGAAGACCGGAGGACTCGGATCAGTCGGTACATCTCTTCCCTTTCTTGTTAGTAGCTTAGACTTGTTAATGGTTACGATTCGGAGTTTAGTGCGCGGTGGTGCCGGTTTGCAAAGTCCGCAAAAATTAAAGTTTTTCACCGCTTCCGCATTCCGGCGTCGGATTGACGGCCGGGGCGCCGCCGTGCACTTACAATGGTATCAGAGCCTCCCCATTAACTTAGTCTAGCTTTGTGTAATGTGTTTTTCAGTTCCGATCGATCGAAATGTCCAAAAACTCGTATTTGTTCACATCAGTTTCTGTTGAAATATTTTGGACTCGAAAAATTTTTCAGGTTGTAAAATATTGATATACTGGAAAATCTAAGAGCTCTGTAAAAATTCGACGAAGTAACTCCACAGTGGGAGCGCGGAACCGCCGCGAAAACCCCCTTCCCGCCGCCCTTCCGCCGCACACTGTGGAGATCACTTCACCAATTTTTTACAGAGGCCTTCTGGGCTTAAAATATGGGTTTTGGAATATTAAAATTGGGCCAATTATTTCTGTGAGTGCTACAGTATTGCTTGGGGCCCACTTGTTAATTTTTTGATTGATCGGATATTTTAAACACATTTTTCACAGTATTTACATTATATCTGCGACCGTGAATGTCACTCGATCGGTAAATCCGGTCTAACTGCTATAGCCCGGTTAGACGGATTTGCGAACGTGACTTTCACGTTGATGTTCTGTTTTTGCTGTGATGTTGCGGATCGGTCAGTGGGGATAGCCTGGATGCATTGCTAGTACTGTGCTGTTGTATTATGTACATTTGATATTGCGGGGCGAGCGTCCGACATGTGGACTGCCGTCACTGCCTGTTTGTATTATTCTCTTGGGGCACGACCTGGTTGCGGTCGATGTACCCGGTGTATGTATATTTTACATTCTGTACTAGGATTACCCCGCGGAGGGGTGCACGGATAGCCGGGTTCTAGAAGGCAACAAGCCCGCATCTCATGGCATTGGGACGGAGGGGGCTTCACTCCAGGATTGGCTGGCTATTCGCCGCACTCGTAGGGGGTATAGGATTTCATTGCACAGGCTATCCACACGACCAGGGGATCGTCGGGTTTCAGTAGTGGCTCTGTGAAACCCGGGGATCCCAGATATCTGTATTGTTCTGTGATGCTGTACATTTCTGTGATGTTGCATTTTATTCACGCCTTGAGCGAAATACTATATATTGGTATATATATTAGTAGATGTTGTATATGTTTTACATCCGCGCTAGTCCAGTCCCCGCTCTGCCGTTAGTTAGCTAACCTAACGGGTGATGACGGGACCCAGTGGCGAATGCGGATGGCATATACGTACGTCAGTATATTTTCGTTCTTTGTGGTGTGATTAATTGATGGGACTGCATTGATTTGGATCAATGCAAGATAAGCAAACATAATCTGATGTTGTTGGAACACTTTTCAAAAAGCTGTTATTGCAAGGACGTTCACTTTTGTTTTGCATCGTGGTATTCATTTGGAATATCCTGCTCCTCAGTCGACGAGGCAAGGGCCGAGATCCCTTCACCGGGAGTGACCCCTTGGACAGAAGTTTGCGTCAGGGCATTAACTTCACTATAGCCGATTACTTTTGCTTTGCATCGTGGTATTCATTTGGAATATCCTGCACCCCATTCTACGGGGAAAGAGCCGAGATCCCTTCACCGGGAGTGACCTCTTTAGTAAAGGTTTTCGTCACTATATTTTCTAAAAAGCTATCCGTTCCTTCAACGATATCAAGTTCATTACGTTAAAGGTTTTCGCCAGAAACCATTCGTAGCCCTCCGTCGTTTCATATGGGTAGTCAATAGTATTCAAGCTGTGTTTGTTGGCCATAGTCAAGGCACAGTGTTTGGTAGCTGTTGGTTATTCATATGCAGCATAGATAGATGCGTTGGTTTGGGACAGTCGTATAGCCTTGTTGGCCTTAGTCAAGGGCTTGTACGGGTGGGTTCAAATCAACCTGGACAATGACGGGTAGAACTTGACATGTGACTTATGATTTGTTAGCCTTAGTCAAGGTCATAAGAGCATGGGGTAAAAATCACATCGGGAGTTTCAAAAGAACTGAAACTTGCCAGATATGCGCATACCTTCTGGAGTGTGATACCGTGAGCGGATTCCTTCACGTTATCATGCGATGAGAGTTGGATCCCGATTCCCATTGATGAGTTGGTTTACTCCTCGGGTGACCCCGACTAATTCTTCTTTCAGGTTTGGAGGAGAGTTTGAGGTACAGTGGGAGGTTTCCAGATTAGATAAATTGGTAACCATTCTGATCTTGGTTAGAGTGCACGCTGAGTGTTTCTTTTCTCTCTCTCTTGGCAGCGACCATTGACCCGACCCTAAGACTTTGACTCAGTGACCAAGTTGACCGAACCTTCTAAACACTGGCTTTTGGATTGTCAGAGTTGCAGACCTCATTGCCACTCCTACTTTTACCCTTTTCTCCAGGACACCCCGTATTACTACGAACGTCCACTTCCATTGGACAAAACCATCGTATGGTTAGATACGAACTCGAAGGAATTCGAGGATGGTTTCCGGTTCTGGAGAAAACGGATAGGATTATTCAGTTGTCTTTTCCCTTTTACCTTCTCTCAAGTTACGAGTACTCCTTAGTTTAGGAGATAGTACGCCTATTACGCAAATTGGACAGTCTTCTTCCAAACCTTAGGCTGGTGCCGACCGGTAGGGAATGAAGAAACCCAATTAGCCTAAACGGTGTGCAGAAGGTATTAAGATTAAGACAAAGCAAGGGATTAGTAAGAGGGCAAAGTAAATTGCGACTGATATTCACGACCAAACCAAGTATTTCTTCGCCAATCCTAAATCACCTTTGTATTTCTCCAGGACACTCCGTATCACTACGAAGATCCACAGTTTATTGGATACTCCATCGTATGGTTATATACGAACTCGAAAGGAACTTGTTCCAGTTCGGGGATGGATTCTGGTTCAGGAGAAATAGGAATAAGGTTTATTCAGGTGTCTTTTATCCTCACCTTCTCTCGCACTGCGAGTGCTCCTAGGGTTAGGACAGTACACCCATTATGCTTATTGGATAGTCTTCTTCCAAACCATAGGCTGGTGCCGAACGGTAGGGAAGGAAGAAAACCAATTGGCCTAAAGGGGTGTGCAGAAGGTAATGACTAAAGACATATAAAGGGATTTGGAGAGGTGGCAAAGAATTATACGGTTATAGTTGTGAATCTGGATAATGGTAGAGGCATTACTAGGAATACCAGGACACCCCATCGAAACATTTCAATGTTTCAGTTCACTGTGTACTGTTAAAGGAAAACTGATTTCCCGATTAGACACTTGCTCCAGGGTATGTATTTACCAGTTTTGATTCTCACATCTGTATGGTTTTACAGATGATGAGTAGGAGTAAGTTATTGGGAATTGGGTGATCATCCTCATTATATCGGGATTCGTTGTAATCGGTGATATTTGAGGAGATCATCTGGGCTGTTTGCCGGTCGGCAAATATTTGGTTCTGAATATCCGCTGTTGTGCACCAATTTCAAATTGATATATCTGTACGTCTATTTTTCATAGAGTGAGATATACCTTTTGATATTATGTCGATGACATTTACCTATATCAGTGGATGGTTAGGTAAGGAGCATTAAACAGCGGTGTAATTCTTCTTAACCATAAGTACAGTTTTCAACCTACGACACACAGTGAAAGAGTTGTTAGACTCGGCGGACTTATACAGAGTATTGTATGTTGTCCAGTGTCCATTAGGACAGAGGGGTTGGTCCTCAGACTATATTCTGTTTACTTTTAACTTCTCTAGTTCTTAGACATGTGTTTCGTAGAAACACAGGGTCTAAGTTTTGAGGAGTTATAGGTATTTGAATAGAGTAGAGAACCAGGTGTAGCAAGTATCGGGATTCTTCAAAGTGATCGAAGATGTAGATACTTGTGTATGGTATTCAGTTGATAGTAATGATAAAGAGAAATTGCTTCTCTTTCAGGTTACTCATAATTGGAAGCATTCCTAAGTTGAGTAACGCTGATCGGCCTCTCTCCATTTAGTTGACATGCACTGAAGACAGCTGCATGTTTTGAATCTGGTTCAATTAAATCAGTGCCTCTGGTTCTGTATTGGATATAGTACAGTTCATATCTTAACATTGTTAAGGTACAGGGAGTTGTCCGGCTTATGATTAAAACCAGACTCTGGATAACTCAAGGCACGTTTCTGTAATGGCTGTTTGTGGGTTGACCCAGGCTATGACGAGGGTTGATTTTCTACCATCTGGATGAACAATAGCGATATTGTTCTAGACTCGCCACAGTTTTATTAAAAATAGATTTTTTCAGAAAACAGTAGTGGGAGTATGGTAGAACTGGAAGTGATTCCAGAACCGCAAACGATTACTGAAGATTTGATAAGGAACCTAAAGATTCAATCTGATTTGACATTCCATTGGCCACTCCGCAGATAAGGTGGGTAACTTCAGGCACCCGAGAGGTACTCCTGTAGCCTCAAGGACGGTGACAGGGAAGTTCTTGTTTACTCACACTTGCCATTGTTGTTGTTCCAGGCTGCGAGACCCGGCAGAAGGATGAGTATAGCGTCGTTCTAAACTAGCTTTAGAAGTGCACATCTATATGACTCTGCCAGAGGGTTGTCGTAGTCAGTGGGAGCAGCGGAAGCATTGGTGGACATCTGGCTTATGTCTATTTATAGACTAAAGCAGATATAGCGGAGATAGATCATCTATTTCTGATGTGACAGTCATGGGTTTGGCGTCATCAGAATATGGGATGGATCTGTTGAGAAGGTAGTAGGGTGTGATGTCATGGTATTTGGATGACATACACAAGGTAGTAGGAAGTGATATTCCTATACTACGATCGGTTATGCTTTGGTCGTCACACAGTGGTTTCTCCAAAAAGGACTTGGACATTATATAAGACATACCGGTTACTAGATCTATGGTTTTAGATCTAGATTTGGGTGGTTTCCCAATCAGGGTACTTAGACAGCATTCTAAGAGTATTTAGAATGGACGACTCCTGGCACGGTAGTGTACCTGCAGGTGAAGGAGTCACCCTCTCTAAAGGTGTCCTAAAGACTAAAGTAGAGAGGGATGTGCATGATTGGCAGATCACTTGCTTAGGCAATTGAGTCAATCATGAGATGTCAAGTACCACACCAGATGTTGTTCTTGCACTAGATGCAATAAGTTGATATTGATCCAATCCTGGAGAAACAATCGGAAGCAGTTTTAGAACATAAGTGAATGTTCTAGGGATATGATAACGGCTGCCTCCTTTAGGAGACGGTTATCACTCCAGGCTTCCAAGGTGACCTGGACGACAAGGAGGTTGTCAGAGTTATAGTTTTCCCTCTGACGAGGGGCAGTATTTTGGACAGGTGATCCAAGGAAATACTGAGGGTGGCATGGCGCAGGATACTGATTAAGTTCAGTTGTCGATACAGTCTAAGAAGTTTGGATTTGGAGTTCATTTATGAGCTCGGTCCCATCAGACATCCAGACACTCTAAGACAGGTATTGCTCATTTCGGGAGATGGCTTTCTCCGCGAACTTGAGATATAGAGAGAGACATAGAAAGAAACTTCTAAGCGGATCCACTCGCTGAGGCTATTCCTCGAACGCAATAGTCTCGCAAACGAGCTTTGTGAGACTGACTTGTAGAGGAGTTGGGTGTTCGGTATCACACGGGCTGTGAGTATGCGACATCGCAATAATTAGCCTTGAGTGCAAGTGGGAGATTGTTGGAGATAGTGCCCTCAGAGTCAATTATTGGATCACAGGCACGTGATTGCAATGATTGAGGGAGGACCTATCCCGGTAGGACAGTCTTACTCGAGATGATAGTTTGCTATCTGGTTTACCTTTATCATCGTGTACTGCTTTAGGTGACCTGACAGGTCGCTATTGCACGTTGATAGAGCCCCTAGGATTCTTGCTTGACCACCAGCAGTATGAGGGCGATCATATAAGTGGGAGCTGGGGTCTACAAGCATATCCTTAAAAGGTCCCTAGTCGTAGGAGTTTCGAGACAGGGCATCGATTCTCCAGAGTAGACTAGTGTATACAGTCGAGACCCTGACGAGGGGCGGTGGCCGGTCTCACAAGCCACTGGTGTCAGTTGGTTCACCTAAGATGTATACAGGTGCTCATTGGGTTATGAGTACACCGGACAGGACTCGCCGGGAACATGCTAGTTGGTCTTATACCTGATGTCAGATAGCAGTTCCCAGGTGACATGTGTACAGGTTAGTTCATCGACCTGGGGATCGTCATTTGTCTCGTGTGAGTTCCCACTGTGCTTTGATTACTACCCTACCACGGCTCAAAGGAGTCGTGCAAACAGGTTTTAGTTGGGTACAGTCCCGAGCCACATGGAGGCAGTGAGCGGATCTTCGGGGGTTCGTCTCTCCCGGTATTGGGGGTGAGGTCGCGCTGTGTCTAGGAGAGCCATTACACGAAGTCCTTGGCCAAGGCAGGAGATTTACTGGTAGGTATTCCAGTAGTATCTCAGGGTGTTCTGGGCTACACTCTGACACGACTTGTACCGCTTTTGGGGGTCTGACTTTTACCCACCCCCTAGGCCCGACATGCGATGCTCATAGACGAACGGACCGGACTGTACGGATATTGTCACTGACAGGCTCAGTAGGGTGTCAGGATGAGTTCACTCATCGACGTCCCTTTTAGTCGATAGCTGGTGGCCCGTCACGTATTGGCTTATACCTCTGACGTGCTAGTGGTTAAATCCACAGCCATAGTATTGACGAGTCTTTAGAGTCCACCACACTTTCAGTTACTCAAGCTTTCGGGCGAAAAGCTGTAGAGGCCGTATGGAGATATGGCAGGGTCCGATCAGATACGTGCGGTATTGCACGGATCAGGATCGGACGGTTTGTACTAGAGGCCGTATAGATATATGGCAGGGTTCGATCAGATACGTGCGGTATTGCACGGATCAGGATCGGACGGATATTACTAGCCGGCTTTAGTTTAAGCCGGATCCTAGTTTAGTACAGTGTAGATTTTGTCTCATTGCATTTGTATCCGGACGGAATACAGATGCGGGTGTGTATGCACAGTATGGGGTTTTCCTGTAATTTATTACGGGACCAGTTTTCTGGAGTTGCCAGTTTGCATTCCGTTCCGGCCGGTTTTCCTTTGTTCTTTCCCGGCCGGACTTTATCTGATGGAGGGTGTTATTTGCAAGTTTGCAAATAACACATTGTGGAGGATTTATTTGCAAGTTGATTTATTATGATAGCATCTTTTTGATTCCATTCTCTTCACTTGCTTTTTGTTGATAAGAAAGGATTAGATGTGATTAGAGTTTGATGTGAGATGGTTATGATCATGTTTGTATGTGGTCACTCTCTCTCTTTTCCTACACTCACCTCCCTCTTGCTTTCATATTCTTTTTCCTCCACCATTTTATTCTCACTTGATGGAAGAAGTTTTTCCATGGTTGAGAGAAAGAAAAAGATGAGAGTTTTCATTCTCGAGAGTTTCATTTCTTGATCTCATTTCATGTTAAGAAAAATGCAAGCACCATTTTTCTTATCTTGTTTCCTCCATCATCTTCAAATGGCAACCACCCCAAAAGAGACTATGATTCTACACTACACTTCCTACAGCAAATCTTGGACGCGTCGATTCGCCAGCTTCGCGCCCGAGTTGCCTCGGTATTGAGGTGGGAGCCTGTAAAAGCTACAGGCGATGTGGTGCCCTTTCCGACGAGGAGGAGATGGACGGAGATCCCGCGAGAAGATCGGAGTGGAGATGAAGACCGGAGGACTCGGATTAGTCGGTACATCTCTTCCCTTTCTTGTTAGTAGCTTAGACTTGTTAATGGTTACGATCCGGAGTTTAGTACGCGGTGGTGCCGGTTTGCAAAGTCCGCAAAAATTAAAGTTTTTCACCGCTTCCGCATTCCGGCGTCGGATTGACGGCCGGGGCGCCGCCGTGCACTTACATAGGTGACGTTTTGACGAAGTGAAAACCCCGATCGGACAAAAATACCGTATTTTTAGGTGCTCTCTGGAAATTTTCTAAAAATTGACATTTTGCAGAATTAAAAATATCTAAAAATCACAGCAGGAAAATATAAGAATTACGACGAAAAAATTATCAAATGAACAGTAAGAACTGCTGCGGAAACGCGGCCTAAGCTTGCTTAGGCCGCGTTTCCGCGGCCATTTATATATATTATTTGTTAATTTTTCTTCTGTAATTCGTTAAACTGCTTGTATATTATTCTGGATATTTTTTATCTGTATCCAGTTTAGAAAAATTCTAGAGATATTTTTGGATTCATCGATTCGATCGGGACTTTCATTTCGTAGCTTTTCCGGGTAAACTAGAAAGTATTGAAGTGTTTGAACGAATATCATTTACTCAATATTCACGGGGTTTAAATAGTTTGGAGATACGTGCAAGTTTTTTTTTTTGCGGTGGTCCCTCTAGAAGACAACAAACCTTAACTCGATTATGTGACCGTCTCGAACTACCCTTTGAACCCTCGGGTTTGGGGCAGTACGGCGTGCCACATGTGAGGCGTTGGCTTGACCCTTCTACGGCTGGACCGCCGCTACTGTGTCACACTCCAAATTTTTTGAACCCTGCTCAAGTGTTGAGCTTTAGTGAATCTTGGGTGCTTGATTGTTCGTTCGAAAACTTTAATACTGTCTGTTTGTCTGGAATGTGATACAATATGTGGAATTCATATGATTTAGGTATGAAATACGGAATATGTGATATTTCGCATTTATGATGTCTAAAGAGAATCTGGATTCCAAATATTGTAGTTTTACACTTTCTTTTCTGTGACCGTAAGTGTAGTATGTTAGATATCGCCGGTTTCGTTGCTATACATCAACGACAATCGGGGTACGCATACTTACTTACGTTGATGATATGTGATATTATGTGTTGCTGAGATATGATGTGCAGGACTGTCGCGATCGAATAGCCGGGGGGTTTTTGTGAGATGAGAGTTTTATATTTTCATTCATGTAAATTCAAATGTAATGTAATATTCTTTTATTTGGGGCACTTCCAAGTTGCGGTTGTGTCACCAGTGTTGTATATTATTTACTTTTCCGCATTAGGTTGGACCCAAGGAGGGGAGCACAGGTGACCGGGTTCTGGGGTTCAGTGGGAGGCCATCTCGAGGAGTCGAGACCGGGTCTCCTAAACTCCAGGATTGGTAGGGTCACTTGCCGCTCTCGTAGGGGTCCAGGGTGTGGGCTTGGCTATTCATCGCGACTGTGGAATCCGTATTTTCTATTCTGGCTAAATACTAAATACGGACGTCCTAGTATATCCCACGTTATATCTATATTTCTGCTGCCTGTGTTCTGTGATATCTGAGACGAATGACTTATTATATATATGATATATAGTAGACGTTGCTTATGTTTTACACCCGCGCTAGTCCCGTCCCGGTATGCCGTTAGTTAAGTAACCTAACGGTGCATAACGGAACATTGCGGCGAATGCGGATGGCATAAGCGTACGTGTTATTTTCGTTTCTTTTCTGTGATTGGCTTTAGGACTTAAATGATGGGATTACATTAATGTGATTAATGTAAAGAAAATAAACCTAAACAGATGTTGTAGAATCGGATTTAAAAACTACTCGGCTATTTATGAAAAAGCTACATTTCAAAACTGCGGAGCTTAAGCCACTCCTTTTGAAAACTGTTTGATTCTGCAACGATATCAAGTTCAAAGCGTTAAAGATTTTCTTAAAAATCATTCGCAACCCTCCGTCATTTTAGGAAGTAGAGTACTTAGTATTCGTGCTACGTTTGTTGACTTTAGTTAAGGCGTAGTGAACGGTAGCTAAGTGATGTCTTCCTACGCTGCATATGATGCAGATTAATTAGGACATTCATGCGACTTTGTTGACCATAGTTAAGGGTCATATGGGTGGGTCTAATTGATCAAGAAATGACGAGTAGAACTTGACTGGTACTTATGATTTGTTGACCATAGTTAAGGTCATAAGTACTAGGGGTAAAAATTACATCGGGAATTTCAAGTGTTGAAATTTGCAATGAGATTGCATACCTTCCATGTGATGGTTGGATCCCGATCCCACTGTGGGCAATAGTTGCTCCTAGGAGAGTTTTACAGTTTACAATTAGCTAACTCATTAGGTGTCTAGAAAGGTGTTAACGGGGCTCCGCCTCTGGGAAAACGAGGTTTACTCTAATTAGGTCCGTGCGAAAGCACGGGGAACCTCCCTCAAAGTACCGACACTGGCCTGGCTGAACGGTTAGCGAAGTTGTAGACTGTAATTAATCCTGGCTAGTTTTTCTTTTTAAGGTTTGAAAGAAAAACTTGATAAAAAGCAGTGGGAAATATCGATTAGACAAGATAATAAACCAATCTAATCTATGCAAGAGCTTTCGCTGAGTGTATTCTTTTCTCTCTCTTAATGGCAGATACCAATGACTGGACTTAAGCTTCTACTAGATAAAAACAAACTGAATGGGACCAACTATAAAGATTGGCTAAGGAATCTGAAGATCGCCTTGACTTATGATAAAGTATCATATGTCCTCACGGCTTCAGCCCCGCCCGTCCCAGGCCCAAAATCTTCAGTTGCGGACATAGAAGTTCGCAAGACATGGGACGCTGACTGTGCCACAGCAAAATGCCCCGCGCTTGCATCGATGGACAACACACATCAAAAGCAGCACGAGGACATGGACATTCACGGGATACTGCTCCATACAAAGGAGTTGTATGGGGAACAGTCCCGCGTATTACGATACGAAGCATCGAGGAAACTGTTTCACATGCGAATGGCCCCTGGCACACCAGTAGGAGACCATGTGTTGAAGATGATAGCTCTTATAGAAGAGCTTGAGGACCTTGGATGGACAATGGACAATGAACAATATATAGATATTATTCTGCAGTCCCTCCCCTCCACCTTTGCTCAGTTCATAGTGAACTTCAACATGCATGGCATGGAGAAGGACCTCCCTGAACTCCTTAATATGTTAAGGAGTGCAGAGAGCACTATGAAGTCAGCAAAGACTCCCGTTATGACGATTGGACAGTCTTCTTCTTCTCGCCCGAAAGCTAAGGCCAAGGGAAAGAAAAAGAAGAAACCCACTAATCCTAAGGGCGGAGTCAAAAAGGTGAAGGGAAAGGGAAAGTCCACGGCTGGAGACCCAGGGAAAGGCGAGTGTTTTCATTGCCACAAGACAGGACATTGGAAGCGCAACTGCACGGAGTACCTAAGTCTTAAGAAGAAGCATGGTGATGCTTCTGCTTCAGGTGCGTTTGTGACTGAAAACTGTTTTTCTATAAACTCTGCTTCCTGGGTATTGGATACCGGTTCAGGTTCTCACATTTGCAATTCTATGCAGGGGCTGAGAAATAGCAAGGTTTTGAAGACAGGTGACCATACTCTCCGCGTTGGAAATGGTTCCAATGTACATACAGTCGCAGTGGGAGAGTATCACTTGGGGTTGCCGTCTGGATGTATTTTGATTTTGAATCCATGTTATTTTGTACCTGATATGCTATGTAATATAATATCCGTTTCTTTGTTGGACAATGAAGGGTATAATTTTGTATTGCAAAACAATGTTATGAACATTCACCTGAATCAAATGTTGGTTGGGTATGGTACACTTAATAACGGAATATATGTCCTAAATCAACACACAGTTTTCAGTATACAACACACTAATAAAAGAAAACTTTCAGAATTAAATGAAGCTTTTCTTTGGCACTGTAGACTTGGTCATATTAACGAAACAAGACTAAACAAGTTACACAAAGATGGATATTTAAATCCTTTTGAATATAAATCTTATGCGACTTGCCAGTCTTGTATCAAGGGTAAAATGACCAAAACTCCGTTTACCGGACACGGAGAAAGAGCTACTCAGCTCCTGGGCCTCATACATAGTGATGTATGTGGGCCTATGTCTACACAGGCTAGAGGCGGTTTTTCATACTTCATTACATTCACTGATGATTTCTTAAGATTCGGTCATGTATTTTTATTAAAGCACAAGTCCGACGCTTTCGAGAAATTCATTGAATATAAACAAGAAGTAGAAAAACAAACCGGCTTGAGTATTAAGATGCTTCGATCAGATCGAGGTGGAGAGTATCTCAGTACAGAATTTGCAAACTTCCTAAAACAGAATGGGATTCTCTCTCAGCTCACTCCTCCTTACACACCACAGCACAACGGTGTGTCAGAACGACGGAATAGGACCCTATTAGATATGGTCCGGTCCATGATGAGTGATGCTGAATTACCAGTCTCGTTTTGGGGGCATGCGTTGGAGACTGCAGCGTTTCTGCTAAACAGGGTTCCGACCAAAGCCGTGTCTACCACGCCATATGAGATATGGAATGGGAAGAGACCATCTCTTAAGAGAATTAAGATTTGGGGTTGCCCGACCTATGTTAAAAAGCAGAATCCGGACAAACTCGAGACACGGTCAGTCATGTGTAACTTTGTGGGATATCCAAAGAATTCTTATGGATATCTGTTCTACCACAAAGAGGAACAAAAGGTGTTTGTTTCTCAGTATGCCACATTCTTGGAAAAAGTGTTTTTCACAGATAAAGATGATGGCAAGGTAGTAGATCTGGAAGAGGTTCTGGAGACACAAACTACAAATGACGATTTGGTTGAACCGGCTGTTGCAACAGAAACTGAAGAACCTCGGCCACTCCGTAGGTCTGGTAGGACTTCTCGCCCACCGGAGAGGTACTACGGTTTCCTCATTGATGGTGACAGAGAAGACTGTATCATGGAAGATGATGATCCTACCAGTTTTCAGCAAGCTATCACGAGTGGTGACTCTGTGAAGTGGCTGGATGCCATGAGATCCGAAATGGAGTCTATGTACACCAACAAAGTATGGACTTTGGACGTTGTACCCCCTGGGGTAAAACCTGTAGGGTGCAAATGGATCTTTAAAAGAAAGATTGGTGTGGATGGGCAGGTAGAGACCTATAAGGCAAGACTTGTGGCGAAAGGTTTTCGTCAAAGACCAGGTTTGGACTATGACGAAACTTTTTCGCCCGTAGCCATGCTTAAATCTATTCGGATCCTACTTGCTATTGCTGCTCACTACGACTATGAAATCTGGCAGATGGACGTTAAAACAGCATTCCTAAATGGAGATTTAGAAGAATGTGTTTATATGGATCAGCCAGAGGGCTTCATTGACAGTGGGAGCAGCGAGAAAGCATGTAGATTGCTTAAATCCATATATGGGTTAAAGCAGGCATCACGGAGTTGGAACATCTGTTTCGATGATGTTATCAAAGAGTTTGATTTCATCAAAAATCCAGATGAACCTTGTGTTTATAGGAAGGCTGTAGGAAGAGCTGTCACATTCCTCGTATTGTACGTGGATGACATTCTTCTGATAGGAAATGATATTCCTATGCTACAGTCGGTCAAATCATTCTTATCACTAAGGTTCTCCATGAAGGACCTGGGTGATGCCGCATACATCCTGGGCATAAGGATCTATAGGGATAGATCCAAAAAGTTATTGGGACTGTCCCAAACCAGGTACATCAACACCATCCTAAAAAGGTTTAGTATGGAAGACTCCAAGCGGGGTGCCTTACCCGCTTGCCATGGAGTCACTCTCTCCAAGGATTCTTGTCCAAAGACCGATGAAGAGAGAGCTCGCATGAGCATTATACCTTATGCTTCGGCAGTAGGATCTATAATGTATGCGATGTTATGGACACGCCCAGATGTAGCTTATGCACTTAGTGTTGTAAGCAGGTATCAATCCAACCCAGGGGAGAACCACTGGACAGCTGTGAAGAACATTCTTAAGTACTTACGAAGGACTAAAGAATTGTTCTTGGTGTATGGTAATAAAGATCTCCAAATGGAGGCCTTTACCGATTCGAGCTTCCAGAGCGATAAGGATGACAGCAAATCTATCTCAGGGTTTGTATTTACCCTCAATGGAGGGGCGGTAAGTTGGAAGAGTTCCAAACAAGATACCGTTGCAGACTCTACGATGGAAGCTGAGTACATTGCTGCAAATGATGCCGCCAAGGAAGCTGTCTGGATGAAAAAGTTCGTCTCGGAGCTAGGAGTAGTTCCAACCATTATTGATCCAATACCTTTGTATTGTGACAATAATGGGGCAATGGCGTTAGCCAAGGAGCCCAGATCCCATCAGCGGTCCAGACATATCCTGAGGCGCTTTCATTTGATCCGGGAGATTGTAGATCGCCGCGAGATCGAGATTAAGAGAGTAGACACAAAGAACAACGCCGCGGATCCATTCACCAAGGCTCTCCCTCAGCCGCAGCATGAGCGACTTTTTGAGATGTTGGGTATGAGATACGCCAATAACTGGCCTTAGTGCAAGTGGGAGATTGTTGGATATATGTATGCCCTAGAGGCCATTATGTGATAGTGGATGTATCTATACATGTATATATATTCAGTTTGCATTCTTGCTCAACATGATAGTATGCTATCTGGTACTTCTTTATCTGACATGTTTATTTGATCATGCTTCTATTCATTCATACATGCTGATAAAGCCCTAAGGATATTGGCTTGACTACTCTGATTATGATGGAGATCATACTAGTGGGACATCTGTAGTCTATAAGCATATCCTGAAATGTCCCTAGTCGGAGGTGTATCGAGACGGGGCATCGATATACCAGAGTAGACTAGCGTATATGATACTAGACCCATGTGATGGGCGAAGGATGCTCCCACATTCATCGATGTTTGACATCAAGATCATATACGGGTGCTCAGTGGTGACTGGGTACACTGGACGGACTCGCCGAGAACTCCTATATGGAATTATATCTATCGTCGGATAGCAGTTCTCAAGTGACACTGGTACAGGTTAGTCTGTAGACCCGAGATCGTCATAGAGCCTTGTGTGTTCTCCCACTGTATTTTGATTGCCACCCTACCACGGCTCTACTGAGTCGTGCAAACAGGTGGCCGTTGGGTACAGTCTCGAGACACACAAAGGCAATGAGCGATAGGAGGGGTTTCGTCTCTCCCGGTATTGGGAGTTGATGCTGTGCTGTGCTCGACTGGTTATAACAGCAAGTCCCTGGCCAGGGCTGCTGAGATTTGCTGATAAGTGTTATCAGTAGTTTCTCGATCTGTTATAGACCATTCACCGACACGACTTATTGAGTTATTGGGGTCGACGTGACCATCCCTAGGCTCGATATGCAGCATATCTGACGAAGAAACCGGACTGTACGGTAGTGTTGCCGGATGGCTCGACGGGAGTTGTAGCAGGTTCGCTTGTTGTCTTCTGATCGCTCAATACCCGGGTGGCCGTTACGTTTAGCTGACCGCTTGCGGCTTGAGGGTACTTGATATGATCATTACCGTCTGCCGGCGTATTGACGAGTCTTAGAGTCCCACAGAGGAGTTACCCAGTCCAGGCGAAACGTTGTGGTGCGCATATGCGATATGCGCATGCACCCGATTGAAATGTGCGTATATGATACCGAACATTGATCGGGTGAACTGCTTTTGGTGGGGTCATATGAGATATGACCGGATTGATAAATCAAGTGTTGATTTATCATTTAACCATTAGTTTTCTCACTCAAAACCTTTCTAGGGTTTGATGGATGTATGCATGCATGCATGTGTTTCTTTCTTCTTTTCTAGTTTTATGCACATGTAGATGTGCATACATGTACACATACATACATCAAACTATCATGGTTGATTATATATGGAAATGGTGGCAATATAAGCCTCACACCATAGATTATACAATGGATAATTATTTAATTTTGGTTTTAAAAAGAAAATGAAAAGGAAAGGATAATTATGCTAGTTTCTACATGCTTCTTTTAACCTAACCATTCTCACCCACCACTAAACCATGGTTATCTTTTCCTTTATCATTCTAAACCCAAGTTAAATTAATCATCTATCATTTAATCATGGTTGGAGTCAAGAAGGAATAAATATATATAGTGATATTTATTTTCTTTTGCAAGTTAACCTTATGGTTATCTTTTTATCTCTTGAAGAAAAATAGCCACCATTTTCATCCTTCTTCATCTTCTCCTCTCTAGTTTTTTCTAGTGAGAAAAACACAATCAAAGAAAGGTTTTTGAAGTGAGATCCAAAGCCACAACAACATTCTACACAAGTTTAGCCGTTTTGTTTAGAGTGTTATCTTCGGTTTGACGAAGTAGTGAGCTTGGACGGAGATCTCCGCGGTGGATCATCGTGGACACAAGGGGAGTTCAAGAGGACCTCGTTTCAACACCAAAGAGCCTAAGGAGCGAAGCAAAAACGGGAGCTACAAAGGTTGTAGCCTTCAAACCCTAACTTTTGTTAGCTTTAAGTTAAGTAAACCCTAATTTTCTAGGATCTATCCTTTGCATGTTAGTTTAGCACCTTAAAAATTAAAACTTTGGGTCATGTGATGCTTCAAAACTCTTCATAGGGTGCTATACTAACCTTACACCTAACCCAAAAACTTAACGGTACGTACTTTACTAACACCTTCTTCTCAAATCTGACGCATCCAATATACTATTCTTTGCAGGATTCTTTGCAAGTTCGCTAGCAAACGCTAAAAAATTGACTAACCCGTATTTGTTGCAGTGCCGTGCTTAAACTATAAAATGATTGTTTGATTCTTTATAGAATTTTTATTAAATTGCGCATTGCATACATTAATACGGACTTAAGGGCAAGCGAACCCCACAATATACGGTAAAGGATTTCATCACCTTTTCCGTGGCCCACAAATCACGAACTTGAGCATACCGTTTACCCGCACATATTTTAAAAGAAATTAGACTTTAAGCCTTAAGGACTTCGCTCTCATTAGGAGAAGTTAACCGTGTTTAGAAGCTCGCTTAACGGTATATTGTTTACGGGGTGTCTAGGAAAGTGTTAACGGCGAAACCGCCAAAAGAGAAAGGGTTATTTAATTAAGGAACTTCGCGAAAGCGTTGGAAAACCTCCCCTTATCTCTGCACTTACCTGGTCTCGTGATCAGTGTATCTTGAGCTCGTTTCTCGACACAGTTTTAATTCGACAATCAAGTTCTGGAGCAAGTCTAGTTGACCTAGGTAAACCCTAGAACGATTAGGTGTGTGGTATTTTTGTGTCGTGATTGTTTTTGTCCAGATTCTTTTTGTGTGTATATTTCATTCTTTTGTTAATATCTAACTAACAAAAACCAAAAAAAAAATTTAAAACATAAAAAAAATCACATTCTTTTCCCCCTCCTTTTCTCTTCCTTTCTTTCTTTCTCTTTTCATATCATGGGTACCCCACCTCAAAAAACTCTTGCCGAACTTTGGTACCCACAACCAGACATTACATCTTACGGTTCTTGCTTTGGCCGAACATCGAACGACCCCTCCATGCCCAAAGTTTCACTGAAAGATCGCATAGCAGCGTCTGGGACAAACACTTGCACTCCTCATTCCACTTTGTATCAACCTTTTCAGCCTCCCACACCCGCTTATGTTGATACCCCTTTTGCAAGTCGTCCTTTGTCCATCGCTGAACGTATTGAACAATCCCGTAGCCGATCTTTCACTCCTTTCACCACTTCAAATTCTTGGGATCAACAATTCCATTCACCTTCCTATCCAAATGTTGATCCTGCTCCTATCCAGCCATTCAATTCCTACCAATCCTACCCTACTTTTGCACCTTCCCTAGACATTGCTTCAGAACCGCCATTTGGGAGTTTTCAGTATCCAAACAACTTTGAATCTTTTACTGAAACCCCTTCACAACCCATGTCTAGTCTGGAACAGTCGTTGAAAGACTTTAGGGTAGCGTCAAGCCAACAGATGATGGATTTGAATGCGTCCATGGCCGCTCTCATACAACCTACTGACCCGGTAGCTAGTTTCCAGCTAGCTCCAAATTTTCCAATGTATGATGAGGCGGTAGGACAGGCTGAGAATTTGAGTGGAGAAAGTGAGCTATATACCCTTCCAAATCAAACCTACCCGTCTCAAATTGAATCCCACAACTCCTGTGTTAAAAGTCTATCAAGTGTCCCAAATGAATTATCAGTTGAAAATAGAATGTTTAATGAGTTGTGCGACTTTGTAGTGTTTGATTTGCCAGATTGTGAAGGGACCCTTCCAAGTGAAACCACACCCAAACCTTTTGACCTCTACACCTCCATCTTAGAACCAAAATTGATTGAAATCTATGCTTTTGATGAGGTGTCTGAGAATATTGATTTTCACTTGATTAAGGATATTGACGCTGGGAATATTTTGGATGATGAACCCATAGATTTAGCTGAGTTTTTCTCTTCAAATCATCATCCCGAATCATTAAATGTTTTTCCTGAACCCCATATGCGTCTGGATTTTGATGAAATATGCATGGATGAGCTTAACTTTGAGGAGAATTTTGAGGATATTTTTTAGGATGAAACAGTTCTAGATGATGAGTCGGATTTTCCAATTTATCCTATTCCTTTCACTGACTGTGTACACCCTCCAGAACCCTTAACCGATACCCTTCCTCACTCACTTCCCCCCATCCTTTCCATCGTTCCGACAATGCAAGAAACCATATCATTTTCACTTCCTGTGTCTGGTTTACCAAGTTCGGCATACCCATGGTTTCTCACGAATCTTGAGGGATTTGACCCCATTTCTCGACGGGTAAATATATTAGCACAATCGCTTTTCACACATCGGTCATCACAAATTGTGCTAATCTATTTACTCCATTTGCACCCTCAAGTTCGTATTCCACTTCTTTTTCCCTTCCGCCATTCTTCTTCTTCTCATATACCGAGACCGTATACCACTTCTATCTCCATACGGTCTCGCGTATTCTCCATCTCTTTTCTCTACGCCTTCTTTCAAAGCCAATGCTTTATCACGATAAGATCTTTGAATGGTTGGTGTTAACTTTTGGCCTGTGTAAGGCCTTGTATAGCTTGACACTGTTCTTTCCCCCCTCGATCCTGAACTTCAACGCTTAACAGTGGAAACACTGTTTTACTTAAGTTTGGGGGGGAACCTTTTTTGTATATATTTTTTTGTTTTTTGTTTTTTTGTTTTGTATATAATTTTTTTAGGGAGCGCCGACAATTTTGACCCTCTTGGTATAGCCTGACAGTGAGGGCACTGTCAAGTTTATGTTTGGGGGTGTGCTCGGTAAGCTTTCTTCCTTCGCATTCATTTGTATATTTTGCATTTGCATACCTTATTAAAAACCCACAAAAATCGAAAAAATTTCAAAAAAATATAAAAACTTTGTCTTCAAGTTAGCTAATAGGGTAACTTAGATTTTTATTCTGAAAGTTTAGTTGATATGTTAGAAATAACTAAATTCTAGATTTAGGAATTGAAAATCCCTAAAATAACCCTCATTCTGTCAAACTTTGGTAAGTATACGTCCTTACAATTTTTTTGAGTTCAGTTCTTGAGTTAAGTCAAGATGAATGGAAAGTATTGATGCTTTACTGGAGGATAAGTCTGAAAAATAGTTTCTTTTCTTGAGTTCAAATTCAGAAAGTATATACCCTACAAACTGCACTTACACGCACCTTGAAACTTGGGATAGTAGATGATACCTAGAAATACTCTTGCCTGAAAGCCTAGTATGAAAGAAAAAACGGTATTTAAAGCTAAACACCAAAAGAGCATGTTGAAAAATATATCCTGTCTTGAAAAAGAAGAAGAAAAAGAAAAAGAAGAAAGAAAAAGAAAAAGAAAAAATAGAATAAAATCAAGACCTGGAAACTGCTATTTACGCTTTAAAGTTCACACATTCAGTAATCGGTCGTTAGTGCCTCAAGAAGCATTAATAGTCGCATGAAAGGTGTGTGAGCAAATCCGTCCATCCTTAATGAAAAGAAGTAGTATTTGGTATTAGGGCAAGGGTATTTTAGCTTGAATTGAATTCTTGAGTGTAGGGGTGCAAATATACACACACGTAGGGGTATACAATCGATGTTTGGATAAAAGATAGAAATAAAGAATAATACTTGTATTTTCTGTAAAGTTGATAAAAATCCCTGATTTGAGGCCGCACTTTAGAAGGAAAACTCAGGAGAACCAAGGTTAAATAGATAGGAGGTGTGAAAAATAAGGGTTGAATATTTCTAACTTAGTATGATAGAGTTTCTAACGTAAATACTAAACTGTAGAAGTAGAATCGATGTTAACTTATGACACTAACTTGACGGGATTTTGTGGGTGTAATCCGCTGAAAACCCTCAGGAGACAACACTCCTCCTACTAGGGACACCTAGAGGTTTAACGGCTTGTTGCACGCGCTCAGTGCAATCGCGTTCCCTGCGAAAATGCGGTTAGGATTTTATTTTTTTGAATAATTGGTTTTGCTCGGGACGAGCAAAAGTTAAGTTTGGGGGTATTTTTTCATAACAGAATATTGCATTTTATACCGCCCATTCTTACGCTCGTTTGTTTATAGGCAGGTGCTTTTAATCCGTGTTTGCTACATATTTACAGGCTACAGGTTCCTAGTCCAAAATAACGCAAATGATACAAAATCTCTACTGTTACGCCAAAATCCAGGACATCGGTTGCCAGCAGAAAAAAGCCGGGTTCCGATCATCCGTATCCGTCCAGTGCCGCATACCTGTTCCAGAAACAAGACAAATGACAGTGGTCATTCATGTCTCAGACAAGCACAAAGCACGAGAGGGGCAGCACAAAGCACGAGAGGGTCAAACACAAAGCACGAGAGGGACATGCACAGAGCACGAGAGGGTATAGTGAATTCAATGCATAAAGTGTTGATGTGATTCAAAAATTCAAAAATTCAAACTTCCCTCCAAATTTTGGATGAATTCAAATTCAAATTAAAGGAAAGGTCTTATTCTTTTGCCTATAAAAGGAAACTATTGGGTAAGTGAGAAGGAGTCCAATTTTGCCATACATTGTATCATTCTTTTACTTAGGTTCCCCTTGAGGTCCTTGTCTTCTCTTGATCTTTCAACCACTTCATTGAGCTTGAAGGTTTAAGAGTTGGTTATTGATCTCAAGGGTTGTATCATTATGGAATCAATAAAGCTCTTCTCTTTTGTGCTTCATTTCACATGAGTTCTTTACCCTTTTCTTGACCTTGCAACCTCTTGATTGAGCTTGCAAGTTTAAGGGTTGGCTATTGATCCCATGGCTTATCTTGAGTTCTATGGTTCTTAGTGTTACTTTCTTGCTTATCTCTTTCTTGCATTTTTCATTCTTGTCTTTTATTACTTGCAATTTATTACCATGCACATTAATTACTTGCTTGTAATCTTTTCTTTTCTTTGTTTATCTTTTTTCTTTTGCTCTTTTTGGTTTGTTTTGTGAATGGTTGTTAATATGGTGTTGTTAGGAAGAAATACGATATTATAAGTTAACGTTTCATTCCTCATTTCCTTTTCCCGTTATTTTCCTTTGAACTCCGCCCAAACGTTACGCAAGCGCTCCGTTAGGCACCCTACCCTACCAAAGTAACGGTGATTCCTAACCGCGACCGGTTGCGTTCGGTTTGGCCGGAGGCGAAAGAAAGAGACAAGAACGGAAGGACAAGGGTCAATAAGCCGGTTTCCACGAATACCGTGCTTCAATCTCCTAATCCACGTTGTTGCCGATTGCTCTAGCTTCAACTGGTCAAGACCCGGCTCAAAGGTTTTGAATACGGATTTCCTTAGCTTACACTTTCGTATCTTTTCCTAACAACTTTACTTGTTCATATAACATACAGGGTAGATAAGAACAATTCCACCTGCGCGCATTAACTCGTAACGACAAGAACGTAAAACGCTTCGTCTCCCTGTGGATCGACCCGTGCTCAACCGGCTAGCTGCAAAGCGACACCGTCTTGATTGCGGTTAACTAAATTCATATCAATCAGGATCCCGCATATGTAATCTGTTACATGGGCTACAGAAAGTTAAAGAACTGAGAACGGGTGATAAGTTTCATGAGACAGAAAACGGTGCAAGTGTTGCAGCCAAGTCTGTTAGTCACTGTCACCCTGTATTACCAGTACATTGATTCTGAACGAATGTTATTAGATACCGAACCTGATATACAAAATCATATCACTCTCTTTATTAGTAAAGAAATGATAAAATTTTGTATTGTTGGATAATGTTTTGAACATTTCCTATATCAAAAGTTGATCGGTTCAGGCACGTTATCTAAAAGCATTGATGTTCTAAATCAAACTTCAGTTCTTAGTATACAGAACACACACAAGCGGAAGAGTCCAGAATTGAACGAATCCTTCTTGAGGTATTGTAGACTAGGTCATATCAATGCGACCCGACTAGCTAAGTTGCACATAGATGCATATTTAAATCTGTTTGAATTTACATCTTGTGAAACTTTCCAGTCATGTCACAGAGATAAGATGACCATAGCTCTATTTACTGGAAACAGAGAAAGAGTTAGTAAACTCTTGGGGTTGATACATGTTGATGTATGTAAGGTCTCCTGTCTACATATGCCAAGACCGGTTCTTTGTACTTCATTACATTCTCTGATGATCTCTCAAGATTCAGTCATATGTTCCTGTTGAAACACAAGTCCGAACCTTTTGAGATATTCACATAATATAAGTTAGAAGTAGAGAACCAATACGGGTATAAGTATTATGTCCTTTGATGTGATCAAGGATGAGAATACTTGAGCACGGAAATCCTGGACTATTCTAAAGGAGAATGAGATTCTCTCTCTGCATTACTCCTCCGTATACACCATAGCACGATGGTATATCGGGGCGGAGCAATTGCACCCTATATGATATGGTGTGCTCTATGATATGTACTGCTGAGTTTCCTATTTTCTTTTGAGAATAATGCACTTGAGAAGTTGCATACCTATTGAATAAGGTTCAAATCAAATCAGTTGCCTACCACTTCATATTTGATATGGTATGGGAAGAGCCCATGTCTTAAGCTAGTTAAGATTTGGGGTTGTCCGGCCTATGTCTAAAAGCAAAATCAGGACAAGCTCGAGGCAAGGTCAGTCATGTAGAACTGGAAAGGTTCCAGCTATTCAAACTACAGCAGATGATTTGGTAGAACCAAAGGATTCAATAGTATCCAATGAACCTCAGCCTCTCCGCCGATCTAGTAGGGTTCCTCACCCACCTGAGAGATACTTCAGTTTCTCTATGACAGTGGGAGCGAGGATTGCATCATGAGATGATGACCCAACTAGTTTCGAACAGGCCATCGAGAGTAGTGACTCTGTAAGAATGGCTGGATGCTTTGTGATCTGAGATGGAATCCATGTACACCAACAAAGTATGGACTTTGGTTGCTATATCTGAAGGGTTAAATCCCCATCAGGAGCAAGTATATCTTGAGAAGATTACTTGGTGTAGATGGAAAAGTTGAGACTTTCAAAGCTAGACTTGTTAAAGGTTTTAGTCATCAACCACGCATGGATAATGATGAAACCTTTTTCCAGTGGCTATGCTTAAGTCCATCCGGATCCTACTTGCCATGGCTACATACCATGACTACGATATCTGGTGGTTGGGTGTCATGACAGCTTTTCTAAATGATGTTTTAGAAGAGAGCGTCTATAAGTACACAGCCAGAGGGCCTCGTAGTCAGTGGGAGCAGCGGAAACGTGTGCAAGATGTTTTATGTGATAAAGCAGGCATCGCGGAGTTGGAACATCTGTTTTGATGGGTTAGTCAAAGAGTTTGACATCATCAAAATGGTAGATGAACCTTGTATAAACAAAAAGGTAGTAGGGAGTATGGTGGCGATCCTCGTAGAGTACGTGGAAGACATACTCTTGATAGGGAAGAAGTTTCCTATGCTACGCTCGATCAATCTCCGCTTATCACAATGATTCTCCACATAGGATCAAAGTGATACCTACTAAATCCTGGGTTTTGGATCTATGAGATAGATCTAAATGGATGTTAGGGTTCTCATTAGTTGCAGTGAGATGGTATCAATTGATCCAGAGGAGAATCACTGGAAAAGTTCCAGAGTGACGAGGATGACTGAATGTCAGTCACAGGCATTGTCTTTACCCTCAGTAAAGGGACGGTAAGTTGGAAGAGTTCCAAGCTAGATACCATGGCATACTAGACGATAAAGGCTGGATACATCGCTATTTAAGATGCTACCAAAGAGGCTGTTTGGGTGTATATTGGTTCATGAGATGAACTGCGTTCCTACCATTGTGAGACAATGGAGTTGTGGCTTATGCCAAGGAATGCCGGTCCCATCAGTGATCCAGACATATTCTAAGGCAGTGTCAGCTGATCATGGAGATGGTTGATCTCCAAGGGATCGAGGTTAGGAGAGTAGACTCAGAGGACAACACGGCGGATCCACTCATAAAGGCCGTTTCCCAGAGAGAGACTATTATGGGATGGTTGAGTATGAGATACTACAACCACTGCTATCAGATGGCCCTAGTGCAAGTGGGAGATTGTTAGTTATATGTATGCCCTAGAGGCCATTATTATACATAGGATGTATAATGTAGTGGATGCTTGGACGTATATAGGGAGGACTTTCTTGCTCGACATGATAGTATGCTATCTGGTTGCTCTTTACCTTAACGTGTATATTGATTGTCTCTCTGATACATGTTGGTAAAGCCCTTAGGATGTGTACTTGACTACCTGGACTATGATGCGGATCATACTAGTGGGGACATGGTAGTCCATAAGTACATCCTTCAAGGTCCCTAGTCGTGGGTGTATCGAGACGGGGCATCGATATACGAGAGTAGACTAGCGTATACCTTCTCGACCCATAAAGATGGGCGATGGATGATCCCATATCCATTGGTGTTTGACATTGGAGATGATATACGGGGGCTCAGTGGAGATTGGGTACACTGGACGGACTCGCCGAGAACTCCCAGATGGTATTATACCTTACGTCAGATGGCAGTTCTCTGGTGACACTGGTACAGAGTAGTCTGTTGATCCGAGATCGTCATAGAGTCTTCTGTGGTTCCCACTATGCTCTGATTTCCACCTTACCACGTCCAAGAGGGCGTGCAAAACGGTGGTTTTTGGGTACAGTCCTGAATCACATGAAGGCAATGAGCGATAGGAAGGGATTCTTCTCACCCGGTATAGAGTGTTGATGTTGCGCTGTGTTCGATTGGCTATAACCGGAAATCCCTGGCCAGGGTTGCTGAGATTTACTGGTAAGTGTTACCAGTAGTTTCTCGAACTATTATAGACCTCATATCGACACGACTTATCGAGCTATTGGGGTCTGACGTTTACCACCCCTAGGCGAGATATGCGACATATCAGACGAACAGACCGAACTGTACAGTAAGTGTTACTGGTTGGATTCACAGGTGTGTGAGCGAGCTTGCTCGTCGATCTTCTGATCGCTCAATACCCGGGTGGCCGTTACGTTTAGCAGACCGCTTGCGGCTTGTGGGTGTTTGATATGATCATCACCTGCTGCCGGCGTATTGACGAGTCTTTAGAGTCCTACACAGAGATTTCCTGGCTCAAGCGAAACGAAATAGGAGCGCATATGAGATATGTGCGGGACCGAGAATAATGCATGTATGTGATACCGTATTCTATTCTCGTGATGAATGTATCGATTGGTTGTATGCGATATAACCAAGTTATCGAATCAAGGATTGATTCGATAAGCCGTTACATTGGATATTAGTCGGTTATATGCGATATGACCGGATCGTTAAATCAAGTGTTAATTTAATGATTTAATGCATAATTATATATTTGATATATTACTTTGCATTAACTAGTATTTGTTCACTTTAAATGGATTTTCTCATTTGAAATACACAAGTTGTATATGTGATATACTTTTGTGCACTTGTTTGTATCATGTTTGATGATACATGTTAACTTGGGTTTATGTGTGTGATTAAACCATGGTTATGTTAATGGTTAGGTTTTTGTTTATTTACTTATTTATTTATTTTGGCTTAAGATAAAATGGTGGTTTTATTTGGATTTTGTTGAAGCTTCATGAAGCTTTGAAAAAGCTTTGACCATTTTGTTTTATTCCTTAAACCTAACCATTAAACCTAACCCTAGTTTATTCTCTACACTTGACCATGGTTGCTATATGATTAGAATGACTTATTTTCTATTTTCCAATTAATTCTTATCATATTCTTTTTCTTCTTCCTCTTCTTCTTCAAGAAGAAAAAGCTTGCAAGCTTCAATGGTAACTTGAGAAAAAGAGTGAGAAATCAAATTCTAAAGTGAACCCACTTCCTATTTATTCATCCTCTACCACTTGCTAAGTAGTATAGGGTGTTTTCTTCACAAGTTTCATGGCTTGGTGAAGTTGGAGCTTGATCTTGTGTTGCCTCGACGTAGATCATCTTCGGCATCGAAGTCGATGGCCTAGCCCGCCCATTTCACCGATGAAGCCGGCGCTAGAGCCCGGGATCCGATGATTGCAGCGAGGGGACTTCATCGCGGAGCTATGGAGGTGGAGGGCTGGATCTACAAAGGTTGTATTTCCGTTCACTTAGTAAAGTTGTTAACTAGTTGCATGTTTCGCCTATTCTCTAGTTAACGATCCGTATTAGGGTTTCTCGGCACTTGTAATTTTTGAAATTGGAATGGTTGATGCCTTGTGAGACCTCATTAGTGTGCCTAGGAACCCTATAATCCTAACCTCTCATGTGTTGAGATCAAGGATTAGTAAGACTTGTTAATCCCTAATCACACTCTATATTCCCTAGGTGACTTAGATTAGCAATTGGAGTAACCTAGTTTCCTCAAGTTAGAGGCAAAGCTTGGAGTAGAAGCTCTCGGGTGGATCGTCTATTACATAGAGGAGGCCGACGAGGAGGTGGTTAACAAGAAGAAGAAGGACTTGGTTCATTAGGTATAATCTTCTTTCATAGTAGCTTATTGGTCCTATGATTCTGTTAGTTATAGTTTAGCAAAGATCATTTCGGTTAGTCGATGTTAGTTTAAAGAAAAAGATTGTTTTTCATATTTCCGCCTCCCCGCAACTCGTGGGGTGTACAACGTCGAATTACATAGTTTGCCGTACCCATAGGGGTCTAGGGTAGGGTAATGTCTATTCATCACAACTGTGTAATCCGTCTTTCGTTGCAGGCTCAAATGAAACGCGAATTGCTTGTATATCCAATAATGTTCATCTGTGATCTGGAATGCCTATTATTGCGTCTGACGAATGTACAATATCTATGTATGATAGCTATTTAGACGTCACTTATATTTTACACCCGCACTAGCCTAGCCCCCGCTCTATCGTTAGTTAAGTAACCTAACGGGTGATGACGGGACCCAGTGGGGAATGCAGATGGTATAAGAGGACGTTGTATTTTCGTTGTTTTCTGCAATGATAGGTTAATGATGGGACACATTATATTAATGCAAAGAATATAAACCAAAGTTGAATCGTTGGAACAATTTAAAAGAAACCACTCGGTTATTTTAAAACAAAGGATATTTTTTAAATTGCGGTGCTTTAACCACTCCTTTTAAAAGCTATCAGGTTCCTTCGATCATATCAAGTTCACTACATTCACGGTTTCGCCAAAACCATTCGTAACCCTCCGTCATTTCATTTGGGTATTCAGTAGTATTCAAGCTATGTATTTTGACCTAACGCCAAGGCATAGTGTTTGGTAGCTGCTGGATATTCATTTGTTGCATAGATAGATGAGTTAGTTTGGGACAGTCGTATTATCATTTGGCCTACGTCAGGGGTATGTATGGATGGGTTCAAATTAACAAGATAATGACGGGTAGAACGTGACATGTGACTTATGACATTTTGACCTAACGCCAAGGTCATAAGAGCATAGGGCAAAAATTTATATCGGGAATTTCTAAAGAAACTGAAATTTGCAAAGAGATGCATACCATTTGGAGTTTGATGGATGTTGGTAGGATTACTTCAACATTATCATACGATGATATTTAGATCCCGATCCTACTGTGAGTATATGCTACTCATCAGGAGATTCGTCAATTAACGATCAATGCTATAAACCAAGTAGGTGCCGATTAAGGTGTCAGCGGGGTTACGCCACCAGAGAAAAGAAGTTATTTAATTAAGGAACTTCGCAAAAGCGTTGGAAAACCTCCCTCGAAGTACCGACACCGGCCTGGCTGAACGGTTAAGCAAGTATTGTACGGTGAGAATAGTCCTGGCTAGTTCTTCCTTTTTGGTTTGAGGAGGGATTCGAGAAACGGTGGGAGCCATCCAGTTTAGATAAACTAAAAACCACTCTAAACTTGCAAGAGCATCATGCTAAAGTGTTCCCTCTCTCTCTCATTGCAGCGACCCAAAACATGACAGGTCTTAAGTTACTATTAGAGAAAAATATATTGACAGGGCCAAACTATAAAGATTGACTGCGGAATGTCAAGATGGCTTTGACTTATGACAAATTGGGGTATGTCCTTACCACTAAGGCACCTGCTGTCCCTGGTCCTAAATCCAGTAATGCGGATAAGGAAATCCACAAAACCTGGGAGTTAGATTGTGCGAAGGCCAAGTGCATCGTGCTTGCCTCGATGAATAATGAACATCAGAGGAGGCACGAGGATATGGATCTCGAATCCGTATTTCTCCATAAAAAGGATCTGTATGGGGAGCAATCTCGTATAGCAAGATACGAGACCTCAAAAAACTTGTTTCAGGCGAGATTGGCCGTCGGATCGTCTATAGGAGAACATCACCTAAAGATGATTGGCTATATAGAAGAGCTCGCAGACCTCAGGATGACTTTGGAGAACGAGCTCTATACAGACTTGATTCTCCAGTCCCTTCCTTCCACCTACGCTTAGTTTATTCCGAATTTCAACATTCAAAGAAAATAAGTTAAACTTCCAGAACTCCTTAACTTGTTGAGGAGTGCAGAGGGCACTTTGCAGAAGGCAAGGGAAACACCCGCTATGATTGTTCGCGGTGCTTCTTCTTCCGGGTCCAAGGCTAGGGCCAAAGGAAGGAAGACTAAGGCTGCCACCAAACCTAGAGGAGGTGTTAGTAAGGTGGGAGTGAAGGGAAAGAAAAAGATTGCGGTGCCAGTAGTGGCAAAGGATGAGTGCTTCCACTGTCATAGGAAAGGGCACTGGAAGAAAGATTGCAAGGCTTGGAATGCCAAAAACCAAGTACCGAAGCAAGCTGTGCCTTCGACTTCAGGTGTGTTTGTAATTGAAAATTGTATGTCAATCAACTCTAACTCCTAGGTATTGGATACAGGATCAGGATCTCATATATCCAATTCATTGCAGGAACTGAGAAACCGTAGAGTGCTGAAGGTTGGTGATATGACCTTCCAGGTTTCTAACGGAGCTAGCGTGGGAGCTGTGTCCGTAGTGGATTATCACCTTGGATTGACGAGTGGACATATTTTGGTTTTACATAACTGTTTTTCTGTACCCAGTTTAACGAGTAATATCTTATCAGTTTCGTTGTTATCAAAAGAAGGTTATGATTTCACGTTTGTAAGCGATATTATTAACATCCACTTTAATCATGGTTTGATTGGGTCCGGTAAACTAGATATCGGTATATATGTTTTAAACCAATTACAGATTTTCAATGTCTAGAACACACTAAAAAGAAAGTCTCCAGATTTAAACAAGGCTTTCTTATAGTATTGTAGACTAGGTCACATACATGAGACAAGGTTAACTAAGTTACATAGAGAAGGATATTTGGATTCGTTCGAATATCAACCTTATGCCACTTATCAATCATGTCTCAAAGGAAAGATGACAAAGACTCCATTCACTAGACATGGAGTAAGAGTGAGCGAGCTCTTAGGACTCATACACAGCGATGTATGTGGTCCAATGTCTACACATACAAGAGGTGGTTTTTCTTATTTCATTACTTTTACGGATGATTACTCTAGGTACGGATTCATTTTCTTGATGAAACATAAATCCGAGTGTTCATACCAGAATATTGCATTTTATACCGCCCATTCTTACGCTCGTTTGTTTATAGGCAGGTGCTTTTGATCAGTGCTTACTACATATTTGCAGAATACAGGTTCTCGGCTCTGAACAGTGAAATTCATGGAAAAATACGTCAAATTCCGGATTACTGCCAACACAGATAAAACACGGGTCTCCGCTCTCTATCCGTATGTTTCCACACACCAGTTTAAGGGAAAAAATGGCAAATCGATGTCATTTTCATGCACAAAGCTCAATGTCAACACAAGATCCAACATATCTACACGGAGCTCGAGGAAATCTTGGTAAAAGATCCACATCACATCACCTTTTGATCTACTGAAATTCTGGAAGAAATGGGAAGAGTTTCTGAGAAAAAGTCATATACCACACTGAAGAGTACTAAAAACTAGGGAAAACCACCAAATTTCATAGCCTAACTCCTCTAAACGGCCGCGGTTCCGCGGCATAAGCACGCTTAGGCCGCAGTTCCGCGGCCGTATAGGCTCCTCACTTGGTCAAATTTCAGGGGAAGTTTTGGAATTTCATATACTGTCAGAATGTTGCCCTAGGTTCTCTGTTTCCAGCCTATAAATACCCCGGTTTTTTTCCAAGCCAAGCCTCCTTCATGTCTTGATTTCCATTCTCTCTTTAGTGTAGTTTAGTTTAGTTTCTTCTTCTTCTTCATTCTTTCCTCCATGAAAATTGTAGTGAGAGCTTTTTGAGTAGATGATGAAATGAAGATGAGGGTTTTTGTATCATTCTTTTGTTTTAGCTTCCCCTTGAGATCCTTGCTTTCTCTTGATCTTTCAACCTCTTCATTGAGCTTGAAAGTTTAAGGGTTTGTTATTGATTTCAAGGGTTATATCTTCTTATGGAATTAGTGCTTCATTTCACACGAGTTCTTTACCCTTCTCTTGATCTTGCAAGCTCTTGATTGAGCTTGCAAGTTTAAGGGTTGGCTATTGATCCCATGCTTGTCTTGAGTTCTATGTTCTTGTAATTACTTTCTTGCTTATTTCTTTCTTGCTTTTTATTACTTGCTTTACATTCATGCTTTACTTTCTTGCACTTAAATTCCATGCACTTACTTACTTGTAATCTTTTCTTTTCTTTTGCTCTTTTTGGTTCGTTTATGTGAATGGTTGTAATTATCGTTGTTAAGAATAAATACGGTATTGTAAGTTAATATTTCTTTGCTCATTTCCTTTTCCCGTTATTTTCCATTGAACTCCGCCCAAACGTTACGCAGGCGCTCCGTTAGGCACCCTACCCTACCAAGGTAACGGTGATTCCTAACCGCGACCGGTTGCGTTCGGTTTCGCCCGAGGCGAAAGCAAGAGACAAGAACGGAAGGACAAAGGTAAATAAGCCGGATTCCACGAATACCGTGCTTAAATCCCCTAATCCACGTTGTTGCCGATTGCTCTAGCTTCAATTGGTCAAGACTCGGCTCAAAGGTTTTGAGTACGGATTTCATTAGCTTACAATTTCGTATCTTTTTCTTAACAATTTTATACTTGCATATAACACATAGGTTAGAATCGAACAAACATATACACATTCTTTATTGACTCGTCTAAGACAAGAACGGAAATACAACCATCTCCCTGTGGATCGACCCGTGCTCAACCGGCTAGCTGCAAAGCGACACCGTCCTGATCGCGGTTATAACTTTAGAACTTTGAACATCCGACACGCCAAAAGCATGCGATCAAATGGCGCCATTGCCGGGGAGACGGTAGCGTATTTTCTTTCTTGTTATTCGGGTTAATATTCTTTTTGTATATATTTTAAAAAAAATAAAAATTTTTTTTTGATTTTTTTGATAATTTTTGTGAGCAAGTCTGCATATTTTTGCTGATTTGCAAATGGCGATTGTGGGGAGCAAAGTGTACGTTCAAGGCTAAGGTATTGCAAAGTACAGTGCCAAAGATCCGGGTAGTTTGACCCGCGCAAGCGAACTTTTCAAGCTTACCGGATTTGATTCAACGGGGGTTTCCTAACCCAAAAACTTAACGGTACGTACTTTACTAACACCTTCTTCTCAAATCCGACGTATCCAATATACTATCCTTTGCAGGATTCTTTGCAAGTTCGCAAGTAAACGCTAAAAATTGACTAACCCGTATTTGTTGCAGTGCCGTGCTTAAACTAAAAAATGATTGTTTGATTCTTTATAGAATTTTTATTGAATTGCGCATTGCATACATTAATACGGACTTAAGGGCAAGCGAACCCCACAACATACGGTAAATGATTTCATCACCTTTTCCATGGCCCACAAATCATGAACTTGAGCATAACGTTTACCCGCACAAAATTTAAAAGAAACTAGACTTTAAGCCTTAAGGACTTCGCGCTCACTAGGAGAAGTTAACTGTGTTTAGAACCTCGCTTAACGGTATATTGTTTACGGGGTGTCTAGGAAAGTGTTAACGGAGAAACCGCCAAAAGAGAAAGGGTTATTTAATTAAGGAACTTCCCGAAAGCGTTGGAAAACCTCCCCTTATCTCTGCACCTACCTGGCCTCGTGATCAGTGTATCTTGAGCCCGTTTCTCGACACAGTTTTACTTCGACAATCAAGTTCTGGAGCAGATCTAGTTGACCTAGGTGAACCCTAGAACGATTAGGTGTGTGGTATTTTTGTGTCGTGATTGTTTTTGTCCAGATTCTTTTGTGTGTACATTTCATTCTTTTGTTAAAAACTAAACTAAAAAAAAATCAAATTCTTTTTCCCCTCCTTTTCTCTGCCTTTCTTTCTTTCTCTCTTCATATCATGGGTACCCCACCTCATAAAACTCTTGCCGAACTTTGGTACTCACAACCAGACATTAATTCTTACAGTTCTTGCTTTGGCCAAACGTCGAACGATCCCTCCATGCCCAAAATCTCTTTGAAAGATCGGATAGACGCGTCTAGGACAAACACTTGCCCTCCGCAATCCACTTTGTATCAACCTTTTCAACCTCCCCCACCCTCTTATGTTGATACCCCTTTTGCAAGTCGACCTTTGTCCGTCGCTGAACATATTGAACAATCCTGTAGCCGATCTTTCTCTCCTTTCACCACTACAGATTCTTGGGATCAACAATTCCATTCACCTTCTTATCCAAATGTTGATCCTACTCCTGTCCAACCATTCAATTCCTACAAGTCCTACCCGACTTTTGCACCTTCCCTAGACATTTCTTCTGAACTGCCATTTGGGAGTTTTCAGTATCCAAACAACTTTGAATCTTTTACTGAAACCCCTTCCCAACCCATGTCTAGTCTGAAACAGTCATTGGAAGACTTTAGGGTAGCGTCGTACCAACAGATGATGGATTTGAATGCGTCCATGGCCGCCCTCATACAACCTAGTGACCCGGTAGCTAGTTTTCAACTAGCTCCAAATTTTCCAATGTATGAAGAGGCGGTAGGACAGGCTGTGAATTTGAGTGGTGAGAGTGAGCTGTACCCCCTTCCGAATCAAGCCTATCCGTTTCAACTTGAATCCCACAACTCCAGTTTTGAATGTCTATCTAGTGTTCCCAACGATTCACCGATTGAAGATAGAATGATTAATGAGTTGTGCGACTTTGTAGTGTTTGATTTACCCAATTGTGAAGGGACCTTGCCAAGTGAAACCACACCCAATCCTTTTGACCTCTACACCTCCACTCTAGAACCTGAATTGATTGATATCCATGCTTTTGTTGAGGTGTCTGAGAATATAGATTTTCACTTGATTGAGGATATTGACGCTGGGAATATTTTGGATGATGAACCCGCAGATTTGGCTGAGTTTCCCTCTCTAATTCATCATCCTGAGTCATTAACTGTTTTTCCCGAACCCCATATGCGTCTGGATATTGATGAAATATGCATGGATGAGCTTAACTTTGAGGAGAATTTTGAGGATATTTTTGAGGATGAAACAGTTCTAGATGATGAGTCGGATTTTCCAATTCATCATGTCCCTTTCATTGACTGTGTACACCCTCCTGAACCTTTAACCGATAACTTTCCTCAGTCACCTACCTCCATCCTTTCCATCGTTCCGACATTGCAAGAAACCGTATCATTTTCACTTCCTATGTCTGGTTTACCAAGTTCGGCTTACCCATGGTTTCTTACGAATCTTGAGGGATTTGACCCCATTTCTCGATGGGTTAATAGATTAGCACAAACGCTTCTTACACATCAGTCATCACAAATTGTGCTATTATATTCACTCCATTTCCACCCTCAAGTTCGTATTCCACTTCTTTCTCCCTTCCACCATTCTTCTTCTCATATACCGAGACCGTATACCACTTCTATCTCATTATGGTCTCGCGTATTCACCATCTCTTTTCCCTATGCCTTCTTCCACCAACCTGTACATTATAGCGATAAAATCTTTGAATGGTTGGTGCTCACTTTTGGCCTGTGTAAGGCCTTGTATAGTTTGAAACAATTCTCTTTTCCCCTTAATCCTGAGCTTCAACGCTTAATAGTGGAAACACTGTTTTACTTAAGTTTCGGGGGACCCTTTTTTTGTATATATTTTTTGTTTTCCTTTTTGTTTTGTATATAATTTGTTTTTAGGGAGAGCGCCGACAATTTTGACCCTCTTGGTATAGCCTGACAGTGAGGGCACTGTCAAGTTTTAGTTTGGGGGTGTGCTCGGTAAGCTTTCTTCCTTCGCATTCATTTGTATATTTTGCATTTGCATACCTTAATTAAAAACCCACAAAAATCGAAAACTTTCCAAAAAAATATAAAAACTTTGTCGTCAAGTTAGCTAATAGGGTAACTTAGATCTTTATTCCGAAAGTTTAGTTGATATGATAGAAATAACTAAATTCTAGGCTTAGGAATTGGAAACCCTAAAAATAACCTCATTCTGTCTAACTTTGGTAAGTATACGTCCTTATAGTTTTTTTTGAGAAATAGGTAATCTTGAGTTCAGTTCTTGAGTCAAGTCAAGATGAAGGCAAAGTATTGATGCTTTACTGAAGGATAAGTCTGAAAAATAATTTCTTTTCTTGAGTTCAAATTTAGAAAGTATATACCCTACAAATTGCACTTACACGTACCTTGAAACTTGGATAGTAAAGGATACCTAGAAATACTCTTGCCTGAAAGCCTAGTATGAAAGAAAAAACGGTATTTAAAGCTAAACACCAAAAGAGCATTATTGAAAAACATATCCGGTCTTTTAAAAGAAAAAAAGAAAAAGAAAAATAGAATAAAGTCAAGACCTGGAAACTGCTATTTACGCTTTAAGCTCACACATTCAGTAATCGGCCGTTAGTGCCTCAAGAAGCATTAATAGTCGCATGAAAAGTGTGTGAGCAACACCGTCCATCATTAAATGAAAATAAGTAGTATTAGGTATTATGGCAAGGGTATTATAGCTTGAATTGAATTCTTGAGTGTAGGGGTGCAAATATACACACACGTAGGGGTATACAATTGATGTTTGGATAAGAGATAGAAATAAAGAATAAGACTTGTGTTTTCTGTAAAGTTGATAAAAATCCCTGATTTGAGGCCGCACTTTAGAAGAAAAACTCAGGAGAACAAAGGTTAAATAGATAGGAGGTGTGAAAAATAAGGGTTGGATATTTCTAACTTAGGATAATAGAATTTCTAACGTAAATATTAAACTGTAGGAGTAGAATCGACGTTAACCTATGACACTAGCTTGACGGGATTTTGTGGGTGTAATCCGCTGAAAACCCTCAGGAGACAACACCCCTCCTACTAGGGACACCTAGAGGTTTAACGGCTTGTTGCACGTGCTCAGTACAATCGCATTCCCTGCGAAAGTGCGGTTAGGATTTTATTTTTGTGAATAATTGGTTTTGCTCGGGATGAGCAAAAGTTAAGTTTGGGGGTATTTGTTCATACCAGAATATTGCATTTTATACCACCCATTCTTACGCTCGTTTGTTTATAGGCAGATGCTTTTGATCAGTGTTTACTACATATTTGCAGAATACAGGTTCTCGGCTCTGAACAGTGAAATTCATGGAAAAGTACGTCAAATTCCGGATTACTGCCAACACAGATAAAACACGGGTCTCCGCTCTCAATCCGTATGTTGCCACACACCAGTTTAAGGGACAAATAAGCAAATCAATGTTATTTTCGTGCACAAAGCTCAATGTCAACACAAGATCCAACATATCTACGTGGAGCTCGAGGAAATCTTGGCAAAAGATCCACATCACATCACCTTTTGATCTACTGAAATTCTGGAAGAAATGGGAAGAGTTTCTGAGAAAAAGTCATATACCACACTGAAGAGTACTAAAAACTAGGGAAAACCACCAAATTTCATGGCCTAACTCCTCTAAACGGCCGCGGTTCCGCGGCATAAGCACGCTTAGGACGCGGTTCCGCGGCCGTATAGGCTCCTCAGTTGGTCAAATTTCAGGGGCAGTTTTGGAATTTCATATACTGTCAGAATGTTGCCCTAAGTTCTCTGTTTCCAGCCTATAAATACCTCGGTTTTGTTCCAAGCCAAGCCTCCTTCATGTCTTGATTTCCATTCTCTCTTTAGTGTAGTTTAGTTTAGTTTCTTCTTCTTCTTCATTCTTTCCTCCATGAAAATTGCAGTGAGAGCTTTTTGAGTGGATGATGAAATGAAGATGAGGGTTTTTGTATCATTCTTTTGTTTTAGCTTCCCCTTGAGATCCTTGCTTTCTCTTGATCTTTCAACCTCTTCATTGAGCTTGAAAGTTTAATGGTTTGTTATTGATTTCAAGGGTTGTATCTTCTTATGGAATTGGTGCTTCATTTTCACATGAGTTCTTTACCCTTCTCTTGATCTTGCAACCTCTTGATTGAGCTTGCAAGTTTAAGGGTTGGCTATTGATCCCATGCTTGTCTTGAGTTCTATGTTCTTGTAATTACTTTCTTGCTTATTTCTTTCTTGCTTTTTATTACTTGCTTTACATTCATGCTTTACTTTCTTACACTTAAATTCCATGCACTTACTTACTTGTAATCTTTTCTTTTCTTTTGCTCTTTTTGGTTCGTTTATGTGAATGGTTGTAATTATCGTTGTTAAGAATAAATATAGTATTGTAAGTTAATATTTCTTTGCTCATTTCCTTTTCCCATTATTTTCCATTGAACTCCGCCCAAACGTTACGCAAGCGCTCCATTAGACACCCTACCCTACCAAGGTAACGGTGATTCCTAACCGCGACCGGTTGCGTTCGGTTTGGCCCGAGGCGAAAGCAAGAGACAAGAACGGAAGGACAAGGGTAAATAAGCCGGATTCCATGAATACCGTGCTTAAATCCCCTAATCCACGTTGTTGCCGATTGCTCTAGCTTCAATTGGTCAAGACTCGGCTCAAACGTTTTGAGTACGGATTTCTTTAGCTTACAATTTCGTATCTTTTTCTTAACAACTTTATACTTGCATATAACACATAGGTTAGAATCGAACAAACATATACACATTCTTTATTGACTCGTCTAAGACAAGAACGGAAATACAACCATCTCCCTGTGGATCGACCCGTGCTCAACCGGCTAGCTGCAAAGCGACACCGTCCTGATCGCGGTTATAACTTTAGAACTTTGAACATCCGACACGCCAAAAGCGTGCGATCACCGAGGCTTTTGAGAAATTCCAAGAATATAAGAATGAAGTAGAAAACCAAACCGGCAAAAGTATCAAGACACTAAGATCTGATTGAGGTGGTGAATACTTAAGTGTCGAATTCCTAGGTTACCTAAAAGAGAAAGGAATTCTCTCTCAGCTTACTACTCCATACACTCCACAGCATAACGGTGTATCGGAGAGACGGAATCGAACCCTATTGGATATGGTACGTTCCACGATGAGTAATGCTGAGTTACCGCGATCTTTCTGGGGTTATGCACTAGAATCAGCGGCATATCTTTTGAACAGGGCTCTTACCAAGACTGTGCCTACCATGCCATATCGGAAGTGGAGTGGGAAGAAACCCTATCTTCAGTATTTAAAGATATGAGGATGTCCAGCTTTTGTTAAAAAGCAACATGCGGACAAACTCGAGGCACGATCAGTACAGTATAAGTTTGTGGGATATCCAAAGAACTCCACGGGGTATTATTTCTGTTATGCAGAGGAACAAAAGGTTTTTGTTTCTCGTAATGCCCATTTTATAGAACATCAGTTTTGAGAAAAGGAAACAAGTAGGAGCGCAATAAACTGGAAGAAATTCCAGAACCACAAACTACTACTGAAAGTTTGGTAGAACTAGTAGTTCAAGAAGAACAGGACATTCCCGCACCCCTCCGCAGGAGTAGTAGGCCGTCTCATCCGCCTGAGAGATACTACGGTTTTATCATAGATGGGGATGAAGAGGATTGCGTCATTGATGATGATGAACCTACTAGCTTCCAGCAGGCCATCCAGGGCGCCGACTCGGTACGATGGCTAGATGCAATGCGGACCGAAATGGAGTCCTTGTACACCAACAAAGTATAGACTTTGGACTTTGCTCCAGATGGGTTAAAACCCATAGGATGCAAATGGATCTTCAAGAAAAAGATTGGTGTAGATGGACAGGTGGAAACCTATAAGGCTAGACTTGTTGCAAAGGGTTTTCGTCAAAGACCTGCTTTGGACTATGACGAAACTTTTTCTTCAGTGGCTGTGCTCAAATCCATTCGGGTCCTTCTTGCTATTGCCGCTTTCCATGATTAGAGATCTGGCAGATGGACGTAAAGACGGCTTTTCTAAATGGTAATTTAGAAGAGTGCGTCGATATGGATCATCTAGAAGGCTTCAATCAGAGTGGGAGCAGCGGGAAAGTGTGCAAGTTGCTTAAGTCCATTTATGGATTAAAGCATGCATCGCGGAGTTGGAACATCTGTTTTGATGAAACGGTCAAAGAATATGACTTTATCAAAAATCCAGATGAACCATGTATATATAGTAAAATTGTAGCACGAATTGTCGTATTCCTCGTATTGTACGTGGATTACATTCTATTGATAGGAAATGACATTCCTATGCTACAATCTATGTAAAGATTCTTGTCACACAGGTTCTCCATGAAAGACCTTGGTGATGCCCCTTACATTCTGGGGATCTGGATCTATCGTGATAGATCCAAGAGGATGATGGGACTTTCGCAGTCCAGGTATATCAACACTATACTGAAAAGATTCAGTATGGAAGATTCTATGCGCGGTTATTTACCGGCTTGTCACGGAATCACCATATCCAAAGAGATGTCTCCCAAGACTGATTTGGAAAAGGATCGCATGTCTATTATACCCCACACTTCTGCGGTAGGCTCTATAATGTATGCGGTGTTGTGCACCAGACCAGATGTAGCTTACGCACTAAGCGTGGTAAGCAGGTATCAGTCAGACCCAGGGAAGAAGCACTGGATAGCAGTAAAGAACATTCTCAAGTACCTAAGAAGGACTAAGGAGATGTTCTTGGTTTACGGTGCAAAAGACCTCAAGATCGAGGCCTTTGCTAATTCCGGCTTCCAGAGTGATAAGGATGACTCCAAGTCCATGTCAGGTTATGTCTTTACTCTCAATGGAGGGGCGGTGTGCTGGAAGAGCTCCAAGCAGGACACCGTTGCAGACTCGACGATGGAAGCGGAGTATATTGCTGCTTGCGATGCCGCAAAAGAAGCGGTCTGGATGAAGAAGTTCCTAACAGAACATCAGGTGGTTCCAACCACTGTTGATCCAATACCGCTGTATTGCGACAACAACGAAGCTATAGCTTTAGTGAAGGAACCCAGGTCCCATCAGAAGTCCAGACACATCTTAAGGCGGTATCACCTGATCAGGGAGAACATAGATCGCCGGGAGATCGAGGTCCGGAGAGTTTCTACAGAGGAGAACACTGCTGATCCATTCACAGAGGCCTTACCTCATTCAGTTCGAGAGGTTACGCGAGATGATCGGTCTTCGATATGCCAGTACATGGCCCTAGTGCAAGTGGGAGATTGTTAGTGTATATGCCCTAAGGGCTATTATTGTATCATACTCGCTTGTATATTACTTAATGGAATCTTGGGATATTCACTGTTATATTAACAGTCTTGCTAAACATGGTAGTATGCTACTTGGTTATATCTATCTTAATATGTGTTTACGTATTGATAGAGCCCTTAGGATCTTTCTTGACTACCAGCGTTGTGATGGCAGTCACACTAGTGGGGGCTGGGTAGTCTACAAGCACATCCTTTTTCAGGTCTCTAGTCGTAGGAATATCGAGACAGGGCATCATTACTCCAGAGTAGACTAGTGTATACGCTTCTCATCCCAGTTGGGGAGATGGTCTGTCCTGCAGCCATCAGTATGTCATACTGGAGATAGTACACAGGTGCTCGTTGGGTTACGGGTACACCGGACAGGACTCGCAGGGAACTGTTGGTTGGTATTATACCCGTCATCAGTTAACAGTTCCCAGGTGACATGAGTACAGCATAGTCCGCAGACTTAACACTGCTGATTCGCCTTGAGTGTGTCCCACTGTTCTTAGATTGCTACCTTTCCACAGCTCATCAGAGTCGTGCAAACAGGTAGCAGTTGGGTGCAGTCCCGAGCACTTGGAGGCAGTGGCGGTTAGACAGGATTCGTCTCTCCCGGTATTGGGAGTTGATATCGTGCTGTGTCTACAGAGCCATTACGCAAATTCCCTGGCCATGGCAAGCGAGATTTACTGATAGGTTTTCCAGTAATTTCTCAAGGTGTAATAGGCTTCGCTCCGACGACTTATACCACTTTTAGGGGTCTGACGTTTGCCGTCCCTAGGCCCGATATGCGATAGTCCTTGATGAACAGACCGGACTGTACGGAGATTGTCACATCAGGCTCGGTGGGAGTTTGGATGGGTTTCCTCATCGGCCTTCTTGTCGACATCTACCTGGGGACCGTTACGTACAGCTAGTGCCGCTTGCGGTCTGTGGTTAAACCTACTGCCAGCGTAGTAGTCGAGTCTTTAGAATCCCACACAGAGAGTTTCCATGCTTCGGGTGAAACGATATAGAGGTCGTATGGTTTTACGACAAGGGTTCGGACGCATACGTGTTTTTACGCTCGTACGATGTTCGGACAGTTTTTACTACCCGGCTTTGGATTAAGCCAGATTCTAGTATCGGATTATTGGATTTATACAGTCTAAAGTTTTTCCGTGTTTTCACGGATAGGAGGGACGTTCTCGTAATTTGGCGAGAAGCTTCTAGAATGATGATGACTTGGGGGCTAAGGTGGCATTTGCATCTATTGATTTAGTGACTCATTTGTGTGATTCATTCATGTAGTTAATGGTGCATTTAATGGCTAATGACTCATGAGATGAATCACTCATAATGAATAAAGGAAGCATGGTTGATAAATCATTTGATTTATTCAGTTAATAAATCATTATGCTTCATATATTCAAATGATATCATTATTTCATTTCATTCTCACTCTCACCTTCTCTCTCCTCAAGCTCTCTCTCTTCAAACCCTAATCCTAATCTCTCATGTGTTGAGATCAAGGATTAGTAAGACTCATTAATCCATAATCACACTCTATATTCCCTAGGTGACTTTGATTAGCAATTGGAGTAACCTAGTTTCCTCAAGTTAGAGGCAAAGCTTGGAGTAGAAGCTCTCGGGTGGATCGTCTATTACAAAGAGGAGGCCGACGAGGAGGCGGTTAACGAGAAGAAGAAGGACTTGGTTCATTAGGTATAATCTTCTTTCATAGCAGCTTATTACTCCTATGATTATGTTAGTTATAGTTTAGCAAAGATCCTTTCGGTTAGTCGATGTTAGTTTAAAGAAAAAGATTTTTTTCATATTTCCGCCTCCCCGCAACTCGTGAGGTGTACAACGTCGACTTACAAGAGTTTCCATTTCATTCTAGCTCATTCAAAACACTTAGCCACTTTTCTTGAGTTGCTCCTATGGTAGCTCTCTAGCTTCCTCTTCTTCCTCATGTCATGGTTCAAGCTTCAACCCTCACATGTGACAAGAACTATGAAGCTTGAGCACAAACTTGTGAGCTTTTAACATCCCCTACTTCACCATCCTACACTTGACTAGCGATCGAGTGTAGCGTGTTTCCTACACTAAAGAGTTTAGTGTAAAGGTAGTTTGAGTTGGAGGGACTTCGCGTGGATCATTTTCGGCACGAAGGTCATCGGAGGAAGCTCATTCAAAGTCTCAAGAGAAGCCTAGTGGAGTCGCGGGACTACTACACGGAGCAAGTGAAGAGAAGGACCGGTATACAAAGGTTGTATTCCTTGTTCTCTTGATGTAAAGTTGTTTACATTTGCTATTGTCTAAATCTCTAGTTAAGATTCTAGGATTAGGGTTGTTTAGCATATCAATTCTTTGAAAATGGCATGGACGATACCTCCCGAAACCTTGTTGTCGTGCTAAGAAACCCTACAGTGGTATCAGAGCCAAGCTAGAGAATTAGACGATGTTTGTTAGATTACGAAACCGAAACTACTCCGAAACATGAGACGCTAAAACCTAGTTTCTGTCAAAATTTTAAAGTGGTCGAAAAAAAATTTTAGCAACCGCAGAATGTTATATGAGATGTAACATGAAAACTGAACGAATATGAACCCAATCCACCGGTTTTGACCCAGTGACACCCCCCAAAAACCGAGCAGGCCGGCCCCGATTGCTCTATTCTAGTTCGTATTTGTCCTGTGTTCTGGTCTTTGAGTTTTGGTGTTTCAGGTGTTGCTTATTTTTTTCTAAAATTGCATGAGATGTTAATTTTCTACAAAGGCAATTCGGAGTGTTTCGTAGTCGTAATTCTAACATGTTTTCGGGTTATTTAGACAGTGTTAAAAAGTTCGAACGGATATCAAATACCCACTTTAAACCTTGCCGGAAAATTTTCCAAGAGTTGGATTTTTTCAGAGTTAAAGAACATTCAAATATCATGCAAGTGATTCGATGGACCCTCTAGAAGAAAGAAACCCTAACTCGATTCTATGACCTTAAAAACCGCCGCCAAACCCTAGGGTTTGCGATAGTTCCGCTGAGCCATAGGTGAAGCAAGGGTTGACCCTTTTACGGCTGGTCCATAGGTACTATGGCATGTTCTGAGTGTTTTTAAACTGTGCTCAAGTGTTGAGCTTTTTGGGAAATTTTAGGTGTTTGTTGATTCGATCGGAATATTTAACATCGTCTAGCTATTTGTGGAATGTGCTGTTATGTGTTGATGGGATATGTTATATTGGATCGTCGTGTTTTGGATAGCCGGGTTTTTTTATGTGAGATGAGAGTTTTTCATTTCCATTCATGTAAAAACTTGTAAGTAATATTCTTTTATTGGGGCACTTCTGGGTTGAGGATAATGTCACCATTGTTGTATATTATTTACTTTTCCGCATTAAAATAGACCCAAGGCGGGGAGCACAAGTAACCGGGTTCTAGAGTCCAGTGGGAGACCATCTCGAGGAGTCGAGTCCGGGTATCCTAACTCTAAAATTGGTAGGGTTGCTTGCCGCTCTCATAGGGGTCTAGGGATGTGGGTTTTTCTATTCATTGCAACCTTGGAATCCGTGTTTTATACTGGCTTAATTTAAAACACGGAATTCCTAGTATATCCAATATTTCATATGTTATCTTCTGTTGCTGATATTTTATGATGTGATCATTTTATATGTTTGAGACGAATGATTTATTGTTATATATATGATATATAATAAACGTTGTTTATGTTTTGCACCCGCGCTAGTCCCGCTCCGCTATGTCGTTAGTTAAGTAACTTAACGGTGCATAACGGGACACTGTGGCGAATGCGGATGGCACAAGCATACGTTGTATTTTTGTTTCTTCTGTGATGCTTAGGAAGAATAAATGACGGGACTTCATTAATGAGATTAATGAATTAAAAGAAACCTAAAAGATGTTGTAGAATCAATGAGCGTGCAAACAGGTGGTTTTTGGGTACAGTCCCGAGTCACATGGAGGCAATGAGCGATAGGAGGGGTTTCGTCTCTCCCGGTATTGGGGGTTGATGTTGCGCTGTGTTCGATTGGTTATAACAGGAAGTCCCTAGCCAGGGCTGATACTGAGATTTACTGGTAAGTGTTGTCAGTAGTTTCTCAACCCGTTATGAGCCTCACAACGGCATGACTTATCAACTTATTAGGGTCTGACGTATACCACCCCCAGACTAGATATGCGTCATATCAAACGAAGAGACCGGACTGTACGGTAGTGTTACTGATAGGCTTTGCGGATGTTTGGACAAGCTTGCTTGCCGATCTTCTGATCACTCAATACCTAGGTAGTCGTTACGTCCAGCTAGTACCGCTGACGGCTTGTGGGTAACTGATATGAACATTACCTACTGCCGGCGTACTGACGAGTCTTTAGAGTCCTACACAGAGGTTTCCTGGCTCACGTGAAATGAAGTAGGGAATATATGTGATATGTGCGAGACCGAGATCAATACATGTATATGATACCGTATTCTTATCTCGCAATATCGATTATATGTGATATAACCGGATTATTGAAACAAGTGTTCATTCAATGATTTTATATTATCGGTTATATATGATATAGCCGGATTATTAAATCAAGTGTTGATTTAATAATTATATATATATATATATATATACACTTGATATATTAATATATATATTAACTTATATTAGCTCACTTAAGAATTTCTTTTTCTCATTGTATATTTAATATATATGTGATATACATTAATGTATTTTTCTTTGTGTCATGCTTGATGATACATTGTACATGGGTGTATGAGACTCATACTAAACCACAGATAATTAGGGCCATTATTTATTTAAAGAATAAATAAAATTAGGTGGCAAAAGCCATGGTTAGATGCTTTGAGAAGCTTGTGGAAACCATTGACTTAGTCCACTAATTTTGTTTTACTTTAGATATTTATTAACCAACCATTATCTTTAGTCATGGTTAAGTCTCTACAATGATAATATATGATATTATCTAACCCTTGGTTGCCATTCATTCGTTCTATTTTTTTTTACTTCATCTTCTTATTCATCTCATGAGAGCTCTCTAGGTTTTCTTGAGGTGAAGAAAGAGAGTGAGAAAAATTATTCCAAAGTGAGCAAAATTCCTACTTCATCAATCTAAACTAGACTAGCCATTTAGTATAGGTAGTTTGGTTCACTAATTCTCAATTAGTGAAAAGCTAGCTTGAGTTGGAGATTTCTCGACGTAGATCATCTTCGGCCACGAAGTTCTTCAAGCAAGCTTGTTACTTTTGCCTAGTGGAACCTAAAGAGAGTCCGGGACACCACTACTTGGAGCGAAGGGACTACTACACAGAGCTTTAGAAGTGATGGACCGGTCTACAAAGGTTGTATTCCTTGTTCACTTATAGTAATGTTTGATTACTTGTGTAAAAACCATAATTCTCTAGTTAGATCCTTGGTTCGGGTTTGTTAGCACACTAGATTTTTATAAAATTGCATGTTTGATGCCATCCAAAACCAAGTAGTCGTGCTAAGGAACCCAACAGTGGTATCAGACCTATGGGGGGTTCTCACTGTGTGACAGTGTGGCGATGCATAGACTCTTACCCCAAGGGTGTCCCAAGACCGGAAGGTGTTCCAGCGGGTTGTAGTCCTCGCGAGGGGGATGCGTAAAAAGTAGCTGCTGAGGGACCTGTAGGTGCCATAGTGACCCCATTGGATGGGGTGGCTTCCTTACTTACATGGTATCAGAGCCAACCTGAGTTGTCTAGGCCAAGTTCAAGTGTTCGATCGAACTTCGAAACTCACTTTTAGCCCCCTCTCTGGTAATTTTTCAAAATGTTGGAATTTTTCATATTAGAAATATTCAAAAAATCATGCAGGGTTTTCTAAGGATCCGTGAGAAGTACGAACTCCGAGCTCAACTATACGACATGTTCTTGGTGTATGGTAACGGTGAACTCCAAGTGGAGTCCTTTACCGATTCGAGCTTCCAGAGTGATGAGGACGACTCTAGGTCGGTCTCGGGTTTTGTCTTCACCCTCAATAGAGGGGCGGTTTGTTGGTAGTGTTCCAAGCAAGATACCATGGCAGACTCGACGATGAAGGCTGATACATCGCTGCCAACGATGCCGCTAAAGAGGCTATCTGGATAAAGAAGTTCATAACTGAACTTAGTGTGGTTCCATCCATCAAGAATCCAATACCTTTGTATTGACAATGGAGCTGTGGCTTTAGCCAATGAACCCAGGTCCCATCAGCGATCTAGACATATTCTTAGGTGGTATCACCTGATCCGGGAGATAGTTGATCGCCGGGAGATCAAGGTCAGGAGAGTTGACACGAAGAAAAACACGGCGGATCCACTCACGAAGGCCATACCCCAGATACAGTTTGAGAGACTCTTCGGGATGTTGGGTATGAGATACTACAACAGCTAGCCTTAGTGAAAGTGGGAGATTGTTAGTTATATGTATGCCCTAGAGGCTATTATTTTACGTGATTGTATATTATAGTGGATGCTCGGACATATATAGAGAAGACTTTCTTGCTCGACATGATAGTATGCTATCTGGTTGCGCTTTATCTTAACATGTATACTTGTATCTTTATACTGTCTTTCTGTTACATATTGATAAAGCCCATTGGATGTGGACTTGACAACCAGGATTGTGATGTAGATCATACTAGTGGGGCCGGGTTAGTCCACAAGTACATCCTTTAATTGTTCTAGTCGAGGGAGTATCGAGACATGGCATCGATATTCCAGAGTAGACTAGTGTGTACGATTCTTGACCCTGTATGGGAAGATGGCTGATCCCACAACCATTGGTGTTTTACATCAGAGAATATACACAGGTGCTCATTAGAGAATGGGTACACCGAACAGGACTCGTCGAGAACTCGTAGATGGTATTATATCTATCGTCAGATACCAGTATTCTGGTGACACTGGTACAGGTTAGTCTGTAGACCCGAGATCGTCATAGAGTCTTGTGTGATTCCCACTGTGCTTTGATTTCCACCCTACCACTTTCAAGAGAGCGTGCAAACAGGTGGTTTTTAGGTACAGTCCCGAGTCACATGGAGCCAATGAGCGATAGGAGGGGTTTTGTCTCTCCCGGTATTGGGGGTTGATGTTGCTCTGTGCTCAATTGGCTATAATAGGTAGTCCCTGGCCAGGGCTGATATGAGATTTACTGGTAAGTGTTATCAGTTGTTTCTCGACCCGTTATAAGCCTCACATCGGCATGACTTATCAAGTTATTGGGGTATGACGTTTACCACCACCAGACTAGATATGCGACATATTAGACGAAGAGACCAGACTATACGGTAGTGTTACTGTTCATCACAGAAAACTGCATTTTAATACCACTCATTCATTATCTATTATATCGGTACAATTAATCAGTGTCTGCTCAGTAATTACAGATTACATGTATTCGTGATAAAATACTGGAAACACACTCAATATCACTGATATAGCGTTTGGGAACCGACACTGCAATCAGAACAGAAAACCAATCGATATTCAAAAAACTCTTTTGCAATAATCATGTGTACACAATTTTGGTTTAACACAATACAAGTGTGCACTAGCTCTTTTGGACATGGACCATGGTGGGGGTTGCCTTGGCACACTCATGACTTGTGCAAGTGGGCACAAGTGAGTGTGATGTGTGTTAAATGCAAAAAGTTGTTATGTGATATAAAGCTTATAATTTCCCTCCAAATCTCTGAATGCAAACCAGGTTATTATAGACAAATCAAACGGCACCCGAGAGATCACGGAGAGCAGTCAAGATCACAACACAAATACGAGCCCAATTGGCCACAATAAAACTGACGAGACCCCCCTAATGACACGGCGCCACCGGTCCCCCTTGACCTATCGTCTCATATTTTTCTCTGGTCATTTCTAGGCATCACATCATCCCATTTGTATTGTTTGTTTATTCTGGTTTGTTGCCTATAAATACCAGAACTGAGTTAGTGAGGGGGGGAGGAGATATATACATTTTTTTCCTTTTGTTTAGTTTTTGGTTTAGCTTGAGAGTTGTGTGAGCTTTAACTTGGTTTCTTCTTCTTCTTCCCTCTTGAAGCATTCTTTCGAAAGCTTCATTATGGAGGTTGAACAAATTACCAATATCTTGTACCTCAACTTCCTCAAGTGTTAAATAATATTGTTATTTCTTTGTTTACTTGCTTCCTTTGTTTCTTGCTTTCTTTTGCTATTGTTATGTGTAACTAATCTTTTGTGGTTGTGGTAATGGTGAGGAAGTGAGATGAAAGGCTTTGCCTTCCTCCTCCTCCTGTTTATGTTTAATTTGATTAATATTATTCTAACTTAAAGATTGTTTATGTATTGATGTGATATGGTATTTAGAAACTATGGTTAATTTGTATGCTCTTCATATACCATACTCACTCCCTTTCCCCATTTCACAATGTTTAAGTTAAAATCAATTTGGTGTTAAGTTTGCTAAGTTTAGATACTGTATTTTGTCACCAAGTGCTTGACAAACCCTCGGTTTTCATATACCCTATACTATCACAAACACTTAGCAAAGTTAACACTAAAACCAATTGCTCTCACTCGCTAACTTGTGTGTTTGATGTTGTCGTATGCTTGCTAACCCTTGTGATTAGTGTTGATACCTCAAGTTTGGACATACAAACGGTAAGTGAACAATACGGACTCATTTCGTGTTTTGCGTCGAATATCGGTATTTTGATGACTTGTGCTATGCAACCGCATTGACAAGTCATGCTTCACGCCGGGATCGCCACAAGGACGGACAACTCTTGATCAAGAGAGCGTTGAAGGAATCGTCGCGTTCCGAACATCCGAGCCAAAGCCACGGCCATTTCTTTCTTACCTTGTTTTCTTTGTTTTCGTGTTTTATATTTTTTTGACAAACCAAACCAATTCGTTATTTGTTGAACCTTAAGCAACAAAACCTAATACACAATTCCATGTAGATCGACACGTACTTGCCGGTTCGCTACAATACGCCGTGCACTTGGGGTTTATAAATTTTAAAATTAGACCGAGCTCGCGTGCGCATCCATTTCCAAAACCGATTCTATTTTAAAAAACATACATGTTTGCGAGCGTGGGTGAGGTCCCAACAAGTTTTTGGCGCCGTTGCCGAGGAGTTGGTAGTCATTAGGTATTGTTATTTCTGGTTCGTACTAACAACCTATTTGCTAACTCAAAATTCTTTCAAAACTAACAAAACACAATTTTTTTATAACCTTGCTCTCTGTTGTTGCAACCAGCTATCACCCTACACATAAACTAAAAAATCAAATTATACCAATAGATTAATAATATTACCTAGTGAAGCTACACAAAATTTTAGCACCATCAGACCTCATTTGCCCGGCGACATCACTGAAAAATCCGGCGCCGCCGGGTCAAGCGGGGAATTTTTGTTTTTTTCTTTTTGTGTGATCTCCAGTGCATTATTGGTATTCTAGTGGTATTGTTTGATTTTTATAATTTTGAGTATGCAGGAATTGTGGCAGATATATCTTTTTTGACACTAAATATCGTATTTTCCGAAATTTTCAGGTTTCGGCGGAATTACGAGGAGCGATCGTGAGGAGCGAGGTTCAAATTCAATTACAAGACGTTAGTGAAGTACAATGCCAATGATCCGGGTAGTTTGACCCGCGCAAGCGAAAAATCGAAGACTCGGGATCACTTCAAAGGGGTTTCTTAACCTAAAATCGCATCGATACGTATTTTTCTAACACCTTCGCTCAAATTCTACGCATTCCAATAATCTATCTACTGCAGGATTCTTCGCACAATTTGCCACAATTGCATAGAGAACTAACCTGTATTTGTTGTAACGCCTAAAAAACATGAAACAGAAAAATAATTGCTTTATTGATTGAATTATTGAATTCTTTTATTGAATTGCGCATTTGCATCTTAATACGGATAATAAGGGCAAGAAACCAAACAAGATACGGTAAGGGATTTCATCACCTTTTTCCGTAGCCCACAAATAACAAAACTGCATTCTTGCATATCCATAGTAATTTAAAATCAATTAGAACTCTGACTTGAAGGACTTCACGCTCATTAGGAGAACTTAACTGTATTTAGAACACTGCTCACGGGGTATCTAGGCAAGTGTTCACGGTGAAACCACCAAAAGAGAAAGGGTTATTTTAATTAAGGAATTTCATGAAAGCGTTGGAAAACCTCCCCTTATCTCTGCACTTACCTGGCATCGTGATCCGTATATCTTGAGCCCGTTTCTCGACAAAGTTTTACTTCGACAATCAGGTTCTTGAGCAGGTCTAGTTGACTTAGCATAACATAAACTACTAGGGGTATGATGTTCTTTGTTTTTGTGATATTTGTGAATTTTTGTTGATATAGGTGACACACAATTCAATTCAATTTTTCACGATTCTTATTCTTTTGTTTATACTCGGCCCCAATTCATTGGTTCAAATTGCCACAATTCTTCCGACATTCATGAAAACTGTCCTTTTCTAGGGGGTGACCAAACCGTCTTAGATTTTTTATAACGGTCACCCACCTAACACTCTCGATCCCAGTCCCATTTCAAACCTAAATCAAATGATTGAAAATTTAGAGAAAGAGGTCAACTGGGTAATAGCTTTAGCATCACCACCATCACAACCCTCCCTTCGTGAAATAATTGACCAATCATTAAAGAATGATAGTGAGATGGATGCTAGGTTGACCGCTTTAGAGAAGGGTATTGAAGTAATGACTGTGGTCGAGAATCAAACAGCTACAACGCTTGCCCTGCTTATACAGCCTTCTGAGCAATTGTTTCACACTCAAGCTCAATCATTGGCTTGAATTGAAGGGCATGTAGATGTAAGGATTCTATGGAATGAAAACTGTCAATTAGAGCCTAACAATATCAATGTCTGTCATCTAGGAAGTCACCCGAGGGAGATAAACGATCTAACGAATTTTGATGATTTCATAGATGATGATATGATTAAATTGAGTGAGTGTTATCAGGACACACAAGAAAACCCTCCGAGTCAGTCCGATGATTTTTGTACTCCAATTTTAGAGGAGGAAACTTGTGATTTTGACGGGTATGGTTGGGATAAAATATTAGAGGAAATCAATGATTAGGAACCCACAATTTTTGTATCACCAGTTGATATTGTTTCGGAAGAAACGTTAGTGTGTGAACCTACTTTTTTAGATCACATGTACCTACCCATTTGTGTATGTGATGAGGGAGAAATAGTATTGGGATAATTAGGGGGTTGTAATGATGTGAATAGGATTGTGCAGGATTATAAGGAGGAAGGCAACTATGATAAATATTCTTTCATTCAAAGTATTGAGGAATTATTTGCTAATGAACTAGACATTCTAGGTGAGTTTGAGTCAGGATCAATTTGGGAACATCCCATGAACCATTTCTTTTCTGAATTTTTTGTGGATGAACTCCAGTTTTTTAACGAACTTGACTTTGAAACTAAACACGTGCTTCTTGAAAATTCAGTTCATTCGGGTAACAATTCTTTGACTTCATCTTCACCTTCAACGTCTTCCGATCCCTACTTACACACACCCATGCCCTCACTAACAACTAACACATTCTTTTTCTTTTCCTTTTTTATATACGTATTCTTTTACCAGCCATTGCATTATGTCGATAAAAATTTTGAATGGCTTGTATAAATTTCTGAACTAACACCGTCTTTTAAATTGTTAATACTATAATTAATCTTAGTTTTTTAGTTTTTTTTTGAAAATAAGATCTCACCTGTTTGGGGGTGAGTGCTGAATTTTTGGGGATAACACATTGATTAACTTCTGGTTTGAGTAAATATGTAAAATGTGGGTTTCCTTTTTTGATATTTTTTTTTTGTAAATTTCCTCTATAAACTGCACACATTAGACCCGACCTTTACCATTTTCTCAAACAACAACATCTCACTTCTTTGCCCTCCCCAAAACCTTAGCCCAAACCCTAAATTCACCCCACCTGATCCGACCGGCGAAACACTCAATAAATCCGGCGCCGCTGGTTTTATCGCCTCCGATTGTCGATTGGCTTCGTCAGCTCTGTAAGAATTTTCCTTCACCCCTTCAGCGTTGTTTAAATTTCCAGAAAATTTAGAAAACCCATAGATCATAGATCCCTTCGAATTAGAGAAAAATTTTGTCGATATGTTCACCCACGAGTTGTTTGGGAGTTATTTTCATGACGTTATCCGACAGTTGGGTTGGGAGTTTTTACTGTATGGGGATGAGGGGTTGTGTGCTATTAAGCAATTGGTAGATGAGTTCTATGATGCACTACGTGAGGGAGAAATACTCTAGGACAGTATTCGTTTTCACTTTCGGGGTAGAAGGAGAGTGTTATCTGCTGAGACGATTTCACAAGTCACAAACATCCCCATCCGACCTGGTTTCCAGAGACCGTTAGAACTTGCCCAGTATAGGACGATCATGGGGTCAAGATCTGAGTTATGAGATGCTCAGCAGATTTATCGCAACGTCTATACGGCTTGCCGCTGGGCTTACCGTAATTTCAGGGGGATCATTCGAGTTTCCTCGTTTCCGGTGATTGTGGGGCATATTATCCACTATTTGATGACCAAGGACTATCAGTTTTGCATGGCAAGCATGCTATTTACGACAATCAAGGAGGGTGTCACGGCGTACAAATCATTACTTCCCGTCCCCATCACCCAGATTTACCACTACTACATGGAGGAGGAAGATTTCGCGGCCTGCATTACTATGTACGACACCGTCCCGGTCGAGATTGAGAGGATCTCACCGGGTTATACTGACAGCAGGAATGAGCAGTAGATCTGGTCACCCACTGACCCCAGCGAGCATGCGGTATGTTTATCACAAAAAACTGCATTTTAATACTACTCATTCATTATCTATTTTTTTATAAATCGGTACTATTAACCAGTATCTGCTCAGTAAATACAGATTGCCGGTATCCGTGACACAATACAGGAAACTTACTAAAAAACACGGATATTACGTTTGTAAGCCGACACTGCAATCAGAACTGCAAACCGATCGATACCCAAAGAGTTCTTTTGCAAATAATATTTGTGCACACAATTTTGGTCCAACAAAATACAAGTATACACACAATTCTTTGATGCTTGGACCTAGGTGGGGGCTGCCCAAAGCACAAGTGAGTGTGATGTGTAATAAATGCTACAAGATATGATATGATTTGAAGCATCAAGTTCCCTCCAAAACTACTAAGTATAATCCAAGCTGAAATGAAGAAATCAAGCAGCACCAGAGTGATATTGGAGAGCATACAAGATCACCACATCAACACAAGACACTATGATCGGTTTTAGGCCGGCCACACCGCACTAAAAACCGAGCTCGCCGGCCCCCTTGACCCAATGAGCCGCATTCTTCTACTGTCGACCCATTGCAGTCACATCATCCTAGTTTTATTACTTGTTTTATTTTCTTTTGTGCCTATAAATACCAGACCAAGGGGCAAAGGGAGGGGATACTTTTGCTTTAGTTTTGTTTTAGAACTCTTGAAATTTGTAATTTGCTTTCTCTTTGAACTCTTGAGCTCTTGCCCCTTTGTCTTGACCTTGCAACTTCTCCATTGAACTTGCAATATTAAGGTTTAGGTTCTTAACTTCAAGAATAGTTGCATCTTGTTTGAAATTCAATAAAAGTTATAATTTCATTATGTCTTTCCTTCTATATATTTGGAACTTATGAAATCATTTCTTTACTTTGATCTTGCAACCTCTTTAGTGAGATTGCAACCTTAAAGTTTGGTATTTTGTTTTCACAATCGTACGGGATTAAAGAACAAGTGAAGGAATTTGCCCATTTTATCGGTTCTCTCTTTGTCTTTTCTTTTCTTGCTATTTCTCATTATGTTGCCTTACACTTTTTCTTTTTTATTTTGTTATTGTGAATATGTGTGAGTAATTGATTTACTTGTTAAGGGTAGAATATGGTTAGTTTGTGTTAGGAGATATGTTTGCTAAAACCTTAAAAACCTTAACTTTGCAATTGAAACACCCATCAAACCACTCTCAATTACGCTCGGTAAGCTTTCTCCCTTCGCATTCTTTCTCCCTTCGCATTCATTTGTATATTCTGCATTTTCATACATATTTAAAACCCATAAAAATCGAAAAATCTTTGCAAAAATATAAAAACTTTTTCGTCAAGTTAGCTAGTAGGAGAACTTAGATTCGATATTTCGACGGTTTTTTTTTAATAAGAAAAGAACAACTAGATCCTATTGTTAAATTTTGAAAGCCTGAATGATAACCCTCCTTTGAATTTAACTGTAGCTATTATACGCATTTACATCACACTACACGTGTCGTGAGTTTTGAAAATTAGATAACAATTCTAATATGTCTGAAATCTTTTAAATTGATAAACTAATTTTTTTATGATCAAATAGGTTTGTTCTGAAATAAGATATCAAGAATAGTATAGAAAGTAAAGGGGATATGAAGGGATATTATAGATACCTCAATAGGAACTAATTCTGAAGAATAACACATCTGGAACATGATTGAAGTGATTACACACCTGATCCACTAAACACGTCTTTTATCTAAAAAAATAATTGAACAACTGGTTATATCTCCGTTCGCATTAAATCGTTATGATTTTCACGCTAAAATTTGTCTTTTGTTTTAGGGCCTAGGTAACTTGAATAATTAAGTCCGCCGGGTTGTCTCTACACCTAATACCTTAAAACCAACTGGTTTGGGAGCATTGGCCCAAAGCTCGGCAAGAAACCTGAAAAGTCCAAATTAAAACAAAGTCAAGCAAGTGTTCTCTCCGAGTTAAAATTCCTAACGGTTCTTTGTGTGAGAATAATCTTGACAAAAGACAAGTTTTTTATAAAAATATTTTTAACGGAGATATGAAGGTTCTATCCTATGATGAAGACTATTGCACGTTCACGAAGGTGTGTATGAAACGAAAACAGGTATAAGGTGGAGTGAAAAATAAGCCCTAGTTTCCTATTAAGGAAGATAGAAATTCTGAATTTGAAACCTAACTGGAAAACGAAACTTGAGATGTACTTATTTCTTTATAAAACTTGTGTGATCCTTTTTAAGTTTTTTATCTGAGATTTATTTAGTGACATGACAAACTTTAATTGATCCTTTTGAAACTTAACGTCACTATTTGCACCACACGTAAAGACATATAGAATCTTAAGTTAAATAAGAAGCGAGGTGTGAAAAATAAAGGTTCGGCATTTCTAACTTAGGATAATAGAATTGCTAGCTTTGAAACAAAACCTTAGGGTTAGAATCATAGCTATTTCGCAAAACTAGCATGACGGGATTTCGTGGGTGAAATCCACTGAAAACCCTCAGGAGACAACACCCCTCCTACTAGGGACACCTAAAGGTTTAACGGCTTGTTGCACAAGCTTAGTGCAACCACGTTCCCTGCGAAAATGAGGTCAGGATTATTTTTTGTTTCGCTCGGGACGAGCAAAAGATAAATTTAGGGGTATTTGTTTATCACAGAAAACTGCATTTTAATATCTCTCATTCGTTATCTATTTTTTGTATATATCGGTACTATTAACCAGTATCTGCTCAGTAAATACAGGTTGCAGTTATCCGTGACACAATAATAGAAACTCACTAAAAATCATGGATATTACGTTTGTAAGCCGACACTGCAACCATAACTGCAAACCGATCGATACCCAAGAGTTCTTTTGCAACAAATAAGTGTGCACGCAATTTTGGTCCAACACAATACAAGTGTACACACAACTCTTTGATGCTTCGACCAAGGTGGGGGATTCCCAAAACACAAGTGAGTGTGATGTGTAATAAATGCGGCAAAATATGATGTGATTTGAAGCATCAACTTTCCTCCAAAACTACTGAGTATAATCCAAGCTGAAATGAAGAAATCACGCATCACCAGAGTGATATTGGAGAGCATACAACACCACTACATCAACACGAGACACTATGATCGGTTTTGGGCCGGCCACACCCCACTAAAAACCGAGCTCGCTGGCACCCCTTGACCCAATGAGCCCCATTCTTCTACTGTTGACCCCTTCCAGTCACATAATCCTAGTTTTATTACTTGTTTTATTTTCTTTTGTGCCTATAAATACCAGACCAAGGGTCAAAGGGAGGGGATACTTTTGCATTAGTTTTGTTTTAGAACTCTTGTAATTTGTAATTTGCTTTCTCTTTGAACTCTTGAGCTCTTGCCACTTTGTCTTGACCTTGCAATTTCTCCATTGAACTTGAAAGCTTAAGGTTTAGGTTCTTGACTTCAAGAATAATTATATCTTGTTTGAAATTCAATAAAAGTTCTCATTTCATTACATATGTCTTACCTTCTACATATTTGGAACTTGTGAAATCATTGCTTTACTTTGATCTTGCAATCTCTTTAGTGAGCTTGCAACCTTAAAGTTTGGTATTTTGATTTCACAATTGTACGTGATTAAAGAACATGTGAAGGAATATGCATGCTTTATCGGTTCTCTCTTTGTCTTTTCTTTTCTTGCTATTTCTTATTATGTTTCCTTACTCTTTTCCTTTTTGATTTTGTTATTGTGAATATATGTGAGTAATTGATTTACTTGTTAAGGGTAGAATATGGTTAGTTTATGTTAGGAGATATGTTTGTTAAAACCTTAAAAACCTTAACTTTGCAATTGAAACTCCGAGCAAACCACTCACAATTCCGCTCCGATAGGCACCCTATCCTACCACGGTAGCGGTGAATCCTAATCGTGATCGGATTGCGAGGGGTTTGCCGAAGGCTAAGGTCAAGAGATAACAACGGAAGGACAAGGGACAAGGAATACGGATTTAGTGAAAAACCGCAAATACCGTATTTCAAGTTCCCTAATCCACATTGTCGCCTATTGCCTTAGTGTCATTATCAAAATTCGGTCTATAAGGAATCAGCAAACATCATCCTCATGCAAGCTAACCTAAAACTACCCTTAACAAGTTTTTTTATTAAACATAACATTATTACAACACTTCATATAAATAACAAACCAAATTACGGTATTAACTCGTTAAAACAAGCCTAAAAACCTACCATCTCCCTGCGGACGACCCGTACTCATCAAGGCTCGCTACAGGCGACACCGTTTTTTATTGCGGTAATTTCAAAATTCTTTCTAAATATGACACGGTGAAAACGTATCAATCAAATGGCGCTGTTGCCGGGAAGACGGTAACGCTTTTACACTTGTAGTCTCGGGTTAATTTGTGCATATTTTGTATAATACTAACTTTCTAACACATCCAAAAAAAAACCATTCTTTTAAAAAAAAACGGACACGAAAACTAAAAGCAGAATGTTCTCTGGATTTATGTTTTGCTGACACACTGAGTTTTAAAAGAAAATCAAGGTATAAAAGTGGATTACTATTATTACATAGAGGAAACACACAAAATTTTAGAACCAAAATTGTAAATTTGGCCGACGACATCTAGCTAAAACCCGATCTCGCCGGTTTTCTAAGGAGTTTTTGACAATTGGTTTTTTGTGTTTCCTCTAGTATTTGTTAGTATCCCATTTTTATTGTTTGATTTTCTTAATTATTTGTGTTCAGAACTTGGGGTATCTATATCGCTTTCTAACTCAAATATGCGTATTTTTCCGACATTTGCAGATTTGACGGATTGAAGAGTAGCGATCATGCGGAACAAGGGGGCGTTTTCAAGTATAAGGAGATTGAACACTTAGTGCCAAAAACCCGGGTAGTTGGACCCGTGCAAGCAAACCATTCAACCACTCGGAGACAATATCGACACGAGTTTCTTAAATTCAACACTCTTTGGTACGTATTTCTAAATTTCTTCTTCTCAAACCCGATGCTCCAATATTCTTGTCTTTGCAGGATTCTTAGCAACATCACCGCAAAAAGCAAAAGAATGACTAACCGTATTTGTTGCAGCGCCATATTTAAAGTAAAAAAAAAACAAATTGATTGATTGTTTGAAAACAAAACTTTGTTGATTTTCGTAGTCCATCATTAATACGGACTTAAGGGGCTATAATACCAATCCAGATTGGGTGGGGATTTCATCACCCTTCCTAAGATCCTGGAAATCATTAATTGCATAAGTGTCACCTCAAGCTTAATAAAAAATATCTAGACTCAGCCAATTAAGGACTTGTCGCGCTCGATAGGACAAAGGAAGATTGTGGGCATTCGGTCGTTTATCTAAACATGACTTTTGTGGTGCCTAGGCTAGACAAGTGAGGAGGTAATTTTAAAAGGTCCGTCTCTTGGTGATTCGTGAGCGGAACCCTCCTCACCTCACTTGTGCTTACCTGGCCACAAATGGCTGTGAAGAGGCGATTTGTGGGTTATCTCACAATTTGTCGCTTTGGAACAGTTAGGAGCAGGTCTAGTAGACTTAGAGGACCCTAGTCTAGGTGTTTATTGTGCATTTGTGACTATGCATTTGTGACTTTGTTTATTGAACTGTCGTTTCATTTTCCCATTCTTTCGAAACAAACACAAATTCGCCATTTTTACCACCTTCACCCAATTTTTCTCCACTTTCGTTTTCTTACCCTCACATTTTACGCTTTTACTGCACTAAACTCATTTAGTGTATGTCCGCTTGGACTAGGGACCTTAGTGCCCGTTCAGTCCGCGTTTCGTTAGTCGCTACGGATTACGCGATCGACACTGCAGTCGAAACTCCCTCCACACCTCTTTCACCCTTACCTTTGCCGGCCAACTCCGACGTTGACCGTAATTCTTTCCATACTTCTTCACCTTCACCTCACCATCACCATCACTAAATTCTTCTTCCGAGATGTCAGGATTTCCTCCTAACATCCCTTTACCACGCCCGGGACTCATTCCACCTCTATTAGGTGCGAATAACACGCAACCATCTCTTGTTGAAGCGCCACAGCGAATTGCACTCCAAGATCATTTCTATCTTACCCATGCTGCGCTTCCGTCTTATCTTTCACTTCCACCGGCCAATGGGGATAATCTCGAAATTAAGCCCCACTTCATCAATATGTTGCCCAAATTTCATGGGCTGGAATCCGAAAATTCCTACATCTTCATCAATAAGTTCCAGAACGTTTGTGCGATGATGAAGACAACCCAACTATCCGATGATGCTATACGGCTATGAGTCATTCCTTTCACTCTGTTTGACCTTGCTGAAAATTGGCTGTATAGCACCGCATCTCATTCGATAACCAGTTGGGACGAGTTTGTAAAAGCGTTTTTTAAAAAATTCTACCCAAATCATAAGACCGCACGGATCCGAAACGAAATAAATCAATTCACCCAGCTTTCAATCGAACCTTTTTGGAAGTGCTTTGACCGGTACAAGGACCTCCTTGTTTAGTGCCGTCATCACGGTATTGAGAGGTGGCAACTTTGCCAAATTTTATATGAGGGCCTGAATCCAGCAACTAAGCAGTTGCTGGAGACCATTTGTCAAGGCCACTTCCTATCCAAATCTGACAAGGAAGCTTGGCATTTCTTCGATGATCTTGCGAAACAGACGCTTCAATCGGAGAGCACCAGACCGAACACTTCTTCCACTTCTTCTACTTCTTCCGTTCTTTCTAAGGCAGAAGTTCATCAACTCGACATCTCAATTGCAATGAAGGCCGAGATGGCTGCAATCACGCGGAAACTGGAAGCAATTGAGAGAAAATTTTCATCTCCTTCTCATGCCTTCGTTCCTCCCCCTCGTACCATTTGCGCTTGTTGTTTAGATCTATCTCATTTGACCGAAGAGTGTCCTTATAATCCACCATCTCAAGTACAGGATCAGGTTAATGCTGCATTTCAGCAAAGACCAAGAAACAATCCATACTCTTCCACATACGATCTCGGTTGGTGGAACCACCCCAATTTCGCTTGGAATCAGAACCAGCATCAATTCCAAGGCCACAACAACTTCGAGAGGTCTCATCCTCCTCAACAACAAGCTTAGCAACAAACTCAACAACAATTTCTGCAACCCTTCCAACCCCAACTGTAACGTTTTAGAAATCGTTTAGGCGAATTTTCCAATAATCGGTAAAATAATTTGTGTTATCCGTAAAAACAAAGATATAATCATTTTTTAATATAGACTTAAATGCACCTAGTTTAACTAGGAAATTGCTAGTATAAGTTATTTATTTAGTCACTTATAATTATTAGTTCACTTAAATATTTTTCCTTAATTAAATTTTTATTATAAGCTTTTAATTATACATTTAAGTAGTGGTAATTACAAATTGGAATGGGTTAAATATACAAATGTGAACCATGAAAACTTAGATACATGTTTGTAACATTTTATTCTCTTCTTAATTTGTTTCCATGTTTCTAGAGTTTTCTAGGATTAATTAGAGAAGAAAAATAGAAAAGAAATGGAATTAGAGATAAGATTGATGTGAGGTGCTTTAATGGAGGCTTATGGGTTAACTTAATCTAGATATTTCCACACCCGCTCACACAACAATCTTGTCCTTCCTCCTTAGCCGAACCTCTTAGTGGCAGCCCCAAAATTTTCGCCACTCCATTTACAACTCAAAAAGCTCCAAAAATCCATCAAAAATCAATAAAAAATCCCACAAATTCTAAATCAAATCCATACCCATTATTCCTTAGTCTAATCTAGCTTGGATCAAGGTGGAAGTTACCATTTTGGAGGCCATTTTGGGAGTCAAACTTGCAAGTTTGATATCATGTTGTGAGGTATAAAATCCTAACCTTAAACTTTAATTGTTGTTTAATTACTTTAATCTAGTTTATTAGGTGTTTAAATATGTTTTGAATTGAAGATTTGGAAATTCAAGAGAGGGTTTTGAATTCAAGTTAGGGTTTTGATTATTTGTTTATGGTTGTGACGTGTAGTCTCACATCTCAAGACATGCAAAATCTAAGCTAGTTGCTAGTTTGCTAATTGTTACTTAAAAATTTTCAAAATGATATAATTGTGCAAACTAGGTTTTTAGAATCTATGAAAATAAGTGAGCTTAAAATTTAGTTATGAGTTGTGAAGCCAAATTATGATATTAGATGAACATGGTAGCCACTAGATCGCTAATCCACGAGGTTTTGCACCAAAACTCCTTTAGGTTGCTTTCTAGGTTTTCGGTATAATTAGACATGGATTTTAATTGACATTGTGATGATATATATTATCTTCTACGATATATATTGTGTTGTGAATGAGCGATCGGTACGATGGGGTTCTAGGCTTGGTGGTTGTGTCACTTAGCGACCTTAGTTAAGGTTGTGACGATGTCGTACGCGTTTTGTGCACTAAGTGCACAATTTGTTTATTTTGTGGACGTTTATTCTTGCGTTTCATTGTCTTTATATCGGCGCGGGATATTTAGCCTTTTGTATTGTGTTTGTGAAATTTTAGGATCGATTGCGGGAACTCCGGACGCTACTAGAAAAGGGAAGCAGGTGGTTGGATTTATCTAGCTCGAGAACATCGGTGAGTAGATTTAACATCTACGGGAAAATCGCCCTTATGGAATTATGCGTCAGGGCTAGATATGATATTATAGCCGCATGTTTATACGCATATAAGTTGATTATTGATGAGTATCATTACATATTATTACTTGTTGTGTCTTTACTTAGTACCTATTGGACACCGTACCATTACTAACGGTTCATGTTGCACGAACACTAAATTGTATGCTACACACACGCCGTTGGTAATTGCCATGACACGCACTACACATATACCTATGTGGTATTGTATCATTATTGACATGTATATACACATACTTTGCTATAATTATGCATATACCTATGTGGAATTGTATCATTATTGACATGCCTATATACATACTTTGCTATAGTTACATATATACCTATGTGGTATTGTATCATTATTGACATGTATATACACATACTTTGCTATAGTTACACATATACCTATGTGGTATTGTATCATTATTCATATGTATATACACATACTTTGCTATAGTTACACATATACATATGTCGTATTGTATCATTATTGACATGTATATACACATGATTTTCTATAACTACACATACACCTATGTGGTATTGTATTGTTATTGACATTGAGACGTTGATTATTGTGCTATCGCGCATATGAAATGCATCATACATACATACTTACATGTATACACACATACCTTACTATTTCTACATGTACACCTTATTATAATGTTGCATTTGATTTCAGAGGAATTTGGGAACCGCATGATACATTTTAAAACTGGATTCATTTAAAAGAGCGGTTTTCCCTTAATATGCTCTTATTATTGTTTTATGTTACATACATCATATTTCATGGATTTACGCATTAAGATATGGATTTCATGTGATTTATGGATTTGAGAACCGTAGGGATATTTCAAGAAATTATGCATTGTTTTGAAAACCTGGTTTCTCTTGATATGATATTTCGATGCGTCCACCATGAGTTTTCTCGGTTCTGAGACTTGTGTTAGATACCCGATTAGAGGAGCGGTAGGCACCGTCTGCGGGTATATGGTGGACCCGGTGAGGTATCCCGAGGCAAGAAGACTCGTATAGAAAGGTGGTGAGCACGGCGGAGAGAGTACTACCTACCGGTGATACTATGGAACCCGACGGATATCCAGAGGATACCGTGTGAGAGTTATGACATGAGACATATTGAAGGCCGATCTGGATATGTAGCGCCTAAGAGTTGAATATTTACGTGTCGTTGATGGACACGAGTTTTCATGATGTTTCGAGTGTAGATGTTGAACACTCAGGTTCCATGAGATTTACAGATATGTGGGCCGACTAGAGTGACGGCGCCTGAGGTATTGGGATTTGGAGTGTCATTGATAGACACCGGGATTTTTCCACGATCATGATTCATTGATGATGTTATGTTTTATTCCATACTCAGCATTTATTTGATATGCATTGCTTCATGTATTTGTAGTACCTGATGGAGTACCTTGATCATGATTGTTCCATATCCATATTGCCATATTTATGCTATCAGATTGCATGTTATAGATTATCGCTGTTCGTGCATACTTGAGATTATCGGTATGATGTTACTTACTATTCACGAGTTGGCAACTCACCCCCGTTGTGCCATAGTGTTTTGCAGGTTTGACCCTCAGAGTAGTCGCGGCAGGGCTTCTTTTTATCTCTATTTTTTTTGCGGATACCGCTACGGTTGGCTGTGAGGCCGTTTGGTATAGATGGGTTGCGGCTATCCGATTCTATCTATTGTACATCTTATTATATCTAGTATTCTCCATCTACCATTTCCATGTATTGAATTAGAGACGAGTTGTGAGGATCAATATTGTATTATTTTGTGACTCTCGGTATCGTACTCGTGTGAGCCGGCCTTTATTATGTAGTTTTAGCTCTTTATGCTGTTTTTCATTTATATCGTCTATTTCTTCGCTGCGGCCTCATATATATATACTTTTGGTGGTTGTTTCCGCCTTTGGGTGTGATTTGCTCACATTTGGGGATGTTTTATTTATATTGTATGTTCGTATCCGTTTCGGGGCTAGTTTTTACAAAGGAGGTGCTGCCGAAATTTTTAAGAAAATAAACTTAAGTTTAAAGATTCTTACATAAGATTTCCAAATGTTTTTAACAATGTTTTCATCACGTACATGTTTTGATGGTTTAGATTTCTGGGTTTTCGGCTTACTTAAATTGCGTTACGCCTGTTGACGTCGCGTGGTTTAATTGCCGGTCGCGTGCCTAAATTTGGTTCGTGTCAAAGTTGGTATCAGAGCGCTAGGTTTTACCTTTCGGAGTGTAAGATGACCATGGTATGATGGAGTAGGTAGCTTAAGCAGAGTGACATAGCATGTGTATGTTCCACGGCATACTTACGTCATGGTACTCCGCCTAAGTGACCTTATGACTTGTAGGATGAAATTCCTTCCGTGAATATATACATCGTTGTGATTCGATTTTTATGTTCTTATCGAATCCTATTTTCATTCCTGCCATTATGCTGTCGAAGACTACGAGGGCGCAGAGAGCGGCCACGAGAGCCGAGGTCAGGGCAGGCTCGTCAGAGACAAGGACTGACCAGGGAGGTACGCCTATTGTAAAGGAGCAGATTGATCCACCTTCGACAGACCATATTACTATGCTAGAGGCCGGTATGCAGGATTTGCGCCAGATGATGGGGTCGTTAGTTGAGGCTAGTCGAGCGCAGAAACAGAAGGTTGACCCACCTGTTACGGGGACCGTGATGGTGCTAACTATTCCAGCAGTCGCAGCTACAGCTACGGAGGTTATCACCGTATCATTATCTGAGTTCATGAACCTGAAGCCTCCGGTCTTCACCGGCACCGATACAGCTGAGGATCCGCAGTCATTTATTGATCGGATGGCCAGGATCTGTCGTTCGCTGAGATGTTCCGACGCGTGATGGGTAGAGTTCATGTGTTTTCGTCTGGAGGGTCTTTCCCAGACCTGGTGCGAGTCTTTAGAGAGGGGCAGAGCCGCAGGTCTTACTCCTATGACCCGGGCTGAGTTCGTGACGGTGTTTCTTGCCTGTTTCCTTCCGCGGAGCATCAGGGATGCTCGGGCTCACAGTTTTGAGTCGTTACGTCAGACTCCGGGTATGACAGTGGCAGAGTACGATGTTCAGTTTACCCAGCTATTTGTGTATGCTCCATATTTGGTGGAAACTGAGGAGGTGCGGATCAAGAGATTTGTTCGAGGCCTGATTACCCAGTTGTTCCTCGCTATCTGCTCCCAGCATTTTGAAACATATGAAGCCACAGTGGACGCAACCCTAAGGTAGAGGAGCGCATTTCTGAGACTTCAATCGTTCCGGAACCGAAGAGGATTCGTACTGATTTATCAGTGCAGAGGTAGTTGGGCAGAGGCCGTGGTGGATTCACTATGGGCCGTGCTGGTAGACGCAGCGTAAGACGGGGCCAGACATATAGTTTATACCCACAGGGTCAGCAGTCATCGCCTAGATGTTTTAGGTGTGGCAGTCCCCATCACCGCATCAAAGATTGCACTGAGATATGCCAGAGGGAGGCAGCGGTTCCACATGTTACCTTACCACCTTCACCTCAGAGAGCATTGCCTCTTACGCCTGTTGTTGCTCCGCGTCAGACTCATGCGCAGAGGGGTCATAGTCGCGGAGGTTTTGGTCAGAGAGGATGAGGTGGCCGAGGCGGAGGACAGCCAGTTGCCAGTAGAGGGCAAGCTCGAGTGTTTGCTTTGACTCATCTGGATGCGCAGACGTCTAATGCAGTGGTTTCAGGTACTCTATCAGTATGTTCCTTCGATGCACGCATTTTGTTTGATCCGGGATTTATGCACTTGTATGTTTCTACACACTTCGTGCCGAGGTTAGGCCGAAAGTCCTGTTTGCTAGATCAGTCGCTTGTCGTGACTACTCCTGTTGGAGAGTCGTTTGTTGCGCGACACGTGTTTCGGTCATGTGCCGTTCGTATTGGAGATAGAGATTCGTCCGTCGACTTGATCCTTCTTGAGATGTTGGACTTCGACGTTCTCCTGGGCATAGACTAGTTAGCTACTTGGTACGCGTCCGTGGACTCCCACGAGAAGACAGTCAGATTTTGTTTTCCCGGCAAGTCAGTTCTTATTGTGCAGGGGGACCGTAGTGCCGCCCCTCACAGTTTGATTTCAGTCCTTCGCACTAGTGGGCTTTTGAGGAGGGGATGTCGGGGATTCTTGGCTTTCATATGAGATACTGGAGCCATAATAGTTTCGTTGGACCAGGTTCCTATTGTGAGAGAGTTTCCTGACGTTTTTCCCGATGAGTTACCTGGATTTCCTCCAGAGCGTGAGATTGAGTTTTGCATTGATTTGATCCCGGCACGGGGCCTATTTCTATACCGCTTTACCGGATGGCCCTGGCGAAGCTTAAGGAGCTTATGGATCAGCTGCAAGAGTTGCTTGATGGGGGACTTGTACGTCCGAGTGTTTCGCCTTGGGGAGCTCTTGTTCTGTTCGTCAAGAAAAAGGACGATAGTTTAAGCTTGTGCATTGATTATCGTCAATTGAACCGATTTACTATACGGAATAGGTATCCTTTACCTCGCATTAACGATTTGTTTGATCAGCTCCAGAGTGCGGGACGTTTTTCTAAGATTGATTTGAGATCAGGTTATCATCAGTTGCGAGTTCGTAACGATGACATTCCGACGACTGCTTTTCGTACGTGTTACGGGTATTATGCGTTTTTGGTGATGTCGTTCGGACGCACCAATGCCCCAGCAGTGTTCATGGATTTGATGAACCGGATTTTCAGGCCGTTCCTCGACCTGTTTATTATTGTGTTTATTGATGACAATCTGGTTTATTCCAAGAGTCGAGAAGAGCATGAGCAGCACTTGAGGATTGCTTTGCAGACATTAAGAGAGCACCAGCTGTTTGCTAAATTCTCGATGTGTGCTTTCTGGCTTGATAGTGTTGACTTCCTGGGTCATGTGGTTACGGGATACGGTATTCGGGTGGACCCTAGGAAGATCAAGACCGTACAGCTTTGGCCCAGACCTGTATCAGTGACAGAGGTCCACAGCTTTTTGGGCTTAGCCAGTTATTACCGCCGTTTCGTGCAGGACTTCTCGAGTATCGTTGCACCGCTGACCGGACTGACCAGGAAGGGGGTTCCTTTTCTTTGGACTGAGGCATGCGAGCAGAGTTTTAAGCAGTTGAAGACTCGGTTGACGACTGTACAATTTTTATCCTTGCCTTCTGGATCGGACGGCTATGTCGTTTACTGTGATGCTTCTCCAGTGGGGCTCGGTTGTGTATTGATGCAGCATGATAGAGTTATCGCTTATGCTTCCCGGCAGCTGAAGAAGCGCGAGTAGAATTATCCTACTCATGATCTTGAGATGGCTGCGGTGGTCTTTGCTCTTAAGATTTGGAGACACTACTGTATGGGGAGTCGTGCCAGATTTTCATGGACCACAAGAGCTTGAAGTACATCTTCCAGCAGCGGGATCTGAATTTGAGACAGCGCCGTTGGATGGAGCTTGTGAAGGATTATGATTGTGAGATCCTTTATCACCCGGGCAAGGCAAATGTGGTAGCCGATGCTTTGATTCGTAGGCCCAGGGGTAGCTTGACACAGTTGAGCGCAGTTCAAAGACAGTCTTCTGCAGATTGGCAGATCTTGTGCGACAGTAGAGTACAGTTTGAGTTCACTCCCACTGGGGGACAGCTTGCTCACGTTCGCGCCCGTCCACTTCTACTTGATCGTATTCGTAAGGCACAGCCCGCCGATGCTCGTTTGTCTGAGATTCTTGAGCATGTTCGGTAGGGTAGAGGTTTGGAATTCTTGATTGATGACCAGGGTGTGCTACGTTTCCAGACTCGTTTGTGTGTACCTGATACCGATGGGTTTAGACGCGAGATCCTAGAGCAGGCACATCAGTCAGCTTTTAGTGTTCACCTAGGTTCCACCAAGATGTATCATGACTTGAGAGATATATACTGGTGGGCAGGTTTGAAGAGTGATGTTTCGGATTTTGTTTCAAGGTGCCTGACTTGTCAGCAAGTCAAGGCTGAGCATCAGATACCGGCAGGAGAGTTGCAGCCTTTACCCGTTCCGTAGTGGAAATAGGAACAGATCTCCATGGATTTCGTTCTGGGTCTATCTAGGTCCAGTCAAGGGTATGACTCCATTTGGGTGATTGTTGACCGGTTGACGAAAGCAGCTCACTTCCTTGTATTGAAGACCACTTTCGGTTATGCTCAGTATGCTCAGTTGTACATTGATGAGATTGTATGTTTGCACGGTGTTCCCAAATGCATCGTATTCGACAGGGCACCCAGTTGACTAGTCGTCGTTGGCAGAAGCTTCAGGAAGCCTTGGGTACCCGCTTGAGTTTTAGCACCGCTTTCCATCCGCAGACCGATGTCAGTCGGACCGGATTATACAGACTCTGGAGGATATGCTTCGTGTGTGCGTGCTTGATTTTGGTGGCAGTTGGGATCGTCACTTGCCGTTGATAGAGTTCTCCTACAATAGCAGTTATCAAGAGACGATTCAGATGGCGCCTTTTGAGGCTTTGTATGGGGGAAAGTGTCGGTCGCCAGTCTGTTGGACCGAACTCAGCGAGAGCAGGATTTTGGGACCCCTGCTAGTTCAAGAGACTACGGAGAAGATCCAGTTGATTCAGGATAGGATGGGAGTAGCCCAGTGCAGACAGAAGTCTTATGCCGACCGTCGTCGTCGCAGGCTTGAGTTCGCAGTAGGAGATCATGTATTCCTACGGATTTCTCCGATAAAGGGCGTAATGAGATTTGGGAAGAAAGGGAAACTCAGTCCCAGATTTGTAGGTCCTTTTGAGATCCTTGAGCGAGTTGGTACCGTTGCCTATCGTTTGGCACGTCTGTCCAGTTTCTCAGATGATCACCCCGTATTTCATGTGTCGATACTTCGCAAGTACCTTCATGACCCTTCTCATATGATTCAGCACCAGACCGTTCAGCTAGGGCGCGATCTTTCGTTCACCAAGCAGCCGGTAGTCATTTGGATCGGCAGGTGAAGAAATTTCGGTCAAAAGTCTTGCCATCTGTGAAGGTTCTTTGGCGTGGCCCGAATGGTGAAGAGGTCACTTGGGATGCCGAGAGCGAGATGAGGAAGAAATTCCCTCATCTCTTTAAAGGTACGCATAGTAAGAATATTAAATTCGAGGACCAAATTTCTTTAAGGGGAGGGGAGATTGTATCGTTTTAGAAACCATTTAGGCGAATTTTCCGATAATCGGTAAAATAATTTGTGTTTTCCGAAAAAACCAAGATATAATCATTTTTCAATATAGACTTAAATCAACCAAGTTTAACTAGGAAATTGCTAGTATGTGGTATTTATTTAGTAATTTATAATTATTAGTTCACTTAAATATTTTTCTTTAATTAAATTTTTATTATAATCTTTTAATTATACATTTAATTAGTGCTAATTACAAATTGGAATGGGTTAAATATACAAATATGAACTATGAAAACTTAGATACAAGTTTGTAACATGTTCTTCTCTTCTTAATTTGTTTCCATGTTTCTAGAGTTTTCTAGGATTAATTAGAGAAGAAAAATAGAAAAAAAGTAATTATAGATAAGATTGATGTGAGGTGCTTTAATGGAGGCTTAAGGGTTAACATAATCTAGATATTTCCACACCCTCATCCTTCCTCCTTGGCCGAGCCTCTTAGTGGCAGCCCTAAAATTTTCCACACTCTATTTCCAACTCAAAAAGCACCAAAAATCCATCAAAAATCAATAAAAAATTCCCACAAAGTCTAAATCAAATCCTTACCCATTATTCCTTAGCCTAATCTAGCTTGGAACAAGGAGCAAGTTAGCATTTTGGAGGCCATTTTGGGAGTCAAATTTGCAAGTTTGATATCAAGTTGTGAGGTATAAAATCCTAACCCTAAGCTTTAATTATTGTTTAATTACTTCAATTTAGTTTATTAGGTGTTTAAATATGGTTTGAATTGAAGGTTTGGAAATTCAAGAGAGGGTTTTGAATTCAAGTTAGGGTATTGATTATTTGTTTATGGTTGTGATGTGTTGTCTCACATCTCAAGACATGCAAAATCTAAGCTAGTTGCTAGTTTGCTAATTGTTACATTAAAATTTTCAAAATGATATAATTGTGCAAACTAGGTTTTTAGAATTTAAGAAAATAAGTCAGGTTAAAATTTAGTTAAGAGTGTTTAAGCCTAATTATGATATTAGACGAACATGGTAGCCACTAGATCGCTAATCCACGAGGTTTTGCAGCAAAACTCCTTTGGGTTTCTTACTAGGTTTTCGGTATAATTACACGTGGGTTTTAATTGACGTTGTGATTATATATATTATCTTATACGATATATATTGTGTTGTGAATGAGCGATCGGTACGATCGGGTTCTAGGCTTGGTGGTTTGGTCGCTTAGCGACCTTAGTTAAGGTTGTGGCGATGTCGTACGCGTTTTGTGCACCAAGTACCCAATATGTCTATCTTGTCGACGTTTATTCTTGCGTTTCATTTTCTTTGTGTCGGTGCAGGATATTTAGCCTTATTTATTATGTTTGTAAAATTTTAGGATATATTGCGGGAACTCCGGACGCTACTAGAAAAGGGAAGCAGGTGGATGGATTTACCTAGCTCGAGATCATCGGTGAGTAAATTTAACATCTACGAGGAAATTGCCCGTATGACGTTATGCATCAGGGCTAGATATGATATTATAGCCGCATGTTTATACGCATATGAGTTGATTGTGCATGAGTTTCATTGCAAATTATTACTTATTGTGCCTTGTCTTAATACCTATTTGACACCGCACCATTACGGACGATTCATGTTGCACGAGCACTAAATTGTTTGCTACACACACACCGTTAGTAATTGCCATTACATGCACTACACATATACCTATGTGGTATTGTATCATTATTGACATGTATATACACATACTTTGCTATAGTTACACATATACCTATATGGTATTGTATCATTATTGTCATGTATATACACATACTTTGCTATAGTTACACATATACCTATGTGGTATTGTATCATTATTGACATGTATATACAAATACTTTGCTATAATTACACATATACCTATGTGGTATTGTATCATTATTGACATGTATATACTCATATTTTGCTATAGCTACACATACACCTATGTGGTATTGTATTGTTATTGACATTGAGACATTGATTACTGTGCTATTGCGCATATGAAATGCATCATATATACATACTTACATGTATACAAACATACCTTACTATAGCTACATGTACACCTTATTATGATGTTGCATTTGATTTTGGAGTAATTTGGGAACTGCATGATATATTTTAAAATTGGATTCATTTAAAAGAGCGGTTTTCCCTTAATATGCTCTTAATACTGTTTTATGTTGCATATATCATATTTCATGGATTTACGCATTGAGATATGGTTTTCATGTGATTTATGGATTTGAGAACAGTGGGGATATTTTAAGAAATTATGCATTGTTTTGAAAACCCGATTCCTCTTGATATGATATTTCGATGCCTCCACCATGAGTTTTCTCGGTTCTGAGACTTGTGTTAGATACCTGTTCATATCAGAATTTTGCATTATTATATCACCCATTCTTAATCATATTACAAATAAATAGGTGCTTTTGATCCATGTCTGCTAAATAGTTACAGGTTACAGTTTCTCAGAACAATACAGTGAAATTCATGGAAAAAACGCTACAAATGTGAGACTACGACCAACAAATAGATGAATCTGTATGATTTCGCCTACCAGTTTAAAGAACAAACGAAGATCAATAAACAGTTCAGTGCACAAAGTACAAGGGCAGCATAGGATTAAAAACTTCAACACGAAGCTCATGGCAAAAAGTCCACAACATTCTGCACTGTGGAAATCTAGAAGAAAGTAGAAACAATTCTGAGGAACCAAGTGAAGAAAACAGAAGGAAATAGCAACATGAAGCAGCCCTGAGAAAGTGAACTCAAGATCCCTCAAGATGGCCGCGGATCTGCGGCCAAACATGGCATTCTGCCGCGGTTCTACGGCCGTGCAGTGCGCGTGTCGGTGCACGTATCGGTGGGTGTCGGTGCTTTGACCCGACTTTCTTAGGGTAGTTCTGTAATTTCAAATGTGGATCAGATGTAAAACCTAGGGTTTCTCCTATCTATAAATAGGAAAGCCTACAGCCTAATTTGGCATGCCTCTTTTTTATTTCTTAGATTAAATTTTATTTCCATTATAATCGTCAAGAGGTCATCAATAAAAGTAAGTGTTTTTCATTTTTATCTTGCGTTCTTCTTAATTGAAATTTATTTTTCTGCAATTTTTTATATGTCTTTATTTATCTGCAAGTTAATTAGTTAATTAAAAAGAAAATTATAAAAATGAATTTCATCGTAAATTCCCTAATGAGTGAGTAATTCCTCACTTGTTAGGGTTAGGATTGGGTAGGTTTGAGAGATGGAAATCTATCATTCCTTTCATTGCTCGTATAAATTAATTAATTAGGACTCTATGTAAATTTACCACATACCGCTCACTACGGTACCCTATCCTATGAGATAGCGGTGATTCCCTAGTTAGACCGGTTGTAATTGATATGCATAGATGTTAGGGCAAAGAGCCAAGAAGGACGGCCAAGGACCAAAAGGAAGAAACCACGTTTCTTCCTAGTTATGCTAATGCCCTTTGTTGACTATTACCCTGACACTTATGTTCTTAACTAGGGCAAAGAATGCATTGAGTAGAATTCTTTTTCCAAACTAACCTAATCCTAACCCTAGCAAGACTTTTAATCAATTTTAATCTCATTCTTAGATCGAAAATCAAAACCACCATTTCTTTTGTACTTAACTCGTTAGAACTTAATGAAAAGAACACGATTTCCCTGTGGACCGACCAGTACTCAACCGGCTAACTACCAAGAGACATCGTCTTGATTGCGGTATTCTTTGAAATTTAAACGCACGCATAAAACAGCGAACAATCAAATGGCGCCGTTGCCGGGGAGACGGTAGTTATTTTCTTTTTGTAATTTCGGGTTAATTGAAATTGGAAAAAAAATATAAAAAATTAAAAACAAAATAAAAAAAATCATCTTGTTATTTTTTGAAGGGTTTTTGTGTGAATTGTGCAGTAAAGGAAGACGGGCAGATGCAGATTTGGAAAAATCCAGTGAACAAATCAAGAAACAGAAGATCTGAACAAACAGAGGAGAACATCAACAGCGCACAGAAAGATTTTGGAGGCCTGAACCTACTTAACCACCGCGGAACCGCCGCAACTTCTGGCATTTGACCGCGAGTCCGCCGCGCATTAGTGACGTCAGCAGTCCAGAATTCTCTGTGTGTATTTTTGTCCTCTCTCCTACCCCCAGATATCCACTGAAAAATTTTCCTGCAGGGTTCCTTGCGCAAAACTTCTTCTCCTTCTCCAATAAATCATTTTTGTGCAGGATTCTTTGCGCTGCAAATAAAAAGAAAATTTTTTGGCAAGTGTTTTAGATTTTGTGTGTTACTGCTTTGCATTTTTAAAACTGAATCTAAGGGGCTAAAACACCAATCAAGATTGGGTGGGGAATTTCACTACCCTTCCTAAGATCCCAAAAATCACAAAAAGCGTATGCATCAACCATTGAGCCAATTAAAAAATATCTAGACTCAGCCAATTAAGGACTGTCGCGCTCATTAGGACAGAGGAAGATCGTGGCCATTCAGTCGTTTATCTTAACCTGACTTTTTGGTGCCTAGGCTAGACAAGTGAGAAAGGTAACTTTAAAAAGCTCGTCTCACGGTGATTCGTGAGCGGAACCCTCCTTTCTTCACTTGTGCTTACCTGGCCACAATTGGCGGTGAAGAGGCGATTTGAGGGATATCTCACAACTTGTCGCTTTGGACCAGTTAGAAGCAGTCTAGTTGACTTAGAAGACCCTAGATCTAGGCTTGATTGTGCATGTTTAACTATGGTTGATTGAAATTAATTCTGTACAAATCTTTGCACACGAATCTTTATAAACAAAACAAAAATTTTTATAAAAACTTGCCATTTGTCGCTAGAATTCCATTGCACCCCACCTACATTTCAAATTTCCTCATTGACATTTTCTTACCCTACCTTCTGCTTTTTGACTACACTACAACTCGTTTAGTGTATGTCCAGTTGGACTAAGGACACTAGCGCCCGTTTAGTCCGTGTCTCGTTAGTCGCTACTGACGATGAGTTCGACTCCAAAGTCGAAATTCCCTCCACTTCTTTACCTTCATCTTCATATTCATCATCTTCTAAGGAGATATCAGGATTCAATCCTACCAACCCTTTACCTACCTCAGGATTGATTCCACCTCAACTGGGTGCGAAAAACCCACCGCACCATCATGTTGAAGCGCCACAGCGAATCGCGCTCCAGGATCGTTTCTACCCCACCCGCTCCGCACTTCCTACTTGTCTTTCACTCCCGCCAGCAAATGGGGATAACTTTGAAACAAAGCCCAACTTCATCAATATATTGCCTAAATTTCACGGACTGAAATCCGAAGATGCCTATATCTTCATCAACAAATTCCAGAATGTTTGTGCAATGATGAAGACTACCCAACTATCCGATGATGCTATACGGCTACGAGTCATTTCTTTCACCTTGTGTGACCTAGCTGAAAAGTGTCTGTATAACACTGCATCACATTCTATAAACAATTGGGAAGAGTTTGTTAATACATTTCATAAAAAGTTTTACCCATGTCACAAGACCGCGAGAATTCATAATGAAATTAATCAATTTTCCCAGCTTCTTTCCGAACCTTTTTGGAAGTGTTTCGAACGATTTAAAGACCTTCTTGTTCAGTGCCCTCATCATGGTATTGAGAGATAGCAACTTTGCCAAACTTTATACGAAGAACTGAACCCAGCAACTAAGCAGTTGTTGGAAACCATTTGTCAATATCACTTCTTAACCAAATCTGATGAGGAAGCTTGGCAATTTCTCGACGATCTTGCTGAACAAACGCTTAGGTGGGAAAGCACTATACCGACCACTTCATCGACCTCTTCCGGTTCATCTAGGGCAGGCATTCATCAACTTGATATGTCGATTGCAATGAAGGCCGAAATGGCTGCAATCACGAAAAAACTAGAGGAAATTGAGAGCAAATTCTCATCGCCTTCTCCTGCCCCTGCTTTACCCACTCACACTATATGCGCTTGTTGTTCGGATCCATCACATCTTACTGAAGAGTGTCCTTACAATCCACCTGCTCAAGGACAGGATCAAGTCAATACTGCCTTTCAGCAAAGACAAAGAAATGATCCATACTCTTCAACTTATAATCCTGGTTGGAGGGGCCACCCAAATTTCGCCTGGAATCAAAATCAACAACAATTCCAAGGCAATAAAAATTTTCAGAGGCATCCTCCTCAACAACAAGAACAACAACAAACTCAATATCAGCAACCTTTTCAACCCCAACCTTACCAAAATCAAACGAACAATTTTGCACCAAACAACTCTTTTCCTCAAAAAAAATTTGTTCAACCAAATAACGATAAGGTTTACTCGCTAGAACGAAGTCTGGATGCGTTTTTAAAACAATATACTCAATCCTTCGCCAACATCCAGTCTTTCATTCAGTCTTTGGTGCAACACACCGCATCACATGGGCAAAGCATCAAAACCATTGAAGCCCAAATTGCATAACTGAATGCTGCTTTAAGCGAGCGAGAGAAGGGGAAACTTCCCTCTCAACCACTGCCAAATTCCGGTCACCCACAAAATGCACATGTTGCTCTTGAACAACAAAACCACAATGTGAGTGTCATGACTACAATGAGATCTGGAAGGATGTTGCACAATAATATGGGCAATGATGATGACACCCTGGCCGCCGCTTCTTCATCTTCTTCTTTATCTTCTTCATCTTCATCTTCTACATCTTCATCTTCTTCATCATCAGAGCCTGTTCTCCATTTTTCATAAGGCTCTACTTCTTCTACTCCGAACGGACCCACATCTTACTCCACGAAAACACCAGCACTGGGATCCGTTCCAAATCCGCAATCTCCTCCACAAACATTGGACTCCACAAATTTTCAAAATGTTCCATTTCCAAACAGGTTGAGATCCAATAAACAAACTCCACAAATGGAGAAGATTGTGGAGTTATTTAAACATGTTAGCATTAACATACCCCTCTTGGATGCAATCCAACAAGTCCCTTCTTATGCTAAAATCTTGAAGGACTTATGCACCAAGAAGAGGAAATCACAGGTACCCAAGAAAGTTTTCTTGGCTAGTGCAGTAAGTGATGCTCTTATCCAACATTTACCCTTAAAACGAAATGATCCTGGCTGTCCTACGATTTCAATAACTATTGGGGATAAGAACATCAACCGCACACTTTTAGATCTTGGTGCCAGTGTTAACCTGCTGCCCTATTCAGTATATGAGAAACTAGGCATTAGAGAGTTGAAACCTACTCATTGTACTCTCCAAATGGCCGATCGATCCATCACCAATCCTAGGGGTGAGTTAGAGGATGTGTTGATCAAGGTAGGGGACTTCATATTCCCTGTTGATTTCATTGTTATGGAACACAGCCTGTAGCTATCCCCCGGAATCAAATTACGGTGATACTCGGTCGACCATTCCTTGCAACTTCTAATGTGGTGATCAATTGTCGAAATGGTTCGGTGAACCTATCTTTTGGAAACATGACAATTGAACTCATCATTTTTAACTTGGGGAATCAGCCCTCCGAACCTAATGCTAATATACTTGATGTTTGCTCGATCCAAGAGATCACCCAGGAGGACTGTGAGCTCGAAAAATTTCTGTTCTATCACAGCAACTTTGACGCCACTAGTGCGTTCCTCCTTGAATCTGATACTGCTTTCACGCTCGATAATGATTATGAGTGTTTTACTTTCTCGAATGATTTTTATGAATCACCACCCGAGTTCGAATCCTTTGAATTTTTGGATGAGTCAGCTGCACCATCCGACTTGGTTGCTTACACTCGTTTTGAACCTCTGTTGGAATCCTTCGAGTTTGAGACAATTTCACCAGTTTTACCTTCAATTGTTTCGCCTCCAACACTCGAACTCAAGCTATTGTCGTCTCACCTTAAATACGTTTACTTAGGTGAGAATGAGACCCTTCCTGTTATCATATCGGCATCTCTAGCCCACGAGAAAGAGAAAGCCCTTTTAACGGTCTTACAAAACAATCGGCAAGCTTTTGGCTGGACTATGGCGGACATCAAGGGGATTAGTCCCCTAATAGCTGAACATCATATTCATAGGATGGATGATGCCAAGCCAGCCAGGGATCCACAGAGACTCCTCAACCTAATCATGAAGGAGGCTGTTAAAAAGGAGATTGTAAAATGTCTTGATAGTGGTATCATTTACCCTATCTCTGATAGCCAGTGGGTTAGCCCCATTCACGTTGTCCCAAAGAAATCGGGCATAACGGTCATAACTAATAAGGCGAATAAGTTAATACCCACTCGCACCCAAACTGGGTGTCGAGTGTGCAGCGATTATAGAAAACTCAACTCCACGACACGAAAAGACCACTTTCTATTACCTTTTATTGACCAAATGCTAAAACGATTGGCTGGGCACGAATTTTATTGCTTTTTGGATGGCTACTCCGGCTATAATCAAGTTTCCATCGCCGAAAAGGACCAAGACAAGACCACATTCACTTATCCTTTCGGTACGTTTGCTTACCGTCGCATGCCTTTTGGGTTATGCAATTCACCCGCTACCTTTCAGCGGTGTATGATGGGGATTTTTTCTGACATGGTTGAAAATTTCTTGGAGATTTTCATGGATGATTTCTCCATTTTCGGCGATTCCTTTGATGAGTGTTTGCTACATTTAGACGCAGTCCTTACCCGTTGTAAGGATAAGAATCTTACTTTAAATTGGGAGAAGTGCCACTTTATGGTGCGAGAAGGTATTGTCCTAGGACATATCATCTCGCAAAATGGCATTGAGGTAGATAAAGCTAAGATTGAAGTTATTTCCAATCTTCCTCCTCCCAAATGCGTCTGAGACATTCGAGCCTTTCTTGGCCATGCCGGTTTCTATAGACGGTTCATCAAGGATTTTATCAAGATTGCTAGACCCTTGACTCTTTTGTTGGCCAAGGACACTACTTTTGATTTCGACTCAAGCTATATGAAGGTGTTCAAGTTATTGAAAAACTCACTTACTTCCGCTCCCATTCTTTCATCTCCTGACTGGATGCATCCATTTGAAATTATGTGTGATGCATCTGATTTTTCCATTGGTGCTGTCCTTGGACAGCACATCAATAAGATGCCACATGCAATTTATTACGCTAGCCGAACATTGAACGAGGCTCAATTAAATTACACAACAACTGAGAAGGAATTCTTAGCTGTTGTGTTTGCATTAGAAAAGTTCAAGCCTTACTTAATCGGCTCTCCAGTCATCGTTTACACTGACCACTCAGCTCTTCGCCATCTTTTTGCGAAGAAGGATGCTAAATCTCGGCTAATACGTTGGATCCTCCTACTACAAGAGTTCGATCTTTTCATCAGAGACAAGAGAGGATGCGAAAACGTAGTCGCCGACCATCTTTCACGCCTCCTTTCTCCGCCGACGCTTCAATTTCCTATAAAAGACATTTTTCCAGATGAGCAGCTCTTGACTGTGTCATGCGAACCTTGGTTCACAGATATTATGAATTACTTGGCCACCGGACTTATACCTAATGATTGGTCGAATCATGACAGACTCTGATTCCTATACCAGGTAAAACATTTTTATTGGGATGAACCATATCTATTCAAATACCGTCCCGACCAAATTATTCGTCGGTGTGTCCCCAGCAATGTGTTTAAGAGCGTGCTGTCTTTTTTCCACGATCAAGCGTGTGGCGGGCATTTTGGCCCTAAAAAGACAGCCGAAAAGATCTTGCAGTGTGGCTTCTACTGGCCACAACTTTTTAAAAACACACATGATTACTGCAAGACATGCTCCCGGTGCCAACCCTTGGGCCGGATATCTAGGAGAAATGAAATTCCGCTCCAACTAATATTGGTTGTTGAAATTTTTGATGTTGGGGGAATAGATTTTATGGGACCGTTTCCCAATTCTTTTGGGAACGTGTATATTCTCCTCGCTGTTGACTATGTTTCTAAATAAGTCGAGGCTGTGCCCAGCTGAACTAATGACAACAAGGTTGTCGTTAAATTTCTCAAAGAAAACATTCTTTCTCGTTTTGGGCACCCCCGCATAATTATCAGCGATAATGGATCTCATTTTTGTAATAGGACTTTCGAGCCCTTAATGCGGAAATATTCCATTACTCATAAGCTATCAACGCCCTATCATCCTCAAACATGTCGGCAAGCCGAGATTTCAAATCGGCAAATTAAACAGATATTGGAGAAAACGGTTTCCAAAAACCGTAAAGATTGGTCGCCAAAACTTATTGATGCCCTTTGGGCATTTCGAACTGCCTATAAGACCGATCTTGGCATGTCTCCTTATAGACTTGTTTATGGAAAGGCTTGCCACCTTCCAGTTGAAATTGAGCATAGAGCATTTTGGGCAATAAAAGAGTTGAATCTATCTCTATGAGATGCGGGCAGCAATAGAAAGCTGCAGTTGAACTAATTGATTGAGCTTCGGGGTGAAGCTTACGAGAACGCGGGAGTTGTCAAAAACCGAACGAAGGTGTTTCACGATAAACACCTTATGCGCAAAACTTTCAAACCTGGTCAACAAGTTTTAGTTTACGACACCCGGCTACATTTCCATCCCGGTAAGCTCAGATCTCGATGGAAATGGCCATTTTTGGTACGCACCGTTTATCCGCACGGTGCGGTCAATTTAGAAAATCCGGAGGACGGTTCACTATTTAAAGTGACCGGACATAGACTTAAACTGTTCCTCACTACGGACCCTTCGGAGGAGCTCTTGTTTTTGCAGGAACCGTTTTATATTGACTGATCTTCCTCCATCTACCCCTAAATTTTGGTTATCCAGCCATAAACAGTGGAAACACTGTTTCAAATAAGTTTGGTGGTATGTACCACTTGTAATTATATAAAAACAACATAAAAATGAAATTAAAAAATTTCAAATTTTTGCGGGTATTTTTGTAAATTTTCAGTTTTAATAAATAAAAAATAAAAAATAAAAAATAAAAAAAATTATTTACAAATAAATTCCTCTTTTTAAGTGGACCTTTTTACAAATAACCAAAATATACCCCTTATAAATACAAGGCGACCCCTCCTCTGACTTTTCATAACCCTGATCTCTCATTTTCTCAAAACCCTACCCGCCGCCAAAGTTCTGCAGTGCGATCACTCCTCCGAGCCGTGCATCCGCCGCCATAACCTACCTTCGGCCACTGATCCGCCGCTCCCTGGTGTTTTCTCCCTCTGAAAAATTTAGAGGAGGTTTGATTTGTAAACTCTTCTCTGTTAAGTTATAAATTCTGCAATTTTCATTCTCTGTGATGGCACCAACCCTGCAATTTGAGAGGGACTTTTCACAAATCTTTGCACACACGATCTATGGAAGTTATTTTGGTGATGAGATCGCAAGGCGAGGGTGGGACATTTTAATTTTTAACCATCTCAACTCCTTCGCTCTTCCAGATCTCGTCACACGATTTTATGAATGCATGGAAGACGGATGCCTTTCACAACATGGATATATTAGGCTTATTTGGGGTGATAGGGAAATCATAATCGACAGGGACTTCATCCATGAAGTCACCTTAATACCTAGACTACCTACCCATGACCAACCCCTCCAATTTGAGGATTATCTACACTTGATGGGTACTAATTGTTCGAGGGAGCCACGTAAGGGCATCCAATCTAGAACCCTCTTTGCAAACGTACTGATTGTGTGCCGTTGGGCACAAAATAACATTTTTGGTAGTTCGCACAATACTACCTTTTTCACACCATCCCTTCGTATCGTGCACACCTTAATGACTAGGAACCCCAGATAAGATATGTGCACGGTATTACTTAATTCGATTGGTGCGGGCAAAAGGGCTGCTAAATACCCATGCCCTATGTTAGTGACAGAACTGTGTCTCTATTTCCTCCCTATGGAGGAATTTGAGTTTTACATGCATGGAGGTATCCCCATTAGACCTCTTATTGAGGGCGTATCCACGTCATATACCCGCTTAAATGATGTATGGTCGCGAATTGAACCGGCCGAGAATGTACCCGCCAGGACACCCAGCTCCAGCTCGACCGCGAGCGAGGAAGAGCTTACCTCCGCAGAACAAGCACGTCTACTTAGAAAAGCCACTAGGGGGATAGATAGATTGGTAGGGATGGTGACCAACTTGGATCACCGTGTGACAAAGATTGAGCACGGCGTGTCCACACTGCTGGTGAGAGAGGAACGTTCCCGTTCACGTTCGAGGGGACGGCGAGGTCCTGAGCAGTGAGGGCACTGCTTTTGGTAAGTTTGGTGGAGGATGTGGTTTGTAAATAGTTGTCATTGCATTGCATATTTTAATTTTTGTACATATTTTTTCTTTTCTTTCTTTGCATGTTTAATTCTGCATTGCATCTTTATAAAAAAAATATATATATATATAAATTAAAAATGAAAATAAAAAAATTAAAAAAGTAAAATCAGATAAATTTTTTTTGAAAAACTTTAAAAAATTATAAAAAATTGAAAAATTCAATTTTGGTCATATTTGACTTAAGTTCAACATGACGATTTAATAGTAGGGAAAAACTAGATCCTAACCTTAGTGAATTAAAAACCTTAAAAATAATCTTTCTTAAAATTTCATTATAGAAAATATATGCCCTTGTGGTTTATTTAGAAATAGGCAAATTTTGTGTTCAGTTCTTGGGCTAAGTCAAAATAAGGGAAGAGTATTGAATTTTTATGTGAAGTGTAAGTTTGAAAAATAATTTCGAAGCTTAAGTCTAAATTCTGAAAATATATACCCTACAACTTGCACAAACACGCACTTTGAAACTTGGAATAGTAGAGGATACCTTGAAATGGTCTTGACTAAAATCCTTGATATGAAGGAAAATAAAATAAAAAGTACAAGTGTGAATAAAGAGATATGAAAAATGAACACTGGTTTTGTAATCACTTGAGGCTGCATGAATAAAAAATATATATATAGCGAGGGTGCTTTATCAACTAGTGCCTTAGACCAACTGGTTTTGGGAGTCACTGCTAAAGCCTTAAGTATTACAAGATGAGAAATTACGACTTAATGCGCGAACACATTTTGTAATCGGTCGTTAGTACCTCAAGAAGTATTAACGGTCACATAAGGATGTGTGAGCAAATTTCATCTAAAATTCACCAACTAAAAGTATTTTGGACGATGGACAAGAGTATGATAGCTAGAATTGAATTTCCAAGTGTAGGGATGATACATACACACACGTAGGGGTATATGATTGGGATTTGGATGAGAGATAGGAATAAAAGATAGGGCTTATACCTTCAATAGAGATGATAAAAATTCCTAAATTGAGATGGAACCTTAGAAGGAAAATTCAAAAGATGCTGAAAGCTTAATAAATTTGCAGAACATATACGATCTTAAGTTAAAAGGAAAGAGAGTGAGAAAAATACGGGTTGATGATTTCTAAGTTGAAGATAATAGAATTTCTTGGTAGAAAACGGAATTGAAGAATGAAAGTCAACAGGCCAAATTGATCGGATTTTGTGGGTAGTATCTGCTGAAAACCCTCATGAGACAACACTTCACCTACTAGGGACACCTAGAGGTTTAACGGATTGTTGCACGAGCTCAGCGCAATCGCGATTCCCTGCGAAAGTGAGGTTAGGATTTTTCGAGAATAAATTAGCTTTGCTCGGGACGAGCAAAAGATAAGTTCGGGGGTATTTGTTCATATCAGAATTTTGCATTATTATATCGCCCATTCTTAATCATATTACAAATAAATAGGTGCTTTTGATCCATGTCTGCTAAATAGTTGCAGGTTACAGGTTCTCAAAACAATACAGTGAAATTCCTGACAAAAACGGTACAAATGTGAGACTATGACCAACAAATAGATGAATCTGTATGATGCCGCCTACCAGTTTAAGGAACAAACGAAGATCAGTAAACAGTTCAGTGCACAAAGTACAAGGGCAGCACATGATTAAAAACTTCAACACGAAACTCATGGCACAAAGTCCATAACATTCTGCACTTTGGAAATCTGGAAGAAAGTAGAAACGATTCTGAGGAACCAAGTGAAGAAAACAGAAGGAAATAGCAACATGAAGCAGCCCTGAGAAAGTGAACTCAAGATCCCTAAAGATGGCCGCGGATCCGCGGCCAAACATGGCATTCTGCCGAGGTTCCACGGCCGTGCAGTGCACGTGTCGGTGGGTGTCGGTGCTTTGACCCGGCTTTCTTAGGGTAGTTGTCACGACCCGAAAGGTACGAAACATGACCGGCATTTAAATTACGAACGTCTCAAGGCGGACGTAATCTAAGTAAGCCAAAGCCCAGAAATCAAAACCAAATAAGCAGTAGAGTGAAGAAAAACCAATTTATTGAAAGCGATTTTAATCAAATAAGTCACGTCAAGCTTTTTAAAAGCAACATCCATTTTTCCGAAAATTTCGACAGAGTCTCCTTTGTAAAAACTGGCCCCCAAACGGGTACAAACAGGAATATATCAACAACATGAAATAAGGCATCCCCAAGCGGAAGCTAGCTCTTCGCCCCGAGGCAGACACAAATCCCACGTAATAAAAATCAGCAATGTGCAAGATAAGCATAAAAGGCATAAGTAATAAACAACATGTCGGCTCAAGTGAGCGCGACCCAAAGAAACAACATACATGCTCACAAATCTCACTGTCTCACCTCTAAGTCAATATACATCAGTACTGGTAGATGATACAGTAGATGGAGTACACTAGATACAAAGAATATACAAGGTGGAAATAAAAATAATCATATAACCAACCTACGAGCAAAGCCTCAAATCCAAGCAAAAGGAGGAAGTGCGTCCGCCGGTACAGTACTGACGGATCAGACCTGCAAAAAGGCTGTGGCACAACGGGGGTGAGTTGCCAACTCGTGAGTAATATGTATCATCAATAAAGACTATCGTATGCATGCACGCAGAGTGTCACAATTATACAATATTGATATGGTATGAATTACTAGCATGTATGCGACATGAATGCAATGTAACACATGATCTAAATATGCTGATATGAGGAAATATCAAATGAAATCAACAGAATTCCGTGCCCAGCATCGGCACCTCAATTGAATATCTCAGTATCCTAAAGTATCTGTAAGTGCACGGCGGCGCCCCGGCCGTCAAACCGACGGCCAAATTCGGAAGCGGTGATAAACTTTAAATTTTCTTGAACTGGCAAACCGCCGCGCACTAATACCCGGATCGAACCATTAATTAGTCCTAGCTAACTATAAGATGGGAAAGGAGATATACCGACGATCCGAGTCCTCCGGTCTTCTCGTCGTCGTCCCGATCTCCTGCGGAAGCTCCGGTCTCCACCTCGTCGCCGGAAGTGCACCACATCGCCTACTTCTTTTACGGGCTCCCACCTCAATGCCGAGGCAACTCGGGCATGAAGCTGGCTAGTCGACGTGCCCAAGATTTGCTGTAGAATATAATGTGGATTACATGTCTCATTTGGGATTATGGAGTTGCCTTTTTGTGGAGGAATTGAAGTGAACTTTTGGAGAGAGAGTTGTAGGGATTTCTCAAAAATCAAGATAAAAAAATCCCCCACCTCATGAAAATGAATCCCATCCCTTCTCAAGGAATGGCCGCCCCCCCCCCCATGTGTGATTGGAGAGAGAAAGAACAAAGACAAGGGGTGGGTGGAAAGTGAGTGATGATGAAAAGTCAAATGATCACCACAAAAACCCAACACTCAATCAACAACCATGAAAGCAAAAGTCAAGCCATCATGAAGCATGGAAGGTCAAGGGATGGGCTCCATCATGAAACCATCATGATAAAACAAAAATGCAAAGACCCCCTCCACAACCACTTATTTGCAACAATGCAAATAAGCCCTCCTCCACCAATCTTCGGCCAATGAACGGAACAATGGAAATCGGCCGAAACGGAAAGCAAACTGGCAACTCCAGAAAACAGGTCCCGTAATAAATTACAGGAAAACCCCGATACTGTGCATACACACCCGCATCTGTATTTCGACCGAAATACAAATGCAATGAGACAAAGTCTACACTGTACTATACTAGGATCCGGCTTAAACCAAAGCCGGCTAGTAATATCTGTTCGATCCTGATCCGTGCAATACCGCACGTATCTGATCGAACCCTGCCTTATAATCATACGGCTTGTAGTACAAACTGTCCGATCCTGATCCGTGCAATACCGCACGTATCTGATCGGACCTTGCCATATCTCCATACGGCCTCTAAAACCTTTCGCCCGAAAGCTGAGTAACTGAATGTGGGGGACTCTAAAGACTCGTCAACACCTTGGTTGTGGATTTAACCACTAGCACGTCAGAGGTATAAGCCAATACGTAACGGGCTACCAGGTACTGACTAAAAGGGATGTCTGTGAGCGAACTCAGCCTGACAACCCTACTGAGCCTGTCAGTGACAATATCCGTACAGTCCGGTCCGTTCGTCTATGAGCATCGCATGGCGGGCCTAGGGGGTTGGTAAAAGTCAGACCCCCAAAAGCGGTACAAGTCGTGTCGGAGTGTAGCCCAGAACACCCAGAGATACTACTGGAATACCTACCAGTAAATCTCCTTGCCTCGGCCGAGGGCTTCGTGTAATGGCTCTCCTATACACAGCACGACCTCACCCCCAATACCGGGAGAGACGAACCCCTGAAGATGCGCTCACTGCCTCCATGTGGCTCGGGACTGTACCCAACTAAAACCTGTTTGCACGACTCCTTTGAGCCGTGGTAGGGTAGTAATCAAAGTACAGTGGGAACTCACACAAGACAAATGACGATCCCCAGGTCGATGAACTAACCTGCACACATGTCACCAGGGAACTGCCATCTGACGTCTGGTATATGACCAACTAGCATGTTCCCGGCGAGTCCAGTCCGGTGTACTCATAACCCAATGAGCTCCTGTATACATCTTAGGTGATCCAACTGACACCAGTGGCTTATGAGACCGGCCACCGCCCCTCGTCGGGGTCTCGACTGTATACACTAGTCTACTCTGGAGTATCGATGCCCTGTCTCGAAACTCTCACGACTAGGGACCATTTAAGGATATGCTTATAGACCCCAGCTCCCACTTATATGATCGCCCTCATACTGCTGGTGGTCAAGCAAGAATCCTAGGGGCTCTACCAACGTGTAATAGCGACTTGTCAGGTCACTTAAAGCAGTACACGCTGATAAAGGTAAACCAGATAGCATACTATCATCTCGAGTAAGACTGTCCTACCGCGATTGGTCCTCCATCAATCATTGCAATCACGTACCTGTGACCTAATAATTGACTCTGAGGGCACTATCTCCAACAATCTCCCACTTGCACTCAAGGCTAATTATTGCGATGTCGCATACTCACCGCCCGTGTGATACCGAATACCCAACTCCTCTACTAGTCAGTCTCACAAAGCTCGTTTGCGAAACTATTGCGTTCGAGGAATAGCCTCAGTGAGTGGATCCGCCTTGATGTTTCTTTCTATGTCTCTCTAAATCTCATGTTCGCGGAGAAAGCCAACTCCCGAAATGAGCAATACCTGTCTTAGAATGTGTCTGGATGTCTGATGGGACCTAGCTCATAAATGAACTCCAAATCCAAACTTCTTAGACTGTATCGTCAACTGAACTTAATCAGTATCCTGCGCCATGCCACCCTCAGTATTGCCTTGGAGTACCTGTCCAAAATACTGCCCCTCGTCAGAGGGAAAACTATAGCTCTGACTACCTCCTTGTCGTCCATGTCACCTTGGAAGCCTCGAATGATAATTGTCTCCTGCATGAGGCTGTCGTTATTATATCCCTAGAACATTCACTTATGTTCTAAAACTGCTTCCGACTGCTTCTCCAGGATTGGATCAATATCAACTTATTGCACTAGTGCAAGAACAACATCTGGTGTGGTACTTGACATCTCATGATTGACTCAATTGCTTGAGCAAGTGATCTGCCAATCATGCACATCCCTCTCTACTTTAGTCTGTAAGACACCTTTAGAGAGGGTGACTCCATTACCTGCAGGTACACTACCGTGCCAGGAGTCGTCCATTCTAAATACTCTTAGAATGCTGTCTAAGTACCCTGATTGGGAAACCACCCAAATCTAGATCTAAAACCATAGATCTAGTAACCAGTATGTCTGATATAAAATCCATTTCCTTTGTGGAGAAACCACTGTGTGACGACCAAAGTGTAACCGATTGTAGTATAGGAATATCACTTCCTATTCCGTGTATGTCATCCAAATACCAGGACATCACACCCTACTACCTTCTCAACATATCCATCCCCTATTCTGATGAAGTCAAACCCATGACTGTCACGTCAGAAATAGATGATCTATCTCCGCTACATCTGCTTTAGTCTATAAATAGACATAAGCTACCTGTCCACCAATGCTTCCGCTGCTCCCACTGACTACGACAACCCTCTGGCAGAGTCATATAGACGTACACTTCTGAAGCGAGTTCAGAATGACGCTATACTCATCCTCCTGCCGGGTCTCACAGTCTGGAACAACAGCAATGGCAAGTGTGGGTAAACAAGAACTTCCCTGTCACCGTCCTTGAGGCTACCGTAGTACCTCTCGGGTGCCTGAAGTTACCCACCACATCTGCGGAGTGGCCAATGGAATGTCAATCCAGATTGAATCTTTAGGTTCCTTATCAAATCTTCAGTAATCGTTTGTGGTTCTGGAATTACTTCCAGTTCTACCATACTCCCACTACTGTTTTTCTGAAAAAAATCCATTTTTAATTTAAAACTGTGGCGAGTCAAGAACAATATCGCTATTGATCTTCCAGATGGTAGAAAGTCAACCCGCGTCATAGCCTGGGTCAACCCACAAACAGCCATTACAGAAACGTGCCTTGAGTTATCCAGAGTCTGGTTTTAATCATAAGCCGGACAACTCCCCGTACCTTAACATCGTTAAGATATGAACTGTTCTATATCCAATATAGAACCAGAGGCACTGATTTAATTGAACCAGATTCAAATCATGCAGCTGTCTCCAGCGCATGTCAACTAAATGGAAGGAGGGCGATCAGCGTTACTCAACTTAGGAATGCTTCCAATTATGAGTAACCTGAAAGAGAAGCAATTTCTCTTAATCACTATTATCAACTGAATACCATATACAAGTATCTACATCTTCGATCACTTTGAAGAATCCCGATACTTGCTACACCTGGTTCTCTACTCTATTCAAATACCTATAACTTCTCAAAATTCGGACCCTGTGTTTCCACGAAACACCTGTCTAATAACTAGAGAAGTCATAAGTAAACCGAATATAGTACGAGGACCAACCCCTCTGTCCTGATGGACCCTGGACAACATACAATACTCTGTATAAGTTCCTTGAGTCTGATAACTCATTCACTATGTGTCGTAGGTTGAAAACTGTACTTATGGTTAAGAAGAATTACACCGCTGTTTAATGCTCCTTACCTAACCATCCACTGATATAGATAAATGTCATCGACATAATTTCAAAAAGTACATCTCACTCTATGAAAATAGACGTAGAGATATATCAATTTGAAATTGGTGCACAACAGCGGATATTCAAAACCAAATATTTGCCGACTGGCAAACAGCCCAGGTGATTTCCTCAAATATCACCGATTACAACGAATCCCGATATAATGAGGATGATCACCCAATTCCCAATAACTTACTCCCACTCATCATCTGTAAAACCATACAGATGTGAGAATCATACTTGGTAAATACATACCCTGGAGTAAGTATCTAATCGGGAAATCAGTTTTCTTTTAACATTACACAGCGAAACTGAAACATTGAAATGTTTCGATGGGGTATCCCGGTATTCCTAGTAACCCCTCTTCCAGATTCACGACTGTAACCGTATAATCCTTTGCCATCTCTCCAAATCCCTTCATATGTCTTTAGTCATTACCTTCTGTACACCCCTTTAGGCCAAATGGTTTTCTTCCCTCCCTACCGTTCGGCACCAGCCTATGGTTTGGAAGAAGACTATCCAATAAGCATAATGGGTGTACTGTCCCAATCCTAGGAACACTCGCAATGCGAGAGGAGGTGAGGATAAAAGACAACTGAATAAACCTTATTCCTATTTCTCCTGAACCAGAATCCATCCCCGAACTTGAACAAGTTCCTTTCGAGTTCGTATATAACCATACGATGGAATATCCAATAAACTGTAGATCTTCATAGTGATACGGAGTGTCCTGGAGAAATACAAAGGTGATTTAGGATTGGCGAAGGAATACTTGGTTTGGTCATGAATAGCAGTCGCAATTTACTTTGCCCTCTTACTAATCCCTTGCTTTGTCTTAACTTAATACCTTATGCACACCATCGTTATGCTAATTGGTTTTCTTCATTCCCTACCGGTCGGCACCAGCCTAAGGTTTGGAAGAAGACTATCCAATTTGCGTAATGGGTATACTATCTCCTAAACCAAGGAGTACTCGCAACCTGAGAGAAGGTAAAAGGAAAAGACAACTGAATAATCCTATCCGTTTCCTCCAGAACCTGAAACCATCCTCGAATAAATTCTTTCGAGTTCGTATCTAACCATACGATAGTTTTGTCCAATGGAAGTGGACGTTCGTAGTAATACGGGGTGTCCTGGAGAAAAGGGTAAAAGTAGGAGTGGCAATGGGGTCTGCAACTCTGACAATCCAAAAGCCGGTGTTTAAGAAGGTTTGGTTAACTTGGTCACTGAGTCAAAGTCTTAGGGTCGGGTCAATGGTCGCTGCCAAAGAGAGAGAGAAAAGAAACACTCAGCGTGCACTCTAACCTAGATCAGAATGGTTACCAATTTATCTAATCTGGAAACCTCCCACTGTACCTCAAATTCTCCTCCAAACCTGAAAGAAGAATTAGTCGGGATCACCCGAGGAGTAAACTAACTCATCAGTGGGAATCGGGATCCAACTATCATCGCATGATGACGTGACGGAATCCGCTCACATCATCACACTCCAGAAGGTATGCGCATATCTGGCAAGTTTCAGTACTTTTGAAACTCCCGATGTGATTTCTGCCCCATGCTCTTATGACCTTGACTTTGGCCAACATATCATAAGTCACATGTCAAGTTCTACCCGTCATTCTCTAGGTTAATTTGAATCCACCCGTACATACCCTTGACTTTGGCCAACATGGCAGTACGACTGTTCCAAACCAACGCATCTATCTATGCTGCATATGAATACCCAATAGCTACCAATCACTGTGCCTTGACTTTGGCCAACATACACAGCTTGAATACTATTGACCACCCATATGAAACGACGGAGGGCTACGAATGGTTTCTGGCGAAAACCTCTAACGTAAAGAACTTGATATCGTCGAAGGAACGGATAGCTTTTTAGAAATATAGTGACGAAAACCTTCGCTAAAGAGGTCACTCCCGGTGAAGGGATCTCGGCTCTTTCCCCGTAGAATGAGGTGCAGGATATTCCAAATGAATACCACGATGCAAAGCAAAAAGTAATCGGCTATAGTGAAGTTATTGCCCTGACGCAAACTTTTGTCCAAGGGGTCACTCCCGGTGAAGGGATCTCGGCCCTTGCCTCGTCGACTGAGGAGCAGGATATTCTAACTGAATACCACGATGCAAAACAAAAGTGAACGTCCTTGCAATAACAGCTTTTTGAAAAGTGTTCCAACAACATCAGATTAGGTTTGTTTTTAACTTGCATTGATCCGAATCAACGCAGTCCCATCAATTGATCACACCACAAAGAACGAAAATAATATGACGTACGTATATGCCATCCGCATTCGCCACTGGGTCCCGTCATTACCCGTTAGGTTAGCTAACTAACGACAGAGCGGGGACTGGACTAGCGCGGATGCAAAATATATACAACATCTACTAATATATATACCAATATATTATATTCGCTCAAGGCGTGATAAAATGCAACATCACAGAAAATGTACAGCATCACAGAAACAATACAGATATCTGGGATCCCCGGGTTTCACAGAGCCACTACTGAAACCCGACGTTCCCCTGGTCGTGTGGATAGCCTTCGCAATGAAAACCTAGACCCCTACGGGCGCGGCAAGTCACCTGCCAAAACCTGAAGCGAGGAAGCCCCCTTCAGCACCGTGAATGGATCACCCAGCACTTCACGGAATCCGGTAACTTGGGCACCCCTCCTGGGTCAACCTGTACCCCCTACGAGTGCGGCGAATAGCCCGCCAATTCTAGAGTAAAGCCCCCTCCGTCTCAATGCAATGAGATGCGGGCTTGTTGCCCTCCAGAACCCGGCTATCCGTGCACCCCTCCGCGGGGCAAACCTAGTACAGAAAGTAAAATATACATACAACGGGTACAACGACCGCAACCTGGCCGTGCCCCAAAATAATAATACAAACAGGCAGTGACGGCAGTCCACATGTCGGACGCTCGCCCCGCAATATCAAATGTACATAATACAACAAAACTGTACTAGCATTGCATCCAGGCTATCCCCACGACCGATCCGCAACATCACAGCAAAAACAGAACATCAACGTGAAAGTCACGTTCGCAAATCCGTCTAACCGGGCTATAGCAGTTAGACTGGATTTACCGATCAAGTGACATTCACGGTCGCAGATATAATGTAAATACTGTGAAATAATGTGTTTAAAATATCCGATCAATCAAATTTTAACAAGTGGGCCCCCAAGCAATACTGTAGCAGTTAAAGAAATTCTGGGCCCAATGTTAATATTCCAAAACCCCTAAAATCTCCCCAGAAGCCCACTGTAAAAACCCAACCCACTGATTCCTCCATACTGCGGCGGAACCGCGGCCACAAGCGGGTTTAGGCCGCGGTTCCACGCTCTGGTTAGAAGATCAGTGCCTCGAATTTGTACAGTAGTCTAACAATTTCTAGTACATCAATATTTTACAACCTGAAAAATTTTTGGACACCAAAAAATTCCAACAGAAAACTGATGCGAACAAAATTGCGGATTTTGGGATTTTGGTCGATCGGAGATGTAAACACATTAAACAAAGCTAGACTAAGTTAATGGCGAGGCTCTGATACCACTGTAAGTGCACGGCGGCGCCCCGGCCGTCAAACCGACGGCCAAATTCGGAAGCGGTGATAAACTTTAAATTTTCTTGAACTGGCAAACCGCCGCTCACTAATACCCGGATCGAACCATTAATTAGTCCTAGCTAACTATAAGATGGGAAAGGAGATATACCGACGATCCGAGTCCTCCGGTCTTCTCGTCGTCATCCCGATCTCCTGCGGAAGCTCCGGTCTCCACCTCGTCGCCGGAAGTGCACCACATCGCCTACTTCTTTTACGGGCTCCCACCTCAATGCCGAGGCAACTCGGGCACGAAGCTGGCTAGTCGACGTGCCCAAGATTTGCTATAGAATATAATGTGGATTACATGTCTCATTTGGGATTATGGAGTTGCCTTTTTGTGGAGGAATTGAAGTGAACTTTTGGAGAGAGAGTTGTAGGGATTTCTCAAAAATCAAGATACAAAAATCCCCCACCTCATGAAAATGAATCCCATCCCTTCTCAAGGAATGCCCCCCCCCTATGTGTGATTGGAGAGAGAAAGAACAAAGACAAGGGGGTGGGTGGAAAGTGAGTGATGATGAAAAGTCAAATGATCACCACAAAAACCCAACAACCATGAAAGCAAAAGTCAAGCCATCATGAAGCATGGAAGGTCAAGGGATGGGCTCCATCATGAAACCATCATGATAAAACAAAAATGCAAAGACCCCGTCCACAACCACTTATTTGCAACAATGCAAATAAGCCCTCCTCCACCAATCTTCGGCCAATGAACGGAACAATGGAAATCGGCCGAAACGGAAAGCAAACTGGCAACTCCAGAAAACAGGTCCCGTAATAAATTACAGGAAAACCCCGATACTGTGCATACACACCCGCATCTGTATTTCGACCGAAATACAAATGCAATGAGACAAAGTCTACACTGTACTATACTAGGATCCGGCTTAAACCAAAGCCGGCTAGTAATATCTGTTCGATCCTGATCCGTGCAATACCGCACGTATCTGATCGAACCCTGCCATATAATCATAAGGCCTGTAGTACAAACTGTCCGATCCTGATCCGTGCAATACCGCACGTATCTGATCGGACCTTGCCATATCTCCATACGGCCTCTACAACTTTTCGCCCGAAAGCTGAGTAACTGAATGTGAAGGACTCTAAAGACTCGTCAACACCTTGGTTGTGGATTTAACCACTAGCACGTCAGAGGTATAAGCCAATACGTAACGGGCTACCAGGTACTGACTAAAAGGGATGTCTGTGAGCGAACTCAGCCTGACAACCCTACTGAGCCTGTCAGTGACAATATCCGTACAGTCCGGTCCGTTCGTCTATGAGCATCGCATGGCGGGCCTAGGGGGTTGGTAAAAGTCAGAACCCCAAAAGCGGTACAAGTCGTGTCGGAGTGTAGCCCAGAACACCCAGAGATACTACTGGAATACCTACCAGTAAATCTCCTTGCCTCGGCCGAGGGCTTCGTGTAATGGCTCTCCTAGACACAGCACGACCTCACCCCCAATACCGGGAGAGACGAACCCCTGAAGATGCGCTCACTGCCTCCATGTGGCTCGGGACTGTACCCAACTAAAACCTGTTTGCACGACTCCTTTGAGCCGTGGTAGGGTAGTAATCAAAGTACAGTGGGAACTCACACAAGACAAATGACGATCCCCAGGTCGATGAACTAACCTGCACACATGTCACCACGGAACTGCCATCTGACGTCTGGTATATGACCAACTAGCATGTTCCCGGCGAGTCCAGTCCGGTGTACTCATAACCCAATGAGCACCTGTATACATCTTAGGTGATCCAACTGACACCAGTAGCTTATGAGACCGGCCACCGCCCCTCGTCGGGGTCTCGACTGTATACACTAGTCTACTCTGGAGTATCGATGCCCTGTCTCGAAACTCTCACGACTAGGGACCATTTAAGGATATGCTTATAGACCCCAGCTCCCACTTATATGATCGCCCTCATACTGCTGGTGGTCAAGCAAGAATCCTAGGGGCTCTACCAACGTGTAATAGCGACTTGTCAGGTCACTTAAAGCAGTACACGCTGATAAAGGTAAACCAGATAGCATACTATCATCTCGAGTAAGACTGTCCTACCGGGATAGGTCCTCCATCAATCATTGCAATCACGTACCTATGACCTAATAATTGACTCTGAGGGCACTATCTCCAACAGTATCTGTATCCAATATCCCGGCCCAGCCGTCCGGCTGGTCCATATCAAAATATCAATATCTCAACATCTCACGGCCACGGTCGGTATCCTCTGGATATCCACCGCGCCAACAATCACTGGTAGGTAGTCAGCCCTGCCAGGCTCATCGTCTACTACTCGAACTTCTTGCCCCGGGGTAACTTACCGGGCCCACCATGTACCCGAGACGGTTCATCCAACTCCTCGAAACGGGTCTCGAAAACCAACAGAAAACTCATGGTGGACGACACATGTATCAGGTAACGAGAAAAACCGCAACTTTCAATGTTTAAAATAATATCAGGTTTATTAAATCCTTGCGGCTTTTCCCCAAAATCTCATAAATCTCAAATACTGAAATCCTCCAGAAGAAAGTACCATGAGTTTACATGTCAATGATGATGAATGGCTATGGTATCAACAATGGGACTGCAATATATAACATAAAGACTATGTATGACCGAATGATGTAATGAGGTACATGCATATGACTAGCAATTCTACATGTTCATCTTGCGGAATTTACTATATTAGTACTGGTTATATGTCTTATATGGTGAAATTATTCTAAATTCCGGTTTAAATAAGTTATCTAGTATTTGTGGCATAGTAATTACCAAGGCGCGTATGTTCGCTTGAATAGTGCTCGTGCAGCAAAAATCCTGATAATGGTGCAAGTGTCCTACGAGATGAAGTTGCACAATTATATATAATGAATTAAGCAAGCCAATTATTTACTATGTCGCATATCTCATTTAATGGTTTCAATACGATGAATTTAGCACAAATATGGATATACAGGTCATGCAGTGCCGTAAAATAGGTAACTAGGAACTACATGCAACAAGATGGTATTACTAGAAATTCTAAATTTATCGGGCGCCTCGTGCCATCCAAATGATTCTCCCCGTAGATGTATACATCTACTCACCAGAAATCCCCAGTTAGCTTGATCCAATCACCGCTTTCCCTTTTCGTGCCGCGTCCGAAGTCTCCGCGACCGATCCTGGAATTTGCACAACATAAAACATAAGATTACATATCCTGAAATGACGCCAAGTCACAAAATGAAAGGGTCAACGTCAATGAGTTAGGCACAACGTGCACTGGGTGCGCGGAACACACACGAAAAACACTACAACCTTAACTAAAATTGTCGCTTCGGAACATCCGCCAAAACTAAGACCCGATTAAACCAAATTCCGCATTCACACATCCTAAATGTAATAGGAGATGCTATTAATATCATCAAGATATCACAAATAATCCACCACAATATTTTATAAAAAACCTAGTAAGCACAAAACTTGTAAATTTGGTGCAAACATCGCGGATTTGCGATAAAATGATCACAATCAAGCATAATCATCCAAACTAACTCACTAGATATCCACCACACTAACTTAACCCACATGCAATATTTCAAACCCCAATTCCAAAATCAACCCTTCTCTTGATTTTATAAACTAGCAATTCCAAACAAATTTAACACTAGAAAAACCTAGATTAACACTAATTTGAAACCCATTAAGCAAGTTAATCTCTTAGATTAGGTTAGCGTAACAACTAGATAGCAAAATAGAATTAATTAACTTAGTAATTATTTTCTAAAACCCTAGTTTAAATCAAACTACTCTCTTTAAAAACCTAGATTAGAAATTAACAATAATTTAACATTTCAAAGTTCTAATTTAGCACACTAAAACTACAATTAACCAATTGATTAGAAATTATACCTCACAAGTTCAACCCTAGATTGCTCTAGCCTCCCAAGACACCTCCTTTCTCCATGTTTTGAACCAAATTAGGTTTGAGAAGAGATAGAATAGGGTTTTGTGTTGAATTTGAGAAGAAAATTGTAGGTTTTTGATGGATTTTGACACAAAACGAAATGGGAAAAAAATGAGCTGCTGCTGGCCAGCTCTCGGCCAAGGGGAGGACGGGGAGAAAGTGAGGGAATTGCGTGGAAAAATTCAAAGTCAAAGGCCCCCCCATACCTCCTAAACTCAAACCTCAAATTAGTATATTTTATTCCATTTCAAAACAATTTACTTCACATGACTTGAAGTCAAACAAGAGGGGAAAAAAACATGGGCTGCTGTGGTGGTAGGCCCGGCCAAGGGAGGGGTGAGGATTGTGTGAGTGTGTACAAAAAAAATTCTATGAAAAAAGAACCCCTCAAGTTACAAAATTGCAAGTTTTAGTTCAATTTATTTAAAATTTTAATTTCCTTTGATTAAAACTAAGTAGAACATGGAAATAACATACTAAAATTTATATTACAAACTGGATTCTAGTTGTCATGGTTCTAAAGCAAGTAATTAGCCCATTAAAATTTGTATTTATCGCTAATTTAATGTATTTTTAACAGCTTAAAATAATATTAAAAATAGTAAATTAGGGAAAAAAATTTAAATGATCAGAAATTTATAAGTGACTCATTACATACTAAAACTAGCAATTACCTATCCAAATTAGGTATAATTAAACCTATATTGCAAAATAACAACAATGACGATTTACGGAAAATTACCAAATATTTACCGATTTTCGGGAAAACACCAAAACGACTTTTCAAGGCGTTACAATCTTCCCCCTTAAAGAAATTCGGTCCCCGAATTTAAAAATCTAGCTACGTGTACCTTCAAAGAGATGGGGATATTTCTTCCTCATCTCGTCCTCGGTCTCCCAGGTGACCTCCTCGCTGCTCGGGCCATGCCAAATGACTTTGACGGTCGGTATAACCTTCGATCTCAATTTCTTCACCTGCCGATCCAGGATGATCACCGGCTACTCTGCAAAAGAAAGGTCGCACTCTAGCTGGATCGTCGGGTGATGAATCGCTTGTGAATGGTCATGAAGGTACTTGCGGAGCATCGAAACGTGGAAGACGGGGTGAACATCAGGAAAGCTGGGTGGAAGAGCCAAACGATATGCAACTGCGCCGACACGCTCGAGGATCTCGAAGGGACCACAAATCTGGGACTAAGCTTTCCTTTTCGCCCAAATCGCATCACGCCCTTCATCGGAGAGACCCTCAGAAAAACATGATCGCCAACTGTGAAATCTAGTCTGCGACGGCGTCCGTCCGCATACGATTTCTGCCTGCTCTGGTCCGCTCTCATCCGGTCGCGAATAAATAGTATCTTCACGATCATCTCCTCAACAATCTACGGCCCCAAAATACTGCTCTCGCTTAGCTCTGTCCAACAAACGGGCGATCTGCATCTCCTCCCATACAAGGCCTCGAAAGGTGCCTTCTGAATAGTATTCTGGAAGCTGTTGTTGTAGGAGAACTCCACTAAGGGTAAATGATGATCCCAGCTACCTCCGAAGTCTAAAACGCACGCTCGGAGCATATCCTCTAGAGTCTGAATAGTCCACACTGACTGGCCGTCGGTCTGCGGATGAAATTTTGTGCTGAAAATCAATCGGGTGCCCAACGCCTCTTGAAGTCTCTGCCATGGTCGACTGGTAAACTGGGTGCCTCGGTCAGACACGATACAGGTTGGGACGCCATGCAACCGTACGATCTTGTCGATATAAATCTGGGCATACTGAGGAAAACCGAAAGTGGTTTTCACTGGTAGGAAGTGAGCCGCTTTCGTCGAACGATCCACGATCACCCAAATGGAGTCATACCCTCGACTGGTCCTGGGTAGAACAACGATGAAGTCGATAGAAATCTGCTCCCATTTCCACTCCGGAATGGGCAAAGGCTGCAAATTTCCCGTGGGCCTCTGGTGCTCGGCCTTGACTTGCTGACAAGTCAGGCATCTCGACACGAAATCTGTGACATCCCTCTTCATTCCGTCCGAAGAGTAAACATCTCGCAATTCGTGGTATATCTTGGTGAAACCGGGATGAACGCTATACATCGATCCATGTGCCTCCTCAAGAATCTCACGCCGCAGTCCCTCAGAATCTTGTAGGCACAATCGAGTCCCAAATCGCAGTACTTCGTGATCATCGATCATGAACTCGGAAACTCTGCCCTGCCGAACCTGCTCTATGATCTCTGAAAGACGGTCATCACTAGGCTGTGCCTCTCGAATACGGTCAAGCAACTGCGGACGTGCACGAACATGCGCAAGCTGTCCCTCTGTCGGAGTGAACTCGAACTCAACTCGGTAGTCGCATAAAATCTGCCAATCTGCCGACGACTGCCTCTGTACGGCGCTCAAACAAGATAAACTATCTCCGGGCCTCCTACTCAAAGCATCAGCCACTACGTTTGCCTTGCCCAGATGTTAAAGGATCTCGCAATCATAGTCTTTCATTGCTCCATCCAACGGCGCAGTCTCAGATTCAGGTTTCGCTGCTGAAATATGTACTTCAAGCTCTTGTGGTCCGTAAATATCTGGCACGACTCGCCTATAGGTAATGTCTCCAGATCTTGAGTGCAAACACCACTGCAGCCATCTCTAAATCGTGCGTAGGATAGTTCTGTTCATGCGTCTTCAGCTGCCGAGAAGCATACGTAATAACTCTGTCGTGCTGTATCAACACGCAACCTAGTCCTACTCGCGAAGCGTCGCAATAAACCACGAATCTGCCCGATCCCGAAGGCAATGACAACACTGGTGCAGTAGTCAAACGAGTCTTCAACTGCTGGAAGCTATGCTCGCATGCCTCGGTCCAATAAAAAGGAACTCCCTTCCGGGTCAACCCGGTCAACGGTGCAACAATACGGAAGAAGTCCTGAACAAATCGCCAGTAGTAGCCAGCCATGCCTAGGAAACTGCGGATCTCCGTAACTGATGTGGGTCTGGGCCAATGCTGAACGGCCTCGATCTTCTTCGGGTCCACACATATGTAAGTGCACGGCGGCGCCCCGGCCGTCAATCCGACGCCGGAATGCAGAAACGGTGGTAAACTTAAATTTTGCGGACTTAGCAAACCGGCACCACCGCGCACTAAACACCCGGATCGTTACCATTAACAAGTCCAAGCTAACTAGAAGATGGGTTAGAGATATACCGACGATCCAGGTCCTCCGGTCTTCATCTCCAATCCGATCTCCTCGCGGGATCTCCGTCCGTCTCCTCCTCGTCGCCGGAAGTGCACCACGTTGCCTACATCGTTTACGGGCTCCCACCTCAATGCCGAGGCAACTCGGGCACGAAGCCGGCTACTCGACGTGCCCAAGGTTCGTTGTAGAATATGTAGTGAGCTTGTGTCTCTTTTTGGGGTAGTGGAGTTGCCATTTGTGGAGGAAGAAGAACTTGGAGAGAGGTGAAGGGAAAAAACTTGCATCCAAAAGAATGAGAGTATCATTTATTTTCTCCACACTACAAATGAAGCATTTTCCTTATCCCACCAATAGTGGCCGGCCCTCCCTTGTTCATGTGTGATTGGAGAGAGAAAAAGCAAGGGGGGAAGGAACCATCATACAAGGGAGAGGTCAAGTCATGATGTGTGGAAATGATGACTAGAAAAACCAACACACCAAAAACCATCCATCAAACATGATGACTCAAAAAGTCATGCCATCATGAAGATACAAGTCAAGCAAGGTCAAAGGATGGCACCCATCATGAAAACCATCATGATACAAATATACAAAGACCCCCCTCCATAATAGCTTATTTGCAACAATGCAAATAAACCCTCCTCCACCAAACTTCGGCCAATGAACGGAACAATGGAAATTGGCCGAAACGGAAAGCAAACTGGCAACTCCAAAAACTGGTCCCGTAATAAATTACAGGAAAACCCCGATACTGTGCATACACACCCGCATTTGTATTCCGACCGAAATACAAATGCAATGAGACAAAATCTACACTGTACTATACTAGGATCCGGCTTATACCAAAGCCGGCTAGTAATATCTGTTCGATCCTGATCCGTGCAATACCGCACGTATCTGATCGAACCCTGCCATATAACCATACGGCCTATAGTACAGACTGTCCGATCCTAATCCGTGCAATACCGCACGTATCTAATCGGACCTTGCCATATCTCCATACGGCCTCTACAACCTTTCGCCCGAAAGCTGAGTAACTGTAAGTGTGGTGGACTCTAAAGACTCGTCAATACTATGGCTGTGGATTTAACCACTAGCACGTCAGAGGTATATGCCAATACGTGACGGGCCACCAGCTATTGACCAAAAGGGACGTCGATGAGGAAGCTCACCCCGACACCCAACTGAGCCTGTCAGTGACAATATCCGTGCAGTCCGGTCCGTTCGTCTATGAGCATCGCATGGCGGGCCTAGGGGGTTGGTAAAAGTCAGACCCCCAAAAGCGGTACAAGTCGTGTCGGAGTGTAGCCCAGAACACCCTGAGATACTACTGGAATACCTACCAGTAAATCTCCTTGCCTCGGCCGAGGGCTTTGTGTAATGGCTCTCCTAGACACAGCACGACCTCACCCCCAATACCGGGAGAGACGAACCCCTGAAGATACGCTCACTGCCTCCATGTGGCTCGGGACTGTACCCAACTAAAACCTGTTTGCACGACTCCTTTGAGCCGTGGTAGGGTAGTAATCAAAGTACAGTGGGAACTCACACGAGACAAATGACGATCTCCAGGTCGATGAACTAACCTGCACACATGTCACCAGGGAACTGCCATCTGACGTCTGGTATATGACCAACTAGCATGTTCCCGGCGAGTCCTGTCCGGTGTACTCATAACCAAATGAGCACCTGTATACATCTTAGGTGATCCAACTGACACCAGTGGCTTGTGAGACCGGCCACCGCCCCTCGTCGGGGTCTCGACTGTATACACTAGTCTACTAATGGAGTATCGATGCCCAGTCTCGAAACTCCCACGACCAGGGACCTTTTAAGGATAAGCTTATAGACCCCCAGCTCCCACTTATATGATCGCCCTCATACTGCTGGTGGTCAAGCAAGAATCCTAGGGGCTCTATCAACGTGTAATAGCGACGTGTCAGGTCACCTAAAGCAGTACACGATGATAAAGGTAAACCAGATAGCATACTATCATATCGAGTAAGACTGTCCTACCGGGATAGGTCCTCCCTCAATCATTACAATCACGTACCTGTGACCTAATAATTGACTCTGAGGGCACTATCTCCAACAACATATGCCATCTCTCGTAATCACGTGACCCAAGAAATCAACGCTGTCAAGCCAAAATGCGTACTTGGAGAATTTCGCGAATAGCTGGTGCTCCCTCAAAGTCTGCAATGTGATCCGCAGGTTCTGCTCGTGCTCCTCTCGGCTCCGGGAATACACCTAAATGTCGTCAATAAACACGATGATGAACAGATCTAGATACGGCCTGAAAATGCGGTTCATCAAGTCCATAAACGCGGCTGGTGCATTGGTGAGTCCGAACGACATCACCAAAAACTCATAGTGCCCGTAAAGTGTGCGAAAAGCCGTCCTCGGAATATCCTCTTGCCGCACCCGCAACTGATGGTAACCCGATCACAAGTCAATCCTCGAAAAGTATCCCGCACCCTGAAGCTGGTCAAACAAATCATCGATACGTGGTAAGGGATATCGGTTCCATACGGTAACCCTGTTCAGCTGGCGGTAATCAATGCACAAGCGCAAACTGCCGTCTTTCTTCTTGACGAACAGGACAGGAGCACCCCACGGAGACACACTAAGTCGAATAAGCCCTTTATCTAACAAATCCTGCAACTGATCCTTCAGCTCTCTAAGCTCCGCCGGGGCCATCCGATAAGGCGGTATGGAAATAGGCCCTGAGCCGGGAATCAAATCAATGCAGAAAGCAATATCGCGCTCAGGCGGTAACCCAGGCAGCTCGTCAGGGAAAACATCAGGGAACTCACTAACAATCAGGACCTAGTCCAAAGGAACCTCTGCAGCTCGAGTATCAGAAACATAAGCTAAGAATCCCTGACATCCCTTCCGCAATAGCTGACCGGCGCGAAGAGACAAAATCAAGCTGGGAAGGGTGACGCTGCGGCCTCCCTGAATAATAAGGACTGGCTCTCCCGAAAAGCTAAATCTGACTGCCTTCTCACGGCAGTCCACAGATGCATAATAGTGGCCAGCCAGTCCATGCCCAGAAGCACATCAAAGTCTAACATATCTAGAAGAATCAAATCAACCGACGAATCCCTCTCCCCGATACGAACGGAACAAAATCGAAACACAAAATGAGCGACAAACGAATCGCCTACCAGAGTAATAACAACAAGCGGCTGATCTAACGATGATGACTCATGACCTAACATCGGTGCAAAGTGTGTAGATACATACGAATGTATAGAACCTGGGTCGAATAATACTCGCGCGTCGAAAGAACATACTGGCAAGGTACCTGTCACAACGGCATTGGATGCCTGCGCATCCTGCGGAGTCAAAGCGAACACTATGGCCTATCCCCTACCAATAGCTGGCTGTCCTCGGCCTCGGCCTCGGCCTGCTCGTCCTCTCTGTATATGACCGCCACGTCCATGGCCTCTGGGGGCGCCTAACTGACGTGGAGCATCACCGGGGGTAGGAAGTAGAGCTCTCTGAGGAGGTGGTGAAGGTGGTAAAGTCACGTGTGGAACTGTTGCCGCTCCCTGTCGTCTCACCGGACAGTCTCTGATACGATTGTACGGACTCCCGCACCCAAAACATCCTGGCGACGCCTGTTGTCTGTGCGGATTAGAACCAAATAGCTGACCCCATCCAACTACTCTGCCGGCACCATCTCTTGGAAAGAATCTGGCACGATGCCTCTGAGCTGGCATATCGGTATGAATCCTCTTCGGCCCAGAAACGGTCGAAATCCCTGAAATGCGTGCCTCCATCCGTAAGGCCGTGTCCATAACAGTTGCATAAGTGTCAAAGTGCTGGGCGCCGATAGCAAGAAATAACTGTGTGTCGAGTCCCTGCACAAACCTCTTTACCCTCTTCTCTTCAGTATCAACCAAGTACAGAGCATATCGGGACAACTGAGTAAACCGAACATCATACTTGGACACTGTCATCCCTGGAGTCTTGCACAAAGCCTCAAAACTACGAGCTCTAACATCACGAACGCTCTCTGGAAGGAAACAGGCTAGAAATACTGCAGTAACCTCGGCCCAAGTCATAGGAGGTAGACCTGCAGCTCGACTTCTCTCGACCGACTCCCACCATGTCTGCGCAAGGCTTTCCAGACGGAAACTCGTAAGCTCCACCCATCTATCGTCGCAACATCTGAGCGAACGGAAAATCCTAGCTAAATTGTCAAGAAAAGTCTGTAGATCCTCCGCTGCATCGGTGCCGGTGAAGACTGGGGTCTCAGCCTCATGAAGTCCTGTAGTGATGCTGGAATATCCACTGTAGTAATAGGAGCAACTGTCTGGACAGCAGGTACTATCGTAGTCTATGCTGTGGTAGGTACGTCCTCCGATCTCGGTGCACGACTGGCTTCTACTAAGGATCCCACCATCTGTCATAACTCCTGCATACCTCCCATCATCTGTCGTAACTCCTTTATACCAGACTCTAGCCTATCCATGCGGCGTGGGGAAGGAGGATCGTCTGTCCCTGAGGCGTAGGTATGCCACCCTACTCAGTCCTCGTCTCGAACGAGCCTGCTCGTATCTCATCTCGGGCGACAGTCCTCTGCGCTCTCATAGCCTTTGGCGGTATAGTGGCTGGTATAGGAAACAGGATAATAAGAACAGGGCAATAGAATCATAGGATACACGGAATTTCAAGCAAGTATATCCTAAAGTCACCTAGGCAGAGTACCGTATCGCAAGTATACCGCGGACATACACACGCTACGTTACCCTTCTTAAATCACTTACTCCATCTACCAAGGGTCATCCTACACTCAGAAAGGTAAAACCTATCGCTTTGATACCAACTTTGTCACGACCCGAAAGGTACGGAACGTGACTGGCACTTAAATTACGAACGTCTCAAGACGGACGTAATCTAAGTTAGTCAAAGCCCAGAAATCAAAACCAAATAAGCAGTATAGTGAAGGAAAACCAATTTATTGAAAGCGATTTTAATCAAATAATTCACGTCAAGCTTTTTAAAAGCAACATCCAATTTTCCGAAAATTTTGGCAGAGTCTCTTTTGTAAAAACTGGCCCCCAAACGGGTACAAACAGGAATATATCAACAACATGAAATAAGGCATCCCCAAGCAGGAGTTAACTCTTCGCCCCGAGGCGGACACAAATCCCACACAATAAAAATCAGCAATGTGCAAGATAAGCATAAAAGGCACAAATAATAAACAACATGTCGGCTCAAGTGAGCGCGACCCAAAGAAATAACATACATGCCCACAAATCTCACTGTCTCGCCTCTAAGTCAATATACATCAGTACTGGTAGATGATACAGAAGATGGAGTACACTAGATACAAAGAATATACAAGGTGGAAACAAAAATAATCATATAACCCACCTACGAGCAAAGCCTCAAATCCAAGCAAAAGGAGGAAGTGCGTCCGCCGGTAAAGTACTAATGGATCGGACCTGCAAAAATGTTATGGCACAACGGGGGTGAGTTGCCAACTCGTGAGTAATATGTATCATCTATAAAGACTATCGTAAGCATGCATGCAGAGTGTCACAATTCTACAATATTGATATGGTATGAAGTACTAGCATGTATGCGATATGAAAGCAATGTAACACGTGATCTGAATATGCTGATATGAGGAAATATCATATGAAATCAACAGAATTCCGTGCCCAACATCGGCACCTCAAACGAATATCTCAGTATCCCAAAGTATCTGTATCCAATATCTCGGCCCCAGCCGTCCGGCTGGTCCATCTCAAAATATCAATATCTCAACATCTCACGGCCACGGTCGGTATCCTCTGGATATCCGTCGCGCCAACAATCACCGGTAGGTAGTCTGCCCCTGGCAGGCTCATCGTCTACTACTCGAACTTCTTGCCCCGGGGTACCTTACCGGACCCACCATGTACCCAAGACGGTTCATCCAACTCTTCGAAACGGGTCTCGAAAACCAACAGAAAACTCATTGTGGACGATACATGTATCAGGTCACGAGAAAAGCCGTAACTTTCAATGTTTAAAATAATATCAGGTTTATTAAATCCTTGCGGCTTTTCCCCAAAATCTCATAAATCTCAAATAGTGAAATCCTCCAGAAGAAAGTACCATGAGTATACATGTCTATGATGATGAATGCCTATGGTATCAACAGTGCGACTGCAATATATGACATAAAGACTATGTATGACCGAATGATGTAATGAGGTACATGCATATGACTAGCAATTCTACATGTTCATCTTGCGGAATTTACTATATTAGTTCTGGTTATATGTCTTATATTGTGAATTTATTCTAAATTCCGGTTTAAATAAGTTATCTAGTGTTTGTGGCATAGCAATTACCAAGGCGTGTGTGTTCACATGAATAATGCTCGTGCAGCAAAAATCCTGGTAATGGTGCAAGTGTCCTATGAGATGAAGTTGCACAATTATATATAATGAATTAAGCAAGCCAATTATTTACTATGTCGCATTTCTCATTTAATGGTTTCAATGGTTTCAATACGATGAATTTAGCATAAATATGGATATAAAGGTCATGCAATGCCGTAAAATAGGTAACTAGGAACTACATGCAACAAGCTGGTATTACTAGAAATTCTTAATTTATCGGGCGCCTCATGCCATCCAAACGATTCTCCCCATAGATGTATACATCTACTCACCAGAAATCCCCAGCTAGCTTGTATAAGTCCACGGTAGTGCCCTGGCCGTCTAACAGACGCCAAATGCGAAACAAAAACTTTTACAGCTGGCGCTATCGCGTACTATAACCCGGATCTGCCATTAAAGCTAAACTAACAAACTACAAAGTGGGTAGAAATGATATATTCGAGTCCTTCGGTCTTCAACCATCATTCCACGCTTTGTTGCGGCTGCTCCGATCTCCTGAATCTCCAGTCTTGTCGTCCAGGTGGCACCACATCGACGGATCTTTAAACGGGGTCCCGCCTCTGAACCGAGGCAACTCGATCATCAAGTTTGCTAAAAGAGATGACCATGATTGATGTAGAGAATGAGTAGAAGACTTTGTCTCGTTATGTCCAAAGCTATGGACGAACGATTAATGAAATTGCCTTTTCGATCAGGTGGAAATGTGAAATGAATATATGAAATTTCCATGAAGCCAAAACCCTAATCTTTTTCCAAATGAACAACCATCCCTCTTTCAAGAAAGGGGCCAGCAATATAAAGAGGAGGGGGTGAGTGTAGGAGCAAGGGGGTGAGTGTAAGCAAGGTTTATCATGAAGAAATATCTTAGCACAAACAAAATGCATTAATACAAAGGATGACTCATCTAAACCTAGTCACCACCTAATTAATGCAAATGAATGAGTCACAATCCTTGTCACCAATCTAGAAGCTTCTAGAACCATGACTCACCTCATGACTCACCCTTAAGGAGAAAAGATAAATCTGCATTTAACCGAATGTTAAATACGGCCGATAGAAAACTGGAAACTGGCAACTTCCAAAAGTGATCCTGAAACGAATTTAAGGATAACCCCGTATCAGTATAAACATACCCGCATTTGTATTACTACCGAATACAAATGTAACTGAGACAAAGATATTATATCTATACAGTATAATACTCGGATCCGGCAACCAAAGCTGACCAGTATTATCTGCCCGAAAAATAACACGTGCGAAAACACACGTGCATTTTCCGAACCCTGCCATAACACCATACGGCCTCTACAACGTTTCTCCCAAACTTGGGAAACTGTCTGTGGGGGACTCTAATGACTCATCAACACACTGGCACTGGGTATAACCACTAGCACGTCAGAGGTACTGGCTGTACGTAACGGTTTGCCTATATATTGATTGGAAGGGAAGCTGACGAGCGAACTCATCCATAAACCCTACTGAGCCTAATAGTGACAATATACATACAGTCCGGTCCGTTCGCCTATGAGTATCGCATATCGGCCTAGGGGCTAGTAACGTCAGACCCCTAATAGCAGTATAAGTCGTGTCAGAGTGTGGCCTAGAACACCCTGAGATACTACTGGAGTACCTACCAGTAAATCTCCTGCCTCGGCCGAGGGCTATGTGTAATGGCTCTCCGAGACACACCGCGATCCCATCCCCAATACCGAGAGAGACGAATCCCCTGCCGATTCGCTCACTTGCCTACAGACGCCAAATGCGGAACAAAAACTTTTTAACTGGCGCTATCGTATACTTTAACCCGGATCTGCCATTATTGCTAAACTAACAAACTGTAAAGAGTGTAGAAAGGTTATACCGAACGATCCGAGTCCTTCGTTCTTCAACCATCATCCCACACTCCGTTGCGGCAGCTCCGATCTCATCGATCTCCAATATGCTCGTCTAGGTGGCACCACATTACTGATTCTTTAAACGGGCTCCCGCCTCTGACTTGAGGCAACTCGGTCGTCAAGGTTGCTAGAAAAGACGACCAAGAATGATGTAGAGAACGAGTAGATGACTTTGTCTCACTTCGTCCAAGTCCGTGGACGATCGGTTGATGAAGTTGCCATTTTATCGGGTGATGGAAATGAAAGAGGCAATGAAATTTCCATGCACCCTAAACCATAGTCTTTTCTCTCAAGAATGAAATTAATCTCTCTCTCTCACTCAAGGGGGCCGGCCACTATAAAGAGAAGGAGGAGGGTGAGTGTAGGTGGAGGGGAAGGTAACCATAAAAGGATGAAGCTTATCTTGATCATTAATGAAAACAATGAGTCACTAAGATACAATGAATCTAATAACCTAGTCACCATAAGCATTAATTGAACCATTAAAGCAACCATGAGTCACTAAACACCTCACCATTTCTAGAACCTTCTAGAAGCATGACTCACCCTCATCCAAGAAAAGATAAATCCGTCTTTAACCAAATGTTAAAAGATGGCTGATAGAAAACTGGAAACTGGCAACTTCCAAAAGTGATCCCGAAACGACTTTTAGGATAACCCCGTAACTGTATAAATATACCCGCATTTGTATTACGACCGAATACAAATGCAACTGAGACAAAGATATTATATCTACTCAATATAATACTCGGATCCGGCTTAAACCAAAGCCGACCAGTATCATCTGCCCGAAAACTGGCACGTGCGTAAACGCACGTGCATTTTCCGAACCCTGCCATAAAACCATACGGCCTCTACAACGTTTCGCCCGAACTTGGGAAACTGTCTGTGGGGGACTCTAATGACTCGTCAGTACCCTGGCAGTGGGTTTAACCACAAACCGTCAGCGGCACTAGCTATGCGTAACGGCTGCCCATGGACTGACCTCAAGGGAGGCCGATGAGCGAACTCATCCGGAAACCCTACTGAGCCTAACAGTGACAATATATATACAGTCCGGTCCGTTCGTCTATGAGTATCGCATATCCGCCTAGGGGGCTAGTAACGTCAGACCCCCAATAGCAGTATAAGTCGTGTCGGAGTGTAGCCCAATAACACCCTGAGATACTACTGGAGTACCTACCAGTAAATCTCCTGCCATGGCCATGGACTTTGTGTAATGGCTCTCCTAGACACAGCACGACCTCGCCCCCAATACCGGGAGAGACGAATCCCCTGCCGATCCGCTCACGTGCCTCCATATGGCTCGGGACTGTACCCAAAAGCTACCTGTTTGCACGACTCCTTTGAGCCGTGGTAGGGTAGAAATCAAAGCACAGTGGGAACTCACACGAGACAAATGACGACCTCAGGTCGATGAACTAACCTGTACACATGTTACCAGGGAACTGCTATCTGACGATAGGTATAGTACTAACTAGCAGATTCCCGGCGAGTCCTGTCCAGTGTACTCATAACCCAATGAGCACCTGTATACATCTTAGGTGATCCTACTGACACCAGTGGCTTGTAAGACCGGCCACCGCCCCTCGTCGGGGTATCGACTTTATATACTAGTCTACTCTGGAGTATCGATGCCTTGTCTCGAAACTCCCACGACTAGAGACCATAATTAAGGATATGCGTATAAACTACCCAACTCTCACGTATATGATCGCCATCATACAGTTGGTACTAAAGCAAGATCATAAGGGCTCTATCAAAGTGGAACATGTAATCAGTCACCTGAACATGCACACAACTGATAAAGGCAAACCAGATAGCATACTATCATCTCGAGTAAGACTGTCCTACCGGGATAGGTCCTCCGCAATCATTGCAATCACGTACCTGCGATCCAATAATTGACTATGAGGGCATTATCTCCAACAATCTCCCACTTGCACTCAAGGCTAATTATTGCGATGTCGACTACTCACAGCCCGTGTGAAACCGAACATCCAACTCCTCTACTAATCAGTTTCATAAAGCCCGTTTGTAAAACTATTGTGTTCGAGAAAGAGCCTCAGTGAGTGGATCTGCCTAGATGTTTCTTTCTATATCTCTCTTAATCTCAAGTTCGCAGAGAATGCCATCTCCCGAATTGAGTAATACCTGTCTTAGAATATGTCTGGATACCTGATGGGACCTAGTTCATAAATGAACTCCAAATCCAAACTTCTTAGACTGTATCGATCACTGAACCTAATCAGTATCCGGCACCAAGCCTCCCACAGTATCCTCTTGGACCACCTATCCATAATACTGTCCCTCTTCGTCAGAGGGAAAAACTATAACTCTGACAATCTCTCTGTCAACCATGTCACCTTTGAAGCCTGGAATGATGATCGTCTCCCGAAGGAGGCTGCCGTCATCAAATCCGTAGAACATGTACTTATGTTCTAAAACTGCTTCCTTATGTTTCTCCAGGATTGGATTAATACAAACTTATTGCATCTAGTGCAAAAACAACATCTGGTGTGGTACTTGACATCTCATGATTGACTCAATTGCCTAAGCAAGTGATCTGCCAATCATGCACTTCCCTCTCCCCTTTAGTCTATACGACACCTTTAGAGAGGGTGACTCCATCACCTGCAGATACACCACCATGCTAGGAGTCAACTATTCTAAAAACCATTAGAATATCTGTCAAAGTACCCACATTGGGAAACTACCCAAATCTAGATCTAAAACCATAGATCCAGAAACCAGAATGTCAAATATTACATCCATATCCTGTCTGGAGAAACAACTGTGTGACGACCACAGTACAACCGATCGTAGTATAGGAATTTTACTTCCCACTCTGTGTATGTCATCCAAATACCATGACATCACACCCTACTACCTTCTTAACAGATCCATCCCCTATTCTGATTGAAGTCAAACCCATGACTGTCACATCAAAAATAGATGATCTATCTCCGCTATAACTGCTCTAGTCTATAAATAGACATAAGCTACTTGCCCACCATGCTTCCGCTGCTCCCACTGAATACGACAACCCTCCTACCGGGTCTCATAACCTGGAACAACAGTAGTGTCAAATCTGGGTAGATAAGAACCTCCCTGTCACCGTCCTTGAGGCTACCGAAGTACCTCTCGGGTGTCTGAGGTTACCCACCATATCTGCGGAGTGGCTATTGGAATGTCAAACCTGATTGAATATATAGGTCCTATTAAATTTTCCGTAATCATTCGCGGTTCTGGAATCACTTCCAGTTCTACCATACTCCCACTACTGTTTTCTGAAAAAGATCCATTTTACTAGAACTATGGCGAGTCAAGAACAATATCACTATTGATCTTCCAAATGGTAGAATATCAACCCTCTTCATAGCCAGGGTCAACCCATAAACAGCCATTACAGAAATGTGCCCTGAGTTATCCAGAGTCTGGTTTTAAGCATAAGCTGGACAACTCCCCGTACCTTAACATCTTTTAAGGTACGAACTATTCTATATCCAATATAGAAACTTTGGCACTTATTTAATTGGAACCATATTCAAACCATGCAGCTGTCTCCAGTGCATATCAACTTAATGGAAAGAGGCTAATCAGCATTACTCAACTTAGGAATCCATCCAATTATGAGTAACCTGAAAGAGAAACAAGTTTCTCAAAACCATTACTATCATCTGAATACCAATCACAAGAATCTACATCTTCGATCTCTTTGAAGAATCCCGATACTTGTGATACCTGGTTCTCTACTTTATTCTTATACCCACAACTTCTCAAAACTTAGACCTTGTATTTCTTACGAAACACTTGTCTAGATACTAGAGAAGTTATAAGTAAACAGAACATAGTACGAGGACCTACCCCTTTGTCCTGATGGACACTGGACAACATACAATACTCTGTATATGTCCGTTGAGTTGAATAACTCAAAACCTGTGCTTCGTAGGTTGAAAACTGTACCTGGCGATTTCCTCAAATATCACCAATTACAACGAATTCCGATATAATAAGGATAATTACCTAATTCCCAATAACTTACTCCCACTCATCATCTGTAAAACCATACAGATATGAGAATGAAACCTGGTAAATACATACCCTTGGAGTAAGTATCTAATCGGGAAAACAGTTTTCGTATAACAATGCACTGAAACATGAAAATGTTTCGTAGGGGTATCCTAGTATTCATAGTAATGCCTCTTCCATAATCCAATTCATGACTTCAACCGTATATTTTATTGCCATCTCTCCAAGTCCCTTTATTTGTCTTTAGTCGTTACCTTCTGTATACCATCGTTAGGCTAAATGGTTTTCTTCCTTCCCTACCGTTCGGCACCAGCCTATGGTTTGGAAGAAGACTATCCAGTAAGCATAATAGGTGTACCCTCCTAAACCAAGGAGTACTCGCATCTCGAGAGAAGGTGATGATAAAAGACAACTGAATAATACCTTATTCTATTTAAAGGTGAAAGAGGAGTGGTGACGAAGTACGCGGTTTTGGTCGTGAATGATAACAGTCGTAATTTACTTTGCCCTCTTTCTAATCCCTTTATTTTGTCTTTAGTTATTGCCTTCTGCACACCCTACTTAGGCTAATTGGTTTTCTTCATTCCCTACCTTTCGGCACCTGCCTATGGTTTGGAATAAGACTATCCAATAAGCGTAATAGGTGTACTCTCCTAAACCAAGGAGCTCTCGCAACCTGAGAGAAGGTGATAATAAAAGACAACTGAATAAACCAATTCTATTTCTCCTGAACCTGGATCCATCCTCGAAGAAGTCCCTTCGAGTTCGTATATTACCATACGATAGATCTATCCAATGGAAGTGGATGTCCGTAGTAATACGGGTGTTCTGAGAAATTCAAAGGGTAAAAGAAGGAGTGGCAATGACTTATGCAACTCAGACAATCCAAAAGCCAGTATTTTAAGAAGGTTCGGTCAACTTGGTCAATGAGTCATAGTCTAGGGTCGGTCAAAGGTCGCTGCCAAAGAGAGAGAGAAAAGAAACACTCTGCGTGCACTCTAACCTAGATCAGAATGGTTATCACTTTATCTAATCCGGAAACCTCCCACTGTCCTGTCAAATTCTCCTCCAAACCTAAAAGAAGAATCAATCGGGATCACCCGAAGAGTAAACCAACTCATCAGTGGGAATCGGGATCCAACTCTCATCGCATGATAACGTGATGGAATGCATCCACGTTACTCATACTCCAGAAGGTATGCGCATACTTGGCAAGTTTCAGTTTCTTTAGAAACTCCCGATCTGATTTTTGCCCCATGCTCTTATGACCTTGGCGTATGTCAACAAATCATAAGTCACATGTCAAGTTCTGCCCATCATTATCTTGTTAATTTGAACCCACCCGTACATACCCTTGACGTATGCCAACAAGGTAATACGACTGTCCCAAACCAACTCATCTATCTATGCAACAAATGAATACCCAGCAGCTACCAAACACTATGCCTTGACGTATGCCAACAAACATAGCTTGAATACTACTGACCATCCATAAGAAACGACGGAGGGCTACGGCTGGTTTTTGGCAAAAAACCTTTAGCGTAATGAACTTGATCTCGTTGAAGGAACATGAGAGCTTTTTAAAATATAGTGGCGAAAACCTTTTGCTAAAGAGGTCATTCCCAGCGAAGGGATCTCGGCTCTTTCCTCGTGGAATGAGGTGCTGGATATTCCACTGAATACCGCTATGCAAAGCAACTTGTAATCGACTATAGTGAAGTTATTATCCTGACGCAAACTTCTGCCCAAGGGGTCAGTCCCGGTGAAGGGATATCGGCCCTTGCCCCGTCGAATGAGGTGCAGGATATTCCACTGAATACCGCTATGCAAAACAAAAGGAAACGTCTTTGCAATAACACTTTTTAAATTTGTTCCAACAACTGAAAACAGGTTTGTTTAACTTTTTGCATTGATCAGAATCAATGCAGTCCCATCAATCGATTACACCAGAAAAGAACGAAAATAAAATGTACGTATATGCCATCCGCATTCGTCACTGGGTCCCGTCATCACCCGTTAGGTTACTTAACTAACGACATAGCGGGGACTGGACTAGCGCGGGTGTAAAACATATACAACATCTAATAGTATATAAACCAATATACAATAATCGCTCCAGGCATGATAATATGCAACATTACATAAAAGTAATAAGCATCACAGAACAATACAGATAATCTGGGATCCCCGAGTTTCACAGAGACGCTGCTGAAACCCGACGTTCCCCTATCGTGTGGATAGCCTGTGCAATGAAACCTAGACCCCTACGGGTGCGGCAAGTTACCCGCCAAAACCTGAAGCGAGGTAGTCCACACAGCATAGTGAATGGAACACCCGGCACTTCACGGAACCCGGTAAATTGAGAACCCCTCCTTGGGTCAACCTGTACCCCCTACGAGTGCGGCGAATAGTCTGCCAATTCTAGAGTGGGACCCCTCTGCCTCTCAAAGCCATGAGATGCGGACCCGTTGCCCCCCAGAACCCGGCTATCCGTGCACTCCGTCGCGGGGCAAAACCTAGTACAGTAATAAATAATAGTACAACAGGTACATCGACCGCAACCTGGTCGTGCCCCAAAAGAATATTATACAACAGGCAGTGACGACAGTCCACATGTTGGACGCTCGCCCCGCAATATCAAATGTACAAATAAACTCAAACTGTACTACCATTGCACACTGCTATCCACCATGACAAATCCGCAACATCACAGCACAACACAGAACATCAACGCGAATGTCACGTTCGCAAACCCGTCTAAAAGAACTATAGCAATCGGACGCGGTTTACCGATCAAACGACATTCCCGGTAGGAGATATAATGTAAGCACTGTAAACTAACATGTTTAAATTTCGATCGACAAAATATCACGAAGTGGGCCCCACGAACATCAGTAGAACAGTAACAAAACCTGGGCCCAAAAGATATATACCAAAAACCCCAATTTCCAAAAGAGAACACACAGTACAAATTTGGGGGCATGATCGCCCAGAACGGCCGTGGATGCGCGGCTACACCATGGGTTTGGCCGCGTTTCCGCGGCTTTCTTGTCGATTCACGTGCTCAAATTTGTACGTCGTTCTTAAAAAACCCTGCACAGTTTTCTGAGATGTGTGAAATATTTTTAGGACACCATTTAAAATCAACAGAAACTGTCAAAATGAAAAATTGCGGTTTTTGATTTCCGGTTCGATCGATGTTTTAAACGCGTTAGCACAAGTTAGTATAGCAAAATGGTGAGGCTCTGATACCACTGTAAGTCTACGCTAGCGCCCCGGCCGTCTACAGACGCCAAATGCGGAACAAAAACTTTTTAACTGGCGCTATCGTATACTTTAACCCGGATCTGCCATTATTGCTAAACTAACAAACTGTAAAGAGTGTAGAAAGGTTATACCGAACGATCCGAGTCCTTCATTCTTCAACCATCATCCCACGCTCCGTTGCTGCTGCTCCGATCTCATCGATCTCTAATATGCTCGTCTAGGTGGCACCACATCACTGATTCTTTAAACGGGCTCCCGCCTCTGACTTGAGGCAACTCGGTCGTCAAGTTTGCTAGAAGAGACGACCAAGAATGATGTAGAGAACGAGTAGATGACTTTGTCTCACTTCGTCCAAGTCCGTGGACGATCGGTTGATGAAGTTGCCATTTTATCGGGTGATGGAAATGAAAGAGGCAATGAAATTTCCATGCACCCTAAACCATAGTCTTTTCTCTCAAGAATGAAATTAATCTCTCTCTCTCTCACTCAAGGGGGCCGGCCACTATAAAGAGAAGGAGGAGGGTGAGTGTAGGAGGAGGGGAAGGTAACCATAAGAGGATGAAGCTTATCTTGATCATTAATGAAAACAATGAGTCACTAAGATACAATGAATCTAATAACCTAGTCACCATAAGCATTAATTGAACCATTAAAGCAACCATGAGTCACTAAACACCTCACCATTTCTAGAACCTTCTAGAAGCATGACTCACCCTCATCCAAGAAAAGATAAATCCGTCTTTAACCAAATGTTAAAAGACGGCTGATAGAAAACTGAAAACTGGCAACTTCCAAAAGTGATCCCGAAACGACTTTCAGGATAACCCCGTAACTGTATAAATATACCCGCATTTGTATTACGACCGAATACAAATGCAACTGAGACAAAGATATTATATCTACTCAATATAATACTCGGATCCGGCTTAAACCAAAGCCGACCAGTATCATCTGCCCGAAAACTGACACGTGCGTAAACGCACGTGCATTTTCCGAACCCTGCCATAAAACCATACGGCCTCTACAACGTTTCGCCCGAACTTGAGAAACTGTCTGTGGGGGGCTCTAATGACTCGTCAGTACCATGGCAGTGGGTTTAACCACAAACCGTCAGCGGCACTAGCTATGCGTAACGGCTGCCCATGGACTGACCTCAAGCGAGGCCGATGAGCGAACTCATCCGGAAACCCTACTGAGCCTAACAGTGACAATATATATACAGTCCGGTCCGTTCGTCTATGAGTATCGCATATCCGCCTAGGGGGCTAGTAACGTCAGACCCCCAATAGCAGTATAAGTCGTGTCGGAGTGTAGCCCAATAACACCCTGAGATACTACTGGAGTACCTACCAGTAAATCTCCTGCTATGGCCATGGACTTTGTGTAATGGCTCTCCTAGACACAGCACGACCTCGCCCCCAATACCGGGAGAGACGAATCCCCTGCCGATCCGCTCACGTGCCTCCTTATGGCTCGGGACTGTACCCAAATGCTACCTGTTTGCACGACTCCTTTGAGCCGTGGTAGGGTAGAAATCAAAGCACAGTGGGAACTCATACGAGACAAATGATGACCTCAGGTCGATGAACTAACCTGTACACATGTCACCAGAGAACTGCTATTTGACGATAGGTATAGTACTAACTAGCAGATTCCCGGCGAGTCCTGTCCGGTGTACTCATAACCCAATGAGCACCTGTATACATCTTAGGTGATCCTACTGACACCAGTGGCTTGTGAGACCGGCCACCGCCCCTCGTCAGGGTCTCGACTGTATACACTAGTCTACTCCGGAGTATCGATGCCTTGTCTCGAAACTCCCACGACTAGGGACCACAATTAAGGATATGCGTATAAACTACCCAACTCTCACGTATATGATCCCCATCATACAGTTGGTAGTAAAGCAAGATCCTAAGGGCTCTATCAAAGTGGAACATGTAATTAGTCACCTGAACATGCACACAACTGATAAAGGCAAACCAGATAGCATACTATCATCTCGAGTAAGACTGTCCTACCTGGATAGGTCCTCCGCAATCATTGCAATCACGTACCTGCGATCCAATAATTGACTATGAGGGCACTATCTCCAACAGCTAGGTATAATACCAATTAGCAGGTTCCCGGCGAGTCCTGTCCGGTGTACTCATAATCCAATGAGCACCTGTAACATCTTAGGTGAACAAACTTACACTAATGGCTTATGAGACCGGCCACCGCCCCTCATCGGGGTCTCGACTGTATACACTAGTCTACTCTGGAGTATCGATGCCCTGTCTCGAAACTCCCACGACTAGGGACACTATAAGGATGTGCTTACAGACCCCAGCTCCCACGTATATGATCACCATCACACTGCTGGTAGTCAAGCACGAATCATATGGGCTCTATCAATATGCAATAGCGAACTAAAGAATGTATACAATGATAAAGACAAAGCAGATAGCATACTATCATCTCGAGCAAGGCTGTCATATCGGTATAGGTCCTGCCTCAATCATTGCAATCACGTACCTGCGATCCAATAATTGACTTTGAGGGCACTATCTCCAACAATCTCCCACTTGCACTTAAGGCTAATTATTGCGATGTCGCATACTCACAGCCCGTGTGATACCGAACATCCAACTCCTCTACTAATCAGTTTCACAAAGCTAGTTTGTAAAACTCTTGTGTTCGAGAAATAGCCTCAGTGAGTGGATCCGCCCTGATGTTTCTTTCTATGTCTCTCTTAATCTCTAGTTCGCGGAGAAAGCCATCTCCCGAATCGAGTAATACCTGTCTTAGAATATGTCTGAATATCTGATGGGACCTAGTTCATAAATGAACTCCAAATCCAAACTTCTTAGACTGTATCGATAACTGAACCTAATCAGTATCCAGCACCAAGCCTCCCACAGTATCCTCTTGGACCACCTGTCCATAATACTGTCCCTCGTCAGAGGGAAAACTATAACTCTGACAATCACTCTGTCATCCATGTCACCTTTGAAGCCTGGAATGATAACCGTCTCCTGAAGGAGCCTGCCGTCATCAAATCCGTAGAACATTCACTTATGTTCTAAATCTGCTTCCTTATGTTTCTCCAGGATTGGATTAAAATTAACTTATCGCATCTAGTGCAAAAAACAACATCTGGTGTGGTAGTTGACTTTTCACGATTGACTCAATTGCCTAAGCAAGTGATCTACCAATCATGCACATCCCTTTCCCCTTTAGTCTGTAAGACACCTTTAGAGAGGGTGACTCCATCACCTGCAGGTACTCTACCATGCCAGGAGTCATCTATTCTAAAATACTATTAGAATAGTGTCAAAGTACCCTGATTGGGAAACTACCCAATACTAGATCTAAAACCATAGATCTAGTAACCAGAATGTCAGATATTATATCCATGTCCTTTGTGGAGAAACAACTGTGTGACGACCAAAGTACAACCGATCGTAGTACAGGAATTTTACTTCCTTCTCTGTGTATGTCATCCAAATACCAGGACATCACACCCTACTACCTTCTTAACAGATCCATCCCCTATTCTGATGAAATCAAACCCATGACTGTCACATCAAAATTAGATGATCTTATCTCCGATATATCTGCTCAAGCCTATAAATAGACATAAGCTACTTGCCCACTATGCTTCCGCTGCTCCCACTGACTACGACAACCCTCTGGCAGAATAATATCTACGTACACTTCTAAAGCTAGTTTAGAACGACGTTATACTTATCCTCTTGCCAGGTCTCATAGTCTGGAACAACAGTAGTGTCAAGTCTGGGTAAACAAAAACCTCCCTGTCACCGTCCTTGAGGCTACCAGAGTACCTCTCGGGTGTCTGAGGTTACCCACCATATCTGTGGACTGGCTATTGGAATGTCAAACCTGATTGAATATATAGGTCCTATTAAATTTTCCGTAATCGTTTACTGTTCTGGAATCACTTCCAGTTCTACTATATCCCACTACTGTTTTCTGAAAAAATCCATTTTACTAAAACTGTGGCGAGTAAAGAACAATATCACTATTGATCTTCCAAATGGTAGAAAATCAACCCTCGACTAAGCCCGGGTCAACCCACAAACTGCCATTACAGAAACGTGCCTTGAGTTATCCAGTGTCTGGTTTTAAGCATAAGCTGGACAACTCCCCGTACCTTAACATCGTTAAGATATGAACCATTCTATATCCAATATAGAAACTTTGGCACTAACTTAATTGGAACCAGATTCAAATCATGCAGCTGTCTCCAGTGCATAACAACTTAATGGAGAGAGGCTAATCAACATTACTCAACTTAGGAATCCATCCAATTATGAGTAACCTGAAAGAGAAACAAGTTTCTCAAAACCATTACTATCATCTGAATACCATTTACAAGTATCTACATCTTCGATTTCTTTGAAGAATCCCGATACTTGCGACATCTGGTTCTCTACCTTATTCTTATACCCACAACTTCTCAAAACTTAGACATTGTATTTCTACGAAACACTTGTCTAAAAACTAGAGAAGTTACAAGTAAACAGAACAGAGTACGAGGACCTACCCCTTTGTCCTGACGGACACTGGACAACATACAATACTCTGTATAAGTCCTCTGAGTTTGAATAACTCAAAACCTATGCATCGTGGGTTGAAAACTGTACTTATGGTTAAGAACTACTCCGTTGTTCAATGCTCCTTACCCAATCGTCAACCGATATAGGTAAATGTCATGGACATAATTTCAAAAAGTTATATCTCACTTTATAAAAATAAACGTACAGATATTGTTAGTGTATATGCCCTAGAGGCCATTACTGTATCATACTGGTTTGTATATTACTTAATGGATGCTTGGGATATTCACCTTGTATATACAATCTTGCTCAAAATAGTAGTATGCTACTTGGTTTGTTTCTACTTCAATATGTACATGTGTTTATATTTTGTATATCGCCTATACACATTAGTGGAGCCCTTAGGATCTTCGCTTGATTACCAGCGATGTGATGGCCGTCACACTAGTGGGGCTGGGTAATCTATAAGCACATCCTTATGCAGGTCCCTGGTCGCAGGACTATCGAGACAGGGCATCGATACTCCGGAGTAGACCAGCGCATGCGCTTCTCATCCCAGTGTGGGAGACGGTCTGTCCCACAGCCGTCAGTACGTCGTACTTGAGATAGTATGCGGGTGCTCGTTAGGTTACGGGTACACTGGACAGGACTCGTCGGGAACTGACTAGTTGGTATTATACCTATCGTCAGTTATCAGTTCCCAGGTGACATGAGTACAGCTTAGTCTGCTGACTTGACACTGTCACTCCGCCTCGAGTGTGTTCCCACTGTACTTTGACCACTACCCTACCACGGCTCAAAGGAGTCGTGCAAACAGGTAGTGGTTGGGTGCAGTCCCGAAGCACTTGGAGGCAGTGACGGTTAGACAGGATTCGTCTCTCCCGGTATTGGGGGTTGACATCGCGCTGTGTCTAGGAGAGCCATTACACGAGTAGTCCCTGGCCAGGGCAAACGAGATATACTGGTAGGTTTCCAGTGTTATCTCAGGGTGTTTTGGGCTTCGCTCCGGCACGACTTGTACCGCTATTGGGGGACTGACGTTTACCGCCCCCTAGGCCCGCCATGCGATGTATCAGACGAACAGACCGGACTGTACGGAGAATGTCACACTCAGGCTCAGTAGGAGTTCAGATGGGTTTCGCCTCGTCGGTCTTCTTGTCGGCATTACCTGGGGACCGTTACGCACAGCTAGTGCCGCTTGCGGTCTGTGGTTAAACCCACTGCCAGCGTAGTGTCGAGTCTTTAGAGTCCCACACAGAAAGATTTTCGCCTTTAGGCAAAAGAGTAGAGGTCGCATGGTATTGCGACAGGTCGCATGGTTTTGCGACAGGGTTCGATCACATCCGTGCACTTGTGCACGTACAGTGTCCGGACAGTTTACACTAGCGGGCTTTGGTTTAAGCCAGATCCTAGTGTACCTTATGGGATTGGATTTATCCAGTTTGCATTCGTGTTCCTCGGAACGCGGATGCGGGTGTGTATGCACAGTTGACAGGGAGGCAGAGGCGGCGGATTCTCATTAGGGTTGTTGACTGTTGACCGTTGACTATTTGACTTTATGCTCAACCCTAATGAGAATATGATATGTGATTAACTATTATATTAATTAAGTATTATGGTGATATGGTTGTTGACTTGTTGACTTTGTTGACTTGTTGACTTTTGTTGACTTGTTGACCGGTTGACTAGGCTTGACTAGTTGACCATCATGATAACCATGGTTATCATTTCATGCCAAAGACTTTTTCTTGCTTGCTCATTTGAGTAAAATGAGTGCATGACATGATAAGGTTATGGTTGCTTCTAACCATCACATAAGACTTTTTTGATATGATGAGTTATGATCACTTTGGATTATGAGAGGGTGAAAGACAAAAGAGTTGCTCATTCTTTCTTGCTCATTCTCTCTCTTGTTCTTGAGCTCTCCTCTTGCTCTCACCCTCAACCTCTTGCTCCCTCTCTTGATCTATGGTTCTCTTGTCTCATGAGTTGAGAATCAAGAACCATAGATAAAATCCCATTCTAAATCATCTCTACTCATTCTAGTTCACTAGGTTTAGCAAACCAAGTGAACTAGTTTCTTCAAAGAACGAAGAAGGAGCTAAAGGTTGGAGCTTTCAAGTGGATCTATCTTCGGCGTACGGAGACAACGAGAAGGAGCCATCGAACCACCATCGGAGCTTGAAGAGAAGGAGTTCAAGTTTAGGTATAACCATCTTCATCCGAGTAGCTAAATATCTTTAGCTTAGTTTGCTAGTTTTAGTTTAGGTAAAGATCCCGACCTAGCTTAGTCCATATTGCCTCTTGCGTTAAAATTTTGATTTTATACCGTTTCCGCCTCCCCGTAAGAGCCGGGGGTCGCAACGTGGACTTACAGATATATCATTTTGAAATTGGTGCACAACAACGGATACTCAAAAACCAAATACATGCCGTCTGGCAAAAACCCAGGCGATCTCCTCAAATATCACCAATTTCAACGAATTCCGATATAATGAGGATAATCACCTAATTCCGAATTACTTACTCCCACTCATCATCTGTAAAACCATACAGATATGAGAATGATACCCGGTAAATATATACCTAGGAGTAAATATCTAATCGGGAAAACAGTTTTCTTTTAACAATGTACTGAAACATGAAAATGTTTCGTAGGGGTATCTTGGTATTCCTAGTAATGCCTCTTCCATAATCCAAATCATGACTTTAACCGTATATTTTATTGCCATCTCTCCAAATCCCTTTATTTGTCTTTAGTCGTTACCTTCTGTACACCATCGTTAGGCTAAATGGTTTTCTTCCTTCTCTACCGTTCGGCACCAGCCTATGGTTTGGAAGAAGACTATCCAGTAAGCATAATAGGTGTACCCTCCTATAACCTAGGAGTACTCGCAACTGTAAGGTTGCTAGGCATGCGCACAAGGTCCTACGAGGCATCAACCCTGCCCAATTAAAAAATTAGCCGTGCCGAACAACCCGAAGCCGGATCTTTAAACTAGGGTTTAGGAGAAAACAAGTATGTTAAACAGTTTAACACTAAGTGAGAGGGATTACAACCTTTGTAGATCCGGTCCTTCACTTCTTAAGCTCAGTGTTGTGGTCCCTTCGCTGCGATCATCGTGTTCCGGACTCTCGAGAGGTTCCACGAAGAGCAAGATGCAGTCTTGCTTCCGATCTTCGATACAAAGATGATCTACCTTGAAGTTTCGTTAACACAAGCTAATGTTGGAGATAGTGCCCTCAGAGTCAATTATTGGATCACAGGCACGTGATTGCAATGATTGAGGGAGGACCTATCCCGGTAAGACAGTCTTACTCAAGATGATAGTATGCTATCTTGTTTACCTTTATCATCGTGTACTGTTTCAGGTGACCTTACAGGTCGCTATTACACGTTGATAGAGCCCCTAGGATTCTTGCTTGACGACCAGCAGTATGATGGCGATCATATACGTGGGAGCTGGGGTCTATAAGCACATCCTTAAATGGTCCCTAGTCGTGGGAGTTTCGAGACTGGGCATCGATACTCCATTAGTAGACTAGTGTATACAGTCGAGACCCCGACGAGGGGCGGTGGCCGGTCTCACAAGCCACTGGTGTCAGTTGGTTCACCTAAGATGTATACAGGTGCTCATTGGGTTATGAGTACACCGGACAGGACTCGCCGGGAACCTGCTAGTTGGGATTATACCAGACGTCAGATAGCAGTTCCCAGGTGACATGTGTACAGGTTAGTTCATCGACCTGAGATCGTCATTTGTCTCGTGTGAGTTCCCTCTGTGCTTTGATTACTACCCTACCACGGCTCAAAGGAGTCGTGCAAACAGGTTTTAGTTGGGTACAGTCCCGAGCCACATGGAGGCAGTGAGCGGATCTGCAGGGGTTCGTCTCTCCCGGTATTGGGGGTGAGGTCGCGCTGTGTCTAGGAGAGCCATTACGCAAAGCCCTCGGCCGAGGCAGAAGATTTACTGGTAGGTATTCCAGTAGTATCTCAGGGCGTTCTGGGCTACACTCCGACACGACTTGTACCGCCTTTGGGGGTCTGACTTTTACCAACCCCTAGGCCCGACAAGCGATCCTCATAGACGAACGGACCGGACTGTACAAATATTGTCACTGACAGGCTCAGTAGGGTGTCAGGATGAGTTCGCTCATCGACGTCCCTTTTGGTCAATAGCTGGTGGCCCGTTACGTATTGGCTTATACCTCTGACGTGCTAGTGGTTAAATCCACAGCCATAGTATTGACGAGTCTTTAGAGTCCACCACACTTTCAGTTACTCAAGCTTTCGGGCGAAACGCTGTAGAGGCCGTATGGAGATATGGCAGGGTCCGATCAGATACGTGCGGTATTGCACGGATCAGGATCGGACGGTTTGTACTAGTGGCCGTATGGTTATATGGCAGGGTTCGATCAGATACGTGCGGTATTGCACGGATCAGGATCGGACGGATATTACTAGCTGGCTTTGGCTTAAGCCGGTCCTAGTTTAGTACAGTGTAGATTTTGTCTCATTGCATTTGTATCCGGTCGGAATACAGATGCGGGTGTGTATGCACAGTATCGGGGTTTTTCCTGTAATTAATTACGGGACCAGTTTTCTGGAGTTGCCAGTTTCCATTCCGTTCCGGCCGGTTTTCCTTTGTTCTTTCCCGGCCGGACTTTTCTGATGGAGGGGGTAATTTGCAGTTTTGCAAATTACATTTTGTGGAGGGTTCATTTGTAAGATGAGAGCATCTTTAGATACCATTCTTTTCCTTCATCATTTCATGCTTTATTGTGATTAGATTTGATTAGAATGGTTGATGTAAGTTTGTGATGATAATGTTTTTGGATATAGTCACCACTTGCTTTTACTACCATGACCTTCCTTCTAAGGTTGTGGTTTAGTATTCCCTCCTCCACCATTCTCTTTTTGGAAATGGTTGAACACTTGAGAGAAAAAAAAGAATGAGAGAGTTCATCTTTGTTTTGGGAGGAATTCTTCATCTCCTTCTTCTTCTTGTTTTGGAAAAATGAAAGCACCATTTTTCCTAATCCCATTCCTCCATCAAGGCAACTACAAACCCCAAATGAGACTAGCATGATCTACTACACATTCTACAGCACATCTTGGGCATGTCGAGTTGCCGGCTTCATGCCCGAGTTGCCTCGGTATCGAGGCGGGAGCTCGTAAAAGACACAGGCGATGTGGTGCCCTTCCGGCGAGGAGGCGACGATGTGGAGGCAAGACTTTCCGCGGGAGATCGGGACGATGACGAGAAGACCGGAGGACTCGGATCACTCGGTATACTTCTCTTCCCCTCTCTTGATTGCTAGCATTAGGTTAATGGTTACGATCCGGGTTTTCTTTGTCCGCGGTAGCGCCGGTTTCCGAGTAAGGAAAAATTTTGATTCCGCATTTTGGCCTCGAGTACGAGGCCGTGGCGCAACATGGTATCAGAGCCAGGCCATTAACCTTACCTAGCTTGTTCTAATGTGTTTTGCATTTCCGATCGACCAAAATCCCAAAAACCACATTTTCCTTTGCATCAGTTTTCTGTTGGAATTTTTTGGTGTCAAAATTTTTTTCAGGTTGTAGAAAACTGATGTACATGATATTATAAGACCACTGTAAAAATTCGACAATTTCAGTCGACTTCTTTAGCGCGGAACCGCGGCCAAACCCCCCTTGGGCCGCGGTTCCGCCGCACTCTGGAGTCTTCACTGGTCAAAATTTTACAGTGGGCTTTTGGGCTAATTTTGTGGGTTTTGGAATATTAAATTTGGGCCCAGGTTTTCTGTGACTGCTACAGTATTGGTTGGGGGCCCACTTGTTAATTGTTTGATCGATCGGATATTTTAAACACATTATTTCACAGTATTTACATTATATCTGCGACCGTGAATGTCACTCGATCGGTAAATCCGGTCTAACTGCTATAGCCCGGTTAGACGGATTTGCGAACGTGACTTTCACGTTGATGTTCTATGTTTATGCTGTGATGTTGCGGATCGGTCGTGGGGGATAGCCTGGATGCAATGCTAGTACAGTTTTGTTGTATTATGTACATTTGATATTGCGGGACGAGCGTCCGACATGTGGACTGCCGTCACTGCCTGTTTGTATTATTCTTTTGGGGCACGACCTGGTTGCGGTTGATGTACCCGTTGTATGTATATTTTACTTTCTGTACTAGGGTTGCCCCGCGGTGGGGTGCACGGATAGCCGGGTTCTGGAGGGCAACAAGCCCGCATCTCATGGCATTGGGACGGAGGGGGCTTCACTCCAGGATTGGCGGGCTATTCGCCGCACTCGTAGGGGGTACAGGTTGACCCAGGAGGGGTGCCCAAGTTACCGGATTCCATGAAGTGCTGGGTGGTCCATTCACGGTGCTGAAGGGGGCTGCCTCGCTTCAGGTTTTGGCGGGTGACTTGCCGTGCCCGTAGGGGTCTAGGATTTCATTGCACAGGCTATCCACACGACCAGGGGAACGTCGGGTTTCAGCAGCGGCTCTGTGAAACCCGGGGCTTCCAGATATCTGTATTATTCTATGATGCTGTATATTTCTGTGATGTTGCATTTTATTCACGCCTTGAGCGAAATACTATATATTGGTATATATATTAGTAGATGTTGTATATGTTTTGCATCCGCGCTAGTCCAGTCCCCGCTCTGCCGTTAGTTAGCTAACCTAACGGGTGATGACGGGACCCAGTGGCGAATGCGGATGGCATATACGTACGTCAGTATATTTTCGTTCTTTGTGGTGTGATCAATTGATGGGACTGCATTGATTCGGATCAATGCAAGATAAACAAACCTAATATGATGTTGTTGGAACACTTTTCAAAAGGCTGTTATTGCAAGGACGTTCACTTTTGTTTTGCGTCGTGGTATTCATTTGGAATATCCTGCTCCTCAGTCGACGAGGCAAGGGCCGAGATCCCTTCACCGAGAGTGACCCCTTGGACAGAAGTTTGCGTCAGGGCATTAACTTCACTATAGCCGATTACTTTTGCTTTGCATCGTGGTATTCAGTTGGAATATCCTGCACCTCATTCTACGGGGAAAGAGCCGAGATCCCTTCACCGGGAGTGACCTCTTTAGCAAAGGCTTTCGTCACTATATTTTTATAAAAACTATGCAGTTCCTTCGACGATATCAAGTTCATTACGTTAAAGGTTTTTCGCCAAAAACCAGTCGTAGCCCTCCGTCATTTCAGATCAGTATTGCTTAGTATTCGCGCTGCGTTTGTCGTTGCTATTCGCCGAGGCGTAGTGTGCGGTAGCTTTGTTGTGCTATTCTGTCGCATGGATATGTGGATTGGTTAGGACAGTCGTATGACTTTGTTGATTATTCGTCAAGGGTCGTGCGGGTGGGTTTAACGCAATCAAGATAATGACGGGCTGAACTTGACTAGGACCTTTTGATTTGTTGATTATTCGTCAAGGTCACTTGGGTCCTAGGGGTAAAAATCACATCGGGAGTTTCAAAAGAACTGAAACTTGCCAGACATGCGCATACCTTCTGGAGTGTGGTGACTTGAGTGGATTCCGTCAAGTTATCATGCGATGATAGTTGGATCCCGATTCCTACTGATGAGTTGGTTTACTCCTCGGGTGATCCCGACTAATTCTTCTTTCAGGTTTGGAGGAGAATTTGACGGTACAGTGGGAGGTTTCCAGATTAGATAAAGTGATAACCATTCTGATCTAGGTTAGAGTGCACGCTGAGTGTTTCTTTTCTCTCTCTCTGGCAGCGACCATTGACCCGACCCTAAGACCATGACTCAGTGACCAAGTTGACCGAATCTTCTTAACACTGGCTTTTGGATTGTCAGAGTTGCAGACCTCATTGCCACTCCTACTTTTACCCTTTTCTCCAGGACACCTCGTATTACTACGAACGTCCACTTCCATTGGACAAAACCATCGTATGGTTATATACGAACTCGAAGGACTTCGAGGATGGTTTCTGGTTCTAGAGAAAACGAATAGGATTATTCAGTTGTCTTTTCCCTTTTACCTTCTCTCAAGTTGTGAGTACTCCTTGGTTTAGGAGATAGCACACCTATTACGCAAGTTGGATAGTCTTCTTCCAAACCTTAGGCTGGTGCCGAACGGTGTGGAATGAAGAAAACTAATTAGCATAACGATGGTGTGCAGAAGGTATTAAGTTAAGACAAAGAAAGGGATTAGTAAGAGGGCAAAGTAAATTGCGACTGCTATTCACAACCAAACCGAGTATTTCTTCGCCAATCCTAAATCACCTTTGTATTTCTCCAGGACACTCCGTATCACTACGAAGATCCTAAGTTTTTGGATAATCCATCGTATGGTTATATACGAACTCGAAAGGAACTTGTTCCAGTTCGGGGATGGATCCTAGTTCAGGAGAAATAGGAATAAAGTACATTCAGGTGTCTTTTATCTTCACCTTCTCTCGCGTTGCGAGTGCTCCTAGGATTAGGACAGTACACCCTTTATGCTTTTTGGATAGTCTTCTTCCAAACCATAGGCTGGTGCCGAACGGTAGGGAAAGAAGAAAACCATTTGGCCTAAAGGGGTGTACAGAAGGTAATGACTAAAGACATATAAAGGGATTTGGAGAGATGGCAAAGAGATATACGGTTACAGTTGTGAATCAGGATAATGGAAGAGGCATTACTAAGAATACCGGAATACCCTACCGAAACATTCCAATGTTTCAGTTTCACTGTGTAATGTTAAAAGAAAACTGATTTCCCGATTAGATACTTACTCCAGGGTATGTATTTACCAGGTTTGATTCTCATATCTGTATGGTTTTACAGATGATGAGTGGGAGTAAGTTATTGGGAATTGGGTGATCAACCTCATTATATCGGGATTCGTTGTAATCGGTGATATTTGAGGAGATCACCTGGGCTGTTTGCCGGTCGGCAAATATTTGGTTTTGAATATCCGCTGTTGTGCACCAATTTCAAATTGATATATCTGTACGTCTATTTTCATAGAGTGAAATATACCTTTTGATATTATGTCGTTGACATTTACCTATATCAGTGGATGGTTAGGTAAGGAGCATTAAACAGCGGTGTAATTCTTCTTAACCATAAGTACAGTTTTCAACCTACGACACACAGTGAAAGAGTTGTTAGACTCAGCGGACTTATACAGAGTATTGTATGTTGTCCAGTGTCCATTAGGACAGTGGGGTTGGTCCTCATACTATGTTCTGTTTACTTTTAACTACTCTAATTCTTAGACATGTGTTTCGTAGAAATACAGGGTCTGAGTTTTGAGGAGTTATTGGTATAAGAATAGAGTAGAGAACCAAGTATTGCAAGTATCGGGATTCTTCAAGATGATCGAAGATGTAGATACTTGTGTATGGTATTCAGTTGATAGTAAAGAGAAATTGCTTCTCTTTCAGGTTACTCATAATTGGAAGCATTCCTAAGTTGAGTAACGCTGATCGGCCTCCTTCCATTTAGTTGACATGCACTGGAGATAGCTGCATGATTTGAATCTGGTTCATTTAAATCAGTGCCTCTGGTTCTATATTGGAAATAGAACAGTTCATATCTTAACGATGTTAAGGTACGGGGAGTTGTCCGGCTTATGATTAAAACCAGACACTGGACAACTCAAGGCACGTTTCTGTGATGGCTGTTTGTGGGTTGACCCAGGCTATGACGAGGGTTGACTTTCTACCATCTGGAAGATCAATAGTGATATTGTTCTTGACTCGCCACATTTTAAAAAGAAATGGATTTTTCAGAAAACAGTAGTGGGAGTATGGTAGAACTGGAAGTGATTCCAGAACCGCAAATGATTACTGAAGATTTGATAAGAACCTAAAGATTCAATCTGGTTTGACATTCCATTGGCCACTCCACAGATATGGTGGGTAACCTCAGGCACTCGAGAGGTACTTCGGTATCCTCAAGAACGGTGGCAGGGAGGTTCTTGTTTACCCAGACTTACCATTGCTGTTGTTCCAGACTGTGACACCCGGCAGGTGGATGAGTATAGCGTCGTTCTAAACTAGCTTTAGAAGTGTACGTCTATATTACTCTGCCAGAGGGTTGTCATAGTCAGTGGGAGCAGCGGAAGCATTGGTGGACAGTTGGCTTATGTCTATTTATAGACTAAAGCAGATATAGCGGAGATAGATCATCTATTTCTGATGTGACAGTTATAGGTTTGACGTCATCAGAATAGGGGATGGATCTGTTAAGAAGGTAGTAGGGTGTGATGTCCTGGTTTTGGATAACATACACAAAGTAGGAAAAGAAACTCCTATACTACGATCGGTTATATTTTGGTTGTCACACAGTGGTTTCTCCACACAGAACTTGGATATTATATCAGACATTCTGGTTACTAGATCTATGGTTTTAGATCTAGATTTGGGTGGTTTCCTAATCTGGGTACCTTGACAGCATTCTATAAGTATTTAGAATGGACGACTCCTGGCATGGTAGTGTACCTGCAGGTGATGGAGTCACCCTCTCTAAAGGTGTCTTACAGACTAAAGGGGAGTGGGATACGCATGATTGACAGATCACTTGCTTAGGCAATTGAGTCAATCATGAGATGTCAAGTACCACACCAGATGTTGTTCTTGCAGTAGGTGCAATAAGTTGATATTAATCCAATCCTGGAGAAATAGTCGGAAGCAATTTTAGAACATTAGTGAATGTTCTAGGGATATGATAACGGCTGCCTCCTTTAGGAGACGGTTATCACTCCAGGCTTCCAAGGTGACATGGATGGCAGAGTGGCTGTCAGATTTTTAGTTTTTCCTTCTGACGAGGGGCAGTATTTTGGACAGGTGGTCCAAGGCAATGCTGAGGGAGGCATGGCGCTGGGTACTGATTAAGTTCAGTTATCGATACAGTCTAAGAAGTTTGGATTTGGAGTTCATTTATGAGCTAGGTCCCATCAGATATCCAGACATATTCTTAGACAGGTATTGCTCATTTCGAGAGATGGCTTTCTCCGCGAACTTGAGATATAGAGAGACATAGAAAGAAACATCACAGCGGATCCACTCACTGAGGCTATTCCTCGAACGCAATAGTTTCACAAACGAGCTTTGTGAGACTGACAAGTAGAGAAGTTGGGTGTTCGGTATCACACGGGCTGTGAGTATACGACATCGCAATAATTAGCCTTGAGTGCAAGTGGGAAATTGTTGGAGATAGTACCCTCAGAGTCATTTATTGGATCACAGGCACGTGATTGCAATGATTGAGGGAGGACTTATCCCGGTAGGACAGTCTTACTCAAGATGATAGTATGCTATCTGGTTTACCTTTATCATCGTGTACTGTTTCAGGTGACCTTACAGGTCGCTATTACACGTTGATAGAGCCCCTAGGATTCTTGCTTGACGACCAGCAGTATGATGGCGATCATATACGTGGGAGCTGGGGTCTATAAGCACATCCTTAAATGGTCCCTAGTCGTGGGAGTTTCGAGACTGGGCATCGATACTCCATTAGTAGACTAGTGTATACAGTCGAGACCCCGACGAGGGGCGGTGGCCGGTCTCACAAGCCACTGGTGTCAGTTGGTTCACCTAAGATGTATACAGGTGCTCATTGGGTTATGAGTACACCGGACAGGACTCGCCGGGAACCTGCTAGTTGGGATTATACCAGACGTCAGATAGCAGTTCCCAGGTGACATGTGTACAGGTTAGTTCATCGACCTGAGATCGTCATTTGTCTCGTGTGAGTTCCCACTGTGCTTTGATTACTACCCTACCACGGCTCAAAGGAGTCGTGCAAACAGGTTTTAGTTGGGTACAGTCTCGAGCCACATGGAGGCAGTGAGCGGATCTGCAGGGGTTCGTCTCTCCCGGTATTGGGGGTGAGGTCGCGCTGTGTCTAGGAGAGCCATTATGCAAAGCCCTCGGCCGAGGCAGGAGATTTACTGGTAGGTATTCCAGTAGTATCTCAGGGCGTTCTGGGCTACACTCCGACATGACTTGTACCGCTTTTGGGGGTCTGACTTTTACCAACCCCCTAGGCCCGACATGCGATCCTCATAGACGAACGGACCGGACTGTACAGATATTGTCACTGACAGGCTCAGTAGGGTGTCAGGATGAGTTCACTCATCGACGTCCCTTTTGGTCAATAGCTGGTGGCCCGTTACGTATTGGCTTATACCTCTGACGTGCTAGTGGTTAAATCCACAGCCATAGTATTGACGAGTCTTTAGAGTCCACCACACTTTCAGTTACTCAAGCTTTCGGGCGAAACGCTGTAGAGGCCGTATGGAGATATGGCAGGGTCCGATCAGATACGTGCGGTATTGCACGGATCAGGATCGGACGGTTTGTACTAGTGGCCGTATGGTTAGATGGCAGGGTTCGATCAGATACGTGCGGTATTGCACGGATCAGGATCGGACGGATATTACTAGCTGGCTTTGGCTTAAGCCGGTCCTAGTTTAGTACAGTGTAGATTTTGTCTCATTGCATTTGTATCCGGTCGGAATACAGATGCGGGTGTGTATGCACAGTATCGGGGTTTTTCCTGTAATTAATTACGGGACCAGTTTTCTGGAGTTGCCAGTTTGCATTCCGTTCCGGCCGGTTTTCCTTTGTTCTTTCCCGGCCGGACTTTTCTGATGGAGGGGGTAATTTGCAGTTTTGCAAATTACATTTTGTGGAGGGTTCATTTGTAAGATGAGAGCATCTTTAGATACCATTCTTTTCCTTCATCATTTCATGCTTTATTGTGATTAGATTTGATTAGAATGGTTGATGTAAGTTTGTGATGATAATGTTTTTGGATAGAGTCACCACTTGCTTTTACTACCATGACCTTCCTTCTAAGGTTGTGGTTTAGTATTCCCTCCTCCACCATTCTCTTTTTGGAAATGGTTGAACACTTGAGAGAAAAAAAAGAATGAGAGAGTTCATCTTTGTTTTGGGAGGAATTCTTCATCTCCTTCTTCTTCTTGTTTTGGAAAAATGAAAGCACCATTTTTCCTAATCCCATTCCTCCATCAAGGCAACTACAAACCCCAAATGAGACTAGCATGATCTACTACACATTCTACAGCACATCTTGGGCATGTCGAGTTGCCGGCTTCATGCCCGAGTTGCCTCGGTATCGAGGCGGGAGCCCGTAATAGACACAGGTGATGTGGTGCCCTTCCGGCGAGGAGGCGACGATGTGGAGGCAAGACTTTCCGCGGGAGATCGGGACGATGACGAGAAGACCGGAGGACTCGGATCACTCGGTATACTTCTCTTCCCCTCTCTTGATTGCTAGCATTAGGTTAATGGTTACGATCCGGGTTTTCTTTGTCCGCGGTAGCGCCGGTTTCCGAGTAAGGAAAAATTTTGATTCCGCATTTTGGCCTCGAGTACGAGGCCGGGGCGCTGCCGTGGCGCAACAGCTAACACTCATAATATGAAGTGAACACTCTCATCTAAAGGGCAAGGATAGATGAGAATGATGAAGTAGGATTTTAGCCATCATTTGTTTTCTAGTTCTCACTCATTTTCCATCAGAAATAAAAAGCAAGAAAGCTTTGCAAAAGGAGGAGGAAGAAGAAGAATAGTGATCCATTTTATTTGTGATGAATAATGAAAGGATTAATATGATGGATAATGCAACCATGGTTGAATAAACCATTGTAGAGAATTAACCAAGGGCTAGGGTTTGGGTTGGGTTAAGTATGAGTCATAGATAAATATCAACATAAATATCTTTATAATGACAAAAAGAAACCTTCTAGAATCTACTAGAAGTCTTAACCCTAATCCAAACCCTAATCATGTTTAAACTCCACTAAACATGTTGCATTAGTTATCATATAATGTTACAGTATTATATATCACATATATAATATTTATCGTAACAAAATAAAATAATACAATTAACATATATCGCATATATATCAATGTATTACTCGAGTGAGAAAAAGAATCTTTTAGTAAGATAATATTAGTTAATTTAATTTAATATATCATATATATTATTATACATTAAATTATCGAATCAACACTTGATCCGACAATCCGGCTATATCGCATATAACCGACTAAAATTTATCCGTACCGATTCATCGAATCAACACTTGATCAGATGACCCGGCTGATATCAAATATTGTGAGAATAGAATATGGTATCTCATATCGCATTATCCTTGGTCCCGCACATATCACATACGTGCCCCTACTCCGTTTTTCCTGAGTCAAGAAACCTCTGTGTAGGACTCCAAAGAATCATCAATACGCTGGCAGTAGGTGATGATCATATCAAACACCCACAAGCTGCAAGCGGTCAGCTAAACGTAACAGCCACCCAGGTATTGAGCGCTCAGAAGATCAACAAGCAAGCCTGTACATTCTCCTGTGAATCCAAACAGTAACACTCCCGTACAGTCCGGTCTTGTCGTCTGATATATCGCATAACTCGCCTAGGGGTGGTAAACGTCAGACCCCAGTAGATCGATAAGTCGTGTCGATATGAGGTCTATAACAGTTTGAGAAACTACTGATAACACTTACCAGTAAATCTCAGCAACCCTAGCCAGGGATTTCCGGTTATAGCCAATCGAACACAGCACAACATCAACTCCCTATACCGGGAGAGACGAATCCCCTCCTATCGCTCATTGCCTCCATGTGATTCGGGACTGTACCCAGAAGCCACCTTTTTGCACGCCTTCTTGGACGTGGTATGATGGAAATCAAAGCACAGTGGGAATCACACAAGACTCTATGACGATCTCGGGTCAACAGACTACTATGTACCAGTGTCACCGGAGAACTGCCATCTGACGTGAGGTGTAATACCATCTGGGAGTTCTCGGCGAGTCCGTCCAGTGTACCCAGTCTCCACTGAGCACCCGTACACCATCCTTGATGTCAAACACCGATGGATATGGGATCATCCATCGCCCATCATATGGGTCAAGATGCGTATACGCTAGTCTACTCTGGTGTATCGATGCCTTGTCTCGATACACCCTCGACTAGGAACAGTTATAGGATGTACTCGTTGACTACCGTGGCCCCACTAGTATGATCTCATCATAGTCCCAGTAGTCGAGTACATATCCTAAGGGCTTTATCAACATGTAATATAGAGACAATCAGAGTACATGTTAAGATAAAGTACAACCAGATAGCATACTATCATGTCGAGCAAGAAAGTCCTCCCTATATATGTCCAAGCATCCATTACAATATACATCGTATGTACAGTAATGGCCTCTAGGGCATACATATAACTAACAATCTTCCACTTGCACTAGGGCCATCTGTTGTGGAATCGCATACCCAACAATTAGCTGCGGTTGAAGTATCTCATACTCAACCATCCCATAAAAGTCTCTACTGGGAAAAAAGCCTTTGTGAGTGGATCCGCGCTGTCGTCCTCTGTGTCTGCTCTCCTAACCTCGATCTCCCTGGAGATCAACCATCTCCATGATCAGGTGATACTGCCTAAGAATTATATCTGGATTTTAGATGGGATGGTAGTTCCTTGGCTAAAGCCAAAACTCTATTGTCATACATTGGTAGGAACGAAGTTCATCTCATGAACTTATATATATCCAGACTGCCTCTTTGGTAGCATCCTTGGTAACGATTTATCTTGACTTTAATCGTCTAGTATGTCACGGTATCTAGCTTGGAACTCTTCCAACACACCGTCCCTCCACTGAGGGTAAAGATAATGCCTGCGACTGACATTCAGTCGTCTTTATCACCCTGGAAACTTTCCAGTGATTCTCCCCAGGATCGTTTGATACCATCTCACTACATCTAGTGAGAATCCTAACATCCAATTAGATCTATCTCATATATCCAAAACCCAGGATTTAGGAGGTATCACTTTGATCCTATATGGAGAATCCTTGTGATAAGCGGAGATTGACCGAGCGTAGCATAGGAAACTCCTTCCCTATCAAAGTATGTCATCCACGTACTCTACGAGGATCACCACCATACTCCCTACTACCTTTTTGTATATACAAGGTTCATCTACCATTTTGATGAAGTCAAACTCTTTGACTACCACATCAAAACAGATGTTCCAACTCCGTGATGCCTGCTTTATCCTATAAAGTATCTTGCACACGTTTCCGTTACTCCCATTGTCTACGAAGCTCTCTGGCTGTGTACTTATAGACGCTCTTTTCTAAAACATCAATTAGAAAAGCAGTCATGACACCCAACCGCCAAATATCGTAGTCATGGTATGTAGCCGTGGCAAGTAGGATCTGGATGGACTTAAGCATAGCTTTGAATGTCTCAACTTTTCCATATACACCAAGTAATCTTCTAAAGATATACTTGCTCCTGATGCAGATTTAACCCTTCAGATAAAATAACAAAAGTCCATACTTTGTTTGTGTATAAGGATTCCATCTCAGATCGATAAGCATCAAGCCATTCTTACAGAGTCCCACTCCTGATGGCCAGCTCGAAACAGTTGGGTCATCATCTCATGATGCAATCCTCGCTCCCACAGTCATAGAGAAACCGAAGTATCTCTCAGGTGGGTGAGGAACCCTACTAGATCAGCGGAGAGGCTGAGGTTCGTTGGTTATTATTGAATCCTTTGGTTCTACCAAATCATCAGCTGCAGTTTGTATTGCTGGAACCCTTCCAGTTCTACATAACAGATCTTGCCTCGAGCTTGTCCGGATTTAGGTTTTAGACATAGTCCGGACAACCCCAAATCTTAACAAACTTAAGATATGGGCTCTTCCCTTTCTATATCACATATGAAGTGTTAGGAAACTGATTTGATTTGAACCTTATTCAATAAGTATGCAGCTTCTCAAGCGCATAACACCCAAAAAGAAATAGGAAACTCAGTAGTACTCTTCACAGAGCACACCATATCACATAGGGTGTTATTGCTCCGCCCCGATACACCGACGTGCTGTGGTGTATACGGAGGAGTAATGCTGAGAGAGAATCTCATTCTCCTTTAGAATAGTCCAGGAATTCCGTGCTCAAGTATTCTCCTCCTTGATCACATCAAAGGACATAATACTTTTACCCGTAATTTGGTTCTCTACTTCTAACTTATATTCTTTGAATATCTCAAAAGGTTCAGACTTGTGTTTCAACAGGAACATATGTCTGAATCTTGAGAGATCATTACAGAATGTAATGAAGTACAAAGAACCGGTCTTGGTATGTGTAGACAGGAGACTTTCATACATCAGCATGTATCAATCCCAAGAGTTCATTAACACTTTCTCTGTTTCCAATAAACAGAGCTAAGGTCATCTTATCTTTGTGACATGACCGGCAAGTTTCACAAGATGTAAATTCAAACAGATTTAAATATGCATCTAAATGTAACTTAGCTAGTCGGGTCGCATTGATATGACCTAGTCTACAATGCCTCAAGAAGGATTCGTTCATTTCTGAACTCTTCCTCTTGTGTGTGTTCTGTATACTAAGAACTGTAGTTTGATTTAGAACGTCAATGCTTTTAGATAACGTGCCTGAACCGATCAACTCTTGATATAGAAAATGTTCAAAACATTATCCAACAATACAAAATTATATCCTTTCTTTACTAATAAAGAGACTGATATGATGTTGTATATCAGGTTCGTTATCTAATAACATTCGTTCAGAATCAATATATTCTGGTAATACAGGGTGACCATGACCAACAGACTTGGCTGCAACACTTGCACCGTTTCTATCTCATGAAACTTATCGCCCGTTCTTAGTTCTCTACCTTTCTGTAGCCTATGTAACAGATTACATATGCGGGATCCTGATCCGGTATCACATACCCAGTACATAAAGGATACTGGGAAACAGTTCTATGTAATGAACACACCCGAAGATGATGCATCAGCATGCACTTTCTTCGTTTGGGCGGCACGGGAAATCTGGTATTCCCTAATTTCCTTCTCTGTCTTATAACAATTATAAGTTGGAGCGGGACCAACGTTCCCCAGCTCAGTATAACAAGCGGGTTCGGTCAATACATCCGTATTATTATCTTGATTAAGGCGTGATATGGTCGCTACCTGGAGAGAGAGAGAAGAAAACACTCAGCGTATGCTCTTGGAAGATTAGATTGGTTATCTAATATATCTAATCAGGATGTCTCCCACTGTTTTAATCAAATCTTCCTTCAAACCCTAAAAGGAAATACTAGCCGGGATTAATTACATGCTACAAGTTTGCCAATCTTTCAGCCAGGCCAGTGTCGGTACTTTGAGGGAGGTCCCCCGTGCTTTCGCACGAACCTAATTAAAGTAAATCTCATTTTCCCAGAGGCATAACCCCGTTAACACCTTTCTAGACACCTACTTGATCGGCTAATTGTAATGTGTAAAACTCTCCCAGGAGTAACTCTTACTCACAGTGGGTATCGGGATCCAACTATCTCATAGAAGGTATGCAATCTCATTGCAAATTTCAACACTAGAAATCCCCAATAATAATTTACCCCTAGCATCCCATGACCTTGACGCAGGCCAACAAATTACAGTGCGCTAGTCTAGTTCAACCAGTCATTTCTTGATTGAATTAAACCCATCCGCACGACCCTTGATGCAGGCCAACAAAGTCGCACGACTACCCTAATCCAATCTACATCATATGCATAAACAGATAAATACTAGTTAACTACCGCACACTACGCCTTGACGCAGGCCAACAAACGTAGCACGAATACTAAGTAGGACTTATGTGAAATGACGAAGGGCTACGACAGGTTTTTATGAAAACCCTTTGCGAAATGAACTTGATATCGTTGTAGAATCGAGTGATTTTAAATGGAGTGTTTTTTAGGCTTTTCTAGTTTTGCTAAAGAGGTCACTCCCGGTGAAGGGATCGTCGGCTCTTTCCTCATCGAATAAGGTGCAGGATATTTCATAAATATCACTGTGCAAAGCAAGAACTATAGAAGTAATCAAAAGACAAACCGAGTTTGTAGCATCTGCTAGTTTCACTAAAGAGGTCACTCCCGGTGAAGGGATCTCGGCTCTTTCCTTATCGAATAAGGTGCTGGATGTTCGACAAGGAACACCGCTATGCAAAGCAAGAACTAGAGCTACCAGTTTTTTTTAAACAAGTTTCTACAAAATCTTAGGTTTCTTTTAGTTTCATTAATCTCATTAATGAAGTCCCATTTTATTATGCTTCGCAAGCATCACATTTGAAAACAAAATCTGCAATATAACATATATCTCATATATATAATATAAACATTCGTCTCAGGCAGTAATATGATCTCATCACAGAACATTGCAGCAGAAGAACATATATGAAATATTGGATATACTAGGATGTCCGTGTTTTCAATACGAGCCTGTATAAAACACGGATTCCACGGTCGCGATGAATAGCCAAACCCACATCCTTAGACCCCTACGAGAGCGGCAAGTAACACTGCCAATTCTAGGGTTAGGAGACCCGGTCTCGACTCCTCGAGATGGTCTCCCACTGGACCCTAGAACCCGGTTACTTGTGCTCCCCGCCTTGGGTCTACCTAATGCGGAAAAGTAAATAATATACAATGGTGACATCATCCTCCGCCCGGAAGTGCCCCAATAAAAGAATATTACATACAAATGAATTTTACATGAATGAAAAAGAAAAAACTCTCATCTCACATAAAACCCCCGGCTATTCAAAATGCGACGATCCAATATAACATATCACAGCAACATATAATATCACATATCATCAACGTAAGCAAGTATGCGTATCCCGATTGTCGTTGATGTATAGCAACGAAGCCGGCGATACACCACATACTACGTTTACAGTCACAGAAAAGAAAGTGTAAAACTACAACAGTTGGAATCCGCAACCTTTTTAGATATCGCATGCCTAACCAAATAAATTGCTTAGACATCGCATGCCTAACAATTATAAACCCCGCATTTTAGTCTCATTATCGAAAACTCTTTTCAATATCTAGTCGGGCAATTCAACAAGATTCCCGTCATCCTGATCGAATGCTCGTCGCAAACTTAGCAGACGGCCGCACCCCCGGATACCGACAACGAAGTGCACTAAGGAGGAACACCGCTGCCGCGAGCACCCGAACGAATGCTTTTGGCGACGGGGTTCTCCTACAGTCACTTGGTCGGGGCTATGGGGCGTGGCTGTCTGTTAAGTTTAACCGGCGAGTATCCGCGTACGCTACGTGATTGCGACGGACTTTTGATCACATCAAAATTTTGTGGCAACCGATCATCTGAGACTAAATTGCTAGATTTATAACATTCAAATTATTTATCTCATAACTACCTGTGGATTCCAAATTTTGTATCACATTCCAGATAAATAGATAGTGTTAAACATTCCGATCGAGCAATCAAACACCCAAGTTTTCCCCAATATATCTCAACACTTGAAATCAGTTTAAAAACATCCATCATATGCCACAGTACAAATGGTCCAGCCGTAGAAGGGTCAAGCCAACGCCTCACATGTGGCACGCCGTACTGCCCCAAATCCTAAGGTTTAGAGGCAGTTCAAGACGGTCACATAATCGAGTTAAGGTTTGTTGTCTTCTAGAGGGTCCACCGCGTTACTTGCACGACTTAGAACGTTCTTAAACTCGAGAAAAAATCCAACTTTTGAAAAAAATTTCGACAGGGGAAAAAGTGAGTTATTGATATCCGTTAGAACTTTTTAACAGTTTCTAAAAATTACCCGGACAAACTAAACAAAGTTAAATTATCCGATCGAATCAACGAGTCTCCAATACAACCCTAGAAAACTCAACACTTGAGTGGAATTAAAAAATTCCCAGAAAAAATTGCAAAGAAAGGACCTAAGAAAAAATAAGTGAAATTCCAGGGACTAAGTCCAAATTTTGGCCGCGGAACCGCCGCCAAACCAATGGTTTGGCCGCAGTTCCGCGGTCAAAATATTGAGTTAGTTCACCGTACTTCACAGTAATTCTTAGATTTTCCTGCTTGTTTTTCTGAGCATTTTTAATTCAGAAAAATCAACATTTTGAAAAAATATCCAGAGAAGGGTAATATCGGGGTTTTCCAGGTTCGATCGGATTTTAAACTTCGCTCAGACTTCGCCTAAAACTCTAGCTTGGCTCTGATACCACTGTAGGGTTGCTGGGCACGCGCACAAGGTCCTACGAGGCATCAACCATGTCCGATTAAAAAATTGGCCATGCCGAACAACCCGAAGACGGATCTTTAAACTAGGGTTTAGGCGAAAACAAGCATGTTAAACAGTTTAACACTAAGTGAGAGAGATTACAACCTTTATAGATCTTGTCCTTCACTTCTTAAGCTCCGTGTTGTGGTCCCTTCGTTGCGATCATCGTGTTCCGGACTCTCGAGAGGTTCCACGAATAGAAAGATGCAGTCTTGCTTCCGATCTTCGATACAAAGATGATCTACCTTGAAGTTTCGTTAACACAAGCTAACACTCATAATATGAAGTGAACACTCTCATCTAAAGGGCAAGGATAGATGAGAATGATGAAGTAGGATTTTTTCTATCATTTTTTTTCTATTTCTCACTCATTTTCCATCACAAATAAACAGCAAGAAAGCTTTGCAAAAGGAGGAGGAAGAAGAAGAATAGTGATCCATCTTATTTTTGATAAATAATGAAAGGATTAATGTGATGAATAATGCAACCATGGTTGACTAAACCATTGTAGAGAATTAACCAAGGGCTAGGGTTTGGGTTGGGTTAAGTATGAGTCATAGATAAATATCAACACAAATATCTTTATCATGACAAAAAGAAACCTTCTAGAATCTACTAGAAGTCTTAACCCTAATCCAAACCCTAATCATGTTTAAACTCTACTAAACATGTTGCATTAGTTATCATATAATGTTACAATATTATATATCACATATATAATATTTATCGTAACAAAATAAAATAATACAATTAACATATATCGCATATATATCAATGTATTACCCGAGTGAGAAAAAGAATCTTTTAGTGAGATAATATTAGTTAATGTAATTTAATATATCATATATATTATTATACATTAAATTATCAAATCAACACTTAATCCGACAATCCGGTTATATCGCATATAACCGACTAACATTTATCCGTACCGATTCATCGAATCAACACTTGATCCGATGACCCGGCTGATATCAAATATCGCGAGAATAGAATACGGTATCTCATATAGAATTATCCTCGATCCCGCACATATAACATACGTGCCCCTACTCCGTTTTGCCTGAGTCAAGAAACCTCTGTGTAGGACTCTAAAGAATCGTCAATACACTGGCAGTAGGTGATGATCATATCAAACACCCACAAGCTACAAGCGGTCAGCTAAACGTAACAGCCACCCAGGTATTGAGCGCTCAGAAGATCAACAAGCAAGCCTGTATATTCTCCTATGAATCCAAACAGTAACACTCCCGTACAGTCCGGTCTTGTCGTCTGATATGTCGCATATCTCGCCTAGGGGTGGTAAACGTCAGACACCAATAGCTCGATATGTCGTGTCGATATGAGGTCTATAACAGTTCGAGAAACTACTGATAACACTTACCAGTAAATCTCAGCAACCCTGGCCAGGGATTTCCGGTTATAGCCAATCGAACACAGCACAACATCAACTCCCTATACCAGGAGAGTCGAATCCCCTCCTATCGCTCATTGCCTCCATGTGATTCGGGACTGTACCCAAAAGCCACCTTTTTGCATGCCCACTTGGACGTGGTATGATGGAAATCAAAGCACAGTAGGAATCACACAAGACTCTATGATGATCTCGGGTCAACGGACTACTCTGTACTAGTGTCACCGGAGAACTGCCATCTGACGTGAGGTATAACACCATCTGGGAGTTCTCGGCGAGTCCGTCCAGTGTACCCAGTCTCCACTGAGCACCCGTACACCATCCTTGATGTCAAACACCGATGGATATGGGATCATCCATCGCCCATCATATGGGTCAAGATGCGTATACGCTAGTCTACTCTGGTGTATCGATGCCCTGTCTCGATACATCCTCGACTAGGAACAGTTATAGGATGTACTCGTCGACTACCGTGGCCCCACTACTATGATCTCATCATAGTCCCAGTAGTCGAGTACATATCCTAAGGGCTTTATCAACATGTAATATAGAGACAATCAGAGTACATGTTAAGATAAAGTACAACCAGATAGCATATTATCATGTCGAGCAAGAAAGTCCTCCCTATATATGTCCAAGCATCCATTACAATATACATCGTATGTACAGTAATGGCCTCTAGGGCATACATATAACTAACAGCAACTTGAGAGAAGGTGATGATAAAAGACAACTGAATAATACCTTATTCTTTTTCTCCCGAACTGGGGAAAAACAAAGGTGAAAGTAGGAGTAGCGATGAAATACGCGGTTTGATCGTGAATGGTAACAGTCGCAATTTACTTAGCCCTCTTTCTAATTCCTTTATCTTGTCTTTACATATTACCTTCTGCATACCCTGCTTAGGCTAATTGGTTCTCTTCATTTCTTACCTTTCGGCACCAGCCTATGGGTTGGAAGAAGACTATCCAATAAGCGTAATAGGTGTACTCTCCTAAACCAAGGAGCCCTCGTAACCTGAGAAAAGGTGATAATAAAAGACAACTGAATAAACCAATTCAATTTCTCCTGAACCTGGATCCATCCTCGAAGAAGTCCCTTCGAGTTCGTATATATCCATACGATGGATCTATCCAATGGAAGTGGATATCCATAGTAATACGGGGTGTTCTGAGAAATGCAAAGGGTAAAAGAAGGAGCGGCAATGACTTATGCAACTATAGACAATCCAAAAGACAGTATTTTAAGAAGGTTCGGTCAATTTGGTCACTGAGTCATAGTCTAGGGTCGGTCAAAGGTCGCTGCCAATGAGAGAGAAAAGAAACACTATGCGTGCACTCTAACTTAGATCAGAATGGTTATCATTTTATCTAATCAGGAAACCTCTCACTGTAATCTCAAATTCTCCTCCAAACCTGAAAGAAGAATTAGTCGGGATCACCCGAAGAGTAAACCAACTCATCAGTAAGAATCGGGATCCAACTATCATCGCATGATAACTTGATGGAAGCCACTCAAGTTATCACACTCCAGAAGGTATGCGCATGCCTGGCAAGTTTCCTGTATGTTTGAAACTCCCGATATGATTTTTGCCCCATGCTCTTATGACCTTGACTAAGGGCTAAAATGTCATAAGTCACATGCCAAGTTCTACCCGTCACTATCCTGGTCAATTTGAACCCACCCGCACATGCCCTTGACTGAGGGCCAAAATGGCAGAACGACTTTTCCAAACCAACTCATCTATCTATGCAAAAAATGAATACCCAGCAGCTACCAAACACTATGCCTTGACTAAGGGCCAAAATACATTGCTTGAATACTACTGAATATCCAAAAGAAATGACGGAGGGCTACGACTGGTTTTTGGCGAAAAACCTTTAACGTAATGAACTTTGATCTCGTTGAAGGAACCTGATAGCTTTTTATAAAATATAGTGGCGAAAAACTCTTGCTAAAGAGGTCACTCCCGGTGAAGGGATCTCAGCTCTTTCTCGTGGAATGAGGTGCAGGATATTCCAACTGAATACCGCGATGCAAAGCAACTTGTAATCGACTATAGTGAAGTTATTACCCTGACATAAACTTCTGCCCAAGGGGTCATTCCCGGTGAAGGGATCTCGGCCCTTGCCTCGTCGAATGAGGTGCAGAATATTCCAACTGAATATCACTATGCAAAACAAAAGGAAACAACTTTGTAATAACACCTTTTTAAATTTGTTCCAACAACATCAAATATAGGTTTGTTTTACTTTGCATTGATCAGAATCAATGTAGTCCCATCAACTAATCACACCAGAAAAGAACGAAAATAAAATGTACGTATATTCCATCAGCATTCGTCACTGGGTCCCGTCATCACCCGTTAGGTTACTTAACTAACGACAGAGCGGGGGCTGGACTAGCGCAGGTGTAAAACATATACAACATCTAATAGTATATATACCAATATACAATAATCGCTCCAGGCGTGATAATATGCAACATTACAGAAAAGTAATAAGCATCACAGAACAATACAGATAATCTGGGATACCCGGGTTTCACAGAGCCGCTACTGAAACCCAACGTTCTCCTGGTCGTGTAGATAGCCTGTGCAATGAAACCTAGACCCCTACGAGTGCGGCAAGTTACCCGCCAAAACCTGAAGCGAGGCAGCCCCCTACAGCAAAAATGAATGGACCACCCGGCACTTCACGGAATCCGGTAAGTTGAGCACCGCTCCTTGGGTCAACCTGTACCCCCTACGAGTGTGGAGAATAGTCTGTCAATTCTAGAGTGAGGCCTCTCTGCCTCTCAAAGCCATGAGATACAGACCTGTTGCCCTCAAGAACCCGGCTATCCGTGCACTCCGTCGCGGGGTAAACCTAGTATAGAAAATAAAATATGTACAACGGGTACATCGACCTCAACCCGGTCGTGCCTCAAAAGAATATTATACAAACAGGCAGTGACGGCAGTCAACATGTTGGATGCTTGCCTCGCAATATAAAATGTACAAATAAATCCAAACTGCACTACTATTGCACACTGCTATCCAGCACGACAAATCCGCAACATCACAGTACAACACAGAACATCAACGAGAAAGTCACGTTCGCAAATCCGTCTAAAAGAACTATGGTGATTAGACGCAATTTACCGCTCGAATGACATTCCCGGTCGGAGATATAAAGTAAGTACTGTATACTAACAAGTTTAAAATTTCGATCGACCAAATATCCCAAAGTGGGCCCCATAAACATCTTCTGTACAGTAACAAAATCTGGGCCCAAAAGAAATATTCCAGAAGCCACAATTTCATATGAAGAACACACTGGAAAAATTTGTTCCACTGTTTCCACATACTGGCCGCGGTTCTGCGGTCAAACCAAAGCTTTGATCGCGGTTCCACGGCGGTATAGTGGTAACACGTGTCCAAATTTTACCGTAACTCTTCAAAAACCCTGCTCAATTTTCTGTGATATGCAAAATAATTTTTAGACTTGATTTAAAATCGACAGAAAGTTTAGCACTGAAAATGTGATTTTCAAAATTCCGTTCGATCTATATTTTAAACGTATTAGCACAAGTTAGTAAAGCTTAATGGTAAGGCTCTGATACCACTGTAAATCTATGGTAGCGCCCTGGCCGTCTAACAGACGCCAAATGCGGGAAAAAAACTTTTACAACTGGCGCTATCGCGTACTATAACCCAGATCTGCCATTAAAGCCAAACAAACAAACTACAAAGTGGGTAGAAATGTTATACCGAACGTTCCGAGTCCTTCGGTCTTCAACCATCATCCCACGCTTTGTTGCGGCTGCTCCGTTCTCCTGAATCTCCAGTCTTGTCGTCTAGATGGCACCACATCGACGGATCTTTAAATGGGCTCCCACCTCTGAACCGAGGCAACTCGATCATCAAGTTTACTAAAAGAGATGACCAAGATTGATGTAGAGAATGAGTAGAACACTTTGTCTCGTTACGTCCAAACCTATGGACGAACGGTTAATGAAGTTGGCTTTTGGATCGGGTGGAAATGTGAAATGAATATATGAAATTTCCATGAAGCCAAAACCCTAATCTTTTTCCAAATGAACAACCATCCCTCTTTCAAGAGAAGGGCCGGCCATATAAAGAGGAGGGGTGAGTGTAGGAGCAAGGGGGGTGAGTGTAAGCAAGGTTTATCATGAAGAAATATCTTAGCACAAACAAAATGCATTAATACAAAGGATGACTCATCTAAACCTAGTCACCACCTAATTAATGCAAATGAATGAGTCACAATCCTTGTCACCAATCAAGAAGCTTCTAGAACCACGACTCACCTCATGACTCACCCTCAAGGAGAAAAGATAAATCCGCATATGACCGAATGTTAAAATTGTTGGAGATAGTGCCCTCAAAGTCAATTATTGGATCGCAGGTACGTGATTCCAATGATTGAGGCAGGACCTATACCGATATAACAGTTTTGCTCGAGATGATAGTATGCTATCTGGTTTGTCTTTATCATCGTGTATATGCTTTAGTTCACTATTGCATGATGATAGAGCCCATAGGATTTTTGCTTGACTACCAGCAGTATGATGTCGATCATATATGTGGGAGCTGGGGTCTATAAGCACATCCTTAAAAGTGTCCCTAGTAGTGGGAGTTTCGAGACAGGGCATCGATACTCCAGAGTAGACTAGTGTATACAGTCGAGACCCCGACGAAGGGTGGTGGCCGGTCTCACAAGCCACTAGTGTCAGTTGGTTCACCTAAGATGTATACTGGTGCTCATTAGGTTATGAGTACATCGGACATGACTCGCCGGGAACATACTAGTTGGTATTATACATATCGTCAGATAGCAGTTCCCTGGTGACATGTGTATAGGTTAGTTTGTCGACCTGAGATCGCCATTTGTCTCGTGTGAGTTCCCACTGTGATTTGATTTCTACCCTACCACGGCTCAAAGGAGTCGTGCAAACAGGTCTTTTTTGGGTACAGTCCCGAGCCACATGGAGGCAGTGAGCGGATCGTCGGGGATTCGTCTCTCCCGGTATTGGGGGTTGATGTCGCGCAGTGCACGGGTAGCCATCACTAGAAACCCTTGGCCAAGGTAGTGGAGAATTACTGATTTGGATCAGTAGTTTCTCAGATGGTGATGGGCTTCATGCCGACACGATTTATCACGTTGTTAGGAGTCTGACTTTATCCACCCCCTAGCTCGATATGCGATACTCTTTAGACGAACGGACCGGACTGTATATACATTGTCACTGTCAGGCTCAGTAGGGTTTATAGATGAGTTTGCTCGTCAGCTTCCCTTCCAATCAATAAATAGGCAAACCATTACGTACAGCTTGTACCTCAGACGTGCTAGAGGTTATACCCAGTGCCAGTGTGTTGATGAGTCATTAGAGTCCCCCACAGACACTTTCCCAAGTTCGGGCGAAACGTTGTAGAAGCCGTATGAGTTTAGTGCAAGGTTCGGAAAATGCACGTGCGTTTTCGCACGTGTCATTTTTCGGGCAGATAATACTGGTTGGTTTTGGTTTAAGCCGGATCCGAGTATTATACTGTATAGATATAAAATCTTTGTCTCAGTTGCATTTGTGTTCGGTCGTAATATAAATACGGGTATGTTTATGCCATTAAGGGGTTATCCTGAAATTCGTTTCAGGATCACTTTTGGAAGTTGCCAGTTTCCAGTTTTCTATCAGCCGTATTTAACAGTCGGTTAAATGCGGATTTATCTTTTCTTGATGAGGTGAGTCAGTGTTCTAGAAGGTTCTAGAGAGGGTGACAAGGCTTGTGAGTCATTAGGTCATTAATGGTGCATTTAATGACAAAGTGACTAGGTTAATTGGGATTGGTTTGCATTGATTTTGTTCATACTAGGTGTTGTATGCCTCATTCTTTGTGTTTTGGTTATGATAAGCTTCATATACTTGTGGTCACCCCCTCCTCTCTCCTACCCTCACCTCCCTCTTGCTATAAAGTGGCCGGCCCCCTCTCTTGAGAGGATCATGGTTGCTGATTTGAAAAAGTATATGAAATTTGCCTCATGGAAATTTCATAAGTTCATTCTCTCATTTACCCGATTCTAAAAGGCAACTTCATTAACCGTTCGTCCATAGCCTTGGACGTAACGAGACAAAGTGTTCTACTCATTCTCTACTTCATCTTGGTCGTCTCTTCTGGCAAACTTGACGATCGAGTTGCCTCCGTTCAGAGGCGGGAGCCCGTTTAAAGATCCGTCGACGTAGTGCCACCTGGACGACGAGACTGGAGATTCAGGAGATCGGAGCAGCCGCAACAAGCGTGGGATGATGGTTGAAGACCGAAGGACTCGGATCGTTCGGTATAACTCTTCTACACATTTTTTAGTTTGTTAGTTTAGCCTTAATGGCAGATCCGGGTTACGGTACATGATAGCGCCAGTTTGTAAAAAGTTTTTGTTCCGCATTTGGCGTCTGTTAGACGGCCGGGACGCTACCGTGGACTTACAGTGGTATCAGAGCCTCACCATTAAGCTATACAAACTTGTGCTAACGCGTTTAAAATATCGATCGAACGGATTTTCGAAAACTACATTTTTTCTGTACAAAGTTTCTGTCGATTTTAAATCTGGTCTAAAAATAATTTTGAGCATCACAAAAATTCATGCAGGGTTTTAGTAGAACACTGGTGAAATTTGGACCATTGATCTCACTGTTCCACCGCGGATCCGCGGCCCAAACCAGCGTTTGGCCGCGGATCCACCGCGTGATTGTGAGATCATGTAACCAAATTTCACCAGTATGTTCTACACAGTGAATTGTAGTTTCTGGAATATTTCTTTTGGGCCCAGTTTTTGTTACTGTACAGCAGATGTATGTGGGGCCCACTTCGGGAAATTTTATCGATCGAAATTTTAAATTTGTTAGTATGCATTACTTACTTTATATCTCCGACCGGGAATGTCATTTGATCGGTAAACCGCGTCAAATTGCTATAGTTCTTTTAGATGGGTTTGTGAACGTGACATTCGCGTTGATGTTCTGTGTTGTGCTGTGTTGTTGCGGATATGTCGTGGTGGATAGCAGTGTGCAATGATAGTGCAGTTTGGATTTATTCGTACATTTGATATTGCGGGGCGAGCGTCCAATATGTGGACTGCCGTCACTACCTGTTTGTATAATATTCTTTTTGGGGCACGACCGGGTAGAGGTCGATGTACCCGTTGTACATATTTTTATTTCTGTACTAGGTTTATCCCGCGAAGGAGTGCACGGATAACTGGTTTCTGGAGGGCAACGGGTCCGCATCTCATGGCTTTGAGAGGCAAAGGGACCTCACTCTAAAATTGGCAGACTATTCGCCACACTCGTAGGGGGTACAGTTTGGCCCAAGGAGGGGTGCTCAATTTACCGGATTCCGTGAAGTGCCGGGTGTTCCATTCACTATGCTGTTGGGGACTACCTCGCTTCAGGTTTTGGCAGGTAACTTGCCGCACCCGTAGGGGTCTAGGTTTCATTGCACAAGCTATCCACACGACCAGGGGAACGTCGGGTTTCAGCAGCGGCTCTGTGAAACCCGGAGATCCCAGATTATCTGTATTGTTCTGTGATGCTTATTACTTTTCTGTAATGTTGCATATTATCACGCCTGGAGCGATTATTGTATATTGGTATATATACTATTAGATGTTGTATATGTTTTACACCCGCGCTAGTCCAGCCCCCGCTCTGTCGTTAGTTAAGTAACCTAACGGGTGATGACGGAACCCAGTGACGAATGCGGATGGCATATACGTACATTTTATTTTCGTTCTTTTCTGGTATGATTGATTGATGGGACTGCATTGATTCTTATCACTGCAAGGATAAAACAAACATATATTTGATGTTGTTGGAACCAATTTAAAAAGTGTTATTACAAAGACGTTTCTTTTTGTTTTGCATAGTGGTATTCAGTTGGAATATCCTGCACCTCATTCGACGAGGCAAGGGCCGAGATCCCTTCACCGGGAGTGACCTCTTGGGCAAAAGTTTACGTCAGGGTAATAACATTAATATAGTCGATTACAAGTTGCTTTGCATCGCGGTATTCAGTTGGAATATCCTGCACCTCATTCCACGAGGAAAGAGCCGAGATCCCTTCACCGGGAGTGACCTCTTTAGCAAAGGTTTTTCGTTACTATATTTTTATAAAAAGCTATCAGGTTCCTTCAACGAGATCAAGTTCATTACGTTAAAGGTTTTTCGCCAAAAACCAGTCGTAGCCCTCCGTCATTTATTTTGGGTATTCAGTAGTATTCAAGCTATGCATGCTTGGCCCTTAGTCAAGGCATAGTGTTTGGTAGCTGCTGGGTATTCATTTGTTGCATAGATAGATGCGTTGGTTTGGGACAGTCGTTCTGTCATACTTGGCCCTTAGTCAAGGGCATGTGCGGGTGGGTTCAAATTGACCTGGATAGTGACGAATAGAACTTGGCTTGTGACTTATGACATACTTGGCCCTTAGCCAAGGTCATAAGAGCATGGGGTAAAAATCACATCGGGAGTTTCAAACATACAGGAAACTTGCCAGCCATGCGCATACCTTCTGGAGTGTGATAACTTGAGTGGCTTCCATCAAGTTATCATGCGATGATAGTTGGATCCCGATTCTCACTGATTAGTTGGTTTACTCTTCGGGTGATCCCGACCAATTGTTCTTTCAGATTTGGAGGAGAATTTGAGATTACAGTGGGAGGTTCCCTGATTAGATAAAATGATAACCATTCTGATCTAGGTTAGAGTGCACACAGTGTGTTTCTTCTCTCTCTCTCTTTGGCAGCGACCTTTGACCGTCCCTAGACTATGACTCAGTGACCAAGTTGACCGAACCTTCTTAAAATACTGGCTTTTGGATTGTCCGAGTTGCATAAGTCGTTGCCGCTCCTTCTTTTACCCTTTGCATTTCTCAGAACACCCCGTATTACTACGGATATCCACTTCCATTGGATAGATCCATCGTATGGATATATACGAACTCGAAGGGACTTCTTCGAGGATGGATCCAGGTTCAGGAGAAATAGAATTGGTTTATTCAGTTGTCTTTTATTATCACCTTCTCTTAGGTTGCGAGGGCTCCTTAGTTTAGGAAGGTACACCTGTTACGTTTATTGGATAGTCTTATTCCAAACCATAGGCAGGTGCCGAAAAGTAGGGAATGAAGAAAACCAATTAGCCTAAATAGGGTGTGCAGAAGGTAATATGTAAAGACAAATAAAGGGATTAGAAAGAGGGCAAAGTAAATTGCGACTGTTATAAATTCATGACCAAAACCGCGTACTTCATCGCCACTCCTATTTCACCTTTAATAGAATAAGGTATTATTCTGTTGTCTTTTATCATCACCTTCTCTCAAGTTGAGAGTACTCCTAGGTTAAGGAGGGTACACCTATTATGCTTACTGGATAGTCTTCTTCCAAACCATTGGCTGGTGCCGAACGGTAGGGAAGGAAGAAAACCACTTAGCTTAACGATGGTGTACAGAAGGAAATGAATAAAGAGAGATAAAAGGATTTGGAGAGATGGCAATAAAGTATACGGTTGAAGTCATGAATTGAATTATGGAAGAGGCATTACTATGAATACCAGGATACCCCTACAAAACATTTTCATGTTCCAGTGCATTATTAAAAGAAAACTGATTTCCCGATTAGATACTTACTCCAGGGTATGTATTTACCAGGTATGATTCTCACATTTGTATGGTTTTACAGATGATGAGTGGGAGTAAGTTATTGGAAATTAGGTAATCATCCTCATTATATCGAAATTCGTTGTAATTGGTGATATTTGAGGAAATCGCCTAGGTACAGTTTTCAACCTACGACGCACAGGTTTTGAGTTATTCAACTCAGCGGAATTATACAGAGTATTGTATGTTGTCCAGTGTCCGTCAGGACAAAGGGGTTGGTCCTCGTACTATGTTCTATTCACTTGTGACTTCTCTAGTTTTAGACAAGTGTTTCGTAGAAATACAATGTCTATGTTTTGAGAAGTTGTGGGGTATAAGAATAAAGTTGCGAACCAGGTATCGCAAGTATCAGGATTCTTCAAAGAGATCGAAAATGTAGATTCTTCTGATTGGTATTCAGTTGATAGTAATGGTTTTGAGAAACTCGTTTCTCTTTCAGGTTACTCATAATTGGATGGATTCCTAAGTTGAGTGATACTGAGTAGCCACTTTCCATTAAGTTGATATGCACTAGAGAAAGTTGCATGATTTGAATCTGGTTCCAATTAAATTAGTGCCTCTATTTCTATATTGGATATAGAATGGTTCATATCTTAACGATGTTAAGGTACGGGGAGATATCCAGCTTATGCTTAAAACCAGACACTGGATAACTCAAGGCATGTTTCTGTAATGGCAGTTTGTGGGTTGACCCTGGTTTTGACGAGGGTTGACATTTCTACCATCTGGAAGATCAATAGTGATATTGTTCTTGACTCGCCACAGTTTTGATAAAATGGATTTTTTCATAAAACAGTAGTGGGAGTATGGTAGAACTGGAAGTGATTCCAGAACCGTAAACGATTACGGAAAATTTAATAGGACCTATATATTCAATCAGGTTTGACATTCCAATAGCCACTCCACAGCTATGGTGGGTAACCTCAGACACCTGAGAGGTACTCCGGTAGCCTCAAGGACGGTGACAGGAGGTTCTTGTTTACCCAGACTTGACACTACTGTTGTTCCAGACTATGAGACCCGGCAAGAGTTTAAGTGTAACGTCGTTCTAAACTAGTTTTAGAAGTGTACGTATATATTATTCTACCAGAGGGTTGTCATAGTCAGTGGGAGAAGCGGAAGCATAGTGGGCAAGTAGCTTATGTCTATTTATAGACTCCAACAGTTATAGCGGAGATAGATCATCTATTTTTAATGTGACAGTCATAGGTTTAACTTCATCAGAATAGGGGATGGATCTGTTAAGAAGGTAGTAGGGTGTGATGTCCTGGTATTTGGATGACATACAAAGAGTAGGAAGTAAAATTCCTATACTACGATCGGTTATACTGTGGTTGTCACGCAGTTGTTTCTTCACAAAGGATATGAATATAATATCGGACATTCTGGACACTGGATCTATAGTTCTAGATCTAGATTTAGGTAGTTTCCCAATGTGGGTACTTTGACAATATTCTAATAGTTTTTAGAATAAATGACTCCTGGCATGGTGGTGTACCTGCAGGTGATGGAACCACCCTCTCTAAAGGTGTCTTACAGACTAAAGGGGAGAGGGATGTGCATGATTGGCAGATCACTTGCGTAGGCAATTGAGTCAATCATGAGATGTCAAGTACCATACCAGATGTAGTTTTTGCACTTGATGTGATAAGTTTATATTAATCCAATCATGAAGAAACGTAAGGAAGCAGTTTTAGAACATAAGGTGCATGTTCTATGGATTTGATGACGGCAGCCTCCTTCGGGAGACGGTTATCATTTCAGGCTTTCAAAGGTGATATGGATGATAGAGTGACTGTCAGAGTTATAGTTTTCCTTCTGACGAGGGACAGTATTATGGACAGGTAGTCCAAGAGGATACTGTGGGAGACATGGTGCTGGATACTGATTAGGTTCAGTGATCAATACAGTCTAAGAAGTTTGGATTTGGAGTTCATTTATGAATTAGGTCCCATCAGATATCCAGACATATTCTAAGACATGTATTACTCGATTCGGGAGATGGTTTTTCTCCGCGAACTTGAGATTAAGAGAGACATTGAAAGAAACATCAGGGCGGATCCACTCACTGAGGCTATTTCTCGAACACAAGAGTTTTACAAACTAGCTTTGTGAAACTGATTAGTAAAGGAGTTGGATGTTCGGTATCACACGGGCTGTGAGTATGAACATCGCAATAATTAGTCTTGAGTGCAAGTAGGAGATTGTTGGAGATAGTGCCCTCAAGGTCAATTATTGGATCGCAGGTACGTGATTGCAATGATTGAGGCAGGACCTATACCGATATAACAGTCTTGCTCGAGATGATAGTATGCTATCTGGTTTGTCTTTATCATCGTATATATGCTTTAGTTCACTATTGCATGATGATAGAGCCCATAGGATTTTTTCTTGACTACCAGCAGTATGATTGCTATCATATACGTGGGAGTTGGGGTCTATAAGCACATCCTTAAAAGTGACCCTAGTCGTGGGAGTTTCGAGACAGGGCATCGATACTCCAGAGTAGACTAGTGTATACAGTCGAGACCCCGACGAAGGGCGGTGGCCGGTCTCACAAGCCACTAGTGTCAGTTGGTTCACCTAAGATGTATATTGGGGCTCATTAGGTTATGAGTACACCGGACAGGACTCGCCGGGAACATACTAGTTTGTATTATACATATCGTCAGATAGCAGTTCCCAGGTGACATGTGTACAGGTTAGTTTTTCGACCTGAGATCGTCATTTGTCTCGTGTGAGTTCCCACTGTGCTTTGATTTCTACCCTACCACGGCTCAAAGGAGTCGTGCAAACAGGTCTTTTTTGGGTACAGTCCCGAGCCACATGGAGGCAGTGAGCGGATCGTCGGGGATTCGTCTCTCCCGGTATTGGGGGTTGATGTCGCGCTGTACACGGGAGGCCATCACTAGAAATCCTTAGCCAAAGGTAGTGGAGAATTACTGATTTGGATCAGTAGTTTCTCAGATGGTGATGGGCTTCATGCCGACACGATTTATCACGTTGTTAGGGGTCTGACTTTATCCACCCCCCTAGACTCGATATGCGATACTCTTTAGATGAACGGACCGGACTGTATATACATTGTCACTGTCAGGCTCAGTAGGGTTTATAGATGAGTTCGCTCGTCAGCTTCCCTTCCAATCAATACATAGGCAAACCGTTACGTACAGCTTGTACCTCTGACGTGCAAGAGGTTATACCCAGTGCCAGTGTGTTGATGAGTCATTAGAGTCCCCCACAGACACTTTCCCAAGTTCGGGCAAAACGTTGTAGAAGCCGTATGAGTTTATGGCACGGTTCAGAAAATGCACGTGCGTTTTCGCACGTGTCATTTTTCGGGCAGATAATACTGGTCTGTTTTGGTTTAAGCCGGATCCGAGTATTATACTGTGTAGATATAATATCTTTGTCTCAGTTGCATTTGTATTCGGTCGTAATACAAATACGGGTATGTTTATACCATTGCGGGGTTATCCTGAAATTCGTTTCAGGATTAATTTTGGAAGTTGCAAGTTTCCAGTTTTTTATCAGCCGTATTTAACAGTCGGTTAAATGCAGATTTATCTTTTCTTGATGAGGTGAGTCAGTGTTCTAGAAGGTTCTTGAGAGGGTGACAAGGCTTGTGAGTCATTAGGTCATTAATGGTGCATTTAATGACAAAGTGACTAGGTTAATTGGGATTGGTTTGCATTGATTGTGTTCATACTAGGTGTTGTATGACTCATTCTTTGTGTTTTGGTTATGATAAGCTTGATATCCTTGTGGTCACCCCCTCCTCTCTCCTACCCTCATCTCCCTCTTGCTATAAAGTAGCCGACCCCCTCTCTTGAGAGGATCATAGTTGTTGATTTGAAAAAGTATATGAAATTTGCCTCATGGAAATTTCATAAGTTCATTCTCTCATTTACCCGATTCCAAAAGGCAACTTCATTAACCATTCGTCCATAGCCTTGGACGTAACGAGACAAAGTGTTCTACTCATTCTCTACTTCATCTTGGTCGTCTCTTCTAGCAAACTTGACGATCGATTTGCCTCGGTTCAGAGGCGGGAGCCCATTTAAAGATCCGTCGACGTGGTGCCACCTGGACGACGAGACTGGAGATTCAAGAGATCGGAGCAGCCGCAACAAGCGTAGGATGATGGTTGAAGACCGGAGGACTCGGATCGTTCGGTATAACTCTTCTACCCATTTTGTAGTTTGTTAGTTTAGCCTTAATGGCAGATCCGGGTTACGGTACACGATAGCGCCAGTTTGTAAAAAGTTTTTGTTCCGCATTTGGCGTTTGTTAGACGGCCGGGGCGCTACCATGGACTTACAAAATACGGCCGATAGAAAACTGGAAACTGGCAACTTCCAAAAGTGATCCTGAAACGAATTTCAGGATAACCCCGTATCTGTATAAACATACCCGCATTTGTATTACTACCGAATACAAATGCAAAAGAGACAAAGATATTATATCTACACAATATAATACTCGGATCCGGCTTAAACCAAAGCCGACCAGTATTATCTGCCCGAAAAATGACAAGTGCAAAAACGCACGTGCATTTTCCGAACCCTGCCATAAAACCATACAACCTCTACAACGTTTCGTCCGAACTTGGGAAACTGTCTGTGGGGGACTCTAATGACTCATCAACACACTGGCACTGGGTATAACTACTAGCACGTCAGAGGTACTGGCTGTACGTAACGGTTTGCCTATGTATTGATTTGAAGGGTAGCTGACGAGCGAACTCATCCATAAACCCTACTGAGCCTAATAGTGACAATATACATACAGTCCGGTCCGTTCGTCTATGGGTATCACATATCGGCCTAGGGGCTGGTAACGTCAGACCCCTAATAGCAGTATAAGTCGTGTCAGAGTGTGGCCCAGAACACCCTGAGATACTACTGGAGTACCTACCAGTAAATCTCATGCCTCGGCCGAGGGCTATGTGTAATGGCTCTCCTAGACACAGCGCGATCCCATCCCCAATACCGGGAGAGACAAATCCCCTGCCGATCCGCTCACTTGCCTCCATGTGGCTCGGGACTGTACCCAAAAAGACCTGTTTGCACGACTCCTTTGAGCCGTGATAGGGTAGAAATTAAAGCACAGTGGGAACTCACACAAGACAAATGACGACCTCAGGTCGATGAACTAACCTATACACATGTCACCAGGGAACTGCTATCTAACGCTAAATATAATACAAACTAGCAGGTTCCCGGCGAGTCCTGTCCGGTGTACTCATAACCCAATGAGCACCTGTATACATCTTAGGTGAACAAACTGACACCAATGGCTTGTGGGACCGGCCACCGCCCCTCGTCAGGGTCTCGACTGTATACACTAGTCTACTTTGGAGTATCGATGCCCTGTCTCAAAACTCCCACGACTAGGGACACTATAAGGATGTGCTTACAGACCCCAGCTCCCACGTATATGATCGCCATCATACTGCTGGTTGTCAAGCAAGAATCCTATGGGCTCTATCAATATGCAATAGCGAACTAAAGTATGTATACGATGATAAAGACAAACCAGATAGCATACTATCATCTCGAGCAAGACTGTCATATCGATATAGGTCCTGCCTCAATCATTGCAATCACGTACCTACGATCTAATAATTGACTTTGAGGGCACTATCTCCAACAGCTTGATCCAATCAACGCTTTCCCTTTTCGTGCCGCGTCCGAAGTCTCCGCGACCGATCCTGGAATTTGCGCAACACAAAACATAAGATTACATATCCTGAAATGACGCCAAGTCACAAAATGAAAGGGTCAACGTCAACGAGTTAGGCACAACGTGCACTGGGTGCGCGGAACACACACGAAAAACACTACAACCTTAACTAAAATTGTCGCTTCAGAACAACCGCCAAAACTAAGACCCGATTAAACCAAATTCCGCATTCACACATCCTAAATGTCATAGGAGATGCTATTAATATCATCATGATATCACAGATAATCCACCACAATATTTTATAAAAAAACCTAGTAAGCACAAAACCTGCAAATTTGGTGCAAACATCGCGGATTTGCGATAAAATGATCACAATCAATCATAATCATCCAAACTAACTCACTAGATATCCACCACACTAACTTAACCCACATGCAATGAATCAAACCCTAATTCCAAAATCAACCCTTCTCTTGATTTTATAAACTAGCAATTCCAAAAAAAAATCACACTAAAAAACCCTCTATTAACACTAATTTGAAGCCCATTAAGCAAGTTAATCTCTTAGATTAGGTTAGAGTTACAACTAGATAGAAAAATAGAATTAATTAACTTATTAATGGTTTTCTAAAACCCTAGTTTAAATCAAACTACTCTCTTTAAAAACCTAGATTAGAAACTAACAATAATTTAACATTTCAAAGTTCTAATTTAGCACACTAAAACTACAAATTAACCAATTGATTAGAAATTATACCTGACAAGTTCAACCCTTGCTTGCTCTAGCCTCCCAAGACACCTCCTTTCTCCAAGTTTTGAACCAAATTAGGTTTGAGAAGAGATAGAAAAGAGTTTTGTGTTCAATTCGAGAAGAAAATTGTAGATTTTTGATGGATTTTGATGGAATTTGACACAAAATGAAATGGGAAAAAAATGAGCTGCTGCAGGCCAGCTCTCGGCCAAGGGGAGGATGGGGAGAAAGTGAGGGATTTGTGTGGAAAAATTCAAAATCAAAGGCCCCCCCATACCTCCTAAACCCATACCTCAAATTAGTATATTTTATTTAATTTCAAAACACTTTCCTTCACATGAGTTGAAGTCAAACAAGAGGAAAAAAAACATGGGCGGCTGTGGTGGTAGGGACGGCCAAAGGATGGGTGAGGATTGTGTGAGAGTGTACAAAAAAAAATTCTATGCAAAAAGAACCCCTCAAGTTACAAAATTGCACGTTTTAGTTTAATTTATTTAAAATTTTAATTTCCTTTGATTAAAACTAAGTAGAACATGGAAATAACATACTAAAAATTATATTACAAACTAGATTTTAGTTGTCATGGTTCTAAAGCATGTAATTAGCTGTAACGTTTTAAAAATCGTTTCGGTGAAATTTCGGAAAAATCGGTAAAATAAGGGGGTTTTCTGTAAAAAGTCAAAATGCAAATATCTTTATTTTAAAATTAAATATACATATTCTAACTATGTAATTGCTAGTGTTTGGTGTTTATTGAGCCACAGGTGAAATTCCAAATTTTCTGAAAATTTTTCCGAAATTAATTATTTTAATATTTTTTTAGCTGTTAAAAATACATTAAATTAGCGATAAATACAAATTTGAATGAGCTAATTATATACTTTAGAATCATGAAAACTAAAATCTAGTTAGTAATATAAATATTTAGCAATTTATTTCAACTTCTAGTTGGTTATAATCAAGGGAAATTAAAATTTAAATAAATTGAACTAAAACTTACAATTTGGTAACTTGAGGGGTTCTTTTTGCATGGAATTTTCTTTGCAACCTCACACACATCCTCACCCACTCATATGGTCGGCCCCACCACCACCTTGGCAGCATGACACTCCCTCCCCCCTCCTTTGCCTTCAATTCATGTGAAGGAAATGGTGTAAAAAGGTTTTTTTATATATATTAAAAGGGTAGGGGTATTATGATAATTTGTGAGAGCATTGACCTTGGAATTTCCACACAAATCCCCTCACCTGTCCCTCTCCTCTCCTCTGGCCGAAATTCTGCACCTCATTCCCCCCATTTCACCACCTTATCTCATCTCCAAAATCCTTCAAAAACTTCTTCAAAAATCAAGTAAAACCTCACCGAAATCAAAATCCAACTCCTACCCATTTCTCATTTGCCTATCTAGCATGGATCTAGGGAACAAGATTTCAATTTGGGAGGCTATGGGTGCTTATGGATCTTCAAATGTTTTGGGTATAATTTCTAAACCTTTTGCTTAATTTGTTAGTTAATTCCTTAAAGCTAATTTATTTAAGTGTAAATTAGGCTTTTGTTGCAAGTTTGGAAATTCTAGAAAGGGATTGAATGCAAGTTTGGGTTTTGTGAATTTGGTGTATGGTTGTATGTCGTAATTAGGCTTATGACATGTTAAAACAAAGTTTGTAGCTAGTTGTTAATTGTTAGTTTAAAAATCTTGATAATTATGCTAATTTGCTAACTAGGTTTTTAAAATTGGTTAAATAATTGGGTTTAAAATTGTAATTAGGTTTTTCATGACTTCATTAACATTATAAAGTGTAGTTTAATACTGTAGTTCATGAAAATCCAAGCTAAATTGTTGTTGTGCATTTTTGCTATAAAATTGTTAAAATTGGGTATATTGTAAACTAGAATTTTGGGGTTAATGAAATTTAATGAGATTAAATTGTGGAAATTGTTTTTATGACTTATTTGAGATGTTTAATAAGTATTATGGCCGCTAGATTTGTTTAAACGTCGGGTTTTGTACTAAAACGGGTAATATTTTCTTGCTAGATTTTCGGAAAAATGGGTTTTAAAGTGAGTTTGAGGTTTTTGTGAATTTTAACCTATTTTATAGTTTAATTAGTGCTTGTTATCGTGCAAATCAGTGTGTTTGGGTTTTTCCCGATGGTTTGGCTTTTGTACGCCGACGTCGAGGGTTTTTTGGTTGATTTGTGAAAGCAGCCATAGGTTTTGACCAATATGGGATTCGTGTGTCGTTTTAGTCATGAGTCGGATTTTAATGCGATATGGTGCGTTATGATATGTAGGTACCCTTACGAAGACTTCGATACGACAAGCAAGCGCGTGGCGACGTCGGCACCGGTGAGCGAGGAACAGGTGAGTAGATTTATATCTACGGGGAGAAGTCGGGTAGATGGCGTATAGCACCCCCGCAGTTCGTGGTGATGTATACGAATACGTACACACGTATATATTGATTATATATTGTTGAGTTTATTGGTTAAAGATAGATTTTAGGTGTGATTGGATAGGTTTAGTGTTGCGAGACCCTAGAGTAGAGGTTGCACCACATTTACACACACACACCCATACTTGCATACATTATTCTTTCATATGCGCTTATTTGGGGTTATATTGTTACGTGTTCACATGGGTATGGGACTATGTGTTCACATACAGGATTTGAGGATGATACTTGGAATTGAGATGAGTCGATGAGATTTGATTTGAGATTATGATATCGGTGATATGGCAGGATTTGTACTTGAGATACGTCCTGATGTCTATAGCGGATCTTTGAACGATGATACCATGTGAATAGTGATATTCATAGAATGGTTAAGTATGATATTGACCCGTACCCAGATTTGGGGATGCCGTACGATGGATTTACGTACGAGCTATATATTGATGTTTGATCCGCACTCTTGACTTGGTATGTCTGATTATAGATATGGTATCGGATATGTTGTTATTTAGGCGGGATCACCGACTAATATTATACAGGTATGTATATGTATCGACTCAGATGTTAGCCGGTTTGCTTACCTGTAGTTCAGCTTGTTAGTTCAGCCGTATAGTTTAGTGTAGTTATTAGACTAGATTAGACTCCTACCTATTTCAAAACTAACGGATCGTGGGTATTTTAAAAGACAGGTCAAGGGATTCTACGGATATTTCAAAAGAAATATCTTTTCTTAAAAACATCGTAGCCCTTATTTTCAAAACACCGTAATTCGTGTTATTTCAAAAGGCACTACTGTTGACTTATAGTATCATTGTGTTTAGTATTCATCTCCCGCTCATTATTACTGTTCTCTCCGCATCGCATACTTATATTATAATTTCTTATTGCATTGTTGATATAATACTGTTAGGACACCAGCAACATTACCGATGATGCGTATGTACCACGTACACTTACTTACCGGCTCACACACATCTTCATCGGTAATTGCCATGTCACGTACACCTTAGAAAATATTATTGCTTGACTTAGCTTGTTAGTTAGTAATTTGACATGATATTAGTGTACCTGCCTTACATATGCCAGCTTAACATTGTAGTTATTACTTGTCACTTCATGCATACTGTTATTCATTGTTCTGCTTCATTCATGGTTTTACATTCTATTGATGATTTGGATTCGGATTTCCATGAGATTTTCTGGATTTGGGGTGGGGGGGGGGGGGTACCGCAAAACTTATATAAACTGTTTTCTCTCTTTTTAAATAAAAAGTGCGGTTTTTTCCCATGATGTATGAGTCGTCCACCATGAGTTTGCTGATGGATTTCGAGACCCAATACGAGGAGTGGAGGAACCGTTTCGGGTACATGGTGGGCCCGGTGCGGTACCCCGGGGCAAGAGGATCGTGTTGTTGACGTTGAGCCTGGCTGGGGAGCACTACCGACCGGTGATTTTACCCGACGCGTCGGATATCCGGAGGATACCGTCGTGGTCTTGAGATTGATGGTAGGGGTCGGTCTAGACTGACGGCGCTCTAGATAGTGAGATTGAGATATTGAGGTACAGAGATTGCGACACAGAGATATCAAGATATTTGGATATCTGTTTTGTGTCGATGCTAGGCACTGTTTATGCTGATTATATTATGATACCTCGTTTTAAAAAGATATAGAAATCTCACTAATTTATGAAAGCAGTTTTTTCAGTACATGCATTCTGTTTCATGCATTCATACATCATCCATATGATATATTGCTACCAGAGGCACTGACACGTGCACATGGGATTACACTCGAGTTAGATATGTACCCTAGCCTTTTTTATAGGCTGCATGTTATATATTTGAGGATATATTATGTTCGTTGACCTAGGATTGCGTTGTTCATGCGGTTTCTGTTCGTAGATGTTTTTCTACTCACGAGTTGGCAACTCACCCCCGTTGTGCCAAAGTTTCTTGCAGGTTTTTCCGTACAGGTTTCATTACGGCTTTGCTGGCACTGCTTCTTTCGGTGATTGCTAGTAGGTGGGTTTATTGGTATCGTACCCATCATATTACTTTCTATAATATTATTCAGTTGTATCAAGTAAATTTCATCAACCAAACAAGTATTTATTTATGAGATAGAGACCAGTGATGTTATTCTTTCGACCCTAGAGTCGCGCATTGTATTTCTGTGGATTTATTGTTGCTTTGAGTTTTGATCCTCGCCCTTGGCGTTGTATATTATATTTCTTATGTGGTTGTGACCGTCGATTGAGTAAGAGCTAGCTCCCGTTTGGGGATGCCTTTTATTGATTTCGTATACTATTCATGTTGTATCCCGTTTGGGGGCCAGTATTTACAAAGGAGACCCTGCCAAAATTTTCAGTAAATATTTGATGTTTTTTAAAAACGTATAATTCGGCTTATGCTATTAAAACTACTTGATTTAAATTGGTTTTCCTTCACTCTACTACTTTTCTTGGTTTTGATTTCTGGGTTTTCGGTTTACTTAGATTACGTACGCCTCGAGACGTTTCGTAATTTAAGTGCCGGTCATGTTCCGTACTTTCAGGACGTGGCAAAGTTGGTATCAGAGCGTTAGGTTTTACCTTCAGAGCGTAGGATGACCCTTGGTTGATGGAATAGGTATCTAAAGTAAAGTGACATACCGTGGGTATGTTCCGCGGCATACTTACAACACGCTATTCCACTTAAGGAGCCTTAGGATGTACATTTCTTTGCTCAGTATTATATTCATTCCGATCTAGCCTCATCAGTACCAGTTATGGTTTTGCTGCCACGATTACGGGCAGGGAGAGCTACGGCTAGAGTTGCGGTCAGCACGAGCTCGTTACGAACGAGGACTGACCAGAGCATAATTCTGGCGACACATGATTGTAGAGATGTGTCTTTTGATTGTGTTTTCGCGCCACGAGCGTTGGATGGATCCCTGTATGTGATTACTTGGACGTGCCGATCAGCACTAGAGGATTGAGCCACTGACAGAGGCCAGCCAGATTTTGATGATCGTTGGTGTATTGCTTACTCATGATGATTAAGGCACTTTTCAACGTGTGCACGAGTGAGCCAGTTGTTGCTGCGGACGACGGGATATTGCCCCAGATGTTGGAGCTATTGCAGTACAAGATTGTACTAAAAGATGATAGAAGGTTGCTAGTCACCGAGGATGAATGACTAGGATATGTGGTTCGTTCGCTACCCCGATGCGAGGTCATCAGATAGATTGATTCCAGCTAGAGACGACTTCACGCGGAGGCGTTGAGAGTCGATAGAGACGATCGAATGTCAGCAACCTATTATTCCAAGTTTAAAGTATTCGTAAAGACATGCAAGCAATTCTATGGACCCTCTAGAAGAATGAAACCCTAACTCGACTTAATGACCGTGTGAAAGCCTTTGATCTTTCGGGTTTGCGGCCGTTCCACGGTGCCATTAGTGAGGCTTGGGTTTGCCCTTCTACGGCTAGACCATCGATGCTGTGGTACGTACTCGATACTGTTAAACTGTACCCAAGATGTTGAGCTCTTAGGGGATTATGAGGTTTTGACATATCGATCGAATGGTTCGACTTCATTCGGATGCTAGGTGGTGAGATGCATTCTTGGGAGACTCCAGATACGAGGGTAGCCGTTGGAGCTCAGTCTATGCTGCCACGACGAGATGAGCCTGAAGCAGTCGACATCAGAGAAATGGAGTAAGAGGTTCGTGCGAGGTCTTGATGATACGACGTTCCACTCCGCCGACATCAGAGATGCGATACACATGCCGAGGCATTGTACTTGGATATACCTTCCAGAAGGAGTCGTGATGAGTATGTAGCCGTTCCGGAATTAGAACAGATCTAGTAAGGGACGATGACTTCCGGACAGTTCGGTAGAGACGAGATTTAGGAGAGATCTCGATAGGACCTTTCTGGGATGAATTACGAGAAGACTTAGACCCAGGAGTGGTCATGTTACGCACACCGGCAGGCCAGAGTTCAGGATCGTCGACGAGACATGCTATGAGTGACCACAACAGTTGGCCAGAAATTCTTGGAGGATGTGCTTGAGCGGGACTATTCCGCCATACTTAATTTCGATGTTCTGGGCGATCTATTCACATGATTGATTTTGATGATTGAGTTTCATGATATTTGTTTTCATGGACCATGGTTGAACCTACTGGGTATTTACGATTTTTGCACAGTCGTTGCACTTGAGATAGTTTTCGTGCCTTGGTTTCTTATGCCTGTGATCATATGGATTTCATACAGTGGGGTTGATTTGTGCGTATGTACGCATACGATTTGGTTTTTGCACTCGGTATAGTTCACATATGCTTGCAGTGCAGTGATACGCATTTTGTGTACATAGGTGCACTGGACTTCGATTTCGATTGTGATGCTCGATATTGGTTTTGTGCACCTTGTGCACCTGATTGGATTTTGCGCATGTTCGGTGCTTGATATTGGATTTCATGATTTCGTGCATGATAGATGCACCTGCTTTGGTTTTTCGTGCATGTTGAGCATATGTTTTGAGATGTGATTTTGGTGCACACCAGATGCACTAAATCGAGCTTTTTCGTGCATGTCAGATGCACCCGATTTTGCTGTCAGACACACACGTTGCCTACGACAGATGCTTTGTGCACACCCGATGCACTTAGGTCTTGTTTCTGTGCACTTGTATGGCACGTATAAGGATTTTGATTTCCGTGCGCACCAGACGCACGTAGTATTCATACGCGTGTTTTGGGATTGATTTTTTTATAGAGCAGTACGTTTTTATGATATTTGCTATGTGTTTTCGTACTGAGAAGGACTAGTCAGAGGACAATATCTAAATGTATTTTGCATGCATTGATAGCTATCGAAGGGAATTCCAAAAAGCGAGCTATAGTCTCAGTATTTAACTACGTGTCTGATATGACACGAAATGTTTAAAACAAGGAGACCCTTCTAAATTGTTTCCAAAATGGCGGAACGTACATATTAAACAAAGGATATATATATATATGTAGTTATTTTCTTACAATAGACGTCCGCCACTGTGCAATGCTGCGAGCATCGCACAGTGATTTGAAAAAGATTTGGCATGGATTGCTTCCAGATGTTCTAATGATGTATATCATATTGATTTTCATTTTGGATTTAGACATTGTGTCTTCACCATGACTCCGATGATTGCGGGATGCTTGACGGAGTTTTTATTTTGAGTTATATGCTCATTTTTCAGCCGCATGCGCTGCGCTACGATTTGTTTTATGTATTTATGATTTCGGAGCCCCGGCGACTTGATGGTTTTGCTGAGATGTTTTAGTATTTGGGGGGAGTTTTAATTTAAATTCGAGGACCGAATTTCTTTAAGGGGGGAAGATTGTAACGTTTTGAAAATCGTTTCGGTGAAATTTCGGAAAAATCGGTAAAATAATGGGGTTTTCTGTAAAAAGTCAAAATGCAAATATCTTTATTTTAAAATTAAATATACATATTCTAACTATGTAATTGCTAGTGTTTGGTGTTTATTGAGCCACTGGTGAAATTTCAAATTTTCTGAAAATTTTTCCGAAATTATTTATTTTAATATTTTTTTTAGCTGTTAAAAATATATTAAATTAGCGATAAATACAAATTTGAATAAGCTAATTATATACTTTAGAATCATGAAAACTAAAATCTAGTTAGTAATATAAATATTTAGCAATTTATTTCAACTTCTAGTTGGTTATAATCAAGGGAAATTAAAATTTAAATAAATTGAACTAAAACTAGCAATTTGGTAACTTGAGGGGTTCTTTTTGCATGGAATTTTCTTTGCAACTTCACACACATCCTCACCCACTCACATGGCCGGCCCCACCACCACCTTAACAGCATGACACTCCCTCCCCCCTCCTTTGCCTTCAATTCATGTGAAGGAAATGGTGTAAAAAGGTTTTTTTATATATATTAAAAGGGTAGGGGTATTATGGTAATTTGTGAGGGCATTGACCTTAGAATTTCCACACAAATCCCCTCACCTCTCCCTCTCCTCTCCTCTGGCCGAAATTCTGCACCTCATTACCCCCATTTCACCACCTTATCTCATCTCCAAAATCCTTCAAAAACTTCTTCAAAAATCAAGTAAAACCTCACCGAAATCAAAATCCAACTCCTACCCATTTCTCATCTGCCTATCTAGCATGGATCTAGGGAACAAGATTTCAATTTAGGAGGCTATGGGTGCTTATGGATCTTCAAATGTTTTGGGTATAATTTCTAAACCTTTTGCTTAATTTGTTAGTTAATTCCTTAAAGCTAATTTATTTAAGTGTAAATTAGGATTTTGTTGCAAGTTTGGAAATTCTAGAAAGGGATTGAATGCAAGTTTGGGTTTTGTGAATTTGGTGTATGGTTGTGTGCTGTAATTAGGCCCTTATGACATGTTAAAACAAAGTTTGTAGCTAGTTGTTAGTTGTTAGTTTAAAAATCTTGATAATTACGCTAATTTGCTAACTAGGTTTTTAAAATTGGTTAAATAATTGGGTTTAAAAATGTAATTAGGTTTTTCAAGACTTCATTAACATTATAAAGTGTAGTTTAATACTTTAGTTCATGGAAATCCAAGCTAAATTGTTGTTGTGCATTTTTGTTATAAAATTGTTAAAATTGGGTATATTGTAAACTAGAATTTTGGGGTTAATGAAATTTAATGAGATTAAATTGTGGAAATTGTTTTTATGACTTATTTGAGATGTTTAATAAGTATTATGTCTGCTAGATTTGTTTAAACGTCGGGTTTTGTACTAAAACGGGTAATATTTGCTTGCTAGATTTTCGGAAAAATGGCTTTTAAAGTGAGTTTGGGGTTTTTGTGAATTTTAACCAATTTTATAGTATAATTAGTGCTTGTGATCGTGAAAATGAGTGTGTTTGGGTTTTTCTCGATGATTTGGCATTTGTACGCCGACGTCGAGGGTTTTTGGGTTGATTTGTGAAAGCAGCCATAGGTTTTGACCTATATGGGATTCGTGTGTCATTTTATCATGAGTCGGATTTTAATGCGATACGGTGCGTTATGATATGTAGGTACCCTTACGAAGACATCGAGACGACAAGCAAGCGCGTGGCGACGTCGGCACCGGCGAGCGAGGACCAGGTGAGTAGATTTATATCTATGGGGAGAAGTCGGGTGGATGGCGTATAGCACCCCCGCAGCTCGTGGTGATGTATACGAATACGTATACACACATATATATTGATTATATATTGTTGAGTTTATTGGTTAAAGATAGATTTTAGGTCTGATTGGATAGGTTTAGTGTTTCGAGACCCTAGAGTAGAGGTTGCACCACATTTACACACACACACCCATACTTGCATACATTCTTCTTTCATATGTGCTTATATGGGGTTATATTGTTATGTGTTCACATGGGTATGGGACTATGTGTTCACATAGAGGATTTGAGGATGATACATGGGATTGAGATGAGTCAATGAGATTTGATTTGAGATTATGATATCGGTGATATGGCAGGATTCGTACTTGAGATACGTCCTGATGTTTATAGCGGATCTTTGGTCGACGATACCATGTGAATAGTGATATGCATAGAATGGTTGAGTATGATATTGACCCGTACCCAGATTTAGGTATGCCGTACGACGGATTTACGTACGAGCTATATATTGATGTTTGATCCGCACACTTGACTTGGGATGTCTGATTATAGATATGGTATCGGATATGATGTTATTGAGGCAAGATTATCGACTAATATGTATATACAGGAATGTATATGTATCGACTCAGATGTTAGGCGGTTTCCTTACCTATAGTTCAGCTTGTTAGTTCAGCCGTATAGTTTAGTGTAGTTATTAGACTAGATTAGACTCCTACCTATTTCAAAACTAACGGATCGTGGGTATTTTAAAAGACAAGTCAAGGGATTCTACGGATATTTCAAAAGATGTATCTTTTCTTAAAAACACCGTAGCCCTTATTTTCAAAACACTGCGATTCGTGTTATTTCAAAAGACACTACTGTTGACTTATAGTATCATTGTGTTTAGCATTCAGCTCCCGCTCATTATTGATGTTCTCTCCGCATCGCATACTTATATTATAATTTCTTATTGCATTGTTGATATCATACTGTTAGGACACCAGCACCATTACCGATGATGCGTATGTACCACGTACACTTACTTGTCGGCTCACACACATCTTTATCGGTAATTGCCATGTAACGTACACCTTAGAAAATATTATTGCTTGACTTAACTTGTTAGTTAGTAATTTGACATGATATTAGTGTACCTGCCTTACATATGCCAGCTTAACATTGTAGTTATTACTTGTCACTTCATGCATACTGTTAATCATTCTTATGCCGCATTCATGGTTTTACATGCTATTGATGATTTGGATTCGGATTTCCATGAGATTTTCTGGATTTGGGGGGGGACCGCAAAACTTATATAAACCGCTTTCCCTCTTTTTAAATAAAAATTGCGGTTTTTTCCAATGATGTATGAGTCGTCCACCAGAAGTTTGCTGATGGATTTCGAGACCCGATTCGAGAAGTGGAAGAACCGTTTCGGGTACATGGTGGGCCCGGTGCGGTACCCCGGGGCAAGAGGATCGTGTTGTTGATGTTGAGCCTGGCAGGGGAGCACTACCGACCGGTGATTTTACCCGACGCGTCGGATATCCGGAGGATACCGTCGTGGTCTTGAGATTGATGGTAGGGGTCGGTCTGGACTGACGGCGTCCTAGATAGTGAGATTGAGATATTGAGGTACAGAGATTGCGGCACAGAGATATCGAGATAATTGGATATTTTTTTGTGTCGATGCTAGGCACTGTTTATGCTGATTATATTATGATGCGTAGCTTTAAAAAGATACAGAAATCTCACTAATTTATGAAAGCAGTTTTCTTCAGTACATGCATTCTGTTTCATGCATTCATACATCATCCATATGATATATTGCTACCTGAGGCACTGACACGGGCACATGGGATTACACTCGATTTAGATATGTACCTTAGCCTTTGTTATAGGCTGCATGTTATATATTTGAGGATATATTATGATCGTTGACCTAGGATTGCGTTGTTCATGCGGTTTCTATTCGTAGATGTTTTTCTACTCACGAGTTGGCAACCCACCCCCGTTGTACCACAGTTTCTTGCAGGTTTTGCCGTACAGGTTTCATTACGGCTTTGCTGGCACTGCTTCTTTCGGTGCCTTGCTAGTAGGTTGGTTTATTGGTATCGTGCCCATCATATTACTTTGTATAATATTATTCAGTTGAATCTAGTAAATTCCATTAACCAAACATGTATTTATTTCTGAGATAGAGACCAGTGATGTTATTCTTTCGTCCCTAGAGTCGCGCATTGTATTTCTATGGATTTCTTGTTGCTTTGAGTTTTGATCCTCGCCCTTGGCGTTGTATATTATATTGCTTGTGTGGTTGTGACCGTCGATTGACGAAGAGCTAGCTCCCGCTTGGGGATGCCTTTTATTGATTTCGTATACTATTCATGTTGTATCCCTTTTGTGGGCCAGTATTTACAAAAGAGACACTGCCGAAATTTTCAGTAAATATTTGATGTTTTTTAAAAATGTATAATTCGGCTTATGCTATTAAAACTACTTGATTTAAATTGGTTTTCGTTCACTCTACTACTTTTCTTGGATTGGATTTCTGGGTTTTCGGTTTACTTAGATTACGTATGCCTCGAGACGTTTCGTAGTTTAAGTGCCGGTGATGTTACGTACTTTCGAGACGTGACATTAGCCCATTCAAATTTGTATCTATCGCTAATTTAATGTATTTTTAACGGCTTAAAATAATATTAAAAATAGTAAATTAGGGAAATTTTTTTAATGACCAGAAATTTATAAGTGACTCATTAGCTACTAAAAACTAGCAATTACCTATCCAAATTAGGTATAATTAGACCTATATTGCAAAATAACAACAAAGACGATATACAGAAAAATACCAAATATTTACCGATTTTCGGGAAAACACCAAAACGACTTTTCAAGGTGTTACAGTAGTTCTGTAATTTCAATTGTGGATCAGATGTAAAACCTAAGGTTTCTCCTATCTATAAATAGGAAAGCCTACAGTCTAATTTGGCATGCCTCTTTTTAATTTCTTAGATTAAATTTTATTTCCATTGTAATCGTCAAGAGGTCATCAATAAAAGTAAGTGTTTTTCATTTTTATCTTGCGTTCTTCTTAATTGAAATATAATTTTCTGCAATTTTTTATCTGTCTTTATTTATCTGCAAGTTAATTTGTTAATTAAAAAGAAAATTATAAAAATGAATTTCATCGTAACTTCCCTAATGAGTGAGTAATTCCTCACTTGTTAAGGTTAGGATCGGGTAGGTTTGAGAGATGGAAATCTCTCATTCCTTTCATTGCTCGTATAAATTAATTAATTAGGACTCCATGTAAATTAACCACACATCGCTGACTACGGTACCCTATCCTATAAGATAGCGGTGATTCCCTAGTTAGACCGGTTGTGATTGATATGCATAGAGGTTAGGGCTAATAGCCAAGAAAGAACGGACAAGGACCAAAAGGAAGAAACTACGTTTCTTCCTAGTCGTGCTAATCCCCTTTGTTGACTATTACCCTAACACCTATGTTCTTAACTAGGCCAAAGAAAGCATTGAGTAGAATTCTTTTTCCAAACTAACCTAATCCTAACAATAACAAGACTTTTAATCAATTTTAATCTCATTCTTAAATCGTAAATCAAAACCACCATTTCTTTTGGACTTAACTCGTTAGAACTTAAAGAAAACAACACGATTTCCATGTGGACCGACCCATACTCAACCGGCTAGCTACCAAGCGACACCGTCTTGATTGCGGTATTCCTTGAAATTTAAACGCACGGACAAAACAGCGAACAATCAATACCCGATTCGAGGAGCGATAGGCACCGTCTGCGGGTACATGGTAGACCCGGTGAGGTAACTTGGGGCCAGAAGACTCGTATAGAAAGGCGGTGAGCCCGGCGGAGGGAGTACTACCTACCGGTGATAGTATGGAACCCGACGGATATCCGGAGGATACCGTGTGGGAGTTATGACATGAGATATATTGAGGGCCGATCTAGATATGCGGTGCCTGAGAGATTAGTATTTACGTGTCGTTGACGGACACAAGTTTTCATGATGTTTCGAGTGTCGATGTTGGACACTCAGGTTCCATGAGATTTACAGATATGAGGGCCGATCAGAGTGGCGGCGCCTGAGGTATTGGGATTTGGGGTGTCGCTGATAGACACCGAGATTTTTCCACGATGATGATTCATTGATAAAGTTATGTTTTATCCCATACTCAGCATTTATTTGATATGCATTTCTTCATGTATTTGTAGTACCTGATGGAGTACCTTGATCATGATTGTTGCATATCCATATTGCCATATTTATGTTATCAGATTGCATGTTATAGATTATCTCTGTTCGTGCATACTTGCGATTATCGGTATGATGTTACTTACTATTCATGAGTTGGCAACTCACCCCCGTTGTGCCATAGTGTTTTGCAGATTTGGCCCTTAGAGTAGTCGCGGCAGGGCTTCCTATTATCTCTATTTTTTTGTGGATACAGCTACGGTTGGCTGTGAGGCCGTTTGGTATATGTGGGTTGCGGCTATCCAATTCTATCTATTGTACATCTTATTGTATCTAGTATTCTCTATCTACCATTTCCATGTATTGACTTAGAGACGAGTTTTGAGGATCGATATTGCATTATTTTATGACTCTCAGTGTCATGCTCATGTGAGCCGGCCTTTATTATGTAGTTTTACCTCTTTATGTTGTTTTTCATTTATATCGTCCATTTCTTTGTTACGGCGTCGTATATATGCTTGTGGTGGTTTTTTCGCCTTTAGGCATGATTTGCTCCCGTTTGGGGATGCTTTATTTATATTCTATGATTTTACCCGTTTCGGGGCTCGTTTTCACAAAGGAGGTGCTGCCGAAATTTTTATGAAAATAACAATGTTTTCATCACTTACTTATCTTGATGGTTTAGATTTCTGGGTTTTCGGCGTACTTAAATTGCGTTATGCCTATTGACGTCACGTGGTTTAAGTGTCGGTCGCGTGCCTAAATTTGGGTCGTGACACCAACCTTTTCAAAATCCGACGAACAACTTTGCACCCTGCAACAATTCTTTTCCTCAAAACAACTTTGTTCCGTCCAACAACGATAAGGTTTCCTTGATAGAACGGCGTCTGGAGGCGTTTGTATGGCAATCGACTCAATCCACCGCCAACATCCAGTCTTCTATTCAGTCTCTGGTGCAACACACCGCTGCACTCGGGCAATGAATAAAGTCCATCGAAGCCCAGATAGCACAGATGAACACGGCTGGTGCGTTTGCCTTGGAGAAAGGGAAGCTTCCATCTCAACCATTCCCAAATCCTGGTCACCCACATAATGTACATGTTGCTCTTGAACAACAGAACCATAATGTGAGGGTCGTGACTACATTGTGATCTGGAAGGATGCTGCACAACAACATTGGCACACGGATAGATGATGACACCCCGGCCGTTTCTTCTGCTCCTTCTTTTTCTTCTGAGCCTATTCTCCATTCATCAAAAGTCTCTTCTTCTTCTTTTACTGCTCCGAATGGATCCACTTCTCACTCCACTCAAACTCCAGTTTTGAGATCCGTTCTAACTCCACAATCTCCTCCACAAGCATTGGACTCAACCAATTTCAAAAAGGTTCCATTTCCAAACAGATTGAGCTCCAATAAACAAAATCCACAAATGGAGAAGATTCTAGAGTTGTTCAAACGAGTTAACACTAACATTCCCCTCTTAGATGCAATCCAACAAGTCCCCTCCTATGCAAAAATCTTGAATGACTTGTGCACTAAGAAGAGGAAATATCAGGTACCGAAGAAGGTTTACCTAGCTAGTAACGTGAGTGATGCTCTTATCCAAAATTTACCACAAAAACGGAAGGACCCTGGCTGTCCTACGATTTCAATAACCATTGAGGATAAAAACATCAACCGCGCTCTTTTGGATCTTGTTGCAAGTGTTAACCTGCTTCTGTATTCCATATATGAGCAACTAGGTGTAAGAGAGCTGAAACCCATACACTGTACTCTTCAAATGGCCGACCGATCTATCACCCATCCTTGGGTTGAGCTAGAGGATGCGTTAATAAAAGTTGGGGACTTCATATTCCCCGTTGACTTCATTGTTTTAGATACACAACCTGTAGCTAACCCCCGGAATCAAATTGAGGTGATACTCAGTCGCCCATTCCTTGCAACCTCAAAGGCTGTGCTCAATTGTCTAAATGGTTCGATGAACCTATCATTTGGCAACATGACAGTTGAACTCAACATTTTTAGGTTAGGGAATCAGTCATCCGAACCAAGTGCTCATATACTCGACGTTTGTTCCATCTAGGAGATCACCCACGAGAACTGTGAATTTGAAGAATTCTTGTTTGATCACAGTGATCTTGACGCCACTAGTGCGTCCCTCATTGAACCTGCCGCTTCCGCTCCCGACAATGATTACGAGTGCTTCATGTTTTCGAAAGATCTTGGCTTTTCGCCGCCCGAGTTTGAATCTTTCGAATTTTCGGATGCGTTAGTTGAACCATCCGATTCGGTCGCATACAATCACTTTCAGCCCCTATTGGAATCTTTCGAGTTCGAGACATTTTCTCTGATCCTTCCATCAATCGTTTCACCTCCGATGCTCAAACCCAAGCCTTTGCCGTCTCACCTCATGTATGCATACTTAGGTTAGAACGAGACCCTCCCAGTCATCATATCGGCTTCTCTAGCTTTAGAGAAAGAAAAGGCCCTTCTCACGGTCTTGCAATCCAATCGACAAGCTTTTGGCTGGACGATGGAGGACATCATGGGATTAGTCTCCTGATCGTTGAACATCACATTCACCTAATGGATGATGCCAAACCAGCTAGGGATCCATAGAGGCGATTAAATCCAGTCATGAAGGTGGCTGTGAAAAAGGAAATCGTCAAATGTCTGGATAGTGGTATTATTTACCCTATTTCAGACAGCCAATGGGTCAGTCCTATACACGTTTTCCCTAAGAAGTCGGGCATTACGATCATCACAAATGAGGCGAATGAGTTGATCCCTAATAGCACCCAGACCGGGTGGCGAGTATGCATTGATTATCGAAAACTCAATGCCACAATGCGGAAGGATAACTTTCTGCTGCCATTCATTGACCAAATGCTCGAAAAATTAGCTGGACATGAGTATTACTGTTTTCTATACGGTTACTCAGGCTACAACCAGATTCCCATCACCGAGAAAGACCAGGAGAAGACCATTTTCACTTGTCCTTTCGGCACGTTCACATATCGCCCTATGCCCTTTAGGTTATGCAATGCTCCCGCTACCTTCCAGCGGTGTATGATGGGAATTTTCTCTAACATGGTTGAGAAATTTTTGGAGATATTTATGGATGATTTCTCCATCTTTGGCGATTCTTTCGACGAGTATTTGCAACATCTTGACGCTGTCCTTACCCGATGTAAGGATAAAAATCTAACTCTAAACTGCAAAAAATGCCCCTTCATGGTACGTGAAGGTATTATCTTTGGACATATCATTTCGCGAAATGTCATCGAGGTTGACAAAGCAAAGATTGATGTCATTTCCAACCTCCCTGCTCTGAAATGCGTCAGAGATATCCGATCTTTCCTTGGCCATGCCGGTTTCTACAGACAGTTTATCAAGGACTTTAGCAAGATTTCTAGACCCTTGACTCTTCTTCTGGCCAAGGATACCACGTTCAACTTTGACTCGAGCTGTTTGACTGCTTTCAAATCACTACGAAGCTCACTCACCACTTCTCCCATTCTTTCATCACCTGACTGGACGCATCCTTTTGAGATTATGTGCGATGCATCCGACTTTGCTATCGGTGCGGTCCTAGGACAGCACATTGATAAGATGCCACACGTAATCTGCAATGCGAGCTGGACCCTGAATGATGCCCAAATGAATTACACAACAACCGAAAAATAATTCTTGGCTGTTGTGTTTGCTTTAGAAAAATTCATGCCCTATCTCATTGGCTCTCTAGTTGTTGTCTACACCGATCATTCAACTCTGCGACATCTTTTTGTAAAAAAGGATGAGAAATCTTGGTTAATACGTTGGATCCTCTTACTTCAGGAATTTGACCATGTCATTAATGTAAGGTTCCGTAGCACAACAACAAGGTTTCGGGAGGCATCGTCCATGCCATTTTCAAAAAATTGTCATGCTAAGCAACCCTAAACTAAGAATCTTTAACTAGAGATTTAGACAATAGCTAATGTAATCTACTTTACATCTAAAGAAAATAAGAATACAACCTTTGTAGATGGTCCTTCTCTTCACTTGCTCCGTTTAGTAGTCCCGCGATTCCAATAGGCTTGTCTTGAGACTTTGAACGAGCCTCCTTTGTTGTCTTCGCGCCAAAGACGATCCACCCGAAGCTCCTCTAGATCAAGCTAACTCCACACTAAAATTCTTTAGTGTATGAAACACACCGCACTAAATTGCTAGTTTGGTATGTGATGATGAAGTAGGGATATGATAAGCTCACTAGGTTGTGTTCAAGCTTCATGATTCACATCACATGTGAGGGTTGAAGCTTGAGCCATGACAAGAGGAGGAAAAAGAAGCTAGAGAGCAACCATCTGAGCAACTAGAGAAAATTGGCTAAGTGTTGAGAATGAGATAGAATGAATGGCAACTCTTGACCCCTCACTCATTCAAGTATGGAATTATGCAATATAAAATTGCAACCATGCTTGAATAGTGAGTCAAGATGAATAAACAAGTGTTAATCCCATACTTGCAACCATGCTTCCACTTTACACCTCATTTCTAATTTCAAGAAATAGAAATATAAATGCCATGCTTCATTATTATATATATATCATATATATCAATATATATATATATAATGAAAAATAATTAGTGAGCTAATGATATTAGTTAATATATAATTATATCACATATAATTTATATCACATTAATAAATCAACACTTGATTTAATAATCCGGTTATATCATATATGACCGACTAATATCATTTAACCGTATGTCACATTATCGAATCAACACTTGATTCGACAAACTTGTTATATCACATATAACACAACCGATAACAGATGACTGCCAGATTACAATACGGTATCACATACTCGTATTTAATCAGGCCCACACACATATTATATATGTGTCCTACTTCGTTTTGCTTGAACCAGGGAACTTCTGTGTGGGACTCTAAAGACTCGTCAAAACGGCAGCAGTGGGTGATGATCATATCAGTCATCTACAAGCCGTCAGTGGTACTAGCTGGACGTAACGGCTACCCGGGTATTGAGCGATATGAAGATCAACAAGCAAGCCTGTTCATAGTCTCCATGAATCCTATCAGTAACACTACCATACAGTCCGGTCTCTTCGTCTGATATGTCGCATGTCATGTTTAGGGGTGGAAATCGCCAGACCCCAGCAACGTGATAAGTCATGCCGATGTCTAGCCTATAACGGTTCGAGAAACTACTGATAACATTTATCAGTAAATCTCGGCAGCAGCCCTGTTCAGGGACTTCCAGTTATAGCCAATCGAGCATAGCGCAACATCAACCCCCAATACCGGGAGAGACGAAACCCCTCCTATCGCTCATTGCCTCCATGTGACTCGGGACTGTACCCAAAATCCACCTGTTTGCACAACTCCTCTTGAGCGTGGTAAGGAGGAAATCAAAGCACAGTGGGAGTCGCACAAGACACTATGACGATCTCGGGTCTACAGACTAACCTGTACCAGAGGACTGCTATCTGACGATAGGTATACTACCACATAGGAATCCTCGGCGAGTCCTGTTCAGTGTACCCAGTCTCCACTGAGCACCCATATACCATATCTGATGTCAAACACCAATGGATGTGGGATCATCCATCGCCCATCATATGGGTCAAGAAGCGCATACGCTAGTCTACTCTAGAATATTGATGCCCTGTCTCGATATTCCCTCGACTAGGAACAATTAAAGGATGTACTTGTGAACTACCCTGGCCCCACTAGTATGATCTCCATCATAGTCCTGGTAGTCAAGTACATATCCTAAGGGCTTTATCAACATGTGAGAGCAAGACAGTATCATAATACAAGTCTATATGTTAAGACAAAGAACAACCATATATCATACTATTATGTCGAGAAAGAAAGTCCTCTCTATATATATCCAAGCATCCACTATAATATACATCATATGTACAATAATGGCCTCTAGGGCATACATATAACTAACAATCTCCCACTTGCACTAAGGCCATGTGTTGTAGTATCTCATACCCAACATCCCAAAAAGTCTCTCAAATTGTGTCTGGAGGAGGGCCTTTGTGAGTGGATCCGCTACGTTGTCCTTCGTGTCAACTCTCCTGACCTCGATCACCCGGCGATCAACTATCTCCCGGATCTGGTGATACCGTCTTAGAATATGCCTGGATCTCTAATGGGACCTGGGTTCCTTGGCCAAAGCCACCGCTCCATTGTTAACACAATACACAGGTATTGGATGCTCAATGGATGGAACCATACCAAGCTCAGCAATGAACTTCTTCATCCAGACTGCTTCTTTGGCAACATCCTTGGCAGCGATGTATTCAGCCTCCATGGTCGAGTCTACAGCGGTGTCTTGCTTGGAACTCTTCCAACACACCGCCCCTCCGTTGAGGGTAAAGACAAAACCCAAGACCGACTTATTGTCATCCTTATCACTTTGGAAGCTAGAGTCGGTAAAGGACTCCACTTGGAGTCCACCGTTACCGTACACCAAGAACATCTCTTTAGTCCTTCTCAAGTACTTGAGAATGTTCTTTACAGCTGTCCAAAGATTCTCTCTTGGATCTGCTTGATACCTACTCAATACACTTAGTGAGTACGCTACATCGGGTCTGGTACATAACATCACGTACATGATAGAGCCTACTGCCGAAGCATAGGGTATCCCTTGCATGCGAGCTCTCTCGAAATCAGTCTTGGGAGACATCTCTTTGGAGAGAGTGAGTCCAGAGATCGTGGGTATATTCCCACGCTTGGAATCTTCCATACTAAAGCTCTTTAGTACGGTGTCAATGTACCTAGATTGGGACAATCCCAGTATCCGTTTAGATCTATCTCTATAAATCTTAATCCCCAAAATGTAGGAGGAATCACCTAGATCTTTGATTGAGAATCTTTGTGATAAGAAGAGCTTGAACGAGTGCAGTATAGGAACATCATTTCCTATCAAGAGTATGTCATCCACATACAATACGAGGAAGACGACCTTACTCTCTGTGACCTTCTTGTATATACAACGTTTATCTACATTTTTGATGAAGTCAAACTCTTTGAATACCTCATCAAAACAGATGTTCCAACTCCGCGATGCCTGCTTCAACCAGTAGATTGATTTAAGCAGCTTGCACACCTTTCCGCTACTCTCACTGTCTACGAAGCCCTCTGGCTGAGTCATGTACACGCTCTCTTATAAATCACCATTTAGAAAGACGGTCTTAACATCCATTTTCCAGATTTCGTAGTCATGGTATGCAACGATGGCAAGTAGGATCCGGATGGACTTAAGCATAGCCACTGGAGAAAAGGTTTCATTATAATCCACACCTGGTCGTTGACGAAAACCTTTTGCAACAAGTCTAGTTTTGAAAGTCTCAACTTTTCCATCAACACCAAGTTTCTTTTTAAAGATCCATTTGCTCCCAATGGGTTTTACCCCTTCGGGAGCAACTTCCAAAGTCCATACTTTGTTGGTGTACATGGATTCCATCTCAGATCATATTGCATCCAGCTATTTCACAGAGTCCCCACTCGTGATGGCCTGTTCGAAGCTAGTTGGGTCTCATCTTCCATGATGCAATCCTCGCTCCCACCATCAATGAGAAAACCGTAGTATCTCTCAGGTGGATGAGGAACCCTACTAGATCGACGGAGAGGCTGGGGTTCGTTGGGAACTATCGAATTCTCTGGTTCTACCATATCTTCTTTTGTAGTCTGTGCGGTTGGAACTTCTTCCAGCTCTACCTCTTTGCCAGTAATCTCTTTTGTAAGAAATCCCTTTTCTAAAAAGGTGGCATACTGAGCAACAAACACTTTTTGCTCCTCACTGAGGTAGAAATGATATCCATACGAATTGCTTGGATATCGTACAAACTTTCAAAGAACTGATCTTGGCTCGAGCTTGTTCGGATTTTGCTTTTTAACATAGGCCGGACAACCCCATATCTTAACTCGTTTAAGAGATGGTCTCTTCCCATTCCATATCTCATATCGAGTGGTAGAAACTAATTTGGTTGGAACTCTATTCAATAGGTATGTTGTTGTCTCAAGCGCATAGCCCTAAAAGGAAATAGGTAACTCAGCGGTGCTCATCATAGAGCACACCATATCTAATATGGTGCGATTCCTCTGCTCCGATACACCGTTGTGCTGTGGTGTATATGGAGGAGTAAGCTAAGAGAGAACCATTCTCTTTTAGATAGTCCCAGAATTCCGTGCTTAAGTATTCTCCTCCTCGATCAAATCGAAGGATTTTAATACTTTTACCCATCTGGTTCACAACTTCATGCTTATATTCTTTGAATTTCTCAAAAGCTTCAGACTTGTGTTTCAAAAGGAACACATGACTGTTAGTTGTATGTATGCCCTAGAGGCCAGTATTGTACAGATGATGTATATTATATTGGATGCTTGGACATATATAGAGATGACTTTCTTGCTCGATATGATAGTATGCTATCTGGTTGCTCTTTATCTTAACATGTACACTTGTCTCTTTAAACTGTCTTATAGTTACATGTTGATAAAGCCCTTAGGATGTGTACTTGACTGCCTGGACTATGATGCAGATCATACTAGTGGGGACATGGTAGTCCATAAGTACATCCTTCAAGGTCCCTAGTCGTGGGTGTATCGAGACGGGGCATCGATATACCAGTGTAGACTAGCGTATACGCTTCTCGACCCATGAGATGGGCGATGGATGATCCCATATCCATTGGTGTTTGACATCAGAGATGGTGTACGGGTGCTCAGTGGAGACTGGGTACACTGGACGGACTCGCCGAGAACTCCCAGATGGTATTATACCTCACGTCAGATGGCAGTTCTCAGTTGACACTTGTACAAGTTAGTCTGTAGACCCGAGATCGTCATAGAGTCTTGTGTGATTCCCACTGTGCTTTGATCTCCACCTTACCACATCCATGAGGGCGTGCAAAACGGTGGTCTTTGGGTACAGTCCCAAGTCACATGGAGGCAATGAGCGATAGGAGGGGTTTCGTCTCTCCCGGTATTAGGGGTTGATGTTGCGCTGTACTCGATTGGCCGTAACAGGGAAGTCCCTGGCCAGGGCTGATCAGAGATTTGCTGGTAAGTGTTACCAGTAGTTTCTCGACCCGTTATGAGCCTCACATCGGCACGACTTATCGGTTATTGGGGTCTGACGTTTACCACCCCTAGACTTGATATGCGACATATCAGACGAACTGACCGGACTCTACGGTAAGTGTTACTGGTTGGATTCACAGGAGTGTGAGCGGGCTAGCTCGTCGATCTTCTGATCGCTCAATACCCGGATGGCCGTTACGTTTAGCAGACCGCTTGCGGCTTGTAGGTGCTTGATATGATCATCATCTGCTACCGGCGTATTGACGAGTCTTTAGAGTCCTACACAGAGGTTTCCTGGCTCAAGCGAAACGAAATAGGAGCGCATATGAGATATGTGCAGGACCGAGAATAATGCGTGTATGTGATACCGTATTTCATTCTCGCGATGGATGTATCGATTGGTTATATTCGATATAACCTAGATATCAAATCAAGGATTGATTCGATAAGCCGATACATAGGATACTAGTCGGTTATATGCGATATCACCGGATCGTTAAATCAAGTGTTGATTTAATGATTTAATGTATAATTATATATTTGATATATTACTTTGCATTAGCTAGTATTAGTTCACTTTAAATGGATTTTCTCACTTGATGTGCAAGTTGTATATGTGATATACTTTTGTGCACATGTTTGTATCATGTTTGATGATGCTTGCTCATTTGGTTAAGTGTATAGAATTAAACCATGGTTAAGTTGAAGATTAGGGTTTTTCTTTTTCATTTAATTATTTATTTGTTTATTTATTTATTTGGAAAAGATAAAGATGAGAATGGTGGCGTTCTTTGTTTCTTATTGAAGCTTCATGAAGCTTTGACTTAGTTACCATTCTTGTCTCATGCTTAACCCTAACCATTTGAACTAACCCTAGTTCATTCTCTACACTTAACTATGGTTAAGATTATGATAATTTTTCATTTTCTTTTTCATTTTAGAACACTTATCATATTCTTTCTTCTTCATCTTCATCTTCTTCTTCAAGAAAAAGCTTAAGTCCATCAATGGCAACTTGAGCAAAAGTGAGAGAAATCCAAATCTAAAGTGAACCCACCTCCTATTTCTTCACCCTCTACCTCTTGCCAAGTAGTATAGGGTGTTTTCTTCACAAGTTTCATAACTTGGTGAAGTCGGAGCTTGATCTTGTGAAGCCTCGACGTAGATCATCTTCGGCACGAAGCCGACGACCTTGCCCGCCCATTTCTCCGATGAAGCCGATGCTTGAGTTCGGGATTCGAGACGGACAGTGAGAGGACGTCTATGTGGAGCTAAGGAAGTGGATAACCGGATCTACAAAGGTTGTAGCTTCTTATCTTTAGTTAAGTTGTTAACTAGATTCGTATTTCGCCTAAACTTCTAGTCGACGATCCGTATTAGGGTTTCTCGGCACCCATAAAATTTGAAATTGGCATGGTTGATGCTTTATGAGACCTCTATAGTGTGCCTAGGATCCCTACAGTGGTATCAGAGCCTAGCTAGAGCTTTAAGCGAAGTGTAGACGACGTTTGAAACCCGATCGAACCGAAACCCTAAAACCTAAGTGCTCTTTGGACTTTTTCTAAAAACTGGGTTTTTTCCAGATTAAAAATGCTTAAAAAATTCAGCAGGGAATTCTAAGAATTACGGTGCAAATTTTTTCCAATGAACAGTATAGTGTACGGCGGAACCGCGGCCTAATGATGACGTCAGCCCTCCTCCTTTGCACAGTAATTCCTATTTCACAGTGCTGAGTTTTCTGGGAATTTTTAAATTGACTCAAGAGTTGAGTGTACTGGGGTTGCATTGGGAATCGAAGATTCGATCGGATTATCAAGTTTTGTCTATGTGTTTTTCCGGATAATTTTTGAATATGTTAAAAAGTTCGACCGGATATAAATACCCAACTTTTCCCCTGCCGGAAAATTTCCAAGTGTTGGATTTTTCCTGTGGTCTAAGGACGTTCTGAGTAGTGCAAGTAACGCGATGGTCCCTCTAGAAGACAACAAACCTTAACTCGATTATGTGACCGTCTTGAACTGCCCTTTGAACCTTCGGGTTTGGGGCAGTACGGCGTGCCACATGTGAGGCGTTGGCTTGACCCTTCTATGGCTGGACCGTTGGTACTGAGGCATGAAGTGAATGTCTTTGAACCTATTTCATGTGTTGAACGGTTTCGGGAAAACTTGGGTGTTCGAATGTTCGATCGGAAAGTTTAATATTTTCTATTTATCCGGAATGGGATACAATAATTGGAATTCACAAACAGTTATGAGATAACTGAATGAATGTTATAAATCTAGCAGTTTAGTCTCACTTGATATTGAAAAGAGTTTTCGATAATGAGACTAAAATGCGGGGTTTATAATTGTTAGGCATGTGATGTCTAAGTATTTCATTTGATTAGACATATGATGTCTAAAGAGGTTGCGGATTCCAATTGTTGTAGTTTTACACTTTCTTTTCTGTGATCGTAAGTGTAATATGTGATATCGCCGGTTTCGTTGCTATATGTCAACGACAATTGGGATGCGCATATTTACTTACGTTGATGACATGTGATGTTATGTGTTGCTGGATATGTTATATTGGATTGTCGTGTTTGAATAGCCGGGGGGGTTTTATGTGAGATGAGTGTTTTTCATTTTCATTCATGTAAAAACTTGTATGTAATATTCTTTTATTTGGGGCACTTCCAGGTTGCCGAAGTTGTCACCTTTTGTATATTATTTACTTTTCCGCATTAGGATAGACCCAAGGAGGGGAGCACAAGTAACCGGGTTTAAGGGTCCAGTGGGAGACCATCTCGAGGAGTCGAGTCCGAGTCTCCTAACCCTAGAATTGGCAGGGTTGCTTGCCGCTCTTGTAGGGGTCTAGGGGTATGGGATTGGCTATTCATCACGACCGTGGAATCCGTGTTTTATACTAGCTCATATTGAAAACACGGACGTCCTAGTATATCCAATGTTTCATATGTTTCTTCTGCTGCGATATCTGTGATGTGATCCTGTGATGTTCTGTGATAGATACTTTATATAGTATATATGATATATTATATAGGCGTTACTTATGTTTTATACCCGCGCTAGCCCTGCCCCGCTCTGCCGTTAGTTACCTAACCTAACGGTGCACGAGGGGACATCGAGGCGAATGCGGATGGCATAAGTGTACGTCGTATTTATCTGTGATGATTAGGTATTTAAATGATGGGACTTCATTAATGTGATTAATGAATGAAAAGAAACCTAAGATGTTGTAGAATCAAATTTTAAACAAAACAGGTACCTACAGTTCTTGCTTTGCACAGCGGTATATATGATATACCCTTAACTTATTCGATGAGGAAAGGACCGAGATCCCTTCACCGGGAGTGACTCCTTTAGCGATAACTGGCAGATGCTACACACTCGGTTTGTTTTTGATTGCCTCTATAGTTTCTGCTTTGCACAGTGATATATATGATATATCCCGCACCTCATTCGACGAGGAAAGGGCCGACGATCCCTTCACCGGGAGTGACCCCTTTAGCAAAACTAGAAAAGCCTCAAAAACATTCCATTTCAAAACTTCATTTGATTCTACAACGATATCAAGTTCATTATGCTCATGGTTTTCAGAAAAACCTGCGTAGCCCTCCATCATTTCAGATAAGTACTACTTAGTATTCATGCTGCGGTAGTTTGGCCTCCGTCAAGGCGTAGTGTATGGTAGCTAACTAGTGCTTATCTGCCAGCATATGATGCGATTGGATTAGGGTATTCGTACGACGTAGTTTGGCCTCCGTCAAGGGTCGTACGGGCGGGTTTAATTCGATCAAGAAATGACGGGTTGAACTTGACTAGCACCCTGTGGGTAGTTTGGCCTCCGTCAAGGTCACAGGACGCTAGGGGCAAAAGTATTATCGGGAATTTCAAGTGTTGAAATTTGCAATGAGATTGCATACCTTCTATGAGATAGTTGGATCCTGATACCCACTGCGAGTAAGAGTTACTCCTGGGAGAGTTTTACACATTGCAATTAGCTGATCGAGTAGGTGTCTAGAAAGGTGTCAACGGGGTTACGCCTCTGGGAAAACGAGGTTTACATTAATTAGGTTCGTGCGAAAGCACGGGGGACCTCCCTCAAAGTACCGACACTGGCCTGGCTGAAAGATTGGCGAACTTGTAGTGTGTAATTAATCCCGGCTAGTCTTTCCTTTTAGGGTTTGAAGGAAGATTTGATAAAAACCAGTAGGAGCCATCCTGATTAGATAAGATAATAACCAATCTGATCTTGCACGAGCTTACGCTAAAGTGTTTTCGTCTCTCTCTCTCCAGGTAGCGACCATGTCATGCCCTAATAAAGATAATAATATGGATGTATTGACCGAACCCGCATGTTATACTGTGCAGGGGAACGTTGAACCCATTCTATCTTATAAGTGTTATAAGAATGAACAGGAAACAGGAGAATATCTGGATTCTCACACCGCCCAAACGGAGAACATGCATGTTGATGCATCATCTTCGGTTGTGTTTGTCATTGAGAACTGTTTCTCAGTTCACCCTACGTCCTGGGTATTAGATACCGGATCAGGATCCCACATATGTAAGATGTTACATGGGCTGCAGAAAGGTAGAGAACTGGGAAAGGGTGATCATTCCGTTCAAGTTGGGAATGGGGCAAATGTTGCAGCCAAAACAGTTGGCGAATATCACCTAGTATTACCAAGTGGTGATACAATGATTCTGAATGAGTGCTATTATATACCGAACATGATGTGCAACATTATATCAGTTTCTTTATTGAGTAAAGAAGGATATAATTTTGTAGTACAGGATAATGTTATGAACATATTCTTAGATCAAAAGTTGATTGCGTCAGGCTCGTTACATAATGGCATATTCATTCTAAATCAAAATACAGTCCTCAATATACAAAACACACACAAGAGGAAAAGTTCAGAAATGAACGAATCCTACTTGTGGCATTGTAGACTTGGTCATATCAATGCGACACGACTGGCTAAGTTACACAAGGATGGTTATTTGAATCCGTTCGAATTATCATCTTATGATACTTTCCATTCATGTCTCAAAGGAAAAATGACCAAAGCTCCGTTTAGTGGACACGGAGAAAGAGTTACTGAACTCTTAGGACTGGTACATAGTGATGTATGCGGTCCCATGTCTACCCATGCCAGGAACGGTTCTTCCTACTTCATTACATTCACTGACGATCTCTCTAGATTCGAATATGTGTTCCTGATGAAACACAAATCAGAAGCTTTTGAGAAATTTAGAGAATATAAACAAGAAGTAGAGAACCAAACGGGCAAAAGTATTAAGATCCTTCGATCTGATCAAGGAGGAGAATACTTAAGTAACGAATTCAGAGATTATCTAAAAGAGAATGGGATTCTCTCTCAGCATACTCCTCCTTATACACCACAGCACAACGGTGTATCGGAGCGGAGAAATCGCACCCTATTAGATATGGTGCGCTCTATGATGAGTGCAGCTGAGTTACCTATTTCCTTCTGGGGATATGCACTGGAGACTGCTGCATATCTATTGAATAGAGTTCTAACCAAATCAGTGCCTACCACTCCATATGAGATATGGAATGGCAAGAGACCATGTCTTAATTTTATTCAGATATGGGGTTGTCCGGCCTATGTTAAAACACAAAATCCGGACAAACTCGAGGCAATGTCTGTTCTATGTAAGTTTGTTGGATATCCCAAACATTCGCGAGGGTATATATTCTACCACTCCGAGGAACAAAAAGTGTTTGTTTCTCGACATGCCACTTTCTTAGAAAAGAGTTTTCTTATGAAACAGACAAGTAGCATTGAGGTAGAACTGGAAAAGGTTCTAGCAACACAAACTGTAACAGAAGACTTGGTAGAACCAAAGGATTCAGTAGTACCCGACGAACCCCAGCCTCTCCGCCGATCAAGTAGGGTTTCTCTTCCACCTGAGAGATACTACGGTTTTCTCATTGACGGTGGAAGTGAAGATTGCATCATGGAGGATGATGACCCAACTAGCTTCGAGCAGGCCATCACGAGTAGGGACTCAGTGAAATGGCTGGATGCTATGCGGTCCGAGATGGAATCCATGTACACCAACAAAGTATGGAGTTTGGATGTTTCTCCTGAAGGGGTAAAACCCATCGGGAGCAAATGGATCTTCAAGAAGAAACTTGGTGTAGATGGGAAAGTGGAGACTTTCAAAGCTAGACTTGTTGCAAAGGGTTTTCGTCAAAGACCAGGTGTGGACTATGACGAAACCTTTTCTCCAGTGGCTATGCTTAAATCCATCCGGATCATGCTTGCCATCGCTGCATATCATGATTACGAAATCTGGCAAATGGATGTTAAGACCGCCTTTCTAAATGGTGATTTAGAAGAGTGCGTGTACATGACTCAGCCAGAGGGCTTCGTAGACAGTGGGAGCAGCGGGAAGGTGTGCAAGCTGCTTAAATACATCTATGGATTAAAGCAAGCATCGCGGAGTTGGAACATCTGCTTTGACGTCGTTATCAAAGAGTTTGATTTCGTCAAAAACCCAGATGAACCTTGTATCTACAAGAAGGTAGCAGAGAGTAAGGTTGTCTTCCTCGTATTGTACGTGGACGACATACTCTTGATAGGAAATGATATTCCTATGCTGCAATCGGTCAAGCTCTTCTTATCACAAAGATTCTCGATGAAAGATCTTGGTGATGCCTCCTGCATATTGGGAATTAGGATCTATAGAGATAGATCCAAACGGATATTGGGATTGTCCCAATCCAGGTACATTGACACCATACTAAAGAGGTTTAGTATGGAAGAATCCAAGTGTGGGAACATGCCCACGATCTCTGGAGTCACTCTCTCCAAAGAGATGTCTCCCAAGACTGATTTGGAGAGAGCTCGCATGCAAGGGATACCCTATGCTTCGGCTGTAGGCTCTATCATGTACGCGATGCTATGTACCAGATCCGATGTAGCATACTCACTAAGTGTAGTGAGCAGGTATCAAGCTGATCCTGGAAAGAGTCACTGGACAGCTGTGAAGAGCATTCTCAAGTACTTACGAAGGACTAAAGAGATGCTCTTGGTGTATGGTAACGGAGAACTCCAAGTGGAGTCATTTACCGATTCGAGCTTCCAGAGTGATAAGGACGACTCTAAGTCGCAGTCGGGCTTTGTCTTTACCCTTTACGGAGGGGCGGTTAGCTGGAAGAGTTCCAAGCAGGAAACCGTGGCAGACTCGACGATGGAGGCTGAATACATCGCTGCCAACAATGCCGCTAAAGAGGCTGTCTGGATCAAGAAGTTCATTACTGAACTTGGTGTGGTTCCATCCATTGAGCATCCAATACCTTTGTATTGCGATAACAATGGAGCGGTGGCTTTGGCCAAGGAACCTAGGTCCCATCAGCGATCCAGGCATATTCTGAGGCGGTATCACCTGATCCGGGAGATAGTTGATCGCCGGGAGATCGAGGTCAGGAGGGTTGACACGAAGAACAACACGGCGGATCCACTCACGAAGGCCATTCCCCAGATACAGTTTGAGAGACTCTTCGGGATGCTCGGTATGCGATACTACAGCAGCTGGCCCTAGTGCAAGTGGGAGATTGTTAGTTGTATGTATGCCCTAGAGGCCAGTATTGTACAGATGATGTATATTATATTGGATGCTTGGACATATATAGAGATGACTTTCTTGCTCGATATGATAGTATGCTATCTGGTTGCTCTTTATCTTAACATGTACACTTGTCTCTTTAAACTGTCTTATAGTTACACGTTGATAAAGCCCTTAGGATGTGTACTTGACTGCCTGGACTATGATGCAGATCATACTAGTAGGGACATGGTAGTCCATAAGTACATCCTTCAAGGTCCCTAGTCATGGGTGTATCGAGACGGGGCATCGATATACCAGTGTAGACTAGCGTATACGCTTCTCGACCCATGAGATGGGCGATGGATGATCCCATATCCATTGGTGTTTGACATTAGAGATGGTGTACGGGTGCTCAGTGGAGACTGGTTACACTGGACGGACTCGCCGAGAACTCCCAGATGGTATTATAGCTCACGTCAGATGGCAGTTCTCAGGTGACACTTGTACAGGTTAGTCTGTAGACCCGAGATCGTCATAGAGTCTTGTGTGATTCACACTGTGCTTTGATCTCCACCTTACCACGTCCATGAGGGCGTGCAAAACGGTGGTCTTTGGGTACAGTCCCGAGTCACATGGAGGCAATGAGCGATAGGAGGGGTTTCGTCTCTCCCGGTATTGGGGGTTGATGTTGCGCTGTGCTCGATTGGCCGTAACAGGGAAGTCCCTGGCCAGGGCTGATCAGAGATTTGCTGGTAAGTGTTACCAGTAGTTTCTCGACCCGTTATGAGCCTCACATCGGCACGACTTATCGGTTATTGGGGTCTGACGTTTACCACCCCTAGACTTGATATGCGATATATCAGACGAACAGACCGGACTCTACGGTAAGTGTTACTGGTTGGATTCACAGGAGTGTGAGCGGGCTAGCTCGTCGATCTTCTGATCGCTCAATACCCGGATGGCCATTACATTTAGCAGACCGCTTGCGGCTTGTAGGTGCTTGATATGATCATCATCTGCTACCGGCGTATTGACGAGTCTTTAGAGTCCTACACAGAGGTTTCCTGGCTCAAGCGAAACGAAATAGGAGCGCATATGAGATATGTGCAGGACCGAGAATAATGCGTGTATGTGATACCGTATTTCATTCTCGCGATGGATGTATCGATTGGTTATATTCGATATAACCTAGATATCGAATCAAGGATTGATTCGATAAACCGATACATAGGATACTAGTCGGTTATATGTGATATGACTGGATCGTTAAATCAAGTGTTGATTTAATGATTTAATGTATAATTATATATTTGATATATTACTTTGCATTAGCTAGTATTAGTTCACTTTAAATGGATTTTCTCACTTGATGTGCAAGTTGTATATGTGATATACTTTTGTGCACATGTTTGTATCATGTTTGATGATGCTTGCTCATTTGGTTAAGTGTATAGAATTAAACCATGGTTAAGTTGATGATTAGGGTTTTGCTTTTTCATTTATTTATTTATTTGTTTATTTATTTATTTGGAAAAGATAAAGATGAGAATGGTGGCTTTCTTTGTTTCTTATTGAAGCTTCATGAAGCTTTGACTTAGTCACCATTCTTGTCTCATGCTTAACCCTAACCATTTGAACTAACCCTAGTTCATTCTCTACACTTAACTATGAGTAAGATTATGATAAGTTTTCATTTTCTTTTTCATTTTAGAACACTTATCATATTCTTTCTTCTTCATCTCCATCTTCTTCTTCAAGAAAAAGCTTAAGTCCATCAATGGCAACTTGAGCAAAAGTGAGAGAAATCCAAATCTAAAGTGAACCCACCTCCTATTTCTTCACCCTCTACCTCTTGCCAAGTAGTATAGGGTGTTTTCTTCACATGTTTCACAACTTGGTGAAGTCGGAGCTTGATCTTGTGAAGCCTCGACGTAGATCATCTTCGGCACGAAGCCGACGACCTTGCCCGCCCATTTCTCCGATGAAGCCGATGCTTGAGTTCGGGATTCGAGACGGACAGCGAGAGGACGTCTACGTGGAGCTAAGGAAGTGGATAACCGGATCTACAAAGGTTGTTGCTTCTTATCTTTAGTTAAGTTGTTAACTAGATTCGTATTTCGCCTAAACTTCTAGTCGACGATCCGTATTAGGGTTTCTCGGCACCCATAAAATTTGAAATTGGCATGGTTGATGCCTTGTGAGACCTCTATAGTATGCCTAGGATCCCTACAATGACCGAATCTTGAGAGATCGTCAGTGAATGTAACGAAGTACGAGGAACCATTCCTGGCATATGTAAACATGGGACCGCATACATCACTATGTATCAGTCCCAAGAGTTCCGTAACTCTTTCTCCCTGTCCTGTGAACGGAGTTTTGGTCATCTTGCCTTTGAGACATAATTGGCAAGTTTCATAAGATGAAAGTTCGAACGGATTCAAATATCCATCTTTATGTAACTTAGCTAGTCGTGTCACATTGATATGATCTAGGTTACAATGCCACAAGAAGGATTCGTTCATTTCTGAACTTTTCCTCTTTTGTGTGTTCTGTACGTTAAAAACTGTGTTTTGATTCAGAACGTATAATCCGTTACATAACGCACCAAACCCAATCAACACTTGATTTAGGTAAATGTTCATAACATTATTCTCTACTACACAGTTATATCCTTCTTTATCTAATAAAGAAATTGATATTAAATTGCATATCATAGAGGGTACGTAATAACAGTCATTCAGGATCAATGTATTCCCAGTTAGCAATACAAGGTGATATTCTCCAACTGCTTTGGCTGCAACAACCATTCCCTACTTTTAGAGAATGATGACATTTTCCCAGTTCTCTACCTTTCCTTAGCCCATGCAACAAATTGGATATATGGGATCCCGATCTGTTATCTATTACCCAAGACGTAGAGTGTACCGAGAAACTGTTTTCTGTAACTAACACACCTGAAGAAGATTCATCAACATGCTTATTCTTCGTTTGGGTTGCGTGGGAATCCGGATATGTTCCTATTTCCTGCTCGGACTTATAACACTTATAAGTTGGAGCGGAACTAACTTTTCCCTGCTCAGTATAACAAGTGGGTTCAGTCAATACATCCATATTATTATCTTGATTAAGGAGTGACATTGGTTGTTTCTTGGAGAGAGAGTGAGAAGGTAACGCGTTAGCTGCGCACTTTGCAAGATTAGATTGGTTATTATCTTATCTAATCAGGACATCTCCCACTGTTATTATCAAATCTTCCTTCAAACCCTAAAAGGTAAGACTAGCGGGGATTAGTTACACCTTACAAGTTAGGAAATCTTTCAGCCAGGCCAGTGCTTGTACTTTGAGGGAGGTTCCCCGTGCTTTCGCACGGATCTAATTAAAATAAACCTCATTTTCCCTGGGGCGTGACCCCGTTAACACCTTTCTAACCACCTACTTGATTGGTTAATTGTGATGTGTAAAATTTTTAGGGTTCCTAGGCACGCTAATGAGGTCTCACAAGGCATCAACCATGCCAATTTTAGTTTTACATGTGCCGAGAAACCCTATTACGGATCGTTAACTAGAATTTAGGCGAAACAAGCAACTAGTTAACAACTTAACTAAGTGAACGGAAATACAACCTTTGTAGATCCGGTTCTCCACCTCCATAGCTCCATGATGAAGTCTCCTTGCTGTCCAAATCGAATCCCGGGCTCTAGCGTCGGTTTCATCGGAGAAATGGGCAGGCTTGGTCGTCGGCTTCGATGCCGAAGACGATCTACGTTGAGGCATCATAAGATCAAGCTCCCACTTCACCAAGTCATGAAACTTGTGAAGAAAACACCCTATACTACTTGGCAAGAGGTAGAGGATGAAGAAATAGGAAGTGGGTTCACTTTAGAATTGGATTTCTCACTTGATTTCTTCACTTGCCATTGATGAGGCAAGCTTTCTTTTTGATGAAGATGAAGATGAAGATGAAGAAGAAAGAATATGATAAGTGTTGAATCATTTAGAAAATTAAAGAAATACTTATCATATACTAACCTTAGTTGAGTGTAGAGAATAGACCATGGTTAACTTGAATGGTTAGGGTTAAGTATAAGACAAGAATGATGACTTAGTCAAAGCTTCAAGAAGCTTCAACTAACAAACAAACCAATCCACCATTCATTTATCCTTTCCAAAAGGAAAAAGTAAATAAATAAATGAATAAATAAGTAATGGACAAACAAAACCCTAATCATTAGTTTAACCATGGTTTAATTCTTTACACTTAACCAAGTAAGCATGTATCATCAAACATGATACAATCAAGTGCACAAAAGTATATCACATATACAACTTGTGAACTACAAGTGAGAAAATCCATTTAAAGTGAACCAATACTAGTTAATGCAAAGTTATATATCAAATATATAATTATGCATTAAATCATTAAATCAACACTTGATTTAACGACCTGGTCATATCGCATATAACCGACTAATATTCAATGTATCGGCTTATCGAATCAATCCTTAATTCGATAACTAGGTTATATCGCATACAACCATTCGATACATTCATTGCGAGGATAGAATACGGTATCACATACACGCATTATTCTCCGTCCCGCACATATCTCATATGCGCTCCTATTTCGTTTCGCTTGAGCCAGGAAACCTCTGTGTAGGACTCTAAAGACACGTCAATACGCCGGTAGCAGATGATGATCATATCAAGCACCCACAAGCCGCAAGCGGTCTGCTAAACGTAACGGCCACCCGGGTTTTGAGCGATCAGAAGATCGACGAGCTAGCCCGCTCACACTCCTGTGAATCCAACCAGTAACACTTACCGTACAGTCCGGTCTCGTCGTCTGATATGTTGCATATCTCGCCTAGGGGTGGTAAACGTCAGACCCCAACAGCTCGATAAGTCGTGTCGATATGAGGTCTATAACAGTTCGAGAAACTACTGGTAACACTTACCAGTAAATCTCAGCAACCCAGGCCAGGGATTTCCGGTTATAGCCAATCGAACACAGCGCAACATCAACTCCCTATACCGGGAGAGACAAATCCCCTCCTATCGCTCATTGCCTCCATGTGATTCGGGACTGCACCCAAAAGCCACCGTTTTGCATGCCCTCTTGGACGTGGTAAGGTGGAAATCAAAGTACAGTGGGAACCACACAAGACTCTATGACGATCTCGGGTCAACAGACTACTCTGTACCAGTGTCACCAGATAACTGCCATCTGACGTAAGGTATAATACCATCTGGGAGTTATCGGCGAGTCCGTCCAGTATACCCAGTCTCCACTGAGCACCCGTACATCATCTCTGATGTCAAACACCAATAGATATGGGATCATCCATCGCCCATCTTGTATGGGTTAAAAAGGTATACGCTAGTCTACACTGGTATATCGATGCCCCGTCTCGATACACCGACGACTAGGGACCATGAAGGATGTACTTATGGACTACCATGTCCCCACTAGTATGATCTGCATCATAGTCCAGGTAGTCAAGTACACATCCTAAGGGCTTTACCAACATGTAACAGAGAGACAATCAGTATACACGTTAAGGTAAAGAGTAACCAGATAGCATACTATCATGTCGAGCAAGAAACTCCTCCCTATATATGTCCAAGCATCCACTACAATATACATCCTATGTATAGTAATGGCCTCTAGGGCTTACATATAACTAACAATCTCCCACTTGCACTAGGGCCATCTGATAGCAGTGGTTGTAGTATCTCATACTCAACCATCCCATAAAAGTCTCTCTGGGAAAAGGCCTTTGTGAGTGCATCCGCCATGTTGTCCTCTGAGTCTACTCTCCTAACCTCGATCACCCTGGAGATCAACCATCTCCATGATCAGGTGATACTGCCTTAGAATATGTCTGGATCACTGATGGGACCGGCGTTCCTTGGCATAAGCCACAACTCCATTGTCTCACAATGGTTGGAACGTAGTTCATCTCATGAACCAATATACACCCAAACATCCTCTTTGGTAGCATCTTGAGTAGCGATGTATCCTTCCTTTATCGTCTAGTTAGCCACGGTATCTAGCTTGGAACTCTTCCAACATACCATCCCTTAACTGAGGGTAAAGACAATGCCTGTGACTGACATTTAGTCGTCCTTATCATTCTGGAACCTTTCCAGTGATTCTCCCCAGAATCAATTGATACCATCTCACTACAACTAGTGAGAATCCTAACATCCAATTAGATCTATCTCATAGATCCAAAACACAGGATTTAGGAGGCATCACTTTGATCCTATATGGAGAATCATTGTGATAAGCGGAGATTGACCGAGCGTAGCATAGGAAACTGCTTCCCTATCTAGAGTATGTCATCCACGTTCTCTACGAGGATCGTTACTATACTCCCTACTACCTTTTTGTTTATACAAGGTTCATCTACCATTTTGATGATGTCAAACTCTCTGACTAACACATCAAAATAGATGTTCTAACTCCGCGATACCTGCTTTATCCTATAAACATCTTGTACACGTTTCCGCTGCTCCCACTGTCTACGAAGCCCTCTGGCTGTGTACTTATAGACTCACTCTTCTAAAACATTATTTAGAAAAGCAGTCATGACACCCAACCGCCAGATATCGTAGTCATGGTATGTAGCCATGGCAAGTAGGATCTGGATGGACTTAAGCATAGCCACTTGAAAAGGTTTCATCATTATCCACGCCTGGTCGATGACGAAAAAGCTTTAACAAGTCTAGCTTTGAAAGTCTCAACTTTTCCATCTACACCAAGTAATCTTCTCAAGATATACTTGCTCCTGATGGGGATTTGACCCTTCAGATATAGCAACCAAAGTCCATACTTTGTCGGTGTACATGGATTCCATCTCAGATCGCTAAGCATCCAGCCATTCTTACGGAGTCCCACTCCTGATGGCCAGCTCGAAACTAGTTGGGTCATCATCTTATGATGCAATCCTCGCTCTCACTGTCATAGAGAAACCGAAGTATCTCTCAGGCGGGTGATGAACCTTACTAGATCGGCGGAGAGGCTGAGGTTCGTTGGTAACTATTGAATCCTTTGGTTCTGTCAAATAATCAGCTGCAGTTTTGTATAGCTGGAACCTTTCCAGTTCTACATAACAGATCTTGCCTCGAGCTTGTCCGGATTTTGCTTTTCAAACATAGGCTGGACAACCCCAAATCTTAACTAACTTAAGAGATGGGCTCTTCCCTTATCATATCAAATATGAAGTGGTAGGTAACTGATTTGATTTGAACCATATTCAATAAGTATGCAGCTTCTCAAGTGCATAACTCCCCAAAAGGAAATAGGTAACTCAGTAGTAGTCATCATAGAGCACACCTTATTATATAGGGTGTGATTGCTCCACCCCGATATACCATCGTGCTATGGTGTATACGGAGGAGTAATGCTGAGAGAGAATCTCATTCTCCTTTAGAATAGTCCAGGATTTCCGTGCTCAAGTATTCTCCTCCTCGATCTCATCAAAGGACATAATACTTATACTCGTGTTTTGGTTTTCTACTTCTAAATCATATTCTGTGAATATCTCAAAAGGTTCGGACTTGTGTTTCAACAGGAACATATGTCTGAATCTTGAGAGATTATCAGAGAATGTAACGAAGTACAAAGTGTTAGTTATATGTATGCCCTAGAGGCCATTATTGTACATAGGATGTATATTGTAGTGGATGCTGGGACATATATAGGGAGGACTTTCTTGCTCGACATGATAGTATGCTATCTGGTTACCCTTTACCTTAACGTGTATGCTGATTGTCTCTCTGTTACATGTTGGTAAAGCCCTTAGGATCTGTACTTGACTACCCGAACTATGATGCGGATCATACTAGTGGGGACATGGTAGTCCATAAGTACATCCTTCAAAGTCCCTAGTCGTGGGTGTATCGAGACGGGGCATCGATATACTAGTGTAGACTAGCGCATACCTTCTCGACCCATACAGATGGGCGATGGATGATCCCATATCCATTGGTGTTTGACATCAGAGATGATATACGGGTGCTCAGTGGAGACTGGGTACACTGGACGGACTTGCCGAGAACTCCCAGATGGTATTATACCTTACGTCAGATGGCAGTTCTCTGGTGACACTGGTACAGAGTAGTCTGTTGACCCGAGATCATCATAGAGTCTTGTGTGGTTCCCACTGTGCTTTGATTTCCATCTTACCACGTCCAAGAGGGCATGCAAAACGGTGGTTTTTGGGTACAGTCCCGAGTCACATGGAGGTAATGAGCGATAGGAGGGGATTCGTCTCTCCCGGTATAGGGGGTTGATGTTGCGCTGTGTTCGATTGGCTATAACAGGAAATCCCTGGCCAGGGTTGCTGAGATTTACTGGTAAGTGTTACCAGTAGTTTCTCGAACAGTTATAGACCTCATATCGACACGACTTATTGAGCTATTGGGGTCTGACGTTTACCACCCCTAGGCGAGATATGCGACATATCAGACGATCAGACCGGACTGTACGGTAGTGTTACTGGTCGGATTCACAGGAGTGTGAGCGGGCTTGCTCGTCGATCTTCAGATCGCTCAATACCCGGGTGGCCGTTACGTTTAGCAGACCGCTTGCGGCTTGTGGGTGTTTGATATGATCATCATCTGCTGCCGGCGTATTGACGAGTCTTTAGAGTCCTACACAGAGGTTTCCTGGCTCAAGCGAAACGAAATAGGAGCGCATATGAGATATGTGCGGGACCGAGAATATTGCGTGTATGTGATACCGTATTCCATTCTCGCGATGAATGTATCGAATGGTTGTATGCGATATAACCTAGTTATCGATTCAAGCGTTGATTCGATAAACCGATACATTGAATACTAGTCGGTTGTGTGCGACATGACCGGATCATTGAATCAAGTGTTGATTTAATGATTTAATGCATAATTATATATTTGATATATTACTTTGCACTAACTAGTATTGGTTCACTTTAAACGGATTTTCTCACTTGGTTTGTGCACATTGTATATGTGATATACTTTTGTACACTTGTATGTATCATGTTTGATGATGCATGCTAACTTGTGTTTTGTGTAAAGTTTAAACCATGGTTATGTAATGGTTAGGGTTTACTTTTTCATATCCATTTATTTATTCATTTATTCATTTTGGAAAATGAAAAGCAAATGAGAAAATGGTGGCTTCTTTTGTTTTGTTCATGAAGCTTCATGAAGACTTTGACCAAGTGACCATTTTGTCTCATGCTTAACCCTAACCATCCCACTAACCATGATTTATTCTCTACACTTGACCATGGTTCAATTATGATATGTATTCTTTTTACTTTTCATTTTAATTTAACTTATCATAATAATTTCCTTCTTCTTCTTCATTTTCTTCAAGTGAAGAAAGCTTGCCCCATCAATGGCAAGTGATGGAAATGAGTGAGAAATCCAAAACTAAAGTCTACCCACTTCCTATTTCTTCATCCTCTACCTCTTGCCAAGTAGTAGAGTGTGTTTCCTTCACAAGTTTTCACGACTTGATGAAGGTGGAGCTTGATTTAGCGATGCCTCGACGTAGATCATCTTCGGCATGGACATCGACGACCTAGCTCGCTTATTCTTCGACGAAGCCGACGCTAGAGCCCGGGAGTTTACTTGGACAGCGAAGGCACTTCGTTGCGGAGCTATGGAGGTGGACAAACGGATCTACAAAGGTTGTATTTCCGTATTCCCTTAGTTAATTGTTAACTAGTTTACTTTTCGCCTAGACATCTAGCCATCGGTCCGTAGTCGGGTCTCTCGGCACCGTTAAAATTTTAATTTGGCATGATCGATGCCTTGTGAGACCTCACTAGTGTGCCTAGGAACCCTACAGTGGTATCAGAGCCTAGCTAGAGCCTTAAGCGAAGCGTAGACGGAATTTGAAGTCCGAACGACCCAAAACCGAAACCCAAAATATGCTCTCTGTACTTTTTTGAAAACAGTGAGTTTTTCCAAATTAAAAATTGCCAAAAAATTCCGCAGGGAATTACATGAGATACTGTGAAGCACGTGATCGTAATTCCACAACAGAGGCGCGGAACCGCGGCCCCCACCATGGGATGCGCGGCGGTTCCGCGGCCACTGTATTGAATTACAGCACGTGTCTTCTACAGTAACTCATGTCTTGTAGTGCTGAGTTTTCTGGGAATTTTTAATATTTATTCAAGAGTTGAATTTTTCTGCAGTTGTTTTGGGGATTCGGTGTTTCGATCGGGATATCAGATTTTGTCTATGTGGCTTTCCGGATAATTTTTAGAATATGTTAAAAAGTTCGACTGGATATAAATACCCAATTTTTCCCCTGTCGGGAAATTTCCAAGTGTTGGATTTTTCCGTAGTTTAACGACGTTCTAAGTAGTGCAAGTAACGCGATGGTCCCTCTAGAAGACAACAAACCTTAACTCGATTATGTGACCGTCTTGAACTGCCCTTTGAACCTTCGGGTTTGGGGCAGTACGGCGTGCCACATGTGAGGCGTTGGCTTGACCCTTCTACGGCTGGACCGTTGGTTCTGAGGCACGAACGGAATGTTGTTAGACTTATTTCATGTGTTGAGCTGTATCGAGAAAACTTGGGTGTTCGATTGTTCGATCGGAAAGTTTAACATTTTCTATTTATCTGGAATGGGATACAATAATTGGAATTCACAAAAAGTTATGAGATAACTGAATGAATATTATAAACATAGCAGTTTAGTCTCACTTGATCGGTTGCCACGGAATTTTGATGTGATCAAAAGTCCGTCGCAATCACGTAGCGTACGCGGATACTCGCCGGGTAAACTTAATAGACAGCTTCACTCCATAGCCCCGACCAAGTGACTGTAGGAGAACCCCGTCGCCGAAAGCATCCGTTCGGGTGCTCGCGGCAGCGGTGTTCCGCCTTGGTGCACTTCGTCGACGGTATCGGGGGTGCAGCCGCCTGGTAAAGTTTGCGACGAGCATTCGATCAGGATATCGGGAATCTTGTTGAATTGCCCGACTTGATATTGAAAAGTGTTTTCAATAATGAGACTAAAATGCGGGGTTTATAATTGTTAGGCATGCGATGTCTAAGTAATTCATTTGGTCAGGCATGCGATGTCTGAGGTGGTTGCGGATTCCAACTATTGTAGTTTTACACTTTATTTTCTGTGACCGTAAGTGTAATATGTGATATCGCCGGTTTCGTTGCTATATGTCAACGACAATTGGGATGCGCATATTTACTTACGTTGATGACATGTGATGTTATGTGTTGCTGGATATGTTATATTGGATCGTCGTGCTTGAATAGCCGGGGTTTTTTATGTGAGATGAGTGTTTTTCATTTTCATTCATGTAAAAACTTGTATGTAATATTCTTTTATTGGGGCACTTCCAGGTTGCGGAAGTTGTCTCCGTTTGTATATTATTTACTTTTCCGCACTAGGATAGACCCAAGGAGGAGGGCACAAGTAACCGGGTTCTGGAGTCCAGTTGGAGACCAACTCGAGGAGTCGAGTCCGGGTCTCCTAACTCCAGAATTGGTAGGGTTGCTTGCCGCTCTCGTAGGGGTCTAGGGGTGTGGGTTTGGCTATTCATCACGACCGTGGAATCCGTGTTTTATACTGGCTCGTATTGAAAACACGGACGTCCTAGTATATCCAATATTTCATATGTTTCTTCTGCTGCGATATCTGTGATGTGATCATGTGATGTTCTGAGACAGATATTATATATAGTATATATGATATATTATATAGGCGTTACTTATGTTTTACACCAGCGCTAGTCCTGCCCCACTCTGCCGTTAGTTACCTAACCTAACGGTGCATGAGGGGACATCGAGGCGAATGCGGATGGCATAAGCGTACGTTATATTTATCTGTGATGGTTAGGTGGACTTAAATGATGGGATATTCATTAATGAGATTAATGAAAGAAAATAAACCTAATTGATGTTGTGGAATCGAATTTCAAAATAAAACAGGTAGCTACAGTTCTTGCTTTGCATCGCGGTGTTCATTATAGAACATCCAGCACCTTATTCGATAGGGAAAGGACCGAGATCCCTTCACCGGGAGTGACTCCTTTAGCAATAACTGGCAGATGCTACAACCCTCGGTTTGTCTTTGATCGCTTCTATAGTTTCCGCTTTGCACAGTGATATATATGATATATCCCGCACCTCATTCGACGAGGAAAGGGCCGACGATCCCTTCACCGGGAGTGACCCCTTTAGCAAAACTAGAAAAGCCTCAAAAACATTCCATTTAAAAACCATTTGATTCCGCAACGAGATCAAGTTCAAAGCGTCAAAGGTTTTCACAAAAACCAGCCGCAACCCTCCGTCATTTTAGGAAGTAGAGTACTTAGTATTCATGCTGTGTTTGTTGACCATAGTCAAGGCACAGTGTATGGTAGCTAAGTGATGTCTTCCTACACCGCATATGATGCGATTAGTTAGGACAGTCATGTGGCTTTGTTGACCTTAGCCAAGGGTCATGTGGGTGGGTCTAATTAATCACGAAATGACGGGTAGAACTTGACTAGTACCTATGATTTGTTGACCTTAGCCAAGGTCATAGGTGCTAGGGGTAAAAACCTTTATCGGGAGTTTCAAGTGTTGAAATTTGCAATGAGATTGTATACCTTCTATATGATAGTTGGATCCCGATACCCACTGCGAGTAATTGTTACTCCTGGGAGAGTTTTGCACTTTACAATTAGCCGATCAAGTAGGTGTCTAGAAAGGTGTCAACGGGATTACGCCTCTGGGAAAACGAGGTTTTCATTAATTAGGTTCGTGCGAAAGCACGGGGGACCTCCCTCAAAGTACCGACACTGGCCTGGCTGAAAGATTGGCGAACTTGTAGTGTGTAATTAATCCCGGCTAGTCTTTCCTTTTAGGGTTTGAAGGAAGATTTGATAAAAACCAGTGGGAGCCATCCTGATTAGATAAAATAATAACCAATCTATTCTTGCAAGAGCGCACGCTGAGTGTTTTTTCTTCTCTCTCTCTCCAGGTAGCGACCATATCACGCCTTAATTAAGATAACAATACGGATTATTGACCGAACCCGCTTGTTATACTGAGCTGGGGAACGTTGGTCCCGCTCCAACTTATAATTGTTATAAGACAGAGCAGGATATTGGGGATTACCAGGATTCCCGTGCCGCCCAAACGAAGAGAGTGCATGCTGATGCATCATCTTCGGGTGTGTTCATTATGCAGAACTGTTTCTCTGTATCCTCTACGTCCTGGGTATGTGATACCAGATCAGGATCCCAGATATGTAATCTGTTACATAGGGCTACAGAAAGGTAGAGAACTGAGAACGGGTGATAAGTTTCATGAGGCAGAAAACGGGGCAAGTGTTGCAGCCAAGTCTGTTGGTCACTGTCACCCTGTATTACCAATACATTGATTCTGAACGAATGTTGTTAGATACCGAACCTGATATACAAAATCATATCAGTCTCTTTATTAGTAAAGAAATGATAAAATTTTGTATTGTTGGATAATGTTTTGAACATTTCCTATATCAAAAGTTGATCGGTTCAGGCACGTTATCTAAAAGCATTAATGTTCTAAATCAAACTACAGTTCTTCGTATACAGAACACACACAAGAGGAAGAGTTCAGAGATGAGCGAATCCTTCTTGAGGTATTGTAGACTAGGTCATATCAATGCGACCCGACTAGCTGAAGTTACATATAGATGCATATTTAAATCAGTTTGAATTTACATCTTGTGAAACTTGCCAGTCATGTCACAAAGATATAATGACACCAGCTCTGTTTATTGGAAACAGAGAAAGAGTTAATGAACTCTTGGGATGATACATGTTGATGTATGTAGGTCCCCTGTCTACACAAGCCAGGATTGGTTCTTTATACTTCATTACGTTCTCTGATGATCTCTTTAGATTCAGACATATGTTCCTGTTGAAACACAAGTCCGAACCTTTTGAGATATTCACAGAATATAAGTTAGAAGTAGAGAACCAAAATACGGGTATAAGTATTATGTCCTATGATGAGATCAGGGAAGAGAATACTTGAGCACGGAATTCTTGGACTATTCTAAAGGAGAATGAGATTCTCTCTCAGCATTACTCCTCCGTATACACCATAGCACGATGGAATATCGGGGCGGAGCAATCACACCTTATATGATAAGGTGTGCTCTATGATGAGTACTACTGAGTTACCTATTTCCTTTTGGGAGTTATGCACTTGAGAAGCTGCATACCTATTGAATAGGGTTCCAATCAAATCAGTTGCCTACCGCTTCATATGTGATATGGAAAGGGAAGAGCCCATATCTTAAGTTGATTAAGATTTGGGGTTTTCCGGGCTATGTCTAAAAGCATAATCCGGGCAAGCTCGAGGCAAGATCTGCTATGTAGAACTGGAAATGTTCCAGCTATACAAACTGCAGCTGATGATTTGGTAGAACTAAAGGATTCAATAGTAACCAACGAACCTCAGCCTCTCCGCCGATCTAGTAGGTTTCCTCACCCACCTGAGAGATACTTCGGTTTCTCTATAATAGTGGGAGCGAGGATTGCATCATGAGATGATGACCCAACTAGTTTCGAGCTGGCCATCAGGAGTAAGACTCTGTAAGAATGGCTGGATGCTTAGCGATCTGAGATGGAATCCATGTACACCAACAAAGTATGGACTTTGGTTGCTATATCTGAAGGGTTGAATCCCCATCAGGAGCAAGTATATCTTGAGAAGATTACTTGGTGTAGATGGAAAAGTTGAGACTTTCAAAGCTAGACTTGTTAAAGGTTTTCGTCATTGACCAGGCGTGGATAATGATGAAACCTTTTTCAAGTAGCTATGCTTAAGTCCATCCAGATCCTACTTACCACGGCTACATACCATGACTACGATATCTGGTGGTTGGGTGTCATGACTGCTTTTCTAAAATGATGTTTTGGAAGAGAGCGTCTGTAAGTACACAGCCAGAGGGCTTCGTAGACAGTGGGAGCAGCGGAAACGTGTGCAAGATGCTTTATAGGATAAAGCAGGCATCGCGGAGTTGGAACATCTGTTTTGATGGATTAGTCAAAGAGGTTGACATCATCAAAATGGTAGATGAACCTTGTATATACAAAAAGGTAGTAGGGAGTATGGTGACGATCCTCGTAGAGTACGTGGATGACATACTCTTGATAAGGAAGGAGTTTCCTATGCTACGCTCGATCAATCTCCGCCTATCACCATAATTCTCCATATAGGATCAAAGTGATACCTACTAAATCCTGGATTTTGGATCTATGAGATAGATCTAATTGGATGTTAGCATTCTTACTAGTTGTAGTGAGATAGTATCAACCGATCCTGGGGAGAATCACTGGAAGGGTTCCAGGGTGATAATGACGACTGAATTTCAGTCACAGGCATTGCCTTTACCCTCAGTAAAGGGACGGTATGTTGGAAGAGTTCCAAGCTAGATACCGTGACATACTAGACGATAAAGGCTGGATACATCGCTACTTAAGATGCTACCAAAGAGGCAGTCTGGGTGTATATTAGTTCATGAGATGAACTTCGTTCCTACCATTGTGAGACAATGGAGTTGTGGCTTATGCCAAGGAACGCCGGTCCCATCAGGGATCCAGACATATTCTAAGGCAGTATCACTTGATCATGGAGATGGTTGATCTCCAGGGAGATCGAGGATAGGAGAGTAGACTCAGAGGACAACACAGCGGATCCACTCACAAAGGCCTGTTCCCAGAGAGAGATTTTTATGGGATGGTTGAGTATGAGATACTGCAACCACTGCTACAGATGGCCCTAGTGCAAGTGGGAGATTGTTAGTTATATGTATGCCCTAGAGGCCATTACTGTACATAGGATGTATATTGTAGTGGATGCTGGGACATATATAGGAAGGACTTTCTTGCTCGACATGATAGTATGCTATCTGGTTACCCTTTACCTTAACGTGTATGCTGATTGTCTCTCTGTTACATGTTGGTAAAGCCCTTAGGATCTGTACTTGACTACCTGAACTATGATGCGGATCATACTAGTGGGGACATGGTAGTCCATAAGTACATCCTTCAAAGTCCCTAGTCATGGGTGTATCGAGACGGGGCATCTATATACCAGTGTAGACTAGCGCATACCTTCTCGACCCATACAGATGGGCGATGGATGATCCCATATCCATTGGTGTTTGACATCAGAGATGATATACGGGTGCTCAGTGGAGACTGGGTATACTGGACGGACTCGCCGAGAACTCCCAGATGGTATTATACCTCACGTCAGATGGCAGTTCTCTGGTGACACTGGTACAGAGTAGTCTGTTGACCCGAGATCGTCATAGAGTCTTGTGTGGTTCCCACTGTGCTTTGATTTCCATCTTACCACGTCCAAGTGGGCGTGCAAAACGGTGGTTTTTAGGTACAGTCCCGAGTCACATGGAGGCAATGAGCGATAGGAGGGGATTCGTCTCTCCCGGTATAGGGGGTTGATGTTGCGCTGTGTTCGATTGGCTATAACAGGAAATCCCTGGCCAGGATTGCTGAGATTTACTGGTAAGTGTTACCAGTAGTTTCTCGAACAGTTATAGACCTCATATCGACACGACTTATTGAGCTATTGGGGTCTGACGTTTACCACCCCTAGGCGAGATATGCGACATATCAGACGATCAGACCGGACTGTACGGTAGTGTTACTGGTCGGATTCACTGGAATGTGAGCCGGCTTGCTCGTCGATCTTCAGATCGCTCAATACCCGGGTGGCCGTTACGTTTAGCAGACCGCTTGCGGCTTGTGGGTGTTTGATATGATCATCATCTGCTGCCGGCGTATTGACGAGTCTTTAGAGTCCTACACAGAGGTTTCCTGGCTCAAGCGAAACGAAATAGGAGCGCATATGAGATATGTGCGGGACCGAGAATAATGCGTGAATGTGATACCGTATTCCATTCTCGCGATGAATGTATCGAATGGTTGTATGCGATATAACCTAGTTATCGATTCAAGCGTTGATTCGATAAACCGATACATTGAATACTAGTCGGTTGTGTGCGACATGACCGGATCATTGAATCAAGTGTTGATTTAATGATTTAATGCATAATTATATATTTGATATATTACTTTGCACTAACTAGTATTGGTTCACTTTAAACGGATTTTCTCACTTGGTTTGTGCACATTGTATATGTGATATACTTTTGTACACTTGTATGTATCATGTTTGATGATGCATGCTAACTTGTGTTTTGTGTAAAGTTTAAACCATGGTTATGTAATGGTTAGGGTTTACTTTTTCATATCCATTTATTTATTCATTTATTCATTTTGGAAAATGAAAAGCAAATGAGAAAATGGTGGCTTCTTTTGTTTTGTTCATGAAGCTTCATGAAGACTTTGACCAAGTGACCATTTTGTCTCATGCTTAACCCTAACCATCCCACTAAGCATGATTTATTCTCTACACTTGACCATGGTTCAATTATGATAAGTATTCTTTTTACTTTTCATTTTAATTTAACTTATCATAACAATTTCCTTCTTCTTCTTCATTTTCTTCAAGTGAAGAAAGCTTGCCCCATCAATGGCAAGTGATGGAAATGAGTGAGAAATCCAAAACTAAAGTCTACCCACTTCCTATTTCTTCATCCTCTACCTCTTGCCAAGTAGTAGAGTGTGTTTCCTTCACAAGTTTTCACGACTTGATGAAGGTGGAGCTTGATTTAGCGATGCCTCGACGTAGATCATCTTCGGCATGGACATCGACGACCTAGCTCGCTTATTCTTCGACGAAGCCGACGCTAGAGCCCGGGAGTTTACTTGGACAGCGAAGGCACTTCGTTGCGGAGCTATGGAGGTGGACAAACGGATCTACAAAGGTTGTATTTCCGTATTCCCTTAGTTAATTGTTAACTAGTTTACTTTTCGCCTAGACATCTAGCCATCGGTCCGTAGTCGGGTCTCTCGGCACCATTAAAATTTTAATTTGGCATGATCGATGCCTTGTAAGACCTCACTAGTGTGCCTAGGAACCCTACACAAAGAACCAGTCCTGGCATATGGAGACAGGGGACCTTACATACATCAACATGTATCATCCCAAGAGTTTACTAACTCTTTCTCTGTTTCCAGTAAACAGAGCTATGGTCATCTTATCTCTGTGACATGACTGGCAAGTTTCACAAGATGTAAATTCAAACTAATTTAAATATGCATCTATATGTAACTTCAGCTAGTCGGGTCGCATTGATATGACCTAGTCTACAATACCTCAAGAAGGATTCGTTCATTTCTGAACTCTTCCTCTTTTGTGTGTTCAGTATACTAAAGAACTGTAGTTTGATTTAGAACATCAATGGTTTTAGATAACGTGCCTGAACCGATCAACTTTTGATATAGGAAATGTTCAAAACATTATCCAACTATACAAAATTATATCCTTTCTTTACTAATAAAGAGACTGATATGATTTTGTATATCAGGTTCGGTATCTAATAACATTCGTTCAGAATCAATGTATTTGGAATACAGGGTGATAGTGACCAACAGACTTGGCTGCAACACTTGCCCTGTTTTCTGCCTCATGAAACTTATCACCCGTTCTCAGTTCTCTACCTTTCTGTAGCCCTATGTAACATATTTCATATCTGGGATCCTGATCTGGTATCAAATACCCAGGATGTAGAGGATACAGAGAAACAGTTCTTTGTAATGAACACACCAGAAGAAGATGCATCATATGCACTTTGTTCATTTGGGCGACATAGGAATTCTGGTATTCCCCAATTTCCTGCTCTGTCTTATAACAATTATAAGTTGGAGCGGGACCAACGTTCCCCAGCTCAGTATAACAAGCGGGTTCGGTCAATATCCGTATTATTATCTTGATTAAGGCGTGATATGGTCGCTACCTCGAGAGAGAGAGAAGAAAACACTCAGCGTGCGCTCTTGCAAAAATAGATTGGTTATTATTTTATCTAATCAGGATGGCTCCCACTGTTTTTATCAAATCTTCCTTCAAACCCTAAAAGGAAAGACTAGCCGGGATTAATTACACACTACAAGTTCGCCAATCTTTCAGCCAGGCCAGTGTCGGTACTTTGAGGGAGGTCCCCCGTACTTTCGCACGAACCTAATTAATGTAAACCTCGTTTTCCCAGAGGCGTAACCCCGTTGACACCTTTCTAGACACCTACTTGATCGGCTAATTGTAATGTGTAAAACTCTCCCAGGAGTAACAATTACTCGCAGCGGGTATCGGGATCCAACTATCTCATAGAAGGTATGCAATCTCATTGCAAATTTCAACACTTGAAATTCCCGATAATATTTTGCCCTAAGCGATCTATGACCTTGACTGAGTCAACAAATCATAGACCACAAGTAAAGTTCAACCCGTCATTTCTCAATTGAATTAAACCCACCCGCACGACCCTTGACTGAGTCAACAAGGCCGCACGACTACCCTAATCCAATCGCATCATATGCTTTGCAGATAAGCACTAATCAGCTACCGGACACTACGCCTTGACTGAGTCAACAAACGCAGCACGAATACTAACCAGGACTTATCTGAAATGACGGAGGGCTACGACAGGTTTTTAAGAAAACCTTTTGCGTAATGAACTTGATATCGTTGTAGAATCAAATGATTTTAAAATGGAGTGCATTGGAGGCTTTTCTAGTTTTGCTAAAGGAGTCACTCCCGGTGAAGGGATCGTCGGTCCTTTCCTCATCGAATGAGGTGCGGGATATATCATATATATCACTGTGCAAAGCAAAAACTCTTAAAAGCAATCAAAAGACAAACCGAGTGTGTAGCATTTGCCAGTTATTGCTAAAGGAGTCACTCCCGGCGAAGGGATCTCGGTCCTTTCCTTATCGAATAAGGTGCAGGATATATCATATATACCGCTGTGCAAAGCAAGAACTGTAGCTACCTGTTTTATTTTTTGAAATTCGATTCTACAACATCTTAGGTTTCTTTTATTTTCATTAATCACATTAATGAAGTCCCATCATTTATGTACCTAAACATCACAGATAAATACGACGTACACTTATGCCATCCGCATTCGCCTCGATGTCCCCTCGTGCACCGTTAAGTTAGGTAACTAACGGCAGAGCGGGGCAGGGCTAGCGCGGGTGTAAAACATAAGTAACGTCTATATAATATATCATATATACTATATACTGTATCTATCACAGAACATCACATGATCACATCACAGATATCACAGCAGAAGAAACATATGAAATATTGGATATACTAGGACGTCCGTGTTTTCAATACGAGCGAGTATAAAACACGGATTCCACGGTCGCGATGAATAGCCAAACCCACACCCCTAGACCCCTACGAGAGCGGCAAGCAACCCTACCAATTCTAGAGTTAGGAGACCCGGACTCGACTCCTCGAGTTGGTCTCCCATTGGACTCCAGAACACGGTTACTTGTGCTCCCCTCCTTGGGTCTATCCTAGTGCGGAAAAGTAAATAATATACAAATGGTAACATCATCCGCAATCTGGAAGTGCCCCAATAAAAGAATATTACATACAAGTTTTTACATGAATGAAAAAAAAAAACACTCATCTCAAATAAAAAACCCCGGCTATTCAAACACGACGATCCAATATAACATATCCAGCAACTTATAACGTCACATGTCATCAACGTAAGTAAATATGCGCATCCCAATTGTCGTTGACATATAGCAACGAAACCGGCGATATCACATATTACACTTACGGTCACAGAAAAGAAAGTGTAAAACTACAACAGTTGGAATCCGCAACCTCCATAGACATCGCATGCCTAATCAAATGAATTCCTTAGACATCGCATGCCTAACAATTATAAATCCCGTATTTTAGTCTCATTATCGAAAACCCTTTTCAATATCAAGTCGGGCAATTCAACAAGATTCCTGACATATTGATCGAATGCTCGTCGCAAATTTTAATAGGCGGCCGCACCCCCGATACCGTCGACGAAATGCACTAAGGCGGAACACCGCTGCCGCGAGCACCCGAACGGATGCTTTCGGCGACGGGGTTCTCCTACAGTCACATGGTTGGGGCTATGGAGTGAAGCTGTCTATTAAGTTTACCCGGCGTGTATCCGCGTAAGCTACGTGATTGCGAAGGACTTTTGATCACATCAAAATTCCGTGGCAACCGATCAAGTGAGACTAAACTACTAGATATATAACATTCATTCAGTTATCTCATAACTATTTGTGAATTCCAAATGTTGTATCACATTCCGGATAAATAGAAAATATTAAACTTTCCGATCGAACAATCGAACACCCAGGTTTTCCCAATACAGCTCAACACATGAAATAAGTCTAAAAACATTCAGTTCATGCCTCAGTACCAACGGTCCAGCCGTAGAAGGGTCAAGCCAACGCCTCACATGTGGCACGCCGTACTGCCCCAAACCCTAAGGTTCAAAGGGCAGTTCAAGACGGTCACATAATCGAGTTAAGGTTTGTTGTCTTCTAGAGGGACCATTGCGTTACTTGCACTACTTAGAACGTCCTTAAACCACAGAAACATCCAACACTTGAAAATTTTCCGGCGGGGAAAAAGTGGGTATTTATATCCGGTCGAACTCTTTAACATATTCTAAAATATCCGAAAAGCCACATAGACAAAGTCTGATAATCCGATCGAATCATCTATGCTCCAAAACACCCCAGAAAACTCAACTCTTGAGTTCAAATTAAAAATTCCCAGAAAACTCAACACCTGAAAACATGAATTACTATGCAAAATTTATAAAATAATGTGAAAAAATGGCCGCGGAACCGCCGCACAAGCCATGCTTGTGCCGCGGTTCCGCCGCGCTTTAGATGGATCTTTGGGTAATTTTTGCACCGTAATTCTTAGAATTCCCTGCTGAATTTTTTAAGCATTTTTAATCTGGAAAAAACCCAGTTTTTGAAAAAATTCCAGAGAGCATTTTGGAATTGGGGTTTCGGTTCGATCGGACTTCAAACTCCGTCTACGCATCGCCTAAGGCTCTAGCTAGGCTCAGATACCACTGTAGGGTTCCTAGACACGCTAATGAGGTCTCACAAGGCATCAACCATGCCAATTTTAGTTTTACATGTGCCGAGAAACCCTAATACGGATCGTTAACTAGAATTTTAGGCGAAACAAGCAACTAGTTAACAACTTAACTAAGTGAACGGAAATACAACCTTTGTAGATCCGGTTCTCCATGTCCATAGCTCCATGATGAAGTCTCCTTGCTGTCCAAATCGAATCCCGGGCTCTAGCGTCGGTTTCATCGGAGAAATGGGCGGGCTTGCTCGTCGGCTTCGATGCCGAAGATGATCTACGTCGAGGCATCACAAGATCAAGCTCCCACTTCACCAAGTCATGAAACTTGTGAAGAAAACACCCTATACTACTTGGCAAGAGGTAGAGGATGAAGAAATAGGAAGTGGGTTCACTTTAGAATTGGATTTCTCACTTGATTTCTTCACTTGCCATTGATGAGGCAAGCTTTCTTTTTGATGAAGATGAAGATGAAGAAGAAAGAATATGATAAGTGTTGAATCATTTAGAAAATTAAAGAAATACTTATCATATACTAACCTTAGTTGAGTGTAGAGAATAGACCATGGTTAACTTGAATGGTTAGGGTTAAGTATAAGACAAGAATGATGACTTAGTCAAAGCTTCAAGAAGCTTCAACTAACAAACAAACCAATCCACCATTCATTTATCCTTTCCAAAAGGAAAAAGTAAATAAATAAATGAATAAATAAGTAATGGATAAACAATACCCTAATCATTAGTTTAACCATGGTTTAATTCTTTACACTTAACCAAGTAAGCATGTATCATCAAACATGATACAATCAAGTGCACAAAAGTATATCACATATACAACTTGTGAACTACAAGTGAGAGAATCCATTTAAAGTGAACCAATACTAGTTAATGCAAAGTAATATATCAAATATATAATTATGCATTAAATCATTAAATCAACACTTGATTTAACGACCCGGTCATATCGCATATAACCGACTAATATTCAAAGTATCGGTTTATCGAATCAATCCTTAATTCGATAACTAGGTTATATCGCATACAACCATTCAATACATTCATCGCGAGGATAGAATACGGTATCACATATACGCATTATTCTCGGTCCCGCACATATCTCATATGCGCTCCTATTTCGTTTCGCTTAAGCCAGGAAACCTCTGTGTAGGACTCTAAAGACTCGTCAATACGCCGGTAGCAGATGATGATCATATCAAGCACCCACAAGCCGCAAGCGGTCTGCTAAACGTAACGGCCACCCGGGTATTGAGCGATCAGAAAATCGACGAGCTAGCCCGCTCACACTCCTGTGAATCCAACCAGTAACACTTACCGTACAGTCCGGTCTCGTCGTCTGATATGTCGCATATCTCGCCTAAGGGTGGTAAACGTCAGACCCCAACAGCTCGATAAGTCGTGTCGATATGAGGTCTTTAACAGTTCGAGAAACTACTGGTAACACTTACCAGTAAATCTCAGCAACCCTGGCCAAGGATTTCCGGTTATAGCCAATCGAACACAGCACAACATCAACTCCCTATACCGGGAGAGACGAATCCCCTCCTATCTCTCATTGCCTCCATGTGATTCGGGACTGTACCCAAAAGCCACCGTTTTGCACGCCCTCTTGGACGTGGTAAGAGGGAAATCAAAGCACAGTGGGAACCATACAAGACTCTATGATGATCTCGGGTCAACAGACTACTCTGTACCAGTGTCACCAGAGAACTGCCATCTGACGTAAGGTATAATACCATCTGGGAGTTATCGGCGAGTCCGTCTAGTGTACCCAGTCTCCACTGAGCACCCGTACATCATCTCTGATGTCAAACACCAATGGATATGGGATCATCCATCGCCCATCTTGTATGGGTCGAGAAGGTATACGCTAGTCTACACTGGTATATCGATGCCCCGTCTCGATACACCCACGACTAGTGACCATGAAGGATGTACTTATGGACTACCATGTCCCCACTAGTATGATCTGCATCATAGTCCAGGTAGTCAAGTACACATCCTAAGGGCTTTACCAACATGTAACAGAGAGACAATCAGTATACACGTTAAGGTAAAGAGTAACCAGATTGCATACTATCATGTCGAGCAAGAAAGTCCTCCCTATATATGTCCAAGCATCCACTACAATATACATCCTATGTATAGTAATGGCCTCTAGGGCATACATATAACTAACAAAATTCTCCCAGGAGTAACTCTTACTCGCAGTGGGTATCGGGATCCAACTATCTCATAGAAGGTATGCAATCTCATTGCAAATTTCAACACTTGAAATTCCCGATAAAATTTTGCCCTTAGAAACTTATGACCTTGGCTAAGGTCAACAAATCATAAGTGCTAGCCAAGTTCAATCCGTCATTTCCTGATTTGAATTAAACTCAGACGTACGACCCTTGGTTAAGGTCAACAATGTCGTATGACTACCTTAACTCAATCGCATCATATGCAGCAGATAAGCCCTTATTAGCTACCGCACACTACGCCTTTGCTAAGGTCAACAAACGTAGCACGAATACTAAGCAGTACTTATCTGAAACGACGGAGGGCTACGACAGGTTTTTATGAAAACCTTTTGCGTAATGAACTTGATATCGTTGCAGAATCGTGTGATTTTGAAAAGGAGTGTTTTTTAGGTTTTTACTAGTTCCGCTAAAGAGGTCTCTCCCGGTGAAGGGATCTTGGCAGTTTCCTCATCGAATGAGGTGCTGTATATTCTACAAGGAATACCGCTATGCAAAGTATGAACTCAAAAAGCAATCAAAAACAAAATCGAGTAGGTGTAGCATCTGCTAGTTTCGCTAAAGAGGTCACTCCCGGTGAAGGGATCTCGGCTCTTTCCTTATCGAATAAGGTGCGGGATATTCTATAAGGAATACCGCTATGCAAAGAAAAAACTAGAGCTACCCTTTTTGAAAATTTGATTCTACAACATCATTTTGGTTTCTTTTCGTTCATTAATCTCATTAATGAAGTCCCATCAATTAAGCTTCCTAAGCAACACAGAAGAAACGGAAATACAACGTATGCTTATGCCATCCGCATTCGCCATAGTGTCCCGTTATGCACCGTTAGGTTACTTAACTAACGGCATAACGGGGCAGGACTAGCGCGGTTGCAAAACATAATCAACGTTTATTATATATCATATATACAATAATAAAGCATTCGTCTCATGCATATAAAGTGATCACATCACAGAATAACAGCAACAGAAGATAACATATGAAATATTGGATATACTAGGAATTTCGTGTTTTAAGTTAAGACAGTATAAAACACGGATTCCACGGTCGTGATGAATAGCCAAACCCACATCCCTAGACCCCTACAAGAGCGGCAAGTAACCCTACCAATTCTAGAGTTAGGAGACCCTGACTCGACTCCTCGAGATGGTTTCCCACTGGACTCTAGAACCCGGTTACTTGTGCTCCCCTCCATGGGCCTATCCTAATGCAGAAAAGTAAATAATATACAACAATGGTTACATCATCCTCAACCCGGAAGTGCCCCAATAAAAGAATATTACATACAATGAATTTTACATGAATGAAAATAAAAACTCTCATCTCACATAAAAACCCCGGCTATTCAAAATACGACGATACAATATAACATATCCAAGCAACACATAACATCACATGTCATCAAATAGCTAGACGATGTTAAACATTCCGATCGAATCAACAAACACCCAAAATTACCCAAAAAGCTCAACGCTTAAGCGTAGTTTAAAATTACTCAGTACATGCCACAGCTCCTATGAACCAGCCGTAGAAGGGTCAACCAATGCCTCACAAGTGGCACCGCTGAACTGCCATAAACCCTAGGATTTAGTGGTGGTTCTGACGGTCACATAATCGAGTTAAGCTTTCGTTCTTTTAGAGGGTCCACAGTATCGCTTGCACGATTTTTGAATGTTCGATATCTCGGAAAAAATCCAACTCTTGGAAAATTTTCCGGCAAGGGTTAAAATGGGTATTTGATATCTGTTCGAACTTTTTAACACCTTCTAAAGTAACCCGAAAAACTGTTAGAATTACGACTACGAAACACTCCGAGTTGCCTTTGTAGAAAGTTATCATCACATGAAAATTTAGCAAAATCAAACAACACTTGAAACACCAAAACCCAGAGACCAGAACACAAAAAAATTTTGAACCCAGAATTCCCTTAAGGGGCCGGCCTGCTCGGAATTTAGGGTATAGTGCTCGGCCAAAATCCAGCCGTTTGGGTTCATATTTCTTCTGTGTTCATCTAATGTCCCATACAACATTTTGCAGTTGTTTAAAAAATTTTAGAGCTCATTTAAAAATCGACAGAAACTGTGTTTTCGTGTTTCAAGTTTCGGAGCAGTTTCGGTTTCGTAATCTAACAAAAATTGTCTAAATCTTTAGCTTGGCTCTGATACCACTGTAAGGTTCCCTAGCACGACAACATGGTTTCAGGAGGTATCGTCCATGCCATTTTCAAAAAATTGTCATGCTAAGCAACCCTAAACTAAGAATCTTTAACGAGAGATTTAAACAATAGCTAATGTAAACTACATTACATCTAAAGAGAATAAGAATACAACCTTTGTAGACGGTCCTTCTCTTCACTTTCTCCATGTATGTCACGACCCGAAATGGCACGTGACTGGCACTTGAATCATATAAAGTCTATAGGACCCATCTAATTCAAGTAAGACAAGAAATCCCAGAAATCTAAACCATTTAAAATAAGAAGTGAAGAAATCATGTTTTAAAACAAGGGGTTTTAATTAACATAAGCCGAATATGCATTTTAAAATCTCAAGTCTTTTCTGAAAATTTCAGCAGAGTTTCCTTTGTAAATACTGGCCCCAAACGGGATACAACATGAATAATATATGCACAATGATAAAAGGCATTCCCAAGCGGGAGCTAGCTCTTCGTCAATCGACGGTCACAACCACGCAAGCAATATAATATACAACGCCCAAGGGTAAGGATTAAAACTCAAAAGAAAACTCAAAATTATCATGAAAACCATAATACTACAAAGCGCGACTCTAAGGTAGAAATAATACACAACTGGTTTTCTAAGTCTGAAATAAATATACAAGTCTGATTGATGGAATTTCTAGATACAACAACGAAAATAAATAAGTACAATGGGGGTCACGATGCGAGTGAACCCACCTACCAAAGCAATCACCCAGAAAGGAAGCAGTGTGCCAGAAAGACGCAATGAAACCTGTACGGCAAAACCTGCAAGAAACTGTGGCACAACGGGGGTTTGTTGCCAACTCGTGAGTAGAAAACATCACAGAGCAGAAATCGTATGTATGACTCAATCCTAGGTCAATACGATCAGTAATAATGTATATCCCCAATATGATAAAGTCTGAAGTATGATATGGTGGCAACGGTAAACATCTATACTGTAAGTCTACGTTGCTCACCCCGGTTCTTGCGGGGAGGCGGAAATGACGAAAAACAATTTTTGGCGCAAAGACAACATGGACTAAAAGAAGGATCTTTGCTAAACTACAAACTAGCAAACTACTAGAGGTGCTATCTACTATGCCTTAGGGATTATACCTCATGACATCGGTCCTTCGGATCTCTATTCCGCTGTCCGGCTCGTCCATCCACGCTCCGAGGGTCGATCCGGATCTTGATCACCTCCGTGACCTTCTTGAGTCGAAGACGGTCCACCCGAGAGATGTACTCCGAGTTCCACCTCGTGCCTAGGCAACTAGGGCAACAAGATCACTAGTTTGATGTCCTAGGATGTGTAGAAGAGATAGATGGAAGTGTTTGTCTATTTGAATCCTTTTTCTCTCAACACATGAGATCAAAGGAAGAATCAAAAGGAGGAAGAAGAAGGAGAACAACCATGGAGCTCTCTCATTTTTTTTCAAGAGAAAGAATGAGAAATGAATTATGAGCTAGAGAGAATGAACCATGGTTGCAATAATACACCACTATCATCATTACTAATCTTTTCAAGATTAAGTTGATGGCAACAATTGACTTGACCATTATCATAATCCAAAAATAAAAAGAAAATTCTAGACCTCTCATGAAGGTCCAAGTCAACTTTGGTCAAATGGTCAACAAAGTCAAGTATGGTCAAATGGTCAACAAAGTCAAGTATGGTCAAATGGTCAAAGCAATTAGCCATCACATAATAATCACTAAAAAGTTTAGTAAATAATGTCCCCGGATCATAATGTTTTTGACCGAACCACCTGCCAAAACCCTAATGAGTCCGCCTCATTATGGTTTCGACGGAATCAACTGTCAAAACCCTAATGAGGCACCCCTTTCCTCTTCACACCTCACAACTGTTCATACACACCAGCATTCGCATTCCATAGAATGCGAATGCACAGAAGATAAAACAAATCCATTCGTGCAATACTAGGATCCGGCTTAAACCAAAGCCCACTAGTATTGCCTACCCGAACAGCATACGCACACAAGTGTACGTAAGTGATCGAAGCCCTGCCATAAAACCATACGGCCTCTACACGTTTCGCTCAGTGCAGGGAAACTCTCTGTGTGGGACTCTAAAGACTCGACACTACGCTGGTAGTGGGTTTAACCACAGACCGCAAGCGGCACAAGCTGTACGTAACGGTCCCCAGGTAGATGTCGATAAGAAGGTCGATGAGGTAAACCCATCCGAACTCCTACTGAGCCTGTATGTGACAATCTCCGTATAGTCCGGTCTGTTCGTCTAAGAATATCGCATAGCGGGCCTAGAGGGTGGCGAACGTAAGTCCCCTAATAGCGGTACAAGTCGTGTCGGAGAGTAGCCCAGAACACCCTGAGATAACACTGGAAACCTACCAGTATATCTCGCTTGCCCTGGCCAGGGACGACTATGTGTAATGGCTCTCGTAGACACAGCACGATATCAACCCCCAATACCGGGAGAGACGAATCCTGTCTAACTGTCACTGCCTCCAAGTGCTTCGGGACTGCACCCAACTACTACCTGTTTGCACGACTCCTTTGAGCCGTGGTAGGGTAGTAATCAAAGAACAGTGGGAACACACTCGAGGCGAAGTGACAATGTCAATTCAACGGACTAAGCTGTACTCATGTCACCTGGGAACTGATAACTGACGATAGGTATAATACCAACCAACAGTTCCCGACGAGTCCTGTCCAGTGTACTCGTAACCTAACGAGCACCAGTATACTATCTCCAGTACGACGTACTGATGGCTGTAGGACAGACCATCTCTCCTGCTGGGATGAGAAGCGCATATGCTAGCCTACTCCGGAGTATCGATGCCCTGTCTCGATAATCCTACAACTAGGGACCTGTATAAGGATGTGCTTATAGATTACCCAGCCCCCACAAGTGCGACTGCCATCACAACGCTGGTAATCAAGCAAAGATCCTAAGGGCTCTACTAATATGTATAAGCAATATGCTAAAAGAAACGCATGCACATATTAAAGTAGAAACAAACCAAGTAGCATACTACCATTTTGAGCAAGATTGTCTATACAACTGTGAATATCCTAAGCTTCCATTAAGTAATATACAAACTAGTATGATACAGTAATGGCCTCTAGGGCATATACACTAACAATCTTCCACTTGCACTAGGGCCATGTACTGGCGTATCGGAGACCTATCATCTCGATCAGCTGCTCGAACTGAGTCTGGGGTATGGCCTTCGTGAATGGATCTGCAGTGTTATCCTCCGAATTTACTCTCTTCACCTCGATCTCCCGGCGATCTGCGATCTCCCTGATCAGGTGGTACCGCCTCAAAATGTGCCTGGACTTCTGATGGGACCTGGGTTCCTTTGCTAAAGCTATAGCTCCGTTGTTGTCACAATACAGCGGTATTGGATCAACAATGGTAGGAACCACGTGAAGCTCCACGAGGAACTTCTTCATCCAGACAGCTTCCTTTGCGGCATCGCAAGCAGCTATGTACTCCGCTTCCATAGTTGAGTCAGCAACGGTCTCCTGCTTGGAACTCTTCCAGCAAACCGCCCCTCCATTGAGGGTAAAGACATAACCCGACAAGGACTTGGAGTCATCCTTGTCACTCTGGAAGCTCGAGTCAGCAAAGGCCTCGATCTGGGTGTCTTTTCCTCCATACACCAAGAACATCTCCTTAGTCCTTCTCAGGTACTTGAGAATGTTCTTCACTGCTATCCAGTGTTTCTCCCCTGGGTCCGACTGATACCGGCTTACAACGCTCAATGCGTATGCTACATCTGGTCTGGTACATAACATCACATACATTATAGAGCCTACCGCAGATGCGTAGGGTATAGATGACATGAGAGCCCTTTCCAAATCAGTCTTGGGAGACATCTCTTTGGAGAGGGTGATTCCGTGACAAGCCGGTTGATTACCGCGCTTGGAATCTTCCATACTGAATCGTTTCAGTATGGTGTCGATGTACCTCGATTGCGAAAGTCCCAACATCCTCTTAGATCTATCACGATAGATCTGGATCCCCAGAATGTAGTTGGCATCGCCCAGGTCCTTCTTGGAGAACCTCTGTGACAAGAATCCTTTGACTGACTGTAGCATAGGAATGTTATTTCCTATTAGGAGAATGTCATCCACGTACAAGATGAGGAATACCACAGTTCTCCCTACAATCTTACTGTAAATGTATGGTTCATCTGGGTTTTTGATAAAGTCGAATTCTTTGACAGTATCATCGAAGTAGATGTTCCAACTCCGCGATGCCTGCTTCAGTCCATAGATGGACTTGAGCAACTTGCACACTTTACCGCTGCTCCCACTCTGAATGAATCCCTCCGGCTGATCCATATAGACGCACTCTTCTAAATTTCCATTTAGGAAAGCCGTCTTTACGTCCATCTGCCAGATCTCATAATCGTGGAAGGCAGCAATGGCAAGAAGGATCCGATTGGTTTTGAGCATAGCCACTGGAGAAAATGTCTCGTCATAGTCCAAACCAGGTCCTTGAAGAAAACCCTTTGCAACAAGTCTAGCTTTATAGGTTTCAACCTGCCCATCTACACCAATCTTCTTTCTGAAGATCCATTTGCAGCCTACGGGTTTTACCCCTTCTGGAGCAAAGTCCAAAGTCCAAACTTTGTTGGTGTACATGGACTCCATCTCGGTCCGCATTGCATCCAGCCATTTTACCGAGTCACCGCTCTGAATGGCTTGCTGGAAGCTAGTAGGCTCACCATAGTCAATGGTGCAATCCTCTCTATCCCCGTCTATGTGAAAACCGTAGTATCTCTCGGGCGGATGAGACTGCCTATTACTCCTGCGGAGTGGCGCTGGGATGTCCGGTTCTCCTGAACCTTCTGGTTCTTCCAGGCTTTCAGTAATAGCTTGTGGTTCTGGAATTTCTTCCAGTTCTACTACTCTCCCACTAGTTCCTTTTTCTAAAAACTGATGTTCCAGAAAGTGGGCATGGCAAGAAACAAAAACCATTTGTTCCTCTGCGTAACAGAAAAATTACCCCCTGAAGTTCTTTGGGTATCCCACAAACTTACAAAGTACTGAGCGTGCCTCGAGTTTGTCCGCATGCTGCTTTTTTATAAAAGCTGGACATCCCCATATCTTCAGATATTGAAGATGGGGTTTCTTCCCACACCACATCTGATATGGTGTGGTAGGCACAGTCTTGGAAGGAACCTTGTTCAAAAGATATGCAGCTGATTCTAGTGCATAACCCCAGAAAGATCGCGGTAACTCAGCCTTACTCATCATGGAACGAACCATATCCAATAGGGTTCGATTCTGCCTTTCCGATACACCGTTGTGTTATTGTGTGTATGGAGGAGTAAGCTGAGAGAGAATTCCATTCTCTTTTAAGTAGCCCAGAAACTCGGCACTCAAGTATTCACCACCTCGATCAGATCTTAGTGTCTTGATACTTTTGCCTGTTTGTTTTTCAACTTCATTCCTGTATTCCCGAAATTTCTCAAAGGCTTCGGATTTATGATTCATCAAGAAGACATGTCCATACCAAGAGAAATCATCTGTGAAAGTAATGAAGTATGAATAACCACTTCGTGCATGTGTAGACATTGGACCACACACATCACTGTGTATGAGTCCTAAGAGCTCGCTTGCTCTTTCTCTGTGTCCAGTGAACAGAGTCTTTGTCATCTTTCCCATGAGACAAGATTCACAAGTGGCATAAGACTGGTACTCGAACGGATCCAAGTATCCTTCTTTATGTAACTTTGTTAACCGTGTCTCATTAATGTGACCCAGTCTACATTGCCAAAAGAAAGCCTGATTTAATTCCGGAGACTTTCTTTTAAGTGTGTTCTGGACACTGAAAATCTGAGCTTGATTCAATACGTATATCCCGTTTTTTAATGTACCTGACCCAATCAGAACTTGATTTAGGTGGATGTTGACCACATCGCTTACAAAAGTAAAATCATATCCTTCCTTAGAAAATAAGGATACAGATATGATATTATAAGTCGCACCTGGTATATAAAAACAGTCACGCAGAATTAATATCTGCCCAGTTGTCAGTCCGAGATGATACTCCCCTACGGATTCAGTGTACATGCTCATTCCGCTAGCAACCCTGAGAGTCATATCACCTATCTTGATAACCCTACGGTGTCTCAGAGCTTGTAACGAATTACAGATGTGAGATCCTGATCCGGTATCCAATACCCAGGAAGTAGGGTTAACTGACATACAGTTCTCTATTACAAACACACTCGAAACCGAAGCCACAACATGCTTCGAATCCTGGCTACTGGCTTTGCTAGCCCTGCAATCTTTCTGCCAATGTTCATTCCCGTAAAAGTAGGAACGTCCCTCTTTTACTACATCCAGTCCCAAAACTTATGCCCTTCCCTTTCTTTCTACTTCCCTGGTTTCCTTCAGGGTAGAAGGTAGAGACTGTAGAACCAAGTCAGCACCTGACCCGTTCTTCAACGTGGTCTTTAGGTCCGTGAGCTTAAAATAGCTGGTCTCTGTAAGGACGTTGCCCCCTACAGATAACCCGATAGCCAACCTCGCTGGAAGCAATTCGTTCGAGGTCTCACATCTTGCGATACGAGATTGCTCTCCATATAAATCTTTGTTACGGAGGAAGATAGAAACTAAGTCCATCTTCTCGTGCTGCCTCTGGTATGCACCATCAACTGAGGCTAACATGAGGCACTTGGCTTTCGCACAGTCTTTTTCTGATGTCTTGCGGATATGAATATCCTTGACAAGGGAAACTGGACCTGAGACGGCAGGGGTTGGATCAGTCAAGAGGTGTCCCAGCTTGTCATGGGCAATGGACATCTGGACAGACCTTTGCCAGTCATAAAAGTCAGATTCAGTCATTTTATTATCTAGATGTAACCTATGTCTGGTCACTGGGTCGCTGCAATTAAGAGAGAGAGAAGAAAACACTTTAGCATGATGCTCTTGCAAGTTTAGATTGGTTTTTAATTTATCTAAACAGAATGGCTCCCACAGTCTCTCGAATCCCTCCTCAAACCATAAAGGAAGAATTAGTCGGGATCAATCTCACCATACAATACTTGCTTAACCGTTCAGCCAGGCTGGTGTCGGTACTTCGAGGGAGGTTTTCCAACGCTTTCGCGAAGTTCCTTAATTAAGTAACCTCTTTTCCCTGTGGGCGTAGCCCCGTTAACACCTTTCTAGACACCTACATGGTTTATAGCATTGATCATTAAGAGAGAAAGTTCCCGAGGAGTAGCATATACTCACAGTAGGATCGGGATCCAAATATCAACGTGTGATAAAACTGAAGAAATCCTACCAGAATCATCACACTCCAAATGGTATGCAGCACTAGCAAATTTCAGTTTCTTTAGAAACTACCGATGTGGATTTTTGCCCCATGCTCTTATGTCCTTGACGAAGGCCAACATATCATAAGTCACATGTCAAGTTCTACCCGTCATTATCCAGGTTAATTTGAACCCATCCGTACATACACTTGACGAAGGCCAAAATAGTAGCACGACTGTCCCAAATCAACGCATCTATGTATGCTACAGATAAATATTCAGCAGCTACCAATCACAATGCCTTAGAGAAGGTCAAAATACATTGCTTGAATACTACTGAATATTTATCTGAAATGACGGAGGGTTACGAATGGTTTTGGCGAAACCGTGAACGTAGTGAACTTGATATAATCGAAGGAACCTGATAGCTTTTAAAAGGAGTGGTTTAAGATCCGTGTTTAAAAGTTGGTTTTTGAAAAGAACCGAGTGGTTTTAAAAGTGTTCCAATGACTTTTACTTGGTTTATTTTCTTGCATTAATTTTAATGCGTCCCATCATTTAATCCTACCATTGCAGAAAACAACGAAAATATGACGTACGCTTATGCCATCCGCATTCGCCACGGGGTTCCGTCATCACCCGTTAGGTTACTTAACTAACGACAGAGTGGGGGCTGGACTAGCACGGATGCAAAACATAAGCAACGCCTAAATAGATATCATATACAGATATATACATTCGTCAGATGCAATGATAGCCATTCCAGATCACAGATGAACACTTTGGATATACTAAGAATCCGCGTTTCGTTCGAGCCTGCAACGAAAGACGGATTGCACGGTCACGATGAATAGCCAAACCCCACCCTAGACCCCTACGGGTGCGGCAAACTACCCGCCAAGTACCCGAAGTGAAGCAACCTCCCACAACAACGTGAGTAGGCCACTCGGCACTTCGAGATACCCGGTAGTTTGTGCACCCACCTTGGTTCTATCCTAGGAGCAAAAACAGTAAAAAGAAATAATATACAATAGCGGCTACAACCTCATCCCGGATGTGCGGCCATAAAATAATATTACATCAATTACAAAATTTTACATGAATGAAAGAAAAAGAAACTCTCATCTCACATCCACCCGGCTATTCATCCGCGACAATCCACTGAGTTCATATACACAAACCATCAACATAACAGATCACAGATATGTATAACCCCGACTAATCATCCTATAGCGATTAACAAACGTTCAATACATATATCACATCACAGATAATATCCATTAGCCAAAGCCTACGGAATTTCGATCAAAATACGGATTTGTAACCACCCCAAAAACAAATTTGTTCTCTGGAAAATCTGGGCAGAAACAAAATATACTAAAAATCCCAAAATATCCAACTAAGAACACTGCACAAAAAACGGTCCACGGCCGAGTCAACTCGGCCGTGGATCCGCGGCCCTTTGACCGAGTCAGTGGATCGGTTTTGGTGGGTGTCTTTAGAAAACCCTGAGCCTATTTTTCATGTATGTTAAATAATTTTTAAAGCAGTATAAAAAATCGGCAAGAAGTTGATTTTTCCGGACATGTTTTGCGAATTTTTTCCGATCGAGATTGTAAATACTTTTGCTAACATGCTAGTTTATGTTTAGCTAGGCTCTGATACCACTGTATGTCCACGTTTCACACCCCGGTTCTTACGGGGAGGCGGAAACGGCGAAAAACAATTTTTGGCGCAAAGGCAACATGGACTAAAAGAAGGATCTTTGCTAAACTACAAACCAGCAAACTACTAGAGGTGCTATCTACTATGCCTTAGGGATTATACCTCACGACACCGGCCTTAGGGATTATACCTCACGGCACCGGTCCTTCGGATCTCCATTCCGCTGTCCGGCTCGTCCATCCACGCTCCGAGGGTCGATCCGGATCTTGATCACCTCCGCGGCCTTCTTGAGTCGAAGACGATCCACCCGAGAGATGTACTCCGAGCTCCACCTCGAGCCGAGGCAACTAGGGCAACAAGATCGCTAGTCTTGTTGTCCTAGGATGTGTAGAAGAGATAGATGGAAGTGTTTGTCTATTTGGATCCTTTTTCTCTCAACACATGAGATCAAAAGAAGAATCAAGAGGAGGAAGAAGAATGAGAACAACCATGGAGCTCTCAAATTTTTTTCAAGAGAGAGAATGAGAAATGAATTATGAGCTAGAGAGAATGAACCATGGTTGCAATAATACACCACTATCATCATTACTAATCTTTTCAAGATTAAGTTGATGGCAACAATTGACTTGACCATTATCATAATGCAAAAATAAAAAGAAAACCAAAGAAAACTCTAGACCTCTCATGAAGGTCCAAGTCGAATTTGTAGGGTTCCTATGCACACTAATAAGGTCTCACAAGGCATCAACCATGCCAATTTCAAATTTTACAAGTGTCGAGAAACCCTAACGGATCGTTAACTAGATTTTAGGCGAAAAAGAAACTAGTTAACAACTTAACTAAAAGAAAGAGGCTACAACCTTTGTAGATCCGGTTCTCCACCTCCATGGCTCCGTAATGAAGTCCCCTCACTGTCCATATCGGATCCCGGACTCTAGCGTCGGCTTCATCGGAGAAATGGGCGGGCTAGGTCGTCGACTTCGATGCCGAAGATGATCTACGTCGAGGCAACACTAGATCAAGCTCCAACTTCACCAAGTTAAGAAACTTGTGAAGAAAACACCATATACTACTTGGCAAGAGGTAGAGGATGAAGAAATAGGAAGTGGGTTCACTTTAGAATTGGATTTCTCACTCTTTTTCACTAGTTGCCATTGATGGAGGCAAGCTTTCTTCATGTTGAAGAAGGAGAAGCAGAAGAAGATAATATGATAAGTATTATCTAAAATAGAAAATAAAAGGAATACTTATGATATAGCAACCATGGTCAGGTGTAGAGAATGAACTAGGGTTAAGTGGAATGGTTAGGGTTAAGCATGAAAACAAAAAAGGTCACTTAGTCAAAGTTTCATGAAGCTTCAACTAGCAAACAAAGAAAGCCTCCATTCATTTGTTTTGCAAAAATAAATAAACAAAATAAATGAATAAGTAAATCAAAACCCTAACCATTACACAACCATGGTTTAATCATACACTTAACAAAGTATGCATGTATCATCAAACATGATACAAACAAGTGCACAAAAATATATCACATATACAATGTGCACATCAAGTGAGAAAATCCTTTTAAAGTGAACCTATACTAGTTAATGCAAAGTAATATATCAAATATATAATTATACATTAAATCATTAAATCAACACTTGATTTAACGATCCGGTCATATCGCATATGACCGACTAATATCCAATGTATCGGCTTATCGAATCAATACTCGATTCGATAACTAGGTTATATCGCATACAACCAATCGATACATTTATTGCGAGAATAGAATATGGTATCACATACACGCATTATTCTCGGTCCAGCACATATCTCATATGCGCTCATATTTCGTTTCGCTTGAGCCAGGAAACCTCTGTGTAGGACTCTAAAGACTCGTCAATACGCCGTCAGCAGGTGATGATCATATCAAACACCCACAAGCCGTAAGCGGTCTGCTAAACGTAACGGCCACCCGGGTATTGAGCGATCAGAAGATCGACGAGCAAGCCCGCTCACACTCCTGTGAATCCAACCAGTAGCATGTTGGAGATAGTGCCCTCAGAGTCAATTATTGGATCACAGGCACGTGATTGCAATGATTGAGGGGAGGACCTGTCCCAGTAGGACAGTCTTACTCGAGATGATAGTATGCTATCTGGTTTATCTTTATCATCGTGTACTGCTTCAGGTGACCTGACGAGTCGCTATTACACATTGATAAAGCCCCTAGGATTCTTGCTTGACTTCCAGCAGTATGAGGGCGATCATATAAGTGGGAGCTGGGGGTCTACAAGCACATCCTTAAAAGGTCCCTAGTCGTGGGAGATTCGAGACAGGGCATCGTTTCTCCAGAGTAGACTAGTGTATACAGTCGAGACCCCGACGAGGGGCGGTGGCCGGTCTCACAAGCCACTGGTGTCAGTTGGTTCACCTAAGATGTATACAGGTGCTCATTGGGTTATGAGTACACCGGACAGGACTCGCCGGGAACCTGCTAGTTGGGATATACCAGACGTCAGATAGCAGTTCCCAGGTGACATGTGTACAGGTTAGTTCATCGACCTGGGATCGTCATTTGTCTCGTGTGAGTTCCCACTGTACTTTGATTACTACCCTACCACGGCTCAAAGGAGTCGTGCAAACAGGTTTTAGTTGGGTACAGTCCCGAGCCACATGGAGGCAGTGAGCGGATCTGCAGGGGTTCGTCTCTCCCGGTATTGGGGGTGAGGTCGTGCTGTGTCTAGGAGAGCCAGAACATGAAAAGTCCTTGGCCAAGGCAGGAGATTTGCTGGTAGGTATTCCAGTAGTATCTCAGGGTGTTCTGGGCTACACTCCGACACGACTTGTACCGCTTTTGGGGGTCTGACTTTTACCAACCCCCTAGGCCCGCCATGCGATGCTCATAGACGAACGGACCGGACTGTACGGATATTGTCACTGACAGGCTCAGTAGGGTGTCAGGATGAGTTCGCTCATCGACGTCCCTTTTTGGTCAATACCTGGTGGCCCGTCACGTATTGGCTTATACCTCTGACGTGCTAGTGGTTAAATCCACAGCCACAGTATTGCCGAGTCTTTAGAGTCCACCACACAGACAGTTACTCAAGTTTCGGGCGAAACGCTGTAGAGGCCATATGGAGATATGGCAGGGTTCGATCAGATACGTGCGGTATTGCACGGATCGTGATCGGACGGTTTTTACTAGCCGGTTTTGGCTTAAGCCGGATTCTAGTATTTGATAGTGTAGTTTTGTCTCTTTGCATTTGTGTTCAGTGCGAATACAAATGCGGGCATGTATTTGCAGTAGTGGGGTTTTCCTGTAATTTATTACGGGATCAGTTTTCTGAAGTTGCCAGTTTGCATTCCGTTCCGGCCGGTTTTCCTTCATTCCTTCTCGGCCGGACTTTCTTGTTGGAGGGGGTTATTTGCAATTTGCAAATAACTCTTTTGTGGGGGCTTTCTTGCATATGTTGCTTATGATGAGACTTGCTTCATCATGAGATTCCTTATTGGTCTCTTCTTGGCTTTTCATATGACGGTTTGTGAAAGGAAATGGTTGTGACCATTTTCATTTTGATTTTTCATTTTGATTTATCATTTCTTTTTCACTTGATAATTCTTGGTGAATTGTTTTTCTCTCTCCAATCTATTTTTCATCCTTGAGAGGCCGGCCACTTTGGAGAGAAAGAAGAGAGAGAGGTTGATATATGTGATATAGATTCTTCATCTCATTTCATGCTTTGTTGCTTGAAAAATCCCAAGCCTCATTCATTCATTCTCCTCCTCAAATCCCTCCACCAAGGGCAACTTCATGAACCCCAAGAGAGACAAGCATACTACACTATTCTATAGCAAGCCTTGGACGCGTCGGCTAGCCAACTTCGCGCCCGAGTTGCCTCGGTCAAGAGGCGGGAGCCCGTAAAACATTCCGGCTACGTGGTGCCCTTTTCGACGAGCGAGGAGGTGACGGAGATCCGCGGGAGATCGGAGTGGAGACGAAGACCGAAGGACACGGATCGTTTGGTATAGCATCTCTACTCTTTTCATTTTGCTAGCTAGCTAGGTTAATGGCCCGATCCGGGTGAAAAGTCCGCGGTGGTGCCGGTTGCAAAGTTCGCAAAGTTTTTGTTTTCCGCGTTTTCCGGCGTCGGATCGACGGCCGGGGCGCCCCCGCGGGCTTACAATGGTATCAGAGCCGGGCCGTTAACCTACCTAGCTTGCTCTAGTATGTTTAGTACTCGATCGAACGAAAATCCCCAAAAACCGTATTTTGTGCACATGTGTTCTCTGTTAAATTTTTTTGAGCTCCTAAAATTTTTCTGGTGATTGCAGAGACATGTACAACAAATTATAAGAATTCTGGGAAAATACGATCCACTGATTCCTCACTTCCACCGCGGAAGCGCGGCCAAAACCCTTGTTTAGCCGCGCTTGCGCGGCGGATAAAAGGAATCGTGGCACCATATTTTCCCAGTAAGCTTGTGAGTTGGAAATAGGGCTTTTGGGATATTTTATTTGGGCCCAGTTTTTCTGTAAGTGCTACAGTAGTATTTGGGGCCCACTTTGATAAATTTGTTCGATCGGATATTTTAAACATGCTAGTTCACAGTTTTTACATTATATCTGCGACCGTGAATGTCACTTGATCGGTAAATCCCGTCTAACTGCTATAGCCCGGTTAGACGGATTTGCGAACGTGACTTTCACGTTGATGTTCTGTGATTGTACTGTGTTGTTGCGGATCGGTCGTGGGGGATAGCCTGGTTGCAGTGGTAGTACAGTTCTGTTGTATTATGTATATTTGATATTGCGTGGCGAGCGTCCGACATGTGGACTGCCGTCACTGCCTGTTTGTATTATTATTTTGGGGCACGACCTGGTTGCGGTCGATGTACCCGTTGTATGTATATTTTACTTTCTGTACTAGGATTACCCCGCGGAGGGGTGCACGGATAGCCGGGTTCTAGAGGGCAACAAGCCCGCATCTCATGGCATTGAGACGGAGGGGGCTTCACTCTAGGATTGGCGGGCTATTCGCCGCACTCGTAGGGGGTATAGGGTTGACCCAGGAGGGGTGCCCAAGTTACCGGATTCCGTGAAGTGCTGGGTGGTCCATTCACGTTGATGAAGGGGGCTGCCTCGCTTCAGGTTTTGGCGGGTAACTTGCCGCACCCGTAGGGGTCTAGGTTTTCACTGCACAGGCTATCCACACGACCAGGGGAACGTCGGGTTTCAGCGGCTCTGTGAAACCCGGGGATCCCAGATATCTGTATTGATCTGTGTTGCTGTACTTTTTTTGTGCTGCATTGTTTATCACGCCTTGAGCGAAAATTATATATTATATATATATTAGTAGATGTTGTATATGTTTTTCATCCGCGCTAGTCCAGTCCCCGCTCTGTCGTTAGTTAGCTAACCTAACGAGTGATGACGGGACCCAGTGGCGAATGCGGATGGCATATACGTACATCAGTATATTTTCGTTCTTTGTGGTGTGATCAATTGATGGGACTGCATTGATTCGGATCAATGCAAGATAAACAAACCTAATCTGATGTTGTTGGAACACTTTTTCAAAAAGCTGTTATTGCAAGGGCGTTCTCTTTTGTTTTGCACAGTGGTATTCAGTTGGAATATCCTGCTCCTCAGTCAACGAGGCAAGGGCCGAGATCCCTTCACCGGGAGTGACCCCTTGGACAAAAGTTTACGTCAGGGCATTAACTTCACTATAGCCGATTGCTTTTGCTTTGCACCGTGGTATTCAGTTGGAATATCCTGCACCTCATTCTACGGGGAAAGAGCCGAGATCCCTTCACCGGGAGTGACCTCTTTAGCAAAGGTTGTCGTCACTATATTTTTATAAAGCTATCAGTTCCTTCGACGATATCGAGTTCATTACGTTAAAGGTTTTCGCCAGAAACCATTCGTAGCCCTCCGTCGTTTCATATGGATGGTCAATAGTATTCAAGCTGTGTATGTTGGCCAAAGTCAAGGCACAGTGTTTGGTAGCTGTTGGGTATTCATATGCAGCATAGATAGATGCGTTGGTTTGGGACAGTCGTACTGCCATTTTGGCCAAAGTCAAGGGTATGTACGGATGGGTTCAAATTAACCAGGAGAATGACGGGTAGAACTTGACATGTGACTTATGATATGTTGGCCAAAGTCAAGGTCATAAGAGCATGGGGTAAAAATCCACATCGGGAGTTTCAAAAGTACTGAAACTTGCCAGATATGCGCATACCTTCTGGAGTGTGATAACGTGAGCGGATTCCGTCACGTTATCATGCGATGAGAGTTGGATCCCGATTCCCACTGATGAGTTGGTTTACTCCTCGGGTTATCCCGGCTAATTCTTCTTTCAGGTTTGGGGAAGAATTTGACGTTACAGTGGGAGGTTTCCAGATTAGATAAATTGGTAACCATTCTGATCTAGGTTAGAGTGCACGCTGAGTGTTTCTTTTCTCTCTCTCTCTGGCAGCGACCATTGACCCGACCCTAGACTATGACTCAGTGACCAAGTTGACCGAACCTTCTTAACACTGGCTTTTGGATTGTCAGAGTTGCAGACCTCTTTGCCACTCCTACTTTTACTCTTTTCTCCGGGACACCCCGTATTACTACGAACGTCCACTTCCATTGGACAAAACCATCGTATGGTTATATACGAACTCGAAGGACTTCGAGGATGGTTTCAGGTTCTGGAGAAAACGAATAGGACTATTCAGTTGTCTTTACCTTTTACCTTCTCTCAGGTTGCGAGTACTCCTTGGTTTAGGAGATAGTACACCTATTACGCAAATTGGATAATCTTCTTCCAAACCTTAGGCTGGTGCCGAACGGTGGGGAAAAAAGAAAGCCAATTAGCCTAAACGGTGTACAGAAGGTATTAAGTTCAGACAAAGCAAGGGATTAGTAAGAGGGCAAAGTAAATTGCGACTACTATTCACGACCAAACCATGTACTTCTTTGTCAATCCTAAATTACCTATGAATTAAGTACATTCGGTTGTCTTTTATCCTCACCTTCTCTCGCATTGCGAGTGCTCCTCGGATTAGGACAGTACACCCATTATGCTTATTGGATAGTCTTCTTCCAAACCATAGGCTGGTGCCGAACGGTAGGGAAGGAAGAAAACCATTTGGCCTAAAGGGGTGTACAGAAGGTAATGACTAAAGACATGTAAAGGGATTTGGAGAGGTGGCAAAGAATTATACAGTTATAGTTGTGAATCTGGATAATGGAAGAGGCATTACTAGGAATACCAGCATACCCCATCGAAACATCTCAATGTTTCAGTTTCACTGTGACTGTTAAATGAAAACTGATTTCCCAATTAGGCACTTGCTCCAGGGTATGTATTTACCAGGTTGGATTCTCACATCTGTATGGTTTTACAGATGATGAGTGGGAGTAAGTTATTGGGAATTAGGTGACCGTCCTCGTTATATCGGGATTCGTTGTAATTGGTGATATTTGAGGAAGCCACCTGGGCTGTTTGCCGGTCGGCAAATATTTGGTTTTGAATATCCGTTGTTATGCACCAATTTCAAATTGATATATCTGTACGTCTATTTTAATAGAGTGAGACATATCTTTCTGAAATTATGTCTATGACATTTACCTATACCAGTGGATGGTTAGGTAAGGAGCATTGAACAACGGTGTAATTCTTCTTAACCAAAAGTACAGTTTTCAACCTACGACACACAGTGAATGAGTCACCAGACTCAGGGGACTTATACAGAGTATTGTATATTGTCCAGTGTCCATTAGGACAGAGGGGTTGGTCCTCGTACTATATTCTGTTTACTTTTAACTTCTCTAGTTCTTAGACATGTGTTTCGTAGAAACACAGGGTCTAAGTTTTGAGGAGTTATAGGTATAAGAGTAAAGTAGAGAACCAGATATTGCAAGTATCGGGATTCTTCAAGGTGATCGAAGATGTAGATACTTGTGTATAGTATTCAGTTGATAGTAATGATTAAGAGAACTAGCTTCTCTTTCAGGTTACTCATAATTGGAAGTACTCCTAAGTTGAGTAACGCTGATCGGCCTCTCTTCCATTTAGTTGACATGCACTGGAGACAGCTGCATGATTTGAATCTGGTTCAATTAAATCAGTGCCTCTGTTTCTTGGATATAGAACAGTTCATATCTTGACATTGTTAAGATACGGGGAGTTGTCTGGCTTATGCTTAAAACCAGACTCTGGACAACTCAAGGCACGTTTCAGTAGTGGCTGTTTGTGGGTTGACCCGGGCTATGACGAGGGTTGATTTTCTACCATCTGGAAGATCAATAGTGATATTGTTCTTGACTCGCCACAGTTTTATCAAAAATGGATTTTTTCAGAAAACAGTAGTGGGAGTATGGTAGAACTGGAAGTGATTCCAGAACCACAAACGATTACTGAAGATTTGATGAGAACCTAAAGATTCAATCTGGTTTGACATTCCATTGGCCACTCCGTAGATATGGTGGGTAACCTCAGGCACTCGAGAGGTACTTCGGTATGCTCAAGGACGGTGGCAGGGAGGTTCTTGTTTACCCATCCTTGCTATTGCTACTGTTCCGGACAGTGAAACCCGGCAGGAGGATGAGTATAGCGTCATTCTAAACTAGGCTTTAGAAGTGCACGCCTATATGACTCTGCCAGAGGGTTGTCGTAGTCAGTGGGAGCAGCGGAAGCATTGGTGGATATCAGGCTTATGTCTATTTATAGACTAAAGCAGATATAACGGAGATAGATCATCTATTTCTGATGTGACAGTCATAGGTTTGACTTCATCAGAATAGGGGATGGATCTGTTAAGAAGGTAGTAGGGTGTGATGTCCTGGTATTTGATGACATACACAGAGTAGGAAGTGATATTCCTATACTACGATCGGTTATACTTTGGACGTCACACGGTGGTTTCTCCATATAGGACTTGGATATTATATCAGACATTCTGGTTACTAGATCTATGGTTTTAGATCTAGATTTGGGTGGTTTCCCAATCTGGGTACTTTGACCGCATTCTATGAGTATTTAGAATGGACGACTCCTGGCACGGTAGTATACCTGCAGGTAATGGAGTCACCCTCTCTAAAGGTGTCTTACAGACTAAAGGGGAGAGGGACACGCATGATTGACAGATCACTTGCTTAGGCAACTGAGTCAATCATGAGATGTCAAGTACCACACCAGATATTGTTCTTGCAGTAGGTGCAATAAGTTGATATTAATCCAATCTTGGAGAAACAGTCGGAAGCAGTTTTAGAACATAAGTTGATGTTCTAAGGAATTGATAACGGCAGCCTCCTTTAGGAGACGGTTATCATTCCAGGCTTCCAAGGTGACCTGGATGGCAGAGTGGCTGTCAGAGTTATAGTTTTCCCTCTGACGAGGGGCAGTATTTTGGACAGTTGGTCCAGGTGGATACTGAGGGAAGGCATGGCGCAGGACACTGATTAAGTTCAGTTGTCGATTCAGTCTAAGAAGTTTGGATTTGGAGTTCACTTATGAGCTAGGTCCCATCAGACATCCAGACATTCTAAGACAGGTATTGCTCATTTCGGGAGATGGCTTTCTCCGCGAACATGAGATATAGAGAGACATAGAAAGAAACATCAAAGAGGATCCACTCACTGAGGCTATTCCTCGAACGCAATAGTTTCGCAAACGAGCTTTGTGAGACTGACTAGTAGAGGAGTTGGGTGTTCGGTATCACACGGGCTGTGAGTATGCGACATCGCAATAATTAGCCTTGAGTGCAAGTGGGAGATTGTTGGAGATAGTGCCCTCAGAGTCAATTATTGGATCACAGGCACGTGATTGCAATGATTGAGGGGAGGACCTGTCCCAGTAGGACAGTCTTACTCGAGATGATAGTATGCTATCTGGTTTATCTTTATCATCGTGTACTGCTTCAGGTGACCTGACGAGTCGCTATTACACATTGATAAAGCCCCTAGGATTCTTGCTTGACTTCCAGCAGTATGAGGGCGATCATATAAGTGGGAGCTGGGGGTCTACAAGCACATCCTTAAAAGGTCCCTAGTCGTGGGAGATTCGAGACAGGGCATCGTTTCTCCAGAGTAGACTAGTGTATACAGTCGAGACCCCGACGAGGGGCGGTGGCCGGTCTCACAAGCCACTGGTGTCAGTTGGTTCACCTAAGATGTATACAGGTGCTCATTGGGTTATGAGTACACCGGACAGGACTCGCCGGGAACCTGCTAGTTGGGATATACCAGACGTCAGATAGCAGTTCCCAGGTGACATGTGTACAGGTTAGTTCATCGACCTGGGATCGTCATTTGTCTCGTGTGAGTTCCCACTGTACTTTGATTACTACCCTACCACGGCTCAAAGGAGTCGTGCAAACAGGTTTTAGTTGGGTACAGTCCCGAGCCACATGGAGGCAGTGAGCGGATCTGCAGGGGTTCGTCTCTCCCGGTATTGGGGGTGAGGTCGTGCTGTGTCTAGGAGAGCCAGAACATGAAAAGTCCTTGGCCAAGGCAGGAGATTTGCTGGTAGGTATTCCAGTAGTATCTCAGGGTGTTCTGGGCTACACTCCGACACGACTTGTACCGCTTTTGGGGGTCTGACTTTTACCAACCCCCTAGGCCCGCCATGCGATGCTCATAGACGAACGGACCGGACTGTACGGATATTGTCACTGACAGGCTCAGTAGGGTGTCAGGATGAGTTCGCTCATCGACGTCCCTTTTTGGTCAATACCTGGTGGCCCGTCACGTATTGGCTTATACCTCTGACGTGCTAGTGGTTAAATCCACAGCCACAGTATTGCCGAGTCTTTAGAGTCCACCACACAGACAGTTACTCAAGTTTCGGGCGAAACGCTGTAGAGGCCATATGGAGATATGGCAGGGTTCGATCAGATACGTGCGGTATTGCACGGATCGTGATCGGACGGTTTTTACTAGCCGGTTTTGGCTTAAGCCGGATTCTAGTATTTGATAGTGTAGTTTTGTCTCTTTGCATTTGTGTTCAGTGCGAATACAAATGCGGGCATGTATTTGCAGTAGTGGGGTTTTCCTGTAATTTATTACGGGATCAGTTTTCTGAAGTTGCCAGTTTGCATTCCGTTCCGGCCGGTTTTCCTTCATTCCTTCTCGGCCGGACTTTCTTGTTGGAGGGGGTTATTTGCAATTTGCAAATAACTCTTTTGTGGGGGCTTTCTTGCATATGTTGCTTATGATGAGACTTGCTTCATCATGAGATTCCTTATTGGTCTCTTCTTGGCTTTTCATATGATGGTTTGTGAAAGGAAATGGTTGTGACCATTTTCATTTTGATTTTTCATTTTGATTTATCATTTCTTTTTCACTTGATAATTCTTGGTGAATTGTTTTTCTCTCTCCAATCTATTTTTCATCCTTGAGAGGCCGGCCACTTTGGAGAGAAAGAAGAGAGAGAGGTTGATATATGTGATATAGATTCTTCATCTCATTTCATGCTTTGTTGCTTGAAAAATCCCAAGCCTCATTCATTCATTCTCCTCCTCAAATCCCTCCACCAAGGGCAACTTCATGAACCCCAAGAGAGACAAGCATACTACACTATTCTATAGCAAGCCTTGGACGCGTCGGCTAGCCAACTTCGCGCCCGAGTTGCCTCGGTCAAGAGGCGGGAGCCCGTAAAACATTCCGGCTACGTGGTGCCCTTTTCGACGAGCGAGGAGGTGACGGAGATCCGCGGGAGATCGGAGTGGAGACGAAGACCGAAGGACACGGATCGTTTGGTATAGCATCTCTACTCTTTTCATTTTGCTAGCTAGCTAGGTTAATGGCCCGATCCGGGTGAAAAGTCCGCGGTGGTGCCGGTTGCAAAGTTCGCAAAGTTTTTGTTTTCCGCGTTTTCCGGCGTCGGATCGACGGCCGGGGCGCCCCCGCGGGCTTACATAGCACTTACCGTACAGTCCGGTCTGTTCGTCTGATATGTCGCATATCTCGCCTAGGGGTGGTAAACGTCAGACCCCAATAGCTCGATAAGTCGTGTCGATATGAGGTCTATAACAGTTCGAGAAACTACTGGTAACACTTACCAGTAAATCTCAGCAACCCTGGCCAGGGATTTCTGGTTATAGCCAATCGAACACAGTGCAACATCAACTCCCTATACCGAGAGAGACGAATCCCCTCCTATCGCTCATTCCCTCCATGTGATTCGGGACTGTACCCAAAAGCCACCATTTTGCACGCCCTCTTGGACGTGGTAAGGTGGAAATCAAAGCACAGTGGGAACCACACAAGACGCTATGACGATCTAAGGTCAACAGACTACTCTTTACCAGTGTCACCAGAGAACTGCCATCTGACGTAAGGTATAATACCATCTGGGAGTTCTCGGCGAGTCCGTCCAGTGTACTCAGTCTCCACTGAGCACCCGTATATCATCTCTGATGTCAAACACCAATGGATATGGGATCATCCATCGCCCATCTGTATGGGTCGAGAAGGTATACACTAGTCAACTCTGGTATATCGATGCCCCGTCTCGATACACCTACGACTAGGGACCTTGAAGGATGTACTTATGGACTACCATGTCCCCACTAGTATGATCCGCATCATAGTCCAGGTAGTCAAGTACATATCCTAAGGGCTTTACCAACATGTAACAGAGAGACAATTAGTATACACGTCAAAGTAAAGAGTAACCAGATAGCATACTATCATGTCGAGCAAGAAAGTCCTCCCTGTATATGTCCAAACATCCACTACAATATACATCCTATGTATAGTAATGGCCTCTAGGGCATACATATAACTAACAAAATTTAATCAAATGGTCAACAAAGTCAAGTATGATCAAATGGTCAAAGCAATTAGCCATCACATAATAATCACTAAAAAGATTAGTAAATAATGTCGCCGACTCATAATGGATTTGACCGAACCACCTGCCAAAACCCTAATGAGTCCGCCTCATTATGGTTTTGACAGAATCAACTGTCAAAACCCTAAGGAGGCACCCCCTTCCTCTTCATTCCTCACAACTGTGCATACACACCCGCATCCGCATTCCGTAGAATGCGAATGCACAGAAGACAGAACAAATCCATCTGTGCAATACTAGGGTCCGGCTTAAACCAAAGCCTACTAGTATTGCCTGCCCGAACTGCATACGCACACAAGTGTACGTAAGTGATCGAAGCCCTGTCGTAAAACCGTACGGCCTCTACACGTTTCGCTCAGTGCAGGGAAACTCTCTGTGTGGGACTCTAAAGACTCGACACTACGCTGGCAGTGGGTTTAACCACAGACCGCAAGCGGCACTAGCTGTACGTAACGGTCCCCAGGTAGATGTCGATAAGAAGGCCGATGAGGTAAACCCATCCGAACTCCTACTGAGCCTGTATATGACAATCTCCGTACAGTCCGGTCTGTTCGTCTAAGAATATCGCATGGCGGGCCTAGGGGGTGGCGAATGTCAGTCCCCTAATAGCGGTACAAGTCATGTCGGAGTGTATCCCAGAACACTTTGAGATAACACTGGAAACCTACCAGTATATCTCGCTTGCCATGGCCAGGGACGACTATGTGTAATGGCTCTCCTAGACACAGCACGATATCAACCCCCAATACCGGGAGAGAAGAATCTTGTCTAACCGTCACTGCCTCCAAGTGCTTCGGGACTGCACCCAACTACTGCCTGTTTGCATGACTCCTTTGAGCCATGGTAGGGTAGTAATCAAAGAACAGTGGGAACACACTCGAGGCGAAGTGACAGTGTCAAGTTAACGGATTAAGCTGTACTTATGTCACCTAGGAACTGATAACTGATGATAGGTATAATACCAACCAACAGTTCCCGACGAGTCCTGTCCAGTGTACTCGTAACCTAACGAGCACCCGCATATTATCTCCAATACGACGTACTGATGGCTGTGGGACAGACCATCTCCCCTGCTGGGATGAGAAGCGCATACGCTAGTCTACTCCGGAGTATCGATGCCCTGTCTCGATAATCCTACGACTAGGGAGCTTTATAAGGATGTGCTTATAGATTACCCAGCCCCCACAAGTGCGACTGCCATCACAACGCTGGTAATCAAGCAAAGATCCTAAGGGCTCCACTAATATGTATAAGCAATAAGCTAAAAGAAACACATGCACATATTAAAGTAGAAACAAACCAAGTAGCATACTACCATTTTGAGCAAGATTATCTATACAACTGTGAATATCCCAAGCTTCCATTAAGTAATATACAAACTAGTATGATACAGTAATGGCCTCTAGGGCATATACACTAACATATACGTAAGTGTAGTACCAAGTGTTCGTGCCAGTGCCTCAAGTAGCAACATATCATAAATATGAGGTGTGATCAATGTAATCAACATGAATCAATGTCAACTATATCATGAAGTCTATAAGTATGTAGATATCATCCAACTGTGTAATCAATGCCTGTATGCATGTGGATCCCGTCCACGTGATAACCAATGACACAAAACATCATGCATGTAAATATTAAAAAGCATATGCATGGAAGTATGAGGATATAAATCAACGTGTGTCCCTCGCGACACATCAAAATCATGGAACCTGAGTGTCCAGCATCGACACACGAAAACATCATGAAACCTGTACCCAGCATCGGCACGTAAATCCTCATATATATATAGGGCTCCGTCAGTCCGGGTCGGCCCACGGGTTCCGTCAGTACGGATCGGCCCGTAACATCTCTCAACTCCGGTCGGTATCTTCCGGATATCCGCCGAGCTCAAATACAATCACCGGTAGGTAGTATTCCCTCTGGCAGGCTCATCGTCATCCATACAAAATCTCTCTCTCACCCTGGGGTAGCATAGCGGCTCCACCATGTACCCGCAAACGGAATCACCCGCCTCCTCGAATCGGGTTTCACATATCACACATCTCGGAACCAAAAAAACGCATGGTGGACGCACTGAAATATCATATCAAGAGAAACCGGGTTTTTAAAATAGTACATACTTTCCTTTGTAATACCCACGGTTCTCAAATCCAGAAATATCATGGAAACAATATATCTCAAAGCGTATAATCAATAAGCATGATGTATGCGACATATAATAGAAATGCAAGAATATCAGTATATCATGCAACATGGAAAAGTAATATGCACATATCAAGGGAAAACCACTCTTTCAAATGAATCCAGTTTTAAAATATATCTTGCGGTTCCCAAATCTCAAAAATCAAGCCAGGATCATCTGTGTATGTGCAAATATGTATGTATGCCAATATGTCATACAAGGAGTCATATCCTGATGCAACAATCCTCCTGTGTAGTGGCATGACATTTATCGATGATGAAGTGTATGAGCCGGCAAGCAGATGTACTTGGAACATACACATCATCGATAATTGTGATGGTGTCCTGACAGCAGGGGTTTAATATAACAATAAACGCATTTAAACATGCAATGCGATGCGAATAGCAAGAATATATGGAAAATGAATAATAAACACAACAGTGAAGAATCTATATCAATACAAATATGTCATATAGTTTTGCCATTTGAAATAACACGAATCGTGGTGTTTAGAAAAAATAAGGGCTACGGTGTTTTTAGGAAAATGTGCGTCTTTTGAAAACATCCGTAGAATCCCTTGACCTGTCTTTTAAAATACTCTTGATTCGTTAGTTTTGAAATAGGTATGACTCAGGTCTAGTCTAACATCTACTAAGTACTACAGGACCAAACGAACAGTCTAACCGAAAGGGTAAGGGAAGCCACCTAAATCTGAGTCGATATACATATAAATATAATAGTAGGTGATCGCGCCTCAATAGTATCACATACGATACAATATATAATATGGCATCCTCGAGTCAAGAGTGCGGATCTATCATCAATATATAGCTCGTACATAAATCCGTTGTACGGCATCCCAATCAGGGTACGGGTCAAATCTCATATTTATCTCATCAATTATCTGGTATCCTTATCATCATATCTCATGAATTGGGTACTGATCTAAGTCTAGTACAACCTGATACTATCTATAAATATGTGTGTGCGTATATGAAAACACACGCCTAAAGGCCCGCTAAAATCTCATGTCGTGTCTCCTAATACGTACCACATCATATCACCGATCTCGTGGCACCATGCCCAAACTCATCGACTCATCTCCAAATATCATCCACTAACCTCATCATCCAACTGTAGGTATACGTGTATATATATACATCGTCCCATACCTATGTGTTTATATATATATACGTATCCCTACATACGCATAAGTATAACAAAGTAAGCATGTGTGTGCGTGTGGGTGTAAATCTATTCTAGGGTTCGCGACTAAGAAGCTATACTAGTTCACTTCTAACGACCCTAATCTAACCATTGAACACCTAATCGTATCTTGAATATCCGTGTCACACATAAAAGATATCATATATATATAGTATATATATATAGCATACTATACATCGAACTGCGGGGGGTGCTAAATGACATCCACCCGACATCCCCCGTCGATATAATCTACTCATTTGCTCTTCGCTTTCCATTTTCGACGTTGCCATATGCTTTCTTGTCATCTCAAAGTCTTCGTAGGGTACCTACACATCATAACGTATCGCAAATGCGTATTAAACTCACATCGGAAAACCAAAACGACACGCTAAAGGCCTATAGGTTAAAACCTATGGACTACGCTTTCAAAACCACCAAATAACCCTCGATTTCGATGTACAAACGTCAAGTGATCGAATACAACACTAATTACAAAAATACAGAATATAAAATACGCAAAACGAAACCATGAATCAAAACAGCAACTCTTGAAAATGGTCCCAGATTTTACCCTAAGTCAAATTGGTCAATTTTGCATATGTTAAGGGTGTAATTTACTGGAGATAAAGCCCTGGAACAAAAACGAATCAATTCCATACTGCTCTGGCTGCAAATTGTAGCCAGAAAGAATTTATTTGCTGCCAGGGTTGAGGGTTAGGGGCTAGGGTTTCAGTGGGGGGTCCTAGGTTGCCTGCATGTGTCACTATCTTTGCTAAAAAAATTTTACGTCACCCGGGTGTTAGCAGATTTCAATATACAAACACAGAATCCATAATTCTTCCAATATCGGATTTCTAAATCCGTATTCTGGGGTTCAAGACTATGGTTTCAGTTCAAAATACCATCATTACAGGGGGTCTAAGGTCACTACTAACACAATTACACCATAGCAACACAAGAAACTTTCAAACCATAACTAGGAATTTCCAAACCTCACTAAATATCTCCTAATCACTTCTAAACATGCATGGAAGCTAAATTAAACCAAATTCCACACTAATGGTTCAGAATTTACTTCATTGGGCACTCATGAATCTCCTAGGGCACCAAAATGCCAACTTTCTTGGTCCATAGTGTAGCTTGTGAGCTTGTGCAAGTTTTTTGTGATGAGGAGATGATGTTTTGAAGTTGTTTTGAGGGTGTTTGTGAGGATGAAGTAGAGGGGGATGGAGGTGCTGCCATGGAGCTGAAGTGAGAAGAGAGAATGAGGGAGATGGTGAAGGGAACAAAGAGATACGGTCCAAGGTTGACCCTCACCCCTCTCTCTCTCACCCATACCTTATTGTTTATTCCTTTTTCTTTTCTTTTCTTTTGTTTTGTTATCTTGTCTTTTCTCTTCTCAATTAAACACAAACTATGGATGAAAAATGAGAAAAAAGCCATCATTAAATGTAACAAGTGTTAAAATGACATGGTGTATGTTTTGCATAAAACAAGCTTAATGCGCGATTAGCGATATTTAATTGCGATTAACACAAATAGTGTATAATTAATCTTAAAAACTTATAATTTGCATAAATCACATAAAGCACCCTCATTTCAGTAATTTCCATAATTTTCCAAATTTTTCCAAAATTTATATGTATTTAATTATACCGCAATAAAAAAATATTCAATATATTTATTATTTAATTATAAAAATTCCCAAAGATAATATTTTATTTTTCTGAAATGTTACAATCTTCCTCACTTAAAGAAATTCAGTTCCCGAATTTAAATTTAAACCCCTCAAATACTAAAACATTTCAGTAAAAAGTCCAAGTCGTCGGGGTTCCGAAATCATCAATACATAAAACGCATCATAGTGCAATGCATGCGCATGAAAAATGAGCAGATAACTCAAAATTAAAACTCCGTCAAGCATCTCGCAATCATCGGAGTCATGGTGAAGATACAAATGTCAAATCCAATACGAAAACCAATATGATATAAATCAGAACTATACATGTAAACATCAAATTTATACATGTAGATATTTGAAGGAAATGCATGCCAAACCTTTTTAAGTCCCTGTGCGATGTGCATAACTCTGCACAGTGGCGGACGTCTATTGTAAGAAAATAACCATATATGTATATTTCTTTTGTTTAATATGTACGTTCCGCCGTTTTGAAAACAATTTAGAAGGGTTTCCTTGTTTTAAACGTTTCGTGTCATATCAGACACACAGGTAAATACTGAGGCTATAGCCCCCTCTTTGGAAATCCCTTCGATAACTATCAATGCATGCAAAATATATCCAGGTACTGTCCTCTGACTAGTCCTGCTCAGTACGAAAACAAATAGCAAATATCATAAAAACATACTGCTCCATAAGAAATCAATCCCAAAATGTGCATAAGAATACTACGTGCGTCTGGTGCACACGGAAATCAAAACCCATGAATGTGCCATACATGTGCACAGAAACAACATCTAAGTGCATGGGGTGTGCACGAAACATCTGTCAAGGGAAACGGTGTGCCTGACAGCAATATCAGGTGCATCTGATATGCATAAAGAATCCCGATTTAGTGCATCTGGTGTGCACCAAAATCGCATCTCCTATCATACGCCCAACATACGCGAAAATCCAAATCAGGTGCATCCATCATGCACGTATAAAAATATAAATCATGTGCATCCAACATGCACGAAATCACTAAATCCAATATCAAACGCCGAACATGCGCAAAATCCAATCCAAGAGTGCCAAATGTGTGCAAGAATCCAATCAGGTGCACAAGGTGCACAAAACAAATATCGTGTATCACAATCGAAATCGACGGTATACAATAAAGCTCAATCCAAATCAGGTATACCGCGGTATATAATCTCACAACCATATGCATCAGCGTGCACAAATCAAATCAAAACACTAAAAGTGCATGAAAATTATGCCGAAAGCATAAGTCAAATCACATGCATCACATAGGTATGAAATCAAAATCAACTTATCGAATGACATCAAACCGAAGTCAGGTGCAACTGTGGTGCACAAAATACGTATCAATGCACTGCAAGCATATGTGAACTATACCGAGTGCAAAAAACAAATCATGTGCGTACCATATGCACAAAATCAACCCAACTGTATGAAGTCTATGAAATCATAAACATGTGCAGCCAAGGCACAAAAACGATATCAAGTGCGATAACTGCGCACAAATCATAAATCAACACAACGGTGTAGAAAGCATATCTCAAGTGTAATAACTGTAGGGTTCCTAGGCACATAAATGAAGTCTCACAAGTGATCAGACATGCACAAATCAAATTTTACGGGTGCCTACTAACCCTAATACAGATCGTTAACTAGAAATCAAGGCGATGCAAGCAAGTAAACGGAAATATAGCTAAAGGGAAGGGGCTACAACCTTTGTAGATCCGGTCCACCACCTCCTAGGCTCCGTGATGAAGTCCCCTCGCTGTCCAAATCGTATCTTGGGCTCTAGCGTCGGCTTCATCGGAGAAAAAGCGGGCTAGGTCATCGACGACGATGCCGAAGATGATCTACGTCGAGGCATCGCTAGATCAAGCTCCAACTTCACCAAGTCAAGAAAACTTGTGAAGGAAAAACCCTATACTACTTGGCAAGAGGTAGAGGATGAAGAAATAGGAAGTGGGTAAACTTTAGAATTGGATTTCTCACTTGTTTTGGCTAGTTGCCATTGAAGAGGCAAGCTTTTTCTTCATGTAAGAAGAAGATGAAGAAGAAGAAGATGATATGATAATTATTGATAATTAAATCAATACTTATCATATATTAACCCTTGGTTAGTTATAGAGAATGGACCATGGTTAACTTGAAAGGTTATGGTTAAGGATGAGACAAGAATGGTGACTTAGTCAAAGTTTCAAGAAACTTCAACTACAAACAAAACAAGCCACCATTCCATTTTCTTTATCATTTTCTTTTTCCAAAATAAACAAAAAGAATAAATAAATGAATAAGTAAATAAAATGAAACCCTAACCATTCATATAACCATGGTCAATTCTTTACACAAACCCAAGCTTGCATGTATCATCAAACATGATACAATCTTGTGCACAAAAGTATATCACATATACAACTTGCACAATCCAAGTGAGAAAATCCATTTAAAGTGAACCAATACCAGTTAATGCAAAGTAATATATCAAATATATAATTATACATTAAATCATTAAATCAACACTTGATTCAATGATCCGGTCATGTCGCATATAACCGGCTAGTATCCAATGTATCGTCTTATCGAATCAATCCTTGATTCGACAACTAGGTTATATCGCATATAACCAATCGATACATACATCGCGAGAATGAAAAACGGTATCACATACACGCATTATTCTCGGTCCCGCACATATCTCATATGCGCTCCTATTTCGTTTCGCTCGAGCTAGGAAACCTCTGTGTAGGACTCTAAAGACTCGTCAATACGCCGGCAGCAGGTGATGATCATATCAAACACCCACAAGCCGCAAGCGGTCTGCTAAACGTAACGGCCACCCGGGTATTGAGCGATCAGAAGATCGACGAGCAAGCCCGCTCACACTCCTGTGAATCCAACCAGTAACACTTACCGTACAGTCCGGTCTGTTCGTCTGATATGTCGCATATCTCGCCTAGGGGTGGTAAACGTCAGACCCCAGTAGCTCGATAAGTCATGCCGACTTGAGGTCCATAACATTCATGAAACTACTGATAACTCTTCCCAGTATATCACTGCAACCCTGGCCAGGGATTTCCTGTTATGGCCAGTCGTGCATAGCGCAACATCAACCCCCAATACCGAGAGAGACGAATCCCCTCCTATCGCTCATTGCCTCCATGTGAATCGGGACTGTACCCAAAAACCACCTGTTTGCACGACTCAGTAGAGCCATGGTAGGGTGGAAATCAAAGCACAATGGGAGACACACAAGACTCTATGACGATCTCGGATCAACAGACTAAGCTGTACCAGTGTCACCAGAGGACTGCCATCTGACGTGAGGTATAATACCATCTGGGAGTTCTCGGCGAGTCCGTTCAGTGTACCCAGTCTCCACTGAGCACCCGTATACCATTTCTGATGTCAAACACCAATGGATATGGGATCATCCATCGCCCATCACATGGGTCGAGAAGATATACGCTAGTCTACTCTGGAATATCGATGCCCCGTCTCGATATTCCCACGACTAGGAACAATGAAGGATGTACTCATTGACTATCCAGGCCCCACTAGTATGATCTGCATCATAGTCCTGGAAGTCGAGTACACATCCCAAGGGCTTTATCAACATGTAATCAGAGAGACAGAAGGTATACACATTAAGATAAAGAGCAACCAGATAGCGTACTATCATGTCGAGCAAGAAAGTCCTACCTATATATGTCCCAGCATCCACTACAATATACATCCAATGTACAGTAATGGCCTCTAGGGCATACATATAACTAACAATCTCCCACTTGCACTAGGGCCATCTGTAGCAGTGGTTGTAGTATCTAATACTCAACCATCCCCTAAAAGTCTCTCTTTGGGATAAGGCCTTCGTGAGTGGATCCGCCGTGTTGTCCTCTGAGTCTACTCTCCTAACCTCGATCACCCTGGAGATCAACTATCACCATGATCAGGTTATGCTGCCTCAGAATATGTCTGGGTCACTAATGGGACCAGGGTTCCTTGGCCAAAACCACATTTCCATTGTCACACAATGGCAGGAACCTAGTTCATCTTATGAACCAATATACACCCAAACTGCCTCTTTGGTAGTATCTTTAATAGCGATGTTACCTGCCTTTATCGTCTAGTTTGCCACGGTATCTAGCTTGGAACTCTTCCAACATACCGTCCCTTTACTGAGGGTAAAGACAATGCCTGTGACTGACATTCAGTCGTCTTTATCACTCTGGAACCCTTCCAGTGATTCTCCCCAGGATCGATTGATACCATTTCACTATAACTAGTGAGTATCCTAACATCCAATTAGATCTATCTCATAGATCCAAAGTTTAGGATTTAGTAGGTATCATTTTGATCCTATATGGAAAATCATTGTGATAAGCGGAGATTGATCGAGCGTAGCATAGGAAACTCCTTCCCTAACAAGAGTATGTCATCCACGTACTCTACGAGGATCGTCACCATACTCCCTACTACCCTTTTTGTTTATACAAGGTTCATCTACTATTTTGATGATGTCAACTTCTTTGACTAATCCATCAAAACAGATGTTCCAACTCCGCGATGCCTGCTTTATCCTATAAAGCATCTTGCACACGTTTCCGCTGCTCCCACTGTCTACGAGGCCCTCTGGCTGTGTTCTTATAGACGTTCTCTTCTAAATCAATATTTAGAAAAGTAGTCATGGCACCCAACCACCAGATATCGTAGTCATGGTATGTAGCCGTGGCAAGTAGGATCTGGATGGATTTAAACATAGTCCCTGGAAAAGGTTTCATCATTATCCGTGCCTGGTTGATGACGAAAACCTTTAACAAGTCTAGCTTTGAAAGTCTCAACTTTTCCATGTACACCAAGCAATCTTCTCAAGATATACTTGCTCCTGATGGGGATTTAACCCTTCAATTATAGCAACCAAAGTCCATACTTTGCTGGTGTATGTGGATTCCATCTCAGATTGTTAAGCATCCAGCCATTCTTACAGAGTCCCTACTCTCGATGGCCTGCTCGAAACTGGTTGGGTCATCATCTCATTATGCAATCCTCGCTCCCACTGTCATCAAGAAACCGAGGTATCTCTCAGGCGGATGAGGAACCCTACTAGATCGGCGGAGAGGCTGAGGTTCGTTGGAATTCTATTGAATGCTTTGGTTCTACCAAATCATCAGCTTTTGATTGTATAGATGGAACCTTTCCAGTTCTACATAACTGACCTTGCCTCGAGCTTGTCCAGATTTTGCTTTTTAGACATAGGCTGGACAGCCCCAAATCTTAACTTACTTAAGATATATGCTCTTTCCTTTCCATATCACATATGAAGTGGTAGGCATTGATTTGATTCGAACCTAATTCAATAGGTATGCAGCTTCTCAAGCGCATAACACCCAAAAAGGAAATAGGTAACTCAGTAATACTCATCATAGAGCACACGATATCTAATATTGTGTGATTGCTCCGCCCCGATACACCGTTGTGCTGTGGTGTATTCAGAGGAGTAATACTGAGAGAGAATCTCATTTTCCTTTAGAATAGTCCAAGGATTCCATGCACAAGTATTCTCCTCCCTGATCTCATCATAGGACATAATACTTATACCCGTATTTTGGTTCTCTACTTCCAACTTATATTCTGTGAATACCTCAAAAGCTTCGGAGTTATGTTTCAACAGGAACATACGACTGAATCTTGAGAGATTATCAGAGAATATAATGAAGTATAAAGAACCAGTCCTGGCATGTGCAGACAGGAGACCTTACATACATCATCATGTATCAGTCCCAAGAGTTTACTAACTCTTCCTCTGTTTCCAATAAACAGAGCTATGGTCATCTTATCTTTGTGACGTGATTGGCAAGTTTCACAAGATGTAAATTCAAATTGATTTAAATATGCATCTAAAATGTAACTTCAGCCAGTCGGGTCGCATTGATATGACCTAGTCTACAATACCTCAAGAAGAATTCGTTCATTTCTGAACTCTTCCACTTGTGTGTGTTCTGTATACGAGGAACTGTAGTTTGATTTAGAACGTCAATGCTTTTAGATAACGTGCTTGAACCGATCAACTTTTGATATAGGAAATGTTCAAAACATTATCCATCAATACAAAATTTTATCAATTCTTTACTTATAAAGAGACTGATATGATTTTGTATATCAGGTTCGATATCTAATAGCATTTGTTCAGAATCAATGTATTCGTAATACAGGGTGACAGTGACCAACAGACTTGGCTGCAACACTTGCCCCGTTTTCTGCCTCATGAAACTTATCACCCGTTCTCAGTTTTTCTACCTTTTTGTAGCCCTATGTAACAGATTACATATCTGGGATCCTGATCCGGTATCATATACCCAGGATGCAGAGGATACTGAGAAACAGTTCTTTGTAATGAACACACCCGAAGGAGATGCATCATATGCACTTTCTTCGTTTGGGCGGCATAGGAATTCTGGTATTCCCCAATTTCCTGCTCTGTCTTATAACAATTATAAGTTGGAGCGGGACCAACGTTCTCCAGCTCAGTATAACAAGCGGGTTCGGTCAATACATCCATATTATTATCTTGATTAAGGCGTGATATGGTCGCTACCAGGAGAGAGAGAGAAGAAAACACTCTGCATGCGCTCTGTCAAGATTAGATTGGTTATATATTTTATCTAATCAGGATGGCTCCCACTGTTTTTATCAAATCTTCCTTCAAACCTTAAAAGGAAAGACTAGCCGGGATTAATTACACTCTACAAGTTCGCCAATCTTTCAGCCAGGCCAGTGTCGGTGCTTTGAGGGATGTTCCCCGTGCTTTCGCACGGACCTAATTACAGTAAACCTCGTTTTCCCAGAGGCGTAACCCCGTTGACACCTTTCTAGACACCTACTTGATCGGCTAATTGTAAAGTGCAAAACTCTCCCAGGAGTAACAATTACTCGCAGTGGGTATCGGGATCCAACTATCACATAGAAGGTATGCAATCTCATTGCAAATTTCAACACTTGAAACTCCCGATAAAGGTTTTTACCCCTAGCACCTATGACCTTAACTATGGTCAACAAATCATAAGTACTAGTCAAGTTCTACCCATCATTTCGTGATTAATTAGACCCACCCACATGACCCTTAACTAAGGTCAACAAAGTCACGCGACTGTCCTAACTAATCGCATCATATGCGGTGTAGGAAGACATCACTTAGCTACCGTACACTGTGCCTTGACTATGGTCAACAAACACAGCACGAATACTAAGTACCCTACTTCCTAAAATGACGGAGGGTTGCGAATGGCTTTCTGTGAAAACCTTTAACGCTTTGAACTTGATCTCGTTGCGGAATCAAATGGTTTTTTTTAAATGGAATGTTTTCGAGGCTTTTCTAGTTTTGCTAAAGGGGTCACTCCCGGTGAAGGGATCGTCGGCCCTTTCCTCGTCGAATGAGGTGCGGGATATATCATATATATCACTGTGCAAAGCGGAAACTATAGAAGCGATCAAAGAAAAACCGAGGGTTGTAGCATCTGCCAGTTATTGCTAAAGGAGTCACTCCCGGTGAAGGGATCTCGGTCCTTTCCTCATCGAATAAGGTGCAGGATGTTCTATAATGAACACCGCGATGCAAAGCAAGAACTGTAGCTACCTGTTTTTATTTTGAAATTCGATTCCACAACATCAATTAGGTTTATTTTCTTTCATTAATCTCATTAATGAATTTCCCATCATTTAAGTCCACCTAACCATCACAGATCAATATAACGTACGCTTATGCCATCCGCATTCGCCTCGATGTCCCGTCTGCACCGTTAGGTTAGGTAACTAACGCCAGAGCGAGACAGGGCTAGCGCGGGTGTAAAACATAAGCAACGTCTATATAATATATCATATATACTATATATAATATCTGTCACAGAACATCACATGATCACAGATAAATCACAGCAGAAGATACATATGAAATATTGGATATACTAGGACGTCCGTGTTTTCGATACGAGCCAGTATAAAACACGAAGTCCACGGTCGTGATGAATAGCCTATCCCACACCCCTAGACCCCTACGAGAGCGGCAAGCAACCCTACCAATTCTAGGGTTAGGAGACCCGGACTCGACTCCTCGTGTTGGTCTCCCACTGGACCCCAGAACCCGGTTACTTGTGCCCTCCTCTTTGGGTCTATCCAAGTGCAGAAAAGTAAATAATATACAAATGGTGACAACATCCGCAACCTGGAAGTGCCCCAATAAAAGAATATTACATACAAGTTTTTACATGAATGAAAATGAAAAACACTCATCTCACATAAAAAACCCGCGGCTATTCAAACACGACGATCCAATATAACATATCCAGTAACACATAACATCACATGTCATCAACGTAAGTAAATATGCGCATCCCAATTGTCGTTGACATATAGCAACGAAACTGGCGATATCACATATTACACTTACGGTCACAGAAAAGAAAGTGTAAAACTACAACAGTTGGAATCCGCAACCTCCTCAGACATCGCATGCCTGACCAAATGAATTACTTAGACATCGCATGCCTAACAATTATAAACCCCGCATTTTAGTCTCATTATCGAAAACTCTTTTCAATGTCAAGTCGGGCAATTCAACAGGATTCCCGACGTTCTGATCGAATGCTCGTCGCAAACTTTAGTAGGCGGCCGCACCCCCGACGCCGTCGACAAAGTGCACCAAGGCGGAACACCGCTGCCGCGAGCACCCGAACGGATGCTTTCGACGACGGGGTTCTCCTACAGTCACTTGGTCGGGGCTATGGAGTGAGGCTGTCTATTAAGTTTACCCGGCGAGTATCCGCGTACGCTACGTGATTGCGACGGACTTTTGATCACATCAAAATTCCGTGGCAACCGATCAAGTGAGACTAAAGTGCTATGTTTATAACATTCATTCAGTTATCACATAACTTTTATGAATTCCAATTGTTGTATCACATTCCAGATAAACAGAAAATGTTAAACTTTCCGATTGAACATTCGAACACCCAAGTTTTCCCGAAACAGCTCAACACATGAAATAAGTCTAACAGCATTCAGTTCGTGCCTCAGTACCAACGGTCCAGCCGTAGAAGGGTCAAGCCAACGCCTCACATGTGGCATGCCGTACTGCCCCAAACCCGAAGGTTCAAAGGGCAGTTCAAGACGGTCACATAATCGAGTTAAGGTTTGTTGTCTTCTAGAGGGACCATCGCGTTACTTGCACTACTTAGAACGTCGTTAAACTACGGAAAAATCCAACAATTGGAAAATTCTCAACAGTGGAAAACTTGGGTATTTATATCCAGTCGAACTTTTTAACATATTCTAAAAATTACCCGGAAACACACACAGACAAAATTAGACAGTCCGATAGAATCTCCAAATCCCCAATACAACCCAGAAAATAAGACTCTGGAATAAATATTAAAATATTCCCAGAAAAACCAGCAATGCTTATTAAGAATTACGGTGCAAACTTCGATGCACAAAACGACAAACTAGCCGCGGAACCGCCGCATGAGCATGCTCATGCCGCGGATCCGCGGCGACTTTAAGGAATCAGGCCATCGAATTTTACAGTAAGTCTTAGATCTTCTTGCTGATTTTTCTGCATATTTTTAATCTGGAAAAAACCACGTTTTTCAAAAAAGTCCAGAGAGCATGTTAAAATCGGGGTTTCGGGTCGATCGGACTTCTAACTCCGTCTACGCATCGCCTAAGGCTCTAGCTAGGCTCTGATACCACTGTAGGGTTCCTAGGCACACAAATGAAGTCTCACAAGTGATCAGACATGCACAAATCAAATTTTACGGGTGCCTACTAACCCTAATACGGATCGTTAACTAGAAATCAAGGCGATGCAAGCAAGTAAACGGAAATATAGCTAAAGGGAAGGGGCTACAACCTTTGTAGATCCGGTCCACCACCTCCTAGGCTCCGTGATGAAGTCCCCTCGCTGTCCAAATAGTATCTTGGGCTCTAGCGTCGGCTTCATCGGAGAAAAAGCGGGCTAGGTCATCGACGACGATGCCGAAGATGATCTACGTCGAGGCATCGCTAGATCAAGCTCCAACTTCACCAAGTCAAGAAAACTTGTGAAGGAAACACCCTATACTACTTGGCAAGAGGTAGAGGATGAAGAAATAGGAAGTGGGTAAACTTTAGAATTGGATTTCTCACTTGTTTTGGCTAGTTGCCATTGAAGAGGCAAGCTTTTTCTTCATGTAAGAAGAAGATGAAGAAGAAGAAGATGATATGATAAGTATTGATAATTAAATCAATACTTATCATATATTAACCCTTGGTTAGTTGTAGAGAATGGACCATGATTAACTTGAAAGGTTAGGGTTAAGGATGAGACAAGAATGATGACTTAGTCAAAGTTTCAAGAAACTTCAACTACAAACAAAACAAGCCACCATTCCATTTCTTTATCATTTTCTTTTTCCAAAATAAACAAAAAGAATAAATAAATGAATAAGTAAATAAAATGAAACCCTAACCATTCATATAACCATGGTCAATTCTTTACACAAACCCATGCTTGCATGTATCATCAAACATGATACAATCTTGTGCACAAAAGTATATCACATATAAAACTTGCACAATCCAAGTGAGAAAATCCATTTAAAGTGAACCAATACCAGTTAATGCAAAGTAATATATCAAATATATAATTACACATTAAATCATTAAATCAACACTTGATTCAATGATCCGGTCATGTCGCATATAACCGGCTAGTATCCAATGTATCGGCTTATCGAATCAATCCTTGATTCGACAACTAGGTTATATCGCATATAACCAATCGATACATACATCGCGAGAATGAAATACGGTATCACATACACGCATTATTCTCGGTCCCGCACATATCTCATATGCGCTCCTATTTCGTTTCGCTCGAGCTAGGAAACCTCTGTGTAGGACTCTAAAGACTCGTCAATACGCCGGCAGCAGGTGATGATCATATCAAACACCCACAAGCCGCAAGCGGTCTGCTAAACGTAACGGCCACCCGGGTATTGAGCGATCAGAAGATCGACGAGCAAGCCCGCTCACACTCCTGTGAATCCAACCAGTAACACTTACCGTATAGTCCGGTCTGTTCGTCTGATATGTCGCATATCTCGCCTAGGGGTGGTAAACGTCAGACCCCAGTAGCTCGATAAGTCATGCCGACTTGAGGTCCATAACATTCATGAAACTACTGATAACTCTTACCAGTATATCACTGCAACCCTGGCCAGGGATTTCCTGTTATGGCCAGTCGTGCATAGTGCAACATCAACCCCCAATACCGGGAGAGACGAATCCCCTCCTATCGCTCATTGCCTCCATGTGAATCGGGACTGTACCCAAAAACCACCTGTTTGCACGACTCGGTAGAGCCGTGGTAGGGTGGAAATCAAAGCACAGTGGGAGACACACAAGACTCTATGACGATCTCGGGTCAACAGACTAAGCTGTACCAGTGTCACCAGGGAACTGCTATTTGACGTGAGGTATAATACCATCTGGGAGTTCTCGGCGAGTCCGTTCAGTGTACCCAGTCTCCACTGAGCACCCGTATACCATTTCTGATGTCAAACACCAATGGATATAGGATCATCCATCGCCCATCACATGGGTCGAGAAGATATACGCTAGTCTACTCTGGAATATCGATGCCCCGTCTCGATATTCCCACGACTAGGAACAATGAAGGATGTACTCATTGACTATCCAGGCCCCACTAGCATGATCTGCATCATAGTCCTGGAAGTCGAGTACACATCCCAAAAGCTTTATCAACATGTAATCAGAGAGACAGAAGGTATACACGTTAAGATAAAGAGCAACCAGATAGCGTACTATCATGTCGAGCAAGAAAGTCCTACCTATATATGTCCCAGCATCCACTACAATATACATCCAATGTACAGTAATGGCCTCTAGGGCATACATATAACTAACAATAACTATGCACAAAATACAAATACCTAGTAGGTGCAACCATGGTGCACGAAAATAAATATCATGAAACTCAGTCATCAAGACTAAATCATGCGAATAGATCGCCCACAATACCGAAATCCAAGGTGACAGATATGTGATAATCGAATCACCAAATCACAAATCATAAATACCGTCGTCGATATTTCCTCCTTCAAAGTCGAGAAGGTGTCGGTGCATCCAATGCTAGCAGAGCAAGAAATCTACTTGCCTCCTGTTCATGGTCTGACGCCTGGTGCTTTTAGGCTCTTGTCTCTCACTGTGCCTTGCTAGATATATAGCTCCTCGGCTCAACGGCCCAATATAGAATGTCGACGGAAGCAGTCCCACTCTGGCACATCCTCTACAGATCTCTGACCAACTATCTCGTCGACGATGCCGAACTCTGGCCTACTGGGTGTGCGCAATATGACCGCTCCTGGGTCCAAGTCTTCTCGTATAGTATTCCAGAAAGGTCATGTCGAGGTCTCTCTCAAATCTCTTTTCTGCCGAATTGCCCGGAAGTTACCACCCTTCACTAAATCTGTTTCTTGTTCCGGAACGGCTGCATACTCATCGCGACTCCTTCTGGAAGATATATCCATATACAACGCCTCTGCATGCGTATCACATCTCAGGTGTCGGCGGAGTGGAACGTCATCTCATCAGGATGTCGTACAAACCTCTTACTCCACCTTTCTCTAATGTCGACTGCTTCGGACTCGTCTCTTTGTGGCTGCATGGACTGTGCTCCAACAGCTATACTTGTATCTGGAGTTTCCCAAGCAATGTATCCCATCACATGATATCCGAAAGATGTCGAATCATTCGATCGATTCGTCAAAACCTCATAATCCCCCAAGATCTCTACATCTTGAGTACAGCTTAATAGTATTCCAGTACATGCTACAGCACCTGTGGACCAACCGTAGAAGGGCAAACCCAACCCTCACAAATGGAACCGCTAAACTGCCGCAAACCCTAAGTTTCAAAGGCGTTCCATGGTCATTACGTCTAGTTAGGGTTTCATTCTTCTATAGGGTCCATATCATTACTTGCATTTGTCTCTGAATACTTTAAACTTGGAAAATGGGCTCCTGACATTCGATCGTCTCCATCGACTTTCAACGTACCTGCGTGAAGTCGTCTCTAGCTGGAATCAATCTATCTGATGACCTCGCATCGGGGTAACCGAACGAACCATATGTCCTTGTCTTTCATCTACGGGTGACTAGCGACCTTCTATCATATCTCTAAGTACATCTCGTACTGCAATAGCTCGAACATCTGGGGAGATATTGTAGGGTTCCTAGGCACACTAATGAGGTCTCACAAGGCATCAACCATGCCAATTTCAAATTTTACAAGTGCCGAGAAACTCTAATACGGATCGTTAACTAGAATTTTAGGCGAAACAGGCAACTAGTTAACAACTTAAGTAAGGGAACGGAAATACAACCTTTGTAGATCCGGTCCTCCACCTCCATAGCTCCATGATGAAGTCTCCTCGCTGTACAAATCGGATCCCGGGCTCTAGCGTCGGCTTCATCGGAGAAATGGGCAGGCTAGGTCATCGACTACGATGCTGAAGATGATCTACGTCGAGGCATCACAAGATCAAGCTCCCACTTCACCAAGTCATGAAACTTGTGAGGAAAACACCCTATACTACTTGGCAAGAGGTAGAGGATGAAGAAATAGGAAGTGGGTTCACTTTAGAATTGGATTTCTCACTCATTTCATCAAATCACCATTGATGGAACCAAGCTTCTTCATCTTGAAGAAGAAGAAGAAGATGATGTTATGATAAGAAGAATAAAATAGAAAATAAAATGAATTCTTATCATATACAAACCATGGTTAAGTGTAGAGAATGAATCATGGTTAAGTGGAATGGTTAGGGTTAAGCATGAGACAAAAGTGGTCAAACTTTCAACACTTCATGAAGCTTCATGAAAGATACAAAGAAAGCCCCCATATCAATTTATCCTTTTAATTTCCAAAAAAGAATAAATAAATAAATGAATGAATAAGCAAAACCCTAATCATCAATTTAACCATGGTTTAGTTCTTTACACTTAACCATATAAGCATGTATCATCAAACATGATACAATCATGTGCACAAAAGTATATCATACATACAACTTGCACAATTCAAGTGAGAAAATCCATTTAAAGTGAACCAATACTAGTTAATGCAAAGTAATATATCAAATATATAATTATATATTAAATCATTTAATCAACACTTGATTTAACGATCCGGTCATATCGCATATAACCGACTAGTATCCTATGTATCGGCTTACCGAATCAATCCTTGATTCGATAACTAGGTTATATCGCATACAACCTTTCGATACATTCATCGCGAGAATGGAATACGGTATCACATACACGCATTATTCTCGGTCCTGGACATATCTCATATGCGCTCCTATTTCGTTTAGCTTGAGCCAGGAAACCTCTGTGTAGGACTCTAAAGACTCGTCAATACGCCGGCAGCAAGTGATGATCATATCAAACACCCACAAGCCACAAGCGGTCTGCTAAACGTAACGGCGACCCGGGTATTGAGCGATCAGAAGATCGACGAGCAAGCCCGCTCACACTCCTGTGAATCCAACCAGTAACACTTACCGTACAGTCCGATCTGATCGTCTGATATGTCGCATATCTCGCCTAGGGGTCGTAAACGTCAGACCCCAATAGCTCGATAAGTCATGCCGACGTGAGGTCCATAACATGTGTGAAACTACTGATAACACTTACCAGTAGATCACTGCAACCCTGGCTAGGGATTTCCTGTTATGGCCAGTCGAGCATAGCGCAACATCAACCCCCAATACCGGGAGAGACGAATCCCCTCCTATCGCTCATTGCCTCCATGTGATTCGGGACTGTACCCAAAAACCACCGTTTTGCATGCCCTCTTGGACGTGGTAAGGTGGAAATCAAAGCACAGTGGGAACCATACAAGACTCTATGACGATCTCGGGTCAACAGACTACTCTGTACCAGTGTCACCAGAGAACTGCCATCTGACGTAAGGTATAATACCATCTGGGAGTTCTCGGCGAGTCCGTCCAGTGTACCCAGTCTCCACTGAGCACCCGTATATCATCTCTGATGTCAAACACCAATGGATATAGGATCATCCATCGCCCATCTGTATGGGTCGAGAAGGTATACGCTAGTCTACTCTGGTATATCGATGCCCCGTCTCGATATACCCACGATTAGGGACCTTGAAAGATGTACTTATGGACTACCATGTCCCCACTAGTATGATCCGCATCATAGTCCAGGTAGTCAAGTACACATCCTAAGGGCTTTACCAACATGTAACAGAGAGACAATCAGTATACACGTTAAGGCAAAGAGTAACCAGATAGCATACTATCATGTCGAGCGAGAAAGTCCTCCCTATATATGTCCAAGCATCCACTACAATATACATCCTATGTATAGTAATGGCCTCTAGGGCATACATATAACTAACAATCTCCCACTTGCACTAGGGCCATCTGTAGCAGTGGTTGTAGTATCTCATACTCAACCATCCCATAAAAGTCTCTCTCTGGGAAAAGGCCTTCGTGAGTGGATCCGCCGTGTTGTTCTCTGAGTCTACTCTCCTAACCTCGATCCCCTGGAGATCAACCATCTCCATGATCAGGTAATACTGCCTTAGAATATGTCTGGATCACTGAAGGGACGGACGTTCCTTGGCATAAGCCACAACTCCATTGTCACACAATGGGAGGAACAGAGTTCATCTCATGAACAAATATATACACCCAGACAGCCTCTTTGGTAGCATCTTAAGTAGCGATGTATCCAGCCTTAATCGTCTAGTATGCCACGGTATCTAGCTTGGAACTCTTCCAACATACCGTCCCTTCACTGAGGGTAAAGACAATGCCTGTGACTGACATTCAGTCGTCTTTATCACCCTGGAACCCTTCCAGCGATTCTCCTCAGGATCGATTGATACCATCTTACTACTACTAGTGAGATTCCTAGCATCCAATTACATCTATCTCATAGATGATAACTCAGGATTTATGAGGTATCACTTTGATCCTATATGGAGAATCCTTGTGATAAACGGAGATTGACCGAGCGTAGCATAAGAAACTCGTTCCCTATCAAGAGTATGTCATCCACGTACTCTACGAGGATCATTACCATACTCCCTACTACCTTCTTGTATATACAAGGTTCATCTACCATTTTGATGAAGTCAAACTCTTTGACTACCACCTCAAAACAGATGTTCCAACCCCGCGATGCCTGCTTTATCCTATAAAGCATCTTGCACACGTTTCCGTTGCTCCCACTGTCTACGAAGCCCTCTGGCCGTGTACTTATAGACGCTCTCTTCCAAAACATCATTTAGAAAAGCAGTCATGACACCCAACCACCAGATATCGTAGTCATGGTATTTAGCCGTGGTAAGTAGGATCTGGATGGACTTAAGCTTAGATCCTTAGAAAAGGTTTCGTTAAGATCCATATCTGGTCAATGATGCAAACCTTTAACAAGTCTAGCTTTGAAAGTCTTAACTTTTCCATGTACACCAAGTAATCTTCTTAAGATATACTTGCTCCTGATGGGGATTTAACCCTTCAGATATAGCAACCAAAGTCCATACTTTGTTGGTGTATAAGGATTCCATCTCAGATCGCTAAGCATCCAGCTATTCATACAGAGTCCCACTCCTGATGGCCAGCTCGAAACCAGTTGGGTCATCATCACATGATGCAATCCTCGCTCCCACTGTCATAGAGAAACCGAAGTATCTCTCAGGTGGGTGAGGAACCCTACTAGATCGGCGGAGAGGTTGAGGTTCGTTGGAAACTATTGAATCCTTTGGTTCTACCAAATCATCAGCTGCAGTTTGTATAGCTGAAACCATTCCAGTTCTACATAACTGATCTTGCCTTGAGCTTGTCCGGATTATGCTTTTAGACATAGCCCGGACAACCCCAAATCTTAACTAACTTAAGATATGGGCTCTTCCCTTTCCATATCACATATGAAGCGGTAGGCTACTGATTTGATTAGAACCCAATTCAATTGATATGCAGCTTCTCAAGTGCACAACTCCCAAAAGGAAATAGGAAACACAGTAGTACTCATCATAGAGCACACCATATCACATAGGGTGCTATTGCTCCGTCCCGAAATACCATCGTGCTATGGTGTATACGGAGGAGTAATGCTGAGAGAGAATCTCATTCTCCTTTAGAATAATCCAGGATTTCCGTGCTCAAGTATTCTCTTCCTCGATCACATCAAAGGACATAATACTTATACCCTTATTGGTTCCCTACTTGTAACTTATATTCTATGAATATCTCAAAAGGTTCGGACTTGTGTTTCAACAGGAACATATGTCTGAATCTAAAGAGATCATCAGAGAATGTAATGAAGTACAAAGAACCGGTCTTGGCATGTGTAGACAGGGGACCTTTATACATCAACATGTATCATCCCAAGAGTTTACTAACTCTTTCTCTGTTTCCAGTAAACAGAGTTATGGTCATTGTGTCTTTGTGACATGACTGGCAAGTTTCATAAGATGTAAATTCAAACAAATTTAAATATGCATCTAAATGTAATTTCAGCTAGTCAGGTCGCATTGATATGACCTAGTCTACAATACCTCAAGAAAAATTCGTTCATTTCTGAACTCATCCACTTGAGTGTGTTCTGTATACTAAGAACTGTAGTTTGATTTAGAACATCAACGCTTTTAGATAACGTGCCTGAACCGATCAACTTTTGATATAGGAAATGTTCAAAACATTATCGAACAATACAAAATTTTATCATTTCTTTACTGATAAAGAGACTGATATGATTTTGTATATCAGGTTCGGTATCTATTAACATTCGTTCAAAATCAATGTATTGGTAATACAGGGTGACAGTGACCAACAGACTTGGCTGCAACTCTTGCCCCGTTTTCTGCCTCATGAAACTTATCACCCATTCTCAGTTCTTTACCTATCTATAGCCCATGTAACATATTACATATGCGGGATCCTGATCAGGTATCATATACCCAGGACGTAAAGGACACTGAGAAACAGTTCTATATAATGAACACACCCGAAGATGATGCATCAGCATGCACTTACTTCGTTTGGGCGGCACGGGAAATCTTGTATTGCCCAATTTCCTGCTCTATCTTATAACAATTATAAGTTGGAGCGGGACCAACGTTCCTCAGCTCAGAATAACAAGCGGGTTCGGTCAATAATCCGTATTATTATCTTGATTAAGGCGTGATATGGTCGCTACCTGGAGAGAGAGAGAAGAAAACAGTCAGCGTGCGCTCTTGCAAGATCAGATTGGTTATTATTTTATCTAATCAGGATGGCTCACACTGTTTTTATCAAATCTTCCTTCAAACCCTAAAAGGAAAGACTAGCCGGGATTAATTACACGCTACAAGTTTGCCAATCTTTCAGCCAGGCCAGTGTCGGTACTTTGAGGGAGGTCCCCCGTACTTTCGCACGAACCTAATTAATGTAAACCTCGTTTTCCCAGAGGCGTAACCTCGTTAACACCTTTCTAGACACCTACTTGATCGGCTGATTGTAATGTGTAAAACTCTCCCTGGAGTAACTCTTACTCGCAGCGGGTATCGGGATCCAACTATCTCATAGAAGGTATGCAATCTCATTGCAAATTTCAACACTTAAAATTCCCGATAATATTTTGCCCCTAGCGTTCTATGACCTTGACGAATGCCAAACAACCCATAGTCCACTAGTCAAGTTCAACTCGTACATTTCTTGATTGAATTAAACCCACCCGCACGACCCTTGACGAATGCCAAATAACGCCGTACGAATACCCTAATCTAATCTGCATCATATGCATAAGCAGATAAATACTAGTTAGCTACCGCACACTATGCCTTGACGAATGCCAAACTACCGCAGCACGAATACTAACTAGTACTTATCTGAAATGACGGAGGGCTACGACAGGTTTTTCTGAAAACCTATTGCGTAATGAACTTGATATCGTTGTAGAATCAAATGATTTTAAAATAGAGTGTTTTTTAGGCTTTTCTAGTTTTGCTAAAGGGGTCACTCCAGGTGAAGGGATCGTCGGCCCTTTCCTCGTCGAATGAGGTGCGGGATATATCATATATATCACTGTGCAAAGCAGAAACTATTAAAAGCAATCAAAAGACAAACCGAGTGTGTAGCATCTGCCAGTTATTGCTAAAGGAGTCACTCCCGGTGAAGGGATCTCGGTCCTTTCCTCATCGAATAAGGTGCAGGATATATCACATATACCTCTGTGCAAAGCAAGAACTGTAGCTACCTTTTTTATTTTGAAATTTGATTCTACAACATCTTAGGTTTCTTTTATTTCATTAATCTCATTAATGAAGTCCCATCATTTAAGTACCTAAACATCACAGATAAATACGACGTACACTTATGCCATCCGCATTCGCCTCGATGTCCCCTCGTGCACCGTTAGGTTAGGTAACTAACGGCAGAGCGGGGCAGGGCTAGCACGAGTGCAAAACATAAGTAACGTCTATATAATATATCATATTTACTATATACTATATCCATCACAGAACATATCACATGATCACATCATAGATATCGCAGCAGAAGAAACATATGAAATATTGGATATACTAGGACGTCCGTGTTTTCAATACGAGCCAGTATAAAACACGGATTCCACGGTCGCGATGAATAGCCAAACCCACACCCCTAGACCCCTACGAGAGCGGCAAGCAACCCTACCAATTCTAGAGTTAGGAGACTCCGACTCGACTCCTCGAGTTGGTCTCCCACTGGACTCCAGAACCCGGTTACTTGTGCTCCCCTCCTTGGGTCTATCCTAGTGCGGAAAAGTAAATAATATACAAACGGTGACAACTTCCGCAACCTGGAAGTGCCCCAATAAAAGAATATTACATTCAAGTTTTTACATGAATGAAAAATGAAAAACACTCATCTCACATAAAAAAACCCCGGCTATTCAAACACGACGATCCAATATAACATATCCAGCAACACATAACAACACATGTCATCAACATAAGTAAATATGCGCTTCCCAATTGTCGTTGACATATAGCAACGAAACCAGCGATACCACATATTACACTTACGGTCACAGAAAAAAAAGTGTAAAACTACAACAGTTGGAGTCCGCAACATCCTCAGACATCGCATGCCTGACTAAATGAATTCCTTAGACATCGCATGCCTAACAATTATAAACCCCGCATTTTAGTCTCATTATCGAAAACTCTTTTCAATATCAAGTCGGGCAATTCAACAAGATTCCCGACATCTTGATCGAATGCTCGTCGCAAACTTTAGTAGACGGTCGCACCCCCGATACCGTCGACAAAGTGCACCAAGGCGGAACACCGCTGCCGCGAGCACCCGAACAGATGCTTTCGGCGACGGGGTTCTCCTACAGTCACTTGGTCGGGGCTATGGAGTGAGGCTGTCTATTAAGTTTACCCGGTGAGTATCCGCGTACGCTACGTGATTGCGACGAACTTTTGATCACATCAAAATTCCGTGGCAACTGATCAAGTGAGACTAAAACGCTATGTTTATAACATTCATTCAGTTATCTCATAACTGTGTGTGAATTCCAATTATTGTATCCCATTCCGGATAAATAGAAAATATTAAACTTTCCGATCGAACATTCGAACACCCAAGTTTTCCCGAAACCGTTCAACACATGAAATGAGTTCAAAGACATTAACTTCATGCCTCAGTACCAACGGTCCAGCTGTAGAAGGGTCAAGCCAACGCCTCACATGTGGCACGCCGTACTGCCCCAAACCCGAAAGTTCAAAGGGCAGTTCAAGACGGTCACATAATCGAGTTAGGGTTTGTTGTCTTCTAGAGGGACCATCGCGTTACTTGCACTACTCAGAACGTCCTTAAACCACAGAAAAATCCAACACTTGGAAATTTTCCGGCAGGGGAAAAGTTGGGTATTTATATCCGGTCGAACTTTTTAACATATTCTAAAATTATCCGGAAAGACACATAGACAAAGTTTGATAATCCGATCGGATCATCTATGCTCCAAAACACCCCAGAAAACTCAACTCTTAAGTTCAAATCAAAAATTCCCAGAAAACTCAGCACCCGAAAACATGAATTACTGTGCAAAATTTATAAAATAATGTGAAAAAATGGCCGCGGAACCGCCGCACAAGCCATGCTTGTGCCGCGGTTCCGCCGCGCTTTAGATGGATCTTTGGGTAATTTTTGCACCGTAATTCTTAGAATTCCCTGCTGAATTTTTTAAGCATTTTTAATCTGGAAAAAACCCAGTTTTTGAAAAAAGTCCAGAGAGCATTTTGGAATTAGGGTTTCGGGTCGATCGGGTTTCAAACTTCGTCTACGCATCGCCTAAGGCTCTAGCTAGGCTCTGATACCACTGTAGGGTTCCTAGGCACACTAATGAGGTCTCACAAGGCATCAACCATGCCAATTTCAAATTTTACAAGTGCCGAGAAACTCTAATACGGATCGTTAACTATAATTTTAGGCGAAACAGGCAACTAGTTAACAACTTAACTAAGGGAACGGAAATACAACCTTTGTAGATCCGGTCCTCCACCTCCATAGCTCCATGATGAAGTCTCCTCGCTGTACAAATCGGATCCCGGGCTCTAGCGTCGGCTTCATCGGAGAAATGGGAGGGCTAGGTCATCGACTACGATGCCGAAGATGATCTACGTCGAGGCATCACAAGATCAAGCTCCCACTTCACCAAGTCATGAAACTTGTGAAGAAAACACCCTATACTACTTGGCAAGAGGTAGAGGATGAAGAAATAGGAAGTGGGTTCACTTTAGAATTGGATTTCTCACTCATTTCATCAAATCACCATTGATGGAACCAAGCTTCTTCATCTTGAAGAAGAAGAAGAAGAAGAAGATGATGTTATGATAAGAATAATAAAATAGAAAATAAAATGAATTCTTATCATATACAAACCATGGTTAAGTGTAGAGGATGAATCATGGTTATGTGGAATGGTTAGGGTTAAGCAAGAGACAAAAGTGGTCAAACTTTCAACACTTCATGAAGCTTCATGAAAGATACAAAGAAAGCCACCATATCAATTTATCCTTTTAATTTCATCTGGGAGTTCTCACTCATTTCATCAAATCACCATTGATGGAACCAAGCTTCTTCATCTTGAAGAAGAAGAAGAAGAAGATGATGATGTTATGATAAGAAGAATAAAATAGAAAATAAAATGAATTCTTATCATATACAAACCATGGTTAAGTGTAGAGAATGAATCATGGTTAAGTGGAATGGTTAGGGTTAAGCATGAGACAAAAGTGGTCAAACTTTCAACACTTCATGAAGCTTCATGAAAGATACAAAGAAAGCCACCATATCAATTTATCCTTTTAATTTCCAAAAAGAATAAATAAATAAATGATTGAATAAGCAAAACCCTAATCATCAATTTAACCATGGTTTAGTTCTTTACACTTAACCATATAAGCATGTATCATCAAACATGATACAATCATGTGCACAAAAGTATATCACAATACAACTTGCACAATTCAAGTGAGAAAATCCATTTAAAGTGAACCAATACTAGTTAATGCAAAGTAATATATCAAATATATAATTATACATTAAATCATTAAATCAACACTTAATTTAACGATCCGGTCTATCGCATATAACCGACTAGTATCCTATGTATCGGCTTACCGAATCAATCCTTGATTCGATAACTAGGTTATATCGCATACAACCTTTCGATACATTCATCACGAGAATGGAATTCGGTATCACATACACGCATTATTCTTGGTCCTGCACATATCTCATATGCGCTCCTATTTCGTTTCGCTTGAGCCAAGAAACCTCTGTGTAGGACTCTAAAGACTCCTCAATACGCCGGCAGCAGGTGATGATCATATCAAACACCCACAAGCCGAAAGCGGTCTGCTAAACATAACGGCCACCCGGGTATTGAGCGATCAGAAGATCGACGAGCAAGACCGCTCACACTCCTGTGAATCCAACCAGTAACACTTACCGTACAGTCCGGTCTGATTGTCTGATATGTCGCATATCTCGCCTAGGGGTGGTAAACGTCAGACCCCAATAGCTCGATAAGTCATGCCGACGTGAGGTCCATAACATGTGTGAAACTACTGATAACACTTACCAGTAGATCACTGCAACCCTGGCCAGGGATTTCCTGTTATGGCCAGTCGAGCATTGCGCAACATCAACCCCCAATACCGGGAGAGACGAATCCTTTCCTATCGCTCATTGCCTCCATGTGATTCGGGAGTGTACCCAAAAACCACCGTTTTGCACGCCCTCTTGAACGTGGTAAGGTGGAAACCAAAGCACAGTGGGAACCACACAAGACTCTATGACGATCTCGGGTCAACAGACTACGCTGTACCAGTATCACCAGAGAACTGCCATCTGACGTAAGGTATAATACCATCTGGGAGTTCTCGGCGAGTCCGTCCAGTGTACCCAGTCTCTACTGAGCACCCGTATATCATCTCTGATGTCAAACACCAATGGATATGGGATCATCCATCGCCTATCTGTATGGGTCGAGAAGGTATACGCTAGTCTACTCTGGTATATCGATGCCCCGTCTCGATATACCCACGAATAGGGACCTTGAAAGATGTACTTATGGACTACCATGTCCCCACTAGTATGATCCGCATCATAGTCCAGGTAGTCAAGTACACATCCTAAGGGCTTTACCAACATGTAACAGAGAGACAATCAGTGTACACGTTAAGGCAAAGAGTAACCAGATAGCATACTATCATGTCGAGCGAGAAAGTCCTCCCTATATATGTCCAAGCATCCACTACAATATACATCCTATGTATAGTAATGGCCTCTAGGGCATACATATAACTAACAGATATCTCGTCGTTCGCATCAACAACTGGCTCATTCGTCCGCACGTTGAACAGTGCCTCAATCATCAATTAATAAGTGCATCGACAGTCATCACATTCTGGCTGGCCTCTAACAGTAGCCTGATCCTCTGGTGCTGATCTGCACGCCCGAGAAATCCCGTAAGAGTGATCCATCAAACGCTCAAGGCGCGAAAAAACAAAAAAAACGACGCCTCTATGCAATCGTATGTCCCTGGAATCACGCCCTGGTCAGTCCTCATTCGTGACGAGCTCGCGCTGACTGCAACTCTAACCGTTGCTCTCCCTGCCCGTGTAATCACGGCAGCAAAACCATAAACCGATAATGAAGAGGATAGATCATAGGAATGAATATAATACTCTTCAAGGAAATGTACATCCTAAGCTCCTTAAGCGGAGTGGAGTATCGTAAGTATGCCGCGGAACATACACACGGTACGTCACTCTCCTCAAGTCACCTACTCCATCTACCAAAGTCAACCTACGCGACGAAAGTTCGGGTCTAATACCCCCTCGACTAAGTCTAAGTTCCGTAAGGTCAAGCCTAAGTTCCGAATATATACAAACGCTGTAGGCTCCGCATAGTCAAACTTAGACTCGAACCAAGGTAAACCTAGCGCTCTGATACAAACTTTGTCACGACCCGAAATGGCACGTGACTGACACTTGAATCATATGAAGTCTATAGGACCCATCTAATTCAAGTAAGCCAAGAAATCCCAGAAATCTACACCATTTAAAATAAGAAGTGAAGAAAACATGTTTTAAAATAAGGGGGTTTTAAATAACATAAGCCGAATATGCATTTTAAAATCTCCAGTCTTTTCTGAAAATTTCGGCAGAGTTTCCTTTGTAAATACTGGCCTCAAACGGGGTACAACATGAATAATATATGCACAATGATAAAAGGCATCCCCAAGCGGGAGCTAGCTCTTCCTCAATCGACGGTCACATCCACACAAGCAATATAATATACAACGCCCAAGGGCGAGGATCAAAACTCAAAAGGAAACTCAAAATCATCATGAAAACCATAATACTACAACGCGCGACTCTAAGGTCAAAATAATACACAACTGGTTTTCTAAGTCTGAAATAAATATACAAGTCTGGTTGATGGAATTTCTAGATGCAACAATAAAAATAAAAAAGTACAATGGTTGTCACGATGCGAGGGAACCCACCTACCAAAGCGATCACCCAGAAAGGAAGCAGTGTGCCAGAAAGCCGCAATGAAATCTGTACGGCAAAACCTGCAAGAAACTGTGGCACAACGGGGGTGAGTTGCCAACTCGTGAGTAGAAAAACATCACAGAGCAGAAATCGTATGTAAGACTCAATCCTAGGTCAATACGATCAGTAATAATGTATATCCTCAATATGATAAATTTTGAAGCATGATAATGTGGCAAGGGTAAACATCTATACGTAAGTGTAGTACCAAGTGCTCGTACCAGTGCCTCAGGTAGCAACATATCATAAATATGAGGTGTGATCAATGTAATCAACATGAATCAATGTCAACTATATCATGAAGTCTATAAGTATGTGGATATCATCCAACTATGTAATCATGTCTGTATGCATGTTGATCTCGTCCACGTATCAACCAATGACACAAAACATCATGCATGTAAATATCATAAAGCATATGCATGGGAGTATGAGGATATAAATCAACGTGTGTCCCTCGCGAAAAATCAAAATCATGGAACCTGAGTGTCCAGCATCGACACTTGAAAACATCATGGAACCTGTGCCCAGCATCGGCACGTAAATCCTCATATATATATAGGGCTCCATCAGTCCGGGTCGGCCCACGGGCTCCGTCAGTCCGGATCGGCCTGTAACATCTCTCATCTACGATCAGTATTCTCCGGATATCCGCCGAGCTCAAATACAATCACTGGTGGGTAGTGGTCCCTCCGGCAGGCTCATCGTCATCCATACAAAATCTCTCTCTCGCCCTGGGGTACCATACCGGGTCCACCATGTACCCGCAAACGGAATCATCCGCCTCCTCGAGTCGGGTTTCACATATCATACGTCTCGGAACCGAGAAAACGCATGGTGGACGCACTGAAATATCATATCAAGAGAAACCGGGTTTTTAAAATAGTACATACTTTCCTTTGAAATACCCACGGTTCTCAAATCCAGAAATATCATGGAAACAACATATCACAATGCGTATAATCAATAAGCTTGATGCACGCGACATATAATAGAAATGTAAGCATGCCAGTATATCATGCAATATGGAATAGTAATAAGCACATATCAAGGGAAAACCGCTCTTTCAAATGAATCCAGTTTTAAAATATATCTTGCGGTTCCCAAATCTCAAAAATCAAGCCAGGATCATCTATGTATGTGCAAATATGTATGTATGCCAATATGTCATACAAGGGGTCATATCCTGATGCAACAATTCTACTGTGTAGTAGCATGGCAATTATCGATGATGAAGTGTGTGAGCCAGTAAGCAGGTGTACGTGGAACATACGCATCATCGATAACTGTGCTGGTGTCCTGGCAACATGTGTTTAATTTAACAATAAACGCATTTAAACATGCAATGCGATGCGAATAGCAAGAATATGCGGAAAATGAATAATAATCTCAACAGTGAAGAATCTATATCAATACATATATGTCATATAGTTTTGCCATTTGAAATAACACGAATCTTGGTCTTTAGAAAAAATAAGGGCTACGGTGTTTTTAGGAAAAGATGCGTCTTTTGAAAACATCCGTAGAATCCCTTGACCTGTCGTTTAAAATACTCACAATTCGTTAGTTTTGAAATAGGTATGACTCAGGTCTAGTCTAACATCTACTAAGTACTATAGGACCAAACGAACAGTCTAACCGAAAGGGTAAGGGAAACCACCTAAATATGAGTCGATATACATATAAATATAATAGTCGGTGATCTCGCCTCAATATTATCACATACGATACAATATATAATATGACATCCTCGAGTCAAGAGTATGGATCTATCATCAATATATAGCTCGTACGTAAATCCGTCGTACGACATCCCAATCAGGGTACGGGTCAAATCTCACATTTATCTCATCAATTATCTGGTATCCTTATCATCATATCTCATGAACTGGGTACTGATCTAAGTCTAGTACAAGATGATACCATCTATAAATACGTGTGTGCATGTATGAAAACACACGCCTAAAGGCCCGCAAAAATCTCATGTCGTATCTCGTAATACGAACCACATCATATTACCGATCTCGTGGCACCATGCCCAAACTCATCGACTCGTCTCCAAATATCATCCGCTAACCTCATCATCCAACTGTAGGTATACGTGTATATATATACATCATCCCATACCTATGTGTGTGTGTATATATATATACGTATCCCCATATACGCACAAGTATAACAAAGTAAGCATGTGTGTCCGTGTGGGTGTAAACCTATTCTAGGGTTCGCGACTAAGAAACTATACTAGTTCACTTCTAACAACCCTAATCTAACCTTTGAACACCTAATCATATCTTGAACATCCCTTTCACACATAAAAGATATCATATATATATATAGTATATATATAGCATACTATACATTGAACTGCGGGGGTGCTAACCGCCATCCACCCGACTTCCCCCGTAAATATAATCTACTCACTTGCTCTTTGCTTTCCGTTGCCTACATCGCCACGTGCTTGCTTGTTGTCTCAAAGTCTTCATGGGGTACCTACACATCATAACATATGGCAAATACGTATTAAACTCACATCAGAAAACCAAAACGACACGCTAAAGGCCTATAGGTTAGAACCTATGGACTATGCTTTCAAAACCACCAAATAACACTCGATTTCGACGTTCAAACGTCAAGTGATCGAATACAACACTAATTAAAAAAATCCAGAATATAAAATACGCAAAATGAAACCATGAATCAAAACAGCAACTGTTGAAAATGGTCCCAGATTGTACCTTAGATCAAATTGGTCAATTTTGCATATGTTAGGGGTCTAATTTACTGGAGATAAAAGCCCTGGAACAAAAATGTATCAATTCCATACTGCTATGGCGGAAAATTGCGTCCAGAATGAATTTATTTGCGGCCAGGGATAAGGGTTAGGGGCAAGGGTTTCAGTGGGGGGTCCTAGGTTGCCTGCATGTGTCACTGTCTTTGGTAAAAAAATTTCAGGTCACCCGGGTGTTAGCAGATTTCAATATACACACACAGAATCCACAATTCTTCCGATATCGGGTTTCTAAATCCGTATTCCGGAGTTCATGTCTATGGTTTCAGTTCAAAATACCATCATTACAGGGGGTCTAAGGTTACTACTAATACAATTACACCATAGCAACACAAGAAACCTTCAAACCCTAACTAGGAATTTCCAAACATCACTAAACATAGCCTAATCACTTCTAAACATGCATCGAAGCTAAAGTAAACCAAATTCCACACTAATGGTTCAGAATTTACCTCATTGGGCATTCATGAATCCCATAGGGCCCCAAAATGCAAACTTTCTTGGTCCATAGTGTAGCTTGTGAGCTTGTGCAAGTTTTTTGTGAAGAGGAGATGACGTTTTGAAGTTGTTTTGAGGGTGTTTATGAGGATGAAGTGGAGGGGGATGGAGGTGCTGCCATGGAGCTGAAGTGTGAAGAGAGAATGATGGAGAAGGTGAAGGGAACAAAGATATATGGTCCAAGGTTGACCCTCACTCCCCTCTCTCTCATCCATACCTTATTGTTTATTCCATTTTCTTTTCTTTTCTTTTCTTATCTTTTCTTTTCTCTTCTCAATTAAACACAAACCATGCATGAAAAATAAGAAAAAAGCCATGATAAAATGTAACAAGTGCTAAAATGACATGGTGTATGTTTTACACAAAACAAGCTTAATGTGCGATTAGCTATATTTAATCGCGATTAGCACTAAATAATGTATAATTAATCATAAAAACTTATAATTTGATTAAATCACATAAAGCACCCTTATTTCAGTAATTTCCATAATTTTCCAAATTTTTCCCAAATTTATCGGTATTTAATTATACCGCAATATAAAAAAATTCAATATATTTATTATTTAATTATAAAAATTCCCAAAAATAATATTTTATTTTTCTGAAATGTTACAGTGTAGTAGTCCCGCGACTCCACTAGGCTTGTCTTGAGACTTTGAACGAGCCACCTTTGTTGTCTTCACGCCAAAGACGATCCACCCGAAGCTCCTCTAGATCAAGCTAACTCCACACTAAACTTCTTTAGTGTATGAAACACACCACATAAATTGCTAGTTTGGTGTGGGATGATGAAGTATGGGATATGATAAGCTCACTAGGTTGTGTTCAAGCTTCATGATTCGCATCACATGTGAGGGTTGAAGCTTGAGCCATGACAAGTGGAGGAATAAGAAGCTAGAGAGCAACCATGAGAACAACTAGAGAAAATTGGCTAAGTGTTGAGAATGAGATAGAATGAATGGCAACTCTTGACCCCTCACTCATTCAAGTATAGAATTATGCAATAAAAAATTACAACAATGCTTGAATAGTGAGTCAAGATGAATAAACAAGTGTTAATCCCATGCTTGCAACCATGCTTCCACTTTACACCTCATTTATAATTTCACAAAATAGAAATTTAAATGCCATGCTTCATTATTATTATATATATATATATATATATATCATATATATTAATATATATAATGAAGAATAATTAGTGGGCTAATGATATTAGTTAATATATAATTATATCACATATAATTTATATCACATTATTAAATCAACACTTGATCTAATAATCCGGTTATTGTAAGGTTCTTAGGCACTAGAAAAAGGTTCTACAAGGTATCAAACATGCCATATTTAAACTTTTCAAGTTCCAAACAACCTAAGCAAGGATCTTTACTAGAGAATTAGGGTTAGAAACAACAAGTAACAACTTAACATCTAAGAGTTAGGGATTACGACCTTTGTAGTCCGTTCCTTCGCTTCATAAGCTCCGAGTTGAGGTCCCTTCGCTGCGATCATCATGCTACTGGACTCTAGAGGGGCTCCATGAGGTGAATAAGACATCCTTGCTTGAAGATTTCACAATCCAAGATGATCTGCCTTGAGAAAACACAAACCCAAGCTTTCACTTCACTAATGAGGTATTAGTGAAGCAAACACCCTAATCTAAGTGGGTAGAATAGATGAGGATGATGAAATAGGAATTTTTCTCTCTTTTGTTAATCAGGCCCACACACATATCATATATATGTCCTACTTCGTTTTGCTTGAACCAGGGAACTTCTGTGTGGGACTCTAAAGACTCGTCATTATGCCAGCAGTAGGTGATGATCATATCAGTCGCTTACAAGCCGTCAGCGGTACTAGCTGGACTTAATGGCTACTCGGGTATTGAGAGATATGAAGATAAACAAGAAAGCCTGTCCATAGTCTCCATGAAGCCTATCAGTAACACTACCATACAGTCCGGTCTCTTCGTCTGATATGTCGCATATCATGTCTAGGGGTGGAAATCGTCAGACCCCAGTAACGTTACAAGTCATGCCGATGTCTGGCCTATAACGGTTCGAGAAACTACTGATAACACTTATCAGTAAATCTCGGCAGCAGCCCTGGCCAGGGACTTCCAGTTATAGCCAATCGAGCATAGGGAGAGACGAAAACCCTCCTATCACTCATTGCCTCCATGTGACTCGGGACTGTACCCAAAATACACCTATTTGAACAACTCCTCTTGAGCGTGGTATGGAGGAAATCAAAGCACAGTGGGAGCTACACAAGACTCTATGACGATCTCGAGTCTACAGACTAATCTGTACCAGTGTCACCAGAGGACTGCTATCTGACGATAGGTATACTACCATATAGGAGTCCTCGGCGAGTCCTGTTTAGTGTACCCAGTCTCCACTGAGAACCAGTATACCATCTCTGATGTCAAACACCAATGGATGTAGGATCATCCATCACCCATCATATGGTTCAAGAAGCGCATACGCTAGTCTACTCTGGAATATCGATGCCTTGTCTCGATATTCCCTCAACTAGGAACAATTAAAGGATGTACTTGTGAACTACCCTGGCCCCACTAGTATGATCTCCATCATAGTCCTGGTAGTCAAGTACATATCCTAAGGGCATTATCAACATGTGAGCGCAAGACAGTATCACAATACAAGTCTACATGTTAAGACAAAGAACAACCAAATAGCATAATATTATGTCGAGCAAGAAAGTCCTCTCTATATATCCAAGTATCCACTATAATATACATCATATGTACAATAATGGCCTATAGGGCATACATATAACTAACAATTAAGGACAAAATAGGATGTGAAAATGTAGTAGCTGGTCATCTTTCACGACTTCCTTCTTCGCCGACGCTTCCTCTCCCAATCGACGACACTTTCCCTGGTGAACAACTCTTGATGATATCTTGCGAATCCTGGTTCGCGGATATCGTGAACTACCTGTCAACTGGACTCATACCTGACGATTGGTCAAGTCCAGACAGACTTAGATTTTTATCCCAGGTAAAACACTTTTACTGGGACGAGCCCTACCTGTTCAAGTACTGCCCAGACCAAATCATCCGCCGGTGTGTTCCGGAAAACGAATTCAAGAGTGTTGTTTTTTTGCAACGATCAAGCATGTGGCGGGCACTTTGGCCCAAGAAAGACAGCTGAGAAAGTCTTGCAATGTGGATTTTACTGGCCAACACTTTTCAAAGATGCATATGAATAATGCAAGATTTGCTCCCGGTGCCAACATTTGGGCCGGATTTCCAAGAGAAATGAGATGCTGCTCCAACCAATCTTGGTTGTTGAGATGTCCGACGTTTGGGGTATTGACTTCATGGGCCCGTTTCCTAACTCTTTTAGGAACATGTACATTCTGGTTGCTGTTGATTATGTCTCTAAATAGGTCGAGGCAGTACCGAACCGGGCTAATGACAACAAGGTTGTCATTAAATTCCTTAAAGAAAACATCTTTTCCTGGTTCGGGCACCCTCGCGCTATCATTAGCGACAATGGGACACATTTCTGCAATAGGTCTTTCGAGGCCTTAATGAGGAAATACTCAATCAATCATAAGCTATCCGTGCCCTACCACCCCCAAACTAGTGGGCAACCCGAAGTTTCAAATCGGCAAATCAAGCAGATTCTGGAGAAGGCTGTTTTCAAGAACCGTAATGATTGGACTTTAAAATTAACCAATGCCTTTTAGGCATTTCGAACTGCATATAAGACTGATCTTGGCATGCCTCCCTATCGGCTTGTTTACGGAAAGTCTTGCCACCTCGCTGTGGAAATCGAACATCGTGCTATTTGGGCGATCGAAGAGCTGAATCTCAATCTTGAACATGCGGGAAGCTATCGGAAGCTGCAACTTAACGAACCGAACGAGCTTCGAGATGAGGCTTACGACAACACGGCTGTTATAAATAACCGAAAGAAGGTGTTTCATGATAAACACCTTACGCGCAAAACCTTCACGCCTGGACAACAGGTACTTCTTTATGACACTCGACTCCATTTCCATCCCGGTAAACTTCGATCTCGCTAGAAGGGATCTTTTCTTGTGCGATGTGTGTACCCGCACGGCGCTGTGGATTTGGAGAATCCGAAGGATGGTTCATTTTTCAAAGTAAATGGACACAGACTAAAACCGTTCCTTAGCGCAAAACCATCAGAGGAGCTCCTGAGCTTGCAGGAGCCGGTTTACCATGCATAATCTTCCTCTGTTTACCACCAAACTTCGGTTATCCAGCCAAAAACAGTGGAGACACTGTTTCCAATAAGTTTGGGGGTATGTATATACTATTATTGGTATATATATGTGGATATTCTTGTCTGGTGCATATCCATTTTTTTTTATTTTTGACGAGCAATCATGTCTGGTGAAGCTCAGTCCTTGCACATACAATAATAAATAAAAAAAATTAAAAAATTAAAAAAATGAAATTAATAAAAAGGAGAACCTCCGCTTTTTACCCTCCATCTATTTTTCCCTCTTGATGTATATTGACAGTGAGGGCACTGTCTAATTTAAGTTTGGGGGTACACTCGGTAAGCTTTCTCCCTTCGCATTCTTTCTCCCTTCGCATTCATCTGTATATTCTGCATTTGCATACATATTTAAAAACCCATAAAAATCGAAAAATCTTTGCAAAAATATAAAAACTTTTTCATCAAGTTAGCTAGTGGGAGAACTTAGATTCGATATTTCGACGGTTTTTGTTTAATAAGAAAGGAACAACTAGATCCTATTGTTAGGTTTTGAAAGCCTGAAAGATAACCCTCCTTTGAATTCAACTGTAGCTATTATACATCTTTACATCACACTACACGTGTCGTGAGTTTTGAAAATTAGATAACAAGTCTAATATGTCTGAAAACTGTTAAATTGATAAACTATTTTTTGAGGATCAAATAGGTTTGTTCTGAAATAAGTAATATCAAGAATAGTTTAGAAAGTAATGTGGATATGAAGGGATATTATAGATACCTCAATAGGAACTAATTCCGAAGAATAACCCAACTGAAACTTGGTTGAAGTGATTACACACCTGATCCACTAAAAACGTCTTTTATCGAAAAAAATAATTGAACAACTACTTATATCTCCGTTCGCATTAAATCGTTATGATTTTCACGCTAAAATTGGTCTTTTGTTTTAGGGCCTAGGTAACTTGAGCAATTAAGTCCACCTGGGTGTCTCTACACCTAATGCCTTAAAACCAACTGGTTTGGGAGCATTGGCCCAAAGCTTTCTAAGAAACATAGAAAGTCCAAATTAAAAAAAAGTCAACCAAGTGTTCTCTCCGAGTTAAAATTCGTAACGGTTCTTTATGTGTGAAAATCTTGACAAAAGACAAGTTTTTTATAAATATATTTTTAACGGAGATATGAAGGTTCTATCCTATGATGAAGACTATTGCACATTCACGAAGGTGTGTATGAAACGAAAACAAGTAAAAGGTGGAGTGAAAAATAAGACCTAGTTTCCTATTAAGGAAGATAGAAATTCTAAATTTGAAACCTAACTGGAAAACGAAACTTAAGAAGTACTTATCTCTTTATAAAACTTGTGTGATCCTTTTTAAGTTTTTTATCTGGGCTTAATTTTGTGACATGACAAACTTTAATCGATCCTTTTGAAACATAACGACACTATTTGCACCGCACGTAAAGACATATAGAATCTTAAGTTAAATAAGAAGAGAGGTGTGAGAAATAAAGATTCGATATTTCTAAGTTAGGATAATAGAATTGCTAGCTTTGAAACAAAACCTTAGGGTTAGAATCAAAGCTATTTCGCAAAACTAGCAAGACGGGATTTTGTGGGTGAAATTCGCTGAAAACCCTCAGTTGACAACACTCCTCCTACTAGGAACACCTAGAGGTTTAACGACTTGTTGCACAAGCTCAGTGCAACCGCGTTCCCTGCGAAACTGAGGTCAGGATTCTTTTTTGTTTCGCTCGGGACGAGCAAAAGATAAGTTTGGGGGTATTTCTTTATCACAGAAAACTGCATTTTAATACCACTCATTCATTATCTATTTTTTGTATATATCGGTACTATTAACCAGTATCTGTTCAGTAAATACAGATTGCAGGTATCCGTGACACAATACTGGAAACTCATAAAAAAATCACGGATAATACGTTTGTAAGCCGACACTGCAACCAAAACTGCAAACCGATCGATACCCAAAGAGTTCTTTTGCAACAAATAAGTGTGCACACAACTTTGGTCCAACACAATAGAAGTGTACACACAACTCTTTGATGCTTGGACCTAGGTGGGGGCTGCCCAAAGCACAAGTGAGTGTGATGTGTAATAAATGCTACAAGATATGATGTGATTTGAAGCATCAAGTTCCCTCCAAAACTACTTAGTATAATCCAAGCTGAAATAAAGAAATCAAGCAGCACCAGAGTGATATTGGAGAGCATACAAGACCACCACATCAACACGAGACATTATGATCGGTTTTGGGCCGGCCACACCCCACTAAAAACCGAGCTCGCCGATCCTCCTTGACCCAATTAGCCCCATTCTTCTACTGTCGACCCCTTGCAATCATATAATCCTAGTTCTATTACTTGTTTTATTTTCTTTTGTGCCTATAAATACCAGACCAAGGGGAAATGGGAGGTGATACTTTTACTTTAGTATTGTTTTAGAGCTCTTGTAATTTGTAATTTGCTTTCTCTTTGAACTCTTGAGCTCTTGCCCCTTTGTCTTAACTTTGCAACTTCTCCATTGAACTTGCAAGCTTAAGATTTAGATTCTTGATTTCAAGAACAGTTGTATCTTGTTTGAAATTCAATAAAAGTTCTTATTTCATTACATATGTCTTGCCTTCTACACATTTGGAACTTGTGAAATCATTGCTTTACTTTGATCTTGCAACCACTTTAGTGAGCTTGCAACCTTAAAGTTTGGTATTTTTATTTCATAATTGTACGGGATTAAAGAACAAGTGAAGGAATTTGCACGTTTTATCGGTTCTCTCTTTGTCTTTTCTTGCTATTTCTTATTATGTTGCCTTACTCTTTTCCTTTTTTATTTTGTTATTGTGAATATGTGTGAGTAATTGATTTACTTGTTAAGGGTAAAATATGGTTAGTTTGTGTTAGGAGATATGTTTGCTAAAACCTTACAAACCTTAACTTTGCAATTGAAACTCCGAGCAAAACACTTGCAATTTCACTCCGATAGGCACCCTATCCTACCATGGTAGCGATGAATCCTAATCGTGACCAAATTGTGAGTGGTTTGCCGAAGGCTAAGGTCAAGACATAACAACGGAAGGACAAAGGACAGGGAATACGGATTGTGTGAAAAATAGAAAATACCGTATTTCAAGTTCCCTAATCCACATTGTTGCCTGTTGCCTTAGTGTCAATATCAAAATTGGGTCTATAAGAAATCGGCAAACATCATCCTCATGCAAGCTAACCTAAAACTACCCTTAACAAGTCTTTTTATTAAACATAACATTGTTACAACACTTAATATAAACAACAAAACAAATTACGGTATTAACTTGTTAAAACAAGCCTAAAAACCCACCATTTCCCTGCGGACGATCCGTACTCATCACGACTCGCTACAGGCGACACATTTTTTTATTGCGGTAATTTCAAAATTCTTTCTAAATACGACACGGTGAAAACGTAATAATCACGGCACCACAGACTTCCTCTGAGATTTACTTAGGAGAGGATGTTCCGACTGATTAATACGAGCTACACAAGATGGAGGTTCGTGGCATCAAGACTTTGATCCAGCAAAATAAAGAGATAAAAGAACAACTGAGACAGATCTTAGCGCATCAAGACGAAGCAAGTGGATCGAGCAAGACGTAGGGAAAGGGCAATGCCAAGCGACAATGAGGACATCGTCATCGTCAGTTTGGGGGTGGATCTGGTTAGATTATCATTGTATCAACATATAGCTTTGCATTTGCATATTTCCTGCATTTCAGCACTATTTATCTTGTATCTTTTCTTTTTATTTTGCATGTAGTTGCATTTCATATCTGCTTTTATATTGAAATTTTTTTATAAAAATTGAAATAATTCAAATACATAAAAACTTGATTGTCATGTTAGCTAGTGGGGGAACTTAGATTCGAAGTCTGATGGTTCGGGTGATAAGATAAAAATAACAAAATCCTTTTAGAGAGATTGAAAACCCGAAAAATAAACCCTCCTTTTAGTTTAACTGTAGCTAATATAAGTCTTTTATACACTTGACACGTGTCGTATGTTTTTGAGAATTAGATGAAAGTCTGACATGTCTGTAAAACTTTTGAAATTTCATAAACATCTTTAGGATCAAACTGGTTAGTTCTGAATTAAGTAATAACAAGAATAGTTCATAAAGTGAAGTGAATATGAGGAATATTATTGAGGTTTTAAAAGAAAAGTCTGAAAAATAACCCTTCTGGAACCTTTTTGGAGTGAGTACACACCTTATTCATGAACACGTCTTCAAGATTAAAAAGAAAATGCTGGCTATATCTCCGTTTTCACTGCTTTCAGAATATTTTAAAACACAAACAAAATGAGTCTTTTGTTTTGTGGCTTTGGTAACTTGGGTAATTAAGTCCTTGGGGTGTCTCCACACCTAATGCCCTAAAACCAACTGGTTTGGGAGTCATTGACCCAAAGCTCGCTAAATTTCCAATCGCCAAATAAAACAAGCTAAGCAAGTATTCTCTTCAAGTTAAAAGTCCTCACGGTTTTTTGTAGGAGAATAATCTTGGCGATGATGAATTTTCTATTAAAACAGTTGTTTTTCGCGGAGATATGAAGGTTTATGTTTATAAAGACGTTTTACATGAAAACGAAGGGTGTGTATGAACAAAAACAGGTGAAAGGTAGTAGTGAAGAATAAGACTTAGGCACTCGGTTAAAAATGATATAAATTCTGACTTGAAACCTAACTAGAGAACGAAACTTGAGAAAATCTTAAGTCTTTTCAAATTCGTGTGATCCTTTAGAAGTCTATCCTAGTCTGTATTTTTGACATGATGACCCTAATCAAGTTCTTAAAAAAAACTTGTCGACACTATTTGCATAACAACGTAAAGATGCGTATAAGCTTATGTTAAATAAATTGTGAGGAGTGAAAAATTAGGTTTGACGTTTCTAACTTGGATAATAGAACTTCTAGTTTTGATTCTGTAACATTTCGGAAAAATAAAATATTATTTTTTTGGAATTTTGATAATTTAATATTAATTTTAATGAATATTTTAATATTTCGGTATAATTAAGTACCGATAAATGGTGGGAAATTTGGAAAATTATGAAATTACTAAAAAGAGGGTGCTTTATGAGATTCATGCAAAATATGAAAGTTTATGATTTATTTGACACTAATTTTAATCGCGATTAGATATCGCTAATCGGGCACTAAACGTGTTTTGTGCACATGACATGCAAAAGTCTTTTTTTTACACTTGTTACATTTCTTATCATGGCATTTCTTCATGATTCATGCATGGTTATTGATTTTAAGAAAAAAGAAGGAAAAATGAAAGGAAAATAAAAAGAAAACAATAAAGGAAAGAAAGTCAAAAGGTATGGGGGGTAGTTAGGAGGCATGGTGCTTGACCTTGGCGCTCTCTCTCTGTGTCCCCCTCACTTCCCTCCTTAAAGAAGCAGCCCCATCTCCAGCAGCAATCCCTCCCCTTTCATCTCCTCCTCACCATCACATACAACCTTAAAACAACACGGAAACCTCATCTCCTCTTCACAAACTTTGTGCACAAGCTCATAAGCAACACATTGGGCCAAGAAAGATTTGATTTTGGTGCACTAAGGGATTCTTGAGTGCAAAATGAGGTAATTATTCCATCATTAGTGTAGAATTTCCATTCCTTTAGCATCCATGTTGAATTAGAACCGATATTGTATGATTTTAAGAACTTTGAAAACATTGAGTTGAGGATTAGGGTTTTAGTTGAACCCAAAGGTGAAATTGAGCTTAGTAGAGGCCACACAAACCCCAAAGTGCTAGAATTCAGACCTAAACCAGAGACTAGAACCAATTTTAGCGGACATAGAAACCCGATATCGGAAGAATTTTGGATTCTGTGAGTGTATTATGAAATCTGCTAACACTTGGAGCCTCTGAAAATTATTTAGCAAACACAGAGTGATGTGCAGGAAACCTGGAGTGTACCACCAAAACCCTAGCCCCTACCCTCTCCTCCAGGCTGCAAATTAATTACTTCTGGCCGCAATTTGTGGCCAAAGCAGGTTGGAAATGGTTTGTTTTTGCTTCAGGGCCTTATCTCCAGTAAATTTGACCCTTGGCATATGCAAAATTGGCTGATTTGACCTAGGGTAGAATTTGGGATCATTTTCTTGTGTTGGCACATTGTTTTACGACTTGTTATAACATGGATTTTGGTATTTGATAATTTGTTTCTGTCGGGTGGCGTTTGAACATCAACGACGAGGGTTATTGGTCGTGTTTGCATGTGAGGCTATAGGTTTCTACCTATGAGCGTAGCGTGTGCCGTTTTTGGTTTACCGATGTGATTTTAATACGCATTTGCAATTGGATTATATATGTAGGTACCCTACGTGATGTCGAGACGTTGAAGATGAAGATGGCGACATCGGCATCGGCACACAAGAAGCAAGGTGAGTAGATATATATCTACGGGGGAAGTCGGGTAGATGGCGTATAGCACCCCCGCAGTTCGTTGTGATGTATATGAATACGTATACACAAATATAAATATTATGTTGAAATGAGATTATTGATGTTATGATAGATACTAGGTGTTCATGGATTAGTAGTGTTGCTGTAAGTGCACGGCGGCGCCCCGGCCGTCGATCCGACGGCCAAATGCGGAAACGGTAATAAACTTTAATTTTGCGAACTTTGCAAACCGGCACCACCGCGCACTAAACACCCGGATCGGGCCATTAAAGTTGTCCTAGCTAACTAACAAGAAGGGGAAGAGATATACCGAATGATCCGAGTCCTTCGGTCTTCGTCTCCACTCCGATCTCCCGCGGATGCTCCGGTCGTCGCCTCCTTGCCGGAAGGGCACCACATCGCCTGCATCTTTTACGGGCTCCCACCTCAATACCGAGGCAACTCGGGCGCGAAGCTGGCGAGTCGACGCGTCCAAGATTTGCTGTAGAAAGTGTAGTGTAGAGCTTATGTCTCATTTGGGGTTTGTTTCCTTTGAAGATGATGGAGGAATCGAGATAAGAAAAATGGTGCTTGCATTTTTCTAGCATGAAATGAGATGAACAAATTTCCCTCTTGAAAATTATCCTCTCTTCTTCTTCTCTCAAGTATGAAGAAAAACTTATCATCTTCGAAAATGGTGAAGGAAAGAATATGAAGCATGAAGGGAGGTGATGGTAGGAGAAGAAAAGAGGTGACCACATCAAAAGACAAAGAAACATCAACCATGCTTAAACCTCCATACCCTTTCCAATCTCAATTAATGCAAGTGATGGTGCAAAAGTAATGATGCCATCATAATCAAAGCATATGCAAGAAAACCCTCCACAAAGTGTTATTTGCAAACTTGCAAATAACGCCCTCCATCGGAAAAGTCCGGCCGGGAAAGAACAAAGAAAAACCGACCGGAACGGAATGCAAACTGGCAACTTCCAGAAAACAGGTCCCGTAATAAATTACAGGAAAACCCCGATACTGTGCATACACACCCGCATGTGTATTCCGTCCGGATACAAATGCAAAAAGACAAAATCTACACTGTACTAAACTAGTATCCGGCTTAAACCAAAGCCGGCTAGTAATGTTCGTCCGATCCTGATCAGTGCAATACCGCACGTATCAGATCGAACCTTGCCATATATCTATACGGCCTCTAGTACAAACCGTCCGATCCTGATCCGTGCAATACCGCACGTATCTGATCGGACCCTGCCATATCTCCATACGGCCTCTACAGCGTTTCGCCCGAAAGCTGAGTAACTGAAAGTGTGGTGGACTCTAAAGACTCGTCAATACTATGGCTGTGGATTTAACCACTAGCTCGTCAGAGGTATAAGCCAATACGTAACGGGCTACCAGCTATTGACCAAAAGGGACGTCGATGAGCGAACTCATCTTGACACCCTACTGAGCCTGTCAGTGACAATATCCGTACAGTCCGGTCCGTTCGTCTATGAGCATCGCATGTCGGGCCTAGGGGGTGGGTAAAAGTCAGACCCCCAAAAGCGGTACAAGTCGTGTCGGAGTGTAGCCCAGAACACCCTGAGATACTACTGGAATACCTACCAGTAAATCTCCTGCCTTGGCCAAGGACTTCGTGTAATGGCTCTCCTAGACACAGCGCGACCTCACCCCCAATACCGGGAGAGACGAACCCCCGAAGATCCGCTCACTGCCTCCATGTGGCTCGGGACTGTACCCAACTAAAACCTGTTTGCATGACTTCTTTGAGCCATGGTAGGGTAGTAATCAAAGCACAGTGGGAACTCACACGAGACAAATGACGATCCCCAGGTCGATGAACTAACCTGTACACATGTCACCTGGGAACTGCTATCTGACGTCAGGTATAAGACCAACTAGCATGTTCCCGGCGAGTCCTGTCCGGTGTACTCATAACCCAATGAGCACCTGTATACATCTTAGGTGATCCAACTGACACCAGTGGCTTGTGAGACCGGCCACCGCCCCTCGTCGAGGTCTCGACTGTATACACTAGTCTACCTTGGAGAATCGATGCCCTGTCCCGAAACTCCCACGACTAGGGACCTTTTAAGGATATGCTTGTAGACCCCAGCTCTCACGTATATGATCGCCCTCATACTGCTGGTCGTCAAGCAAGAATCCTAGGGGCTCTATCAACGTGCAATAGCGACCTGTCAGGTCACCTAAAGCAGTACACGATGATAAAGGTAAACCAGATAGCATACTATCATCTCGAGTAAGACTGTCGTACCGGGATAGGTCCTCCCTCAATCATTGCAATCACGTGCCTGTGATCCAATAATTGACTCTGAGGGCACTATCTCCAACAATCTCCCACTTGCACTCAAGGCTAATTAATGCGATGTCGCATACTCACAGCCCGTGTGATACCGAACACCCAACTCCTCTACTAGTCAGTCTCACAAAGCTCGTTTGCGAGACTATAGCGTTCGAGGAATAGCCTCAGCGAGTGGATCCGCTTTGAAGTTTCTTTCTATGTCTCTCTATATCTCAAGTTCGCGGAGAAAGCCATCTCCCGAAATGAGCAATACCTGTCTTAGAATGTCTGGATGTCTGATGGGACCTAGCTCATAAATGAACTCCAAATCCAAACTTCTCAGACTGTATCGTCAACTGAACTTAATCAGTATCCTGCGCCATGCCTCCCTCAGTGTTGCCTTGGATCACCTGTCCAGAATACGGCCCCTCATCAGAAGGAAAACTATAACTCTGACAACCTCCTTGTCGTCCATGTCACCTTGGAAGCCTGGAATGATAACTGTCTCCCAATGAGGTTGTCGTTATCATATCCCTAGAACATCCACTTATGTTCTAAAACTGCTTCCGACTGTTTCTCCAGGATTGGATCAATGTCAACTTATTGCATCTAGTGCAAGAACAACATCTGGTGTGGTACTTGACATCTCATGATTGACTCAATTGCCTAAGCAAGTGATCTGCCAATCATGCACATCCCTCTCTACTTTAGTCTATAAGACACCTTTAGAGAGGGTGACTCCATCACCTGCAGGTACACTACCGTGCCAGGAGTCGTCCATTCTAAATACTCTTAGAATGTTGTCGAAGTACCCTGATTGGGAAACCACCCAAATCTAGATCTAAAACCATAGATCTAGTAACCAGTATGTCTGATATAATGTCCAAGTCCCTTGTGGAGAAACCACTGTGTGACAACCAAAGAATAACCGATCGTAGTATAGGAGTTTCCTTTCCTACTTTGTGTATGTCATCCAAATACCATGACATCACACCCTACTACCTTCTCAACAGATCCATCCCCTATTCTGATGACGTCAAACCCATGACTGTCACATCAGAAATAGATGATCTATCTCCGCTATATCTGCTTTAGTCTATAAATAGACATAGGCCTGATGTCCACCAATGCTTCCGCTGCTCCCACTGATTACGACAACCCTATGGCAGAGTCATATAGACGTGTACTTCTAAAGCTAGTTTAGAACGACGCTATACTCATCCTCCTGCCGGGTCTCGCGGCCTGGAACAACAACAATGGCAAGTGTGGGTAAACAAGAACTTCCCTGTCACCGTCCTTGAGGCTACCGGAGTACCTCTCGGGTGCCTGAAGTTACCCACCTTATCTGCGGAGTGGCCAATGGAATATCAAATCAGATTGAATCTTTAGGTTCCTTATCAAATCTTCAGTAATCGTTTGCGGTTCTGGAATCACTTCCAGTTCTACCATACTCCCACTACTGTTTTTGAAAAAAATCCATTTTTATTAAAACTGTGGCGAGTTAAGAACAATATCACTATTGATCTTTCTTATGGTAGAAAATCAACCCTCGTCATAGCCTGGGTCAACCTACAAACAGCCATTACAGAAACGTGCCTTGAGTTATCCAGAGTCTGGTTTTAATCATAAGCCGGACAACTCCCCGTACCTTAACAATGTTAAGATATGAACTGTACTATATCCAATATAGAACCAGAGGCACTGATTTAATTTAACCAGATTCAAATCATGCAGCTTTCTCCAGTGCATGTCAACTAAATGGAGAGAGGCCGATCAGCGTTACTCAACTTAGAAATGCTTCCAATTATGAGTAACCTGAAAGAGAAGCAATTTCTCTTTACCATTACTATCAACTGAATACCATACACAAGTATCTACATCTTCGATCACCTTGAAGAATCCCGATACTTGCTACACCTGGTTCTCTACTCTATTCAAATACCTATAACTCCTCAAAACTTAGACCCTGTGTTTCTACGAAACACATGTCTAAGAACTAGAGAAGTTAAAAGTAAACAGAATATAGTATGAGGACCAACCCCTCTGTCCTAATGGACACTGGACAACATACAATACTCTGTATAAGTCCGCCGAGTCTAACAACTCTTTCACTGTGTGTCGTAGGTTGAAAACTGTACTTATGGTTAAGAAGAATTACACCGCTGTTTAATGCTCCTTACCTAACCATCCACTGATATAGGTAAAAGTCATCGATATAATATCAAAAGGTATATCTCACTCTATGAAAATAGACGTACAGATATATCAATTTGAAATTGGTGCACAACAGCAGATATTCAAAACCAAATATTTGCCGACCGGCAAACAGCCCAGGTGATCTCCTCAAATATCACCGATTACAACGAATCCCGATATAATGAGGATGATCACCCAATTCCCAATAAGTTACTCCCACTCATCATCTGTAAAACCATACAGATGTGAGAATCAAACCTGGTAAATACATACCCTGGAGCAAGTGTCTAATCGGGAAATCAGTTTTCTTTTAACAGTACACAGTTGAACTGAAACATTGAAATGCTTCGATAGGGTATCCTGGTATTCCTAATAATGCCTCTACCATTATCCAGATTCACAACTATAACTGTATAATTCTTTGCCACCTCTCCAAATCCCATTATATGTCTTTAGTCATTACCTTCTGTACACCCCTTTAGGCCAATTGGTTTTCTTCCTTCCCTACCGTTCGGCACCAGCCTATGGTTTGGAAGAAGACTATCCAATAAGCATAATGGGTGTACTGTCCTAGTCCCAGGAGCACTCTCAATGCGAGAGAACGTGAAGATAAAAGACAACCGAACAAACCTTATTCCTATTTCTCCTGAACCAGAATCCATCCCCGAACTGGAACAAGTTCCTTTCGAGTTCGTATATAACCATACGATGGAATATCCAAATAACTGTGGATCTTCGTAGTGATACGGAGTGTCCCGGAGAAATACAAAGGTGATGTGGGAGTGGTAATGAAATACTTGGTTTTGTCGTGAATATCAGTCGCAATTTACTTTGCCCTCTTATTAATCCCTTGCTTTGTCTTAATCTTAATACCTTCTGCACACCGTTTAGGCTAATTGGTTTTCTTCATTCCCTACCGGTCGGCACCAGCCTAAGGTTTGGAAGAAGACTATCCAATTTGTATAATAGGTGTACTATCTCCTAAACCAAGGAGTACTCACAATTTGAGAGAAGGTAAAAGGGAAAAGACAACTGAATAATCCTATCCGTTTTCTCCAGAACCGGAAACCATCCTCGAATTCCTTCGAGTTCGTATCTAACCATACGATGGCTTTGTCCAATGGAAGTGGACGTTCGCAGTAATACGGGGTGTCCTGGAGAAAAGGGTAAAAGTAAGAGTGGCAATGAGGTCTGCAACTCTGATAATCCAAAAGCCTGTGTTAAGAAGGTTCGGTTAACTTGGTCTCTGAGTCATAGTCTTAGGGTCGGGTCAATGGTCGCTGCCAAAGAGAGAGAGAAAAGAAACACTCAGCGTGCACTCTAACCTAGATCAGAATGGTTACCAATTTATCTAATCTGGAAACCTCCCACTGTACCTCAAATTCTCCTCCAAACCTGAAAGAAGAATTAGTCGGGGTCACCCGAGGAGTAAAATAACTCATCAGTGGGAATCGGGATCCAACTCTCATCGCATGATAACGTGACGGAATCCGCTCACGGTATCACACTCTAGAAGGTATGCGCATATCTGGCAAGTTTCAGTTCTTTTGAAACTCCCGATGTGATTTCTACCCCATGCTCTTATGAACTTGACTTTGGCCAACATATCATAAGTCACATGTCAAGTTCAACCCGTCATTCTCCAGGTTAATTTGAGTCCACCCGTACATACCCTTGACTTTGGCCAAAATGGCAGTACGGCTGTCTCAAACCAACGCATCTATCTATGCTGCATATGAATACCCAACAGCTACCAAACACTGTGCCTTGACTTTGGCCAACATACACAGCTTGAATACTATTGACTATCCATATGAAACGACGGAGGGCTACGAATGGTTTCTGGCGAAAACCTTTAACGTAATGAACTTGATATCGTTGAAGGAACGGATAGCTTTTTAGAAAATATAGTGACGAAAACCTTTACTAAAGAGGTCACTCCCGGTGAAGGGATCTCGGCTCTTTCCCCGTAGAATGGGGTGCTGGATATTCATAACCGAATATCACTGTGCAAAGCAAAAGTAATCGGCTATAGTGAAGTTAATGCCCTGACGCAAACTTCTGTCCAAGGGGTCACTCCCGGTGAAGGGATCTCGGCCCTTGCCTCGTCGACTGAGGAGCAGGATATTCTAAATGAATACCACGATGCAAAACAAAAGTGAACGTCCTTGCAATAACAGCTTTTTGAAAAGTGTTCCAACAACATCAGAATAGGTTTGTTTAACTTTCATTGATCCGAATCAACGCAGTCCCATCAATTGATCACACCACAAAGAACGAAAATATACTGACGTACGTATATGCCATCTGCATTCGCCACTGGGTCCCGTCATCACCCGTTAGGTTAGCTAACTAACGGCAGAGCGGGGACTGGACTAGCGCGGATGAAAAACATATACAACATCTACTAATATATATACCAATATATTATATTTCGCTCAAGGCGTGAATAAAATGCAACATCACAGAAATGTACAGCATCACAGAACAAAACAGATATCTGGGATCCCCGGGTTTCACAGAGCCACTACTGAAACCCGACGTTCCCCTGGTCGTGTGGATAGCCTGTGCAATGAAATCCTATACCCCCTACGAGTGCGGCGAATAGCCAGCCAATCCTGGAGTGAAGCCCCCTCCGTCCAAATGCCATGAGATGCGGGCTTGTTGCCTTCTAGAACCCGGCTATCCGTGCACCCCTCCGCGGGGTAATCCTAGTACAGAAAGTAAAATATACATACACCGGGTACATCGACCGCAACCTGGTCGATGTACCCGGTGTATGTATATTTTACTGCCCCAAAACAATAATACAAACAGGCAGTGACGGCAGTCCACATGTCGGACGCTCGCCCCGCAATATCAAATGTACATAATACAACCACAACTGTACTAGCATTGCATCCAGGCTATCCCCACCGACCGATCTGCAACATCACAGCAAATACACAGAACATCAACGTGAAAGTCACGTTCGTAAATCCGTCCAACCGGGCTATAGCAGTTAGACCGGATTTACCGATCGAGTGACATTCACGGTCGCAGATATAATGTAAATACTGTGAAAAATGTGTTTAAAATATCCGATCGATCAAAAATTAACAAGTGGGCCCCCAAGCAATACTGTAGCACTCACAGAAAATCTGGGCCCAAATTTAATATCCCAAAACCCCCAAAATCAGCCCACAAGCCCACTGTAAAAATTGGACACAGTGAGGACAGTAAAGTGCGGCGGAACCGCGGCCCAAGGAGGGGTTTGGCCGCGGTTCCACGCTTCATCCATCGACTGAGTGCGTCGAATTTTTACAGCAGTCTTATAATTTCCAGTAAATTAGTTTTATACAACCTGAAAAATTTTTGGAGACCAAAAAATTTCAACAGAAAACTGTCGTGAACAAAAATGCAAGTTTTGGAATTTTGGTCGATCGGAAATGCAAAACACATCAAACGAAGCTAGACGAAGTTAATGGCGAGGCTCTGATACCACTGTAAGTGCACGGCGGCGCCCCGGCCGTCGATCCGACGGCCAAATGCGGAAACGGTAATAAACTTTAATTTTGCGAACTTTGCAAACCGGCACCACCGCGCACTAAACACCCGGATCGGGCCATTAAACTTGTCCTAGCTAACTAACAAGAAGGGAAAGAGATATACCGAATGATCCGAGTCCTTCGGTCTTCGTCTCCACTCCGATCTCCGGCGGATGCTCCGGTCGTCGCCTCCTTGCCGGAAGGGCACCACATCGCCTGCATCTTTTACGGGCTCCCACCTCAATACCGAGGCAACTCGGGCGCGAAGCTGCCGAGTCGACGCGTCCAAGATTTGCTGTAGAAAGTGTAGTGTAGAGCTTATGTCTAATTTGGGGTTTGTTGCCTTTGAAGATGATGGAGGAATTGAGATAAGAAAAATGGTGCTTGCATTTTTCTAGCATGAAATGAGATGAACAAATTTCCCTCTTGAAAATTATCCTCTCTTCTTCTTCTCTCAAGTATGAAGAAAAACTTATCATCTTAGAAAATGGTGGAGGAAAGAATATGAAGCATGAAGGGAGGTGATGGTAGGAGAAGAAAAGAGGTGACCACATCAAAAGACAAAGAAACATCAACCATGCTTAAACCTCCATACCCTTTCCAATCTCAATTAATGCAAGTGATGGTGCAAAAGTAATGATGCCATCATAATCAAAGCATATGCAAGAAAACCCTCCACAAAGTGTTATTTGCAAACTTGCAAATAACGCCCTCCATCGGAAAAGTCCGGCCGGGAAAGAACAAAGAAAAACCGACCGGAACGGAATGCAAACTGGCAACTTCCAGAAAACTGGTCCCGTAATAAATTACAGGAAAACCCCGATACTGTGTATACACACCCGCATGTGTATTCCGTCCGGATACAAATGCAAAAAGACAAAATCTACACTGTACTAAACTAGTATCCGGCTTAAACCAAAGCCGGCTAGTAATGTTCGTCAGATCCTGATCAGTGCAATACCGCACGTATCAGATCGAACCTTGCCATATATCTATACGGCCTCTAGTACAAACCGTCCGATCCTGATCCGTGCAATACCGCACGTATCTGATCGGACCCTGCCATATCTCCATACGGCCTCTACAGCGTTTCGCCCGAAAGCTGAGTAACTGAAAGTGTGGTGGCCTCTAAAGACTCGTCAATACTATGGCTATGGATTTAACCACTAGCTCGTCAGAGGTATAAGCCAATACGTAATGGGCTACCAGCTATTGACCAAAAGGGACGTCGATGAGCGAACTCATCCTGACACCCTACTGAGCCTGTCAGTGACAATATCCGTACAGTCCGGTCCGTTCGTCTATGAGCATCGCATGTCGGGCCTAGGGGGTGGGTAAAAGTCAGACCCCCAAAAGCGGTACAAGTCGTGTCGGAGTGTAGCCCAGAACACCCTGAGATACTACTGGAATACCTACCAGTAAATCTCCTGCCTTGGCCAAGGACTTCGTGTAATGGCTCTCCTAGACACAGCGCGACCTCACCCCCAATACCGGGAGAGACGAACCCCCGAAGATCCGCTCACTGCCTCCATGTGGCTCGGGACTGTACCCAACTAAAACCTGTTTGCACGACTCCTTTGAGCCGTGGTAGGGTAGTAATCAAAGCACAGTGGGAACTCACACGAGACAAATGATGATCCCCAGGTCGATGAACTAACCTGTACACATGTCACCTGGGAACTGCTATCTGACGTCAGATATAAGACCAACTAGCATGTTCCCGGCGAGTCCTGTCTGGTGTACTCATAACCCAATGAGCACCTGTATACATCTTAGGTGATCCAACTGACACCAGTGGCTTGTGAGACCGGCCACCGCCCCTCGTCGGGGTCTCGACCGTATACACTAGTCTACCTTGGAGAATCGATGCCCTGTCTCGAAACTCCCACGACTAGGGACCTTTTAAGGATATGCTTGTAGACCCCAGCTCTCACGTATATGATCGCCCTCATACTGCTGGTCGTCAAGCAAGAATCCTAGGGGCTCTATCAACGTGCAATAGCGACCTGTCAGGTCACCTAAAGCAGTACACGATGATAAAGGTAAACCAGATAGCATACTATCATCTCGAGTAAGACTGTCGTACCGGGATAGGTCCTCCCTCAATCATTGCAATCACGTGCCTGTGATCCAATAATTGACTCTGAGGGCACTATCTCCAACAGTTGCTTGCGAAACCCTAGAGTAGTGTTGCACCCACACACGCACACGCACTTGCATACATTCATTCTTTTACATGTGTGTATATGGGGATATGCATATATATATATATACACATAGGTATGGGACTATGCATATATATATACATACATACATACATATACATATACATGGATTATGAGAATAGTACTTGGGATCTGAGATGAGTCGATGAGATTGGGCTTGAGGCCCTGAGATCGGTGATGTGACAGGATTCGTATTTGGGATACGACATGATGTTTTAGCGGGTCCTTGACGTGGTGTTTTTATACACACGCATGCATACATAGATGGTACCAGTATTGTACTAGACGTAGATCAGTACTCCGGATCATGATATTTGATAAAGAGGATACCAGATGAATAATGTGATAGATGTGACTTTTGTCCCGTACGCAGATTTGGGAGGCCGTATGACGGATTTACCGTACGAGCTTTATATTGATGATAGATCCGCACTCTTGACTTGAGGATGTCATATTATAGATATTGTATCGTATGTGATACTATTGAGGCGGGATCACCGACTGTTATATATATATATATATATATATGTATCGACTCAGCTGTTAGGCGGTTTCCTTACCTTTCATTTAGCCTATTGTTCAGCCCCATAGTTAGTGTAGTTGTTAGACTAGATTCGATTCCTACCTATTTCAAAACTAACGAATCATGGGTTTTTTAAGAGACAGGCCAAGGGATTCTACGGATATTTCAAAAGAACGTACCTTTTCTTAAAAACACTGTAGTCCTTATTTTCAAAACACCACGATTTGTGTTATTTCAAATGGAAAAACTATATGACTCATATTATATCAATGTAGATTAGTTATTGTTGTGTTTATTTTTCAACTCCCGCATATTATTACTGTTCGCATCGCATTTGCAGGTTTATATTGTATTTCCATGTGCCATTATCGAGATTATGCTGTCAGGACACCAGTACCATTACCGATGATGCGTATGTTCCACATACACTTGCTTGCCGGCTCACATATATCATCATAGGTAATTGCCATATCACTTACACTTTAGAGAGTATTATTTCATTGATATAGCTTGTTAGCTGATAGTTTCGACAAGATATTAGTGTACTTGCCTTACATGCTAGTTTAGACATTGCAGTTATTACTTGCTACTTCATGCATATTATTATTCACTGTTTACTTGCTATTGATGATTAGATTTCGGATTTTCATGAGATTTTCTGGATTTGGGGGAAAACCGCAAGAATATAGACTATAAACTTCTTTCTCTTTTTAAAATGAAACGCGCGGTTTTCCCATGATGTATGAGTCGTCCACCATTAGTTTTTATGATTGCTGTTGGATTTGGAAACCCGATTCGAGGAGTTGGATGAACCGTTTCGGGCATATGGTGGGCCAGGTATGGTATCCCGGGGCAAGAAGTTCGAGTTGTATTCGATGAGCCTGGCAGGGGAGCACTACCTACCGGTGATATTATTTGGACTCGTCAGTTATCCGGAGGATACCGGCCGGAGTCATGAGATGATACAGGTTAGTCCGGGCAGCCGGAGCCTGAGATATTGAGATATTGGGATTTATTGTTTGTGTCGATGCTTGACACGGATTTCTTAGTTGATTTCATCGATGTTACTCGATTTATATACATACAAATACCTCTTTAAAAATAGAAATAGTTGTCTCACTCATTTCATTACCTTACTTCATACCTCATACATATGATATATTGCTACCTGAGGCACTGACACGAGCACTGGGATTACACTTATGTTTAGATGTTTACCCTTGCCATCTTTTCATACTTCAGACTTTATCATTTGAGGTTATTACTGATCGTATGACATAGGATTGTGTCATACATACGATTTTTGCTCTGTGATGTTTTCTACTCACGAGATCGCAACTCACCCCCGTTGTGCCACAGTTTCTTGCAGGTTTTTCCGTACAGGTTCCGTTATGGCTTTGCTGGCACACTGCTTCCTTTCCGAGTGATTTGCTTTGGTAGGTGGGTTCACTTGCGTCGTGACCGCCATTGTATTTATTTATATTCAGTTGTATCTAGAAACTCCATCAACCAAACATGTATTTATTGCAGACTTAGAGACTAGAGTTGTTATTCTTTCGACCTTAGAGTCGCGCGTTGTATTAATATGGATTTCATGCTGTTTTGAGTTTCCTTTTCAGCTTTTCCTTGCCTTTGGCGTTGTATATTATATTGCTTGCGTGGTTTTGACCGTCGATTGACGAAGAGCTAGCTCCCGCTTGGGGATGCATTTTATCATTCATGTATATACTATCTTGTTATACCCCGTTCGGGGCCAGTTTTTACAAGGGAAACTCTGCCAAAATTTTTAGAAAAGACTTGACGTTTTTAAAAGCGCATGATTCGGCTTATGCTATTAAATGACTCGTTTTAAAATAAGTTTCTTCTTACCAAAAATGGTTTTAGATTTCTGGGCTTTTGGCTTACTTGAATTAGATGTGGTCCTGTAGACTTCATATGATTCAAGTGCCAGTCACGGGCTATTTCGGGTCATGACAAAGTTGGTATCAAAGCGCTAGGTTAACCTTAGTTCTAGTCTATGTTTGACTATGCGGAGCCTATGGAGTTTTTATATATACGGAATCTAGGCTTGACCTTACGGAACTTAGACTTAGTCGAGGGGGTATTACACCCGAACTTTCGTCGCATAGGTTGACTTTGGTTGATGGAGTAGGTATCTTGAGTAGAGTGACGTACCATACGTATGTTCCGCGGCATATTTACGATACGATACTCCGCTTAAGAAGCCTTAAGATGTACATTTCTTTGCACAACATTATATTCATTCATGGTCTATCCTCATCGATATTGGTTGTGATTTTGCTGTTACGATTACACGGGCAGAGAGAGCTACGGCTAGAGTTGCGTTCAGCACAAGCTCGTTACGAACGAGGACTGACCAGGGCGTGATTCCAGAGATACGATTGAATAGAGAGGCGTCGTTTTATTGTGTTTTCGCGCCATGAGCTTTTTGATGTGTCTCTTTTACGAGATTACTCCGACGTGCAGATCAGCACCAGAGGATTGAGCCACTGATAGAGGCCAGCCAGAATGTGATGACCATTGATGTATCGCGTATTCATGATGATCGAGACACTGTTTAGCGTGCAGACGAATGAGCCAGTTGCTGCTGCTGACGACGAGGTATCGCCCGAGATGTCGGAGCTACTGCAGCACGAGTTTATACTCAAAGATATGATAGATGGTCGCTAGTCATTCGAGGATGAATGACTAGGACAGGTGGTTCGTTCGATTACCCCGATGCGAGGTCATCAGATTGATTGATTATAGCTTGAGAAGACTTCACACGGATACGATGGGAGTCGATAGAGACGATCGAATGTCAGAAACCCATTTTCCAAGTTTTAAGTATTTGAAGAAAACATGCAAGTAACTCTACGGATCCTCGAGAAGAATGAAACCCTAACTTGACGTAATGACCATGGAACGCCTTTGAACCTTAGGGTTTGCGGCAGTTTAGCGGTGCCATTTGTGAGGCTTGGGTTTGCCCTTCTACGATTGGTCCATATGTGCTGTGGCATGTACTCGATATTATTAAACTGTACCCAAGATGTTGATCTCTTGAGGGATTATGAGGTTTCGACGAGTCGATCAGATGGTTCGACATCATTCGGAGATCATGTGATGGGATGCATTGCTTGGGAGACTCCAGATACGAGTATAGCCGTTGGAGCACAGTCCATGCAGCTATGAAGAGACGAGTCCGAAGAAGTCGACATTAGGGAAAAGTGGAGTAAGTGGTCCGTACGAGATCTTGATAAGATGACGTTCCACTCCGCCGACATCAGAGATGTGATACATATGAAGAGGCGTTATTTATGGATATATCTTCCAGAAGGAGTTGCGATGAGTATGCAGCCATTCCGGAACAAGAAACAGATATAGTAAAGGACGTTGACTTCCGGACAGTTCGGCAGAGACGAGATTTGGGAGAGACCTTGACAGGACCTTTCTGGAATATTTTACGAGAAGACTTGGACCCAGAAGCGGTCTTATTACGCACACCCCGTGGGCCAGAGTACGGCATCGTCGACGAGACATGCTATGAGTGACCATGACAGTTGGCCAGAGATTCTTAGAGGATGCGCTTGAGCCGGACTATTCCGCCATACTTGATTTCGGTATTTTAGGCGATCTATTCGCATGATTGAGTTTTGATGATTGAGTTTCATGATATTTATTTTCGTGCACCATGGTTGCACCTACTGGGCATTTATATTTTGTGTATAGTTATTACACTTGAGTTATGCTTTATACATCGTTGTGTGGATTTATGATTTGTGCACAGTTATTGCACTTAATATCGTTTTTGTGCCTTGGCTGCACATGTTTATGATTTCATGGGTTTCATACAGTTGAGTTGATTTTGTGCTTATGGTACACACACGATTTGGTTTTTGCACTTAGTATAGTTCACATATGCTTGCAGTGCAGTGATACGTATTTTGTGCACTACAGTTGCACAGGACTTCGATTTGATGTTATTTGAGGTATTGATTTTGACTTCATACCTAGGGCATGCATATGATATGATTTATGCTTACATCAAAGTTTTCATACATTTTTAGTGTTTTGATTAGATTTTGTGCATGCTGATGCGCATGGTTGTGAGATTTGATACCACGGTATACCTGATTTGGATTTCAGATGTGTTGTATACCGTCGATTTCGATTGTGATACTCGATATTTGTTTTGTGCACCTTATGCACCTGATTGGATTTTTGCGCATGATTCGGCGCTTGATATTGGATTTCGTGATCTCGTGCATGTTGGATGCACATGATTTAGATTTTATTCATGCATGATGGATGCACCTGATTTGGATTTTCATGCATGTTGGGCGCATGATTTGAGATGCGATTTGGGTGCAAACCAGATGCACTAAATCAGATTCTTTGTGCATATCAGATGCACCTGATATTGCTGTCAGGCACACCCGTTGCCCTTCATAGATGTTTCGTGCACACCCGATGCACTTAGATGTTGTTTCTGTGCACATGTATGGCACATTCCTGGATTTTGATTTCCGTGCGCACCTGACGCACGTAGCATTCGTATGGACATTTTGGGATTGATTTCTTATGGAGTAGTACGTTTTCATGATATTTACTATTTGATTTCGTACTGAGCAGGACTGGTCAGAGAACAGTACCTGGATATATTTTTCATGCATTGATAGTTATCGAGGGGATTTCTAAGAAAGGGAGCTATAGTCTCAGTATTTACTTACGTGCTTGATATTACACGAAACGTTTAAAACAAGGAAAACCCTTCTAAACTGTTTTCAAAATGGCGAGACGTGCATATTAAAAAAAGGATATATATAGATATAGCTATTTCATACAATAGACGTCCGCCACTGTGCAGTGTTATGCGCATCGCACAACAACATGAAAGGTTTGGCATGCATTTTCCTTCCGATGTTTACATGTATAGTTTTGATGTATATCATATTGATTTCGTTTTGGATTTGACATTGGTGTCTTCACCATGACACCGATGATTGCGGGATGCTTGATGGAGTTTTGATTTTGAGTTATCTGCTCATTCTTCATGCGCATGCATTGCGCTACGATGCGTTTTATGTATTGATGATTTCAGAGCCCCGACGACTTGGACTTTTTACTGAAATGTTTTAGTATTTGAGGGGTTTAAATTTAAATGCGAGGACCGAATTTCTTTAAAGGGGGTAGATTGTAACATTTCAGAAAAATAAAATATTACTTTTGGGGAATTTTTATAATTTAATATTAATTTTAATGAATATTTTAATATTTCGGTATAATTAAATACTGATAAATGAGGGGAAATTTGGAAAATTATGAAATTACTAAAAAGAGGGTACTTTATGAGATTCATGCAAAATATGAAAGTTTATGATTTATTTGACACTAATTTTGTGCTAATCGCGATTAGATATGGCTAATCGGGCACTAAACGTGTTTTGTGCACATGACATGCAAAAGTCTTTTTTTTACCCTTGTTACATTTTCTATCATGGCATTTCTTCATGATTCACGCATGGTTATTGATTTTAAGAAAAGAGAAGGGAAAATTAAAGGAAAAGAAAAAGAAAACAATAAAGGAAAGAAAGTCAAGAGGTATGGGGGTTGTTAGGAGGCATGGTGCTTGACCTTGGCTCTCTTTCTCTCTCTTCCCTTCACTTCCATCCTTAAAGCAGCAGCCCCATCTCCAGCAGTAATCCCTACCCTTCATCTCCACTTCACCATCACATACAACCTCAAAATAACACGGAAACCTCATCTCCTCTTCACAAACTTTGTGCACAAGCTCATTAGCAACACATTGGGCCAAGAAAGGTTTGATTTTTGTGCCCTAGGGGATTGTTGAGTGCAAAATGAAGTAATTATTCCATCATTAGTATATAATTTCCATTCCTTTAGCATCCATGTAGAATTAGAACCGATATTGTATGATTTTGAGAACTTTGAAAACTTTGAGTTGAGGATTAGGGTTTTAGTTGAACCCAAAGGTGAAATTGAGCTTAGTAGAGGCCACACAAACCCCATAGTGCTAGAATTTATTAGTGTATATGCCCTAGGGGCCATTATTGTATCATACTAGCTTGTATATTACTTAATGGATGCTTAGGATATTCACAGTTATATAACAGTCTTGCTAAATATAGTAGTATGCTACTTTGTTTTATCAATCTTCATATATGAGTATACGTATTGATAGAGCTCTTAGGATTTTGCTTGACTACCAGCGTTGTGATGGCAATCACACTAGTGGGGGCTGGGTAGTCTACAAGCACATCCTTTTTCAGGTCTCTAGTCGTAGGATTATCGAGACGGGGCATCGATACTCCGGAGTAGACTAGTGTGTACGCTTCTCATCCCAGTTGGAGGGATGGTCTGTCCCACAGCCGTCAGTACGTCGTACTGGAGATAGTATACAGGTGCTCGTTGGGTTACGGGTACACCGGACAGGACTCACGGGGAACTGTTGGTTGGTATTATACCCGTTGTCAGCAAACAGTTCCCAGGTGACATGAGTACAACATAGTCCGCAGACTTGACACTGCTACTTCGTCTCGAATGTGTCCCACTGTTCTTAGATTGCTACCCTACCACGGCTCAAAAGAGTCGTGCAAACAGGTAGCAGTTGGATGCAGTCCCGAGCACTTGGAGGTAGTGGCGGTTAGACAGGATTCTTCTCTCCCGGTATTGGGAGTTGATATCGCGCCATGTCAGAGAGCCATTACGCAAAGTCCCTGGCCAGGGAAAGCGAGATTTACTGGTAGGTTCCAGTTGTTTTCTTAGGGTGTAATGGGCTATGCTCCGACATGACTTATACCGCTATTAGGGGACTGACGCTTGTTGCCCCCTAGGCCTGATATGCGATAGTCTTAGACGAACAGACCGGATTGTACGGAGATTGTCACATCAGTCTCAGTAGGAGTTCGGATGGGTTTCCTCATCGGCCTTCTTATCGACATCTACCTGGGGATCGATACGTACAGCTAGTGCCGCTTGTGGTCTGTAGTTAAACCCACTGCCAGCGTAGTAGTCGAGTCTTTAGAGTCCCACACAGAGAGTTTCCCTGCTCCAGGCGAAACGATATAGAGGTCGTATGGTTTTAAGACAAGGGTTCGGACGCATATGTGTGTTTACGCACGTACGACATTCGGACAGTTTTTACTAGCCGGCTTTGGTTTAAGCCAGTTTCTAGTATCGGGTTATTGGATTTATACAGTCTAAAGTTTTTCCGTGTTTTCACGGATAAGAGGGGCGTTCTCGTAATTTCACGGGAAGCTTCTAGATGGATGGTGTCTTGAGGGTAAAGGTGGCATTAGCATTAATTGATTTTATGACTCATGAGATGAATCATTCAAGTGAGTTAATGAAGCATTTATTGCTTAATGACTCAATTGATGATTCATTGCACATATTAAATGAAGCATGATGATAAATCATTTGATTTATATTATTTGATATTTTATATGCTTCATGATATATTAGAAGTGAGAAACAATTTCAATTCATTATCATTCTCACCTTCTCTCTCCTCAAGCTCTCTCTCTTCAAAGCCTAACCCTAACCTCTCATGTGTTGAGGTCAAGGGTTAGCTAGACTAATACATCCATCATCTAACTCTATATCACCTAGGTTGCTTAGATTAGCACTTTAAGAAACCTAGTTAGCTCAAGTTAGAGGTGAAGCTTGGAGTATAGCTCTCGGGTGGATCATCTATTACATGGAGGAGGCCGAGAAGGACGTGGATAACGTAAAGGAGATGGACACGGTTCATTAGGTATAATCACTTATCATAGTAGTTAACAACTTCTATGTTTCTTGTTAGTTATAGTTTAGCAAAGATTCTTGGTTAGTCGATGTTTATGAAAAGAACAAGATCGTTTTTCAATTTTCCGCCTCCCCGCAAGTCGTGGGGTGTTGTACATTGACTTACAGTGGTATCAGAGCCTCGCTAAACAATAATTAACTGATTAGCAAAGTCGTATGAATTTCGAACGCAAAACGAACCGAAAAAAACATCGATATCACTAAGTTTCTGTCGTTTTTAAAACAGGCCCTAAAAATTTTTCAGGGACCTCTAAAATAACAAGAAAGGAATTATAAGGTTACTGGAGAAAAATGGGTCCATGAATCGGCCAAACAGCAGCGGAACCGCGGTCGATCCCACCGATCCGCCGTGGATCCGCGGCCGAGTTGAAGCCGATTCAACCCATTTTGCTCCAGTAACTCTTCTGTGATATTTTTGTGTTTTCTGGAATGTTTATTTTTCTGCTCAAGTCTCAGGTGCACAGAGAAGTTTTGGAGTAGAATCTAAAGTGTTTGCTCGATCGAAATATTACGATGTTTGCTAATTTGATTATATCTGTGATTGTATAATGTGTTCGTAAACCTCCCCTAACTGCTAGTATGTCGGTTGGCTGGGAGTTGCATATTTCTGTAATGGATTTTACTGTTTGTGGTTATGAACTGTATTGGACTGTTGTGATGATTAGCCGGGGTTTGTCATGGGTTGTTATATTCATTCATTCAAAGTAGTTATAATATTATTTTGCGGGGAACATCCAGGTTGCGGTTGTAGCCACCGTTGTATTATTTCATTTTACCGTTTTTTCTCCTAGGATAGACCCAAGGTGGGGTGCTCAAACTACCGGGTACTTTAAAGTGTTTAGTGGCCTACTCACGTTGTTGAGGGAGACCGCTTCACTTCGGGTACTTGGCAGGTAGTTTGCCGTACCCGTAGGGGTCTAGGGTGGGGTAATGGCTATTCATCACAACTGTGTAATCCGTCTTTTGTTGCAGGCTCAAAACAAACGCGGATTGCTTGCATATCCAATAATGTTCATCTATGATCTGGAATGCCTATTATTGCGTCTGACGAATGTACAATATCTATATATGATAGCTATTTAGACGTCACTTATGTTTTACACCTGCGCTAGCCCAGCCCCCGCTCTGCCGTTAGTTAAGTAAACTAATGGGTGATGACGGGACCCAGTGGCGAATGCAGATGGCATAAGAGGACGTTGTATTTTCGTTGTTTTCTGCAATGATAGGTTAATGATGGGACACATTATTATTAATGCAAAGAAAATAAACTAAATGTTGAATCGTTGGAACAATTTAAAAGAAACCACTCAGTTATTTTAAAACAGATGATAATTTTAATTGCGGAGTTTTAACCACTCCTTTTAAAAGCTATCAGGTTCCTTCGGTCATATCAAGTTCACTACGTTCACGGTTTCGCCAAAACCATTCGTAGCCCTCCGTCATTTCATTTGGGTATTCAGTAGTATTCAAGCTAAGCATTTTGGCCAAAGTCAAGGCATAGTGTTTGGTAGCTGCTGGGTATTCATTTGTTGCATAGATAGATGAGTTAGTTTGGGACAGTCGTATTATCATTTGACCAAAGTCAGGGGTATGTACGGATGGGTTCGAATTGACAAGATAATGACGGGTAGAACTTGACATGTGACTTATGACATTTTGACCAAAGCCAAGGTCATAAAAGCATGGGGCAAAAATTTATATCGGGAATTTCTAAAGAAACTGAAATTTGCAAAGAGATGCATACCATTTGGAGTTTGATGAATGTTGGTAGGATTCCTTCAACATTATCATACGATGATATTTGGATCCCGATCCTACTATGAGTATATGCTATTCATCAGGAAATTCGTCACTTAACGATCATTGCTATAAACCAAGTATGTGTCGAGAAAGGTGTCAGCGTGGTTACGCCTCCAGAGAAAAGAGGTTATTTAATTAAGGAACTTCGTGAAAGCGTTGGAAAACCTCCCTCGAAGTACCGACACCGGCCTGGCTGAACGGTTAAGCAAGTATTGTACAGTGAGAATAGTCCTGGCTAATTCTTCTTGTATTGTTTGAGGAAGGATTCGTGAAACAGTAGGAGCCATCCAGTTTAGATAAATTAAAAACCACTCTAAACTTGCAAGAGCATCATGCTAAAGTGTTTCTTCTCTCTCTCCTACTTGCAGCGACCCTGAAAATGACTGGACTTATGTTACTTTTAGAGAAAAATATACTGACAGGGCCAAACTATAAAGATTGGCTGCGGAATGTCAAAATGGCTCTGACCTATGACAAATTGGGGTACGTCCTCACCGCTAAGGCACCTGCTGTCCCAGGTCCCAAATCCAGTAATGCGGATAAAGAAATCCGCAAAACCTGGGAGTATGATTGCGCGAAGGCCAAGTGCATCGTGCTTGCCTCGATGAACAATGAACATCAGAGGAGGCACGAGGATATAGATCTTGATGCCATATTTCTCCATACAAAGGAACTTTATGGAGAGCAATCTCGTATAGCAAGATACGAGACTTCTAAGAACTTGTTTTGAGCGAGGTTGGCCGTTGGATCATCGGTAGGAGAACATGTCCTAAAGATGATTGGCTATATAGAAGAGCTCGCAGACCTTGGGACGACTTTGGATAATGAGCTCTATACAGACCTTATTCTCCAGTCCCTTCCTTCCACCTACGCCCAGTTTATTCTGAATTTCAACATTCAAAGAAAAGAAGTTGAACTTCCGGAACTCCTTAACATGTTGAGGAATGCAGAGGGCACCTTGCAGAAGGCAAGGGAAACACCCGCTATGGTTGTTAGCGATGCTTCTTCTTCCGGGTCCAAGGCTAGGGCCAAAGGAAGAAAGAAGAAGGCCGCCACCAAACCTAGAGGAGGTGTTAGTAAGGTGGGAGTGAAGGGAAAGAAAAAGTTTGCGGTACCAATAGTAGCCCAGGATGAGTGTTTCCATTATCATAGGAAAGGGCACTGGAAGAAAGATTGCAAGGCGTAGAACGCCAAGAACCAGGAACCGAAGCAAGCTGTGGCTTCGACTTCAGGTGTGTTTGTAATTGAGAATTGTCTGTCAATCAACTCTACTTCTTGGGTATTGGATACCGGATCAGGATCTCATATATGCAATTCATTGCAGGCAGTGAGAAACCGTAGAGTGCTGAAGGATGGTGATATGACCCTGATGGTTGCTAACGGAGCTAGCGTGGGAGCTGTGTCCGTAAGGGATTATCACCTGGGATTGACGAGTGGACACATTTTGGTTTTACATAACTGTTTTTGTGTACCTAGCTTAACGTGTAATATCATATCAGTTTCCTTGTTATCAAATAAAGGTTATGATTTCACGTTTGTAAGTGATGTTGTTAACATCCACCTTAATCATAGTTTGATTGGGTCCGGTACACTGGATAACGGTATATATGTCTTAAACCAACTCCAAATTTTCAATGTCCAGAACACACTAAAAGGAAGGTCTCCAGTTTTAAATAAAGCTTTCTTATGGCATTGTAGACTAGGTCACATCAATGAGATAAGGTTGACTAAGTTACATAGAGAAGGATATTTGGACTCGTTCGAATATCAAACTTATGACACTTGTCAATCATGTCTCAAAGAAAAGATGACAAAGACTCCATTCACTGGACATGGAGTAAGTGCGAGCGAGCTCTTAGGACTCATACATAGCGATGTATGTGGCCTAATGTCTACACATGCAAGAGGTGGTTTTACCTATTTCATTACTTTAACGGATGATTACTCAAGGTACGGATTCATTTATCTGATGAAACATAAATCCGAGGCTTTTGAGAAATTCCAAGAGTATAAGAATGAAGTAGAAAACCAAACCGGCAAAAGTATCAAGACACTAAGATCTGATCGAGGTGGTGAATACTTGAGTGCCGAGTTCCTATGTTACCTAAAAGAGAAAGGAATTCTCTCTCAGCTTACTCCTCCATACACTCCACAGCATAACGGTGTATCGGAGAGACGGAATCGAACCCTATTGGATATGGTACGTTCCATGATGAGTAATGCTTAGTTATCGCGATCTTTCCGGGGTTATGCGCTAGAATCAGCGGCATATCTTCTGAACATGGTTCCTACCAAGACTGTGCCTACCACCCCATATCAGATGTGGAGTGGGAAGAAACCCCATCTTCAGCATATGAAGATATGGGGATGTCCAGCGTTTGTTAAAAAGCAGCATGCGGACAACCTCGAGGCACGATCAGTATAGTGTAAGTTTGTGGGATATCCAAAGAACTCCAAGGGATATTATTTCTATTACGCAGAGGAACAAAAGGTTTTTGTTTCTCGTAATGCCCATTTTCTAGAACAACAGTTTTTAGAAAAGGAAATAAGTGGGAGCGAAATAGAACTGGAAGAAATTCCAGAACTACGAACTACTACTGAAAGTTTGGTAGAACCAGTAGTTCAAGAAGAACAGGACATTCCCGCACCCCTCCCCAGGAGTAGTAGGCCGTCTCATCTGCCTGAGAGATACTACGGTTTTCTCATAGATGGGGATAGAGAGGATTGCATCATAGATGATGATGAACCTACTAGCTTCCAGCAGGCCATCTAGAGCGGCGACTCGGTACGATGGCTAGATGCAATGCGGACCGAAATGGAGTCCATGTGCACCAACAAAGTATGGACTTTGGACTTTGCTCCAGATGGGGTAAAACCCATAGGATGCAAATGGATCTTCAAGAAAAAGATTGGTGTAGATGGACAGGTGGAAACCTATAAGGCTAGACTTGTTGCAAAGGGTTTTCGTCAAAGACCTGGTTTGGACTATGATTTTCTCCAGTGGCTATGCTCAAATCCATTCGGGTCCATCTTGCTATTGCTGCCTTCCATGATTATGAAATCTGGCAGATGGACGTAAAGACGGCTTTTCTGAATAGCAATTTAGAAGAGTGCGTCTATATAGATCAGCCAGAATGTTTCAATCAGAGTGGGAGCAGCGGGAAAGTATGCAAGTTGCTTAAGTACATTTATGGACTAAAGCAGGCATCGCGGAGTTGGAACATCTGTTTTGATGAAACGGTCAAAGAATATGGCTTTATCAAAAATCCAGATGAACCATGTATATATAGTAAAGTTGTAGCACGAACTGTCGTATTCCTCGTCTTATACGTGGATGACATTCTATTGATAGGAAATGACATTCCTATGCTACAATCTGTCAAAGGATTCTTGTCATACAGGTTCTTCATGAAAGACCTGGATGATGCCTCTTACATTCCGGGGATCCGGATCTATCGTGATAGATCCAAGAGGATATTGGGACTTTCGCAGTCCAGGTATATCAACACTATACTGAAGAGATTCAGTATGGAAGATTCTAAGCACGGTAATCTACCGGCTTGTCACGGAATCACCCTATCTAAAGAGATGTCTCCCAAGACTGATTTGGAAAGGGAACGCATGTCTATTATACCCTACGCTTCTGCGGTAGGCTATATAATGTATGCGATGTTGTGCACCAGACCAGATGTAGCTTACGCACTGAGCGTGGTAAGCCTGTATCAGTCAGACCCAGGGGAGAAGCACTGGATAGCAGTAAAGAACATTCTCAAGTACCTGAGGAGGACTAAGGAGATGTTCTTGGTTTACGGCGGAAAAGACCTCAAGATGGAGGCCTTTGCTGATTCCGGCTTCCAGAGTGATAAGGACGATTCCAAGTCCATGTCAGGTTATGTCTTTACCTTCAATGGAGGGGCGGTGTGCTGGAAGAGTTCCAAGCAGGACACCGTTGCTGACTCGACGATGGAAGCGGAGTATATTGCTGCTTGCGATGCCGCAAAAGAAGCGGTCTGGATGAAGAAGTTCCTAACAGAATTTCAGGTGGTTCCTACCATTGTTGATCCAATACCTCTGTATTGCGACAACAACGGAGCTATAGCTTCAGCGAAGGAACCAAGATCCCATCAGAAGTCCAGACACATCTTAAGGCGGTATCACCTGATCAGGGAGATCATTGATCGTCGGGAGATCGAGGTCCGGAGACTTGCTACTGAAGAGAACATTGATGATCCATTCACAAAGGCCCTACCTCAGATTCAGTTCGAGAGGCTACTCGAGATCATTGGTCTTCGATATGCCAGTACATGGCCCTAGTGCAAGTGGGAGATTGTTAGTGTATATGCCCTAGGGGCCATTAATGTATCATACTAGCTTGTATATTACATAATGGAAGCTTGGGATATTCCCAGTTATATAACAGTCTTGCTAAACATGGTAGTATGCTACTTGGTTTTATCTATCTTAATATGTGAGTATACGTATTGATAGAGCTCTTAGGATCTTGCTTGACTACCAGCGTTGTGATGGCAGTCACACTAGTGGGGGCTGGGTAGTCTACAAGCATATCCTTTTTCAGGTCCCTAGTCGTAGGATTATCGAGACAGGGCATCGATACTCCGGAGTAGACTAGTGTGTACGCTTCTCATCCGAGTTGGGGAGATGGTCTGTCCCACAGCCGTCAGTACGTCGTACTAGAGATAGTATACAGGTGCTCGTTGGGTTACGGGTATACCAGACAGGACTCACGGGGAACTGTTGGTTGGTATTATACCCGTCGTCAGCTAACAGTTCCCAGGTGACATGAGTACAGCATAGTCCGCAGACTTGACACTGCTACTTCACCTTGAGTGTGTCCCACTGTTCTTAGATTGCTGCCCTACCACGGCTCAAAGGAGTCGTGCAAACAGGTAGCAGTTGGGTGCAGTCCCGAGCACTTAGAGGCAGTGGCGGTTAGACAGGATTCGTCTCTCCCGGTATTGGGAGTTGATATCGCGCTGTGTCAGAGAGCCATTACGCAAAGTCCCTGGCCAGGGCAAGCGAGATTTACTGGTAGGTTCCAGTTGTTTTCTCAGGGTGTAATGGGCTACACTCCGATACGACTTATACCGCTATTAGGGGACTGACGCTTGCCACCCCTAGGCCCGATATGTGATAGTCTTAGACGAACAGACCGGACTGTACGGAGATTGTCACATCAGGCTCAGTAGGAGTTCGGATGGGTTTCCTCATCGGCCTTCTTATCGACATCAACCTGGGGACCGTTCCGTACAGCTAGTGCTGCTTGCGGTCTGTGGTTAAACCCGCTGTCAGCGTAGTTGTCGAGTCTTTAGAGTCTCTGTCACGTCCCGAAAGTACGGAATATGACCGGCACTTAAACTACGAACGTCTCAAGGTGTACGTATTCTAAGTAAGCCGAAAACCCAGAAATCCAAACCAAGAAAAGTAGTAGAGTGTAGGAAAACCAATTTAAATCAAGAAGTTTTAATAGCATAAGCCGAATTATGCGTTTTATAAAAACATCAAATATTTCCTGAAAATTTCGGCAGAGTCTCCTTTGTAAATACAGGCCCCCAAACGGGATACAGCATGAATAGTATACGAAATCAAAAAAAGGCATCCCCAAGCGGGAGCTAGCTCTTCGTCAAACGACAGCCACAACCACACAAACAATAAAATATACAACGCTGAAAGGCGAGGATCACAACAGAAAAGGAAACTCAAAACAGCATGAAATCCGTATAAATACAACGCGCGACTCTAAGGTCGATAGAATAAACAACACTGGTCTCTATCTCTGAAATAAATACATGTTTGGTTGATGGAATTTACTAGATACAACGGAATAATATTATACAGGGTAATATGATGGGTACGATACAAGAAAAACCCACCTACTAGCAAATCACCCGAATGAAACTGAGCCCGCAAAGCCGTAATGAAACCTGTACGGCAAACCTGCAAGAAACTGGGGCACAACGGGGGTGAGTTGCCAACTCGTGAATAGAAAAACATCTACGCACAGAAATCGCATAAATAACGCAATCCTAGGTCAATAATCATAATATATCCTCAAAAATGTATATAACATGCAGCCTATAACAAGGCTAGGGTAAATATCTAACCTAAGTGTAGTCTCATGTGGCCGTGTCTGTGCTTCAGGTAGCAATATATCATATGAATGAGGTATGCATGCATGAAACAGAATACATGTAAATGAAGAAACTGTTTTCATAATTTAGTGAGATTTCCTTCGTATTTTTAAACTGAGGTATCATAAATGAAATCAGTATCAACAGTGTCTTGCATCGACACAAAACATAAATCTCACTGTCTCGAAATATCAATGTCTCAATCTCAATATCTAGGGCGCCGTCAGTCCAGACTGGCCCCTACCATCCATCACAAGACCATGACGGTATCCTCCGGATATCCGACGTGTCGGGTAATATCACCGGTAGGTAGTGCTCCCCAGCCAGGCTCAACGTCAACAACACATTCCTCTTGCCCCGGGGTACCATACCGGGCCCACCATGTACCCGAAACGGTTCCTCCACTCCTCGAATCGGGTCTCGAAATCCATCAGCAAACTCATGGTGGACGACTCATACATCATAGGAAAACCGCACTTTTTATTTTAAAAGAGAGAAAAGGTTTATTTATGTTTTTACAGTTTTCCTCCAAATCCAGAAAATCTCATGGAAATCCGAATCCAAAACCTCAATAACACGTAAAATAGTGAATATATGCATGAGAATCCATGAATGCGGTATAACGATGAATAACAGTATGCATGAAGTGACAAGTAATAACTACAATATCTAAGCTGGCATATAAGGTAAGTACACTAATATTATGTCAAACTACTAGCTATCTAGCTAAGTTAAGCAATAATGTTTTCTAAGGTGTACGTGACATGGCAATTACCGATGAAGATGTGTGTGAGCCGGCAATTAAGTGTACGTGGTACCTACGCATCATCGGTAATGGTGCTGGTGTCCTAACAGCATGATATCACTAATGGAGTATGAAACATAAAATAAGCATGCGATGCGAAGTGGACCACAAAAATGAGCGGGAGCTGAAAACTAGACGCAACTATAACAATCTGCATTAATCTAATATAAGTCCTACAAATGGTGCCTTTTGAAATAACACGAATCATGGGTTTTGAAAATAGGGGCTACGGTGTTTTTTATGAAAAGATACGTCTTTTGAAATATCCGTAGGATCCCTTGGGCTGTCTTTAAGAATGCCCACGATTCGTTGGTTTTTGAAATAGGTACGAAGTCTAATCTAATCTAACAACTACACTAAACTATACGGCTGAACTAACAAGCTGAACTACAGGTAAGGGAACCGCCTATCATCTGAGTCGATACATATACATACCTGTATATGTATAGTCGGTGATCCCGCCTCAATAATATCATATCCGATACCCTATCTATAATCAGGCATCCCGAGTCAAGAGTGTGGATCAATCATCAATATAGCTCTTACGTAAATCCGTCGTACGGCATCCCAATTTGGGTACGGGTCAATATCACATTCATCATACTATTCACCGGGTATCCTCTTTATCAAATATCATGATCGGGGTACTGATCTACGTCTAGTACCATACTGATACCGCCTACGTATGCATGGACGTGTGTGAAACACTACGTCAAGGACCCGCTACAACGTCATGTCGTATCTCAAATACGAACCCTGCTATATCGCCGATCTCACGGCCTCAAATCAAATCTCATCGACTCAGCTCAATCCCAAGTATCATCCTTAAACCCGTATGTGAACACATAGTCCTATACCCATGTGAACCCATAACTATAAAGAATCCCATGAGCACATATCAATAGGAATGTATGCAAGTATGTATGTGTGTATGTGTAGTGCAACACTACCCTAGGGTTCGCAACACTAAGGTAATCCAACACACTAATATCCATCCTAAGCAACGTTATTAATCCCAAATAACATATAATAAATGTTGGTGTGTATACGCATCCGTATACACCACCACGGACTGCGGGGGTGCTATACGCCATCCACCCGACTTCTCCCCGTAGATATAAATCTACTCACCTGGTCCTCGCTCGCCGGTGCCGACGTCGCCACGCGCTTGCTTGTCGTCTCGAAGTCCGCATGGGGTACCTACATATCATAACGCACCGTATCGCATTAAAACTAAATTCGAAATCGAAACGGCATACGAAAATCAAATCGGCACGCGTATCACGCATAGGTCCAAACCTATCGCCTACGCATGCAAGAATAGTCAAACCAACCCTCGATGTCGATGTACAAACGTCAAACCATCGAGAAAAATCCAATCACACCCATTTGCATATTCACGAACACTAATTTTAATATAAACTAGGTTAAAACTCACAAAACCCCAACTTTACTTAAAAAGTCACTTTTCCGAAAATCTAGCAAGCACAATTCGCCGTTTTTGTACAAAAAAGGATGTTTAAATGAATGTAGCGGCCAATATATTTATTAAATATCTTAAATTAGTCATAGAAACAATTTCCGGAATTTAATCTCATTAAATTCTAAAAACCCTAATATTCTAGTTTACAAAATACCCTTTTTTTAGCAATTTCATAGCAAAAAAATGCGCAAACTACAATTTAGGTTGGATTTCCATGAACTAAAGTGTTAAACTACACTTAATAAAGTTAATAATATGATAAAAACCCTAACCATATTTTTAATCTCACATATAAATGCATTTCATAAAACCCTAGTTTGTACAAAAGCTTAATTTGGACATTTTTCAAGTAACAACTTGTAATATGCAACTAGATAAATTTTAACAATTTTTCAAGATGTTAGCTCACATCACAAACCATGCACAAGTGATCATAACCCAATTTCAAAACAAAACCCTAACTAGAATTCCTTAATCATACAATTGAACCCATATAAAGCCAAATTAACACTTAATTAAGCTAACTACAAGCAATTAACGACAATTTAAGCAAAAGGGTTAGAATTTACCCAAACAAATTGAAGATCCCACAAGCACACATAGCCCTCCAAAATGCTCCCTTGTCACCAAAATCCATGCTATACGGACTAAGCTAAAATGGGTAGGAGTCGGATTTTGATTTGGATTTTTGCTTGATTTTTTGTGGATTTTTCTTTGGATTTTCTTTGATGGAACAAAGAGAGGAGAAGAGGAAAATGGGGCTGTTGGGGGGGGGGGGTTGCTGGTTTCAGCCAGGTTGTGGGGGGGTTGGGTGAGGGAGGAGAGAGAGTGAGGTGGAGAAAATAACAAGTAAGGAAGTCCAAGCCAACACAAAGTCAAAAGTCCAACTCTTTTATCCATTTTCTTTTCTTTTCTTTCATTTCTTTTCCTTGAAATCCAAGTGGGGACAAAAGAGGGGGCTGCTGAATTCTTCAAGGGGATAAGTGAATGGGGGTGTGTGGGTGTGGGTACGGGTGTGGGGTGATGAAAAATGATAAATACAATACCCCAAACATCCATTTACGCTAAAAAAAAAGCCTTTTTTCTTCAATAATTTCTAAACCGTTTTGGCAAATGAATTCGTTCCAAAAACCACATGATAAAATTTTATTTAATGTTTTATGATGCACAAAATTTGTTTCAACTCATTCCAATTTGTAATTTTCCATAATTAAATGTATTAGTGACGGCTTAAATAATAATAAAATAATATTTTTTTCAGAAAATTTGAAATTTCACCAGCGGCTCAATAAACACCAAATAATAGCAATTACATAGCTAGAATATGTATATTTAATTTTTATAATAAGATATTTGCATTTTGACTTTTTACAGAAAACCCCCTTATTTTACCGATTTTTCGAAATTTCACCGAAACGATTTTCAAAGCGTTACAATCTTCCCCCCTTAAAGAAATTCGGTCCCCGAATTTAAATTCAAACTCCCCCAAATACTAAAACATCTAAGAAAACCCATCAAGTCGTCGGGGCTCCGAAATTGTAAATACATAAAACAAATCGTAGCGCAGCGCATGCGCTTGAAAAATGAGCATATAACTCAAATCAAAACTCCGTCAAGCATCCCGCAATCATCGGAGTCATGGAGAAGACATCAATGCCAAATCCAAATCAAAACCAATATGACATAACTCGAAACTATACATGTAAATATCGAATCTATATCTGTAAGTATTTGAAGGAAATGCATGCCAAATCTCTTTAAGTCGCTGTGCAACGCGTATAACACTGCACAGTGGCGGACGTCTATCATAAGAAAATAACTATATACATATATACCTTTGTTTGAAATGTACGTTCCGCCGTTTTGGAAACAATTTAGAAGGGTCTCCTTGTTTTAAACATTTCGTGTCATATCAGACACGTAGGTAAATACTGAGGCTATAGCTCGCTTTTTGGAAATCCCTTCAATAACTATCAATGCATGCAAAATATATTCAGGTACTGTCCTCTGACTAGTCCTGCTCAGTACGAAAACACATAGCAATATCATAAAAACGTACTGCTCTATACGAAATCAATCCCCAAAATATGCACATGAATGCTACGTGCGTCCGGTGCGCACGGAAATCAAAATCCATGAATGTGCCATACATGCGCACAGAAACAACATCTAAGTGCATCGGGTGTGCACGAAACATCTGTCGTAGGCAACATGTGTGCCTGACAGCAAAATCAAGTGCATCTGACATACACGAAAAATCTCGATTTAGTGCATCTGGTGTGCACCAAAATCGCATCTCAAGATATGCGCTCAACATGCGCGAAAATCCAAATCAGGTGCATCCATCGTGCACGAAATCATGAAATCCAATATCAAGCGCCGAACGTGCGCAAAATAAATCAGGTGCACAAGGTGCACAAAACAAATATCGAGTATCACAATCGAAATCGAAGTCCAGTGCACACTGCAAGCATATAATAACTATACAGAGTGCAGGAACCAATTCGTGTGCGTGCATACGCACAAAATCAACTCAAATGTCTAAAACCGTAAAATCACAAACATCTGAAACCCAAGCACAAAAACGATATCAAGTGCAACACTGTGCAAAGATCATAAATCCTCAATCATCAAAATCAAATCATGCGAATAAATCACCCAAAACATCGAAATCAATAATGGCGGAATAGTATCGCTCAAGTGCATCCTCTAAGAATCTCGGGCCAACTGTCGCGGTCACTAATGGGACGTCTAGTCGATGATCATGAACTCTGGCCTGCTGGTGTGCGTAACCATGACCACTCCTGGGTCAAGGTCTTCACTGTGGATTACCAATCTTTCGGTCCATCGGCTCATCGGTCCTGTCAGGTATGCTAACGGGGACGATTCCGTTCTGGCACTTCTCTGGTCATCTCTTGGTCAATCATCGCGACCACTCGTAAGACAGCATATCACTGGCGTCGGCCTCTGGCTCTCTGAATGTACGTGACACATCTGATCCTGAGTGCAAGTATCATTGCAGCAGTGTCCTGGAAGGAATCCTGCTCACGGTCTCTTCCATGTCTCGTCTCTGCCAACTGTCCGGAAGTCATTGTCCTTTCCTATATCTGCATCTTGCTCTGGAACGACTGCATACTCATCGCGACTCCTTCTGGAAGGTAAGTCCAAGTACCATGCCTCGGCATGCGCATCGCCTCTCTGATGTCGGCGGAGTGGAACATCATCTCATCTAGATCTGGTGCGAACCTCTTACTCCACTTTTCTCTAATGTCGTCTGCTTTGGACTCGTCTCGTCGCGGCTGCATGGACTGAGCTCCAACGATTATCCTCGAATCTAGAGTCTCCCAAGAAATGCATCTCACCACCTAGCATCCGAATTAAGTCGAACCATCCAATCGATTATCAAAACCTCATAATCCCCCAAGGGCTCAACATCTTGGGTACAGTTTAATAGTATCGAGTACATACCACAGCAACGGTGGTCCAGCCGTAGAAGGGCAAACCCAAGCCTCACTAATGGCGCCGTAGAACTGCCGCAAACCCGAAGGTTCAAAGGCTTTCACACGGTCATTAAGTCGAGTTAGGGTTTCATTCTTCTAGAGGGACCATAGAATTGCCTGCATGTCTTTCCGACTACTTTAAACTTGGAATAATAGGTTTCCGACATTCGATCATCTCGTCGACCCTCACGTCTCTGCGTGAAGTCGTCTCTAGCTGGAATCAATCTATCTGATGACCTCGTATCGGGGTAAGCGAACGATCCACATGTCCTAGTCATTCATCCTAGATGACTAGCGACCTCCTATCATCTCTTAGTACAACTTATACTGCAATAGCTCCAACATCTGGGGCGATATCTCGTCGTTCGCAGCAATAACTGGCTCACTCGTCTGCATGCTGAACCGTGCCTCAATCATCAGGAGTAAGCAACACACCAACGGTCATCAAAATCTGGCTGGCCTCCATCATTGGCTCAATTCTCTAGTGTCGATCAGCACCTCCGAGTAACCTCATAAAGGCGATCCGCCAAACGCTCGTGGCGCGGAAACACAGTAAAAAGACACATCTCTGCAATCGTGTGTCGCTGGAATTTCGCCCTGGTCAGTCCTCGTTCGTGACGAGCTTGTGCTGACCGCAACTCTAGCCGTAGCTCTCCCTGCCCGTAACCGTAGCAGCAAAACCAAACTGGTACCGATGAGGCTAGATCAGGAAGGAATATAATACTGAACAAGGAAATGTACATCCTAAGGCTTCATAAGTGGAGTGGCGTGTCGTAAATATGCCGCGGAACATATCAACGGTACGTCACTCTACTTTAGTCACCTATTCCATCAACCAAGGGTCATCCTACGCTCCGAAGGTTAAAACCTAACGCTCTGATACCAACTTTGTCACGTCCCGAAAGTACGGAATATGACCGGCACTTAAACTACGAACGTCTCAAGGCGTACGTATTCTAAGTAAGCCGAAAACCCAGAAATCCAAACCAAGAAAAGTAGTAGAGTGTAGGAAAACCAATTTAAATCAAGAAGTTTTAATAGCATAAGCCGAATTATGCGTTTTATAAAAACATCAAATATTTCCTGAAAATTTCGGCAGAGTCTCCTTTGTAAATACAGGCCCCCAAACGGGATACAGCATGAATAGTATACGAAATCAAAAAAAGGCATCCCCAAGCGGGAGCTAGCTCTTCGTCAAACGACGGCCACAACCACACAAACAATATAATATACAACGCCGAAAGGCGAGGATCACAACAGAAAAGGAAACTCAAAACAGCATGAAATCCGTATAAATACAACGCGCGACTCTAAGGTCGATAGAATAAACAACACTGGTCTCTATCTCTGAAATAAATACATGTTTGGTTGATGGAATTTACTAGATACAACGGAATAATATTATACAAGGTAATATGATGGGTACGATACAAGAAAAACCCACCTACTAGCAAGTCACCCGAATGAAACTGAGCCCGCAAAGCCGTAATGAAACCTGTACGGCAAACCTGCAAGAAACTGGGGCACAACGGGGGTGAGTTGCCAACTCGTGAATAGAAAAACATCTACGCACAGAAATCGCATAAATAACGCAATCCTAGGTCAATAATCCTAATATATCCTCAAAAATGTATATAACATGCAGCCTATAACAAGGCTAGGGTAAATATCTAACCCGAGTGTAATCTCATGTGGCCGTGTCTGTGCCTCAGGTAGCAATATATCATATGAATGAGGTATGCATGCATGAAACAGAATACATGTAAATGAAGAAACTGTTTTCATAATTTAGTGAGATTTCCTTCGTATTTTTAAACTGAGGTATCATAAATGAAATCAGTATCAACAGTGTCTAGCATCGACACAAAATATAAATCTCACTGTCTCGAAAAATCAATGTCTCAATCTCAATATCTAGGGCGCCGTCAGTCCAGACCGGCCCCTACCGTCCATCTCAAGACCACGATGGTATCCTCCGGATATCCGACGTGTCGGGTAATATCACCGGTAGGTTGTGCTCCACAGCCAGGCTCAACGTCAACACCACATTCCTCTTGCCCCGGGGTACCATACCGGGCCCACCATCTACCCGAAACGGTTCCTCCACTCCTCGAATCGGGTCTCGAAATCCATCAGCAAACTCATGGTGGACGACTCATACATCATAGGAAAACCGCACTTTTTATTTTAAAAGAGAGAAAAGGTTTATTTATGTTTTTGCGGTTTTCCTCCAAATCCAGAAAATCTCATAGAAATCCGAATCCAAAACCTCAATAACAAGTAAAATAGTGAATATATGAATGAGAATCCATGAATGCGGCATAACGATGAATAACAGTATGCATGAAGTGACAAGTAATAACTACAATATCTAAGCTGGCATATAAGGTAAGTACACTAATATTATGTCAAACTACTAGCTATCTAGCTAAGTTAAGCAATAATGTTTTCTAAGGTGTACGTGACATGGCAATTACCGATGAAGATGTGTGTGAGCCGGCAATTAAGTGTACGTGGTACCTACGCATCATCGGTAATGGTGCTGGTGTCCTAACAGCATGATATCACTAATGGAGTATGAAACATAAAATAAGCATGTGATGCGAAGCGGACCACAAAAATGAGCGGGAGCTGAAAACTAGACGCAGCTATAACAATCTGCATTAATCTAATATAAGTCCTACAAATGGTGCCTTTTGAAATAACACGAATCATGGGTTTTGAAAATAGGGGCTACGGTGTTTTTTATGAAAAGATACGTCTTTTGAAATATCCGTAGGATCCCTTAGGCTGTCTTTAAGAATGCCCACGATTCGTTGGTTTTTGAAATAGGTACGAAGTCTAATCTAATCTAACAACTACACTAAACTATACGGCTGAACTAACAAGCTGAACTACAGGTAAGGGAACCGCCTATCATCTGAGTCGATATATATACATACCTGTATATGTATAGTCGGTGATCCCGCCTCAATAATATCATATCCGATACCCTATCTATAATCAGGCATCCCGAGTCAATAGTGCTGATCAATCATCAATATAGCTCGTACGTAAATCCGTCGTACGGCATCCCAATCTGGGTACGGGTCAATATCACATTCATCATACTATTCACCGGGTATCAACTTTATCAAATATCATGATCGGGGTACTGATCTACTTCTAGTACCATACTGATACCGCCTACGTATGCATGGACGTGTGTGAAACACTACGTCAAGGACCCGCTACAACGTCATGTCGTATCTCAAATACGAACCTTGCTGTATCGCCGATCTCACGGTCTCAAATCAAATCTCATCGACTCAGCTCAATCCCAAGTATCATCCTCAAACCCGTATGTGAACACATAGTCCCATACCCATGTGAACCCATAACTATAAAGAATCCCATGAGCACATATCAATAGGAATGTATGCAAGTATGTATGTGTGTATGTGTAGTGCAACACTACCCTAGGGTTCGCAACACTAAGGTAATCCAACACACCAATATCCATCCTAAGCAACGTTATTAATCCCAAATAATATATAATAAATGTTGGTGTGTATACGCATCCGTATACACCACCACGGACTGCGGGGGTGCTATACGCCATCCACCCGACTTCTCCCCGTAGATATAAATCTACTCACCTGGTCCTCGCTCGCCGGTGCCGACGTCGCCATGCGCTTGCTTGTCGTCTCGAAGTCCGCATGGGGTACCTACATATCATAACTCACCGTGTCGCATTAAAACTAAATTCGAAATCGAAACGGCATACGAAAATCAAATCGGCACGCGTATCACGCATAGGTCCAAACCTATCGCCTACGCATGCAAGAATAGTCAAACCAACCCTCGATGTCGATGTACAAACGTCAAACCATCGAGAAAAATCCAATCACACTCATTTGCACATTCACGAACACTAATTTTAATATAAACTAGGTTAAAACTCACAAAAACCCCAACTTTACTTAAAAAGTCACTTTTCCGAAAATCTAGCAAGCACAATTCGCCGTTTTTGTACAAAACAGGATGTTTAAATGAATGTAGCGGCCAATATATTTATTAAATATATTAAATAAGTCATAGAAACAATTTCCGGAATTTAATCTCATTAAATTCCAAAAACCCTAATATTCTAGTTTACAAAATACCTTTTTTTTTAGCAATTTCATAGCAAAAAAATGCGCAAACTACAATTTAGGTTGGATTTCCATGAACTAAAGTGTTAAACTACACTTAATAAAGTTAATAATATGATAAAAAGCCTAACCATATTTTTAATCTCACATATAAATGCATTTCATAAAACCCTAGTTTGTACAAAAGCTTAATTTGGACATTTTTCAAGTAACAACTTGTAATATGCAACTAGATAAATTTTAACAATTTTTCAAGATGTTAGCTCACATCACAAACTATGCACAAGTGATCACAACCCAATTTCAAAACAAAACCCTAACTAGAATTCCTTAATCATACAATTGAACCCACATAAAGCCAAATTAACACTTAATTAAGCCAACTACAAGCAATTAACAAAAATTTAAGCAAAAGGGTTAGAATTTACCCAAACAAATTGAAGATCCCACAAGCACACATAGCCCTCCAAAATGCTCCCTTGTCACCAAAATCCATGCTATACGGGCTAAGCTAAAATGGGTAGGAGTCGGATTTTGATTTGGATTTTTTCTTGATTTTTTGTGGATTTTTCTTTGGATTTTCTTTGATGGAACAAAGAGAGGAGAAGAGGAAAATGGGGCTGTTGGGGGGGGGGGTTGCTGGTTTCGGCCAGGTTGTGGGGGGGTTGGGTGAGGGAGGAGAGAGAGTGAAGTGGAGAAAATAACAAGTAAGGAAGTCCAAGTCAACACAAAGTCAAAAGTCCAACTCTTTTATCCATTTTCTTTTCTTTTCTTTCATTTCTTTTCCTTGAAATCCAAGTGGGGACAAAAGAGGGGGCTGCTGAATTCTTCAATGGGATAAGTGAATGGGGGTGTGTGGGTGTGGGTACGGCTGTGGGGTGATGAAAAATGATAAATACAATACCCCAAACATCCATTTACGCTAAAAAAAAAGCATTTTTTCTTCAATAATTTCTAAACCGTTTTGGCAAATGAATTTGTTCCAAAAACCACATTATAAAATTTTATTTAATATTTTATGATGCACAAAATTTGTTTCAACTCATTCCAATTTGTAATTTTCCCTAATTAAATCTATTAGTGACAGCTTAAATAATAATAAAATAATATTTTTTTCAGAAAATTTCAAATTTCACCAGCGGCTCAATGAACACCAAATAATAGCAATTACATAGCTAGAATATGTATATTTAATTTTTATAATAAGATATTTGCATTTTGACTTTTTACAGAAAACCCCCTTATTTTACCGATTTTTCGAAATTTCACCGAAACGATTTTCAAAGCGTTACAGTCTCACACAGAGAGTTTCCCTGCTCCAGGCGAAACGATATAGAGGTCGTATGGTTTTACGACAAGGGTAAGGACACATACGTGTGTTTACGCACGTACGACATTCGGACAGTTTTTACTAGCCGGCTTTGGTTTAAGCCAGTTTCTAGTATCGGGTTATTGGATTTATACAGTCCAAAGTTTTTCCGTGTTTTCACGGATAGGAGAGGCGTTCTCGTAATTTCGCGGGAAGCTTCTAGAAGGATGGTGACTTGAGGGTTAAGGTGGCATTAGCATTAATTGATTTTGTGACTCATGAGATGAATCATTCAAGTGAGTTAATGAAGCATTTATTGCTTAATGACTCACTTGATGATTCATTGCACATATTAAATGAAGCATGATGATAAATCATTTGATTTATATTATTTGATATTTATATGCTTCATGATATATTAGAAGTGAGAAACAATTTCAATTCATTATCATTCTCAACTTCTCTCTCCTCAAGCTCTCTCTCTTCAAACCCTAACCCTAACCTCTCATGTGTTGAGATCAAGGGTTAGCTAGACTAATACATCCATCATCCAACTCTATATCACCTAGGTTGCTTAGATTAGCACTTTAAGGAACCTAGTTAGCTCAAGTTAGAGGTGAAGCTTGGAGTATAGCTCTCGGGGGGATCAATTATTACGTGGAGGAGGCCGAGAAGGACGTGGATAACGTAAAGGAGAAGGACACGGTTCATTTGGTATAATCACTTATCATAGTAGTTAACAACTTCTATGTTTCTTGTTAGTTATAGTTTAGCAAAGATTCTCGGTTAGTCGATGTTTATGCAAAGAACAAGATCGTTTTTCAATTTTCCGCCTCCCCGCAAGTCGTAGGGTGTTGTAATCGACTTACAGAATTCAGAATAAAACCAGAGACTAGAACCCATTTTAGCGGACTTAGAAACCCGATATCGGAAGAATTTTGGATTCTGTGAGTGTATTATGAAATCTGCTAACACCCGGAGCTCTGAAAATTATTTAGCAAACACAGAGTGATGTGCAGGCAACCTAGAGTGTACCACCAAAACCCTAGTCCCTACCCTCTCCTCCAGGCCACAAATTAATTCCTTCTGGCCGCAATTTGCGGCCATAGCAGGTTGTAAATGGTTCTTTTTTGCTTCAGGGCCTTATCTCCAGTAAATTTAACCCTTGGCATATGCAAAATTAGCTGATTTGACCTAGGGTAGAATCTGGGATCATTTTCTTGTGTTAGCGCATTGTTTGAGGACTTGTTTTAACATGGATTTTGGTATTTGATAATTCATTTCTGTCGGGTGGCGTTTGAACGTCAACAACTAGGGTTAGTGGTCGTGTTTGCATGCGAGGCTATAGGTTTCAACCTATGAGGGTAGCGTGTGCCGTTTTTGGTTTACCGATGTGATATTAATACGCATTTGCGATTGGATTATATGTGTAGGTACCCCACGTGATGTCGAGACGTTGATGATGATGGCGACATCGGCATCGGCACACAATAAGCACGGTGAGTAGATATATATCTACGGGGGAAGTCAGGAATATGGCGTATAGCACCCCCGCAGTTCGTTGTGATGTATACGAATACGTATACAAATATATAAATATTATGTTGATATGAGATTATTGATGTTATGATTGATACTAGGTGTTCATGGATTAATAGTGATGCTTGCGAAACCCTAGAGTAGTGTTGCACTCACACATGCACACACACTTGCATACATTCATTCTTTTACATGTGCGTATATGGGGATATGTATATATATATATGCACATGGGTATGGGACTATGCATATATATATATATATATATACATATACATGGATTATGAGAATAGTACTTGGGATCTGAGATGAGTCGATAAGATTGGGCTTGAGGCCGTGAGATCGATGATGTGACAGGGTTCGTATTTGGGATACGACATGATGTTTTAGCAGGTCCTTGACGTGGTGTTTTCATACACCCGCATGCATACATAGATGGTATCAGTATTGTACTAGAAGTAGATCAGTACCCCAGATTATGATATTTGATAAAGAGGATACCAGATGAATAATGTGATAGATATGACTTTTGAACCGTACCCAGATTTGGGAGGCCGTACAACAGATTTACCGTACGAGCTTTATATTGATGATAGATCCGCACCCATGATCACGACCCGAAAGTACGGAACATGACCGGCATTTAAACTACGAACGTCTCGAGGCGTACGTAATCTAAGTAAACCGAAAACCCAGAAATCCAAACCAAGAAAATAGTAGAGTGCAGGAAACACCAACTTAAAGCAAGTAGTTCAATAGCATAAGTCGAATTATGCGGTTTTTAAAACATCAAAATTTTACTGAAAATTTCGGCAGAGTCTTCTTTGTAAATACTGGCCCCCAAACGGGATACAACATGAATAGTATACGAAATCAAGAAAAAGGCATCCCCAAGCGGGAGCTAGCTCTTCGTCAAACGACGGTCACAACCACACAAGCAATATAATATACAACGCCAACGGCGAGGATCAAAACTCAAAAGGAAACTCAAAACCACCAGAAATCCCCAGAAATAAAACGCGTGACTCTAAGGTCGAAAGAATAACATCACGGGTCTCTATCTCAAAAATAAATACATGTTTGGTTGATGGAATTTACTAGATACAACTGAATAATATCATATAAGGTAAATAATGGGGGTATGATACAAGTAAACCCACCTACTAGCAAATCACCCGAATGAAACTATGCCCGCAAAGCCGTAAGGAACCTGTACGGCAACCTGCAAGAAACTGGGGCACAACGGGGGTGAGTTGCCAACTCGTGAATAGAAAAATATCTACGCACAGAAATCGCATAAATAACGCAACCTAGGTCAATGATCATAATATATCCTCAAAAATATGCATAACAGGCAGCCTATAACAATGACTAGGGTAATATCTAACCCGAGTATAATTTCATGTGCCCGTGTCAGTGCCTCAGGTAGCAATATATCATATGAATGAGGTATGAATGCATGAAATAGAATACATGTAAATGAAGAAACTGTTTTCATAAATTAGTGAGATTTCCTTCGTATTTTTAAACTGAGGTATCATAATGAAATCAGTATCAACAGTGTCTAGTATCGACACAAAACATAAATCTCACTGTCTCAAAATATCAATGTCTCAAGCTCAATATCTAGGGCGCCGTCAGTCCGGACCGGCCCCTACCATCCATCTCAAGACCACGACGGTATCCTCCGGATATCCGACGCGTCGGGTAATATCACCGGTAGGTAGTGCTCCCCAGCCAGGCTCAACGTCAACACCACATTCCTCTTGCCCCGGGGTACCATAACGGGACCACCATGTACCCGTGACGGTTCCTCCACTCCTCGACACGGATCTCCAAAACCACAGCAAACTCATGGTGGACGACACTTTACATCACTAGAAAACCGCAACATTTTATATTTTAAAGATCATAAGTTGTAAATTTTGCGGCTTTCCCCGAAATCCAGAAATATCATAAATCTCAAGAAATCATCACAAGTGCATATGTCAATGATAACGAACCAGGCATGAACAACTGAATAACAGTATGCATGAAGTGGTAGGTAATAACTACAATGTCTAATATGGCATATAAGGGAAGTACACTAATATCATGTTAAAACTACTAGCTAACAATCTAAGTCAAGCAATTATATTCTCTAAAGTGTACGTGACATGGCAATTACCGATGAAGATGTGTGTGAGCCGGCAAATAGGTGTACGTGGTACATACGCATCATCGGTAATGGTGCTAGTGTCCTAACAGCATGATATCAATAATGGAATATGCAGCAAAATAAATATGCGAGGCAGAGCGAACAGCAATAATGTGCGGGAGCTGAGTACTAGACACAACGATAACTAATCTGCATTACCCTAATATAAGTCCTACAATAGTGCCTTTTTGAAATAACACGAATCGCGGTGTTTTGAAAATAAGGGCTACGGTGTTTTTAAGAAAAGATACGTCTTTTGAAATATCCGTAGAATCCCTTGACCTGTCTTTTAAAATACCCACGATCCATTAGTTTTGAAATAGGTAGGAGTCTAATCTAGTCTAACAACTACACTAAACTATACGGCTGAACTAACAAGCTGAACTACAGGTAAGGAAACCGCCTAACATCTGAGTCGATACATATACATTCCTGTATATATATTAGTCGGTGATCCTGCCTCAATAATATCATATCCGATACTATAACTATAATCAGACATCCCAAGTCAAGAGTGCGGATTAATCATCAATATAGCTCGTACGTAAATCCGTCGTACGGCATCCCAAATCTGGGTACGGGTCAATATCACATTCATCATACTATTCACCTGGTATCCTCTTTATCAAATATCATGATCGGGGTACTAATCTACGCCTAGTACAATACTGATACCGCCTAAGTATGCATGCACGTGTGTGAAACACTACGTCAAGGACCCGCTACAACGTCATGTCGTATCTCAAATACGAACCCTGCCATATCACCGATCTCATCGACTCATCTCAAATCCCAAGTACTATCCTCATCATCCGTACACGTGTATATGAATGTATATATGCATATTCCCATACCCACGCGTATATACATATATACACATCCCTATCAACGCACAAGAAAATAATGTATGCAAGTCTGTGTGTGCGTATGTGGGTATAACAACTACTCTAGGGTTTCGCAACTAAACCAAAGCTAATCCATGAACACATAATCATAACATGAATAAACATTCTCGTATCATAAAACACCTATATAAACATATATATATGAGCTACACTACGGACTGCGGGGGTGCTATACGCCATCCACCCGACTTCTCCCCGTAGATATAAATCTACTCACCTGGTCCTCACTTGCCGAAATCGATGTCGCCACGCGCTTGCTTGTCTTCTCGAAGTCCTCGTGAGGGTACCTACATATCATGACACATCGCATAGCATTAAAAACCCAATTCGAAATCGAAACGGCATACGAAAACCAAATCGGCATGCGTATCACACATAGGTCTAAACCTATCACCTACGCATGCAAAAATAGCCAAACCAACACTCGATGTCGATGTCCAAACGTCAAACCATCGAGAAAAAAACCCAAACGCACCCATTTGCGCATTCACAAACACTAATTATAATATGAAATAGCTTAGAATTCATAAAAACCTCAAACTCACTTTAAAAGCTATTTTTCCGAAAACCTAGTAAGCAAACTTTTCCATTTTAGTACAAAACTAAATGTTTTAATGATTTTAGTGGCTACAATGCTCACTAAATATCTTAACTAAGCCACCCAAACCATTACTAGATTTTAAACTTACTCATTTCCGTAAGTCCCAAAATTCTAGTTTGCAATTTAGCTTAAATAGTAAAATTCTAAAATACAATTTGCAAACTAGCTACTAGGTTTGATTTAACATGCCTTAATATGATAAATTACACACTTAAACCATGTTCAAATGATATAAAACCCTAACTAGATTTAAATCTCACATTTGCAATTAAATTACAAAACCTAGTTTGCTAAAAACTTAATTTGGACATTTTAAATGTTACAATTAGCAAATTAGCAATCAGATTAGTTTTAGCATAGCATTAACATGTTAATCTACTCATCACAACCATAATCTAATGATAAACACACTAATTTGATCACAAACCATTTTCTTGAATTTCCAATCATGCAATTAGAACCAATTTAAAACCTAATTAAACACTTAATAACTAAATTAAAGTAATTAACTAACAATTTACCAAAGGGTTAGAATTTATACCCAACAATTTGAAGATCCCACAAGCAAACTTAGCCCTCCAAAATTAGCTTCTTTTCATCAAGATCTATACTAGATAGGCTAAGGAAAATTGGGTAGGGTTTTGATTTGGATTTTGTGGGATTTTTGGTGTTGATTTTTGGGCATTTTGTGAAGAATTTTGAGGTGAAATGAGAAGGAGAAGAGGGGAGGGGCTGTTGCAGCAGTGTAGAAGGGAGGCTCGGCCAAATTTTGGGGAGGAGAGAGAGAGGTGAGGTGAGAAAAATGCAAGGGAGGAAAGTCAAGGTCAAGGTAAGGTCAAAGTCTAACTACTTTATCTATTTTCTAATCTTTTCTTTAATTTCTTTTCCCTTTGCAAACCAAGTGGGGAAAAAGTGAGGGCTGCTGAATTTGGCTAAGGGGAGGAGTAAGTGGGGGTGTGTGGGTGTGGGCATGGGTGTGGGGTGGTGAAAAATGATAAATACAATACCCCAAATATCCATTTACGCTAAAAAAAAGCCTTTTTTTCTTCAATAATTTCTAAACCGTTTTGGCAAATGATTTCGTTCCAAAAACCACATGATAAATTTTTATTTAATGTTTTATGATGTACAAAATTTGTTTCAACTCATTCCAATTTGTAATTTTCCCTAATTAAATGTATTAGTGACGGCTTAAAATAATAATAAAATAATATTTTTTTTTTCCAGAAAATTTGAAATTTCACCAGCGGCTCAATAAACACCAAATAATAGCAATTACATAGCTAGAATGTGTATATTTAATTTTTATAATAAGATATTTGTATTTTGGCTTTTTACAGAAAACCCCCTTATTTTACCGATTTTTTTGAAATTTCACCGAAACGATTTTCAAAACGTTACAATCTTCCCCCCTTAAAGAAATTCGGTCCCCGAATTTAAATTCAAACTCCCCCAAATACTAAAACATCAAAGAAAAACCATTAAGTCGTCGGGGCTCCGAAATTGTAACTACATAAAACAAATCGTAGCGCAGCGCATGCGCTTGAAAAATGAGCATATAACTCGAATCAAAACTCCGTCAAGCATCCCGCAATCATCGGAGTCATGGAGAAGACATCAATGCCAAATCCAAATCAAAACCAATATGACATAACTCGAAACTATACATGTAAATATCGAATCTATATATGTAAGTATCTAAAGGAAATGCATGCCAAATCTCTTTAAGTCGCTGTGCACGCGTATAACACTGCACAGTGGCGGACGTCTATCATAAGGAAATAACTATATACATATATACCTTTGTTTGAAATGTACGTTCCGCCGTTTTGGAAACAATTTAGAAGGGTCTCCTTGTTTTAAACATTTCGTGTCATATCAGACACGTAGGTAAATACTGAGGCTATAGCTCGCTTTTTGGAAATCCCTTCAATAACTATCAATGCATGTAGAATATATTCAGGTACTGTCCTCTGACTAGTCCTGCTCAGTACGAAAACACATAGCAATATCATAAAAACGTACTGCTCTATACGAAATAAATCCCAAAATATGCATATGAATGCTACGTGCGTCTGGTGCGCACGGAAATCAAAATCCATGAATGTGCCATACATGCGCACAGAAACAACATCTAAGTGCATCGGGTGTGCACGAAACATCTGTCGTAGGCAACATGTGTACCTGACAGCAAAATCAGGTGCATCTATCGTGCACGAAATCATGAAATCCAATATCAAGCGCCGAACGTGCGCAAAATCAATCAGGTGCACAAGGTGCACAAAACAAGTATCGGGTATCACAATCGAAATCGAAATCTAGTGCATCTAAGTTCACAAAAGGCGTATCACTGCACTGCAAGCATATATAAACTATACCGAGTGCAGGAACGAAATCGTGTGCGTGCATACGCACAAAATCAACTCAAATGTCTAAAACCGTAAAATCACAAACATGTGAAACCAAAGCACGAAAATGATATCAAGTGCAACACTGTGCAAAGATCGTAAATCCTCAATCATCAAAATCAAATCATGCGAATAAATCACCCAAAACATCGAAATCAATAATGGCGGAATAGTACCGCTCAAGCGCATCCTCTAAGAATCTCGGGCCAACTGTCGCGGTCACTAGTGGGATGTCTCGTCGATGATCGTGAACTCTGTCCTGCTGGCGTGCGTAACTATGACCACTCCTGGGTCAAGGTCTTCACTGTGAATTACCAATCTTTCGGTCCATCGGCTCATCGGCCCTGTCAGGTGTGCTAACGGGGACGATTCCGTTCTGGCACTTCTCTGGTCATCTCTTGGTCAATCATCGCGACCACTCGTAAGACAGCATATTACTGGCGTCGGCCTCTGGCTCTCTGAATGTACGTGACACATCTGATCCTGGGTGCAAGTATCATTACAGCAGTGTCCTGGAAGGAATCCTGCTCACGGTCTCTTCCATGTCTCGTCTCTGCCAACTGTCCGGAAGTCATTGTCCTTTCCTATATCTGCATCTTGCTCTGGAACGACTGCATACTCATCGCGACTCCTTCTGGAAGGTAAGTCCAAGTACCATGCCTCGGCATGCGCATCGCATCTCTGATGTCGGCGGAGTGGAACGTCATCTCATCTAGATCTGGTACGGACCTCTTACTCCACTTTTCTCTAATGTCGTCTGCTTTAGACTCGTCTCGTCGCGGCTATATGGACTGAGCTCCAACGATTATCCTCGTATCTGGAGTCTCCCAAGAATGCATCTCACCACCTAGCATCCGAATTAAGTCGAACCATCCAATCGATTATCAAAACCTCATAATCCCCCAAGGGCTCAACATCTTGGGTACAGTTTAATAGTATCGAGTACATACCACAGCAACGGTGGTCCAGCCGTAGAAGGGCAAACCCAAGCCTCACTAATGGCGCCGTAGAACTGCCGCAAACCCGAAGGTTCAAAGGCTTTCACACGGTCATTAAGTCGAGTTAGGGTTTCATTCTTCTAGAGGGACCATAGAATTGCCTGCATGTCTTTCCGACTACTTTAAACTTGGAATAATAGGTTTCCGACATTCGATCGTCTCTGTCGACCCTCACGTCTCTGCGTGAAGTCGTCTCTAGCTGGAATCAATCTATCTGATGACCTCTCATCGGGTAGGCGAACGAGCCACATGTCCTAGTCATTCATCCTCGGGTGACTAGCGACCTTCTATCATCTATTCGTACAACTCGCCCCGCAATAGCTCCAACATATGAGGCGATATCTCGTCGCTCGCAGCAACAACTGGCTCGATCGTCTGCACGCTGAATAGTGCCTCAATCATCAGGAGTAAGCAACACACCAACGGTCATCAAAATTTGGCTCGCCTCCATCTTTGGCTCAATTCTCTAGTGTCGATCAGCACCTCCGAGTAACCTCATGAAGGCGATCCGCTAAACGCTCGTGGCGCGGAAACACAGTAAAAAGACACATCTCTGCAATCGTGTATCGCCGGAATTTCGCCCTAGTCAGTCCTCGTTCGTGACGAGCTTGCGCTGACCGCAACTCTTGCCGTAGCTCTCCCTGCCCGTAACCGTAGCAGCAAAACCAAACTGGTACCGATGAGGCTAGATCAGAATGAATATAATACTGAGCAAAGAAATGTACATCCTAAGGCTTCTTAAGTGGAGTAGCGTATCGTAAGTATGCCGCGGAACATACCCACGGTACGTCACTCTACTTTAGTCACCTATTCCATCAACCAAGGGTCATCCTATGCTCCGAAGGTAAAACCTAACGCTCTGATACCAACTTTGTCACGACCTGAAAGTACGGAACATGAACGGCACTTAAACTACGAACGTCTCGAGGCGTACGTAATCTAAGTAAACCGAAAACCCAGAAATCCAAACCAAGAAAATAGTAGAGTGCAGGAAACACCAACTTAAAGCAAGTAGTTCAATAGCATAAGCCGAATTATGCGGTTTTTAAAACATCAAAATTTTACTGAAAATTTCGGCAGAGTCTCCTTTGTAAATACTGGCCCCCAAATGGGATACAACATGAATAGTATACGAAATCAAGAAAAAGGCATCCCCAAGCGGGAGCTAGCTCTTCGTCAAACGACGGTCACAACCATACAAGCAATATAATATACAACGCCAACGGCGAGGATCAAAACTCAAAAGGAAACTCAAAACCACCAGAAATCCCCAGAAATAAAACGCGTGACTCTAAGGTCGAAAGAATAACATCACGGGTCTCTATCTCAAAAATAAATACATGTTTGGTTGATGGAATTTACTAGATATAACTGAATAATATCATACAAGGTAAATAATGGGGGTATGATACAAGTAAACCCACCTACTAGCAAATCACCCGAATGAAACTATGCCCGCAAAGCCGTAAGGAACCTATACGGCAACCTACAAGAAACTGGGGCACAACGGGGGTGAGTTGCCAACTCATGAATAGAAAAATATCTACGCACAGAAATCGCATAAATAACGCAACCTAGGTCAATGATCATAATATATCCTCAAAAATATGCATAACAGGCAGCCTATAACAATGACTAGGGTAATATCTAACCCGAGTATAATTTCATGTGCCCGTGTCAGTGCCTCAGGTAGCAATATATCATATGAATGAGGTATGAATGCATGAAATAGAATACATGTAAATGAAGAAACTGTTTTCATAAATTAGTGAGATTTCCTTCGTATTTTTAAACTGAGGTATCATAATGAAATCAGTATCAACAGTGTCTAGTATCGACACAAAACATAAATCTCACTGTCTCGAAATATCAATGTCTCAAGCTCAATATCTAGGGCGCCGTCAGTCCGGACCAGCCCCTACCATCCATCTCAAGACCACGACGGTATCCTCCGGATATCCGACGCGTCGGGTAATATCACCGGTAGGTAGTGCTCCCCAGCCAGGCTCAACGTCAACACCACATTCCTCTTGCCCCGGGGTACCATACCGGGCCCACCATATACCCGTGACGGTTCCTCCACTCCTCGACATGGATCTCCAAAACCACAGCAAACTCATGGTGGACGACACTTTACATCACTAGAAAACCGCAACATTTTATATTTTAAAGATCATAAGTTGTAAATTTTGCGGCTTTCCCCGAAATCCAGAAATATCATAAATCTCAAGAAATCATCACAAGTGCATATGTCAATGATAATGAACTAGGCATGAACAACTGAATAACAGTATGCATGAAGTGGTAGGCAATAACTACAATGTCTAATATGGCATATAAGGGAAGTACACTAATATCATGTCAAAACTACTAGCTAACAATCTAAGTCAAGCAATTATATTCTCTAAAGTGTACGTGACATGGCAATTACCGATGAAGATGTGTGTGAGCCGGCAAATAGGTGTACGTGGTACATACGCATCATCGGTAATGGTGCTAGTATCCTAACAGCATGATATCAATAATGGAATATGCAGCAAAATAAATATGCGAGGCAGAGCGAACAGCAATAATGTGCGGGAGCTGAGTACTAGACACAACGATAACTAATCTGCATTACCCTAATATAAGTCCTACAATAGTGCCTTTTTGAAATAACACGAATCGCGGTGTTTTGAAAATAAGGGCTACGGTGTTTTTAAGAAAAGATACGTCTTTTGAAATATCCGTAGAATCCCTTGACCTGTCTTTTAAAATACCCACGATCCGTTAGTTTTGAAATAGGTAGGAGTCTAATCTAGTCTAACAACTACACTAAACTATACGGCTGAACTAACAAGCTGAACTACAGGTAAGGAAACCGCCTAACATCTGAGTCGATACATATACATTCCTGTATATATATTAGTCGGTGATCCCGCCTCAATAATATCATATCCGATACTATATCTATAATCAGACATCCCAAGTCAAGAGTGCGGATCAATCATCAATATAGCTCGTACGTAAATCCGTCGTACGGCATCCCAAATCTGGGTACGGGTCAATATCACATTCATCATACTATTCACCTGGTATCCCCTTTATCAAATATCATGATCGGGGTACTGATCTACGTCTAGTACAATACTGATACCGCCTAAGTATGCATGCACGTGTGTGAAACACTACGTCAAGGACCCGCTACAACGTCATGTCGTATCTCAAATACGAACCCTGCCATATCACCGATCTCATCGACTCATCTCAAATCCCAAGTACTATCCTCATCATCCGTACATGTGTATATGAATGTATATATGCATAGTCCCATACCCACGCGTATATACATATATACACATCCCCATCAACGCACAAGAAAATAATGTATGCAAGTCTGTGTGTGCGTATGTGGGTATAGCAACTACTCTAAGGTTTCGCAACTAAACCAAAGCTAATCCATGAACACATAATCATAACATGAATAATCATTCTCGTATCATGAAACACCTATATAAACATATATATATATGAGCTATACTACGGACTGCGGGGGTGCTATACGCCATCCACCCGACTTCTCCCCGTAGATATAAATCTACTCACCTGGTCCTCGCTTGCCGAAATCGATGTCGCCACGCGCTTGCTTGTCTTCTCGAAGTCCTCGTGAGGGTACCTACGTATCATGACACATCGCATCGCATTAAAAACCCAATTCGAAATCGAAACGGCATACGAAAACCAAATCCGCACGCGTATCACACATAGGTCTAAACCTATCACCTACGCATGCAAAAATAGCCAAACCAACACTCGATGTCGATGTCCAAACGTCAAACCATCGAGAAAAAAACCCAAACGCACCCATTTGCGCATTCACAAACACTAATTATAATATGAAATAGGTTAGAATTCACAAAAACCTCAAACTCACTTTAAAAGCTATTTTTCCGAAAACCTAGTAAGCAAACTTTTCCATTTTAGTACAAAACTAAATGTTTTAATGATTTTAGTGGCTACAATGCTCACTAAATATCTTAACTAAGCCATCCAAACCATTACTAGATTTTAAACTTACTCATTTCCATAAGTCCCAAAATTCTAGTTTGCAATTTAGCTTAAATAGTAAAATTCTAAAATACAATTTGCAAACTAGCTACTAGGTTTGATTTAACATGCCTTAATATGATAAATTACACACTTAAACCATGTTCAAATGATATAAAACCCTAACTAGATTTAAATCTCACATTTGCAATTAGATTACAAAACCTAGTTTGCTAAAAACTTAATTTGGACATTTTAAATGTTACAATTAGCAAATTAGCAATCAGATTAGTTTTAGCATAGCATTAACATGTTAATCTACTCATCACAACCATAATCTAATGATAAACACACTAATTTGATCACAAACCATTTTCTTGAATTTCCAATCATGCAATTAGAACCAATTTAAAACCTAATTAAACACTTAATAACTAAATTAAAGTAATTAACTAACAATTTACCAAAGGGTTAGAATTTATACCCAACAATTTGAAGATCCCACAAGCAAACTTAGCCCTCCAAAATTAGCTTCTTTTCATCAAGATCTATACTAGATAGGCTAAGGAAAAATGGGTAGGGTTTTGATTTGGATTTTGTGGGATTTTTGGTGTTGATTTTTGGGCATTTTGTGAAGAATTTTGAGGTGAAATGAGAAGGAGAAGAGGGGAGGGGCTGTTGCAGCAGTGAAGAAGGGAGGCTCGGCCAAATTTTGGGGAGGAGAGAGAGAGGTGAGGTGAGGAAAATGCAAGGGAGGAAAGTCAAGGTCATGGTAAGGTCAAAGTCTAACTACTTTATCTATTTTCTAATCTTTTCTTTAATTTCTTTTCCCTTTGCAAACCAAGTGGGGAAAAAGTGAGGGCTGCTGAATTTGGCTAAGGGGAGGAGTAAGTGGGGGTGTGTGGGTGTGGGCACGGGTGTGGGGTGGTGAAAAATGATAAATACAATACCCCAAACATCCATTTACGCTAAAAAAAAAGCCTTTTTTTCTTCAATAATTTCTAAACCGTTTTGGCAAATGATTTCGTTCCAAAAACCACATGATAAATTTTTATTTAATGTTTTATGATGCACAAAATTTGTTTCAACTCATTCCAATTTGTAATTTTCCCTAATTAAATGTATTAGTGATGGCTTAAAATAATAATAAAATAATATTTATTTTTTTCAGAAAATTTGAAATTTCACCAGCGGCTCAATAAACACCAAATAATAGCAATTACATAGCTAGAATGTGTATATTTAATTTTTATAATAAGATATTTGTATTTTGACTTTGTACAGAAAACCCCCTTATTTTACCGATTTTTTTGAAATTTCACCGAAACGATTTTCAAAACGTTACACTTGAGGATGTCATAATATAGATATTGTATCGTATGTGATACTATTGAGGCGGGATCACCGACTGTTATATAAATATATATATATATATATATATATATATATATATATATATATATCGACTCAGATGTTAGGCGGCTTCCTTACCTTTCGTTTAGCATGTTGCTCAACCCTATAGTTAGTGTAGTTGTTAGACTAGATTCGATTCCTACCTATTTCAAAACTAACGGATCATGGGTATTTTAAGAGACAGGCCAAGGGATTCTACGGATATTTCAAAAGAACGTATCATTTCTTAAAAACACCGTAGTCCTTATTTTCAAAACACCACGATTTGTTTTATTTCAAATGGCAAAACTGTATGACTAATATTATATAAATGCAGATTAGTTATCGTTGTGTTTATTTTTAAGCACCCGCATATTATTTCTGTTCGCATCGCATTTGTAGGTTTATATTGTATTTCCATATGCCATTATAGAGATTATGCTGTCTGGACACCAGCACCATTACCGATGATGCGTATGTTCCACATACAATTACTTGCGGGCTCACACACATCATCATCGGTAATTGCCATGTCACTTACACTTTAGAGAGTATTATTTCATTGATATAGCTTGTTAGCTCATAGTTTGGACATGATATTAGTGTACTTGCCTTATATGCTTGTTTAGACATTGCAGTTATTACTTGCTACTTCATTCATATTATTATTCACTGTTTACTTGCTATTGATGATTGGATTTCGGATTTTCATGAGATTTCCTGGATTTGGGAGAAACCGCAAGAATATATATTATAAACTTCTTTCTCTTTTTAAAATGAAAAGCTATAGGGTTCCTAGGCACTCTTGTGAAGGTTCGTAAAGCATCAAACATGCCCGAATAAAATTTTAGATCTGCCGAACAACCCAAAGCTGGGATCTTTGCTAGATTATTAGGGTTTAACATGCAAGATAACATTTTTACTACTAAGTGTGAGGGATTACAACCTTTGTAGTCCGCTCCTTCGCTTCCCAAGCTCCGAGTAGAAGTCCCTTCGCCGCGATCCAAGATCTCCCGGACTCAAGAGAGGCTCCATGACTCAAACGATCCATGAAAGGTTGTCGTATTCCTTTTCTCCGATGATCTACGTCGAAGTTGCAATAGCTCAAGCTCTCTCACTCTAATGAGGTGAACATCCTAATCTAATAGGCTAGATTAGATGAGGATGATGGAGTAGTGTTTATGCTTTCTTTTTATATCATTTTCTCACGAGAAATCATCACAAAAGAAATCACAAGTGAGCTCACTCAAAAACTCAAGAGAGAAGAAGATGAAGAATAATGAGATAATTCCTTTTATGATGAATAGTAGATAAGAATATATGATTGATATGGAACCATGGTCAAGGATGATAGGCTTAACCTTTGTAGAGAATAAACTAGAGCTAGGGTTTGGTTAGGTTAAGAATGAGTCAAGGATAAGTATCAACCATAATATCTTAACCAAGACAAAAGGAAATCCTTCTAGAATAATCAAGAAGGAGCTAACCCTAATCAAACCCTAATCTCTTTTTATCATCCCTAAACATGTTTCATAATAAATCATATCATGTCGCAATAATATATATCACATATATATTACATATTTGCAACAAAAGAAAATAATACAATTAACATATATCGCATATATATCAATGTATTAATCCGGTGAGAAAATGAAATAATAAAGCGAGCCAATATTAGATAATGTAATACAATATATCATATATATCATTATACATTAAATCATCGAATCAACACTAGATCCGACGATCCTGCAATATCGAATATAACCGACTAATATATCATGTACCGATTCATCGAATCGACACTTGATCTGATGTCCCGGTTCATATCTAAAATATCACAAGAATATAATACGGTATCTCATATCGCATTATCCTCGGTCATGCACATATCACATATGTGCCTCTACTCCGTTTTGCCTGAGCCAAGAAACCTCTGTGTAGGACTCTAAAGAATCGTCAATACGCCGGTAGCAGGTGATGATCATATCAAACACCCATAAGCTGCAAGTGGTCAGCTAAACGTAACATCCACCCAGGTATTGAGCGATCAGAAGATCAACAAGCTAGCCTGTCCGTTCTCCTGTGAATCCAATCAGTAACACTCCCGTACAGTCCGGTCTGTTCGTCTGATATGTCGCATATCAAGTTTAGGGGTGGTATACGTCAGACCCCAGTAACCGATAAGTCGTGTCGATGTGAGGCTCATAACAGGTCGAGAAACTACTGGTAACACTTACCAGTATATCTCTATATCAGCCCTGGCTAGGGACTTCCAGTTATAGCCAATCGAACACAGCACAACATCAACTCCCTATACCGGGAGAGACGAATCCCCTCCTATCGCTCATTGCCTCCATGTGATTCGGGACTGTACCCAAAAGCCACCGTTTTGCATGCCCTCTTGGACGTGGTAAGGTGGAAATCAAAGCACAGTGGGAATCACACAAGACTCTATGACGATCTCGGGTCTACAGACTACCCTGTACCAGTGTCACCGGAGAACTGCCATCTGACGTGTGGTATATCACCGTCTGGGAAATTTCAGCGAGTCCGTCCAGTGTACCCAGTCTCCACTGAGAACCCGTACACAATCCTTGATTCAAAAACACCGATGGATATGGGATCATCCATCGCCCAACATATGGGTCAAGATGCGTATACGCTAGTCTACTTTGGTGTATCGATGCCCCGTCTTGATATACCCTCGACTAGGAACATTTATAGGATGTACTCATCGACTACTGTAGCCCCACTAGTATGATCTCATCATAATCCCATTAGTCGAGTACAGATCCTAAGGGCTTTATCAACATGTTAGAGAAAGACAGTAAACTAATACAAGTCAACATGTTAAAATAAAGTGAAACCAAATAGCATACTATCATGACGAGCAAGAAAGTACTCTCTATATATATCCAAGCATCCATTATAATATACATCATATGTACAACAATGGCCTCTAGGGCATATACATAACTAACAATCTCCCACTTGCACTAAGGCCAGCTGCTGTAGTATCTCATACCTAGCATCCTGAATAATCTCTCAAACTGTATCTGGGGAATGGCCTTCGTGAGTGGATCCGCAGTGTTATCCTTCGTATCTACTCTCCTGACCTCGATCTCCCGGCGATCAACTGTCTCCCTGATCAGGTGATACCGCCTCAGAATATGTCTGGACTTTTGATGGGACTTGGGTTCTTTGGCCAAAGCCACAGCTCCATTGTTATCGCAATACAGAGGTATTGGATGCTCAATGGATGGAACCACACCAAGTTCACTAATGAACTTCTTTATCCAGACAGCCTCTTTGGCAGCATCGTTGGCAGCGATGTATTCAGCCTCCATCGTCGAGTCTGCAACGGTATCCTGTTTGGAACTCTTCCAACATACCGCCCCTCTATTGAGGGTAAAGACAAATTCCGAGTGCGACTTAGAGTCGTCCTTATCACTTTGGAAGCTGGAATCGGTAAAGGACTCCACCCGGAATTCTCCATTACCATACACCAAGAACATGTTTCTAGTCCTTCGCAAGTACTTGAGAATGTTCTTCACAGTTGTCCAGTGACTCTCTCCAGGATCTGCTTGATACCGACTCACTACACTTAGTGAGTATGCTACATCGGGTCTGGTACATAGCATCGCATACATGATAGAGCCTACTGCCAAAGCATAGGGTATCCCTTGCATGCGAGCTCTCTCCAAATCAGTCTTGAGAGACATCTTTTTGGAGAGAGTGAGTCCAGAGATCATGGGTTGGTTCCCACGCTTGGATTTTTCCATACTAAACCTCTTTAGTATGGTGTCAATGTACCTGAATTGGGACAATTCCAGTATCCTTTTGGATCTATCTCTATAGATCCTAATCCCCAATATGCAGGAGGCATCACCAAGATCTTTCATTGAGAATCCTTGTGATAAGAAGAGCTTGACTGATTGCAGCATAGGAATATCATTTCCTATCAACAGTATGTCATCCACGTACAATACGAGGAAGACAACCTTAGTCTCTAGTACCTTCTTATAGATACAAGGTTCATCTATATTTTTGATGAAGTGAAACTCTTTGACTACAACATCAAAACAGATGTTCCAACTCCGCGATGCTTGCTTTAACCCATAAATGGATTTAAGCAGTTTGCATACCTTTCCGCTGCTCCCACTATCTACGAAGCCCTCTGGCTGAGTCATGTACACGCACTCTTCTAAATCACCATTTATAAAGGCGGTCTTAACATCCATTTGCCAGATTTCGTAGTCATGGTATGCAGCAATGGCAAGTAAGATCCGAATGGACTTAAGCAAAGCCACTAGAGAAAAGGTTGTTAGTTGTATGTATGCCATAGAGGCCAGTATTGTACAGATGATGTATATTATATTGGATGCTTGGACATATATAAAGATGACTTTCTTGCTCGATATGATAGTATGTTATCTGATTGCTCTTTATCTTAACATGTATACTTGTCTCTTTATACTGTCTTATGGTTACATGTTGGTAAAGCCCTTAGGATGGGTACTTGACTACTTGGACTATGATGCGGATCATACTAGTGGGGACATGGTAGTCCATAAGTACATCCTTTAAGGTCCCTAGTCGTGGGTGTATCGAGATGGGGTATCGATATACCAGTGTAGACTAGCATATACGCTTCTCGACCCATGAGATGGGCGATGTTTGATCCCATATCCATTGGTGTTTGACATCAGAGATGGTATACGGGTGCTTAGTGGAGACTGGGTACACTGGAGGGACTCGCCGAGAACTCCCAGACGGCATTATACCTCACGTCAGATGGCAGTTCTCAGGTGACACTTCTACAGGTTAGTCTGTAGACCCGAGATCGTCATAGAGTTTTATGTAATTCCCACTGTACTTTGATTTCCACCTTACCACGTCCATGAGGGCGTGCAAAACGGTGGTTTTTGGGTACAGTCCCGAGTCACATGGAGGCAATGAGCGATAGGAGGGGTTTCGTCTCTCCCGGTATTGGGGGTTGATTTTGCGTTGTGCTCGATTCGCCGTAACAGGGAAGTCCCTGGCCAGGGCTGATTCAGAGATTTGCTGGTAAGAGCTACCAGTAGTTTCTTGACCCGTTATGAGCCTCGCATCGGCACGACTTATCAGTTATTGGGGTCTGACGTTTACCACCCCTAGACTTGATATGCGACATATCAGACGAGGAGACCGGACTGTACGGGAAGTGTTGCCGATTGGCTCGATGGGAGTTGTAGCAGGTTCGCTTGTTTTCTTCTGATCGCTCAATACCCGGGTGGCCGTTACGTTTAGCTGACCGCTTGCGGCTTGGGGGTGCTTGATGTGATCATCACCCACTGCCGGTGTATTGACGAGTCTTAGAGTCCCACAAAGGAGTTACCTAGTCCAGGCGAAACGTTGTGGTGCGTGTATGCGATATGCGCATGGACCCGATTAAAATGCGCGTATTGGATACCGTATATTGATCGGGCGGCTTGCTTTTGGTGGGGTCATATGTGATATGACCGGATTGATAAATCATGTGTTGATATATCATTTAACCATTAGTTTTCTCACTTAAAACCTTTTCTTGTATATGATGGATGTATGCATGCATGTATGTTTTTCTTTCTTTCTTTCTAGTTTCATGCACATATGGATGTGCATACATACATACATACATACATCATCTATCATGGTTGATTACACATTGAAAATGATGGCAATATAATACTCACACCAAGGATAAATATATGTATTATTATTTGATTTTGTGTTTAAAAAAAATGGAAAAGGAAAGGATAATTCTTGACTTGTTTCTACTTCCTTTTTTAACCTATCCATCCTCACCTACCCTTAACCATGGATTAAACTTTCCTTCTATATTTTAAACTCTAATTAAATAATAACTCAAACATTTAACCATGGTTTGAGATGAGAAGAAATAAATATATAAGGATATATTTTCATTTCTTTTCATGAGTTATCTTTTTACTCTTTTTAAAAAGAAAGCCATCATCTTCTTCCTCCTCCTTCCTTTGCTCTCTAGTTTTTTATAGTGACCAAAACACACATCAAGAAAGGTTTTTGAAGTGAGAATTAGAACCACAATATCATTCTACACAAGTTTAGGCCACTTGTTTAGAGTGTTATCTTCATTTCTTCTCTTGAAAAGTGAAGTTGCAAGCTTGGACTAGGAGCTTCGGGTGGATCGTCGTGGACACTAGGAGACTTCAAGCGAAACCCTCCTCCAACCCTTAAGTGGCCAAGGAGTGTACCGTAGGGAGCTACAAAGGTTGTACTCTCAAAACCCTAGCATTTCTTTCATGTGATGAAGTATAGTTTATGAAACCCTAATTTTTCTAGGATTGATCCTTTGTATGTTAACTTAGCACCCTAAAAATTCAATCTTTGGTACATGTGATACTTCCAAACCCTTTATGAGGTGCTAGGTTAACCCTTCACTGGTATCAGAGCCGACCTAGAACATTAGGCGACACTTTTACGAAGTAAAAATCCCGATCGGATCAAAATACGGCATTTCGGGACCTTGTCTGGTCAATTTTTAAAATCTGACATTTTTCAGAATTAAAAATACTTAAAAAATACAGCAGGAAAAAATAAGAAACAGTGTGAAATTCGAAGCCCTGATCCTTACAAATCGTCGCGGAACCACGGCAAATCCTTGCTTAGGCCGCGGCTCCGCGGCCGTACAGAGGCATCATTACTTCAAATTTGCACAATAATTCTTATAACTGCTTGTATAGTGTTTTAGGTATGTTTAATCTGAATATAGTACTGTATTTTCTGGAGATGGTTTTGGACTCGTCGATTCGATCGGAATTTTCATTTCGTTGCTTTTCCGGGTAAATTAGAACGTATTGAAGTGTTTGAACGGGTATCATTTGCTCACTATTCACGGGGTTTAAATACTTTGGAGATACGTGCAAGTTTTGTGGTGGACCCTCTAGAAGACAATAAACCTTAACTCGATTATGTGACCGTCTTGAACTGCCCTTTGAACCTTAGGGTTTGGGGCAGTACGGCGTGCCACATGTGAGGCGTTGGCTTGACCCTTCTACGGCTGGACCGCTACTACTGTGTCACACTCCGGGTTTTTGAACTCTGCTCAAGTGTTGAGCTTCAGTGAATCTTGGGTATTTGATCGTTCGTTCGAAAACTTTAATACTCTCTGTTTATCTGGAATGTGATGCAATGTGTGGAATTCATATTAAGACATGAAATACGAAATATGTGATATTTCGCATTTACGATGTCTACAGAGAATGTGGATTCCAGATATTGCAGTTTTGCACTTTCTTTTCTGTGACCATAAGTGTAGTATGTCGATATCGCCGGTTTCGTTGCTATACATCAACGACAATTGGGGTACACATACTTACTTACGTTGATGATATGTGATATTATGTGTTGCTGAGATCTGATGTGCAGGATTGTCGCGATCGAATAGCCGGGTTTTTTTTATGTGAGATGAGAGTTTTATATTTTCATTCATGTTTTCAAATGTAATGTAATATTCTTTTATTTGGGGCACTTCCAGGTTGAGGTCGATGCCACCAGTATTGTATATTATTTACTTTTCCGCATTAGGATGGACCCAAGAAGGGGAGCACAGGTGACCGGGTTCTGGGGTTCAGTGGGAGGCCATCTCGAGGAGTCGAGACCGGGTCTCCTAAACTCAAGAATTGGTAGGGTCGCTTGCCGCTCTCATAGGGGTCCGGGGTGTGGGCTTGGCTATTCATCGCGACTGTGGAATCCGTATTTTCTATTATTGGTTAAATACTAAATACGGACGTCCTAGTATATCCCACATTATATCTATGTTTCTACTGTGATATCTGTGATGTGATCATTAGATATGTTCTGTGATGGATACAGTAAATAGTATATATGATATATTATATAGACGTTACTTATGTTTTACACCCGCACTAGCCCTGCCCTGCTCTGTCGTTAGTTACCTAACCTAACGGTGCACGAGGGGACATCGAGGCGAATGCGGATGGCATAAGTGTACGTCGTATTTATCTGTGATGTTTAGGTGACTTAAATGATGGGACTTCATTAATGTGATTAATGAAAGAAAAGAAACCTAAAAGATGTTGTGGAATCGAATTTTTAAATAAAAGGGTAGCTACAGTTTTGCTTTGCATAGCGATATATATGATATACCCTACACCTTATTCGATGGGGAAAGAGCCGAGATCCTTTCACCGGGAGTGACCTCTTTAGCAAAACTGGCAGATGCTACAACACTCGGTTTGACTTTTGACTGCTTTCGGAGTTTCGCTTTGCACAGCGATATATATGATATATCCTGCACCTTATTCGATAAGGAAAGAGCCGAGATCCCTTCACCGGGAGTGAGCTCTTTAGCAAAACTAATAAAAGCCTCAAAATCACTCCATTTCAAAACTTCACTTGATTCTACAACGATATCAAGTTCAATGCGCTCATGGTTTTCAGAAAAACCTGCGTAGCCCTCCTTCAATTCAGATATGTAATATTCAGTATTCGTGCTGCGGTTGTTTGGCATGCTTCAACGCGTAGTGTACGGTAGCTGATTAATACTTATTTGTAGCATGAGATGCGATTAGATTAGGGTATTCGTACGGCGTTGTTTGGCATGCGTCAAGGGTCGTATGGGTGGGTTTAATTCAATCACGAATTCTACGGGTTGAACTTGACTAGCGAACTATGGGTTGTTTGGCATGCGTCAAGGTCATAGCACGCTAGGGGCAAAATATTATCGGGAATTTCAAATGTTGAGATTTGCAATGAGATTGCATACCTTCTATGAGATAGTTGGATCCCGATACCCACTGCGAGAAATTGTTACTCCTGGAAGAGTTTTACACAGGACAATTAGCCGATCAAGTAGGTGTCTAGAAAGGTGTCAACGGGGTTACGCCTCTGGGAAAACAAGATTTACTTTAATTAGGTCCGTGCGAAAGCACTGGGAACCTCCCTCAAAGTACCGACACTGGCCTGGTTGAAAGATAGGCGAAGTTGTAGGGTGTAATTAATCCCGGGTAGTCTTTCCTTTTAGGGTTTGAAGGAAGATTTGATAAAAACAGTGGGAGCCATCCTGATTAGATAAAATAATAACCAATCTGATCTTGCAAGAGCATACGTTAAAGTGTTTTCTTCTCTCTCTCTCCAGGTAGCGACTATGTCATGCCTTAATCAAGATAATAATATGGATGTATTGACCGAACCCGCATGTTATACTGTGCAGGGGAACGTTGGACCCGTTCTTTCTTATAAGAGTTATAAGACTGAACAGGGAATAGGAGAATATCTAGATTCTCAAGCCGCCCAAAAGAACATGCATGTTGATGCATCTTCTTCAGGTGTGTTAGTTATTGAGAACTGTTTCTCAGTTCACCCTACGTCCTGGGTATTAGATACCGGTCAGAATCCCACATATGTAAAATGTTACATGGGCTACGGAAAGGTAGAGAACTGGGAAAAGGTGATCATTCCGTTCAAGTACGGAATAGGGCAAATGTTGCAGCCAAAGCAGTTGGCGAATATCACCTAGTATTACCAAGTGGTAATACACTGATTCTAAATGAATGCTATTATATACCAAACATGATGTGCAACATTATATCAGTTTCTTTATTAAGTAAAGAAGGATATAATTTTGTATTAAAGGATAATGTTATGAACATATTCCTAGATCAAAAATTGATTGCATCAGGCTCGTTATATAATGGCATATTCATTCTAAATCAAAATACAGTTCTCAATATACAAAACACACGCAAGAGGAAAAGTTCAGAAATGAACGAATCTTTCTTGTGGCATTGTAGACTTGGTCACATCAATGCGACACGACTAGCTAAGTTGCATAAGGATGGATATTTGAATCCATTTGAATTTTCATCTTATGACACTTACCAGTCATGTCTCAAAGGCAAGATGACCAAAACTCCATTTACGGGACACGGGGAAAGAGGTACGGAACTCTTAGGGCTGATACATAGTGATGTATGCGGTCCCATGTCTACACATGCCCAGGACGGTTCTTTCTACTTCATTACATTCACTGACGATCTCTCTAGATACGGACATGTGTTCCTGATAAAACACAAGTCTGAAGTTTTTGAGAAATTCAGAGAATATAAGCACGAAGTAGAGAACCAAACGGGCAAAAGTATTAAGATCCTTCGATCTGATCGAGGAGGAGAATACTTGAGCAATGATTTTCTGGATTATTTAAAAGAGAATGGGATTCTCTCTCAGCTCACTCCTCCTTATACACCACAGCACAACGGTGTATCGGAACGGAGAAACCGCACCCTATTTGATATGGTGCGCTCAATGATGAGTACAGCTGAGTTACCTATTTCTTTCTGGGGATATGCACTTGAGACAGCCATGGACCTGTTGAATAGAGTTCCTACCAAATCAGTGCCTACCACTCCATATGAGATATGGAAAGGGAACAGACCACATCTTAATTACATTAAGATATGGGGTTGTCCAGCCTATGTCAAAAGACAAAATCCGGACAAACTCGAGGCAAGATCAGTCTTATGTAAGTTTATAGGATATCCCAAAAATTCACAAGGGTATACCTTCTACCACCCCGAGGAACAAAAGGTGTTTGTTTCTCGACATGCCACTTTCTTAGAAAAAGGTTTTCTTATGAAACAGACAAGTGGCATTGAGGTAGAACTGGAAGAGGTTCCAGCGACACAAACTATAACAGAAGACTTGGTAGAACCAGAGGATTCAGTAGTATCTGACGAACCCCAGCCGCTCCGCCGATCTAGCAGGGTTTCTCATCCGCCTGAGAGATACTACGGTTTTCTCATTGATGGTGGAAGCGAGGATTGCATCATGGAAGATGATGACCCAACTAGCTTCGAGCAGGCCATCACGAGTAGGGACTCAGTGAAATGGCTGGATGCAATGCGGTCTGAGATGGAATTCATGTGCACCAACAAAGTATGGACTTTGGAAGTTGCTCCTGAAGGGGGAAAACCCATTGGGAGCAAGTGGATCTTCAAGAAAAAACTTGGTGTAGATGGGAAAGTGGAGACTTTCAAAGCTAGACTTGTTGTAAAGGGTTTTCGTCAAAGACCAGGTATGGACTATGACGAAACCTTTTCTCCAGTAGCTATGCTTAAATCCATCCAGATCATGCTTGCCATCGCTACATATCATGATTACGAAATCTGGCAAATGGATGTTAAGACCGCCTTTCTAAATGGTGATTTAGAAGAGTGCGTGTACACGACTCAGCCAGAGGGCTTCGTAGACAGTGGGAGCAGCGGGAAGGTATGCAAGCTGCTTAAATCCATTTATGGATTAAAGCAAGCATCGTGGAGTTGGAACATCTGCTTTGACGTCATTATCAAAGAGTTTGATTTCGTCAAAAACGTAGATGAACCTTGTATCTACAAGAAGGTGCAGAGAGTAAGGTTGTCTTCCTCGTATTGTACGTAGACGACATACTCTTGATAGGAAATGACATTCCTATGCTGCAATCGGTCAAGCTCTTTTTATCACAAAGATTCTCAATGAAAGATCTTGGTGATGCCTCCTGCCTATTGGGAATTAGGATCTATAGAGATAGATCCAAACGGATATTGGGATTGTCCCAATCCAGGTACATTGACACCATACTAAAGAGGTTTAGTATGGAAGAATCCAAGCGTGGGAACTTACCTACGATCTTTGGAATCACTCTCTCCAAAGAGATGTCTCCCAAGACTGATTTGGAGAGAGCTCGCATGCAAGGGATACCCTATGCTTCGGCTGTAGGCTCTATCATGTATGTGATGCTATGTACCAGACCCGATGCAGCATACTCACTGAGTATAGTGAGCAGGTATCAAGCTGATCCTGGAGAGTCTCTCTGAACAGCTGTGAAGAGCATTCTCAAGTACTTACGAAGGACTAAAGAGATGCTCTTAGTTTATGGTAACGGAGAACTCCAAGTGGAGTCCTTTACCAATTCGAGCATCCCGAGTGATAAGGACGACTCTAAGTCGCAGTCGGGATTTGTCTTTACCCTTTACGGAGGGGCGGTTAGCTGGATGAGTTCCAAGCAGGAAACCGTGGCAGACTCGACGATGGAGGCTAAATACATCGCTGCCAACGATGCTGCCAAAGAGGCTGTCTGGATCAAGAAGTTCATTACTGAACTTGGAGTGGTTCCATCCATTGAGCATCCAATACCTTTGTATTGCGATAACAATGGAGCGGTCACTTTGGCCAAGGAACCCAGGTCCCATCAGCGATCCAGGCATATTCTGAGGCGGTATCACCTGATCCGGGAGATAGTTGATCGCCGGGAGATCGAGATCAGAAGTGTTGACACGAAGAATAACACAGCGGATCCACTCATGAAGGCCATTCCCTAGACACAGTTTGAGAGACTCTTCGGGATGCTCGGTATGCGATACTACAGCAGCTGGCTTTAGTGCAAGTGGGAGATTGTTAGTTGTATGTATGCTCTAGAGGCCAGTATTGTACAGATGATGTATATTATATTGGATGCTTGGACATATATAGAGATGACTTTCTTGCTCGATATGATAGTATGCTATCTGGTTGCTCTTTATCTTAACATGTATACTTGCCTCTTTATACTGTCTTATGGTTACATGTTGGTAAAGCCCTTAGGATTTGTACTTGACTACCTGGACTATGATGCGGATCATACTAGTGGGGACATGGTAGTCCATAAGTACATCCTTTAAGGTCCCTAGTCGTGGGTGTATCGAGATGGGGCATCGATATACCAGTGTAGACTAGCGTATACGCTTCTCGACCCATAAGATGGGCGATGGATGATCCCATATCCATTGGTGTTTGACATCAGAGATCGTATACGGGTGCTTAGTGGAGACTGGGTACACTGGACGGACTCGCCGAGAACTCCTAGATGGTATTATACCTCACGTCAGATGGCAGTTCTCAGGTGACACTTGTACAGGTTAGTCTGTAGACTCGAGATCGTCATAGAGTCTTGTATGATTCCCACTGTACTTTGATTTCCACCTTACCACGTCCATGAGGGCGTGCAAAACGGTGGTTTTTGGGTACAGTCCCGAGTCACATGGAGGCAATGAGCGATAGGAGGGGTTTCGTCTCTCCCAGTATTGGGGGTTGATGTTGCGCTGTGCTCGATTCGCCGTAACTGGGAAGTCCCTGGCCAGGGCTGATTCAGAGATTTGCTGGTAAGAGTTACCAGTAGTTTTTCGACCCATTATGAGCCTCGCATCGGCACGACTTATCAGTTATTGGGGTCTGACATTTACCACCCCTAGACTTGATATGTGACATATCAGACAAGGAGACCAGACTGTACGGGAAGTGTTGCCGATTGGCTCAAAGGGAGTTGTAGCAGGTTCGCTTGTTTTCTTCTGATCGCTCAATACCCGGGTGGCCGTTACGTTTAGCTGACCGCTTGCGGCTTGGGGGTGCTTGATGTGATCATCACCCACTGCCGGCGTATTGACGAGTCTTGGAGTCCCACAAAGGAGTTACCTAGTCCAGGCGAAACGTTGTGGTGCGTGTATGCGATATGCGCATGGACCCGATTAAAATGCGCGTATAGGATACCGTATATTGATCAGGCGGCTTGCTTTTGTTGGGGTCATATGTGATATGACCGGATTGATAAATCAAGTGTTGATTTATCATTTAACCATTAGTTTTTCACTTAAAACCTTTTCTTGTATATGATGGATGTATGCATGCATGTATGTTTTTCTTTCTTTCTTTCTACTTTCATGCACATATGGATGTGCATACATACATACATACATACATCATCTATCATGGTTGATTACACATTGAAAATGATGGCAATATAAGACTCACACCATGGATAAATATATGAATTATTATTTGATTTTGTGTTTAAAACAAAATGGAAAAGGAAAGGATAATTCTTGACTTGTTTCTGCATCCTTCTTTAACCTAACCATCCTCACCTACCCTTAACCATGGATTAAACTTTCCTTCTATGTTTTAATCTCTAATTAAATAATAACTCAAACATTTAACCATGGTTTGAGATGAGAAGAAATAAATATATAAGGATATATTTTCATTTCTTTTCATGAGTTATCTTTTTACTCTTGTTAAAAAGAAAGCCATCATCTTCTTCCTCCTTCTTCCTTTGCTCTCTAGTTTTTTATAGTGAGCAAAACACACATCAAGAAAGGTTTTTGAAGTGAGAATTAGAACCACAACATCACTCTACACAAGTTTAGCCCACTTGTTTAGAGTGTTATCTTCATTTCTTCTCTTGAAAAGTGAAGTTGCAATCTTGGACTAGGAGCTTCGGGTGGATCGTCGTGGACACTAGGAGACTTCAAGCGAACCCTCTTCCAACCCTTAAGTGGCCAAGGAGTCTAGCGTAGGGAGCTACAAAGGTTGTTCTCTCAAAACCCTAGCATTTCATTCATGTGATGAAGTATAGTTTATGAAACCCTAATTTTTCTAGGATCGATCCTTTGTATGTTAACTTAGCACCCTAAAATTTCAATCTTTGGTACATGTGATGCTTCCAAACCCTTCATAAGGTGTTAGGTTAACCCTTCAAAGGTTTCGTCATAATCCACACCTGGTCATTGACGAAAACCCTTTGCTACAAGTCTAGTTTTGAAAATCTCAACTTTTCCATCGACACAAAATTTCTTTTTAAAAATCCACTTGCTCCCAATGGGTTTTACCTCTTCAGGAGCATTTTCTAAAGTCCATACTTTATTGGTGTACATGGATTCTATCTCAGATCGCATTGCATCCAGCCATTTCACAGAGTCACCACTTGTGATGGCCGGCTCGAAACTAGTCAGGTCATCATCTTCCATGATGCAATCCTCGCTTCCACCATCAATGAGAAAACCGTAGTATCTCTTAGGTGGAAGAGAAACCCTACTAGATCGGCGGAGAGGCTAGGGTTCGTCGGGTACTACTGAATCCTCTGGTTCTACTAAATCTTCAGTTGCAGTTTGTGTTTCTGGAATCTCTTCCAGTTCTATCTCTTTGCCACTAATTCCTTTTGCAAGAAATTCCTTTTCTAAAAAGGTGGCATATTGAGAAACAAACACTTTCTGTTCTTCTGCGTGGTAGAAAAAATATCCTTGGGAATTCTTAGGATATCCCACAAACATGCAAAGAACTGACCATGCCTCGAGTTTGTCTGGATTTTGCCTTTTGACATAGGCCGGACAACCCCATATCTTAACTCGTTTAAAATATGGTCTCTTCCCACTCCATATCTCATATGGTGTGGTAGGCACAGATTTAGATGGAACTTGATTCAATAGGTATGCTGCTGTTTCAAGCGCATAATCCCAGAAGGAAATAGGCAACTTAGCCTCGCTCATCATAGAGCGCACCATATCTAATAGGGTGCGATTCCTCCGTTCCGATACACCGTTGTGCTGTGGTGTATAAGGAGGAGTAAGCTGAGAGAGAATCCCATTCTCTTTTAGATAATCTAGGAACTCGTTGCTTAAGTATTCACCTCCTCGATCAGATCGAAGAATCTTAATACTTTTGCCCGTTTGATTCTTTACTTCGTGCTTATATTCTCTGAATTTCTCAAAAGCTTCAGACTTGTGTTTCATCAGGAACACATGTCTGAATATAGAGAGATCGTCAGTGAATGTAATGAAGTAGGAAGAACCGTTCCTGGCATGCGTAGACATGGGACCGCATACATCACTATGTACCAGTCCTAAGAGTACCGAAACTCTTTCTCCGTGTCCACTAAACGGAGCTTTGGTCATTTTTCCTTTGAGACATGAAAGGCAAGTATTATAAGATGATAATTCGAACGGATTCAAATATCCATCTTTATGTAACTTAGCCAGTTGTGTCGCATTGATATGACCAAGTCTACAATGCCACAAGAAGGATTCGTTCATTTCTGAACTTTTCCTCTTATGTGTGTTTTGTATATTGAGGACTGTATTCTAATTTAAAATGAATATGCAATTATGTAACGAGCCTGATGCAATCAAATTTTGATCTAGGAATATGTTCGTAACATTATCCTTTACTACAAAATTATATCCTTCTTTACTTAATAAAGAAATTGATAAAATATTGCACATCATGTTCGGTATATAATAGCACTCATTTAGAATCAGTGTATTACGACTTGGCAATACAAGGTGATATTCGCCAACTGCTTTGGCTGCAATACTTGCACCATTTCCTACTTGAACGGAATGATCACATTTTCCCAGTTCTTTACCTTTTCGTAGCCCATGTAACAATTTACATATGTGGGATCCTGATCCGGTATCTAATACCCAGGACGTAGGGTGAACTGAGAAACAGTTCTTAATAACTAACACACCTGAAGAAAATGCATCAACATGCATGTTCTTTTGGGCGGCTTGAGATTCCAGATATTCCCCTATTCCCTGTTAAGTCTTATAACTCTTATAAGAAAGAACGGGTCCAACGTTCCTGTAACATTTCAAAAAAATAAAATATTATTTTTTGGGAATTTTCATAATTTAATATTAATTTTTAATGAATATTTTAATAGTCGGTATAATTAAATACCGATAAATGGTGAAAATTCCGGAGAAAATTATGGAAATTCTAAATTTTGGCATTTTGTGGAAATTTTACAGTTTTTATGATGGATTATATGGTATTTTAATGTAATCGCGATTGAAAATCACTAAGTTGTATTTTTGGCTTTTTGTGCAAAATGTGCACATGACAGTTCTACACTTGTTACACTTGTTCTTGTTTTGGACTCATAACAAGCCTAGGGTGAACCATGCTTAGATGACCTTGATGACTTGAACCAATTGGTTATGATATTGGGCTTAATTAAGGACCTTTAGCTTTGTTAAGGGCAATTAGGTGGAAGTTGACTTGTGTCAAGGAGAGAGAGAGAGAGAGAGCGAGCCATGATGGTTGAGAACTTATTTGGAGAGAGAGAAGGGAGGCTCCTAGGTTTGGTCACTTCACCTCACTTCAAGACTCATCATCCCATTTCACTTCAAAACTTTTTTGCCTCACATCTCTCCCTCTCACTCACTCACATCTCTTTCTCACACACATCACTCTCTCTAATCCTACACCCTACATCAGCCACGAAAACAGCCCCCTTCTTCTGCTGATACTTCAGCATCAACAGCAACAAAACTGCTTCAGCCCCCCTTACATCATCAGTTCAGCCACCAATATACCTCAGCTGCATCAGCAGTAGCCTCAGCTCACACCAACAGCCACAGCAAACACATCATATGCTACAGCCCACACCCTCATCAACACTACCACATCACTCTCCCACATCACCAAAGCAATCACAACAACAGCCCCGGCAGTAGCTGCTGCATACAACAACAAAAGGGAAATAGCAAGCAGCAGCAGCATCCTGATGCTGCAACAGCCACAAGGAAGAGAACAGCCACAGCAGCAGCAACTCCTTTTAAACCAACCTCTTTCAAAATATCACCACCACACCACCACAACCATTCCCACAACACCGACCATAACCTCAACCCAAAATAACTGCACCAAACAACTTCAGCAACTGCTGCAACAGCAGCATCAGCAGCAGCAACCATACACTGAGGCTGCTACAGGGAACTTCAGCAGCAACCACCTCTCCTCCTTCCTTCATCCTTCCCTCCTCCTACATCCTATGAATCTCTCGAGGTATAATCTCACAACCCAACTCTTTTCCTGCCAAGCTACAGTTGTAAAAAACTGAAACTTACTGTATATCTGTGATTTAGTGCTAGTTTAGGCAAAACTTGAGGGAGACTTGACCAAGTGTGGTTTTGATCGTTAGTATAACCTTATTAGGTGTTTTTGAGACCATTGTAACCAATTTTACCCCAGATTCCTAGTATTTACCAGAGTTATTCGACTTGGCGTATTTTAGCGTTTTTGTCGATTTTGAGACCTTTCTGAGACCTGCTTTCACCCGGGACCTCCTAGGGAAAAATTGACTTGGCAGTGAGCTGTGCAGGCACCCTGGAACCACTACCCAAAGCCTTAGCCACCATCTCAAAGTCCCAGCAGAAAATTAATCCCCCTGGCAGCAATTTGCGGCCAGAGCAGTGTAACACAGCCTCGTTTTGCGTGCACAGCCCCTTTTTCATGTAAAATTGACCCCCGGTATGTCTAGTTTTGACTGTTTCCTGTTAGGGTAAAATCTGGGTTCATTTTCATGAGTTAGTGCATGATTTACGACTCATTTTCCTATGGATTTTGATATTCGATGATTCGTATCTGTCGGGTGGCGTTTGGACATCAACGACAGTGGATATTGGCTATTTTTGCACACTAGGTCACAAGTTTTTACCTATGGGCGTAGTGTGCACCATTTTTGTTTCCGACATGGTTTTTATGAGTTTTTAGTGTGTGATATCCTTGTAGGTACCCCACGTGGACTTGAGGCGTTGGAGATCCAAACGGCGACATCGGCACCGGCACACATAACTAGGTGAGTAGATTCATATCTACGGGGAGAAGTCGGGTGGATGGCGTATAGCACCCCCGCAGTCCGTGGTGATGTATACGGATGCGTATACACACCGACACTTATTATTATATGTTGTTCGGGAAATTATTGATGTTAAATGGTTATTGGTATGTTGGAATGGTAAAATGTTACGAACCCTAGGGTAGTGGGTGCACTACACATACATACACACATACATACACACATACATACTTGCATACATCCTTGTTCATATGTGGTTATGGGATTCTATATAGATATGTGTTCATATGGGATTTGAGGATGATACATGGGATTGATATGAGTCGATGAGTTCGATCTGAGATTATGATGTCGGTGATATGATAAAATTCATAATTGAGATACGTCTTAATGCTTTAGTGGATTTGGGATGATGATGCCATAGGAATAGTGACATAAATATGTAAATGATCGACAGGTGATTATGATACGTGATGAGATATGTTATGATATGATACGACAAGATAATTATGGTATGCCGTATTCGGCGATGTATATTCTTTGGTGACGATATATGATGATGTTTATCGAGTTGTTAGAGACTGTCGATCAGTAGTCAGGTGTTGATTATAATGATGATGTTAGTAATGTGCTAGACGCAGGTCAGTACCCCAGATGATGATCTTGATAAAGAGAATACTTGATGAATGACATGATAAATGTGATATTGACCCGTACCCAGATTTGGGGATGCCGTACGACGGATTTACGTACGAGCTATATTTTGATGTTTGATCCGCCTACTTGACTTGGGAATAACCGATTATAGAGATATGGTATCGGATGTGATATGATCGAGGCGGGATCACCGACTATATATGTGTATATTTATGTATCGACTCAGAGGTTTGGCGGTTTCCCTTACCTACTGTTAGCTTTAGCTCAGCCTTTTAGTAGTGTAGCAATATGACTCTTATGACATTAGATACAGTTTAGTGATCATGGTGTTCAGTATTTCAGCTCCCGCATATTATTATTGTTGCCCTGCATCGTATACTATTGTGATTCATATTCTATTATTGATATCCTGCTGCTAGGACACCAGCACCATTACCGATGATGCGTATGTACCACGTACACTTATTTGCTGTCGCACACACATCTTCATCGGTAATTGCCATGTCACGTACACTTAGAGAATACTATTGCCTGATTTAGCTTGTTAGCCAGTAGTGACATGATATTTGTGTACTTGCCTCATATGCCAGCTTGACATTGTAGCTATTGCATGTCAAATCATGTATACTGTTGTTCATTATATGCCGCATTCATGGATTCTCATGCTTATATTCATGGTTTACATACTATTGATGATTCGGATTTCCATGATGTTTTCTGGATTTGGAGGAAAACCGCAAAACATATATATACTGCTTTCTCTCTTTTAAATAAATGCGGTTTTTCCATGATGTATGGGTCGACCACCATGAGTTTGCTGATGGATTTCGAGACCCGATTCGAGGAGTGGAGGAATCATTTCGGGTATATGGTGGGCCCGGTGCGGTACCCCGGGGCAAGAAGATCGTAGGAGATGGCGTTGAGCCTGGCAGGGGAGCACGACCGACCGGTGATATTACACGACACGTTGGATATCCGGAGGATACCGTCGTAGTCATGAGATGGATGGTAGCGGCCGATCTGGATTGACGGCGCCCTGGATATTATGATTGAGACATTGAGATTTGAGATATTGAGGTACAGAGATTGTGATACAGAGATATCGAGATATTGAGATTTATGTTTTGTGCCGATGCTAGGCACTGTTTGTAGGGTTCCTAGGCACTCTCAAGAGGTCTCACAAGGCATCAACCATGCCAATTTCAAAAATTACGGTGCCGAGAAACCCTAATACGGATCGTTGGCTAGAAGTTTAGGCGAAAAAGAAACTAGTTAACAACTTAACTAAATGGTAAACGGAAATACAACCTTTGTAGATCCGGTTCTCCACCTCCATGGCTCCGCGATGAAGTCTCCTCACTGTACAAATCGGATCTTGGGCTCTAGCGTCGGCTTCATCGGAGAAAAAGCGGGCTAGGTCATCGATGACTATGCCGAAGATGATCTACGTCGAGGCATCACTAGATCAAGCTCCAACTTCACCAAGTCAAGAAAACTTGTGAAGGAAACACCCTATACTACTTGGCAAGAGGTAGAGGATGAAGAAATAGGAGGTGGGTTCACTTTAGAATTGGATTTCTCACTCTTTTCATCAAGTTGCCATTGAAGAGGCAAGCTTTTTTTTCAAGAAGAAGATGAAGAAGAAGAAGATAATATTATGATAAGTATTATGAAAAGAATAATAAAATGATTCTTATCATAAAATTAACCATGGTAATGTGTAGAGAATAAACTAGGGTTAGTTGGAATGGTTAGGGTTAAGGATGAGATAAGAATGGTGGACTAGGTCAAAGCTTCATGAAGCTTCAACAAAACTACAAATAAAGCCACCATTCTTTTCTTATCATTTCCAAAATGAATAAACAAATAAATAAATGAATAAGAAAATGAAAAACAAAACCCTAACCATTTAAATAACCATGGTTTAATCTTTACACAAACTCAAGTAAGCATGTATCATCAAACATGATACAATCAAGTGCACAAAAGTATATCACATATACAACTTGTGAACTTCAAGTGAGAAAATCCATTTAAAGTGAACCAATACTAGTTAATGCAAAGTAATATATCAAATATATAATTATACATTAAATCATTAAATCAACACTTGATTTAACGATCCGGTCATATCGCATATAACCGACTAGTATCCTATGTATCGGCTTATCGAATCAATACTTGATTCGATAACTAGGTTATATCGCATATAACCAATCAATACATTCATCGGGAGAATGAAATAAGGTATCACATACACGCATTATTCTCGGTCCCGCACATATCTCATATGCGCTCCTATTTCGTTTCGCTTGAGCCAGGAAACCTCTGTGTAGGACTCTAAAGACTCGTCAATACGCCGGCAGCAGGTGATGATCATATCAAACACCCACAAGCCGCAAGCGGTCTGCTAAACGTAACGGCCACCCGGGTATTGAGCGATCAGAAGATCGACGAGCAAGCCCGCTCACACTCCTGTGAATCCAACCAGTAACACTTACCATATAGTCCGGTCTGTTCGTCTGATATGTCACATATCTCGCCTACGGGTGGTAAACGTCAGACCCCAATAGCTCGATAAGTCGTGTCGATATGAGGTCTAAAACAATTCGAGATACTACTGGTAACACTTACCAGTAAATCTCAGCAACCCTGGCCAGGGATTTCCTGTTATAGCCAATCGAACGCAGCGCAACATCAACTCCCTATACCGGCAGAGTCGAATCCCCTCCTATCGCTCATTGCCTCCATGTGACTCGGGACTGTACCCAAAAACCACCGTTTTGCATGCCCTCTTGGACGTGGTAAGATGGAAATCAAAGCACAGTGAGAACCACACAAGACTCTATGACGATCTCGGGTCAACAGACTACTCTGTACCAGTGTCACCAGAGAACTGCCATCTGACGTAAGGTATAATACCATCTGGGAGTTCTCGGCGAGTCCATCCAGTGTACCCAGTCTCTACTGAGCACCCGTATATCATCTCTGATGTCAAACACCAATGGATATGGGATCATCCATCGCCCATCTGTATGGGTCGAGAAGGTATACGCTAGTCTACTCTGGTATATCGATGCCCTGTCTCGATATACCCTCGACTAGGGACCTTGAAGGATGTACTTATGGACTACCTTGTCCCTACTAGTATGATCCGCATCACAGTCCAGGTAGTCAAGTACACATCCTAAGGGCTTCACCAACATGTAACAGAGAGACAATCAGTGTACACGTTAAGGTAAAGATCAACCAGATAGCATACTATCATGTCGAGCAAGAAAGTCCTCCCTATATATGTCCAAGCATCCACTACAATATACATCCAATGTACAGTAATGGCCTCTAGGGCATACATATAACTAACAATCTCCCACTTGCACTAGGGCCATCTGATAACAGTGGTTGTAGTATCTCATACTCAACCATCCCATAAAAATCTCTCTCTGGGAACAGGCCTTTGTGAGTGGATCCGCTGTGTTTGTCCTCTGAGTCTACTCTCCTAACCTCGATCTCCTTGGAGATCAACCATCTCCATGATCAGGTGATACTGCCTTAGAATATGTCTGGATCACTGATGGGACCGGCGTTCCTTGGCATAAGCCACAACTCCATTGTCACACAATGGTAGGAACGTAGTTCATCTCATGAACCAATATACACCCAAACAGCCTCTTTGGTAGCATCTTAAGTAGCGATGTATCCTGCCTTTATCGTCTAGTTAGCCACGGTATCTAGCTTGGAACTCTTCCAACATACCGTCCCTTTACTGAGGGTAAAGACAGTGCCTGTGACTGACATTCAGTCGTCATTATCACCCTGGAACCCTTCCAGTGATTCTCCCCAGGATCAATTGATACCATCTCACTACAACTAGTGAGTATCCTAACATCCAATTAAATCTATCTCATAGATCCAAAACTCAGGATTTAGGAGGTATCATTTTGATCCTATATGGAGAATCATTGTGATAAGCGGAGATCGACCGAGCGTAGCATAGGAAACTCCTTCCCTATCAAGAGTATGTCATCCACGTACTCTACGAGGATCGTCACCATACTCCCTACTACCTTTTTGTTTATACAAGGTTCATCTACCATTTTGATGATGTCAAACTCTTTGACTACTTCATTAAAACAGATGTTCCAACTCCGCAATGCCTGCTTTATCCTATAAAACATCTTGCACACGTTTCTGCTGCTCCCACTGTCTACGAAGCCCTCTGGCTGTGTACTTATACACGTTCTCTTCTAAAACATCATTTTAGAAAAGCAGTCATGACACCCAACCGCCAGATATCGTAGTCATGGTATGTAGCCATGGCAAGTAGGATTCGGATGGACTTAAGCATAGGCACTGGAAAAGCTTTCATCATTATCCACTTCTGGTCTATAATGAAAACCTTTAACAAGTCTACCTTTGAAAGTCTCAACTTTTCCATGTACACCAAGTAATCTTCTCAAGATATACTTGCTCCTGATGGGGATTTAACCCTTCAGATAAAGCAACCAAAGTCCATACTTTGTTGGTGTACATGGATTCCATCTCAGATCGCTAAGCATCCAGCCATTCATACAGAGTCCTACTCCTGATGGCCAGCTCGAAACTAGTTGGGTCATCATCTCATGATGCAATCCTCGCTCCCACTGTCATAGAGTAACCGAAGTATCTCTCAGGTGGGTGAGGAACCTTACTAGATCGGCGTAGAGGCTGAGGTTCGTTGGTAACTATTGAATCCTTTGGTTCTTTCAAATCATCAGCTGCAGTTTGTATAGCTGGAACATTTCCAGTTCTACATAGCAGATCTTGCCTCGAGCTTGTCCGGATTTTGCTTTTCAGACATAGGCTGGACAACCCCAAATCTCAACTAACTTGAGAGATGGGCTCTTCCCTTATCATATCAAATATGAAGTGGTAGGCAACTGATTTGATTTGAACCGTATTCAATAGGTATGCAACTTCCCAAGTGCATAACCCCCTAAAAGGAAACAGGTAACTCAGTAGTACTCATCATAGAGCACACCATATTATATAGGGTGTGATTGCTCCGCCCCGATATACCATCGTCCCATGGTGTATACAGAGGAGTAATGCTGAGAGAGAATCTCATTCTCCTTTAGAATAGTTCAGGAATTCCGTGCTCAAGTATTCTCCTCCCTGATCACATCAAAGGACATAATACTTATACCCGTATTTTGGTTCTTTACTTCTAGCTTATATTCTGTGAATATCTCAAAAGGTTCGGACTTGTGTTTCAACATGAACATATGTCTGAATCTTAAGAGATTATCAGAGAACGTAATGAAGTATAAAGAACCAATCCTGGCATGTGTAGACAGGGGACCTTACATACATCATCATGTATCAGTCCTAAGAGTTCACTAACTCTTTCTCTGTTTCTAATAAACAGAGCTGGTGTCATTATATCTTTGTGACATGACTGGCAAGTTTCACAAGATGTAGATTCAAACTGATTTAAATATGCATCTTCATGTAACTTCAGCTAGTCGGGTCGCATTGATATGACCTAGTCTACAATGCCTCAAGAAGGATTCGTTCATTTCTGAACTCTTCCTCTTTTGTGTGTTCAGTATACTAAAGAACTGTAGTTTGATTTAGAACATCAATGCTTTTAGATAACGTGCCTGAACCGATCAACTTTTGATATAGGGAATGTTCGAAACATTATCCAACAATACAAAATTTTATCATTTCTTTACTGATAAAGAGACTGATATGATTTTGTATATCAGGTTCGGTATCTAATAACATTCGTTCAGAATCAATGTATTGGTAATACAGGGTGACAGTGACCAACAGACTTGGCTGCAACTCTTGCCCCGTTTTCTGCCTCATGAAACTTATCACCCGTTCTCAGTTCTTTACCTATCTGTAGCCCATGTAACATATTACATATGCGGGATCCTGATCCGGTATCATATACCCAGGACGTAAAGGACACTGAGAAACAGTTCTATATAATGAACACATCCGAAAATGATGCATCAGCATGCACTCTCTTCGTTTGGGCGGCACGGGAAATCTGGTATTCCCCAATTTCCTGCTCTGTCTTATAACAATTATAAGTTGGAGCGGGACCAACGTTCCCCAGCTCAGTATAACAAGCGGGTTCGGTCAATATTCCGTATTATTATCTTGATTAAGGCGTGATATGGTCGATACCTGGAGAGAGAGAAAAGAAAACACTCAGCGTGCGCTCTTGCAAGAATAGATTGGTTATTATTTTATCTAATCAGGATAGCTCCCACTGCTTTTATCAAATCTTCCTTCAGACCCTAAAAGGAAAGACTAGCCGGGATTAATTACACGCTACAGGTTCGCCAATCTTTCAGTCAGGCCAGTGTCGGTACTTTGAGGGAGGTCCCCCGTGCTTTCGCACGAACCTAATTAATGTAAACCTCGTTTTCCCAGAGGCGTAACCCCGTTGACACCTTTCTAGACACCTACTTGATCGGCTAATTGTAATGTGTAAAACTCTCCCAGGAGTAACAATTACTCGCATCGGGTATCGGGATCCAACTATCTCATAGAAGGTATGCAATCTCATTGCAAATTTCAACACTTGAAATTCCCGATAATATTTTGCCCCTAGCGTGCTATGACCTTGACGCATGCCAAACAACCCATAGTCCGCTAGTCAAGTTCAACCCGTACATTTCTTGATTGAATTAAACCCACCCGCATGACCCTTGACGCATGCCAAACAACGCCGTATGAATACCCTAATCCAATCGCATCGTATGCTAGCAGATAAGCACTAGTTAGCTACCGTACACTATGCCTTGACGCATGCCAAACAACCGCAGCACGAATACTAACTAGTACTTATCTGAAATGACGGAGGGCTATGACAGGTTTTTCTGAAAACCTATTGCGTAATGAACTTGATATCGTTGTAGAATCAAATGATTTTAAAAATGGAGTGTTTTTTAGGCTTTTCTAGTTTTGCTAAAGGAGTCACTCCCAGTGAAGGGATCGTCGGTCCTTTCCTCGTCGAATGAGGTGCGGGATATATCATATATATCACTGTGCAAAGCAAAAACTCTTAAAAGCAATCAAAAGACAAACCGAGTGTGTAGCATCTGCCAGTTATTGCTAAAGGAGTCACTCCCGGTGAAAGGATCTCGGTCCTCTCCTTATCGAATAAGGAGCAGGATATATCATACAAAGCAAGAACTGTAGCTACCTGTTTTATTTTGAAATTCAATTCTACAACATCTTTAGGTTTCTTTTACATTCATTAATCACATTAATGAAGTCCCATCATTTAAATACCTAAACATCACAGATAAATACGACGTACACTTATGCCATCCGCATTCGCCTCGATGTCCCCTCGTGCACCGTTAGGTTAGGTAACTAACGGCAGAGCAGGGCAGGGCTAGCGCGGGTGTAAAACATAAGTAACGTTTATATAATATATCATATATACTATATATAGTATCCATCACAGAACATCACATGATCACATCACAGATATCGCAGCAGAAGAAACATATGAAACAATGGATATACTAGGACGTCCGTGTTTTCAATACGAGCCAGTATAAAACGCGGATTCCACGGTCGTGATGAATAGCCAAACCCACACCCCTAGACCCCTACGAGAGCGGCAAGCAACCCTACCAATTCTAGAGTTAGGAGACCCGGACTCGACTCCTCGAGTTGGTCTCCCACTGGACTCCAGAACCCGGTTACTTGTGCTCCCCTCCTTGGGTCTATCCTAGTGCGGAAAAGAAAATAATATACAAAAGGTGACAACATCCGCAACCTGGAAGTGCCACAATAAAAGAATATTACATACAAGTTTTTACATGAATGAAAATGAAAAACACTCATCTCATATAAAAACCCCCGGCTATTCAAACACGACGATCCAATATAACATATCCAGCAACATATAACATCACATGTCATCAACGTAAGTAAATATGTCCATCCCAATTATCGTTGACATATAGCAACGAAACCGGCGATACCACATATTACACTTACGGTCACAGAAAAGAAAGTGTAAAACTACAACAGTTGGAATCCGCAACCTGCATAGACATCGTATGCCTAATCAAATGAATTACTTAGACATCGCATGCCTAACAGTTATAAACCCCGCATTTTAGTCTCAAAATCGAAAACACTTTTCAATACCAAGTCGGGCAATTCAACAGGATTCCCGACAATTTGATCGAATGCTCGTCGGAAACTTCAGTAGACGGCCGTACCCCCGATACCGTCGACGAAGTGCACCAAGGCGGAACACCGCTACCGTGAGCACCCAGACGGATGCTTTCGGCGACGGGGTTCTCCTACAGTCACTTGGTCGGGGCTATGGAGTGAGGCTGTCTATTAAGTTTACTCGGCGAGTATCCGCGTACGCTACGTGATTGCGACGGACTTTTGATCACATCAAAATTCCGTGGCAACCGATCAAGTGAGACTAAACTGCTATGTTTATAACATTCATTCAGTTATCTCATAACTACTTGTGAATTCCAATTATTGTATCACATTCCGGATAAATAGAAAATGTTAAACTTTTCGATCAAACAGTCGAACACCCAAGTTTTTCCGATATAGATCAACACATGAAATAAGTCTAACAACATTCAGTTCGTGCCTCAGTACCAACGGTCCAGCCGTAGAAGGGTCAAGCCAACGCCTCACATGCGGCACGCCGTACTGCCCCAAACCCGAAGGTTCAAAGGGCAGTTCAAGACGGTCTCATAATCGAGTTAATGTTTGTTGTCTTCTAGAGGGTCCATCGCGTTACTTGCACTACTTAGAACGTCGTTCAACCACGGAAAAATCCAACACTTGGAAATTTCCCGACAGGGGAAAAATTGGGTATTTATATTCGGTCGAACTTTTTAACATATTCAAAAATTATCCGGAATCCACATAGACAAAATCTGATAATCCGATCGAATCTTTGATTCCCAATACAACCCCAGAATACTCAACTGTAGAGTCAGAATAAAAATTCCCAGAAAATATAGCATTCAATTATATGAATTACTGTGCAGAGATCACTGGACAAGAAGACAGAACGGCCGCGGAACCGCCGCAAATGCAGGCTTGTGCCGCGGTTCCATGGTGGAATATTCGAATTAGACCCTCGCTTTTCACAGTAATTCAAATAAGACCCTGCTTAATTTTCTGCATATTTTTAATTCACAAAAATCCAAATTTTCAGAAAATTTCCAGAGAGCATTTTGGATTTTGGGGTTTTGGTCCGATCGGGTTTCAAACGTCGTCTAGACTTCGCCTAAGGCTCTAGCTAGGTTCTGATACCACTGTAGGGTTCCTAGGCACTCTCAAGAGGTCTCACAAAGCATCAACCATGCCAATTTCAAAAATTACGGTGCCGAGAAACCCTAATACGGATCGTTGGCTAGAAGTTTAGGCGAAAAAGAAACTAGTTAACAACTTAACTAAATGGTAAACGGAAATACAACCTTTGTAGATCCGGTTCTCCACCTCCATGGCTCCGTGATGAAGTCTCCTCGCTGTACAAATCGGATCTTGAGCTCTAGCGTCGGCTTCATCGGAGAAAAAGCGGGCTAGGTCATCGACGACTATGCCGTAGATGATCTACGTCGAGGCATCACTAGATCAAGCTCCAACTCCACCAAGTCAAGAAAGCTTGTGAAGGAAACACCCTATACTACTTGGCAAGAGGTAGAGGATGAAGAAATAGGAGGTGGGTTCACTTTAGAATTGGATTTCTCACTCTTTTCATCAAGTTGCCATTGAAGAGGCAAGCTTTTTCTTCAAGAAGAAGATGAAGAAGAAGAAGATAATATTATGATAAGTATTATGAAAAGAATAATAAAATGATTCTTATCATAAAATTAACCATGGTAATGTGTAGAGAATAAACTAGGGTTAGTTGGAATGGTTAGGGTTAAGGATGAGATAAGAATGGTGGACTAGGTCAAAGCTTCATGAAGCTTCAACAAAACTACAAATAAAGCCACCATTCTTTTCTTATCATTTCCAAAATGAATAAACAAATAAATAAATGAATAAGAAAATGAAAAACAAAACCCTAACCATTTAAATAACCATGGTTTAATCTTTACACAAACTCAAGTAAGCATGTATCATCAAACATGATACAATCAAGTGCACAAAAGTATATCACATATACAACTTATGAAATTCAAGTGAGAAAATCCATTTAAAGTGAACCAATACTAGTTAATGCAAAGTAATATATCAAATATATAATTATACATTAAATCATTAAATCAACATTTGATTTAACGATCCGGTCATATCGCATATAACCGACTAATATCCTATGTATCGGCTTATCGAATCAATACTTGATTCGATAACTAGGTTATATCGCATATAACCAATCAATACATTCATCGCGAAAATGAAATACGGTATCACATACACGCATTATTCTCGGTCCCGCACATATCTCATATGCGCTCCTATTTCGTTTCGCTTGAGCCAGGAAACCTCTGTGTAGGACTCTAAAGACTCGTCAATACGCCGGCAGCAGGTGATGATCAGATCAAACACCCACAAGCCGCAAGCGGTCTGCTAAACGTAACGGACACCCAGGTATTGAGCGATCAGAAGATCGACGAGCAAGCCCGCTCACACTCCTGTGAATCCAACCAGTAACATTTACCGTACAGTCCGGTCTGTTCGTCTGATATGTCGCATATCTCGCCTAGGGGTGGTAAACGTCAGACCCCAATAGCTCGATAAGTCGTGTCGATATGAGGTCTAAAAAAATTCGAGATACTACTGGTAACACTAAATCTCAGCAACCCTGGCCAGGGATTTCCTGTTATAACCAATCGAACACAGCGCAATATCAACTCCCTATACCGGGAAAGACGAATCCCCTCCTATCGCTCATTGCCTCCATGTGACTCGGGACTGTACCCAAAAACCACCGTTTTGCACGCCCTCTTGGACGTGGTAAGATGGAAATCAAAGCACAGTGGGAACCACACAAGACTCTATGACGATCTCGGGTCAACAGACTACTCTGTACCAGTGTCACCAGAGAACTGCCATCTGACGTAAGGTATAATACCATCTGGGAGTTCTCGGCGAGTCCGTCCAGTGTACCCAGTCTCTACTGAGCACCCGTATATCATCTCTGATGTCAAACACCAATGGATATGGGATCATCCATCGTCCATCTGTATGGGTCGAGAAGGTATACGCTAGTCTACTCTGGTATATCGATGCCCTGTCTCGATATACCCTCGACTAGGGACCTTGAAGGATGTACTTGTGGACTACCTTGTCCCCACTAGTATGATCCGCATCACAGTCCAGGTAGTCAAGTACACATCCTAAGGGCTTTACCAACATGTAACAGAGAGACAATCAGTGTACACGTTAAGGTAAATATCAACCAGATAGCATACTATCATGTCGAGCAAGAAAGTCCTCCCTATATATGTCCAAGCATCCACTACAATATACATCCAATGTACAGTAATGGCCTCTAGGGCATACATATAACTAACACTGTTTTATGCTGATTTCATGATGATACCTCATTTTAAAAATACAGAAATCTCACAAATTTATGAAAGCAGTTTTCTTTAGTACATGCATTCGGTTTCATGCATTCATACATCATTCATATGATATATATTGCCACCTGATGCACTGGCATAGACACATGGGTTTACACTTGGGTTAGATATTTACACTAGCCATGGTTAGAGATTGTTGGTTATATATTTGAGGATTATGTATATTGATCGTATGACCTAGGATTGCGTCATACATGCGATTTTCTGTTCCTAGATCTTTTTCTACTCACGAGTTGGCAACTCACCCCCGTTGTGCCCCAGTTTCTTGCAGGTGTTGCCGTACGGGTTTCATTACGGCTTTGCGGGCACAGCTTCTTTCAGGTGATTTGCTAGTAGGTGGGTTATTTGTATCGTACCCATCATTATTCATTGTATATTATATTTCAGTTGTATCTAGATGTTCCATCAACCAAACTTGTACTTATTTGAGATAGAGACCAGTGATGCATTTTCTTTCGACCTTAGAGTCACGTGTTATATTTCCTTGGGTTTCTTGCTGGATGAGTTCATTTCTGTTGTGATACTCGCCTTTAGGCGTTGTATATTATGTGCATACAGGTTGATTTAATATGGTTCTTCCTACTCTCTACTATTTTTCTTGGTTTAGATTTCTGGGTTCGGCTTCCTTAGAGTACGTACGCTTCGGGGCATTCGTAGTCTAAGTGCCGGTCATGTTCCGTACTTTCGGGTCGTGACAAAGTTGGTATCAGAGCGTTAGGTTTTACCTTCGGAGTATAGGATGACCCTTGGTTGATGGAATAGATGACTAAAGTAGAGTGACGTACCGTGGTATGTCCGCGGTATATTTACGATACGCCACTCCACTTAAAGAGCCTTAGGATATACATTTCTTTGTTCAGTATCACATTCCTTCCTGATCTAGCTTCATCGGTACCAGTTTTGGTTTTGCTGCCACGATTACGGGCAGGGAGAGCTACGGCTAGAGTTGCGGTCAGTATGAGCTCGTTACGAAAGAGGACTGACCCGAGCTTAGTTTCGGCGACACACGATTGCAGAGATGTGTCTTGATTGTGTTTCGCGCCACGAGCGTGGATGGATCGCTGTATGAGATTACTCGGACGTGCGGATTAGCACCAGAGGATTGAGCCACTGACAGAGGCCAGCCAGATTTTGATGACCGTTGGTGTATTGCTTGCTCATTCATGAGGATTGAGGCACTGTCCAGCGTGCAGACGAGTAAGCCAGCTATTGCTGTAAACAACGAGATATCGCCCTAGATGTTGGAGCTATTTCAGTACGAGTGGTACTGAGAGATGATAGAAGGTCGCAAGTCATCAAGGATGAATGACTAGGACATGTGGATCGTTCGTTACCCTGATGCGAGGTCATCAGATAGATTGATTCCAACTGAGACGACTTCATGCGGAGACGTTGAGAGTTGACAGAGACGATCGAATGTCAGAAACCAATTATTCCAAGTTTAAAGTATTCGGAAAGACATGCAGGCAATTCTATGGTCCCTCTAGAAGAATAAAACCCTAACTCGACTTAATGACCGTGTGAAAGCCTTTAAACCATAGGGTTTGCGGCAGTTCTACGGTGCCATTAGTAAGGCTTGGGTTTGCCCTTCTACGGCTGGACCACCGATGCTGTGGTATGTACTCAATACTACTATACTGTACCCTAGATGTTGAGATCTTAGGGGATTATGAGGTGTTGACGACTCGATCGGATGGCTCGACTTAATTCGGATGCTAGATGGTGAGATGCATTTCTTAGGAGACTCCAGATACGAGGATAGCCGTTGGATGCTCAGTCCATGCAGCCACGACGAAACAAGTCCGAAGCAGTCGACATTAGAGGAAAGTGGAGTAAGAGGTTCGTTCCAGATCTAGAGGAGATGACGTTCCACTCCGCCGACATCAAAGATGCGATGTGCATGCCGAGGTAGAGTACTGGATATACCTTCCAGAAGGAGTCGCAATGAGTATGCAGTCATTCCGGAACCAGAAGCAGATATAGTAAAGGACGATAACTTCCGGACAGTTGGCAGGGATGAGACTTGGAAGAGACCTTGAGCAGGATTCCTTCCAGGACACTGCTGCAATGATACTTGCACCCAGGATCGGATGTGCCACGTGCATTCAGAGAGCCAGAGGCCGACGCCAGTGACATGCTGCTTTGCGAGTGGTCGCGACGATTGGCCAAGAGATGACCAGAAAAGTGCCAGAACGGAATCGACCCCGTGGGCACACCTGACAGGACCAATTAGCCGATGGATCGTGAGATTGATAATTCACAGAGAAGACTTGGACCCAGGAGTGGTCAATATTACGCACCCCAGCAGGCCAGAGTTCAGGATCGTCGACGAGATATGCTATGAGTGACCGCGACAGTTGGCCAGAGATTCTTGGAGGATGCGCTTGAGCGGTACTATTCTGCTATACTTGATTTCGATATTTTGGGTGATTTATTCGCATGATTTGATTTTGATGAGGGAGGATTTACGATTTTCGCACAGTCGTTGCACTTGAAATCGTTTTCGTGCCATGGTTTCACATGTTTGTAATTTTATGGGTTTAGACATTTGAGTTGATTTTGTGCGTATGCACGCACACGATTTCGTTCCTGCACTCTGTATAGTTTATATATGCTTGCAGTGCAGTGTTTCGTATTTTGTGCACTTGGATGCACTGGACTTCGATTTCGATGGTGATGTTCGATATTCGTTTTGTGCACTTTATGCACCTGATTGGATTTTGCACGTGTTTGGCGCTTGATATTGGATTTCATGATTTCGTGCATGATGGATGCACCGGATTTGGGTTTGTAGCGCATGTTGAGCGCAGGTTATGAGATGCGATTTGGTGCACACCAGATGCACTAAATTGGGATTTTTCGTGCATGTCAGATGCACAAGATCTTGCGGTCAGGCACACACATTGCCTATGACCGATGCTGTGTGCACACCCATTGCACCTTGATGTCGTTTTTGTGCACCTGCTTAGCACATTCATGGATTTTGATTTCTGTGCGCACCAGACGCACGTAGTATTTGTATGCACTTTTTGGGATTAATCCTTATGGAGCGGTACATTTTTATGATATTGCGATTTGTTTTCGTACTGAGCAGGACTAGTCAGAAGACAGTGCCTGGGTATATTTTGCATGCATTGATGGTTTTCAAAGGGATTTCCAAAAGCGAGCTATAGTCGCATTAATTACATACGTGTCCGATACGACACGAAACGTTTAAAACGAGGAAAACCCTTCTAGATTGTTTTCAAAACGGCGGGACGTGCATATTAAACAAAAGATATATACATATACGATTATTTTCTTATAAAGACGTCCGCCACTGTGCAGTGTTATGCGCATTTCACATTGATTTTAAAGAAATTTGACATGCATTCCTTTCAGATATTTACATGTACGGATTGGTATTTACATGCATAGTTCCGATTTTTTTGCATATCGGCTTTGCCTTAGATTGGGCATTCGTGTTTTACCTTGACTCCGATAATTGCGAGATGCTTGATGGGGTTTTGTTTTCGAGTTATCTACTCGTTACGCATGCGCAAGTATTGCGCTATGATGCGTGCTATGGACCGATGATTTCGGAGCCCCGTTGACTTAGATATTTTATTGAAATGTTTTGGAATTTGGGGGTTTAAATTTAAATTCGGGGACCGAATTTTCTTAAGGGGGGAAGACTGTAACATTTCAAAAAAGTAAAATATTATTTTTTGGGAATTTTCATAATTTAATATTATTTTTTAATGAATATTTTAATAGTCGGTATAATTAAATACCGATAAATGGTGAAAATTCCGGAGAAAATTATGGAAATTCTAAATTTGGGCATTTTGTGAAAATTTTACAGTTTTTATGATGGATTATATGGTATTTTAATGTAATCGCGATTGAAAATCGCTAATTTGTATTTTTGGCTTTTTGTACAAAATGTGCACATGACACTTCTACACTTGTTACACTTGTTCTTGTTTTGGACTCATAACAAGCCTAGGGTGAAACATGTTTAGATGACCTTGATGACTTGAACCAATTGGTTATGATATTGGGCTTAATTAAGGACCTTTAGCCTTGTTAAGGGCAATTAGGTAGAAGTTGACTTGTGCCGAGGAGAGAGAGAGAGAGAGAGCGAGAGCCATGATGGTTGAGATCTTATTTGGAGAGAGAGAAGGGAGGCTCCTAGGTTTGGTCACTTCACCTCACTTCAAGACTCATCATCCCATTTCACTTCAAAACTTTTTTGCCTCACATCTCTCCCTCTCACTCACTCACATCTCTTTCTCACACACATCACTCTCTCTAATCCTACACCCTACATCAGCCACGAAAACAGCCCCCTTCTTCTGCTGATACTTCAGCATCAACAGCAACAAAACTGCTTCAGCCCCCCTTACATCATCAGTTCAGCCACCAATATACCTCAGCTGCATCAGCAGTAGCCTCAGCTCACACCAACAGCCACAGCAAACACATCATATGCTACAGCCCACACCCTCATCAACACTAGTACATCACTCTCCCACTTCACCAAAGTAATCACAACAACAGCCCCTGCAGTAGCTGCTGCATACAACAACAAAAGGGAAATAGCAAGCAGCAGCAGCATCCTGATGCTGCAACAGCCACAAAGAAGAGAACAACCACAGCAGTAGCAACTCCTTTTAAACCAACCACTTTCAAAATATCACCACCACACCACCACAACCATTCCCACAACACCAACCACAACCTCAACCTAAAATAACTGCACCAAACAAATTCAGCAACTGCTGCAATAGCAGCATCAGCAGCAGCAACCATACACTGAGGCCGCTACAGGGAACTTCAGCAGCAACCACCTCTCTTCCTTCCTTCATCCTTCCCTCCTCCTACATCCTATGACACTCTCGAGGTATAATCTCGCAACCCAACTCTTTTCTTGCCAAGCTACAGCTGTAAAAAACTGAAACTTACTGTATATCTGTGATGTAGTGCTAGTTTAGGCAAAACTTGAGGGAGACTTGACCAAGTGTGGTTTTGATCGTTAGTATAACCTTATTAGGTGTTTTTGAGACCATTGTAACCAATTTTACCCCATATTCCTAGTATTTACCAGAGTTATTCGGCTTGGCGTATTTTAGCGTTTTTGTCGATTTTGAGACCTTTCTGAGACCTGCTTTCACCCGGGACCTCCTAGGGAAAAATTGACTTGGCAGTGAGCTGTGCAGGCACCCTGGAACCACGACCCAAAGCCTTAGCCACCATCTCAAAGTCCCGGCCGCAAATTTAATCCCCCTGGCCGCAATTTGCAGCCAGAGCAGTGTAAACTGTCTCGTTTTGCGTGCACAGCCCTTTTTTCATGTAAAATTGACCCCCGGAATGTCTAGTTTTGACTGTTTCCTGTTAGGATAAAATCTGGGTTCATTTTCATGAGTTGTCGTATGATTTACGACTCATTTTCGTATTTATTTTGATATTCAATGATTCGTATCTGTCGGGTGGCGTTTGGACGTCAACGACAGTGGATATTAGCTGTTTTTGCACATAAGGTCACAGGTTTTTACCTATGGGCGTAGTGTGCACCATTTTGGTTTCCAACATGGTTTTCATGAGTTTTTAGCGTGTGATATCCTTGTAGGTACCCCACGTGGCGTTGAGGCATTGGAGATGCAAACGACGACATCGGCACCGGTACACATAACTAGGTGAGTAGATTCATATCTACGGGGAGAAGTCGGGTGGATGGCGTATAGCACCCCCGCAGTCCGTGGTGATGTATACGAATGCGTATACACACCTAAAATTATTATTATATGTTGTTCGGGAAATTATTGATGTTAAATGGTTATTGGTATGTTGGAATGGTGAAATGTTACGAACCCTAGGGTAGTGGGTGCACTACACATACATACACACATACATACACACATACATACTTGCATACATCCTTGTTCATATGTGGTTATGGGATTCTATATAGATATGTGTTCATATGGGATTTGAGGATGATACATGGGATTGATATGAGTCGATGAGTTCGATCTGAGATTATGATGTCGGTGATATGATAAAATTCATAATTGAGATACGTCTTAATGCTTTAGTGGATTTGGGATGATGATGCCATAGGAATAGTGACATAAATATGTAAATGATCGACAGGTGATTATGATACGTGATGAGATATGTTATGATATGATACGACAAGATAATTATGATATGCCGTATTCGGCGATGTATATTCTTTGGTGACGATATATGATGATGTTTATCGAGTTGTTAGAGACTGTCGATCAGTAGTCAGGTCTTGATTATAGTGATGATGTTAGTAATGTGCTAGACGCAGGTCAGTACCCCAGATGATGATCTTGATAAAGAGAATACTTGATGAATGACATGATAAATGTGATATTGACCCGTACCCAGATTTGGGGATGCCGTACGACGGATTTACGTACGAGCTATATTTTGATGTTTGATCCGCCTACTTTGACTTGGGAATAACCGATTATAGAGATATGGTATCGGATGTGATATGATCGAGGAGGGATCACCGACTATATATGTGTATATTTATGTATCGACTCAGAGGTTAGGCGGTTTCCCTTACCTACTGTTAGCTTTAGCTCAGCCTTTTAGTAGTGTAGCAATATGACTCTTATGACATTAGATACAGTTTAGTGATCATGGTGTTCAGTATTTCAGCTCCCGCATATTATTATTGTTGCCCTGCATCGTATACTATTGTGATTCATATTCTATTATTGATATCCTGCTGCTAGGACACCAGCACCATTACCGATGATGCGTATGTACCACGTACACTTATTTGCTGTCGCACACACATCTTCATCGGTAATTGCCATGTCACGTACACTTAGAGAATACTATTGCCTGATTTAGCTTGTTAGCCAGTAGTGACATGATATTTGTGTACTTGCCTCATATGCCAGCTTGACATTGTAGCTATTGCATGTCACATCATGCATACTGTTGTTCATTATATGCCGCATTCATGGATTCTCATGCTTATATTCATGGTTTACATACTATTGATGATTCGGATTTCCATGATGTTTTCTGGATTTGGAGGAAAACCGCAAAACATATATATACTGCTTTCTCTCTTTTAAATAAATGCGGTTTTTCCATGATGTATGAGTCGTCCACCATGAGTTTGCTGATGGATTTCGAGACCCGATTCGAGGAGTGGAGGATTTCGGGTACATGGTGGGCCCGGTGCGGTACCCCGGGGCAAGAAGATCGCAGGAGATGGCGTTGAGCCTGGCAGGGGAGCACGACTGATCGGTGATATTACTCGACACGTCGGATATCCGGAGGATACCATCATAGTCATGAGATGGATGGTAGGGGCCGATCTGGATTGACGGCGCCCTGGATATTATGATTGAGACTTTGAGATTTGAGATATTGAGGTACAGAGATTGTGATATAGAGATATCGAGATATTGTGATTTATGTTTTGTGCCGATGCTAGGCACTGTTTTATGCTGATTTCATGATGATACCTCATTTTCAAAATACAGAAATCTCATAAATTTTTGAAAGCAGTTTCCTTCAGTACATGCATTCGGTTTCATGCATTCATACATCATTCATATGATATATATTGCCACCTGATGCACTGGCATAGACACATGGGTTTACACTTGGGTTAGATATTTACACTAGCCATGGTTAGAGATTGCTGGTTATATATTTGAGGATTATATATATTGATCGTATGACCTAGGATTGCGTCATACATGCGATTTTCTGTTCGTAGATCTTTTTCTACTCACGAGTTGGCAACTCACCCGCGTTGTGCCCCAATTTCTTGCAGGTGTTGCCGTATGGGTTTCATTACGGCTTTGCGGGCACAGCTTCTTTCAGGTGATTTGCTAGTAGGTGGGTTATTTGTATCGTACCCATCATTATTCATTGTATATTATATTTCAGTTGTATCTAGAAGTTCCATCAACCAAACTTGTACTTATTTGAGATAGAGACCAGTGATGCATTTTCTTTCGACCTTAGAGTCGCGTGTTATATTTCCTTGGGTTTCTTGCTGGATGAGTTCATTTCTATTGTGATACTCGCCTTTAGGCGTTGTATATTATGTGCATACAGGTTGATTTAATATGGTTCTTCCTACTCTCTACTATTTTTCTTGGTTTAGATTTCTGGGTTTGGCTTCCTTAGAGTACGTACGCCTCGGGACGTTCGTAGTCAAAGTGCCGGTCATGTTCCGTACTTTCGGGTCGTGACAGTTCCCCTGCTCAGTATAATAAGCGGGTTCAGTCAATACATCCATATTATTATCTTGATTATAGCCTGACATGGTCGCTACCTGGAGAGAGAGAGAGAAGAAAACACTTTAGCGTATGCTCTTGCAAGATTAGATTGGTTATTATCTTATCTAATCAGGATATCTCCCACTGTTTTTATCAAATCTACCTTCAAACCCTAAAAGGTAAGATTAGCCGGGATTAATTACACCTACAATTTCATCAATCTTTCAGCCAGATCAGTGTCGGTACATGAGGGAGGTTCCCCGTGCTTTCGCACGGACCTAATTAAAGTAAACCTCATTTCCCAGAGGCGTAACCCCGTTAACACTTTTCTAGACACCTACTTGATCGGCTAATTGTCCTGTGTAAAACTCTCCCAGGAGTAACTCTTACTCGCTGTGGGTATCGGGATCCAACTTGTTAGTTGTATGTATGCCCTAGAGGCCAGTATTGTACAGATTATGTATATTATATTGGATGCTTGGACATATATAGAGATGACTTTCTTGCTCGACATGATAGTATGCTATCTGGTTACTCTTTATCTTAACATGTACACTAGTCTCTTTATACTGTCTTATAGTTACATGTTGGTAAAGCCCTTAGGATATGTACTTGACTACCTGGACTGTGATGCAGATCATACTAGTAGGGACATGGTAGTCCATAAGTACATCCTTCAAGGTCCCTAGTCATGGGTGTATTGAGACGGGGCATCGATATACCAGAGTAGACTAGCGTATACGCTTCTCGACCCATGTGATGGGCGATGGATGATCCCATATCCATTGGTGTTTGACATCAGAGATGGTATACGGGTGCTCAGTGGAGACTGGGTACACTGGACGGACTCGCCGAGAACTCCCAGATGGTATTATACCTCACGTCAGATGGCAGTTCTCGGGTGACACTTATACAGGTTAGTCTGTAGACCCGAGATCGTCATAGAGTCTTGTGTGATTCCCACTGTTCTTTGATCTCCACCTTACCACGTCCATGAGGGCGTGCAAAACGGTGGTCTTTGGGTACAGTCCCGAGTCACATGGAGGCAATGAGCGATAGGAGGGGTTTCGTCTCTCCCGGTATTGGGGGTTGATGTTGCGCTGTGCTCGATTGGCCGTAACAGGGAAGTCCCTGGCCAGGGCTGATCAGAGATTTGCTGGTAAGTGTTACCAGTAGTTTCTCGACCCGTTATGAGCCTCACATCGGCACGACTTATCGGGTTATTGGGGTCTGACGTATACCACCCCTAGACTTGATATGCGACATATCAGACGAAGAGACCGGACTGTACGGTAAGTGTTACTGGTCGGATTCGCAGGAGTGTGAGCGGGCTAGCTCGTCGATCTTCTGATCGCTCAATACCCGGGTGGCCGTTACGTTTAGCAGACCGCTTGCGGCTTGTGGATGCTTGATATGATCATCATCTGCTACCGGCGTATTGACGAGTCTTTAGAGTCCTACACAGAGGTTTCCTGGCTCAAGCGAAACGAAATAGGAGCGCATATGAGATATGTGCGGGACCGAGAATAACACGTGTATGTGATACCGCATTTTATTCTCGCGATAAATGTTTCCATTGGTTATATTCGATATGACCTAGTTATCGAATTGTTCATTCGATAAATCGATACATTGGATACTAGTCGGTTATGTGCGACATGACCGGATCATTGAATCAAATGTTGATTTAATGATTTAATGTATAATTATATATTTGATATATTACTTTGCATTAACTAGTATTGGTTCACTTTAAACGGATTTTTCTCACTTGGATTGCACATTGTATATGTGATATACTTTTGTGCACCTTTTTGTATCATGTTTGATGATACTTGATCATATGGTTAAGTGAATAGAATTAAACCATGGTTATTATGATTATTAGGGTTTTGCATATTTATTTATTCATTTATTTGTTTATTCATTGATTTGGATAAGTTTAAAAAGGAATGGTGGCTTTCCTTGTCTTTTTGTTGAAGCTTCATGTAGCTTTGACTCATGCTTAACCCTAACCCATCCATTAACCATGGTAGATTCTCTACACTTAACCCTAGTAAGAATTATGATAAGTATTACATTTTCTTTTTATTTTAAAAGAGACTTATCATATTTCTTTCTTGATCTTCATCTTCTTCTTCAACAAAAGCTCAAGGTCCATCAATGGCAACTTGAGCTTGAGAGTGAGAAATCCAATTCTAAAGAGAACCCACCTCCTATTTCTTCATCCTCTACCTCTAGCCAAGTTGTAGAGTGTGTTTTCTTCACAAGTTTCATCACTTTGTGAAGTAGGAGCTTGAACTTGCGATGCCTCGACGTAGATCGTCTTTGACACGAAGCCGGCGACCTAGCTCACCCGATTCTCCGATGAAGCCGACGCTAGAGCCCGGAGTTCGACATGGACAGCGAGGAGACTTCGTTGCGGAGCCGTGGAGGTGGATATCCGGATCTACAAAGGTTGTAATTTCCATATCCAAGTAGTTAAGTATTAACTAGATTATCTTTTCGCCTAAATATCTAGTCTAAGATCCGTAGTCTAGGGTTTCTCGGCACCATTTTTCTTTAAATTGGCATGCTCGATGCCTTGTGAGACCTTACTAGAGTGCCTAGGAACCCTACAGTGGTATCAGAGCCTAGCTAGAGCCTTAGGCGAAGTCTAGACGGAGTTTGAAACCCGGACGAACCGAAAACCCAACCCCAAAATAGCTCTCTGGAAATTTTCCGAATTTGTGGTTTTTTGTCAATTAAAAATGCCTAAAAAAATCAGCAATAAAATCTAAGAATTACTGTGTAAAAATTTTCCTGTGAACAGTAAATTCTGCGGCGGAACCGCGGCAGAAGCATGACTTCTGCGGCGGTTCCGTGGCTCCTTCATGACGTCAGCCCCACTTCTTTGCACAGTAATACCTGATTTATTATTCTGAGTTTTCTGGGAATTTTAATTTGACTCCAGGTATGAGTATTCTGGGGTTGTATTGGGAATTGTCGATTCGATCGGATTATCGAATTTTGTCTATGTGTTTTCCGGATATTTTTTGGGTATGTTAAAAAGTTCGACCGGATATAAATACCCAATCTTTCCCCTGCCAAAAATATCCAAGTGTTGGATTATTGTGTGGTTTAAGGACGTTCTGAGTAGTGCAAGTAACGCGATGGTCCCTCTAGAAGACAACAAACCTTAACTCGATTATGTGACCATCTTGAACTGCCCTTTGAACCTTCGGGTTTGGGGCAGTACGGCGTGCCACATGTGAGGCGTTGGCTTGACCCTTCTACGGCTGGACCGTTGGTACTGAGGCATGAAACGAATGTCTTTGAACCTATTTCATGTGTTGGATGGTTTCGGGAAAACTTGGGTGTTCGAATGTTCGATCGGAAAGTTTAATATATTCTATTTATCTGGAATTGGATACAATAATTGGAATTCACAAACAGTTATGAGATAACTGGATGAATGTTATAAATCTAGCAGTTTAGTCCCATACGATATTGAAAAGAGTTTTCGATAATGAGACTAAAATGCGGGGTTTGTAACTGTTAGGCATGTGATGTCTAAAGAGGTTGCGGATTCCAACTGTTGTAGTTTTACACTTTCTTTTCTGTGACCGTAAGTGTAGTATGTTCATATCGCCGGTTTCGTTGCTATACGTCAACGACAATTGGGGTATGCATACTTACTTACGTTGATGACATGTGATGTTATGTGTTGCTGGATATGTTATATTGGATCGTCGTGTTAGAATAGCCGGGGGGCTTTTATGTGAGATGAGTGTTTTACATTTTCATTCATGTAAAAACTTGTATGTAATATTCTTTTATTTGGGGCACTTCCAGGTAGCGGAAGTTGTCACCCTTTGTATATTATTTACTTTTCCGCATTAGGATAGACCCAAGGAGGGGAGCACAAGTAACCGGGTTCTGGGGTCCAGTGGGAGACCAACTCGAGGAGTCGAGTCCGGGTCTCCTAACCCTAGAATTGGCAGGGTTGCTTACCGCTCTCGTAGGGGTCTAGGGGTGTGGGATTGGCTATTCATCACTACCGTGGAATCCGTGTTTTATACTGGCTCGTATTGAAAACACGGACGTCCTAGTATATCCAATATTTCATATGTTTATTCTGCTGCGATATTTGTGTTGTGATGTTCTCTGATGGATATAGTATATAGTATATATGATATATTATATAGTCGTTACTTATGTTTTACACCCGCGCTAGCCCTGCCCTGCTCTGTCGTTAGTTACCTAACCTAACGGTGCACGAGGGGACATCGAGGCGAATGCGGATGGCATAAGTGTACGTCATATCTATCTGTGATGTTTAGGTATTTAAATGATGGGACTTCATTAATGTGATTAATGAAAGATAAGAAACCTAAGATGTTGTAGAATCAGATTTTAAATATAACAGGTAGCTACAGTTCTTGCTTTGCACAGCGGTATATATGATATACCCTGCACCTTATTCGATGAGGAAAGGACCGAGATCCCTTCACCGGGAGTGACTCCTTTAGCAATAATTGGCAGATGCTACACACTCGGTTTGCTTTTGACTGCTTTTGGGTTTTTGCTTTGCACAGCAATATATATGATATATCCCGCACCTCATTCGACGAGGAAAGGACCGAGATCCCTTCACCGGGAGTGACTCCTTTAGCAAAACTAGAAAAGCCTCAAAATCACTCCATTTCAAAACATCATTTGATTCTACAACGATATCAAGTTCATTACGCTCATGGTTTTTATGAAAAACCTGCGTAGCCCTCCGTCATTTCAGATAAGTATTAGTTAGTATTCGTGCTGCGGTAGTTTGGCCTCCGTCAAGGCGCAGTGTACGGTAGCTAACTAGTGCTTATCTGCTTGCATATGATGCGATTGGATTAGGGTATTCGTACGGCGTTGTTTGGCCTCCGTCAAGGGTCGTGCGGGTGGGTTTAATTCAATCAGGAAATGACGGGTTGAACTTGACTAGCACACTATGGGTTGTTTGGCCTCCGTCAAGGTCATAGGATGCTAGGGGCAAAATATTATCGGGAATTTCAAGTGTTGAAATTTGCAATGAGATTGCATACCTTCTATGAGATAGTTGGATCCCGATACCCGCTGCGAGTAAGAGTTACTCCTGGGAGAGTTTTACACATAACAATTAGCCGATCAAGTAGGTGTCTAGAAAGGTGTCAACGAGGTTACGCCTCTGGGAAAACGAGGTTCACATTAATTAGGTTCGTGCGAAAGCACGGGGGACCTCCCTCAAAGTACCGACACTGGCCTGGCTGAAAGATTGGCGAACTTGTAGTGTGTAATTAATCCCGGCTAGTCTTTCCTTTTAGGGTTTGGAGGAAGATTTGATAAAAAGCAGTGGGAGCCATCCTGATTAGATAAGATAATAACCAATCTGATCTTGCACGAGCATACGCTAAAGTGTTTTCTTCTCTCTCTCTCCAGGTAGCGACCATTTCATGCCCTAATAAAGATAATAATATGGATGTATTGGCCGAACCCACATGTTATACTGTGCTGGGGAACGTTGGTTCCGTTCATTCTTATAAGAGTTATAGGAATGAACAGGATATAGGGGAATACCAGGATTCCCATGCCACCCGAATGAAGAAAGTACATGTTGATGCATTTTCTTCGGGTGTGTTCGTTACTGAGAACTGTTTCTCCATTTGCTCTACGTCCTGGGTATTGGATACCGGGTCAGGATCCCATATATGTAATCAGTTACATGGGCTTAAGAAAGGTAGAGAACTTGGAGAAGGTGATAAAGACATAAGAGTTGGAAATGGTGCAATTGTTGCAGCTAAGACTGTCGGGGAATATCACCTTGTATTACCAACTGGTAACACATTGGTTCTGAACGAATGCTATTACATGCCGAACCTGATATGCAACATTATATCGGTCTCTTTATTAAGTAAAGAGGGATATAATTTTGTGTTACAGGACAATGTTATGAACATTTTCCATAACCAAAAGTTGGTTGGATCAGGCACGTTATGCAATGGCATTTATGTTCTAAATCAATCAACAGTTCTGAGCATAACAAACACAAACAAGAGGAAGAGTTCTGAACTCAACGAATCCTTCTTGTGGCATTGTAGACTGGGTCACATCAATACGACACGACTAGCTAAGCTGCATAAGGATGGATATTTGAAACCATTCGAATTTTCATCTTATGACACTTGCCAGTCATGTCTCAAAGGCAAGATGACCAAAACTCCGTTTACGGGACACGGAGAAAGAGTTACCGAACTCTTGGGACTGATACATAGTGATGTATGTGGTCCCATGTCTACACATGCCAGGGATGGTTCTTCATACTTCATTACATTCACTGACGATCTCTCTAGATTCGGATATGTGTTCCTGATGAAACACAAATCAGAAGCTTTTGAGAAATTTAGGGAATATAGACAAGAAGTTGAGAACCAAACCGGAAAAAGTATTAAAATCCTTCGATCTGATCGAGGAGGAGAATACTTAAGCAATGAATTCCTGGACTTCCTAAAAGAGAATGGGATTCTCTCTCAGCTGACTCCTCCATATACACCACAGCACAACGGTGTATCGGAGCGGAGAAATCGCACCCTATTAGATATGGTGCGCTCTATGATGAGTACAGCTGAGTTACCTATTTCCTTCTGGGGATATGCACTGGAGACTGCTGCATACCTACTGAATAGAGTTCCGACCAAATCAGTGCCTACCACTCCATATGAGATATGGAATGGCAAGAGACCATGTCTTAATTTTATTCAGATATGGGGTTGTCCGGCCTATGTTAAAACACAAAATCCGGACAAGCTCGAGGCAAGGTCTGTTCTATGTAAGTTTGTTGGATATCCCAAACATTCGCGAGGGTATATCTTCTACCACTCCGAGGAACAAAAAGTGTTTGTTTCTCGATATGTCACTTTCTTAGAAAAAAGTTTTCTTATGAAACAAATAAGTGGCATTGAGGTAGAACTGGAAGAGGTTCCAGCAATACAGACTACAACAGAAGATTTGGTTGAACCAGAGGATTCCGTAGTTCCCGATGAACCCCAGCCTCTTCGCCGATCTAGTAGGGTTCCTCGCCAACCTGAGAGATACTACGGTTTTCTCATTGATGGTGGCAGTGAGGATTGAATCATGGAGGATGATGACCCAACTAGCTTCGAGCAGGCCATCACGAGTGGGGACTCAGTGAAATGGCTGGATGCTATGCGGTCCGAGATGGATTCCATGTACACCAACAAAGTATGGACTTTGGAAGTTGCTCCTGAAGGGGTAAAACCCATTGGGAGCAAGTGGATCTTCAAGAAGAAACTTGGTGTAGATGGGAAAGTGGAGACTTTCAAAGCTAGACTTGTAGCAAAGGGTTTTCGTCAAAGACCAGGTGTGGACTATGACGAAACCTTTTCTCCAGTGGCTATGCTTAAATCCATCCGAATCATGCTTGCCATTGCTGCCTTTCATGACTACGAAATCTGGCAAATGGATGTTAAGACCGCCTTTCTAAATGGTGATTTAGAAGAGTGCGTGTACATGACTCAGTCAGAGGGCTTCGTAGACAGTGGGAGCAGCGGGAAGGTGTGCAAGCTGCTTAAATCCATTTATGGATTAAAGCAAGCATCGCGGAGTTGGAACATCTGCTTTGACGTCGTTATCAAAGAGTTTGATTTCGTCAAAAATCCAGATGAACCTTGTATCTACAAGAAGGTAGCAGAGAGTAAGATTGTCTTCCTCGTATTGTACGTGGACGACATACTCTTGATAGGAAATGATATTCCTATGCTGCAATCGGTCAAGCTCTTCTTATCACAAAGATTCTCAATGAAAGATCTAGGTGATGCCTCCTGCATATTGGGAATCAGGATCTATAGAGATAGATCCAAAAGGATATTGGGATTGTCCCAATCCAGGTACATTGACACCATACTAAAGAGGTTTAGTATGGAAGAGTCCAAGCGTGGGAATTTGCCCACGATCTCTGGAGTCACTCTCTCCAAAGAGATGTCTCCCAAGACTGATTTGGAGAGAGCTCGCATGCAAGGGATACCCTATGCTTCGGCAGTAGGCTCTATCATGTATGTGATGCTATGTACCAGACCCGATGTAGCATACTCACTAAGTGTAGTGAGCAGGTATCAAGCTGATCCTGGAGAGAGTCACTGGACAGCTGTGAAGAGCATTCTCAAGTACTTGCGAAGGACTAGAGATATGTTCTTGGTGTATGGTAACGGAGAACTCCAAGTGGAGTCCTTTACCGATTCCAGCTTCCAGAGTGATAAGGACGACTCTAAGTCACAGTCGGGTTTTGTCTTTAGCCTTTACGGAGGGGCCGTTAGCTGGAAAAGTTCCAAGCAGGAAACCGTGGCAGACTCGACGATGGAGGCTGAATACATCGCTGCCAACGATGCTGCTAAAGAAGCTGTCTGGATCAAGAAGTTCATTTCTGAACTTGGAGTGGTTCCATCCATTGAGCGTCCAATACCTTTGTATTGCGACAACAATGGAGCGGTGGCTTTAGGCAAGGAACCCAGGTCCCATCAGCGATCCAGGCATATTCTGAGGCGGTATCACCTGATCCGGGAGATAGTTGATCGCCGGGAGATCGAGGTCAGGAGAGTTGACACGAAGAACAACACGGCGGATCCACTCACGAAGGCCATTCCCCAGATACAGTTTGAGAGACTCTTCGGGATGCTCGGTATGAGATACTACAGCAGCTGGCCCTAGTGCAAGTGGGAGATTGTTAGTTGTATGTATGCCCTAGAGGCCAGTATTTTACAGATTATGTATATTATATTGGATGCTTGGACATATATAGAGATGACTTTCTTGCTCGACATGATATTATGCTATCTGGTTACTCTTTATCTTAACATGTACACTAGTCTCTTTATACTGTCTTATAGTTACATGTTGGTAAAGCCCTTAGGATATGTACTTGACTACCTGGACTATGATGCAGATCATACTAGTGGGGACATGGTAGTCCATAAGTACATCCTTCAAGGTCCCTAGTCGTGGGTGTATTGAGACGGGGCATCGATATACCAGAGTAGACTAGCGTATACGCTTCTCGACCCATGTGATGGGCGATGGATGATCCCATATCCATTGGTGTTTGACATCAGAGATGGTATACGGGTGCTCAGTGGAGACTGGGTACACTGGACGGACTCGCCGAGAACTCCCAGATGGTATTATACCTCACGTCAGATGGCAGTTCTCGGGTGACACTTATACAGGTTAGTCTGTAGACCCGAGATCGTCATAGAGTCTTGTGTGATTCCCACTGTTCTTTGATCTCCACCTTACCACGTCCATGAGGGCGTGCAAAACGGTGGTCTTTGGGTACAGTCCCGAGTCATATGGAGGCAATGAGCGATAGGAGGGGTTTCGTCTCTCCCGGTATTGGGGGTTGATGTTGCGCTGTGCTCGATTGGCCGTAACAGGGAAGTCCCTGGCCAGGGCTGATCAGAGATTTGCTGGTAAGTGTTACCAGTAGTTTCTCGACCCGTTATGAGCCTCACATCGGCACGACTTATCGGGTTATTGGGGTCTGACGTATACCACCCCTAGACTTGATATGCGACATATCAGACGAAGAGACCGGACTGTACGGTAAGTGTTACTGGTCGGATTCGCAGGAGTGTGAGCGGGCTAGCTCGTCGATCTTCTGATCGCTCAATACCCGGGTGGTCGTTACGTTTAGCAGACCGCTTGCGGCTTGTGGATGCTTGATATGATCATCATCTGCTACCGGCGTATTGACGAGTCTTTAGAGTCCTACACAGAGGTTTCCTGGCTCAAGCGAAACGAAATAGGAGCGCATATGAGATATGTGTGGGACCGAGAATAACGCGTGTATGTGATACCGCATTTCATTCTCACGATAAATGTTTCGATTGGTTATATTCGATATGACCTAGTTATCGAATTGTTCATTCGATAAATCGATACATTGGATACTAGTCGGTTATGTGCGACATGACCGGATCATTGAATCAAATGTTGATTTAATGATTTAATGTATAATTATATATTTGATATATTACTTTGCATTAACTAGTATTGGTTCACTTTAAACGGATTTTTCTCACTTGGATTGCACATTGTATATGTGATATACTTTTGTGCACCTTTTTGTATCATGTTTGATGATACTTGATCATATGGTTAAGTGAATAGAATTAAACCATGGTTATTATGATTATTAGGGTTTTGCATATTTATTTATTCATTTATTTGTTTATTCATTGATTTGGATAAGTTTAAAAAGGAATGGTGGCTTTCCTTGTCTTTTTGTTGAAGCTTCATGTAGCTTTGACTCATGCTTAACCCTAACCCATCCATTTACCATGGTAGATTCTCTACACTTAACCATAGTAAGAATTATGATAAGTATTACATTTTCTTTTTATTTTAAAAGAGACTTATCATATTTCTTTCTTGATCTTCATCTTCTTCTTCAACAAAAGCTCAAGGTCCATCAATGGCAACTTGAGCTTGAGAGTGAGAAATCCAATTCTAAAGAGAACCCACCTCCTATTTCTTCATCCTCTACCTCTAGCCAAGTTGTAGAGTGTGTTTTCTTCACAAGTTTCATCACTTTGTGAAGTAGGAGCTTGAACTTGCGATGCCTCGACGTAGATCGTCTTTGACACGAAGCCGGCGACCTAGCTCACCCGATTCTCCGATGAAGCCGACGCTAGAGCCCGGAGTTCGACATGGACAGCGAGGAGACTTCGTTGCGGAGCCGTGGAGGTGGATATCCAGATCTACAAAGGTTGTAATTTCCATATCCAAGTAGTTAAGTATTAACTAGATTATCTTTTCGCCTAAATATCTAGTCTAAGATCCGTAGTCTAGGGTTTCTCGGCACCATTTTTCTTTAAATTGGCATGCTCGATGCCTTGTGAGACCTTACTAGAGTGCCTAGGAACCCTACATAACTATCTCATAGGAGGTATGCAATCTCATTTTAAATTTCAACACTTGAAATTCCCGATAAAATTTTGCCCCTAGGAATTTATAACCTTAACATAGTCAACAAATCATAATTGCTAGCCAAGTTCAACCCGTCATTTCCTGATTGAATTAAACACACCTGCACGACCCTTAACATAGTCAACAAAGTCGTACAACTACCCTAATCCAATCACATCTCATGTTTTAGTAGATAAGTACTAATTAGCTACCGCACACTACGCCTTAACATAGTCAACAAACGTAGCACGAATACTAACTAGTCTTTATCTGAAATGACGGAGGGGTACGCAGGTTTTTCAGAAAACCATGAGCGTAATGAACTTGATATCGTCGTAGAATCATGTGAAATGTTGAAATGGGGTGTTTTTGTAGCTTTCATTAGTTTTGCTAAAGAGGTCACTCCCGGTGAAGGGATCTCGGCTCTTTCCTCATCGAATAAGGTGCAGGACATATCATATATATCACTGTGCAAAGCAAAACTCTAAAAGCAATCAAAAGACAAACCGAATTTTTTAGCATCTTCCAGTTTCGCTAAAGAGGTCACTCCCTGTGAAGGGATCTCGGCTTTTTCCTCATCGAATAAGGTGCAGGGTATATCATATATACCGCTATGCAAAGCAAAACTGTAGCTACCCTTTTTATAAAGTTTTGATTCTACAACATCTTTTAGGTTTCTTTGCTTTTTATTAATCTCATTAATAAAAAATCCCATCAGCTTATGCTTCCTAAGCATCACAGAAGAAACGAAAGCAGTAATATTTATATATCAGCATATATATATATATATAGTATAAGCATTCGTCTCAGGCAGTAATATGATCTCGTTACAGAACATTGCATCAGAAGAACATATATGAAATATTGGATATACTAGAACGTCCGTGTTTTCAATACGAGCCTGTATAAAACACGGATTCCACGGTTGCGATGAATAGCCAAACCCACATCCCTAGACCCCTACGAGAGCGGCAAGTAACACTGCTAATTCTAGGGTTAGGAGACCCGGTCTCGACTCCTCAAGATGGCCTCCCACTGGACCCTAGAACATGGTTACTTGTGCTCCCCTCCATGGGTCTACCTAATGCGGAAAAGTAAATAATATACTAAGGTGACATCAACCTCATCCCGGAAGTGCCCCAATAAAAGAATATTACATACAAATGAATTTTACATGAATGAAAATAAAATCCCTCATCTCACATAAAAACCCCGGCTATTCAGAACACAACGATCCAATAAAACATATCACAGCAACACATAATATCATATATCATCAACGTAAGTAAGTATGCATACACCGATCATCTTTGTCGTATAGCAACGAAAACCGGCAATACAACTACATACTACACTTACGGTCACAGAAAAGAAATTATAAAACTACAATATTTGGAATCCATAATCACTTTAGACATCGTAAATCTGAAATATCACATACTTCGCATTTCGTGCCTAACTCTATGAATTCCACATATTGTATCACATTCTAGACAAATAGACAGTATTAAACTTTTCGAACAGATAATCAAATACCCAAGATTTTCTCTATAGCTCAACAGTTGAGCAGAGTTCAAAAATTCCAAAATACGTCACAGTAGCAACGGTCCAGCCGTAGAAAGGTCAAGCCAACGCCTCACATGTGGCACGCCATACTGCCCCAAACCCTAAGGTTCAAAGGGCAATTCAAGACGATCACATAATCGAGTTAAGGTTTGTTGTCTTCTAGAGGGTCCGTCACATCACGTGCACGGTTTTCCGAAAGATTTAAAACCCGATAAAAATTCAACACTTGAAAGTTTTTCGTGCCTGGAAAAAATGAGTTATTGATATCCGTTCGAACATTTTAACAGTTTCTAAATATCCGGAAATAATAACGAATTTAAATATTCTGATCGAATCTACAATTACAAAATAAACCCCAGAATATTGAAAACTTCAGTCAGAATAAAAAATACCCTGAAAATTTACAAACAGAAAAAAGAATTACTGTGAAAAAAGAAGAGTCTTTTTAAACAGTAGTGCCGCGGATCCACGGCCCAAGAAAGGTACGGCCGCGGTTCCGCGGCTCTCTGTAGGGATGACGCCATCATTTTTCACACATATTCTTGAATTTACCTGCTGATTTTTTTAGGTATTTTTAATTCAGAAAAATCCCAGTTTTTAGAAAAAGTCCAGAGAGGGGTTTTATTTTGTCGGTTCGGGTTCGATCGGAGTTTTAATTTAGTAAACACGTCGCCTAATGCTCTAGCTAGGCTTTGATACCACTGTAGGGTTCCTAGGCACTCTTGTAAAGGTTCATAAAGCATCATACAAGCCCGAATAAAATTTTAGATGTGCCGAACAACCCAAAGCCGGGATCTTTGCTAGATTATTAGGGTTTAACATGCAAGATAACATCTTTACTACTAAGTGTGAGGGATTACAACCTTTGTAGTCCGCTCCTTTGCTTCACAATCTCCGAGTAGGAGTCCCTTCACCGCGATCCATGATCTCCCGGACTCAAGAGAGGCTCCACGACTCGAACGATCCATGAAAGCTTGTCGTATTCCTTTTCTCCGATGATCTACGTCAAAGTTGCAATAGCTCAAGCTCTCTCGCTCTAATGAGGTGAAAACCCTAATCTAATAGGCTAGATTAGATGAGGATGATGGAGTAGTATTTATGCTTTCTTTTTATATCATTTTCTCATAAGAAATCATCACAAAAGAAATCACAAGTGAGCTCACTCAAAAACTCAAGAGAGAAGAAGATGAAGAATAATGGGATAATTCCTTTTGTGATGAATAGTAGATAAGAATATATGATTGATATGGAACCATGGTCAAGGATGATAGGCTTAACCTTTGTAGAGAATAAACTAGAGCTAGGGTTTGGTTAGGTTAAGAATGAGTCAAGGATAAGTATCAACCATAATATCTTAACCAAGATAAAAGGAAATCCTTCTAGAATAATCAAGAAGGAGTTAACCCTAATCAAACCCTAATCTCTTTTTATCATCCCTAAACATGTTTCATAATAAATCATATCATGTCACAATAATATATATCACATATATATTATATATTTGCAACAAAAGAAAATAATACAATTAACATATATCGCATATATATCAATGTATTAATCCGGTGAGAAAATGAAATAATAAAGCGAGCCAATATTAGATAATGTAATACAATATATCATATATATCATTATACATTAAATCATCGAATCAACACTTGATCCGACGATCCGGCTATATCGAATATAACCGACTAATATATCATGTACCGATTCATCGAATCAACACTTGATCTGATATCCCGATTCATATCTAAAATATCATGAGAATATAATACGGTATCTCATATCGCAATATCCTCGGTCCTGCACATATCACATATGTGCCTCTACTCCGTTTTGCCTGAGCCAAGAAACCTCTGTGTAGGACTATAAAGAATCGTTAATACGCCGGTAGCAGGTGATGATCATATCAAACACCCACAAGCTGCAAGCGGTCATCTAAACTTAACAGCCACCCAGGTATTGAGCGATCAGAAGATCAACAAGCTAGCCTGTCCGTTCTCCTGTGAATCCAATCAGTAACACTCCCGTACAGTCCGGTCTGTTCGTCTGATATGTCGCATATCAAGTCTAGGGGTGGTATACGTCAGACCCCAGTAACCGATAAGTCGTGTCGATGTGAGGCTCATAACAGGTCGAGAAACTACTGGTAACACTTACCAGTATATCTCTATATCAGCCCTGGCCAGGGACTTCCAGTTATAGCCAATCGAACACAGCACAACATCAACTCCCTATACCGGGAGAGACGAATCCCCTCCTATCGCTCATTGCCTCCATGTGATTCGGGACTGTACCCAAAAGCCACCATTTTGCACGCCCTCTTGGACATGGTAAGGTGGAAATCAAAGCACAGTAGGAATCACACAAGACTCTATGACGATCCTAGATGTCAAACACCGATGGATATGGGATCATCCATCGCCCATCATATGGGTCATGATGCGTATACGCTAGTCTAATTGTTAGTTGTATGTATGCCCTAGAGGCCAGTATTGTACAGATGATGTATATTATATTGGATGCTTGGACATATATAGAGATGACTTTCTTACTCGATATGATAGTATGCTATCTGGTTGCTCTTTATCTTAACATGTATACTAGTCTCTTTAAACTGCCTTATAGATACACGTTGATAAAGCCCTTAGGATGTGTACTTGACTACCTGGACTATGATGCAGATCATACTAGTGGGGACATGGTAGTCTATAGGTACATCCTTCAAAGTCCCTGGTCGTGGGTGTATCGAGACGGGGCATCGATATACCAGTGTAGACTAGCATATACGCTTCTCGGCCCATGAGATGGGCGATGGATGATCCCATATCCATTGGTGTTTGACATCAGAGATGGTATACGGGTGCTCAGTGGAGACTGGGTACACTGGACGGACTCACCGAGAACTCCCAGATGGTATTATACCTCACGTCAGATGGCAGTTCTTAGGTGACACTTGTACAGGTTAGTCTATAGACCCGAGATCGTCATAGAGTCTTGTGTGATTCCCACTGTACTTTGATCTCCACCTTACCACGTCCATGAGGGCATGCAAAACGGTGGTCTTTGGATACAGTCCCGAGTCACATGGAGGCAATGAGCGATAGGAGGGGTTTCGTCTATCCCGGTATTGGGGGTTGATGTTGCGCTGTGCTGGATTGGCCGTAACAGGGAAGTCCCTGGCCAGGGCTGATCAGAGATTTGCTAGTAAGTGTTACCAGTAGTTTCTTGACCCGTTATGAGCCTCATATCGGCACGACTTATCGGTTATTGGGGTCTGACGTTTACCACCCCTAGACTTGATATGCGACATATCATACGAACAGACCGGACTGTACGGTAAGTGTTGCTGGTTGGATTTACAGGAGTGTGAGCGGGCTAGCTCGTCGATCTTCTGATCGCTCAATACCCGGGTGGCCGTTACGTTTAGCAGACCGATTGCGGCTTGTGGGTGCTTGATATGATCATCACCTGCTACCGGCGTATTGACGAGTCTTTAGAGTCCTACACAGAGGTTTCCTGGCTCAAGTGAAACGAAATAGGAGCGCATATGAGATATGTGCTGGACCGAGAATAATGCGTGTATGTGATACCGTATTTCATTCTCGCGAAGAATGTTTCGATTGGTTGTATGCGATATAACCTAGTTATCGAATCAAAAATTGATTCGATAAGTCGATTCATTTGATACTTGTCGGTTATGTGCGACATGACCGGATCATTGAATCAAGTGTTGATTTAATGATTTAATGTATAATTATATATTTGATATATTACTTTGCATTAACTAGTATTGGTTCATTTTAAAAGGATTTTCTCACTTGAAGTGCACATTGTATATGTGATATATTTTGTGTGCACTTGATTGTATCATGTTTGATGATACATACTTACTTGGCTTTGTGCAAAGAATTAAACCATGGTTATGATAATGGTTAGGGTTTTGAGTTATTTACTTATTTATTTATCCATTCTTTTATGAGAAATAGATAAAAGGAAAACAAAATGGTTTCTTTTTATCATGAAGCTTGTTGAAGCTTCATGAAGCTTTGACTAAAGTGACCATTTTGTCTTCATCCTTAACCCTAACCATTCCCACTAACCATGGTCTATTCTCTACACCTAACCAAGGTTAGAAGATGATAAGTATTCATTTTATTATTCTTTTCAAGAATAACTTATCATATTCTATCTTCTTCATCATCTTCTTCTTCAAGAAAAAGCTTGCCACCTTTAATGGCATCTTGAGCAAAATTGTGAGAAATCCAATTCTAAAGTGAACCCACCTCCTATTTCTTCACCCTCTGCCTCTTGCCAAGTAGTATAGGGTGTTTTCTTCACAAGTTTCACAACTTGGTGAAGTTGGAGCTTGATCTTGTGTAACCTCGACGTAGATCATCTTCGACATCGTAGCCGACGACTAGTCCGCTCATTTTCTCCGATGAAGCCGATGCAAGAGTCCGGGATTCGAGATGGACAGCGAGGGGACGACTACGTGGAGCTAAGGAAGTGGATAACCGGATCTACAAAGGTTGTAGCTTCTTATTTTTAGTTAAGTTGTTAACTAGTTTAATGTTTCGCCTAAAATTCTAGTTAACGATCCGTATTAGAGTTTCTCGGCACTTGTAAAATTTAAAATTGGCATGGTTGATGCCTTGTGAGACCTCTTGAGAGTGCCTAGGAACCCTACAGTAATCTGGTGTATCGATGCCCCGTCTCGATATACCCTCGACTAGGAACATTTATAGGATGTACTCATCGACTACCGTGGCCCCACTAGTATGATCTCATCATAATCCCTGTAGTCGAGTACAGATCCTAAGGGCTTTATCAACATGTGAGAGAAAGACAGTAAACTAATACATGTCAACATGTTAAGATAAAGTGAAACCAAATAGCATACTATCATGACGAGCAAGAAAGTCCTCTCTTTATATATCCAAGCATTCATCATAATATACATCATATGTACAACAATGGCCTCTAGGGCATATACATAACTAACAAATGCGCGGTTTTCCCATGATGTATGAGTCGTCCACCATGAGTTTTCATGATTGCTGTTGGATTTGGAAACCCGATTCGAGGAGTTGGATGAACCGTCTCAGGTACATGGTGGGCCCGGTATGGTACCCCGGGGCAAGAAGTTCGAGTTGTATTCGATGAGCCTGGCAGGGGAGCACTACCTACCGGTGATATTATTTGGACTCGTCGGTTATCCGGAGGATACCGGCCGTAGTCATGAGATGATACAGGTTAGTCCGGACAGCCAGAGCCTGAGATATTGATATTTGAGGTTTGAGACACTGAGGTTTTGAGATTTGATGATACAGGTCAGTCCGGGCAGCCGGAGCCTGAGATATTGAGATATTGGGATTTATGTTTTATGTCGATGCTTGACCCGGATTTCTTAGTTGATTTCATCGGTGTTACTCGATTTATATACATACAGATATCTCTTTAAAAATAGAAATAGTTGTCTCACTCATTTCATTACCTTACTCCATACCTCATACATATGATATATTGCTACCTGAGGCACTGACACGAGCACTGGGATTTAACTTATGTTTAGATGTTTACCCTTGCCACATTTTCATACTTTAGACTTTATCATTTGAGGATATTACTGATCGTATGACCTAGGATTGCATCATACATACGATTTCTGCTCTGTAATGTTTTCTACTCACGAGTTGGCAACTCACCCCCGTTGTGCCATAGTTTCCTGCAGTTTTTGCCGTACAGGTTCCGTTACGGCTTTGCTGGCACACTGCTTCCTTTCCGGGTGATTTGGTATGGTAGGTAGGTTCACTTGCATCATGACCGCCTTTGTATTTATTTATATTCAGTTGTATCTAGAAACTCCATCAACCAAACATGTATTTATTGCAGACTTAGAGACTAGAGTTGTTATTCTTTCGACCTTAGAGTCGCGCGTTGTATTACTATGGATTTTATGCTGTTTTGAGTTTCATTTTCTGCTTTTCCTCGCCTTTGGCGTTGTATATTATATTTCTTGCGTAGTTGTGACCGTCGATTGATGATAAGCTAGCCCCCGCTAGGGGATGCCTTTTATCATTCATGTATATACTATCTTGTTGTACCCCGTTCGGGGCCAGTTTTTACAAGGGAAACTTTGCCGAAATTTTTTGAAAAGACTTGACGTTTTCAAAGCGCATAATTCGACATATGCTATTAAACGACTCGTTTTAAAATAAGTTTCTTCTTACCTAAAATGGTTTTAGATTTCTAGGCTTTTGGCTTACTTGAATTAGATGTGGTCCTGTAGACTTTATATGATTCAATTGCCGGTCACGGGCTATTTCGGGTCGTGACAGATTCTTAAACCTTCAGAATAGAATCTACAGTTTGTCGACGACACTATATTGACTGGATTTTGTGGGTGTAATCCGCTGAAAACGCTCAGGAGACAACACTCCTCCTGCTAGGGACACCTAGAGATTTAATGGCTTGTTGCACATGCTCACTGCAATCGTGTTCCCTGCGAAAGTGAGGCTAGGATTTTTTTTGTTTTTGCTCGGGACGAGCAAAAGTTAAGTTTGGGGGTATTTGTTTATCATAAAAAACTGCATTTTAATACCACTCATTTATTATCTATTTTGTTTATATTGGTACTATTAATTAGTGTCTGCTTAGTAATTACAGATTATAGGTATTCGTGATAAAATACTGAAAACACACTCAATATCACGGATATAGAGTTTGGGAACCGACACTGCAATCAGAAAATAAAACCGACCGATATTCAAAGAGCCCTTTTGCAATAATCATGTGTACACAATTTTGGTCCAACACAATACAAGTGTGCACTAGCTCTTTTGGGACATGGACTATGGTGGGGGCTGCCTTGGCACACTCATGACTTGTGCAAGTGGGCACAAGTGAGTATGATGTGTGTTAAATGCAAAAAGTTATGTTGTGATATAAACCTTCCAGTTTCCCTCCAAATCCCTGAATGCAAACCATGTTATTATAGACAAATCAAACGACACCAGAGAGAACATGGAGAGTAGTCAAGATCACTACACAAATACGAGCCCAATTGGCCACAATAAAACTGGTGAGAACCCCCTAATGACCCGGCGCCACCGGTCCCCCTTGCCCCTATCGTCTCATATTTTTCTCTGGTCATTTCTAGGCATCACTGTTTACCGCCAAAAACAGAGACGAAACAGCGTAGGTCGTCTTGCCTGAATTTTGGGGGCAGATGCTATTTGATTTTATCCGTCCACTTCTCCGAAGATGCCAAGTTGATTTATGGCACCATGTATCGGAGGTTTGGACAGATGCGGCTGTTGTAGCAGATTTCGTCAGATTCCCCCTCGTTGTAAAGAGTTTTTGATTGTGGGGATGCTCTTCCCTACAGGCGCAGGCCTCTGCAGTTAATTATGTTACTGCATCGTGGTCTGGTTTGTATACGGAGACTTCGTGTCATGTGTTTTTTTTTATTTTTTAGTTACCCGTGGATTGTATACGGAGACTAATTTATGTTGTCTCCCGTAGGGCGGGGATTAGTCCAGATCCGTATCTTCTTATATTTGGGGTTTGTTTTATTTTAAGGCTCGTTAATCTCGTTTGAGATTAAGAGCAACTTAAATATTTGTTGAGGATACATTAGTCTAATTTTAAACTAAGATCTACTCAACGGGGTTTTAGGATCATTTAGATCCAAAGAGAAAGCATTTGGGCTCTATCATCTTAGTTTAGGGACGTTGCGGTCCATTGTTAGTTTAAGGACATTACGGTCTATGTGAGTTTAAAGACATCATAGTCTGTAGGTTTTAAAGACATCATGGTCTGGTTTAAAGACATCCTAGTCTGTAAGGTTTAAAGACATCCTAGTCTGGTTTAAAGACATCATAGTCTATAAGATTTAAAGACATCATAGTCTGTATAGTTTCTAGTTATCGGGACCCGCCACCTCCCTGAAGACGTTGAAGAATTACAACGATATGAATCAGAAGTGTTAAGGGATGTACCCTTGAACCAATGTTGGTTGGGAGATCTATAGTCAGGTTTGGGACTAAGACCAATTAGAGAAACTATGAGCACATGGGCTTGCTTAATTTGAATTGGGGACTTATGGCCAACTTGGGCTCAGCCCACTCAGTTTTGAATAAAATGTTGAACATTTGTTTGGGCTCTGTCCCCTTTTATCCAACAATGCTGGGCGTTGATTTGGGTTCTGACACCTATTTTTCTTTTTGTCTTTTATTGAGTGTTGAACACTTTTTATGGCGCTGGGGCTTTATTTACATAGCGCTTTTTAATTCCTTAGTGCCCACATGAGGAGCACGCGGAGCTATAAGACCTTAGAATGCGATTAGTGTTAATTAAGCGATATTGCGGGTTTTTAGGAAAAAGTTTACCAAATCGGTTTCCTCACATTTTATAACAATTAATTAATATTTTATTATTATTTGTTATAGCTTACACACACTTGTGTATGTTAATGTGAAGGTTAGATAGTGTTAATCTTGTTTAGCAACCATAACACCTTAAGCTAATCTTTGCCTTGACTTAACCTTGCCCAAGATATTTGTGTGAGAAATATCTACTTTGTTTGGATTTGAGAGATAGAGAGAGAGGTGGCTAGGTGAGTCATGGAGGCTTTAATGAAGCATTAATGGTTGCTTTAATGGAGGTGAGGGAGAGAGTAAGAATAAGGATTTAGTTCACCCTACACTCACCTCTCATCATTATCTCTCTCTCACTCTCTCATTCTCTTTCACTCTCAATTATTCTTCATCCTCTCAAACTCTCAACTGAACCCTCACCATCCATTCACTAATCCTTGCAAAAACTTCATTAAACCTCAACAAATCACATCACAAGTCTTGTTTTTGTCTCTAAGATCACTTGGAGCTTGGAAAGCTAGGATCTTTTGAGCAAGTGTGGATAGGTATAATCTCTAAACTGTCAAATAGGTGTTATAATGTTGTGTAGCTTATTGATTATTGCTTAGAACACTTAAAGTATTGTTTCGTGCACATATCGGTTTTTTAGTGTCATATTAGATTCTCTGTGATCTGCTATGACCCAGGAATTTTACTGTAAAATCTAGCAGTGTAGTAGTGTTGTACTAGTGACCCTGAGTTTACACCTGAAGCACGAACCCCATAGGCTCGGATTTGGCCGGTGACAACCTAGGGAAATCCGGCGACATCGGTCCTTTGAGGTAGTTGGGGTTTGGTTTTTGTAGGGTAGCTGTTGTTCAGACCATAATATTGCCTTTATCATTCCCCTATTCTTATCCGTTTTAGAAATAAACAGGTACTCTTGACGCACTTTTGTTACATGTTACAGGATACAGGGCTTGGATACGAATACAGTGAAAAACACGAAGTTGATACAGAGAATAGACTTTTGACCAACAAGCAGACGGATCTTACTCAAGCCGAGACGAAGAACATTGCACGGTCCAAAAATGTTAAGTGAACGGTCAAAAGATACGTACAAGTTTTCACTGAAGATCTGGAGAAGAAACAGAAGCCAAAAATAGAAATTATGCATAAAAGTAAAAAGCCCAAGAAGCCCTAAATAAATACCTGAAGATTCATAGCCCAAGTCCTCAACATGGCCGCGGAACCGCGGCCAAACCCAGCCTGGCGCCGCGGTTCCGCGGCCATACAGAGCCCGTGTCGGTGCAATTTTAGTGCGTCGGTGCGTCGGTGTATATGTTAGGATTTTCAGGGGTCAAATCTGTAATTTCATATTTCCGAGAGTCTGTAACCCTAGATCTCCTGCTTTCCTATAAATTATATTCCCAGATCTGTAAAATGTATGCCTCTTTTCAATAAATAAAAGTTCAGAATTTCTGGGAATAATTATTCAGATCTCTTCTGTCTTCTACTTGGAGGGAGCCATCAAATCAATAGGTAACTTTTATTTCCTTGTCTTTATTTTCTAGTATATTTTATCATCCCCTAATGAGCGAGTAGTCTCCTCGCTTGTTAGGGTTAGCCCTAGGGAAAGGTTTGAGAGATGATATCTCTCACCCCTTTCATGCCATCTAAACCTAATAGTTAGAACTCCATGCATGCACGCACAACCGCTCCCTACGGCATCCTACCCTTCGAGGTAGCGATGAACCGTAGTATAAAGGGCCGGTTGCGCGTGTTTTCCATGGGGGTTAGGGTAATTATCAACAAAGGTAGAATGTGAATCTAGAGGAAGAAACATCTTCCCAAAAGATTCAGATCCACTTTATTGATAATTATCATAACATCTAACAGATCTAAAATACGGCAATGAAAGCGGTGAGGAAAAACATTAATCTTCAAAACTTCCCCTAAGCCTAACCCTAGCAAGACTCTTAATTAGATTAATTAGATCCAATTTTTATAGATTTTCATAAACCAACCAAAACGACAAAGCGAATCAACTCGTTAAAACACACTAAAGGAATTTACCCGTCTCTGTGGATCGACCCGCACTCACCGGCTAGCTGCGAAGCGACGCCGTTTCTGATTGCGGTAAACTCATATTTTTGACACTAATCAAATGGCGCCGTTGCTGGGGACGGCGTAATACTTCTTTTTGTGAATTTTCGGGTTGATATAAATTTTGAAAAATTATAAAAATCTGAAAATATTAAAAAATACAAAAATTATCAATTTTGATCTGTTTGAAGGGTGTATATTTTTGAATCTTGCAGGAACAGCGTCGAATCGCGGATCTGGAATTTTACAGAGGCCAAAACATAAATTGGTATATAAGAACAGAGAGGAATTGCAAGTCAAGAGCAGTGAAAATTTTTGCAGAGGCTGAACCCATCCCCTTGCCGCGCTTCCGCCGCAATAACTCCCATAGGCCGCGGTTCCGCGCTTGCATTGCCACGTCAGCCCTAAAAATTTGTATGGTTTGTTTTCTCTCCCTTTCCTCTGTAACCTCCATATCTCCACTATAAAAATTTTCTGCAGGAATTCTTTGCGTAAAAAGTCTTTCTCCCCCGTCTAAATAACAGATTTCTGCAGGTTTCTTTGCGCCGCGCTAAAAATTGATTGCAAGTGAAATTTTATTTGTTTTGCATAATTTAATTGGACTTTAAGGGGCTAATTGACCAAACTCAGATTGGGTGGGGATTTCATCACCCTTCCCAGGACCCCAGAAAACACCTAAGCATTTTGCATCGACACAATTAATTTAAAAAAAGACTAGACTCAGACCTAAGGACATCGAGCTCAATAGGAAAAGTACTAGTATAGGCATCGACCGTTTATCCTAACCGACATTGCGGTGTCTAGGCTAGTGGTTATTAATTAGGCCCACTGTAGTGGTGGTTCCTTCCCACTTACCTGGCCGTATTTGTCCGTGAAGAGGCGGTTTGAGGTCCTATTTCTAGCCTTAGTTAGGAGCTGTCTAGCAGACCTAGGCGACCCTAGATCTAGGCCTGATTGTGCATGTGCGGTTAATACATTTGTGTCACGAGTCCCATTTTCTAAAACCTATTTGCAAAACTCTCACATAAAAAAAAGGAAAAATCTTTTCAAAACTTGCACCTTGCCGCTAAGAAAACTTGCACCTCACTTCCACCATTTCTCCTTCACTGACGTTATCTTACCCCCACTTTCTGTTTTTCTATTTTTTCTGACTGCACTACCCTTTAGTGTATGTCATTTTGGACTAGGGATACTAACGCCCGATTAGTCCGTGTTTCGTTGGTACCGACCAACGAACCCTTCGGCGAACCCTTCGTCGACATTCCGTCCATTTCCTTACCTCCACATTCAAATTCTTCTTTCGAAGGTATGTCGGGACACAACCCCAACAATACCTTACCGACGGGAATGATTCTACCTCCGTTAGGTGCGAATAACCCGAATCTACCGCCTGTTGTAGCGCCCGCACGAGTTGCGCTCCAGGATCTCTTCTACCCCGTCCGCACTTCTTTACCTACATGTCTTTCACCCCCACCGGCAAATGGGGATAATTTTGAAATAAAACCACACTTCATCAATATGCTGCCTAAGTTTCATGGTTTGGAATCCGAAGATGCATATATTTTCATTAATAAATTCCAAAACGTTTGCGCCATGATGAAGACAACCCAATTAAGTGATGACGCAATAAGGCTAAGGGTCATTCCTTTTACCTTATGTGACCTAGCCGAGAAGTGGCTATACAGCACCGCATCACATTCCATTAGAAATTGGGACGAGTTTGTGAGAGCTTTTCTGAAAAAGTTCTATCCTCATCACAAAACTGCTAGAATCCGAAACGAGATTATACAATTTTCACAGCTTCCGTCCGAACCATTCTGGAAGTGCTTCGAGAGATTTAAAGACCTACTTGTTCAATGCCCTCATCATGGGATAGAAAGTTGGCAACTTTGCCAAACATTATACGAGGGATTGAACACAGCAACGAAGCAGTTGCTAGAAACAATATGTCAAGGTCATTTTCTCTCCAAGTCTAGCGACGAAGCTTGGCAGTTTCTTGAGGACCTTAGTGAGCAAACAATTCAGTGGGAGAGTACCAAGACCACATCATCTTCTTCAGTTGGTCAATCTAGGGCAGGCATACATCAAATAGATATGTCGATTGCTATGAAGGCCGAGATGGCCTCACTTATGAAAAAGCTAGAAGCTATTGAGACCAAAATCTCATCGTCTTCTCCTGCCCCTACTCTACCCACACGAACTGTTTGTGCTTGTTGTTCGAACCCGTCGCACCTAACCGAAGAGTGTCCTTATAATGCACCCATTCAAGGACAGGATCAAGTCAATGCTGCATTTCAGCAACGACAAAGAAACGATCTGTACTCTTCGACATACAATCAGGGGTGGAGGAGTCACCCAAATCAACAGTTCCAAGGGAATAATAATTTTCAAAGACCTCCTCCACAACAACAACAAGCACCCTCATAAACTCAAAACCAGCAACCTTTCCAACAACAACCTTGTACAAATCAAACGAACAACTTAGTTCAACCAAATGATGATAAGGTTAGCTCGCTCGAGAAGAGTCTAGAAGCATTTCTCAAGCAATCTACAGAATCCGCAGCAAGATTTGAAAGTTATGTTCAATCTTTAATGAATAACAATGCCTCACACGATCAAAGTATCAAATCTATTGAGGCACAAATTGCACAATTAACTGCTGCGTTGAGCGAGAGAGAAATGGGAAAGCTTCCATCTCAACCATTACCCAATCCCGGTCACACACAAAACGCATATCACAATCACAATGTAAATGCGGTGACCACGTTGAGATCAGGAAGAGAGTTGTAAAATAATGTGTGAACTAGTGATGACATCCCCGCCGGTGGTTCTTCTTCCCTTTTTTCATTTTCTTCACTTCCTTCTTCACCTTTTTCTTTAGAGCCTATTCTCCACCCTTCACACGGCTCTACTTCTTCTGACTCTAACGGACCCATTTCTCACAACACGAACACATCCACACTGGGATCCGTTCCTATTCCACATTCTACTCCACAGACTTTTGACTCAACAAATTTTCAGAATGCTCCATTCCCAAACAGGTTGAGTCCTAATAAACCAAATACACAAGTGGAGAAGATTGTGGAGATATTTAAGCAGGTTAGCATAAATATACCTCTCTTGGATGCCATCCAACAAGTCCCTTCATATGCGAAAATCTTAAAGGGCTTATGCACCTCGAAGAGAAAGGCATCTCAAGTACCCAAGAAAGTGCTAGTGGCTAGTGCAGTGAGCAATGCTATTAACCACCATCAAACCTTACCCCAAAAACGAAAGGACCCTGGCTGTCCTACGATTTCCATCACAATTGGGGATAAGAAAATTAATCGAGCACTTTTAGATCTTGGGTCTAGTGTTAACCTGATTCCCTACTCCGTGTACGAACAATTAGGGGTTGGAGAGTTGAAACCCACTCGTTGCACTCTCCAAATGGCTGATCGATCAATCACCCATCCAAGGGGTCAGCTAGAGGATGTGTTGATCAAAATTGGGGAGTTCATATTTCCCGTTGATTTTATCGTCATGGATACACAACTTGTTGCTAACCCAAGAAACCAAATTCCGGTGATTCTTGGTCGACCACTTTTGGCCACTTCCAATGCCGTAATAAATTGTCGCAATGGCTCCATGACTCTATCCTTCGGAAAGAGGTCTAGTGAGTTCAATATTTATAAGATGGGAAGTCTGCCCCCCGTACCTAAAACTAGTACACGAGAAGTTTGCTCTATTCACGAAATCATGCAGGAGGACTGCGAGCTTGAAGGATTTCTATTTGATGAAAACAGTTTTGACGCCACTAGTGCGTCCCTCCTTGAGCCTACTACCGTTGACACAACCGATGTTGATTATGAATGTTTCACTTTTTTGGATGATGACGACTCACAGCCCGAATATGAGTCGTTTGAATTTTTGGATGAGTCAGTCGAACCATCCGAATCGGTTGTTTACAGTGATTTCGAACCTGTGTTAGAGTCCTTTGAGTTCGAGGTAGATTCCGCAATGATTCTTTCGCCTCAGAAATTCGAACTCACGCCCTTGCCGTCTCACCTTAGATATGCCTACATAGGTGAGAATGAGACCTTTCCCATTATCATATCGGCCTCTCTAGCCCTCGAGCAAGAGAACGCCCTCTTAACGGTCTTACAAGATAGGCGGCAAGTTTTCGGTTGGACTATGGCGGACATCGAGGAGATAAGTTCCCTCATAAGTGAATATCATACACAATTGATGGATGATGCCATGTCAATAGAGGACCCACAGGAACATCTTGGGGGTATTGTGGTGAGTCAACCTCCTCCTTTAGAAGTTGAAATACCCCCATTTCTTTTAATAAGGTACGAGAATGCCAACACTCCACTGATTGCTGATCATTTACATTCTCGTTTCGATGCATCACCATCACCTGTATATTTACCTCCACACCTCCCATACCACTACTTCTATCTTCCCTAATTCTTTGCGGACCACCACAACTTATTTTTCCACCAACCAATATTCTCTACTGATAAATTTTTCAACTGGTTGGTGTTGACTTTTGGCCGATGCAAAGTTTGGCGGTAATGTCTCACATAGTTTAAATAAGTTTGGGGGAGGGCCTTTTTTGTATATATATATTTTTTCTTTTTTCTTAACAATAAAAAAAACTATAAATAAATAAACAGGGGAGTATCGGTATTTTGACCCTCTTGGTTTAGCATGACAGTGAGGACACTGTCAAGTTCAAGTTTGGGGGTATGCTCGGTACGTCTTCTTCCTTCGCATTCATTTGTACATATTTTGGCATACTTATTTGAAAACCCATAAAAATTTGAAAAAATTTGAAAAATTATAAAAATTATTGTATTCAATTTTGGCTAATTGACTAGAGATTGACAGATAGGTTAACTGGCTAGGAACAACTAGATCTTAGACTTAGTAAATTAAAAACCCTAAAAATAACCTTCCTTAAAGTTTAACGGTAGAAAGTATATGCCTTGTAGTTTATTTAGAAATAGGCATATTTTGGGTTCACTTCTTGGGCTAAGTCGAAACAAGGGAAGAGTATTGATGTTCTTATTAGAGTATAAGTTTGAAAAATAGATCCTAACTTAAGTCTAAATTCTGAAAATGTATACCCTACAATTTGCACATTCACGCACCTTGAAACTTGGAATAGTAGAAGAGACCTTGAAATGCTCTTGTCTAAAGTCCTTAGTACAATGAAAATAAAAAGAAAATAAAAAGTCAATAAAGAAAAAAATGGACACTGGTTTTTATGGTTACTTAAGGCTGTAAAAATAGAAAAATATTTAGCGAGGGTGCTTCATCACCTAGTGCCTTAGACCAACTGGTTTGGGAGTCACTGTTAAAGCCTTGGGTGTTGCAAAGACTAGGAAGTACGCTTTAAAGTGCAAACGCATTTTGTAATCGGTCGTTGGTATCTCAAGAAGTATTAACGGTCGCATGAAGGATGTGTAAGCAAATTTCATTTAAATTCACCAACTAATTAGTACTTTGGACAACGGACAAGGGGTTGATTGCTTAATTTGACATTCCAAGTATAGGGGTGACTTATACACACACGTAGGGGTATGTGATTGGTGTTTAGATGAGAAAAAGGAGTGAAGAATAGAACTTGTATCTTTAATAGAGTTGATAAAAATTCCTAAGTGGAGATGGAACCCTAGAAGGAAAACTTAAGAAATGCCGAAAGCTAAGTAAGTTTACATAACATATATAATCTTAAGTTAAATAATGAGGATGCGTGAAGAATATGGGTGGATAATTTACACGTCGACGATAATAGAATTCCTTGTTAGAAAACCTAATTGGAGAGCAAAAGTCAATGGGCCGAGTTGATAGGATTTTGTGGGTGTAATCCGCTGAAAACCCTCAGGAGACAACACTCCTCCTACTAGGGACACCTAGAGGTTTAACGGCTTGTTGCACGTGCTCAGTGCAATCGCGTTTCCCTACGAAAGTGTGGTTAGGATTTTAGTGAATAAAACAATAAGTTTGCTCGAGGACGAACAAAAGGTAAGTTTGGGGGTATTTGTTCAGACCATAATATTGCCTATATCATTCCCCTATTCTTATCCGTTTTAGAAATAAACAGGTACTCTTGACGCACTTTTGTTACATGTTACAGGATACAGGGCTTGGATACGAATACAGTGAAAAACACGAAGTTGATACAGAGAATAGACTTTTGACCAACAAGCAGACGGATCTTACTCAAGCCGAGACGAAGAACATTGCACGGTCCAAAAATGTTAAGTGAACGGTCAAAAGATACGTACAAGTTTTCACTGAAGATCTGGAGAAGAAACAGAAGCCAAAAATAGAAATTATGCATAAAAGTAAAAAGCCCAAGAAGCCCTAAATAAATACCTGAAGATTCATAGCCCAAGTCCTCAACATGGCCGCGGAACCGCGGGCAAACCCAGCCTGGCGCCGCGGTTCCGCGGCCATACAGAGCCCGTGTCGGTGCAATTTTAGTGCGTCGGTGCGTCGGTGTATATGTTAGGATTTTCAGGGGTCAAATCTATAATTTCATATTTCCGAGAGTCTGTAACCCTAGATCTCCTGCTTTCCTATAAATTATATTCTCAGATCTGTAAAATGTATGCCTCTTTTCAATAAATAAAAGTTCAGAATTTCTGGGAATAATTATTCAGATCTCTTCTGTCTTCTACTTGGAGGGAGCCATCAAATCAATAGGTAACTTTTATTTCCTTGTCTTTATTTTCTAGTATATTTTATCATCCCCTAATGAGCGAGTAGTCTCCTCGCTTGTTAGGGTTAGCCCTAGGGAAAGGTTTGAGAGATGATATCTCTCACCCCTTTCATGCCATCTAAACCTAATAGTTAGAACTCCATGCATGCACGCACAACCGCTCCCTACGGCATCCTACCCTTCGAGGTAGCGATGAACCGTAGTATAAAGGGCCGGTTGCGCGTGTTTTCCATGGGGGTTAGGGTAATTATCAACAAAGGTAGAATGTGAATCTAGAGGAAGAAACATCTTCCCAAAAGATTCAGATCCACTTTATTGATAATTATCATAACATCTAACAGATCTAAAATACGGCAATGAAAGCGGTGAGGAAAAACATTAATCTTCAAAACTTCCCCTAAGCCTAACCCTAGCAAGACTCTTAATTAGATTAATTAGATCCAATTTTTATAGATTTTCATAAACCAACCAAAACGACAAATCGAATCAACTCGTTAAAACGCACTAAAGGAATTTACCCGTCTCTGTGGATCGACCCGCACTCACCGGCTAGCTGCGAAGCGACGCCGTTTCTGATTGCGGTAAACTCATATTTTTGACAATAATCAGCTGTCTGCAGTTATTTAGAGGTGTTTGGTACTGTTTGATTTTTGAGTTTTAACAGTATACAAAATCTTGGATCACTTTGCTATAATCTAGTGTTTTGAATACGCGTGTTACGTTATCCGACACGGTTTGTGATCTTGTGTAGCTGTGGCACCTGGGTTGGTTTTGGAGTGTCGCTACACATGTTAGCCACTAGGCGAACACTTAAGAGTTGGATTGGAGTTGGTGCGTCGGTCAAACGTAGTTTGTACGTGATATTGGTCGATTTCTGAGATTTTGCACTTGCTATGTTTATGTTAATAAGATCGCAGGCGGGGACTTCGGACACTGCGAAGAAAGGGAAGCGGGTGATTGGATCTACCTAGTCCGCGACTGTCGGTGAGTAGATTTAACATCTACGGGGAGATCGCCCGTATGGCGTTAAGCGTCAGGGCTAGATATGATATGATAAGATATTAGATGCATGCTTATATGCATATATAGAGATTGTTCATGGACATCATTTCATATTATTACTTGTTGTGCCTGGACCTGTACCCTATGGACACTGCACTATTATTGACAGTTCATGTTGCACGAGCGCTAATTGTATGCTACACACACTGTCGATAATTGTCATGATACACACAATACACATACATATGTGATATGGTTTTGATTAGTGACATTGAGGCATTGATTCTTATACGGTTGGGCATATGAAATATAGCATACCTGTATACCTACATGCTTCACATATGCCTTGCTATGCAACATCTACACTTATACCTATATGGTATGGTATCATTATTGACAGGTGTATACACATATGAGATATAGCTACATGTACATCATGCATACATACTTACATGTACACCCATATACCGTGATAGGTATATACTCATATCTTGCTTTAGCCACATGTTCACCTTTCTATGATTTTGCTTTGGATTTTGGAGAATTGGGAACCACACGTTATATTTAATAACTTGATGCATTTAAATAGCGGTTTCTCCTTGATATGCTCATATTACTGTTTTATGTTGCATATATTATATTTCATGGATTTACGCATTGAGATTTGGATTTCATGTGATTTATGGATTTGAGAACCGTGGGGGTATTTCAAGAAACTTATGTAGTTCTTTGAAAACCCGGTTTCTCGTGAAATGATATGGGCCAATCCGGACTAACGAAGCCCGTGGGCCGATCCGGACCGACGGAGGCTGAGATATTGATATGGGCTGATCCAGACTGACGGAGGCCGAGGGCCGATTCGGACTGACGGAGCCCGAGATATGAGGATTTACGTGTCGATGCTGGACACGGGTTTCATGATATTTCGAGTGTCGATGTTGCACACTCAGGTTCCATGATTTGATGTGTCGTTGAGGGTGAAGGGAGTTCCTACAGCACCACTACAAGGGTTTGGAGGCACCACACATGCCATATTTTAAATTTATATGGTGCTAAAGAAACAAACTTAAGGATCATGTTAGAAAAGCTAGGGTAACATAACTTTAACATTAACACAAGTAGTAAAAGCTAGGGTTTTGAGAGTACAACCTTTGTAGCTCTCTACGCTAGACTCCTTGGCTACTTGAGGGTTGGAAAAAGGTTCACTTGAGATCCTCTAGGTCCACGACGATCCACCCGGAGTCCTTTTGTCCAAGTTTAAAGCTCCACTAGATCAAGAGAAGAAGTAGAAGCTAACACCCTAGACTAGTGTAGAATGGTGATGTGGTTTGTTTTCTCACTTCAAAATCCTAACTTGATGACACTTTTGCTCACAAGAGAAAACTAGAGAGCAAGAGAGAAAGGAAGAAGAAGATGATGGCTTGTAAAGAGCTCAAAATAATGATAGCATATGAATAAAAATGAGAAATGAAAATATATATATTTTCTGTTTCTCATTCTTAACCATAGTTATAAAATATCTAGATATTTAGTTTGGATCAAAAATGACCATAGAAATTAAATCATGGTTAAACCAAAGGGTTAGTGCAAGAATAAAAAATTAAACCATGATAACAATTTCCATTTCCATTTTTCTTTTCCAAAAAAATATTTTCCATATATTTTATAAATGGTGTGAGTCTTATAATGCCACCATCCACTACATCAACAACCATGATAGAATTATGTATGCATGTATGTGTGCATGCACATCCATATATGAATGAATGAGAATAAATGCATACATGCATGCATACAACAAAAAGACAAGAAAGGGTTTAAAGTGAGAAACTAATGGTCAATGATAAATCAGCACTTGATTTAACAAACTGGTCATATCACATACGACTCGACTAAAAGCAAACTGCCCGATTAATATACGGTATCTCATACACACATTTTAACCGGGTCTACGCGCATATCTCATATGCGCACCAGATCGTTTCGCCTGGACTAGGTAACTCCATTGTGGGACTCTAAGACTCGTCAATACGCCAGCAGTAGGTGATGATCATATCAATCACCCCCAACCTGCAAGCGGTCAGCTAAACGTAACGGCCACCCGGGTATTGAGCGATCAGAAGAAAACAAGCGAACCTGTCACAACTCCTGTCGAGCCAACCGGCAATACTATCGCACAGTCCGGTCTCTTCGTCAGATATGCAGCATATCGAGTCTAGGGATGGTAACGTCGACCCCAATAACTCAATAAGTCGTGCCAATGAATGGTCTATAACAGATCGAGAAACTACTGATAACACTTATCAGTAAATCTCAACAGCCCTGGCCAGGGACTTACTGATATACCCAATCGAGCACAGCACAGCATCAACTCCTAATACCGGGAGAGACGAAACCCCTCCTATGGCTCATCGCCTTCGTGTCTCACGGGACTGTACCTAACGGCCACCTGTTTGGTCGACTCAGTAGAGCCGTGGTAGGGTTGTGATCAAAGTACAGTGGGAGAACACACAAGACTCTATGACGATCTCGGGTCTACAGACTAACCTGTACCAGTGTCACCTGAGAACTGCTATCCGACGATAGATATAATTCCATATAGGAGTTCTCGGTGAGTTCGTCCAGTGTACCCAGTCACCACTGAGCACCCGTATACGATCTCGATGTCAAACATCGATGAATGTGGGAACATCCATCGCCCATCATATGGGTCCAGTATCATATACGCTAGTCTACTCTGGTATATCGATGCCCCGTCTCGATACACTTACGACTAGGGACTTTTCAGGATATGCTTATAAACTGCAGATGTCCCACTAGTATGATCTCCATCATAATCATAGTTGTCAAGCCTATATCCTCAGGGCTTTATCAACATGTATGAATGAATAAAAACACGATCAAGTCAACATGTCAGATAATGAAGAACCAGATAGCATACTATCATGTCGAGCAAGAATGTACACTGAATATATATATATACATGTATAAATACATCCACTATCATATAATGGCCTCTAGGGTATACATATATCCAACAATCTCCCACTTGCACTAAGGCAAGTTATTGGCATATCTCATACCCAACATCTCAAAAAGTCGCTCATGCTGCGGCTGAGGGAGGGCCTTGGTGAGTGGATCCGCGAAGTTATTCTTTGTGTCTACTCTCCTAATCTTGATCTCGCGGCGATCTACAATCTCCCGGATCAAATGAAAGCGCCTCAGGATGTTTCTGGACCGCTGATGGGACCTAGGCTCCTTGGCTAATGCCATAGCCCCATTATTATCACAATACAATGGTATTGGATCAATAATGGTTGGAACTACTCCTAGCTCCGAGATGAACTTCTTCATCCAGACGGCTTCCTTGGCTGCATCATTCACAGCAATGTACTCAGCCTCCATCGTAGAGTCTGTGTAAGTCCATGTCACGCACCCCACGAACTTGCGGGGAGGCGGAATATATGAAAAACGAAAATCAAATCTTCGTAACACGGACTTGAGCACATGAATCGTTATCTAAACCATTGCTAACTATCTACTAGAGGTTTAACTACTCGGATACGAAGTTATACCTCACGTTACTTGTCTTTCGGGTCTTCATCGCAGTCCTCCACTCCTCGTAGGCTCCTTGGAACATCGGCACCTCAGCGGCCTCCTCGAATCAAAGACGATCCACCCGAAAGCTCCTACGCTAAGATTAATCTCAAACTTGAGATAACTAGGTTGCTTAAAGTGCTAATCTAAGCTACCTAGGGGATATAGAGTGAGGTTATGGATGTATTAGTCTAGCTAACCCTTGATCTCAACACATGAGAGGTTAGGGTTAGGGTTTGAAGAGAGAGTGAGCTTGAGGAGAGAGAAGGTGAGAATGATAATCAAATGAGATAATGATATATCATAATATATATGAAGCATAATTTATTTATCCAAAATTGAAATAAATGAATTAACAACCATGCTTCACAAATATCTATGAGTGATTCATCTCCATGAGTCATTAAGCATTTATGATGCATTAATGACATGGATGAATCACACAAATGAGTCACTAATCTCATTTAATGCAATGCCACCTTACCTCCCAAGTCACCACTCTTCTAGAAGCTTCCCGACAAATTACGAGAACGCCCCTCCAATCCGTGAAAACACGGAAAAACATTAGACTTTATAAATCCTATAACCCGATACTAGAATCTGGCTTAAACCAAAGCCGGCTAGTAAAAACTGTCCGAAAAGTCGTACGTGTGTAAACACACGTATGCGTCCGAACCCTTGTAGTAAAACCATACGACTTCTATATTGTTTCGCCTGAAGCAAGGAAACTCTCTGTGTGGGACTCTAAAGACCCGACACTACGCTGGCAGTGGGTTTAACAACAGACCGCAAGCGGCATTAGCTGTACGTAATGGTCCCCAGGTAGATGTCGATAAGAAGGCCGATGAGGAAAACCATCCGAACTCCTACTGAGCCTGATGTGACAATCTCCGTACAGTCCGGTCTATTCGTCTAAGATTATCGTATATCAAGCCTAGGGGGCGGCAAGCGTCAGTCCCCTAATAGCTGTATAAGTCGTGTCGGAGCGAAGCCTATTACACCCTGAGAAGCTACTGGAACCTACCAGTATATCTCGCTTTCCCTGGCCAGGGACTTTGCGTAATGGCTCTCTGACACAGCGCGATATCAACTCCCAATACCGGGAGAGACGAATCCTATCTAACCGCCACTGCCTCCAAGTGCTCGGGACTGCACCCAACTGCTACCTGTTTGCACGATTCCTTTGAGCCGTGGTAGGGAAGCAATCTAAGAACAGTAGGACACACTCGAGGATAAGTAGCAGTGTCAAGTCTGTGGACTATGCTGTACTCATGTCACCTGGGAACTGTTAACTGACGATGGGTATAATACCAACCAATCAGTTCCCCGGAGAGTCTTGACCGGTGTACCCGTAACCTAACGAGCACCTGTATACTATCTCGAGTACGACGTACTGATGGCTGTGGGAAAGACCATCTCCCCAACTGGGATGAGAAGCGTACACACTTAGTCTACTTCGGAATGTCGATGCCCTATCTCGATAATCTAACGACCAGGGACCTGTATAGGATGTTGCTTATAGACTACCCAGCCCCCACTAGTGTGACTGCCATCACGACGCTGGTAATCAAGCAAAGATCCTATGGGCTCTACTAATATGTATAAGTGATACATTACAAGAAACATATGCACATATTAAAGTAGACTCAAACCAAGTAGCATACTACCATCTTTAGCAAGACTGTTATATACAACTCTGAATATTCCAAGCTTCCATTAAGTAATATACAACCCAGTATGATACAATAATGGCCCTTAGGGCATATACACTAACAGTCTGCAACGGTATCTTGTTTGGAACTCTTCCAACTTACCGCCCCTCCATTGAGGGTAAATACAAACCCGGAGATAGATTTGCTGTCGTCCTTATCGCTCTGGAAGCTCGAATCGGTAAAGGCCTCTATTTGGAGATCTCCATTACCATACACCATGAACAATTCTTTAGTCCTTCGCAAGTACTTAAGAATGTTCTTCACAGCTATCCAGTGATTCTCCCCTGGGTTGGATTGATACATGCTTACAACACTAAGTGCATAAGCTACATCTGGGCGTGTACATAACATCACATACATTATAGATCCTACTGTCGAAGCATAGGGTATAATGCTCATGCGAGCTCTCTTTTTATCGGTCTTTGGGCAAGTGTCCTTAGAGAGAGTGACCCCATGGCAAGCGGGTAAGGAACCCCGCTTGGAGTCTTCCATACTAAACATTTTTAGGATGGTGTTGATGTACCTGGTTTGGGACAATCCTAAGAAACTCTTGGATCTATCCCTATAGATCCCAATGCCTAGAATGTAAGTGGCATCACCCAGGTCCTTCATGGAGAACCTTAGTGATAAGAAAGATTTGACCGACTGTAGCATAGGAATATCATTTCCTATCAGAAGAATGTCATCCAGGTACAATACGAGGAATGTGACAGCTCTCCCTACAGCCTTCTTATAAACACAAGGTTCATTTGGATTTTTGATGAAATCAAACTCTTTGATAACATCATCGAAACAGATATTTCAACTCCGTGATGCCTGCTTTAACCCATAAATGGATTTAAGCAATCTACATGCTTTCACGCTGCTCCCACTGTCAGTGAAGCCCTCTGGCTGATCCATACAAATGCATTCTTCTAAATCTCCATTTAGAAATTCCGTTTTAACGTCCATCTGCAAGATTTCATAGTCATAGTGAGCAGCAACAGCAAGTAGGATCCGAATGGATTTAACCATGGTTACGTGAGAAAAAGTCTCGTCATAGTCCAAACCTGGTCTTTGACGATAACCCTTTGCCACAAGTCTTGCCTTATAGGTCTCTACCTGCCCATCTACACCAATCTTTCTTTTAAAGATCCATTTGCACCCCATAGGTTTTACCCCAGGGGGTACAACGTCTAAAGTCCATACTTTGTTGGTGTACATAGGCTCCATTTCGGATCTCATGGCATCCAGCCACTTCACAGAGTCTCCACTTGTGATAGCTTGCTGAAAGCTGGCAGGATCATCATCCTCCATGATGCAGTCTTCTCTGTCGCCATCAATGAGGAAACCGTAGTACCTCTCCGGTGGGCGAGAAATCCTACCAGACCTACGGAGTGGTCGAGATTCCTCAGTTTCTATTGCAACAGCCGGTCCAACCAAGTCGTCATTTGTAGTTTGTGTCTCTAGAACCTCTTCTAGATCCACCACGTTGCCATCAGTTTCATTTGTGAAAAACTCTTTTTCCAAGAATGTAGCATGCTAAGAAACAAACACCTTTTGTTCCTCCTTGTAGTAGAAAAGATATCCATAAGAATACCTTGGATATCCCATAAAATTACACATGACCGACCGTGTCTCGAGTTTGTCCGGATTCTGCTTTTAACATAGGCCGAGCAACACCAAATCTTAATTCTCTTAAGAGATGGTCTCTTCCCATGCCATATCTCATATGGCGTGGTAGACACGGTTTTGGTTGGGACCCTGTTCAGTAGAAATGCTGCAGTCTCTAATGCATGCCCCCAAAATGAGACGGGTAACTCAGCATCGCTCATCATGGAACAGACCATATCTAATAGGGTCCGATTCCGTCGTTTTGACACACCGTTGTGCTGTGGTGTGTAAGGAGTAGTGAGCTGACAGTGAATCCCATTCTCTTTTAGAAAGTTTGCAAATTCTTTACTGAGATACTCTCCACCTCGATCTGATCGAAGCATTTTGATACTCAAGCTGGTTTGTTTTTCTACTTCGAGTTTATATTCAGTGAATTTCTCGAAAGCTTCGGATTTGTGCTGTAGTAAAAATACATGACCGGATCTTGAGAAATCATCAGTTAAAGTAATGAAGTATGAAAAACCGCCTCTAGCCTGTGTAGACATTGGCCCGCATACATCACTATGTATGAGGCCTAAGAGCTCAGTAGCTCTTTCTCCGTGTCCTGTAAACGGAGTTTTAGTCATTTTACCCTTGATACAAGACTGGCAAGTCGCATAAGATTTATATTCAAAAAGGTTTAAATATCCATCTTTGTGTAACTTGTTTAGTCTCGTTTCGTTAATATGACCAAGTCTACAGTGCCAAAGAAAAGCTTCATTTATTTATGAAAGTTTTATTTTATTTGTGTGTTGTATGCTGAAAACTGTGTGTTGATTTATGACGTATATCCCGTTATTAAGCGTACCATACCCAACCAACATTTGATTCAGGTGAATGTTCATAACATTGTTCTGCAATACAAAATTATATCCTTCATTGTCTAACAAAGTAACGGATATTATATTACAAAGCATACTAGGTACAAAATAATATGGGTTCAAAACCAACATACACCCAGACGGCAACCCCAAATGATACTCTCCCACTGCAACTGTATGTACATTGGAACCATTTCCAACGCGAAGAGTATGGTCACCTGTCTTCAAAACCTTGCTATTTCTCAGCCCCTGCATAGAATTGCAAATGTGAGAACCTGAACCGGTATCTAATACCCAGGAAGCAGAGTTTATTGAAAAACAGTTTTCTGTCACAAACACACCTGAAGCGGAAGCATCCCCATGCCTCTTCTTGAGATTTAAGTACTCTGTGCAGTTGCGCTTCCAATGTCCTGTTTTGTGGCAGTGATAACATTCCCCTTTCCTTGATTCTCCAGCTTTGGACTTGTCCTTCCCCTTGACCTTTTTAACTCCACCCCTAGGATTGGTGGGCTTCTTCTTTATCTTTCCCTTGTCCTTAGCCTTTGGGCGAGAAGAAGAAGATTGCCCAACACTCAAAACGGGTGTTTTCACTGATTTCAGTGTGCTCTCTGCACTCCTTAACGTATTAAGGAGTTCAGGTAGTTCCTTCTCCATGTTGTGCATGTTGAAGTTAACTATAAATTGAGCAAAGGTGGAGGGGAGGGACTGCAGAATAATATCCGTATATTGTTCATTGTCCATTGTCCATCCAAGGTCCTTAAGCTCTTCTATGAGAGCTATCATCTTCAGAACATGGTCTCCTACTGGTGTGCCAGGGGCCATTCGCATCTGAAACAGTTTTCTTGATGCTTCGTATCGTAATATGCGGGATTGCTCTCCATACAACTCCTTTGTATGGAGGAATATGGCGTGAATGTCCATATTCTCGTGCTACTTTTGATGTGTGTTATCCATCGATGCAAGCACGAGGCATTTGGCTGTGGCACAGTCAGCGTCTCATGTCTTGCGGACATCAATATCCGCAACTGAGGATTTAGGACCTGGGACGGGTGGGGCTGGAGCCATGAGGACATATGATACCTTATCATAAGTCAAGGCAATGTTAAGATTCCTCAACCAGTCTTTATAATTGGTCCCATTCAGTTTATTTTTATCTAGTAGAAGCTTAAGTCCTGTCGTTGGTATCTGCCATTAAGAGAGAGAAAAGAATACACTCACTGAAAGCTCTTGCAAAGATCAGATTGGTTATTATCTTATCTAATCGATGTCTCCCACTTCTTTAATCAAGTTTTTCTTTCAAACCTTAAAAAGAAAACTAGCCAGGATTAATTACAGTTTACAACTTCGCTAACCGTTCAGCCAGGCCAGTGTCAGTACTTGAGGGAGGTTCCCTGTGCTTTCGTACGGACCTAATTAATATAAACCTCGTCTTCCCAGAGGCGTAGCCCCGTTTAACACCTTTCTAGACACCTAATGATGTAGCTAATTGTAAACTGTAAAACTCTCCTAGGAGCAACTATTGCCCATAGTGGGATCGGGATCCAACCATCATATGGAAGGTATGCAATCTCATTGCAAATTTCAACTCTTGAAATCCCCGATATAGTTTTTTTACCCCTAGCACTCATGACCTTGGCTATGGTCCACAAATTACAAGCACTAGTCAAGTTCAACCCGTAATTTCTTGATTAATTAGACCCATTCACATGACCCTTGGGTAAGGTCAATAAAGTCACATGCCCGTCCCAATTAATCCGCATCATATGCATTGTAGGAAGACATCACTTAGCTACTGTACACTACGCCTTGGCTAAGATCAACAAACGTAGCACGAATACGAAGTACTCTACTTCCTAAAATGACGGAGTGTTGCGGACGATTTTTAAGAAAATCTTTAACGCTTTGAACTTGATATCGTCGTAGAATCAAATGGTTTTCTAAAGGAGTGGCTTGAGCTCCGCAGTTTTGAAATATAGCTTTTTCATAAAGAGCTGAGTGGTTTTCAAATCCGATTCTACAACATCTTTTTAGGTTTATTTTCTTTACATTAATCATATTAATGTAGCCCCATCATTTAAGTCCTTAAGCCAATCACAGAAAAGAAATGAAAATATAACGTACGCTTATGCCATCCGCATTCGCCGCAATGTTCCGTTATGCACCGTTAGCTTACTTAACTAACGGCATACCGGGACGGGACTAGCGCGGGTGTAAAACATAAGCAACGTCTACCATATATCTTATATATAATATATCATTCGTCTCAGATATCACATCACAGTATACAGGCAGCAGAAACACAGATATGATAATATAGGATATACTAGGACGTCCGTATTTAGTATTTAGCCAACAATAGAAAATACGGATTCCACAGTCGCGATGAATAGCCAAGCCCACACCCCTAGACCCCTACGAGAGCGGCAAGCAACCCTACCAATTCTGGAGTTTAGGAGATCCGGTCTCGACTCCTCGAGAAGGCCACCCTCTGAACCCCAGAACCCGGTCACTTGTGCTCCCTTCCTTGGGTCTATCCTAATGCGGAAAAATAAATAATATACAACACTGGTGACATCAACCTCAACCCGGAAGTGCCCCAAATAAAAGAATATTATATTACATTTGAATTTTACATGAATGAAAAGAAAACTCTCATTTCATATCAAACCCCCCGGCTATTCAATCACGACAATCCTACATTTCAAATCTCAGCAACTCATAATATCACATATCATCAACGTAAGTAAGTACGCGTACCCCGATTGTCGTTGATGTGTAGCAACGAAACCGGCGATATGCTACATACTACACTTACCGTCACAGAGAAATAAAATGAAAAACTACAACAATTAGAATCATAACCGCCTTTAGACAACACAAACCCGGAATATCACATATACAGGATTTCATGCCTAACAATGTAAAGCTCGCATTTCGGTCTCATCCATGAAAACACCTTTTCAAAACAAGCAGGATAGTTCAAGAAGATTTCCGATTGTTGCCGAGACCGAACTGCTAGATTTACACGCAATAAATAAATTTGTAGATTCCAATTATTGTATCAGATATTAATAAACTAGGCGACGTTAAAACATTTGATCGAACGATTGAGCACCCATAGACTTCTCAAAAAGCTCAACACCTGAGCAGTTTTAAGAAATACGAGTAACAGAACAAAATACATACGGGCCTGCACAAGAAACTACGGCCCATAACTCTCCTACTACGCTGCGGAACCGCCGCAGAAAGGCCACTATGGCCGCGGTTCCGCGGTCGTACGGATGAGTCAGGGCTTCGCATTTCTGGTGGGCCTATAAAATACCCTGCTGAATTTTTTAAGTATTTTTAATTTGAAAAAATCCAGGTTTTGAAAAAATTTCCAGAGAGCACCCTTCGGGCGTCGATTTTCGTTCGTTCGAGGTTTTTAACGTCGTCTAGGTTACCCTAAGGCTCTAGCTTGGCTCTGATACCATGAAGGGGGTTCCTACAGCACCACTACAAGGGTTTGGAGGCAACACACATGCCATATTTTAAATTTATATGGTGCTAGGGAAACAAACTTAAGGATCATGCTACAAAAGCTAGGGTAACATAACTTTAACATAAACACAAGTAGTAAAAGCTAGGGTTTTGAGAGTATAACCTTTGTAGCTCCCTACGCTAGACTCCTTGGCTACTTGAGGGTTGGAAAAATGTTTACTTAATAAACTCTAGGTCCACGACGATCCACCTGGAGTCCTCTTTGTCCAAGCTTGAAGCTCCACCAGATCAAGAGAAGAAGTAGAAGCTAACACTCTAGACTAATGGGCAAAACTAGTGTAGAATGGTGATGTGGTTTGTTTTCTCACTTCAAAATCCTAACTTGATGACACTTTTGCTCACAAGAGAAAACTAAAGAGCAAGAGAGAAAGGAGGAAGAAGATGATGGCTTGTAAAGAGCTCAAGATAATGATAAACATATGAATAAAAATGAAATGAAAATATATATATTTTCTCTTTTTCATTCTTAACCATAGTTATAAAATATCTAGATATTTAGTTTGGATCAAAAATGGCCATAGAAATTAAATCATGGTTAAACCAAAGGGTTAGTGCAAGAATAAAATTTAAACCATGATAACAATTTCCATTTCCATTTTTCTTTTCCAAAAAAATAATATCCATATATTTTATAAATGGTGTGAGTCTTATATTGCCACCATCCACTATATCAACAACCATGATATTATTATGTATGCAGGTATGTGTGCATGCACATCCATATGTGCATGAATGAGAATAAATGCATACATACATGCATACAACAAAAAGACAAGGAAGGGTTTAAAGTGAGAAACTAATGGTCAATGATAAATCAACACTTGATTTAGCAAACCGGTCATATCACATACGACCCGACCAAAAGCAAACCGCCCGATTAATATACGGTATCTCATACGCGCATTTTAACCAGGTCTACGCGCATATCTCATATGCGCACCACATCATTTCGCCTGGACTAGGTAACTCCATTGTGGGACTCTAAGACTCATCAATATGCCGGCAGTGGGTGATGATCATATCAATCACCCCCAAGCCGCAAGCGGTCAGCTAAACGTAACGGCCACCCGGGTATTGAGCGATCAGAAGAAAACAAGCGAACCTATCACAACTCCCGTCGAGCCAACCGGCAACACTACCGCACAGTCCGGTTTCTTCGTCAGATATGCTGGATATCGAGTCTAGGGATGGTAACGTCGACCCCAATAACTCAATAATTCGTGCCAATGAGTGGTCTTGTAACACTTTAGGATGTGTTTAATGACTATTTATATTTAAGTAAAGGGTTTTTAACAAAAAGTTTACCAAATTGTGTTTCAAATATTTTTCCCAATTTAATAAATATTTTTCTAAAATTTTCCTAGGCTTGCACACACATGTGCATGTAAACTAGGGTTTTTAAATGAGTTATTACCATGATTAGTGACCATGGTAGGTTAATCATGGGGATTAAAGTCTTTTGGGTTTTAATTGAGTTTAATTAGTTAATTAATAGTTGCTTTAATCTGAATTTTCTTAGGGTGTTGACTTGTGAGAGAGGGAGAGAGTGCATCATGGCTTAAGCCATGCTTGCAATCATGAGGAGAGAGAGAGAGGAGGGGTTGACATTGGGTGATGATTTTCCTATCATTTGTTTTGTTTTCTTTCTCTCAACCTCACTCTCACACACACACACACACACTCACCTCTTCAACACAACAGCAGTAGCAGCAGCAAACACAACAGCAACAGCAGCAAACACAACAGCAACAGCAGCAACACAAAAGCAGTAGCAGCAGCATCAGTGAGCAGCAACAGCAACACAACTTCGACTGCAGCCCCTTCCCTTCACTCCATCTTCTTCCTCCAGCTCCCTAGGGTCGAGTCTGGGGTATATTTCCTAAACTTACTCCCTAGTTTACTTGTTTGGAGTAGTTTTGCTTCGGTTAGTGGTTTTTATTGCGTTTTAGTGCGATATGAGGTGTTTAGTGGGAACCTTGAGCTAATGTGGTGTTAATTGGTTTCAGGAGATTGTTAGAGTGTTGTTAAGGCCATTTTAACCCAGCTTAAACCCCAATTGCACTAGAATACCACCAGATCCCTATTTGATGCAAATTAGTCGTTTTAAAGCAAAATTTGAGTTTCTGGAAATTGCTATCGACCCGATGAGTTCAGATTAATTTTGAGAAGACTGCAGTGTAGTGGCTAGGTACTGATCCCCCAGGTAGAGCCCGATCCCCAAATTCCATACAGTGGCCGCCGAAATATTCGATCTGGCCGTAATTTGAGGCCAGATAGGGAGGGTTTGGGTTGGGGTTTGGTCCTATGGGTGTCTGCTACTATGTGGAGTTTTGTGGTATATATATTTTTGTAAGTTAAGTTCTGTATAAAAATCTGGGACCAAATACCTATTTCTCGTATTTTAAACCTTCGCGACATGCGTGATACGTGTGTGAGTTTGGGGTTTCTGCGTATCACGACGCGTCAGGGTAGTTCCAGGCGCGTGATCACACGTTTTAGCGTATCGCGCACACGCGCGATTGGTTTGTGACGCGGGTTTCTAATTGTATCGTAATATCGCGTTTTGTGAAATTGAGCTTATATGTGATATATGTTATGTGATTCTAGGTTCGCCGGCGAGTGAGACGGACGCAGCGAAGAAGGGCAAGCAAGTCGTCGGCTACACTTAGCGTGAGACTTCGGTGAGTAGATTTCACATCTACGGGGATATCGCCCGCATGGCGTTATGCGTCAGGGCTGATAGGACTTTATTATAATATGTTGCATTTACCTCATGGACTGTCATTGCATATTGCATTCCCTACTGTATGTATGCTTAGAATTGATAGAACACCGCACTATTACTAACGGTTCATGTTGCACGAGCACTAATCTGCATGCTACACACACACCGTTAGTAATTGCCATGACACACTCACTGTAGAACTGCCATGATTATATTGCTGTAGTTCATTTCATATATGATTCGATATGACCCTCATGGAAATTGGGAGCCGCATGATATCTTTAAAAACGGAAACTAATTTTAAAAGCGGTTTTCCCTTATACCTATATCATAGATTGATGTACGTAGCACATCGCATTGGATTTATTTCTTGGTGTTGGATTTCATGTGATTTCTGGTTTTGAGGACCGTGGGATTTTTAAGAAAAGATGCACTATTTGAAAACCCGGTTCCTCGTGATATGATATTTTGGTGCGTCCACCACGCGTTTTCTCGGTGCTGAGACGTGTGCTTGAAACCCGATCGAGGAGATGGATGATCCGTTTGCGGGTTCGTGGTGGACCCGGTATGGTTCCCCGGGGCGAGAAATGTTTTCATGGAGTAGACGATGAGCCTGGCAGGGTAGCGAGTACCTACCGGTGATTGGTTGGGCCTGGCGGTTATCCGGAGGATACCGACCTGAGTCGAGAGATGGATGCGGGATGATCCGTACTGCCGGGGCCGAGGGCCGATACCGCAGACGGAGCCCGTGGGCTGATCCGGACTGACGGAGCCCGATATTTGAGGTTTTGCGTGTCGATGCTGGACACGAGTATTTTATGAGGTTTTGGGTGCCGATGTTGGGCACTCGTGATTTCTCAGAGGTTTACAGGATTTGAGGGCCGATGGGTGTGCCGGCGCCTGAGTTATTTGGGATTTGGGTGCAGTCGTGGGTACCGATTGTTTTCCACGTTGATGTTCCGTGTGGATGTTGTTTATCCCATACTCAGCATTGATTACCATATATCTCATCCTGTAGTTATTTTACCTGATAGAGCATCTATATGATTATTGTACATACTGCTTATCACGCATTGATATCATCTGCTGGCATTCGTTAGAATAGCGCAGTACGTGCATGCTCGCGATTACCTTTATATGTTATCTCTATTCACGAGTTAGCAACTCACCCCCGTTGTGCCACAGTATTTGCAGGTTGCCCTCAGCATAGTCGCGGCAGGCTGTCTTTTGCATCTTTTGGCTACAGATACCACTACAGTTGCAGTGAGAGCTGTTTTGCATTTAGGTGGGTTGTGGTATCTGATTACTTTTATTGTACCCCTTTTTGTATCTAGTACTCTCCATCTACCATTTATGTACTCGACTTAGATACCGTGTGAGGACGATGATGTATATTTTGTATTCTGGTATCGAGCTCGTGGGAGCCGACTGTTTTTATATGCAGTTATTTTCTGTGATATTTACTTATTGCTTATCCTTCGCTACGGCGTCGTATATTGCTCTTGTGATGTTGGTTTTCGCCGTTGGACGTGATTGCTCCCGTTTGGGAATGTTTCATTTCATTTTATTTCATTTTTCACTCATATCCTGTTTTGTACCCGGTCTCGGGGCTACTTTTATAAAGGAAATGCTGCCAAAATTATTTAAATGATTAAGTAACTTAAAGGAACTTATTGATTTAATTAAGGTTTTCTAAATGCTTCAACTAAATGTTTTTAACACTCACTATTTTAAATGGTTTTGATTTCTGGGTTCGGCTTACTTAGTCGCGTTACGCCTGTAGACGTAGCACGGTTAAGTGCCGGTCACGAGTCGAAATACTCGGGTCGTGACAGGTCTATAACAGATCGAGAAATTAATGATAACACTTATCAGTAAATCTCAATAGCCCTGGCCAGGGACTTACTGATATAGCCAATCGAGCACAGCACAGCATCAACTCCCAATACCCCGAGAGACGAAACCCTTCTATCGCTCATCGCCTTCGTGTGTCTCGGGACTGTACCCAACGGCCACCTGTTTGCACGACTCAGTAGAGCCGTGGTAGGGTGGTGATCAAAGTACAGTGGGAGAACACATAAGACTGTATGACGATCTCGGGTCTACAGACTAACCTGTACCAGTGTCACCTGAGAACTGCTATCCGACGATAGATATAATTCCATATAGGAGTTCTCGGTGAGTCCATCCAGTGTACCCAGTCACCACTGAGAACCCGTATACGATCTCGATGTCAAACATCGATTAATATGGGAACATCCATCGCCTATCATATGGGTCCAGTATCATATACGCTAGTCTACTCTGGTATATCTGCCCCGTCTCGATACACCTACGACTAGGGACTTTTCAGGATATGCTTATAAACTACAGATGTCCCACTAGTATGATCTCCATCATAATCATAGTAGTCAAGCCTATATCCTCAGGGCTTTATCAACATGTATGAATGAATAAAAACACGATCAAGTCAACATGTCAGATAAAGAAGAACCAGATAGCATACTATCATGTCGAGCAAGAATGTACACTGAATATATATATACATGTATAAATACATCCACTATCATATAATGGCCTCTAGGGCATACATATATCCAACAGAGGGTCACACATGTAGATATATATACATGCATATGTTTTCAAGATGTTTCGGGTGTCGATGTTGGACACTCAGGTTCTATGAGACTTACATGATATGAGGGCCGATCGGAGGATGCGGTGCCTGAGGATTTTGGGATTTGACGTGTCATTGAGGGACACTGGGGGGTTTTCCATGCTGATGATTTTTGCGTGAGGTTTTGTTATATCATCCCACACTCAAGATTATTTTGATATGCATTGCTTCATGTAGTTGTAGAACCCTGATGATGTACCTTTACATGATTGTTGCATATTCATATTGCCATACTTGTGCTATCAGGTTACATATGATAGATTTTTCGTTGTTCGTGCATACTTGCGATTACAGTATGATGTTAGTTGCTATTCATGAGTTGGCAACTCACCCCCGTTGTGCCACAGTGTTTTGTAGGTCTGATCCTCACAGTAGTCGCGGCAGGGCGTCTTATTATCTCTACTTTTGCGGATACCACTACAGTTGTCTGTGAATACTTTTGCTATAGGTTGGTTGCGGTTATCCGATGATGTACACTGTATATCTTTTGTATCTAGTACTCTCCATCTACCACCTTCATGTATTGACTTAAAGATGAGTTATGAGGATCGATGTTGTATATTCTTGTGACTCTGGTTGTCGTGCTCGTGTGAGCCGGCCTTTATTTATATGGATTATCTTATTTCTTCGCTACGGCGTCGTATATCTGTTGTGGTGGTTGTTTCTGCCTTTAGGCGATATTTGCTCCCGTTTGGGGATACTTTACTTATCTTATGTTTGTACTCGTTTCGGGGCTGGTTTTTACAAAGGAGATGCTGCCGAAATTTTTATGAAAAACAAACATTAAGATTTAAGTTCTTACTTGAGATTTTATAGTGTTTCTATCCTTTACTTCTTGTAATGGTTTAGATTGCTGGGTTTTCGGCTTACTTAAATTGCGTTATGCCTGTTGACGTTACGTAGTCTAAGTGCCAGTCATCTACCTATTTTTGGTACATGACAAAGTTGGTATCAGAGCGCTAGGTTTTACCTTTCGGAGTGTAGCATGACCTTGGTATGATGGAGTAGGTAGCTTAAGCAGAGTAACGTAGCGTGTGTATGTTCCGCGGCATACTTACGACACGGTACTCCACCTAAGTGACCTTATGACTTATTGTTTGAAATTCTTCCGTGATTATATACATCCTGGTGATTCGATTTCTGTGTTCTTATCGAATCCCGTTTCCATTCCAGACTTTATGCCGCCGAAGACTACGAGGGTGCAGAGAGCGGCCGTGAGGGCCGAAGTCAGAGTTGACTCGTCCGAGGCGAGGACTGACCCGGGCGGTACGCCCATTGTGCAGGAGCAGATTGATCCACCTTCGACAGACCATATTGCTATGCTAGGGGCCGGTATGCAGGATTTGCACCAGATGGCGGGGTCGTTAGTTGAGGCCATTCGAGCACAAAGGCAGGAGGTTGTTCCACCCGTTACGAGGACCGTGTTGGTGCCTACTATTCAGGCAGTTGTACCTGCAGCTACAGATGTAATCACTGTATCGTTATCTGTGTTCATGAGGCTGAAGCCTCCGGTTTTCACTGGCACCGACACAGCCGAGGATCCGCAGTCGTTTATCGATCGGATGGTCAGGATATGTCGTTCATTAAGATGCTCTGATGCAAGGTGGGTAGAGTTCGCGAGTTTTCGTCTGGAGGGTCTGTCCTAGAAGTGGTGCGAGTCGTTGGAGAAGGGCAGAGCCGCAGCTCTTGCTCCTATGACCTGGGGTGAGTTCGTGATGGTATTTCTCGCCCGTTTTCTTCCACAGAGCGTCAGGGATGCTCGAGCGCGCAGTTTCGAGTCGTTACGCCAGACTCTGGGTATGACGGTGGCTGAGTACGATGTGCAGTTTACCGAGTTGTCTGTGTATGCTCCGTATTTGGTATCAACTGAGGTGATGCGGGTAAGGTGGTTCGTTCGAGGCCAGCTTACCCAGTTGTTCCTCGCTATCAGCATTTAGCATTGTGACACGTATGCAGCAGCGGTGGACGCAGCCCTATTGGTCGAGGAGCGTCATTCCGAGACGTCGATTGTTCCGGAGCCGAAGAGGGTTCGTATTGGTGTGCCAGCATGGAGACTTACATTTAGACGCAGCGACAACGTTCGGTCAGGCACAGGGAGTAGCAGATACGTAGGACGAGGCTAGTTATTCAGCACTTATCCCTAGGAAGGCCAGCAGTCGACATCTGGGTGCTTTAGGTGTGGCAGCCTACATCACCTTGTTAGGGATTGTACCATGATATGCAAGAGAGAGGAAGCCGAACCACATGTTACCTTACCACCTTCTCCACCTCAGAGGGCGTTGCCTCTTATGCTTGTCTTTGCTCCGCATCAGACTCATGTTCAGGGAGGTCGTGGTCGCGGTGGTTATGTGCCGAGAGGGCGAGGTGGTAGAGGCGGAGGTCAGCCAGTCGACGGTAGAGGGCAAGCTCGGTTGTTTGCCTTGACTCATTAGGATGCGCAGGCGTCCAATGCAGTGGTTTCAGGTACTCTTTCTGTATGTTCTTATGATGCCCATGTTTTATTTGATTCGGGATCTACGCATTCGTATGTTTTTACGCACTTCGTGCCGAGGTTGGGCCGAGAGTCGTGTTTGCTAGATCAGCCGCTTGTTGTGATTACTCCTGTTGGCGATTCTTTTGTTGCGCGACATGTATTTCGGTCGTGTGCCATTGGTATAGGAGATAGAGATTCGTCCATCGACTTGATCCTTCTAGATATGTTGGTGTAACACCTGAGTTTTTGTTTAGTGGTAAGTGTGTCTTAATGTGGGGGGTTTTGGTAAAAAGTTTACCAAAATGGCTTTTAAATATTTATCTGGTTTTATGGATATTTTACCAGAATTTTATCTGGACTGCACACACTTGTGCATGTTAACTTGGGTTAAGTATAGGGTCGCCATGTTTAGCCAACCATGATGGGTTAACCTTTTGGTTACGTTAATGGGGTTAATTAAGGGTTTTTAGCTTGTTAAAGGTGATTAGGGTTAGGGTTGACCTTGTGTAGAGAGAGAGAAAGACATGATGGTTGTTCATTTATTCACAGAGAGAGAGAGATGGCTAGGGTGTGCCATGATCCATCTCATTCTTCAATATCCTTTGTGCTCTTTCACACCCCCTCTCACTCATATCACTCCCTCTCATATTAACTCTTTTGGCTCTCATCTCTCACATCTCTCCCTCTCACTCTCACACATCACACCACTTCAAAACACCAACAGCAACTGCATCAGCAGCCCAAACCCATCCTAACAACAGCCCCTAATATCAACAACATCAACACACCATAGCCCAACACCTACTACTGTTAGTTATATGTATGCCCTAGAGGTCATTACTGTACATAGGATGTATATTGCAGTGGATGCTGGGACATATATAGGGAGGACTTTCTTGCTCGACATGATAGTATGCTATCTGGTTGAACTTTACCTTAACGTGTATACTGATTGTCTCTCTATTACATGTTGGTAAAGCCCTTAGGATGTGTGCTTGACTACCTGGACTATGATGCGGATCATACTAGTGGGGACATGGTAGTCCATAAGTACATCCTTCAAAGTCCCTAGTCGTGGGTGTATCGAGACGGGGCATCGATATACCAGAGTAGACTAGCGTATACCTTCTCGACCCATACAGATGGGCGATGGATGATCCCATATCCATTGGTGTTTGACATCGGAGATGATATACGGGTGCTCAGTAGTGACTGGGTACACTGGACGGACTCGCCGAGAACTCCCAGATGGTATTATACCTCACGTCAGATGGCAGTTCTCTGGTGACACTGGTACAGAGTAGTCTGTTGACCCGAGATCGTCATAGAGTCTTGTGTGGTTCCCACAGTACTTTGATTTCCATCTTACCACGTCCAAGAGGGCGTGCAAAACGGTGGTTTTTGGGTACAGTCCCGAGTCACATGGAGGCAATGAGCGATAGGAGGGGATTCGTCTCTCCCGGCATAGGGGGTTGATGTTGCGCTGTGTTCGATTGGCTATAACAGGAAATCCCTGGCCAGGGTTGCTGAGATTTACGGGTAAGTGTTACCAGTAGTTTCTCGAACAGTTATAGACCTCATATCGACACGACTTATCGAGCTATTGGGGTCTGACGTTTACCACCCCTAGGCGAGATATGCGACATATCAGACGATCAGACCGGACTGTACGGTAGTGTTACTGGTCGGATTCACTGGAGTGTGAGCGGGCTTGCTCGTCGATCTTCAGATCGCTCAATACCCGGGTGGCCGTTACGTTTAGCAGACCGCTTGCGGCTTGTGGGTGTTTGATATGATCATCACCTGCTGCCGGCGTATTGACGAGTCTTTAGAGTCCTACACAGAGGTTTCCTGGCTCAAGAGAAACGAAATAGGAGCGCATATGAGATATGTGCGGGACCGAGAATAATGCGTGTATGTGATACCGTATTCTATTCTCGCGATAAATATATCGAATGGTTGTATGCGATATAACCTAGTTATCGATTCAAGCGTTGATTCGATAAGCCGATATATATTGTATACTAGTCGGTTGTGTGCGACATAACCGGGTCATTGAATCAAGTGTTGATTTAATGATTTAATGCATATTTATATATTTGATATATTACTTTGCATCAACTAGTATCGGTTTACTTAAGATGGATTTTCTCACTCGGATGGGCGCATTGTATATGCGATATACTTTTGTGCACTTGATTGTATCATGTTTGATGATACAAGTCATGCTAGGGTTCAAGTGTAAAGATTAAACCTTGGTTAATGAAATGGTTAGGGTTTATTATTTATTATTCATTTATCTTATTTAAATTATCCTTTTTATTTTTGATAAATGAATAAAAGAAAAGAGAAAAGAATGGTGGCTAATTTTGTTCTTTAGTTGAAGCTTCATGAAGCTTTGTTCAAGTCAACCATTCTTATCTCATCCTTAACCCTAACCATTCCCACTAACCATGATTCATTCTCTACACTTGACTCTAGTTAAAATTATGATAAGAATTCATTTTCTTTTCTTATTCTTTTAACTTTTCATATAAGCTTCTTCTTCTTCTTCCTTGACTTGAAGAAGAAAAGCTTCACCTCCATCAATGGTGATTGATGCATATGAGTGAGAAAACCAATTCTAAAGTTAACCCACTTCCTATTTCTTCATCCTCTACCTCTTGCCAAGTAGTAGTGTGTGTTTACTTCATAAGTTTCTTGACTTGGTGAAGTCGGAGCTTGATTTAGCGATGCCTCGACGTAGATCATCTTCGGCATGGACATCGACGACCTAGCTTGCCCATTCTCCGACGAAGCCGATCCTAGAGCCCGGATTTGACTTGGACAGCGGAGAGGACTTCGTTGCGGAGCTATGGAGGTGGAGCACCGGATCTACAAAGGTTGTATTTCCGTTTTCTCATTAGTTAAGTGTTAACTAGTTCATTGTTCGCCTAGTTTTCTAGCCAACGATCCGTAGTCGGGTCTCTCGGCACCTAGATTTTTTTGAAATTGGCATGGTTGATGCCTTGTGAGACCTCACTAGTGTGCCTAGGAACCCTACAGTGGTATCAGAGCCTAGCTAGAGCCTTAGGCGATGCGTAGACGGAGTTAGAAGTCCGATCGACCCGAAACCCCGACTTTAAAATGCTCTCTGGACATTTTTGTAAAATGTGGATTTTTGCAAATTAAAAATATGCAGAAAAACAAGCAGGTAAATCTAAGAATTACGATGCAAAAATTACCTAATGATCTTTCTAAAGTGCGGCGGAACCGCGGAATTAGCGTGCTAATGCGGCCCTTCCGCCGCACTTTTGTCTTATCTGCCATTGAATTTTGCACAGTAACTCCTATTTTTCAGTGCTGGTTTTCCTGGGAATTTTTAATCTGAAATCAAGAGTTGAGTATTTTAGGTTGTATTGGGAGTTCATACATTCGATCGGATTGTCAAACTTTGTCTATGTGTCGTTCCGGATAATTTTTTGAATATGTTAAAAAGTTCGACCGGATATAAATACCCAATTTTTCCCCTGTCGGGAAATTTCCAAGTGTTGGATTTTTCCGAAGTTTAACGACGTTCTAAGTAGTGCAAGTAACGCGATGGTCCCTCTAGAAGACAACAAACCTTAACTCGATTATGTGACCGTCTTGAACTGCCCTTTGAACCTTCGGGTTTGGGGCAGTACGGCGTGCCACATGTAGGCGTTGGCTTGACCCTTCTACGGCTGGACCGTTGGTACTAAGGCACGAACGGAATGTTGTTAGACTTGTTTCGTGTGTTGATATGTATCGGGAAAACTTGGGTGTTCGATTGTTCGATCGAAAAGTTTAGCATTTTCTATTTATCTGGAATGGGATACAATAATTGGAATTCACAAGAAGTTATGAGATAACTAAATGAATGTTATAAACATAGCAGTTTAGTCTCACTTGATCGGTTGCCACGGAATTTTGATGTGATCAAAAGTCCGTCGCAATCACGTAGCGTACGCGGATACTCGCCGGGTAAACTTAATAGACAGCCTCACTCCATAGCCCAGACCAAGTGACTGTAGGAGAACCCCGTCGCCGAAAGCATCCGTCCGGGTGCTCGCGGTAGCGGTGTTCCGCCTTGGTGCACTTCGTCGACGGTATCGGGGGTGCGACCGTCTACTGAAGTTTGCGACGAGTATTCGATCAGACTGTCGGGAATCCTGTTGAATTGCCCGACTTGATATTGAAAAGTGTTTTCGATTTTGAGACTAAAATGCGGGGTTTATAATTGTTAGGCATGCGATGTCTAAGTAATTCATTTGGTCAGGCATGCGATGTCTGAGGTGGTTGCGGATTCCAACTGTTGTAGTTTTACACTTTCTTTTCTGTGACCGTAAGTGTAATATGTGATATCGCCGGTTTCGTTGCTATATGTCAACGACAATTGGGATGCGCATATTTACTTACGTTGATAACATGTGATGTTATGTGTTGCTGGATATGTTATATTGGATCGTCGTGATTGAATAGCCGGGGTTTTTTATGTGAGATGAGTGTTTTTCATTTTCATTCATGTAAAAACTTGTATGTAATATTCTTTTATTGGGGCAATTCCAGGTTGCGGAAGTAGTCACCGTTTGTATATTATTTTCTTTTCCGCACTAGGATAGACCCAAGGAGGGGAGCACAAGTAACCGGGTTCTGGAGTCCAGTGGGAGACCAACTCGAGGAGTCGAGTCCGGGTCTCCTAACTCTAGAATTGGTAGGGTTGCTTGCCGCTCTCGTAGGGGTCTAGGGGTGTGGGTTTGGCTATTCATCACGACCGTGGAATCCGTGTTTTATACTGGCTTGTATTGAAAACACGGACGTCCTAGTATATCCAATATTTCATATGATTCTTCTGCTGCGATATCTGTGATGTGATCATGTGATGTTCTGTGATAGATACAGTATATAGTATATATGATATATTATATAGGCGTTACTTATGTTTTACACCCGCGCTAGCCCTGCCCCGCTCTGCCGTTAGTTACCTAACCTAACGGTGCACGAGGGGATATCGAGGCGAATGCGGATGGCATAAGTGTACGTCGTATTTATCTGTGATGTTTAGGTACTTAAATGATGGGACTTCATTAATGTGATTAATGAAATAAAAGAAACCTAAGATGTTGTAGAATCGAATTTCAAAATAAAACAGGTAGCTACAGTTCTTGCTTTGCACAGCGGTATATATGATATATCCTGCACCTTATTCGATAAGGAAAGGACGGAGATCCCTTCACCGGGAGTGACTCCTTTAGAAATAACTGGAAGATGCTACACACTCGGTTTGTCTTTTGATTGCTTTTAAGTGTTTTTGCTTTGCACAGTGATATATATGATATATCCCGCACCTCATTCGACGAGGAAAGGACCGACGATCCCTTCACCGGGAGTGACTCCTTTAGCAAAACTACAAAAGCCTCAAAAGCACTCCATTTTTAAAATCATTTGATTCTACAACGATATCAAGTTCATTACGCAATAGGTTTTCAGAAAAACCCGTCGTAGCCCTCCGTCATTTCAGATATGTACTAGTTAGTATTCGTGCTACGTTTGTTGACCTCTGTCAAGGCGTAGTGTGCGGTAGCTGATTAGTGCTTATCTGCATAAGCATATGATGTGATTGATTTAGGATAGTCGTGCGACCTTATTGACCTCTGTCAAGGGTCGTGCGGGTGGGTTTACTTCAATCAGGAAATGATGGGTTGAACTTGACTAGCAGCCTATGGTTTGTTGACCTCTGTCAAGGTCATAGGACGCTAGGGGCAAAATATTATCGGGAATTTCAAGTGTTGAAATTTGCAATGAGATTGCATACCTTCTATGAGATAGTTGGATCCCGATACCCGCTGCGAGTAAGTGTTACTCCTGGGAGAGTTTTATACATTACAATTAGCCGATCAAGTAGGTGTCTAGAAAGGTGTCAACGGGGTTACGCCTCTGGGAAAACGAGGTTTACATTAATTAGGTTCGTGCGAAAGCACGGGGGACCTCCCTCAAAGTACCGACACTGGCCTGGCTGAAAGATTGGCGAACTTATAGTGTGTAATTAATCCCGGCTAGTCTTTCCTTTTAGAGTTTGAAGGAAGATTTGATAAAAAGCAGTGGGAACCATCCTGATTAGATAAAATAATAACCAATCTATTCTTGACAGAGCGCACGCTGAGTGTTTTCTTCTCTCTCTCTCCAGGTAGCGACCATATCACGCCTTAATCAAGATAATAATACGGATTTTTGACCGAACCCGCTTGTTATACTGAGCTGGGAAACGTTGGTCCCGCTCCAACTTATAATTTTTATAAGACAGAGCAGGAAATTGGGGAATACCAGATTTCCCGTGCCGCCCAAACGAAGAGAGTGCATGCTGATGCATCATCTTCGGGTGTGTTCGTTACAAAGAACTGTTTCTCAGTATCCTCTACGTCCTGGGTATGTGATACCAGATCAGGATCCCAGATATATAATATGTTACATAGGGCTACAGAAAGGTAGAAGAACTGAGAACGGGTGATAAGTTTCATGAGTCAGAAAACGGGGCAAGTGTTGCAGCCAAGTCTGTTGGTCACTGTCACCCTGTATTACCGATACATTGATTCTGAACGAATGTTATTAGATACCGAACCTGATATACAAAATCATATCAGTCTCTTTATCAGTAAAGAAATGATAAAATTTTGTATTGTTGGATAATGTTTTGAACATTTCCTATATCAAAAGTTGATCGGTTCAGGCACGTTATCTAAAAGCATTGATGTTCTAAATCAAACTACAGTTCTTAGTATATGGAACACACACAAGAGGAAGAGTTCAGAAATGAACGAATTCTTCTTGAGGCATTGTAGACTAGGTCAGATCAATGTGACCCGACTAGCTAGAGTTACATAAAGATGCATATTTAAATTAGTTTGAATTTACATCTTGTGAAACTCGCCAGTCATGTCACAAAGATAAGATGACCACAGCTCTGTTTAATGGAAACAGAGAAAGAGTTAGTAAACTCTTGGGATGATACATGTTGATGTATGTAGGTCCCCTGTCTACACATACCAGGACTGGTTCTTTATACTTCATTATATTCTCTGATAATCTTTCAAGATTCAGACCTATGTTCCTGTTGAAACATGAGTCCGGACCTTTTAAGATATTCACAGAATATAAGTTAGAAGTAGAGAACCAAAACGGGTATAAGTATTATGTCCTTTGATGAGATCAAGGAGGAGAATACTTGAGCACGAAAATCCTGGATTATTCTAAAGGAGAATGAGATTCTCTCTCAGCATTACTCCTCCGTATACACCATAGCACGATGGTATATCGGGGTGGAGCAATCTCACCCTATATGATAAGGTGTGCTCTATGATGAGTACTACTGAGTTACCTATTTCCTTTTTTAGGAGTTATGCGCTTGAGAAGCTGCATACCTATTGAATAGGGTTCGATTCAAATCTGTTGCCTACCATTTCATATGTGATATGGAAAGGGAAAAGCCCATATCTTAAGTTGGTTAAGATTTGGGGTTGTCCGGCCTATGTCTGAAAGCAAAATCCGGACAAGCTCGAGGCAAGGTCTATAATGTATAACTGGAAAGGTTCCAGCTATACAAACTACAGCTAATGATTTGATAGAACCAAAGGATTCAGTAGATACCAACGAACCTCAGCCTCTCCGCCGATCTAGTAGGGTTCCTCACCCACCTGAGAGATACTTCGGTTTCTCTATGACAGTGGGAGCGAGGAATGCATCATGAGATGATGACCCAACTAGTTTCGAGCTGGCCATCAAGAGTAATACTCTGTAAGAATGGATGGATGCTTAGTGATCTGAGATGGAATCCTTATACACCAACAAAGTATGGACTTTAGTTGCTATATCTGAAGGGTTAAATCCCCATCAGGAGCAAGTATATCTTGAGAAGATTACTTGGTGTATATGGAAGAGTTGAGACTTTCAAAGCTAGACTTGTTAAAGGTTTTCTTCATTGACCAGGCGTGGATAATGATGAAACCTTTTCCAGTGCCTATGCTTAAGTCCATCCAGATCCTACTTACCACGGCTGCATACCATGACTACGATCTCTGGTGGTTGGGTGTCTTGACTGCTTTTCTAAATGATGATTTAGAAGAGTGCGTCTATAAGTACACAGCCAGAGGGCCTCGTAGACAGTGGGAGCAGCGGAAACGTGTGCAAGATGCTTTATAGGATAAAGCAGGCATCGCGGAGTAGGAACATCTGTTTTGATGGATAAGTCAAATAGTTTGACATCATCAAAATGGTAGATGAACCTTGTATATACAAAAAGGTAGTAGGGAGTATGGTGACGATCCTCGTAGAGTACGTGGATGACATACTCTTGATAGGGAAGGAGTTTCCTATGCTACGCTCGATCAATCTCCGCTTATCACAATGATTCTCCACAAAGGATCAAAGTGATACCTACTAAATCCTGGATTTTGGATCTATGAGATAGATCTAAATGGATGTTAGGAAACTCACTAGATGTAGTGAGGTGGTGTCAATCGATCCTGAGGAGAATCACTGGAAGGGTTCCAGGGTGATAAAGACGACTGAATGTCAGTCACAGGCATTGTCTTTACCCTCAGTAAAGGGACGGTATGTTGGAAGAGTTTCAAGCTGGCTACTGTGACATACTAGACGATAAAGGCAGGATACATCGCTACTTAAGATGCTACCAAAGAGGCTGTTTGGGTGAATATAGGTTCATGAGATGAACTATGTTCCTACCATTGTGTGACAATGGAGTTGTGGCTTATGCCAAGGAACGTCCGTCCCATCAGTGATCCAGACATATTCTAAGGCAGTATCACCTTTTCATGGAGATAGTTGATCTCCAGGGTGATCGAGGTTTGGAGAGTAGACCCAGAGAACAACACAGCGGATCCACTCACAAAGGCCTGTTCCCAGAGAGAGACTTTTATGGGATGGTTGAGTATGAGATACTGCAACCACTGCTATCAGATGGCCCTAGTGCAAGTGGGAGATTGTTAGTTATATGTATGCCCTAGAGGTCATTACTGTACATAGGATGTATATTGCAGTGGATGCTGGGACATATATAGGGAGGACTTTCTTGCTCGACATGATAGTATGCTATCTGGTTGAACTTTACCTTAACGTGTATACTGATTGTCTCTCTATTACATGTTGGTAAAGCCCTTAGGATGTGTGCTTGACTACCTGGACTATGATGCGGATCATACTAGTGGGGACATGGTAGTCCATAAGTACATCCTTCAAAGTCCCTAATCGTGGGTGTATCGAGACGGGGCATCGATATACCAGAGTAGACTAGCGTATACCTTCTCGACCCATACAGATGGGCGATGGATGATCCCATATCCATTGGTGTTTGACATCGGAGATGATATACGGGTGCTCAGTAGTGACTGGGTACACTGGACGGACTCGCCGAGAACTCCCAGATGGTATTATACCTCACGTCAGATGGCAGTTCTCTGGTGACACTGGTACAGAGTAGTCTGTTGACCCGAGATCGTCATAGAGTCTTGTGTGGTTCCCACAGTACTTTGATTTCCATCTTACCACGTCCAAGAGGGTGTGCAAAACGGTGGTTTTTGGGTACAGTCCCGAGTCACATGGAGGCAATGAGCGATAGGAGGGGATTCGTCTCTCCCGGTATAGGGGGTTGATGTTGCGCTGTGTTCGATTGGCTATAACAGGAAATCCCTGGCCAGGGTTGCTGAGATTTACTGGTAAGTGTTACCAGTAGTTTCTCGAACAGTTATAGACCTCATATCGACACGACTTATCGAGCTATTGGGGTCTGACGTTTACCACCCCTAGGCGAGATATGCGACATATCAGACGATCAGAACGGACTGTACGGTAGTGTTACTGGTCGGATTCACTGGAGTGTGAGCGGGCTTGCTCGTCGATCTTCAGATCGCTCAATACCCGGGTGGCCGTTACGTTTAGCAGACCGCTTGCGGCTTGTGGGTGTTTGATATGATCATCACCTGCTGCCGGCGTATTGACGAGTCTTTAGAGTCCTACACAGAGGTTTCCTGGCTCAAGCGAAACGAAATAGGAGCGCATATGAGATATGTGCGGGACCGAGAATAATGCGTGTATGTGATACCGTATTCTATTCTCGCGATAAATATATCGAATGTTTGTATGCGATATAACCTAGTTATCGATTCAAGCGTTGATTCGATAAGCCGATATATATTGTATACTAGTCGGTTGTGTGCGACATAACCGGGTCATTGAATCAAGTGTTGATTTAATGATTTAATGCATATTTATATATTTGATATATTACTTTGCATCAACTAGTATCGGTTTACTTAAGATGGATTTTCTCACTCGGATGGGCGCATTGTATATGCGATATACTTTTGTGCACTTGATTGTATCATGTTTGATGATACAAGTCATGCTAGGGTTCAAGTGTAAAGATTAAACCTTGGTTAATGAAATGGTTAGGGTTTATTATTTATTATTCATTTATCTTATTTAAATTATCCTTTTTATTTTTGATAAATGAATAAAAGAAAAGAGAAAAGAATGGTGGCTAATTTTGTTCTTTAGTTGAAGCTTCATGAAGCTTTGTTCAAGTCAACCATTCTTATCTCATCCTTAACCCTAACCATTCCCACTAACCATGATTCATTCTCTACACTTGACTCTAGTTAAAATTATGATAAGAATTCATTTTCTTTTCTTATTCTTTTAACTTATCATATAAGCTTCTTCTTCTTCTTCCTTGACTTGAAGAAGAAAAGCTTCACCTCCATCAATGGTGATTGATGCATATGAGTGAGAAAACCAATTCTAAAGTTAACCCACTTCCTATTTCTTCATCCTCTACCTCTTGCCAAGTAGTAGAGTGTGTTTACTTCACAAGTTTCTTGACTTGGTGAAGTCGGAGCTTGATTTAGCGATGCCTCGACGTAGATCATCTTCGGCATGGACATCGACGACCTAGCTTGCCCATTCTCCGACGAAGCCGATCCTAGAGCCCGGATTTGACTTGGACAGCGGAGAGGACTTCGTTGCGGAGCTATGGAGGTGGAGCACCGGATCTACAAAGGTTGTATTTCCGTTTTCTCATTAGTTAAGTGTTAACTAGTTCATTGTTCGCCTAGTTTTCTAGCCAACGATCCGTAGTCGGGTCTCTCGGCACCTAGATTTTTTTGAAATTGGCATGGTTGATGCCTTGTGAGACCTCACTAGTGTGCCTAGGAACCCTACAGCTACAGCTACATCAGCACAACTTCAGCCCCACTCTTTATCACATCAGCTGCAACAAAGCATCAGTAGCATCATCATTTGCTGCAAAAGCAGCTGATGTAAAACTTCAGCCCCCAATACCAACACTTCAGCCCCTAATATCAACACTTCAGCCCCAATTCTGCATCAGCTGAAACTATACCATTCAAAACAACACCACCACACCACCACAACCATTCCCAGAACACCAAAGTAACAACAACAACAGCCACAACAATTCCAGCATCAGCAACATACTGCTGTTGTAAAAACAGCTTCAGCTCAGCTGCAGTGGAAACAGCAGCATCAGCAGCAGCAATCATACACTTGAGGCCGCTCCAGGGCACTTCAGCAGCAACACCCCTCCTCCTTCTTCTCTTTTCCTACATCCTAGGACCCCTTGAGGTATAATCTCACAACCCAACTCCTTTCTTGCTTGTTTATGGTCGTAAAACTGGAAACTTAGTGTTATTAAGTAGATTAGTGCTAGTTTAGACAAATTTGAGTGAGATTTGGCCAAGAGATGGTTGTGATGGTTAGTATAACCTTATTAGGTGTGTTTGAGACCAGTTAACCCCAGAATACCCCAGATTTCCAGTTAGTTACCTGAAAGTTTCGACTTGGTGTATTTTGGTGATTTTGTCGATTTTGTGACCTTTATGGAATCTGCTACAACCCGAGATATCCTAAAATAATATTGACTTGGCAGTGAGGTATGCAGGTAGATAGAAGCCAACACCCAAAGCCCCAGCCCCTGGACCCACTTCCTGGCCGCAGATAAATCCTATCTGGCCGCAATTTGCGGCCAGAGCATGGGTTCTGGTGCTCGTTTTGGTTCTGTAGCCTTATACCCTATAGACTTGACCCTGGGTATGTCTAGTTTTGACTGATTCCAGTTAGGGTAGAATCTGGGTTGATTTTCTTGAGTTGGCGCATGATTTACGACTTGTTTAGCTTGGATTTTTGGTATTTGGTGATTCGTTTCTGTCGGGTGGCGTTTGAATGCCAACGGCAGAAGGATATTGGCTGTGTTTGCATGCGAGGCTGTAGGTTTTTACCTATGGGCGTAACGTGCACCATTTTGTCTTCCGACATGGTTTTCATGTGTTCTAGGGTGTGATATCCTTGTAGGTACCCCACGTGGCGTCGAAGCGTTGGAGATGCAAATGGCGACACCGGCACTGGCACGCATAAAGAAAGGTGAGTAGATTTATATCTACGGGGAGAAATCGAGTGGATGGCATATAGCACCCCCGCAGTCTGTAGTGAAGCATACGGATGCGTATACACACTTACAAATATTATATGTTAATTGTGATTCATAATGATGTTTAAGATGGATATTGGTGTGTTGGATTGGTGAAAGGTTACGAAACCCTAGAGTAGTGGGTGCACTACACATACATATACACACATACATCCTTATTTCATATGTGGTTATGGGATTCTATATAGTGTTAGTTATATGTATGCCCTAGAGGCCATTACTGTACACAAGATGTATATTGTAGTGGATGCTGGGACATATATAGGTATGACTTTCTTGCTCGACATGATGGTTTGCTATATGGTTGCTCTTTATCTTAACATGTATACTTTCTGTCTCTCTGTTACATGTTGATAAAGCCCTTAGGATGTGTACTCGACTTCTAGGACTGTGATGTAGATCATACTAGTGGGGCCTGGGTAGTCCATGAGTACATCCTTCAATGTTCCTAGTATGGGAATATCGAGACGGGGCATCGATATTCCAGAGTAGACTAGCGTATATCTTCTCGACCAATGTGATGGGCGATGGATGATCCCATATCCATTGGTGTTTGACATCAAAGATGGTATGCGGGTGCTCAGTGGAGACTGGGTACACTGTACGGACTCGCCGAGAACTCCCAGATGGTATTATAACTCATGTCAGATGGCAGTTCTCTGGTGACACTGGTGCAGCTTAGTCTGTTGACCCAAGATCGTCATAGAGTCTTGTGTGTCTCCCACTGTGCTTTGATTTCCACCCCACCACGGCTCTACTGAGTCGTGCAAACAGGTGGTTTTTGGGTACAGTCCCGATTCGCATGGAGGCAATGAGCGATAGGAGGGGATTCGTCTCTCCCGGTATTGGGGGTTGATGTTGCGCTATACTCGACTGGCCATAACTGGAAATCTCTGGCCTGGGTTGCAGTGATTTACTGGTAAGAGTTATCAGTAGTTTCATACTTGTTATGGACCTTACATCGGCATGACTTATCAAGCTATTGGGGTCTGACGTTTACCACCCATAGGCGAGATATGCGACATATCAGACGAACAGACCGGACTGTGCGGTAAGTGTTACTGGTTGGATTCACAGGAGTGTGAGCGGGCTTGCTCGTTGATCTTCTGATCGCTCAATACCGGTGTGGCCGTTACGTTTAGCAGACCGCTTGCGGCTTGTGGGTGTTTGATATGATCATCACCTACTGCCGGCGTATTGATGAGTCTTTAGAGTCCTACACAGAGGTTTCCTGGCTTAAGCGAAACGAAATAGGAGCGCATATGAGATATGTGCGGGACCGAGAATAATAACAATATGTGATACTGAATTCTATTCTCGCGATTTGTATCATCGGACGGTTATATAAGATATAGCCGGGTTACCGAATCAAATGTTGATTCGATATACTGATACACTTGATATTAGTCGGTTATATGCAGTATGACCGGATCATTAAATCAAGTGTTGATTTAATAATTTAATGTATAATTATATATTTGATATATTACTTTACATTAACTAGTATTGGTTCACTTAAGATTATTTTTCTCACTTGATTGTGCACATTGTATATATGATATATGTTTGTGTACTAGTTTGTATCATGTTTGATGGTACATGCAAACTTGGGTGTGTGTATGCTTTAAACAATGTTTAGGTTAATGGTTAGGGTTTTAACTTATTTATTTATTTCATTTATTTATTTTTGCCAAAAATAAAATGGTGGCTTGCTTTGTTTTATTCTTGAAGCTTTATGAAGCTTTGAAAGTCTTAACCATTTTGTTTTTTCCTTAACCTAACCATTACACCTAAACCCTAGTTTATTCTCTACATGTGTTAACTTCACCCATGGTTGCGATATTGTAGGGTTCCTAGGCACACATTAGAGGTCTCACAAGTGATCAAATATGGCCAATTCTAAATTTTCCATGTGCCTACAAACCCTAATACGGATCGTTAACTAGATGTATAGACGATGCAAGCAAGTAAACTGCTTTATTGCTAAAGGAAAGTGACTACAACCTTTGTAGATCCAGTCCTCCACCTCCTAGGCTCCATGATGACGTCCCTCCGCTGTCCAAATCGAATCCCGGACTCTAGCATCGGCTTCATCGGAGAAATGGGCGGGCTTGGTCGTCGGCTTCGATGCCGAAGATGATCTACGTCGAGGCATCACAAGATCAAGCTCCCACTTCACCAAGTCATGAAACTTGTGAAGAAAACACCCTATACTACATGGCAAGAGGTAGAGGATGATGAAATAGGAAGTGGGTTCACTTTAGAATTGGATTTCTCACTCTTTTTCACTAGTTGGCATTAATGGAGGCAAGCTTTCTTCATGCTGAAGAAGGAGAAGAAGAAGAAGATAAATATGATAAGTCATCTTCAAAATAGAAAATAATATCAATATTTATCATATGGTAACCATGGTTAGGTGTAGAGAATAGACTATGGATAATTTGAATGGTTAGGGTTAAGCATGAGACAAGAATGGTGGACTTGTTCAAAACTTCATGAAGCTTCAACAAACAAACAAAGAAAGCCACCATTCCTTATTTATCTTTTCCAAAATGAAAAAATAAATAACTGAATAAGAAAAATGTAAACCCTAATCATTAACTTAACCATGGTTTAATTCTTTACACAAACCCAAATGAGCATGTATTATCAAATATGATACAAACAAGTGCACAAAAGTATATCACATATACAACTTGTGAACTTCAAGTTAGAAAATCAATTTAAAGTGAACCAATACTAGTTAATGCAAAGTAATATATCAAATATATAATTATACATTAAATCATTAAATCAACACTTGATTCAATGATCCGGTCATGTCGCATATAACCGACTAGTATCCAATGTATCGACTTATCGAATCAATCTTCGATTCGATAACTAGGTTATATCGTATACAACCAATCGATACATTCATCGCGAGAATGGAATACGGTATCACATACACGCATTATTCTCGGTCCTGCACATATCTCATATGCACTCCTATTTCGTTTCGCTTGAGCCAGGAAACCTCTGTGTAGGACTCTAAAGACTTGTCAATACGCCGGCAGCAGATGGTGATCATATCAAATACCCACAAGCCGCAAGCGGTCTGCTAAACGTAACGGCCACCCGGGTATTGAGCGATCAGAAGATCGACGAGCAAGTCCGCTCACACTCCTGTGAATCCAACCAGTAACACTTACCGTACAGTCCGGTATGTTCGTCTGATATGTCGCATATCTCGCCTAGGGGTGGTAAACGTCAGACCCCAGTAGCTTGATAAGTCATGCCGACGTAAGGTCCATAACATTCGTGAAACTACTGATAATTCTTACCAGTATATCACTGCAACCCTGGCCAGGGATTTCCTGTTATGGCCAGTCGTGCATAGCGCAACATCAACCCCTAATACCGGGAGAGACGAATCCCTTCCTATCGCTCATTGCATCCATGTGAATCGGGCTGTACCCAAAAACCACCTGTTTGCACGACTCAGTAGAGCCGTGGTAGGGTGGAAATCAAAGCACAGTGGGAGACACACAAGACTCTATGACGATCTCGGGTCAACAGACTAAGCTGTACCAGTGTCACCAGAGAACTTCCATCTGACATGAGGTATAATACCATCTGGGAGTTCTCGACGAGTCCGTTCAGTGTACCCAGTCTCCACCGAGCACCCGCATACCATCTCTGATGTCAAACACCAATGGATATGGGATCATCCATCGCCCATCACATGGGTCGCGAAGTTATGCGCTAGTCTACTCTGGAATATCGATGCCCCGTCTCGATATTCCCACGACTAGGAACATTGAAGGGTGTACTCATTGACTACCCAGACCCCACTAGTATGATCTGCATCATAGTCCTGGAAGTCGAGTACACATCTTAAGGGCTTTATCAACATGTAATCAGAGAGATAGGAAGTATACATGTTAAGATAAAGAGCAACTAGTTAGCGTACTATCATGTCGAGCAAGAAAGTCCTACCTATATTTGTCCCAGCATCCACTACAATATACATTCAATGCACAGTAATGGCCTCTAGGGCATACATATAACTTACAATCTCCTACTTGCACTAGGGCCATCTGTAGCAGTGGTTGCAGTATCACATACTCAACCATCCCATATAAGTCTCTCCTTGGGAAAAGGCCTTTGTGAGTGGATCCGCCGTGTTGTCCTCTGAGTCTACTCTCCTAACCTCTATCACCCTGGAGATCAACTATCTCCATGATCAGGTGATGCTGCCTCAGAATATGTCTGGGTCACTTATGGGACCAGGGTTCCAGGTCCAAAGCCACACTTCCATTGTCACACAATGGTAGGAACCTAGTTCATCTTATGAACCAATATACATCCAAACTTCCTCTTTGGTAGTATCTTTCATAGCGATGTTACCAGCCTTTATCATCTAGTTTGCCACGGTATCTAGCTTGGAACTCTTCCAACATACTGTTCCTTTACCGAGGGTGAAGACAATGCTTGTGACTGACATTCAATCGTCTTTATCACCCTGGAACCCTTACAGTGATTCTCCCCAGGATCGATTGATACCATCTCACTACAATATACATCTAGTGAAAATTCTAGCATCCAATTACATCTATCTCATAGATGAAAACTCAGGATTTAGGAGGTATCACTTTGATCCTATTGGAGAATCCTTGTGATAAGCGGAGATTGACCGAGCGTAGTATAGGAAACTCTTTTCCTATCAAGAGTATGTTGTCCATGTACAATACGAGGATAACCACCTTACTCTCTACTACCGTTTTGTATATACAAGGTTCATCTACCAATTTGATGAAGTCAAACACTTTGACTACCACATCAAAACAGACGTTCCAACCCCGCGATACCTTCTTTATCCTATAAAGTATCTTGTACACGTTTCCGCTGCTCCCACTGTTTACGAAGCCCTCTGACTGTGTACTTATAGACTCTCTCTTCTAAAACATCATTTAGAAAAGCAGTCATGACACCCAACCGCCAGATATCGTAGTCATGGTATGTAGCCGTGGCAAGTAGGATCCGGATGGACTTAAGCATAGCCACTGGAAAAGGTTTCATCATTATCCATGCCTGGTTGATGACGAAAACCTTTAACAAGTCTAGCTTTGAAAGTCTCAACTTTTCCATCTACACCAAGTAATCTTCTCAAGATATACTTGCTCCTGATGGGGATTTAAACCTTCAGATATAGCAACCAAAGTCCATACTTTGTTGGTGTATAAGGATTCCATCTCAGATTGCTAAGCATCCAGCCATTCTTATAGAGTCTCACTCCTGATGGCCAGCTCGAAACTAGTCGGGTCATCATCTCATGATTCAGTCCTCACTCCCACTGTCATAGAGAAACCAAAGTATCTCTCAGGTGGGTGAGGAACCCTACTAGATCGGCGGAGAGGCTGAGATTCGTTGGTAACTATTGAATCCTTTGGTTTTATCAAATCATCTGCTGTAGTTTGTATAGCTGGAACCTTTCCAGTTCTATATTACAGACCTTGCCTCGAGTTTGTCCGGATTTTGCGTTTAGACATCGGCCGGTCAACCCCAAATCTTAACTAGCTTAAGACATGGGCTCTTCCCATACCATATCTCATATGGAGTGGTAGGCTGTGATTTGATTCGAACCCTATTTAATAGGTATGCAGCTTCTCAAGCGCATAACTCCCAAAAAGAAACAGGAAACTCAGTAGTACTCATCATAGAGCACACCATATCACATAGGGTGCTATTGCTCCACCCCGATATACCATCGTTCTATGGTGATACGGAGGAGTAATGCTGAGAGAGAATCTCATTCTCCTTTAGAATAGTCCAGGAATTCCGTGCACAAGTATTCTCCTTCTTGATCTCATCAAAGGACATAATACTTATACCCTTATTGGTTCTCTACTTCTAACTTATATTCTATGAATATCTCAAAAGTTTCGGACTTGTGTTTCAAAAGGAACATATGTCTGAATCTTGAGAGATTATCAGAGAATGTAATGAAGTACAAAGAACCGGTCTTGGCATGTGTAGATAGGGGACCTATATACATCAACATGTATCATCCCAAGAGTTCACTAACTTTTTCTCTGCTTCAAATAAACAGAGCTGTGGTCATCTTATCTTTGTGACATGACTGGCAAGGTTTCACAAGATGTAAATTCAAACAGATTTAAATATGCATCTATATGCAACTTCAGCTAGTCGGGTCGCATTGATATGACCTAGTCTACAATACCTCAAGAAGAATTTGTTCATTTCTGAACTCTTCCTCTTGTGTGTGTTCTGTATACTAAGAACTGTAGTTTGATTTAGAACATTAATGCTTTTAGATAACGTGCCTGAACCGATCAACTTTTGATATAGGAAATGTTCAAAACATTATCCACCAATACAAAATTATATCCTTTCTTTACTAATAAAGAAACTGATATGATTTTGTATATCAGGTTCGTTATCTAATAGCATTTATTCATAATCAATGTATTGGTAATACAGGGTGACAGTGACCAACAGACTTAGCTGCAACAATTGTTCCATTTTCTGTCTCATGAAACTTATCACCCGTTCTCAGTTTTCTACCTTTTTTGTAGCCCTATGTAACAGATTACATATCTGGGATCTTGATCCGGTATCAAATACCCAGGATGTGGAGGATACTGAGAAACAGTTCTTTGTAATGAACACACCCGAAGTTGATGCATCATATGCACTTTCTTCGTTTGGGCGGCATGGGAATTCTGGTAATCCCCAATTTCCTGCTCTGTCTTATAACAATTATAAGTTAGAGCGGGACCAACGTTCCCCAGCTCAGTATAACAAGCAGGTTCGGTCAATACTTCCGTATTTTTATCTTGATTAAGGCGTGATATGGTCGCTACCTGGAGAGAGAGAGTAGAAAACACTCAGCGTGCGCTCTTGCAAGAATAGATTGGTTATTATTTTATCTAATCAGGATGACTTCCACTGTTTTTATCAAATCTTCCTTCAAACCTTAAAAGGAAAGACTAGCCGGGATTAATTACACTCTACAAGTTCGCCAATCTTTCAGCAAGGCCAGTGTCGGTACTTTGAGGGAGGTTCCCCGTGCTTTCGCACGGACCTAATTACAGTAAACCTCATTTTCCCAGAGGCGTAACCCCGTTGACACCTTTCTAGACACCTACTTGATCGACTAATTGTAAAGTGTAAAACTCTCGCAGGAGTAACAATTACTCGCAGTGGGTATCAGGATCCAACTATCACATAGAAGGTATGCAATCTCATTGCAAATTTCAACACTTGAAACTCCCGATAAAGATTTTTACCCCTAGCACTTATGACCTTAACTATGGTCAACAAATCATAAGTACTAGTCAAGTTCTACCCGTCATTTCGTGATTAATTAGACCCACCCACATGACCCTTAACTAAGGTCAACAAAGTCCCGCGACTGTCCTAACTAATCGCATCATATGCGGTGTAGGAAGATATCGCTTAGCTACCGTACACTGTGCCTTGACTATGGTCAACAAACACAGCATGAATACTAAGTACTCTACTTCCTAAAATGACGGAGGGTTGCGAATGGTTTTTGTGAAAACCTTTAACGCTTTGAACTTTGATCTCGTTATGGAATCAAATGGTTTTTAAATGGAATGTTTTTGAAGCATTTCTAGTTTTGCTAAAGGGGTCACTCCCGGTGAAGGGATCGTCGGCCCTTTCCTCGTCGAATGAGGTGCGGGATATATCATATATATCACTGTGCAAAGCAGAAACTATAGAAGTAATCAAAAAACAAACCGAGTGTGTAGCATCAGCCAGTTATTGCTAAAGGAGTCACTCCCGGTGAAGGGATCTCGGTCCTTTCCTTATCGAATAAGGTGCAGGATGTTCTATAATGAACACCACGATGCAAAGCAAGAATTGTAGCTACCTGTTTTATTTTGAAATTCGATTCCACAACATCAATTAGGTTTATTTTCTTTCATTAATCTCATTATTGAATATCCCATCATTTAAGTCCACCTAAACTTCACAGACAAATATAACGTACGCTTATGCCATCCGCATTCGCCTCGATGTCCCGTCTGCACCGTTAGGTTAGGTAACTAACGCCAGAGCGGGGCAGGGCTAGTGCGGGTGCAAAACATAAGCAACGTCTATATAATATATCATATATACTATATATAAAATCTATCTGAACATATCTCACGATCACATCACAGATAACGCAGCAGAAAATATCATATGAAATATTGGATATACTAGGACGTCCGTGTTTTCAATACGAGCCAGTATAAACACGGATTCCACGGTCGTGATGAATAGCCAATCCCACACCCCTAGATCCCTATGAGAGCGGCAAGCAACCCTACCAATTCTAGGGTTAGGAGACCCGGACTCGACTCCTCGAGATGGTCTCCCCCTGGACCCTAGAACCCGGTTACTTGTGCCCTCCTCCTTGGGTCTATCCTGTTTACCTTAATCAGAGCAAAGCTCTGTTTAAATTCGAAAATGGAAAAAGAAGCAATGCTTCTGTTTTTCTCCAATCAGAGCAAAGCTCTGTCTTGAAAATTAAAAAGAAAAATAAAATTAAAGTTAAAATATGCTCCACAAAAGCTTCAGAGCTTTGCTCTTAAAAAAAAAAAAAAAAAAAGGGGCAGCGCAGTTGCGCGCTGCGCGACACGTGTCAGCGCAGCGCAACTGCGCGCTGCGCGACACGTGTCAGCGCAGCGCAACTGCGCTGCTAAAAAAAAAAAAAAAAAAAAAAAAAAAGGTTGCGCGCTGCGCGACACGTGTCAGCGCAGCGCAACTGCGCGCTGCGCGACACGTGTCAGCGCAGCGCAACTGCGCTGCGGAAGAGAGAAGAAAAAAAAAAAAAAAAAAAAAAAAAAAAAAAAAACAGCGCACAGCGCAGTTGCGCGCTGCGCGACACGTGTCAGCGCAGCGCAACTGCGCGCTGCGCGACACGTGTCAGCGCAGCGCAACTGCGCTGCGCGACAAAAAAAAATAAAATAAAATAAAAAAAATAAAATGCGCGACACGTGTCAACACAGCGCGACACGTGTCACGCGCTGGGGCACTGCGCCAAACAGAATTAAAAGATCTAAGAAATCTTTTCTGTTCTTGTTAAAACAAGAAGATTTTCTTCTGCAAAGCAGAAGCCCTTGGATCAAAGATCCAACGGTGGGGAAAATTCCCAAATCACTCAGAAAAAGATTTCTTTAACAAATTTAACTAATTTATGGGCACTATAAAAAGGACCCCAGACCTCAATTAAAGGGGAGGAACATTTTTCTAAAAGAAAAAAAGAGAGAGAGAGAACTCAGAGAAACTCCTCAAGAACAAAAAAGGTAAAAACCTTTAGAAAAAGAGAAAGTTCTCTTATGAACAGATCATAGATCTAAAAAACAAGATCAATGATCCTTAATAAAAATAAAAATAAAATAAAATAGTGCTTTGCACTTTTATGAACCATCGGTTCTTGAACCTAAAAGGTTTTTAAATTAATAGTGCTTTGCACTTCTTATGAACCACTGGCTCTCTAAAACAAGAAATAAAAAAAAAAAAACAGAAATAAAAAAAATAGTGCTTTGCACTTTTATGAACCTTCGGTTCTTGAAATAAAAAGAAAAACTTGTTCTTCTTTGATCTGAATTAGATCAGGAAATCAAATAGTGCTTTGCACTTCTTTTATGAACCATTGGTTCTTGAATCTAAAAAAAATTCTCAAATTAATAGTGCTTTGCACTTATGAATTTGCACTGTTGTGCTTTTTGATTGGCGCAATGCGCCTGACAAATGCAAAGCATTTCTTAAAGGGCCAGGCCCAAATCAAAAGGACCTAGTGGGCCTAATTAAATTGCAAGGCAATAACTGGGCAGAGCTCAAATAAATTGATGCTTTGCATCCTTTATGCAAGGGCAGAGCCCAAATAAAATTGATGCCTTGCATCATTCCTAAAAGGGCAGAGCCCAAAACAAATTGATGCTCTGCATCCTTTCTGGGCAAGGCCCAAATAAAAATAAAAAAAGAAATGCAATGCAAAAGCAAATAAAATGTTGAACATTTCAACTGGACTTAGCCCAATTTTGGACATAAGTCCTTAAATTAAATTGACTGAGCAAAATTGCTCTTCTAAATCAATTTACGTCCGGTTCGAGAGTACATCTCTGAACTCCTTTGACATCCGTCGTTGTAATTCCTCAACGACGTCAAAGAGGTGACGGGTCCCAACGACCATACATCGATATGGACTGCGGGGTCCCTAAACTCGTGGACCGAAACGTCCCTAAACTAATGATGGACCGAAACGTCCCTAAACTAATATCGGACCGAAATGTCCCTAAACTAATAATGGACCACCACGTCCCTAAAACTGGCGATGGACCACTACGTCCTTAAACTGGCGACGGACCGAAACGTCCCTAAACTAATATCGGACCACCACGTCCCTAAACTGGCGATGGACCACTACGTCCTTAAACTGGTGACGGACCGAAATGTCTATAAACTAACATCGGACCGAAATGTCTATAAACTAACATCGGACCGAAATGTCCATAAACTAACATCGGACCGAAACGTCCCTAAACTAATGACGGACCGAAACGTCCCTAAACTGGCGACGGACCGAAACGTCCCTAAACTAAAATCGGACCACCACGTCCCTAAACTGGCGATGGACCACTACGTCCCTAAACTGGAATATGGACCACTACGTCCTTAAACTGGCGACGGACCGAAATGTCCCTAAACTAATAATGGACCACCACGTCCCTGAAACTGGCAATGGACCGTCACGTCCTTAAACTGGCACAATAGAGCCCAAACGTTCTTTTGCCGGATCTAAACGGTCCCGTCTAAGTTGATCTTAGCCCCAGCTACGGCTAATGTGTCCTTAGATATTTAAATAAACAATAAAACCCCAAATCAACTTTGGTTCAAGGGTACATCTCTGAACTCCTCAGACGCCTGTCGTTGTAATCCCTCAACGACGTCGGAGAGGTGACGAGTCCCGACGGCCAGATAATTAAATCAATCACTATGTTAAGTTGATCTTAGTCTCAAACAGGACTAACGTATCCTTAACGAATGTTTAAGTTGATCTTAGCCGCAACGCGACTAACGTATCCTTAAACTAAAAACACCAAACCCAAATCTAAGTAAATACGGATTTGGACTAATCCACGTCCTACGGGCGACGGCATTACTCAGTCTCCGTATACAATCCACGGGCAACCACAAACAAAATAAACATACACGACACGAAGTGAAATTCTGGAGAAGGAGAAAGTTGTTATCGCAACGCGATAGCGTAATTAACTGCAGGGGCTTGCGCCTGCAGGGAAGAGCGTCCCCACAATCAAAAACCCCTCACCCTGAGGGGGAATCTGACAAAGTCTGCTACATCGGCCGCATCCGTCTAAACCTCCGATACTCGGTGCCATAAATCAACTTGGCATCTTCGGAGAGATAGACGGATAAAACCAAATAGCATCTGCCCCGAACCTCAGGCACGTGACGTCCCAACGTCGCAGGCCGCCGTTCGGAGGGGAACAGATTCTGGCACGCCCGGTGGGACCTCTTCCTCTTTCCACTCCACACTTCGTGTGTCGTGTTCGCGAACAAATCGCGGTTTGCTGTGATTGCCTGTGGATTCAAGGTACTAAGATTTGGTGTCTTGCTCCGTGCAGAAAACAGAAGATCAATGGCTTCGAACTGCATCGCCTGCAGCAACAACTCTCGCTCCGTCATTGCTGGAGGAGTGACTTATGGGCCCCAAGCGGCCTCCCTTTTCAAAATGCCGGTGGAGCAGGTGGCTCAAACCACCACCGGACTATTTTTTGGGACCATGCTCCCACCAATGAGCTTCAACGCCCCAATGACATTGCAAGAAGCTCCAAAGAAGTCGGTCTTCGATCGACTTACCACTGCCGCGACCCCTTTCAATAGGTCGCCCAACTCCACTGCTTCAGGTTTTAATGGATCAGGCCAGAGCTCTATCGGGCCCATGAAGAAGCCTGCCATACCAGAAGGCGTTATTCCGAAGCGGATAGCCATTCCAACTCCCGTTCCTGGCAAAATCACCAAGGTTGCTTCCCATGTTCAGATGTCCGCTTCTGACAAGTTGGCCGTCCCCGTTCAACGGACGTCGATCTTTAAAAAGCTGGTACCAGTATATTCTGACCAACACAGGGGGCATGAGGTGGTCACCCCTATAGCTGAAACAACTCCATCAGCACGACATGCCCGACGTCGCTACTGGCGCCGAGTGAGGAAGGCTGGGGGCAACTCCCCCTCTGGACTTACTCCTCCAACTCCGATGGTGAGGATCGATGCTGCTGTTCCAACCAAGAACAGCTTTGAACTGCTCAACAAGGTGCGCAGAAACTCTCCTACTGCGATATTGAAACGAACTCCTTCACCTGTGGAGAATACTCCAGAGAAGAAGTTAGAGCAGCCCCCTCAACGGCTGTCCTCTAAAATTTACAAAGTCTGGCGACAGGTTCAAGAGTCGGTGATCGATCAAGACTGCCTTCGACGACAGAAAAAGATGAAGGTTCGACAGGGGAAGGATTACTCTGTCGAACCACAAGAAGCAAAAGCTACTTGGGTTCCCACTACAACGGCTCCCTTAACTCCAATCACTCAAAAAAGGAGGCCACAAAAAGCCCCTGTGAACATGGCGAAGTATAAAAGCGCCGAACACAAACGTCCCAAGTCTGGGGGCATGGTGGTGCACACTGTTTATATGGCTTCTGGAAAGGAGGAAAGCCGCACTTCTATGGGCCACCGACCGCTCACCCGATCCGTGACGAAAGCCCAGGAGCAACAACAAAAGCTTCAGGAAATGATGACTACAATGGCTGCACTCACTGAGCCAAAAGAAAGCTCTGAAACGTCTTCGGATGAGCGTCAAGAACAAGAAACCGACGCTGACTTTTTACGCAGAGTCCTCGAAAAGAGGGACAAAGAAGCTGCAGAGCAAGCGGCTAACATAAAACAGATGGCGTTCCTCTTCCAAGATACGGTAGGGATGATGTTACAGCCGGACCCTCCTGCCGAAGATCCTCCGATCGTTCTTGAAGAAGACAGGGGAGAAACGTCAAATCCTCCGCCGGCTCTATCAACAGCCAAGGAGGAGGCAATCTCCAAAGTCGACCTAGACGAATATATAGCTCAGCAGATCCGGCTTCATCAGGCGAATGAAGCGGCTGGGCAAATTGTTAGAACCGGACGACCGTATCCGAGCTGGTATGACCAAATTAGTTACCCGCCAGGATATACGATCCCTAAATTCCACGTATATAAAGGGACAGGGAATCCGCATCAGCATGTCGCTCAATTCAGGGCCTTATGCGGCAATACTGGAGGCGATGACAAATTGTTGCTACGTCAATTCGTCGGCAGCTTAGCAGAAACAGCCTTTGAATGGTATTCGGAGCTGCCTAACGACTCTATCAAAACATTTGCAGAGATGGAGCTGCTGTTTACACAAAGATTCGTGAGTGCTAGTGAACACACTCCGATAACAGCACTGACAAATGCCAGGATAAGGCCGAGCGAAACGTGGGTCCAATACGCAACACGATGGCGGAACCTATGGTCGAAATGCGAACAACGAATAGAAGAGGCACCTGCGGTAGGCATGTTTGTGGGCACTCTCGATCCGCAAGCGACCATCTCGCAATTCATGATGTTCTTCAGGCCGACCACCTTCCAGGCCTTGATCGACAAATTAGCCCAAATGGACCAGATGTGCCATAGACCGTCTCCTCCAAGACCCGATCCCCGAAATGAGAAAGGAAAAGCGATCATCGTCGCCAACGCTCAGCTACAGTCGAGCAACTCAAAGCCGGTCGCTCGCCAAAACAACGTGCGTCCACGCCCATCCCTCGAAGAGAGGCTAGGACGTCCTTACTCGTTTCCTCAGAATAAAACGAGAAGGCTGTTTGAGCTGGCAGTGCGTAACAGACTCATCAATCTGCCGAGTCCAAAGCGTCTGTCGCAGCCAGGCGATCTTAATAATCCCAATTATTGCCCTTACCACCAAACGGTAAGTCACCCGATTGAGGATTGTTTCGTCTTTAAGGGATGGATCGAGGATCAATACCTGCAAGGCAAATTCACGCTATCTGAAAGCTGGAAGGTAAACCCCCCACAGCCGCACTCTCCAAAGAAGACGGACACGCCGGGGGCAACTTGTTCTTTCGTCGAGGATGAAAACGATGGAGAAAACTTATCGGATGAATCCGAAGACTACGTAGCGACTTGTCATGTGATTTCTCATTCACTGACAGATGATGAGGAAGATCCTTGCGCTGAGAAATCAATGGCGGATCCTGAAACAGAAATTCCGCGGCCGTCAGACAAGCTGATCGATGCCTTCCTAAATGAAATTCGTCTGAAAGCAAAAGCCAATCAAGAGCATGAAATGGCCATACTGGAAAGAACCAAGGTATTCCCGTCAAATCAAAACCCATACACTGCGGGTAAAAACAAATTCAAGACGAGGAAACGGTTCGCCAAAGCTCTATCAGTAGGAATGAAGCTACCGCCCTCTGAAGAAAATTCTTTCGCTGAGATAGAGATGCACCCTAACTTCTGTTTATATCATCAGAAGATCATACATCCTACCGAAGACTGCGAATCCTTTAACTGTTGGTGGCAAGGGTATGTCGCTCAAAAGCAACACTTCGACAGGACAAAGTGTGAAGCTTGTGGACATCGGAAAAATGCGATATATGAGCGCAAAGGAGCCGCCGCAAACTGTCATATAGCCGACTTCAAGGGATCACAAATCATCACCTTTGGAAGCGACTCTGACGAAGAAGCTATCCCCAACTCTTCCCTCGGGGAATCTATTTCAAAAATAAAGGAATTGAGAAGCTGCGAGAACGTTCAGCCATGCAATCGCATGCTACTTGGAAAAAATCCCGACCCCGTAAGCAAGGGACCGAACAAGAAGAACAAAAGAAAAGGAAAAAGGGCCCTCGCCACCAGCGCTCAACAACGATCAGGTGACCCTAGACCGGTTGCTTGCCAAAGCAACAAGCAGCAACCCCTCCAAGAAAAGTTGAGACGTCCTTACTCGTTTCCGCAAGATAAAACAAGGGGACTGTTCGAGCTGGCAGTGTGTGACAGACTCATCAATCTGCCGAGTCCAAAACGTCCGTTGTGGCCAGGCGATATTAATAATCCTAATTATTGCCCTTACCACCAAACGGTAGGTCATCTGATCGAGGATTGCTACGTCTTCAAGAACTGGGTTGAAGACCAATACCAACAGGGCAAGTTCGCGTTGTCCGAAATTTGGAAGGTGAACCCGCCACAACCGCATGCTCCGAAAAATATGGACACGCCGGGGGCATCATGCTCATTCATAGAGAAAGCCTAGCGGACCACTACGTCCTAAAACTGGATAACGGACCGAAACGTCCTTAAACTAACAACGGACCGAGATGTCCTTAAACTAACGACGGACCGCAATGTCCTAAAACTTGCAAATGACCGAAATGTCGTTAAACTACTCCCAACCCGCAGTATCTTTAGGCTGACGTGTTAATAAAAAAAAAAACGGTACGTCCACATGCAAAATGGGCACGGATGAAAACCCGAAAGGGCTCCGTGAGTAAAAACAGCAGGGCTACCGACGAGTGTTCGTGAAAACCCGAAAGGGCACGACCTCGTTTAAAAAAAAAAAAAAAGAATAAAATAAAAGATAAAAAAAAAAAACCGGTACGTCCACAAGCAAAATGGGCATGGATGAAAACCCGAAAGGGCTCCGTGAGTAAAAACAGCAGGGCTACCGGCGAGTGTTCGTGAAAACCCGAAAGGGCGCGATCTCGTAAAAAATAAAAAAATAAAAAAATAAAAATTAAGGTATGTCCATAAGCAAAAAGGGCACGGATGAAAAACCCGAAGGGGCTCCGTGAGTAAAAACAGCAGGGCTACCGGCGAGTGTTCGTGAAAACCCGAAAGGGCGTGACCTCGTTTAAAAAAAAAAAAAAGAAGAAAAGAAAAGAAAAAAAAAAGGAATAAAAAAAGAATAAAAAAGAAAAAAAAACGGTACGTCCACAAGCAAAATGGGCATGGATGAAAACCCGAAAGGGCTCCGTGAGTAAAAATAGCAGGACTACCGGCGAGTGTTTGTGAAAACCCGAAAGGGCGCAACCTCGTTGAGAAACACTTATAGGGTCCTCTCGACCCTGTAAGGAGAAACCACCTGCGTGAGATCCTTACGACTCACAAGGGAGCAACACACTTAGGCATCCTCATGATTCCTAAGGAGAAAATACACTTGCGAGATCCTCACGACTCGTAAGGAGAATTCTCTTATGTGACCCTCACGGCTCATAAGATTTGAAAGTCTTAGGTTACAGAAACCTTAAACTGTTCTTAAGCAACCCCCACAACCTTCGATATTGCCCTACAAGTGGCTCATACTGACCCTTGTATACAATCCACGGGCGCGAATAAACATTTCCCTAACCAAGTCCCATCCGTGACTAGGGATATGCTTGTACAGCAAACAACACTTGTAAGTCCTCTCGACTTATAAGGAGAAAACCCTTTTGTAAGATCCTTACGACTTACAAGAGAACATGCACTTAGGAATCCTCACGATTCCCAAGGAGAAAACACACCTACAAGATCCTCACGACTTGTAGGGAGAAATACCTTTGTGAGACCCTTACGGCTCATGAAGTCAAAAGCCTTAGCTGACAGGACCCTTAATCCTGTTTACTAAGCCACCTTTGTTCGGGATCGACAGAGGGGGTATCAAATTCCAAGTCCTTTCAAGGCAGATGATGATCCGCTCCTGGCAATATCCCAGTTGTAGCGATACTGATGCCTAAATCGGTATCAAATTCCAAGTCCTTTCATGGCAGATGATGATTCGCTCCTGGCAATATTCCGGTTGTAGCGATGCTGATGCTAAGATTGGTATCAGATCCCAAATCCCCTACTCGCAAAAAAAAAAAAATAATAATAAAAAAAAATCAGCGAGCAAAAAAAAAATATATATATATATATATATATATATATATATGCATACTAAATAGCCGAAATGGTGGGGCAGCTTGTAAACAGAATCAGCAAGTAAAAATGTATGCATGAAAAATAGCCGAAATGATTGGGCAACTCGCAATAAAAAAACAGCGAGTAAAAATAAAATAAACAGTCGAAATGATTGGGCAACTCGCAATAAAAAGTAGCGAGTAAAAATAAAGTAAATAGCCGAAATGATTGGGCACCGCGAAAAATAGCCAAAATGATTGGGCAATCGCGACCTTCGCGATATAAAAGCTGAAATGATAGAGCATCGCGGAAAGAATAAAAAAAAATGAAAAAATGAAACTTTTTGCCCTACAGGTGAAATCGCATCGATCCCTGTATACAATTCAGGGGCACAGATAAAGAGGGAACCATGCCTTCCCAACAGGCTCCATCAGAAAGCGAAGCCAAATCTCGACGGTTCATAGACAACTTAGAGACCATCTCGACATTTGTCGCAATATTACAGACACGATGTCAACAAATAAAGCAAACGAAGATCTCAAGTTTCAGGGTCTCGACGTCAATATCGACAACTTAGAGATCACCAACGGCGTTTCTCCTCACTCCAACCAGATGCAGACGTGACGTCAACAACCGACCCCAGAGTCGCAACGAAACGGAACCATGACAAAGTCCCTAGTTCCAAATCTCAATGGCTACATCTACAGCCTGGAGACCAACAAAGGTGTGCCTCCTCATTCCAACAAGACACAGATGTTACACCATCAAACGGAGCGATGGCAAAATCCCAACTCCATCTCGGCATTCGTCTCGTTACAGCAGACGCAATGTCAACAACGGCATTCCTTCGCAGACCAGCAGGATGTAGAAGCAACGTCAACAAGAGACCCCATGGTCGAAACAAACGAAGCGAAGGCCACATTCCTAGCTTCAACGTCTTTACGGTAACTCACATAAAACCGGAAAGACAATCGGAGATCATCTCGCACCAGTGTGGAGTGGTCACCACTTCGACGTCCGTCTCGATACAGCAGACGAGATGTCACCCCAACGTTCGTCTCGACACAGCAGACGTAACGTCATCAAACAAACGGAGCCACGGCAAAATCCCTAGTTCCAAACCTCGGCGGTTCACCAGTAACCTAGAGACAACCACGACATTCGTCTCGATACAGAGGACGCAATGCCAGCAAACGAAGCGAAGGCTAAATTCCTAGCTTCAGGGTCTTAACGGCAAGTCATATAAAACCGGAAAGACAATCGGAGATCATCTCGCACCAGTGTGGAGTGGTCACCACTTCGACGTCCGTCTCGATACAGCAGACGAGATGTCACCCCAACGTTCGTCTCGACACAGCAGACGTAACGTCATCAAACAAACGGAGCCACGGCAAAATCCCTAGTTCCAAACCTCGGCGGTTCACCAGTAACCTAGAGACAACCACGACATTCGTCTCGATACAGAGGGCGCAATGCCAGCAAACGAAGCGAAGGCTAAATTCCTAGCTTCAGGGTCTTAACGGCAAGTCATATAAAACCAGAAAGACAATTGGAGATCATCTCGCACCAGTGTGGAGTGGTCACCACTTCGACGTCCGTCTCGATACAGCAGACGAGATGTCACCCCAACGTTCGTCTCGACACAGCAGACGTAACGTCATCAAACAAACGGAGCCATGGCAAAATCCCTAGTTCCCACCGCAACATTCGTCTCGATACAGCAGACGCAATGCCAGCAAACGAAGCAAAGGCCAAATTCCTAGCTTCAGGGTCTTAACGGCAACTCATATAAAGCCCGAAAGACTATCGGAGATCATCACCACACCAGCGCGGAGTGGTTATGACTCATCGGGGCTCTCCAAAATGAGCCTAACCTCAAGTAAAAAGCGGCATGGCAAATTCCTAGCGCTTGCTCTTCTGACGGTCAAACTGCCAAGGAGGATTGCTTGAAGACGTCTTGTCCAGCCCCCGAAGGGATCAGAGACACGGCAGTCGCAGGGCTACTCGAACAGCACGATTGCCTATCGAGGACTATATCAGCTTATGCGACGGTACGATGGCCAAAACCCTAAGTACCACCAACCTTAACGGGCTTCTGTCGTAAAGAGCAGAGGTTAAATGCGACGTTAAGATGTTCTTGCGAGATCTGCTCGATCCGTTTCGACTCGTGAGGAAATTGATGTCTTTGCGAGATTTTCTCGATGCGTCTCGACTCGTGAGATAAAGCCTTAGGCAGTAGGGATTAAAAAACCTGTTTTCTAAGCACTGGGACCCTGCAAGTCAATCCAAACTGGTCTCTTGCACACTATTCACGGGTCTCACTCTCCGAAGTCGAATTTCGACGAGGAGGGAAACAACCACTTACGAATCCTCTCGATTCGTGAGAGGGAGAATTCTCTTATAAGATCCTTACGACTTATAAGAGAAAACCACACTTAGGAATCCTCACGATTCCTAAGGAGAAAATCCACCTATGAGATCCTCTCGATCCGTAGGGAGAAAAGCCTCTATGAGACCCTCACGGCTCATAGAATTGAAAAGTCTTAGGCATTAGACCTGAACCTGCGGCCTAAGCCATCGTTATTTCCTGAGGAAGTCAGAATACTCGTTTTAGACATCCATCAACCATGGTTATTAAGACAGCCTGCTGACTTTAAAAGAAAGAAGATGACAGAGAGAATATCCGGTCTACATTTGATCTGGCATGCGTGACGCATTCATTTATGCATGGACAGAAAACTCAGGACGGGAAATAGGAGAAGCTGAAGTAAAAAGTTTCCATTCATATTGGCAAAAATTCTTACAATTTTGAAAAGCGGTAAAAGGAAAACATTATTACAATGGAATAACTTCAGATCCGGGGCAGGGATTGAGGAATTCAAAAGTAAGGCCGTCCAAACTTCTTTTGGCCTTTCTAATTATTCTTATGCGCAGCCTCTCGCGCTCCTCGGTGTCAATATCATCGGCAAGCCCCTCCGGCCTTCGATAAGCAGCAACGATTGTCGTCTGCTGAAAGATTTGATGTAGGATGTCAACGAGGTTGTTTCGCCGTTTCTTCGAAATCAGCCCCGTCAGGTACACTGAATGCACCTTGTCTTCGGCATCATCTAGCGCATTGAGCGGTAAGGCCTCGTGAAGACCTGGGAGTGCTCTCCATATTGACCCCAGCACGACTTTCAAAAGGGCCGAACGACGAGGTAGCAACCAGCCACCGCTGGCATTCAGGCGACCCATGACCTCTGCACATTGAGCGTCCGTAAACTCCTGGTTCTGTTAACGGCCCTGTACACGGATATCCTCATAAGTGATGAACTCGTGCAAGCTGTATAGACGCACCGCCATAATACCTGAAGAAAACAATACAGGGATATTAATAAACAAGAAAATACAGAAAGTTAAAAGTTAAACTCCTCGAGAGCAATGCTCTGCAGACAGGAGCGACACCAGTCAAAATCAGTTATGAGGAGAATTTGAAGAAAATTCCCTGAAAATATTGAGAGCTCCGCTCTGGAAAAAAAAAATGATATAATAATAATAATATTCTCGAGTGTCATATAAGTTGGGAGGAGCAAAGCTCCATTAATTAAGAAGATATAAGAAAAATCTTTTATAGAGCAAAGCTCTATTAATGGAACCCTAACAGGATTCTCCTGAGTTCTCTTTGGACCTCTTTAGAGCAAAGCTCTGCTAAATGAAACCCTAAATAGGTTTTCTTTAGACCAGGGATTTATGGAGAGCAAGGCTCTATTAATCAGCTTTAATTTAATTTAATTTTTACCTATGATGGTTATGAACTCTGGAGTTCTTAAAAAAAAAAAAAAAAAAAAAAAAAAAAAAATCAAGAGCAAGGCTCTGAAAATTCTTAGACAAGAGCAAGGCTCTGAGTCAAAATTCTTGAAGTGGTAAAAAATTTTCGAGGACCAAAGGTCCTATTTATAGGCATCAAGTGCCCTTTTAGCTTCCAAAAGATGGCACGACGGTTCGGAGTCTGCCACCGCTGCGCTCACGTTAGGAGACCACGTAAGCGCAACGGTGGGGGGGCATTTGTTTACCTTAATCAGAGCAAATCTCTGTTTAAATTCGAAAATGGAAAAAGAAGCAATGCTTCTGTTTTTCTCCAATCAGAGCAAAGCTCTGTCTTGAAAATTAAAAAGAAAATTAAAATTAAAGTTAAAATATGCTCCACAAAAGCTTCAGAGCTTTGCTCTTAAAAAAAAAAAAAAAAAAAAAAAAGAAAAAAAAAAAGGGCAGCGCAGTTGCGCGCTGCGCGACACGTGTCAGCGCAGCGCAACTGCGCGCTGCGCGACACGTGTCAGCGCAGCGCAACTGCGCTGCTAAAAAAAAAAAAAAAAAAAAAAAAAAAAAAAGGTTGCGCGCTGCGCGACACGTGTTAGCGCAGCGCAACTGCGCGCTGCGCGACACGTGTCAGCGCAGCGCAACTGCGCGCTGCGCGACACGTGTCAGCGCAGCGCAACTACGCTGCGGAAGAGGAAAAAAAAAAAAAAAAAAAAAAAAAAAAACAGCGCACAGCGCAGTTGCGCGCTGCGCGACACGTGTCAGCGCAGCGCAACTGCGCGCTGCGCGACAAAAAAAAAAAAAATAAAATAAAATAAAATAAAATGCGCGACACGTGTCAGCACAGCGCGACACGTGTCACGCGCTGGGGCACTGCGCCAAACAGAATTAAAAGATCTAAGAAATCTTTTCTGTTCTTGTTAAAACAAGAAGATTTTCTTCTGCAAAGCAGAAGCCCTTGGATCAAAGATCCAACGGTGGGGAAAATTCCCAAATCACTCAGAAAAAGATTTCTTTAACAAATTTAACTAATTTATGGGCACTATAAAAAGGACCCCAGACCTCAATTAAAGGGGAGGAACATTTTTCTAAAAGAAAAAAAGAGAGAGAGAACTCAGAGAAACTCCTCAAGAACAAAAAAGGTAAAAACCTTTAGAAAAAGAGAAAGTTCTCTTATGAACAGATCATAAATCTAAAAAACAAGATCAATGATCCTTAATAAAAATAAAAATAAAATAAAATAGTGCTTTGCACTTTTATGAACCATCGGTTCTTGAACCTAAAAGGTTTTTAAATTAATAGTGCTTTGCACTTCTTATGAACCACTGGCTCTCTAAAACAAGAAATAAAAAAAAAAAAACAGAAATAAAAAAAATAGTGCTTTGCACTTTTATGAACCTTCGGTTCTTGAAATAAAAAGAAAAACTTGTTCTTCTTTGATCTGAATTAGATCAGGAAATCAAATAGTGCTTTGCACTTCTTTTATGAACCATTGGTTCTTGAATCTAAAAAAAATTCTCAAATTAATAGTGCTTTGCACTTATGAATTTGCACTGTTGTGCTTTTTGATTGGCGCAATGCGCCTGACAAATGCAAAGCATTTCTTAAAGGGCCAGGCCCAAATCAAAAGGACCTAGTGGGCCTAATTAAATTGCAAGGCAATAAATGGGCAGAGCCCAAATAAATTGATGCTTTGCATCCTTTATGCAAGGGCAGAGCCCAAATAAAATTGATGCCTTGCATCATTCCTAAAAGGGCAGAGCCCAAAACAAATTGATGCTCTGCATCCTTTCTGGGCAAGGCCCAAATAAAAATAAAAAAAGAAATGCAATGCAAAAGCAAATAAAATGTTGAACATTTCAACTGGACTTAGCCCAATTTTGGACATAAGTCCTTAAATTAAATTGACTGAGCAAAATTGCTCTTCTAAATCAATTTACGTCCGGTTCGAGGGTACATCTCTGAACTCCTTTGACATCCGTCGTTGTAATTCCTCAACGACGTCAAAGAGGTGACGGGTCCCAACGACCATACATCGATATGGACTGCGGGGTCCCTAAACTCGTGGACCGAAACGTCCCTAAACTAATGATGGACCGAAACGTCCCTAAACTAATATCGGACCGAAATGTCCCTAAACTAATAATGGACCACCACGTCCCTAAAACTGGCGATGGACCACTACGTCCTTAAACTGGCGACGGACCGAAACGTCCCTAAACTAATATCGGACCACCACGTCCCTAAACTGGCGATGGACCACTACGTCCTTAAACTGGTGACGGACCGAAATGTCTATAAACTAACATCGGACCGAAATGTCTATAAACTAACATCGGACCGAAACGTCCATAAACTAACATCGGACCGAAACGTCCCTAAACTAAAATCGGACCACCACGTCCCTAAACTGGCGACGGACCGAAACGTCCCTAAACTGGCGACGGACCGAAACGTCCCTAAACCATGACGGACCGAAACGTCCCTAAACTGGCGACGGACCGAAACGTCCCTAAACTAAAATCGGACCACCACGTCCCTAAACTGGCGATGGACCACTACGTCCCTAAACTGGAATATGGACCACTACGTCCTTAAACTGGCGACGGACCGAAATGTCCCTAAACTAATAATGGACCACCACGTCCCTGAAACTGGCAATGGACCGTCACGTCCTTAAACTGGCACAATAGAGCCCAAACGTTCTTTTGCCGGATCTAAACGGTCCCGTCTAAGTTGATCTTAGCCCCAGCTACGGCTAATGTGTCCTTAGATATTTAAATAAACAATAAAACCCCAAATCAACTTTGGTTCAAGGGTACATCTCTGAACTCCTCAGACGCCTGTCGTTGTAATCCCTCAACGACGTCGGAGAGGTGACGAGTCCCGACGGCCAGATAATTAAATCAATCACTATGTTAAGTTGATCTTAGTCTCAAACAGGACTAACGTATCCTTAACGAATGTTTAAGTTGATCTTAGCCGCAACGCGACTAACGTATCCTTAAACTAAAAACACCAAACCCAAATCTAAGTAAATACGGATTTGGACTAATCCACGTCCTACGGGCGACGGCATTACTCAGTCTCCGTATACAATCCACGGGCAACCACAAACAAAATAAACATACACGACACGAAGTGAAATTCTGGAGAAGGAGAAAGTTGTTATCGCAACGCGATAGCGTAATTAACTGCAGGGGCTTGCGCCTGCAGGGAAGAGCGTCCCCACAATCAAAAACCCCTCACCCTGAGGGGGAATCTGACAAAGTCTGCTACATCGGCCGCATCCGTCTAAACCTCCGATACTCGGTGCCATAAATCAACTTGGCATCTTCGGAGAGATAGACGGATAAAACCAAATAGCATCTGCCCCGAACCTCAGGCACGTGACGTCCCAACGTCGCAGGCCGCCGTTCGGAGGGGAACATATCCTAGTGCAGAAAAGTAAATAATATACAAATGGTGACATCATCCGCAACCTGGAAGTGCCCCAATAAAAGAATATTACATACAAGTTTTTACATGAATGAAATGAAAAACACTCATCTCACATAAAAAACCCCCGGCTATTCAAACACGACGATCCAATATAACATATCCAGCAACACATAACATCACATGTCATCAACGTAAGTAAATATGCGCATCCCAATTGTCGTTGACATATAGCAACGAAACCGGCGATATCACATATTACACTTACGGTTACAGAAAAGAAAGTGTAAAACTACAACAGTTGGAATCCGCAACCTCTTTAGACATCGCATGCCTAAACCAATGAATTCCTTAGACATCACATGCCTAACAATTATAAACCCCACATTTCAGTCTCATTATCGAAAACACTTTTCAATATCAAGTCGGGCAATTCAACAAGATTCCCGACATCCTGATCGAATACTCGTCGCAAACTTTAGTAGGCAGCTGCACCCCTGACGCCGTCGACGAAGTGCACCAAGGCGGAACACCGCTGCCGTGAGCACCCGAACGGATGCTTTCGGCGACGGGGTTCTCCTACAGTCACTTGGTCGGGGTTATGGAGTGAGGCTGTCTATTAAGTTTACCCGGCGAGTATCCGCGTACGCTACGTGATTGCGACGGACTTTTGATCACATCAAAATTCCGTGGCAACCGATCAAGTGAGACTAAACCGCTAGATTTATAACATTCATTCAGTTATCTCATAACTACTTGTGAATTCCAATTATCGTATCATATTCCGGATAAATAGAAAATGTTAAACTTTCCGATCGAACAATCGAACACCCAGGTTTTCCCAATACAGCTCAACACATGAAATAAGTCTAAAAACATTCAGTTCATGCCTCAGTATCAACGGTCCAGCCGTAAAAGGGTCAAGCCAACGCCTCACATGTGGCACGCCGTACTGCCCCAAACCTGAAGGTTCAAAGGGCAGTTCAAGACGGTCACATTATCGAGTTAAGGTTTGTTGTCTTCTAGAGGGACCATCGCGTTACTTGCACTACTTAGAATGTCATTAAACTACGGAAAAATCCAACAATTGGAAATTTCCCGGCAGGGGAAAAAAAGGGTATTTATATCCGGCAGAACTTTTTAACATATTCTAGAATTACCCGGAAAAAACACACAGACAAAATTAGACAATCCGATCGAAACACCGAGTCCCCAATACAACCGAAAAAACTAAACTCTTGAGTTCAGATTAAAAATTCCCAGGAAAACAAGCACTGCAAAATAAGAATTACTGTGTAAAATTCATTGAACAAGGAGACATTACGACAGCGGAACCGCCGCACAAGCCATGCTTGTGCCGCGGAACCGCGGTGTTTTGATGGATTTAGGCTATCGAATTTCACAGTAACTCTTACAATCTCCTGCTGAATTTTCTGCATATTTTTAATCCTCAAAAATCCCCGATTTCAAAAAATGTACAGAGAGCATATTTGTGTTAGGGCTTCGGTTCGATCGGACTTCTAACTCCGTCTACGCATCGCCTAAGGCTCTAGCTAGACTCTGATACCACTGTAGGGTTCCTAGGCACACATTAGAGGTCTCACAAGTGATCAAACATGGCCAATTCTAAATTTTCCATGTGCCTACAAACCCTAATACGGATCGTTAACTAGATGTATAGACGATGCAAGCAAGTAAACTGCTTTATTGCTAAAGGAAAGTGACTACAACCTTTGTAGATCCGGTCCTCTACCTCCTTGGCTCCGTGATAACGTCCCTCCACTGTCCAAATCGAATCCCGTACTCTAGCATCGGCTTCATCGGAGAAATGGGCGGGCTTGGTCGTCGGCTTCGATGCCGAAGATGATCTACGTCGAGGCATCACAAGATCAAGCTCCCACTTCACCAAGTCATGAAACTTGTGAAGAAAACACCCTATACTACTTGGCAAGAGGTAGAGGATGATGAAATAGGAAGTGGGTTCACTTTAGAATTGGATTTCTCACTCTTTTTCACTAGTTGCCATTGATGGAGGCAAGCTTTCTTCATGTTGAAGAAGGAGAAGAAGAAGAAGATAAATATGATAAGTCTTCTTCAAAATAGAAAATAATATCAATATTTATCATATGGTAACCATGGTTAGGTGTAGAGAATAGACTATGGTTAATTTGAATGGTTAGGGTTAAGCATGAGACAAGAATGGTGGACTTGTTCAAAGCTTCATGAAGCTTCAACAAACAAACTAAGAAAGCCACCATTCCTTATTTATCTTTTCCAAAATGAAAAAATAAATAAATGAATAAGAAAAATGTAAACCCTAATCATTAACTTAACCATGGTTTAATTCTTTACACAAACCCAAATGAGCATGTATCATCAAACATGATACAAACAAGTGCACAAAAGTATATCACATATACAACTTGTGAACTTCAAGTGAGAAAATCCATTTAAAGTGAACCAATACTAGTTAATGCAAAGTAATATATCCAATATATAATTATACATTAAATCATTAAATCAACACTTGATTCAATGATCCGGTCATGTCGCATATAACCGACTAGTATCCAATGTATCGACTTATCGAATCAATCTTCGATTCGATAACTAGGTTATATCGCATACAACCAATCGATACATTCATCGCGAGAATGGAATACGGTATCACATACACGCATTTTTCTCGGTCCTGCACATATCTCATATGCGCTCCTATTTCGTTTCGCTTGAGCCACGAAACCTCTGTGTAGGACTCTAAAGACTCGTCAATACGCCGGCAGCAGATGATGATCATATCAAACACCCACAAGCCGCAAGCGGTATGCTAAACGTAACGGCCACCTGGGTATTGAGCGATCAGAAGATCGACGAGCAAACCCGCTCACACTCCTGTGAATCCAACCAGTAACACTTACCGTACAGTCCGGTCTGTTAGTCTGATATGTCGCATATCTCGCCTAGGGGTGGTAAACGTCAGACTCCAGTAGCTTGATAAGTCATGCCGACATTAGTTCCATAACATTCATGAAACTACTGATAACTCTTACCAGTATATCACTGCAACCCTGGCCAGGGATTTCCTGTTATGGCCAGTCGTGCATAGCGCAACATCAAACCCCAATACCGGAAGAGACGAATCCCCTCCTATCGCTCATTGCCTCCATGTGAATTGGGACTGTACCCAAAAACCACCAGTTTGCACGACTCAGTAGAGCCGTGGTAGGGTGGAAATCAAAGCACAGTGGGAGACACACAAGACTCTATGACGATCTCGGGTCAACAGACTAAGCTGTACCAGTGTCACCAGAGAACTGCCATCTGACGTGAGGTATAATACCATCTGGGAGTTCTCGGCGAGTCCGTTCAGTGTACCCAGTCTCCACTGAGCACCCACATACCATCTCTGATGTCAAGCACCAATGGATATGAGATCATCCATCGCCCATCACACGTGTCGAGAAGATATGCGCTATTCTACTCTGGAATATCGATGCCCCGTCTCGATATTCCCACGACTAGGAACATTGAAGGATGTACTCATTGACTACCCAGACCCCACTAGTATGATCTGCATCATAGTCCTGGAAGTCGAGTACAAATCCTAAGGGCTTTATCAACATGTAATCAGAGAGACGGAAAGTATACATGTTAAGATAAAGAGCAACCAGATAGCGTACTATCATGTCGAGCAAGAAAGTCCTGCCTATATATGTCCCAGCATCCACTATAATATACATCCAATGCACAGTAATGGCCTCTAGGGCATACATATAACTTACAGATATGATAAGGCTTCACTTGATTTATTATTTTTCAAGAGAATTCTTTTTCCTTCTTCTTCTTCATCTTCTTCAAGTGAAGAAACCATTCTTGAAAATTTCCAAGTGATGAAATCAAGTGAGAAATCCAAATCCAAAGTGAACCCACTTCCTATTTCTTCATCCTCTACCACTTGCCATGTTGTATAGGGTGTTTTCTTCACAAGTTTCATGACCTAATGAAGATGGAGCTTGAGTTTGAGTCGTCTCGATGAAGATCATCTTCGGCATCGAAGTCAACGACCTAGACCGATCATTTCTCCGACGAAACCATCACTAGAGTCCGGGATCCCGATGGTCGCAGCGGAAGGATGTCATCACGGAGCTAAAGAGGTGGAGGACCGAATCTACAAAGGTTGTAGTCACTTTCACTTGTAGTTAAACTGTTAACTTGCTTAGTATCACCTTACCTCTAGTTAACGATCTAGCATTAGGGTTTCTTTGGCACATGAAAAATTTGATTTCGGCATGGTTGATCAGTTGTAGAACCTCATGAGTGTGCCTAGGAACCCTACATATAGTTATGTGCTCACATGGGTATGGGACTATGTGTTCACATACGGATTTGAGGATGATACTTGGATTTGAGATGAGTCGATGATGTTTGATTTGAGATTATGATATCGGTGATACGGTAAAATTCATATTTGAGAAACGTCTTGATGCTTTAGCGGATTTTGGGATGAAAATGCCTTAGGAATAATGATTTATATAAAATGGTCGACATGTGATTCTGTTACGAGGTATGACATGATATGATATGACAAGATTAGTATGATAGGCCGCCTTGGGCGAGGTATACTCCTTAAGATGATATGTGCTGATGATATCGATTCATACGAGACTGTCGATCAGTAGTCAGATCATGATGATAGTGATGATGTTAGCTTGGTACTAGACGTAGGTCAGTACCCGGATTTTGATATTTGATATAGAGAATACCAGATGAATGATATGACGAATGTGATATTGACCCGTACCCAGATTTGGAGATGTCGTACGACGGATTTACATACGAGCTATAACTTGATGTTTGATCCGCACTCTTGACTTGGGAATAACCGATTATAGAGATATGGTATCGGATGTGATATGATCAAGACAGGATCACCGACAATATATATATATATATATATATGTATGTATCGACTCAGAGGTTAGGCGGTTTCCCTTACCTACTGTTAGCTTTAGCTCAGCCTTATAGTGGTGTAGCTATATGACTCTTATGACATTAGATACAGTTTAGCTATCATTGTGTTTGGTATTCAGCACCCGCATATTATTATTGTTGCTCTGTATCGCATACTTATTGTGATTCATATTCTATTGTTGATATCATGCTGTTAGGACACCAGCACCATTACCGATGATGTGTATGTACCACGTACACTTACTTGCCAGTTCACACACATCTTCATCGGTAATTGCCATGTCACTACACAGTAATATTATTGCTGCAGGATATGACCCTTGTATGTGCATACTATTATTCCATGTTGCATGATATACTGTTATACTTGCACTTCATTGATATGTCACATACATCATGTTTTCTGATTATGCGCATTGAGATATGTTGTTTCTACGATATTTCTGGATTTGGGAATCGTGGGTATTTCAAAGAGATTATGTAATTGTTGTAAAAACCCGGTTACCCTTGATATGATATTTCAGTGCGTCCACCATGTGTTTTCTCGGTGCTGAGAGCGACATGTGAAACCCAATTCGAAGAGGCGGATGAGGCCGATTGCGGGTACATGGTGGGCCCGGTGCGGTACCCGGGGCAAGAAGATCGCAGGAGATGGCGTTGAGCCTGGCAGGGGAGCACTACCGACCGGTGATTTTACCCGACGCGTCGGATATCCGGAAGATACCGTCGTGGTCTTGAGATTGATGGTAGGGGCCGGTCTGGATTGACGGCGCCCTAGGTAGTGAGACTTATCAGAGACATTGAGATATTGAGATTGAGGCTATGTTTTCTGCCGATGCTGGGCACAGATTTCATGATGTTTTTCCATGATTTTGACTATATCCTCATATTTACATGCATGATGCTTATTGTCATTGGGTGACACGTAGTCATGATCCACCTATATACAGACATTAATCACATACAGACTCTGATTACATTGATCATACTTTTCATGCATTCATACATCATCCATATGATATATTGCCACCTGATGCACTGACATGGGCACATGGGATTACATTTGGGTTAGATAGTTACCCTAGCCATTGTTATAGGATGCTGGTGTCACGACCCGAAAGAGCACGTGACTGGCCCTTGAACCATATGAAGTCTATAGGACTCCATCTGACCCAAGTAAGCCAAAAGCCCAGAAATCTAAAACCATTTTTAAGGAGTAAAGAAACATGTTTTGAAGTCAAGCTTTTTAAATAACTAAGCCGAATATGCATTTTTAAAATGTGTAGTCTTTTCTGAAAAATTCGGCAGAGTTTCCTTTGTAAAAACTGGCCCCGAACGGGGTACAACAAGAATAATATATAAATGCAGTGATAAAAGGCATCCCCAAGCGGGAGCTAGCTCTTCGTCAATCGACGGTCACAACCACGCAAGCAATAATAATATACAACGCCAAAGGGCGAGGATCAAAACTCAAAAGAAACTCAAACAGCCTGAAAACCGTAATACTACAAGCGCGACTCTAAGGTCAAAATAATACATCACTGTTTTCTAAGTCTGAAACAATATACAAGTTTTGGTTGATGGAATTTCTAGATACAATGAATAATACATGTACAATGGCGGTTCTGATACAAAGAACCCACCTACCAAAGCAAGTCACCCGTAAAGGAAGCAATGTGCCAGAAAAGCCGCAATGAAATCTGTACGGCAAAACCTGCAAGAACTGTGGCACAACGGGGGTGAGTTGCCAACTCATGAATAGAAAATATCAACAAGTAGAGATCGAATGTATGACCCATCCTAGGTCAATACGATCGGATATATATAAACCTCAATATGAATAAAGCTGAAGCATGCTAAACTGGCAATGTAGTCTCTATACATGAGTGTAGTGCCAAGTGCTCGTGCCAGTGCCTCAGGTAATAGCATATCATGAATGTGAGGTATGATCAAGGTAATCAAATCTGCATGTACATGGATCCCGTCCACTCGTCACCCAATGACAATAACCATCATGCATGTAAATATCATCAGCATATGCATGGAAATATGAGGATATAAATCACCTGTGTCCCTCGCGACACGTCAAAATCATGGAACCGGAGTGCCAAGCATCGACACTCGAAAACATCATGAAAGCTGTGCCCAGCATCTGCACGTAAATCCTCATATATCGGGCTCCGTCAGTCCGGATCAGCCCACGGGCTCCGTCTGCGGAATCGGCCCTCGGCCCCAGCAGTACGCCCATATCCATCTATCGAGTCTGGTTGGTATCCTACGGATAACCGCCAGGTCCAACCAATCACCGGTAGGTAGTGGTCCCACTGCCAGGCTCACCGTCTACTACACAGCGAAACCGTTCTCGCCCCGGGGTACCATACCGGGTCCACCATGTACCCGCAATCGGTCTCATCCGCCTCCTCGAATCGGGTTTCACATGTCGCTCTCAGCACCGAGAAAACACATGGTGGACGCACTGAAATATCATATCAAGGGTAACCGGGTTTTTAAAATGATTACATATTCTCTTTTGAAATACCCGCGGTTCCCAAATCCAGAAATATCATGGAAACAACATATCTCAATGCGCATAATCAGAAAGCATGATGTATGTGACATATAAATGAAGTGCAAGTATATCATGCAGCATGGAATAATAGTATGCACATACAAGGGTCATATCCTGATGCAGTAATACTACTGTGTAGTGACATGGCAATTACCAATGAAGATGTGTGTGAGCCGGCAAGTAAGTGTACGTGGTACATACGCATCATCGGTAATGGTGCTGGTGTCCTAGCAGCATGATTGTAATATATCAATAAACACAAGCAATGCAATGAAAATAGCATGAATACGCGGAATCAGATAATCAACGCAACAGTGAAGAATCTACCACAATAAATATATCATGCAGCCTTGCCTTTTGAAATAAGACAAATCAGGGTTTTTGGTAAAATAAGGGCTACGGTGTTTTAAGAAAAGATGTGTCGTTTGAAAATATCCGTAGAATCCCTTTTTGCCTGTCCTTAAAATATCCCCGATTCGTTAGTTTTGAAATAGGTATGACTCGGGTCTAGTCTATCGCCTACTATGCGAACTACGGACCCAACTATCAAGTCCATCGTGAGGGGTATGGAAACCACCTACATCTGAGTCGATATATATAAATATAATAGTCAAAATCCCGCCTCAATGGTATCACCAACGATATAACATCCTCGAGTCATGAGCGCGGATCTATCATCAATATAGGCTCGTACGGTAAATCGTCATACGGCATCCCAATAGCTGGGTACGGGTTAATATCACATTATCTCATCATATATCAGGTATCACTACCATCATATCATATAATCTAGGGTACAGATCCAAGTCTAGTACAATCTATACCATCTATATAAGTGTGAATGCGGGGTAAAACACATGCCCAAAGGCCCGCTAAAGCATCCTGTCGTATCTCCCATACGAATCCTGTCATATCGCCGATCTCACGGCCTCAAATCGAGTCACATCGACTCAACCCACATCCCAAGCACTATCTATAATCCAGTATATGTACACATAGTCCCATACCCATGTGAACACATACAAACTTATATTCCCATATACCCATACGAAAGAAAGTATGTATGCAAGTGTGTGCGTGTGTGTGTATGGGTGCAACCCCTACTCTAGGGTTTCGCACTTACACTAAACCAATCCATCTTATCATCAATAATCTCAAAGAACATATAATAAATATATGTGTGTATACGTATTCGTATACATCACCACGGACTGCGGGGGTGCTATACGCCATCCACCCGACTTCTCCCCGTAGATATAAATCTACTCACCTGGTCTTCGCTTGCCGAAATCGATGACGCCATGCTCCTTCGCCTCCGAATCCTTGCGAGGGTACCTAGAATAATAAACAGTAGCAATACGTATTAATATCGAGGCAGAAAACCGATACAGCGCACAGTGTGCTCATAGGTGTAAGTGCACGGCGGCGCCCCGGCCGTCAATCCGACGGCCAAATGCGGAAGCGGTGATAAACTTTGATTTTCTTGAACTGGCAAACCGCCGCGCACTAATACCCGGATCGAACCACTAACTAGTCCTAGCTAACAACAAGAAAGGGAAGAGAGATGTACCGACGATCCAAGTCCTCCGGTCTTCTCATCATCGTCCCGATCTCCTGTGGAATGTCCCGTCTCCTCCTCGTCGCCGGAAGTGCACCACATCGCCTACTTCTTTTACGGGCTCCCACCTCAATGCCGAGGCAACTCGGGCATGAAGACGGCTACTCAACGTGCCGAAGGTTCGCTGTAGAATATTGTGTAGAACTTGTGTCTCATTTTGGGGTAGTGGAGTTGCCATTGTGGTGGAGGATTGATACAAGCTTTTTGGAGATGGTGTTGTGTGATTTTCAACATGAAAATGAATCAAAAATCCCACACAAATACTCATGGGCAGCCCCTAAAGAGGAGTGGCCGGCCTTGCTCAAAGAGAGGAGAGAATGAGAGTGTCATATGATAGAAAAAAATGAGAGAGCCATACAAAGAGGGAGTGAGTGGAACAATAATGCAAAAGGGAATCATGAAAGAACATGATAACAAATACATCCACACACAACCAACCTCACCCCTCATCATCATCAACAATCATGACTTAAAAAGTCAAGTCATGATGGAGTCAAAACAAGTCAATGATGGTGCACATCATGAAAGCCATCATGATGCAACAAGATGCAAAGAACCCCCTCCACAAATGCCTATTTGCAACAATGCAAATAAACCCTCCTCCACCAATCTTCGGCCAATGAACGGAACAATGGAAATCGGCCGAAACGGAAAGCAAACTGGCAACTCCAGAAAACTGGTCCCGTAATAAATTACAGGAAAACCCCGAAACTGTGCATACACACCCGCATCTGTATTTCGACCGAAATACAAATGCAATGAGACAAAATCTCCACTGTACTATACTAGAATCCGGCTTATACCAAAACCGGCTAGTAATATCCGTTCGATCCTGATCCGTGCAATACCGCACGTATCTGATCGAACCCTGCCATATAACCATACGGCCTATAGTACAAACTGTCCGATCTTGATTCGTGCAATACCGCACGTATCTGATCGGACCCTGCCATATCTCCATACGGCCTCTACAACCTTTCGCCCGAAAGCTGAGTAACTGAATGTGGGGGACTCTAAAGACTCGTCAACACCTTGGTTGTGGATTAACCACTAGCACGTTAGAGGTATAAGCCAATACATAACGGGCTACCAGGTATTGACCAAAAGTGACGTCTGTGAGCGAACTCAGCCTGACTCCCTACTGAGCCTGTCAGTGACAATATCCGTACAGTCCGGTCCGTTCGTCTATGAGCATCGCATGGCGGGCCTAGGGGGTTGGTAAAAGTCAGACCCCAAAAGCGGTACAAGTCGTGTCGGAGTGTAGCCCAGAACACCCTGAGATACTACTGGAATACCTACCAGTAAATCTCCTTGCCTCGGCCGAGGGCTTCGTGTAATGGCTCTCCTAGACACAGCACGACCTCACCCCCAATACCGGGAGAGACGAACCCCTGAAGATACGCTCACTGCCTCCATGTGGCTCAGGACTGTACCCAACTAAAACCTGTTTGCACGACTCCTTTGAGCCGTGGTAGGGTAGTAATCAAAGTACAGTGGGAACTCACACAAGACAAATGACGATCCCCAGGTCGATGAACTAACCTGTACACATGTCACCAGGGAACTGCCATCTGACGTCTGGTATATGACCAACTAGCATGTTCCCGGCGAGTCCTGTCCGGTGTACTCATAACCCAATGAGCACTTGTATACATCTTAGGTGATCCAACTGACACCAGTGGCTTGTGAGACCGGCCACCGCCCCTCGTCGGGGTCTCGACTGTATACACTAGTCTACTCTAGAGTATCGATGCCCTGTCTCGAAACTCACACGACTAGGGACCTTTTAAGGATTTGCTTATAGACTACCAGCTCCCACTTATATGATCGCCCTCATACTGCTGGTGGTCAAACAAGAATCCTAGGGGCTCTACCAACGTGTAATAGCAACTTGTCAGGTCACCTAAAACAGTACACGATGATAAAGGTAAACCAGATAGCATACTATCATCTCGAGTAAGACTGTCCTACCGGGATAGGTCCTCCCTCAATCATTGCAATCACGTACCTGTGACCTAATAATTGACTCTGAGGGCACTATCTCCAACAATCTCCCACTTGCACTCAAGGCTAATTATTGCGATGTCGCATACTCATAGCCCGTGTGATACCGAACACCCAACTCCTCTACTAGTCAGTCTCACAAAGCTCGTTTGCGAAACTATTGCGTTCGAGGAATAGCCTCAGTGAGTGGATCCGCTTTGTTGTTTCTTTCTATGTCTCTCTATATCTCAAGTTCGCGGAGAAACCCATCTCCTGAAATGAGCAATACCTGTCTTAGAATGTGTCTGGATGTCTGATGGGACATAGCTCATAAATGAACTCCAAATCCAAACTTCTTAGACTGTATCGTCATCTGAACTTAATCAGTATCCTGCGCCATGCCACCCTTCAGTATTGCCTTGGACCACCTGTCAAAAATACTGCCCCTCATCAGAAGGAAAACTATAACTCTGACAACCTCCTTGTCGTCCATGTCACCTTGGAAGCCTGGAATGATAACTGTCTCCCGAATGAGGCTGTCGTTATCATATCCCTAGAACATCCACTTATGTTCTAAAACTGCTTCCGACCGTTTCTCCAGGATTGGATCAATGTCAACTTATTGCATCTAGTGCAAGAACAACATCTGGTGTGGTACTTGACATCTCATGATTGACTCAATCGCCTGAGCAACTGATCTGCCAATCATGCACATCCCTCTCCCCTTTAGTCTGTAAGACACCTTTAGAGAGGGTGACTCCATTACCTGCAGGTACACTACCGTGCCAGGAGTCGTCCATTCTAAATACTCTTAGAATGCTGTCTAAGTACCCAGATTGGGAAACCACCCAAATCTAGATCTAAAACCATAGATCTAGTAACCAGTATGTCTGACATAATATCCAAGTCCTGTGTGGAGAAAACACTGTGTGACGACCAAAGTATAACCGATCGTAGTATAGGAGTTTCTTTTCCTACTCTGTGTATGTCATCCAAATACCAGGATATCACACCCTACTACCTTCTCAACAGATCCATCCCCTATTCTGATGAAGTCAAACCCATGACTGTCACATCAGAAATAGATGATCTATCTCCGCTACATGTGCTTTTGTCTATAAATAGACATAAGCCACCTGTCCACCAATGCTTCCGCTGCTCCCACTGACTACGACAACCCTCTGGCAGAGTCATATAGACGTCCACTTCTAAAACTAGTTTAGAACGACGCTATACTCATCCTCCCGCCGGGTCTCGCAGCCTGGAACAACAGCAATGGTAATTGTGGGTAAACAAGAACTTCCCTGTCACCGTCCTTGAGGCTACCGTAGTACCTCTCGGGTGCCTGAAGTTACCCACCTTATCTGCGGAGTGGCCAATGGAATGTCAATCCAGATTGAATCTTTAGGTTCCTTATCAAATCTTCAGTAATCGTTTGTGGTTCTGGAATCAATTCCAGTTCTACCATACTCCCACTACTGTTATCTAAAAAAATCCATTTTTAATAAAACTGTGGCGAGTCTAGAACAATATCGCTATTGTTCATCCAGATGGTAGAAAGTCAACCCTCGTCATAGCCTGGGTCAACCCACAAACAGCCATTACAGAAACGTGCCTTGAGTTGTCCAGTGTCTGGTTTTAATCATAAACCGGACAACTCCCCGTACCTTAACACCGTTAAGATATGAACTGTTCTATATCATATATAGAACCAGAGGCACTGATTTAATTGAACCAGATTCAAATCATGCAACTGTCTCCAGTGCATGTCAACTAAATGGAGAGAGGCCGATCAGCGTTACTCAACTTAGGAATGCTTCCAATTATGAGTAACCTGAAAAAGAAGCAAGTTCTCTTAGTCATTACTATCAACTTAATACCATACACAAGTATCTACATCTTCGATCTCTTTGAAGAATCCCGATACTTGCTACACCTGGTTCTCTACTCTATTCAAATACCTATAACTTCTCAAAATTCGGACCCTGTGTTTCCGCGAAACACTTGTCTAAAAACTAGAGAAGTCATAAGTAAACCGAATATAGTACGAGGACCAACCCCTCTGTCCTGATGGACCCTGGACAACATACAATACTCTGTATAAGTCCCTTGAGTCTGAAAACTCATTCACTGCGTGTCGTAGATTGAAAACTGTACCTATGGTTAAGAAGAATTACACCGCTGTTTAATGCTCCTTACCTAACCATCCACTGATATAGGTAAATGTCATCGACATAATATCAAAAAGGTATATCTCACTCTATAAAAATAGACGTACAGATATATCAATTTGAAATTGGTGCATAACAGCGGATATTCAAAACCAAATATTTGCCGACCGGCAAACAGCCCAGGTGATTTCCTCAAATATCACCGATTACAACGAATCCCGATATAATGAGGATGATCACCCAATTCCCAATAACCTACTCCCACTCATCATCTGTAAAACCATACAGATGTGAGAATCAAACCTGGTAAATACATACCCTGGAGCAAGTGTCTAATCAGGAAATCAGTTTTCTTTTAACAGTACACAGTTGAACTGAAACATTGAAATGTTTCGATAAGGTATCCTGGTATTCCTAGTAATGCCTCTTCCAGATTCACGACTGTAACCGTATAGTTCTTTGCCACCTCTCCAAATCCCTTCATATGTCTTTAGTCTTTACCTTCTGCACACCCCTTTAGGCCAAATGGTTTTCTTCCTTCCCTACCGTTCGGCACCAGCCTATGGTTTGGAAGAAGACTATCCAATAAGCATAATGGGTGTACTGTCCTAATCCCAGGAGCACTCGCAAAGCGAGAGAAGGTGAAGATAAAAGACAACCGAATAAACCTTATTCATATTTCTCCTGGACCAGAATCCATCCCCGAACTGGAACAAGTTCCTTTCGAGTTCGTATATAACCATACGATGGAGTATCCAATAAACTGTGGATCTTCGTAGTGATACGGAGAGTCCTGGAGAAATACAAAGGTGATTTTAGGATTGGCGAAGGAATACTTGGTTTGGTCGTGAATATCTGTTGCAATTTACTTTGCCCTCTTACTAATCCCTTGCTTTGTCTTAACCTAATACCTTCTGCACACCATCGTTATGCTAATTGGTTTTCTTCATTCCCTACCGGTCGGCACCTGCCTATGGTTTGGAAGAAGACTATCCAATTTGCGTAATAGGTGTACTATCTCCTAAACTAAGGAGTACTCGCAACTTGAGAGAAGGTAAAAAGAAAAAGACAACTGAATAATCCTATCCGTTTTCTCCAGAACCGGAAACCATCCTCGAATAAATTCCTTCGAGTTCATATCTAACCATACGATGGTTTTGTCCAATGGAAGTGGACGTTCGTAATGATACGGGGTGTCCTGGAGAAAAGGGTAAAAGTGGGAGTGGCAATGAGGTCTGCAACTCTGACAATCCAAAAGCCAGTGTTAAGAATGTTCGGTCAACTTGGTCACTGAGTCATAGTCTTAGGGTCAGGTCAATGGTCGCTGCCGAAGAGAGAGAAAAGAAACACTCAGCGTGCACTCTAACCTAGATCAGAATGGTTACCAATTTATCTAATCTGGAAACCTCCCACTGTACCGTCAAATTCTCCTCCAAACCTAAAAGAAGAATTAGTCGGGAACACCCGAGGAGTAAACCAACTCATCAGTGGGAATCGGGATCCAACTCTCATCGCATGACAACGTGACGGAATCCGCTCACGGTATCACACTCCAGAAGGTATGCGCATATCTGGCAAGTTTCAGTTCTTTTGAAACTCCCGATGTGATTTTTGCCCCATGCTCTTATGACCTTGGCGAAGGTCAACAAATCATAAGTCACATGTCAAGTTCTACCCGTCATTATCCAGGTTAATTTGAATCCACCCGTACAAGCCCTTGACGAAGGCCAACAAGGCTATACGACTGTCCCAAACCAACGCATCTATCTATGCAGCAGAAAGGTAACAAGCAGCTACTATACACTATGCCTTGACGAAGGTCAACAAACACAGCATGAATACTACGTGCTACCCGTCTGAAACGACGGAGGGCTACGAATGGTTTCTGGCGAAAACCTTTAACGTAAAGAACTTGATATCGTTGAAGGAACTGATAGCTTTTTGAAAATATAGTGACGAAAACCGTTGCTAAAGAGGTCACTCCCGGTGAAGGGATCTCGGCTCTTTCCCCGTAGAATGGGGTGCAGGATATTCCAACTGAATACCATGATGCAAAGCAAAAGTAATCGGCTATAATGAAGTCATTGCCCTGACGCAAACTTTTTGTCCAAGGGGTCACTCCCGGTGAAGGGATCTCGGCCCTTGCCTCGTCGACTGAGGAGCAGGATATTCTAAATGAATACTGCGATGCAAAACAAAAGTGAACGTCCTTGCAATAACAGCTTTTTGAAAAGTGTTCCAACAACATCAGATTAGGTTTGTTTTTAACTTGCATTGATCCGAATCAATGCAGTCCCATCAATTGATCACACCACAAAGAACGAAAATATACCGATGTACGTATATGCCATCCGCATTCGCCACTGGGTCCCGTCATTACCAGTTAGGTTAGCTAACTAACGACAGAGCGGGGACTGGAATAGCGTGGATGCAAAACATATACAACATCTACTAATATATATACCAATATATTATATTTCGCTCAAGGCGTGAATAAAATGCAACATCACAGAAATGTACAGCATCACAGAAACAATACAGATATCTGGGATCCCCGGGTTTCACAGAGCCACTACTGAAACCCGACGTTCCCCTGGTCGTGTGGATAGCCTGTGCAATGAAATCCTAGACCCCTACGGGCGCGGCAAGTCACCCGCCAAAACCCGAAGCGAGGCAGCCCCCTTCAGCACCGTGAATGGACCACCCAGCACTTCACGGAATACGGTAACTTGGGCACCCCTCCTGGGTCAACCTGTACCCCCTACGAGTGCGGCGAATAGCCTGTCAATCCTAGAGTGAAGCCCCCTCCGTCTCAATGCCATGAGATGCGGTCTTGTTGCCCTCTAGAACCCGGCTATCCGTGCACCCCTCCGCGGGGCAATCCTAGTACAGAAAGTAAAATATACATACACCGGGTACATCGACCGCAACCAGGTCATGCCCCAAAATAATAATACAAACAGGCAGTGACGGCAGTCCACATGTCGGACGCTCGCCCCGCAATATCAAATGTACATAATACAACCACAACTGTACTAGCATTGCATCCAGGCTATCCCCCACGACCGATCTGCAACATCACAGCAAAAACAGAACATCAACGTGAAAGTCACGTTCGCAAATCCGTCTAACCGGGCTATAGCAGTTAGACCGGATTTACCGATCAAGTGACATTCACAGTCGCAGATATAATGTAAATACTATGAAAAATGTGTTTAAAATATCCGATCGATCAAACTTTAACAAGTGGGCCCCCAAGTACTACTGTAGCACATCAAGAAATTCTGGGCCCAAAATTAATATTCCAAAACCCCTAAAATCTCCTCAGAAGCCCACTGTAAAAACCCAACCCACTGATTCCTCCATACTGCGGCGGAACCGTGGCCACAAGTGGGTTTTGGCCGCGGTTCCGCGCTCTGGTTAGAAGATCAGTGCCTCGAATTTGTACAGTAGTCTTACAATTTCTAGTACATCAATATTTTACAACCTGAAAAATTTTTGGGGACTGAAAAAATTCAACAGAAAACTGATGTGAAGCAATACGGGTTTTGGAACATTCGATCGATCGGAACTGAAAAACACATTACACAAAGCTAGGCTAGGTTAATGGTAAGGCTCTGATACCACTGTAAGTGCACGGCGGCGCCCCGACCGTCAATCCGACGGCCAAATGCGGAAGCGGTGATAAACTTTAATTTTCTTGAACTGGCAAACCGCCGCGCACTAATACCCGGATCGAACCACTAACTAGTCCTAGCTAACAACAAGAAAGGGAAGAGAGATGTACCGACGATCCAAGTCCTCCGGTCTTCTCATCATCGTCCCGATCTCCTGCGGAATGTCCCGTCTCCTCCTCATCGCCGGAAGTGCACCACATCGCCTACTTCTTTTACGGGCTCCCACCTCAATGCCGAGGCAACTCGGGCACGAAGCCGGCTACTCGACGTGCCCAAGGTTCGCTGTAGAATATTGTGTAGAACTTGTGTCTCATTTTGGGGTAGTGGAGTTGCCTTTGTGGTGGAGGATTGATACAAGCTTTTTGGAGATGGTGTTATGTGATTTTCAACATGAAAATGAATCAAAAATCCCACACAAATACTCATGGGCAGCCCCTAAAGAGGAGTGGCCGGCCTTGCTCAAAGAGAGGAGAGAATGAGAGTGTCATATGATAGAAAAAAATGAGAGAGCCATACAAAGAGGGAGTGAGTGGAACAATAATGCAAAAGGGAATCATGAAAGAACATGATAACAAATACATCCACACACAACCAACCTCACCCCTCATCATCATCAACAATCATGACTTAAAAAGTCAAGTCATGATGGAGTCAAAACAAGTCAATGATGGTGCACATCATGAAAGCCATCATGATGCAACAAGATGCAAAGAACCCCCTCCACAAATGCCTATTTGCAACAATGCAAATAAACCCTCCTCTACCAATCTTCGGCCAATGAACGGAACAATGGAAATCGGCCGAAACGGAAAGCAAACTGGCAACTCCAGAAAACTGGTCCCGTAATAAATTACAGGAAAACCCCGAAACTGTGTATACACACCCGCATCTGTATTTCGACCGAAATACAAATGCAATGAGACAAAATCTCCACTGTACTATACTAGAATCCGGCTTATTCCAAAACCGGCTAGTAATATCCGTTCGATCCTGATTCGTGCAATACCGCACGTATCTGATCGAACCCTGCCATATAACCATACGGCCTATAGTACAAACTGTCCGATCCTGATTCGTGCAATACCGCACGTATCTGATCGGACCCTGCCATATCTCCATACGGCCTCTACAACCTTTCGCCCGAAAGCTGAGTAACTGAATGTGGGGGACTCTAAAGACTCATCAACACCTTGGTTGTGGATTAACCACTAGCACGTTAGAGGTATAAGCTAATACATAACGGGCTACCAGGTATTGACCAAAAGGGACGTCTGTGAGCGAACTCAGCCTGACTCCCTACTGAGCCTGTCAGTGACAATATCCGTACAGTCCGGTCCGTTCGTCTATGAGCATTGCATGGCGGGCCTAGGGGGTTGGTAAAAGTCAGACCCCCAAAAGCGGTACAAGTCGTGTCGGAGTGTAGCCCAGAACACCCTGAGATACTACTGGAATACCTACCAGTAAATCTCCTTGCCTCGGCCGAGGGCTTCGTGTAATGGCTCTCCTAGACACAGCACGACCTCACCCCCAATACCGGGAGAGACGAACCCCTGAAGATACGCTCACTGCCTCCATGTGGCTCGGGACTGTACCCAACTAAAACCTGTTTGCACGACTCCTTTGAGCCGTGGTAGGGTAGTAATCAAAGTACAGTGAGAACTCACACAAGACAAATGACGATCCCCAGGTCGATGAACTAACCTGCACACATGTCACCAGGGAACTGCCATCTGACGTCTGGTATATGACCAACTAGCATGTTCCCGGCGAGTCCTGTCCGGTGTACTCATAACCCAATGAGCACTTGTATACATCTTAGGTGATCCAACTGACACCAGTGGCTTGTGAGACCGGCCACCGCCCCTCGTCGGGGTCTCGACTGTATACACTAGTCTACTCTGGAGTATCGATGCCCTGTCTTGAAACTCACACGACTAGGGACCTTTTAAGGATTTGCTTATAGACTACCAGCTCCCACTTATATGATCGCCCTCATACTGCTGGTGGTCAAGCAAGAATTCTCGGGGCTCTACCAACGTGTAATAGCAACTTGTCAGGTCACCTAAGACAGTACACGATGATAAAGGTAAACCAGATAGCATACTATCATCTCGAGTAAGACTGTCCTACCGGGATAGGTCCTCCCTCAATCATTGCAATCACGTACCTGTGACCTAATAATTGACTCTGAGGGCACTATCTCCAACAATAGGTTGGAACCTATGGCCTAAACATGCAAATCAATCACACAATCCCTGTTGTCGATGTACGAACACCCGACAACCAAATACAAATCCAAATATCAAGAAAGTGCATTTTAAAATACGGAAAACATCGCCTAAAACACACCAAAATGCTCCAAGATTTTCCCCAGGTGACAATTAGCCAAAACTGCATATAGGAGGGGTCTAATTTAGTGCAAAATGAGCTCTTGAACAAAAATGAACCCATTCCCCTCTACTCTGGCCGCAAATTGCGGACAGAATGATTAAATCTGCGGCCATGGGTTTGAATTGGGGGCTCGGGTCTTGGTGGTAGCTTCCTTGGTGCCTGCACGACTCATTATCAGCTCAATTTTATTTTTGGGGTCTCGGGGTGATAGCAGATTCCTAAAACCTTCATAGATTTCACAATATCTCCGATATCGATTTTCTAAATCCATATTCCGGGTTTCAAATCTCAGGTTTGGGTCTCAATTCCATCACTAGGGTATTTGTGCAGCCTCCCATAAGCTCAATTTCACACTACAACTCACAATTTCCTCAAACCCTAACTAGGTTTCCTTTAAGTCCACAACACCACCCGATATCGATTCAATTTTAACATAGGGGTATAAGTAATGCAAAAACTAATCTAATGGTTCAGTAAATACCTCATTTGGCAACTCAAGAATTTTCTTGAGTTGCCTCAAGTTGCCAAAATCCTTGCTTTCTTGGTCCGATGTGAAGATCTTGAGCTTGTGCACACTTTTAATGAAATCGGGATAGGGTTTTGGTGTTGTTTTTGTGATGATTTGGGGAGTTGAAGAGGGGAGGAGGAAGAGGGCAGCACCTCAGCTGAGAATGGAGAGGGAGAGACGAGGGAAATGAGTGTTGGAATCAAAGGAAATGGCTAAGTCTTTGGGTCAAAAGAAGGCCATACCTCTCACTCTCACCAAACCTTATATTTTATTCCTTTTCCATTTTCTTTCCTCTTCAAATTCCTTTCTCACAAGAATAGTAACCCCAAAGTAAAACCAATGCAAGAAAAATGCAACACAAGTGTAGAAAAAGATATGTGCATGCTTTGCACAAAATTGCTAAAAATCCGATTAGCGATTTTTAATCGCGATTAGCCCTAAATTAGCATATAATTGATCACAAACACTTAAAAATGGCATAATTCCAATAAATACCCCATTTTAGAATTTTCCATAATTTTCCATAATTTTTCTCCATTTATTTGTATTTAATTATGCCAAAATATTAAAATATTCAATAAAATAATATTAAATTATTAAAATTTCCAAAAATAATATTTTATTATTTTGAAACGTTACAATCTACCCTCCTTAAAGAAATTCGGTCCCCGAATTTAAACTTAAACCCCCAAATACTAATACATTTCGATACAAATTCCAAGTCGTCAGGGCTCCGAATCATTAATACTTAAAACATCATAGCGCATTGTATGCGCATGGATAATGAGCAGGTAACTCAAAAGCAAACTCCGTCAAGCATCCTGCAATCATCGGAGTCATGGTAAAGACACAAATGTCAAATCCAATACAAAACCAATAGGATATAAATCAGAACTATACATGTGAATAACTGATGTAAATGCATGCCAAATCTTTTTAAGTCGCTGTGCGATGCGCATAACACTGCACAGTGGCGGACGTCTTTCATAAGAAAAATAACCATATATGTATATATCTTTTGTTTACTATGTACGTTCCGCCGTTTTGAAAACAATTTAGAAGGGTTTCCTTGTTTTAAATGTTTTCGTGTCATATCGGACACGTAGGTATATATACTGAGACTATAGCTCGCTTTTCGGAAATCCCTTCGATAACTATCAATGCATGCAAAATATATCCAGGTACTGTCCTCTGACTAGTCCTGCTCAGTACGAAACGAATATTAAATATCATAAAAATGTACTGCTCCAAAAGGAATAAATCCCAAAAATGCACATAACTCCACCCTGTGCGTCTGGTACGCACGTAAATTAAAATCCATATATGTTCCATACAGGTGCACAAAACAACATCTAGGTGCAACGGGTGTGCACGAAATATCTGTCATAGGCAACATGTGTGCCTGACAGCCAAAACAGGTGCATCTGACATGCACGAAGAATCTCGATTTAGTGCATCTGGTGTCCACCAAAATCGTATCTCAAAACACGCGCCCAACATGCGCGAAGGTCCAAATCAATGCATCCATCATGCACGAATAAAAGCTAAATCCTGTGCGCTCAACATGCACGGAATCACGAAATCTAATGGCAACGCTGAACATGCGTAAGTCCAATCAAATGCACGGAGTGAAAGAATCAATCATCAATATCATGGTTAAAAATCGACGATATAATACGGCTCAATCAAAATCAGGTGTACAGCGGTGGAAAATCTCACAACCGTGTACATCAGCGTGCATAAATCAAATCCAAACACTAAAGTGCATGAAACTATGCTGGAAGCGTAAATCAAATCACCGGCATAAAATAGGCACGAAATCACAATCAATACCTCAAGAATAATAACTATGCGCAAGGTATAAATACCCAGTAGGTGCAACCATGGTGCACGGAAACAGAAATCATAGAACTCAGCCATCAAAACCAAATCATGCAAATAGATCACCAAAATACCGAAATCCAAAGTGACGGATACGTGATAGTCGAATCATAAAATCACAAAGCATAAATACTGTCGTCGGTATATCCTCTTTCAAAGTCGAGAAGGTGTCGGTGCATCCAATGCTAGCAGCGCAAGATATCTACTTGCCTCTTGCTCACGGTCTGGCGTCCTCTGCCTCTGGGTCTTTATCTTCCTTGTGGATTACCAATCTCACAATCAATCGGCTCATCGGCCCTGTCAGGTGTGCTAATGGGGACGATTCCGTTCTGGCACTTCTCTGGTTATCTCTCGGCCAATCGTCACGACCGCTCGTAAAGCATCAAATCTATGGCACCGACCTCTAGTCCTCTGAATGCACATCACACATCTGCTCCTGGTGCAAATCTTATTGCAGCAGTGTACTGGAAGGAATCCTGCTCAAGGTCTCTCCTGATCTCGCCTAAGCCAAACTGTACGGAGGCTGGTACTCTGGCGTAATCTTTTCTCTCTCTCTGGACATCTGCGTCCTCAATATAACATCTACTCGGAAGCTGGTCGCATCCCAGCGCCTCTGTATGCATATCTGACCTTCAATCTTAACGGGGTGTAATAACAGCTCGTCTGCATATCGCACGAACTTCTTGTCTCGCTTGTCTGTATCATCATCCATTTCGACGTCGCGTCTCTATCTGCGCACTGCAATGTCCTCGGCTACGGTCCATCCGAAGTCTCTCACACGGACTCGAAATCACGAACTCGGTATCTTCATCACTCGGTAGAAGATATCTAGCCGAACACGTCCTCATCATGCATATCGCATCTCTGATGTCAGCGAAGTGGAACGTCATTATATCGAAATCCCGTGTGAACTCTTTACTCCACCTTGTTCCACTGTCGACTGATTCAGACTCATTTCATCGCGGCTGTATGGACTGTGCTCCAACGGCTATGCTCGTATCTAGAGTCTCCCAAGCAGTGTATCCCATCATATGATATCCGAATGATGTCGAACCATCCGATCGACTCGTCAGAACCTCATAATCCCCCAAGAGCTCAACACTTTGGGTACAGTTTAATAGTATCGAGTACATACCACAGCATCGGTGGTCCAGCCGTAGAAGGGCAAACCCAAGCCTCACTAATGGCGCCGCGGAACTGCCGCAAACCTTAAGGTTCAAAGGCTTTCGCACGGTCATTAAGTCGAGTTAGGGTTTCATTCTTCTAGTGGGTCCATAGAATCGCTTGCATGTCTTTCTGAATACTTTAAACTTGGAAAATGGGTTCCTGACATTCGATCGTCTCAATCGACTCTCAACGAATCTGCGAGAAGTGGCCTCTAGCTGGAATCAATCTGCCTGATGACCTCGCATTGGGGTAAGCGAACGAACCACATGTCCTAGTCATTCATCCTCGGTGACTAGCGACTCACCATCATATCTCGAAGTATATGCTCATGCTGCAGTAGCTCCAATCATCTGGGCGATATCTCATCATTCGCAGCAACAACTGGCTCATTTTTCTGTACGCTGAACAGCGCCTCAATCATCATGAATAAGCGATATATCAATGGTCATCACATCCTGGCTGGCCTCTATCAGTGGCTCAATCGTCCGGTACCAATCGGTACGCCCGAGAAATCTCGTAAAAGCGATCTGTCCAACGCTCATGGCGCGAAAACACAATAAAGCGAAGCCTCTATATGCAATCGTATGTTTCTGGAATCACGCCCTGGTCAGTCCTCGTCCACGACGAGCTCATGCTGACGCAACTCGAGCCGCAGCTCACTCTGCCCGTGCAATCATGGCAGCAAAATCATAACCAGAATCGATGAGGATAGATCATAGTAATGAATATAATAATGTGCAAGGAAATGTACATCCTAAGGTTTCTTAACCGGAGTGGCGTGTCGTAAGTGTAAGTCCATGCTACCTCTCCCGGTACTTTCGGGAATGCGGAATTTGGTAAAAAACGATTTTTACGGAGGTGGTAACATGGACCTAAAACCCGGATCTTGGTTAAACATCTATCTAACAACCTAACTACGAGTTTCTAGCTACTCGGTTAGGGGGTTATACCTTGCTTGTCTTGAACTCCTTCGTCTTCAAGCTTCAATGGTGGTCCGGAATGGCTTCTTCTCGTCGTCTCCGTACGCCGAAGATAGATCCACCTGAAAGCTCCAATCTTTGGCTCCTTCTTCGTTCTTTGAAGAAACTAGTTCACTTGGTTTGCTAAACCTAGTGAACTAGAATGAGTAGAGATGAATTAGAATGGGATTTTATCTATGGTTCTTGATTCTCAACTCATGAGAGATATGAACCATAGAGTCAAGAGAGGGAGCAAGAGGATGAGAGTGAAAGCAAGAGCAAGAGAGCTCAAGAACAAGAGAGAGAATGAGCAAGAAAGAATGAGGCTCTCTTTTATCTTTCACCCTCTCATAATCCAAAGTCATGATAACTCATCATACTAAAAAAGTCTTATGTGATGGTTTGAAGCAACCATAACCATATCATTTCATGCACTCATTTTACACAAATGAGCAAGCAAGAAAAAGTCTTTGCCATGAAATGATGGCTATGGTTATCATGATGGTCAACTAGTCAAGCCTAGTCAACCGGTCAACAAAGTCAACAAGTCAACAAAAGTCAACAAGTCAACAAAAGTCAGCAAGTCAACAAAATCAACAACCATATCACCATAATACTTAATTAATATAATAGTTAATCACATATCAAATTCTCATTAGGGTTGAGCAAAAAGTCAAATAGTCAACGGTCAACTGTCAACAACCCTAATGAGAATCCGCTGCCTCTGCCTCCCTGTCAACTGTGCATACACACCCGCATCCGCGTTCCGAGGAACACGAATGCACACTGGATAAATCCAATCCCTAAAGGTACACTAGGATCTGGCTTAAACCAAAGCCCGCTAGTGTAAACTGTCCGGACACTGTACGTGCACAAGTGCACGGATGTGACCGAACCCTGTCGCAAAACCATGCGACCTGTCGCAATACCATGCGACCTCTACTCTTTTGCCTAAAGGCGAAAAGCTTTCTGTGTGGGACTCTAAAGACTCGACACTACGCTGGCAGTGGGTTTAACCACAGACCGTAAGCGGCACTAGCTGTGCGTAACGGTCCCCAGGTAATGCCGACAAGAAGACCGACGAGGCGAAACCCATCTGAACTCTTACTGAGCCTGAGTGTGACATTCTCCGTACAGTCCGGTCTGTTCGTCTGATACATCGCATGGCGGGCCTAGGGGGCGGTAAACGTCAGTCCCCCAATAGCGGTACAAGTCGTGCCGGAGCGAAGCCCAAAACACCCTGAGATAACACTGGAAACCTACCAGTATATCTCGTTTGCCCTGGCCAGGGACTACTTGTGTAATGGCTCTCCTAGACACAGCGCGATGTCAACCCCCAATACCGGGAGAGACGAATCCTGTCTAACCGTCACTGCCTCCAAGTGCTTCGGGACTGCACCCAACCACTACCTGTTTGCACGACTCCTTTGAGCCGTGGTAGGGTAGTGATCAAAGTACAGTGGGAACACACTCGAGGCGAAGTGACAGTGTCAAGTCAGCGGACTAAGCTGTACTCATGTCACCTGGGAACTGATAACTGACGATAGGCATAATACCAACTAGTCAGTTCCCGACGAGTCCTGTCCAGTGTACCCGTAACCTAACGAGCACCCGCATACTATCTCAAGTACGACGTACTGACGGCTGTGGGACAGACCGTCTCCCACACTGGGATGAGAAGCGCATGCGCTGGTCTACTCCGGAGTATCGATGCCCTGTCTCGATAGTCCTGCGACCAGGGACCTGCATAAGGATGTGCTTATAGATTACCCAGCCCCACTAGTGTGACGGCCATCACATCGCTGGTAATCAAGCAAAGATCCTAAGGGCTCCACTAATGTGTATAGGCGATATACTAAAATAAACACATGTACACATTGAAGTAGAAACAAACCAAGTAGCATACTACTATTTTGAGCAAGATTGTATATACAAGGTGAATATCCCAAGCTTCCATTAAGTAATATACAAACTAGTATGATACAGTAATGGCCTCTAGGGCATATACACTAACAATCTCCCACTTGCACTAAGGCCATGTACTGGCGTATCGAAGACCTATCATCTCGATCAGCCGCTCGAACTGAGTCTGGGGCAAGGCCTTGGTGAATGGATCTGCAGTGTTATCTTCTGAAGCGACTCTCCGAACCTCGATCTCCTGGCGATCCACGATCTCCCTGATCAGGTGATACCGCCTCAAGATGTGCCTGGATGTCTGATGGGACCTGGGTTCCTTCGCTAAAGCTATAGCCCCGTTGTTGTCGCAATACAGAGGTATTGGATCAACAATGGACGGAACCACCTGAAGTTCTTTCAAGAACTTCCTCATCCAGACAGCTTCTTTTGCGGCATCAGATACAGCGATGTATTCCGCTTCCATCGTCGAGTCTGCAACGGTTTCTTGTTTGGAACTCTTCCAACACACCGCCCCTCCATTGAGGGTAAAGACAAAACCCGACATGGACTTGGAATCATCCTTGTCACTCTGGAAGCTGGAGTCAGCAAAGGCCTCGATCTGGAGGTCTTTTCCGCCATACACCAAGAACATCTCCTTAGTCCTTCTCAGGTACTTGAGAATGTTCTTTACCGCTATCCAGTGTTTCTCCCAAGGGTTTGACTGATACCGGCTTACCACACTCAGTGCATAAGCTACATCCGGTCTGGTACACAACATCGCATACATTATAGAGCCTACCGCAGAAGCGTAGGGTATAATAGACATGCGATCCCTCTCTAAATCAGTCTTGGGAGACATCTCTTTAGAGAGGGTGATCCCGTGACAAGCCGGTAGGTTACCGCGCTTGGAATCTTCCATACTGAATCTTTTCAGCACGGTGTCGATGTACCTGGACTGAGAAAGTCCTAATATCCTCTTGGATCTGTCACGGTAGATCCGGATACCCAGAATGTATGAGGCATCACCCAGGTCTTTCATGGAGAACCTGTGTGACAAGAACCCCTTGACAGATTGTAGCATAGGAATGTCATTTCCTATTAAGAGAATGTCATCCACGTATAAAACGAGGAATACTACAGTTCTCGCTACAAATCTACTATAGATGCATGGTTCATCTGGATTTTTGATAAAGCCAAATTCTTTGACCGTCTCATCAAAGAAGATGTTCCAACTCCGCGATGCCTGCTTTAGTCCATAGATGGACTTAAGCAACTTGCACACCTTTCCGCTGCTCCCACTCTGAATGAAACCCTCTGGCTGGTCCATATAGACACACTCCTCTAAATTTCCATTTAGAAAAGCTGTCTTTACGTCCATTTGCCAGATCTCATAATCGTGGAAGGCAGCAATGGCAAGAAGGATCCGAATGGATTTCAGCATGGCTACTGGAGAAAAGGTTTCGTCATAGTCCAAGCCAGGTCTTTGACGGAAACCCTTTGCTACCAGCCTAGCTTTATAGGACTCAACCTGCCCATCTACACCAATCTTCCTCTTGAAGATCCATTTGCATCCTACGGGTTTTACCCCGTCTGGAGCAATGTCCAACGTCCATACCTTGTTGGTGTACATGGACTCCATTTCGGTCCGCATTGCATCCAGCCATTTCACTGAGTCAACGCTCTGAACGGCCTGCTGGAAGCTAGTAGGCTCATCATAATCTATGATGCAATCCTCTCTATCCCCGTCTATGAGAAAACCGCAGTATCTCTCGGGCGGATGAGACTGCCTACTACTCCTGCGGAGCGGCGTAGGAATGTCCTGTTCTGTTGAACCCTCTGGTTCCACTAACCTTTTAGTAATAGTCTGTGGTTCTGGAATTTCTTCAAGTTCTACTGCGCTCCCACTAATTTCCTTTTCCAAGAACTGGTGTTCGAGAAAGTGGGCATTACGAGAAACAAGGACTTTTTGTTCCTCTGCGTAGTAGAAAAGATACCCCCTAGTGTTCTTTGGGTATCCCACAAACTTGCACAGTACTGAGCGTGTCTCGAGTTTGTCCGCATGCTGCTTTTTGACAAAAGCTGGACATCCCCAGATCTTCAGATATTGAAGATAGGGTTTCTTCCCACTCCACATTTCATATGGGGTGGTGGGCACAGTCTTAGTCGGAACTCGGTTCAAAAGGTATGCAGCTGATTCTAGCGCATACCCCCAGAATGATCGCGGTAACTCAGAGTTACTCATCATGGACCGCACCATATCCAATAGGGTGCGGTTCCGCCTCTCCGATACACCGTTATGTTGCGGGGTGTATGGAGGAGTAAGCTGAGAGAGAATTCCGTTCTCTTTTAAATAGTCCAGGAACTCGGCACTTAAGTATTCTCCACCTCGATCCGATCTTAGAATCTTAATACTTTTGCCGGTCTGTTTCTCTACTTCATTCTTATACTCCTGGAATTTTCCAAAGGCTTCGGACTTATGTTTCATTAAGAAGACATAACCGTACCTTGAGAAGTCATCCGTAAAAGTAATGAAGTAAGAATGGCCGCTTCGCGCATGTGTAGACATTGGACCGCACACGTCACTGTGTACGAGTCCCAAGAGCTCGCTCGCTCTTACTCCATGTCCAGTAAACGGAGTCTTTGTCATCTTTCCTTTGAGACAAGATTGACAAGTGGCATACGATTGATATTCGAACGCATTCAAATATCCCTCTGTATGTAACTTATTCAACCTTCTCTCATTGATGTGACCCAGTCTACAATGCCACAATATAGTCTGATTTATTTCTGGAGACTTTCTTTTGTGTGTATTCTGGACATTGAAAATCTGTGGTTGGTTCAATACGTATATACCATTACTCAATGTACCTGACCCAATCAAAACTTGATTAAGGTGAATTTTTACAACATTACTTACAAACGCAAATTCATAACCTTCTTTAGAAACTAAAGATACATAAATGATATTACAAGTTGCGTTGGGTACAAAAAAGCAATTACGCAAAACCAAAACATGTCCATCTGACATTCCCAGGTGATAGTCCCCCACGGCTTTACCATCCATGCTAGCTCCGTTCGCAACTCTGAGGGTCATGTCACCTGCCTTCAAAACCCTACGGTTTCTCAACGCCTGCAAAGAATTACAGATATGAGATCCTGATCCGGTATCCAATATCCAGGAAGTAGAGTTTATTGAAAGACAGTTTTCAATAACATACACACCTGAAGCTGAAGCTGCAACCTGCTTCAATTCCTGTGTTCTGGCCTTCCAGGCCCTGCAATCATTCTTCCAGTGTCCTTTCTTATGACAATAGAAGCATTCTTCCTTATCCACAAGCTTCCCCGCTATCTTTGTTGCTTTACCTTTTCCCTTCGTATCCGCCTTACTAACACCGCCCCTTGGTTTGGCGGGGGCCTTCTTCTTCTTTCCCTTGGCTTTCGCCTTGGACCTAGAAGAAGATGATCCTCCTATAAACAAAGTGGATGTATCCCTACCTTTCAGTAGGGTGCCCTCTGCGCTCCTCAGCATGTTGAGGAGCTCTGAAAGTTCAACCTCTTTTTCTTGTAAGTTGAAGTTCAGTATAAACTGGGCGTAAGTGGAAGGAAGGGACTGGAGAACTATATCCGTATATAGCTCACTCTCCAATGTGATCCCTAGGTCCGCGAGCTCCTCAATGTAGCCGATCATCTTTAGCACGTGCTCGGCTACTGATGATCCGACGGCCATTCTTGTCGAAAATAACTTTTTCGACGCTTCGTATCTTGCGATACGAGATTGCTCTCCATACAGTTCTTTTGTATGAAGCAATGTGGATTCCAAGTCCATATTCTCGTGCCTCCTCTGATGTTCGTTGTCCATCGTGGCAAGCACGAGGCACTTGGCCTTCGCGCTATCAATCTCCCAAGTCTTGCGGATTTCCTTATCCGCGACGCTGGAAGTTGGACCAGGGACAGGGGGAGCTTTGGTGGTAAGAAGATACCCCAGCTTGTCGTAAGTGATTGCTATCTTGACATTCCTGAGCCAATCTTTGTAGTTTGGCCCTGTCAGTTTGTTTTTATCTAGGAGTAACTTAAGTCCAGTCATGTTGATTGGTCGCTGCAATTAGGAGAGAGAAGAAGAAACACTCAGCATGATGCTCTTGCAAGTTTAGAGTGGTTTTTAGTTTGTCTAAACAGGATGGCTCCCACTGTTTCTCGAATCCCTCCTCAAACCATAAAGGAAGAATTAGTCAGGATCAATCCCACCGTACAATACTTGCTTAATCGTTCAGCCAGGCCGGTGTCGGTACTTCGAGGGAGGTTTTCCAACGCTTTCGCGAAGTTCCTTAATTAAAGAACCTCTTTTCCCTAGGGGCGTAGCCCCGCTAACACCTTTCTAGGCACCTACTAGGTTTATAGCATTGATCGTTAAGTGAGAAATTTCCCGAGGAGTAGCATATACTCACAGTAGGATCGGGATCCAAATATCATTGCGTGACGAAACTGAAGGAATCCTACCAGAATCATCACACTCCAAATGGTATGCAAATCTAGCAAGTTTCAGTACTTATGAAACTCCCGATGTGGATTTTTGCCCCATGCTCTTATGACCTTGGCGTGAGGTCAAAATGTCATAAGTCACATGTCAAGTTCGTCCCATCATTATCCAGGTTAATTTGAACCCACCCGTACATACCCTTGACGTAGGCCAAAATGGCAGTACGACTGTCTCAAACCAACGCATTCTATCTATGCAACAGATAAATATCCAGCAACTACCAATCACTATGCCTTGGCGTGAGGTCAAAATACATAACTTGAATACTACCGAATATTTAACTGAAATGATGGAGGGCTACGGATGGTTTTGGTAAAACCGTGAACGTAGTGAACTTGATTTGGTCGATGGAACGAGATAGCTTTTAAATGGAGTGGCTCAAACTCCGTATTTTAAAAGTTTGTTTTGAAAAGAACCGAGTGGTTTTTCGAAAGTGTTCCAACGACTTTAACTTGGTTTATTATCTTGCATTAGTTCTTTTAATGCGTGATATTCTTGCATTAGTTCTTTTAATGCGTCCCATCATTTAATCCTACCATTGCAGAAAACAACCAAAATATGACGTACGCTTATGCCATTCGCATTCGCCACGGGGCCCCGTCATTACCCGTTAGGTTACTTAACTAACGACAGAGCGGGGGCTGGGCTAGCGCGTCTGTAAAACATAAGCAACGCCTAAATAATATCATATATAGATATACTGCAATGATAAACATTTAAGATCACAGATGAATATATTGGATATACTAAGAATCTGTAATTTGCACGAGCCTGTAACAAAAACAGATTACACGGTCGCGGTGAATAGCCAAAACCCCACCCAAGACCCCTACGGGTGCGGCAAACTACCCGCCAAGTACCCGAAGCGTAGCAACCTCCCTCATCTCCATGAGTAGGCCACTCGACACTTCGGCATACCCGGTAGTTTGTGCACCCCCTCTATGGGTCTATCCTAGGAGCAAAAACAGTAAAAAGAAATTATACAATGACGGCTACAACCCCGACCCGGTTGTGCGGCCATACAAATAATTATTACATCAATTTACAAATTTACATGAATTGAAAGAAAAGAAAACTCTCGTCTCACAACCCCCGGCTATTCACCCGCGACAATCCAACATATTCATATACACATTCCAGCAACATTACAGATCACAGATTTGTATAACCCCCACTAATCGACATATAGCGATTAGTAGACGTTCAATACAAATAGCACATTACAGAAAAAAAACCGTTAGCTTAAGTCTTTTAGAAGTTCGATCAAAAATACGGATTTTCAGGACCCCAAAATAAATTTTTCGTTCTGGAAAATCTGGGTTGAAAATATATATTCCAAAAATCCCAAAATACCCCCAGAATAACACTGCACCAAAGATTGACCACGGCCGAGTCAACTCGGCCGTGGATCCGCGGCGGGAGCGTGCTCCCGCCGCGCTTCCGCAGCGCTTTGACTCGATCGTGGGTCCATCTTTGGTGGTTATTCATAAAAAAGCCTGAGCCGATTTTAGGTGTTAAAATAATCAACTTTTGAACAATAAAAAAATCGACAGAAACTTGAAAATCTTGGGGTTCGTTTTCGGGAATTTTCTTTGATCGATCTTCTAGTTACTTGCTAACATGTTAGATAGAGTTTAACTAGGCTCTGATACCACTGTAAGTCCATGCTACCACTCCCGGTACTTTCGGGAATGCGGAATTTGGTAAAAAACGATTTTTACGGAGGTGGTAACATGGACCTAAAACCCGGATCTTGGTTAAACATCTATCTAACAACCTAACTACGAGTTTCTAGCTACTCGGTTAGGGGGTTATACCTTGCTTGTCTTGAACTCCTTCGTCTTCAAGCTTCAATGGTGGTCCGGAATGGCTTCTTCTCGTCGTCTCCGTACGCCGAAGATGGATCCACCTGAAAGCTCCAACCTTTGGCTCCTTCTTCGTTCTTTGAAGAAACTTGTTCACTTGGTTTGCTAAACCTAGTGAACTAGAATGAGTAGAGATGAATTAGAATGGGATTTTATCTATGGTTCTTGATTCTCAACTCATGAGAGATATGAACCATAGAGTCAAGAGAGGGAGCAAGAGGATGAGAGTGAAAGCAAGAGCAAGAGAGCTCAAGAACAAGAGAGAGAATGAGCAAGAAAGAATGAGGCTCTCTTTTGTCTTTCACCCTCTCATAATCCAAAGTCATGATAACTCATCATACTAAAAAAGTCTTATGTGATGGTTTGAAGCAACCATAACCATATCATTTCATGCACTCATTTTACACAAATGAGCAAGCAAGAAAAAGTCTTTGCCATGAAATGATGGCTATGGTTATCATGATGGTCAACTAGTCAAGCCTAGTCAACCGGTCAACAAAGTCAACAAGTCAACAAAAGTCAACAAGTCAACAAGTCAACAAAAGTCAACAAGTCAACAAAGTCAACAACCATATCACCATAATACTTAATTAATATAATAGTTAATCACATATCAAATTCTCATTAGGGTTGAGCAAAAAGTCAAATAGTCAACGGTCAACTGTCAACAACCCTAATGAGAATCCGCTGCCTCTGCCTCCCTGTCAACTGTGCATACACACCCGCATCCGCGTTCCGAGGAACACGAATGCACACTGGATAAATCCAATCCCAAAAGGTACACTAGGATCTGGCTTAAACCAAAGCCCGCTAGTGTAAACTGTCCGGACACTGTACGTGCACAAGTGCACGGATGTGACCGAACCCTGTCGTAAAACCATGCGACCTGTCGCAATACCGTGCGACCTCTACTCTTTTGCCTAAAGGCGAAAAGCTTTCTGTGTGGGACTCTAAAGACTCGACACTACGCTGGCAGTGGGTTTAACCACAGACCGCAAGCGGCACTAGCTGTGCGTAACGGTCCCCAGGTAATGCCGACAAGAAGACCGACGAGGCGAAACCCATCTGAACTCCTACTGAGCCTGAGTGTGACATTCTCCATACAGTCCGGTCTGTTCGTCTGATACATCGCATGGCGGGCCTAGGGGGCGGTAAACGTCAGTCCCCCAATAGCGGTACAAGTCGTGCCGGAGCGAAGCCCAAAACACCCTGAGATAACATTGGAAATCTACCAGTATATCTCGTTTGCCCTGGCCAGGGACTACTCGTGTAATGGCTCTCCTAGACACAGCGCGATGTCAACCCCCAATACCGGGAGAGACGAATCCTGTCTAACCGTCACTTCCTCCAAGTGCTTCGGGACTGCACCCAACCACTACCTGTTTGCACGACTCCTTTGAGCCGTGGTAGGGTAGTGATCAAAGTACAGTGGGAACACACTCGAGGCGAAGTGACGGTGTCAAGTCAGTGGACTAAGCTGTACTCATGTCACCTGGGAACTGATAACTGACGATAGGCATAATACCAACTAGTCAGTTCCCGACGAGTCCTGTCCAGTGTACCCGTAACCTAACGAGCACCCGCATACTATCTCAAGTACGACGTACTGACGGCTGTGGGACAGACCGTCTCCCACACTGGGATGAGAAGCGCATGCGCTGGTCTACTCCGGAGTATCGATGCCCTGTCTCGATAGTCCTGCGACCAGGGACCTGCATAAGGATGTGCTTATAGATTACCCAGCCCCACTAGTGTGACGGCCATCACAGCGCTGGTAATCAAGCAAAGATCCTAAGGGCTCCACTAATGTGTATAGGCGATATACTAAAATAAACACATGTACACATTGAAGTCGAAACAAACCAAGTAGCATACTACTATTTTGAGCAAGATTGTATATACAAGGTGAATATCCCAAGCTTCCATTAAGTAATATACAAACTAGTATGATACAGTAATGGCCTCTGGGGCATATACACTAACAGTAAGTATGCCGCGGAACATACGTACGGTACGTCCCTCTACTCAAGCTACCTACTCCATCAACCAAGGGTCATCCTACGCGATGAAAGTTCGGGTATAATACCCCCTCGATTAAGTCTAAGTTCCGTAAGGTCAAGCCTAAGTTCCGCATATAGATAAACGCCCTAGGCTCCACATAGTCAAACTTAGACTCGAACCAAGGTCAACCTAGCGCTCTGATACCAACTTTGTCACGACCCGAAAGAGCACGTGACTGGCCCTTGAACCATATGAAGTCTATAGGACTCCATCTGACCCAAGTAAGCCAAAAGCCCAGAAATCTAAAACCATTTTTAAGGAGTAAAGAAACATGTTTTGAAGTCAAGCTTTTTAAATAACTAAGCCGAATATGCATTTTTAAAATGTGTAGTCTTTTCTGAAAAATTCGGCAGAGTTTCCTTTGTAAAAACTGGCCCCGAACGGGGTACAACAAGAATAATATATAAATGCAGTGATAAAAGGCATCCCCAAGCGGGAGCTAGCTCTTCGTCAATCGACGGTCACAACCACGCAAGCAATAATAATATACAACGCCAAAGGGCGAGGATCAAAACTCAAAAGAAACTCAAACAGCCTGAAAACCGTAATACTACAAGCGCGACTCTAAGGTCGAAATAATACATCACTGTTTTCTAAGTCTGAAACAATATACAAGTTTTGGTTGATGGAATTTCTAGATACAATGAATAATACATGTACAATGGCGGTTCTGATACGAAGAACCCACCTACCAAAGCAAGTCACCCGTAAAGGAAGCAATGTGCCAGAAAAGCCGCAATGAAATCTGTACGGCAAAACATGCAAGAACTGTGGCACAACGGGGGTGAGTTGCCAACCCGTGAATAGAAAATATCAACAAGCAGAGATCGAATGTATGACCCATCCTAGGTCAATACGATCGGATATATATAAACCTCAATATGAATAAAGCTGAAGCATGCTAAAATGGCAATGTAGTCTCTATACATGAGTGTAGTGCCAAGTGCTCGTGCCAGTGCCTCAGGTAATAGCATATCATGAATGTGAGGTATGATCAAGGTAATCAAATCTGCATGTACGTGGATCCCGTCCACTCGTCACCCAATGACAATAACCATCATGCGTGTAAATATCATCAGCATATGCATGGAAATATGAGGATATAAACCACCTGTGTCCCTCGCGACACGTCAAAATCATAGAACCGGAGTGCCCAGCATCGACACTCGAAAACATCATGAAAGCTGTGCCCAGCATCGGCACGTAAATCCTCATATATCGGGCTCCGTCAGTCCGGATCGGCCCACGGGCTCCGTCTGCGGAATCGGCCCTCGGCCCCAGCAGTACGCCCATATCCATCTATCGACTTTGGTCGGTATCCTACGGATAACCGCCAGGTCCAACCAATCACCGGTAGGTAGTGGTCCCACTGCCAGGCTCACCGTCTACTACACAGCGAAACCGTTCTCGCCCCGGGGTACCATACCGGGTCCACCATGTACCCGCAATCGGCCTCATCCGCCTCCTCGAATCGGGTTTCACATGTCGCTCTCAGCACCGAGAAAACACATGGCGGACGCACTGAAATATCATATCAAGGGTAACTGGGTTTTTAAAACGATTACATATTCTCTTTTGAAATACCCGCGGTTCCCAAATCCAGAAATATCATGGAAACAACATATCTCAATGGGCATAATCAGAAAGCATGATGTATGTGACATATAAATGAAGTGCAAGTATATCATGCAGCATGGAATAATAGTATGCACATACAAGGGTCATATCCTGATGCAGTAATACTACTGTGTAGTGACATGGCAATTACCGATGAAGATGTGTGTGAGCCGGCAAGTAAGTGTACGTGGTACATACGCATCATCGGTAATGGTGCTGGTGTCCTAGCAGCATGATTGTAATATATCAATAAACACAAGCAATGCAATGCAAATAGCATGAATACGCGGAATCAAATAATCAACGCAACAGTGAAGAATCTACCACAATAAATATATCATGTAGCCTTGCCTTTTGAAATAAGACAAATCAGGGTTTTTGGTAAAATAAGGGCTACGGTGTTTTAAGAAAAGATGTGTCGTTTGAAAATATCCGTAGAATCCCTTTTTGCCTATCCTAAAAATATCCCCGATTCGTTAGTTTTGAAATAGGTATGACTCGGGTCTAGTCTATCGCCTACTATGCGAACTACGGACCCAACTATCAAGTCCATCGTGTGGGGTATGGAAACCACCTACATCTGAGTCGATATATATAAATATAATAGTCAAAATCCCGCCTCAATGGTATCACCAACGATATAACATCCTCGAGTGGATCTATCATCAATATAGGCTCGTACGGTAAATCGTCGTACGGCATCCCAATAGCTGGGTATGGGTTAATATCACATTATCTTATCACATATCAGGTGTCACTACCATCATATCATATAATCTAGGGTACAGATCCAAGTCTAGTACAATCGATACCATCTATATAAGTGTGAATGCGGGGTAAAACACATGCCCAAAAGCCCGCTAAAGCATCCTGTCGTATCTCCCATACGAATCCTGTCATATCGCTGATCTCACGGCCTCAAATCGAGTCACATCGACTCAACCCACATCCCAAGCACTATCCATAATCCAGTATATGTACACATAGTCCCATACCCATGTGAACGCATACAAACATATATTCCCATATACCCATACGAAAGAAAGTATGTATGCAAGTGTGTGCGTGTGTGTGTATGGGTGCAACCCCTACTCTAGGGTTTCGCACTTACACTAAACCAATCCATCTTATCATCAATAATCTCAAAGAACATATAATAAATATATGTGTGTATACGTATTCGTATACATCACCACGGACTGCTGGGGTGCTATACGCCATCCACCCTACTTCTCCCCGTAGATATAAATCTACTCACCTGGTCTTCGCTTACCGAAATCGATGACGCCATGCTCCTTCGCCTCGGAATCTTGCGAAGGTACCTAGAATAATAAACAGTAGCAATACGTATTAATATCGAGGCAGAAAACCGATACAGCGCACAGTGTGCTCATAGGTTGGAACCTATGGCCTAAACGTGCAAATCAATCATACAATCCCTGTTGTCGATGTACGAACACCCGACAACCAAATACAAATCCAAATATCAAGAAAGTGCATTTTAAAATACGGAAAACATCGCCTAAAACACACCAAAATGCTCCCAGATTTTCCCCAGGTGACAATTAGCCAAAACTGCATATAGGAGGGGTCTAATTTAGTGCAAAATGAGCTCTTGAACAAAAATGAACCCATTCCCCTCTACTCTAGCCGCAAATTGCGGCCAGAATGATTAAATCTGCGGCCATGGGTTTGAATTAGGGGCTCGGGTCTTGGTGGTAGCTTCCTTGGTGCCTGCACGACTCACAGTCAGCTCAATTTTATTTTTGGGGTCTCGGGGTGATATCAGATTCCTAAAACCTTCACAGATTTCACAATATCTCCGATATCGATTTACTAAATCCGTATTCCGGGTTTCAAATCTCAGGTTTGGGTCTCAATTACATCACTAGGGTGTTTGTGCAGCCTCCCCTAAGCTCAATTTCACACTACAACTCACAATTTCCTCAAACCCTAACTAGGTTTCCTTTAAGTGCACAACACCACCCGATATCGATTCAATTTTAACATAGGGGTATAAGTAATGCAAAAACTAATCTAATGGTTCAGTAAATACCTCATTTGGCAACTCAAGAATTTTCTTGAGTTGCCTCAAGTTGCCAAAATCCTTGCTTTCTTGGTCCGATGTGAAGATCTTGAGCTTGTGCACACTTTTAATGAAATCGGGGTAGGGTTTTGGTGTTGTTTTTGTGATGATTTGGGGAGTTGAAGAAGGGAGGAGGAAGAGGGCAGCACCTCAGCTGAGAATGGAGAGGGAGAGATGAGGGAAATGAGTGTTGGAATCAAAGGAAATGGCTAAGTCTTTAGGTCAAAAGAAGGCCATACCTCTCTCTCTCACCAAACCTTATATTTTATTCCTTTTCCATTTTCTTTTCTCTTCAAATTCCTTTCTCACAAGAATAGTAACCCCAAAGTAAAACCAATGCAAGAAAAATGCAACACAAGTGTAGAAAAAGATATGTGCATGCTTTGCACAAAATTGCTAAAAATCCGATTAGCGATTTTTAATCGCGATTAGTGCTAAATTAGCATATAATTGATCACAAACACTTAAAAATGGCATAATTCCAATAAATACCCCATTTTAGAATTTTCCATAATTTTCCATAATTTTTCTCCATTTATTTGTATTTAATTATGCCAAAATATTAAAATATTCAATAAAATAATATTAAATTATTAGAATTCCCAAAAATAATATTTTATTATTTTGAAACGTTACAGCTGGTTATATATTTGAGGATATATATTATGATCGTATGACCTAGGATTGCGTCATACATGCGATTTTCTGTTCGTAGATGTTTTTCTATTCACGAGTTGGCAACTTACCCCCGTTGTGCCTCAGTTTCTTATAGGTGTTGCCGTACGGGTTTCATTACGGCTTGCGGCACTGCTTCTTTCGAGTGACTTGCTAGTAGGTGGGTTTATTTGTATCGTACCCATCACTATACATTGTATATTATATTTCAGTTGTATCTAGAAGTTCCAATAACCAAACATGTACTTATTTGAGATAGAGACCAGTGTTGATTATTCTTTCGACCATAGAGTCGCCCCTTATATTTCTCTGGGTTTCATGCTGTTGAGTTTCCTTTTCTTTTGTGATCCTCACCTTTAGGCGTTGTAAATTATGTTGCAAACTGGTTGATTTACATATGGTATTTCATTCACTCCACTACTTTTCTTGGTTTGGATTTCTGGGCTCGGCTTACTCAGAGCACGTACGCCTTGAGACGTTCGTAGCCTAAGTGCCGGTCATGTTCCGTACTTCCGGGTCGTGACAAAGTTGGTATCAAAGCGTTAGGTTTTACCTTCGGAGCGTAGGATGACCCTTGGTTGATGGAATAGGTGACTAAAGTAAAGTGACGTACCGTGGGTATGTTCCGCGGCATATTTGCGACACGCCACTCCACCTAAGAAGCCTAAGGATGTACCTTTCTTTATTCAGTATCATATTCATTCCTGATCTAGCCTCATCGGTACCAGTTATGGTTTTGCTGCCACGATTACGGGCAGGGAAAGCTATGGCTAGAGATGCGGTCAGCATGAGATCGCTACGAACGAGGACTGACCGGGGCATAATTCCGGCGACACATGATTGTAGAGATGTGTCTTTTGATTGTGTTTGCGCCATGAGAGTTGGATGGATCGCTATATGAGATTGCTCGGACGTGCCGATAAGCACCAGAGGATTGAGCCACTGAGATAGGCCAGCCAGATTTTGATGACCATTGATGTATGGCTTATTCATGATGACTGAGGCACTGTTCAGCGTGCAGACGAGTGAGTCAGTATTGCTGTGAACGACGAGATATCGGCCCAGATGTTGGAGCTATTGCAGTATGAGTTGTACTAAGAGATGATAGAAGGCCGCTAGTCACCAAGGAGGAATGACTAGGACATGTGGATCGCTCGCTACCCCGATGTGAGGTCGTCGGATAGATTGATTCCAGCTGAGACGACTTCACGCGGAGATGTAGAGAGTCGACAGAGACAATCGAATGTCAGAAACCTATTATTCCAGGTTTAAAGTGTTCGGAAAGACATGCAGGCAATTCTATGGTCCTTCTAGAAGAATGAAACCCTAACTCGACTTAATGACCGTGTGAAAGCCCTTAAACCTTAGGGTTTGCGATAGTTCCTCGGCGCCATTAGTGAGGCTTGGGTTTTGCCCTTACACGACTGGACCACCGATGCTGTGGTACGTACTCGATACTATTATACTGTACCCAAGATGTTGAGCTCTTGGGGGATTATAAGGTTTTGACAATCGATCGGATGGCTCGACTTAATTCGGATGCTAGGTGGTGAAATGCATTTCTTGGGAGACTCCAGATACGAGGATAGCTGTTGGAGCTCAGTCCATGCAGCCACGACGAGATGAGTCCGAAGCAGTCGACATTAGAGAAAAGTGGAGTAAGAGGTTCGTACAAGATCTGGATATGATGATGTTCCACTCCGCCGACACTAGAGATACGATACGAATGCCGATGCATTGTACTTGGATATACCTACCAGAAGGAGTCGCGGTGAGTATGCAGCCATTCCGGAACAAGCAACAGGCGTAGTAAAGGACGATGACTTCCGGACAGTTAGGCAGAGATGAGACTTGGAAGAGACCTTGAGTGGGATTCCTTCCAGGGCGATGCTGCAATGATATTTGCACCCAGGATCAGATGTGTCGCGTGCATTCAGAGAGCCAGAGGACGACGCCAGTGACATGTTGCTTCACGAGTGGTCGCGATGATTGACCGAGAGATGACCAGAGAAGTGACAAGACGGAATCGTCCCCGTTAGCACGTCTGACAGGGCCGATGAGCTGATGGGTCGTAAGATTGGTAATCCACAGAGAAAACTTGGACCCAGGAGTGGTCATGTTATGCACACCAGCAGGCCAGAGTTGAGGATCGTCGACGAGACATGCTATGAGTGATCACGACAGTTAGCAAGAGATTCTTAGAGGATGTGCTTGAGCGGGCCTATTCCTCCATACTTGATTTCGATGTTTGGACGATCTATTCGCATGACTGATTTGATGATCAGGGGATATGGTAATTTTGGACTAGACTGTGCGTACCAGATGCCGAGGGACTGCGGTGTGAGATTCTTGAGGAGGCACATCGATCGGTGTATAGTGTTCATCCGGGTGCCACCAAGATGTACCATGATAGGAGAGATGTTTACTGGTGAGACGGAATGAAGAGGGACATCGCAGATTTCGTGTCGAGATGCCTGACTTGCTAGCAAGTCAAGGCCGAGCACCAGAGACCAGCAGGTGAACTACAGCCGTTACCCATTCCGGAGTGGAAATGGGAACAGATTTCGATGGATTTCATTGTGGGTCTACCCAGGACTAAGCAAGGGTATGACACCATTTGGATGATCATGGATCGTTTGACGAAAGCGACTCACTTCCTGCCAGTGAAGACGACTTTCGGATTGCTCAGTACGCCAGGTTTACATCGACGAGATTGTACGACTGCATGGAGTCCCGACGTATATCGTGTCCGACAGAGGCACCCAGTTTACCGGCCGACTATGGCAGAGGCTTCAGGAGGCTTTGGGCACTCGTTTAAGTTTCAGCACAGCATTTCATCCGCAGACCGACAGATAGTCAGAGCGGACTATTCAGACTCTCGAGGACATGCTCCGAGTGTGCGTTTTAGACTTTGGTGGCAGCTGGGATCATCATTTACCCTTGGTGGAGTTCACCTACAACAACAGCTTTCAGGACACTATTCAGATGGCACCTCTCGAGGTCTTGTAATGGGAGGAGATGCAAACCGCCCGTCTGTTGGACAGAGCTCAGCGAGAGCAGTATTTTGGGGCCACAGATCGTACAGGAGACGACCGAGGAGATACAGCTGATTCGAGACAGGATGAGGACAACTCAGAGCAAGCAGAGATCGTATGCTGACAGGCGCCGCCGCAGATTAGAGTTCGCAGTGGTGATGATGTTTTTTTCTGAGGGTCTCTCCGATGAAGGGAGTGATGAGGTGTGGACGGAAGGGGGAAGCTTAGCCCCAGATTCATAGGTCCTTTCGAGGTCCTCAAGCGTGCAGGCACAGGAGCATATCGTTTGGCTCTTCCACCCGACTTTTCAGATGTTCACCCCATCTTCCGCGTGTAGATGCTTCGCAGATACCTACATGACCCGTCGCACGTGATTCAGCATCAGTCCATTCAGCCTGGGCGCAATCTTACATTCACCGAACAGCCAGTCGTGATATTGGACCGACAAGTGAAGAAATTTAGACCGAAGGTCTTGCCATCAGTAAGGATGCTTTGGCGCACCTCGAACGGTGAAGAGGTCACTTGGGAGGCCAAGGGCGAGATGCGGGAGAAGTTCCCTCATCTTTTTGAAGGTATGCATTGCTTTATATTTTAAAATTCGGGGATGAATTTTCTTAAGGGGGGAAGACTGTAACACCTGAATTTGTGTTTAGTGGTAAGTGTGTCATAATGTGGGGTTTTTGGTAAAAAGTTTACCAAAATGGATTTTAAATATTTTATCTGGTTTTATGGATATTTTACCAGAATTTTATCTGGACTGCACACACTTGTGCATGTTAACTTAGGTTAAGTCTAGGGTTGCCATGTTTAGCCAACCATGATGGGTTAACCTTTTGGTTATGATAATGGGGTTAATTAAGGGTTTTTAGCTTGTTAAAGGTGATTAGGGTTAGGGTTGACCTTGTGTAGAGAGAGAGAGAAAGCCATGATGGTTGTTCATTTATTAAGAGAGAGAGAGATGGCTAGGGTGTGCCATGATCCATCTCATTCTTCAAAATCCCTTGTGCTTTTTCACACCCCCTCTCACTCATATCACTCCCTCTCATATCAACTCTTTTGGCTCTCATCTCTCACATCTCTCCCTCTCACTCTCACACATCACACCACTTCAAAACACGAGCAGCAGCTGCATCAACAGCCCTAACCCATCCTAACTGTTAGGTTTACCTACCACCTAATGAAGGGTTTGGAAGCATCACATGTCTCAAACTTAAATTTTTAAGGTGCTAAATAAACATACAAAGAATCATCACTAGAAAATTAGGGTTTCTTAACATACACATCATCACAAGTAGATAAAGGTAGGGTTTTGAGAGTACAACCTTTGTAGTTCCCTACGCTAGACTCCTTAGCTACTTGAGGGTTGGAAAACGTCCGCTTGAGAACCTCTAGGTCCTCGATGATCCACCCGGAGTCCTCTTTGTCCAAGCTTGAAACTTCACAAGATCAAGAGAAGAAATGGAAGCTAACACTCTTCACAAGTGGGCGAGACTAGTGTAGAATGGTATTGTGGTTGGTTTTCTCACTTCAAAATCCTAACTTGATAAGTATTTTGCTCACTTGAGAAATCTAGAGAGCAAAAGAGAAAGGAGGAAGAAGATGATGGCTTTTGAAAAAACAAGAGAATGATAATGTGTTATGAAAAATAGAAAATATAAGTATATATATTTTCTACTCTACATCTCAAACCATAGTTACATTATATGGATATTATTGCACTTGAGTTAAAACACAAAAGGAAGATTAACTCATGGTTATAAAGTAGGTGAACAAGGTTAGTTCAAAGAAGAGTGTAGAAGATAACCATATATTAATCTTTTACTTTTCTTTTGTTTTCAAACAAATACAATATATATCCATATATATAATTATAAGGTGTGAGTCTTATATTGCCACCATCTTCTATATATACAACCATGATAGAATGATGTATGCATGTATGTGTGCATGCACATCCATATGTGCATGAATAAGAATGAATGGATACATGCATGCATACACCAAAAAGACAAGAAAAGGATTTGTAGTGAGAAACTAATGGTTAAATGATAAATCAACACTTGATTTATCAACCCGGTCATATCACATACGACCCGACCAAAAGCAAGCCGCCCGATTAATATACGGTATCTCATACGCGCATTTTAACCGGGTCCACGCACATATCGCATATGCGCACCACAACGTTTCGCCTGGACTAGGTAACTCCTTTGTGGGACTCCAAGACTCGTCAATACGCCGGCAGTGGGTGATGATCATATTAAGAACCCCCAAGCCATAAGCGGTAAGCTAAACGTAACGGCCACCCGGGTATTGAGCGATCAAAAGAAAACAAGCGAACCTGTTACAACTCTCGTCGAGCCAACCGGCAACACTACCGTACAGTCCGCTCTCTTCGTCAGATATGCTGCATATCGAGTCTAGGGATGGTAACGTCGACCCCAATAACTCAATAAGTCGTGCCGATGAAAGGTCTATAACAGATCGAGAAACTACTGTTAACACTTATCAGTAAATCTCAACAGCCCTGGCCACGGACTTACTGATATAGCAAGTCGAGCACAGCACATCATCAACTCCCAATACCGGGAGAGACGAAACCCCTCCTATCGCTCATCGCCTTCGTGTGTCTCGGGACTGTACCCAACGGCCACCGGTTTGTATGACTCAGTAGAGCCGCGGTAGGGTGGTAATCAAAGTACAGTGGGAGAACACACAAAACTCTATGACGATCTCGGATCTACAGACTAACCTGCACTAGTGTCACCTGAGAACTGCTATCCGACGATAGATATAATTCCATATAGGAGTTCTCGGCGAGTCCGTCCAGTGTACCCAGTCACCACTGAGCACCCCTATATGATCTCGATGTCAAACATCGATGAATGTAGGAACATCCATCGCCCATCATATGGGTCTAGTATCATATACGCTAGTCTACTCTGGTATATCGATGCCCCGTCTCTATACACCTACGACTAGGGACATTCCAGGATATGCTTATAAACTACAGATATCCCACTAGTATGATCTCCATCATAATTACAGTAGTCAAGCCTATATCCTCAGGGCTTAATCAACATGTATGAATGAATAAAAGCATGATCAAATCAACATGTCAGATAAAGAAGAACCAGATAGCTTACTATCATGTCGTGCAAGAATGTACACTGAATATATATATATACATGTATAAATACATCCACTATCACATAATGGCCTCTAGGGCATACATATATCCAACAATCTCCCACTTGCACTAAGGCCAGTTATTGGCGTATATCATACCCAACATCTCAAAAAGTCGCTCATGCTGCGACTGAGGGAGGGCCTTGGTGAGTGGATCCGCGGCGTTATTCTTTGTGTCTACACTCTTAATCTCGATCTAGCTGTGATCTACAATTTCCCGGATCAAATGAAAGCGCCTCAGGATGTGTCTGGATCGCTGATGGGACCTGGGCTCCTTTGCTAATGCCATAGCCCCATTATTATCACAATACAATTGTATTGGATCAATAATGGTTGGAACTACTCCTAGCTCCGAGACGAACTTCCTCATCCAGACGGCTTCCTTGGTGACATCATTTGCGGCAATGTACTCAGCCTCCATCGTAGAGTCTGCAACGGTATCCTGTTTGGAACTCTTCCAACTTACCACCCCTCCATTGAGGGTAAATACAAACCCAGAGATAGATTTGCTGTCGTCCTTATCGCTCTGGAAGCTCGAATCGGTAAAGGCCTCCATTTGGAGATCTCCATTACCATACACCAAGAACAATTCTTTAGTCCTTCGTAGTACTTAAGAATGTTCATCACAGCTATCCAGTGATTCTCGCTTCGGTTGGATTGATACTTGCTTACAACACTAAGTGCATAAGCTACATCTGGGCGTGTACATAACATCGCATACATTATAGATCCTACTGCTGAAGCATAGGGTATAATGCTCATGCGAGCTCTCTCTTCATCGGTGTTTGGACAAGTGTCCTTAGAGAGAGTGACCCCATGGCAAGCGGGTAAGGCATTCCGCTTGGAGTCTTCCATACTAAACCTTTTTAGGATGGTGTTGATGTACCTGGTTTGGGACAATCCCAATAACCTCTTGGATCTATCCCTATAGATCCTAATACCCAGAATGTATGTGGCATCACCCAGGTCCTTCATGGAGAACCTTAGTGATAAGAAAGATTTGACCGACTGTAGCATAGGAATATCATTTCCTATCAGAAGAATGTCATCCACGTACAATACGAGGAATGTGATAGCTCTCCCTACAGCCATCTTATAAACACAAGGTTCATCTGGATTTTTGATGAAATCAAACTCTTTGATAACATCATCGAAACAGATGTTCCAACTCCATGATGCCTGCTTTAACCCATATATGGATTTAAGCAATCTGCATGCTTTCCCGCTGCTCCCACTGTCAATGAAGCCCTCTGGCTGATCCATATAAACGCATTCTTCTAAATCCCCATTTAGAAATGCCGTTTTAACGTCCATCTGCCAGATTTCATAGTTATAGTGAGCAGCAATAGCAAGTAGGATCCGAATGGATTTAAGCATGGCTACGGGCGAAAAAGTCTCGTCATAGTCCAAACCTGGTCTTTGACGAAAACCCTTCACCACAAGTCGTGCCTTGTAGGTCTCTACCTGCCCATCTACACCAATCTTTCTTTTAAAGATCCATTTGCATCCCACAGGTTTTACCCCAGGGGGTACAACGTCCAAAGTCCAAACTTTGTTGGTGTACATAGACTCCATTTCGGATCTCATGGCATCCAGCCACTTCACAGAGTCTCCACTCGTGATAGCTTGCTGAAAACTGGTAGGATCATCATCCTCCATGATGCATTCTTCTCTGTCACCATCAATGAGGAAACCGTAGTACCTCTCCGGTGGGTGAGAAGTCCTACCAGACCTACGGAGTGGCCGAGGTTCCTCAGTTTCTATAGCAACAGCCGGTTCAACCAAGTCGTCATTTGTAGTTTGTGTCTCTAAAACCTCTTCTAGATCCACCACATTGCCATCATCTTTATTTGTGAAAAACTCTTTTTCTAAGAATGTGGCATACTGAGAAACAAACACCTTTTGTTCCTCCTTGTGGTAGAATAGATATCCATAAGAGTTCCTTGGATATCCCACAAAGTTACACATGACTGACCGTGTCTCGAGTTTGTCCGGATTCTGCTTTTTAACATAGGCCGGGCAACCCCAAATCTTAATTCTCTTAAGAGATGGTCTCTTCCCATGCCATATCTCATAGTCGTGGTAGACACGGTTTTGGTTGGAACCCTATTCAAAAGAAACGCTGCAGTCTCCAATGCATGCCCCCAAAATGAGACAGGTAACTCAGCATCACTCATCATGGAACGGACCATATCTAATAGGGTCTGATTCCGTCGTTCAGACACACCGTTGTGCTGTAGTGTGTAAGGAGGAGTGAGCTGAGAGAGAATCCCATTCTCTTTTAGGAAGTTTGCAAATTCTGTACTGAGGTACTCCCCACCTCGATCTGATCGAAGCATCTTGATACTCAAACCGGTTTGTTTTTCTACTTCTTGTTTATATTCAGTGAATTTCTCGAAAGCTTCGGATTTGTGCTTTGATAAAAATACATGACCGAATCTTGAGAAATCGTCAGTGAAAGTAATGAAGTAAGAAAAACCGCCTCTAGCCTGTGTAGACATTGGCCCACACACATCACTATGTATGAGTTCTAGGAGCTCGGTAGCTCTTTCTCCGTGTCCGGTAAACGGAGTTTTTGTCATTTTACCCTTGATACAAGACTGGCAAGTCGCATAAGATTTATATTCAGAAGGGTTTAAATATCCATCTTTGTGTAACTTGTTTAGTCTTGTTTCGTTAATACGACCAAGTCTACAGTGCCAAAGAAAAGCTTCATTTATTTCTGAAAGTTTTCTTTTATTAGTGTGTTGTATGCTGAAAACTGTGTGTTGATTTAGGACGTATATCCCGTTATTAAGTGTACCATAACCAACCAACATTTGATTTAGGTGAATGTTCATAACAATGTTCTGCAATACAAAACTATATCCTTCATTTTCTAACAAAGAAACAGATATTATATTACAAAGCATACTTGGTACAAAATAACATGGGTTCAAAACCAATATACACCCAGATGGCAACCCTAAGTGATACTCTCCCACTGCGACTGTATGTACATTGGAACCATTTCCAATGCGGAGAGTATGGTCACCTATCTTCAAAACCTTCCTATTTCTCTGCCCCTGCATAGAATTGCAAATGTGAGAACCTGAACCGGTATCTAATACCCAGGAAGCAGAGTTTATTGAAAAACAGTTTTCTGTCACAAACACACCTGAAGCGGAAGCATCCCCATGCTTCTTCTTGAGATTTAAGTACTCCGTACAGTTGCGCTTCCAATGTCCTGTTTTGTGGCAATGAAAGCATTCACCTTTCCCCGATTCTCCAGCTTTGGACTTTTCCTTCCCCTTAACCTTTTTAACTCCACCCTTAGGATTGGTGGGCTTCTTCTTTTTCTTTCCCTTGGCCTTATCCTTTGGGCTAGAAGAGGAAGATTGTCCAACAGTCATAACGGGAGTTTTCACTGATTTCAGTGTGCTCTCTGCACTCCTTAACATATTAAGGAGTTCAGGTAGTTCCCTCTCCATGTTGTGCATGTTGAAGTTAACTATGAATTGAGCAAAGGTGGAGGGGAGGGACTGCAGAATAATATCCGTATATTGTCCATTGTCCATCGTCCAGCCAATATCCTCAAGCTCTTCTATGAGAGCTATCATCTTCAGAACATAGTCTCCTACTGATGTGCCAGGGGCCATTCGCATCTGAAACAATTTCTTTGATGCTTCGTATCGTAATAAGCGGGATTGCTCTCCATACAACTCCTTTGTATGGAGAAATATGGCTTGAATGTCCATATTCTCGAGCTGCTTTTGATGTATGTTGTCCATCGATGCAAGCGCGAGGCATTTGGCCGTGGCACAGTCAGCGTCCCATGTCTTGCGGACTTCTTTGTCCGCAACTGAGGATTTTGGACCTGGGACGGGCGGGGCTGAAGCCGTGAGGACATATGATATTTTATCATAAGTCAAGGCTATTTTCAGATTCCTCAGCCAGTCTTTATAATTGGTCTCATTCAGTTTATTTTTATCTAGTAGAACCTTGAGTCCAGTCATTAGTATCTGCCATTAAGGGAGATAAAAGAATACATTCAGCGAAAGCTCTTGCAAAGATCAGATTGGTTATTATCTTGTCTAATCGATGTCTCCCACTGCTTTAATCAAGTTTTTCTTTCAAACCTTAAAAAGAAAACTACCCAGGATTAATTACAGTCTACAACTTTGCTAACCGTTCAGCCAGGCCGGTGTCGGTACTTGAGGGAGGTTCCCCGTGCTTTAGCACGGACCTAATTAAAGTAAACCTCATTTTCCCAGAGGCGTAGCCCCGTTAACACCTTTCTAGACACCTAATGAGTTAGCTAATTGTAAACTGCAAAACTCTCCTAGGAGCAACTATTGCCCTGTCACGACCCGAAAGTACGGAACGTGACCGGCACTTAGATTACGAAGCGTCTAGAGGCGCCACGTAACCTAAGTAAGCCGAAGCCCAGAAATCTAAACCATATGAAAGAAGAAGAAGTAAAAGAAACATGAAGAAAAACAAGTTTAAAAGTATCAGCAAATTTTCCCAAAAATTTCCGCAGAGTCTCCTCTGTAAAACTGGCCCCCAAACGGGTACAACAAGTATAATATACATAAAAAAACAATAAAAAGCATCCCCAACGGGAGCTAACTGAACGCCAACAGGCGGAAACAACCACAACAAGCATAATAATATACAACGCCAAAGGGCGAGGCTCAAAACTCAAAAGAAAACAAAACTACCAGATCAGAATAATACATGCGCGACTCTAAGGTCGAAATAAAAGACTGGTCCAATAAACTTATCAAGTAATACAAGTATGGTTGATGGAGCTTACTAGATACAAATGAATGAATAAAAGTACAATGGTGGTTCGGATACAAGTGAACCAACCTACCGTGCAAATCACCCTCAAAGAATAGATGTGCCAGGAAGCTGCCAGGGAAACCTGTACACCGAACCTGTAATAAAATTTGGCACAACGGGGGTGAGTTGCCAACTCGTGAGTAGAAGACAACTACGAAAAGAAATCGAATGCACGACGCTATCCTAGGTCATAATAATACACTATTATATCGCAATCATCTAGTAATAGCAGGGTAAAACTACGTGTAAATGCAGATACTCCGTGCTCGTGTCAGTGCCTCATATAATACTATGTCATATGAATGGATATGCATGCATCATGAATATAAAATAACCAATCCTGAAATCCAGAAATATCTGTATAAGAAATCTTTAGCTGTTATCAAAGTAAAATGTGTATAGAAATCTGAAATCTCAACATTGAAATCCATGGAAATCCGTGTCAAGCATCGACACAAACATGTAAATCTCAAGTCTCATAGTCTCAATACCTCGGGCTCCGTCGATCCGGATCGGCCCATATCATCAAATCTCACGACAACGGTCGGTATCCTCCGAATATCCGCCGCGCCAGACATCACCGGTAGGTAGCTTTCCCCTGCCAGGCTCATCGTCTACAACTCGATCTTCTTGCCTCGGGGTACCATACCGGGCCCACCATGTACCCGAGACGGTTCATCCACTCCTCGAATCGGGTCTCGAAATCCATCAGAAAACATGAAATCTCATTGTGGACGACACATACATCACGAGAAAACCGCATCTTATGTTTTTTTAAAAAGAGAGGAGGAGAGAGAGAGAGAAGTTTTTACATATTCTTGCGGTTTTCCCCAAAATCCAGAAATCTCATAGAAATCCAAATCTCAAAATCATGAGTAACTATATGATAAGTGTCGGCATGTGCCCATAATACTGCATGATAACATGAAAATATGAATGCATGAATGTCTAAGCAATAAATATCTTGTCTGTACAAATGTTAGAGAAAAATCACAATATTATATCGGTCTAGTTGTTAACTGATTCTATCCATAAAAGACAATATGATCTAAAGTGTACGTGACATAGCAATTACCGATGATGATGTGTGTGAGCCGGCAAATAAGTGTGCGTGGAATATGTGCATCATCGGTACTAGTGCTGGTGTCCTAACAGGTAAAGTTTATACTGATTATAGCAACATATAAAAGAACATGCACCATGATGATTACAGTATGAATGCAATACAGATGTGCATTATCCACTCCTCTGCGATATACGAGTACGACTACCACTATATGACTCAAACCTAAACTAGTGTCTATCTAACCTTCTAATGAACTAAACCTAAGAAACTAGTCAATAAGAAACAAGAGTCTACCTAAGGTCTGAATCAATATCTCTAATAGTCGGCGATCCAGCCTTAATAGCGTCACGTACGTAGTACGGCTTCCTCGAATCAAGAGTGCGGATCAATCATCATATCTATGCCCCGTACGGTAAAATCCATCGTACGGCATCCCAATATCGGGGGACGGGTCAAGTATCTCCTAGGTGTCTCATTATTCGTATAATGTCATCACCAACACATCTCATGATCAAGGTGCTAAACTGTAATCGCCTATATCAATCATATATCATTGCCATCATAATAAGCATCATTAGTTTATCCTCAGAAATATCATGTCATATGTATCATATTGTGATTAAGTCATACTGATATCATATCGTCCTCAAGCCACACCTCTATGATATCGACATCAGGTCACACCTATATGATGTCGTAATCAAGTCATACATATCCCATATCATGATCAGTCACAAGTTACAGTTCGGGATCTATTTTAGAGTTCCATGTACCTCAATATCATCACTACCCATTATAATTTATGTATACCTGTTCATTATCTCATTCTCTAATGATCCGCTAATACTTTAATACGACTGTATAGTCAAGAATCACGGCATCAAGCCCAGTTATGCTGTTTCATTCCCATGTATCATATCACAACAATCAATCCCATATACGTGTTGTATATACATGTATATACCTATACCTAGTTCTATATATATATACACATACCCGTATACACCATGTCGAGTTTCAGTACGTGCGTGTGTGTTTCTACCTGAAACTTACGAACCTCTTCCAAGATATTCATCCGCTGGTATGGTCTTCCTAAATCAGTTTAGTCCAGCCTAGGGTCAAAACTAGGGTCCCGCTCATTTAGAATCTAGGGTTACATCTGGTTTTCTAATGACAATAAGTACTATTCCTATGCTACGTTGCGGGGGTGCTAAACGCCATCCACCCGACTTCCCCCCGTAGATATACATCTACTCACCTGGTCCATGTCTGCCGAAGACAGTGTCGCCATCCTCCTCTTCATCGCCCGCAGTCCATATGAGGGTACCTAAACGTAAACATATAAATAGTATCGTAAACTGAATCACATACAAAAGTCAAAACGACGCAAGGAAGCAGCATAGGTTAAAACCTATGTCCCGTTCATGCAAAAGAACCGAATATCGCTCGATATCGGCGTACAAACTCCGATGGATCGAGATAAACATCAACAATTAACTCGTAGTTTTAAAACACCTTACTTATATTATAAAACATGATTAAATCCATCAAAACCCTAAAATCAATCAAATCGTCCGATTTCGAAAAACTCGAAAACGCCAATTTACCGTTTTTCTTCAAAACTTGACATTTAAATGAAACCAATGGTTATAAAACTCATTAAATAGCATAACTAGACTTTACAAACCATTACTATATTTTTATTACACATATTTATATAAATTTGAAATTTCTAGTTTGCAACCTTTAGTAATTTTTAACATTTTTCAAGAAAAATACCACAATTCCACAAAAAAACATGATTTTGCATGAATTAATGTATTAAACTACAATTCATGATGATAATGATATAATGAAACCATGATTATATTTTTAATTTCATTTATTTAGGAATTTCCAAAATCCAGTTTACAAAATACTAGCACTTTATTACTATTTTCCAATTATCACAAGAAACTAGTGATCAAACTAAGTTTTTCATTCCTTTAATATGCTCATATTCTCATTAAAACTACCATCTAATGATAACCACCTTAATAAGAATTTTATTTTACCCACAAACACATTTTAGAAAAATCTAGTTAGCTAAACAGTTTAATTAAAACAATTTGAATAAACAATTTATTATACAACAACCATGCAAGATTTTTCCACTTCTAAAAATGGTAGACTAGTTATTATAACCCTAATTAATTAATAAAAATCATAACTTGAATTTACAAACCCTAACTTGAATTTTAAAATTTGCAACTAGAATTAATTTAACAAATCTAATTATGCTTTAAAAGAAACATCTAATAGAAATAAAACAAAAGAAGGAAATTTATACCTTAAAAATATGAAATCCAAACATGAAAATGAGCCTCCAAAATGCATGCTTTCCCACTCCAAAATCCATGTAAAGAAGAGCAAAGAACAAAGGGTAGGAATTTATTAGGATTTTGTGCAATTTTTATTGAATTTTGGAGGATTTTTGATGATTTTTGAACAAAAAATGAAGTGGAAATGGGGGGGCTGCCATGGGGGTGTTGAGGCCGGCCACAATTAGGAGGAGGGGGTGGCGAATGAGAAAAGTGAAGAAAGATGTAGAAAGTTCCCCAAAAATATCATATCATTTTGTCTTTTCATGCTTTTATTAAATTTTCTTTTAATTCTTTATTATAGCAACTCAAGAAAACTCTAGAAAATTGGAAAAATTTGCAAATGAATTTTACATGATACTCACTAAATTACAATATGCCATGGCTCACTTTTACAAAATAAAACCATTCAAATTTGTAATTTACACTAATTTAGTGTAAAAATAAAGTTTATGTTAATATTTAAAATAATTAATTTAGGAAAAATATTTAATTAAACTAAAAATTTATAAGTGGCTAAATAAACACCATTTACTAGTAATTACATAATTAAAATAGGTATTTTTGAAATTATAATGAAAAACAATCACGGTTTAGTTTTACGAAAAATACATTTTACTTTACCGAAAATCATAAAATTCATTTAAACAATTTTATTCATTTAATTATTTATTTAATTATTTTTAAAACGTTACAATCTTCCCCCCTTTAAGAAATTCGGTCCCCGAATTTAAATTAAAACTCCCCCTCCAAATACTAAAACATTTAGCAAAACACTCAAATCGTTGGGGCTCCGAAATCATCAATACATAACAAAAATCAACTCCGTCAAGCATTGCGCAATCATCGGAGTTATGGAGAGAATAAAATATCAAAACCCAATATGAAAACCATCATAATATACATCAATCTGTAACTTATATATAGTGCGCATCATAGTAAAACCGTACAAATATCTGGATAAGGAAATATGCAAACACCCCTTTTTGAAAATTGCCGTGTGATGCACGTGTCACGGCATAAGTAGCGGACGTTTATTTAAAAAAATAACTATATATATATATATATATCTTTTATTTAACATACACGTCCCGCCTGGTTACTAAATCAAATAATAATGATTATGAAAACATACTGCTCAAACTAAAATCAATCCCAATCACATCAATAAAATATCATGTACGTCCGGTGCGCACTGAAATCGAAACCAAATACAGATACCACGAATACACACAACAACAAAACTAAATGAAACAGGTGTGCACCAAAAACATCTGTCAAGTGCAACGGGCGTGCACGACTCAATATCAGGTGCATCTAATCTGCACAAAACCCCGATTTAGTGCATCTGGTGTGCACAAAATCGCATCAAGTGCGCCAAGTATGCGCAAGAATCCTAATCAGGTGCACATGGTGCATGAAAACATACATCGAATATCAAAATCGAAATCACAGCACAAAAATGCATGAAAACTAGGTCGAAACATATGTCAAAATCATGTGTAACCCCTATGCACGAAATCAAATAAAAAAAATCTCAAAATATATAAAACCAAATCAAGTGTACCGGGTGTGTACTAAACAACATCAATACGACTGATACATGAAACAAAAATAGAATGTAATGAAGGTACACACATGAAATACCAATCGTAGAACAAAGTCCTCAAAATACCAAAATCCAATCAACGAAAATATGAAATTCAAATCACTAAATCCCAATCGTAAACACTATCGTCAATGTGCGCCTCTTTCTTCTGATGTCGATTGCTTCGAACTCGTCTCTTTGTAGCTGTGCTGACTGCGCTACCAACGACAATCCTCATATCTAGAGTCTCCCACATAGTCGATCCCTTCACTTGATATCCGGACTACATTAAACCTTTCGATCGATCCATCAAAATCCCATAATTCCCCGAGAGCTCAACACTCAAGTACAGTTTAAAAATATCCGGTACATACCCCAGCATCGATGATCCAGCCGTAGAAGGGCAAACCCAAGCCTCACTAATGGCATCGCGGAACTGCCGTAAACCCTAAGGTTCAAGGGCGTTCTCGTGGTCATTATGTCGAGTTAGGGTTTCATTCTTCTAGAGGGTCCATCGAAATACCTGCATGTTCTTCCGAATACCTTAAACTTGGGAAAATGGTTTTCTGATAATCGTTCGAACCCTTTAACTTCATCCGGACGGCACGTGAATACCCTTCGTCCGCACGCTAAGCAATGCTTCAATCCTCAATAATAAACGATACCCTAATGGTTATCGTATTCGAGCCGCAGCTCCCTCTGCCCGTGGTAACAGAAACCACCATCCGACATCGACGAAGATAGATCAAAGGAACGAATGAAATACGGTGCAAGTAACGTACAACCTAAGGCTCCTTAAGCAGAGTAGCGTATCGTAAGTATGCCGCGGACCATACCCACGGTACGTTACTCTACCTAAATCGCCTACTCCATCAACCAAGGGTCACCTAGACTTATATAAGGCTAAACCTAGCGCTCTGATACCAACTTTGTCACGACCCGAAAGTACGGAACGTGACCGTCACTTAGATTACGAAGCGTCTAGAGGCGCCACGTAACCTAAGTAAGCCGAAGCCCAGAAATCTAAACCATATGAAAGAAGAAGAAGTAAAAGAAACATGAAGAAAAACAAGTTTAAAAGTATCAGCAAATTTTCCCAAAAATTTCCGCAGAGTCTCCTCTGTAAAAACTAGCCCCCAAACGGGTACAACAAGTATAATATACATAAACAACAATAAAAAGCATCCCCAACGGGAGCTAACTCAACGCCAACAGGCGGAAACAACCACAACAAGCATAATAATATACAACGCTAAAGGGCGAAGCTCAAAACTCAAAAGAAAACAAAACCACCAGATCAGAATAATACATGCGCGACTCTAAGGTCGAAATAAAAGACTGGTCCAATAAACTTATCAAGTAATACAAGTATGGTTGATGGAGCTTACTAGATACAAATGAATGAATAAAAGTACAATGGTGGTTCGGATACAAGTGAACCAACCTACCGTGCAAATCACCCTGAAAGAATAGATGTGCCAGGAAGCTGCCAGGGAAACCTGTACACCGAACCTGTAATAAAATTTGGCACAACGGGGGTGAGTTGCCAACTCGTGAGTAGAAGACAACTACGAAAAGAAATCGAATGCACGACGCTATCGTAGATCATAATAATACACTATTATATCCCAATCATCTAGTAATAGCAGGGTAAAACTACGTGTAAATGCAGATACTCCGTGCTCGTGTCAGTGCCTCATATAATACTATGTCATATGAATGGATATGCATGCATCATGAATATAAAATAACCAATCCTGAAATCCAGAAATATCTGTATAAGAAATCTTTAGCTGTTATCAAAGTAAAATGTGTATAGAAATCTGAAATCTCAACAATGAAATCCATGGAAATCCGTGTCAAGCATCGACACAAACATGTAAATCTCAAGTCTCATAGTCTCAATACCTCGGGCTCCGTCGGTCTGGATCGGCCCATATCATCAAATCTCACGACAACGGTCGGTATCCTCCGGATATCCGCCGCGCCAGACATCACCGGTAGGTAGCTTTCCCCTGCCAGGCTCATCGTCTACAACTCGATCTTCTTTCCTCGGGGTACCATACCGGGCCCACCATGTACCCGAGACGGTTCATCCACTCCTCGAATCGGGTCTCGAAATCCATCAGAAAACATGAAATCTCATGGTGGACGACACATACATCACGAGAAAACCGCATCTTATGTTTTTTTAAAAAGAGAGGAGGAGAGAGAGAGAGAAGTTTTTACATATTCTTGCGGTTTTCCCCAAAATCCAGAAATCTCATAGAAATCCAAATCTCAAAATCATGAGTAACTATATGATAAGTGTCGGCATATGCCCATAATACTGCATGATAACATGAAAATATGAATGCATGAATGTCTAAGCAATAAATATCATGTCTGTACTAATGTCAGAGAATAATCACAATATTATATCGGTCTAGTTATTAACTGATTCTATCAATAAAAGACAATATGATCTAAAGTGTACGTGACATAGCAATTACCGATGATGATGTGTGTGAGCCGGCAAATAAGTGTGCGTGGAATATGTGCATCATCGGTAATAGTGCTGGTGTCATAACAGGTAAAGTTTATACTGATTATAGCAACATATAAAAGAACATGCACCATGATGATTACAGTATGAATGCAAGACAGATGTGCATTATCCACTCCTCTGCGATATACGAGTACGACTACCACTATATGACTCAAACCTAAACTAGTGTCTATCTAACCTTCTAATGAACTAAACCTAAGAAACTAGTCAATAAGAAACAAGAGTCTACCTAAGGTCTGAATCAATATCTCTAATAGTCGGCGATCCAGCCTCAATAGCGTCACGTACGTAGTACGGCTACCTCGAATCAAGAGTGCAGATCAATCATCACATCTATGCCCCGTACGGTAAAATCCATCGTACGGCATCCCAATATCGGGGGACGGGTCAAGTATCTCCTAGGTGTCTCATTATTCGTATAATGTCATCACCAACACATCTCATGATCAAGGTGCTAAACTGTAATTGCCTATATCAATCATATATCATTGCCATCATAATAAGCATCATTAGTTTATCCTCAGAAATATCATGTCATATGTATCATATTGTGATTAAGTCATACTGATATCATATCGTCCTCAAGCCACACCTCTAAGATATCGACATCAGGTCACACCTATATGATGTCGTAATCAAGTCATACATATCCCATATCGTGATCAGTCACAAGTTACAGTTCGGGATCTATTTTAGAGTTCCATGTACCTCAATATCATCACTACCCATTATAATTTATGTATATCTGTTCATTATCTCATTCTCTAATGATCCGCTAACACTTTAATACGACTGTATAGTCAAGAATCACGGCATCAAGCCCAGTTATGCCGTTTCATTCCCATGTATCATATCACATCAATCAATCCCATATACGGGTTGTATATACATGTATATACCTATACCTAGTTCTATATATATATACACATACCCGTATACACCATGTCGAGTTTCAGTACGTGCGTGCGTGTTTCTACCTGAAACTTACGAACCTCTTCCATGATATTCATCCGCTGGTATGGTCTTCCTAAATCAGTCTAGTCCAGCCTAGGGTCATTACTAGGGTCCCGCACATTTAGAATCTAGGGTTACATCTGGTTTTCTAATGACAATAAGTACTATTCCTATGCTACGTTGCGGGGGTGCTAAGCTCCATCCACCCGACTTTCCCCCGTAGATATATATCTACTCACCTGGTCCATGTCTGCCGAAGACAGTGTCGCCATCCTCCTCTTCATCGCCCGCAGTCCACATGAGGGTACCTAAACACAAACATATAAATAGTATCGTAAACTGAATCACATACAAAAGTCAAAACGACGCAAGGAACCAGCATAGGTTAAAACCTATGTCCCGTTCACGCAAAAGAACCGAATATCGCTCGATATCGGCGTACAAACACCGATGGATCGAGATAAACATCAACAATTAACTCGTAGTTTTAAAACACCTTACTTATATTATAAAACATGATTAAATCCATCAAAACCCTAAAATCAATCAAATCGTCCGATTTCGAAAAACCCGAAAACGCCAATTTACCGTTTTTCTTCAAAAATTGACATTTAAATGAAACCAATGGTTATAAAACTCATTAAATAGCATAACTAGACTTTACAAACCATTACTATATTTTTATTACACAAATTTATATAAATTTGAAATTTCTAGTTTGCAACCTTTAGTAATTTTTAACATTTTTCAAGCAAAATACCACAATTCCACAACAAAACATGATTTTGCATGAATTAATGTATTAAAGCACAATTCATGATGATAATGATATAATGAAACCATGATTATATTTTTAATTTCTTTTATTTAGGAATTTCCAAAATCTAGTTTACAAAATACTAGCACTTTATTACTATTTTCCAATTATCACAAGAAACTAGTGATCAAACTAAGTTTTTCATTCCTTTAATATGCTCATATTCTCATTAAAACTACCATCTAATGATAACCACCTTAATAAGAATTTTATTTTACCCACAAACACATTTTAGAAAAATCTTGTTAGCTAAATAGTTTAATTAAAACAATTTGAATAAACAATTTATTATACAACAACCATGCAAGATTTTTCCACTTATAAAAATGGTAGACTAGTTATTATAACCCTAATTAATTAATAAAAATCATAACTTGAATTTACAAACCCTAACTTGAATTTTAAAATTTGCAACTAGAATTAATTTAACAAATTTAATTATGCTTTAAAAGAAACATCTAATAGAAATAAAACAAAAGAAGGAAATTTATACCTTCAAAATATGAAATCCAAACATGAAAATGAGCCTCCAAAATGCATGCTTTCCCACTCCAAAATCCATGTAAAGAAGAGCAAAGAACAAAGGGTTGGAATTTATTAGGATTTTGTGCAATTTTTATTGAATTTTGGAGGATTTTTGATGATTTTTGAACAAAAAATGAAGCGGAAATGGGGGGGGCTGCCATGGGGGTGTTGAGGCCGGCCACAATTAGGAGGAGGGGGTGGAGAATGAGAAAAGTGAAGAAAGATGTAGAAAGTTCCCCAAAAATATCATATCATTATGTCTTTTCATGCTTTTATTAAATTTTCTTTTAATTCTTTACTATAGCAACTCAAGAAAACTCTAGAAAATTGGAAAAATTTGCAAATGAATTTTACATGATACTCACTAAATTATAATATGCCATGACTCACTTTTACAAATTAAAACCATTCAAATTTGTAATTTACACTAATTTAGTGTAAAAATAAAGCTTATGTTAATATTTAAAATAATTAATTTAGGAAAAATATTTAATTAAACTAAAAATTTATAAGTGGCTAAATAAACATCATTTACTAGTAATTACATAATTAAAATAGGTATTTTTGAAATTATAATGAAAAACAATCACGGTTTAGTTTTACGAAAAATACATTTTACTTTACCGAAAATCATAAAATTCACTTAAACAATTTTATTCATTTAATTATTTATTTAATTATTTTTAAAACGTTACATGCCCACAGTGGGATCGGGATCCAACCATCATATGGAAGGTATGCAATCTCATTGCAAATCTCAACACTTGAAATTCCCGATGTTATTTTTACCCCTAGCACTTATGACCTTAACTATGGTCAACAAATCATAAGCACCAGTCAAGTTCTACCCGTCATTTCTTGATTAATTAGACCCATCCATATGACCCATAACCGTGGTCAACAAAGTCGCATGAATATCCTAATTAATCTGCATCATATGCAGTGTAGGAAGACATCACTTAGCTACCGTACACTACGCCTTAACTATAGTCAACAAACGTAGCACGAATACTAAGTACTCTACTTCCTAAAATGACGGAGAGTTGCGGATGATTTTTAAGAAAATCTTTAACGCTTTGAACTTGATATCGTCGTAGAATCAAATGGTTTTCAAAAGGAGTGGCTTGTGCTCCGTAGTTTTGAAAAGTAGCTTTTTCATAAAGAGCCGAGTGGTTTTCAAATCCGATTCTACAACATCTTTTTAGGTTTATTTTCTTTACATTAATCATATTAATGTAGTCCCATCATTTAAGTCCTTAAGCCAATCACAAAAAAGAAACGAAAATACAACGTACGCTTATGCCATCCGCATTCCTCGCAATGTTCCGTTATGCACCGTTAGATTACTTAACTAATGGCATACCGGGACGGGACTAACGCGTGTGTAAAACATAAGCAACGTCTACTATATATCTCATATATAATATATCATTCGTCTCAGATATCACAGAACACAGGCAGCAGAAACATATATATAATGTGGGATATACTAGGACGTCCGTATTTAGTATTTAGCCAACAATAGAAAATACGGATTCCACTGTCACGATGAATAGCCAAGCCCACATCCCTAGACCCCTACGAGAGCGGCAAGCGATCTTACCAATCCTGGAGTTTAGGAGACCCGGTCTCGACTCCTCGAGATGGCCTCCCACTGAACCCCAGAACCCGGTCACTTGTGCTCCCTTTCTTGGGTCTATCCTAATGCGGAAAAGTAAATAATATACAACACTGGTGGTATCGACCTCAACCCGGAAGTGCCCTAAATAAAAGAATATTACATTACATTTGAATTTACATGAATGAAAATATAAACCTCTAATCTCACATAAAAAAACCCGGCTATTCCATCGCAACAAACCTGCACATCATATCTCAGCAACACATAATATCATATATCATCAACGTAAGAAAGTATGCGTACCCTGATTGTCGTTGATGTATAGCAACGAAACCGGCGATAAGCGACATACTACACTTACGGTCACAGAAAAGAAAGTCTAAAACTACAATATTTGGAATCCACATTCTCTTTAGACATCGTAAATCCGAAATATCACATACTTTGCATTCCATGCCTAACTATATGAATTCCATATATTGTATCACATTCCAGATAAATAGACAGTATTAAACATTTCGATCGAATAATCAAATACCCAAAGTTTCCTAAAGCTCAACACTTGAGCGGAGTTCAAAAATCCCGGAATGTGTCACAGTAGTAGCGGTCCAGCCGTAGAAAGGTCAAGCCAACGCCTCACATGTGGCACGCCATACTGCCTCAAACCCTAAGGTTCAAAAGGCAGTTCAAGACGGTTACATAATCCAGTTAAGGTTTGTTGTCTTCTAGAGGGTCCACCACAAAACTTGCACGCATTTCCGAAAGATTTAAACTCGAGAAAATATTCAACACTTGAAAAATTTTCGTGTCGGGAATAAGTGAGTTAATGATATCCGTTCGAACTTTTTAATACTTTCTAAATTATCCGAAATAGGCACGAAATTAAAATTCCGATCGAATCACCGAATCCAAAACAATCCTCAGAACATGCAATACTTGTATCAGATTAAAAATACCCAAAAATATATACAAGCAGGTAGGAATAACATTGTATAAAAATGAGCCAATGATACCTCCGTACGGCCGTGGAGCCGCGGCCCAAGAAAGCTATGGCCGCGGTTCCGCGGTGGAAAGTACTGTTCATTGCTTCGTTTTTCACAGTGGTGCTCAGATTTCCCTGCTGAATTTTTTGCATATTTTTAATTCTTGAAAAACACGGGTTTGAAAAAATGCCCAGAGAGGGTTCTAAAAGTCCGTATTTTGGTTCGATCGGAGTTTTAACTTCGCTAAAGCATCGCTTAAAGATCTAGGTCAGCTCTGATACCAATGTTAGCTTTACCTAGCACCTAATGAAGGGTTTGGAAGCATCACATGTCTCAAAATTAAATTTTTACGGTGCTAAATGAACATACAAAGAATCATCACTAGAAAATTAGGGTTTCTTAACATACACATCATCACATGTAGATAAAGCTAGGGTTTTGAGAGTACAACCTTTTTAGCTCCCTACGCTAGACTCCTTGGCTACTTGAGGGTTGGAAAACGTCTGCTTGAGAACCTCTAGGTCCATGATGATCCACCCGGAGTCCTCTTTGTCCAAGCTTGAAACTTCACAAGATCAAGAGAAGAAATGGAAGCTAACACTATTCTCAAGTGGGCAAGACTAGTGTAAAATAGTGTTGTGGTTGTTTTTCTCACTTCAAAATCCTAACTTGATAAGTATTTTGCTCACTTGAGAAATCTAGAGAGAAAAAGAGAAAGGAGGAAGAAGATGATGGCTTTTGAAAAAACAAGAGAATGATAATGTGTTATGAAAAATAGAAAATATAAGTATATATATTTTCTACTCTTCATCTCAAACCATAGTTACATTATATGGATATTATTGCACTTGAGTTAAAACACAAAAGGAAGATTAACTCATGGTTAAAAAGTAGGTGAGCAAGGTTAGTTCAAAGAAGAGTGTAAAAGATAACCATGTATTAATCTTTTTCTTTTCTTTTGTTTTAAAACAAATACAATATATATCCATATATATAATTATAAGGTGTGAGTCTTTTATTGCCACCATCTTCTATATATACAACCATGATAGAATGATGTATGCATGTATGTGTGCATGCACATCCATCTGTGCATGAACAAAAATGAATGCAAACATGCATGCATACACCAAAAAGACAAGAAAAGGATTTGTAGTGAGAAACTAATGGTTAAATGATAAATCAACACTTGATTTATCAACCCGGTCATATCACATACGACCCGACCAAAAGCAAGCTGCCCGATTATTATACGGTATCTCATACGCGCATTTTAACCGGGTCCACGCACATATCGCATATGCACACCACAACGTTTCCCCTGGACTAGGTAACTCCTTTGTTGGACTCTAAGACTCGTCAATACGCCGACAGTGGGTGATGATCATATCAAGCAACCCCAAGCCGTATGCGGTCAGCTAAACGTAACGGCCACCCGGGTATTGAGCGATCAGAAGAAAACAAGCGAACCTGTTACAACTCCCGTCGAGCCAACCGGCAACACTACCGTACGGTCCGGTCTCTTCATCAGATATACTACATATCGAGTGTAGGGATGGTAACGTCGACCCCAATAACTCAATAAGTCGTCCCGATGAAAGGTCTATAACTGATCGAGATACTACTGATAACACTTATCAGCAAATCTCAACATCCCTGGCCAGGGGCTTACTGATATAGCCAGTCGAGCACAGCACAGCATCAACTCCCAATACAGGGAGAGACGAAACCCCTCCTATCGCTCATCGCCTTCGTGTGTCTCGGGACTGTACCCAACGGCCACCTGTTTGCACGCCTCCGTAGAGCCGTGGTAGGGTGGTAATCAAAGTATAGTGGGAGAACACACAAGACTCTATGACGATCTCGGGTCTACAGACTAACCTGTACCAGTGTCACCTGAGAACTGCTATCCGACGATAGATATAATTCCATATAGGAGTTCTCGGCGAGTCCGTCCAGTTTACCCAGTCACCACTGAGCACCCGTATATGATCTCGATGTCAAACATCGATGCATGTGGGAACATCCATCGCCCATCATATGGGTCTAGTATCATATACGCTAGTCTACTCTAGTTTATCGATGCCCCGTCTCGATAAACCTACGACTAGGGACATTCCAGGATATGCTTATAAACTACAGATGTCCCACTAGTATGATCTCCATCATAATCACAGTAGTCAAGCCTATATCCTCAGGGCTTTATCAACATGTATGAATGAATAAAAGCATGATCAAATCAACATGTCAGATAAAGAAGAACCAGATAGCATACTATCATGTCGAGCAAGAATGTACACTGACTATATATATACATGTATAAATACATCCACTATCACATAATGGCCTCTAGGGCATACATATCTCTAACACTAACAACAACCCCTAATATCAACAACATCAACACACCATAGCCCAACACCTACTACAGCTACATCAGCACAACTTCAGCCCCACTCTTTATCACATCAGCTGCAACAAAGCATCAGCAGCAGCAGCATCATCTGCTGCAACAGCAGCTGATGTAAAACTTCAACCCCCAATACCAACACTTCATCCCCCAATATCAACACTTCAGCCCCAATTCTGCATCAGCTGAAACTATACCATTCAAAACAACAACACTACACCACCACAACCATTCCCACAACACCAAAGTAACAACAACAACAGCCACAACAATTCCAGCATCAGCAACATACTGCTGTTGAAAAAACAGCTTCAGCTCAGCTGCAGTGGAAAGAGCAGCATCAGCAGCAGTAACCATACACTTGAGGCTGCTACAGGGCGCTTCAGCAGCAACACCCCTCCTCCTTCTTCCCTTCTCCTACATCCTAGGACCCCTTGAGGTATAATCTCACAACCCAACTCCTTTCTTGCTTGTTTATTGTCGTAAAACTGGAAACTTAGTGTTATTAAGTAGATTAGTGCTAGTTTAGATAAATTTGAGTGAGATTTGGCCAAGAGATGGTTGTGATGGTTAGTATAAACTTATTAGGTGTGTTTGAGACCAGTTAACCCCAGAATACCCCAGATTTCCAGTTAGTTACCTGAAAGTTTCGACTTGGCGTATTTTGTCGATTTTTTGACATTTATGGAATCTGCTACAACCCGAGATAGCCTAAAATAATATTGACTTGGCAGTGAGGTATGCAGGTAGATAGAAGCCAACACCCAAAGCCCCAGCCCCTAGACCCACTTCCTAGCCGCAGATAAATCCCATCTGGCCACAAATTGCGGCCAGAGCATGGGTTCTGGTGCTCGTTTTGGATATGTAGCCTTATACCCTATAGACTTGACCCTGGGTATGTCTAGTTTTGACTGATTCCAGTTAGGGTAGAATCTGGGTTGATTTTCTTGAGTTGGTGCATGATTTATGACTTGTTTAGCATGGATTTTTGGTATTTGGTGATTCGTTTCTGTCGGGTGGCGTTTGAACGCCAACGGCAGAGGGATATTGGCTGTGTTTGCATTCGAGGCTGTAGGTTTTTACCTATGGGCGTAGTGTGTACCATTTTGGCTTCCGACATGATTTTCATGTGTTCTAGCGTGTGATATCCTTGTAGGTACCCTACGTGGCGTCGAAGCGTTGGAGATGCAAATGGCGACATCGGCACCGGCACGCATAAAGAAAGGTGAGTAGATTTATATCTACGGGGAGAAGTCGGGTGGATGGCGTATAGCACCCCTGCAGTCTGTGGTGATGTATATGGATACGTATACACACTTACAAATATTATATGTTAACTGTGATTCATGATGATGTTTAAGATGGATATTGGTGTGTTGGATTGGTGAAAGGTTACGAAACCCTAGAGTAGTGGGTGCACTACACATACATATACACACATACATACTTGCATACATCCTTATTTCATATGTGGTTATGGGATTCTATATAGTTATGTGTTCACATGGGTATGGGACTATGTGTTCACATATGGATTTGAGGATGATAATTGGATTTGAGATGAGTCGATGATGTTTGATTCGAGATTATGATATCGGTGATATGGTAAAATTCATATTTGAGATACGTTTTGAAGCTTTATCAGATTTTGGGATGATAATGCCATAGGAATAGTGATATATATAAAATGGTCGACATGTGATTACGTTACGAGGTATGACATGATATGATATGACAAGATTAGTATGATAGACAGCCTTGGGCGAGGTATACTCCTTGAGATGATATGTGCTGATGATATCGATTCATACGAGATTGTCGATCAGTAGTAAGATCATGATGATAGTGATGATGTTAGCTTTGTACTAGACGTAGGTCAGTACCCGGATTTTGATATTTGATATAGAGAATACCAGATGAATGATATGATGAATGTGATATTGACCCGTACCCAGATTTGGGGATGCCGTACGACGGATTTACGTACGAGCTATAACTTGATGTTTGATCCGCACTCTTGACTTGGGAATAACCGATTATAGAGATATGGTATCGGATGTGATATGATCGAGGCGGGATCACCGACTATATATATATATATATATATGTATGTATCGACTCAGAGGTTAGGCGGTTTTCCTTACCTACTGTTAGCTTTAGCTCGGCTTTATAGTGGTGTAGCTATATGACTCTTATGACATTAGATGCAGTTTAGCTATCATTGTATTTGGTATTCGGCTCCTGCACATTATTATTGTTGCTCTGCATCGCATACTTATTGTGATTCATATTCTATTATTGATGTCATGCTGTTAGGACACCAGCACCATTACCGATCATGCGTATGTACCACGTACACTTACTTGCCAGTTCACACACATCTTCATCGGTAATTGCCATGTCACTATACAGTAGTATTATTGATGCAGGATATGACCCTTGTATATGCATACTATTATTCCATGTTGCATGCTATACTGTTATACTTGCACTTCATTGATATGTCACATACATCATGTTTTCTGATTATGCGCATTGAGATATGTTGTTTCTGGATTTGGGAACCGTGGGTATTTCAAAGAGATTATGTAAGTGTTTTAAAAACCTGGTTACCCTTGATATGATATTTCAGTGCGTCCACCATGTGTTTTCTCGGTGCTGAGAGCGACATGTGAAACCCGATTCGAGGAGGCGGATGAAGCCGATTGCGGGTACATGGTGGACCCGGTGCGGTACCCCGGGGCAAAAAGATCGCAGGAGATGGCGTTGAGCCTGGCACGGGAGCACTACCGACCGGTGATTTTACCCGACGCGTCGGATATCCGGAGGATACCGTCGTGGTCTTGAGATTGATGGTAGGGGCCGGTCTGGATTGACGGCGCCCTAGATAGTGAGACTTATCAAAGACATTGAGATATTGAGATTGAGGCTATGTTTTGTGCCGATGCTGGGCACAGATTTCATGATGTTTTTCCATGATTTTGACTATATCCTCATATTTACATGCATGATGCTTATTGTCATTGGGTGACACATGGACGGGATCCACCTATATACAGACATTGATCACATACAGACCCTGATTACCTTGATCATACTTTTCATGCATTCATACATCATCCATATGATATATTGCCACCAGATGCACTGACACGGGCACATAGGATTACATTTGGGTTAGATAGTTACCCTAGCCATTGTTATAGGTTGCTGGTTATATATTTGAGGATATATATTATGATCGTATAACCTAGGATTGCGTCATACATGCGATTTTCTGTTCGTAGATATTTTCTATTCACGAGTTGGCAACTCACCCCCGTTGTGCCCCAGTTTCTTGCAGGTGTTGCCGTACGAGTTTCATTACGGCTTGCGGCACTGCTTCTTTCGGGTGACTTGCTAGTAGGTGGGTTTATTTGTATCGTACCCATCACTATACATTGTATATTATATTTCAGTTGTATCTAGAAGTTCCATCAACCAAACATGTACTTATTTGAGATAGAGACCAGTGTTGATTATTCTTTCGACCTTATAGTCGCACGTTATATTTCTCTGGGTTTCATGCTGTTGAGTTTCCTTTTCTATTGTGATCCTCGCCTTTAGGCGTTGTATATTATGTTGCAAACTGGTTGATTTACATATGGTTTTTCCTTCACTCCAATGCTTTCTTGGTTTGGATTTCTAGGCTCGGCTTACTTAAAGCACGTACGTCTTGAGACGTTCGTAGCCTAAGTGCCAGTCATGTTCCGTACTTCCGGGTCGTGACAGTTGGACTTCGACGTTCTCCTTGGCATGGACAGGTTAGCATCTTGTTATGCGTCTGCGTACTGCTATTAGAAGACTGTCAGTTTTAGTTTTCCGGGAGAGTCTGTTCGGGTTGTGCAGGGGGACGGGGTCCCTCCCCTCACAATGTGATTTCATCCCTTTGCGGTAGTCGGCTTTTGAGGAGGGGATGTCGGGGATTCTTGGTGTTCATTTGTGATACTGGAGCTACAGTAGAGTCGTTGGAGCGGGTTCCTATTGTGCGAGAGTTTTCCGATGTTTTTCCCGATGAGTTACCTGGTTTGCCTCAAGAGCGCAATATTGAGTTTTACATTGATCTGATTCCTGGCACATGGCCTATTTCTATACTGCCTTACCGGATGGCTCCGACAGAGCATAGATAGCTTAAAGATCATTTGCAAAAGTTGCTTGATAAGGGACTTGTGCGTCCGAGTGTTTCGCTTTGGGGAGCTTCTGTGCTGTTCGTCAAGAAGAATGACAGCTGTTTGAGGTTGTGTATTGATTATCGTCAATTGAACCGAGTTACGGTGCGGAATAGGTATCCTTTACCTCGCATTGACGATTTTTTTGGTCAGCTCCATGGTGCAAAACATTTTTCTAAGATTGATTTGCGTTCGGGTTATCATCAGTTGCGGGTTCGGAATGATGACATTCCGAAGACTGCTTTTCGTACACGCTACGGGCATTATGAATTTCGGGTGATGTCGTTCGGACTCACCAATGCCCCGGCAGCATTCATGGATCTGATGAACCGTATTTTCAGGCCGTTCCTTGACCAGTTTATTATTGTGTTTATTGATGACATTCTGATCTACTCTAGGAGTCGTGAGGAGCACGAGCAGCACTTGAGAATTGCTTTGCAGACATTGAGAGAACACCAGCTGTATGATAAATTCTCAACGTGCGCATTTTGGGTTGATAGAGTTGACATCCTGGGTCATGTGGTGACGGGAGATGGTATTCTTATGGACCCGAGGAAGATCGAGGCTGTAAAGCTTTGGCCCAGATCTGTATCCGTGATAGAGGTCCGCAGCTTTTTGGGCTTAGCTGGTTATTATCGCCGATTCGTGCAGGATTTCTCGTGTATCGTTGCACCGCTCACCGGACTGACCCGGAAGGGGGTTCCTTTTCTTTGGACTGATGCGTGAGAGCAGAGTTTTCAGCAGTTGAAGACTCGGTTAACGACTGCACCAGTTCTATCATTGCCTTCTAGATCGGGTGGTTTTGTTGTTTATGTAGGGTTCCTAGGCACTCTTACAAGGGTTAATAAGGCATCAACCATGCCCGAATAAAAATTTAGACGTGCCGAACAACCCAAAGCCGGGATCTTTGCTAGATTATTAGGGTTTAACATGCAAGTAAATATCTTTACAACTAAGTGTCAGGGATTACAACCTTTGTAGTCCGCTCCTTCGCTTCATAAGCTCCGAGTAGAAGTCCTTTCGCCGTGATCCACGATCAACCGGACTCAAGAGAGGCTCCACAACTCGAACGATCCATGCTAACTTGTAGTCTCCTTTTCTCCGATGATCTACCTCGAAGTTTCTATAACTCAAGCTCTCTCACTCTAATGTGGTGAGCACCCTAATCTAATTGGCTAGATTAGATGAGGATGATGGACTAGTATTTATGCTTTCTTTTTATATCAAATTCTCACTCTTAAACATCACAAAATAAAAACCTAGTAAGCTTTCTCAAAGCTTAAGGTTGAAGAAGAAGAAGAAATAATGCATTAATCCTTGAAAAATGAAATGATATATCATTAATAATGCAACCATGGTCAAGGATGACAAGGATAGCTCATGTAGAGAATTAACTAGGCTTAGGGTTTGGGTTGAGTTAAACAATGAGTCACTAGAAAATATCAACCATAATATCTATGCTCATGACAAAAGAAATCCTTCTAGAAACATCAAGAAAAAACTAACCCAAATCAAACCCTAACCTTGTTTAATCTCCACTAAACAAGTTGCTTTAGTAATCATATCATGTTAAAATAAAATATATCACATATATATTATATATTTGTAACAAAAGAAAATAATACAATTAACATATATCGCATTTATATCAATGTTTTACCCGGTGAGAAAATAAAATAATAAAGCGAGCCAATATTAGATAATGTAATACAATATATCATATATGTTATTATACATTAAATTATCTAATCAACACTTGATCCGACAATCCGGCTATATCGAATATAACCGACTAATATATCATGTACCGATTCATCGAATCAACACTTGATCTGATGACCCGGCTCATATCTAAATATCGCGAGAATATAATACAGTATCTCATATCGCATTATCCTCGGTCGTGCACATATCACATATGTGCTCCTATTCCGTTTTGCCTGAGTCAAGAAACCTCTATGTAGGACTCTAAAGAATCGTCAATACGCCGGTAGCAGGTGATGATCATATCAAACACCCACAAGCTGCAAGCGGTCAGCTAAACGTAATAGCCACCCAGGTATTGAGCGATCAGAAGATCAACAAGCTAGCCTGTACATTCTCCTGTGAATCCAATCAGTAACACTCCCGTACAGTCCGGTCTCTTCATCTAATATGTTGCATATCTAGTCTAGGGGTGGTATACGTCAGACCCCAGTAACCGATAAGTCGTGTCGATGTGAGACTCATAACAGGTCGAAAAACTACTGGTAACACTTACCAGTAAATCTCTATATCAGCCCTGGCCAGGGACTTCCAGTTATAGCCAATCGAACAATGCACAACATCAACTAGCTATACCGGGAGAGACGAATCCCCACCAATCGCTCATTGCCCCCATGTGATTCGGGACTGCACCCAAAAGCCACCGTTTTTCATGCCCTCTTGGACGTGGTATGGTGGAAATCAAAGCACAGTGAGAATCACACAAGACTCTATGACAATCTCGGGTCTACAGACTACCCTGTACCAGTGTCACCGGAGAACTGCCATCTGACGTGTGGTATATCACTATCTGGGTGTTCTCGGCGAGTCCGTCCAGTGTACCCAGTCACCACTGAGCATCCGTACACCATCTCTGATGTCAAAACACCGATGGATATGGGATCATCCATCGCCCATCATATGGGTCAAGATGCGTATACGCTAGTCTACTCTGGTGTATCGATGCCCTGTCTCGACACACCCTCCACTAGGAACAGTTATAGGATGTACTCATCGACTACCGTGGCCCTACTAGTATGATATCATCATAGTCCCAGTAATCGAGTACAGATCCTAAGGGCTTTATCAACATGTGAGAGTAAGACAGTAAACTAATATAAGTCAACATATTAAGATAAAGGAAAAACCAAATAGCAAACTATCATGACGAGAAAGAATGTCCTCTCTATATATATCCAAGCATCCATTATAATATACATCATATGTACAACAATGGCCTCTAGGACATATACATAACTAACAATCTCCTACTTGCACTAAGGCCAGCTGCTGTATTATCTCATACCTAGCATCCCGAATAATCTCTCAAACTGTATCTGGGAAATGGCCTTCGTGAGTGGATCTGCAGTGTTGTCCTTTGTATCTCTCTCCTGACCTTGATCTCCCGGCGATCAACTATCTCCCTGATCAGGTGTTACCGCCTTAGAATATGTCTGGACTTTTGATGGGACCTGGGTTCCTTGGCCAAAGCCACAGCTCCATTGTTATCGCAATACAGAGATATTGGATGCTCAATGGATGGAACCACACCAAGTTCACTAATAAACTTCTTTATCCAGAGAGGCTCTTTGGCAGCATCGTTGGCAGCGATGTATTCAGCCTCCATCGTCGAGTCTGCAACGGTATCCTGTTTGGAACTCTTCCAACATATCGTCCCTCCATTGAGGGTAAAGACAAATCCCGAGTGCGATTTAGAGTCGTCCTTATCACTTTGGAAGCTCGAATCGGTAAAGGACTCCACCTGGAGTTCTCCGTTACCATACAACAAGAACATCTCTTTAGTCCTTCTCAAGTACTTGACAATGTTCTTCACAGCTATCCAGTGACTCTCTCCAGGATCTGCTTGATACTGACACACTATACTTAGTGAGTATGCTACATCGGGTCCGGTATATAGCATTGCATACATGATAGAGCCTACTGCCGAAGCATAGGGTATCCCTTGCATGCGAGCTCTCTCCAAATCAGTCTTGGGAGACATCTCTTTGGAGAGAGTGAGTCCAGAGATCGTGGGTAGGTTCCCACGCTTGGATTCTTCTATACTAAACCTCCTTAGTATGGTGTCAATGTACCTGGATTAGGACAATCCCAGTATCCTTTTAGATCTATCTCCATAGATCATAATTCCCAATATGTAGGAGGCATCACCTAGATCTTTCATTAAGAATCTTTGTGATAAGAAGACATTGACTGATTTCAGCATAGGAACATCATTTCCTATCAAGAGTATGTCATCCACGTACAATATGAGGAATACAACCTTACTCTCTGCAACCTTCTTCTAAATACAGGGTTCATCTATATTTTTGATGAAGTCAAACTCTTTGACGACAACATCAAAACAGATGTTCCAACTCCGCGATACTTGCTTTAACCCATAAATGGATTTAAGCAGCTTGCACACCTTTCCGCTACTCTCACTAGCTACGAAGCCCTCTGGTTGAGTCATATATACGCACTCTTCTAAATCACCGTTTAGAAAGGCGGTCTTAACATCCATTTGCCAGATTTCGTAGTCATGGTATGCAGCAATGGCAAGTAAGATCCGGATAGACTTAAGCATAGCCACTGGAGAAAAGGTTTCGTCATAATCCACACCTAGTCGTTGACGAAAACCCTTTGCAACAAGTCTAGCTTTGAAAGTCTCAACTTTTCCATCTACACCAATTTTCTTTTTAAAGATCCACTTTCTTCGAATGGGTTTTACCCCTTCAGGAGCATTTTCCAAAGTCCATACTTTGTTGGTGTACATGGATTCCATCTCAGATCGCATTGCATCCAGCCATTTCACAGTGTCACTACTCGTGATGGCCTGCTCGAAACTAGTCGGGTCATCATCTTCCATGATGCAATCCTCGCTCCCACCATCAAAGAGAAAACCGTAGTATCTCTCAGGTGAATGAGAAACCCTCCTAGATCGGCGGAGAGGCTGGGGTTCGTCGGGTACTACTGAATCCTCTGGTTCCACTAAATCTTCAGTTGCAGTTTGTGTCACTGGAACTTCTTCCAGTTCTACCACATTGCAACTATCTTGTTTCATATGAAAACCCTTTTCTAAGAAGGTGGCATGTCGAGAAACAAACACTTTTTGTTCCTCGGAGTGGTACAAGATATACCCTTGCGAATGCTTGGGATATCCAATAAACTTGCACAGAACTGATCTTGCCTCGAGCTTGTCCGGATTTTGTTTTTTCACATATGCCAGACAACCCCATATCTTAATATAATTAAGATGTGGTCTCTTTCCTTTCCATATCTTATATGGAGTGGTTGGCACAGATTTGGTGGGAACCCTATTCAATAGGTCTATGGCCGTCTCAAGCGCATACCCACAGAAGGAAATAGGCAACTCAGCAGTGCTCATCATAGAGCGCAGCATATCTAATAGGGTGCGATTCCTCCGTTCCGATACGCCATTGTGTTGTGGTGTATAATGAGGAGTAAGCTGAGAGAGAATCCCATTCTCTTTTAGATAATCCAGAAAAAAATTGCTCAAGTATTCTCCTCCTCGATCAGATCGAAAGATCTTAATACTTTTGCCCGTTTGGTTCTCTACTTCATGCTTATATTCTCTGAATTTCTTAAAAGCTTCAGACTTGTGTTTCATCAGGAACACATGTCCGTATCTAGAGAGATCGTCAGTGAATGTAATGAAGTAGGAAGAACCGTTCCTGGCATGCGTAGACATAGGACCGCATACATCACTATGTATCAGTCCTAAGAGTTCCGTAACTCTTTCTCCGTGTCCACTAAACGGAGTTTTGGTCATTTTACCTTTGAGACATGAATGGCAAGTATCATAAGATGATAATTCGAACGGATTCAAATATCCATCCTTATGTAACTTAGCTAGTCGTGTCGCATTGATATGACCAAGTCTACAATGCCACTAGAAGGATTCGTTCATTTCTGAACTCTTACTCTTGTGTGTGTTTTGTATATTAAGGAATGTATTTTTATTGAGAATGAATATGCCATTATGTAACGAGCCTGATGCAATCAAATTTTGATCTAGGAATATATTCATAACATTATCCTTTACTACAAAATTATATCTTTCTTTACTTAATAAAGAAACTGATATAATGTTGCACATCATGTACGGTATATAATAGCACCCATTCAGAATCAGTGTATTACCGCTTGGTAATACAAGGTGATATTCGCCAACTGTTTTGGCTGCAATACTTGCACCATTCCCTACTTGAACAGAATGATCACCTTTTCCCAGTTCTCTTCCTTTACGTAGCCCATGTAACATTTTACATATGTGGGATCCCGATCCGGTATCTAATACCCAGGACGTAGGCTGAACTGAGAAACAGTTCTCAATAACTAACACGCCCGAAGAAGATGCATCAGCATGCATGTTCTTGGTTTTGGTTGTATGAGAATCCAGATATTCTCCTGTTTTCTGTTCAATCATATAACTCTTATAAGAAAGAACGGGACCAACGTTCCCTTGCTTAGTATAATAAGCGGGTTCAGTCAATACATCCATATTATTATCTTGATTATGGCCTAACATGGTCGCTACCTGGAGAGAGAGAGAAGAAAAACATTTTAGCGAATGCTTTTGCAAGATTAGATTGATTATAATCTTATCTTATCAGGATGTCTCCCACTGTTTTTATCAAATCTTCCTTCAAACCCTAAAAGGTAAGATTAGCCAAGATTAATTACACCCTACAATTTCGTCAATCTTTCAGCCAGATCAGTGTCGGTACTTGAGGGAGGTTCCCCGTGCTTTCGCACGGACTTAATTAAAATTAACCTCGTTGTCCCTGAGGCTTAACCCCGTTAACACCTTTCTAGACACCTACTTGATCGGCTAATTGTCCTGTGTAAAATTCTCCCAGGAGTAACTCTTACTCGCAGTGGGTATTGGGATCCAACTATCTCATAGGAGGTATGCAATCTCATTGCAAATTTCAACACTTGAAATTCCCAATAATACTTTTACCCCTAGCGTGCTGTGACCTTGACGCATGCCAAACAACTCATAGTCCGCTAGTCAACATTTCGTGATTGAATTAAACCTACCCGTACGACCCTTGACGCATCCCAAACAACACCGTACGAATACCCTAATCCAATCGCATCTCATGCTACAGATAAGTAGTAATCAGCTACCGTACACTACACCTTGACGCATGCCAAACTACCGCAGCACGAATACTAAATATTACTTATCTGAAATGATGGATGGCTACGCAGGTTTTTCAGAAAAACCCTGAGCGTAATGAAATTTGATATCGTCATAGAATCAAGTGATTTTGAAAAAGGAGTGTTTTTGAGGCTTTTCTAGTTTCTCTAAAGAGGTCACTCCCGGTGAAAGGATCTCGGCTCTTTCCCCATCGAATAAGGTGCAGGGTATATCATATATACCGCTGTGCAAAGCAAGAACTATTAAGCTGTCAAAAACTAAACCGTGAGTTTGTAGCATCTGCCAGTTTCGCTAAAGCGGTCACTCCCGGTAAAGGGATCTCGGCTCTTTCCTCATCGAATAAGGTGCAGGGTATATCATATATACCGCTATGCAAAGCAAAACTGTAGCTACCCTTTTATAAAGTTTTGATTCTACAACATCTTTTAGGTTTCTTTTCTTTTATTAATCTCATTAATAAAAATTCCATCAGCTTATGCTTCCTAAGCATCACAGATGAAACGAAACCAGTAATATTTATATATCAGCATATATATATATATATAGTATAAGCATTCGTCTATGGCAGTAATATGATCTCATCACAGAACATTGCAGCAGAAGAACATATATGAAATATTGGATATACTAGGATGTCCGTGTTTTTAATACGAGCATGTATAAAACACGAATTCCACGGTCGTGATGAATATCCAAACCCACATCCCTAGACCCCTACGAGAGAGGCAAGTAACACTGCCAATTCTAGGGTTAGGAGACCCGGTCTCGACTCCTCGAGATGGCCTCCCACTGGACCCTAGAACCCGGTTACTTGTGCTCCCCTCCTTGGGTCTACCTAATGCGGAAAAGTAAATAATATACACTGATGACATCAACCTCATCCCGGAAGTGCCCCAATAAAAGAATATTACATACAAATGAATTTTACATGAATGAAAATAAAAAAACCCATCTCACATAAAACCCCCGGCTATTCAGAAAACGACAATCTAATATAACATATCACAGCAACACATAATATCTCATATCATCAACGTAAGCAAGTATGCGTATCCCGATTTTCGTTAATGTATAGCAACGAAGCCGGCGATATGCCACATACTACGCTTACGGTCACAGAAAAGAAAGTGTAAAACTACAACATTTGGAATCCGCAATCTCTTTAGACATCGTAAATCCGAAATATCACATACTTTGCATTTCATGCCTAATTATATGAATTCCACATATTGTATCACATTCTAGATAAAAAGACAATATTAAACTTTCCAATCGAATAATCAAATACCCAAGATTTCCTAAATAGCTCAACGCTTGAGCGGAGTTCAAAAAGTCCCAGAATATGTCACAGTACCAATGGTCCAGCCATAGAAGGGTCAAGCCAACGCCTCACATGTGTCACGCCGTACTGCCCCAAACCCTAAGGTTTAGAGGCGGTTCAGACGGTCACATAATCGATTTAAGGATTGTATTCTTCTAGAGGGACCACCGCATTACTTGCACATTTTTCCGAAAGATTTAAACTCAAGAAAAATTCAGTACTTGAAAGGTTTTCGTGCTGGGAAAAAGTGAGTTAATGATATCCGTTCAAACATTTTAACAGTTTCTAAAATATCCGGAAAACAGAACGAAATCAAACTTTCCAATCGAATCAACGAATTCAAAATAATCCTCAGAACACTTAACACTTGATTCAGATTAAAAATACCCAGAAGCGGCAACAAATACCTACGGATGTACTGTGCCAAAAAGCTAAACCTAATTCTACCATGCTGCCGCGGAACCGCTGCAGAAGGCATAGTACGGCCGCGGTTCCGCGGCGCTTTAGTGGAATTGTGGTGTCGTTTTGCACAGTATCTCTTAGAATTCCCTGCTGACTTTTTGAGTATTTTTAATGCAGAAAAAATCACATTTTTACAAAATTTCCAGAGAGAGGTCTATTTCGTCATATCGGGGTTCGATCGGAGTTTTAACTTTGTATACACGTCGCCTAATGCTCTAGCTAGGCTCTGATACCACTGTAGGGTTTCTAGGCACTCTTACAAGGGTTAATAAGGTATCAACCATGCCCGAATAAAAATTTAGACGTGCCGAACAACCCAAAACTGGGATCTTTGCTAGATTATTAGGGTTGAACATGCAAGTAAACATCTTTACAACTAAGTGTGAGGGATTACAACCTTTGTAGTCCGCTCCTTCGCTTCATAAGCTCCGAGTAGAAGTCCCTTCGCCGCGATCCACGATCTCCCGGACTCAAAAGAGGCTCCACAACTCGAACGATCCATGCTAGCTTGTAGTCTTCCTTTTCTCCGATGATCTACCTCGAAGTTTCTATAACTCAAGCTCTCTCACTCTAATGAGATGAACACCGTAATCTAATTGGCTAGATTAGATGAGGATGATGGAGTAGTATTTATACTTTCTTTTTATATCAAATCCTCACACTTAAACATCACAAAATGAAAACCTAGTAAGCTTTCTCAAAGCTCAAGGTTGAAGAACAAGAAGAAATAATGCATTAATCCTTTTGTGATGAATAATGAAATGATATATCATTAATAATGCAACCATGGTCAAGGATGACAAGGATAACTCATGTAGAGAATTAACCAGGGTTAGGGCTTGGGTTGAGTTAAATAACGAGTCACTAGAAAATATCAACCATAATATCTAAGCTCATGACAAAAGAAATCCTTCTAGAAGCATCAAGAAAGAACTAACCCAAATCAAACCCTAATCTTCTTTAATCTCCACTAAACAAGTTGCATTAGTAATCATATCATGTCACAATTGTAAGTCCACGTTGCCCATCCCGGTGCTTGCGGGGAGGCGGAAAACGGAATAAAAATCGGATTTTTATCACTTTAGGCAACATGGACTAGACAAAGAAGGATCTTTGCTAAACAAAAACAAGCTAAAGCTAACTAGAAACTAGCTAAAGGGTAGAATGGTTATACCTAGGGCATTATGTCCTTCTCTCCTTGCTCCTTGGAGTAGTAGAAAGGGATCACCTTTGTCGTCTTCTTGAGTCGAAGAAGGATCCACCCGAAAGCCTCAACCTTTGGCTTCAACTTCAAGCTAGAAGTAACTAGGGTGCTAGAAGTGCTAGTCCTAAAACCCTAGATGAGAGTAAAGATTATCAAGAAGAGGTTTTCTCAAGCTCAAGTGTTTCTCAACACATGAGAGGGGAGAGCTTGAGGGAGAGGAAGAAGAAGAGAGAGAAAGTGAATGATAGAATGAGAGAATAATATGAAGCATTCTCACATATATGTGTGAATTATTATGAATTGATAATTAGTAAGATAATTGTCATGGCTTAATCAAGACATGACCATTATCAATTCATTTTTTATGCAAATTGTAAGGATCAAAGAGCATCTTCCAAATGAAATGATGATGGTCAAAGAGTCAACCTAGGTCAACAAGTCAAGACGGTCAAATGTGTTGGAGATAGTGCCCTCAGAGTCAATTATTAGGTCACAGGTACGTGATTGTAATGATTGAGGGAGGACCTATCCCGGTAGGACAGTCTTACTCGAGATGATAGTATGCTATCTGGTTTACCTTTATCATCGTGTACTGTTTTAGGTGACCTGACACGTCGCTATTACACGTTGATAGAGCCCCTAGGATTCTTGCTTGACCACCAGCAGTATGAGGGCGATCATATAAGTGGGAGCTGGGGGTCTACAAGCATATCCTTAAAAGGTCCCTAGTCGTGGGAGTTTCGAGACCGGGCATCGATACTCCATTAGTAGACTAGTGTATACAGTCGAGACCCCGACGAGGGGCGGTGGCCGGTCTCACAAGCCACTGGTGTCAGTTGGATCACCTAAGATGTATACAGGTGCTCATTGGGTTATGAGTACACCGGACAGGACTCGCCGGGAACCTGCTAGTTGGTCATATACCAGACGTCAGATGGCAGTTCCCTGGTGACATGTGTGCAGGTTAGTTCATCGACCTGGGGATCGTCATTTGTCTCGTGTGAGTTCCCACTGTACTTTGATTACTACCCTACCACGGCTCAAAGGAGTCGTGCAAACAGGTTTTAGTTGGGTACAGTCCCGAGCCACATGGAGGCAGTGAGCGTATCTTCAGGGGTTCGTCTCTCCCGGTATTGGGGGTGGGGTCGTGCTGTGTCTAGGAGAGCCATTACACAAAGTCCTTGGCCAAGGCAAGGAGATTTACTGGTAGGTATTCCAGTAGTATCTCAGGGTGTTCTGGGCTACACTCCGACACGACTTGTACCGCTTTTGGGGGTCTGACTTTTACCAACCCCCTAGGCCCGCCATGCGATACTCATAGACGAACGGACCGGACTGCACGGATATTGTCACTGACAGGCTCAGTTGGGTGTCGGGGTGAGCTTCCTCATCGACGTCCCTTTTGGTCAATAGCTGGTGGCCCGTCACGTATTGGCATATACCTCTGACGTGCTAGTGGTTAAATCCACAGCCATAGTATTGACGAGTCTTTAGAGTCCACCACATTTACAGTTACTCAGCTTTCGGGCGAAAGGTTGTAGAGGCCGTATGGAGATATGGCAAGGTCGGATCAGATACGTGCGGTATTGCACGGATCAGGATCGGACAGTTTGTACTATAGGCCGTATTGGTGTATGGCAGGGTTCGATCAGATACGTGCGGTATTGCACGGATCAGGATCGAACAGATATTACTAGCCGGCTTTGGTATAAGCCGGATCCTTGTATAGTACAGTGTAGTGTTTGTCTCATTGCATCTGTATTTCGGTCGAAATACAGATGCGGGTGTGTATGCACAGTATCGGGGTTTTCCTGTAATTTATTACGGGACCAGTTTTCTGGAGTTGCCAGTTTGCTTTCCGTTTCGGCCAATTTCCATTGTTCCGTTCATTGGCCGAAGATTGGTGGAGGAGGGCTTATTTGCATTGTTGCAAATAAGTATTTGTGGAGGGGGTATTTGCTTATTGTTGAATCATGATAGCCTCTCATTGACCTTGACTTCTAGCTTCATGATTGCTTGACTTTTAGTGATCATCATGGTTGTTGATGATGAGTTTGGTGATGATGGTTGGATGAGTGTTGGTTTTGCTTGTGATCATTACTTGATATCATAACCATTCCTTTCTCTCTCTCTTTTGATTATGGTTGTGGTTTTTGATCTTTTTGGTTTATATATCATATCACTCCCTCACTCCATGCTCTTCTCCTCACCTCTTTGGCCGGCCACTTAGGATTGGGGCTGTCCAAAAATTGTGTGGGTGTATCTTTGGTTCATATCATGCTCCAAAATACCCACTAGCTCCTCCACATTGTTCTTGTTTCATCCCTCCACCAAATGGCATCTCCACTACCCCAAAAGGAGACACAAGTTCTACTACACATTCTACAGCGAATCTTGGGCACGTCGAGTAGCCGGCTTCGTGCCCGAGTTGCCTCGGCATTGAGGTGGGAGCCCGTAAACAAAGTAGGCGATGTGGTGCACTTCCGGCGACGAGGAGGAGACGGGACTTTTCCGCAGGAGATCGGGACCATGACGAGAAGACCGGAGGACTTGGATCGTCGGTATATCTCTATTCCCTTTCTTGTAGTTAGCTTAGACTAGTTAATGGTAACGATCCGGGTGATAGTGCGCGGTGGTGCCGGTTTGCTAAGTCCGCAAATTTTAAGTTATTCACCGCTTCCGCATTCCGGCGTCGGATTGACGGCCGGGGCGCCGCCGTGCACTTACAGTGGTATCAGAGCCTCCCCATTAACTTAGTCTAGCTTTGTGTAATGTGTTTTTGAGTTCCGATCGATCGAAATGTCCAAAAACCCGTATTTGCCCACGACAGTTTTCTGTTAAGTTTTTTTGGTGTCCAAAAATTTTTCAGGTGACAGAAAAGTGATCTACCAAAAAATATAAGAGTTCTGTAAAAATTCGACGATGTAAAGCTACAGTGTGAGCGCGGAACCGCCGCGTAAACCCCATACATGCCGCCCTTCCGCGGCTCACTGTGCACGTCACATCACCAAATTTTTACAGATGTCTTCTGGGTTTATTTCAGGGGTTTTGGAATATTAAAATTGGGCCAATTATTTCTGTGAGTGCTACAGTATTAGTTTGGGGCCCACTTGTTAATTTTTGGTCAATCGGAAAATCTTAAACACATTTTTCACAGTATTTACATTATATCTGCGACCGTGAATGTCACTCGATCGGTAAATCCTGTCTAACTGCTATAGCCCGGTTAGACGGATTTGCGAACGTGACTTTCACGTTGATGTTCTATGTATTTGCTGTGATGTTGCGGATCGGTCGTGGGGGATAGCCTGGATGCAATGCTAGTACTGTGCTGTTGTATTATGTACATTTGATATTGCGGGGCGAGCGTCCGACATGTGGACTGCCGTCACTGCCTGATTGTATTATTATTTTGGGGCACGACCTGGTTGCGGTCGATGTACCCGGTGTATGTATATTTTACTTTCTGTACTAGGATTGCCCCGCGGAGGGGTGCACGGATAGCCGGGTTCTGGAGGGCAACAAGCCCGCATCTCATGGCATTGAGACGGAGGGGGCTTCACTCTAGGATTGGCGGGCTATTCGCCGCACTCGTAGGGGGTACAGGTTGACCCAGGAGGGGTGCCCAAGTTACCGGATTCCGTGAAGTGCTGGGTGGTCCATTCACGGCGCTGAAGGGGGCTGCCTCGCTTCAGGTTTTGGCGGGTAACTTGCCGCACCCGTAAGGGTCTAGGATTTCATTGCACAGGCTATCCACACGACCAGGGGAACGTCGGGTTTCAGTAGTGGCTCTGTGAAACCCGGGGATCCCAGATATCTGTATTGTTTCTGTGATGCTGTTCATTTTCTGTGATGTTGCATTTTATTCACGCCTTGAGCGAAATACTATATATTGGTATATATATTAGTAGATGTTGTATATGTTTTGCATCCGCGCTAGTCCAGTCCCCGCTCTGTCGTTAGTTAGCTAACCTAACGGGTAATGACGGGACCCAGTGGCGAATGCGGATGGCATATACGTACGTCAGTATATTTTCGTTCTTTGTGGTGTGATCAATTGATGGGACTGCATTGATTCGGATCAATGCAAGTTAAAACAAACCTAATCTGATGTTGTTGGAACACTTTTCAAAAAGCTGTTATTGCAAGGACGTTTACTTTTGTTTTGCATCGTGGTATTCATTGGAATATCCTGCTCCTCAGTCGACGAGGCAAGGGCCGAGATCCCTTCACCGGGAGTGACCCCTTGGACAAAAAGTTTGCGTCAGGGCAATGACTTCACTATAGCCGATTGCTTTTGCTTTGCACCGTGGTATTCATTTGGAATATCCTGCACCCCATTCTACGGGGAAAGAGCCGAGATCCCTTCACCGGGAGTGACCTCTTTAGTAAAGGTTTTCGTCACTATATTTTCTGAAAAGCTATCCGTTCCTTCAACGATATCAAGTTCACTACGTTAAAGGTTTTCGCCAGAAACCATTCGTAGCCCTCCGTCGTTTCATATGGGTAGTCAATAGTATTCAAGCTGTGTTTGTTGGCCTTAGTCAAGGCACAGTGTTTGGTAGCTATTGGGTATTCATATGCTGCATAGATAGATGCGTTGGTTTGGGACAGTCGTATAGCCTTGTTGGCCTTAGTCAAGGGCTTGTACGGGTGGATTCAAATTAACCTGGACAATGACGGGTAGAACTTGACATGTGACTTATGATTTGTTGGCCTTAGTCAAGGTCATAAGAGCATGGGGCAGAAATCACATCGGGAGTTTCAAAAGTACTGAAACTTGCCAGATATGCGCATACCTTCTGGAGTGTGATACCGTGAGCGGATTCCGTCACGTTATCATGCGATGAGAGTTGGATCCCGATTCCCACTGATGAGTTGGTTTACTCCTCGGGTGACCCCGACTAATTCTTCTTTCTGGTTTGGAGGAGAATTTGAGGTACAGTGGGAGGATTCCAGATTAGATAAATTGTCACCATTCTGATCTAGGTTAGAGTGCACGCTGAGTGTTTCTTTTCTCTCTCTCTTTGGCAGCGACCATTGACCCGACCCTAAGACAATGACTCAGTGACCAAGTTGACCGAACCATCTTAAACACTGGCTTTTGGATTGTCAGAGTTGCAAACCTCATTGCCACTCCTACTTTTACCCTTTTCTCCAGGACACCCCGTTTTACTACGAACGTTCACTTCCATTGGACAAAACCATCGTATGGTTAGATACGAACTCGAAAGAATTTATTCGAGGATGGTTTCCGGTTCTGGAGAAAACGGATAGGATTATTCAGTTGTCTTTTCTTTTCACCCTCTCTCAGGTTGCGAGTACTCCTTAGTTTAGGAGTAGTACACCTATTATGCAAATTGGATAGTCTTCTTCCAAACCATAGGCTGGTGCCGACCGGTAGGGAATGAAGAAAACCAATTAGCATAACGATGGTGTGCAGAAGGTATTAAGTTCAGACAAAACAAGGGATCAGTAAGAGGGCAAAGTAAATTGCAACAGATATTCACGACCAAAACAAATATTTCGTTACCACTCCCACATCACCTTTGTATTTCTCCAGGACACTCCGTATCACTACGAAGATCCCATTTTATTGGATAATCCATCGTATGGTTATATACGAACTCGAAAGGAACTTGTTCCAGTTCGGGGATGGATCCTGGTTCAGGAGAAATAGGAATAAAGTACATTCAGATGTCTTTTATCTTCACCTTCTCTCGCGTTGCGAGTGCTCCTAGGATTAGGACAGTACACCCTTTATGCTTTTTGGATAGTCTTCTTCCAAACCATAGGCTGGTGCCGAACGGTAGGGAAGGTAGAAAACCAATTGGCCTAAAGGGGTGTACAGAAGGTAAAGACTAAAGACATATGAAGGGATTTGGAGAGGTGGCAAAGAATTATACGGTTATAGTTGTGAATCTGGATGATGGAAGAGGCATTACTAGGAATACCAGGATACCCCATCGAAACATTTCAATGTTTCAGTTCCACTGTGTACTGTTAATGGAAAACTGATTTCCCGATTAGATACTTGCTCCAGGGTATGTATTTACCAGGTTTGATTCTCACATCTGTATGGTTTTACAGATGATGAGTGGGAGTAAGTTATTGGGAATTGGGTGATTATCCTCATTATATCGGGATTCGTTGTAATCAGTGATATTTGAGGAAATCACCTGGGCTGTTTGCCGGTCGGCAAATATTTGGTTTTGAATATCCGCTGTTATGCACCAATTTCAAAATGATATATCTGTACGTCTATTTTCATAGAGTGAGATATACCTTTCTGAAATTATGTCTACGACATTTACCTATATCAGTGGATGGTTAGGTAAGGAGCATTAAACAGCGGTGTAATTCTTCTTAACCATAAGTACAGTTTTCAACCTACGACACACAGTGAAAGAGTTATCAGACTCAAGGGACTTATACAGAGTATTGTATGTTGTCCAGTGTCCATTAGGACAAAGGGGTTGGTCCTCATACTATATTCTGTTTACTTTTAACTTCTCTAGTTCTTAGACATGTGTTTCGTTGAAACACAGGGTCTAAGTTTTGAGGAGTTATAGGTATTTGAATAGAGTAGAGAACCAGGTGTAGCAGGTATCGGGATTCTTCAAAGAGATCGAAGATGTAGATACTTGTGTATGGTATTCAGTTGATAGTAATGATAAAGAGATCTTGCTTCTCTTTCAGGTTACTCATAATTGGAAGTATTCCTAAGTTGAGTAACGCTGATCGGCCTCCTTCCATTTAGTTGACATGCGCTGGGGACAGCTGCATGATTTGAATCTGGTTCAATTAAATCAGTGCCTCTGTTTTATATTGGATATAGAACAGTTCATATCTTAACGATGTTAAGGTACGGGGAGTTGTCCGGTTTATGATTAAAACCAGACACTGGATAACTCAAGGCACGTTTCTGTAATGGCTGTTTGTGGGTTGACCCAGGCTATGACGAGGGTTGACTTTCTACCATCTGGATGAACGATAGCAATATTGTTCTAGACTCGCCATAGTTTTATTAAAAATGATTTTTTTCAGAAAAACAGTAGTGGGAGTATGGTAGAACTGGAAGTGATTCCAGAACCACAAACGATTACTGAAGATTTGATAAGGAACCTAAAGATTCAATCTGGATTTACATTCCATTGGCCACTCCGCAGATAAGGTGGGTAACTTCAGGCACCCGAGAGGTACTCCGGTAGCCTCAAGGACGGTGACAGGGAAGTTCTTATTTACCCACAATTACCATTGCTGTTGTTCCAGGCTGCGAGACCCGGCGGGAGGATGAGTATAGCGTCGTTCTAAACTAGTTTTGGAAGTGCACGTGTATATGACTCTGCCAGAGGGTTGTCGTAGTCAGTGGGAGCAGCGGAAGCATTGGTGGACAGGTAGCTTATGTCTATTTATAGACTAAAGCAGATGTAGCGGAGATAGATCATCTATTTCTGACGTGACAGTCATGGGTTTGACTTCATCAGAATAGGGGATGGATCTGTTGAGAAGGTAGTAGGGTGTGATGTCATGGTATTTGGATGACATACACAAAGTAGGAAAAGAAACTCCTACACTACGATCGGTTATACTTTGGTCGTCACACAGTGGTTTCTCCACAAAGGAAATGGATTTTATATCAGACATACTGGTTACTAGATCTATGGTCTTAGATCTAGATTTGGGTGGTTTCCCAATCAGGGTACTTGACAGCGTTCTAAGAGTATTTAGGATGGACGACTCCTGGCACGGTAGTGTACCTGCAGGTAATGGAGTCACCCTCTCCAAAGGTGTCTTACAGACTAAAGGGGAGAGGGACGGGCATGATTGGCAGATCACTTGCTCAGGCAATTGAGTCAATCGTGAGATGTCAAGTACCACACCAGATGTTGTTCTTGCACTAGATGCAATAAGTTGACATTAATCCAATCCTGGAGAAACAGTCGGAAGCAGTTTTAGAACATAAGTGGATGTTCTAGGGAGATGATAACGACAGCCTCATTCAGGAAACAGTTATCATTCCAGGCTTCCAAGGTGACATGGACGACAAGGAGGTTGTCAGAGCTATAGTTTTCCTTCTGATGAGGGGCAGTATTTTGGATAGGTGGTCCAAGGCAATACTGAGGGTGGCATGGCGCAGGATACTGATTAAGTTCAGTTGACGATACAGTCTAAGAAGTTTGGATTTGGAGCTCATTTATGAGCTATGTCCCATCAGACATCCAGACACATTCTAAGACAGGTATTGCTCATTTCGGGAGATGGGTTTCTCCGCGAACTTGAGATTTAGAGAGACATGGAAAGAGACAACTAAGCGGATCCACTCACTGAGGCTATTCCTCGAACGCAATAGTTTCGCAAACGAGCTTTGTGAGACTGACTTGTAGAGGAGTTGGGTGTTCGGTATCACACGGGCTGTGAGTATGCGACATCTCAATAATTAGCCTTGAGTGCAAGTGGGAGATTGTTGGAGATAGTGCCCTCAGAGTCAATTATTAGGTCACAGGTACGTGATTGTAATGATTGAGGGAGGACCTATCCCGGTAGGACAGTCTTACTCGAGATGATAGTATGCTATCTGGTTTACCTTTATCATCGTGTACTGTTTTAGGTGACCTGACACGTCGCTATTACACGTTGATAGAGCCCCTAGGATTCTTGCTTGACCACCAGCAGTATGAGGGCGATCATATAAGTGGGAGCTGGGGGTCTACAAGCATATCCTTAAAAGGTCCCTAGTCGTGGGAGTTTCGAGACCGGGCATCGATACTCCATTTGTAGACTAGTGTATACAGTCGAGACCCCGACGAGGGGCGGTGGCCGGTCTCACAAGCCACTGGTGTCAGTTGGATCACCTAAGATGTATACAGGTGCTCATTGGGTTATGAGTACACCGGACAGGACTCGCCGGGAACCTGCTAGTTGGTCATATACCAGACGTCAGATGGCAGTTCCCTGGTGACATGTGTGCAGGTTAGTTCATCGACCTGGGGATCGTCATTTGTCTCGTGTGAGTTCCCACTGTACTTTGATTACTACCCTACCACGGCTCAAAGGAGTCGTGCAAACAGGTTTTAGTTGGGTACAGTCCCGAGCCACATGGAGGCAGTGAGCGTATCTTCAGGGGTTCGTCTCTCCCGGTATTGGGGGTGAGGTCGTGCTGTGTCTAGGAGAGCCATTACACAAAGTCCTTGGCCAAGGCAAGGAGATTTACTGGTAGGTATTCCAGTAGTATCTCAGGGTGTTCTGGGCTACACTCCGACACGACTTGTACCGCTTTTGGGGGTCTGACTTTTACCAACCCCCTAGGCCCGCCATGCGATACTCATAGACGAACGGACCGGACTGCACGGATATTGTCACTGACAGGCTCAGTTGGGTGTCGGGGTGAGCTTCCTCATCGACGTCCCTTTTGGTCAATAGCTGGTGGCCCGTCACGTATTGGCATATACCTCTGACGTGCTAGTGGTTAAATCCACAGCCATAGTATTGACGAGTCTTTAGAGTCCACCACATTTACAGTTACTCAGCTTTCGGGCGAAAGGTTGTAGAGGCCGTATGGAGATATGGCAAGGTCGGATCAGATACGTGCGGTATTGCACGGATCAGGATCGGACAGTTTGTACTATAGGCCGTATTGGTGTATGGCAGGGTTCGATCAGATACGTGCGGTATTGCACGGATCAGGATCGAACAGATATTACTAGCCGGCTTTGGTATAAGCCGGATCCTTGTATAGTACAGTGTAGTGTTTGTCTCATTGCATCTGTATTTCGGTCGAAATACAGATGCGGGTGTGTATGCACAGTATCGGGGTTTTCCTGTAATTTATTACGGGACCAGTTTTCTGGAGTTGCCAGTTTGCTTTCCGTTTCGGCCAATTTCCATTGTTCCGTTCATTGGCCGAAGATTGGTGGAGGAGGGCTTATTTGCATTGTTGCAAATAAGTATTTGTGGAGGGGGTATTTGCTTATTGTTGAATCATGATAGCCTCTCATTGACCTTGACTTCTAGCTTCATGATTGCTTGACTTTTAGTGATCATCATGGTTGTTGATGATGAGTTTGGTGATGATGGTTGGATGAGTGTTGGTTTTGCTTGTGATCATTACTTGATATCATAACCATTCCTTTCTCTCTCTCTTTTGATTATGGTTGTGGTTTTTGATCTTTTTGGTTTATATATCATATCACTCCCTCACTCCATGCTCTTCTCCTCACCTCTTTGGCCGGCCACTTAGGATTGGGGCTGTCCAAAAATTGTGTGGGTGTATCTTTGGTTCATATCATGCTCCAAAATACCCACTAGCTCCTCCACATTGTTCTTGTTTCATCCCTCCACCAAATGGCATCTCCACTACCCCAAAAGGAGACACAAGTTCTACTACACATTCTACAGCGAATCTTGGGCACGTCGAGTAGCCGGCTTCGTGCCCGAGTTGCCTCGGCATTGAGGTGGGAGCCCGTAAACAAAGTAGGCGATGTGGTGCACTTCCGGCGACGAGGAGGAGACGGGACTTTTCCGCAGGAGATCGGGACCATGACGAGAAGACCGGAGGACTTGGATCGTCGGTATATCTCTATTCCCTTTCTTGTAGTTAGCTTAGACTAGTTAATGGTAACGATCCGGGTGATAGTGCGCGGTGGTGCCGGTTTGCTAAGTCCGCAAATTTTAAGTTATTCACCGCTTCCGCATTCCGGCGTCGGATTGACGGCCGGGGCGCCGCCGTGCACTTACAAAATGGTCAACAACCATAACCATGCACAATTATATTAAACTAATATCAATTAACCATAATACACACATAAGCATTAGGGTTAATAAAATGACAATGGTCATTAACCCTAATCAAAGTCCTCTCCCTCTGTCTCAAGCAACTGTGCATACGCACCCGTATTCGTGATCCGAGGAACACGAATACAATGAGATAAAACCAATCCCAAATCATATACTAGGATCCGGCTTAAACCAAATCCCGCTAGTATAAGCTGTCTGGACAGCAAACGTGCACGAGTGCGCGGATGTGAACGAACCCTGTCGCAAAACCATGCGACCTCTACTCATTTTGCCTAAAGGCGAATAGCTCTCTGTGTGGGACTCTAAAGACTCGACTCTACGCTGGCAGTGGGTTTAACCACAGACCGCAAGCGGCACTAGCTGTACCTAACGGTCCCCAGGTAGATGCCGATAAGAAGACTGACGAGGTAACCCCATCTGAACTCCTACTGAGCCTGTATGTGACAGTCTCCGTACAGTCCGGTCTGTTTGTCTGATACATCGCATGGCGGGCCTAGGGGGGCGGTGAACGTTAGTCCCCTAATAGCGGTACAAGTCGTGTCGGAATGTAGCCCAGAACACCCTGAGATAACACTGGAAACCTACCAGTATATCTCGCTTGCCCTGGCCAGGGACTACTCGTGTAATGGCTCTCCTGGACGCAGCACGATGTCAACCCCCAATACCGGGAGAGACGAATCCTATCTAACCGTCACTGCCTCCAAGTGCTTCGGGACTGCACCCAAAAACTAGCTGTTTGCACGACTCCTTTGAGCCGTAGTAGGGTAGTAATCAAAGTGCAGTGGGAACACACTCGAGGCGAAGTGACAGTGTCAAGTCAGCGGACTAAGCTGTACTCATGTCACCTGGGAACTGATAACTGACGATAGGTATAATACTAACCAACAGTTCCCGACGAGTCCTGTCCAGTATACTCGTAAACTAACGAGCACCCGCATACTCTCTCAAGTACGACGTACTGACAGCTGTGGGACAGACCGTCTCCCACGCTGGGATGAGAAGTGCATACGCTAGTGTACTCCGGAGTATCGATGCCCTGTCTCGATAGTCCAACGACTAGGGACCTGTATAAGGATGTGCTTATGGATTACCCGGCCCCCACGAGTGTGAGCGCCATCACAACGCTGGTAATCAAGCAAAGATCCTAAGGGCTCTACTAATATGTATATCAACGATATGCTAAAAGAAACACATGCACATATTAAAGCAGAGACAAACCAAGTAGCATACTACCATTTCGAGCAAGATTGTATATACAACTGTGAATATCCCAAGCTTCCATCAGGTAATATACAAACTAGTATGATACAGTAATAGCCTCTAGGGCATATACACTAACAATCTCCCACTTGCACTAAGGCCATGTACTGGCGTATCGAAGACCTATCATCTCGATCAGGCACTCGAACTGAGTCTGGGGCAAGGCCTTAGTGAATGGATCTGCAGTGTTATCTTCTGAAGTAACCCTTCGAACCTCGATCTCCCTGATCAGGTGATACCGCCTCAAGATGTGTCTGGATTTCTGATGGGACCGGGGTTCCTTCGCTAAAGCTATAGCCCCGTTGTTGTCGCAATACAGAGGTATTGGGTCAACAATTGACGGAACCACCTGAAGTTCTTTCAAGAACTTCCTCATCCAGACAGCTTCTTTTGCGGCATCAGATGCAGCGATGTATTCCGCTTCCATAGTCCAGTCAGCAATGATTTCCTGTTTGGAGCTCTTCCAACACACTGCCCCTCCATTGAGGGTAAAGACAAAACCCGATATGGACTTGGAATCATCCTTGTCACTCTGGAAGCTGGAGTCAGCAAAGGCCTCAATCTGGAGGTCTTTTCCGCCATACACCAAGAACATCTCCTTAGTCTTTCTCAGGTACTTGAGAATGTTCTTTACCGCTATCCAATATTTCTCCCCAGGGTTTGACTGATACCTGCTTACCACACTCAGTGCATAAGCCACATCTGGTCTGGTACACAACATCGCATACAATATAGAGCCTACCGCAGAAGCGTAGGGTGTAATAGACATGCGATCCCTCTCCAAATCAGTCTTGGGAGACATCTCTTTGGAGAGGGTGATCCCGTGAAAAGCCGGTAGATTACCGCGCTTGGAATCTTCCATACTGAATCTCTTCAGTATGGTGTCGATGTACTTGGACTGTGAAAGTCCTAATATACTCTTGGATCTGTTACGGTAGATCCAGATACCCAGAACGTATGAGGCATCACCCAGGTCTTTCATGGAGAACCTGTGTGACAAGAACCCCCTGACAGATTATAGCATAGGAATGTTATTTCCTATTAAGAGAATATCATCCACGTATAAAACGAGGAATACTACAGTTCTCGCTACAAATCTACAATAGATGCATGGTTCATTTGGATTTTTGATAAAGCCAAATTCCTTGACCGTCTCATCAAAACAGATGTTCCAACTCCGCGATGCCTGCTTTAGTCCATAAATGGACTTAAGCAACTTGCACACCTTTCCGCTGCTCCCACTCTGAATGAAACCCTCTGGCTGTTCCATATAGACACACTCCTCTAAATGTCCATTTAGAAAAGCTGTCTTTACGTCCATCTGCCAAATCTCATAATCGTGGAAGGAAGCAATGGCAAGAAGGATCCGAATGGATTTCAGCATAGCTACTGGAGAAAAGGTTTCGTCATAGTCCAAACCAAGTCGCTGACGAAAACCCTTTGCTACCAGTCTAGCTTTATAGGTCTCAATCTGTCCATCTACACCAATCTTCCTTTTGAAGATCCACTTGCAACCTACGGGTTTTACCCCATCTAGAGCAATGTCCAACGTCCATACTTTGTTGGTGTACATGGACTCCATTTCGGTCCGCATTGCATCCAGCCATTTTACCGAGTCGACGCTCTGAATGGCTTGCTGGAAGCTAGTAGGTTCATCACAATCTATGATACAATCCTCTCTATCCCCATCAATGAGAAAACTGTAGTATCTCTCGAGCGGATGAGACTGCCTACTACTCCTGCGGAGTGGCTTGGGAATGTCCTGATCTTTCGAACCCTCTGGTTCTACTTTGCTTTCAGTAATAGCTCGTGGTTCTGGAATTTCTTCCAGTTCTATTGCGTTCCCACTTATTTCTTTTTCTATGAACTGGTGCTCTAGAAAGTGGGCATGGCGAGAAACAAAAACCTTTTGTTCCTCTTCGCAATAGAAGAAATATCCCTTGGAGTTCTTTGGATATCCCACAAACTTGTACTGTACTGAGCGTGCCTCGAGCTTGTCCGCATGCTGCTTTTTTACAAAAGCTGGACATCCCCATATCTTAATGTGATTAAGATAGGGCCTCTTCCCACACCACATCTGATATGGTGTAGTAGGCACAGTCTTAGTTGGAACTCGGTTCAAAAGGTATGCAGCTGATTCTAGCGCATATCCCCAGAACGATCGCGGCAGCTCAGCATTACTCATCATGGACCGTACCATATCCAATAGGGTTCGGTTCCGTCTCTCCGATACACCGTTATGTTGCGGAGTGTATGGAGGAGTAAGCTGAGAGAGAATTCCATTCTCTTTTAAGTAACCCAGGAACTCGGCACTCAAGTATTCACCACCTCGATCAGATCTCAGTGCCTTGATACTTTTGCCTGTTTGTTTTTCTACTTCATTCTTATATTCCTGGAATTTTTCAAAAGCCTCGGATTTATGTTTCATTAAGAAGACATAACCGTACCTTGAAAAGTCATCCGTAAAAGTAATGAAGTAAGAATAACCGCTTCGTGCATGTGTAGACATTGGACCGCACACGTCACTGTGTACGAGTCCCAAGAGCTCGCTCGCTCTTACTCCGTGTCCAGTGAACGGAGTCTTTGTCATCTTTCTTTTGAGACAGGATTGACAAGTTGCATACGATTGATATTCGAACGGCTCCAAATATCCTTCTGCATGTAACTTAGTCAACCTTCTCTCATTTATGTGACCCAGTCTACAATGCCATAAGAAAGTTTTATTGATTTCTGGAGACTTTCTTTTGTGTGTATTCTGGACATTGAAAATCTGTGGTTGGTTTAATACGTATATACCTTTGTTCAATGTACCTGACCCAATCAAAACTTGATTAAGGTGAATGTTCACTACATTACTTACAAATGCAAATTCATAACCTTCTTTAGATAATAAAGATACAGAAATGATATTACAGGTTGAATTTGGTACATAATAACAACTACGCAAAACCAAAAAGTGTCCATCTGACAGTCCCAGGTGATAGTCCCCCACGGCCTCAGCATCTATGCTAGCACCGTTTGCAACTCTGAGGGTCATGTCACCTGCCTTCAAAACTCTACGCATTCTCAACGCCTGCAAAGAATTACAGATATGAGATCCTGATCCGGTATCCAATACCCAGGATGTAGAGTTTATTGATAGACAGTTTTCAATAACATACACACCTGAAGCTGAAGCCGCAACTTGCTTCAAATCCTGTGTTCTGGCCTTCCAAGCCTTGCAATCCTATTTCCAGTGACCACTTTTGTGACAGTAGAAGCTTCTTCCTTCCCCACCAGCTTTCCCGCTACCTTTGTTGCTTTTCCTTTTCCTTTCGTATCCACTTTACTGACACCGCCTCTTAGTTTGGCGGGGGCTTTCTTCTTCTTACCCTTGGCTTTCGCCCTGGATCTAGAAGAGGAAGATCCTCCTACAAACAAAGTGGATGTCTCCCTACCTTTCTGTAGGGTGCCCTCTGCACTCCTCAGCTTGTTGAGGATCTCTGAAAGTTCAACTTCCTTTTCCTGCAAGTTGAAGTTCAGGATGAACTGGGCGTAAGTGGAAGGAAGGGACTGGAGAATCAAGTCCGTATAGAGCTCATTCTTCAACGTGGTCCCAAGTTCTGCGAGCTCCACTATGTAGCCAATCATCTTAAGCACGTGTTCCGCTACCGATGATCCGACGGCCAACCTTGCAGAAAACAACTTCTTCGACACTTCGTATCTGGCGATACGAGACTGCTCTCCATACAGTTCTTTTGTATGAAGAAATATGGACTCTAGGTCCATATTCTCGTGCCTCCTCTGATGTTCGTTGTCCATCGAGGCAAGTACGAGGCATTTGGCCTTCGCGCAATCTATTTCCCATGTCTTACGGATTTCCCTATCCACGACACTGGTTTTGGGACCTGGGACAGGGGGAGCTTTGGTGGTAAGGAGATACCCCAGCTTGTCGTAAGTGATTGCCATCTTGACATTCCTGAGCCAATCTTTATAGTTCGGCCCTGTCAGTATGTTTTTATCTAGTAATAACTTAAGTCCCATCATGTTGAATGGTCGCTGCAATTAGGAGAGAGAAAAGAAACACTTTAGCATGATGCTCTTGCAAGTTTAGAGTGGTTTTTAGTTTGTCTAAACAGGATGGCTCCCACTGTCTCTCGAATCCCTTCTCAAACCGTAAAGAAAGGATTAGTCGGGATCAATCTCACCGTACAATACTTGCTTAACCGTTCAGCCAGGCCAGTGTCGGTACTTCGAGGGAGGTTTTCCAACGCTTTCACGAAGTTCCTTAATTAAGTAACCTCTTTTCCCTATGGGCGTAGCCCCGCTAACACCTTTCTAGACACCTACTAGGTTTATAGCATTGGTCGTTAAGTGAGAGTTTTCCCGAGAAGTAGCATATACTCACAGTAGGATCGGGATCCAAATATCATCGTGTGATAAAACTGAAGGAATCCTACTAGAATCATCACACTCCAAATGGTATGCAGCGCTAGCAAGTTTCAGTACTTATGAAACTCCCGATGTGGATTTTTGCCCCATGCTCTTATGACCTTGACTTTGGCCAAAATATCATAAGTAACATGTCAAGTTCTACCCGTCATTTTCCTGGTTAATTTGGACCCACCCGTACCTACCCTTGACTTTGGCCAAAATGGCAGCACGACTGTCCCAAACCAACGCATCTATCTATGCTGCACATGAATACCCAATAGCTACCAATCACTATGCCTTGACTTTGGCCAAAATACATAGCTTGAATACTTTTTGACCATTCATGTAGAATGACGGAGGGCTACGAATGGTTTTGGTGAAACCGTGAACGTAGTGAACTTGATATAATCCATGGAACGAGATAGCTTTTAAAAGGAGTGGTTCAAGCTCCGCGTTTAAAAGTTTAGTTTTGAAAAGAACCGAGTGGTTTTCAAAGTGTTCCAATCGACTTTTACTTGGTTTATTTTCTTGCATTAGTTCTTTTAATGCGTCCCATCATTTAATCCTACCGTTGCAGAAAACAACCAAAATATGACATACGCTTATGCCATTCGCATTCGCCACGGGGCCCCGTCATCACCCGTTGGGTTACTTAACTAACGACAGAGCGGGGGCTGGGCTAGCGCGGCTGTAAAACATAAGCAACGCCTAAATAGTTATAATATATAAATATATAGCAATGATAGACATTACAGATCACAGATGAATACATTGGATATACTAGGAATCCGCAATCCGTTCGAGCCTGCAACGAAAAGCGAATTACACGGTCGCGGTGAATAGCCAATACCCCACCCAAGACCCCTACGGGTGCGGCAAACTACCCGCCAAGTACCCGAAGCGAAGCAACCTCCCTCACCACCGTGAGTAGGCCACTCGGCACTTCGAGATACCCGGTAGTTTGTGTACCCCATCCATGGGTCTATCCTAGGAGCAAAAACAGTAAAAAGAATTATACAATGACGGCTACAACCCTGACCCGGTTGCGCGGCCATACAAATAATATTACATCAATTTACATGTTACAATGAATGAGAGAAAAAGAAACACTCATCTCACATCCACCCCGGCTATTCACCCGCGACAATCCAACGCATTCATATACACATACCATCATCAAACACAGATCACATATATGTATAACCCCCACTAATCGACATATAGCGATTAGCCGACGTTTAATACATATAAACATCACAGATAAAACCCTTTAATCAATGTGTATTGAAGTTCGATCAAAAATACGGATTTATAGGCCCACAAAAACAAATTTCTTTTCTGGAAAACCTGGGCACATATAAACCATCTTAAAAATCCCAAAACCATGCAAGAAGAACACTGCACCAAACTCGACCCAGAGCTGAGCCAAAACGGCCGCGGTTCCGCGGCAATAGCTTGCTATTCCCGCGGAACCGCGGCGCTTTGAACGAATCTCTGGATCGTTTTTAGTGGCTTTCTTCACAAAACCCTGAGATGATTTTTGATGTACGATTTATTTTATTTTGAACAGGAAAAATTTTAACAGAAACTTGGGTTTTTGTAAACTCGGTTTTGCGATTTTTTCCGATTGAACTTCCATACACTTTACAACCTAGCTAGTTTATGTTTAGTTAGGCTCTGATACCACTGTAAGTCCACGTTGCCCACCCCGGTGCTAGCGGGGAGGCGGAAAACGGAATAAAAATCGGATTTTTATCACTTTAGGCAACATGGACTAGACAAAGAAGGATCTTTGCTAAACAAAAACAAGCTAAAGCTAACTAGAAACTAGCTAAAGGGTAGAATGGTTATACCTAGGGCTTTATGTCCATCTCTCCTTGCACCTTGGAGTAGTAGAAAGGGATCACCTTTGTCGTCTTCTTGAGTCGAAGAAGGATCCACCCGAAAGCCTCAACCTTTGGCTTCAACTTCAAGCTAGAAGTAACTAGGGTGCTAGAAGTGCTAGTCCTAAAACCCTAGATGAGAGTAAAGATTATCAAGAAGAGGTTTTTCTCAAGCTCAAGTGTTTCTCAATACATGAGAGGGGAGAGCTTGAGGGAGAGGAAGAACAAGAGAGAGAAAGTGAATGATAGAATGAGAGAATAATATGAAGCATTCTCACATATATGTGTGAATTATTATGAATTGATAATTAGTAAGATAATTGTCATGGCTTAATCAAGACATGACCATTATCATTACATTTTTAATGCAAATTGCAAGGATCAAAGAGCATCTTCCAAATGAAATGATGATGGTCAAAGAGTCAACCTTGGTCAACAAGTCAAGAAGGTCAAATGGTCAACAACCATAACCATGCACAATTATCTTAAACTAATACCAATTAACTATAATACACACATAAGCATTAGGGTTAATAAAATGACAATGGTCATTAACCCTAATCAAAGTCCTCTCCCTCTGTCTCAAGCAACTGTGCATACGCAACCGTATTCCTGATACGAGGAACACGAATACAATAAGATAAAACCAATCCCAAATCATATACTAGGATCCGGCTTAAACCAAAGCCCGCTAGTATAAGCTGTCCGGACAGCAAACGTGCACGAGTGCGCGGATGTGAACGAACCATGTCGCAAAACCATGCGACCTCTACTCATTTTGCCTAAAGGCGAATAGCTCTCTGTGTGGGACTCTAAAGACTCGACTCTATACTGGCAGTGGGTTTAACCACAGACCGCAAGCGGCACTAGCTGTACGTAACGGTCCCCAGGTAGATGCCGATAAGAAGACTGACGAGGTAACCCCATCTGAACTCCTACTGAGCATGTATGTGACAGTCTCCGTACAGTCCAGTCTGTTCGTCTGATACATCGCATGGTGGGCCTACGGGAGCGGTGAACGTCAGTCCCCTAATAGCGGTACAAGTCGTGTCGGAGTGTAGCCCAGAACACCCTGAGATAACACTGGAAACCTACCAGTATATCTCGCTTGCCCTCGCCAAGGACTACTCGTGTAATGGCTCTCCTAGACACAGCGCGATGTCAACCCCTAATACCGGGAGAGACGAATCCTGTCTAACCGTCACTTCCTCCAAGTGCTTCGGGACTGCACCCAAAAACTACCTGTTTGCACGACTCTTTTGAGCCGTAGTAGGGTAGTAATCAAAGTGCAGTGGGAACACACTCGAGGCGAAGTGACAGTGTCAAGTCAGCGGACTAAGCTGTACTCATGTCACCTGGGAACTGATAACTGACGATAGGTATAATACCAACCAACAGTTCCCGACGAGTCCTGTCCAGTGTACTCGTAACCTAACGAGCACTCGTATACTATCTCAAGTACGACGTACTGATGGCTGTGGAACAGACCGTCTCCCATGCTGGGATGAGAAGCGCATACGCTAGTCTACTCCGGAGTATCGATGCCCTGTCTCGATAGTCCAACGACTAGGGACCTGTATAAGGATGTGCTTATGGATTACCCAGCCCTCACGAGTGTGAGCGCCATCACAACGCTGGTAATCAAGCAAAGATCCTAAGGGCTCTACTAATATGTATATCAGCGATATGCTAAAAGAAACACATGCACATATTAAAGCAGAGACAAACCAAGTAGCATACTACCATTTCGAGCAAGATTGTATATACAACTGTGAATATCCCAAGCTTCCATCAAGTAATATACAAACTAGTATGATACAGTAATGGCCTCTAGGGCATATACACTAACAACAATAATATATATCACATATATATTATATTTTTGTAACAAAAGAAAATAATACAATTAACATATATCGCATATATATCAATGTATTACCCGGTGAGAAAATGAAACAAAAAACGAGCCAATATTAGATAATGTAATGCAATATATCATATATATTATTATACATTAAATTATCGAATCAACACTTGATCCGACAATCCGGCTATATCAAATATAACCAACTAATAAATCATGTACCGATTCATCGAATCAACACTTGATCCGATGACCTGGCTCATATCTAAATATCGCGAGAATATAATACGGTATCTCATACCGCATTATCCTCGGTCATGCACATATGACATATGTGCTCCTACTCCGTTTTGCCTGAGTCAAGAAACCTCTATGTAGGACTCTAAAGAATCGTCAATACGCCGGTAGCAGGTGATGATCATATCAAACACCCAAAAGCTACAAGCGGTCAGCTAAACGTAACAGCCACCCAGGTATTGAGCGATCAGAAGATCAACAAGCTAGCCTGTACATTCTCCTGTGAATCCAATCAGTAACCCTCCCGTACAGTCCGGTCTCTTCGTCTGATATGTTACATATCTAGTCTAGGGGTGGTATACGTCAGACCCCAGTAACCGATAAGTCGTGTCGATGTGAGGCTCATAACAGGTCGAGAAACTACTGGTAACACTTACCAGTAAATCTATATATCAGCCCTGGCCAGGTACTTCCAGTTATAGCTAATCGAACACTGCACAACATCAACTCCCTATATCGGGAGAGACGAAACCCTACCTATCGCTCATTGCCTCCATGTGATTCGGGACTGCACCCAAAAGCCACCGTTTTGTACGCCCTCTTAGACGTGGTAAGGTGGAAATCAAAGCACAGTAGGAATCACATAAGACTCTATGACGATCTCGGGTCTACAGACTACCTTGTATCAGTGTCACCAGAGAACTGCCATCTGACGTGTGGTATATCACCATCTGGGAGTTCTCGGCGAGTACGTCCAGTGTACCCAGTCACCACTGAGCACCCGTACAACATCTCTGATGTCAAAACACCGATGGATATGGGATCATCCATCGCCCATCATATGGGTCAAGATGCGTATACGCTAGTCTACTCTGGTGTATCGATGCCCTGTCTCGACACACCCTCGACTAGTAATAGCTATAGGATGTACTCATCGACTACCGTGGCCCCACTAGTATGATCTCATCATAGTCCCAGTAATCGAGTACAGATCCTAAGGGCTTTATCAACATGTGAGAGTAAGACAGTAAACTAATATAAGTCAACATGTTAAGATAAAGTAAAAACCAAATAGCATACTATCATGACGAGCAAGAAAGTCCTCTCTATATATATCCAAGCAACCATTATAATATAAATCATATGTACAACAATGGCCTCTAGGACATATACATAACTAACAGTTTACTATGCTGCTTCTCGAGTGGGGCTCGGTTGTGTTCTGATGCAGCATGATAAAGTGATTGCTTATGCCTCTAGGCAGCTGAAGAAATACGAGCAGAATTATCCCACTCACGATCTTGAGATGGCTGTGGTGGTCTTTGCGTTGAAGATTTAGAGACACTACTTATACGGGGTGTCATGTCGGATTTTCACAGACCACAAGAGCTTGAAGTACATCTTCCAGCAGCGGGATCTGAATCTGAGACAGTGCCGGAGGATGGAGCTTGTGAAGGATTATGATTGTGAGATCCTTTACTGTTAGTTATATGTATGCCCTAGAGGCCATTACTGTACATAGGATGTATATTGTAGTGGATGCTGGGACATATATAGGGAGGACTTTCTTGCTCGACATGATAGTATGCTATCTGGTTGATCTTTACCTTAACGTGTATGCTGATTGTCTCTCTGTTACATGTTGGTAAAGCCCTTAGGATCTGTACTTGACTACCTGGACTATGATGCGGATCATACTAGTGGGGATATGGTAGTCCATAAGTACATCCTTCAAAGTCCCTAGTCGTGGATGTATCGAGACGGGGCATCGATATACCAGAGTAGACTAGCGTATACCTTCTCGACCTATACAGATGGGCGATGGATGATCCCATATCCATCGGTGTTTGACATCAGAGATGGTATACGGGTGCTCAGTAGAGACTGGGTACACTGGACGGACTCGCCGAGAACTCCCAGATGGTATTACACCTTACGTCAGATGGCAGTTCTCCGGTGACACTAGTACAGAGTAGTCTGTTGACCCGAGATCGTCATAGAGTCTTGTGTGGTTCCCACTGTGCTTTGATTTCCATTATACCACGTCCAAGAGGGCGTGCAAAACGGTGGTTTTTGGGTACAGTCCCGAGTCACATGGAGGCAATGAGCGATAGGAGGGGATTCGTCTCTCCCGGTATAGGGAGTTGATGTTGCGCTGTGTTCGATTGGCTATAACAGGAAATCCCTGGCCAGGGTTGCTGAGATTTACTGGTAAGTGTTACCGGTAGTTTCTCGAACAGTTATAGACATCATATTGACACGACTTATCGAGCTATTGGGGTCTGACGTTTACCACCCCTAGGCGAGATATGCGACATATCAGACGATCAGACCGGACTGTACGGTAGTGTTACTGGTTGGATTCATTGGAGTGTGAGCGGGCTTGCTTGTCGATCTTCAGATCGCTCAATACCCGGGTGGCCGTTACGTTTAGCAGACCGCTTGCGGCTTGTGGGTGTTTGATATGATCATCGCCTGCTGCCGGCGTATTGACGAGTCTTTAGAGTCCTACACAGAGGTTTCCTGGCTCAAGCGAAACGAAATAGGAGCGCATATGAGATATGTGCGGGACCGAGAATAATGCGTGTATGTGATACCGTATTCCATTCTCGCGATGAATGTATCGATTAGGTTATATGCGATATACCCTAGTTATCGAATCAAAGGTTGATTCGATAAGCCGATACATAGGATACTGGTCGGTTATATGCGATATGACCGGATCGTTAAATCAAGTGTTGATTTAATGATTTAATGTATAATTATATATTTGATATATTACTTTGCATTAACTAGTACTGGTTCACTTTAAATGGATTTTCTCACTCGGGTGTGCGCATTGCATATGCGATATGATTTTTGTGCACTTGATTGTATCATGTTTGATGATACATATCTTTTTTGTTAAGTGTAATGAATTAAACCTAGGTTAAGTAAATGATTAGGGTTTTCTTTTATTCATTCATTTATCTTTTCATTTGCATTTAAAAGATAAATGAGAAAAGGAAAAGAAGTGAAAAATGGTGGCTAGTTTTGTTTTCAACATGAAGCTTCATGAAGCTTTCATTAAGTCACCATTTTTGTCTTATCTCCTTAACCCTAACCATTCTTTAACCTTGGTCAATTCTCTACACTTAACTTGGGTTATGTTATGATAAGAATGGATTATTCTTTTCTTTTTTAATAATCTTATCATATCATTTCTTCTTCTTCTTCCTTCAACTCAAGAAGAAAAACCTAGACTACATCAATGGTGGATTGATGATATGAGTGAGAAATCCAAATCTAAAGTCTACCCACTTCCTATTTATTCATCCTCTACCTCTTGCCAAGTAGTAGAGTGTGTTTCCTTCACAAGTTTCTTGACTTGGTGAAGTGAGAGCTTGATCTTGCGATGCCTCGACGTAGATCATCTTCGGCATGGACATCGACGACCTAGCTCGCTTATTCTCCGATGAAGTCGACGCTAGAGCCCGGATTCTTTTTGGACAGCGGAGAGGACTTCGTTGCGGAGCTATGGAGGTGGAGCACCGGATCTACAAAGGTTGTATTTTCGTATCTCTTAGTTAAGTGTTAACTAGTTTTCCTTTTCGCCTAGAAATCTAGCCATCGATCCGTATACTAGCGTTTCTCGGCACCATAATTTTTGAAATTGGCATGGTTGATGCCTTGTGAGACCTCATTAGTGTGCCTAGGAACCCTACAGTGGTATCAGAGCCTAGCTAGAGCCTTAGGTGAAGTCTAGACGGAGTTTGAAGTCCGAACGACCCGAAAACCCAAACCCAAAATAGCTCTCTGTCCTTTTTTCAAAAACTGGGATTTTTCAAAATTAAAAATTACTAAAAAATTCAGCAGGGAAAAATAAGAATTACGATGCAAAAATATTTCGGTGAACAGTAATTAGTGCGGCGGAACCGCGGCAGAAGCTTAGCTTCTGCGGCGGTTCCGCGGCTCTCTGGTGACGTCAGCCCTATATTTTTGCACAGTAATTCCTGATAAATTCTTCTGAGTTTTCTGGGAATTTTTAAAATTTATTCAAGAGTTGAATAATCTGGGATTGTTTTGGGGATTCGGTGTTTCGATCGGAGTATCAAATTTTGTCTGTGTGGCTTTCCGGATAAATTTTAGAATATGTTAAAAAGTTCGACCGGATATAAATACCCAATTTTTCCCCTGTCGGGAAATTTCCAAGTGTTGGATTTTTCCGTAGTTTAACGACGTTCTAAGTAGTGCAAGTAACGCGATGGACCCTCTAGAAGACAACAAACCTTAACTCGATTATGTGACCGTCTTGAACTGCCCTTTGAACCTTCGGGTTTGGGGCAGTACGGCGTGCCACATGTGAGGCGTTGGCTTGACCCTTCTACGGCTGGACCGTTGGTACTGAGGCACGAACGGAATGTTGTTAGACTTATTTCATGTGTTGAGCTGTATCGGGAAAACTTGGGTGTTCGATTGTTCGATCGAAAAGTTTAACATTTTCTGTTTATCTGGAATGGGATACAATAATTGGAATTCACAAAGAGTTATGAGATAACTGAATGAATATTGTAAATCTAGCAATTTAGTCTCACTTGATCGGTTGCCACGGAACTTTGATGTGATCAAAAGTCCGTCGCAATCACGTAGCGTACGCGGATACTCGCCGGGTAAACTTAATAGACAGCCTCACTCCATAGCCCCGACCAAGTGACTGTAGGAGAACCCCGTCGCCGAAAGCATCCGTTTGGGTGCTCGCGGCAGCGGTGTTCCGCCTTGGTGCACTTCGTCGACGGTATCAGGGGTGCAGCCGTCTACTCAAGTTTGGGACGAGCATTCGATCAAATTGTCGGGAATCTTGTTGAATTGCCCGACTTGATATTGAAAAGTGTTTTCGATTTTGAGACTAAAATGCGGGGTTTATAATTGTTAGGCATGCGATGTCTAAGAAATTCATTTGGTCAGGCATGCGATCTCTGAGGTGGTTGCGGATTCCAACTGTTGTAGTTTTACACTTTCTTTTCTGTGACCGTAAGTGTAATATGTGATATCGCCGGTTTCGTTGCTATATGTCAACGACAATTGGGATGCGCATATTTACTTACGTTGATGACATGTGATGTTATGTGTTGCTGGATATGTTATATTGGATCGTCATGTTTGAATAGCCGGGGGTTTTTATGTGAGATGAGTGTTTTTCATTTTCATTCATATAAAAACTTGTATGTAATATTCTTTTATTGGGGCACTTCCATGTTGCGGAAGTTGTCACCCGTTGTATATTATTTACTTTTTCGCACTAGGATAGACCCAAGGAGGGGAGCACAAGTAACCGGGTTCTGGAGTCCAGTGGGAGACCAACTCGAGGAGTCGAGTACGGGTCTCCTAACTCTAGAATTGGTAGGGTTGCTTGCCGCTCTCGTAGGGGTCTAGGGGTGTGGGTTTGGCTATTCATCACGACCGTGGAATCCGTGTTTTATACTGGCTCGTATTGAAAACACAGACGTCTTAGTATATCCAATATTTCATATGATTCTTCTGCTGCGATATCTGTGATGTGATCATGTGATGTTCTGTGATAGATACAGCATATAGTATATATGATATATTATATAGGCGTTACTTATGTTTTACACCCGCGCTAGCCCTGCCCCGCTCTGCCGTTAGTTACCTAACCTAACGGTGCACGAGGGGACATCGAGGCGAATGCGGATGGCATAAGTGTACGTCGTATTTATCTGTGATGTTTAGGTACTTAAATGATGGGACTTCATTAATGTGATTAATGAAATAAAAGAAACCTAAGATGTTGTAGAATCGAATTTCAAAATAAAACAGGTAGCTACAGTTCTTGCTTTGCACAGCGGTATATGAGATATATCCTGCACCTTATTCGATGAGGAAAGGACCGAGATCCCTTCACCGGGAGTGACTCCTTTAGCAATAACTGGCAGATGCTATACACTCGGTTTGTCTTTTGATTGCTTTTAAAAGTTCTGCTTTGCACAGTGATATATATGATATATCCCGCACCTCATTCGACGAGGAAAGGACCGACGATCCCTTCACCGGGAGTGACTCCTTTAGCAAAACTAGAAAAAGCCTCAAAAACACTCCATTTCAAAATTCATTCGATCCTACAACGATATCAAGTTCATTACGCAATAGGTTTTCAGAAAAACCTGTCGTAGCCCTCCGTCATTTCAGATAAGTAGTAGTTAGTATTCGTGCTGCGTTTGTTGGCCTTTGTCAAGGCGCTGTGTGCGGTAGCTAACTGGTGCTTATCTGCTTATGCATATGATGCAGATTGAGTTAGGGTAGTCGTGCGACCTTGTTGGCCTTTGTCAAGGGCCGTGCGGGTGGGTTTAATTCAATCAGGAAATGACGGGTTGAACTTGACTAGCATCCTATGGTTTGTTGGCCTTTGTCAAGGTCATAGGAGGTTAGGGGCAAAATATTATCGGGAATTTCAAGTGTTGAAATTTGCAATGAGATTGCATACCTTCTATGAGATAGTTGGATCCCGATACCCGCTGCGAGTAAGAGTTACTCCTGGGAGAGTTTTACATATTACAATTAGCCGATCAAGTAGGTGTCTAGAAAGGTGTTAACGAGGTTAAGCCTCTGGGAAAACGAGGTTTACATTAATTAGGTTCGTGCGAAAGCACGGGGGACCTCCCTCAAAGTACCGACACTGGCCTGGCTGAAAGATTGGCGAACTTGTAGTGTGTAATTAATCCCGGCTAGTCTTTCCTTTTAGGGTTTGAAGGAAGATTTGATAAAAAGCAGTGGGAGCCATCTTGATTAGATAAAATAAAAACCAATCTATTCTTGACAGAGCGCACGCTGAGTGTTTTCTTCTCTCTCTCTCCTGGTAGCGACCATATCATGCCTTAATCAAGATAATAATACGGAATATTGACCGAACCCACTTGTTATACTGAGCTGGGGAACGTTGGTCCCGCTCCAACTTATAAATGTTATAAGACAGAGCAGGAAATAGGGGATTACCAGAATTCCCGTACCGCCCAAACGAAGAAAGTGCATGCTGATGCATCATCTTCGGGTGTGTTCATTACAGAGAACTGTTTCGCAGTATCCTCTGCGTCCTGGGTATTTGATACCAGATCAGGATCCCAGATATGTAATCTGTTACATAGGGCTACAGAAAGGTAGAGAACTGAGAACGGGTGATAAGTTTCATGAGGCAGAAAACGGGGCAAGTGTTGCAGCCAAGTCTGTTGGTCACTGTCACCCTGTATTACGAATACATTGATTCTGAACGAATGTTATTAGATACCGAACCTGATATACAAAATCATATCTGTCTCTTTATTAGTAAAGAAACGATATAATTTTGTATTGTTGGATAATGTTTTGAACATTTCCTATATCAAAAGTTGATCGGTTCAGGCACGTTATCTAAAAGCATTAATGTTCTAAATCAAACTACAGTTCTTAGTATACTGAACACACACAAGAGGAAAAGTTCAGAAATGAACGAATCCTTCTTGAGGTATTGTAGACTAGGTCATATCAATGCGACCCGACTAGCTAGAGTTACATAAAGATGCATATTTAAATTAGTTTAAATTTACATCTTGTGAAACTCGCCGGTCATGTCACAAAGATAAGATGACCACAGCTCCGTTTACTGGAAACAGAGAAAGAGTTAATGAACTCTTGGGATGATACATATTGATGTATGTAGGTCCCCTGTCTACACATGCCAAGACCGGTTCTTTGTACTTCATTACATTCTCTGATGATCTTTCGAGATTCAGACCTATGTTCCTGTTGAAACACAAGTTTGAACCTTTTGAGATATTCACAGAATATAAGTTAGAAGTAGAGAACCAAATACGGGTAAAAGTATTATGTCCTATGATGAGATCAAGGAGGAGAATACTTGAGCACCAAATTCTTGGACTTTTCTAAAGGAGAATGAGATTCTCTCTCAGCATTACTCCTCCGCATACACCATAGCACAATGGTATATCGGGGTGGAGCAATCACACCCTATATGATAAGGTGTGCTCTATAATGAGTACTGCCGAGTTACCTTTTTCCTTTTGGGAGTTATGCACTTATGAAGTTGCATACCTATTGAATAGGGTTCGAATCAAATCAGTTGCCTACCATTTCATATGTGATATGGAAAGGGAAGAGCCCATGTCTTAAGCTACTTAAGATTTGGGATTGTCCGGCCTATGTCTAAAAGCAAAATCTGGACAAGCTCGAGACAAGATCTGTTATGTAGGACTGGAAAGGTTCCAGCTATACAAAATACAGCTGATGATTTGATAGAACCAAAGGATTCAATAGTTACCAACGAACCTCAGCCTCTCCGCCGATCTAGTAGGGTTCCTCACCCACCCGAGAGATACTTCGGTTGCTCTATGACAGTGGGAGCGAGGATTGCATCATGAGATGATGACCCAACTAGTTTCGAGCTGGCCATCAGGAGTGGGACTCTGTAAGAATGGCTGGATGCTTAGCGATCTGAGATGGAATCCTTATACACCAACAAAGTATGGACTTTCGTTGCTATATCTGAAAGGTTAAATCCCCATCAGAAGCAAGTATATCTTGAGAAGATTACTTGGTGTACATCGAAAAGTTGAGACTTTCAAAGCTAGACTTGTTAAAAGTGTGCATCATTGACCAGGTGTGGATAATGATGAAACCTTTTCCAGTACCTATGCTTAAGTCCATCCAGATACTACTTGCCACAGCTACATACCATGACTACGATATCTGGTGGTTGGGTGTCATGACTGCTTTTCTAAATGATGATTTGGAAGAAAGCGTCTATAAGTACACAGCCAGAGGGCTTCGTAGACAGTGGGAGCAGCGGAAACGTGTGCAAGATGTTTTATAGGATAAAGCAGGCATCGCGGAGTTGGAACGTCTGTTTTGATGAAGTAGTCAAAGAGTTTGACATCATCAAAATGGTAGATGAACCTTGTATAAACAAAAAGGTAGTAGGGAGTATGGTAATGATCCTCATAGAGTACGTGAATGACATACTCTTGATGGGGAAGGAGTTTCCTATGCTACGCTCGGTCAATCTCCGTTTATCACAATGATTCTCCATATAGGATCATAATGATACCTACTAACTCCTGGATTTTGGATCTATGAGATAGATCTAAATGGATGTTAGGATTCTCACTTGTCGAAGTGAGATGGTATCACATGATCCTAGGTAGAATCACTGGAAGGGTTCCAGGGTGATAATGACGACTGAATGTCAGTCACAGGCATTGTCTTTACCCTCAGTGGAGGGACGGTATGTTGGAAGAGTTCCAAGCTAGATACCGTGACATACTAGATGATAAAGGCAGGATACATCGCTACTTAAGATGCTACCAAAGAGGCTGTTTGGGTGTATATTGGTTCATGAGATGAACTATGTTCCTCCCATTGTGTGACAATGGAGTTATGGCTTATGCCAAGGAACGCCGGTCCCATCAGTGATCCAGACATATTCTAAGGCAGTGTCACCTGATCATGGAGATGGATGATCTCCAGGGTGATCGAGGTTTGGAGAGTAGACTCAGAGGACAACACAGCGGATCCACTCACAAAGGCCCGTTCCCAGAGAGAGACTTTTATGGGATGGTTGAGTATGAGATACTACAACCACTGCTACAGATGGCCCTAGTGCAAGTGGGAGATTGTTAGTTATATGTATGCCCTAGAGGCCATTACTGTACATAGGATGTATATTGTAGTGGATGCTGGGACATATATAGGGAGGACTTTCTTGCTCGACATGATAGTATGCTATCTGGTTGATCTTTACCTTAACGTGTATGCTGATTGTCTCTCTGTTACATGTTGGTAAAGCCCTTAGGATCTGTACTTGACTACCTAGACTATGATGCGGATCATACTAGTGGGGATATAGTAGTCCATAAGTACATCCTTCAAAGTCCCTAGTCGTGGGTATATCGAGACGGGGCATCGATATACCAGAGTAGACTAGCGTATACCTTCTCGACCCATACAGATGGGCGATGGATGATCCCATATCCATCGGTGTTTGACATCAGAGATGGTATACGGGTGCTCAGTAGAGACTGGGTATACTGGACGGACTCGCCGAGAACTCCTAGATGGTATTATACCTTACGTCAGATGGCAGTTCTCCGGTGACACTGGTACAGAGTAGTCTGTTGACCCGAGATCGTCATAGAGTCTTGTGTGGTTCCCACTGTGCTTTGATTTCCATCTTACCACGTCCAAGAGGGCGTGCAAAACGGTGGTTTTTGGGTACAGTCTCGAGTCACATGGAGGCAATGAGCGATAGGAGGGGATTCGTCTCTCCCGGTATAGGGAGTTGATGTTGCGCTGTGTTCGATTGGCTATAACAGGAAATCCCTGGCCAGGGTTGCTGAGATTTACTGGTAAGTGTTACCGGTAGTTTCTCGAACAGTTATAGACCTCATATCGACACGACTTATCGAGCTATTGGGGTCTGACGTTTACCACCCCTAGGCGAGATATGCGACATATCAGACGATCAGACCGGACTGTACGGTAGTGTTACTGGTTGGATTCACTGGAGTGTGAGCGGGCTTGCTCGTCGATCTTCAGATCGCTCAATACCCGGGTGGCCGTTACGTTTAGCAGACCGCTTGCGGCTTGTGGGTGTTTGATATGATCATCGCCTGCTGCCGGCGTATTGACGAGTCTTTAGAGTCCTACACAGAGGTTTCCTGGCTCAAGCGAAACGAAATAGGAGCGCATATGAGATATGTGCGGGACCGAGAATAATGCGTGTATGTGATACCGTATTCCATTCTCACGATGAATGTATCGATTAGGTTATATGCGATATACCCTAGTTATCGAATCAAAGGTTGATTCGATAAGCCGATACATAGGATACTGGTCGGTTATATGCGATATGACCGGATCGTTAAATCAAGTGTTGATTTAATGATTTAATGTATAATTATATATTTGATATATTACTTTGCATTAACTAGTATTGGTTCACTTTAAATGGATTTTCTCACTCGGGTGTGCGCATTGCATATGCGATATGATTTTTGTGCACTTGATTGTATCATGTTTGATGATACATATCTTTTTTGTTAAGTGTAATGAATTAAAACTAGGTTAAGTAAATGATTAGGGTTTTCTTTTATTCATTCATTTATCTTTTCATTTGCATTTAAAAGATAAATGAGAAAAGGAAAAGAAGTGAAAAATGGTGGCTAGTTTTGTTTTCAACATGAAGCTTCATGAAGCTTTCATTAAGTCACCATTTTTGTCTCATCTCCTTAACCCTAACCATTCTTTAACCTTGGTCAATTCTCTACACTTAACTTGGGTTATGTTATGATAAGAATGGATTATTCTTTTCTTTTTTAATAATCTTATCATATCATTTCTTCTTCTTCTTCCTTCAACTCAAGAAGAAAAACCTAGACTACATCAATGGTGGATTGATGATATGAGTGAGAAATCCAAATCTAAAGTCTACCCACTTCCTATTTCCTCATCCTCTACCTCTTGCCAAGTAGTAGAGTGTGTTTCCTTCACAAGTTTCTTGACTTGGTGAAGTGAGAGCTTGATCTTGCGATGCCTCGACGTAGATCATCTTCGGCATGGACATCGACGACCTAGCTCGCTTATTCTCCGATGAAGTCGACGCTAGAGCCCGGATTCTTTTTGGACAGCGGAGAGGACTTCGTTGCGGAGCTATGGAGGTGGAGCACCAGATCTACAAAGGTTGTATTTCCGTATCTCTTAGTTAAGTATTAACTAGTTTGCCTTTTCGCCTAGACATCTTGCCATCGATCCGTATACTAGCGTTTCTCGGCACCATACTTTTTGAAATTGGCATGGTTGATGCCTTGTGAGACCTCATTAGTGTGCCTAGGAACCCTACATTTATCACCCGGGCAAGGAGAATGTGGTAGCTGATGCTTTGAGTCGTAGGCCCAGGGGTAGCTTGTCCCAGTTGAATGGAGTTCAGCGACAGTCTTCTGCAGATTGGCAAATCTTATGCGATGGTAGAGTACAGTTTGAGTTCACTCCCACTGTGGGGACAGCTTGCTCATGTCCGCGCCCGTCCACTTCTACTTGATAATATCTGTAAGGCGCAACCCGGTGATGCCCGTTTGTCTGAGATTCTTGAGCTTGTTCGGTAGGGTACAGATTCAGAGTTCTTGATTGATGACCAGGGTGTGCTACGTTACGGGACTCGTTTGTGTGTACCAGATATTGATGGGTTGAGACGCAAGATCCTAGAGCAGGCACATCAGTCGGCCCTTAGCGTTCATCCAGGTTCCACCAAGATGTACCGTGACTTGAAAGACATTTACTGGTAGGAAGGGATGAAGCGCGATGTTTCGGACTTCGTTTCGAGGTGCCTAACTTGTCAGCAAGTCAAGGCTGAGCATTAGAGATCGGCTGGAGAGTTGCAGCCTTTACCCATTCCTGGGTGGAAATGGGAGCATATTTCTATGGACTTTCTTATGGGTCTACCCAGGACCAGTCGGGGGTATGACTCCATTTGGGTTATTGTTGACCGGTTGACGAAAGCGGCTCACTTCCTTCCAGTGAAGACCACTTTCAGTTATGCTCAGTATGCTCAGTTGTATATAGATGAGATTGTGCGTTTGCACGGCGTTCCCACATGCATTGTATCCGACAGGGGCACCCAGTTTACTAGCCGTCTTTGGCAGAAGCTTCAGGAAGCTTTGGGTACCCGGTTGAGTTTTAGCATCGCTTTCCATCCGCAGACCGATGGTTAGTCAGACCGGACTATACAGACTCTAAAGGATATACTTCGGGCATGTGTGCTTGATTTTGGTGGTAGTTGGTGTTGGAGATAGTGCCCTCAGAGTCAATTATTAGGTCACAGGTACGTGATTGCAATGATTGATGGAGGACCTATCCCGGTAGGACAGTCTTACTCGAGATGATAGTATGCTATCTGGTTTACCTTTATCATCGTGTACTGTTTTAGGTGACCTGACGAGTTGCTATTGCACATTGATAGAGCCCCTAGGATTCTTGCTTGACCACCAGCAGTATGAGGGCGATCATATAAGTGGGAGCTGGGGGTCTATAAGCACATCCTTAAAAGGTCCCTAGTCGTGGGAGATTCGAGACAGGGCATCGTTTCACCAGAGTAGACTAGTGTATACAGTCGAGACCCCGACGAGGGGCGGTGGCCGGTCTCACAAGCCACTGGTGTCAGTTGGATCACCTAAGATGTATACAGGTGCTTATTGGGTTATGAGTACACCGGACAGGACTCGCCGGGAACATGCCAGTTGGTCATATACCAGACGTCAGATGGCAGTTCCCTGGTGACATATGTACAGGTTAGTTCATCGACCTGGGGATCGTCATTTATCTTGTGTGAGTTCCCACTGTACTTTGATTACTACCCTACCACGGCTCAAAGCAGTCGTGCAAACAGGTTTTAGTTGGGTACAGTCCCGAGCCACATGGAGGAAGTGAGCGTATCTTCAGGGGTTCGTCTCTCCCGGTATTGGGGGTGAGGTCGTGCTGTGTCTAGGAGAGCCATTACACGAAGCCCTCGGCCGAGGCAAGGAGATTTACTGGTAGGTATTCCAGTAGTATCTCAGGGTGTTCTGGGCTACAGTCCGACACGACTTGTACCGCTTTTGGGGGTCTGACTTTTACCAACCCCCTAGGCCCGCCATACGATGCTCATAGACGAACGGACCGGACTGTACGGATATAGTCACTGATAGGCTCAGTAGGGTGTCAGGCTGAGTTCGCTCACAGATGTCCCTTTTGGTCAATACCTGGTAGCCCGTTATGTATTGGCTTATACCTCTAACGTGCTAGCGGTTAAATCCGCAACCAAGGTGCTGACGAGTCTTTAGAGTCCTCCACATTCAGTTACTCAGCTTTCGGGCGAAAGGTTGTAGAGGCCGTATGGAGATATGGCAAGGTCCGATCAGATACGTGCGGTATTGCACGGATCAGGATCGGACAGTTTGTACTACAGGCCGTATGATTATATGGCAGGGTTCGATCAGATACGTGCGGCATTGCACGGATCAGGATCGAACAGATATTACTAGCCGGTTTTGGTATAAGCCGGATTCTAGTATAGTACAGTGTAGATTTTGTCTCATTGCATTTGTATTTCAGTCGAAATACAGATGCGGGTGTGTATGCACAGTTTCGGGGTTTTCCTGTAATTTATTACGGGACCAATTTTCTGGAGTTGCCAGTTTGCTTTCCGTTTCGGATGATTTCCATTGTTCCGTTCATTGGCCGAAGATTGGTGGAGGAGGGCTTATTTGCATTGTTGCAAATAAGTGTTTGTGGAAGGGGGTCTTTGCTTATTGTTTGTATCATGATGGTTTTCATGATATGCACCATCCCTTGACTTTCCTTTTTCATGATAGCTTGACTTTTAGTGGTCATGATGGTTGTTGATGGTTGGAGTTGTGTGTGGTTTTGCTTATGATCATATTCTTTCATGATTGGTTTTTGATGCCTTGCATTATTGTTCATGCCACTCACTCCCTCATGGTATTCTATCTCATTCTCTCCCTCCCTCACTTGAGATGGCCGGCCATGTATAGGAGGGGGCTGCCCATTATTGTTGGAGTGGGATTTGTTGTTCATTTCATGCACCAAAATTCTCCAAGCTCCTCCATATACTTCTTGTTTTCATCCCTCCATCAAAAGGCAATTCCGATAACCCCAAATGAGAAACAAGCCTCTACATGACATTCTACAGTAAATCTTGGGCACGTCGAGTAACCGGCTTCGTGCCCGAGTTGCCTCGCCATTGAGGTGGGAGCCCGTAAAAGAAGTAGGCGATGTGGTGCACTTCCGGTGATGAGGAGGAGACGGGACATTCCGCAGGAGATCGGGACGATGACGAGAAGACCGGAGGACTTGGATCGTCGGTATATCTCTATTCCCTTTCTTGCAGTTAGCTAGGACAAATTAGTGGTTCGATCCGGGTCTTAGTGCGCGGCGGTTTGCCAGTTCAAGAAAAAATTAAGTTTATCACCGCTTCCGCATTTGGCCGTCGAATTGACGGCCGGGGCGCCGCCGTGCACTTACAGTGGTATCAGAGCCACGCCATTAACTTAGTCTAGCTTGGTTTAATGTGTTTTACATTTCCGATCGACCAAAATTCCAAAAACCACATTTTGATCACATCAGTTTTCTGTTGGAAATTTTTGGTGTCGAAAAATTTTTCAGGTTGCATAAAAGTTCTGTGCTGAAAGATCTAAGACTACTGGAAAAATTCAAGACACTAATCTCTTCAGGGGAGCGCGGAACCGCGGCAAAACCCTACTTGTTGCCGCGGTTCCGCCGCAGTATGAAGGGTTCTGTGGGTCGGGTTTTTACAGTGGGCTTCTGTGGTGAAAATTGGGGTTTTGGAATATTAATTTTGGGCCCAGAATTTCTTGATGTGCTACAGTAGTACTTGGGGGCCCACTTGTTAAAGTTTGATCGATCGGATATTTTAAACACATTATTTCACAGTATTTACATTATATCTGCGACCGTGAATGTCACTTGATCGGTAAATCCGGTCTAACTGCTATAGCCCGGTTTGACGGATTTGCGAACGTGACTTTCACGTTGATGTTCTGTTTTTGCTGTGATGTTGCGGATCGGTCATGGGGATAGCCTGGATGCAATGCTAGTACAGTTGTGGTTGTATTATGTACATTTGATATTGCGGGGCGAGCGTCCGACATGTGGACTGCCGTCACTGCCTGTTTGTATTATTATTTTGGGGCACGGCCAGGTTGCAGTCGATGTACCCGTTGTATGTATATTTTACTTTCTGTACTAGGATTACCCCGCGGAGGGGTGCACGGATAGCCGGGTTCTAGAGGGCAACAAGCCCGCATCTCATGGCATTGAGACGGAGGGGGCTTCACTCTAGAATTGGCGGGCTATTCCCCGCACTCGTAGGGGGTACAGGTTGACCCAGGAGGGGTGCCTAAGTTACCGGATTCCGTGAAGTGCTGGGTGGTCCATTCACGTTGCTGAAGGGGGTTGCCTCGCTTCAGGTTTTGGCGGGTGACTTGCCGCGCCTGTAGGGGTCTAGGTTTTCATTGCACAGGCTATCCACACGACCAGGGGAACGTCGGGTTTCAGCAGTGGCTCTGTGAAACCCGGGGATCCCAGATATCTGTATTGTTTCTGTGATGCTGTACATTTCTGTGATGTTGCATTTTATTCACGCCTTGAGCGAAATATAATATATTGGTATATATATTAGTAGATGTTGTATATGTTTTGCATCCGCGCTAGTCCAGTCCCCGATCTGTCGTTAGTTAGCTAACCTAACGGGTAATGACGGGACCCAGTGGCGAATGCGGATGGCATATACGTACATCAGTATATTTTCGTTCTTTTTGGTGTGATCAATTGATGGGACTGCGTTGATTCGGATCAATGCAAGTTAAAAAAAAACCTAATCTGATGTTGTTGGAACACTTTTCAAAAAGCTGTTATTGCAAGGACGTTCACTTTTGTTTTGCATCGCGGTATTCATTTAGAATATCCTGCTCCTCAGTCGACGAGGCAAGGGCCGAGATCCCTTCACCGGGAGTGACCCCTTGTGTAAGTCCATGCTACCTCTCCCGGTACTTTCGGGAATGCGGAATTTGGTAAAAAACGATTTTCTTAAAGATGGTAACATGGACCTAAAACCCGGATCTTGGTTAAACATCTATCTAACATCCTAACTAAGAGATTCTAGCTACTCGGTTAGGGGGTTATACCTAGATTGTCTTGAACTCCTTCTCTTCAAGCTCCGATGGTGGTCCGATGGCTCCTTCTCGTCGTCTCCGTACGCCGAAGATAGATCCACTTGAAAGCTCCAACCTTTAGCTCCTTCTTCGTTCTTTGAAGAAACTAGTTCACTTGGTTTGCTAAACCTAGTGAACTAGAATGAGTAGAGAGGAAATAGAATGGGATTTTATCTATGGTTCTTGATTCTCAACTCATGAGACAAGAGAACCATAGATCAAGAGAGGGAGCAAGAGGTTGAGGGTGAGAGCAAGAGGAGAGCTCAAGAACAAGAGAGAGAATGAGCAAGAAAGAATGAGCAAGTATTTTGTCTCTCACCCTCTCATAATCCAAAGCAATGATAACTCATCATATTAACAAAAGTCTTATGTGATGGTTTGAAGCAACCACAACCATATCATTTCATGCACTCATTTTACACAAATGAGCAAGTAAACAAAAGTCTTTGCCATGAAATGATGGCTATGGTTATCATGATGGTCAACTAGTCAAGCCTAGTCAACCGGTCAACCGGTCAACAAGTCAACAAAAGTCAACAAGTCAACAAGTCAACAAAAGTCAACAAGTCAACAACCATATCACCATAATACTTAATTAATATAATAGTTAATCACATATCATATTCTCATTAGGGTTGAGTATAAAGTCAAATAGTCAACGGTCAACTGTCAACAACCCTAATGAGAATCCGCTGCCTCTACCTCCCTGTCAACTGTGCATACACACCCGCATCCGCGTTCCGAGGAACACGAATGCAAACTGGATAAATCCAATCCCATAAGGTACACTAGGATCTGGCTTAAACCAAAGCCCGCTAGTGTAAACTGTCCGGACACTGTACGTGCACAAGTGCACGGATGTGACCGAACCCTGTCGCAAAACCATGCGACCTGTCGCAATACCATGCGACCTCTACTCTTTTGCCTAAAGGCGAAAAGCTTTCTGTGTGGGACTCTAAAGACTCGACACTATGCTGGCAGTGGGTTTAACCACAGACCGCAAGCGGCACTAGCTGTGCGTAACGGTCCCCAGGTAATGCCGACAAGAAGACGGACGAGGCGAAACCCATCTGAACTCCTACTGAGCCTGAGTGTGACATTCTCCGTACAGTCCGGTCTGTTCGTCTGATACATCGCATGGCGGGCCTAGGGGGCGGTAAACGTCAGTCCCCCAATAGCGGTACAAGTCGTGCCGGAGCGAAGCCCAAAACACCCTGAGATAACACTGGAAACCTACCAGTATATCTCGATTGCCCTGGCCAGGGACTACTCGTGTAATGGCTCTCCTTGACACAGCGCGATGTCAACCCCCAATACCGGGAGAGACGAATCCTGTCTAACCGTCACTGCCTCCAAGTGCTTCGGGACTGCACCCAACCACTACCTGTTTGCACGACTCCTTTGAGCCGTGGTAGGGTAGTGATCAAAGTACAGTGGGAACACACTTGAGGCGAAGTGACAGTGTCAAGTCAGCGGACTAAGCTGTACTCATGTCACCTGGGAACTGATAACTGACGATAGGTATAATACCAACTAGTCAGTTCCCGACGAGTCCTGTCCAGTGTACCCGTAACCTAACGAGCACCCGCATACTATCTCAAGTACGACGTACTAACGGCTGTGGGACAGACCGTCTCCCACACTGGGATGAGAAGCGCATGCGCTGGTCTACTCCGGAGTATCGATGCCCTGTCTCGATAGTCCTGCGACCAGGGACCTTCATAAGGATGTGCTTATAGATTACCCAGCCCCACTGGTGTGACGGCCATCACATCGCTGGTAATCAAGCAAAGATCCTAAGGGCTCTACTAATGTGTATAGGCGATATACAAAATAAACACATGTACACATTGAAGTAGAAACAAACCAAGTAGCATACTACTATTTTGAGCAAGATTGTATATACAAGGTGAATATCCCAAGCATCCATTAAGTAATATACAAACTAGTATGATACAGTAATGGCCTCTAGGGCATATACACTAACAATCTCCCACTTGCACTAAGGCCATGTACTGGCGTATCGAAGACCTATCATCTCGATCAGCCGCTCGAACTGAGTCTGGGGCAGGGCCTTGGTGAATGGATCAGCAGTGTTATCTTCTGAAGCGACTCTCCGAACCTCGATCTCCTGGCGATCTACGATCTCCCTGATCAGGTGATACCGCCTCAAGATGTGCCTGGATTTCTGATGGGACCTGGGTTCCTTCGCTAAAGCTATAGCCCCGTTGTTGTCGCAATACAAAGGTATTGGATCAACAATGGACGGAACCACCTGAAGTTCTTTCAAGAACTTCCTTATCCAGACAGCTTCTTTTGCGGCATCAGATGCAGCGATGTATTCCGCTTCCATCGTCGAGTCTGCAACGGTTTCTTGTTTGGAACTCTTCCAACACACCGCCCCTCCATTGAGGGTAAAGACAAAACCCGACATGGACTTGGAATCATCCTTGTCACTCTGGAAGCTGGAGTCAGCAAAGGCCTCGATCTGGAGGTCTTTTCCGCCATACACCAAGAACATCTCCTTAGTCCTTCTCAGGTACTTGAGAATGTTCTTTACCGCTATCCAGTGTTTCTCCCCAGGGTTTGACTGATACCGGCTTACCACACTCAGTGCATAAGCTACATCCGGTCTGGTACATAACATCGCATACATTATAGAGCCTACCGCAGAAGCGTAGGGTATAATAGACATGCGATCCCTCTCCAAATCAGTCTTGGGAGACATCTCTTTAGAGAGGGTGATCCCGTGACAAGCCGGTAGGTTACCGCGCTTGGAATCTTCCATACTGAATCTCTTCAGTATGGTGTCGATGTACCTGGACTGAGAAAGTCCTAATATCCTCTTGGATCTGTCACGGTAGATCCGGATACCCAGAATGTACGAGGCATCACCCAGGTCTTTCATGGAGAACCTGTGTGACAAGAACCCCTTGACAGATTGTAGCATGGGAATGTCATTTCCTATTAAGAGAATGTCATCCACGTATAAAACGAGGAATACTACAGTTCTCGCTACAAATCTACTATAGATGCATGGTTCATCTGGATTCTTGATAAAGCCAAAATCTTTGACCGTCTCATCAAAGCAGATGTTCCAACTCCGCGATGCCTGCTTTAGTCCATAGATGGACTTAAGCAACTTGCACACCTTTCCGCTGCTCCCACTCTGAATGAAACCCTCTGGCTGGTCCATATAGACACACTCCTCTAAATTTCCATTTAGAAAAGCTGTCTTTACGTCCATTTGCCAGATCTCATAATCGTGGAAGGCAGCAATGGCAAGAAGGATCCGAATGGATTTCAGCATGGCTACTGGAGAAAAGGTTTCGTCGTAGTCCAAGCCAGGTCTTTGACGAAAACCCTTTGCTACCAGCCTAGCTTTATAGGTCTCAACCTGTCCATCTACACCAATCTTCCTTTTGAAGATCCACTTGCATCGTACGGGTTTTATCCCGTCTGGAGCAATGTCCAACGTCCATACCTTGTTGGTGTACATGGACTCCATTTCGGTCCGTATTGCATCCAGCCATTTCACTGAGTCAACGCTCTGAACGGCCTGCTGGAAGCTAGTAGGCTCATCATAATCTATGATGCAATCCTCTCTATCCCCGTCTATGAGAAAACCGTAGTATCTCTCGGGCGGATGAGTCTGCCTACTACTCCTGCGGAGCGGCGTAGGAATGTCCTGTTCTTCCGAACCCTCTGGTTCCACTAAACTCTCAGTAATAGTCCGTGGTTCTGGAATTTCTTCCAGTTCTACTGCGCTCCCACTTATTTCTTTTTCTATGAATTGGTGTTGTAGAAAGTGGGCATGACGAGAAACAAGAACTTTTTGTTCCTCTTCACAGTAGAAGAAATATCCCTTGGAATTCTTTGGATATCTCACAAACTTGCACAGTACTGAGCGTGACTCGAGCTTATCCGCATGCTGCTTTTTGACAAAAGCTGGACTTCCCCATATCTTAATGTGATTAAGATGGGGTCTCTTCCCACACCACATCTCAAATGGCGTGGTAGGCACAGTCTTAGTGGGAACTCGGTTCAAAAGGTATGCGGCTGATTCTAGCGCATATCCCCAGAATGATCGCGGCAACTCAGCGTTACTCATCATGGACCGCACCATATCCAATAGGGTGCGGTTCCGTCTCTCCGATACACCGTTATGTTGCGGGGTGTAAGGAGGAGTAAGCTGAGAGAGAATTCCGTTCTCTTTTAAATAGTCCAGGAACTCGGCACTTAAGTATTCTCCACCTCGATCCGATCTTAGAATCTTAATACTTTTGCCGGTCTGTTTCTCTACTTCATTCTTATACTCCTGGAATTTTCCAAAGGCCTCGGACTTATGTTTCATCAAGAAGACATAACCGTATCTTGAGAAGTCATCCGTAAAAGTAATGAAGTAAGAATGTCCGCTTCGGGCATGTGTAGACATTGGACTGCACACGTCACTGTGTACGAGTCCCAAGAGCTCGCTCGCTCTTACTCCATGTCCAGTAAACGGAGTCTTTGTCATCTTTCCTTTGAGACAGGATTGACAAGTGGCATACGACTGATATTCGAACGCATTCAAATACCCTTCTGTATGTAACTTCGTCAACCTTCTCTCATTGATGTGACCCAATCTACAATGCCATAAGAAAGTCTGATTTATTTCTGGGGACTTTCTTTTGTGTGTATTCTGGACATTAAAAATCTGTGGTTGATTTAACACGTATATACCATTACTCAAAGTACCTGACCCAATCAAAACTTGATTAAGGTGAATGTTTACAACATTACTTACAAACGCAAATTCATAACCTTTTTTAGAAACTAAAGATACAGAAATGATATTACAAGTTGCGTTGGGTACAAAAAAGCAATTACGCAAAACCAAAACATGTCCATCTGACATTCCCAGGTGATAGTCCCCCACGGCTTTAGCATCCATGCTAGCTCCGTTCGCAACTCTGAGGGTCATGTCACCTGCCTTCAAAACCCTACGGTTTCTCAACGCCTGCAAAGAATTACAGATATGAGATCCTGATCCGGTATCCAATACCCAGGATGTAGAGTTTATTGAAAGACAGTTTTCAATAACATACACACCTGAAGCTGAAGCTGCAACCTGCTTCAATTCCTGTGTTCTGGCCTTCCAGGCCCTGCAATCATTCTTCCAGTGTCCTTTCTTATGACAATAGAAGCATTCTTCCATGTCCACAAGCTTCCCCGCTATCTTTGTTGCTTTTGCTTTTCCCTTCGTATCCACTTTACTAACACCGCCCCTTGGTTTGGCGGGGGCCTTCTTCTTCTTTCCCTTGGCTTTCGCCTTGGACCTAGAAGAAGATGATCCTCCTACAAACAAAGTGGATGTATCCCTACCTTTCTGTAGGGTGCCCTCTGCGCTCCTCAGCATGTTGAGGAGCTCTGAAAGTTCAACCTCTTTTTCTTGTAGGTTGAAGTTCAGTATGAACTGGGCGTAAGTGGAAGGAAGGGACTGGAGAACTATATCTGTATATAGCTCACTCTCTAATGTGATCCCTAGGTCAGCGAGCTCCTCAATGTAGCCGATCATCTTTAGCACGTGCTCGGCTACTGATGATCCGACGGCCATTCTTGTCGAAAATAACTTTTTCGACGCTTCGTATCTTGCGATACGAGATTGCTCTCCATACAGTTCTTTTGTATGAAGCAATATGGATTCCATGTCCATATTCTCATGCCTCCTCTGATGTTCGTTGTCCATCGAGGCAAGCAGGAGGCACTTGGCCTTCGCGCTATCAATCTCCCAAGTCTTGCGGATTTCCTTATCCGCGACATTGGAAGTTGGACCAGGGACAGGGGGAGCTTTGGTGGTAAGAAGATACCCCAGCTTGTCATAAGTGATTGCTATCTTGACATTCATGAGCCAATCTTTGTAGTTTGGCCCTGTCAGTTTGTTTTTATCTAGGAGTAACTTAAGTCCAGTCATGTTGATTTGGTCGCTGCAATTAGGAGAGAGAAGAAGAAACACTCAGCATGATGCTCTTGCAAGTTTAGAGTGGTTTTTAGTTTGTCTAAACAGGATGGCTCCCACTGTTTCTCGAATCCCTCCTCAAACCATAAAGGAAGAATTAGCCGGGATCAATCCCGCCGCACAATACTTGCTTAACCGTTCAGCTAGGCCGGTGTCGGTACTTCGAGGGTGGTTTTCCAACGCTTTCGCGAAGTTCCTTAATTAGAGAACCTCTTTTCCCTGGGGGCGTAGCCCCGCTAACACCTTTCTAGGCACCTACTAGGTTTATAGCATTGATCGATTAGTGAGAAATTTCCCGAGGAGTAGCATATACTCACAGTAGGATCGGGATCCAAATATCATTGCGTGACGAAACTGAAGGAATCCTACCAGAATCATCACACTCCAAATGGTATGCAAATCTAGCAAGTTTCAGTACTTATGAAACTCCCGATGTGGATTTTTGCCCCATGCTCTTATGACCTTGACTTTGGCCAAAATATCATAAGTCACATGTCAAGTTCTACCCGTCATTATCCAGGTTAATTTGGATCCATCCGTACCTACCCTTGACTTTGGCCAAAATGGCAGTACGACTGTCCCAAACCAACGCATCTATCTATGCTACACATGAACACCCAATAGCTACCAATCACTGTGCCTTGACTTTGGCCAACATACACAGCTTGAATACTATTGACTATTCATGTGAAACGACGGAGGGCTACGGATGGTTTTGGCAAAACCGTGAACGTAGTGAACTTGATATGGTCGATGGAACGAGATAGCTTTTAAAAGGAGTGGCTCAAGCTCCGCATTTAAAAGTTGTTTTTGAAAAGAACCGAGTGGTTTTTCGAAAGTGTTCCAACGACTTTAACTTGGTTTATTATCTTGCATTTGTTCTTTTAATGCGTGATATTCTTGCATTAGTTCTTTTAATGCGTCCCATCATTTAATCCTACCATTGCAGAAAACAACCAAAATATGACGTACGCTTATGCCATTCGCATTCGCCACGGGGCCCCGTCATTACCCGTTAGGTTACTTAACTAACGACAGAGCGGGGGCTGGGCTAGCGCGTCTGTAAAACATAAGCAACGCCTAAATAATATCATATATAGATATACTGCAATGATAAACATTTCAGATCACAGATAAATACATTGGATATACTAGGAATCTGTAATTTGTACGAGCCCGTAACAAAAACAGATTACACGGTCGCGGTGAATAGCCAATACCCCACCCAAGACCCCTACGGGTGCGGCAAACTACCCGCCAAGTACCCGAAGCGTAGCAACCTCCCTCATCTCCATGAGTAGGCCACTCGACACTTCGGCATACCCGGTAGTTTGTGCACCCCTCCATGGGTCTATCCTAGGAGCAAAAACAGTAAAAAGAAATTATACAATGACGGCTACAACCCAGACCCGGTTGTGCGGCCATACAAATAATTATTACATCAATTTACAAATTTACATGAATTGCAAGAAAAGAAAACTCTCGTCTCACAACCCCCGGCTATTCACCCGCGACAATCCAACATATTTATATACACATTCCAGCACATTACAGATCACAGATTTGTATAACCCCCACTAATCGACATATAGCGATTAGTAGACGTTCAATACAAATATCACATTACAGAAAACACGTTAGCTTAAGTCTTTTAGAAGTTCGATCAAAAATACGGATTTTCGGGACCCCAAAATGAAATTTTCGTTCTGGAAAATCTGGGTTGAAAATATATATTCTAAAAATCCCAAAATACCCCAATGACCAAACTGCAGAAAAGAAAACCGTTGAACGAGTCAACTCGGCCGCGTTTCCGCGGCGGGAGAGTGCTCCCGCCGCGGAAGCGCGGCGCTTTGATCGTTTCAGCGGCCCAAATTTTTGCAGTATCTTTAAAAAAGGCTGAGTCGATTTTTGGTGTTTTTCAAAAAAGTTTTCCAGCACTTTTAAAATCGACAGAAAGTTTAAAATTCCGGGGTTCGTTTCGGGACTTTTTCGTTGATCGATCTTCTAGTTACTTGCTAACATGTTAGATAGAGTTTAATTAGGCTCTGATACCACTGTAAGTCCATGCTACCTCTCCCGGTACTTTCGGGAATGCGGAATTTGGTAAAAAACGATTTTCTTAAAGATGGTAACATGGACCTAAAACCCGGATCTTGGTTAAACATCTATCTAACATCCTAACTAAGAGATTCTAGCTACTCGGTTAGGGGGTTATTGTAAGTCCACGTTGCGACCCCCGGTTCTTACGGGGAGGCGGAAACGGTATAAAAAACGAATTTTTATCGCAAGAGGCAACATGGACTAAACTATGGTCGGGATCGTTGTCTAAACTAAAACTAGCAAACTAAGCTAAAGATATTTAGCTACTCGGATGAAGATGGTTATACCTAAACTTGAACTCCTTCTCTTCAAGCTCCGATGGTGGTTCGATGGCTCCTTCTCGTTGTCTCCGTACGCCGAAGATAGATCCACTTGAAAGCTCCAACCTTTAGCTCCTTCTTCGTTCTTTGAAGAAACTAGTTCACTTGGTTTGCTAAACCTAGTGAACTAGAATGAGTAGAGATGATTTAGAATGGGATTTTATCTATGGTTCTTGATTCTCAACTCATGAGACAAGAGAACCATAGATCAAGAGAGGGAGGGAGAGGTTGAGGGTGAGAGCAAGAGGAGAGCTCAAGAACAAGAGAGAGAATGAGCAAGAAAGAATGAGGCTCTCTTTTTCCTTTCACCCTCTCATAATCCAAAGTGATCATAACTCATCATATCAAAAAAGTCTTTTGGTAATGGTTAGAAGCAACCATAAGGTTATCATATCATGCACTCATTTTACTCAAAAAGCAAGCAAGAAAAAAGTCTTTGGCATGAAATGATAACCATGGTCATCATGATGGTCAACTAGTCAAGCCTAGTCAACCGGTCAACAAGTCAACAAAAGTCAACAAGTCACCAAAGTCAACAAGTCAACAAAAGTCAACAAGTCAACAACCATATCACCATAACACTTAATTAATATAATAGTTAATCACATATCATATTCTCATTAGGGTTGAGCAAAAAGTCAAAAAGTCAACGGTCAACTGTCAACAACCCTAATGAGAATCCGCTGTCTGTGCCTCCCTGTCAACTGTGCATACACACCCGCATCCGCGTTCCGAGGAACACGAATGCAAACTGGATAAATCCAATCCCATAAGGTACACTAGGATCTGGCTTAAACCAAAGCCCGCTAGTGTAAACTGTCCGGACACTGTACGTGCACAAGTGCACGGATGTGACCGAACCCTGTCGCAAAACCATGCGACCTGTCGCAATACCATGCGACCTCTACTCTTTTGCCTAAAGGCGAAAAGCTTTCTGTGTGGGACTCTAAAGACTCGACACTACGCTGGCAGTGGGTTTAACCACAGACCGCAAGCGGCACTAGCTGTGCGTAACGGTCCCCAGGTAATGCCGACAAGAAGACCGACGAGGCGAAACCCATCTGAACTCCTACTGAGCCTGAGTGTGACATTCTCCATACAGTCCGGTCTGTTCGTCTGATACATCGCATGGCGGGCCTAGGGGGCGGTAAACGTCAGTCCCCCAATAGCGGTACAAGTCGTGCCGGAGTGAAGCCCAATACACCCTGAGATAACACTGGAAACCTACCAGTATATCTCGTTTGCCCTGGCCAGGGACTACTCGTGTAATGGCTCTCCTAGACACAGCGCGATGTCAACCCCCAATACCGGGAGAGACGAATCCTGTCTAACCGTCACTGCCTCCAAGTGCTTCGGGACTGCACCCAACCACCACCTGTTTGCACGACTCCTTTGAGCCGTGGTAGGGTAGTGATCAAAGTACAGTGGGAACACACCCGAGGCGAAGTGACAGTGTCAAGTCAGCGGACTAAGCTGTACTCATGTCACCTGGGAACTGATAACTGACGATAGGTATAATACCAACTAGTCAGTTCCCGACGAGTCCTGTCCAGTGTACCCGTAACCTAACGAGCACCCGCATACTATCTCAAGTACGACGTACTGACGGCTGTGGGACAGACCGTCTCCCACACTGGGATGAGAAGCGCATGCGCTGGTCTACTCCGGAGTATCGATGCCCTGTCTCGATAGTCCTGCGACCAGGGACCTGAATAAGGATGTGCTTATAGATTACCCAGCCCCCACTAGTGTGACTGCCATCACAACGCTGGTAATCAAGCAAAGATCCTAAGGGCTCCACTAATGCGTATAAGTGATATACTGAAATAAACACAAGTACACATTGAAGTAGAAACAAACCAAGTAGCATACTACTATTTTGAGCAAGATTGTATATACAAGGTGAATATCCCAAGCATCCATTAAGTAATATACAAACTAGTATGATACAGTAATGGCCTCTAGGGCATATACACTAACAATCTCCCACTTGCACTAAGGCCATGTACTGGCGTATCGAAGACCTATCATCTCGATCAGCCGCTCGAACTGAGTCTGGGGCAAGGCCTTGGTGAATGGATCTGCAGTGTTATCTTCTGAAGCGACTCTCCGAACCTCGATCTCCTGGCGATCCACGATCTCCCTGATCAGGTGATACCGCCTTAAGATGTGCCTGGATTTCTGATGGGACCTGGGTTCCTTTGCTAAAGCTATAGCCCCGTTGTTGTCGCAATACAGAGGTATTGGATCAACAATGGACGGAACCACCTGAAGTTCTTTTAAGAACTTCCTCATCCAGACAGCTTCTTTTGCGGCATCAGATGCAGCGATGTATTCCGCTTCCATCGTCGAGTCTGCAACGGTTTCCTGTTTGGAACTCTTCCAACACACCGCCCCTCCATTGAGGGTAAAGACAAAACCCGACATGGACTTGGAATCATCCTTGTCACTCTGGAAGCTGGAGTCAGCAAAGGCCTCGATCTGGAGGTCTTTTCCGCCATACACCAAGAACATCTCCTTAGTCCTTCTCAGGTACTTGAGAATGTTCTTTACCGCTATCCAGTGTTTCTCCCCTGGGTTAGACTGATACCGGCTTACCACACTCAGTGCATAAGCTACATCCGGTCTGGTACACAACATCGCATACATTATAGAGCCTACCGCAGAAGCGTAGGGTATAATAGACATGCGATCCCTCTCCAAATCAGTCTTGGGAGACATCTCTTTAGAGAGGGTGATCCCGTGACAAGCCGGTAGGTTACCGCGCTTGGAATCTTCCATACTGAATCTCTTCAGTATGGTGTCGATGTACCTGGACTGTGAAAGTCCTAATATCCTCTTGGATCTGTCACGGTAGATCCGGATACCCAGAATGTATGAGGCATCACCCAGGTCTTTCATGGAGAACCTGTGTGACAAGAACCCCTTGACAGATTGTAGCATAGGAATGTCATTTCCTATTAAGAGAATGTCATCCACGTATAAAACGAGGAATACTACAGTTCTCGCTACAAATCTACTATAGATGCATGGTTCATCTGGATTTTTGATAAAGCCAAATTCTTTGACCGTCTCATCAAAGCAGATGTTCCAACTCCGCGATGCCTGCTTTAGTCCATAGATGGACTTAAGCAACTTGCACACCTTTCCGCTGCTCCCACTCTGAATGAAACCCTCTGGCTGGTCCATATAGACACACTCCTCTAAATTTCCATTTAGAAAAGCTGTCTTTACGTCCATTTGCCAGATCTCATAATCGTGGAAGGCAGCAATGGCAAGAAGGATCCGAATGGATTTCAGCATGGCTACTGGAGAAAAGGTTTCGTCGTAGTCCAAGCCAGGTCTTTGACGAAAACCCTTTGCTACCAGCCTAGCTTTATAGGTCTCAACCTGTCCATCTACACCAATCTTCCTTTTGAAGATCCACTTGCATCCTACGGGTTTTACCCCGTCTGGAGCAATGTCCAACGTCCATACCTTGTTGGTGTACATGGACTCCATTTCGGTCCGCATTGCATCCAGCCATTTCACTGAGTCAACGCTCTGAACGGCCTGCTGGAAGCTAGTAGGCTCATCATAATCTATGATGCAATCCTCTCTATCCCCGTCTATGAGAAAACCGTAGTATCTCTCGGGCGGATGAGACTGCCTACTACTCCTGCGGAGCGGCGTAGGAATGTCCTGTTCTGTTGAACCCTCTGGTTCCATCAAGCTTTCAGTAACAGTCTGTGGTTCTGGAATTTCTTCCAGTTCTACTGCGCTCCCACTTATTTCTTTTTCTATGAACTGGTGTTCTAGAAAGTGGGCATGTCGAGAAACAAGAACTTTTTGTTCCTCTTCACAGTAGAAGAAATATCCCTTGGAATTCTTTGGATATCCCACAAACTTGCACAGTACTGAGCGTGCCTCGAGCTTGTCCGTATGCTGCTTTTTGACAAAAGCTGGACTTCCCCATATCTTAATGTGATTAAGATGGGGTCTCTTCCCACACCACATCTCAAATGGCGTGGTAGGCACAGTCTTAGTGGGAACTCGGTTCAAAAGGTATGCGGCTGATTCTAGCGCATACCCCCAGAATGATCGCGGTAACTCAGCGTTACTCATCATGGACCGCACCATATCCAATAGGGTGCGGTTCCGTCTCTCCGATACACCGTTATGTTGCGGGGTGTATGGAGGAGTAAGCTGAGAGAGAATTCCGTTCTCTTTTAAATAGTCCAGGAACTCGGCACTTAAGTATTCTCCACCTCGATCCGATCTTAGAATCTTAATACTTTTTCCGGTCTGTTTCTCTACTTCATTCTTATACTCCTGGAATTTTCCAAAGGCCTCGGACTTATGTTTCATTAAGAAGACATAACCGTACCTTGAGAAGTCATCCGTAAAAGTAATGAAGTAAGAATGTCCGCTTCGGGCATGTGTAGACATTGGACCGCACACGTCACTGTGTACGAGTCCCAAGAGCTCGCTCGCTCTTACTCCTTGTCCAGTAAACGGAGTCTTTGTCATCTTTCCTTTGAGACAAGATTGACAAGTGGCATACGATTGATATTCGAACGCATTCAAATATCCTTCTGTATGTAACTTAGTCAACCTTCTCTCATTGATGTGACCCAATCTACAATGCCATAAGAAAGTCTGATTTATTTCTGGAGACTTTCTTTTGTGTGTATTCTGGACGTTGAAAATCTGTGGTTGGTTTAACACGTATATACCATTACTCAATGTACCTGACCCAATCAAAACTTGATTAAGGTGAATGTTTACAACATTACTTACAAACGCAAATTCATAACCTTCTTTAGAAACTAAAGATACAGAAATGATATTACAAGTTGCGTTGGGTACAAAAAAGCAATTACGCAAAACCAAAACATGTCCATCTGACATTCCCAGGTGATAGTCCCCCACGGCTTTAGCATCCATGCTAGCTCCGTTTGCAACTCTGAGGGTCATGTCACCTGCTTTCAAAACACTACGGTTTCTCAACGCCTGCAAAGAATTACAGATATGAGATCCTGATCCGGTATCCAATACCCAGGAAGTAGAGTTTATTGAAAGACAGTTTTCAATAACATACACACCTGAAGCTGAAGCTGCAACCTGCTTCAATTCCTGTGTTCTGGCCTTCCAGGCCCTGCAATCATTCTTCCAGTGTCCTTTCTTATGACAATAGAAGCATTCTTCCTTATCCACAAGCTTCCCCGCTATCTTTGTTGCTTTGCCTTTTCCCTTCGTATCCACTTTACCAACACCGCCCCTTGGTTTGGCGGGGGCCTTCTTCTTCTTTCCCTTGGCTTTCGCCTTGGACCTAGAAGAAGATGATCCTCCTACAAACAAAGTGGATGTTTCCCTACCTTTCTGTAGGGTGCCCTCTGCGCTCCTCAGCATGTTGAGGAGCTCTGATAGTTCAACCTCTTTTTCTTGTAGGTTGAAGTTCAGTATAAACTGGGCGTAAGTGGAAGGAAGGGACTGGAGAACTATATCCGTATATAGCTCACTCTCCAATGTGATCCCTAGGTCAGCGAGCTCCTCAATGAAGCCGAACATTTTTAGCACATGCTCGGCTACTGATGATCCGACGGCCATTCTTGTCGAAAATAACTTTTTCGACGCTTCGTATCTTGCGATACGTGATTGCTCTCCATACAGTTCTTTTGTATGGAGCAATATGGACTCCATGTCCATATTCTCATGCCTCCTCTGATGTTCGTTGTCCATCGGGGCAAGCAGGAGGCACTTGGCCTTTGCGCTATCAATCTCCCAAGTCTTGCGGATTTCCTTATCCGCGACGCTGGAAGTTGGACCAGGGACAGGGGGAGCTTTGGTGGTAAGAAGATACCCCAGCTTGTCATAAGTGATTGCTATCTTGACATTCCTGAGCCAATCTTTGTAGTTTGGCCCTGTCAGTTTGTTTTTATCTAGGAGTAACTTAAGTCCAGTCATGTTGATTGGTCGCTGCAATTAGGAGAGAGAAGAAGAAACACTCAGCATGATGCTCTTGCAAGTTTAGAGTGGTTTTTAGTTTGTCTAAACAGGATGGCTCCCACTGTTTCTCGAATCCCTCCTCAAACCATAAAGGAAGAATTAGTCAGGATCAATCCCACCGTACAATACTTGCTTAACCGTTCAGCCAGGCCGGTGTCGGTACTTCGAGGGAGGTTTTCCAACGCTTTCGCGAAGTTCCTTAATTAGAGAACCTCTTTTCCCTGGGGCGTAGCCCCGCTAACACCTTTCTAGGCACCTACTAGGTTTATAGCATTGATCGTTAAGTGAGAAATTTCCCGAGGAGTAGCATATACTCACAGTAGGATCGGGATCCAAATATCATTGCGTGACGAAACTGAAGGAATCCTACCAGAATCATCACACTCCAAATGGTATGCAAATCTAGCAAGTTTCAGTACTTATGAAACTCCCGATGTGGATTTTTGCCCCATGCTCTTATGACCTTGACTTTGGCCAAAATATCATAAGTCACATGTCAAGTTCTACCCGTCATTATCCAGGTTAATTTGGATCCATCCGTACCTACCCTTGACTTTGGCCAAAATGGCAGTACGACTGTCCCAAAACAACGCATCTATCTATGCTACACATGAACACCCAATAGCTACCAATCACTGTGCCTTGACTTTGGCCAACATACACAGCTTGAATACTATTGACTATTCATGTGAAACGACGGAGGGCTACGGATGGTTTTGGCAAAACCGTGAACGTAGTGAACTTGATATGGTCGATGGAACGAGATAGCTTTTAAATGGAGTGGCTCAAACTCCGTATTTTAAAAGTTTGTTTTGAAAAGAACCGAGTGGTTTTTCGAAAGTGTTCCAACGACTTTAACTTGGTTTATTATCTTGCATTAGTTCTTTTAATGCGTGATATTCTTGCATTAGTTCTTTTAATGCGTCCCATCATTTAACCCTACCATTGCAGAAAACAACCAAAATATGACGTACGCTTATGCCATTCGCATTCGCCACTGGGCCCCGTCATTACCCGTTAGGTTACTTAACTAACGACAGAGCGGGGGCTGGGCTAGCGCGTCTGTAAAACATAAGCAACGCCTAAATAATAAGCAATGATAGACATTACAGATCACAGATGAATGCATTGGATATACTAGCAATCCGCAATCCTTTCGAGCCTGAAACGAAAAGCGGATAACACGGTCGCGGTGAATAGCCAAATACCCTACCCAAGACCCCTACGGGTGCGGCAAACTACCCGCCAAGTACTCGGTAGTTTGTGCACCCCTCCATGGGTCTATCCTAGGAGCAAAAACAGTAAAAAGAATTATACAATGACGGCTACAACCCCGACCCGGTTGTGCGGTCAAACAAATAATAATTATTACATCAATTTACATTTACAATGAATGAAAGAAAAACAAAAGCTCATCTCACATCCACCCCGGCTATTCACCCGCGACAGTCCAACACATTCATATACACATTCCAGCACATTACAGATCATGTATAACCCCGACTAATCGACTTATAGCGATTAGCCGACGTTCAATACATGCAAGCATCACAGATATAACCATCATAGTCAAAGTGCAGTGAAGTTCGGAAAAAATACGGAATTATAGGACCCCAAAAGGAAATTTCTTTTCTGGAAAATCTGGGCACATATAATATATTTTAAAAATCCCAAAACCAACACACAAACACACTGCACGAAAAACGATGCAGAGAAGACACCAAGTCGCGGCGGTTCCGCGGCGTCTAAGAAGGATCACGCGGCGGAAGCGCGGCACTTTAGGCGAATCACTGTATCGTTTTTCTTGGGTGTTCACACAAAACCCTGAGCCGAATTTAGGAGTATAAAGTTTTTCATTTTGAGCAGAAAAAATTTCAACAGAAACTCAGTTTTTGTGATTATCCGGTTTTGTGATTTTTTTCGGTTCCGAACTTCGTTACACTTCACTACCAAGCTAGTTTAAGTTTAGTTAGGCTCTGATACCACTGTAAGTCCACGTTGCGACCCCCGGTTCTTACGGGGAGGCGGAAACGGTATAAAAAACGAATTTTTATCGCAAGAGGCAACATGGACTAAACTATGGTCGGGATCGTTGTCTAAACTAAAACTAGCAAACTAAGCTAAAGATATTTAGCTACTCGGATGAAGATGGTTATACCTAAACTTGAACTCCTTCTCTTCAAGCTCCGATGGTGGTTCGATGGCTCCTTCTCGTTGTCTCCGTACGCCGAAGATAGATCCACTTGAAAGCTCCAACCTTTAGCTCCTTCTTCGTTCTTTGAAGAAACTAGTTCACTTGGTTTGCTAAACCTAGTGAACTAGAATGAGTAGAGATGATTTAGAATGGGATTTTATCTATGGTTCTTGATTCTCAACTCATGAGACAAGAGAACCATAGATCAAGAGAGGGAGGGAGAGGTTGAGGGTGAGAGCAAGAGGAGAGCTCAAGAACAAGAGAGAGAATGAGCAAGAAAGAATGAGGCTCTCTTTTTCCTTTCACCCTCTCATAATCCAAAGTGATCATAACTCATCATATCAAAAAAGTCTTTTGGTAATGGTTAGAAGCAACCATAAGGTTATCATATCATGCACTCATTTTACTCAAAAAGCAAGCAAGAAAAAAGTCTTTGGCATGAAATGATAACCATGGTCATCATGATGGTCAACTAGTCAAGCCTAGTCAACCGGTCAACAAGTCAACAAAAGTCAACAAGTCACCAAAGTCAACAAGTCAACAAAAGTCAACAAGTCAACAACCATATCACCATAACACTTAATTAATATAATAGTTAATCACATATCATATTCTCATTAGGGTTGAGCAAAAAGTCAAAAAGTCAACGGTCAACTGTCAACAACCCTAATGAGAATCCGCTGTCTGTGCCTCCCTGTCAACTGTGCATACACACCCGCATCCGCGTTCCGAGGAACACGAATGCAAACTGGATAAATCCAATCCCATAAGGTACACTAGGATCTGGCTTAAACCAAAGCCCGCTAGTGTAAACTGTCCGGACACTGTACGTGCACAAGTGCACGGATGTGACCGAACCCTATCGCAAAACCATGCGACCTGTCGCAATACCATGCGACCTCTACTCTTTTGCCTAAAGGCGAAAAGCTTTCTGTGTGGGACTCTAAAGACTCGACACTACGCTGGCAGTGGGTTTAACCACAGACCGCAAGCGGCACTAGCTGTGCGTAACGGTCCCCAGGTAATGCCGACAAGAAGACCGACGAGGCGAAACCCATCTGAACTCCTACTGAGCCTGAGTGTGACATTCTCCATACAGTCCGGTCTGTTCGTCTGATACATCGCATGGCGGGCCTAGGGGGCGGTAAACGTCAGTCCCCCAATAGCGGTACAAGTCGTGCCGGAGTGAAGCCCAATACACCCTGAGATAACACTGGAAACCTACCAGTATATCTCGTTTGCCCTGGCCAGGGACTACTCGTGTAATGGCTCTCCTAGACACAGCGCGATGTCAACCCCCAATACCGGGAGAGACGAATCCTGTCTAACCGTCACTGCCTCCAAGTGCTTCGGGACTGCACCCAACCACCACCTGTTTGCACGACTCCTTTGAGCCGTGGTAGGGTAGTGATCAAAGTACAGTGGGAACACACCCGAGGCGAAGTGACAGTGTCAAGTCAGCGGACTAAGCTGTACTCATGTCACCTGGGAACTGATAACTGACGATAGGTATAATACCAACTAGTCAGTTCCCGACGAGTCCTGTCCAGTGTACCCGTAACCTAACGAGCACCCGCATACTATCTCAAGTACGACGTACTGACGGCTGTGGGACAGACCGTCTCCCACACTGGGATGAGAAGCGCATGCGCTGGTCTACTCCGGAGTATCGATGCCCTGTCTCGATAGTCCTGCGACCAGGGACCTGAATAAGGATGTGCTTATAGATTACCCAGCCCCCACTAGTGTGACTGCCATCACAACGCTGGTAATCAAGCAAAGATCCTAAGGGCTCCACTAATGCGTATAAGTGATATACTGAAATAAACACAAGTACACATTGAAGTAGAAACAAACCAAGTAGCATACTACTATTTTGAGCAAGATTGTATATACAAGGTGAATATCCCAAGCATCCATTAAGTAATATACAAACTAGTATGATACAGTAATGGCCTCTAGGGCATATACACTAACAGTTATACCTAGCTTGTCTTGAACTCCTTCTCTTCAAGCTCCGATGGTGGTCCGATGGCTCCTTCTCGTCGTCTCCGTACGCCGAAGATAGATCCACTTGAAAGCTCCAACCTTTAGCTCCTTCTTCGTTCTTTGAAGAAACTAGTTCACTTGGTTTGCTAAACCTAGTGAACTAGAATGAGTAGAGAGGAAATAGAATGGGATTTTATTTATGGTTCTTGATTCTCAACTCATGAGACAAGAGAACCATAGATCAAGAGAGGGAGCAAGAGGTTGAGGGTGAGAGCAAGAGGAGAGCTCAAGAACAAGAGAGAGAATGAGCAAGAAAGAATGAGCAAGTATTTTGTCTCTCACCCTCTCATAATCCAAAGCAATGATAACTCATCATATTAACAAAAGTCTTATGTGATGGTTTGAAGCAACCACAACCATATCATTTCATGCACTCATTTTACACAAATGAGCAAGTAAACAAAAGTCTTTGCCATGAAATGATGGCTATGGTTATCATGATGGTCAACCAGTCAAGCCTAGTCAACCGGTCAACCAGTCAAGCCTAGTCAACCGGTCAACAAGTCAACAAAAGTCAACAAGTCAACAAGTCAACAAAAGTCAACAAGTCAACAACCATATCACCATAATACTTAATTAATATAATAGTTAATCACATATCATATTCTCATTAGGGTTGAGCATAAAGTCAAATAGTCAACGGTCAACTGTCAACAACCCTAATGAGAATCCGCTGCCTCTGCCTCCCTGTCAACTGTGCATACACACCCGCATCCGCGTTCCGAGGAACACGAATGCAAACTGGATAAATCCAATCCCATAAGGTACACTAGGATCTGGCTTAAACCAAAGCCCGCTAGTGTAAACTGTCCGGACACTGTACGTGCACAAGTGCACGGATGTGACCGAACCCTGTCGCAAAACCATGCGACCTGTCGCAATACCATGCGACCTCTACTCTTTTGCCTAAAGGCGAAAAGCTTTCTGTGTGGGACTCTAAAGACTCGACACTACGCTGGCAGTGGGTTTACCACAGACCGCAAGCGGCACTAGCTGTGCGTAACGGTCCCCAGGTAATGCCGACAAGAAGACGGACGAGGCGAAACCCATCTGAACTCCTACTGAGCCTGAGTGTGACATTCTCCGTACAGTCCGGTCTGTTCGTCTGATACATCGCATGGCGGGCCTAGGGGGCGGTAAACGTCAGTCCCCCAATAGCGGTACAAGTCGTGCCGGAGCGAAGCCCAAAACACCCTGAGATAACACTGGAAACCTACCAGTATATCTCGATTGCCCTGGCCAGGGACTACTCGTGTAATGGCTCTCCTAGACACAGCGCGATGTCAACCCCCAATACCGGGAGAGACGAATCCTGTCTAACCGTCACTGCCTCCAAGTGCTTCGGGACTGCACCCAACCACTACCTGTTTGCACGACTCCTTTGAGCCGTGGTAGGGTAGTGATCAAAGTACAGTGGGAACACACTTGAGGCGAAGTGACAGTGTCAAGTCAGCGGACTAAGCTGTACTCATGTCACCTGGGAACTGATAACTGACGATAGGTATAATACCAACTAGTCAGTTCCCGACGAGTCCTGTCCAGTGTACCCGTAACCTAACGAGCACCCGCATACTATCTCAAGTACGACGTACTGACGGCTGTGGGACAGACCGTCACCCACACTGGGATGAGAAGCGCATGCGCTGGTCTACTCCGGAGTATCGATGCCCTGTCTCGATAGTCCTGCGACCAGGGACCTGCATAAGGATGTGCTTATAGATTACCCAGCCCCACTAGTGTGACGGCCATCACATCGCTGGTAATCAAGCAAAGATCCTAAGGGCTCTACTAATGTGTATAGGCGATATACAAAATAAACACATGTACACATTGAAGTAGAAACAAACCAAGTAGCATACTACTATTTTGAGCAAGATTGTATATACAAGGTGAATATCCCAAGCATCCATTAAGTAATATACAAACTAGTATGATACAGTAATGGCCTCTAGGGCATATACACTAACACCTTGGACAATAAGTTTGCGTCAGGGCATTAACTTCACTATAGCCGATTACTTTTGCTTTGCATCGTGGTATTCAGTTGGAATATCCTGCACCCCATTCTACGGGGAAAGAGCCGAGATCCCTTCATCGGGAGTGACCTCTTTAGCGGAAGTTGTCGTCACTATATTTCTAAAAAGCTATCCGTTCCTTCGACGATATCAAGTTCATTACGTTAAAGGTTTTCGCCAGAAACCATTCGTAGCCCTCCGTCGTTTCATATGGATAGTCAATAGTATTCAAGCTGTGTTTGTTGGCCAAAGTCAAGGCACAGTGTTTGGTAGCTGTTGGTTATTCATATGCAGCATAGATAGATGCGTTGGTTTGGAACAGTCGTATAGCCTTGTTGGCCAAAGTCAAGGGCTTGTGCGGGTGGATTCGAATCAACCTGGAGAATGACGGGTAGAACTTGACATGTGACTTATGATTTGTTGGCCAAAGTCAAGGTCATAAGCGCATGGGGCAGAAATCACATCGGGAGTTTCAAAAGAACTGAAACTTGCCAGATATGCGCATACCTTCTGGAGTGTGGTAGCGTGAGCGGATTCCGTCACGTTATCATGTGATGATAGTTGGATCCCGATTCCCACTGATAAGTTAGTTTACGCCTCGGGTGACCCCGACTAATTCTTCTTTCAGGTTTGGAGGAGAATTTGAGGTACAGTGGGAGGTTTCCAGATTAGATAAATTGGTAACCATTCTGATCTAGGTTAGAGTGCACGCTGAGTGTTTCTTTTCTCTCTCTCTTTGGCAGCGACCATTGACCCGACCCTAAGACTATGACTCAGTGACCAAGTTGACCGAACCTTCTTTAACACTGGCTTTTGGATTGTCAGAGTTGCAAACCTCATTGCCACTCCTACTTTTACCCTTTTCTCCAGGACACCCCGTATTACTACGAACGTCCACTTCCATTGGACAAAACCATCGTATGGTTATATACGAACTCGAAGGGATTTATTCGAGGATGGTTTCCGGTTCTGGAGAAAACGGATAGGATTATTCAGTTGTCTTTTCCTTTTACCTTCTCTCAGGTTGCGAGTACTCCTTGGTTTAGGAGATAGTACACCTATTACGCAAATTGGATAGTCTTCTTCCAAACCTTAGGCTGGTGCCGACCGGTAGGGAATGAAGAAAACCAATTAGCCTAACGATGGTGTACAGAAGGTATTAAATTCAGACAAAGCAAGGGATTAGTAAGAGGGCAAAGTAAATTGCAACAGATATTCACGACCAAACCAAGTATCTCTTCGCCAATCCTAAATCACCTTTGTATTTCTCCAGGACACTCCGTATCACTACGAAGATCCACAGTTTATTGGATACTCCATCGTATGGTTATATACGAACTCGAAAGGAACTTGTTCCAGTTCGGGGATGGATTCTGGTTCAGGAGAACTAGGAATTAAGTTAATTGGTTGTCTTTTATCCTCACCTTCTGTCGCATTGCGAGTGTTCCTAGGATTAGGACAGTACACCCATTATGCTTATTGGATAGTCTTCTTCCAAACCATAGGCTGGTGCCGAACGGTAGGGAAGGAAGAAAACCATTTGGCCTAAAGGGGTGTGCAGAAGGTAATGACTAAAGACATATGAAGGGATTTGGAGAGGTGGCAAAGAATTATACGGTTACAGTCGTGAATCTGGAAGAGGCATTACTAGGAATACCGGGATACCCTATCGAAACATTTCAATGTTTCAGTTTCACTGTGTACTGTTAAAGGAAAACTGATTTCCCAATTAGTCCTTACTCCAGGGTATGTATTTACCAGGTACGATTCTCACATCTGTATGGTTTTACAGATGATGAGTGGGAGTAAGTTATTGGGAATTGGGTGATCATCCTCATTATATCGGGATTCGTTGCAATCAGTGATATTTGAGGAGATCGCCTGGGTTGTTTGCCGGTCGGCAAATATTTGGTTTTGAATATCCGCTGTTATGCACCAATTTCAAATTGATATATCTGTACGTCTATTTTCATAGAGTGAGATGTACCTTTTTGAAATTATGTCTATGACATTTACCTATATCAGTGGATGGTTAGGTAAGGAGCATTGAACAGCGGTGTAATTCTTCTTAACCATAAGTACAGTTTTCAACCTACGACACACAGTGAATGAGTTATCAGACTCAAGGGACTTATACAGAGTATTGTATGTTGTCCAGGGTCCATCAGGACAGAGGGGTTGGTCCTCGTACTATATTCGGTTTACTTATGACTTCTCTAGTTTTTAGACAGGTGTTTCGTGGAAACACAGGGTCCGAATTTGGAGAAGTTATAGGTATTTGAATAGAGTAGGGAACCAGGTATAGCAAGTATCGGGATTCTTCAAAGAGATCGAAGATGTAGATACTTGTGTATGGTATTCAGTTGATAGTAGTGATTAAGAGAAATTGCTTCTCTTTCAGGTTACTCATAATTGGAAGCATTCCTAAGTTGAGTAACGCTGATCGGCCTCCTTCCATTTAGTTGACATGCACTGGGGACTGCTGCATGATTTGAATCTGGTTCAATTAAATCAGTGCCTCTGTTTCTATATGGGATATAGAACAGTTCATATCTTAACGGTGTTAAGGTACGGGGAGTTGTCCGGCTTATGATTAAAACCAGACACTGGACAACTCAAGGCACGTTTCTGTAATGGCTGTTCGTGGGTTGACCCAGGCTATGACGAGGGTTGACTTTCTACCATCTGGATGAACAATAGCGATATTGTTCTAGACTCGCCACAGTTTTATTAAAAATGGATTTTTTCAGAAAACAGTAGTGGGAGTATGGTAGAACTGGAAGTGATTCCAGAACCACAAACGATTACTGAAGATTTGATAAGGAACCTAAAGATTCAATCTGGATTGACATTCCATTGGCCATTCCGCAGATAAGGTGGGTAACTTCAGGCACCCGAGAGGTACTACGGTAGCCTCAAGGACGGTGACAGGGAAGTTCTTGTTTACCCATAATTACCATTGCTGTTGTTCCAGGGTGCGAGACCCGGCGGAAGGATGAGTATAGCGTCGTTCTAAACTAGTTTTAGAAGTGTACGTGTATATGACTCTGCCAGAGGGTTGTCGTAGTCAGTGGGAGCAGCGGAAGCATTGGTGGACAGGTAGCTTATGTCTATTTATAGACTAAAGCAGATGTAGCGTAGATAGATCATCTACTTCTGACGTGACAGTCATGGGTTTGACTTCATCAGAATAGGGGATGGATCTGTTGAGAAGGTAGTAGGGTGTGATGTCCTGGTATTTGGATGACATACACAGAGTAGGAAAAGAAACTCCTATACTACAATGGGTTATACTTTGGTCGTCACACAGTAGTTTCTCCATATGGGACTTGGACATTATATCAGACAAACTGGTTACTAGATCTATGGTTTTAGATCTAGATTTGGGTGCTTTCCCAATCAGGGTACTTAGACAGCATTCTAAGAGTATTTAGAATGGACGACTCCATGCACGGTAGTGTACCTGCAGAAGATGGAGTCACCCTCTCTAAAGGTGTCTTATAGACTAAAGGGGAGAGGGATGTGCATGATTGACAGATCACATGCTTAGGCAATTGAGTCAATCATGAGATGTCAAGTACCACACCAGATGTTGTTCTTGCACTAGATGCAATAAGTTGATATTGATCCTATCCTGGAGAAACAGTCGGAAGCAGTTTTAGAACATAAGTGGATGTTCTAGGGATATGATAACGACAGCCTCGTTGAGGAGACAGTTATCATTCCAGGCTTCCAAGGTGACCTGGACGACAGGGAGGTTGTCAGAGTTATAGTTTTTCCTTCTGATGAGGGGCAGTATTTTGGACAGGTGGTCCAAGGCAATACTGAGGGAGGCATGGCGCAGGATACTGATTAAGTTCAGTTGACGATACGGTCTAAGAAGTTTGGATTTGGAGTTCATTTATGATTTGGAGTTCATTTATGAGCTAGGTCCCATCAGACATCCAGACATATTCTAAGACAGGTATTGCTCATTTCGGGAGATGGCTTTCTCCGCGAACTTGAGATATAAAGAGACATGGAAAGAGACAACAAAGCGGATCCACTCACTAAGGCTATTCCTCGAACGCAATAGTTTCGCAAACGAGCTTTGTGGGACTGAATAGTAGAGGAGTTGGGTGTTCGGTATCACACGGGCTGTGAGTATGCGACATCGCAATAATTAGCCTTGAGTGCAAGTCGGAGATTGTTGGAGATAGTGCCCTCAGAGTCAATTATTAGGTCACAGGTACGTGATTGCAATGATTGATGGAGGACCTATCCCGGTAGGGCAGTCTTACTCGAGATGATAGTATGCTATCTGGTTTACCTTTATCATCGTGTACTGTTTTAGGTGACCTGACGAGTTGCTATTGCACATTGATAGAACCCCTAGGATTCTTACTTGACCACCAGCAGTATGAGGGCGATCATATAAGTGGGAGCTGGGGGTCTATAAGCACATCCTTAAAAGGTCCTTAGTCGTGGGAGATTCGAGACAGGGCATCGTTTCTCCAGAGTAGACTAGTGTATACAGTCGAGACCCCGACGAGGGGCGGTGGCCGGTCTCACAAGCCACTGGTGTCAGTTGGATCACCTAAGATGTATACAGGTGCTCATTGGGTTATGAGTACACCGGACAGGACTCGCCGGGAACATGCCAGTTGGTCATATACCAGACGTCAGATGGCAGTTCCCTGGTGACATGTGTACAGGTTAGTTCATCGACCTGGGGATCGTCATTTGTCTTGTGTGAGTTCCCACTGTACTTTGATTACTACCCTACCACGGCTCAAATGAGTCGTGCAAACAGGTTTTAGTTGGGTACAGTCCCGAGCCACATGGAGGCAGTGAGTGTATCTTCAGGGGTTCGTCTCTCCCGGTATTGGGGGTGAGTTCGTGCTGTGTCTAGGAGAGCCATTACACGAAGCCCTCGGCCGAGGCAAGGAGATTTACTGGTAGGTATTCCAGTAGTATCTCAGGGTGTTCTGGGCTGCACTCCGACACGACTTGTACCGCTTTTGGGGGTCTGACTTTTACCAACCCCCTAGGCCCGCCATGCGATGCTCATAGACGAATGGACCGGACTGTACGGATATTGTCACTGACAGGCTCAGTAGGGTGTCAGGCTGAGTTCGCTCACAGACGTCCCTTTTGGTCAATACCTGGTAGCCCGTTATGTATTGGCTTATACCTCTAACGTGCTAGCGGTTAAATCCGCAACCAAGGTGTTGACGAGTCTTTAGAGTCCCCCACATTCAGTTACTCAGCTTTCGGGCGAAAGGTTGTAGAGGCCGTATGGAGATATGGCAAGGTCCGATCAGATACGTGCGGTATTGCACGGATCAGGATCGGACAGTTTGTACTACAGGCCGTATGATCATATGGCAGGCTTCGATCAGATACGTGCGGCATTGCACGGATCAGGATCGAACAGATATTACTAGCCGGTTTTGGTATAAGCCGGATTCTAGTATAGTACAGTGTAGATTTTGTCTCATTGCATTTGTATTTCAGTCGAAATACAGATGCGGGTGTGTATGCACAGTTTCGGGGTTTTCCTGTAATTTATTACGGGACTAGTTTTCTGGAGTTGCCAGTTTGCTTTCCGTTTCGGCCGATTTCCATTGTTCCGTTCATTGGCCGAAGATTGGTGGAGGAGGGCTTATTTGCATTGTTGCAAATAAGTGTTTGTGGAAGGGGGTCTTTGCTTATTGTTTGTATCATGATGGTTTTCATGATATGCACCAACCCTTGACTTTCCTTTTTCATGATAGCTTGACTTTTAGTGGTCATGATGGTTGTTGATGGTTGGAGTTGTGTGTGGTTTTGCTTATGATCATATTCTTTCATGATTGGTTTTTGATGCCTTGCATTATTGTTCATGCCACTCACTCCCTCATGGTATTCTATCTCATTCTCTCCCTCCCTCACTTGAGATGGCCGGCCATGTATAGGAGGGGGCTGCCCATTATTGTTGGAGTGGGATTTGTTGTTCATTTCATGCACCAAAATTCTCCAAGCTCCTCCATATACTTCTTGTTTTCATCCCTCCATCAAAAGGCAATTCCGATAACCCCAAATGAGACACAAGCCTTTACATGACATTCTACAGTAAATCTTGGGCACGTCAAGTAGCCGGCTTCATGCCCGAGTTGCCTCGGCATTGAGGTGGGAGCCCGTAAAAGAAGTAGGCGATGTGGTGCACTTCCGGCGATGAGGAGGAGACGGGACATTCCGCAGGAGATCGGGACGATGACGAGAAGACCGGAGGACTTGGATCGTCGGTATATCTCTATTCCCTTTCTTGCAGTTAGCTAGGACAAATTAATGGTTCGATCCGGGTCTTAGTGCGCGGCGGTTTGCCAGTTCAAGAAAAATTTAAGTTTATCACCGCTTCCGCATTTGGCCGTCGGATTGACGGCCGGGGCGCCGCCGTGCACTTACAGTTGGAATCGTCACTTGCCGTTGATTGAGTTTTCTTACAACAACAGCTTTCAGGGGATTATTCAGATGGTACCTTTCGAGGCCTTGTATGGTAGGAAGTGTGGATCGCCAGTCTGTTGGACCAAACTCAGTGAGAGTAGGGTTTTGGGACCCCAGCTAGTTCAGGAGACTACGGAGAAGATCCAGCTAATTGAGGACAGGATGAGAGCAGCCCAGTGCAGACAGAAGTCTTATGCCGACTGTCGTCGTCGCAGAATTGAGTTCGCAGTGGGGGATCATGTATTCCTGCGGATTTCTATGATGAAGGGCGTTATGAGATTTAGGAGAAAGGGGAAGCTTAGTCCCAGATTTGTTGGTCCTTTCGAGTTCCTTGAGCGAGTCGGTGCTGTTGCTTATCGTTTAGCACTCCTGCCCAGTTTTTCGGATGTTCACCCCGTGTTCCTTGTGTCGATGCTTCGTAGATATCTTCATGATCCTTCTCACATGATTCGGTACAAGACCGTTCAAATTGAGCGCGATCTTTCGTTCACCGAGCAGCCGGTAGATATTTTGGATCGGCAGGTGAAGAAACTTCGATCAAAGGTCTTGCCATCTGTGAAGGTTCTTTGGCGAAGCCCGACTAGTGAGGAGATCACTTGGGAGGCCGAGAGCGAGATGCGAAAGAAATTCCCTCATCTCTTTGAAGGTACGCTTAGTATAAATTTTAAATTCGGGGACAAATTTCTTTAAGGGGGATATTGTAACACCTTAGAATGCGATTAGTGTTAATTAAGCAATAATGCGGGTTTTTTAGGAAAAGTTTACCAAATCGGTTTCTGCACATTTTATAACAATTAATTAATATTTTATTATTATTTGTTATGGCTTTCACAAACTTGTGCATGTTAATGTGAGGGTTAGTTAGTGTTAATCTTGTTTAGCAACCATAACACCTTAAGCTAATCTTTGCCTTGACTTAACCTTGCCCTAGATATTTGTGTGAGAAATATCTATATTGTTTGGATTTGAGAGAGAGAGGTGGATAGGTGAGTCATGGACGCTTAAATGAAGCATTAATGGTTGCTTTAATGGAGGTCAGGGAGAGAGTAAGAATAAGGATTTAGTTCACGCTACACTCACCTCCCATCATTATCTCTCTCTCACTCTCTCATTCTCGCTCACTCTCAACTATACTTCATCCTCTCAAACACTCAACTGAACCCTCACTATCCATTCATTAATCCTTACAAAAACATCATTAAACCTCACCAAATCACATCCCAAGCCTTGTTTTTGCCTATAAGATCACTTAGAGCTTGGAAAGCTAGGATCTTTTGAGCAAGTGTGGATAGATATAATCTCTAAACTGTCAAATAGGTGCTATAATGTTGTGTAGCTTATTGGTTATTGTTTAAAACACTTAAAGTATCGTTTCGTGTACATATTGTTTTTTTAGTGTCATATTAGAGTCTCTGTGATCTGCTATGACCTGGGAATTTTACTGTAAAATCTAGCAGTGTAGTAGTGTTGTACTAATGACCCTGAGTTTATACCTGAAGCACGAACCCCAAAGGCTCGGATTTGGCCGGCGACAACCTAGGGAAATCCGGAGAACTCGGCCCTTTGAGGGAGTTGGGGTTTGGTTTTTGTAGGGTAGCTGTCTGCAGTTGTTTAGAGGTGTTTGGTACTGTATGATTTTTGAGTTTTGACAGTATACAAAATATGGGATCACTTTGTTATAATCTAATGTTTTGAATACGTGTGTTATGTTATCCGACACGGTTCATGATCTTGTGTAGCTGCGGCACCTGGGTTTGTTTTAGAGTGTCGCTACACACGTTAGCCACTAGGCGAACACATGAGAGATGGATTGGAGTTGGTGCGTCGGTCAAACGTAGTTTGTAGGTGATATTGGTCCATTTCTGAGATTTTGCACTAGTTATGTTTGTGTTAATAGGATCGCAGGCGTGGACTTCGGACGGTGCGAAGAAAAGGAAACGGGTGATTGGATCTACCTAGTCCGCGACTGTCGGTGAGTAGATTTAACATCTACGGGGAGATCGCCCGTATGGCGTTAAGCGTCAGGGCTGGATATGATATGATAAGATATTACTTGCATGCTTATATGCATATATAGAGATTGTGCATGGACATCATTTCATATTTTTACTTGTTGTGCCTGGACTTGTACCCTATGGACACTGCACTATTATTAACAGTTCATGTTGCACGAGCACTAATTGTATGCTACACACACACTGTCGGTAATTGCCATGATACGCACAATACACATACATATGTGATATGGTATTGATTAGTGACATTGAGGCATTGATTCTTGTGCGGTTGCACATATGAAATATAGCATACCTGTATACCTACATGCTTCACATATGCCTTGCTATGCTACAGCTATACTTATACCTATATAGTATGGTATCATTATTGACAGGTGTGTACACATATGAGATATAGCTACATGTACATCATGCATACATACTTACATGTACACCCATATACCTTGATAGGTATATACTCATATCTTGCTTTAGCCACATGTTCACCTTTCCATGATGTTGCTTTGGATTTTGGAGAATTGGGAACCGCACGATATATTTAACAACTTGATGCATTTAAACTGCGGTTTGTCCTTGATATGCTCATATTAGTGTTTTATGTTGCATACATTATATTTCATGGATTTACGCATTGAGATATGGATTTCATGTGATTTATGGATTTGAGAACCGTGGGGGTATTTCAAGAAACTTATGTATTTGTTTGACAACCCCGTTTCTCATGAGATGATATGGGCCGATGCGGACTGACGGAGCCCGTGGGCCTATGCGGACTGACGGAACCCGAGATATTGATATGGGCCGATCCGGACTGACGGAGCCCGAGGGCCGTTCCGGACTGACGGAGCCCAAGATATAAGGATTTACGTGTCGATGCTGGACACGGGTTTCATGATGTTTCGAGTGTCGATGTTGGACACTCAGGTTCCATGATTTGATGTGTAGTTGAGGGACACGCATATAGATATATATACATGCATATATTTTCATGATGTTTCGTGTGTCGATGTTGGACACTCAAGTTCCATGAGACTTACAGAATATGAGGGCCGATCTGAGGATGCGGTGCTTGAGAATTTTGGGATTTGACATGTCATTGAGGGACACTGGGGTTTTTCCATGCTGATGATTTTTGCATGAGGTTTTATTATATCATCCCACACTCAGGATTATTTTGATATGCATTACTTCATGTAGTTCTAGAACCCTGATGATATACCTTTACATGATTGTTGCTGTAGGCTTCCTAGGCACACTCAAGAGGTCTCACAAAGCATCAACCATGCCAAATTCAAAATTTTCCGGTGCCGAGAAACCCTAAACTAGATCATTAACTAGAGAATAGGCGAAAACAAATGCGAGCAAACAACTTTACTCTAAAGTGAATAGAAATACAACATTTGTAGATCCGCTCCACCATTTCTTTAGCTCCGTGTTGACGTCCTTCCGCTGCGATCATCGGGATCCCGGATCCTAGTGTCGATTTCATCGGAGAAATAGGCGGGCTAGGTCATTGACTTCGATGCCGAAGATGATCTACGTCGAGGCGACTTAAACTCGAGCTCCACCTTCACTAGGTCATGGAACTTGTGAAGATAACACACTCTACTATATGGCAAGTGGTAGAGGATGAAGAAATAGGAAGTGGGTTCACTTTGAATTTGGGTTTCTCACTTGATTTCATCACTTGACATTTTTGTAGAAAGCTTTTCTTCTCTTCACTTGAAGAAGAAGAAGATGAAGAAGAAGAAAATTGAATTATGAATTAATTCCAAAAAGAAAAATCAAGTGATGGTTATCATAATGCAACCATGGACGAGGCTAACTCATGTAGAGAATAAACTAGGGTTTAGGTAAATGGTTAGGGTTAAGGAATAAAACAAAATTGTCAAAGCTTTTTCAAAGCTTCATGAAGCTTCAACAAAATCCAAACAAAGCCACCATTTTATTTCTGGCCAAAATGAATAGATAAATAAATGAATGAATAAATAAATAAGTCAAATGAAACCCTAACCATTTACTAAACATAGTTTAAATCAAGCATACACCCAAGTTTGCATGTATCATCAAACATGATACAATCAAGTGTACAAAAATATATCACATATATAACTTGTGCACATCAAGTGAGAAAGTTAATCTTAAGTGAACAAATACCAGTTAATGTAAAGTAATATATCTAATATATAATTATACATTAAATCATTAAATCAACACTTGATTTAACGATCCGGTCATATCGCATATGACCGACTAATATCCAATGTATCGACTTATCGAATCAATCCTCGATTCGATAACTAGGTTATATCGTATACAACCAATCGATACATTTATCGCGAGAATAGAATACGGTATCACATACACGCATTATTCTCGGTGCCGCACATATCTCATATGCGCTCCTATTTGGTTTTGCTTGAGCCAGGAAACCTCTGTGTAGGACTCTAAAGACTCGTCAATACGCCGGCAGCAGGTGATGATCATCTTAAACACCCACAAGCCGCAAGCGGTCTGCTAAACGTAACGGCCACCCGGTTTTTGAGCGATCAGAAGATCGATGAGCAAGCCTGCTCACACTCCTGTGAATCCAACCAGTAACACTTACCGTACAGTCCGGTCTCGTCGTCTGATATGTCGCATATCTCGCCTAGGGGTGGTAAACGTCAGACCACAATAGCTCGATAAGTCCTGTCGATATGAGGTCTATAACAGTTCGAGAAACTACTGGTAACACTTACCAGTAAATCTCAGCAACCCTGACCAGGGATTTCCGGTTATAGCCAATCGAACACAGTGCAACATCAACTCCCTATACCGGGAGAGACGAATCCCCTCCTATCGCTCATTGCCTCCATGTGATTCGGGACTGTACCCAAAAACCACCGTTTTGCACGCCCTCTTGGACGTGGTAAGGTGGAAATCAAAGCACAGTGGGAATCACACAAGACTCTATGATGATCTCGGGTCTACAGACTAACCTATACCAGTGTCACCAGAGAACTGCCATCTGACGTTAGGTATATTACCATCTGGGAGTTCTCGGCGAGTCCGTCCAGTGTACACAGTCTCCACTGAGCACCCGTATATCATCTCTGATGTCAAACACCAATGGATATAGGATCATCCATCGCCCATCTGTATGGGTCGAGAAGGTATACGCTAGTCTACTCTGGTATATCGATGCCCCGTCTCGATACACCCACGACTAGGGACCTTGAAGGATGTACTTATGGACTACCATGTCCCTACTAGTATGATCCGCATCATAGTCCAGGTAGTCAAGTACACATCCTAAGGGCTTTAAGAACATGTAACAGAGAGACAATCAGTGTACACGTTAAGATAAGGAGCAACCAGATAGCATACTATCATGTCGAGCAAGAAAGTCCTCCCTATATATGTCACAGCATCCACTACAATATACATCCTATGTACAGTAATGGCCTCTAGGGCATACATATAACTAACAATCTCCCTCTTGCACTAGGGCCACCTGTAGCAGTGGTTGCAGTATCTCATACTCAACCATCCCATAAAAGTCTTTCTCTGGGAAAAGGCCTTTGTGAGTGGATCCGCCGTGTTGCCCTCTGAGTCTACTCTCCTAACCTCGATCCCTTGAAGATCAACCATCTCCATGATCAGGTGATACTGCCTTAGAATATGTCTGGATCACTGATGGGACGGACGGTCCTTGGCATAAGCCAGAACTCCATTGTCACACAATGGGAGGAACTAAGTTCATCTCATGAACCAATATACACCCAGACTACCTCTTTGGTAGCATCTTAAGTAGCGATGTATCCAGCCTTTATCGTCTAGTATGCCACGGTATCTAGCTTGGAACTCTTCCAACATACCGTCCCTTTACTGAGGGTAAAGACAATGCCTGTGACTGACATTCAGTCGTCCTTATCACCCTGGAACCTTTCCAGTGATTCTCCCCAGGATCAATTGATACCATTTCACTACAACTAGTGAGTATCCTAATATCCAATTTGATCTATCTCATAGATCCAAAACCCAGGATTTAGGAGGTATCACTTTGATCCTATATGGAGAATCATTGTGATAAGCGGAGATTGACCGAGCATAGCATAGGAAACTCCTTTCTTATCAAGAGTATGTCATCCACGTACTCTACGAGGATCACCACCATACTCCCTACTACCCTTTTGTTTATACAAGGTACATTTACCATTTTGATGATGTCAAACTCTTTGACTAACACATCAAAACAGACGTTCCAACTCCGCGATGCCTGGTTTATCACATAAAATATCTTGCTCGCGTTTCCGCTGCTCCCACTGTCTACGAGGCCCTCTGACTGTGTGCTTATAGACTCTCTCTTCTAAATCTTTATTTAGAAAATCAGTCATGACACCCAACCGCCAGATATCGTAGTCATGGTATGTAGCCGTGGCAAGTAGGATCTGGATGGTCTTAAGCATAGGTACTTAGAAAAGGTTTCATCACAATCCATACCTGGTCAATGATGCAAACCTTTAACAAGTCTAGCTTTGAAAGTCTCAACTTTTCCATGTACACCAAGTAATCTTCTCAAGATATACTTGCTCCTGATGGGGATTTAACCCTTCAGATATAACAACCAAAGTCCATACTTTGTTGGTGTATATGTATTCTATCTTAGATCACTAAGCATCCAGCCATTCTTATAGAGACCCACTCCTGATGGCCAGCTCGAAACTAGTTGGGTTATCATCTCAGGATGCAATCCTCGCTCCCACTGTCATAGAGAAACCGAAGTATCTCTCAGGTGGGTAAGGAACCCTGCTAGATCGTCGGAAAGGCTGAGGTTCGTTGGTTTCTATTGAATCCTTTAGTTCTACCAAATCATCTGCTGCAGTTTGTATAGCTGGAACCTTTCCAGTTCTACATAACAGACCTTGCCTCGAGCTTGTCCGGATTTTGCTTTAAGACATAGGATGGACAACCCCAAATCTTAACAAACTTAAGATATGGGCTCTTCCCTTTCCACATCACATATGAAGTGGTAGGCAACTGATTTGATTTGAACCCAATTCAATAGGTATGCAGCTTCTTAAGTGCATAACTCCCTAAAGTAAAATAGGAAACTCAGTAGTACTCATCATAGAGCACACCATATTACATAGGGTGCTATTGCTCCGCCCCGATATACCATCGTGATATGGTGCATACGAAGGAGTAATGCTGAGAGAGAATCTCATTCTCCTTTAGAATAGTCCAGGATTTCCGTACTCAAGTATTCTCCTCCCTGATCAGATCAAAGGACATAATACTTATACCCGATTTTGAGTTCTCTACTTCTAACTTATATTCTGTGAATATCTCAAAAGGTTCGGACTTGTGTTTCAACAGGAACATATGTCTGAATCTTAAGAGATCATCAGAGAATATAATGAAGTACAAAGAACCGGTCCTGGTATGTGTAGACAGGGGATCTTACATACATCATCATGTATCAGTCCCTAAGAGTGTGCTAACTCTTTCTCTGTTTCCAATAAACAGAGTTATGGTCATCTTATCTTTGTGACATGACTGGCAAGTTTCACAAGATGTAAATTCAAACTGATTTAAATATGCATCTAAAATGTAACTAAAGCTAGTCGGGTCACATTGATATGACCTAGTCTACAATACCTCAAGAAGGAATCGTTCATTTCTGAACTCTTCCTCTTGTATGTGTTCCGTATACGAAGAATTGTAGTTTAATTTAGAACATCAATGGTTTTAGATAACGTGCCTGAACCGATCAACTTTTGATATAGGAAATGTTCAAAATATTATCCAACAATACAAAATTTTATCATTTCTTTACTAATAAAGAGACTGATATGATTTTGTATATCAGGTTCGGTATATAATAACATTCGTTTAGAATCAATGTACTGGTAATACAGGGTGACAGTGACCAACAGACTTGGCTGCAACACTTGCACCGTTTTCTATCTCATGAAACTTATTACCCGTTCTCAGTTCTCTACCTATCTGTAGCCCATGTAACAGATTATATATGCGGGATCCTGATCCGGTATCACATACCCAGGACGTAAAGGATACTGAGAAACAGTTCTCTGTAATGAACACACCCGAAGGAGATGCATCATATGCACTTTCTTCGTTTGGGCGGCACGGGAAATCTGGTATTCCCCAATTTCCTGCTCTGTCTTATAACAATTATAAGTTGGAGCGGGACCAACGTTCCCCAGCTCAGTATAACAAGCAGGTTCGGTCAATACTTCCGTATTATTATCTTGATTAAGGCGTGATATGGTCGCTACCTGGAGAGAGAGAGAAGAAAACACTCAGCGTGCGCTCTTGCAATATCCGATTGGTTATTATTTTATCTAATCAGGATGGCTCCCACTGTTTTTTATCAAATCTTCGTTCAAACCCTAAAAGGAAAGACTAGCCGGGATTAATTACACGCTACAAGTTCGCCAATCTTTCAGCCAGGCCAGTGTCGGTACTTTGAGGGAGGTTCCCCGTGCTTTCGCACGGAGCTAATTAATGTAAATCTCGTTTTCCCATAGGCGTAACCCCGTTGACACCTTTCTAGACACCTACTAGATCGGCTAATTGTAATGTGTAAAACTCTCCCAGGAGTAACTCTTACTCGCACCGGGTATCGGAATCCAACTATATCATAGAAAGTATGCAATCTCATTGCAAATTTCAACACTTGAAATCCCCGATAGTATTTTGCCCCAAACGATCTATGATCTTGACAAGGTCAACAAACCATAGACCGTAAGTCAAGTTCAACCCGTCATTTCTTGATTGAACAAAACCCACCCGCACGACCCTTGACAAGGTCAACAAGGCCGTATGACTACCCTAACCCAATCTGCATCATATGCATAAGCAGATAAATACTGGTTAGCTACCGCACACTGCGCCTTGACAAGGTCAACAAACGCAGCACGAATACTAAACAGGACTTATCTGAAATGACGGAGGGCTACGACAGGTTTTTCTGAAAACCTATTGCGTAATGAACTTGATATCGTTGTAGGATCGAATTATTTTTGAAATGGTGTGTTTTTTAGGCTTTTCTAATTTTGCTAAAGGGGTCACTCCCGGTGAAGGGATCGTCGGCCCTTTCCTCATCGAATAAGGTGCAGGATATATCATATATACCGCTGTGCAAAGCAAAAACTATAGAAGCAATCAAAAGACAAACCGAGGGTTGTAGCATCTGCCAGTTATTGCTAAAGGAGTCACTCCGGTGAAGGGATCTCGGTCCTTTCCTTATCGAATAAGGTACAGGATGTTCTACAAGGAACACCGCGATGCAAAGCAAGAACTGTAGCTACCTGTTTTTGAAAATTCGATTCCACAACATCTTTAGGTTTCTTTTTCTTTCATTAATCATATTAATGAAGTCCTATCATTTAAGTTAGCTAAACATCACATATAAATACGACATACACTTATGCCATCCGCATTCGCCTCGATGTCCCCTCATGCACCGTTAGGTTAGGTAACTAACGACAGAGCGGGGCAGGGCTAGCGCGGGTGTAAAACATAAGTAACGCCTATATAATATATCATATATACTATATACAATATTTATCACAGAACATCAAATGATCACATCACAGGTATCGCAGCAGAAGAAACATATGAAACATTGGGTATACTAGGGCGTCCATGTTTTCAATACGAGCCAGTATAAAATATGGATTCCACGGTCGTGATGAATAACCAAACCCACACCCCTAGACCCCTGCGAGAGCGGCAAGCAACCCTACCAATTCTAGAGTTAGGAGACCCGGACTCGACTCCTCGAGTTGGTCTCCCACTGGACCCTAGAACCCGGTCACTTGTGCTCCCCTCCTTGGGTCTATCCTAGTGCGGAAAAGTAAATAATATACAAATGGTGACATCTTCCGCAACCTGGAAGTGCCCCAATAAAAGAATATTGCATACAAGTTTTTACATGAATGAAAATGAAAAACACTCATCTCACATAAAAAAAACCCCGGCTATTCAAACACGACGATCCAATATAACATATCCAGCAACACATAACATCACATGTCATCGACGTAAGTAAACATGCGTATTCCAATTGTCGTTGACATATAGCAACAAAACCGGCGATATCACATATTACACTTACGGTCACAGAAAAGAAAGTGTAAAACTACAACAGTTGGAATCCGCAACTTGCATAGACATCGCATGCCTAACCAAATGAATTCCTTAGACATCGCATGCTTAACAATTATAAACCCCGCATTTTAGTCTCATTATCGAAAACATTTTTCAATATCAACTCGTGCAATTCAGCAAGATTCCCGACATCCTGATCGAATGCTCGTCGCAAACTTTAGTAGATGGCCGCACCCCCGATGCCGTCGACGAAGTGCACTAAGGCGGAACACCGCTGCCGCGAGCACCCGAACAGATGCTTTCGGCAATGGGGTTCTCCTACAGTCACTTGGTCAGGGCTATGGTGTGTAGCTGTCTATTAAGTTTACCCGGCGAGTATCCGCGTATGCTACGTGATTGCGACGGACTTTTGATCGCATCAAAATTCTGTGGCAACCGATCAAGTGAGACTAAACTGCTATGTTTATAACATTCATTCAGTTATCTCATAACTACTTGTGGATTCCAAATATTGTATCACATTCCGGATAAATAGAAAATGTTAAACTTTCCGATCGAACAATCAAACAACCAAGTTTTCCCGAAACAGCTCAACACATGAAATAAGTTCAAAGACATCCATTTCATGCCTCAGTACCAACGGTCCAGCCGTAGAAGTGTCAAGCCAACGCCTCACATGTGGCACACCGTACTGCCCCAAACCCTAAGGTTCAAAGGGCAGTTCAAGACGGTCACATAATCGAGTTAAGGTTTGTTGTCTTCTAGAGGGACCATCGCGTTACTTGCATTACTTAGAACGTCATTAAAATACGGAAATATCCAAGAATTGGAAATTTCCCGACAGGGGAAAAAGTGGGTATTCATATCCGGTCGAACTTTTTAACATATTCTAAATTATCCGGAAAAGCACATAGACAAAGTCAAAATTTCCGATCGAATCATCGAAGCCCCAAAACACCCCAGAAAACTCAACACTTGAGTGCAAATTAAAAATTCCCAGAAAACTCAGTACCTAAAGAAAGAAATTACTGTGCAAAAATTGAAGGGTTACGTCATCAGATGGCCGCGGAACCGCCGTAGAAGCAAAGCTTCTGCCGCTGTTCTGCGGCGCTTTGGGCGTATCTTTTTGTCGTTTTGCACTGTAATTCTTAAAACTTCCTACTGAATTTTTTAAGCATTTTTAATCTGGAAAAAACCACAGTTTCAAAAATTGAATAGAGAGGGGTATTCGGTTAGGGTTTCGAGTTCGAACGGACTTCTAACTTCGTCTACTCATCGCCTAAGGCTCTAGCTAGGCTCTGATACCACTGTAGAGTTCCTAGGCACACTCAAGAGGTCTCACAAGGCATCAACCATGCCAAATTCAAGATTTTCCGGTGCCGAGAAACCCAAAACTAGATCATTAACTAGAGAATAGGCGAAAACAAATGCGAGCAAACAACTTGACTCTAAAGTGAATGGAAATACAACCTTTGTAGATCCGCTCCACCATTTCTTTAGCTCCGTGTTGACGTCCCTCCACTGCGATCATCGGGATCCCGGACCCTAGTGTCGATTTCATCAGAGAAATAGGTGGGCTAGGTCATTGACTTCAATGCCGAAGATGATCTACGTCGAGGCGACTCAAACTCGAGCTCCACCTTCACTAGGTCATGGAACTTGTGATGATAACACACTCTACTACATGGCAAGTGGTAGAGGATGAAGAAATAGGAAGTGGGTTCACTTTGGATTTGGGTTTCTCACTTGATTTCATCACTTGACATTTTTGTAGAAAGCTTTTCTTCTCTTCACTTGAAGAAGAAGATGAAGAAGAAGAAAAATGAATTATGAATTAATTCCAAAAAGAAAAATCAAGTGATGGTTATCATAATGCAACCATGGGTGAGGCTAACTCATGTAGAGAATAAACTTGGGTTTAGGTAAATGGTTAGGGTTAAGGAATAAAACAAAATGGTCAAAGCTTTTTCAAAGCTTCATGAAGCTTCAACAAAATCCAAACAAAGCCACCATTTTATTTCTAGCCAAAATGAATAGATAAATAAATGAATAAATAAATAAGTCAAATGAAACCCTAACCATTTACTAAACATAGTTTAAATCAAGCATACACCCTAGTTTGCATGTATCATCAAACATGATATAATCAAGTGTCAAAAATATATCATATATATAACTTGTGCACATCAAGTGAGAAAGTTAATCTTAAGTGAACAAATACCAGTTAATGTAAAGTAATATATCTAATATATAATTATACATTAAATCATTAAATCAACACTGCATTTAACGATCCGGTCATATCGCGTATGACCGACTAATATCCAATGTAACGACTTATCGAATCAATCCTCGATTCGATAACTAGGTTATATCGCATACAACCAATCGATACATTCATCGCGAGAATAGAATACGGTATCACATACACGCATTATTCTCGGTCCCGCACATATCTCATTTGCGCTCCTATTTCGTTTTGCTTGAGCCAGGAAACCCCTGTGTAGGACCCTAAAGACTCGTCAATACGCCGGCAGCAAGTGATGATCATGTCAAACACCCACAAGCCGTAAGCGGTCTGCTAAACGTAACGGCCACCCGGGTATTGAGCGATCAGAAGATCGATGAGCAAGCCCGCTCACACTCCTGTGAGTCCAACTAGTAGCACTTACCGTACAGTCCGGTCTCGTCGTCTGATATGTCGCATATCTCGCCTAGGGGTGGTAAACGTCAGACCCCAATAGCTCGAAAAGTCGTGTCGATATGAGGTCTATAACAGTTCGAGAAACTACTGGTAACACTTACCAGTAAATCTCAGCAACCCTGACCAGGGATTTCCGGTTATAGCTGTAGGGTTCCTAGGAACGCTCAAGAGGTCTCACAAGGCATCAACCATGCCAATTTCAAATTTTACGGTGCCGAGAAACCCTAGACTAGGTCGTTAACTAGAGATTAGGCGAAACATGCAAGTAGTAAACAGTTTTACTGCTAAGTGAACGAGGCTACGACCTTTGTAGAACCGGTCCTCCACCTCCATAGCTCCGTGATGAAGTCCTTCCGCTGTACCCATCGGATCCCGGACTCACGCGGTGGTTTCATCGAAAGAATGATCGGGCTAGGTCGTCGACTTCGATGCCGAAGATGATCTACGTCGAGGCAACACAAGATCAAGCTCCCACTTCACCAAGTCATGAAACTTGTGAAGAAAACACCCTATACTACTTGCCAAGTGGTAGAGGATGAAGAAATAGGAATTGGGTTCACTTTAGAATTGGATTTCTCACTCTTTTTCTCAAGTTGCCATTAATGGTAGCAAGCTTTCTTCTTTATTCAAGAAAAAGAAGAAGAAGAAAAGAATATGATAAGAATTATTCCCAATAGAAAATAAGTTGATTCTTATCATATAGCAACCATAGTTTAGTGTAGAGAATAAACTAGGGTTAAGTTGAATGGTTAGGTTAAAGGAAACAAACAAAATGGTCAAGCTTTCAACACTTCATGAAGTTTCAACAAAAGAACAAAATAAGCCACCAATCTATTTATCCTTCAAAAATGAATAAATAAATAAATGAATAGATAAGAAAATCAAAACCCTAACCATTAACATAACCATGGTTTAATTCTTTACACAAACCCAAGTTTGCATGTATTATCAAACAGGATACAAATTAGTGCACAAAACTATATCATATATACAATGTGCACAAACAAGTGAGAAAAATATCCTAAGTGAACCAATATTAGTTAATATAAAGTGATATATCAAACATTTAATTATACATTAAATCATTAAATCAACACTTGATTTAACGATCCGGTCACATCACATATGACCGACTAATATCCAATGTATCGACTTATCGAATCAATCCTCGATTTGATAACTAGGTTATATCGCATAAAACCAATCGATACATTCATCACGAGTACAGAATACAGTATCACATACACGCATGATTCTCGGTCCCGCACATATCTCATATACGCTCCTATTTCGTTTCGCTTGAGCGAGGAAACCTCTGTGTAGGACTCTAAAGACTCGTCAATACGCCGGCAGCAGGTGATGATCATATCAAACACCCACAAGCCATAAGCGGTTTGCTAAACGTAACGATGAGTTCAGAAGATCGACGAGAAAGCCCGCTCACACTCCTGTGAATCCTACCAGCAACACTTACCGTACAGTCCGGTCTGTTCGTCTGATATGTCGCATATCTTGCCTAGGGGTGGTAAACGTCAGACCCCAATAGCTCGATAAGTCGTGTCGATATGAGGTCTATAAAAGTTCGAGAAACTACTGGTAACACTTACCAGTAAATCTCAGCAACCCTGGCCAGGGATTTCCGGTAATAGCCAATCGAACACAGCGCAACATCAACTCCCTATACCGGGAGAGTCGAATCCCCTCCTATCGCTCATTGCCTCCATGTGATTCGGGACTGTACCCAAAAGCCACCGTTTTGCATGCCCTCTTGGACGTGGTAAGGTGGAAATCAAAGCACAGTGGGAATCACACAAGACTCTATGACGATCTCGGGTCAACAGACTACTCTGTACCAGTGTCACCAGAGAACTGCCATCTGACGTAAGGTATAATACTATCAGGGAGTTCTCGGCGAGTCCGTCCAGTGTACCCAGTCTCCACTGAGCACCCGTATATCATCTCTGATGTCAAACACCAATGGATATAGGATCATCCATCGCCCATCTGTATGGGTCGAGAAGGTATACGCTAGTCTACTCTGGTATATCGATGCCCCGTCTCGATACACCCACGACTAGGGACCTTGAAGGATGTACTTATAGACTATCATGTCCCCACTAGTATGATCCGCATCATAGTCCAGGTAGTCAAGTACGCATCCTAAGGGCTTTACCAATATGTAACAGAGAGACAATCAGTATACACGTTAAGGTAAAGAGTAACCAGATTGCATACTATCATGTCGAGCAAGAAAGTCCTCCCTATATATGTCCTAGCATCCACTACAATATACATCCTATGTACAGTAATGGCCTCTAGGGCATACATATAACTAACAATCTCCCACTTGCACTAGGGCCGTCTGTAGCAGAGGTTGTAGTATCTCATACTCAACCATCCCATAAAAGTCTCTCTCTGGGAAAAAGGCCTTTGTGAGTGGATCCGCCGTGTTGTCCTCTGAGTCTACTCTCCTAACCTCGATAACTCTGGAGATCAACCATCTCCATGATCAGGTGATGCTGCCTCAGAATACGTCTGGGTCACTGATGGGACCGGGGTTCCTGGCATAAGCCACAACTCCATTGTCACACAATGGGAGGAACAAAGTTCATCTCATGAACAAATATACACCCAGACTTCCTATTTGGTAGCATCTTTAGTAGCTTTGTATCCAGCCTTTATTGTCTAGTATGCCACGGTATCTAGCTTGGAACACTTCCAACATACCAGCCCTTTTCTGAGGGTAAAGACAATGCCTGTGACTGACAATCAGTCATCCTTATCACCCTAGAACCTTTCCAGTGATTCTCTCCAGGACCAATTGATACCATCTCACTACAACTAGTGAGTATTCTAATATCCAATTAGATCTATCTCATAGATCCAAAACCCAGGATTTAGTACGTATCACTTTGATCCTATATGGAGAATCATTATGATAAGCGGAGATTGACCGAGCGTAGCATAGGAAACTCCTTCCCTATCAAGAGTATGTCATCCACATACTCTACGAGGATCACTACCATACTCCCTACTACCTTTTTGTATATACAAGGTTCATCTACCATTTTGATGATGTCAAACTCTTTAACTAACACATCAAAACAGACGTTCCAACTCCGCGATGCCTGCTTTATCACATAAAACATTTTGCTCGCGTTTCCGCTGCTCCTACTATCTACGAGGCCCTCTGGCTGTGTACTTATAGACGCACTCTTCTAAAACTTCACTTAGAAAAGCAGTTATGGCACCCAACCGCCAGATATCGTAGTCATGGTATGTAGCCGTGGCAAGTAGGATCTGGATGGACTTAAGCATAGATTCTTAGAAAAGATTTCAACATAATCCATACCTGGTCAATGATGCAAACCTTTAACAAGTCTAGCTTTGAAAGTCTCAACTTTTCCATCTACACTAAGTAATCTTCTCAAGATATACTTGCTCCTGATGGGGATTTAACCCTTCAGATATAGCAGCCAAAGTCCATACTTTGTTGGTGTATAAGGATTCCATCTGAGATAACTAAGCATCCAGCAATTCTTACAGAGTCCCACTCCTGATGGCCAACTCGAAACTAGTCGGGTCATCATCTCATGATGCATTCCTTGCTCCCACTGTCATAAAGAAACTGAAGTATCTCTCAGGTGGGTGAGGAACCCTGCTAGATCGGCGGAGAGGCTCAGGTTCGTTGGTTACTATCGAATCCTTTAGTTCTACCAAATTAGCAGCTGCAGTTTGTATAGCTTGAACCTTTCCAGTTCTACATAACAGACCTTGCCTCGAGCTTGTCCGGATTTTGCTATTTAGACATAGGCCGGACAACCCCAAATCTTAACAAACTTAAGATATGGGCTCTTCCCTTTCCATATCCCATATGAAGTGGTAGGCTACTGATTTGATTGGAACCCTATTCAATAGGTATGCAACTTCTCAAGTGCATAACACCCAATAGGAAAAAAGGTAACTCAGTAGTACTCATCATAGAGCACACCATACCACATAGGGTGCTTTTTCTCCGCCCCGATATACCATCGTGCTATGGTGTATACGGAGGAATAATGCTGAGAGAGAATCTCATTCTCCTTTAGAATAGTCCAGGAATGCCATCCACAAGTATTCTCCTCCCTGATCTTATCATAGGACATAATACTTATACCCGGTTTTTGGTTCTCTACTTCTAAATCATATTCTGTGAATATCTCAAAAGGTTCGGACTTGTGTTTCAACAGGAACATATGTCTGAATCTTGAGAGATCATCAAAGAATGTAATGAAGTACAAAGAGCCGGTCTTGGCATGTGTGGACAGGGGACCTACATACATCAACATGTATCATCCCAAGAGTTCACTAACTCTTTCTCTGCTTCTAGTAAACAGAGCTATGGTCATTTTATCTTTGTGACATGACTGGCAAGTTTCATAAGATTTAAATTCAAACTGATTTAAATATGCATCTAATGTAACTTTAGCTAGTCGGGTCACATTGGTCTGACCTAGTCTACAATGCCTCAAGAAGGATTCGTTCATTTTTAAACTCTTCCTCTTGTGTGTGTTCTATATACTAAGAACCGTAGTTTGATTTAGAACATCAATGCTTTTAGATAATGTGCCTGAACCGATCAACTTTTGATATAGGAAATGTTCAAAACATTATCCAACATTACAAAATTTTATCATTTCTTTACTAATAAAGAGACTGATATGATTTTGTATATCAGGTTCGGTATCTAATAGCATTTGTTCAGAATCAATGTACTGATAATATAGGGTGACAGTGACCAACAGACTTGGCTGCAACACTTGTCTCGTTTTCTGTCTCATGAAACTTATCACCCGTTCTCAGTTCTCTACCTATCTGTAGCCCTATGTAACAGATTACATATCTGGGATCCTGATCCGGTATCAAATATCCAGGACGTAAAGAATACTGAGAAACGGTTCTTTATAACGAACACAACCGAAGATGATGCATCAGCATGCACTCTTTTCGTTTGGGCGGCACGGGAATTCTGGTATTCCCCAATTTCTTGCTCTGTCTTATAACAATTATAATTTGGAACGGGACCAACGTTCCCCAGCTCAGGATAACAAGCGGGTTCGGTCAATACATCCGTATTATATCTTGATTAAGGCGTGATATGGTCGCTACCTGGAGAGAGAGAGAAGAAAACACTCAGCATACGCTCTTGCAAGATCAGATTGGTTATTATTTTATCTAATCAGGATGGCTCCCACTGTTTTATTCAAATCTTCCTTCAAACCCTAAAAGGAAAGATTAGCCGGGATTAATTACACACTACAAGTTCGCTAATCTTTTAGCCAGGCCAGTGTCGGTACTTTGAAGGAGGTTCCCCGTGCTTTCGCACGGACCTAATTTCTGTAAACCTCGTTTTCCCAGAGGCGTAACCTCGTTAACACCTTTCTAGACACCTACTTGATCGGCTAATTTTAATGTGTAAAACTCTCCCAGGAGTAACTCTTACTCGCAGCGGGTATCGGGATCCAACTATCTCATAAAAGGTATTCAATCTCATTGCAAATTTCAACACTTGAAATTCCCGATAATGTTTTGCCCCTAGCGTGCTATGACCTTGACGAAAGCCAACAAACCATAGCCTGCTAGTCAAGTTCAACTCGTACATTTCTTGATTGAATTAAACCCACCCGCACGACCCTTGACGAAAGCCAACAAAGCCGCACGACTACCCCACTCCAATCGCATCATATGCAGCAGATAAGCAGCATATAGCTACCGCACACTGCACCTTGACGAAAGCCAACAAATGCAGCACGAATACTATATACAACTTATCTGAAATGACGGAGGGCTACGAAGGTTTTTCTGAAAACATATAGCGTAATGAACTTGATATCGTTGTAGAATCAAATGATTTTAAAATGGAGTGTTTTGAGGCTTTTCTAGTTTTGCTAAAGGGGTCACTCCCGGTGAAGGGATCGTCGGCCCTTTCCTCGTCGAATGAGGTGCGGGATATATCATATATATCACTGTGCAAAGAAGAAACTATAGAAGCAATCAAAAGACAAACCGAGGGTTGTAGCATTTGCCAGTTATTGCTAAAGGAGTCACTCCCGGTGAAGGGATCTCGGTCCTTTCCTTATCGAATAAGGTGCAGGATGTTCTACAAGGAACACCGCGATGCAAAGCAAGAACTGTAGCTACCTGTTTTATTTTGAAATTCGATTCCACAACATCTTTAGGTTTCTTTTTCTTTCATTAATCATATTAATGAAGTCCCATCATTTAAGCACCTAAACATCACAGATAAATATGACGTATGCTTATGCCATCCGCATTCGCCTCGATGTCCCGTCTGCACCGTTAGGTTAGGTAACTAATGCCAGAGCGAGGCAGGGCTAGCGCGGGTGTAAAACATAAGCAACGTCTATATAATATATCATATATACTATATATAATATCTATCTGAACAAATCACATGATCACATCACAGATAACGCAGCAGAAAATATCATATGAAATATTGGATATACTAGGATGTCCGTGTTTTCAGTATGAGCCAGTATAAAATACGGCTTCCACTGTCGTGATGAATAGCCAATCCCACACCCCTAGACCCCTACGAGAGCTGCAAGCAACCCTACCAATTCTAGGGTTAGGAGACCCGGACTCGACTCCTCGAGATGGTCTCCCACTGGACCCTAGAACCCGGTTACTTATGCTCCCCTCCTTAGGTCTATCCTAATGCGGAAAAGTAAATAATATACATTAACGGTGACATCTTCCGCAACCTGGAAGTGCCCCAATAAAAGAATATTACATACAAGTTTTTACATGAATGAAAATTAAAAACACTCATCTCACATAAAAAAAACCCGGCTATTCAAACACGACGATCCAATATAACATATCCAGCAACACATAACATCACATGTCATCAACGTAAGTAAATATGCCCATCCCAATTGTCGTTGACATAAAGCAACGAAACTGGCGATATCACATATTACACTTACGGTCACAGAAAAGAAAGTGTAAAACTACAACAGTTGGAATCCGCAACCTGCATAGACATCGCATGCCTAATCAAATGAATTCCTTAGACATCGCATGCTTAACAATTATAAACCCTGCATTTTAGTCTCATTATCGAAAACACTTTTCAATATCAAGTCGGGCAATTCAACAAGATTCCCGATATCCTGATCGAATGCTCGTCGCAAACTTTAGTAGGTGGCCGCACCCCCGATACCTTCGACGAAGTGCACTAAGGCGGAACACCGCTACCGTGAGCACCCGGACGGATGCTTTCGGCGACGGGGTTCTCCTACAGTCACTTGGTCGGGGTTATGGGGTGAGGCTGTCTATTAAGTTTACCCGGCGAGTATCCGTGTACGCTACGTGATTGCGACGGACTTTTGATCGCATCAAAATTCCGTGGCAACCGATCAAGTGAGACTAAAGTGCTATGTTTATAACATTCATTCAGTTATCTCATAACTACTTGTGGATTCCAAGTATTGTATCCCATTCCAGATAAACAGAAAATGTCAAACTTTCCGATCGAACAGTCAAACACCTAAGTTTTCCCGAAACAGCTCAACACATGAAATAATTTTAAGAACATTCATTTTATGCCACAGTACCAACGGTCCAGCCGTAGAAGGGTCAAGCCAACGCCTCACATGTGGCACGCCGTACTTTCCCAAACCCTATGGTTCAAAGGGCAGTTCAAGACGGTCACATAATCGAGTTAAGGTTTGTTGTCTTCTAGAGGGACCATCGCGTTACTTGCACTACTTAGAACGTCATTAAACAACGGAAAAATCCAACACTTGGAAATTTCCGGCTGGGGAAAAAGTGGATATTTATATCCGGTCGAACTTTTTAACATATTCTAAAATTACCCGGAAAAGCACATAGACAAAGTTTGAAATTTCAGATCGAATCATCGAAGCTCCAAAACACCCCAGAAAACTCAACTCTTGAGTGCAAATTAAAAATTCCCAGAAAACTCAGCACCTGAAGAAACAAATTCATGTGCAAAAATTGAAGGCTGATCTCATAATTTGGCCGCGGAACCGCCGCAGAAGCCAGGCTTCCGCCGCGGTTCCGCCGCTCTTTCGGCACATCTTTTGGTCGTTTTTGCACCGTAATTCTTATAACTCCCTGCTGAATTTTTTAAGCATTTTTAATCTGGAAAAACTCCAGTTTTGAAAAAATGTCAAGAGAGGGGTCATGGATTGGCGTTTCGGGTTCGATCGGGTTTCTAACTCCGTCTACGCATCGCCAAAGGCTCTAGCTAGGCTCGATACCACTGTAGGGTTCATAGGCATGCTCAAGAGGTCTAACAAGGCATCAACCATGCCAATTTCAAATTTTATGGTGCCGAGAAACCTTAGACTAGATCGTTAACTAGAGATTAGGCGAAACATGTAAGTAGTAAACAGTTTTACTGCTAAGTGAACGAGGCTACGACCTTTGTAGAGCCGGTCCTCCACCTCCATAGCTCCGTGATGAAGTCCTTCCGCTGTACCCATCGGATCCCGGACTCTCGCGGTGGTTTCATCGAAAGAATGATCGGGCTAGGTCATCGACTTCGATGCCGAAGATGATCTACGTCGAGGCAACACAAGATCAAGCTCCCACTTCACCAAGTCATGAAACTTGTGAAGAAAACACCCTATACTACTTGGCAAGTGGTAGAGGATGAAGAAATAGGAATTGGGTTCACTTTAGAATTGGATTTCTCACTCTTTTTCTCAAGTTGCCATTAATGGTAGCAAGCTTTCTTCTTTGTTCAAGAAAAAGAAGAAGAAGAAAAGAATATGATAAGAATTATTCCCAATAGAAAATAAGTTGATTCTTATTATATAGCAACCATAGTTTAGTGTAGAGAATAAACTAGCGTTAAGTTGAATGGTTAGGTTAAAGGAAACAAACAAAATGGTCAAGCTTTCAACACTTCATGAAGTTTCAACAAAAGAACAAAATAAGCCACCATTCTATTTATCCTTCAAAAATGAATAAATAAATAAATGAATAGATAAGAAAATCAAAACCCTAACCATGGTTTAATTCTTTACACAAACCCAAGTTTGCATGTATCATCAAACATGATACAAACTAGTGCACAAAAATATATCATATATACAATGTGTACAAACAAGTGAGAAAAATATCTTAAGTGAACCAATATTAGTTAATGTAAAGTGATATGTCAAATATATAATTATACATTAAATCATTAAATCAACACTTGATTTAACGATCCGGTCACATCACATATGACCGACTAATATCCAATGTATGGACTTATCGAATCAATCCTCGATTCGATAACTAGGCTATATCGCATACAACCAATCGATACATTCATCGCGAGAATAGAATACGGTATCATTTACACGCATTATTCTCGGTCCCGCACATATCTCATATGCGCTCCTATTTCGTTTCGCTTGAGCCAGGAAACCTCAGTGTAGGACTCTAAAGACTCGTCAATACGCCGGCAGCAGGTGATGATCATATCAAACACCCATAAGCCGCAAGCGGTCTGCTAAACGTAACGGCCACCCTGGTATTGAGCGATCAGAAGATCGACGAGCAAGCCCGCTCACACTCCTGTGAATCCAACCAGCAACACTTACCGTACAATCCGGTCAGTTCGTCTGATATGTCGCATATCTTTCCTAGGGGTGGTAAACGTCAAACCCCAATAGCTCGATAAGTCGTGTCGATATGAGGTCTATAACAGTTCGAGAAACTACTGGTAACACTTACCAGTAAATCTCAGCAACGCTGGCCAAGGATTTCCGGTTATAGCCAATCGAACACAGCGCAACATCAACTTCCTATACCGGGAGAGACGAATCACCTCCTATCGCTCATTGCCTCCATATGATTCGGGACTGTACCCAAAAGCCACCGTTTTCCACGCCCTCTTGGACGTGGTAAGGTGGAAATCAAAGCACAGTGGGAATCACACAAGACTCTATGACGATCTCGGGCCAACAGACTACTCTGTACCATTGTCACCAGAGAACTTCCTGTTAGTAATATGTATGCCCTAGAGGCCATTACTGTACATAGGATGTATATTGTAGTGGATGCTGGGACATATATAGGGAGGACTTTCTTGCTCGACATGATAGTATGCTATCTGGTTGAACTTTACCTTAACGTGTATACTGATTGTCTCTCTGTTACATGTTGGTAAAGCCCTTAGAATGTGTGCTTGACTACCTGGACTATGATGCGGATCATACTAGTGGGGACATGGTAGTCCATAAGTACATCCTTCAAAGTCCCTAGTCGTGGGTGTATCGAGACGGGGCATCGATATACCAGAGTAGACTAGCGTATGCCTTATCGACCCATATAGATGGGTGATGGATGATCCCATATCCATCGGTGTTTGACATCAGAGATGATATACGGGTGCTCAGTAGAGACTGGGTACACTGGACGGACTCGCCGAGAACTCCCAGATGGTATTATACCTCACGTCAGATGGCAGTTCTCTGGTGACACTGGTACAGAGTAGTCTGTTGACCCGAGATCATCATAGAGTCTTGTGTGGTTCCCACTGTGCTTTGATTTCCATCTTACCACGTCCAAGAGGGCATGCAAAACGGTGGTTTTTGGGTACAGTCCCGAGTCACATGGAGGCAATGAGCGATAGGAGGGGATTCGTCTCTCCCGGTATAGGGGGGTTGATGTTGCGCTGTGTTCGATTGGCTATAACAGGAAATCCCTGGCCAGGGTTGCTGAGATTTACTGGTAAGTGTTACCAGTAGTTTCTCGAACAGTTATAGACCTCATATCGACACGACTTATTGAGCTATTGGGGTCTGACGTTTACCACCCCTAGGCGAGATATGCGACATATCAGACGATCAGACCGGACTGTACGGTAGTGTTACTGGTCGGATTCACTGGAGTGTGAGCGGGCTTGCTCGTCGATCTTCAGATCGCTCAATACCCGGGTGGCCTTTACGTTTAGCAGACCGCTTGCGGCTTGTGGATGTTTGATATGATCATCATCCGCTGCCGGCGTATTGACGAGTCTTTAGAGTCCTACACAGAGGTTTCCTGGCTCAAGCGAAACGAAATAGGAGCGCATATGAGATATGTGCGGGACCAAGAGTAATGCGTGTATGTGATACCGTATTTCATTCTCGCGATCAATGTGTCGAATGGTTGTATGCGATATAACCTAATTATCGAATCAAGGATTGATTCGATAAGCCGATACATTGGATACTAGCCGGTTATATGCGATATGACCGGATCGTTAAATCAAGAGTTGATTTAATGATTTAATGCATAATTATATATTTGATATATTACTTTGCATTAACTAGTATCGGTTCACTTTAAATGGATTTTCTCACTCGGGTGTGCGCATTCCATATGCGATATGATTTTGTGCACTTGATTGTATCATGTTTGATGATACATACTTTTTTTGGTTAAGTGTAAAGTATCAAACCTTGGTTAATGAAATGGTTAGGGTTTACTATTTCCTTATTCATTTATTCATTCTTTTTGGAAATTGATAAGCATTAAGAGAAAATGGTGGCTTAATTTGTTTTCTAGCAAAAGCTTCTTGAAGCTTTGACCAAAGTCACCCTTTTTGTCTCATGCTTAATCCTATCCACTTCACTAACCCTAGTTTACTCTCTACAACTAACCATGGTTCACTTATGATAAGAATGGATTATTCTTTTCATTTTAAATAATTCTTATCATAACAATTCTTCTTCTTCTTCATCTTCTTTCATGAAGAAAAAGCAAGCTCCATCAATGGTGATTGATAGAAATGAGTGAGAAATCCAATTCTAAAGTCTACCCACTTCCTATTTCTTCATCCTCTACCTCTTGCCAAGTAGTAGAGTGTGTTCTCTTCACAAGTTTTTGGACTTGGTGAAGTCGGAGCTTGATTTAGCGATGCCTCGACGTAGATCATCTTCGGCACGTCGTCGATGACCTAGCCCGCTTCTTCTCCGATGAAACCGACGCAAGAGCCCGGATTTCGGATTTGGACAGCGGAGACGACCTCGTTACGGAGCTATGGAGGTGGACAAACGGATCTACAAAGGTTGTATTTCCGTATTCCATTAGTTAATTGTTAACTAGTTTACTTTTCGCCTAGATTTCTAGCCGACGATCCGTAGTTTAGGGTTTCTCGGCACGTTAAAATTTGAAATGGGCATGTTCGATGCCTTGCGAGACCTCACTAGTGTGCCTAGGAACCCTACAGTGGTATCAGAGCCTAGCTAGAGCCTTAGCCGATGCGTAGACGGAGTTTGAAGTCCGATCGAACCGAAACCCAAACCTTAGAATGCTCTCTGTACTTTTTTGAAATTCGTGGATTTTTGAGAATTAAAAATATGAAGAAAAATAATCAGGAAATTATAAGAATTACGGTGCAAAAAGTAACTAATGATCCCTCAATAGTGCGGCGGAACCGCGGCATTAGCATGCTAATGCGGCGGTTCCGCGGCCGTTTTGTCTTATTAGGCATTCAATTTTGCACAGTAATTCCTATTTTGCAGTGTTGGTTTTCCTGGAATATTTTTTTTCTGAAATCAAGAGTTGAGTATTTTGGGTTGTATAGGGGGTTCGTACATACGATCGGATTATCAAATTTTGTCTATGTGGCTTTCCGGATAAATTTTAGAATATGTTAAAAATTCCGATCGGATATAAATACCCAATTTTTCCCCTGTCGGGAAATTTCCAAGTGTTGGATTTTTCCGTGGTTTAACGACGTTCTAAGTAGTGCAAGTAACGCGATGGTCCCTCTAGAAGACAACAAACCTTAACTCGATTATGTGACCGTCTTGAACTGCCCTTTGAACCTTCGGGTTTGGGGCAGTACGGCGTGCCACATGTGAGGCGTTGGCTTGACCCTTCTACGGCTGGACCGTTGGTACTGAGGTACGAACTGAATGTTGTTAGACTTGTTTCATGTGTTGATTTGTATCGGGAAAACTTGGGTGTTAGAATGTTCGATCGGAAAGCTTAACATTTTCTAATTATCTGGAATGTGATACAATAATTGGAATTCACAAGAAGTTATGAGATAACTGAATGAATATTATAAACATAGCAGTTTAGTCTCACTTGATCGGTTGCCACGGAATTTTGATGTGATCAAAAGTCCGTCGCAATCACGTAGCGTACGCGGATACTCGCCGGGTAAACTTAATAGACAGCCTCACTCCATAGCCCCGACCAAGTGACTGTAGGAGAACCCCGTCGCCGAAATCATCCGTTCGGGTGCTCGCGGTGGCGGTGTTCCGCCTTGGTGCACTTCGTCGACGGTATCGGGGGTGCGGCCGCCTACTAAAGTTTGCGACGAGCATTCGATCAGGATGTCGGGAATCTTGTTGAATTGCCCGACTTGATATTGAAAAGTGTTTTCGATAAAGAGACTAAAATGCGGGGTTTATAATTGTTAGGCATGCGATGTCTAAGTAATTCATTTGGTCAGGCATGCGATGTCTGAGGTGGTTGCGGATTCCAACTGTTGTAGTTTTACACTTTCTTTTCTGTGACCGTAAGAGTAATATGTGATATCGCCGGTTTCGTTGCTATATGTCAACGACAATTGGGATGCGCATATTTACTTACGTTGATGACATGTGATGTTATGTGTTGCTGGATATGTTATATTGGATCGTCGTGTTTGAATAGCCGGGGGTTTTTATGTGAGATGAGTGTTTTTCATTTTCATTCATGTAAAAACTTGTATGTAATATTCTTTTATTGGGGCGCTTCCAGGTTGCGGAAGTTGTCACCGTTTGTATATTATTTACTTTTCCGCACTAGGATAGACCCAAGGAGGGGAGCACAAGTTACCGGGTTCTGGAGTCCAGTGGGAGACTAACTCGAGGAGTCGAGTACGGGTCTCCTAACTCTAGAATTGGTAGGGTTGCTTGCCGCTCTCGTAGGGGTCTAGGGGTGTGGGTTTGGCTATTCATCACGACCGTGGAATCCGTGTTTTATACTGGCTCGTATTGAAAACACGGACGTCCTAGAATATCCAATATTTCATATGTTTCTTCTGCTGCGATATCTGTGATGTGATCATGTGATATGTTCTGTGATAGATACAGTATATAGTATATATGATATATTATATAGGCGTTACTTATGTTTTACACCCGCGCTAGCCCTGCCCCGCTCTGCCGTTAGTTACCTAACCTAACGGTGCACGAGGGGACATCGAGGCGAATGCGGATGGCATAAGTGTACGTCGTATTTATCTGTGATGTTTAGGTAATTTAAATGTTGGGACTTCATTAATGAGATTAATGAAAGAAAAGAAACCTAAGATGTTGTAGAATTGAATTTCAAAATAAAAAGGGGTAGCTACAGTTCTTGCTTTGCACAGCGGTATATGTGATATATCCTGCACCTTATTCGATGAGGAAAGGACCGAGATCCCTTCACCGGGAGTGACTCCTTTAGCAATAACTGGCAGATTGTAGGGTTCCTAGGCATGCTAGTGAGGTCTCCCAAGCCATCAACCATGGCAATTTCAAAAATTATGGTGCCGAGAAACCCTAAACTACGGATCGATAACTAGATGTCTAGGCGAAAAGTTAACTAGTTAACACTTAACTATTGGGAATACGGAAATACAACCTTTGTAGATCCGGTGCACCACCTCCATAGCTCCGCAACGAGGTCCTCTCCGCTGTCCAAATCAAATCCGGGCTCTCGTGTCGGCTTCGTCGGAGAATGGGCAAGCTAGGTCGTCGATGTCCATGCCGAAGATGATCTACGTCGAGGCATCGCTAAATCAAGCTCCGACTTCACCAAGTCAAGAAACTTGTGAAGTAAACACACTCTACTACTTGGCAAGAGGTAGAGGATGAAGAAATAGGAAGTGGGTTAACTTTAGAATTGGATTTCTCACTCAAAAACATCAATCACCATTGATGAGGTAAGCTTTTCTTCACTTGAAGCAAGGAAGAAGAAGAAGAAAGAAATATAATATGAATAATAGAATAGAAAATAAAAATTCATTCTTATCATAATATTAACCTTAGTTTAGTGTAGAGAATGAACCATGGTTAGATATGATGGTTAGGGTTAAGGAAGAGATAAGAATGGTTGACTTGATCAAAGTTTCAAGAAACTTCAACATAAAACAAAATAAGCCACCATCCTTAAATAATTTCCAAAATGAATATATATATAAATAAATGAATAAAATAATCAAAACCCTAATCATTAAGTAAACCATGGTTTAATCTTTACACTTAACCAAGTTAATATGCATCATCAAACATGATACAAACATGTGCATAAAAGTATATCACATATACAACTTGCACAATCCAAGTGAGAAAATCCATTTAAAGTGAACCATTACTAGTTAATGCAAAGTAATATATCAAATATATAATTATACATTAAATCATTAAATCAACACTTGATTCAATGATCCGGTCATGTCGCACACAACCGACTAGTATACAATGTATCGGCTTATCGAATCAACGCTTGAATCGATAACTAGGTTATATCGCATACAACCACTCGATACATTCATCGCGAGAATGGAATACGGTATCACATACACGCATTATTCTCGGTCTCGCACATATCTCATATGCGCTCCTATTTCGTTTCGCTTGAGCCAGGAAACCTCTGTGTAGGACTCTAAAGACTCGTCAATACGCCGGCAGCAGGTGATGATCATATCAAGCACCTACAAGCCGCAAGCGGTCTGCTAAACGTAACGGCCACCCGGGTATTGAGCGATCTGAAGATCGACGAGCAAGCCCGCTCACACTCCAGTGAATCCAACCAGTAACACTTCCGTACAGTCCGGTCTGTTCGTCTGATATGTCGCATATCTCGCCAAGGGGTGGTAAACGTCATACCCCAATAGCTCAATAAGTCGTGTCGATATGAGGTCTATAACTGTTCGAGAAACTACTGGTAACACTTACCAGTAAATCTCAGCAACCCTGGCCAGGGATTTCCTGTTATAGCCAATCGAACACAGCGCAACATCAACCCCCTATACCGGGAGAGACGAATCCCCTCCTATCGCTCATTGCCTCCATGTGACTCGGGACTGTACCCAAAAACCACCGTTTTGCATGCCCTCTTGGACGTGGTAAGATGGAAATCAAAGCACAGTGGGAACCACACAAGACTCTATGACGATCTCGGTTCAACAGACTACTCTGTACCAGTGTCACCAGAGAACTGCCATCTGACGTGAGGTATAATACCATCTGGGAGTTCTCGGCGAGTCCGTCCAGTGTACCCAGTCTCTACTGAGCACCCGTATATCATCTCTGATGTCAAACACCAATGGATATGGGATCATCCATCGCCCATCTGTATGGGTCGAGAAGGTATACGCTAGTCTACTCTGGTATATCGATGCCCCGTCTCGATACACCCTCGACTAGAGACTTTGAAGGATGTACTTATGGACTACCATGTCCCCACTAGTATGATCCGCATCATAGTCCAGGTAGTCAAGCACACATCCTAAGGGCTTTACCAACATGTAACAGAGAGACAATCAGTATACACGTTAGGGTAAAGTTCAACCAGATAGCATACTATCATGTCGAGCAAGAAAGTCCTCCCTATATACGTCCCAGCATCCACTACAAAATACATCCTATGTACAGTAATGGCCTCTAGGGCATACATATAACTAACAATCTCCCACTTGCACTAGGGCCATCTGATAGCAGTGGTTGTAGTATCTCATACTCAACCATCCCATAAAAGTCTCTCTCTGGGAACAGGCCTTTGTGAGTGGATCCGCTGTGTTGTCCTCTGAGTCTACTCTCCAAACCTCGATCTCCCTGGAGATCAACCATCTCCATGATCAAGTGATACTGCCATAGAATATGTCTGGATCACTGATGGGACCGGCGTTCCTAGGCATAAGCCACAACTCCATTGTCACACAATGGGAGGAACAAAGTTCATCTTATGAACCAATGTAAACCCAAACAGCCTCTTTGGTAGTATCTTAAGTAGCGATGTATCCTGCCTTTATCGTCTAGTATGTCATGGTATCTAGCTTGGAACTCTTCCAATATACCGTCCCTTTACTGAGGGAAAAGACAATGCCTGCGACTGACATTCAGTCGTCTTTATCACCCTGGAACACTTCCAGTGATTCTCCCTAGGATCAATTGATACTATCTCACTACAACTAGTGAGAATCCCAACATCCAATTAAATCTATCTCATAGATCCAAAACTCAGGATTTAGGAGGTATCACTCTGATCCTACACGGAGAATCTTTGTGATAAACGGAGATTGATCGAGCGTAGCATAAGAAACTCCTTCCCTATCAAGAGTATGTCATCCACGTACTCTACGAGGATCGTCACCATACTCCCTACTACCTTTTTGTATATACAAGGTTCATCTACCATTTTGATGATGTCAAACTCTTTGACTAATTCATCAAAACAGATGTTCTAACTCCGCGATGCCTGCTTTATCCTATAAAGCATCTTGCACACGTTTCCGCTGCTCCCACTGTCTACGAGGCCCTCTGGCTGTGTACTTATAGACGCTCTCTTCCAAATCATCATTTAGAAAAGCAGTCAAGACACCCAACCACCAGAGATCGTAGTCATGGTATGTAGCCGTGGCAAGTAGGATCTGGATGGACTTAAGCATAGATCCTTAGAAAAAGGTTTCATTATGATCCATATCTGGTCAATTATGCAAACCTTTAACAAGTCTAGCTTTGAAAGTCTCAACTTTTCCATCTACACCAAGTAATCTTCTCAAGATATACTTGCTCCTGATGGGGATTTAACCCTTCAGATATAGCAACCAAAGTCCATACTTTGTTGGTGTATAAGGATTCCATCTCAGATCACTAAGCATCCAGCAATTCTTACAGAGTCTTACTCTTGATGGCCAGCTCGAAACTAGTTGGGTCATCATCTCATGATGTAATCCTCGCTCCCACTGTCATAGAGAAACCGAAGTATCTCTCAGGTGGGTGAGGAACCCTACTAGATCGGCGGAGAGACTGAGGTTCGTCGGTAACTATTGAATCCTTTGGTTTTATCAAATCATCTGCTGTAATTTGTATAGCTGGAACCATTCCAGTTCTACATAACAGTATTTGCCTCGAGCTTGTCCAGATTTTGCTTTTCAGACATAGGCCGGACAACCCCAAATCATAACTAACTTAAGAGATGAGCTCTTCCCTTATCATATCTAATATGAAGTGGTAGGCATCTAATTTGATTGGAATCCTATTCAATAGGTATGCAACTTCGTAAGTGCATAACTCCCAAAAGGAAAAAGGTAACTCAGTATTACTCATCATAGAGCACACCATATCAAATAGGGTGTATCTGCTCCGCCCCGATATACCATCGTGCTATGGTGTATATGGAGGAGTAATGCTGAGAGAGAATCTCATTCTCCTTTAGAATAGTCCTGGAATTCCGTGCTCAAGTATTCTCCTCCTTGATCTCATCAAAGGACATAATACTTACACCCGTATTTCGGTTTTCTACTTCTAACTTATATTCTGTGAATATCTCAAAAGGTTCGGACTTGTGTTTCAACAGGAACATAGGTCTGAAACTCGAAAGATTATCAGAGAACGTAATGAAGTATAAAGAACCAGTCCTGGCATGTGTAGACAGGGGACCTACATACATCAACATGTATCATCCCAAGAGTTCACTAACTCTTTCTCTGTTTCCAGTAAACGGAGCTATGGTCATCTTATCTTTGTGACATGACTGGCGAGTTTCACAAGATGTAAATTCAAACTGATTTAAATATGCATCTATATGTAACTCTAGCTAGTCGGGTCACATTGATCTGACCTAGTCTACAATGCCTCAAGTAGGATTCGTTCATTTCTGAACTCTTCCTCTTGTGTGTATTCCGTATACTAAAGAACTGTAGTTTGATTTAGAACATCAATGCTTTTAGATAACGTGCCTGGACCGATCAACTTTTGATATAGGAAATGTTCAAAACATTATCCAACAATACAAAATTTTACCGTTTCTTTACTAATAAAGAGACAGTTATGATTTTGTATATCAGGTTCGGTATCTAATAACATTCGTTCAGAATCAATGTATTGTAATACAGGATGACAGTGACCAACAGACTTGGCTGCAACTCTTGCTCCGTTTTCTGCCTCATGAAACTTATCACCCGTTCTCAGTTCTCTACCTATCTGTAGCCCAATGTAACAGATTACATATCAGGGATCCTGATCTGGTATCACATACCTAGGACGTAGAGGATACAGAGAAACAGTTCTGTATAAAGAACACACCCGAAGATGATGCATCAGTATGCACTCTCTTCGTTTGGGCGGCACGGGAATTCTAGTAATCCCCAATTTCCTGCTCTGTCTTATAACAATTATAAGTTGGAGCGGGACCAACGTTCCCCAGCTCAGTATAACAAGCGGGTTCGGTCAATAATCCGTATTATTATCTTGATTAAGGCGTGATATGGTCGCTATCAGGAGAGAGAGAGAAGAAAACACTCAGCGTGCGCTCTTGCAAGAATAGATTGGTTATAATTTTATCTAATCAGGATGGCTCCCACTGCTTTTTATCAAATCTTCCTTCAAACCCTAAAAGGAAAGACTAGCCGGGATTTATTACACACTACAAGTTCGCCAATCTTTCAGCCAGGCCAGTGTCGGTACTTTGAGGGAGGTCCCCCGTGCTTTCGCACGAACCTAATTACTGTAAACCTCGTTTTCCCAGAGGCGTAACCTCGTTAACACCTTTCTAGACACCTACTTGATCGGCTAATTGTAATGTATAAAACTCTTCCAGGAGTAACTCTTACTCGCAGCGGGTATCGGGATCCAACTATCTCATAGAAGGTATGCAATCTCATTGCAAATTTCAACACTTGAAATTCCCGATAATCTTTTGCCCCTAGCTCGCTATGACCTTGACGGAGGCCAAACAACCCATAGTCCGCTAGTCAAGTTCAACCCGTCATTTCCTGATTGAATTAAACCCACCCGCACGACCCTTGACGGAGGCCAAACAACGCCGTACGAATACCCTAATCCAATCGCATCATATGCTAGCAGATAAGCACTAGTTAGCTACCGTACACTATGCCTTGACGGAGGCCAAACAACCGCAGCATGAATACTAACTAGTACGTATCTGAAATGACGGAGGGCTACGACAGGTTTTTTCTGAAAACCTATTGCGTAATGAACTTGATATCGTTGTAGAATCAAATGATTTTTAAAATGGAGTGCTTTTGAGGCTTTTCTAGTTTTGCTAAAGGAGTCACTCCCGGTGAAGGGATCGTCGGTCCTTTCCTCGTCGAATGAGGTGCGGGATATATCATATATATCACTGTGCAAAGAAAAACACTTAAAAGCAATCAAAAGACAAACCGAGTGTGTAGCATCTGCCATTTATTGCTAAAGGAGTCACTCCCGGTGAAGGGATCTCGGTCCTTTCCTCATCGAATAAGGTGCAGGATATATCATATATACCTCTGTGCAAAGCAAGAACTGTAGCTACCTGTTTTATTTTGAAATTCGATTCTACAACATCTTAGGTTTCTTTTATTTCATTAATCACATTAATGAAGTCCCATCATTTAAGTACCTAAACATCACAGATAAATACGACGTACACTTATGCCATCCGCATTCGCCTCGATGTCCCCTCGTACACCGTTAGGTTAGGTAACTAACGGCAGAGCAGGGCAGGGCTAGCGCGGGTGTAAAACATAAGTAACGTCTATATAATATATCATATATACTATATATAGTATCTATCACAGAACATCACATGATCACATCACAGATATCGTAGCAGAAGAAACATATGAAATATTGGATATACTAGGACGTCCGTGTTTTCAATACGAGCCAGTATAAAACACGGATTCCACGGTCGCGATGAATAGCCAAACCCACACCCCTAGACCCCTACGAGAACGGCAAGCAACCCTACCAATTCTGGAGTTAGGAGACCCGGACTCGACTCCTCGAGTTGGTCTCCCACTGGACTCCAGAACCCGGTTACTTGTGCCCTCCTCCTTGGGTCTATCCTAGTGCGGAAAAGTAAATAATATACAACGGGTGACAACTTCCGCAACCTGGAAGTGCCCCAATAAAAGAATATTACATACAAGTTTTTACATGAATGAAAATGAAAAAACACTCATCTCACATAAAAAACCCCGGCTACTCAAACACGACGATCCAATATAACATATCCAGCAACACATAACATCACATGTCATCAACGTAAGTAAATATGTCCATCCCAATTGTCGTTGACATATAGCAACGAAACCGGCGATATCACATATTACACTTACGGTCACAGAAAAGAAAGTGTAAAACTACAACAGTTGGAATCCGCAACCATCTCAGACATCGCATGCCTGACCAAATGAATTTCTTAGACATCGCATGCCTAACAATTATAAACCCCGCATTTTAGTCTCATTATCGAAAACACTTTTCAATATCAAGTCGGGTAATTCAACAAGATTCCCGACATCCTGATCGAATGCTCGTCGCAAACTTTAGTAGGCGGCCGCACCCCCCGATACCGTCGACGAAGTGCACCAAGGCGGAACACCGCTACCACGAGCACCCGAACGGATGCTTTCGGCAACGGGGTTCTCCTACAGTCACTTGGTCGGGGCTATGGAGTGAGGCTGTCTATTAAGTTTACCCGGCGAGTATCCGCGTACGCTACGTGATTGCGACGGACTTTTGATCACATCAAAATTCCGTGGCAACCGATCAAGTGAGACTAAACTGCTATGTTTATAACATTCATTCAGTTATCTCATAACTTATTGTGAATTCCAATTATTGTATCCCATTCCAGATAAACAGAAAATGTTAAACTTTTCGATCGAACAATCGAACACCCAAGTTTTCCCGATACAGATCAACACATGAAATAAGTCTAACAACATTCAGTTCGTACCTCAGTAGCAACGGTCCAGCCGTAGAAGGGTCAAGCCAACGCCTCACATGTGGCACGCCGTACTGCCCCAAACCCGAAGGTTCAAAGGGCAGTTCAAGACGGTCACATAATCGAGTTAAGGTTTGTTGTCTTCTAGAGGGACCATCGCGATACTTGCACTACTTAGAACGTCGTTAAACTACGGAAAAATCCAACACTTGGAAATTTCCCGACAGGGGAAAAATTGGGTATTTATATCCGGTCGAACTTTTTAACATATTCTAAAAATTATCCGGAAATACACAAAAGACGAAATTTGATAATCCGATCGAAATACCGAATCCCCAAAACAACTGCAGAAAATTCAACTCTTGAATAAAATTTAAAAACATCCAGAGAACTCAACACTGAAAATTGAGAATTACTGTGAAATTTAAAATTCACAAAACGACAAAGTAGCCGCGCATCCGCCGCACGAGCCAAGCTCGTGCCGCGGATCCGCAGCACTTTGATTGATTTACTGCATCGAATTTCACAGTATTTCTTATATTACCCTGCTGATTTATCTGGATATTTTTAATATGGAAAAAGACCAGATTTTAAAAATTGGACAGAGAGCATGTTTGATTCGGGGTTTCGGGTTCGTTCGGACTTCAAATTCCGTCTAGACTTCGCCTAAGGCTCTAGCTAGGCTCTGATACCACTGTAGGGTTCCTAGGCACGCTAGTGAGGTCTCCCAAGCCATCAACCTGTTAGTGTATATGCCCTAGAGGCCATTACTGTATCATACTGGTTTGTATATTACTTAATGGAAGCTTGGGATATTCACCTTGTATATACAATCTTGCTCAAAATAGTAGTATGCTACTTGGTTTCTTTCTACTTCAATGTGTACATGTGTTTATTTTTGTATATCGCCTATACACATTAGTAGAGCCCTTAGGATCTTTGCTTGATTACCAGCGATGTGATGGCCGTCATACTAGTGGGGCTGGGTAATCTATAAGCACATCCTTATGCAGGTCCCTGGTCGCAGGACTATCGAGACAGGGCATCGATACTCCGGAGTAGACCAGCGCATGCGCTTCTCATCCCAGTGTGGGAGACGGTCTGTCCCACAGCCGTCAGTACGTCGTACTTGAGATAGTATGCGGGTGCTCGTTAGGTTACGGGTACACTGGACAGGACTCGTAGGGAACTGACTAGTTGGTATTATACCTATCGTCTGTTATCAGTTCCAAGGTGACATGAGTACAGCTTAGTCCGCTGACTTGACACTGTCACTCCGCCTCGAGTGTGTTCCCACTGTACTTTGATCACTACCCTACCACGGCTCAAAGGAGTCGTGCAAACAGGTAGTGGTTGGGTGCAGTCCCGAAGCACTTGGAGGCAGTGACGGTTAGACAGGATTCGTCTCTCCCGGTATTGGGGGTTGACATCGCGCTGTGTCTAGGAGAGCCATTACACGAGTAGTCCCTGGCCAGGGCAAATGAGATATACTGGTAGGTTTCCAGTGTTATCTCAGGGTGTTTTGGGCTTCGCTCCGGCACGACTTGTACCGCTATTGGGGGACTGACTTTTACCACCCCCTAGGCCTGCCATGCGATGTATCAGACGAACAGACCGGACTGTACGGAGAATGTCACACTCAGGCTCAGTAGGAGTTCAGATGGGTTTCGCCTCGTCGGTCTTCTTATCGGCATTACCTGGGGACCGTTACGCACAGCTAGTGCCGCTTGCGGTCTGTGGTTAAACCCACTGCCAGCGTAGTGTCGAGTCTTTAGAGTCCCACACAGAAAGCTTTTCGCCTTTAGGCAAAAGAGTAGAGGTCGCATGGTATTGCGACAGGTCGCATGGTTTTGCGACAGGGTTCGGTCACATCCGTGCACTTGTTCACGTACAGTGTCCTTACAGTTTACACTAGCGGGCTTTGGTTTAAGCCAGATCCTAGTGTACCTTATGGGATTGGATTTATCCAGTTTGCATTCGTGTTCCTCGGAACGCGGATGCGGGTGCGTATGCACAGTTGACAGGGAGGCAGAGGCAGCGGATTCTCATTAGGGTTGTTGACAGTTGACCGTTGACTATTTGACTTTATGCTCAACCCTAATGAGAATATGATATGTGATTAACTATTATATTAATTAAGTATTATAGTGATATGGTTGTTGACTTGTTGACTTTTGTTGACTTGTTGACTTTGTTGACTTGTTGACTTTTGTTGACTTGTTGACCGGTTGACTAGGCTTGACTAGTTGACAATCATGATAACCATAGCCATCATTTCATGGCAAAGACTTTTGTTTACTTGCTCATTTGTGTAAAATGAGTGCATGAAATTATATGGTTGTGGTTGCTTCAAACCATCACATAAGACTTTTTTTGATATGATGAGTTATGATCACTTTGGATTATGAGAGGGTGAAAGACAAAAGAGAGCCTCATTCTTTCTTGCTCATTCTCTCTCTTGTTCTTGAGCTCTCCTCTTGCTCTCACCCTCAACCTCTTGCTCCCTCTCTTGATCTATGGTTCTCTTGTCTCATGAGTTGAGAATCAAGAACCATAGATAAAATCCCATTCTATTTCTTCTCTACTCATTCTAGTTCACTAGGTTTAGCAAACCAAGTGAACTAGTTTCTTCAAAGAACGAAGAAGGAGCTAAAGGTTGGAGCTTTCAGGTGGATCTATCTTCAGCGTACGGAGACGACGAGAAGAAGCCATCGGACCACCATCGGAGCTTTGAAGACGAAGGAGTTCAAGACAAGCAAGGTATAACCCCCTAACCGAGTAGCTAAAACTCTTAGTTAGGATGTTAGATAGATGTTTAACCAAGATCCGGGTTTTAGGTCCATGTTACCATCTTTAAGAAAATCGTTTTTTTTACCAAATTCCGCATTCCCGAAAGTACCGGGAGAGGTAGCATGGACTTACACAACCATGGCAATTTCAAAAATTATGGTGCCGAGAAACCCTAAACTACGGATCGATAACTAGATGTCTAGGCGAAAAGTTAACTAGTTAACACTTAACTATTGGGAATACGGAAATACAACCTTTGTAGATCCGGTGCACCACCTCCATAGCTCCGCAACGAGGTCCTCTCCGCTGTCCAAATCAAATCCGGGCTCTCGTGTCGGCTTCGTCGGAGAATGGGCAAGCTAGGTCGTCGATGTCCATGCCGAAGATGATCTACGTCGAGGCATCGCTAAATCAAGCTCCGACTTCACCAAGTCAAGAAACTTGTGAAGTAAACACACTCTACTACTTGGCAAGAGGTAGAGGATGAAGAAATAGGAAGTGGGTTCACTTTACAATTGGATTTCTCACTCAAAAACATAAATCACCATTGATGAGGTAAGCTTTTCTTCACTTGAAGCAAGGAAGAAGAAGAAGAAAGAAATATAATATGAATAATAGAATAGAAAATAAAAATTCATTCTTATCATAATATTAACCTTAGTTTAGTGTAGAGAATGAACCATGGTTAGATATGATGGTTAGGGTTAAGGAAGAGATAAGAATGGTTGACTTGATCAAAGTTTCAAGAAACTTCGACATAAAACAAAATAAGCCACCATCCTTAAATAATTTCCAAAATGAATATATATATAAATAAATGAATAAGATAATCAAAACCCTAATCATTAAGTAAACCATGGTTTAATCTTTACACTTAACCAAGTTAATATGCATCATCAAACATGATACAAACATGTGCATAAAAGTATATCACATATACAACTTGCACAATCCAAGTGAGAAAATCCATTTAAAGTGAACCATTACTAGTTAATGCAAAGTAATATATCAAATATATAATTATACATTAAATCATTAAATCAACACTTGATTCAATGATCCGGTCATGTCGCACACAACCGACTAGTATACAATGTATCGGCTTATCGAATCAACGCTTGAATCGATAACTAGGTTATATCGCATACAACCACTCGATACATTCATCGCGAGAATGGAATACGGTATCACATACACGCATTATTCTCGGTCCCGCACATATCTCATATGCGCTCCTATTTCGTTTCGCTTGAGCCAGGAAACCTCTGTGTAGGACTCTAAAGACTCGTCAATACGCCGGCAGCAGGTGATGATCATATCAAGCACCCACAAGCCGCAAGCGGTCTGCTAAACGTAACGGCCACTTGGGTATTGAGCGATCTGAAGATCGACGAGCAAGCCCGCTCACACTCCAGTGAATCCAACCAGTAACACTTCCGTACAATCCGGTCTGTTCGTCTGATATGTCGCATATCTCGCCTAGGGGTGGTAAACGTCAGACCCCAATAGCTCAATAAGTCGTGTCGATATGAGGTCTATAACTGTTCGAGAAACTACTGGTAACACTTACCAGTAAATCTCAGCAACCCTGGCCAGGGATTTCCTGTTATAGCCAATCGAACACAGCGCAACATCAACCCCCTATACCGGGAGAGACGAATCCCCTCCTATCGCTCATTGCCTCCATGTGACTCGGGACTGTACCCAAAAACCACCGTTTTGCACGCCCTCTTGGACGTGGTAAGATGGAAATCAAAGCACAGTGGGAACCACACAAGACTCTATGACGATCTCGGGTCAACAGACTACTCTGTACCAGTGTCACCAGAGAACTGCCATCTGACGTGAGGTATAATACCATCTGGGAGTTCTCGGCGAGTCCGTCCAGTGTACCCAGTCTCTACTGAGCACCCGTATATCATCTCTGATGTCAAACACCAATGGATATGGGATCATCCATCGCCCATCTGTATGGGTCGAGAAGGTATACGCTAGTCTACTCTGGTATATCGATGCCCCGTCTCGATACACCCTCGACTAGGGACTTTGAAGGATGTACTTATGGACTACCATGTCCCCACTAGTATGATCCGCATCATAGTCCAGGTAGTCAAGCACACATCCTAAGGGCTTTACCAACATGTAACAGAGAGACAATCAGTATACACGTTAGGGTAAAGTTCAACCAGATAGCATACTATCATGTCGAGCAAGAAAGTCCTCCCTATATACGTCCCAGCATCCACTACAAAATACATCCTATGTACAGTAATGGCCTCTAGGGCATACATATAATTAACACAGATGCTACACACTCGGTTTGTCTTTTGATTGCTTTTAAGAGTTTTTGCTTTGCACAGTGATGTATATGATATATCCTGCACCTCATTCGACGAGGAAAGGACCGACGATCCCTTCACCGGGAGTGACTCCTTTAGCAAAACTAGAAAAGCCTAAAAAACACTCCATTTCAAAATCATTTGATTCTACAACGATATCAAGTTCATTACGCAATAGGTTTTCAGAAAAAACTGTCGTAGCCCTCCGTCATTTCAGATAAGTACTGGTTAGTATTCGTGCTACGTTTGTTGACTATGTTAAGGCGTAGTGTGCGGTAGCTAATTAGTGCTTATCTGCATAAGCATATGATGTGATTGGATTAGGGTAGTCGTGCGACTTTGTTGAATATGTTAAGGGTCGTGCGGGTGGGTTTAATTCAATCGGGAAATGACGGGTTGAACTTGACTAGCACTTATGATTTGTTGACTATGTTAAGGTCATATAGCTGCTAGGGGCAAAATATTATCGGGAATTTCAAGTGTTGAAATTTGCAATGAGATTGCATACCTTCTATGAGATAGTTGGATCCCGATACCCGCTGCGAGTAAGAGTTACTCCTGGGAGAGTTTTACACATTACAATTAGCCGATCAAGTAGGTGTCTAGAAAGGTGTAAACGAGATTACGCCTCTGGGAAAACGAGGTTTACATTAATTAGGTTCGTGCGAAAGCACGGGGGACCTCCCTCAAAGTACCGACACTGGCCTGGCTGAAAGATTGGCGAACTTGTAGTGTGTAATTAATCCCGGCTGGTCTTTCCATTTAGGGTTTGAACGAAGATTTGATAAAAAGCAGTGGGAGCCATCCTGATTAGATAAAATAATAACCAATCTATTCTTGCAAGAGCGCACGCTGAGTGTTTTCTTCTCTCTCTCTCCTGGTAGCAACCATGTCACGCCTTAATCAAGATAATAAAACAGATATTGACCGAACCCGCTTGTTATACTGAGCTGGGGAACGTTGGTCCCGCTCCAACTTATAATTGTTATAAGACAGAGCAGGAAATAGGGATTACCAGAATTCCCGTGCCGCCCAAACGAAGAGAGTGCATGCTGATGCATCATCTTCGGGTGTGTTCATTACAGAGAACTGTTTCTCAGTATCCTTTACGTCCTGGGTATGTGATACCAGATCAGGATCCCAGATATGTAATATGTTACATAGGGCTACAGAAAGGTAGAGAACTGAGAACGGGTAATAAGTTTCATGAGGCAGAAAACGGGGTAAGTGTTGCAGCCAAGTCTGTTGGTCACTGTCACCCTGTATTACCAATACATTGATTCTGAACGAATGTTGTTAGATACCGAACCTGATATACAAAATCATATCAGTCTCTTTATTAGTAAAGAAATGATAAAATTTTGTATTGTTGGATAATGTTTTGAACATTTCCTATATCAAAAGTTGATCGGTTCAGGCACGTTATCTAAAAGCATTAATGTTCTAAATCAAACTACAGTTCTTAGTATACGGAACACACACAAGAGGAAGAGTTCAGAAATGAACGAATCCTTCTTGAGGCATTGTAGACTAGGTCATATCAATGCGACCCGACTAGCTGAAGTTACATGTAGATGCATATTTAAATCAGTTTGAATTTACATCTCATGAAACTTGCGAGTCATGTCACAAAGATAAAATGACCTCAGCTCTGTTTATTGGAAACAGAGAAAGAGTTAGTGAACTCTTGGGATGATACATGTTGATGTATGTAGGTCCCCTGTCTACATATGCCAGGATTGGCTCTTTATACTTCATTACATTCTCTGATAATCTCTTTAGATTTAGACATATGTTCCTGTTGAAACACAAGTCCGAACCTTTTGAGATATTCACAGAATATAAGTTAGAAGTAGAGAACCAAAACGGGTAAAAATATTATGTCCTTTGATGTGATCAAGGAGGAGAATACTTGTGCACGGAAATCCTGGACTATTCTAAAGGAGAATGAGATTCTCTCTCAGCATTACTCCTCCGAATACACCATAGCACGATGGTATATCGGGGCGGAGCAATCACACCCTATGTGATAAGGTGTGCTCTATGATGAGTACTACTGAGTTACCTAATTCCTTTAGGGAGTTATGCACTTGAGAAGTTGCATACCTATTGAATAGGGTTCCAATCAAATCAGTTGCCTACCGCTTCATATGTGATATGGAAAGGGAAGAGCCCATATCTTAAGCTGGTAAAGATTTGGGGTTGTCCGGCCTATGTCTGAAAGCAAAATCCGGACAAGCTCGAGGCAAGGTCTGTAATGTAGAACTGGAAAAGTTCCAGCTATACGAACTGCAGCAGATGATTTGATAGAACCAAGGGATTCAGTAGATACCAACGAACCTCAGCCTCTCCGCCGATCTAGTAGGGTTCCTCACCCACCTGAGAGATACTTCGGTTTCTCTATGACAGTGGGAGCGAGGATTGCATCATGAGATGATGACCCAACTAGCTTCGAGCAGGCCATCAGGAGTAAGACTCTGTAAGAATGGCTGGATGCTTAGCGATCTGAGATGGAATCCTTATACACCAACAAAGTATGGACTTTGGTTGCAATATCTGAAGGGTTAAATCCCCATCAGGAGCAAGTATATCTTGAGAAGATTGCTTGGTGTAGATGGAAAAGTTGAGACTTTCAAGGCTAGACTTGTTAAAGGTTTGCATCATTGACCAGATATGGATCATAATGTTAAAACCTTTTCAAGTAACTATGCTTAAGTCCATCCAGATCCTACTTGCCACGGCTACATACCATGACTGCGATATCTGGTGGTTGGGTGTCTTGACTGCTTTTCTAAATGATGATTTAGAAGAGAGCGTCTATAAGTACACAGCCAGAGGGCTTCATAGACAGTGGGAGTAGTGGAAACGTGTGCAAGATGCTTTATAGGATAAAGCAGGCATCGCGGAGTTGGAACATCTGTTTTGATGAAGCGGTCAAAGAGTTTGACATCATCAAAATGGTAGATGAACCTTGTATATACAAAAAGGTAGTAAGGAGTATGGTGACGATCTTCGTAGAGTACGTGGATGACATACTCTTGATAAGAAAGGAGTTTCCTATGCTACGCTCGATCAATCTCCGATTATCACAAAGATTCTCCCTATAGGATCAAAGTGATACCTACTAAATCCTGGGTTTTGGACCTATGAGATAGATCTAAATGGATATTAGGATTCTCACTAGTCATAGTGAGATGGTATCAACCGATCCTGGGGAGAATCACTGGAAGGGTTCCAGGGTGATAAAGACGACTGAATGTCAGTCGCAGGCATTGTCTTTACCCTCAGTGAAGGGACGGTATGTTGGAAGAGTTCCAAGCTAGATACTGTGACATACTAGACGATAAAGGTTGGATACATCGCTACTTAAGATGCTACCAAAGAGGCTGTTTGGGTGTATATTGGTTCATAAGATGAACTACGTTCCTACCATTGTGTGACAATGGAGTTGTGGCTTATGCCAAGGAACGCCGGTCCCATCAGTGATCCAGACATATTCTAAGGCAGTATCACTTGATCATGGAGATGGTTGATCTCCAGGGAGATCGAGGTTAGGAGAGTAGACTCAGAGGACAACACAGCGGATCCACTCACAAAGGCCTGTTCCCAGAAAGAGACTTTTATGGGATGGTTGAGTATGAGATACTGCAACCACTGCTATCAGATGGCCCTAGTGCAAGTGGGAGATTGTTAGTAATATGTATGCCCTAGAGGCCATTACTGTACATAGGATGTATATTGTAGTGGATGCTGGGACATATATAGGGAGGACTTTCTTGCTCGACATGATAGTATGCTATCTGGTTGAACATTACCTTAACGTGTATACTGATTGTCTCTCTGTTACATGTTGGTAAAGCCCTTACGATGTGTGCTTGACTACCTGGACTATGATGCGGATCATACTAGTGGGGACATGGTAGTCCATAAGTACATCCTTCAAAGTCCCTAGTCGTGGGTGTATCGAGACGGGGCATCGATATACCAGAGTAGACTAGCGTATACCTTCTCGACCCATATAGATGGGCGATGGATGATCCCATATCCATCGGTGTTTGACATCAGAGATGATATACGGGTGCTCAGTAGAGACTGGGTACACTGGACGGACTCGCCGAGAACTCCCAGATGGTATTATACCTCACGTCAGATGGCAGTTCTCTGGTGACACTGGTACAGAGTAGTCTGTTGACCCGAGATCGTCATAGAGTCTTGTATGGTTCCCACTGTGCTTTGATTTCCATCTTACCACGTCCAAGAGGGCGTGCAAAACGGTGGTTTTTGGGTACAGTCCCGAGTCACATGGAGGCAATGAGCGATAGGAGGGGATTCGTCTCTCCCGGTATAGGGGGGTTGATGTTGCGCTGTGTTCGATTGGCTATAACAGGAAATCCCTGGCCAGGGTTGCTTAGATTTACTGGTAAGTGTTACCAGTAGTTTCTCGAACAGTTATAGACCTCATATCGACACGACTTATTGAGCTATTGGGGTCTGACGTTTACCACCCCTAGGCGAGATATGCAACATATCAGACGATCAGACCGGACTGTACGGTAGTGTTACTGGTCGGATTCACTGGAGTGTGAGCGGGCTTGCTCGTCGATCTTCAGATCGCTCAATACCCGGGTGGCCGTTACGTTTAGCAGACCGCTTGCGGCTTGTGGATGTTTGATATGATCATCATCCGCTGCCGGCGTATTGACGAGTCTTTAGAGTCCTACACAGAGGTTTCCTGGCTCAAGCGAAACGAAATAGGAGCGCATATGAGATATGTGCGGGACCGAGAGTAATGCGTGTATGTGATACCGTATTTCATTCTCGCGATCAATGTGTCGAATGGTTGTATGCGATATAACCTAATTATCGAATCAAGGATTGATTCGATAAGCCGATACATTGGATACTTGCCGGTTATATGCGATATGACCGGATCGTTAAATCAAGAGTTGATTTAATGATTTAATGCATAATTATATATTTGATATATTACTTTGCATTAACTAGTATCGGTTCACTTTAAATGGATTTTCTCACTCGGGTGTGCGCATTCCATATGCGATATGATTTTGTGCACTTGATTGTATCATGTTTGATGATACATACTTTTTTTGGTTAAGTGTAAAGTATCAAACCTTGGTTAATGAAATGGTTAGGGTTTACTATTTCCTTATTCATTTATTCATTTATTTATTCTTTTTGGAAATTGATAAGCATTAAGAGAAAATGGTGGCTTAATTTGTTTTCTAGCAAAAGCTTCTTGAAGCTTTGACCAAAGTCACCCTTTTTGTCTCATGCTTAACCCTATCCACATCACTAACCCTAGTTTACTCTCTACAACTAACCATGGTTCACTTATGATAAGAATGGATTATTCTTTTCATTTTAAATAATTCTTATCATAACAATTCTTCTTCTTCTTCATCTTCTTTCATGAAGAAAAAGCAAGCTCCATCAATGGTGATTGATGGAAATGAGTGAGAAATCCAATTCTAAAGTCTACCCACTTCCTATTTCTTCATCCTCTACCTCTTGCCAAGTAGTAGAGTGTGTTCTCTTCACAAGTTTTTGGACTTGGTGAAGTCGGAGCTTGATTTAGCGATGCCTCGACGTAGATCATCTTCGGCACGTCGTCGATGACCTAGCCCGCTTCTTCTCCGATGAAACCGACACAAGAGCCCGGATTTCGGATTTGGACAGCGGAGACGACCTCGTTACGGAGCTATGGAGGTGGACAAACGGATCTACAAAGGTTGTATTTCCGTATTCCATTAGTTAATTGTTAACTAGTTTACTTTTTGCCTAGATTTCTAGCCGACGATCCGTTGTTTAGGGTTTCTCGGCACGTTAAAATTTGAAATGGGCATGTTCGATGCCTTGCGAGACCTCACTAGTGTGCTTAGGAACCCTACACTTCCATCTGACGTAAGGTATAATACCATCTGGGAGTTCTCGGGGAGTCCGTCCAGTGTACCCAGTCTCCACTGAGCACCCGTATATCATCTCTGTTGTCAAACACCAATGGATATGGGATCATTCATCACCCATCTGTATGGGTCGAGAAGGTATACGCTAGTCTACTCTGATATATCGATGCCCCGTCTCGATACACCCACGACTAGGGACCTTGAAGGATGTACTTATAGACTATCATGTCCCCACTAGTATGATCCGCATCATAGTCCAGGTAGTCAAGTACACATCCTAAGGGCTTTACCAACATGTAACAGAGAGACAATCAGTATACACGTTAAGGTAAAGAGTAACCAGATAGCATACTATCATGTCGAGCAAGAAAGTCCTCCCTATATATGTCCCAGCATCCACTACAATATACATCCTATGTACAGTAATGGCCTCTAGGGCATACATATAACTAACAATAGCCAATCAAACACAGCGCAACATCAACTCTCTATACCGGGAGAGAGGAATCCCCTCCTATCGCTCATTGCCTCCATGTGATTCGGGACTGTACCCAAAAACCACCGTTTTGCACGCCCTCTTGGACGTGGTAAGGTGGAAATCAAAGCACAGTGAGAATCACACAAGACTCTATAACGATCTCGAGTCTACAGACTAACCTGTACCAGTGTCACCAGAGAACTGCCATCTGACGTAAGGTATATTACCATCTGGGAGTTCTCGGCGAGTCCGTCCAGTGTACCCAGTCTCCAATGAGCACCCGTATATCATCTCTAATGTCAAACACCAATGTATATGGGATCATCCATCGCCCATCTGTATGGGTCGAGAAGGTATACGCTAGTCTACTCTGGTATATCGATGCCCCGTCTCGATACACCCATGACTAGGGACCTTGAAGGATGTACTTATGGACTACCACGTCCCCACTAGTATGATCCGCATCATAGTCCGATAGTCAAGTACACATCCTAAGGGCTTTACCGACATGTAACAGAGAGACAATCAGTGTACACGTTAAGATAAAGAGCAACCAGATAGCATACTATCATGTCGAGCAAGAAAGTCCTCCCTATATATGTCCCAGCATCCACTACAATATACATCCTATGTACAGTAATGTCCTCTAGGGCATACATATAACTAACAGTTGCATATTCATATTGCCATACTTATGCTATCGGGTTACATGTGATAGATTTATCGTTGTTCGTGCATACTTGCGATTACAGTATGATGTTATTTGCTATTCATGAGTTGGCAACTCATCCCCGTTGTGCCACAGTGTTTTGCAGGTATGATCCTCAGAGTAGTCACGGCAGGGCGCCTTATTATCTCTACTTTTGCGGACACCGCTACGGTTGGCTGTGATGCCTTGTGCTATAGGTGGGTTGCGGTTATCCGATGATGTACACTGTATATCTTTTGTATCTAGTACTCTCCATCCACCGCCTTCATGTATTGACTTAGAGACGAGTTGTGAGGATCGATGTTGTATATTCTTGTGACTCTGGTTGTCGTGCTCGTGTGACCCAGCCTTTATTTATGTGGATTATCTCATTTCTTCGCTACGGCGTCGTATATCTATTGTGGTGGTTGTTTCCGCCATTGGGCGAGATTTTCTCCCGTTTGGGGATGCTTTACTTATCTTATGTTTGTACCCATTTCGGGGCTGGTTTTTACAAAGGAGGTGCTGCCGAAATTTTTATGAAAAACAAACATTAAGCTTTAAGTTCTTACTTGAGATTTTATAGTGTTTCTATCCTTTACTTCTTGTAATGGTTTAGATTGCTGGGTTTTCGGCTTACTTAAATTGGATTACACCTGTTGACGTTACGTAGTCTAAGTGTCGGTCTTGTGCCTATTTTTGGGACGTGACAGGAGCGCTTGGCTCTGAGCACCAGACTTGGAGCGCTAAAGCGCTTCTTTTAAAATAGCGCCCACGTGAGGAGCACAAGGAGAGCTTGGCGTAGAGCGCCAGACTTGGAGCCCTAAGGAGCTTCTTATAAAACAGCGCCCACGTGAGGAGAACGTGGAGCGCTTGGCGCTGAGCGCCGGACTTGGAGCGCTAAAGCTCTTCTTTGGCAGTTTTGATCAACTCTGTGCTCTGAGAATTAAGTTCTAGTTTATAAGTGACTTTGTCTCATGGATCTAAGAACTAAGTTCTTCTTTTATGAGGAGATGCTATAACCTCTTTTGTTTTTCTTTATGAGAGGCTTTGTCTCATAGATCTGTGATATAGAAAAAGAACTAAGTTCTTCTGATATGAGAGTTAAACTCTTAAGGATGGAGGAGATGTTATGATCTATCTTCTTCTTGTTTACCTTGAGAAGAAATTGCTCTCGTCTTTGAGGTTTGGAGTTTATAGGGGGGTTCTTCTCTGTAAGACTTGAAGTCATGGGTCCTTTATATAGGGGAGGCTGATTTGTTGAAGCGGTTAAGGAAATCTTTTATTAAGAGATTTCTAATTCATCCTCTCCCTTTCTTGTTTTTCTGAGAATTGAATTCTCTCTTCAGAGCATTGATCTCTGCCCCAAGAACTTTCTTTAAGTTATTACTTTGTTCAAATATTTGCTATGAATCATGTTTGACCCCATTAAACAGAGCTTTGCTCTTACTAGGCCACAGATCTTCAAACCGTTAATTAAAACAGAGCTTTGCTCTACCTAGATCATAGATCTAAAGAAATCTTTTTTAAGGGTTCTTAATAAAGCTTTGCTCTTTCGTAGATCTTAGATCTTTTTTATGTTTTCTTAACCCGTTAATGAAGAACTCTTAGAGTTTCTAAGATTTGTGTTTCAGATCTTTAAAGAACTTGGGGTTTTACCTCTGTAAAAGCTTTGCTTTTTTAAGGGTTTTGATGGCTTGTTCCATCTTCTTCGCAGAGCATGGCTCATTAGAAATCTTGGGGAATTTTTATTCCCCTCATAATGACAGATTCGATTTCTGTTGCAGAGCACTGCTCTCGAAGGAGTTTAACTCCTTGGCCCAATGAGCCTCTCATTAAATGAGAATCCTTTTAGGATTTCCACTTTAATGAGTGACTGTCTCATCAATGATGAGCCGTCACCTTGATTTGGGGGGTCCCCTTTGGACCCTTTTCTACTGCATTGCAGTGTTGTACAAATTTCAAGTACCAAGTGTTGGAATTTGGACTGTAGCATTGACAGCTAACCCTTGTTCCTTTTCGCGCAGGTACTATGTCTTTCGACATTTCTTTCCCCTTCATTCGTCCGGAGAGCGCATTTGCTGACACGCCCGTAGACCGGGAAGTTTTCGCACTGGTCAAAGATCACGACCCAGAGCAGAAGTCTCTTCATTTATCGGGGTCATGGTATAATCAAATCATCCGGGGCCGACGCAGCTTCTCTTGAGCGGTGCCTACAGAGCCCATTTCAGTGATCCACTACGCCGACTCACCCCCAGTGAACTATGCCGTAGAGGAGGTCAACTGGACTTCAGAGGGTCGCCTTTAGCCCTCTATGGCCGAGACACCCGTACAGCCGCCGATGGCTTTAGGTATTCTGGGGCGGCACATATGTCAAGGCGAGTCGCGCTCTTAAGGACAGCCGTACATGATAGGCTTGACTCCCCGCCATCCAGCGGGTTATTTACAGTGGGCTCGATACATCTTGTTGACCAAGAAATCACTGCTGCTAAAGTGTCACGACCCGAAATATTTTCTCCTGACCGGCACATAGATCACGCAATGTCTACAGGCATAACGTAACTTAAGTAAGACGAAACCAGAAATCTAAACCTTTCAAAAGAAGTAAGTAATGAAAACATTGATACAACATTTGGAAACCTGAAGTAAAAGTCCTTAAATCTCTTTTTTTTAAAATTTCGGCAGCACCTCCTCTGAAAAAACTAGCCCCGAAAACAGGTACAACACAGAATAAAAAGAAAGCATCCACAAACGGGAGAAAATCATGCCCAACGGCGGAAACAACCACCACAAGCTTTTATATGTATACGACTCCCAACAGGGAAGATCGATACAGAGGAAAATGAAAAGCAAGACATCAAACCCACCAAGCGAACATATAACCCATCACTCTGAGTCTCGCAACTACAAGTCTTGCTAAGTCTTCACTTATACAAATACTTGTTTCTGATTGATGGAGTTGACTAGATACAATAGAAATAATAATAATGCAAGAGGGGCACGATCCAACATGTACCACCTACCAAAGCAAATCAGCCGAATTGAAGCGATGCCGCTACAAATCCATGCGGTCAACCAGCAAGAACTGTGGCACAGCGGGGGTGAGTTGCCAACTCGTGAGTAGAAAATATCATCAGGTAGAAACCGAAATAAACTACGATTCCTAGGTCAACTATATCATAAAAGTTATACTATGATATCTAGGGTGACCGTATCTGCATATGTGCCAACAATATAATCGATGCCTATCAGCATGTGGATAACATCTTACGTGTCCATCAATGACACAACAACATCATGCATGTAAATATCGTGAAAACATATGCATGAAAATATGAGGATATAAATCAACGTGTGTCCATCAATGACACAACAAACTCATGGAACCTGAGTGTCCAACATCGACACTCGAAACATCATAAAACCCGTGTCCAACATCGACACATAAATCCTCATATCTCGGGCTCCGTCGGTCCGAATCGGCCCTCATCAATATCTTGGGCTCCGTCAGTCCGGATCGGCCCATGGGCTCCATCAGTCTGGATCGGCCTGTATCATCTCACAACACTGGTCGGTATCCTCCGGATAACCGCCGTGTCCAAATGCTATCACCGGTAGGTACTAGCCCTCATGCCAGGCTCATCGTTTATACCACGAAAATCACTTCTTGCCCTGGAGAACCATACCGGGTCTACAATGTACCCGTAGACGGTGCCTACCGCTCCTCGAATCGGGTTTCTAACACAAGTCTCAAAATCGAGAAAACTCATGGTGGACGCACAAAAATATCATATCAAGAGAAACCGGTTTTTCAAACAATACATAAATTTCTTGAAATACCCCCACGGTTCTCAAATCCAAAAATCACATGAAAACTGATGTATGCAACATAAAACAGCAATTTGAGCATATTAAGGGAAAACCGCTCTTTTAAATGAATCCAGTTTTAAAATATATCATGCGGTTCCCAATTCCTTCAAAATCAAATGCAACATCATATAAAGGCGTACATGTAGCTCTAGCAAGATGTGTGTATATACATGTAAGTATGTAAGTGTAACGTTTTAAAAATAATTAAATAAATAATTAAATGAATAAAAGTGTTTAAGTGAATTTTAGGATTTTCGGTAAAGTAAAATGTATTTTTCGTAAAACCAAACCGCAATTGTTTTTCATTATAAATTCAAAAATACCTATTTAATTATGTAATTACTAGTAAATAGTGTTTATTTAGCCACTTATAAATTTTTAGTTCAATAAAATATTCTTCCTAAATTAATTATTTTAAATATTAACATAAGCTTTATTTTTACACTACATTAGTGTAAATTATAAATTTAAATGGTTTTAATTTGTAAAAGTGAGCCATGGCATATTATAATTTAGTGTTTATCATGCAAAATTTATTTGCAAATTTTTCCTAATTTCTAGAGCTTTCTTGAGTTGCTATAGTAAATAAATAAATAAATAAATAAGCATGAAAAGACTTTTTATGATGTTTCTTCTCTTGAAACTTCCACACACTTTTTCCACTCTCTTCTTTCTCTCACTCCCCTCACTTAGGCCGGCCACAACCCTCCCATGGCTGCCCCCCCCATTTTCCACCTCATTTTTATTCAAAAATCATCAAAAATACATCAAAAATTCAATTAAAATTCCACAAAATAATATATATTTTCATACCCTTTATTCTCTACTCTTCTTTACATGGAATTTGGAGTGGGAAAGCATGTATTTTTGAGGCTCATTTTCAAGTTTGGACATGAGGTTGTGGAGGTATAAATCCTTCTCTTTTATTTTATTTCTATTAGATATTTCTTTTAAAGTTTAATTAGATTTAATCTATTAATTCTATTTACTACTTTTAAAATTCAAGTTAGGGTTTGAAAAATCAAGTTGTGATTTTTATTAATTAATGAGGGTTATAATCACTAGTTTAACATATTTAGAAGTGGAAATTCTTATAGGGATGATATGTTGTAAATTGTTAACCTAAAATTGATTTAATTATACTTTTTAGCTAACTAGTTTTTTATAAAATATGTTTATGGGTAATATAAAATTCCAATTAAGATTTCTATCATTAGATTGTAGTTTTAGTGAGCATATTAGCATGTTAATGGAAAGAAAAACTTAGTTTGATCACTAGATTCAATTGATAATTGGAAAATAGTAATAAAATGCTATTATTTTGTTAACTAGATTTTGGAAAATTCTAAATAAAAGGGATTTAAAATATAATATTGGTTTCATTATATCATTATCATCATAAATTGTGGTTTAAGTCATTAATTTATGCAAAATCATGTTTTGAGGTGGAATTGTGGTATTTTGCTTGGAAAATGTTGAAAATTGTTAACTGTTGTAAACTAGAAATTTCAAATTTATATAAATTTGTGTAATAAAAATATAGTAATGGTTTGTATAGTCTAGTAATTCTATTTAATGAGTTTTATGACCATTAGTTTTATTTAAATGTCAAGTTTTGATGAAAAACGGTATATTGGCATTTTCGGGTTTTTGCGAAATTGGACAGTTTGATAGATTTTAGGGTTTCGATGGATTTAATCGTGTTTTATGGTATAAGTAATGTGTTTTTAAACTACAAGTTGTTTGATGATGTTATCTCGATCCATCGAAGTTTGTACGCCGATATCGAGCGATATTTGGTGCTTTTGCGTGGACGAGACATAGGTTTTAACCTATGCTTGTTCCTTGTATCGTTTGACTTTCGTATGTGATTCAGTTTACGATGCTATTTATATGTTTGCGTTTAGGTACCCTTCAAGTGGACTGCGGGCGATGAAGAGGAGGATGGCGACACCGTCGTCGGCAGACATGGACCAGGTGAGTAGATGCATATCTACGGGGGGAAGTCGGGTGGATGGCGTTTAGCACCCCCGCAACATAGGATAGGAATAGTATGTATTGACATTAGGAAACCAGATGTGACCCTAGATTTTTAATCAGTAGGACCCTAGTATTGACCCTAGGCTGGACTAGACTGATTTAGGAAAACCATATCAGAGGATGAGTACCTTGGAAGAGGTTCGTAGGTTTCAGGTAGAAACACACCCACGCACACACTGAAACACGACATGGTGTATACGTGTATGTGTATATATATATAGAACTAGGTATAGGTATATATATATATATACAACACGTACATGGGATTCATTGATGTGATATGATATCTGAGGCATGATGAAACAGTGTAACTGGGCTTGATGCCGTGATCCTTGGCTATACATTCGTATTACGTGTTAGCGGATCATTGAGAATGAGATAATAAACAGGTATACATAGATTATAATGGGTGGTGATGATATTGAGGTACATGAGACTCTAAAATAGTACCGGGGCTGTAGTTTGTGACTTGATGACGATAAGATATCGGTATGACTTAATCACAATATGATACATGTGACATGATGTTTCTGAGGATAAACTAATGATTATTCCATGATGGCAATGATATATGATTGATGTATGCGATTACAGTTTAGCACCTTGATCATGAGATGTGTTGATAATGACATTATACGAATGAAGAGACACCTAGGAGATACTTGACCGTACCCCGATATTGGGATGCCGGACGATGGATTGTACCGTACGAGGCTTAGATTTGATGATTGATCCGCACTCTTGATTCGAGGAAGCCGTACTACGTACGTGACGTTATTGAGGCGGGATCGCCGACTATTAGAGATATTGATTCAGACCTTAGCTAGACTCTAGTTTCTTACTAACTAGTCTATTAGGTTTAGTTCCTTAGGATGTTAGATGGGCACTGGTTTAGGTTCGACTCACATAGTGGTAGTTGTACTCGTATCTCGCAGAGGAGTGGATAATGCACATCTGTACTTACATTCATACTGTAATCATCATGGTGCATGTTCTTTTATATGTTGCTATAATCAGTATAAACTTTACCTGTTAGGACACCAGCACTATTACCGATGATGCGCATATTCCACGCACACTTATTTGCCGGCTCACACACATCATCATCGGTAATTGCTATGTCACGTACACTTTAGATCATATTGTCTTTTATGGATAGAATCAGTTAGCAACTAGACAGATATAATATTGTGATTATTTTCTGACATTAGTATAAGACATGATATTTATTACTTAGACATTCATGCATTCATATTTCATGTTATCGCACAGTAGTATGGGCATATGCTGACACTTATCATATACTTACTCATGATTTTGAGATTTGGATTTCTATGAGATTTCTGGATTTTTGGAGAAAACCGCAAAAATATATAAAAACTTCTCTCTCTCTCCTCTTCTCTTTTTAAATAAGATGCGGTTTTCTCGTGATGTATGAGTCGTCCACCATGAGTATTTCATGTTTTCTGTTGGATTTCGAGACCCGATTCGAGGAGTGGATGAACCGTCTCGGGTACATGGTGGGCCCGGTATGGTACCCCGGGGCAAGAAGATCGAGTTGTAGACGATGAGCCTGGCAGGGGAAGGCTACCTACCGGTGATGTCTGGCGCGGCGGATATCCGGAGGATACCGACCGTTGTCGTGAGATTTGATGATATGGGCCGATCCGGACTGACGGAGCCCGAGATATTGAGACTTGAGATTACATGTGTTGTGTCGATGTTTGACACGGATTTCCATGGGTTTCATTATTGAGATTTCAGATTCTTATACACATTCTACTATGATAACAGCTAAAGATTTCTTATACATATATATCTGGATTTCAGGATTTGTTACTTTACATTCATGGTGCATGCATTTCATTCATATGACATAGTATTATATGAGGTACTGACACGACACGGAGTAGTTGCACTTACACGTAGTATTACCCTGCTATTACTAGATGTTTGGGATATAGTGTATTATTATGACTTAGGATAGCGTCGTGCATTCGATTTCTTTTCGTAGATGTCTTCTACTCACGAGTTGGCAACTCACCCCCGTTGTGCCAAATTCTTTACAGGTTCGATGTACAGGTTTCCGTGGCAGCTTGTTGGCACATCTTTTCTTCAGGGTGATTTGCACGGTAGGTTGGTTCACTTGTATCCGAACCACCATTGTACTTTTATTCATTCATTTGTATCTAGTAAGCTCCATCAACCATACTTGTATTACTTGATAAGTTTATTGGACCCGTCTTTTATTTCGACCTTAGAGTCGCGCATGTATTATTCTGATCTGGTGGTTTTGTTTTCTTTTGAGTTTTGAGCCTCGCCTATTGGCGTTGTATATTATTGTGCTTGTTGTGGTTGTTTCCGCCTGTTGGCGTTGATGCTAGCTCCCGTTTGGGGATGCTTTTTATTGTTTATGTATATTATACTTGTTGTACCCGTTTGGGGGCCAGTTTTTATAGAGGAGACTCTGCCGAAATTTTTGGGAAAATTGCTAATGCTTTTAAACTTGTTTTCTTTTTCTTCTTCTTCTTCTTTTTCTTCTATGGTTTAGATTTCTGGGCTTCGGCTTACTTAGGTTACGTGGCGCCTCTAGACGCTTCGTAATCTAAGTGCCGGTCACGTTCCGTACTTTCGGGTCGTGACAAAGTTGGTATCAGAGCGCTAGGTTTAACCCTGTATAAGTCTAGGTGACCCTTGGTTGATGGAGTAGGCGATTTAGGTAGAGTAACGTACCGTGGGTATGGTCCGCGGCATACTTACGATACGCTACTCTGCTTAAGGAGCCTTAGGATGTACATTGTTTGCACCGTATTTCATTCGTTCCTTTGATCTATCTTCATCGATGTCGGATGGTGGTTTCTGTTACCACGGGCAGAGGGAGCTGCGGCTCGAATGCGATAACCATTAGAGTATTGGTTATTCTTGAGGATTGAAGCATTGCTTAGCGTGCGGATGAAGGGTATTCACATGCTGTCCGGATGAAGTTAAAGGGTTCGAACGATTATCAGAAAACCATTTTCCTAAGTTTAAAGTATTCGGAAGAACATGCAGGTATTTCGATGGACCCTCTAGAAGAATGAAACCCTAACTCGACATAATGACCACGAGAACGTCCTTGAACCTTAGGGTTTACGGCAGTTCCGCTGTGCCATTAGTGAGGCTTGGGTTTGCCCTTCTACAGCTGGATCATCGATGCTGGGGTATGTACCGGATATTTTTAAACTGTACTTGAGTGTTGAGCTCTCGGGGAATTATGGGATTTTGATGGATCGATCGAAAAGTTTAATGTAGTCTGGATATCAGGTGAAGGGATCGATTACATAGGAGACTCTAGATATGAGTGTTGCCGTTGGTAGCGCAGTCTGCATAGCTACGAAGAGGCGAGTTTAAGGCAGCTGACATCAGAGGAAAGATGTGCGCATTGACGATAGTGTTTACGATTGTGATTTAGTGATTTGAATTTCATATTTTCATTGATTGGATTTTGGTATTTTGAGGACTTTGTTCTACGATTGGTATTTCATGTGTGTACCTTCATTCTATTTGTGTTTCATATATCAGTTGTATTGATGTTGTTTAGTACACAACCAGTACACTTGATTTGGTTTTATATATTTTGGGATTTTTGATTTGATTTCGTGCATAGGGGTTACACGTGATTTTGACATATGTTTCGACCTAGTTTTCATGCATTTTTGTGCTGTGATTTCGATTTTGATATTCGATGTATGTTTTCGTGCACCATGTGCACCTGATTAGGATTCTGCGCATACTTGGCGCACTTGATGCGATTTTGTGCATATCAGATGCACTAAATCGGGGTTTTGTGCAGATTAGATGCACCTGATATTGAGTCGTGCACGCCCGTTGCACTTGACAGATGTTTTTGGTGCACACCTGTTGCACTTAGTTTTGTTGTTGTGTGTATTCGTGGTATCTGTATTTGGTTTCGATTTCAGTGCGCACCGGACGCACATGATATTTTATTGATGTGATTAGGATTGATTTCAGTTTGAGCAGTATATTTTCATAATCATTATTATTTGATTTAGTAACCAGGCGAGACGTGTATGTTAAATAAAAGATATATATATATATATATAATTAATTTTTTAAATAAACGTCCGCTACTTATGCTATGACACGTGCATCACACGGCAATTTTCAAAAGGGGTTTTTGTATATTTCCTTATCCAGATATTTGTACAGTTTCACTATGATGCACACTATATATAAGTTGTAGATTGATGTATATTATGTTGGTTTTCATATTGGGTTTTGATATTTTCTTCTCGCCATAACTCCGATGATTGCGTTATGCTTGACGGAGTTGATTTTTGTTATGTATTGATGATTTCGGAGCCCCGATGATTTGAGTGTTTTGCTAAATGTTTTAGTATTTGGAGGGGGAGTTTGAATTTAAATTCGGGGACCGAATTTCTTAAAGGGGGGAAGATTGTAACGTTTTAAAAATAATTAAATAAATAATTAAATGAATAAAAGTGTTTAAGTGAATTTTAGGATTTTCGGTAAAGTAAAATGTATTTTTCGTAAAACCAAACCGCAATTGTTTTTCATTATAAATTCAAAAATACCTATTTAATTATGTAATTACTATTATATAGTGTTTATTTAGCCACTTATAAATTTTTAGTTCAATAAAATATTCTTCCTAAATTAATTATTTTAAATATTAACATAAGCTTTATTTTTACACTACATTAGTGTAAATTATAAATTTAAATGGTTTTAATTTGTAAAAGTGAGCCATGGCATATTATAATTTAGTGTTTATCATGCAAAATTTATTTGCAAATTTTTCCTAATTTCTAGAGCTTTCTTGAGTTGCTATAGTAAATAAATAAATAAATAAATAAATAAGCATGAAAAGACTTTTTATGATGTTTCTTCTCTTGAAACTTCCACACACTTTTTCCACTCTCTTCTTTCTCTCACTCCCCTCACTTAGGCCGGCCACAACCCTCCCATGGCTGCCCCCCCATTTTCCACCTCATTTTTATTCAAAAATCATCAAAAATACATCAAAAATTCAATTAAAATTCCACAAAATCATATATATTTTCATACCCTTTATTCTCTACTCTTCTTTACATGGAATTTGGAGTGGGAAAGCATGTATTTTTGAGGCTCATTTTCAAGTTTGGACATGAGGTTGTGGAGGTATAAATCCTTCTCTTTTATTTTATTTCTATTAGATATTTCTTTTAAAGTTTAATTAGATTTAATCTATTAATTCTATTTACTACTTTTAAAATTCAAGTTAGGGTTTGAAAAATCAAGTTGTGATTTTTATTAATTAATGAGGGTTATAATCACTAGTTTAACATATTTAGAAGTGGAAATTCTTATAGGGATGATATGTTGTAAATTGTTAACCTAAAATTGATTTAATTATACTTTTTAGCTAATTAGTTTTTTATAAAATATGTTTATGGGTAATATAAAATTCCAATTAAGATTTCTATCATTAGATTGTAGTTTTAGTGAGCATATTAGCATGTTAATGGAAAGAAAAACTTAGTTTGATCACTAGATTCAATTGATAATTGGAAAATAGTAATAAAATGCTATTATTTTGTTAACTAGATTTTGGAAAATTCTAAATAAAAGGGATTTAAAATATAATATTGGTTTCATTATATCATTATCATCATAAATTGTGGTTTAAGTCATTAATTTATGCAAAATCATGTTTTGAGGTGGAATTGTGGTATTTTGCTTGGAAAATGTTGAAAATTGTTAAATGTTGTAAACTAGAAATTTCAAATTTATATAAATTTGTGTAATAAAAATATAGTAATAGTTTGTATAGTCTAGTAATTCTATTTAATGAGTTTTATGACCATTAGTTTTATTTAAATGTCAAGTTTTGATGAAAAACGGTATATTGGCATTTTCGGGTTTTTGCGAAATTGGACAGTTTGATAGATTTTAGGGTTTCGATGGATTTAATCGTGTTTTATGGTATAAGTAATGTGTTTTTAAACTACAAGTTGTTTGATGATGTTATCTCGATCCATCGAAGTTTGTACGCCGATATCGAGCGATATTTGGTGCTTTTGCGTGGACGAGACATAGGTTTTAACCTATGCTTGTTCCTTGTATCGTTTGACTTTCGTATGTGATTCAGTTTACGATGCTATTTATATGTTTGCGTTTAGGTACCCTTCAAGTGGACTGCGGGCGATGAAGAGGAGGATGGCGACACCGTCGTCGGCAGACATGGACCAGGTGAGTAGATGCATATCTACGGGGGGAAGTCGGGTGGATGGCGTTTAGCACCCCCGCAACATAGGATAGGAATAGTATGTATTGACATTAGGAAACCAGATGTGACCCTAGATTTTTAATCAGTAGGACCCTAGTATTGACCCTAGGCTGGACTAGACTGATTTAGGAAAACCATATCAGAGGATGAGTACCTTGGAAGAGGTTCGTAGGTTTCAGGTAGAAACACACCCACGCACACACTGAAACACGACATGGTGTATACGTGTATGTGTATATATATATAGAACTAGGTATAGGTATATATATATATATACAACACGTACATGGGATTCATTGATGTGATATGATATCTGAGGCATGATGAAACAGTGTAACTGGGCTTGATGCCGTGATCCTTGGCTATACATTCGTATTACGTGTTAGCGGATCATTGAGAATGAGATAATAAACAGGTATACATAGATTATAATGGGTGGTGATGATATTGAGGTACATGAGACTCTAAAATAGTACCGGGGCTGTAGTTTGTGACTTGATGACGATAAGATATCGGTATGACTTAATCACAATATGATACATGTGACATGATGTTTCTGAGGATAAACTAATGATTATTCCATGATGGCAATGATATATGATTGATGTATGCGATTACAGTTTAGCACCTTGATCATGAGATGTGTTGATAATGACATTATACGAATGAAGAGACACCTAGGAGATACTTGACCGTACCCCGATATTGGGATGCCGGACGATGGATTGTACCGTACGAGGCTTAGATTTGATGATTGATCCGCACTCTTGATTCGAGGAAGCCGTACTACGTACGTGACGTTATTGAGGCGGGATCGCCGACTATTAGAGATATTGATTCAGACCTTAGGTAGACTCTAGTTTCTTACTAACTAGTCTATTAGGTTTAGTTCCTTAGGATGTTAGATGGGCACTGGTTTAGGTTCGACTCACATAGTGGTAGTTGTACTCGTATCTCGCAGAGGAGTGGATAATGCACATCTGTACTTACATTCATACTGTAATCATCATGGTGCATGTTCTTTTATATGTTGCTATAATCAGTATAAACTTTACCTGTTAGGACACCAGCACTATTACCGATGATGCGCATATTCCACGCACACTTATTTGCCGGCTCACACACATCATCATCGGTAATTGCTATGTCACGTACACTTTAGATCATATTGTCTTTTATGGATAGAATCAGTTAGCAACTAGACAGATATAATATTGTGATTATTTTCTGACATTAGTATAAGACATGATATTTATTACTTAGACATTCATGCATTCATATTTCATGTTATCGCACAGTAGTATGGGCATATGCTGACACTTATCATATACTTACTCATGATTTTGAGATTTGGATTTCTATGAGATTTCTGGATTTTTGGGGAAAACCGCAAAAATATATAAAAACTTCTCTCTCTCTCCTCTTCTCTTTTTAAATAAGATGCGGTTTTCTCGTGATGTATGAGTCGTCCACCATGAGTATTTCATGTTTTCTGTTGGATTTCGAGACCCGATTCGAGGAGTGGATGAACCGTCTCGGGTACATGGTGGGCCCGGTATGGTACCCCGGGGCAAGAAGATCGAGTTGTAGACGATGAGCCTGGCAGGGGAAGGCTACCTACCGGTGATGTCTGGCGCGGCGGATATCCGGAGGATACCGACCGTTGTCGTGAGATTTGATGATATGGGCCGATCCGGACTGACGGAGCCCGAGATATTGAGACTTGAGATTACATGTGTTGTGTCGATGTTTGACACGGATTTCCATGGGTTTCATTATTGAGATTTCAGATTCTTATACACATTCTACTATGATAACAGCTAAAGATTTCTTATACATATATATCTGGATTTCAGGATTTGTTACTTTACATTCATGGTGCATGCATTTCATTCATATGACATAGTATTATATGAGGTACTGACACGACACGGAGTAGTTGCACTTACACGTAGTATTACCCTGCTATTACTAGATGTTTGGGATATAGTAGTGTATTATTATGACTTAGGATAGCGTCGTGCATTCGATTTCTTTTCGTAGATGTCTTCTACTCACGAGTTGGCAACTCACCCCCGTTGTGCCAAATTCTTTACAGGTTCGATGTACAGGTTTCCGTGGCAGCTTGTTGGCACATCTTTTCTTCAGGGTGATTTGCACGGTAGGTTGGTTCACTTGTATCCGAACCACCATTGTACTTTTATTCATTCATTTGTATCTAGTAAGCTCCATCAACCATACTTGTATTACTTGATAAGTTTATTGGACCCGTCTTTTATTTCGACCTTAGAGTCGCGCATGTATTATTCTGATCTGGTGGTTTTGTTTTCTTTTGAGTTTTGAGCCTCGCCTATTGGCGTTGTATATTATTGTGCTTGTTGTGGTTGTTTCCGCCTGTTGGCGTTGATGCTAGCTCCCGTTTGGGGATGCTTTTTATTGTTTATGTATATTATACTTGTTGTACCCGTTTGGGGGCCAGTTTTTATAGAGGAGACTCTGCCGAAATTTTTGGGAAAATTACTGATGCTTTTAAACTTGTTTTCTTTTTCTTCTTCTTCTTCTTTTTCTTCTATGGTTTAGATTTCTGGGCTTCGGCTTACTTAGGTTACGTGGCGCCTCTAGACGCTTCGTAATCTAAGTGCCGGTCACGTTCCGTACTTTCGGGTCGTGATAGTAAGCATGATGCATTTCATATGCGCAATAGCATAAGAATCAACGTCTAAATGTCAATAATGATACAATACCACATAGGTGTATGTCCAGCTATAGCAGGGCATGTCATACAACATAGCATAATGACGTGAGCATAGCAAGTATATCATAGCATGATGTAGCAATTTATTGTGTGAGTGACATAGCAAGTATCGATGATGAAAGTGTATAAGCCGGCAATCTATGTAAGTGTAACATACGCATCATCGATAATGGTGTAGGTGTACTATCACAGGTACATAATGCAATGAGAATATTATAAACGTAGCATAAGGTACATCGTACGCGAAATGCTATTAGGTATACGTATCTACAATATATCCGAGTCGGTGGATCTATCAATCCGCATCCAGCCTCACAACACCATGAACGGTATTATCTATCGTACGTCATCCTCTAAATAAGGGTATAGATCAATCAACAGGTAAAACTCATTGCGTACGGTAATCCATCGTATGGCGGCATTAAACAATTAGGGATTCTATCAACCTATACAACAACGGAGGTACGGATCTAAGTCTCGTACGGATTTAAGTCTCGTGCGACATATCACTCATTATGCACATCATTATCCATATATATATATATACCGATCTCTCAGGTCCCATCAGTGTCAATCTCATATCAGGGGACCGGCAAGGTATCAACTATGTCTTATCGACTCGCATCCATATAACGACATATCAACCAAGTCATCATATCTCATCGTATACTCTTTTCATCGCATCAATGTCTCACATCAAGTCATTTTACATATGCATTCTATCATATAAATCTCCAAGAGTTATGTCCCTATAGATTTCATCTCATTTCTTGATATATATACTAAATCATTAATATCACCTCTAACTATATTTTTTTCACCACATCTATAGTTTTCAAATGTAGGTTTCTCCTACTGTATTCTATGTATATATCAGTTTCCATTCATAATTTGCAGTGTTGCTATACGCCATCCACCCGACTTCTCCCGTAGATATAAATCTACTCACCTGCTAAACTTCTCGCCTAGCCGTAGTCGATGCACTTCGTCGTTTCGGAATCCACGCGAATGTACCTACAATCAATATGAAATTGCAAAGCTATTAACATCAAGTTCCAAAATCCGAAGACGGCACGCGGTGCGCTCATAGGTTAGAACCTATAGCCTACGCATGCAAAATAACCCAACAACCCTCGTCGTTGACTTACAAACATCTAACGACCAAATACAATATCAAATCTAAAAAACAAGAATCCTAATACCGGAAAACATAGCCAAAACCATAACTAGGGTCGCTATTCATGAAAACCGCCAAGCCTAAAACCCAATCGCACCAATACTCATTCAGAACACAATAAATATTGTACAAGACCATATATTTTCATCACTACGCCAAATAAAACTCATGTCTAACTTTACCGAAAACCTAGTAAGCATCTTTTAACAATTTTAGCACCAATCTAGATTTTTGAAGAAATCTAGTGACCACAATCATCACATAATAGTTTAATTAAGCCACCCAAACCCTTACTAACTTTTTAATCTCACCCATATTAAATTTATTAAAAGTTAGTTTCCAAATCATGCTTAGTTTGGACAATTAGAAAGTAACAAATTACAATTTCACTACTAGGTTAGATTTTCCATGTCTAAACATGTTAACCTACTCATAAACCATAACTAATTAATCAAAACCCTCTCTTGAATTTCAAAACTTTCTAATTAACACCATATTTAAACACCCTATAAGCTAAATTAAAGTATTTAAACAACAACTAAAGCTTTGGATTAGGATTTATACCTCACAAACTTGATATCAAACTTGCAAATTTTCACCACCAAAATGGCCTCCAAAATGCTAACTTTCATCTTGATCCAAACTAGATTAGACTAATGAATATTGGGTAGGGATTTAATTTAGAGTTTATGGGATTTTTCTTTGACTTTTGATTAATTTTTGAAGCTTTTAGAAGTGAAAATGAAGTGGGGAAATGTTTTGGGCAGCCAAGGGGGTCGGCCAATAGTGAAGGGAAAGAAAAATTGTGGGTGAGTATGGAAAGTTCTCGGTTAAAATGCATTAAAGAACAATTAAAGCACCTCCCATCCATGCCAACTCTTAATCATTTTCTTTTCTAATCTCATTTAAACCCAAGAAATATCTAGAACACTTAGATATTTTGAAAACAAGACAAAAATGCTTAATCTTGTAATTAAGTTGTCATGGTTCACTTTTGTATAATTAACCCAAACCAAATTGTAATTACCACTAATTAAGTGTATAATTAAAAGCTTATAATAATATTTTAATTAAGAAAAAAAATTTAAATGAACTAAAATTTTACAAGCGACAATCAAAACCCGCATACTAGCAATTTCCTAGTTAAACTAGGTGCATCCAAGTCTATATTGAAAAATTATCACAACTTGGTTTTTACGGAAAAACCCAAATTATTTACCGATTAACGGAAAATTCGCCTAAACGATTTCTGAAACGTTACAATCTTCCCCCTTAAAAAAATTCGGTCCCCGGATTTAAAAATTTAAATCCCCAAGTGCTAAAACATTTCAATAATCAGCTCAATTCAACGGGGCTACGAAATCACGTAAGATACTGAAATACAACAGCGCATCATGTGCGCCTGAAAACGAGTATGAAACTCAAAATCGAACTCCGTCAAGCGTAACGCAATAACTGGAGTTAAAATGGTGATACAAATCTCAAAATCCACTACCGAAATCCCATATGCACTAGTCAAATACTATAATATGGTTATAGAAGGCATACTTGGAAAAGCTCTTAAAACTGAATAAAACATATGCAAAATCTTTGCTGAATCGCCGTGTGATGCGTAACTCACGGCACAAGTGATGGACGCTCATTTATGAAGTAATAAATGTATGTTCGTATATGTTTCGCTAAAATATACGTTCCGCCTTTTTAAAAATATCCCAAAAGGTTTTCAGTTGTAAACGTTCGTGTCACTCGCGGACACGTAAGAAATAGCGACACTATAGCTCCTTTTTGAAATCCTCTTGTTAAACTTTTTATGCATGAAATGTACTCAGGTACCGTCATCTGTCATGTTCGGCTACTACATAATACAGTGCCCATCATGAAAACAAAGTGCTCAAAAGCAAAATCAGTCTCAAAAGGCATATCCAACAATCACGTGCATTTGGTGCGCATGGAATTCAAATCCAAGTACAAGTCCCACAATATGCACAAAAGCAAAACTAAGTGCAACGGGTGTGCACAAAAGAATCTATCCAGTGCAACAGATGTGCACGACAACAATATCCAATGCATCTATAGTGCAAGAAAAACTCAATCCAGTGCAACTAATATGCATGAATGAAAATCCCAACCGAGTGCATCCAACATGCACGAATATAATTCTCAATCAAGTGCATCCAACATGCATGAATACAAATCTCTATCATGTGCATCCTGGTGTGCACAAAATCCAGTACCCAGCGCCTAATATGCGCAAAAATCCGACCCAAGCGCGTCAGGTCCGTAAAACATCTAGTGCAGTAGCATGCACGAATACGAACATCAAGTGCAAACGCGCACAAAAACACAAATCTGGTAACACAAATGCTCAAGACATAAATCGGGTTCAACCAAGGCATGCAGTATAAATCCGGCGGAATCAATGCACAAAATAACAATATAGTGCAACAAATGCACAAAATACCAATCGGGTGCATCCAGTGCACGAAATACAAATCCAGTGCATCCAGTGCACGAAATACCCAATCCGGTGCAACAAATGCACGGGAACTCATCAATAACTCAAATGCGTATGAAAACTACACCGAGTGTACCAAGGTGTATAAAAATCATAAACGTGTGCAACTGCGTGCACAAAACACATATCAATGCACTGCAAGCATATGTGAGCTATAGCGAGTGCAAAAATTAAATCGTGTGCGTACCACACGCACAAATCAAATCAACTGTAGGAAAATCATGGAAATCATAAACATGTGCAGCTAAGGCACAAAATCGACTTCAACTGCAACAGATATGCACAAATCGCAAATCAACAAAATGGTGTATAAAATATATATATCAAGTGCAATAACTAGGCACAAAATATAAATACCCAGTAGGTGCAGCCATGGAGCACAACATCAATATCATGAAACTCAATCATCAAAACTCAAATCCAAGGGATATAAGCGTAATACTCAGATCAAAAACGCAAATCGCAACAAATGACATTGAGGTACACTTCCTACAATGTCAAAAAAAAAAGTCGGTGCGCCCAAAGTGGCAGAGCAAGAACATCTGCATGCCTCCTACTCACGGTATGGCGTCTTCTTTCTCTGGGTCCTCATTTCTCTGCGGATTACTAATCTCGCACTCTATCTTCTCATCGGCCCGGTCAGGTGTGCTGACTTAAACGATTCTGCTTGGGCACTCCTCAGGTATATTATTATGATCACTCGTAAAGCAGCACGTCACTGGCGGCGGCCTCTGGCCCTATGAATACACGTAACACAACTGATCCTCGGTGCAAATCTTATCGCAGCAGTGTCCTGGAAAGAACCAGCTCAAGGTCTCTTCCGATCTCGCCTATGCCGAATTATACGGAGGCTGGTACTCTTGTAAAATCTCTTCTTGTTTTCTAGACTTCTGCATTCCAAGCACAACATTTCCTCAGAAACTGGCCGTATCCCAACGCCTCTGTACACATATCATATCTCTAATCTCAATGGGGAGTAACAACAGCTCGTCAGCATCTCGCACGAACCTCTTGTTCCACTCGTCTTTATTTTCGCCCACTTCGACGTCACGTCATGCTATATGTGTATTGAAAATTTTCTCGGCTACAGTCAATCCGGAATCTCTCACACGGACTCGAAATCGTGAACTCGGTATCTTCATCACTCTCTAGATGATATCTAGCCGAACACGTCCCCGGGAACTCGTTCCAATCATCGAAGGAATACTCAATACTCGTCCGTTCTCGATCAACTCACAAAGAAAATGGGAGAGGTCCTCTATCTGAAGCCGGTCCACTTTACTGATCTCCTATCAGAGCATCCAACGAACAACGTCATCTTTGGATCGATCTACTCTAGATCTGAATAAGATTCTCCATACTAGAAATCTTCAACGCAGCTGGGCCTGCGTCGGCACATCAAATCTGACGAATCACTTCGTCTCTCAACTCAAGATAGACTAGCTATCACCTGTCGCATCTCTGCCTAGAAGCTCCAACGATCTCAGCTCGGAAGCTCTGGATGCGACATCACATCAATCTCATCAATCGCTGGGTCATCTGTGTGCACAGTAGATAACATCACAATCTCTGAGGTATGCTGTACATCAACAGTCCTCTCACAACAGTCAGGCTCTAACAATGGCCCGATCATCCGGTACAAAACCGCACACTCGTCTCTAACGAGAGGTCACAATATAACACTACATTGATACGTTCCCTTGTCACCAGAAAACACTATGGTCAGTCCTCGTCCAAGACGAGCTCGTCCTGACTGCATCACTAGAAGCAGCTCAAACTGCGCTCAAACCATGGTGACAGGAACCTCAATCATGTATCGACGAAAATAGATCAAAGGGATGAAATGAATCAACAGATCTAGAATGAATACATGATCATAAGAAGGAACAGAATCAGTGAGAGTATGATCATGGAAACAAATAGAATAAAGGTTCTCAAATGGATGTATAATCAAGGGGACGAAGAGAATCACAAGTCTCAAGATATGTACATCCTAAGGTCACTTAAGTGGAGTATCGTATCGTAAATATGCCGCGGAACATACGTACGGTACGTCACTCTACTCAAGCTACCTAGTCCATCAATCAGGGTCAGCCTATGTAACGAAAGTTCGGGTCTAATACCCCCCTGTTCAAGTCTAAGTTCCGTAAGGTCAAGACTAGGTTCAGAATTAGATTACGCCCCAGACTCCACATAGTCAAACCTAAACTCGAACTAATGTTAAAACTAGCGCTCTGATACCAACTTTGTCATGACCCGAAATATTTGCTCGTGACCGGCATTTAGATCACGCAACGTCTATAGGCGTAACGTAACTTAAGTAAGCCGAAACCCAGAAATCTAAACCTTTCAAAAGAAGTAAGTAATGAAAACATTGATACAGCATTTGGAAACCTGAAGTAAAAGTCCATAAATCTCTTTTTTTATAAAAATTTCAGCAGCACCTCCTTTGTAAAAACTAGCCCCGAAAACAGGTACAACACAGAATAAAAAGAAAGCATCCCCAAATGGGAGAAAATCATGCCCAACGGCGGAAACAACCACCACAAGCATATATATGTATACGATGCCCAACGGCGAAGATCAACACAAAGGAAAATGAAAAACAAGACATCAAACACACCAAACGAACATATAACCCATCGCTCTAAGTCACGCAACTACAAGTCTTGCTAAGTCTTCACTTATACAAATACTAGTTTCTAATTGATGGAGTTGACTATATAGAATAGGAATAATATGTTAGTGTATATGCCCTAGAGGCCATTACTGTATCATACTAGTATGTATATTACTTGATGGAAGCATGGGATATTCACAGTTGTACAGACAATCTTTCTCAATATAGTAGTATGCTACTTGGTTTATCTCTTCTTTAATGTGTACATGTGTGTTTATTTATTATATCACCTATACGCATTGGTAGAGCCCTTAGGATCTTTGCTTGATTACCGGCGTTGTGATGGCGATCACACTCGTGGGGGCTGGGTAATCTACAAGCACATCCTTACACACGTCCCTAGTCGTGGGAGTATCGAGATAGGGCATCGATACTCCGGAGTAGACTAGCGTATGCGCTTCTCATCCCAGCATGGGAGACGGTCTGTCCCACAGCCGTCAGTACGTCGTACTTGAGATAGTATACGGGTGCTCGTTAGGTTACGAGTACACTGGACAGGACTTGTCGGGAACTGATGGTTGGTATTATACCTATCGTCAGTTATCAGTTCCTAGGTGACATGAGTACAGCTTAGTCCGCTGACTTGACACTGTCACTTCGCCTCGAGTGTATTCCCACTGTTCTTTGATTACTACCCTACCACGGCTCTACTGAGTCGTGCAAACAGGTAGTAGTTGGGTGCAGTCCCGAAGCACTTGGAGGAAGTGACGGTTAGACAGGATTCGTCTCTCCCGGTATTGGGGGTTGACATCGCGCTGTGTCTAGGAGAGCCATTACACGAGTAGTCCCTGGCCAGGGCAAGCGAGATATACTGGTGGGTTTCCAGTGTTATCTCAGGGTGTATTGGGCTTCACTCCGACACGACTTGTACCGCTTTTAGGGGACTGACGTTTACCGCCCCCCTAGGCCCGACATGCGATGTATCAGACGAACAGACCGGACTGTACGGAGATTGTCACATACAGGCTCAGTAGGAGTTCGGATGGGTTTACCTCATCGGCCTTCTCATCGACATCTACGTGGGGACCGTTACGTACAGCTAGTGCCGCTTGCAGTCTGTGGTTAAACCCACTGCCAGCGTAGTGTCGAGTCTTTAGAGTCCTACATAGAGAGTTTCCCTGCACTGAACGAAACGTGTAGAGGCCGTATGGTTTTACGGCAGGGCTGCGATCACTTATGTACACTTGTGTGCGTGTGGTGTTCGGGCAGGCAATACTAGTGGGCTTTGGTTTAAGCCGGATCCTAGTATTGCACGGATGGATTTGTTTTGTCTTCTGTGCATCCGCATTCTACGGAATACGGATGCAGGTGTGTATGCACAGTTTTTCGGAGCGATGAAGGAGGAGGTGCCTCATTAGGGTTTTGGCAGTTGGTTCGGCCAAAACCGTTATGTGGCAGGCTCATTAGGGTTTTGGCAGTTGGTTCGGCCAAAACCGTTATGTGGCAGGCTCATTAGGGTTTTGACAGTTCGTTTGGTCAAAACCATTATGAGCCGGAGACATTATTTACTAATCCTTTCATTGATAATTATGTTATGGCTAATTACAGTGACCATTTGACCATCTTGACTTTGTTGACCATTTGACCAAAGTTGACTAGGATCTTCTTGAAAGATCTAAAGTATTCTTTGGTTTTCTTTTTCTTTTGTGATGATAATGGTCATGTCATTTGTAGCTATCAACTTTATCTTGATGGGATTAGTAATGATAATGTTTTTGCATTATTGCAACCATGGTTGTGTTTTCTCTTGGTTAAGTTTTTCATTTGCTCATTCTCATTCTCTCTCTAAAAAATGAGAAACTCCATGGTTGTTAGCTAGCTCCTCCTTCTTCCTCCTCTTGATTCATCTTTTGATCTCATGTGTTGAGAGATAAAGATCCCACAAAGACAAAAGCATTCATCTATCACTTCTACACAACCTAGGGCTTCTAGATTAGCAATCTCTTTGCCCTAGTTACCTCGGCTCGAGGTGGAGCTCGGTGTACATCTCTCGGGTGGATCGTCTTCGACTCAAGGAGGCCGCGGAGGTGACGAAAGTCCGGATCAAGCCACGGAGCAAGCAAGGAGAAGAACAACAAGAAGAGAAGGAGTTCAAGTTGAGGTATAACCCCTAACCGAGTAGACAAATCTCTAGTTAGGATGCTAGTGTATTGTTTAGCAAAGATCCGGCTTTTACGGTCCATGTTACCATGTTCAGAAAAAATTTTGTTTTACCGTTTCCGCAACCCCGAAAGTGTCGGGAGCGGTAACGTGGACCTAACAGTGGTATCAGAGCATAACTAAACAGACCCTAGCATGTTAGCAAAGCATTAAGAATATCGACCGGACGAAAAACCGCAAAATTACCCGGGAAAATTCAGTTTCTGCCGAATTTTAGAACTGTTCCAAAATTGAAAATTTATACACTAAAAATCGGCTCAGGCTTTTGTTTGAAAACTGGAAAAATTTCATCCCCCAACTCATCCAAAGCGCCGCGTTTCCACGGCATAAGCTTGCTTATGCCGCGGAACAGCGGCTCCCTTGGCTCTGTTGGGGAATCGTTTTCTTGCAGTTTTCTTATTTGGGTATTTTGGGATTTTTGGTATATGACTTTTCTGCCCAGATTTTCCAGAACGAAAAATTTGTTTTTGGGGCTTAAAAATCCGTATTTTGTGGTCGATGTTCTGTAGACTTTGGCTAATGGTTATATCTGTAATGTTTTATGTGTATTGAACGTCTACTAATCGCTATACGCCGATAAGTGGGGGTTATACACATCTGTGATCTGTGTTGTTGATGGTATGTGTATATGAACTCGTTGGATTGTCGCGGATGAATAGCCGGGGTGGATGTGAGATGAGAGTTTCTTTTTCTTTCATTCATGTAATAAATTTGTAAATTGATGTAATATTATTTGTATGGCCGCACAACCGGGTCGGGGTTGTAGCCGTCATTGTATAATTCTTTTTACTATTTTTGCTCCTAGGATAGACCCATGGAGGGGGTGCATAAACTACCGGGTATCTCGAAGTGCCGAGTGGCCTACTCACGGCGTTGAGGGAGGTTGCTTCGCTTTGGGTACTTGGCGGGTAGTTTGCCGCACCCGTAGGGGTCTTGGGTGGGGTATTGGCTATTCATCGCGACCGTGTAATCCGCTTTTCGTTGCAGGCTCGAACGAATCGCGGGTTCCTAGTATATCCAAAGTGTTCATCTGTGATCTGGATTGGCTATCATTGCTGTATATCTATATATAATAACTATTTAGGCGTTGCTTATGTTTTACAGCCGCGCTAGCCCAGCCCCCGCTCTGTCGTTAGTTAAGTAACCTAACGGGTGATGACGGGGCCCAGTGGCGAATGCGAATGGCATAAGCGTACGTCATATTTTGGTTGTTTTCTGCAATGGTAGGATTTAATTGATGGGACGCATTAAAAGAACTAATGCAAGAAAATAAACCTAAAAGACGTTGTTGGAATAAGTTTTTCAAAAGGCTGTTACTGCAAGGACGTTCAATTTTTGTTTTGCATCGAGGTATTCGGTTATGAATGCCCAGCACCTCAGTCGACGAGGCAAGGGCCGAGATCCCTTCATCGGGAGTGACCCCTAGGACAAAAGTTTTTGTCAGGGTAATAACTTTGCTATAGTCGATTATTCTTGCTTTGCATCGAGGTATTCAGTTTGGAATATCCTGCACCTCATTCGACGAGGAAAGAGCCGAGATCCCTTCACAGGGAGTGACCTCTTTAGCAAAAGTTTTCGCCACTATATTTTCAAAAAGTGTATCACGTTCCTTCAACGATATCAAGTTCATTACGTTAACGGGTTTTCGCCAAAACCCAGTCGTAGCCCTCCGTCGTTTCGGATTGATATTACTTAGTATTCGTGCTACGTATTTCGTGCTCAGCCGAGGCGTAGTGTACGGTAGCTATGTAATATCTTTCCGTAGGATACAAAGTGATTGGTTAGGACAGTCGTACGGTCATTTTGGCTCAGTCAAGGACTCGTACGGGTGGGTCTAATGCAGTCAAGATAATGACGGATTGAACTTGACTAGGATCCTTTGATATATTGGCTCAGTCAAGGTCACTTGGGTCCTAGGGGCAAAAACCACATCGGGAGTTTCAAAAGTACCTAGACTTGCAGATTTAGCATACCTTCTGGAGTGTGGTGACTAGAGTGGATTCCATCTAGGTCATCACACAGTGATAGTTGGATCCCGATCCCGCTGATGAGTTGGATTACTCTCGGGAGATTATTTCACTTAACAATCAATGCTATAAACCTAGTAGGTGACTAGAAAGGTGTTAGTGGGGTTACGCCCCCAGGGAAAAGAGGTTCTTAAATTAAGGAACTTCGCGAAAGCGTTGGAAAACCTCCCTCGAAGTACCGACACTAGCCAGGCTGAAAGGTTAAGTAAGTATTGTGACGTGAATTAAATCCCGGCTAGTTCTTCTTTTAAAAAGGTTTTAAGAAGAATTTGAGGAAACAGTGGGAGACATCCTGGTTAGATAAATTAATAAACCAATCTAATCTTGCAAGAGCTTACGCTGAGTGTTTCTTTTCTCCCTCTCCAGGTAGCAACCATTTCACGCCCTAATCAAGATAATAAAATGTATCGCTTGACCGATCCGAATTCTTATTCGGGGCTGGGGAACGTTGGTCAGCTCTAACTTGTGACAACAGTCATAAGTATGAGAAAGGGAAAGGGGATTGTATGGATATCCAGGATACCCAGTTGAAGAAGATGTATGGTTTTGCATCTACTTCAGGTGTTCTTGTTATTGAGAACTGTTTTACGGTCAGCCCTACCTCCTGGGTACTTGATACCGATCAGGATCTCATATCTGTAATTTATTGCAGGGACTGAGAAAAAGTAGAAAGTTGCACCGGGTGATATGTCGCTCAGACTAGCGAACGAGCACAAGTAAATGCGGCAGCCGTCGGTGAATATCACCTAGTATTGCCAAATGGCAAGACTATGATTTTGAACGATTGCTACTATGTACCCTCCATGGTTTGCAACATCATATCAGTTTCTTTACTCAATAAAGATGGATATAACTTTGTTCTTGACAAGAATATCATGAACATTTACCTTCATAAGGTACTGGTTGCAGAGGGTACACTGTGTAATGGTATCTACGTTCTAAATCAGAATACAGTTCTCAATATACAAAACACACGCAAGAGGAAGAATTCAGATACGAATGAATCCTACTTGTGGCATTGTAGACTTGGTCATATCGGAGAGAAAAGACTGAGTAAGTTGCATAAAGATGGACTCTTGGATGCGTTCGAGTTTTCATCTTATGAAACTTGTCAGTCTTGTCTCAAAGGGAAGATGATCAAATCTCCGTTCACCGGACATGGAGAAAGAGCAGCAGAGCTCTTGGGACTCGTACATAGTGATGTATGTGGTCCGATGTCTATACATGCAAGGGGTGGGTTCTCGTACTTCATCACATTAACTGACGATCTCTCTAGGTTCGGATATGTGTATCTGATGAAACACAAATCTGAAGCTTTTGAGAAATTCAAGGAATTCAGAAACGAAGTAGAGAACCAGACAGGCAAAAGTATCAAGATCCTCCGGTCTGACAGGGGAGGGGAGTACTTAAGCACGGAATTCCTAGATTACTTAAAAGAGAATGGTATTCTCTCTCAGCTTACTCCTCCTTATACACCACAGCACAACGGTGTATCGGAGCGGAGGAATCGTACCCTACTGGATATGGTTCGCTCCATGATGAGTAATGCCGAGTTACCTCTTTCATTTTGGGGACATGTGCTGTTGACGGCGGCATATCTGTTGAACGATGTTCCGTCTAAATCTGTGCCTAAGACACCGTTCGAGATATGGAATGGTAAAAGGCCGTATCTTAAACGTATTAAAGTATTGGGTTGTCCGGCCTATGTAAAAGTACAAAATCCGGACAAACTTCAGGCACGTTCAGTTCTATGTAAATTTGTGGGATATCCTAAGAACTCCACAGGATATCTGTTCTACACATCGAGGAACAGAAGGTGTTTGTATCTCGCCACGCCACCTTTTTAGAGTGGCAATTTCTTGCAAAAGAAACAAGTGGAGTTCGGTAGAACTGGAAGAAATTCAGCGACCACAAAATTAAACTGAAGATTTGACAGAACCTCAGAATTCAATAACCCCAGAAGAACCTCAGCCACTCCGCAGATCTGGTAGGATTTCTCATCCGCCTGAGATATACTACGGTTTTCTCATAGACGGGGATCGAGAGGATTGCATCTTGGAAGAAGATGACCCTACCAGTTTCAGGCAGGCCATTATCAGTAGGGACTCTGATAAGTGGCAGGAAGCAATGCAATCCGAAATGGAGTCCATGTACGCCAATAAAGTGTGGACCTTGGATATTACTCCACCTGGGGTGAAACCCGTTGGATGCAAATGGATCTACAAAAGGAAACTTGGTGTAGATGGGCAGGTGGAAACCTATAAAGCTAGACTCGTTGCAAAAGGTTTTCGTCAAAGACCTGATTTGGACTATGACGAAACTTTTTCTCCGGTGGCTATACTCAAATCCATTCGGATCTTACTTGCCATTGCTGTCTTCCATGACTATGAAATCTGGCAGATGGATGTTAAAACAGCTTTCCTAAACGGTTGTTTGGAAGAGTGCGTTTACATGGATCAACCAGAAGGTTTCGTAGACAGTGGGAGAAGCGGGAAGGTGTGCAAGTTGCTTAAATCCATTTATGGATTAAAGCAGGCATCGCGGAGCTGGAACATCTGTTTTGATGAGGCAATCAAGGGAATTTGATTTCATCAAGAACGAAGATGAACCTTGTGTCTATAAGAAGATTGTAGGACGAACTGTCGTATTCCTGGTCTTGTACGTGGACGACATTCTTTTGATAGGAAATGACATTCCTATGCTACAATCGGTCAAGCTATTTTTGTCACAACGGTTCTCCATGAAGGACCTGGGTGATGCCTCGTACATTCTGGGATCAAGATCTATAGAGATAGATCCAAGAGAATACTGTACTTTCGCAGTCCAGGTACATAGAGACCGTACTAAAGAGATTTAGTATGGAGGGTTCCAAGTGCGGTAACATACCCGCATTGCACGGAATTACTCTCTCCAAGAAGATGTCTCCTAAGACTGACGAGGAGAGGGTTCGCATGAGCACAATACCCTACGCTTCGGCGGTAGGATCTATAATGTATGCGATGCTATGTACAAGACCAGATATAGCTTACGCGCTGAGCGCGGTAAGCCGGTATCAGTCAGACCAAGGTGAGGACCACTGGACAGCTGTGAAGAACATTCTCAAGTACCTGAGAAGGACTAAGGAGATGTTCCTGGTTTATGGTAATGGAGACCTCAGGGTCGAGTCCTTTACCGATTCAAGCTTCTAGAGTGACAAAGATGACAGCAAGTCTGTCTCGGGTTTTGTATTTACCCTCAACGGAGGGGCGGTATGTTGGAGGAGTTCTAAACAGGATACCGTCGCAGACTCGACGATGGAGGCTGAATACATTGCTGCAAGCGATGCCGCAAAAAGAGGCGGTCTGGATAAAGAAGTTCATTAGTGAACTTCAGGTGGTTCCGTCCATTGTTGACCCAATACCTTTGTATTGCGATAACAATGGGGCTATAGCTTTAGCGAAGGAACCAAGGTCCCATCAGAAATCCAGGCACATCTTAAGGCGGTATCACCTGATCAGGGAGATCATTGATCGCCAGGAGATCGAGGTGCGGAGAGTGGACACAAAGAACAACACAGCGGACCCATTCACGAAGGCCTTACCCCAGACTCAGTTCGAGCGGCTGATCGAGATGATAGGTCTTCGATACGCCAGTATATGGCCTTAGTGCAAGTGGGATATTGTTAGTGTATATGCCCTAGAGGCCATTACTGTATCATACTAGTATGTATATTACTTGATGGAAGCTTGGGATATTCACAGTTGTACAGACAATCTTGCTCAATATAGTAGTATGCTACTTGGTTTATCTCTGCATTAATGTGTACATGTGTGTTTATTTATTATATCACCTATACGCATTGGTAGAGCCCTTAGGATCTTTGCTTGATTACCGGCGTTGTGATGGCGATCACACTCGTGGGGACTGGGTAATCTACAAGCACATCCTTATACACGTCCCTAGTCGTAGGAGTACCGAGAATAGGGCATCGATACTCCGGAGTAGACTAGCGTATGCGCTTCTCATCCCAGCATGGGAGACGGTCTGTCCCACAGCCGTCAGTACGTCGTACTTGAGATAGTATACGGGTGCTCGTTAGGTTACGAGTACACTGGACAGGACTCGTCGGGAACTGATGGTTGGTATTATACCTATCGTCAGTTATCAGTTCCCAGGTGACATGAGTACAGCTTAGTCCGCTGACTTGACACTGTCACTTCGCCTCGAGTGTGTTCCCACTGTTCTTTGATTACTACCCTACCACGGCTCTACTGAGTCGTGCAAACACGTAGTAGTTGGGTGCAGTCCCGAAGCACTTGGAGCAGTGACGGTTAGACAGGATTCGTCTCTCCCGGTATTGGGGGTTGACATCGCGCTGTGTCTAGGAGAGCCATTACACGAGTAGTCCCTGGCCAGGGCAAGCGAGATATACTGGTGGGTTTCCAGTGTTATCTCAGGGTGTATTGGGCTTCACTCCGACACGACTTGTACCGCTTTTAGGGGACTGACGTTTACCCGCCCCCCTAGGCCCGACATGCGATGTATCAGACGAACAGACCGGACTGTACGGAGATTGTCACATACAGGCTCAGTTGGAGTTCGGATGGGTTTACCTCATCGGCCTTCTTATCGACATCTACCTGGGGACCGTTACGTACAGCTAGTGCCGCTTGCAACCATGGTTGTGTTTTCTCTTGGTTAAGTTTTTCATTTGCTCATTCTCATTCTCTCTCTAAAGAATGAGAAACTCCATGGTTGTCAGCTAGCTCCTCCTTCTTCCTCCTCTTGATTCATCTTTTGATCTCATGTGTTGAGAGATAAAGATCCCACAAAGACAAAAGCATTCATCTATCACTTCTACACAACCTAGGGCTTCTAGATTAGCAATCTCTTTGCCCTAGTTACCTCGGCTCGAGGTGGAGCTCGGTGTACATCTCTCGGGTGGATCGTCTTCGACTCAAGGAGGCCGCGGAGGTGACGAAAGTCCGGATCAAGCCACGGAGCAAGCAAGGAGAAGAACAACAAGAAGAGAAGGAGTTCAAGTTGAGGTATAACCCCTAACTGAGTAGACAAATCTCTAGTTAGGATGCTAGTGTATTGTTTAGCAAAGATCCGGCTTTTACGGTCAATGTTACCATGTTCAGAAAAATTTTTGTTTTACCGTTTCCGCAACCCCGAAAGTTCCGGGAGCGGTAACGTTGACCTAACATAATATTAATGCAAGAGGGGCACGATCCAACATGTACCACCTACCAAAGCAAATCACCCGAATGCAAGCGGTGTGCCAGCGATGCCGCTACCGATCCATGCGGTCAACCTGTAAGAACTGTGGCACAACTGGGGTGAGTTTCCAACTCGTGAGTAGAAAACATCATCAGGTAAAAATCGAAGTAAACAATGATTCCTAGGTCAACTATATCATAAAAGTAATACTATTATATCTAGGGTGACCGTATCTGCATATATGCCAACAATATAATCGATGCCTATCAGCATATGGATAACATCCTACGTGTCCATCAATGACACAACAACATCATGCATGTAAATATCATGAAAGCATATGCATGAAAATATGAGGATATAAATCAACATGAGTCCATCAATGACACAACAAACTCATAGAACCTGAGTGTCCAATATCGACACTCGAAACATCATGAAACCCGTGTCCAACATCGACACGCAAATCCTCATATCTCGGTCTTCGTCGGTCCGGATCGACCCTCATCAATATCTCGGGCTCCGTCAGTCTAGATCGGCCCACGGGCTCCGTCAGTCTGGATCGGCCCACGGGCTCCGTCAGTCTGGATCAGCACGTATCATCTCACGAGTCCGGTCGGTATCCTCCGGATAACCGCCGAGTACAAATGCTATCACCGGTAGGTACTAGCCCTCCTGCCAGGCTCATCGTCTATACCACGAAAATCACCAATTGCCCCGGGGAACCATACCGGGTCCACCATGTACCCGCAGATGGTGCCTACCACTCCCCGAATCGGGTTTCTAACACATGTCTCAGAACTGTGAATAATCATGGTAGACACACTGAAATACCATATCAAGAGAAACCGCGTTTTCAAACAATATATAAATTTGTTTAAATACCCCCACGGTTCTCAAATCCATAAATCACATGAAAACTGATGTATGCAACATAAAACAACAATATGAGCATATTAAGGGAAAACCGCTCTTTTAAATGAATCCAGTTTTAAAATATATCATGCGGTTCCCAATTCCTCCAAAATCTAATGCAACAACATATAAAGGCATACATGTAGCTTTAGCAAGACGTGTGTATATACATGTAAGTATGTAAGCATGATGCATTTCATATGCGCAATAGCATAAGAATCAACGTCTAAATGTCAATAATGATACAATACCACATAGGTATATGTCCAACTATAGTAGGGTATGTCATGCAACATAGCATAATGATGTGAACATAGCAAGTATATCACAGCATGATGTAGCAATTCTATTATGTGAGTGACATTGCAATTATTGATTATGAAAGTGTGTGAGCCGGCAATCTGTGTAAGTGTAACATACGTATCATCGATAACGGTGTAGGTGTAGTAACACAGATACATATATAATGCAATGAGAATATTATAAATGTAGCATAAGGTACATCTTACGTGAAATGCTATCAGGTATACGTATCTACAATATATCCGAGTCGGTGAATCTATCAATCGGCATCCAGCCTCACAACACCACGTACGGTATAATCTATCGTACGACATCCTCTAAAAAAGGGTATAGATCAATCAACAGGTAAACTCATCGCGTACGGTAATCCATCGTACGTCGGCATTAAACAATTAGGGTTTCTATCAACCTATACAACAATAGGGTTACGGATCTAAGTCTCGTACGGCATATCACTCATTATGCACATCATTATCCATATATATATATACCTATCTCTCAGGTCCCATCCGTGTCGATCTCATATCAGGGTGTAAGTCTACGGTATCGTCCCAGCCGTCATTCTGATGCGAAACGCGGAACAAAAACTTTTATAACTGGCACTATCGCATACTATAACCCGGATCTTTCCATTAACGCTAAACTAACAAATTGTAAAGAGGTAGAAAGGCTATACCGATTGATCCGAGTCCTTCGGTCTTTAGCCATCATCCCATGCTCCTCGCGGCAACTCTGATCTCTGGTCTCCTCATCGAGGTGGCACCACGTCAACGGATCTTTAAACGGGCTCCTGCCTCTATACCGAGGCAACTCGGACATCAAGTCTGCTAAAAGAGATGACCAAGATGAAGTAGAGAATGAGTATAATACCTTGTCTCAAACACCCTAGGGTTCTCATCACATGAGAGGGTTAGGGTGGAGGTTAAAGTAGATGCTAAGGATTGGAAATTGTGAACTCAAGAAAACTATCAATAGAGCAAGAACTCAAGCATAACCACTTGTGGTTATTTCTTTTGTGAGTAGATATATATGGTTTTTGTAAAGAAAATATCTCAAAAAACATCTCCCAAAAAATATCTCCACAAACCCTAAAATATCTATACACAAAACAAAACACAATTAATTCTATCATGACTCACTTAGTGACTCATTAGCATGAGTCACTAATGAACATGCTAGAAGAAATGTGTCACCAAGAATGAGTCACACTTTCCAAAATCCATTTAATCATTTAAACAAAAATGATTAACCAAAAGAAATGCATCTTCTAAAATATTCTCGTAACGGATTACGAGAATACCCCTCACCTGTATATACATACCAGTATCTGTATTCCGACCGAATACGAATACGAGAGACTAAATATTCCGACTTAATATAATACTTGGATCCGGCTTAAACCAAAGCCCACCAGTATTGTCTGTCCGAAATATGACACGTGCACAAGTGTACGTGCGCTTTCGAACCCTGCCATAAAACCATACGGCCTCTACAATGTTTCGCCCGAACTTAGGAAACTATCTGTGGGGGACTCTAAAGACTCGTCAGTACCCTGGCAGTGGGTTTAACCACAAGCATGTCAGCGGCACTAGCTGTGCGTAACGGCTGCCCATGTACTGACCGAAAGGGAAGCTAATGAGCGAACTCATCCTGGAACCCTACTGAGCCTATCAGTGACAATATACATACAGTCCGGTCCGTTCGTCTATGAGCATCGCATATCGGGCCTAAGGGGCTGGTAACGTCAGACCCCCAATAGCGGTATAAGTCATGTCGGAGAGTAGCCATGAACAACCTGAGAAACTACTGGAATACTTACCAGTAATTCACACCTACCTTGGCCAAGGACTTGGTGTAATGGCTTTCCTAGACACAGCGTGATCTCACCCCCAATACCGGGAGAGACGAATCCCATGCCGATCCGCTCACTTGCCTCCATGTTGCTCGGAACTGTACCTAACTAAAACCTGTTTGCACGACTCCTTTGAGCCGTGGTAGGGTAGTAATCAAAGCACAATGGGAACTCACACGAGACAAATGATGACCACAGGTCGATGAACTAACCTGTACACATGTCACCAGGGAACTGCTATGTGACGCTAGGTATAAATACCAACTAGCAGGTTCCCGGCGAATCCTGCCCGGTGTACTCATAACCCAATGAGCACCCGTATACATCTTAGATGATCCAACTGACACCAATGGCTTGTGAGACCGGCCATCGCCCCTCGTCGAGGTCTCGACTGTATACACTAGTCTACTCCGGAGTATCGATACCCAGTCTCAAAACTCCCACGACTAGGGACCACTTTTATGGATGTGCTTATGGACTACCCAACTCTCACGTATATGATCGCCATCATACTGTTGGTAGTCAAGCAGGATCCTAAGGGCTCTATCAACCTGTAATAGTGATCATGTCACCTAATACTGTACACGACTGATAAAGGCAATCCAGATAGCATACTATCATCTTGAGTAAGACTGTCCTACCGGTATAGGTTTTCCCTTAATTATCGTAATCACGTGCCTGCGATCCAATAATTGACTTTGAGGGCACTACATCCAACAATCTCCCACTTGCACTTAAGGCTAATTATTGCGATGTCGCATACTCACAGCCCGTATGATACCGAACACCCAACTCCTCTACTAATCAGTTTCACAAAACCCGTTTGTAAAACTATTGTGTTCGAGAAATAGCCTCAGTGAGTGGATCCGCCATGATGTTTCTTTCTATGTCTCTCTTAATCTCAAGTTCGCGGAGAAAGCCATCTCCCGAATTGAGTAATACCTGTTTTAGAATATGTCTGGATATCTAATGGGACCTAGTTCATAAATGAACTCCAAATCCAAACTTCTTAGACTGTATCGACAACTGAAACTAATCAGTATCCTCGTGGACCACCTGTCCATAATACTGCCCCCTTCATCAGAGGTTAAACTATAACTCTGACAATCACTCTGTCATCCATGTCACCTTTGGAAGCCAGGAATGATAACCGTCTCTGAAGGAGGCCGCCGTCATCAAATCCCTAGAACATCCACTTATGTTCTAAAACTTCTTCCGTATGTTTCTCAAGAATTGGATTAATATAAACTTATCGCATCTTGTGCAAAAACAACATCTGGTGTGGTACTTGACATCTCACGATTGACTCAATTGCCTAAGCAAGTGCCTCTCCCCTTTAGTCTGTAAGTCACCTTTAGAGAGGGAGACTCCATCACCTACAGGTACACCACCATGCCAGAAATCGTCCATTCCAAAATACTATTAGAATACTGTCAAAGTACCCATATTGGGAAACTACCTAAATCTAGATCTAAAACCATAGATCCAGTAACTAGAATGTCAGATATCATATCCATATCCTTTGTGGAGAAACAACTGTGTGACAACCACAGTATAGCCGATCGTAGTATAAGAATTTTTCTTCCTACTCTGTGTATATCATCCAAATACCAGGACATCACACCCTACTACCTTCTTAACAGATCCATCCCCTATTCTGATGAAGTCAAAGCCATGACTGTCACATCAAAATTAGATGAGCTATTTCCGCTATATCTGCTCTAGTCTATAAATAGACATAAGCTACTTGCCCACTATGCTTCCGCTGCACCCACTGACCACAACAACCCTGTGGCAGAATAATATATACGTGTACTTCTAAAGCTATTTTAGAACGACGCTATACTTAACCCCCTGCCGGGTCTCATAGCCTGGAACAACAGTAGTGTCAAGTCTGGGTAAACAAGAACTTCCCTGTCACCGTCCTTGAGGCTACCGTAGTACCTCTCGGGTGTCTGAGGTTACCCACCATATCTGCGGAGTGGCTAATGGAATATCAAACCTGATTGAATCTATAGGTTCTATAAAATTTTCCGTAATTGTTTGCGGTTCTGGAATCTCTTCCAGTTCTACCATACTCCCACTATTGTTTTCTGAAAAAATCCATTTTACTAAAACTGTGGCGAGTCAATAACAATATCACCATTGATCTTCTAGATGGTAGAAAATTAACCCTCGTTATAGCCTCGTCCAACCCGCAAACAGCCATTTACAGAAACGTGTCTTGAGTTATCCAGAGTCTGTTTTTAAGCATAAGCCGGACAACTCCACGTACCTTAACAGCGTTAAGATATGAACCATTCTATATCCAAAATAGAAACTTTGGCACTTATTTAATTGGAACCAGATTCAAATCATGCAGCTGTCTCCAGTGCATATCAACTCAATGGAGAGAGGCTAATCAACATTACTCAACTTAGGAATACATCCAATTATGAGTAACCTGAAAGAGAAACAAGTTTCTCAAAACCATTACTATCAACTAAATACCAGTCAAAAGTATCTACATCTTCGATCTCATTGAAGAATCCCGATACTTGCGATACCTGGCTCTCTACTTTATTCTTGTACCTATAACTTCTCAAAACTTAGACATTGTATTTCAAAGAAACACTTGTCTAAAAACTAGAGAAGTCACAAGTAAACAGAACATAGTAGGAAGACCAACCCCTTTGTCCTGGGGACAACATACAGTACTCTGTATAAATCCGCTGAGTTTAATAACTCAGATCCTGTGCATCGTAGGTTGAAAATTGTACCTATGGTTAAGAGCTACTCCGTTGTTCAATACTCCTTACCCAATCGTCAACTGATATAGGTAAATGACATGGACATAATTTCAAAAAGTTATATCTCACTTTATAAAAATAAACGTACAGATATATCATTTTGAAATTGGTGCACAACAACGGATACTCAAAACCAAATACATGTCGTCCGGCAAAAACCCAGGCGACTTCCTCAAATATCACCAATTACTACGAATTCCGATATAATGAGGATGATCACCTTATTCCCAATAACTTACTCCTACTCATCATCTGTAAAACCATACAGATGTGAGAATCATACCTGGTAAATACATACCCTGGAGTAAGTATCTAATCGGGAAATCAGTTTTCCTTTAAGAATGCACAGTGAAACTGAAACATGAAAATGTTTCGTAGGGGTATCCTGGTATTTCTAGTAATTTCTCTTCCATAATCCAATTCATGGCAATAATCGTATATTTCTTTGCCATCTCTCCAAATCTCTTTATTTGTCTTTAGTCGTTACCTTCTGTACACCATCGTTAGGCTAAATGGTTTTCTTCCTTCCCTACCGTTCGGCACCAGCCTATGGTTTGGAAGAAGACTATCCAATAAGCGTAATATGTGTATAGTCCTAATCCTAGGAGCACTCGCAACTTGAGAGAAGGTGATGATAAAAGACAACTTGAATAAATCTTATTCTATTCCTCCTCAACTGGAGAAAAGCAAAGGTGAAATAGGAGTGGCGATGAACTACGCAGTTTGGTCGTGAATGATAGCAGTCGCAATTTATTTTGCCCTCTTTCTAATCCCTTTATTTTGCCTTTATTTATTACCTTCTGTACACATTATTTAGGCTAATTGGTTTTCTTCATTTCCTACCATTCGGCACCTGCCTATGGTTTGGAAGAAGATAATCTAATAAGCGTAATAGGTATACTCTCCTAAACCAAGGAGCCCTCGCAACCTTAGAGAAGGTGATGATAAAAGACAACTGAATAAACCAATTCAATTTCTCCTGAACCTGGATCCAACCTCGAAGAAGTCTTTTCGAGTTCGTATATAACCATACGATGGATCTTGTTCAGTTGATAAAACTGCACATTTAATATGACATTTTTCCTACTATTTCTATATTAGAAAAGGTGTTTATTATAATATATGATACATATGAGAGTTTATCTGTAAAAATACTATTTTCATGTGTTTATATATTATAATTAACATTTGGTGGAAAAATGTAAGCATATAATATCCATGTAACATTTGGCCCATTTAAAATATGCTTACTTTATTAAATACCTTTGACCAAAGTCTAAATGATTAAGTTAATATCTCAATAAAACAAACTCTACTAAATATTATTTGTTGTGTTGTTGTGCAGAATCTGCAGGGCTAAAATCAAGGAAATCAAGTTGTTAAAGCAAACCTGTCTAATTAAGAAACCAAAACTTAGAAATCAAGTCTGGCAGCAACTACGAGAAGATTTTCAAGTTCCAAAGGTTCCGAAGATTGCCAAATGTCACACAGATAAAGCCTCAGGAAATTGATCAAGAGATCTCCACCATTGGCCGCGGATCCGCAGCCAAACCCCCTGTTGGCCGCGGATCCGCGGCAAGATAGAAGAGATAGAGTTTGCTAATCTTGTGGGAGATTATCTACTGTTATCTTCCTAATTTGGAAGCAAGGTTTCTGGGTTTGGGACTATAAATAAAGACCGTGAGCCTCTTGGAAAAATCATCAAACCGAAGAGATTACGAAGTCCAAGACGGCTCACGCATCTAGGCTAATCATCAACTGTTCATCTACCTCCTTCGGAAGAGTTCGAGAAGAAAACCAAGTTTTTGTAATCATTTTCTATTGAATAAAGTGTAGATTGTTCAAGTTGATTAATAATGGTAGTTGTTTTATTTAATTCTTTTGCATTTTACATTATATTTTCCCTCTCTGTCTTTTTATCTTATTTTCCCAACATGCGCGAGTAATTCTCCGCTTGTTAGGGTTCATAGGATTAGGGTAGATTAATGGATGATGAAGATCCTTAAACTCTTTTTACGTCCTGTAAAGTTTATAAACTTTACTAAAAGAATCATTAACATCCTAATCGGGCGCACTACCAATTTATTGTTAGTCTCAACAGCGATTAGAGATTAGATTAATGATTGTTTTGGTAAAGGCTAGATATGAACGGAGTTCCATGTCGAGATAGGGGTTAAGAGTAGGAACCCTTTTCCCTCCAGAAACCCTAATCTACATGCATCTCTGTCGTTCTAGTTTTAAATCTATTAAAGGATAAAAAGAGTAATCTTTAATTAACCATCCATAACTACTAAATCCTAATGAACCCTACAAGCCCCCTTTTAATATTGAACTTACATCCATAATTAATCTAGATCTATATTTTGCATCCGTGTTTAACGTAGATCTAGAACCTACAACCATTCTTATTTCTTCTTCCCTTCTTTCTCAACACGTCTAAAGTAAGATAAAAAGATTCAACGCATCCCTGCGGACGACCCGTACTCATATCGGCTAGCTACAAGCGACACCGTTGTTGATTGCGGTTATTCTACAAACACTTTTTCGAACCAATCAAATGGCGTCGTTGCCGGGGATACATGCGTAGTTTTTTTATTCTTACTATTTGTGTTGAATTCTTATATGATCTATATCATAAATAAAACAAAAATGCAAATTGTATATTTAACGATTATTGTATGAATTTTGCGAGGGAATCTGGAGTCACAGACTTGAGGAAACAGGAGACAGATACATTCATTGAGATCCAAAGAAGTAGAGAAGGCCACAGAAAAAAATTCATCAATTGATCTCTCCCTCTTGCGGCGGAACCACGGCCGGAAGTGCACATCGGCGGCGGAAGCGCGGCCAGTTAAGAGATCTAGGGCTTCTGTCTTCTCTGGTAAGATTCTAACCTCTTTCTCTCTCCTCTAAAATCCAATAAAATATCTTTTCTGCAGGATTCTTTGCAAAATATCGCCGCTCAAAAATCTTTTTGCAAAGTTTTGTTTTGCGGTTTGTTTTTGTATATTTTAATGCGGATTTTTAAGGGGCAAGACCAAAATCCAGATTAGGTGGGGATTTCATCACCCTTCCTGAGCCCCACAAATCACAAACCGAGCATCTGCATCAACCCTGCATTAATTTAAAAAATATATAGACCAGACTCAAAGGACTGTCGCGTTCAATAAGGACAGAGGAAGGTCGTGGGTAATTTATCGCTTATCCGCATTACTTTTGTGGTGTCTAGGCAAGTGTGTCTAAGGCGAGTGGTTACTTAATTAGGACCACTACTTTCATAGTGGGGAGCCTCCCACTCACCTAGCACTTACCTGGCTATCAGGGTAGTAAAGAGGCGGTAGAGGATTGATCCTACGGCTTGTCCTTTGGAAGTCTAGGAGCGGTATAGAGACTGGACCTAGGTAACCATAGTTCTAGGGTTGTTTGTGCATTTTTGTGTGATTTGTATAAATCCGTTACTTTTCAAAACAAACCAATTATTTTCTCCCCTTCCCCCTTCTTCTCTTCTTATAATAGGCGACCTAAATAGAAGAACACTTGCCGAGCTTTGCTGTCCACAACCAGATATCTCTTGTTTTCGTAATCCCTTCGGTATACTGTCCGGCTCTTCCATGTCCTTAGGAGATCATATAGAACAAGAAGGAAGAAATAGTTGTCCACCTCAGTCTAGGTCTTATCAACCGTATCCTAATCCTACACCTGTTTCAATTGACACCCAGAGTGAGGAAGCCACTAGACGAATGTCCATTGCTGAGCACATAGTTAGGGCTGGAGGCCAAAGTTTCAACCCGGACCAATATCAACCATCACCTCCACTTTCCAAAGAAGAGTTTGATAGCCAACCAACCAACCCATATCAATATTCTTCTTATCACAATGTTGACCCTACTCCCACCCAATTTTCGCAACCATTCTATTCTTATCAATCCAATCCGACTTTTCCACCTTCTCTAGACAGTTCTTCTAATCAGTCATTTGGGAGTTTTAATTATCCACAGTATATTTCAATCTTATACTGAAACTCCTTATCAACCCAAGACTAGTCTGGAGCAGACATTAGAAAAATTTCTGGAATTGTCGAACCAAATTAGGAAGGAAACAACAGAGTGGATGCAAGCAAAGAATTTCAAACCTGCCCAAAATTTTTCAGTATATGATTCGGGCATAGGACAAAATGAGAACTTGGGTTGTGAGAAAGAACTGTACACCCTTCCTAATCAAATCTCTCCATTTCAAACTGAAATCCACAACTCTGGTTTCATAGATTCATCAAGTACACCAAATAGAATGTCTGATAAGTTGTGTGACTTTGTAGTGTTTGATTTACCCGACTGTGAAGGGTCCATTTCAAGTGAAATCATACCTAACCCTTGTGATCTCTACACCTCCACTCTTAAACCAAAACTGATTGAAAACCATACTTTTGAGGAGGTGTTTGAGAATTCTAACCTTCACTTGAATGAGGTGATTGACGTTGGGGATATATTGATTGATGAACCCGAAATTTTGGATGATTTTGTCCCACCAATTCATCAAATCCTTTCACTTCCTTGTGGTCATCATCTTGAGCCTTTAATTCTTCCCGAACCCCAAATACGTCTTGAAGTTGATGATAAAGGTATACCCGAAGAAATACAGCCTCCATCTTCCACATCTGGTACAGCAACACTCGACACACCAATTTGTTTACACATTTCACCATCTACTTTCTTCGGTTCTTCTTCTGTTCCTATAGTTTCAGTGAGTTTTGATGAGTCACAATACGTTAATTCAAGTTCAATAATACCAGAAATTCAACTTGATTTGGATATTTTTGAAAATGAGGTAGATAAGTTTTTAGAGTCCTCTACCTTAATAATTTTTGAATCAAGTAGGATAAATTCTGGCACAAAACTCTTTGATAGCAAAATGTTCGATCACACCATTAATAAAAGTTTTGAAGAACTTTTTGCTGACGTGTAACACCCTAGTTCATTTATGCCAATTCCAGTTCTCGTATTTCCTTAATTGTGGTATTTTCCTGATTTATCGTGTTTTGGGTGCGAATAGTATTTTACATTTTACAATGCATTCGACCCGACCCGCTTGCTTGAACCTGTTTGATTCATATTTATAGATTACCCTGACTTGTTACATAGACACGTGCATCTCATGTATACTGCATGTTAGTGTATATGCCCTAGAGGCCATTACTGTATCATACTGGTTTGTATATTACTTAATGGATGCTTGGAATATTCACCTTGTATATACAATCTTGCTCAAAATAGTAGTATGCTACTTGGTTTGTTTCTACTTCAATGTGTACATGTGTTTATTTTTGTATATCGCCTATACACATTAGTAGAGCCCTTAGGATCTTTGCTTGATTACCAGCGATGTGATGGCCGTCACACTAGTGGGGCTGGGTAATCTATAAGCACATCCTTATGCAGGTCCCTGGTCGCAGGACTATCGAGACAGGGCATCGATACTCCGGAGCAGACCAGCGCATGCGCTTCTCATCCCAGTATGGGAGACGGTCTGTCCCACACCCGTCAGTACGTCGTACTTGAGATAGTATGCGGGTGCTCGTTAGGTTACGGGTACACTGGACAGGACTTGTCGGGAACTGACTAGTTGGTATTATACCTATCGTCAGTTATCAGTTCCCAGGTGACATGAGTACAGCTTAGTCCGCTGACTTGACACTGTCACTCCGCCTCGAGTGTGTTCCCACTGTACTTTGATCACTACCCTACCACGGCTCAAAGGAGTCGTGCAAACAGGTAGTGGTTGGGTGCAGTCCCGAAGCACTTGGAGGCAGTGACGGTTAGACAGGATTCGTCTCTCCCGGTATTGGGGGTTGACATCGCGCTGTGTCTAGGAGAGCCATTACACGAGTAGTCCCTGGCCAGGGCAAACGAGATATACTGGTAGGTTTCCAGTGTTATCTCAGGGTGTTTTGGGCTTCGCTCCGGCACGACTTGTACCGCTATTGGGGGACTGACGTTTACCGCCCTCTAGGCCCGCCATGCGATGTATCAGACGAACAGACCGGACTGTACGGAGAATGTCACACTCAGGCTCAGTAGGAGTTCAGATGGGTTTCGCCTCGTCGGTCTTCTTGTCGGCATTACCTGGGGACCGTTACGCACAGCTAGTGCCGCTTGCGGTCTGTGGTTAAACCCACTGCCAGCGTAATGTCGAGTCTTTAGAGTCCCACACAGAAAGCTTTTCGCCTTTAGGCAAAAGAGTGGAGGTCGCATGGTATTGCGACAGGTCGCATGGTTTTGCGACAGGGTTCGGTCACATCCGTGCACTTGTGCACGTACAGTGTCCGGACAGTTTACACTAGCGGGCTTTGGTTTAAGCCAGATCCTAGTGTATCTTTTGGGATTGGATTTATCCAGTGTGCATTCGTGTTCCTCGGAACGCGGATGCGGGTGCATATGCACAGTTGACAGGGAGACAGAGGCAGCGGATTCTCATTAGGGTTGTTGACAGTTGACCGTTGACTATTTGACTTTTTGCTCAACCCTAATGAGAATATGATATGTGATTAACTATTATATTAGTTAAGTATTATGGTGATATGGTTGTTGACTTTGTTGACTTTTGTTGACTTGTTGACTTTGTTGACTTGTTGACTTTTGTTGACTTGTTGACCGGTTGACTGGGCTTGACTAGTTGACCATCATGATAACCATAGCCATCATTTCATGGCAAAGACTTTTGTTTACTTGCTCATTTGTGTAAAATGAGTGCATGAAATGATATGGTTATGGTTGCTTCAACCATCACATAAGACTTTTTTTGATATGATGAGTTATGATCACTTTGGATTATGAGAGGGTGAAAGACAAAAGAGAGCCTCATTCTTTCTTGCTCATTCTCTCTCTTGTTCTTGAGCTCTCCTTTTGCTCTCACCCTCAACCTCTTGCTCCCTCTCTTGATCTATGGTTCTCTTGTCTCATGAGTTGAGAATCAAGAACCATAGATAAAATCCCACACAAACTATTCTCTACTCATTCTAGTTCACTAGGTTTAGCAAACCAAGTGAACTAGTTTCTTCAAAGAACGAAGAAGGAGCTAAAGGTTGGAGCTTTCAGGTGGATCTATCTTCGGCGTACGGAGACGACGAGGAGAAGCCATCGGACCACCATCGGAGCTTTGAAGACGAAGGAGTTCAAGACAAGCAAGGTATAACCCCCTAACCGAGTAGCTAGAAACTCTTAGTTAGGTGTTAGATAGGTGTTTAACCAAGATCCGGGTTATAGGTCCATGTTACCACCTCCGTAAAAATTGTTTTTTACCAAATTCCGCTTTCCCGAAAGTACCGGGAGAGGTAGCATGGACTTACAGTGGTATCAGAGCCAGGTTAAACTCTATCTAACATGTTAGCAAGTAACTAGAAGATCGATCAAAGAAAAGTCCCGAAAACGAACCCCAAGTTTTTCAAGTTTCTGTCGATTTCAAAAGTACTGGAAAATTTTTTTGGAACACACCTTAAATCGACTCAGGCTTTTTTAAAGGATCTGCAAAAATTTGGACCCCTGACTCGATCAAAGCGCCGCGTTTCCGCGGCGGGAGCACGCTCCCGCCGCGGAAACGCGGCCGAGTTGACTCGGTCAGGGGTTTTCTTTTTTGCAGTTTACTAGTGGGGGTATTTTGGGATTTTTGGTATATATATTTTCAACCCAGATTTTCCAGAACGAAAATTTTACTTTGGGGTCCCGAAAATCCGTATTTTTGATCGAACTTCTAAAAGACTTTAGCTAACGGGTTTTTCTGTAATGTGATTTTTGTATTGAACGTCTACTAATCGCTATATGTCGATTAGTGGGGGTTATACAAATCTGTGATCTGTAATGTTGCTGGAATGTGTATATGAATATGTTGGATTGTCACGGGTGAATAGCCGGGGGTTGTGAGACGAGAGTTTTCTTTTCTTTCAATTCTTGTAAATTTATAAATTGATGTAATAATTATTTGTATGGCCGCACAACCGGGTCGGGGTTGTAGCCGTCATTGTATAATTTCTTTTTACTGTTTTTGCTCCTAGGATAGACCCATGGAGGGGGTGCACAAACTACCGGGTATGCCGAAGTGTCGAGTGGCCTACTCATAGGAGATGAGGGAGGTTACTACGCTTCGGGTACTTGGCGGGTAGTTTGCCGCACCCGTAGGGGTCCTGGATGGGGTATTTGGCTATTCACCGCGACCGTGTAATTTGTCTTTCGTTACAGGCTCGTACGAATTACAGATTCCTAGTATATCCAATGTATTCATCTGTGATCTGAAATGTTTTATCATTGCAGTATATCTATATATGATATTATTTAGGCGTTGCTTATGTTTTACAGACGTGCTAGCCCAGCTCCCGCTCTGTCGTTAGTTAAGTAACCTAACGGGTAATGACGGGGCCCCGTGGTGAATGCGAATGGCATAAGCGTACGTCATATTTTGGTTGTTTTCTGCAATGGTAGGATTAAATGATGGGACGCATTAATAGAACTAATGCAAGAATATCACGCATTAAAAGAACTAATGCAAGATAATAAACCAAGTTAAAGTCGTTGGAACACTTTCGAAAAACCACTCGGTTCTTTTCAAAACAAACTTTTAAAATACGGAGTTTGAGCCACTCCATTTAAAAGCTATCTCGTTCCATCGACCAAATCAAGTTCACTACGTTCACGGTTTTGCCAAAACCATCCGTAGCCCTCCATCATTTCAGTTAAATATTCGGTAGTATTCAATCTATGTATTTTGACCTCACGCCAAGGCATAGTGATTGGTAGCTGCCGGATATTTATCTGTTGCATAGATAGAATGCGTTGGTTTGAGACAGTCGTACTGCCATTTTGGCCTACGTCAAGGGTATGTACGGGTGGGTTCAAATTAACCTGGATAATGATGGGACGAACTTGACATGTGACTTATGACATTTTGACCTCACGCCAAGGTCATAAGAGCATGGGGCAAAAATCCACATCGGGAGTTTCATAAGTACTGAAACTTGCTAGATTTGCATACCATTTGGAGTGTGATGATTCTGGTAGGATTCCTTCAGTTTCGTCACGCAATGATATTTGGATCCCGATCCTACTGTGAGTATATGCTACTCCTCGGGAAATTTCTCACTTAACGATCAATGCTATAAACCTAGTAGGTGCCTAGAAAGGTGTTAGCGGGGCTACGCCCCCAGGGAAAAGAGGTTCTTTAATTAAGGAACTTCGCGAAAGCGTTGGAAAACCTCCCTCGAAGTACCGACACCGGCCTGGCTGAACGGTTAAGCAAGTATTGTACGGTGGGATTGATCCTGACTAATTCTTCCTTTATGGTTTGAGGAGGGATTCGAGAAACAGTGGGAGCCATCCTGTTTAGACAAACTAAAAACCACTCTAAACTTGCAAGAGCATCATGCTGAGTGTTTCTTCTTCTCTCTCCTAATTGCAGCGACCAATCGACATGACTGGACTTAAGTTACTCCTAGATAAAAACAAACTGACAGGGCCAAACTACAAAGATTGGCTCAGGAATGTCAAGATAGCAATCACTTACGACAAGCTGGGGTATCTTCTTACCACCAAAGCCCCCCTGTCCCTGGTCCAACTTCCAGCGTCGCGGATAAGGAAATCCGCAAGACTTGGGAGATTGATAGCGCGAAGGCCAAATGCCTCCTGCTTGCCTCGATGGACAACGAACATCAGAGGAGGCACGAGAATATGGACATGGAGTCCATATTGCTTCATACAAAAGAACTGTATGGAGAGCAATCTCGTATCGCAAGATACGAAGCGTCGAAAAAGTTATTTTCGACAAGAATGGCCGTCGGATCATCAGTAGCCGAGCACGTGCTAAAGATGATCGGCTACATTGAGGAGCTCGCTGACCTAGGGATCACATTGAAGAGTGAGCTATATACGGATATAGTTCTCCAGTCCCTTCCTTCCACTTACGCCCAGTTTATACTGAACTTCAACTTACAAGAAAAAGAGGTTGAACTTTCAGAGCTCCTCAACATGCTGAGGAGCGCAGAGGGCACCCTACAGAAAGGTAGGGAAACATCCACTTTGTTTGTAGGAGGATCATCTTCTTCTAGGTCCAAGGCGAAAGCCAAGGGAAAGAAGAAGAAAGCCCCCGCCAAACCAAGGGGCGATGTTAGTAAAGTGGATACGAAGGGAAAAGCAAAAGCAACAAAGATAGAGGGGAAGCTTGTGGATAAGGAAGAATGCTTCTATTGTCATAAGAAAGGACACTGGAAGAATGATTGCAGGGCCTGGAAGGCCAGAACACAGGAATTGAAGCAGGTTGCAGCTTCAGCTTCAGGTGTGTATGTTATTGAAAACTGTCTTTCAATAAACTCTACTTCCTGGGTATTGGATACCGGATCAGGATCTCATATCTGTAATTCTTTGCAGGCGTTGAGAAACCGTAGGGTTTTGAAGGCAGGTGACATGACCCTCAGAGTTGCGAACGGAGCTAGCATGGATGCTAAAGCTGTGGGGGACTATCACCTGGGAATGTCAGATGGACATGTTTTGGTTTTGCGTAATTGCTTTTTTGTACCCAACGCAACTTGTAATATCATTTCTGTATCTTTAGTTTCTAAAGAAGGTTATGAATTTGCGTTTGTAAGTAACGTTGTAAACATTCACCTTAATCAAGTTTTGATTGGGTCAGGTACATTGAGTAATGGTATATACGTGTTAAACCAACCACAGATTTTTAATGTCCAGAATACACATAAAAGAAAGTCTCCAGAAATAAATCAGACTTTCTTATGGCATTGTAGATTGGGTCACATCAATGAGAGAAGGTTGACGAAGTTACATACAGAAGGGTATTTGAATGCGTTCGAGTATCAATCGTATGCCACTTGTCAATCTTGTCTCAAAGGAAAGATGACAAAGACTCCGTTTACTGGACATGGAGTAAGAGCGAGCGAGCTCTTAGGACTCGTACACAGTGACGTGTGCGGTCCAATGTCTACACATGCCCGAAGCGGACATTCTTACTTCATTACTTTTACGGATGACTTCTCAAGGTACGGTTATGTCTTCTTAATGAAACATAAATCCGAAGCCTTTGGAAAATTCCAGGAGTATAAGAATGAAGTAGAGAAACAGACCGGCAAAAGTATTAAGATTCTAAGATCGGATCGAGGTGGAGAATACTTAAGTGCCGAGTTCCTGGACTATTTAAAAGAGAACGGAATTCTCTCTCAGCTTACTCCTCCATACACCCCGCAACATAACGGTGTATCGGAGAGACGGAACCGCACCCTATTGGATATGGTGCGGTCCATGATGAGTAACGCTGAGTTACCGCGATCATTCTGGGGGTATGCGCTAGAATCAGCTGCATACCTTTTGAACCGAGTTCCGACTAAGACTGTGCCTACCACCCCATATGAAATGTGGAGTGGGAAGAAACCCTATCTTCAATATCTGAAGATCTGGGGATGTCCAGCTTTTGTCAAAAAGCAGCATGCGGACAAACTCGAGGCACGCTCAGTACTGTGCAAGTTTGTGGGATACCCAAAGAACACTAGGGGGTATCTTTTCTACTACGCAGAGGAACAAAAAGTCCTTGTTTCTCGTAATGCCCACTTTCTAGAACACCAGTTCTTGGAAAAGGAAAATAGTGGGAGCGCAGTAGAACTGGAAGAAATTCCAGAACCACAGACTATTACTGAAAGGTTTGTGGAACCAGAGGGTTCAACAGAACAGGACATTCCTACGCCGCTCCGCAGGAGTAGTAGGCAGTCTCATCCGCCCGAGAGATACTACGGTTTTCTCATAGACGGGGATAGAGAGGATTGCATCATAGATTATGATGAGCCTACTAGCTTCCAGCAGGCCGTTCAGAGCGTTGACTCAGTGAAATGGCTGATGCAATGCGGACCGAAATGGAGTCCATGTACACCAACAAGGTATGGATGTTGGACATTGCTCCAGACGGGGTAAAACCCGTAGGATGCAAGTGGATCTTCAAAAGGAAGATTGGTGTAGATGGACAGGTTGAGACCTATAAAACTAGGCTGGTAGCAAAGGGTTTCCGTCAAAGACCTGGCTTGGACTATGACGAAACCTTTTCTCCAGTAGCCATGTTGAAATCCATTCGGATCCTTCTTGCCATTGCTGCCTTCCACGATTATGAGATCTGGCAAATGGACGTAAAGACCGCTTTTCTAAATGGAAATTTAGAGGAGTGTGTCTATATGGACCAACCAGAGGGTTTCATTCAGAGTGGGAGCAGTGGAAAGGTGTGCAAGTTGCTTAAGTCCATCTATGGACTAAAGCAGGCATCGCGGAGTTGGAACATCTGCTTTGATGAGACGGTCAAAGAATTTGGCTTTATCAAAAATCCAGATGAACCATGCATCTATAGTAGATTTGTAGCGAGAACTGTAGTATTCCTCGTTTTATACGTGGATGACATTCTCTTAATAGGAAATGACATTCCTATGCTACAATCTGTCAAGGGGTTCTTGTCACAAAGGTTCTCCATGAAATACCTGGGTGATGCCTCGTACATTCTGGGTATCCGGATCTACCGTGACAGATCCAAGAGGATATTAGGACTTTCTCAGTCCAGGTACATCGACACCATAGTGAAGAGATTCAGTATGTAAGATTCCAAGCGCGGTAACCTACCGGCTTGTCACGGGATCACCCTCTCTAAAGAGATGTCTCCCAAGACTGATTTGGAGAGGGATCGCATGTCTATTATACCCTACGCTTCTGCGGTAGGCTCTATAATGTATGCGATGTTGTGTACCAGACCGGATGTAGCTTATGCACTGAGTGTGGTAAGCCGGTATCAGTCAAACCCTGGGGAGAAACACTGGATAGCGGTAAAGAACATTCTCAAGTACCTGAGAAGGACTAAGGAGATGTTCTTGGTGTATGGCGGAAAAGTCCTCCAGATCGAGGCCTTTGCTGACTCCAGCTTCCAGAGTGACAAGGATGATTCCAAGTCCATGTCGGGTTTTGTCTTTACCCTCAATGGAGGGGCGGTGTGTTGGAAGAGTTCCAAACAAGAAACCGTTGCAGACTCGACGATGGAAGCGGAATACATCGCTGCATCTGATGACGCAAAAGAAGCTGTCTGGATGAGGAAGTTCTTGAACGAACTTCAGGTGGTTCCGTCCATTGTTGATCCAATACCTCTGTATTGCGACAACAACGGGGCTATAGCTTTAGCGAAGGAACCCAGGTCCCATCAGAAATCCAGGCACATCTTGAGGCGGTATCACCTGATCAGGGAGATCGTAGATCGCCAGGAGATCGAGGTTCGGAGAGTCGCTTCAGAAGATAACACTGCAGATCCATTCACCAAGGCCCTGCCCCAGACTCAGTTCGAGCGGCTGATCGAGATGATAGGTCTTCGATACACCAGTACATGGCCTTAGTGCAAGTGGGAGATTGTTAGTGTATATGCCCTAGAGGCCATTAATGTATCATACTGGTTTGTATATTACTTAATGGATGCTTGGGATATTCACCTTGTATATACAATCTTGCTCAAAATAGTAGTATGCTACTTGGTTTGTTTCTACTTCAATGTGTACATGTGTTTATTTTTGTATATCGCCTATACACATTAGTAGAGCCCTTAGGATCTTTGCTTGATTACCAGCGATGTGATGGCCGTCACACTAGTGGGGCTGGGTAATCTATAAGCACATCCTTATGCAGGTCCCTGGTCGCAGGACTATCGAGACAGGGCATCGATACTCCGGAGCAGACCAGCGCATGCGCTTCTCATCCCAGTGTGGGAGACGGTCTGTCCCACAGCCGTCAGTACGTCGTACTTGAGATAGTATGCGGGTGCTCGTTAGGTTATGGGTACACTGGACAGGACTCGTCGGGAACTGACTAGTTGGTATTATACCTATCGTCAGTTCTCAGTTCCCAGGTGACATGAGTACAGCTTAGTCCGCTGACTTGACACTGTCACTCCGCCTCGAGTGTGTTCCCACTGTACTTTGATCACTACCCTACCACGGCTCAAAGGAGTCGTGCAAACAGGTAGTGGTTGGGTGCAGTCCCGAAGCACTTGGAGGCAGTGACGGTTAGACAGGATTCGTCTCTCCCGGTATTGGGGGTTGACATCGCGCTGTGTCTAGGAGAGCCATTACACGAGTAGTCCCTGGCCAGGGCAAACGAGATATACTGGTAGGTTTCCAGTGTTATCTCAGGGTGTTTTGGGCTTCGCTCCGGCATGACTTGTACCGCTATTGGGGGACTGACGTTTACCGCCCCCTAGGCCCGCCATGCGATGTATCAGACGGACAGACCGGACTGTACGGAGAATGTCACACTCAGGCTCAGTAGGAGTTCAGATGGGTTTCGCCTCGTCGGTCTTCCTGTCGGCATTACCTGGGGACCGTTACGCACAGCTAGTGCCGCTTGCGGTCTGTGGTTAAACCCACTGCCAGCGTAATGTCGAGTCTTTAGAGTCCCACACAGAAAGCTTTTCGCCTTTAGGCAAAAGAGTGGAGGTCGCATGGTATTGCGACAGGTCGCATGGTTTTGCGATAGGGTTCGGTCACATCCATGCACTTGTGCACGTACAGTGTCCGGACAGTTTACACTAGCGGGCTTTGGTTTAAGCCAGATCCTAGTGTATCTTTTGGGATTGGATTTATCCAGTGTGCATTCGTGTTCCTCGGAACGCGGATGCGGGTGCGTATGCACAGTTGACAGGGAGACAGAGGCAGCGGATTCTCATTAGGGTTGTTGACAGTTAACCGTTGACTATTTGACTTTTTGCTCAACCTTAATGAGAATATGATATGTGATTAACTATTATATTAATTAAGTATTATGGTGATATGGTTGTTGACTTTGTTGACTTGTTGACATTTGTTGACTTGTTGACTTTGTTGACTTGTTGACTTTTGTTGACTTGTTGACCGGTTGACTAGGCTTTACTAGTTGACCATCATGATAACCATAGCCATCATTTCATGGCAAAGACTTTTGTTTACTTGCTCATTTGTGTAAAATGAGTGCATGAAATGATATGGTTATGGTTGCTTCAACCATCACATAAGACTTTTTTTTGATATGATGAGTTATGATCACTTTGGATTATGAGAGGGTGAAAGACAAAAGAGAGCCTCATTCTTTCTTGCTCATTCTCTCTCTTGTTCTTGAGCTCTCCTTTTGCTCTCACCCTCAACCTCTTGCTCCCTCTCTTGATCTATGGTTCTCTTGTCTCATGAGTTGAGAATCAAGAACCATAGATAAAATCCCACACAAACTATTCTCTACTCATTCTAGTTCACTAGGTTTAGCAAACCAAGTGAACTAGTTTCTTCAAAGAACGAAGAAGGAGCTAAAGGTTGGAGCTTTCAGGTGGATCTATCTTCGGCGTACGGAGACGACGAGGAGAAGCCATCGGACCACCATCGGAGCTTTGAAGACGAAGGAGTTCAAGACAAGCAAGGTATAACCCCCTAACCGAGTAGCTAGAAACTCTTAGTTAGGTGTTAGATAGATGTTTAACCAAGATCCGGGTTATAGGTCCATGTTACCACCTCCGTAAAAATTGTTTTTTACCAAATTCCGCTTTCCCGAAAGTATCGGGAGAGGTAGCATGGACTTACACTGCATACTGGCATTTTACTATATAACATTTTAGGTCATGTAAAATAATTTAATATTGTATTTCATAGCCTGCATGATGCCCCTAACCCCGTGGTAGCATCCGCACATCTTGTTCTCGTCCCGTTCAGTGAAACGGACATGTTTGGATAGCTACGCGCATGTACGTGCATCCGTTCTTAGGGGTATGCATTTTCGTTACATGAGCTTTCATTTTGAATTTTGAAAGTCGCACATATTTTTCGTATTTTAAATCTGAAGTTTTAGACCCGACCCGGGCGCGTTTTGAAATATTTTGGTATCCCGCCAAAATTCAATTTATTTAATTTTAAAATTTTGTTTAAATATTTTCATACGATTTTTTTAACAAACTGAAATCTCTTATTTAAAATTTTAAATCTAAAAATCTTTTAAAATTTTAAATCTAATTTCCTAATTTCTCTCTCTCTCTCCTCCCTGCATATATATAATATATATTTAATTTATTTAATACATAGCCTCTTCTTCTTTTTCTTTCTTCTTTCTTTTTCTTGATCTTGTTTCTTGATTCCGGTGATCACCACCGGAGTCGTGCTCGTCGCAGACGATTTGAGTGATCCACTGAACGTACCTAACTTGCGTGATCACCCTCGTGCGTTGTTTGGAACCGTTCCGTGTACCGTGCGCGCGTCGCGACATTTCGCCGACGAAGGACGTTCCGTACACATCCGTTCTTGTTCCGTCTAGGCAAGTTAATCTTGCTACAAGCTATATAATTCATTTTTATACCTATTTAAATAAATACCATACCAATAGTTTAAATATAGTACCCCATGTTTAATTTTATAACGTTTCGATGTTCTGTTTGCATCCGTTTATATCATTTTAAATCTAGATCATGAAAACTTATCTTGTGACATACGAGTTTACATTATACTGCATCCATATTATTTAAAATATATATCGTTGTAATATTTCTTATTATTATCTTTAATTAGTTTATAATCTGCATTTTATAATGTTATACATTTGAAAATATTATAGTTTACACATGAAACGTCGTCGCAAAGCGGATAACACAAATCTGAAATTTACTGTATATCTTACCTTATAAAATTCATTATAAATCATAGAAAAATCATTAGTATACGTTATTTTGTTCGTTACGAAGCTAACTCAGAATACTATAACTCTATGAAATATTTACTTGCAAAATATATTTTTTAAATAACGTAAAATGCAAATGAATATGTCTCTAAACTGCTGTCCAGGGAAATTCCAGCAGCAAACTTTCAATTTCGAATGTTCACAACTTTTTGTAGGGACAACCTGAGATGCTTATACTTATACAAATGAAAACCTTATTGAATTATCTTTGTTTTGGTATAAGACACATTCCTTTTGGAGAACGTTTGTTATTTTTAAGCTATTTTACAAATTATGGCGACGCTGAATTTCTGAACGGAACTTTCTTGTCCATGGTTAATCAATATCACTTTTATAGTTATTAATCGCTTTGAATATCTATCCATATTAATATTATTATATCAATATTTATATCAAATATTGCTTAGTTGTACATCCCACATTACCATTTTATAGTTTTATAACAATTCGGATACCTGTTTGCATCCATCGTATTTAAGATACATATAATTGCATCCATAGATCACATTACTACATGATACCGTGATATTAACACTCCATATTTAATAAATTGCATCCTAATTATATTGAAACTATAAATGTAACCCTAATCGATAACTGAGCATCTGTATGCCTTAATCTGTACCTGATTGCATATCACATTACAATGTTCCATTTGTAGGGTTCCTAGGCACGCTAATGAGGTCTCACAAGGCATCAACCATGCCAATTTCAAAAATTACATGTGCCGAGAAACCCTAATACGGATCGTTAACTAGATTTTAGGCGAAACAACGAGCTAGTTAACAACTTAACTAAAGTGTAACGGAAATACAACCTTTGTAGATCCGGTCCTCCACCTCCATAGCTCCGCAATGAAGTCTCCTCGCTATCCAAATGGAAACCCGGGCTCTAGCGTCGGCTTCATCGGAGAAATGGGCGGGCAAGGTCGTCGGCTTCGTGCCGAAGATGATCTACGTCGAGGCATCACAAGATCAAGCTCCCACTTCACCAAGTCATGAAACTTGTGAAGAGAACACCCTATACTACTTGGCAAGAGGTAGAGGATGAAGAAATAGGAAGTGGGTTCACTTTAGAATTGGATTTCTCACTTGTTTTCATCACATGCCATTGACGTAGCAAGCTTTTCTTCATGGAAGAAGAAGATGAGGAAGAAGATAATGTTATGATAAGTTATTTTCAAAAATAAAAGAAAATGAAATCTTATCATATGCAAACCATGGTTAGGTGTAGAGAATCAACTAGGGTTAGTGAATGGTTAGGTTTAGAGATGAAGACAAAATGGTCACTTTGGTGAAACCTTCATGAAGCTTCAACAAGCTTCATCTTTGAAAGCAACCCTTTTGTTTTCATTTCCCTTTTTCTTTTTGTCAAAACAAAATAAATAAAGGCATAAATAAATCAAATGAAACCCTAACCATTAACTAACCATGGTTTAATCATACACCTAATCAAGTTAGCATGTATCATCAAACATGATACAAACAAGTGCACAAAAGTATATCTCATATACAACTTGTGAACTTCAAATGAGAAAATCCATTTAAAGTGAACCAATACTAGTTAATGCAAATTAATATATCAAATATATAATTATGCATTAAATCATTAAATCAACACTTGATTCAATGATCCGGTCATGTCGCACACAACCGACTCGTATACAATGTATCGTTTTATCAAATCAATCCTTGATTCGATAACTAGGTTATATCGCATACAACCATTCGATACATTCATCACGAGAATATAATGCGGTATCACATACACGCATTATTCTCGGTCCCGCACATATCTCATATGCGCTCCTATTTCGTTTCGCTTGAGCCAGGAAACCTCTGTGTAGGACTCTAAAGACTCGTCAATACGCCGGCAGCAGGTGATGATCATATCAAACACCCACAAGCCGCAAGCGGTCTGCTAAACGTAACGGCCACCCGGGTATTGAGCGATCAGAAGATCGACGAGCAAGCCCGCTCACACTCCTGTGAATCCAACCAGTAACACTTACCCTACAGTCCGGTCTGTTCGTCTGATATGTCGCATATCTCTCCTAGGGGTGGTAAACGTCAGACCCCAATAGCTCGATAAGTCGTGTCGATATGAGGTCTATAACAGTTCAAGAAACTACTGGTAACACTTACCAGTAAAACTCAGCAACCCTGGGCAGGGATTTCCGGTTATAGCCAATCGAACATAGCGCAACATCAACTCCCTATACCGGGAGAGGCGAATCCCCTCCTATCGCTCATTGTCTCCATGTGATTCGGGACTGTACCCAAAAACCACCGTTTTGCACGCCCTCTTGGACGTGGTAAGGTAGAAATCAAAGCACAGTGGGAACCAAACAAGACTCTATGACGATCTCGAGTCAACAGACTACTCTGTACCAGTGTCACCAGAGAACTGCCATCTGACGTAAGGTATAATACCATCTGGAAGTTCTCGGCGAGTCCGTCCAGTGTACCCAGTCTCCACTGAGCACCCGTATATCATCTTTGATGTCATACACCAATGGATATGGGATCATCCATCGCCCATCTGTATGGGTCGAGAAGGTATACGCTAGTCTACTCTGGTATATCGATGCCCCGTCTTGATACACCCATGACTAGGGACCTTGAAGGATGTACTTATGGACTACCATGTCCCTACTAGTATGATCCGCATCATAGTCCAGGTAGTCAAGTACACATCCTAAGGGCTTTACCAACATGTAGCAGAGAGACAATCAGTATACACGTTAAGGTAAAGAACAACCAGATAGCATACTATCATGTCGAGCAAGAAAGTCCTCCCTATATATGTCCCAGCATCCACTACAATATACATTCTATGTACAGTAATGGCCTTTAGGGCATACATATAACTAATAATCTCCCACTTGCACTAGGGCCATCTGATAGCAGTGGTTGTAGTATCTCATACTCAACCATCCCATAATAGTCTCTCTCTGGGAATAGGCCTTCGTGAGTGGATCCGCTGTGTTGTCCTCTGAGTCTACTCTCCAAACCTCGATCTCCTTGGAGATCAACCATCTCCATGATCTGGTGATACTGCCTTAGAATATGTCTGAATCACTGATGGGACCTGCGTTCCTTGGCGCAAGCCATAACTCCATTGTCACACAATGGTAGGAACCTAGTTCATCTCATGAACCAATATACACCCAAACAGCCTCTTTGGTAGCATCTTAAGTAGCGATGTATCCTGCCTTTATCGTCTAGTATGCCACGGTATATAGCTTGGAACTCTTCCAACATACCGTCCCTTTACTGAGGGTAAAGACAATGCCTGTGACTGACATTCAGTCGTCTTTATCACCATGGAACCCTTCCAGTGATTCTCCCCAGGATCGATTGATACCATCTCACTACAACTAGTGAGTATCCTAACATCCAATTAGATCTATCTCATAAATCCAAAGCTTAGGATTTAGTAGGTATCACTTTGATCCTATGTGGAGAGTCATTGTGATAAGCGGAGATTGATTGAGCGTAGCATAGGAAACTTTTTCCCTATCAAGAGTATGTCATCCACGTACTTTACGAGGATCACCACCATACTCCCTACTGCCTTTTTGTATATACAAGGTTAATCTGCCATTTTGATGATGTCAAACTCTTTGACTACTTCATCAAAACAGATGTTCCAACTCCGCGATGCCTGCTTTATCCTATAAAGCATCTTGCACACGTTTCCGCTGCTCCCACTGTCTACGAGGCCTTCTGGCTGTATACTTATAGACGCTCTCTTCTAAAACATCATTTAGAAAAGTTGTCATGACACCCAACCATCAGATATCGTAGTCATGGTATGTTGCCGTGGCAAGTAGGATCTGGATGGACTTAAGCATAGGCACTGGAAAAGTTTCATCATTATCCACGCCTGGTCGATGACGAAAACCTTTAACAAGTCTAGCTTTGAAAGTCTCAACTTTTCCAAGTACACCAAGTAATCTTCTCAAGATATACTTGCTCCTGATAGGGATTTAACCCTTCACATATAGCAACCAAAGTCCATACTTTGTTGGTGTATAAGGATTCCATCTCAGATCACTAAGCATCCAGCCATTCTTACAGAGTCTTACTCCTGATGGCCAGCTCAAAGCTAGTTGGGTCATCATCTCATGATGCAATCCTCGCTCCCACTGTCATAGAGAAACAGAAGTAACTCTCAGGTGGGTGAGGAACCCTACTAGATCGGCGGAGAGGCTGAGGTTCGTTGGAATCTACTGAATCCTTTGGTTCTATCAAATCATCAGCTGCAGTTTGTATGGCTGGAACACTTCCAGTTGTACATAACAGACCTTGCCTCGAGCTTGTCCGGATTTTGCTTTTAGACATAGGCCGGACAACCCCAAATCTTAACTAACTTAAGATATGGGCTCTTCCCTTTCCATATCACATATGAAGCGGTAGGCATCGGATTTGATTTGAACCCTATTCAATAGGTGTGCAGCTTCTTAAGTGCATTACTCCCAAAAGGAAATAGGTAACTCAGTAGTACTCATCATAGAGCACACCTTATCATATAGGGTGTGATTGCTCCGCCCCGATATACCATCGTGCTATGGTGTATACGGAGGAGTAATGCTGAGAGAGAATCTCATTCTCCTTTAGAATAGTCCAGGATTTCCGTGCTCAAGTATTCTCCTCCTTGATCTCATCAAAGAACATATTACTTATACCCGTATATTGATTCTCTACTTCTAACTTATATTCTGTGAATATCTCAAAAGGTTCAGACTTGTGTTTCAACAGGAACATATGTCTGAATCTTGAGAGATTATCAGAGAACGTAATGAAGTATAAAGAACCGGTCCTGGCATGTGTAGACAGGGGACCTACATACATCAACATGTATCATCCCAAGAGTTCACTAACTCTTTCTCTGTTTCCAATAAACAGAGCTGTGGTCATCTTATCTTTGTGACATGACTGGCGAGTTTCACAAGATGTAAATTCAAACTGATTTAAATATGCATCTATATGTAACTCCAGCCAGTCGGGTCGCATTGATATGACCTAGTCTACAATGCCTCAAGAAGGATCCGTTCATTTCTGAATTCTTCCTCTTGTGTATGTTCCATATACTAAGAACTGTAGTTTGATTTAGAACGTCAATACTTTTAGATAACGTGCCTGAATCGATCAACTTTTGATATAGGAAATGTTCAAAACATTATCCAACAATACAAAATTTTATCATTTCTTTACTAATAAAGAGACTGATATGATTTTGTATATCAAGTTCGGTATCTAATAGCATTTGTTCAGAATCAATGTATTGTAATACAGGGTGACAGTGACCAACAGACTTGGCTGCAACACTTGCCCCGTTTTCTGCCTCATGAAACTTATCACCCGTTCTCAGTTCTTTACCTATCTGTAGCCCATGTAACATATTACATATGCGGGATCCTGATCCGGTATCATATACCCAGGACGTAAAGGATACTGAGAAACAGTTCTGTATAATGAACATACCCGAAGATGATGCATCAGCATGCACTTTCTTCGTTTGGGCGGCACGGGAATTCTGATAATCCCCAATTTCCTGCTCTGTCTTATAAAAATTATAAGTTGGAGCGGGACCAACGTTCCCCAGCTCAGTATAACAAGCGGGTTCGGTCAAATATCCGTATTATTATCTTGATTAAGGCGTGATATGGTCGCTACCTGGAGAGAGAGAGAAGAAAACACTCAGCGTATGCTCTTGCAAGATCAGATTGGTTATTATTTTATCTAATCAGGATGGCTTCCACTGGTTTTTTTCAAATCTTCCTTCAAACCCTAAAAGGAAAGACTAGCCGGGATTAATTACACACTACAAGTTCGCCAATCTTTCAGCCAGGCCAGTGTCGGTACTTTGAGGGAGGTCCCCCCGTGCTTTCGCACGAACCTAATTAATGTAAACCTCGTTTTCCCAGAGGCGTAACCCCGTTGACACCATTCTAGACACCTACTTGATCGGCTAATTGTAATGTATAAAACTCTCCCAGGAGTAACTCTTACTCGCAGCGGGTATCGGGATCCAACTATCTCATAGAAGTATGCAATCTCATTGCAAATTTCAACACTTGAAATTCCCGATAGTATTTTGCCCCTAGCGTCTATGACCTTGACGGAGGTCAACAAACCATAGGCTACTAGTCAAGTTCAACACGGTCATTTCTTGATCGAATTAAACCCACCCGCACGACCCTTGACGGAGGTCAACAAGCCGCACGACTACCCTAATCCAATCTACATCATATGCATAAGCAGATAAATACTAGTTAGCTACCGCACACTACGCCTTGACGGAGGTCAACAAAGGTAGCACGAATACTAAATTGGACTTATCTGAAATGACGGAGGGCTACGACAGGTTTTTCTAAAAACCTATTGCGTAATGAACTTGATATCGTTGTAGGATCGAATGATTTTAAAATGGAGTGTTTTGAAGCTTTTCTAGTTTTGCTGAAGGAGTCACTCCCGGTGAAGGGATCGTCGGTCCTTTCCTCGTCGAATGAGGTGCGGGATATATCATATATATCACTGTGCAAAGCAACAACACTAAAAGCAATCAAAAGACAAACCGAGTGTGTAGCATCTGCCAGTTTTTGCTAAAGGAGTCACTTCCGGTGAAGGGATCTCGGTCCTTTCCTTATCGAATAAGGTGCAGGATATATCATATATACCGCTGTGCAAAACAAGACTGTAGCTACCTGTTTTATTTTGAATTCGATTTTACAACATCTTAGGTTTCTTTTATTTCATTAATCACATTAATGAAGTCCCATCATTTAAGTACCTAAACATCACAGATAAATACGACGTACACTTATGCCATCCGCATTCGCCTCGATGTCCCCTCGTGCACCGTTAGGTTAGGTAACTAACGACAGAGCGGGACAGGGCTAGCGCGGGTGTAAAACATAAGTAACGTCTCTATAATATATCATATATACTATATACTGTATCTATCACAGAACATCACATGATCACATCACAGATATCGCAGCAGAAAAAACATATGAAATATTGGATATACTAGGACGTCCGTGTTTTCAATACGAGCCAGTATAAAACACGGATTCCACGGTCGCGATGAATAGCCAAACCTACACCCCAAGACCCCTACGAGAGCGGCAAGCAACCCTACCAATTCTAGAGTTAGGAGACCCGGACTCGACTCCTCGAGTTGGTCTCCCACTGGACTCCAGAACCCGGTTACTTGTGCTCCCCTCCTTGGGTCTATCCTAGTGCGGAAAAGTAAATAATACACAAAAGGTGACATCTTCCGCAACCTGGAAGTACCCCAATAAAAGAATATTACATACAAGTTTTTACATGAATGAAAATGAAAAACACTCATCTCACATAAAAACCCCCGGCTATTCAAACACAACGATCCAATATAACATATCCAGCAACACATAACAGCACATGTCATCAACGTAAGTAAATATGCGCATCCCAATTGTCGTTGACATATAGCAACCAAAACCGGCGATATCACATATTACACTTACGGTCACAGAAAAGAAAGTGTAAAACTACAACAGTTGGAATCCGCAACCACCTCAGACATCGCATGCCTGACCAAATGAATTACTTAGACATCGCATGCCTAACAATTATAAACCCAGCATTTTAGTCTCAAAATCGAAAACACTTTTCAATATCAAGTCGGGCAATTCAACAAGATTCCCGACATCCTGATCGAATGCTCGTCGCAAACTTTAGTAGGCGGCCGCACCCCCGACGCCTTCGACGAAGTGCACCAAGATGGAACACCGCTGCCGCGAGCACCCAGATGGATGCTTTCGGCGACGGGGTTCTCCTACAGTCACTTGGTCGAGGCTATGGAGTGAGGTTGTCTATTAAGTTTACCCGGCGAGTATCCGCGTACGCTACGTGATTGCGACGGACTTTTGATCACATCAAAATTCCGTGGCAACCGAACAAGTGAGACTAAAGTGCTATGTTTATAACATTCATTCAGTTATCTCATAACTACTTGTGAATTCCAATTGTTGTATCACATTCCAGATAAACAGAAAATGTTAAACTTTCCGGTTGAACATTCGAACACCCAAGTTTTCCCGAAACAGCTCAACACATGAAATAAGTCTAACAACATTCAGTTCGTGCCTCAGTACCAACGGTCCAGCCGTAGAAGGGTCAAGCCAACGCCTCACATGTGGCACGCCGTACTGCCCCAAACCCGAAGGTTCAAAGGGCAGTTCAAGACGGTCACATAATCGAGTTAAGGTTTGTTGTCTTCTATAGGGACCATCGCGTTACTTGCACTACTTAGAACGTCGTTAAACTACGGAAAAATCTAAGACTTGGAAATTTCCCGACAGGGGAAAAATTGGGTATTTATATCCGGTCGAACTTTTTAACATATTCAAAAATTATCCGGAAGCCAAATAGACAAAATCTGATAATCCGATCGAATCATCGAATCCCCAAAACAACCCCAGAAAACTCAACTCTTGAATAATATTTAAAAATACCCAGAGAACTCAGCACTGAATAAAAGAAGTTACTGTGCAAAATTGGAAGCGTGACGTCACACTTTAGCCGCGGAACCGCCGCATAAGCTAGGCTTATGCCGCGGTTCCGCCCAGCATTAGAGGGATCATGAAATAAATTTTGCGCCGTAATTCTTAGAATTCCCTGCTGAATTTTTTAAGCATTTTTAATCTGGAAAAAACCCTGTTTTTGGAAAAAGTCCACAGAGCGGGTCGAATTAGGGTTTCGGGGTTTGTTCGGATTTGAAATTCCGTCTACGCATCACCTAAGGCTCTAGCTAGGCTCTGATACCACTGGTGGGTTCCTAGGCACGCTAATGAGGTCTCACAAGGCATCAACCATGCCAATTTCAAAAGTTACATGTGCCGAGAAACCCTAATACGGATCGTTAACTAGATTTTAGGAGAAACAACGAGCTAGTTAACAACTTAACTAAAGTGTAACGGAAATACAAGCTTTGTAGATCCGGTCCTCCACCACCATAGCTCCGCAATGAAGTCTCCTCGCTGTCCAAATGGAAACCCGGGCTCTAGCGTCGGCTTCATCTTAGAAATGGGCGGGCAAGGTCGTCGGCTTCGTGCCGAAGATGATCTACGTCGAGGCATCACAAGATCAAGCTCCCACTTCACCAAGTCATGAAACTTGTGAAGAGAACACCCTATACTACTTGGCAAGAGGTAGAGGATGAAGAAATAGGTAGTGGGTTCACTTTAGAATTGGATTTCTCACTTGTTTTCATCACTTGCCATTGATGTAGCAAGCTTTTCTTCATGGAAGAAGAAGATGAGGAAGAAGATAATGTTATGATAAGTTATTTTCAAAAATAAAAGAAAATGAAATTTTATCATATGCAAACCATGGTTAGGTGTAGAGAATCAACTAGGGTTAGTGAATGGTTAGGTTTAGAGATGAAGATAAAATGGTCACTTTGGTCAAACCTTCATGAAGCTTCAACAAGCTTCATCTTTGAAAGCAACCCTTTTGTTTTCATTTCCCTTTTTCTTTTTGTCAAAACAAAATAAATAAAGGCATAAATAAATCAAATGAAACCCTAACCATTAACTAACCATGGTTTAATCACACACCTAATCAAGTTAGCATGTATCATCAAACATGATACAAACAAGTGCACAAAAGTATATCTCATATACAACTTGTGAACTTCAAGTGAGAAAATCCATTTAAAGTGAACCAATACTAGTTAATGAAAAGTAATATATCAAATATATAATTATGCATTAAATCATTAAATCAACACTTGATTCAATGATCCGGTCATGTCGCACACAACCGACTAGTATACAATGTATCGTTTTATCGAATCAATCCTTGATTCGATAACTAGGTTATATCGCATACAACCATTCGATACATTCATCGCGAGAATATAATGCGGTATCACATACACGCATTATTCTCGGTCCCGCACATATCTCATATGCGCTCCTATTTCGTTTCGCTTGAGCCAGGAAACCTCTGTGTAGGACTCTAAAGACTCGTCAATACGCCGGCAGCAGGTGATGATCATATCAAACACTCACAAGCCGCAAGCGGTCTGCTAAACGTAACGGCCACCCGGGTATTGAGCAATCAGAAGATCGATGAGCAAGCCCGCTCACACTCCTGTGAATCCAACCAGTAACACTTACCCTACAGTCCGGTCTGTTCGTCTGATATGTCGCATATCTCGCCTAGGGGTGGTAAACGTCAGACCCCAATAGCTCGATAAGTCGTGTCTGTTAGTTATATGTATGCCCTAGAGGCCATTACTGTACATAGGATGTATATTGTAGTGGATGCTGGGACATATATAGGGAGGACTTTCTTGCTCGACATGATAATATGCTATCTGGTTGAACTTTACCTTAACGTGTATACTGATTGTTTCTCTGTTACATGTTGGTAAAGCCCTTAGGATGTGTACTTGACTACCTGGACTATGATGCGGATCATACTAGTGGGGACATGGTAGTCCATAAGTACATCCTTCAAAGTCCCTAGTCGTGGGTGTATCGAGACGGGGCATCGATATACCAGTGTAGACTAGCGTGTACCTTCTCGACCCATACAGATGGGCGATGGATGATCCCATATCCATTGGTGTTTGATATCAGAGAAGATATACGGGTGCTCAGTAGAGACTGGGTACACTGGACGGACTCGCCGAGAACTCCCAGATGGTATTATACCTCACGTCAGATGGCAGTTCTCTGGTGACACTGGTACAGAGTAGTCTGTTGACCCGAGATCGTCATAGAGTCTTGTGTGGTTCCCACTGTGCTTTGATTTCCATCTTACCACGTCCAAGAGGGCGTGCAAAATGGTGGTTTTATGGTACAGTCCCGAGTCATATGGAGGCAATGAGAGATAGGAGGGGATTCGTCTCTCCCGGTATAGGGGGTTGATGTTGCGCTGTGTTCGATTGGCTATAACAGAAAATCCCTGGCCAGGGTTGCTGAGATTTACTAGTAAGTGTTACCAGTAGTTTCTCGAACAGTTATAGACCTCATATCGACACGACTTATCAAGCTATTGGGGTCTGACGTTTTACCACCCCTAGGCGAGATATGCGACATATCAGACGATCAGACCGGACTGTACGGTAGTGTTACTGGTTGGATTCACTGGAGTGTGAGCGGGCTTGCTCGTCGATCTTCAGATCGCTCAATACCCGGGTGGCCGTTACGTTTAGCAGACCGCTTGCGGCTTGTGGGTGTTTGATATGATCATCATCTGCTGCCGGCGTATTGACGAGTCTTTAGAGTCCTACACAGAGGTTTCCTGGCTCAAGCAAAACGAAATAGGAGCGCATATGAGATATGTGCGGGACCGAGAATAATGCGTGTATGTGATACCGTATTCTATTCTCGCGATGATTGTATCGAATGGTTGTATGCGATATAACCTAGGTATCGAATCAAGTATTGATTCGATAAGCCGTTACATTGAATACTAGTCGGTTGTGTGCGCCATGACCGGATCATTGAATCAAGTGTTGATTTAATGATTTAATGCATAATTATATATTTGATATATTACTTTGCACTAACTAGTATTGGTTCACTTTAAACGGATTTTCTCACTTGGTTTGTGCACATTGTATATGTGATATACTTTTGTACACTTGATTGTATCATGTTTGATGATACATGTTTAACTATAGTTAAGTGTAATGAATTAAGCCATGGTTAAACTAATGATTAGGGTTTTCTTTTTATTACTTATTTATTTATTTATTTTGAATAGATAAGAAAACAATGGTTGCTAATTTTGGAGTTTAGTTGAAGCTTCATGAAGCTTTGACTTTGTAACCATTCTTGTCTTCATCTTAAACCCTAACCATTAATCTAACCTTGGTTAATTCTCTACACTTGACCATGGTTCTAATATGATAAGTATTCATTTTCTTTTCCAAATATAAAACTTATCATATTTCTTTCTTCTTCTTCTTCATCTTCTTCACATGAAGAAAGTTCACTTCATCAATGGTGATTGTTGGAAAAGAGTGAGAAATCCAAAACTAAAGTTAACCCACTTCCTATTTCTTCATCCTCTACCTCTTGCCAAGTAGTAGAGTGTGTTTCCTTCACAAGTTTCTTGACTTGGTGAAGTGAGAGCTTGATCTTGCGATGCTTCGACGTAGATCATCTTCGGCATGGACATCGACGACCTAGCTTGCCCATTCTCCGACGAAGCCGACGCTTGAGCCCGGATTTGATTTGGACAGCGGAGATGACTTCGTTGCGGAGCTATGGAGGTGGAGCACCGGATCTACAAAGGTTGTATTTCCGTTTCTCATTAGTTATTTGTTAACTAGTTCTTTTTCGCCCAGACATCTAGTTATCGATCCGTAGTCGGGTCTCTCGGCACCGTTAAAATTTTAATTTGGCATGGTTGATGCCTTGTGAGACCTTCATAGGGTGCCTAGGAACCCTACAGTGGTATCAGAGCCAAGCTAGAGCCTTAGGCGAAGTCTAGACGGAATTTGAAGTCCGAACGAACCCGAAACCCGATTCCGTTCATGCTCTCTGTACTTTTTTGAAAACAGTGAGTTTTTCCAGATTAAAAATTGCTAAAAAATTTAGCAGGGAAACATAAGAATTACGGTGCAAAAAGTTTCTGGTGAACAGTAAATTTCACGGCGGATCCGCGGCAGAAGCATGGCTTCTGCGGCGGATCAGCGGCCCCTTGATGACGTCAGCCCTGTTCCTTTGCACAGTAATTCCTAGTTCAAAGAGCTGAGTTTTCTGGGAATTTTTAATATTTATTCAAGAGTTGAATTTTTCTGCTGTGTTTTTGGGGATTCGGTGTTTCGATCGGAGTATCAAATTTTGTCTGTGTGGCTTTCCGGATAAATTTTAGAATATGTTAAAAAGTTCGACCGGATATAAATACCCAATTTTTCCCCTGTCCGGAAATTTCCAAGTGTTGGATTTTTCCGTAGTTTAACGACGTTCTAAGTAGTGCAAGTAACGCGATGGTCCCTCTAGAAGACAACAAACCTTAACTCGATTATGTGACCGTCTTGAACTGCCCTTTGAACCTTCGGGTTTAGGGCAGTATGGCGTGCCACATGTGAGGCGTTGGCTTGACCCTTCTACGGCTGGACCGTTAGTACTGAGGCACGAACTGAATGTTGTTAGACTTGTTTCATGTGTTGATCTGTACCGGGAAAACTTGGGTGTTCGATTGTTCGATCGGAAAGTTTAACATTTTCTATTTATCTGGAATGGGATACAATAATTGGAATTCACAAAAAGTTATGAGATAACTGAATGAATATTATAAACATAGCAGTTTAGTCTCACTTGATCGGTTGCCACGGAATTTTGATGTGATCAAAAGTTCGTCGCAATCACGTAGCGTACGCGGATACTCGCCGATAAACTTAATAGACAGCCTCACCCCATAGCCCCGACCAAGTGACTGTAGGAGAACCCCATCGCCGAAAGCATCCGTTCGGGTGCTCGCGGCAGCGGTGTTCCGCCTTGGTGCACTTCGTCGATGGTATCGGGGGTGCAGCCGCCTACTAAAGTTTGCGACGAGCATTCGATCAGGATGTCGGGAATCTTGTTGAATTACCCGACTTGATATTGAAAAGTGTTTTCGATTTTGAGACTAAAATGCGAGGTTTATAATTGTTAGGCATGTGATGTCTAAGTAATTCATTTGGTCAGGCATGCGATGTCTGAGGTGGTTGCGGATTCCAACTGTTGTAGTTTTACACTTTCTTTTCTGTGACCGTAAGTGTAATATGTGATATCGTCGGTTTCGTTGCTATATGTCAACGACAATTGGGATGGACATATTTACTTACGTTGATGACATGTGATGTTATGTGTTGCTGGATATGTTATATTGGATCGTCGTGTTTGAATAGCCGGGGGCTTTTATGTGAGATGAGTGTTTTTCATTTTCATTCATGTAAAAACTTGTATGTAATATTCTTTTATTAGGGCGCTTCCAGGTTGCGGAAGTTGTCACCTCTTGTATATTATTTACTTTTCCGCACTAGGATAGACCCAAGGAGGAGGGCACAAGTAACCGGGTTCTGGAGTCCAGTGGGAGACCAACTCGAGGAGTCGAGTCCGGGTCTCCTAACTCCAGAATTGGTAGGGTTGCTTGCCGCTCTCGTAGGGGTCTAGGGGTGTGGGTTTGGCTATTCATCACGACCGTGTAATCCGTGTTTTATACTGGCTCGTATTGAAAACACGGACGTCCTAGTATATCCAATATTTCATATGTTTCTTCTGCTGCGATATCTGTGATGTGATCATGTGATGTTCTGTGATAGATACAGTATATAGTATATATGATATATTATATAGACGTTACTTATGTTTTACACCCGCGCTAGCCCTGCCCCGCTTTGCCGTTAGTTACCTAACCTAACGGTGCACGAGGGGACATCGAGGCGAATGCGGATGGCATAAGTGTACGTCGTATTTATCTGTGATGTTTAGGTACTTAAATGATGGGACTTCATTAATGTGATTAATGAAATAAAAGAAACCTAAGATGTTGTAGAATCGAATTTCAAAATAAAACAGGTAGCTACAGTTCTTGCTTTGCACAGCGGTATATATGATATATCCTGCACCTTATTCGATGAGGAAAGGACCGAGATCCCTTCACCGGGAGTGACTCCTTTAGCAATAACTGGCAGATGCTACACACTCGGTTTGTCTTTTGATTGCTTTTGAGATTTTTTGCTTTGCACAGTGATATATATGATATATCCCGCACCTCATTCGACGAGGAAAGGACCGACGATCCCTTCACCGGGAGTGACTCCTTTAGCAAAACTAGAAAAGCCTCAAAAGCACTCCATTTCAAAATTCATTCGATCCTACAACGATATCAAGTTCATTACGCAATAGGTTTTCAGAAAAACCTGTCGTAGCCCTCCGTCATTTCAGATAAGTACTGGTTAGTATTCGTGCTACGTTTGTTGACTATGTTAAGGCGTAGTGTGCGGTAGCTAATTAGTGCTTATCTGCATAAGCATATGATGTGATTGGATTAGGGTAGTCGTGCGACTTTGTTGACTATGTTAAGGGTCGTGCGGGTGGGTTTAATTCAATCGGAAAATGACGGGTTGAACTTAACTAGCACTTATGATTTGTTAACTATGTTAAGGTTATATAGCTGCTAGGAGCAAAATATTATCGGGAATTTCAAGTGTTGAAATTTGCAATGAGATTGCATACCTTCTATGAGATAGTTGGATCCCGATACCCGCTGCGAGTAAGAGTTACTCCTGGGAGAGTTTTATACATTACAATTAGCCGATCAAGTAGGTGTCTAGAAAGGTGTCAACGAGGTTACGCCTCTGGGAAAACGAGGTTTACATTAATTAGGTTCGTGCGAAAGCACGGGGGACCTCCCTCAAAGTACCGACACTGGCCTGGCTGAAAGATTGGCGAACTTGTAGTGTGTAATTAATCCCGGCTAGTCTTTCCTTTTAGGGTTTGAAGGAAGATTTGATAAAAAGCAGTGGGAGCCATCCTGATTAGATAAAATAAAAACCAATCTAATCTTGCAAGAGCGCACGCTGAGTGTTTTCTTCTCTCTCTCTCCTGGTAGCGACCATATCACGCCTTAATCAAGATAATAATACGGATAATTTGACCGAACCCGCTTGTTATACTGAGCTGGGGAACGTTGGTCCCGCTCCACCTTATAATTGTTATAAGACAGAGCAGGAAATTGGGGATTACCAGAATTCCCGTGCAGCCCAAACGAAGAGAGTGCATGCTGATGCATCATCTTCGGGTGTATTCGTTATACAGAACTGTTTCTCAGTATCCTTTACATCCTGGGTATGTGATACCAGATCAGGATCCCAGATATGTAATCTGTTACATAGGGCAACAGAAAGGTAGAGACCTGAGAACGGGTGATAAGTTTCATGAGGCAGAAAACGGGGCAAGTGTTGCAGCCAAGTCTGTCGGTCACTGTCACCCTGTATTCCAAATACATTGATTCTGAACGAATGTTATTAGATACCGAACCTGATATACAAAATCATATCACTCTCTTTATTAGTAAAGAAATGATAAAATTTTGTATTGTTGGATAATGTTTTGAACATTTCCTATATCAAAAGTTGATCGGTTCAGGCACGTTATCTAAAAGCATTGATGTTCTAAATCAAACTACAGTTCTTAGTATACGAATCACACACAAGAGGAAGAGTTCAGAAATGAACGGATTCTTCTTGAGGCATTGTAGACTAGGTCAGATCAATGTGACCCGACTACCTAGAGTTACATATAGATGCATATTTAAATCAGTTTGAATTTACATCTTGTGAAACTCGCCAGTCATGTCACAAAGATAAGATGACCATGGCTCCATTTACTGGAAACAGAGAAAGAGTTAATGAACTCTTGGGACTGATACATGATGATGTATGTAAGGTTTCCTGTCTACACATGCCAGGAATGGTTCTTTATACTTCATTACGTTCTCTGATGATCTTTCGAGTTTCAGACCTATGTTCCTGTTGAAACACAAGTCCGAACCTTTTGAGATATTCACAGAATATAAGATAGAAGTAGAGAACCAAAATACGGGTATAAGTATTATGTCCTTTGATGAGATCAAGGAGGAGAATACTTGAGCACGAAAATCCTGGATTATTTTAAAGGAGAATGAGATTCTCTCTCAGCATTACTCCTCTGTATACACCATAGCACGATGGTATATCGGGACGGAGCAGATACACCCTATATGATATGGTGTGCTCTATGATGAGTACTGCTGAGTTACCTATTTCCTTTTTGGGAGTTATGCGCTTGAGAAGCTGCATACCTATTGAATAGGGTTCGAATCAAATCAGTTGCCTACCGCTTCATATGTGATATGGAAAGGGAAGAGCCCATATCTTAAGTTAGTTAAGATTTGGGGTTGCCCGGCCTATGTCTAAAAGAAAAACCCGGACAAGCTCGAGGCAAGGCCTGTAATGTAGAACTGGAAAGGTTTCAGCTATACAAACTACAGCAGATAATTTGGTACAACCAAAGGATTCAGTAGATACCAACGAACCTCAGCCTCTCCGCCGATCTAGCAGGGTTCCTCACCCACCTGAGAGATACTTTGGTTTCTCGATGACAGTGGGAGCGAGGATTGCATCATGAGATGATGACCCAACCAGTTTCGAGCTGGCCATCAGGAGTGGGACCCTGTAAGAATGGCTGGATGCTTAGTGATCTGAGATGGAATCCTTATACACCAACAAAGTATGGACTTTAGTTGCTATATCTGAAGGGTTAAATCCCCATCAGGAGCAAGTATATCTTGAGAAGATTACTTGGTGTACATGGAAGAGTTGAGACTTTCAAAGCTAGACTTGTTAAAGGTCTACATCATTGACCAGGTATGGATGATGATAAAACCTTTTCTAAGTAGCTATGCTTTAGTCCATCCAGATCCTACTTGCCACGGCTACATACCATAACTACGATATCTGGCGGTTGGGTGCCATGACTGCTTTTCTAAATGATGTTTTAGAAGAGTGCGTCTATAAGTACACAGCCAGAGGGCTTCGTAGACAGTGGGAGCAGCGGAAACGTGTGCAAGATGCTTTATAGGATAAAGCAGGCATCGCGGAGTTGGAACATCTGTTTTGATGAATTAGTCAAAGAGTTTGACATCATCAAAATGGTAGATGAACCTTGTATAAACAAAAAGGTAGTAGGGAGTATGGTGACGATCCTCGTAGAGTACGTGGATGACATAATCTTGATAGGAAAAGATTTTCCTATGCTACGCTCGGTCAATCTCCGCTTATCACCATAATTCTCCATATAGGATCAAAGTGATACCTCCTAAATCCTGGATTTTGGATCTATGAGATAGATCTAAATGGATGTTAGGATACTCACTAGCTGTAGTGAGATGGTATCAATCGATTCAGGGGAGAATCACTGGAAGTGTTCCAGGGTGATAAGGACGACTGAGTATCAGTCACAGGCATTGTCTTTACCCTCAGTAAAGGGACGGTATGTTGGAAGAGTTCCAAGCTAGATACCGTGACATACTAGACGATAAAGGCTGGGTACATCGCTACTTAAGATGCTACCAAAGAGGCTGTTTGGGTGTATATTGGTTCATGAGATGAACTATGTTCCTCCCATTGTGTGACAATGGAGTTGTGGCTTATGCCAAGGAACGCCGGTCCCATCAGTAATCCAGACATATTCTAAGGCAGTATCACTTGATCATGGAGATGGTTGATCTCTAGGGAGATCGAGGTTAGGAGAGTAGACTCAGAGGACAACACAGCGGATCCACTCACAAAGGCCTGTTCCCAGAAAGAAACTTTTATGGGATGGTTGAGTATGAGATACTACAACCACTGCTACAGATGGCCCTAGTGCAAGTGGGAGATTGTTAGTTATATGTATGCCCTAGAGGCCATTACTGTACATAGGATGTATATTGTAGTGGATGCTGGGACATATATAGGGAGGACTTTCTTGCTCGACATGATCGTATGCTATCTGGTTGAACTTTACCTTAACGTGTATACTGATTGTCTCTCTGTTACATGTTGGTAAAGCCCTTAGGATGTGTGCTTGACTACCTGGACTATGATGCGGATCATACTAGTGGGGACATGGTAGTCCATAAGTACATCCTTCAAAGTCCCTAGTCGTGGGTGTATCAAGACGGGGCATCGATATACCAGAGTAGACTAGCGTGTACCTTCTCGACCCATACAGATGGGCGATGGATGATCCCATATCCATTGGTGTTTGACATCAGAGAAGATATACGGGTGCTCAGTAGAGACTGGGTACACTGGACGGACTCGCCGAGAACTCCCAGAAGGTATTATACCTCACGTCAGATGGCAGTTCTCTGGTGACACTGGTACAGAGTAGTCTGTTGACCCGAGATCGTCATAGAGTCTTGTGTGGTTCCCACTGTGCTTTGATTTCCATCTTACCACGTCCAAGAGGGCGTGCAAAACGGTGGTTTTTGGGTACAGTCCCGAGTCACATGGAGGCAATGAGCGATAGGAGGGGATTCGTCTCTCCCGGTATAGGGGGTTGATGTTGCGCTGTGTTCGATTGGCTATAACAGGAAATCCCTAGCCAGGGTTGCTGAGATTTACTAGTAAGTGTTACCGGTAGTTTCTCGAACAGTTATAGACCTCATATCGACACGACTTATCAAGCTATTGGGGTCTGACGTTTTACCACCCCTAGGCGAGATATGCGACATATCAGACGATCAGACCGAACTGTACGGTAGTGTTACTGGTTGGATTCACTGGAGTGTGAGCGGGCTTGCTCGTCGATCTTCAGATCGCTCAATACCCGGGTGGCCGTTACGTTTAGCAGACCGCTTGCGGCTTGTGGGTGTTTGATATGATCATCATCTGCTGCCGGCGTATTGATGAGTCTTTAGAGTCCTACACAGAGGTTTCCTGGCTCAAGCAAAACGAAATAAGAGCGCATATGAGATATGTACGGGACCGAGAATAATGCGTGTATGTGATACCGTATTCTATTCTCGCGATGATTGTATCGAATGGTTGTATGCGATATAACCTAGGTATCGAATCAAGTATTGATTCGATAAGCCGTTACATTGAATACTAGTCGGTTTTGTGCGACATGACCGGATCATTGAATCAAGTGTTGATTTAATGATTTAATGCATAATTATATATTTGATATATTACTTTGCACTAACTAGCATTGGTTCACTTTAAACGGATTTTCTCACTTGGTTTGTGCACATTGTATATGTGAAATACTTTTGTACACTTGATTGTATCATGTTTGATGATACATGTTTAACTATAGTTAAGTGTAATGAATTAAGCCATGGTTAAACTAATGATTAGGGTTTTCTTTTTATTACTTATTTATTTATTTATTTTGAATAGATAAGAAAACAATGGTTGCTAATTTTGGAGTTTAGTTGAAGCTTCATGAAGCTTTGACTTTGTAACCATTCTTGTCTTCATCTTAAACCCTAACCATTAATCTAGCCTTGGTTAATTCTCTACACTTGACCATGGTTCTAATATGATAAGTATTCATTTTCTTTTCCAAATATAAAACTTATCATATTTCTTTCTTCTTCTTCTTCATCTTCTTCACATGAAGAAAGTTCACTTCATCAATGGTGATTGTTGGAAAAGAGTGAGAAATCCAAAACTAAAGTTAACCCACTTCCTATTTCTTCATCCTCTACCTCTTGCCAAATAGTAGAGTGTGTTTCCTTCACAAGTTTCTTGACTTGGTGAAGTGAGAGCTTGATCTTGCGATGCTTCGACGTAGATCATCTTCGGCATGGACATCGACGACCTAGCTTGCCCATTCTCCGACGAAGCCGACGCTTGAGCCCGGATTTGATTTGGACAGCGGAGACGACTTCGTTGCGGAGCTATGGAGGTGGAGCACCGGATCTACAAAGGTTGTATTTCCGTTTCTCATTAGTTATTTGTTAACTAGTTCTTTTTCGCCTAGACATCTAGTTATCGATCCGTAGTCGGGTCTCTCGGCACCGTTAAAATTTTAATTTGGCATGGTTGATGCCTTGTGAGACCTTCATAGGGTGCCTAGGAACCCTACAGTGTCGATATGAGGTCTATAACAGTTTGAGAAACTACTGGTAACACTTACCAGTAAATCTCAGCAACCCTGGCCAGGGATTTTCGGTTATAGCCAATCGAACACAGCGCAACATCAACTCCCTATACCGGGAGAGGCGAATCCCCTCCTATCGCTCATTGCCTCCATGTGATTCGGGACTGTACCGAAAAACCACCGTTTTGCACGCCCTCTTGGACGTGGTAAGGTCGAAATCAAAGCACAGTGGGAACCACACAAGACTCTATGACGATCTCGGGTCAACAGACTACTCTGTACCAGTGTCACCAGAGAACTGCCATCTGACGTAAGGTATAATACCATCTGGGAGTTCTCGGCGAGTCCGTCCAGTGTACCCAGTCTCCACTGAGCACCCGTATATCATCTTTGATGTTATACACCAATGGATATGGGATCATCCATCGAACATCTGTATGGGTCGAGAAGGTATACGCTAGTCTACTCTGGTATATCGATGCCCCGTCTCGATACACCCATGACTAGGGACCTTGAAGGATGTACTTATGGACTACCATGTCCCCACTAGTATGATCCGCATCATAGTCCAGGTAGTCAAGTACACATCCTAAGGGCTTTACCAACATGTAACAGAGAGACAATCAGTATACACGTTAAGGTAAAGAGCAACCAGATAGCATACTATCATGTCGAGCAAGAAAGTCCTCCCTATATATGTCCCAGCATCCACTACAATATACATCCTATGTACAGTAATGGCCTCTAGGGCATACATATAACTAACACCATTTTATTGTGCTATTAGTACCCATGCTTGTTTTGTATACCAATGCTTATGCTAGTTGATTATGAGCATCCACATAATATTTTGTGCTTCCTGACATGACCTGTTGCATTTCCTACCTGTTAGGACATGGTACCGTACACTCTTGACATGACCTGACACCTAAATACACTACTGGACTTGACCTGATGTACCATGGCTTGACCTGTTACCTGATCTTGTGTATAATGCCATCAAACCTAACATGTAGTCCTTACGGACCGTTCCTATTGTCTATCCAGATAAACCTACACCTACCTGATCCTGAGTTGGCATTAGTTCTTGATTACTTAAAATACCTGACTAGACACTAATAACTTGGGGGTATGGGGAAATCAATGATGAAATCCTGACTTGTAACTCGGCAGTTGCTTGCTTATACTGATCAGTTTTAGGGGCTAGGCCAGCCCTGGGATGATGCTGCTGACATCATTCATCTGTACATATTTCCTGTTTAGTGCTTAGCGGCATGTCTCGGTTTCAGCCCGAGAATCTGGACCGTGGTCCCGGGCATGCACGGGATACTATTGAGTTACATCAACGATTCATCAAATTGATTTCAAAGACTTGAGAGTAGAAAACCAATTGACCAGTTTAGTTTACTCACTGCACGCTACCTTTCACTTCCCTGATTTAGATTGCTTTACACCTGCTTTATCATTCATGATTATATTTGCATTGCCTGTTACCCTGTTTATATTGTTGCTTGATGTTATGACGCGCTGACGTCTGGGTTTTGCATAGCCCAGATCCTTCTACCTTTATTGCAGACTGATCAGGAGTATTGCCGCTGTTAGACCGAGCGGTGAAGTTCCTGTAGGTATGTAGTTTTACTTTCCAGGTGTTTCATTATTTTATCTTTCGCTTCCGCATATCATTGTTTCTTGATTCATTCATTCTGGCTCATGGACATGTACTAGATAGTTTAGTTTACTTTCCTGTTCTTGATATCTCTACAGCCGTAATGTGACTGTGGAGGGATTTTTCCTATCCACAGGTAGCATGGTTGGCTATGTCACGTGCCCATCTTAGCGTACTCTGGGAAGCGGGGCGTGACATGGTTCTTTTGGTATCGTTGCCATGGGATATAGGTTAATCGGGTTTGATTCTTTTGTAGTTGGGTATTGGACCCAATACACGAATCAGAATACTCGTGATTAGGAACATGTCCTACCATCTTGATTATTGTGATTCTTGAATCATATCCTTCTTTTATCCTTCGCCTTGACGATATGCAAACCACTTTGCATCTCGACTTGAAACCCTTTTGGTTTTCTATTGTCTCTCCCTATTCTTGATTCTGATACTAGGATTTGGGCGACTTGAGTGGAGTTATGTAATTGTACCCATGAACTGCAGCATGGTTACAATGCTGTACTCTATTTAAGTAACTTGGAGTCCTGGTCTTGATTCACTTCCTTATTTCATGATCGTTATACTACCTTGCTTCTCTCGGTTTCATTGCTTACCAGTTATTGTTTTATTACCAGCTTGAACCCTATTTACCGTGCTTAATCCTCTTCAGTATCTTGATTTCGGATGAAGTCATCTTGGTATCCTACTTGTTCTTATCTTTCCGTATTGGAATTATTCAATTCTGGTGCACTCCTTGTTTGTTGTGGTCTTGGGAATGAATTTTTCTTGGCACCTTCTACGCTCACAGTGATTGTAGAGCAAGGAAAGTGAACTTCCAGATTCCCAGACATCCGGAGTTTGTTTTGATGGAGGATGTAGTTCAGTCGGGCCAGTCAAATTTAGGGCTAGGCCGACAAACAGTGTTCTTTCGTCGATGGAAGTTATTAAGGAAGAAGCGCCGGTTATATTACGATAGTTCATGGACATGTTCGAGGACATCTCGGGTTACCGCAAACGAGATGTGGAGTTTGCAATTGATCTTGTTCCTAGTGCAGCGCCAATCTCAAAGGCGTATTATCCAATGGCATCAGTGGAGTTGGAAGAAGTAAAGAAGCAGGTTACCGAATTGCTAGAGAAGGGTTGAATTCGCGCAATTCACCTTGGGGAGCTCCAGTTCTTCTAGTCAAGAAGAAAGATGGCACAAGGAGGATGTGCATCGATTATCGACAATTAAACCGGGTGATTATTAAGAACAAGTACCCGATCCCTCGCATTGGCGAATTGTTCGAGCAGCTTAGTGGCGCGAGGGTATTCTCGAAGCTGGATTTGCGGTCCGGATATCATCAGGTCCGAGTTAAATCAGAAGATATTTGTAAGACTGCGTTCCGAACTTGGTATGGACATTACAAGTATTTAGTGATGCCATTCGGAGTCACGAATGCACCGACGATATTTATGGACTTGATGAACCGAATCCTTCACCGTTGTTGGACCAGTTTATAGTGGTGTTCGCTGAGGATATTCTGGTCTACTCGAGGAGCATTGAAGAGCATGCAGAACACTTGAAGATCGCACTGCAGACACTGAGGCAAGAAAGATTATATGCTAAGATGAGCAAGTGCAAGCTTTGGCTTGAAGAAGTAATGTTTTGGGACTTGTCGTAGCTGGAGATGGAATCGCCGTTTACCCAGGGAAGATTGCTGCAGTTCAAGACTAGCCGATTCCGATGAACGTTGTAAAGATCAGAAGTTTCTTGGACTTGCAGGATACTACAGAAGGTTCGTGGGGAATGTTGCTCGTTTGGCTGAGCCTTGACCAAGCTTACACGCAAGGAGGTACCGTTTGTACAGACGGATAAGTGTGCGTCAGATTTTGAGGTGTTGAAGCAAAAGTTGATAACCGCTCTTGTTTAACTGTGCCAGACAGTTCCGGAGGATTGGTGATTCACAGCAACGCATCTGGGAAAGGTTTGGGATGTGTTTTGATGCAGTATGGGAAGATTATAGCTTACGCATCGAGACAGTTGAAGACCCATGAGAAGGGCTACCCAACTCTTAACTTGGAGCTAGCAGCTGTGATGTTCGTTTCGAAGATTTGGAGACACTACTTACTGGGCGAAAGGGTCGAAGTATTCACCGATCACAAAATCCTGGAGTATGTGTTCATATAGAAGGAGCTTAATAAGAGGCAGCGTAGGTGGTTGGAGCTGATGGCTGATGACGACCTTGATCTTGAATACCATCCGGGGAAAGTTAATGTTGTGCCGGATGCACTTAGTCGGTGGCCAGCAATTCAGATGTTGACTGCACAGAAGAAACCTATTGAAGACTTGCGGAGATTCGATTTGGAAGTTGTGCTACCGCATTCTTCAGGACAGTTGTTCCAGCTGCAAGTACGGTCGTCGTTGATCGAGAATATTAAAACATCACAATTGCAGGACCCTATATTGCAAAAGTTTTGAGAACAGGTTGAAGCTGGACTTCGAACAGACTTATTGATCCATGAAGATAGTTCGTTGCGATATGGTAGCCGCTTGTGTGTGCCAAAGGGAGATATTCGTGAAAAACTTATGAAGGAGGCGCACAGTTCAGCATAATCCGTACATCCAAGAGGCATGAAGATGTACCGAGATATACGACAGCATTTCTGGTGGGAAGGCATGAAACGGGAGATTGCCCGCTTTGTGGCAAGGTTCTTGGTGTATCAGCAAGTTAAAGCTGAACATCAAGGGTTGCTGGTTTATTGCAACCACTTCCGATTCCTCACTGGAAGTGGGAACATATGACCATGGATTTCGTGAAAGCTCTACCGCGGAGTCTAAAAGGCAACAATGCAGTTTGGGTGATTGTTGATTGATTGACCAGGGCATCTCACTTCATACCGTTTCGAGTTGGTCAGTCAACGGAAGCGTCAGCAGAACGGTACATGCAAGAGATTGTGAGATTGCATGGAGTACCTGTGAGCATCGTGTCCGACCATGACACCCGATTCTTATCACACTTCTGGAGGAGCTTACAGGAAAGTTTGGGGACTCGATGGAAGTTTAGCACAGCTTGTCATCCTCAAACAGATGGCCAGTCGGAGAGAACGATCCAAACTCTTGAAGACATGTTGAGAGCTTGCATGTTAGACTTCAAGGGTTCATGGGAGGATCATCTATACTTGGTGGAGTTTCGTACAACAAAAGCTTTCGGGCGACTATTCAGATGGCTCCATTCGAAGCATTATATGGTCGCAAGTGTCATATACCTGTTTGTTGGGACGATGTTGGAGAACGAAAATTGTTGGGACCGGATTTGGTCATGCAAACAGTTGAGAAGGTTAACACTATCCGGAATCATGTGAAGGCAGCAGTACACGACTGACAAAAGAGTTGGGCAGATACATCGAGAAGACCTCTAGAGTTCGTCGTTGGTGATTTGGTATTCTTGAAGATGTCACCGACTAGAGGGGGATCCGTTACGGAAGTTGAGAAAAGTTTAGTCCTCGATTCGTTGGACCTTTTATGATTTTGGAGCGTATTGGAGAAGTGGTGTATCGTTTGGTGTTACCGCAATCTTTGGAGAATGTTCATGACAAGTTTCATGTATCTAAACCCGTAGGTATGCTCGAGATGAAATACATGTATTGGATCTTTCGGAGCAGACTGTACGAGAAGATTTTAACCTTTGAGGAGCGACTGATGTAAATTGTGGATCGAAGAGAAAAGGTTCTTATGAACAAAGTTATCCCTCTTGTGCTTGTTTCTTGGAGTAATCGCTTGCATGGAGAACCAACTTGGGAACGAGAAGATGAAATCCGACAGAAGTTTCCACATCTATTCTTGTAGTTTGTTGATTGTTTATCCTTTCTTATTCTTGGAATTTCGAGGACGAAATTCTTTTGTAGTTGGGTATAATGTAACACCCTAGTTCATTTATACCAATTCTAGTTCTCGTATTTCTTTAATTGTGGTATTTTCCTGATTTATCGTGTTTTGGGTGCGAATAGTATTTTACATTTTATATTGCATTCGACCCGACCCGCTTGCTTGAACCTGTTTGATTCATATTTATAGATTACCCTGATTTGTTACATAGACACGTGCATATCATGTATACTGCATACTGGCATTTTACCATATAACATTTTAGGTCATGTAAAATAATTTAAAATTGCATTTCATAGCCTGCATGATACCCCTAACCCCGTGGTAGCATCCGCGCATCTTGTTCTCGTCCCGTTCAGTGAAACGGACGTGTTTGGATGCTACGCGCATGTGCGTGCATCCGTTCTTAGGGGTATGCATTTTCGTTACATGAGCATTCATTTTGAATTTTGAAAGTCGCACATATTTTTCGTATTTTAAATCTGAAGTTTTAGACCCGACCCGGGCGCGTTTTGAAATATTTTGGTATCCCGCCAAAATTCAATTTATTTAATTTTAAAATTTAGTTTTAATATTTTCATACGATTTCTTTAACAAACTGAAATCTCTTATCTAAAATTTTAAATCTAAAATTCTTTTAAAATTTTAAATCTAATTTCCTAACAAACTAACAACTCCTTTCTCTCTCTCTCTCCTCCGCATATATATTATATATATTTTATTTATTTACTATTTCTTTCCTTATTTAATACATAGCCTCTTCTTCTTCTTCTTTCTTCTTTCTTTTTCTTAATCTTGTTTCTTAATTCCGGTGATCACCACCGGAGTCGTGCTCGTCGCTGACGATTCGAGTGATCCACTGAACGTACCTAACTTGCGTGATCACTCTCGTGCGTTGTTTGGAACCGTTCCGTGTACCGTGCGCGCGTCGCGACATTTCACCGACAAAGGACGTTCCGTACACATCCGTTCTTGTTCCGTCTAGGTAAGTTAATCTTGCTACATGCTATATAATTCATTTTTATGCCTATTTAAATAAATACCATACCTATAGTTTAAATCTAGTACCCCATGTTTAATTTTATAACATTTCGATGTTCCGTTTGCATCCGTTTATATCATTTTAAATCTAGATCATGAAAACTTATCTTGTGACATACGAGTTTACATTATACTGCATCCATATTATTTAAAATATATATCATTGTAATATTTCTTCTTATTATCTTTAATTAGTTTATAATCTGCATTTTATAATGTTATACATTTGAAAATATTATAGTTTACACATGAAACGCCGTCGCAAAGCGGATAAGACAAATCTGAAATTTACTGTATACTTTACCTTATAAAATTCATTATAAATTATAGAAAAATCATTAGTATACGTTATTTAGTTCGTTACGAAGCTAACTCAGAATACTATAACTCTATGAAATATTTATTTACAAAATAAATTGATTAAATAACATAAAATGCAAATGAATATGTCTCTAAACTGCTGTCCAGGGAAATTCCAGCAGCAAACATTCAATTTCGAATGTTCATAACTTTTTGTAGGGATAACCTGAGATGCTTATACTTATAAAAATGAAAACCTTATTGAATTATCTTTGTTTTTGTATAAGACACATCCCTTTTGGAGAAAATTTGTTATTTTTAAGCTATTTTACAAATTATGGAGACGCTGAATTTCTGAACGGAACTTTCTTGTGCATGGTTAATTAATACCACTTTTATAGTTATTAATCGCTTTGAATATGCTATCCATATTAATATTATTATATCAATATTTATATCAAATATTGCTTAGTTGTACATCCCACATTACCATTTTATAGTTTTATAACTTTTGGGATACCCGTTTGCATCCATCGCATTTAAGATACATATAATTCCATCCATAGATCACATTACTACATAATACTGTGATATTAACACTCCATATTTAATAAATTGCATCCTAATTAATATTGAAACTATAAATGTAACCCTAATCGATAACTGTGTATCTGTATGACTTAATCTGTACCTGATTGCATATCACATTACAATGTTTCATTTTATTGTGCTATTAGTACCCATGCTTGTTTTATATACCCATACTTATGCTAGTGGATTATGAGCACCCACATAACATTTTGTGCTTCCTGACATGACCTGTTGCACTTCCTACCTGATAGGACATGGTACCGTACACTCTTGACATGACCTGACACTTAAATACACTACTTGACTTGACCCAATGAACCATGGCTTGACCTGTTACCTGATCTTGTGTATAATGCCAACAAACCTAACATGTAGTCCTCACGGACCGTTCCTGTTGTCTATCCAGACAAACCTGCACCTACCTGATCCTGAGTTGGCATTAGTTCTTGATTACTTAAAATACCTGACTAGACACTTATAATTTGGGGGTATGGGGAAATCAATGATGAAATCCTGACTTGTAACTCGACAGTTACTTGCTTATAGTGATCAGATTTAGGGGCTAGGCCAGCCCTGGGATGATGCTGCTGACATCATTCATCTGTACATGTTTCCTGTTTAGTGCCTAGCGGCATGTCTCGGTTTCAGCCCGAGAATCTCGACCGTGGCCCAGGGCATGCACGGGATACTATTGAGTTACATCAACGATTCATCAAATTGATTTCAAAGACTTGAGAGTAGATAACCAATTGACCAGTTTAGTTTACTCACTGCACGCTACCTTTCACTGCCCTGATTTAGATTTCTTTACACCTGCTTTATCATTCATGATTATATTTGCATTGCCTGTTACCCTGTTTATATTGTTGCTTGATGTTATGACGCGCTGACGTCTGGGTTTTGCATGGCCCAGATCCTTCTACCTTTATTGTAGACTGATCAGGAGTATTGCCGCTGTTAGACCGAGCGGTGAAGTTCCTGTCGGTATGTAGTTTTACTTTCCAGGTGTTTCATTATTTTATCTTTTACTTCCGCATATCATTATTTCTTGACTCATTCATTCTGGCTCATGGACATGTACTAGATAGTATAGTTTACTATCCTGTTCTTGATATCTCTACAGCTGTAATGTGACTGTGGAGGGATTTTTCCTATCCACTGGTAGCGTGGTTGGCTATGTCACGTGCCCATCTTAGCGTACTCTGGGAAGCGGGGCGTGACATGACGAACTTGAATTTTTAAACAATATGGATTTTGTGATTGATCAATCTCCACTTATAGAGGTTGAACCGTCACCATTCCTTCTTCCTAATCATTCACATTCATCCTTATTCTTTCTTTTCTCAAATTTCAAACCCTTTCCAGACCACCTCTTATCCCTTCCCCATTTTTTCTTGACTCGATACAACACATTCTTCCACCAACCTATACGCTATACTGATAAAATCTTTGAATGGTTGGTGTTAACTTTTGGTCTCTGTTAAGTCTTAATTTGACCAAATGACTCAACGCCTCTTAAAGTGCTACGTATTGTCTAACTCATGTTTGAGGGGGAGTTTATTTTTGGCTCTTGAACATAACTTTTGTCCTCGAATTTGTGAGCCAAAAATAAGTTTGGAGAAGGATTTTCACTTTTATATATTCTTGCTCCCATTAATAATGTCCTCCCAAGCTTACAGGTTTTGTGATCCAGCAGATAGCAATAGTGAGTACACTGTTGAAAACAAGTTTGGGGGAGGTTTGTGCTTATTTACCCACACTTTGCATTATAGTATATATAAGCACAAATTTTTTTTTTGATAATAAAAGAATAGAAAGTGAAATGTTATATATGAAAGATAGGAATAGTTTAAGAAAACCAAGAAAATTAGAAGTTTTCTTAAACGAACTATTAATAAGTAGTTATGAGCTGTTATCCCAAGGGTTAGTAAGATGAAGGAAGTCACTAATCTGAGGATAAAAATAAGTCTGAAAAATAGTTTATATTCTGGAAGCCAAACATTTGAACGTTGATACCCTACTATACGCACTTACACACGTCTTGAAACTTGGGATAGTAGAGGATACCTTGAAATGCTCCTGTCTAAAAGCCAATGTATGAAGGAAATAAAAAAAAATGAATAAAATATAAAATGGTGAGATAAATGAACACTGGTTTTTTTATCGCCAAGGCAGCAATAAAAAAATATAGCGAGGGTGCTTCATCACCTAGTGCCTTAGACCAACTGGTCTGGGAGTCACTGCTAAGCCTTAGGTGGTGCAAGACGAGGAAAATACACCTAATAAGAAAGCACATGAGTAATCGGTCGGTTAGTATCTCAACAAGTATTAACGGTCGCATGAAAATGTGTGAGCAAATCAATCTAAATATTCATCAAATTAAAAAGTACTGAGGCAGATGGACAAGAGTATGATAGCTTGAATTGAATTCTCCGAGTGTAGGGATGTTCTTTACACACACGTAGGGTTATATGATCGATATTTGGATGAAAGGTAGGAATGAAGAATAAAGACGATGTTTTATTGAGGGATGATGTGATTTCTAACATCTTTTCATGACTATTAAGATGGGGCTCATGACAACTGAAAAGCTAGTATAGTTGGAAATTCTAAATTTTCAAAGTATTTTTTTCATGGTTCTTATCTTTATATGTAAATTTCACCATCTCTCTTTTATTATCGGATTTTGTGGGTGTAATCCGCTGAAAACCCTCAGGAGACAACACTCCTCCTACTAGGGACACCTAGAGGTTTAACGGCTTGTTGCACGTGCTCAGTGCAATCGTGTTTGCCAATGAAAGTGTGCTTAGTTTTCTCCTTTCTTTTTCTCCTTCTCTTGAATAAACTAGTTTGCTCGGGACGATCAAAGATAAGTTTGGGGGTATTTGTTCAGTTGATAAAACTGCACATTTAATATGACATTTTTCCTATTATTTCTATATTAGAAAAGGTGTTTATTATAATATATGATACATATGATGGTTTATCTGTAAAAATACTATATTCATGTGTTTATATATTATAATTAACATTTGGTATGAAAATGTAAGCATATAATATCCATATAACATTTGGCCCATTTAAAATATGCTTACTTTATTAAATACCTTTGACCAAAGTCTTAATGGTTAGGTTAATATCTCAATAAAACAAACCCTACTAAATATTATTTGTTGAGTTATTGTGCAGAATTTGCAGGGCTAAAATAAAGAAAATCAAGTTGTTAAAGCAAACCGGCCTAATTAAGAAACCAAAACTTAGAAATCAAGTCTGGCAGCAACAACGAGAAGATTTCCAAGTTCCAAAGGTTCCAAAGATTGCCAAATGTCACACCGATAAAGCCTCAGGAAGTTGATCAAGAGATCTCCACCATTGGCCGCGGATCCGCGGCCAAACCCCCCTGTTGGCCGCGGATCTGCGACAAGATAGAAGAGATAGAGTTTGCAAATTTTTTGGGAGAATCTCTACTGTTATCTTCCAAATTTGGAAGCAAGGTTTCTGGCTTTGGGTCTATAAATAAAGACCGAGAGTCTCTTGGAAAAATCATCAAGACGAAGAGATTACGAAGTCCAAGACGGCTCACGCATCCAGACTGATCATCAACTGTTCATCTACCTCCTTCGGAAGAGTTCGAGAAGCAAACCAAGTTTTTGTAATCATTTTCTAAGGAATAAAGTGTAGATTGTTCAAGTTGATTAATAAAGGTAGTTGTTTTATTTATTTCTTTTGCATTTTACATTATGTTTTCCCTCTCTGTCTTTTCATCTTCTTTTCCCAACATGCGCGAGTAATTCTCCGCTTGTTAGGGTTCATAGGATTAGGGTAGATTAATGGATAATGAAGATCCTTAAACTCTTTTTACGTCCTATAAAGTTTATAAACTATACTAAAAGAATCATTAACATCCTAATCGGGAGCGATAGCAATTTATTGTTAGTCTCGACCGCGATTACAGATTAGATTAATGATTGTTTTGGTAAAGGCTAGATATGAACGGAGTTCCATGTCGAGATAGAGGTTGAGAGTGGGAACCTTTTTCCCTCCAGAAACCCTAATCTACATGCATCTCTGTCGTTCTAGTTTTAAATCTATTAAAGGATAAAAAGAGTAATCTTTAATTAACCATCCATAACTACTAAATCCTAATGAACCCTATAAGCCCCCTTTTAATATTGAACTTACATCCATAATTAATCTAGATCTATATTTTGCATCCGTGTTTAACGTAGATCTAGAACTTACAACCATTCTTATTTCTTCCTCCTTTCTTTCTCAACACGTCTAAAGTAAGATAAAAAGATTCCACGCATCCCTGTGGACGACCCGTACTCATCTCGGCTAGCTACAAGCGACACCGTTATTGATTGCTGTTATTCTACAAACACTTTTTCATATAAATCAGATCTATCCAATGGAAGTGGATGTTCGTAGTGATACGAGGTGTTTTGAGAAATGCAAAGGGTAAAAGAAGGAGCGGCAATGATTTATGCAACTTAGACAATCCAAAAGCTAGAAGGTTTGGTCAACATGGTCACCGAGTCATAGTCTATGGTCGGTCAATGGTCGCTGCCAAAGAGAGAGAGAAAAGAAACACTCTACGTGCACTCTAACCTAGATCAGAATGGTTATCACTTTATCTAATCAGGAAACCTCCCACTGTACTGTCAAATTCTCCTCCAAACCTGAAAGAAGAATTAATCGGAATCACCCGAAGAGTAAACCAAATCATCAGTGGGAATCGGGATCCAACTATCATCGCATGATAACGAGAAGGAATCCACTGACGTTATCACACTCCAGAAGGTATGCGCATACTTGGCAAGTTTCAGTTTCTTTAGAAACTCCCGATGCGAATTTTTGCCCCATGCTCTTATGACCCTGACGTTGGCCAAATGCCATAAGTCGCAAGCCAAGTTCTACCCATCATTATCTTGTCAATTTGAACCCACCCGTACAAGCCCCTGACGTTGGCTAAATGGCAGAACGACTGTCCCAAACCAACCCATCTATCAATGCAACAGATGAATACCCAGCAGCTAGCAAACACTATGCCTTGGTGTTGGTCAAAATACATAGCTTGAATACTGTTCATATCAGATTTTTGCATTTTCATACCGCCCAATTTTTATCACATTGCATATCGGTAGATACTCTTGAGCTGTGTTTGCTAGTCAATTGCAGGTTACAGGTTCTCGGCTTCAAACGGTGAAATTCATGGAAAAACAAGACAAAACCCGGGTTCCTGCCAACCACTGATAAAACACGGTCTCCGCTCTTCATCCGTATGTTGCCAGACACCAGTTTAAGAGACAACATGACAAATCGGTTGTCGTTTTCATGCACAAGGCTCAATGGAAACACAAGATCCAAGAAATCTACGCGGAGCTCGAGGAAATCATGACTAAAAGATCCACATCAAATCATCTAGTGCTCAACAGAAATTCTGGAGAAATTGTGAAGAGCTTCTGAGAAAAATCACATACTACACTGAAGTACAAAGAAATCCAGGAAAAACCACAAAATCCGAGGAGCCATCTCCTCCAAAGCGCCGCGGTTCCGTGGCATAAGCAAGCTTAGGCCGCGGAACCGCGGCTGTATGGTGGCGGCAGAAGGTGGTATTTTAGGGGTGTTTTGGTATTTTTGTATAGAGGCAGAATTTTGCCCTAGGTTTTCATCTCCCTGTCTATGAATAGCCCAGAACCTTGTGAAGCCAAGGGGGCATAATCTTGTATTTTTTCTAGGTTTTAGAATACTTTTTCTTCTTCCTCTTCTCATCTCTTCTCCATTAAAACTTGTAGTGAGCTTTTGTGAGTGAAGAATGGTGAATAAAGAAGTTCATTTTGCTATTATATCTTGTCTTGTTCTTTTATAATTGCTTGTAATTTTAATTTGTTAACTAGTTGTTGTTATTTCTTGTTGTTTCTTTCTCTTCTCTTTTCCTTTATCATTAAAACAACCATGATGCTTACGCTTGATCCTTGCCAAGGTGAGGTCTCAAATAGCTAGTTGTTATCTTCTAATCTCCTTCTTTCTATCTTCCTCTTTTGTTTTGTTTTCTTTTCATTATGATGTGTGAGTAGTTTCATACTTGTTAGGGTAGGATAAGGGAAGTTTGAGAGAAGGAAATCTCTCTCACTCTTTCCTTGCCCAACAACTTAATTCGACTCCCGTTAATTGAACCACAATCCGCTCCTTACGGCACCCTATCCTACATGATAGCGGTGATTCCGTAGTGAGACCGGTTGTGGTTGAATTAACCGGAGGTTATGGCTAAGAGCCAAGAACGGACGGACAAGCACCAAAAGGAAGAACTTATGCGTTGGAAAGCCTATCTTATACTCGCAAGTTCCTTCCTAGTCGTGCTAATCCCCGTTGTTGCCGATTACCGTAACACCGATATTAAGGGGCAACGAAAGATGTGGGAGACTCCTAACTCAAACTAACCTAATCCTAACCCTAACAATCTCTCTTTACATATCATTTTAACACTTAGATAATCACAAACAAATCTGGAAAACTGGACTTAACTCGTTAAAGCACATAGAAAAAGATTCCCATCTCCCTGCGGACGACCCGTACTCAACCGGCTAGCTACAAGCGAAACTGTCTTGATTGCGGTAATTAACTAAAACTTGAACACGCAGAATCTCTACCAATCAAATGGCGCCGTTGCCGGGGAGACCGTAGTTTATTTCTTTGTGTATTTTCGGGTTAACTTGTGAATATAAATATAACCAAAACAAAAAAAAAGTATACTTTGTAAAAAAATCATTTTGTTATTCTTGATTAGTTTTTGTGCAAGTGTGAAGGAAAATACAAAGTTCAAGTTCAGTGGCCAAGACGTGGAATATATGAAGTTCAAGTTCAGTGCCAAAGACGTGGGAAGATAGACCCACATTTCGCGGCTACACCGCGAACGATCAAAACGAAGCAAACGGTCTACTGTGGAAATCTGGAGCAGATACAGTGAGCAACTAAAGATTCAGTAAATCCAGACAAGAAGAGGACAGCCACAGAAGGTCACCAAAATTTTCCAGAGCCCCAACTCCCCAGTACTGCCGCGGAACCGCGGCATAAGCAAGCTTAGGCCGCGGAACCGCGGCCGTTTGGTGGCCTTGGAGTGCCATTTTCTCTGTAAGTGTTCCTCTCCTCTCTCCCATTCCTCTGAACTCCACTGAACTGTGTTTTCTGTTGCCTTCTTTGCGCAAATTCTCTCCCCCCTTCCAATAAACTGTTCTTGTGCAGGATTCTTTACGCCGCGCTAAAAATAAAAATTGTTTGCAGTTGATTTGTTACCGCTTTGCATTCTTTAATACGGACTTAAGGGGCTTGAAACCAATTCAGATTGGGTGGGGATTTCATCACCCTTCCCAGGACCCCAAAAATCACAAAAGCATATGCATTGTCCATTGTAATTAAAAAACACTAGACTGCAGCCCTAAGGACTTCGCGCTTATTAGGAGAAGTTAAACCGTGTTTAGAACCTCGCTTAACGGTATATTGTTTACGGGGTGTCTAGGAAAGTGTTAACGGCGCAACCGCCAAAAGTGAAAGGGTTACTTAATTAAGGAACTTCGCGAAAGCGTTGGAAAACCTCCCCTTATCTCTGCACTTACCTGGCCTCGTGATCAGTGTATCTTAAGCCCGTTTCTCGACACAGTTTTACTTCGACAATCAAGTTCTGGAGCAGGTCTAGCAGACCTAGGTGACTCTAGATCTAGGTGTGATTGTGCATATCTTGTTTGTGATTCCTTAAAGCCGTAAATCCGTACATATTTCTGTAAAGCTCTTTCTAAAAAAAAAAGGAAAAAATCAAAAACTTTTATAAAAACTTGCCCTTTGTCGCCAAAATCCATTTTTCACACACCACCCTTCGCCTTTCTCCATTGACGTTTTCTTACACTCACCTTCTCCGCTTTGACTATACTAAACTCGTTTAGTGTATGTCCGCTTAGACTCGGGACACTAGCGCCCGCCTAGTCCGTGTTACGTTAGTCGCTACCGACTACGCGATCGACTCAGACGTCGAAACTCCGTCCACTCCTCTTTCACCTTTACCTTTGCCGGCCAACTCCGACGTTGACCGGAATTCTGTTCATACATCTTCACCTTCACCATCACCAACCTCTTCTTCCGCGATGTCAGGATTTAATCCGAACATCTCTTTGACTACCCCTGGATTGGCTCCACCTCCTACGGAGACCAATAACCCACCACCGCCGCCTGTTGTAGCGCCGCAGCGAATCGCGCTCCAGGATCGTTTCTATCCCACCCGTTCTGCACTTCCCACCTGCCTTTCTCTTCCACCGGCCAATGGAGATAATTTTGAAATTAAGCCCCACTTCATCAACATGCTTCCATGATTTCATGGGCTTGAATCTGAAGATGCCTATATCTTCATCAATAAATTTCAAAACGTTTGTGCCATGATGAAAACCACCCAGCTGTCGGACGATGCTATACGTCTACGGGTCATTCCGTTCACTCTATGCGATCTTGCTGAAAAATGGCTGTATAGCACCGCTTCCCATTCCATAACCAGTTGGGACGAGTTTGTAAAAGCGTTTCTAAAGAAATTTTATCCGAATCATAAAACCGCAAGGATCCGCAATGAAATCAACCAATTCTCTCAGCTTCCTTCTGAACCCTTCTGGAAGTGCTTTGACCGGTACAAAGACCTTCTTGTTCAGTGTCCTCACCACGGTATAGAGAAATGGAAACTTTGCCAAACCTTATACGAGGGCCTGAACCAGCAACGAAGCAGTTGTTGGAAACCATCTGTCAGGGCCACTTCCTATCGAAATCTGACGAGGAAGCGTGGCAGTTCTTTGACGACCTTGCGGAGCAAACGCTACAATGGGAGAGCACCAGACCGACTTCTTCTTCTACCTCCACTTCTACCGGTCAGTCTAGGGTAGGAATTCACCAACTTGACGTCTCTATTGCAATGAAAGCTGAAATGGCTGCAATAACGAGAAAGCTTGAAGCAATAGAGAGAAAATTCTCTTCTCCTGCTCCTACCCCTGTTCTTCCCCTTCGTACCATCTGCGCTTGTTGTTCCGATCCTTCTCACTTGACCGAAGAGTGTCCTTACAATCCACCATCGCAAGGACAGGATCAGGTTAATGCTGCATTCCAGCAAAGACCGATGAATGATCCATACCCTTCCACCTAAAATCCCGGTTGGAGGAACCACCCCAATTTCGCCTGGAATCAGAATCAGAATCAATTCCAAGGCAACAATTTCCAAAGGGCCCCTCCGCCGCAACAAGTGCAACAACAAACTCAACAGCAGTTTCAGCAACCCTTCCAACCCCAACCTTTCCAAAATCAGATGAACAACTTTGCACCCAACAATTCTTTTCCACCAAACAACTTTGTTCCGTCAAACAACGATAAGGTTTCCTCGCTCGAACGAAGTCTGGAGGCGTTCGTTAAAAAATCGACTCAATCCACTGCCAACATCCAGTCTTCCATTCAGTCCTTAGTGCAACACACTGCCGCTCACGGGCAAAGCATCAAAACCATCGAGGCCTAGATTGCACAACTGAATGCGGCCTTAAGCGAGCGAGAGAAGGGGAAGCTCCCGTCCCAACCACTCCCAAATCCCGGTCACCCACATAATGTACATGTTGCTCTTGAAAAACAGAATCATAATGTGAGTGCCGTGACCACATTGAGATCGGGAAGGATGCTGCAAAACAACATCGGCACACGGATCAATGATGACACCCCGGCCGCTTCTTCTTCTACTTCTTCTTCTTCTTCATCTCCTGCTTCTTCGTCTTCTGAGCCTATTCTCCGTTCTTCACAAGGCTCTCCTTCCTCTTCTTCTGCTTTGAATGGACCCACTTCTCACTCCACGAAAACACCTGTTCTGGGATCCGTTCCAACTCCACAATCTCCTCTACAAGCATTAGACTCAACCAATTTTAAAAATGTCCCATTTCCAAACCGGTTGAGGTCTAATAAACAAAATCCTCAAATGGAGAAGATTCTGGAGTTATTTAAGCAGGTTAACATTAACATTCATCTTTTAGATGCTATCCAACAAGTCCCGTCCTACGCGAAAATCTTAAATGACTTGTGCACGAAAAAGAGGAAGTCTCAGGTACCCAAGAAAGTTTTCTTGGCCAGTGCTGTGAGTGATGCCCTTACCCAATCTTTACCACAAAAACGGAAGGACCCTGGCTGTCCTACGATTTCTATTACTATTGGGGATAAGAACATCAACCGCGCACTATTAGATCTTGGTGCCAGTGTTAACCTGTTTCCGTATTCAGTATACGAGCAATTAGGCGTCGGAGAGCTGAAACCCACGCACTGCACTCTCCAAATGGCCGACCGATCGATCACCCATCCTAGGGGTGAGCTAGAGGATGTGTTAATAAAAGTCGGGGACTTCATATTCCCCGTTGACTTCATTGTATTAGACACACAGCCTGTAGCTAACCCCCGGAATCAAATTCCGGTGATACTCGGTCGCCCATTTCTTGCAACCTCAAATGCTGTGATCAATTGTCGCAATGGTTCGATGAACCTCTCTTTTGGAAACATGACGATTGAACTCAACATTTTTAGGTTGGGGAATCAGCCCGCTGAACCTAATGCTCATATACTGGACGTCTGCTCGATCCAGGAGATCACCCCAGAAGAATGTGAATTCGAGGAGTTTCTGTTTGATCACGATAATCTTGACGCCACTAGTGCGTTCCTCCTCGAACCTGCTGCTGTTTCTGCACCCGACAACGACTACGAGTGTTTCACATTCTTGAACGATCTTAGCCGCTCGCAAACAGAGTTTGAATCCTTCGAATTTTCGGATGAGTTACCTGAACCATCCGACTCGGTCGCTTACACTCATTTTGAACCTTTGCTGGAGTCCTTTGAGTTCGAGACCTCTGCACCAATCTTGCCTTCAATCGTTTCTCCTCCCACGCTCGAACTCAAGCCTTTGCCGTCTCACCTTAAGTACGCTTACTTAGGTGAGAACGAGACCCTCCCTGTCATTATCTCGGCTTCTCTAGCTCCCGAGCAAGAGAAAACCCTTCTCGCGGTCTTGCACAGCAACAGGCAAGCTTTTGGCTGGTCCATGGCGGACATCAAGGGGATTAGTCCCCTGATCGTTGAGCATCACATTCATCTGATGGATGATGCCAAACCAGCCCGGGATCCACAAAGACGACTCAATCCAGTCATGAAAGAGGCTGTGAAGAAGGAGATCGTAAAATGTCTAGATAGTGGTATCATTTACCCTATCTCTGATAGCCAGTGGGTTAGCCCCATTCACGTTGTCCCCAAGAAGTCGGGCATCACGGTCATAACCAACGAGGCGAACGAGTTAATCCCTACTCGCACCCAAACTGGGTGGCGAGTATGCATTGATTACAGAAAAATCAACGCCGCAACGCGGAAAGACCACTTTCTGCTACCTTTCATTTACCAGATGCTTGAACGATTGGCCGGACACGAGTACTACTGCTTTCTTGATGGCTACTCCGGCTATAATCAAATTCACATCGCCGAAAAAGACAAGGACAAGACCACTTTCACTTGTCCTTTCGGCACGTTTGCATATCGACGCATGCCCTTTGGGTTATGCAATGCGCCCGCTACCTTCCAGCGGTGTATGATGGGAATCTTCTCAGACATGGTGGAAAAATTTCTGGAGATTTTCATGGATGATTTCTCCATCCTCGGCGATTCCTTCAATGAGTGTTTGCTGCATCTTGACGCTGTCCTTACCCGATGTAAGGAAAAGAATCTCACTTTGAATTGGGAGAAGTGCCACTTCATGGTGCGCGAAGGTATTGTCTTAGGACATATCATCTCGCAAAATGGCATATAGGTTGACAAAGCAAAGATTGAGGTCATTTCCAATCTACCTCCTCCCCGTTGCGTCAGAGATATCCGAGCCTTCCTTGGCCATGCCGGTTTTTATAGACGGTTCATCAAGGACTTTAGCAAGATTGCTAGGCCCTTGACTCTTTTGCTGGCCAAGGATACGCCATTCGACTTCAACTCGAGCTGTGTGACTGCATTCGAGTCATTGAAACGCTCACTCACTTCTGCTCCCGTTCTTTGTTCCCCTGACTGGACGCACCCATTTGAGATTATGTGCGATGCATCCGACTTTGCCATTGGTACTGTCCTTGGACAACACATAAACAAGATGCCGCACGTAATCTATTATGCGAGCCGAACCCTGAACGACGCCCAACTCAATTATACAACAACTGAGAAGGAATTCTTAGCTGTTGTATTTGCTTTAGAGAAGTTCAGGCCCTACCTCATCGGCTCTCCAGTCATTGTCTACACAGACCATTCTGCTCTGCGCCATCTTTTTGCGAAGAAAGATGCAAAATCTCGGTTAATCCGTTGGATCCTCTTGCTTCAAGAGTTTGACCTTGTCATTAAGGACAAACGAGGATGTGAAAACGTAGTTGCCGATCATCTCTCACGACTTCCTTCTTCGCCTTCGCTTCCAATTCCGATCAACGACGTTTTCCCGGATGAACAGCTCTTGACAGTATCTTGTGAACCCTGGTTCACAGATATTGTGAACTATTTGGCCACGGGATTACTACCGACTGAATGGTCAAGTCAGGACTGACTTCGCTTCTTATCCCAAGTAAAACACTTTTACTAGGACGAACCCTATTTGTTCAAGTACTGTCCCGACCAGATTATTCGTCGGTGTGTCCCTGACGAGGAATTCAAGAGTGTGCTGTCATTTTGCCACGATCAAGCGTGCGGCGGGCATTTTGGCCCCAGAAAGACAGCTGAGAAGATCTTGCAATGTGGTTTCTACTGGCCACAACTCTTCAGAGACGCTCATGACTCTTGCAAGACTTGCTCCCGGTGCCAACACTTGGGCCGGATATCCCGGAGGAACGAGATGCCGCTCCAACCGATCTTGGTTGTGGAGATTTTCGATGTTTGGGGGATAGATTTCATGGGGCCGTTTCCCAGCTCTTTGGGGAACTTGTACATCCTTCTCGCTGTTGATTACGTCTCTAAATGGGTCGAGGCTGTGCCCAGCCGGACTAATGACAACAAGGTTGTTGTTAGGTTTCTTAAAGAAAACATTTTCTCCCGTTTTGGGCACCCCCGAGCGATCATTAGCGACAATGGAAGTCATTTCTGCAACAAGACTTTCGAGGCCTTGATGCGAAAATATTCCATTAATCATAAGCTCTCTACGCCCTACCACCCCCAAACCTGCGGGCAGGCCGAAGTTTCAAATCGGCAAATCAAGCAGATACTGGAGAAGACGGTTTCCAAGAACCGAAAAGATTGGTCGCTGAAACACACTGATGCCCTTTGGGCATTTCGAACCGCTTATAAGACCGACCTTGGCATGTCTCCTTATCGTCTTGTGTACGGAAAAGCTTGCCGCCGACCTGTCGAAATAGAGCATCGCGCATTTTGGGAAATAAAGGAGTTGAATCTGTCTCTCGAAGATGCGGGCAGCCATCGGAAGCTGCAGTTGAATGAATTGAACGAGCTTAGGGATGAGGCTTACGATAACGCGGTTGTCGTTAAGAATCGAACGAAGGTGTTTCACGATAAACACCTTTTGCGCAAAACTTTCGTACCTGGTCAGCAGGTACTGCTTTACGACAACCGACTTCACTTCCATCCAGGAAAGCTCAGATCTCGCTGGAAAGGGCCGTATTTTGTGCGGAATATGTATCCGCGTGGCACTGTGGATTTGGAAAATCCAAAGGACGGTTCATTTTTCAAAGTGAACGGACACCGACTTAAACCGTACCTTAGCACCGAACCAACAGAGGAGCTCCTGGTCTTACAGGAGCCGGTTTACCCTGCATGATCTTCCTCTGCCTACCTCCAAACTTCGGTTATCCCGCCAAGAACAAGTGGACACTGTTCCAAATAAGTTTGGGGGTATGTATATACCATTTTTTTGGATATTCTTTTTCTTTTTCTTTTTCTTAAAACCAAAAACAAAAATAAAAAATTGTGTCTCGCTAACCGATAATTTTGACCCTTCAAATGATCTCTTCATGCAATGACAGTGAGGACACTGTCCAGTTTATGTTTGGGGGTATGCTCGGTACGCATTTCTTACCTTCGCATTCATATGTATATTTTGCATCTGCATATTTAAATCCATAAAAATCTGAAAATTTTCTAAAAACATAAAAACTTTTTTGTCAAGTTAGCTAGTGGGAGGACTCTGATTCAACATTTCGACGGTTTTGTTTGATAAGATAAGAATAACTAAATCTTATGTTTAGATTTTGAAAACCTGAAAGATAACTCTCCTTTAAAGTTAACTATAGCTGATATACGTCTTTACATCACACTACACGTGTCGTGGGTTTTGGAAATTAGATGACAAGTCTTTTATGTCTAAAAACTTTTAAATGGATCAATGATTTTCTGAGGATCAAATAGGTTTGTTCTGAAATAAGTAATATCAAGAATAGTTTATGAAGTGGAGTGAATATGATGGAATGTTATTGATGCATTAATTGGAACTAAGTCTGAAAAATAACCCATCTGAAACTTGATTGGAATGATTACACACCGAACCCAATAAACACGTCTTTTATCCAAAAAAAAAATATAATTGAACTGCCAGTTATATCTCCGTTCGTATTGAATCATCATGATTTTCACGCCAAACTGTCTTTTGTTTTTGGACCTAGGTAACTTGAGTAATTAAGTCCACTGGGGTGTTTCTACACCTAATGCCCTAAAGCCAACTGGTTTGGGTGCATTGGCCCAAAGCTCGCTAAGAAGCCTAGAAAGTCCAGATTAAAACAAAGTCAAGCAAGTGTTCTCTCCGAGTTAAAATTCCTAACGGTTCTTTGTGTGAGAATAATCTTAATAAAAGACAGGCTTTTATAAAAATTTTAGCGGAGATATGAAGGTTTTATTCTATGATAAAGACTATTGCACGTTCACAGAGGTGTGTATGAAATGAAAACAAGAAATAGGTGGAGTGAAAAATATGACCTAGTTTCCTGTTAAGGAAGATAGAAATTCTAAAGTTGAAACTTTACTGGAAAACGAAACTTGAAAAATGCTTAACTCTTTATAAAACTTATGTGATCCTTTCAAAATTTTTATCTAGGCTTTATTGTGTGACATGATGACGTAAATCGATCCTTCTGGAATCTTAACGACACTATTTGCACTGCACGTGAAGACATATAAAAGCTGTAGTTAGATAAGAAGCGAGGTCTGAAAAATAAAGGTTCGATAGTCTAGACTTAGGATAATAGAATTGTTATTTTCTGAAACAAAACTTTAGGGTTTGAATCTTAGTTATTTTACAAAACTAACTTGACCGGATTTTGTGGGTGTAATCCGCTGAAAACCCTCAGGAGACAACACTCCTCCTACTAGGGACACCTAGAGGTTTAACGGCTTGTTGCACATGCTCAGTGGAATCGCGTTCACTGCGAAAGTGAGGTTAAGAAATTTTTGTGAATAAATTGGCTTTGCTCGGGACGAGCAAATGATAAGTTTGGGGGTATTTGTTCATATCAGATTTTTGCATTTTCATACCGCCCAATTTTTATCACATTGCATATCGGTAGATACTCTTGAGCCGTGTTTGCTAGTCAATTGCAGGATACAGGTTCTCGGCTCCAAACGGTGAAATTCACGGAAAAACACGACAAAACCCGGGTTCCTGCCAACCACTGATAAAACACGGTCTCCGCTCTTCATCCGTATGTTGCCAGACACCAGTTTAAGAGACAACATAACAAATCGGTTGTCGTTTTCATGCACAAGGCTCAATGGCAACACAAGATCCAAGAAATCTACGCGGAGCTCGAGGAAATCATGACTAAAAGATCCACATCAAATCATCTAGTGCTCAACAGAAATTCTGGAGAAATTGTGAAGAGCTTCTGAGAAAAATCACATACTACACTGAAGTACAAAGAAATCCAGGAAAAATCACAAAATCCGAGGAGCCATCTCCTCCAAAGCGCCGCGGTTCCGTGGCATAGGCAAGCTTAGGCCGCGGAACCGCGGCCGTATGGTGGCGGCAGAAGGTGGTATTTTAGGGGTGTTTTGGTATTTTTGTATAGAGGCAGAATTTTGCCCTAGGTTTTCATCTCCCTGCCTATAAATAGCCCAGAACCTTGTGAAGCCAAGGGGGCATAATCTTGTATTTTTTCTAGGTTTTAGAATACTTGTTCTTCTTCCTCTTCTCATCTCTTCTCCATTAAAACTTGTAGTGAGCTTTTGTGAGTGAATAATGGTGAATAAAGAAGTTCATTTTGCTATTATATCTTGTCTTGTTCTTTTATAATTGCTTGTAATTTTAATTTGTTAACTAGTTGTTGTTATTTCTTGTTGTTTCTTTCTCTTCTCTTTTCCTTTATCATTAAAACAACCATGATGCTTACGCTTGATCCTTGCCAAGGTGAGGTCGCAAATAGCTAGTTGTTATCTTCTAATCTCCTTCTTTCTATCTTCCTCTTTTGTTTTGTTTTCTTTTCATTATGATGTGTGAGTAGTTTCATACTTGTTAGGGTAGGATAAGGGAAGTTTGAGAGAAGGAAATCTCTCTCACTCTTTCCTTGCCCAACAACTTAATTTGACTCCCGTTAATTGAACCACAATCCGCTCCTTACGGCACCCTATCCTACATGATAGCGGTGATTCCGTAGTGAGACCGGTTGTGGTTGGAGGTTATGGCTAAGAGCCAAGAACGGACGGACAAGCACCAAAAGGAAGAACTTATGCGTTGGAAAGCCTAGCTTATACTCGCAAGTTCCTTCCTAGTCGTGCTAATCCCCGTTGTTGCCGATTACCGTAACACCGATATTAAGAGGGGCAACGAAAGATGTGGGAGACTCCTAACTCAAACTAACTTAATCCTAACCCTAACAAGCTCTCTTTACATATCATTTTAACACTTAGAAAATCACAAACAAATCTGGAAAACTGGACTTAACTCGTTAAAGCACATAGAAAAAGATTCCTATCTCCCTGCGGACGACCCGTACTCAACCGGCTAGCTACAAGCGAAACCGTCTTGATTGCAGTAATTAACTAAAACTTGAACACGCAGAATCTCTACCAATCAAATACTACTGAATACCCAACTGAAATGATGGAGGGCTACAGCTGGTTTTTGGCAAAAAACCTTTAACGTAACGAATTTGATATCGCTGAAGGAACCTGATAGCTTTTTTGAAAATATAGTGGTGAAAACCTTCGCTAAAGAGGTCACTCCCGGTGAAGGGATCTCGGCTCTTTCCTCATGGAATGAGGTCCAGGATATTCTAACTGAATACCGCAATGCAAAACAACAAGTAATCGACTATTGTGAAGTTATTACCCTGATGCAAACTTCTGCCAAGGGGTCACTCCCGGTGAAGGTATCTCGGCCCTTGCCTCGTCGAATGAGGTGCAGGATATTCCAACTGAATACCACTGTGCAAACCAAAAGAAAACGTCCTTGTAATAACACTTTTTAAAACTGTTCCAACAACGTCTAAACAGGTTTGTTTTCCTTTGCATTGATCAGAATCAACGCAGTCCCATCAATTAATCACACCAGAAAAGAACGAAAATAAAATATACGTATATGCCATCCGCATTCGTCATTGGGTCCCGTCATCACCCGTTAGGTTACTTAACTAACGACAGAGCGGGGACTGGACTAGCACGGGTGTAAAACATATACAACATCTACTAGTATATATACCAATATACAATAATCGCTCCAGGCGTGAAAAATGCAACATTACAGAAAAGTAATAAGCATCATAGAACAATACGAATAATCTGGGATCTCTGGGTTTCACAGAGCCGCTGCTGAAACCCGACGTTTCCCTGGTCGTGAGGATAGCCTGTGCAATGAAACCTAGATCCCTACGGGTGCGGCAAGTTACCCGCCAAAACCTGAAGCGAGGCAACCCCTATAGCAAAGTGAATGGACCACCCTGCACTTCACGGAATCCAGTAACTTGAGCACCCCTCCTTGGGTCAACCTGTACCCCCTACGAGTGCGGCGAATAGTCTGCCAATTCTACAGTGAGGCCCTCTGCCTCTCAAAGCCATGAGATGCGGACCCGTTGCCCTCCAGAACCCGGCTATCCGTGCACTCCATCGCGGGGTAAACCTAGTACAGAAATGAAAAATATGTACAACGGGTACATCGACCTCAGCCCGGTCGTGCCTTAAAAGAATATTATATAAAAAGGCAGTGACGTCAGTCCACATGTTGGACGCTCGCTCCACAATATCAAATGTACAAATAAATCCAAACTGTTCTACCATTGCACGCGGCTATCCACCACGATAAATCCGCAACATCACAGCACAACACAGAACATCAACGCGAATGTCACGTTCGCAAACCCGTCTAAAAGAGCTATAGCAATTAGACACGATTTACCGCTCGAATGACATTCACGGTCAGATATATAATGTAAGTACTGTAAACTAGCACGTTTAAAATTCCGATCGACAAAACTTCCCGAAGTGGGCCCCAAGTACAACTACAGTACTCAAACAAAATCTGGGCCCAAACAAAATATTCAAGAAACCACAATTCTTCATGAAAGACACCCAGAAGAAATATGGTGTACTGTTGCCACAAACTGGCGGCGGAACCGCGGCCAAACCATGGTTTGTGCGGCGGTTCCGCGGTAGTATAGTGGAATCGGTGGACCAAATTTCTTCAGTATTCTTAAAAATGCCTGCTCGATTTTCTGAGATGCTCAAAATGATTTTTAGACCAGTTTTAAAAATCGACAGAAACTTTAACATGAAAAGTGCGGTTTTGGAAATTTCGTTCGATCGATGTTTTAAATACGTTAGAACAAGTTAGTAAAGGTTAATGGCGTGGCTCTGATACCATGTAAGTCTACGGTAGGGCCCCGGCCGTCATTCTGACGCCAAATGCGGAACAAAAACTTTTATAACTGGCGCTATAGCATACTATAATCCGGATCTTGCCATTAACGCTAAACTAACAAACTGTAAAGAGGTAGAAAGGCTATACCGATTGATCCGAGTCCTTCGGTCTTTAGCCATCATCCCACGCTCCTCGCGGCAACTCCGATCTCTGGTGTCCTCATCGAGGTGGCACCACGTCAACGGATCTTTAAACGGGCTCCCGCCTCTATACCGAGGCAACTCGGACATCAAGTCTGCTAAAAGAAATGACCAAGATGAAGTAGAGAATGAGTAGAATACTTTGTCTCAAACACCCTAGGGTTCTCATCATATGAGAGGGTTAGGGTGGAGGTTAAAGAAGATGCTAAGGATTGGAAATTGTGAACTCAAGAAAACTATCAAGAGAGCAAGAACTCAAGCATAATCACTTGTGGTTATTTCTTTTGTGAGTAGATATATATGGTTTGTGTAAAGAAAATATCTCAAAAAATATCTCCCCAAAAATATCTCCACAAAACCTAAAATATCTATACACAAAAGAAAACACAATTAATTCTATCATGACTCACTTAGTGACTCATTAGCATGAGTCACTAATGAACATGCTAGAAGAAATGTGTCGCCAAGAATGAGTCACACTTTCCAAAATCCATTTAATCATTTAATCAAAAATGATTAACCCAAAAAAATGTATCTTCTAAAATATTCTCGTAACGGATTACGAGAATACCCCTTACCTGTATATACAGATACCTGTATCCGTATTCCGACCGAATACGAATACGAGAGACTAAAATATTCTGACTCAATATAATACTTGGATCCGGCTTAAACCAAAGTCCACCAGTATTATCTGTCCGAAATATGACACGTGCACAAGTGGACGTGCATTTTCGAACCCTGCCATAAAACCATACGGCCTCTACAACGTTTCGCCCGAACTTGGGAAACTATCTGTGGGGGACACTAAAGACTCGTCAGTACCCTGGCAGTGGGTTTAACCACAAGCACGTCAGCGGCACTAGCTGTGCGTAACGGTTGCTCATGTACTGACCGAAAGGGAAGCTGATGAGCGAACTCATCGTGGAACCCTTCTGAGCCTATTAGTGAAAAAATACATACAATCCGGTCCGTTCGTCTATGAGCATCGCATATCGGGCCTAGGGGGCTGGTAACGTCAGACCCTCAATAGCGGTATAAGTCGTGTCGGAGAGCAGTCCTGAACACCCTGAGAAACTACTGGAATACTTACCAGTAACTCTCACCTGCCTTGGCCAAGGACTTGGTGTAATGGCTTTCCTAGACACAGCGCGATCTCACCCCCAATACCGGGAGAGACGAATCCCCTGCCGATCCGCTCACTTGCCTCCATGTGGCTCGGGACTGTACCCAACTAAAACCTGTTTGCATAACTCCTTTGAGTCGTGGTAGGGTAGTAATCAAACCACGGTGGGAACTCACACGAGACAAATGACGACCTCAGGTCGATGAACTAACCTGTACATATGTCACCAGGGAACTGCTATGTGACGCTAGGTATAAATACCAACTAACAGGTTCCCGGAGAGTCCTGTCCGGTGTACTTGTTAGTTGTATGTATGCCCTAGAGGCCAGTATTGTACAGATGATGTATATTATACTGGATGCTTGGACATATATAGAGATGACTTTCTTGCTCGATATGATAGTATGCTATCTGGTTGCTCTTTATCTTAACATGTACACTTGTCACTTTAAACTGTCTTATAGTTACATGTTGGTAAAGCCCTTAGGATGTGTACTTGACTACCTGGACTATGATGCAGATCATACTAGTGGGGACATGGTAGTCCATAGGTACATCCTTCAAGGTCCCTAGTCATGGGTGTATCGAGACGGGGCATCGATATACCAGTGTAGACTAGCGTATACGCTTCTCGACCCATGAGATGGGCGATGGATGATCCCATATCCATTGGTGTTTGACATCAGAGATGGTATACGGGTGCTCAGTGGAGACTGGGTACACTGGACGGACTCGCCGAGAACTCCCAGATGGTATTATACCTCACGTCAGATGGCAGTTCTCAGGTGACACTTGTACTGGTTAGTCTGTAGACTCGAGATCGTCATAGAGTCTTGTGTGATTCCCACTGTTCTTTGATCTCCACCTTACCACGTCCATGAGGGCATGCAAAACGGTGGTCTTTGGGTACAGTCCCGAGTCCCATGGAGGCAATGAACGATAGGAGGGGTTTCGTCTCTCCCGGTATTGGGGGTTGATGTTGCGCTGTGCTCGATTGGCTGTAACAGGGAAGTCCCTGGCCAGGGCTGATCAGAGATTTGCTGGTAAGTGTTACCAGTAGTTTCTCGACCCGTTATGAGCCTCACATCGGCATGACTTATCGGTTACTGGGGTCTGACGTTTACCACCCCTAGACTTGATATGCGACATATCAGACGAACAGACCGGACTGTACGGTAAGTGTTACTGGTTGGATTCACAGGAGTGTGAGCGGGCTAACTCGTCGATCTTCTGATCGCTCAATACCCGGGTGGCCGTTACGTTTAGCAGACCGCTTGCGGCTTGTGGATGCTTGATATGATCATCATTTGCTACCGGCGTATTGACGAGTCTTTAGAGTCCTACATAGAAGTTTCCTGGCTCAAGCGAAACGAAATAGGAGCGCATATGAGATATGTGCGGGACTGAGAATAATGCGTGTATGTGATACCGTATTTCATTCTCGCGATGAATGTTTTGATTGGTTGTATGCGATATAAACTAGTTATCGAATGGAAGATTGATTCGATGAGTCGACACATTGAATACTAGTCGGTTATGTGCGACATGACCGGATCATTGAATCAAGTGTTGATTTAATGATTTAATGTATAATTATATATTTGATATATTACTTTGCATTAACTAGTATTGGTTCACTTTAAAAGGTTTTTCTCACTTGATGTGCACATTGTATATGTGATATATTTTTTTGTACACTTGATTGTATCATGTTTGATGATACATGTTTACTTGGCTTTGTGTAAAGACTTATACCATGGTTATGATAATGATTAGGGTTTTGATTTTATCAATTATTTATTTATCCATTCTTTTTGAGAAATAGATAAAAGAAAACAAAATGGTTTCTTTTTATCATGAAGCTTGTTGAAGCTTCATGAAGCTTTGACTAAAGTGACCATTTTGTCTTCATCCTTAACCCTAACCATTCCCACTAACCATGGTCTATTCTCTACACCTAACCAAGGTTAGAAGATGATAAGTATTCATTTTATTATTCTTTTCAAAAATAACTTATCATATTCTATCTTCTTCATCATCTTCTTCTTCAAGAAAAAGCTTGCCACCTTTAATGGCATCTTGAGCAAAAGTGTGAGAAATCCAATTCTAAAGTGAACCCACCTCCTATTTCTTCACCCTCTACCTCTTGCCAAGTAGTATAGGGTGTTTTCTTCACAAGTTTCACAACTTGGTGAAGTTGGAGCTTGATCTTGTGTAACCTCGACGTAGATCATCTTCGGCATCGTAGCCGACGACTTGTCCGCTCATTTCTCCGATGAAGCCGATGCTAGAGTCCGAGATCCGACTAGGACAGCGAGAGGACGTCTACGTGGAGCTAAGAAAGTGGAGAACCGGATCTACAAAGGTTGTAGCTTCTCACTTTTAGTTAAGTTGTTAACTAGCTTATCTTTTCGTCTAAAATTCTAGTTAACGATCCGTATTAGGGTTTCTCGGCACTCGTAAAATTTGAAATTGGCATGGTTGATGCCTTGTGAGACTTCATTAGCGTGCCTAGGAACCCTACAGTGGTATCAGAGCCTAGCTAGAGCCTTAGGCGATGCTTAGACGATGTTCGAAACCCGATCGAAACCGAAACCCTAAAACCAAATCGCTCTCCGGACTTTTTCTAGAAACTGGGTTTTTTCCATATTAAAAATGCTTAAAAAATTCAGCAGGAAGTTATAAGAATTACGGTGCAAAATTGGACAAATGATGCCTCCAACCTGCGGTGGAACCGCGGCAGAAGCCTAGCTTCTGCGGCGGTTCCCCGGCGACATGATGACGTCAGCCCTCCAAATTTGCACAGTAATTCCTAATTTACAATGCTGAGTTTTATGGGAATTTTTAATATTTATTCAAGAGTTGAATTTTCTGGGGTGTTTTGGGTGTTCGCTGATTCGATCGGATTATCAGACTTTGTCTATGTGGCTTTCCGGATATTTTGGAATATGTTAAAAAGTTCGACCGGATGTAAATACCCAATCTTTCCCCTGCCGGAAAATATCCAAGTGTTGGATTTTTCTGTGGTTTAAGGACGTTCTGAGTAGTGCAAGTAACGTGATGGTCCCTCTAGAAGACAACAAACCATAACTCGATTATGTGACCGTCTTGAACTGCCCTTTGAACCTTCGGGTTTGGGGCAGTACGGCGTGCCACATGTGAGGCGTTGGCTTGACCCTTCTACGGCTGGACCGTTGGTACTGAGGCATGAAATGAATGTCTTTGAACCTATTTCATGTGTTGAACGGTTCCGGGAAAACTTGGGTGTTCGAATGTTCGATCGGAAAGTTTAATATTTTCTATTTATCCGGAATGGGATACAATAATTAGAATTCACAAACAGTTATGAGATAACTGAATGAATGTTATAAATCTAGCGGTTTACTCTCACAAGATATTGAAAAGAGTTTTCGGTAATGAGACTAAAATGCGGGGTTTATAATTGTTAGGCATGTGATGTCTAAGTATTTCATTTGATCAGGCATGCGATGTCTATAGAGGTTGCGGATTCCAATTGTTGTAGTCTTACACTTTCTTTTCTATGACCATAAGTATAATATGTGATATCGCTGGTTTCATTGCAATATGTCAACGACAATTGGGATGCGCATATTTACTTACATTGATGACATGTTATGTTATGTGTTGCTGGATATGTTATATTGGATTGTCGTGTTTGAATAGCCGGGGTTTTTTATGTGAGATGAGTGTTTTTCATTTTTATTCATGTAAAAACTTGTATGTAATATTCTTTTATTGGGGCACTTCCAGGTTGCGGAAGTTGTCACCCTTTGTATATTATTTACTTTTCCGCATTAGGATAGACCCAAGGAGGGGAGCACAAGTAACCGGGTTCTAGGGTCCAGTGGGAGACCATCTCGAGGAGTCGAGTCCGGGTCTCCTAACCCTAGAATTGGTAGGGTTGCTTGCCGCTCTCGTAGGGGTTTAGGGGTGTGGGATTGGCTATTCATCACGACCGTGGAATCCATGTTTTATACTGGCTCGTATTGAAAACACGGACGTCCTAGTATTTCCAATGTTTCATATGTTTCTTCTGCTGCGATATCTGTGATGTGATCATGTGATGTTCTGTGATAGATACAGTATATAGTATATATGATATATTATATAGACGTTACTTATATTTTTCACCCGCACTAGCCCTGCCCTGCTCTGTCGTTAGTTACCTAACCTAACGGTGCACGAAGGGACATCCAGACGAATGCGGATGGCATAAGTGTACGTCGTATTTATTTATGATGTTTAGGTATTTAAATGATGGGACTTCATTAATGTGATTAATGAAAGAAAAGAAACCTAAGATGTTGTAGAATCAAATTTTAAACAAAACAGGTAGCTACAGTTCTTGCTTTGCATAGCGGTATATATGATATACCCAGCACCTTATTCGATGAGGAAAGGACCGAGATTCCTTCACCGGGAGTGACTCCTTTAGCAATAACTGGCAGATGCTACACACTCGGTTTGTCTTTTGATTGCTTCTATAGTTTCTGCTCTGCACAGTGATATATATGATATATCCCGCACCTCATTCGACGAGGAAAGGGCCGACGATCCCTTCACCGGGAGTGACCCCTTTAGCAAAACTAGAAAAGCCTCAAAATCACTCCATTTTAAAACTTCATTTGATTCTACAACGATATCAAGTTCATTACGCAATAGGTTTTCAGAAAAACCTGTCGTAGACCTCCGTCATTTCAGATAAGTTGCATATAGTATTCGTGCTACATTTATTGGCTTTCGTCAAGGTGTAGTGTGCGGTAGCTATGTGCTGCTTATCTGCTGCATATGATGCGACTGGGTTAGGGTAGTCGTACGGCTTTGTTGGCTTTCGTCAAGGGTCGTGCGGGTGGGTTTAATTCAGTCAAGAAATGTACGGGTTGAACTTGACTAGCGGGCTGTGGTTTGTTGGCTTTCGTCAAGGTCATAGCACGCTAGGGGCAAAAGCATTATCGGGAATTTCAAGTGTTGAAATTTGCAATGAGATTGCATACCTTCTATGAGATAGTTGGATCCCGCTACCCACTGCGAGTAAGAGTTACTCCTGGGAGAGTTTTACACATTACAATTAGCCGATCAAGTAGGTGTCAAGAAAGGTGTCAACGGGGTTACGCCTCTGGGAAAACGAGGTTTACTTTAATTAGGTCCGTGCGAAAGCACGGGGAACCTCCCTCAAAGTACCGGCACTGGCCTGGCTGAAAGATCGACGAAGTTGTAAGGTGTAATTAATCCCGGCTAGTCTTTCCTTTTAAAGGTTTGAAGGAAGATTTGATAAAAACCAGTGGGAGCCATCCTGATTAGATAAGATAATAACCAATCTGATCTTGCAAGAGCATACGCTAAAGTGTTTTCTTCTCTCTCTCTCCAGGTAGCGACCATGTCATGCCCTAATAAAGATAATAATATGGATGTATTGACAAAACCCGCATGTTTTACTGTGCTGGAGAACGTTGGTTCCGTTCTTTCTTATAAGAGTTATAGGAATGAACAGGACATAGGGGAATACCAGGATTCCCATGCCACCCGAATGAAGAAAGTACATGTTGATGCATTTTCTTCGGGTGTGTTCATTACAGAGAACTGTTTCTCCATTTGCTCTACGTCCTGGGTATTAGATACCGGGTCAGGATCCCATATATGTAATCAGTTACATGGGCTTAAGAAAGGTAGAGAACTTGGAGAAGGTGATAAAGACATTAGAGTTGGAAATGGTGCAATTGTTGCAGCTAAGACTGTCGGGGAATATCACCTTGTATTACCAACTGGTAATACATTGGTTCTGAACGAATGCTATTACATGCCGAACCTGATATGCAACATTATATCGGTTTCTTTGTTGAGTAAAGAGGGATATAATTTTGTATTACAGGATAATGTTATGAACATTTTCCGTAACCAAAAGTTGGTTGGATCAGGCACATTGTGCAATGGCATTTATGTTCTAAATCAATCAACAGTTCTGAGCATAACGAACACACACAAGAGGAAGAGTTCAGAACTGAACGAATCCTTCTTATGGCATTGTAGACTGGGTCACATCAATGCAACACGACTAGCTAAGTTGCATAAGGATGGATATTTGAAACCATTCGAATTTTCATCTTATGACACTTGCCAGTCATGTCTCAAAGGCAAGATGACCAAAACTCCGTTTACGGGACACGGAGAAAGAGTTACCGAACTCTTGGGACTGATACATAGTGATGTATGCGGTCCCATGTCTACACATGCCAGGGATGGTTCTTCGTACTTCATTACATTCACTGACGATCTCTTAAGATACGGACATGTGTACTTGATAAGACACAAGACTGAAGCTTTTGAGAAATTTAGAGAATATAAACAAGAAGTCGAGAACCAAACCGGAAAAAGTATTAAAATCCTTCGATCTGATCGAGGAGGTGAATACTTAAGCAATGAATTCCTGGACTTCCTAAAAGAGAATGGGATTCTCTCTCAGCTGACTCCTCCATATACACCACAGCACAACGGTGTATCAGAACGGAGGAACCGCACCCTATTAGATATGGTGCGCTCTATGATGAGCACAGCTGAGTTACCTATTTCCTTCTGGGGGTATGCGCTTGAGACAGCCATACATCTATTGAATATGGTCCCCACCAAATCAGTGCCTACCACTCCATATGAGATATGGAAAGGGAAGAGACCATGTCTTAACTATGTTAAGATATGGGGTTGTCCAGCCTATGTCAAACAACAAAATCCGGACAAACTCGAGGCACGGTCTGTTCTATGCAAATTTATAGGATATCCCAAAAATTCACATGGGTATATCTTCTACCACCCAGAGGAACAAAGAGTGTTTGTTTCTCGGCATGCCACCTTTTTAGAAAAGGAATTTCTTGAAAAAGAGATTAGTGGTCATGAGGTAGAACTGGAAGAGGTTCCAGCTACAGAAGCTACAACAGAAGATCTGGTGGAACCAGAGGATTCAATAGTTCCCAATGAACCCCAGCCACTCCGCCGATCTAGTAGGGTTCCTCGCCAACCGGAGAGATACTACGGTTTTCTCATGGATGGTGGGAGCGAGGATTGCATCATGGAGGATGATGATGTAAGTCCACGTTGCGACCCCCGGTTCTTACGGGGAGGAGGAAACGGTATAAAAATCAAATTTTGGCGCATGGGGCAACATGGACTAAACAAAGTCGGGATCTTTTCTAAACTAAACTAGCAAACTTGCTAAAGAGAGTTAGCTACTCGGAAAGATGGTTATACCTAAACTTGAACTCCTTCTTCTTGAAACCTTGTAGAGGTTGATGGTTCTCTTCTCGTCGCCTTCTTCCGTCGAAGATGGATCCACCTGAGGGTTCAACCTTCGGGCTCTTTCTCGAACTTTGAGTGAACTAGAATCTCCGGCTTGCTAAACCCTTGATCCTAGAGTGAGTAAAGAGTGTCTAAGGGGTGCTTTTCTTTTAAGGAGAGGGATTCTCAACACATGAGAAGGATTCTCCTTTGGCTAGAGGAAGAAGAAGATGAAGTGAGGAGAGAGAATGATTATGATAGAATGAGCTTTCTTTTTCCTTTTTGCAACCATATCAAAAGAAAAAGAATTATCTAATTAGTAATAATAATTCAAATGAGAATAGTTGATGGTTGTTTTGGAATGACCACTATCATACTTCATTAAATGAATGTTGGCAAGAATCAAGGAGCATCCTTCCAAAATAATGATGATGGTCAAACATTCAACCATGGTCAACAAGTCAACCATGGTCAACAAGTCAACAAAACCAACCATAACATAATTTCATTTAATTACTATTATTAATAGATATCTCACTAATTCATTAGGGTTTGGAAAAAAGACGACTGTCAACTGTGCATGCGCACCCGTTCCGAAACCCTAATGAAAAATCTCTTCTTCCGCCTCAAACAACTGTGCATACACACCTGTATTCTCGTTCTGAGGAACAAGAATACCGAGAGATAAAAGCAACCCCAAAACATATACCAGTATCTGGCTCAAACCAGAGCCCGCCAGTATAATCCGTCCGGACTCCAAACGTGCACAAGTGCGCGGATGGGAACGAACCCTGCCGCAAAACCATGCGACCTCTACTCTGTTTTGCCCAGAGGCGAATACCCTCTGAGTGGGACTCTAAAGACTCGATACTATGCTGGCAGTGGGTTTAACCATAGACCGCAAGCGGCACTAGCTGTGCGTAACGGTCCCCAGGTAGATGCCGACAAGAAGGCTGACGAGGTGAACTCCTACTGAGTCTGAATGTGACAGTCTCCGTACAGTCCGGTCTGTTCGTCTGATACATCGCATGTCGGGCCTAGGGGGCGGTAAAACGTCAGTCCCCTAATAGCGGTACAAGTCGTGTCGGAGTGAAGCCCAAAACACCCTAAGATAACACTGGAAGCCTACCAGTATATCTCGCTTGCCCTGGCCAGGGACTACTCGTGTAATGGCTCTCCTAGACACAGCGCGATGTCAACCCCCAATACCGGGAGAGACGAATCCTGTCTAACCGTCACTGCCTCCAAGTGCTTCGGGACTGCACCCAACCACTACCTGTTTGCACGACTCTTTTGAGCCGTGGTAGGGTAGTGATCAAAGTGCAGTGGGAACACACTTGAGGCGAAGTGCCAGTGTCAAGTCAACGGACTAAGCTGTACTCATGTCACCTGGGAACTGATAACTGACGATAGGTATAATACCAACCTGTCAGTTCCCGACGAGTCCTATCCAGTGTACTCGTAACCTAACGAGCACCCGTATACTATCTCCAGTACGACGTACTGATGGCTGTGGGACAGACCATCTCCCACACTGGGATGAGAAGCGCATACGCTAGTCTACTCCGGAGTATCGATGCCCTTTCTCGATAGTCCTGCGACTAGGGACCTGTATAAGGATGTGCTTATAGATTACCCAGCCCCCACTAGTGTGACTGCCATCACAACGCTGGTAATCAAGCAAAGATCCTAAGGGCTCCACTAATGCGTATAAGTGATATACTGAAATAAACACAAGTACACATTGAAGTAGAAACAAACCAAGTAGCATACTACTATATTGAGCAAGATTGTTTATACAAGGTGAATATCCCAAGCTTCCATCAAGTAATATACAAACTAGTATGATACAGTAATGGCCTCTAGGGCATATACACTAACAATCTCCCACTTGCACTAAGGCCATGTACTGGCGTATCGAAGACCTATCATCTCGATCAGCCGCTCGAACTGAGTCTGGGGTAGGGCCTTGGTGAATGGATCTGCAGTGTTTTCTTCTGAAGCAACCCTCCGAACCTCGATCTCCTTGCGATCCACGATCTCCCTGATCAGGTGATACCGCCTCAAGATGTGCCTGGATCTCTGATGGGACCTGGGTTCCTTCGCTAAAGCTATAGCCCCGTTGTTGTCGCAATACAGAGGTATTGGGTCAACAATGGACGGAACCACCTGAAGTTCTTTCAAGAACTTCCTTATCCAGACAGCTTCTTTTGCGGCATCAGATGCAGCGATGTATTCCGCTTCCATAGTCGAGTCTACAACGGTTTCTTGTTTGGAACTCTTCCAACACACCGCCCCTCCATTGAGGGTAAAGACAAAACCCGACATGGACTTGGAATCATCCTTGTCACTCTGGAAGCTGGAGTCAGCAAAGGCCTCGATCTGGAGGTCTTTTCCGCCATACACCAAGAACATCTCCTTAGTCCTTCTCAGGTACTTGAGAATGTTCTTTACTGCTATCCAATGTTTCTCCCCAGGGTTTGACTGATACCGGCTTACTACACTCAGTGCATAAGCTACATCCGGTCTGGTACACAACATCGCATACATTATAGAGCCTACCGCAGAAGCGTAAGGTATAATAGACATGCGATCCCTCTCCAAATCAGTCTTGGGAGACATCTCTTTAGAGAGGGTGATCCCGTGACAAGCCGGTAGGTTACCGCGCTTGGAATCTTCCATACTGAATCTTTTCAGTACGGTGTCGATGTACCTGGACTGTGAAAGTCCTAATATCCTCTTGGATCTATCACGATGGATCCGGATCCCCAGGATGTATGAGGCATCACCCAGGTCTTTCATGGAGAACCTGTGTGACAAGAAACCCTTGACAGATTGTAGCATAGGAATGTCATTTCCTATTAAGAGAATGTTATCCACGTATAAAACGAGGAATACTACAGTTCTCGCTACAAATCTACTATAGATGCATGGTTCATCTGGATTTTTGATAAAGCCAAATTCCTTGACCGTCTCATCAAAATAGATGTTCCAACTCCGTGATGCCTGCTTTAGTCCATAGATGGACTTAAGCAACTTGCACACCTTTCCGCTGCTCCCACTCTGAATGAAACCCTCTGGCTGATCCATATAGACACACTCCTCTAAATTTCCATTTAGAAAAGCGGTTTTTACGTCCATCTGTCAAATCTCATAATCGTGGAAGGCAGCAATGGCAAGAAGGATCCGAATGGATTTCAGCATAGCCACTGGAGAAAAGGTTTCGTCATAGTCCAAGCCAGGTCTTTGACGGAAACCCTTTGCTACAAGTCTAGCTTTATAGGTCTCAACCGGTCCATCTACACCAATCTTCCTTTTGAAGATCCACTTGCATCCTACGGGTTTAACCCCGTCTGGAGCAATGTCCAACGTCCATACTTTGTTGGTGTACATGGACTCCATTTCGGTCCGCATTGCATCCAGCCATTTTACCGAGTCAACGCTCTGAACGGCCTGCTGGAAGCTAGTAGGCTCATCATAATCTATGATGCAATCCCCTCTATCCCCGTCTATGAGAAAACCGTAGTATCTCTCGGGCGGATGAGACTGCCTACTACTCCTGCGGAGCGGCGTAGGAATGTCCTGTTCATTTGAACCCTCTGGTTCTTCTAAGCTTTCAGTAATAGTCTGTGGTTCTGGAATTTCTTCCAGTTCTACTGCGCTCCCACATGATTCTTTTTCTAAGAACTGGTGTTCTAGAAAGTGGGCATGACGAGAAACAAGAACTTTTTGTTCCTCTTCGTAGTAGAAGAGATATCCCTTGGAATTCTTTGGATATCCCACAAACTTACACAGTACTGAGCGTGCCTCGAGCTTGTCCGCATGCTGCTTTTTAACAAAAGCTGGACTTCCCCAAGTCTTAATGTGACTGAGATGGGGTCTCTTCCCACACCACATCTCATATGGTGTAGTAGGCACAGTCTCAGTAGGAACTCGGTTCAAAAGGTACGCAGCTGATTCTAGCGCATACCCCCAGAATGATCGCGGTAACTCAGCGTTACTCATCATGGACCGTACCATATCCAATAGGGTTCGGTTCCGTCTCTCCGATACACCGTTGTGTTGCGGAGTGTATGGAGGAGTAAGCTGAGAGAGAATTCCATTCTCTTTTAAGTAATTCAGGAACTCGGCAGTTAAGTATTCTCCACCTCGATCCGATCTTAGAATCTTGATACTTTTGCCGGTCTGTTTTTCCACTTCATTCTTATATTCCTGGAACTTTTCAAAAGCTTCGGACTTATGTTTCATTAAGAAGACATAACCGTATCTTGAAAAATCATCCGTAAAAGTAATGAAGTAAGAATAACTGCTTCGCGCATGTGTAGATATTGGACCGCACACATCGCTGTGTACGAGTCCCAAGAGCTCGCTCGCTCTTACTCCGTGTCCAGTGAACGGAGTCTTTGTCATCTTTCCTTTGAGACAGGATTGACAAGTGGCATACGATTGATATTCGAACGGATCCAAATATCCTTCTGTATGTAACTTAGTCAACCTTCTCTCATTGATGTGACCCAGTCTACAATGCCATAAGAAAGTCTGATTGATATCTGGAGACTTTCTTTTGTGTGTATTCTGGACATTGAAAATCTGTGGCTGGTTTAATACGTATATACCATTGCTCAGTGTACCTGACCCAATCAGAACTTGATTAAGGTGAATGTTAACAACATTACTTACAAACGCAAATTCATAACCTTCTTTAGAAACCAAAGATACAGAAATGATATTACAAGTTGCGTTGGGTACAAAAAAGCAATTACGCAAAACCAAAACATGCCCATCTGACATTCCCAGGTGATAGTCCCCCACGGCTTTAGCATCCATGCTAGCTCCGTTCGCAACTCTGAGGGTCATGTCACCTGCCTTCAAAACCCTACGGTTTCTCAACGCCTGCAAGGAATTACAGATATGAGATCCTGATCCGGTATCCGATACCCAGGAAGTAGAGTTTATAGAAAGACAGTTTTCAATAACATACACACCTGAAGCTGAAGCCGCAACCTGCTTCAGTTCCTGTGTCCTGGCCTTCCAAGCCCTGCAATCCTTTTTCCAGTGTCCACTCTTGTGACAATAGAAGCATTCTTCTTTACCAACAAGCTTCCCCGCAATCTTTGTTGCCTTTTCCTTTCCCTTCGTACCCACTTTACTAACACCGCCTCTTGGTTTGGCGGGGGCTTTCTTCCTCTTTCCCTTGGCTTTCGCCTTGGACCTAGAGGAGGAAGATCCTCCTACAAACAAAGTGGGTGTTTCCCTACCCTTCTACAGGGTGCCCTCTGCGCTCCTCAGCATGTTGAGGAGTTCTGAAAGTTCAACTTCCTTTTCTTGTAAGTTGAAGTTCAGTATAAACTGGGCGTAAGTGGATGGAAGGGACTGGAGAATTAAATCTGTATAGAGTTCACTGTCCAACGTGGTCCCAAGTTCCGCGAGCTCCTCAGTGTAGCCAATCATCTTAAGCACGTGGTCCGCTACCGATGATCCGACGGCCAACTTTGTCGAAAATAACTTCTTCGACACTTCGTATATTGCGATACGAGACTGCTCTCCATACAGTTCTTTTGTATGGAGAAATATGGACTCCAAGTCCATATTGTCGTGCCTCCTCTGGTGATCGTTGTCCATAGAGGCAAGCATGAGGCACCTGGCCTTCACGCAATCAATCTCCCAAGTCTTACGGATTTCCTTATCCGCAACGCTGGAGGTGGGACCTGGGACGGGGGGAGCTTTGGTGGTAAGAAGATACCCCAGCTTGTCGTAAGTGATTGCCATTTTGACATTCCTGAGCCAATCTTTGTAGTTTGGCCCTGTCAGTATGTTTTTATCTAGAAGTAACTTAAGTCCAGTCATTTCGATTTGGTCGCTGCAGGGGGAGAGAAGAAACACTTAGCACGATGCTCTTGCAAGTTTAGAATGGTTTTTAATTTGTCTAAACAGGATGGCTCCCACTGTCTCTCGAATCGCTCCTCAAACCACAAAGGAAGAATTAGCCGGGATCAATCCCACCGTACAATACTTGCTTAACCGTTCAGCCAGGCCGGTGTCGGTACTTCGAGGGAGGTTTTCCAACGCTTTTGCGAAGTTCCTTAATTTAAGAACCTCTTTTCCCTGGGGGCGTAGCCCCGCTAACACCTTTCTAGGCACCTACTAGGTTTATAGCATTGATCGTTTAGTGAGAAATTTCCCGAGGAGTAGCATATACTCACAGTAGGATCGGGATCCAAATATCATCGCGTGACGAAAATGAAGGAATCCTACCATAATCATCACACTCCAAATGGTATGCAAATCTAGCAAGTTTCAGTACTTATGAAACTCCCGATGTGGATTTTTGCCCCATGCTCTTATGACCTTGACTTTGGCCAAAATATCATAAGTCACATGTCAAGTTCTACCCGTCACTTTCCAGGTTAATTTGGATCCATCCGTACATACCCTTGACTTTGGCCAAAATGGCAGCACGACTGTCCCAAACCAACGCATCTATCTATGCTACACATGAACACCCAATAGCTACCAATCACTATGCCTTGACTTTGGCCAAAATACACAGCTTGAATACTATTGCCTATTCATGCGAAACGACGGAGGGCTACGAATGGTTTTGGTAAAACCGTGAACGTAGTGAACTTGATATAATCGATGGAACGAGATAGCTTTTAGAAGGAGTGGCTCAAGCTCCGCTTTTAAAAGTTAGTTTTGAAAAGAACCGAGTGGTTTTTCGAAAGTGTTCCAACGATTTTAACTTGGTTTATTATCTTGCATTAGTTCTTTTAATGCGTGATATTCTTGCATTAGTTCTTTTAATGCGTCCCATCATTTAATCCTACCATTGCAGAAAACAACCAAAATATGACGTACGCTTATGCCATTCGCATTCGCCACGGGGTCCCGTCATCACTCGTTAGGTTACTTAACTAACGACAGAGCGGAGGCTGGGCTAGCGCGGCTGTAAAACATAAGCAACGCCTAAATATAAAGCAATGATAGACATTACAGATCACAGATGAATACATTGGATATACTAGCAATTCGCAATCCGTTCGAGCCTGCAACGAAAAGCGGATTACACGGTCGCGGTGAATAGCAAATACCCCACCCAAGACCCCTACGGGTGCGGCAAACTACCCGCCAAGAACTCGGCAGTTTGTGCACCCCTCCATGGGTCTATCCTAGGAGCAAAAACAGTAAAAAGAATTATACAATGACGGCTACAACCCCGACCCGGTTGTGCGGCCATACAAATAATATTACATCAATTTACATTTACAATGAATGAAAGAAAAACAAAAGCTCATCTCACATCCACCCCGGCTATTCACCCACGACAGTCCAACACATTCATATACACATTCCAATATCAAACACAGATCACAGAGATGTATAACCCCGACTAATCGACTTATAGCGATTAGCCGACGTTCAATACATACAAACATCACAGATATAACCATCATAGTCAAAGTGCAGTGAAGTTCGGAAAAAAATACGGAATTATAGGACCCCAAAAGTAAATTTCTGTTCTGGAAAATCTGGGCACATATAATATATCTTAAAAATCCCAAAACCCTACCAGAAGAACACTGCACTAAAAACGATCACAAGAGGAAAGAAAACGGCGGCGGTTCCGCGGCCTTAGCCACCTATTGCCGCGGAACCGCGGCGCTTTAAGGGAATCATGCGATCGTTTTTCTTGGGTGTTCTCACAAAACCCTGAGCCGATTTTAGGTGTATAACAAATCTTGTTTTGACCAGAAAAAAATTTAACAGAAACTTAGGGTTTTGGTTTTTCCGGTTTTGCGATTTTTCGGTTCCGAATTTCGTTACACTTCACTACCAAGCTAGTTTAAGTTTAGTTAGGCTCTGGTACCACTGTAAGTCCACGTTGCGACCCCCGGTTCTTACGGGGAGGCGGAAACGGTATAAAAATCAAATTTTGGCACATGGGGCAATATAGACTAAACAAAGTCGGGATCTTTTCTAAACTAAACTAGCAAACTTGCTAAAGAGAGTTAGCTACTCGGAAAGATGGTTATACCTAAACTTGAACTCCTTTTTCTTGAAACCTTGTAGAGGTTGATGGTTCTCTTCTCGTCGCCTTCTTCCGTCGAAGATGGATCCACCTGAGGGTTCAACCTTCGGGCTCTTTCTCGAACTTTAAGTGAACTAGAATCTCCGGCTTGCTAAACCCTTGATCCTAGAGTGAGTAGAGAGTGTCTAAGGGGTGCTTTTCTTTTAAGGAGAGGGATTCTCAACACATGAGAAGGATTCTCCTTTGGCTAGAGGAAGAAGAAGATGAAGTGAGGAGAGAGAATGATTATGATAGAATGAGCTTTCTTTTTCCTTTTTGCAACCATATCAAAAGAAAAAGAATTATCTAATTAGTAATAATAATTCAAATGAGAATAGTTGATGGTTGTTTTGGAATGACCACTATCATACTTCATTAAATGAATGTTGGCAAGAATCAAGGAGCATCCTTGCAAAATAATGATGATGGTCAAACATTCAACCATGGTCAACAAGTCAACCATGGTCAACAAGTCAACAAAACCAACCATAACATAATTTCATTTAATTACTATTATTAATAGATATCTCACTAATTCATTAGGGTTTGGAAAAAAGACGACTGTCAACTGTGCATGCGCACCCGTTCCGAAACCCTAATGAAAAATCTCTTCTTCCGCCTCAAACAACTGTGCATACACATCTGTATTCTCGTTCCGAGGAACAAGAATACCGAGAGATAAAAGCAACCCCAAAACATATACCAGTATCTGGCTCAAACCAGAGCCCGCCAGTATAATCCGTCCGGACTCCAAACGTGCATAAGTGCGCGGATGAGAACGAACCCTGCCGCAAAACCATGCGACCTCTACTCTGTTTTGCCCAGAGGCGAATACCCTCTGTGTGGGACTCTAAAGACTCGACACTACGCTGGCAGTGGGTTTAACCACAGACCGCAAGCGGCACTAGCTGTGCGTAACGGTCCCCAGGTAGATGCCGACAAGAAGGCTGACGAGGTGAACCCCATTTGAACTCCTACTGAGTCTGAATGTGACAGTCTCCGTACAGTCCGGTCTGTTCGTCTGATACATCGCATGTCGGGCCTAGGGGCGGTAAAACGTCAGTCCCCTAATAGCGGTACAAGTCGTGTCGGAGTGAAGCCCAAAACACCCTGAGATAACACTGGAAGCCTACCAGTATATCTCGCTTGCCCTGGCCAGGGACTACTCGTGTAATGGCTCTCCTAGACACAGCGCGATGTCAACCCCCAATACCGGGAGAGACGAATCCTGTCTAACCGTCACTGCCTCCAAGTGCTTCGGGACTGCACCCAACCACTACCTGTTTGCATGACTCTTTTGAGCCGTGGTAGGGTAGTGATCAAAGTGCAGTGGGAACACACTTGAGGCGAAGTGCCAGTGTCAAGTCAGCGGACTAAGCTGTACTCATGTCACCTGGGAACTGATAACTGACGATAGGTATAATACCAACCTGTCAGTTCCCGACGAGTCCTGTCCAGTGTACTCGTAACCTAACGAGCACCCGTATACTATCTCCAGTACGATGTACTGATGGCTGTTGGACAGACCATCTCCCACACTGGGATGAGAAGCGCATACGCTAGTCTACTCCGGAGTATCGATGCCCTGTCTCGATAGTCCTGCGACTAGGGACCTGTATAAGGATGTGCTTATAGATTACCCAGCCCCCACTAGTGTGACTGCCATCATAACGCTGGTAATCAAGCAAAGATCCTAAGGGCTCCACTAATGCGTATAAGTGATATACTGAAATAAACACAAGTACACATTGAAGTAGAAACAAACCAAGTAGCATACTACTATATTGAGCAAGATTGTTTATACAAGGTGAATATCCCAAGCTTCCATCAAGTAATATACAAACTAGTATGATACAGTAATGGCCTCTAGGGCATATACACTAACAGATGACCCAACTAGCTTCGAGCAGGCCATCACGAGTAGGGACTCAGTGAAATGGCTGGATGCAATGCGGTCCGAGATGGAATCCATATACACCAACAAAGTATGGACTATGGAAGTTGCTCCTGAAGGGGTAAAACCCATTGGGAGCAAGTGGATCTTCAAGAAAAAACTTGGTGTAGATAGGAAAGTGGAGACTTTCAAAGCCAGACTTGTTGCAAAGGGTTTTCGTCAAAGAACAGGTGTGGATTATGACGAAACCTTTTCTCCAGTGGCTATGCTTAAATCCATCCGGATCATGCTTACCATCGCTGCATATCATGACTACGAAATCTGGCAAATGGATGTTAAGACCGCCTTTCTAAATGGTGATTTAGAAGAGTGCGTGTACATGACTCAGCCAGAGGGCTTCGTAGACAGTGGGAGCAGCGGGAATGTGTGCAAGCTGCTTAAATCCATTTATGGATTAAAGCAAGCATCGCGGAGTTGGAACATCTGCTTTGACGTCGTTATCAAAGAGTTTGATTTCGTCAAAAACCTAGATGAACCTTGTATCTACAAGAAGGTAGCAGAGAGTAAGGTTGTCTTCCTCGTATTGTACGTGGACGACATACTCTTGATAGGAAATGATATTCCTATGCTGCAATCGGTCAAGCTCTTCTTATCACAAAGATTCTCAATGAAAGATTTTGGTGATGCCTCCTGCATATTGGGAATAAGGATCTCTAGAGATAGATCCAAACGGATATTGGGATTGTCCCAATCCAGGTACGTTGACACCATACTAAAAAGGTTTAGTATGGATGAATCCAAGTGTGGGAACTTGCCCACGATCTCTGGAGTCACTCTCTCCAAAGAGATGTCTCCCAAGACTGATTTGGAGAGAGCTCGCATGCAAGGGATACCCTATGCTTCGGCTGTAGGCTCTATCATGTACGCGATGCTATGTACCAGACCCGATGTAGCATACTCACTGAGTGTAGTGAGCAGGTATCAAGCTGATCCTGGAGAGAGTCACTGGACAGCTGTGAAGAGCATTCTCAAGTACTTACGAAAGACTAAAGAGATGCTCTTGGTGTATGGTAACGGAGAACTCCAAGTGGAGTCCTTTACCGATTCGAGCTTCCAGAGTGATAAGGACGACTCTAAGTCGCAGTCGGGATTTGTCTTTACCCTTTACGGAGGGGCGGTTAGCTGGAAGAGTTTCAAGCAGGAAACCGTGGCAGACTCGACGATGGAGGCTGAATACATCGCTGCCAACGATGCTGCTAAAGAGGCTGTCTGGATCAAGAAGTTCATTATTGAACTTGGAGTGGTTCCATCCATTGAGCATCCAATACCTTTGTATTGCGATAACAATGGAGCGGTGGCTTTGGCCAAGGAACCTAGGTCCCATCAGCGATCCAGGCATATTCTGAGGCGGTATCACCTGATCCGGGAGATAGTTGATCGCCGGGAGATCGAGGTCAGGAGGGTTGACACGAAGAACAACACAGCGGATCCACTCACGAAGGCCATTCCCCAGATACAGTTTGAGAGACTCTTCGGGATGCTCGGTATGCGATACTACAGCAGCTGGCCCTAGTGCAAGTGGGAGATTGTTAGTTGTATGTATGCCCTAGAGGCCAGTATTGTACAGATGATGTATATTATATTGGATGCTTGGACATATATAGAGATGACTTTCTTGCTCGATATGATAGTATGCTATCTGGTTGCTCTTTATCTTAACATGTACACTTGTCTCTTTAAACTGTCTTATAGTTACATGTTGGTAAAGCCCTTAGGATGTGTACTTGACTACCTGGACTATGATGCAGATCATATTAGTGGGGACATGGTAGTCCATAGGTACATCCTTCAAGGTCCCTAGTCATGGGTGTATCAAGACGGGGCATCGATATACCAGTGTAGACTAGCGTATACGCTTCTCGACCCATGAGATGGGCGATGGATGATCCCATATCCATTGGTGTTTGACATCAGAGATGGTATACGGGTGCTCAGTGGAGACTGGGTACACTGGACGGACTCGCCGAGAACTCTCAGATGGTATTATACCTCACGTCAGATGGCAGTTCTCAGGTGACACTTGTACTGGTTAGTCTGTAGACCCGAGATCGTCATAGAGTCTTGTGTGATTCCCACTGTGCTTTGATCTCCACCTTACCACGTCCATGAGGGCGTGCAAAACGGTGGTCTTTGGGTACAGTCCCGAGTCACATGGAGGCAATGAACGATAGGAGGGGTTTCGTCTCTCCCGGTATTGGGGGTTGATGTTGCGCTGTGCTCGATTGGCTGTAACAGGGAAGTCCCTGGTCAGGGCTGATCAGAGATTTGCTGGTAAGTGTTACCAGTAGTTTCTCGACCCGTTTTGAGCCTCACATCGGCATGACTTATCGGTTACTGGGGTCTAACGTTTACCACCCCTAGACTTGATATACGACATATCAGACGAACAGACCGGACTGTACGGTAAGTGTTACTGGTTGGATTCACAGGAGTGTGAGCGGGCTAGCTCGTCGATCTTCTGATAGCTCAATACCCGGGTGGCCGTTACGTTTAGCAGACCGCTTGCGGCTTGTGGATGCTTGATATGATCATCATCTGCTACCAGCGTATTGACGAGTCTTTAGAGTCCTACATAGAGGTTTCCGGGCTCAAGCGAAACGAAATAGGAGCGCATATGAGATATGTGCGGGACCGAGAATAATGCGTGTATGTGATACCGTATTTCATTCTCGCGATGAATGTTTCGATTGGTTGTATGCGATATAACCTAGTTATCGAATCGAATATTGATTCGATGAGTCGACACATTGAATACTAGTCGGTTATGTGCGACATGACCGGATCATTGAATCAAGTGTTGATTTAATGATTTAATGTATAATTATATATTTGATATATTACTTTGCATTAACTAGTATTGGTTCACTTTAAAAGGTTTTTCTCACTTGATGTGCACATTGTATATGTGATATATTTTTGTGTACACTTGATTGTATCATGTTTGATGATACATGTTTACTTGGCTTTGTGTAAAGACTTATACCATGGTTATGATAATGATTAGGGTTTTGATTTTATCAATTATTTATTTATCCATTCTTTTTGAGAAATAGATAAAAGAAAACAAAATGGTTTCTTTTTATCATGAAGCTTGTTGAAGCTTCATGAAGCTTGTTGAAGCTTCATGAAGCTTTGACTAAAGTGACCATTTTGTCTTCATCCTTAACCCTAACCATTCCCACTAACCATGGTCTATTCTCTACACCTAACCAAGGTTAGAAGATGATAAGTATTCATTTTATTATTCTTTTCAAGAATAACTTATCATATTCTATCTTCTTCATCATCTTCTTCTTCAAGAAAAAGCTTGCCACCTTTAATGGCATCTTGAGCAAAAGTGTGAGAAATCCAATTCTAAAGTGAACCCACCTCCTATTTCTTCACCCTCTACCTCTTGCCAAGTAGTATAGGGTGTTTTCTTCACAAGTTTCACAACTTGGTGAAGTTGGAGCTTGATCTTGTGTAACCTCGACGTAGATCATCTTCGGCATCGTAGCCGACGACTTGTCCGCTCATTTCTTCGATGAAGCCGATGCTAGAGTCCGAGATCCGACTAGGACAGCGAGAGGACGTCTACGTTGAGCTAAGGAAGTGGAGAACCGGATCTACAAAGGTTGTAGCTTCTCACTTAGTTAAGTTGTTAACTAGCTTATCTTTTCGTCTAAAATTCTAGTTTACGATCCGTATTAGGGTTTCTCGGCACTCGTAAAATTTGAAATTGGCATGGTTGATGCCTTGTGAGACTTCATTAGCGTGCCTAGGAACCCTACAGTACTCATAACCCACCACCTGTATACATCTTAGGTGATCCAACTGACACCAATGGCTTATGAGACCGGCCACCGCCCCTCGTCGGGGTCTTGACTGTATACACCAATATACTCCGGAGTATCAATGCACTGTCTCGAAACTCCCACGACTAGGGACCACTTTTAAGGATGTGCTTATGGACTACCCAACTCTCATGTATATGATCGCCATCATACGGTTGGTAGTCAAGCAGGATCCTAAGGGCTCTATCAACGTGTAATAGTGATCATGTCACCTAAAACTATACACGACTGATAAAGGCAAATCGGATAGCATACTATCATCTTGAGTAAGACTGTCCTACCGGTATAGGTCCTCCCTCAATCATTGCAATCACGTGCCTGCTATCCAATAATTGACTTTGAGGGCACTACATCCAACACAGGGGACCGGCAAGGTATCAACTATTTCTTATCGACTCGCATCCATATAACGACATATCAACCAAGTCATCATATCTCATCGTATACTCTTTTTACCGCAAAAATTTCTCATATCAAGTCATTTTACATATGCATTCTATCATATAAATCTCCAAGAGTTATGTCCCTATAGCTTTCATCCCATATCTCGATATATATACTAAATCATTAATATCACCTCTAACTATCTTTTTTTTAACCACTTCTATAGTTTTCAAATATAGGTTACTCCTACTGTATTCAATGTATATATCGGTTTCCATTCATAATTTGCGGGGGTGCTATACGCCATCCACCCGACTTCCCCCGTAGATATAAATCTACTCACTTGCTAAACTCCTCGCTTAGCCATAGTCGATACGCTTCGTCGTCTCGGAATCCACGCGAATGTACCTACAATCAATATGAAATCGCAAAGCTATTAACATCAAGTTCCAAAATCCAAATACGGCACGCAGTGCACTCATATGTTAGAACCTATAGCCTACGCATGCAAAACAACCGAACAACCCTCGTCGTTGACGTACAAACATCCAACGACCAAATACAATATCAAATCTCGAAACCAAGAATCCCAATACCGGAAAACATAGCCAAAACCCTAACTAAGGTCGCTATTCATGAAAACCGCCAAGTCTAAAACCCAATCGAACCAATACTCATTCACAACATAATAAATATCGTACAAGACAATAGATTTTTCATCACTACGCCAAATAAAGCTCACGTCTAATTTTACCGAAAACCTAGTTAGCATCTTATAACAATTTTAGCACCGATCTAGATATTTGAACAAATCTAGTGGCCACAATCAACACATAATAGATTAATTAAGCCACCCAAACCCTTACTAACTTTTTAATCTCACCCATATTAGATTTATTAAAAGTTAGTTTCCAAATCATGCTTAGTTTGGACAATTAGAAAATAACAAATTACAATTTCACAACTAGGTTAGATTTTCCATGTCTAAACATGTTAACCTACACATAAACCATAACTAATTAATCAAAACCCTCTCTTGAATTTCAAAACTTGCTAATTAACACCATATTTAAACACCCCATAAGCTAAATTAAAGTATTTAAACAACAACTAAAGCGTAGGGTTAGGATTTATACCTCACAAACTTGCTATCAAACTTGCAAATTTTCACCACTAAAATGGCCTCCAAAATGCTAACTTTCATCTTGACCCAAGCTAGATTAGGCTAATGAATAATGAGTAGGGATTTAATTTAGAGTTTGTGGGATTTTACTTTGACTTTTGATTAATTTTTGAAGCCTTTAGAAGTGAAAATGAAGTGGGGAAATGTTTTGGGCGGCCATGGGTGGTCGGCCAATAGTGAAGGGAAAGGAAAATTATGGGTGAGTGTGGAATGTTCTAGGTTAAAATGTATTAAAGCACAATTAAAGCACCTCCCATCCAAGCCACATCTTAATCATTTTCTTTTCTAATCTCATTTAAACCCTAGAAATATCTAGAACACTTAGATATTTTGTAAACAAGAAAAAAATGCTTAATCTTGTAATTAAGTTGTCATGGTTCACTTTTGTATAATTAACCCAAACTAAAAAGTAATTACCACTAGTTAAGTGTATAATTAAAATCTTATAATAATATTTTAATTAAGGAAAAATATATAAATGAACTAAAATTTTACAAGCGATAATCAAAACCCGCATACTAGCAATTTCCTAGTTAAACTAGGTGCATCCAAGTCTATATTGACAACTTGGTTTTTACGGAAAAACCCAAATTATTTACCGATTAACGGAAAATTCGCCTAAACGTTTTCTGAAACGTGACATAAATCTTGGGTTATACACCGCAGTTAACGCGTATCTTTTCCAGTATTTCATGCCCCATGTATGGTAGTTCAAAGCTTTCTTGGAACAATTGAATATTCCGACTCACACCTTCCTTCTATCAGATCGGGAAGTTTCAATCTCTTTAGAGGAGTTCGCGGAGATCTCCGGCTTACCCGTCAGGGGACAACATTACGAGGAGCTACTTCCTCCTGACGAGTGCATCTTTGCAACCAAATTTGTGGTGATGGGACATACTTCGGAGAATGCCATTCAACATCAATTCCCAAGTCTGATTAACGTGTTGAATATTTATGAGGGTCTGTTTCTCGAATCCGGAAGGCACGGGGTTAGCTTCACAGATTTCATCGCCCGCTTTCTCCGCTCGGAAGTTTTGTCAAAACAAGCTGTGAGATTTGCCAATCTCGACGACACGTTTAGTTTTGGTTTGTATAACGAGCCGACGGCGGAAGCAGATCAAAAGAATTTCTTCCTTCCGGATAACCCGGTCGTTCCCTTCGTAGAGCTTGCTGCTTCAGATGTCGATGAAGAGATGTTCGTCCTGGGGTTTCTCGGCCTATGGTTAAGCTGGTTTGTGCTCCCTATGCACCATCGCTATATGAGGCCATCCGTCTTCTATCCGGCTCACCGAATGGTTATTGGGATGCGAGTGGCCGTCAGGGTCGCTGGGCTGGCTCACCTGTATCATAACCTTAGCTTGGCGGTAGACACCACTCAGCCGGGGGTACAGCCCGTAACCATCCTGCTGTATTATTTTACGTCGTCGATCCAACTTCATGTTCTTGGCGCTTTCGGAGTCCACAAGCGGCCCCGTTCCTAAGACAGTTATAACTTTCTTGGGGTTATACTGTTAGTTGACGCTTCCGCTTTGGAACCGACTCAGCGTGAGGCTCGGGGTCTGGTTCTTCGCCCGTGTACGGCCGGGATGGCATGACCTTCATCGATAAGGTCTTAACCATCGGCAAGGAATCCACAAAAACGGTGCAACCACTGCATGACACCTTCAAAGACGGAGCTTCTATCTTGAAAGCTTGGGAGATTCTTCATTTATATTCAATCAGGCTGGGCTTTTTAGTATTTAGGCAGAATGATTCGGCGATGTTCATGAGATGCAACCCACACCGTTTTGCTCAACAATCAAGCTACAATCAGGGTGTCCCGCTTGAGGCCTTTTTAGCTAAGCCGGTCGCTACAGAGGATGGTATCCGTAGCGCGCTGCACCATCTCATGCGGCTAAACACCGGGTCCAACTTTTTTATCAGTGAGCCGAGCTGCGTCCCAAAAATCAGGAACGTATACGTGGCATGGTACCAGCATGCGATGGGTGCTATTATTAAGGATGAAAAGCGGTTACAACTGGATCGCAGGGTGCTGTCCCTGCTGGCAATCCAGTTGTCCCTTTGAAGCGACGGACCATTGTTCGTCCTTCCTTGAGAGAAGCTGCTGTGGTTGTGGTCCCGCACGCCTTTCCTGATAAGCCACGACTTCATGTGCCTGTAGAAGTGGTAGCTGCAGCGTCTCATGATTCTGGCGTGGGTACGGAGATCGGGACTCGTCGCCCAAAGTTGCCCGCCAAGCGCTCACTCTTATCATCGGCTGCCAGCGCTCACTCGCAAAAGAAGAAGAAGTCGCTATTTTCTGCCGACGTCGTACTCGGCCAGGAGCCCCATGATCCCTACAGCGAAGGCTTGTGCGAGTATGGGACCAATGAGGGTCTATTTATCGCGCCTGCGGATGATACCGATCTTCAAGCTGCTCTTGTGGCTACCGAGCGATTGGCTCGCGATGAAGCAGCACTGATCAATATCGCATAGTCAGGTAGACTTCAGTCGTATCTTTCCGTGGTTGTTTTTTTTATTATGCTTTTACTGACGCTTTCTTCTTCAACGGGTATATCAGCCGAAGAGGCTCTCGCGGCTTCCCTTAAAACATTTAAAAAGGAAGAGAGGCTCCGTGCTTCTTTGGCCCTTGGTATACTTCGGCTCATTGTGCCTTCATTACCCTTTTCTTTATTCGTGGTTTGACCCTCTCTTTTATTTTATTGCAGGGACTACCTTGACTCGGGTTATTCCAAGCGCGGTACCGATCCCGAGCGGTGATGCAGTGACGCTTCCAGAGCCGGCTATTGTGGCCCCAGCTCTCCCGACAGTACCGCAGGAGGCTTCACTTAAGCAGTCGATGACAGACGCCATAACGGCTCCAGAGGCAGAGCTTGGTTCGGATGATGATGTCCCTTTGACGGAGGTCTTGAGGAGATCGCTTCTCACCGCTCAAACCGAAAAGAAGCGTAGGAAGTGTGTGGTGAGGGAACGCGATGCCAACTTGGCTGTGGGTGCAGGTTCAAGCACTACCCCATCTGTCGCTATTCCTCCAGAGGATGCTCCAGCTGCTCTGTCTACCGCCTATAGACAGGTTGCGCGCGCGGCTCGGGAAGAAACCGAAAAGCTGCCCGAAGGTAACGTAACGCTGAGCCTTTTATTAGAACTTGATTTTCAAATTCTTATATACCATATCCTGCAGGGCCAACTCCTGGCGATGAGATGGCAGGTGAGTTGACGGCGACCACAGAGCCCGAAACGGTTACTCTCTCTCGGGAGTCCGGGACTGCCCAAACCGCCACTCTTTCCCTTATGGTTTCCTGCTATCGGCGGGCATCGCGAGTGTCACGACGACCTTTGTCGAATCAGGGGACGAAGCCACGGGCGCCGAAACTATTCCACTGAAGGAGAGCGAAGAAGCCGCTGCGCCTGGTGATGCCTCCGTCGCGGTTTTGACTAATGACCCATCAGGTAGGTCTTCGGTCGCTGTTTACTTTTTATTTCACAATCCCTTTCAGTCCCTTCTGACGACATTTTGTTCGTTTTGTGTGTAGGTGTGGTGAACGCTGAGGTTGTGCCACCCGAAGAAGCGTCACCAGTTGCTGCTCTGACGGTTGCTGTCCCTTTGCCTTCTCCCGTGTCCTCTCAAATGCTGAAAGGTATGGGTTTGCGATTTATTTAATTTAAATTGTGGATACCATCTTTCTTGTATGGACAGTATATTTTCGCAATTCTGCAGGAGTCCTTTTCGACCATCTGTATCAGGTGTTGAATCCACATTTCTCCTTCCTGTCAAAAATCGTCCTGCCTGCTGGTGTCGGTGACTATAGTTTTTAACCGACATCCTTTCCTTTATTTTACGGGTAACCATGTCGTTGCTAATTCTTCTTTGAATTGATTGCAGCGTTACAGATTGGAGGAGGGGACGAGAGAATAGCCGTGCCTCCGGTACTCCCAACTTTGCCACCTGTCGCAACCATATAGTTTTTAACCGACATCTTTTCATTTTTTTATTTCTTTCCGCGATGCTCTATCATTTCAGCTTTTTATGTCGCGAAAGTCGCGATTGCCCAATCGTTTCAGCTGTTTTTTCGCGGTGCCCAATCATTTTGGCTATTTTTCTTTTACTTCGCTGCTTTTTTTTGCGAGTTGCCCAATCATTTCGGTTATTTTGTATGCATATCTTTTACTTGCTGATTTTGTTGCAAGTTGTCCAATCAATTCGGCTATTTCATATGCATTTATATATATTTTTGGCTCGCTGATTTTGTTGCGAGTACGGTCCTGAGATCTGATACCAATCTTAGCATCAATATCGCTGTGACTGGAATATTACCAGGAGCGAATCATCATTTACCGTGAAAGGACTTAGAATTTGTTATCGATTTAGGCATCGGCATCGCTACTACTGGAATGTTGCCAGGAGCGAATCATCATTTGCCTCTGTCAATTCGAACAAAGGTGGCTTAGCAAACAGGGTTAGGATCCTGTTGTTAGTAATATGTATGCCCTAGAGGCCATTACTGTACATACAATGTATATTGTAGTGGATGCTTGGACATAAATAGAGAGGACTTTCTTGCTCGACATGATAGTATGCTATCTGGTTGCTCTTTATCTTAACATGTATATTGATTGTCTCTATGTTACATGTTTATAAAGCCCTTAGGATGAGTACATGACTACCAGGATTATGATGCAGATCATATTAGTGGGGACAGTGTAGTCGCAATGTACATCCTTCAAATGTTCCTAGTCGTAGGTGTATCGAGACAGGGTATCGATATACCAGAGTAGACTAGCGTATAGCTTCTCAACCCATTTAGATGGGCGATGGATGATCCCATATCCATTGGTGTTTGACATCAGAGACGGTATATAGGTGCTCAGTGGAGACTGGGTATACTGAAAAGACTCGCCGAGAACTCCCAGATGGTATTATACCTAACGTCAGATGGCAGTTCTCTGGTGACATTGGTACAGGTTAGTCTGTAGACCCGAGAACATCATAGAGTCTTGTGTGATTCCCACTGTGCTTTGATTTGTACCTTACCACATTCAAGAGAACGTGCAAAACGGTGGCTTTTGGGTACAGTCCCGAATCACATGGAGGCAATGAGCGATATGAAGGGTTTCGTCTCTCCCGGTCTTGGGAGTTGGTGTTGCGCTATGCTCGATTGGCTATAACTGGAAGTCCGTGGCCAGGGCTGCTTCAGAGTTATACTGGTAAGTGTTATCAGTAGTTTCTTAACCAGTTATGAACCTCACATTGGCACGACTTATCGTGTTACTGGGGTCTGACGTTTACCACCCCTAGACGAGATATGTGACATATCAGACGAAGAGACTGGACTGCACGGTAGTGTTACTGATTGGATTCGTAGGAGTACGAGAAGGATTGCTTGTTGATCTTCTGATCGCTCAATACCCGGGTGGCCGTTATGTTTAGAAAACCGCTTGCGGCTTATGAGTGTTTGATATGATCATCACCTACTGCCGGCGTATTGACGAGTCTTTAGAGTCCTACACAGAGGTTTCCTGGCTCAAGCGAAACGGAGTAGGAGCACATATGTGATATGTGTGGGGGCGGAGATTGATACGATATGAGATACCATATTCTATTCTCGCGATTTGTGACATTGATCGGGTATATGCGATATAACCGAGTTATCGGATCAAGTGTTGATTCAATAAGTTGTTACATATGATATTAGTCGGTTATATGTGATAAAGCCGGATTATTAAATCAGGAGTTGATTTGATAATCTAATGTATAATTGTATATTTGATATATTACATTCTATTAACTACTATTAGCTCACTTAAGATTTCTTTTCTCACATTTGATATACTTTACATATATGTGATATATGTATTGTTTTCTTTTTGGCACAAAATATATATGTGATATATATAAGTGTGGCATGCTTAGTCACACTTGCAACATAGTTAGTATGAGACTCAAACCATGTTAGGTTAAGTTAGGGTTTTATTTGTCTTAAGTATTTTAAACATTTGGATAATGAGTCATGGTTCATAGCTTGTAGAAGCTTGTATGTTTCATTGACTAAGTCCAGCTGTTTGTCTAGCTTAAGATATTTGTTAACCCAACCCTTAATTCATACCTATGGTTTATTCTCTATATGAGTTAGACATGATACTAACTCATCATGGTTGCAATTCTAACATCACTCTCTCATGAGTTCATTCTTTTTCTTCTTCATCACAACTCCAAAGCTTTCTAGGTTTTGGATTAATGAAGAATTAGTGTGAGAAAAATATATCTAAAATGAGTAAAATTCCTACTTCATCATCCTCTACTTGTTGCCATTTAGAATAGGGTGTTTGCTTCACTAATTCCATAATTAGTGAAGGGGTAGCTTGGGTTAGTGTCTCCTCGACGTAGATCGTCTTCGTCCTCGAAGTTTTCTAGCAAGCTTGTTCCGTACATCTTGTGGAGCCTCTCAAGAGTCCGGGAATTTATGGATTGCAGCAAAGGAACGACTACACGGAGCTAATGAAGTGAAGGACCGGTCTACAAAGGTTGTATTCCTTGTTCACTTCTTATTGCAAAGTTGTTTGCATTTTATTCCGTCGGATTTTTAGTATACGATTCTAGGGTTAGGGTTAGCTAGAACGACAAATTTTTAATTTTTCATGAAAGATGCCTCCCGAAACCTTACTGCCGTCCTAGGGAACCCTGCAACTGTCGACTAAGGCTTTTGACTTCATGAGCCGTAAGGGTCTCATAAAGGTGTTTCTCCCTACGAGTCGTGAGGATCTTATAGGTGTATGTTCTCTTTAGAAGTCGTGAGAACTCCTAAGTAGTGTTCTCTCTTATAAGTCGTAAGGATCTTGCAAGAGTGTTTTCTCCTTGTAGATCGAGAGGACTTACAGGTGTTGTTCACCAAATAGGGGGATTTCACGCCATTGGTAGAACTTGGTGGGGGAGACGTTTATTTGTGCCCGTGGATTGCATACAAGGGTCAATATTGAACCGTTTAGAGGGCAGTCTTGGAGATGTGATCGCTTAAGAAAATGTTTAGATCCCTGTAGCTTAAGGCTTTTGAATCTTACTAGCCGTGAGGGTCTCATAAGAGGGTTCTCCTTATGAGTCGTGAGGATCTCGTATGTGTAATTTCTCCTCAGGAATCGTGGGGATCCCTAAGTGTGTTGCTCCCTTGTGAGTCGTAAGGATCTCACACAGGTATTTTCTCCTTACAAGGTCGAGAGGACCTTGCAAGTGTGCATGAATTTTTATACGAGTCTGCGCCCTTTTGGGTTTTCATAAACTTGCCGGTAGCCCTGCTGTTTTTACTCACGGAGCCCTTTCGGGTTTTCATCCGTACCGATCTTGCTTATGGACGTACCTTTTTCTTCGCGTCAGGCCTAGGATGCTGTGGTTTGTAGTAGTTTAAAGACGTTTCGGTCCGTAGCTAGTTTCAGGACATTGCAGTCCGTTGTTAGTTTAAGGACGTTTCGGTCCGCAGCTATTTTAAGGACATTATTAGTTTAAGGACGTTTCGGTCTGCAGCTATTTTAAGGACATTACGGTCCATTGTTAGTTTAGGGTCATTTCGGTCCGTTGTTAGTTTAAGGACATTTCGGTCGTAACTAGTTTAAGGACATTACGGTCCACTGTTAGTTTAGGGACGTTTCGGTCCATTGTTAGTTTAAGGACATTACGGTCCATTGTTCATCATGCATGAACGTGTATTTGTTACGTGACAGGACACACGACGATGATGTGGAATACACCCATTTAGGGTGTCATTTGATTTGGTTGGAGTGTTTTTTGACCCATCCTTATCACGGCTTCTTCAACTTGACGGCGACGCCTGACCCCTTTGAATAGGACCAGTTCATGCTTTTGATCAGCTTTGCTCTTCGGAGTGGCATCGTTCAGTAGCATGTCAATCATCTAGTCTGACGGTTCCAAGGATTTTGGCACCGATACTGCCCCCAGCTACTCTATGTTATCTTCCGACGGCTAGTGAGCTTCTTCGTTATTTAGTGATGAATGAGAGATCATGTGGCAACTTGCCACATAATCTTCGGGTTCCTCTGACGAGTCGTCTCCCTCATCATTGTCGTTATCTTCACTTTCAAGATATGGTTGAGAAACTCTTGGAGTGTGACCGGGGATCGCGCCTTCTGGTTATATTCCTCCAGTGCGTCAATATGCCTTTGCAAATCCGTGCGCTTGTCGTCAGACTGCGCGGGCTTTTTGGTCTTCTTCTTCTTTGAAGACTTCGACAGCTGGGCCTGGGAGTTTTGCCCATCGCTGCCAACTCTCGGTGTTCGGCGCGGTTTCAGCATACCCTCAATAATCTCTGGCTCAAGCAGGCTTTTCCACCTGATCAACGGACATGCCTGAAGATCCTTCAGCATTTTCTTGGTCTTAGCCGAAAGACTAACTTCCCACGGAGCTTCTTCTATAAATGAGCATTATGCCCCCGGCGTGTCCACCTTTTTAGGTGCGTGCTGTTGTGGCGGGTTTACCCTCCAGTTTTCAGACAGCGCAAATTTGCCTTGCTGAGAGTTGTCTTCATCCCAGTTTTTGGAGACGTAGCAATCTTCGATTGGATGACCCACTACTCTGTAGTAAGGACAATAGTTAGAATGGTTGACGTCACCAGGTTGCGATGGATGTCTCGGATCCAGCAGAGTGATGAGCTCGCTGCGCACTGCCAGTTCGAACAGTCTCATTGTTTTATCCCGGGGAAATGAGTAAGGATGTCTCAACTTCTCATCGAGGGATCGCGGCTTGTTGCTTTGGCGAACAACCGGTCACAGGTCACCCAGTTGTTGTTGGGCATTGGCGAAGAAGGCCGCTTTCCCTTTCCCCTTTTCATTCCGAAGATCCTTCTTTGAAGAGGAAAGCCTATGGCCCATCTGGTACATTTGGGCCAGCTTGTCAATCAAGGCCTGGAAGGTGGTCGGCTTGAAAAACATCATAAATTGAGACATGGTCGCCTGAGAATCGAGTGTTCGCATGAACATGCCCACAGAAGGAGCTTCTTCTATTCGCTGTTCACATCTCGACCATAAGTTCCACCACCGAATTGCATACTGCACCCATGTCTCTCCTGGTTTCACGCTAGTATTGATCAATGCCGTGATCGGGGTGTGTTCGCTGGCGCTTACGAAACGCTAAATGAATAGAAATTCCATCTCTGTAAATGTTTTGACGGAGTCATTTGGCAGCTTCGAATACCATTCAAAAGCCGTCTCCGCCAAGCTGCCGACGAACTGGCGAAGTAGTAGTTTATTGTCACCCCCCAGTATTACCGCACAACTCTCTGAATTGAGCAACGTGATGGTGTGGATTACCCGTCCCCTTATACACGTGGAATTTATGTTAGTTATATGTATGCCCTAGAGGCCATTACTGTACATACGATATATATTGTAATGGATGCTTGGACATATATAGGGAGGACTTTCTTGCTCCACATGATAGTATGCTATCTGGTTGTACTTTATCTTAACATGTACTCTGCTTATCTCTATGTTACATGTTGATAAAGCCCTTAGGATATGTACTCGACTACTGGGACTATAATGAGATCATTCTAGTGGGGCCACGGTAGTCGACGAGTACATCCTATAACAGTTCCTAGTCGAGGGTGTATCGAGACAGGGCATCGATACACATGAGTAGACTAACGTATACGCATCTTGACCCATATGATAGGCGATGGATGATCCCATATCCATCGGTGTTTGACATCAAGGATGGTGTACGGGTGCTCAGTGGAGACTGGGTACACTGGACGGACTCGCCGAGAACTCCCAGATGGTATTATACCTCACGTCAGATGGCAGTTCTCCGGTGACACTAGTACAGAGTAGTCTGTTGACCCGAGATCGTCATAGAGACTTGTGTGATTCCCACTGTGCTTTGATTTCCATCATACCACGTCCAAGAGGGCGCGCAAAAAGGTGGCTTTTGGGTACTGTCCCGAATCACATAGTGGCAATGAGCGATAGGAGGGGATTCGTCTCTCCCAGTATAGAGAGTTGATGTTGTGCTGTGTTCGATTGGCTATAACCGGAAATCCCTGGCCAGGGTTGCTGAGATTTACTGGGAAGTGTTATCAGTAGTTTCTCGAACTGTTATAGACCTCAAATCGACACGACTTATCGAGATACTGGGGTCTGACGTTTACCACCCTTAGGCGAGATATGTGACATATCAGATGACGAGACCGAATTGTACGGGAGTGTTACCGTTTGGATTCACAGGAGAATGTACATGCTTTCTTGTTGATCTTCTGAGCGCTCAATACCTGGGTAGCTGTTACGTTTAGCTGACTGCTTGCAGCTTATGGGTGTTTGATATGATCATCACCTACTGCCGGGGTATTGACGATTCTTTAGAGTCCTACACAGAGGTTTCTTGACTCAGGCAAAACGGAGTAGGAGCACATATGTGATATGTGCGGGACCGAGGATAATGCGGTATGTGATACCTTATTGGATTCTCACGATCTGAGATATCGGCCGGGTATATGTGATATAGCTGGGTCATCGTATTAGTCGGTTATATGCGATATAGCCGGATTGTCGGATCAAATGTTGATTCGATAATTTAATTTATAATAATATATATGATATATTAAATTACAGTAACTAATATTAGCTCACTAAAAGATTCTTTTTCTCACTCGGGTAATATATTGATATATTTGAGATATATGTTAATTATATTATTTTATTTTGTTACAATAAATATTATATCTGTGATATATAATATTGTAACATGATATGATAACTAATGCAACATGTTTAGTGGAGATTAAACATAGGGTTTGTTTTGGGTTAGTTCCTTCTTGATGATTCTAGAAGGTTTGTTTTTGTTTTGTGCAAGATATTTACATATGACTCATGCTTTAACCCAACCCAAACCCTAACCCTAGATAATTCTCTACATGGGTTTAGTTGACCATGGTTGCATTATTCATCATATTTATCTTTTCATTATTCATCACAAAAGAATTCTAATGATATTCTTCTTCTTCTTCCTTCTTCTTTCTTTCATGGAAAAAGCTTTCTAGCTTTTTCCAAGTGATGAATGAGTGTGAGAAAAAGGTAATAAAAGAGAGCAAAAATCCTACTTCATCATCCTCATGTATCCTTGCCATTTAGATGAGGGTGTTCACTTCATTTTGTGAGTGTTAGCTTGTGTTAATGAAACTTCAAGGTAGATCATCTTTGTATCGAAGATCGGAAGCAAGCTTGCATCTTTCTTTTCATGGAACTTCTCGAGAGTCTGGAACACGATGATCGCAGCGAAGGGACCTCAACACGGAGCTTAAGAAGTGAAGGACCGGATCTACAAAGGTTGTAATCCCTCTCACTTAGTGTTAAAGTGTTTAACATGCTTGTTTTCGCATAAACTCTAGTTTAAAGATCCGGCTTTGGGTTGTTCGACACGGCTAAAATTTTAATCGAGCATGGTTGATGCCTTGTAGACCCTTGTATGCGTGCCTAGCAACCCTACAGTGGTATCAGAGCCAAGCTAGAGCTTTAGGCGAAGTGTAGACGAATTTTAAAGGCCGATCGAACACCGAAACCCTAATTTGATCCCTTCTCTGGATATTTTTCAAAAATGTGATTTTTTATGAATTAAAAATACTCAGAAAATTAAGCTGGAAAAACTAAGAATTTCTGTGAATTACGGACCTGTAATGCGCTGATTTGACCGTGGAACCACGGCCAAACCAAGGGTTGGGCGGCGGTTCCGCGGCCAAACCAAGGGTTTGGCGGCGGTTCCGCGGCCAAAAGTTTGAATTAGTCCCTGGAACTTTATATATTTATTCTCAGGTCCTTTCTTGTCATTTTTTTCCGGGAATTTTTTAATTCCACTCAAGTATTGAGTTTTCTAGGGTTGTATTAGGGACTTGTTGATTCGATCGGATAATTTAACTTTGTTTAGTTTGTCCGGGTAATTTTTAGAACGTGTTAAAATGTTCGAATGGATATCCCAGTCGGAAAATTTTTCAAGAGTTGGATTTTTTCTCGAGTTTGAAACTTTCTAAGTTATGCAAGTAACGCGGTGGACCCTCTAGAAGACAACAAACCTTAACTCGATTTTGTGACCGTCTTGAACTGCTTCTGAACTTTAGGGTTTATGGCAGTACGGCGTGCCACATGTGAGGCGTTGGCTTGACCCTTCTACGGCTGGACCATTGGTACTGTGGCATGTGATGGATGTTTTTAAACTGATTTTAAGTGTTGAGATATATTGGGGAAATCTTGGGTGTTTGATTATTCGATCGGAAAGTTTAACACTGTCTTTTTATCTGGAATGTGATACAATATTTGGAATCCATAGGTTGTTATGAGATAACTAATTTGAATATTATAAATCTAGCAGTTCAGTCTCAGATGATCGGTTGCCACGGAATTTTGATGCGATCAAAAGTCTGTTGCAATCACGTAGCGTACGCGGATACTCGCCGGGTAAACTTAATAGATAGCCACGCCCCATAGCCCTGACCAAGTGACTGTAGGAGAAGCCCATCGCAAAAAGCATCCATTCGGATGCTCGCAGCAGCGGTGTTCCGCCTTATTGCACTTCGTCGACGGCATCGGGGGTGCGGCCGTCTACTAAAGTTTGCGAAGAGCATCCGATCAGGATGTCGGGAATCTTGTTGAATTTCCAGACTTGATATTGAAAAGAGTTTTCAATAAAGAGACTAAAATGCGGGGTTTATAATTGTTAGGCATGCGATGTCTAAGGAATTCATTTGGTTAGGCATGAGATGTCTAAGGAGGTTGCGGATTCCAACTGTTGTAGTTTTACACTTTCTTTTCTGCGACCGTAAGTGTAATATATGGGGTATCGCCTGTTTCGTTGCTATATATCAACGACAATTGGGATACACATATTTACTTACGTTGATGATATGTGATATTATGTATTGTTGTGATATGTTATATTGGATCGTCGTGTTATGAATAGCCGGGGTTTTTTTGTGAGATGAGAGTTTTTCTTTTTCATTCATGTAAAATTCAATTGTATGTAATATTCTTTTATTGGGCCACTTCCAGACTGAGGATGATGTCACCATTGTATATTATTTACTTTTCCGCATTAGGTAGACCCAAGGCGGGGAGCACAAGTAACCGGGTTCTAGGGTCCAGTGGGAGACCATCTCGAGGAGTCGAGACCGGGTCTCCTAACCCTAGAATTGGCAGTGTTGCTTGCCGCTCTCGTAGGGGTCTAGGGATGTGGGTTTGGCTATTCATCACGACCGTGGAATCCGTGTTTTATACAGTCTCGTATTGAAAACACGGACGTCCTACTATATCCAATATTTCATATATGTTCTTCTGGTGCAATGTTCTGTGATGAGATCATATTACTGCTTGAGACGAATGTTTATATTATATATATGAGATATATGTTATATTGCAGATTTCGTTTCAAATGTGATGCTTATGAAGCATAATAAAATGTGACTTCATTAATGAGATTAATGAAACTAAAAGAAACCTAAAGATATTGTAGAAATTTGTTTAAAAACGAATAGCTCTAGTTCTTGCTTTGCATAGCGGTGTTCCTTGTAGAACATCCAGCACCTTATTCGATAAGGAAAGTGCCGAGATCCCTTCACCGGGAGTGTCCTCTTTAGTGAAACTAGCAGATGCTACAAACTCGGTTTGTCTTTTGATTGCTTCTATAGTTCTTGCTTTGCATAGTGATATTTGTGAAATATCCTGCACCTTATTCGATGAGTAAAGAGCCGACGATCCTTTCACCGGGAGTGACCTCTTTAGCGAAACTAGAAAAGCCTCAAAAACACTCCATTTAAAATCACTCGATTCTACAACGATATCAAGTTCATTATGCAAAATGTTTTCTTAAAAACCTGTCGTATCCCTCCTTCATTTCAGATAAGTATTTCATAGTATTCGTGCTACGTTTGTTGGCTTTCGTCAAGGCGTAGTGTGCGGTAGCTATTTATGCTTATCTACTTATGCATATGATGCAGATTGAGTTAGGGTAGTCATGCAACTTTGTTGGCTTTCATCAAGGGCCGAGCGGGTGGGTTTAAATCAATCGGGAAATGACAGGTTGGACTTGACTAGTAGCCTTTGGTTTGTTGGCTTTCGTCAAGGTCATAGGATGCTAGGGGTAAAATATTATTGGAAATTTCAAGTGTTGAACAATGAGATTGCATACCTTCTATGAGATAGTTGGATCCCGATACCCGCTGCGAGTAAGAGTTACTCCTGGGAGAGTTTTACACATTACAATTAGCCGATCAAGTAGGTGTCTAGAAAGGTGTTAACGGGGTTACGCCCCTGGGAAAACGAAGTTTACTTTAATTAGGTTCATGAGAAAGCACGGGGGACCTCCCTCAAAGTACCGGCACTGGCCTGTCTGAAATATTGGCGAACTTGTAGCGTGTAATTTATCCCGGCTAGTCTTTCCTTTTAGGGTTTGAAGGAAGATTTGACTAAAACAGTGGGAGACATCCTGATTAGATATATAAGATAACCAATCTAATCTTGCAGGAGCATACGCTGAGTGTTTTCTTCTCTCTCTCTCCAGGTAGCGACCATATCACACCTTAATCAAGATAATAATACGGATGTATTGACCGAACCAGCTTGTTATACTGAACTGGGGATTGTTGGTCCCGCTCCAACTTATAATTGTTATAAGACAGAGCAGGAAATAGGGGAATACCAGATTTCCCGTACCGCCTAAATGAAGAAAGTGCATGCTGATGCATCATCTTCGGGTGTGTTCATTACAGAGAACTGTTTCTCAGTATCCTTTACGTCCTGGGTATGAGATACCGGATCAGGAATCCGCATATGTAATCTGTTACATGGGCTACAGATAGGTAGAGAACTGAGAACGGGTGATAAGTTTCATGAGATAGAAAACGGTGCAAGTGTTGCAGCCAAGTTTGTTGGTCACTATCACCCTGTATTACCAGAATACATTGATTCTGAACGAATGTTATTAGATACCAAACCTGATATACAACATCATATCAGTCTCTTTATTAGTAAAGAAGGATATAATTCTGTATTGTTGGATAATGTTTTGAACATTTCCTATATCAAGAGTTGATCGGTTCAGGCACGTTATCTAAAAGCATTGACGTTCTAAATCAAACTATAGTTCTTAATATACGGAACACACACAAGAGGAAGAGTTCAGAAATAAACGAATCCTTCTTGAGGTATTGTAGATTAGGTCATATCAATGCGACCCGACTAGCTGAAGTTACATATAAATGCATATTTAAATTAGTTTGAATTTACATCTTGTGAAACTTGCCGGTCATGTCATAGAGATAAGATGACCACAGCTCCATTTATTGGAAACAGAGAAAGAGTTAGTGAACTCTTGGGATTGATACATGCTGATGTATGAAAGTCCCCTGTCTACACATGCCAAGACAGGTTCTTTATACTTCATTACATTCACTGTTTATCTCTCAAGATTCAGACATATGTTCCCGTTGAAACACAAGTCTGAACCTTTTGAGATATTCACAGAATATAAGTTAGAAGTAGAGAACCAAAATATGGTTAAAAGTATTATGCCTTTTGATAAGATCAAGGAGGAGAATACTTGAGCACGGGATTCCTGGACTATTCTAAAGGAGAATGAGATTCTCTCTCAGCATTACTCTTCCGAATACACCATAGCACGATGGTATATCGGGGCGGAGCAATAGCACCCTATGTGATATGGTGTGCCCTATGATGAGTACTACTGAGTTTCCTATTTCCTTTTGGGAGTTATGCACTTGAGAAGTTTCATGCCTCTTGAATAGGGTTCAAATCAAATCAGTTTCCTACCACTTCATATATGATATGGAAAGGCAAGAGCCCATATCTTAAGTTTGTTAAGATTTGGGGTTGTCCGGCCTATGTCTAAAAAGCAAAATCCGGACAAGCTCGAGGCAATGTCAGATCTGCAGAAGTTTGTTGGATATCCCATGCATACGCAAGGGAATATCTTCTACCAAACCGAGAAACAAATGTGTTTTATTTCTCAACATGCCACCTTTGTGAAAGAGAATTTCTTGTGAAGAAATTAGTGGTCATGAGGTAGAACTGGAAGGAGTTCCAGCTATACAAACTACAGCAGATGATTTGGTAGATCCAAAGGATTCAATAGTTTCCAACGAACCTCAGCCTCTCCGCCGATCTAGTAGGGTTCCTCACCCACCTGAGAGATACTTCGGTTTCTCTATGACAGTGGGAGCGAGGATTGCATCATGAGATGATGACCCAACTAAGTTTCGAGCAGGCCATCAGGAGTGGGACTCTGTAAGAATGGCTGGATGCTTAGTGATCTGAGATGGAATCCTTATACACCAACAAAGTATGGACTTTGGTTGCTTTATCTGAAGGGTTAAATCCCCATCAGGCGCAAGTATATCTTGAGAAGATTACTTGGTGTACATAGAAAAGTTAAGACTTTCAAAAGCTATGCTTAAGTCCATCCAGATCCTACTTGCCACGGCTACATACCATGACTATGATATCTGGTGGTTGGGTGTCATAACTGCTTTTCTAAATGATGTTTTAGAAGAGAACGTCTATTAGTATACAACCAGAGGGCTTCGTAGATAGTGGGAGCAGCGGAAACATGTGCAAGATGATTAATGTGATAAAACATGCATCGCGGAGTTGGAACATCTGTTTTGATGTGGTAGTCAAAGAGTTTGACTTCATCAAAATGGTAGATGAACCTTGTATATACAAAAAGGTAGTAGGGAGTATGGTGGTGATCCTCGTAGAGTACGTGGATGACATACTCTTGATAGGGAAGGAGTTTCCTATGCTACGATCGGTCAATCTCCGCTTATCACAAGGATTCTCCATATAGGATCAAAGTGATACCTCCTATATCCTGGGTTTTGGATCTATGAGATAGATCTAATTGGATGTTAGGATACTCACTAGTTGTAGTGATATGGTATCAATCGATCCTGGGGAGAATCACTGGAAAGGTTCTAGGGTGATAAGGACGACTGAATATCAGTCGCAGGCATTGTCTTTACCCTCAGTGGAGGGACGGTATATTGGAAGAGTTCCGAGCTAGATACCGTGACATACTAGACGATTAAAGTCTAGATACATCGCTACCAAGGATGCTAGCAATGAGGCAGTCTGGATATATATTAGTTCATGAGATGAACTTCGTTCCTACCATTGTGTGACAATGGAGTTGTAGCTTTTGCCAAGGAACCCCCCGTCCCATCAGAAATACAGATATAATTCTTAGGCAGTATCTCCTGATCATGGAGATGGTTGATCTCCAGGGAGATCGAGGTTAAGAGAGACTGCCTCTTTGCTAGCATCCTTCAACAGCGCGGATCCACTCACAAAGGCCTTTTTTTCCCAGTAGAGACTTTTATGGGATGGTTGAGTATGAGATACTTCAACCGCAGCTAATTGTTGGGTATGTAATACAACAACAGATGGCCCTAGTGCAAGTGGGAGATTGTTAATTATATGTATGCCCTAGATGCCATTACTGTACATACGATGTATACAGTAATGGATGCTTGGACATATATAGGGAGGACTTTCTTGCTCGACATGATGGTTTGCTATCTGGTTGTACTTTATCTTAACATGTACTCTGATTGTCTCTATGTTACATGTTGATAAAGCCCTTAGGATATGTACTCGACTACTGGGACAATGATGAGATCATACTAGTGGGGCCATGGTAGTCGATGAGTACATCCTATAACAGTTCCTAGTCGATGGTGTATCGAGACAGGGCATCGATACACCAGAGTAAACTAGCGTATACGCATCTTGACCCATATGATGGGCGATGGATGATCCCATATCCATCGGTGTTTGACATCAAGGATGGTGTACGGGTGCTCAGTGGAGACTGGGTACACTGGACGGACTCGCCGAGAACTTCCAGATGGTATTATACATCACGTCAGATGGCAGATCTCCGGTGACACTGGTACAGAGTAGTCTATTGACCCGAGATCGTCATAGAGTATTGTGTGATTCCCACTGTGATTTGATTTCCATCATACCACGTCCAAGAGGGCGTGGAAAAAAGTGGCTTTTATGTACAGTCCCGAATTACATGGAGGCAATGAGCGATAGGAGGGGATTCGTCTCTCCCGGTATAGGGAGTTGATGTTGTGCTGTGTTCGATTGGCTATAACCGGAAATCCCTGGTCAGGGTTGCTGAGATTTACTGGTAAGTTTTATCAGTAGTTTCTCGAACCGTTATAGACCTCAAATCGACACGACTTATCGAACTATTAGGGTCTGACGTTTACCAACCCTAGGCGAGATATGCGACATATCAGACGATGAGACCGGACTGTACGCGGGTGTTACTGTTTGGATTCACAGGAGAATGTACAGGCTTGCTTGTTGATATTCTGAGCGCTCAATACCTGGGTAGCTGTTACGTTTAGCTGACCGCTTGCAGCTTGTGGGTGTTTGTTATGATCATCACCTACTGCCGGCGTATTGACGATTCTTTAGAGTCCTACACAGAGGTTTCTTGACTCAGGCAAAATGGAGTAGGAGCACATGTGTGATATGTGCGGGACCGAGGATAATGCGGTATGTGATACCGTATTGGATTCTCGCGATATAAGATATCGGCCGGGTATATGTGATATAGCCGGGACATCATATTAGTCGGTTATATGCGATATAGCCGGATTGTCGGATCAAGTGTTGATTCGATAATTTAATGTACAATAATATATATGATATATTAAATTACATTAACTAATATTAGCTCACTAAAAGATTCTTTTTCTCACTCGAGTAATACATTGATATATATGCCATATATGTTAATTGTATTGTTTTATTTTGTTACAATAAATATTATATATGTGATATATAATATTGTAGCTTGATATGATAACTAATGCAACATGTTTAGTGGAGATTAAACAAGATTAGGGTTTGTTTTGGGTTAGTTCCTTCTTGTTGATTCTAAAAGGTTTCTTTTTGTTTTGTGCTAGATATTTACATATGACTCATGCTTTAACCCAACCCAAACCCTAACCCTAGTTAATTCTCTACATGGGTTTAGTTGACCATGATTGCATTATTCATCATATTTATCTTTTCATTATTCATCACAAAAGAATTCTAATGATATTCTTCTTCTTCTTCCTTCTTCTTTCTTTCATGGAAAAAGCTTTCTAGCTTTTTTCCAAGTGATGAATGAGTGTGAGAAAAAGGTAATAAAAGAGAGCAAAAATCCTACTTCATCATCCTCATCTATCCTTGCCATTTAGATGAGGGTGTTCACTTCATTTTGTTAGTGTTAGCTTGTTTTAATGAAACTTCAAGGTAGATCATCTTTGTATCGAAGATCGGAAGCAAGCTTGCATCTTTCTCTTCGTGGAACTTCTCGAGTGTCCGGAACACGATGATCGCAGCGAAGGGACCTCAACACGGAGCTTAAGAAGTGAAGGACCGGATCTACAAAGGTTGTAATCTCTCTCACTTAGTGTTAAAGTGTTTAACATGCTTGTTTTCGCATAAACTCTAGTTTAAAGATCCGGCTTTGGGTTGGTCGGCACAGCTAAAATTTTAATCGGGCATGGTTGATGCCTCGTAGGCCCTTGTATGCGTTCCTAGCAACCTTACAATTTAGGGATCGTATATCCCGGCGGGTAATTTATTTGATCGTACCAACCCGGATAGGGTCGTCCGGTTTTGACGATTTGGCCAGCCGCTTCGCTCGCCTGATGAGCTCGTATTTGTTGAGCTATATAGTCATCAAGGGCATCTTTCGAGATCATCCCCTCTCTGGCTACTTATATAGCCGGAAGAGGGTTAGATGTCTCCCATCTGTCATCTTCAATGATTATTGGGGATCTTCGGCTGGAGGGTCCGGCTGGATCATCATCCCCACCATATCTTGGAACAGAAGCGCCATCTGCTTTATGTTAGCGGCTTGTTCCGCGTCCTCTTTATCTTTTTTCTTGAGCATTCTTCGGAGGAATTCGGCATCGGTTTCCTTCTCCTGGCGTTGATCCGACGATACTTCTGATCTTTCCTTCCACCCAGTGAGTGCGGCCATCTGTGTCAGCATCTCCTGGAGCTTTTGTTGCTGCTCCTGAGTTTTCGTTACAGACCGTGTGAGAGGTCGATGACCCGTAGAAGTACGACTTTCCTCTTTTCTGGAAGCTATGTAGACGGTATACACTATAATGCCCCCAGACTTGGGGCGTTTGGATTCAGCGCCTTTAAGATTTGCTGTAGACACGGGGATCTTCTCCGGCCTTCTCCTTTTATGGGCGGTCAAAGTTGAGGGGGCTGTTGCAGCCGATGCTTTCTGTGGTACGATGGCGGTGAGATGGTCCTCCTCTTGCCGAGCCTTCATTTTTTTCTGTCGGAGGGAGTAGTCATTGTCGATTACAGAGTCTTGGACTCTTTGCCAGACCCTGTGGATTTTAGAGGACGGCCGCTGAGGAGGCAGCTCTGGCTTCACCTTAATAACATTTTCAGTGGGTGGAGGAGACTATTTCAACACGGTGGTTGGAGAGTTCTTGCGCACCCTCTTGAGCAGCTTAAAGCTATTCCCGGTTGGAACAACATCGTCAATTTCCACCATCGGAGCTAGTGGAGTCAGTCCAGACGGAGAGCTGCCCCCAGTTTTCCTCACACGACGCCAGTGGCGATGTCGAGCTTGTCTTGCAGATGGTATTTGCTCAGTTATGGGGGTGGCCTCATCATACCCCCTGTTCTGGTGAAGGGTTGCTGTTGGTACCAGCTTATCGAAGACTGACGTCCGTTGAGAGGGAACGGTCAATATTTCAAAGGCTGGCTTTTTGGCAGGGGAAGCATTTTTAATGACCTCGCCTGCAGCAGGAGTTGGAACGGCCAGTCTTGGGAAGACCGATATCTTAGCGGAAGAAGCCTGTTTGAAGACTTCGTTTACCAGAGCTGGAATGGCTATCCGCTTCGGGATAACTCCTTCAGGTATTGCAGGCTTCTTGACGGGCCCACTTGATCTTTAGCCTAATCTATTAAAGACCGAGGCGTTGGACTTGGACGACCCGTTGAGAGGGGCCGTGGTAGTTGCAAGCCGATCGAAGACCGGCTTCTTTGGAGCTTCCTGTGATGGCACTAGAGCGTTGAAGCTCATTGGCGGGTGCATGGTCCTGAAGAACAACCCAGTGGTGGCTTGTGTCACCTGTTCCACCGGAAATGCAAAGATAGAGGCCGCTTGGGGCCCATAGGTCACTCCTCCAGCGAGGACAGAGTGGGAGTTGCTATTGCAGTTAGTGCAGCTGGTGGCCATTGCTCTTCTTTTCTCTGCACGGGAGCAAGACACCAAATCTTAGTCACACGAATCCACTGGCAACCATAGCAGTCCGCTATTTGTTCGCGAAACACGACACACGAAGTGTGGAGTGGAAAGAGGAAAAGGTCCCACCGGGCATGCCAGAATCTGTTTACCGCCGAAAACAGAGACAAAACCGCGTAGGTCGTCTTGCCAGAATTTTGGGGGCAGATGCTATTTGGTTTTATCCGTCCACCTCTCTGAATATGCCAAGTTGATTTATGACACCATGTATCAGAGGTTTGGACAGATGCGGCCGTTGTAGCAGACTTCATCAGATTCCTCCTCGTTGTGAGGGGTTTTTGATTGTGGGGGGGCTCTTTCCTGAAGGCGCAAGCCCCTGCATAAGTTACCACATCGCGGTAACCACTTTCTCCTGCTCCAGAAGGTCGCTTCGTGTCGTGTGTGTTTGTTTTATTTTTTGGTTGCCCGTTGATTGTATACGGAGACAAATTTATGTTGTCGCCGGTAGGGCGGGGATTAGCCCAGATCCGTATCTTCTTAGATTTAGGGTTTGGTTTATTTTAAAGCTCGTTAATCTCGTTTAAGATTAAGATCAACTTAAATGTTTGAGGATACATTAGTCTAGTTTTAGACTAAGATCTACTTAACGGGGTTTTAGGATCATTTAGATCCAAAGACAGAGCATTTGGGCTCTATCGTCTTAGTTTAGGGACGTTGCGGTCCACTGTTAGTTTAAGGACATTACGGTCTATGTGAGTTTAAAGACATCATAGTCTGTAGGGTTTAAAAACATCATAGTCTGGTTTAAAGACATCATAGTCTGTAAGGTTAAAAACATCATAGTCGGGTTTAAAGACATCATAGTCTGTAAGGTTTAAAGACATCATAGTCTGTAGAGTTTCTAGTTGTCAGAACCCGCCACCTCCATGAAGACGTTGAAGAATTACAACGACATGAATCAGAAGTGTGAAGAGATGTACCCTTGAACCAATGCTGGTTGGGAGATCTATAGTCAGGTTTGGGATTAAGACCAATTAGAGAAATTGTGAGCACATAGGCTTGGTTAATCTGAATTGAGGACTTATGGCTAACTTAGGCTCAGCCTACTCAGTTTTGCATAAAATTTTGAACATTTGTTTGAGCTCTGTCCCCTTTTATTCAACAATGCTGAGCATTGATTTGGGCTCTGACACCCCTTTTTCATTTTGTCTTTTATTGAGTGTTGAACACTTTTTATGGCGTTGGGGCTTTATTTACAAAGCGCTTTGTAATTCCTTAGTGCCCATGTGAGGAGCAAATGGAGTGCTTGGCGCTGAGCGCCAGACTTGGAGTGCTAAAGCGCTTCTTTTGAAATAGCGCCCACATGAGGAACACGTGGAGCGCTTGGCGCTAAGCGCCAGACTTGGAGCGATAAGGCGCTTCTTATAAAATAGCGCCTACGTGAGGAGCATGTGGAGCGCTTGGCGCTGAGCGACAGACATGGAGCGCTAAAGCGCTTCTTTAGCAGTTCTGATCAATTATGTGCTCTGAGAATTAAGTTCTCGTTTATAAGAGAATTTGTCTCGTGGATCTAAGAACTAAGTTCTTCTTTTATGAGGAGATGCTATGACCTCTTTTGTTTTTCATTATGAGAGGTTTTGTCTCATAGATCTGTGATCTAGAAAAAGAACTAAGTTCTTCTGATATGAGAGTTAAACTCTTAAGCATGGAGGAGATGTTATGATCTCTCTTCTTCTTATTTACCTTGAGAAGAAATTGCTCTCGTCTTTGATGTTTGAAGATTATGGGGGGGAGGGGGGTTCTTCTCTGTAAGACTTGAAGTCTTGGGTCCTTTATATAGGGGAGGCTGATTTGTTGAATCGGTTAAGGAAATCTCTCATTGAGAGATTTCTAATTGATTTAGGGATGTTTCCCACTATTGGATCTTTGATCCAAGGGCTTCTGTTTTACAGAAGACATTTTTCTTGTTTTTAACAAGATTGGGAAAATATTTTCCCATACAGAATTTATTCTGTATCTTGGTGATTTTTAATCACCATTAGATCTTTGATCCAACAGTGCTCTGATTTACAGAGCACAATCTTTCTTGTTTGGAAAGATTTGAGGAGTATTTCGTCAACAGAATTTTATTCTGTTAACTTGATGATTTATCATCTTCGTTGGATCTTTGATCCAAAAGTGGAGAACATTTTTAGTTCTAGCGCCAGCGCTCTTATGATTTGCACATGAGGCGCTACCTCACAGTCTTTTGACTCTTAGCGCTGGCGCTCTTAGGGCGAGCGCCCTCGTGCTTTCCACGTGAGGCGCTGCCACAGAGTTTTTAGCGATGGCGCTCTTGGCGCCAGCACTCTCGTGCTTTGCACATTAAGCGTTTCCTCAGAGTCTTTGACTCTTAGCGCTGGCGCTCTTGGCGCAAGCGCTCTCATGAGGCGCTGCCTCAGTTCAAATTTTAAATTTTGAATTGAGCTTTGTTCTCTGATTGGGGGAAACAATCACATCATCCAATTTGTATTGTTTGTTTATTCTGGTTTATTGCCTATAACTACCAGAACCGAGTTAGTAAGGGGGGAGATATATACCTCTATTTCTTTTGTTTAGTTTTTGGTTTAGCTTGAGAGTTATGTGAGCTTTAACTTGGTTTCTTCTTCTTCTTCCCTCTTGAAGCTTTCTTTTGAGAGCTTCATTATGGAGGTTGAATAAGTAACCAATATCTTGTACCTTAACTTCATCAAGTGTTAAATAATATTGTTATCGCTTTGTTTACTTGCTTCCTTTGTTTCTTGCTTTCTTTTGCTATTGTTATGTGTAACTAATCATTTGTAGTTGTGGTGATGGTGAGTAAGTGAGATGAAAGGCTTTGCCTTTCTCCTTCTCTTGTTTATGTTTAATTTGCTTAATATGATTCTAACTTAAAGATTGTTTATTTATTGATGTGTTATGGTATTTTAAAACCATGGTTATTTTTTAACCTCTTCATAAATGTAACCTCTTCATAAACCATACTCACTCCATTTCCCCATTTCACATTGTTTAAGTTAAAATCAATTTGGTGTTAAGTTTGCTAAGTTTAGATATGGTATTTTGTGACCAAGTGCTTGACTAACCCTCGGTTTTCATATACCCTATACTATCACAAACACTTAGAAACGTTAACACCAAAACCAATTGCTCTCACTCGCTAATTTGTGTTTTTGATGTTGTCGTATGCTTGCTAACCCTTGTGCTTAGTGTTGATAACTCAAGCTTGGACATACAAACGGTAAGTGAACAATACAGACTCGTTTCGTGTTTTGCGTCGAATATCGGTATTTTGATGAGTTGTGCTATGCAACCGCATTGACAATTCATGCTTCATACCGGGATCGTCACAAGGACGGACAACACATGATCAAGGGAGCGTCGAAGGAATCGTCGTGATTCGACCATCCGAGCCAAAGCCACGGCCATTTCTTTCTTACTTTGTTTTCTTTGTTTTCGTGTTTTATATTGTTGTGACAAACCAAACCAATTCGTTATTTGTTGAACCTTAAGCAACAAAACCTAATACACAATTCCCCGTGGATCGACCGGTACATGCCGGCTGGCTACAACGCACCGTGCACTTACGGTTTATAAATTTTAAAACGAGACCGATCTCGCGTGCGCATCCATTTCCAAAACCGATTTTATTTTCAAAAACATACGCGTTTGCGCGCGCGGGTGAGGTCCCAATAGTTACTAATAGGCTTTGCTGGAGTTTGGACAAGCTTGCTTGCTAATCCTTTGATCGCTCAATACCCGTGTAGCCGTTACGTCCAGCTAGTACCACTGACGGCTTGTGGGTAACTGATATGATCATTACCTACTGCCGGCGTATTGACGAGTCTTTAGAGTGCTACACAGATGTTTCCTGGCTCAAGTGAAACGAAGTAGGGAACATATGTGATATGTGCGGGACCGAGATCAATACGTATACATGATACCGTATTCTGATCTCGCGATATAGGTTATATATGATATAACCGGATTATTGAATTAAGTGTTGATTCAATGATTTGATATTAGTCGGATATATATGAGATAGCCGGATTACTAAATCAAGTGATGATTTAATAATTTAATATATATATATATAATTATATATATACTTGATATATTAATATATATATTAACTAATATTAGCTCACTTAATAATTTCTTTTTCTCATTGTACATTTAATATATACGTGATATATATTAATGTATTTTTCTTTGTATCATGCTTGATGATACATTGTACATGGGTGTATGAGACTCATACCAAACCATAGATAATTAAGGTCATTATTTATTTAAGGAATAAAAAAATTAGGTGGAAAAAGCCTTGGTTAGATGCTTTGAAAAGCTTGTGGAAACCATTGACTTAGTCCACTAATTTTATTTTACTTTAGATATTTATTAACCCAACCATTATCTTTAGCCATGGTTAAATCTCTACAATGATAATATATGATATTATCTCACCCATAGTTGTCATTCCTTCATTCTATTTTTTTTACTTCATCTTCTTCTTCATCTCATGAGAGCTCTCTATGTTTTCTTAAGGTGAAGAAAGAGAGTGAGAAAATCATTCCAAAGTGAGCAAAATTCCTACTTCATCAATCTACAGTAGACTAGCTATTTAGTATATGTTGTTTGCTTCACTAATTCTCAATTAGTGAAGAGGTAGCTTGAGTTGGAGATTGCTCGACGTAGATCATCTTCGGCCTCGAAGTTCTTCAAGCAAGCTTGTTCATTTCCCCTAGTGGAGCCTAAAGAGAGTCCGAAACACAACTACTTGGAACGAAGGGACTACTACATGGAGCTTTAGAAGTGAAGTACTGGTCTACCAAGGTTGTGTTCCTTGTTCACTTATAGTAATGTTTGATTACATGTTTAAAAACCCTAATTCTCTAGTTAGATCCTTGGTTCGGGTTTGTTAGCACACTAAATTTTTATAAAATTGCTTGCTTGATGCCTTCCGAAACCTAGTAGTCGTGCTAAGGAACCCAACATATTGTACATGATTGTATGTTATAGTGGATACTTGGACATATATAAAGAGGACTTTTTTGCTTGACATGATAGTATGCTATAAGGTTGCTCTTTATCTTAACATGTACACTTGTATCATTATACTGTCTCTCAGTTACATGTTGATAAAGCCCTTAGGTTGTGTACTTGACTATGAGGATTATGATGCAGATCATACTAGTGGGGCCAGGGGAGTCCACAAGCTCATCCTTTAATTGTTCCTAGTCGAGCGAGAATCGAGACAGGGCATCGATATTCCAGAGTAGACTAGTGTGTACGTTTCTTGACCCTGTATGGGGCGTTTGTTGATCCCACAGCCATTAGTATTTGATATCAGTGATTGTACACAGTTGCTCATTATAGAATGGGTACACCGAACATGACTCGCCGAGAACTCCTAGATGGTATTATACCTATCGTCAGATAGCAGTTCTCTGGTGACACTGGTACAGGTTAGTCTGTACACCCGAGATCATCATAGAGTCTTGTGTGATTCCCACTGTGCTTTGATTTCCTCCCTACCATGCTCAAGAGAGCATGCAAACAGGTGGATTTTGGGTACAGTCCCAACTCATATGGAGGCAATGAGCTATAGGATGGGTTTCGTCTCTCCCGGTATTGGGAGTTGATGTTGCGCTATGCTCGATCGGCTATAACAGGAAGTCCCTGGACAGGGTTGATGATGAGATTTACTGGTAAGTGTTATCAGTAGTTTCTCGAACCGTTATGAGTCTCACATCAGCATGACTTATCAAGTTATTGGGATCTGACGTTTACCACCCCCAGACTCGATATGCGACATATCAGACGAAGAGACCGGACTGTACGGTAGTGTTACTTATAGGATTCACGGGAATTTGGACAAGCTTTCTTGTTGATCTGATGATCGCTCAATACCTGGGTATCTGTTACGTCCAGCTAGTACCGCTGATGGCTTGTCGGAAACTGATATGATCATTACCTACTACTGGCATATTGACGAGTCTTTAGAGTCCTACACAGAGGTTTCCTAGCTCAAGCGAAACGAAGTAAGTCACATATGTGATATGTGTGGGACCGAGACTAATACGTGTATGTGATACAGTATTCTAATCTCTCAATATAGGTTATATGTGATATGACCGGATTATTGAATCAAGTGTTGATTCAATAATTGTTTATATGTATTTTTGATATACATATAAATGATATTAGTCGGTTGTATGTGATATAGCCGGATTATTAAATCAAGTGTTGATTTAATAATTATATATTTGATATATCAATATATATTAACTAATATTAGCTCCCTTAAGAATTGGTTTTCTACGAATACATATAAATATATATAAGATATATATTAATGTATTTATTTTTGTGTCATGATAGATGATACATTGGACATGGGTGTATGAGACTCATACCAAACTAAAGATAATTTGGGTGATTAATAATTAAGGGATAAATTAAAATTAGATGGAAAATGCCATGGCTTAAGATGCTTGTGGATGCATGTGGAAGCCTTGACTTAGTCCACTAATTTTGTTTTACTCTAGATATTTATTAACCCAACCATTATCTTTAGCAATGGTTAACTCTCTACTAATATCTCTTGAGATATTTTCTCACCGAAGGGTTCACACTTGATCATCTTCTTCATCTCCTTCTTTGCTTTCTAGCTTTGAGGGAGGTGAGAAAGAAAAAAGAGAAAAATAATTCTAAAGTGAGCAAAATTCCTACTTCATCAATCTGTACCAAACTAGCAATTTTGTATATGTTGTTTACTTCACTAATTCATCAATTAGTGAAGAGGTAGCTTGAGTTAGAGATTCTTCGACGTAGATCATCTTTAGGCTCGAAGATCCTTAAGCAAGCTCGTTCTTTTCGCCTAGTGGAGCCTAAGAAGAGTTCGGAGACCACTACTTGGACCTAAGGGACTACTACACGGAGCTTTAGAAGTGGAGGACCGGTCTACAAAGGTTGTATTCCTTGTTCACTTAGTGTAAAGTTTGTTTACATGCTTTATAAAACCCTAATTCTGTAGTTCGATTCTTGGATGGTGTTGCTTAGCATTCCAGATTTTTAAAATTGCATACTCGATGCTTGCTAAAACCCATTGGTCGTGCTAAGGAACCCCAACATACAAATGACTAACAATCTCCCACTTGCACTAAGGCCAGTTGTTGTAGTATCCCATACCCAACATCCCAAAAAGTCTTTCAAACTGCGTCTCGGGGAGGGCCTTCGTGAGTGGATCCGTTGTGTTGTCCTTCGTGTCAATTCTCCTGACCTCGATCTCCCGGCAATCAACTATCTCCCAGATCAGGTGATACCGCCTAAGAATATGTATGGAATGCTGATGTGACCGGGGTTTCTTGGCAAAAGCCACAGCTCCATTGTTATATCAATACAATGATATTGGATCCTCAATGGATGGAAGCACACCAAGTTCAGCAATGAACTTCTTCATCCTGGCAGCTTCTTTGGCAGCATCGTTGGCAGCGATGTATTCAGCCTCCATCGTCGAGTTTGCCACGGTATCTTTCTTGGAGCTCTTCCAATATACCGCCCCTCCATTTAGGATGAAGACAAAACCCAAGACCGATTTACTATCGTCCTTATCACTCTAGAAGCTTGAATTGGTAAAGGACTCCATCTGGAGTTCTCCGTTACCATACACCAATAACATTTCTTTAGTCCTTCTCAAGTACTAAGAATGTTCTTCACAGCTGTCCAGTGCTTCTCCCCAGGATCTGATTGATACCTACATACCACACTAAGTGCGTAAGCTACATCCGGTCTGGTGTATAAAATCGCGTACATGATAGACCCAACTGCAGAAGCATAGGGTATCACTTGGATGCGAGCCCTCTCCAAATCAGTCTTGGGAGACATCTCTTTAGAGAGACTGATTTCTGAACAAGCGGGTAAATTACCACACTTAGAATCTTCCATACTAAACCTCTTTAGTATGGTGTCAATATACCTAGATTGGGACAATCCCAACAGTCGCTTAAATCTACCTATAAATCATTATCCCCAGGATGTAGAAGGCATCACCTAGATCTTTCATGGAGAACTTTTGTGATAATAAGAGCATGATCGAGTGTAGCATAAGAACATCATTTCCTATCAAGAATATGTCATCTACATACAATACGAGGAAGACAACCTTACTCTCCACTACCTTCTTGTATACAAGGTTCATCTACGTTTTTGATGAAGTCAAACTCTTTGACTGCCACATCAAAACAGATGTTCCAACTCCGCGATACCTGCTTTAATACGTAGATTGGTGTAAGCAGCTTGCACACCTTTTCGCTACTCCCACTGTTTATGAAGCCCTCTGGCCGTATCATGTACACGCTCTCTTCTAAATCACCATTTACAAAAGCGGTCTTGACGTCCATTTGCTATATTTCGTAGTCATTGTATGCAGCAATGACAAGTAGGATCTTAATGGACTTAAGCATAGCAACTGGAGGAAATGTTTCATCATAATCGACACATAGTCATTGACGAAAATCTTTTGCTACAAGTCTGGCTTTTAATGTCTCAACCTTTCCATCTACACCAATTCTCTTCTTCAAGATCCGCTTGCTCCCAATAGGTTTTACTCCTTCAGGAGCAACTTCCAAAGTCCATACTTTGTTGGTGTACATGAATTCCATCTCCGATCGCATAGCATCCAGCCATTACACAGAGTCCCCACTTTTGATGGCCGGCTCGAAACTAGTTGGGTCATCATCTTCCATGATGCATTCCTAACTCCCACCGTCTATGAGTAAACCGTAGTATCTCTCAGGTGGATGAGAAACCCTACTAGGTCTGCGGAGTGGCTGAGGTTCGTCGGGGACTATCAAATCCTCCGTTTCTACCAAATCATCAGCTGTAGTTTGTGTAGCTTGAACTTCTTCCAGTTCTACCTCATTGCCACAAATTTCTTTCACGAGAAATTCTTTTTCTAAAAAGGTGGCATGTTGAGAAACAAACACTTTTTATTCCTCTGTATGGTAGAAGATATATATCCATATGAATTCTTCGGATATCCTACAAACTTGCACAAAACAGACATTGTCTCGAGCTTGTCCCTATTTTGCCTTTTATCATAGGCTGGACAACCCTATTGTAACGTTTTGAAAATCGATTCGGTGAAATTTCGGAAAATCGGTAAAATAAAGGAGGTTTTCCGTAAAAAGAAAATATAAATATCTGTAATATAAAAATTAAATATACATATTCTAGCTATTAAATTGCAAGTATTTGGTGTTTATTGAGCCACTGGTAAAATTTATAAATTTCTGAAAATTTTTCCAAAATTAATTATTTTAATATTATTTTAAACCGTCACTAATACATTTAATTAGGAAAATTTACAAATTAGAATGAGTTGAAACAAATTTTGTGCATCATAACACATTAAACAAAATTTTAACATGGGGTTTTTGAAATGAAATGAAGTTTTTAAACGGTGTTAGAAAATATCGAAGAAAAAGGCTTAAATAGTGAATTTAGTATAAATGGATGTTTGGGGTATAGTATTTATCATTTTCCCTCACCCCCCCACACCCCCCACTCACACACACCCACTTGCCATCTTGGCCGAGCTTTGCTGCCCCAAACCCCTTTTGGCCCACTTCATTTCTCACAGAACAAAGAAATAAAAAGAATTGAAGTGTAGATTATAATATAGTAATTGAGGTATGGGTTTCTATACTTAATGTATGGGTTCTTGACTTTGTCAAACTCCCCACACCCTCTCTCTCCTCTCCCCACCTGCATTTGGCCAAGCCCCCCATTTAGAACAGCCCCTTCACTTCTTCATCTCACATTCTCTTCAAAAAAATCCACAAAAATGCTTTAAAATCCACAAAATTTCAAAGCAAAATCCAAATACAACTCCTACCCATTATTTGTTTGCCTTAGCTAACATAGATCTTAGAGCTAGAGAGCAAGTTGGGAGGCCAAGTTTGCATGGGAGATCTCTAAAATTGTGGAGGTAAATCCTAACCCAAGTGTTTAGTTGTAGGTTAATTTCTTTGAATCAACTTAACTAGGTGTTTAATTTAGGTTTTTAAATTGCAAGTTTAAATTCAAGAGAAGGGTTAAATTAAAGTTAGGGTTGTGATAATTTGTTCATGGTTGTGTGATGTATTTTAGCATCTTAAGATATGCAAACCAAATCTAATAGCTAATTTGCAAATTGTTATATTTAATTTGCCCAAATTGTGTTTTTTTTTGCAAACTAGGTTTTTATGAAATACATATATAATTGAGATTAAAATCTAATTAACTTTTTCATGACATTATTAACATTTTAATTTTTGTTTAGCAACTTAGATCATATAAATCCAAGCTAAATTGTTGTTTGTGCATTTTTGCTATAAAATTGTTAAAATTGGATAAATTGTAAACTAGAATTTTGGGGTCAATGAAATTTAATGAGATTAAATTGTGGAAATGGTTTGTATGGATTATTTAAGATGTTTAATAAGTATTATGGCCATTAGAATTGTTAAAACATCAAGTGTTGGTAAATTTTGCTTGCTAGGTTTTCGGAAAATATACTTTTAAAGTTAGTTTGGAGTATTTGTGAATTCTAACCTATTTCATATTATAATTAGTGTTTGTGAATATGCAAATGGGTGCGTTTGGATTTTTCTCGATGGGTTGATGTTTGTACATCGACATCGAGGGTTGGTTAGGCTATTCTTGCATGCGCAGGCGATAGGTTTTGACCTATACGTGATACGCGTGCCGATTTGGTTTTCGTATGCCGTTTCGATTTCGAATTGGGTTTTTATGCGATGCGATACGTTATGACGTGTTGATGCGATACGTTGTGACATGTTGGTACCCCCATGTGGACTTTGAGACGATAAGCAAGCGTGGCGACGTCGGCACCGGCGAGCGAAGATCAAGTGAGTAGATTTATATCTACGGGGAGAAGTCTGGTGGATGGCGTATAGCACCCCCGCAAAATTATGAGGAATGAGATGATGTGGTAATGATATACTTTTATATGTTAATAGGAGATATTAACACCGAGTAAGAGAAGACTTAGAAGCTTATGGGTTTAGGGTTAGCGAGAATTGAAGAAAGGACTTTAGCGGAATTCTTAGTCACGAAACCCTAGAGTATGGATTTTCATACACGCACACATGTACACTTGCATATATCATCTTCTTGTGCGTATATGGGAATGCGTATATATGTATATACGCATGGGTATGGGACTATGCATATATACATTCATATACACATGCATGAATGTTGAGGATATTGTATGATATCTGGAGATGAGTCGATGAGATTGGGCTTGAGGCCATGAGATCGGAAATGTGATATGGTCCGTATTTGAGTTATGACATGATATTTTAGCGGGTTCTTTAGGCGTGGTATTCTCATACACACGCATGCATTTCATAGATGGTATCAGTATTGTACTAGACGTAGATCAGTACCCTGATCATGATATTTTATAAGAGGATACCAAGTGATTAATGTGATAGATATGACATTGGACCCGTAGCCAGATTTGGGAGGCCGTACGACGGATTTACCGTGCGAGCTATATATTGACGATAGATCCGCACTCTTGATTCGAGGATGTCATATGATATGTGTTGGAGATAGTGCCCTCAGAGTCAATTATTAGGTCACAGGTACGTGATTGTAATGATTGAGGGAGGACCTATCCCGGTAGGACAGTCTTACTCGAGATGATAGTATGCTATCTGGCTTACCTTTATCATCGTGTACTGCTTTAGGTGACCTGACACGTCGCTATTACACGTTGATAGAGCCCCTAGGATTCTTGCTTGACCACCAGCAGTATGAGGGCGATCATATAAGTGGGAGCTGGGGTCTATAAGCTTATCCTTAAAAGGTCCCTAGTCGTGGGAGTTTCGAGACTGGGCATCGATACTCCATTAGTAGACTAGTGTATACAGTCGAGACCCCGACGAGGGGCGGTGGCCGGTCTCACAAGCCACTGGTGTCAGTTGGATCACCTAAGATGTATACAGGTGCTCATTGGGTTTTGAGTACACCGGACAGGACTCGCCGGGAACATGCTAGTTGGTCATATACCAGACGTCAGATGGCAGTTCCCTGGTGACATGTGTGCAGGTTAGTTCATCGACCTGGGGATCGTCATTTGTCTCGTGTGAGTTCCCACTGTACTTTGATTACTACCCTACCACGGCTCAAAGGAGTCGTGCAAACAGGTTTTAGTTGGGTACAGTCCCGAGCCACATGGAGGCAGTGAGCGTGTCTTCAGGGGTTCGTCTCTCCCGGTATTGGGGGTGAGGTCGTGCTGTGTCTAGGAGAGCCATTACACAAAGTCCTTGGCCAAGGCAAGGAGATTTACTGGTAGGTATTCCAGTAGTATCTCAGGGTGTTCTGGGCTACACTCCGACACGACTTGTACCGCATTTGGGGGTCTGACTTTTACCAACCCCCTAGGCCCGCCATGCGATACTCATAGACGAACGGACCGGACTGCACGGATATTGTCACTGACAGGCTCAGTAGGGTGTCAGGCTGAGTTCGCTCACAGACGTCCCTTTTAGTCAGTACCTGGTAGCCCGTTACGTATTGGCTTATACCTCTGACGTGCTAGTGGTTAAATCCACAACCGATGTGTTGACGAGTCTTTAGAGTCCCCCACATTCAGTTACTCAGCTTTCGGGCGAAAGGTTGTAGAGGCCGTATGGAGATATGGCAAGGTCCGATCAGATACGTGCGGTATTGCACGGATCAGGATCGGACAGTTTGTACTATAGGCCGTATGGTTATATGGCAGGGTTCGATCAGATACGTGCGGTATTGCACGGATCAGGATCGAACAGATATTACTAGCCGGTTTTGGTATAAGCCGGATCCTAGTATAGTACAGTGGAGATTTTGTCTCATTGCATTTGTATTTCGGTCGAAATACAGATGCGGGTGTGTATGCACAGTATCGGGGTTTTCCCGTAATTTATTACGGGACCAGTTTTCTGGAGTTGCCAGTTTGCTTTCCGTTTCGGCCGATTTCCATTGTTCCGTTCAATGGCCGAAGATTGGTGGAGGAGGGCTTATTTGCATTGTTGCAAATAAGTATTTGTGGAGGGGGTCTTTGCTTATTGGTTGGATCATGATGGTTGCTCCATTGACCTTGACTTCTTGACTTCTTCATGATGGCTTGACCATTTGGAGTCATCATGGTTTCTTTGGAGTGTTTATTTTTGTTTGTGATGATATTGTTTTGATCATCACTCATGATAGCTCACCCACTCCCTTGTCTTTCATTTTGACTTCACTCTATTCCCACCTACCACCATCATGCTTGGCCGGCCACTAGTGAGGGTGGGGGCTGTTGGAGATAGTGCCCTCAGAGTCAATTATTAGGTCACAGGTACGTGATTGTAATGATTGAGGGAGGACCTATCCCGGTAGGACAGTCTTACTCGAGATGATAGTATGCTATCTGGTTTACCTTTATCATCGTGTACTGTCTTAGGTGACATGACACGTCGCTATTACACGTTGATAGAGCCCCTAGGATTCTTGCTTGACCACCAGCAGTATGAGGGCGATCATATAAGTGGGAGCTGGGGGTCTACAAGCATATCCTTAAAAGGTCCCTAGTCGTAGGAGTTTCGAGACTGGGCATCGATACTCCATTAGTAGACTAGTGTATACAGTCGAGACCCCGACGAGGGGCGGTGGCCGGCCTCACAAGCCACTGGTGTCAGTTGGATCACCTAAGATGTATACAGGTGCTCATTGGGTTATGAGTACACCGGACAGGACTCGCCGGGAACATGCTAGTTGGTCATATACCAGACGTCAGATGGCAGTTCCCTGGTGACATGTGTGCAGGTTAGTTCATCGACCTGGGGATCGTCATTTGTCTCGTGTGAGTTCCCACTGTACTTTGATTACTACCCTACCACGGCTCAAAGGAGTCGTGCAAACAGGTTTTAGTTGGGTACAGTCCCGAGCCACATGGAGGCAGTGAGCGTATCTTCAGGGGTTCGTCTCTCCCGGTATTGGGGGTGAGGTCGTGCTGTGTCTAGGAGAGCCATTACACAAAGTCCTTGGCCAAGGCAAGGAGATTTACTGGTAGGTATTCCAGTAGTATCTCAGGGTGTTCTGGGCTACACTCCGACACGACTTGTACCGCTTTTGGGGGTCTGACTTTTACCAACCCCCTAGGCCCGCCATGCGATGCTCATAGACGAACGGACCGGACTGCACGGATATTGTCACTGACAGGCTCAGTTGGGTGTCGGGGTGAGCTTCCTCATCGACGTCCCATTTGGTCAGTACCTGGTAGCCCGTCACGTATTGGCTTATACCTCTGACGTGCTAGTGGTTAAATCCACAACCAAGGTGTTGACGAGTCTTTAGAGTCCCCCACATTTAGTTACTCAGCTTTCGGGCGAAAGGTTGTAGAGGCCGTATGGAGATATGGCAAGGTTCGATCAGATACGTGCGGTATTGCACGGATCAGGATCGGACAGATTGTACTATAGGCCGTATGGTTATATGGCAGGGTTCGATCAGATACGTGCGGTATTGCACGGATTAGGATCGAACAGATATTACTATCCGGTTTTGGTATAAGCCGGATTCTAGTATAGTACAGTGTAGATTTTGTCTCATTGCATTTGTATTTCGGTCGGAATACAAATGCGGGTGTGTATGCACAGTATCGGGGTTTTCCTGTAATTTATTACGGGACCAGTTTTCTGGAGTTGCCAGTTTGCTTTCCGTTTCGGCCGATTTCCATTGTTCCGTTCATTGGCCGAAGATTGGTGGAGGAGGGCTTATTTGCATTGTTGCAAATAGGCATTTGTGGAAGGGGGTCTTTGCATTTTGTTGTATCATGATAGCACCCTCCTTTGACTTGCTTGACTTCATACTTCATGATGGCTTGACTTTGTTAGCATCATGGTTGTTGATGATGGTTGTGGTTGTGTGTGGTTTTTGCTTGTGATCATATTCTTTCATGATGCCCTCTTGCATCATTGCTTCCACCCACCCCTTGACCTTGCTCTCTCTCTCTCTCTCTCCAATCACACATGAAGGGGGGGCCGGCCATTCCTTGGGGGCAAGGGGATTGATTTTCATTTTGATGTGTGGAGAAAAATATGATACATTCCTTCTTGAGTATGCTCCATTTTTCTCACCTCTCTCCAAGCTCTCTTTTCCTTCACCAATGGCAATTCCACAAACCCCAAAAATGAGACTTGCTCACTACATATTCTACAACGAACCTTGGGCACGTCGAGTAGCCGGCTTCGTGCCCGAGTTGCCTCGGCATTGAGGTGGGAGCCCGTAAACGCAGAAGGCGATGTGGTGCACTTCCGGCGACGAGGATGAGACGGACGGAGATCCCGCGAGGAGATCGGATTGGAGATGAAGACCGGAGGACTTGGATCGTATGGTATATATCTCTAACCCATCCTCTTTGTAGCTTAGACTTGTTAATGGTTAACGATCCGGGGTTTAGTGCGCGGTGGTGCCGTTTTGCCAAGTCCGCAAAAATTTAAGTTATTCACCGCTTCCGCATTCCGGCGTCGGATCGACGGCCGGGGCGCCGCCGTGCACTTACAGTGGTATCAGAGCCTCCCCATTAACTTAGTCTAGCTTTGTGTAATGTGTTTTTCTGTTCCGATCGATCGAAATGTCCGAAAACCCAAATACACCCATGACAGTTTCTGTTGAAATTTTTCAGTCTCCAAAAATTTTTCAGGTTGCATAAAAGTACTGTGCTCGATGATCTAAGACTAGTGGAAAAATTCGGGACACTGATTCTCCCATTGGAGCGCGGAAGCGCGGCAAATACCCACTTATTGCCGCGCTTCCGCCGCCGTATTAATTTATCAGTGTGTGGAAATTTTCCAGTGGGCCTCTGGGGTTAAAATTGGGTTTTTGGAATATTGAAATTGGGCCCATATTTTCTGTGAGTGCTACAGTATTAGTTTGGGGCCCACTTGTTAATTTTTGGTCAATCGGAAAATCTTAAACACATTTTTCACAGTATTTACATTATATCTGCGACCGTGAATGTCACTCGATCGGTAAATCCTTTCTAACTGCTATAGCCCGGTTAGACGGATTTGCGAACGTGACTTTCACGTTGATGTTCTATGTATTTGCTGTGTTGTTGCGGATCGGTCGTGGGGGATAGCCTGGATGCAATGCTAGTACAGTTCTGTTGTATTATGTACATTTGATATTGCGGGGCGAGCGTCCGACATGTGGACTGCCGTCACTGCCTGTTTGTATTATTCTTTTGGGGCACGACCTGGTTGCGGTCGATGTACCCGGTGTATGTATATTTTATTTTCTGTACTAGGATTGCCCCGCGGAGGGGTGCACGGATAGCCGGGTTCTGGAGGGCAACAAGCCCGCATCTCATGGCATTGAGGCGGAAGGGGGCTTCGCTCTAGGATTGGCGGGCTATTCGCCGCACTCGTAGGGGGTACAGGTTGACCCAGGAGGGGTGCCCAAGTTGCCGGATTCCGTGAAGTGCTGGGTGGTCCATTCACGGCGCTGAAAGGGGCTGCCTCGCTTCAGGTTTTGGCGGGTGACTTGCCGCGCCCGTAGGGGTCTAGGATTTCATTGCACAGGCTATCCACACGACCAGGGGAACGTCGGGTTTCAGCGGCTCTGTGAAACCCGGGGATCCCAGATATCTGTATTGTTTCTGTGATGCTGTACATTTCTGTGATGTTGCATTTTATTCACGCCTTGAGCGAATACTATATATTGGTATATATATTAATAGATGTTGTATATGTTTTACATCCGCGCTAGTCCAGTCCCCGCTCTGTCGTTAGTTAGCTAACCTAACGGGTAATGACGGGACCCAGTGGCGAATGCGGATGGCATATACGTACATCAGTATATTTTCGTTCTTTTTGGTGTGATCAATTGATGGGACTGCATTGATTCGGATCAATGCAAGTTAAAACAAACCTAATCTGATGTTGTTGGAACACTTTTTCAAAAAGCTGTTATTGCAAGGACGTTCACTTTTGTTTTGCATCGTGATATTCAGTTGGAATATCCTGCTCCTCAGTCGACGAGGCAAGGGCCGAGATCCCTTCACCGGGAGTGACCCCTTGGACAGAAGTTTGCGTCAGGGCATTAACTTCACTATAGCCGATTACTTTTGCTTTGCATCGCGGTATTCATTTGGAATATCCTGCACCCCATTCTACGGGGAAAGAGCCGAGATCCCTTCACCGGGAGTGACCTCTTTAGCAATGGTTTTCGTCACTATATTTTTAAAAAGCTATCCGTTCCTTCAACGATATCAAGTTCATTACGTTAAAGGTTTTCGCCAGAAACCATTCGTAGCCCTCCGTCGTTTCATATGGGTAGTCAATAGTATTCAAGCTGTGTTTGTTGGCCAAAGTCAAGGCACAGTGTTTGGTAGCTGTTGGTTATTCATATGCAGCATAGATAGATGCGTTGGTTTGGAACAGTCGTACTGCCTTGTTGGCCAAAGTCAAGGGTATGTACGGGTGGATTCAAAACAACCTGGAGAATGACGGGTAGAACTTGACATGTGACTTAAGATTTGTTGGCCAAAGTCAAGGTCATAAGAGCATGGGGCAGAAATCACATCGGGAGTTTCAAAAGAACTGAAACTTGCCAGATATGCGCATACCTTCTGGAGTGTGATGACGTGAGCGGATTCCGTCACGTTATCATGCGATGACAGTTGGATCCCGATTCCCACTGATGAGTTGGTTTACTCCTCGGGTGACCCCGACTAATTCTTCTTTCAGGTTTGGAGGAGAATTTGAGGTACAGTGGGAGGTTTCCTGATTAGATAAATTGGTAACCATTCTGATCTAGGTTAGAGTGCACGCTGAGTGTTTCTTTTCTCTCTCTCTCTGGCAGCGACCATTTGACCCGACCCTAAGACTTTGACTCAGTGACCAAGTTGACCGAACCTTCTTAAACACTGGCTTTTGGATTGTCTGAGTTGCGAACCTCATTGCCACTCCTACTTTTACCCTTTTCTCCAGGACACCCCGTATTACTACGAACGTCCACTTCCATTAGACAAAACCATCGTATGGTTAGATACGAACTCGAAAGAATTATTCGAGGATGGTTTTCGATTCTGGAGAAAACGGATAGGATTATTCAGTTGTCTTTTCCTTTTACCCTCTCTCAGGTTACGAGTACTCCTTGGTTTAGGGGTAGTACACCTATTACGCAAATTGGATTGTCTTCTTCCAAACCTTAGGCTGGTGCCGACCGGTAGGGAATGAAGAAAACCAATTAGCATAACGATGGAGTGCAGAAGGTATTAAGTTCAGACAAAGCAAGGGATTAGTAAGAGGGCAAAGTAAATTGCAACAGATATTCACGACCGAACCAAATATTTCATTACCACTCCCACATCACCTTTGTATTTCTCCAGGACACTCCGTATCACTACGAAGATCCACAGTTTATTTGGATACTCCATCGTATGGTTATATACGAACTCGAATGGAACTTGTTCCAGTTCGGGGATGGATTCTGGTTCAGGAGAAATAGGAATAAGGTTTATTCGGTTGTCTTTTATCTTCACCCTCTCTCTCATTGCGAGTGTTCCTAGGATGCGGACAGTACACCCATTATGCTTATTGGATAGTCTTCTTCCAAACCATAGGCTGGTGCCGAACGGTAGGGAAGGAAGAAAACCATTTGGCCTAAAAGGGTGTGCAGAAGGTAAAGACTAAAGACATATGAAGGGATTTGGAGAGGTGGCAAAGAACTATACGGTTACAGTCATGAATCTGGAAGAGGCATTACTAGGAATACCAGGATACCCCATCGAAACATTTCAATGTTTCAGTTTCACTGTGTACTGTTAATAGAAAACTGATTTCCCGATTAGATACTTACTCCAGGATATGTATTTACCAGATACGATTCTCACATCTGTATGGTTTTACAGATGATGAGTGGGAGTAAGTTATTGGGAATTGGGTGATTATCCTCATTATATCGGGATTCGTTGTAATCGGTGATATTTGAGGAAATCACCTGGGTTGTTTGCCGGTCGGCAAATATTTGGTTTTGAATATCCGCTGTTATGCACCAATTTCAAATTGATATATCTGTACGTCTATTTTCATAGAGTGAGATATACCTTTTGATATTATGTCGATGACATTTACCTATATCAGTGGATGGTTAGGTAAGGAGCATTAAACAGCGGTGTAATTCTTCTTAACCATAAGTACAGTTTTCAACCTACGACACACAGTGAATGAGTTATCAGACTCAAGGGACTTATACAGAGTATTGTATGTTGTCCAGGGTCCATCAGGACAGAGGGGTTGGTCCTCGTACTACATTCAGTTTACTTATGACTTCTCTAGTTTTTAGACAGGTGTTTCGTGAAAACACAGGGTCTGAATTTGGAGAAGTTATATGTATTTGAATAGAGTAGAGAACCAGGTATAGCAAGTATCGGGATTCTTCAAAGAGATCGAAGATGTAGATACTTGTGTATGGTATTCAGTTGATAGTAATGATGAAGAGATCTTGCTTCTCTTTCAGGTTACTCATAATTGGAAGTATTCCTAAGTTGAGTAACGCTGATCGGCCTCCTTCCATTTAGTTGACATGCGCTGGGGACAGCTGCATGATTTGAATCTGGTTCAATTAAATCAGTGCCTCTGTTTTCTATATTGGATATAGAACAGTTCATATCTTAACGATGTTAAGGTACGGGGAGTTGTCCGGTTTATGATTAAAACCAGACACTGGACAACTCAAGGTACGTTTCTGTAATGGCTGTTTGTGGGTTGACCCAGGCTATGACGCGGGTTGATTTTCTACCATCTGGAAGATCAATAGCAATATTGTTCTTGACTCGCCACAGTTTTAAATTAAAAATGGATTTTTTCAGGAAAACAGTAGTGGGAGTATGGTAGAACTGGAAGTGATTCCAGAACCACAAACGATTACTGAAGATTTGATAAGGAACCTAAAGATTCAATCTGGATTGACATTCCATTGGACACTCCGCAGATAAGGTGGGTAACTTCAGGCACCCGAGAGGTACTACGGTAGCCTCAGGGACGGTGACAGGGAAGTTCTTGTTTACCCACAATTACCATTGCTGTTGTTCCAGGCTGCGAGACCCGGCGGGAGGATGAGTATAGCGTCGTTCTAAACTAGTTTTGGAAGTGCACGTGTATATGACTCTGCCAGAGGGTTGTCGTAGTCAGTGGGAGCAGCGGAAGCATTGGTGGACAGGTAGCTTATGTCTATTTATAGACTAAAGCAGATGTAGCGGAGATAGATCATCTATTTCTGACGTGACAGTCATGGGTTTGACTTCATCAGAATAGGGGATGGATCTGTTGAGAAGGTAGTAGGGTGTGATGTCATGGTATTTGGATGACATACACAAAGTAGGAAAAGAAACTCCTACACTACGATCGGTTATACTTTGGTCGTCACACAGTGGTTTCTCCACAAAGGAAATGGATTTTATATCAGACATACTGGTTACTAGATCTATGGTCTTAGATCTAGATTTGGGTGGTTTCCCAATCAGGGTACTTAACAGCGTTCTAAGAGTATTTAGGATGGACGACTCCTGGCACGGTAGTGTACCTGCAGGTAATGGAGTCACCCTCTCTAAAGGTGTCTTACAGACTAAAGGGGAGAGGGACGTGCATGATTGGCAGAGCACTTGCTTAGGCAATTGAGTCAATCATGAGATGTCAAGTACCACCAGATGTTGTTCTTGCACTAGATGCAATAAGTTGACATTAATCCAATCCTGGAAAAACAGTCGGAAGCAGTTTTAGAACATAAGTGGATGTTCTAGGGATATGATAACGACAGCCTCATTCAGGAGACAGTTATCATTCCAGGCTTCCAAGGTGACATGGACGACAAGGAGGTTGTCAGAGCTATAGTTTTCCTTCTAATGAGGGGCAGTATTTTGGACAGGTGGTCCAGGGCAATACTGAGGGAGGCATGGCGCAGGATACTGATTAAGTTCAGTTGACGATACAGTCTAAGAAGTTTGGATTTGGAGTTCATTTATGAGCTATGTCCCATCAGACATCCAGGCACATTCTAAGACAGGTATTGCTCATTTCGGGAGATGGGTTTCTCCGCGAACTTGAGATATAGAGAGACAAAGAAAGAAACAGCAAAGCGGATCCACTCACTGAGGCTATTCCTCGAACGCAAAAGTTCCGCAAACGAGCTTTGTGAGACTGACTAGTAGAGGAGTTGGATGTTCGGTATCACACGGACTGTGAGTATGCGACATCGCAATAATTAGCCTTGAGTGCAAGTGGGAGATTGTTGGAGATAGTGCCCTCAGAGTCAATTATTAGGTCACAGGTACGTGATTGTAATGATTGAGGGAGGACCTATCCCGGTAGGACAGTCTTACTCGAGATGATAGTATGCTATCTGGTTTACCTTTATCATCGTGTACTGTCTTAGGTGACATGACACGTCGCTATTACACGTTGATAGAGCCCCTAGGATTCTTGCTTGACCACCAGCAGTATGAGGGCGATCATATAAGTGGGAGCTGGGGGTCTACAAGCATATCCTTAAAAGGTCCCTAGTCGTAGGAGTTTCGAGACTGGGCATCGATACTCCATTAGTAGACTAGTGTATACAGTCGAGACCCCGACGAGGGGCGGTGGCCGGTCTCACAAGCCACTGGTGTCAGTTGGATCACCTAAGATGTATACAGGTGCTCATTGGGTTATGAGTACACCGGACAGGACTCGCCGGGAACATGCTAGTTGGTCATATACCAGACGTCAGATGGCAGTTCCCTGGTGACATGTGTGCAGGTTAGTTCATCGACCTGGGGATCGTCATTTGTCTTGTGTGAGTTCCCACTGTACTTTGATTACTACCCTACCACGGCTCAAAGGAGTCGTGCAAACAGGTTTTAGTTGGGTACAGTCCCGAGCCACATGGAGGCAGTGAGCGTATCTTCAGGGGTTCGTCTCTCCCGGTATTGGGGGTGAGGTCGTGCTGTGTCTAGGAGAGCCATTACACAAAGTCCTTGGCCAAGGCAAGGAGATTTACTGGTAGGTATTCCAGTAGTATCTCAGGGTGTTCTGGGCTACACTCCGACACGACTTGTACCGCTTTTGGGGGTCTGACTTTTACCAACCCCCTAGGCCCGCCATGCGATGCTCATAGACGAACGGACCGGACTGCACGGATATTGTCACTGACAGGCTCAGTTGGGTGTCGGGGTGAGCTTCCTCATCGACGTCCCATTTGGTCAGTACCTGGTAGCCCGTCACGTATTGGCTTATACCTCTGACGTGCTAGTGGTTAAATCCACAACCAAGGTGTTGACGAGTCTTTAGAGTCCCCCACATTCAGTTACTCAGCTTTCGGGCGAAAGGTTGTAGAGGCCGTATGGAGATATGGCAAGGTCCGATCAGATACGTGCGGTATTGCACGGATCAGGATCGGACAGATTGTACTATAGGCCGTATGGTTATATGGCAGGGTTCGATCAGATACGTGCGGTATTGCACGGATCAGGATCGAACAGATATTACTATCCGGTTTTGGTATAAGCCGGATTCTAGTATAGTACAGTGTAGATTTTGTCTCATTGCATTTGTATTTCGGTCGGAATACAAATGCGGGTGTGTATGCACAGTATCGGGGTTTTCCTGTAATTTATTACGGGACCAGTTTTCTGGAGTTGCCAGTTTGCTTTCCGTTTCGGCCGATTTCCATTGTTCCGTTCATTGGCCGAAGATTGGTGGAGGAGGGCTTATTTGCATTGTTGCAAATAGGCATTTGTGGAAGGGGGTCTTTGCATTTTGTTGTATCATGATAGCACCCTCCTTTGACTTGCTTGACTTCATACTTCATGATGGCTTGACTTTGTTAGCATCATGGTTGTTGATGATGGTTGTGGTTGTGTGTGGTTTTTGCTTGTGATCATATTCTTTCATGATGCCCTCTTGCATCATTGCTTCCACCCACCCCTTGACCTTGCTCTCTCTCTCTCTCTCTCCAATCACACATGAAGGGGGGGGCCGGCCATTCCTTGGGGGCAAGGGGATTGATTTTCATTTTGATGTGTGGAGAAAAATATGATACATTCCTTCTTGAGTATGCTCCATTTTTCTCACCTCTCTCCAAGCTCTCTTTTCCTTCACCAATGGCAATTCCACAAACCCCAAAAATGAGACTTGCTCACTACATATTCTGCAACGAACCTTGGGCACGTCGAGTAGCCGGCTTCGTGCCCGAGTTGCCTCGGCATTGAGGTGGGAGCCCGTAAACGCAGAAGGCGATGTGGTGCACTTCCGGCGACGAGGATGAGACGGACGGAGATCCCGCGAGGAGATCGGATTGGAGATGAAGACCGGAGGACTTGGATCGTATGGTATATATCTCTAACCCATCCTCTTTGTAGCTTAGACTTGTTAATGGTTAACGATCCGGGGTTTAGTGCGCGGTGGTGCCGTTTTGCCAAGTCCGCAAAAATTTAAGTTATTCACCGCTTTCGCATTCCGGCGTCGGATCGACGGCCGGGGCGCCGCCGTGCACTTACAGGGGCTTTTCTTTTGGTAGTGAAAAAATTGTCACTCTCATTCTTTTGGATGATACATTTTTCTTCACCTCTCTCCAAGTTCTTTTTCTTCCACCACAAAGGCATCTCCATGAACCCCAAAAATGAGACTTCTTCTACTACACATTCTACAGCGAATCTTGGGCACGTCGAGTAGCCGGCTTCGTGCCCGAGTTGCCTCGGCATTGAGGTGGGAGCCCGTAAACAAAGTAGGCGATGTGGTGCACTTCCGGCGACGAGGAGGAGTCAGGACTTTCCGCAGAAGATCGGGACCATGACGAGAAGACCGGAGGACTTGGATCGTCGGTATATCTCTATTCCCTATCTTCTAGTTAGCTTAGACTTGTTAATGGTTACGATCCGGGTGTTTAGTGCGCGGTGGTGCCGGTTTGCTAAGTCCGCAAAATTTAAGTTTATCACCGCTTCCGCATTCCGGCGTCGGATTGACGGCCGGGGCGCCGCCGTGCACTTACAGTGGTATCAGAGCCTCGCCATTAACTTCGTCTAGCTTTGTGTAATGTGTTTTTCGTTTCCGATCGAACAAAATCCCGAAACCGCATTTTTCATGCACATCAGTTTCTGTCGAATTTTTTTTGAGTCCAAAAATTTTTCAGGTTGCCTCAGAGTGATGTGCAGAGAGTTCTAAGAATACTGCAAAATTTTGGTGAAGTGATGATTCCGTACGACCGCGGAAGGGCGGCCTAAGACCCTCATTGGCCGCGCTTCCGCCGCAGGAATAAGACTTCACTTCATCAATTTTTTTCAGTGGGCTTGTGGGCTTAAAATATGGGTTTTGGAATATTAAAATTGGGCCCAGTTTTTCTGTGAGTGCTGCAGTATTGGTTTGGGGGCCCTCTTGTTAAGTTTGATCAATCGGAAAATTTTAAACACATTTTTCACAGTATTTACATTATATCTGCGACCGTGAATGTCACTTGATCGGTAAATCCGGTCTAACTGCTATAGCCCGGTTAGACGGATTTGCGAACGTGACCTTCACGTTGATGTTTTGTTTTTGCTGTGATGTTGCGGATCGGTCGTGGGGGATAGCCTGGTTGCAATGCTAGTACAGTTTTGTTGTATTATGTACATTTGATATTGCGGGGCGAGCGTCCGACATGTGGACTGCCGTCACTGCCTGTTTGTATTATTATTTTGGGGCACGACCTGGTTGCGGTCGATGTACCCGTTGTATGTATATTTTACTTTCTGTACTAGGATTGCCCCGCGGAGGGGTGCACGGATAGCCGGGTTCTGGAGGGCAACAAGCCCGCATCTCATGGCATTGAGACGGAAGGGGCTTCACTCTAGGATTGGCGGGCTATTCGCCGCACTTGTAGGGGGTACAGGTTGACCCAGGAGGGGTGCCCAAGTTGCCGGATTCCGTGAAGTGCTGGGTGGTCCATTCACGGTACTGAAGGGGGCTGCCTCGCTTCAGGTTTTGGCGGGTGACTTGCCGCGCCCGTAGGGGTCTAGGATTTCATTGCACAGGCTATCCACACGACCAGGGGAACGTCGGGTTTCAGTAGTGGCTCTGTGAAACCCGGGGATCCCAGATATCTGTATTGTTTCTGTGATGCTGTTCATTCTCTGTGATGTTGCATTTTATTCACGCCTTGAGCGAATATAATATATTGGTATATATATTAGTAGATGTTGTATATGTTTTGCATCCGCGCTAGTCCAGTCCCCGCTCTGTCGTTAGTAAGCTAACCTAACGGGTAATGACGGGACCCAGTGGCGAATGCGGATGGCATATACGTACATCAGTATATTTTCGTTCTTTTTGGTGTGATCAATTGATGGGACTGCATTGATTCGGATCAATGCAAGTTAAAAACAAACCTAATCTGATGTTGTTGGAACACTTTTCAAAAAGCTGTTATTGCAAGGACGTTCTCTTTTGTTTTGCATCGTGGTATTCAGTTGGAATATCCTGCTCCTCAGTCGACGAGGCAAGGGCCGAGATCCCTTCACCGGGAGTGACCCCTTGGACAGAAGTTTGTGTCAGGGCATTAACTTCACTATAGCCGATTACTTTTGCTTTGCATCGCGGTATTCATTTGGAATATCCTGCACCCCATTCTACGGGGAAAGTGCCGAGATCCCTTCACAGGGAGTGACCTCTTTAGCAACGGTTTTCATCACTATATTTTTAAAAGCTTTCCGTTCCTTCGACGATATCAAGTTCTTTACGTTAAAGGTTTTCGCCAGAAACCATTCGTAGCCCTCCGTCGTTTCATATGGGTGGTCAATAGTATTCAAGCTGTGTTTGTTGGCCTTAGTCAAGGCACAGTGTTTGGTAGCTATTGGGTATTCATATGCTGCATAGATAGATGCGTTGTTTTGGGACAGTCGTATAGCCTTGTTGGCCTTAGTCAAGGGCTTGTACGGGTGGGTTCAAATCAACCTGGACAATGACGGGTAGAACTTGACATGTGACTTATGATTTGTTGGCCTTAGTCAAGGTCATAAGAGCATGGGGCAGAAAACACATCGGGAGTTTCAAAAGAACTGAAACTTGTCAGATATGCGCATACCTTCTGGAGTGTGGTAGCGTGAGCGGATTCCGTCACGTTATCATGTGATGATAGTTGGATCCCGATTCCCACTGATGAGTTAGTTTACTCCTCGGGTAACCCCGACTAATTCTTCTTTCAGGTTTGGAGGAGAATTTGAGGTACAGTGGGAGGTTTCCAGATTAGATAAATTGGTAACCATTCTGATCTAGGTTAGAGTGCACGCTGAGTGTTTCTTTTCTCTCTCTCTCTGGCAGCGACCATTTGACCCGACCCTAAGACTATGACTCAGTGACCAAGTTGACCGAACCTTCTTAAACACTGGCTTTTGGATTGTCAGAGTTGCAAACCTCATTGCCACTCCTACTTTTACCCTTTTCTCCAGGACACCCCGTTTTACTACGAACGTCCACTTCCATTGGACAAAACCATCGTATGGTTAGATACGAACTCGAAGGAATTTATTCGAGGATGGTTTCAGGTTCTGGAGAAAACGGATAGGATTATTCAGTTGTCTTTTCCTTTTACCCTCTCTCAGGTTACGAGTACTCCTTGGTTTAGGGGTAGTACACCTATTACGCAAATTGGATTGTCTTCTTCCAAACCTTAGGCTGGTGCCGACCGGTAGGGAATGAAGAAAACCAATTAGCATTACGATGGTGTGCAGATGGTATTAAGTTCAGACAAAGCAAGGGATTAGTAAGAGGGCAAAGTAAATTGCAACAGATATTCACGACCAAACCAAATATTTCGTTACCACTCCCACATCACCTTTGTATTTCTCCAGGACACTCCGTATCACTACGAAGATCCACAGTTTATTTGGATACTCCATCGTATGGTTATATACGAACTCGAATGGAACTTGTTCCAGTTCGGGGATGGATTCTGGTTCAGGAGAAATAGGAATAAGGTTTATTCGGTTGTCTTTTATCTTCACCCTCTCTCATTGCGAGTGTTCCTAGGATGGGGACAGTACACCCATTATGCTTATTGGATAGTCTTCTTCCAAACCATAGGCTGGTGCCGAACGGTAGGGAAGGAAGAAAACCATTTGGCCTAAAAGGGTGTGCAGAAGGTAAAGACTAAAGACATATGAAGGGATTTGGAGAGGTGGCAAAGAACTATACGGTTACAGTCGTGAATCTGGAAGAGGCATTACTAGGAATACCAGAATACCCCATCGGAACATTTCAATGTTTCAGTTTCACTGTGTAATGTTAAAGGAAAACTGATTTCCCGATTAGATACTTACTCCAGGGTATGTATTTACCAGGTACGATTCTCACATCTGTATGGTTTTACAGATGATGAGTGGGAGTAAGTTGTTGGGAATTGGGTGATTATCCTCATTATATCGGGATTCGTTGTAATCGGTGATATTTGAGGAAATCACCTGGGCTGTTTGCCGGTCGGCAAATATTTGGTTTTGAATATCCGCTGTTATGCACCAATTTCAAATTGATATATCTGTACGTCTATTTTCATAGAGTGAGATATACCTTTCTGAAATTATGTCTACGACATTTACCTATATCAGTGGATGGTTAGGTAAGGAGCATTAAACAGCGGTGTAATTCTTCTTAACCATAAGTACAGTTTTCAACCTACGACACACAGTGAATGAGTTATCAGACTCAAGGGACTTATACAAAGGATTGTATGTTGTCCAGGGTCCATCAGGACAGAGGGGTTGGTCCTCGTACTATATTCGGTTTACTTATGACTTCTCTAGTTTTTAGACAGGTGTTTCGTGGAAACACAGGGTCCGAATTGTGAGAAGTTATAGGTATTTGAATAGAGTAGAGAACCAGGTGTAGCAAGTATCGGGATTCTTCAAAGTGATCGAAGATGTAGATACTTGTATATGGTATTCAGTTGATAGTAGTGATTAAGAGAAATTGCTTCTCTTTCAGGTTACTCACAAATGGAAGCATTCCTAAGTTGAGTAACGCTGATCGGCCTCCTTCCATTTAGTTGACATGCACTGGAGACAGTTGCATGATTTGAATCTGGTTCAATTAAATCAGTGCCTCTGGTCCTATATGGGATATAGAACAGTTCATATCTTAACGATGTTAAGGTACGGGGAGTTGTCCGGCTTATGCTTAAAACCAGACACTGGACAACTCAAGGCACGTTTCTGTAATGGCTGTTTGTGGGTTGACCCAGGCTATGACGCGGGTTGATTTTCTACCATCTGGATGAACAATAGCAATATTGTTCTAGACTCGCCACAGTTTTAATAAAAATGGATTTTTTCAGAAAAACAGTAGTGGGAGTATGGTAGAACTGGAAGTGATTCCAGAACCACAAACGATTACTGAAGATTTGATAAGGAACCTAAAGATTCAATCTGGATTGACATTCCATTGGCCACTCCGCAGATACGGTGGGTAACTTCAGGCACCCGAGAGGTACTACGGTAGCCTCAAGGACGGTGATAGGGAAGTTCTTGTTTACCTACAATTGCCATTGCTGTTGTTCCAGGGTGCGAGACCCGGCGGGAGGATGAGTATAGCGTCGTTCTAAACTAGTTTTAGAAGTGTACGTGTATATGACTCTGCCAGAGGGTTGTCGTAGTCAGTGGGAGCAGCGGAAGCATTGGTGGACAGGTAGCTTATGTCTATTTATAGACTAAAGCAGATATAGCGGAGATAGATCATCTATTTCTGACGTGACAGTCATAGGTTTGACATCATCAGAATAGGGGATGGATCTGTTGAGAAGGTAGTAGGGTGTGATATCCTGGTATTTGGATGACATACACAGAATAGGAAAAGAAACTCCTATACTACAATCGGTTATACTTTGGTCGTCACACAGTGGTTTCTCCACACAGGACTTGGACATTATATCAGACATACTGGTTACTGGATCTATGGTATTAGATCTAGATTTGGGTGGTTTCCCAATCAGGGTACTTGACAGCATTCTAAGAGTATTTAGGATGGACGACTCCTGGCACGGTAGTGTACCTGCAGGCAATGGAGTCACCCTCTCTAAAGGTGTCTTACAGACTAAAGAGGAGAGGGATGTGCATGATTGGCAGATCACTTGCTTAGGCAATTGAGTCAATCATGAGATGTCAAGTACCACACCAGATATTGTTCTTGCACTAGATGCAATAAGTTGACATTAATCCAATCCTGGAGAAACAGTTGGAAGCAGTTTTAGAACATAAGTGGATGTTCTAGGGAGATGATAACGATAGCCTCATTCAGGAGACAGTTATCATTCCAGGCTTCCAAGGTGACATGGACGACAAGGAGGTTGTCAGAGTTATAGTTTTCCTTCTGATGAGGGGCAGTATTTTGGACAGGTGGTCCAAGGCAATACTGAGGGACGCATGGCGCGCAGGATACTGATTAAGTTCAGTTGACGATACAGTCTAAGAAGTTTGGATTTGGAGTTCATTTATGAGCTAGGTCCCATCAGACATCCAGACATATTCTGAGACAGGTATTGCTCTTTTCGGGAGATGGCTTTCTCCGCGAACTTGAGATATAGAGAGACATAGAAAGAAACAACTAAGCGGATCCACTCACTGAGGCTATTCCTCGAACGCAATAGTTCCGCAAACGAGCTTTGTGAGACTGACTAGTAGAGGAGTTGGATGTTCGGTATCACACGGGCTGTGAGTATGCGACATCGCAATAATTAGCCTTGAGTGCAAGTGGGAGATTGTTGGAGATAGTGCCCTCAGAGTCAATTATTAGGTCACAGGTACGTGATTGTAATGATTGAGGGAGGACCTATCCCGGTAGGACAGTCTTACTCGAGATGATAGTATGCTATCTGGCTTACCTTTATCATCGTGTACTGCTTTAGGTGACCTGACACGTCGCTATTACACGTTGATAGAGCCCCTAGGATTCTTGCTTGACCACCAGCAGTATGAGGGCGATCATATAAGTGGGAGCTGGGGTCTATAAGCTTATCCTTAAAAGGTCCCTAGTCGTGGGAGTTTCGAGACTGGGCATCGATACTCCATTAGTAGACTAGTGTATACAGTCGAGACCCCGACGAGGGGCGGTGGCCGGTCTCACAAGCCACTGGTGTCAGTTGGATCACCTAAGATGTATACAGGTGCTCATTGGGTTATGAGTACACCGGACAGGACTCGCCGGGAACATGCTAGTTGGTCATATACCAGACGTCAGATGGCAGTTCCCTGGTGACATGTGTGCAGGTTAGTTCATCGACCTGGGGATCGTCATTTGTCTCGTGTGAGTTCCCACTGTACTTTGATTACTACCCTACCACGGCTCAAAGGAGTCGTGCAAACAGGTTTTAGTTGGGTACAGTCCCGAGCCACATGGAGGCAGTGAGCGTGTCTTCAGGGGTTCGTCTCTCCCGGTATTGGGGGTGAGGTCGTGCTGTGTCTAGGAGAGCCATTACACAAAGTCCTTGGCCAAGGCAAGGAGATTTACTGGTAGGTATTCCAGTAGTATCTCAGGGTGTTCTGGGCTACACTCCGACACGACTTGTACCGCTTTTGGGGGTCTGACTTTTACCAACCCCCTAGGCCCGCCATGCGATACTCATAGACGAACGGACCGGACTGCACGGATATTGTCACTGACAGGCTCAGTAGGGTGTCAGGCTGAGTTCGCTCACAGACGTCCCTTTTAGTCAGTACCTGGTAGCCCGTTACGTATTGGCTTATACCTCTGACGTGCTAGTGGTTAAATCCACAACCGAGGTGTTGACGAGTCTTTAGAGTCCCCCACATTCAGTTACTCAGCTTTCGGGCGAAAGGTTGTAGAGGCCGTATGGAGATATGGCAAGGTCCGATCAGATACGTGCGGTATTACACGGATCAGGATCGGACAGTTTGTACTATAGGCCGTATGGTTATATGGCAGGGTTCGATCAGATACGTGCGGTATTGCACGGATCAGGATCGAACAGATATTACTAGCCGGTTTTGGTATAAGCCGGATCCTAGTATAGTACAGTGGAGATTTTGTCTCATTGCATTTGTATTTCGGTCGAAATACAGATGCGGGTGTGTATGCACAGTATCGGGGTTTTCCCGTAATTTATTACGGGACCAGTTTTCTGGAGTTGCCAGTTTGCTTTCCGTTTCGGCCGATTTCCATTGTTCCGTTCATTGGCCGAAGATTGGTGGAGGAGGGCTTATTTGCATTGTTGCAAATAAGTATTTGTGAAGGGGGTCTTTGCTTATTGGTTGGATCATGATGGTTGCTCCATTGACCTTGACTTCTTGACTTCTTCATGATGGCTTGACCATTTGGAGTCATCATGGTTGCTTTGGAGTGTTTATTTTTGTTTGTGATGATATTGTTTTGATCATCACTCATGATAGCTCACCCACTCCCTTGTCTTTCATTTTGACTTCACTCCATTCCCACCTACCACCATCATGCTTGGCCGGCCACTAGTGAGGGTGGGGGCTTTTCTTTTGGTAGTGAAAAAATTATCACTCTCATTCTTTTGGATGATACATTTTTCTTCACCTCTCTCCAAGTTCTTTTTCTTCCATCACAAAGGCATCTCCATGAACCCCAAAAATGAGACTTCTTCTACTACACATTCTACAGCGAATCTTGGGCACGTCGAGTAGCCGGCTTCGTGCCCGAGTTGCCTCGGCATTGAGGTGGGAGCCCGTAAACAAAGTAAGCGATGTGGTGCACTTCCGGCGACGAGGAGGAGTCAGGACTTTCCGCAGAAGATCGGGACCATGACGAGAAGACCGGAGGACTTGGATCGTCGGTATATCTCTATTCCCTATCTTCTAGTTAGCTTAGACTTGTTAATGGTTACGATCCGGGTGTTTAGTGCGCGGTGGTGCCGGTTTGCTAAGTCCGCAAAATTTAAGTTTATCACCGCTTCCGCATTCCGGCGTCGGATTGACGGCCGGGGCGCCGCCGTGCACTTACAATATGTTATATCGTACATAATATTATTGAGGCAGGATCACCGACTATTATGCATGTATATATATATCGGCTCAGATTTAGGTGGTTTCCATACCCCTTTCGATTGGTTGCTAGTTAGACCTATAGTTTACCTAGTAGATGTTAGACTGGACCCGAGTCATACCTATTTCCAAAACTGACGAATCGTGAGAATTTTAAAGACATACCATGGGATACTACGGACATTTTAAAAGTCGTATCTTTTCTTAAAAGCACCGTAGTTCTTATTTTCAAACACCTCGATTCGTACTATTTCAAACGGCAAAACAGTATAACACATGTATAGTAACATAGATTCCTTGTTGTTACGTTATTATTCATGATCCGCATATTATTGTTGTATTTACTTTCATTTTCCTTATTATATTGTTATCGCCTCATTGCATGTTATTGTATACGTAGTAGTTATGAAACCATGCTGTTAGGACACTAGCACCATTACCGATGACGCGTATGCTCCACGTACACTCGCTTGTCGGCTCACACACATCTTCATCAGTAATTGCCATGTCACGTACACTTTAGAAAATACTATTTCAGTGACATAACTTCCAAGCTGTTAGTTGTAATATGTTATAGTTTCCATATGCTAGTTTAATTATTGCATTCATTGCATGATATCAGATACATCCATATAGTCATTGGTTATGCAGCATTATGGAGATTTATGCCGGTATTCACTGTTTATTTGTATCATGATTTTGATGATTTTGGATTTACATGAGATTTCTGGATTTGGGGGAAAACCGCAAGAATTTAATAAAAGCTTTGTATCATCATTTTAAAAATACAAATTGCGGTTTTCTCGTGATTTATGAGTGTCCACCATGATGTTTTCTCGGTTCTGAGATGGTTTTCGAGACCCGATTCGAGGAGTTGGATGAACCGTCTATGGGTACATGGTGGACCCGGTATGGTACCCCGGGGCAAGAAGTTCGAGGAGTAGACGATGAGCCTGGCAGGGGCAGACTACCTACCGGTGATTTTACTTGGCGCGGTGAATATCCAGAGGATACCGTTCATGGCCGTGAGGTTGATGTTATGGGCTGATCCGTTCTGCCGAAGCCCGAGGGCTGATCCCGCAGATGATACGGATCCCTGAGATATTGAAAATTGAGATTTGAGATTTGAGATATTGATGATTTGATATTGAGATACTGAGACTTTTGTTTTGTGTCGATGCTTGACACTGATTTCTCTGTTGCGTTCATTGATGATACGTGATTGACATACATATAGAAATCTCATTGATTAAAGAAAACAGTTGTCTCACTCATGATATATTCTGTTTAAATTCGTAATGCATTCATATATCATATATCTGATATGTTGCTATCTGAGGCACTGACACGAGCATGTTGTATTATACTATACATAGCTGGACCAGGATTTTATTGAGGATATTACCTGAGATGACCTAGGATAGCGTTATGCATGTGATTTCTACTCGTAGATGTTTTCTACTCATGAGTTGGCAACTCAACCCCGTTGTGCCACAGTTCCTTATAGGTTTTGCCGTACAGGTTCCTTGCGGCTTTGCTGGCACACTGTTCCTTCCTGGTGATTGCATTGGCAGGTGAGTTTTTTGCATCAGGACCACCATTGTTTATTATTATTTCAGTTGTATCTAGAAACTCCATCAACCAGATTGTATATTTGAGAGAGATAGAAAATCAGACTTGTTATTCTTTCGACATTAGAGTCGCGCGTTGTATTAGTATGGTTTTCATGCTGATTTTGGGTTTTCTTGAGTTTTGATCCGCGCCCTTCGGCGTTGTATATTATATTGCTTGCGTGGTTGTGACCGTCGTTTGATGAAGAGCTAGCTCCCGCTTGGGGATGCCTTTTTTTGTATTTCGTATACTAATCATGTTGTATCCCATTTGGGGGCTAGTATTTACAAAGGAGACTCTGCCGAAATTTTCAGAAAATACTTGAGGTTTTAAAAGTACATACTTCGGCCTATGTGGATTAAAAATACTTGTTTTAAATTGGTTTTTCCTTCACTCTACTGCTTCTTTGGTTTTGATTTCTGAGTTTTGGCTTACTTAGATTACATACGCTTCAAGACGTTTCGTAATTTAAGTGTCGGTCATGTTCCGTACTTTTCGGGTCGTGACAAAGTTGGTATCAGAGCGTTAGGTTTTACCTTCGGAGTGTAGGATGACCCTTGGTTGATGGAGTCGGTAGCTTGAGTAGAATGACGTACCGTACGTGTGTTCCCCGGCATATTTACGATACGATACTCCGCTTAAGAATCCTTAGGATATACATTTCCTTACCCAGTATTATATTCATTCCTATGATCTAGCCAAATCAGTACCAGTTATAGTTTTGTTATCACGGTTGTACGGGCGTGGAGAGCTACGGCTAGAGTTGCGGTCAGCATGAGCTCGTCATGGACGAGGACTGACTAGAGCATGATTATAGGGGCATATGATTGCATAGAGGCGTTGTTTTATTGTGTTTTCGTGCCACGAGCGTTTGATGGATCGCTTTTACGAGATTTCTCGGACGTGCAGATCAGCACCAGGGGATTGGGACACTTCAAGAGTGTTAGTTATATGTATGCCCTAGAGGCCATTACTGTACATACGATATATATTGTAATAGATGCTTGGACATATATAGGGAGGACTTTCTTGCACGACATGATTTTATGCTATCTGGTTGTACTTTATCTTAACATGTACTCTGATTGTCTCTATGTTACATGTTGATAAATCCCTTAGGATATGTACTCGACTACTGGGACTATGATGAGATCATACTAGTGGGGCCACGGTAGTCGATGAGTACATCCCATAACTATTCCTAGTCGAGGGTGTATAGAGACAGGGCATCGATACACCAGAGTAGACTAGCGTATACGCATCTTGACCCATATGATGGGCGATGGATGATCCCATATCCATCTGTGTTTTACATCAAGGATGGTGTACGGGTGCTCAGTGGTGACTGGGTACACTGGACGGACTCGCCGAGAACTCCCAGATGGTATTATACCTCACGTCATATGGCAGTTCTCCGGTGACACTGGTACAGAGTAGTCTGTTGACCCGAGATCGTCATAGAGTCTTGTGTGATTCCCACTGTGCTTTGATTTCCATCATACCATGTCCAAGAGGGCATGCAAAAAGGTGGCTTTTGGGTACTGTCCCGAATCACATGGAGGCAATGAGCGATAGGAGGGGATTCGTCTCTCCGAGTATAGGGAGTTGATGTTGTGCTGTGTTCGATTGGTTATAACCGGAAATCCCTGGCCAGGGTTGCTGAGATTTACTGGTAAGTGTTATCAGTAGTTTCTCGAACTATTATAGACCTCATATCGACACGACTTATCGAGCTACTGGGGTCTGACGTTTACCACCCCTAAGCGAGATATGCGACATATCAGACGACGAGAACGGACTGTACGGGAGTGTTAATGATTGGATTCACAGGAGAATGTAGAAGCTTGCTTGTTGATCTTCTGAGTGCTCAATACCTGCGTGGCTGTTACGTTTAGCTGACCGCTTGTGGGTGTTTGATATGATCATCACCTACTGCCGGCGTATTGACGATTCTTTAGAGTCCAGCACAGAGGTTTCTTGGCTCAGGAAAAACGGAGTAGGCGCACATATGTGATATGTGCGGGACCGAGGATAATGCGGTATGTGATACCGTATTGGATTCTCGCGATATGAGATATCGGCCGGGTATATGTGATATAGCCGGGTCATCGTATTAGTCGGTTATATGCGATATAGCCAGATTGTCGGATCAAGAGTTGATTCGATAATTTAATGTATAATAATATGTATGATATATTAAATTACATTAACTAATATTAGCTCACTAAAAGATTCATTTTCTCACGGAATAATACATTGATATATATGCGATATATGTTAATTGTATTATTTTCTATTGTTACAAAATATATTGTATATATGATATATAATATTGTAACATGTTAGGGTTACAAATTTAACGATGGATTAGGGTTTAAACTTGGTTAGGATTTGGATTAGGGTTAGCTTTTGCATGAAGCTTCCATGAAGCTTCATGAAGCTTCGACTTTGTGGTTGCTTGATATTTTTGTGAGATATTATGTTAACCCAATCCAAATCATTAACTCTAGTTAACTCTCTACAAGGGTTAACTCTTTTCATGCTTAACCCTTGGTTAGATTTGTAACCACTACAATAATTCATTGTTCATCACAAAAGGATTAAGTTATCATCTTCATTCATCTTCTTCTTCCTTTTGTTTCTTCTTGAAAAAGTTTTCTTTTGTGATGAAAGTGAGTGAGAAAAAGATTATAAATGAGAGCAAAAATGCTACTTCATCATCCTCAACTATCCTTGCCATTTAGATGAGGGTGTTCACATTATTTCATGAGTGATAGCTTGTGTTAACGAAATTTCAAGGTAGATCATCTATGTTATCGAAGATCGAAAGCAAGGTTGCATCATTCTCTTCGTGAAGCCTCTCGAGAGTCCGGAACACGATGATCGCAGCGAAGGAACCTCAACACGGAGCTTAAGAAGTGAAGGACCGGATCTACAAAGGTTGTAATCCCTCTCACTTAGTGTTAAAGAGTTTAACATGCTTGTTTTCGCCTAAACCCTTGTTTAAAGATCCGGCTTCGGGTTGTTCGGCATGGCTAAAATTTTAATCGGGCATGGTTGATACCTCATAGAACCTTGTGAGCGTGCCTAGCAACCCTACAGTGGTATCAGAGCCAAGCTAGAGCTTTAGGCGAAGTCTGAGCGAAGTTTAAAGTCCAATCGAACCCGGAAAACCCCGATAATACCCTTCTCTGGATATTTTTCAAAAATGTGATTTTTTATGAATTAAAAATGCTTAGAAAATTAAGCAGGAAAAACTAAGAATTATTGTGAAGTAGGGACTTTTAATTCGCTGATTTGACCGCGGAACCGCGGCCAAACCAAGGGTTTGGCGGCGGTTCCGCGGCCAAAATTTCGAATTAGTCCCTGGAATTTCATATATTTATTCTTAGGTCTTTTCTTGGCAATTTTTTCTGGGAATTTTTTAATTCCACTCAAGTGTTGAGTTTTCTAGGGTTGTATTGGGGACTCGTTGATTCGATCGGATAATTTAACTTCATTTAGTTTTGTCCGGGTAATTTTTAGAAATTGTTAAAAAGTTCGAACGGATATCAATAGCTCACTTTTTCCCCTGTCGGAAAATTTTTAAAAGTTGGATTTTTTTCTCGAGTTTGAAACTTTCGTAAAGTCATGCAAGTAATGCGGTGGACCCTCTAGAAGACAACAAACCTTAACTCGATTATGTGACCGTCTTGAACTGCCTCTAAACCTTAGGGTTTGTGGCAGTACGGCGTGCCACATGTGAGGCGTTGGCTTGACCTTTCTACGGTTGGACCATTGGTACTGTGGCATGTTATGGATGTTTTTAAACTGATTTCAAGTGTTGAGATATATTGGGGAAATCTTGGGTGTTTGATTATTCGATCGGAAAGTTTAACATTTTCTGTTTATCTGGAATGTGATACAATATTTGGAATCCACGGGTAGTTATGAGATAACTAATTTGAATGTTATAAACATAGCAGTTTAGTCTCAGATGATCGGTTGCCACGGGATTTAAAGTCCGTCGCAATCACGTAGCGTACGCGGATACTCACCGGGTAAACTTAATAGATAGCCACGCCCCATAGCCCCGACCAAGTGACTGTAGGAGAACCCCGTCGCCAAAAGCATCCGTTTGGGTGCTTGTGACAGCGGTGTTCCGCCTTAGTGCACTTCGTCGACGGCATCCGGGGGTGCGGCCGTCTACTAAAGTTTACGACGAGCATTCGATCAAATATGTTAGGAATCTAGTTGAATTGCCCAACTTGATATTGAAAAGAGTTTTCGATAATGAGACTAAAATGCGGGGTTTATAATTGTTAGGCATGCGATGTCTAAGGAATTCATTTGGTTAGGCATACGATGTCTAAGAAGGTTGCGGATTCCAACTGTTGTAGTTTTACACTTTCTTTTCTGTAACCGTAAGCGTAGTATGTGGTGTATCGCCGGCTTCGTTGCTATACATCAACGACAATCGGGATACGCATACTTGCTTACGTTGATGATATGTGATATTATGTGTTGCTGTGATATGTTATATTGGATCGTCACGTTCTGAATAGCCAGGGGTTCTATGTGAGATGAGAGTTTTTCTTTTTCATTCATGTAAAATTCATTTGTATGTAATATTCTTTTATTGGGGCACTTCCGGGCTGAGGATGATGTCACCATTGTATATTATTTACTTTTCCGCATTAGGTAGACCCAAGGCGGGGAGCACAAGTAACCGGGTTCTAGGGTCCAGTGGGAGACCATCTCGAGGAGTCGAGACCGGGTCTCCTAACCCTAGAATTGGCAGAGTTACTTGCCGCTCTCGTAGGGGTCTAGGGATGTGCGTTTGGCTATTCATCGCGACCGTGGAATCCGTGTTTTATACAGGCTCGTATTGAAAACACGGACGTCCTAATATATCCAATATTTCATATATGTTCTTCTGCTGCAATGTTCTGTGATGAGATCATATTACTGCCTGAGACGAATGTTTATATTATATATATGAGATATATGTTATATTGCAGATTTCGTTTCAAATGTGATGCTTATGAAGCATAATTAAACATGGGACTTCATTAATGAGATTAATGAAATAAAAGAAACCTATGATGTTGTAGAAACTTGTTTAAAAAAAATGGTAGCTTCAGTTCTTGCTTTGCATAGCAGTGTTCCTTGTAGAACATCCAGCACCTTATTCGATAAGGAAAGAGCTGAGATCCCTTCACCGGGAGTGACCTCTTTAGTGAAACTAGCAGATGCTACAAACTCGGTTTGTTTTTTGATTGCTTCTATAGTTTTTGCTTTGCATAGTGGTATATATGATATATCATGCACCTTATTCGATGAGGAAAGGACCGACGATCCCTTCACCGGGAGTGATCCCTTTAGCAAAACTAGAAAAGCCTAAAAAACACTCCATTTAAAATCACTCGATTCTACAACGATATCAAGTTCATTACGCAAAGGGTTTTCTAAAAAACCCGTCGTAGCCCTCCGTCATTTCAAATAAGTATTGGTTAGTATTCGTGCTGCGTTTGTTGACCTCTGTCAAGGGGTAGTATGCGGTAGCTGATTAGTGCTTATCTGTATAAACATATGGTGTGATTGATTTAGGGTATTCGTGCGACCTTGTTGACCACTGTCAAGGGTCGTGCGGGTGGGTTTATTTCAATCAAGAAATGACGGGTTGAACTTGACTAGCAGCCTATGGTTTGTTGACCTCTGTTAAGGTCATAGGACGTTAGGGGCAAAATATTATTAGGAATTTCAAGTGTTGAAATTTGCAATGAGATTGCATACCTTCTATGAGATAATTGGATCCCGATACCCGCTGCGAGTAAGAGTTGCTCCTGGGAGAGTTTTACACATTACAATTAGCCGATCAAGTAGGTGTCTAGAAAGGTGTTAACCGGGTTACGCCACTGGGAAAACGAGGTTTACTTTAATTAGGTTCGTGCGAAAGCACGGGGGACCTCCCTCAAAGTACCGGCACTGGCCTGGCTGAAAGATTGGCGAACTTGTAGCGTGTAATTAATCCCGGCTAGTCTTTCCTTTTAGGGTTTGAAGGAAGATTTGATTAAAACAGTGGGAGATATCCTGATTAGATATATTAGATAACCAATCTAATCTTGCAAGAGAATACGCTGAGTGTTTTCTTCTCTCTCTCTTCAGGTAGCACCCATTTCATGCCTTAATCAAGATAATAATACTGATATATTGACCGAACCCGCTTGTTATGCTGAGCTGGGGAACGTTGGTCCCGCTCCAACTTATAATTGTTATAAGACAGAGCAGGAAATAGGGGAATACCAGATTTCCCGTGCCGCCCAAACGAAGAAAGTGCATGATGATGCATCTTCTTCTGGTGTATTCATTACAGAGAACTGTTTCTCAGTATCTTTTACGTCCTAGGTATGAGATACCGGATCAGGATCCCGCATATGTAATCTGTTATATGGGCTACAGAAAGGTAGAGAACTGAGAACGGGTGATAAGTTTTATGAGACAGAAAACGGTGCAAGTGTTGCAGCCAAGTCTGTTGGTCACTATCACCCTGTATTACCAGAATACATTGATTCTGAACGAATGTTATTAGATACCGAACCTGATATACAAAATCATATCAGTCTCTTTATTAGTAAAGAAAGGATATAATTTTGTATTGTTGGATAATGTTTTGAACATTTCCTATATCAAGAGTTCATCGGTTCAGGCACGTTATCTAAAAGCATTGATGTTCTAAATCAAACTACAGTTCTTAGTATACTGAACACACATGAGTGGAAGAGTTCAGAAATGAACAAATCCCTCTTGAGGCATTGTAGACTAGGTCATATCAATGGGACCCGACTAGCTGAAGTTACATTAAGATGCATATTTAAATTTGTTTGAATTTACATCTTGTGAAACTTGCCGGTCATGTCACAAAGATAAGATGACCACAGCTCTGTTTATTGGAAACAGAGAAAGAGTTAGTGAACTCTTGGGATTGATACATGATGATGTATGACGGTCCCCAGTTTACACATGCCAAGACCGGTTCTTTGTACTTCATTACATTCTCTGATAATCTCTCAAGATTCAGACATATGTTCCTGTTGAAACACAAGTCCGAAGTTTTTGAGATATTCACAGAATATAAGTAAGAAGTAGAGAACCAAAAACGAGTATAAGTATTATGTCCTTTGATGTGATCAAGGAGGAGAATACTTGAGCACGGAATTCCTGGACTATTCTAAAGGAGAATGAGATTCTCTCTCAGCATTACTCCTCTGTATACACCATAGCACGATGGTATATCGGGGCGGAGCAATAGCACCCTATGTGATATGGTGTGCTCTATGATGAGTACTACTGAGTTTCCTATTTCCTTTTGGGAGTTATGCACTAGAGAAGCTGCATACTTATTGAATAGGGTTCAAATCAAATCAGTTGCCTACCACTTTATATGTGATATGGAAAGGGAAGAGCCCATATCTTAAGTTTGTTAAGATTTAGGGTTGTCCGGCCTATGTCTAAAAGCAAAATCCGAACAAGCTCGAGGCAAGGTCTGTTATGTAGAACTGGAAAGATTCGAGCTATACAAAATGTTGGGTTACTAGGCACACTAAGGAGGCTCAACAAGGCATCGACCAAGCCAAAATTAAATTTTTATGTGCCGAACAACCTTATGCTAGATCGTTGACTAAAGATTAGGCGATAACAAAAGCCAAGTAAACATCTTTACTCTAAAGGGAATACGAAATACAACCTTTATAGATCGGTCCTTCGCTTCTAAAGCTCCATGATGAAGTCCCTTCGCTGCGATCAAGGTTCTTCCGGGCTCTTGCATGGCTTCACGACGCGTGGGATGCGACTTTGCTTGAAGTCTCCGAGGCCGAAGATGATCTACGTCGAGGGAATTCCGACTCAAGCTTCTACTTCACTAATTTGAGAATTAGTGAAGGAAACACCCTATACAAGAGTGCTAGTCTTGATGAGGATGGAGAAATAGGAAGTGGGTTCTCTTTAGAATTTTGTTTCTCACTTTGGATCAAACCCTAGTTTTCTTTTCTCTTTTCACAAATGAAGAAGAAGAAGAAAAGAAAGAGATGAGGATAATGATCAAGTGAGAAGAGTAACCATGGTGAGTGAGTATCATATACTAACCCTTGTAGAGACTTAACCCTAGGCTAATGGTTATGGTTGGGTAAATAAAAATCTATAGTAAAAACAAAATCAAGTTGGATTATTCAATCCATCCACAAGCTTCCACAAGCTTCATGTATTTACAAATCCTCCACTTGATTTTGCAATTACTTTAAATATTAAAATCCCAAAATAAACATTAGCATAGTGTAAGTTACATACACCCATGGATTGTGTATCATCAACCATGATACAATATGATAACACATTTTAACATATATCATATACATGTTAAAATAGTGTGCATGTGAGAAAAACCCTAAAGTGAACAAGTGTTAGCAAATGTAAATTAGTATATCTAATATACAATTATACACTTAATTATTAAATCAACACTTGACTTAATAATCCGGTCATATCTCATATAACCGGCAAACATCCATCGTATCGACTTATCGAATCAACACTTGATTCGATAACCCGGTCATATCATATATAACCTGACCGATACAAAAAGTCGCGAGAATAGTATACGGTATCACATACACGCATTTATTCTCTGTCTCGCACATATCACATACGTGCTCCTATTTCGTTTCGCCTGAGCCTGTAAAACCTCTGTGTAGGACTCTTAAGACTCGTCAATACGCAAGCAGTACGTGATGATCACATCACGCACCCACAAGCCGTTAGCGGTACTAGCTGGACGTAACGGCTACCCGGGTATTGAGCGATCAGAAGATCAGCAAGCAAACCCGCTCCAACTCCTGTGAAAGCCTGCCGTTAACACTTCCGGTACAGTCCGGTCTCCTCGTCTGATAAGTCGCATATCAAGTCTAGGGGTGGTAAACGTCAGACCCCAATAACCGATAAGTCATGCCGATGTGAGGCTCATAACGGGTCGAGAAACTACTGGTAACACTTACCAGTAAATCTCTGAATAGCCTTGGCCAGGGACTTCCCTGTTACGGCCAATCGATCACAGCGCAACATCAACCCCCAATACCGGGAGAGACGAAACCACTCCTATCGCCCATTACCTCCATATGACTCGGGACTGTACCCAAAAACCACCGTTTTGCATGCCTTCATGGACGTGGTAAGGTGGAAATCAAAGCACAGTAGGAATCACACGAGACTCTATGACGATCTCGGGTCTACAGACTAACCTGCACAAGTGTCATCAGAGAACTGCCATCTGACGTAAGGTATAATACCATCTGGGAGTTCTCGGCGAGTCCGTCCAGTGTACCCAGTCTCCACTGAGCATCCGCATACCATCTCTGATGTCAAACAACAATGGATATGGGATCATCCATCGCCCATCTCATGGGTCGAGAAGCGTATATGCTAGTCTAATCTGGTATATCGATGCCCTGTCTCGATACACCCTCGACTAGGGAACTTGAAGGATGTACTTATGGACTACCATGTCCCCACTAGTATGATCTGCATCATAGTCCAGGTAGTCAAGTACACATCCTAAGGGCTTTAACAACATGTATGATAAGACAGTATAAAGAGACAAATATACATGTTAAAGTAAAGAGCAACCAGATTGCATACTATTGTTGGGTTAGCCTAGCACCTCATGAAGGGTTTGGAAGCACCACATGAACCAAAAACTGAATTTTTAGAGTGCTAAGTTAACGAACATAGAATCGTTCCTAGAAAAAATTAGGGTTTAAAATTTTTCACATCATCATATGAAAGAAAAGCTAGGGTTTAGAGAGTACAACCTTTGTAGCTCCCAATGCTAGACTCCTCGGCTACTTGGGGTTTGAAAAAGCTCCGCTTGAACTCCTCTAGGTCACCGATGATCCACCCGGAGTCCGCTTTGTCCAAGCTAGCAACTTCACCCGGTCAAGAGAACGAAATGAAGCTAACACTCCAAACAAGTGGGCTAGACTTGTGTAGAATGGTGTTGTTGTTCTCTTTCTCACTTCAAAATCCAAACTTGATGAGTATATTGCTCACTACAAAAATCTAGAGAGCAAAATGAGAGAGGAAGAAGAAGATGATGACTATATTTTTTCAAGAGTAAAAAGAATGACTCTCTTGTCAAAGTAAAAAGAAAATATATCAATATATATTTTCTTGTTCTCATCTCAAACCATGGTTTAAACATTATTGAACTTGAGTTAAAACCCAAAAGGAAAAGTAATCCATGGTTAAATGGTGGGTGAGCATGGTTAGGTCAAGAAGAGTGTAGAAAGCTTCCATGAATTATCCTTTCCTTTCCTTTTGTTTTAAATCAAATTCAATAATAATATATATAAATAAAACCATGGCGTGAGTCTTATATTGCCACCATTTTCTTTGTATAAGCAACCATGATAGATGATGTATGTATGTATGTATGTATGTATACACATCCATATGTGCCTGAAACTAGAAAGAAAGAAAAACATACATGCATGCATGCATCCATCCAACACAAGAAAGGATTTCTAGTGAGAAACTAATGGTTAAATGATAAATCAACACTTGAATTATCAATCTGGCCATATCACATACGACCCTAACTAAAAACAAGCCGCCCGATCAATATACGGTATCCTATACACGCATTTTAATCGGGTCCATGCGCATATCGCATACACGCACCACAACGTTTCGCTTGGACTGGGTAACTCCATTGTGGGACTCTAAGACTCATCAATACGCCGGCAGTGGGTGATGATCATATCAAGCACCCCCAAGCCGCAAGCGGTCGGCTAAACGTAACGGCCACCCGTGTATTGAGCAATCAGAAGAGAACAAGCGAACCTGCTACAACTCCCGTCGAGCCAACCGGCAACACTTCCCGTACAGTCCGGTCTCCTCGTCTGATAAGTCGCATATCAAGTCTAGGGGTGGTAAACGTCAGACCCCAATAACCTATAAGTCATGCCGATGTGAGGCTCATAACGGGTCGAGAAACTACTGGTAACACTTACCAGTAAATCTCTGAATCAGCCCTGGCCAGGGACTTCCCTGTTACGGCCAATCGAGCACAGCGCAACATCAACCCCCAATACCGGGAGAGACGAAACCCCTCCTATCGCTCATTGCCTCCATATGACTCGGGACTGTACCCAAAAACCACCGTTTTGCACGCCCTCATGGACGTGATAAGGTGGAAATCAAAGCACAGTGGGAATCACACAAGACTCTATGACGATCTCGGGTCTACAGACTAACCTGCACAAGTATCACCTGAGAACTGCCATCTGACGTACGGTATAATACCATATGGGAGTTCTCGGCGAGTCCGTCCAGTGTACCCAATCTCCACTGAGCACCCGTATACCATCTCTGATGTCAAACACCAATGGATATGGGATCATCCATTGCCCATCTCATGGGTCGAGAAGCGTATACGCTAGTCTACACTGGTATATCGATGCCCCGTCTCGATACACCCACGACTAGGGAGCTTGATGGATGTACTTATGGACTACCATGTCCCCACTAGTATGATCCGCATCATAGTCCAGATAGTCAAGTACACATCCTAAAGGCTTTACCAACCTGTAACTCTAAGACAGTATAAAGAGACAAGTATACATGTTAAGATAAAGGGCAACCAGATAGCTTACTATCATATCGAGCAAGAAAGTCATCTCTATATATATCCAAGCATCCAATATAATATACATCATCTGTACAATACTGGCCTCTAGGGCATACATACAACTAACAATCTCCCACTTGCACTAGGGCCAGCTGCTGTAGTATCGCATACCGAGCATCCCGAAGAGTCTCTCAAACTGTATCTGGGGAATGGCCTTCATGAGTGGATCCACTGTGTTGTTCTTCGTGTCAACCCTCCTAACCTCAATCTCCCGGCGATCAATTATCTCCTGGATCAGGTGATACTGCCTCAGAATATGCCTGGTTCGCTGATGGGACCTGGGTTCCTTGGCCAATGCCACCGCTCCATTGTTATCGCAATACAAAGGTATTGGATGCTTAATGGATGGAACCACTTCAGGTTCAGTAATGAACTTCTTGATCCAGACAGCCTCTTTGGCAGCATCGTTGGCAGCGATGTATTCAGCCTCCATCGTCGAGTCTGCCACGGTTTCTTGCTTGGAACTCTTCCAGCTAACCGCCCCTCCGTAAAGGGTAAAGACAAATTCCGACTGCGACTTAGAGTCGTCCTTATCACTCTGGAAGCTCGAATCGGTAAAGCACTCCACTTGGAGTTCTCCGTTACCATACACCAAGAGCATCTCTTTAGTTCTTCATAAGTACTTGAGAATACTCATCACAGCTGTCCAGTGACTCTCTCCAGGATCAGCTTGATACCTGCTCACTACACTTAGTGAGTATGCTACATCGGGTCTGGTACATAGCATCGCGTGCATGATAGAGCCTACAGCCGAAGCATAGGGTATCCCTTGCATGCGAGCTCTCTCCAAATCAGTCTTAGGAGACATCTGTTTGGAGAGAGTGACTCCAGAGATCGTGGGTAAGTTCCCACGCTTGGATTCTTCCATACTAAACCTCTTTAGTATGGTGTCAATGTACCTGGATTGGGACAATCCCAATATCCGTTTGGATCTATCTCTATAGATCCTTATTCCCAATATGCAGGAGGCATCACCTAGATCTTCAATTGAGAATCTTTGTGATAAGAAGAGCTTGACCGATTGCAGCATAGGAATGTCATTTCCTATCAAGAGTATGTCGTCCACGTACAATACGAGGAAGACAACCTTACTCTCTGCCACTCACTTGTAGATACAAGGTTCATCTACGTTTTTGACGAAATCAAACTCTTTGATAACGACGTCAAAGCAGATGTTCTAACTCCGCGATGTTTGCATTAATCCATAAATGGATTTAAGCAGCTTGCACACCTTCCCGCTGCTCCCACTATCTACGAAGCCCTCTGGCTGAGTCATGTACACGCACTGTTCTAAATCACCGTTTTGAAAGGCGGTCTTAACATCCATTTGCCAGATTTCGTATTCATGATATGCAGCGATGACAAGCATGATCCGGATGGATTTAAGCATAGCCACTGGAGAAAAGGTTTCGTCATAGTCCACACCTGGTCTTTGACGAATACCCTTTGCAACAAGTCTAGCTTTGAAAGTCTCCACTTTCCCATCTACACCAAGTTTTTTCTTGAAGATCCACTTGCTCCCAATGGGTTTTACCCCTTTAGGAGCATCTTCCAAAGTCCATACTTTGTTGGTGTACATGGATTCCATCTCGGACCGCATAGCATCCAGCCATTTCACTGAGTCCCCACTCGTGATGGCCTGCTCGAAGCTAGTTGGGTCATCATCCTCCATGATGCAATCCTCGCTCCCACCATCCATGAGAAAACCGTAGTATCTCTCAGGTTGTCGAGGAACCCTACTAGATCGTCGGAGAGGCTGAGGTTCGTTGGGAGCTACTGAATCTTCTGGTTCCACTAAATCTTCAGTTACAGTTTGTGTATCTGGAACCTCTTCCAGCTCCACCACTTTGCCACTAATTTCTTTTACAAGAAATTCCTTTTCTAAAAAGGTGGCATGTTGAGCAACAAATACCTTTTGTTCCTCACTGTGGTAGAAAAAATACCCATATGAGTTCTTTGGGTATCCCACAAACTTGCAGAGAACTGACCGTGCCTCGAGTTTGTCCGGATTTTGTCTTTTGACATAGGCCGGACAACCCCATATCTTAACTCGTTTAAGATATGGCCTCTTCCCACTCCATATCTCATATGGTGTGGTAGGTACAGATTTAGATGGAACTTGATTCAATAGATATGCTGCTGTCTCCAGCGTATATCCCCAGAAGGAAATAGGTAACTCAGCTGTGCTCATCATAGAGCGCACCATATCTAATAGGGTGCGGTTCCTCCGTTCCGATACACCGTTGTGCTGTGGTGTATAGGGAGGAGTCAGCTGAGAGAGAATCCCATTCTCTTTTAGGAAGTCCAGGAATTCATTGCTCAAGTATTCACCTCCTCGATCAGATCGAAGGATTTTAATACTTTTTCCGGTTTGGTTCTCGACTTCTTGTTTATATTCTCTAAATTTCTCAAAAGCTTCTGATTTGTGTTTCATCAGGAATACATATCCGAATCTAGAGAGATCGTCAGTGAATGTAATGAAGTACGAAGAACCATCCCTGGCATGTGTAGACATGGGACCACATACATCACTATGTATTAGTCCCAAGAGTTCGGTAACTCTTTCTCCGTGTCCCGTAAACGGAGTTTTGGTCATCTTGCCTTTGAGACATGACTGGCAAGTGTCATAAGATGAAAATTCGAATGGTTTCAAATATCCATCTTTATGCAACTTAGTTAGTTGTGTCACATTGATGTGACCTAGTCTACAATGCCACAAGAAGGATTCGTTCAGTTCTGAACTCTTCCTCTTGTGTGTGTTTGTTATACTCAGAACTGTTGATTGATTTGGAACATAAATGCCATTGCACAGCGTGCCTGATCCAATCAACTTTTGGTTATGGAAAATGTTCATAACATTATCCTGTAATACAAAATTATATCCCTCTTTACTCAACAAAGAAACCGATATAATGTTGCATATCAGGTTCGGCATGTAATAGCATTCGTTCAGAACCAATGTATTACCAGTTGGTAATCCAAGGTGATATTCCCCGACAGTCTTAGCTGCAACAATTGCACCATTTCCAACTCTTATGTCTTTATCACCTTCTCCAAGTTCTCTACCTTTTCTAAGCCCATGTAACTGATTACATATATGGGATCCTGACCCGGTATCTAATACCCAGGACGTAGGGCAAATGGAGAAACAGTTCTCTGTAACGAACACACCCGAAGAAAATGCATCAACATGTACTTTCTTCATTCGGGTGGCATGGGAATCCTGGTATTCCCCTATGTCCTGTTCAGTCCTATAACTCTTATAAGAAAGAACGGAACCAACGTTCCCCAGCACAGTATAACTTGCGGGTTCGGTCAATACATCCATATTATTATCTAGATTAAGGCATGACATGGTCGCTACCTGGAGAGAGAGAGAAGAAAACACTTTAGCGTATGCTCTTGCAAGATCAGATTAGTTATTATCTTATCTAATCAGGATGGCTCCCACTGTTTTTATCAAATCTTCCTTCAAACCCTAAAAGGAAAGACTAACCGGGATTAATTACACCCTACAACTTCGCCGATCTTTCAGCCAGGCCAGTGTCGGTACTTTGAGGGAGGTTCCCCGTGCTTTCGCACGGACCTAATTAAAGTAAACCTCGTTTTCCCTGAGGCGTAACCCCGTTGACACCTTTCTAGACACCTACTTGATCGGCTAATTGTCCTGTGTAAAACTCTCCCAGGAGTAACAATTACTCGCAGTGGGTATCGGGATCCAACTATCTCATAGAAGGTATGCAATCTCATTGCAAATTTCAACACTTGAAATTCCCGATAATATTTTTCCCCAAACGATCTATGACCTTGACAAGGTCAACAAACCATAGACCGTAAGTCAAGTTCAACCAGTCACTTCTTGATTGAATTAAACCCAACCGCACGACCCTTGACAAGGTCAACATGGCCGTACGACTACCCTAATCCAATCTACATCATATGCATAAGCAGATAAATACTGGTCAGCTACCGCACACTGCGCCTTGACAAGGTCAACAAACACAGCACGAATACTAAGCAGGACTTATCTGAAATGACGGAGGGCTACGACAGGTTTTTCAGAAAACCTGTTGCGTAATGAACTTGATATCGTTGTAGAATCGAGTGAATTTTGAAATGGAGTGATTTTGAGGCTTTCATTAGTTTGCTAAAGAGGTCACTCCCGGTGAAGGGATCTCGGCTCTTTCCTCATTGAATAAAGTGCGGGATATATCATATATATTACTGTGTAAAGCAAAACTCCAAAAGCAGTCAAAAGTCAAACCGAGTGTTGTAGCATCTGCCAGTTTTGCTAAAGAGGTCACTCCCGGTGAAGGGATCTCGGCTCTTTCCTCATCGAATAAGGTGCATGGTATATCATATATACCGCTATGCAAAGCAAACCTGTAGCTACCCTTTTATTTTAAAATTTGATTCTACAACATCTTTTAGGTTTCTTTTCTTTCATTAATCACATTAATGAAGTCCCATCATTTAAGTCACCTAAATATCACAGATAAATACAACGTACACTTATGCCATCCGCATTCGCCTCGATGTCTTCTCGTGCACCGTTAGGTTAGGTAACTAACGACAGAGCAGGGCAAAGCTAGTGCGGGTGTAAAACATAAGTAACGCCTATATAATATATCATATATACTATATACAGTATCCATCACAACATGTCAAATGATCACATCACAGATATCGCAGCAGAAACATAGATATAATGTGGGATATACTAGGACGTCCGTATTTAGTATTTAGCCAACAATAGAAAATACGGATTCCATAGTCGCGATGAATAGCCAAGCCCACACCCTGGACCCTTACGAGAGCGGCAAGTGACCCTACCAATTCTGGAGTTTAGGAGACCCGGTCTCGACTCCTCGAGATGGCCTCCCACTGAACCCCAGAACCCGGTCTCCTGTGCTCCCCTCCTTGGGTCCATCTTAATGCGGAAAAGTAAATAATATACAACACAGGTTGCATCGACCTCAACCCGGAAGTGCCCCAAATAAAAGAATATTACATTACATTGAATTTACATGAATGAAAATATAAAACCCTCATCTCATATAAAAAAAACCCGGCTATTCAATCGCGACAATCCTGCACATCATATCTCAGCAACACATAATATCTCATATCATCAACGTAAGTAAGTATGCATACCCCAATTGTCATTGATGTATAGCAACGAAACCGGCGATATCGACATACTACACTTACGGTCACAGAAAAGAAAGTGTAAAACTGCAATATTTGGAATCCACATCCTCTTTAGACATCGTAAATGCGAAATATCACATACTTCGTATTTCATGTCAAACTCTATGAATTCCAGATATTGCATCACATTCCAGATAAATAGACGGTATTAAAGTTTTCGAACGAACGATCAAATACCCAAGATTCGCTAAAGCTCAACACTTGAGCGGAGTTCAAAAAACCCGGAGTGTGACACAGTGGTAGCAGTCCAGCAGTACAAGGGTCAAGCCAACGCCTCACATGTGGCACGCCGTACTGCCCCAAACCCTAAGGTTCAAAGGGCAGTTCAAGACGGTCACATAATCGAGTTAAGTTTTGTTGTCTTCTAGAGGGTCCACCACAAACAAACTTGCATGTATTTACGAAATATTTTAAACCCCGTGAAAAGTGAGCAAATGATACTCGTTCAAACACTTCAATACATTCTAATTTATCCGGAAAAGTCACGAAATCAAGATTCCGATCGAATCGGCGAGTCCAAAACCATCTCCAGAATTTTTCAGCCCTAAATACAGATTAAAAATACCCTAAAAAATATACAAGCAAAATTAAGCATTACAGTATAAAAATGATACAGTGATTGAGTTATATGGCCGCGGAACCGCGGCCCAAGCAAGATTAGGCCGCGTTTCCGCTGCAATAATTACTGTTCATCGAATAATTTTTATACCGTAATTCTTATATTTACCTGCTTAATTTTTTACATATTTTTAATTCTGAAAATAACCAGATTTTAAAAAATGTCCAGAGAGCACTCAAAATCCGCATTTTCCGGTTCGATCGGAGTTTTAACTGTAGGGTTCCTAGGCACACAAATGAGGTCTCACAAGGCATCAACCATGCCAATTTCAAAAATTACAAGTGCCGAGAAACCCTAATACGGATCGTTAACTAGAATTTTAGGCGAAACAAGAAACTAGTTAACAACTTAACTAAGTGAACGGAAATACAATCTTTGTAGATCCGGTTCTCCACCTCCATAGCTCCATGATGAAGTCTCCTCACTGTCCAAATAGAATCCCAGGCTCTAGCGTCGGTTTCATCGGAGAAATGGGCGGGCTTGGTCGTTGGCTTCGATGCCGAAGATGATCTACGTCGAGGCATCACAAGATCAAGCTCCCACATCACCAAGTCATGAAACTTGTGAAGAAAACACCCTATACTACTTGGCAAGAGGTAGAGGATGAAGAAATAGGAAGTGGGTTCACTTTAGAATTGGATTTCTTACTTGATTTCTTCACTTTCCATTGATGAGGCAAGCTTTCTTTTTGATGAAAATGAAGATGAAGAAGAAAGAATATGATAGAATATTATGATAAGTTCATTAAAATACAAAAGAAAATGAATACTTATCATAATATGAACCATGGTTAGGTGTAGAGAATTGACTAAGGTTAGATGAATGGTTAGGGTTAAGGATGAAGACAAAATGGTCACTTTGGTCAAAGCTTCATGAAGTTTCAACAAGCTTCAAGAATGAAAGCAACCATTTTGTTTTCTTATCCCAGTTCCTTTTAATCCAATTAAAAAGATAAATGAAAGAATAACTAAATAAAAACCCTAACCATTTACTTAACCAAGGTTTAATTCTTTACACAAACCCTAGCATACATGTATCATCAAACATGATACATCCAAGTGCACAAAAGTATATCACATATACAACTTGTGCAATGCAAGTGAGAAAATCCATTTAAATGAACCAATAATAGTTAATGCAAAGTAATATATCAAATATATAATTATGCATTAAATCATTAAATCAACACTTGATTTAACGACCCGGTCATATCGCATATAACCGACTAATATTCAATGTATCGGCTTATCGAATCAATCCTTGATTCGATAACTAGGTTATATCGCATACAACCATTCGATACATTCATCGCGAGGATAGAATGCGGTATCACATACACGCATTATTCTCGGTCCCGCACATATCTCATATGCGCTCCTATTTCGTTTCGCTTGAGCCAGGAAACCTCTGTGTAGGACTCTAAAGACTCGTCAATATGCCGGCAGCAGGTGATGATCATATCAAACACCCACAAGCCGCAAGCGGTCTGCTAAACGTAACGGCCACCCGGGTATTGAGCGATCAGAAGATCGACAAGCAAGCCCGCTCATACTCCTGTGAATCCAACCAGTAACACTTACCGTACAGTCCGGTCTCGTCGTCTGATATGTCGCATATCTTGCCTAGGTGTGGTAAACGTCAGACCCCAATAGCTCGATAAGTCGTGTCGATATGAGGTCTATATCAGTTTGAGAAACTACTGGTAACACTTACCAGTAAATCTCAGCAACCCTAGCCAGGGATTTCCGGTTATAGCCAATCGAACACAGCGCAACATCAACTCCCTATACCGGGAGAGACGAATCCCCTCCTATCGCACATTGCCTCCATGTGATTCGGGAATGTACCCAAAAACCACCGTTTTGCACGCCCTCTTGGACGTGGTAAGGTGGAAATCAAAGCACAGTGGGAACCACACAAGACTCTATGACGATCTCGGGTCAACAGACTACTCTGTACCAGTGTCACCAGAGAACTGCCATCTGACGTAAGGTATAATACCATCTGGGAGTTCTCGGCGAGTCCGTCCAGTGTACCCAGTCTCCACTGAGCACCCGTATATCATCTCTGATGTCAAATACCAATGGATATGCGATCATCCATCTCCCATCTGTATAGGTCGAGAAGGTATACGCTAGTCTACTCTGGTATATCGATGCCCCGTCTCGATACACCCACGACTAGGGACCTTGAAGGATGTACTTATGGACTACCCTGTCCCCACTAGTATGATCCGCATCATAATCCAGGTAGTCAAGTACACATCCTAAGGGCTTTACCAACATGTAACAGAGAGACAATTAGTGTACACGTTGAGGTAAAGAGCAACCAGATAGCATACTATCATGTCGAGCAAGAAAGTCCTCCCTATATATGTCCCAGCATCCACTACAATATACATCCTATATATAGTAATGGCCTCTAGGGCATACATATAACTAACAATCTCCCACTTGCACTAGGGCCATCTGATAGCAGTGGTTGTAGTATCTCATACTCAACCATCACATAAAAGTCTCTCTCTGGGAAAAGGCATTTGTGAGTGGATCCGCCGTGTTGTCCTCTGAGTCTACTCTCCTAACCTCGATCATCCTGGAGATCAACCATCTCCATGATCAGGTGATACTGCCTTTGAATATGTCTGGATCACTGATGGGACGGGCGTTCCTTGGCATAAGCCACAACTCCATTGTCACACAACGGGAGGAACTAAGTTCATCTCATGAACAAATATACATCCAGACTGCCTCTTTGGTAGCATCTTAAGTAGCGAAGTATCCAGCCTTTATCGTCTAGTATGCCACGGTATCTAGCTTGGAACTCTTCCAACATACCGTCCCTTTACTGAGGGTAAAGACAAAGCCTGCGACTGATTTTCAGTCGTCTTTATCACTCTGGAACCCTTCCAGTGATTCTCCCCAGGATCGGTTGATACCATCTCACTACAACTAGTGAGAATCCTAACATCCAATTAGATCTATCTCATAGATCCAAAACCCAGGATTTAGGAGGTATCACTTTGATCCTATATGGAGAATCATTGTGATAAGCGGAGATTGACCGAGCGTAGCATAGGAAACTTGTCACGACCCGAAATTGGCCCGTGACGGCCCTAATACTACGCAACGCCTAAAGACGCAACGTAGTAAAAGAAAGCCAAACCCAGAAATCTAAACCAAGAGAAATACGGAAAAGATAGTATAAGTTTTTAAAACATTTGAAATCACAACCCAAATTCTTTAAAAGTCATACTTTCTTTTTTAAAAATTTTAGCAACACCCCCTTTTAAAAAAACTAGGCAAGATGAATACAACACAAAATAAAGACAGTAGAGAAGAAGCTGTATATAAAAGACATCAAATCCACAATAATACACATATCGTCCTCGCCAAGTCGCTAAGTCAACAATACAATAGTAGATGGAGAGTACAAAATACAACGAATGTACAATATGAAATACAGATAATCATCTAACCCACCTAAGCAAAATAGCACTGTGAGCTGATGCGGTATCTGGAGCAAAAGATGATAGCTAAATAGCTGAATAGTGAAATATCCTGCCTCGACTACTCTGGGGAACAACCTGAAACACCTGTGGCACAACGGGGGTGAGTTGCCAACTCGTGAATAGAAGATAACATATGCAGGTAATCGCAGGAATGCACGTACAACACGAATCTAAAATATGCGATTACAGCAATAACATGTCATGCAAATGCAGAAATAAGGAAAGTACAGTAGCCGGTACAATCAAAATGTGAAGCTATAGTAACGTGACAGTAATATGTAGTAACTACGCCAATAAGGATATGAAGATATAGATATGCAACTATCATAAGGGTACGCAACGGGTACTACCACTATATGAATATGTGCATAAGGTAGATAAGGGTGAGATATAGGGTGGAATATGTCATTTCCACGGAAACCTGACATCGTGGTAGGATCACAATCCATCAAGACACTCACATCCTAAACATCAAATCGGCCCCCAAACTGGGCTCTCACATCACATAGATCTCACATCACCTTAAGTACAAAATCGAATAGCTCTCCTATGTCTCGGATGTACAAATCGACCATATCTTTCATATCCAATAACCAATCTTAATGAATCACCTAATAACCCAATTCCAATCTCAAGTAATCCCTAACATCCTAAACATATATATGTACAGAAATAAATATGATGGGGGCAATACACATATATTAGCGTCCCATTCCACTAATATTGGTGTAAAGGTATATATAACAACGGCTAAATCCCCTGTTATATATACAAAAGGTATTAAAAGAAATATCATGAAAACAGTGTGCCAAGCATCGACACAGAAATCCTGTATATCGGGCTCCGTCGGTCCGGATCGGCCCACGGGGTCCGTCTGCGGTGTCGGCCCTCGGCCCCGGCAGTACAGATCATCCCGCATCCATCTCTCGACTCTGGCCAGTATCCTCCGGACAACTGCCAGGTCCAACCAATCACCGGTAGGTACTCGCCCGCCTCCAGGCTCAATCGGCAAACCCATCGATCTTCTTGCCGAGGGGAACCATACCGGGCCCTACCATGTACTCTCATACGGCAACCACACCTCGTATGGAGCATATAATCAGCACCGATAAAACTCATGGGGGACGCGCAAATATCATATCAAGGAAACCGGGTTGTTCCATGTATGCATAAATTCATGAACCCCCGCGGTTCCCAAATCCCGAAAACATCATATAAAATCCAGATAAACAATGCGCAAATCCAGGAATAAATATATGCGATATATCTGAATGCGAGCAGGTAAACAAAAGTATATAGCTGAACCAGATGTATGCAAAATCAATAAGGTACAGCCAAGTATAGGTATCTACCTATAAGAACTGATGTCGTATACCCCCCTGGGTATATGTAGCATATGAAGGAAATCCCTCCCGGTATAACTAAAATATCTAAAAGGTATACCTGTAGCTGTATCGCAAGGTGTAACTGTACCTATCACTAAAAGTATGATACACTATAGGTATACCGGTAAGCTAGATGTCATGTGTGACAAGCAATAGTATCTATAAGGGGTTGTGTGTGACATGGCAATTATTGTCGGTGTGTGTGTAGCATACAATCCGTGCTCGTGCAACATGAACCGTCAATAATATGTGCAGTGTCCTACGGCTGCTAGTCACAGTATAACAATATCAAGGAAATAAAGTAAAGGCGCAATTCTACAATGACGTAGAATGTACGACAGGTATTTGAATCCTAGCCCAGACGCGTAACGCCATGCGGGCGATTCCCCTGTAGATGTTAAATCTACTCACCTACACTCCACGCTGGGTGAATCCTATCATCTGCTCCCCCTGTAGCCGTGTCCGTAGTCCCTGCCTGCAAACCTGCAAATAAGGCATGAAAATCACATATAAGCCAAATATTCCGCGAAACGCGATATCGAACCAAAACGAGAAACTCGCGTCGCGAACTAAACGCGCGTGTGCACGATACGCTGAATCGGGTGTGTACGCGTCTAAAACCATCGCGACACGCCGCGATACGCTGGATCACAGAACCCACTCACGTATCGCGCGTATCGCGCAAACACAACGGACACCAAATACGATATATAGTCCCAGATTTTCCTACAGGTCAAATCTTACAAAAGTAGACATGCCAAAACATTACAATACACTGCAGACAACCCTTCCCAAAACCCCAGCACCCCACTCCCCTTCCTGGCCGCAAATTGCGGCCAGAATGAATTAATTGGCGGCCCGAGTAGGGAATTAGGGGGTCGTCTTCTGGTGGTGTGTTCTAGACCTAGGTATCATGTCCCAGTCTCCTCAATTTTAACCTGAAGGCATCGGGTCACAAGCAGATTCCAGATATCACAATTTTCACTTAAAATCACCAATTTGCACAATATGGAAAACCTATGGTATTTTAGTGTAATCTGGGGATCTCTAAGTTGAAGTGGCCCTATTAGCACTTAAATAAACTAGGGTAGCTATCACAATCAACAATTTCCCAAAATTCCACTTAACACCATAATCTAGCACTAAATTAGCTAATTTAACACTAACCGACACCAATAATCATACAAGCTAGGAAAAGGAGATAAGGGTACAGAAAATATACCCTATTGGACCTTAAAGAGCCCTAGAAGGCAGGTGAAGAAGTGGAGAAGGGCTTCTGCAAGAGCTGGGGTTCCTGTTGCTGCTGTTGCTGATGCCTGCCTCTGCTGCTGCTACTTCTGATGAATGCTGAAGCTGATGGTGCTGCTGTTGTTTCTGTTGTTGGTGTTGCTGCCTCTGGTGCTGCTACTGCCACTGCTGTAGGGGTGTGTGTGTGTGTTGATGAAGCTGCTGCTGTTGCTAATGGTGTTGCTGTGACTGTCTGCTGCTGATGCTGGTTCAGTTATTGTTGTTGCTGTCTTTGTTGCTGCTGCTGCTGAGAGTGTGAGGGGGTGTGTGTGTGTTGTTGTGAGAGAATGGGAGTGAGAAAATGAGATGGAGAAATGAGAACACAACAAGGACCCCTTCTCACTCTCTCTCTCATAATGAGGCAAGGCTCATGCCATGATGCCCATGCTCACTCTCTCTCTCCTCAAAGTCAACCAAATATAGAAATTCCATTTAAAAACCCTTTTTAAATTCATTTTCACTTTTTAACAACCATAACACTTAAACAATATTAAAACTAGATTAGGGAGAAATGGTTAGTTAACCATGGTTGCTAATCATGTTTAACCCCAAAAACAACCCTAGTTATCATGCACAAGTGTGTGTGTGCCTAACAAAATTCTAATAAAATACACAATAAATAGGATAAAATATTTAAAACTTAATTTGGTAAACTTTTTGCTAGAAACTATATATTAAAATATAATTAGCTACAAAATACATTCTAAGGTGTTACAATCTCCCCCCCCCCCTTAAAAGAAATTCGTCCCCGAATTTAAAAATATACTGATACGTGTACCTTCAAAGGGAAGATTACAACTCCCAAATCTCGCTCGCAGCCTCTAAGTGATTATCTCACTACACGGCTACGTCCAAGAAAACCCTTCACAGATGGCAAGACCCTTGACCGATGCTCCTCCTCCTGCCGAGCCATTAACACAATTGGCTGCTGGTGAACGAAAGATCGCGTCACGCTAAATGGTCTAGTGCCAAATCATGTGAGAAAGGTCAAGAAGGTAATTGTAGAGTATCATCACAAGGAATACGGGGTGAAAATCCAATAATCTGGGCGGAAGTGCCAATTTAAAAGCAACGAAACTAACTCGCTTATAGGATCTCAGAAGGACCAAAATCCTGGGACAAACTTTCCAAAATCCAACACCGTCATTCATCGGAAAGTCCATAGGAATACATGATCTGTCCATGCGAACTCGAGTCTATGACCAACACAGTCGTCACAAGACCTCAGTTCGAAATGGACAATTCCCATCCTGACCTAACACAACTGGACCGTCTCCGAAGTCTCTAGACTAGCTGGGGTCCAAAGTCCTACTTACGCGGAGTCAGAAGAACAACAGACTGGTGATCGACACGACCTAACCCCTAAGCCTAAGGGTGGCCAATTGGAGTGTCTCCTGATAACGGCTATCGAAGGAGAACCCTAACGATGGCGAGCGACGATCCCCAACCGCTTTCAACAAAAGCACAAACACACAACTTTAACAAACAACTGAGCAAACTAAGTATAACCGGACGACAAGAATCTGAATGGAGTCACACCCTGGCTAAACTTGGTGGAAACCATAGCGAAATTCATGGAGATCTGCTCCCATTCCTGCTTCGGAACGGTAAAAGGTTGCAACTCTCCAGCCGGCCTCAGATGCTCGACTCAAGCACACAACAAGACTGACACCTTGAAATGAAACCTGAAACATCTCCTTACATCCCTGTCCACTCGTAACTATCTCATAAGTCACGCCAAAGCTGGTGGAACTTGGATGATTACAGAGAGTTGGCTGATGTGCTTACTCTAGGATTGCACGTCTCTACCTGATAATGTCAGGTACACAAACGTGTCCCTAACTTAGCACATCATTGTCACAATCAAGGTCTCCGAACCATTTCCCAGCCGATTATGCTCAAGTATCACTAACGAACGAGTATCGGCGGGCGGTGTCTCGCGGAACGATTTAAGGAAAGTGGTCGGGTGCGGACATGAGCAAGCTGTCCCCTCCATAGAGACGAACTTAAGCTGTACTCAACGATCACACAAGAACTGTAAATCTATAGAAGACTATCATAACAATCAAAATCCGCTGCAGGAAGATGTACATTAAGCTCTAGTGGTCCGTGGGAAATCTGACACGACTCTCCAACAAGTAGTGTCTCCAAATCTCCAACGCAAAACCACCGCGGCCATCTCCAGATCATGAGTGGAATATCCTTCCCGTACTTCCTCCAAATGTAGGGAAGCAAAAGCGATAACTCTATAGTGTCACCTCAGTATACAATCGAGCCCACTCAAGAAACATTACAGTTAAACAACAAAGTCCCCCGAACCAAAAGCAAAGAAAGAATTGATGCAGTTGTTAACCGAATCTCCAACTGCTGAAAACTCCGTACACATGCCTCAGTCAACAGAACAGAAACCTCCATCTTGGTCAATTCAGTCGACGGTGCAGCACTACTCTCGTAATCCTGCACGAAACGGCGGTAAAAACCTGCTAAGCCCAACAATCTGCGGATCTCCGTCCTACACACAAGTCTGGGCCTAAGCTGTACGGTCACAATCTCCCTCGGAACCATACGAAACCGTCTCCCGTGACTAAAAGACCTAGGAGTCAACACAAAACAAGCCTGAAGAAACACTCCGAGAATTTAGCAAACTGCCGGTGCTCTCCCAGTATCTGCACAACAAATTCTCAAGTGCTGCTCCTGTTCCTCAAGACACATTAAATAGACCAGAATGTCGTAAATAACACAACGACTACTGGTCGAGGAACGGCCTGAAGAAATCTGGTTCATCACATCTACGAATGCTGCTAGGGCATCAGTAAATCCAACAACTCACAAAAACACACAAAGCCCGTGGCACACACAAGGCAGTCTTCGGAATGCCATCACTCCGAACCTGCAATAATGATGACCTGATCCCAAGCAAACTTAGAAAAATGTCTTGCACTCTGGAGCTGATCGAAGAAATCGTCAATGTGAGGTAAGGGACACCCATCCGCACCGTAAGCCGGTTCAATTGACGATCCGTCGATACACAACTTCAAACTGCCGTCTTCCTCCTCGACGAACAGAAATCGGAGCCTCCAAAAGCGAAACACTCAGACACACAAAACTCCCCAAACCACAACTCTACAGCTGATCCTTTAAGCTCCCTCAGCTTCGCCGGCCCATCTGGAACAGCGTCGGAAAAACTCTCGCACGAAAGGAACCCGGTCCAACAATCACACTGTGGCTCCGGTATCACGAATGAACGCCAAGAATCCACGACATCTTCTCAGTAGCCGACTAGCGAAAAAAGCTGAATTCAAGCTGTGAGAGGCGGCACAACTATCCGCCGGCACAACAAGAACTGACTTGCCGGGAAAACAACCCTGACTGTTTCCTCACGGTAGTCCACAGACGCCTAACACGTAGTTAACCAGTCCGTGCCCAGGAGAATGTCAAATCTAACATGTCTAGACAGATCAAGACGACGGACGAGCCTCCATCTCGGTTGGCACACAACTGAAATACGCGTCGCACAACAAAAGGATCGCTGACAGAAGTTAAAACAACAACTACTAATCTACCCGACAACGGTACAATCAAGAAGACAAACGAATATATCAAAAGAACATATAAATCAAGAATACCTGAAAACCCCACATTGGACGTCTGCGCGTCCCGATGAGTAGAAGCGAAATCCTGTGTCTGCCCTCTACTCGCAGCTGGATGAACTCCTCTGGTAGACTGAGCCCTCTGAGCGAATCTTCCACGTCCACGGCCTCTCTGAATATGACTCTGACGAGGTGCTAAGGAACAATCCCTGACGAAGTGCTGAAGGCTCCCGCATCGGAAACATGCACGCGCTGACTGCTGACCATCCTGGGGATGAGAGCTGAACGACTGTCCTCGTCCTAAGCCTCTGCTACTCCCGCGGCGGCCACGAAATCTGTCTCGACGACCAAACCTCTGCCTCTGGGCAGGTACGCTGGTACGAGTCCTCCACTGTCCTGGAACTCTCTGAGCCTCTGGAATATGCGCCTCGTCAACTGGAGCTGCAACCACTGGTGCTATGTAGGTGACAGACTACTGCATGCTGATCGTAAGGGACAGCTGAGTAACAGGGGTAACAACCTCCTGTCGTAGCTCCCGAACGACATCAACCAAAGAACTCATCGTCTGGCGGAAGTCCTGCATCTCTACCAAAAGTCTATCCATAGTATAGATCGTAGGCTGATCCGTCTGCACCTGTGCAACTAGAGTGCTATCCTGGTCAGTACCCGTCTCACCCGAGCCAATTCTGACCTCGGCCCTCGCTGCATCTCTCTGAGTCCCCATAGTCATCGGCGGCAAGGCTATAAATAGATGTAAGATTCGATAAGAATAAGGAATCGAATCTTAAAGATAGGAAATCATCAAGGAAGGAATTTCAAGCAAATTTGTACTTAGGTCATTTAATGCGAAGTACCGCATCGTGGGTATGCCGCAGACATATACACTCTACGTTACTTTGCTTAAGCAACCTACTCCATCATACTAAGGTCACCCTACACTCCGAAAGGTAAAACCTAACGCTTTGATACCAACTTTGTCACGCCCCGAAATTGGCCCGTGACGGCCCTAATACTACGCAACGCCTAAAGACGCAACGTAGTAAAAGAAAGCCAAACCCAGAAATCTAAACCAAGAGAAATACGGAAAAGATAGTATAAGTTTTTGAAACATTTGAAATCACAACCCAAATTCTTTAAAAGTCTTACTTTCTTTCTTTAAAAATTTTAGCAACACCCCCTTTAAAAAAAACTAGGCAAGATGAATACAACACAAAATAAAGACAGTAGAGAAGAAGCTGTATATAAAAGACATCAAATCCACAATAATACACATATCGTCCTCGCCAAGTCGCTAAGTCAACAATACAATAGTAGATGGAGAGTACAACATACAACGAATGTACAATATGAAATACAGATAATCATCTAACCCACCTAAGCAAAATAGCACTGTGAGCTGATGCGGTATCTGGAGCAAAAGATGATAGCTGAATAGCTGAATAGAGAAATAGCCTGCCTCGACTACTCTGGGGAACAACCTGAAACACCTGTGGCACAACGGGGGTGAGTTGCCAACTCGTGAATAGAAGATAACATATGCAGGTAATCGCAGGAATGCACGTACAGCCCGAATCTAAAATATGCGATTACAGTAATAACATGTCATGCAAATGCTGAAATAAGGAAAGTACAGTAGCCGGTACAATCAAAATGTGAAGCTATAATAACGTGACAGTAATATGTAGTAACTACGCCAATAAGGATATGAAGATATAGATATGCAACTATCATAAGGGTACGCAACGGGTACTACCACTATATGAATATGTGCATAAGGTAGATAAGGGTAAGATATAGGGTGGAATATGTCATTTCCACGGAAACCTGACATCGTGGTAGGATCACAATCCATCAAGACACTCACATCCCAAACATCAAATCGGCCCCCAAACTGGGCTCTCACATCACATAGATCTCACATCACCTTAAGTACAAAATCGAATAGCTCTTCTATGTCTCGGATGTACAAATCGACCATATCTTTCATATCCAATAACCAATCTCAATGAATCACCTAATAACCCAAGTCCAATCTCAAGTAATCTCTAACATCCTAAACATATATATATACAGAAATAAATATGATGGGGGCAATACACATATATTAGCGTCCCATTCCACTAATATTGGTGTAAAGGTATATATAACAACGGCTAAATCCCCTGTTATATATACAAAAGGTATTAAAAGAAATATCATGAAAACAGTGTGCCAAGCATCGACACAGAAATCCTGTATATCTGGCTCCGTTAGTCCGGATCGGCCCACGGGGTCCGTTTGCGGTGTCGGCCCTCGGCCCCGGCAGTACAGATCATCCCGCATCCATCTCTCGACTCTGGCCAGTATCCTCCGGACAACTGCTAGGTCCAACCAATCACCGGTAGGTACTCGCCCGCCTCCAGGCTCAATCGGCAAACCCATCGATCTTATTGCCGAGGGGAACCATACCGGGCCCCACCATGTACTCTCATACGGCAACCACACCTCGTATGGAGCATATAATCAGCACCGATAAAACTCATGGGGGACGCGCAAATATCATATCAAGAAAACCGGGTTGTTCCATGTATGCATAAATTCATGAACCCCCGCGGTTCCCAAATCCCGAAAACATCATATAAAATCCAGATAAACAATGCGCAAATCCAGGAATAAATATATGCGATATATCTGAATGCGAGCAGGTAAACAAAAGTATATAGCTGAACCAGATGTATGCAAAATCAATAAGGTACAGCCAAGTATAGGTATCTACCTATAAGAACTGATGTCGTATACCCTCTGGGTATATGTAGCATATGAAGGAAATCCCTCCCGGTATAACTAAAATATCTAAAAGGTATACCTGTAGCTGTATCACAAGGTGTAACTGTACCTATCACTAAAGGTATGATACACTATAGGTATACCGGTAAGCTAGATGTCATGTGTGACAAGCAATAGTATCTATAAGGGGTTGTGTGTGACATGGCAATTATTGACGGTGTGTGTGTAGCATACAATCCGTGCTCGTACAACATGAACCGTCAATAATATGTGCAGTGTCCTACGGCTGCTAGTCACAGTATAACAATATCAAGGAAATAAAGTAAAGGCGCAATTCTACAATGACGTAGAATGTGCGACAGGTATTTGAATCCTAGCCCAGACGCATAACGCCATGCGGGCGATTCCCCTGTAGATGTTAAATCTACTCACCTACACTCCACGCTGGGTGAATCCTATCATCTGCTGCCCCTGTAGCCGTGTCCGTAGTCCCTGCCTGCAAACCTGCAAATAAGGCATGAAAATCACATATAAGCCAAATATTCCGCGAAACGCGATATCGAACCAAAACGAGAAACTCGCGTCGCGAACTAAACGCGCGTGTGCACGATACGCTGAATCGGGTGTGTACGCGTCTAAAACCATCACGACACGCCGCGATACGCTGGATCACAGAACCCACTCACGTATCGCGCGTATCGCGCAAACACAACGGATACCAAATACGATATATAGTCCTAGATTTTCCTACAGGTCAAATCTTACAAAACTAGACATGCCAAAACACTACAATACACTGCAGACAACCCTTCCCAAAACCCCAGCACCCCACTCCCCTTCCTGGCCGCAAATTGCGGCCAGAATGAATTAATTGGCGGCCCGAGTAGGGAATTAGGGGGTCGTCTTCTGGTGGTGTGTTCTAGACCTAGGTATCATGTCCCAGTCTCCTCAATTTTAACCTGAAGGCATCGGGTCACAAGCAGATTCCAGATATCACAATTTTCACTTAAAATCACCAATTTGCACAATATGGAAAACCTATGGTATTTTAGTGTAATCTGGGGATCTCTCAGTTGAAGTGGCCCTATTAGCACTTAAATAAACTAGGGTAGCTATCACAATCAACAATTTCCCAAAATTCCACTTAACACCATAATCTAGCACTAAATTAGCTAAGTTAACACTAACCGACACCAATAAGCATACAAGCTAGGAAAAGGAGATAATGGTACAGAAAATATACCCTATTGGACCTTAAAGAGCCCTAGAAGGCAGGTGAAGAAGTGGAGAAGGCCTTCTGCAAGAGCTGGGGTTCCTGTTGCTGCTGTTGCTGATGCCTGCCTCTGCTGCTGCTGCTTCTGATGAATGCTGAAGCTGATGGTGCTGCTGTTGTTTCTGTTGTTGATGTTGCTGCCTCTGGTGCTGCTGCTGCCACTGCTGTAGGGGTGTGTGTGTGTGTTGATGAAGCTGCTGCTGTTGCGAATGGTGTTGCTGTGACTGTCTGCTGCTGATGCTGCTTCAGTTATTGTTGTTGCTGTCTTTGTTGCTGCAGCTGCTGAGAGTGTGAGGGTGTGTGTGTGTGTTGTTGTGAGAGAATGGGAGTGAGAAAATGAGATGGAGAAATGAGAACACAACAAGGACCCCTTCTCACTCTCTCTCTCATAATGAGGCATGGCTCATGCCATGATGCCCATGCTCACTCTCGCTCTCCTCAAAGTCAACCAAATATAGAAATTCCATTTAAAAACTCTTTTTAAATTCATTTTCACTTTTTAACAACCATAACACTTAAACAATATTAAAACTAGATTAGGGAGAAATGGTTAGTTAACCATGGTTGCTAATCATGTTTAACCCCAAAAACAACCCTAGTTATCATGCACAAGTGTGTGTGTGCCTAACAAAATTCTAATAAAATACACAATAAATAGGATAAAATATTTAAAACTTAATTTGGTAAACTTTTTGCTAGAAACTGTATATTAAAATATAATTAGCTACAAAACACATTCTAAGGTGTTACAAAACTCTTTTCTTATCAAGAGTATGTCATCCACGTACTCTACGAGGATCATCACCATACTCCCAACTACCCTTTTGTTTATACAAGGTTCATCTACCATTTTGATGATATAAAACTCTTTGACTAACACATCAAAACAGATGTTCCAACTCCGCGATACCTGCTTTATCCTATAAAGCATCTTGTACACGTTTCCGCTGCTCCCACTGTCTATGAAGCCCTCTGGCTGTGTACTTATAGACGTCCTCTTGTAAAACATCATTTAGAAAAGCAGGCATGGCACCCAACCGCCAGATATCATAGTCATGGTATGTAGCCGTGGCAAGTAGGATCTGGATGGACTTAAGCATAGCCACTTGAAAAGGTTTCATCATTATCCACGCCTGGTCGATAATGAAAAGCTTTAACAAGTCTAGCTTTGAAAGTCTCAACTTTTCCATCTACACCAAGTAATCTTCTCAGGATATACTTGCTCCTGATGGGGATTTAACCCTTCAGATATAGCAACCAAAGTCCATACTTTGTTGGTGTATAAGGATTCCATCTCAGATCGCTAAGCAACCAGCCATTCTTACAGAGTCCCTACTCTCGATGGCCTGCTGGAAACTAGTTGGGTCATCATCTCATGATGCAATCCTCGCTCCCACTGTCATAGAGAAACCGAAATATCTCTCAGGCGGGTGAGGAACCCTACTAGATCGGCGGAGAGGCTGAGGTTCGTTGGAATCTACTGAATCCTTTGGTTCTACCAAATCATCTGCTGTTGTTTGTGTAGCTGGAACCTTTCCAGTTGTACATAACAGACCTTGCCTCGAGCTTATCCGGATTATGCTTTTAGACATAGGCTGGACAACCCCAAATCTTAACCATCTTAAGATATGGGCTCTTCCCTTTCCATATCACATATGAAAAGGTAGGCAACAGATTTGATTTGAACCCTATTCAATAGGTGTGCAGCTTCTCAAGCGCATAACTCCCAAAAGGAAATAGGTAACTCAGTTGTACTCATCATAGAGCACACCTTACCATATAGGGTGTGATTTCTCCGCCCCGATATACCATCGTGCTATGGTGTATACGGAGGAGTAATGCCGAGAGAGAATCTCATTCTCCTTTTAGAATAGTCCAGGATTACCGTGCTCAAGTATTCTCCTGATCGATCTTATCAAAGGACATAATACTTATACCCGTATTGGTTCTCTACTTTTAAATCATATTCTGTGAATATCTCAAAAGGTTCGGACTTGTGTTTCAACAGGAACATATGTATTAATCTTGAGAGATGATCAGAGAATGTAATGAAGTAAAAAGAACCGGTCTTGGCATTTATAGACAGGGGATCTACATACATCAACATGTATCATCCCAAGAGTTTACTAACTCTTTCTCTATTTCCAGTAAACAGAGCTATGGTCATCGTATCTTTGTGACATGACTGGCAAGTTTCATAAGATGTAAATTCAAACAGATTTAAATATGCATCTAAATGTAACTTCAGCTAGTCAGGTCGCATTGATATGACCTAGTCTACAATACCTCAAGAAGGATCCGTTCATTTCTGAACTCTTCCTCTTGTGTGTGTTCTGTATACTAAGAATTGTAGTTTGATTTAGAACATCAATGCTTTTAGATAACGTGCCTGATCCGATCAACTTTTGATATAGGAAATGTTCAAAACATTATCCTACAATACAAAATTTTATCATTTCTTTACTAATAAAGAGACTGATATGATTTTGTATATCAGGTTCGGTATCTAATAGCATTTGTTCAGAATCAATGTATTTGTAATACAAGGTGACAGTGACCAACAGACTTGGCTGCAACACTTGCCCCATTTTCTGTCTCATGAAACTTATCACCCGTTCTCAGTTCTCTACCTATCTGTAGCCCTATGTAACAGATTACATATTTGGGATCCTGATCCGGTATCAAATACCCAGGACGTAGAGGACATTTGAGAAACAGTTCTTTTTAATAAACACACCCGAAGGAGATGTAGGGTTCCTAGGCACTCTAATGAGGTCTCACAAGGCATCAACCATGCCAATTTCAAATTTTTCCGGTGCCGAGAAACCCTAATACGGATCGTTAACTAGAATTTTAGGCGAAACAAGAAAGTAGTTAACAACTTAACTAAAAGAAAAGGGGCTAAAACCTTTGTAGATCCCGTTCACCCCTTCCTAAGCTCCGCGATGATGTCCCTCCGCTGTCCAAATCGGATTCCGGACTCTAGCATCGGCTTCATCGAAGAAATGGGCGGGCTTGGTCGTCGGCTTCGATGCCGAAGATGATCTACGTCGAGGCAACTCAAGATCAAGCTCCAACTTCACCAAGCCATAAAACTTGTGAAGAAAACACCCTATACCACATGGCAAGAGGTAGAGGATGAAGAAATAGGAAGTGGGTTTACTTTAGAATTGGATTTCTCACTTGATTTCATTACTTGCCATTGATGTAGAAAGCTATTCTTTCTTGCTCATGAAGAAGAAGAAGAAAAAAGATATATTAAGTGTTCTCCAAAAATAGAAAATAAAATCAACACTTATCATTTTCTAACCTTGGTTAGGTGTAGAGAATGTACTAGGGTTATGTGGAATGGTTAGGGTTAAGTATGAGACAAAATGGTCACTTTAGTCAAAGCTTCAAGAAGCTTCAAAGAAAAAACAAAACTAGCAACCATTTCATTTCATATCTTTTCCAAAACAAATAAATAAATAAATTAGTAAGAAAAAGAAAACCCTAATCATTAACTTAACCAAGGTTTAATTCTTTACACTTAACCAAGTAAACATGTATCATCAAACATGATACAATCAAGTGCACAAAAGTATATCACATATACAACTTGTGATAATCAAATGAGAAAATCCATTCAAAGTGAACCAATACTAGTTAATGCAAAGTAATATATCAAATATATAATTATACATTAAATCATTAAATCAACACTTGATTTAACGATCCGGTCATATCGCATATAACCGACTAGTATCCTATGTATCGGCTTATCGAATCAATCCTTGATTCGACAATTAGGTTATATCGCATATAACCTAATCGATACATTCATCGCGAGAATGGAATACGGTATCACATACACGCATTATTCTCGGTCCCGCACATATCTCATATGCACTCCTATTTCGTTTCGCTTGAGCCAGGAAACCTCTGTGTAGGACTCTAAAGACTCGTCAATACGCCGGCAGCAGGTGATGATCATATCAAACACCCACAAGCCGCAAGCGGTCTGCTAAACGTAACGGCCACCCGGGTATTGAGTGATCAGAAGATCGACGAGCAAGCCCACTCACACTCCTGTGAATCCAACCAGTAACACTTACCGTACAGTCCGGTCTCGACGTCTGATATGTCGCATATCTCGCCAAGGGGTGGTAAACGTCAGACCCGAATAGCTCGATATGTCGTGTCGATATGAGGTCTATAACAGTTCGAGAAACTACTGGTAACACTTACCAGTAAATCTCAGCAACCCTGGCCAGGGATTTCCTGTTATAGCCAATCGAACACAGCGCAACATCAACCCCCTATACCGGGAGAGACGAATCCCCTCCTATCGCTCATTGCCTCCATGTGACTCGGGACTGTACCCAAAAACCACCGTTTTGCACACCCTCTTGGACGTGGTAAGATGGAAATCAAAGCACAGTGGGAACCACACAAGACTCTATGACGATCTCGGGTCAACAGACTACTCTGTACCAGTGTCACCAGAGAACTGCCATCTGACGTAAGGTATAATACCATCTGGGAGTTCTCGGCGAGTCCGTCCAGTGTACCCAGTCTTCACTGAGCACCCGTATACCATCTCTGATGTCAAACACCAATGGATATGGGATCATCCATCGCCCATCTGTATGGGTCGAGAGGGTATATGCTAGTCTACTCTGGTATATCGATGCCCCGTCTCGATATACCCACGACTAGGGACCTTGAAGGATGTACCTATGGACTTCCATGTCCCCACTAGTATGATCCGCATCATAGTCCAAGTAGTCAAGTACACATCCTAAGGGCTTTACCAACATGTAACAGAGAGACAATCAATGTACACGTTAAGGTAAAGAGTAACCAGATAGCATACTATCATGTCGAGCAAGAAAGTCCTCCCTATATATGTCCAAGCATTCACTACAATATGCATCCTATGTATAGTAATGGCATCTAGGGCATACATATAACTAACAATCTCCCACTTGCACTAGGGCCATCTGATAGCAGTGGTCGCAGTATCTCATACTCAACCATCCCATAAAAGTCTCTTTCTAGGAAAAGGCCTTTGTGAGTGGATCCGCCGTGCTGTCCTCTGAGTCTACTTTCCTAACCTCGATCACCTTGGAGATCAACCATCTCCATGATCAGCTGATACTGCCTTAGAATATGTCTGGATCACTGATGGGACTGGCGTTCCTAGGAATAAGCCACAACTCCATTATCTCACAATGGTAGGAACGATGTTCATCTCATGAACAAATATACACCCAGACTTCCTCTTTGGTAGCATCTCAAATAGCGATGTATCGAGCCTTTATCGTCTAGTATGCCATGGTATCTAGCTTGGAACTCTTCCAACATACCGTCCCTTTACTGCGGGTAAAGACATTGCCTGCGACTGACATTCAGTCGTCATTATCACCCTGGAGCCCTTCCAGTGATTCTCCCCAGGATCGATTGATACCGTCTCACTACAACTAGTGAGAATCCTAACATCCATTTAGATCTATCTCATAGAACCAAAATCCAGGATTTAGGAGGTATCACTTTGATCCTATATGGAGAATCATTGTGATAAGCGGAGATTGACCGAGCGTAGCATAGGAAACTCCTTCCCTATCTAGAGTATGTCATCCACGTACTCTACGAGGATCGTTACTATACTCCCTACTACCTTTTTGTTTATACAAGGTTCATCTACCATTTTGATGATGTCAAACTCTCTGACTAACACATCAAAACAGATGTTCCAACTCCGCGATACCTACTTTATCCTATAAAGCATCTTGTACACGTTTCCGCTGCTCCCACTGTCTACGAAGCCCTCTGGCTGTGTACTTATAGACTCTCTCTTCTAAAACATTATTTAGAAAAGCAGTCATGACACCCAACCGTCAGATATCGTAGTCATGGTATGTAGCCGTGGCAAGTAGGATCTGGATGGACTTAAGCATAGAGCTTTAGAAAAAGTTTCATCATGATCTACACCTGGTCAATGATGCAAACCTTTAACAAGTCTAGCTTTGAAAGTCTCAACTTTTCCATGTACACCAAGTAATCTTCTCAAGATATACTTGCCCCTGATGGGGATTTAACCCTTCAGATAAAGCAACTAAAGTCCATACTTTGTTGGTGTATAAGGATTCCATCTCAGATCACTAAGCATCCAGCCATTCTTACAGAGTCCCACTCCTGATGGCCAGCTCGAAACTAGTTGGGTCATCATCTCATGATGCAATCGTCGCTCCCACAGTCATAGAGAAACTGAAGTATCTCTCAGGCGGGTGAGGAACCTTACTAGATCGGCGGAGAGGCTGAGGTTCGTTGGTAACTATTGAATACTTTGGTTCTTTCAAATCATCAGCTGCAGTTTGTATAGCTGAAACCATTCAAGTTCTACATAACTGATCTTGCCTCGAGCTTGTCCGGATTATGCTTTTAGACATAGCCCGGACAACCCCAAATCTTAACCAACTTAAGATATGGGCTCTTCCCTTTCCATATCACATATGAAGCGGTAGGCAATTGATTTGATTGGAACCCTATTCAATAGGTATGCAGCTTCTCAAGCGCATAACTCCCATAAGGAAATAGGAAACTCAGTGGTACTCATCATAGAGCACACCATATCACATAGGGTGCTACTGCTCCGCCCCGATATACCATCGTGCTATGGTGTATACGGAGGAGTAATGCTGAGAGAGAATCTTATTCTCCTTTTAGAATAGTCCAGGATTTCCGTGCTCAAGTATTTTCCTCCTCGATCTCATCAAAGGACATAATACTTATACCCGTATTGGTTCTCTACTTCTAAATCATATTCTGTGAATATCTCAAAAGGTTCGGACTTGTGTTTCAACAGGAACATATGTCTGAATCTTGAGAGATGATCAGAGAATTTAATGAAGTAAAAAGAACCGGTCTTGGCAAGTGTAGACAGGGGACCTACATACATCAACATGTATCATCCTAAGAGTTCACTAACTCTTTCTCTGTTTCCAGTAAACGGAGCTATGGTCATCTTATCTCTGTGACATGACTGGCAAGTTTCACAAGATGTAAATTCAAACTGATTTAAATATGCATCTAAAATGTAACTTCAGGCAGTCGGATCACATTGATATGACCTAGTCTACAATGCCTCAAGAAGGATTCGTTTATTTCTGAACTCTTCCTCTTGTGTGTGTTCCGTATACTAAAGAACTGTAGTTTGATTTAGAACATTAATGCTTTTAGATAACGTGCCTAAACCGATCAACTTTTGATATAGGAAATGTTCAAAACATTATCCAACAATACAAAATTTTATCATTTCTTTACTAATAAAGAGACTGATATGATTTTGTATATCAGGTTCGGTATCTAATAACATTCGTTCAGAATCAATGTATTTGGAATACAGGGTGACAGTGACCAATAGACTTGGCTGCAACACTTGCCCCGTTTTCTGCCTCATGAAACTTATCACCCGTTCTCAGTTCTCTACCTTTCTGTAGCCCTATGTAACAGATTACATATCTGGGATCCTGATCCGGTATCATATACCGAGGATGCGAAGGATACTGAGAAGCAGTTCTTTGTAATGAATACACCCGAAGATGATGCATCAGCATGCACTCTCTTCGTTTGGGTGGTACGGGAATTCTGGTAATCCCCTATTTCCTGCTCTGTCTTATAACAATTATAAGTTGGAGCGGGACCAACGTTCCCCAGCTCAGTATAACAAGCGGGTTCGGTCAATAATCCGTATTATTATCTTGATTAAGGCGTGATATGGTCGCTACCTGGAGAGAGAGAGAAGAAAACACTCAGCGTATGCTCTTGCAAGATCAGAATGGTTATTATTTTATCTAATCAGGATGGCTCCCACTGCTTTTTATCAAATCTTCCTTCAAACCCTAAAAGGAAAGACTAGCCGGGATTAATTACACACTACAAGTTCGCCAATCTTTCAGCCAGGCCAGTGTTGGTACTTTGAGGGAGGTCCCCCGCGCTTTCGTACGAACCTAATTAATGTAAACCTCATTTTCCCAGAGGCGTAACCTCGTTAACACCTTTCTAGACACCTACTTGATCGGCTAATTGTAATGTGTAAAACTCTCCCAGGAGTAACAATTACTCGCAGCGGGTATCGGGATCCAACTATCTCATAGAAGGTATGCAATCTCATTGCAAATTTCAACATTTGAAATTCCCGATAATTTTTGCCCCTAGCACCCTATGACCTTGACGGAGGTCAACAAACCATAGGCCACTAGTCAAGTTCAACCCGTCATTTCTTGATCGAATTAAACCCACCCGCACGACCCTTGACGGAGGTCAACAAGGCCGCACGACTACCCTAATCCAATCTGCATCATATGCATAAACAGATAAATACTAGTTAGCTACCGCACACTACGCCTTGACGGAGGTCAACAAACGTAGCACGAATACTCAATAGGACTTATCTGAAATGACGGAGGGCTACGACAGGTTTTTCTGAAAACCTATTGCGTAATGAACTTGATATCGTTGTAGAATCAAATGTTTTTAAAATGTAGTGTTTTTTAGGCTTTTCTAGTTTTGCTAAAGGGGTCACTCCCGGTGAAGGGATCGTCAGCCCTTTCCTCATCGAATGAGGTGCGGGATATATCATATATATCACTGTGGAAAGCAAAAACTCTTAAAAGCAATCAAAAGACAAACCGAGTGTGTAGCATCTGCCAGTTATTGCTAAAGGAGTCACTCCCGGTGAAGGGATCTCGGTCCTTTCCTCATCGAATAAGGTGCAGGATATATCACATATACCTCTGTGCAAAGCAAGAACTGTAGCTACCTGTTTCATTTTTGAAATTTGATTCTACAACATCTTAGGTTTCTTTTATTTTCATTAATCACATTAATGAAATCCCATCATTTAAGTACCTAAACATCACAGATAAATACGACATACACTTATGCCATCCGCATTCGCCTCGATGTCCCCTCGTGCACCATTAGGTTAGGTAACTAACGGCAGAGCGGGGCAGGGCTAGCACGGGTGTAAAACATAAGTAACGTTTATATAATATATCATATATACTATATACTGTATTTATCACAGAACATCACATGATCACATCACAGATATCGCAGCAGAAGAAACATATGAAATATTGGATATACTAGGACGTCCGTGTTTTCAATACGAGCCAGTATAAAACACGGATTCCACGGTCGCGATGAATAGCCAAACCCACACCCCTAGACCCCTACGAGAGCGGCAAGCAACCCTACCAATTCTAGAGTTAGGAGACCCGGACTCGACTCCTCGAGTTGGTCTCCCACTGGACTCCAGAACCCGGTTACTTGTGCTCCCCTCCTTGGGTCTATCCTAGTGCGGAAAAGTAAATAATATACAAAAGGTGACATCATCCGCAACCTGGAAGTGCCCCAATAAAAGAATATTACATACAAGTTTTTACATGAATGAAAATGAAAAACACTCATCTCACATAAAACCCCCCGGCTATTCAAACACGATGATCCAATATAACATATCCAGCAACACATAACATCACATGTAATCAACGTAAGTAAATATGCGCATCCCAATTGTCGTTGACATATAGCAACGAAACCGGCGATATCACATATTACACTTACGGTCGCAGAAAAGAAAGTGTAAAACTACAACAGTTGGAATCCGCAACCTACATAGACATCGCATGCCTAATCAAATGAATTCCTTAGACATCGCATGCCTAACAATTATAAACCCCGCATTTTAGTCTCATTATCGAAAACTATTTTCAATATCAAGTCGGGCAATTCAGCAAGATTCCCGACATCCTGATCGAATGGTCGTCGCAAATTTCAGTAGGCGGCCGCACCCCCGACGCCGTCGACAAAGTGCACCAAGACGGAACACCGCTGCCGCGAGCACCCAAACGGATGCTTTCGGCGATGGGGTTCTCCTACAGTCACTTGGTCGGGGCTAAGGGGCGAGGCTGTCTATTAAGTTTACCCGGCGAGTATCCGCGTACACTACGTGACTGCGACGGACTTTTGATCGCATCAAAATTCCGTGGCAACCGATCAAGAGAGACTAAACTGCTATGTTTATAACATTCATTCAGTTATCTCATAACTACTTGTGAATTCCAATTATTGTATCCCATTCCAGATAAATAGAAAATGTTAAATTTTCCGATCGAACAATCAAACACCCAAGTTTTCCCGAAACAGATCAACACATGAAATAAGCTTAAAAACATTCATTTCGTGCCTCAGTAGCAACGGTCCAGCCGTAGAAGGGTCAAGCCAACGCCTCACATGTGGCACGCCGTACTCCCCCAAACCCTAAGGTTCAAAGGGCAGTTCAAGACGGTCACATAATCGAGTTAAGGTTTGTTGTCTTCTAGAGGGTCCATCGCGTTACATGCACTACTTAGAACGTCATTAAACTACGGAAAAATCCAACACTTGGAAATTTCCCGGCAGGGGAAAAGTTGGGTATTTATATCCGGTCGAACTTTTTAACATATTCAAAAAATTTACACGGAAAAACACATAGATAAAGTTTGATAATCCGATCGAATATACGAATTCCAATACAACCCAGAAAACTCAACTCTTGAGTAAAAATTAAAAATTCCCAGAAAATACAGCACCCAAATATAGGAATTACTGTGCAAAGACAAACTGGAGAAAAGACAAAATGGCCGCGGAATCACCGCATTAGCCATGCTAATGCCGCGGTTCCGCCGCGCTTTAAGGGAATCATGGGTACGGGCTGTAGGGTTCCTAGGCACTCAAGTGAGGTCTCACAAGGCATCAACCATGCTAATTTCAAAAATTATGGGTGCCGAGAAACCCTGATACGGACCGTTGGCTAGAAATCTAGGCGAAAAAATAATCTAGTTAACAAGTTAACTACAAAGAAACGGAAATACAACCTTTGTAGATCCGGTGCTCCACCTCCATAGCTCCGCAACGAAGTCCCTTTGCTGTCCAAATGAATTCCCGGGCTCTAGCGTCGGCTTCGTCGGAGAAATGGCGAGCTAGGTCGTCGATGTCCATGCCGAAGATGATCTACGTCGAGGCATCGCTAAATCAAGCTCCACCTTCACCAAGTCATGAAAACTTGTGAAAGAAACACACTCTACTACTTGGCAAGAGGTAGAGGATGAAGAAATAGAAAGTGGGTAGACTTTAGAATTGGATTTCTCACTCATTTCCCTCAATCACCATTGATGAAGTCTAGGTTTTTCTTCTTGAGTTAAAGGAAGAAGAAGAAGAATATCAAAAGTGTTATGATAAGAATTAATTAAAATAGAAAAGAAAATCCATTCTTATCATAACTCTTACCATGGTCAAGTGTAGAGAGAGAACTATAGTTAAGTGGAGTGGTTAGGTTTAAACATGAGACAAAAATGGTGACTTCATGAAAGCTTCATGAAGCTTCATGTACAAACAAAGAAAAGCCACCATTTTCTCACTCTTGTTCTTTTTCCAAATGAAAAACTAAATTAAAATAAATAAATAATAAAATAATAAACCCTAAACACTCATAAAACCATGGTTCAATCTTTACACAAACCCAAGTTTGCATGCATCATCAAACATGATACAAGCAAATGCACAAAATCATATCGCATATGTAATGCGCACACCCGAGCGAGAAAATCCATTTAAAGTGAACCGATACTAGTTAATGCAAAGTAATATATCAAATATATAATTATACATTAAATCATTAAATCAACACTTGATTTAACGATCCGGTCATATCGCATATAACCGACTAGTATCAACAGTAACAACTTATCGAATCAACACTTGATCCGATGTGCCGGCTATATCGCATATAACCGATCAATGTCACATATCGCGAGAATCGAATACAGTATCATATACTGGTATCATTCTCGGTCCCGCACATATCTCATATGCGCTCCTATTTCGTTTCGCTTGAGCCAGGAAACCTCTGTGTAGGACTCTAAAGACTCGTCAATACGCCGGTAGCAGATGATGATCATATCAATCACCCACAAGCCGCAAGCGGTCTGCTAAACGTAACGGCCACCCGGGTATTGAGCGATTAGAAGATCGACGAGCAAGCCCGCTCACACTCCAGTGAATCCAACCAGTAACACTACCGTACAGTCCGGTCTGATCGTCTGATATGCCGCATATCTTGCCTAGGGGTGGTAAACGTCATACCCCAATAGCTCGATAAGTCGTGTCGATATGAGGTCTATAACAGTTCGAGAAATTACTGGTAACACTTACCAGTAAATCTCAGCAACCCTGGCCAGGGATTTCCGGTTATAGCCAATCGAACACAGCGCAACATCAACTCCCTATACCGGGAGAGACGAATCCCCTCCTATCGCTCATTGCCTCCATGTGACTCGGGACTGTACCCAAAAACCACCGTTTTGCACGCCCTCTTGGACGTGGTAAGATGGAAATCAAAGCACAGTGGGAACCACACAAGACTCTATGACGATCTCGGGTCAACAGACTACTCTGTACCAGTGTCACCAGAGAACTGCCATCTGACGTGAGGTATAATACCATCTGGGAGTTCTCGGCGAGTCCGTCCAGTGTACCCAGTCTCTACTGAGCACCCGTATATCATCTCAGATGTCAAACACCAATGGATATGGGATCATCCATCGCCCATCTGTATGGGTCGAGAAGGTATACGCTAGTCTACTCTGGTATATCGATGCCCCGTCTCGATACACCCACGACTAGGGACTTTGAAGGATGTACTTATGGACTACCATGTCCCCACTAGTATGATCCGCATCATAGTCCAGATAGTCAAGTACACATCCTAAGGGATTTACCAACATGTAACAGAGAGACAAACAGTGTACACGTTAAGGTAAAGAGCAACCAGATAGCATACTATCATGTCGAGCAAGAAAGTCTTCCCTATATATGTCCCAGCATCCACTACAATATACATCCAATGTACAGTAATGGCCTCTAGGGCATACATACAACTAACAATCTCCCACTTGCACTAAGGCCATCTGATAGCAGTGGTTGTAGTATCGCATACTCAACCATCCCATAAAAGTCTCTCTCTGGGAACAGGCCTTTGTGAGTGGATCCGCTGTGTTTGTCCTCTGAGTCTACTCTCCAAACCTCGATCACCCTGGAGATCAACCATCTCCATGATCAGGTGACACTGCCTTAGAATATGTCTGGATCACTGATGGGACGAACGTTCCTTGGTATAAGCCACAACTCCATTGTCTCACAATGGTTGGAACGTAGTTCATCTCATGAACCAATATACACCCAAACAGCCTCTAGGGTAGCATCTCTAGTAGCGATGTATCCTGCCTTTATCGTCTAGTATGTCACGGTATTTTGCTTGGAACTCTTCCAACATACCGTCCCTTTACTGAGGGTAAAGACAATGCCTGTGACTGACTTTCAGTCATCTTTATCACTCTGGAACCATTCCAGTGATTCTCCCCGGGGTCGATTGATACCGTCTCACTACAGCTAGTGAGTATCCTAACATCCATTTAGATCTATCTCATAGATCCAAAACCCAGGATTTAGGAGGTATCACTTTGATCCTATATGGAGAATTACAGTGATAAGCGGAGATTGATCGAGCGTAGCATAGGAAACTACTTCCCTATCAAGAGTATGTCATCCACGTACTCTACGAGGATCGTCACCATACTACCTAGTACCTTTTTGTTTATACAAGATTCATCTACCATTTTGATGATGTCAACTTCTTTGACTAATCCATCAAAACAGATGTTCCAACTCCACGATGCCTGCTTTATCCTATAAAGCATCTTGCACACGTTTCCGCTGCTCCCACTGTCTACGAAGCCCTCTGGCTGTGTACTTATAGACGCTCTCTTCTAAAACATCATTTAGAAAAGCTGTCATGACACCCAACCACCAGATATCGTAGTCATGGTATGTAGCCGTGGCAAGTAGGATCTGGATGGACTTAAGCATAGACACTGGAAAAGGTTTCATCATTATCCACGCCTGGTCGATGACGAAAAACCTTTCACAAGTCTAGCTTTGAAAGTCTCAACTTTTCCATCTACACCAAGTAATCTTCTCAAGATATACTTGCTCCTGATGAGGATTTAACACTTCAGATATAGCAACTAAAGTCCATACTTTGTTGGTGTATAAGGATTCCAACTCAGATCACTAAGCATCCAGCCATTCTTACAGAGTCTTACTCTCGATGGCCAGCTCGAAGCTAGTTGGGTCATCATCTCATGATGCAATCCTCGCTCCCACTGTCATAGAGAAACAGAAGTATCTCTCAGGTGGGTGAGGAACCCTACTAGATCGGCGGAGAGGCTGAGGTTCGTTGGAATCTACTGAATCCTTTGGTTCTATCAAATCATCTGCTGTTGTTTGTATAGCTGGAACCTTTCCAATTCTACATTACAGACTTTGCCTCGAGCTTGTCCGGATTTTGCTTTCAGACATAGGCCGGTCAACCCCAAATCTTAACTAGCTTAAGACATGGGTTCTTCCCTTTCCATATCACATATGAAACAGTAGGCAATTGATTTGATTGGAACCCTATTCAAGAGGTATGCAGCTTCTCAAGTGCATAACTCCCAAAAAGGAAATAGGTAACTCAGTAGTACTTATCATAGAGCACACCTTATCATATAGGGTGAGATAGCTCCGCCCCGATATACCATCGTGCTATGGTGTATACGGAGGAGTAATGCTGGGAGAGAATCTCATTCTCCTTTAGAAAAGTCCAGGAATTCCGTGCTCAAGTATTCTCCTCCTTGATCATATCAAAGGACATAATACTTTTACCCGTATTTTGGTTCTCTACTTCTAAATCATATTCGGTGAATATCTCAAAAGGTTCGGACTTGTGTTTCAACAGGAACATAGGTCTGAATCTCGAAAGATCATCAGAGAATGTAATGAAGTACAAAGAACCAGTCCTGGCATATGTAGACAAGGGACCTTCCATACATCAACATGTATCATCCCAAGAGTTTGCTAACTCTTTCTCCGTTTCCAATAAATAGAGCTGGTGTCATTATATCTTAGTGACATGACTGGCAAGTTTCACAAGATGTAGATTCAAACTAATTTAAATATGCATCTACATGTAACTTCAGCTAGTCGGGTCACATTGATATGACCTTGTCTATAATGCCACAAGAAGGATTCGTTCATTTCTGAACTCTTCCTCTTGTGTGTGTTTCGTATACTATGAACTGTAGTTTGATTTAGAACATTAATGCTTTTAGATAACGTGCCTGAACCGATCAACTTTTGATATAGGAAATGTTCAAAACATTATCCAACAATACAAAATTTTTTCATTTCTTTACTAATAAAGAGACTGATATGATTTTGTATATCAGGTTCGGTATCTAATAACATTCGTTCAGAACCAATGTATTGGTAATACAGGGTGACAGTGACCAACAGACTTGGCTGCAACTCTTGCCCCGTTTTCTGCCTCATGAAACTTATCACCCGTTCTCAGTTCTCTACCTGTCTGTAGCCCTATGTAACAGATTACATATCTGGGATCCTGATCTGGTATCACATACCCAGGACGTAGAGGATACAGAGAAATAGTTCTGTGTAACGAATACACCCGAAGATGATGCATCAGCATGCACTCTTTTCGTTTGGGCGGTACGGGAATTCTGGTAATCCCCAAATTCCTGCTCTGTCTTAGAACAATTATAAGTTGGAGCGGGACCAACGTTCCCCAGCTCAGTATAACAAGCGGGTTCGGTGAATATTCCGTATTATTATCTTGATTAAGGCGTGATATGGTCGCTACCTGGAGAGAGAGAGAAGAAAACACTCAGCGTGCGCTCTTGCAAGAATAGATTGGTTTTTATTTTATCTAATCAGGATGGCTCCCACTGCTTTTTATCAAATCTTCCTTCAAACCCTAAAAGGAAAGACTAGCCGGGATTAATTACACACTATAAGTTCGCCAATCTTTCAGCCAGGCCAGTGTCGGTACTTTGAGGGAGGTGCCCCGTGCTTTGGCACGAACCTAATTAATGTAAACCTCATTTTCCCAGAGACGTAACCTCGTTGACACCTTTCTAGACACCTACTTGATCGGCTAATTGTAATGTGTAAAACTCTCCCAGGAGTAACTCTTACTCGCAGCGGGTATCGGGATCCAACTATCTCATAGAAGGTATGCAATCTCATTGCAAATTTCAACACTTGAAATTCCCGATAATATTTTGCCCCTAGTGTTCTATGACCTTGACGAATGCCAAACAACCCATAGTCCACTAGTCAAGTTCAACCCGTACATTTCTTGATTGAATTAAACCCACCCGCACGACCCTTGACGAATGCCAAACAACGCCGTACGAATACCCTAATCCAATCGCATCATATGCTCAACCAGATAAATACTAGTTAGCTACCGTACACTACGCCTTGACGAATGCCAAACTACCGCAGCACGAATACTAACTAGTACATATCTGAAATGACGGAGGGCTACGACAGGTTTTTCTGAAAACCTATTGCGTAATGAACTTGATATCGTTGTAGGATCGAATGAATTTTGAAATGGAGTGTTTTTGAGGCTTTTCTAGTTTTGCTAAAGGAGTCACTCCCGGTGAAGGGATCGTCGGTCCTTTCCTCGTCGAATGAGGTGCGGGATATATCATATATATCACTGTGCAAAGCAAAACACTTAAAAGCAATCAAAAGACAAACCGAGTGTGTAGCATCTGCCAGTTATTGCTAAAGGAGTCACTCCCGGTGAAGGGATCTCTGTCCTTTCCTTATCGAATAAGGTGCAGGATATATCACATATACCTCTGTGCAAAGCAAGAACTGTAGCTACCTGTTTTATTTTGAAATTCGATTCTACAACATCTTAGGTTTCTTTTATTTTCATTAATCACATTAATGAAGTCCCATCATTTAAGTACCTAAACATCACAGATAAATACGACGTACACTTATGCCATCCGCATTCGCCTCGATGTCCCCTCGTGCACCGTTAGGTTAGGTAACTAACGGCAGAGCGGGGCAGGGCTAGCGCGGGTGTAAAACATAAGTAACGCCTATATAATATATCATATATACTATATACTGTATCTATCATAGAACATCACATGATCACATCACAGATATCGCACCAGAAGAAACATATGAAACATTGGATATACTAGGACGTCCGTGTTTTCAATACGAGCCAGTATAAAACACGGATTCCACGGTCGTGATGAATAGCCAATCCCACACCCGTAGACCCCTACGAGAGCGGCAAGAAACCCTACCAATTCTAGAGTTAGGAGACCCGGACTCGACTCCTCGAGTTGGTCTCCCACTGGACTCCAGAACCCGGTTACTTGTGCTCCCCTCCTTGGGTCTTTCCTAGTGCGGAAAAGTAAATAATATACATCAGGTGACAACTTCCGCAACCTGGAAGTGCCCCAATAAAAGAATATTACATACAAATTTTTACATGAATAAAAATGAAAAACACTCATCTCACATAAAAACCCCCGGCTATTCAAACACGACGATCCAATATAACATATCCAGCAACACATAACATCACATGTCATCAACGTAAGTAAATATGCGCATCCCAATTGTCGTTGGCATATAGCAACGAAACCGGTGATATCACATATTACACTTACGGTCACAGAAAAGAAAGTGTAAAACTACAACAGTTGGAATCCGCAACCACCTCAGACATCGCATGCCTGACCAAATGAATTCCTTAGACATCGCATGCCTAACAATTATAAACCCCGCATTTTAGTCTCAAAATCGAAAACTCTTTTCAATATCAAGTCGGGTAATTCAATAAGATTCCCGACATCCTGATCGAATGCTCGTCGCAAACTTTAGTAGGCGGCCGCACTCCTGATACCGTCGACGAAGTGCACCAAGGCGGAACACCACTACCGCGAGCACCCTAACGGATGCTATCGACGACGGGGTTCTCCTACAGTCACTTGGTCGGGGCTACGGAGCGAGACTGTCTATTAAGTTTACCCAGCGAGTATCCGCGTACGCTACGTGATTGCGACGGACTTTTGATCACATCAAAATTCCGTGGCAACCGATCAAGTAAGACTAAACTGCTATGTTTATAACATTCATTCAGTTATCTCATAACTACTTGTGAATTCCAATTATTGTATCCCATTCTAGATAAATAGAAAATGTTAAACTTTCCGATCGAACAATCGAACACCCAAGTTTTCCCGATACTGATCAACACATGAAACAAGTCTAACAACATTCAGTTCGTGCCTCAGTACCAACGGTCCAGCCGTAGAAGGGTCAAGCCAACGCCTCACATGTGGCACGCCGTACTGCCCCAAACCCGAAGGTTCAAAGGGCAGTTCAAGACGGTCACATAATCGAGTTAAGGTTTGTTGTCTTCTAGAGGGACCATCGCGTTACTTGCACTACTTAGAACGTCGTTAAACCACGGAAAAATCAAACACTTGGAAATTTCCCGACAGGGGAAAAATTGGGTATTTATATCCGGTCGAACTTTTTAACATATTCAAAAATTATCCGGAAAGCCACATAGACAAAATTTGATAATCCGATCGAACATTCGAATCCCCAAAACAACTCAGAAAATTAAACTCTTGAAAAAAAATTAAAAATTCCCAGGAAAACCAGCACTGCATATTATGAATTACTGTGCAAATTTGGATGCCACAAAAGACAAAACGGCCGCGGATCCGCCGCACGAGCCAAGCTCGTGCCGCGGAACCGCGGCGCATTGAAGGAATTAGGCACACGAATTTTACAGTATCCCTTAGAATTGCCTGCTGATTTTTCTGCATATTTTTAATGTTGAAAAATCCCAGATTTTAGAAAAAGGACAGAGAGCTATTTTGGGTTCTAATTTTCGGTTCGATCGGACATCAAATTGCGTCTAGACTTCGCCTAAGACTCTAGCTAGGCTCTGATACCACTGTAGGGTTCCTAGGCTCTCAAGTGAGGTCTCACAAGGCATCAACCATGCCAATTTCAAAAATTATGGGTGCCGAGAAACCGTAATACGGACCGTTGGCTAGAAATCTAGGCGAAAAAATAATCTAGTTAACAACTTAACTACAAAGAAACGGAAATACAACCTTTGTAGATCCGGTGCTCCACCTCCATAGCTCCGCAACGAAGTCCCTTTGCTGTCCAAATGAATTCCCGGGCTCTAGCGTCGGCTTCGTCGGAGAAATGGCGAGCTAGGTCGTCGATGTCCATGCCGAAGATGATCTACGTCGAGGCATCGCTAAATCAAGCTCCACCTTCACCAAGTCATGAAAACTTGTGAAGAAAACACACTCTACTACTTGGCAAGAGATAGAGGATGATGAAATAGGAAGTGGGTAGACTTTAGAATTGGATTTCTCACTCATTTCCATCAATCACCATTGATGAAGTCTAGGTTTTTCTTCTTGAGTTAAAGGAAGAAGAAGAAGAATATCAAAAGTGTTATGATAAGAATTAATTAAAATAGAAAAGAAAATCCATTCTTATCATAACTCTTACCATGGTCAAGTGTAGAGAGAGAACTATAGTTAAGTGGAGTGGTTAGATTTAAACATGAGACAAAAATGGTGACTTCATGAAAGCTTCATGAAGCTTCATGTACAAACAAAGAAAAGCCACCATTTTCTCACTCTTGTTCTTTTTCCAAATGAATAACTAAATTAAAATAAATGAATAAGAAAATAATAAACCCTAACCACTCATAAAACCATGGTTCAATCTTTACACAAACCCAAGTTTGCATGCATCATCAAACATGATACAAGCAAATGCACAAAATCATATCGCATATGCAATGCGCACACCCGAGCGAGAAAATCCATTTAAAGTGAACCGATACAAGTTAATGCAAAGTAATATATCAAATATATAATTATGCATTAAATCATTAAATCAACACTTGATTTAACGATCCGGTCATATCGCAAATAACCGACTAGTATCAACAGTAACAACTTATCGAATCAACACTTGATCTGATGTGCCGGCTATATCGCATATAACCGATCAATGTCACATATCGCGAGAATCGAATACAGTATCACATACTGGTATCATTCTCGGTCCCGCACATATCTCATATGCGCTCCTATTTCGTTTCGCTTGAGCCAGGAAACCTCTGTGTAGGACTCTAAAGACTCGTCAATACGCCGGTAGCAGATGATGATCATATCAAACACCCACAAGCCGCAAGCGGTCTGCTAAACGTAACGGCCACCCGGGTATTGAGCGATCAGAAGATCGACGAGCAAGCCCGCTCACACTCCAGTGAATCCAACCAGTAACATTACCGTACAGTCCGGTCTGATCGTCTGATATGCCGCATATCTTGCCTAGGGGTGGTAAACGTCAGACCCCAATAGCTCGATAAGTCGTGTCGATATGAGGTCTATAACAGTTCGAGAAACTACTGGTAACATTTACCAGTAAATCTCAGCAACCCTGGCCAGGGATTTCCGGTTATAGCCAATCGAACACAGCGCAATATCAACTCCCTATACCGGGAGAGACGAATCCCCTCCTATCGCTCATTGCCTCCATGTGACTCGGGACTGTACCCAAAAACCACCGTTTTGCACGCCCTCTTGGACGTGGTAAGATGGAAATCAAAGCACAGTGGGAACCACACAAGACTCTATGACGATCTCGGGTCAACAGACTACTCTGTACCAGTGTCACCAGAGAACTGCCATCTGACGTGAGGTATAATACCATCTGGGAGTTCTCGGCGAGTCCGTCCAGTGTACCCAGTCTCTACTGAGCACCCGTATATCATCTCTGATGTCAAACACCAATGGATATGGGATCATCCATCGCCCATCTGTATGGGTCGAGAAGGTATACGCTAGTCTACTCTGGTATATCGATGCCCCGTCTCGATACACCTACGACTAGGGACTTTGAAGGATGTACTTATGGACTACCATGTCCCCACTAGTATGATCCGCATCATAGTCCAGATAGTCAAGTACACATCCTAAGGGCTTTACTAACATGTAACAGAGAGACAAACAGTGTACACGTTAAGGTAAAGAGCAACTAGATAGCATACTATCATGTCGAGCAAGAAAGTCTTCCCTATATATGTCCCAGCATCCACTACAATATACATCCAATGTACAGTAATGGACTCTAGGGCATACTTACAACTAACACGGGCTTCACAGTAATTCTTACAATTCCCTGCTGAATTTTCTGCATATTTTTAATTCTCAAAAATCCACAATTTCCAAAAAAGTACAGAGCGCAATTTTGGGTTTAGGGTTTCGGTTCGATCGGGTTTCAAACATCGTCTACGCATCGCCTAAGGCTCTAGCTAGGCTCTGATACCACTGTAAGGTTCCTAGGCACTCTAATGAGGTCTCACAAGGCATCAACCATGCCAATTTCAAATTTTTCCGGTGCCAAGATACCCTAATACGGATTGTTAACTAGAATTTTAGGCGAAACAAGAAACTAGTTAACAACTTAACTAAAAGAAAAGGGGATACAACCTTTGTAGATCCGGTTCACCACTTCCTAAGCTCCGCGATGATGTCCCTCCACTGTCCAAATCGGATTCCGGACTCTAGCATCGGCTTCATCGAAGAAATGGGCGGGCTTGGTCGTCGGCTTCGATGCTGAAGATGATCTACGTCGAGGCAACTCAAGATCAAGCTCCAACTTCACCAAGCCATGAAACTTGTGAAGAAAACACCCTATACCACTTGGCAAGAGGTGGAGGATGAAGAAATAGGAAGTGGGTTTACTTTAGAATTGGATTTCTCACTTGATTTCATTACTTGCCATTGATGTAGAAAGCTTTTCTTTCTTGCTCATGAAGAAGAAGAAGGAAAAAGATATATTAAGTGTTCTCCAAAAATAGAAAATAAAATCAACACTTATCATTTTCTAACCTTGGTTAGGTGTAGAGAATGTACTAGGGTTAAGTGGAATGGTTAGGGTTAAGTATGAGACAAAAGGGTCACTTTAGTCAAAGCTTCAAGAAGCTTCAAAGAAAAAACAAAACTAGCAACCATTTCATTTCATATCTTTTCCAAAATAAATAAATAAATAAATTAGTAAGAAAAAGAAAACCCTAATCATTAACTTAACCAAGGTTTAATTCTTTACACTTAACCAAGTAAACATGTATCATCAAACATGATACAATCAAGTGCACAAAAGTATATCACATATACAACTTGTGATAATCAAGTGAGAAAATCCATTCAAAGTGAACCAATACTAGTTAATGCAAAGTAATATATCAAATATATAATTATACATTAAATCATTAAATCAACACTTGATTTAACGATCCGGTCATATCGCATATAACCGACTAGTATCCTATGTTTCGGCTTATCGAATCAATCCTTGATTCGACAACTAGGTTATATCGCATATAACCTAATCGATACATTCATCGCGAGAATGGAATACGGTATCACATACACGCATTATTCTCGGTCCCGCACATATCTCATATGCACTCCTATTTCGTTTCGCTTGAGCCAGGAAACCTCTGTGTAGGACTCTGAAGACTCGTCAATATGCCGGCAGCAGGTGATGATCATATCAAACACCCACAAGCCGCAAGCGGTCTGCTAAACGTAACGGCCACCCGGGTATTGAGCGATCAGAAGATCGATGAGCAAGCCCGCTCACACTCCTGTGAATCCAACCAGTAACACTTACCGTACAGTCCGGTCTCGTCGTCTGATATGTCGCATATCTCGCCTAGGGGTGGTAAACGTCAAACCCCAATAGCTCGATAAGTCGTGTCGATATGAGGTCTATAAAAGTTCGAGAAACTACTGGTAACACTTACCAGTAAATCTCAGCAACCCTGGCCAGGGATTTCCGGTTATAGCCAATCGAACACAGTGCAACATCAACACCCTATACCGGGAGAGACGAATCCCATCCTATCGCTCATTGCCTCCATGTGACTCGGGACTGTACCAAAAAACAACCGTTTTGCACGCCCTCTTGGACATGGTAAGATGGAAATCAAAGCACAGTGGGAACCACACATGACTCTATGACGATCTCGGGTCAACAGACTACTCTGTACCAGTGTCACCAGAGAACTGCTATCTGACGTAAGGTATAATACCATCTGGGAGTTCTCGGCGAGTCCGTCCAGTGTACCCAGTCTTCACTGAGCACCCGTATACCATCTCTGATGTCAAACACAATGGATATGGGATCATCCATCGCCCATCTGTATGGGTCGAGAGGGTATATGCTAGTCTACTCTGGTATATCGATGCCCCGTCTCGATATACCCATGACTAGGGACCTTGAAGGATGTACTTATGGACTACCATGTCCCCACTAGTATGATCCGCATCATAGTCTAAGTAGTCAAGTACACATCCTAAAGGCTTTACCAACATGTAACAGAGAGACAATCAGTGTACACGTTAAGGTAAAGAGTAACCAGATAGCATACTATCATGTCGAGCAAGAAAGTCCTCCCTATATATGTCCAAGCATCCACTACAATATACATCCTATGTATAGTAATGGCCTCTAGGGCATACATATAACTAACAGGAGATGCATCATATGCACTATCTTTGTTTGGGCGGTACGGGAAATCTGGTATTCCCCAATTTCCTGCTCGGTCTTATAACAATTATAAGTTGGAGCGGGACCAACGTTTCCCAGCTCAGTATAACAAGTGGGTTCGGTCAATATTCCGTATTATTATCTTGAGTAAGGTGTGATATGGTCGCTACCTGGAGAGAGAGAGAAGAAAACACTCATCGTGCGCTCTTGCAAGAATAGATTGGTTATTATTTTATCTAATCAGGATGGCTCCCACTGTTTTAATCAAATCTTCCTTCAAACCCTAAAAGGAAAGACTAGACGGGATTAATTACACACTACAAGTTCGCCAATCTTTCAGCCAGGCCAGTGTCGGTACTTTGAGGGAGGTCCCCCGTGCTTTCGCACGAACCTAATTAATGTTAAACCTCGTTTTCCCAGAGGCGTAACCTCGTTAACACCTTTCTAGACACCTACTTGATCGGCTAATTGTAATGTATAAAACTCTCCCAGTAGTAACTCTTACTCAGAGTGGGTATCGGGATCCAACTATCTCATAGAGGGTATGCAATCTCATTGCAAATTTCAACACTTGAAATTCCCGATAATATTTTGTCCCTAACGTGCTATGACCTTGACGAAAGCCAACAAACCATAGCCCGCTAGTCAAGTTCAACCCGTACATTTCTTGATTGAATTAAACCCACCCGCACGACCCTTGACGAAAGCCAACAAAGCCGCACGACTACCCTAATCCAATCGCATCGTATGCAGCAGATAAGCAGCATATAGCTACCGCACACTGCACCTTGACAAAAGCCAACAAATGCAGCACGAATACTATATACAACTTATCTGAAATGACGGAGGGCTACGACAGGTTTTTCTGAAAACCTATTGCGTAATGAACTTGATATCGTTGTAGAATCAAATGATTTTAAAATGGAGTGTTTTTTAAGCTTTTCTAGTTTTGCTAAAGGAGTCACTCCCGGTGAAGGGATCGTCGGTCCTTTCCTCGTCGAATGAGGTGCGGGATATATCATATATATCACTGTGCAAAGCAGAAACTATAGAAGCAATCAAAAGACAAACCGAGGGTTTAGCATCTGCCAGTTATTGCTAAAGGAGTCACTCCCGGTGAAGGGATCTCGGTCCTTTCCTCATCGAATAAGGTGCAGGATATATCATATATACCGCTGTGCAAAGCAAGAACTGTAGCTACCTGTTTTAATTTTGAAATTCGATTCCACAACATCTTTAGGTTTCTTTTCTTTCATTAATCAGATTAATGAAGTGCCATCATTTTGTACCTAAACATCACAGATAAATACGACGTACACTTATGCCATCCGCATTCGCCTCGATGTCCTCTCGTGCACCGTTAGGTTAGGTAACTAACAGCAGAGCGGGGCATGGCTAGCACGGGTGTAAAACATAAGTAACGTCTATATAATATATCATATATACTATATACAGTATCTATCTCAGAACATCACATGATCACATCACAGATATCGTAGCAGAAGAATCATATGAAATATTGGATATACTAGGACGTCCGTGTTTTCAATACGAGCCAGTATAAAACACGGATTCCACGGTCGCGATGAATAGCCAAACCCACACCCCTAGACCCCTACGAGAGCGGCAAGAAACCCTACCAATTCTAGAGTTAGGAGACCCAGACTCGACTCCTCGAGATGGTCTCCCACTGGACCCCAGAACCCGGTTACTTGTGCTCCCCTCCTTGGGTCTATCCTAGTGCGGAAAAGTAAATAATATACAAAAGGTGACATCTTCCGCAACCTGGAAGTGCCCCAATAAAAGAATATTACATACAGATTTTTACATGAATGAAAATGAAAAACACTCGTCTCACATAAAAATCCCCGTCTATTCAAACACAACGATCCAATATAACATATCCAGCAACACATAACATCACATGTCATCAACGTAAGTAAATATGTGCATCCCAATTGTCGTTGACATATAGCAACGAAACCGGCGATATCACATATTACACTTACGGTCGCAGAAAAGAAAGTGTAAAACTACAACAGTTGGAATCCGCAACCTTCATAGACATCGCATGCCTAATCAAATGAATTCCTTAGAAATCGCATGCCTAACAATTATAAACCCCGCATTTTAGTCTCATTATCGAAAACTCTTTTCAATATCAAGTCGGGCAATTCAACAAGATTCCCGACATCCCGATCGAATGCTCCTCGCAAACTTTAGTAGACGGCCGCACCCCCGACGCCGTCGACGAAGTGCACCAAGGCGGAACACCGCTGACGCGAGCACCCGAACGGATGCTTTCGGCGACGGGGTTCTCCTACAGTCACTTGGTCGGGGCTATGGAGCGAGGCTGTCTATTAAGTTTACCCGGCGAGTATCCGCGTACGCTACGTGATTGCGACGGACTTTTGATCACATCAAAATTCTGTGGCAACCGATCAAGTGAGACTAAAGTGCTATGTTTATAACATTCATATCAGTTATCTCATAACTGCTTGTGAATTCCAACTATTGTACCACATTCCGAATAAGATAGAAAATGTTAAACTTTCTGATCGAACAATCGAACACCCAAGTTTTCCCGAAACAGATCAACACATGAAACAAGTTTAAAAACATCCAGTTCATGCCTCAGTACCAACGGTCCAGCCGTAGAAGGGTCAAGCCAACGCCTCACATGTGGCACGCCGTACTGCCCCAAACCCGAAGGTTCAAAGGGCAGTTCAAGACGGTCACATAATCGAGTTAAGGTTTGTTGTCTTCTAGAGGGTCCATCGCGTTACTTGCACTACTTAGAACGTCTTTAAACCACGGAAATATCAAACAATTGGAAATTTCCCGATAGGGGAAAAAGTAGGTATTCATATCCGGTCAAACTTTTTAACATATTCTAAAATTACCCGGAAAAACACATAGACAAGATTAGACAATCCGATCGAATCTACGAACTCCCAATACAACCCAGAAATTTCAACTCTTTAAAAAATATTAAAAATTCCCAGGAAAACCAGCACTGCAAAGTAGGAGTTACTGTGCAAAATTCAATGCATGATAAGACAAATCGGCCGCGGAACCGCCGCACGAGCCATGCTCGTGCCGCGGAACCGCGGCGGCTTAATGGAATTAGGGCATCGAATTTTACAGTAACTCTTAGATATTACTGCTGATATTTCTGCATATTTTTAATTCTCAAAAATCCACAATTTTAAAAAATGTACAGAGAGCAATTTTTGGGTTAGGGTTTCGGTTCGATCGGACTTCTAACTCCGTCTATGCATCGCCTAAGGCTCTAGCTAGGCTCTGATACCACTGTAGGGTTCCTAGGCACACAAATGAGGTCTCACAAGGCATCAACCATGCCAATTTCAAAAATTACAAGTGCCGAGAAACCCTAATACGGATCGTTAACTAGAATTTTAGGCGAAACAAGCAACTAGTTAACAACTTAACTAAGTGAACGGAAATACAACCTTTGTAGATCCGGTTCTCCTCCTCCATAGCTCCATGATGAACTCTCCTCGCTGTCCAAATAGATTCCCGGGCTCTAGCGTCGGTTTCATCGGAGAAATGGGCGGGCTTGGTCGTCGGCTTCGATGCCGAAGATGATCTACGTCGAGGCATCACAAGATCAAGCTCCCACTTCACCAAGTCATGAAACTTGTGAAGAAAACACCCTATACTACTTGGCAAGAGGTAGAGGATGAAGAAATAGGAAGTGGGTTCACTTTAGAATTGGATTTCTCACTTGATTTCTTCACTTGCTATTGATGAGGCAAGCTTTCTTTTTGATGAAGATGAAGATGAAGAAGAAAGAATATGATAGAATATTATGATAAGTTCATTAAAATACAAAAGAAAATGAATACTTATCATAATATGAACCATGGTTAGGTGTAGAAAATTGACTAAGGTTAGATGAATGGTTAGGGTTAAGGATGTAGACAAAATGGTCACTTTGGTCAAAGCTTCATGAAGCTTCAACAAGCTTCAAGAATGAAAGCAACCATTTTGTTTTCTTATCCCATTTCCTTTTAATCCAATTAAAAAGATAAATGAATGAATAACTAAATAAAAACCCTAACCATTTACTTAACCAAGGTTTAATTCTTTACACAAACCCTAGCATACATGTATCATCAAACATGATACATCCAAGTGCACAAAAGTATATCACATATACAACTTGTGCAATGCAAGTGAGAAAATCCATTTAAATGAACCAATACTAGTTAATGCAAGTAATATATTAAATATATAATTATGCATTAAATCATTAAATCAACACTTGATTTAACGACCCGGTCATATCGCATATAACCGACTAATATTCAATGTATCGGCTTATCGAATCAATCCTTGATTCGATAACTAGGTTATATCGCATACAACCATTCGATACATTCATTGCGAGGATAGAATACGGTATCACATACACGAATTATTCTCGGTCCCGCACATATCTCATATGCGCTCCTGTTTCGTTTCGCTTGAGCCAGGAAACCTCTGTATAGGACTCTAAAGGCTCGTCAATACGCCGGTAGCAGGTGATGATCATATCAAACACCCACAAGCCGCAAGCGGTCTGCTAAACGTAACGGCCACCCGGGTATTGAGCTATCAGAAGATCGACGAGCAAGCCCGCTCATACTCCTGTGAATCCAACCAGTAACACTTACCGCACAGTCTGGTCTCGTCGTCTGATATGTCGCATATCTTGCCTAGGGGTGGTAAACGTCAGACCCCAATAGCTCGATAAGTCGTGTCGATATGAGGTCTATAACAGTTTGAGAAACTACTGTTAACACTTACCAGTAAATCTCAGCAACCCTGGCCAGGGATTTCCGGTTATAGCCAATCGAACACAGCGCAACATTCTCTCCCTATACCGGGAGAGACGAATCCCCTCTTATCGCTTATTGCCTCCATGTGATTCGGGACTGTACCCAAAAACCACCGTTTTGCACGCCCTCTTGGACGTGGTAAGGTGGAAATTAAAGCACAGTGGGAACCACACAAGACTCTATGACGATCTCGGGTCAACAGACTACTCTGTACCAGTGTCACCAGAGAACTGCCATCTGACGTAAGGTATAATACCATCTGGGAGTTCTCGGCGAGTCCGTCCAGTGTACCCAGTCTCCATTGAGCACCCGTATATCATCTCTGATGTCAAACACCAATGGATATGCGATCATCCATCGCCCATCTGTATGGGTCGAGAAGGTATACGCTAGTCTACTCTGGTATATCGATGCCCCGTCTCGATACACCAACGACTAAGGACCTTGAAAGATGTACTTATGGACTACCCTGTCCCCACTAGTATGATCCGCATCATAGTCCAGGTAGTCAAGTACACATCCTAAGGGCTTTACCAACATGTAACAGAGAGACAATTAGTGTACACGTTAAGGTAAAGAGCAACCAGATAGCATACTATCATGTCGAGCAAGAAAGTCCTCCCTATATATGTCCCAGCATCCACTACAATATACATCCTATGTATAGTAATGGCCTCTAGGGCATACATATAACTAACATTAACTTCGTTAAAGTGTCGCCTAATGTTCTAGGTCGGCTCTGATACCAATGTTGGGTTAGCCTAGCACCTCATGAAGGGTTTGGAAGCATCACATGAACCAAAAACTGAATTTTTAGGGTGCTAAGTTAACGAACATAGAATCGTTCCTAGAAAAAATTAGGGCTTCAAATTTTTCACATCATCTTATGAAAGAAAAGCTAGGGTTTAGAGAGTACAACCATTGTAGCTCACTACGCTAGACTCCTCGGCTACTTGGGTTTTGAAAAAGCTCTGCTTGAACTCCTCTAGGTCACCGATGATCCACCCGGAGTCCGCTTTGTCCAAGCTAGCAACTTCACCCGGTCAAGAGAACGAAATGAAGCTAACACTCCAAACAAGTGGGCTAGACTTGTGTAGAATGGTGTTGTGGTTCTCTTTCTCACTTCAAAATCCTAACTTCATGAATATATTGCTCACTAAAAAAATTTAGAGAGCAAAATGAGAGAGGAAGAAGAAGATGATGGCTATATTTTTTCAAGAGTAAAAAAGAATGACTCTCTTGTCAAAGGAAAAAGAAAATATATCAATATATATTTTCTTGTTCTCATCTAAAACCATGGTTTAAACATTATTGAACTTGAGTTAAAACCCAAAAGGAAAAGTAATCCATGGTTAAATGGTGGGTGAGCATGGTTAGGTCAAGAAGAGTGTCGAAAGCTTCCATGAATTATCCTTTCCTTTTCTTTTGTTTTAAATCAAATTCAATAATAATATATATAAATAAAACCATGGTGTGAATCTTATATTGCCACCATTTTCTTTGTATAAGCAACCATGATAGATGATGTATGTATGTATGTATGTATGTATGTATGTATACACATCCATATGTGCATGAAACTAGAAAGAAAGAAAAACATACATGCATGCATACATCCATCCAACACAAGAAAGGATTTCTAGTGAGAAACTAATGGTTAAATGATAAATCAACACTTGATTTATCAATCCGGCCATATCACATACGACCCTAACCAAAAGCAAGCCGCCCGATCAATATACGGTATCCTATACACACATTTTAATCGGGTCCATGCGCATATCGCATACGCGAACCACAAGGTTTCGCCTGGACTAGGTAACTCCATTGTGGGACTCTAAGACTCGTCAATACGCCGGCAGTGGGTGATGATCATATCAAGCATCCCCAAGCCGCAAGCGGTCAGCTAAACGTAACGGCCACCCGGGTATTGAGCGATCAGAAGTGAACAAGCGAACCTGCAACAACTCCCGTCAAGCCAACTGGCAACACTTCCCGTACAGTCCGGTCTCCTCGTCTGATATGTCGCATATCAAGTCTAGGGGTGGTAAACGGCAGACCCCAATAACCGATAAGTCATGCCGATGTGAGGCTCATAACGGGTCGAGAAACTACTGGTAACACTTACCAGTAAATCTCTGAATCAGCCCTGGCCAGGGACTTCCCTGTTACGGCCAATCGAGCACAGCGCAACATCAATCCCTAATACCGGGAGAGACGAAACCCCTCCTATCGCTCATTGCCTCCATGTGACTCGGGACTGTACCCAAAAACCACCGTTTTGCACGCCTTCATGGACGTGGTAAGGTGGAAATCAAAGCACAGTGGGAATCACACTGTTAGTTATATGTATGCCCTAGAGACCATTGCTATACATAGGATGTATATTGTAGTGGATGCTGGGACATATATAGGGAGGACTTTCTTGCTCGACATGATAGTATGCTATCTGGTTGATCATTACCTTAACGTGTACACTGATTGTCTCTCTGTTACATGTTGGTAAAGCCCTTAGGATGTGTACTTGACTACCTGGACTATGATGCAGATCATACTAGTGGGGACAGATAGTCTATAAGTACATCCTTCAAAGTCCCTAGTCGTGGGTGTATCGAGACGGGGCATCGATATACCAGAGTAGACTAGCGTATACCTTCTCGACCCATACAGATGGGCGATGGATGATCCCATATCCATTGGTGTTTGACATCAGAGATGATATACGGGTGCTCAGTGTAGACTGGGTACACTGGACGGACTCGCCGAGAACTCCCAGATGGTATTATACCTTACGTCAGATGGCAGTTCTCTGGTGACACTGGTACAGAGTAGTCTGTTGACCCGAGATAGTCATAGAGCCTTGTGTGGTTCCCACTGTGCTTTGATTTCCACCTTACCACGTCCAAGAGGGCGTGCAAAATGGTGGTTTTTGGGTACAGTCCCGAATCACATGGAGGCAATGAGCGATAGGAGGGGATTCGTCTCTCCCGGTATAGGGAGTTGATGTTGCGCTGTGTTCGATTGGATATAACCGGAAATCCCTGGCCAGGGTTGCTGAGATTTACTGGTAAGTGTTACCAGTAGTTTCTTGAACTATTATAGACCTCATATCGACACGACTTATCGAGCTATTGAGGTCTGACGTTTACCACCCCTAGGCGAGATATGCGACATATCAGACGATCAGACCGGACTGTACGGTAAGTGTTACTGGTTGGATTCACAGGAGTGTGAGCGGGCTTGCTTGTCGATCTTCTGATCGCTCAATACCCGGGTGGCCGTTACGTTTAGCAGACCGCTTGCGGCTTGTGGGTGTTTGATATGATCATCACCTGCTGCCGGCGTATTGACGAGTCTTTAGAGTCCTACACAGAGGTTTCCTGGCTCAAGCGAAATGAAATAGGAGCGCATATGAGATATGTGCGGGACCGAGAATAATGCGTGTATGTGATACCGTATTTCATTCTCGCGATGAATGTATCGATTGGTTGTATGCGATATAACCTAGTTATCGAATCAAGGATTGATTCGATAAATCGATACATTGGATATTAGTCGGTCATATACGATATGACCGGATCGTTAAATCAAGTGTTGATTTGATGATTTAATGCATAATTATATATTTGATATATTACTTTGCATTAACTAGTATTGGTTCACTTTAAATGGATTTTCTCACTTGCATTGCACAAGTTGTATATGTGATATACTTGTGTGCACTTGATTGTATCATGTTTGATGATACATGTTTACTTGGGTTTGTGTAAAGATTAAACCATGGTTATATGAATGGTTAGGGTTTTGGTTTCTTATTTATTTATTTATTTATTTATTTATTTATTTTGGAAAATAAATGGCATAAAGAGGAAATGTTGGCTTTCTTTGTTTGCACCTTGAAGCTTCATGAAGCTTTGACTAAGTGACCATTTTGTCTCATGCTTAACCCTAACCACTCCACTTAACCTTAGTTCATTCTCTACACTTGACCATGGTTGTATTATGATAAGTATTGTTTTTCTTTTCTATTGGAAGATAACTTATCATAATATTCATTTTCTTCTTCTTCTTCTTCACTTGAAGAAAACCTTGCTTCATCAATGGTGACTTGATGAAAAGAGTGAGAAATCCAATTCTAAAGTGAACCCACTTCCTATTTCTTCATCCTCTACCTCTTGCCAAGTAGTATAGGGTGTTTTCTTCACAAGTTTCATGACTTGGTGAAGTGGGAGCTTGATCTAGTGATGCCTCGATGTAGATCATCTTCGGCATCGAAGTCGACGACCAAGCCCGCCCAATTCTCCGATGAAGCCGATGCTAGAGTCCGGGATGCGATTTGTACAGCGAGGAGACTTCATCATGGAGCTATGGAGGTGGAGGACCGGATCTACAAAGGTTGTATTTCCGTTCTTTTAGTTAAGTTGTTAACTAGTTTCATTGTTTCGCCTAAAATTCTAGTTAACGATCCGTATTAGGGTTTCTCGGCACTTGTAAAATTTGAAATTGGCATGGTTGATGCCTTGTGAGACCTCATTAGTGTCCCTAGGAACCCTACAGTGGTATCAGAGCCTAGCTAGAGCCTTAGGCGATGCGTAGACGAAGTTTGAAACCCGATCGACCCGAAACCATAACTTTTAACCCTCTCTGGACTTTTTCTGAAAAAGTGATTTTTTCCAAATTAAAAATGCTTAAAAAATTCAGCAGGAAATTCTAAGAATTACGGTGCAAAAATTACCTAATGATCTGTCTAAAGCGCGGCGGAACCGCGGCATTAGCCGCCTATTGCGGCGGTTACGCGCCCATTTAGTCTCTTCGGTTAACCATTTTTGCACAGTAACTTCTTTATTTAAATGCTGACTTTTATGGGAATTTTTAATATTTATTCAAGAGTTGAATTTTTTTTGGGCTGTATTGGGGACTCGGTGTTTCGATCGGATTATCAAACTTTGTCTATGTGTTTTTTCCGGGTAATTTTAGAATATGTTAGAAAGTTCGACCGGATATAAATACCCAACTTTTCCCCTGTCGGGAAATTTCCAAGTGTTGGATCTTTCCGTGGTTTAAAGACGTTCTAAGTAGTGCATGTAACGCGATGGACCCTCTAGAAGACAACAAACCTTAACTCGATTATGTGACCGTCTTGAACTGCCCTTTGAACCTTCGGGTTTGGGGCAGTACGGCGTGCCACATGTGAGGCGTTGGCTTGACCCTTCTACGGCTGGACCGTTGGTACTGAGGCACGAACTGAATGTTTTTAGACTTATTTCATGTGTTGATCTGTTTCGGGAAAACTTGGGTGTTTGTATGTTCGATCGGAAAGTTTAACATTTTCTATTTATCCGGAATGTGATACAACAATTGGAATTCACAAGGAGTTATGAGATAACTGAATGAATGTTATAAACATAGCACTTTAGTCTCACTTGATCGGTTGCCACGGAATTTTGATGCGATCAAAAGTCCGTCGCAATCACGTAGCATACGCGGATACTCGCCGGATAAACTTAATAGACAGCTACACCCTATAGCCCCGACCAAGTGACTATAGGAGAACCCCGTCCCCGAAAGCATCCATTCGGGTGCTCGCTGGCAGCGATGTTCCGCCTTGGTACACTTCGTCGACGGTATCGGGGGTGCGGCCGTCTACTGAAGTTTGCGACGAGCATTCGATCAGGATGTCGGGAATCTTGTTGAATTGCCCGACTTGAAATTGAAAAGAGTTTTCGATAATGAGACTAAAATGCGGGGTTTATAATTGTTAGGCATGCGATGTCTAAGGAATTCATTTGATTAGGCATGAGATGTCTATGGAGGTTGCGGATTCCAACTGTTGTAGTTTTACACTTTCTTTTCTGTGACCGTAAGTGTAATATGTGATATCGCCGGTTTCGTTGCTATATGTCAACGACAATTGGGATGCGCATATTTACTTACGTTGATGACATGTGATGTTATGTGTTGCTGGATATGTTATATTGGATCGTCGTGTTTGAATAGCCGGGGGGTTTTAATGTGAGATGAGTGTTTTTCATTTTCATTCATGTAAAAACTTGTACGTAATATTCTTTTATTTGGGACACTTCCAGGTTGCGGAAGATGTCACCCTTTGTATATTATTTTCTTTTCCGCACTAGGATAGACCCAAGGAGGGGAGCACAAGTAACCGGGTTCTGGAGTCCAGTGGGAGACCAACTCGAGGAGTCGAGTCCGGGTCTCCTAACTCCAGAATTGGTAGGGTTGCTTGCCGCTCTCGCAGGGGTCTAGGGGTGTGGGTTTGGCTATTCATCACGACCGTGGAATCCGTGTTTTATACTGGCTCGTATTGAAAACACGGACGTCCTAGTATATCCAATATTTCATATGATTCTTCTGCTGCGATATCTGTGTTGTGATCATGTGATGTTCTGTGATAGATACAGTATATAGTATATATGATATATTATATAGATGTTACTTATGTTTCACACCCGCGCTAGCCCTGCCCTGCTCTGCCGTTAGTTACCTAACCTAACGGTGCACGAGGGGACATCGAGGCGAATGCGGATAGCATAAGTGTACGTCTTATTTATCTGTGATGTTTAGGTATTTAAATGATGGGACTTCATTAATGAGATTAATGAAATAAAAGAAACCTAAGATGTTGTAGAATCGAATTTCTAAAAATAAAACAGGTAGCTACAGTTCTTGCTTTGCACAGCGGTATATATGATATATCCTGCACCTTATTCGATAAGGAAAGGACCGAGATCCCTTCACCGAGAGTGACTCCTTTAGCAATAACTGGCAGATGCTACACACTCGGGTTGTCTTTTGATTGCTTTTAAGAGTTTTTTCTTTGCACAGTGATATATATGATATATCCTGCACCTTATTCGATAAGGAAAGGACCGACGATCCCTTCACCGGGAGTGACTCCTTTAGCAAAACTAGAAAAGCCTCAAAAACACTCCATTTTAAAATCATTTGATTCTACAACGATATCAAGTTCATTACACAATAGGTTTTCAGAAAAACCTGTCGTAGCCCTCCGTCATTTCAGATAAGTACTAGTTAGTATTCGTGCTACGTTTGTTGACTATGTTAAGGCGTAGTGTGCGGTAGCTAATTAGTGCTTATCTGCATAAGCATATGATGCGATTGGATTAGGGTAGTCGTACGACTTTGTTGACTATGTTAAGGGTCGTGCGGGTGGGTTTAATTCATTCGGGAAATTACGGGTTGAACTTGAGTAGCACTTATGATTTGTTGACTATGTTAAGGTCATATAGCTGCTAGGGGCAAAATATTATCGGGAATTTCAAGTGTTGAAATTTGCAATGAGATTGCATACCTTCTATGAGATAGTTGGATCCCGATACCCGCTGCGAGTAATTGTTACTCCTGGGAGAGTTTTACACATTACAATTAGCCGATCAAGTAGGCGTCTAGAAAAGTGTCAACGGGGTTACGCCTCTGGGAAAACGAGGTTTACATTAATTAGGTTCGTGCGAAAGCACGGGGGACCTCCCTCAAAGTACCGACACTGGCCTGGCTGAAAGATTGGCGAACCTGTAGCGTGTAATTAATCCCGGCTAGTCTTTCCTTTTAGGGTTTGAAAGAAGATTTGATAAAAACAGTGGGAGCCATCCTGATTAGATAAAATAATAACCAATCTATTCTTGCAAGAGCGCACGCTGAGTGTTTTCTTCTCTCTCTCTCCAGGTAGCGACCATGTCATGCCTTAATCAAGATAATAATACGGATTATTGACCGAACCCGCTTGTTATACTGAGCTGGGGAACGTTGGTCCCGCTCCATCTTATAATTGTTATAAGACAGAGCAGGAAATTGGGGAATACCAGAATTCCTATGCCGCCCAAACGAAGAAAGTGCATATGATGCATCATCTTCATGTGTGTTCATTACAAAGAACTGTTTCTCTGTATCCCCTACGTCCTGGGTATGTGATACCAGATCAGGATCCCAGATATGTAATATGTTACATAGGGCTACAGAAAGGTAGAGAACTGAGAACGGGTGATAAGTTTCATGAGGCAGAAAACGGGGCAAGAGTTGCAGCCAAGTCTGTTGGTCACTGTCACCCTGTATTACCAATACATTGATTCTGAACGAATGTTATTAGATACCGAACCTGATATACAAAATCATATCAGTCTCTTTATCAGTAAAGAAATGATAAAATTTTGTATTGTTGGATAATGTTTTGAACATTTCCTATATCAAAAGTTGATCGGTTCAGGCACGTTATCTAAAAGCATTGATGTTCTAAATCAAACTACAGTTCTCAGTATACAGAACACACACAAGAGGAAGAGTTCAGAAATGAACGATTCCTTCTTGAGGCATTGTAGACTAGGTCATATCAATGTGACCCGACTAGCTGAAGTTACATGTAGATGCGTATTTAAATCAGTTTGAATCTACATCTTGTGAAACTTGCCAGTCATGTCACAAAGATATAATGACACCAGCTCTGTTTATTGGAAACAGAGAAAGAGTTAGTAAACTCTTGGGATGATACATGTTGATGTATGTAGGTCCCCTGTCTACAAATGCCAAGACCGGTTCTTTGTACTTCATTACATTCTCTGATGATCTCTTTAGATTCAGACATATGTTCCTATTGAAACACAAGTCAGAACCTTTTGAGATATTCACAGAATATAAGTTAGAAGTAGAGAACCAATACGGGTATAAGTATTATGTCCTTTGATGTGATCAGGGAAGAGAATACTTGAGCACGAAATTCCTGGACTATTCTAAAAGAGAATGAGATTCTCTCTCAGGATTACTCCTCCGTATACACCATAGCACGATGGTATATCGGGGCGGAGCAATAGCACCCTATGTGATATGGTGTGCTCTATGATGAGTACTACTGAGTTTCCTATTTCCTTTTGGGAGTTATGCACTTGAGAAGCTGCATACCTATTGAATAGGGTTCAAATCAAATCAGTTGCCTACCACTTCATATTTGATATGATAAGGGAAGAGCCCATCTCTTAAGTTAGTTAAGATTTGGGGTTGTCCAGCCTATGTCTGAAAAGCAAAATCCGGACAAGCTCGAGGCAATGTCTGTAATGTAGAACTGGAAAGGTTTCAGCTATACAAAACTGCAGCTGATGATTTGACAGAACTAAAGGATTCAATAGTTACCAACGAACCTCAGCCTCTCCGCCGATCTAGTAGGGTTCCTCACCCACCTGAGAGATACTTCGGTTTCTCTATGACAGTGGGAGCGAGGATTGCATCATGAGATGATGACCCAACTAGTTTCGAGCAGGCCATCGAGAGTAGAGACTCTGTAAGAATGGCTGGATGCTTAGCGATCTGAGATGGAATCCATGTACACCAACAAAGTATGGACTTTGGTTGCTATATCTGAAGGGTTAAATCCCCATCAGGAGCAAGTATATCTTGAGAAGATTACTTGGTGTATATGGAAAAGTTAAGACTTTCAAAGCTAGACTTGTTAAAGCTTTTCGTCATCGACCAGGCGTGGATTATGATGAAACCTTTTCAAGTGGCTATGCTTAAGTCCATCCAGATCCTACTTGCCACGGCTACATACCATGACTACGATATCTGGCGGTTGGGTGTCATGACTGCTTTTCTAAATGATGTTTTCGAAGAGAGAGTCTATAAGTACACAGCCAGAGGGCTTCGTAGACAGTGGGAGCAGCGGAAACGTGCACAAGATGCTTTATAAGATAAAGCAGGTATCGCGGAGTTGGAACATCTGTTTTGATGAAGTAGTCAAACAGTTTGACATCATCAAAATGGTAGATGAAACTTGTATATACAAAAAGGTAGTAGGGAGTATGGTGATGATCCTCGTAGAGTACGTGGATGACATACTCTTGATGGGGAAGGAGTTTCCTATGCTACACTCGGTCAATCTCCGCTTATCACAATGATTCTCCATAAAGGATCAAAGTGATACCTCCTAAATCCTGGGTTTTGGATCTATGAGATAGATCTAATTGGATGTTAGGATTCTCACTTGTTATAGTGAGATGGTATCAATCGATCCTGGGGAGAATCACTGGAAGTATTCCAGGGTGATGAGAACGACTGAATGTCAGTCACAGGCATTGTCTTTACCCTCAGTAAAGGGACGGTATGTTGGAAGAGTTCCAAGCTAGATACCGTGGCATACTAGACGATAAAGGCAGGATACATCGCTACTTAAGATGCTACCAAAGAGGCTGTTTGGGTGTATATTTGTTCATGAGATGAACTTAGTTCCTCCCATTATGTGACAATGGAGTTGTGGCTTATGCCAAGGAACGCCCGTCCCATCAGTGATCCAGACATATTCTAAGGCAGTATCACCTGATCATGGAGATAGTTGATCTCCAGGGTGATCGAGGTTAGGAGAGTAGACTCAGAGGACAACACGGCGGATCCACTCACAAAGGCCTTTTCCCAGAGAGAGACTTTTATGGGATGGTTGAGTATGAGATACTACAACCACTGCTATCAGATGGCCCTAGTGCAAGTGGGAGATTGTTAGTTATATGTATGCCCTAGAGGCCATTGCTATACATAGGATGTATATTGTAGTGGATGCTGGGACATATATAAGGAGGACTTTCTTGCTCGACATGATAGTATGCTATCTGGTTGATCTTTACCTTAACGTGTACACTGATTGTCTCTCTGTTACATGTTGGTAAAGCCCTTAGGATGTGTACTTGACTACCTGGACTATGATGCAGATCATACTAGTGGGGACAGATATTCTATAAGTACATCCTTCAAAGTCCATAATCGTGGGTGTATCGAGACGGGGCATCGATATACCTGAGTAGACTAGCGTATACCTTCTCGACCCATATAGATGGGCGATGGATGATCCCATATCCATTGGTGTTTGACATCAGAGATGATATACGGGTGCTTAGTGTAGACTGGGTACACTGGACGGACTCGCCGAGAACTCCCAGATGGTATTATACCTTACGTCAGATGGCAGTTCTCTAGTGACACTGGTACAGAGTAGTCTGTTGACCCGAGATCGTCATAGAGTCTTGTGTGGTTCCCACTGTGCTTTGATTTCCACCTTACCACGTCCAAGAGGGCGTGCAAAACGGTGGTTTTTGGGTACAGTCCCGAATCACATGGAGGCAATGAGCGATAGGAGGGGATTCGTCTCTCCCGGTATAGGGAGTTGATGTTGCGCTGTGTTCGATTGGATATAACGGGAAATCCCTGGCCAGGGTTGCTGAGATTTACTGGTAAGTGTTACCAGTAGTTTCTCGAACTGTTATAGACCTCATATCGACACGACTTATCGAGCTATTGGGGTCTGACGTTTACCACCCCTAGGTGAGATATGCGACATATCAGACGATCAGACCGGACTGTACGGTAAGTGTTACTGGTTGGATTCACAGGAGTGTGAGCGGGCTTGCTCGTCGATCTTCTGATCGCTCAATACCCGGGTGGCCGTTACGTTTAGCAGACCGCTTGCGGCTTGTGGGTGTTTGATTTGATCATCACCTGCTGCCGGCGTATTGACGAGTCTTTAGAGTCCTACACAGAGGTTTCCTGGCCCAAGCGAAATGAAATAGGAGCGCATATGAGATATGTGCGGGACCGAGAATAATGCGTGTATGTGATACCGTATTTCATTCTCGCGATGAATGTATCGATTGGTTGTATGCGATGTAACCTAGTTATCGAATCAAGGATTGATTCGATAAATCGATACATTGGATATTAGTCGGTCATATTCGATATGACCGGATCGTTAAACCAAGTGTTGATTTGATGATTTAATGCATAATTATATATTTGATATATTACTTTGCATTAACTAGTATTGGTTCACTTTAAACGGATTTTCTCACTTGCATTGCACAAGTTATATATGTGATATACTTGTGTGCACTTGATTGTATCATGTTTGATGATACATGTTTACTTGGGTTTGTGTAAAGATTAAACCATGGTTATATGAATGGTTAGGGTTTTGTTTTCTTATTTATTTATTTATTTATTTATTTATTTTGCAAAATAAATGGCATAAAGAGGAAATGTTGGCTTTCTTTGTTTGCACCTTGAAGCTTCATGAAGCTTTGACTAAGTGACCATTTTGTCTCATGCTTAACCCTAACCACTCCACTTAACCTTAGTTCATTCTCTACACTTGACCATGGTTGTATTATGATAAGTATTGTTTTTCTTTTCTATTGGAAGATAACTTATCATAATATTCATTTTCTTCTTCTTCTTCTTCACTTGAAGAAAACCTTGCTTCATCAATGGTGACTTGATGAAAAAAGTGAGAAATCCAATTCTAAAGTGAACCCACTTCCTATTTCTTCATCCTCTACCTCTTGCCAAGTAGTATAGGGTGTTTTCTTCACAAGTTTCATGACTTGGTGAAGTGGGAGCTTGATCTAGTGATGCCTCGACGTAGATCATCTTCGGCATCGAAGTCGACGACCAAGCCCGCCCAATTCTCCGATGAAGCCGATGCTAGAGTCCGGGATGCGATTTGTACAGCGAGGAGACTTCATCATGGAGCTATGGAGGTGGAGGACCGAATCTACAAAGGTTGTATTTCCGTTCTTTTAGTTAAGTTGTTAACTAGTTTCATTGTTTCGCCTAAAATTCTAGTTAACGATCCGTATTAGGGTTTCTCGGCACTTGTAAAATTTGAAATTGGCATGGTTGATGCCTTGTGAGACCTTATTAGTGTCCCTAGGAACCCTACACACACAAGACTCTATAACGATCTCGGGTCTACAGACTAACCTGCACAAGTGTCACCTGAGAACTGGCATCTGACGTAAGGTATAATACCATCTGGGAGTTCTCGGCGAGTCCGTCCAGTGTACCCAGTCTCCACTGAGCACCCGTATACCATCTCTGATGTCAAACACCAATGGATATGGGATCATCCATTGCCCATCTCATGGGTCGAGAAGCGTATACGCTAGTCTACACTGGTATATCGATGCCCCGTCTCGATACACCTACGACTAGGGACCTTGAAGGATGTACTTATGGACTACCATGTCCCCACTAGTATGATCCACATCACAGTCCAGGTAGTCAAGTACATATCCTAAGGGCTTTACCAACATGTAACTAAGACAGTATAAAGAGACAAGTATACATGTTAAGATAAAGAGCAACCAGATAGCATACTATCATATCGAGCAAGAAAGTCATCTCTATATATGTCCAAGCATCCAATATAATATACATGATCTGTACAATACTGGCCTCTAAGGCATACATACAACTAACAACTATCATGTCGAGCAAGAAAGTCCTCTCTAGATATGTCCAAGCATCCAATATAATATACATCATCTGTACAATACTGGCCTCTAGGGCATACATACAACTAACAATCTCCCACTTGCACTAGGGCCAGCTGCTGTAGTATCGCATACCGAGCATCCCGAAGAGTCTCTCAAACTGTATCTGGGGAATGGCCTTCGTGAGTGGATCCGCTGTGTTGTTCTTCGTGTCAACCCTCCTGACCTCGATCTCCCGGCGATCAACTATCTCCCGGATCAGGTGATACCGCCTCAGAATATGCCTGGATCGCTGATGGGACCTGGGTTCCTTGGCCAAAGCCACCGCTCCATTGTTATCGCAATACAAAGGTATTGGATGCTCAATGGATGGAACCACTCCAAGTTCAGTAATGAACTTCTTGATCCAGACAGCCTCTTTGGCAGCATCGTTGGCAGCGATGTATTCAGCCTCCATCGTCGAGTCTGCTACGGTTTCCTGCTTGGAACTCTTCCAGCTAACCGGCCCTCCGTAAAGTGTAAAGACAAATCCCGATTGCGACTTAGAGTCGTCCTTATCACTCTGGAAGCTCGAATCGGTAAAGGACTCCACTTGGAATTCACCGTTACCATACACCAAGAGCATCTCTTTAGTCCTTCGTAAGTACTTGAGAATGCTCTTCACAGCTGTCCAGTGACTCTCTCCAGGATCAACTTGATACCTACTCACTACACTTAATGAGTATGCTACATCAGGTCTGGTACATAGCATCGCGTACATGATAGAGCCTACTGCCGATGCATAGGGTATCCCTTGCATGCGAGCTCTCTCCAAATCAGTCTTAGGAGACATCTCTTTGGAGAGAGTGAGCCCTGAGATCGTGGGTAAAAACCCACGTTTGGACTCTTCCATACTAAACCTCTTTAGTATGGTGTCAATGTACCTGGATTGGGACAATCCCAATATCCGTTTAGATCTATCTCTATAGATCCTAATCCCCAATATGCAGGAGGCATCACCAAGTTCTTTCATTGAGAATCTTTGTAATAAGAAGAGCTTCACCGATTGCAGCATAGGAATGTCATTTCCTATCAAGAGTATGTCGTCCACGTATAATACGAGGAAGACAACCTTACTCTCTGCCACCTTCTTGTAGATACAAGGTTCATCTACATTTTTGACGAAATCAAACTCTTTGATAACGACATCAAAGCAGATGTTCCAACTCCGCGATGCTTGCTTCAATCCATAAATGGATTTAAGCAGCATGCACACCTTCCCGCTGCTCCCACTGTCTACGAAGCCCTCTGGCTGAGTTATGTACACGCACTCTTCTAAATCACCGTTTAGAAAGGCGGTCTTAACATCAATTTGCCAGATTTCGTAGTCATGATATGCAGCGATGGCAAGCATGATCCGGATGGATTTAAGCATAGCCACTGGAGAAAAGGTTTCGTCATAGTCCACACCTGGTCTTTGACGAATACCCTTTGCAACAAGTCTAGCTTTGAAAGTCTCCACTTTCCCATCTACACCAAGTTTTTTCTTGAAGACCCACTTGCTCCCAATGGGTTTTACCCCTTCAGGAGCATCTTCCAAAGTCCATACTTTGTTGGTGTACATGGATTCCATCTCGGACCGCATAGCATCCGGCCATTTCACTGAGTCCCCACTCGTGATGGCCTGCTCGAAGCTAGTTGGGTCATCATCCACCATGATGCAATCCTCGCTCCCACCATCCATAAGAAAACCGTAGTATCTCTCAGGTTGTCGAGGAACCCTACTAGATCGGCGGAGAGGCTGAGGTTCGTTGAGAGCTACTGAATCTTCTGGTTCCACTAAATCTTTAGTTACGGTTTGTGTATCTGGAACCTCTTCCAGCTCCACCACTTTGCCACTAATTTCTTTTACAAGAAATTCCTTTTCTAAAAAGGTGGCATGTTGAGCAACAAACACCTTTTGTTCCTCACTGTGGAAGAAAAAATACCCATATGAGTTCTTTGGGTATCCCACAAACTTGCAGAGAACTGACCGTGCCTCGAGTTTGTCCGGATTTTGTCTTTTGACATAGGCCGGACAACCCCATATCTTAACTCGTTTAAAATATGGTCTCTTCCTACTCCATATCTCATATCGTGTGGTAGGTACAGATTTAGATGGAACTTGATTCAATAGGTATGCTGCTGTCCCAAGCACATAACCCCAGAAGGAAATAGGTAACTCAGCTGTACTCATCATTGAGCGCACCATATCTAATAGGGTGTGATTCCTCCGTTCCGATACACCGTTGTGGTGTGTTGTATATGGACGAGTCAACTGAGAGAAAATCCCATTCTCTTTTAGGAAGTCCAGGAATTCATTGCTCAAGTATTCACCTCCTCGATCTGATCGTAGGATTTTAATACTTTTTCCGGTTTGGTTATCGACTTCTTGTTTATATTCTCTAAATTTCTCAAAAGCTTCTGATTTGTGTTTCATTAAGAACACATATCCGAATATAGAGAGATCGTCAGTGAATGTAATGAAGTATGAAGAACCATCCCTGGCATGTATAGACATAGGACCGCATACATCACTATGTATCAGTCACAAGAGTTCGGTAACTCTTTCTCCGTGTCCCGTAAACGGAGTTTTGGTCATCTTGCCTTTGAGACATGACTGGCAAGTGTCATAAGATGAAAATTCGAACGGTTTCAAGTATCCATCCTTATGCAACTTAGCTAGCCGTGTCGCATTTATAAGACCGAGTCTACAATGCCACAAGAAGGATTCGTTCAGTTCTAAACTCTTCCTCTTGTGTGTGTTTGTTATGCTCAGAACTGTTGATTGATTTAGAACATAAATGCCATTGCACATCGTGCCTGATCCGACCAACTATTGGTTTAGGAAAATGTTCATAACATTATCCTGTAATAAAAAATTATATCCGTCTTTACTCAACAAAGAAACCGATATAACGTTGCATATCAGGTTCGGCATGTAATAGCATTCGTTCAGAATCAATGTATTACCAGTAGGCAATACAAGGTGATATTCCCCGACGGTTTTAGCTGCAACAATTGCACCATTTCCAACCCTTATGTCTTTATCACCTTCTCCAAGTTCTCTACCTTTCCTAAGCCCATATAACTGATTACATATATGGGATCCTGACCCGGTATCTAATACCTAGGACGTAGAGGAAATGGAGAAACCGTTCTCTGTAACGAACACACCCGATGAAAATGCATCAACATGTACTTTCTTCATTCGGGTGGCATGAGAATCCTGGTATTCCCCTATATCCTGTTCAGTCTTATAACTCTTATAAAAAAGAACGGAACCAACGTTCCCCAGCACAGTATAACATACGGGTTCGGTCAATACATCCATATTATTATCTTTATTAAGGCATGATATGGTCGCTACCTGGAGAGAGAGAGAAGAAAACACTTTATCGTATGCTCTTGCAAGATCAGATTGGTTATTATCTTATCTAATCAGGATGGCTCCCACTGTTTTTTTTCAAATCTTTCTTCAAACCCTAAAAGGAAAGACTAGCCGGGATTAATTACACCCTACAATTTCGCCAATCTTTCAGCCAGGTCAGTGTCGGTACTTTGAGGGAGGTTCCCCGTGCTTTCGCACGGACCTAATTAAAGTAAACCTCGTTTTCCCAGAGGCGTAACCACGTTGACACCTTTCTAGACACCTACTTGATCGGCTAATTGTCCTGTGTAAAACTCTCCCGGGAGTAACAATTACTCGCAGTGGGTATCGGGATCCAACTATCTCATAGAAGGTATGCAATCTCATTGCAAATCTCAACACTTGAAATTCCCGATATTATTTTGCCCCTAGCAATTTATGACCTTAACATAGTCAACAAATCATAATTGCTAGTCAAGTTCAACCCGTCATTTCCCGATTGAATTAAACCCACCTGCATGACCCTTAACATAGTCAATAAAGTCGTACAACTACCCTAATCCAATCACATCTCATGTTTTAGCAGATAAGTACTAATTAGCTACCGCACACTACGCCTTAACATAGTCAACAAACGTAGCACGAATACTAACTAGTCTTTATCTGAAATGACGGAGGGCTACGCAGGTTTTTCAGAAAACCATGAGCGTAATTAACTTGATATCGTCGTAGAATCAAGTGAATTTTTTGAATTGGATTGATTTTGAGGCTTTTATTAGTTTTGCTAAAGAGGTCACTCCCGGTAAAGGGATCTCGGCTCTTTCCTTATGGAATAAGGTGCAGGATATATCATATACATCACTATGCAAAGCAAAACTCCAAAAGCAGTCAAAAGTCAAACCGAGTGATGTAGCATCTGCCAGTTTTGCTAAAGAGGTCACTCCCAGTGAAGGGATCTCGGCTCATTCCCCATCGAATAAGGTGCTGGGTATATCATATATACCGCTATGCAAAGCAAAACTGTAGCTACCCTTTTTATTTGAAAATTTGATTCTACAACAACTTTTAGGTTTCTTTTCTTTCATTAATCACATTAATGAAGTCCCATCATTTAAGTCACCTAAACATCATAGATAAATACGACGTACACTTATGCCATCCGCATTCGCCTCGATGTTCCCTCGTGCACCGTTAGGTTAGGTAACTAATGACAGAGCAGGGCAGGGCTAGCACGGGTATAAAACATAAGTAACGCCTATATAATATATCATATATACTATATATAGTATTTATCACAGAACATCAAATGATCACATCACAGATATCGCAGCAGAAGAAACATATGAAATATTGGATATTCTAGGACGTCCGTGTTTTCAATACGAGCCAATATAAAACACGGATTCCACAGTCGCGATCAATAGCCAAACGCACACCCCTAGACCCCTATGAGAGCGGCAAGCAACCCTACCAGTTCTGGAGTTAGGAGACCCGGACTCGACTCCTCGAGTTGGTCTCTCACTGGACTCCAGAACCCGGTTACTTGTGCTCTCCTCCTTGGGTCTATCCTAGTGCGAAAAATTAAATAATATACAACAACGGTGACAACTTCCGCAACCTGGAAGTGCCCCAATAAAAGAATATTACATACAAGTTTTTTACATGAATGAAAATGAAAAACACTCATCTCACATAAAAAACCCCGGCTATTCAAAACGCGACGACCGGCAACACATAACATCACATGTCATCAACGTAACTAAATATGCGCATCCTAATTGTCGTTGACATATAGCAACGAAACCGGCGATATCACATATTACACTTACGGTCACAGAAAAGAAAGTGTAAAACTACAACATTTGGAATCCACAATCTCTTTAGACATCGTAAATCCGAAATATCACATATTTCGCATTTCATGCCTAACATGTATGAATTCCACATATTGTATCACTTTCCAGATAAATAGACAGTATTAAACTTTCTGATCGAATAATCAAATACTCAATATTTCCATAATAGCTCAACACTTGAGCGGAGTTTAAAGATTCCAGAATATGTCACAGTAGCAACGGTCCAGCCGTAGAAGGGTCAAGCCAACGCCTCACATGTGGCACGCCGTACTGCCCCAAACCATAAGGTTCAAAGGGCAGTTCAAGACGGTCACATAATCGAGTTAAGGTTTGTTGTCTTCTAGAGGGTCCGTCACATTTCTTGCACGTTTTTCCGAAAGATTTAAACTCGAGAAAAATTCAACACTTGAAACTTTTTCGTGCCGGGAAAAATTGAGTTAGTGATATTCGTTCGAACATTTTAATACTTACTAAATTATCCGGAATAACAATAACGAATTTAAAATTCCCGATCGAATCGACGATTACAAAATAAACCCTAGATTACTCAACACTTGAGTTAAAATAAAAATACCCAGAAAATACTAATAACAGAAATAGAAATAACAATGCAAAAACGAGCACATAATTCCACTATACCGCCGCGGTTCCGCGGCCCAAGCGCGGTACGGCCGCGGTTCCGTGGCGGTTTGGATGTATTACGTGTTCATTTTTCACCACATTTCTTAGAAAACCCTGCTGAATTTTTTAGGTATTTTTAATTCTGAAAAAACCCAGGTTTTAAAATTTGACCAGAGAGGGGGTTATTTTGTCGTTTTCGGGTTCGTTTGGAGTTTTAACTTCGTTAACGCATCGTCTAATGCTCTAGCTAGGCTCTGATACCACTGTAGGATTACTAGGCACACTAAGGAGGCCCAACAAGGCATCGACCATGCCAAAATTAAATTTTTATGTGCCGAACAACCCTATGCTAGATCGTTGACTAGAGATTAGGCGATAACAAAAGCCAAGTAAACATCTTTACTCTAAAGAGAATACGAAATACAACCTTTGTAGATCGGTCCTTCGCTTATAAAGCTCCTTGATGAAGTCCCTTCGCTGCGGTCAAGGTTCATCCGGGCTCTTGCATGGCGTCACGACGCGTGGGATGCGACATTGCTTGAAGTCTCCGAGGCCGAAGATGATCTACGTCGAGGGAATTCCGACTCAAGCTCCTACTTCACTAATTTGAGAATTAGTGAAGGAAACACCCTATACAAGAGTGCTAGTCTTGATGAGGATGGAGAAATAGGAAGTGGGTTCTCTTTAGAATTTTGTTTCTCACTTTGTTTCTCACTTTGGATCAAAACCTAGTTTTCTTTTCTCTTTTCACAAATGAAGAAGAAGAAGAAAAGAAAGAGATGAGGATAATGATCAAGTGAGAAGAGTAACCATGGTGAGTGAGTATCATATACTAACCCTTGTAGAGACTTAACCCTAGGCTAATGGTTATGGTTGGGTTAATAAAAATCTATAGTAAAAACAAAATCAAGTTGGATTATTCAATCCATCTACAAGCTTCCACAAGCTTCATGTATTTACAAATCCTCCACTTGATTTTGCAATTACTTTAAATATTAAAAACCCAAAATAAACATTAGCATAGTGTAAGTCACATACACCCATGGATTGTGTATCATCAACCATGATACAATATGATAACACATTTTAACATATATCATATACATGTTAAAATAGTGTGCATGTGAGAAAAACCCTAAAGTGAACAAGTGTTAGCAAATGTAAATTAGTATATCTAATATACAATTATGCACTTAATTATTAAATCAACACTGTAACACCCGAGCCCAATAATACTATTTCTGTTACTGGTTGAGTGTTAGACATTGCTCATTTCAATTATCCCGCTTGTTTGGTGCTTATTGCAAAATTTTAACCGGTTAAGTCATTTTTGCCTATAACAAATTTTAACACCTAAAATGAAATTAAAAATATCCATGTTGGCCTACTCGTCACCACTAGTCGCGTGGTAGCGTCCGCGCGTCGAGATTTCATCCCGTTCGGTGAAACGGGCGAGTTTGGGCGGCTACGCGCGCGTGCAAGTGTCCGACTTGGGGCATGCATTTTAATCATAAAACACCTCATTTTAAAATTTGGAACCCGCTTAAAATCCTATTATTTGAATTTGAAACATTTGGGCGGAATCCGGGCGCGATTTGGAAATGTTTCATCTAGCGCCAAAATACCCAATTAATTTAATAATATAAAACTATATTTATATGCATCCTTCTGTTACTTCAAATCCTTTTAGAATCTTTTAAATTTTATTTTCTAAACCTCCTTATATCTCCCAGCCAATCACGAGAGATTTAATCTCTCGTGGGCCCCTCCAACTCTCTCTCTCTCTCTCTCTCCGCCTCTCAATCTCTCTCTCTAATCTTTCTCTCTCTCTCTCCTAAAATCTCTCTCTCCTATAACTCTCTCTCTCTCTCTATTTTATATATTGGCAACTGTTCCTCGTTCTCAACCCCACGAGAAACCTTGCCCGAGAACCCTACGAACCCTAACCCTAGCCGCCGCAGCCTCGCCATCGACCTCCCCGCGACCTCGCCACCATCCCCCTCGCCTCCACAGCCTCGACCGCACCCTTTCCTCCTCTTCTCCCTCCTTCAGCGCCTGCAACCCAACCCCGTAGCTGCACACATCGTCACTGCTCGCCGTCGCCGCCACAGCCCATCGCCGACGACGCCAGAGTCTTCCTCCCTTCACCCTCGTCCCGACCTCTTCACCGTCTTCCTCCTTCCCTCGCCGGCGTTGCAACTGCACCCGAGCCTAACCCTAACACCAACCCTAGTTCGCCGGAAAAGCCCCATCGACCCTCGTCGTCGTTGCCAGAGCCACCGCCGACCACCTCCTTCTCCCCCTGCAAACCAGATCAAGCCAGCACCTCCTCTACTCATCGCACCATCCCATTCCAGCGACCTCCAGCACCTTTCAGCCGGGATTGCCGCTGCCGCTGCCGCTGCCTCACCGGCGCCCGTCGCCGTCGAACCCGTCGCGGTTTCCCCCTGGTTATCCCTGTAAGCCTCTCTTCACCATCTCCCTTCTCGTATCCCCTCTCTGGTCGATTCTTGCTTCGCTTTGTAGTTTGCTAATTCGTCGCTGTTTTTACTTTTCGCCGGATTCTGGCCGTGCCGACGACTCGACCCGACTCTCCAGCGAAGTATTCTGGTTCGTGTGGTTCCGCTGTTCGTTGTTTGGACTCGATCCGTGGCCCGTGCAACCGTCGCGTGTTTTCCGCCGACGCTACGTTCGTGTTTTCCGGTTTGCGAAACCGTCGAGGCAAGTATCCGAATACATACTCTAACATGCTAATATACAAGATCAAGTCTTGTTATACATTTAATTATCGTATTATTTAATATAACCACACAGTTGATGGTAATATCGATATTATAGTATAACCTAAAATTGACGGTTGCAATTATCATTACCATTGAATCATTATAGTAGATTCATGTAATTATCTGGTCTGCTATTAATCCATGCTTTTAGCTAACTAAATCCTTTAGATCGCCCTTGCTTTTAATTGTTAAATCATCCATGTGACAATTATTTATGCTTTATTTTTATTTTCATATAGCTTCATTACGTTATGTTATTGATATTGCTTCACCTTGTGATTATTGCACCCCAAGGGTGCTTGAACCTGTTAATAAGATAATACAAAGCACCATTGTGATTAAATGAACCGTTATTGTTATTTACTTTATTTCCTGCTGTTGTTCCTTATTCGCTTCTATACCTGTTAAGAGCACACATTCGATTGCATTACATATTGACCCGACCTTGCTACACATGATATTTATATGCATACCGACTCAACCTGTTGTACCATGACCTGACTTGTTACCTGATCTCATGCCTAATGCCAACAAACCTGACTTGGGTCCTCATGGACCATTCCTGTTGTCTACCCAGACAAACCTGCTGTTACCTGATCCTGTGTTGGCATTAGTTCTTGATTACTGAATACCTGACCTGACATACATAACTTGGGGGTATGGGGAAATCAAAGGTGAAACCGACTTGTAACTCAACAGTTCGATACCTGTTCTGATCAGTCTTACGGGCTTGGCCAGTCCGGGAGTGATGATGCTGACATCACTCGTCCATCCAGCTACCTATTACTGCCTAGCGGCATGTCTCGGATTCAGCCCCGAGGGTCTTGACCGTGGTCCCGGGCATGCACGGGATACTATTGAGTTACATCGACGAGTCATCAATTGATTTCAAAGACCTTAGAATAGAAACCTGATAGGACAGTTTAGTTACCACTGCACATTACCCTGCACTGTTATTTTATATTATTGTTTTATTCATGTTCATCCCTGCATTGCTTATTACCATGTTCATATTATATCATTGGTTGACTTGACGCGCTGACGTCTGGGTTTTGCATGGCCCAGATTCTTTACCACTGTCGACGAGCGAGCAGGAGTACTTCAGCCAGCAGGCTGATCTGTGAGTTCCATAGTGATCGGTTTATTTATTTCATTTCATTTCCAGATGTGAGCCCGCATTATGGGATGTACTATTTATTTATTGTATTGGATCATTTGCTTCCGCACTTATTGTTTATTGACTCTTGTTATTATGGATTTGGACATGTGTTAGATTAGTTTATTATCTTGTTCTTGATATCCTTACAGCCGTAATGTGACTGTGGATGGATACTTCCTACCCACAGGTAGCATGGTTGGCTATGTCACGTGCCCAATCTTGCGTACTCTGTGAAGCGGGGCGTGACATGGTTCTTTTGGTATCAGAGCCATAGGTTAGTTGGGTTGATTCTTTTGTAGTTGGGTATTGTACCCGATACACGAATCAAAATACCCGTGATTAGGAAACATGTCCTACCACCTTGACCGTTTACCATTCTTGAATCACATTCTTCCTGATCATATCTTGTACGGCATGCAAACTTACTTTGCATGGTCAACTCGAAAACCTAATTTCTTGTTATCTCTAGGACTTAGGCGACTTGGGTGGAGTTAAGTAATTGCGGCTATGATACCGCGGCATAGCTATAATGCGGTACTCTATTTAAGTATCTTGGAGTTCTAGCCTTGATTTATATATTTGAATCTATCATCATGCTAATGTTGGGTGTTTTGATTTCAGGACCATGGCAGATAAGAATTTCAAGACGTATCAGAGGCGCGTGGATGAAGCCGCCATGCTGGGAGTGATACGTGGGATGTTGGAAAATCAGAAGAGGCAAACTGAGCTGATCCAGCAGCAAGCAGATTCATTTCAGGAGGGTATGCAGGCCATTCGGCAGTCTGTAAACACAGCTATAGCGAAGCCAGTTGACCGAGTAGGGACCGTGGCAGATTTCAGACGTTTGGGTCCTACTACTTTCACTGGTCTGGAGGAGCCGTTGCCAGCCGAGCAGTGGCTAGTGGACACGGAGAATTTACTGATTGCGGCATAGATCCCAGAGGACAAGAGAGTTGATGTGGTGCGCATTCAGCTGGTGGATTACGCCCGAGAGTGGTGGCTTGTGGAGGAGACCCGCCTGCCCAAGCCAATCAGTTGGGCGGATTTCTCTAAAAGTTTCCTGGAGAAGTTCTTCCCGCGGACTGCACGGGAGGAAATGGAAGAGAAATTTATTGGGCTGAGAAAAAATGGAGCATCTGTGGACGTACATGCAGCGGAATGGACGAGACTCAGCCGCTTCGCTGGACCCTTAGTCGCCAAGGAGGCAGACAGGGCGCGAAGGTTCTTGCGCAGTTTGGATGTGGACATCCAGAGGCAGATTGTCTCCCTGGGTTTGACCACTTTCTCACAGGTTCTTACGGCAGCCAGAGAGCAGCAGAGTTTGTCAGGAATGAAAGGGAACCTACAGCAGACAGCAGTTGCGGCCAGGAAGCCCGCATTTGTACCTAACCGAGATCATGGGCGCAGAGGCATTCCAGTGGACCGTCGAGGTGTAGCACCCATGAAGAAGCCTGTGATCGTTGATCGAAGAAAGAGCGTGACCTGTGACTACTGCCATTTACCTGGGCACGTGCATAAGGAGTGTCGAAGGAGACTGGGACTTTGTCTGGTGTGTGGAGCGTCCGATCACGCAATTGGTGCCTGTCCGTCGAAGCTTCGCACGAGAGATGATATGCAGAAGCCTCCGCCGAGACCGTTCCAAGGGCAGAAACAGCTGACTCAAGGACCTAAACAGGCTCGAGCTTTCACGTTGACAGCTGAGGAAGCTAAGGCATCAGGAGAAGTGGTTTCAGGTACTTTACTCGTTCATGGTTTTCCCGCGTTGGCATTATTTGATTCCGGAGCATCCCACTGTTTTATGTCATCCAAATTTATAACTACACACTCGATTGCCTGCACGACCCTGTCTAGTTTTTGGGACATACACACTGGGAATGGGAAAATCATAGCTAGTAAGGAGTGTAGAGATTGTACAGTTGTTGTGTGCGGACGGGAGCTCTTTGCAGATTTCTTGGTGATAGATACGGGCAGCTATGAAGTTGTCTTGGGAATGGATTTCCTTGGCACTTTCCACGCCCACATTGACTGTAGGGCAAGGAAGGTAAATTTCCAGATTCCCGGACATTCTGAGTTTACTTTCACTGGGGGAAGCAGTTCTGTCGGGCCAGTCGAGTTCAGGGCTAGGCCGACAAACAGTGTTCTTGCAACTATGGAAGTTGATAGTAATGAAGAGCCGGCAGTTGTTCGCGACTTTATGGACGTATTTGAAGATATATCGGGCTTACCGCCGAAGTGAGACATGGAGTTCGCGATTGACCTTATTCCTGGTGCAGCGCCAGTATCTAAAGCTTATTATCCAATGGCATCAGTGGAATTGGAAGAAGTTAAGAAGCAAGTTGGTGAATTACTTGAGAAGGGTTGGATTCGAAGCAGCAACTCGCCTTGGGGAGCTCCAGTTCTTCTAGTAAAGAAGAAGGATGGCACGAGAAGGATGTGCATTGATTATAGAGAATTAAACCGGGTGACTATTAAGAACAAGTACCCGATCCCTCGCATTGGAGAACTTTTTGAGCAGCTTAGTGGCGCGAGGGTATTCTCGAAACTGGATTTGCGATCCGGATATCATCAGGTCCTAGTGAAAGCAGAAGACATTTGCAGGACGGCGTTTCGAACTCGATATGGACATTTCGAGTATCTGGTGATGCCCTTCGGAGTGACGAATGCGCCGGCAATATTCATGGATTTGATGAACAGAATCTTTTCACCATTCTTGGACCAGTTTATTGTGGTATTCATTGACGATATTCTGGTTTACTCGAAGAGTCCGGAGGAACATGCTGAGCATTTAAAGATCGCACTGCAGACGCTGAGACAGGAGAAATTGTATGCGAAGATGAGTAAGTGCGAATTCTGGCTGGAAGAATTAAAGTTTCTGGGGCATGTTGTGTCGGGCGATGGAATCGCCGTCGATCCCGAAAAGATTGCAGCAGTTCGAGATTGGCCTATTCCAAGAAATGTGGCTGAGATAAGAAGTTTCCTTGGTTTGGCCGGATACTACAGGAGATTTGTGAAGAACTTCGCTCGTTTGGCAGAGCCGTTAACCAAGCTCACGCGCAAGGAGGTACCGTTTGTTTGGACGGATGGATGTGCATTGGCCTTCGAGACGTTGAAGCAGAAGTTGATAACCGCCCCTATCCTGACCGTACCAGATAATTCAGGAGGACTGGTGATTCACAGCGACGCATCTGGAAAAGGATTGGGATGTGTTTTGATGCAGAATGGGAAGGCCGTAGCTTACGCATCTAGACAACTGAAGACTCATGAGAAGAATTACCCGACTCATGACTTGGAGCTTGCAGCCGTGATCTTTGCCTTGAAGATTTGGAGACACTACCTTTTGGGCGAGAGAGTCGAAGTCTTTACAGATCACAAGAGTTTAAAGTATGTGTTCACTCAGAAGGAGTTGAACATGAGGCAACGCAGATGGTTGGAGCTGATGGCCGACTACGACCTCGATCTTAAGTACCATCCGGTAAAGGTTAACGTCGTGCCGGATGTGCTTAGTCGGTTACCAGCGATTCAGGTATTGACGGCACAGAGAGAGATCATTGCGGATTTTCGGAGATTTGACTTGGAGGTTGTGCTACCACATGCTACGGGACAGTTGATGCAGTTGCAGGTACAGTCGTCCTTAGTTGAGAAGATTAAAGCGACACAAACGCAGGATCCTAGACTGCAAAAGTTTCGAGAGCAGGTTAAAGCCGGACTACGAACCGATTTACTGATCCATGAAGATGGTTCGTTAAGGTATGGTAGCCATGTGTGTGTGCCAAAAGGAGATGTGCGTGAAGAGCTTATGAAGGAGGCACACAGTTCAGCTTACTCTGTACATCCAGGAGGGACAAAGATGTACCGAGATATTCGACAGCACTTCTGGTGGGAAGGTATGAAACGCGAGATTGCTCGCTTCGTGGCTAAGTGCTTGGTGTGTCAGCAAGTCAAGGCTGAACACCAAAGGGTTGCTGGTTTGTTGCAACCACTTCCGATTCCTCAGTGGAAGTGGGAACATATAACCATGGATTTCGTGACGGCTTTACCGCGGAGTCCAAAGGGTAACAATGCAGTATGGGTAATCGTCGATCGGTTGACCAAGGCAGCTCACTTTATTCCTTTTCGGGTTGGTCAATCGACGGAGACTTTGGCAGAGCGGTACATGCAGGAGATTGTAAGATTGCATGGAGTACCGGTGAGCATCGTGTCCGATCGGGACACTCGGTTCTTGTCGCACTTCTGGAGGAGTTTACAAGAAAGTTTGGGGACTCGATTGAAGTTTAGCACAGCCTATCATCCTCAGACTGATGGACAATCGGAGAGAACGATCCAGACCCTTGAAGTTATGTTGAGAGCTTGCATGTTGGACTTCAAAGGTTCTTAGGAGGATCACCTACACTTGGTGGAGTTTTCGTACAACAATAGCATCCAAGCGACTATTCAGATGGCTCCGTTTGAAGCGTTGTATGGTCGTAAGTGCCATTCACCTGTTTGTTGGGATGATGTTGGTGAACGAAGGTTACTAGGACCAGATTTGGTAGTACAGACAGTCGAGAAGGTGAATACAATCAGGAAGCATATGAAGGCAGCTCAAGACAGACAGAAAAGTTGGGCTGACACGTCAAGAAGACCTCTAGAGTTCGCCGTGGGCGATTTGGTATTCTTGAAGATATCACCGACTAGAGGGGTGATTCGCTTGGGGAGTCGGGGAAAGCTTAGTCCTCGATTCGTTGGACCCTTCGAGATATTGGAGCGTGTTGGAGAGGTAGCGTACCGTTTGGCGTTACCACAGTCTTTGGCAGGAGTGCACGATGTGTTTCATGTATCCCAACTACGGAGGTATGTTGGAGATGAGACCCACGTCATGGATCATTCGGAGTTGACCGTACGGGAGGACCTAACTTTTGAGGAGCGACCGGTTGAAATCAAGGATCGAAGAGAAAAGGTTCTTAAGAACAAGATTATCCCCCTTGTGCTAGTTTCTTAGGGTAATCGATCGCACGGAGAATCCACTTGGGAGCGAGAAGACGAGATCCGGCAGAAGTTCCCTCACCTTTTTCTGTAGTTAGCTATCTTGTATTCTTGGAATTTCGAGGACGAAATTCTTTTTGTAGTTGGGTATGATGTAACACCCGAGCCCAATAATACTATTTCTGTTTCTGGTTGAGTGTTAGACATTGCTCATTTCAATTATCCTGCTTGTTTGGTGCTTATTGCAAAATTTTAACCGGTTAAGTCATTTTTGCCTATAACAAATTTTAACACCTAAAATGAAATTAAAAATATCCATGTTGGCCTACTCGTCACCACTAGTCGCGTGGTAGCGTCCGCGCGTCGAGATTTCATCCCGTTCGGTGAAACGGGCGAGTTTGGACGGCTACGCGTGCGTGCAAGTGTCCGACTTAGGGCATGCATTTTAATCATAAAACACCTCATTTTAAAATTTGGAACCCGCTTAAAATCCTATTATTTGAATTTGAAACATTTGGGCGCAATCCGGGCGCGATTTGGAAATGTTTCATCTAGCGCCAAAATACCCATTTAATTTAATAATATAAAACTATATTTATATGCATCCTTCTGTTACTTAAAATCCTTTTAGAATCTTTTAAATTTTATTTTCTAAACCTCCTTATATCTCCCAGCCAATCACGAGAGATTTAATCTCTCGTGGGCCCCTCCAACTCTCTCTCTCTCTCTCTCTAATCTTTCTCTCTCTCTCTCTCTCTCTCCGCCTCTCAATCTCTCTCTATCTCTCTCTCTAATCTTTCTCTCTCTCCCTCCTAAAATCTCTCTCTCCCTCTCTCCTATAACTCTCTCTCTCTCTATTTTATATATTGGCAACTGTTCCTCGTTCTCAACCCCACGAGAAACCTCGCCCGAGAACCCAACGAACCCCAACCCTAGCCGCCGCAGCCTCGCCGTCGACCTCCCCGTGACCTCGCCACCATCCCCCTCGCCTCCACAGCCTCGACCGCACCCTTTCCTCCTCTTCTCCCTCCTTCAGCGCCTGCAACCCAACCCCGTAGCTGCACACATCATCGCTGCTCGCCGTCGCCGCCGCAGCCCATCGCCGACGACGCCAGAGTCTTCCTCCTTTCACCCTCGTCCCGACCTCTTCACCGTCTTCCTCCTTCCCTCGCCGGCGTTGTAACTGCACCTGAGCCTAACCCTAACACCAACCCTAGTTCGCCGGAAAAGCCCCGTCGACCCTCGCCGTCGTTGCCAGAGCCACCGTCGACCACCTCCTTCTCCCCCTGCAAACCAGATCAAGCCAGCACCTCCTCTACTCATCGCACCATCCCATTCCAGCGACCTCCAGCACCTTTCAGCCGGGATTGCCGCTGCCTCGCCGGCGCCCGTTGCCGTCGAACCCGTCGCGGTTGCCCCCTGGTTATCCCAGTAAGCCTCTCTTCACCATCTCCCTTCTCGTATCCCCTCTCTGGTCGATTCTTGCTTCGCTTTGTAGTTTGCTAATTCGTCGCTGTTTTGACTTTTCGCCGGATTCCGGCCGTGCCGACGACTCGACCCGACTCTCCAGCGAAGTATTCTGGTCCGTGTGGTTCCGCTGTTCGTTGTTTGGACTCGATCCGTGGCCCGTGCAACCGTTGCGTGTTTTCCGCCGACGCTACGTTCGTGTTTTCCGGTTTGCGAAACCGTCGAGGCAAGTATCCGAATACTTGCTCTAACATGCTAATATACAAGATCAAGTCTTGCTATACATTTAATTATCGTATTATTTAATATAACCACACAGTTGATGGTAATATCGATATTATCGTATAACCTAAAATTGACGGTTGCAATTATCATTAACATTGAATCATTATAGTAGATTCATGTAATTATCTGGTCTGCTATTAATCCATGCTTTTAGCTAACTAAATCCTTTAGATCGCCCTTGCTTTTAATTGTTAGATCATCCATGTGACAATTATTTATGCTTTATTTTTATTTTCATATAGCTTCATTACGTTATGTTATTGATATTGCTTCACCTTGTGATTATTGCACCCCAAGGGTGCTTGAACCTGTTAATAAGATAATACAAAGAACCATTGTGATTAAATGAACCGTTATTGTTATTTACTTTATTTCCTGCTGTTGTTCCTTATTCGCTTCTATACCTATTAAGAGCACACATTCGATTGCATTACATATTGACCCGACCTTGCTACACATGATATTTATATGCATACCGACTCAACCTGTTGTACAATGACCTGACTTGTTACCTGATCTCATGCCTAATGCCAACAAACCTGACTTGGGTCCTCATGGACCATTCCTGTTGTCTACCCAGACAAACCTGCTGTTACCTGATCCTGTGTTGGCATTAGTTCTTGATTACTGAATACCTGACCTGACATACATAACTTGGGGGTATGGGGAAATCAAAGGTGAAACCGACTTGTAACTCAACAGTTCGATACCTGTTCTGATCAGTCTTACGGGCTTGGCCAGTCCGGGAGTGATGATGCTGACATCACTCGTCCATCCTGCTACCTATTACTGCCTAGCGGCACGTCTCGGATTCAGCCCCGAGGGTCTTGACCGTGGTCCCGGGCATGCACGGGATACTATTGAGTTACATCGACGAGTCATCAATTGATTTCAAAGACCTTAGAATAGAAACCTGATAGGACAGTTTAGTTACCACTGCACATTACCCTGCACTGTTATTTTATATTATTGTTTTATTCATGTTCATCCCTGCATTGCTTATTACCATGTTCATATTATATCATTGGTTGACTTGACGCGCTGACGTCTGGGTTTTGCATGGCCCAGATTCTTTACCACTGTCGACGACCGAGCAGGAGTACTTCAGCCAGCAGGCTGATTTGTGAGTTCCATAGTGATCAGTTTATTTATTTCATTTCATTTCCAGATGTGAGCCCGCATTATGGGACGTACTATTTATTTATTGTTTTGGATCATTTGCTTCCGCACTTATTGTTTATTGACTCTTGTTATTATGGATTTGGACATGTGTTAGATTAGTTTATTATCTTGTTCTTGATATCCCTACAGCCGTAATGTGACTGTGGATGGATACTTCCTACCCACAGGTAGCATGGTTGGCTATGTCACGTGCCCAATCTTGCGTACTCTGGGAAGCGGGGCGTGACAAACACTTGACTTAATAATCCGGTCATATCTCATATAACCGGCTAACATCCATCGTATCGACTTATCGAATCAACACTTGATTCGATAACCCGGTCATATCATATATAACCTGACCGATACAAAAAGTCGTGAGAATAGTATACGGTATCACATACACGCATTTATTCTCGGTCTCGCACATATCACATACGTGCTCCTATTTCGTTTCGCCTGAGCCAGTAAAACCTCTGTGTAGGACTCTAAAGACTCGTCAATACGCCGGCAGTAGGTGATGATCACATCACGCACCCACAAGCCATCAGCGGTACTAGCTGGACGTAACGGCTACCCGGGTATTGAGCGATCAGAAGATCAGCAAGCAAACCCGCTCCAACTCCTGTGAAAGCCTGCCGGTAACACTTCCCGTACAGTCCGATCTCCTCGTCTGATATGTCGCATATCAAGTCTAGGGGTGGTAAACGTCAGACCCCAATAACCGATAATTCGTGCCGATGTGAGTCTCATAACGGGTCGAGAAACTACTGGTAACACTTACCAGTAAATCTCTGAACAGCCCTGGCCAGGGACTTCCCTGTTACAGCCAATCGAGCACAGCGCAACATCAACCCCCAATACCGGGAGAGACGAAACCCCTCCTATCGCTCATTGCCTTCATGTGGCTCGGGACTGTACCCAAAAACCACCGTTTTGCACGCCCTCATGGACGTGGTAAGGTGGAAATCAAAGCACAGTGGGAATCACACGAGACTCTATGACGATCTCGGGTCTACAGACTAACCTGCACAAGTGTCACCAGAGAACTGCCATCTGACGTAAGGTATAATACCATTTGGGAGTTCTCGGTGAGTCCGTCCAGTGTACCCAGTCTCCACTGAGCACCCGCATACCATCTCTGATGTCAAACACCAATGGATATGGGATCATCCATCGCCCATCTCATGGGTCGAGAACCGTATATGCTAGTCTAATCTGGTATATCGATGCCCTGTCTCGATACACCCTCGACTAGGGACCTTGAAGGATGTACTTATGGACTACCATGTCCCCACTAGTATGATCCGCATCATAGTCCAGGTAGTCAAGTACTCATCCTATGGGCTTTACCAACATGTAATGATAAGACAGTATAAAGAGACAAGTATACATATTAAAGTAAAGAGCAACCAGATTGCATACTATCATGTCGAGCAAGAAAGTCCTCTCTATATTTGTCCAAGCATCCAATATAATATACATCATCTGTACAATACTGGCCTCTAGGGCATACATACAACTAACACAAAATACAGCAGATGATTTAATAGTACCAAAGGATTCAATAATAACCAACGAACCTCAGCCTCTCCACCGATCTAGTAGGGTTCCTCACCGACCTGAGAGATACTTCGGTTTCTCTATGACAGTGGGAGCGAGGATTGCATCATGAGATGATGACCCAATTAGTTTCGAGCTGGCCATCAGGAGTGGGACTCTGTAAGAATGGCTGGATGCTCAGAGATCTGAGATGGAATCCTTATACACCAACAAAGTATGGACTTTGGTTGCTTTATCTGAAGGGTTAAATCCCCATCAGGAGCAAGTATATCTTGAGAAGATTACTTGGTGTACATGGTAAAGTTGAGACTTTCAAAGCTATGCTTAAGTCCATCCAGATCCTACTTGCCATGGCTACATACCATGACTACGATATCTGGTGGTTGGGTGTCATGACTGCTTTTCTAAATGATGTTTTAGAAAAGAGCATCTTTAAGTATACAGCCAGAGGGCTTTGTAGACAGTGGGAGCAGCGGAAACGTGTGCAAGATATTTTATGTGATAAAACAGGCATCGCGGAGTTGGAACATTTGTTTTGATGTGGTAGTCAAAGAGTTTGACTTCATCAAAATGGTAGATGAACCTTATATATACAAAAAGGTAGTAGGGAGTATGGTGGTGATCCTCGTAGAGTATATGGATGACATACTCTTGATAGGGAAGGAGTTTCCTATGCTACGCTCGGTAAATCTCCGCTTATCACAAGGATTCTCCATATAGGATCAAGGTGATACCTCCTAAATCCTGAGTTTTGGATCTATGAGATAGATCTAGTTGGATGTTAGGATACTCACTAGTTGTAGTGAGATGATATCAAACGATCCTGGGGAGAATCACTGGAAAGGTTCCAGGGTGATAAGGACGACTGAATGTCAGTCGCAGGCATTGTCTTTATCCTCAGTGGAGGGACGGTATGTTGGAAGAGTTCCAAGCTAGATACCGTGACATACTAGACGATTAAAGGCAAGATACATCATTACCAAAGATGCTACCAAAGAGGCAGTCTGGATATATATATCAGTTCATGAGATGAACTTCGTTCCTACCATTGTATGACAATGGAGTTGTGGCTTTTGCCAAGGAACCCCCGTCCCATAAGAAATCCAGATATAATTCTTAGGCAGTATCACCTGATCATGGAGATGGTTGATCTCCAGGGAGATCGAGGTTAGGAGAGTAGACACAGAGGACAACAGCGCGGATCCACTCACAAAGGCCTTTTTCCCAGTAGAGACTTTTATGGGATGGTTGAGTATGAGATACTTCAACCACAGCTAATTGTTGGGTATGTGATACCACAACAGATGGCCCTAGTGCAAGTGGGAGATTGTTAGTTATATGTATGCCCTAGAGGCCATTACTGTACATACGATATATATTGTAATAGATGCTTGGACATATATAGGGAGGTCTTTCTTGCTCGACATGATTGTATGCTATCTGGTTGTACTTTATCTTAACATGTACTCTGATTGTCTCTGTGTTACATGTTGATAAAGCCCTTAGGATATGTACTCGACTACTGGGACTATGATGAGATCATACTAGTGGGGCCACGGTAGACGACGAGTACATCCTATAACTGTTCCTAGTCGAGGGTGTATCGAGACAGGGCATCGATACACCAGAGTAGACTAGCGTATACACATCTTGACCCATATGACGGGTGATGGATGATCCCATATCCATTGGTGTTTGACATCAAGGATGGTGTACGGGTGCTCAGTGGTGACTGGGTACACTGGACGAACTCGCCGAGAACTCCCAGATGGTATTATACCTCACGTCAGATGGCAGTTCTCCGGTGACACTGGTACAGAGTAGTCTGTTGACCCGAGATTGTCATAGAGTCTTGTGTGATTCCCACTGTGCTTTGATTTCCATCATACCACATCTAAGAGGGCGTGCAAAAAGGTGGCTTTTGGGTACAGTCCCGAATCACATGGAAGCAATGAGCGATAGGAGGGGATTCGTCTCTCCCGGTATAGGGAGTTGATTTTGTGCTGTGTTCGATTGGCTATAACCGGAAATCCTTGGCCAGGGTTGCTGAGATTTACTGGTAAGTGTTATCAGTAGTTTCTCGAACTGTTATAGACCTCATATCGACACGACTTATCGAGCTACTGGGGTCTGACATTTACCACCCCTAGACGAGATATGCGACATATCAGACGACGAGACCGGACTGTACGGGAGTGTTAATGATTGGATTCACAGGAGAATGTACAGGTTTACTTGTTGATCTTCTGAGTACTCAATACCTGGGTGGCTGTTACGTTTAGCTGACCGCTTGCAGCTTGTGGGTGTTTGATATGATCACCACCTACTGCCGGTGTATTGACGATTCTTTAGAGTCCTACACAGAGGTTTCTTGGCTCAGGCAAAACGGAGTAGGCTCACATATGTGATATGTGCGGGACCGAGGATATTACGGTATGGGATACCGTATTGGATTCTCGCGATATGAGATATCGGCCGGGTATATGTGATATAGCCGGGTCATCGTATTAGTCGGTTAAATGCGATATAGCCGGTTTATCGGATCAAGAGTTGATTCGATAATTTAATGTATAATAATATATATGATATATTAAATTACATTAACTAATATTAGCTCACTAAAGATTCATTTACTCACGGAATAATACATTGATATATATGCGATATATGTTAATTGTATTATTTTCTATTGTTACAAAATATATTGTATATATGATATATAATATTGTAACATGTTAGGGTTACAAATTTAACGATGGATTAGGGTTTAAACTTGGTTAGGATTTGGATTAGGGTTAGCTTTTGCATGAAGCTTCCATGAAGCTTCATGAAGCTTTGACTTTGTGGTTGCTTGATATTTTTGTGAGATATTATGTTAACCCAGTCCAAATCATTAACTCTAGTTAACTCTCTACAAGGGTTAACACTTTTCATGCTTAACCCTTGGTTAGATTTGTAACCACTACAATAATTCATTGTTCATCACAAAAAGATTAAGTTATCATCTTCCATTCATCTTCTTCTTCCTTGAGTTTCTTCTTGAAAAAGCTTTCTTTTGTGATGAAAGTGAGTGAGAAAAGATTATAAATGAGAGCAAAAATCCTACTTCATCATCCTCATCTATCCTTGCCATTTAGATGAGGGTGTTCACATCATTTCATGAGTGATAGCTTGTGTTAACGAAACTTCAAGGTTGATCATCTACGTTATCGTAGATCGGAAGCAAGGTTGCATCATTCTCTTCGTGAAGCCTCTCGAGAGTCCAAAACACGATGATCGCAGCGAAGGGACCTCAACACGGAGCTTAAGAAGTGAAGGACCGGATCTACAAAGGTTGTAATCCCTCTCACTTAGTGTTAAAGAGTTTAAAATGCTTGTTTTCGCCTAAACCCTAGTTTAAAGATCCGGTTTCGGGTTGTTCGGCACGGCTAAAATTTTAATCGGGCATGGTTGATGCCTCGTAGATTCTTGTGAGCGTGCCTAGCAACCCTACAAAGAGGCCAGCCAGATTGTGATGACCGTCAGAGCACAGATTATTTTGATGATTGAGGCACTGTTCTGCATGCGGACGAATGAGCCAATGATTTTGGCGAATGATAAGATATCGCCCCAGATGTTTGAAGCTAACGCTGCACGAGTTATACTTCGAGATATGATAAGAGATTGCTAGTCACCAGAGATGAAAGACTAGGACATGCGATTCATTACCTACCCCGATGCGAGGTCATCGGATTAATTGATTCCAGCCAGTGACGACTTCACGCGGATACGTCGAGAGCCGATAGAGACGATCAACAACCCATTTTCCAAGTTTAAAGTATTCGGAAAACAATGCAAGCAATTCTACGGACCCTCTAGAAGAATGAAACCCTAACTCGATTTAATGACCATGGGACGCCGGTGAACCTTAGGGTTTGTGGCAGTTTAGCTGTACCATTAGTGAGGCTTAGGTCTGCCCTTCTACGGTTGGTCCACAGGTGTTGTGGCATATATTCGATACTATTAAACTGTACCCAAGATGTTGAGCTCTTGGGGGATTATGAGGTTTTGATAATCGATCGGATGGTTCGAATTCATTCGGATATCATGTGATGGGATATATTGCTTAGGAGACTCCCGATACGAGTATAGCCGTTGGAGCGCAGTCCATGCAGCCACGAGGAGACGAGTCCGAATCAGTTGACATTAGAGAAAAGTGGAGTAAGAGGTTCGTATGAGATTTTGATGAGATAACGTTCCACTCCGCCGGCATCAGAGATGTGATACGCAAGCAGAGGTGTTGACTATGGATATATCTTTCAGGAGCAGTCATGATGAGTATGCAGCCGTTCCGGAACAAGGAATAGATTTGGTAAGAATGATGACTTCCGGGTAGTTCGACAGAAACGAGATTTGGGGGAGAGTTCGACGGAACCTTTTTGGGATGCTATACGAGAAGATTTGGACCAAGGATCGGTCATATTGCACACACCCAGCAGGCCAGAGTTCAGCATCGTCAACGAGATATGTTATGAGTGACCATAACAGTTGGCCAGAGATCCTTAGAGGATGTGCCAGAGCGGACTACTTCCATTATCGCTTCCATATTGGACCGTTGAGCCAAGGAGCTATGTACTTAGCAATTCGCAGTGAGAGACGAGAGCCTAAGGGCACCAGGCGACCGGCCATGATTAGGAGGCAAGTAGATATCTTCTCTGCTAGCATTGGGTGCACCGACACCTTCTCGAATTTGAAGGACGGACATATCGACGACAGCATTTTTGATTTGTGATTTTGTAATTGACTATCACGTATCCGTCACATTGGATTTCAGTATTTGTGGGTGATTTATTTCATGATTGAGTTTTTATGACCGAGTTTCATGAGATTTGATTTCATGCCTAGGGCAAGCATATGATTCGACATATGCTTTCGGCATAGTTTTCATGCACATTTAGTATTTCGATTCGATTTTGTGCACGCTGATGAACATGGTTGTGAGATTATATACCACGGTATACCTGATTTGGATTTGGATTGAGATACATTGTATACCATCGATTTTGATTTTGATATTCGATTTTTGTTTTCGTGCACATTGTGCACTTGATTTAGATTTCGCGCATACTTAAGGCGCTTGATGCGATTTAGGTGCACACTAGATGCACTAAATCGATATTCTTCGTGCATATCAGATGAACCTGGTTTTTCTGTCAGGCACACACGTTGCCCTTGACAGGTGTTTTCGTGCACATCCGTTACACTTAATTTTGGTTTTGTGCACATGTATGGCACATTCATGGATTTCGATTTCCGTGTGCACACCTGACGCACGTGGCATTCATATATATATTTGGGATTGATTTCGTTTGGAGCAGTATATTTTATGATACTTGCTATTTGGTTTAGTACTGAGCCGGACTAGTCAGAGGACAGTACCTGAGTATATTTTTGTATGCATTGATAGTTATCGAAGAGATTTCCAAGAAGAGGAGCTATAGTCTCAGTATTTACCTACGTGTCCATGATGACACGAAACTCTTTACAAGGGAAACCCTTCTAAATTATTTTCAAAACAGCGGGACGTGCATATTAAACAAAGGATATATATATATATATATATATATATATATAGTTATTTTCTTACAATGGACGTCCGCCACTGTGCAGTGATAAACACATCGCACAGCGATTTGAAAAAGGTTTGGCATGCATTGCTTCCAGATGTTTTAATGATGTATATCATATTGGTTTTCGTTTTGGATTTAGACATTGTGTCTTCACCATGACTTCGATGATTGCGGGATGCTGGATGGAGTTTTGATTTTGAGTTATATGCTCATTTTTCATGCGCATGCATTGTGCTACGATTTGTTTTATGTATTTATGATTTCGGAGCCCCGACGACTTGATGGTTTTGCTGAAATGTTTTAGTATTTGGAGGGAGTTTTAAATTAAATTCGGGGACCGAATTTCTTTAAGGGGGGAAGATTGTAACGTTTTGAAAATCGTTACGGTGAAATTTCGGAAAATCGGTAAAATAAGGGGGTTTTCCGTAAAAAGTCAAAATATAATTATCTGTAATATAAAAATTTAATATACATATTCTATCTATGAAATTGCTAGTATTTGGTGCTTATTGAGCCACTGGTAAAATTTCTAAATTTCTGAAAATTTTTCCGAAATTAATTATTTTAATATTATTTTAAGACGTCACTAATACATTTAATTAAGGAAAATTAAAAATTGGAATGAGTTGAAACAAATTTTGTGCATCATAACACATTAAACAAAATTTTAACATGTGGTTTTTGAAATGAAATGAAGTTGTTAAACGGTGTTAGAAAATATCGAAGAAAAGGCTTAAATAGTGAATTTAGTGTAAATAGATATTTGGGGTATAATATTTATCATTTTCCTTCACCCCCCACACACACCCACACTCACACACCCCCACTTGCCATCTTGGCCGATCCTTGCTGCCCCAAACCCCTTTTGGCCCACTTCATTTCTCACAAAACAAAGAAATAAAAAGAATTGAAGTGTAGATTATAATATAGTAATTGAGGTATGGGTTTATATACTTAATGTATGGGTTCTTGACTTGGTCAAACTCCCCACACCCTCTCTCTCCTATCCCCACCTGCATTTGGCCGAGCCCCACCATTTAGAACAGCCCCATCACCTCTTCATCTCACATTCTCTTCAAAAAAATTCACAAAAATGCTTTAAAATCCACAAAATTTCAAAGCAAAATCCAAATCCAACTCCTACCCATTATTTCTTTGCCTTAGCTAACATGGATCTTGGAGCTAGAGAGCAAGTTGGGAGGCCAAGTTTGCATGGGAAATCTCTAAAATTGTGGAGGTAAATCCTAACCTTAGTGTTTAGTTATAGGTTAATTTCTTTGAATCAACTTAATTAGGTGTTTAATTTAGGTTTTTAAATTGCAAGTTTAAATTCAAGAGAAGGGTTAAATTAAAGTTAGGGTTGTGATAATTTGTTCATGGTTGTGTGATGTATTTTAGCATCTTAAGATATGCAAACCTAATGTAGTAGCTAATTTGCAAATCGTTATATTTAATTTGCCCAAATTGTTTTTTTTTTTGCAAACTAGGTTTTTATGAAATACATATATAATTGAGATTAAAATCTAATTATGTTTTTAATGACATTATTAACATTTTAATTTGTTGTTTAGCAACTTAGATCATGTAAAACCAAGCTAAATTGTTGTTTGTGCATTTTTGCTATAAAATTGTTAAAATTGGATAAATTGTAAACTAGAATTTTGGGGTCAATGAAATTTAATGAGATTAAACTGTGGAAATGGTTTGTATGGCTTATTTAAGCTGTTTAATAAGTATTATGCCCGTTAGAATTGTTAAAATATCAAGTGTTGGTAAATTTTGCTTGCTAGGTTTTCGGAAAATATGCTTTTAAAGTTAGTTTTGAGTTTTTGTGAATTGAAACCTATTTCATATTATAATTAGTTTTTGTGAATGTGCAAATGGGGGCGTTTGGATTTTTCTCGATGGGTTGATGTTTGTACATCGACATCGAGGGTTGGTTTGGCTATTCTTGCATGCGTAGGCGATAGGTTTTGACCTATACGTGATACGCGTGCTGATTTGGTTTTCGTATGCCGTTTCGATTTCGAATTGGGTTTTTATGTGATGCGATACGTTGTGACATGTTGGTACCCCCATGTGAACTTTGGGACGACAAGTAAGCGCGTGGCGACGTCGGCACCAGCGAGCGAAGATCAAGTGAGTAGATTTATATCTTCGGGGAGAAGTCTGGTGGATGGCGTATAGTACCCCAGCAAAATTATGAGGAATGAGGTGATGTGGTAATGATATACTTTTATCTGTTAATAGGAGATATTAATACCGAGTAGAAAAGCCTTATAAGCTTATGGGTTTAGGGTTAGCGAGAATTAAAGAAAGGACTTTAGCGGAATTCTTAGTCACGAAACCCTAGAGTAAGGATTTGCATACACGCACACATATACACTTGCATATATCATCTTCTTGTGCGTATATGGGAATGTGTATATATGTATATACGCATGGGTATGGGACTATGCATATATACATTCATATACACATGCATGAATGTTGAGGATATTGTATGATATCTGGAGGTGAGTCGATGAGATTGGGCTTGAGGCCATGAGATCGGTAATGTGATATGGTTCGTATTTGAGATATGACATAATATTTTAGCGGGTTCTTTAGGCGTGGTGTTTTCATACACACGCATGCATTTCATAGATGGTATCAGTATTGTACTAGACGCAGATCAGTACCCCGATCATGATATTTTATAAGAGGATACCAGATGATTAATGTGATAGATATGACATTTGACCCGTACCCGGATTTGGGAGGCCGTACGACAGATTTACCGTACGAGCTATATATTGACGATAGATCCGCACTCTTGATTCGAGGATGTCATATGATATGTTGTATCGTACATGATATTATTGAGGCGGGATCACCGACTATTATGCATGTATATATATATCGGCTCAGATTTAGGTGGTTTCCATACCCCTTTCGATTGGTTGCTAGTTAGACCTGTAATGTACCTCGTAGATGTTAGACTGGACCCGAGTCATACCTATTTCCAAAACTGACGAATCGTGAGAATTTTAAAGACATACCAAGGGATGCTACGGATATTTTAAAAGTCGTATCTTTTCTTAAAAATACCGTAGTCCTTATTTTCAAACACCATGATTCGTACTATTTCAAACGGCAAAACAGTATAACACATGTATAGTAAGATAGATTCCTTGTTGTTACGTTATTATTCAAGTTCCGCATATTATTGTTGTATGTACTATTCATTTTCCTTATTATGTTATTATCGCCTCATTGCATGTTATTGTATACGTAGTAATTATGAAACCATGCTGTTAGGACATCAGCACCATTACCGATGACGCGTATGTTCCACGTACACTCGCTTGTCGGCTCACACACATCTTCATCAGTAATTGCCATGTCACGTACACTTTAGAAAATATTATTTCAGTGACATAGCTAGCAAGTTGATAGTTGTAATATGTTATAGTTTCCATATGCTAGTTTAATTATTACATTCATTGCATGATATCAGATGCATCCATATAGTCATTGGTTATGCAGTATTATGGAGATTTATGCCGGTATTCACTGTTTATTTGTATCATTAATTTGATGATTTCGGATTTACATTAGATTTCTGGATTTGGGGGAAAATCGCAAGAATTTAATAAAAGCTTTGTATCATCATTTTAAAAATACAAATTGCGGTATTCTCGTGATTTATGAGTGTCCACGATGATGTTTTCTTGGTTCTGAGATGGTTTTCGAGACCTGATTCGAGGAGTTGGATGAACCGTCTGCGGATACATGGTGGACCCGGTATGGTACCCCGGGGCAAGAAGTTCGAGGAGTAGACGTTGAGCCTGGCAGGGGTAGACTACCTACCGGTGATTTTACCTGGCGTGTCGGATATCCGGAGGATACCGTTCGTGGCCGTGAGGTTGATGTTATGGGCTGATCCGTTCTGCCGGAGCCCGAGGGCCGATCCCGCAGATGATACGGATCCCTGAGATATTGAAAATTGAGATTTGAGATTTGAGATATTGATGATTTGATATTGAGATACTGAGACTTATGTTTTGTGCCGATGCTTGACACTGATTTCTCTGTTGCGTTCATTGATGATACGTGATTGACATACATATAGAAATCTCATTGATTAAAGAAAACAGTTGTCTCACTCATGATATATTCTGTTTAAATTCGTAATGCATTCATATAACATATATCTGATATGTTGCTATCTGAGGCACAGACACGAGTATGTAGTATTACACTATACATAGCTGGACCAGGATTTTATTAAGGATATTACCTGAGATGACCTAGGATAGCGTTATGCATGTGATTTCTACTCGTAGATGTTTTCTACTCATGAGTTGGCAACTCAACCCCGTTGTGCCACAGTTCCTTGCAGGTTTTGCCGTACAGGTTCCTTGCGGTTTTGCTGGCACACTGTTCCTTCCGGGTGATTGCATTGGCAGGTGAGTTTTTTGCATCAGGACCACCATTGTTTATTATATTTCAGTTGTATCTAGAAAATCCATCAACCAGATTGTATATTTGAGAGAGATAGAAAATCAGACTTGTTATTCTTTCGACATTAGAGTCGCGCGTTGTATTAGTATGGTTTTCATGCTGATTTTGGGTTTTCTTGAGTTTTGATCCTCGCCCTTCGGCGTTGTATATTATATTGCTTGCGCGGTTGTGACCGTCGTTTGACGAAGAGCTAGCTCCCGCTTGGGGATGCCTTTTTTTGTATTTCGTATACTATTTATGTTGTATCCCGTTTGGGGGCCAGTATTTATAAAGGAGACTCTGCCGAAATTTTCAGAAAATACTTGAAGTTTTAAAAGTACATACTTCGGCCTATGTGGGTTAAAAATACTTGTTTTCAATTGGTTTTTCCTTCACTCTACTGCTTATTTAGTTTTGATTTCTGGGTTTTGGCTTACTTAGATTACGTACACCTCAAGACGTTTCGTAATTTAAGTGTCGGTCATGTTCCGTACTTTTCGGGTCGTGACAAAGTTGGTATCAGAGTGTTAGGTTTTACCTTCGGAGTGTAGGATGACCCTTGGTTGATAGAGTCAGTAGCTTGAGTAGAATGACGTAACGTACGTATGTTCCGCGGCATATTTACGATACGATACTCCGCTTAAGAATCCTTAGGATGTACATTTCCTTGCCCAGTATTATATCCATTCCTATGATCTAGCCTCATCAGTACCAGTTATAGTTTTGTTATCACGGTTGTACGGGCGTGGAGAGCTTGGCTAGAGTTGCGGTCAGCATGAGCTCGTCATGGACGAGGACTGACTAGAGCGTGATTATAGGGGCATATGATTGCATAGAGGCGTTGTTTTATTGTGTTTTTGTGCCATGAGCGTTTGATAGATCGCTTTTACGAGATTTCTCGGACGTGCAGATCAGCACCAGGGGATTGGGACACTTCAAGAGGCCAGCCAGATTGTGTTGACCGTCAGAGCACAGATTATTTTGATGATTGAGGCACTGTTCAGCATGCGGACGAATGAGCCAGTGATTTTGGCGAATGATAAGATATCGCTCCAGATATTTGAAGCTAACGCCGCACGAGTTATACTTCGAGATATGATAGGAGATTGCTAGTCACCAGAGATGAAAGACTAGGACATGTGATTCATTGCCTACCCAGATGCGAGGTCATCGGATTGATTGATTCCAGCTAGTGAGGACTTCAAGCAGATACGTCGAGAGTCGATAGAGACGATCGAATATCAGGAACCCATTTTCCAAGTTTAAAGTATTCGGAAAACAATGCAAGCAATTCTATGGACCCTCTAGAAGAATGAAACCCTAACTCGATTTAATGACCATGGGACGCCGGTGAACCTTAGGTTTTGTGGCAGTTTAGCTGTACCATTAGTGAGGCTTAGGTCTGCCCTTCTACGGTTGGTCCACAGGTGTTGTGGCATATATTCGATACTATTAAACTGTACCCAAGATGTTGAGCTCTTGGGGGATTATGAGGTTTTGACAATCGATCGGATGGTTCGAATTCATTCGGATATCATGTGATGGGATACATTGCTTGGGAGACTCCCAATACGAGTATAGCCGTTGGAGCATAGTCCATGCAGCCACGAGGAGACGAGTCCGAATCAGTTGACATTAGAGAAAAGTGGAGTAAGAGGTTCGTACGAGATTTTGATGAGATGACGTTCCACTCCGCCGGCATCAGAGATGTGATACGCAAGCAGAGGTGTTGACTATGGATATATCTTTCAGGAGCAGTCGTGATGAGTATGCAGCCGTTCCGGAACAAGGAATAGATTTGGTAAGAATGATGACTTCCGAGTAGTTCGACAGAAACGAGATTTGGGGGAGAGTTCGACGGAACCTTTGTGGGATGCTATACGAGAAGATTTGGACCAAGGATCGGTCATATTGCACACACCCAGCAAGCCAGAGTTCAGCATCGTCGACGAGATATGTTATGAATGAATATAAGAGTTGGCCAGAGATCCTTAGAGGATGTGCCAGAGCGGACTACATCCATTATCGCTTCCATATTGGACCGTTGAGCCAAGGAGCTATGTACTTCGCAATTCGCTGTGAGAGACGAGAGCCTAAGGGCACCAGGCGACCGGCCATGATTATGAGGCAAGTAGATATCTTGCTCTGCTAGCATTGGGTGCACCGACACCTTCTTGACTTTGAAGGACGAACATATCGACAACAGCATTTTTGATTTGTGATTTTGTGATTGACTATCACGTATCCGTCACATTGGATTTCAGTATTTGTGGGTGATTTATTTCATGATTGAGTTTTTATGACCGAGTTTCATGATATTTGATTTCATTCCTAGGGCAAGCATATGATTCGACATATGCTTTCGGCATAGTTTTCATGCACTTTTAGTATTTCGATTCGATTTTGTGCACGCTGATGCACATGGTTGTGAGATTATATACCACGGTATACCTGATTTGGATTTGGATTGAGATACATTTTATACCATCGATTTTGATTTTGATATTCGATTTTTGTTTTCGTGCACATTGTGCACTTGATTTAGATTTTGCGCATACTTAAGGCGCTTGATGCGATTTAGGTGCACACTAGATGCACTAAATCCATATACTTCGTGCATATCAGATGAACCTGGTTTTGCTGTCAGGAACACACGTTGCCCTTGACAGGTGTTTTCGTGCACATCCGTTACACTTAATTTTGGTTTTGTGCACATGTATGGCACATTCATGGATTTCGGTTTCCGTATGCACACCAGACGCACGTGGCATTCATATATATATTTGGGATTGATTTCGTTTGGAGCAGTATAATTTATGATACTTGCTATTTGGTTTAGTACTGAGCAGGACTAGTCAGAGGACAGTACCTGAGTATATTTTTGTATGCTTTGATAGTTATCGAAGAGATTTCCAAGAAGAGGAGCTATAGTCTCAGTATTTACCTACGTGTCCATGATGACACGAAACTCTTTACAAGGGAAACCCTTCTAAATTATTTTCAAAATGGCGGGACGTGCATATTAAACAAAGGATATATATATATATATATATATAGTTATTTTCTTAAAATGGACGTCCGCCACTGTGCAGTGATACACACATCGCACAGCGATTTGAAAAAGGTTTGGCATGCATTGCTTCTAGATGTTTTAATGATGTATATCATATTGGTTTTCGTTTTGGATTTAGACATTGTGTCTTCACCATGACTTCGATGATTGCGGGATGCTGGATTGAGTTTTGATTTTGAGTTATATGCTCATTTTTCATGCGCATGCATTGCGCTACGATTTGTTTTATGTATTTATGATTTCGGAGACCCGATGACTTGATGGTTTTGCTGAAATGGTTTAGTCTTTTGGGGGAGTTTCAAATTAAATTCGGGGACCGAATTTCTTTAAGAGGGGAAGATTGTATCGATTTGAAAATCGTTACGGTGAAATTACGGAAAATCGGTAAAATAAGGGGGTTTTCCGTAAAAAGTCAAAATAGAAATATCTGCAATATAAAAATTAAATATACATATTCTAACTATGAAATTGCAAGTATTTGGTGTTTATTAAGCCACTGGTAAAATTTCTAAATTTCTGTAAAATTTTCCGAAATTAATTATTTTAATATTATTTTAAGCCGTCACTAATACATTTAATTAGGGAAAATTACAAATTGGAATGAGTTGAAACAAATTTTGTGCATCATAACACATTAAACAAAATTTTAACATGCGGTTTTTGAAATGAAATGAAGTTGTTAAACGGTGTTAGAAAATATCGAAGAAAAAGGCTTAATTAGTGAATTTAGTGTAAATAGATGTTTGGGGTATAATATTTATCATTTTCCTTCACCCCACACACACACCCACACTCACACACCCCCACTTTCCATCTTGGCCGATCCTTGCTGCCCCAAACCCCTTTTGGCCCACTTCATCTCTCACAAAACAAAGAAATAAAAAGAATTGAAGTGTAGATTATAATATAGTAATTGAGGTATGGGTTTATATACTTAATGTATGGGTTCTTGACTTGGTCAAACTCCCCACACCCTCTCTCTCCTATCCCCACCTGCATTTGGCCGAGCCCTCCCATTTAGAACAGCCCCTTCACTTCTTCATCTCACATTCTCTTCAAAAAAATCCACAAAAATGCTTTAAAATCCACAAAATTTCAAAGCAAAATCCAAATCCAACTCCTACCCATTATTTCTTTGCCATAGCTAACATGAATCTTGGAGCTAGAAAGCAAGTTGGGAGGCCAAGTTTGCATGGGAGATCTCTACAATTGTGGAGATAAATCCTAACCCTAGTGTTTAGTTGTAGGTTAATTTCTTTGAATCAACTTAATTAGGTGTTTAATTTAGGTTTTTAAATTGCAAGTTTAAATTCAACAGAAGGGTTAAATTAAAGTTAGGGTTGTGATAATTTGTTCATGGTTGTGTGATTTATTTTAGCATCTTAAGATATGCAAACCTAATCTAGTAGCTAATTTGCAAATCGTTATATTTTAATTGCCCAAATTGTTTTTTTTTTTGGCAAACTAGGATTTTATGAAATACATATATAATTGTGATTAAAATCTAATTATGTTTTTCATGACATTATTAACATTTTAATTTGTTGTTTAGCAACTTAGATCATGTAAATCCAAGATAAATAGTTGTTTGTGCATTTTTGTTATAAAATTGTTAAAATTGGATAAATTGTAAACTAGAATTTTGGGGTCAATGAAATTTACTGAGATTAAATTGTGGAAATGGTTTGTATGGCTTATTTAAGATGTTTAATAAGTATTATGGCCATTAGAATTGTTAAAACATCAAGTGTTGGTAAATTTTGCTTGCTAGGTTTTCGGAAAATATGCTTTTAAAGTTAGTTTGGAGTTTTTGTGAATTCTAACCTATTTCATATTATAATTAGTGTTTGTGAATGTGCAAATGGGTGCGTTTGGATTTTTCTCGATGGGTTGATGTTTTTACATCGACATCGAGGGTTGGTTTGGCTATTCTTGCAAGCGTAGGTGATAGGTTTTCACCTATACGTAATACGCGTGCCGATTTGGTTTTTGTATGCCGTTTCGATTTCGAATTGGGTTTTTATGCGATGCGATACGTTGTGACATGTAGGTACCCCCATGTGGACTTCGAGACGACAAGAAAGCGTGTGGCGACGTCGGCACCGGCGAGCGAAGATCAGGTGAGTAGATTTATATCTATAGGGAGAAGTCGGATGGATGGCGTATAGCACCCCCGCAAAATTATGAGCAATAAGGTGATGTGGTAACGATATACTTTTATATGTTAATAGGAGATAAGAACACCGAGTAAGATAAGCCTTAGAAGCTTATGGGTTAAGGGTTAGCGAGAATTGAAGAAAGGACTTTAGCGAAATTCTTAGTCACGAAACCCTAAAGTAAGGATTTGCATATACGCACACATATACACTTGCATATATCATTTTCTTGTGCGTATATGGGAATGTGTATATATGTATATACGCATGGGTATTGGACTATGCCTATATACATTCATATACACATGCATGAATGTTGAGGATATTGTATGATATCTGGAGATGAGTCGATGAGATTGGGCTTGAGGCCAAGAGATCGGTGATGTGATATGGTCCATATTTGAGAAACGACATGATATTTTAGCGGGTTCTTTAGGCGTGGTGTTTTCATACACACGCATGCATTTCATAGTGTTAGTTATATGTATGCCCTAGAGGCCATTACTGTACATTGGATGTATATTGTAGTGGATGCTGGGACATATATAGGTAGGACTTTCTTGCTCGACATGATAGTACGCTATCTGGTTGCACTTTATCTTAACATGTATACTTTCTGTCTCTCTGATTACATGTTGATAAAGCCCTTAGGATGTTTACTCGACTTCCAGGACTATGATGTAGATCATACTAGTGGGGCCTGGGTAGTCAATGAGTACATCCTTCATTGTTCCTAGTCGTGGGAATATCGAGACGGGGCATCGATATTCCAGAGTAGACTAGCACATATCTTCTTGACCCATGCGATGGGCGATGGATGATCCCATATCCATTGGTGTTTGACATCGAAGATGGTATGCGGGTGCTCAGTGGAGACTGGGTACACTGAACGGACTCGCCGAGAACTCCCAGATGGTATTATACCTCACGTCAGATGGCAGTTCTCTTGTGACACTGGTACAGCTTAGTCTGTTGACCCGAGATCGTCATAGAGTCTTGTGTGTCTCCCACTGTACTTTGATTTCCAACCTACCACGGCTCTACTGAGTTGTGCAAACAGGTGGTTTTTGGGTACAGTCCCGATTCACATGGAGGCAATGAGCGATAGGAGGGGATTCGTCTCTCCCGGTATTGGGGGTTGATGTTGTGCTATGCTCGACTGGCCATAACAGGAAATCCCTGGCCAGGGTTTCTGTGATATACTGGTAAGAGTTATCAGTAGTTTCACGAATGTTATGGACCTCAAGTCGGCATGACTTATCGAGCTATTGGAGTCTGACGTTTACCACCCCTAGGCGAGATATGCGACATATCAGACGATCAGACCGGACTGTACGGTAAGTGTTACTGGTTGGATTCGCAGGAGTGTGAGCGGGCTTGCTCGTCGACCTTCTGATCGCTCAATACCCGGGTGGCCGTTATGTTTAGCAGACCGCTTGCGGCTTGTGGGTGTTTGATATGATCATCATCTGCTGCCGGCGTATTGACGAGTCTTTAGAGTCCTACACAGAGGTTTCCTAGTTCAAGCGAAACGAAATAGGAGCGCATATGAGATATGTGCGGGACCGAGAATAATTCGTGTATGTGATACCGTATTTCATTCTCGCGATGTATGTGTCGAATGGTTATATGCGATATAACCTAGTTATCGAATCAAGGATTGATTCGATAAGCCGATACATATGATACTAGTCGGTTATATCCGATATGACCGGATCGTTAAATCAAGTGTTGATTTAATGATTTAATGTATAATTATATATTTGATATATTACTTTGCATTAACTAGTATTGGTTCACTTTAAATGGATTTACTCACTTGTATTGCACATTGTATATGTGATATATTTTTGTGCACATCATTGTATCATGTTTGATGATACATTCTTTCTTGGTTTTGTGTAAAGTATTGAACCATGGTTAGTTAGTGGTTAGGGTATCTTTTCATTTGCTTATTCTTTTATCTTTTTATTTATTTCATTTGAAAAGAAAATGAGAAATGAATGGTGGCTATTTTTGTTTTTAGTTGAAGATTCTTGAAGCATTGACTTAGTCACCATTCTTGTCTCATGCCTAACCCTAACCACTCATCTAACCTAAGTTAAGTCTCTACACTAAACCATGGTTAAAGATATGATAAGTATTGTATTTTCTTTTCTATTTTTAATTAACTTATCATATCTTCTTCTTCTTCTTCATTTTCTTCTTCCATGGAGAAAGCTTGCTACTCCAATGGCAAGTGATGAAAGCTAGTGAGAAATCCAAAACTAAAGTCTACCCACTTCCTATTTCTTCATCCTCTACCTCTTGCCAAGTAGTATAGGGTGTTTCCTTCACAAGTTTTCCCGACTTGGTGAAGTTTGAGCTTGTTCTAGCGATGCCTCGACGTAGATCATCTTCGGCATCGAACCGACGATCAAGCCCGCCCATTCTTCGATGATGCCAATGCTAGAGTCGTCAGTTCGATTTGGACAGCGGAGGGAGATCATTGCGGAGCATAAGAAGTGGTGGACCGGATCTACAAAGGTTGTAGCTCCTTTCCTTTTAGATAAAGTTGTTTATTTGCATCGTTTCGCCTAAATATCTAGTTAACGATCCGTTCTAGGTTTTCTCGGCACCGTAATTTTTGGAAATTAGCGTGTTTGATCACTTGTGAGACTTCACTAGAGTGCCTAGGAACCCTACACATAGATGGTATCAGTATTGTACTAGACGTAGATCGGTACCCCGATCATGATATTTGATAAGAGGATACCAGATGATTAATGTGATAGATATGACATTTGACCCGTACCCAGATTTGGCAGGTCGTACGACGGATTTACCGTACGAGCTATATATTGACGATAGATCCATACTCTTGATTCGAGAATGTCATATGATATGTTGTATCGTACATGATATTATTGAGGCGGGATCACCGACTATTATGCATGTATATATATATCGGTTCAGATTTAGGTGGTTTCCATACCCCTTTCGATTGGTTGCTAGTTAGACCTGTAGTTTACCTAGTAGATATTAGACTGGACCCGAGTCATACCTATTTCCAAAACTGACGAATCGTAAGAATTTTAAAGACATACCAAGAGATACTACGGAAATTTTAAAAGACATATCTTTTCTTAAAAACATCGTAGTCCTTATTTTCAAACACCACGATTCATACTATTTCAAACGGCAAAACAGTATAACACATGTATAGTAAGATAGATTCCTTGTTGTTACGTTATTATTCAAGTTCCGCATATTATTGTTGTATTTACTTTTCATTTTCCTTGTTATGTTGTTATCGCCTCATTGCATATTATTGTGTACGTAGTAATTATGAAACCATGTTATTTGGACACCAGCACCATTACCGATGACGCGTATGCTCCACATACACTCGCTTACCGGCTCACACAAATCTTCATAGGTAATTGCCATGTCACGTACAGTTTAGAAAATGCTATTTCAGTAACATAGCTTGCTAGCTGATAGTTGTAATATGTTATAGTTTCCATATGCTAGTTTAATTATTGCATTCAGTGCATGATATCAGATGCATCCATATAGTCATTGGTTATGCAGTATTATGGAGATTTATGTCGGTATTCACTGTTTATTGGTATCATGATTTTGATGATTTCGGATTTACATGAGATTTCTGGATTTGGGGGAAAACCGCAAAAATTTAATAAAAGCTTGGTATCATCATTTTAAAAATACAGATTGCGGTTTTCTCGTGATTTATGAGTTTCCATCATGATGTTTTCTCGGTTCTAAGATGGTTTTCGAGACTCAATTCGAGGAGTTGGATGAACCGTCTGATGGTACATGGTGGACCCGGTATGGTACCCCGGGGCAAGGAGTTCGAGGAGTAGACGATGAGCCTGGCAGGGGCAAACTACCTACCGGTGATTTTACCTGGCGCGGCGGATATCCGGACGATACCGTTCGTGGCCGTGAGGTTGATGTTATAGGCTGATCCGTTCTGCCGGAGACCGAGGGCCGATCCCGCAGATGATACGGATCCCTGAGATAATGAAAATTGAGATTTGAGATATTGATGAATTGATATTGAGATACTGAGACTTATGTTTTGTGTCAATACTTGACACTGATTTCCCTGTTGCGTTCATTGATGATATGTGATTGACATACATATTGAAATCTCATTGATTAAAGAAAACAGTTGTCTCACTCATGATATATTCTATTTAAATTCGTAATGCATTCATATATCACATATCTGATATGTTGCTATCTGAGGCACTCGCACGAGCATATAGTATTATGCTATACATAGCTGGACCAGGATTTTATTGAGGATATTACCTGAGATGACTTAGGATAGCGTTATGCATGCGATTTCTACTCGTAGATGTTTTCTACTCACGAATTGGCAACTCACCCCCGTTGTGCCACAGTTCCTTGCAGGTTCTGCCGTACATGTTCCTTGTGGCTTTGCTGGCACACTGTTCCTTCCGGGTGATTGCATTAGCAGGTGGGTTTTTTGCATCAGGACAACCATTGTTTATTATTATTTCAGTTGTATCTAGAAACTCCATCACCAGATTGTATATTTGAGAGAGAAAGAAAATCAGACTTGTTATTCTTTCGACCTTAAAGTCGCGCGTTGTATTAGTATGGTTTTCATGCTGATTTTGTGTTTTCTTGAGTTTTGATCCTCGCCCTTCGGTGTTGTATATTATATTGCTTGCATGGTTGTGACCGTCGTTTGACGAAGAGCCAGCTCCCGCTTGGGAATGCCTTCTTTTGTATTTCGTATACTATTCATGTTGTATCCCGTTTGGGGGCCAGTGTTTACAAAGGAGACTCTGCCGAAATTTTCAGAATATACTTGAAGTTTTAAAAGTACATACTTCGACCTATGTGGATTAAAAATACTTGTTTTAAATTGGTTTTTCCTTCACTCTACCGCTTCTTTGGTTTTGATTTCTGGGTTTTGGCTTACTTAGGTTACGTACGCCTCAAGACGTTTCGTAATTTAAGTGCCGGTCATGTTCCGTACTTTTCGGGTCGTGACATCCATATCTTAAGTCGTTTAAGAGACGGTCTATTCTCATTCAATATCTTATATGGAGTGGTAGGAACGGATTTGGTCGGAACCCTATTCAATAGGTATGCAGATTTCTCAAGTGCATAATCCCAAAAGGAAATAGGTAACTCAACAATACTCATCATAAAGCGCACCATATCTAATAGGGTGCGATTTCTCCGCTCCGAAACTCCATTGTGCTGTGGTGTATACGGAGGAGTAAGCTGAGAGAGAATCCCATTCTCTTATAAATACTCTCGGAATTCCGTGCTCAAGTATTCTCCTTCTCGATCAGATTGAAGGACTTTAATACTTTTACTCGTCCGGTTCTCAACTTCGTACTTATATTCTTCGAATTTCTCAAAAGTTTCGGATTTGTATTTAATCAGGAACACATGTCTGAATCCTGAGAGATCATTGGTGAATATAATAATGTACGAGGAACCATTTCTGGATTGTGTAGACATAGGACCGCATACATCACTATGTCTTAGTCCCAAGAGTTCATTAGATCTTTCTCTGTGTCCTATAAACTGTGTTTTGGTCATCTTGCCTTTGAGACATGACTTGCAAGTTTCATTAGATGTAAACTCGAACGGATTCGAATATCCATCTTTATGCAACTTCGCTAGTCTTGTCGCATTGATATGAACAAGTCTACAATGCCACAAGAAGGCTTCGTTCATTTTTGAACTTTTCCTCTTGTGTGTGTTCTGTATATTTAGAACTGTATTTTGATTCAGAACGTATATACCGTTACACAACGTACCAAACCCAATCAACACTTGATTCATGAAAATGTTGATTACATTTTTCTCTAGTGCAAAGTTATATCCATCTTTATATAATAAAGAAACAGATATGATGTTGCACATCATCGACGGTACGTAATAACAGTCGTTCAAAATCAATGTATTACCATTTGGCAATAGAAGGTGATATTGGCCGACAGCTTCGGCAGCAACAATTCTCCGTTCCCTACTCTGAGAGACATATCACCCTTTCCCAGTTCTCTACTTCTCCGTAACCCTTGTAACTGATTACAAATATGGGATCCTTATCCGATATCTAATGTCCAGGACGTAGAGCAAACTGAGAAACAGTTCTCAATGACGAAGACACCCGAATAAGATGCATCAGCATGCTCTTTCTTCGTTCGGGTTGTGTGGGAATCCATGTATTCCCCTATTCCTTGCTTAAACTTATGACAGTCATAAGATTGAGCGGAAACAACGTTCCCCAGCTCGGTATAATAAGCGGGTTCGGTCAATACATCCAGCTTATTATCTTGATTAAGGCGTGTCATGGTCGCTACCTGGAGAGAGAGAAGAAAAAACTTTAGCGTGCACTCTTACAAGATTAGATTGGTTGTTATCTTATCTAATCAGGATAGCTCCGACTGTTTTTATCAAATCTTCCTTCAAACCCTAAAAGGTAAATTAGCCGGGATTAATTATACCTTACAAGTTCGCCAATCGGTCAGCCAGGCAGGTATTGGTACTACGAGGGAGAATCCCCATGCTTTCGCATGGAACAAATTAAATAACCTCATTTCCACTCGGGCATAACCCCGTTAACACCTTTCTTAGACACCTACTGGATCAGCTAATTGTAAGGTGGAAAACTCTCACAGGAGTAATGATCAGTCGAAAATATTGCATATTTTAACAGGCAATTTCCTTATCATTTACATCCATATAGAAGTGTACGGTATTCGTATTTCACATATTAGCAAATCGGTCGCAAAATATCAGATTACATGTATTCGACCTTAAAACCGGCATTTCTAGGGAAATTGACTGCATTGCATCACATAGCATATTTTCTATATCTTGCAACCCGTGTTTCGAAGTCTGTGCAGGAAAAGAGAAGCTTGCTCGATCATTACATTGCTCGACCATTACAATTGCTCGTAAACTCACTAAATTCAAATCTGGTACTAATCCAAAGGAGCAATCACAATTCAGCATATCAGACAAAGCCCTAAACAGCAGTCTAAGTACACAGCAGAAAGCTTAAGGTCCAAGCTCACAACTAAAGCGCGGATCCGCGGCATTTATGGTATTCTTGCGGCTGATCCGCGGCGGCTACAGAGGATCACTTCCTAAAATTTATACCACAACTCCTGTTTCAGTGGCTACAGCTCAGAAATGCACTTGAAGTTCCAGAAAACTCCAGAAACTTCTACCAGATCAGCAAACACTTTGAGCTTCACTTAATTAGCCTATTATTCTAGAACTTTCCCTAAACCCTAGCTTAAACCCTAAGCTAACTCCTAACAAACTCCTTCTAGAAACTCTTCAACAAACTTTGGGAGGGAAAGTTCTAATTCAAACCTAAACCTAGGGTTTGGGAGTTCTATAAATAAGACCCTAGGCTCATTGTAAAAAGAGGATTCAACCTTGGGAAAGCTTAGAAAAATCAATCTCTTTCTTCATTCCCTCTTGCTCAAGTTTAGTGAGAGAGCTTGTAGGAAACCCTAACCCTAAATCCAACCACAATTCAAGATCTTGAGTGCAAGCCAAGCAAGATGCCTTCAACCCTTTAGGAGCGGAGCCGATTTCAACGGAGCAAGCGATCCGAAGCCGATCCACGACTCACGAAGCCGAGCGACGCCCGATCAACAATCTAGATTCTTCTTCTTGTAGTTCTTGAAGCAAATGTAATCAAAATTGTTGAGATCAATAAAGGTGATATTCTTTTATCTTGTTTTCTTTAAATTCCGCATCATGTTATCTTTACAAATCTTTAATATTGTCTTTGTGGTGATGTGTGAATAAAACTCCGCTCGTCGAGGAGTCGAGACGGATAATAGAATGATGATGTAACATAGCTTTAATCGATTCTTGATTCCCACGAGTTTTGTAAACCCTAGCTAGTTCAAGAAACGACGACCCATTTCGTTTCGATGCTTTCTTGATTGACATCGATCGAAATTGGGGAGTTACGATCGTTTCTTGAATTTGGTAGAGGCCAGAAAAGGAATGATATCGACGAAAGAACAAGGGTTATAGGATGAAACCCTAGTTTCACGATAAAGCCCCAACTCTCGTCGATCATCATCAATCTAGTATCAATCCTTCGAAGGACAAGAACACGATATCTTTAGATTACATCACGTCTATTGATCCTATCGATTCCTACGAGCCTCTCTTATATTCTTGATTGTTGATTGGAAATATTATCGAAACACCGATTCTTGATTGTTTATAGTTTCTTGATTCTTGCATAAAGAATAGTGACACTCGAATACAAATCATTCTTGAATCATGTTTTCTTTTATTGTTGCTTAACTTTTCATTTCAAACGTATCGAAATACAAGTGAATCGTGCAATCCCTGTAGACGATCCGCACTCACTACAAACTACATCCGACACCGTAGTTTGATTGCGGTCAAAATAGTTTTTGGTTGTGAAGTTCTTTACAAATTTCTCTATATACTACACAACGGGAAAAACGATCAATCAAATGGCGCCGTTGCCGGGGATCGCGCTAATTCATTTACATTTTTAGTTTGAAGTGAAAGAATTATTACATTCTACTTCTTGAATTCAAAATTCGTACAAACTCTTATACGTGTGTTGTGATTGATTGCAAGGTGATCTGGAGCTTACTGGGAGTCTGGAAAATTATTTGGGATATACCAGAGAGCTGAGGGAGTTAACAGAAGCTCCCTGAAGAAATTTGATCAAGTGAACCCACAACCTGAGCGCGTTTCCGCGGCCTGAACCCAGAATACGCGGCGGATCCGCGGCTTGGAGGAAGGATCACTGAAAAATTTTCAGTGCAGGTGATTTCTTGCTCTCTCCCCTTTCCTATTTTAGCTCCAATTAACCCTTTGCTGCAGGATTCTTTGCAAATAAATCGCAGCGCGCAAAAGCAAATTAAAAATTGTGTGTGATTTTGATTTCTTGGTTGTTTGCATTCTAATACGGAAATTTAAGGGGCACGACCAAATCCAAATTAGGTGGGGATTTCATTACCCTTCCTTGGCCCCGAAAATCGTCAAACTTGCATCCGCATTACCTCCATTAACTAAAAGAAATCTAGAGAAGACTCTAAGGACTGTCGCGCTCAATAGGACAAAGAAGGCCGTGGGTAATTCATTGCTTATCCGCGTTTTCTTGTGGTGCCTAAGGCGAGTGTGTCTAAGGCTAGTGGTTATTAATTATGTCCACTGTAGTAGTGGTTCCTTCCCACTTACCTGGCACTTATCCGGCCACAGGGGGACAAAGAGGCAGTGGAGGATTCTATCCTGCGACTTGTCTTTTGGCAGTTAGGAGCGGTCTAGAGCCGGACCTAGGTGACCATTAGATTCTAGGGTTTGTGTGCTGCATTTGTTTTTTCGCATCATTTTTTCAAAATCCGACCCTTTTTCAAAAGCAAACACCGCATTCATTTTACCCCTAATTATAAGTCAACGCTGCCACTTGTACTAACCCTTTTTAGTGCAAGATAGGCTGGACACGGGATTCTAGTGCCCGTTTAGTCCGCGTACCCTTTATCGACTCCGAAGTCGATATTTCTCCATTTACCCTTCCTTTACCTACTACCACATCCACACCGATGGATCCGAATCCATCAAACTTCTTTAACCCTAATCTGCCACCGTCCGTTGGTGCGCAGAATCCTACTCCACCCCACATTTCTCTCCAGGAAAGATGCTATCCACATAGAGGTCCTCTTTCGACCTGCTTATCCACACCACCAGCCAATGGGGATAACTTTGAGATTAAGCCCCAGTATATCAATCTTTTACCCAAATACCACGGACTCGAGACCGAGGACGCTTACGTTTTCATTACCAAATTTGAAAACGTATGCGCAATGATGGGTACGTCACAACTTTCAGTGGATGCTATGCGTCTACGACTTCTTCCATTTACTTTGTGCGATATAGCCGAGAAGTGGCTATATAACACCACCGCACACTCTATTACGAATTGGGAAGAATTCGTCGCTGCATTCCTTAAGAAATTTTACCCAATCCAAAAGACGGCTCGAATCCGTAGCGAACTGAACCAATTTGCCCAGCTCCCTGCCGAACCATTTTCAAAATACTTTGAACGTTTCAAGGATCTATTGGTTCAATGTCCTCATCACGGCATCCCGAGATGGGAGCTTTGCCGAATCATATATGAGGGCAGTAACCCTAGCACTAAACAGAGCCTTGAAAACATGTGTCAAGGTACTTTTATGACCAAAGATGATGGGGAAGCTTGGCGATACTTAGAAGAGTTCGCTGAAAAGTCACTAATTTGGGAGAGTGGAACACAACCATTGAATAGGGGTGGCGTACACCAAATAGATGTGTCCATAGGTGTTCGAGCTGAAATGGCAGCAATGCAAAAGAAACTCGACGCTATGGAACACAAATTTGCAGCAGCCTCCCTAAACCCAATGTCACTCCCCAAAACTGTTTGTGGGTGCTGTTCTGATCCGTCACATTTAACGGAAGAATGTCCTTTAAACTCTGCGTTTCAAGGTCACGAGCATTCTAATGCCGCATTTCAAAGACCTCGAAACGATCCATATTCTTCCACGTACAATCAGGGTTGGAGGAACCACCCGAATTTCGCTTGGAACCAAAACCAATCTCAAAACACGGTTCCAAACACGAATCAATTTCAACGGGCTCTTCCTCCACCACAACAGCAACCCCTACAACTCACTCAGCACCCCTACCCGTCACAAAATTTCCAAAACCAGGGCAACACTCCTGCACAGTCTAATCCTATGCAGCCCTGTTCTGACGATTTCTCTCAATTCACTCAAACCATGAAATCACTGTTATCAAATTTCATGGATGTTTCGACTGAGGTTAGATCTTCCGTCAGTGAAATAAAGAAAAACTCAGCGTCCCAAGCTGAGAGTATTCGCACGATGGAAGCTGAAATCGCACGCTTAAAAGCCGAAATGAGTGCGAGAGAAAAAGGGAAACTTCCCTCTCAACCCCTACAGAATCCTGGGCATTACAATGTAAATGCCATTACAACGTTGAGATCGGGAAGAGTGCTGAACAATCATGTCGGGGAAGATATTGATAATACTGAAAATCATATCAACACCCCGGCTGAGTCTTTTCCACATACACACACTTCACCTTCTGATCCTTCTTCTTCTACCAAACCACCTTCGCACGAGCCTATTCTCCATTTCCCTTTAGGCTCAACACCTTCACCCAACCCTTATAGTTCTCCACAGACGGTCCCCACACCTCCTTTGGGACCTCGTCTACCCCCCTTTCCTTCTCCTATGATGGACCCTGCGCTTATTGCGAAAGCACCTTACCCGAACCGGCTAAGGGCTAACAGAACGAGTCCTCATATGGAGAAAATTTTAGAGATGTTCAAACAGGTTAACATCAATATCCCTCTCCTAGATGCGATTCAACAAGTCCCCGCTTATGCGAAGATTCTTAAGGACTTGTGCACTAGGAAGAGGAAGACTCAAGTGCCGAAGAAGGTCTTTATGTCTAATAACATCAGCACTGCTTTTATACCCCAGCTTCCAAAGAAAGGAAAGGACCCAGGTTGTCCTACAATATCGATTTCGATTGGGGGTAAAAACATAAATCGTGCTCTTTTAGACCTTGGCGCGAGTGTTAACCTGTTACCTTATTCTGTCTATGAGCAATTAGGGATTGGAGAGCTGAAACCTTCTCACTGCACTCTCCAGATGGCAGACCGATCTATCACCAAATCAAGGGGTGAATTAGAGGATGTGTTGATAAAGGTCGGGGAATTTGTTTTCCCTGTAGACTTCATTGTGCTCGACACACATCCTGTAGCAAACCCTCGGGGCCAAATTCCGGTGATTCTGGGTCGTCCTTTCCTTGCCACTTCCAACGCTGTTATAAACTGTAGAAATGGTTCAATGAATTTATCATTTGGAAATATGACCATTGAACTAAACATCTATAGAGTTGGAAGTCAGCCGTCAGAACCCTCAGCTCATATTTTAGATGTGTGCTCTGTCCATGAGATCGCTCCCGATAGTTGTGGAGCTGAGGATCTTTGCTTTACTGATCTCGATGACATTAGCACATCTCTGTTTGACTTTGCACAAGATCTTAGTGAGGACACTTTAGCTACACATGAGTCCTGCACTTCTGGCTTTTCTCCACCCGAGTCTGTATCTTTCACAGGCTCTGAGCTTCTTTGTAGATCCAAAAATCAATCTATGACCCTTCCTTCTATCATTTCTCCGCCTGAGTTAGATCTCAAAATTTTACCTTCTCACCTGAAATATGCATATCTTGGTGAGAACGAGTCATTACCGGTTATCATTTCCGCTTCTCTTGCATCAGAGCAAGAGAATGCCCTTTTATCGGTATTGAGATCTAACAAAGAGGCGTTTGGTTGGAGTATGGCGGACATCAAAGGGATTAGTCCCTTGATAGTTGAACATCATATACATGTGATGGATGATGCCAGACCAACCCGAGAACCACAGAGACGGTTGAATCCCGTCATGAAGGAAGCTGTCATGAAAGAGATCGTCAAATGCTTAGATAGTGGTATTATATACCCCATCTCCGATAGCCAGTGGGTGAGTCCTATACATGTCGTTCCTAAGAAATCCGGCATCACAGTTATCACAAATGAGGCGAATGAGTTGATTCAAACACGCGCCCAAACTGGGTGGCGTGTATGCATCGATTATAGAAAACTCAACGCTGCTACGAGGAAAGACCATTTTCCTCTACCATTTATTGATCAAATGCTGGAACGCTTAGCGGGACGAGAGTTTTATTGTTTTATGGACGGTTACTCAGGCTATAATCAGGTCCCCATCGCCAAAAAGGATCAAGATAAAACCACTTTTACTTGTCCTTTTGGTACCTTTGCTTACAGTCGCATGCCCTTTGGGTTATGCAATGCTCCCGCTACCTTTCAGCGGTGTATGATGGGGATATTCTCTGATATGATAGAGAATTTCTTGGAGATCTTTATGGATGACTTCTCGACTTTTGGAGACTCTTTTTCAGATTGCCTTGCGAATCTGGACGCTGTTCTTACTCGTTGCAAAGAGAAGAACTTGACATTGAACTGGGAAAAATGCCATTTTATGGTCCAAGATGGAATAGTCCTTGGACATGTCATTTCACAGAAAGGCATTGAGGTTGACAGAGCTAAAGTAGATGTCATTCAAAACCTGCCTCATCCCAAAAGCGTCAAAGATATTCGCTCTTTCCTTGGCCATGCGGGCTTTTATAGGAGATTCATTAAGGATTTTAGCAAACTTGCTAGACCTTTAACACTACTCCTGGCCAAGGATACGACCTTCCATTTCGACTCGGATTGCGAGACAGCTTTCGACTCACTTAAACACTCACTCACTTCAGCCCCCGTTTTATCATCACCAAATTGGGACTATCCCTTCGAGCTGATGTGTGACGCATCTGATTTTGCAGTAGGTGCAGTCTTAGGACAACACATCGAAAAGATGCCACACGTGATTTACTATGCTAGTAAGACCCTGAATGATGCGCAAATCAATTATACAACCACCGAGAAAGAACTTTTAGCGGTTGTATTTGCTTTAGAAAAATTCAGGCCTTACTTAATCGGCTCACCTATAGTTGTGTATACTGACCATTCCGCTTTAAAACATCTTCTGGCGAAGAAAGATGCAAAAGGTCGACTAATACGTTGGATCCTTCTGTTACAAGAATTCGATCTTGTTATCAAAGATAAGAAAGGATGTGAAAACGTAGTAGCTGACCACCTTTCACGCATCGTTTCTTCCCCTGTGACCCTGCCGATCAATGATTCATTCCCTGACGAACAACTCTTGAGCATATCCGCTGAACCATGGTTCAGGGATATTGTGAACTATCATGCCACGGGACTTATACCGAGCGATTGGTCAAAACAGGACAAATACCGTTTTCTTTCCCAAGTAAAACACTTTTACTGGGACGAGCCTTATTTGTTTAAATATTGTCCTGATCAGATCATTCGCCGGTGCGTCCCAAATGAAAAGTTCAAGAGTGTTCTTTCATTTTGTCATGATCAGGCCTGTGGGGGTCACTTTGGTCCTAGAAAGACAGCGAAAAAGGTTTTGCAATGTGGATTTTATTGGCCGACCTTATTCAAGGACGCATTTGAGTATTGCAAAACCTGTACACAATGTCAGTATACGGGTAGAATATCCCAGAGGAATGAAATGCCTCAGCAACCCATCTTGGTTGTTGAAATGTTTGATGTTTGGGGCATAGATTTTATGGGTCCTTTTCCCAACTCCTTTGGGAATTTGTACATATTGCTGGCGGTTGATTATGTCTCAAAGTGGGTAGAAGCCATTCCATGTCGCACTAATGACAGGAAAGTTGTCATTAAGTTCTTGAAAGAGAATATCTTTTCGCGATTTGGACACCCACGCGCTATCATTAGCAATAATGGGACACACTTCTGCAACAGGTCTTTCGAGACTCTGATGCGAAAATACTCAATCAACCACCGTCTTTCTACACCCTATCATCCCCAAACAAGCGGGCAGGCTGAAATCTCAAACAGACAAATCAAACTTATCCTGGAGAAAACTGTTGCTAAAAATAGAAAAGACTGGTCGACCAAATTGACGGATGCTCTTTGGGCATTCAGGACTGCATATAAGACCGACCTAGGAATGTCTCCATATAGGATAGTGTTTGGAAAAGCATGCCATCTACCTGTCGAGATAGAGCATAAAGCATTGTGGGCTATAAAGGAAATAAATTTTGATCTAAACCTTGCTTGCAACTTTCGGAAGCTGCAACTTAACGAGCTAAGCGAACTCCGCGATGATGCTTATGATAATGCTGTAATCACTAAGAATAGGACTAAGGTTTTTCACGATAAAAGCATTTTAAGGAAAACATTTTTACCTGGTCAACAAGTCCTTCTTTATGATTCACGATTACACCTTCACGCGGGTAAGCTCCGATCTCGATGGAAGGGACCTTTTGTTGTGCGGTCTGTATTCCCGCACGGGGCAGTAGAAGTAGAAAATGTTAAAAACGGCACCTTTTTCAAAGTAAATGGACATAAATTAAAGCCGTATTTTTCCACTGACCCCACGGAGGAGCTCTTGTTCTTACAAGAGCCAGTTTATTTGGATTAAAATTCCTCCGTCTCACCTTCATATCCTGTATATCATTGCATCATCTTTTGAATGAAGGTGAGTGAAAGATAAGTTTGGGGGAAGTTCTTCACTTATATATTTTGCCCCCACTAATAATTCCCCCCAGATTTACAGGTTTTATAGATATAGCTGTCGGCAACAGTGAGGACACTGTTGAAAACAAGTTTGGGGGAGGTTTGTGCTTATTTTTGCATCATTTGCATATCATCTGCATAAGCACAAAACATTTCTTTTAAAAATCTATAAAAATTGAAAAAATTTCAAAACCCAAAAAAAATTTATAAATTTTCAAATATAAATATAATTTTAATATTTACACTTTTTTGTATATAAATAAGATAATGAAAGTTTAGATAGTGAAAAATTACATCCATGAGATTAGAAAATTTTTAGAAAACTAAGAAAATTAGAAGTTTTCTTATACGAACTAGTAATAAGTAGTTATGAGCCGTTGTCCCAAGGGTTAGTAAGATGAAGGACGTCACTAATCTGAGGATAAAAATAAGTCTGAAAAATAGTTTCTATTCTGAAAGCTAAACATTTTGAATGTTGCTACCCTGCTATTCGCACTTACACACGTCTTGAAGCCTGGGATAGTAGAGGATACCTTGAAATGCTCTTGTCTTAATGCCAAAAGTATGAAAAAAAATATATGGTGAGAAAAATGGACACTGGTTTTGTTATCACCAAGGGAATAAAAAAATATATAGCGAGGGTGCTTTTTCATCTAGTGCCCTAAGGCCAACTGGTCTGGGAGTCACTGCTATACCTAAGGTGGTGCAAGATTAGGAAAATAGACCAAATAAGCAAGCACATGAGTAATCGGTCGGTTAGTACCTCAAGAAGTATTAACGGTCGCATGAAAGTGTGTGAGCTCATCGAAAAAAAAAAAAAGAAGAGAGTACTGAGGTTGATGGGCATGAGTATGATAGCTTGAATTGAATTCTCCGGGTGTAGGGATGTCTTTACACACACGCAGGGTTATATGATCGATGTTTGGAAGAAAGATAGGATGAAGAATAAGACGATGTTTTATTGAGGGAGGACGTGATTTCTGACATCTTTTCACGACCATTAAGATAGGGCTCATGACAACCGAAAAGCTAGCTTAGTTGGAAACCCTAATTTTCAAAGCTTTTCTTTTACAATTCTTGTCTTTAAATGTAATATTCATGATCTTTCTTTTATTATGGGATTTTGTGGGTGCAATCCGCTGAAAACCCTCAGGAGACAACACTCCTCCTACTAGGGACACCTAGAGGTTTAAAGGCTTGTTGCACGTGCTCAGTGCAATCGTGTTGCCTACGAAAGTGTGCTAGTTAGTTTTTCTCTTTCTTTATTTTCTCCTTCTCTTTTTAATAAAACATTCGCTCGAGACGATCGAAATTAAGTTTGGGGGTATTTGATCAGTCGAAAATATTGCATATTTTAACAGGCAATTTCCTTATCAATTGCATCCATATAGAAGTGTACGGTATTCGTATTTCACATATTAGCAAATCGGTCGCAAAATATCAGATTACATGTATTCGACCTTAAAACCGGCATTTCTAGGGAAATTGACTGCATTGCATCACATAGCATATTTTCTATATCTTGCAACCCGTGTTTCGAAGTCTGTGCAGGAAAAGAGAAGCTTGCTCGATCATTACATTGCTCGACCATTACAATTGCTCGTAAACTCACTAAATTCAAATCTGGTACTAATCCAAAGGAGCAATCACAATTCAGCATATCAGACAAAGCCCTAAACAGCAGTCTAAGTACACAGCAGAAAGCTTAAGGTCCAAGCTCACAACTAAAGCGCGGATCTGCGGCATTTATGGTATTCTTGCGGCTGATCCGCGGCGGCTACAGAGGATCACTTCCTAAAATTTATACCACAACTCCTGTTTCAGTGGCTACAGCTCAGAAATGCACTTGAAGTTCCAGAAAACTCCAGAAACTTCTACCAGATCAGCAAACACTTTGAGCTTCACTTAATTAGCCTATTATTCTAGAACTTTCCCTAAACCCTAGCTTAAACCCTAAGCTAACTCCTAACAAACTCCTTCTAGAAACTCTTCAACAAACTTTGGAAGGGAAAGTTCTAATTCAAACCTAAACCTAGGGTTTGGGAGTTCTATAAATAAGACCCTAGGCTCATTGTAAAAAGAGGATTCAACCTTGGGAAAGCTTAGAAAAATCAATCTCTTTCTTCATTCCCCCTTCCTCAAGTTTAGTGAGAGAGCTTGTAGGAAACCCTAACCCTAAATCCAACCACAATTCAAGATCTTGAGTGCAAGCCAAGCAAGATGCCTTCAACCCTTTAGGAGCGGAGCCGATTTCAACGGAGCAAGCGATCCGAAGCCGATCCACGACCCACGAAGCCGAGCGACGCCCGATCAACAATCTAGATTCTTCTTCTTGTAGTTCTTGAAGCAAATGTAATCAAAATTGTTGAGATCAATAAAGGTGATATTCTTTTATCTTGTTTTCTTTAAATTCCGCATCATGTTATCTTTACAAATCTTTAATATTGTCTTTGTGGTGATGTGTGAATAAAACTCCGCTCGTCGAGGAGTCGAGACGGATAATAGAATGATGATGTAACATAGCTTTAATCGATTCTTGATTCCCACGAGTTTTGTAAACCCTAGCTAGTTCAAGAAACGACGACCCATTTCGTTTCGATGCTTTCTTGATTGACATCGATCGAAATTGGGGAGTTACGATCGTTTCTTGAATTTGGTAGAGGCTAGAAAAGGAATGATATCGACGAAAGAACAAGGGTTATAGGATGAAACCCTAGTTTCACGATAAAGCCCCAACTCTCGTCGATCATCATCAATCTAGTATCAATCCTTCGAAGGACAAGAACACGATATCTTTAGATTACATCACGTCTATTGATCCTATCGATTCCTACGAGCCTCTCTTATATTCTTGATTGTTGATTGGAAATATTATCGAAACACCGATTCTTGATTGTTTATAGTTTCTTGATTCTTGCATAAAGAATAGTGACACTCGAATACAAATCATTCTTGAATCATGTTTTCTTTTATTGTTGCTTAACTTTTCATTTCAAACGTATCGAAATACAAGTGAATCGTGCAATCCCTGTGGACGATCCGCACTCACTACAAACTACATCCGACACCGTAGTTTGATTGCGGTCAAAATAGTTTTTGGTTGTGAAGTTCTTTACAAATTTCTCTATATACTACACAACGGGAAAAACGATCAATCAAGTAACTCTTACTCGCAGTGGGTATCGGGATCCAACTATTTCATAGAAGGTATGCAATCTCATTGCAAATTTCAACACTTGAAATTCCCAATATATGTTTTTACCACTAGCGACATATAACCTTGGCTATGGTCAACAAATCATAAGCGCTAGCCAAGTTCAGCCCGTCATTTCGTGATTGAATTAAACCCACCCGTACGACCCTTGGCTTTAGTTAACAAAGCCATACGACTACCCTAATCCAATCGCATCATATGCTGTAGATAAGCACTAATCAGATAAGCACTAATCAACTACCATACGCTACGCCTTGGCTATGGTCAACAAACGCAACACGAATACTAAATAGCACTTATCTGAAATGATGGAGGGCTACGACTGGTTTTGAATAAAACCTTTAGCGTAATAAACTTGATATTGTTGTAGAATCTTGTGATTTGAAAAAGGAGTGGTTTAAGTTCTGCTTTTAAAGTCGAATGGTTTTCAAAACAAACCGTATGGGTTGTAGAATTTGTTAGTTTTGCTAAAGAGTTCACTCCCGGTGAAGGTATCTCGGCTCTTTCCTCATCGAATGAGATGCTGGATATTTATAAAGGAATATCACTTTGCAAATAAATAACTATAGGTACCTTTTTGTAAAATTTTATTCTCCAAAATCTGTAGGTTTCTTTTCTTTTCATTAATCTCATTAATGACATCCCATCATTTATGTTTCCTAAACATCACAGAAGAAACTAAAATAAAACACATATATATGCTATCCGCATTCGCCACAGGGACCCGGGTCTTCACCGTAAGGTTACTTAACTTACAGCTAGGTGGGGTCAGGACTAGCGCGGATGCAAAACATATATAGTGTCTACTAGTATATCATATATATAAGTAGCATTCGTCTCACGCAGTTATATGATCACATCACAGAACTCAAGCAGCAGAACTCTACATATGAAACATTAGATATACTAGTAGCTCCGTGTTTTGAATTAAGCTAGTAATGAAAAACACGGATTCCACGATCTTGATGAATAACGAAACCCACATCCCTAGACCCCTACGAGAGCGGCAAGTGACCCTGCCAATTCTAGAGTTAGGCGACCCGGTCTCGACTCCTCGAGATGGTCTCCAACTGGACTCTAGAAGCCGGTTACTTGTGCTCCCCGCCTTGGGTATATCCTAAATAGGAAAAGTAAATAATATACATCAATGGAGACAAAATCCTCAACCTAGAAGTGTCCCAATAAAAGAATATTACATACAAAATTTACATGAATGAAAATTGAAAAACTCCCATCTCACGTAAAACCCCCCAGCTATTCAAACATGACGATCCAATATAACATATCAGAAGCAACACATAACATCACTTGTCATTAACGTAAGTAAATATGCGTATCCCAAATGTCGTTGACATATAGCAACGAGAACGGGGATACACCACATATTACACTTACGGTCGCAGAAAAATTGAAAACTACAATAATTAGAATCCGCATCAAACCTTAGACATCATAAACCCGGAATATCACATGCTCTGGATTTCATGCCTAACCTCTATAAACCTTGCATTTAAGTCTCGAATTGAAAACACCTATCAATAACATGTTGGGTAATTCAACAAGATTCCTGATAAAATGATTGAATGCTCTTCGAGAACTTTAGTAGATTGCCGCACCCCGATGCCGTCAATGAAGTGCACTTAGGCGGAACACTGTAGCCGTGAGCACCCGAGTGGATGCTTTTGGCAACGGGGTTCTCCTATAGTCACTTGGTCGGGGCTATGGGGCATGGCTATCTAATAGTGTTATCCGGCGAGTGTTCGCGTACAATACGATATTGCGACGGAGTTTTGATCCGAATCGAAACACCGTGGCAATCGATCAAAAGAAACTAAAATGCTAGATTTACAAAACACAAACTAGTTTTCACAAAACTAATTAATGTGGATTCCAAATATTTTATCACACATCATAAATATCAAGACAATATTAAATATTTCGATAGATATTTCAAACACCCGCAAACCATAGAGACCTCAACAACTTGAGCCTCACTAAAAATACCCAGAAAGTGCCAAATATCACTACGGAGCAGCATAAGAAAAAGGAGTCCCAAACTCACCAAACATGCGGCGGAACCGCGGATAAACCTTAGGTTATGTCGCGGTTCCGAGGCCATTTACTCAAGTTGGGCCCTCGTATTTCTTGGCGCTCCATACAATAACCTGCATGATTTTCTGAAAATTTTTAATCTGTAAAATATCAACTTTTGAAAATCTTGACAGAATCTTTAACGTCGTTTAGACCTTACCTAATGCTCTAGCTTGTCTCTAATACCATGAAAGTGTATCTTAGAACAACCACTCGGTTTATACAAGCATCAAGTATTCAATTTTAAAAAATCTAGAGTGCTAAGCACCACTAACTTAGAATTGAACTAGAGAATTAGGGTTTTAAACTAAGCAAAGAAGTTCTATACTAAGTGAAACGAGAATACAACCTTTGTAGACCGGTCCTTCACTTCTAAAGCTCCATGTAGTAGTCCCTAAAACTCTTCTTAGACTCCACTTAATGTAAAGAACGAGCTTGCTTCGTGTCTTCGAGGCCGACGATGATCCACCTTGAAGTCTAACTCACTCAAGCTCACTCTTCACTAATCAAAGTATTAGTGATGCAAACAACCTAAACTAAAGGACTAGTAAAGTGTAGGTTGATGAAGTAGGAATTTTGCTCACAATATTTTCTTCTTTTTCTTTTTCTCCTCAAGAAAAACTAGAAAGAGATGAGGAAGAAGATAAGGGAATGAACTTAGATGGAGAGAGAAAGCCATGAGGTTAAGTGATGAGATAGTGGGAAATATCTATGAATAAAAACAAGGAGAATTGAGTGAGTCATGGCTTCTCAAATCTTCCACAAGCATCTAAGAAAAATGACTCATTCTCATTTTCCACTAATTCAGAAATCAAACCATTTCCAACTCATCACAATTCCCATGTGATTATCATACATCCTAGTTCTATGTATCATCAATCATGATACATAATATATATACATATATTTATATATATCACATATATATTAATATGTATAATGAGAAGAAAATGTTTAGTGAGCTAATATTAGTTTATATATATATATATATATATATATATCAAATTATTAAATCAACACTTGATTCAATAATCCGGTTATATTATATATAACCGACTAATATCTTATTTATATGAATATCACATTATTAAATCAACACTTGATTCAATAATCCGGTTATATCACATATAACCGTCTAATATTGAATACTAGTTAATATATAATATATATATAATAAATTATTAAATCAACACTTGATTTAATAATCCGGCTATATCAAATACACAAATATATATCAAATATATATTAACAACATATACATATACCATTGAATCAACACATGATTCGATAATCCGGTTATATCACATATAACCTGACTGATATCAAATATCGCTTGATTAAATACGGTATCACATACTCGTATTTAATCAAGCTCCCGCACATATCACCATATGCGCCCTACTTCATTTCTCTTGAGCTAGGAAACCTCTGTATGGGACTCTAAAGACTCGTTAATATGCCAGCAGTAGGTAATGATCACATCAGTCACCCACAAGCCGCCAACGTTACTAGCTGGACATAACGGCTACACAGGTATTGAACAAATAGAAGATCAACAAGCAAGCTTGTCCAAGCTCTCGAAAATCCTAAAAACAACACTTACCATACAGTCCGGTCTCTTTGTCTGATATGTCACATATCGAGTCTAGGGGTGGAATCATTAGACCCCAGTAATTTAATAAGTCAGGCCGATGTGTGGCATATAACCGTTCGAGAAACTACTGATAACACTTACCAGTGAATCTCATCAGCCCTGGCCAAGGACTCGCTGTTATATCCAATCGAGTATAGCGCAACATCAACTCCATATACCGGGAGAGACGAAAACCCCTCCTATCGCTCATTGCCTCCATGTGACTCGGGACTGTACCTACAATCCACCTGTTTGTACGACTCTTTTGAGCTGTGGTAGCGAGGAAATCAAAGCACGGTGGGAACCACACAAGACTCTATGACGATCTCGGGTCTACAGACTAACTTTTACAAGTGTCCCCAGAGGACTGCTATCTGATGATATGTGTGGTACCATCTAGGAGTTCTCGGCGAGTCCTGTTCGGTGTACCCATTCTCTAATGAGCACCTGTGTATAATCTTTGAGGTCAAACACCAATGGATGTGGGATCAACCATCGCCCCATACACGGTCAAGAAATGTACACACTAGTCAACTTTGGAATATCGATGCCCTTGTCTCGATACTCCCGTGACTAGGAACTGTTTAAAGGATGTGCTTGTGGACTACACAAGACCCACTAGTATGATCTGTATCATAGTCCTGGTAGTCAAGCTAACATCCTAAGGGCTTTATCAACATGTATCAGAGAGACAATATAATAATAATTAGTGTATATTTTAAGATAAAGTGTAACCAAATAGCATACTATCATGTCGAGCAAGAAAGTCCTCTATATATATATGTCCAAGCATCCACTATAATATACAATAATGGCCTCTAGGGCATACATATCACTAACACTCTTTAGTTAGTTGGTGTAGGTTTATGGTTCGATTCTAGGACGGGTTTTTAGCTCCAAGTTTTTAAAACACCATTTTTTGTTCCGCATCGGCCACGGTAGATTGCCAGGGCGGTAACAAACCCCAAAATGGCATCAGAGCCACCCCATAAACCTTTACTAGATAGTTTACACAAGTTTAAAGTATCGATCAACGAAATTTTCGGAATCTTATTTCCAAAACTGTTGGTTGCTGTTCGAATTTCAAAGTTGTTAAAAAAATTCTGGTTTTATTAGAATTATGTGCAGGCAAAACTAGAGGTAAATTTTTTTTGGCCACCTAACTCCAAAATTCGGTGGCGGAACAGAAGCAAAATGGCACATTTTACTGCTGAACCGCCGCGGCTTTTAGGCTACAGTGCCCCAAATTTTTTCTGGGGCTCTATTTCATGGAAATATGATTTTTAGGATATTTGGTTTTGGCCCACATTTGTTTGAGTTCTAGTTTGCATTTGGGACCAATGTGGAAAAGTTTTAGTCGTCCGAAATTTTGAATAAGTGTTTATCAGTGCATATGTTAATATCTACGAATGTGAATATCATTGAACGGTATAACCCGACTAATTGCAATTTGTTCAATTAGACGGGTTTGCGAACATGATATTCACGTTGATGTTCTGTGTTGTACTGATATTGTGGTTGGATTGTCGTGGTGGATAGCTTATGGTGCAATAGAAGTTGTACAGTTCAGATTCATTTGTATATTCAGTTTTGCGGGGCGAGCGTCCGACATGTGGACAGCCGTCTCTACCAGATTGTATATTCTTTTATTGGGGCACGACCGGGTTGAGGTCAATGTCGCCATTGTATATATATTTTTCTTTTCTGTACTGGGATTGTAAGTCCATGCTACCTCTCCCGGTACTTTCGGGAATGCGGAATTTGGTAAAAAACGATTTTTACGGAGGTGGTAACATGGACCTAAAACCCGGATCTTGGTTAAACATCTATCTAGCAACCTAACTACGAGTTTCTAGCTACTCGGTCAGGGGGTTATACCTAGCTTGTCTTGAACTCCTTCGTCTTCAAACTCCGATGGTGGTCCGGATTGGCTTCTTCCCGTCGTCTCCGTACGCCGAAGATAGATCCACCTGAAAGCTCCAACCTTTAGCTCCTTCTTCGTTCTTTGAAGAAACTAGTTCACTTGGTTTGCTAAACCTAGTGAACTAGAATGAGTAGAGAAGAGTTTGTATGGGATTTTATGTATGGTTCTTGATTCTCAACTCATGAGACAAGAGAACCATAGAATCAAGAGAGGGAGCAAGAGGTTGAGGGTGAGAGCAAAACAAGAGAGCTCAAGAACAAGAGAGAGAATGAGCAAGAAGGAATGAGGCTCTCTTTTGTCTTTCACCCTCTCATAATCCAAAGCAATGATCACACATCATACCAATCAAGTGTTATGTGATGGTTGAAGCAACCATAACCATATCATTTCATGCACTTATTTTGCACAAAAGAGCAAGCAAGCAAAAGTCTTTGCCATGAAATGATAGCTATGGTTATCATGATGGTCAACTAGTCAAGCCTAGTCAACCGGTCAACAAAGTCAACTAGTCAACAAAAGTCAACAAGTCAACAAAGTCAAAAAGTCAACAACCATATCACCATACTACTTAATCAATATAATTGTTAATCTCATATCATATTCTCATTAGGGTTGATCAAAAAGTCAATAGTCAACGGTCAACTGTCAACAACCCTAATGAGAATCCGCTGCCTCTGTCTCCCTGTCAACTGTGCATACACACCCGCATCCGCGTTCCGAGGAACACGAATGCAAACTGGATAAATCCAATCCCATAAGGTACACTAGGATCTGGCTTAAACCAAAGCCCGCTAGTGTAAACTGTCCGGACACTGTACGTGCATAAGTGCACGGATGTGACCGAACCCTGTCGCAAAACCATGCGACCTGTCGCAAAACCATGCGACCTCTACTCTTTTGCCTAAAGGCGAAAAGCTTTCTGTGTGGGCCTCTAAAGACTCGACACTACGCTGGCAGTGGGTTTAACCACAGACTGCAAGCGGCACTAGCTGTGCGTAACGGTCCCCAGGTAATGCCGATAAGAAGACCGACGAGGCGAAACCCATCTGAACTCCTACTGAGCCTGAGTGTGACATTCTCCGTACAGTCCGGTCTGTTCGTCTGATACATCGCATGGCGGGCCTAGGGGGCGGTAAACGTCAGTCCCCCAATAGCGGTACAAGTCGTGTCGGAGCGAAGCCCAAAACACCCTGAGATAACACTGGAAGCCTACCAGTATATCTCGATTGCCCTGGCCAGGGACTACTCGTGTAATTGCTCTCCTAGACACAGCGCGATGTCAACCCCCAATACCGGGAGAGACGAATCCTGTCTAACCGTCACTGCCTCCAAGTGCTTCGGGACTGCACCCAACCACTACCTGTTTGCACGACTCCTTTGAGCCGTGGTAGGGTAGTGATCAAAGCACAGTGGGAACACACTCGAGGCGAAGTGACAGTGTCAAGTCAGCGGACTAAGCTGTACTCATGTCACCTGGGAACTGATAACTGACGATAGGCATAATACCAACTAGTCAGTTCCCGACGAGTCCTGTCCAGTGTACTCGTAACCCAACGAGCACCCGCATACTATCTCAAGTACGACATACTAACGGCTGTGGGACAGACCGTCTCCCACACTGGGATGAGAAGCGCATGCGCTAGTCTACTCCGGAGTATCGATGCCCTGTCTCGATAGTCCTGCGACTAGGGACCTGCATAAGGATGTGCTTATAGATTACCCAGCCCCACTAGTGTGTCTGCCATCACATCGCTGGTAATCAAGCAAAGATCCTAAGGGCTCTACTAATGTGTATAGGCGATATACTAAAATAAACACATGTACACATTGAAGTAGAAACAAACCAAGTAGCATACTACTATTTTGAGCAAGATTGTATATACAAGGTGAATATCCCAAGCTTCCATTAAGTAATATACAAGCTAGTATGATACAGTAATGGCCTCTAGGGCATATACACTAACAATCTCCCACTTTCACTAAGGCCATGTACTGGCGTATCGAAGACCTATCATCTCGATCAGCCGCTCGAACTGAGTCTGAGGTAAGGCCTTGGTGAATGGATCTGCAGTGTTATCTTCTGAATTTACTCTCTTTACCTCGATCTCCTGGCGATCAATGATCTCCCTGATCAGGTGGAACCGCCTCAAAATTTGCCTGGACTTCTGATGGGACCTTTGTTCCTTCGCTAAAGCTATAGCGCCGTTGTTGTCACAATACAGCGGTATTGGATCAACACTGGTAGGAACCACCTGAAGTTCCGTGAGGAACTTCTTCATCCAGACAGCTTCCTTTGCGGCATCGCAAGCAGCTATGTACTCCGCTTCCATGGTTGAGTCTGCAACGGTTTCCTGCTTGGAACTCTTCCAGCAAACCGCCCCTCCATTGAGGGTAAAGACATAACCCGACATGGACTTGGAGTCATCCTTGTCACTCTGGAAGCTGGAGTCAGCAAAGGCCTCAATCTGGAGGTCTTTTCCGCCATACACCAAGAACATCTCCTTAGTCCTTCTCAGGTACTTGAGAATGTTCTTTACTGCTATCCAGTGTTTCTTCCCTGGGTTCGACTGATACCGGCTTACAACGCTCAATGCGTATGCTACATCTGGTCTGGTACATAACATCGCATACATAATAGAGCCTACCGCAGATGCGTAGGGTATTGATGACATGCGAGCCCTTTCCAAATCAGTCTTAGGAGACATCTCTTTGGAGAGGGTGATTCCGTGACAAGCCGGTAGATTACCACGCTTGGAATCTTCCATACTGAATCGTTTCAGTATGGTGTCGATGTACCTTGACTGTGAAAGTCCCAACATCCTCTTAGATCTATCACGATAGATCTGGATCCCCAGAATGTAGTTGGCATCACCCATGTCCTTCATGGAGAACCTCTGTGACAAGAATCCTTTGACTGACTGTAGCATAGGAATATCATTTCCTATTAGGAGAATGTCATCGACATACAAGATGAGGAATACCACATTTCTCCCTACAATCTTACTGTAAATGCATGGTTCATCTGGGTTTTTGACAAAGTCGAATTCTTTGACAGTATCATCAAAGCAGATGTTCCAACTCCGCGATGCCTGCTTAAGTCCATAGATGGACTTGAGCAACTTGCACACTTTACCGCTGCTCCCACTCTGAATGAATCCCTCTGGCTGATCCATATAGACGCACTCTTCCAAATTTCCATTTAGGAAAGCCGTCTTTACGTCCATCTGCCAGATCTCATAATCGTGGAAGGCAGCAATGGTAAGAAGGATCCGAATGGATTTAAGCATGGCTACCGGAGAAAAGGTCTCGTCATAGTCCAAACCAGGTCTTTGACGAAAACCCTTTGCAACGAGCCTAGCCTTATAGGTTTCAACCTGCCCATCTACACCAATCTTCTTTTTGAAGATCCATTTGCAGCCTATGGGTTTTACCCCTTCTGGAGCAAAGTCCAAAGTCCAAACTTTGTTGGTGTACATGGACTCCATCTCGGTCCGCATTGCATCTAGCCATTTTACCGAGTCACCGCTCTGAATGGCTTGCTGGAAGCTAGTAGGCTCATCATAATCTATGATGCAATCCTCTCTATACCCTTCTATGAGAAAACCGTAGTATCTCTCGGGCGGATGAGACTGCCTACTACTCCTGCGGAGCGGCGTAGGAATGTCCGGTTCCCCTGAACCTTCTGGTTCTACCAAGGTTTCAGTAATAGCTTGTGGTTCTGGAATTTCTTCCAGTTCTATTGCGCTCCCACTTATCTGATTTTCTAAAAACTCAGTTTCCAAGAAGCGGGCATGACGAGAAACAAGGACATTTTGCTCCTCTGCGTAATAGAAAAGATACCCCTTGGAGTTCTTTGGGTATCCCACAAACTTGCACTGTACTGAGCGTGCCTCGAGCTTGTCCGCATGCTGCTTTTTTACAAAAGCCGGACATCCCCATGTCTTAAAGGATTTAAGACAGGGTTTCTTCCCACTCCACATCTGATATGGTGTGGTAGGCACTGTTTTAGTAGGAACTTGGTTCAAGAGATGTGCAGCTGTTTCCAGTGCATAACCCCAGAAAGATCGCGGTAACTCAGCCTTACTCATCATGGAACGAACCATATCTAATAGGGTTCGATTCCTTCTTTCCGATACACCGTTGTGTTGTGGTGTGTATGGAGGAGTACGCTGAGAGAGAATTCCATTCTCTTTTAAGTAGTCCAGAAACTCGGCACTCAAGTATTCACCACCTCGATCCGATCTTAGGATCTTGATACTTTTGCCTGTTTATTTTTCTACTTCATTCTTATATTCTCGAAATTTCTCAAAGGCCTCGGATTTGTGCTTCATTAAGAAGACATGTCCAAACCTAGAGAAATCATCTGTGAAAGTAATGAAGTATGAATAACCGCTTCGCGCATGTGTAGACATTGGACCACATACGTCACTGTGTATAAGTCCCAAGAGCTCGCTCGCTCTTACTCCGTGTCCAGTGAACGGAGTCTTTGTCATCTTTCCCATGAGACAAGATTCACAAGTGGCATAAGACTGGTACTCGAACGGATCCAAGTATCCTTCTTTATGTAACTTAGTCAACCGTGTCTCATTGATGTGACCCAGTCTACAATGCCATAAGAAAGCCTGATTTAATTCTGGAGACTTTCTTTTAAGTGTGTTCTGGACACTGAATATCTGAGCTTGATTCAATACGTATATACCATTATTTAATGTACCTGACCCAATCAGTGCTTGATTTAGGTGGATGTTTACTACATCGCTTACAAAAGCAAAATCATATCCTTCCTTAGAAAGTAAGGATACAGATATGATATTACAAGTCGCACCTGGTACATACAAACAGTCACGCAGAATCAATATCTGCCCAGTTGTCAGTCCTAGGTGATATTCCCCTACGGATACAGCATCCATGCTCATTCCGTTAGCAACCCTGAGAGTCATATCACCTTTCCTGATAACCCTACGGTTTCTCAGACCCTGTAACGAATTACAGATATGAGATCCTGATCCGGTATCCAATACCCAGGAAGTAGGGTTAACTGACAAACAGTTCTCAATTACAAACACACTCGAAGCCGAAGCCACAACATGCTTCGAATTCTGGCTACTGGCTTTACAAGCCCTGCAATCTTTCTGCCATAGTTCATTCCCGTTACAATAGGAACGTCCCTCTTTTACTATATCCAGTCCTGAAACTTTTGCCCTTGTTTTTCCTTTTTCTTCCCTGGTTTCTTTCAGGGTATGAGCAGAGGGCAGGGACTGTAGAATTAGGTCAGTACTTGACCCATTCTCCAACGTGGTCTCCAGGTCCGTGAGCTCAATATAGCTGGTCTCTGTAAGGACGTTGCCCCCTACAGATGACCCGACAGCCAACCTCGCTTGAAGCAATTCGTTCGAGGTCTCATATCTTGCGATAGAGATTGCTCTCCATATAAAACTTTGTTATGGAGGAAGATAGAAACTGAGTCCATCTTCTCGTGCTGCCTCTGGTTTGCACCATCAACTGAGGCTAAAACGAGGCACTTGGCTTTCGCACAATCCTTTTCCGATGTCCTGCGGATGTGAACATCCGTGACAGGGGAAACTGGACCTGAGACAGCAGGGTTTTGATTAGTTAAGAGGTGTTCCAGCTTGTCATGGGCAATGGACATCTGGACAGACCTTTGCCAGTCATAACAGTCAGGTTCAGTCATATTTTTATCTAGATGTAACCTAGGCGTGGTCACAGGGTCACTGCAATTAAGAGAGAGAAGAAGAAACACTCAGTATGATGCTCTTGCAAGTTTAGAGTGGTTTTTAGCTTGTCTAAACAGGATGGCTCCCACTATTTCTCGAATCCCTTCTCAAACCATAAAGGAAGAATTAGTCAGGATCAATCCCACCGCACAATACTTGCTTAACCGTTCAGCCAGGCCGGTTTCGGTACTTCGAGGGAGATTTTCCAACGCTGTCGCGAAGTTCCTTAATTAAAGAACCTCTTTTCCCTGGGGGCGTAGCCCCGCTAACACCTTTCTAGGCACCTACTAGGTTTATAGCATTGATCGATTAGTGAGAAATTTCCCGAGGAGTAGCATATACTCACAGTAGGATCGGGATCCAAATATCATTGCGTGACAAAACTGAAGGAATCCTACCAGAATCATCACACTCCAAATGGTATGCAGTGCTAGCAAGTTTCAGTTCTTTTGAAACTCCCGATGTGGATTTTTGCCCCATGCTCTTATGATCTTGAATAAGGCCAACAAATCATAAGTCACGTGTCAAGTTCTACCCGTCGTTGTCCAGGTTAATTTGAACCCATCCGTATATACCCTTGACTAAGGCCAACAAAGTAATACGACTGTCCCAAACCAACGCATCTATCTATGCAACATATGAATATCCACCAGCTACCAATCACTGTGCCTTGACTAAGGCCAACAAACACAGCTTGAATACTGTTGAATATTCATATGAAACGACGGAGGGCTACGAATGGTTTTTGCGAAACCGTGAACGTAGTGAACTTGATTTAGTCGATGGAACGAGATAGCTTTTAAATGGAGTGGCTCAAACTCCGCATTTTAAAAGTTTGTCTTTGAAAAGAACCGAGTGGTTTTTCGAAAATGTTCCAACGACTTATACTTGGTTTATTTTCTTGCATTAGTTCTTTTAATGCATGTTTTGCTTGCATTAGTTCTTTTAATGCGTGATATTCTTGCATTAGTTCTTTTAATGCGTCCCATCATTTAATCCTACCATTGCAGAAAACAACCAAAATATGACGTACGCTTATGCCATTCGCATTCGCCACTGGGCCCCGTCATTACCCGTTAGGTTACTTAACTAACGACAGAGCGGGGGCTGGGCTAGCGCGTCTGTAAAACATAAGCAACGCCTAAATAATATCATATATAGATATACTGCAATGATAAACATTTCAGATCACAGATGAATACATTGGATATACTAGGAATCTGTAATTCGTACGAGCCTGTAATGAAAGACAAATTACACGGTCGCGGTGAATAGCCAAAACCCCACCCAAGACCCCTACGGGTGCAGCAAACTACCCGCCAAGTATCCGAAGCGTAGTAACCTCCCTCATCTCCATGAGTAGGCCACTCGACACTTCGGCATACCCGGTAGTTTGTGCACCCCCTCCATGGGTCTATCCTAGGAGCAAAAACAGTAAAAAGAAATTATACAATGACGGCTACAACCCCGACCCGGTTGTGCGGCCATACAAATAATTATTACATCAATTTACAAATTTACATGAATTGAAAGAAAAGAAAACTCTCGTCTCACAACCCCCGGCTATTCACCCGCGGCAATCCAACATATTCATATCCACATTCCAGCAACATTACAGATCACAGATTTGTATAACCCCCACTAATCGACATATAGCGATTAGTAGACGTTCAATACAAATATCACATTACAGAAAAACCCGTTAGTTAAAGTCTTTTAGAAGTTCGATCAAAAATACGGATTTTCAGGACCCCAAAGTAAATTTTTCGTTCTGGAAAATCTGGGTTGAAAATATATATTCCAAAAATCCCAAAATACCCCCAGAATAACACTGCACCAAAGATTGACCTCGGCCGAGTCAACTCGGCCGCGGATCCGCGGCGGGAGCGTGCTCCCGCCGCGTTTCCGCGGCTCTTTGACTCGATCGTGGCTCCATCTTTGATGGTTATTCACACAAAAGCCTGAGCCGATTTTAGGTGTTAAAATAATCAATTTTTGAACAGTAAAAAAATCGACAGAAACTGCAAATTTTCGGGGTTCGTTTTCGGGACTTTTTCTTTGATCGATCTTCTAGTTACTTGCTAACAAGTTAGATAGAGTTTAACTAGGCTCTGATACCACTGTAAGTCCATGCTACCTCTCCCGGTACTTTCGGGAATGCGGAATTTGGTAAAAAACGATTTTTACGGAGGTGGTAACATGGACCTAAAACCCGGATCTTGGTTAAACATCTATCTAGCAACCTAACTACGAGTTTCTAGCTACTCGGTTAGGGGGTTATACCTAGCTTGTCTTGAACTCCTTCGTCTTCAAACTCCGATGGTAGTCCGGATTGGCTACTTCCCGTCGTCTCCGTACGCCGAAGATAGATCCACCTGAAAGCTCCAACCTTTAGCTCCTTCTTCGTTCTTTGAAGAAACTAGTTCACTTGGTTTGCTAAACCTAGTGAACTAGAATGAGTAGAGAAGAGTTTGTATGGGATTTTATCTATGGTTCTTGATTCTCAACTCATGAGACAAGAGAACCATAAATCAAGAGAGGGAGCAAGAGGTTGAGGGTGAGAGCAAAACAAGAGAGCTCAAGAACAAGAGAGAGAATGAGCAAGAAGGAATGAGGCTCTCTTTTGTCTTTCACCCTCTCATAATCCAAAGCAATGATCACACATCATACCAATCAAGTGTTATGTGATGGTTGAAGCAACCATAACCATATCATTTCATGCACTTATTTTGCACAAAAGAGCAAGCAAGCAAAAGTCTTTGCCATGAAATGATAGCTATGGTTATCATGATGGTCAACTAGTCAAGCCTAGTCAACCGGTCAACAAAGTCAACAAGTCAACAAAAGTCAACAAGTCAACAAAGTCAAAAAGTCAACAACCATATCACCATAATACTTAATCAATATAATTGTTAATCTCATATCATATTCTCATTAGGGTTGATCAAAAAGTCAATAGTCAACGGTCAACTGTCAACAACCCTAATGAGAATCCGCTGCCTCTGTCTCCCTGTCAGCTGTGCATACACACCCGCATCCGCGTTCCGAGGAACACGAATGCAAACTGGATAAATCCAATCCCATAAGGTACACTAGGATCTGGCTTAAACCAAAGCCTGCTAGTGTAAACTGTCCGGACACTGTACGTGCATAAGTGCACGGATGTGACCGAACCCTGTCGCAAAACCATGCGACCTGTCGCAAAACCATGCGACCTCTACTCTTTTGCCTAAAGGCGAAAAGCTTTCTGTGTGGGACTCTAAAGACTCGACACTACGCTGGCAGTGGGTTTAACCACAGACCGCAAGCGGCACTAGCTGTGCGTAACGGTCCCCAGGTAATGCCGATAAGAAGACCGACGAGGCGAAACCCATCTGAACTCCTACTGAGCCTGAGTGTGGCATTCTCCGTACAGTCCGGTCTTTTCGTCTGATACATCGCATGGCGGGCCTAGGGGGCGGTAAACGCCAGTCCCCCAATAGCGGTACAAGTCGTGTCGGAGCGAAGCCCAAAACACCCTGAGATAACACTGGAAGCCTACCAGTATATCTCGATTGCCCTGGCCAGGGACTACTCGTGTAATGGCTCTCCTAGACACAGCGCGATGTCAACCCCCAATACCGGGAGAGACGAATCCTGTCTAACCGTCACTGCCTCCAAGTGCTTCGGGACTGCACCCAACCACTACCTGTTTGCATGACTCCTTTGAGCCGTGGTAGGGTAGTGATCAAAGCACAGTGGGAACACACTCGAGGCGAAGTGACAGTGTCAAGTCAGCGAACTAAGCTGTACTCATGTCACCTGGGAACTGATAACTGACGATAGGCATAATACCAACTAGTCAGTTCCCGACGAGTCCTGTCCAGTGTACTCGTAACCCAACGAGCATCCGCATACTATCTCAAGTACGACGTACTAACGGCTGTGGGACAGACCGTCTCCCACACTGGGATGAGAAGCGCATGCGCTAGTCTACTCCGGAGTATCGATGCCCTGTTTCGATAGTCCTGCGACTAGGGACCTGCATAAGGATGTGCTTATAGATTACCCAGCCCCACTAGTGTGTCTGCCATCACATCGCTGGTAATCAAGCAAAGATCCTAAGGGCTCTACTAATGTGTATAGGCGATATAATAAAATAAACACATGTACACATTGAAGTAGAAACAAACCAAGTAGCATACTACTATTTTGAGCAAGATTGTATATACAAGGTGAATATCCCAAGCTTCCATTAAGTAATATACAAGCTAGTATGATACAGTAATGGCCTCTAGGGCATATACACTAACAGGGATTACCCCGCGGTGGAGTGCTCGAGTAGACGGGTTCTAGAGGGCAACGGGCCCGCATCTCATGGCATTTAAACGGAGGGTGCCTTACTCTAGAAATGGCAGGCTATTCGCCGCACACGCAGGGGGTTATAGGATGACCCACGGAGGGGCTCTCAAGTTACCGAATTCCGTGAAGTGTTGGGTGGCCCATTCACTTTGTTGATTGGGGTTTCCTCACTTCTGGGATTGGCGGGTAACTTGCCGCACTCGTAAGGGTCTTGGTTATACATTGCACTGGCCATCCACACAACCGGGAAACGTCTGGTTTCATTTGCGTCTCAAAGGAAACCCAGGACTCCATGATTACCCGTTGTTCTGTATTACTTATCGCACTTCTGTGATGTTGCTTATATCATGCCTGGGACGAATGTTATATATATATTTATATATACTAGTAGCTGTTGTATATGTTTTGGATCCGCGCTAGTCCAGCCCCCGCTCTGCCGTTAGTTAAGTAACCTAACGGTGCATGACGAGGTCCCGTGGCGAATGCGGATGGTATATACGTACATTGTATTCCGTTCTTTTCTGGTGTGATATGGATTAATTGATGGGACTGCGTTAATTTTGATTAATGCAAGGAAAAATAAACCTAAATGATGTTGTTGGAACAAATTTTTAAAAACAGACATTACAGACGTTTCCTTTTGCTTTGCACAGCGGTATTCGATTCTGAATATCCAGTATCTCATTCGACGAGGCATGAGCCGAGATCCCTTAATGGGGAGTGACCTCTTGGGCAAAAGTTTGTGTCTTTGTAATAACTTCACTATAGTCGATTCTTTTGCTTTGCATCATGGTATTCAGTTAGGAATATCCTGCACCTTATTCGATGAGGAAAGAGCCGAGATCCCTTCACAGGGAGTGACCTCTTTAGCAAAAGTTTACGTCACTATATATTTGTAAAACCGCTCGAGTTCCTTCAACGATATCAAGTTCATTACGCTAAAGGTTTTCCGTTAGAAACCAGCTGTAGCCCTCCGTCGTTTCGAATAAGTAGCATATAGTATTCATGCAGTGTTTGTTGGCCAATGTCAAGACATCGTGAATGGTAGCTTTGTATTTCTTATCCGTAGCATAGAAAAATGCATTGGTTTAGGACAGTCATACCACTTTGTTGGCCAAAGTCAAGGGTGTGTACGGGTGGGTATAAATTAATCTGGATAATGATGGGTAGAACCTGACTTGCGTGTTATAATTTGTTGCCCAAAGTCAAGGTCATAAGCGCTAGGGGCAAAAACCACATCGGGAGTTTCAAATAAACAGGAAACTTTCCAGGCATGCGCATATCTTCTGGAGTGTGGTGACTTGAGTGGCTTCCATCAAGTAATCATGCGATGATAGTTGGGTCTCGATTCCCATTGATGAGTAGGTATTACTCCTCGGCTGATTTTCATCTGATCCCGACTAATTCTCCTTTAAGGGTTTGAAAGAGAATTCGAGGAAACAGTGGGAGCCATCCTTATTAGATAAAGTGATTAACCAATCTAATCTAGGTAAGAGTGCACACTAAGTGTTTCTTTTCTCTCTCTATCTCTCTCTCTTTGGCAGCGACCATGACCCGACCTTAAACTAAAACTCATGAACCAAGTTAACCGAACCTTCTTAAACACTTTGGATTTAGGATTGTCATTAAGTCGCATATATCCATGTCTCTCCTACTTTCCCTTTGCATTTTTTCAGAACACTCTGTATCACTATGAAGATCCATATTGCTTGGATATTCCATTGTATAGTTACATGCGAACTCGAAGAAACTTGTTTCTGTTCGAGGATGGATTCCGGTTCTAGAAAAATTGAAAAGGATTATTAAGTTGTCTTTTCTTTTTACCTTCTCTCAGGTTGTGAGAGCTTCTAGCATTAGGAGAGTACACCTATAAGGCTTATTGGATAGTCTTCTTCCAAACCTTAGGCAGATTCCGAAAGGTAGGGAAGGAAGAAAACCAATTAACCTGAGTGTGGTGTACAGAAGGTAATAAGTAAAGACATATAAAGGGATTAGAGTGAGGGCAAGGCAAATTGCGATTACTATCATTCAAGCTGCGTATACCCATGCCACTCCTACTTCCCCTTTGCATTTCTCTAGAACACTTCGTATCACTAGGAAGATCCATATTGCTTGGATATTGCATCGTATAGTTACATACGAACTCGAAGGAACTTGTTTCAGTTCGAGGATGGTTTCCGGTTCGGGAGAAATTGAATAGGATTATTCAGTTGTCTTTTCTCTTTACCGTCTCTCAGGTTGTGAGGGCTCCTAGTATTAGGAGAGTACACCTATTACGCTTATTGGATAGTCTTCTTCCAAACCTTAGGCAGGTGCCGAAAGGTAGGGAAGGAAGAAAAACCAATTAGCCTATGTATGGTGTACAGAAGGTAAGAAGTAACGACATATAAAAGGATTGGAGTGAGGAAAGGAAATATACGGTTACTGTCATGAATCTGGATAGTGGAAGAGGCATTACTAGGAATACCCGGCCACCCCTTCGAAATATTTTCATGTTTCACTTTTACTGTGCGGTGTTAATTGAAAACTGTTTTCCCCATTAGATTCTCACTTCTGGCTATGTATTTACTAGACTTGATTTTCACATCTGTATGGCGTTACAGAGGCTGAGTGGGAGTATGATATAAGGAATTGGGTGATTAGATCCTCAATATATTAGAATTCTTTGTAATTGGTGATGTTTGAGGAAATCACCTGGGTTTTTCCTGACGGCAAATATTTGGTTTTGAATATCCGCTGTAGTGCACCAATTTGAAACTGATATATCTGTACGTTTATTTTATAAAGAGAGATATAAATTTTTCAAATTATGTCTATGACATTTACCTATATCAGTCAATGGTTAGGTAAGGTGTATTCAACAACGGTGTAATTCTTCTTAACCATAGCACAGTATTCAACATACGACGCACAGGGTTTGAGTTATTACACTCAGAGGACTTATACAAAGTATTGTATGTTGTCCGATGTCCATTAGGACAAAGGGGTTGGTACTCGTACTATATTCTGTTTACTCATGACTTCTCTAATTTTAGACAAGTATTTCGTTCAAGTACAAGGTCTAAATTTTGAGAAGTTATAGGTATAAGAATAAAGAAGAGAACCATATGTTGCAAGTATCAGGATTCTTCGAGGTGATCGAAGATGTAGATACTTATGCTAGGTATTCCGTTGTAAGTAATAGTTTTGAGAACTTGCTTCTCTTTCAGGTTACTCATACGTGGGTGCATTCCTTAATGAGTAATGCTACTTGGCCTCCTTCCATTTAGTCGATATGCACTAGAAACAGCTGCATGATTTTTGAATCTGGTTCCAATTAAATTAGTGCCTTTGTTTCTATATTAGATATAGAATGGATTCATATCTTAACGATGTTAAGGTATATGGAGTCGTCCAGCTTATGCTTAAAATCATAATCCGGATAAACTCAAGGCACGTTTTGTAAGTCCGCGGCGGCGCCCCGGCTGTCGATCCGACGCCGGAAACGCGGAAACAAAAATTTTGCAGACTAGGAAACCGGCACCACCGCGCACTTTTCACCCGGATCGGGCCATTAACCTAGCAACTAGCAAACTAGAAAAGAGTAGAGAAGCTATACCGAGCGATCCGTGTCCTCCGGTCTTCGTCTCGACTCCGATCTTCCGCGAAATCCTCGTCCGTCACCTCCTTGTCGAAAAGGGCACCACGTAGCCGAATTCTTTTACGGGCTCCCACCTCTAGACCGAGGCAACTCGGGCGCGAAGTTGGCTAGCCGACGCGTCCAAGGGATGCTGTAGAATAGTGTAGTAGCCATGTCTCTTTGGGGTTTATAAGGTTGCCATTGATGGAGGGATCAAGAACTTTGGAAGAAGAATGGTGTATATTTTTCAAGCATGAAAAATGAGAGATGTATATTTCCTCCCACTCAAAAATCAACCTCTCCCTCTCTTGCAATGTGGCCGGCCCTCTCTCCTCAAGAAGAAGATTGGAGAGAGAAAAAGGACATCTCAATCTATGAAGAAAAAGAATGAAAACAATATATAAAATGGTCACACCAAAATCTAATCCAAATCCCTTCACAAAACCATCATGAAAAAGGCAATGGAAAAGACAAGAAAAGAATCTCATCATGATGCTAGTCTCATCATAAAGCCACAAATGCAAGAAATCCCCTCACAAGTAAGTTAATTGCAAACTTGCAATTAACCCCCTCCAACGAAAAGTCCGGTCGTGAAGGAACAAAGAAAAACCGGCCGGAACGGAATGTAAACTGGCAATTTCAGAAAACCGATCCCGTAATAAATTACAGGAAAACCCCACTACTGCAAATACATGCCCGCATTTGTCTTCCCACCGAACACAAATGCAAAGAGACAAAACTACACTATCTAATACTAGGATCCAGCTTAAGCCAAAGCCGGCAAGTAAAATCCGTCCGATCACGATCTGTGCAATACCGCACGTATCTGATCGAACCCTGCCATATCTCCATACGGCCTCTACAGCGTTTCGCCCGTAACATGAGTAACTGTGTGTGTGGTGGATTCTAAAGACTCGTCGATACTATGGCTGTGGATTTAACCACCAGCACGTCAGAGGTATAAGCCAATACGTGATGGGCTACCAAGTATTGACCAAAAGGGATGTCGATGAGCGAACTCATCCTGACACCCTACTGAGCCTGTTAGTGACAATATCCGTACAGTCCGGTCCGTTCGTCTAAGAGTATCGCATGGCGGGCCTAGGGGGTTGGTAAAGTCAGACCCCCAAAAGCGGTACAAGTCGTGTCGGAGTGAAACCCAGAACACCCTGAGATACTACTGGAATAGCTACCAGCAAATCTCCTGCCTTGGCCAAGGACTTTTCATGTTCTGGCTCTCCTAGACACAGCGCGACCTCACCCTCAATACCGGGAGAGACGAACCCCTGCAGATCCGCTCACTGCCTCCATGTAGCTCGGGACTGTACCCAACTAAAACCTGTTTGCAAGACTCCTTTGAGCCGTGGTAGGGTAGTAATCAAAGCACAGTGGGAACTCACACGAGACAAATGACGATCTCAGGTCGATGAACTAATCTGTACACATGTCACCAGGGAACTGCTATCTGACGTCGGAAATAATACCAACTAGCAGGTTCCCGGCGAGTCCTGTCCGGTGTACTCATAACCCAATGAGCACCTGTATACATCTTAGGTGAACCAACTGACACCAGTGGCTTGTGAGACCGGCCACCGCCCATCGTCGGGGTCTCGACTGTATACACTAGTCTACTCTGGAGAATCGATGCCCTGTCTCGAAACTCCCACGACTAGGGACCTTTTAAGGATGTGCTTATAGACTCCAGCTCTCAGGTATATGATTGCCCTCATACTGCTGGTAGCCAAGCAAGAATCCTAGGGGCTCTATCAACGTGTAATAGCGAATCGTAAGGTCACCTAAAGCAGTACACGATGATAAAGATAAACCAGATAGCATACTATCATCTCGAGTAAGACTGTCCTACCGGAACAGGTCCTCCCTCAATCATTGCAATCACGTTCCTGTGATCCAATAATTGACTTTGGGGGCACTATCTCCAACAATCTCCCACTTGCACTCAAAGCTAATTATTGCGATGTCGCATACTCACAGCCCGTGTGATACCGAACACCCAACTCCTCTACTAGTCAGTCTCACAAAGCTCGTTTGCGAAACTATTGCGTTCGAGGAATAACCTCAGTGAGTAGATCCGCTCTGGTGTTTCTTTCTATGTCTCTCTTTATCTCAAGTTCGTGGAGAAAGCCATCTCCCGAAATGAGCAATACCTGTCTTAGAGTGTCTGGATGTTTGATGGGACCTAGCTCATAAATGAACTCCAAATCCAAACTTCTTAGACTGTATCGTCAACTGAACTTAATCAGTATCCTGCGCCATCCTTCCCTCAGTATCCGCCTGGACCACATGTCCAAAATACTGCCCCTCGTCAGAGAGAAAACTATAACTCTGATAGTCACTCTGCCATCCAGGTCACCGTGGAAGCCTGGAATGATAACCGTCTCCTATAGGAGGCTGCCATTATCAATTCCCTAGAACATCAACTTATGTTCTAAAACTGCTTCCGTCTGTTTCTCCAGGATTGGATGAATATCAACTTATTGCATCTACTGCAAGAACAACATCTGGTGTGGTACTTGACATCTCATGATTGACTCAATTGCCTAAGCAAGTGATCTGCCAATCATGCACATCCCTCTCCCTTTTAGTCTGTAAGACACCTTTAGAGAGGGTGACTCCATCACCTGCAGGTATACTACCGTGTCAGGAGTCGTCCATTCTAAATACTGATAGAATGCTGTCTAAGTACTCATATTGGGAAACCACCCAAATCTAGATCTAAAACCATAGATCTTGTGACCAGAATGTCTGATATAATATCCAAGTCCTGTGTGGAGAAACTACTGTGTGACGACCAAAGTATAACCGATCGTAGTATAGGAATATCACTTCCTACTATGTGTATGTCATCAAATACCAGGACATCACACCCTACTACCTTCTTAACAGATCCATCCCCTATTCTGATGAAGTCAAGCCTATGACTGTCACATCAGAAATAGATGATCTATCTCCGCTATATCTACTTTATTCTATAAATAGACATAAGCCTGATGTCCACCAATGCTTCCGCTGCTCCCACTGACTACGACAACCCTTTGGCAGAGTCATATAGACGTACACTTCTAAACTAGTTTAGAACGACGCTATACTCATCCTCCTGCCGGGTCTCACAGTCTGGAGCAACAGCAATGGCAAGTCTGGGTAAACAAGAACCTCTCTGCCACCGTCCTTGAGCATACCGAAGTACCTCTCGGGTGCCTGAGGTTACCCACCATATGTACGGAGTGGCCAATGGAATGTCAAACCAGATTGAATCTTTAGGTTCTTTATCAAATCTTCAGTAATCGTTTGCGGTTCTGGAATCACTTCCAGTTCTACCATACTCCCACTACTGTTTTCTGAAAAAATCCATTTTTGTTAAAACTGTGGCGAGTCAAGAACAATATCACTATTGATCTTCCAGATGGTAGAAAGTCAACCCTCGTCATAGCCCGGGTCAACCCACAAACAACCATTACAGAAACGTGCCTTAAGTCATCCCGAGTCTGGTTTTAAGCATAAGCTGGATAACTTCCCGTATCTTAACAATGTCAAGATATGAACTGTTCTATATCCAAGAAACAGAGGCACTGATTTAATTGAACCAGATTCAAATCATGCAGCTGTCTCCAGTGCATGTTAACTAAATGGAAGAGAGGCCGATCGGCGTTACTCAACTTAGGAATGCTTCCAATTATGAGTAACCTGAAAAAGAAGAAAGTTCTCTTAATCATTACTAACAACTGAATACCATACACAAGTATCTACATCTTTGATCACATTGAAGAATCCCGATACTTGCAATACCTTGTTCTCTACCTTATTCTTATACCTATAACTCCCCAAAACATAGACCTTGTATTTCTACGAAACACATGTCTAAGAACTAGAGAAGTCATGAGTAAACATAATATAGTACGAGGACCAACCCCTCTGTCCTGATGGACACTGGACAATATACAATACTCTGTATAAGTCCTGTGAGTCTAACAACTCATTCACTGTGTGTCGTAGGTTGAAAACTGTACTTATAGTTGAGAAGAATTACACCGCTGTTCAATGCTCCTTACCTAACCATCTACTGATATAGGTAAATGTCACGGACATAATTTCAAAAAGGAATATCTCACTCTATGAAAATAGACGTACAGATATATCAATTTGAAATTGGTGCATAACAACGGATATTCAAAACCAAATATTTGCCGACCGGAAAACAACCCAGGCGACTTCCTCAAATATCACCAATTACAACGAATCCCGATATAATGAGGATGGTCACCTAATTCCCAATAACTTACTCGCACTCATCATCTGTAAAACCAAACAGCCGAGAGAATCTAACCTGGTAAATACATACCCCGGAGCAAATGTCTAATTGGGAAATCAGTTTTTCTTTTAACAGTACACAGTGAAACTGAAACATTGAAATGTTTCGATGGGGTATCCTGGTATTCCTAGTAATGCCTCTTCCATTATCAAGATTCACAACTGTAACCGTATATCTCTTTGCCATTTCACCAAATCCCTTTATGTTTCTTTAGTCATTACCTTCTGCACACCCCTTTAGGCCAAATGGTTTTCTTCCTTCCCTACCGTTCGGCACCAGCCTATGGTTTGGAAGAAGACTATCCAATAAGTATAATGGGTGTACTGTCCTAATCCTAGGAGCACTCACAATGCGAGAGAAGATGAAGATAAAAGACAACTGAATGAACTTAATTCCTATTTCTCCTGAACCATGATCCATCCCCGAACTAGAACAAGTTCCTTTCGAGTTCGTATATAACCATACGATGGATTATCCAATAAACTTGGGATCTTCGTAGTGATACGGAGTGTCCTGGAGAAATACAAAGGTGATTTAGGATTGGCGAAGAAATACTTGGTTTGGTCGTGAATAGCAGTCGCAATTTACTTTGCCCTCTTACTAATCCCTTGCTTTGTCTTAACTTAATACCTTCTGTACACCATTTAGGCTAATTGGTTTTCTTCATTCCTTACCGGTCGGCACCTGCCTATGGTTTGGAAGAAGACTTATCCAATTTGCGTAATAGGTGTACTATCTCCTAAACCAAGGAGTACTCGCAACCTGAGAAAAAGTAAAATGAAAATACAACTGAATAGTCCTATTCGTTATCTCCAAAACCAGAAACCATCCTCGAATAAATCCCTTCGAGTTCGTATATAACCATACGATGGTTTTGTCCAATGGAAGTGGACGTTCGTAGTAATACGGGGTGTCCTGGAGAAAAGGGTAAAAGTAGGAGTGGCAATGAGGTCTACAACTCTGACAATCCAAAAGCCAGTGTTAAGAAGGTTCGGTCAACTTGGTCACTGAGTCATAGTCTAGGGTCGGGTCAATGGTCGCTGCCAAAGAGAGAGAGAAAAGAAACACTCGGCGTGCACTCTAACCTAGATCAGAATGGTTATCACTTTATGTAATCTGGAAACCTCCCACTGTAACGTCAAATTCTTCCCTAAACCTGAAAGAAGAATTAGTCGGGATCACCCGAGGAGTAAACCAACTCATCAGTGGGAATCGGGATCCAACTATCATCGCATGATAACGTGACGGAATCCACTCACGTTATCACACTCCAGAAGGTATGCGCATATCTGGCAAGTTTCAATTCTTTTGAATCTCCCGATGTGGATTTCTGCCCCATGCTCTTATGACCTTGGCGTGAGGTCAAAATATCATAAGTCACATGTCAAGTTCTACCCATCATTATCCAGGTTAATTTGAACCCACCCGTACATACCCTTGACGAAAGCCAAAATAGTAGTACGACTGTCCCAAACCAACGCATCTATCTATGCTACAGATAAATATCCGGCAGCTACCAATCACTATGCCTTGGCGTGAGGTCAAAATACATAGCTTGAATACTACCGAATATTTAACTGAAATGATGGAGGGCTACGAATGGTTTCTGGCGAAAACCTTTAACGTAAGGAACTTGATATCGTCGAAGGAACGGATAGTTTTATAAAAAAATATAGTGACGAAAACCTTTGCTAAAGAGGTCACTCCCGGTGAAGGGATCTCGCCTCTTTCCCCATAGAATGAGGTGCAGGATATTCCAACTAAATACCACGATGCAAAGCAAAAGTAATCGGCTATAGTGATGTTATTGCCCTGACGCAAACTTTTGTCCAAGGGGTCACTCCCGGTGAAGGGATCTCGGCCCTTGCCTCGTCGACTGAGGAGCAGGATATTCCAACTGAATACCACTGTGCAAAACAAAAGAGAACGCCCTTGCAATAACAGCTTTTTGAAAAAGTGTTCCAACAACATCAGAATAGGTTTGTTTATCTTGCATTGATCCGAATCAACGCAGTCCTATCAATTGATCACACCACAAAGAACGAAAATATACTGACGTACGTATATGCCATCCGCATTCGCCACTGGGTCCCATCATCACCCGTTAGGTTAGCTAACTAACGACAGAGCGGGGACTGGACTAGCGCGGATGCAAAACATATACAACATCTACCAGTATATATAATATATAATTTTCGCTCAAGGCGTGATAAAAAATGCAGCATCACAGAAATGTACAGCTTCACAGAACAAAACAGATATCCGGGATCCCCGGGTTTCACAGAGCCGCTGAAACCCGACGTTCCCCTGGTCGTGTGGATAGCCTGGGCAATGAGATCCTAGACCCCTACGGGCGCGGCAAGTTACCTGCCAAAACCTGAAGCGAGGCAGCCCCCTTCAGCAACGTGAATGGACCACCCGGCACTTCACGGAATCCGGTAACTTGGGCACCCCTCCTGGGTCAATCCTATACCCCCTATGAGTGCGGCGAATAGCCCGCCAATTCTAGAGTGAAGCACCTTCCATCTCAACGCCATGAGATCTGGGCTCGTTGCCCTGTAGAACCCGGCTATCCGTGCACCCCTCCGCGGGGTAATCCTAGTACAGAAAGTAAAATATACATACAACGGGTACATCGACCGCAACCTGGTCGTGCCCCAAAAAAAATACAAACAGGCAGTGACGGCAGTCCATATGTCGGACGCTCGCCCCGCAATATCAAATGTACATATAAAACAAAACTGTACTACCAATGCAACCAGGCTATCCCCCATGACCAATCCGCAACATCACAGCAACACACAGAACATCAACGTGAATGTCACGTTCGCAAATCCGTCTAACCGGGCTATAGCAGTTAGACGGGATTTACCGATCAAGTGACATTCACGGTCGCAGATATAATGAAAATACTATGAACTAGCATGTTTAAAATATCCGATCGAACAAATTTTATCAAGTGGGCCCCCAAGCAATACTGTAGCACTTACAGAAAATCTGGGCCCAAAAATAATATCCCAAAACCCATAATTCCAAGTCTAGAGCCCTTTGGAAAAATTTGGCATGCTGATCATATAAAAGCGTGGCGGAACCGCGGCCCAGGCATGGGTTTGGCCGCGGTTCCGCGGCGGTATGGAGCGATCTCGCGACCAAATTTTCACAGAATTCTTAGATTGTCATGCACAGTATTCTGAAACAACCTGAAAAATTTTTGGAGCAGAAAAAATTTCGACAGAAGCACGATGCGTTGGAAAATACGGTTTTTGGGGATTTTTGTTCGATCGAGTTCCAAACATACAAGAGCAAGCTAGGCATGGTTAATGGCGTGGCTCTGATACCAATGTAAGTCCGCGGCGGCGCCCCGGCCGTCGATCCGACGGCGGAAACGCGGAAATTTTTTTTTTGCAAACTAGCAAACCAGCACCACCGTGCACTTTTCACCCGGATCGGGCCATTAACCTAGCAACTAGCAAACTAGAAAAGAGTAGAGAAGCTATACCGAGCGATCCGTGTCCTCCGGTCTTCGTCTCCACTCCGATCTTCCGCGGAATCTTCGTCCGTCACCTCCCTATCGAAAAGGGCACCACGTAGCCGAATACTTTTACGGGCTCCCACCTCTTGACCGAGGCAACTCGGGCGCGAAGTTGGCTAGCCGATGCGTCCAAGGGATGCTGTAGAATAGTGTAGTAGCCATGTCTCTTTGGGGTTTATGAGGTTGCCATTGATGGAGGGATCATGAACTTTGGAAGAAGAATGGTGTATATTTTTCAAGCATGAAAAATGAGAGATGTATATTTCCTCCCACACAAAAATCAACCTCTCCCTCTCTTGCAATGTGGCCGGTCCTCTCTCCTCAAGAAGAAGATTGGAGAGAGAAAAAGGGCATCTCAATCTATGAAGAAAAAGGATGAAAACAATATATAAAATGGTCACACCAAAATCTAATCCAAATCCCTTCACAAAACCATCATGAAAAGGCAATGGAAAAGACAAGAAAAGAATCTCATCGTGATACTAGTTTCATCATAAAGCCACAAATGCAAGAAAGCCCCTCACAAGTAAGTTAATTGCAAACTTGCAATTAACCCCCTCCAACGAAAAGTCCGGTCGTGAAGGAACAAAGGAAAACCGGCCGGAACGGAATGCAAACTTGCAACTTCAGAAAACTGATCCCATAATAAATTACAGGAAAACCCCACTACTGCAGATACATGCCCGCATTTGTATTCCCACCGAACACAAATGCAAAGAGACAAAACTACACTATCTAATACTAGGATCCGGCTTAAGCCAAAATCGGCTAGTAAAATCCGTCCGATCACGATCCGTGCAATACCGCACGTATCTAATCGAACCCTGCCATATCTCCATACGACCTCTACAGCGTTTCGCCTGAAACTTGAGTAACTGTGTGTGTGGTGGACTCTAAAGACTCGTCGATAATATGGCTGTGGATTTAACCACTAGCACGTCAGAGGTATAAGCCAATACGTGACGGGCTACCAGGTATTGACCAAAAGGGATGTCGATGAGCGAACTCATCCTGACACCCTACTGAGCCTGTCAGTGACAATATCCATACAGTCCGGTCCGTTCGTCTAAGAGTATCGCATGGCGGGCCTAGTGGGTTGGTAAAGTTAGACCCCCAAAAGCGGTACAAGTCGTGTCGGAGTGAAGCCCAGAACACCCTGAGATACTACTGGAATACCTACCAGCATATCTCCTTCCTGGGCCAAGGACTTTTCATGGTCTGGCTCTCCTAGACACAGCGTGACCTCACCCCGAATACCGGGAGAGACGAACCCCTGCAGATCCGCTCACTGCCTCCATGTGGCTTGGGACTGTACCCAACTAAAACCTATTTGCACAACTCCTTTGAGCCGTGGTAGGGTAGTAATCAAAGCACAGTGGGAACTCACACGAGACAAATGACGATCTCAGGTTGATGAACTAATCTGTACACATGTCACCAGGGAACTACTATCTGACGTCAGGTATAATACCAACTAGCAGGTTCCCGGCGAGTCCTATCCGGTGTACTCATAACCCAATGAGCTCCTGTATACATCTTAGGCGAACCAACTGACACCAGTGGCTTGTGAGACCGGCCACCGCCCTTCGTCGGGGTCTCGACTGTATACACTAGTCTACTCTGGAAAATCGATGCCCTGTCTCGAAACTCCCACGACTAGGGACTTTTTAAGGATGTGCTTAAAGACTCCAGCTCTCACGTATATGATCGCCTTCATACTACTGGTAGTCAAGCAAGAATCCTAAGGGCTCTATCAACGTGTAATAGCGACTCGTAAGGTCACCTAAAGCAGTACACGATGATAAAGATAAACCAGATAGCATACTATCATCTCGAGTAAGACTGTCCTATCGGGACAGGTCCTCCCTCAATCATTGCAATCACGTGCCTGTGATCCAATAATTGACTCTGAGGGCACTATCTCCAATAATTTTCAGTAATGGCAGTTTATGGGTTATCCTGGGCTTTGACGAGGGTTAACATTCTACCATTTGTAGGATCAATAGTTATATTATTCTTGACCCGCCACCCATTTTAGTAAAATGAATTCTTTTCAGAAAACTTTAGTCAGAGTATGGTAGAACTAGAAGTGATTCTAGAGCCACAAACGATTACTAAAAATTTAGAAGAACCTTAAGATTCAATTGGATTCGACAATCCATTAGCCACTCCGCAGATTTGGTGGGTAACCTCTGCCACTCGAGAGGTACTTCGGTCTCCACAAGGACGATGACAGGGAGGTTTTTGATTATCCAAGCTTGCCACTACTGCTGTCCTAGACTATGAGATTTGGCAGGTGGATGAGTATAACGTCGTTCTAAATTAGCTTTAGAAGTGCACCTGTATATGACTCTGCCAGAGGGTTGTTATAGTCAGTGGGAGCAGCGGAAGTATGGTGGACAAGTAGCTTATGTCTATTTATTGACTGAAGCAGGTACAGCGGAGATAGATCTTCTATTTTTGATGTGACAGTCATAGAGTTTGACTTCATTAGAACAATAGATGGACCTAGTAAGAAGGTAGTAGGGAGTGATGTCCTGGTATTTAGATGAAATGCACTTGATAGGAAGTGATATTCCTATACTACGGTCGGTTATATTGTGTTTGTCACAAGGTGTTTTCTCCACATAGTATCTGGATAAAATATCAGGGATTCTGGTCATTAGATGTCACGACCCACAATGGCACATGACTGGCACTTGAATCATGTGAAGTCTATAGGACCCCACCTAATTCAAGTAAGCCAAAAGCCCAGAAATCTAAGCTTTTTATGGAAAATAGTGGAGGTGAAGTTTTGAAATAAGGTTTAACGAAATCAGGTACCTTTTTTAAATATACAAGTAATGATATATGAAAACACAGTCTTTGTATCTAACTTGAAAAAATTTTCGTTATTGAAAATTTGGGCAGCATCTTCTTTGTATATTTTAACCCGAAAACGATACAAGCAATATAATAAAAGGCATCCCCAAGCGGGAGCTAGCTCTTCGCCAAATGGCGGAATAACCACACAAGATAAAATCAATATACAACGCCGAAGGGCGAGGATCAAGCTCAGAAAGAAAGTAAAGAACTCAACAACATCAAGGAAGCCAGAAAACCATAATTATGCAAACGCGTGACTCTAAGGTCGAAAGAATAAACAACTGTGCTTTTCTAGGTCTACTAAATACACAAGTCTGATAGATGGAGCTTACTAGATACACTGAAATAAATAAAAGTACAACGGTGGTCACGATTTAAGTGAACCCACCCACCAAAGCAATCACCCGGAAGAAAGTGAAGTGCCAGCAAGTCGCTATGGAACCTGTACGGCAAAACCTGCAAGAAACTGTGGCACAACGGGGATGAGTTGCCAACTCGTGAGTACAAGACATCACCGAGCAGAAATCGAAAGTATGACTATCTCCTAGGTCATACTGCAATGTCGTCATAATATAACCTGAAACATCTTATACTGGCAAGGGTAATCATGTAAACATAAGTGTAATACCAAGTGCTCGTGTCAGTGCCTCAAGTAGCAACATGTCACGTATATGATGTACGAATGCCTTAAGAATGAAAGCAGAATACATTTTGTACGAGAAAACTGTTTTCTTATCTCAGTAAGATTTTAGTGTAAAAAAAACCGAAGTATCATCAATGAAATCGACAGAAAATCTGTGTCAAGCATCGACACAATATATATATATATATATGTATCACAATATCTCAATGTCTCAATATCTAAATATCTCAATATCTCAATATCTCGGGCTCCGTCAGTCCGGATCGACCGATATCATCAAATCTCACGACTAAGTCGATATCCTCCGGATATTCGCCGCGTCAAAATAACTGGTCGGTAGTGCTCCGTTGTCGGGCACAACGCCTTCATCTGCGACCATCTTGTCCCGAGGTACCGTACGGAGTCCACCATGCATGCACCCGCAGACGGTTCCTCCTCGAATCAGGTGTATAATACCGCTCAAGAACCGAAATAACTCATTGTGGACACCACTCACCTCATACCACGAGAAAACCGTAAATTTCTATTTTTAGAAATGATAATGAGTTTATAAAATCCTTGCGGTTTCTCCAAATCCAGAAATCTTATGGAAAGTCCGAAATCCAAAATCGAGAGTCAATAAACAGTGAATTACCGGCACAAAGCCCCATAATATTGCATGATAAATGAATATACACATGCATGGGTATCTAAGTAAAGAATGCAATATCTAAACTTGCATAGTAATGATATATTGGAACTATCAACTAGTAAGTTATATCAATTAAGTAATATTCCTTAAAGTGTACGTGACATGGCAATTACCGATGATGTGTGTGAGCCGGTAAGCAAGTGATCGTGGACATACGCATCATCGGTAATGGTGCTGGTGTTCTAACAAACGAGATCATAATAGTTAAGGAAACACATGTATAAACATGCAATGCAATGAGAACATGAATATAACGGAGAATGAATAGTAAACGCAACATTAAAGAATATATATTTCTATATACGAGTCATACATTTTTGGCATTTGAAATAGCACGAATCGTGGTCTCTAGAAAATAGGGGTTGCGGTGTTTTTAATAAAAGGTACGTCATTTGAAAGATCCGTAATATCTCTGGGGTTGTCCTTTGAAAATACTCACAATTCGTTAGTTTTTGAAAATAGGTATGACTCGAGCCTGGTCTAACAACTTCCTAATCAACTAAAAGACTAAACTAAGGAACTAGTCAAAAGGGTAAGAAATCCACCTAAATTCTGAGTCGGTATACCTAGTAGTCGGCGATCCAGTCTCATAGCGTCACGTACAGTATAATACATATTACGACATTCTCGAGTTAAGAGTGTGGATCACTCATCAAATATAAATCTCGTACGGTAAAATCCATCGTACAACATCCCATAATCGAGGGTACGGGCCAACTATCATATATACATCATCAATCATAAGGTATCATCATCGTGCAATATCTTGATCATGGGTACGGTTCTAAAGTCTCATGCATTCAAATATTATCAACTCGCATATTATCGTATGCATAAATACAAATCGCTCAATGATCCATTATAATATCACGTCTTGTATCATATCATGACCCAAACACATATCCATCCTCACGGCATCATGCCCGATCATATCGACTCATCTCCTAGTATCATATACAATCCTCATCTCACATGTATATGTATGTATATATATAAACCTACACTCATACATGAATATATATATATACACACACACACAAATATACATAGAAAAAGAAGTGTGCGTGCGTGTGTGACTACATGTAACCTGTGATTCGCCTCCAAGGAAATCATCCTCTGGATAGGACTTCATAAATCTACCTAATCTAACCTAAGGTCTTCTAAATACCCTACTCACCAAGTGTCCAATGTCACTTCCAAAACCCATAATAATAACATTACGGTAATAATCCTATTCTACGTTTGCGGGGGTGCTATACGCCATCCACCCGACTTTCCTCGTGGATATACATCTACTCACCTTGATCCTTACTTGCCGAAGTCGATGTCTCCATGCTCTTCCTTGTTATCCGAAGTCCACGTGAAGGTGCCTACATATATAAACACATAGTATCGTAAACAGAAATCTTCTACGAAAACCAAAACGGCACACGAATCACACATAGGTTAAAACCTATGGTCTATGCATGCAAAAGAACCAAATAACTCTCGACATCGACGTACAAACTCCTATCGATCGAGATAAAACACCCATATCAGAACATAAGTCTTGAACAATCATGAAACCAAAACATAAACTCAGAAAACTTGCTCCAGATTTTTGGTCAGGTGAATTGGGGATAAACAAGCAGTATAGTGGGGTATTATATGGGGTATGTGAGCTACAAAACCAATCCTAACACCAATACCCACAGATGACCCGGCGAGATCAATAGAAATTCCGGCCTGGCTGGTTTTAGATGCTAGGTTTGGGTTCGTCTTCTCAGGGAGGTCTCCTAGTGCTCAATCTAGGTCAATAGAGTTGCTTGATTTTCTTGTAAAGGTCTCAGGTCACTCCAGATTTCCTGTAGGCATCACAACTACAAAATCGATACGGAAAGTATTCAATTCAAGTTTCACGGTCTAGGCTCTGGTTTGATCTAGGTTTTAACACCAAAGGGGTTTGTAGTCACCAATTACACCTCAGTTGCACAATCACAACTCAAGAATCCCCTAAACTTCATCATGGAATTTTCTAAGATCACTAAACCTCACTTAATCAATTTTAACTGAAATAGAAGCTAAAGGAACTCAATTACTACACTTATGGTGAAAGAAATACCTCATTTGGTAACTCAAGAAAATTCTTGAGTTGCCCCTAGTGCTTAAAATCTTAACTTGCTTGGTCCACCGTGCTTGTAGTGAGTTTGTGCACAATTTTAATGAAGGGGATATAAGGTTTTGATATGGATTTGGGGGTGTTGTGAGGAGGTAGAGGAGGTGGAGCGAGGGGTCAGCCATGAAGAGGAGAAAGAGAAGAAGAATGATGAAGATGAAGTGAAGAAAAAATGAGCCATGGTCAAAAGACCCATCACCCCCCACTCTCTCATCACCCAAGCCCATACCTCCTTGTCCCCATACTCAAAATATCACTTTCTTATTTTCCTTTTCTTTTCCTTTTTCAAGAAACACAAAGCGAAACCTTATATCCAAGCTTAATGAAGAATTAAAGTCATGGTCAATAGAAATGTAACAAGTATTTTTACAATATGACATGGTGCAGGTCATGTGCATAATCAAGCTTAATGCATAACTAGTAATTATTAATTAAGCTTAGCCGTAAACTTGTATGCAAATAAATTCTAAAATATCCAAATCAACTTAATACACTCAAAATCAATAATGATATAGAATTTTCAAATATCTCCCGAATTATCGGTATATAGTTATACCAAATCATTAAAACTAATCTCCATACTTTAAAATATTCATAATATTTATTACTTAATTGTTTAGCTTCCCAAAAATAATATTTTATTTTTCTGAAATGTTACAGTCTTCCCCCCTTAAATAAATTCGGTCCCCGAATTTAAATTAAAACTGCCCCAAATATTAAAACATTTCGGCAAAACACTCCAGTCGTCGGGGCTCCGACATCATAAATACTTTAAACACATCTTAGCGCAATGCATGCGCATGAAAAACGAGTATATAACTGTAAATGAAAACTCCGTCAATTAACACGCAATCATCAGAGTTATGGTGATGATACCAATGTCAAAGTCCAATACGAAAACCATCATGATATACTCAAAACTATAACATGTACATAGTACGCATCGTTCTAAACTCGTCAAAACATCTGAAAAGAAATGCATGCCAAACCTTTTTCAAGTCGCTATGCGAAGCGCGTATCACGGCACAAGTAGCGGACGTTTATTATAAGAAAAATAACTATAAATATATATATGTATCCTTTGTTTAACATACACGTCTCGCCATTTTGAAAATAATTTAGAAGGGTTTCCTTTGTAAAACGTTTCGTGTCATCTCAGACATGTAGGAAAAATATTAAGACTATAGCTCCTTTTTGGAAATCCCTTCGGTAACTATCGATGCATGTAAAAACAAATTCAGGTACTGTCCTCAGACTAGTCCTGCTCAGTTACTATACCAAATAGTAAATATCATAAAACATACTGCTCCAAAAGAAATCATTCCCAAAATGCGTATAGGAATGCCAGGTGCATCTGGTGCGCACGGAATTCGAAATCAAACCCAAGTGCCATACATGAGCACAGAACAAAATATTTGTGCAACGGGTGTGCATGAAAACATCTGTCAAGTGCAACGGGTGTGCCTGACGACAAAATCAGGTGCATTTGATATGCACGAAGAATCCCTATTTAGTGCATCTGGTGTGCACAAAATCGCATCTAGCGTGCCAAGTATGCGCAAGAATCCAATTCAAGTGCACCAGGTGCACAAAAACAAATATCGAATATCACAATTGAAATCGATGGTATACAACATACATCAATCCAAATCAGGTATACTATGGTATATAATCTCACAACCACGTGCATCAGCGTGCACAAAATCGAATCAAAGTACTAAAAGTGCATGAAAACTACACCGAAAGCACAAGTCAAACACATACATACCATAGGCATGAAATCAAAATCAAACATTTCGAACGGCATCAAATCGAATTCGAGTGCAACCGTGGTGTACAAATCTCAATAATGTAATTAAATCACCTAAAATACCGAAATCCAAAATGACGGACACGTGATATTCGAATCACCAAATCGCAAATCGTAAACACTGTCGTCGATATGCTCCTTCTCCAATGACGAAGGGTGTCAGTGCTTCCATTTCTTGTTCCGGAGCAGCTGCAATTTTGTCATGACTTTTACCTGGAAAATATATCCATATTCAACACATCTGCATGCGTATCACATCTTTGACGTCAACGGAGTGGAACGTCATCTCGTCAAAATCTCGTACGAACCTCTTACTCCACTTTTCTTCAATATAGGCCAATTGGAATCATCTCTTCGTAGCTGCGTGGACTGCGCTAAAAACGGTTGCACTCATATCTAGAGTCTCCTTTCCGAAGCTATGTACTCGGCAGGTCAAATATCCTATAGTAGGCATCTTGCCAATTACCTTCTCGGGAACTTGTTCAAATTATCGGAGTGATGCTCTTACGCTCGTCCTCTCTCGATCGACTCACAACGTGCCTATTTTGAGGTCCTCTTCTAGCTAAAGCTAGCAAATCCAGAGATCTTGCATCGGGGTATCCAAACGAACCACATGTCATTCCTCCATGGGTGACTAGCGATCTTCTATCATATCCCTAAGTACAAACTCGTGCTGCAATAGCTTCAAACATCTGGGACGATATCTTGTCAGTCGCAGCAACAACTGGCTCATTCGTCCGCATGATAGACAATGCCTCAATCATCAAGAATAAACAGTGCATTGACGGTCATCCCATTCTAGCTAGCCTCCAGCGGTGGCCCGATCATTGGTGCGGATCTGATCATTCGTGTCATCGAGAAAACATAGTAAAACGATATATCGAAACGCTCATGTCACCGGAAAACATCCTGGTCAGTCCTCGTCTATGATGAGCTCATGCGGACCGCAACTCTAGCCGCAGCTCTCTCTCTCTCTGCTCGTGTAACCGTGGTAACAGAAACCACAATCCGATATCGATGAGGATAGATCATAGGAATGAATAGAAATACAATGCATAAGAAATATACATTCTAAGGCTTCTTAAGCGGAGCAGCATATCATAAGTATGCCGCGGAACATACACACGGTACATCACTCTACTTAATTCACCTACTCCATCAACCAAGGTGAACCTATGCGACGAAAGTTCGGGTCTAATACCCCTCGGCCAAGTCTAATTTCCGTAAGGTCAAGCCTAGGTTCCGAATATATATATGCCCTAGACTCCGCATAGTCAAACCTAGACTCAAACCAAGCTTAAACCTAACTCTCTGATACTAATTTTGTCACGACCCGCAATGGCACGTGACCGGCATTTTAATCATGTGACGTCTATAGGACCCCACCAAATTCAAGTAAACCAAAAGCCCAGAAATCTAAACCTTTTTGGGAAAATAGTGGAGGTGAAGTTTTGAAATAAGGTTTAACGAAATCAGGTTCCTTCTTTAAATACACAAGTAATGATATATGAAAACACAGTCTTTGTATCTAACTTGAAAACATTTTCATTATTGAAAATTTGGGCAGCACCTCCTTTGTATATTTTAACCCGAAAACGATACAAGCAATATAATAAAAGGCATCCCCAAGCGGGAGCTAGCTCTTCGCCAAATGGCGGAACAACACGCAAGATAAAATGAATATACAATGCCGAACGGTGAGGATCAAGCTCAGAAAGAAAGTCAAGAACTCAACAACATCAAGGAAGCCAGAAAACCATAATAATAAAAACGCGTTACTCTAAGGTCGAAAGAATAAACAACTGTGGTTTTCTAGGTCTACTAAATACACAAGTCTGGTTAATGGATCTTAATAGATACACTGAAATAAATAAAAGTACAACGGTGGTCACGATGCAAGTGAACCCACCCACCAAAGCAATCACCCGGAAGAAAGTGAAGTGCCAGCAAGCCGCTACGGAACCTGTACGGAAAAACCTGCAAGAAACTGTGGCACAACGTGGGTGAGTTGCCAACTCATGAGTAGAAGATATCACCGAGCAGAAATCGAAAGTATGACTATCTCTTAGGTTATACAGTAATGTCCTCATAATATAACCTGAAACATCTTATAGTGGAAAGGGTAATCATCTAAACATAAGTGTAATACCAAGTTCTCGTGTTAGTGCCTCAGTTAGCAACATGTCACATATATGATGTACGAATGCATTAAGAATGAAAGCAGAATACATCTTGTATGAGAAAACTGTTTTCTTATCTCAGTAAGATTTTAGTGTAAAAGAACTGAAGTATCATCAATGAAATCGACAGAAAATCCGTGTCAAGCATCGACATAATATATATATATGTATGTATATGTATCCCAATATCTCAATGTCTCAATATCTCAATATATCAATGTCTCAATATCTCAATATCTCGGGCTCCGTCAGTCCGAATCGACCCATATCATCAAATCTCATGACTACGTCGGTATTCTCCGGATATCCTCCGTGTCAAAATAACTGGTCGGTAGTACTCCCTTGCCGGGCTCAACGCCATCATCTGCGACCATCTTGCCTCGAGGTACCGTACCGGGTCCACCATGCACCCGCAGAAGGTTCCTCCTCCTCCTCGAATTGGGTGTATGATACCGCTCAAGAACCGAGAAAACTCATGGTGGACACCACTCACCTCATATCACGAGAAAACCGCAAATTTCTATTTTCAGAAATGATAATGAGTTTATAAAATCCTTGCGGTTTCTGCAAATCCAGAAATCTCATGAAAAGTCCAAAATCCAAAATCGAGAGTCAATAAATAGTGAATTGCCGGCACAAAGCCCTATAATACTGCATGACAAATGAGTATACACATGCATGGGTATCTAAATAAAGAATGCAATATCTAAACTAGCATAGTAATGATATATTGGAACTATCAACTAGCAAGTTATATCAACGAAGTAATATTCTCTAAAGTGCATGTGACATGGCAATTACCGATGATGATGTGTGTAAGCCGGCAAGCAAGTGTTCATGAACATACGCATCATCGGTAATGGTGCCGGTGTCCTAACAAATGAGATCATAATAGTTAAGGAAACACATGTATAAATATGCAATGCATTGAGAACATGAATATAACGAAGAATGAATAGTAAATGCATCAGTGAAGAATATGCATTTCTATATACAAGTCATACAGTTTTGGCATTTGAAATAGCACGAATCGTGGTCTTTAGAAAATAGTGCCTACGGTGTTTTTAAGAAAAGGTACGTCCTTTGAAAGATCCGTAATATCCCTCGGGTTTTCTTTTGAAAATACACACGATTCGTTAGTTTTTGAAAATAGGTATGACTCCAGCCTGGTCTAACATCTTCCGAATCAACTAAAAGACTAAACTATGGAACTAGTCGAAAAGGTAACAAATCTACTAAATTCCGAGTCGATATACCTAGGAGTCGGCGATCCTGTCTCATAGCGTCACGTACTGTATAATACATAGTACAGCATCCTCAAGTCAAGAGTGTGGATCACTCATCATATATAAATCTCGTACGGTAAAATCCATCGTACGATATCCCATAATCGAGGGTACATGTCAACTATCATATATACATAATCAATCATAAGGTATCATCATCATGATCATGGGTACGGTTCTAAAGTCTCATACATTCAAATATTATCAACTCACATATTATCGTAAGCAAGAATACATATCACTCAACGATCCATTATAATATCACGTCATGTATCATATCATGACCCAAACACATATCCATCCTCACGACATCATGCCCGATCATATCTACTCATCTCCAAGTATCATATACCATCCTCAACTCACGTGTATATGTACGTACATATATATATATATAAACATACCCTCATACATGAATATATATATATATATATATATACATATACATATACACACAAAAACAAGTGTGCGTATGTGTGTGACTACATGTAACCTGTGATTCGCCTCCAAGGAAATCATCATCTGGATAAGTCTTCATAAATCCACCTAATCTATCCTAAAGTCTTGTAAATACCCAACTCACCAAGTGTCCAATGTCACATCCAAAACCCATAATAATAATAATACGGTAATAACCCTATTCTACGTTTGCGGGGTGCTATACGCCATCCACCCGACTTCCCCCATAGATATACATCTACTCACCTTGATCCTTCCTTACCGAAATCGATGTCGCCATGCTCTTCCATGCTATCGGAAGTCCACGTGAAGGTGCCTACATATATAAATACATAGTATCGTAAACAGAAATCTTGTACGAAAACCAAAACGGTACACGAATCACATATAGGTTAAAACCTATGGTCTACGCATGCAAAAGAACCAAATAACCCTCGACATCGACGTACAAACGGCAATCGATCGAGATAAAACACCCATATCAGAACTTAAGTCATGAACAATCATGAAACCAAAACTGAAACTTAGAAAACTTGCTCCAGATTTTTGGTCAGGTAAATTGGGGATAAACAAGCAGCACAGTGGGGTAGTATATGGGGTATGTGATCTACAGAACAAATCCTAACACCAATACCCACAAATGACCCGGCGAGATCAATAGAAATTCCGTCCTGGCCGGTTTTAGATGTTAGGTTTGGGTTCGTCTTCTCAGGGTAGTCTCCTAGTACTCAATCTAGGTCAATAGAGTTGCTTGTTTTTCTTGTAAAGGTCTCAGGTCACTCCAGATTTCCTATAGGCATCACAACTACAAAACCGACACGAAAAGTATTCAATTCAAGTTTCATGGTCTAGGCTCTGGTTTGATCTAGGTGTTAACACTAAAGGGGGTTGTAGTCACCAATTACACCTCAATTGCACTATCACAACTCAAGAATCCCCTAAACTTCATCTTGGAATTTTCCAAGATCACTAAACCGCACATAATCAATTCTAACTAAAATAGATGCTAAAGGAACTCAATTACTAAACTAATGGTGAAAGAAATACATCATTTGGCAACTCAAGAAAATTCTTGAGTTACCCCTAGTGCTCAAAATCTTAACTTGCTTGGTCCACCTTTCTTGTAGTGAGCTTGTGCACAATTTCAATGAAGGGGATATAAGGTTTTGATGTGGATTTGAGGGTGTTGTTAGGAGGTAGAGGAGGTGGAGGGAGAGGGAAGCCATGAAGAAGAGAAAGAGAAGAAGAATGATGAAGATGAAGTGAAGAAAAATTATCCATGGTCAAAAGACCCCTCACCCTCTCTCTCTCATCACCCAAACCCATACCTCCTTGTCCCCACACTCAAAATATCTCTCTTATTTCCTTTTTCTTTTCTTTCTCAAAGAAACACAAAACAAAACCTTATATCCAAGCTTAATGAAGAATTAAAGTCATGGTCAATAGAAATGTAACAAGTATTTTTACAATATGACATGGTGCAGGTCATGTGCATAATCATGCTTAATGCATAACTAGTAATTATTAATTATGTTTAGCGGTAAACTTGTATGCAAATAAATTCTAAAATATCCAAAATGACTTAATACACTCAAAATCAATAATCAAGTAGAATTTTCAAATATCTCCCGAATTATCGGTATATAGTTATAACATATCATTAAAACTAATCTCCATACTTTAAAATATTCATAATATTTATTACTTAAATTGTTTAGCTTCCCAAAAATAATATTATATTTTTCTGAAATGTTACACTAGATCTATGGTTTTAGATCTAGATTTGGGAAGTCTCGCAATTTGGGTACTTGGACACTATTCTAAAGTGGTTTTGAATGGACGACTCCTGGCGTGGTGGTGTACCCGCGGGTGATGGTGTCACTCTCTCTAAAGAGATGTCTTTTAGACTGATGCGGAGAGGGATTTGCATGATTGACATATCACTTGCTTAGGCAATTGAGTCAATCATGAAATCTCAAGTACCACACCAGATATTGCTTTTGCACTGGCTGCAGTAAGCGTAAATATTAATCCAATCCTGGAGAAACATTAGGAAACAGTTATGAACATAAGTAGATGTTCTTGGTATATAGTAACGGCAGCCTTCTTCAGGAGGCTGTTATCATTTCAGGCTTCCAAGGTGACCCGGATGACAGAGTTATAGTTTTCCCTCTGTTGAGGGGCAGTATGTTGAACAGGTGGTCCAAGCGGATACTGAGGGAGGCATGGTACAGGATACTGATTAAATTCTGTGGATGATATAGTCTAAGAAGTTTGTTGGATTTGGAGTTCATTAATGAACCGGTTCCCATCAGATATCCAGACAAATTCTAAGACATGTATCACTCATTTCGGGAGATAGTCTTTGTTCGTGAAGTTGAGATATAGAGAGATAATGATAGAAACATTAGAGCGGATCCACTCACTGAGGCTATTTTTCGAACGCAATAGTTTCACAAACGGGTTTTGCGAGACTGATTAGTAGAGAAGATGGGTGTTCGGTATCACATGGGCTGTGAGTATGCGACATCGCAATAATTACCCTTAAGTGCAAGTGGGAGATTTTTGGCAATAGTGCCATCAAGTCAATCATTGTAATCGTAGGCACGTGATTGTGTTGATTGAGGGAAGACCTATACGGGTAGAAGAGTCTTACTCAAAATGATAGTATACAATCCGGTTTGCCTTTATCATTATTTACATGTGTTATGTGGTATTACTGATCACTATTATATGTTGATAGAGTCCATAGGATTCTTTCTTGACTACCAGTATTATGATGGCGATCATATATGTGGGAGTTGGGTGGTCTATAAGCACATCCTTAAATGTCCCTAGTCGAAGGAGTATTGAGACTGGGCATCAATATTCCGAAGTAGACTAGTGTATAGGTTTCGAGACCCCGACGAGGGGCGGTGGCCGGTCTCATAAGCCATTGGTGTCAGTTAGTCACCTAAGATACTACACATGTAACATTTCAGAAAATAAAATATTATTTTTGGGAATATTAAATTATTAAAATAATAAATATTATGAGTATTTTAATGTATGGAGATTAGTTTTAATGATATGGTATAACTATATACGGATAGTTTGGAAAATTAATAAGAAATTATGTGAATTGAGCATTTATAGATTTTTTTAACAATTAATTGTATTCTAAGTTAATGCTAAACTTGATTAATATTATTAATTATGTATTAAGCATGTTTATGTGCATGGCATGCAACAAAGCATGTTGCTAATACTTGTTACATTTTTATGAAACATGACCTCAACTCTTTATTGTGCATGGTTTTGGATTTTGTTTTTTTCTTTAAATAAAAGGAATTTAGAGTGGGAGGGTGGGGACCATGAGTGTATGGCTAAAGTGAGAGAGAGAGAGAGAGAGAGTAGGAAGTTTCTACACCCTTCTCATTTTCTTTCCTCGTCTTCATTTTCTTCCCTTCCTCCTCCTCTTTCCTCATTCTCCTTCATCCCTCCACCTCCACTAACACCATGGCCACCCCCGAAATCCTCACAAAAACTTCATACTCTCTTCACAAAAAATATACACAACCTCATTACAAACCCTATGGAGACATCAAGTCAAGACTTTGAGGACCTTAGGCAACTCATGAAAATTCTTGAGTTGCTAAATGAGGTAAATCCTACACCCTTATTTTAGAATTTAAGTTTTCTTAACTCCTATAGTAATTTAGAGTTGTTTAAATGTAGTTTAGTGATGGACGAAAATTCCTAGATGAGGGTTAGAGCTTATCTTGAGTTGTGATGGTGTATTTGAGCGTAATTAGTGACCACGAGCTGGTTAGTGTTATTCTGGACCAACATTGAGCATAGAAACCTAAGACTTGAAACTGAAATTTGGCCGATATCGGTTTTGTGAATTCTTGAGGACTACAAGGAATCTGGAGAAATTTGGGAACCTTGTATGAAAATCAAACAGCAACAACGACCTAGTTAGACCACTAGAAGACCACCACTGGAAAACGAACCCAAAATTCCTCCACTCGACCGGCGGCGCCGGGTATTTTGAGCATCTCGTCGGGCCAATGTTAGGAAATAGTGTTGTGGTTTTACCTGTAGCTCTTACACCTTGTAACCTATCTCCTGTATTGTTTGTTTAATCCCAAAATACCTGAGGCAAAATCTGGAGCTGTATTCCTAAGTTGCTGTTTTGGTTTTTGTGGTTTTTAGTAACTTGAGTTTTGATATTTGTGTTTTGTCTTGGTCGATTGATATTTGTACGTCAACATCGAGTGTTGTATGGCTATTTTTGCACGCGTAGACCATAGGTTCTAACCTATGTATGTTTCGCGTGCCGTTTTGGTTTTCATATTCGATTTGTGGTTACGATATAACATATTGAAAACTGTATGTACCTCCACGTAGACTTCGTACGACAAGGGAGATCGGGGCGTCATCGACTTCGGCAAGCGAGGATCAAGGTGAGTAGATGTATATCTATGGGGAAAGTCAGGTGGATGGCGTATAGCACCCCCGCAACCGTAGGATAGGATTTTCGTACATTATATATATGTTTATGCGAGACTTGGATACCTAGCAAATAGGATTTCTGGGAGACTATAGGCTAGATTAGGCGTACTCATAGAAAGATCTATCCCTGGTGTTATTTACCTTAGTTGTGAACCTTAGGTTATATGTTGTTGCACACACACGCCCACAAACACACATGTACTTGGTAGCGGTGTGTATATGTGTGTATATATATATATATGCACTTGGTAGTGGTGTGTATATGTGTGTGTATATGCGTGTTTGATCATATATATACGTATATACACATATACATGTGAGATGAGGATATGAGATGTTGAATGGATATGAGTCGATATGATTGGGCATGATGCCGTGAGGTTATGATATGCGATTGAATCGAGACACCGTATATGATATGATGCATTAAAGGATCGTGGGCGACATATACAAGACATCTGATAATGTGTGACTTGATGAAATAATAGTTTGTACGGGTCTTAGATCTGTACCCCTGATTATGATATTGTACGACGATTAATACCGTACGAACTATATGATATATAAGATATTTGACCTGTACCCTCGATTTTGAGGATGCCGTATGACGGAATATACCGTATGAGATGTATATATGATGATTGATCCACACTCTTGACTCGGAAATGCCGTATGATAGATATTACCGTATGTGATGCTATGAGGCTGGATCGCCGACTACTAGATATATCGACTCGGAATATGCTTAGATTTTCCTTATCACTCCAACTATGTCCTTAGTTAAGTCTTTTAGTTGTTTAGGTAGATGCTAGACTAGGCTCGAGTCATAGCTATTTTCAAAACTAACGAATCGTATATATTTTCAAAAGATAACCCGAGGGACGCTACGGATTTTCAAAAGACACATCTTTCTCAAAAACACTGTAGCCCCAACTTTTATAAAAACAACGATTCATGCTTTTTCCAACACTATCACTGTATGGCTCGTATATAGATTTATATTTTATATTGTTGCATTTATTGCTTATTTCCTGTCACCCATTGCATTGCATATATTCATGGGTGTCACGACCTGAAAGTACAGAACAAGACTGGCACTTAAACTACGAAACGTCTTGAGGCGTACGTAATCTAAGTAAGCCGAAAACCAAGAAATCCAAACTAAGAAAAGTAGTGGAGTGAAGGAAAAACCAACTTAAAACAAGTAGTTTTAATAGCATACGCCGAATTATGCATTTTAAAAACATCAAGTATTTTATGAAAATTTCGGCAGAGTCTTCTTTGTAAATACTGGCCCCCAAACGGGATACAACATGAATAGTATACGAAATCAAGAAAAGGCATCCCCTGTTGGAGATAGTGACCTCGTAGTCAATTATTGGATCACAGGTACGTGATTGCAATGATTGCGGAGGACCTATACCAGTAGGACAGTCTTACTCGAGATAATAGTATACTATCTGGTTTGTCTTTTGTAACACTTTAAAAATAATAAAATATTATTTTCGGGAATTTTTATAATTTAATATTATTTTAATGAATATTTTAATATTCGGGTGTAATTAAATACAAATAAATGGGGGGAAATTTTGGAAAATTTTGGAAAATTCTAAAATAGGGTATTTTATGGAATTATGCCATTTTAAAGTATTTAAGACTTGTTATATGCTAAATTAGTGTTAATCGCGATTAAAAATCGCTAATTGGATTTTTAGCATTTTTGTGCAAAAATGTGCACATATCATTTTTACACTTGTTACACTTGTGTTACATTTTGTTGCCATGGTTCATTTGGATTCACTATTGGAGTGAGAAGGAAAAGATAAAGGAAAAGAAAAGAAAAGGAAAAAGGGTAGGTAATGAGTGAGAGAGAGAGACCAAGTCAAACACCCCACTTTTTGAACCATCCCTCATCATTTTCCCCTTCTCATTCTCTCTCCTCTCTTTCCCTTGCTGCTGCAGCTCCCTTTCCCTCTCTCTCCCTCTTCATGAAACCCTAGATCCACAATGAAAACAAAGCCAAAACCCCATTCCCACTTCACAAAAAAATGTTCCCGGGCTCACTAGCTACACATTGAACCTAGCAAGATTGGATTTGGAAGACTTTGAGCAACTCAAGAATTTTCTTGAGTTGCCAAAGGAGGTAATTTCTGCACCTATTAGAGTAGTATCTCATTTCTATTACATCCATACTAGTTTCATATCGATATTGTGTCATGTTGTGGATTTTGGAGAATTCAAGTGAGGGTTTAGGGTAAAACTGAAATCAAAGATGGAATTGAGGATTGTGGTGACCTTAGAATCCTTTGTGTGATGCTAATTTGGACCCAAACCTGAACTTGAAACCAGAATACGGAATTACGGAATCGATATCGGGGAAAACTGTAAATCTCGAAGTGTTTTGTGTAATCTGCTATTACCCCGAGACCCCAAAAATAAAACTGAGTTGACAGTGAGATGTGTAGGCACCATGGAACCACCACACCAAACCCTAGCCCCCAACTCCAAACTGAGGCCGCCAATTAATTCCTTCTGGCTGCAAATTGCGGCCAGAGCAGGAGGGAATTGCCTCGATTTTTGTGCATGGCCCCATTTCCTATATTCTTGACCCTGGGTATGTCTAGTTTTGACAGATTCCATCTAGGGTGAAATCTGGGATGATTTTCCTATGTTGGTGCATGATTTGAGACTTGTGTTAGTGTGGATTTTGGTATTTGGTGTTTCGTTCCTGTCGGGTGGCGTTTGGACGTCAACGACAAGTGGATATTGATCGTGTTTACATGCGAGTCGATAGGTTTTTACCTATGCGGGTAGCGTGTGCTATTTTGGTTTCCGATGTGGTTTTCATGTGCTTTAGCGTTGTGATATACTTGTAGGTACCCTACGAGATGTGAGGCAAAGAAGATGAAGATGGCGACATCGACACATGAGACGCAAGGTGAGTAGATTATATCTACGGGGAGAAGTCGGGTGGATGGCGTATAGCACCCCCGCAGTCCGTGGTGATGTATACGAATACGTATACACACATATATTTATTATGTGTTGTTTAGGATTATTGATGGTAATAATGGATTATTGACAATAAGGATGTATTGGTTTAGCAGTGCGAAACCCTAGAGTAGTGGGTGCACTCACACATACACACATACTTGCATACATCCTTTCATATATCTGTGCGCATATGATGGTGTGTATATCTACACATGGGTATGGGACTATGTGTTTATATACGGGTTTTGAGGATGATACGTGGGATTGAGATGAGTCGATGAAATGCGATTAAGACCGTGAGATTTGGCGACATGACAGAGTTCGTATTGGAGATGTGATATGATGGTAGTGATGCCTGTCATGTGATGAGATATTGTGATATCGACTCAGATTTAGGTGGTTTCCATACCCCTTTCTATTGGCTTGATTGTCGGGTTCGTAGTTCGCATAGTAGGCGTTAGGCTAGACCCGAGTCATACCTATTTCAAAACTAACAAATCGGGGATATTTTAAAGATATGCAGAAGGGTTTATACGGGTATTTTCAAATGATATATCTTTTCTTAAAACACCGTAGCCCTTGTTTTACCAAAAGCCCTGATTCGCCTTATTTCAAATGGCACCACTGCATGACATGTACAGATTGGTGTTGATTTTTTACCTTTGCGTTGATTATTCGATTCCGCATATTCATGCTATTTGCATTGCATCGCTTGTACTGTGGTTATATTTCAGTCATGCTGCTAGGACACCAGCACCATTATCGATGATGCATATGTTCCACGTACACTTGTTGCCGGCTCACACACTCATCATTGATAATTGCCATGTCTCTACACTGTGGTACTATTGCATTCAGTATATGATCCTTGCATGACTTGATGATGTGCATACCTTCCTTTACATGTCGCATACTTCATGCTTTTGATTATACGCACTGAGATATGTTGTTTCTATGATATTTCTGGATTTGGGAACCGAGGGTATTTCAAAAGAGAATATGTCATTTCTTTAAAAACCCGGTTACCCTTGATATGATATTTCAGTGCGTCCACCATGTGTTTTCTCGGTGCTGAGAGCGACATGTGAAACCCGAATCGAGGAGTGGACGAGCCGATTGCGGGTACATGGTGGACCCGGTATGGTTCCCCTCGGCAAGATGATCGATGAGCTTTACCGATTGAGCCTGGAGGCGGGCGAGTACCTACCGGTGATTGGTTGGACCTGGCGGTTATCCGGAGGATACTGACCAGTGTCGATAGATGGATATGGGCATACTGCCGGGGCCGAGGGCCGATACCGCAGACAGAGCACGCGGGCCAATCCGGACTGACCGAGCCCGATATATGAGGATTTACGTGCCGATGCTGGGCACAGTTTTCATGATGTTTTCGAGTGTCGATGCTGGGCACTCCGGTTCCATGATTTTGGCGTGTCGCGAGGGACACAGATGGTTTATATCCTCATATTTTTCCCATGCACATGATTTATGATATTTACATGCATGGTGGTTATTGTCAGTGGGTGACGAGTGGTCGGGATCCACGTGTGTGCAGATTTGATTACTTTGATCATACCTCATATTCATGACATGCTATTATCTGAGGCACTAGCACGAGCACTTGGCACTACACTCATGTTTAGAGATTACATTGCCAGTTTAGCATGCTTCAGCTTTATTCATATTGAGGTTTATTTATATCTGATCGTATTGACCTAGGATGGGTCGTGCATTCGATCTCTGCTTGTAGATATTTTTCTATTCACGAGTTGGCAACTCACTCCCGTTATACCCCAGTTCTTGCAGGTTTGCCGTACAGATTCCATAGCGGCATTTCTGGCACACTGCTTCTTATGGGTGACTTGCTTGGTTAGGTGGGTTCTTTTGTATCAGAACCGCCATTGCTCATGTATTATTTATTGTATCTAGAATTTCCATCAACCAAAAATTGTATATTGTTTCAGACTTAGAAAGCAGTGTTGTATTATTTCGACCTTAGAGTCGCGTTTGTAGTATTACGGTTTTCTGGCTGTTTGAGTTTCTTTTTGGGTTTTGATCCTCGCTCTTTGGCGTTGTATATTATTGCTTGCGTGGTTGTGACCGTCGATTGACGAAGAGTTAGCTCCCGCTTGGGGATGCCTTTTATCATCTCATATATATTATTCTTGTTGTAGCCCGTTTGGGGGCCAGTTTTTACAAAGGAAACTCTGCCGAAATTTTTAGGAAAGGTTACACATTTTAAAAATACACTTTCGGCTTAGTTATTTAAAAACTTTGATTTTCAAAACCAGTTTTCCCTATTTACTCTTTAAATGGTTTTAGATTTCTGGGCTTTTGGCTTACTTGGATCAGATGGAGTCCTATAGACTTCATAGGATTCAAGGGCCAGTCACGTGCTCTTTCGGGTCGTGACAAAGTTGGTATCAGAGCGCTAGGTTGACCTTGGTTCGAGTCTGAGTTTGACTATGTGGAGCCTAGGGCGTTATTTATATACGGAACTTAGGCTTGACCTTACGGAACTTAGACTTAGTCAAGGGGGTATTAGACCCGAACTTTCGCCGTGTAGGATGACCCTTGGTTAATGGAATAGGTGACTAAAGTACAGTGACGTACCGTGGGTATGTTCCGCGGCATACTTACGACACGCCACTCCGCTTAAGAAACCTTAGGTTGTACATTTCCTTGCACCGTATTATATTCCTTCCTATGATCTACCTTCATCGATACTGGTTATGGTTTTGCTGCCGCGATTGCACGGGCAGAGTGAGCTACGGCTCGAGTTGTGTCAGCATGAGCTCGTCGGGGACGAGGGCTGACCAGGGCGTGATTCCTGAGGCATACGATTGCATATTGAGGCGTCGTCTTATTGTGTTTCCGCACTTTGGGCGTTTGACAGATCGCTGTTGCAAGATTTTTCGGATGTACCGGTTGGTACCAGAGGATTGAGCCACTGATAGAGGCCAGCCAGGTTATGATGACCGTTGATATTATCGCCCAGATGATTTGAGCTACTGCAGCATGAGCATATTCTTAGAGATATGATAGTGAGTCGCTAGTCATCGAGGATTAATGACTAGGACATGTGGTTCGTTCGCTTACCCTGATGCGAGGTCACCAGATAGATTGATTCCAGCTAGAGGCGACTTCACGCAGGTTCGTTGAGAGTCGATTGAGATGATCGAATGTCAGGAACCCCTTTTCCAAGTTTAAAGTATACGGAAAGACATGCAGGTGACTCTATGGACCCTCTAGAAGAATGAAACCCTAACTCGACTTAATGACCGTGTGAAAGCCTTTGAACCTTAGGGTTTGCGGCGGTTCCGCGGCGCCATTAGTGAGGCTTGGGTTTGCCCTTCTACGGCTGGACCACCGACGCAGTGGCATGTACTCGATACTATTAAACTGTACCCGAGATGTTGAGCTCTTAGGGGATTGTGAGGTTCTGACGAGTCGATCGGATGAGTCGACCTCATTCGGATATCATGTGATGGGACGCTGCTTGGGAGACTCCAGATACGAGCATAGCCGTCGGAGCGCAGTCCGTGTAGCCACGATGAGATGAGTCCGAATCAGTCGACATTGGAGCAAGGTGGAGTAAAGAGTTTACACGAGATTTTGACGAGATGACGTTTCACTCCGCTGACATCAGAGATGTGATATGCACGCTGAGGACGTGTTCGGCTAGATATCTCCTACTGAGTGATGAAGATAATGAGTTCGTGATTTCGAGTCCGTGTTAGAGACTTCGGAGGGACCGTAGCCGATGGCATTGCAGTGCGCAAATAGAGACGCGATGTCGAAATGGACGATGATACAGACAAGCGGGACAAGAGGTTCATACGAGACGCTGATGAGCTGTCATTACTCCCCGTCGTGACCAGAGGCCTGATATGCTTACAGAGGCGTTGGGATGCGACCAATTTCCGAGGAAATGTTGTACTAAGGAAGCAGATGTCCAGAGAGCGAGAAAATATTATGCCAGAGTACCAGCCCTGTACAGTTTGGCCTAGGCAAAATCAGAAGAGACCTTGAGCAGGGATTCCTTCCAATACACTACTGCAATAAGATTTGCACCAGGAGCAGATGCGTGATGTGCATTCAGAGGACCCGAGGTCGGCGCCATAGATGTGCTGCTTTACGAGCGATCGTGAGGATTGACCGAGAGATGACCAGGGAAGTGCCAGGACGGAATCGTCCCTGTCAGCACACCTGACCGGGCCGATGAGCCGATGGATTGCGAGATTGGTAATCTACAGGAAAGATCAGGAACCAGAGGCAGAGGACGCCAGCCGCGAGCAAGAGGCAAGTAGATATCTTGCGCCGCTAGCTTTGGATGTACCGGCACCTTCTCGACTTTGAAGGAGGATATACCGACGACGGTATTTATGATTTGTGATTTTGTGATTCGACTATCACGTATACGTCACTTTGGGATTTCGGTATTTTGGCGATCTATTTGCATGATTAGTCTTGATGACTGAGTTCCATGATATTTGATTTTGTGCACCATGGTTGCACCTACTAGGTATTTATACCTTGCATATAGTTATTACTCTTGAGGTATTGATTGTGATTTCATGCCTATTTTATGCCGGTGATTTGATTTACCCTTCCAGCATAGTTTCATGTACTCTTAGTGTTTTGATTTGTGCACGCTGATGCACGCGGTTGTGAGTTTTTCCATCGCGGTACACCTGATTTTGATTGAGCCGCGTTGTATATCGTTTCGTGCCTTGGCTGCACCTGCTTATGACTTTATGGATTTCATACGGTTGATTTGATGTTGTGCATATGTTACGCACACGATTTGATTTTTGCACTCGGTATAGCTTATATGTGCTTGTAGTGCATTGAGATGTATTTTGTGCACGCAGTTGCGCACGTTTATGATTTTCTTTATATCTGGGTACACTTAGTGTTGCTGCTTACGCATTTGAGTTATTGCTGGTATTTGTGCATGGGATGCACCAGTTCTATACTTCGTGCGTTAGTCGCACCAGTTTTATGTTTCTTGCGTTTATCGCATCAGATTTATATTTCGTGCTTTTGTTGCACCGGATTTACATTTTGTGCATTACGGTTGCACCTGACTTCGATTTTATGTCTTTCGATATGTCGATTTTGATTGTGATATTGATGTGGATTCTTGCACTCCGTGCTTTGACTGGATTTACGCATGTTCGGCGTTGCTATAGGATTTTGTGATTCCGTGCATGTTGAGTGCGCAGGGTTTAGATTTTCATTCGTGCACGATGGATGCACCGATTTGGATTTTCGCGCATGTTGGGCGCAGGCTTTGAGATACGATTTTGGTGCACACCCGATGCACTAAATCGAGATTCTTTGTGCATGTCAGATGCACCGGATTTTTGGCTGTCAGGCACACCCGTTGCCTATGACAGATGCTTCGTGCACACCCGTTGCACCTAGATGTTGTTTTGTGCACCTGTTTAGCACATATATGGATTTTGATTTCCGTGCGCACCAGACACACAGGGTGATGTTATGTGCATTTTTGGGATTTATTCCTTTTGGAGCAGTACATTTCTATGATATTTGATATTCGTTTTGTACCGAGCAGGACTAGTCAGAGGACAGTACCTGGATATATTTTGCATGCATTGATAGTTCGAAGGAATTTCCAAAGAGCGAGCTATGGTCTCGATATATATATACCTACGTGTCCGATATGACACGAAATGTTTAAAAACAAGGAAACCCTTCAAAATTGTTTTCAAAACGGCGGAACGTACCTATTAAACAAAGGATATATATATACATATATAGTTATTTTCTTGTGAAAAACGTCCGCCACTGTGCAGTGTTACGCGCATCGCACAGCGACTTAAAAAGATTGGGCATGCATTTACATCAGCTATTTACATGTATAGATTGGATGTCTACCTGTATAGTTCTGATCTATATCATATTGGTTTTGTATTGGATTTGACATTGTGTTTTTATCATGACTCCGATGATTGCGGGATGCTTGATGGAGTGTTGTTTTTGAGTTATCTGCTCAGTACGCATGCGCATTCATTGCGCTGTGACGTTTTATGTATTGATGATTTCGGAGCCCCGACGCCTTGGAATTTGTATCGAAATGTTTTAGTGCTTGGGGGTTTTAAATTTAAATTCGGGGACCGAATTTCTTCAAGGGGGTAGATTGTAACACTTCCAAAATAATAAAATATTATTTTCGGGAATTTTTATAATTTAATATTATTTTAATGAATATTTTAATATTCGGGTTTAATTAAATACAAATAAATGGGGGGAAATTTTGGAAAATTTTGGAAAATTCTAAAATAGGGTATTTTATGGAATTATGCCATTTTAAAGTATTTAAGACTAGTTATATGCTAAATTAGTGTTAATCGCGATTAAAAATCGCTAATTGGATTTTTAGCATTTTTGTGCAAAAATGTGCACATATCATTTTTTCACTTGTTACACTTGTGTTACATTTTGTTGCCATGGTTCATTTGGATTCACTATTGGAGTGAGAAGGAAAAGATAAAGGAAAAGAAAAGAAAAGGAAAAAGGGTAGGTAATGAGTGAGAGAGAGAGACCAAGTCAAACACCCCACTTTTTGAACCATCCCTCATCATTTTCCCCTTCTCATTCTCTCTCCTCTCTTTCCCTTGCTGCTGCAGCTCCCTTTCCCTCTCTCTCCCTCTTCATGAAACCCTAGATCCACAATGAAAACAAAGACAAAACCCCATTCCCACTTCACAAAAAAATGTTCCCAGGCTCACTAGCTACACATTGAAACTAGCAAGATTGGATTTGGAGGACTTTGAGCAACTCAAGAATTATCTTGAGTTGCCAAAGGAGGTAATTTCTGCATCTATTAGATTAGTATCTCATTTCTATTACATCCATACTAGTTTCATATCGATATTGTGTCATGTTGTGGATTTTGGAGAATTCAAGTGAGGGTTTAGGGTAAAACTGAAATCAAAGATGGAATTGAGGATTGTGGTGACCTTAGAATCCCTTGTGTGATGCTAATTTGGACCCAAACCTGAACTTGAAACCAGAATACGGAATTACGGAATCGATATCGGGGAAAACTGTAAATCTGGAAGTGTTTTGTGTAATCTGCTATTACCCCGAGACCCCAAAAATAAAACTGAGTTGACAGTGAGATGTGCAGGCACCATGGAACCACCACACCAAACCCTAGCCCCCAACTCCAAACTGAGGCCGCCAATTAATTCCTTCTGGCTGCAAATTGCGGCCAGAGCAGGAGGGAATTGCCTCGATTTTTGTGCATAGCCCCATTTCCTATATTCTTGACCCTGGGTATGTCTAGTTTTGACAGATTCCATCTAGGGTGAAATCGGGGATGATTTTCCTATGTTGGTGCATGATTTGAGACTTGTGTTAGTGTGGATTTTTGTATTTGGTGTTTCGTTCCTGTCGGGTGGCGTCTGGACGTCAACGACAAGTGGATATTGATCGTGTTTACATGCGAGTCGATAGGTTTTTACCTATGCGGGTAGCGTGTGCTATTTTGGTTTCCGATGTGGTTTTCATGTGCTTTAGCGTTGTGATATACTTGTAGGTACCCTACGAGATGTGAGGCAAAGAAGATGAAGATGGCGACATCGACACCGACACATGAGACGCAAGGTGAGTAGATTATATCTACGGGGAGAAGTCGGGTGGATGGCGTATAGCACCCCCGCGGTCCGTGGTGATGTATACGAATACGTATGCACAGATATATTTATTATGTGTTGTTTAGGATTATTGATGGTAATAATGGATTATTGACAATAAGGATGTATTGGTTTAGTAGTGCGAAACCCTAGAGTAGTGGGTGCACTCACACATACACACATACTTGCATACATCATTTCATATATCTGTGCGCATATGATGGTGTGTATATCTACACATGGGTATGGGACTATGTGTTTATATATGGGTTTTGAGGATGATACGTGGGATTGAGATGAGTCGATGAAATGCGATTAAGACCGTGAGATTTGGCGACATGATAAAGTTCGTATTGGAGATGTGATATGATGGTAGTGATGCCTGTCATGTGATGAGATATTGTGATATCGACTCAGATTTAGGTGGTTTCCATACCCCTCTCTATTGGCTTGATTGTCGGGTTCGTAGTTCACATAGTAGGCGTTAGGCTAGACCCGAGTCATACCTATTTCAAAACTAACGAATCGGGGATATTTTAAAGATATGCAGAAGGGTTTATACGGGTATTTTCAAATGATGTATCTTTTCTTAAAACACCGTAGCCCTTGTTTTACCAAAAGCCCTGATTCGCCTTATTTCAAATGGCACCACTGCATGACATGTACAGATTGGTGTAGATTCTTTACCTTTGCGTTGATTATTCGATTCCGCATATTCATGCTATTTGCATTGCATCGCTTGTACTGTGGTTATATTTCAGTCATGCTGCTAGGACACCAGCACCATTATCGATGATGCATATGTTCTATGTACACTTGTTGCCGGCTCACACACTCATCATTGATAATTTCCATGTCACTACACTGTGGTACTATTGCATTCAGTATATGACCCTTGCATGACTTGATGATGTGCATACCTTCCTTTACATGTCGCATACTTCATGCTTTTGATTATACGCATTGAGATATGTTGTTTCTATGATATTTCTGGATTTGGGAACCGAGGGTGTTTCAAAAGAGAATATGTCATTGCTTTAAAAACCCGGTTACCCTTGATATGATATTTCAGTGCGTCCACCATGTGTTTTCTCGGTGTTGAGAGCGACATGTGAAACCCGAATCGAGGAGTGGACGAGCCGATTGCGGGTACATGGTGGACCCGGTATGGTTCCCCTCGGCAAGATGATCGATGAGCTTTGCCAATTGAGCCTGGAGGCGGGCGAGTACCTACCGGTGATTGGTTGGACCTGGCGGTTATCCGGAGGATACTGACCAGTGTCGATAGATGGATATGGGCATACTGCCGGGGCCGAGGGCCGATACCGCAGACAGAGCCCGCGGGCCGATCCGGACTGACGGAGCCCGATATATGAGGATTTACGTGCCGATGCTGGGCACAGTTTTCATGATGTTTTCGAGTGTCGATGCTGGGTACTCCGGTTCCATGATTTTGGCGTGTCGCGAGGGACACAGATGGTTTATATCCTCATATTTTTCCCATGCACATGATTTATGATATTTACATGCATTGTGGTTATTGTCAGTGAGTGACGAGTGGACGGGATCCACGTGTGTGCAGATTTGATTACTTTGATCATACCTCATATTCATGACAGGCTATTATCTGAGGCACTAGCACGAGCACTTGGCACTACACTCATGTTTAGAGATTACATTGCCAGTTTAGCATGCTTCAGCTTTATTCATATTGAGGTTTATTTATATCTGATCGTATTGACCTAGGATGGGTCGTGCATTCGATCTCTGCTTGTAGATATTTTTCTATTCACGAGTTGGCAACTCACCCCCGTTGTGCCCCAGTTCTTGCAGGTTTGCCGTACAGATTCCATAGCGGCATTTCTGGCACACTCCTTCCTTATGGGTGACTTGCTTGGTTAGGTGGGTTCTTTTGTATCATAACCGCCATTGCTCATGTATTATTTATTGTATCTAGAATTTCCATCAACCAAAACTTGTATATTGTTTCAGACTTAGAAAGCAGTGTTGTATTATTTCGACCTTAGAGTCGCGTTTGTAGTATTACGGTTTTCTGGCTGTTTGAGTTTCTTTTTGGGTTTTGATCCTCGCCCTTTGGCGTTGTATATTATTGCTTGCGTGGTTGTGACCGTCGATTGACGAAGAGCTAGCTCCCGCTTGGGGATGCCTTTTATCATCTTATATATATTATTCTTGTTGTACCCCGTTTGGCGGCCAGTTTTTACAAAGGAAACTCTGCCGAAATTTTCAGGAAAGGTTACACATTTTAAAAATACACTTTCGGCTTAGTTATTTAAAAACTTTGATTTTCAAAACCAGTTTTCCCTATTTACTCTTTAAATGGTTTTAGATTTCTGGGCTTTTGGCTTACTTGGATCAGATGGAGTCCTATAGACTTCATAGGATTCAAGGGCCAGTCACGTGCTCTTTCGGGTCGTGACATCTTTATCAGTTGTGTACATGTTCAGGTGACTGATTACATGTTACACTTTGATAGAGCCCTTAGGATCTTGCTTTACTACCAACAGTATGATGGCGATCATATACGTGAGAGTTGGGTAGTTTATACGCATATCCTTAATTGTAGTCCCTAATCGTTGGAGTTTCGAGACAGGGCATCGATACTCCGGAGTAGACTAGTGTATACAGTCGAGACCCCGAAGAGGGGCGGTGGTCGGTCTCACAAGCCACTGGTGTCAGTTGGATCACCTAAGATGTATACAGGTGCTCATTGGGTTATGAGTACACCGGACAGGACTCGCCGGGAATCTGCTAGTTGGTATTATACATATCGTCAGATAGCAGTTCCCTGGTGACATGTGTACAGGTTAGTTCATCGACCTGAGGTCGTCATTTGTCTCGTGTGAGTTCATACTGTGCTTTGATTTCTATCCTACCACGGCTCAAAGGAGTCGTGCAAACAGGTAGTTTTTGGGTACAGTCCCGAGCCATATAGAGGCACGTGAGCGGATCGGCAGGGGATTCGTCTCTCCCGGTATTAGGGGCGAGATCGTGCTGTGTCTAGGAGAGCCATTACACAAAGCCCACGGCCGTGGCAGGAGATTTACTGGTAGGTACTCCAGTAGTATCTCAGGGTGTTATTGGGCTACACTCCGACACGACTTATACTGCTATTAGGGGTATGACGTTACTAGCCCCCTAGGCAGATTTGCGATACTCATAGACGAACGGACCGGACTGTATATACATTGTCACTGTTAAGCTCAGTAGGGTTTCCGGATGAGTTCGCTCATCGGCATCCCTTGAGGTCAGTCCATGGGCAGCCGTTACGCATTGCTAGTGCCGCTGACGGTTTGTGGTTAAACCCACTGCCAGGGTACTGTCGAGTCATTAGAGTCCCCCACAGACAGTTTCCCAAGTTCGGGCGAAATGTTGTAGAGGCCGTATGGTTTTATGGCAGGGTTCGGAAAATGCACGTGTGTTTACGCACGTGTCAGATTTCGGACAGATGATACTGGTCGGCTTTGGTTTAAGCCGGGTCCGAGTATTATATTGGGCAGATATAATATCTTTGTCTCAGTTGCATTTGTATTCGGTCGTAATACAAATGCGAGTATATTTATACAGTTACGGGGTTATCCTAAAATTCGTTTCGGGATCACTTTTGGAAGTTGCCAGTTTCCAGTTTTCTATCAGCCGTCTTTTAACATTCGGTTAAAGACGGATTTATCTTTTCTTTGGAAGAGTGTGGATGCTTCTAGAAGGTTCTAGAAGTGGTGAGGTGTTATTATTTCATTGGTTGCTTTCTTTGTGTTCACACTGTGTGTTCACACTAGATATTTATTTGTGTTCACACTAGATATTTATCCTTGTGGTTACCTCCCCTCTCCTACACTCACCCCCCACCTCTATATATGGTCGGCCCCTTCCCCTTCTCTCACTCACTCTCACTTGATGTTTCATTTGGTAAAAAGATTATGATAGATTTTGGGGTGTATGGAATTTCACAGCTCATTTCATTCCATCACCTGATTCCCATGGCAACTTCATTAACCGATTGTCCATGGCTTTGGACGAAGTGAGACAAAGTCTTCTACTCATTCTCTACATCATTCTTGGTCGTCTCTTTTAGCAAACTTGACTACCGAGTTGCCTCAAGTTAGAGGCGGGAGCCCGTTTAAAGAATCGTCGACGTGGTGCCACCTGGACGAGCAGATCGGAGATCGAAGAGATCGGAGCAGCCGCAACGGAGCGTGGGATGATGGTTAAAGAACGAAGGACTCGGATCGTTCGGTATAACCTTTCTACTCTCTTTACAGTTTGTTAGTTTAGCAATAATGGCAGATCCGGGTTAAAGTATACGATAGCGCCAGTTAAAAAGTTTGTGTTCCGCATTTGGCGTCTATAGACGGCCGGGGCGCTGCCGTAGACTTACAGTGGTATCAGAACCTCACCATTTTGCTATACTAACTTGTGCTAACGTGTTTAAAACATCGATCGAACCGGATATCGAAAAACAATTTTCAAGCTTCACAGTTTCTGTTGATTTTAAATGATGTCCTAAAATTATTCTATATATCTCAGAGAACTGTGCAGGGTTTTATAAGAACACCGTACAAATTTGGGCTCATGAATCGACAAGACTGCCGCGGAATCACGGCCAAACCCATGGTTTGGCCGCGCATCCGCGGCCGTTCTGAGTGATTATGCCCCCAAACTTGCACAGTGTATTCTTCTATGGAAATTGGGGGTTTTGGTACATATCTTTTGGGCCCAGATTTTGTTACTGTTCACCAGTTGTTCATGGGGCCCACTTTGTGATATTTAGTCGATCGAAATTTAAACATGTTAGTTTACAGTGCTTACATTATATCTCCGACCGGGAATGTCATTTGATCGGTAAACCGCGTCTGATTGCTATAGTTCTTTTGGACGGGTTTGCGAACGTGACATTCGCGTTGATGTTCTGTGTTGTGCTGTGATGTTGCGGATTTGTCGTGGTGGATAGCAGTGTGCAATGGTAGTGCAGTTTGGATTTATTTGTACATTTGATATTGCGGGGCGAGCGTCCAACATGTGGACTGCCGTCACTGCCTGTTGTATAATATTCTTTTGGGGCACGACCAGGTTACGGTCGATGTACCTGTTGTACTATTATTTATTACTGTACTAGGTTTTGCCCCGCGATGGAGTGCACGGATAGCTGGGTTCTGGGGGGAAACGGGTCCGCATCTCATGGCTTTGAGAGGCAGAGGGGCCTTACTCTGGAATTGGTAGACTATTCGCCGCACTCGTAGGGGGTACAGGTTGACCCAAGGAGGGGTGCTCAAGCTACCGGATTCCATGAAGTGCAGGGTGGTCCATTCACTTTGCTGTAGGGGGCTGCCTTGCTTCAGGTTTTGGCGGGTAACTTGCCGCACCCATAGGGGTCTAGGTTTCATTGCACTGGCTATCCACACGACCAGGGGAACGTCGGGTTTCAGCAGCGGCTCTGTGAAACTAGGGGATCCCAGATTATCTGTATTGTTCTGTGATGCTTATTACTTTTCTGTAATGTTGCATATTATCACGCCTGGAGCGATTATTGTATATTGGTTTATATACTATTAGATGTTGTATATGTTTTACACCCGCGCTAGTCCAGTCCCCGCTCTGTCGTTAGTTAAGTAACCTAACGGGTGATGATGGGACCCAGTGACGAATGCGGATGGCATATACGTACATTTTATTTTCGTTCTTTTCTGGTGTGATTGATTGATGGGACTGCGTTGATTCTGATCAATGCAAAGGAAAACAAACCTGTTTACAGTTGTTGGAACAAATTTAAAAAGTGTTATAGCAAAGACGTTTCCTTTTGTTTTGCATAGCGGTATTCAGTGGAATATCCTGCACCTCATTCGACGGGGCAAGGGCCGATATCCCTTCACCGGGACTGACCCCTTGGGCAGAAGTTTGCGTCAAGGTAATAACTTCACTATAGTCGATTACAAGCTGCTTTGCATCGCGGTATTCAGTGGAATATCCTGCACCTCATTCCACGAGGAAAGAGCCGAGATCTCTTCACCGGGAATGACCTCTTTAGCAAAAGGTTTTCGCCACTATATTTTAAAAAGCTATCAGGTTCCTTCAGCGATATCAAGTTCGTTACGTTAAAGGTTTGTCGCCAAAAACCAGCCGTAGCCCTCCGTCACTTCTTTTGGGTATTCAGTAGTATTCAAGCTATGCATTTTAGGCAAAGTTAAGGCATAGTGTTTGGTAGCTGCTGGGTATTCACTTGTTGCATAGATAGATGAGTTGGTTTGGGACAGTCGTTCTACCATTTGGCCAAAGCCAGGGGCATGTGCGGGTGGGTTCAAATTGACAAGATAGTGACGGGTAGAACTTGGCATGTGACTTATGACATTTTGACCAAAGCCAAGGTTATAAGAGCATGGGGCAAAAAATCTTATCGAGAGTTTCTAAAGAAACTGAAACTTGCCAAGTATGCGCATACCTTCTGGAGTATGCATAACGTGGATGCATTCCATCACGTTATCATGCGATGAAGTTGGATCCCAATTCCCACTGATGAGTTGGTTTACTCTTCGGGTGATCCCGATTGATTCTTCTTTCAGGTTTGGAGGAGAATTTGACAGGACAGTGGGAGGATTCCGGATTAGATAAAGTGATAACCATTCTGATCTTGGTTAGAGTGCCCGCAGAGTGTTTCTTTTCTCTCTCTCTTTGGCAGCGACCTTTGACAGACCTTAGACTTTAACTCAGTGACCAAGTTGACCGAACCTTCTTAAATTACTGGCTTTTGGATTGTCTGAGTTGCATAAGTCATTGCCACTCCTTCTTTTACCCTTTGTATTTCTCAGAACACCCGTATTACTACGGACATCCACTTCTATTTGATAGATCCATCGTATGGTTATATACGAACTCGGAGGGATTTCTTCGAGGATGGATCAAGGTTCAGGAGAAATATAATTGGTTTATTCAGTTGTCTTTTATTATCACCTTCTCTCAGGTTGCGAGGGCTCCTTGGTTTAGGAGAGTACACCTATTATGCTTATTGGATAGTCTTATTCCAAACCATAGGCAGGTGCCGAAAGGTAGGGAATGAAGAAAACCAATTAGCCTAAATAGGGTGTGCAGAAGGTAATATGTAAAGACAAAATATAGGGATTAGAAAGAGGGCAAAGTAAATTGCGACTGTTATCATTCACCACCAAAACCGCGTACTTCATCGCCACTCCTATTTCACCTTTGAAAGAATAAAGTATTATTTAGTTGTCTTTTATCATCACCTTCTCTCAAGATGTGTGTACTCCTTGGTTTAGGAGGGTACACCTATTATGCTTACTGGATAGTCTTCTTCCAAACCATAGGCTGGTGCCGAACGGTAGGGAAGGAAGAAAACCATTTAGCCTAACGAAGGTGTACAGAAGGTAACGACTAAAGACAAATAAAGGGATTTGGAGAGAAGGCAAAGAAATATACGGTTAAAGTCATGAATTGGATTATGGAAGAGGTATTACTAGGAATACCAGGATACCCCTACGAAACATTTTCATGTTTCAGTGCATTGTTAAAAGAAAACTGTTTTCCCGATTAGATACTTACTCCAAGGGTATGTATTTACCAGGTTTCATTCTCATATCCGTATGGTTTTACAGATGATGAGTGGGAGTAAGTTATTGGGAATTAGGTGATTATCCTCATTATATCGGAATTCGTTGTAATTGGTGATATTTGAGGAAATCGCCAGGGTACAGTTTTCCACCTACGACGCACAGGTTTTGAGTTATTCAACTCAGTGGACTTATACAGAGTATTGTATGTTGTCCAGTGTCCATCAGGACAAAGGGGTAGGTCTTCGTACTTTGTTCTGTTTACTTATAACTTCTCTAGTTTTTAGACAAGTGTTTCGTAGAAATACAAGGTCTAAGTTTTGAGAAGTTGTGGGTATAAGAATAAAGTAGAGAACCAGATGTCACAAGTATCGGGATTCTTCAAAGAGATCGAAGATGTAGGTTGTTGTGATTGGTATTCAGATGATAGTAATGATTTTGAGAAACTTGTTTCTCTTTCAGGTTACTCATAATTGGAAGGATTCCTAAGTTGAGTAATGCTGATTAGCCCCTCTCCATTAAGTTGATATGCACTGGAGACTGCTGCATGATTGAATATGGTTCCAATTAAATAAGTGCCAAAGTTTCTATATTGGATATAGAATAGTTCGTACCTTAAAAGATGTTAAGGTACGGGGAGTTGTCCAGCTTATGCTTAAAACCAGACACTGGATAACTCAGGGCACGTTTCTGTAATGGCCGTTTGTGGGTTGACCTGGCTATGACGAGGGTTCATATTCTACCATTTGGAAGATCAATAGTGATATTGTTCTCGACTCACCACAGTTTTAGTAAAATGGATTTTTTCAGAAAACAGTAGTGGGAGTATGGTACAACTGGAAGTGATTCCAGAACCGCAAACGATTACGGAAAATTTAAGAGGACCTATATATTCAATCAGGTTTGACATTCCATTAGCCACTCCGCAGATATGGTGGGTAACCTCAGACACCCGAGAGGTACTTTGGTAGCCTCAAGGACGGTGACAGAGAGGTTCTTATCTACCCAGACTTGACACTACCGTTGTTCCAGGCTATGAGACCCGGTAGGAGCGTTGTTGTGGTCAGTGGGAGTAGCGGAAGCATAGTGGGCAAGTAGCTTATGTCTATTTATAGACTAGAGCAGTTATAGCGGAGATAGATCATCTAATTTTGATGTGACAGTCATGGGTTTGACTTCATCAAAATAGGGGATGGATCTGTTAAGAAGGTAGTAGGCTGTGATGTCATGGTATCTGGATGACATACACAGAGTAGGAAGTAAAATTCCTATACTACGATCGGTTGTACTGTGGTCGTCACACAGTTGTTTCTCCAGACAGGATATGGATATAATATTTGACATTCTAGTTTCTGGATCTATGGTTTTAGATCTAGATTTGGGTAGTTTCCCAATATAGGTACTTTGACAGATATTCTAATGGTTTTTAGAATAGTTGACTCCTAGCATGGTGGTGTACCTGCAGGTGATGGAGTCACCCTCTCTAAAGGTGTCGTATAGACTAAAGGGGAGAGGGCTATGCATGATTGGCAGATCACTTGCTTAGGCAATTGAGTCAATCGTGAGGTGTCAAGTACCACACCAGATATTGTTTTTGCACTAGATGCGATAAGTTTGTATTAATCCAATCCTGGAGAGACATAAGGAAGCAGTTTTAGAACATAAGTGGATGTTCTACGGATTTGATGACGGCAGCCTCCTTTGTGAGACGTTTATCATTCCAGGGTTCAAAGGTGACATGGTTGACAGAGTGATTCTCAGAGTTATAGTTTTTCCCTCTGATGAAGAGGGACAGTATTATGGACAGGTGGTCCAAGAGGATACTGTGGGAGGCATGGTGCCGGATACTGATTAGGTTCAGTGATCGATACAGTCTAAAAAGTTTGGATTTGGAGTTCATTTATGAACTAAGTCACATCAGATATCCAGACATATTCTAAGACAGGTATTACTCAATTCGGGAGTTGGCTTTCTCCGCGAACTTGAGATTTAGAGAGATATAGAAAGAAACTTCTAGGCGGATCCACTCACTGAGGCTATTTCTCGAACACAATAGTTTTACAAACGGGCTTTGTAAAACTGATTAGTAGAGGAGTTGGATGTTCGGTTTCACACGGGCTGTGAGTAGTCGACATCGCAATAATTAGCCTTGAGTGCAAGTGGGAGATTGTTGGAGATAGTGCCCTCGTAGTCAATTATTGGATCGCAGGTACGTGATTGCAATGATTGCGGAGGACCTATACCAGTAGGACAGTCTTACTCGAGATAATAGTATGCTATCTGGTTTGTCTCTATCAGTTGTGTACATGTTCAGGTGACTGATTACATGTTACACTTTGATAGAGCCCTTAGGATCTTGCTTTACTACCAACAGTATGATGGCGATCATATACGTGAGAGTTGGGTAGTTTATACGCATATCCTTAATTGTAGTCCCTAGTCGTGGGAGTTTCGAGACAGGGAATCGATACTCCGGAGTAGACTAGTGTATACAGTCGAGATCCCGACGAGGGGCGGTGGCCGGTCTCACAAGCCACTAGTGTCAGTTGGATCACCTAAGATGTATACAGGTGCTCATTGGGTTATGAGTACACCGGACAGGACTCGCCGGGAATCTGGTAGTTGGTATTATACATATCGTCAGATAGCAGTTCCCTGGTGACATGTGTACAGGTTAGTTCATCGACCTGAGGTCGTCATTTGTCTCGTGTGAGTTCCCACTGTGCTTTGATTTCTATCCTACCACGGCTCAAAGGAGTCGTGCAAACAGGTAGTTTTTGGGTACAGTCCCGAGCCATATGGAGGCACGTGAGCGGATCTGCAGGGGATTCTTCTCTCCCGGTATTAGGGGCGAGATCGTGCTGTGTCTAGGAGAGCCATTACACAAAGCCCATGGCCGTGGCAGGAGATTTATTGGTAGGTACTCCAGTAGTATCTCAGGGTGTTATTGGGCTACACTCCGACACGACTTATACTGCTATTAGGGGTCTAACGTTACTAGCCCCCTAGGCAGATATGCGATACTCATAGACGAACAGACCAGACTGTATATACATTGTCACTGTTAGGCTCAGTAGGGTTTCCGGATGAGTTCGCTTATCGGCATCCCTTGAGGTCAGTCCATGGGCAGCCGTTACGCATTGCTAGTGCCGCTGACGGTTTGTGGTTAAACCCACTGCCAGGTTACTGACGAGTCATTAGAGTCCCCCACAGACAGTTTCCCAAGTTCGGGCGAAATGTTGTAGAGGCTGTATGGTTTTATGGCAAGGTTCGGAAAATGCACGTGCGTTTACGCACGTGTCAGATTTCGGACAGATGATACTGGTCGGCTTTGGTTTAAGCCGGGTCCGAGAATTATATTGAGTAGATATAATATCTTTGTCTCAGTTGCATTTGTATTCGGTCGTAATACAAATGCGGGTATATTTATACAGTTACGGGGTTATCCTAAAATTCGTTTCGGGATCACTTTTGGAAGTTGCCAGTTTCCAGTTTTCTATCAGCCGACTTTTAACATTCGGTTAAAGACGGATTTATCTTTTCTTTGGAAGAGTGTGGATGCTTCTAGAAAGTTCTAGAAGTGGTGAGGTGTTATTGTTTCATTGGTTGCTTTCTTTGTATACACACTGTGTGTTCACACTAGATATTTATTTGTGTTCACACTAGATATTTATCCTTGTGGTTACCTCCCCTCTCCTACACTCACCCCCCACCTCTATATATGGCCGGCCCCTTCCCCCTCTCTCACTCACTCTCACTTGATGTTTCATTTCGTAAAAAGAATATGATAGATTTTGGGGTGTATGGAATTTCACAGCTCGTTTCATTCCATCACCCGATTCCCATGGAAACTTCATTAACCGATCGTCCATGGCTTTGGACGAAGTGAGACAAAGTCTTCTACTCATTCTCTACATCATTCATGGTCATCTCTTTTAGCAAACTTGACGACCGAGTTGCCTCAAGTCAGAGGCGGGAGCCCGTTTAAACAATCGTCGACGTGGTGCCACCTGGACGAGTAGATCGGAGATCGAAGAGATCGGAGCAGCCGCAACGGAGCGTGGGATGATGGTTAAAGAACGAAGGACTCGGATCGTTCGGTATAACCTTTCTACTCTCTTTACAGTTTGTTAGTTTAGCAATAATAGCAGATCCGGGTTAAAGTATACGATAGCGCCAGTTAAAAAGTTTTTGTTCCGCATTTGGCGTCTGTAGACGGCCGGGGCGCTACCGTAGACTTACATCCCCAAGCGGGAGCTAGCTCTTCGTCCATCGACGGTCACAACCACACAAGAAATATAATATACAACGCCAAGGGCGAGGATCAAAACTCAATGGAAACTCAAAACAGCAAGAAATCCATAGGAATACAATGCGCGACTCTAAGGTCGAAAGAATAAACATCACTGGTCTCTATCTCAGAAATAAATACATGTTTGGTTGATGGAACTTCTAGATACAACAGAATAATAATATACAATATATAATGATGGGTACGATACAAAAAAAAACCCACCTACTAGCAATTCACCCGGAAATGGAAGTAGTGCTAGCAAAGCCGTAATGAAACATATACGGCAAAACCTGCAAGAAACTGTGGCACAACGGGGGTGGGTTGCCAACTCGTGAGTAGAAAACATCTATGAACAGAAATCACATGTATGACGCAATCCTAGGTCATACGATCATAATATATCCTCAAATATATAATCTGCAGACTATAACAATGGCTAGGGTAAATATCTAACCCAAGTGAAATCCCATGTGCCCGTGTCAGTGCCTCAGGTAGCAATATATCATATGGATGATGTATGAATGCATGAAACATAATTCATGTGCTGAAGAAAACTGCTTTTATAAATTAGTGTGATTTCTGTATTTTTAAAAGAGGTATCATAAATGAAATCAGCATAAACAGTGTCTAGTATCGACACAAAACATAAATCCCAATGTCTCAATATCTCAGGCTCCGGCTATCCGGACTGACCTGTATCATCAAATCTCTGTACCTCAATATCTCAGAATCTCTATATTAATTTCATTATCTAGGGCGCCGTCAGTCCAGACCGGCCCCTACCATCAATCTCAAGACCACGACAGTATCCTCCGGATATCTGACGCATCGGTTAAAATCACCGGTAGGTAGTTCTCCCCTGCCAGGCTCACATCGTCATCACCACGCGCTTCTTACCCCGGTGTACCTTACCGGGTCCACCATGTACCCGAAATGGTTCATCCAACTCCTCGAATCGGGTCTCGAAATCCATCAGCAAACTCATGGTGGACGACTCATACATCATGGGAAACCGCACTATTTATTTAAAAAGAGAAAAGAAGTTTGTATAAGTTTTGCGGTTTTCCCCCAAATCCAGAAAATCTCATGAAAATCCAAATCCAAATCATCAATAGCATGTAAACAATGAATATAACATGAATGAAGTATCGAGTAATAACTACAATATCTAAACTAGTATATAAGGCAAGTACACTAATATCATGTCTAAACTATTAGCTAACAACCTTTGTTAATGAAATAGTATTTTCTAAAGTGTTCGTGAAATGGAAATTACCGATGAAGATGTGTGTGAGCCGGCAAGTAAGTGTACGTGGTACATACGCATCATCGGTAATGGTGCTGGTGTCCTAACAGCATGATATCAAAAATGGAATATGAATCACAATAAGTATGCGATGCGGAGCAACAGCAATAATGAGCGGGAGCTACATACTAGACACAAAGACAACGAACCTATATTTATTATAAATATAGTCTAACAACTACAGTAAACTAAAGGGCTAAGCTAACTGGCTACTGAAGGTAAGGAAACCGCCTAACCTCTGAGTCGATACATATACCTACGTGTATATGTTAGTCGGTGATCCTGCCTCAATAATATTACATCCGATACCATATCTATAATCAGACATTCCCAAGTCAAGAGTGCGGATCAAACATCAATATATAGCTCGTACGTAAATCTGTCGTACGACATCCCCAAATCTGGGTACAGGTCAGTATCACATTCATCAAATTAATCATTTGGTATCCTCTTTATCAAAGATCATAATCCGGGGTACTGATCTACGTCTAGTACAATACTAATATCATCAATCTAATTATGATCTGACTGCTGATCTACAGCCTCATACAAACCGATATCATCATCATATATCATCATAAAGAGGTATACATCGCCTAATGCGACCTATTATGAATATCTTAACATATCTTATCTCATATCATGATCACATGTCAACCATTCAATGTATAACACTATTCACATGTATCGTCGTCCCAAGATACGCTATAACACCAGGACGCATCTCAAGTACGAATCCTGCCATATCACCGTTCTCGCGGTCTCAATAAAATCTTATCGGCACATCTCAAATCCCAAATACTATCCTCTAATCCAGTATGTGAACACATAGTCACATACCCATATGAACACATAACAATATAACCCCATATGAGCACATATGAAAGAAGAATGCATGCAAGTATGGGTGTGTGTGTGAAAATGTGGTGCAACCACTACTCTAGTATAACATTTCGAAATAATAAAAATATTATTTTTTGGGAAATTAATAATTTAATATTATTTTATTGAATATTTTAATAATTCGGTATAATTAAATACAAATAAATGGCGAAAAATTTGGAAAAATTATGGAAAATTCTAAAACAGGGTAATTTAGAGAATTATACCATTTTTAAGGTGTCATGATTAGTTATATGCTAATTGCGTGCTAATCGCGATTAAAAAATCGCTAATCGGGTTTTCTGGCAATTTTGTGCAAAACATGCACATATCATTTCCAACACTTGTGTTGCATTTTTCTTGCCATGGTTTTATTTTGGGGTTCACTATTTGAGTGAGAAGGAATTTGAGGGAAAAGAAAAGAAAGGAAAATGAAAAAGGATTATAATATGGTGGTAGGTGGATGAGAGAGAGAAAAGAGAGGGGGTAGCTTTGACTTAGCCATTTCCTTTCACTTCCTCAACTCACTTTCTCTCTCCCTCTTCCCCTTCAGCTGCTGCTGCTGCCCTTCATCTCCCTCCCTTCTTCATTAGCCCCAAATCACCATGAAAACTACACCAACACCCCATCTTCATTTCACAAAAAGTGTGCACAAGCTCGAGATCTACACATAGGACCAAGAAAGCAAAGATTTTGGCCACTAGGGGCAACTCAAGAAAATTCTTGAGTTGCAAAATGAGCTATTTACTGAACCCTTAGCTTAGTTTTAGTATTACTTATACCCCATTTTTAGTTTAGAAACCGATATCGGAAAAGTTATGAAATCTGGGAAGCTTTTATGAGATCATCTATCACCCGAGACATCCTAAAATAAAATTGAATGGACAGTGACATGTGCAGGCACCCAGGAAGCTACCACCAAGACTCTAGCCCCTAACTCCATGACCCGGCTGCCAATTAATTCCCTTTGGCCGCAAATTGCGGCCAGACCTGCACCAATTTGGGTCTTTTTGGTTCTGCTGCTCCTACATCTGTAGTTTAAGCCCCTGGCATGTATAGATTTGTCTAATTTGACCTAGGGTGAAATCTGGAGCCTATTTCCTTAATTGCTGTTTTGGATTCGTGTTTCCGTATTCCGTATTTTTAATTCTGAATTTGTGTATTGTGTTTTACCTCGACTATTTGGCGTTCATACGACGATATCGAGGGTTGTTGATGGGTTTGGATGGTGTTGTCCATAGGTTCTAACCTATAGATCTTAGCATATCGTTTTGAGATTCGTATGCCGTTTTAGTTCGGAATTGGTTTTGACACGCCTTTGCGATACGTTAATATGTAGGTACCCCATGAAGACTTCGGGACGTCAAGCAAACGTGTGGTGACGTCGACAATGAAGACGCAAGGTGAGTAGATTATATCTACAGGGGGAACTCGGACGATGACGTATAGCACCCCCACAGTCCGTAGTTGATATACTATATATGATAGTTATAGTGTGTCATGGATGGATATTGTGTTAGGTGTTTTATGGATAGTTTAAGCTTAGAAGTAAACTAGTGTAGTTCATAGCCACGGACCCTAGAATAGGTTTACACCCACACGCACACCCTTGCATATTCACTATACTTACACTATGTTGATGATGATATTGGATGACTTTGGAGATGAGTCGATGATATTGGGCTTGGTGCCATGAGATCGGAGATTTGTATTTAGGATACGATATGTGATTCTTAGCGGGCCTTTGGGCATGTGTTTTACCCCCGCATTCATAATTATATAGACGGTATCGATTTGTACTAGACATAGATTCAGTATCCCAGATTATGTGTTATGATGATAAGAATACTAGGTACTTAATGAGATAATGTGATATTGAGCCGTACCCAGCTATTGGGATGCCGTACGACGATTTACCGTACGAGCTTTATATTGATGATAGATCCGCACTCATGATTTGAGGATTGTCATGTGATATACTGTATTGTACGCGATACTATTAGGGCGGGATCACCGACTATTATATGTATATATATTTTTATCGACTTAGATTTAGGTGGATTCCATACCCCTCCCGGTTGACTTGATACTTAGATCAGTGGTTTGCATAATAGATGTTAGACTAGACCCAAGTCATACCTATTACAAAAACCCCGATTTGTCTTATATTAAATGGCAAGCTGCATTGTTATTCAATTACCATTTATTCTACGGCTCGCATTGCATTGCATGCTCATATGTTATTGATTCATATTCCTTGTGCACATGCCTTTACATAGTTGCATGCTTATATTAGTGTTCTTGTTGCATGTATTATAATTCATGGATTTCGCACTGTGATATGGTTGCATATGATGATTCTGGATTGTTTTACTCCTGCGTATATATATCAGTGGTATGGGAGGTTGAAATATATATGTATACCCATAGAGTATATATATATTAATGGTATGGGACGTTGATATATATATACGCATACTTAATATATCATCATGATGATCTATGCAAATTTACATATGCATTATGAGAGGAGCCTATGTGCTCAGAGCCTATGAGCTCGATATGAGAGGAGCCTATGTGCTCGGAGCCTATGAGCTCGATGTGAGAGGAGCCTATGTGCTCGGAGCCTATGAGCTCGATGTGAGAGGAGCCTATGTGCTCGGGGCCTTTATGGTCGATGGTAAATTATATCTCCCCTACCCCACATTCATTGTATATGCATTGCATCACATATTAGTAGTACCTGATAGAGTACCTTCATGAATGTTGCATACATGTCGGATACATGATATATGGGTTTCACTTAATATTGAGATATATAGTTTGTGTCAATGCTCGACGTTGATTTTCTGATGATTTCATTCACGATATCTCCTGTTTTTCATTTTACTGCATACATACATCATATTTGTGATATACTGGCACGAGTACTTGGCACGAGTACTTGGCACTACACTTATGTTCAGATGTTACATTGCCACTTTACTATGCTTCAAACTTATTCATTTGAGGTTTATGTTATATCTGATCGTTTTGACTTAGGTTTATGTCATGCTTTCAATTTCTGCTTGTAGATATTTTCTATTCACGAGTTGGCAACTCACCCCCGTTGTGCCACAGTTCTTGCAGGTTTTGCCGTACAGGTTCCATAGCGGCATTTTCGGCACTTTGCTTCCTTTGCGGGTGATTTGCTTGGTAGGTGGGTTCTTTGCATCAGAACCACCCTTGTATATGTATTATTCTTTGTATCTAGAAATTTCATCAATCAAAACTTGTATATTGTTTCAGACTCAGACACTAGTGATGTATTATTTTGACCTTAGAGTCGCGCTTAATAGTGTTAATGTTTTCATGTTATTGTGAGTTTCTTTGAGTTTGATCCTCGCCCTTCGGCGTTGTATATTATATTGCTTGTGTGGGTTGTGCTCTTTGTTTATGCGTAGTAAGTGTTAGATAAAATTCCTCAAGGGAAAATAATTTACAAGATATGTTTCTTTACTCTTAAAATGGTTTTAGATTTCTGGGCTTTTGGCTTACTTGGATCAGATGCTGTCCTATAGACTTCATATGGTTCAAGAGCCAGTCACGTGCTCTTTCGGGTCGTGACAAAGTTGGTATCAGAGCGCTAGGTTGACCTTGGTTCGAGTCTAAGTTTGACTATATGGAGCCTAGGGTGTCTATATATATACGGAACTTAGGCTTGACCTTACGGAATTTAGACTTAGTCGAGGGGGTATTAGACCCGAACTTTCGTCGCGTAGGATGACCCTTGGTTGATGGAATAGGTGACTAAAGTAGAGTGACGTACCGTGGGTATGTTCCACGGCATACTTACGATACGCTATTCCGCTTGAGGAACCTTAGGATGCATATATTTTCGAGATCAGTGATTCTCTTCATATCCATGATTATATATCCATTTGAGATCCTCGATTCTATTAGTTTCATGATCATACCTTCATTGATGCTGTTCCTTCTTATGATCATGTATCCACTCTGGATCTGTTGTTCTCTTTCTTGCCATTGATCTGCTCTCTTCGATACTCGATTGAGATTCCTGTCGCCATGTTTGAGTGCAGTTTGGGCTGCTGCTAGGGTTACGGTCAGTGCGAGCTCGTCTGGTACGAGCGCCGGCCATTGTGTTTTTGTCACGATGCGAGAATTTCGACTCGTGACCGGCACTTAACCACGCAACGTCTTCAGGCGTAACACGGCTAAGTAAGCCGAACCCAGAAATCAAAACCAATAAATATAGAGTGATTGAAACATTTTTGTAAAACAGTCATACATATCTGAGAAACTTCCATTTATTTAGTAGAAATCCTTTTTAGTTCAAGAGTTATAATTTTTATAATTTTGGCAACATTTCCTTTTTAAAACATTTGTCCCGCAAGTCGGGTAAAAGCAAGGTGTAGCAGAAATAACAAGTGAAATGAATAAAGCATCACAATATGATATACGACGCCGTAGCGAAGAATACACAGTAAAGCAAGGACAAATATCACAAAGATAAGACTGCATAAAATAAAGTCGGCTCACATGCGAGCTCGACACCAGAGTAAAAATCATACACATCGTCCTCACAACTGTCTCTAAGTCAATACAGAAAGATAGATGGAGAATACTAGATACATCAATATACAACTGAAAGATAACGGATACCATACAAAAACCCACCTATCAGCAAAAAGGCTAACTCGCCTCAGAAAGGTATCTGTGCCAAAAGATGCGGTAAACAGCCAGCCGTGACTACTCCCAAGGGCAACCTGCAAATACAGTGGCACAACGGGTGTGAGTTGCCAACTCGTGAATAGAGATAACATATAAAGGTGATCGCGAGCATGCACATATAGCGTGGCTCTACTAATGCCAGCAGATAACATCAATGCATGACAAACAGTGGATGCAATAGTAATGCAAGTGCTCTATCAGGTAAATGCTACAGGATGAGGTATATAGTAATCAATACTGAGCATGGGATAAATAATATCTACATGGATATGTCAACATGGAAAGCAATAATCGGTGCCTCAGACTGCACCCAAATCCCAAATACACTCAGGCGCCGGCACACCCATCGGCCCTCAAATCCTGTATATCTCTGAGAAATCATGAGTGCCCAACATCGGCACCCAAAATATCATAAAATACTCGTGTCCAGCATCGACACGCAAATCCTCGTATATCGGGCTCCGTCAGTCCGGATCGGCCCACGGGGTCCGTCTGCGGTGTCGGCCCTCGGCCCCGGCAGTACGGATCATCCCGCATCCATCTCTCGACTCTGGTCAGTATCCTCCGGAAAACTGCCAGGTCCAACCAATCACCGGTAGGTACACGCCCACCTCCAGGCTCAATCGGCAAAACCCATCGATCATCTCGCCGAGGGGAACCATACCGGGCCCACCACGAACCCGCAAACGGAACATCCACTCCTCGAATCGGGTTTCAAGCACACGTCTCCGCACCGAGAAAACGCGTGGTGGACACACCAAAATATCATATCACGAGGTACCGGGTTTTTCAAAATAGCGCAACTTTTCTTAAATACTTCCACGGTCCTCAAAAACCAGAAATCACATGAAAATCCATCACCAATAAGTAAATCCAATGCGAGGTACAATGTAAATCAATCCATGGTATGAGCATAAGGGGAAAACCGCTTTTAAAATAGTTTCCGTTTTTAAAGATGTCATGCGGCTCCCAATTTCCAAGAAATCACCACCAATCATATGTAAGATAAACTACAGCAATATAATCATGGCAGCTCTACAGTGAGTGTGGCATGGCAATTACTAACGGTGTGTGTGTAGCATGCAAATTAGTGCCCGTGCAACATAAGCCGTTAGTAATAGTGCAGTGTTCTATCAGTTCTAAGCATATGTATATGTAGCAGGGAATGCAATATGCGATGACAGTCTATGGGGTACATGCAACATATAATAATAAAGTCCTATCAGCCCTGACGCATAACGCCATGCGGGCGATATCCCCGTAGATGTGAAATCTACTCACCTAGTCTCGCGCTAAGTGTAGCCGACGACTTGCTTGCCCTTCTTCGCAGCGTCCGTCTCACTGGCCTGCGAACCTAGAATCACATAACATATATCACACATAAGCTCAATTTCACAGAAACGCGATATTACGGTCCAACTAGAGACCCGTGTCGCAAACCAATCGCGCGTGTGCGCGATACGCTAAAACGTGTGATCACGCGCCTGAAACTATCCTGACGCGTCGCGATACGCAGAAACCCCAAACCCACTCACGTATCACGCGTGTCGCGAAGGTTTAGAAAAACGGCAAAATTGGTATTTGGTCCCAGATTTTTATACAGGACTAAACTTACAAAAATATATATATCACAGCACCCTACACACTAGCAGACACCTACAGGACCAAACCCCAACCCAAACCCTACCCATCTGGCCGCAAATTGCGGCCAGAACGAAATAATTGGCGGCCAAAGGAAGGAATTAGGGGGTCGGGTTCTATCTAGGGTATCAGCACCTCATTACTATACTGCAGTATCCTCAAAATCCTTCTGAACTCATCGGGTCAAAAGCAGTTCCAGAAAACTCAGTTTTGCACAAATACGACGAATTTGCATCAATTAGGGAACTGGTGGTATTTTAGTGCAATTGGGGGTTGGGCTAAGTTAATATGGTCTCAACAACCCACTAACAACCTACTGAAACCAATTCACACCACACTAGCTCAAGATTCCCACTAAACACCTCATATCGCACTAAAACGCACTAAAAACCACTAACCGAAGCAAAACTACACTAATCAAGCAAACTAGGGAATAAGTTTAGGAAATATACCTCATACTTAACCCTAGGGAGCTGAAGGAAGAAGAAGAAATGAAGGGGAGAAGCTCCAGTTGCTGCTGTTGCTGTTGCTGCTCACTGGCTGTTGCTGCTGTGCTTGCTGTTGCTGTTGCTGAGCTGCTTGTTGCTGCTGCTGTGGAGTTTGCTGCTGCTGCTGCTGCTTCTGGTTTTAGCTGAGAGGTAGGTGTGTGTGTGTGTGACTGTGTGAGAGTTTTGAGAGAAAAACAAATTGAGTTGAGAGCCAAAACAAATCATCACCCAAAAGTCACCCCTCCTCTCTCTCTCTCTTCATTAATGGCAAGCATGGCTTGAGCCATGATGCCCCCCTCTCTCTCTCACAAGTCAACACCTATAAACAAATTCAAATTAAAGTAACTTTTAATTAACTAATTAAACCCACTTAAAAATCCATAAGACTTAATCCCATGATTAACCCACCATGGTTAATAATCATGGTAATAAATCATTTTAAAAACCCTAGTTTACATGCACATGTGTGTGCAAGCCTAGGAAAATTTTGGAAAAATATTTATTGAATTAGGAAAAATATTTAAAGCACAATTTGGTAAACTTTTTGTTAAAAACCCAATATTTAAATATAATTATTCCCCAAACATATCCTAAGGTGTTACAATCTCTCCCCCTTAAAGAAATTCGTCCCCAAATTTCAAAATCTAACTACACGTACGTTCAAAAAGATGGGGATACGTCTTCATCATCTCGCTTTCGGTCTCCCAAGTGACCTCCTCACGGTTCTGGCCACGCCAAAGTACTTTGACTGATGGAATGTCCTTCGATCTCAATTTCTTCACTTGTCGATCTAAGATCATCACCGGCTGCTCTGCATAGGAAAGGTCGCGCTCAAGCTGGATCGTCGGATGCTGAATCACATGCGAAGGATCACGAAGATATCTGCGGAGCATCGAGACATGAAATACGGGGTGCACGTCTGGAAAGCTGGGCGGAAGGGCTAAACGGTAGGCTACTGCACCAACACGCTCGAGGATCTCGAAGGGGCCCACATACCTAGGACTGAGCTTCCCCTTCTTTCCAAATCTCATCACACCTTTCATTGGGGAGACCCTCAAGAAAACATGATCACCAACAGAAAACTCAAGTCTGCGTCGCCGACGGTCAGCATAAGATCTCTGTCTACTCTGGGCTGCTCTCATCCTATCGCGAATCAACTGGATCTTCGCTGTCGTCTCCTCAACGATCTGGGGCCCTAAGATACTGCTCTCACTGAGCTCTGTCCAACAAGTGGGCGACCTGCATCTCCTCCCATAAAGAGCCTCAAATGGTGCCATCTGAATGGTCTCCTGGCAGCTGTTATTGTAGGAGAACTCTACTAAGGGCAAATGATGATCCCAGCTACCTCCGAAATCCAATACACAAGCTCTGAGCATGTCCTCGAGAGTCTGAATGGTCCGCTCTGACTGTCCGTCGGTCTGCGGATGAAATGCTGTGCTGAAACTCAAGCGAGTGCCCAAAGCCTCCTGAAGCCTCTTCCACAGTCTACTGGTAAACTGGGTGCCTCTGTCGGACACAATACATGTCGCGACTCCGTGAAGTCGCACTATCTCATCAATGTAGATCTGGGCATACTGAGTAAATCCGAAAGTCGTCTTCACTGGTAGGAAGTGAGCCGCTTTCGTCAAACGATCCACGATCACCTAGATGGAGTCATACCCCCGACTAGTCCTGGGTAGACCCACGACGAAATCCATCGAAATCTGTTCCCATTTCCACTCTGGAATGGGTAACGGCTGTAGCTCTCCAGCGGGCCTCTGGTGTTCAGCCTTGACTTGCTGACAAGTCAGGCATCTCGACACAAAATCTGCGATGTCCTTTTTCATTCCGTCCCACCAGTAAACACCTCTCATATCATGATACATCTTGGTGGAACCGGGATGGACGCTGTACACTGGTCGATGTGCCTCCTCAAGAATCTCACGCCTCAGTCCCTCAGCATTTGGTACGCACAGTCTGACTCCAAATCGTAGTAACCCCTGATCATCGATCACGAACTCGGAAAATCTTCCCTGTCCAATCTGTGCCATGATCTCTGAACATCGGTCGTCACTGAGCTGTGCCTCACGTATACGATCGATCAACTGTGGGCGTGCACGGACATGCGCTATCTGTTCTCCAATCGGCGTGAACTCGAACTGTATCCGGCTGTCGCATAATATCTGCCAGTCCGCGGATGACTGCTCCTGTACTGCGCTCAAACAAGATAAACTACCCCCGGGCCTCCTACTCAAAGCATCCGCCACCACATTTGCCTTGCCCGGGTGATATAAGATCTCGTAGTCGTAATCCTTCACTAACTCCATCCATCGGCGCTGTCGAAGGTTCAGATCCCGCTGCTGGAATATGTATTTCAGACTTTTGTGATCCGTGAATATCTGGCACGACTCGCCGTATAGGTAATGTCGCCAGATCTTAAGTGTGAAGACCACTGCTGCCATCTCCAAATCGTGAGTGGGGTAGTTCTGCTCATGTTTCTTCAATTGTCGCGAGGCATACGCGATCACCCTGCCATGCTGCATCAGTACGCACCCTAACCCCACTCGAGAAGCATCACAATAGACCACAAATCCGCCCGATCCGAAAGGCAAAGATAACACCGCTGCCGTCGTCAGCCGAGTCCGTAACTACTGAAAACTGTGCTCGCACTCCTCCGTCCAATCAAAAGGAACTCCCTTCCGGGTCAACCCGGTCAACGGTGTAGCAATACGGGAGAAGTCCTGCACAAAACGCCTGTAGTAACCGGCCAACGCCAAAAAGCTACGAATCTCCGTCACCGATGTGGGTCTGGGCCAACACTGAACGGCCTCTATCTTCCTCGGATCTACACATATACCGTCTCGTGAAATCACATGTCCCAAGAAGTCCACGCTGTCCAGCCAAAAAGCACACTTAGAGAATTTTGCATAAAGCTGGTGCTCCCTCAAAGTCTGCAATGTAATCCGCAGGTGCTGCTCGTGCTCCTCACTACTCCGGGAATACACCAAGATATCGTCAATGAAGACTATGATGAACAGATCCAAATATGGCCGGAAAATACGGTTCATCAAGTCCATGAAGGCTGCTGGCGCATTGGTGAGTCCGAACGACATCACCAAAAACTCGTAATGGCCGTAGCGCGTACGGAAAGCTGTCCTGGGAATGTCCTCCTGTCGAACCCGCAGCTGATGATAGCCCGATCGTAAATCGATCCTTGAAAAGTACCCTGCCCCCTGAAGCTGGTCGAACAAATCGTCGATACGTGGTAAAGGATACCTGTTCCGCACTGTCACCCTGTTCAGCTGGCGGTAGTCGATACACAGACGCAAACTGCCATCTTTCTTCTTAACGAACAGGACTGGAGCACCCCAAGGAGAAACACTGGGTCGAATAAGTCCCTTGTCCAGCAAATCTTGCAACTGACCCTTCAATTCTCTAAGTTCCGCCGGGGCCATCCGATAAGGCGGTATGGAAATAGGCCCCGAGCCAGGAACCAAATCAATACAGAAAGAAATGTCGCGCTCGGGCGGCAACCCTGGAAGCTCGGCAGGGAACACATCAGGAAACTCGCTGACAACCGGAACCTGATCCAATGGAACCTCTGTAGCGCGAGCATCGCAAACATAGGTGAGAAATCCCTGACATCCCTTCCTCAAAAGCTGTCCAGCGTGAAAAGAAGAAATCACACTGTGAGGGGCGGCACCACGGTCCCCCAACACAACAAAAACCGACTCGCCGGGAAAGCAGAATCTAACTATCTTCTCACGGCAGTCCACAGAAGCATAGCACGTGGCTAACCAATCCATGCCCAAAAGAACGTCGAAGTCCAACATCTCCAGAAGGATCAAGTCGACAGGCAACTCTCTCTCGCCAATACAGACGATACAGGATCGGAACACGTGCCTAGCAACAAACGACTCTCCCCCAGGAGTGGTCACCACAAGCGGCTGATCAAGCAAGCCGGACTCTCTACCCAAACTCGGCACAAAGTGTGTGGATACGCACGAGTGTGTAGATCTGGGATCGAACAGTACGTGTGCATCAACTGAACATACAGGAAGGATACCTGAAACCACTGCATTGGATGCCTGCGCGTCCTGATGTGTCAAAGCAAAGACCCGCGCCTGTCCACCACCTGTAACTGACTGCCCTCTGCCTCGGTCATCTTGCCCTCTCTGAGCAACTCCTCCACGCCCACGACCTCTCTGTGCATGAGTCTGGCGTGGAGCAACAGTAGGTACAACAGGCAACGCCCTCTAGGGTGGTGAAGGTGGTAAAGTAACATGCGGTGCTGCCGCCTCCCTCCGGTGTGTCTCTGGACAATCTCGAACGAGGTGAAGTAGGCTGCCACATCTGAAGCAACCCCGCGGCGACTGCTGACTTTCCTGGGGATACGAACTAAACATCCGGCCTCGTCCCGAATCTCTGCTACTCCTCGTACCAAAACGATACCTGTCGCGGCGTCTGAATGACTGCCTCCGTGCGGAAATACTGGTACGAACTCTCTTCGGCTCTGGAACTACCGAAGTCTCAGCAAGGTGCTCCTCTACTACTAGGGCTGCGTCTACAGCTGCTGCATAGGTCTCGTAGTGCTGCGCGCTGATCGCGAGGAACAGTGGTGTAAGCAAGCCTCGAACAAATCTCCTGACTCGCAACTCCTCGGTAGCCACTAAATATGGGGCGTAGACTGCTAGCTCTGTAAACAACACGTCATACTCTGCCACTGTCATCCCTGGCGTCTGGCGCAAGGACTCAAATCTGCGTGCTCGGGCATCCCTAACACTCTGGGGAAGGAAACGGGCTAGAAATATGGTCACGAACTCCGTCCAGGTCATAGGAGGAAGACCTGCTGCTCTGCCCTTCTCAACTGAATCACACCACTTCTGCGCAAGACCTTCCAGGCGAAAGCTCGCGAACTCAACCCATCTCGTATCTGCGCATCTGAGGGAACGGCATATCCTGGCCATCCTGTCGATGAAAGACTGTGGGTCCTCGGCTGTATCGGTGCCTGTGAAGACCGGAGGCTTCAGCCTCATGAATTCTGATAGCGATACTGTAATCACCTCCGTGGCTGCAGGGACAACTGGCTGTGCGGTAGGCACCATCGTGGTCTCTGGAACAGGTGGAGCTACCTCTGGTCGCTGCGCTCGAAGTGTCTCAACTAGCGATCCTATCATCTGGCGCATCTCCTGCATGCTAGATCCTACCGTCTGGCGCATCTCCTGCATACCAGCCCCTAGCGTGGCGATCTGATCTGTCACGGCAGGAACAGCCTGCTCGGGTACAACGGGTGCACTGCCCGGATCAGTCCTCGTCTCGGACGAGTCAACACGAATCTCGACCCTCGCGGCCGCTCTCTGTGCCCTCGTAGTCTTAGGCGGCAAAATGGCTGAAAGAAAATTTGGATTCGATAAGAACACGGAAATCGAATCGCAAGAATGCATGTATTCAGGAAGGAATTTAAATCAACAAGTCCTAAGGTCGCGTAGGCGGAGTACCGTGTCGTGAGTATGCCGCGGAACATACACACGCTACGCTACCCTGCTGCAGCTACCTACTCCATCATACCAGGGTCATCCTACACTCCGAAGGTAAAACCTAAGCTCTGATACCAACTTTGTCATGACCCGAGAATTTCGACTCGTGACCGGCACTTAACCACGCAACGTCTACAGGCGTAACGCGGCTAAGTAAGCCGAACCCAGAAATCAAAACCAATAAATATAGAGTGATTGAAACATTTTTGTAAAAATAGTCATACATATCTGAGAAACTTCCATTTATTTAGTAGAAATCCTTTTTAGTTCAAGAGTTATAATTTTTATAATTTTGGCAACATTTCCTTTTTAAAACATTTGTCCCGCAAGTCGGGTAAAAGCAAGGTGTAGCAGAAATAACAAGTGAAATGAATAAAGCATCACAATATGATATACGACGCCGTAGCGAAGAATACACAGTAAAGCAAGGACAAATATCACAAAGATAAGACTGCATAAAATAAAGTCGGCTCACATGCGAGCTCGACACCAGAGTAAAAATCATACACATCGTCCTCACAACTGTCTCTAAGTCAATACAGAAAGATAGATGGAGAATACTAGATACATCAATATACAACTGAAAGATAACGGATACCATACAAAAACCCACCTATCAGCAAAAAGGCTAACTCGCCTCAGAAAGGTATCTGTGCCAAAAGATGCGGTAAACAGCCAGCCGTGACTACTCCCAAGGGCAACCTGCAAATACAGTGGCACAACGGGTGTGAGTTGCCAACTCGTGAATAGAGATAACATATAAAGGTGATCGCGAGCATGCACATATAGCGTGGCTCTACTAATGCCAGCAGATAACATCAATGCATGACAAACAGTGGATGCAATAGTAATGCAAGTGCTCTATCAGGTAAATGCTACAGGATGAGGTATATAGTAATCAATACTGAGCATGGGATAAATAATATCTACATGGATATGTCAACATGGAAAGCAATAATCGGTGCCTCAGACTGCACCCAAATCCCAAATACACTCAGGCGCCGGCACACCCATCGGCCCTCAAATCCTGTATATCTCTGAGAAATCACGAGTGCCCAACATCGGCACCCAAAATATCATAAAATACTCGTGTCCAGCATCGACACGCAAATCCTCGTATATCGGGCTCCGTCAGTCCGGATCGGCCCACGGGGTCCGTCTGCGGTGTCGGCCCTCGGCCCCGGCAGTACGGATCATCCCGCATCCATCTCTCGACTCTGGTCAGTATCCTCCGGAAAACTGCCAGGTCCAACCAATCACCGGTAGGTACACGCCCCCCTCCAGGCTCAATCGGCAAAACCCATCGATCATCTCGCCGAGGGGAACCATACCGGGCCCACCACGAACCCGCAAACGGAACATCCACTCCTCGAATCGGGTTTCAAGCATACGTCTCAGCACCGAGAAAACGCGTGGTGGACACACCAAAATATCATATCACGAGGTACCGGGTTTTTCAAAATAGCGCATCTTTTCTTAAATACTTCCACGGTCCTCAAAAACCAGAAATCACATGAAAATCCATCACCAATAAGTAAATCCAATGCGAGGTACAATGTAAATCAATCCATGGTATGAGCATAAGGGGAAAACCGCTTTTAAAATAGTTTCCGTTTTTAAAGATGTCATGCGGCTCCCAATTTCCAGGAAATCACCACCAATCAGATGTAAGATAGACTACAGCAATATAATCATGGCAGCTCTACAGTGAGTGTGGCATGGCAATTACTAACGGTGTGTGTGTAGCATGCAAATTAGTGCCCGTGCAACATAAACCGTTAGTAATAGTGCAGTGTTCTATCAGTTCTAAGCATATGTATATGTAGCAGGGAATGCAATATGCGATGACAGTCTATGGGGTACATGCAACATATAATAATAAAGTCCTATCAGCCCTGACGCATAACGCCATGCGGGCGATATCCCCGTAGATGTGAAATCTACTCACCTAGTCTCGCGCTAAGTGTAGCCGACGACTTGCTTGCCCTTCTTCGCAGCGTCCGTCTCACTGGCCTGCGAACCTAGAATCACATAACATATATCACACATAAGCTCAATTTCACAGAAACGCGATATTACGGTCCAACTAGAGACCCGTGTCGCAAACCAATCGCGCGTGTGCGCGATACGCTAAAACGTGTGATCACGCGCCTGAAACTATCCTGACCCGTCGCGATATGCAGAAACCCCAAACCCACTCACGTATCACGCGTGTCGCGAAGGTTTAGAAAAACGGCAAAATAGGTATTTGGTCCCAGATTTTTATACAGGACTAAACTTACAAAAATATATATATCACAGCACCCTACACACTAGCAGACACCTACAGGACCAAACCCCAACCCAAACCCTACCCTTCTGGCCGCAAATTGCGGCCAGAACGAAATAATTGGCGGCCAAAGGAAGGAATTAGGGGTCGGGTTCTATCTAGGGTATCAGCACCTCATTACTATACTGCAGTATCCTCAATATCCTTCTGAACTCATCGGGTCAAAAGCAGTTCCAGAAAACTCAGTTTTGCACAAATACGACGAATTTGCATCAATTAGGGAACTGGTGGTATTTTAGTGCAATTGGGAGTTGGGCTAAGTTAATATGGTCTCAACAACCCACTAACAACCTACTGAAACCAATTCACACCACACTAGCACAAGATTCCCACTAAACACCTCATACCGCACTAAAACGCACTAAAAACCACTAACCGAAGCAAAACTACACTAATCAAGCAAACTAGGGAATAAGTTTAGGAAATATACCTCATACTTAACCCTAGGGAGCTAAAGGAAGAAGAAGAAATGAAAGGGAGAAGCTGCAGTTGTTGCTGTTGCTGTTGCTGCTCACTGGCTGTTGCTGCTGTGCTTGCTGTTGCTGTTGCTGAGCTACTTGTTGCTGCTGCTGTGGAGTTTGCTGCTGCTGCTGCTTCTGGCTTCAGCTGAGAGGTAGGTGTGTGTGTGTGTGAGTGTGTGAGTGTTTTGAGAGAAAAACAAAGAGAGTTGAGAGCCAAAACAAATCATCACCCAAAAGTCACCCCTCCTCACTCTCTCTTCATTAATGGCAAGCATGGCTTGAGCCATGATGCCCCCCTCTCTCTCTCTCACAAGTCAACATCTATAAACAAATTCAAATTAAAGTAACTTTTAATTAACTAATTAAACCCACTTAAAAACCCATAAGACTTAATCCCATGATTAATCCACCATGGTTAATAATCATGGTAATATATTATTTTAAAAACCCTAGTTTACATACACATGTGTGTGCAAGCCTAGGAAAATTTTGGAAAAATATTTATTGAATTAGGAAAAATATTTAAAGCACAATTTGGTAAACTTTTTGTTAAAAACCCAATATTTAAATATAATTATTCCCTAAACATATCCTAAGGTGTTACAGTTTTCTGGTGACATGGGAACATCTCGAGTTAGTATTGGTGATTGTGACCGATTGTGGAGGCGAGTGCCTGATTTTACACCGGATCATCGGGCCATTGTTAGAGCTGCCAGTTGAGAGAGGACTATTGATGTACAGTATACCTCGGAGATTATGATGTTGCCTATCATGCAGACAGATGAAACAGCTGTTACTGAGATGGACAGGATGTCGCTTCCGGAGCTTACGAGCTAAAATCGCCGGAGCTTCCAGGCTGATATGAGAAAGATGATAGCTATTCTACCCGATTTGAGAGACGAATGTGATTCGTCCGATTTATGCGCCGGAGCAGGCCCAGTTGAGTTAAAGATTTCCATTGTGGAGAGTCTTACTCGGATTTAGAGCAGACCGATTTAGAGATGACCGCCAATGTATTGCCTTTCCTGGAGGATTGAGGCGCTATTCAGCGTACAGACGAATGAGCCAGTTATCGCTGCAAATGACGAGATATCGCCCAGATGATTGGAGCTACTGCAGCATGAGTATACACTTAGAGATATGATGGAAAGTCGCTAGTCACTAAGGATGAAGGACTAGGACGTGTGGTTCGTTCGCTTACCGACGCGAGGTCATCAGATAGGTTGCTTCCAGCTAGAGACGACTTCACACGGAGACGTTGAGAGTCGACAGAGACGATCGAATGTCAGAAACCGGCTATTCCAAGTTTAAAGTATTCGGAAAGACATGCAGGAAATTCTATGGACCCTCTAGAAGAATGAAACCCTAACTCGACATAATGACAGTGTGAAAGCCTTTGAACCTTAGGGTTTGCGGCAGTTCTGCGGCGCCATTAGTGAGGCTTGGGTTTGTCCTTCTACGGCTGGACCCTGGGTGCTGTGGTATGTACTCGATGCTGTTAAACTGTACCCAAGATGTTGAGCTCTTGGGGATTAAGTGGTTTTGACGAATCGATCGAATGGTTCGACTTCCTCCGGATGCTAAGTGGTGAGATGCATTTTTTTGGGAAACTCCTGATATAAGGATAGCCGTTAGAGCGCAGTCCGTGCAGCCACGATGAGACGAGTCCAAATCAGTCGACATTGAAGAAGAGTGAAGTAAAGAGTTCGCAAGAGATTTCGACGCGATGACGTCCCACTCCGCTGACATCAGAGATGCGATACGCACGCAGAGGCATTGTATATGTATATACCTTCCAGAAGGAGTTGGATGAGTATGCAGCCATTCTGGAACAAGAATTTGCTTCAGCAATGGATGATGACTTCCGGGCAATTCGGCAGGAATGAGATTTGAGAGAGACCTCGACAGGACCTTTCTGGAATACTATACGAGAAGACCTAGACCCAGGAGTGGTCATATTGCGCACACCCAGCAGGCCAGAGTTCGGCATCGTCGACGAGGTAGTTGACTAGGTTCGGATAAAGGACCTTACCCAGATGCGTTGCGAGTTGATCGAGGACGGATGAGTATTGAGTATCATCCGATGGTTGGGATGTGTTCCCGAGGACCTGTTCGGCCAGACATCTTCTACAGAATGATGAAGCTACAGAGTACGCGATTTCGAGTCCGTGCGAGAGACTTCGGATTGACCGTGGCCGAGAACAGTGAAGTGTGTAGATAATATGGCGTGACGTCATAGTGGACAACGATAGAGACAAGTGGAACCAGAGGTTCGTACGAGACGCTGACGAGCTGTCGTTACTTCCCGTCGAGACTAGAGACCTGATATACTTACAGAGGCGTTGGAATGCGACCGATTTCCGAGAAAATGTTGTGCTGAGGACGCAGATGTCCATCGAGCGAGAAAGGAGATATGCAAAAGTACCAGCCTCCGTATAGACCGGCATACGCAAGATCGGAAGAGACCTTGAGCAGGATTCCTTCTAGGACACTGCTGCAATGATATTTGCTCCTAGGATCGGATGTGTAATGTGTATTCAGAGGACCAGAGGCCGATGCCAGTGACATGCTTCTTTACAAGTGGTCATGAGGATTGACCAAGAGATGACCAGAGAAATGCCAGAACGGAATCGTCCCCGTTAGCACACCTAACAGGGCCGATGAGCCGATTGATTGGAAATTGGTAATCCGCCGAGGAGATAAGGACCCAGAGAAAGAAGACGCCAGACCGTGAGCAAGAGACAAATAGATATCTTGCGCTGCTAGCATTGGATGCACCCTTAGTGTTTTGAGGAACGATTTTGGTGCACACCAGATGCACTAAATCGGGTTTCCTTATGCATGTCAGATGCACCTGGTTTTGCTGTCAGGCACACACGTTGCCTATGACAGATGTTGTGTGCACACCCGATGCACCTGTATGGTACTTATGTGGATTTGTTTTCCGTGCGCACCTAACGCACGGGGTATTCTTATATACGCCTTAATATTGATGTTTGTGGAGCCCCGACAATTTGGATTTTTGCTGAAATGTTTTAGTACTAGGGGGTTTAAATTTAAATTCGGGGACCGAATTTATTTAAGGGGGGTAGATTGTAACATTTCGAAATAATAAAAATATTATTTTTTGGGAAATTAATAATTTAATATTATTTTATTGAATATTTTAATAATTCGGTATAATTAAATACAAATAAATGGAGAAAAATTTGGAAAAATTATGGAAAATTCTAAATAGGGTAATTTAGAGAATTATACCATTTTTAAGTTGTCATGATTAGTTATATGCTAATTGAATGCTAATCGCGATTAAAAAATCGCTAATCGGGTTTTCTTGCAATTTTGTGCAAAACATGCAGATATCGTTTCCTACACTTGTGTTGCATTTTTCTTGTCATGGTTTTATTTTGGGGTTCACTATTTGAGTGAGAAGGAATTTGAGGGAAAAGAAAAGAAAGGAAAAAGGAAAAGGATTATAATATGGTGGTAGGTGGATGAGAGAGAGAAAAGAGAGGGGGTAGCTTTGACTTAGCCATTTCCCTTCACTTCCTCAACTCACTTTCTCTCTCCCTCTTCCCCTTCAGTTGCTGCTGCTGCCCCTCATCTCCCTCCCCGCTTCATTAGCCCCAAATCACCATGAAAACTACACCAACACCCCATCTTCATTTCACAAAAAGTATGCACAAGCTCGAGATCTACACATAGGACCAGGAAAGCAAAGATTTTGGCCACTAGGGGCAACTCAAGAAAATTCTTGAGTTGCGAAATGAGCTATTTACTGAACCCTTAGCTTAGTTTTAGTATTACTTATACCCCATGTTTAGTTTAGAAACCGATATCGGAAAAGTTATGAAATTTGGGAAGCTTTTATGAGATCTGCTATCATCCGAGACATCCTAAAATAAAATTAAATGGACAGTGACATGTGCAGGCACCCAGGAAGCTACCACCAAGACTCTAGCCCCTAACTCCATGACCCGGCCTCCAATTAATTCCCTCTGGCCGCAAATTGCGGCCAGACCTGCACCAATTTGGGTCGTTTTGGTTCTGCTGCTCCTACATCTGTATTTTAGGCCCCTGGCATGTATAGATTTGTCTAATTTGACCTAGGGTGAAATCAGGAGCCTATTTCCTTAATTGCTGTTTTGGATTCGTGTTTCCGTATTCCGTATTTTTAATTCTGAATTTGTATATTGTGTTTTACCTCGACTATTTGGCGTTTATATGACGATATCGAGGGTTGTTGATGGGTTTGGAAGGCGTTGTCCATAGGTTCTAACCTATAGATCTTAACGTATCGTTTTGAGATTCGTATGCCGTTTTAGTTCGGAATTGGTGTTAGTTGTATGTATGCCCTAGAGGCCAGTATTATACAGATGATGTATATTATATTGGATGCTTGGACGTATATAGAGATGACTTTCTTGCTCGATATGATAGTATGCTATCTGGTTACTCTTTATCTTAACATGTACACTTGTGTCTTTAAACTGTCTTATAGTTACATGTTGATAAAGCCCTAAGGATGTGTACTTGACTACCTGGACTATGATGCAGATCATACTAGTGGGGACATGGTAGTCCATAAGTACATCCTTCAAGGTCCCTAGTCGTGGGTGTATCGAGACAGGGCATCGATATACCAGTGTAGACTAGCGTATACGCTTCTCGACCCATGAGATGGGCGATGGATGATCCCATATCCATTGGTGTTTGACATCAGAGATGGTATACGGGTGCTCAGTGGAGACTGGGTACACTGGACGGACTCGCCGAGAACTCCCAGATGGTATTATACCTCACGTCAGATGGCAGTTCTCAGGTGACACTTGTACAGGTTAGTCTGTAGACCCGAGATCGTCATAGAGTCTTGTGTGATTCCCACCGTGCTTTGATCTCCACCTTACCACGTCCATGAGGGCATGCAAAACGGTGGTCTTTGGGTACAGTCCCGAGTCACATGGAGGCAATGAGCGATAGGAGGGGTTTCGTCTCTCCCGGTATTGGGGGTTGATGTTGCGCTGTGCACGATTGGCCGTAACAGGGAAGTCCCTGGCCAGGGCCGATCAGAGATTTGCTGGTAAGTGTTACCAGTAGTTTCTCGACCCGTTATGAGCTTCACATCGGCACGACTTATCGGTTATTGGGGTCTGACGTATACCACCCCTAGACTTGATATGCGACATATCAGACGAACAGACCGGACTGTACGGTAAGTGTTACTGGTTGGATTCACTGGAGTGTGAGCGGGCTAGCTCATCGATCTTCTGATCGCTCAATACCCGGATGGCCGTTACGTTTAGCAGACCGCTTGCGGCTTGTGGGTGCTTGATATGATCATCATCTGCTACCGGCGTATTGACGAGTCTTTAGAGTCCTACACAGAGGTTTCCTGGCTCAAGCGAAACGAAATAGGAGTGCATATGAGATATGTGCAGGACCGAGAATAATGTGTGTATGTGATATCGTATTCCATTCTCGCGATGGATGTATCGATTGGTTATATTCGATATAACCTAGATATCGAATCAAGGATTGATTCGATAAGCCGATACATAGGATACTAGTCGGTTATATGCGATATGACCGGATCATTAAATCAAGTGTTGATTTAATGATTTAATGTATAATTATATATTTGATATATTACTTTGCATTAACTAGTATTGGTTCACTTTAAATGGATTTTCTCACTTGATGTGCAAGAAGTATATGTGATATACTTTTGTGCACATATTTGTATCATGTTTGATGATACTTGATCATTTGGTTAAGTGTATAGAATTAAACCATGGTTAATTTGATGATTAGGGTTTCGCTTATTCATTTATTAATTTATTTGTTCATTTATTTATTTGGAAATGATTTAGATGAGAATGGTGGCTTTATTTGTTTCTAGTTGAAGCTTCATGAAGCTTTGACTTCTTAACCATTCTTGTCTTCATGCTTAACCCTAACCTATCCAAGTAACCATGGTCTATTCTCTACACTCTACCCTAGTTAGTATATGATAAGTATTCATTTACTTTTCAATTTAGAATTAATACTTATCATAATATTTCCTTCTTCTTGATCTTCTTCTTCAAGAAAGAAACCTTGATGCCATCAATGGCAACTTGAGTTCTAAAGTGAGAAATCCAATTCTAATGTGAACCCACCTCCTATTTCTTCACCCTCTACCTCTTGCCAAGTTGTTTTGGGTGTTTTCTTCATAAGTTTCACAAATTTGTGAAGTCGGAGCTTGAACTTGTGATGCCTCGACGTAGATCATCTTCGGCACGAAGCCTACGACCTAGTCCGCCCATTTCTCCGATCAAGCCGACGATTGAGTCCGGGATTCGAGATGGACAGCGAGAGGACGCCTACGTGGAGCTAAGGAAGTGGAGAACCGGATCTACAAAGGTTGTAGCCTCTCTCCTTTAGTTAAGATGTTAACTATTTTCGTTTTCGCCTAAATTTCTAGTCGACGATCCGTATTAGGGTTTCTCGGTCCCTATAAAATTTCAAATTGGCATGGTTGATGCCTTGTGAGACCTGTATAGTGTGCCTAGGAACCTACAGTGGTATCAGAGCCTAGCTAGAGCCTTAGGCGAAGTGTAGACGACGTTTGAAACCCGATCGAACATCGAAACCCTAATTTTCCATGGTCTCTGGACATTTTTCAAAAACTGGGTTTTTTCCAAATTAAAAATATGCAGAAAAATCAGCAGGGAATCCTAAGAATTACTGTGTAACACGTGTTCATGATTCCTCAAAAGTGCGGCGGAACCGCGGCAGAAGCATGGCTTCTGCGGCGGTTCCGCGGCCGTATGATGACGTCACCCATCCAATTTTGCACGGTAACTCCCTTTATTCAGTGCTGAGTTATCTGGGTATTTTTAAATATCACTCAAGAGTTGAGTTTTCTGGGGTGTTTTGGGAGTTCGATGATTCGGTCGGATTATCAGATTTTGTCTATGTGGCTTCCGGAAAATTTTTGAATATGTTAAAAAGTTCGACCGGATATAAATACCCAACTTTTCCCCTGCCGAAAAATTTCCAAGTGTTGGATTTTTCTGTAGTTTAAGGACGTTCTAAGTAGTGCAAGTAATGCGATGGTCCCTCTAGAAGACAACAAACCTTAACTCGATTATGTGACCGTCTTGAACTGCCCTTTGAACCTTCGGGTTTGGGGCAGTACGGCGTGCCACATGTGAGGCGTTGGCTTGACCCTTCTACGGCTGGACCGTTGGTACTGAGGCATGAAGTGAATGTCTTTGAACTTATTTCATGTGTTGATCGATTTCGGGAAAACTTGGGTGTTCGAATGTTCGATCGGAAAGTTTAATATTTTCTATTTATCCGGAATGGGATACAATAATTGGAATTCACATACAGTTATGAGATAACTAAATGAATGTTATAAATCTAGCGGTTTAGTCTCACTTGATATTGAAAAGAGTTTTCGATAATGGGACTAAAATGCGGGGTTTATAATTGTTAGGCATGTGATGTCTAAGTATTTCATTTGATTAGGCATGCGATGTCTAAAGAGGTTGCGGATTCCAACTGTTGTAGTTTTACACTTTCTTTTCTGTGACCGTAAGTGTAATATGTGATATCGCCGGTTTCGTTGCTATATGTCAACGACAATTGGGGTATGCATACTTACTTACGTTGATGACATGTGATGTTATGTGTTGCTAGATATGTTATATTGGATCGTCGTGTTTGAATAGCCGGGTTTTTTTTATGTGAGATGAGTGTTTTTCATTTTCATTCATGTAAAAACTTGTATGTAATATTCTTTTATTGGGGCACTTCCAGGTTGCGGAAGTTGTCACCCTTTGTATATTATTTACTTTTCTGCACTAGGATAGACCCAAGGAGGGGAGCACAAGTAACCGGGTTCTAGGGTCCAGTGGGAGACCATCTCGAGGAGTCGAGTCCGGGTCTCCTAACCCTAGAATTGGTAGGGTTTCTTGCCGCTCTCGTAGGGGTCTAGGGGTGTGGGATTGGCTATTCATCACGACCGTGGAATCCGTGTTTTATACTGGCTCGTATTGAAAACACGGACGTCCTAGTATATCCAATGTTTCATATGTTTCTTCTGCTGCGATATCTGTGATGTGATCATGTGATGTTCTGTGATAGATACAGTATATAGTATATATGATATATTATATAGACGCTACTTATGTTTTGCACCCGCACTAGCCCTGCCCTGCTCTGTCGTTAGTTACCTAACCTAACGGTGCACGAGGGGACATCCAGGCGAATGCGGATGGCATAAGTGTACGTCGTATTTATCTGTGATGTTTAGGTACTTAAATGATGGGACTTCATTAATGTGATTAATGAAATAAAAGAAACCTAAGATGTTATGGAATCGAATTTTAAAATAAAACAGGTAGCTACAGTTCTTGCTTTGCACAGCGATATATATGATATATCCCGCACCTTATTCGATGAGGAATGGACCGAGATCCCTTCACCAGGAGTGACTCCTTTAGCAATAACTGGCAGATGCTACACACTCGGTTTGTTTTTGATTGCTTCTATAGTTTCTGCTTTGCACAGTGATATATATGATATATCCCGCACCTCATTCGACGAGGAAAGGGCCGACGATCCCTTCACCGGGAGTGACCCCTTTAGCAAAACTAGAAAAGCCTCAAAATCACTCCATTTCAAAACTTTATTTGATTCTACAACGATATCAAGTTCATTACGCAATAGGTTTTCAGAAAAACCTGTCGTAGCCCTCCGTCATTTCAGATAAGTCCTATTTAGTATTCGTGCTGCGTTTGTTGACCTTGTCAAGACGCAGTGTGCGGTAGCTAACCAGTATTTATCTGCTTATGCATGTGATGCAGATTGAGTTAGGGTAGTCGTACGGCCTTGTTGACCTTGTCAAGGGTCGTGCGGGTGGGTTTAATTCAATCAAGAAATGACGGGTTGAACTTGACTTACGGTCTATGGTTTGTTGACCTTGTCAAGGTCGTAGATCGTTTGGGGCAAAATATTATCGGGAATTTCAAGTGTTGAAATTTGCAATGAGATTGCATACCTTCTATGAGATAGTTGGATCCCGATACCCGCTGCGAGTAAGAGTTACTCCTGGGAGAGTTTTACACATTACAATTAGCCGATCAAGTAGGTGTCTAGAAAGGTGTCAACGGGGTTACGCCTCTGGGAAAACGAGGTTTACAGAAATTAGGTTCGTGCGAAAGCACGAGGGACCTCCCTCAAAGTACCGACACTGGCCTGGCTGAAAGATTGGCGAACTTGTAGTGTGTAATTAATCCCGGCTAATCTTTCCTTTTAGGGTTTGAAGGAAGATTTGATAAAAAGTAGTGGGAGCCATCCTGATTAGATAAGATAATAACCAATCTGATCTTGCACGAGCATACGCTAAAGTGTTTTCTTCTCTCTCTCTCCAGGTAGCGACCAGTTCATGCCTTAATCAAGATAATAATATGGATGTATTGACCGAACCCGCATGTTATACTGTACTGGGGAACGTTGGTTCCGTTCTTTTTTATAAGAGTTATAGGAATGAACAGGACATAGGGGAATACCAGGATTCCCATGCCACCCGAATGAAGAAAGTACATGATGATGCATTTTCTTCGGGTGTGTTCGTTACTGAGAACTGTTTCTCCGTTTGCTCTACGTCCTGGGTATTGGATACCGGGTCAGGATCCCATATATGTAATCAGTTACATGGGCTTAGGAAAGGTAGAGAACTTGGAGAAGGTGATAAAGACATTAGAGTTGGAAATGGTGCAATTGTTGCTGCTAAGACTGTCGGGGAATATCACCTTGCATTACCAACTGGTAATACATTGGTTCTGAACGAATGCTATTACATGCCGAACCTGATATGAAACATTATATCGGTTTCTTTATTAAGTAAAGAGGGATATAATTTTGTATTACAGGATAATGTTATGAACATTTTCCGTAACCGAAAGTTGGTTGGATCAGGCACGTTGTGCAATGGCATTTATGTTCTAAATCAATCAACAGTTCTGAGCATAACAAACACACACAAGAGGAAGAGTTCAGAACTGAACGAATCCTTCTTGTGGCATTGTAGACTGGGTCACATCAATGCGACACGACTAGCTAAATTGCATAAAGATGGATATTTAAATCCGTTTGAATTTTCATCTTATGACACTTGCCAGTCATGTCTCAAAGGCAAGATGACCAAAACTCCGTTTACGGGACACGGAGAAAGAGTTACGGAACTCTTGGGACTAGTACATAGTGATGTATGCGGTCATATGTCTACACATGCTAGGGATGGTTCTTCGTACTTCATTACATTCACTGACGATCTCTCTAGATTCGGATATGTGTTCCTGATGAAACACAAATCAGAAGCTTTTGAGAAATTTAGAGAATATAAACAAGAAGTCGAGAACCAAACCGGAAAAAGTATTAAAATCCTTCGATCCGATCGAAGAGGTGAATACTTGAGCAATGAATTCCTGGACTTCCTAAAAGAGAATGGGATTCTCTCTCAGCTGACTCCTCCATATACACCACAGCACAACGGTGTATCAGAACGGAGGAACCGCACCCTATTAGATATGGTGTGCTCTATGATGAGCACAGCTGAGTTACCTATTTCCTTTTGGGGATATACGCTGGAGATAGCAGCATACCTATTGAATCAAGTTCCATCTAAATCTGTACCTACCACACCATATGAGATATGGAGTGGGAAGAGGCATATCTTAAGCGAGTTAAGATATGGGGTTGTCCAGCCTATGTCAAAAGACAAAATCCGGACAAGCTCGAGGCACGGTCAGTTCTTTGCAAGTTTGTGGGATATCCAAAGAACTCTTATGGGTATTTTTTCTACCACAGTGAGGAACAAAAAGTGTTTGTTGCTCAACATGCCACCTTTTTAGAAAAGGAATTCCTTGAAAAAGAAATTAGTGGCAATGTGGTAGAGCTGGAAGAGGTTCCAGATACACAAACAGTAACTGAAGATTTAGTGGAACCAAAGGATTCGGTAGCTCCCAATGAACCTCAGCCTCTCCGCCGATCTAGTAGGGTTCCTCGCCAACCTGAGAGATACTACGGTTTTCTCATGGATGGTGGAAGCGAGGATTGCATCATGGAGGATGATGACCCAACTAGCTTCGAGCAGGCCATCACGAGTAGGGACTCAGTGAAATGGCTGGATGCTATGCGGTCCGAGATGGAATCCATGTACACCAATAAAGTATGGACTTTGGAAATTGCTCCTGAAGGTGTAAAACCCATTGGGGGCAAGTGGATCTTCAAGAAGAAACTTGGTGTAGATGGGAAAGTGGAGACTTTCAAAGCTAGAGTTATTGCAAAGGGTTTTCATCAAAGTCCAGGTGTGGACTATGACGAAACCTTTTCTCCAGTGGCTATGCTTAAATCCATCCGGATCATGCTTGCTATCGCTGCATATCATGATTACGAAATCTGGCAAATGGATGTTAAGACCGCCTTTCTAAATGGTGATTTAGAAGAGTGCATGTACATGACTCAGCCAGAGGGCTTCATAGACAGTGGGAGTAGCGGGAAGGTGTGTAAGCTGCTTAAATCCATTTATGGATTAACGCAAGCATCGCGGAGTTGGAACATCTGCTTTGATGTCATTATCAAAGAGTTTGATTTCGTCAAAAATCCAGATGAACCTTGTATTTACAAGAAGGTGGCAGAGAGTAAGGTTGTCTTCCTCGTATTGTACGTGGACGACATACTCTTGATGGGAAATGATATTCCTATGCTGCAAACGGTCAAGCTCTTCTTATCACAAAGATTCTCAATGAAAGATCTTGGTGATGCCTCCTGCATATTGGGAATTAGGATCTATAGAGATAGATCCAAACGGATTTTGGGATTGTCCCAATCCAGGTACATTGACACCATACTAAAGAGGTTTAGTATGGAAGAATCCAAGCGTGGGAGCTTACCCACGATCTCTGGAGTCACTCTCTCCAAAGAGATGTCTCCCAAGACTGATTTGGAGAGAGCTCGCATGCAAGGGATACCCTATGCTTCGGCTGTAGGCTCTATCATGTATACGATGCTATGTACCAGACCCGATGTAGCATACTCACTAAGTGTAGTGAGCAGGTATCAAGCTGATCCTGGAGAGAATCACTGGACAGCTATGAAGAGCATTCTCAAGTACTTGCGAAGGACTAAATAGATGCTCTTGGTGTATGGTAACGGAGAACTCCAAGTGGAGTCCTTTACCGATTCGAGCTTCCAGAGTGATAAGGACGACTCTAAGTCGCAGTCGGTCTTTGTCTTTACCCTTTACGGAGGGGCGGTTAGCTGGAAGAGTTCCAAGCAGGAAACCGTGGCAGACTCGACGATGGAGGCTGAATACATCGCTGCCAACGATGCTGCCAAAGAGGCTGTCTGGATCAAGAAGTTCATTACTGAACTTGGAGTGGTTCCATCCATTGACCATCCAATACCTTTGTATTGTGATAACAATGGAGCGGTGGCTTTGGCCAAGGAACCCAGGTCCCATCAGCGATCCAGGCATATTCTGAGGCGGTATCACCTGATCCGGGATATAGTTGATCACCGGGAGATCGAGGTCAGGAGGGTTGACACGAAGAACAACACGGCGGATCCACTCACGAAGGCCATTCCCCAGATACAGTTTGAGAGACTCTTCGGGATGCTCGGTATGCGATACTACAGCAGCTGGCCCTAGTGCAAGTGGGAGATTGTTAGTTGTATGTATGCCCTAGAGGCCAGTATTGTACAGATGATGTATATTATATTGGATGCTTGGACATATATAGAGATGACTTTCTTGCTCGATATGATAGTATGCTATCTGGTTACTCTTTATCTTAACATGTACACTTGTCTCTTTAAACTGTCTTATAGTTACATGTTGATAAAGCCCTTAGGATGTGTACTTGACTACCTGGACTATGATGCAGATCATACTAGTGGGGACATGGTAGTCCATAAGTACATCCTTCAAGGTCCCTAGTCGTGGGTGTATCGAGACAGGGCATCGATATACCAGTGTAGACTAGCGTAACCGCTTCTCGACCCATGAGATGGGCGATGGATGATCCCATATCCATTGGTGTTTGACATCAGAGATGGTATACGGGTGCTCAGTGGAGACTGGGTACACTGGACGGACTCGCCGAGAACTCCCAGATGGTATTATACCTCACGTCAGATGGCAGTTCTCAGGTGGCACTTGTACAGGTTAGTCTGTAGACCCGAGATCGTCATAGAGTCTTGTGTGATTCCCACCGTGATTTGATCTCCACCTTACCACGTCCATGAGGGCGTGCAAAACGGTGTTCTTTGGGTACAGTCCCGAGTCACAAGGAGGCAATGAGCGATAGGAGGGGTTTCGTCTCTCCCGGTATTTGGGGTTGATGTTGCGCTGTGCACGATTGGCCGTAACAGGGAAGTCCCTGGCCAGGGCCGATCAGAGATTTGCTGGTAAGTGTTACCAGTAGTTTCTCGACCCGTTATGAGCCTCACATCGGCACGACTTATCGGTTATTGGGGTCTGACGTATACCACCCCTAGACTTGATATGCGACATATCAGAGGAACAGACCGGACTGTACGGTAAGTGTTACTGGTTGGATTCACTGGAGTGTGAGCGGGCTAGCTCATCGATCTTCTGATCGCTCAATACCCGGATGGCCGTTACGTTTAGCAGACCGCTTGCGGCTTGTGGGTGCTTGATATGATCATCATCTGCTACCGGCGTATTGACGGGTCTTTAGAGTCCTATACAGAGGTTTCCTGGCTCAAGCGAAACGAAATAGGAGTGCATATGAGATATATGCACGACCGAGAATAATGCGTGTATGTGATACCGTATTCCATTCTCGCGATGGATGTATCGATTGGTTATATTCGATATAACCTAGATATCTAATCAAGGATTGATTCGATAAGCCGATACATAGGATACTAGTCGGTTATATGCGATATGACCGGATCGTTAAATCAAGTGTTGATTTAATGATTTAATGTATAATTATATATTTGATATATTACTTTGCATTAACTAGTATTGGTTCACTTTAAATGGATTTTCTCACTTGATGTGCAAGAAGTATGTGTGATATACTTTTGTGCACATATTTGTATCATGTTTGATGATACTTGATCATTTGGTTAAGTGTATAGAATTAAACCATGGTTAATTTGATGATTAGGGGTTTTTCTTATTCATTTATTTATTTATTTGTTCATTTATTTATTTGGAAATGATTTAGATGAGAATGGTGGCTTTATTTGTTTCTAGTTGAAGCTTCATGAAGCTTTGACTTCTTAACCATTCTTGTCTTCATGCTTAACCCTAACCCATCCAAGTAACCATGGTCTATTCTCTACACTCTACCCTAGTTAGTATATGATAAGTATTCATTTACTTTTCAATTTGGAATTAATACTTATCATAATATTTCCTTCTTCTTGATCTTCTTCTTCAAGAAAGAAAGCTTGATGCCATCAATGGCAACTTGAGTTCTAAAGTGAGAAATCCAATTCTAAAGTGAACCCACCTCCTATTTCTTCACCCTCTACCTCTTGCCACGATTGAGTCCGGGATTCGAGATGGACAGCGAGAGGACGTCTACGTGGAGCTAAGGAAGTGGAGAACCGGATCTACAAAGGTTGTAGCCTCTCTCCTTTAGTTAAGATGTTAACTATTTTCGTTTTCGCCTAAATTTCTAGTCGACGGTCCGTATTAGGGTTTCTCGGTCCCTATAAAATTTCAAATTGGCATGGTTGATGCCTTGTGAGACCTCTATAGAGTGCCTAGGAACCCTACAATTGGTTTTGATACGCATTTGCGATACGTTAATGTGTAGGTACCCCATGAAGACTTCGGGACGACAAGCAAACGCGTGGTGACATCGACAATGAAGACGCAAGGTGAGTAGATTATATCTACAGGGGGAAGTCGGGGGATGACGTATAGCACCCCCACAGTCCGTAGTTGATATACTATATATGATAGTTATAGTGTGTCATGGATATTGTGTTAGGTGTTTTATGGATAGTTTAAGCTTAGAAGTAAACTAGTGTAGTTCATAGCCACGAACCTTAGAATAGGTTTACACCCACACGCACATCCTTGCATATTCACTATACTTACACTGTGTTGATGATGATATTGGATGACTTTGGAGATGAGTCGATGATATTGGGCTCGGTGCCGTGAGATCGGTGATTTGATATGATTCGTATTTGGGATACGATATGTGATTCTTAGCGGGCCTTTGGGCATGTGTTTTACCCCCGCATTCATAATTATATAGATGGTATCGATTTGTACTAGACTTAGATTCAGTATCCCAGATTATGTGTTATGATGATAAGAATACTAGGTACTTGATGAGATAATGTGATATTGACCCGTATCCAGCTATTGGGATGCCGTACGACGACTTACCGTACGAGCTTTACATTGATGATAGATCCGCACTCATGACTTGAGGATTGTCATGTGATATACTGTATTGTACGCGATACTATTAAGGCGGGATCACCGACTATTATATGTATATATATTTTTATCGACTTAGATTTAGGTGGATTCCATACCCCTCCCGGTTGACTTGATACCTAGATCTGTGATTTGCATAATAGATGTTAGACTAGACCCAAGTGATACCTATTACAAAAACCCCGATTTGTCTTATTTTAAATGGCAAGCTGCATTATTATTCAATTAACATTTATTCTAAGGCTCGCATTGCATTGCATGCTCATATGTTATTGATTCATATTCCTTGTGCACATGCCTTTACATAGTTGCATGCTTATATTAGTGTTCTTGTTGCATGTATTATAATTCATGGATTTCGCACTGTGATATGGTTGCATATGATGATTCTGGATTGTTTTACTCCTGCGTATATATATCAGTGGTATGGGACGCTGAAATATATATGTATACCCATAGAGTATATATATATTAGTGGTATAGGACGCTGATATATATATACGCATACTTAATATATCATCATGATGATTTATGCAAATTTACATATGCGTTATGAGAGGATCCTATGTGCTCGGAGCCTATGAGCTCGATGTGAGAGGAGCCTATGTGCTCGGAGCCTATAAGCTCGATGTGAGAGGAGCCTATGTGCTCGGAGCCTATGAGCTCGATGTGAGAGGAGCCTATGTGCTCGGAGCCTATGAGCTCGATTGGAGAGGAGCCTATGTGCTTGGGGCCTTTATGGTTGATGGTATATTATATCTCCCCTACCCCACATTCATTGTATATGCATTGCATCACATATTGGTAGTACCTGATAGAGCACCTTCATGAATGTTGCATACATGTCGAATACATGATATATGGGTTTCACTTGATATTGAGATATATAGTATGTGTCAATGCTCGACGTTGATTTTCTGATGATTTCATTCACGATATCTCCTGTTTTCATTTTACCGCATACATACATCATATTTGTGATATAATGTTACGTGAGGCACTGGCATGAGTACTTGGCACTACACTTATGTTCAGATGTTACATTGCCACTTTACTATGCTTCAAACTTATTCATTTGAGGTTTATATTATATCTGATCGTTTTGACTTTGGTTTATGTCATGCTTCCAATATCTGCTTGTTTATATTTTCTATTCACGAGTTGGCAACTCACCCCCGTTGTGCCACAGTTCTTGCAGGTTTTGCCATACAGGTTCCATAGCGGCATTTCCGGCACATTGCTTCCTTTGCGGGTGATTTGCTTGGTAGGTGGGTTCTTTGCATCAGAACCACCCTTGTATATGTATTATTCTTTGTATCTAGAAATTCCATCAACCAAAACTTGTAAATTGTTTCAGACTCAGACACTACTGATCTATTATTTCGACCTTAGAGTCGCGCTTAGTAGTGTTAAGGTTTTCATGTTATTATGAGTTTCTTTGAGTTTGATCCTCGCCCTTCGACGTTGTATATTATATTGCTTGTATGGGTTGTGATATTTGTTTATGCGTAGTAAGTGTCAGATAAAATGCCTCAAGGGAAAATAATTTACAAGATATGTTTCTTTACTCTTAAAATGGTTTTAGATTTCTGGGCTTTTGGCTAACTTGGATCAGATGGAGTCTTATAGACTTCATATGGTTCAAGGGCCAGTCACGTGCTCTTTCGGGTCGTGGCATCTAGGGTCTCGCAACACCAAATTAAACTGATCACACCCAAAATCCATCTATGTCATCAATACTCTCAAACAATATATCTAATCAATATATGTGTGTATACGTATTAGTATACATCACCATGAACTGCGGGTGTGCTATACGCCATCCACCCGACTTCTCCCCGTTGATACAAATCTACTCACCTGATCTTCGCTCGCCGGTGTCGACGTCGCCACTCGCTTGCTTATCGTCTCGAAGTCCACATGGGGTACCTACACGTCATATATAGCATCGTATCGCATTAAAATCCGACTCATGACCAAAACGACACACGAATCCCATATAGGTCAAAACCTATGGTTGCTTTCACAAATCAACCCCAAAAACCTCGACATCGGCGTACAAACGTCGATTGATCAAGAAAAACACCAAACATACCAATCATGGTTTCAAAACTCACTAACTGTATAAGAAATAGGGTTAAATTCATCAAAACCAAAAAATTTAACAAATCGTTTTATTTCCCAAAACCTAGTTAGCGGTCACTAACAGTTTTAATACAAATCTTGATGTTTTAGCAAAAGTAGTGGTTACAATATTAACTAATTAGCTTAAATAGGCCACATAAACATTTACTAGATTTTTAATCTTGCTAAATTATATTAAACCGAAAATGAGTTTGCAATTTTTATCCAATTTCAACCAATTTATAGCGAAAATGCACAAACGACAATTTAGCTTGGATTTGTATGATCTAAACTATTAAACTATAACTTATAATGTTAATAATGTGATAAAAACCCTAACCATATTTTTAATCTCACATATACATATATTTCATAAAAACCTAGTTTGCATAAAAGCTTAATTTGGACATTTTACAAGTAACGATTTGTAATTAACAACTAGATTAGCTTTCAACAAGTTTTAAGATGCTAATCCACATCACATAACCATGCACAATTTGTCACGACCCGAAAGTACGGAACATGACCGGCACTTAAACTACGAACGTCTCGAGGCGTACGTAATCTAAGTAAACCGAAAACCCAGAAATCCAAACCAAGAAAAGAAGTAGAGTGCAGGAAAAACCAAATTAAAGCAAGTAGTTTCAATAGCATAAGCCGAATTATGCGGTTTTTAAAAACATCAAAAATTTACTGAAAATTTCGGCAGAGTCTCCTTTGAAAATACTGGCACCCAAACGGGATACAACATGAATAGTATACGAAATTAAGAAAAAGGCATCCCCAAGCGGGAGCTAGCTCTTCGTCAATCGACGGTCACAACCACACAAGCAATATAATATACAACGCCAACGGCGAGGATCAAAACTCAAAAGGAAACTCAAAACCACCAGAAATATAACGAGCGACTCTTAGGTCGAAAGAATAAACAACACTGGTCTCTATCTCAAAAATACATGTTTGGTTGATGGAGATTCTAGATACAACAGAATAATGATATACAAGATATATAATGGGAGTATGATACAAGTAAACCCACCTACTAGAAAATCACCCGAATGAAACTATGCCCGCAAAGCCGTAATGAAACCTGTACGGCAAACCTGCAAGAAACTGGGGCACAACGGGGGTGAGTTGCCAACTCGTGAATAGAAAAATATCTACGCACAGAAATCGCATAAATAACGCAATCCTAGGTCAATGATCAAAATATATCCACAAAAATATGTATAACATGCAGCCTATAACAATGGCTAGGGTAATATCTAACCGAGTGTAATCTCATGTGCCCGTGTCAGTGCCTCAGGTAGCAATATATCATATGAATGAGGTATGAATGCATGAAAACAGAATACATGTAAATGAAGAAACTGTTTTCATAAATTAGTGAGATTTCCTTCTGGTTTTTAAACTGAGGTATCATAATGAAATCAGTATCAACAGTGTCTAGCATCGACACAAAACATAAATCTCACTGTCTCGAAATATCAATGTCTCAATCTCAATATCTAGGACGCCGTCAGTCCAGACCGGCCTCTACCATCCATCTCAAGACCACGATGGTATCCTCCGGATATCCGACGCGTCGGGTAATATCACCGGTAGGTAGTGCTCCCCATCCAGGCTCAACGTCAACACCACATTCCTCTTGCCCCGGGATACCATACCGGGCCCACCATGTACCCGTGACGGTTCCTCCACTCCTCGACACGGATCTCGAAAACCACAGCAAACTCATGGTGGACGACACTTACATCACTAGAAAACCGCAATTTACATATTTTAAAAATATAATAAGTTTAGAAATTTTACGGCTTTCCCCCGAAATCCAGAAATATCATAAATCTCAAGAAATCATCACAAGTGCATATGTCAATGATAATGAATGTATATGGTATCAATAACCAAGTTGCAATGTGTGATTAATAACTAGGCATGAACAATGGAATAACAGTATGCATGAAGTGACAAGTAATAACTACAATGTCTAAACTGGCATATAAGGCAGGTACACTAATATCGTACCAACTACTAACTAACAACCTAAGTCAAGCAATAGTATTTTCTAAGTGTACGTGACATGGCAATTACCGATGAAGATGTGTGTGAGCCGGCAAGTAAGTGTATGTGGTACATACGCATCATCGGTAATGGTGCTGGTGTCCTAACAGCATGATATCAATAATGGAGTATGCAGCAGAATAAGTATGCGGGGCAGAGCGAACAGCAATAATGTGCGGGAGCAGAATACTAGACACAACGATAACTAATCAGTATTAATCTAATATAGGTCCTACAAATGGTGCCTTTTGAAATAACACGAATCATGGGGTTTTTGAAAATAGGGGCTACGGTGTTTTTATGAAAAGATACGTCTTTTGAAATATCCGTAGGATCCCTTGGACTGTCTTTTAAAATACCCACGATTCGTTAGTTTTTGAAATAGGTAAGAAGTCTAATCTAATCTAACAACTACACTAAACTATACGGCTGAACTAACAAGCTGAACTACAGGTAAGGAAACCGCCTAACATCTGAGTCGATACATATACCTGTATATGTATATTCGGTGATCCTGCCTCAATAATATCATAGCTGATACCATATCTATAATCAGGCATCCCAAGTCAAGAGTGCGGATCAATCATCAATATAGCTCGTACGTAAATCCGTCGTACGGCCTCCCAAATCTGGGTACGGGTCAATATCACATTCATCATACTATTCACCTGGTATCCTCTTTATCAAATATCAAGATCGGGCTACTGATCTACGTCTAGTACCATATTGATACCGCCTACGTATGCATGGACGTGTGTGAAACACTACGTCAAGGACCCGCTACAACGTCATGTCGTATCTCAAATACGAACCCTGCTATATCACCGATCTCACGGCCTCAAATCAAATCTCATCGACTCAGCTCAATCCCAAGTATCATCCTCAATCCGTATATGAACACATAGTCCCATACCCTGTTAGTGTATATGCCCTAGAGACCATTACTGTATCATACTAGCTTGTATATTACTTAATGGAAGCTTGGGATATTCACAGTTGTATATACAATCTTGCTCGAAATGGTAGTATGCTACTTGGTTTGTCTCTGCTTTAATATGTGCATGTGTTTCTTTTAGCATATTGCTGGTATACATATTAGTAGAGCCCTTAGGATCTTTGCTTGATTACCAGCGTTGTGATGGCGCTCGCACTCGTGGGAGCTGGGTAATCTATAAGCACATCCTTATACAGGTCCCTGGTCGTTGGACTATCGAGACAGGGCATCGATACTCCGGAGTAGACTAGCGTATGCGCTTCTCATCCCAGTGTGGGAGACGGTCTGTCCCACAGCCGTTAGTACGTCATACTTGGGATAGTATGCGTGTGCTCGTTAGGTTACGAGTACACTGGACAGGACTCGTCGGGAACTGTTGGTTGGTAATATACCTATCGTCAGTTATCAGTTCCCAGGTGACATGAGTACAGCTTAGTCCGCTGACTTGACACTGTCACTTCGCCTCGAGTGTGTTCCCACTGCACTTTGATTACTACCCTACCACGGCTCAAAGGAGCTGTGCAAACAGGTAGTTTTTGGGTGCAGTCCCGAAGCACTTGGAGGCAGTGACGGTTAGACAGGATTCGTCTCTCCCGGTATTGGGGGTTGACATCGCGCTGTGTTTAGGAGAGCCATTACACGAGTAGTCCCTGGCCAGGGCAAGTGAGATATACTGGTAGGTTTCCAGTGTTATCTCAGGGTGTTCTGGGCTACACTCCGACACGACTTGTACCGCTATTAGGGGACTGACGTTCACCGCCCCCCTAGGCCCGCCATGCGATGTATCAGACGAACAGACCGGACTGTACGGAGACTGTCACATACAGGCTCAGTAGGAGTGCAGATGGGGTTCACCTCGTCAGTCTTCTTATCGACATCTACCTGGGGACCGTTACGTACAGCTAGTGCCGCTTGCGGTCTGTGGTTAAACCCACTGCCAGCGTAGTGTCGAGTCTTTAGAGTCCCACACAGAGAGCTATTCGCCTTTAGGCAAAACGAGTAGAGGTCGCATGGTTTTGCGACAGGGTTCGTTCGCATCCGCGCACTTGTGCACGTTTGCTGTCCGGACAGTTTATACTAGCGGGCTTTGGTTTAAGCCGGATCCTAGTATATGATTTGAGATTGGTTTTTCTCATTGTGTTCGTGTTCCTCGGATCACGAATGCGGGTGCGTATGCACAGTTGCTTGAGATTGGGGGAGAGGACCTTGTTTAGGGTTAATGGCTTTTGTCATTTTATTAACCCTATTGTTTTTGTGTGGATTATTGTTAATTGATAATTAGCTTAATTATTGTGCATGGTTGTTGTTGACAATTTGACTTCATTGACTTGTTGACCATGTTGACAACTTGACCATAATCATTTCATTTGGAAGATGCTCTTTGATCTTTGCAAAAATTGAAATGATAATGGTCAAGTCATGATATATCATGACAATTTTCAAGCTAATTATCTAATTAAAATTATCCTCACATATTAGTGAGAATGGCTCTTTTATTTTTCATTCTCTCATTCTATTTCTCTCTCTTGCTCATCCTCTCCCTCAAGCTCTCTCCCTCTCATGTGTTGAGAAACAAAAAGCTTGAGAAAAACCCTCTCTTGATCTTCTCTTCTCACTTCTAGGGTTCAAGTCTTAGCATTTCTTGCACTCTAGTTACTCCTAGCTTGGAGTTGAAGCTAAAGGTGGTGGCTTTCAAGTGGATCTTTCTTTGACGGGAGAAGACAAGCAAGGTGAACTTTTTCTACCATACCTAGGAGCAAGGAGAGAAGGACTAAAGACCAAAGGTATAACCTTTCTTCACTTAGCTACTTTGTAGTTAGGGTTAGCTAGTTTATGTTTAGCAAAGATCCTCATAAGCTTAGTCCATGTTGCCTAAGTCATTAAAAATCCGATTTTTATTATGTTTTCCGCCTCCCCGTAAGCACCGGGGTGGGCAACACGGACTTACAGTGGTATCAGAGCCTAACTAAACCTAAACTAGTTAAGTAGTTAAGTGTAACGAAGTTCGGAACCGGAAAAATCACAAAACCAAACTTTTACAAAATCCAAGTTTCTGTTAAAATTATTTCTGCTCAAAATGAAAAACTGTATACATGTAAAATCGTCTCAGGGTTTTGTGAATACACCCAAGAAAAACGATACCCTAATTCCCTCAAGTCGCCGCCCTTCCGCCGCATGAAGTAGGTATATGCGGCGGAACCGCCGCGGATTGTCGTGATCGGCGCATCGTTTTTCGTGCAGAGTGTGTTTTTGTTGGTTTTGGGATTTTTAGGATATATTATATGTACCCAGATTTTCCAGAAAAGAAATTTCCTTTTGGGGTCCTATAATTCCGTATTTTTCCGAACTTCACTGCACTTTAACTATATCGGTTATATCTGTAATGCTTGCATGTATTGAACGTCGGCTAATCGCTATAAGACGATTAGTCGGGGTTATACATGATCTGTGATTGTTATTGGTTTGTGGATATGAATGGATTGGATCGTCGCGGGTGAATAGCCGGGTTGGATGTGAGATGAGCGTTTTTTTTCTTTCATTCATTTGTAACATGTAAATTGATGTAATAATATTCTTTGTTTGGCCGCACAACCGGGTCGGGGTTGTAGCCGTCATTGTATAATTCTTTTTACTGTTTTTGCTCCTAGGATAGACCCATGGAGGGGGTGCACAAACTACCGGGTATCTCGAAGTGCCGAGTGGCCTACTCACGGTGGTGAGGGAGGTTGCTTCGCTTCGGGTGCTTGGCGGGTAGTTTGCCGCACCCGTAGGGGTCTTGGGTGGGGTATTGGCTATTCACCGCGACCGTGTAATCCGCTTTGCGTTGCAGGCTCGAACGCATTGCGGATTCCTAGTATATCCAATGTATTCATCTGTGATCTGTAATGTCTATCATTGCTATATATTTATATATAATAACTATTTAGGCGTTGCTTATGTTTTACAGCCGCGCTAGCCCAGCCCCCGCTCTGTCGTTAGTTAAGTAACCTAACGGGTGATGACGGGGCCCCGTGGCGAATGCGAATGGCATAAGCGTACGTCATATTTTGGTTGTTTTCTGCAATGGTAGGATTAAATGATGGGACGCATTAAAAGAACTAATGCAAGAAATAAACCAAGTAAAAGTCGATTGGAACACTTTGAAAACCACTCGGTTCTTTTCAAAACTAAAACTTTTAAACGCGGAGCTTGAACCACTCCTTTTAAAAGCTATCTCGTTCCATCGATTATATCAAGTTCACTACGTTCACGGTTTCGCCAAAACCATCCGTAGCCCTCCGTCATTCCACATGAATGGTCAAAAGTATTCAAGCTATGTATTTTGGCCAAAGTCAAGGCATAGTGATTGGTAGCGTTTGGGTATTCATGTGCAGCATAGATAGATGTGTTGGTTTGGGACAGTCGTGCTGCCATTTTGGCCAAAGCCAAGGGTAGGTACGGGTGGGTCCAAATTAACCAGGAGAATGACGGGTAGAACTTGACATGTGACTTATGATATTTTGGCCAAAGTCAAGGTCATAAGAGCATGGGGCAAAAATCCACATCGGGAGTTTCATAAGTACTGAAACTTGCTAGCGTTGCATACCATTTGGAGTGTGATGATTCTGGTAGGATTCCTTCGGTTTTATCACGCGATGATATTTGGATCCCGATCCTACTGTGAGTATATGCTACTCCTCGGGAAAACTCTCACTTAACGATCAATGCTATAAACCTAGTAGGTGCCTAGAAAGGTGTTAGCGGGGCTACGCCCACAGGGAAAAGAGGTTACTTAATTAAGGAACTTCGCGAAAGCGTTGGAAAACCTCCCTCGAAGTACCGACACTGGCCTGGCTGAACGGTTAAGCAAGTATTGTACGGTGAGAATGATCCCGGCTAATCCTTTTCTTTATGGTTTGAGAAGGGATTCGAGAAACAGTGGGAGCCATCCAGTTTAGACAAACTAAAAACCACTCTAAACTTGCAAGAGCATCATGCTAAAGTGTTTCTTTTCTCTCTCCTAATTGCAGCGACCATTCAAGATGACCGGACTTAAGTTACTATTAGATAAAAACATATTGACAGGGCCAAACTACAAAGATTGGCTCAGGAATGTCAAGATGGCTATCACTTATGACAAGCTGGGGTATATACTTACCACCAAAGCTCCCCCCGTCCCAGGTCCCACCTCCAGCGTCGCGGATGTAGAAATCCGTAAGACATGGGAGATAGATTGCGCGAGGGCCAAATGCCTCGTACTAGCCTCGATGGACAACGACCATCAGAGGAGGCACGAGAATATGGACCTAGAGTCCATATTTCTCCATACAAAAGAACTGTATGGAGAGCAGTCTCGTATCGCAAGATACGAAGTGTCGAAGAAGCTTTTTTCGGCAAGGTTGGCCGTCGGATCATCGGTAGCGGACCACGTGCTTAAGATGATCGGCTACATAGAGGAGCTCGCGGACCTTGGGACCACGTTGGAGAATGAACTCTATACTGATCTGATTCTCCAGTCCCTTCCTTCCACTTACGCCCAGTTCATTCTTAACTTCAACATGCAAGGAAAGGAGGTTGAACTTGCCGAGCTTCTGAACATGTTGAGGACTGCTGAGGGCACCCTACAGAAGGGTAGGGAGACATCCACTTTGTTTGTAGGAGGATCTTCCTCTTCTAGGTCCAGGGCGAAAGCCAAGGGCAAGAAGAAGAAAGCCCCCGCCAAACCAAGAGGCGGTGTCGGTAAAGTGGATACGAAGGGAAAGGGTAAAGCAACAAAGGTAGCGGGGAAGCTGGTGGGGAAGGAAGAATGCTTCTATTGTCACAAAAGTGGTCACTGGAAACAAGATTGCAAGGCTTGGAAAGCCAGAACACAGGATTTGAAGCGAGTTGCAGCTTCAGCTTCAGGTGTGTATGTTATTGAAAATTGTCTATCAATAAACTCTACATCCTGGGTATTGGATACCGGATCAGGATCTCATATCTGTAATTCTTTGCAGGCGTTGAGAAAGCGTAGAGTTTTGAAGACAGGTGACATGACCCTCAGAGTTGCGAACGGTGCTAGCATGGATGCTGAGGCCGTGGGGGACTATCACCTGGGATTATCAGATGGACACTTTTTGGTTTTGCGTAGTTGTTATTATGTACCAAATGCAACCTGTAATATCATTTCTGTATCTTTATTATCTAAAGAAGGTTATGAATTTGCATTTGTAAGTAATGTAGTGAACATTCACCTTAATCAAGTGTTGATTGGGTCAGGTACATTGAACAACGGTATTTACGTTTTAAACCAACCACAGGTTTTCAATATCCAGAATACACACAAAAGAAAGTCTCCAGAAATTAATAAAACTTTCTTATGGCATTGTAGACTGGGTCACATCAACGAGAGAAGATTGACTAAGTTACATACTGAAGGATATTTAGATTCGTTCGAATATCAATCGTATGCAACTTGTCAATCCTGTCTCAAAGGAAAGATGACAAAGGCTCCGTTTTCTGGACACGGAGAAAGAGCGAGCGAGCTCTTGGGACTCGTACACAGCGACGTGTGCGGTCCAATGTCTACACATGCGCGAAGCGGTTTTTCTTACTTCATAACTTTTACGGATGATTTTTCAAGGTACGGTTATGTCTTCTTAATGAAACATAAATCCGAGGCTTTTGAAAAATTCCAGGAATATAAGAGTGAAGTAGAAAAACAGACCGGCAAAAGTATCAAGATCCTAAGATCGGATCGAGGAGGAGAATACTTAAGTGCCGAATTCCTGAATTACTTAAAAGAGAATGGAATTCTCTCTCAGCTTACTCCTCCATACACTCCGCAACATAACGGTGTATCGGAGAGACGGAACCGAACCCTATTGGATATGGTACGGTCCATGATGAGTAACGCTGAGTTGCCGCAATCGTTCTGGGGGTATGCGCTAGAAACTGCTGCATATCTTTTGAACCGTGTTCCCACTAAGACTGTGCCTACCACACCATATGAGTTATGGAGTGGGAAGAAACCCTATCTTAATCACATTAAGACATGGGGATGTCCAGCTTTTGTAAAAAAGCAGCATACGGACAAGCTCGAGGCACGCTCAGTACAGTGCAAGTTTGTGGGATATCCAAAGAACTCCAAGGGATATTACTTCTATTGCGAAGAGGAACAAAAAGTCCTTGTTTCTCGCCATGCCCACTTTCTAGAACATCAGTTCATAGAAAAAGAATTAAGTGGGAGCGCAATAGAACTGGAAGAAATTCCAGAACCGCAAGCTATTACTGAAAGCTTAGTAGAACCAGAGGGTTCGAAAGAACAAGACATTCCCATGCCACTCCGCAGGAGTAGTAGGCAGTCTCATCCGCCCGAGAGGTACTACGGATTTCTCATTGACGGGGATAGAGAAGACTGCATCCTAGATTGTGATGAGCCTACTAGCTTCCAGCAAGCCATTCAGAGCGTCGACTCGGTAAAATGGCTGGATGCAATGCGGACCGAGATGGAGTCCATGTACACCAACAAAGTATGGACGTTGGACATTGCTCCAGACGGGGTAAAACCCGTAGGATGCAAGTGGATCTTCAAAAGGAAGATTGGTGTAGATGGACAGGTTGAGACCTATAAAGCTAGACTGGTAGCAAAGGGTTTTCGTCAGCGACCTGGTTTGGACTATGACGAAACCTTTTCTCCAGTAGCTATGCTGAAATCCATTCGGATCCTTCTTGCCATCGCTGCTTTCCACGATTATGAGATTTGGCAGATGGACGTAAAGACAGCTTTTCTAAATGGTCATTTAGAGGAGTGTGTCTATATGGACCAGCCAGAGGGTTTCATTCAGGGTGGGAGCAGCGGAAAGGTGTGCAAGTTGCTCAAGTCCATTTATGGACTCAAGCAGGCATCGCGGAGTTGGAACATCTGTTTTGATGAGACGGTCAAAGAATTTGGCTTTATCAAAAATCCAGATGAACCATGCATCTATTGTAGATTTGTAGCGAGAACTGTAGTATTCCTCGTTTTATACGTGGATGACATTCTCTTAATAGGAAATGACATTCCTATGCTACAATCTGTCAAGGGGTTCTTGTCACACAGGTTCTCCATGAAAGACCTGGGTGATGCCTCCTACATTCTGGGTATCCGGATCTACCGTGACAGATCCAAGAGGATATTAGGACTCTCGCAGTCCAGGTACATCGACACCATACTAAAGAGATTCAGTATGGAAGATTCCAAGCGCGGTAATCTACCGGCTTGTCACGGGATCACCCTCTCCAAAGAGATGTCTCCCAAGACTGATTTGGAGAGGGATCGCATGTCTATTATACCCTACGCTTCTGCGGTAGGCTCTATAATGTATGCGATGTTGTGTACCAGACCGGATGTGGCTTATGCACTGAGTGTGGTAAGCAGGTATCAGTCAAACCCTGGGGAGAAACATTGGATAGCAGTAAAGAACATTCTCAAGTACCTGAGAAGGACTAAGGAGATGTTCTTGGTGTATGGCGGAAAAGACCTGCAGATTGAGGCCTTTGCTGACTCCAGCTTCCAGAGTGACAAGGATGATTCCAAGTCCATGTCGGGTTTTGTCTTTACCCTCAATGGAGGGGCGGTGTGTTGGAAGAGCTCCAAACAGGAAACCGTTGCTGACTCGACTATGGAAGCGGAATACATCGCTGCATCTGATGCCGCAAAAGAAGCTGTCTGGATGAGGAAGTTCTTGAAAGAACTTCAGGTGGTTCCGTCCATTGTTGACCCAATACCTCTGTATTGCGACAACAACGGGGCTATAGCTTTAGCGAAGGAACCCAGGTCCCATCAGAAATCCAGACACATCTTAAGGCGGTATCACCTGATCAGGGAGATCGTGGATCGCCAGGAGATCGAGGTCCGGAGAGTTGCATCAGAGGATAACACAGCAGATCCATTCACCAAGGCCTTGCCCCAGACTCAGTTCGAGCGGCTGATCGAGATGATAGGTCTTCGATACGCCAGTACATGGCCTTAGTGCAAGTGGGAGATTGTTAGTGTATATGCCCTAGAGACCATTACTGTATCATACTAGCTTGTATATTACTTAATGGAAGCTTGGGATATTCACAGTTGTATATACAATCTTGCTCGAAATGGTAGTATGCTACTTGGTTTGTCTCTGCTTTAATATGTGCATGTGTTTCTTTTAGCATATTGCTGGTATACATATTAGTAGAGCCCTTAGGATCTTTGCTTGATTACCAGCGTTGTGATGGCGCTCGCACTCGTGGGAGCTGGGTAATCTATAAGCACATCCTTATACAGGTCCCTGATCGTTGGACTATCGAGACAGGGCATCGATACTCCGGAGTAGACTAGCGTATGCGCTTCTCATCCCAGTGTGGGAGACGGTCTGTCCCACAGCCGTTAGTACGTCGTACTTGGGATAGTATGCGGGTGCTCGTTAGGTTACGAGTACACTGGACAGGACTCGTCGGGAACTGTTGGTTGGTAATATACCTATCGTCAGTTATCAGTTCCCAGGTGACATGAGTACAGCTTAGTCCGCTGACTTGACACTGTCACTTCGCCTCGAGTGTGTTCCCACTGCACTTTGATTACTACCCTACCACGGCTCAAAGGAGCTGTGCAAACAGGTAGTTTTTGGGTGCAGTCCCGAAGCACTTGGAGGCAGTGACGGTTAGACAGGATTCGTCTCTCCCGGTATTGGGGGTTGACATCGCGCTGTGTCTAGGAGAGCCATTACACGAGTAGTCCCTGGCCAGGGCAAGTGAGATATACTGGTAGGTTTCCAGTGTTATCTCAGGGTGTTCTGGGCTACACTCCGACATACCCATGTGAACACATAACTATAAAGAATCCCATGAGCACATATCAATAGGAATGTATGCAAGTATGTATGTGTGTATGTGTGTGCGCATGTGTAGTGCAACACTACCCTAGGGTTCGCAACGCTAAAATAATCCAACACACCAATATCCATCCTAAGCATCGTTATTAATCCCAAATAACATATAATAATTGTTGGTGTGTATACGCATCCGTATACACCACCACGGACTGCGGGGGTGCTATACGCCATCCACCCGACTTCTCCCCGTAGATATAAATCTACTCACCTGGTCCTCGCTAGCCGGTGCCGACGTCGCCATGCGCCTGCTTGTCGCCTCGAAGTCCACATGGGGGTACCTACATATCATAACGCACCATATCGTATTAAAACTAAATTCGAGATCGAAACGGCATACGAAAATCAAATCGGCACGCGTATCACGCATAGGTCCAAACCTATCGCCTACGCATGCAAGAATAGTCAAACCAACCCTCGATGTCGATATACAAACGTCAAACCATCGAGAAAAATCCAATCACACTCATTTGCACATTCACGAACACTAATTTTAATATAAACTAGGTTAAAACTCACAAAAACGCCAATTTCACTTAAAAAGTCATTTTTCCGAAAATCTAGCAAGCACAATTCGCCGTTTTTGTACAAAACACGATGTTTAAATGAATGTAGCGGCCAATATATTTATTAAATATCTTAAATAAGTCATATAAACAATTTCCAGAATTTAATCTCATTAAATTCCAAAAATCCTAATATTCTAGTTTACAAAAATACCCTTTTTAACAATTTCAAAGCAAAAATGTACAAACTACAATCTAGCTTAGATTTGCATGATCTAAAGCATTAAACCACACTTAATAAAGTTAATGAAGTCATGAAAACCCTAAACACATTTTTAATCCCAAGAATTTAACAAATTTCAAAAACCTAGTAAGCAATTTAGCAAATTAACACAATTTTAAAACTAACCATTCACACTAGCTACTAACCTTGCATTATCATGACAACAAAGCCTAAATATAACACACAACCATACACCAATTTTATAAAACCCTAACTTGCAATCAAATTCACAACTTGAATTCCAAAACTTGCAATTAAACTCACATAACCAAATTAACACTTAAGTAAATTAGCTTAAGAAATTAGTAACAAATTAAGCAACAAAAATTTTAGAATTATACCCAAAAACATATGAAGATCCACAAGCATCCATGGCCCTCCAAAATGCTCTCTTTTCACAAGGATACATGCTATACGGGCTAAGCTAAAATGGGTAGGAGTCGGATTTGGATTTAGATTTGAATTTGCATGGATTTTGAAGTGATTTGTGGATTTTTTTGATGAAGAAAGAGTGGGATTTGAGGGGGAGGGCTGCTGCTGTTGGGAGGCCAGAAATGGGAGTGAGGAGAGAGAGGGAGGTAGAGAAAATGCAAGGGAGGAAAGTCAAGGTCAAGGTAAGGTCAAAAGTCCACCTAATTCACCCATTTTCTTTTCTTTTCTTTCATTTCTTTTCCTTTGAAATCAAGTGGGGAAAAATTATGGTGGGTGCTGAATTCAGCCATGGGGAGGAGTAAGTGGGGGTGTGTGGGTGCGGGTACGGGTGTGGGGTGATGAAAAATGGTAAATACAATACCCCAAACATCCATTTACGCTAAAAAAAAGCCTTTTTTCTTCAATAATTTCTAAACCGTTTTGGCAAATGATTTCGTTCCAAAAACCACCTGATAAAATTTTATTTAATGTTTTATGATGCACAAAATTTGTTTCAACTCATTCCGATTTGTAATTTTCCCTAATTAAATGTATTAGTGACGGCTTAAAATAATAATAAAATAATATTTTTTTCAGAAAATTTGAATTTTCACCAGCGGCTCAATAAACACCAAATAATAGCAATTACATAGCTAGAATATGTATATTTAATTTTTATAATAAGATATTTGTATTTTGACTTTTTACAGAAAACCCCCTTATTTTACCGATTTTTCGAAATTTCACCGAAACGATTTTCAAAACGTTTCAATCTTCCCCCCTTAAAGAAATTCGGTCCCCGAATTTAAATTCAAACTCCCCCAAATACTAAAACATTTAAGAAAAACCATCAAGTCGTCGGGGCTCCGAAATTGTAAATACATAAGACAAATCGTAGCGCAGCGCATACGCTTGAAAAATGAGTATATAACTCAAATCAAAACTCCGTCAAGCATCCCGCAATCATCGGAGTCATGGAGAAGACATCAATGCCAAATCCAAATCAAAACCAATATGATATAACTCGAAACTATACATGTAAATATCGAATCTATATCTGTAAGTATCTGAAGGAAATGCATGCCAAATCTCTTTAAGTCGCTGTGCAACGCGTATAACACTGCACAGTGGCGGACGTCTATCATAAGAAAATAACTATATACATATATACCTTTGTTTGAAATGTACGTTCCGCCGTTTTGGAAACAATTTAGAAGGGTCTCCTTGTTTTAAACATTTCGTGTCATATCAGACACGTAGGTAAATACTGAGGCTATAGCTCGCTTTTTGGAAATCCCTTCAATAACTATCAATGCATGCAAAATATATTCAGGTACTGTCCTCTGACTAGTCCTGCTCAGTACGAAAACACATAGCAATATCATAAAAACGTACTACTCTATAAGAAATCAATCCCAAAATATGCACATGAATACTACGTGCGTCTGGTGCGCACGGAAATCAAAATCCATGAATGTGCCATACATGCGCATAGAAACAACATCTAAGTGCATCGGGTGTGCACGAAACATCTGTCGTAGGCAACATGTGTGCCTGACAGCAAAATCAAGTGCATCTGACATGCACGAAAAATCTCGATTTAGTGCCTCTGGTGTGCACCAAAATCACCCTTCAAAACATGCGCCCAACATGCGCGAAAATCCGAATCAGGTGCATCCATCGTGTACGAAATCATGAAATCCAATATCAAGCACCGAACGTGCGCAAAATCAATCAGGTGCACAAGGTGCACAAAACAAATATCGAGTATCATAATCGAAATCGAAGTCCAGTGCATCTAAGTGCACAAAAGGCGTATCACAGCACTACAAGCATATATAAACTATATCGAGTGCAGGAACGAAATCGTGTGCATGCATACGCACAAAACCAACTCAACTGTTTAAAACCGTAATATCACAAACATGTGAAACTAAAGCACGAAAACGATCTCAAGTGCAACACTGTGCAAAGGTCGTAAATCCTCAATCATCAAAATCAAATCATACGAATAAATCACCCAAAACATCGTAATCAATAATGGCGGAATAGTACCGCTCAAGTGCATCCTCTAAGAATCTCGGCCAACTGTCGCGGTCACTAGTGGGACGTCTCGTCGATGATCATGAACTCTGTCCTGCTGGTGTGCGTAACCATGACCACTCCTGGGTCAAGTTCTTCACTGTGAATTACCAATCTTTCGGTCCATCGGCTCATCGGCCCTGTCAGGTGTGCTAACAAGGACGATTCCGTTCTGGCACTTCTCTGGTCATCTCTTGGTCAATCATCGCGACCACTCATAAGACAGCATATCACTGGCGTCGGCCTCTGGCTCTCTGAATGTACGTGACACTTCTGATCCTGGGTGCAAGTATCATTGCAGCAGTGTCCTGGAAGGAATCCTGCTCACGGTCTATTCCATGTCTCGTCTCTGCCAACTGTCCGGAAGTCATCGTCCTTTCCTATATCTGCATCTTGCTCTGGAACGACTGCATACTCATCACGACTCCTTCTGGAAGGTATATCCAGTACTCTGCCTCGGCATGCGCATCGCATCTCTGATGTCGGCGGAGGGGAACGTCATCATATCTGGATCTTATACGAACCTCTTACTCCATTTTCTCTAATGTCAACCGCTTCGGACTCGTCTCGTCGTGGCTGCATGGACCGAGCTCCAACGGCTATCCTCGTATCTGGAGTCTCCCAAGAATGCATCTCACCACCTAGCATCCGATTGAAGTCGAACCATTCGATCGATTCGTCGAAACCTCATAATCCCCCAAGAGCTCAACATCTTGGGCACAGTTTAATAGTATCGAATATATATACCACAGCATCGGTGGTCCAGCCGTAGAAGGGCAAACCCAAGCCTCACTAATGGCGCCGTGGAACTGCCGCAAACCCGAAGGTTCAAAGGCTTTCACACGGTCATTATGTCGAGTTAGGATTTCATTCTTCTAGAGGGACCATAGAATTGCCTGCATGTCTTTCTGAATACTTTAAACATGGAATAATAGGTTTTACGACATTCGATCGTCTCTGTCGACCCTCACGTCTCTGCGTGAAGTCGTCTCTAGCTGGAATCAATCTATCTGATGACCTCACATCGGGGTAGGCGAACGAACCACCTGTCCTAGTCATTCATCATCGGGTGACTAGCGACCTTCTATCATCTATTCGTACAACTCGCCCCGCAATAGCTCCAACACATGGGGAGATATCTCGTCGCTCGCAGCAACCACTGGCTTGCTCGTCTGCATGCTGAACAGTGCCTCAATCATCAGGAGTAAGCAACATACTAACGGTCATCAAAATCTGGCTGGCCTCTATCATTGGCTCAATTCCCTAGTGTCGATCAGCGCCTCCGAGTAACCTCCTAAAGGCGATCCGCCAAATACTCGTGGCACGGAAACACAGTAAAAAGATACATCTCTGCAATCGTGTGTCGCCGGAATTTCGCCCTGGTCAGTCCTCGTTCGTGACGAGCTTGTGCTGACCGCAACTCTAGCCGTAGCTCTCCCTGCCCGTAACCGTAGTAGCAAAACCAAACTGGTACCGATGAGGCTAGATCAGGAAGGAATATAATACTGAACAAGGAAATGTACATCCTAAGGCTCCTTAAGTGGAGTGGCGTGTCGTAAATATGCCGCGGAACATACCAACGGTACGTCACTCTACTTTAGTCACTTATTCCATCAACCAAGGGTCATCCTACGCTCCGAAGGTAAAACCTAACGCTCTGATACCAACTTTGTCACGACCCGAAAGTACGGAACATGACCGGCACTTAAACTACGAACGTCTCGAGGCGTACGTAATCTAAGTAAACCGAAAACCCAGAAATCCAAACCAAGAAAAGAAGTAGAGTGCAGGAAAAACCAAATTAAAGCAAGTAGTTTCAATAGCATAAGCCGAATTATGCGGTTTTTAAAAACATCAAAAATTTACTGAAAATTTCGGCAGAGTCTCCTTTGAAAATACTGGCCCCCAAACGGGATACAACATGAATAGTATACGAAATTAAGAAAAAGGCATCCCCAAGCGGGAGCAAGCTCTTCGTCAATCGACGGTCACAACCACACAAGCAATATAATATACAACGCCAACGGCGAGGATCAAAACTCAAAAGGAAACTCAAAACCACCAGAAATATAACGAGCGACTCTAAGGTCAAAAGAATAAACAACACTGGTCTCTATCTTAAAAATACATGTTTGGTTGATGGAGATTCTAGATACAACAGAATAATGATATACAAGATATATAATGGGGGTATGATACAAGTAAACCCACCTACTAGCAAATCACCCTAATGAAACTATGCCCGCAAAGTCGTAATGAAACCTGTACGGCAAACCTGCAAGAAACTGGGGCACAACGGGGGTGAGTTGCCAACTCGTGAATAGAAAAACATCTACGCACAGAAATCGCATAAATAACGCAATCCTAGGTCAATGATCAAAATATATCCACAAAAATATGTATAACATGCAGCCTATAACAATGGCTAGGGAAATATCTAACCGAGTGTAATCTCATGTGCCCGTGTCAGTGCCTCAGGTAGCAATATATCATATGAATGAGGTATGAATGCATGAAAACAGAATACATGTAAATGAAGAAACTGTTTTCATAAATTAGTGAGATTTCCTTCTGGTTTTTAAACTGAGGTATCATAATGAAATCAGTATCAACAGTGTCTAGCATCGACACAAAACATAAATCTCACTGTCTCGAAATATCAATGTCTCAATCTCAATATCTAGGGCGCCGTCAGTCCAGACCGGCCCCTACCATCCATCTCAAGACCACGACGGTATCCTCCGGATATCCGACGCGTCGGGTAATATCACCGGTAGGTAGTGCTCCCCAGCCAGGCTCAACGTCAACACCACATTCCTCTTGCCCCGGGGTACCATACCGGGCCCACCATGTACCCGTGACGGTTCCTCCACTCCTCGACACGGATCTCGAAAACCACAGCAAACTCATGGTGGACGACACTTACATCACTAGAAAACCGCAATTTACATATTTTAAAAATATAATAAGTTTAGAAATTTTACGGCTTTCCCCCGAAATCCAGAAATATCATAAATCTCAAGAAATCATCACAAGTGCATATGTCAATGATAATGAATGTATATGGTATCAATAACCAAGTTGCAATGTGTGATTAATAACTAGGCATGAACAATGGAATAACAGTATGCATGAAGTGACAAGTAATAACTACAATGTCTAAACTGGCATATAAGGCAGGTACACTAATATCGTATCAACTACTAACTAACAATCTAAGTCAAGCAATAGTATTTTCTAAGTGTACGTGACATGGCAATTACCGATGAAGATGTGTGTGAGCCGGCAAGTAAGTGTATTTGGTACATACGCATCATCGGTAATGGTGCTGGTGTCCTAACAACATGATATCAATAATGGAGTATGCAGCAAAATAAGTATGCGGGGCAGAGCGAACAACAATAATGTGCGGGAGCAGAATACTAGACACAACGATAACTAATCAGTATTAATCTAATATAAGTCCTACAAATGGTGCCTTTTGAAATAACACGAATCATGGGGTTTTTGAAAATAGGGGCTACGGTGTTTTTATGAAAAGATACGTCTTTTGAAATATCCGTAGGATCCCTTTGGCTGTCTTTTAAAATACCCACGATTCGTTAGTTTTTGAAATAGGTAAGAAGTCTAATCTAATCTAACAACTACACTAAACTATACGGCTGAACTAACAAGCTGAACTACAGGTAAGGAAACCGCCTAACATCTGAGTCGATACATATACCTACCTGTATATGTATAGTCGGTGATCCCGCCTCAATAATATCATAGCTGATACAATATCTATAATCAGGCATCCCAAGTCAAGAGTGCGGATCAATCATCAATATAGCTCGTACGTAAATCCGTCGTACGGCCTCCCAAATCTGGGTACGGGTCAATATCACATTCATCATACTATTCACCTGGTATCCTCTTTATCAAATATCAAGATCGGGGTACTGATCTACGTCTAGTACCATATTGATACCGCCTACGTATGCATGGACGTGTGTGAAACACTACGTCAAGGACCCGCTACAACGTCATGTCGTATCTCAAATACGAACCCTGCTATATCACCGATCTCACGGCCTCAAATCAAATCTCATCGACTCAGATCAATCCCAAGTATCATCCTCAATCCGTATGTGAACACATAGTCCCATACCCATGTGAACACATAACTATAAAGAATCCCATGAGCACATATCAATAGGAATGCATGCAAGTATGTATGTGTGTATGTGTGTGTGCTTGTATAGTGCAACACTACCCTAGGGTTCGCAACGCTAAAATAATCCAACACACCAATATCCATCCTAAGCATCGTTATTAATCCCAAATAACATATAATAATTGTTGGTGTGTATACGCATCCGTATACACCACCACAGACTGCGGGGGTGCTATACGCCATCCACCCGACTTCTCCCCGTAGATATAAATCTACTCACCTGGTCCTCGCTAGCCGGTGCCGACGTCGCCACGCGCCTGCTTGTCGTCTCGAAGTCCACATGGGGGTACCTACATATCATAACTCACCATATCGTATTAAAACTAAATTCGAGATCGAAACGGCATACGAAAATCAAATCGGCACGCGTATCACGCATAGGTCCAAACCTATCGCCTACGCATGCAAGAATAGTCAAACCAACCCTCGATGTCGATGTACAAACGTCAAACCATCGAGAAAAATCCAATCACACTCATTTGCACATTCACGAACACTAATTTTAATATAAACTAGGTTAAAACTCACAAAACCGCCAATTTCACTTAAAAAGTCATTTTTCCGAAAATCTAGCAAGCACAATTCGCCGTTTTTGTACAAAACACGATGTTTAAATGAATGTAGCGGCCAATATATTTATTAAATATCTTAAATAAGTCGTATAAACAATTTCCAGAATTTAATCTCATTAAATTCCAAAAATCCTAATATTCTAGTTTACAAAAATACCCTTTTCAACAATTTCAAAGCAAAAATGTACAAACTACAATCTAGCTTAGATTTGCATGATCTAAAGTATTAAACCACACTTAATAAAGTTAATGAAGTCATGAAAACCCTAAACACATTTTTAATCCCAAGAATTTAACAAATTTCAAAAACCTAGTAAGCAATTTAGCAAATTAACACAATTTTAAAACTAACCATTCACACAAGCTACTAACCTTGTATTATCATGACAACAAAGCCTAAATATAACACACAACCATAAACCAATTTTATAAAACCCTAACTTGCAATCAAATTCACAACTTGAATTCCAAAACTTGCAATTAAACTCACATAACCAAATTAACACTTAAGTAAATTAGCTTAAGAAATTAGTAACAAATTAAGCAACAAAAAGTTTAGAATTATACCCAAAAACATATGAAGATCCACAAGCATCCATGGCCCTCCAAAATGCTCTCTTTTCACAAGGATACATGCTATACGGGCTAAGCTAAAATGGGTAGGAGTCGGATTTGGATTTAGATTTGAATTTGCATGGATTTTGAAGTGATTTGTGGATTTTTTTGATGAAGAAAGAGTGGGATTTGAGGGGGAGGGCTGCTGCTGTTGGGAGGCCAGAAATGGGAGTGAGGAGAGAAAGGGAGGTAGAGAAAATGCAAGGGAGGAAAGTCAAGGTCAAGGTAAGGTCAAAAGTCCACCTAATTCACCCATTTTCTTTTCTTTTCTTTCATTTCTTTTCCTTTGAAATCAAGTGGGGAAAAATTATGGTGGGTGCTGAATTCAGCCATGGGGAGGAGTAAGTGGGGGTGTGTGGGTGTGGGTACGGGTGTGGGGTGATGAAAAATGATAAATACAATACCCCAAACATCCATTTACGCTAAAAAAAAGCCTTTTTTCTTCAATAATTTCTAAACCGTTTTGGCAAATGATTTCGTTCCAAAAACCACCTGATAAAATTTTATTTAATATTTTATGATGCACAAAATTTGTTTCAACTCATTCCGATTTATAATTTTCCCTAATTAAATGTATTAGTGACGGCTTAAAATAATAATAAAATAATATTTTTTTCAGAAAATTTGAAATTTCACTAGCGGCTCAATAAACACCAAATAATAGCAATTACATAGCTAGAATATGTATATTTAATTTTTATAATAAGATATTTGTATTTTGACTTTTTACAGAAAACACCCTTATTTTACCGATTTTTCGAAATTTCACCGAAACGATTTTCAAAACGTTACACAATTGATCACAACCCAATTCCAAAACAAAACCCTAACTTTAATTCCTTAATCATGCAATTGAACCCATATAAAACCTAATTAACACTTAATTAAGCTAACATAAGTATTAATCAACAATTTAACAACATGGTTAAAATTATACCTCCACAATTTTGTAGATCTCACTTGAAATCTAGCCATCCAAAAAGCTCTCTTTTCACCACAAACCATGCTTGATAGGCTAAACTAAAATGGGTAAGAGTTGGATTTGGATTTAGCTTTGAATTTTTGTGGATTTTGAAGCATTTTTGGGTGAATTTTTTGAAGGGAAAAGAGAAGGAAAAGAGGGGGCTGCTGCCGATTTTTAGGGAGACGAGGTTCGCCTAGCAGGGATGGGGGAGGTTGTGGAGTGTGTGGGGGTGTGGGAAGAAAGTCAAAGTCAAGATAAATTACCCCCAAGTTAACACACAAACTTCTTCTCTCATTATCCTTTTCATTTTCTTTTCTTTTCATTTGCTTTTCTCTCCAAATCATTAAGTGGGGAAGAGTGGAAGTGGGGGCTGCTGATTTGGAGAGGGGAGAGAGGGTGTGGGTGAGTGTGGGTGAGGGAAAAATGATAAATGTTATACCCCAATTTTCATTAACACTAATTTCACTAATTAAGCCTTTTTTCTTCGATATTTTTTAACACCGTTTAACAACTTCATTTAATTTCAAAAACTACGTGTTAAAATTTTTCTTAATGTGTTATGATGCACAAAATTTGTTTCAACCCATTCCAATTTGTAATTTCCCCTAATTAAATGTATTAGTGACGGCTTAAAATAATATTAAAATAATTAATTTCGGAAAAATTTTCAGAAAATTAGAAATTTTACCAGTGGCTCAATAAACACCAAATACTTGCAATTACATAGCTTGAATACGAATATTTAATTTTATAATAAAAATATTTATATTTTGACTTTTTACAGAAAACCCCTTATTTTACTGATTTTCCGAAATTTCACCGGAACAATTTTTTTTCAAAACGTTACAATCTTCCTACCTTGAAGAAATTCGGTCCCCGAATTTAAATTAAAACTCCGCCCAAATACTAAAACATCTAAGCAAAACCATCAAGTCGTCGGGACTCCGAAATCATAAATACACAAAACAAATCGTTGCGCAGCGCATGCGCATGAAAAATGAGCATATAACTCAAAATCAAAACTCCATCCAGCATCCCACAATCATCAGAGTCAAGGGAAGACATCGCTGTCAAGATCCAATACGAAAACTAATAAGATATACATCATTAAAGCATCTAGAAGCAATGCATGCCAAACCTTTTTCAAATCGCCGTGCGATGTTCGCAACACTGCGCAGTGGCGGACGTCTATGGTAAGAAAATAACTACATATATATATATATCTTTTGTTTAATATGCACGTACCGCCGTTTTGAAAGCAATTTCAGAAGGGTTTCCTTTATAAAACGTTTCGTGTCATCTCGGACACGTAGGTAAATACTGAGACTATAGCTCTTCTTTGGAAATCCCTTCTATAACTATCAATGCGTGCAAAAATATACTCAGGTATTGTCCTGTGACTAGTCCTGCTCAGTACTAAACCAAATAGCAAACATCATAAAATATACTGCTCCAACATAAATCAGTCCCAAATATATAAATGAATGCCATGTGCGTCTGGTGCGCACGGAAATCGAAATCCATGAATGTGCCATACATATGCACAGAAACAACATCTAGTGCATCGGGTGTGCACGAAACATCTGTCAAGGACAACAGGTGTGCCTGACAGCAAAAACAGGTGCATCTGACATGCATGAAGAATCTCGATTTAGTGCATCTGGTGTGCACCAAAATCGTATCTCATAACATGCGCCCAACATGCGTGAAAACCCAAATCAGGGGCATCCATCATGCATGAAATCATGAAATCCAATATCAAGGGCCGAACATGCGCAAAATCCAATCAGGTGCATAAGGTACACAAAACAAATATCGAACATCACCATCGAAATCGAAGTCCAGTGCAACTGTAGTGCACAAAATGTGTATCACTGCACTGCAAGCATATGTGAACTATACCGAGTGCAAAAACAAAATCATGTGCGTACATATGCACAAAATCATCTCACTGTATGAAACCCATAAAATCATAAACATGTGAAACCAGGGCACGAAAATGATATCAGGTGCAACAACTATGCAAAAATCGTAAATACTCAGTAGGTGCAACCATAGTGCATGAAAACAAATATCATGAAACTCCATCATCAAAATCAATCATGCAAATAGACCGCCCAAAATACCGAAATCAAATATGGCAGAATAGTCCCGCTCAAGCACATCCTCCAATAATCTCTGGCCAACTGTCGTGGTCACTCATAGCATGTCTCGCCGACGATCCTGAACTTTGGCCTGCCGGTGTGCGTAACATGACCACTCCTGGGTCCAAGTCTTCTCGTAATTCATTCCAGAAAGGTCCTGTCAAGATCTCTCCCAAATCTCGTCTCTGTCGAACTGTCAGGAAGTCATCTTCCCTTACTAGATCTGTTCTTGTTCCGGAACGGCTGCATACTCATCGCGACTCCTTCTGGAAGGTATATCCAAGTACAATGCCTTGGCATGCGTATCGCATCTCTGATGTCGGCGGAGTGGAACGTCATATTATCCAGATCTTGTATGAACCTCTTACTCCACTTTTCTCTAATGTCGACTGCTTCGGACTCGTCTCGTCGTTACTGCATAGACTGAGCTCCAATGGCTATCCTCGTATCTGGAGTCTCCAAGAAATGCATCTCACCACCTAGCATCCGAATGAAGTCAAACCATCCGATCGACTCGTCAAAACCTCATAATCCCCCAAGAGCTCAACATCATGGGTACAGTTTAACAGTATTGAGTACGTACCACAGCTCGATGGTCCAGCCGTAGAAGGGCAAACCCAAGCCTCACTAATGGCGCCGCGGAACTACCGCAAACCCTAAGGTTCAAAGGCTTTCACACGGTCATTAAGTCGAGTTGGGGTTTCATTCTTCTAGAGGGTCCATTAGATTGCCTGCATGCTCTTCCGAACACTTTAAACTTGGAATAATAGGTTTCTGACATTCGATCGTCTCTGTCGACTCTCAACGTCTCCACGTGAAGTCGTCTCTAGCTGGAATCAATCTATCTGTTGACCTCGCATCGGGTAGCGAACGAACTACATGTCCTAGTCATTCATCCTCAGTGACTAGTGACCTTCTATCAGCTCTTAGTACAACTCGTACTGCAATAGCTCCAACATCTGGGGTGATATCTCGTCGTTCACAGCAACAACTGGCTCACTCGTCTGCACGCTGAATAGTGCCTCAATCGTCATGAATAAGCAATAGACCAACGGTCATCAAAATCTGGTTGGCCTCTATCAGTAGCGCAATCCTCTGGTGCCGATCAGCACATCCGAGTAATCTCATACAACGATCCATCCAACAATCGTGGCGCAAAAATACCATAAAAAGACACATCTCTGCACTCGTGCATTGCCGGAATTATGCTCTGGTCAGTCCTCGTTCGTGACGAGCTCGTGCTGACCGCAACTCTAGCCGTAGCTCTCCCTGCCCGTAGTCGTGGCAGCAAAACCATAACTGATACCGATGAGGCTAGATCATAAGAATGAATACAAGGAAATGTACATCCTAAGGCTCCTTAGCGGAGTAGCGTATCGTAAGTATGCCGCGGAACATATCCACGGTACGACACTCTACTTTAGTCACCTATTCCATCAACCAAAGGTCATCCTACGCTCCGAAGGTAAAACCTAACGCTCTGATACTAACTTTGTCATGACCCCAAAGTACGGAACATGACCGGCACTTAAACTACGAAACGTCTCGAGGCGTACGTAATCTAAGTAAGCCGAAAACCCAGAAATCCAAACCAAGAAAAGTAGTGGAGTGACGGAAAAACCAACTTAAAACAAGTAGTTTTAATAGCATAAGCCGAATTATGCAAATTAAAAACATCAAGTATTTTATGAAAATTTCGGCAGAGTCTCCTTTGTAAATACTAGCCCCCAAACGGGATACAACATGAATAGTATACGAAATCAAAAAAAAAGGCATCCCCAAGCGAGAGCTAGCTCTTCGTCAATCGACGGTCACAACCACACAAGCAATATAATATACAACGCAAAGGGCGAGGATCAAAACTCAAAGGAAACTCAAAACAGCAAGAAATCCATAGGAATACAACGCACGACTCTAAGATCGAAAGAATAAACATCACTGGTCTCTATCTCTGAAATAAATACATGTTTGGTTGATGGAACTCCTAGATACAACAGAATAATAATATACAATGTATGATGATGGGTACGATACAAAAAAAACCACCTACTAGCAATTCACCCGGAAATGGAAGTTGTGCCAGCAAAGCCGTAATGAAACCTGTACGGCAAAACCTGCAAGAAACTGTGGCACAACGGGGGTGAGTTGCCAACTCGTGAGTAGAAAACATCTATGAACAGAAATCGCATGTATGACGCAATCCTAAGCCATACTATCATAATATATCCTCAAATATATAATATGCAGCCTATAACAATGGCTAGGGTAAATATCTAACCCAAGTGCAATCCCATGTGCCCGTGTTAGTGCCTCAGGTAGAAATATATCATATGGATGATGTATGAATGCATGAAACAGAATGCATGTGCTGAAGAAAACTGCTTTCATAAATTAGTGAGATTTATGTATTTTTAAAAGAGGTATCATAAATGAAATCAGCATAAACAGTGTCTAGCATCGACACAAAACATAAATCCTAATGTCTCAATATCTCAGGCTCCGGCTATCCGTACTGACCTGTATCATCAAATCTTTGTACCTCAATATCTCAGAATCTCTGTATCAATCTCACTATCTAGGGCGCCGTCAGTCCAGACCGGCCCCTACCATCAATCTCAAGACCACGATGATATCCTCCGGTGTAAGTGCACGGCGGCGCCCCGGTCGTCAATCCGACGGCCAAATGCGGAAGCGGTGATAAACTTTAATTTTGCGAATTTAGCAAACCGGCACCACCGCGCACTAAACCCCGGATCGGGCCATTAAACTTGTCCTAGCTAACTAACAAGATAGGGAAGAGATATACCGAGTGATCCGAGTCCTCCGGTCTTCTCGTCGTCGTCCCGATCTCTCGCGGAATGTCCGGTCTCCATCTTCTCGCCGGAAGGGCACCACGTCGCCTGTTTCTTTTACGGGCTCCCGCCTCAATACCGAGGCAACTCGGGCGCGAAGTTCGCTGGCCGACACGTCCAAGATTTGCTGTAGAATGTGTAGTGTAGAGGCTATGTCTCATTTGGGGTTTTGTTGCCTTTGAAGATGATGGAGGAATCAAGATAAGAAAAATGGTGCTTGCATTTTTCCAAGCATGAAATGATATGAGATCAAGAATAATGCCACCATACCAAAATGAAACTCTCTCTCTCCCTCAAAATAGTGGCCGGCCATTTCTTAAGAGAATGGTGGAGGAAAAATCAAGCATGAAGGGAGGTGATGGTAGGAGAAGAAAAGAGGTGACCATATCCAAACATCAACCATACTTAATTCACATCAAAACCATACCCTTTCAAATCTCAATTAATGCACCATCATGGAAAAGCAAGGATGCTTATCCAATCAAAATGAAAACATTTGCAAGAAACCCCCTCCACAAATGTTATTTGCACAATTGCAAATAACCCCCTCCATCGGAAAAGTCCGGCCGGGAAAGAACAAAGGAAAACCGGACGGAACGGAATGCAAACTGGCAACTCCAAAAAACTGGTCCCGTAATAAATCACAGGAAAACCCCGATACTGTGCATACACACCCGCATCTGTATTCCGACCGGATACAAATGCAATGAGACAAAATCTACACTGTACTAAACTAGGATCCGGCTTAAACCAAAGCCGGCTAGTAATGTTCGTCCGATCCTGATCCGTGCAATACCGCACGTATCAGATCGAACACTGCCATATAACTATACGGCCTCTGGTACAAACTGTCCGATCCTGATCCGTGCAATACCGCACGTATCTGATCGGACCCTGCCATATCTCCATACGGCCTCTACAGCGTTTCACCCGAAAGCTGAGTAACTGAATGTGTGGTGGACTCTAAAGACTCGTCAATACTATGGCTGTGGATTTAACCACTAGCACGTCAGAGGTATAAGCCAATACGTAACGGGCCACCAGCTATTGACCAAAAGGGACGTCGATGAGCGTACTCATCCTGACACCCTACTGAGCCTGTCAGTGACAATATCCGTACAGTCCGGTCCATTCGTCTATGAGCATCGCATGGTGGGCCTAGGGGGTTGGTCAAAGTGAGACCCCCAAAAGCGGTACAAGTCGTGTCGGAGTGTAGCCCAGAACACCCTGAGATACTACTGGAATACCTACCAGTAAATCTCCTGCCTTGGCCAAGGACTTTGTGTAATGGCTCTCCTAGACACAGCGCGACCTCACCCCCAATACCGGGAGAGACGAACCCCCGAAGATCCGCTCACTGCCACCATGTGGCTCGGGACTGTACCCAACTAAAACCTGTTTGCACGACTCCTTTGAGCCGTGGTAGGGTAGTAATCAAAGCACAGTGGGAACTCACACGAGACAAATGACGATCCCCAGGTCGATGAACTAACCTGTACACATGTCACCTGGGAACTGCTATCTGACGTAAGGTATAAGACCAACTAGCATGTTCCCGGCGAGTCCTGTCCGGTGTACTCATAACCCAATGAGCACCTGTATACATCTTAGGTGAACCAACAGACACCAGTGGCTTGTGAGACCGGCCACCGCCCCTCGTCGGGGTCTCGACTGTATACACTAGTCTACTCTGGAGAATCGATGCCCTGTCTCGAAACTCCCACGACTAGGGACCATTTAAGGATGTGCATATAGACCCCAGCTCTCACGTATATGATCGCCCTCATACTGCTGGTCGTCAAGCAAGAATCCTAGGGGCTCTATCAACGTGTAATAGCGACCTGTCAGGTCACCTAAAGCAGTACACGATGGTAAAGGTAAACCAGATAGCATACTATCATCTCGAGTAGGACTGTCTTACCGGGATAGGTCCTCCCTCAATCATCGCAATCACGTGCCAGTGATCTAATAATTTACTCTGAGGGCATTATCTCCAACAATCGCCCACTTGCACTCAAGGCTAATTATTGCGATGTCGCATACTCACAGCTCGTGTGATACCGAACACCCAACTCCTCTACTAGTCAGTCTCACAAAGCTCGTTTGCGAGACTATTGCGTTCGAGGAATAGCCTCAGCGAGTGGATCCGCTCTGATGTTTCTTTCTATGTCTCTCTATATCTCAAGTTCGCGGAGAAAGCCATCTCCCGAAATGAGCAATACCTGTCTTAGAGTGTCTGGATGTCTGATGGGACCGAGCTCATAAATGAACTCCAAATCCAAACTTCTTAGACTGTATCGTCAACTGAACTTAATCAGTATCCTGCGCCATGCCACCCTCAGTATTTCCTTGGACCACCTGTCCAAAATACTGCCCCTCGTCAGAAGGAAAACTATAACTCTGACAACCTCCTTGTCGTCCATGTCACCTTGGAAGCCTGGAATGATAACTGTCTCCCAAATGAGGCTGTCGTTATCATATCCCTAGAACATCCACTTATGTTCTAAAACTGCTTCCGACTGTTTCTCCAGGATTGGATCAATGTCAACTTATTGCATCTAGTGCAAAAACAACATCTGGTGTGGTACTTGACATCTCATGATTGACTTAATTGCCTAAGCAAGTGATCTGCCAATCATGCACATCCCTCTCTACTTTAGTCTATAAGACACCTTTAGAGAGGGTGACTCCATCACCTGCAGGTACACTACCGTGCCAGGAGTCGTCCATTCTAAATACTCTTAGAATGCTGTCAAAGTACCCTGATTGGGAAACTACCCAAATCTAGATCTAAAACCATAGATCTAGTAACCAGTATGTCTGATATAATGTCCAAGTCCCTTGTGGAGAAACCACTGTGTGACGACCAAAGTATAACCGATCGTAGTATAGGAATGTCACTTCCTAATTTGTGTATGTCATCCAAAACCCGGATATCACACCCTACTACCTTCTCAACAGTTCCATCCCCTATTCTGATGACGTCAAACCTATGACTGTCACATCAGAAATAGATGATCTATTTCCGCTATATCTGCTTTAGTCTATAAATAGACATAAGCCTGATGTCCACCAATGCTTCCGCTGCTCCCACTGACTACGACAACCCTCTGGCAGAGTCATATAGACGTGCACTTCTAAGCTAGTTTAGAACGACGCTATACTCATCCTCCTGCCGGGCCTCGCAGCCTGGAACAACCGCAATGGCAAGTGTGGGTAAACAAGAACTTCCTTGTCACCGTCCTTGAGGCTACCGGAGTACCTCTCGGGTGCCTGAAGTTACCCACCTTAACTGCGGAGTGGCCAATGGAATGTCAAATCAGATTGAATCTTTAGGTTCCTTATCAAATCTTCAGTAATCGTTTGCGGTTCTGGAATCACTTCCAGTTCTACCATACTCCCACTACTGTTTTTGAAAAAATCCATTTTTAATAAAACTGTGGCGAGTCTAGAACAATATTTCTATTGATCTGCCAGATGGTAGAAAGTCAACCCTCGTCATAGCTTGGGTCAACCCACAAACAGCCATTACAGAAACGTGCCTTTGAGTTATCCAGAATCTGGTTTTAATCATAAGCCGGACAACTCCCCGTACCATAACAACGTTAAGATATGAACTGTACTATATCCAATATAGAACCAGAGGCACTGATTTAATTGAACCAGATTCAAATCATGCAGCTATCTCCAATGTATGTCAACTAAATGGAGAGAGGCCGATCAGCGTTACTCAACTTAGGAATGCTTCCAATTATGAGTAACCTGAAAGAGAAGCAATTTCTCTTTATCATTACTATCAACTGAATACCATACACAAGTATCTACATCTTCGATCACTTTGAAGAATCCCGATACTTGCTACACCTGGTTCTCTACTCTATTCAAATACCTATAACTCCTCAAAACTTAGACCCTGTGTTTCTACGAAACATATGTCTAAGAACTAGAGAAGTTAAAAGTAAACAGAATATAGTATGATGACCAACCCCTCTGTCCTAATGGACACTGGACAACATACAATACTCTGTATAAGTCCGCTGAGTCTAACAACTCTTTCACCGTGTGTCGTAGGTTGAAAACTGTACTTATGGTTAAGAAGAATTACACCGCTGTTTAATGCTCCTTACCTAACCATCCACTGATATAGGTAAATGTTATCGACATAATATCAAAAGGTATATCTCACTCTATGAAAATAGACGTACAGATATATCAATTTGAAATTGGTGCACAACAGCGGATATTCAAAACCAAATATTTGCCGACCGGCAAACAGCCCAGGTGATCTCCTCAAATATCACCGATTACAACGAATCTCGATATAATGAGGATGATCACCCAATTCCCAATAACTTACTCCCACTCATCATCTGTAAAACCATACAGATGTGAGAATTAAATCTGGTAAATACATACCCTGGAGCAAGTGTCTAATCGGGAAATCAGTTTTCTTTTAACAGTACACAGTTGAACTGAAACATTGAAATGTTTCGATGGGGTATCCTGGTATTCTTAGTAATGCCTCTACCATTATCCAGATTCACAACTATAACCGTATAATTCTTTGCCACCTCTCCAAATCCCTTTATATGTCTTTAGTCATTACCTTCTACACACCCCTTTAGGCCAATTGGTTTTCTTCCTTCCCTACCGTTCGGCACCAGCCTATGGTTTGGAAGAAGACTATCCAATAAGCATAATGGGTGTACTGTCCTAGTCCTAGGAGCACCCGCAATGCGAGAGAAGGTGAAGATAAAAGACAACTGAATAAACCTTATTCCTATTTCTCCTGGACCAGAATCCATCCCCGAACTGGAACAAGTTCCTTTCGAGTTCGTATATAACCATACGATGGAGTATCCAAATAAACTGTGGATCTTCGTAGTGATACGGAGTGTCCTGGAGAAATACAAAGGTGATTTAGGATTGGCGAAGGAATACTTGGTTTGGTCGTGAACAGCAGTCGCAATTTACTTTGCCCTCTTACTAATCCCTTGATTTGTCTTAATCCTAATACCTTCTGTACACCGTTTAGGCTAATTGGTTTTCTTCATTCCCTACCGGTCGGCACCAGCCTAAGGTTTGGAAGAAGACTATCCAATTTGCATAATAGGTGTACTATCTCCTAAACCAAGGAGTACTCACAACTTGAGAGAAGGTAAAAGGGAAAAGACAACTGAATAATCCTATCCGTTTTCTCCAGAACCGGAAACCATCCTCGAATTCCTTCGAGTTCGTATCTAACCATACGATGGTTTTGTCCAATGGAAGTGGACGTTCGTAGTAATACGGGGTGTCCTGGAGAAAAGGGTAAAAGTAGGAGTGGCAATGAGGTCTGCAACTCTGACAATCCAAAAGCCAGTGTTAAGAAGGTTCGGTCAACTTGGTTACTGAGTCAAAGTCTAGGGTCGGGTCAATGGTCGCTGCCAGAGAGAGAGAGAAAAGAAACACTCAGCGTGTACTCTAACCTAGATCAGAATGGTTACCAATTTATCTAATCTGGAAACCTCCCACTGTACCTCAAATTCTCCTCCAAACCTGAAAGAAGAATTAGTCGGGGTCACCCGAGGAGTAAACCAACTCATCGGTGGGAATCGGGATCCAACTATCATCGCATGATAACGTGACGGAATCCGCTCACGGTATCATACTCCAGAAGGTATGCGCATATCTGGCAAGTTTCAGTTCTTTTGAAACTCCCTATGTGATTTTTACCCCATGCTCTTATGACCTTGACTTTGGCCAACATATCATAAGTCACATGTCAAGTTCAACCCGTCATTCTCCAGGTTAATTTGAATCCACCCGTACCTACCCTTGACTTTGGCCAAAATGGCAGTACGACTGTCCCAAACCAACGCATCTATCTATGCTGCATATGAATACCCAACAGCTACCAAACACTGTGCCTTGACTTTGGCCAACATACACAGCTTGAATACTATTGACTACCCATATGAAACGACGGAGGGCTACGAATGGTTCATGGCGAAAACCTTTAACGTAATGAACTTGATATCGTTGAAGGAACGGATAGCTTTTTAGAAAATATAGTGACGAAAACCTTTACTAAAGAGGTCACTCCCGGTGAAGGGATCTCGGCTCTTTCCCCGTAGAATGGAGTGCAGGATATTCCAAATGAATACCACGATGCAAAGCAAAAGTAATCGGCTATAGTGAAGTTAATGCCCTGACGCAAACTTCTGTCCAAGGGGTCACTCCCGGTGAAGGGATCTCGGCCCTTGCCTCGTCGACTGAGGAGCAGGATATTCCAAATGAATACCACCATGCAAAACAAAAGTGAACGTCCTTGCAATAACAGCTTTTTGAAAAGTGTTCCAACAACATCAGAATAGGTTTGTTTTAACTTGCATTGATCCGAATCAATGCAGTCCCATCAATTGATCACACCACAAAGAACGAAAATATACTGATGTACGTATATGCCATCCGCATTCGCCATTGGGTCCCGTCATCACCCGTTAGGTTAGCTAACTAACGGCAGAGCGGGGACTGGACTAGCGCGGATGAAAAACATATACAACATCTACTAATATATATACCAATATATTATATTTCGCTCAAGGCGTGAATAAAAATGCAACATCACAGAAATATACAGCATCACAGAACAATACAGATATCTGGGATCCCCGGGTTTCACAGTGCCACTACTGAAACCCGACGTTCCCCTGGTCGTGTGGATAGCCTGTGCAATGAAATCCTAGACCCCTACGGGCGCGGCAAGTCACCCGCCAAAACCTGAAGCGAGGCAGCCCCCTTCAGCACCGTGAATGGACCACCCAGCACTTCACGGAATCCGGTAACTTGGGCACCCCTCCTGGGTCAACCTGTACCCCTACGAGTGCGGCGAATAGCCCGCCAATTCCAGACTGAAGCCCCCTCCGTCCCAATGCCATGAGATGCGGGCTTGTTGCCCTCCAGAACCCGGCTATCCGTGCACCCCACCGTGGGGCAATCCTAGTACAGAAAGTAAAATATACATACAGAAGGTACATCGACCGCAACCAGGTCGTGCCCCAAAATAATAATTCAAACAGGCAGTGACGGCAGTCTACATGTCGGACGCTCGCCCCGCAATATCAAGTGTACATAATACAACAAAACTGTACTAGCATTGCATCCAGGCTATCCCCCACGACCGATCCGTAACAACACAGCAAAACACAGAACATCAACGTGAAAGTCACGTTCGCAAATCCGTCTAACCGGGCTATAGCAGTTAGACCGGATTTACCGATCGAGTGACATTCACGGTCGCAGATATAATGTAAATACTGTGAAATAATGTGTTTAAAATATCCAATCGATCAAAAATTAACAAGTGGGCCCCCAAGCAATACTGTAGCACTCACAGAAATTCTGGGCCCAATTTTAATATTCCAAAACCCCTATTTTTAGCCCAGAAGCCCACTGCAAAAAAACGATGACATGATCCCTCATTCATGCGGCGGATCCGCGGCCTCCAGAGTGGTCATGGCCGCGGTTCCGAGGTCGTACGGAGGGATCGTGTTGTCGAATTTTTCCAGTGTTCTTAGAACTCCCTGCACATCATTCTGAGACAACCCGAAAAATTTTTGGACTTCAAAAAATTTCGACAGAAAACTGATGTAAAGAAAAACGCGGGTTTTTAGAATTTTGGTCGATTGGAAATGCAAACACATCAAACGAAGCTAGAAGAAGTTAATGGCGAGGCTCTGATACCACTGTAAGTGCACGGCGGCGCCCCGGTCGTCAATCCGACGGCCAAATACGGAAGCGGTGATAAACTTTAATTTTGCGAACTTAGCAAACCGGCACCACCGCGCACTAAACCCCAGATCGGGCCATTAAACTTGTCCTAGCTAACTAACAAGATAGGGAAGAGATATACCGAGTGATCCGAGTCCTCCGGTCTTCTCGTCGTCGTCCCGATCTCTCGCGGAATGTCCGGTCTCCATCTTCTCGCCGGAAGGGCACCACGTCGCCTGTTTCTTTTACGGGCTCCCGCCTCAATACCGAGGCAACTCGGGCGCGAAGTTGGCAGGCCGACGCGTCCAAGATTTGCTGTAGAATGTGTAGTGTAGAGGCTATGTCTCATTTGGGGTTTTGTTGCCTTTGAAGATGATGGAGGAATCAAGATAAGAAAAATGGTGCTTGCATTTTTCCTAGCATGAAATGATATGAGATCAAGAATAATGCCACCATACCAAAATGAAACTCTCTCTCTCCCTCAAAATAGTGGCCGGCCATTTCTTAAGAGAATGGTGGAGGAAAAATCAAGCATGAAGGGAGGTGATGGTAGGAGAAGAAAAGAGGTGACCATATCCAAACATCAACCATACTTAATTCACATCAAAACCATACCCTTTCAAATCTCAATTAATGCACCATCATGGAAAAGCAAGGATGCTTATCCAATCAAAATGAAAACATTTGCAAGAAACCCCCTCCACAAATGTTATTTGCACAATTGCAAATAACCCCCTCCATCGGAAAAGTCCGGCCGGGAAAGAACAAAGGAAAACCGGCCGGAACGGAATGCAAACTGGCAACTCCCGAAAACTGGGCCCGTAATAAATCACAGGAAAACCCCGATACTGTGCATACACACCCGCATCTGTATTCCGACCGGATACAAATGCAATGAGACAAAATCTACACTGTACTAAACTAGGATCCGGCTTAAACCAAAGCCGGCTAGTAATGTTCGTCCGATCCTGATCCGTGCAATACCGCACGTATCAGATCGAACACTGCCATATAACTATACGGCCTCTGGTACAAACTGTCCGATCCTGATCCGTGCAATACCACACGTATCTGATCGGACCCTGCCATATCTCCATACGGCCTCTACAGCGTTTCGCCCGAAAGCTGAGTAACTGAATGTGTGGTGGACTCTAAAGACTCGTCAATACTATGGCTGTGGATTTAACCACTAGCACGTCAGAGGTATAAGCCAATACGTAACGGGCCACCAGCTATTGACCAAAAGGGACGTCGATGAGCGAACTCATCCTGACACCCTACTGAGCCTGTCAGTGACAATATCCGTACAGTACGGTCCGTTCGTCTATGAGCATCGCATGGCGGGCCTAGGGGGTTGGTAAAAGTCAGACCCCCAAAAGCGGTACAAGTCGTGTCGGAGTGTAGCCCAGAACACCCTGAAATACTACTGGAATACCTACCAGTAAATCTCCTGTCTTGGCCAAGGACTTTGTGTAATGGCTCTCCTAGACACAGCGCGACCTCACCCCCAATACCGGGAGAGACGAACCTACGAAGATCCGCTCACTGCCTCCATGTGGCTCGGGACTGTACCCAACTAAAACCTGTTTGCACGACTCCTTTGAGCCGTGGTAGGGTAGTAATCAAAGCACAGTGGGAACTCATACGAGACAAATGACGATCCCCAGGTCGATGAACTAACCTGTACACATGTCACCTGGGAACTGCTATCTGACGTAAGGTATAAGACCAACTAGCATGTTCCCGGCGAGTCCTGTCCGGTGTACTCATAACCCAATGAGCACCTGTATACATCTTAGGTGAACCAACAGACACCAGTGGCTTGTGAGACCGGCCACCGCCCCTCGTCGGGGTCTTGACTGTATACACTAGTCTACTCTGGAGAATCGATGCCCTGTCTCGAAACTCCCACGACTAGGGACCATTTAAGGATGTGCATATAGACCCCAGCTCTCACGTATATGATCTCCATCATACTGCTTGTCGTCAAGCAAGAATCCTAGGGGCTCTATCAACGTGTAATAGCGACCTGTCAGGTCACCTAAAGCAGTACACAATGGTAAAGGTAAACCAGATAGCATACTATCATCTCGAGTAAGACTGTCTTACCGGGATAGGTCCTCCCTCAATCATCGCAATCACGTGCCTGTGATCCAATAATTGACTCTGAGGGCATTATCTCCAACATCCGGATATCTGACGTGTCGGGTAAAATCACCGGTAGGTAGTGCTTCCCTGCCAGGCTCACATCGTCATCACCACGCGCTTCTTGCCCCGGGGTACCTTACCGGGTCCACCATGTACCCGAAACGGTTCATCCAACTCCTCGAATCGGGTCTCGAAATCCATCAGCAAACTCATGGTGGACGACTCATACATTATGGGAAAACCGCACATTTTATTTAAAAAGAGAGAAGAAGTTTGTGTAAGTTTTGCGGTTTTTCCCCAAATCCAGAAAATCTCATGAAAATCCGAATCCAAATCATCAATAGCATGTAAATAGTGAATATAACATGCATGAAGTAGCGAGTAATAACTACAATGTCTAAACTAGTATATAAGGCAAGTACACTAATATCATGTCTAAACTATTAGCTAACAACCTATGTCAATGAAATAGTATTTTCTAAAGTGTTCGTAACATGGCAATTACCGATGAAGATGTGTGTGAGCCGGCAAGTAAGTGTACGTGGTACATACGCATTATTAGTAATGGTGCTGGTGTCCTAACAACATGATATCAATAATGGAATATGAATCACAATAAGTATGCGATGCGGAGCAACAGCAATAATGAGCGGGAGTTAAATACTGGACACAAAGATAACGAACCTATATTTAATATAAATCCTGTCTAACAACTGTACTAAACTAAAGGGCTAAGCTAACTGGCTACTGAAGGTAAGGAAACCGCGTAACCTCTAAGTCAATACATATACCTATGTGTATATGTTAGTCGGTGATCCTGCCTCAATAATATCACATCCGATACCATATCTATAATCAGACATTCCAAAGTCAAGAGTGAGGATCAAACATCAATATATAGCTCGTACGTAAATCCGTCGTACGGCATCCCCAAATCTGGGTACAGGTCAGTATCACATTCATCAAATTAATCATTTGGTACCCTCTTTATCAAAGATCATAATCCGGGGTACTGATCTACGTCTAGTACGATACTAATATCATTAATCTAATCATGATCTGACTGCTGATCTACAGCCTCATACAAACCGATATCATCATCATATATCGTCATAAAGAGGTATACATTGCCTAATGCGACCTATTATGAATATCTTAACATATCTTATCTCATATCACGATCACATGTCAACCATTCAATGTATAACACTATTCACATGTATCGTCGTCCCAAGATCCGCTATAACATCAGGACACATCTCAAGTATGAATCCTGCCATATCACGGTTCTCGCGGTCTCAATCAAATCTTATCGACTCATCTCAAATCCCAAATACAATCCTCAAATCCAGTATGTGAACACATAGTACCATACCCATGTGAACACATAACAATATAACCCCATATGAGCACATATGAAAGAAGAATGTATGCAAGTATGGGTGTGTGTGTGTGTAAATGTGGTGCAACCTCTACTCTAGGGTCTCGCAACACTAAACTAAACCGATCACACCCAAAATCCATCTATATTATCAATACTCTCAAACAATATATATAATCAATATATGTGTGTATACGTATTCGTATACATCACCATGAACTGCGGGGGTGCTATACGCCATCAACCCGACTTCTCCCCGTAGATATAAATCTACTCACCTGATCTTCGCTCGCCGGTGTCGACGTTGCCACGCGCTTTCTTATCTTCTCGAAGTCCACATGGGCTACCTACACGTCATATATAGCATCGTATCGCATTAAATCCGACTCATGACCAAAACGACACACGAATCCCACATAGGTCAAAACGTATGGTTGCTTTCACAAATCAACCCCAAAACCCTCGATATCGGCGTACAATCGTCGATTGATCAAGAAAAACACCAAACATACCAATCATGGTTTCAAAACTCACTAACTGTATATGAAATAGGGTTAAATTCATCAAAACCATAAAATTAAACAAATCGTTTTATTTCTCAAAACCTAGTTAGCGGTCGCTAACCGTTTTAATACAAATCTTGATATTTTAGCAAAACTAGTGGTTACAATATTCACTAATTAGCTTAAATAGGCCACATAAACATTTACTAGATTTTTAATCTTGCTAAATTATATTAAACAAAAAACTAGTTTGCAATTTTTATCCAATTTATAGCAAAAATGCACAAACGACAATTTAGCTTGGATTTGTATGATCTAAACTATTAAACTATAACTTATAATGTTAATAATGTGATAAAAACCCTAACCATGTTTTTAATCTCACATATACATGTATTTCATAAAAACCTAGTTTGCATAAAAGCTTAATTTGGACATTTTACAAGTAACGATTTGTAATTAACAACTAGATTAGCTTTCAACAAGTCTTAAGATGCTAATCCACATCACATAACCATGCACAATTGATCACAACCCAATTCCAAAACAAAACCCTAACTTGAATTCCTTAATCATGCAATTGAACCCATATAAAACCTAATTAACACTTAATTAAGCTAAAATAAGCATTAATCTACAATTTAACTACATGGTTAAAATTATACCTTCACAATTTTGTAGATCTCACTTGAAATCTAGCCATCCAGAAAGCTCTCTTTTCACCACAATCCATGCTTGATAGTCTAAACTAAAATGGGTAAGAGTTGGATTTGGATTTAGCTTTGAATTTTTGTGGATTTTGAAGCATTTTTGGGTGAATTTTTTGAAGGGAAAAGAGAAGGAAAAGAGGGGGCAGCTGCTGATTTTTAGGGAGAGGGGGCTCGGCCAGCAGGGATAGGGGAGGTTGTGGAGTGTGTGGGGGTGTGGGAAGAAAGTCAAAGTCAAAATAAAATACCCCCAAGTCAACACACAAACTTCTTCTCTCATTATTCTTTTCATTTTCTTTTCTTTTCATTTGCTTTTCTCTCCAAATCTTTAAGTGGGGAAGAGTGGAAGTGGGGGCTGCTGATTTGGAGAGGGGAGAGAGGTGTGGGTGAGGGAAAAATGATAAATGTTATACCCCAATTTCCATTAACACTAATTTCACTAATTAAGCCCTTTTTCTTCGATATTTTCTAACACAATTTAACAACTTCATTTCATTTTAAAAACTACATGTTAAAATTTTGCTTAATGTGTTATGATGCACAAAATTTGTTTCAACCCATTCCAATTTGTAATTTCCCCTAATTAAATGTATTAGTGACGGCTTAAAATAATATTAAAATAATTAATTTCAGAAAATTAGAAATTTTACCCGTGGCTCAATAAATACCAAATACTAGCAATTACATAGCTAGAATATGTATATTTAATTTTATAATAAAAATATTTGTATTTTTACATTTTACAGAAAACCCCTTGTTTTACCGATTTTCCGAAATTTAGCCGAAACGATTTTTTTTCAAAACGTTACAATGGGTTTTCTTTAGCTATTATGATCTTGTCGGTTAGCACACCAGCACCATTACCGATGATGCGTATGTTGCACGTACACTTTCTTGCCGGCTCACACACATTATAATCGGTAATTGCCATGCCACGTACACACTAGAGAAACTTTATTTCATTCGTATAATCTGACAATCTGTAGAAGTAGTATTATTTAACACTCAAAATCTTAAATGATAGTGTAGACATTGTATTTCTTACTTAGATGCCACATGCACTTGCATCCATACAATCTAGTTATGCACTGATTATTGGCTTTACGTCGGTATTAATTATCTCATTATATACTCATAGATTGTGATTCTTCTTGGAGATTTCCGTATTCATGTGATTTCTGGATTTGGGGAAACCACAAGTGATATTTATAAACTCATGATTATAATTTTCAAAAGAAAAATGTGGTTTCTCGTGATATGATGTGTGGCGTCCACCATGTGATTTCTCGGTTCTTGAGCCACATGTGTTCACAGACCCGATTCGAGGAGGCGGATGCACCGTCTGCGGGTACATGGTGGACCCGGTGCGGTATCCGGGGGCAAGAAGATCGTATATAAAGGCGTTGAGCCCTGCAGGGGAGCTCTACCGACCTGTGATATTTTGCACGGCGGATATCCGGAAGATACCGACCGCAGTCGAGAGATCAGATGATATGGGACGATCCGGAAAAATGGAGCCCGAGATATATGAGGATTTTGTGTCGCTGATGGACACGGTTTTCCTGTTGCTTTCGAGTGTCGATGCTGGGCCCTCAGATTTTCTCATGATTTTGTGTTTCGATGCTGGACACACCCACTTGCTACTGCATTTGCATTCATGCATAACATACATGACATGTAGTTACCTTGTGACACGGACACGAGTACTTGACCTTACACATCGGCCTATATTATTACTTATACTGCTACTCGTTGTTACTGTGTTATTAATATTATTGTATTGTACTATATGACCTAGGAGATAGTCATACATTCGGTTTCTACTTGGTGATGTCTTCTACTCACGAGTTGGCAACTCACCTCCGTTGTGCCACAGTTTCTTATAGGTTTAACCGTACAGGTTCCGTAGCGGCTTTGCTGGTACACCACCTCCTTCCGGTTGATTGGTTCGGTAGGTGGGTTCACCTGCATCGTGACCACTATTGTACTTTTATTGTATTTCAGTTGTATCTAGTTAAAAGCTCCATCAACCAGACTATGTATATTTAGTAGACTTACAAACCACGGTTTGTATATTCTTTCGGCCTTAGAGTTGCAATTATGTATTATTCCTTATTCCTGGTTTTCATGATGATGCCTGTTTTCTTTTATTTTCTTTCTAAGTTTTAATCCTCACCTTCGTCATTGTATATTTATATTACTTGCGTCGTTGTTTCCGCCAATTGGTGAAGAGCTTGCTCCCGCTTGGAGATACCTTTTATTACTATTGCTTTTATTCATTTTCGGATTAAAAATTACAAAGTAGGTGTTGTTGCCAAAATTTTCAATGATGAAACATGTTTTCAAGATAGCTACAAAACATTGTGTTTTCGTATACTACTATCTATGTTTTAAAAAAAGAACTTGATTTCAGTAAAATCTTATTTTAAAACTGCCCTTCCACTATTTTCCCTAAAACGGTTTAGATTTCTGGGCTTTTGGCTTACCTGAATTAGCTAGGGTCCTATAGACTTCACATGATTCAAGTGCCAGTCATATGCCAATTCCGGGTGATGACAAAGTTGGTATCAGAGTGTTAGGTTTAACCTTGGTTCGAGTCTAGGTTTGACTATGCGGAGTCTAGGGCGTATATATATATTCGGAACCTAGGCTTGACCTTACGGAACATAGACTTGGCCGAGGGGGTATTAGACCCGAACTTTCATCGCGTAGGTTGACCTTGGTTGATGGAGTAGGTGACTTAAGTAGAGTGACGTACCGTGTGTATGTTCCACGGCTTACTTATGATACGCAACTCATCTTAAGAAGACTTAGGATCTACAATTCTTATGCATTGTATTTCTATTCGTTCTTATGATCTATACTCATCGATATCGATTGTGCTTTCCGTTACCGTGGTTATACGATCAGAGAGAGCTGCGGCTGGAGATGCGGTCAGCATGAGCTCATTATGGATGAGGACTGACCAGGGCGTATTTCGGATACATATGAACGCATTGATTTATTGTGTTATTAAGATTTTCCGTTGACGCGAGCGTTCGGGATCTACACTAGATGATCGGACCATAGTTAGAGGCTAGCCAGATGGTGAAGACTATTGACATACAATCTACTCCAGATGTTTGAGGTATTGTTGTAACATTTCAGAAAATATTAAATATTATTTTTGGAATTTAATATTAAAATAATATATTTTGCGAAAACTACCCGATTTGCGAATTTGGGGTTTCCGTAAAATGGTATAAAGATATACCAATATTTGTGAAATAATTGGAGATTAAAATGATTTATTCATTTAAAAATATATTTATTGGATTTCGCATTTTTATAATTAATTAAATGCAAGTTTAAAATTAAACTTGATTAGTGCACTACTAATCGCGATTAGGCCAAATCCGTGTTTCTACATTTTTCCATGGTTAGTACACCATGATATGTTGCATTTTTTTTTCATGTTGTTTCATTTGTATTTTTTTGATATTTGGATTTGTGAGAAAAAGAAATAAAAGAGAACAATTATTGAGAAAAGAGAGAGGGGACCAAATGATGGCATGGGAGCATGCCATGAGAGAGAGAGAGAGAGGATGGCATGGCACCCTTTGACCTTTCCTTCATCTCACCCTCATTTGTTTCTTCAACTCCTCCTTCATCTTCTTCATCTCATCCTCCACCTCCTCCACCTCCTTGGATCACCTCAAAAACCTTGCTAAAACGCCACACCCCCTTCATTAAAAATGATCCCGACCTCTCTACAAACCCTATGGATGCTTCAAAGTTGGATTTTGAAGACTTTGAGAAACTCAAGAAAATTCTTGAGTTGCCAAATGAGGTAAAACCTATATCTTTTAGTTAAGTTTTATGTTTAGTATATCCTAATTTAGTTTAGAGTTTGTTTTAGTTGGTTTAGTGATATTTGGAAATTCCAAGAGGGGGTTTAGGTGATTGTGTGGACTTGTGATATGTAGGGGTTGTTTACAAGGCTTTTGTGTTGATTTTATGGACAAGAAAAGAGATTAGAACCCGAAATACAAACTTAGAAATTGTCCCATGTCGGTTTGTGAAGAATTGTGGGACTATAGGGAATCTGGAGTAACCTGAGATGTTTTTGAGGAAAACAAGAAATATAATTAACCTAGATAAACCCCTAGAAACCCACCACCAAAGTTCGCCCTACCTAGACCGGGGAGATCGGGTCTTTTGGCAATGTCGTCGGGCTTTTATTGCGTGCTGGTGTTGAGTTTTTGGCTGTAGCTTGCTTACCCTATGACCTATCCCCTGAACTTGCTTGTTTAGCCCCAATTGACTTGAGCCAAAATCTGGGAGCATATTGGGTTGGTTTTGGCTATGTTTCCGATATTGGAATTCTTGGTTTTGACTTTAAATTTGATATTTGGTCGTTGGATGTTTTTACGTCAACGACGAGGGTTATTTGGTTGTTTTTGCATGCGTAAGCTAAAGGTTCTAACCTATGAGCACTTCGTATGCTGTTTCGGTTTTCGGAATTTATTTTAATAGCATTGCGATTGTGTATTGATTGTAGGTATCTTCGCGTGGATTCCGAGACGACGAAGCACATCGACTACGGCTGAACAAGGAGTTCCGCAAGTTAGTAGATTTATATCTACGGAGGAAGTCAGGAGGATGGCGTATAGCACTCCCACAGATATTGATATGTGATTTAAAGTTTGGAGACAAAATATGCCACGACTTCAGGTTATGGTTAATGGTTTTAGTGTGAAATGATATTAATGAAAGGATGTCTCGAATTGATATCTGAGGATATGAAACGTGAATGTGAATCACGATATATACATATGTAGTTGCAAAAGAATCAGTATGAGATTTCAGTGGCATGTTATGAGTTCGATAAATACGATATGAGATTAATAAGATAACTTGATGTGAGATATTGATGTGATAAAAAGAGTATCCGATGAGATATGATGACTTGGTTAGATATGTCGTTATACGGATGCGAGGCGATATGAGATAATTGATACTTCTGTCGGTTCCATGATATGAGATTGATATGGATGTGACCTGAGATATAGGTATATATATATGATTATGTGAATGATGAGTGATATGCCGTACGAGACTGTAAATCCATACCCTCGTTGTTGTATAGGTCGATAGAATCCCTATTCTGTTTGTAGTCGTTGTACGATGGTTTACCACACGCGATGTTTTACCGGATGATTGATCCATACCCTTGATTAGAGGATGTCATACGATGGATTATACCGTATGTGATGTTTTGAGGCTGGATGCCGATTGATAGATTCACCGACTTAGATATGTTTTAGATATTTAATCCATGTCTACCGTTATGTTTAGCCTTTACGTAGAGGTTAGATTAGATACGTAAACCTTATAGCATTTCTCTTATGATGTACTTTATGGTAAGTTCATGATATTCTCATTGCATTACGTATACCTGTGCTAGTAAACCTACACAATTATCGATGATGCGTATGTTACACTTACACAGATTGCCGGCTCACACACTTTCATCATCGATAATTGCTATGTCACTTACACAGTAGAATTGCCACATCTTTATGCTATGTTGCATGATATATTGATATGCTCACATCATTATTCTATGTTGCGTGATATACTGATATGCTCACATTTTTGTTCTATGTTTGCATACATCATGCTTTATGATTATACGTATTGTGATGCTGTTTTTATGAGATCTCTGGATTTGAGAACCGTGGTTATATTTTAAAGGAAATGTTGTATTGATTTGAAAACCCAGTTTCTCTTGATTTGATATTTAGAGGCGTCCACCATGAGTTTTCTCTGTTCTGAGCTATGAGTATACCCGATTCGAGGAGGGATAGGCACCATCTGCGGGTAGATGGAAGACCCGGTAAGGTACCCCGGGGCAAGAAATGATTGTTGTGGAGTAGTCGATGAGCCTGGCAGAGGGAACATTACCTACCGGTCATAGTATTTGGGCTCGGCGATTATCCAGAGGATACCGACCGGAGTCCTGAGATGATATGGGCCGATCCGGACTGATGGAGACCGAGATATGAGGATTTATGTGTCGATGTTGGACACGGGTTTCATGATGTTTCAAGTGTCGATGTTGGACACTCAGGTTCCATGATTTTGATGTGTCATTGATAGACACACGTTGGTTGATATCCTCATATTTACATGCATATGTTTTCATGTTGTTGTGTCATTGATGGACACGTGGATGATATCCACATGCATACAGGCATTGATTATTGTTGGCATATATGCAGACACGGTCACCCTAGATATCATAATATTACTTTTATGATATAGTTGACCTAGGAATCGTTGTTTTATTCGATTTCTACATGCTGATGTTTTCTACTCACGAGTTGGCAACTCGCCCCCGTTGTGCCACAGTTCTTACAGGTTGACCGTCTGGATCAGTAGCGATATCGCTGGCACACAGCTTGCATTCGGGTGATTTGCTTTGGTAGGTTGGACAGATTGGATCGTGCCCACTCTTGTATTATTATTCCTAGTGTATCTAGTCAACTCCATCAATCAGAAACTAGTATTTGTATAAGTAGTAAGACTTGGTAAGACTTGTGGTTGCGAGACATAGAGCGATGGGTTATATATTCACTTGGGGGATTTGATGTCCTGTTTTATTTACCTTATTCTTGTGTTGATCTTCGCCGTTGGGCATCGTTTACATATATTTCTAACTTGCGTGGTTTTGATTCCGCCGATTGGCGAAGAGCTAGCTCCCGCTTGGGGATGCCTTTTATATTATCATGTATATGTGGTTTTGATTCAAAATATACAAGGGAGGTGCTGCCCAAATTTTTAATAGACGAAACATGTTTTCAATTAGTATAATCCAATTGCATTTTCATGTTCCATTATCTATGCATTTAAGAAAACTTTTGGATTTCATCATACCTTTATTTCAAAGCTTCACTTCTTTTATTTTCTTTAAAAGGTTTAGATTTCTGGGCTTCAGCTTACTTAATTTACGTTACGCTTTTAGACGTTGTGTGATTTAAGTGCCGGTCATGAACTAAATTTCAGGTCATGACAAAATTAGTATCAGAGTGCTAGGTTTAACCTTGGTTCGAGTCTAGGTTTGACTATGTGGAATCTGGGGCGTAATCTATTTCGGAACCTAGGCTTGACCATACGGAACTTGAACTTGAACAGGGGGGTATTGGACCCGAACTTTCGTTACATAGGTTGACCCTGATGTATGGAGTAAGTAACTCAATTAGTGTGACGTACCGTACGCATATTCCGCGGCATACTTACGATACGATACTCCGCTTAAGTGACCTTAGGATGTATATACTTGAGATCCTTGATTCTATTCGTTTCCATGATCATAATCTTATTGATTCCATTCCACCTTATGATCATGTATCCATTCTGGATCTGTTGATTCCTTTCGTTTCTTTGATCTATCTTCATTGATACACGAATGAGGTTCCTGTCACCATGGATTGAGCGCAGAATGAGCTGCTGCTAGTGATGCGGTCAGGGCGAGCTCGTCATGGACGAGGACTGACCATCGTGTTTTCTGGTGACATAGGAACGTGTAGGTATAGTATTTGTGTTGAGATCTCTCGTTTGAGGTGAGTGTTTTGTTTTGCACCGGATGATCGGGCCATTGATAGAGGCTTCCAGATTGAGAGGAGCGCTGATGTACAACCTACCTCAGAGATCGTGATGTTGTCTACCGTGTAGATAGATGACACAGCTGTTGCTGAGATTGATGGGATGTCGCTTCCAGAGATTATGAGCTACGATCGCTGGAGCTTTCAGGCAGAGATGCGACAGAAGATATAGTCTATCTTGAGTTGAGTTGAGCGACTGAGATGATTCTTTTGATTTGATGCACCGACGCAGACTCAATTGAATTGAAGATTTCCAGTGTGGAGAATCTTAGTCAGATCTAGAGTAGATCGATCCAGAGATGACGTTGTTCGTTAGATGCTCCAATAGAAGATCAGTAAGCTGACCAGTTTCGGATATAAAGACCTCACCCAGATGCGTTGTGAGTTGATCGAGAACGGACAAATATAGAGTATTCCTCTGATGATTGGTACGAGTTCCCGAGGACGTGTTTTGCTAGATATTTTCTACAGAGTGATGAAGATACCGAGATCATAATTTCAAGTACGTATGGGAGACTCCGGATTGACTGTAGCCGAGAACAATTGCAGGACGCTGATAGCATGGCGTGACGTCGAAGTGGATGATAATAAAGACGAGTGGAACAAGAGGTTCGTGCGAGATGTTAACGAGCTGTTGTTACTACCCATTAAGATTAGATATCTTATATGTATACAGAGGCGTTGGGATACGGCCAGTTCCCGAATAAAAGATGTGCTGAGAACGCAGATATCCAGAAAACGAGAAAAATTTTGTAAGAATACCAGCCTCCGTATAGTTCGGCATATGAGAGATTGGAAGAGACCTTGAGCAGGTGCCTTCCAGGACACTGCTGCAATAAAATTTGCACCGAGGATCAATTGTGTCACGTGTATTCAGAGGGCCAGAGGCTGACGCCAGCGACGTGCTGCTTTATGAGTGGCCATACTAATTGGCCGAGAGATGACCAAAGAAGTTCCAGAGCGGAATCGTTTCCGTTATTACACCTGACTGGGTCGACGAGCGATGGATTGAGAGATTGGTAATCCACAGAGAAAATGAGGACCCAGAGACAGAGGACGCTATGCTGTGAGCAGGAGGCAGGCGGATGTTCTTGCTCTGGCATTTTTTGGCGCACTGGCATATTTTCGACATTGAAGGAGGTGTACCTCAGTGTCATTTATTGCGATTTGTGTTTCGTGAACCGAGTATCACACTTATATCGCTTGGATTTGTGTTTCGATGATTCGGTTTCGTGATTTATATGTTCGTGCAGCATGGCTGCACCTATTGGATGTTTTCTTTCATGCACGGTTATTGCACTTGATTTATGTTTATACACCGCTACATCGGTTTGCGATTTGTGCATATTTATTGCACTTGATATCGGTTTTAGGCCTTGGCTGCACTTGTTTATGATTTCATGGATTTCATACGGTTGATTTGATTTTGTGCATGTGGAACGCACTCGATTTGGTTTTTGCACTCGGTATAGCTCGCATGTGCTTGCAGTGCATTGATACGTGTTTTGTGCACGCAGTGCACACGCTTATGATTTTTATACACCTTGGCATGCTCGGTGTTGTTTTGGTGAGCATTTGAGATACGGATTTGTATTTTGTGCATTTGCTGCACTAGATTTATACTCCGTGCATTTGTTGCACCAAATTTGTATTTCGTGCATTTGTTGCACCAGATTGATATTTCGTGCATTTGTTGCACTAGATTTATATTTTGTACATTGGTTGCACCAGATTGGTATTTCGTGCATTGGTTGCACTAGATCTATACTCCGTACATTGGTTGCATCCGATTTATGTTTTGATCATTTGTGTTCACCAGATTCATGTGTTTGTGCGCGTTTGCACTTGACGTTCGTTTTCGTGCATGCTACTGCACTAGATGATTTTTTCGGACCTGACGTGCTTGAGTTGGATTTTGCGCATATTAGGCGCATGGTGCGGGATTTTTGTGCGCACCAGATGCACTTAATTTAGATTTTATTCTTGCATGTTTGATGCACTTGATTTAGATTTCGTTCGTGCATGACGGATGCACTTGATTTGTATTTTCGCGCATGTTGGGCGCATGATATGAGATGTGATTTTGTGCACACCGGATGCACTCGATTGGGATTTTCATTGCGCATAGTTGTTGCGCTTGATTAAGGTTTTCGTGCACTATAGATGCACTTGATATTATTGTCGTGCACATCCGTTGCATTTGACAGTTTCTTTTGTGCACACCGGTTGCACTTAGTTTGGTTTTTGGGCACATTCGTAGCACTTGTATTTGGCATTGATTTCCGTGCACACTAGACGTACATGATTGTTGGATACGCCTTTTGAGGCTGATTTTGCTCTTGAGCACTTTGTTTTCATGATGGGCACTATATTATGTAGTAGCAGAACATGATTAATCTTAGGACAATACCTGAGTACTTTGCATGCATAAAAATTTTACCAAGAGGTTTTCAAAAAGGAGCTATAGTCTCGCTATTTACTATGTGTCCGCGAGCGACATGAATGTTTATAAAGAAAAACCTTTTGGGATATTTCAAAACGGCGGAATGTATATTTGAGCAAAACATATATGAACGTATATTTAGTACTTTACAAATGAGCGTCCGTCACTTGTGCCGTGAGTTACGTATCACACGGCGATTCAGAAAAGATTTTGTATGTGTTTTATTCAGTTTTAGGAGATTTTTTTCCAAGGATGCGTACTATATACGTATTATAGTATTCGACTAGTGTATATTAGATTTCAGTAGTGGATTTCGAGATCTGTATCTCCATCGTAACTTCGATGATTGTGTGACGCTTGAAGGAGTTCGATTTTGAGTTCATACACGTTTTCAGGCGCACACAATTCGCTGTGGTATTTCTGTATCTTCCGTGATTTCGGAGCCCCGTTGATTTGAGCTGATTATTGAAATGTTTTAGTAATTGGGGATTTAAATTTAAATTCACGGACCGAATTTATTTAAGGGGGAAGATTGTAACATTTCAGAAAATATAAAATATTATTTTTGGAATTTAATATTAAAATAATATATTTCGCGAAAACTACCTGATTTGCGAATTTGGTGTTTCCGTAAAATGATATAAATATATACCAATATTTATGAAATAATTGGAGATTAAAATGATTTATTCATTTAAAAATATATTTATTGGATTTGGTATTTTTATAATTAATTATATGCAAGTTTAAAATTAAACTTGATTAGTGCACTACTAATCGCGATTAGGCTAAATCCGTGTTTCTACATTTTCCATGGTTAGTGCACCATGACATGTTGCACTTTTGTTGCATGTTGTTTCATTTGTATTTTGTTGATATTTGGACTTTGTGAGAAAAATTAAGAAAAGAGAATAATTATTGAGGGGAGAGAGAGGGGGGACCAAATGATGGCATGGGAGCATGCCATGAGAGAGAGAGAGAGGATGTCATGGCACCCTTTGACCTTTTCTTCATCTCACCCTCATTTGTTTCTTCAACTACTCCTTCATCTTCTTCGTCTCTTCCTCCACTTCCTCTACCTCCATCGATCACCTCAAAAACCTTGCTAAAACCCCGCGCTCCCTTCATTAAAAATGTTCCCAACCTCTCTACAAACCCCATGGATGATTCAAAGTTGGATTTTGAAGACTTTGAGCAACTCAAGAAAATTCTTGAGTTGCCAAATGAGGTAAAACCCATATCTTTTAGTTAAGTTATTATGTTTAGTATATCCTACTTTAGTTTAGAGTTTGCTTTAGTTGGTTTAGTGATGTTTGGAAATTCCAAGAAGGGGTTTAGGTGATTTTGTAGACTTGTGATATGTTGGGGCTGTTTACAAGACCTTAGTGTTGATTTTATGGCCAAGAACAGAGATTAGAACCCGAAATACGAACTTAAAAATTGTCCCGTGTCGGTTTTGTGAAGAATTGTGGGACTATAGAGCATCTAGAGCAACCTGAGATGTTTTTGAGGAAAACAAGCAATATCATTAACCTAGATAAACCCCTAGAAACCCACCACCAAAGTTCGAGCCAATTCCACCCTACATAGGCCGGCGAGATCGGGTCTTGTGGCAATGTCGCCGTGTTTTTATTGGGTGCTTGTGTTGAGTTTTTGGCTGTAGCTTGCTTACCCTATGACCTATCCCCTCAACTTGCTTGTTTAGTCCCAATTGACCCGAGCCAAAATCTGGGAGCATATTGTGTTGGATTTGGCTATGTTTCCGATATTGGAATTCTTGGTTTTGACTTTAAATATGAGATTTGGTCGTTGGATGTTTTTACGTCAACGACGAGGGTTGTTTGGTTGTTTTTGCATGCATAAGCTATAGGTTCTAACCTATGAGCACTTCGTATGCCGTTTCGGTTTTCGGAATTTATTTTAATAGCATTGCGATTGTGTATTGATTATAGGTACCTTCGCATGGATTCCGAAACGACAAAGCACGTCGACTACGGCTGAACAAGGAGTTCCGCAAGTTACTAGATTTATATCTACGGGGGAAGTCGGGAGGATGGCGTATAGCACTCCCACAGATATTGATATGTGATTTAAAGTTTGGAGACAAAATATGCCACGACTTCAGGTTATAGTTAATGGTTTTAGTGTGAAATGATATGATAGAAAGGATGTCTCGAATTGATATCTGAGGATATGAAACGTGAATGTGAATCACGATATATACATATGTAGTTGCAAAAGAATCAGTATGAGATTTTAGTGGCATGTTATGAGTTTGATAAATACGATATGAGATTAATAAGATAACTTGATGTGAGATATTGATGTGATAAAAAGAGTATCCGATGAGATATGATGACTTGGTTAGATACGTCGTTATACGGATGCGAGGCGATATGAGATAATTGATACTTCTGTCGGTTCCATGATATGAGATTGATATGGATGTGACCTGAGATATAGGTATATATATATATATAATTATGTGAATGACGAGTGATATGCCGTACGAGATTGTAGATCTATACCCTCATTGTTGTATAGGTCGATGATATCCCTATTCTGTTTGTAGTCGTTGTACAATGGTTTACCGCACACGATGTTTTACCGGATGATTGATCCATACCCTTGACTAGAGGATGCCATACGATGGATTATACCGTACCTGATGTTTTGAGGTTGGATGCCGATTGATAGATTCACCGACTCAGATATGTTTTAGGTATTTAATCACTGTCTACACCACATAGTTTAGCCTTTACGTAGATGTTAGATTAGATACGTATAACTTATAGCATTTCGCTTACGATATACTTTATGGTACGTTCATGATATTCTCATTGTATTATATATACCTATGCTAGTACACCTACACAATTATCGATGATGCGTATGTTACACTTACACAGATTGTCGGCTCGCACACTTTCATCATCGATAATTGCTATGTCACTTACACAGTAGAATTTCTACATATTTATGCTATGTTGCAAGATATACTGATATGCTCACATCACTATTCTATGTTGCATGATATACTGATATGCTCACATTTCTGTTCTATATTTGTGTACATCATGCTTTATGATTATACGCATTGTGATGTTGTTTTTACGAGATCTCTGGATTTGAGAACCGTGGTTATATTTTAAAGGAAATGGTGTATTGTTTTAAAAACCCGGTTTCTCTTGATATGATATTTTGCGGCGTCCACCATGAGTTTTCTCGGTTTTGAGCTATGAGTATACCCGATTCGAAAAGGGCTAGGCACCGTGTGCGGGTACATGGTGGACCCGGTAAGGTACCCCGTGGCAAGAAATGATTGTCGTGGAGTAGCCGATGAGCGTGGCAGAGGGAACACTACCTACCGGTGATAGTATTTAGGCTCGGCGGTTATTCGGAGGATACCGACCGGAGTCATGAGATGATATGGGCCGATCCGGGCTGACGGAGCCCGAGATATGATGACTTACGTGTCGATACTACACACGGGTTTCATGATGTTTCGAGTATCGATGTTGGACACTCAGATTCCATGATTTTGATGTGTCCTTGATGGACACACGTTGGTTGATATCCTCATATTTACATGCATATTTTTTCATGTTGTTGTGTCGTTGATGGACACATGGATGATATCCATATGCATATAGGCATTGATTATTATTGGCATATATGCAGACACGGTCACCCTAGATATCATAGTATTACCTTTATGATATAGTTAACCTAGAAATCGTTATTTTATTCGATTTCTATCTGCTGATGTTTTCTACTCACGAGTGGGCAACTCACTCCCGTTGTGCCACAGTTCTTGCAAGTTGACCGCCTGGATCAGTAGCGGTATCGCTGGCACACAGCTTGCATTCAGGTGATTTACTTTGGTAGGTAGGACAGATTGGATCGTCCCCACTCTTTTATTATTATTCCTGTTGTATCTAGTCAACTCCATCAATCAGAAACTAGTATTTGTATAAGTAGTAAGAATTGGTAAGACTTGTGGTTGCAAGACTTAGAGCGATGGGTTATATGTTCACTTGGGGGATTTGATGTCTTGTTTTATTTACCTTATTCTTGTGTTGATTTTCGCCGTTGGGCGTCGTATACATATATTTCTGACTTGCGTGGTTGTGATTCTGCCGATTGGCGAAGAGCTAGCTCCCGCTTGGGGATGCCTTTTATATTATCATGTATATGTGGTTTTGGTTCAAAATATACAAGGGAGGTGCTTCCCAAATTTTTAAAAGACGAAACATGTTTTCAACTAGTATAATCCAATTGCATTTTCATGTTCCATTATCTATGCATTTAAGAAAACTTTTGAATTTCATCATACTTTTATTTCAAAACATCACCTCTTTTATTTTCTTTAAAAGGTTTAGATTTCTGGGCTTCGGCTTACTTAATTTACATTAGGCCTTAAGACGTTGTGTGATTTATGTGCCGTTCAAGAACTAAATTTGGAGTCATGGCAATTGTCTACCGTGCGGACGAGAGAGCTAGCTGTTGCTGAGTTGTTATGATATCGTCCCTAGACCATTGAAGCTGATGCAGCACGGGGTTATACTCAGGGATGCGAAAGAAGATCGCTAGTCACCCCTGGAAGAATGTCTAGGACATGTTGTTCATTTGGATACTCCGATGCGAGAACATCAGATCGATAAGCTTCAGTTAGAATGGAACCTCTCACAGACGTGCTGTGAGTCGATCGAGAAAGGACGAGCGAAGGCGCATTACTCCGATGACTTGGACGAGTTTCCGAGGACGTAATTGGCCAGATGCCTTCTGCTGGATATTAGAGATTCCGAGAATCATAGCATCTAAGGAGACACTAGATATGACTACAGCAAATTTGAGCTCAGTTCATATAGCTACGAAGAGATGATTCAAAATTGGTCCATACTGAAGGGAAGCGGAGTAAGAGGTTCATACGAGATTTTGACGAGTTGTCGTTCTACCCCGTTGATATCAGAAAATTGATATGCACGCAGAGGCGTTGGAGATGGACATGTTTTCTAGAGGAAAGTCATGATGAGAATGCAGCTGTCTCAGAACAAGAAACGGATTAAGTAAAGGGTGATAACTTTTGGGCAGTCCTGCAAAGAAGAGATTTGAAGAGACCCCGACAGGATCTTTCTGGAAGACTACACGATAAGGCTTGAACCCAAGATCAGTTGTATCACACACACTCAGTAGGCCAGATATTGCCATCATTGACGCGATACGGTACAAGTGACCATGTTAATTGGTCAGGAGATCTTTAGAGAAGCGCCAGAGAGGAACTGTTTCCGTTATTACCCCGAGTCGGGTTGTCAAGCAGAGGAGTCATGCAACTGGTGATCCGCAGTGAGAAACAAGAACATAAGAGAAGAGAACGCTAGACCGTGGGCAGGAGGCAAATAGATATTCTTTCTCTGCCAGCCTTTGATGCACCGACACCTTTCGACTTTGAAGGAGGGGCACATCGATGGCAGTTATTTATGATTTGCGACTTGGTGATTCGGATATCACGGTTCTGTTGTTTTTTATTTTGGTATTTTGAGGATTTCGTTTCATGATTGATATTTCTTATGTGCACCGCAGTTGCACTTGATTTGCATTCTCATGTATCAGTTGTACTGATTTTCATTTTGTGCATACCCATTGCACCTGGTTTTGATTTCGTACACTCCTATATATTTGATTTGATTTCGTGCATATAGTTTGCACATGATTGGACTTATGCTTTTGGTGTAGTTTACACGAGCTTTCAGTACTTGATATGGGTTTTTGTGCACGCAGTTGCACATATTTACGAGTGCTTATACCACGGTATACTTGATTTTGAATTGATGTATGTCGTATACCGCTGATTTCGATTTTCATATTCGATATTTGTTTTCGAGCCCCATCATGCACCAAATTTATGTTTTCGTGCACCTTGTGCACTTGATTTTCGTTATCGTGCACCCATTTGCACTAGATGCTTTATGCGGATCAGACGCACTTGATTTAGATTATTGCGCACACTTGGCACGCTTGATGCGACTTTGTACACACCAGATGCACTTAATCGAGATTCTTCATGCACATCAGATGCACTAGATATTGTTGTCAGGCACACCCGTTGCACTTGAGTTTTGTTTCTGTGTACATTCGTGGCACTGTATTTGATTTCGATTTCCGTGCGCACCAGACGCACGTGGCGTTTTGTTTACTTTATTTAAGATCGATTTCATTTCTAGCATCATGTTTTCATGGTATATATACTATCCAGTTTAGTAACCGAGCAGGAATGGTCTGAGGACAGTACCTGAGTATTTTTGCATGCATCGATAATTGCCGAGGGGATTTCCAAAAAGGTGCAATAGTCTCAATATTTTCTTACGTGTCCACGATGACACGAAACTTAACGAAGGAAACCCTTCTAAATTATTTCCAAAAGGCGGATCATATATGGTAAACAAAGGATATATATATAACTATTTTCCTTATAATGAATGTCCGCTACTTGTGCTGTGATACACGCATCGCACGGCGATTTGAAAAAGGTTTTACATGCATTTCTATTTGGATGTTTTGACGATTTTACAACGATGCGTACTATATATATGTTATCGTTTTGAGTATATCATGTTGGTATTCGTATTGGATTTTGAAATTAGTATTTTCTCATTAACTCCCATGATGGCATGACGTTGGACGGAGTCCGATTCTGAGTTTCGCTCTCGTTTTCAAGCGCATGGACTGCGTCAGGATATGCTTTATGTATTCGTGATTTTGGAGCCCTAACGACTTTATGGTTTTGCTGAAATGTTTTAGTATTTGGAGGATTTAAATTTAAAATTCGAGGACCGAATTTATTTAAGGGGGGAAGATTGTAACATTTCAGAAAATAAAATATTATTTTTGGGAATATTAAATAATTAAAATAATAAATATTATGAATATTTTAAAGTATGGAGATTAGTTTTAATGATATGGTATAACTATATATCGATAGTTTGGAAATTTAATAAGAATTATTGATTTTGGAAGAAATTATGTGAATTGAGCATTTATAAATTCTTTTAACAATTAATTGTATTCTAAGTTAATGCTAAACTTGATTAATATTATTAATTATGTATTAAGCATGTTTATGTGCATGGCATGCAACAAAGCATGTTGCTAATACTTGTTACATTTTTATGAAACATGACCTCAACTCTTCATTGTGCATGGCTTTGGATTTAGTTTTTTTTCTTTAAATAAAAAGAATTTAGAGAGAGAGGGTGGGGACCATGAGAGTATGGCTAATGTGAGAGAGTGAGGGTAGGAAGTTTCTACACCCTTCTCATTTTCTGTCCTCCTCTTCATTTTCTTCCCTTCCTCCTCCTCCTTCCCCATTCTCCTTCATCCCTCCACCTCCATTATCACCATGGCCACCCCCAAAATCCTCACAAAAACTCCGTACTCCCTTCACAAAAAATGTGCACAACCTCACTACAAACCCTATGGAGACATCAAGTCAAGAATTTGAGGACCTTGGGCAACTCAAGAAAATTCTTGAGTTGCCAAATTAGGAAAATCCTATACCCTTAGTTCAGAATTTAAGTTTTCTAAACACCTATAGTAATTTAGAGTTGTTTAAATGTAGTTTATCGATGGACGAAAATTCCTAGATGAGGGTTAGGGCTTATCTTTAGTTGTGATGGTGTATTTGAGCGTAATTAGCGACCACGAGCTGGTTAGTGTTATTATGGACCAACTGTGAGCATAGAAACCCAAAACTTGAAACGAAAATTTGGTCGATATCGGTTTTGTAAATTCTTGAGGAGTACAAGGAATCTGGAGCAATTTGGGAACCTTGTAAGAAAATCTAACAGCTTCAATGACCTGTTAGACCACTAGAAGACCACCACTGGAAAACAAACCCAAAATTCCCCCACTCGACCGGCGGCGCCGGGTATATTGAGCATCTCACCAGGCCAATGATAGGAAATGGTGTTGTGGTTTTGCCTGTAGCTCTTACACCTTGTAACCTATCTCCTGTATTGTTTGTTTTATCCCAAAATACCTGAGGCAAAATCTGGAGCTGTTTTCCAAAGTTTTTGTTTTGGTTTTTGTGGTTTTTAGTAACTTGAGTTTTGATATTTGTGTTTTGACTCGGTCGATTGATGTTTGTATGTCAACATCGAGAGTTGTATGGCTATTTTTACACGCGTAGACCATAGGTTCTAACCTATGTGTGTTTCGCCTGCCGTTTTGGTTTTCGTATTCGATTTGTGGTTATGATATAACGTATTGAAAATTGTAGGTACCTACCGTGGACTTTGTATGACAAGGGAGAGCGTGGCGTAGTCGACTTGGGCAAGCGAGGATCAAGGTGAGTAGATGTATATCTACGGGAAAAGTCGAGTGGATGGCGTATTGCACCCCTGCAACCATAGGATAGGATTTTCGTACATTATATATATGTTTATGCCAGACTTGGATACCTAGCAAATAGGATTTCTGGGAGACAGTAGGCTAGATTTGGCGTACTCGTAGAAAGATCTATCCCTAGTGTTATTTACCTTAGTCGTGAACCTTACCTCATTGTATACTCATAGATTGTGATTCTTCTTCGAGATTGTAAGTCGACGTTAGACACCCCACGAGTTGCGGGGAGGCGGAATAGGTAAAACAATCATTTTGTTTAAAATAAACATCGACTAACTTACGGATCTTTGCCAAACCCTAACTAACAACATCATAGGAGGGATTAGCTACTATGAAAGAAGATTATACCTAATGAACCAAGTCCTTCTTGTTCTCATTGACCACCTCCTCGCCGGCCTCCTCTTTGTGATAGAAGATCCACCCGAGAGCTACTTCTCCAAGATTAACCTCTAACTTGAGGTAACTAAGTAACTAAGAGTGCTAATCAAAGCAACCTAGAGGATATAGAATGGGATTAGGGATCAATTAGTCTTGCTAACCCTTGGATCTCAACACATGAGAGGTTAGGGTTAGGGTTGATGAGATAGAGCTTGAGGAGAGAGAATGTGAGAATAATAATCAAATGCAAATTGACTCATTTGTGTATATATATGAAGCATAATATATCTTGCACAAAAATATCTTTGCACAAATATCTTCATGCTTCATTTAATACATAATGAATCATGTAGTGAGTCATTAAAAGCATTAATGCTTCATTAACTCTCTTGATGAATCATATCCATGAGTCACAAAACCAATTAATGCATTTTACACCTAAGCCCTCCACCTCATCAACCTTCTAGAAGCTTCTCGAGTAATTACGAGAATGCACTTCCTATCCATGAAAACACGGAAATACTGAGACTGTATAAATCCAATAATCCAATACTAGAATCTGGCTTAAACCAAAGCCATCTAGTATAAACTGTCCGAACATCGTACGTGCGTAAAAACACGTATGTGTCCGAACCCTGTCGTAAAACCATACGACCTATATATCGTTTCGCCCGAAGCAGGGAAACTCTCTGTGTGGGACTCTAAAGACTCGACTACTACACTGGCAGTGGGTTTAACCATAGACCGCAAGCGGCACTAGCTGTACGTAACGGTACCCAGGTAGATGTCGATAAGAAGGCCGATGAGGAAACCCATCCGAACTCCTACTGAGTCTGATGTGACAATCTCTGTACAGTCCGGTCTGTTCGTTTAGGACTATCGCATATCGGGCCTAGGGGGCGGCAAGCGTCAGTCCCCTAAAAGCGGTATAGGTCGTGTCGGAGTGAAGCCCATTACTCCTTGAGAAGCTACTAGAAAACCTACCAGTAAATCTTGCTTGCCCTAGCCAGGGACTTTGCGTAATGGCTCTACAGACACAGCGCGATATCAACTTCCAATACTGGGAGACGAATCCTGTCTAACCGCCACTGCCTCCAAGTGCTTCGGGACTGCACCCAACTGCTACCTGTTTGCACGGCTCCTTTGAGCCGTGGTAGGGTAGCAATCTAAGAATAGTGGGAACACACTCGAGGTGAAGCAGCAGTGTCAAGTCTGCGGACAATGTTGTACTCATGTCACCTGGGAACTGTTAACTGACAACGGGTATAATATCAACCAACAGTCCTGTGCAAGTCCTGTCCGGTATACCCGAAACCCAACGAGCATCTTTATACTATCTCCAGTACGACGTACTGATAGCTGTGGGACAGACCATCTCCCCAACTAGGATGAGAAGAGTACACACTAGTCTACTCCGGAGTATCGATACCCTGTCTCGATAATCCTACGACTAGGGACCTGAAAAAGGATGTGCTTGTAGACTACCCATCCCCTACTAGTATGACTGCCATCACAACGCTGGTAGTCAAGCAAGATCCTAAGGGCTCTATCAATACGTACACACATATTAAGATAGATATAAACCAAGTAGCATACTACCATGTTTATCAAGACTGTTAATATAACTGTGAATATCCCAAGCTTTCATTAAGTAATATACAAGCTAGTATGATACAATAATGGCCCCTAGGGCATATACACTAATAATCTCCCACTTGTACTAGGGCCATGTACTGGCGTATCGAAGACCGATCATCTCGAGTAGCCTCTCGAACTGAATCTGAGGTAAAGCCTTTGTGAATGGATCAGCTGTGTTCTCCTCTGTAGCAACTTTCCGGACCTCGATATCCCGGCGATCTATGATCTCCCTGATCAGGTGATATCGCCTTAAGATGTGTCTGGACTTCTGATGGGACCTGGGTTCCTTCGCTAAAGCTATGGCTCCGTTGTTGTCGCAATACAGCGGTATTGGATCAACAATGGTAGGAACCACGTGAAGTTCTGTGAGGAACTTCTTCATCCAGACCGCTTCTTTTGCGGCATCGCAAGCAGCAATATACTCCGCTTCCATCGTCGAGTCAGCAACGGTGTCCTGCTTGGAACTCTTCCAGCGCACTGCCTCTCCATTGAGGGTAAAGACATAACCTGACATGGACTTGGAGTCATCCTTGTCACTCTGGAAGCTGGAATCAGCAAAGGCCTCTATCTTGAGGTCTTTTCCTCCGTAAACTAAGAACATCTCCTTAGTCCTTCTTTGCTACTTGAGAATATTCTTTACTGCTATCCAGTGCTTCTCCCGTGGGTCTGACTGATACCTGCTTACCACGCTCAGTGTGTAAGCTACATCTGGTCTGGTGCACAACATCGCATACATTCTAGAGCCTACCGCAGAAGAGTAGGGTATAATTGACATGCGATCCCTTTCCAAATCAGTCTTGGGAGACAACTCTTTGGATAGGGTGATTCCGTGACAAGCTGGTAAATTACCGCGCTTAGAATCTTTCATACTGAATCTTTTCAGTATAGTGTTGATATACCTGGACAGCGATAGTCCCAACAACCTCTTGGATCTATCACGATAGATCCGGATTCCTAGAATGTTAGAGGCATCACCCAGGTCTTTCATGGAGAACCTGTGTGATAAGAATCCTCTGACAGATTGTAGCATAGGAATGTCATTTCCTATCAATAGAATGTTATCCACGTACAAGACGAGGAATACGACAGTTCGTGCTACAATTTTATTATATATACATGGTTCATTTGGATTTTTGATAAAGTCAAATTTTTTGACTGTTTCATCAAAACAGATGTTCCAACTCCGCGATGCCTGCTTCAGTCCTTAAATGGACTTAAGCAACTTGCACACTTTCCCGCTGCTCCCACTCTGATTGAAACCTTCTGGCTGATCCATATAGACGCACTCTTCCAAATTACTATTTAGAAAAGCCGTCTTTACATCCATCCGCCAGATCACATAATCATGGAAGGCGGCAATAGCAAGAAGGATCCGAATGGATTTTAGCATAGCCACTGGAGAAAAAGTTTCGTCATAGTCCAAACCAGGTCTTTGACACAAACCCTTTGCAACAAGTCTAGCCTTATAGGTTTCCACCTGTCCATCTGCACCAATCTTTTTCTTGAAGATCCATTTGCATCCTATGGGTTTTACCCCATCTGGAGCAAAGTCCAAAGTCCATACTTTGTTGGTGTACATGGACTCCATCTCGGTCCGCATTGCATCCAGCCATCGTACCGAGTAGCCGCTCTGGATGGCCTGCTGGAAGCTAGTAGGTTCATCATCATCAATGATGCAATCCTCTCTATCCCCATCTATGAGAAAACCGTAGTATCTCTCAGGCGAATGAGACGGCCTACTACTCCTGCGGAGGGGTGCAGGAATGTCCTGTTCTTCTTGAACTAATGGTTCTACCAAACTTTCAGTAGTAGTTTGTGGTTCTGGAATTTCTTCCAGTTCTACTGCGCTTCCACTTGTTTCCTTTTCTAAAAACTGATGTTCTAGAAAATGGACATTACGAGAAATAAAAACCTTTTGTTCCTCTGCGTAATAGAAGAAATACCCCTTGGAGTTCTTTGGATATCCCATAAACTTACACTGTACTGATCGTTCCTCGAGTTTGTCCGCTTGCTGCTTTTTAACAAAAGCTGGACATCCACATATCTTTAGATACTGAAGATAGGGTTTCTGTTAGTGTATATGCCCTAGAGGCCATTACTGTATCATACTGGTTTGTATATTACTTAATGGATGCTTGGGATATTCACCTTGTATATACAATCTTGCTCAAAATAGTAGTATGCCACTTGGTTTGTTTCTACTTCAATGTATACATGTGTTTATTTTTGTATATCGCCTATACACATTAGTCGAGCCCTTAGGATCTTTGCTTGATTACCAGCGATGTGATGGCCGTCACACTAGTGGGGCTGGGTAATCTATATGCACATCCTTATGCAGGTCCCTGGTCGCAGGACTATCGAGACAGGGCATCGATACTCCGGAGTAGACCAGCGCATGCACTTCTCATCCCAGTGTGGGAGACGGTCTGTCCCACAGCCGTCAGTACGTCGTACTTGAGATAGTATGCGGGTGCTCGTTAGGTTACGGGTACACTGGACAGGACTCGTCGGGAACTGACTAGTTGGTATTATGCCTATCGTCAGTTATCAGTTCCCAGGTGACATGAGTACAGCTTAGTCCGCTGACTTGACACTGTCACTTCGCCTCGAGTGTGTTCCCACTGTACTTTGATCACTACCCTACCACGGCTCAAAGGAGTCGTGCAAACAGGTAGTGGTTGGGTGCAGTCCCGAAGCACTTGGAGGCAGTGACGGTTAGACAGGATTCGTCTCTCCCGGTATTGGGGGTTGACATCGCACTGTGTCTTGGAGAGCCATTACACGAGTAGTCCCTGGCCAGGGCAAACGAGATATACTGGTAGGTTTCCAGTGTTATCTCAGGGTGTTTTGGGCTTCGCTCCAGCACGACTTGTACCGCTATTGGGGGACTGACGTTTACCGCATCCTAGGCCCGCCATGCGATGTATCAGACGAACAGACCGGACTGTACGGAGAATGTCACACTCAGGCTCAGTAGGAGTTCAGATGGGTTTCGCCTCGTCGGTCTTCTTGTCGGCATTACCTGGGGACCGTTACGCACAGCTAGTGCCGCTTGCGGTCTGTGGTTAAACCCACTGCCAGCGTAGTGTCGAGTCTTTAGAGTCCCACACAGAAAGCTTTTCACCTTTAGGCAAAAGAGTAGAGGTCGCATGGTATTGCGACAGGTCCCATGGTTTTGCGACAGGGTTCGGTCACATCCGTGCACTTGTGCACGTACAGTGTCCGGACAGTTTACACTAGCGGGCTTTGGTTTAAGCCAAATCCTAGTGTACCTTTTGGGATTGGATTTATCCAGTGTGCATTCGTGTTCCTCGGAACACGGATGCGGGTGTGTATGCACAGTTGACAGGGAGGCAGAGGCAGCAGATTCTCATTAGGCTTGTTGACAGTTGACCGTTGACTATTTGACTTTTTGCTCAACCCTAATGAGAATATGATATGTGATTAACTATTATATTAATTAAGTATTATGGTGACATGGTTGTTGACTTTTGTTGACTTTATTGACTTGTTGACTTTTGTTGACTTGTTGACTTTGTTGACCGGTTGACTAGGCTTGACTAGTTGACCATCATGATAACCATAGCCATCATTTCATGGCAAAGACTTTTACTTACTTGCTCATTTATGTAAAATGAGTGCATGAAATGATATGGTTATGGATGCTTCAACCATCACATAAGACTTTTTTGGTATGATGAGTTATCATGACTTTGGATTATGAGAGGGTGAGAGACAAAAGAATTATTCATTCTTTCTTGCTCATTCTCTCTCTTGTTCTTGAGCTCTCTTGTTTTTGCTCTCACCCTCAACCTCTTGCTCCCTCTCTTGACTCTATGGTTCTCTTGTCTCATGAGTTGAGAATCAAGAACCATAGATAAAATCCCATACAAACTCTTCTCTACTCACTCTAGTTCATAAGGTTTAGCAAACCGAGTGAACTAGTTTCTTCAAAGTTCGAAGAAGGAGCCAAAGGTTGGAGCTTTCAGGTGGATCTATCTTCGGCGTACGGAGACGACGGGAAGAAGCCAATCTGGACCACCATCGGAGCTTGAAGACGAAGGAGTTCAAGACAAGCAAGGTATAACCCCCTAACCGAGTAGCTAGAAACTCGTAGTTAGGTTGTTAGATAGATGTTTAACCAAGATCCGGGTTTTAGGTCCATGTTACCACCTCTATAAAAATCGTTTTTTACCAAATTCCGCATTCCCGAAAGTACCGGGAGAGGTAGCATGGACTTACAGTGGTATCAGAGCCAGGTTAAACTCTATCTAACATGTTAGCAAGTAACTAGAAGATCGATCAAAGAAAAAGTCCCGAAAACGAACCCCGAAATTCGAACTTTCTGTCGATTTTTATACTGTTCAAAAGTTGATTATTTTCACACCTAAAATCGGCTCAAGGTTTTTAAAAGCCACTGTAGAAAAATCACCAAGAGATCCCCCTAAACGACCGCGGAAACGCGGCAATAGCTTGCTATTGCCGCGGTTCCGCGGCCTCCTTGGCCCCTCTCTGGTGTTTCTTTGCTACAGTGTACTTGCAGGGGTATTTTGGGATTTTTGGAATATATATTTTCTGCCCAGATTTTCCAGAACGAAAATTTTATTTTTGGGGTCCTGAAAATCCGTATTTTTGATCGAACTTCTAAAAGGCTTTAGCTAACGGGTTTTTCTGTAATGTGATATTTGTATTGAACGTCTACTAATCGCTATATGTCGATTAGTGGGGGTTATACAAATCTGTGATCTATAATGTTGCTGGAATGTGTATATGAATATGTTGGATTATCGCGGGTGAATAGCCGGGGGTTGTGAGACGAGAGTTTTCTTTTCTTTCAATTCATGTAAATTTGTAAATTGATGTAATAATTATTTGTATGGCAGCACAACCGGGTCGGGGTTGTAGCCGTCATTGTATAATTTCTTTTTACTGTTTTTGCTCCTAGGATAGACCCATGGAGGGGGTGCACAAACTACCGGGTATGCCGAAGTGTCGAGTGGCCTACACATGGAGATGAGGGAGGTTGCTACGCTTCGGGTACTTGGCGGGTAGTTTGCCGCGCCCGTAGGGGTCTAGGGTGGGGTATTGGCTATTCACCGCGACCGTGTAATCTGTTTTTCGTTATAGGCTCGTGCGAATTACAGATTCCTAGTATATCCAATGTATTCATCTGTGATCTGAAATGTTTATCATTGCAGTGTATCTATATATGATATTATTTAGGCGTTGCTTATGTTTTACAGCCGCGCTAGCCCAGCCCCCGCTCTGTCGTTAGTTAAGTAACCTAACGGGTAATGACGGGGCCCCGTGGCGAATGCGAATGGCATAAGCGTACGTCATATTTTGGTTGTTTTCTGCAATGGTAGGATTAAATGATGGGACGCATTAAAAGAACTAATGCAAGAATATCACGCATTAAAAGAACTAATGCAAGATAATAAACCAAGTTAAGGTCGTTGGAACATTTTCGAAAAACCACTCGGTTCTTTTTCAAAAACAACTTTTAAATGCGGAGCTTGAGCCACTCCTTTTAAAAGCTATCTCGTTCCATCGACTATATCAAGTTCACTATGTTCACGGTTTAGCCAAAACCATTCGTTGCCCTCCATCATTTCAGTTAAATATTCGGTAGTATTCAAGCTATGTATTTTGACCTCACGCCAAGGCATAGTGATTGGTAGCTGCCGGATATTTATCTGTTGCATAGATAGAATGCGTTGGTTTGGGACAGTCGTACTACCATTTTGGCCTACGTCAAGGGTAGGTACGGGTGGATTCAAATTAACCTGGATAATGATGGGAAGAACTTGACATGTGACTTATGACATTTTGACCTCACGCCAAGGTCATAAGAGCATGGGGCAAAAATCCACATCGGGAGTTTCATAAGTACTGAAACTTGCTAGATTGGCATACCATTTGGAGTGTGATGATTCTGGTAGGATTCCTTCAGTTTAGTCACGCGATGATATTTGGATCCCGATCCTACTGTGAGTATATGCTACTCCTCGGGAAATTTCTCACTAATCGATCAATGCTATAAACCTAGTAGGTGCCTAGAAAGGTGTTAGCGGGGCTACGCCCCCAGGGAAAAGAGGTTCTTTAATTAAGGAACTTCGCGAAAGCGTTGGAAAACCTCCCTCGAAGTACCGACACCGGCCTGGCTGAACGGTTAAGCAAGTATTGTGCGGTGGGATTGATCCCGACTAATTCTTCCTTTATGGTTTGAGGAGGGATTCGAGAAACAGTGGGAGCCATCCTGTTTAGACAAACTAAAAACCACTCTAAACTTGCAAGAGCATCATGCTGAGTGTTTCTTCTTCTCTCTCCTAATTGCAGCGACCAATCGACAAGACTGGACTTAAGTTACTTCTAGATAAAAACAAACTAACAGGGCCAAACTACAAAGATTGGCTCAGGAATGTCAAGATAGCAATCACTTACGACAAGCTGGGGTATCTTCTTACCACCAAAGCTCCCCCTGTCCTTGGTCCCACTTCCAGCGTCGCGGATAAGGAAATCCGCAAGACTTGGGAGATTGATAGCGCGAAGGCCAAGTGCCTCGTACTTGCCTCGATGGACAACGAACATCAGAGGAGGCACGAGAATATGGACCTTGAATCCATATTTCTCCATACAAAAGAACTGTATGGAGAGCAATCTCGTATCGCAAGATACGAAGCGTCGAAAAAGCTATTTTCGGCAAAGATGGCCGTCGGATCATCAGTAGCCGAGCACGTGCTAAAGATGATCGGCTACATTGAGGAGCTCGCGGACCTGGGAACCACATTGGAGAGTGAACTATATACGGATATAGTTCTCCAGTCCCTTCCTTCCACTTACGCCCAGTTTATACTGAACTTCAACTTACAAGAAAAAGAGGTTGAACTTTCAGAGCTCCTCAACATGCTGAGGAGCGCAGAGGGCACCCTACAGAAAGGTAGGGAAACATCCACTTTGTTTGTAGGAGGATCATCTTCTTCTAGGTCCAAGACGAAAGCCAAGGGAAAGAAGAAGAAAGCCCCCGCCAAACCAAGGGGCGGTGTTAGTAAAGTGGATACGAAGGGAAAAGCTAAAGCAACAAAGAAAGCGGGGAAGCTTGTGGATAAGGAAGAATGCTTCTATTGTCATAATAAAGGACACTGGAAGAATGATTGCAGGGCTTGGAAAGCCAGGACACAGGAATTGAAGCAGGTTGCAGCTTCAGCTTCAGGTGTGTATGTTATTGATAACTGTCTTTCAATAAACTCTACTTCCTGGGTATTGGATACCGGATCAGGATCTCATATCTGTAATTCTTTGCAGGCTTTGAGAAACCGTAGGGTTTTGAAGGCAGGTGACATGACCCTCAGAGTTGCGAACGGAGCTAGCATGGATGCTAAAGCCGTGGGGGACTATCACCTGGGAATGTCAGATGGACATGTTTTGGTTTTGCGTAATTGCTTTTTTTTACCCAACGCAACTTGTAATATCATTTCTGTATCTTTAGTTTCTAAAGAAGGTTATGAATTTGCGTTTGTAAGTAATGTTGTAAACATTCACCTTAATCAAGTTTTGATTGGGTCAGGTACATTGAGTAATGGTATATACGTATTAAACCAACAACAGATTTTCAATGTCCAGAATACACACAAAAGAAAGTCTCCAGAAATAAATCAAACTTTCTTATGGCATTGTAGACTGGGTCACATCAATGAGAGAAGGTTGACGAAGTTACATACAGAAGGGTATTTGAATGCGTTCGAATATCAGTCGTATGCCACTTGTCAATCCTGTCTCAAAGGAAAGATGACAAAGACTCCGTTTACTGGACATGGAGTAAGAGCGAGCGAGCTCTTGGGACTCGTACACAGTGACGTGTGCGGTCCAATGTCTACGCATGCGCGAAGCGGCTATTCTTACTTCATTACTTTTACGGATGACTTCTCAAGGTACGGTTATGTCTTCTTAATGAAACATAAGTCCGAAGCCTTTGGAAAATTCCAGGAGTATAAGAATGAAGTAGAGAAACAGACCGGCAAAAGTATTAAGATTCTAAGATCGGATCGAGGTGGAGAATACTTAAGTGCCGAGTTCCTGGACTATTTAAAAGAGAACGGAATTCTCTCTCAGCTTACTCCTCCATACACCCCGCTACATAACGGTGTATCAGAGAGACGGAACCGCACCCTATTGGATATGGTGCGGTCCATGATGAGTAACGCTGAGTTACCGCGATCATTCTGGGGATATGCGCTAGAATCAGCCGCATATCTTTTGAACCGAGTTCCGACTAAGACTGTGCCTACCACACTGAAATGTGGAGTGGGAAAAAACCCTATCTTCAATATCTGAAGATCTGGGGATGTCCAGCTTTTGTCAAAAAGCAGCATGCGGACAAACTCGAGGCACGCTCAGTACTGTGCAAGTTTGTGGGATACCCAAAGAACACCAGGGGGTATCTTTTGTACTACGCAGAGGAACAAAAAGTCATTGTTTCTCGTAATGCCCACTTTCTAGAACACCAGTTCTTGGAAAAGGAAATTAGTGGGAGCGCAGTAGAACTGGAAGAAATTCCAGAACCACAGACTATTACTGAAAGGTTAGTGGAACCAGAGGGTTCAACAGAACAGGACATTCCTACGCCGCTCCGCAGGAGCAGTAGGCAGTCTCATCCGCCTGAGAGATACTACGGTTTTCTCATAGACGGGGATAGAGAGGATTGCATCATAGAATATGATGAGCCTACTAGCTTCCAGCAGGCCGTTCAGAGCGTTGACTCAGTGAAATGGCTGGATGCAATGCGGACCGAAATGGAGTCCATGTACACCAACAAGGTATGGACGTTGGACATTGCTCCAGACGGGGTAAAACCCGTAGGATGCAAGTGGATCTTCAAAAGGAAGATTGGTGTAGATGGACAGGTTGAGACCTATAAAGCTAGGCTGGTAGCAAAGGGTTTTCGTCAAAGACCTGGCTTGGACTATGACGAAACCTTTTCTCCAGTAGCCATGCTGAAATCCATTCGGATCCTTCTTGCCATTGCTGCCTTCCACGATTATGAGATCTGGCAAATGGACGTAAAGACAGCTTTTCTAAATGGAAATTTAGAGGAGTGTGTCTATATGGACCAACCAGAGGGTTTCATTCAAAGTGGGAGCAGCGGAAATGTGTGCAAGTTGCTTAAGTCCATCTATGGACTAAAGCAGGCATCGCGGAGTTGGAATCTGCTTTGATGAGACGGTCAAAGAATTTGGCTTTATCAAAAATCCAGATGAACCATGCATCTATAGTAGATTTGTAGCGAGAACTGTAGTGTTCCTCGTCTTATACGTGGATGACATTCTATTAATAGGAAATGACATTCCTATGCTACAATCTGTCAAGGGGTTCTTGTCACACAGGTTCTCCATGAAAGACCTGGGTGATGCCTCGTACATTCTGGGTATCCGGATCTACCGTGACAGATCCAAGAGGATATTAGGACTTTCACAGTCCAGGTACATCGACACTATACTTAAGAGATTCAGTATGGAAGATTCCAAGGGCGGTAACCTACCGGCTTGTCACGGGATCACCCTCTCTAAAGAGATGTCTCCCAAGACTGATTTGGAGAGGGATCGCATGTCTATTATACCCTACGCTTCTGCGGTAGGCTCTATAATGTATGCGATGTTGTGTACCAGACCGGATGTAGCTTATGCACTGAGTGTGGTAAGCCGGTATCAGTCAAACCCTGGGGAGAACACTGGATAGCGGTAAAGAACATTCTCAAGTACCTAAGAAGGACTAAGGAGATGTTCTTGGTGTATGGCGGAAAAGACCTCCAGATCGAGGCCTTTGCTGACTCCAGCTTCCAGAGTGACAAGGATGATTCCAAGTCCATGTCGGGTTTTGTCTTTACCCTCAATGGAGGGGCGGTGTGTTGGAAGAGTTCCAAACAGGAAACCGTTGCAGACTTGACGATGGAAGCGGAATACATCGCTGCATCTGATGCCGCAAAAGAAGCTGTCTGGATGAGGAAGTTCTTGAAAGAACTTCAGGTGGTTCTGTCCATTGTTGATCCAATACCTCTGTATTGCGACAACAACGGGGCTATAGCTTTAGCGAAGGAACCCAGGTCCCATCAGAGATCCAGGCACATCTTGAGGCGGTATCACCTGATCAGGGAGATCGTGGATCGCCAGGAGATCGAGGTTCGGAGAGTCGCTTCAGAAGATAACACTGCAGATCCATTCACCAAGGCCTTACCCCAGACTCAGTTCGAGCGGCTGATCGAGATGATAGGTCTTCGATACGCCAGTACATGGCCTTAGTGCAAGTGGGAGATTGTTAGTGTATATGCCCTAGAGGCCATTACTGTATCATACTGGTTTGTATATTACTTAATGGATGCTTGGAATATTCACCTTGTATATACAATCTTGCTCAAAATAGTAGTATGCTACTTGGTTTGTTTCTACTTCAATGTGTACATGTGTTTATTTTTGTATATCGCCTATACACATTAGTGGAGCCCTTAGGATCTTTGCTTGATTACCAGCGATGTGATGGCCGTCACACTAGTGGGGCTGGGTAATCTATAAGCACATCCTTATGCAGGTCCCTGGTCGCAGGACTATCGAGACAGGGCATCGATACTCCGGAGTAGACCAGCGCATGCGCTTCTCATCCCAGTGTGGGAGATGGTCTGTCCCACAGCCGTCAGTACGTCGTACTTGAGATAGTATGCGGGTGCTCGTTAGGTTACGGGTACACTGGACAGGACTCGTCGGGAACTGACTAGTTGGTATTATGCCTATCGTCAGCTATCAGTTCCCAGGTGACATGAGTACAGCTTAGTCCGCTGACTTGACACTGTCACTTCGCCTCGAGTGTGTTCCCACTGTACTTTGATCACTACCCTACCACGGCTCAAAGGAGTCGTGCAAACAGGTAGTGGTTGGGTGCAGTCCCGAAGCACTTGGAGGCAGTGACGGTTAGACAGGATTCGTCTCTCCCGGTATTGGGGGTTGACATCGCGCTGTGTCTAGGAGAGCCATTACACGAGTAGTCCCTGGCCAGGGCAAACGAGATATACTGGTAGGTTTCTAGTGTTATCTCAGGGTGCTTTGGGCTTCGCTCCGGCACGACTTGTACCGCTATTGGGGGACTGACGTTTACCGCCCCCTAGGCCCGCCATGCGATGTATCAGACGAACAGACCGGACTGTACGGAGAATGTCACACTCAGGCTCAGTAGGAGTTCAGATGGGTTTCGCCTCGTCGGTCTTCTTGTCGGCATTACCTGGGGACCGTTACGCACAGCTAGTGCCGCTTGCGGTCTGTGGTTAAACCCACTGCCAGCGTAGTGTCGAGTCTTTAGAGTCCCACACAGAAAGCTTTTCGCCTTTAGGCAAAAGAGTAGAGGTCGCATGGTATTGCGACAGGTCGCATGGTTTTGCGACAGGGTTCGGTCACATCCGTGCACTTGTGCACGTACAGTGTCCGGACAGTTTACACTAGCGGGCTTTGGTTTAAGCCAGATCCTAGTGTACCTTTTGGGATTGGATTTATCCAGTGTGCATTCGTGTTCCTCGGAACGCGGATGCGGGTGTGTATGCGCAGTTGACAGGGAGGCAAAGGCAGCGGATTCTCATTAGGGTTGTTGACAGTTGACCGTTGACTATTTGACTTTTTGCTCAACCCTAATGAGAATATGATATGTGATTAACTATTATATTAATTAAGTATTATGGTGACATGGTTGTTGACTTTTGTTGACTTTGTTGACTTGTTGACTTTTGTTGACTTGTTGACTTTGTTGACCGGTTGACTAGGCTTGACTAGTTGACCATCATGATAACCATAGCCATCATTTCATGGCAAAGACTTTTACTTACTTGCTCATTTGTGTAAAATGAGTGCATGAAATGATATGGTTATGGTTGCTTCAACCATCACATAAGACTTTTTTGGTATGATGAGTTATCATGACTTTGGATTATGAGAGGGTGAGAGACAAAAGAATTATTCATTCTTTCTTGCTCATTCTCTCTCTTGTTCTTGAGCTCTCTTGTTTTTGCTCTCACCCTCAACCTCTTGCTCCCTCTCTTGACTCTATGGTTCTCTTGTCTCATGAGTTGAGAATCAAGAACCATAGATAAAATCCCATACAAAATCTTCTCTACTCACTCTAGTTCACAAGGTTTAGCAAACCGAGTGAACTAGTTTCTTCAAAGTTCGAAGAAGGAGCCAAAGGTTGGAGCTTTCAGGTGGATCTATCTTCGGCGTACGGAGACGACGAGAAGAAGCCAATCCGGACCACCATCGGAGCTTGAAGACGAAGGAGTTCAAGACAAGCAAGGTATAACCCCCTAACCGAGTAGCTAGAAACTCGTAGTTAGGTTGTTAGATAGATGTTTAACCAAGATCCGGGTTTTAGGTCCATGTTACCACCTCTATAAAAATCATTTTTTACCAAATTCCGCATTCCCGAAAGTACCGGGAGAGGTAGCATGGACTTACAGTTTCTTCCCACTCCAAATCTGATATGGCGTGGTAGGCACAATCTTGGTAGGAGCCCTGTTCAAAAGATATGCTGCTGATTCTAGCGCATAGCCTTAGAAAGATCGCGGTAACTCAGCATTACTTATCATGGAACGTACCATATCTAATAGGGTTCGGTTCCGTCTCTCCGATACACCGTTATGCTGTGGAGTGTATGGAGGAGTATGCTGAGAAAGAATTCCTTTCTCTTTTAGGTAACCTAGGAACTCGGCACTTAAGTATTCACCACCTCGATCAGATCTTAGTGTCTTGATACTTTTGTCGGTTTGGTTTCTACTTCATTCTTATATTCTTGGAATTTCTCAAAGGCCTCGGATTTATGTTTCATTAAGAAAATGAATTTGTACCTAGAGTAATCATCCGTAAAAGTAATGAAATATGAAAAACAACCTCTTGCATGTGTAGACATTGGACCACATACATCGCTGTGTATGAGTCCTAAGAGCTCGCTCGCTCTTACTCCATGTCCAGTGAATGGAGTCTTTGTCATTTTTCCTTTGAGATATGATTGACAAGTTGCATAAGATTGATATTCGAACGGATCCAAATATCCTTCTCTATGTAACTTAGTTAACCTTGTCTCGTTGATGTGACCCAGTCTACAATGCCATAAGAAATCCTTATTTATATCTGGAGACTTTCTTTTTAGTGTGTTTGGACATTGAAAAGCTGTAATTGGTTTAGCACATATATACCGTTATCTAGTGTACCAGACCCAATCAAACCATGATTAAAGTGGATGTTAACAACATCACTTACAAACGTGAAATCATAACCTTCATTTGATAACAACGAAACTGATATGATATTACACATTAAACTAGGTACACAAAAACAGTTGCGCAAAACCAAAATATGTCCACTCGTCAATCCTAGGTGATAATCCCCTACGGACACAGCACCCACGTTAGCTCCGTTAGCAACCTAGAGGGTCATATCACCAACCTTCAGCTATCTACGGTCGCTCAGTGCCTGCAATGAATTGCATATATGAGATCCTGATCTGGTATCCAATACCCAGGATGTAGAGTTGATTGACAGACAATTTTCAATTACAAACACACCTGAAGTCGAAGCCACAGCTTGCTTCGGTTCCTGGTTCTTGGCATTCCAAGCTTTACAATCTTTCTTCCAATGGCCTTTCCTACGATAGTGGAAGCACTCGTCCTTTTCCACTACTGGCACCGCAACCATTGCTTTTCACGTAACTCCTACCTTACCAACACCTCCTCTTTGTTTGGTGGCGGCCTTTATCTTCCTTCCTTTGGCCCTTGCCTTGGACCTGCAAGAGGAAGCACCGTGAACAAACATAGTGGGTGTATCCCTTGCTTTCTGCAAGGTGCCCTCTGCACTACTCAACATGTTAAGGAGTTCTGGAAGTTCAACTTCTTTTCCTTGAATGTTGAAATTCAGAATAAAGTAGGCGTAGGTGGAAGGAAGGGACTGATGAACCAAGTCTGTATACAGCTCATTCTCTAAAGTTGTCCCGAGGTCCGCTAGCTCTTCTATATAGCCAATCATCTTTAGGACATGTTCTCCTTCAGATGATCCGACGGCCAGCCTCGATTGAAACAAGTTCTTCGAGGTCTCGTATCTTGCTATACGAGATTGCTCTCCATACAGATCTTTTGTCTGGAGAAATATGGAATAAAGATCCATATCCTCGTGCCTCCTCTGATGTTCATTATTCATAGAGGCAAGCACGATGCATTTGGCCTTCGCGCAATCTAACTCCCAGGTCTTGTAGATTTCCTAATCCGCAATACTGGAATCTGGACCAGGGACAGCAGGTGCCTTAGCAGTAAGGACATACCCCAATTTGTCATAAGTCAAAGCCATCTTAACATTCCGGAACCAATCTTTATAGTTTGGCCCTGTCAATATATTTTTCTTTAATAATAACTTAAGCCTGTCATGTTTTGGGTCGCTGCAATGAGAGAGAGAGGGAACACTTTAGCATGATTCTCTTGAAAGTTTTGAGTGGTTTTTAGTTTATCTAAACTGGATGGCTCCCACTATTTCTCGAATCCCTCCTCAAAACAAAAAGGAAGAACTAGTCAGGACTATTCTCACTGTACAATACTTGCTTAACCGTTCAGCCAGGCCGGTGTCGGTACTTCGAGGTAGGTTTTCCAACGCATTCGCGAAGTTCCTTAATTAAATAACCTCTTTTCTCTGGGGGCGTAACCCCGCTGACACCTTTCTCGACACTTACTTGGTTTATACCATTGATCGTTAAGTGACGAATCTCCTGATGAGTAGCGGATACTCACAGTACGATCGGGATCCAAATATCATCGTCTGATAAAGCTGAAGGAATCTTACCAAAATTATCACACTCCAAATGGTATGCATCTCTTTGCAAATTTCAGTTTATTTAGAAATTCCCCATATGGATTTCTGCCCCATGCTCTTATGACCTTGGCGTTGGTCAAAATGTCATAAGTCACATGTCAAGTTCTACCTATCATTATCTTGTTAATTTGAACCCATCCGTACATATCCCTGACGTTGGCTAAATGATAATATGACTGCCCCAAACTAACTCATCTATCTATGCAACAAATGAATACCCAGCAGCTACCAAACACTATGCCTTGGCGTTGGTCAAAATACATAGCTTGAATACTACTGAATACCCAAATGAAATGACGGAGGGCTACGAATGGTTTTGGTGAAACCGTGAACGTAGTGAACTTGGTATGATCGAAGGAACCTGATAGCTTTTAAAAGGAGTGGTTAAAGCTCCGCAATTTAAAAAATATCCTCTGTTTTGAAATAACCGAGTGGTTTCTTTTAAACTGTTCCAACGATTCGACTTTGGTTTATTTTCTTTGAATTAATATAATGCGTCCCATCAATAGTTGGAGATAGTGCCCTCAGAGTCAATTATTGGATCACAGGCACGTGATTGCAATAATTGAGGGAGGATCTATACCGGTAGGACAGTCTTACTCAAGATGATAGTATGCTATCTGGTTTATCTTTATCATTGTGTACCGTTTTAAGTGACCTTACAGGTCGCTATTACGCGTTTATAGAGCCCTTAGGATTCATGCTTGACTGTCAGCAGTATGAGGGCGATCATATACGTGGGAGCTGGGGTCTATAAGCACATCCTTAAAACGTCCATAGTCGTGGGTGTTTCGAGACAGGGCATCGATACTCCAGAGTAGACTAGTGTATACAGTCGAGACCCTGACGAGGGGCGATGGCCAGTCTCACAAGCCACTGGTGTCAGTTGGTTCACCTAAGCTGTATACAGGTGCTCATTGGGTTATGAGTACACCGGACAGGACTCGCCGGGAACATGCTAGTTGGTCTTATACCTGACGTCAGATAGCAGTTCCCTGTTGACATGTGTACAGGTTAGTTCATCGAAATGAGATCGTCATTTGTCTCGTGTGAGTTCCCACTGTACTTTGATTACTACCCTACCACGCTCAAAGGAGACGTGTAAACAGGTTTTAGTTGGGTACCGTCCCGAGCCACATGGAGGCAATAAGCGGATCTTCATGGGTTCGTCTCTCCCGGTATTGGGGGTGAGGTCGCGCTGTGTCTAGGAGAGCCATTACACGAAGTCCTTGGCCAAGGCAGGAGATTTACTGGTAGGTATTCCAGTAATATCTCTAGGTGTTCTGGGCTACACTCCGACACGACTTGTACCGCTTTTGGGGGTCTGACTTTTACCAACCCCCTAGGCCCTCCATGTGATGCTCATAGACGAACGGACCGGACTGTACGGATATTGTCACTGACAGGCTCAGTAGGGTGTCAGGATGAGTTCGCTCATTGACGTCCCTTTTGGTCAATACCTGATAGCCCGTTACGTATGGCTAATACCTCTGACGTGCTAGTGGTTAAATCCACAACTAAGGTGTTGACGAGTCTTTAGAGTCCTCCACAGACCATTTTCTTAAGTTTCGGGTGAAACGCTGTAGAGACCATATGGAGATATGGCAGGGTTCGATCTTATACGTGTGGTATTGCACGAATCATGATCGGGCGGATTTTACTAGTGGGCTTTGGTTTAAGCCGGATCCTAGTATTATACAGTGTAGATTTTGTTTTATTGCATTTGTATTCGGTCGGAATACAAATGCGGGCATGTATATGCAGTCGCAGGGTTTCCTGTAAATTATTACGGGATCAGTTTTATGAAGTTGCCAGTTTCCAATTCGTTTCGGCCATATTTCCATTGTTCCTTCATGGCCGGATTTTTGTGATGGGAGGGGCTAATTTGCTTATTTGCAAATTAGCAATTGTGGAGGTGGTTTTTATAAATGGGGGGTTCTAGATTGATTCCCTTTTCATCATTTCTTTTCTTGCATTAATGGTGAGAAGATTGAAGGGTTTTATGATGTGAGGCATTATTTGGCTTATGGTCACCATTTTTGTTTTCCTACACTCACCTCCCTTGTATTTTCCCACTCCCATTTTCATTTAGTGACGGCCACTTCTTTGAGAGAGGAGGAAGATTCTTTTTTGGTGGTTGGAAATTATTCATCTCATTTTTCTTTTGCTTGCACCAAAAATCCTAAGCTCATTTCCATTGTTCTTTCCTCCACACTATCATGGCAACTTCAATCACCCCATTGAGACAAAGTGATTCTACACTAGCCTGCAGCATTCTTGGGCACGTCGGCTCGCCAACTTCGTGCCCGAGTTGCCTCGGTCCAGTGGAGGTAGCCCGTAAAAGAACCCGGCGATGTGGTGCCCGTTCCGATGAGGAAATGAAGACCGGAGATTCCGCGAGGAGATCGGGACGGAGGCCGAAGACCGAAGGACATGGATCGCTCGGTATAGCTTTCTACCCATCTTCTAGCTTGCTAGGATTAGGTTAATGGCCCGATCCGGGTTGATAGTGCGCGGTAGTGCCGGTTTACAAGTTTAAGAAAAGTTTCGTTTCCGCATTCCGGCGTCGGATTGACGGCCGAGGCGCTGCCGTTACTGCCTGTTTGTATATTATTCTTTTGGGGCACGACCGGGCTGAGGTCGATGTACCCGTTAAATGTATATTTTACTTTCTGTACTAGGATTACACCAAGGTGGGGTGTACGGATAGCCGGGTTCTAGAGAGCAACGAGCCCGCATCTCATAGCGTTGAGACAGAGGGGGCTTTACTTAAGAATTGGCGGGCTATTCGCCGCACTCGTCAGGGGTACAGATTGACCCAGGAGGGGTGCCCAAGTTACCGGATTCCATGAAGTGCTGGGTGGTCCATTCACGTTGCTGAAGGGGGCTTCCTCGCTTCAGGTTTTGGCGGGTAACTTGCCGTGCCCGTAGGGGTCTAGGATTTCATTGCACAGGCTATCCACACGACCAGGGGAACGTCAGGTTTCAGTAGCGGCTCTATCAAACTCGGGGATCCCAGATATCTGTATTGTTCTATGATACTTATTACATTTCTGTGATGTTGCATTTTATCATACCTTGAGCGAATATTATATATCGATATATATACTAGTAGATGTTGTATATGTTTTGCATCCGCGCTAGTCCAGTCCCCGCTCTGTCGTTAGTTAAGTAACCTAACGGGTGATGACGGGACCCAGTGGCGAATGCGGATGGCATATACGTACATCGTATTTTCGTTCTTTATTGGTGTGATGAATTGATGGGACTGCGTTGATTCGGATTAATGCAAGCTAAACAAACCTATTCTGATGTTGTTGGAACATTTTTCAAAAAAGCTGTTATTGCAAGGGCGTTCTCTTTTGTTTTGCACAGTGGTATTCGGTTATGAATATCCAGCACCTCAGTCAACGAGGCAAGGACCGAGATCCCTTCACCGGGAGTGACCCCTTGGACAGAAGTTTGCGTCAGGGCAATAACTTCACTATAGCCGTTTACTTTTGCTGTGCATCGTAGTATTCAGTTGGAATATCCTGCACCTCATTCCACGGGGAAAGTGCCGAGATCCCTTCACCGGGAGTGACCTCTTTAGCAAAGGTTTTCGTCACTATATTTTTATAAAAGCTATCCGGTTCCTTCAACGATATCAAGTTCATTACGTTAAAGGTTTTTTTCCAGAAACCAATCGTAGCCCTCCGTTGTTTCAGACGGGTAGCATGTAGTATTCATGCTATGTTTGTTGACCTTCGTCAAAGCATAGTGTATGGTAGCTGCTTGTTACCTTTCTGCTGCATAGATAGATGCGTTGGTTTGGGATAGTCGTATAACCTTGTTGACCTTCGTCAAGGGCTTGTACGGGTGGGTTCAAATTAACCTGGACAATGACGGGTAGAACTTGACATGTGACTTATGATTTGTTGACCTTCGTCAAGGTCATAAGAGCATGGGGCAAAAATCACATCGGGAGTTTCTAAAGAAACTGAAACTTGCCAGATATGCGCATACCTTCTGGAGTGTGATAACGTGAGCGGATTCCGTCACGTTATCATGCGATGATAGTTTGATCCCGATTCCCACTGATGAGTTGGTTTACTCCTCGGGTGATCCCGACTAATTCTTCTTTCAGGTTTGGGGAAGAATTTGACATTACAGTGGGAGGTTTCCAGATTAGATAAAGTGATAACCATTCTGATCTAGGTTAGAGTGCACGCTGAGTGTTTCTTTTCTCTCTCTCTTTGGCAGTGACCATGACCCGACCCTTGACTATGAATCAGTGACCAAGTTAACCGAACCTTCTTAAACACTGGATTTTGGATTGTCAGAGTTGCATACCTCATTGCCACTCCTACTTTTTCACTTTTCTCCAGGACACCCCGTATTACTACGAACGTCCACATCCATTGGATAAAACCATCGTATGGTTATATACGAACTCGAAGGAATTCATTCGAGGATGGTTTCCGGTTCTGGAGAAAACGAATAGGACTATTCAGTTGTCTTTTCCTTTTACCTTCTCTTATGTTGCGAGTACTCCTTGGTTTAGGAGATAGTACACCTATTACGCAAATTGGATAGTCTTCTTCCAAACCTTAGGCTGGTGCTGAACGGTGGGGAATGAAGAAAACCAATTAGCATAACGGTGGTGTACAGAAGGTATTAAGTAAAGACATATCAAGGGATTAGTAAGAGGGCAAAGTAAATTGCGACTGCTATTCACGACCAAACCAAGTATTTCTTCGCCAATTCTAAATCACCTTTGTATTTCTCCAGAACACTCCGTTTCACTACGAAGATCCACAGTTTTTTGGATACTCCATCGTATGGTTATATACGAACTCGAAGGAACTTGTTCCAGTTCGGGGATGGATTCTGGCTCAGGAGAAATAGGAATAAGGTTTTATTCAGATGTCTTTTATCATCACCTTCTCTCAGGTTGCGAGTGCTCCTAGGATTAGGACAGTACACCCATTATGCTTATTGGATAGTCTTCTTCCAAACCATAGGCTGGTGCCGAACGGTAGGGAAGGAAGAAAACCATTTGGCCTAAAGGGTTGTACAGAAGGTACCGACTAAAGGCATATAAAGGGATTTGGAGAGATGGCAAAAAAATATACGGTTACAGTTGTGAATATGATAATGGAAGAAGCATTACTAGGAATATCCGGATACCCCTTCGAAACATTCATATGATTCAGATTCACTGTGTACTGTTAAAAGAAAACTGATTTCCTAATTAGACACTTGCTCCAGGGTATGTATTTACCAGGTATGATTCTCACATCTGTATGGTTTTACAGATGATGAGTGGGAGTAAGTTATTGGGAATTGGGTGATCATCCTCATTATATCGGGATTCGTTGTAATTGGTGATATTTGAGGAAATCACCTGGGTTGTTTACCGGACGACAAATATTTGGTTTTGAATAACCGTTGTTATGCACCAATTTCAAATTGATATATCTGTACGTCTATTTTTATAGAGTGAGATATACCTTTTTGAAATTATGTCCATGACATTTACCTATATCAGTGGAAGGTTAGGTAAGGAGCATTAATACAGCGGTGTAGTTCTTCTTAACCATAAGTACAGTTTTCAACCTCCGACGCATAGGGAATGAGTTATTGGACTCAAGGGACTTATACAGAGTATTGTATGTTGTCCAGTGTCTATTAGGACAGAGGGGTTGGTTCTCATACTATATTCAGTTTACTTATGACTTCTCTAGTTTTTAGACAGGTGTTTCGTAGAAACACAGGGTCTAAGTTTTGAGAAGTTATAGGTTATGAATAAAGTAGAGAACCAGGTAATGCAAGTATCAGGATTCTTCAAGATGATCGAAGATGTAGATACTTGTGAATGGTATTCAGTTGATAGTAATGATCAAGAGAACTTGCTTCTCTTTCAGGTTACTCATAATTGGAAGCACTCCTAAGTTGAGTAATGCTGATCGGCCTCTCTCCATTTAGTTGACATGCACTGGAGACAGCTGCATGATTTGAATCTGGTTAAATTAAATCAGTTCCTCTGTTTCTATATTGGATATAGAATAGTTCGTATCTTAACGATGTTAAGGTGCGGGGAGTTTTCCGGCTTATGCTTAAAGCCAGACTCCGGATAACTCAAGGCACGTTTCTGTAATGGCTGTTTGTGGGTTGACCCAGGCTATGACGAGGGTTGCCTTTCTACCATCTGGAAGATCAATAGTGATATTGTTCTAGACTCGCCACAGTTTTAATAAAAATGGATTTTTTCAGAATACAAAAGTGGGAGTATGGTAGAACTGGAAGTGATTCCAGAACCGCAAACGATTACTGAAAATTTGATAAAAACCTAATAATTCAATCTGGTTTGACATTCCATTGGCCACTCCGTAGATAAGGTGGGTAACCTCAGGCACCCGAGAGGTATTTCGGTGTGCTCAAGGACGGTGGCAGGGAGGTTCTTATTTACCCAGACTTACCATTGCTGTTGTTCCAGACTGTGAGACCCGGCAGGAGGACGAGTATAGCATCGTTTTGAGCGGGCTTTAGAAATGCACGTGTATATGACTCTGCCAGAGGGTTGTCGTAGTCAGTGGGAGCAGCAGAAGCATAGTGGACAAGTAGCTTATATCAATTTTATGGACTAAAGTAGATATAGCGGGGGTAGATCATCTATTTCTGATGTGACAGTCATAAGTTTGACTTCATCAGAATAGGGGATGGATCTGTTAAGAAGGTAGTAGGGTGTGATGTCTTGGTATTTAGATGACATAAACAAAGTAGGAAGTGAAATTGATCGGTTATACGTTGGTTGTCACACAGTGGTTTCTCCACATAAGGCTTGGATATAATATTACACATTCTGGTTACTAGATCTATGGTTTTAGATCTAGATTTGGGTGGTTTCCCAATCTGGATACTTAGACAACATTCTAAAGGTATTTAGAATGGACGACTTCTGGCATGGTGATGTACCTGCAGGTGATGGAGTCACCCTCTCTAAAGGTGTCTTGCAGACTAAAGTGGAGAAGGATATGCATGATTGGCAAATCACTTGCTTAGGCAATTGAGTCAATAATGAGATGTCAAGTACCACACCAGATAATGTTTTTGCAGTAGATGCAATAAGTTGATATTGATCCAATCCTGGAGAAACATTCAGAAGCAGTTTTAGAACATAAGTGGATGTTCTAGGGATATGATAACTGCAGCCTCTTTCGAGAGACGGTTATCATTTCAGGCTTCCATGGTGACCTGGATGACAGAGTGGCTGTCAGAGTTATAGTTTTCCCTCTGACGAGGGGCAGTATTTTGGACAGGTGGTCCAGGAAAATACTGAGGGAGGCATGGCGCAGGACACTGATTAAGTTCAGTCGACGATACAGTCTAAGAAGTTTGGATTTAGAGTTCACTTATGAACTAGGTCCCATCAGACATCCAAACATATTCTAAGACAGGTATTGCTCATTTCGGGAGATGGGTTTCTCCGCAAACTTGAGATAAAGAGAGACATAGAAAGAAACATCACAGCGGATCCACTCACTGAGGCTATTCCTCGAACGCAATAGTTTCGCAAACGAGCTTTGTGAGATTGACTAGTAGAGGAGTTGGGTGTTCGGTATCACACGGGCTGTGAGTATGCGACATCGCAATAATTAGCCTTTAGTGCAAGTGGGAGATTGTTGGAGATATTGCCCTCAGAGTCAATTATTGGATCACAGGAACGTGATTGCAATGATTGAGGGAAGACCTATACCGGTAGGACAGTCTTAGTCAAGATTATAGTATGCGATCTGGTTTATCTTTATCGTCGTGTACTGTTTTAAGTGACCTTACAAGTCGCTATTACGCGTTGATAGAGCCCCTAGGATTCATGCTTGACTGCCAGCAGTATGAGGGCGATCATATACGTGGGAGCTAGGGTCTATAAGCACATCCTTAAAAGGTCCATAGTCGTGGGAGTTTCAAGACAGGGCATCGATACTCCAGAGTAGACTAGTGTATAAAATCGAGACCCCAACGAGGGGCGGTGTCCGGTCTCACAAGCTACTGGTGTCAGTTGGTTCACCTAAGATGTATACAGGTGCTCATTGGGTTATGAGTACACCGGACAGGACTCGCCGGGAACATGCTAGTTGGTCTTATACCTGACGTCAGATAGCAGTTCCCTGGTGACATGTGTACAGGTTAGTTCATCGACCTGAGATAGTCATTTCTCTCGTGTGAGTTCCTACTGTACTTTGATTACTACCCTACCACGCTCAAAGGAGACGTGCAAACAGGTTTTAGTTAGGTACAGTCCCGAGCCACATGGAGACAGTGAGCGGATCTTCAGGGGTTCGTCTCTCCCGGTATTGGGGGTGAGGTCGCGTTGTGTCTAGGAGAGCCATTACACGAAGTCCTTAGCCAAGGCAGGAGATTTACTGGTAGGTATTCCAGTAATATCTCAGGGTGTTCTGGGCTACACTCCGACACGACTTGTACCGCTTTTGGGGGTTTGACTTTTACCAACCCCCTAGGCCCGCCATGCGATGCTCATAGACGAACGGACCGGACTGTATGGATATTGTCACTGACAGGCTCAGTAGGGTGTCAGGATGAGTTTGCTCATCGACGTCCCTTTTGGTCAATACCTTGTAGCCCGTTACGTATGGCTAATACCTCTGACGTGCTAGTGGTTAAATCCACAACCAAGGTGTTGACGAGTCTTTAGAGTCCCCCACAGACCGTTTTCTTAAGTTTCGGGCGAAACGCTGTAGAGGCCATATGGAGATATGGTAGGGTTCGATCTTATACGTGCGGTATTGCATGAATCTTGATCGGACGGATTTTACTAGCGGGCTTTGGTTTAAGCCGGATCCTAGTATTATACAGTGTAGATTTTGTCTCATTGCATTTGTATTATGTCGGAATACAAATGCGGGAATGTATATGTAGTCGCAGGGTTTCCTGTAAATTATTACGGGATCAGTTTTTTGAAGTTGCCAGTTTCCATTCCGTTTCGGCCATATTTCCTTTGTTCCTTCATCGCCGGATTTTTGTGATGGGAGGGGCTAATTTGCATATTTGCAAATTAGCAATTGTGGATGGGGTTTTTATAAATGGAGGGTTTTAGATTGATTCCTTTTTCATGATTTCTTTTCTTGCATTAATGGTGAGAAGATTGAAGGGTTTTATGATGTGAGGCTTGATTTGGCTTATGGTCACCATTTTTGTTTTCCTACACTCACCTCCCTTGTATTTTCCAACTCCCATTTTCATATAGGGCCGGCCACTTCTTTAGGAGAGGAGGAGGATTCTTTTTTGGTGGTGGGAAATTATTCATCTCATTTTTCTTTTTCTTGCACCAAAAATCCTAAGCTCATTTCCGTTGTTCTTTCCTCCACACTATCATGGAAACTTCAATCACCCCATTGAGACAAAGTGATTCTACACTAGCCTACAGCATTCTTGGGCACGTCGGCTCGCCAACTTCATGCCCGAGTTGCCTCGGTCCAGAGGTGGGAGCCCGTAAAAGATCCCGGCGATGTGGTGCCCGTTCCAACGAGGAAATGAAGACCAGAGATTCCGCGAGGAGATCGGGACGGAGGCCGAAGACCGAAGGACACGGATCACTCGGTATAGCTTTCTACCCATCTTCTAGCTTGCTAGGATTAGGTTAATGGCCCGATCCGGGTTGATAGTGTGCGGTAGTGCCGGTTTACAAGTTTAAGAAAAGTTTTGTTTCCGTATTCCGGCGTCGGATTGACTGACGGGGCGCTGCCGTGGACTTACATCAATTAACCAGTCATTACAGATAACAATGAAAATACAACGTCCTCTTATGCCATCCGCATTTGCCACTTGGTCCCGGCATTCACCCGTTAAGTTACTTAACTAACGACAGAGCGGGGGCTGGGCTAGCGCGGGTGTAAAAGATATGTGACGTCTAATAGCTATCATATATAGATATTGTACATTCGTCAGACGCAATAATAGGCATTCCAGATCACAGATGAACATATTGGATTTTCTATGAATCCGCATTCCTTTTGAGCGTGCAAAGAAAGACGGATTACACAGTCGCGATGAATAGCCAATACTCCACCCTAGACCCCAACGGGTATGACAAACTACCCGCCAAGTACTCGAAGTGAAGCGGTCTCCCTTAACAATGTGAGTAGGCCACTAAACACTTCAAAGTACCCGGTAGTTTGTGCACCCCACCTTGGGTCTATCCTTGGAGCAAAAATCAGTAAATGAAATAATACAACGGTGGCTACAACCTCAACCCAGAAGTTCCCCGCAAAAGAATATTACAACAATTTACAAATTACATTTGAATGAATGAAACGCTTGTCTCACATCCCCGGCTATCCATTCAAGACAATCCAACAAGTCCACAAACACAAACAGTAAAAACCATTACAGAAATGTGCAACCCCCTGTTTTCCGACATACTAGCAGTTAGGGGAGGTTTACGAACACATTAAACAAATCACAGATAAAATCAAATTAGCCAAACATCGTAGAATTTCGATCAAGCAAACACAAATGATTCTACTTTAAATACTTCACTGTGCACCTGAAACTTGAGCAGAAACAAAACATCCCAGAAAAACCAAAATCAACACAGAAGAGTTACTGGGGAAATTTGGACCGACTCGGCTCCAATTCGGCGGCGGATCCATGGCGGATCGCTTAGATCGGCCGCGGATCCGCGGCGGTTTGGCCGAGTTGGGAACCCAAATTTCTCCAGTAATCTTATAATTCCCTGCTTGTATTTTTAAAGGTCCGTGGAAAATTTTTAGACCCCGTTTTAAAAATGACAGAAACTATGTGAAAATTAAGATTTTTCCGGGTCGTTTTGCGATCGAATTTCTAACGACTTTCCTAACAAGTTAGTTATAGTTTTGCGAGGCTCTGATACCACGTAAGTCGACATTAGACACCCCACGAGTTGCGGGGAGGCGAAATAGGTAAAACAATCATTTTGTTTAAAACAAATATCGACTAACTTACGGATCTTTGCCAAACCCTAACTAACAACATCATAGGAGGGATTAGCTACTATGAAAGAAGATTATACCTAATGAACCAAGTCTTTCTTGTTCTCATTGACCACCTCCTCGTCGGCCTCCTCTTTGTGATAGAAGATCCACTCGAGAGCTACTTCTCCAAGCTTAACCTCTAACGTGAGGTAACTAGGTAACTAAGAGTGCAAATTAAAGCAACGTAGAGGATATAGAATAGGATTAAGGATCAATTAGTCTTGCTAACCTTTGGATCTCAACACATTAGAGGTTAGGGTTAGGGTTGAAGAGTGAGAGCTTGAGGAGAGAGAAGGTGAGAATAATAATCAAATGGAAATTGACTCATTTGTGTATATATATGAAGCATAATATATCTTGCACAAAAATATCTTTGCACAAATATCTTCATGCTTCATTTAATACATAATGAATCATCTAGTGAGTCATTAAAAGCATTAATGCTTCATTAACTCTCTTGATGAATCATCTCCATGAGTCACAAAACCATTGAAAGCATTTTACACCTAAGCCCTCCACCTCATCAACCTTCTAGAAGCTTCTTGAGTAATTACGAGAACGCCCCTCCTATCCGTGAAAACACGGAAATACTGAGACTGTATAAATCTAATAATCCAATACTACAATTTGGCTTAATCCAAAGACTGCTAGTATAAACTGTCCGAACATCGTACGTGTGTAAAAACACGTATATGTCCGAACCCTATCGTAAAACCATACGACCTCTATATCGTTTCGCCCGAAGCAGGGAAACTCTCTGTGTGGGACACTAAAGACTCGACTACTACGCTGGCAGTGGGTTTAACCACAGACCGCAAGCGGCACTAGCTGTACGTAACGGTCCCCAGGTAGATGTTGATAAGAAGGCCGATGAGGAAACCCATCCGAACTCCCACTAATCCGATGTGACAATCTCCATACAGTCCGGTCTGTTCGTCTAGGACTATCACATATCGGGCCTAGGGGGCGGCAAGCGTCAGTCCCGTAAAAGCGGTATAAGTCGTGTCAGAGTGAATCCCATTACACCTTGAGAAGCTACTAGAAAACCTACCAGTAAATCTCGCTTGCCCTGGCCAGGGACTTTGCGTAATGGCTCTCCAGACACAGCGTGATATCAACTCCCAATACCGGGAGATACGAATCCTGTCTAACCGCCACTGCCTCCAAATGCTTCGGGACTGCACCCAACTGCTACCTGTTTGCACGACTCCTTTGAGCCGTGGTTGGGTAGCAATCTAAGAACAGTGGGAACACACTCGAGGCAAAGCAGCAGTGTCAAGTCTGCGGACTATGCTGTACTCATGTCACCTGGGAACTGTTTACTGACGACGGGTATAATACCAACCAACAGTCCCCTACGAATCCTGTCCGGTGTACCCGTAACCCAACGAGCACCTGTATACTATCTCCAGTACGACGTTTTGATGGCTGTGGGACAGACCGTCTCCCCAACTGGGATGAGAAGCGTACACACTAGTCTACTCCGGAGTATCGATGCCCTGTCTCGATAATCCTACGACTAGGGACCTGAAAAAGGATGTGCTTGTCGACTACTTAGCCACCACTAGTGTGACTGCCATCACAACGCTGGTAGTCAAGCAAGATCCTAAGGGCTCTATCAATACGTACACACATATTAAGATAGATATAAACTAAGTAGCATACTAACATGTTTAGCAAGACTGTTAATATAACTGTGAATATCCCAAGCTTCCATTAAGTAATATACAAGCTAGTATGATACAATAATAGCCCCTAGGGCATATACACTAACAGAGATTTCCTTATTCATGTGACTTCTGGATTTGGGGAAACCACAAATGATATTTATAAACTCATGATTATAATTTTGAAAAGAAAAATGCGGTTTCTCGAAATATGATGCGTGGCGTCCACCATGAGATTTCTCGGTTCTTGAGCCACGTATGTACACATACCCGATTCAAGGGCGGGGATGCACCATCTGCGGATACATGGTGGACCCGGTGCGGTACCCCAGGGCTAGAAGATCGTATAGAAAGGCGTTGAGCCCTGCAGGGGAACACTACCAACCGGTGATATTTGGCGCAGCGGATAACCGGAGGATACCAACCGCAGTCGAGAGATTAGATGAAATGGGCCGATCCGGAAAGACGGAGCCCGAGATATATGAGGATTTTGTGCGCTGATGGACACGGTTTTTGTAGGGTTGCTAGGCACGCTCACAAGGTTCTACGAGGCATCAACCATACCCGATTAAAAAATTAGCCGTGCCGAACAACCCGATGTCGGATCTTTAAACAAGGGTTTAGGCGGAGAAAAGCATGTTAAACTCTTTAGCACTAAGTGAGAGGGATTACAACCTTTGTAGATCCGGTCCTTCACTTCTTAAGCTCCGTGTTGAGGTCCCTTCGCTGCGATCATCATGTTCCGGACTCTCGAGAGGCTTCACGAAGAGAAAGATGCAGTCTTACTTCCGATCTTCGATAATATAGATGATCTACCTTGAAGTTTCGTTAACACAAGCTAACACTCACTAAATGAAGTGAACACGCTCATCTAAATGGCAAGGATAGATGAGGATGATGAATTAGGATTTTTGCTCTCATTTGTTTTCTATTTCTCACTCATTTTTAATCACTTAGAAAAAGCTAGAAAGCTTTTTCATGAAAAGAAAGAAGGAAGAAGATGAACAATCCATATGAAACCTTTTGTGATGAATAATGAAAGGATAAATATGATGATTAATGCAACCATGGTCAACTAAACCCATGTAGAGAATTAACTAGGGTTAGGGTTTGGCTTGGGTTAAAGCATGAGTCATAACAAAATATCTTTCACAAAACAAAACTAAACCTTCTAGAATCATCGAGAAAGCATTAACCCAATTCAAACCCTAATCTTGTTTAATCTCTACTAAACATGTTGCATTAGTTATTAAATCATGTTACAATATTATATATCACATATATAATATTTATTGTAACCAAATAAAATAATACAATTAACATATATCGCATATATATCAATGTATTATCCGAGTGAGAAAAAGAATCTTTTAGTGAGCTAATATTAGATAATGTAATTTAATATATCATATATATTATTATACATTAAATTATCGAATCAACACTTGATCCGACAATCCGGCTATATCGCATATAACCGACTAATATTTATCCGTACCGATTCATCGAATCAACACTTGATCCGATGACCCGGCAGATATCATATATCACGAGAATAGAATACGGTATCTCATATCGCATTATCCTCGGTCCCGCACATATCACATATGTGCCCCTACGCCGTTTTTCCTGAGTCAAGAAACCTCTGTGTAGGACTCTAAAGAATCGTCAATACGCCGGCAGTAGGTGATGATCATATCAAACACCCACAAGCTGCAAGCGGTCAGCTAAACGTAACAGCCACCCAGGAATTGAGCGCTCAAAAGATCAACAAGAAAGCCTGTACATTCTCCTGTGAATCCAATAAGTAACACTCCCGTACAGTCCAGTCTCGTCGTCTGATATGTAGCATATCTCGCCTAGGGGTGGTAAATGTCAGACCCCAGTAGCTTGATAAGTCATGTCGATATGAGGTCTATAACAGTTCGAGAAACTACTGGTAACACTTACCAGTAAATCTCAGCTACCCTGGCCAGGGATTTCCGTTTATAGCCAATCAAACACAGCGCAACATCAACTCCCTATACCGGGAGAGACGAATCCCCTCCTATCGCTCATTGCCTCCATGTGATTCGGGACTGTACCCAAAAGACACCTTTTTGCACGCCTTCTTGGATGTGGTATGATGGAAATCAAAGTACAGTGGGAATCACACAAGACTCTATGACGATCTCGGGTCAACAGACTACTTTGTACCAGTGTCACCGGAGAACTGCCATCTGACGTAAGGTATAATACCATCTGGGAGTTCTCGGCGAGTCTGTCCAGTGTACCCAATCTCCACTGAGCACCCGTACACCATCCTTGATGTCAAACACTGATGGATATGGGATCATCCATCGCCCATCATATGGGTCAAGATGCGTATACGCTAGTCTACTCTGGTGCAGCGATGCCCTATCTCGATACACCCTCGACTAGGAACAATTATAGGATGTACTCGTCGACTACCGTGGCCCCACTAGTATGATCTCATCAGAGTCCCAGTAGTCGAGTACCTATCCTAAGGGCTTTATCAACATGTAATATAGAGACAATCAGAGTACATGTTAAGATAAAGTACAACTAGATAGCATACTTTCATGTCGAGCAAGAAAGTCCTCCCTATATATGTCCAAGCATCCATTACAATATACATCGTATGTACAATAATGGCCTCTAGGGCATACATATAACTAACAATCTCCCACTTACACTAGGGTCATCTGTTGTGGTATCACATATCCAATAATTAGCCGCGGTTGAAGTATTTCATACTCAACCATCTCATAAAAGTTTCTACTGGGAAAAAGTCCTTTGTGAGTGGATCCGCGCTGTCATCCTCTGTGTCTACTCTCCTAACCTCGATCTCCTAAGAGATCAACAATCTCCATGATCAGGTGATACTGCCTAAGAATTATATCTGGATTTCTGATGGGACGGGGGTTCCTTGGCATAAGCCACAACTCCATTGTCACATAATGGTAGGAACAAAGTTCATCTCATGAACTTATATATCCAGACTGCCTCTTTGGTAGCATCCTTGGTAATGATGTTTCTTGCCTTTATATCGTCTAGTAAGTCACGGTATCTAGCTTGGAACTCTTCCAACAAACCGTCCCTCCACTGAGGGTAAAGACAATGCCTGCGACTGACTTTCAGTCGTCCTTATCACCCTGGAACCTTTCCAGTGATTCTCCCCAGGATCGATTGATATCTGCAGGGTTCCTAGGCACACTAATGAGGTCTCACAAGGCATCAACCATGCCAATTTAAAAAATTTTACAAGTGCCGAGAAACCCTAATACGGATCGTTAACTAGAATTTTAGGCGAAACATGCAACTAGTTAACAACTTAACAAAGAGAAAGAGACTACAACCTTTGTAGATCCGGTTCTCCACCTCCATGGCTCCGTGATGAAGTCCCCTCGCTGTCCATATCGGGTCCCGGACTCTAGCGTCGGCTTCATCGGAGAAATGGGCAGGCTAGGTCGTCGACTTCGATGCCGAAGATGATCTACGTCGATGCAACACTAGATCAAGCTCCAACTTCACCAAGTCAAGAAACTTGTGAAGAAAACACCCTATACTACTTGGCAAGAGGTAGAGGATGAAGAAATAGGAAGTGGGTTCACTTTAGAATTGGATTTCTCACTCTTTTTCTCAAGTTGCCATTGTTGGTAGCAAGCTTCTCTTCTTGAAGAAGAAAAAGAAGAAGAAGATGATAGAATATGATAAGTCCTTTAAAAAAAGAAAATAATTGGAATACTTATCATACTCCAACCATGGTCAAGTGTAGAGAGTAAACTAGGGTTAGGTGAATGGTTAGGGTTAAGCATGAAGACAAAAATGGTGACTTAGTCAAAGCTTCATGAAGCTTCAATATCAAACAAAGAAAGCCACCATTTTCTCTTTAGCTTTTCAAAATAAATAAATAAATAAATAGATATGAAAATCAAAACCCTAACCATTTAAACAACCATGGTTTAATCTTTACACAAACTCAAGTGAGCATGTATCATTAAACATGATACAAAAGAGTGCACAAAAGTATATCACATATACAACTTGTGAACTTCAAGTGAGAAAATCCATTTAAAGTGAACCAATACTAGTTAATGCAATGTAATATATCAAATATATAATTATGCATTAAATCATTAAATCAACACTTGATTTAAGGATCCGGTCATATCGTATATGACCGACTAGTATCAAGTGTATCAATGTATCGAATCAACACTTGATTCGGTAACCCGGCTATATCACATATAACCTGCCAATGATACAAATCGCGAGAATAGAATACGGTATCATATACATGCATTATTCTCGGCCCCGCGCATATCTCATATGCGCTCCTATTTCGTTTCGCTTGAGCCAGGAAACCTCTGTGTAGGACTCTAAAAACTCGTCAATACGCCGGCAGCAGGTGATGATCATATCAAACACCCACAAGCCGCAAGCGGTCTGCTAAACGTAACGGCCATCCGGGTATTGAGCGATCAGAAGATCGACATGCAAGCCCGTTCACACTCCTGTGAATCCAACCAGTAACACTTACCGTACAGTCCGGTCTGTTCGTCTGATATGTCGCATATTTCGCCTAGGGGTGGTAAACGTCAGACCCCAATAGCTCGACAAGTCGTGCCGATATGAGGTCTATAACATTTCGAGAAACTACTGGTAACACTTACCAGTAAATCTCAGCAACCCTGGCCAGGGATTTCCGGTTATAGCCAATCGAACACAGCGCAACATCAACTCCCTATACCGGGAGAGACGAATCCCCTCCTATCGCTCATTGCCTCCATGTGATTCGGGACTGTACCCAAAAGCCACCGTTTTGCACGCCCTCTTGGATGTGGTAAGGTGGAAATCAAAGCACAGTGGGAACCACACAAGACTCTATGACGATCTCGGGTCAACAGACTACTCTGTACCAATGTCACCAGAGAACTGCCATCTGACGTAAGGTATAATACCATCTGGGAGTTCTCGGCGAGTCCGTCCAGTGTACCCAGTCTCCACTGAGCACCCGTATATCATCTCTGATGTCAAACACCAATGGATATGGGATCATCCATCGCCCATCTGTATGGGTCGAGAAGGTATACGCTAGTCTACTCTGGTATATCGATGCTCCGTCTCGATACACCCACGACTAGGGACCTTGAAGGATGTACTTATGGACTACCATGTCCCCACTAGTATGATCCGCATCATAGTCCAGGTAGTCAAGTACACATCCTAAGGGCTTTACCAACATGTAACAGAGAGACAATCAATGTACACGTTAAGGTAAAGAGTAACCAGATAGCATACTATCATGTCGAGCAAGAAAGTCCTCCCTATATATGTCCAAGCATCCACTAGAATATACATCCAATGTACAGTAATGGCCTCTAGGGCATACATATAACTAACAATCTCCCACTTGCACTAGGGCCATCTGATAGCTGTGGTTGCAGTATCTCATACTCAACCATCCCATAAAAGTCTCTCTCTGGGAAAAGGCCTTTGTGAGTGGATCCGCCGTGTTGTCCTCTGAGTCTACTCTCCTAACCTCGATCACCCTGGAGATCAACCATCTCCATGATCAGGTGACACTGCCTTAGAATATGTCTGGATCACTGATGGGACTGGCGTTCCTTGGCATAAGCCACAACTCCATTGTCACACAATGGGAGGAACTTAATTCATCTCATGAACTAGTATACACCCAGACAGCCTCTTTGGTAGCATCTTAAGTAGCGATGTATCCAGCCTTAATCGTCTAGTATGCCACGGTATCTAGCTTGGAACTCTTCCAACATACCGCCCCTTTACTGAGGGTAAAGACAATGCCTGCGACTGACATTCAGTCTTCTTTATCACCCCGGAACCCTTCCAGTGATTCTCCCTAGGATCGATTGATACCATCTCACTACAACTGGTGAGAATCCTAGCATCCAATTAGATCTATCTCATAGATCCAAAACCCAGGATTTAGGAGGTTTAACTTTGATCCTATATGGAGAATCATTGTGATAAGCGGAGATTGACCGAGCGTATCATAGGAAACTCCTTCCCTATCAAGAGCATGTCATCCACGTACTCTACGAGGATCGTCACTATACTCCCTACTACCTTTATTGTTTATACAAGGTTCATCTACCATTTTGATGATGTCAAACTCTTTGACTAACACATCAAAACAGATGTTCCAACTCCGCGATGTCTGCTTTATCCTATAAAGCATCTTGCACACGTTTCCGCTGCTCCCACTGTCTACGAAGCCCTCTGGCTGTGTACTTATAGACGCTCTCTTCTAAAACATCATTTAGAAAAGCAGTCATGACACCCAACCACCAGATATCGTAGTCATAGTCTGTAGCCGTGGCAAGTAGGATCTGGATGGACTTAAGTATAGCTCCTTAGAAAAGGTTTCATCATGATCCATACCTGGTTAATGATGCAAACCTTTAACAAGTCTAGCTTTGAAAGTCTCAACTTTTCCATGTACACCAAGTAATCTTCTCAAGATATACTTGCTCCTGATGGGGATTTAACCCTTCAGATAAAGCAACTAAAGTCCATACTTTATTGGTGTATAAGGATTCCATCTCAGATCACTAAGCATCCAGCCATTCTTACAGAGTCCCACTCCTGATGGCCAGCTCGAAACTAGTTGGGTCATCATCTCATGATGCAATCCTCGCTCCCACTGTCATAGAGAAACCGAAATATCTCTCAGGTGGGTGAGGAACCCTACTAGATCGGCGGAGAGGCTGAGGTTCGTTGGAATCTACTGAATCCTTTGGTTCTTTCAAATCATCAGCTGCAGTTTGTATAGCTGGAACATTTCCAGTTCTACATAACAGATCTTGCCTCGAGCTTGTCCGAATTTTGCTATCCAGACATAGGCTGGACAACCCCAAATCTTAACTAACTTAAGAGATGGGCTCTTCCCTTATCATATCAAATATGAAGTGGTAGGCAACTGATTTGATTTGAACCCTATTCAATAGGTATGCAGCTTCTTAAGTGCATAACTCCCAAAAAGGAAATAGGTAACTCAGTAGTACTCATCATAGAGCACACCTTATCATATAGGGTGTGATTGCTCCGCCCCGATATACCATCGTGCTATGGTGTATACGGAGGAGTAATGCTGAGAGAGAATCTCATTCTCCTTTAGAAAAGTCCAAGAATTTCGTGCTCAAGTATTCTCCTCCTTGATCTCATCATAGGACATAATACTTATACCCGTATTTTGGTTCTCTACTTCTAAATCATATTCTGTGAATATCTCAAAAGGTTCGGACTTGTGTTTCAACAGGAACATATGTCTGAATCTAAAGAGATCATCAGAGAATGTAATGAAGTACAAAGAACCGGTCTTGGCATGTGTAGACAGGGGACCTACATACATCAACATGTATCGTCCCAAGAGTTTACCAACTCTTTCTCTGTTTCTAATAAACAGAGCAGGTGTCATTATATCTTTGTGACATGACTGGCAAGTTTCACAAGATGTAGATTCAAACAGATTTAAATATGCATCTTCATGTAACTTCAGCTAGTCGGGTCACATTGATATGACCTAGTCTACAATGGCTCAAGAAGGATTCGTTCATTTCTGAACTCTTCCTCTTGTGTGTGTTACGTATACTAAGAACTGTAGTTTGATTTAGAACATTAATTCTTTTAGATAACGTGCCTGAACCGATCAACTTTTGATATAGGAAATGTTCAAAACATTATCCAACAATACAAAATTTTATCGTTTCTTTACTAATAAAGAGTCAGATATGATTTTGCATATCAGGTTCGGTATCTAATAACATTTGTTCAGAATCAATGTATTGGTAATACAGGGTGACAGTGACCGACAGACTTGGCTGCAACATTTGCTCCATTTTCTGCCTCATGAAACTTATCACCCGTTCTCAGTTCTCTACCTTTCTGTAGCCCTATGTAACATATTACATATGCGGGATCCTGATCCGGTATCATATACCCAGGACGTAAAGGACACTGAGAGACAGTTCTATATAATGAACACACCCGAAGATGATGCATCAGCATGCACTCTCTTCGTTTGGGCGGCACGGGAATTCTGGTAATCCCCAATTTCCTGCTCTGACTTATAACAATTATAAGTTGGAGCGGGACCAACGTTCCCCAGCTCTGTATAACAAGCGGGTTCGGTCAAATATCCGTATTATTATTTTGATTAAGGCGTGATATGGTCGCTACCTGGAGAGAGAGAGAAGAAAACACTCAGCGTATGCTCTTGCAAGATCAGATTGGTTATTATTTTATCTAATCAGGATGGCTCCCACTGTTTTTATGAAATCTTCCTTCAAACCCTAAAAAGGAAAGACTAGCCGGGATTAATTACACACTACAAGTTCGCCAATCTTTCAGCCAGGCGAGTGTCGGTACTTTGAAGGAGGTCCCCCGTGCTTTCGCACGAACCTAATTAATGTAAACCTCGTTTTCCCAGAGGCGTAACCCCGTTGACACCTTTCTAGACACCTACTTGATCGGCTAATTGTAATGTGTAAAACTCTCCCAGGAGTAACAATTACTCGCAGCGGGTATCGGGATCCAACTATCTCATAGAAGGTATGCAATCTCATTGCAAATTTCAACACTTGAAATTCCCGATAATATTTTGCCCCTAGCGTCCTATGACCTTGACGGAGACCAAACTATCTATAGTCCGCTAGTCAAGTTCAACCCGTCATTTCCTGATTGAATTAAACCCACCCGCACGATCCTTGACGGAGGCCAAACAACGCCGTACGAATACCCTAATCCAATCGCATTATATGCTAGCAGATAAGCACTAGTTAGCTACCATACACTACGCCTTGACGGAGGCCAAACTACCGTAGCACGAATACTAACTAGTACTTATCTGAAATGACAGAGGGCTACGATAGGTTTTTCTGAAAACCTATTGCGTAATGAACTTGATATCGTTGTAGGATCGAATGAATTTTGAAATGGAGTGTTTTTGAGGCTTTTCTAGTTTTGCTAAAGGAGTCACTCCAGGTGAAGGGATCGTCGGTCCTTTCCTCGTCGAATGAGGTGCTGGATATATCATATATATCACTGTGCAAAGCAAAAACTTTTAAAAGCAATCAAAAGACAAACCGAGTGTGTAGCATCTGCCAGTTATTGCTAAAGGAGTCACTCCCGGTGAAGGGATCTCGGTCCTTTCCTTATCGAATAAGGTGCAGGATATATCATATATACCGCTGTGCAAAGCAAGAACTGTAGCTACCTGTTTTATTTTTGAAATTCGATTCTACAACATCTTTAGGTTTCTTTTATTTCATTAATCTCATTAATGAAGTCCCATCATTTATGTACCTAAACATCACAGATAAATACGACGTACACTTATGCCATCCGCATTCGCCTCGATGTCCCCTCGTGCACCGTTTGGTTAGGTAACTAACGGCAGAGCAGGGCAGGGCTAGCGCGGGTGTAAAACATAAGTAACGTCTATATAATATATCATATATACTATATACTGTATCTATCACAGAACATCACATGATCACATCACAGATATCGCAGCAGAAGAATCATATGAAACATTGGATATACTAGGACGTCCGTGTTTTCAATACGAGCCAGTATAAAACACGGATTCCACGGTCGTGATGAATAGCCAAACCCACACCCCTAGACCCCTACGAGAGCGGCAAGCAACCCTACCAATTCTAGAGTTACGAGACCCGGACTCGACTCCTCGAGTTGGTCTCCCACTGGACCCCAGAACCCGGTTACTTGTGCTCTCCTCCTTTGGTCTATCCTAGTGCGGAAAAGTAAATAATATACAAATGGTGACATCTTCCGTAACCTGGAAGTGCCCCAATAAAAGAATATTACATACAAGTTTTTACATGAATGAAAATGAAAAACACTCATCTCACATAAAAAACCCCGGCTATTCAAACACGACGATCCAATATAACATATCCAGCAACACATAACATCACATGTCATCAACGTAAGTAAATATGCGCATCCCAATTGTCGTTGACATATAGCAACGAAATCGGCGATATCACATATTACACTTACGGTCACAGAAAAGAAAGTATAAAACTACAACAGTTGGAATCCGCAACCTGCATAGACATCGCATGCCTAATCAAATGAATTCCTTAGACATCGTATGCCTAACAATTATAATCCCGGCTTTTTAGTCCCATTATCGAAAACTCTTTTCAATATCAAGTCGGGCAATTCAACAAGATTCCCGACATTCTGATCGAATGCTCGTCGCAAACTTTAGTAGACGGCCGCACCCCCGACGCCGTCGACGAAGTGCACCAAGGCGGAACACCGCTGCCGCGAGCACCCGAACGGATGCTTTCGGCGACGGGGTTCTCCTACAGTCACTTGGTCGGGGCTATGGAGCGAGGCTGTCTATTAAGTTTACCCGGCGAGTATTCGCGTACACTACGTGATTGCGACGGACTTTTGATCGCATCAAAATTCCGTGGCAACCGATCAAGTGAGACTAAACTGCTATGTTTATAACATTCAATCAGTTATCTCATAACTACTTGTGAATTCCAATTGTTGTATCACATTCCAGATAAATAGAAAATGTTAAACTTTCCGATCGAGCAATCGAATACCCAAATTTTCCCGAAACAGATCATCACATGAAATAAGTTCAAAAACATTCACTTCGTGCCTCAGTACCAACGGTCCAGCCGTAGAAGGGTCAAGCCAACGCCTCACATGTGGCACGCCGTACTGCCCCAAACCCTGAGGTTCAAAGGGCAGTTCAAGACGGTCACATAATCGAGTTAAGGTTTGTTGTCTTCTAGAGGGACCATCGCGTTACTTGCACTACTTAGAACGTCATTAAACTTCGGAAAAATCCAACACTTGGAAATTTCCCGATAAGGGAAAAATTGGGTATTTATATCCGGTCGAACTTTTTAACATATTCAAAAATTATCCGGAAAAGCACATAGACAAAATTGGAAAATCCGATCGAAACACCGAGTCCCCAATACAACCCAGAAAACTCAACTCTTGAGTAAATGTTAAAAATTCCCAGAAAACTCAGCATTTGAAGAAAGAAGTTACTGTGCAAAAAGTTTTGAATGAAGTGATTAAATGGCCGCGGAACCGCCGCATTAGCCATGCTAATGCCGCGGTTCCGCCGCTCAATGATCGAATCATGGGTCCTATTTTGTACAGTAATTCTTATAATCCCCTGCTGAGTTTTCTGCATATTTTTAATTTGGAAAAAACCCAGTTTTTAAAAAATGTACAAAGAGCCGTTTTCGGGTTAGGGTTTCGGTTCGATCGGACTTCTAACTCCGTCTACGCAACGCATAAGGCTCTAGCTAGGCTCTGATACCACTGTGGGGTTCCTAGGCACACTAATGAGGTCTCATAAGGCATCGACCATGCCAATTTAAAAAATTTTACAAGTGCCGAGAAACCCTAATACGGATCGTTAACTAGAATTTTAGGCGAAATATGCAACTAGTTAACAACTTAACTAAGAGAAAGAGACTACAACCTTTGTAGATCCGGTTCTCCACCTCCATGGCTCCGTGATGAAGTCCCCTCGCTGTCCATATCGGGTCCCGGACTCTAGCGTCGGCTTCATCGGAGAAATGGGCGGGCTAGGTCGTCGACTTCGATGCCGAAGATGATCTACGTCGAGGCAACACTAGATCAAGCTCCAACTTCACCAAGTCAAGAAACTTGTGAAGAAAACACCCTATACTACTTGGCAAGAGGTAGAGGATGAAGAAATAGGAAGTGGGTTCACTTTAGAATTGGATTTCTCACTCTTTTTCTCAAGTTGCCATTGTTGGTAGCAAGCTTCTCTTCTTGAAGAAGAAGAAGAAGAAGATGATAGAATATGATAAGTCCTTTAAAAAAAGAAAATAATTGGAATACTTATCATACTCCAACCATGGTCAAGTATAGAGAGTAAACTAGGGTTAGGTGAATGGTTAGGGTTAAGCATGAAGACAAAAATGGTGACTTAGTCAAAGCTTCATGAAGCTTCAATATCAAACAAAGAAAGCCACCATTTTCTCTTTAGCTTTTCAAAATAAATAAATAGATATGAAAATCAAAACCCTAACCATTTAAACAACCATGGTTTAATCTTTACACAAACTCAAGTGAGCATGTATCATCAAACATGATACAAAAGAGTGCACAAAAGTATATCACATATACAACTTGTGAACTTCAAGTGAGAAAATCCATTTAAAGTGAACCAATACTAGTTAATGCAATTTAATATATCAGATATATAATTATGCATTAAATCATTAAACCAACACTTGATTTAACGATCCGGTCATATCGCATATGATCGACTAGTATCAAGTGTATCAATGTATCGAATCAACACTTGATTCGGTAACCCGGCTATATCACATATAACCTGCCAATGATACAAATCGCGAGAATAGAATACGGTATCATATACATGCATTATTCTCGGCCCCGCGTATATCTCATATGCGCTCCTATTTCGTTTCGCTTGAGCCAGGAAACCTCTGTGTAGGACTCTAAAGACTCGTCAATACGCCGGCAGCAGGTGATGATCATATCAAACACCCACAAGCCGCAAGCGGTCTGCTAAACGTAACGGCCACCCGGGTATTGAGCGATCAGAAGATCGACGAGCAAGCCCGCTCACACTCCTGTGAATCCAACCAGTAACACTTACCGTACAGTCCGGTCTGTTCGTCTGATATGTCGCATATCTCGCATAGGGGTGGTAAACGTCAGACCCTAATAGCTCGACCAGTCGTGCCGATATGAGATCTATAAAATTTCGAGAAACTACTGGTAACACTTACCAGTAAATCTCAGCAACCCTGGCCAGGGATTTCCGGTTATAGCCAATCGAACACAGCGCAACATCAACTCCCTATACCGGGAGAGACGAATCCCCTCCTATCGCTCATTGCCTCCACGTGATTCGGGACTGTACCCAAAAGCCACCGTTTTGTACGCCCTCTTGGACGTGGTAAGGTGGAAATCAAAGCATAGTGGGAACCACACAAGACTCTATGACGATCTCGGGTCAACAGACTACTCTGTACCAGTGTCACCAGAGAACTGCCATCTGACGTAAGGTATAATACCATCTGGGAGTTCTCGACGAGTCTGTCCAGTGTACCCAGTCAACACTGAGCACCCGTATATCATCTCTGATGTCAAACACCAATGGATATGGGATCATCCATCGCCCATCTGTATGGGTTGAGAAGGTATACGCTAGTCTACTCTGGTATATCGATGCCCCATATCGATACACCCACGACTAGGGACCTTGAAGGATGTACTTATGGACTACCATGTCCCCACTAGTATGATCCGCATCATAGTCCAGGTAGTCAAGTACACATCCTAAGGGCTTTACCAACATGTAACAGAGAGACAATCAATGTACACGTTAAGGTAAACAGTAACCAGATAGCATACTATCATGTCGAGCAAGAAAGTCCTCCCTATATATGTCCAAGCATCCACTACAATATACATCCAATGTACAGTAATGGCCTCTAGGGCATACATATAACTAACAATATCATCTCACTACAACTAGTGAGTATCCTAATATTCAATTAGATCTATCTCATAGATCCAAAACCCAGGATTTAGGAGGTATCATGTTGATCCTATATGGAGAATCCTTATGATCAGCGGAGATTGACCGAGCGTAGCATAGGAAACTCCTTTCCTATAAAGAGTATGTCATCCACGTACTCTACGAGGATCACCACCATACTCCCTACTACCTTTTTGTATATACAAGGTTCATCTACCATTTTGATGAAGTCAAACTCTTTGACTACCACATCAAAACAGACGTTCCAACTCCGCGATGCCTGTTTTATCACATAAAACATCTTGCACACGCTTCCGCTGCTCCCACTGTCTACGAAGCCTTCTGACTGTGTACTTATAGACGCTTTCTTCCAAATCATCATTTAAAAAAGCAGTCATGACACCCAACCGCCAGATATCGTAGTCATGGTATGTAGCCGTGGCAAGTAGGATCTGGATGGACTTAAGCATAGCTTTGAAAGTCTCAACTTTTCCATGTACACCAAGTAATCTTCTCAAGATATACTCTCTCCTGATGGGGATTTAACCCTTCAGATAAAGCAACCAAAGTCCATACTTTGTTGGTGTATAAGGATTGCATCTCAGATCGATAAGCATCCAGCCATTCTTACAGAGTCCCACTCTTGATGGCCAGCACGAAACTAGTTGGTTCATCATCTCATGATGCAATTCTCGCTCCCACTGTCATAGAGAAACCGAAGTATCTCTCAGGTGGGTGAGGAACCCTACTAGATCGGCGGAGAGGCTGAGGTTCATTGGAAACTATTGAATCCCTTGGTTCTACCAAATCATCAGCTGCAGTTTGTATAGCTGGAACCTTTCCAGTTCTACATTACAGACCTTGCCTCGATCTTGTCCGGATTTTGCTTTTAGACATAGTCCCGAAAACCCCAAATCTTAAAAAACTTAAGATATAGGCTCTTCCCTTTCCATATCACATATGAAGTGGTAGGCAACTGATTTTATTTGAACCCTATTCAATAGGTATGCAGCTTCTCAAGCGCATAACTCCCAAAAGGAAATAGGAAACTTAGTAGTACTCATAATAGAGCACACCATATCACATAGGGTGCTATTGCTCCACCCCGATATACCATCGTGCTATGTTGTATTCAGAGGAGTAATGCCGAGAGAGAATCTCATTCTCCTTTAGAATAGTCCAGGAATCTCCGTGCTTAAGTATTCTCCTCCTTAATCTTATCAAAGGAAATAATACTTATACCCGTATTTGGCTCTCTACTTCAAACTTATATTCTGTGAATATCTCAAAAGCTTCGGACTTATGTTTCAACAGGAACACAAGTCTGAACCTTGAGAGATTATCAGAGAATGTAATGAAGTACAAAGAACCGGTCTTGGCATGTGTAGACAGGGGACTTTCATACATCAGCATGTATCAATCCCAAGATTTCACTAACTCTTTCTCTGTTTCCAAAAAACAGAGCTATGGTCATCGTATCTTTGTGACATGACCGACAAGTTTCATAAGATATAAATTCAAACAGATTTAAATATGCATCTAAATGTAACTTAGCTAGTCGAGTCGCATTGATATGACCTAGTCTACAATGCCTCAAGAAGGATTCGTTCATTTCTGAACTCTTCCTCTCTCGTGTGTGTTCTGTATACTAAGAACTGTAGTTTGATTTAGAACGTCAATGCTTTTAAATAACGTGCCAGAACCGATCAACTCTTGATATAGGAAATGTTCAAAACATTATCCAACAATACAAAATTATATCCTTTCTTTACTAATAAAGAGATTGATATGATGTTGTATATCAGGTTCGGTATCTAATAACATTCGTTTAGAATCAATGTATTCTGGTAATACAGGGTGATAGTGACCGACAGACTTGGCTGCAACACTTGCACCGTTTTCTGTCTCATGAAACTTATCACCCGTTCTCAGTTCTCTACCTATCTGTAGCCCATGTAACAAATTACATATGTGGGATCCTGATCCGGTATCAAATACCCAGGACGTAAAGGATATTGAGAAACAGTTCTCGGTAATGAACACACCTAAAGAAGATGCATCAACATGCACTTTTATCGTTTGGGCGGCACGGGAATTCTGGTAATCCCTAATTTCCTGCTCTGTCTTATAACAATTATAAGTTGGAGCGGGACCAACGTTCTCCAGCTCAGTATAACAAGCGGGTTCGGTCAACACATCCGTTTTATTATCTTGATTAAGGCGTGACATTGTTGCTACCAGGAGAGAGAGAGAAGAAAACACTCAGCGTATGCTCTTGCAAGATTATATTGGTTATCTAATATATCTAATCAGGATGTCTCCCACTATTTTAATCAAATCTTCCTTCAAACCCTAAAAGGAAAGACTAGCCGGGATTAATTACGCGCTATAAGTTCGCCAATCTTTCAGCCAGGCCAGTGTCGGTACTTTGAGGGAGGTCCCCCGTGCTTTCGCACGAACCTAATTAAAGTAAACCTCATTTTTTCAGAGGCGTAACCCCGTTAACACCTTTCTAGACACCTACTTGATCGGCTAATTGTAATGTGTAAAACTCACCCAGGAGTAACTCTTACTCGCAATGGGTATCGGGATCCAACTATCTCATAGAAAGTATGCAATCTCTTTGCAAATTTCAACACTTGAAATTCCCAATAATATTTTGCCCCAAGCCACTTATGACCTTGACAAAGGCCAACAAACCATATGCTGCTAGTCAAGTTCAACCCTTCATTTCTTGATTGAAGTAAACCCACCCGCACGGCCCTTGACAAAGGCCAACAAGGTCGCACGACTACCCTAATCCAATCTGCACTATATGCAAAAACAGATAAGTACTATTCAGCTACCGCACACTACGCCTTGATAATATTATACCTTAACTTGAACTCATTCTCTTCGACTCCTTGTGGTGGTCGGATGGTTCCCTCCTCATCGTCTCCTTGTGCTGAAGATGGATCCACCCGAAAGCTTCTACCTTTGGCTCCAACCTCAATCTACAGGAAACTAGAATACTTGGCTTGCTAGACCTTGTATACTAGGATGAGTAGAGAAGTGTTTTGGGTTTTTATCACCAAGGCAGATGGTTCTCAACACATGAGAGGTTTTTACCTTGAACTAGAGAAAGAGGGAGAGCATGAGGAAGAGGAGAGCTTTTTCATGAGAGAGAATGCAAATAGTAGAATGAGAAAGACTTTTACAACCATCCTCTTCATAATCCAAAATAATCATAACAAATAATAATAATATGTGATGGTTGTTATCATATCAAATGGCAATATCATTTCATGCATTAAATGCAATGTGTGAACAAACAAGCAAGCAAAAGTCTTTGCCATGAAATGATAGCCATTGTAATAATGATGGTCAACAAATCCAACCTAGTCAACCGGTCAACAAAGTCAACCTTTCAACCCAACCATGGCACAATAATACTTAATTAATATTATCATTAATCATATTTCTTATTCTTATTAGGGTTTAGCAAAAGTCAACAGTCAACAACCCTAATGAGAATCCTCTGCCTCTGTCTCGGTCAACCGTGCATAAACACCCGCATCCACGTTCCGGGGAACACGAATACAAACGAGATAAAACCAATCCCAAAACGTATACTAGGATCTGGCTTAACCCAAAGCCCGCTACTAATAACTGCCCGGACACTAAACGTGCACAAGTGCACGGATGTGACCGAACCCTGTCGCAAAACCATGCAACCTCTACTCTTTTTGCCTAAAGGCGAATAGCTCTCTGTATGGGACTCTAAAAACTCGACACTACGCTGGCAGTGGGTTTAACCACAGACCACAAGCGGCACTAGCTGTGCGTAACGGCCCCCAGGTAGATGCCGATAAGAAGACTGACGAGGTGAACTCATCCGAACTCCTACTGAGCCTGAATGTGACAATCTGCGTATAGTCCGGTCTGTTCGTCTGAGAATATCGCATGACGGGCCTAGGGGGTGGTAAACGTCAATTCCCTAACAGCGGTACAAGTCGTATCGGAGTGTAGCCCAAAACACCCTGAGACAACACGGGAAACCTACCAGTGTATCTCGCTTGCCCTGGCCAGGGACGACTATGTCTAATGGCTCTCCTAGACACAGCGCGATATCAACTCCTAATACCGGGAGAGACGAATCTTATCTAACCGTCACTGCCTCCAAGTGCTTCGGGACTGCACCCAACTACTACCTATTGGCACGACACCTTTGAGCCGTGGTAGGGTAGTAATCAAAGTACAGTGGGAACACACTCGAGGCGAAGTGACAGTGTCAAGTCAGCGTACTAAGCTGTACTCGTGTTACCTGAGAACTGATAACTGACGATAGGTATAGTACCAACCAATAGTTCCCGACGAGTCCTGTCCAGTGTAGTCGTAACCTAACGAGCACCCGCATACTATCTCAAGTGCGACGTACTGACGGCTGTCGGATAGACCGTCTCCCCTGCTGAGATGAGAAGTGCCTACGCTCGTCTACTCCGGAGTATCGATGCCCTGTCTCGATAGTCCTACGACTAGGGACCTGCATAAGGATGTGCTTATGGATTACCCAGCCCCCACGAATGTGACTGCCATCACAACGCTGGTAATCAAGCAAGGATCCTAAGGGCTCCACTAATGTGTATAGGCGATATGTTAAAAGAAACACATGTACACACATTGAAGTAGAAACAAATAAAGTAGCATACTACTATTTTGAGCAAGATTGTCTATACAATGGTGAATATCCCAAGCTTCCATTAAGTAATATACAAACTAGTATGATACAGTAATGGCCTCTAGGGCATATACACTAACAGTAGGCACAGTCTTGGTTGGAATCTGGTTCAAAAGATATGCAGCTGATTCTAGTGCATAACCCCAGAAAGATCGCGGTAACTCAGCCTTACTCATCATGGAACGAACCATATCCAATAGGGTTCGATTCCTCCTTTCTGATACACCGTTGTGTTGTGGTGTGTATGGAGGAGTAAGCTAAGAGAGAATTCCATTCTCTTATAAGTAACCCAAGAACTCGGCTTTTAAGTATTCACCACCTCGATCAGATCTCAGTGTCTTGATACTTTTGCCTGTCTGGTTTTCCACTTCATTCTTGTATTCCTGGAATTTCTCAAAGGCCTCGGATTTATGCTTCATTAAGAAGATATATCCATACATAGAGAAATCATCCATAAAAGTAATGAAGTAGGAATAACCACCTCGCGCATGAGTAGACATTGGACCGCATACGTCACTATGTACGAGTCCCAAGAGCTCGCTCGCTCTTACTCCGTGTCCACTAAACGGAGTCTTTGTCATCTTTCCCATGAGACAAGATTCACAAGTAGCATAAGATTGATATTCAAACGGATTCAAATATCCTTCTCTATGTAACTTAGTTAATCGTGTTTCATTGATGTGACCTAGTCTACAATGCCATAAGAAGGCCTGATTTACTTCTGGAGACTTTCTTTTAAGTGTGTTCTGGACATTGAAAACCTGAGCTTGATTCAATACGTATATACTGTTGGAGATAGTGCCCTCAAAGTCAATTATCGGATCGCGGGTACGTGATTGCAATGATTGAGGCAGGACCTATACCGATATGACAGTCTTAATCAAGATGATAGTATGCTATCTGGTTTGTCTTTATCATCGTATACATGCTTTAGTTCACTATTGGATGATGAAAGAGCCTAAAGGATTCTTGCTTGACTACCAGCAGTATGATGGCGATCATATACGTAGGAGCTGGGGTCTGTAAGCACATCCTTAAAAGTGTCCCTAGTCGTGGGAGTTTCGAGACAGGGCATCGATACTCTAGAGTAGACTAGTGTATACATGTCACGACCCGAAGTTTGGCCCGTGACCGGCACTTAACCACGTAACGTCTACAGGCGTAACGCGACTAAGTGAACCGAAAACCCAGAAATCAAACCAGTGAAAGTATAGAGTGTTATAAGTTTTAATGAAGCACTTACTAACATGATAAGAAATTTAAATAAACAATCATCGAGATAGTAATATACGACGCCGTAGCGAAGATCAAGATCCACAAGTGGGAAAAACACAGATAGGATAAACTGCAAGTACAGTCGGCTCACAACGAGCTCGACACCAGAATACAAATAAAATACATCATCGTCCTCACACTGTCTCTAAGTCAAATACATACATAGTAGATGGAGAATACTAGATACAACAATGTACACAACTGAAAGATAAAAAGATACCGCACAAAACCCACCTATCAGCAAAAGAGCTAGTACACCAACTATGGGGGTATCTGTATCAAAAGATGCAACCGCAGCCTGCCGCGACTACTCCGAAGGGCAACCTGCAAACACTGTGGCACAACGGGGGTGAGTTGCCAACTCGTGAATAGAGATAACATATAAAGGTAATCGCGAGCATGCACGTACTGCGCTACTCTATCATATGCCAACAGATGATATCAATGTGTGATAAGCAGTATGTGCAATAATCATGCAAATGCTCTATCAGGTAATGTAACTACAGGATGAGGTACAATGCTCTATCAGGTAATGTAACTACAGGATGAGGTACAATAGTAAATGCTGAGTAGGGGAAATATAATATCTACACGAAATGTCAACGTGGAATATATAATCGGTGTCCCTCAATGCACCCAGATCCCCAAATAGCTCAGGCGCCGGCACTCTCATCGGCCCTCAAATCCTGTACATCTCTGAGAATCCCGAGTGCCCAACATCGGCACCCAAATATCATAAATACTCGTGTCCAGCATCGACACGCAAATCCTCATCCATCGGGCCCCGTCAATCCGGGTCAGCCCACGGGCTCCGTCTGCGTTATCGGCCCTCGACCCCGGCAGTACGGATCACCCCGCATCCATCTATAGACTCAGATCAGTACCCTCCAGATAACTGTTAGGTCCAACCAATCACCGGTAGGTAGTAGTCCCTCTGCCAGGCTCGCCGTCTACTACACAGCGAAACCGTTCTCGCCCCGGGGTACCATACCGGGTCCACCATGTACCCGTAATCGGCCTCAACCAGCTCCTCGATTCGAGTTCGCATATATCACTCTAGCACCAAGAAAACACAAGGTGGACGCACCGAAATATCATATCAAGGGAACCGAGTTTTTAAACGATTACATATTTGAAATAGCCACGGTTCCCAAATCCAGAAATCACATGTAATCTAACCCAAAATGCAAGTCAATGATCCGATATGATATGTGCGTCAAATGTAAATATCATGTGAAGTCTCATATAGATAAGCTACAATATAATGATCCGATGTGATATAGGCATCAAGTATGAATAGCATGTCAAGTCACATATAGATTATCTACAATATAATGATCGGATGTGATATAGGCATCAAGTATGAATAGCAAGTCAAGTCACATATAGATGAGCTACAATATAATGATCCGATGTGATATAGGCATCAAGTATGAAAAGCATGTCAAGTCACATATAGATGAGCTACATTATAATGATCCGATGTGATATAGGCATCAAGTATGAATAGCATGTCAAGTCACATATAGATGAGCTACAATATAATGATCCGATGTGATATAGGCATCAAGTATGAATAGCATGTCAAGTCACATATAGATGAGCTACAATATAATGATCCGATGTGATATAGGCATCAAGTATGAATAGCAAGTAAAGTCACATATAAATGAGCTACAATATAATGATCCGATGTGATATAGGCATCAAGTATGAATAGCATGTCAAGTCACATATAGATGAGCTACAATATAATGATCCGATGTGATATAGGCATCAAGTATGATAGCATGTCAAGTCACATATAGATGAGCTACAATATAATGATCCGATGTGATATAGGCATTAAGTATGAATAGAATGTCAAGTCACATATAGATGAGATACAATATAATGATCCGATGTGATATAGGCATCAAGTATGAATAGCAGGTCAAGTCACATATAGATGAGCTACAATATAATGACCCGATGTGATATACTACTGTGTGAGTGTCATGGCAATTACTAACGGTGTGTGTAACATGCAGGATAGTGCTCGTGCAACATGGACCGTTAGTAAAGCTGCGGTGTTCTATCAATCCTAGTTTATATCCAAATAGCATGGAATGCAGTATGCACTAAATAGTAGCCATGAATAGTCAATGTACACAAAGGAAACTATAAGGTCCTATCAGCCCTGACGTAGAACGCCATGCGGGCGATATCCCCGTAGATGTGAAATCTACTCACCGTAGTCTCTCGCTAGGCGTCTGCCGTACTCGCCTGTGAACCAAGAATTACACAATATATATCACACGTAAGCTTGAAGTCACACAAACGCGACATTAAAGCCGAACTAGCAACTCGTGTCGCGAACCAAGCGCGCGTGTGCACGATACGCTAAAACGTGTGGTTACGCGTCTGAAACCACTCCGACGCGTCGCGATACGCAGAAACCCTAAATTCACACACACGTATCACGCGTGTCGCGAAAGATCGAAAATACGGGAAAATAGGTAATCACCTCCAGATTTTGATACAGGAAAGATATTGTAAAACTATATATGCCAAAACAACCCACATAGCAGCAGACACCCACACCCCAAACCCCAACCCAAAGCACCCCCATCTGGCCGCAAATTGCGGCCAGAAAGAATATTTCGGCGGCCTCACTTGGGAATTGGGCTCCCTGGTTTGGTGTGTGCACTCTATACCCCACATACATGCTACAGTAACCTCTAGTTTTACTCTGAAATGTCTCGGGTAGCAGCAGATCCTACAGAGCCTTAATTCTAGTTAAAAATCCACACTTTGGACTAAAATGGAAATTTAGGGTATTTTTGTGCAAACTGAAACAAAACTTGGCCTAAGATAGCTCTAATAACACATAATAGAGCTAACACAACTAGCAAAACCCTAATCTAACATGTGAATCACAAATATCCTTAAATATCACCAAAAATGCATAAAAAAGTGATTTTTACTAAAGAATACAACAAGTCTAAGGAAAAGAAGTGCTAATATGAGTTAATACCTTCTAAGAACCTTGTAGAGCACCAAAAGTTTCAGTTTTCCCCTCTAGTGTGCAGATTTGCCCTAAACACCTCAAAAAGCTCACTTTTCCTAAGGTTTCGTGATGAAAATGTGTGGTTTTTGTGTAGGATTTGTTTGGGAATCATGGAGAAGTGAAAAGAGATGAGAATATGGAGAAAAATGGAGGGTTTGCTGCTGGAAATTGTTGCTGGATTCAGAATGAGGGAAAGAGATAGAAGAGAGAAGAAAAGGGGTCAAAAAGTCAAAGTTTCACCTAACCACCATGCTCATTTGTTTTATTAGGAGTTTGAATTATCAAATGGGGTTAATATATGAATAAGATGGTGGGGGAATTAAAAGGAACCATGCACAAGGGAAATGTTAACATGTTAACAAAATCCTAAGTCTCAAAATGACTAAGTGTGTAAGGTGTACACTAGCACAAGAAAAATCCCAATATGCAAACACTACTAAATATAACTAATAATCCTAGGAACACTTATATAATAACACGTACGATCACTAATTATCACGAAAGACATTCAAACGGAAATTCAAAGTGTTACAATCTACCCCCTTTAAAGAATTTCGGTCCCCGAATTTAAAAATCTAACTATACGCACTTTCAAAAAGATAGGGATACCTCTTCCTCATCTCGCTCTCGGTCTCCCAAGTAACCTCCTCGCCGCGCTGGCCACGCCAAAGTACCTTGACGGACGGTATCTCCTTCGACCTCAATTTCTTCACTTGCCGATCCAAGATCATCACCGGCTGCTCTGCATAGGAAAGGTCGCGCTCAAGCTGGATCGTCGGGTGCTGAATCGCATGCAAAGGATCATGAAGATATCTGCGGAGCATCGAAACGTGAAATACGGGGTGCACATCTGGAAAACTGGACGGAAGGGCTAATCGATACGCAACCGCACCAATACGCTCAAGGATCTCGAAGGGGCCCACGTATCTGGGACTAAGCTTCCCCTTCTTCCCAAACCTCATCACGCCTTTCATTGGGGAGACCCTCAAGAAAACATGATCACCAACGGAAAACTCAAGTCTGCGCCGACGACGGTCCGCATAAGATCTCTGCCTACTCTGGGCTGCTCTCATCCTATCGTGAATCTACTGGATCTTCGCGGTCGTCTCCTCCACAATCTGCGGTCCTAAGATACTGCTCTCACTGAGCTCCGTCCAACAGGTGGGCGATCTGCATCTCCTCCCATAAAGAGCCTCAAACGGTGCCATCTGAATGGTCTCCTGGTAGCTGTTGTTGTAGGAGAACTCTACTAAGGGCAAATGATGATCCCAGCTACCTCCGATGTCTAAAACGCTTGCTCTGAGCATGTCCTCGAGAGTCTGAATAGTCCGCTCTGACTGCCCGTCGGTCTGCGGATGGAATGCTGTGCTGAAACTCAAGCGAGTGCCCAAAGCCTCCTGAAGCCTCTGCCATAGCCGGCTGGTAAACTGGGTACCTCTATCGGACACGATGCATGTCGGAACTCCGTGCAGTCGTACTATCTCATCAATATAAATCTGGGCATATTGAGTAAATCCGAAAGTCGTCTTCACCGGTAGGAAGTGAGCCGCTTTCGTCAAACGATCCACGATCACCCAGATGGAGTCATACCCTCGACTAGTCCTGGGTAGACCCACAATGAAATCCATAGATATCTGTTCCCATTTCCACTCCGGAATGGGTAACGGCTGTAGCTCTCCCGCGGGCCTCTGGTGCTCAGCCTTGACTTGTTGACAAGTCAGGCATCTCGACACAAAATCTGCAATGTCCCTCTTCATATCGTCCCACCAGTAAACATCTCTCATATCATGTTACATCTTGGTGGAACCGGGATGAACACTATATACCGACCGATGTGCCTCCTCAAGAATCTCGCGCCGCAATCCCTCAGCATCTGGTACGCACAGTCTAGCTCCAAATCGTAGTATCCCCTGATCATCGATCACGAACTCGGAAAATCTGCCCTGTCCCATCTGTGTCCTGATCTCTGAACAGCGGTCATCACTGTGCTGTGCCTCATGTATACAGTCAAGCAACTGTGGGCGTGCACGAACATGCGCAATCTGTCCTCTGATCGGCGTAAACTCGAACTGTACCCGGCTGTCGCATAAGATCTGCCAATCCGTCGACGACTGCCTCTGCACTGCGCTCAAACAGGATAGACTACCCCCAGGCCTCCTGCTCAAAGCATCTGCCACTACATTCGCCCTGCCCGGGTGATACAAGATCTCACAATCATAGTCCTTCACTAACTCCATCCATCGGCGCTGTCTAAGGTTCAGGTCTCGCTGCTGAAATATGTACTTTAAGCTCTTGTGGTCAGTGAATATCTGGCACGGCTCTCCATACAGATAATGCCGCCAGATCTTGAGTGCAAAGACCACCGCAGCCATCTCCAGATCAAGAGTAGGGTAATTTTGTTCATGTTTCTTTAATTGCCGCGAAGCATACGGAATCACCCTGTCATGCTGCATCAAAACGCACCCCAGCCCTACTCGTGAAGCATCGCAGTAGACCACAAATCCGCCTGATCCTGAAGGCAATGATAGCACTGGTGTCGTAGTCAGTAGACCCCGCAGCCGCTGGAAACTGTGCTCACACTCCTCCGTCCAATCGAAGCGAACTCCCTTCCGTGTCAACCCGGTCAAAGGTGTAGCAATACGAGAGAAGTCCTGCACGAATCGCCTGTAATAGCCTGCCAGCCCTAGAAAGCTGCGAACCTCCGTCACTGACGTGGGTCTAGGCCAACTCCGAACTGCCTCGATCTTCCTCGGGTCGACACATATACCACCTCGTGTAATCACGTGCCCCAAGAAGTCTACGCTGTCTAGCCAGAAGGCACACTCGAAGAATTTGGCGATAAGCTGATGCTCCCTCAAGGTCTGCAGTGTAATCCGCAGGTGCTGCTCGTGCTCCTCTCTACTCCAAAAATACACCAAGATATCGTCAATAAACACTATGATGAACAGATCAAGATACGGCCGGAAAATACGGTTCATCAAATCCATAAATGCTGCTGGCGCATTGGTGAGTCCGAAAGACATCACCAAAAACTCGTAATGGCCGTAACGTGTGCGGAAGGCCGTCCTAGGAATGTCCTCCTGTCGAACCCGCAGCTGATGGTAGCCCGATCGCAAATCGATCCTCGAAAAGTATCCTGCCCCCTGAAGCTGGTCGAACAAATCGTCGATGCGTGGCAAAGGATATCTGTTCCGCACTGTCACCATGTTCAGCTGGCTGTAGTCGATACACAAACGCATACTGCCGTCCTTCTTCTTGACAAACAGGACTGGAGCACCCCAAGGAGAAACACTGGGTCGAATAAGTCCCTTATCCAGCAGATCCTGCAACTGACCCTTCAATTCTCAAAGTTCCGCCGGGGCCATCCGATAAGGCGGTACAGAAATAGGCCCCGTGCCAGGAACCAAGTCAATGTAGAAAGAATTATCACGCTCGGGCGGTAGCCCAGGAAGCTCATCAGGGAACACATCAGGGAACTCGCTAACAACCGGAACCTGATCCACCGGAACCTCTGTAGCTCTTGTATCGCAAACATATGCGAGAAATCCCTGACATCCCTTCCGCAAAAGCTGTCCAGCGCGAAAAGAAGAAATCACACTGTGAGGGGTGGCACCACGGTCCCCCAACACAACAACCACCGACTCGCCGGGAAAACAAAATCAAACTGTCTTCTCACGGCAGTCAACAGAAGCATAGCACGTGGCTAACCAATCCATGCCCAAAAGAACGTCGAAGTCCAGCATCTCTAGAAGGATCAAATCGACCGGCAACTCTCTCTCGCCAATACGGACGGTACAGGATCGGAACACGTGCCTAGCAACAAACGACTCTCCCACAGGAGTAGTCACAACAAGCGGCTGGTCAAGCAAACCGGACTCTCTACCCAAACTCGGCACAAACTGTGTGGATATGTACGAGTGCGTGGATCCGGCATCGAATAACATCTGTGCATCAACCGAACATACAGAAAGGATACCTGAGACAACCGCATTGGACGCCGCGCGTCCAGATGCGTCAAAGCAAAAACTCGCCCCTGTCCTCCACCTGCAACTAACTGTCCCCTGCCGGCCGCTGGCTGCCCTCTACCTCGGCCACCTCGTCCTCTATGAACAAATCCTCCGCGACCACGACCTCTTTGTGTATGCGTCTGACGCGGAGTAACAGTAGGTAATATCGGCAATGCCGTCTGGGGTGGTGTTGTGGTAATGTAACATGTGGTGCTGCCGCCCCACTCCGGGGTACCTCAGGACAATCTCGCACACGATGATAAGAACTCCCGCAACGGTAACATCCCGATGACGGTCGCTGACCCTCCTGGGAATAGGAGCTAAACAATCGGCCTCGTCTCGAATCTCTGCCACCTGCAAGGTGCCTGTCACGATGCCGGAACGGCCGTCTCTGCACTGACGTATCTGCACGAACTCTCTTCGGCCCTGGCACTGCCGAAGTCTCAGCAAGGCGCTCCTCAAGTAATAATGCCGCATCTACTGCTACTGCGTATGTCTCGTAATGCTGCGCGCTGATAGCAAAGAATAGTGGTGTAAGCAAGCCTCGGACAAATCTCTTGACTCGCAACTCCTCAGTAGCCACTAGATACGGAGCATAAACGGATAGCTCGGTGAACAGCACATCGTACTCTGCCACTGACATCTCTGGCGTCTGGCGTAAGGACTCGAACCTGCGTGCTCTAGCATCTCTGACACTCAGGGGAAGAAAGCGGGCAAGGAATAGTGCCACGAACTCTGTCCAGGTCATAGGAGGAAGACCTGCTGCTCTACCCTTCTCGACTAATTCGCACCATTTCTTTGCAAGACCTTCCAGGCGAAAGCTCGCGAACTCAACCCATCTCGCATCTGCACATCTAAGTGAACGACATATCCGCGTCATCCTATCAATGAAAGACTGTGGATCCCCGGCCACATCGGTGCCTGTGAAGACCAGAGGCTTCAGCCTCATAAACTCTGACAGCGATACTGTAATTACCTCTGTAGTCGCAGGTTCAACTGCCTGAACTGTGGGTACCACCGCGGTCTCCTCAACGGGTGGAACTACCTCTGGTCGCTGCGCTCGAAGTGCCTCAACTAGAGATCCCATCATCTGGCGCATCTCCTGCACACCAGCCCCTAACATGGCAATCTGATCTGTCACGGCAGGAACAACCTGCTCGGGCACAACCGGTGTGCTACCCGGATCAGTCCTCGTCTCGGACGAGTCAACTCGAATCTCGGCCCTCGCGGCCGCTCTCTGCGCCCTCGTAGTCTTTGGCGGCATAATGGCTGAAAGGAACAACAGGATTCGACAAGGATACGGAAATCGAATCGCAAGAATGTATATTCTCAAGAATGTATATTCTCAAGAAGTAATTTACATCAACAAGTCCTAAGGTCGCGTAGGCGGAGTACCGTGTCGTGAGTATGCCGCGGAACATACACACGCTACGCTAGCCTGCTGCAGCTACCTACTCCATCATACCAGGGTCATCCTACACTCCGAAAGGTAAAACCTACGCTCTGATACCAACTTTGTCACGACCCGAAGTTTGGCCCGTGACCGGCACTTAACCACGTAACGTCTACAGGCGTAACGTGACTAAGTGAACCGAAAACCCAGAAATCAAACCAGTGAAAGTATAGAGTGTTATAAGTTTTAATGAAGCACTTACTAACATGATAAGAAATTTAAATAAACAACCATCGAGATAGTAATATACGACGCCGTAGTGAAGATCAAGATCCATAAGTGGGAACAACACAGATAGGATAAACTGCAAGTACAGTCGGCTCACAACGAGCTCGACACCAGAATACAAATAAAATACATCATCGTCCTCACACTGTCTCTAAGTCAAATACATACATGGTAGATGGAGAATACTAGATACAACAATGTACACAACTGAAAGATAAAAAGATACCGCACAAAACCCACCTATCAGCAAAAGAGCTAGTACACCAACTATGGGGGTATCTGTATCAAAAGATGCAACCGCAGCCTGCCGCGCCTACTCCGAAGGGCAACCTGCAAACACTGTGGCACAACGTGGGTGAGTTGCCAACTCGTGAATAGAGATAACATATAAAGGTAATCGTGAGCATGCACGTACTGCGCTACTCTATCATATGCCAACAGATGATATCAATGTGTGATAAGCAGTATGTGCAATAATCATGCAAATGTTCTATCAGGTAATGTAACTACAGGATGAGGTACAATGCTCTATCAGGTAATGTAACTACAGGATGAGGTACAATAGTAAATGCTGAGCAGGGGCAATATAATATCTACACGGAATGTCAACGTGGAATATATAATCGGTGTCACTCAATGCACCCAGATCCCTAAATAGCTCAGGCGCCGGCACTCTCATCGGCCCTCAAATCCTGTACATCTCTGAGAATCCCGAGTGCCCAACATCGGCACCCAAATATCATAAATACTCGTGTCCAGCATCGACACGCAAATCCTCATCCATCGGGCCCCGTCAATCCGGGTCAACCCACGGGCTCCGTCTGCGGTATCGGCCCTCGGCCCCGGCAGTACGGATCACCCCGCATCCATCTATAGACTCTGATCAGTACCCTCCGGATAACTGTCAGGTCCAACCAATCTCCGGTAGGTAGTAGTCCCTCTGCCAGGCTCACCGTCTGCTACACAGCGAAACCGTTCTCGCCCCGGGGTACCATACCGGGTCCACCATGTACCCGTAATCGGCCTCAACCAGCTCCTCGATTCGGGTTCGCATATATCACTCTAGCACCGAGAAAACATATGGTGGACGCACCGAAATATCATACCAAGTGAACCGGGTTTTTAAACGATTACATATTTGAAATAGCCACGGTTCCCAAATCCAGAAATCACATGTAATCTAACCCAAAATGCAAGTCAATGATCCGATATGATATGTGCGTCAAATTTAAATATCATGATATGTGCGTCAAATGTAAAATACAATATAATGATCCGATGTGATATACTACTGTGTGAGTGTCATGGCAATTACTAACGGTGTGTGTGTAACATGCAGGATAGTGCTCGTGCAACATGGACCGTTAGTAAAGGTGTGGTGTTCTATCAATCCTAGTTTATATCCAAATAGCAGGGAATGCAGCATGCACTAAATAGTAGCCATGAATAGTCAATATACATAAAGGAAACTATAAGGTCCTATCAGCCCTGACGTAGAACGCCATGCGGGCGATATCCCCGTAGATGTGAAATCTACTCACCGTAGTCTCTCGCTAGGTGTAGCCAACAACTTGTTTCCCCTTTCGCGCGGCGTCCGCCGTACTCGCCTGCGAACCTAGAATTACACAATATATATCACACGTAAGCTTGAAGTCACACAAACACGACATTAAAGCTGAACTAGCAACTCGTGTTGCGAACCAAGCGCGCGTGTGCGCGATACGCTAAAACGTGTGGTTACGCGTCTGAAACCACTCCGACGCGTCGCGATACACAGAAACCCCAAACTCACACACAGGTATCACGCGTGTCGCGAAAGATCGAAAATACGGGAAAATAGGTAATCACCTCCAGATTTTGATACAGGAAAGATATTGTAAAACTATATATGCCAAAACAACCCACATAGCAGCAGACACCCACACCCCAAACCCCAACCCAAAGCACCCCCATATGGCCGCAAATTGCGGCCAGAAAGAATATTTCGGCGGCTTCACTTGGGAATTGGGCTCCCAGGTTTGGTGTGTGCACTCTATACCCCCCATACATGCTACAGTAACCTTTAGTTTTACTCTGAAATGTCTCGGGTAGCAGCAGATCCTACAGAGCCTTAATTCTAGTTAAAAATCCACACTTTGCACTAAAATGGAACTTTAGGGTATTTTTGTGCAAACTGAAACAAAACTTGGCCTAAGATAGCTCTAATAACACATAATAAAGCTAACACAACTAGCAAAACCCTAATCTAACATGTGACTCACAAATATCCTTAAGTATCACCAAAAATGCATAAAAAAGAGATTTTTACTAAAGAATACAACAAGTCTAAGGAAAAGAAGTGCTAATATGAGTTAATACCTTCTAAGAACCTTGTAGAGCACCAAAAGTTTCAGTTTTCCCCTCTAGTGTGCAGATTTGCCCTAAACACCTCAAAAAGCTCACTTTTCCTAAGGTTTCGTGATGAAAATGTGTGGTTTTTGTGTAGGATTTGTTTGGGAATCATGGAGAAGTGAAAAGAGATGAGAATATAGAGAAAAATGGAGGGTTTGCTGCTGGAAATTGTTGCTGGATTCAGAATGAGGGAAAGAGATAGAAGAGAGAAGAAAAGGGGTCAAAAAGTCAAAGTTTCACCTAACCACCATGCTCATTTGTTTTATTAAGTGTTTGAATTATCAAATGGGGTTAATATATGAATAAGATGGTGGAGGAATTAAAAGGAACCATGCACAAGGGAAAGGTTACATGTTAACAAAGTCCTAAGTCTCAAAATGACTAAGTGTGTAAGGTGTACACTAGCACAAGAAAAATCCCAATATGCAAACACTACTAAGTATAACTAATAATCCTAGGAACACTTATATAATAACACGTACGATCACTAATTATCACGAAAGACATTCAAACGGAAATTCAAAGTGTTACAATACAGTCGAGACCCCGACGAGGGGCAGTGGCCGGTCTTACAAGCCATTGGTGTTAGTTGGTTCACCTAAGATGTATACAGGTGCTCATTGAGTTATGAGTACACCGGATAGGACTCGCCGGGAATCTGCTAGTTGGTATTATACATATCGTCAGATAGCAATTCCCTGGTGACATGTGTATAGGTTAGTTCATCGACCTGAGATCGTCATTTGTCTCGTGTGAGTTCCCACTGTGCTTAGATTACTACCCTACCACGCTCAAAGGAGCTGTGCAAACAGGTTTTAGTTGGGTACAGTGCCGAGCCACATTGGAGGCAAGTGAGCGGATCGTCGGGGATTTGTCTCTCCCGGTATTGGGGGTTGATGTCGCGCAGTGCACAGGTGGCCATCACAAGGAATCCTCGGCCGAGGTAGTGGAGAATTACTGATTGGGATCAGTAGTTTCTCAGGTGGTGATGGGCTTCATGCCGACACAATTTATCGCGTTATTAGGGGTCTGACTTTATCCGCCCCCTGGACGTGATATGCGATACTCTTTAGATGAATGGACCGGACTGTATATACATTGTTACTGTCAGGCTCAGTAGGGTTTATAGATGAGTTCGCTCGTCAGCTTCGCTTCCAATCAATACATAGGCAAAACGTTACGTGCAGCTTGTATCTCTGACATGCTAGTGGTTATACCCAGTGCCAGTGTGTTGATGAGTCATTAGAGTCCTCCACAGACACTTTCCCAAGTTCGGGCGAAACGTTGTAGAGGCCATATGGGTTTATGGCAAGGTTCGGAAAAAGCACGTGCGTTTTCGCACGTGTCGTTTTTCGGACAGATAATACTGGTAGGCTTTGGTTTAAGCTGGAACCCAGTATTATACTGTGTAGATATAATATCTTTGTCTCAGTTGCATTTGTATTCGGTCGTAATACAAATGCGGGTATGTTTATACTGATACGGGGTTATCCTGAAATTTGTTTCAGGATCACTTTTGGAAGTTGCCAATTTCCAGTTTTCTATCAGCCGTATTTTGACATTTGGTTAATGACGGATTTATCTTTTCTTAAGTTGAGTGTGGAAGCTTCTAGATGAGGTGACTAGGATGGTGAGGTGGCTTAGTGCATTAATAGGACATTAATGTGTCGATGACTATGTGTTATGATTCATCACTTGCATTAATGCATTCATACTATGTGTTTTGGTGACTCATTCTTATATGATAAGTATTATTTCTTGTGGTCACCACTCCCTCCTCCTACACTCACCCCCTCCCTTCTATTTAGTGGCCGGCCACCCTTGGTGAGGGTTAAGGTTTTTGCTTGAGAGAAAAATATGATAGCTTTGGTGTATGGAAATTTCATTGCTCATTTCATTCCATCACCCGATCCAAAAGGCAACTTCATTAACCGTTCGTCCATAGCCTTAGACGTAACGAGACAAAGTGTTCTACTCATTCTCTACTTCATCTTGGTCGTCTCTTTTAGCAAACTTGACGATCGAGTTTCCTCGGTTCAGAGGCGGGAGCCCGTTTAAAGATCCATCGACGCGGTGCCACCTGGACGACTAGACTGGAGATCGAGGAGATCGGAGCAGCCGCAACAAGCGTGGGATGATGGTTGAAGACCGAAGGACTCGGATCGTTCGGTATAACTCTTCTACCCACTTTGTAGTTTGTTAGTTTAGCTTTAATGGCAGATCCGGGTTATAGTACGCGATAGCGCCAGTTGTAAAAAGTTTTTGTTCCGCATTTGGCGTCTGTTAGACGGCCGGGGCGCTTGATCAGTCGAAAATAATGTATTTTTAACATGGCAATTTCCCTATCATTTGCACTCATTTAGAAGTGTTCGGTATTCATATTTCACATATTAGCAAATCAGTCATAAAATATCAGATTGCATGTGTTAGACTTTTAAACCGGCACTTTAAGAGAAATTGACCGCATTTCATGGCATCGCATCATTTCTGTATTTGCGCAACACTTTTCTTGAGTCTGTGCAGGAAATACGGAAGAAAAGCAAAAGAGCTGATCAAAAAAATACGCCAACTAAATCAATTCAGATCTGGTAGCAATGCAGAAGGAATTATACAAATCAATACATCAAAAGAAGGCCCAACAATCATCATAAGACTGTACCAGAAAGTGCAAGGCCCAAGACTATAACATGGCCGCGGATCCGCGGCATGGTCTTGCTAAGGCCGCGGATCCGCGGTGGGCCCAGGGAATTAGTTCCCCAATTTCAGTGCAAAATTCTCACAGAGGAGCCCACATTCATTTCCAATATGTAAAATTCCATAATTCTCCAGAAGCTACTGCCAGATCAGCAAAGAAGATTAGGGAAGGCTAATCCTAATTAAGCTCCTAATTAATCCTCTTCTAGAAGCTCCTCCTAACTAATCACATCTAGAAGTTTCTCCCCTAACTAACTTTTGGAGGGAAATTTGAATTTCCTCAACAAACTTTAGGAGGGAAACTTAGAATTTGAAATTCTAGATCTAGGGTTAGTTATCTATAAATAGGAACCTAGACCTAGGGTTAAAGGCTAATCAATAACCCTTGGTTCATTCTACACCATTTTCTTCCACAAGTCTCGTGACAAGGCTTGTGCGAAACCCTAACCCTAATTCCACTCCAAATCCAAGATCTTGAGTACCAAATCAAGTGAGAAGCCTTCAACCTTTTAGGAGCCGAGCCGATCTTCAATCGGGCAAGTGATCCAAGCCGATCCGCGATCCACGGAGACGAGCGAAGCCAAATCGATGATCAAGTTCTTCCTCTTGTAGTTCTTGAGCGAATGTAACTAAATTGTTGATATAAATAAAAGGTGAATTTCTTTTATCTTGCTTTCTTTTAATTCTTGCATCATGATTAGATCTCAATTTGTAATTGTTGTTCTTGTTGTGATGTTTGAGTAAAACTCCGCTCGTGGAGGAATCGAGACGATTGTAGAATGATGATGTAACAAATCTTAATACGATTTTTAAGTCCTACGAGTCTTGTAAACGCTAGCAAGTTCAAGAATCGATGACCTAGTTTCGTAGCGATGCTTTCTTGATTGTGATAGCTCGAAATTAGGGATCTACGATCGTTTCTTGAATTTACTAGAGGCTAGAATATGAATGATATCAATGAAAGAACAAGAGATAAGATGAAACCCTAGTTTCACAAGAAGTCTCTAATTCTCATCGATCATCATCAATCTAGTATCAATTCATCGAAGGATAAGAATACGTAATTGTAAGATTACATCACATCTATAGATCCGATCGATTCCTACGAGCCTCATTTCGATTCTTGATATTTGGTTTGGAAAAATCAACAAACGATCAATTCTTGATTCTATCTTTTTAATGCTTTCTTAGATCTAGATTTTCTCTTTCTTGAATTGCAATTACAAATCTTGAATTGTTTGTTTTCTTTTCATTAAAGTTTCAACTCATCTAAATCGAAAGACGAACGATTACACTTTCCCTGTGGACGATCCGCACTCACTAACAATCTACATCCGACACCGTAGTTGATTGCGTTCAAATAATTTTTGGTTGTGATTTCTTTACTATTTTCATACTACACATCAAGAATTCTTTTCAATCAAATGGCGCCGTTGCCGGGGATAGTGCGCTAATTGTTCGTATTTTGAAATTTGAGTTGAAAGATTTATTCCATTATAATTTTTAGATCAAAAATTCGCGCAAACACTAATACGAGTGTTGTGATTTTTTGCGAGGAATTCTGGAATCATTGGAGTTAGAGAAATTTTTTTCAGGATATACCAGAGAGCTGAGGGAGTGAACAGAAGCTTGGAGAAACTTTTTGGAGCAGTGATCTACTCATATCACCGCGATTCCGCGGCCCTAGCGTGCAACTGCGGCGGTTCCGCGGCGTACTTGCTGCATCACTGTACCAAAATTTCAGGTATTCTTCTACACTTTCTTATCTTCTCCCTCATCTGCTCCAATTAATATTTTGTGCAGGTTTCTTTGCAAATAATCGCTGCGCCGCAAAATAGCAAAATTAAATTTGTGCGTATTTTTTATTCTTGGTTGTTTGCATATAAATACGGAAAATTAAGGGGCACGACCAAATCCAAATTAGGTGGGGATTTCATTACCCTTCCTAGGCCCCAAAAATCACAAAACTTGCATCCGCATTTACCCTCATTAATTAAAAGAAATCTAGAGATGACTCTAAGGACCGTCGCGCTCAATTAGGACAAGAGAAGGCCGTGGGTAATTCATTGCTTATCCGCGTTTTCTTGTGGTGTCTAAGGCGAGTGTGTCTAAGGCTAGTGGTTTTTAATTAGGCCCACTACTTATGTAGTGGAGTACCTTCCCACTTACCTGGCACTTATCCGGCCACAGGGGGACAAAGAGGCAGTGGAGGATTCTATCCTGCGACTTGTCTTTTGGCATTTAGGAGCGGTCTAGAGCCGGACCTAGGTGACCACTAGATTCTAGGGTTTTTGTGTGTTGCATTTGTTGTGTTGCATCATATTTTTCAAAAATCCGTATCTTTTCAAAACAAACACCGCATTCACTTCATTTCCCCTAATTATAAATTCACGCTGCCACTTGTACTAACCCTTTTTAGTGCAAGATAGGCTGGACAACGGGATTCTAGTGCCTGTTAAGTCCGCGTCTCCCGATCTACCTTAAAGTCGGTATTTCTACATTTACCCTTTCTTTTACCCACTACCACACCCACATCGATGGATCCATCTCCATCGAACTTCTTTTCCACTACCCTGCCGCCGTCCGTTGGTGCGCAGAATCCACCTCGCATCTCTCTCCAAGAGAGGTGCTATCCAACACGAGGCCCACTTTCCACCTGTCTTTCCACACCACCAGCCAACGGGGAAAATTTTCAAATAAAACCCCAATACATCAACCTTCTACCAAAATTTCACGGTCTCGAGTCTGAAGACGCATACGTGTTTATCACGAAATTTGAAAATGTATGCGCAATGATGGGTACTTCACAGCTTTCTGTGGATGCTTTCCGTCTACGTCTTCTCCCATTCACTTTATGCGATTTAGCCGAGAAGTGGCTATATAACACTACCGCACATTCCATTTCAAATTGGGACGAATTCGTCAAAGCATTCCTTAAGAAATTCTACCCACACCAAAAGACAGCTCGAGTCCGTAGCGAAATCTATCAATTCACCCAGCTTCCAAATGAAACATTTTCAAAATGTCTTGACCGCTTCAAGGATCTGTTAGTCCAATGTCCACATCACGGCATCCCGAGATGGGATCTTTGCCGAATCATTTATGAGGGCATTACTCCTTACACAAGACAGTCCCTTGAATCCATGTGTCAAGGCAACTTCATGACTAAAGATGATGGGGAAGCCTGGAATTTTCTAGAAGATTTCGCTGAAAAATCTTTACAGTGGGAGGGTGTGAGTCAATCATCTAGGGATGGCAATGATATTTCCATAGCAGTTAGAGCTGACATTACAGCTATGCAAAAGAAACTTGAGACTATGGAAAACAAATTTTTAGCCGCCCTAAGTCAAATGTCATTCTCCAAAACTGTATGTGGCTGTTGTTCTGATCCGTCTCACTTGACGGAAGAATGCCCGTTTCAAGGTCATGAGCATACCAATGCCGCATTTCAAAGACCTAGAAACAATCCATCTTCCTCCACATATGATCAGGGTTGGAGGAATCACCCTAACTTTGATTGGAACCAATCCCAATTTCAAAACACGGTTCCAACCCAAAACAATTTCCAAGGGGCCCCTCCACCACAACAGCAACCACCACAATTGAGTCAGCACCCCTTTCAAGCACAAAATTTTCAAAATCCGGTCAACACTTTTGCACCATCTAGTCCTTTGCAGTTGACCGGAACGGATGAATCCTATTCATTTGCACAATGCATGAATTTGGTCTTAACAAATATCATGCAAGTTTCGGCTGAAATGAAGTCTTCTGTCGATTATATAAAGAAAAACTCTGCGTCCCAAAGCGAGAGTATTAAATCGATGGAAGAACAAATTGCACAACTAAAAACCGAAATGAGTGCAAGAGAGAAAGGGAAACTTCCAGCTCAACCTTTACCTAATCCTGGCTATTCACATCATGTGGATGAGATCACGTTGAGATCTGGAAGAGTGCTTGACACTCATGTTGGGGAAGAGTTTGATGATACTAATAAATCAATCAATAACACCCCGGCTGAGACCTTTCTTCACACACACACTTCTTACCCCAGTTCTTCTACCCCACCTTCTTCCGAGCCTATTCTTCGTTTCCCAAAAGGCTCGCCACTACAGCCCACCTCTTTTACCCCTCCACGGACGATCCCCACTTCTATTTTGGGATCGGTTCCACACCCACTTCCTTCTCCTATGATGGACCCAGCGCTTATTGCTAAAGCACCTTATCCTAATCGATTAAGGGCTAACACACCGAGTCCACATATGGAGAAGATTATGAACATTTTTAAGCAAGTAAACACCAACATCCCTCTCCTAGATGCCATCCAACAAGTTCCGTCCTATGCGAAAACTCTTAAGAACTTGTGCACTAGAAAGAGGAAGACTCATGCGCCCAAAAAGATTTTCATGGAAAAGACAATAGACACGGCTTTCCCCCAACAATTACCGAGGAAACGTAAGGATCCAGGATATCCTACTATTTCCGTTTCTATTGGGGAAAAACACATTAACCGTGCTCTACTAGACCTTGGCGCTAGTGTTAACTTGCTTCCATATTCTATTTATGAGCAATAGGTATTGGAGAGTTGAAGCCAACCAATTGCACTCTCCAGATGGCTGACCGATCAATCACCAAACCTAGGGGTGAACTGGAGGATGTGTTAGTAAAAATCGGAGAATTTATATTCCCGGTAGATTTTATTGTAATTGATACACAGCCTGTAGCGAAGCAACGGAATCAAATTCCGGTGATTTTAGGTCGCCCCTTTTTGGCCACTTCCAATGCTATAATTAACTGTCGTAATGGTTCTATGACCCTATCCTTCGGGAATAGGTCAATTGAGCTAAACATTTACAAGTTTGGAAGTGTACCCTCCGAACCTACTGCTCAGGTCTGTTCTGTCGACTTAATGGATGTTGACAGCAGCGAATTTGATGATCCTCTTTATACTGATCTTGACTCTTTTCATACGTTGTTGTTTGACCCAACTATGTATCATACACATACGGACTCTTCCACCGAGATGTCCGGGTCAACAACTAACATTGATTACAAACTGCTTTTAGAGTCTGAAGATCACCCCGCACTTTGTGATGACATTATTCATCGGGGTATTGATGGAACTTTTGAGGAAATCTTCGCTGAAGAACTCGCATTTTTGAATGACACGGGTGTTGAGATGAATCATATCCAAATCACTGAAATTGAACCTCCACCCCTTCTTCTGAATTGTAAAAAGAATGCGAGTAATCCATCACATTCACTGCATCGTCTCTCCAAAACGAGACGCACACACATTCTATTCCACCCCTTACCCTTTCCCCATTTTTTCTTCCACCAACCAGAGCACTGCATTGATAAAATTTTTGAATGGTTGGTGTTAACATTCGGTCTTTGCAAAGCTTGGCATCGACCACTGATTTTTGACCCCCTCATATGATTTTCAAAAGATTAACATTGCATAACTCAAGTTTGGGGGGGTATATTTTCGGGCTCCTGAAAATAAAATTTTTACAAAACTTTTGAGCCAAAAATAAGTTTGGGGGAGGTTCTTCACTTAAATATTTTGCCCCCACTAATAAATTCCTCCCAAGCTTACAGGTTTTTGAGCTTTAGCAGATAGCAACAGTGAGGACACTGTTGAAAACAAGTTTGGGGGAGGTTTGTGCTTATTTCTGCTTCATTTGCATAAGCACAAAACATTTTCGAAAACCTATAAAAATTTAAAAATTTTCAAAATATAAAAAAAAAAATATTTTTGTACATAAATAAGATAATAAAAGATTAGATAGTGAAAAATTACATCCATAAGATTAGAAAAATTTAAGAAAACCAAGAAAATTAGAAGTTTTCTTATACGAACTAGTAATAAGTAGTTATGAGCCGTTGTCCCAAGGGTTAGTAAGATGAACGACGTCACTAATCTGAAGATAAAAATAAGTCTGAAAAATAGTTTCTATTCTGGAAGCCAAACATTTTGAACGTTGCTACCCTGCTATTCGCACTTACACACGTCTTGAAGCCTGGGATAGTAGAGGATACCTTGAAATGCTCTTGTCTTAAAGCCGATGTATGAAGGAAATAAAAAGAAAAAGTGAATAAAAAAATTATAAAGTGGTGAGAAAAATGGACACTGGTTTTGTTATCACCGAGGGCAATAAAAAAATATATAGCGAGGGTGCTTCTTCACCTAGTGCCCTAAGGCCAACTGGTCTGGGAGTCACTGCTATGCCTGAGGTGGTGCAAGACGAGAAAAATACACCAATTAAGCAAGCACAGGAGTAATCGGTCGGTTAGTACCTCAAGAAGTATTAACGGTCGCATGAAAGTGTGTGAGCAATCTCATCTAAATATTCATTAATTAAAAAGTACTGAGGCTGATGGGCAAGAGTATGATAGCTTGAATTGAATTCTCCGGGTGTAGGGATGTCTTTACACACACGCAGGGTTATATGATCGTTGTTTGGAAGAAAGATAGGAATGAAGAATAAGACGATGTTTTATTGAGGGAGGACGTGATTTCTAACATCTTTTCTTGGCCATTAAGATAGGGCTCATGACAACCGAAAAGCTAGCTTAGTTGGAAACCCTAATTTTCAAAGTTTTTCTTTTACAATTCTTGTCTTTAAATGTAATATTCATGATCTTCCTTTTATTATTGGATTTTATGGGTGCAATCCGCTGAAAACCCTCAGGAGACAACACTCCTCCTACTAGGGACACCTAGAGGTTTAAAGGCTTGTTGCACGTGCTCAGTGCAATCGTGTTGCCTACGAAAGTGTGCTAGTTAGTTTTTCTCTTTCTTTATTTTCTCCTTCTCTTTTTAATAAAACATTCGCTCGAGACGATAGAAATTAAGTTTGGGGGTATTTGATCAGTCGAAAATAATGTATTTTTAACATGGAAATTTCCCTATCATTTGCACTCATTTAGAAGTGTTCGGTATTCATATTTCACATATTAGCAAATCAGTCATAAAATATCAGATTGCATGTGTTAGACTTTTAAACCGGCACTTTAAGAGAAATTGACCGCATTTCATGGCATCGCATCATTTCTGTATTTGCGCAACACTTGTCTTGAGTCTGTGCAGGAAATACGGAAGAAAAGCAAAAGAGCTGATCAAAAAAATACGCCAACTAAATCAATTCAGATCTGGTAGCAATGCAGAAGGAATTATACAAATCAATACATCAAAAGAAGGCCCAACAATCATCATAAGACTGTACCAGAAAGTGCAAGGCCCAAGACTATAACATGGCCGCGGATCCGCGGCATGGTCTTGCTAAGGCCGCGGATCCGCGGTGGGCCCAGGGAATTAGTTCCCCAATTTCAGTGCAAAATTCTCACAGAGGAGCCCACATTCATTTCCAATATGTAAAATTCCATAATTCTCCAGAAGCTACTGCCAGATCAGCAAAGAAGATTAGGGAAGGCTAATCCTAATTAAGCTCCTAATTAATCCTCTTCTAGAAGCTCCTCCTAACTAATCACATCTAGAAGCTTCTTCCCTAACTAACTTTTGGAGGGAAATTTGAATTTCCTCAACAAACTTTAGGAGGGAAACTTAGAATTTGAAATTCTAGATCTAGGGTTAGTTATCTATAAATAGGAACCTTGACCTAGGGTTAAAGGCTAATCAATAACCATTGGTTCATTCTACACCATTTTCTTCCACAAGTCTCGTGACAAGGCTTGTGCGAAACCCTAACCCTAATTCCACTCCAAATCCAAGATCTTGAGTACCAAATCAAGTGAGAAGCCTTCAACCTTTTAGGAGCCGAGCCGATCTTCAATCGGGCAAGTGATCCAAGCCGATCCGCGATCCATGGAGACGAGCGAAGCCAAATCGACGATCAAGTTCTTCCTCTTGTAGTTCTTGAGCGAATGTAACTAAATTGTTGATATAAATAAAATGTGAATTTCTTTTATCTTGCTTTCTTTTAATTCTTGCATCATGATTAGATCTCAATTTGTAATTGTTGTTCTTGTTGTGATGTTTGAGTAAAACTCCGCTCGTGGAGGAATCGAGACGATTGTAGAATGATGATGTAACAAATCTTAATACGATTTTTAAGTCCTACGAGTCTTGTAAACCCTAGCAAGTTCAAGAATCGATGACCTAGTTTCGTAGCGATGCTTTCTTGATTGTGATCGCTCGAAATTAGGGATCTACGATCGTTTCTTGAATTTACTAGAGGCTAGAATATGAATGATATCAATGAAAGAACAAGAGATAAGATGAAACCCTAGTTTCACAAGAAGTCTCTAATTCTCATCGATCATCATCAATCTAGTATCAATTCATCGAAGGATAAGAATACGTAATTGTAAGATTACATCACATCTATAGATCCGATCGATTCCTACTAGCCTCATTTCGATTTTTGATATTTGGTTTGGAAAAATCAACAAACGATCAATTCTTGATTCTATCTTTTTAATGCTTTCTTAGATCTAGATTTTCTCTTTCTTGAATTGCAATTACAAATCTTGAATTGTTTGTTTTCTTTTCATTAAAGTTTCAACTCATCTAAATCGAAAGACGAACGATTACACTTTCCCGGTGGACGATCCGCACTCACTAACAATCTACATCCGACACCGTAGTTGATTGCGGTCAAATAATTTTTGGTTGTGATTTCTTTACTATTTTCATACTACACATCAAGAATTCTTTTCAATCAGCGCTACCGTGGACTTACTGTGGTATCAGAGCTTCACCATTAAGCTATACTAACTTGTGCTAACACGTTTAAAACATCGATCGAACGGATTTCGCAAAACTACAATTTTCAGCACACAAGTTTCTGTCGATTTTTTTAAGGGCCTAAAAATAATTTTACATATCACAGAAAAGCGTGCAGGGTTTTTTAAGCACACTGGACAAATTTGGACACGTGTTCCTACAAGATCACCGCGGATCCGCGATCAAACCTAAGGTTTGACCGCGGAACCGCGGCTCTTTTGAGGGAACAGTGCATCAATTTTTCCCAGTAGGCTTTATTTGGAAATTTTGGGTTTTTGGTATATTCTTTTGGGCCCAGTTTTTATTACTGTACACTAGTTGTATGTGGGGCCCACTTCGGAAAATTTAGTCGATCGAAATTTTAAATTTGTTAGTATGCAGTATTTACATTATATCTCCGACCGGGAATGTCATTGATCGGTAGACCGCGTCTGATTGCTATAGTTCTTTTAGACAGGTTCGCGAACGTGACATTCGCGTTGATGTTCTGTGTTGTGCTGTGATGTTGCGTATATGTCGTGGTGGATAGCAGGGTGCAATGATAGTGCAGTTTGGATTTATTTGTATATTTGTTATTGCGGGGCGAGCGTCCAACATGTGGACTGCCGTCACTGCCTGTTGTATAATATTCTTTTGGGGCACGACCGGGTCGAGGTCGATGTACCCGTTGTATATTTTTTATTTATGTACTAGGTTTATCCCGCGAAGGAGTGCACGGATAGCCGGGTTCTGGAGGGCAACGGGTCCGTATCTCATGGCTTTGAGAGGCAAAGGGACCTTACTCTAGAATTGGCAGACTGTTCGCCGCAATCGTAGGGGGTACAGTTTGACCCAAGGAGGGGTGCTCAATTTACCGGATTCCGTGAAGTGCCGGGTTTTCCATTCACTATGCTGTGGGGACTACCTCGCTTCAGGTTTTGGTGGGTAACTTGCCGCACCCGTAGGGGTCTAGGTTTCATTGCACAGGCTATCCACACGACCAGGGGAACGTCGGGTTTCAGCAGCGGATCTGTGAAACTCGGGGATCCCAGATTAACTTATTGTTCTGTGATGCTTATTACTTTTCTGTAATGTTGCATATTATCACGCCTGGAGCGATTATTGTATATTGGTATATATACTATTAGATGTTGTATATGTTTTACACTCGCGCTAGTCCATCCCCCGCTCTGTCGTTAGTTAAGCAACCTAACGGGTGATGACGGGACCCAGTGGCGAATGCGGATGGCATATACGTACATTATATTTTCGTTCTTTTCTGGTGTGATTGATTGATGGGACTGCATTGATTCTTATCAATGCAAAGATAAAACAAACCTATATTTGATGTTGTTGGAACAAATTTTAAAAAGGTGTTATTACAAAGATGTTTCCTTTTGTTTTGCATAGTGATATTCAGTTAGAATATCCTGCACCTCATTCGACGAGGCAAGGGCCTAGATCCCTTCACCGGGAGTGACCCCTTGGGCAGAAGTTTACATCAGGGTGATAACTTCAATATAGTCGATTACAAGTTGCTTTGCATTGCGGTATTCAGTTGGAATATCCTACACCTCATTCCATGAGGAAAGAGCCGAGATCCCTTCACCGGGAGTGACCTCTTTAGCAAAAGGTTTTCGTCACTATATTTTTATAAAAAGCATCAGGTTCCTTCAACGAAACCAAGTTCATTACGTTAAAGGTTTTTCGCCAAAACCAGCCGTAGCCCTCCGTCATTTCTTATGGATGGTCAGTAGTATTCAAGCTATGTTTGTTGGCCCTTAGTCAAGGCATAGTGTTTGGTAGCTGCTGGGTATTCATTTGTAGCATAGATAAATGCGTTGGTTTGGGACAGTCGTATTACTTTATTGGACCTTATTCATGTGTATGTACGGGTGGGTTCAAATCAACCCGGACAATGACGGGAAGAACTTGACATGTGACTTATGATTTGTTGGCCCTTAGTCAAGGTCATAAGAGCATGGGGCAAAAATCACATCGGGAGTTTCAAACATACAGGAAACTTGCCAGGCATGCGCATACCTTCTGGAGTGTGATAACTTGAGTGGCTTCCATCAAGTTATCATGCGATGATAGTTGGATCCTGATTCTCACTGATGAGTTAGGTTACTCTTCGGGTGATCTCGACTAATTCTTGTTTCAGGTTTAGAGGAGAATTTGAGATTACAGTGGGAGGTTTCCTGATTAGATAATTGATAACCATTCTGATCTAGGTTAGAGTGCACGCAGAGTGTTTCTTTTCTCTCTCTCTTTGGCACCGACCTTTGACCGACCCTATGACTCAGTGACCAAGTTGACCGAACCTTCTTAAAATACTGGCTTTTGGATTGTCCGAGTTGCATAAGTCATTGCCGCTCCTTCTTTTACCCTTTATATTTCTCAGAACACCCTGTGTCACTGCGGATATTCACTTCCATTGGATAGATCCATCGTATGGTTATATACAAACTCGAAGGGACTTCTTCGAGGATGGATCCAGGTTCAGGAGAAATAGAATTTCTTTATTCAGTTGTCGTTTTTTATCACCATCTTTCAGGTTGCGAGGGCTCCTTGGTTTAGGAGAGTACACCTATTACGCTTATTGGATAGTCTTATTCCAAACCATAGGCAGGTGCCAAAAGGTAGGGAATGAAGAAAACCAATTAGCCTAAGTAGGGTGTACAGAAGGTAATATCTAAAGACAAAATAAAAGGAATTAGAAAGAAGGCATAGTAAATTGCGACTGTTATCATTCACGACCAAACCGCGTACTTCATCGCTACTCCTATTTAACCTTTACTTTTTCCCCAGTTCGGGAGAAATAGAATAATGTATTATTCAGATTGTCTTTTATCATCAACTTCTCTCGTGTTGTGAGTACTCCTAGGATTAGGAGGGTACACCTATTATGCTTACTGGATAGTCTTCTTCCAAATCATAGGATGGTGCCGAACGGTAGGGAAGGAAGAAAACCACTTAGCCTAACGATGGTGTGCAGAAGGAAATGACTAAAGACAAATAAAGGGATTTAGAAAGATGGTAAAGAAATATACAGTTATAATCATGAATTGAATTATGGAAGAGGCATTACTATGAATACCCGGATACCCCTACGAAACATTATTTTGTTTCAGTGCATTGTTAATGGAAAACTGATTTCCCGATTAGATACTTACTCCAAGGTATGTATTTACTAGGTTTCATTCTCATATCTGTACGGTTTTACAGATGATGAGTGGGAGTAAGTTATTGGGAATTAGGTGATCATCCTCATTATATCGGAATTCGTTGTAATTGGTGATATTTGAGGAAATCACCTGGGTACAGTTTTCAACCTACGATGCACAGGTTTTGAGTTATTCAAACTCAGCGGAGTTATACAGAGTATTGTATATTGTCCAATGTCCATCAGGACAAAGGGGTACATCCTCATACTATGTTCTGTTTACTTGTGACTTCTCTAGTTTTTTGACAAGTGTTTTGTAGAAATACAATGTCTAAATTTTGAGAAGTTGTGGGTATAGGAATAAAGTTGAGAACCAGGTATCGCAAGTATCGGGATCCTTTAAAGAGATTGAGGATGTAGATCCTTGTGATTGGTATTCAGATGATAGTAATGGTTTTGAGAAACTTGTTTCTCTTTCTGGTTACTCATAATTGGCTGCATTCCTAAGTTGAGTAATGCTGATTAGCCTCTCTCCATTTAGTTGATATACACCGGAGACAGCTGCATGATTTGAATCTGGTTCCAATTAAATTAGTGCCTATGTTTCTATATTGGATATAGAATAGTTCATATCTTAACGATGTTAAGATACGGGGAGTTGTCCAGCTTATGCTTAAAACCAGACACTGGATAAATAAATGCATGTTTCTGTAATGGCAGTTTGTGGGTTGACCCTAGCTTTGACGAGGGTTGACATTTCTACCATTTGGAAGATCAATAGTGATATTGTTCTTGACTCGCCACAGTTTTATTAAAATGGAATTTTTCAGAAAATAGTAGTGGGAGTATGGTAGAATTGGAAGTGATTCCAGAACCGCAAACGATTACGAAAAATTTAATAGGACCCATATATTCAATCAGATTTGACATTCCAATAGCCACTCCGCAGATATGGTGGGTAACCTCAGACACCCGAGAGGTACTCCGGCAGCCTCAAGGACGGCGACAGGGAGGTTCTTGTTTACCCAGACTTGACACTACTGTTGTTCAAGACTATGAGACCCGGCAAGAGGATAAGTATAACGTCGCTCTAAACTAGCTTTAGAAGTGTACGTAGATATTATTCTGCCAGAGAGTTATCGTAGTCAGTGGGAGCAGCGGAAGCATAGTAGGCAAGTAGCTTATGTCTATTTATAGACTTAAGGAGATATAGCGGAGATAAGATCATCTAATTTTGATGTGACAGTCATAGGTTTGACCTCATCAAAATAAGGGATAGATCTGTTAAAAAGGTAGTAGGGTGTGATGTCCTGGTATTTGGATGACATACACAGAGTAGCAAGTAAAATTCCTATACTTCAATCGGTCGTACTTTGGTCGTCACACAGTTGTTTCTTCAGAAAGGATATGGATGTAATATCAGACATTCTGGTTACTAGATCTACGGTTTTAGATCTAGATTTGGGTAGTTTCCCAATGTGGGTACTTTGACAGTATTCTAATTGTATTTTAGAATAGATGACTCCTGGCATGGTGGTATACCTACAGGTGATGGAGTCACCCTCTCTAAAGGTGTCTTACAGACTAAAGGAGAGAGGGATGTACATGATTGGCAGATCACTTGCTTAGGCAATTGAGTCGATCATGAGATGTCAAGTACCACACCAGATGTAGTTTTGGCACTTGATGCGATAAGTTTATATTAATCCAATCGTGGAGAAACATAAGGAAGCAGTTTTAGAACATAAGTGTTTGTTCTACGGATATGATGATGGCAGCCTCATTCGGGAGACGATTATCATTCCAGGCTTCCAAGGTGACATGGATGACAGAGTGATTGTCACAGTTATAGTTTTTCCTCTGACGAGGGATAGTATTATGGACAGGTGGTACAAGAGGATACTGTGGGAGGCATGGTGCCGGATACTGATTAGGTTCAGTTGTCGATACAGTCTAAGAAGTTTGAATTTAGAGTTCATTTATGAACTAGGTCCCTTCAGATATTCAGACATATTCTAAGACAGGTATTACTCGATTCGGGAGATAGCTTTCTCCGAACTTGAGATTAAGAGAGACATAGAAAGAAACATCAGGGCGGATCCACTCACTGAGGCTATTTCTCGAACACAAGAGTTTTATAAACTAGCTTTGTGAAACTGATTAGTAGAGGAGTTGGATGTTCGGTATCACACGGGCTGTGAGTATGCGACATCGCAATAATTAGCGTTGAGTGCAAGTGGGAGATTGTTGGAGATAGTGCCCTCAAAGTCAATTGTTGGATCGCAGGTACGTGATTGCAATGATTGAGGCAGGACCTATACCGATATGACAGTCTTACTCAAGATGATAGTATGCTATCTGGTTTGTCTTTATCATCGTATACAAGCTTTAGTTCACTATTTCATGATGATAGAGCGCATAGGATTCTTGCTTGACTACCAGCAGTATGATGGCGATCATATCCGTGGGAGCTTGGGTCTGTAAGCACATCCTTAAAAGTGTCCCTAGTCGTGGGTGTAAGTCCATGCTACCTCTCGCGGTACTTAGGGGCTTGCGGAATTTGATGAAAAACAATTTTCTAGAGGCGGTAACATGGACTCAAAACGCATCTTTGTTAAACTATCTACCTAACAACCTAACTAGGAGTTGTTAACTACTCGGTTAGGGGGTTATACATTTCTTTCTTGAACTCCTTCGTCTTCAACTCTCGATGGTGTACGGATCGGCTTCACCCCGTCGTCTCCTTGCGCCGAAGATCGATCCACCAGAAAGCTTCTACCTTTGGCTTCTTCTTCGAGCTTTGAAGAAACTAGTTCACTCGGTTTGCTAAACCTAGTGAACTAGAGTGAGTAGAGGAGAGTGTGTTGGGATTTTTCTCTATGGTTCTTGCTTCTCAACTCATGAGACAAATGAACCATAGACTAGAGAGAGGGAGAGCAAGAGAAAGAGAGTGAGAGCTCAAGCTAGAGAGAGAGTGGAAATGAGAGAATGTGTAAGACTTTTCTCTCTTGGCTCTCATAATCCAAAGTCATCATAACAAAAATACCAATCAAGTATTATGTGATGGTTCAAGTTAAAATAGACATATCATTTCATGCACTCATTTTGCACAAGATAAACAAGCAAGCAAAAGTCTTTACCATGAAATGATAGCTATTGTCATGATGATGGTCAACTAGTCCAACCTAGTCAACCGGTCAACAAAGTCAACAAGTTAACAAAGTCAACCCCTCAACAACCATGTGACTATAATACTTAATTAATATTATTGTTAATTATATTTCATATTCTCATTAGGGTTTAGCAAAAAGTCAATAGTCAACAGTTAACAATCAACAACCCTAATGAGAATCCTCTGCCTCTGTCTCTCCGTCAACTGTGCATACACACCCGCATCCGCGTTCCGAGGAACACGGATACATACTAGATAAAACCAATCCCAAAAAGTACACTAGGATCTGGCTTAAACCAAAGCCCGCTAGTGTTAACTGTCCGGACACTAAACGTGCACAAGTGCACGGATGTGACCGAACCCTGTCGCAAAGCCATGCGACCTGTCGCAAAACCATGCGACTTCTACTCTTTTGCCTAAAGGCGAATAGCTTTCTGTGTGGGACTCTAAAGACTCGACACTACGCTGGCAGTGGGTTTAACCACAGACCGCAAGCGGCACTAGCTGTGCGTAACGGCCCCCAGGTAGATGCCGACAAGAAGACTGACGAGGTGAAACCCATCTGAACTCCTACTGTGCCTGAATGTAACAGTCTCCGTACAGTCCGGTCTGTTCGTCTGATACATCGCATGGCAGGCATAGGGGGTGGTGAACGTCAGTCCCCTATTAGTGTTACAAGTCGCGTCGGAGTGAAGCCCAGAACACCCTGAGATAACACTGGAAACCTACCAGTATATCTCGCTTGCCCTGGCCAGGGACTACTCGTGTAATGGCTCTCCTAGACACAGTGCGATGTCAACCCCCAATACTGGGAGAGACGAATCCTGTCTAACCGTCACTGCCTCCAAATGCTTCGGGACTGCACCCAACTACTACCTGTTTGCACGACTCCTTTGAGCCGTGGTAGGGTAGTAATCAAAGTACAGTGGGAACACACTCGAGGCGAAGTGACAGTGTCAAGTCCGCGGACTAAGCTGTACTCATGTCACCTGGGAACTGATAACCGACGATAGGTATAATACCAACCAATCAGTTCCCGACGAGTCCTGTCCAGTGTACTCGTAACCCAACGAGCACCCGCATACTATCTCAAGTACGACGTACTGACGGCTGTGGGACAGACCGTCTCCCACACTTGGATGAGAAGCGCATACGCTGGTCTACTCCGGAGTATCGATGCCCTATCTCGATAGTCCTGCGACTAGGGACCTGTATAAGGATGTGCTTATGGATTACCCAGCCCCCACGAGTGTGACTGCCATTACAACGCTGGTAATCAAGCAAAGATCCTAAGGGTTCCACTAATGCGTATAGGTGATATAATAAAATAAACACATGTACACATTGAAGTTGAAACAAACCAAGTAGCATACAACCATTTTGAGTAAGATTGTCAATACAAGGTGAATATCCCAAGCTTCCATTAAGTAATATACATACTAGTATGATACAGTAATGGCCTCTAGGGCATATACACTAACAATCTCCCACTTGCACTAAGGCCATGTACTGGCGTATCGAAGACCTATCATCTCGATCAGCCGCTCGAACTGAGTCTGGAGTAGGGCCTTCGTGAGTGGATCTGCAATGTTATCTTCTGAATTTACTCTCTTTACCTCGATCTCCCGGCGATCAATGATCTCCCTGATCTGGTGGAACCGCCTCAAAATGTGCCTGGACTACTGATGGGACCTGGGTTCTTTTGCTAAAGCTATAACGTCGTTGTTGTCGCAATACAGCGGTATTGGATCAACAATGGTAGGAACCACCTGAAGTTCCGTGAGGAACTTCTTCATCCAGACAGCTTTCTTTGCGGCATCGCAAGCAGCTATGTACTCCGCTTCCATAGTTGAGTCAGCAACGGTCTCCTGCTTGGAACTCTTCCAGCAAACCGCCCATCCATTAAGGGTAAAGACATATCCCGACATGGACTTGGAGTCATCCTTGTCACTCTGGAAGCTGGAGTCAGCAAACGCCTCGATCTGGAGGTCTTTTCCGCCATACACCAAGAACATCTCATTAGTCCTTCTCAGGTACTTGAGAATGTTCTTTACTGCTATCCAGTGTTTCTCCCCTGAGTCCGACTGATACCGGCTTACAACGCTCAATGTGTATGCCACATCTGGTCTGGTACATAACATCGCATACATTATAGAGCCTACCGCAGAAGCGTAGGGTATAATAGACATGCGATCCCTTTCCAAATCAGTCTTGGGAGACAACTCTTTGGAGAGGGTGATCCCGTGACAAGCCGGTAATTTACCACGCTTGGAATCTTCCATACTGAATCTTTTCAGTATGGTGTCAATGTACCTGGACTGTGAAAGTCCCAACATCCTTTTAGATCTATCACGATAGATCTGGATCCCCAGAATGTAGTTAGCATCGCCCAGGTCTTTCATGGAGAACCTCTGCGACAAGAATCCTTTGACTGACTGTAGCATAGGAATATCATTTCCTATTAGCAGAATGTCATCCACGTACAAGACGAGAAATACCACAGTTATCCCTACAATCTTACTGTAGATGCATGGTTCTTCTGGGTTTTTGATAAAGTCGAATTCCTTGACAGTATCATCAAAGCAAATGTTCCAACTCCGCGATGCCTGCTTCAGTCCATAGATGGACTTGAGCAACTTGCACATTTTACCGTTGCTCCCACTCTGAATGAATCCTTCCGGCTGATCCATATAGACGCACTCTTCTAAATTTCCATTTAGAAAAGCCGTCTTTACGTCCATCTGCCAGATCTCATAATCGTGAAAAGCAGCAATGGCAAGAAGGATCCGAATGGATTTCAGCATAGCTACCGGAGAAAAGGTCTCGTCATAGTCCAAACCAGGTCTTTGACGAAAACCCTTTGCAACGAGCCTAGCTTTATAGGTTTCAACCTGCCCATCTACACCAATCTTCTTTCTGAAGATCCATTTGCAGCCTACGGGTTTTACCCCTTCTGGAGCAAAGTCCAAAGTCCAAACTTTGTTGGTGTACATGGACTCCATTTCGGTCCGCATTGCATCCAGCCATTTTACCGAGTCACCGCTCTGAATGGCTTGCTGGAAGCTAGTAGGCTGACCATAATCCATGGTGCAATCCTCTCTATCCCCGTCTATGAGAAAACCGTAGTATCTCTCGGGCGGATGAGACTGCCTACTACTCCTGCGGAGTGGCGCAGGAATGTCCGGTTCTCCTGAAACTACTGGCTCTTCCAAGCTTTCAGTAATAGCTTGTGGTTCTGGAATTTCTTCCAGTTCTATTGCGCTCCCACTTATCTGGTTTTCCAAAAACTCAGTTTCCAAGAAGCGGGCATGTTGAGAAACAAAAACTTTTTGTTCCTCTGCAGAATAGAAAAGATACCCCCTGAAGTTCTTTGGGTATCCCACAAACATACACTGTACTGAACGTGCCTCGAGCTTTTCCACATGCTGCTTCTTTACAAAAGCTGGACATCCCCATGTCTTAAGATACTTAAGACAGGGTTTCTTCCCACTCCACATCTGATATGGGGTGGTAGGCACAGTCTTGGTTGGAGCTTTGTTCAAAAGATATGCGTTGTTTCTAGTGCATACTCCAGAAAGATCGCGGTAACTCAGCCTTACTCATCATGGAACGAACCATATCCAATAAGGTTCGATTCCGCCTTTCCGATACACCGTTGTGTTATGGTGTGTATGGAGGAGTACGCTGAGAGAGAATTCCATTCTCTTTTAAGTAATCCAGAAACTCGGCACTCAAGTATTCTCCACCTCGATCAGATCTCAGTGTCTTAATACTTTTGCCTGTTTGTTTTTCAACTTCATTCTTGTATTCCCGAAATTTCTCAAAGGCCTCGGATTTGTGCTTCATTAAGAAGACATGTCCATACCTAGAGAAATCATCTGTGAAAGTAATGAAGTATGAATAACCGCTTCGTGCATGTGTAGACATTGGACCACACACGTCACTGTGTATAAGTCCCAAGAGCTCGCTTGCTCTTACTCCGTGTCCAGTGAACGGAGTCTTTGTCATCTTTCCAATGAGACAGGATTCACAAGTGGCATAAGACTGGTACTCGAACGGATCCAAGTATCCATCTTTATGTAACTTAGTCAATCTTCTCTCATTGATGTGACCCAGTCTACAATGCCATAAGAAAGCCTGATTTAATTCCGGAGACTTTCCTTTAAGTGTGTTCTGGACACTGAATATCTGAGCTTGATTCAATACGTATATACCGTTATTTAATGTACCTGACCCAATCGGAACTTGATTTAGGTGGATGTTTAGTACATCGCTTACAAAAGTAAAATCATATCCTTCCCTAGAAAGTAAGGATACAGATATGATATTACAAGTCGCACCTGGTACATACAAACAGTCACGCAGAATCAATATTTGCCCAGTTGTCAGTCCAAGGTGATATTCCCCTACGGATTCAGCATCCATGCTCATTCCGTTAGCAACCCTGAGAGTCATATCACCTTTCCTGATAACCCTGAGAGTCATATCACCTTTCCTGATAACCCTACGATTTCTCAAAGCCTGTAACGAATTACAGATATGAGATCCTGATCCGGTATCCAATACCCAGGAAGTAGGGTTAACTGACATACAGTTCTCAATCACTAACACACCCGAAACCGAAGTCACAACATGCTTCGAATTCTGGCTACTGGCTTTGCTATCCCTGCAATCCTTCTGCTAATGTTCATTCTCACAACAATAGGAACGTCCTTCTTTCACTACATCCATTCCCGAAACTTTTGCCCTTCTCTTTCCTTCTACTTTCCTGGTTTCCTTCAGGGTAGAAGGTAGAGACTGTAGAATCAAGTCAGCTCTTGACCCGTTCTTCAACATGGTCTTCAGGTCCGTGAGCTCAAAATAGCTGGTCTTTGCAAGGACGTTGTCCCTTGCAGATGACCCGATAGCCAACCTCGCTTGAAGAAATTCGTTCGAGGTCTCATATCTTGCGATACGAGATTGCTCTCCATATAAATCTTTGTTATGGAGGAAGATAGAAACTAAGTCCATCTTCTCGTGCTGCCTCTGGTCTGCACCATCAACTGAGGCTAACACGAGGCACTTGGCTTTCGCACATTCCTTTTCCGATGTCCTATGGATATCAATATCCGTGACAGGGGAAACTGGACCTGAGACGGCAGGGGTTGGATTAGTCAAGGTGTGTCCCAGTTTGTCATAGGCAATGGACATCTGGACAGACCTTTGCCAATCAAGACAGTCAGATTCAGTCATTTTATTATCTAGATGTAACCAAGGTGTGGTCACAGGGTCGCTGCAATTAAGAGAGAGAGAAGAAAACACTCAGCATGATGCTCTTGCAAGTTTAGATTGGTTTTTAATTTATCTAAACTGGATGGCTCCCACTGTCTCTCGATTCCCTCCTCAAACCACAAAGGAAGAATTAGTCGGGATCAATTTCACCGTACAATACTTGCTTAACCGTTCAGCCAGGCCAGTGTCGGTACTTCGAGGGAGGTTTTCCAACGCTTTCGCGAAGTTCCTTAATTTAAGAACCCCTTTTCCCTGGGGGCGTAGCCCCGCTAACACCTTTGTAGACACCTAGTAGGTTTATAGCATTGATCGTTAAGTGAGAAAGTTTCCGAGGAGTAGCATATACTCACAGTAGGATCGGGATCCAAATATCATCGCGTGACAAAACTAAAGGAATCCTACCAGAATCATCACACTCCAAATGGTATGCATCGCTAGCAAGTTTCAGTACTTATGAAACACCCGATGTGGATTTTTGCCCCATGCTCTTATGACCTTGACGAAGGTCAACAAATCATAAGTCACATGTCAAGTTCTACCCGTTATTGTCCAGGTTAATTTGAACCCACCCGTATATACCCTTGACGAAGGTCAACAAGGTAATACGACTGTCCCAAACCAATGCATCTATCTATGCTACACATGAACACCCAACAGCTACCAATTACTATGCCTTGACGAAGGTCAACAAACATAGCTTGAATACTATTGTATATTCATATGAAACGACGGAGGGCTACGAATGGTTTTGGCGAAACCGTGAACGTAGTGAACTTGATATAATCGAAGGAACAAGATAGCTTTTAAATGGAGTGGCTCAAGCTCCGCATTTAAAAGTTGGTTTTTCAAAAGAACCGAGTGGTTTTTCGAAAGTGTTCCAACGACTTTTACTTGGTTTATTTTCTTGCATTAGTTCTTTTAATGCGTCCCATCATTTAATCCTACCATTGCAGAAAACAACCAAATTATGGCGTACACTTATGCCATTCGCATTCGCCACGGGGCCCCGTCATTACCCGTTAGGTTACTTAACTAACGACAGAGCGGGGGCTGGGCTAGCGCGGCTGTAAAACATAAGCAACGCCTAAATAATATCATATATAGATATATTGCAATGACAGCCATTTCAGATCACAGATGAACACATTGGATATACTAAGAACCCGCAGTTCGTACGAGCCTGTAACGAAAAGCAGATTACACGGTCGCGGTGAATAGCCAATACCCCACCCAAGACCCCTACCGGTGCGGCAAACTACCCGCTAAGTACCCGAAGCAAAGCAACCTCCCTCAACACCGTGAGTAGGCCACTCGGCACTTCAGGATACCCGGTAGTTTGTGCACCCCCTCCAAATAATATTATGACGGCTACAACCCCGACTCGGTTGTGCGGCCATACAAATAATATTATATCAATTTACAAATTTACATGAGTTGAAAGAAAAGAAAAAATCTCGTCTCACAACCCCCGGCTATTCACCCGTGACAATCCAATGAAATCATATACACAACCCAACAACATTACATATCACAGATTTGTATAACCCCCACTAATCGACACATAGCGATTAGCAGACGTTCAATACAAATATCACATCACAGATAAATACCCGTCAGCTTAAGTCTTTAGAAACTCGATTAAAATACGGCTTTTAAAGCCCCAAAAATAAATTTTTCTTTCCGGAAAATCTGGGCTGAAAAACATATACCAAAAATTCCAAAATACCCCACAGAACAAACTGCAATGAAGACGATCCACAGAGGAGCTAAATCGGCCGCGGAACCGCGGCAATAGCAAGCTATTGCCGCGTTTCCGCGGCGGTTTGATGAGTTCTCTGGACCGTTTTTCTACAGTAGACTATAAAAAACCCTGAGTCGATTTTTAAAGCATGATTTATTATTTTTACAGCACTTTCAAAATCGACAGCAAGTTTGATTTCCGGGTGTATTTCGCGACTTTTTCTCCGATCCAATTTCTAGTTACTATGCTAACATGTTAGGTAGTGTATAACTAGGCTCGGATACCACTGTAAGTCCATGCTACCTCTCCCGGTACTAACGGGCTTGCGGAATTTGATGAAAAACAATTTTCTAGAGGCGGTAACATGGAGTCAAAACGGATCTCTGTTAAACTATCCACCTAACAACCTAACTAGGAGTTGTTAACTACTCATTTAGGGGGTTATACCTTTCCTTCTTGAACTCCTTCGTCTTCAACTCTCGATGGTGTACGGATCGGCTTCACCCCGTCGTCTCCTTGCGCCGAAGATCGATCCACCCGAAAGCTTCTACCTTTGGCTTCTTCTTCGAGCTTTGAAGAAACTAGTTCACTCGGTTTGCTAAACCTTGTGAACTAGAGTGAGTAGAGGAGAGTGTGTTGGGATTTTTCTCTATGGTTCTTGCTTCTCAACTCATGAGACAAATGAACCATAGACTAGAGAGAGGGAGAGCAACAGCAAGAGAGTGAGAGCTCAAGCAAGAGGGAGAGTGCAAATGAGAGAATGAGTAAGACTTTTCTCTCTTAGCTCTCATAATCCAAAGTCATCATAAGAAAAATACCAATCAAGTATTATGTGATGGTTTAAGTCAAAATAGCCATATCATTTCATGCACTCATTTTGCACAAGATAAACAAGCAAGCAAAAGTCTTTGCCATGAAATGATAGCTATTGTCATGATGATGGTCAACTAGTCCAACCTAGTCAACCGGTCAACAAAGTCAACAAGTCAACAAAGTCAACCCCTCAACAACCATGTCACTATAATACTTAATTAATATTATTGTTAATTATATTTCATATTCTCATTAGGATTTAGCAAAAAGTCAACAGTCAACAGTCAACAACCCTAATGAGAATCCTCTCTGTCTCTCCGTCAACTGTGCATACGCACCCGCATCCGCGTTCCGAGGAACACGAGTACATACTAGATAAAACCAATCCCAAAACGTACACTAGGATCTGGCTTAAACTAAAGCCCGCTAGTGTTAACTGTCTGGACACTAAACGTGCACAAGTGCACGGATTTGACCGAACCCTGTTGCAAAGCCATGCGACCTGTCGCAAAACCATGCGACCTCTACTCTTTTGCCTAAAGGCGAATAGTTTTCTGTGTGGGACTCTAAAGACTCGACACTACGCTGGCAGTAGGTTTAACCATAGACCGCAAGCGGCACTAGCTGTGCGTAACGTCCCCCACGTAGATGCCGACAAGAAGACTGACGAGGTGAAACCCATCTGAACTCCTACTGAACCTGAATATGACAGTCTCCGTACAGTCCGGTCTGTTCGTATGATATATCGCATGACGGGCCTAGGGGGTGGTGAACGTCAGTCCCCTAATAGTGGTACAAGTCATGTCCGAGTGAAGCCCAGAACACCCTGAGATAACACTGGAAACCTACCAGTATATCACGCTTGCCCTGGCCAGGGACTACTCGTGTAATGGCTCTCCTAGACACAGTGCGATGTCAACCCCCAATACCGGGAGAGACGAATCCTGTCCAACCGTCATTGCCTCCAAGTGCTTCGGGACTGCACCCAACTACTGTTAGTGTATATGCCCTAGAGGCCATTACTGTATCATACTAGCTTGTACATTACTTGATGGAAGCTTGGGATATTCACAGTTGTATATACAATCTTGCTCGAAATGGTAGTATGCTACTTGGTTTGTCTCTGCTTTAATATGTGCATGTGTTTCTTTTAGCATATCGCTGATATACATATTAGTAGAGCCCTTAGGATCTTTGCTTGATTACCAGCGTTGTGATGGTGCTCACACTCGTGGGAGCTGGGTGATCTATAAGCACATCCTTATACAGGTCCCTAGTCGTTGGACTATCGAGACAGGGCATCGATACTCCGGAGTAGACTAGCGTATGCGCTTCTCATCCCAGCGTGGGAGACGGTCTGTCCCACAGCCGTTAGTACGTCGTACTTGAGATAGTATGCGGGTGCTCGTTAGGTTATGAGTACACTGGACAGGACTCGTCGGGAACTGTTGGATGGTATTATACCTATCGTCAGTTATCAATTCCCAGGTGACATGAGTACAGCTTAGTCCGCTGACTTGACACTGTCACTTCGCCTCGAGTGTGTTCCCACTACACTTTGATTACTACCCTACCACGGCTCAAAGGAGTCGTGCAAACAGGTAGTTTTTGGGTGCAGTCCCGAAGCACTTGGAGGCAGTGACGGTTAGACAGGATTCGTCTCTCCCGGTATTGGGGGTTGACATCGCGCTGTGTCCAGGAGAGCCATTACACGAGTAGTCCCTGGCCAGGGCAAGCGAGATACACTGGTAGGTTTCCAGTGTTATCTCAGGGTGTTCTGGGCTACACTCCGACACGACTTGTACCACTATTAGGGGACTGACGTTCACCGCCCCCTAGGCCCGCCATGCGATGTATCAAACGAACAGACCGAACTGTACGGAGATTGTCACTAACAGGCTCAGTAGGAGTTCAGATGGGGTTCACCTCGTCAGTCTTCTTATCGACATCTACCTGGGGACCGTTACGTACAGCTAGTGCCTCTTGCGGTCTGTGGTTAAACCCACTGCCAGCGTAGTGTCGAGTCTTTAGAGTCCCACACAGAGAGCTATTCGCCTTTAAGCAAAATGAGTAGAGGTCGCATGGTTTTGCGACAGGGTTCGTTCACATCCGCGCACTTGTGCACGTTTGCTGTCCGGACAGCTTATACTAGCGGGCTTTGGTTTAAGCCGGATCCTAGTATATGATTTGGGATTGGTTTTTCTCATTGTATTCGTGTTCCTCGGATCACGAATACGGGTGTGTATGCACAGTTACTTGAGACAGAGGGAGAGGACTTTGATTAGGGTTAATGACTATTGTTATTTTATTAACCCTAATGCTTATGTGGGTATTATGGTTAATTGATATTAGTTTAATATAATTGTGCATGGTTATGGTTGTTGACCATTTGACCTCCTTGACTTGTTGACCTAGGTTGACACTTTGACCATCATCATTTCATTTGGAAGATACTCTTTGATCCTTGCAATTTGCATTAAAAATGAAATGATAATGGTCATGTCTTGATTAACCATGGCAATTATCTAGCTAATTATCTAATTACAATAATTCACACATATATGAGAGAATGCTTCATATTTTCTCTCATTCTATTATTTTCTTTCTCTCCCTTGTTCTTCCTCTCCCCAAGCTCTCCCCTCTCATGTGTTGAGAAACACTTGAGCTTGAGAAAACCCTTTCTTGATAATCTCTACTTTCATGTAGGGTTCAAGGACTAGCACTTCTTGCACCCTAGTTACTTCTAGCTTGGTGTTGAAGCCAAAGGTCGAGGCTTTCGGGTGGATCTTTCTTCGACGTGAGTAGACGACAAAGGTGACCTCCTTCGACCACTCCAAGGAGCAAGGAGAGAAGGACATAAAGCCCAAGGTATAACCTTTCTAGCACTTAGCTAGTTTCTAGTTAGCTTTAGCTTGTTTTTGTTTAGCAAAGATCCTTCATAGTCTAGTCCATGTTGCCTAAGTTCATAAAAATTAGATTTTTATTCCGTTTTCCGCCTCCCCGCAAGTACCGGGGTGGGCAACGTGGACTTACAGTGGTATCAGAGTCTAACTAAACATAAACTAGCTAGGTAGTAGAGTGTATCGAAGTTCGAATCGGAAAAATCGAAAAATCGAGTTTTCAAAACCCTAAGTTTCTGTTAAATTTTTTTCTGTTCAAAACAAAATAAATCATACTCCAAAAATCATCTCAGGGTTTTGTGAAGAAAGCCACCAAAAACGATCCAGTGATTCGACTAAAGTGCCGCGGTTCCGCGGCAATAGCAAGCTATTGCCGCGCAACCGCGGCCGTCTTGGCTCTTCACTGGGTCGAGTTTGGTGCAGTGTATTTCTGGCTTGGTTTTGGGATTTTTAAGATGTTTTATATGTGCCCAGGTTTTCCAGAATAGAAATTTGTTTTTGGGGGCCTATAAATCCGTATTTTTTATCGAACTTCAATACACTTTGACTAAAAGGTTATATCTGTGATGTTTATATGTATTGAACGTCGGCTAATCGCTATATGTCGATTAGTCGGGGTTATACATATCTGTGATCTATGATTGATGATGGTATGTGTATATGAATGGGTAGGATTGTCGCGGATGAATAACCGGGGTGGATGTGAGATGAGTGTTGCTTTTTCTTTCATTCATTGTAATATGTAAATTGATGTAATAATATTATTTGTATGGCCGCGCAACCGGGTCGGGGTTGTAGCCGTCATTGTATAATTCTTTTTACTGTTTTTGCTCCTAGGATAGACCCATGGAGGGAGTGCACAAACTACCGGGTATCTCGAAGTGCCGCGTGGCCTACTCACGGTGTTGAGGGAGGTTGCTTCGCTTCGGGTACTTGGCGGGTAGTTTGCCGCACCGGTAGGGGTCTTGGGTGGGGTATTGGCTATTCACCGTGACCGTGTAATCCGCTTTTCGTTGCAGGCTTGAACGGATTGCAGATTCCTAGTATATCCAATGTATTCATCTGTGATCTGTAATGTCTATCATTGCTACATATTTATATATGATAACTATTTAGGCGTTGCTTATGTTTTACAGCCGCGCTAGCCCAGCCCCCGCTCTGTCGTTAGTTAAGTAACCTAACGGGTGATGACGGGGCCCCGTGGCGAATGCGAATGGCATAACCGTACGTCATATTTTGGTTGTTTTCTGCAATGGTAGGATTAATTGATGGGACGCATTAAAAGAACTAATGCAAGAAAATAAACCAAGTAAAAGTCGATTGGAACACTTTGAAAACCACTCGGTTCTTTTCAAAACTAAACTTTTAAACGCGGAGCTTGAACCACTCTTTTTAAAAGCTATCTCGTTTCATCGATTATATCAAGTTCACTACGTTCACGGTTTCTCCAAAACCGTCCGTAGCCCTCCATCATTTCAGTTAAATATTCGGTAGTATTCAAGCTATGTATTTTGACCTCACGCCAAGGCATAGTGATTGGTAGCTGCCGGATATTTATCTGTTGCATAGATAGAATGCGTTGGTTTGAGACAGTCGTACTGCCATTTTGGCATATGTCAAGGGTAGGTACGGGTGGGTTCAAATTAACCGGGATAATGATGGGAAGAACTTGACATGTGACTTATGACATTTTGACTTCACGCCAAGGTCATAAGAGCATGGGGCAAAAATCCACATCGGGAGTTTCATAAGTACTGAAACTTGCTAGCGCTGCATACCATTTGGAGTGTGATGATTCTGGTAGGATTCCTTCGGTTTTATCACGCGATGATATTTGGATCCCGATCCGACTGTGAGTATATGCTACTCCTCGGGAAAACTCTCACTTAACGATCAATACTATAAACTTAGTAGGTGTCTAGAAAGGTGTTAGCGGGGCTACGCCCTTAGGGAAAAGAGGTTACTTAATTAAGGAACTTCGCGAAAGCGTTGGAAAACCTCCCTCGAAGTACCGACACTGGCCTGGCTGAACGGTTAAGCAAGTATTGTACGGTGAGATTGATCCTGACTAATCCTTTCTTTACGGTTTGAGAAGGGATTCGAGAGACAGTGGGAGCCATCCAGTTTAGACAAACTAAAAACCACTCTAAACTTGCAAGAGCATCATGCTAAAGTGTTTCTTTTCTCTCTCCTAATTGCAGCAACCATTCAACATGACCGGACTTAAGTTATTACTAGATAAAAACATATTGACAGAGCCAAACTACAAAGATTGGCTCAGGAATGTCAAGATGGCAATCACTTACGACAAGCTGGGGTATGTCCTTACCACCAAAGCACCCCCTGTCCCAGGTCCCAAAACCAGTGTCGTAGATAAGGAAATCTACAAGACCTGGGAAATAGATTGCGCGAAGGCCAGATGCCTCGTACTAGCCTCGATGGACAACGAAAATCAGAGGAGGCACGAGAATATGGACCTAGAGTCCATATTTCTTCATACAAAATAACTGTATGGAGAGCAGTCTTGTATCGCAAGATACGAAGTGTCGAAGAAGTTGTTTTCGGCAAGGTTGGCCGTCGGATCATCGGTAGCGGAACACGTGCTTAAGATGATTGGCTACATAGAGGAGCTCGCGGACCTTGGGACCACGTTGGAGAATGAACTCTATACTGATTTGATTCTCCAGTCCCTTCCTTCCACTTACGCCCAGTTTATCCTTAACTTCAACATGCAAGGAAAGGAGGTTGAACTTTCCGAACTTCTGAACATGTTGAGGAGTGCTGAGGGCACCCTATAGAAAAGTCGGGAGACATCCACTTTGTTTGTAGGAGGATCTTCCTCTTCTAGATCCAGGGCGAAAGCCAAGGGTAAAAAGAAGAAAGCCCCCGCCAAACCAAGAGGCGGTGTCGGTAAAGTGGATCCGAAAGGAAAAGGAAAAGCAACAAAGATAGCGGGAAAGCTGGTGGGGAAGGAAGAATGCTTCTATTGTCACAAAAGTGGTCACTGGAAACAGGATTGCAAGGCTTGGAAGGCCAGAACATAGGATTTGAAGCGTGTTGCGGCTTCAGCTTCAGGTGTGTATGTTATTGAAAACTGTCTATCAATAAACTCTACATCCTGGGTATTGGATACCAGATCAGGATCTCATATCTGTAATTCTTTGCAGGCATTGAGAAAGCGTAGAGTTTTGAAGGCAGGTGACATGACCCTCAGAGTTGCAAACGGTGCTAGCATGGATGCTGAGGCCGTGGGGGACTATCACCTGGGATTGTCGGATGGACACTTTTTGGTTTTGCGTAGTTGTTATTATGTACCAAATGCAACCTGTAATATCATTTCTGTATCTTTATTATCTAAAGAAGGTTATGAATTTGCATTTGTAAGTAATGTAGTGAACATTCACCTTAATCAAGTTTTGATTGGGTCAGGTACATTGAACAACGGTATATACGTATTAAACCAACCACAGATTTTCAATGTCCAGAATACACACAAAAGAAAGTCTCCAGAAATCAATAGAACTTTCTTATGGCATTGTAGACTGGGTCACATCAATGAGAGAAAGTTGACTAAGTTACATGCAGAAGCATATTTGGATCCGTTCGAATATCAATCGTATGCAACTTGTCAATCCTGTCTCAAAGGAAAGATGACAAAGACTCCGTTCACTGGACACGGAGTAAGAGCGAGCGAGCTCTTGGGACTCGTACACAGTGACGTGTGCGGTCCAATGTCTACACATGCACGAAGCGGTTATTCTTACTTCATTACTTTTACGGATGACTTTTCAAGGTACGGTTATGTTTTCTTAATGAAACATAAATCCGAGGCTTTTGAAAAATTCCAGGAATATAAGAATGAAGTAGAAAAACAAACAGGCAAAAGTATCAAGGCACTGAGATCTGATCGAGGTGGTGAATACTTGAGTGCCGAGTTCCTGGGTTACTTAAAAGAAAATGGAATTCTCTCTCAGCTTATTCCTCCATACACTCCGCAACATAACGGTGTATCGGAGAGACGGAACCGAACCCTATTGGATATGGTACGGTCCATGATGAGTAACGCTGAGTTGCCGCGATCGTTTTCGGGATATGCGCTAGAATCAGCTGCATACCTTTTGAACCGGGTTCCAACTAAGACTGTGCCTACCACACCATATGAGTTATGGAGTGGGAAGAAACCCTATCTTCAATACTTGAAGATTTGGGGATGTCCAGCTTATGTCAAAAAGCAGCATGCGGACAAACTCGAGGCACGCTCAATGCTGTGCAAGTTTGTGGGATACCCAAAGAACTCCAGGGGGTATCTTTTCTATTACGCAGAGGAACAAAAAGTCCTTGTCTCTCGTAATGCCCACTTTCTAGAACACCAGTTCATAGAAAAAGAATTAAGTAGGAGCGCAATAGAACTGGAAGAAATTCCAGAACTACGAGCTATTACTGAAAGCTTAGTACAACCAGAGGGTTCGAAAGATCAGGACATTCACACGCCACTCCGCAGAAGTAGTAGGCAGTCTCATCCGCCCAAGGGATACTACGGTTTTCTCATTGATGGGGATAGAGAGGATTGCATCATAGATTTTGATGAGCCTACTAGCTTCCAACAAGCCATTCAGAGCGTCGACTCGGTAAAATGGCTGGATGCAATGCGGATCGAAATGGAGTCCATGTACACCAACAAAGTATGGACGTTGGACATTGCTCCAGATGGGGTAAAATCCGTAGGATACAAGTGGATCTTCAAAAGGAAGATTGGTGTAGATGGACAGGTTGAGACCTATAAAGCTAGACTGGTAGCAAAGGGTTTTCGTCAGCGACCTGGTTTGGACTATGACGAAACCTTTTCTCCAGTGGCTATGCTAAAATCCATTCGGATCCTTCTTGCCATTGCTGCCTTCCACGATTATGAGATTTGGCAGATGGACGTAAAGACAGCTTTTCTAAATGGACATTTAGAGGAGTGTGTCTATATGGACCAGCCAGAGGGTTTCATTCAGAGTGGGAGTAGCGGAAAGGTGTGCAAGTTGCTTAAGTCCATTTATGGACTAAAGCAGGTATCGCGGAGTTGGAACATCTGTTTTGATGAGACGGTCAAGGAATTTGGCTTTATCAAAAATCCAGATGAACCATGCATCTATTGTAGATTTGTAGCGAGAACTGTAGTATTCCTCGTTTTATACGTGGATGACATTCTATTAATAAGAAATGATATTCCTATGCTCCAATCTGTCAAGGATTCTTGTCACACAGGTTCTCCATGAAAGACCTGGGTGATGCCTCATACATTCTGGGTATCCGGATCTACCGTGACAGATCCAAGAGGATATTAGGACTTTCACAGTCCAGGTACATCGACACCATACTGAAGAGATTCAGTATGGAAGATTCCAAGCGCGGTAATCTACCGGCTTGTCACGGGATCACCCTCTCCAAAGAGATGTCTCCCAAGACTGATTTGGAGAGGGATCACATGTCTATTATACCCTACGCTTCTGCGGTAGGCTCTATAATGTATGCGATGTTGTGTACCAGATCGGATGTGGCTTATGCACTGAATGTGGTAAGCAGGTATCAGTCAAACCCTGGGGAGAAACATTGGATAGCAGTAAAGAACATTCTCAAGTACCTGAGAAGGACTAAGGAGATGTTCTTGGTGTATGGCGGAAAAGACCTCCAGATTGAGGCCTTTGCTGACTCCAGCTTCCAGAGTGACAAGGATGATTCCATGTCCATGTCGGGTTTGGTCTTTACCCTCAATGGAGGGGCGGTGTGTTGGAAGATCTCCAAACAGGAAACCGTTGCTGACTGGACTATGGAAGCGGAATACATCGCTGCATCTGATGCCGCAAAAGAAGCTGTCTGGATGAGGAAGTTCTTAAGAGAACTGCAGGTGGTTACATCCATTGTTGATCCAATACCTCTGTATTGCGACAACAACGGGGCTATAGCTTTAGCGAAGGAACTCAGGTCCCATCAGAAATCCAGACACATCTTGAGGCGGTATCACCTGATCAGGGAGATCGTGGATCGCCAGGAGATCGAGGTTCGGAGGGTTGCTTCAAAAGATAACACAGCAGATCCATTCACCAAGGCCTTGCCACAGACTCAGTTCGAGCGCCTGATCGAGATGATAGGTCTTCGATACGCCAGTACATGGCCTTAGTGCAAGTGGGAGATTGTTAGTGTATATGCCCTAGAGGCCATTACTGTATCATACTAGCTTGTATATTACTTAATGGAAGCTTGGGATATTCACAGTTGTATATACAATCTTGCTTGAAATGGTAGTATGCTACTTGGTTTGTCTCTGCTTTAATATATGCATGTGTTTCTTTTAGCATATCGCTGATATACATATTAGTAGAGCCCTTAGGATCTTTGCTTGATTACCAGCGTTGTGATGGCGCTCACACTCGTGGGAGCTGGGTGATCTATAAGCACATCCTTATACAGGTCCCTAGTCGTTGGACTATCGAGACAGGGCATCGATACTCCGGAGTAGACTAGCGTATGCGCTTCTCATCCCAGCATGGGAGACGGTCTGTCCCACAGCCGTCAGTACGTCGTACTTGAGATAGTATGCGGGTGCTCGTTAGGTTACGAGTACACTGGACAGGACTCGTCGGGAACTGTTGGATGGTATTATACCTATCGTCAGTTATCAGTTCCCAGGTGATATGAGTACAGCTTAGTCCGCTGACTTGACACTGTCACTTCGCCTTGAGTGTGTTCCCACTACACTTTGATTACTACCCTACGACGGCTCAAAGGAGTCGTGCAAACAGGTAGTTTTTGGGTGCAGTCCCGAAGCACTTGGAGGCAGTGACGGTTAGACAGGATTCGTCTCTCCCGGTATTGGGGGTTGACATCGCGCTGTGTCCAGGAGAGCCATTACACGAGTAGTCCCTAGCCAGGGCAAGCGAGATACACTTGTAGGTTTCCAGTGTTATCTCAGGGTGTTCTGGGCTACACTCTGACACGACTTGTACCGCTATTAGGGGACTGACGTTCACCGCCCCCCTAGGCCCGCCATGCGATGTATCAGACGAACAGACCGGACTGTACGGAGAGTGTCACATACAGGCTCAGTAGGAGTTCAGATGGGGTTCACCTCGTCAGTCTTCTTATCGACATCTACCTGGGGACCGTTACGTACAGCTAGTGCCGCTTGCGGTCTGTTGTTAAACCCACTGCCAGCAAAGTGTCGAGTCTTTAGAGTCCCACACAGAGAGCTATTCGCCTTTAGGCAAAATGAGTAGAGGTCGCATGGTTTTGCGACAGGGTTCGTTCACATCCGCGCACTTGTGCACGTTTGCTGTCCGGATAGCTTATACTAGCGGGCTTTGGTTTAAGCCGGATCGTAGTATATGATTTGGGATTGGTTTTTCTCATTGTATTCGTGTTCCTCGGATCACGAATACGGGTGTGTATGCACAGTTACTTAAGACAGAGGGAGAGGACTTTGATTAGGGTTAATGACTATTGTTATTTTATTAACCCTAATGCTTATGTGTGTATTATGGTTAATTGATATTAGTTTAATATAATTGTGCATTGTTATGGTTGTTGACCATTTGACCTCCTTGACTTGTTAAACTAGGTTGACACTTTGACCATCATCATTTCATTTTGAAGATGCTCTTTGATCCTTGCAATTTGCATTAAAAATGAAATGATAATGGTCATGTCTTGATTAACCATGACAATTATCTAGCTAATTATCTAATTACAATAATTCACACATATATGAGAGAATGCTTCATATTTTCTCTCATTCTATTATTTTCTTTCTCTCCCTTGTTCTTCCTCTCCCCAAGCTCTCCCCTCTCATGTGTTGAGAAACACTTGAGCTTGAGAAAACCCTTTCTTGATAATCTCTACTTTCATGTAGGGTTCAAGGACTAGCACTTCTTGCACCCTAGTTACTTCTAGCTTGGTGTTGAAGCCAAAGGTCGAGGCTTTCCGGTGGATCTTTCTTCGACGTGAGTAGACGACAAAGGTGACCTCCTTCGACCACTCCAAGGAGCAAGGAGAGAAGGACATAAAGCCCAAGGTATAACCTTTCTAGCACTTAGCTAGTTTCTAGTTAGCTTTAGCTTGTTTTTGTTTAGCAAAGATCCTTCATAGTCTAGTCCATGTTGCCTAAGTTCATAAAAATTAGATTTTTATTCCGTTTTCCGCCTCCCCGCAAGTACCGGGGTGGGCAACGTAGACTTACAACTACTACCTGTTCGCACGACTCCTTTGAGCCGTGGTAGGATAGTAATCAAAGTACAGTGGGAGCACACTCGAGACGAAGTGATAGTGTCAAGTCAGCGGACTAAGCTGTACTCATGTCACCTGGGAACTGATAACCGATGATAGGTATAATACCAACCAATCAGTTCCCGACGAGTCCTGTCCAGTGTACTCGTAACCCAACGAGCACCCGCATACTATCTCAAGTACGACGTACTGACGGCTGTGGGACATACCGTCTCCCACATTGGGATGAGAAGCGCATACGCTAGTCTACTGCGGAGTATCGATGCCCTGTCTCGATAGTCCTGTGACTTGGGAGCTGTATAAGGATGTGCTTATTGATTACCCAGCCCCTACGAGTGTGACTGCCATCACAACGCTGGTAATCAAGCAAAGATCCTAAGGGCTCCACTAATGCATATAAGTGATATAATAAAATAAACACATGTACATATCGAAGTAGAAACAACCCAACTAGCATACTACCATTTTGAGCAAGATTGGCAATACAAGGTGAATATCCCAAGCTTCCATTAAGTAATATACATACTAGTATGATACAGTAATGGCCTCTAGGGCATATACACTAACAGTGGGAGTTTCGAGACAAGGTATCGATACTCCAGAATAGACTAGTGTACACATTCGAGACCCCGACGAGGGGCGGTGGCCGGTCTCACAAGCCATTGGTGTTAGTTGGTTCACCTAAGATGTATACAGGTGCTTATTGAGTTATGAGTACACCGGACAGGACTCGCCGGGAATCTGCTAGTTGGTATTATACATATCGTCAGATAGCAATTCCCTGGTGACATGTGTACAGGTTAGTTCATCGACCTGAGATCGTCATTTGTCTCGTGTGAGTTCCTACTGTGCTTAGATTACTACCCTAATACGCTCAAAGGAGTTGTGCAAACAGGTTTTAGTTGGGTACAGTCCCGAGACACATTGGAGGCAAGTGAGCGGATCGTCGGGGATTCGTCTCTCCCGGTATTGGGGGTTGATGTCGCGCTGTGCACGGGTGGCCATCACTAGGAATCCTCGGCCGAGGTAGTGGAGAATTACTGATTGGGATCAGTAGTTTCCCAGGTGGTGATAGGCTTCATGCTGACACGATTTATCGCGTTATTAGGGGTCTGACTTTATCCACCCCCCTAGACTCGATATGCGATACTCTTTAGTCGAATGGACCGGACTGTATATACATTGTCACTGTTAGGATCAGTAAGGTTTATAGATGAGTTCGCTCGTCAGCTTCCATTCCAATCAATACATAGGCAAAACGTTACGTGCAGCTTGTACCTCTGATGTGCTAGTGGTTATACCCAGTGCCAGTGTGTTGATGAGTCATTAGAGTCCCCCACAGATACTTTCCCAAGTTTGGATGAAAAGTTGTAGAGGCCATATGGGTTTATGGCAAGGTTCGGAAAAAGCACGTGCATTTTTGCACGTGTCGTTTTTCGGACAGATAATACTGGTAGGCTTTGGTTTAAGCCGGAACCCAGTATTATACTGTGTAAATATAATATCTTTGTCTCAGTTGCATTTGTATTCGGTCGTAATACAAATGCGGGTATGTTTATACTGATACGGGGTTATCCTGAAATTCGTTTCAGGATCACTTTTGGAAGTTGCCAGTTTCCAATTTTCTATCAGCCGTATTTTGAAATTTGGTTAAAGACGGATTTATCTTTTCTTGAGTTGAGTGTGGAAGCTTCTAGATGAAGTGACTAGGATGGTGACTAGGATGGTGAGCTGGCTTAGTGCATTAATGGGACATTAATGTGTTGATGACTATGTGTTACGATTCATCACTTGCATTAATGCATTCATACTATGTGTTTTGGTGACTCATTCTTACATGATAAGTATTATTTCTTATGGTCACCACTCCCTCCTCCTACACTCACCCCCTCCCCTCTATTTAGTGGCCGGCCACCCTTGGAGAGGGTTAAGGTTTTTGCTTGAGAGAAAAATATGATTGCTTTGGTGTATGGAAATTTCATTGCTCATTTCATTCCATCACCCGATCCAAAAGGCAACTTCATTAACCGTTCGTCCATAGCCTTGGACGTAACGAGACAAAGTGTTTTACTCATTCTCTACTTCATCTTGGTCGTCACTTTTAGCAAACTTGACTATCGAGTTGCCTCGGTTCAGAGGCGGGAGCCCGTTTAAAGATCCGTCGACGTGGTGCCACCTGGACGACAAGACTGGAGATCGAGGAGATCGGAGTAGCCGCAACAAGCATGGGATGATGGTTGAAGACCAAAGGACTCGGATCGTTTGGTATAACTCTTCTACCCACTTTGTAGTTTGTTAGTTTAGTTTTAATGGCATATCCGGGTTATAGTACGCGATAGCGCCAGTTGTAAAAAGTTTTTGTTCCGCATTTGGCGTCTGTTAGACGGCCGGGGTGCTACCGTGGACTTACATATACCGTCATCTAATGTACCGGACCCAATCAGAACTTGATTTAGGTGGATGTGAACTACATCGCTTATGAATGTAAAGTCATATCCCTCTCTCGAAAGTGAGGACACTAATATGATATTACAAGTCAAACTAGATACATACAAACAGTTACGTAGAATCAATATCTGCCCACTTGTCAAACCTAGGTGATATTCTCCCACGGATTCAGCGTCCACGCTCATTCCATTTGTAACTCTGAGAGACAAATCACCTACCCTGATGACTCTACGGTTTCTTAAAGCATGTAATGAATTACAGATATGAGATTCTGCTCCGGTATCTAGTACCCAGGAAGTAGAGTTAATTGACAAACAGTTTTCAATCACAAACACACTTGAGGCCGAAGCCACAACATGCTTCGAATCCTGGCTACTGGCTTCCAAAGCCTTGCAATCTTCCTGCCAATGCCCATCCCATAACAATAGGACCATCCCTCCTTACCTACACCAAGTCCCGAAACTTTTGCTCTTCCCTTTCCTTCTACTTCACTGATACCGTATATCGGCTTTGTGGAGGTCTTCTTCTTTTCACCCTTTGCTTTCGCCCTGGATGCAGAAGAAGAAGGTCCCCTATTAAGTAGAGCGGGTGTCTCCCTGGTTTCTTTCAGGGTGTAAGTAGAGGGTAGGGACTGTGGAAATAAGTCAGTGTATCACCTGTTTCCCAACGCGGTCTCCAGGTCCTTGAGCTCATCAATATAGCTAGTCATCGTAAGGACGTCGTCCCCTACAGATGACCCGACAGCGAACCTCGCTTGAAATAATTCGTTCGAGGTCTCATATCTTGCGATATGAGATTGCGCTCCATATAAATCTTTGTTATGGAGAAAGATGAAAACTAAGTCCATCTTCTCATGCTGCTTCTGGTATACACCATCAATTGATGCCAACACGAAGCATTGGGCATTCACATTATCCTTTTCCCTTGTCTGACGGATATCCATATCCGTGACGGTGAAAACTGGACCTGGGATGGTGGGGGCTAGAGTAGTAATAGGGTGGTCCAACTTGTCATAGGCAATGGACATCTGGACAAACCTTTGCCAATCATATAAGTCAGATTCAGTCATTTTGTTATCTAAATGTAACCTAGTCAAGGTCACAAGGTCGCTGCAATGAGAGAGAGAGGGAACACTTTAGCATGATGCTCTTGCAAGTTTAGAGTGGTTTTTAATTTATCTAAAATGGATGGCTCCCACTGTTTCTCGAATCCTTCCTCAAACCACTAAAGAAGAATTAGGCAGGACTGATCTCACCGTACAATACTTGCTTAACCGTTCAGCCAGGCTAGTGTCGGTACTTCGAGGGAGGTTTTACGACGCTTTCATGAAGTTCCTTAATTAAATAACCTCTTTTCTCTGGAGGCGCAGCCCCGCTGACACTATTCTAGACACCTACTTGGTTTATAGCATTGATCGTTAAGTGACGAATCTCCTAATGAGTAGCAGATACTCATAGTAGGATCGGGATCCAAATATCATCATGTGATAATGCTGAAGTAATCCTACCAACATTCATCAAACTCCAAATGGTATGCAACACTGGCAAGTTTCAGTTTCTTTAGAAACTCCCGATGTGGATTTTTGCCCCATGTTCTTATGACCTTGACGAAGGCCAACAAATCATAAGTCACATGTCAAGTTCTGCCCATCATTATCTTGTTAATTTGAACCCACCCATATATACCCTTGACGAAGGCCAACAAGGTAATACAACTGTCCCAAACCAACTCATCTATCTATGCAAAAAATGAATACCCCAGCAGCTACCAAACACTATGCCTTGACGAAGGCCAACAAACATAGGTTGAATACTACTGACCATCCATAAGAAATAACGGAGGGCTAGAACTGGTTTTGGCAAAACCGTGAATGTAGTGAACTTGATATAATCGAAGGAACCTGATAGCTTTTTAAAAGGAGTGGTTAAAGCTCCGCAATTTAAAAATTTTGCTCTTTTTAAAAATAACCGAGTGGTTTCTTTTAAATTTGATCCAACGATTCAACTTTTGTTTGTTTTCTTTGCATTAATATAATGCATCCCATCAATTAACCTATCATTGCAGAAAACAACGAAAATACAACGTCCTCTTTTGCCATCCGCATTCGCCACTGGGTCTCGTCATTCACCCGTTAGGTTACTTAACTAACGACAGAGCGGGGGCTGGGCTAGCGTGGGTGTAAAAAATAACGTCTAATAGCTATCATATATAGATATTGTACATTCGTCAGACGAAATAATAGGCATTCAAGATCACAGATGAACATTATTGGATATACAAGCAATCCGTGTTTACTTTGAGCCTGCAACGAAAGACGGATTACACAGTTGTGATGAATAGCCATTACCCCATCCTAGACCCCTATGGGTACGGCAAACTGCTCGCCAAGTACCCGAAGTGAAGCGGTCTCCCTCAACAACGTGAGTAGGCCACTAAACATTTCAAAGTACCCGGTAGTTTGTGCACCCCATCTTGGGTCTATCCTAGGAGCATAAAAAAGTAAATGAAATAATACAACGGTGGCTACAACCTCAGCCCGGATGTGCCCCGCAAAAGAATATTACATCATATTACAATTTACATTGAATGAATGAATATAAAATCTCATCTCAAACCCCGGCTAATCATCAAAACGATCAAATCAAGTTCATATACACAAGCCAGTAAAAACCATTACAGAAATGTGCAACCCCTGCTAACCGACATACTAGCAATTAGGGGAGATTTACGAACTCATTAAACATTACAGATAAAACCCGATTAGCAAATAACTTAGAATATCGATCGACAACCTTTTTCCGTCTCTACCCCAAATGCAAGCCATCACTGAAGTAACTTGGGCAGAAACAAAATATACAGGGAAAAAAACACCCAAATTCAAGAATTACTGTGTAAATCCGAGTCAACTCAGAGTTGACTCGGCCACGGATCCACAGCGGATTGCACTAATCCGCCGCGCTTCCGCGGCAGTCCAATCGAGTTACCTCCTCGTATTTCCCCAGTATTCTTAGGATTCTCTGCTGTGAATTTTCATACCTATCAAATAATTTTTTTGACACGTTTAAAATTGACAGAAACTTGAGGGGTCCGGGGTTATGTTTTCGCGTTTTTCCGACGATCGAAGTTCTAATTAGTTGCTAACAAGCTAGTAAAGTCTTAGTAGGCACTGATACCACTGTAAGTCCATGTCATGCACCCCACAAGCTCACGGGGAGGCGGAATATTTGAAAAACAATCATCAAAGCTTCGTAACACGGACTTGAGCACACGGATCGTGTCTAAACCATTACTAGCAAACTACGAGAGGTTTAAGTACTCGGATTCGAAGTTATTCCTCACGTTACTTGTCCTTCGGGTCTTCATTGCTATCATCCACACCTCGTAGGCTCTATGGAACGTGGGCACCTCAACGGCCTCCTCGAGTCAAAGACGATCCACTCGAGAGTCTATAGTCCGAGCTCCTATCTCGAATCTGAGATAACTACGGCTTCTAGATCGCTAATTTAGAAGTCCAAGAGGGTGTAGAGTAATAAGAAGGATTACTTAGTCACTTAAACCCTAGGATTCTCAACTCATGATAGATTTTAGGGTTTGAGGAAGAAGATGAAGACTTGAGGAGAGAGAAAGCTTTTGTGATAATGAAATGAATAATGTCTCATCTTAGAATAATATGAAGCATCAAAATATCATAACAAATATCTAGCATGCTTCATTTAATTCATTTGAAATGAATCATCTCATGAGTCATTATCCATTTAATGAAAACCTACACCTCATCTCTCCACCTCATTTATTTAAATCCTAAAAAGAAATAAAAACAAATGAGTCATCCTCTTCTAGAAACTTCCCGACAAATTACGAGACATCCCCTCCCATCTGTATTTTCGAAAAACACGGATAATCTTTGACTGAATAAATCCATCTGTATAATACTAGAATCTGGCTTAAACCAAAGGCCTCTAGTATTATCTGCCCGATCATAATATGTGCACAAGTGTACGTAAATGATCGCGGCCCTGCCGTAAAACCATACGACCTCTACACCTTTTGCCCGGTGCAGAGAAACTTTCTGTGTGGGACTCTAAAAACTCGGCACTACGCTGGCAGCAGGTTTAACCACAGGCCGCAAGCAGTACTAGCTGTACGTAACGGTCCCCAGGTAGATGTCGATAAGAAGGACGATGAGGAAACCCATCCGAACTCCAACTGAGCCTGATGTGACAATCTTCGTACAGTCCGGTCTGTTCGTCTAGGACTATCGCATATCGGGCCAAGGGGGGCGGTAAACGTCAGACCCCTAATAGCGGTATAAGTCGTGTCGGAGTGAAGCCCATTACACCTTGAGAAGCTACTGGAACCTACCAGTAAATCTCGTTTTCCCTGGCCAGGGACTTTGCGTAATGTCTCTCCATACACAGCGCGATATCAACCCCCAATTCTGGGAGAGACGAATCTTGTCAACCGCCACTGCCTCCAAGTACTTCGGGACTGCACCCAACTACTACCTGTTTGCACGACTCCTTTGAGCCATGGTAGGGTAGTAATCTAAGTACAGTGGGAACACACCCGAGGCAAAGTAGCAGTGTTAAGTCGACAGACTAAGCTATACTCATGTCACCTAGGAACTGCTATATGACGATGGGTATAAATCTAACCTGCAGTTCCCGGCGAGTCCTGTCCTGTGTACCCGTAACCTAACGAGCACCTGCATACTATCTCCAGTACGACGTACTGATGGCTGTAGGACGGACCATCTCCCTATGCTGGGATGAGAAGCGTACACACCAGTCTACTCTGGAGTATCGATGCCCCATCTCGATAATCCTACGACCAGGGACCTGTATAGGATGTTGCTTATAGACTACCCAGCCTCCACTAGTGTGACTGCCATCACAGCGCTGGTAATCAAGCAAAGATCCTAATGGCTCTACTAATATGTATAAGCGATATGTTAAAAGAAACACATGCACATATTAAAGTAGAAACAAACCATGTAGCATACTACCATTTTTAGCAAGACTGTCAATACAACTGTGAATATCCCAAGCTTCCATTAAGTAATATACAAACTAATATGATACAGTAATGGCCTCTAGGGCATAAACACTAACAGCGCGGTGCACGGATGGCCATCACAAGAAATCCTTGGCCAAGGTAGACGAGATATACTGATTTGGATCAGTAGATTCTCAGTTAGTGATGTGCTTCATACCGACATGAAATATTGCGTTATTAGGGGTCTGACTTTATCCAGCACCCTAGACTCGATATGCGGAACTCTTTGATGAACATACCGGACTAAATGGAGATTGTCACGGACAGGCTCAGTAGGGGTTCGGATGAGTTTGCTCGTTGGCCTTTCATTCGCTCAATACCTGGGTAGCCATTACGTACAGCTAGTGCCGCTGACGTGTTAGTAATATGTATGCCCTAGAGGCCATTACTGTACATACGATGTATATTGTAGTGGATGCTTGGACATATATAGGGAGGACTTTCTTGCTCGACATGATAGTATGCTATCTGGTTGCTCTTTAACTTAACATGTATACTGATTGTCTTTATAATACATGTTGATAAAGCCCTTAGGATGAGTACTTGACTACCAGGACTATGATGTAAATCATACTAGTGGGGACAGAGTAGTCGTTAAGTTCATCCTTCAAATGTTCCTAATCGAGGGTGTATCGAGACGGGGCATCGATATACCAGAGTAGACTAGCGTATATGCTTCTCGACCCATATGATGGGCGATGGATGATCCCATATCCATTGGTGTTCGACATCAGAGAAAGTATGCGGGTGCTCCGTGGAGAATGGGTACACTGAACGGACTCGCCGAGAACTCCTAGATGGTATTATACCAATCGTCGGATAGCAATTCTCGGGTGACACTGGTACAGGTTAGTCTGTAGACCCGAGATCGTCATAGAGTCTTGTGTGATTCCCTCTGTGCTTTGATTTCCACCCTATCATGGTCAAGAGATAGGGCAAAACGGTGGCTTTTGGGTACAGTCCCGAGTCACATAGAGGCAATGAGCGATAGGAGGGGTTTCGTCTCTCCCGGTATAGGGAGTTGATGTTGCGCTATGCTCGATTGGCCATAACTTGAAATCCTTGGCCAGGGTTATTGAGATTTACTGTTAAGTGTTATCAGTAGTTTCTCGACCGTTATGGACCTTGCATCAGCATGACTTATTAGGCTATTGGGGTCTTACGTTATACCAACCCTAGGCTGTGATATGCGGCCTATCAAACGAAGAGACCGGACTGTACGGTAGTGTTACTAATTGGATTCGCAGGAGTACGAGCAGGCTTGCTTGTTGATCTTATGATCGCTCAATACCCAGGTGGTCGTTACGTTTAGCAGACCGCTTAGGGCTTGTGCGTGTTTGATATGATCATCACCTACTGCCGGCGTATTGACGAGTCTTTAGAGTCCTACATAGAGCTTTCCTGGCTCAAGCGAAACGGAGTAGGAGCGCATATGTGATATGTGCGGGACCGAGGTTGATACTATATGAGATACCGTATTCTATTCTCTCCATATGTGATATCGGTCGGTTATATATGATATAGCCGGGTTATCGGATCAAGTGTTGATTCGATAAGTTGATTCATTTAGTATTAGTCGGTTGTATTTGATATAGCCGGATTATTAATTCAAGATTTGATTTGATAATTTAATGTATAATTATATATTTGATATATAATATTACATTAACTAATATTAAGTTCACTTATGATTTCTTTTCTCAATAAATGTGCACTTTGTATATATGTGATATGTATATTTGTGTACATGTATTGTGTCATGTTTGATGATATATACAAGATGGGCGTATGAGATTAATACCATGCTAGGGTTAAGTTAGGATATCTATTTATGTTAATCTAATTCAAAAGAGATTGAGTTTGTCATGATAAAGCTTAGACAAAAGATTTTGGATAAGCTTTGACAAAGTCAACTCTTTTGTCTAGTTAAAGATATTTATCAAACCCAACCCTTAACCATTGTATGTGGTTTATTCTCTACATGAGTTAAGCACGATGGCTTTAACTCACCCATGGTTGCAATAATTCATTTGGATGAATTATTCATATGATTTTCTTCTTCATCTTCTTCTTCTTCATAAAAAGCTTACTAGCTTCAAAGGAGGTATGAGAAAAAGTGTGAGAAAATGAAATGTGAGCCCACTTCCTACTTCATCATCCTCTACTACTTGCCATTTAGTAGAGTGTGTTTACTTCACTAATTACATGATTAGTGAAGAGATAGCTTGGGTTAGTGTCTCCTCGACGTAGATCATCTTCGGCCTCGAAGTCTTCGAAGCAAGCATATTCGTTTCTTCAAGGGAGCCTCTCTAGAGTCCGGAGTTCACAATCGCAGCGAAGGAGACTACTACATGGAGCAATTGAAGTGAAGGACCAGTCTACAAAGCTTGTATTCCTTGCTCACTATAACTTGCAAAGTGTTTGCATTACCTTCCATACGATTTCTAGTTTACGATTCATGGTTAGGGTTAGCTAGAACGGCAAATTTTTGAATTTTGCATGGATGATGCCTCCCGAAACCTTGCTGCCGTGCTAGGCAACCCTACAGTGGTTTCAGAGCTATGCTAGAAATTTATATGGATGTTGTTAAAATTACGAAACCGAAATACTCCGAAACTTGAAACGCAAAATCATAGTTTCTGTCGATTTAAAAAGTTTGTCAAAAAATTATTTAAACAATTGCAGAATGTTGTATGTGATGCAACATGAACACACAAGAAAATCCAACCCCTCTGCTCGGAAAATGGTCGGCGATATGAATCCCAGATCCGGCGACGTCGGATTTTTGGTAGAGGATTGGGTTGAATTTTTTGGTGTGTTCCAGTTACTTGGTTTTGGTGTTTCAGGTGTTGTTTGTTTTTGCTAATTTTGCATGTGATGTAATCTTACACTATAAGCAATTCGGAGCGTTTCGTATTCATAGTTTTAACATTGTTTCGGGTTATTCACATATTGTCTAGGCGAAGTTTAAAAGTTCGATCGAATGTCAAAAACCCATTTTTCCAAGTTTAACGTATTCGGAAAAACATGCAAGTAATCCTATGAACCCTCTAGAAGAATGAAACCCTAACTCGACTATTTTGGATCGCGGAACCGCGGTCAAACCCTAGGGTTTGCCGTAGTTCCATGGCAACATGAGTGAGGCTTGGGTTTGCCCTTCTACGGCTGGTGATAGGTACTGTGGCATATTCTGGGTATTATTGAACTGTGCTCAAGTGTTGAGCTGTCGGGAAATTATGGGACTTTGATGAATCGATCGAAGAGTTTAACGTCGTCCGGATATTATGTGATGGGAAACAATATTTAGAATCCACATGTAGTTATGAGATAACTAATTTGAATGTTATAAATCTACCAATTTAGTCTCATTTGATCGGTTGCCACGGGATTTTGATGTGATCAAAAGTTCGTCGCAATAACGTAGCGTACGCGGATACTCGACGGGTAAACTTAATAGATAGCCATGCCCCATAGCCCCGACCAAGTGACTGTAGGAGAACCCCGTTGCCAAAAGCATCCGTTTGGGTGCTCGCGACAGCGGTGTTCCGCCTTAGTGCACTTCGTCGACGGTATCGGGGGTGCGGCCGTCTACTAAAGTTTTCGACGAGCATTCGATCAGGATGTCGGGAATCTTGTTGAATTTCCCGACTTGTTATTGAAAAGTGTTTTCGGTACCGAGACTAAAATGCGGGTTTTATAATTGTTTGGCATGCGATGTCTAAGGAATTTATTTGGTCAGGCATGTGATGTCTAAGGTGGTTGCGAAATTCCAACAGCTGTAGTTTTTCACTTTCGTTTCTGCGACCGTAAGTGCAATATGTGGTGTATCGCCGGTTTCGGTGCTATATGTCAACGACAATTGGGATACGCATGTAAGTCAACGTTACCCATCACGGTTCTTTCCGGGATGTGGAAATGGTGAAAAACGATTTTTTCGATGGAGGTAACATGGACTATAAAAATTGATCTTTGCTAAACAAACTATCTAACAACCTAACTAAGAGTTTAACTACTATGTTAGGGGTTATACCTTAACTTGAACTCCTTCTCTTCGACTCCTTGTGGTGGTCGGATCGGCCTCACCTCGTCGTCTCCTTGTGCCGAAGATGGATCCACCCGAAAACTTCTACCTTTGGCTCCAACCTCAATCTAGAGGAAACTAGAATACTTGGCTTGCTAGACTTTGCACACCAGGATGAGTAGAGAAGTGTTTTGGGTTTTATCTCCAAGGCAAATGGTTCTTAAAACATGAGAGATTTTTTCCTTGAGCTAGAGGAAGAGGGAGAGCAAGAGGAAGAGGAGAGCTTTGATGAGAGAGAGAGCAAATGATAGAATGAAGAAGACATTTTACAACCATTCTCTCATAATCCAAAATAATCATAATAATAATAATAATTGAGTATTATGTGATGGTTCATGTCAATGGCATTATCATTTCATGCACTCATTTTGTAAAGAATAACAAGCAAGTAAAAGTCTTAGCCATGAAATAATAACCATTGTCATGATGATGGTCAACAAGTCCAACCTAGTCAACCGGTCAACAAAGTCAACAAGTCAACAAAGTCAACCTTTCAACCCAACCATGGCAAAATAATACTTAATTAATATTATTATTAATCATATTTCTTATTCTCATTAGGGTTTAGAAAAGGTCAACAGTCAACAACTCTAATGAGAATCCTCTGCCTCTGTCCCAATCAACCGTGCATACACACCCTCATCCGCGTTCCGGGGAACACAAATACAAACGAGATAAAACCAATCCCAAACCATATACTAGGATCTGGCTTAAACCAAAGCCCGCTAGTAATAACTGCCCGGACACCAAACGTGCACAAGTGCACGGATGCGACCGAACCCTATCGCAAAACCATGCGACCTCTACTCTTTTGCCTAAAGGCGAATAGCTCTCTGTGTGGGACCCTAAAGACTCGACACTACGCTGGCAGTGGGTTTAACAACAGACCGCAAGCGGCACTAGCTGTGCATAACGGCCCCCAGATAGATGCCGATAAGAAGACTGACGAGGTGAAACCCATCTGAACTCCTACTGAGCCTGAATGTGACAGTCTCCGTACAGTCCGGTCTATTAGTCTGAGAATATCACATGGCGGGCCTAGGGGCGGTAAACGTCAGTCCCCTAATAGCAGTACAAGTCGTGTCGGAGTGTAGCCCAGAACACCCTGAGATAACATTGGAAACCCACCAGTATATCTCGCTTGCCCTGGCCAAGGACGACTATGTGTAATGGCTCTCCTTGACACAGCACGATATCAACTCCCAATACCGGGAGAGATGAATCTGTACGGTTCCTAGGCACACTAATGGGGTCTCACAAGGCATCAACCATGCCAAATTCAAATTTTACATGTGCCGAGAAACCCTAATACGGATCGTTAACTAGAATTTTAGGCGAAACATGCAACTAGTTAACAACTTAACTAAGTGAACGGAAATACAACCTTTGTAGATCCGGTCCTCCACCTCCATAGCTCCATGATAAAGTCTCCTTGCTGTCCAAATCGAATCCCGGGCTCTAGCGTCGGCTTCATTGGAGAAATGGGCGGGCTAGGTCATCGACTTCGATGTCGAAGATGATCTACGTCTAGGCAACACAAGATCAAGCTCCAACTTCACCAAGTCATGAAACTTGTGAAGAAAACACCCTATACTACTTGGAAAGTGGTAGAGGATGAAGAAATAGGAAGTGGGTTCACTTTAGAATTGGATTTCTCACTCTTTTCATCAAATTACCATTGATGGTTGCAAGCTTCTTCATCTTGAAGAAGAAGAAGAAGAAGAAGAAAATATTATGATAAGTTAATCATGATTCAAAAGAAAAATAATACTTATCATATATTTAACCAAGGTCAAGTGTAGAGAATGAATCATGGTTAGGGTTAAGCATGAGACAAAAATGGTGGACTAGTTCAAAGCTTCATGAAGCTTCAATATACAAACAAAGAAAGCCACCATTTTCTCTTTATGCTTATTATTTTCCAAAAAGAATAAATAAATAAATAAATAAGAAACCATAACCCTAACCATTCATATAACCATGGTTTAATCTTTACACAAACCCAAGTTGGCATGCATCATCAAACATGATACAAACTTGTGCACAAAAATATATCTCATATACAATGTGCACAAACAAGTGAGAAAAACCATTTAAAGTGAACCAATACTAGTTAATGCAAAGTAATATATCAAATATATAATTATGCATTAAATCATTAAATCAACACTTGATTTAACGATCCGGTCATATCGCATATAACCGACTAATATCCAATGTATCGGCTTATCGAATCAATCCTCGATTCGATAACTAGGTTATATCGCATACAACCAATCGATACATTCATCACGAGAATAGAATACGGTATCACATACACGCATTACTCTCGGTCCCGCACATATCTCATATGCGCTCCTATTTCGTTTCGCTTGAGCCAAGAAACCTCTGTGTAGGACTCTAAAGACTCGTCAATACGCCGGCAGCAGATGATGATCATATCAAACACCCACAAGCCGCAAGCGGTCTGCCAAACGTAACGGCCACCAGGGTATTGAGCGATCAAAAGATCGACGAGCAAGCCTGCTCATACTCCTGTGAATCCAACCAGTAACACTTACCGTACAGTCCGGTCTCGTCGTCTGATATGTCGCATATCTCGCCCAGGGGTGGTAAACGTCAGACCCCAACAGCTCGATAAGTCGTGTCGATATGAGGTCTATAACAGTTCGAGAAACTACTGCTAACACTTACCAGTAAATCTCAGCAACCCTGGCCAGGGATTTCCGGTTATAGCCAATCGAACACAGCGCAACATCAACTCCCTATACCGGGAGAGACGAATCCCCTCCTATCGCTCATTGCCTCCATGCGATTCGGGACTGTACCCAAAAACCACCGTTTTGCACGCCCACTTGGACGTGGTAAGGTGGAAATCAAAGCACAGTGGGAATCACACAAGACTCTATGACGATCTCGGGTCAACAGACTACTCTGTACCAGTGTCACCATAGAACTGCCATCAGACGTAAGGTATAATACCATCTGGGAGTTCTCGGCGAGTCCTTCCAGTGTACCCAGTCTCCACTGAGCACCCGTATATCATCTCTGATGTCAAACACCAATGGATATGGGATCATCCATCGCCCATCTGTATGTTTCGAGAAGGTATACGCTAGTCTACTCTGGTATATCGATGCCCCGTCTCGATATACCCACGACTAGAGACCTTGAAGAATGTACTTATGGACTACCCTATCCCCACTAGTATGATCCGCATCATAGTCCAGGTAGTCAAGTACACATCCTAAGGGCTTTACCAACATGTAACAGAGAGACAATCAGTATACACGTTAAGGTAAACAGTAACCAGACAGCATACTATCATGTCGAGCAAGAAAGTCCTCCCTATATATGTCCCAGCATCCACTGCAATATACATCCAATGTACAGTAATGGCCTCTAGGGCATACATATAACTAACAATCTTCCACTTGCACTAGGGCCATCTGATAGCAGTGGTTGTTGTATCTCATACTCAACCATCCCATAAAAGTCTCTCTGTGGGAAAAGGCCTTTGTGAGTAGATCCGCCGTGTTGTCCTCTGAGTCTACTCTCCTAACCTCGATCATCCTGGAGATCAACTATCTCCATGATCAGGCGACACTGCCTTAGAATATGTCTGGATCACTGATGGGACCGGCGTTCCTCGATCTCCATGATTAGGCGACACTGCCTTAGAATATGTCTGGATCACTGATGGGACCGGCGTTCCACGGCATAAGCCACAACTCCATTGTATCACAATGGTTGGAACGTAGTTCATCTCATGAACCAATATATACCCAAACATCCTCTTTGGTAGCATCTTAAGTAGCGATGTATCGTGCCTTTATCGTCTAGTTAGCCACGGTATCTAGCTTGGAACTCTTCCAACATACCGTCCCTTTACTGAGGGTAAAGACAATGCCTGTGACTGACATTCAGTCATCTTTATCACCCTGGAACCCTTCCAGTGATTCTCCCCAGGATCGATTGATACCATCTCACTACAACTAGTGAGAATCCTAACATCCATTTAGATCTATCTCATAGATCCAAAACCCAGGATTTAGGAGGTATCACTTTGATCCTATATGGAGAATCATTGTGATAAGCGGAGATTGACCGAGCGTAGCATATGAAACTCCTTCCCTATCAAGAGCATGTCATCCACGTACTCTACGAGGATCGCCACTATACTCCCTACTCCCTTTTTGTTTATACAAGGTTCATCTACCATTTTGATGATGTCAAACTCTTTGACTAAGGCATCAAAACAGATATTCCAACTCCGCGATACCTTCTTTATCCTATAAAGCATCTTGTACACGTTTCCGCTGCTCCCACTGTCTACGAAGCCCTCTGGCTGTGTACTTATAGACGTTCTCTTCTAAAACATCATTTAGAAAAGCAGTCATGGCACCCAACCGCCAGATATCGTAGTCATGATATGTAGCCGTGGCAAGTAGGATCTGGATGGACTTAAGCATAGCCACTTGAAAAGGTTTCATCATTATCCACGACTGGTCGATGACGAAAACTTTATCAAGTCTAGCTTTGAAAGTCTCAACTTTTCCATCTACACCAAGCAATCTTCTTAAGATATACTTGCTCCTGATGGGGATTTTGTAAGTCCACGTTGCGACCCCCGGTACTTATGGGGAGGCGGAAACGGTATAAAAAACAAATTTTTATCGCAAGAGGCAACATGGACTAAACAAGGTCGGGATCGTGTCTAAACTAAACTAGCAAGCATACAAAGGAGCATTAGCTACTCGGATGAAGAGTTATACCTAAACTTGAACTCCTTCTTCTTGAAACCTTGTAAAAGTTGATGGTTCTCTTCTCGTCGCCTTCTTCCGTCGAAGATGGATCCACCTGAGGGTTCAACCTTCGGGCTCTTTCTCGAACTTGGAGAGAACTAGAATCTCCGGCTTGCTAATCCTTTGATCCTAGAGTGAGTAGAGAGTGTCTAAGGGGTGCTTTTCTTTTCAAGGTGAGGGATTCTCAACACATGAGAAGGAATCACCTTGAGCTTGAGGAAGAAGAAGATGAAGTGAGGAGAGAGAATGATTATGATAGAATGAGCTCTTTTCTTTTGCAACCATAACTAAAAGAAAAGGAATTATCAAATTAATAATAATAAATCAAAATGAAATAGTTGATGGTTGTATTTGGAATGACCACTATCATGCTTCATTAAATGAATGTAAGCATGAATCAAGGAGTATCTTCCAAAGCATGATGGTGGTCAACATTCAACCATGGTCAACAAGTCAACCATGGTCAACAAGTCAACAAAATCAACCATAACAATATTTCATTTAATTACTATTATTAATTGATATTTCATAAATCTATTAGGGTTTGGAAAATGACGACTGTCAACTGTGCAAACGCACCCGTTCCGAAACCCTAATGAAATACCTCATCCTCCGCCTCAAGCAACTGTGCATACACACCTGCATTCTCGTTCCAAGGAACAAGAATACCGAGATATAAAAGCAACCCCGAAACATATACCAGTATCTGGCTCAAACCAGAGCCTGCCAGTATAATCCGTCCGGACTCCAAAACGTGCACAAGTGCGCGGATGAGAACGAACCCTGTCGCAAAACCATGCGACCTCTACTCTGTTTTGCCCAGAGGCGAATACCCTCTGTGTGGGACTCTAAAGACTCGACACTACGCTGGCAGTGGGTTTAACCACAGACCGCAAGAGGCACTAGCTGTGCGTAACGGTCCCCAGGTAGATGCCGACAAGAAGGCTGACGAGGTGAACCCCATCTGAACTCCTACTGAGTCTGAATGTGACATTCTCCGTACAGCCCGGTCTGTTCGTCTGATACATCGCATGTCGGGCCTAGGGGGGCGGTAAAACGTCAGTCCCCCAATAGCGGTACAAGTCGTGTCGGAGTGAAGCCCAAAACACCCTGAGATAACACTGGAAGCCTACCAGTATATCTCGCTTGCCCTGGCCAGGGACTACTTGTGTAATGGCTCTCCTAGACACAGCGCGATGTCAACCCCCAATACCGGGAGAGACGAATCCTGTCTAACCATCACTGCCTCCAAGTGCTTCGGGACTGCACCCAACCACTACCTGTTTGCACGACTCCTTTGAGCCGTGGTAGGGTAGTGATCAAAGTGCAGTGGGAACACACTCGAGGCGAAGTGCCAGTGTCAAGTCAGCGGACTAAGCTGTACTCATGTCACCTGGGAACTGATAACTGACGATAGGTATAATACCAACCTGTCAGTTCCCGACAAGTCCTGTCCAGTGTACTCGTAACCTAACGAGCACCCGTATACTATCTCCAGTACGACGTACTGATGGCTGTGGGACAGACCATCTCCCACACTGGGATGAGAAGCGCATACGCTAGTCTACTCCGGAGTATCGATGCCCTGTCTCGATAGTCCTGCGACTAGGGACCTGTATAAGGATGTGCTTATAGATTACCCAGCCCCCACTAGTGTGACTGCCATCACAACGCTGGTGATCAAGCAAAGATCCTAAGGGCTCCACTAATGCGTATAGGTGATATCGCAAAATAAACACATGTACACATTGAAGTAGAAACAAACCAAGTAGCATACTACTATATTGAGCAAGATTGTTTATACAAGGTGAATATCCCAAGCTTCCATTAAGTAATATACAAACTAGTATGATACAGTAATGGCCTCTAGGGCATATACACTAACAATCTCCCACTTGCACTAAGGCCATGTACTGGCGTATCGAAGACCTATCATCTCGATCAGCCGCTCGAACTGAGTCTGGGGTAGGGCCTTGGTGAATGGATCTGCAGTGTTTTCTTCTGAAGCAACCCTCCGAACCTCGATCTCCTTGCGATCCACGATCTCCCTGATCTGGTGATACCGCCTCAAGATGTGCCTGGATCTCTGATGGGACCTGGGTTCCTTCGCTAAAGCTATAGCCCCGTTGTTGTCGCAATACAGAGGTATTGGGTCAACAATGGACGGAACCACCTGAAGTTCTTTCAAGAACTTCCTTATCCAGACAGCTTCTTTTGCGGCATCAGATGCAGCGATGTATTCCGCTTCCATAGTCGAGTCTGCAACGGTTTCCTGTTTGGAACTCTTCCAACACACCGCCCCTCCATTGAGGGTAAAGACAAAACCCGACATGGACTTGGAATCATCCTTGTCACTCTGGAAGCTGGAGTCAGCAAAGGCCTCGATTTGGAGGTCTTTTCCGCCATACACCAAGAACATCTCCTTAGTCCTCCTCAGGTACTTGAGAATGTTCTTTACTGCTATCCAGTGTTTCTCCCCAGGGTTTGACTGATACCGGCTTACTACACTCAGTGCATAAGCTACATCCGGTCTGGTACACAACATCGCATACATTATAGAGCCTACCGCAGAAGCGTAGGGTATAATAGACATGCGATCCCTCTCCAAATCAGTCTTGGGAGACATCTCTTTAGAGAGGGTGATCCCGTGACAAGCCGGTAGGTTACCGCGCTTGGAATCTTCCATACTGAATCTTTTCAGTACGGTGTCGATGTACCTGGACTGTGAAAGTCCTAATATCCTCTTGGATCTATCACGATGGATCCGGATCCCCTGGATGTATGAGGCATCACCCAGGTCTTTCATGGAGAACCTGTGTGACAAGAAACCCTTGACAGATTGTAGCATAGGAATGTCATTTCCTATTAAGAGAATGTCATCCACGTATAAAACGAGGAATACTACAGTTCTCGCTACAAATCTACTATAGATGCATGGTTCATATGGATTTTTGATAAAGCCAAATTCCTTGACCGTCTTATCAAAACAGATGTTCCAACTCCGCGATGCCTGCTTTAGTCCAAAGATGGACTTAAGCAACTTGCACACCTTTCCGCTGCTCCCACTCTGAATGAAACCCTCTGGCTGATCCATATAGACACACTCCTCTAAATTTCCATTTAGAAAAGCGGTTTTTACGTCCATCTGCCAAATCTCATAATCGTGGAAGGCAGCAATGGCAAGAAGGATCCGAATGGATTTCAGCATAGCCACTGGAGAAAAGGTTTCGTCATAGTCCAAGCCAGGTCTTTGACGGAAACCCTTTGCTACAAGTCTAGCTTTATAGGTCTCAACCTGTCCATCTACACCAATCTTCCTTTTGCAGATCCACTTGCATCCTACGGGTTTTACCCCGTCTGGAGCAATGTCCAACGTCCATACTTTGTTGGTGTACATGGACTCCATTTCGGTCCGCATTGCATCCAGCCATTTTACTGAGTCAACGCTCTGAACGGCCTGCTGGAAGCTAGTAGGCTCATCATAATCTATGATGCAATCCTCTCTATCCCCGTCTATGAGAAAACCGTAGTATCTCTCGGGCGGATGAGACTGCCTACTACTCCTGCGGAGCGGCGTAGGAATGTCCTGTTCATTTGAACCCTCTGGTTCTTCTAAGCTTTCAGTAATAGTCTGTGGTTCTGGAATTTCTTCCAGTTCTACTGCGCTCCCACTTGATTCTTTTTCTAAGAACTGGTGTTCTAGAAAGTGGGCATGACGAGAAACAAGAACTTTTTGTTCCTCTTCGTAGTAGAAGAGATATCCCTTGGAATTCTTTGGATATCCCACAAACTTACACAGTACTGAGCGTGCCTCGAGCTTGTCCGCATGCTGCTTTTTAACAAAAGCTGGACTTCCCCAAGTGTTAATGTGACTGAGATGGGGTCTCTTCCCACACCACATCTCATGTGGTGTAGTAGGCACAGTCTTAGTAGGAACTCGGTTCAAAAGGTACGCAGCTGATTCTAGCGCATACCCCCAGAATGATCGCGGTAACTCAGCGTTACTCATCATGGACCGTACCATATCCAATAGGGTTCGGTTCCGTCTCTCCGATACACCGTTGTGTTGCGGAGTGTATGGAGGAGTAGGCTGAGAGAGAATTCCATTCTCTTTTAAGTAATTCAGGAACTCGGCACTTAAGTATTCTCCACCTCGATCCGATCTTAGAATCTTGATACTTTTGCCGGTCTGTTTTTCCACTTCATTCTTATATTCCTGGAACTTTTCAAAAGCTTCGGACTTATGTTTCATTAAGAAGACATAACCGTATCTTGAAAAATCATCCGTAAAAGTAATGAAGTAAGAATAACCGCTTCGCGCATGTGTAGACATTGGACCGCACACATCGCTGTGTACGAGTCCCAAGAGCTCGCTCGCTCTTACTCTGTGTCCAGTGAACGGAGTCTTTGTCATCTTTCCTTTGAGACAGGATTGACAAGTGGCATATGATTGATATTCGAACGGATCCAAATATCCTTCTTTATGTAACTTAGTCAACCTTCTCTCATTGATGTGACCCAGTCTATAATGCCATAAGAGAGTCTGATTGATATCTGGAGACTTTCTTTTGTGTGTATTCTGGACATTGAAAATCTGTGGTTGGTTTAATACGTATATACCATTGCTCAGTGTACCTGACCCAATCAGAACTTGATTAAGGTGAATGTTTACAACATTACTTACAAACGCAAATTCATAACCTTCTTTAGAAACCAAAGATACAGAAATGATATTACAAGTTGCGTTGGGTACAAAAAAGCAATTACGCAAAACCAAAACATGCCCATCTGACATTCCCAGGTGATAGTCCCACACGGCTTTAGCATCCATGCTAGCTCCGTTCGCAACTCTGAGGGTCATGTCACCTGCCTTCAAAAACCTACGGTTTCTCAACGCCTGCAAAGAATTACAGATATGAGATCCTGATCCGGTATCCAATACCCAGGAAGCAGAGTTTATAGAAAGACAGTTTTCAATAACATACACACCTGAAGCTGAAGTCGCAACCTGCTTCAGTTCCTGTGTCCTGGCCTTCCAAGCCCTGCAATCTTTCTTCCAGTGTCCACTCTTATGACAATAGAAGCATTCTTCCTTTCCAACAAGCTTCCCCGCAATCTTTGTTGCCTTTTCCTTTCCCTTCGTACCCATTTTACTAACACCGCCTCTTGGTTTGGCGGGGGCTTTCTTCCTCTTTCCCTTGGCTTTCGCCTTGGACCGAGAGGAAGAAGATCCTCCTACAAACAAAGCGGGTGTTTCCCTACCCTTCTGTAGGGTGCCCTCTGCGCTTCTCAGCAGGTTGAGGAGTTCTGAAAGTTCAACTTCCTTTTCTTGCAAGTTGAAATTCAGTATGAACTGGGCGTAAGTGGATGGAAGGGACTGGAGAATTAAATCCGTATAGAGTTCACTGTCCAACGTGGTCCCAAGTTCCGCGAGCTCTTCAGTGTAGCCAATCATCTTAAGCACGTGGTCCGCTACCGATGATCCGACGGCCAACTTTGTCGAAAATAACTTCTTCGACACTTCGTATCTTGCGATACGAGACTGCTCTCCATACAGTTCTTTTGTATGGAGAAATATGGACTCAAGGTCCATATTCTCATGCCTCCTCTGATGTTCGTTGTCCATAGAGGCAAGCACGAGGCACCTGGCCTTCGCGCAATCAATCTCCCAAGTCTTACGGATTTCCTTATCCGCGACGCTGGAGGTGGGACCTGGGACGGGGGGAGCTTTGGTGGTAAGAAGATACCCCAGCTTGTCGTAAGCGATTGCTAATTTGACATTCCTGAGCCAATCTTTGTAGTTTGGCCCTGTCAGTATGTTTTTATCTAGAAGTAACTTAAGTCCAGTCATTTCGATTTGGTCGCTGCAGGGGGAGAGAAGAAACACTTAGCACGATGCTCTTGCAAGTTTAGAATGGTTTTTAATTTGTCTAAACAGGATGGCTCCCACTGTCTCTCGAATCCCTCCTCAAACCACAAAGGAAGAATTAGCCGGGATCAATCCCACCGTACAATACTTGCTTAACCGTTCAGCCAGGCCAGTGTCGGTACTTCGAGGGAGGTTTTCCAACGCTTTCGCGAAGTTCCTTAATTTAAGAACCTCTTTTCCCTGGGGGCGTAGCCCCGCTAACACCTTTCTAGGCACCTACTAGGTTTATAGCATTGATCGTTTAGTGAGAAATTTCCCGAGGAGTAGCATATACTCACAGTAGGATCGGGATCCAAATATCATCGCGTGACGAAAATGAAGGAATCCTACCATAATCATCACACTCCAAATGGTATGCAAATCTAGCAAGTTTCAGTACTTATGAAACTCCCGATGTGGATTTTTGCCCCATGCTCTTATGACCTTGACTTTGGCCAAAATATCATAAGTCATATGTCAAGTTCTACCCGTCACTTTCCAGGTTAATTTGGATCCATCCGTACATACCCTTGTCTTTGGCCAAAATGGCAGCACGACTGTCCCAAACCAACGCATCTATCTATGCTACACATGAACACCCAATAGCTACCAATCACTGTGCCTTGACTTTGGCCAAAATACACAGCTTGAATACTATTGCCTATTCATGCGAAACGACGGAGGGCTACGAATGGTTTTGGTAAAACCGTGAACGTAGTGAACTTGATATAATCGATGGAACGAGATAGCTTTTAGAAGGAGTGGCTCAAGCTCCGCATTTAAAAGTTAGTTTTGAAAAGAACCGAGTGGTTTTTCGAAAGTGTTCCAACGACTTTAGCTTGGTTTATTATCTTGCATTAGTTCTTTTAATGCGTGATATTCTTGCATTAGTTCTTTTAATGCGTCCCATCATTTAATCCTACCATTGCAGAAAACAACCAAAATATGACGTACGCTTATGCCATTCGCATTCGCCACGGGGTCCCGTCATCACTCGTTAGGTTACTTAACTAACGACAGAGCGGGGGCTGGGCTAGCGCGGCTGTAAAACATAAGCAACGCCTAAATAGAAAGCAATGATAGACATTACAGATCACAGATGAATACATTGGATATACTAGCAATTCGCAATCCGTTCGAGCCTGCAACGAAAAGCGGATTACACGGTCGCGGTGAATAGCAAATACCCCACCCAAGACCCCTACGGGTGCGGCAAACTACCCGCCAAGCACTTGGCAGTTTGTGCACCCCTCCATGGGTCTATCCTAGGAGCAAAAACAGTAAAAAGAATTATACAATGACGGCTACAACCCCGACCCGGTTGTACGGCCATACAAATAATAATATTACATCAATTTACATTTACAAATGAATGGAAGAAAAACAAAAAGCTCATCTCACATCCACCCCGGCTATTCACCCGCGACAGTCCAACAGATTCATATACACAATCCAATATCAAACACAGATCATGTATAACCCCGACCAATCGACTTATAGCGATTAGCCGACGTTCAATACTTGCAAACATCACAGATATGACCATCATAGTCAAAGTGCAGTGAAGTTCGGAAAAAATACGGAATTATAGGACCCCAAAAGTAAATTTCAGTTCTGGAAAATCTGGGCACATATAATATATCTTAAAAATCCCAAAACCAACACAGAGACACACTGCACGAAAAACGATGACGAGAGGACAACAAACGGCGGCGGTTCCGCGGCAAATGCCTACCTCATGCCGCGGAACCGCGGCGGTTTGAATGAATCATGGGATCGTTTTCCTTGGGTGTTCACACAAAACCCTGAGCCGAATTTAGGTGTATAACAAATCTCGTTTTGACCAGAAAAAATTTTAACAGAAACTTAGGGTTTTGGTTTTTCCGGTTTTGCGATTTTTCGTTTCCGAACTTCGTTACACTTCACTACTTAGCTAGTTTAAGTTTAGTTAGGCTCTGATACCACTGTAAGTCCACGTTGCGACCCCCGGTACTTACGGGGAGGCGGAAACGGTATAAAAAACAAATTTTTATCGCAAGAGGCAACATGGACTAAACAAGGTCGGGATCGTGTCTAAACTAAACTAGCAAGCATACAAAGGAGCGTTAGCTACTCGGATGAAGAGTTATACCTAAACTTGAACTCCTTCTTCTTGAAACCTTGTAGAGGTTGATGGTTCTCTTCTCGTCGCCTTCTTCCGTCGAAGATGGATCCACCTGAGGGTTCAACCTTCGGGCTCTTTCTCGAACTTGGAGAGAACTAGAATCTCCGGCTTGCTAATCCTTTGATCCTATAGTGAGTAGAGAGTGTCTAAGGGGTGCTTTTCTTTTCAAGGTGAGGGATTCTCAACACATGAGAAGGAATCACCTTGAGCTTGAGGAAGAAGAAGATGAAGTGAGGAGAGAGAATGATTATGATAGAATGAGCTCTTTTCTTTTGCAACCATAACTAAAAGAAAAGGAATTATCAAATTAATAAAAATAAATCAAAATGAAATAGTTGATGGTTGTATTTGGAATGACCACTATCATGCTTCATTAAATGAATGTAAGCATGAATCAAGGAGTATCTTTCAAAGCATGATGGTGGTCAACATTCAACCATGGTCAACAAGTCAACCATGGTCAACAAGTCAAAAAAATCAACCATAACAATATTTCATTTAATTACTTTTATTAATTGATATTTCATAAATCTATTAGGGTTTGGAAAATGACGACTGTCAACTGTGCAAACGCACCCGTTCCGAAACCCTAATGAAATACCTCATCCTCCGTCTCAAGCAACTGTGCATACACACCTGCATTCTCGTTCCGAGGAACAAGAATACCGAGATATAAAAGCAACCCCAAAACATATACCAGTATCTGGCTCAAACCAGAGCCTGCCAGTATAATCCGTCCGGACTCCAAAACGTGCACAAGTGCGCGGATGAGAACGAACCCTGTCGCAAAACCATGCGACCTCTACTCTGTTTTGCCCAGAGGCGAATACCCTCTGTGTGGGACTCTAAAGACTCGACACTACGCTGGCAGTGGGTTTAACCACAGACCGCAAGCGGCACTAGCTGTACGTAACGGTCCCCAGGTAGATGCCGACAAGAAGGCTGACGAGGTGAACCCCATCTGAACTCCTACTGAGTCTGAATGTGACATTCTCCGTACAGTCCGGTCTGTTCGTCTGATACATCGCATGTCGGGCCTAGGGGGGCGGTAAAACATCAGTCCCCCAATAGCGGTACAAGTCGTGTTAGAGTGAAGCCCAAAACACCCTGAGATAACACTGGAAGCCTACCAGTATATCTCGCTTGCCCTGGCCAGGGACTACTTGTGTAATGGCTCTCCTAGACACAGCGCGATGTCAACCCCCAATACCGGGAGAGACGAATCCTGTCTAACCGTCACTGCCTCCAAGTGCTTCGGGACTGCACCCAACCACTACCTGTTTGCACGACTCCTTTGAGCCGTGGTAGGGTAGTGATCAAAGTGCAGTGGGAACACACTCGAGGCGATGTGCCAGTGTCAAGTCAGCGGACTAAGCTGTACTCATGTCACTTGGGAACTGATAACTGACGATAGGTATAATACCAACCTGTCAGTTCCTGACGAGTCCTGTCCAGTGTACTCGTAACCTAACGAGCACCCGTATACTATCTCCAGTACGACGTACTGATGGCTGTGGGATAGACCATCTCCCATACTGGGATGAGAAGCGCATACGCTAGTCTACTCTGGAGTATCGATGCCCTGTCTCGATAGTCCTGCGACTAGGGACCTGTATAAGGATGTGCTTATAGATTACCCAGCCCCCACTAGTGTGACTGCCATCACAACGCTGGTGATCAAGCAAAGATCCTAAGGGCTCCACTAATGCGTATAGGTGATATCGCAAAATAAACACATGTACACATTGAAGTAGAAACAAACCAAGTAGCATACTACTATATTGAGCAAGATTGTTTATACAAGGTGAATATCCCAAGCTTCCATTAAGTAATATACAAACTAGTATGATACAGTAATGGCCTCTAGGGCATATACACTAACAGATTTAACCCTTCAGATAAAGCAACTAAAGTCCATACTTTGTTGGTGTATAAGGATTCCATCTCAGATCACTAAGCATCCAGCCATTCATACAGAGTCTTACTCCTGATGGCCAGCTCGAAACTAGTTGGGTCATCATCTCATGATGCAATCCTCGCTCCCACTGTCATAGAGAAACCGAAATATCTCTCAGGTGGGTGAGGAACCCTACCAGATCGTCGGAGAGGCTGAGGTTCGTTGGAAACTATTGAATCCTTTGGTTCTGTTAAATCATCAGCTGCAGTTTGGTATAGCTGGAACCTTTCCAGTTCTATATAACAGACCTGGCCTCGAGCTTGTCCGGATTTTGCTTTTAGACATAGGCTGGACAACCCCAAATCTTAACCATCTTAAGATATGGGCTCTTCCCTTTCCATATCACATATGAAATGGTAGGCAACTGATTTGATTTGATCCCTATTCAATAGGTATGCAACTTCTCAAGTGCATAAGTCCCAAAAAGGAAATAGGTAACTCCGTAGTACTCATCATAGAGCACACCTTATCATATAGGGTGTGATTGCTCCACCCCGATATACCATTGTGCTATGGTGTATACGGAAGAGTAATGCTGAGAGAGAATCTCATTCTCCTTTAGAAAAGTTCATAGAATTTCGTGCTCAAGTATTCTCCTCCTTGATCTCATCAAAGGACATAATACTTATACCCGTATTGGTTCTCTACTTCTAACTTATATTCTGTGAATATCTCAAAAGGTTCTGACTTGTGTTTCAACAGGAACATATGTCTGAATCAAAAGAGATCATCAGAGAATTAAATGAAGTATAAAGAACCGGTCTTGGCAAGTGTAGACAGGGGACCTACATACATCAACATGTATCATCCCAACAGTTCACTATCTCTTTCTCTGTTTCCAGTAAACGGAGCTATGGTCATCTTATCTTTGTGACATGACTGGCAAGTTTCACAAGATGTAAATTCAAACAGTTTTAAATATGCATCTATGTGCAACTTAGCTAGTCGGGTCGCATTGATATGACCTAGTCTACAATACCTCAAGAAGGATTCGTTCAGTTCTGAACTCTTCCTCTTGTGTATGTTCTGTATACTAAGAACTGTAGTTTGATTTAGAACATTAATGCTTTTAGATAACGTGCCTGAACCGATCAACTTTTGATATAGGAAATGTTCAAAACATTATCCAATAATTCAAAATTATATCCTTTCTTTACTAATAAAGAGACTGATATGATTTTGTATATGAGGTTCAGTATCTAATAACATTCGTTCAGAATCAATGTATTTGAAATACAGGGTGACAGTGACCAACAGACTTGGCTGCAACACTTGCCCCGTTTTCTGCCTCATGAAACTTATCACCTGTTCTCAGTTCTCTACCTTTCTGTAGCCCTATGTAACAGATTACATATCTGGGATCCTAATCCGGTATCACATACCCAGGATGCGGAGGATACTGAGAAACAGTTCTTTGTAATGAACACACCCGAAGATGATGCATCAGTATGCACTCTCTTCGTTTGGGCGGCACGGGAATTCTGGTAATCCCCAATTTCCTGCTCTGTCTTATAACAATTATAAGTTGGAGCGGGACCAACGTTCCCCAGCTCAGTATAACAAGTGGGTTCGGTCAATACTTCCGTATTATTATCTTGATTAAGGCGTGATATGGTCGCTACCTGGAGAGAGAAAGAAGAAAACACTCAGCGTGCGCTCTTGCAAGAATAGATTGGTTATTATTTTATCTAATCAGGATGGCTCCCACTGCTTTTTATCAAATCTTCCTTCAAACCCTAGAAGGAAAGACTAGCCGGGATTAATTACACACTACAAGTTCGCCAATCTTTCAGCCAGGCCAGTGTCGGTACTTTGAGGGAGGTCCCCCGTGCTTTCGCACGAACCTAATTAATGTAAACCTCGTTTTCCCAGAGGCGTAACCTCGTTAACACCTTTCTAGACACCTACTTGATCGGCTAATTGTAACGTGTAAAACTCTCCCAGGAGTAACTCTTACTCGCAGCGGGTATCGGGATCCAACTATCTCATAGAAGATATGCAATCTCATTGCAAATTTCAACACTTGAAATTCCCGATAATTTTTGCCCCTAGCGTCCTATGACCTTGACGCTGGCCAACAAACCATAGTGCGCTAGTCAAGTTCAACCCGTCATTTCCTGATTGAATTAAACCCACCCGCACGACCCTTGACGCAGGCCAACAAAGTCGCACGACTATCCTAATCCAATCTGCATCATATGCATAAGCAGATAAATACTAGTTAGCTACCGCACACTACGCCTTGACGCAGGCCAACAAACGTAGCACGAATACTAACTACCACTTATCTGAAATGACGGAGGGCTACGACAGGTTTTTGTGAAAACCTATTGCGTAATGAACTTGATATCGTTGTAGAATCAAATGATTTTAAAATGGAGTGTTTTTGAGGCTTTACCAGTTTTGCTAAAGGAGTCACTCCCGGTGAAGGGATCGTCGGTCCTTTCCTCGTCGAATGAGGTGCGGGATATATCATATATATCACTGTGCAAAGCAAAAACTCTTAAAAGCAATCAAAAGACAAACCGAGTGTGTAGCATCTGCCAGTTATTGCTAAAGGAGTCACTCCTGGTGAAGGGATCTCGGTCCTTTCCTTATCGAATAAGGTGCATGATATATCATATATACCGCTGTGCAAAGCAACTCTGTAGCTACCTGTTTTATTTTTGAAATTCGATTCTACAACATCTTTAGGTTTCTTTTATTTCATTAATCACATTAATGAAGTCCCATCATTTAAGTACCTAAACATCACAGATAAATACGACGTAAACTTATGCCATCCGCATTCTCCTCGATGTCCCCTCGTGCACCGTTAGGTTAGGTAACTAACGGCAGAGCGGGGCAGGGCTAGCGTGGGTGTAAAACATAAGTAACGCTAATATAATATATCATATATACTATATACAGTATCTATCACAGAACATCACATGATCACATCACAGATATCGCAGCAGAAGAATCATATGAAATATTGGATATACTAGGACGTCCGTGTTTTCAATACAAGCCAGTATAAAACACGGATTCCACGGTCGTGATGAATAGCCAAACCCACACCCCTAGTCCCCTACGAGAGCGGCAAGCAACCCTACCAATTCTAGAGTTAGGAGACCCGGACTCGACTCCTCGAGTTGGTCTCCCACTGGACTCCAGAACCCGGTTACTTGTGCTCCCCTCCTTGGGTCTATCCTAATGCGGAAAAGTAAATAATATACAGAGGGTGACATCTTCCGCAACCTCGAAGTGCCCCAATAAAAGAATATTACATACAAGTATTTACATGAATGAAAAAGAAAACACTTTTCTCACATAAAAACCCCCGGCTATTCAAACACGACGATCCAATATAACATATCCAGCAACACATAACATCACATGTCATCAACGTAAGTAAATATGCGCATCCCAATTGTCGTTGACATATAGCAACGAAACTGGCGATATCACATATTACACTTACGGTCACAGAAAAGAAAGTGTAAAACTACAACAGTTGGAATCCGCAACCTGCATAGACATCGCATGCCTAATCAAATGAAATACTTAGACATCGCATGCCTAACAATTATAAACCACGCATTTTAGTTTCATTATCGAAAACACTTTTCAATATCAAGTCGGGCAATTCAACAAGATTCCCGACATCCTGATCGAATGCTCGTCGCAAACTTTAGTAGACGGCCGCACCCCCGATGCCGTCGACGAAGTGCACCAAGGCGGAACACCGCTGCCGCGAGCACCCGAATGGATGCTTTCAGCGACGGGGTTCTCCTACAGTCACTTGGTCGGGGCTATGGAGTGAGGTTGTCTATTAAGTTTACCCGGCGAGTATCCACGTACGCTACGTGATTGCGACGGACTTTTGATCACATCAAAATTCCGTGGCAACCGATCAAGTGAGACTAAACTGCTATGTTTATAACATTCATTCGGTTATCCCATAACTTATTGTGAATTGCAATTATTGTATCACATTCCAGATAAATAGAAAATGTTAAACTTTCCGATCGAACATTTAAACACCCAAGTTTTCCCGAAACAGCTCAACACATGAAATAAGTTCAAAGACATTCACTTCATTCCTCAGTACCAACGGTCCAGCCGTAGAAGGGTCAAGCCAACGCCTCACATGTGGCACGCCGTACTGCCCCAAACCCTAAGGTTCAAAGGGCAGTTCAAGATGGTCACATAATCGAGTTAAGGTTTGTTGTCTTCTAGAGGGTCCATCGCGTTACTTGCACTACTTAGAACGTCTTTAAATCACGGAAATATCCAACAGTTGGAAATTTCCCGACAGGGAAAAATTGGGTATTTATATCCGGTCGAATTTTTTAACAGTTTCTAAAAATACCCGGAAAGCCACATAGACAAAGTCTGATAATCCGATCGAATAATCGAATCCCCAAAACATCCCAGAATATTCAACTCTTGAATAAACATTAAAAATTCCCAGAAAATCCAGCACCATGGAAGAGGAATTACTGTGCAAAAATGGTTGGCTGATGTCATCAATTGGCCGCGGAACCGCCGCAGAAGCCAGGCTTCTGCGGCGGTTCCGCCGCGGATTGGAGGTATCATTTGCCCAATTTTGCATCGTAATTCTTAGAACTTCCTGCTGAATTTTTTAAGCATTTTTAATCTGGAAAAACCCCAGTTTTTGAAAAAAGTCCAGAGAGCGTGAAATTTTAGGGTTTCGGGTTCGTTCGGGTTTCAAACTTCGTCTACGCATCGCCTAAGGCTCTAGCTAGGCTCTGATACCACTGTAGGGTTCTTAGGCACACTAATGGGGTCTCACAAGGCATCAACCATGCCAAATTCAAATTTTATATGTGCCGAGAAACCCTAATACGGATCGTTAACTAGAATTTTAGGCGAAACATGCAACTAGTTAACAACTTAACTAAGTGAACGGAAATACAACCTTTGTAGATCCGGTCCTCCACCTCCATAGCTCCATGATGACGTCTCCTTGCTGTCCAAATCGAATCCCGGGCTCTAGCGTCGGCTACATTGGAGAAATGGGCGGGCTAGGTCATCGACTTCGATGCCGAAGATGATCTACGTCGAGGCAACACAAGATCATGCTCCAACTTCACCAAGTCATGAAACTTGTGAAGAAAACACCCTATACTACTTGGCAAGTGGTAGAGGATGAAGAAATAGGAAGTGGGTTCACTTTAGAATTGGATTTCTCACTCTTTTCATCAAATCGCCATTGATGGTTGCAAGCTTCTTCATCTTGAAGAAGAAGAAGAAGAAGAAGAAGAAAATATTATGATAAGTTAATCATGATTCAAAAAAAAAATAATACTTATCATATATTTAACCAAGGTCAAGTGTAGAGAATGAATCATGGTTAAGTGGAATGGTTAGGGTTAAGCATGAGACAAAAATGGTGGACTAGTTCAAAGCTTCATGAAGCTTCAATATACAAACAAAGAAAGCCACCATTTTCTCTTTATGCTTATTATTTTCCAAAAAGAATAAATAAATAAATAAATAAGAAACCATAACCCTAACCATTCATATAACCATGGTTTAATCTTTACACAAACCCAAGTTGGCAAGCATCATCAAACATGATACAAACTTGTGTACAAAAATATATCACATATACAATGTGCACAAACAAGTGAGAAAAACCATTTAAAGTGAACCAATACTAGTTAATGCAAAGTAATATATCAAATATATAATTATGCATTAAATCATTAAATCAACACTTGATTTAACGATCCGGTCATATCGCATTTAACCGACTAATATCCAATGTATCGGCTTATCGAATCAATCCTCGATTCGATAACCAGGTTATATCACATACAACCAATCGATACATTCATCACGAGAATAGAATACGGTATCACATACACGCATTACTCTCGGTCCCGCACATTTCTCATATGCGCTCCTATTTCGTTTCGCTTGAGCCAAGAAACCTCTGTGTAGGACTCTAAAGACTCGTCAATACACCGGCAGCAGATGATGATCATATCAAACACGCATAAGCCGCAAGCGGTCTGCCAAACGTAACGGCCACCCGGGTATTGAGCAATCAGAAGATCGACGAGCAAGCCCGCTCACACTCTTGTGAATCCAACCAGTAACACATACCGTACAGTCCGGTCTCGTCGTCTGATATGTCGCATATCTCGCCTAGGGGTGGTAAACGTCAGACCCCAACAGCTCGATAAGTCGTGTCGATATGAGGTCTATAACAGTTCGAGAAACTACTGGTAACACTTACCAGTAAATCTCAGCAACCCTGGCCAGGGATTTCCGGTTATAGCCAATCAAACACAGCGCAACATCAACTTCCTATACCGGGAGAGACGAATCCCCTCCTATCGCTCATTGCCTCCATGTGATTCGGGACTGTACCCAAAAACCACCGTTTTGCACGCCCTCTTGGACGTGGTAAGGTGGAAATCAAAGCACAGTGGGAATCACACAAGACTCTATGACGATCTCGGGTCAACAGACTACTCTGTACCAGTGTCACCAGAGAACTGCCATCTGATGTAAGGTATAATACCATCTGGGAGTTCTCGACGAGTCCGTCCAGTGTACCCAGTCTCCACTGAGCACCCATATATCATCTCTGATGTCAAACACCAATGGATATAGGATCATCCATCGCCCATCTGTATGGGTCGAGAAGGTATACGCTAGTCTACTCTGGTATATCGATGCCCCGTCTCGATATACCTACGACTAGGGACCTTGAAGGATGTACTTATGGACTACCCTGTCCCCACTAGTATGATCCGCATCATAGTCCAGGTCGTCAAGTACACATCCTAAGGGCTTTACCAACATGTAACAGAGAGACAATCAGTATACACGTTAAGGTAAAGAGTAACCAGACAGCATACTATCATGTCGAGGAAGAAAGTCCTCCCTATATATGTCCCAGCATCCACTGCAATATACATCCAATGTATAGTAATGGCCTCTAGGGCATACATATAACTAACAGAATCCTGTCTAACCGTCACTGCCTCCAAGTGCTTCGGGACTGCACCCAACTACTACCTGTTTGCACGACTCCTTTGAGCCATGGTAGGGTAGTAATCAAAGTACAGTGGGAACACACTCGAGGCGAAGTGACAGTGTCAAGTCAGCCGATTAAGCTGTACTCATGTCACCTGGGAACAGATAACTGACGATAGGTATAGTACCAACCAACAGTTCCCGACGATTCTTGTCCAGTGTACTCGTAACCAAACGAGTACCCGCAAACTATCTCAAGTACGACGTACTGACGGCTGTGGGTCAGACCGTCTCCCATGCTGGGATGAGAAGTGCATACGCTAGTCTACTCCGTAGTATCGATGCCCTGTCTCGATAGTCCTACGACTAGGGACCTGTATAAGGATGTGCTTGTGGATTACCCAGCCCCCACGAGTGTGACTGCCATCATAACGCTGGTAATCAAGCAAAGATCCTAAGGGCTCCACTAATGTGTATAGGTGATATACTAAAAGAAACACATGTAAATATTAAAGCAGAAATAAACCAGGTAGCATACAACCATTTTGAGAAAGATAGTCTATACAACCGTGAATATCCCAAGCTTCTATTAAGTAATATACAATCTAATATGATATAGTAATGGCCTCTAGGGCATATACACTAACAATCTCCCACTTGCACTAAGGCCATGTACTGGCGTATCGAAGACCTATCATCTCGATCAGCCGCTCGAACTGAGTCTGGCGTAAGGCCTTCGTGAGTGGATCAGCAGTGTTATGTTCCGTAGCAACTCTCCGAACTTCGATCTCCTGGCGACCCACGATCTCCCTGATCAGGTGATACTGCCTCAAGATGTGTCTGGACTTCTAATGGGACCTGGGTTCCTTCGCTAAAGCTATAGCCCCGTTGTTGTCGCAATACAGTGGTATTGAATCAACAAAGGATGGAACCACCTGAAGTTCCGTTAAGAACTTCTTCATCCAGACGGCTTCTTTTGCGGCATTAGCAGCAGCGATATATTCCGCTTGCATCATCGAGTCAGCAACGGTTTCCTGTTTAGAACTCTTCCAACACACCGCCCCTCCATTGAGGGTAAAGACATAACCCGACATGGACTTGGAATCATCCTTGCCACTTTGGAAGCTGGAGTCAGCAGATGCCTCGATCTGGAGGTCTTTTCCGCCATACACCAAGAACATCTCCTTAGTCCTTCTCAGGTACTTGAGAATGTTCTTTACCGCTATCTAGTGCTTCTCTCCAGGGTTTGACTGATACCGGCTTACCACACTCAGTGCATAAGCTACACCTGATCTGGTACACAACATCGCATACATTATAGAGCCTACCGTAGAAGCGTAGGGTATAATAGACATGCGATCCCTTTCCAAATCAGTCTTGGGAGACATCTCTTTGGAGAGGGTGATCCCGTGACAAGCTGGTAGATTACTGCGCTTGGAATCTTCCATACTGAATCTTCGCAGTATGGTGTCGATGTACCTGGACTGTGAAAGTCTTAATATCCTCTTGGATCTATCACGATGGATCTGGATCCCCAGAATGTAAGAGGCATCACCCAGGTCTTTCATGGAGAACCTGTGTGACAGGAACCCTTTGACAGATTGTAGCATAGGAATGTCATTTCCTATCAAGAGAATGTCATCCACGTATACAACGAGGAATACGACAGTTCTTGCTACAAATCTACTATAGATGCATGGTTCATCTGGATTTTTGATAAAGCCAAATTCTTTGACCATCTCATCAAAACAGATGTTCCAACACCGCGATGCCTGCTTTAGTCGATAGATGGACTTAAGCAACTTGCACACCTTTCCGCTGCTCCCACTCTGATTGAAACCCCCAAGCTGGTCCATATAGACACACTCCTCTAAATTTCCATTTAGAAAAGCGGTCTTTATGTCCATCTGCCAAATCTCATAATCGTGGAAGGCAGCAATGGAACGAAGGATCCGAATGGATTTCAGCATAGCCACTGGAGAAAAGGTTTCGTCATAGTCCAAACAAGGTCTTTGACGAAAATCCATTGCAACAAGTCTAGCCTTATAGGTCTCGACCTGTCCATCTACACCAATCTTCCACTTGAAGATCCACTTGCATCCTACGGGTTTTACCCCATGTGGAGCAACGTCCAAAATCCGTACTTTCTTTGTGTATATGGACTCCATTTCGGTCCGCATTGCATCCAGCCATTTTACCGAGTCAACGCTCTGAATGGCCTGCTGGAAGCTAGTCGGCTCATCACTATCAATGATGCAATCTTCTCTATCTCCGTCTATGAGAAAACCGTAGTATCTCTCGGACGGATGAGACTGCCTACTACTCCTGCGGAGCGGCGTAGGAATGTCCTGTTCTTTCGAACCCTCTGGTTCTACTAAGCTTTCTGTAATGGCTTTTGGTTTTGGAATTTCTTCCAGTTCTATTACGCTCCTACTTATCTGATTTTCCAAAAATTCAGTTTCCAAGAAGTGGGCATGACGAGAAACAAAAACCTTTTGTTCCTCTTCGCAATAGAAGAAATATCCCTTGGAGTTCTTTGGATATCCCACAAACTTGCACTATACTGAGCGTGCCTCGAGTTTGTCCACATACCGCTTTTTGACAAAAGCTGGACATCCCCATCTCTTAATGCGCTTAAGATAGCGTTTCTTCCCACACCACATCTGATATGGTGTGGTAGGCACAGTCTTAGTTGGAACTCGGTTCAAAAGGTATGCAGCTGATTCTAGTGCATATCCCCAGAATGACCACGGCAACTCGGCATTACTCATCATGGAACGTACCATATCCAATAGGGTTCGGTTCTGTCTCTCCGATACACCGTTATGTTGTGGAGTAAGCTGAGAGAGAGTTCCATTCTCTTTTAGGTAATCCAGGAACTCAGCACTCAAGTATCCACCACCTCGATCAGATCTTAGTGTCTTGATACTTTTGCCGTTTTGTTTTTCTACTTCATTCATGTATTCCTGGAATTTTCCAAAGGCTTCAGATTTATGTTTCATTAAGAAGACATATCCGTACCTTGAAAAGTCATCTATAAAAGTAATGAAGTAGGAAAAACCGCTTCGCGCATGTTTAGACATTGGACCGCACACATCGCTGTGTATGAGTCCCAAGAGCTCGCACGCTCTTACTCCGTGTCCAGTTAATGGAGTCTTTGTCATCTTTCCTTTGAGACAGGATTGACCAGTTGCATATGATTGATATTCGAACGGATCCAAATATCCTTCTGTATGCAACTTCGTCAACCTTCTCTCATTGAGGTGACCCAGTCTACAATGCCATAAGAAAGCATGATTGATTTCTGGAGACTTTCTTTTGTGTGTATTCTGGACATTGAAAATCTGTGGTTGGTTTAATACGTATATACCATTGCTTAATGTACCTGACCCAATCAAAACTTGATTAAGGTGAATCTTTACAACATTGCTTACAAATGTAAATTCATAACCTTCTTTAGATAATAAAGATACATATACGATATTAAAAGTTGCATTGGGTATAAAATAACAATCACGTAAAACCAAAACATGTCCATCTGACATTCCCAAGTGATAGCCCCCCACGGTCTCAGCATCCATGCCAGCTCCGTTTGCAACTCTGAGGGTCATATCACCTGCCTTCAAAACCCTACGCTTTCTCAGTGCCTGCATGGAATTAAAGATATGAGATCCTGATCCGGTATCCAATACCCAGGAAGTAGAGTTTATTGATAGACAGTTTTCAATAACATACACACCTGAAGCCGAAGCAGTAACTTGCTTCGGGTCCTGGTTTCTGGCCTTCCAAGCCCTGCAATCCTTTTTCCAGTGTCCACTCTTGTGACAGTAAAAGCACTTTTCCTTCCCCACATGCTTTCCCGCTACATTTGTTGCCTTTGCCTTCCCATTCGTATCCACTTTACTAATTCCGCCCCTTGGTTTGGTAGGGGTTTTATTCTTCTTTCCCTTGGCTTTCGCCTTGGACCTAGAAGAGGAAGATCCTCCTACAAACAAAGTGGATGTTTCCCTACCTTTCTATAGGGTGCACTCTGCACTCCTCAGCATGTTGAGGAGTTCTGAAAGTTCAACTTCTTTTTCTTGCAAGTTGATGTTCAGGATAAACTGAGCGTAAGTGGAAGGAAAGGACTAGAGAATCAAGTCCGTGTATAGCTCATTCTCCAACGTGGTCCCAAGGTCCGCGATCTCCTCAATGAAGCCAATCATCTTAAGCACGTGTTCTGCTACCGATGATCCGACGGCCATTCTCGCCGAAAATAGCTTTTTCGAGACTTCGTATCTGGCGATACGGGATTGCTCTCCATACAGTTCTTTTGTATGGAGAAATATGGATTCAAGGTCCATATTCTCATGCCTCCTCTGATGTTCATTGTCCATAGAGGCAAGCACGAGGCACTTGGCCTTCGCGCAGTAGATTTCCCAGGTCTTACGGATTTTCTTATCCGCGACGCTGGTTTTGGGACCTGGGACAGGGGGAGCTTTGGTGGTAAGGAGATACCCCAACTTGTCATAAGTGATTGGCATTTTGACATTCCTGAGCCAATCTTTGTAGTTTGGCCCTGTCAGTATGTTTTTTTCTAGTAGTAACTTAAGTCCGGTCATGATGTTTGGTCGCTTCAATTAGGAGAGAGAGAAGAAACATTTTAGCATGATGCTCTTGCAAGTTTAGAGTGGTTTTTAGTTTGTCAAAACAGAATGGGTCCCACTGTCTCTCGAATCCTTCCTCAAACCAAAAAGGAAGAATTAGTCGGGATCAATCTCACCGTACAATACTTGCTTAACCGTTCAGCCAGGTCAGTGTTGGTACTTCGAGGGAGGTTTTCCAACGCTTTCGCGAAGTTCCTTAATTAAATAAGCTCTTTTCCCCGTGGGCGTAGCCCCGCTAACACCTTTCTAGACACCTACTTGGTTTATAGCATTGATCGTTAAGTGAGAAAGTTCCGGTGGAGTAGCATATACTCACAGTAGGATCGGGATCCAAATATCATCGTGTGACAAAACTGAAGAAATTCTACCAGAATCATCACACTCCAAATGGTATGCAGCGCTAGCAAGTTTCAGTTTCTTTAGAAACTCCCGATGTGGATTTTTGCCCCATGCTCTTATGACCTTGACTTTGGCCAACAAATCATAAGTCACTTGTCAAGTTCTACCCGTCATTCTCCAGGTTAATTTGAACCCACCCGTACCTACCCTTGACTTTGGCCAACAAGGCAGTACGACTGTCCCAAACCAACGCATCTATCTATATTGCACATGAATACCCAATAGCTACCAGTCACGACCCGAGAGTTTCGACTCGTGACCGGCACTTAACCACGCAACGTCTACAGGCGTAACGCGGCTAAGTAAGCCGAACCCAGAAATCAAAACCAATAAATAAAGAGTGATTAAAACATTTTTTGTAAAAACAGTCATACATGTCTGAGAAACATCCATTAATTTAGTAGAAATCCTTTTTAAGTTCAAGAGTTATAACTTGTATAATTTTGGCAACATTTCCCTTTTTAAACATTTGTTCCGCAAGTCGGGTAAAAGCAAGGTGTAGCAGAAATAACAAGTGAATGAATAGAGCATCACAATATGATATACGACGCCGTAGCGAAGAATACACAGTAAGGCAAGGACAAATATCACAAAAGGTAAGACTGCATAAAATAAAGTCGGCTCACATGCGAGCTCGACACCAGAGTACAAAATCATACACATCGTCCTCACCACTGTCTCTAAGTCAATACAGAAAGGTAGATGGAGAATATTAGATACATCAATATACAATTGAAGGATAACAGATACCGTACAAAACCCACCTAATAGCAAAAGGGCTAACACGCCTCAGAAATGGTATCTGTGCCAAAAGATGCGATAAACAGCCAGCCGCGACTACTCCCAAGGGCAACCTGCAAATACTGTGGCATAACGGGGGTGAGTTGCCAACTCGTGAATAGAGATAACATATAAAGGTAATCGCAAGCATGCACGTACTGCGCTACTCTATCAATATGCCAGCAGAAGATATCAATGCGTGATAAGTAGTATGTGCAATAATCATGCAAGTCCTCTATCAGGTGATACAACTACAGGATGAGATGCGATAATGAATGCTGAGCATGGGAATATAGTATCTACACGAAGTGTCGAGGTGAACTACATATATATGTATGCACCGCGAATCCCCAACAATCCCAGACGCCGGTACTCCGTCGGCCCTCAAATCCTGTACAACCCCGAGAATCACGAGTGCCCAACATCGGCACCCAAATAACATAAATACTCGTGTCTAGCATCGACACGCAAATCATCCTCTATCGGGCATCCGTCAGTCCGGGTCAGCCCTCTCTCCATATATCGGGAATCCGTCAGTCCGGGTCATCCCTCTCTCAATGTATCGGGAATCCGTCAGTCCGGGTCATCCCTCTCTCAATGTATCGGGCATCCGTCAGTTCGGGTCAGCCCTCTATCAAGATATCCACTCTAGCACCGAGAAAACACGGGGTGGCGCCCCAAAATATCATATCAAGGGAACCGGGTTTTTAAATGATTACATATTTGAAAAGGGCCACGGTTCCCAAATCCAGAAATCACACGTAATCCCAACCAATATGCAAGTAAATATGATGTGATATGTGCATCAAGTATGAAGGGCATGTCAAGGTAGTGCTGGTGTTCTATCAATTCTAGTTTATATACATATAGCAGGGAATGCAGTATGCGCTAAATAGTGGCCATGAACAGTCAATGTATGTAAATGTAACTATAAGGTCCTATCAGCCCTGACGTAGAACGCCATGCGGGCGATATCCTCGTAGATGTTAAATCTACTCACCGAAGTCTCGCGCTAAGTGTAGCCGACGACTTGCTTGCCTTTCTTCGAAGCGTCTGTCTCACTGGCCTGCGAACCTTCAAAACGCCTTAAGGAACACCAAAAGCTCCAGATCTAGCCTCAAGTATGCAGTCTTGCCATTAAACACCTCAAATGAGCCAAAAACCCAAGGTTTTGTGAAGGAAAAAGGTTGGATTTATGTAGGGTTTGTGCATGAATCAAAAGAGAAGTGAAAAGAGATGAGAAGATGAAGAAAATGATGTGTTTTGGCTGCTGCTCTCTGCTGAAATTCCAGAAATTGAGAAGAGAGAGAGAAGAGAAAGAAAATGGTCAAAAGTCAAGTTTCTTACCTACCCACCATACCTCATTGTTTAAATTAGAAATTTTGACTTATAAAAAGGGTTTTAACTTGTTGAAATGGGGGGAAATAGATTAGCAACCATGCAAGAAAGAAAAGGGGTTAACATGATACACTTTTAACCAAAGTCACTAAAAATGTGCTAAGTGTGCATGCATGTACTAACAAAATTTCAAATTAGGGTAAACACGACTAAAAATAATTAACTACCCTAAATATAAATATACACATATCCATACGAACACTTCTCAACACAAAAGACCACCAGCCAAGAAGAAAAATAGTATATCCATTTTTTTTTGAAAACACGCACACTTGCTAATTAACCCGAAAAACATTCTAAACGAATTTCAAGGCGTTACAATCTACCCCCCTTAAAGAAATTCGGTCCCCGAATTTAAAACCTAACAATACGTACCTTCAAAAAGATGTGGATACTTCTTCCTCATCTCGCTTTCGGTCTCCCAAGTGACCTCCTCACGGCCCTGACCACGCCAAAGTATCTTGACTGAGGGGTTGTCCTTCGATCTCAATTTCTTCACTTGTCGATCCAAGATCATCACCGGCTGTTCTGCATAGGAAAGATCGCGCTCAAGCTGGATCGTCGGGTGCTGAATCGCATGCGAAGGATCATGAAGATATCTGCGGAGCATCGAGACATGAAATACGGGGTGCACATCTGGAAAGCTGGGCGGAAGGGCTAATCGGTAGGCTACTGCACCAACACGCTCGAGGATCTCGAAGGGGCCCACATACTGGGACTGAGTTTTCCCTTCTTCCCAAACCTCATTACACCTTTCATCGGGGAGACCCTCAAGAAAACATGATCACCAACAGAAAACTCAAGTCTGTGTCGCCGACGGTCCGCATAAGATCTCTGCCTACTCTGGGCTGCTCTCATCCTATCGCGAATCAACTGGATCTTCGCGGTCGTCTCCTCAACGATCTGTGGCCCTAAGATACTGCCCTCACTGAGCTCTGTCCAACAGGTGGGCAACCTGCATCTCCTCCCATAAAGAGCCTCAAACGGTGCCATCTGAATGGTCTCCTGGTAGCTGTTATTGTAGGAGAACTCTACCAAGGGTAAGTGATGATCCCAGCTACCTCCAAAATCTAATACACACGCTCTGAGCATGTCCTCGAGAGTCTGAATCGTCCGCTCTGACTGTCCGTCGGTCTGCGGATGAAATGCTGTACTGAAACTCAAGTGAGTGCCCAAAGCCTCCAGAACCCTCTGCCATAATCGGCTGGTAAACCGGGTGCCCCTGTCGGACAAAATACATGTCGGGACTCCGTGTAGTCGCACAATCTCGTCGATGTAGATCCGGGCATACTGAGTAAATCCGAAAGTCGTCTTCACCGGTAGGAAGTGAGCCGCTTTCGTCAAACGATCCACTATCACCCAGATAGAGTCATACCCCCGACTAGTCCTGGGTAGACCTACAATGAAATCCATAGAGATCTGCTCCCATTTCCACTCCGGAATGGGTAACGGCTGTAGCTCTCCCGCGGGCCTCTGGTGCTCAGCCTTGACTTGCTGACAAGTCAGGCATCTCGACACAAAATCTGTGATGTTTCTTTTCATTCCGTCCCACTAGTAAACACTCCTCATGTCATGGTACATCTTGGTGGAACCGGGATGAACACTATATACCGATCGATGTGCCTCCTCAAGAATCTCACGCCTCAGTCCCTCAGCATCTGGTACGCACAGTCTAACTCCAAAACGTAGTACCCCCTGATCATCGATCACGAACTCGGAAAGTCTGCCCTGTCCAATCTGTGCCATGATCTCCGAACATCGGTCATCACTGCGCTGTGCCTCATATATGCGGTCCAGTAACTGTGGGCGTGCACGAACATGCGCGATCTGTCCTCCAATCGGCGTGAACTCGAACTGTACCTGGCTGTCGCATAATATTTGCCAATCTTCTGACGACTGCCCCTGTACTGCACTCAAACAAGATAGACTACTCCCGGGCCTCCTGCTCAAAGCATCCGCTACTACATTTGTCTTGCCCGGGTGATACAAGATCTCGCAGTCGTAATCCTTCACTAACTCCATCCATCGGCGCTGTCGAAGGTTCAGGTCCCGCTGCTGGAATATGTATTTTAGACTCTTGTGATCCGTGTATATCTGGCACGACTCGCCGTATTGGTAATGTCGCCAGATCTTAAGTGCAAAGACCACAGCAGCCATCTCCAAATCGTGAGTGGGGTAGTTCTGTTCATGTTTCTTCAATTGTCGCGAGGCATACGCGATCACCCTGTCATGCTGCATCAGTACGCACCCTAGCCCCACTCGAGAAGCATCACAAAAGACTACAAATTCGCCCGATCCGGAAGGTAAAGATAACACCGGTGCCGTCGTCAGCCGAGTCCGTAGCTGCTGAAAACTGTGCTCGCACTCCTCCGTCCAATCGAAAGGAACTCCCTTCCGGGTCAACCCGATCAACGGTGTAGCAATACGGGAGAAGTCCTGCACAAAACGCCTATAGTAACCGGCCAACCCCAAGAAGCTGCGAATCTCCGTAACCGATGTGGGTCTGGGCCAACGCAGCACGGCCTCGATCTTTCTCGGGTCCACACATATACCGTCTCGTGAAATCACATGCCCCAAGAAGTCCACGCTGTCCATCCAAAAAGCACACTTGGAGAATTTCGCATAAAGCTGGTGCTCCCTCAAAGTCTGCAGTGTAATCCGCAGATGCTGCTCATGCTCCTCACTACTTCGGGAATACACCAAGATATCGTCAATGAAGACTATGATGAACAGATCCAAATATGGCCGGAAAATACGGTTCATCAAGTCCATGAAGGCTGCTGGCGCATTGGTGAGTCCGAACGACATCACCAAAAACTCGTAATGGCCGTAGCGCGTACGGAACGCTGTCCTGGGAATGTCCTCCTGTCGAACCCGCAGCTGATGATAGCCCGATCGTAAATCGATTCTCGAAAAGTACCCTGCCCCCTGAAGCTGGCCGAACAAATCGTCGATGCGCGGCAAAGGATACATGTTCCGCACTGTCACCCTGTTCAGCTGGCGGTAGTCAATACACAGACGCAAACTGCCATCTTTCTTCTTGACGAACAGGACTGGAGCACCCCAAGGAGAAACACTGGGTCGAATAAGTCCCTTTTCCAGCAAATCTTGCAACTGACCCTTCAATTCTCTAAGTTCCGCCGGGGCCATCCGATAAGGCGGTATGGAAATAGGCCCCGAGCCAGGAACCAAATCAATACAGAAAGAAATATCGCGCTCGAGCTGTAACCCAGGAAGCTCGGCAGGGAACACATCAGGAAACTCGCTAACAACCGGAACCTGATCCAATGGAACCTCTGTAACGTGAGCATCGCAAACATAGGCGAGAAATCCCTGACATCCCCTCCTCAAAAGCTGTCCAGCGCGAAAAGAAGAAATCACACTGTGAGGGGCGGCACCACGGTCCCCCAACACAACAAAAACCGACTCGCCGGGAAAACAAAATCTAACTGTCTTCTCGCGGCAGTCCACAGAAGCATAGCACGTGGCTAACCAATCCATGCCCAAAAGAACGTCGAAGTCCAACATCTCCAGAAGGATTAAGTCGACAGGCAACTCTCTCTCACCAATAGAGACGGTACAGGATCGGAACACGTGCCTAGCAACAAACGACTCTCCCACAAGCGGCTGATCAAGCAAACCGGACTCTCTACCCAAACTCGGCACGAAGTGTGTGGATACGGACGAGTGTGTGGATCCGGGATCGAACAATACATGTGCATCAACTGTACATACAGGAAGGATACCTGAAACCACTGCATTGGACGCCTGCGCGTCCTGATGCGTCAAAGCAAAAACCCACGCCTGTCCACCACCTGCGACTGACTGCCCTCTGCCGCGGTCATCTTGCCCTCTCTGAGCAACTCCTCCACGTCCACGACCTCTCTGTGTGTGAGTCTGGCGCTGGGCAACGGTAGGTACAACAGGCAACGCCCTCTGGGGTGGTGAAGGTGGTAAAGAAACATGCGGTGCTGCCGCCACCCTACGGGGTAACTCAGGACAATCTCGTACACGATGATAAGAACTCCCACAGCGAAAACATCCCGACGATGCCCGCTGACCATCCTGGGGATAGGAACTGAATAACCAGCCCCGCCCTGAGTCTCTGCTGCCTGCAATACGTCTATCACAGCGCCGAAAAGGCTGTCTCTGCGCTGATGTATCCGCACGAACTCTCTTCGGCTCTGGAACTGTCGAAGCCTCAGCCAGGCGCTCCTCGACCAATAAGGCTGCATCTACACCTGCTGCGTAAGTCTCGTAGTGCTGCGCGCTGATCGCAAGGAACAATGGTGTAAGCAAGCCTCGAACAAATCTCTTGACTCGCAACTCCTCGGTAGCCACTAAATACGGGGCATAGACTGCTAGCTCTGTAAACAGCACGTCATACTCTGCCACTGCCATCCCTGGCGTCTGGCGCAAGGACTCAAATCTGCGTGCTCGGGCATTCCTAACACTCTGGGGAAGGAAACGGGCTAGAAATACTGTCACGAACTCCGTCCAGGTCATAGGAGGAAGACCTGCTGCTCTGCCCTTCTCAACTGAATCACACCACTTCTGCGCAAGACTTTCTAGGCGAAAGCTCGCGAACTCGACCCATCTCGTATCTGCGCATCTGAGGGAACGGCATATCCGGGCCATCTTATCAATGAAGGACTGGGGGTCCTCGGCTGTATCGGTGCCTGTGAAAACCGGAGGCTTCAGCCTCATGAACTCTGATAGCGATACTGTAATCACCTCCGTGGCTGCAGGGGCAACTGGCTGTGCGGTAGGTACCATCGCGGTCGCTGGAACAGGTGGAGCTACCTCTGGTCGCTGTGCTCAAAGCGTCTCAACTAGCGATCTAATCATCTGGCGCATCTCCTGCATGCTAGATCCCACCGTCTGGCGCATCTCCTGCATACTAGCCCCTAGCGTGGCGATCTGATCTGTCACGGGAGGAACAGTCTGCTCGGGTACAACGGGTGCACTGCCCGGATCAGTCCTCGTCTCGGACGAGTCAACTCGAATCTCGGCCCTCGCGGCCGCTCTCTGTGCCCTAGTAGTCTTTGGCGGCATAATGGCTGAAAGAAAATTAGGATTCGATAAGAACACGGAAATCGAATCGCAGTAATGTATGTATTCAAGAAGGAATTTAAATCAACAAGTCCTAAGGTCGCGTAGGCGGTGTATCGTGTCGTGAGTATGCCGCGGAACATACACACGCTACATTACCCTGCCGCAGCTACCTACACCATCATACCAGGGTCATCCTACACTCCGAAGGTAAAACCTACGCTCTGATACCAACTTTGTCAAGACCCGAGAGTTTTGACTCGTGACCGGCACTTAACCACGCAACGTCTACAGGCGTAACGCGGCTAAGTAAGCCGAACCCAGAAATCAAAACCAATAAATAAAGAGTGATTAAAACATTTTTTGTAAAAACAGTCATACATGTCTGAGAAACTTCCATTAATTTAGTAGAAATCCTTTTTAAGTTCAAGAGTTATAACTTTTATAATTTTGGCAACATTTCCCTTTTTAAACATTTGTTCCGCAAGTCGGGTAAAAGCAAGGTGTAGCAGAAATAACAAGTGAATGAATAGAGCATCACAATATGATATACGACGCCGTAGCGAAGAATACACAGTAAGGCAAGGACAAATATCACAAAAGGTAAGACTGCATAAAATAAAGTCGGCTCACATGCGAGCTCGACACCAGAGTACAAAATCATATACATCGTCCTCACCACTGTCTCTAAGTCAATACAGAAAGGTAGATGGAGAATATTAGATACATCAATATACAACTGAAGGATAACAGATACCGTACAAAACCCACCTAATAGCCAAAGGGCTAACACGCCTCAGAAATGGTATCTGTGCCAAAAGATGCGATAAAAAGCCAGCCGCGACTACTCCCAAGGGCAACCTGCAAATACTATGGCATAACGGGGGTGAGTTGCCAACTTGTGAATAGAGATAACATATAAAGGTAATCGCAAGCATGCACGTACAGCGCTATTCTATCAATATGCCAGCAGAAGATATCAATGCGTGATAAGTAGTATGTGCAATAATCATGCAAGTCCTCTATCAGGTGATACAACTACAGGATGAGATGCGATAAAGAATGCTGAGCATGGGAATATAGTATCTACACGAAGTGTCGAGGTGAACTACATATATATGTATGCACCGCGAATCCCCAACAATCCCAGACGTCGGTACTCCATCGGCCCTCAAATCCTGTACAACCCCGAGAATCATGAGTGCCCAACATTGGCACCCAAATAACATAAATACTCGTGTCTAGCATCAACACGCAAATCATCCTCTATCGGGCATCCGTCAGTCCGGGTCAGCCCACTCTCCATATATCGGGAATCCGTCAGTCCGGGTCATCCCTCTCTCAATGTATCGGGAATCCGTCAGTCCGGGTCATCCCTCTCTCAATGTATCGGGAATTCGTCAGTCCGGGTCAGCCCTCTATCAAGATATCCACTCTAGCACCGAGAAAACACGGGGTGGCGCCCCAAAATATCATATCAAGGGAACCGGGTTTTTAAATGATTACATATTTGAAAAGGGCCACGGTTCCCAAATCCAGAAATCACACGTAATCCCAACCAATATGCAAGTAAATATGATGTGATCTGTGCATCAAGTATGAATGGCATGTCAAGGTAGTGCTGGTGTTCTATCAATTCTAGTTTATAAACATATAGCAGGGAATGCAGTATGCGCTAAATAGTGTCCATGAACAGTCAATGTATTTAAATGTAACTATAAGGTCCTATCAGCCCTGACGTAGAACGCCATGCGGGCGATATCCCCGTAGATGTTAAATCTACTCACCGAAGTCTCGCGCTAAGTGTAGCCGACGACTTGCTTGCCTTTCTTCGAAGCGTCCGTCTCACTGGCCAGCGAACCTTCAAAACGCCTTAAGGAACACCAAAAGCTCCAGATCTAGCCTCAAGTATGCAGTCTTGCCTTTAAACAGATCTAGCCTCAAGTATGCAGTCTTGCCTTTAAACACCTCAAATGAGCCAAAAACCCAAGGTTTTGTGAAGGAAAAAGGTTGGATTTATGTAGGGTTTGTGCATGAATCAAAAGAGAAGTGAAAAGAGATGAGAAGATGAAGAAAATGATGTGTTTTGGCTGCTGCTCTCTGCTGAAATTCCAGAAATTGAGAAGAGAGAGAGAAAAGAAAGAAAATGGTCAAAAGTCAAGTTTCTTACCTACCCACCATACCTCATTGTTTAAATTAGAAATTTTGACTTATAAAAAGGGTTTTAACTTGTTGAAATGGGGGGAAATAGATTAGCAACCATGCAAGAAAGAAAAGGGGTTAACATGATACACTTTTAACCAAAGTCACTAAAAATGTGCTAAGTGTGCATGCATGTACTGACAAAATTTCAAATTAGGGTAAACACGACTAAAAATAATTAACTACCCTAAATATAAATATACACATATCCATACGAACACTTCTCAACACAAAAGACCACTAGCCAAGAAGAAAAATAGGATATCCATTTTTTTTTTAAAACACGCACACTTGCTAATTAACCCGAAAAACATTCTAAACGAATTTCAAGGCGTTACACTACCAATCACTATGCCTTGACTTTGGCCAACAAACATAGCTTGAATACTATTGACTATCCATGTAAAATGACGGATGGTTACGAATGGTTTTGGCAAAACCGTGAACGTAGTGAACTTGATATAATCGATGGAACGAGATAGCTTTTAAAAGGAGTGGCTTAAACTCCGCGTTTAAAAGTTGGTTTTTGAAAAGAAACCGAGTGGTTTTTTGAAATTGTTCCAACGACTTTATTTTGGTTTATTTTCTTGTATTAATTTAATGTGTCCCATCATTTAATCCTACCATTGCAGAAAACAAAGAAAATATGACGTACGAATATGCCATCCGCATTCGCCACGGGGCCCCGTCATTACCCGTTAGGTTACTTAACTAACGACATAGCGGGGGCTGGACTAGCGCAGATGCAAAACATAAGCGACGCCTAAATAGATATATACATTCGTCGTATACAATGATAGCCATTCCAGATCACAGATGAATACTTTTGAGATACTAGGAATCCGCGATTTGTTCGAGCCTGTAACAAAAAGCGGATTACACGGTCGTGATGAATAGCCAATACCCCACCCTAGACCACTACGGGTGCGGCAAACTACCCGCCAAATACCCGAAGTGAAACAACCTCCCTCAACAACATGAGTAGGCAACTCGGCACTTCGAGGTACCCGGTAGTTTGTGCACCCCCTCCTTGGGTATATCCTAGGAGCAAAAACAGTAAAAGAAATTATACAATGGCGGCTACAACCTCATCCCGGATTTGCGGCCATATAAATAATATTACATCAATTACAAATTACATGAATTGAAAGATAAAGAAAACTCTCATCTCACAACCCCCGGCTATTCATCCACGACAATCCAATGAATTCATATACACATACCATCAACATTACAGATCACAGATATGTATAACCCCCACTAATCGACGTATAGCGATTAGTAGACATTCAATACATATATCACATCACAGATATAACCCACTAGCTAAAGTCTTTAGAAGTTCGATCAAAATACGGATTTTTAACCACCCCAAAAAGCAAATTTGCTTTCTGGAAAATCTGGGAACAAAAAACATATTGTAAAAATCCCAAAATACCCCTATAAGAACACTGCAGGAAAATTGACCCACAGCCGAGTCAACTCGGCCGCGGATCCGCGGCAGGAGCAAGCTCGTGCCGCAGTTCCGCGGCACTTTGACCGAGTTAGTGGACTAATTTTCTCCTGTGTTCTTAAAAACCCCTGAGCCGATTTTTAGTGTAAGATTGATTATTCTTTGAACAGAAATAAAATTCGGCAGAAAGTTAACATTTCGGGCATGTTTTGTGATTTTTTCTCCGATCGAACTTCTAGTTACTTTGCTAACATGCTAGATAGTGTTTACCTAGGCTCTGATACCACTGTAAATCCACGTTACCCGTCCCGGTACTTTCAGGGATGCGAAAATGGTGAAAAATGATTTTTTCGATGGAGGTAACATGGACTCTAAAAACGGATCTTTGCTAAACAAACTATCTAACAATCTAACTAAGAGTTTAACTACTATGTTAGGGGTTATACCTTAACTTGAACTACTTCTCTTAGACTCCTTGTGGTGGTCGGATCGGCCTCACCTCGTCGTCTCCTTGTGCCGAAGATGGATCCACCCGAAAGCTTCTATCTTTGGTTCCAACCTCAATCTAGAGGAAACTAGAATACTTGGCTTGCTAGACCTTGTACACTAGGATAAGTAGAGAAGTATTTTGGGTTTTATCACCAAGGCAAATGGTTCTCAACACATGAGAGATTTTTGCCTTGAGCAAGAGGAAGAGGGAGAGCAAGAGGAAGAGGAGAGCTTTGATGAGAGAGAGAGAGAGCAAATGATAGAATGAAGAAGACTTTTTACAACCATTCTCTCATAATCCAAAATAATCATAATAATAATAATAATTGAGTATTATGTGATGGTTCATGTCAATGGCATTATCATTTCATGCACTCATTTTGTGATGAATAACAAGCAAGCAAAAGTCTTAGCCATGAAATGATAACCATTGTCATGATGATGGTCAACAAGTCCAACCTAGTCAACCGGTCAACAAAGTCAATAAGTCAACAAAGTCAACCTTTCAACCCAACCATGGCACAATAATACTTAATTAATATTTTTAGTAATCATATTTCTTATTCTCGATAAGGTTTAGAAAAGGTCAACAGTAAACAACCCTAATGAGAATCCTCTGCCTCTGTCCCGGTCAACCGTGCATACACACCCGCATCCGCGTTCCGGGGAACACGAATACAAATGAGATAAAACCAATCCCAAAACATATACCAGGATCTGGCTTAAACCAAAGCCCGCTACTAATAACTGCCCGGACACCAAACGTGCACAAGTGCGCGGATGTGACCGAACCCTGTCGCAAAACCATGCGACCTCTACTCTTTTGCCTAAAGGTGAATAGCTCTCTGTATGGGACTCTAAAGACTCGACACTACACTGGCAATGGGTTTAACCACAGACCGCAAGCGGCACTAGCTGTGCGTAACGGACCCCAGGTAGATGCCGATAAGAAGGCTGATGAGGTGAAACCCATCTGAACTCCTACTGAGCCTGAATGTGACAGTCTCTGTACAGTCCAGTCTGTTCGTCTGAGAATATCGCATGGCGGGCCTAGGGGGGCGGTAAACGTCAGACCCCTAATAGCGGTACAAGTCATGTGGGAGTGTAGCCCAGAACACCCTGAGATTGTTAGTAATATGTATGCCCTAGAGGCCATTACTGTACATTGGATGTATATTGTAGTGGATGCTGGGACATATATAGGTAGGACTTTCTTGCTCGACATGATAATACGCTATCTGGTTGCTCTTTATCTTAACATGTATACTTGATGTCTCTCTGTTACATGTTGATAAAGCCCTTAGGATGTGTACTCGACTTACAGGACTATGATGCAGATCATACTAGTGGGGCCTGGGTAGTCCATGAGTTCATCCTTCAATGTTCCTAGTCGTGGGAATATCGAGACGGGGTATCGATATTCCAGAGTAGACTACCGTATATCATCTCGACCCATGTGATGAGCGATGGATGATCCCATATCCATTGGTGTTTGACATCACAGATGGTATGCGGGTGCTCAGTGGAGACTGGGTACACTGAACGGACTCGCCGAGAACTCCCAGATGGTATTATACCACACGTCAGATGGCAGTTCTCTGGTGACAGTGGTACAGCTTAGTCTGTTGACCCGAGATCGTCATAGAGTCTTGTGTGTCTCCTACTGTGCTTTGATTTCCACCCTACCACGGCTCTACTGAGTCGTGCAAACAGGTGGTTTTTGGGTACTGTCCCGATTCACATGGAGGCAATGAGCGATAGGAGGGGATTCGTCTCTCCCGGTATTGGGGGTTGATGTTGCGCTATGCTCGACTGGCCATAACAGGAAATCCCTGGCCAGGGTTGCAGTGATCTACTGGTAAGTGTTATCAGTAGTTTCACACATGTTATGGACCTCACGTCTGTTCATCACAGAATACTGCATTTTATACCGCCCATTCTTACGCTCGTGTGTTTATAGGTAGGTGCTTGTAATCAGTGTTTGCTATATAATTACAGAATACAGGTTCTCGGCTCTGAACAATGAATATCATGGAAAAGTACGACAAATTCTGGATTACTGCCAACAACTGATAAAACACGGTCTCCGCTCTCTATCCGTGTGTTGCCACATACCAGTTTAAGGGACAAGATGGCAAATCGATTGTCATGTCATGCACAAAGCACAATGGCAACACCAAATCCAAGAAATCTACACGGAGCTCGAGACAATCATGGCAAAAGATCCACATCACATCACCTTTTTGTTGTGCTAGAATTCTGGAAATATTGTGAAGAGATTCTGAGAAAAGTCATATACCACACTGAAGAGGACAATAAACCAGGGACCGCGACCAAAGCCCAAAGCCCAACTCCTCCAAAGGGCCGCGGATCCGCGGCCAATAGTGGGTCTAGGCCGCGGATCCGCGGCCATATGGTGCCGGCAGACAGAAAGTTTTTGGGGGTATTTTGGGTACTTTACATGTGCTCTGGTGGTTGCCCTAGATTTCCATTCCCCTGCCTATAAATACAGCAGAACTTGCCAAAGCCAAGGGTCATTCTTTTGTTCCTCTTTCTTTTGTAGTTTTAGTTCTTTTTCTTCTTCTTCTTCATTCCTCTTCCATGAATTGTAGTGAGAGCTTTTTGTGGATGTGAATAAAGATGAAGGTGTTTGTATTATTCTTTTTGTTTAGATTCCGCCTTGAGCTCTCTACCTTAACTTGATCTTGCAACCTCTTAAGTGAGCTTGCAAGTTTAAGTTTTGGTCATTGGTCTCAAGGGGTTGTATCATTTCGTTCTCGCCTTAGCGCTTCAATTCACATGCGTTCTCTATCCTTCCCTTGATCTTGCAACCTCTTGATTGAGCTTGCAAGTTTAAGGGTTGGCTATTGATCCCATACTTGTTTTGAGTTCTATGGTTCTTATAATTTATTACTTGCATTTTTCATTCTTGTCTTTACTTTCTTGCAATTTATTTTCATGCACTTTAATTACTTGTTTGTAATCTTTTCTTTTCTTTGTTCTTTTCTTTTTGTTCTCTTTTTGGTTCTCTTTTGTGAATGTTGTAATTATCGTCGTTGTTAAGAATAAATACGGTATTGTAAGTTAAGATTTTCTTTTCTCATTTCCTTTTCCCGTTATTTTCCATTGAACTCCGCCCAAACCATACGCAAGCGCTCCGTTAGGCACCCTACCCTGACAAGGTAACGGTGATTCCTAACCGCGACCGGTTGCGTTCGGTTTGGCCGGAGGCGAAAGCAAGAGACAAGAACGGAAGGACAAGGGTAAATAAGCCGTATTCCACGAATACCGCGCTTAAATCCCCTAATCCACGTTGTTGCCGATTGCTCCAGCTTCAATTGGTCAAGACTCGGCTCAAAGGTTTTGAGTACGGATTTCTTTAGCTTACATTATCGTATCTTTTCTTAACAACTTTATACTTGCAAATAAACACATAGGTTAGACTGAACAAACTCATACTCATTCTTTATTAACTCGTCTAAGACAAGAAAGGACATACAACCATCTCCCTGTGGATCGACCCGTGCTCAACCGGCTAGCTGCATAGCGACACCGTCTTGATTGCGGTTAACTTGAATTCTAACAATCAAATGGCGCCGTTGCCGGGGAGACGGTAGCGTATTTTCTTTCTTGTTATTCGGGTTAATATTCTTTTTGTATATATTTATAAATAAAAAAATAAAAAAAAAATTTCTTTTTGTCTTTTTGATCATTTTTGTGGGCAAGAGTGCAGATTTTTGCAGATTTGCAAACTGCGATTGTGGGGAGCAAAGTGTACATTCAAGGCTAAGGTGATTGCAAAGTACAGTGCCAAAGATCCGGGTAGTTTGACCCGCGCAAGCGAACTTTTCAAGCTTACCGGATTTGATTCAACGGGGGTTTCCTAACCCAAAACTTAACGGTACGTACTTTACTAACACCTTCTTCTCAAATCCGACGCATCCAATATACTATCCTTTGCAGGATTCTTTGCATGTTCGCTAGCAAACGCTAAAAATTGACTAACCCGTATTTGTTGCAGTGCCGCGCTTAAACTAAAAAACGATTTTTTGATTCTTTATAGAATTTTTATTGAATTGCGCATTGCATCAATTAATACGGACTTAAGGGCAAGCGAACCCCACAATATACGGTAAAGGATTTCATCACCTTTTCCGTGGCCCACAAATCACGAACTTGAGCATAACGTTTACCCGCACAAATTTTAAAAGAAATTAGACTTTAAGCCTTAAGGGCTTCGCGCTCACTAGGAGAAGTTAACTGTGTTTAGAACCTCGCTTAACGGTATATTGTTTACGGGGTGTCTAGGAAAGTGTTAACGGCGCAACCGCCAAAAGAGAAAGGGTTATTTAATTAAGGAACTTCGCGAAAGCGTTGGAAAACCTCCCCTTATCTCTGCACTTACCTGGCCTCGTGATCAGTGTATCTTGAGCCTGTTTCTCGACACAGTTTTACTTCGACAATCAAGTTCTGGAGCAGGTCTAGTTGACCTAGGTGAACCCTAGAACGATTAGGTGTGTGGTATTTTTGTGTCGTGATTGTTTTTGTCCATATTCTTTTTGTGTGTATATTTCCTTCTTCTGTTAATATATAAAATAAAAAAATAAAAAAAATATCACATTCTTTTTCCCCTCCTTTTCTCTGCCTTTCTTTCTCCCTCTCTTCATATCATGGGTACCCCACCTCGCAAAACACTTGCCGAACTTTGGTACCCACAACCAGACATTACTTCTTACGGTTCTTGCTTTGGCCGAACGTCGAACGACCCCTCCATGCCCAAAGTTTCACTGAAAGATCGCATAGCAGCGTTTAGGACAAACACTTGCACTCCTCATTCCACTTTGTATCAACCTTTTCAACCTCCCGCACCCGCTTATGTTGATACCCCTTCTGCAAGTCGTCCTTTGTCCATCGCTGAACGTATTGAACAATCCCGTAGCCGATCTTTCACTCCTTTCACCACTACAGATTCTTGGGATCAACACTTCCATTCACCTTCTTATCCAAATGTTGATCCTGCTCCTGTCCAGCCATTCAATTCCTATCAATCCTACCCAACTTTTGCACCTTCCCTAGACATTGCTTCAGAACTGCCATTTGGGAGTTTCCAGTATCCAAATAACTTCGAATCTTTTACTGAAACTCCATCACAACACATGTCTAGTCTGGAACAGTCGTTGGAAGACTTTAGGGTAGCGTCATGCCAACAGATGATGGATTTGAATGCGTCCATGGCCGCCCTCATACAACCTAGTGACCCGGTAGCTAGTTTTCAACTAGTTCCAAATTTTCCAATGTATGAAGAGGCGGTAGGACAGGCTGTGAACTTGAGTGGTGAGAGTGAGCTGTACCCCCTTCCGAATCAAACCTACCCATTTCAACTTGAATCCCACAACTCCAGTTTTGAATGTCTATCTAGTGTTCCCAACGATTCACCGATTGAAGATAGAATGATTAATGAGTTGTGCGACTTTGTAGTGTTTGATTTACCCGATTGTGAAGGGACCTTGCCAAGTGAAACCACACCCAATCCTTTTGACCTCTACATCTCCACTCTAGAACCTGAATTGATTAATATCCATGCTTCTGTTGAGGTGTCAGAGAATTTTGATTTTCACTTGATTGAGGATATTGACGCTGGGGATATTTTGGATGATGAACCCGTAGATTTGGCTGAGTTTGTCTCTTCAAATCATCATCCCGAGTCATTAAATGTTTTTCCCGAACCCCATATGCGTCTGGACTTTGAAGAGAAGAGCATGGATATGCTAAATTTTGAGGAGAATATTGAGGATAGTTTTGAGGATGAACCTGTTTTGCATGATGAGTCGGATTTTCTAATTCATCATGTTCCTTCCACTGACTGTGTACACCCTCCTGAACCTTTAACCGATACCCTTCCTCAACCACTTCCCTCCATCCTTTCCATCGTTCCGACCTTGCAAGAACCCGTCTCACTTTCATTTACTGTGTCTGGTTTACCGAGTTCGGCGTACCCATGGTTTCTTACGAATCTTGAGGGATTCGACCCAATTTCTCGACGAGTAAATATATTAGCACAATCACTTTTCACACATCGGTCATCACAACTTGTGCTAATTTATTTACTCCATTTGCACCCTCAAGTTCGTATTCCACTTCTTTTTCCCTTCCGCCATTCTTCTTCCTCTCATATACCTAGACCGTATACCACTTCTATCTCAATACGGTCTGGCGTATTCTCCATCTCTTTTCTCTACGCCTTCTTCCACCAACTTGTACATTATAGCGATAAAATCTTTGAATGGTTGGTGTTAACTTTTGGCCTGTGTAAGGCCTTGTATAGCTTGATACTGTTCTCTTTCCCCCCTAATCCTGAATTTCAACGCTTAACAGTGGAAACACTGTTTTACTTAAGTTTGGGGGGGACACTTTTTCTGTATATATTTTTTGTTTTCTTTGTTGTATATAATTTGTTTTTAGGGAGAGCGCCGACAATTTTGACCCTCTTGGTATAGCCTGACAGTGAGGGCACTGTCAAGTTTAAGTTTGGGGGTGTGCTCGGTAAGCTTTCTTCCTTCGCATTCATTTGTATATTTTGCATTTGCATACCTTATAAAAAACCAACAAAAATTGAAAATTTTCCAAAAATATAAAAACTTTGTCGTCAAGTTAGCTAATAGGGTAACTTAGATCTTTATTCCGAAAGATTAGTTGATATGATAGAAATAACTAAATTCTAGGCTTAGGAATTGAAAACCCTAAAAATAACCCTCATTCTGTTTAAACTTGGAAAGTATACGTCCTTACAGTTTTTTTGAGGAATAGGTAATCTTGAGTTCAGTTCTTGAGTTAAGTCAAGATGAAGGGAAAGTATTGATGTTTTACGGAAGGATAAGTCTGAAAAATAGTTTCTTTTCTCGAGTTCAAATGTAGAAAGTATATACCCTACAAACTGCACTTACACGCACCTTGAAATTTGGGATAGTAGAGGATACCTAGAAATACTCTTGCCTGAAAGCCTAGTATGAAAGAAAAAACGGTATTTAAAGCTAAACACCAAAAGAGCATATTGAAAAATATATCCGGTCTTGAAAAAGAAAAAAGAAAAAGAAAAAAGAAAAAAAAATATAGAATAAAGTCAAGACCTGGAAACTGCTATTTACGCTTTAAAGTTCACACATTCAGTAATCGGTCGTTAGTGCCTCAAGAAGCATTAATAGTCGCATGAAAGGTGTGTGAGCAAATCCGTCCATCCTTAATGAAAATAAGTAGAATTAGGTATTAGGGCAAGGGTATTATAGCTTGAATTGAATTCTTGAGTGTAGGGGTGCAAATACACACACACGTAGGGGTATACAATCGATGTTTGGATAAAAGATAGAAATAAAGAATAAGACTTGTGTTTTCTGTAAAGTTGATAAAAATCCTTGATTTAAGGCCGCACTTTAGAAGGAAAACTCAGGAGAACCGACATCTTTCTAAACTTTTTTGGAACGTATATGACCTAAGGTTAAATAGATAGGAGGTGTGAAAAATAAGGGTTGGATATTTCTAACTTAGGATGATAGAATTTCTCACGTAAATACTAAACTATAGGAGTAGAATCGATGTTAACTTATGACACTAGCTTGACGGGATTTTATGGGTAGTATCCGCTGAAAACCCTCAGGAGACAACACTCCTCCTACTAGGGACACCTAGAAGTTTAACGGCTTGTTGCACGCGCTCAGTGCAATCGCGTTCCCTGCGAAAGTGCGGTTAGGATTTTATTTTTGTGAATAATTGGTTTTGCTCGGGACGAGCAAAAGTTAAGTTTGGGGGTATTTGTTCATCACAGAATACTGCATTTTATACCGCCCATTCTTACGCTCGTGTGTTTATAGGTAGGTGCTTGTAATCAGTGTTTGCTACATAATTGCAGAATACAGGTTCTCGGCTCTGAACAATGAATATCATGGAAAAGTACGACAAATTCCGGATTACTGCCAACAACTGATAAAACACGGTCTCCGCTCTCTATCCGTGTGTTGCCACATACCAGTTTAAGGGACAAGATGGCAAATCGATTGTCATGTCATGCACAAAGCACAATGGCAACACCAAATCCAAGAAATCTACACGGAGCTCGAGACAATCATGGCAAAAGATCCACATCACATCACCTTTTTGTTGTGCTAGAATTCTGGAAATATTGTGAAGAGATTCTGAGAAAAGTCATATACCACACTGAAGAGGACAATAAACCATGGACCCCGACCAAAGCCCAAAGCCCAACTCCTCCAAAGGGCCGCGGATCCGCGGCCAATAGTGGGTCTAGGCCGCGGATCCGCGGCCATATGGTGGCGGCAGACAGAAAGTTTTTGGGGGTATTTTGGGTACTTTACATGTGCTCTGGTGGTTGCCCTAGATTTCCATTCCCCTGCCTATAAATACAGCAGAACTTGCCAAAGCCAAGGGTCATTCTTTTGTTCCTCTTTCTTTTGTAGTTTTAGTTCTTTTTCTTCTTCTTCTTCATTCCTCTTCCATGAATTGTAGTGAGAGCTTTTTGTGGATGTGAATAAAGATGAAGGTGTTTGTATTATTCTTTTTGTTTAGCTTCCGCCTTGAGCTCTCTACCTTAACTTGATCTTGCAACCTCTTAAGTGAGCTTGCAAGTTTAAGTTTTGGTCATTGGTCTCAAGGGGTTGTATCATTTCGTTCTCGCCTTAGCGCTTCAATTCACATGCGTTCTCTACCCTTCCCTTGATCTTGCAACCTCTTGATTGAGCTTGCAAGTTTAAGGGTTGGCTATTGATCCCATGCTTGTTTTGAGTTCTATGGTTCTTATAATTTATTACTTGCATTTTTCATTCTTGTCTTTACTTTCTTGCAATTTATTTTCATGCACTTTAATTACTTGTTTGTAATCTTTTCTTTTCTTTGTTCTTTTCTTTTTGTTCTCTTTTTGGTTCTCTTTTGTGAATGTTGTAATTATCGTCGTTGTTAAGAATAAATACGGTATTGTAAGTTAAGATTTGCTTTTCTCATTTCCTTTTCCCGTTATTTTCCATTGAACTCCGCCCAAACCATACGCAAGCGCTCCGTTAGGCACCCTACCCTGACAAGGTAACGGTGATTCCTAACCGCGACCGGTTGCGTTCGGTTTGGCCGGAGGCCAAAGCAAGAGACAAGAACGGAAGGACAAGGGTAAATAAGCCGTATTCCACGAATACCGCGCTTAAATCCCCTAATCCACGTTGTTGCCGATTGCTCCAGCTTCAATTGGTCAAGACTCGGCTCAAAGGTTTTGAGTACGGATTTCTTTATCTTACATTATCGTATCTTTTCTTAACAACTTTATACTTGCAAATAAACACATAGGTTAGACTGAACAAACTCATACTCATTCTTTATTGACTCGTCTAAGACAAGAAAGGACATACAACCATCTCCCTGTGGATCGACCCGTGCTCAACCGGCTAGCTGCATAACGACACCGTCTTGATTGCGGTTAACTTTAATTCTAACAATCAACGTCAGCACGACTTATCGAGCTTTTGGGGTCTGACGTTTACCACCCCTTGGCGAGATATGCGACATATCAGACGAACAGACCGGACTGTACGGTAAGTGTTACTGGTTGGATTCACAGGAGTGTGAGCGGGCTTACTCGTCGATCTTCTGATCGCTCAATACCCGGGTGGCCGTTACGTTTAGCAGACCGCTTGCGGCTTGTGGGTGTTTGATATGATCATCATCTGGTGCCGGCGTATTGACGAGTCTTCAGAGTCCCACACAGAAGTTTCCTGGCTCAAACGAAACGAAATAGGAGCGCATATGAGATATGTGCGGGACCGAGAATATTGCGTGTATGTGATACCGTATTCTATTCTCACGATGAATGTATCGATTGGTTGTATGCGATATAACCTACTTATCGAATCAAGGATTGATTCGATAAGCCGATACATTGGAGATTAGTCGGTTATATGCGATATGACCGGATCGTTAAATCAAGTATTTATTTAATGATTTAATGCATAATTATATATTTGATATAATAATTTGCATCAACTAGTATTTGTTCACTTTAAATGGATTTTCTCACTTGAAGTACACAAGTTGTATATGTGATATACTTTTGTGCACTTGTTTGTATCATGTTTGATGATACATGCTAACTTGAGTTTGTGTGTATGATTAAACCATGGTTATATGAATGGTTAGGGTTTTGTTTACTTATCTATTCATTTATTTATTTATTCATTTTTGCAAAATAAGTCATGGTGGCTTTCTTTGTTTGCTTGTTGAAGCTTCATGAAGCTTTGAACAAGTCCACCATTTTTGTCTCATGCTTAACCCTAACCATTCAACCTAACCATAGTTTATTCTCTACACCTAACCATGGTTTCTATATGATAAGTATTCATTTTATTTTCTATTTCGAATAAGACTTATCATATTCTTTCTTCTTCCTCTTCTTCATCAACAAGAAGAAAAACATGCCTCCATCAATGGCAACTTGAGAAAAAGAATGAGAAATCCAATTCTAAAGTGAACCCACTTCCTATTTCTTCATCCTCTACCACTTGCCAAGTAGTATAGGGTGTTTTCTTCACAAGTTTCATGACTTGGTGAAGTTGGAGTTTGATCTTAAGTTGCCTCGACGTAGATCATCTTCGGCATCGAAGTCGACGACCTAGCCCGATCAATTCTTCGATGAAACTACCGCAAGAGTCCGAGATCCGATGGGTACAGCGTAGGGACTTCATCACGGAGCTGTGGAGATAGAGGACCGGATCTACAAAGGTTGTAGCCCCTTCCCTTTTAGTTAAAGTCGTTAACTTGCATTGCATCGTCTATACATCTAGTTAACGATCCGTATTAGGGTTTGTAGGCACATGGAAAATTTTGAATTAGCCATGTTTGATCACTTGTGAGACCTCATTATTATGCTAGGAACCCTACAGTGGTATCAGAGCCTAGCTAGAGGCTTAGGCGATGCGTAGACGGAGTTAGAAGTCCGGTCGAACCGAAATCGTAACTCCAAAATGCTCTCTGGACATTTTTCAAAAACTGGGTTTTTTCCATATTAAAAATTCATTAAAAATTCAGCAGGAAGATCTAAGAATTGTGGTGCAAAACGAGCTCCTGATTCATCTAAACCGCCGCGGAACAGCGGCAGAAGCATAGCTTCTGCGGCGGTTCCGCGGCCGTATGGTCACATTGCCCCATAATTTTTGCATAGTAATTCCTATATTTTGGTTCTGGATTTTCTAGGATTTTTTAAATATCACTCAAGAGTTGAGTTTTCTGGGTTGTATTGGGGACTCGGTGTTTCGATCGGATTGTCTAATTTTGTCTGTGTGCTTTTCCAGATAATTTTAGAATATGTTAAAAAGTTTGACCGGATATAAATACCCACTTTTTCCCCTGCCGGGAAATTTCCAATTGTTGGATTTTCCGTAGTTTAATGACGTTCCAAGTAGTGCAAGTAACGCGATGGTCCCTCTACAAGACAACAAACCTTAACTTGATTATGTGACCGTCTTGAACTGCCCTTTGAACCTTAGGGTTTGGGGCAGTACGGCGTGCCACATGTGAGGCGTTGGCTTGACCCTTCTACGGCTGGACCGTTGGTACTGAGGCATGAAGTGAATGTTTTTAAACTTATTTCATGTGTTGAGCAGTTTCGGGAAAACTTGGGTGTTCGATTGTTCGATCGGAAAGTTTAACATTTTCTATCTTATCCGGAATGTGATACAATAATTAGAATCCACAAGTAGTTATGAGATAACTGATTTGAATGTTATAAACATAGCGCTTTAGTCTCACTTGATCGGTTGCCACGGAATTTTGATGTGATCAGAAGTCCGTCGCAATCACGTAGCGTACACGGATACTCGCCGGGTAAACTTAATAGACAGCTTCATTCCATAACCCCGACCAAGTGACTGTAGGAGAACCCCGTCGCCGAAAGCATCCGTTCGGGTGCTCGCGGTAGCGGTGTTCCGCCTTGGTGCACTTCGTCGACGGTATCAGGGGTGCGGCCGTCTACTAAAGTTTGCGACGAGTATTCGATCAGAATTTCGGGAATCCTGTTGAATTGCCCGACTTGATATTGAAAAGAGTTTTGAATAATGAGACTAAAATGCGGGGTTTATAATTGTTAGGCATGCGATGTCTAAGTATTTCATTTGATTAGGCATGTGATGTCTAAAGAGGTTGCGGATTCCAACTGTTGTAGTTTTACACTTTCTTTTCTGTGACCGTAAGTGTAGTATGTAGTGGTATTGCCGATTGACGTTGCTATACGTCGACGACAATCGGTGTATACATACTTACTTACGTTGATGACATGTGGTGTTATGTGTTGCTGGATATGTTATATTGGATCGTCGTATTCGAATAGCCGGGGGGTTTGTATGTGAGATGAGTGTTTTTCATTTTCATTCATGTAAAAACTTGTATGTAATATTCTTTTATTGGGGCACTTCCAGGTTGCGGATGTTGTTACCATTTGTATATTATTTACTTTTCCGCATTAGGATAGACCCAAGGAGGGGAGCACAAGTAACCGGGTTCTAGGGTCCAGTGGAAGACCATCTCGAGGAGTCGAGTCCGAGTCTCCTAACCCTAGAATTGGTAGGGTTGCTTGCCGCTCTCGTAGGGGTCTAGGGGTGTGGGATTGGCTATTCATCACGACCGTGTCCGTGTTTTATACTGGCTCGTATTAAAAACACGGACGTCCTAGTATATCAAATATTTCATATGATACTTTCTGCTGCGTTATCTGTGATGTGATCATGTGATATGTTCAGATAGATATTATATATAGTATATATGATATATTATATAGATGTTTCTTATGTTTGACACCCGCGCTAGCCCTGCCTTGCTCTGGCGTTATTTACCTAACCTAACGGTGCAGACGGGACATCGAGGCGAATGCGGATGGCATAAGCGTACGTTATATTTATCTGTGATGTTTGGGTGGACTTAAATGATGGGATATTCATTAATGAGATTAATGAAAGAAAATAAACCTAATTGATGTTGTGGAATCGAACTTCAAAATAAAAACAGGTAGCTACAGTTCTTGTTTTGCATCGCGGTGTTCCTTGAAGAACATCCGGCACCTTATTCGATGAGGAAAGGACCGGGATCCCTTCACCGGGAGTGACTCCTTTAGCATTAACTGGCAGATGCTACACACTCGGTTTGTCTTTTGATCGCTTCTATAGTTTCCGCTTTGCACAGTGATATATATGATATATCTCGTACCTCATTCGACGAGGAAAGGGCCGACGATCTCTTCACCGGGAGTGACCCCTTTAGCAAAACTAGAAAAGCTTCAAAAACATTCCATTTAAAAACCATTTGATTCCGCAACGAGATCAAGTTCAAAGCGTTAAAGGTTTTCATAAAAACCATTTACAACCCTCCGTCATTTTAGGAAGTAGAGTACTTAGTATTAGAGCTGTGTTTGTTGACCATAGTCAAGGCACAGTGTACGGTAGCTAAGTGATGTCTTCCTACACCGCACATGATGCGATTAGTTAGGACAGTCGCGTGACTTTGTTAACCTTAGTTAAGGGTCATGTGGGTGGGTCAAATTAATCAAGAAATGACGGGTAGAACTTGACTATTACTTATGATTTGTTAACCATACTTAAGGTCATAAGTGCTAGAGGTAAAAATCTTTATCGGGAGTTTCAAGTGTTGAAATTTGCAATGAAATTGCATACCTTCTATGTGATAGTTGGATCCCGATACCCACTGCGAGTAATTGTTACTCCTGGGAGATTTTTACACTTTACAATTAGCCGATCAAGTAGGTGTCTAGAAAGGTGTTAACGGGGTTACGCCTCTGGGAAAACGAGGTTTACTGTAATTAGGTCCGTGCGAAAGCACGGGGAACCTCCCTCAAAGTACCGACACTGGCCTGGCTGAAGATTGGCGAACTTGTAAAGTGTAATTAATCCCGGCTAGTCTTTCCTGTTAAGGTTTGAAGGAAGACTGGATAAAAACAGTGGGAGCCATCCTGATTAGATAAAATATATAACCAATCTGATCTTGCAAGAGCACATGCGGAGTGTTTTCTTCTCTCTCTCTCCAGGTAGCGACCATATCACGCCTTAATCAAGATAATAATATGGATGTTTTGACCGAACCCGCTTGTAATACTGAGCTGGGGAACGTTGGTCCCTCTTCAACTTATAATGGTTATAAGGCAGAGCAGGAAATAGGGGAATACCAGAATTCCTATGCCGTCCAAACGAAGAAAGTGCATATGATGCATCTCCTTCGGGTGTGTTCATTATAAAGAACTGTTTCTCAGTATCCTCTGCATCCTGGGTATTTGATACCGGATCAAGATCCCAGATATGTAATCTGTTATATAGGGCTACAAAAGGGTAGAAAACTGAGAAAGGGCGATAAGTTTCATGAGACAGAAAACGGGGCAAGTGTTGCAGCCAAGTTTGTTGGTCACTGTCACCCTGTATTACCAATACATTGATTCTGAACAAATGCTATTAGATTCCGAACCTGATATAGAAAATCATATCAGTCTCTTTATTAGTAAAGAATGTAGGGTTCCTAGGCACTCTAATGAGGTCTCACAAGGCATCAACCATGCCAATTTCAAACTTTACAAGTGCCGAGAAACCCTGATACGGATTCGTTGACTAGAGTTTAGGCGAAAAGTTAAACTAGTTAACATTTTAACTAAAAGTAAGAGGCTACATCCTTTGTAGATCCGGTTCTCCACTTCCTTAGCTCTACGTAGACGTCCTCTTGTTGTCCATATTGGATCCCGGACTCTAGCATCGGCTTCATCGGAGAAATGGGCGGGCTAGGTCGTCGGCTTTGATGCCGAAGATGATCTACGTCGAGGCAACACAAGATCAAGCTCCAACTTCACCAAGTAATGAAACTTGTGAAGAAAACACCCTATACTACTTGGCAAGAGGTAGAGGATGAAGAAATAGGAGGTGGGTTCACTTTAGAATTGGATTTCTCACTCTTTTACTCAAGATGCCATTAAAGCTAGTAAGCTTTTCTTCTTGTCAAAGATGATGAAGAAGAAGAAAGAATATGATAAGTGTTGGATTAAAAATGAAAATAATATGAATACTTATCATATACTAACCATGGTCAAGTATAGAGAGTAAACTAGGGTTAGGTGAATGGTTAGGTTAAGAGAAGAAAACAAAAATGGTCAAGGTTTCAACCCTTCATGAAGCTTCATGAAAGAAACAAGAAAAGCCACCATTTCCATTTTCTTTTCCAAAATTAATAATCAAAATAAATAAATGAATAAGTAAACAAAACCCTAACCATTCATATAACCATGGTTTAATCTTTACACAAACTCAAGTTAACATGTATCATCAAACATGATACAATCAAGTGCACACAAAAATATATCACATATACAATATGCACATCAAGTGATAATCCTTTTAAAATGAACAAATACTATTTAATGCAAGGTAATATATCAAATATATAATTATACATTAAATCATTAAATCAACACTTAATTCAATGATCTGGTCATGTCGCACATAATCGACTAGTATCCAATGTATCGACTTAACGAATCAATCTTCGATTCGATAACTAGGTTATATCGCATACAACCAATCGAAACATTCATCGCGAGAATGAAATACGGTATCACATACACGCATTATTCTCGGTCCCGCACATATCTCATATGCGCTCCTATTTCGTTTCGCTTGAGCCAGGAAACCTCTGTGTAGGACTCTAAAGACTCGTCAATACGCCGGCAGCAGATGATGATCATATCAAGCACCCACAAGCCGTAAGCGGTCTGCTAAACATAACGGCCACCCGGGTATTGAGCGATCAGAAGATCGACGAGCAAGCCCGCTCACACTCCTGTGAATCCTACAAGTAACACTTACCGTACAGTCCAGTCTGTTCGTCTGATATGTCGCATATCAAGTCTAGGGGTGGTAAACGTCAGACCCCAATAACCGATAAGTCGTGCCGATGTGAGGCTCATAACGGGTCGAGAAAGTACTGGTAACACTTATCAGTAAAACTCTGATCAGCCCTGGCCAGGGACTTCCCTGTTACGGCCAATCGAGCACAGCGCAACATCAACCCCCAATACCGGGAGAGACGAAACCCCTCCTATCGCTCATTGCCTCCATGTGACTCGGGACTGTACCCAAAAACCACCATTTTGCACGCCATCATGGACGTGGTAAGGTGGAGATCAAAGCACAGTGGGAATCACACAAGACTTTATGACGATCTCGGGTCTACAGACTAACCTGCACAAGTGTCACCTGAGAACTGCCATCTGACGTGAGGTATAATACCATCCGGGAGTTCTCGGCGAGTCCGTCCAGTATACCCAGTCACCACTGAGCACCCGTATACCATCTCTGATTTCAAACACCAATGGATATGGGATCATCCATCGCCCATCTCATAGGTCGAGAAGCATATACGCTAGTCTACTCTGGTATATCGATGCCCCGTCTCGATACACCCACTACTAGGGACCTTGAAGGATGTACCTATGGACTACCATTTCCCCACTAGTATGATCTGCATCATAGTCCAGGTAGTCAAGTACACATCCTAAGGGCTTTACCAACATGTAACTATAAGAAAGTTTAAAGAGACAAGTGTACATGTTAAGATAAAGAGCAACCAGATAGCATACTATCATATCGAGCAAGAAAGTCATCTCTATATATGTCCAAGCATACAATATAAAATACATCATTTGTACAATACTGGCCTCTAGGGCATACATACAACTAACAATCTCCCCCTTGCACTAGGGCCAGCTGCTGTAGTATCGCATACCGAGCATCCCGAAGAGTCTCTCAAACTGTATCTGGGGAATGGCCTTCGTGAGTGGATCTGCCGTGTTGTTCTTCGTGTCAACCCTCCTGACCTCGATCTCCCGGCGATCAACTATCTCCCGGATCAGGTGATACCGCCTCAGAATATGCCTGGATCGCTGATGGGACCTGGGTTCCTTGGCTAAAGCCACCGCTCCATTGTTATCGCAATACAAAGGTATTGGATGCTCAATGGATGGAACCACACCAAGTTCAGTAATGAACTTCTTGATCCAGACAGCCTCTTTAGCAGCATCGTTGGCAGCGATGTATTCAGCCTCTATCGTCGAGTCTGCCATGGTTTCCTGCTTGGAACTCTTCCAGCTAACCGCCCCTCCGTAATGGGTAAAGACAAATCCCGACTGCGACTTAGAGTCGTCCTTATCACTCTGGAAGCTCGAATCGGTAAAGGACTCCACTTGGAGTTCTCCGTTACCATACACCAAGAGCATCTCTTTAGTCCTTCGCAAGTACTTGAGAATGCTCTTCACAGCTGTCCAGTGACTCTCTCCAGGATCAGCTTGATACCTGCTCACTACACTTAGTGAGTATGCAACATCGGGTCTGGTACATAGCATCGCGTACATGATAGAGCCTACAGCCGAAGCATAGGGTATCCCTTGCATGCAAGCTCTCTCCAAATCAGTCTTGGGAGACATCTCTTTGGAGAGAGTGACTCCAGAGATCGTGGGCAAGTTCCCACGCTTGGATTCTTCCATACTAAACCTCTTTAGTATGGTGTCAATGTACTTGGATTGGGACAATCCCAATATCCGTTTGGATCTATCTCTAAAGATCCTGATTCCCAATATGCAGGAGGCATCACCAAGATCTTTCATTGAGAATCTATGTGATAAGAAGGGCTTGACTGATTGCAGCATAGGAATATCATTTCCTATCAAGAGTATGTCGTCCACGTACAATACGAGGAAGACAACCTTACTCTCTGCCACCTTCTTGTAAATACAAGGTTCATCTGGATTTTTGACGAAATCAAACTCTTTGATAACGACGTCAAAGCAGATGTTCCAACTCCGCGATGCTTGCTTTAATCCATAAATGGATTTAAGCAGCTTGCACACCTTCCCGCTGCTCCCACTGTCTATGAAGCCCTCTGGCTGAGTCATGTACACGCACTCTTCTAAATCACCGTTTAGAAAGGCGGTCATAACATCCATTTGCCAGATTTCGTAGTCATGATATGCAGCGATGGCAAGCATGATCCGGATGGATTTAAGAATAGCCACTGAAGAAAACGTTTCGTCATAGTCCACACCTGATCTTTGACGAAAACCCTTTGCAATAAGTCTAGCTTTGAAAGTCTCCACTTTCCCATCTACACCAAGTTTTTTCTTGAAGATCCATTTGCTCCCAATGGGTTTTACCCCTTCAGGAGCAACTTCCAAAGTCCATACTTTGTTGGTGTACATGGATTCCATCTTGGACCGCATAGCATCCAGCCATTTCACTGAGTCCCTACTCGTGATGGCCTGCTCGAAGCTAGTTGGGTCATCATCCTCCATGATGCAATCCTCGCTCCCACCATCCATGAGAAAACCGTAGTATCTCTCAGGTTGGCGAGGAACCCTACTAGATCGGCGGAGAGGCTGAGGTTCATTGGGTGCTACTGAATCTTCTGGTTCCACTAAATCTTCAGTTATGGTTTGTGTATCTGGAACTTCTTCCAGCTCTACCACTTTGCCACTAATTTCTTTTTCAAGGAATTCCTTTTCTAAAAAGGTGGCATGTCGAGAAACAAACACTTTTTGTTCCTCTGCATGGTAGAAAAGATATCCATGTGAATGTTTGGGATATCCCACAAACTTGCATAGAACTGACCGTGCCTCGAGTTTGTCCGGATTTTGCCTTTTGACATAGGCCGGGCAACCCCATATCTTAACTCGTTTAAGACATGGTCTCTTCCCACTCCATATCTTATATGGTGTGGTAGGTACAGATTTAGTTGAAACTTGATTCAATAGGTATGCTACTGTTTCCAGCACATATCCCCAGAAGGAAATAGGTAACTCGGCTATGCTCATCATAGAGAGCACCATATCTAATAGGGTGCGGTTCCTCTGTTCTGATACACCGTTGTGTTGTGGTGTATATGGAGGAGTCAGCTGAGAGAGAATCCCATTCTCTTTTAGGAATTCCAGGAATTCATTGCTCAAGTATTCACCTCCTCGATCAGATCGAAGGATTTTAATACTTTTTCCAGTTTGGTTCTCGACTTCATGTTTATATTCTCTAAATTTCTCAAAAGCTTCTGATTTGTGTTTCATCAGAAACACACATCCGAATCTAGAGAGATCGTCAGTGAATGTAATGAAGTACGAAGAACCATCCCTGGCATGTGTAGACATGGGACCGCATACATCACTATGTATCAGTCCCAAGAGTTCGGTAACTCTATCTCCGTGTCTTGTAAACGGAGTTTTGGTCATCTTTCCTTTGAGACATGACTGGCAAGTGTCATAAGATGAAAATTCAAACGGATTCAAATATCCATCCTTATGCAACTTAGCCAGTCGTGTCGCATTGATGTGACCCAGTCTACAATGCCACAAGAAGGATTCGTTCAGTTCTGAACTCTTCCTCTTGTGTGTGTTTGTTATGCTCAGAACTGTTGATTGATTTAGAACATAAATGCCATTGCACAACGTGCCTGATCCAACCAACTTTTGGTTACGGAAAATGTTCATAACATTGTCCTGTAATACAAAATTATATCCATCTTTACTCAACAAAGAGACCGATATAATTTTGCATATCAGGTTCGGCATGTAATAGCATTCGTTCAGAACCAATGTATTACCAGTTGGTAATGCAAGGTGATATTCCCCGACAGTCTTAGCTGCAACAATTGCACCATTTCCAACTCTAATGTCTTTATCACCTTCTCCAAGTTCTCTACCTTTCTTGAGCCCGTGTAACTGATTACATATATGGGATCCTGACCCGGTATCTAATACCGAGGACGTAGAGCAAATGGAGAAACAGTTCTCTGTAACGAACACACCCGAAGAAAATGCATCATCATGTACTTTCTTCATTCCGGTGGCTTGAGAATCCCGGTATTCCCCTATGTCCTGTTCATTCCTATAACTCTTATAAGAAAGAACGGAACCAACGTTCCCCAGCACAGTATAACATGCGGGTTCGGTCAATACATCCATATTATTATCTTTATTAGGGTATGACATGGTCGCTACCTGGAGAGAGAGAGAGAAGAAAATACTTTAGCGTATTCTCTTGCAAGATCAGATTGGTTATTATCTTATCTAATCAGGATGGCTCCCACTGGTTTTTATCAAATCTTCCTTCAAACCCTAAAAGGAAAGACTAGCCGGGATTAATTACACCCTACAAGTTCGCCAATCTTTCAGCCAGGCCAGTATCGGTACTTTGAGGGAGGTTCCCCGTGCTTTCGCACGGACCTAATTATAGTAAACCTCGTTTTCCCAGAGGCGTAACCCCGTTGACACCTTTCTAGACACCTACTTGATCGGCTAATTGTAATGTGCAAAACTCTCCTAGGAGTAACTCTTACTCGCAGTGGGTATCGGGATCCAACTATCTCATAGAAGGTATGCAATCTCATTGCAAATTTCAACACTTGAAATTCCCGATAATGCTTTTGCCCCTTGCGTCCTATGACCTTGACAAAGGCCAACAAATCATAGGCTGCTAGTCAAGTTCAACCCGTCATTTCTTGGTTGAATCAAACCCACCCGCACGGCCCTTGACAAAGGCCAACAAGGTCGTACGACTACCCTGAAACAATCTGCATCACATGCACAAGCAGATAAGCACTATTCAGCTACCGCACACTACGCCTTGACAAAGGCCAACAAACGCAGCACGAATACTAAACAGTTCTTATCTGAAATGACGGAGGGCTACGACAGGTTTTTTCTGAAAACCTATTGCGTAATGAACTTGATATCATTGTAGAATCGAATGATTTTGAAATGGAGTGTTTTTGAGGCTTTTTCTAGTTTTGCTAAAGGGGTCACTCCCGGTGAAGGGATCGTCGGCCCTTTCCTCGTCGAATGAGGTGCGGGATATATCATATATATCGCTGTGCAAAGAAAAACTCCAAAAACAATCAAAAGCAAACCGATTGTGTAGCATCTGCCAGTTATTGCTAAAGGAGTCACTCCCGGTGAAGGGATCTCGGTCCTTTCCTTAACGAATAAGGTGCGGGATATATCACATATACCTCTGTGCAAAGCAAGAACTGTAGCTACCTATTTTATTTAAAATTTGATTCTACAACATCTTTTAGGTTTCTTTTCTTTCATTAATCACATTAATGAAGTCCCAACATTTAAGTCACCTGAACATCACAGATAAATACGACGTGCACTTATGCCATCCGCATTCGCCTCGATGTCCCCTCGTGCACCGTTAGGTTAGGTAACTAACGACAGAGCAGGGCAGGGCTAGTGCGGGTGCAAAACATAAGTAACGTCTATATCATATATCATATATCATATATACTGTATCCATCAGAACATATCAAATGATCACATCACAGATATCGCAGCAGAAAATATCATATGAAATATTGGATATACTAGGACGTCCGTGTTTTCAATACGAGCCAGTATAAAAAACGGATTCCACGGTCGTGACGAATAGCCAATCCCACACTCCTACACCCCTACGAGAGCGGCAAGCAACCCGACCAATTCTAGGGTTAGAAGACCCGGACTCGACTCCTCGAGATGGTCTCCCACTGGACCCTAGAACCTTACTTGTGCTCCCCTCCTTGGGTCTACCTAATGAGGAAAAGTAAATAATATACAAAAGGTGACATCTTCCGCAACCTGGAAGTGCCCCAAATAAAAGAATATTACATACAAGTTTTTACATGAAAGAAAATGAAAAACAATCATCTCACATAAAAAACCCCGGCTATTCAAACACGACGATCCAATATAACATATCCAGCAACACATAACATCATATGTCATCAACGTAAGTAAATATGCGCATCCCAATTGTCGTTGACATATAGCAACGAAACCGGCGATATCACATATTACACTTACGGTCACAGAAAAGAAAATGTAAAACTACAACAGTTGGAATCCGCAACCTCTTTAGACATCGCATGCCTAATCAATTGAAATACTTAGACATCAAATGCCTAACAATTATAAACCCCGCATTTTAGTCCCATTATCGAAAACTCTTTTCAATATCAAGTGAGACTAAACCGCTAGATTTATAATATTCATCCAGTTATCTCATAACTGTTTGTGAATTCCAATTATTGTATCCCATTCCGGATAAATAGAAAATATTAAACTTTCCGATAGAACATTCGAACACCCAAGTTTTCCCGAAATCGTTCAACACATGAAATAAGTTCAAAGACGTTCACTTCATGCCTCAGTACCAACGGTCCAGCCGTAGAAGGGTCAAGCCAACGCCTCATATGTGGCACGCCGTACTGCCCCAAATCCTAAGGTTCAAAGTGCAGTTCAAGACGGTCACATAATCGAGTTAAGGTTTGTTGTCTTCTAGAGGGACCATCGCATTACTTGCACTACTTAGAACGTTTTTAAACCTCAGAAAAATCCAACACTTGGAAATTTTCCTGCAGGGGAAAGATTGGGTGTTTGCATCCGGTCGAACTTTTTAACATATTCTAAAATTATCCGGAAAAACACATAGACAAAGTTTGAAAATCCGCTCGAATCTTCGATTCCCAATACAACCCCAGAATACTCAACTGTTGAGTGCATATTAAAAATTCCCAGAAAACTCAGCACCTGAAAACATGAATTACTGTGCAAATATTGGAAGCAGATCCCATCATTTGGCAGCGGAACCGCCGCAGAAGCCAGGCTTCTGCCGCGGTTCCGCCGCGCTTTAAACATATCATGAGATAATTTTTGCACCGTAATTCTTAGAATTCCCTGCTGAATTTTTTAAGCATTTTTAATCTGGAAAAAACCCAGCTTTTGAAAAAAGTCCAGAGAGCATGAAAAATTAGGGTTTCGATGTTCGTTCGGATTTCAAACGTCGTCTAGAGTTCGCCTTGTTAGTTATATGTATGCCCTAGAGGCCATTACAGTACATTGGATGTATATTGCAGTGGATGCTGGGACATATATAGGGAGGACTTTCTTGCTCGACATGATAGTATGCTATCTGGTTACTCTTTACCTTAACGTGTACATTGATTGTCTCTCTGTTACATGTTGGTAAAGCCCTTAAGATGTGTACTTGACTACCTGGACTATGATGCGGATCATACTAGTGGGGACATGGTAGTCCATAAGTACATCCTTCAAGGTCCCTAGTCGTGGGTGTATCGAGACGGGGCATCCATATACCAGAGTAGACTAGCGTATACCTTCTCAACCCATACAGATGAGCGATGGATGATCCCATATACATTGGTGTTCGACATCAGAGATGATATACGGGTGCTCAGTAGAGACTGGGTACACTGGACGGACTCGCCGAGAACTCCTAGATGGTATTATACCTTACGTCAGATGGCCGTTCTCTGGTGACACTGGTACAGAGTAGTCTGTTGACCCAAGATCGTCATAGAGTCTTGTGTGGTTCCCACTGTGCTTTGATTTCCACCTTACCACGTCCAAGAGGGCGTGCAAAACGGTGGTTTTTGGGTACAGTCCCGAATTACATGGAGGCAATGAGCGATAGGAGAGGATTCGTCTCTCCCGGTATAGGGAGTTGATGTTGCGCTGTGTTCGATTGGCTATAACCGGAAATCCCTGGCCAGGGTTGCTGAGATTTACTGGTAAGTGTTACTAGTAGTTTCTCGAATTGTTATAGACCTCATATCGACACGACTTATCGAGCTACTGGGGTCTGACGTTTACCACCCCTAGGCAAGATATGCGACATATCAGACGACGAGACCGGACTGTACGGTAAGTGTTACTGGTTGGATTCACTGGAGTGTGAGCGGGCTTGCTCGTCGATCTTCTGATCGATCAATACATGGGTGGCCGTTACGTTTAGCAGACCGCTTGCGGCTTGTGGGTGTTTGATATGATCATCACCTGCTGCCGGCGTATTGACGAGTCTTTAGAGCCCTACACAGAGGTTTCCTAGCTCAAGCGAAACGAAATAGGAGCGCATATGAGATATGCGCGGGACCGAGAATGATATTAGTATGTGATACTGTATTCGATTCTCGTGATTTGTGACACTGATCGGTTATATGCGATATAGCCGCGTTATCGGATCAAGTGTTGATTCGATAAGTTGTTACTATGGATATTAGTCCGTTATATGTGATATGACTGGATCGTTAAATCAAGTGTTGATTTGATGATTTAATGTATAATTATATATATTTGATATATTACTTTGCATTAACTAGTATTGGTTCACTTTAAATGGATTTTCTCACTTGCATTGCACAAGTTGTATATGTGATATACTTTTGTGCACTTGATTGTATCATGTTTGATGATACATGAATGCTAGGGTTTGTGTAAAGAATTAAACCTTGGTTAAGTAAATGGTTAGGTTTTTTTATTTATTCATTCATTTATCTTTTTAATTTGGATTGAAAAGAAATGGGATAAGAAAACAAAATGGTTGCTTTCATTCTTGAAGCTTGTTGAAGCTTCATGAAGCTTTGACCAAAGTGACCATTTTGTCTTCATGCTTAACCCTAACCATTCATCTAACCTTAGTCAATTCTCTACACCTAACCATGGTTCATATTATGATAAGTATTCATTTTCTTTTGTATTTTAATAAAAATTATCATAATATTCTATCATCTTCTTCTTCTTCTTCTTCAAGAAGATAACCTTGCTTCCATCAAAGGTGATTTGATGAAAAGAGTGAGAAATCCAATTCTAAAGTGAACCCACTTCCTATTTCTTCATCCTCTACCTCTTGCCAAGTAATATAGGGTGTTTTCTTCACAAGTTTCATTACTTGGTGAAGTGGGAGCTTGATCTTGTGATGCCTCGACGTAGATCATCTTCGGCATCGTAGTCGATGACCTAGCCCGCCCATTTCTCCGATGAAGCCGAAGCTAGAGTCTGGGATCCGATTTGTACAGTGAGGGGACTTCATCACGGAGCTATAGAGGTGGAGTACCGGATCTACAAAGGTTGTATTTCCGTTCACTTAGTTAAGTTGTTAACTAGTTGCATGTTTCGCCTAAAATTCTAGTTAACGATCCGTATTAGGGTTTCTCGGCACATGTAAAATTTGAAATTGGCATGGTTGATGCCTTGTGTGACCTCATCAGCGTGCCTAGGAACCCTACAGTGGTATCAGAGCCTAGCTAGAGCCTTAGGCGGAGCGTAGACGAAGTTTGAAACCCGAACGAACCCGAAACCCTAAAAATGGACCCCTCTCTGTACATTTTTACAAAACTGGGTTTTTTCCAGATTAAAAATGCTTAAAAAATTCAGCAGGGAATTCTAAGAATTACGGTGCAAAAATTACCTAAAGATGTGTCTAAAGCGCGGCGGAACCGCGGCAGAAGTATGCCTTCTACGACGGTTCCGCGGCCAAATGATGGAATCTGCCTTCAATTTTTGCACAGTAATTCATGTTTTCAGGTGCTGAGTTTTCTGGGAATTTTTAATTTGCACTCAAGAGTTGAGTTCTCTGGGGTGTTTTGGAGCTTCGATGATTCGATCGAAAATTTCAAACTTTGTCTATGTGTTTTCCGGATATTTAGAATATTTTAAAAGGTTCGACCGGATATAAATACCCAATTTTTCCCCTGCCGGGAAATTTCCAAGTGTTGGATTTTTCCGTAGTTTAATGACGTTCTAAGTAGTGCAAGTAACGCGATGGTCCCTCTAGAAGACAACAAACCTTAACTCGATTATGTGACCGTCTTGAACTACCCTTTGAACCTTCGGGTTTGGGGCAGTACGATGCGCCACATGTGAGGCGTTGGCTTGACCCTTCTGCGGCTGTGTTAGTGTTTATGCCCTAGAAGGCCATTACTGTATCATACTAGTTTGTATATTACTTAATGGAAGCTTGGGATATTCACATGTATATAACAGTCTTGCTAAACATGGTAGTATGCTACTTGGTTTTTCTATCTTAATATGTGAGTGTACGTATTGATAGAGCTCTTAGGATCTTGCTTGTCTACCAGCGTTGTGATGGCAGTCACACTAGTGGGGGCTGGGTAGTCTACAAGCACATCCTTATTCAGGTCCCTGGTAGTTGGATTATCGAGACAGAGCATCGATACTCCGGAGTAGACTAGTGTGTACGCTTCTCATCCCAGTTAGGGAGATGGTCTGTCCCACAGCCGTCAGTACGTCGTACTGGAGATAGTATGCAGGTGCTCGTTAGGTTACGGGTACACCGGACAGGACTCACAGGGAACTGTTGGTTGGTTTTATACCAGTCGTCAGTGAACAGTTTCCAGGTGACATGAGTACAGCATAGTCCGCAGACTTGACACTGCTACTTCGCCTCGAGTGTGTCCCACTGTTCTTAGATTGCTACCCTACCACGGCTCAAAGGAGTCGTGCAAACAGGTAGCAGTTGGGTGCAGTCCCGAGCACTTGGAGGCAGTGGCGGTTAGACAGGATTCGTCCCTCCCGGTATTGGGAGTAGATATCGCGCTGTGTCAGAAAGCCATTACGCAAAGTCCCTGGCCAGGGCAAGCGAGATTTGCTGGTAGGTTCCAGTAGTTTCTCAGGGTGTAATGGGCTTCGCTCCGACACGACTTATACCTCTATTAGGGGACTGACGCTTGCCGCCCCCCTAGGCCCGATATACGATATTCTTGGACGAACGGACCGGACTGTATGGAGATTGTCACAGCAGGCTCAGTAGGAGTTCGGATGGGTTTCCTCATCGGCCTTCTTATCGACAACTACCTGGGGACCGTTACGTACAGCTAGTGCCGCTTGCGGTCTGTGTTTAAACCCACTGCCAGCGTAGTAGTCGAGTCTCTAGAGTCCCACGCAGAGAGTTTCCTACTCCAGGCAAAACGATATAGAGGTCGTATGGTTTTACGACAAAGGGTTCGGACGCATACGTGTGTTTACGCACGTACGACTTTCGGACAGTTTTTACCAGTCGGCTTTGGTTTAAGCCAGTTATTGGTATTCGGTTATTGGATTTATACAGTCTAAAGTTTTTCCGTATTTTTGCGGATTGGAGGGGCGTTCTCGTAATTGTGCGAGAAGCTTCTAGAAGATGGTGACTAAGGAGGTTTAGGTGTCATATACATTGAATGAGTTTAGTGAGTCATGAGAGTGATTCATCCATATCATTAATGCACAATAAATGATTAATGAGTCATGGTTATGAATCACCATTAGATATTTATGAAACTTGATTATTCATCATTTTTTTTTCTTTTATTGATGAATTTTAAAGGTTCATATATATTATGATAACTTACTAATCTCACTTCATAATATCATTCACATTCTCTCTCCTCAAGCTCACTCTCTTCAAACCCTAATCCTCACCTCTCATGTGTTGAGAACAAGGATTAGCTAGACTAAACAATCCATAACCCTCACTCTATCTCATCTATCTTCTTTGATTAGCAATCCAAGAAGGTTAGTTGCCTCAAGTTTAGAAGCTAAGCTTGGAGTTTTGCTCTCGGGTGGATCATCTACTACATCGACAAGGCCGAGGAGGACGAGGAGATCGTAAAGCCGAAGGACTTGGTTCGATAGGTATAATCCCTAAGCATAGTAGTTTAGAACAACTATGTGTTTGGTTAGTTATCGTTTAGCTTCGATTCAAGCGGTTAGTCGATGTTTGTTCACTAAACAAGTTCGTTTTTCAAAATTCCGCCTCCCCACAAGTATTGGGGTGTTGTACATCGACTTACAGTGGTATCAGAGCCTCACTAAACAATAAATAACTTAATTGCAAATTTGTACGAATTTCGAACGGAAAAAACGAAACCGGAAAACACCGAACTGTCAAGTTTCTGTCGAAATTTAAATGAAGTCTAAAAATTTTTCAGGGATGTTCAGAAAGCTTGAAAAGCATCCAGGAGAACACCCAAGAAAATTGGGCCCATGACTCGGCTAAAGCGCCGCGGAAGCGCGGCGGACCCCACACGATCCGCCGCGGTTCCGCCGCCGAGTTGCCGAGTCATGAACCCAAATTTCTTGTGTGGGTCCCCTGTGATATTTGGTATTTTCTGGTATTTTTTAATTTTGCTCAGGTTCCAAGTTTACAGAGCAGTATTGGAGCAATATTAAATGCGTTTAATCGATCGAAATTGTACAGTATTTGCATATTGGATTATATCTGTGATTGTATAATGTGTTTGTAAACCTCCCCTAACTGCTAGTATGTCAGTTGGCAGGGGGTTGCACATTTCTGAAATGGATTTTATCTGTTTGTGCATATGAACTGTGTTGGACTGTTGTGATGTATAGCCGGGGTTATGTGATGGGTTATCATTTAATTCATTTGATGTAAATGTAATTTGTTGTAATATTATTTTGCGGGAAACTTCCAGGTTGCGGTTGTAGCCACCGTTGTATTATTTCATTTTACTGTTTTTGCTCCTAGGACAGACCCAAGGTGGGGTGCACAAACTGCCGGGTGGGTAGTTTGCCGCACCCGTAGGGGTCGTGGGTGGGGTAATGGCTATTCATCACAACTGTGTAATCCGTATTTTGTTGCAGGCTCAAAACAAACACGGATTGCTTGCAAATCCAATTAAGTTCATCTGTGATCTGGAATGAATATCATTGCGTCAGACGAATGTAAAATATCTATATATGATAGCTATTTAGACGTCACTTATGTTTTACACCCGCGCTAGCCCAGCCCCCGCACTGTCGTTAGTTAAGTAACCTAACGGGTGATGACGGGACCCCGTGGCGAATGCGGATGGCATAAGAGGATGTTGTATTTTCGTTGTTTTCTGCAATGATAGGTTAATGATGGGACGCATTATCTATAATGCAAAGAAAAACAAACCAAAGTTTAAATCGTTGGAACAGTTTAAAAGAAACCACTCGGTTAATTTTAAAAAGCAGATATTTTTAAATGCGGAGCTTTAACCACTCCTTTTAAAAGCTATCAGGTTCCTTCGGTTATATCAAGTTCACTACGTTCACGGTTTCGCCAAAACCAGTCGTAGCCCTCCGTCATTTCTTATGGATGGTCAGTAGTATTCAAGCTATGCTTGTTGGCATACGTCAAGGCATAGTGTTTGGTAGCTGCTGGGGTATTCATTTGTTGCATAGATAGATGTGTTAGTTTGGGACAGTCGCATTACCTTGTTGGCATACGTCAAGGGTATATACGGGTGGGTTCAAATTAACAAGATAATGATGGGCAGAACTTGACATGTGACTTATGATTTGTTGGCATACGTCAAGGTCATAAGAGAATGGGGCAAAAACTTATATCGGAAATTTCTAAAGAAACTGAAATTTGCAAAGAGATGCATACCATTTGGAGTTTGATGAATGTTGGTAGGATTCCTTCAACATTATCATACGATGATATTTGGATCCCGATCCTACTGTGAGTATATGCTACTTATCAGGATATTCGTCACTTAACGATCAATGCTATAAACCAAGTAGGTGTCCAGAAAAGTGTCAGCGGGGTTACGCCCCCAGAGAAAAGAGGTTATTTAATTAAGGAACTTCGCGAAAGCGTTGGAAAACCTCCCTCGAAGTATCGACACTGGCCTGGCTGAACGGTTAAGCAAGTATTGTACGGTGAGAATAGTCCTGGCTAATTCTTCTTTTATGGTTTGAGGAAGGATTCGAGAAACAGTGGGAGCCATCAAGTTTAGATAAACTAAAAACCACTATAAACTTGCAAGAGCATCATGCTAAAGAGTTTTCTTCTCTCTCTCCTAATTGCAGCAACCCTGAAAATGACTGGACTTAAGTTACTTTTAGAGAAAAATATACTGACAGGGCCAAACTATAAAGATTGGCCGCGGAATGTCAAAATGGCTTTGACCTATGACAAATTGGGGTACATCCTCACCGCTACGGCACCTGCTGACCCTGGTCCCAAATCCAGCAATGCGGATAAGGAAATCCGCAAAACCTGGGATTTAGATTGCGTGAAAGCCAAGTGCATCGTGCTTGCCTCAATGAACAATGAACATCAGTGGAGGCACGAGGATATGACCCTAGATGGCATATTTCTCCATACAAAGGAACTTTATGGATAGCAATCTCGTATAGCAAGATACGAGACCTCTAAGAACTTGTTTCGAGCGAGGTTGGCTGTCGGGTCATCAGTGGGAGAACATGTCCTAAAGATGATCGGCTATATTGAAGAGCTCACAGACCTTGGGACGACTTTGGATAATGAGCTCTATACAGACCTTATTCTCCAGTCCCGTCCTCCTACCTACGCCCAGTTTATCCTCAACTTCAACCTTCAAGGAAAAGAAGTTGAACTTGCGGAACTCCTGAACATGTTAAGGAGTGCAGAGGGCACCTTGCAGAAGGCAAGGGAAACACCCGCTATGTTTGTTGGCGGTGCATCTTCTTCCGGGTCCAAGACTAGGGCTAAAGGAAGGAAGAAGAAGGCCGCACCCAGACCTAGAGGAGGTGTTAGTAAGGTGGGAGGGAAGGGAAAGAAAAAGTTTGCGGTACCGGTAGTGGGTCAGGATGAGTGCTTCCATTGTCACAGGAAAGGGCACTGGAAGAAGGATTGCAAGGCGTGGAACGCCAAGAACAAGGAACCGAAGCAAGCTGTGGCTTCGACTTCAGGTGTGTTTGTAATTGAGAATTGTCTGTCGATCAACTCTACTTCCTGGGTATTGGATACCGGATTAGGATCTCATATTTGCAATTCATTGCAGGCACTGAGAAACCGTAGAGTGCTGAAGGAAGGTGATATGACCCTAAAGGTTGCTAACGGAGCTAGCGTGGGAGCTGCGTCCGTCGGGGATTATCACCTAAGATTGACGAGTGGACACATTTTGGTTTTACATAACTGTTATTTTGTACCAAGCTTAACGTGTAATATCATATCAGTTTCGTTGTTATCAAATAAAGGTTATGATTTCACGTTTGTAAGAGATGTTGTCAACATCCACCTTAATCATGGTTTGATTGGGTCCGGTACTCTAAATAACGGTATATATGTTTTAAACCAACTCCAAATTTTCAATGTCCAGAACACACTAAAAAGAAAGACTCCAGATTTAAATAAAGCTTTCTTATGGCATTGTAGACTGGGTCACATCAATGAGAGAAGGTTGACTAAGTTGCATAGAGAAGGATATTTGGACTCGTTCGAATATCAAACTTATGACACTTGTCAATCCTGTCTCAAAGGAAAGATGACAAAGACTCCATTTACTGGACAAGGAGTAAGAGCGAGCGAGCTCTTAGGACTCATACACAGCGATGTATGCGGTCCAATGTCTACACATGCAAGAGGTGGTTATTCCTACTTCATTACTTTTACAGATGATTTCTCTAGGTTTGGACATGTCTTCTTAATGAAGCATAAATCCGAAGCCTTTGAGAAATTCCTGGAATACAAGAGTGAAGCGGAAAACCAAACAGGCAAAAGTATTAAGACACTGAGATCTGATCGAGGTGGAGAATGCTTAAGTGCCGAGTTCCTAGGTTACCTAAAAGAGAAAGGAATTCTCTCTCAGCTTACTCCTCCATACACTCTACAGCACAACGGTGTATCGGAGAGACGGAATCGAACCCTATTGGATATGGTACGATCCATGATAAGTAATGCTGAGTTACCGCGATCTTTCTGGGGTTATGCGCTAGAATCAGCGACATATCTTTTGAACAGAGTTCCAACCAAAACTGTGCCTACCACACCATATCAGATGTGGAGTGGGAAGAAACCCTATCTTCAGTACCTGAAGACATGGGGATGTCCAGCTTTTGTAAAAAGGCAGCATCCAGACAAGCTCGAGGCACGCTCAGTAGAGTGTAAGTTTGTAGGATATCTGTAAGTCCATGCTACCTCTCCCGGTACTTACGGGGAGGCGGAAACGGTATAAAGATCAAATTTTTAGCGCAAGGGGCAACATGGACTAAGCAAAGTCGGGATCTTTGACTAAACTAAAACTAGCATACTTAGCTAAAGAGAGTTAGCTACTCGGATGGAGATGGTTATACCTTGCTTGTCTTGAACTCCTTCTCTTCAAGCTCCGATGGTGGTCCGATGGCTCCTTCTCGTCGTCTCCGTACGCCGAAGATAGATCCACTTGAAAGCTCCAACCTTTAGCTCCTTCTTCGTTCTTTGAAGAAACTAGTTCACTTGGTTTGCTAAACCTAGTGAACTAGAATGAGTAGAGAGGAAATAGAATGGGATTTTATCTATGGTTCTTGATTCTCAACTCATGAGACAAGAGAACCATAGATCAAGAGAGGGAGCAAGAGGTTGAGGGTGAGAGCAAGAGGAGAGCTCAAGAACAAGAGAGAGAATGAGCAAGAAAGAATGAGCAAGTATTTTGTCTCTCACCCTCTCATAATCCAAAGCAATGATAACTCATCATATTAACAAAAGTCTTATGTGATGGTTAGAAGCAACCACAACCATATCATTTCATGCACTCATTTTACACAAATGAGCAAGTAAACAAAAGTCTTTGCCATGAAATGATGGCTATGGTTATCATGATGGTCAACTAGTCAAGCCTAGTCAACCGGTCAACAAGTCAACAAAAGTCAACAAGTCAACAAAGTCAACAAGTCAACAAAAGTCAACAAGTCAACAACCATATCACCATAATACTTAATTAATATAATAGTTAATCACATATCAAATTCTCATTAGGGTTGAGCATAAAGTCAAATAGTTAACGGTCAACTGTCAACAACCCTAATGAGAATCCGCTGCCTCTGCCTCCCTGTCAACTGTGCATACACACCCGCATCCGCGTTCCGAGGAACACGAATGCAAACTGGATAAATCCAATCCCATAAGGTACACTAGGATCTGGCCTAAACCAAAGCCCGCTAGTGTAAACTGTCCGGACACTGTACGTGCACAAGTGAACGGATGTGACCGAACCCTGTCGCAAAACCATGCGACCTGTCGCAATACCATGCGACCTCTACTCTTTTGCCTAAAGGCGAAAAGCTTTCTGTGTGGGACTCTAAAGACTCGACACTACGCTGGCAGTGGGTTTAACCACAGACCGCAAGCGGCACTAGCTGTGCGTAATGGTCCCCAGGTAATGCCGACAAGAAGACCGACGAGGCGAAACCCATCTGAACTCCTACTGAGCCTGAGTGTGACATTCTCCGTACAGTCCGGTCTGTTCGTCTGATACATCGCATGGCGGGCCTAGGGGGCGGTAAACGTCAGTCCCCCAATAGCGGTACAAGTCGTGCCAGAGCGAAGCCCAAAACACCCTGAGATAACACTGGAAACCTAACAGTATATCTCGTTTGCCCTGGCCAGGGACTACTCGTGTAATGGCTCTCCTAGACACAGCGCGATGTCAACCCCCAATACCGGGAGAGACGAATCCTGTCTAACCGTCACTGCCTCCAAGTGCTTCGGGACTGCACCCAACCACTACCTGTTTGCACGACTCCTTTGAGCCGTGGTAGGGTAGTGATCAAAGTACAGTGGGAACACACTCGAGGCGGAGTGACAGTGTCAAGTCAGCGGACTAAGCTGTACTCATGTCACCTGGGAACTGATAACTGACGATAGGTATAATACCAACTAGTCAGTTCCCGACGAGTCCTGTCCAGTGTACCCGTAACCTAACGAGCACCCGCATACTATCTCAAGTACGACGTACTGACGGCTGTGGGACAGACCGTCTCCCACACTGGGATGAGAAGCGCATGCGCTGGTCTACTCCGGAGTATCGATGCCCTGTCTCGATAGTCCTGCGACCAGGGACCTGCATAAGGATGTGCTTATAGATTACCCAGCCCCACTAGTGTGACGGCCATCACATCGCTGGTAATCAAGCAAAAGATCCTAAGGGCTCTACTAATGTGTATAGGCGATATACAAAAATAAATACATGTACACATTGAAGTAGAAACAAACCAAGTAGCATACTACTATTTTGAGCAAGATTGTATATACAAGGTGAATATCCCAAGCATCCATTAAGTAATATACAAACCAGTATGATACAGTAATGGCCTCTAGGGCATATACACTAACAATCTCCCACTTGCACTAAGGCCATGTACTGGCGTATCGAAGACCTATCATCTCGATCAGCCGCTCGAACTGAGTCTGGGGCAGGGCCTTGGTGAATGGATCTGCAGTGTTATCTTCTGAAGCGACTCTCCGAACCTCGATCTCCTGGCGATCCACGATCTCCCTGATCAGGTGATACCGCCTCAAGATGTGCCTGGATTTCTGATGGGACCTGGGTTCCTTCGCTAAAGCTATAGCCCCGTTGTTGTCGCAATACAGAGGTATTGGATCAACAATGGACGGAACCACTTGAAGTTCTTTCAAGAACTTCTTCATCCAGACAGCTTCTTTTGCGGTATCAGATGCAGCGATGTATTCCGTTTCCATCGTCGAGTCTGCAACGGTTTCTTGTTTGGAACTCTTCCAACACACCGCCCCTCCATTGAGGGTAAAGACAAAACCCGACATGGACTTGGAATCATCCTTGTCACTCTGGAAGCTGGAGTCAGCAAAGGCCTCGATCTGGAGGTCTTTTCCGCCATACACCAAGAACATCTCCTTAGTCCTTCTCAGGTACTTGAGAATGTTCTTTACCGCTATCCAGTGTTTCTCCCCAAGGTTTGACTGATACCGGCTTACCACACTCAGTGCATAAGCTACATCCGGTCTGGTACACAACATCGCATACATTATAGAGCCTACCGCAGAAGCGTAGGGTATAATAGACATGCGATCCCTCTCCAAATCCGTCTTGGGAGACATCTCTTTTGAGAGGGTGATCCCGTGACAAGCCGGTAGGTTACCGCGCTTGGAATCTTCCATACTGAATCTCTTCAGTATGGTGTCGATGTACCTGGACTGTGAAAGTCCGAATATCCTCTTGGATCTGTCACGGTAGATCCGGATACCCAGAATATACGAGGCATCACCCAGGTCTTTCATGGAGAACCTGTGTGACAAGAACCCCTTGACAGATTGTAGCATAGGAATGTCATTTCCTATTAAGAGAATGTCATCCACGTATAAAACGAGGAATACTACAGTTCTCGCTACAAATCTACTATAGATGCATGGTTCATCTGGATTTTTGATAAAGCCAAATTCTTTGACCGTCTCATCAAAGCAGATGTTCCAACTCCGCGATGCCTGCTTTAGTCCATAAATGGACTTAAGCAACTTGCACACCTTTCCGCTGCTCCCACTCTGAATGAAACCCTCCGGCTGGTCCATATAGACACACTCCTCTAAATTTCCATTTAGAAAAGCTGTCTTTACGTCCATTTGCCAGATCTCATAATCGTGGAAGGCAGCAATGGCAAGAAGGATCCGAATGGATTTCAGCATGGCTACTGGAGAAAAGGTTTCGTCATAGTCCAAGCCAGGTCTTTGACGAAAACCCTTTGCTACCAGCCTAGCTTTATAGGTCTCAACCTGTCCATCTACACCAATCTTCCTTTTGAAGATCCACTTGCATCCTACGGGTTTTACCCCGTCTGGAGCAATGTCCAACGTCCATACCTTGTTAGTGTACATGGACTCCATTTCGGTCCGCATTGCATCCAGCCATTTCACTGAGTCAACGCTCTGAACGGCCTGCTGGAAGCTAGTAGGCTCATCATAATCTATGATGCAATCCTCTCTATCCCCGTCTATGAGAAAACCGTAGTATCTCTCGGGCGGATGAGACTGCCTACTACTCCTGCGGAGCGGCATAGGAATGTCCTGTTCTGTTGAACCCTCTGGTTCCACTAAACTTTCAGTAATAGTCCGTGGTTCTGGAATTTCTTCCAGTTCTACTGTGCTCCCACTTATCTGGGTTTCCAAAAACTCAGTTTCCAAGAAGTAGGCATGACGAGAAACAAGGACTTTTTGTTCCTCTTCACAGTAGAAGAAATATCCTTTGGAATTCTTTGGATATCCCACAAACTTGCACTGTACTGAGCGTGCCTCGAGCTTGTCCGCATGCTGCTTTTTGACAAAAGCTGGACATCCCCATGTCTTAATATGCTTAAGATAGGGTCTCTTCCCACACCACATCTCATATGGTGTAGTAGGCACGGTCTTAGTAGGAACTCGGTTCAAAAGGTATGCGGCTGATTCTAGCGCATACCCCCAGAATGATCGCGGTAACTCAGCGTTACTCATCATGGACCGCACCATATCCAATAGGGTGCGGTTCCGTCTCTCCGATACACCGTTATGTTGCGGGGTGTATGGAGGAGTAAGCTGAGAGAGAATTCCGTTCTCTTTTAAATAGTCCAGGAATTCGGCACTTAAGTATTCTCCACCTCGATCCGATCTTAGAATCTTAATACTTTTGCCGGTCTGTTTCTCTACTTCATTCTTATACTCCTGGAATTTTCCAAAGGCCTCGGACTTATGTTTCATCAAGAAGACATAACCGTACCTTGAGAAGTCATCCGAAAAAGTAATGAAGTAAGAATGTCCGCTTCGGGCATGTGTAGACATTGGACCGCACACGTCACTGTGTACGAGTCCCAAGAGCTCGCTCGCTCTTACTCCTTGTCCAGTAAACGGAGTCTTTGTCATCTTTCCTTTGAGACAAGATTGACAAGTGGCATACGATTGATATTCGAACGCATTCAAATATCCTTCTGTATGTAACTTAGTCAACCTTCTCTCATTGATGTGACCCAATCTACAATGCCATAAGAAAGTCTGATTCATTTCCGGAGACTTTCTTTTGTGTGTATTCTGGACGTTGAAAATCTGTGGTTGGTTTAATACGTATATACCATTACTCAATGTACCTGACCCAATCAAAACTTGATTAAGGTGAATGTTTACAACATTACTTACAAACGCAAATTCATAACCTTCTTTAGAAACTAAAGATACAGAAATGATATTACAAGTTGCATTGGGTACAAAAAAGCAATTACGCAAAACCAAAACATGTCCATCTGACATTCCCAGGTGATAGTCCCCCACGGCTTTAGCATCCATGCTAGCTCCGTTCGCAACTTTGAGGGTCATGTCACCTGCCTTCAAAACCCTACGGTTTCTCAACGCCTGCAAAGAATTACAGATATGAGATCCTGATCCGGTATCCAATACCCAGGAAGTAGAGTTTATTGAAAGACAATTTTCAATAACATACACACCTGAAGCTGAAACTGCAACCTGCTTCAATTCCTGTGTTCTGGCCTTCCAGGCCCTGCAATCATTCTTCCAGTGTCCTTTCTTATGACAATAGAAGCATTCTTCCTTATTCACAAGCTTCCCCGCTATCTTTGTTGCTTTTGCTTTTCCCTTCGTATCCACTTTACTAACACCGCCCCTTGGTTTGGCGGGGGCTTTCTTCTTCTTTCCCTTGGCTTTCGCCTTGGACCTAGAAGAAGATGATCCTCCTACAAACAAAGTGGATGTATCCCTACCTTTCTGTAGGGTGCCCTCTGCGCTCCTCAGCATGTTGAGGAGCTCTGAAAGTTCAACCTCTTTTTCTTGTAAGTTGAAGTTCAGTATAAACTGGGCGTAAGTGGAAGGAAGGGACTGGAGAACTATATCCGTATATAGCTCACTCTCCAATGTGATCCCTAGGTCAGCGAGCTGCTCAATGTAGCCGATCATCTTTAGCACGTGCTCGGCTACTGATGATCCGACGGCCATTCTTGTCGAAAATAACTTTTTCGACGCTTCGTATCTTGCTATACGAGACTGCTCTCCATACAGTTCTTTTGTATGAAGCAATATGGACTCCATGTCCATATTCTCATGCCTCCTCTGATGTTCGTTGTCCATCGAGGCAAGCAGGAGGCACTTGGCCTTCGCGCTATCAATCTCCCAAGTCTTGCGGATTTCCTTATCCGCGACGCTGGAAGTTGGACCAGGGACAGGGGGAGCTTTGGTGGTAAGAAGATACCCCAGCTTGTCATAAGTGATTGCTATCTTGACATTCCTGAGCCAATCTTTGTAGTTTGGCCCTGTCAGTTTGTTTTTATCTAGGAGTAACTTAAGTCCAGTCATGTTGATTGGTCGCTGCAATTAGGAGAGAGAAGAAGAAACACTCAGCATGATGCTCTTGCAAGTTTAGAGTGGTTTTTAGTTTGTCTAAACAGGATGGCTCCCACTGTTTCTCGAATCCCTCCTCAAACCATAAAGGAAGAATTAGACGGGATCAATCCCACCGCACAATACTTGCTTAACCGTTCAGCCAGGCCGGTGTCGGTACTTCGAGGGAGGTTTTCCAACGCTTTCGCGAAGTTCCTTAATTAAAGAACCTATTTTCCCTGGGGGCGTAGCCCCGCTAACACCTTTCTAGGCACCTACTAGGTTTATAGCATTGATCGATTAGTGAGAAATTTCCCGAGGAGTAGCATATACTCACAGTAGGATCGGGATCCAAATATCATTGCGTGACGAAACTGAAGGAATCCTACCAGAATCATCACACTCCAAATGGTATGCAAATCTAGCAAGTTTCAGTACTTATGAAACTCCCGATGTGGATTTTTGCCCCATGCTCTTATGACCTTGACTTTGGCCAACAAATCATAAGTCACATGTCAAGTTCTGCCCGTCGTTCTCCAGGTTAATTTGAATCCACCCGCACCTACCCTTGACTTTGGCCAACAAGGCAGTACGACTGTTCCAAACCAACGCATCTATCTATGCTGCACATGAATACCCAATAGCTACCAATCACTGTGCCTTGACTTTGGCCAACAAACACAGCTTGAATACTATTGACTATTCATGTGAAACGACGGAGGGCTACGGATGGTTTTGGCAAAACCGTGAACGTAGTGAACTTGATTTGGTCGATGGAACGAGATAGCTTTTAAAAGGAGTGGCTCAAGCTCCGCATTTAAAAGTTGTTTTGAAAAGAACCGAGTGGTTTTTCGTAAGTGTTCCAACGACTATGACTTGGTTTATTATCTTGCATTAGTTCTTTTAATGCGTGATATTCTTGCATTAGTTCTTTTAATGCGTCCCATCATTTAATCCTACCATTGCAGAAAACAACCAAAATATGACGTACGCTTATGCCATTCGCATTCGCCACTGGGCCCCGTCATTACCCGTTAGGTTACTTAACTAACGACAGAGCGGGGGCTGGGCTAGCGCGTCTGTAAAACATAAGCAACGCCTAAATAATATCATATATAGATATACTGCAATGATAAACATTTCAGATCACAGATAAATACATTGGATATACTAGCAATCTGTAATTTGTACGAGCCTGTAACAAAAACAGATAACACGGTCGCGGTGAATAGCCAAAACCCCACCCAAGACCCCTACGGGTGCGGCAAACTACCCGCCAAGTACCCGAAGCGTAGCAACCTCCCTCATCTCCATGAGTAGGCCACTTGACACTTCGGCATACCCGGTAGTTTGTGCACCCCTCCATGGGTCTATCCTAGGAGCAAAAACAGTAAAAAGAAATTATACAATGACGGCTACAACCCCGACCCGGTTGTGCGGCCATACAAATAATTATTACATCAATTTACAAATTTACATGAATTGCAAGAAAAGAAAACTCTCGTCTCACAACCCCCGGCTATTCACCCGCGACAATCCAACATATTTATATACACATTCCAGCACATTACAGATCATGTATAACCCCGACCAATCGACTTATAGCGATTAGCCGACGTTCAATACATGCAAACATCACAGATATAACCATCATAGTCAAAGTGCAGTGAAGTTCGGAAAAAATACGGAATTATAGGACCCCAAAAGGAAATTTCTTTTCTGGAAAATCTGGGCACATATAATATATTTCAAAAATCCCAAAACCAACACAGACACACACTGCACGAAAAACGATGCAGAGAAGACGACAAACCGCGACGCTTCCGTGGCACATGCCTACCTCGTGCGGCGTAAGCGCGGCGGTTTGAACGAAACAGTGGACCGTTTTTCATGGGTGTTCACACAAAACCCTGAGCCGAATTTAGGAGTATAAAGTTTTTCATTTTGACCAGAAAAAATTTCAACAGAAACTCAGGTTTTGTAAAAGTTAGGTTTTTGGATTTTTTTCGGTTCCGAACTTCGTTACACTTTACTACCAAGCTAGTTTAAGTTTAGTTAGGCTCTGATACCACTGTAAGTCCATGCTACCTCTCCCGGTACTTTCGGGGAGGCGGAAACGGTATAAAGATCAAATTTTTAGCGCAAGGGGCAACATGGACTAAGCAAAGTCGGGATCTTTGACTAAACTAAAACTAGCATACTTAGCTAAAGAGAGTTAGCTACTCGGATGGAGATGGTTATACCTTGCTTGTCTTGAACTCCTTCTCTTCAAGCTCCGATGGTGGTCCGATGGCTCCTTCTCGTCGTCTCCATACGCCGAAGATAGATCCACTTGAAAGCTCCAACCTTTAGCTCCTTCTTCGTTCTTTGAAGAAACTAGTTCACTTGGTTTGCTAAACCTAGTGAACTAGAATGAGTAGAGAGGAAATAGAATGGGATTTTATCTATGGTTCTTGATTCTCAACTCATGAGACAAGAGAACCATAGATCAAGAGAGGGAGCAAGAGGTTGAGGGTGAGAGCAAGAGGAGAGCTCAAGAACAAGAGAGAGAATGAGCAAGAAAGAATGAGCAAGTATTTTGTCTCTCACCCTCTCATAATCCAAAGCAATGATAACTCATCATATTAACAAAAGTCTTATGTGATGGTTAAAAGCAACCACAACCATATCATTTCATGCACTCATTTTACACAAATGAGCAAGTAAACAAAAGTCTTTGCCATGAAATGATGGCTATGGTTATCATGATGGTCAACTAGTCAAGCCTAGTCAACCGGTCAACAAGTCAACAAAAGTCAACAAGTCAACAAAAGTCAACAAGTCAACAACCATATCACCATAATAATTAATTAATATAATAGTTAATCACATATCAAATTCTCATTAGGGTTGAGCATAAAGTCAAATAGTCAACGGTCAACTGTCAACAACCCTAATGAGAATCCGCTGCCTCTGCCTCCCTGTCAACTGTGCATACACACCCGCATCCGCGTTCCGAGGAACACGAATGCAAGCTGGATAAATCCAATCCCATAAGGTACACTAGGATCTGGCCTAAACCAAAGCCCGCTAGTGTAAACTGTCCGGACACTGTACGTGCACAAGTGCACGGATGTGACCGAACCCTGTCGCAAAACCATGCGACCTGTCGCAATACCATGCGACCTCTACTCTTTTGCCTAAAGGCGAAAAGCTTTCTGTGTGGGACTCTAAAGACTCGACACTACGCTGGCAGTGGGTTTAACCACAGACCGCAAGCGGCACTAGCTGTGCGTAATGGTCCCCAGGTAATGCCGACAAGAAGACCGACGAGGCGAAACCCATCTGAACTCCTACTGAGCCTGAGTGTGACATTCTCCGTACAGTCCGGTCTGTTCGTCTGATACATCGCATGGCGGGCCTAGGGGGCGGTAAACGTCAGTCCCCCAATAGCGGTACAAGTCGTGCCGGAGCGAAGCCCAAAACACCCTGAGATAACACTGGAAACCTACCAGTATATCTCGTTTGCCCTGGCCAGGGACTACTCGTGTAATGGCTCTCCTAGACACAGCGCGATGTCAACCCCCAATACCGGGAGAGACGAATCCTGTCTAACCGTCACTGCCTCCAAGTGCTTCGGGACTGCACCCAACCACTACCTGTTTGCACGACTCCTTTGAGCCGTGGTAGGGTAGTGATCAAAGTACAGTGGGAACACACTCGAGGCGGAGTGACAGTGTCAAGTCAGCGGACTAAGCTGTACTCATGTCACCTGGGAACTGATAACTGACGATAGGTATAATACCAACTAGTCAGTTCCCGACGAGTCCTGTCCAGTGTACCCGTAACCTAACGAGCACCCGCATACTATCTCAAGTACGACGTACTGACGGCTGTGGGACAGACCGTCTCCCACACTGGGATGAGAAGCGCATGCGCTGGTCTACTCCGGAGTATCGATGCCCTGTCTCGATAGTCCTGCGACCAGGGACCTGCATAAGGATGTGCTTATAGATTACCCAGCCCCACTAGTGTGACGGCCATCACATCGCTGGTAATCAAGCAAAAGATCCTAAGGGCTCTACTAATGTGTATAGGCGATATACAAAAATAAATACATGTACACATTGAAGTAGAAACAAACCAAGTAGCATACTACTATTTTGAGCAAGATTGTATATACAAGGTGAATATCCCAAGCATCCATTAAGTAATATACAAATCAGTATGATACAGTAATGGCCTCTAGGGCATATACACTAACAATATCCAAAGAACTTTATAGGATATTGTTTCTATTATGCAGAGGAACAAAAGGTTTTTGTTTCTCGTCATGCCCGCTTCTTAGAAACTGAATTTTTAGAAAATCAGAAGAGTGGGAGCGTAGTAGAACTGGAAGAAATTCCAGAACCACAAACTGTTACTGAAAGTTTGGTAGAACCAGTAGTTCAAGAAGAACAGGACATTCCCGCACCCCTCCGCAGGAGTAGTAGGCCGTCTCATCCGCCTGAGAGATACTGCGGTTTTCTCATAGATGGGGATAGAGAGGATTGCATCATAGATGATGATGAACCTACTGACTTCCAGCAGGCCATCCAGAGCGGCGACTCGGTACGATGGCTAGATGCAACGCGGACCGAAATGGAGTCCATGTACACCAACAAAGTATGGACTTTGGACTTTGCTCCAGATGGGGTAAAACCCATAGGATGCAAATGGATCTTCAAGAAAAAGATTGGTGTAGATGGACAGGTGGAAACCTATAAGGCTAGACTTGTTGCAAAGGGTTTTCGCCAAAGACCTGGTTTGGACTATGACGAAACTTTTTCTCCAGTGGCTATGCTCAAATCCATTCGGGTCCTTCTTGCTATTGCTGCCTTCCATGATTATGAAATCTGGCAGATGGACGTAAAGACGGCTTTTCTGAATGGAAATTTAGAAGAAAGCGTCTATATGGATCAGCCAGAGGGTTTCAATCAGAGAGGGAGCAGCGGGAAAGTATGCAAGCTGCTTAAGTCTATTTATGGACTAAAGCAGGCATCGCGGAGTTGGAACATCTGTTTTGATGAGACAGTCAAAGAATATGACTTTATCAAAAATCCAGATGAACCGTGCATATATAGTAAAGTTGTAGCCAGAAGTGTCGTATTCCTCGTCTTGTATGTGGATGACATTCTATTGATAGGAAATGACATTCCTATGCTACAATCTGTCAAAGGATTCTTGTCACACAGGTTCTCCATGAAAGACCTGGGTGATGCCTCTTACATTCTGGGGATCCGGATCTATCGTGATAGATCCAAGAGGATGTTGGGACTTTCGCAGTCCAGGTATATCGACACTGTACTGAAAAGATTCAGTATGGAAGATTCTAAGCGCGGTAATCTACCGGCTTGTCACGGAATCACCCTCTCCAAAGAGATGTCTCCCAAGACTGATTTGGAAAGGGAACGCATGTCTATTATACCCTACGCTTCTGCGGTAGGCTCTATAATGTATGCAATGTTGTGCACCAGACCAGATGTAGCTTACGCACTAAGCGTGGTAAGCCGGTATCAGTCAGACCCAGGGGAGAAGCACTAGATAGCTGTAAAGAACATTCTCAAGTACCTGAGAAGGACTAAGGAGATGTTTTTGGTTTACGGCGGAAAAGACCTCAGGTTGGAGGCCTTTGCTGATTCCGGCTTCCAAAGTGATAAGGACGATTCCAAGTCCATGTCGGGATATGTCTTTACCCTCAATGGAGGGGCGGTGTGCTGGAAGAGCTCCAAGCAGGACACCGTTGCTGACTCGACGATGGAAGCGGAGTATATAGCTGCTTGCGATGCCGCAAAAGAAGCAGTCTGGATGAAGAAGTTCCTAACAGAACTTCAGGTGGTTCCTACCATAGTTGATCCAATACCTCTGTATTGCGACAACAACGGAGCTATAGCTTTAGCAAAGGAACCAAGGTCCCATCAGAAGTCCAGACACATCTTGAGGCGGTATCACCTGATCAGGGAGATCATTGATTGTCAGGAGATCGAGGTTCGGAGAGTTGCTTCTGAAGAGAACATTGCTGATCCATTCACGAAGGCCTTACCTCAGATTCAGTTCGAGAGGCTACTCGAGATCATCGGTCTACGATATGCCAGTACATGGCCCTAGTGCAAGTGGGAGATTGTTAGTGTTTATGCCCTAGAAGGCCATTACTGTATCATACTAGTTTGTATATTACTTAATGGAAGCTTGGGATATTCACATGTATATAACAGTCTTGCTAAACATGGTAGTATGCTACATGGTTTTTCTATCTTAATATGTGAGTGTACGTATTGATAGAGCTCTTAGGATCTTGCTTGTCTACCAGCGTTGTGATGGCAGTCACACTAGTGGGGGCTGGGTAGTCTACAAGCACATCCTTATTCAGGTCCCTGGTCGTTGGATTATCGAGACAGAGCATCGATACTCCGGAGTAGACTAGTGTGTATGCTTCTCATCCCAGTTGGGGAGATGGTCTGTCCCACAGCCGTCAGTACGTCGTTCTGGAGATAGTATGCAGGTGCTCGTTAGGTTACGGGTACACCGGACAGGACTCACAGGGAACTTTTGGTTGGTTTTATACCAGTCGTCAGTGAACAGTTCCCAGGTGACATGAGTACAGCATAGTCCGCAGACTTGACACTGCTACTTCGCCTCGAGTGTGTCCCACTGTTCTTAGATTGCTACCCTACCACGGCTCAAAGGAGTCGTGCAAACAGGTAGCATTTGGGTGCAGTCCCGAGCACTTGGAGGCAGTGGCGGTTAGACAGGATTCGTCCCTCCTGGTATTGGGAGTAGATATCGCGCTGTGTCAGAGAGCCATTACGCAAAGTCCCTGGCCAGGGCAAGCGAGATTTGCTGGTAGGTTCCAGTAGTTTCTCAGGGTGTAATGGGCTTCGCTCCGACACGACTTATACCGCTATTAGGGGACTGACGCTTGCCGCCCCCCTAGGCCCGATATGCTATAGTCTTGGACGAACGGACCGGACTGTATGGAGATTGTCACAGCAGGCTCAGTAGGAGTTCGGATGGGTTTCCTCATCGGCCTTCTTATCGACAACTACCTGGGGACCGTTACGTACAGCTAGTGCCGCTTGCGGTCTGTGGTTAAACCCACTGCCAGCGTAGTAGTCGAGTCTCTAGAGTCCCACACAGAGAGTTTCCTACTCCAGGCGAAACGATATAGAGGTCGTATGGTTTTACGACAAAGGGTTCGGACGCATACGTGTGTTTACGCACGTACGACTTTCGGACAGTTTTTACCAGTCGGCTTTGGTTTAAGCCAGTTACTGGTATTCGGTTATTGGATTTATACAGTCTAAAGTTTTTCCGTATTTTTGCGGATTGGAGGGGCGTTCTCGTAATTGTGCGAGAAGCTTCTAGAAGATGGTGACTAAGGAGGTTTAGGTGTCATATACATTGAATGAGTTTAGTGAGTCATGAGAGTGATTCATCCATATCATTAATGCACAATAAATGATTAATGAGTCATGGTTATGAATCACCATTAGATATTTATGAAACTTGATTATTCATCATTTGTTTTTCTTTTATTGATGAATTTTAAAGGTTCATATATATTATGATAACTTACTATTCTCACTTCATAATATCATTCACATTCTCTCTCCTCAAGCTCACTCTCTTCAAACCCTAATCCTCACCTCTCATGTGTTGAGAACAAGGATTAGCTAGACTAAACAATCCATAACCCTCACTCTATCTCATCTATCTTCTTTGATTAGCAATCCAAGAAGGTTAGTTGCCTCAAGTTTAGAGGCTAAGCTTGGAGTTTTGCTCTCGGTTGGATCATCTACTACATCGAGAAGGCCGAGGAGGACGAGGAGATCGTAAAGCCGAAGGACTTAGTTCGATAGGTATAATCCCTAAGCATAGTAGTTTAGAACAACTATGTGTTTGGTTAGTTATCGTTTAGCTTCGATTCAAGCGGTTAGTCGATGTTTGTTCACTAAACAAGTTCGTTTTTGAAAATTCCGCCTCCCCACAAGTATTGGGGTGTTGTACATCGACTTACAGGCTGGACCGTTGGTACTGAGGCATGAAGTGAATGTTTTTAAACTTATTTTATGTGTTGAGATGTTTCGGGAAAACTTGGGTGTTCGACTGTTCGATCGAAAGGTTTAACATTTTCTATTTATCCGGAATGTGATACAGCATTTGGAATTCACAAGTAGTTATGAGATAACTGAATGAATGTTATAAACATAGCAGTTTAGTCTCACTTGATCGGTTGCCACGGAATTTTGATGTGATCAAAAGTCCGTCGCAATCACGTAGCGTACGTGGATACTCGCCGGGTAAACTTAATAGACAACCTCACTCCATAGCCCCGACCAAGTGACTGTAGGAGAACCCCGTCGCTGAAAGCATCCATTCGGGTGCTCGCGGCAGCGGTGTTCCGCCTTGGTGCACTTCGTCGACGGCATCGGGGGTGCGGCCGTCTACTAAAGTTTGCGATGAGCATTCGATCAGGATGTCGGGAATCTTGTTGAATTGCCCGACTTGATATTGAAAAGTTTTTTCGATAATGAGACTAAAACGCGGGGTTTATAATTGTTAGGCATGCGATGTCTAAGTATTTCATTTGATTAGGCATGCGATGTCTATGCAGGTTGCGGATTCCAACTGTTGTAGTTTTACACTTTCTTTTCTGTGACCGTAAGTGTAATATGTGATATCGCCGGTTTCGTTGCTATATGTCAACGACAATTGGGATGCGCATATTTACGTACGTTGATGACATATGATGTTATGTGTTGCTGGATATGTTATATTGGATTGTCGTGTTTGAATAGCCAGGGGTTTTTATGTGAGATGAGTGTTTTTCATTTTCATTCATGTAAAAACTTGTATGTAATATTCTTTTATTGGGGCACTTCCAGGTTGCGGAAGATGTCACCGTTAGTATATTATTTACTTTTCTGCACTAGGATAGACCCAAGGAGGGGAGCACAAGTAACCGGGTTCTGGAGTCCAGTGGGAGACCAACTCGAGGAGGCGAGTCCGGGTCTCCTTACTCTAGAATTGGTAGGGTTGCTTGCCGCTCTCGTAGGGGTCTAGGGGTGTGGGTTTGGCTATTCATCATGACCGTCGAATCCGTGTTTTATACCGACTCGTATTGAAAGCACGGACGTCCTAGTATATCCAATATTTCATATGATTCTTCTGCTGCGATATCTGTGATGTGATCATGTGATATGTTCTGTGATGGATACTGTATATAGTATATATGATATATTATATAGGCGTTACTTATGTTTTACACCCACGCTAGCCCTGCCGCGATCTGCCGTTAGTTACCTAACCTAACGGTGCACGAGGGGACATTGAGGCGAATGCGGATGGCATAAGTGTACGTCGTATTTATCTGTGATGTTTAGGTACTTAAATGATGGGACTTCATTAATGTGATTAATGAAATAAAAGAAACCTAAAGATGTTGTAGAATCGAATTTTAAAAATAAAACAAGTAGCTACAGTTCTTGCTTTGCACAGCGGTATATATGATATATCCTGCACCTTATTCGATAAGGAAAGGACCGAGATCCCTTCACCGGGAGTGACTCCTTTAGCAATAACTGGCAGATGCTACACACTCGGTTTGTCTTTTGATTGCTTTTAAGAGTTTTTGCTTTGCACAGTGATATATATGATATATCCCGCACCTCATTCGACGAGGAAAGGTCCGACGATCCCTTCACCGGGAGTGACTCCTTTAGCAAAACTAGAAAAGCCTCAAAAACACTCCATTTAAAAATCATTTGATTCTACAACGATATCAAGTTCATTACGCATTAGGTTTTCACAAAAACCTGTCGTAGCCCTCCGTCATTTCAGATAAGTTGTATATAGTATTCGTGCTGCATTTGTTGGCTTTCGTCAAGGTGCAGTGTGCGGTAGCTATATGCTGCTTATCTGTTGCATACGATGCGATTGGATTAGGGTAGTCGTGCGGCTTTGTTGGCTTTCGTCAAGGGTCGTGCGGGTGGGTTTAATTCAATCAAGAAATGTACGGGTTGAACTTGACTAGCGGGCTATGGTTTGTTGGCTTTCGTCAAGGTCATAGCACGTTAGGGGCAAATTCTTATCGGGAATTTCAAGTGTTGAAATTTGCAATGAGATTGCATACCTTCTATGAGATAGTTGGATCCCGATACCCGCTGCGAGTAAGAGTTACTCCTGGGAGAGTTTTACACGTTACAATTAGCCGATCAAGTAGGTGTCTATAAAGGTGTTAACGAGGTTACGCCTCTGGGAAAATGAGGTTTACATTAATTAGGTTCGTGCTAAAGCACGGGGGACCTCCCTCAAAGTACCGACACTGGCCTGGCTGGAAGATTGGCGAACTTGTAGTGTGTAATTAATCCCGGCTAGTCTTTCCTTTTAGGGATTGAAGGAAGATTTGATAAAAACAGTGGGAGCCATCCTGATTAGATAAAAATAATAACCAATCTATTCTTGCAAGAGCGCACGCTGAGTGTTTTCTTCTCTCTCTCTCTCGAGATAGCGACCATATCACGTCTGATAATAATACGGAAGTATTGACCAAACCCACTTGTTATACTGAGCTGGGGAACGTTGGTCCCGCTCCAACTTATAATTGTTATGAGACAGAGCAGGAAATTGGGGAATGCCAGAATTCCTATGCCGCCCAAACGAAGAGAGTGCATGCTGATGCATCATCTTCGGGTGTGTTCTTTATACAGAACTGTTTCTCTATTCTCTACGTCCTGGGTATTTGATACCGGATCAGGATTCCAGATATGTAATATGTTACATAGGGCTACAGAAAGGTAGAGAACTGAGAACGGGTGATAAGTTTCATGAGGCAGAAAACGGGGCAAGTGTTGCAGCCAAGTCTGTTGGTCACTGTCACCCTGTATTACCAATACATTGATTCTAAACGAATGTTATTAGATACCGAACCTGATATAAAAAATCATATCAGTCTCTTTATTGGTAAAGAAAGGATATAATTTTGTATTGTCGGATAATGTTTTGAACATTTCCTATATCAAAAGTTGATCGGTTCAGCCACGTTATCTAAAAGCATTGAAGTTCTAAATCAAACTACAGTTCTTAGTATACGGAACACACACAAGAGGAAGAGTTCAGAAATGAACGAATCCTTCTTGAGGCATTGTAGACTAGGTCATATCAATGCGACCCGACTAGCTGAAGTTACTTGTAGATGCATATTTAAATCGGTTTGAATTTACATCTTGTGAAACTTGCCAGTCATGTCACAAAGATATAATGACACCAGCTCTGTTGATTGGAAACAAAGAAAGAGTTAGTGAACTCTTGGGATGATACATGTTGATGTATGTAAGGTCCCCTGTCTACACATGCCAAGACCGATTCTTTGTACTTCATTACATTCTCTAATAATCTCTTTAGATTCAGACATATGTTCTTGTTGAAACACAAGTCCGAACCTTTTGAGATATTCACACAATATAAGTTAGAAGTAGAGAACCAAAACGGGTATAAGTATTATGTCCTTTGATGTGATCAAAGAGGAGAATACTTGAGCACGGAATTCTTGGACTTTTCTAAAGGAGAATGAGATTCTCTCTCAGCATTACTCCTCCGTATACACCATAGCACGATGGTATATCGGGGCAGAGCAATAACACCCTATGTGATAAGGTGTGCTCTATGATGAGTACTACTGAGTTACCTATTTCCTTTTAGGAGTTATGGACTTGAGAAGCTGCATACCTATTGAATAGGGTTCAAATCAAATCAGTTGCCTACCACTTCATATGTGATATGGAAAGGGTAGAGCCCATGTCTTAAGCTAGTTAAGATTTGGGGTTGACCGGCCTGTGTCTAAAAGCAAAATCCGGACAACCTCGAGGCAAGGTCTGTAATGTAGAACTGGAAAGGTTCCAACTATACAAACTGCAGCTGATGATTTGAAAGAACCAAACGATTCAATAGTTACCAACGAACCTCAGCCTCTCCGCCGATCTAGTATGGTTCCTCACCTACCTAAGAGATACTACTGTTTCTCTATGACAGTGGGAGCGAGGATTGCATCATGAGATGATGGCCCAACTAGTTTCGAGCTGGCCATCAGGAGTGGGACTCTGTAAGAATGGCTGGATGCTTAGCGATCTGAGATGGAATCCATGTACACCAACAAAGTATGGACTTTGGTTGCTATATCTGAAGGGTTAAATCCCCATCAGGAGCAAGTATATCTTGAGAAGATTACTTGGTGTAGATGGAAAAGTTGAGACTTTCAAAGCTAGACTTATTAAAGGTTTTCGTCATTGACCAGACGTGGATAATGATGAAACCTTTTTCCAGTGGCTATGCTTAAGTCCATCCAGATCCTACTTGCCACGGCTACATACCATGACTACGATATCTGGCGGTTGGGTGTCATGACTGCTTTTCTAAAATGATCTTTTAGAAGAGAACGTCTATAAGTACACAGTAAGAGGGCTTCGTAAACAGTGGGAGCAGCGGAAACGTGTGCAAGATGGTTTATGTAATAAAGAAGGAATCGCGGAGTTGGAACATCTGTGTTGATGTGTTAGTCAAAGAGTTTAACATCATCAAATTGGTAGATGAACCTTGTATAAACAAAACGGTAGTAGAGAGTAAGGTGGTGATCCTCGTAGAGGACGTTGATGACATACTCTTGATAGGGAAGGAGTTTCCTACGCTACGCTCGGTCAATCTCCGCATATCACAATGATTCTCCATATAGGATCAAAATGATACCTCCTAAATCCTAGATTTTGGATCTTTGAGATAGATCTAATTGGATGTTAGGATTCTCACTAGTTGTAGTGAGATGGTATCAATCGATCCTGGGGAGAATCACTGGAAGGGTTCCAGAGTGATAAACACGACTGAATGTCAGTCACAGGCATTGTCTTTACCCTCAGTAAAGGGACGGTATGTTGGAAGAGTTCCAAGCAAGATACCGTGGCATACTAGACGATAAAGGCTCGATACATCGCTACATAAGATGCTACCAAAAGTGGCTGTCTTGGTGTATATTTGTTCATGAGATGAACTTAGTTCCTCCCATTGTGTGACAATGGAGTTGTGGCTTATGCCAAGGAACGTCCGTCCCATCAGTGATCCAGACATATTCTAAGGCAGTATCACCTGATCATGGAGATAGTTAATCTCCAGGGTGATCGAGGTCAGGAGAGTAGACTCAGAGGACAACACGGCGGATCCATTCACAAAGGCCTTTTCCCAGAGAGAGACTTTTATGGGATGGTTGAGTATGAGATACTACAACCACTGCTATCAGATGGCCCTAGTGCAAGTGGGAGATTGTTAGTTATATGTATGCCCTAGAGGCCATTACTCTACATTGGATGTATATTGTAGTGGATGCTGCGACATATATAGGGAGGACTTTCTTGCTCGACATGATAGTATGCTATCTGGTTACTCTTTACCTTAACGTGTACATTGATTGTCTCTCTGTTACATGTTGGTAAAGCCCTTAGGATGTGTACTTGACTACCTGGACTACGATGCGGATCATACTAGTGGGGACATGGTAGTCCATAAGTACATCCTTCAAGGTCCCTAGTCGTGGGTGTATCGAGACGGGGCATCGATATACCAGAGTAGACTAGCGTATACCTTCTGAACCCATACATATGGGCGATGGATGATCCCATATCCATTGGTGTTTGACATCAGAGATGATATACAGGTGCTCAGTAGAGACTGGGTACACTGGACGGACTCGCCGAGAACTCCCACATGGTATTATACATTACGTCAAATGGAAGTTCTCTGGTGACACTGGTACAGAGTAGTCTATTGACCCGAGATCGTCACAGAGTCTTGTGTGGTTCCCACTGTGCTTTGATTTCTACCTTACCACGTCCAAGAGGGCGTGCAAAACGGTGGTTTTTGGGTACAGTCCCGAATCCCATGGAGGCAATGAGCGATAGGAGGGGATTCGTCTCTCCCGGTATAGGGAGTTGATGTTGCGCTGTGTTCGATTGGCTATAACCGAAAATCCCTGGCCAGGGTTGCTGAGATTTACTGGTAAGTGTTACCGGTAGTTTCTCGAATTGTCATAGACCTCATATCGACACGACTTATCGAGCTACTGGGTTCTGACGTTTACCATCCCTAGGCAAGATATGCGACATATCAGACGACGAGACCGGACTGTACGGTATGTGTTACTGGTTGGATTCACAGGAGTGTGAGAGGGCTTGCTCGTCGATCTTCTGATCGATCAATACCCCGGTGGCCGTTACGTTTAGCAGACCGCTTGCGGCTTGTGGGTGTTTGATATGATCATCACCTGCTGCCGGCGTATTGACGAGTCTTTAGAGTCCTACACAGAGGTTTCCTGGCTCAAGCGAAACGAAATAGGAGCGCATATGAGATATGCACGGGACCGAGAATGATATTAGTATGTGATACTGTATTCGATTCTCGTGATTTGTGACACTGATCGGTTATATGCGATATAGCCGCGTTATCAGATTAAGTGTTGATTCGATAAGTTGTTACTATGGATATTAGTCGGTTATATGTGATATGACCGGATCGTTAAATCAAGTGTTGATTTGATGATTTAATGTATAATTATATATATTTGATATATTACTTTGCATTAACTAGTATTAGTTCACTTTAAATGGATTTTCTCACTTGCATTGCACAAGTTGTATATGTGATATACTTTTGTGCACTTGATTGTATCTTGTTTGATGATACATGAATGCTAAGGTTTGTGTAAAGAATTAAACCTTGGTTAAGTAAATGGTTAGGGTTTTTTATTTATTCATTCATTTATCTTTTTAATTTGGATTAAAAAGAAAGGGGATAAGAAAACAAAATGGTTGCTTTCATTCTTGAAGCTTGTTGAAGCTTCATGAAGCTTTGACCAAAGTGACCATTTTGTCTACATGCTTAACCCTAACCATTCATCTAACCTTAGTCAATTCTCTACACCTAAACATGGTTCATATTATGATAAGTATTCATTTTCTTTTGTATTTTAATAAAACTTATCATAATATTCTATCATCTTCTTCTTCTTCTTCTTCAAGAAGAAAACGTTGCTTCCATCAATGGTGATTTGATGAAAAGAGTGAGAAATCCAATTCTAAAGTGAACCCACTTCCTATTTCTTCATCCTCTACCTCTTGCCAAGTAGTATAGGGTGTTTTCTTCATAAGATTCATGACTTGGTGAAGTGGGAGCTTGATCTTGTGATGCCTCGACGTAGATCATCTTCGGCATCGTAGTCGATGACCTAGCCCGCCCATTTCTCCGATGAAGCCGAAGATAGAGTCTGGGATCCGATTTGTACAGCGAGGGGACTTCATCACGGAGCTATGGAGGTGGAGTACCGGATCTACAAAGGTTGTATTTCCGTTCACTTAGTTAAGTTGTTAACTAGTTGCATGTTTCGCCTAAAATTCTAGTTAACGATCCGTATTAGGGTTTCTCGGCACATGTAAAATTTGAAATTGGCATGGTTGATGCCTTGTGAGACCTCATCAGCGTGCCTAGGAACCCTACACGCCTAAGGCTCTAGCTAAGCTCTGATACCACTGTAGGATTCCTAGGCACTCTAATGAGGTCTCACAAGGCATCAACCATGCCAATTTCAAATTTTACAAGTGCCGAGAAACCCTGATACGGATTCGTTGACTAGAGTTTAGGAGAAAAGTGAAACTAGTTAACATTTTAACTAAAAGAAAGAGGCTACAACCTTTGTAGATCCGGTTCTCCACTTCCTTAGCTCCATGTAGACGTCCTCTTGCTGTCCATATTGGATCCCGGACTCTAGCATCGGCTTCATCGGAGAAATGGGCGGGCTAGGTCGTCGGCTTTGATGTCGAAGATGATCTATGTCGAGGCAACACAAGATCAAGCTCCAACTTCACCAAGCAATGAAACTTGTGAAGAAAACACCCTATACTACTTGGCAAGAGGTAGAGGATGAAGAAATAGGAGGTGGGTTCACTTTAGAATTGGATTTCTCACTCTTTTACTCAAGATGCCATTAAAGCTAGTAAGCTTTTCTTCTTGTCAAAGATGAAGAAGAAGAAGAAAGAATATGATAAGTGTAGGATTAAAAATGAAAATAATATGAATACTTATCATATACTAACCATGGTCAAGTGTAGAGAGTAAACTAGGGTTAGGTTAAGAGAAGAAAACAAAAATGGTCAAGGTTTCAACCCTTCATGAAGCTTCATGAAAGAAACAAGAAAAGCCACCATTTCCATTTTCTTTTCCAAAATCAATAATCAAAATAAATAAATGAATAAGTAAACAAAACCCTAACCTTTCATATAACCATGGTTTAATCTTTACACAAACTCAAGTTAACATGTATCATCCAACATGATACAATCAAGTGCACACAAAAATATATCACATATACAATGTGCACATCAAGTGAGAAAATCCTTTTAAAATTAACCAATACTAGTTAATGCAAAGTAATATATCAAATATATAATTATACATTAAATCATTAAATCAACACTTGATTCAATGATCCGGTCATGTCGCACATAACCGACTAGTATCCAATGTATCGACTTATCGAATCAATCTTCGATTTGATAACTAGGTTATATCGCATACCACCAATCGAAACATTCATCGCGAGAATGAAATACGGTATCACATACACGCATTATTCTCGGTCTCGCACATATCTCATATGCGCTCCTATTTCGTTTCGCTTGAGCCAGGAAACCTCTGTATAGGACTCTAAAGACTCGTCAATACGCCGGCAGCAGATGATGATCATATCAAGCACCCACAAGCCGCAAGCGGTCTGCTAAACGTAACGGCCACCCGGGTATTGAGTGATCAGAAGATCGACGAGCAAGCCCACTCACACTCCTGTGAATCCAACCAGTAACACTTACCGTACAGTCCGGTCTGTTCGTCTGATATGTCGCATATCAAGTCTAGGGGTGGTAAACGTCAGACCCAAATAACCGATAAGTCGTGTCGATGTGACGCTCATAACGGGTCGAGAAAGTACTGGTAACACTTATCAGCAGAACTCTGATCAGCCCTGGACAGGGACTTCCCTGTTACGGCCAATCGAGCACAGCGCAACATCAACCCCCAATACCGGGAGAGACGAAACCCCTCCTATCGCTCATTACCTCCATGTGACTCGGGACTGTACCTAAAAACTACCGTTTTGCACGCCCTCATGGACGTGGTAAGGTGGAAATCAAAGCACAGTGGGAATCACACAAGACTCTATGACGATCTCGGGTCTACAGACTAACCTGCACAAGTGTCACCTGAGAACTGTCATCTGACGTGAGGTATAATACCATCTGGGAGTTCTCGGTGAGTCCGTCCAGTATACCCAGTCTCCACTGAGCACCCGTATACCATCTCTGATGTCAAACACCAATGGATATGGGATCATCCATCGCCCATCTCGTGGGTCGAGAAGCATATACGCTAGTCTACTCTGGTATATCGATGCCCCGTCTCGATACACCCACGACTAGGGACCTTGAAGGATGTACCTATGGACTACCATATCCCCACTAGTATGAACTGCATCATAGTCCAGGTAGTCAAGTACACATCCTAAGGGCTTTACCAACATGTAACTATAAGACAGTTTAAAGAGACAAGTGTACATGTTAAAATAAAGAGCAACCAGATAGCATACTATCATATCGAGCAAGAAAGTCATCTCTATATATGTCCAAGCATCCAATATAAAATACATCATCTGTACAATACTGGGCTCTAGGGCATACATACAACTAACAAAGAAATGATAAAATTTTGTATTATTCGATAATGTTTTGAACATTTCCTATATCAAAAGTTGATCGGTTCAGACACGTTATCTAAAAGTATTGATGTTCTAAATCAAACTAGAGTTCCTAGTATACAGAATACACACATGAGGTAGAGTTCAGAAATGAACAAATCCTTCTTGAGGTATTGTAGACTAGGTCATATCAATGCGACCCGATTGGCTAAAGTTACATTTTAGATGCATATTTAAATCAGTTTGAATTTACATCTTGTGAAACTTGCCAGTCATGTCACAAAGATAAGATGACCATAGCTCTGTTTATTGGAAACAGAGAAAGAGTTAGTAAACTCTTGGGACTGATACATGATGATGTATGTAAGGTCCCCTGTCTACACATGCCAGGACTGGTTCTTTATACTTCATTACGTTCTCTGATAATCTCTCAAGATTCAGACATATGTTCCTCTTGAAACACAAGTCCGAACCTTTTGAGATATTCACAGAATATAAGCTAGAAGTAGAGAACCAATACGGGGATAAGTATTATGTCCTATGATGAGATCAGGGAGGAGAATACTTATGCATGGCATTCCTAGACTATTCTAAAGGAGAATGAGATTCTCTCTCAGTGTTACTCCTCTGAATATACCACAGCACTACGGTGTATCAGGGTGGAGCAATAGCACCCTATGTGATATGGTGTGCTCTATGATGAGTATCACCGAGTTACCTGTTTCTTTTAAGGGGGTTATGTACTAGAGAAGCTGCATACCTATTGAATTCGGTTCGAATCAGATCGCTGCCTACCACTCCATATAAGATATGCTATGGGAAGAGCCTATTTCTTATGTTAGTTAAGATTCGGGGTTGTCCGGCCTATGTCTAAAGCAAAATCAGGACAAGATCGAGGCAAAGTCAGTTCTGTAGAACTGGAAAGGTTCCAGCTATACAAAACTGCAGTTGATGATTTGACAGAACCAAAGGATTCAATAGTTCCCGACAAACCTCAGCCTCTCCGCCGATCTGGTAGGGTTCCTCATCCGCCTGAGAGATACCTCGGTTTCTCGATGACAGTTGGAGCGAGGAATGCATCATAAGATGATGACCCAACTAGTTTCGATCAGGCCATCGAGAGTAGGGACTCTGTAAGAATGGCTGGATGCTTAGCGATCAGAGATGGAATCCATGTACACCAACAAAGTATGGACTTTGGTTGCAATATCTGAAAGGTTAAATCCCCATCTGGAGCAAGTATATCTTGAGAAGATTACTTGGTGACGATGGATAAGTTGAGACTTTCAAAGCTAGACTTATTAAAGGTTTTCGTCATCAACCAGGCATGGAAAATGATGAAACCTTTTCCAGGGACTATGGTTAAGTCCATCCAGATCCTACGTGCCATTGCTACATACCATGACTACGATATCTGGTGGTTGGGTGCCATGACTACTTTTCTAAATAATGATTTAGAAGAGAACGTCTATAAGAACACAGCCAGAGGGCTTCGTAAACAGTGGGAGCAGTGGAAACGTATGCAAGATGTTTTATGTGATGAAGCTGTTGGAGATAGTGCCCTAATAGTCAATTATTGGATCGCAGGTACGTGATTGCAATGATTGCGGAGGACCTATACCGGTAGGACAGTCTTACTCGAGATGATAGTATGCTATCTGGTTTGCCTTTATCAGTCGTGTACATGTTCAGGTGACTGATTACCTGTTACACTTTGATAGAGCCCTTAGGATCTTGCTTTACCACCAACAGTATGATGGCGATCATATACGTGAGAGTTGGGTGGTTTATATGCATATCCTTAATTGTGGTCCCTAGTCGTGGGAGTTTCGAGACAGGGCATCGATACTCCGGAGTAGACTAGTGTATACAGTCGAGACCCCGACGAGGGGCGGTGGCCGGTCTCACAAGCCATTGGTGTCAGTTGGATCACCTAAGATGTATACAGGTGCTCATTGGGTTATGAGTACACCGGACAGGACTCGCCGGGAATCTGCTAGTTAGTACTATACCTATCGTCAGATAGCAGTTCCCTGGTGACATGTGTACAGGTTAGTTCATCGACCTGAGGTCGTCATTTGTCTCGTGTGAGTTCCTACTGTGCTTTGATTTCTACCCTACCACGGCTCAAAGGAGTCGTGCAAACAGGTAGCTTTTGGGTACAGTCCCGAGCCATATGGAGGCACGTGAGCGGATCGACAGGGGATTCGTCTCTCCCGGTATTGGGGGCGAGGTCGTGCTGTGTCTAGGAGAGCCATTACACAAAGTCCATGGCCATGGCAGGAGATTTACTGGTAGGTACTCCAGTAGTATCTCAGGGTGTTATTGGGCTTCACTCCGACACGACTTATACTGCTATTGGGGGTCTGACGTTTCTAGCCCCCTAGGCAGATATGCGATACTCATAGACGAACGGACCGGACTGTATATACATTATCACTGTTAGGCTCAGTTGGGTTTCTGGATGAGTTCGCTCATCAGCTGTTACGCATAGCTAGTGCCGCTGACGGTTTGTGGTTAAACCCACTGCCAGGGTACTGACGAGTCATTAGAGTCCCCCACAGACAGTTTCCTAAGTTCGGGCGAAACGTTGTAGAGGCCGTATGGTTTTATGGCAGGGTTCGGAAAATGCACGTGCGTTTACGCACGTGTTATTTTTTGGGCAGATGATACTGGTCGGCTTTGGTTTAAGCCGTATCCGAGTATTATATTGAGTAGGTATAATATCTTTGTCTCAGTTGCATTTGTATTCGGTCGTAATACAAATGCGGGTATATTTATACAATTACGGGGTTATCCTGAAAGTCGTTTCAGGATCACTTTTGGAAGTTGCCAGTTTCCAGTTTTCTATCTGCCGTCTTTTAACATTCGGTTAAAGACGGATTTATCTTTTCTTGGGTGAGGGTGAGTCATGCTTCTAGAAGGTTCTAGAAGTTTCTAGAAAGCGGTGACAAGGATTGTGACTCATGCTTTGATTTCAATGTATTCTTGTTTTCCTTAAGATATTTGTGCTTGATATTTTCATGTGTTCACACATGATATTTTCCTTGTGGTCACCCTCTTTGCTCCTACGATCACCTCCTCCTCCATATAAGAGGCCGGCCCCCTCTCTCTCCTCACACACACTCTCACTTGTAAAAGATGGTTGAAAATGATATGATAAATTTTGGGGTGTATGGAATTTCACAGCTCATTTCATTCCATCACCCGATTCCCTCGGCAACTTCATTAACCGATCGTCCACGGACTTGGACGAAGTGAGACAAAGTCATCTACTCATTCTCTACATCATTCTTAGTCGTCTCTTTTAGCAAACTTGACGACCGAGTTGCCTCAAGTCAGAGGTGGGAGCCCGTTTAAAGAATCATCGACGTGGTGCCACCTCGACGAGGATATCGGAGATCGACGAGATCGGAGCAGCCGCAACGGAGCGTGGGATGATGGTTAAAGAACGAAGGACTCGGATCGTTCGGTATAACCTTTCTACACTCTTTACTGTTTGTTGGTTTAGCAATAATGGAAGATCCGGGTTAAAGTATACGATAGCGCCAGATAAAAAGATTTTGTTCCGCATTTGGCGTCTGTAGACGGCCGGGGCGCTAGCGTAGACCTACAGTGGTATCAGAGCCTAACCATTTTGCTATACTAACTTGTGCTAACGCGTTTAAAACATCGATCGAACCGGAAATCAAAAAACCGCATTTTTTAATCTGACAGTTTCTGTTGATTTTAAATGGTGTCCTAAAATTATTCCACATATCACAGAAATCTGTGCAGGGTTTTATAAGAGCACCGACAAAATTTGGGCACGTGATTCCACCAAACCGCCGCGGAAACGCGGCCAAACCCATGGTTTGGCCGCGCATCCGCGGCTACTTGGTGAGTTCATGCTCCCAAATTTGTACAGTGTGTTCCCCTCTGGAAATTGGGCTTTTTTGGTATATATCTTTTGGGCCCAGATTTTGTTACTGTTCAGCAGATTTGCGTGGGGCTCACTTTGTGATATTTTGTCGATCAAAATTTAAACATGTTAGATAATAGTGCTTACATTATATCTCCGACCGGGAATGTCATTTGATCGGTAAACAGCGTCTGATTGCTATAGTTCTTTTAGACGGGTTTGCGAACGTGACATTCGCGTTGATGTTCTGTGTTGTGCTGTGATGATGCGGATTTCTCGTGGTGGATAGCAGTGTGCAATGATAGTGCAGTTTGAATTTATTTGTACATTTGATATTGCGGGGCGAGCGTCCAACTTGTGGACTGCCGTCACTGCCTGTTGTATAATATTCTTTTTAGGGCACGACCAGGTTGCGGTCGATGTACCTGTTGTACTATTTTTCATTACTGTACTAGGTTTTGCCCCGAGACGGAGTGCACGGATAGCCGGGTTCTGGAGGGCAACGGGTCCGCATCTCATGGCTTTGAGAAGCAGAGGGGTCCCACTCTAGAATTGGCAGACTATTCGCCGCACTCGTAGGGGGTATAGGTTGACCCAAGGAGGGGTGCCCAAGATTACCGGGTTCCGTGAAGTGCTGAGTGGTCCATTCACTTTGCTGTAGGGGGCTGCCTCGTTTCAGGTTTTGGCGGGTAACTTGCCGCACCCGTAGGGGTCTAGGTTTCATTGCACAGGCTATCCACACGACAGGGGAACGTCGGGTTTCAGTAGCGGCTCTGTGAAACTCAGGGATCCCAGATTATCTGTATTGTTCTGTTATGCTTATTACTTTTCTGTAATGTTGCATATTATCACGCCTGGAGCGATTATTGTATATTGGTTTATATACTATTAGATGTTGTATATGTTATACACCCGCGCTAGTCCAGTTCCCGCTCTGTCGTTAGTTAAGTAACCTAACGGGTGATGACGGGACCCAGTGACGAATGCGGATGGCATATACGTACATTTTATTTTCGTTCTTTTCTGGTGTGATTATTGATGGGACTGCGTTGATTCTGATCAATGCAAAGTAAAACAAACCTGTTTACAGTTGTTGGAACAATTTAAAAAGTGTTATTGCAAAAAGACGTTTCCTTTTGTTCTGCATAGCGGTATTCAGTGGAATATCCTGCACCTCATTCGACGGGGCAAGGGTCGATATCCCTTCACCGGGACTGACCCCTTGGGCAGAAGTTTGCGTCAGGGTGATAACTTCACTATAGTCGATTACAAGTTGCTTTGCATAGCGGTATTCAGTGGAATATCCAGCACCTCATTCCACGAGGAAAGAGCCGAGATCCCTTTACCGGGAGTGACCTCTTTAGCAAAAGGTTTTCGCCACTATATTTTAAAAAGCTATCAGGTTCCTTCAGCGATATCAAGTTCACTACGTTAAAGGTTTTTCGCCAAAAACCAGCCGTAGCCCTCCGTCACTTCTTTTGAGTATTCAGTAGTATTCAAGCTATGTATTTTAGCCAAAGTTAAGGCATAGTGTTTGGTAGCTGCTGGGTATTCAATTGTTGCATAGATAGATGAGTTAGTTTGGGACAGTCGTTCTGCCGATTGGCCAAAGTCAGGGGCATGTGCGGGTGGGTTCAAATTGACAAGATAGTGACGGGTAGAACTTGGCATGTGACTTATGACATTTTGACCAAAGCCAAGGTTATAAGAGCATGGGGCAAAAATCGTGTCGGGAGTTTCTAAAGAAACTGAAACTTGCCAAGTATGCGCATACCTTCTGGAGTATGAGTAACGTGGATGCATTCCATCACGTTATCATGCGATGAGAGTTGGATCCCGATTCCCACTGATGAGTTGGTTTACTCTTCGGGTGATCCCGATTGATTCTTCTTTCAGGTTTGGAGGAGAATTTGACAGGACAGTGGGAGGTTTCCGGATTAGATAAAGTGATAACCATTCTGATCTAGGTTAGAGTGCACGCAGAGTGTTTCTTTTCTCTCTCTCTTTGGCACCGACCTTTGACCGACCCTAGACTATGACTCAGTGACCAAGTTGACCGAACCTTCTTAAAATACTGGCTTTTGGATTGTCTGAGTTGCATAAGTCATTGCCACTCCTTCTTTTACCCTTTGTATTTCTCAGAACACCCGTATTACTACGGACATCCACTTCCATTGGATAGATCCATCGTATGGTTATATACGAACTCGAAGGGACTTCTTCGAGGATGGATCAAGGTTCAGGAGAAATAGAATTGGTTTATTCAGTTGTCTTTTATCATCACCTTCTCTAAAGATGCGAGGGCTCCTTGGTTTAGGAGTGTACACCTATTACGCTTATTGGATAGTCTTATTCCAAACCTTAGGCAGGTGCCGAAAGGTAGGGAATGAAGAAAACTAATTAGCCTAAGTAGGGTGTACAGAAGGAAATAACTAAAGACAAAATAAAGGGATTAGAAAGAGGGCAAAGTAAATTGCGACTGTTATCATTCACGACCAAACCGCTTACTTCATCGCCACTCCTATTTCACCTTTAAAAAGAATAAGGTATTATTCAGTTGTCTTTTATCATCACCTTCTCTCTAGATGTGAGTACTCCTTGGTTTAGGAGGGTACACCTATTAAGCTTACTGGATAGTCTTCTTCCAAACCATAGGCTGGTGCCGAACGGTAGGGAAAAAAGAAAACCATTTAGCCTAACGATGGTGTACAGAAGGTAACGATTAAAAACAAATAAAGGGATATGGAGAGGTGGCAAAGAAATATACGGTTATAGTCATGAATTGGATTTTGGAAGAGGCATTGCTATGAATACCAGGATACCCCTACGAAACATTTTTCATGTTTCAGTGCATTGTTAAAAGAAAACTGTTTTCCCCAATAAGATACTTACTCCAAGGGTATGTATTTACCAGGTTTCATTCTCATATCTGTATGGTTTTACTGATGATGAGTGGGAGTAAGTTATTGGGAATTAGGTGATTATCCTCATTATATCGGAATTCGTTGTAATTGGTGATATTTGAGGAAATCGCCAGGGTACAGTTTTCAACCTATGACGCACAGGTTAAGAGTTGCTTAACTCAGCGGACTTATACAGAGTATTGTATGTTGTCAAGTGTTTATTAGGACAAAGGGGTAGGTCCTCGTACTATGTTCTGTTTACTTATGACTTCTCTAGTATTTAGACAAGTGTTTCGTAGAAATACAAGGTCTAAGATTTGAGAAGTTGTGGGTATAAGAATAAAGTAGAGAACCAGGTGTCACAAGTATCGGGATTCTTCAAAGAGATCGAAGATGTAGATTCTTGTGATTGGTATTCAGATGATAGTGATGGTTTTGAGAAATGTGTTTCTCTTTCAGGTTACTCATAATTGGATGGATTTCTAAGTTGAGTAATGCTGATTAGCCTCTTTCCATTAAGTTGATATGCACTGGAGACAGCTGCATGATTTGAATATGGTTCCAATTAAATAAAGTGCCAAAGTTTCTATATTGGATATAGAATAATTCGTACCTTAAAAGATGTTAAGGTACGGGGAGTTGTCCAGCTTATGCTTAAAACTTGACTCTGGATAACTCAGGGCACGTTTCTGTAATGGCTGTTTGTGGGTTGACCCTGGCTATGACGAGGGTTGATATTCTACCATTTGGAAGATCAATAGTGATATTGTTCTTGACTCGCCACAGTTTTAGTAAAATGGATCTTTTTCAGAAAACAGTAGTGGGAGTATGGTAGAACTGGAAGTGATTCCAGAACCGCAAACGATTACGGAAAATTTAATAGGACCTATATATTCAATCAGGTTTGACATTCCAATAGCCACTCCGCAGATATGGTGGGTAACCTCAGACACCCGAGAGGTACTCCGGCAGCCTCAAGGACGGTGACAGGGAGGTTCTTATCTACCCAGACTTGACACTACTATTGTTCCAGGCTATGAGACCCGGTAGGAGGGTTGTCGGAGTCAGTGGGAGCAGCAGAAGTATAGTGGTCAAGTAGCTTATGTCTATTTATAGACTTGAGCTGTTATAGCGGAGATAGATCATTCAGTTTTGAAGTGACAGTCATGGGTTTGACTTCAATCAGGATAGGGGATGGATCTGTTAAGAAGGCAGTAGGGTGTGATATCATGGTATCTGGATGACATACACAGAATAGGAAGTAAAATTCCTATACTACGATCGGTTGTACTGTGGTCGTCACACAGTTGTTTCTCCAGACAGGATATGGATATAATATTTGACATTCTGGTTTCTAGATCTATGGTTTTAGATCTGGAATTGGGTAGTTTCCCAATGTGCGTACTTTGACAGATATTCTAATGGTTTTTAGAATAGTTGACTCCTAGCATCGTGGTGTACCTGCAGGTGATGGAGTCACCCTCTCTAAAGGTGTCGTATAGACTAAAGGGGAGAGGGAAGTGCATGATTGGCAGATCACTTGCTTAGGCAACTGAGTCAATCATGAGATGTCAAGTACCACACCAGATGTTGTTTTTGCACTAGATGCAATAAGTTTGTATTAATCCAATCCTGGAGAAACATAAGGAAGCAGTTTTAGAACATAAGTACATGTTCTACGGATTTGATAACAGCGGCCTCCTTCGGGAGACGATTATCATTCCAGGCTTCAAAGGTGACATGGATGACAGAGTGATTGTCAGAGTTTTAGTTTTTTTTTCCCTTCTGACGAAGAGGGAAAGTATTATGGACAGGTGGTCCAAGAGGATACTGTGGGAGGCAAGGTGCCGGATACTGATTAGGTTCAGTGATCGATACAGTCTAAGAAGTTTGGATTTGGAGTTCATTTATGAACTAGGTCCCATCAGATATCCAGATATATTCTAAGACAGGTATTACTCGATTCGGGAGATGGCTTTCTCCGCGAACTTGAGATTAAGAGAGATATAGAAAGAAACATCTAGGCGGATCCACTCATTGAGACTATTTCTCGAACACAATAGTTTTACAAATGGGCTTTGTGAAACTGATTAGTAGAGGAGTTGGATGTTCGGTTTCACACGGGCTGTGAGTAGTCGACATTGCAATAATTAGCCTTGAGTGCAAGTGGGAGATTGTTGGAGATAGTGCCCTCATAGTCAATTATTGGATCGCAGGTACGTGATTGCAATGATTGCGGAGGACCTATACCGGTAGGACAGTCTTACTCGAGATGATAGTATGCTATCTGGTTTGCCTTTATCAGTCGTGTACATGTTCAGGTGACTGATTACATGTTACACTTTGATAGAGCCCTTAGGATCTTGCTTTACCACCAACAGTATGATGGCGATCATATACGTGAGAGTTGGGTGGTTTATATGCATATCCTTAATTGTGGTCCCTAGTCGTGGGAGTTTCGAGACAGAGCATCGATACTCCGGAGTAGACTAGTGTATACAGTCGAGACCCCGACGAGGGGCGGTGGCCGGTCTCACAAGCCATTGGTGTCAGTTGGATCACCTAAGATGTATACAGGTGCTCATTGGGTTATGAGTACACCGGACAGGACTCGCCGGGAATCTGCTAGTTAGTACTATACCTATCGTCAGATAGCAGTTCCCTGGTGACATGTGTACAGGTTAGTTCATCGACCTGAGGTCGTCATTTGTCTCGTGTGAGTTCCCACTGTGCTTTGATTTCTACCCTACCACGGCTCAAAGGAGTCGTGCAAACAGGTAGCTTTTGGGTACAGTCCCGAGCCATATGGAGGCACGTGAGCGGATCGACAGGGGATTCGTCTCTCCCGGTATTGGGGGCGAGGTCGTGCTGTGTCTAGGAGAGCCATTACACAAAGTCCATGGCCATGGCAGGAGATTTACTGGTAGGTACTCCAGTAGTATCTCAGGGTGTTATTGGGCTTCACTCCGACACGACTTATACTGCTATTGGGGGTCTGACGTTTCTAGCCCCCTAGGCAGATATGCGATACTCATAGACAAACGGACCGGACTGTATATACATTATCACTGTTAGGCTCAGTAGGGTTTCTGGATGAGTTCGCTCATCAGCCTCCCTTGAGGTCAGTCCATGGGCAGCCGTTACGCATAGCTAGTGCCGCTAACGGTTTGTGGTTAAACCCACTGCCAGGGTACTGACGAGTCTTTAGAGTCCCCCACAGACAGTTTCCCAAGTTCGGGCGAAACGTTGTAGAGGCCGTATGGTTTTATGGCAGGGTTCGGAAAATGCACGTGCGTTTACGCACGTGTTATTTTTCGGGCAGATGATATTGGTCGGCTTTGGTTTAAGCCGTATTCGAGTATTATATTGAGTAGGTATAATATCTTTGTCTCAGTTGCATTTGTATTCGGTCGTAATACAAATGCGGGTATATTTATACAGTTACGGGGTTATCCTGAAAGTCGTTTCAGGATCACTTTTGGAAGTTGCCAGTTTCTAGTTTTCTATCTGCCGTCTTTTAACATTCGGTTAAAGACGGATTTATCTTTTCTTGGATGAGGGTGAGTCATGCTTCTAGAAGGTTCTAGAAGTTTCTAGAAAGCGGTGACAAGGATTGTGACTCATACTTTGATTTCAATGTATTCTTGTTTTCCTTAAGATATTTGTGCTTGATATTTTCATGTGTTCACACATGATATTTTCCTTGTGGTCACCCTCTTTGCTCCTACGATCACCTCCTCCTCCATATAAGAGGTCGTCCCCCTCTCTCTCCTCACACACTCTCTCACTTGTAAAAGATGGTTGAAAATGATATGATAGATTTTGGGGTGTATGGAATTTCACAGCTCATTTCATTCCATCACCCGATTCCCTCGGCAACTTCATTAACCGATCGTCCACGGATTTGGACGAAGTGAGACAAAGTCATCTACTCATTCTCTACATCATTCTTGGTCGTCTCTTTTAGCAAACTTGACGACCGAGTTGCCTCAAGTCAGAGGCGGGAGCCCGTTTAAAGAATCATTGACGTGGTGCCACCTCGACGAGGATATCGGAGATCGACAAGATCGGAGCAGCCGCAACGGAGCGTGGGATGATGGTTAAAGAACGAAGGACTCGGATCGTTCGGTATAACCTTTCTACACTCTTTACTGTTTGTTAGTTTAGCAATAATGGCAGATCCGGGTTAAAGTATACGATAGCGCCAGATAAAAAGATTTTGTTCCGCATTTGGCATCTGTAGACGGCCGGGGCGCTAGCGTAGACTTACAGAAGCAAGCATCGCAGAGTTGGAACGTCTGTTTTGATGAGTTAGTCAAACAGTTTGACATCATCAAAATGGTAGATGAACCTTGTATGTACAAAAAAGGTAGTAGGGAGTATGGTAGTGATCCTCGTAGAGTACATGGATGACATACTCTTGATAGGGAAGGAGTTTCTTATACTACGCACGGTCAATCTTCTCTTGTCATAAGGATTCTCCAAATAGGATAAAGGTAATACCTCCTCGATCCTGGGAAGAATCACTGGAAAAGTTCCAGGGTGATAAGGACGACTGAATGTCAGTCGCAGGCATTGTCTTTACCCTCGGTCAAGGGATGTTATGTTGGAAGAGTTCCAAGCTAGATACAGTGGCAAACTCGACGATAAAGGCTGGTAACATCTGTAGGGTTGCTATGCACGCGCACAAGGGTCTACGAGGCATCAACCATGCCCGATTAAAAAATTAGCCGTGCCGAACAACCCGAATACGGATCTTTAAACTAGAGATTAGGCGAAAACTAGCATGTTAACAACTTTAACACTAAGTGAGAGGGATTACAACCTTTGTAGATCCGGTCCTGCACTTCATATGCTCCGTGTTGTGGTCCCTTCGCTGCGATTATCGGGATCCGGACTCTCGAGAGGTTCCACGAAGAGAAAGATGCAACCTTTGCTTCCGATCTTCGATACTAAGATGATCTACCTTGAAGTTCCGTTAACACAAGCTAACACTCATGAAATGATGTGAACACCCTCATCTAAATGGCAAGGGAAGATGAGGATGATGAAGTAGGATTTTCTCTCTCTTTATTTATCTTTTTCTCATATTTTCATCACAAAATATCAAAGCAAGAAAGCTTTTTGAGCAAGGAAGAAGAAGGAAGAAGATGAACAATATGATTTGTGATGAATAATAAAAATGTTATCATAATCATTTATGCAACCATGGTTGTATTAACCATTGTAGAGAGTTTACTAGGATTAGGGTTTGGGTTGGGTTAAAGGGTGAGTCATAAAGAAATATCTATCATAATATCTTAACAAAGACAAAGGAAAAGCTTCTAGAAACAACTAGAAGGTTTAACCCTAATCCAAACCCTAATCATGTTTAAACTCCTCTAAACATGTTGCATTAATAATTATAATATGTTACCATATTATATATCACATATACAATATTTATTGTAATAAAATAAAATAATACATTTAACATATATCGCATATATATCAATGTATTACCCGAGTGAGAAAAAAAATCTTTTAGTGAGCTAATATTAGTTAATGTAATTTAATATATTATATATATATTATTATACATTAAATTATCAAATCAACCCTTGATCCGAAAATCCGGCTATATCGCATATAACCGACTAATATTTATCCGTACCGATTCATCGAATCAACACTTGATCCGATGACCCGGCTGATATCAAATATCGCGAGAATATAATACGGTATCACATATCGCATTATCCTCGGTCCCGCACATATCACATATGTGCTCCTACTCCGTTTTGCCTGAGCCAAGAAAGCTCTGTGTAGGACTCTAAAGAATCGTCAATACGCCGGCAGTAGGTGATGATCATATCAAACACCCACAAGCTGCAAGCGGTCAGCTAAACGTAACAGCTACCCAGGTATTGAGCGCTCAGAAGATCAACAAGCAAGCCTGTACATTCTCCTGTGAATCCAAACAGTAACACTCCCGTACAGTCCGGTCTCGTCGTCTGATATGTTGCATATCTCGCCTAAGGGTGGTAAACGTCAGACCCCAGTAGCTCGATAAGTCGTGTCGATTTGAGGTCTATAACAGTTCGAGAAACTACTGATAACACTTACCAGTAAATCTCAGCAACCCTGGCCAGGGATTTCCGGTTATAGCCAATCGAACACAGCACAACATCAACTCCCTATACCGGGAGAGACGAATCCCCTCCTATTGCTCATTGCTTCCATGTGATTCGGGACTGTACCCAAAAGCCACCTTTTTGCACGCCCTCTTGGACGTGGTATGATGGAAATCAAAGCACAGTAGGAATCACACAAGACTCTATGACGATCTCGGGTCAACAGACTACTCTGTACCAGTGTCACCGGAGAACTGCCATCTGACGTGAGGTATAATACCATCTGGGAGTTCTCGGCGAGTCCGTCCAGTGTACCCAGTCTCCACTGAGCACCCGTACACCATCCTTGATGTCAAACACCGATGGATATGGGATCATCCATCGCCCATCATATGGGTCAAGATGCGTATACGCTAGTCTACTCTGGTGTAGCGATGCCCTGTCTCGATATACCCTCGACTAGGAACAGTTATAGGATGTACTCATCGACTACCGTGGCCCTACTAGTATGATCTCATCATAGTCCTAGTAGTCGAGTACATATCCTAAGGGCTTTATCAACATGTAATATAGAGACAATCAGAGTACATGTTAAGATAAAGTAAAACCAGATAGCGTACTATCATGTCGAGCAAGAAAGTCCTCCCTATATATGTCCCAGCATCCACTACAATATACATCGTATGTACAGTAATGGCCTCTAGGGCATACATATATCTAACAATCTCCCACTTGCACTAGGGCCATCTGTTGTGGTATCGCATACCCAGCAATTAGCTGCGGTTGAAGTATCTCATACTCAACCATCCCATAATAGTCTCTACTGGGAAAAAGGCCTTTGTGAGTGGATCCGCGCTGTTGTCCTCTGTGTCTACTCTCCTAAGCTCGATCTCCCGGGAGATCAACCATCTCCATGATCAGGTGATACTGCCTAAGAATTATATCTGGATTTCTGATGGGACGGTAGTTCCTTGGCATAAGCCACAACTCCATTGTCACGCAATGGTAGGAATGAAGTTCATCTTATGAACTTATATATATATATCCAGACTGCCTCTTTGGTAGTATCCTTGGTAACGATGTATCTTACCTTTAATCGTCTAGTATGTCACGGTATCTAGCTTGGAACTCTTCCAACATACCGTCCCTCCACTGAAGGTAAAGACAATGCCCGCGACTGACATTCAGTCGTCCTTATCACCCTGGAACCTTTCCAGTGATTCTCCCTAGGATCGATTGATACCATCTCACTACAACTAGTGAGTATCCTAACATCCAATTAGATCTATCTCATAGATCCAAAACCCAGGATTTAGGAGGTATCACTTTTATCCTATATGGAGAATCCTTGTGATAAGCGGAGATTGACCGAGCGTAGCATAGGAAACTCCTTCCCTATCAAGAGTATGTCATCCACGTACTCTACGAGGATCACAACCATACTCTCTACTACCTTTTCGTATATACAAGGTTCATCTACCATTTTGATGAAGTCAAACTCTTTGACTACCACATCAAAACAGTGTTCCAACTCCGCGATGCCTGTTTTATCATATAAAACATCTTGCACACGTTTCCGCTGCTCCCACTGTCTACGAAGCCCTCTGGCTGTGTACTTATAGACGCTCTTTTCTAAAACATCATTTAGAAAAGCAGTCATGACACCCAACCACCAGATATCGTAGTCATGGTATGTAGCCGTGGCAAGTAGGATCTGGATGGACTTAAGCATAGCTTTGAAAGTCTCAACTTTTCCATGTACACCTAGTAATCTTCTCAAGCTATACTTGCTCCTGATGGGGATTTAACCCTTCAGATAGAGCAACCAAAGTCCATACTTTGTTGGAGTATAAGGATTCCATCTCAGATCACTAAGCATCTAGCCATTCTTACAGAGTCCCACTCCTGATGGCCAGCTCGAAACTAGTTGGGTCATCATCTCATGATGCAATCCTCGCTCCCACTGTCATAGAGAAACCGAAGTATCTTTCAGGTGGGTGAGGAGCCCTGCTAGATCGGCGGAGAGGCTGAGGTTCGTTGGAAACTATTGAATCCTTTGGTTCTACCAAATCATCAGTTTCAGTTTGTATAGATGGAACATTTCCAGTTCTATATAACAGACCTTACCTTGAGCTTGTCCGGATTTTGCTTTTAGACATAGGCCGGACAACCCCAAATCTTAACAAGCTTAAGATATGGGCTCTTCCCTTTCCATATCACATATGAAGTGGTAGGCAACTGATTTGAATTGAACCCTATTCAATAGGTATGCAGCTTCTCAAGTGCATAACTCCCAAAAGAAAATAGGAAACTCAGTAGTACTCATCATAGAGCACACCATATCAAATAGGGTACTATTGCTCCACTCCGATATACCATCGTGCTATGGTGTATACGGAGGAGTAATGCTGAGAGAGAATCTCATTCTCCTTTAGAATAGTCCAGGATTTCCGTGCTGAAGTATTCTCCTCCTTGATCTCATCAAAGGACATAATACTTATACCCGTTGTTGGTTCTCTACTTCTAACTTATATTCTGCGAATATCTCAAAAGTTCCGGACTTGTGTTTCAACAGAAACATATGTCTGAATCTTGAGAGATCATCAGAGAATGTAATAAAGTACAAAGAACCGGTCTTGGCATGTGTAGACAGGGGACTTTCATACATCAGCATGTATCAATCCCAAGAGTTCACTAACTCTTTCTCTGTTTCTAATAAACAGAGCTATGGTCATCTTATCTTTGTGATATGACCAGCAAGTTTCACAAGATGTAAATTCAAACTATTTTAAATATGCATCTATATGTAACTTCAGCTAGTCGGGTCGTATTGATCTGACCTAGTCTACAATGCCTCAAGAAGGATTCGTTCATTTCTGAACTCTTCCTCTTGTGTTTGTTCTGTATAGTAAGAACTGTAGTTTGATTTAGAACGTCAATGCTTTTAGATAACGTGCCTGAACCGATCAACTCTTGATATAGGAAATGTTCAAAACATTATCCAACAATACAAAATTATATCTTTTCTTTACTAATAAAGAGACTGATATGATTTTGTATATCAGGTTCGGTATCTAATAACATTTGTTCAGAATCAATGTATTCTGGTAATACAGGGTGACAGTGACCAACAGACTTGGCTGCATCACTCGCACCGTTTTCTGCCTCATGAAACTTATTACCCGTTCTCAATTCTCTACCTATCAGTAGCCCATGTAACAGATTACATATACGGGATCCTGATCCGGTATCACATACCCAGGACGTAAAGGATACTGAGAAACAGTTCTGTGTAATGAACACACCCGAAGATGATGCATCAACATGCACTTTCTTCGTTTGGGCGGCATGGGAATTCTGGTAATCCCCAATTTCCTGCTCTGTCTTATAACAATTATAAGTTGGAGCGGGACCAACGTTCCCCAGCTCAGTATAACAAGCGGGTTCGGTCAATATATCCGTTTTATTATCTTGATTAAGGCGTGATATGGTCGCTACCTGGAGAGAGAGAGAGAAGAAAGCACTCAGCGTATGCTCTTGCAAGATTAGATTGGTTATCTAATATATCTAATCAGGATGTCTCCCACTGTTTTAATCAAATCATCCTTCATACCCAAAAAGGAAAGACTAGCCGGGATTAATTACACGCTACAAGTTTGCCAATCTTTCGGCCAGGCCAGTGTCGGTACTTTGAGGGAGGTCCCCCGTGCTTTCACACGAACCTAATTAAAGTAAACCTCATTTTCCCAGAGGCGTAACCTCGTTAACACCTTTCTAGACACCTACTTGATCGGCTAATTGTAATGTGCAAAACTCTCCCAGGAGTAACTCTTACTCACAGCGGGTATCGGGATCCAACTATCTCATAGAAGGTATGCAATCTCATTGCAAATTTCAACACTTGAAATTCCCGATAATTTTGCCCCTAACGTGCTATGACCTTGACGAAAGCCAACAAACCATAGCCCGCTAGTCAAGTTCAACCCGTACATTTCTTGATTGAATTAAACCCACCCGCACGACCCTTGACGAAAGCCAACAAAGCCGCACGACTACCCTAATCCAATCACATCGTATGCAGCAGATAAGCAGCATATAGCTACCGTACACTACACCTTGACGAAAGCCAACAAATGTAGCACGAATACTATATAAAACTTATCTGAAATGTCGGAGGGCTACGACAGGTTTTTAAGAAAACCTATTACGTAATGAACTTGATATCGTTGTAGAATTGAGTGATTTTAAATGGAGTGTTTTTTAGGCTCTTCTAGTTTTGCTAAAGGGGTCACTCCCGGTGAAGGGATCGTCGGCCCTTTCCTCATCGAATAAGGTGCAGGATATTTCACAAATACCACTATGCAAAGCAAGAACTATAGAAGCAATCAAAAGACAAACCGAGTTTGTAGTATCTGCCAGTTATTGCTAAAGGAGTCACTCCCGGTGAAGGGATCTCGGTCCTTTCCTTATCGAATAAGGTGCTGAATGTTCTACAAGGAACACCGCTATGCAAAGCAAGAGCTAGAGCTACCATTTTTTTTTTTAAACAAGTTTCTACAACATCGTTAGGTTTCTTTCAGTTCATTAATCTCATTAATGAAGTCCCATTTTAATATGCTTCATAAGCATCTCTTTTGAAACGAAATCTGCAATATAACATATATTTCATATATATAAAATAAACATTCGTCTCAGGCAGTAATATGATCTCATCACAGAACATTGCAGCAGAAGAAACATATATGAAATATTGGATATACTAGGACGTCCGTGTTTTCAATACGAGCCTGTATAAAACACGGATTCCACTGTCGCGATGAATAGCCAAACCCAAATCCCTAGACCCCTATGAGAGCGGCAAGTAACACTGCCAATTCTAGGGTTAGGAGACCCGGTCTCGACTCCTCGAGATGGTCTCCCACTGGACCCTAGAACCCGGTTACTTGTGCTCCCCGCTTTGGGTCTACCTAATGCGGAAAAGTAAATAATATACAACGGTGACATCTTCCGCAACCTCGAAGTGCCCCAATAAAAGAATATTACATACAAATGAATTTTACATGAATGAAAAAGAAAAACTCTCATCTCACATAAAAAAAACCCGGCTATTCAAAACGCGACGATCCAATAGAACCTATCACAGCAACAAATAATATCTCATATCATCAACGTAAGCAAGTATGCGTATCCCGATTGTCGTTGATGTATAGCAACGAAGCCGGCGATACACCACATACTACGCTTACGGTCACAGAAAAGAAAGTGTAAAAGTACAACAGTTGGAATCCGCAACCTCCTTAGACATCGCATGCCTAACCAAATGAATTCCTCAGACATCGCATGCCTAACAATTATAAACCCCGCATTTTAGTCTCATTATCGAAAACGCTTTTCAATATCAAGTCAGGCAATTCAACAAGATTCCCGAAAAACTGATCGAATGCTCGTCGCAAACTTTAGTAGACGGCCGCACCCCCGATACCGTCGACGAAGTGCACCAAGGCGGAACACCGCTACCGCGAGCACCCGAACGGATGCTTTCGGCGACGGGGTTCTCCTACAGTCACTTGGTCGGGGCTAAGGGATGTAGCTGTCTAATAAGCTTATCCGGCGAGTATCCGCGTACGCTACGTGATTGCGACGGACTTTTGATCACATCAAAATTCCGTGGCAACCGATCAAGTGAGACTAAACTGCTATGTTTATAACATTCATTCAGTTATCTCATAACTACTTGTGAATTCCAATTATTGTATCACATTCCAGATAAATAGACAAAGTTAAACTTTCCGATCGAATCATCAAACACCCAAGATTTCCCCAATATATCTCAACACTTGAAATCAGTTTAAAAAACATCCATCACATGCCACAGTACCAATGGTCCAGCCGTAGAAGGGTCAAGCCAACGCCTCACATGTGGCACGCCGTACTGCCCCAAACCCTAAGGTTCAAAAGGCAGTTCAAGACGGTCACATAATCGAGTTATGGTTTGTTGTCTTCTAGAGGGTCCACCGCGTTACGTGCATGACTTAGAACGTTCTTAAACACGAGGAAAAATCCAACTTTTGAAAAATTTTCCGACAGGGGAAAAAGTGAGTTATTGATATCCGTTCGAACTTTTTAACAGTTTCTAAAAATAATCCGGACAAACTAAACAAAGTTAAATTATCCGATCGAATCAACGATTCCCCAATACAACACTTGAAAAATCAACACTTGAGTGGAATTAAAATATTCCCAGAAAAAATTAACAAGAAAGGGCCTAAAAATAATTACATGAAATTTCAGGGACTAAGTCCAAATTTTGGCCGCGGAACCGCCGCAAAACCCATGGTTTAGCCGCGGTTACGCAGTAAAATTTTTGAGTTAGAGGTCCGTACTTCACAGTAATTCTTAGTTTTTCCTGCTTAATTTTCTGAGAATTTTTAATTCAGAAAAAACCATATTTTTGAAAAATGTACAGAGAGGGTTCCGTGTCGGGGTTTCGGCGTTCGATCGGACTTTAAACTTCGTCTAGACTTCGCCTAAAGCTCTAGCTAGGCTCTGATACCACTGTAGGGTTGCTATGCACGCGCACAAGGGTCTACGAGGCATCAACCATGCCCGATTAAAAAATTAGCCGTGCCGAACAACCCGAATACGTATCTTTAAACTAGAGATTAGGCGAAAACTAGCATGTTAACAATTTTAACACTAAGTGAGAGGGATTACTACCTTTGTAGATCCGGTCCTTCACTTCATATGCTCCGTGTTGTGGTCCCTTCGCAGCGATCATCGGGATCAGGACTCTCGAGAGGTTCCACGAAGAGAAAGATGCAACCTTTGCTTCCGATCTTCGATACTAAGATGATCTATCTTGAAGTTCCGTTAACACAAGCTAACACTCATGAAATGATGTGAACACCCTCATCTAAATGGCAAGGGAAGATGAGGATGATGAAGTAGGATTTTCTCTCTCTTTATTTATCTTTTTCTCATATTTTCATCACAAAATATCAAAGCAAGAAAGCTTTTTGAGCAAGGAAGAAGATGAACAATATGATTTGTGATGAATAATAAAAATGTTATCATAATCATTTTTGCAACCATTGTAGAGAGTTTACTAGGGTTAGGGTTTGGGTTGGGTTAAAAAGGTGAGTCACAAAGAAATATCTATCATAATATCTTAACAAAGACAAAGGAAAAGCTTCTAGAAACAACTAGAAGGTTTAACCCTAATCCAAACCCTAATCATGTTTAAACTCCTCTAAACATGTTGCATTAATAATTATAATATGTTACCATATTATATATCACATATACAATATTTATTATAACAAAATAAAATAATACATTTAACATATATCGCATATATATCAATGTATTACCCGAGTGAGAAAAAGAATCTTTTAGTGAGCTAATATTAGTTAATGTAATTTAATATATCATATATATATTATTATACATTAAATTATCAAATCAACCCTTGATCCGACAATCCGTCTATATCGCATATAACCGACTAATATTTATCCGTACCGATTCATCGAATCAACACTTGATCCGATGACCCGGCTGATATCAAATATCGCGAGAATATAATACGGTATCACATATCGCATTATCCTCGGTCCCGCACATATCACATATGTGCTTCTACTTCGTTTTGCCTGAGCCAAGAAACCTCTGTGTAGGACTCTAAAGAATCGTCAATACGCCGGCAGTAGGTGATGATCATATCAAACACCCACAAGCTGCAAGCGGTCAGCTAAACGTAACAGCTACCCAGGTATTGAGCGTTCAGAAGATCAACAAGCAAGCCTGTACATTCTCCTGTGAATCCAAACAGTAACACTCCCGTACAGTCCGGTCTCGTCGTCTGATATGTTGCATATCTCGCCTAGGGTGGTAAACGTCAGACCCCAGTAGCTCGATAAGTCGTGTCGATTTGAGTTCTATAACAGTTCGAGAAACTACTGATAACACTTACCAGTAAATCTCAGCAACCCTGGCCAGGGATTTCCGGTTATAGCCAATCGAACACAGCACAACATCAACTCCCTATACCGGGAGAGACGAATCCCCTCCTATCGCTCATTGCCTCCATGTGATTCGGGACTGTACCCAAAAGCCACCTTTTTGCATGCCCTCTTGGACATGGTATGATGGAAATCAAAGCACAGTGGGAATCACACAAGACTCTATGACGATCTCGGGTCAACAGACTACTCTGTACCAGTGTCACCGGAGAACTGCCATCTGACGTGAGGTATAATACCATCTGGGAGTTCTCGGCGAGTCCGTCCAGTGTACCCAGTCTCCACTGAGCACCCGTACACCATCCTTGATATCAAACACCGATGAATATGGGATCATCCATCGCCCATCATATGGGTCAAGATGCGTATACGCTAGTCTACTCTGGTGTAGCGATGCCCTGTCTCGATATACCCTCGACTAGGAACAGTTATATGATGTACTCATCGACTACCGTGGCCCCACTAGTATGATCTCATCATAGTCCTAGTAGTCGAGTACATATCCTAAGGGCTTTATCAACATGTAATATAGAGACAATCAGAGTACATGTTAAGATAAAGTATAACCAGATAGCGTACTATCATGTCGAGCAAGAAAGTCCTTCCTATATATGTCCCAGCATCCACTACAATATACATCGTATGTACAGTAATGGCCTCTAGGGCATACATATAACTAACAACATCGCTATTAAAGATACTACCAAAGAGGAAGTTTAGGTGTATATTGGTTCATAAGATGAACTAGGTTCCGACCATTGTATGACAATGGAAGTGTGGCTTAGGCCCGGGAACCCTGGTCCCATCAGTGACCCAGACATATTCTGAGGCAGCATCACCTGATCATGGAGATAGATGTTCTCCAGGGTGATCGAGATTAGGAGAGTAGACTCAGAGGACAACACGGTTGATCCACTCACAAAGGCTTTTTCCCAGAGAGAGACTCATATGGGATGGTTGAGCATGTGATACTGCAACCACTGCTGCAGATGGCCCTAGTGCAAGTGGGAGATTGTTAGTTATATGTATGCCCTAGAGGCCATTACTGTACATTGGATGTATATTGTAGTGGATGCTGGGACATATATAGGTAGGACTTTCTTGCTCGACATGATAGTACGCTATCTGGTTGCTCTTTATCTTAACATGTATACTTTCTGTCTCTCTGTTATATGTTGATAAAGCCCTTAGGATGTGTACTCGACTTCCAGGACTATGATGCAGATCATACTAGTGGGGCCTGGGTAGTCCATGAGTACATCCTTCAATGTTCCTAGTCGTAGGAATATCGAGACGGGGCATCGATATTCCAGAGTAGACTAGCGTATATCTTCTCGACCCATGTGATGGGCGATGGATGATCCCATATCCATTGGTGTTTGACATCAGAGATGGTATGCGGGTGCTCAGTGGAGACTGGGTACAATGAACGGACTCGCCGAGAACTCCCAGATGGTATTATACCTCACGTTAGATGGCAGTTCTCTGGTGACACTGGTAAAGCTTAGTCTGTTGATCCGAGATCGTCATAGAGTCTTGTGTGTCTCCCACTGTGCTTTGATTTCCACCCTACCACGGCTCTACTGAGTCAAGCAAACAGGTGGATTTTGGGTACAGTCCCGATTCACATGGAGGCAATGAGCGATAGGAGGGGATTCGTCTCTCCCGGTATTGGGGGTTGATGTTGCGCTATGCTCGACTGGCCATAACAGGAAATCCCTGGCCAGGGTTGCAGTGATCTACTGGTAAGTGTTACCAGTAGTTTCACACATGTTATGGACCCTACGTCAGCATGACTTATCGAGCTATTGGGGTCTGACGTTTACCGCCCCTAAGCGAGATATGCGACATATCAGACGAACAGACCGGACTGTACGGTATGTGTTACTGGTTGGATTCACAGGAGTGTGAGCGAGCTTGCTCGTCGATCTTCTGATCGCTCAATACCCGGGTGGCCGTTACATTTAGCAGACCGCTTGCGGCTTGTGGGTGTTTGATATGATCATCATCTGCTGCCGGCGTATTGACGAGTCTTTAGAGTCCTACACAGTGGATTCCTGGCTCAAGCGAAACAAAATAGGAGCGCATATGAGATATGTGCGGGACCGAGAATAATGCGTGTATGTGATACCGTATTCTATTCTCGCGATGAATGTATCGATTGGTTGTATGCGATATAACCAAGTTATCGAATCAAGAATTGATTCGATAAGCCGATACATTGGATATTAGTCGGTTATATGCGATATGACCGGATCGTTAAATCAAGTATTGATTTAATGATTTAATGCATAATTATATATTTGATATAATAATTTGCATTAACTAGTATTTGTTCACTTTAAATGGATTTTCTCACTTGAAGTACACAAGTTGTATATGTGATATACTTTTGTGCACTTGTTTGTATCATGTTTGATGATACAGGCTAACTTGAGTTTGTGTGTATGATTAAACCATGGTTATATGAATGGTTAGGGTTTTGTTTACTTATCTATTCATTTATTTATTTATTCATTTTTGCAAAATAAGTCATGGTGGCTTTCTTTGTTTGCATGTTGAAGCTTCATGAAGCTTTGAACAAGTCCACCATTTTTTTCTCATGTTTAACCCTAACCATTCAACCTAACCATAGTTTATTCTCTACACCTAAACATAGTTGCTATATGATAAGTATTCATTTTATTTTCTATTTTGAATAAGACTTATCATATTCTTTCTTCTTCTTCTTCATCAACAAGAAGAAAAACTTGCCTCCATCAATGGCAACTTGAGAAAAAGAGTGAGAAATCCAATTCTAAAGTGAACCCACTTTAGGGTTCCTAGGCACCCCAAGGAGGTCTTACAAGGCATCAATCATGCCAATTTCAAAAATTACAGTGCCGAGAAACCCTAGTGTACGGATCGTTGGCTAGAATTCTAGGCGAAAATGAAACTAGTTAACACTTAACTAAAAGAATACGGAAATACAACCTTTGTAGATCCGGTTCTCAACCTCCATAGCTCCGCAACGAAGTCCCCTCACTGTCCAAATGAATTCCCGGGCTCTAGCGTCGGCTTCGTTGGAGAAATGGCGAGCTAGGTCGTCGATGTCCGTGCCGAAGATGATCTACGTCGAGGCATCGCAAGATCAAGCTCCAACTTCACCAAGCCATGAAAACTTGTGAAGTAAACACACTCTACTACTTGGCAAGAGGTAGAGGATGAAGAAATAGGAAGTGGGTAGACTTTAGAATTGGATTTCTCACTCTAATTCATCAATCACCATTGATGGATGCAAGGTTTTCTTCTTGAGTTCAAGGAAGAAGAAGAAGAATATTATGATAAGTTAGTTTTCTTTTAAAAAGAAAATCAATACTTATCATACAATGAACCATGGTCAAGTGTAGAGATTTAATCATGGTTGAAAGGAATGGTTAGGGTTAAGCATGAGACAAAAATGGTCACTTGGTCAAATCTTCAAGAAGCTTCAATATGAAACAAAATTAGCCACCATTTTTCTCTTCTTGCCTTTTTATTTATTTCTAAAATGAATAAATAGATAAATAAATGAGAAAAGGAAATAAAACCCTAATCATAAGTTTAACCATGATTTAATTCTATACATTTAACCAAGTAAACATGTATCATCAAACATGATACAATCAAGTGCACAAAAGTATATCACATATACAACTTGTGCAATCCAAGTGAGAAAATCCATATAAAGTGAACCAATACTAGTTAATGCAAAGTAATATATCAAATATATAATTATATATTAAATCATTAAATCAACACTTGATTCAATGATCCGGTCATGTCGCACATAACCGACTAGTATCCAATGCATCGGCTTATCGAATCAATCCTTGATTCGATATCTAGGTTATATCGAATATAACCAATCGATACATTCAACGCGAGAATAGAATACGGTATCACATACACGTATTATTCTCGGTCCCGCACATATCTCATATGCGCTCCTATTTCGTTTCGCTTGAGCCAGGAAACCTCTGTGTAGGACTCTAAAGACTCGTCAATACGCCGGCAGCAGATGATGATCATATCAAACATCCACAAGCCGCAAGCGGTCTGCTAAACGTAACGGCCACCCGGGTATTGAGCGATCAGAAGATCGACGAGCAAGCCCGCTCACACTCCTGTGAATCCAACCAGTAACACTTACCGTACAGTCCGGTCTGTTCGTCTGATATGTCGCATATCTTGCCTAGGGGTGGTAAACGTCAGACCCCAATAGCTCGATAAGTCGTGTCGATATGAGGTCTATAATAATTCGAGAAACTACTGGTAACACTTACCAGTAAATCTCAGCAACCCTGGCCAGGGATTTCCTGTTATAGCCAATCGAACACAGCGCAACATCAACTCCCTATACCGGGAGAGACGAATCCCCTCCTATCGCTCATTGCCTCCATGTGACTCGGGACTGTACCCAAAAACCACCGTTTTGCACGCCCTCTTGGACGTGGTAAGATTGAAATCAAAGCACAGTGGGAACCACACAAGACTCTATGACGATCTCGGGTCAACAGACTACTCTGTACCAGTGTCACCAGAGAACTGCCATCTGACGTAAGGTATAATACCATCTAGGAGTTCTCGGCGAGTCCGTCCAGTGTACCCAGTCTCTACTTAGCACCCGTATATCATCTCTGATGTCAAACACCGATGGATATGGGATCATCCATCGCCCATCTGTATGGGTCGAGAAGGTATACGCTAGTCTACTCTGGTATATCGATGCCCCGTCTTGATACACCCACGACTAGGGACTTTGAAGGATGTACTTATAGACTACCATGTCCCCACTAGTATGATCCGCATCATAGTCCAGGCAGTCAAGTACATATCCTAAGGGCTTTACCAACATGTAACAGAGAGACAATCAGTATACACGTTAAGGTAAAGAGTAACCAAATAGCATACTATCATGTCGAGCAAGAAAGTCCTCCCTATATATGTCCCAGCATCGACTACAATATACATCCTATGTACAGTAATGGCCTCTAGGGCATACATATAACTAGCAATCTCCCACTTGCACTAGGGCCATCTGTAGCAGTGGTTGTAGTATCTCATACTCAACCATCCCATAAAAGTCTCTCTCTGGGAACAGGCCTTTATGAGTGGATCCGCTGTGTTGTCCTCTGAGTCTACTCTCCAAACCTCGATCACCCTGGAGATCAACCATCTCCATGATCAGGTGACAGTGCCTTAGAATATGTCTGGATCACTGATGGGACCGGCGTTCCTTGGCATAAGCCACACCTCCATTATCTCACAATGGTTGGAACGTAGTTCATCTCATGAACCTTTATACACCCAAACAGCCACTTTGGTAGCATCTTTAGTAGCGATGTATCTTGCCTTTATCGTCTAGTATGTCACGGTATCTAGCTTGGAACTCTTCCAACATACCGTCCCTGTACTGAGGGTAAAGACAATGCCTGTGACTGACATTCAGTCGTCTTTATCACCCTGGAACCCTTCCAGTGATTCTCCCCAGGATCGATTAATACCATCTCACTACAACTAGTGAGAATCCTAACATCCATTTACTTCTATCTCATAGATCAAAACTCAGGATTTAGGAGGTATCACTTTGATCCTATATGGAGAATCCTTGTGATAAGCGGAGATTGACTGAGCGTAGCATAGGAAACTCCTTCCCTATCAAGAGTATGTCATCCACATACTCTACGAGGATCACCACCATACTCCCTATTACCTTTTTGTTTATACAGGGTTCATCTACCATTTTGATGAAGTCAACTTCTTTGACTAACTCATCAAAACAGATGTTCCAACTCCGCGATGCCTGCTTTATCACATAAAACACCTTGCACACGTTTCCGCTGCTCCCACTGTCTACGAGGCCCTTTAGCTGTGTACTTATAGATACACTCTTCTAAAACATCATTAGAAAAGCAGTCATGACACCCAACCGCCAGATATCGTAGTAATACCTGGATGGACTTAAGCATAGCTAATTGAAAATGTTTCATCATTATCCACGCCTGGTCAATGACGAAAACCTTTAACAAGTCTAGCTTTGAAAGTCTCAAATTTTCCATTTACACCAAGTAATCTTCTCAAGACATACTTGCTGCTGATGGGGATTTAACCCTTCAGATATAGCAACCAAAGTCCATACTTTGTTGGTGTATAAGGATTCCATCTCAGATCGCTAAGCATCCAGCCATTCTTACAGAGTCTCACTCCTGATGGCCAGCTCGAAGATAGCTGGGTCATCATCTCATGATGCAATCCTCGCTCCCACTGTCATAGAGAAACCGGAGTAACTCTCAGGTGGGTGAGGAACCCTACTAGACCGGCGGAGAGGCTGAGGTTTGTTGGTATCTATTGAATCCTTTGGTTCTATCAAATCATCAGCTGCAGTTTGTATAACTGGAACCTTTCCAGTTCTACTTAACAGACCTTGCCTCGAGCGTGTCCGGATTTTGCTTTTAGACATAGGCCGGACAACCCTAAATCTTAACTAACTTAAGACATGGGCTCTTCCCATTCCATATCACATATGAAGCGGTAGGAAACTGATTTGATTGGAACCCTATTCAATAGGTATGCAGCTTCTCAAGTGCATAACACCCAAAAAGGAAAAAGGTAACTCAGTAGTACTCATCATAGAGCACACCATATCATATAGGGTGTGATTGCTCCGCCCCGATATACCATCGTGCTATGGTGTATGCGGAGGAGTAATTCTGAGAGAGAATCTCATTCTCCTTTAGAATAGTCCAGGATTTCCGTGCTCAAGTATTCTCCTCCCTGATCTCATCATAAGACATAATACTTATACCCGTATTTTGGTTCTCTACTTCTAACTTATATTCTGTGAATATCTCAAAAGGTTCGGACTTGTGTTTCAACAGGAACATAGGTCTGAAACTCGAATGATCATCAGAGAATGTAAAGAAGTATAAAGAACCAGTCCTGGCATGTGTAGACAGGGTACTTACATACATCAACATGTATTATCCCAAGAGTTCACTAACTCTTTCTCTGTAATAAACAGAGCTGTGGTCATCTTATCTTTATGACATGACTGGCGAGTTTCACAAGATGTAAATTCAAACTAATTTAAATATGCATCTTTATGTAACTCTAGCTAGTCGGGTCACATTGATATGACCTAGTCTACAATACCTTAAGAAGGATCCGTTCATTTCTGAACTCTTCCTCTTATGTGTGTTCCATATACTAAGAACTGTAGTTTGATTTAGAACATCAACGCTTTTAGATAACGTGCCTGATCCGATCAACTTTTGATATAGGAAATGTTCAAAACATAATCCAACAATACAAAATTTTATCATTTCTTTACTAATAAAGAGATTGATATGATTTTGTATATCAGGTTCGGTATCTAATAACATTCGTTCAGAATCAATGTATTTATAATACAGGGTGACAGTGACCAACAGACTTGGCTGCAACTCTTGCCGCGTTTTCTGCCTCATGAAACTTATCACCCGTTCTCAGTTTTCTACCTTTCTGTAGCCCTATGTAACAGATTACATATCTGGGATCCTGATCTGGTATCACATACCCAGGACGTAAAGAATACTGAGAAACAGTTCTGTGTAATGAACACACTCGAAGATGATGCATCAGCATGCACTCTCTTCGTTTGGGCGGCACGGGAATTATGGTAATCCCCAATTTCCTGCTCTGTCTTATAACAATTATAAGTTGGAGCGGGACCAACGTTCCCCATCTCAGTATAACAAGCGGGTTCGGTCAATATTCCGTATTATTATCTTGATTAAGGCGTGATATGGTCGCTACGTGGAGAGAGAGAGAAGAAAACACTCAGCGTGCGCTCTTGGAAGAATAGATTGGTTATTATTTTATCTAATCAGGATGGCTCCCACTGCTTTTTATCAAATCTTCCTTCAAACCCTAAAAGGAAAGACTAGCCGGGATTAATTACACACTACAAGTTCGCCAATCTTTCAGCCAGGCCAGTGTCGGTACTTTGAGGGAGGTCCCCCGTGCTTTCGCACGAACCTAATTAGTGTAAACCTCGTTTTCCCAGAGGCGTAACCTCGTTGACACCTTTCTAGACACCTACTTGATCGGCTAATTGTAATGTGTAAAACTCTCCCAGGAGTAACAATTACTCGCAGCGGGTATCAGGATCCAACTATCTCATAGAAGGTATGCAATCTCATTGCAAATTTCAACACTTGAAATTCCCGATAATATTTTGCCCCGAACGATCTATGACCTTGACAAGGTCAACAAACCATAGACCGCAAGTCATGTTCAACCCGTCATTTCTTGATTGAATCAAACCCACCCGCACGACCCTTGACAAGGTCAATAATGCCGCACGACTACCCTAACCCAATCTGCATCATATGCATAAGCAGATAAATTCTTGTTAGCTACCGCACACTGCGCCTTGACAAGGTCAACAAACGCAGCACGAATACTAAACAGGATTTATCTGAAATGACGGAGGGCTACGACAGGTTTTTCTGAAAACCTATTGCGTAATGAACTTGATATCGTTGTAGAATCAAATGATTTTAAAATGGAGTGCTTTTGAGGCTTTTCTAGTTTTGCTAAAGGAGTCACTCCCGGTGAAGGGATCGTCGGTCCTTTCCTCGTCGAATGAGGTGCGGGATATATCACATATATCACTGTGCAAAGCAAAAACACTTAAAAGCAATCAAAAGACAAACCGAGTGTGTAGCATCTGCCAGTTATTGCTAAAGGAGTCACTCCCGGTGAAGGGATCTCGGTCCTTTCCTCATCGAATAAGGTGCAGGATATATCATATATACCGCTGTGCAAAGCAAAAACTGTAGCTACCTGTTTTAATTTTGAAATTCGATTCTACAACATCTTAGGTTTCTTTTCTTTCATTAATCACATTAATGAAGTCCCACCATTTAAGTACCTAAACATCACAGATAAATACGACGTACACTTATGCCATCAGCATTCGCCTCGATGTCCCCTTGTGCACCGTTAGGTTAGGTAACTAACGGCAGAGCGGGGCAGGGCTAGCGCGGGTGTAAAACATAGGTAACGCCTATATAATATATCATATATACTATATATAGTATCCATCACAGAACATCACATGATCACATCACAGATATCACAGCAGAAGAATCATATGAAATATTGGATATATTAGGACGTCCGTGTTTTCAATACGAGCCAGTATAAAACACGGATTCCATGGTCGCGATGAATAGCCAAACCCACACCCCTAGACCCCTACGAGATCGGCAAGCAACCCTACCAATTCTAGAGTTAGGAGACCCGGACTCGACTCCTCGAGTTGGTCTCCCACTGGACTCCAGAACCCGGTTACTTGTGCTCCCCTCCTTGGGTCTATCCTAGTGCGGAAAAGTAAATAATATACAAAAGAGTGACAACTTCCGCAACCTGGAAGTGCCCCAATAAAAGAATATTACATACAAGTTTTTACATGAATGAAAATGAAAAACACTCATCTCACATAAAAACCCCAGCTATTCAAACACGACGATCCAATATAACATATCCAGCAACACATAACATCACATGTCATCAACGTAAGTAAATATGCGTATCCCAATTGTCGTTGACATATAGCAACGAAACCGGCGATATCACATATTACACTTACGGTCACAGAAAAGAAAGTGTAAAACTACAACAGTTGGAATCCGCAATCTGCATAGACATCGCATGCCTAATCAAATGAATACCTTAGACTTCGCATGCCTAACTATTATAAACCCCGCATTTTAGTCTCGAAATCGAAAACGCTTTTCAATATCAAGTCGGGCAATTCAACAAGATTCCCGACACCCTGATCGAATGCTCGTCGCAAACTTCAGTAGACGGCCGCACCCCCGACGCCGTCGAGGAAGTGCACCAAGGCGGAACACCGCTGCCGCGAGCACCCGGACGGATGCTTTCGGGGATGGGGTTCTCCTACAGTCACTTGGTCGGGGCTATGGAGTGAGGCTGTCTATTATGTTTACCCGGCGAGTATCCGCGTACGCTACGTGATTGCGACGGACTTTTGATCACATCAAAATTCCGTGGCAACCGATCAAGTGAGACTAAACTGCTATGTTTATAACATTCATTTAGTTATCTCATAACTCGCCGTGAATTCCAATTATTGTATCCCATTCCAGATAAATAGAAAATGTCAAACTTTCCGATCGAACAATCGAACACCCAAGTTTTCCCGATACTGATCAACACATTAAACAAGTCTAAAAACATTCAGTTCGTGCCTCAGTACCAACGGTCCAGCCGTAGAAGGGTCAAGCCAACGCCTCACATGTGGCACGCCGTACTGCCCTAAACCCAAAGGTTCAAAGGATAGTTCAAGACGGTCACATAATCGAGTTAAGGTTTGTTGTCTTCTAGAGGGTCCATCGCGTTACTTGCACTACTTAGAACGTCTTTAAACTTCGGAAAAATCTAACACTTGGAAATTTCCCGACAGGGGAAAAATTGGGTATTTATATCCGGTCGAACTTTTTAACATATTCTAAAATTTATCCGGGAAGCCACAAAGACGAAATTTGATAATCCGATCGAATATACGAATCCCCAAAACAACCCAGAAAATTCAACTCTTGGAAAAATATTAAAAATTACCAGAAAACTAAGCACCAGAAAATAGGAATTACTGTGCAAAAGTCAACGCAAGAGGAGATCGTACGGCCGCGGAACCGCCGCACATGCCTAGCTCGTGCCGCGGTTCCGCGGTAGTTTAATTGAATTAGGCCCCCGTATTTCACAGTAATTCATATAATACCCTGCTTAATTTTCTGCATATTTTTAATGTGGAAAAATGCACAGTTTTGAAAAAAGTACAGAGAGCATGGGAAAAATTGGGTTCGGGTTCGATTGGGATTCAAACGTCGTCTAAACTTCGCCTAAGGCTCTAGCTAGGCTCTGATACCACTGTAGGGTTCCTAGGCACCCCAAGGAGGTCTCACAAGGCATCAACGATGCCAATTTCAAAAATTACGGTGCCGAGAACCCCTAGTGTACGGATCGTTGGCTAGAATTCTAGGCGAAAATGAAACTAGTTAACACTTAACTAAAAGAATACGGAAATACAACCTTTGTAGATCCGGTTCTCCACCTCCATAGCTCCGCAACGAAGTCCCCTCGCTGTCCAAATGAATTCCCGGGCTCTAGCGTCGGCTTCGTCGGAGAAATGGCGAGTTAGGTCGTCGATGTCCGTGCCGAAGATGGTCTACGTCGAGGCATCGCAAGATCAAGCTCCAACTTCACCAAGCCATGAAAACTTGTGAAGTAAACACACTCTACTACTTGGCAAGAGGTAGAGGATGAAGAAATAGGAAGTGGATAGAATTTAGAATTGGATTTCACACTCTAATTCATCAATCACAATTGATGGATGCAAGGTTTTCTTCTTGAGTTCACGGAAGAAGAAGAAGAATATTATGATAAGTTAGATTTCTTTTGAAAAGAAAATCAATACTTATCATACAATGAACCATGGTCAAGTGTAGAGATTTAATCATGGTTGAAAGGAATGGTTAGGGTTAAGCATGAGACAAAAATGGTCACTTGGTCAAATCTTCAAGAAGCTTCAATATGAAACAAAATTAGCCACCATTTTTCTATTTATGCCTTTTTATTTATTTCCAAAATGAATAAATAGATAAATAAATGAGAAAAGGAAATAAAACCTTAATCATAAGTTTAACCATGATTTAATTCTATACACTTAACCAAGTAAACATGTATCATCAAACATGATACAATCAAGTGCACAAAAGTATATCACATATACAACTTGTGCAATCCAAGTGAGAAAATCCATATAAAGTGAACCAATACTAGTTAATGCAAAGTAATATATCAAATATATAATTATACATTAAATCATTAAATCAACACTTGATTCAATGATCCGGTCATGTCGCACATAACCGACTAGTATCCAATGCATCGGCTTATCGAATCAATCCTTGATTCGATATCTAGGTTATATCGAATATAACCAATCGATACATTCATCGCGAGAATAGAATACGGTATCACATACACGCATTATTCTCGGTCCCGCACATATCTCATATGCGCTCCTACTTCGTTTCGCTTGAGCCAGGAAACCTCTGTTTAGGACTCTAAAGACTCGTCAATACGCCGGCAGCAGATAATGATCATATCAAACATCCACAAGCCGCAAGCGGTCTGCTAAACGTAACGGCCACCCGGGTATTGAGCGATTAGAAGATCGACGAGCAAGCCCGCTCACACTCCTGTGAATCCAACCAGTAACACTTACCGTACAGTCCGGTCTGTTCGTCTGATATGTCGCATATCTTGCCTAGGGGTGGTAAACGTCAGACCCCAATAGCTCGATAAGTCGTGTCGATATGAGGTCTATAACAATTCGAGAAACTACTGGTAACACTTACCAGTAAATCTCAGCAACCCTGGCCAGGGATTTCCTGTTATAGCCAATCGAACACAGCGCAACATCAACTCCCTATACCGGGAGAGACGAATCCCCTCCTATCGCTCATTGCCTCCATGTGACTCGGGACTGTACCCAAAAACCACCGTTTTGCACGCCCTCTTGGACGTGGTAAGATGGAAATCAAAGCACAGTGGGAACCACACAAGACTCTATGACGATCTCGGGTCAACAGACTACTCTATACCAGTGTCACCAGAGAACTGCCATCTGACGTGAGGTATAATACCATCTGGGAGTTCTCGGCGAGTCCGTCCAGTGTACCCAGTCTCTACTGAGCAACCGTATATCATCTCTGATGTCAAACACCGATGGATATGGGATCATCCATCGCCCATCTGTATGGGTCGAGAAGGTATACGCTAGTCTACTCTGGTATATCGATGCCCCGTCTCGATACACCCACGACTAGGGACTTTGAAGGATGTACTTATAGACTACCATGTCCCCACTAGTATGATCCGCATCATAGTCCAGGCAGTCAAGTACATATCCTAAGGGCTTTACCAACATGTAACAGAGAGACAATCAGTATACACGTTAAGGTAAAGAGTAACCAAATAGCATACTATCATGTCGAGCAAGAAAGTCCTCCCTATATATGTCCCAGCATCCACTACAATATACATCCTATGTACAGTAATGGCCACTAGGGCATATATATAACTAACACCCACTTCCTATTTCTTCATCCTCTACCACTTGCCAAGTAGTATAGGGTGTTTTCTTCACAAGTTTCATGACTTGGTGAAGTTTGAGTTTGATCTTGAGTTGCCTCGACGTAGATCATCTTCGGCATCGAAGTCGATGACCTAGCCCGATCAATTCTTCGATGAAACTACCGCAAGTGTCCGAGATCCGATGGGTACAGCGGAGGGACTTCATCACGGAGCTGTAGAGGTAGTGGACCGGATCTACAAAGGTTGTAGCCCCTTCCCTTTTAGTTAAATTCGTTAATTTGCATTGCATCGTCTATACATCTAGTTAACGATCCGTATTAGGGTTTTTCGGCACATGGAAAATTTTGAATTAGCCATGTTTGATCACTTGTGAGACCTCATTAGTGTGCCTAGGAACCCTACAGAGATAACACTGGAAACCCACCAGTATATCTCGCTTGCCCTGGCCAGGGACGACTGTGTGTAATGGCTCTCCTTGACACAGCGCGATATCAACTCCCAATACCGGGAGAGAAGAATGCTGTCTAACCATCACTGCCTCCAAGTGCTTCGGGACTATACCCAACTACTACCTGTTTGCACGACTCCTTTGAGCCGTGGTAGGGTAGTAATCAAAGTACAGTGGGAACACACTCGAGGCGAAGTTACAGTGTCAAGTCAGCGGACTAAGCTGTACTCATGTCACCTGGGAACTGATAACTGACGAAAGGTATAGTACCAACCAGCAGTTCCCGACGTGTCCTGTCCAGTGTACTCGTAACTTAACGAGCACCCACATACTATCTCAAGTACGATGTACTGACGGCTGTGGGACAGACCGTCTCCCATGCTGGGATGAGAAGCGCATACGCTAGTCTGCTACGGAGTATCAATGCCCTGTTTCGATAGTCCTACGACTAGGGACCTGTATAAGGATATGCTTGTGGATTACCCAGCCCCCACGAGTGTGACTGCCATCACAACGTTGGTAATCAAGCAAAGATCCTAAGGGCTCCACTAATGTGTATAGGTGATATACTAAAAGAAACACATGTATACATTAAATCAGGAAAAAACCAAGTAGCATACTACCATTTTGAGCATGATTGTCTATACAACTGTGAATATCCCAAGCTTCCATTAAGTAATATACAATCTAGTATGATACAGTAATGCCCTCTAGGGTATATACACTAACAATGCATATTTACTTACGTTGATGACATGTGATGTTATGTGTTGATGTGATATATTATATTGGATCATCGTGTTTTGAATAGGCGGGGTTTTATGTGAGATAGGGGTTTTTCATTTTCATTCATGTAAAATTCATTGTATATAATATTCTTTTATTAGGGCACTTCCGGGTTGAGGATGATGTCACCATTGTATTTTATTTACTTTTCCACATTAGGATAGACCCAAGGCGGGGAGCACAAGTAACCGGGTTCTAGGGTCCAGTGGGAGACCATCTCGAGGAGTCGAGACCGGGTCTCCTAACTCTAGAATTGTTAGGGTTGCTTTCCGTTCTCGTTGTGAGTCGATGTACAACACCCCACGACTTGCGGGGAGGCGGAATAATGAAAAACGATCTTGTTTTAGGCGTAAACATCGACTAACCGAGAATCTTTACATAAACAATAACTAACAAGAAACCATAGAAGAGTTAACTACTATGATAAGTTATTATACCTAAAGATCCGAGTCCTTCGTCTTGTCGTTCTCCACGTCCTCTCCGACCTTCTTTATGTAGTAGAAGATCCACCCGAGAGCATTACTATAAGCTTCACCTCAAACTAGAGGTAACTAGGTTTCTTAAAGTGCTAATCCAAGTAACCTAGGTGATATAGAGTATGGTTCAGAATTAAGTAGTCTATTCTAATCCTTGGTCTCAACACATGAGAGGGGAGGATTAGTGTCACGACCCGCAGGGTACGGAACGTGACTGGCACTTAAGTTTACGAAACGTCTAAAGGCGTCCGTAAAATAAGTAAGCCAAAAGCCTAGAAAACAAAACCAATTAAGCAAAAGAGTGAAGAAAACCCAAACATTTGAAAGCAAGTTTATCAAATAAGTCACGTGAAACACTTTTTAAAAACAATACCAACTTTTCCCGAAAATTTCGGCAGAGTCTCCTTTGTAAATACTGGCCCCCAAAATGGGTACAACATAAATAAACATGAATCCAACAAAATAGGGCATCCCCAAGCGGGAGCTAGCTCTTCGCCATAAGGCGGTCACAAATCCCACGCAATGTAAATGACAGCAAGCATAATAATCATAATCAAGCATGAGAAAAGCAGCATGTCGGCTCAAGTGAGCTCGACCCCAAAATACAGCATAAAATCCACAAACCTCACAGTCTCATCTCTAGGTCAGTATACAATAATCTGGAAGAAACAGTAGATGGAGTACACTAGATACAAGAATATACAAGGTGGTACAAAATAATAACATAACCCACCTATGAGCAAATCTCGAGCCCAAGCAAAACAGGCAAAAGAACAAGTGCGCCCGCCGCTACTGAACTGACGGAGCGGACCTGCAAAAGACTGTGGCACAACGGGGGTGAGTTGCCAACTCGTGAGTAATAAATAACATCTGCAAAGGCTATCGTATGCATGCACACAAGCATCCTAGCATCTAAAATACAGGTATGACTGGATGCACTAGCAGGTGTGTATACCATATCAGTGTGCTAATATGTTTGCAACATGAAAATCTGGGGTCTCAATAGGTATATATAAGAAACATTTTATCTCTTTTTGTTTTTGAAACTCTTTTAGAATGCCAGCATAATGTCAATGAATCGACGAAAATCAGTGTCCAGCAACGACACCCAAAAGCTGTCTCAAATCTCATAAAAGTATCTCTGGCCTCAGCCGTCCGGCTGACCCATCTCAAATATCAATATCTCATCATCTAGCGGCCACGGTCGGTATCCTCTGGATATCCGCCGTCCCAAACAGTCACCGGTAGGTAATCCGTCCCCTGCCAGGCTCAACGTCATCACCACATTCCTCTTGCCCCGGGGTACCTTACCGGGCCCACCATGTACCCGTGCCGGTTCCTCCACTCCTCGACACGGATTTCCAAATCCACAGCAAACTCATGGTGGACGACACTTACATCACTAGAAAACCGCAATTTACATATTTTAAAAATATAATAAGTTTAGAAATTTTGCGGTTTTCCCCCGAAATCCAGCAATATCATAAAATCTCAAGAAATCCTCATAAGTGCATATATCAATGATAATGAATGCGTATGATGTCAATAATTAAGTTGCGATGTGTGATCAATGGATTAAGCATGAACAATGAATATGATGAAGTACATGCACATGAATAGCAATCCTACGGTTTCATTTCAAGGAAATAGCACAATTTAAGTATCAATTAGTAAAAGGTTTAAATTAAAGGTTATCTAGTGTGGTGGCATGGCAATTACCAGGGTGTGTGTGTAAGCATGAATAGTGCTCGTGCTGCATATAAAAACCTGGTAATGGTGCATGTGTCCTACAATTGAGTTTGCGTATATGGGTATAACATATTTATCTAATTGCAGCAATTATCATGCCAGTATTATTATTCTAATGTCACAAGTGATTATCCAGTTTACTATTTTTCAGTTTACTAAATCTATCGGGCGACTTGCGCCATCCAAACGATCGTCCCCCGTAGATGTTAAATCTACTCACCGGAATCCCTGGCTAGCTGTGTCCAATCACCGCCTTTCCCTTTTGCGCCGCGTCTGACGTCTCCGCGACCGAACCTGGAATTTACATCAATACCAAATATAAGGTTACATATCAAGAACGACGCAAAACCCCAACGAAACTACTAAAGTTCGCTAGCTAGGTACAACGTGCACAAAGCGCGCGGACACACGCGAAAATCGCAAAAACTGCCGAAAAACGCCGATTTGGCCGCCCGGCAAAACTAAAACCCGACTACCCAAAAATCTGCACTCACGCATCCTAAAAGTCGTAGGACAAGCCATTACAATCATCAAGATGTCGAAAATAAATCATCACATAATTTATATAAAAATCTAGTAAGCATATACATTCCAAAAATCGGTGCAACAATTGCCGATTTGCGACAAAACGACTACAATCTAGCACAATCGCCCAACCACACTACAAGCAATCTACAAACACTAATTATAACACAACAACAATGATTCCAATCCTATTTTCCATAAACAACCATTCTAGAATTTATAACTTAGCAAAATCCAATCAATTTCCTCACTTGAAACTTTAAATTAACACAACAAAGCCCACTTAAGAAAATTAACCTCTTAGGTTAGGTTAGCAAAATACTAGATAACAAGTTAGGTTTAATCAATTAAATAATGCTTTCTAAAACTTAATCCACTCACTAATCAAGCTTCACAAACCAATTCCATACAAAAACCCTCTCTTGAAAATCCTAAAAAAGCACTTTCACACTTCTAAATTTAACCAAATTAGCATAATTGAAAACTACATCAACAAGATAACTATATGGATTAGTTAATTAACCACTAGATTAACTATAAAACAATCTAATTAAGTATTATGGCTTCAAAACCCTAGTTAGATTTTTCAAGCAAAACCTAAGAAAACTAGATTAAACTACACTAAATTAACACTAAACCATACAACATAAGAAACTTAAACAAAAGAATTCAACATGATAGAAATTATACCTCTTGATCTATGGATCAAGCAAGAAAATTTTGCTCCAAATGATGGCCTCAACACCAAGATCCAAGCAAGAATGGCTAAGGATAAGGATAGCAATAGGATTTTGTTTGGATTTTTGAATTAAATCATGGATTTTGATGTATTTTCTTGAAGAAATTGAAGAAAATGAAAAGAAAAGAGAGGAAGAAGAGGGTGTGCAGGATTTTTGGCCAGAGGAGGAATGGGGGAGGGTGTGGGCAAGTGGGGAAGGTCATGGGTCAAGTCCACAAAGTCAAATGCACCTTACTTTATTCATTTTAATTAAAATAAATCCAAAAAACCCCTTAAATCACTCAAGAAAGCAACTAAAGAAAAGAGATCAGAATTTTCTGGTCTCACACAAGGTGGGGCTGTCCTAGGGCTGAGGAAAAAGAGAGAGGGGTTTTACAAAAGAAATTTTATGCAAAAAGGCCCCCTACAACTCAAAAATTGCAAGTTTTAGCTCAAAATTCAATAAATTCGTTTCATAACATAAAAATTTGTTAAAAATCAAAATAAATTACTAAAAATTCATGTTATCACTAGATTATAATTATCATAATTTTAGAGATTAAAATTAGCCCGGAAAAATTTGTATTTATCGCTTATTTAATGTATTTTCTTACCGGCTTAAAATAATATAAAAAAATTGAAAAATAGGGAAAAAATTTTAAATGACCAAAATTTCATAATTAACTCATTAGCTACTAAAAACAAGCAATTACCTATCCATTTTAGGTATAATTAGCCCTAAACTGCAAAATAACAAGAAAGACGGTTTTCGGAAAAATACCGAATTTTCACCGAATTTCAGGAAAACACCAAAACGACTTTTCAAGACGCTACAATCTTCCCCCCTTAAAGAAATTCGGTCCCCAAATTTAAAAATATAGCTACGCGTACCTTCGAAGAGATGGGGATATTTCTTCCTCATCTCGCCCTCGGTCTCCCAGGTAACCTCCTCGCTGCTCGGGCTACGCCAAAGGACCTTGACGGTTGGTATAATCTTCGACCTCAACTTCTTCACCTGCCGATCCAGGATGGCCACCGGCTGCTCTGCAAAAGAAAGGTCGCGCTCTAGCTGGACTGTCGGGTGCTGAATCGCATGCGAAGGGTCGTGAAGGTACTTGCGGAGCATCGAAACATGGAAGACGGGGTGAACATCGGGAAAGCTGGGAGGAAGAGCCAAACGATATGCAACTGCGCCGACACGCTCGAGGATCTCGAAAGGACCTACGAATCTAGGGCTAAGCTTTCCCTTTTGCCCAAAATGCATCACGCCCTTCATCGGAGAGACCCTCAGAAAAACATGGTCGCCAACTGCGAACTCTAATCTGCGACGGCGCCTGTCTGCATAGGATTTCTGTCTGCTCTGAGCCGCACTCATCCGGTCTCGGATCAACTGGATCTTCGATGTCGTCTCCTCAACAAGCTGCGGCCCCAAAATGCTGCTCTCGCTGAGCTCTGTCCAACAAACGGGCGATCTGCATCTCCTCCCATACCATGCCTCGAAAGGTGCCATCTGAATAGTATCCTGGAAGCTGTTGTTGTAGGAGAACTCCACTAGAGGTAAATGACGATCCCAGCTACCACCAAAGTCTAAAACGCACGCTCTGAGCATGTCCTCGAGAGTCTGAATGGTCCGCTCTGACTGTCCGTCGGTCTGCGGATGAAACGCTGTGCTGAAGCTCAAACGAGTGCCCAAAGCCTCCTGAAGTCTCTGCTAAAGTCGGCTGGTGAACTGAGTGCCTCGATCTGACACGATACAAGTCGGTACGCCATGTAGTCGCACGATCTCGTCAATATAGAGCTGAGCATACTGAGCGAAGCTGAAAGTCGTCTTCACTGGAAGGAAGTGAGCCGCTTTCGTCAATCTATCCACGATCACCCAGATGGAGTCGTACCCTCGACTGGTCCTGGGTAGACCCACAACGAAATCCATCGAAATCTGCTCCCATTTCCACTCTGGAATGGGTAACGGCTGTAGCTCTCCTGCGGGCCTCTGGTGCTCGGCCTTGACTTGCTGACAAGTCAGGCATCTCGAAACGAACTCCGCAATGTCCCTCTTCATCCCGTCCCACCAGTAGGTCTCTCTCATATCATGGTACATCTTGGTAGAACCGGGGTGGACACTATACACTGATCGGTGTGCCTCCTCGAGAATGTCGCGCCGCAATCCATCAGCATCTGGTACGCACAGTCTAGATCCATATCGTAAAATCCCCTGATCATCAACCACGAACTCGGAACATCTGCCCTGTCCCATCTGTGCCATGATCTCTGAACAACGGTCGTCACTGCGCTGTGCCTCATATATACGGTCAAGCAACTGTGGGCGTGCACAAACATGCGCGAGCTGTCCCCCTGTCTGAGTGAACTCGAACTCAACTCTGCTGTCGCATAACATCTGCCAATCTGCTGACGACTGCCTCTGCACTGCGCGCAAAAAGGATAGACTACCCCCGGGCCTCCTACTCAACGCATCTGCCACCACATTTGCCTTGCCGGGGTGATATAAGATCTCGCAGTCGTAGTCTTTCACCAACTCCATCCAACGACGCTGTCTGAGGTTCAGGTCTCGCTGCTGAAATATGTACTTTAAGCTCTTGTGATCGGTGAATATCTGACACGACTCGCCGTAAAGGTAATGTCGCCAAATCTTCAGTGCAAAGACCACTGCAGCCATCTCCAAATCATAAGTGGGGTAGTTCTGTTCATGCTTCTTCAACTGCCGAGAAGCGTAAGCGATCACCCGGCCATGCTGCATCAAAACGCATCCTAATCCCACTCGCGAAGCATCACAGTAGACAACAAATCCGCCTGATCCCGAAGGCAAAGATAATACCGGCGCCGTAGTCAAACATGTCCGCAGCTGCTGAAAACTGCGCTCGCACTCCTCCGTCCAGACGAAAGGAACTCCCTTCTAGGTCAAACCGGTCAACGGTGCAGCTATACGGGAGAAGTCCTGAACAAAACGCCTGTAGTAGCCCGCCAAGCCTAGAAAACTACGGATCTCACTAACCGATGTAGGTCGGGGCCACTGCTGAACAGCCTCAATCTTCTTCGGGTCCACACAAATGCCGTCTCTCGTAACCACGTGACCCAAGAATCCGACGCTGTCCAGCCAGAATGCACACTTGGAGAACTTCGCGAACAACTGGTGCTCCCTCAGAGTCTGTAACGTAATCCGCAAGTGCTGCTCGTGCTCCTCTCTGCTCCGGGAGTACACCAAGATATCGTCGATAAACACGATGATGAACAAGTCAAGATACGGCCTGAATGTACGGTTCAACAAATCCATAAATGCAGCTGGGGCGTTGGTGAGTCCGAACGACATCACCAAAAACTCGTAGTGGCCATAGCGCGTGCGGAAAGCTGTCCTCGGTATATCCTCCTGTCGAACTCGCAGCTGATGGTATCCTGATCGCAAATCGATCCTCGAAAAATACCCCGCACCCTGAAGCTGGTCGAACAAATCATCAATGCGCGGCAACGGATATCTGTTCCGAACGGTAACTTTGTTCAGCTGGCGGTAGTCGATACATAAGCGCAAACTTCCATCCTTCTTCTTGACAAACAGGACCGGAGCACCCCACGGAGAAACACTCGGTCGAATAATACCCGTGCGTCGAAAGTACAAACTGGCAAGGTACCTGTCACAACGGCATTGGATGCCTGCGCATCCTGCGGTGTCAAAGCAAATACTCGGGCCTGTCCTCCACCGATAGCGGGCTGACCTCGACCTCGGCCTCTGCCTCCTCGTCCTCTCTGAACAGGACCGCCGCGTCCACGGCCTCTCGGTGCACCTAACTGGCGTGGAGCATCGCCTGGGGTAGGAAGTAGGGCTCTCTGAGGAGGGGGTGGTGATGGTGGTAGGGTCATATGCGGAACTGTCGCTGCTCCCTGTCGTCTCACTGGACAGTCTCTGACAAGATGGTGCAGACTCCCGCACCCAAAACATCCTGGCGACGGCTGCTGCCCCTGGGGATAAGAACCATATAACTGTCCCCGCCCAAATCCTCTGCCAGGCCTATCTCTCGGAAAGAATCTGGCGCGCTGCCTCTAAGGCGGTACATCGGTGCGCATCCTCTTCGGCCCAGAAACGGCCGAAGTCCACGATATGCGTGCCTCCATCCACAATGCCGTATCCATAGCAGCTGAATAAGTGTCGTAGTGCTGGGCGCCAATGGCAAGATATAGCTGGGCATCAAGTCCCTGTACGAACCTCTTCACCATCTTCTCCTCGGTATCCACCAAATACTGAGCATATCGGGATAACTGTGTAAACTGGATGTCATACTCAGACACCGTCATCCCAGGTGTCTTGACTAAGGCCTCGAAGCTGCGAGCTCTGGCGTCACGAACGCTCTCTGGAAGGAAACGGGCTAGAAAGACCGCTGTAAACTCGGCCCAAGTCATAGGCGGTAGATCTGCAGCTCGACCTCTCAAGACTGACTCCCACCATGTCTGTGCGAGACCCTCTAGTCGGAAACTCGCAAGCTCTACCCATCGATCATCCGAACATCTCAGCGAACGGCAGATCCTGGCTAAACTGTCAAGGAACGTCTGTGGGTCCTCCGCTGCCTCGGTGCCGGTGAATACTGGAGGTCTCAGCCTCAGGAAATCCTGCAGTGAAACCGGAATGGCTACGGTGGTAGTAGTAGGAGCAGGTATCATGGTCGTCTGTGATGTAGTAGGTACGTCATCCGGCCTCGGTGTACGACTGGCTGCAACTAGGGATCCTACCATCTGACGCAGCTCCTGCATGCCTCCCATCATCTGTCGCAACTCCTCCATACCGGTCTCGAGCCTATCCATACGGCCTGGGGAAGGTAGATCGGTCTGTCCCTGCGGCGTAGGCATACCACCCTGCTCAGTCCTAGTCTCGGACGAGCCAGCTCGAATCTCGTCTCTGGCGGCAGCCCTCTGTGCCCTCGTAGCCTTCGGCGGCATAGTGGCTGTTACAGGAAAACGGATAGTAAGGACAGTGCAATAGGATCATAGGATACACGGAATTGAAGAAGGAATTTTTCAAGCAAGTATATCCTAAAGTCACTTAGGCGGAGTACCGTATCGCAAGTATGCCGCGGACATATGCACGCTACGTTACCCTGCTTAAGTCACTTACTCCATCTACCAAGGGTCATCCTACACTCACAAAGGTAAAACCTATCGCTCTGATACCAACTTTGTCACGACCCGCAGGGTACGGAACGTGACTGGCACTTAAGTATACGAAACGTCTAAAGGCGTCCGTAAAATAAGTAAGCCAAAAGCCCAGAAAACAAAACCAATTAAGCAAAAGAGTGAAGAAAACCCAAACATTTGAAAGCAAGTTTATCAAATAAGTCATGTGAAACACTTTTTAAAAACAATACCAACTTTTCCCGAAAATTTCGGCAGAGTCTCCTTTGTAAATACTGGCCCCCAAAATGGGTACAACATAAATAAACATGAATCCAACAAAATAGGGCATCCCCAAGCGGGAGCTAGCTCTTCGCCATAAGGCGGTCACAAATCCCACGCAATGTAAATGACAGCAAGCATAATAATCATAATAAAGCATGAGAAAAGCAGCATGTCGGCTCAAGTGAGCTCGACCCCAAAATACAGCATAAAATCCACAAACCTCACAGTCTCATCTCTAGGTCTGTATACAATAATCTGGAAGAAACAGTAGATGGAGTACACTAGATACAAGAATATACAAGGTGGTACAAAATAATAACATAACCCACCTATGAGCAAATCTCGAGCCCAAGCAAAACAGGCAAAAGAACAAGTGCGCCCGCCGCTACTGAACTGACGGAGCGGACCTGCAAAAGACTGTGGCACAAGGGGGGTGAGTTGCCAACTCGTGAGTAATAAATAACATCTGCAAAGGCTATCGTATGCATGCACACAAGCATCCTAGCATCTAAAATACAGGTATGACTGGATGCACTAGCAGGTGTGTATACCATATCAGTGTGCTAATATGTATGCAACATGAAAATCTGAGGTCTCAATAGGTATATATAAGAAACATTTTATCTCTTTTTGTTTTTGAAACTCTTTTAGAATGCCAGCATAATGTCAATGAATCGACGAAAATCAGTGTCCAGCAACGACACCCAAAAGCTGTCTCAAATCTCATAAATGTATCTCTGGCCTCAGCCGTCCGGCTGACCCATCTCAAATATCAATATCTCATCATCTAGCGGCCACGGTCGGTATCCTCTGGATATCCGCCGTCCCAAACAGTCACCGGTAGGTAATCCGTCCCCTGCCAGGCTCAACGTCATCACCACATTCCTCTTGCCCCGGGGTACCTTACCGGGCCCACCATGTACCCGTGCCGGTTCCTCCACTCCTCGACACGGATTTCCAAATCCACAGCAAACTCATGGTGGACGACACTTACATCACTAGAAAACCGCAATTTACATATTTTAAAAATATAATAAGTTTAGAAATTTTGCGGTTTTCCCCCGAAATCCAGCAATATCATAAAATCTCAAGAAATCCTCATAAGTGCATATATCAATGATAATGAATGCATATGATGTCAATAATTAAGTTGCGATGTGTGATCAATGGATTAAGCATGAACAATGAATATGATGAAGTACATGCACATGAATAGCAATCCTACGGTTTCATTTCAAGGAAATAGCACAATTTAAGTATCAATTAGTAAAAGGTTTAAATTAAAGGTTATCTAGTGTGGTGGCATGGCAATTACCAGGGTGTGTGTGTAAGCATGAATAGTGCTCGTGCTGCATATAAAAACCTGGTAATGGTGCATGTGTCCTACAATTGAGTTTGCGTATATGGGTATAACATATTTATCTAATTGCAGCAATTATCATGCCAGTATTATTATTCTAATGTCACAAGTGATTATCCAGTTTACTATTTTTCAGTTTACTAAATCTATCGGGCGACTTGCGCCATCCAAACGATCGTCCCCCGTAGATGTTAAATCTACTCACCGGAATCCCTGGCTAGCTGTGTCCAATCACCGCCTTTCCCTTTCGCGCCGCGTCTGACGTCTCCGCGACCGAACCTGGAATTTACATCAATACCAAATATAAGGTTACATATCAAGAACGACGCAAAACCCCAACGAAACTACTAAAGTTCGCTAGCTAGGTACAACGTGCACAAAGCGCGCGGACATACGCGAAAATCGCAAAAACTGCCGAAAAACGCCGATTTGGCCGCCCGGCAAAACTAAAACCCGACTACCCAAAAATCCGCACTGACGTATCCTAAAAGTCGTAGGACAAGCCATTACAATCATCAAGATGTCGAAAATAAATCATCACATAATTTATATAAAAATCTAGTAAGCATATACATTCCAAAAATCGGTGCAACAATTGCCGATTTGCGACAAAACGACTACAATCTAGCACAATCGCCCAACCACACTACAAGCAATCTACAAACACTAATTATAACACAACAGCAATGATTCCAATCCTATTTTCCATAAACAACCATTCTAGAATTTATAACTTAGCAAAATCCAATCAATTTCCTCACTTGAAACTTTAAATTAACACAACAAAGCCCACTTAAGAAAATTAACCTCTTAGGTTAGGTTAGCAAAATACTAGATAACAAGTTAGGTTTAATCAATTAAATAATGCTTTCTAAAACTTAATCCACTCACTAATCAAGCTTCACAAACCAATTCCATACAAAAACCCTCTCTTGAAAATCCTAAAAAAAGCACTTTCACACTTCTAAATTTAACCAAATTAGCATAATTGAAAACTACATCAACAAGATAACTATATGGATTAGTTAATTAACCACTAGATTAACTATAAAACAATCTAATTAAGTATTATGGCTTCAAAACCCTAGTTAGATTTTTCAAGCAAAACCTAAGAAAACTAGATTAAACTACACTAAATTAACACTAAACCATACAACATAAGAAACTTAAACAAAAGAATTCAACATGATAGAAATTATACCTCTTGATCTATGGATCAAGCAAGAAAATTTTGCTCCAAATGATGGCCTCAACACCAAGATCCAAGCAAGAATGGCTAAGGATAAGGATAGCAATAGGATTTTGTTTGGATTTTTGAATTAAATCATGGATTTTGATGTATTTTCTTAAAGAAATTGAAGAAAATGAAAAGAAAAGAGAGGAAGAAGAGGGTGTGCAGGATTTTCGGCCAGAGAAGGAATGGGGGAGGGTGTGGGCAAGTGGGGAAGGTCATGGGTCAAGTCCACAAAGTCAAATGCACCTTACTTTATTCATTTTAATTAAAATAAATCCAAAAAACCCCTTAAATCACTCAAGAAAGCAACTAAAGAAAGGAGATCAGAATTTTCTGGTCTCACACAAGGTGGGGCTGTCCTAGGGCTGAGGAAAAAGAGAGAGGGGTTTTACAAAAGAAATTTTATGCAAAAAGGCCCCATACAACTCAAAAATTGCAAGTTTTAGCTCAAAATTCAATAAATTCGTTTCATAACATAAAAATTTGTTAAAAATTAAAATAAATTACTAAAAATTCATGTTATCACTAGATTATAATTATCATAATTTTAGAGATTAAAATTAGCCCGGAAAAATTTGTATTTATCGCTTATTTAATGTATTTTCTTACCGGCTTAAAATAATATAAAAAAATTGAAAAATAGGGAAAATTTTTTAAATGACCAAAATTTCATAATTAACTCATTAGCTACTAAAAACAAGCAATTACCTATCCATTTTAGGTGTAATTAGCCCTAAACTGCAAAATAACAAGAAAGACGGTTTTCGGAAAAATACCGAATTTTCACCGAATTTCAGGAAAACACCAAAACGACTTTTCAAGACGCTACAATTAGGGTTTGAAGAGAGAGAGAGCTTGAGGAGAGAGAAAGTGAGCAAGAGAAGTGAATGAGATAATGATCTATCATAATATATATCAAGCATTATCATTTATCCAATAAAAGAAAATAAAGGATTTACAACCATGCTTGATAAATATCAAAGGGTGATTCATCTCCATAAGTCATTAAGCATTTATAATGCTTTAATGACATGGATGAATCACTCATATGACTCACTAATCTCAATTAATGCATATACCACCTTAACCTCCAAGTCACCATCTTCTAGAAGCTTCTCGCGTAATTACGAGAACGCCCCTGCTATCCGTGAAAACACGAAAAAACTTTAGACTGTATAAATCAAATAACCGGATACTAGAAACTGGCTTAAACCAAAGCCGGCTAGTAAAAACTGTCCGGATGTCGTACGTGCGTAAACACACGTATCCGTCCGAACCCTTGTCGTAAAACCATACGACCTCTATATTGTTTCGCCTGAAGTAGGGAAACTCTCTGTGTGGGACTCTAGAGACTTGACTACTATGCTGGCAGTGGGTTTAACCACAGACCGCAAGCTGCACTAGCTGTACGTAACGGTCCCCAGCTAGATGTCGATAAGAAGGCAGATGAGGAAACCCATCCGAACTCCTACTGAGTCTGATGTGACAACTCTGTACAGTCCGGTATGTTCGTCTAAGAATATCGCATATCGGGCCTAGGGGGGAAAGCGTCAGTCCCCTAATAGCGGTATAAGTCGTGTCGGAGTGAAGCCCATTACACCCTGAGAAACTACTGAAACTTACTAGCAAATCTCGCTTGCCCTGGCCAGGGACTTTGCGTAATGGCTCTCTGACACAGCGCGATATCAACCCCCAATACCGGGAGAGATGAATCCTGTTCTAACCGCCACTGCCTCCAAGTGCTCGGGACTGCACCCAACTGCTACCTGTTTGCACAACTCCTTTGAGCCGTGGTAGGGTAGCAATCTAAGAACAGTAGGACACACTCGAGGCGAATTAGCAGTGTCAAGTCTGCGGACTATGCTGTACTCATGTCACCTGGGAACTGTTCACTGACGACTGGTATAAAACCAACCAACAGTTCCCTGTGAGTCCTGTCCGGTGTACCCGTAACCTAACGAGCACCTGCATACTATCTCCAGTACGACGTACTGACGGCTGTGGGACAGACCATCTCCCCAACTGGGATGAGAAGCGTACACACTAGTCTACTCCAGAGTATCGATGCCCAGTCTCGATAATCCTACGACTAGGGACCTGAATAAGGATGTGCTTGTAGACTACCCAGCCCCCACTAGCGTGACTACCATCACAACGCTGGTAGTCAAGCAAGATCCTAAGAGCTCTATCAATACGTGTACTCACATATTAAGATAGAAAAACCATGTAGCATACTACCATGTTTAGCAAGACTGTTATATACATGTGAATATCCCAAGCTTCCATTAAGTAATATACAAACTAGTATGATACAATAATGGCCCCTAGGGCATATACACTAACAATCTCCCACTTGCACTAGGGCCATGTACCGGCATATCGAAGACCGATGATCTCGAGTAGCCTCTCGAACTGAATCTGAGGTAGGGCCTTTGTGAATGGATCAGCAATGTTCTCTTCAGTAGCAACTCTCCGAACCTCGATCTCCTGACGATCAATGATCTCCCTGTTCAGGTGATACCGCCTTAAGATGTGTCTGGACTTCTGATGGGACCTTGATTCCTTCGCTAAAGCTATAGCTCCGTTGTTGTCGCAATACAGAGGTATTGGATCAACAATGGTAGGAACCACTTGAAGTTCTGTTAGGAACTTCTTCATCCAGACCGCTTCTTTTACGGCATCACAAGTAGCAATATACTCCGCTTCCATCGTCGAGTCAGCAACGGTGTCCTTCTTGGAACTCTTCCAGCACACCGCCCCACCATTGAGGGTAAAGACATAACCTGACATGGACTTGGAATCGTCCTTATCACTCTGGAAGCCGGAATCAGCATAGGCCCCCATCCTGAGGTCTTTTCCGCCGTAAACCAAGAACATCTCCTTAGTCCTCCGAAGGTACTTGAGAATGTTCTTTACTACTATCCAGTGTTTCTCTCCTGGGTCTGACTGATACCGGCTTACCACGCTCAGTGCGTATGCTATATCTGGTCTGGTGCATAACATCGCATACATTATAGAGCCTACCGCAGAAGCGTAGGGTATAATAGACATGCGTACCCTTTCCAAATCATTCTTGGGTGACATCTCTTTGGATAGGGTGATTCCGTGACATGCCGGTAGATTACCGCGCTTAGAATCTTCCATACTGAATCTTTTCAGTACAGTGTCGATATACCTGGACTGCGAAAGTCCCAACATCCTCTTGGATCTATAACGATAGATCCGGATCCCCAGAATGTAAGAGGCATCACCCAGGTCTTTCATGGAGAACCTGTGTGACAAGAATCCTTTGACAGATTGTAACATAGGAATGTCATTTCCTATCAATAGAATGCCATCCACGTACAAGACGAGGAATACGACAGTTCTTGCTACAACTTTACTATATATGCACGGTTCATCTGGATTTTTGATAAAGTCATATTCTTTGACTGTTTCATCAAAATAGATGTTCCAACTCCGCGATGCCTGCTTCAGTCCATAAATGGACTTAAGCAACTTGCATACTTTCCCGCTGCTCCCACTCTGATTGAAACCCTCTGGCTGATCCATATAGACGCACTCTTCTAAATTACCATTCAGAAAAGCCGTCTTTACATCCATCTGCCAGATTTCATAATCATGGAAGACAGCAATAGCAAGAAGGACCCCAATGGATTTGAGCATAGCCACTGGAGAAAAAGTTTCGTCATAGTCCAAACCAGGTCTTTGACGAAAACCCTTTGCAACAAGTCTAGCATTATAGGTTTCCACCTGTCCATCTACACCAATCTTTTTCTTGAAGATCCATTTGCATCCTATGGGTTTTACCCTATCTGGAGCAAAGTCCAAAGTCCATACTTTGTTGGTGTACATGGACTCCATTTCGGTCCGCATTGCATCTAGCCATCGTACAGAGTCGCTGCTTTGGATGGCCTGCTGGAAGCCAGTAGGTTCATCATCATCTATGATGCAATCCTCTCTATCCCCATCTATGAGAAAACCGTAGTATCTCTCAGGCGGATGAGACGGCCTACTACTCCTGCGGAGGGGTGCGGTAATGTCCAGTTCTTCTTGAACTACCGGTTCTACCAAACTTTCAGTATTAGTTTGTGGTTCTGGAATTTCTTCCAGTTCTATTTCTCTCCCACTTGATTCCTTTTATAAAAACCGATGTTCTAGAAAAAGGGTATTACGAGAAACAAATACCTTTTGTTCCTCTGCGTAATAGAATAGATATCCCCTGGAGTTCTTTGGATATCCCACAAACTTACACTTTACTGATCGTGCCTCAAGCTTGTCCATATGCTGCTTTTTAACAAAAGCTGGACATCCCCAAATCTTTATATACTGTAGATAGGGTTTCTTCCGACTCCACATCTGATATGGAGTGGTAGGCACAGTCTTGGTAAGTACCAAGTTCAAAAGATATGCCGCTGATTCTAGCGCATAACCCCAAAAAGATCGCGGTAACTCAGCAATACTCATCATGGATCGTACCATATCCAATAGGGTTCGATTCTGTCTCTCCGATACACCGTTATGCTGTGGAGTGTATGGAGGAGTATGCTGAGAGAGAATTCCTTTCTCTTTTAGGTAACCTAGGAACTCGGCACTCAAGTATTCACCACCTCGATCAGATCTTAGTGTCTTGATACTTTTGCCGGTTTGGTTTTCTACATCATTCTTATACTCTTGGAATTTCTCAAAAGCCTCGGATTTATGTTTCATCAGATAAATGAATCCGTACCTTGAGTAATCATCCGTGAAAGTAATAAAATAGGAAAAACCACCTCTCGTATGTGTAGACATTGGACCACATACATCGCTGTGTATGAGTCCTAAGAGCTCGCTCGCTCTTACTCCATGTCCAGTAAATGGAGTCTTTGTCATCTTTCCTTTGAGACAAGATTGACAAGTGGCATAAGTTTGATATTCGAACGAGTCCAAATATCTTTCACTATGCAACTTAGTCAACCTTCTTTTATTGATGTGACCCAGTCTATAATGCCATAAGAAAGCTTTATTTAAATCTGGAGACTTTCTTTTTAGTGTGTTATGGACATTGAAAATTTGGAGTTGGTTTAGCACATATATACCGTTATCCAGTGTACCGGACCCAATCAAACAATGATTAAGGTGGATGTTGACAACATCACTTACAAACGTGAAATCATAACCTTTATTTGATAACAAGGAAATAGATATGATATTACACGTTAAGCTGGGTATACAAAAACAGTTATGTAAAACCAAAATGTGTCCACTCGTCAATCCCAGGTGATAATCCCCTACGGACACAGCTCCCACACTAGCTCCGTTAGCAACCATCAGGGTCATATCACCTTCCTTCAGCACTCTACGGTTTCTCAGTGCCTGCAATGAATTGCAAATATGAGATCATGATCCGGTATCCAATACCCAGGAAGTATAGTTGATTGACAGACAATTCTCAATTACAAACACACCTGAAGTCGAAGCCACAGCTTGCTTCGGTTCCTGGTTCTTGGCGTTCCACGCCATGCAATCCTTTTTCCAGTGCCCTTTCCTGTGACAATGGAAGCACTCATCCTGGGCCACTATCGGTACCGTAAACTTTTTCTTTCCCTTCCCTCCCACCTTACTAACACCTCCTCTAGGTCTGTTGGCGGCCTTATTCTTCCTTCATTTGGTTTTAGCCTTGGACCCGGAAAAAGAAGTACCGTGAACAAACATAGCTGGTGTTTCCCTTGCCTTCTGCAAGGTGCCCTCTACACTCCTCAACATGTTAAGGAGTTCTGAAAATTCAACTTCTTTTCTTTGAATGTTGAATTTCAGAATAAACTAAGCGTAGGTGGGAGGGAGGGACTGGAGAATAAGGTCTTTATAGAGCTCATTATCCAAAGTCGTCCTAAGGTCTGCGAGCTCTTCTATATAGCCAATCATCTTTAGGACATGTTCTCCTACCGATGATCCGACGGTCAACCTCGCTTGAAACAGCTTCTTTGAGGTCTCGTATCTTGCTATACGAGATTGCTCCCCATAGAGATCTTTTGTATAGAGAAATATGGATTCAAGATCCATATCCTCCTGCCTCCTCTGATATTCATTGTTCATCGAGGCAAGCACGATGCACTTGGCTTTCGTGCAATCTAAATCCCAGGTTTTACGGATTTCCTTATCCGCATTACTGGATTTGGGACCTGGGACTTCAGGTGCCTTAGTGGTGAGGACGTACCCCAATTTGTCATAGGTCAAAGGCATTTTGACATTCCGCAGCCAATCTTTATAGTTTGGCCCTGTCAGTATATTTTTCTCTAAAAGTAACTTAAGTCCAGTCATTTTCATGGTCGCTGCAATTAGGAGAGAGAGAAGAAAACTCTTTCGCATGATGCTCTTGCAAGTTTAGAGTGGTTTATAATTTATCTAAACTGGATGGCTCCCACTTTTTCTCGAATCCTTCCCGAAACCATAAAAGAAGAATTAGCCAGGACTATTCTCACCGTACAATACTTGCTTAACCGTTCAGCCAGGCTAGTGTCGATACTTCGAGAGAGGTTTTCCAACGCTTTCGCGAAGTTCCTTAATTAAATAACCTATTTTCTTTGGGGGCGTAACCCCACTGACACCTTTCTTGACACCTACTTGGTTTATAGCATTGATCGTTAAGTGACGAATATCCTGATGAGTAGCATATACTCACAGTAGGATCGGGATCCAAATATCATCGTATGATAATGTTGAAGGAATCCTACCAACATTCATCAAACTCCAAATGGTATGCATCTCTTTGCAAATTTCAGTTTCTTTAGAAATTCCCGATATATATTTTTGCCCCATGCTCTTATGACCTTGGCATTAGGTCAAAATGTCATAAGTCACATGTCACGTTCTACCCATCATTATCTTGTTAATTTGAACCCATCCATACATATCCTTGACGTTCGGCCAAAATGATAATACGACTGTCCCAAACTAACTCATCTATCTATGCGACAAATGAATACCCAGCAGCTACCAAACACTATGCCTTGGCGTTAGGTCAAAATACATAGTTTGAATACTACTGAATACCCAAATGAAATGACGGAGGGCTACGAATGGTTTTGGCTAAACCGTGAATGTAGTGAACTTGATATGACCGAAGGAACCTGATAGCTTTTAAAAGGAGTGGTTAAAGCTCCGCAATTTAAAAATATCATCTGTTTTAAAATAACCGAGTGGTTTCTTTTAAATTGTTCCAACGATTCATCTTTTGGTTTATTTTCTTTGCATTATAAATAATGCGTCCCATTATTAACCTATCATTGCAGAAAACAACGAAAATACAACGTCCTTTTATGCCATCCGCATTCGCCACGGAGTCCCATCATCACCCGTTAGGTTACTTAACTAACGGCAGAGCGGGGGCTGGGCTAGCGCGGGTGTAATACATAAGTGACGTCTAAATAGCTATCATATATAGATATTGTACATTCGTCAGACGCAATAATAAGCATTCCAGATCTCATATGAACTTTATTGGATTTGCAAGCAATCCGTGTTTATTTAGAGCCTGCAACAAAAGACGGATTACACAGTTGTGATGAATAGCCATTAACCCACCCTAGAGGGTACGGCAAACTACCCGTCAAATACCCGAAGTGAAGCGGTCTCCCTAAAAAAAGTGAGTAGGCCACTAAACACTTCAAAGTACCCGGTAGTTTGTGCACCCCACCTTGGGTCTATCCTAGGAACAAAAAGAGTAAAATGAAATAACACAACGGTGGCTACAACCGCAACCTGGATGTGCCCCGCAAAATAATATTACAACATATTACAATTACATTGAATGAATGAATATAACAACCCATCTCAAATCCCGGCTAATCATCACAATAGTCCAATACAGTTCACAACCACAAACAGTAAAAAACCTTTACAAAAATGTGCAACCCCCTGCCAACCGACAAACTAGCAGTTAGGGGAGGCTTACGAACACATTATACAAACACAGATATAATCAAATTAGCAAACATCGTAAAATTTCGATCGAGCAAACACTTTTAGATTCTACTCCAATACTTCTCTGTGCACCTGAGATCTTAGCAGAAAATAAAACATCCCAGAAACATCACTGTTAACACCTAGGAGTTACTGAAGAAATTGGGGCTGACTCGGCCCCAACTCGGCCGCGGATCCGCGGCGGATCGCACGGATCCGCCGCGGTTCCGCGGTGAGTTTGCCGAGTCATGAGTCCAAATTTCTTCAGTAGCCCTAATTTCTCCTGCTTGTTATTTTGAAGCTCCATGAAAAATTTTTATAGCCAGTTTTAAATTCGACAGAAACTGTGATAATTCGATGATGTTTCCGGTTCTTTTTGCGTTCGAAATTCTTATGACTTTGCTAATGAGTTAATTATTGTTTAGAGAGGCTCTGATACCACTGTAAGTCAATGTACAACACCCCACGACTTGCGGGGAGACGGAATAATGAAAAACGATCTTGTTTTAGGCATAAACATCGACTAACCAAGAATCTTTGCATAAACAATAACTAACAAGAAACCATAGAAAAGTTAACTACTATGATAAGTGATTATACCTAAAGATCCGAGTCCTTCGTCTTGTCATTCTCCACGTCCTCTCCGGCCTTCTCTATGTAGTAGAAGATCCACCCGAGAGCTTTACTATAAGCTTCACCTTAAACTAGAGGTAACTAGGTTTCTTAAAGTGCTAATCCAAGTAACCTAGGTGATATAGAGTATGGTTAAGGATTAAGTAGTCTATTCTAATCCTTGGTCTTAACACATGAGAGGGGAGGATTAGGGTTTGAAGAGAGAGAGCTTGAGGAGAGAGAAAGTGAGCAAGCGAAGTGAATGAGATAATGATCTATCATAAAATATATCAAGCATTACCATTTATCCAATAAAAGAAAATAAAGGATTTACAACCATGCTTGATAAATATCAAAGGGTGATTCATCTCTATGAGTCATTAAGCATTTATGATGCTTTAATGACATGGATGAATCACTCATATGACTCACAAATCTCATTTAATGCATATGCCACCTTAACCCCCAAGTCACCATCTTCTAGAAGCTTCTCGGTAATTACGAGAACGCCCCTCCTATCGGTGAAAACACGGAAAAACTTTAGACTGTATAAATCCAATAACCCGATTCTAGAAACTGGCTTAAACCAAAGTCGTCTAGTAAAAACTGTCCGGATGTCGTACGTGCGTAAACACACGTATGCGTCCGAACCCTTGTCGTAAAACCATACGACCTCTATATCGTTTCGCCTGAAGTAGGGAAACTCTCTGTGTGGGACTCTAGAGACTCGACTACTACGCTGGCAGTGGGTTTAACCAAAGACCGCAAGAGGCACTAGCTGTACGTAACGGTCCCGAGGTAGATGTCGATAAGAAGGCCGATGACGAAACCCATCCGAACTCCTACTGAGTCTGATGTGACAATCTCTGTACAGTCCGTTCTGTTCGTCTAAGACTATCGCATATCGGGCCTAGGAGGACGGCAAGCGTCAGTCCCCTAATAGCGGTATAAGTCATGTCGGAGTGAAGCCTATTACACCATGAGAAACTACTGGAACCTACCAGCAAATCTCGCTTGCTATGGCCAAGGACTTTGCGTAATGGCTCTCTAACACAGCGCGATATCAACCGCCAATACCGGGAGAGACGAAGCCTGTCTAACCGCTACTGCCTCCAAATGCTCGGGACTGCACCCAACTGCTACATGTTTGCATGACTCCTTTGTGTTGGAGATAGTGCCCTCAGAGTCAATTATTGGATCACAGGCACGTGATTGCATTGATTGAGGGAGGACCTATCCCGGTAGGACAGTCTTACTCGAGATGATAGTATGCTATCTGGTTTCTCTTTATCATCGTGTACTGCTTTAGGTGACCTTACGAGTCCCTATTACACGTTGATAGAGCCCCTAGGATTCTTTCTTGACTACCAGCAGTACGACGGCGATCATATACGTGAGAGCTGGAGTCTATAAGCACATCCTTAAAAGGTCCCTAGTCGTGGGAGTTTCGAGACAGGGCATCGATACTCCGTAGTAGACTAGTGTATACAGTCGAGACCCCGACGAGGGGCGGTGGCCGGTCTCACAAGCCACTGGTGTCAGTTGGTTCACCTAAGATGTATACAGGTGCTCATTGGGTTATGAGTACACCGGACAGGACTCGCCGGGAACCTGCTAGTTGGGATTATATCTGATGTCAGATAGCAGTTCCCAGGTGACATGTGTACAGGTTAGTTCATCGACCTGAGATCGTCATTTGTCTCGTGTGAGTTCCCACTGTGCTTTGATTACTACCCTACCACGCTCAAAGGAGACGTGCAAACAGGTTTTAGTTGGGTACAGTCCCGAGCCACATGGAGGCAGTGAGCGGATCTGCAGGGGTTCGTCTCTCCCGGTATTGGGGGTGAGGTCGCGCTGTGTCTAGGAGAGCCAGAACATGAAAAGTCCTTGGCCAAGATAGGAGATTTGCTGGTAGGTATTCCAGTAGTATCTCAGGGTGTTCTGGGCTACACTCCAACACGACTTGTACCGCTATTGGGGGTCTGACTTTTACCAACCCCCTAGGCCCACTATGCGATGCTCATAGACGAACGGACCGGACTGTACGGATATTGTCACTGACAGAGTCAGTAGGGTTTCAGGATGAGCTCGCTCATCGACGTCCCTTTTGGTCAATACCTGGTAGCCCGTTATGTGTTGGCTGATACCTCAGACATGCTAGTGGTTAAATCCACAGCCATAGTATTGACGAGTCTTTAGAGTCCACCACACACAGTTACTCAAGTTTCGGGCGAAACTCTGTAGAGGCCGTATGGAGATATGGCAGGGTTCGATCAGATACGTGCGGTCTTGCACGGATCGTGATCGGACGAATTTTACTAGCCGGCTTTGGTTTAAGCCGGATCTAGTATTTGACAGTGTAGTTTTGTCTCTTTGCATTTGTGTTCAGTAGGAATAAAAATGCTGGCATGTATTTCCAGTAGCGGGGTTTTCCTGTAATTTATTACGGGATCAGTTTTCTGAAGTTGCCAGTTTGCATTCCGTTCCGGCCGGTTTTCCTCTGTTCCTTCACGGTCGGACTTTATCGATGGAGAGGGTTATTTGCAGTTTGCAAATAACTTATTTGTGGAGGGCTTTCTTGCATTATGTGGCTTCTTATCATGATGAGATTCCTTTTTGGATCATTTGTCTTGCATTTATTGTGATGGTGTCTTGATTAGATGAGAAAGGAAATTGGTGTGACAATTTTTCTTCTCATGTTGATTCATATTCTTCTCTTGGATTTATTAATCTTTTTCCTCCACCATTCCATTAGATAGGCCGGCCACATGTAGGGAGAGGGAGAGGTTCAATTTGAGTGGTGGCAAAAATGTTGATCTCATTTTTCCATTCATCCTACAAAGAGATTCTTACTCCAAAGTTCTTTCTTCACCTCCATTTTTCCTTGGCAACTTCTCATACCCCAAAGAGACAACCTACAACTCTAGTCTACAGCAAATCTTGGATGCGTCGGCTAGCCAACTTCGCACCCGAGTTGCCTCGGTCCAGAGGTGGGAGCCCGTAAAAGAACTCGGCTACGTGGTGCCCGTTTCGACGAGGAGGTGACGGACGAAGTATCCGCGGGAGATCGGAGTGGAGACGAAGACCGAAGGACACGGATCGCTTGGTATATCTCTTCACCGATCTTTATGTTTGCTAGTAGGTACGTTAATGGCCCGATCCGGGTTAAAAGTGCGCGGTGGTACCGGTTTGCTAGTTTGCAAAGTTTTTCGTTTCCGCATTTCCGGCGTCGGATCGACGGCCGGGGCGCCGCCGCGGACTTACAATGGTATCAGAACCACGCCATTAACCATGCCTAGCTTCCTCTAGTATGTTTGGAACTCGATCGAACAAAAATCCTGAAAACCCGATTTCACATTGCACAGTTTCTGTCGAAATTTTTTTTAGCTCCAAAAATTTTTCAGGTTGTTTCAGAATACTGTAAAGAGAATTCTAAGCAATCTGTGAAAATTTGGTCATGTGATCTCACTATACCGCCGCGGAACCGCGGACAATCCCATGCTTGGGCCGCGGTTCCGCCGCGTTTTTGACTGATCACTTGACCAAAGTTTTGCAGATAGCTCCTGAGTTGAAAATGAGGGTTTTGGGATATTCTTTTTGGGCCCAGATTTTCTGTAAGTGCTATTGCTTGGGGCCCACTTCGGTAAATTTATTCGATCGGATATTTTAAACATGCTAGTTCATAGTATTTACATTATATCTGCGACCGTGAATGTCACTCGATCGGTAAATCCAGTCTATCTGCTATAGCCCTTTTAGACGGATTTGCGAACGTGACATTCACGTTGATGTTCTGTGTTGTGCTGTGATGTTGCGGATCGGTCGTGGGGATAGCCTGGATGCAATGTTAGTACAGTTTTGTTTTATATGTACATTTGATATTGCAGGGCAAGCGTCCGACATATGGACTGCCGTCACTGCCTGTTTGTATTATTCTTTTGGGGCACGACCAGGTTGCGGTCGATGTACCCGTTGTATGTATATTTTACTTTCTGTACTAGGATTACCCCTAGGAGGGGTGCACGGATAGCCGGGTTCTAGAGGGCAACGAGCCCGCATCTCATGGCATTGAGACGGAGGGGGCTTTACTTTAGAATTGGCGGGTCTAGGGATAGCCGGGTTCTAAGAGTATCACATGTACGGTCTAGGGAGGTGGTGGACGTCAGACCCCTAATAACCATACAAGTCTTGTCGGTATGGCTTTATCTGTTGCGCCACGGCAGCGCCCCGGCCTCGTACTCGAGGCCAAAATGCGGAATCAAAATTTTTCCTTACTCGGAAACCGGCGCTACCGCGGACAAAGAAAACCCGGATCGTAACCATTAACCTAATGCTAGCAATCAAGAGAGGGGAAGAGAAGTATACCGAGTGATCCGAGTCCTCCGGTCTTCTCGTCATCGTCCCGATCTCCCGCGGAAAGTCTTGCCTCCACATCATCGCCTCCTCGCCGGAAGGGCACCACATCGCCTGTGTCTTTTACGGGCTCCCGCCTCGATACCGAGGCAACTCGGGCATGAAGCCGGCAACTCGACATGCCCAAGATCTGCTGTAGAATGTGTAGTAGATCATGCTAGTCTCATTTGGGGTTTGTAGTTGCCTTGATGGAGGAATGGGATTAGGAAAAATGGTGCTTTCATTTTTCCAAAACAAGAAGAAGAAGGAGATGAAGAATTCCTCCTAAAACAAAGATGAACTCTCTCATTCTTTTTTCTCTCTCAAGTGTTCAACCATTTTCAAAAAGAGAATGGTGGAGGAGGGAATACTAAACCACAACCTTAGAAGGAAGGTCATGGTAGTAAAAGCAAGTGGTGACTATATCCAAAAACATTATCATCATAAACTTACATCAACCATTCTAATCAAATCTAATCACAATAAAGCATGAAATGATGAAGGAAAAGAATGGTATCTAAAGATGCTCTCATCTTACAAATGAACCCTCCACAAAATGTAATTTGGAAAACTGCAAATTACCCCCTCCATCAGAAAAGTCCGGCCGGGAAAGAACAAAGGAAAACCGGCCGGAACGGAATGCAAACTGGCAACTCCAGAAAACTGGTCCCGTAATTAAATACAGGAAAAACCCCGATACTGTGCATACACACCCGCATCTATATTCCGACCGGATACAAATGCAATGAGACAAAATCTACACTGTACTAAACTAGGACCGGCTTAAGCCAAAGCCAGCTAGTAATATCCGTCCGATCCTGATCCGTGCAATACCGCACGTATCTGATCGAACCCTGCCATATAACCATACGGCCACTATCACAAACCGTCCGATCCTGATCCGTGCAATACCGCACGTATCTGATCGGACCCTGCCATATCTCCATACGGCCTCTACAGCGTTTCGCCCGAAAGCTTGAGTAACTGAAAGTGTGGTGGACTCTAAAGACTCGTCAATACTATGGCTGTGGATTTAACCACTAGCACGTCAGAGGTATAAGCCAATACGTAACGGGCCACCAGCTATTGACCAAAAGGGACGTCGATGAGCGAACTCATCCTGACACCCTACTGAGCCTGTCAGTGACAATATCTGTACAGTCCGGTCCGTTCGTCTATGAGGATCGCATGTCGGGCCTAGGGGGTTGGTAAAAGTCAGACCCCCAAAGGCGGTACAAGTCGTGTCGGAGTGTAGCCCAGAACGCCCTGAGATACTACTGGAATACCTACCAGTAAATCTCCTGCCTCGGCCGAGGGCTTTGCGTAATGGCTCTCCTAGACACAGCGCGACCTCACCCCCAATACCGGGAGAGACGAACCCCTGCAGATCCGCTCACTGCCTCCATGTGGCTCGGGACTGTACCCAACTAAAACCTGTTTGCACGACTCCTTTGAGCCGTGGTAGGGTAGTAATCAAAGCACAGTGGGAACTCACACGAGACAAATGACGATCTCAGGTCGATGAACTAACCTGTACACATGTCACCTGGGAACTGCTATCTGACGTCTGGTATAATCCCAACTAGTAGGTTCCCGGCGAGTCATGTCCGGTGTACTCATAACCCAATGAGCACCTGTATACATCTTAGGTGAACCAACTGACACCAGTGGCTTGTGAGACCGGCCACCGCCCCTCGTCGGGGTCTCGACTGTATACACTAGTCTACTAATGGAGTATCGATGCCCAGTCTCGAAACTCCCATGACTAGGGACCATTTAAGGATGTGCTTATAGACCCCAGCTCCCACGTATATGATCGCCATCATACTGCTGGTCATCAAGCAAGAATCCTAGGGGCTCTATCAATGTGTAATAGCGACCTATAAGGTCACCTGAAACAGTACACGATGATAAAGGTAAACCAGATAGCATACTATCATCTTGAGTAAGACTGTCCTACCGGGATAGGTCCTCCCTCAATCATTGCAATCACGTGCCTGTGATCCAATAATTGACTCTGAGGGCACTATCTCCAACAATCTCCCACTTGCACTCAAGGCTAATTATTGCGATGTCGCATACTCACAGCCCGTGTGATACCGAACACCCAACTCCTCTACTTGTCAGTCTCACAAAGCTCGTTTGTGAAACTATTGCGTTCGAGGAATAGCCTCAGTGAGTGGATCCGCTGTGATGTTTCTTTCTATGTCTCTCTATATCTCAAGTTCGCGGAGAAAGCCATCTCCCGAAATGAGCAATACCTGTCTAAGAATATGTCTGGATATCTGATGGGACCTAGCTCATAAATGAACTCCAAATCCAAACTTCTTAGACTGTATCGATAACTGAACTTAATCAGTACCGAGCGCCATGCCTCCCTCAGCATTGCCTTGGACCACCTGTCCAAAATACTGCCCCTCGTCAGAAGGAGAAACTAAAAATCTGACAGCCCCTCTGCCATCCATGTCACCTTGGAAGCCTGGAGTGATAACCGTCTCCTAAAGGAGGCAGCCGTTATTATATCCCTAGAACATTCACTTATGTTCTAAAATTGCTTCCGACTGTTTCTCCAGGATTGGATTAATATCAACTTATTGCACCTACTGCAAGAACAACATCTGGTGTGGTACTTGACATCTCATGATTGACTCAATTGCCTAAGCAAGTGATCTGTCAATCATGCGTATCCCTCTCCCCTTTAGTCTGTAAGACACCTTTAGAGAGGGTGACTCCATCACCTGCAGGTACACTACCATGCCAGGAGTCGTCCATTCTAAATACTTATAGAATGCTGTCAAGGTACCCAGATTAGGAAACCACCCAAATCTAGATCTAAAACCATAGATCTAGTAACCAGAATGTCTGATATAATATCCAAGTTCTGTGTGGAGAAACCACTGTGTGACAACCAAAATATAACCGATCGTAGTATAGGAGTTTCTTTTCCTACTTTGTGTATGTTATCCAAAACCAGGACATCACACCCTACTACCTTCTTAACAGATCCATCCCCTATTCTGATGACGTCAAACCTATAACTGTCACATCAGAAATAGATGATCTATCTCCGCTATATCTGCTTTAGTCTATAAATAGACATAAGCCAACTGTCCACCAATGCTTCCGCTGCTCCCACTGACTACGACAACCCTCTGGCAGAGTAATATAGACGTACACTTCTAAAGCTAGTTTAGAACGACGCTATACTCATCCACCTGCCGGGTGTCACAGTCTGGAACAACAGCAATGGTAAGTCTGGGTAAACAAGAACCTCCCTGCCACCGTCCTTGAGCATACCGAAGTACCTCTCGAGTGCCTGAGGTTACCCACCATATCTGCGGAGTGGCCAATGGAATGTCAAACCAGATTGAATCTTTAGGTTCTTATCAAATCTTCAGTAATCGTTTGCGGTTCTGGAATCACTTCCAGTTCTACCATACTCGCACTACCGTTTTCTGAAAAATCCATTTCTTTTTAAAATGTGGCGAGTCAAGAACAATATCACTATTGATCTTCCAGATGGTAGAAAGTCAACCCTCGTCATAGCCTGGGTCAACCCACAAACAGCCATCACAGAAACGTGCCTTGAGTTGTCCAGTGTCTGGTTTTAATCATAAGCCGGACAACTCCCCGTACCTTAACATCGTTAAGATATGAACTGTTCTATTTCCAATATAGAACCAGAGGCACTGATTTAAATGAACCAGATTCAAATCATGCAGCTATCTCCAGTGCATGTCAACTAAATGGAAGGAGGCCGATCAGCGTTACTCAACTTAGGAATGCTTCCAATTATGAGTAACCTGAAAGAGAAGCAATTTCTCTTTACTATCAACTGAATACCATACACAAGTATCTACATCTTCGATCACCTTGAAGAATCCCGATACTTGCAATACTTGGTTCTCTACTCTATTCTTATACCAATAACTCCTCAAAACTCAGACCCTGTGTTCCTACGAAACACATGTCTAAGAATTAGAGTAGTTAAAAGTAAACAGAACATAGTATGAGGACCAACCCCACTGTCCTAATGGACACTGGACAACATACAATACTCTGTATAAGTCCGCTGAGTCTAACAACTCTTTTACTGTGTGTCGTAGGTTGAAAACTGTACTTATGGTTAAGAAGAATTACACCGCTGTTTAATGCTCCTTACCTAACCATCCACTGATATAGGTAAATATCAACGACATAATATCAAAAGGTATATCTCACTCTATGAAAATAGACGTACAGATATATCAATTTGAAATTGGTGCACAACAGCGGATATTCAAAACCAAATATTTGCCGACCGGCAAACAGCCCAGGTGATCTCCTCAAATATCACCGATTACAACGAATCCCGATATAATGAGGTTGATCACCCAATTCCCAATAACTTACTCCCACTCATCATCTGTAAAACCATACAGAAGTGAGAATCAAACCTGGTAAATACATACCCTGGAGTAAGTATCTAATCGGGAAATCAGTTTTCTTTTAACATTACACAGTGAAACTGAAACATTGGAATGTTTCAGTGGGGTATTCCGGTATTGTTAGTAATGCCTCTTCCATTATCCTGATTCACAACTGTAACCGTATATCTCTTTGCCATCTCTCCAAATCCCTTTATATGTCTTTAGTCATTACCTTCTGTACACCCCTTTAGGCCAAATGGTTTTCTTCTTTCTCTACCGTTCGGCACCAGCCTATGGTTTGGAAGAAGACTATCCAAAAAGCATAAAGGGTGTACTGTCCTAATCCTAGGAGCACTCGCAACGCGAGAGAAGGTGAAGATAAAAGACACCTGAATGTACTTTATTCCTATTTCTCCTGAACTAGGATCCATCCCCGAACTGGAACAAGTTCCTTTCGAGTTCGTATATAACCATACGATGGATTATCCAAAAACTTAGGATCTTCGTAGTGATACGGAGTGTCCTGGAGAAATACAAAGGTGATTTAGGATTGGCGAAGAAATACTCGGTTTGGTCGTGAATAGCAGTCGCAATTTACTTTGCCCTCTTACTAATCCCTTTCTTTGTCCTAACTTAATACCTTCTGCACACCATCATTATGCTAATTGGTTTTCTTCATTCCACACCGTTCGGCACCAGCCTAAGGTTTGGAAGAAGACTATCCAACTTGCGTAATAGGTGTGCTATCTCCTAAACCAAGGAGTACTCACAACTTGAGAGAAGGTAAAAGGGAAAAGACAACTGAATAATCCTATTCGTTTTCTCTAGAACCAGAAACCATCCTTGAAGTCCTTCGAGTTTGTATATAACCATACGATGGTTTTGTCCAATGGAAGTGGACGTTCGTAGTAATACGAGGTGTCCTGGAGAAAAGGGTAAAAGTAGGAGTGGCATTGAGGTCTGCAACTCTGACAATCCAAAAGCCAGTGTTAAGAAGGTTCGGTCAACTTGGTCACTGAGTCATAGTCTTAGGGTCGGGTCAATGGTCGCTGCCAGAGAGAGATAAAAGAAACACTCAGCGTGCACTCTAACCTAGATCAGAATGGTTATCACTTTATCTAATCTGGAAACCTCCCACTGTACCGTCAAATTCTCCTCCAAACCTGAAAGAAGAATTAGTCGGGATCACCCGAGGAGTAAACTAACTCATCAGTGGGAATCGGGATCCAACTATCATCGCATGATAACTTGACGGAATCCACTCAAGTCACCACACTCCAGAAGGTATGCGCATGTCTGGCAAGTTTCAGTTCTTTTGAAACTCCCGATGTGATTTTTACCCCTAGGACCTAAGTGACCTTGACGAATAATCAACAAATCAAAAGGTCCTAGTCAAGTTCAGCCCGTCATTATCTTGATTGCGTTAAACCCACCCGCACGACCCTTGACGAATAATCAACAAAGTCGTACGACTGTCCTAACCAATCCACATATCCATGCGACAGAATAGCACAACAAAGCTACCGCACACTACGCCTCGGCGAATAGCAACGACAAACGCAGCGCGAATACTAAGCAATACTGATCTGAAATGACGGAGGGCTACGACTGGTTTTTGGCGAAAAACCTTTAACGTAATGAACTTGATATCGTCGAAGGAACTGCATAGTTTTTATAAAAATATAGTGACGAAAGCCTTTGCTAAAGAGGTCACTCCCGGTGAAGGGATCTCGGCTCTTTCCCCGTAGAATGAGGTGCAGGATATTCCAACTGAATACCACGATGCAAAGCAAAAGTAATCGGCTATAGTGAAGTTAATGCCCTGACGCAAACTTCTGTCCAAGGGGTCACTCCCGGTGAAGGGATCTCGGCCCTTGCCTCGTCGACTGAGGAGCAGGATATTCCAAATGAATACCACGACCCAAAACAAAAGTGAACGTCCTTGCAATAACAGCCTTTTGAAAAGTGTTCCAACAACATCAGATTAGGTTTGTTTATTTTGCATTGATCCGAATCAATGCAGTCCCATCAATTGATCACACCACAAAGAACGAAAATATACTGACGTACGTATATGCCATCCGCATTCGCCACTGGGTCCCGTCATCACCCGTTAGGTTAGCTAACTAACGGCAGAGCGGGGACTGGACTAGCGCGGATGCAAAACATATACAACATCTACTAATATATATACCAATATATAGTATTTCTCTCAAGGCGTGAATAAAATGCAACATCACAGAAATGTACAGCATCATAGAATAATACAGATATCTGGAAGCCCCGGGTTTCACAGAGCCGCTGCTGAAACCCGACGTTCCCCTGGTCGTGTGGATAGCCTGTGCAATGAAATCCTAGACCCCTACGGGCGCGGCAAGTCACCCGCCAAAACCTGAAGCGAGGCAGCCCCCTTCAGCACCGTGAATGGACCACCCAGCACTTCATGGAATCCGGTAACTTGGGCACCCCTCCTGGGTCAACCTGTACCCCCTACGAGTGCGGCGAATAGCCCGCCAATCCTGGAGTGAAGCCCCCTCCGTCCCAATACCATGAGATGCGGGCTTGTTGCCCTCCAGAACCCGGCTATCCATGCACCCCACCGCGGGGCAACCCTAGTACAGAAAGTAAAATATACATACAACGGGTACATCAACCGCAACCAGGTCGTGCCCCAAAAGAATAATACAAACAGGCAGTGACGGCAGTCCACATGTCGGACGCTCGCCCCGCAATATCAAATGTACATAATACAACAAAACTGTACTAGCATTGCATCCAGGCTATCCCCCACGACCGATCCGCAACATCACAGCATAAACATAGAACATCAACGTGAAAGTCACGTTCGCAAATCCGTCTAACCGGGCTATAGCAGTTAGACCGGATTTACCGATCGAGTGACATTCACGGTCGCAGATATAATGTAAATACTGTGAAATAATGTGTTTAAAATATCCGATCGATCAAACAATTAACAAGTGGGCCCCCAACCAATACTGTAGCAGTCACAGAAAACCTGGGCCCAAATTTAATATTCCAAAACCCACAAAATTAGCCCAAAAGCCCACTGTAAAATTTTGACCCAGTGAAGACTCCAGAGTGCGGCGGAACCGCGGCCCAAGGGGGGGTTTCGCCGCGTTTCCGCGCTAAAGAAGTCGACTGAAATTGTCGAATTTTTACAGTGGTCTTATAATATCATGTACATCAGTTTTCTACAACCTGAAAAAAATTTTGACACCAAAAAATTCCAACAGAAAACTGATGCAAAGGAAAATGTGGTTTTTGGGATTTTGGTCGATCGGAAATGCAAAACACATTAGAACAAGCTAGGTAAGGTTAATGGCGTGGATCTGATACCATGTTGCGCCACGGCAGCGCCCCGGCCTCGTACTCGAGGCCAAAATGCGGAATCAAAATTTTTCCTTACTCGGAAACCGGCGCTACCGCGGACAAAGAAAACCCGGATCGTAACCATTAACCTAATGCTAGCAATCAAGAGAGGGGAAGAGAAGTATACCGAGTGATCCGAGTCCTCCGGTCTTCTCGTCATCGTCCCGATCTCCCGCGGAAAGTCTTGCCTCCACATCGTCGCCTCCTCGCCGGAAGGGCACCACATCGCCTGTGTCTTTTACGGGCTCCCGCCTCGATACCGAGGCAACTCGGGCATGAAGCCGGCAACTCGACATGCCCAAGATGTGCTGTAGAATGTGTAGTAGATCATGCTAGTCTCATTTGGGGTTTGTAGTTGCCTTGATGGAGGAATGGGATTAGGAAAAATGGTGCTTTCATTTTTCCAAAACAAGAAGAAGAAGGAGATGAAGAATTCCTCCCAAAACAAAGATGAACTCTCTCATTCTTTTTTTTCTCTCAAGTGTTCAACCATTTTCAAAAAGAGAATGGTGGAGGAGGGAATACTAAAACACAACCTTAGAAGGAAGGTCATGGTAGTAAAAGCAAGTGGTGACTATATCCAAAAACATTATCATCACAAACTTACATCAACCATTCTAATCAAATCTAATCACAATAAAGCATGAAATGATGAAGGAAAAGAATGGTATCTAAAGATGCTCTCATCTTACAAATGAACCCTCCACAAAATGTAATTTGCAAAACTGCAAATTACCCCCTCCATCAGAAAAGTCCGGCCGGGAAAGAACAAAGGAAAACCGGCCGGAACGGAATGCAAACTGGCAACTCCAGAAAACTGGTCCCGTAATTAATTACAGGAAAAACCCCGATACTGTGCATACACACCCGCATCTGTATTCCGACCGGATACAAATGCAATGAGACAAAATCTACACTGTACTAAACTAGGACCGGCTTAAGCCAAAGCCAGCTAGTAATATCCGTCCGATCCTGATCCGTGCAATACCGCACGTATCTGATCGAACCCTGCCATATAACCATACGACCACTAGTACAAACCGTCCGATCCTGATCCGTGCAATACCGCACGTATCTGATCGGACCCTGCCATATCTCCATACGGCCTCTACAGCGTTTCGCCCGAAAGCTTGAGTAACTGAAAGTGTGGTGGACTCTAAAGACTCGTCAATACTATGGCTGTGGATTTAACCACGAGCACGTCAGAGGTATAAGCCAATACGTAACGGGCCACCAGCTATTGACCAAAAGGGACGTCGATGAGCGAACTCATCCTGACACCCTACTGAGCCTGTTAGTGACAATATCTGTACAGTCCGGTCCGTTCGTCTATGAGGATCGCATGTCGGGCCTAGGGGGTTGGTAAAAGTCAGACCCCCAAAGGCGGTACAAGTCGTGTCGGAGTGTAGCCCAGAACGCCCTGAGATACTACTGGAATACCTACCAGTAAATCTCCTGCCTCGGCCGAGGGCTTTGCGTAATGGCTCTCCTAGACACAGCGTGACCTCACCCCCAATACCGGGAGAGACGAACCCCTGCAGATCCGCTCACTGCCTCCATGTGGCTCGGGACTGTACCCAACTAAAACCTGTTTGCACGACTCCTTTGAGCCGTGGTAGGGTAGTAATCAAAGCACAGTGGGAACTCACACGAGACAAATGACGATCTCAGGTCGATGAACTAACCTGTGCACATGTCACCTGGGAACTGCTATCTGACGTCTGGTATAATCCCAACTAGCAGGTTCCCGGCGAGTCCTGTCCGGTGTACTCATAACCCAATGAGCACCTGTATACATCTTAGGTGAACCAACTGACACCAGTGGCTTGTGAGACCGGCCACCGCCCCTCGTCGGGGTCTCGACTGTATACACTAGTCTACTAATGGAGTATCGATGCCCAGTCTCGAAACTCCCACGACTAGGGACCATTTAAGGATGTGCTTATAGACCCCAGCTCCCACGTATATGATCGCCATCATACTGCTGGTCGTCAAGCAAGAATCCTAGAGGCTCTATCAACGTGTAATAGCGACCTATAAGGTCACCTGAAACAGTACACGATGATAAAGGTAAACCAGATAGCATACTATCATCTTGAGTAAGACTGTCCTACCGGGATAGGTCCTCCCTCAATCATTGCAATCACGTGCCTGTGATCCAATAATTGACTCTGAGGGCACTATCTCCAACATTATCACCATTCGAGAATCTACTGATCAACCTATCAGTAATTCTCAATCAGCCCTGGCCAGGGACTTATGGTAATGACCAAACGACCACAGTGCGATATCAACCCCCTATACCGGGAGAGACGAATCCCTAACAGTCGCTCACTGCCTCCATGTGGCTCGGGACTGTGCCCAACTGAAACCTGTTTGCACGACTCCTTTGAGCCGTGGTAGGGTAACAATCAAAGCACAGTGGGAACTGACACGAGACAAATGATGACCTTAAGTCAACGGACTATCTGCACACATGTCACCTGAGAACTGCTATCTGACGTTAGGTATAATACCATCCAGTCAGTTCTCGGCGAGTCCTGTCCGGTGTACTCACACCCAGTGAGCATCTGTATACAATCTTAGGTGAACACCACCATTGGTTGCGGGACCAATCCATTGCCCCTCGTCAGGGTCTAGATATGTATACACTAGTCTACTCCGGAGTATCGATGCCCAATCTCGATACTCCTGCGACCAGGGACATCTAAGGGTGTGCCTATTGACTATCCAGCTCCCACTAGTATGACTGCCATCACAACGCCGGTAGTCAGACAATCACCCTATGGGCTTTATCAACATATATATATAAATACCAAGTAAAATATATTATACGTTAAGACAAAGTCAAACCAAATAGCGTACTATCATATCAAGCAAGACTGTCATGTACATACATATCCCAAGCATCCTATACAATGTAGGCCTCTAGGGCATATATATCCAACAATCTCCCACTTGCACTAAGGCCTATAATTGGCGCAATGAGTACCCACTGTCTCTACCAGATCCAGTTGCTTGCGTACCGCATGCCCAACATCTCAAAAAGCCTTTCGAACTGTACTTGAGAAATGGCCTTGGAGAATGGATCTGCCGTGTTGTCTTTTGTGTCTACTCTCTGTATCTCGATCTCCCGACGATCCACGATCTCCCTGGTCAGGTGAAACCGCTTTAAGATATGCCTGGATTTCTGATGGGACCTTGGTTCCTTCGCTAAAGCTACAGCGCCATTGTTATCGCAATACAAAGGTATTAGATTAGCAATGGACGGAACCACCTGAAGTTCAGAAATGAACTTCCTTATCCAGGCAGCCTCTTTTGCGGCTTCACTAGCAGCTATATACTCAGCCTCCATAGTTGAGTCTGCGACGGTATCTTGTTTGGAACTCTTCCAACTTACTGCTGCTCCATTGAGGGTAAACACAAAACCCGAAATAGATTTAGAATCATCCTTGTCATTTTGGAAGCCGGAGTCGGTAAAAGCCTCTACCTAGAGGTCCTTATTGCCGTAAATCAAGAACATCTCCTTAGTCCTTCTCAGGTACTTGAGAATGTTCTTCACCGCTATCCAATGTTTCTCACCTGGGTCCGATTGATACCTGCTTACCACACTGAGTGCGTAAGCTACATCTGGTCTGGTACATAACATCGCATACATTATTGATCCTACCGCCGAAGCGTAGGGTATAATGCCCATGCGAGCCCTCTCTTCATCAGTCTTTGGAGACATCTCTTTGGAGAGGGTGATTCCGTGACAAGCGGGCATATTGCCGCGCTTGGAATCTTCCATACTAAATCTCTTTAGTATAGTGTCTATATACCTGGACTATGAAAGTCCCAATATTTTATTAGATCTATCACGATAGATCTTAATGCCCAGAATGTATGATGCATCTCCCAAGTCTTTCATAGAGAATTTCTGTGACAAGAAGAGCTTTACTGATTGTAGTATAGGGATATCATTCCCTATTAGTAGTATGTCGTCGACGTATAAAACGAGGAAGACTACTGCTCCTTCTACAATCTTCTTATAAACACATGGTTGATCTACATTTTTGATAAAGTCAAATTCCTTGACTGTTTCATCAAAGCAGATGTTCCAACTCCGCGATGCTTGCTTTAACCCATAAATGGATTTAAGCAATTTGCACACACTTCCGCTGCTCCCACTGTCCAAGAAACCTTCTGGTTGATCCATGTAAACACTCTCTTCTAGATGTCCATTTAGAAAAGCTGTTTTTACATCCATTTGCCAGATTTCATAGTCATGGAAGGCAGCAATGGCAAGCATGATCCGAATGGATTTAAGCATAGCTACTGGCGAAAAAGTTTCATCATAGTCCAATCCTGGTCTTTGACGAAAACCTTTTGCTACTAGTCTAGCTTTGTACGTTTCCACTTGTCCAAATGTACCAATCTTCTTTTTGAAGATCCATTTGCACCCAACTGGTTTTACCCCAGGAGGAGCAACTTCTAAAGTCCATACTTTATTGGTATACATGGATTCCATTTCGGATCTCATTGCATCCAGCCACTTTACTGAGTCGCTACTTGTGATAGCCTGCTGAAAACTAGTAGGCTCATCATCATCGATGATGCAATCCTCTCGATCCCCATCAAGAAGAAAACGATAGTATCTTTCAGGAGGATGAGAAAGCCTACTAGATCTGCGGAGTGGCGTTGGTTCGTCATGTTCTATTGAAATCTGAGATTCTTCTAAGTCCTCGGTTGCAGTTTGAGGTTCTGGAATTTCTTCCAGTTCTACCGCGCTCCCACTAATTTCTTTTGCAAGAAATTCGCTTTCTAAGAAGACAATGTGACGAGCGACAAACACCTTTTGTTCTTCAGTGTGGTAGACCATGTACCCCCTTGAATGCTTGGGGTATCCTACAAACTTGCACAAAACCGATCGTGCCTCGAGCTTGTCCGGATTATGCTTTTTAACATATACCGGACACCCCCATATCTTGATATACTTGAGATATGGTCTCTTCCCACACCACATTTCATATGGAGTGGTAGGTACGGATTTAGTTGGAACTCTATTTAATAGATATGCGGCTGATTCTAGAGCAAATCCCCAGAAGGAAAGTGGCAACTCAGCACAACTCATCATTGATCGCACCATATCTAATAGCGTGCGATTCCTTCTTTCTGATACACCATTATGCTGAGGTGTATAAGGTGGAGTAAGCTGAGAGAGTATTCCATTTGCTTTCAGGTATTCAAGGAAACTGGTACATAAGTATTCTCCACCTCGATCAGATCAAAGTGTCTTGATGCTTTTACCAGTTTGTTTCTCTACTTCATTTTTATACTCCTTAAACTTCTCAAAAGCCTCGGATTTATGTTTTATTAAGAACACATGTCCATACCTAGAGAAGTCATCAGTAAAAGTGATGAAGTAGGAGTGACCACTTCGTGCATGTATAGACATCGGACCACATACATCACTGTGTACTAGTCCCAAGAGTTCGGTGGCTCTTTCTCCGTGTCCGGTGAACGGAGATTTGGTCATCTTTCCTTTGATACATGATTGACAAGTTGCATATGATGAATATTCAAACGAATCTAAATATCCATCTTTATGTAACTTAGTCAACCTTGTTTCATTTATATGACCAAGTCTACAATGCCATAGGAAGGCTTGATTCGAATCTGGAGCCTTTCTTTTACGCGTGTTTTGAATATTGAAAATTTGTGGTTGATTAAGTATGTATATGCCGTTTTCCAGTGTGCCAAACCCAATCAGTTCTTGATTTAGGAGAATGTTCATGACATTTCTTTCAAGCACAAAATTATATCCTTTATTAGACAATAAAGACACTGATATAATATTACACAACATACTGGGAATACAAAAACAGTTATACAATACCAAAATGTTTCCACTATTCAACCCTAGGTGATATTCCCCTATTGCAATTGCATCTACATGCATTCCATTGCCCATCCGGAGAGTCATATCACCTGCCCCCAGTACTCTACTATTTCTCAGATCCTGCAAAGAATTACAGATGTGAGAACCAGAACCGATATCAAGTACCCATGAAGTAGAGTTAACTGAAAGACAATTTTCGATTACGAACACACCTGAAGTAGAAGCAACAACTTGCTTCATGTCCTTGGCTTTGAAGGCCTGACAATCCTTCTTCCAGTGCCCCTGCTTGTGACAATAGAAACACTCGTTCTTTTCTGCCATCACCCTTCCTGCCTTGTTCGTTCCCTGCACCTTCTTGACCCCACCCTTCGGTTTGGTGGCTTTCATCTTCTTCTTCCCTTTTGCTTTCTCTTTAGATTTAGAAAAAGATGATTGGCCAACATACAGAACGGGGGTCTTCTCCTTTTTCAAGGAGGTCTCTGCCACCCTCAACATATTGAGGAGCTTTGGAAGATCCGCTTCCATTTCGTGCATGTTGAAGTTCAGCACGAACTGAGAGAAGGTGTGGGGAAGGGACTGCAAAATCAAGTCGATATACAAATCATTCTCTAGCACGCATCCCAGGTTTGCGAGTTCCTCAATGAGGGTGATCATTTTGAGGACGTGCTCTCCAACAGGCGATCCTGGAGCTAACCTCATCTGGAAGAGTTTCCTTGAGGTTTCGTACCTCGCGATACGGGAATGTTCACCATACAATTCCTTGCAATGGAGGAATATGGATGCAATATCCATACTCTCGTGCTGTTTCTGGAGTTCATTATTCATGGACGCCAGCACGATACACTTAGCTCGCTCACAGTCTAGATCCCAGGTTTTACGAACTTCCTTGTCCGTAACTGAGGAATCTAGTCCTGGGATAAGGGGAGGAACAGCGGTGGTAACATATGCAACTTTGTCATAAGTTAGCGCAATATTGACGTTTCTTAGCCAGTCTTTATAGTTCTTCCCGGTTAGTAAATTCTTTTCAAGTAATAGTTTTAGTCCAGTCATGGTAGCTGCCAGAGAGAGAGAAAAGAAAACACTCAGCATATGCTCTTGCAAGTTTAGATTGGTTTATTAATTTATCTAAACAGGATGGCTCCCACTGTTTCCTCAAATCCTTCTTCAGAACCTAAAAGAAGAACTAGTCAGGATTTAATCACACGTCACAATACTTGCTTAACCTTTCAGCCAGGCTGGTGTTGGTAATTCGAGGGAGGTTTTCCAACGCTTTCGCGAAGTTCCTTAATTAAAGAACCTCTTTTCCCTGGAGGCGTAGCCCCTCTAACACCTTTCTAGGCACCTACTTGGTTTATAGCATTGATTGTTAAGTGAGAGAAATTCCCGAGAGTAATCCTACTCATCAGTGGGATCGGGATCCAACTATCATTGCATGATGCCCTAGATGGAAGCCACTCTAGTCACCACACTCCAGAAGGTAAGCTAAATCTGCAAGTTTCCTTTATGTTTGAAACTCCCGATGTGATTTTTACCCCAAGCTCTTATAGACCTTGACGTAGGCCAACAAGTCATAAGACGCAAGTCAAGTTCTACCCGTCGTTGTCCTGATCAATTTAAATACATCATACAAGCCCTTGGCGTAGGCCAACAAGGTGTACGTCTGTATTAAACTAATGCATCTATCTATGCAACAAATAGGCACACACACTGCTACCATACACTATGCCTTGACGTAGGCCAACAAGCATAGCATGAATACGATGTGCTGTCTATCTGAAACGACGGAGGGTTATGGCTGGTTTTTGGCAAAAAACCGTTAACGTAATGAAGTTGATTTGATCGAAGGAACTAAGATAGCTTTTATTAAAAGGAGTGGTTTAAGCTCCGCATTTAAAATTTGCTTTTTCAAGAAAACCGAGTGGTTTTTAGAAATTGTTCCAACGATTCAGTTTAGGTTTTATTTTCTTTGCATTAATAATAATGTGTCCCATCTTTAACCTATCATTACAGATAACAACGAAAATATGACGTCCTCTTATGCCATCCGCATTCGCCACTGGGTCCCGTCATCACCCGTTAGGTTACTTAACTAACGACAGAGCGGGGGCTGGGCTAGCGCGGGTGAAAAACATAAGCGACGTCTAAATAGCTATCATATATATAGATATTTTACATTCGTCTGACGCAATGATATACATTCCAGAACACAGATAAACAATATTGGATTTGCAAGCAATCTGTATTTCTTTTGAGCCTGCAAGAAAAGACAGATTACACAGTTGTGATGAATAGCCATTACCCCACCCACGACCCCTACGGGTGCGGCAAACTACCCGCCCGGCAGTTTGTGCACCCCACCTTGGGTCTGTCCTAGGAGCAAAAACAGTAAAAAGAAATAATACAACGGTGGCTACAACCGCAACCTGGATGTGCCCCGCAAAATAATATTACAACTTGTTACAATTACATCAAATGAATTAATACAATAACCCATCACAAAACCCGGCTAATCACCACAACAGTCCAATACAGTTTATATGCACAAACAGATAAAATCCATTTCAGAAATGTGCAACCCCCTGCCAACTGACATACTAGCAGTTAGGGGAGGTTTACGAACACATTATTCAATCACAGATATAATCCAACATGCAAATACTGTACAATATCGATCGATTAAACATCTTTAATTTTGCTCCAAAAACTGCTCTGTAAAACTGAAACCTGAGCAAATATTAAATATCCCAGAAAATCCCAAATTACACAGAGAAGCAGCACAGGAAATTTGAGTTCCTGACTCCGCAACTCGGCAGCGGAAGCGCGGCGGATCGGTGCGATCCGCCGCGGTTCCGCGGCCGTGTTGCCGATTCAGGAGCCCAAATTTCTTGGGTGTTCTTCTGGTGTCTTCTCAAGCTTTCTGAACTTACCTGAAAAATTTTTGGACTTCATTTAAATTTCGACAGAAACTTGATGTTTTTGGGGTTTTCCGGCTTCGTTTTTCCGTTCGAAATTCATACAAATTTGCGATTAAGTTAAATCTTGTTTAGCTAGGCTCTGATACCACTGTAAGTCGATGTTCAACACCCCAATACTTGTGGGGAGGCGGAAATATGAATAACAATCAAGTTCTATGATCAAACATCGATTAACCGTACGAATCGTTTGCTAAACAAGTTTTAACAAAAGCTATAGAGTTTTAATCTACTATGCGAAGAGATTATACCAAACGGTTCTAGTCCTTCGTCTTGATGTTGTCTACGGCCTCTTTGGATCTCCACGTCCTTTTCGGCTTTCTCCCGTGATAGACGATCCACCCGAGAACCCTAATCCAAGCTATAACCTCTAAACTTGAGGTTACTTAGTTTCTCTAGTTGCTAAATAGAGTAACTAAGATGATGTAGAGATAGGTTATGGAGTAATTAGTCTTTCCTAATCCTTGTTCTCAACTCATGAGGGGTAGGATTAGGGCTTGGTGAAGGAGAGAGAACTTGAAGAGAGAGAGTGAGAAGATGATAATGATATTATTATATTGAATAAAGCTTCTCACTAGATATATATGAAACATAATGAATTTAAAAGAAATGAATAATAAGTGAATATTCATCATGTTTCATTTAATCAAGTGGGTGATTCATCATGTGAGTCATTAAGCAATTAATGATGCATTAATGATATGATGAATCACTCACAATGAGTCACTTAATCATTAAATGAAAATGCCACCTCTCTCTTTATGTCACATCCTTCTAGAAGCTTCTCGGAAAATTACGAGAACGCCCCTCTCATCCGTGAAAACACGGAAAAACTTTAGACTGTATAAATCCAATAACCTGATACTAGAATCTGGCTTAAACCAAAGCCGGCTAGTAAAAACTGTCCGAATGCCGTACGTGCGTTTAAACACGTATGCGTCCGAACCTTTGTCGTAAAACCATACGACCTCTATATCTTTTCGCCTGGGTTTGGGAAATCTCTGTGTGGGACTCTAAAGACTCGACTACTACGCTGGCAGTGGGTTTAACCACAGACCGCAAGCGGCACTAGCTGTACGTAACGGTCCGTAGGTAGTTGTCGATAAGAAAGCTGATGAGGTAACCCATCTGAAATCCTACTGAGCCTGTCTGTGACAATATCCGCGCAGTCCGGTCTGTTCGTCTAAGAGTATCACATGTACGGTCTAGGGAGGTGGTGGACGTCAGACCCCTAATAACCATACAAGTCGTGTCGGTATGGCTTTATCACCATTCGAGAATCTACTGATCAACCTATCAGTAATTCTCAATCAGCCCTGGCCAGGGACTTATGGTAATGACCAAACGACCACAGTGCGATATCAACTCCCTATACCGGGAGAGACGAATCCCTAACAGTCGCTCACTGCCTCCATGTGGCTCGGGACTGTGCCCAACTGAAACCTGTTTGCACGACTCCTTTGAGCCGTGGTAGGGTAACAATCAAAGCACAGTGGGAACTCACACGAGACAAATGATGACCTTAAGTCAACGGACTATCTGCACACATGTCACCTGAGAACTGCTATCTGACGTTAGGTATAATACCATCCAGTCAGTTCTCGGCGAGTCCTGTCCGGTGTACTCACACCCAGTGAGCATCTGTATACAATCTTAGGTGAACACCACCAATGGTTGCGGGACCAATCCATTGCCCCTCGTCAGGGTCTAGATATGTATACACTAGTCTACTCCGGAGTATCGATGCCCAATCTCGATACTCCTGCGACCAGGGACATCTAAGGGTGTGCCTATTGACTATCCAGCTCCCACTAGTATGACTGCCATCACAACGCCGGTAGTCAGACAATCACCCTATGGGCTTTATCAACATATATATATAAATACCAAGTAAAATATATTATACGTTAAGACAAAGTCAAACCAAATAGCGTACTATCATATCAAGCAAGACTGTCATGTACATACATATCCTAAGCATCCTATACAATGTAGGCCTCTAGGGCATATATATCCAATAGTAACAGAGAGACAATCAGTATACACGTTAAGGTAAAGAGTAACCAGATAGCATACTATCATGTCGAGCAAGAAAGTCCTCCCTATATATGTCCAAGCATCCACTACAATATACATCCTATGTATAGTAATGGCCTCTAGGGCATACATATAACTAACAATCTCCCACTAGCACTAGGGCCATCTGTAGCAGTGGTTGTAGTATCTCATACTCAACCATCCCATAAAAGTCTTTCTTTGGGAAAAGGCCTTTGTGAGTGGATCCGCTGTGTTGTCCTCTGAGTCTACTCTCCTAACCTCGATCACCCTGGAGATCAACTATCTCCATGATCAGGTGATACTGCCTTAGAATATATCTGGATCACTGATGGGACTGACGTTCCTTGGCATAAGCCACAACTCCATTGTCACATAATGGGAGGAACTAAGTTCATCTCATGAACAAATATACATCCACACTGCCTCTTTGGTAGCATCTTAAGTAGCGATGTATCGAGCCTTTATCGTCTAGTATGCCACGGTATCTAGCTTGGAACTCTTCCAACATACCGTCCCTTTACTGAGGGTAAAGACAATGCCTGCGACTGACATTCAGTCGTCATTATCACCCTGGAACCCTTCCAGTGATTCTCCCCAGGATCGATTGATACCATCCCACTACAACTAGTGAGGATCCTAACATCCAATTAGATCTATCTCATAGATCCAAAACCCAGGATTTAGGAGGTATCACTTTGATCCTTTATGGAGAATCATTGTGATAAGCGGAGATTGACCGAGTGTAGCATAGGAAACTCCTTCCTTATCAAGAGCATGTCATCCACGTACTCTACGAGGATCATCACCATACTCCCTACTACCCTTTTGTTTATACAAGGTTCATCTACCATTTTGATGATATCAAACTCTTTGACTAACACATCAAAACAGATGTTCCAACTCCGCGATACCTGCTTTATCTTATAAAGCATCTTGTACACGTTTCCGCTGCTCCCACTGTTTACGAAGCCCTCTGGCTGTGTACTTATAGACGTCCTCTTCTAAAACATCATTTAGAAAAGCAGTCATGGCACCCAACTGCCAGATATCGTAGTCATGGTATGTATCCGTGGCAAGTAGGATCTGGATGGACTTAAGCATAGTCACTTGAAAAGGCTTCATCATAATCCACGCCAGGTCGATGACGAAAAGCTTTAACAAGTCTAGCTTTGAAAGTCTCAACTTTTCCATCTACACCAAGTAATCTTCTCAAGATATACTTGCTCCTGATGGGGATTTAACCCTTCAGATATTGCAACCAAAGTCCATACTTTGTTGGTGTACATGGATTCCATCTCAGATCGCTAAGCATCCAGCCATTCTTACAGAGTCCCACTCCTGATGGCCAGTTCGAAACTAGTTGGGTCATCATCTCATGATGCAATCCTTGCTCCCACTGTCATAGAGAAACCGAAGTAGCTCTCAGGTGGGTGAGGAACCCTACTAGATCGGCGAAGAGGCTGAGGTTCGTCGGTAACTATTGAATCCTTTGGTTTTATCAAATCATCTGCTGTAGTTTGTATAACTGGAACCATTCCAGTTCTACATAACAGTATTTGCCTCGAGCTTGTCCGGATTATGCTTTTAGACATAGCCCGGACAACCCCAAATCTTAACCAACTTAAGATATGGGCTCTTCCCTTATCATATCATATATGAAATGGTAGGCAACTGATTTGATTTGAACCCTATTCAATAGGAATACAGCTTCTCAAGCGCATAACTCCCCAAAAGGAAATAGGTAACTCAGTAGTACTCATCATAGAGCACACCATATCATATACGGTGCATCTGCTCCGCCCCGATATACCATCGTGCTATGGTGTATACGGAGGAGTAATTCTGAGAGAGAATCTCATTCTCCTTTAGAATAATCCAGGATTTCCGTGCTCAAGTATTCTCCTCCTTGATCTCATCAAAGGACATAATACTTATACCCGTTTTGGTTCTCTACTTCTAAATCATATTCTGTGAATATCTCAAAAGGTTCGGACTTGTGTTTCAACAGGAACATATGTCTGAATCTTGGGAGATTATCAGAGAATGTAATGAAGTACAAAGAACCAGTCTTGGCATGTGTAGACAGGGAACCTACATACATCAACATGTATCATCCCAAGAGTTCACTAACTCTTTCCCTGTTTCCAGTAAACGGAGCTATGGTCATCTTATCTCTGTGACATGACTGGCAAGTTTCATAAGATGTAAATTCAAACTAATTTAAATATGCATCTAATATATAACTTCAGCTAGTCGGGTCACATTGACATGACCTTGTCTACAATACCTCAAGAAGATTCGTTCAGTTCTGAACTCTTCCTCTTGTGTGTGTTCCGTATACTAAAGAACTGTAGTTTGATTTAGAACATCAATGCTTTTAGATAACGTGCCTGAACCGATCAACTTTTGATATAGGAAATGTTCAAAACATTATCCAACTATACAAAATTTTATCATTTCTTTACTAATAAAGAGATTGATATGATTTTGTATATCAGGTTCGGTATCTAATAACATTCGTTCAGAATCAATGTATTCTGGTAATACAGGGTGACAGTGACCAACAGACTTGGCTGCAACACTTGCCCCGTTTTCTGTCTCATGAAACTTATCACCCGTTCTCAGTTTTTCTACCTTTTTGTAGCCCTATGTAACAGATTACATATCTGGTATCCTGATCCGGTATCATATACCCAGGATGCGGAGGATACTGAGAAACAGTTCTTTGTAATGAACACACCCGAAGATGATGCATCAGCATGCACTCTCTTCGTTTGGGCGGCACGGGAATTCTGGTATTCCCCAATTTCCTGCTCTGTCTTATAACAATTATAAGGTGGAGCGGGACCAACGTTCCCCAGCTTAGTATAACAAGCGGGTTCGGTCAATATTCCGTATTATTATCTTGATTAAGGCGTGATATGGTCGCTACCTGGAGAGAGAAAGAAGAAAACACTCAGCGTGCGCTCTTGCAAGAATAGATTGGTTTTTATTTTATCTAATCAGGATGGCTCCCACTGCTTTTTATCAAATCTTCCTTCAAACCCTAAAAGGAAAGACTAGCCGGGATTAATTACAAACTACAAGTTCGCCAATCTTTCAGCCAGGCCAGTATCGGTACTTTGAGGGAGGTCCCCCGTGCTTTCGCACGAACCTAATTAATGTAAACCTCGTTTTCCCAGAGGCGTAACCCCGTTGACACCTTTCTAGACACCTAATTGATCGGCTAATTGTAAGATGTAAAACTCTCCCAGGAGTAACAATTACTCGCAGCGGGTATCGGGATCCAACTATCTCATAGAAGGTATGCAATCTCATTGCAAATTTCAACACTTGAAATTCTCGATAATGTTTTGCCCCTAGCGTCCTATGACCTTGACGGAGGCCAAACTACCCATAGTCCGCTAGTCAAGTTCAACCCGTCATTTCCTGATTGAATTAAACACACCCGCACGACCCTTGACGGAGGCCAAACAACGCCGTACGAATACCCTAATCCAATCGCATCATATGCAAGCAGATAAGCACTAGTTAGCTACCGTACACTACGCCTTGACGGAGGCCAAACAACCGCAGCACGAAAACTAACTAGTACTTATCTGAAATGACGGAGGGCTACGACAGGTTTTTCTGAAAACCTATTGCGTAATGAACTTGATATCGTTGTAGAATCAAATGATTTTAAAATGGACTGCTTTTGAGGCTTTTCTAGTTTTGCTAAAGGAGTCACTCCCGGTGAAGGGATCGTCGGTCCTTTCCTCGTCGAATGAGGTGCGGGATATATCATATATATCACTGTGCAAAGCAAAAACTCTTAAAAGCAATCAAAAGACAAACCGAGTGTGTAGCATCTGCCAGTTATTGCTAAAGGAGTCACTCCCGGTGAAGGGATCTCGGTCCTTTCCTCATCGAATAAGGTGCAGGATATATCACATATACCTCTGTGCAAAGCAAGAACTGTAGCTACCTGTTTTATTTTGAAATTCGGTTCTACAACATCTTAGGTTTCTTTTATTTCATTAATCATATTAATGAAGTCCCATCATTTAAGTTACCTAAACATCACAGATAAATACGACGTACACTTATGCCATCCGCATTCGCCTCGATGTCCCCTCGTGCACCGTTAGGTTAGGTAACTAACGGCAGAGCAGGGCAGGGCTAGCGCGGGTGTAAAACATAAGTAACCCCTATATAATATATCATATATACTATATAAAGTATCCATCACAGAACATATCACATGATTACATCACAGATATCGCAGCAGAAAAAACATATGAAATATTGGATATACTAGGACGTCCGTGTTTTCAATACGAGCCAGTATAAAACACGGATTCCACGGTCGTGATGAATAGCCAAACCCACACCCTTAGACCCCTACGAGAGCGGCAAGCAACCCTACCAATTCTAGAGTTAGGAGACCCGGACTCGACTCCTCGAGTTGGTGTCCCACTGGACCCCAGAACCCAGTTACTTGTGCTCCCCTCCTTCGGTCTATCCTAGTACGGAAAAGTAAATAATATACAAAAGGTGACATCTTCCGCAACCTGGAAGTGCCCCAATAAAAGAATATTACAAACAAGTTTTTACATGAATGAAAATGAAAAACACTCATCTCACATAAAAAACCCCGGCTATTCAAGCACGACGATCCAATATAACATATCCAGCAACACATAACATCACATGTCATCAACGTAAGTAAACATGCGTATCCCAATTGTCGTTGACATATAGCAACGAAACCGGCGATATCACATATTACACTTACGGTCACAGAAAAGAAAGTGTAAAACTACAACAGTTGGAATCCGCAACCTACATAGACATCGCATGCCTAATCAAATGAATTCCTTAGACATCGCATGCCTAACAATTATAAACCCCGCATTTTAGTCTCATTATCGAAAACACTTTTCAATATCAAGTCGGGTAATTCAACAAGATTCCCGACATCCTGATCGAATGCTCGTCGCAAACTTTAGTAGGCGGCCGCACCCCCGATGCCGTCGACGAAGTGCACCAAGGCGGAACACCACTGCCGCGAGCACCCGAACGGATGCTTTCGGCGACGGGGTTCTCCTACAGTCACTTGGTCGGGGCTATGGGGCGAGGCTGTCTATTAAGTTTACCCGGCGAGTATCCGCGTACGCTACGTGATTGCGACGGACTTTTGATCACATCAAAATTCCGTGGCAACCGATCAAGTGAGACTAAAGTGCTATGTTTATAACATTCATTCAGTTATCTCATAACTTATTGTGAATTCCAATTATTGTATCACATTCCGGATAAATAGAAAATGATAAACTTTCCGATCGAACATGCAAACACCCAAGTTTTCCCGACACAGTCCAACACATGAAATAAGTCTAACAACATTCAGTTCGTGCCTCAGTACCAACGGTCCAGCCGTAGAAGGGTCAAGCCAACGCCTCACATGTGGCACGCCGTACTGCCCCAAACCCGAAGGTTCAAAGGGCAGTTCAAGACGGTCACATAATCGAGTTAAGGTTTGTCGTCTTCTAGAGGGTCCATCGCGTTACTTGCACTACTTAGAACGTCGTTAAACTACGGAAAAATCCAACACTTGGAAATTTCCCGACAGGGGAAAAGTTGGGTATTTATATCCGGTCGAACTTTTTAACATATTCTAAAATTATCCGGAAAACACATAGACAAAGCTTGATAATCCGATCGAATATACGAAACCCCAAAGCAACTCAGAATATTCAACTCTTGAATAAATATTAAAAATTCCCAGAAAATCCAGCACCTGAAAACATGAATTACTGTGCAAAAATTATGGGGCAATGTGACAATACGACCGCGGAACTGCCGCAGAAGCCTTGCTTCTGCCGTGGTTCCGCTGCACTTTAGAGGCATCTTTGGGTAATTTTTGCACCGTAATTCTTAGAATTCCCTGCTGAATTTTTTAAGAATTTTTAATCTGGAAAAAACCACTTTTTCAGAAAAAGTCCAGAGAGCACGAAATTTTAGGGTTTCGGGTTCGATCGGGTTTCAAACTTCGTCTACGCATCGCCTAAGGCTCTAGCTAGGCTCTGATACCACTGTAGGGTTCCTAAACACTCTCAAGAGGTCTCACAAGGCATCAACCATGCCAATTTCAAATTTTACGGTGCCGAGAAACCCTAGACTACGGATCGTTAACTAGATATTTTAGGCGAAAGATGCAACTAGTAAACTACTTTACTAAGAGAACGGAAATACAACCTTTGTAGATCCGGTCCTCCACCTCCATAGCTCCGCAATGAAGTCTCCTCGCTGTCCAAATGGAAACCCGGGCTCTAGCGTCGGCTTCATCGGAGAAATGGGCGGGCAAGGTCGTCGGCTTCGTGCCGAAGATGATCTACGTCGAGGCATCACTAGATCAAGCTCCCACTTCACGAAGTGATGAAACTTGTGAAGAAAACACACTCTACTACTTGGCAAGAGGTAGAGGATGAAGAAATAGGAAGTGGGTTCACTTTAGAATTGGATTTCTCACTCATTTTCAAGAGTTGCCATTGATGGAACAAGGTTCTTCATCTTGAAGATGAAGAAGAAGAAGAAGAAAAAGTTATGATAAGTTAATTCCAAAAAGAAAATTAAAAGAATACTTATCATAACCAAACCATGGTCAAGTGTAGAGAATAAATCATGGTTAGTGGGAATGGTTAGGGTTAAGCATGAGACAAAATGGTGACTATGGTCAAAGCTTCATGAAGCTTCAACTAGAAAACAAAGTTAGCCACCATTTTCTCTTAATGCTTATCACTTTCCAAATGAATAACTAAATAAGATAAATGAAAAAGAAAACAAAACCCTAACCATTCATATAACCATGGTTTAATCTTTACACAAACTCAAGTGAGCAAGTATCATCAAACATGATACAAACTTTTGTACAAAAGTATATCACATATACAATGTGCACAATCCAAGTCAGAAAATCCATTTAAAGTGAACCAATACTAGTTAATGCAAAGAAATATATCAAATATATAATTATGCATTAAATCATTAAATCAACACTTGATTTAACGATCCGGTCATAACGCATATAACCGACTAGTATCCAATGTATCGGCTTATCGAATCAACCCTCGATTCGATAACTAGGTTATATCGCATATAACCATTCGATACATTCATCGCGAGAATAGAATACGGTATCACATACACGCATTATTCTCGGTCCCGCACATATCTCATATGCGCTCCTATTTCGTTTCGCTTGAGCCAGGAAACCTCTGTATAGGACTCTAAAGACTCGTCAATACGCCGGCAGCAGATGATGATCATATCAAACACCCGCAAGCCGCAAGCGGTCTGCTAAACGTAACGGCCACCCGGGTATTGAGCGATCAGAAGATCGACGAGCAAGCCCGCTCACACTCCAGTGAATCCAACCAGTAACACTACCGTACAGTCCGGTCTGATCGTCCGATATGTCGCATATCTCGCCTAGGGGTGGTAAACGTCAGACCCCAATAGCTCGATAAGTCGTGTCAATATGAGGTCTATAACAGTTCGAGAAACTACTGGTAACACTTACCAGTAAATCTCAGCAACCCTGGCCAGGGATTTTCGGTTATAGCCAATCGAACACAGCGCAACATCAACTCCCTATACCGGGAGAGACGAATCCCCTCCTATCGCTCATTGTCTCCATGTGATTCGGGAATGTACCCAAAAACCACCATTTTGCACGCCCTCTTGGACGTGGTAAGATGAAAATCAAAGCACAGTGGGAACCACACAAGACTCTATGACGATCTCGGGTCAACAGACTACTCTGTACCAGTGTCACCAGAGAACTGCCATCTGACGTAAGGTATAATACCATCTGGGAGTTCTCGGCGAGTCCGTCCAGTGTACCCAGTCTCCACTGAGCACCCGTATATTATCTCTGATGTCAAACACCAATGGATATGGGATCATCCATCGCCCATCTGTATGGGTTGAGAAGGTATACGCTAGTCTACTCTGGTATATCGATGCCCCGTCTCGATACACCCACGACTAGGGACTTTGAAGGATGTACTTATGGACTACCATGTCCCCACTAGTATGATCCGCATCATAGTCCAGGTAGTCAAGTACACATCCTAGGGGCTTTACCAACATGTAACAGAGAGACAATCAGTATACACTTTAAGGTAAAGAGTAACCAGATAGCATACTATCATGTCGAGCAAGAAAGTCCTCCCTATATATGTCCAAGCATCCACTACAATATACATCCTATGTATAGTAATGGCTTCTAGGGCATACATATAACTAACAAGAATGTCATCCACGTACAAGACGAGGAATACCACAGTTCTCCCTACAATCTTACTGTAAATGCATGGTTCATCTGGGTTTTTGATAAAGTCGAATTCTTTGACAGTATCATCAAAGCAGATGTTCCAACTCCGCGATGCCTGCTTAAGTCCATAAATGGACTTGAGCAACTTGCACACTCTATCGCTGCTCCCACTCTGAATGAATCCCTCCGGCTGATCCATATAGACGCACTCTTCCAAATTTCCTTTTAGGAAAGCCGTCTTTACGTCCATCTGCCAGATTTCATAATCGTGGAAGGCAGCAATGGCAAGAAGGATCCGAATGGATTTCAGCATAGCCACTGGAGAAAAGGTCTCCTCATACTCCAAACCAGGTCTTTGACGAAAACCTTTTGCAACAAGTCTAGCTTTATAGGTCTCAACCTGCCCATCTACACCAATCTTCTTTCTGAAGATCCATTTGCATCCTACGGGTTTCACCCCTTCTGGAGAAAAGTCCAAAGTCCAAACTTTGTTGGTGCACATGGACTCCATCTCGGCCCGCCTTGCATCCAGCCATTTTACCGAGTCGCCGCTCTGAATGGCTTGCTGGAAGCTAGTAGGCTCACCATAATCCATGGTGCAATCCTCTCTATCCCCGTCTATGAGAAAACCGTAGTATCTCTCGGGCGGATGAGACTGCCTACTACTCCTGCGGAGTAGCGCTGGGATGTACGGTTCTCTTGAAACCTCTGGTTCTTCAAAGCTTTCAGTAATAGCTTGTGGTTCTGGAATCTCTTCCAGTTCTACTACGCTCCCACTTGCTTCTTTTTCAAAAAACTGATGTTCTAGAAAGTGGGCATGACGAGAAACAAAAACCTTTTGTTCCTCTGCGTAATAGAATAAATACCCCCTGGAGTTCTTTGGGTATCCCACAAACTTACACAGTACTGAGCGTGCCTCGAGCTTGTCCGCATGCTGCTTTTTTACAAAAGCTGGACATCCCCATATCTTCAGATACTTAAGACAGGGTTTCTTCCCACACCACATCTGATATGATGTGGTAGGCACAGTCTTGGAGGGAACCTTGTTCAAAAGATATGCAGCTGATTCTAGTGCATAACCCCAGAAGGATCGCGGCAACTCAGCCTTACTCATCATGGATCGAACCATATCCAATAGGGTTCGATTCTGCCTTTCCGATACACCGTTGTGTTGTGGTGTGTATGGAGGAGTAAACTGAGAGAGAATTCCATTCTCTTTTAAGTAGCCCAGAAACTCGGCACTCAAGTATTCACCACCTCGATCAGATCTCAGTGTCTTGATACTTTTGCCTGTTTGTTTTTCAACTTCATTCTTGTATTCCTGAAATTTCTCAAAGGCCTCGGATTTGTGCTTCATCAAGAAGACATGCCCATACCTAGCGAAATCATCTGTGAAAGTAATGAAGTATGAATAACTACTTCGGGCATGTGTAGACATTGGACCACACACATCACTGTGTATGAGTCCAAAGAGCTCTCTTGCTCTTTCTTCGTGTCCAGTGAACGGAGTCTTTGTCATCTTTCCCATGAGACAAGATTCACAAGTGGCATAAGACTGGTACTCGAACGGATCCAAGTATCCTTCTTTATGTAACTTTGTCAACCGTGTCTCATTAATGTGACCCAGTCTACAATGCTATAAAAAAGCCTGATTTAATTCTGGAGACTTTCTTTTAAGTGTGTTCTGGACACTAAAGACCTGAGCTTGATTCAAAATGTATATACCGTATTTCAATGTACCTGACCCAATCAGCACTTGATTTAGGTGGATGTTTACTACATCGCTTACAAAAGTAAAATCATATCCTTCCTTAGAAAGTAAGGATACAGATATGATGTTACAAGTTTCACCTGGTACATAAAAACAGTCACGCAGAATCAATATCTGCCCAGTTGTCAGTCCTAGATGATATTCCCCTACGGATTCAGCATACATGCTCATTCCGTTAGCAACCCTGAGAGTCATATCACCTTTCCTGAAAACCCTACGGTTTCTCAAAGCCTGTAACGAATTACAGATATGAGATTCTGATCCGGTATCCAATAGCCAGGAAGTAGGGTTAACTGACATACAGTTCTCCATTACAAACACACCCAAAGCCGAAGCCACAACATGCTTCGAATTCTGGCTACTGGCTTTACAAGCCCTACAATCCTTCTGCCCATGTTCATTCCTGTAACAATAGGAACATCCCTCTTTTACTACATCTGTTCTTCAAACTTCTGCCCTTCCCTTTCTTTCTACTTCCTTAGTTTCCTTTAGGGTAGTAGGTAGAGACTGTTGAACTAAGTCAGCATCTGACCCGTTCTTCAACGTGGTCTTCAGGTCCGAGAGCTCAAAAAAGCTGGTCTCTGTAGGGACGTTGCCCCCTATAGATGACCCGATAGCCAACCTCGCTGGAAGCAATTCGTTTGAGGTCTCATATCTTGCGATACGAGATTGCTCTCTATATAAAACTTTGTTATGGAGGAAGATAGAAGCTGAGTCCATCTTCTCGTGCTGCCTCTGGTATATACCATCAATTGAGGCTAACACGAGGCACTTGGCTTTCGCACAGTCTTCTTCCGATGTCCTATGGATATGAATATCCGTGACAGGGGAAACTGGACCTGAGACGGCAGGGGTTGGATCAGTCAAGAGGTGTCCCAGCTTGTCATGGGAAATGGACATCTGGACAGATCTTTGCCAGTCATAACAGTCAGATTCAGTCATTTTATTATCTAGATGTAACCTAGGTGCGGTCACTGGGTCGCTGCAATTAAGAGAGAGAGAAGAAAACACTTAGCATGATGCTCTTGCAAGTTTAGATTGGTTTTTAGTTTATCTAAACAGGATGGCTCCCACTGTCTCTCGAATCCCTCCTCAAACCATAAAGGAAGAGCTAGTCAGGATCAATCTCACCGTATAATACTTGCTTAACCGTTCAGCCAGGCCAGTGTCGGTACTTCGAGGGAGGTTTTCCAACGCTTTCGCGAAGTTCCTTAATTAAGTAACCTCTTTTCCCTGTGGGCGTAGCCCCGCTAACGCCTTTCTAGACACCTACTTGGTTTATAGTATTGATCGTTAAGTGAGAAAGTTCCCGAGGAGTAGCATATACTCACAGTAGGATCAAGATCCAAATATCATCGCGTGATAAAACTGAAGGAATCCTACCAGAATCATCACACTCCAAATGGTATGCAGCGCTAGCAAGTTTCAGTACTTATGAAACTCCCGATGTGGATTTTTGCCCCATGCTCTTATGACCTTGACGAAGGCCAACATATCATAAGTCACATGTCAAGTTCTACCCGTCATTATCCAGGTTAATTTGAACCCACCCGTACATACCCTTGACGAAGGCCAAAATAGTAGTACGACTGTCCCAAACCAACGCATCTATCGATGCTACAGATAAATATTCAGCAGCTACCAATCACTATGCCTTGGCGAAGGTCAAAATACATAGCTTGAATACTACTGAATATTTAACCGAAATGACGGAGGGCTACGAATGGTTTTGGCGAAACCGTGAACGTAGTGAACTTGATATGATCGATGGAACGAGATAGCTTTTAAAAGGAGTGGTTCAAGCTCCGCGTTTAAAATGCTGGTTTTTGAAAAGAACCGAGTGGTTTTCAAAGTGTTCCAATGACTTTTACTTGGTTTATTTTCATGCATTAGTTCTTTTAATGCGTCCCATCATTTAATCTTACCATTGCAGAAAACAACCAAAATATGACGTACGCTTATGCCATTAGCATTCGCCACGGGGCCCCGTCATCACCCGTTAGGTTACTTAACTAACGACAGAGCGGGGGCTGGGCTAGCGCGGCTGAAAAACATAAGCAACGCCTAAATAGTTATCATATATAAATATATAGCAATGATAGACATTACAGATCACAGATGAACACTTTGGATATACTAGGAATCCGCGATTCGTTCGATCCTGCAACGAAAAACGAATTACACGGTCGCGATGAATAGCCAAACCCCACCGTAGACCCCTACGGGTGCGGCAAACTACCCGCCAAGTACCCGAAGCGAAGCAACCTCCCTCAACCCGTGAGTAGGCCACTCGGCAGTTCGAGATACCCGGTAGTTTGTGCACCCCTCCTTGGGTCTATCCTAGGAGCAAAAATAGCAAAAAGAAATTATACAATGACGGCTACAACCCCGACCCGGTTGTGCGGCCATACAAATAATATTACATTAATTTACAACTTTTACAATGAATGAAAGAAAAAGTAACACTCATCTCACACCCATTCCCGGCTATTCATCCGCGATAATCCACCGAGTTCATATACACAAACCATCAACATTACTGATCACAGATATGTATAACTCCCACTAATCGACGTATAGCGATTAGCGGACGTTCAATACATATATCACAACACAGATAATATCCATTAGCTAAAGTCTACGGAATATCGAACAAAATACGGATTTTTAACCACCCCAAAAGTCAATTTGCTCTCTGGAAAATCTGGGTGGAAAAAACATGCATTAAAAATCCCAAAACATCCAAACTAAAACACTGCACAAAACCCGATCCAGTGACGAGTCAAAACGGCGGCGGAACCGCGGTCGTTTGATCGAATCACTGGATCGTTTTTCTGCAGTGTTTTCACAAAACCCTGAGACGATTTTTGAAGTATGATTTTTTATTTTTAGAGCAGAAAAAAATCAACAGAAAGTTGAGGTTTTGCGGATGTGTTTTGCGACTTTTTTCCGATCGATGTTCTTAACACTTTGCTAACTTACTAGTTTATGTTTAGCTAGTCTCTGATACCACTGTAAGTCCACGTTGCTCACCCTGGTTCTTACGGGGAGGCGGACACGACGAAAAACAATGATTTTGGCCCAAGGCAACATGGACTAAAAGTCGGGATATTTGCTAAACTAGAAACTAGTAAACACTAAGAGGTTTTAACTACTATGCTTGTAGAAAGTATACCTCACGGAACCGGTCCTTCGGGTCTTCATTCCGCTGTCCCGCTCGTCCATCCAAGCTCCAAGCGTCGATCCGGACCTTGGGCACCTCCGCGGCCTTCTTGAGTCGAAGACGATCCACCCGAGAGTTGTACACTAAGCTCCGCCTCAAGCCAAGGCAACTAGGGCAAAGTGATTGCTAGTCAAGAAGCCCTAGAATGTGTAGAGGAGATGTATGGATGTATTTGTCTTTGTGGGATCTTTTTCTCTCAACACATGAGATCAAAAGATAAGATCAAGAGGAGGAGGAAGAAGGAGAAAGGTTAGCAACCATGGAGCTTTTCTTTTCTTCTCATTTGAGGAGAGAGAATGAGAAGAGAATAATGAAAAAGATTAAGCCAAATGAAATGAACCATGGTTGCAATAATACACAAGAATCATCCTTACTAATCCTATCATGAAAGAGTTGATGGCACATTGAATTGACCATTATCATAACTCAAGAATTAAAAAGAAAATAAAAGAAGAGTGTAGATTCCTCTTGAAAGTCAATGGTCAACACGGTCAACGGGTCAACAAAATCAAGAGGGGTCTAAGTGGTCAAATGGTCAATGCAATTAGCTATCACTAATCTATCACTAAAAGGATTAATAAACAATGTCTCCGACTCATAACGGTTTTGACCAAACGAATTGTCAAAGCCCTAATGAGTGTGCCACATTATGGTTTTGGCCGAACTATCTGCCAAAACCCTAATGGGGAACCTCTTCCTTCATCGCTCCTCAAAACTGCGCATACACACCTGCATCCGCATTCCGTAGAATGCGAATGCAGAGAAGACAAAACAAATCCATCTGTGCAATACTAGGATCTGGCTTAAACCAAAGCCCACTAGTATTGCCAGCCCGAACAGCATACGCACACGAGTGCACGTAAGTGATCGTAGCCCTGCCGTAAAACAATAAGGCCTCTACACGTTTCGCTCAGTGCAGGGAAACTCTCTGTGTAGGACTCTAAAGACTCGACACTATGCTGGCAGTGGGTTTAACCACAGACCGCAAGCAGCACTAGCTGTACGTAACGGTCCCCAGGTAGATGTCCATAAGAAGGCCGATGAGGTAAACCCATACGAACTCCTACTGAGCCTGTATATGACAATCTCCGTACAGTCCGGTCTGTTCTTCTGATACATCGTATGGCGGACCTAGGGGGCAGTTAACGTCAGTCCCTTAATAGCGGTACAAGTCGTGTCGGAGTGTAGCCCAGAACTCCCTGAGATAATACTGGAAACCTACCAGTATATCTCGCTTGCCCTGGCCAGGGACTACTTGTGTAATGGCTCTCCTAGACACAGCGCGATGTCAACCCCCAATACTGGGAGAGACGAATCCTGTCTAACCGTCACTGCCTCTAAGTGCTTCGGGACTGCACCCAACTACTACCTGTTTGCACGACTCCTTTGAGCCGTGGTAGGGTAGTAATCTAAGTACATTGGGAACACACTCGAGGCGAAGTGACAGTGTCAAGTCGGCGGATTAAGCTGTAATCATGTCACCTGGGAACTGATAACTGACGATAGGTATAATACCAACCAACAGTTCCCGACGAGTCATGTCCAGTGTACTCGTAACCTAACGAGCACCCGCATACTATCTCAAGTACGACGTACTGACGGCTGTGGGACAGACCGTCTCCCCCGTTGGGATAAGAAGCGCATACGCTAGTCTACTCCGGAGTATCGATGCCCTGTCTCGATAGTCCTACGACTAGGGACCTGTATAAGGATGTGCTTATGGATTACCCAGCCCCCACGAGTGTGAGCGCCATCACAACGCTGGTAATCAAGCAAAGATCCTAAGGGCTCTACTAATATGTATATAAGCGATATGCTAAAAGTGTTGGAGATAGTGCCCTCAGAGTCAATTATTGGATCACAGGCACGTGATTGCAATGATTGAGGGAGGACCTATCCCGGTAGAACAGTCTTACTCGAGATGATAGTATGCTATCTGGTTTATCTTTATCATCGTGTACTGCTTTAGGTGACCTGATATGTCGCTATTACACGTTGATAGAGCCCCTAGGATTCTTGCTTGACCACCAGCAGTATGAGGGCGATCATATAAGTGGGAGCTGGGGTCTATAAGCACATCCTTAAAAGGTCCCTAGTAGTGTGAGTTTCGAGACAGGGCATCGATACTCCAGAGTAGACTAGTGTATACAGTCGAGACCCCAACGAGGGGCGGTGGCCGGTCTCATAAGCCACTGGTGTCAGTTGGATCACCTAAGATGTATACAGGTGCTCATTGGGTTATGAGTACACCGGACAAGACTCGCCGGGAACATGCTAGTTGGTTTTATACCTGACGTCAGATAGCAGTTCCCTGGTGACATGTGTACAGGTTGGTTCATCGACCTGGGGATCGTCATTTGTCTCGTGTGAGTTCCCACTGTACTTTGATTACTACCCTACCACGCTCAAAGAAGACGTGCAAACAGGTTTTAGTTGGGTACAGTCCCGAGCCACATGGAGGCAGTGAGCGGATCTTCAGGGGTTCTTCTCTCCCGGTATTGGGGGTGAGGTCGCGCTGTGTCTAGGAGAGCCATTACACGAAGCCCTCGGCCGAGGCAGGAGATTTACTGGTAGGTATTCCAGTAGTATCTCAGGGTGTTCTGGGCTACACTCCAACACGACTTGTACCGCTTTTGGGGGTCTGACTTTACCAACCCCCTAAGCCCGCCATGCGATGCTCATAGACGAACGGACCGGACTGTACGGATATTGTCACTGACAGGCTCAGTAGGGTGTCAGGATGAGTTCGCTCATCGACGTCCCTTTTGGTCAGTACCTGGTAGCCCGTTACGTATTGGCTTATACCTCTGACGTGCTAGTGGTTAAATCCACAACCAAGGTGTTGACGAGTCTTTAGAGTCCCCCACATTCAGTTGCTCAAGTTTTCGGGCAAAACGTTGTAGAGGCCGTATGGAGATATGGCAGGGTTCGATCAGATACGTGCGGTATTGTACGGATCAGGATCGGACGGATAATACTAGCCGGCTTTGGTTTAAGCCGGATCCTAGTATGGTACAGTGTAGATTTTGTCTTATTGCATTTGTATTCGGTCGGAATACAAATGCGGGTGTGTATACACAGTATCGGGGTTTTTCCTGTAATTTATTACGGGACCAGTCTTCTGGAGTTGCCGGTTTGCATTCCGTTTCGGCCATTTTCATTTGTATCTTTCAATGGCCGAAGATTGGTGGAGGAGGGCTTATTTGCAATTGTGGAAATAAGCATTTGTGGAGGGTGGTGATTGCATATTGTTGTATAATGATAGCTCTTCTTTGACCTTGACTTCTATCCTCATCATGGCTTGACTTTTGTAGGACATGATTGTTGATGATGATGAAGGGTGAGGTTGGTGGAGTGTTGGTGTTTCTTTGTGATCATTTCTTCATATGATAACCATTCCTCTCTCTCTTGCATGATTAGTGTGTGGCTCCCTTCATTTTTGCCACTCTCATTTTTTCACTCCCACCTTGAGCCAAGGCCGGCCACATTGGCTAAGGGGCTGTCCAGATTTTTGTTGTTTTGGCTTTGTAAAATCCCACTAGTTCACTCTCCAAAAAGCTCACTTCATATCCTCCACCTATGGCAACTACCACAACCCCAAAATGAGACAAAAGAGCGCTACACATTCTACAGCAAACCTTGGGGACGTCGGCTCGCCAACTTCGTGCCCGAGTTGCCTCGGTATAGAGGCGGGAGCCCGTAAAAGAAGCCGGCGACGTGGTGCCCTTCCGGCGACGAGGTGGAGACCGGAGCTTCCGCGGGAGATCGGGACGACGACGAGAAGACCGGAGGACACGGATCAGTCGGTATATCTCTCTTCCCCATCTTGTAGTTAGCTAAGATTAGTTAATGGTTCGATCCGGGTTTTAGTGCGCGGTGGTGCCGATTCAAGAAAAATTAAAGTTAACCATCGCTTCCGCATTTGGCCTCGGGATGGAGGTCGGGGCGCCGCCGTGCACTTACAGTGGTATCAGAGCCTCGCTATTAACATAGTCTAGCTTTATCTAATGTGTTTTACATTTCCGATCGAACAATTTTCCAAAAGCCGTATTTTTCTTCACATCAGTTTCTGTCAAAAATTTTTGATGTCCAAAAATTTTTCAGGTTGTCTCAGAATGATGTGCAGGGAATTCTAGGAGTTCTGGGAAAATTTGGTCTCGTGAACAGTCTAAACGACCGCGGAACCGCGGCCAAACCCATGATTGGGCCGCGGTTCCGCCGCGACTTGATCTGTTCAGTGTACCAAAATTTTCCAAAAAGCTCCTGACTTGGAAATAGGGGTTTTGGAATATTAATTTTGGGCCCAGAATTTCTTGATGTGCTACAGTAGTACTTGGGGCCCACTTGTTATAATTTGATCGAGCGGATATTTTAAACACATTAGTTTACAGTATTTACATTATATCTGCGACCGTGAATGTCACTTGATCGGTAAATCCTGTCTAACTGCTATAGCCCGGTTAGACGGATTTGCGAACGTGACTTTCACGTTGATGTTCTGTGATTTTACTGTGATGTTGCGGATTGGTCGTGGGGGATAGCCTGGATGCAATGCTAGTACAGTTTTTGTTGTATTATGTACAGTTCATATTGCGGGGCGAGCGTCCGACATGTGGACTGCCGTCACTGCCTGTTTGTATAATTATTTTGGGTCACGACCAGGTTGCGGTCGATGTACCCGTTGTATGTATATTTTACTTTCTGTACTAGGATTACCCCGCGGAGGGGTTCACGGATAGCTGGGTTCTAGAGGGCAACAAGCCCGCATCTCATGGCATTGAGACAGAGGGGGGCTTCACTCTAAGATTGGCGGGCTATTCGCCGCACTCGTAGGGGGTACAGGTTGACCCAGGAGGGGTACCCAAGTTACCGGATTCCGTGAAGTGCTGGGTGGTCCATTCACGTTGCTGAAGGGGGCTGCCTCGTTTCACGTTTTGGCGGGTAACTTGCCGCGCCCGTAGGGGTCTACGGTTTTCATTGCATAGGCAATCCACACAACCAGGGGAACGTCGGGTTTCAGTAGTGGCTCTGTGAAACCCGGGGATCCCAGATATCTGTATTGTTTCTGTGATGCTGTACATTTCTGTGATGTTGCATTTTATCACGCCTTGAGCGAAATATTATATATTGGTATATATATTAATAGATGTTGTATATGTTTTTGCATCCGCGCTAGTCCAGTCCCCGCTCTGTCGTTAGTTAGCTAACTTAACGGGTAATGACGGGACCCAGTGGCGAATGCGGATGGCATATACGTACATCAGTATATTTTCGTTCTTTTTGGTGTGATCAATTGATGGGACTGCATTGATTCGGATCAATGCAAGTTAAAAACAAACCTAATCTGATGTTGTTGGAACACTTTTCAAAAAGCTGTTATTGCAAGGACGTTCACTTTTGTTTTGCATCGTGGTATTCAGTTGGAATATCCGGCTCCTCAGTCGACGAGGCAAGGGCCGAGATCCCTTCACCGGGAGTGACCCCTTGGACAAAAAGTTTGCGTCCGGGCAATAACTTCACTATAGCCGTTTACTTTTGCTTTGCATCATGGTATTCAGTTGGAATATCCTGGACCTCATTCTACGGGGAAAGAGCCGAGATCCCTTCACCGGGAGTGACCTCTTTAGCGAAGGTTTTCGTCACTATATTTTTTAAAGCTATCCGGTTCCTTCAACGATATCAAGTTCATTACGTTAAAGGTTTTCGCCAGAAACCATTCGTAGCCCTCCATCATTTCAGTTAAATATTCGGTAGTATTCAAGCTATGTATTTTGACCTCACGCCAAGGCATAGTGTTTGGTAGCTTCCGGGTATTTATCTGTTGCATAGATAGATGCGTTGGTTTGGGGCAGTCGTACTACTATTTTGGCCTATGTCAAGGGTATGTACGGGTGGGTTCAAATTAACCTGGACAATGATGGGTAGAACTTGACATGTGACTTATGATATTTTGACCTCACGCCAAGGTCATAAGCGCATGGGGCAAAAATCACATCGGGAGTTTCAAAAGAACTGAAACTTGCCAGATATGCGCATACGTTCTGGAGAGTGATAGCGTGAGCGGATTCCGTCACGTTATCATGCGATGATAGTTGGATCCCGATTCCTGCTGATGGTTGGTTTACTCCTCGGGTGATCCCGAAAAATTCTTCTTTTGGGTTTGGAGGAGAATTTGACGGTACAGTGGGGGGTTTCCAGATTAGATAAATTAGTAACCATTCAGATCTAGGTTAGAGTGCACGCTGAGTGTTTCTTTTCTCTCTCTCTTTGGCAGCGACCATTGACCCGACCCTAAGACTATGACTCAGAGACCAAAATTGACCGAACCTTCTTAAACACTGGCTTTTGGATTGTCAGAGTTGCAGACCTCATTGCCACTCCTACTTTTACCCTTTTCTCCAGGACACCCCGTATTACTACGAACGTCCACTTCCATTGGAAAAAACCATCGTATGGTTATATACGAACTCGAAGAGATTAATTCGAGGATGGTTTCCGGATCTGGAGAAAACGAATAGGACTATTCAGTTGTCTTTTCCTTTTACCTTCTCTCAGGCTGCGAGTACTCCTTGGTTTAGGAGATAGTACACCTATTACGAAAATTGGATAGTCTTCTTCCAAACCTTAGGCTGGTGCCGAACGATGGGGAATGAAGAAAACCAATTAGCATAACAATGGTGTGCAGAAGGTATTAAGTTAAGACAAAGCAAGGGATTAGTAAGAGGGCAAAGTAAATTGCAACTGATATTCACGACCAAACCAGGTATTTCATTACCACTCCCACTTCACCTTTGTATTTCTCCAGGACACTCCGTATCACTACGAAGATCCACAGTTTATTGGATAATCCATCGTATGGTTATATACGAATTCGAAAGGAACATGTTCCAGTTCTGGGATGGATTCTGGTTCAGGAGAAATAGGAATAAGGTTTATTCGGTTGTCTTTTATCTTCACCTTCTCTCGCATTGCGAGTGCTCCTAGGATTAGGACAGTACACCCATTATGCTTATTGGATAGTCTTCTTCCAAACCATAGGCTGGTGCCGAACGCTAGGGAAGGAAGAAAACCATTTGGCCTAAGGGGTGTGCAGAAGGTAATGACTAAAGACATATAAAAGGATTTGGAAAGGTGGCAAAGAATTATACGGTTACAGTCGTGAATCTGGAAGAGGCATTACTAGGAATACCGGGATACCCCGTCGAAACATTTCAATGTTTCAGTTTCACTGTGTACTGTTAAAGGAAAACTGATTTCCCAATTTGTCCTTACTCCAGGGTATGTATTTACCATGTATGATTCTTACATTTGTATGGTTTTACAGATGTTTAGTGGGAGTAAGTTATTGGGAATTGGGTGATCATCCTCATTATATCGGGATTCGTTGTAATCGGTGATATTTGAGGAAGTCACCTGGGTTGTTTGCCAGTCGGCAAGTATTTGGTTTTGAATATCCGCTGTTATGCACCAATTTCAAATCGATACATCTGTACGTCTATTTTTATAGAGTGAGATATATCTTTTTGAAATTATGTCTGTGACATTTACCTATATCAGTGGATGGTTAGGTAAAGAGCATTAAACAGCGGTGTAATTCTTCTTAACCATGAGTACAGTTTTCAACCTACGACACACAGTGAATGAGTTATCAGACTCAAGAGACTTATACAGAGTATTGTATGTTGTCCAGGGTCCATCAGGACAGAGGGGTTGGTCCTCGTACTATATTCGGTTTGCTTTTGAGTTCTCTAGTTCTTAGACAGGTGTTTTCGTGGAAACACAGGGTCCGAATTTTGAGAAGTTATAGGTATTTGAATAAAGTAGAGAACCAAGTATTGCAAGTATCGGGATTCTTCAAGGTGATCGAAGATGTAGATACTTGTGTATGGTATTCAGTTGATAGTAATGATTAAGAGAACTTGCTTCTCTTTCAGGTTACTCATAATTGGAAGCATTCCTAAGTTGAGTAACGCTGATCGGCCCCCTTCCATTTAGTTGACATGCACTGGAGACAGCTGCATGATTTGAATCTGGTTCAATTAAATCAATGCCTCTGGTTCTATATTTGATATAGAACAGTTCATATCTTAACGACGTTAAGGTATGGGGAGTTGTCTGGCTTATAATTAAAACCAGACTCTGGATAACTCAAGGAACGCTTCTGTAATGGCTGTATGTGGGTTGACCCAGGCTACGACGAGGGTTGACTTTCTACCATCTGGAAGAACAATAGCGATATTGTTCTAGACTCACCATAGTTTTAAATAAAAATGGATTTTTTCAGAAAACAGTAGTGGGAGTATGGTAGAACTGGAAGTGATTCCAGAACCACAAACGATTACTGAAGATTTGATAAGAACCTAAAGATTCAATCTGGTTTGACATTCCATTGGCCACTCCGCAGATAAGGTGGGTAACTTCAGGCACCTGAGAGGCACTCCGGTAGCCTCAAGGACGGTGACAGGGAAGTTCTTGTTTACCCACACTTGCCATTGCTGTTGTTCCAGGTTGCGAGACCCGGCGGGAGGATGAGTATAGCGTCGTTCTAAACTAGTTTTAGAAGTGTACGTGTATATGACTCTGCCAGAGGGTTGTCGTAGTCAGTGGGAGCAGCGGAAGCATTGGTGGACAGGTAGCTTATGTCTATTTATAGACTAAAGCAGATATAGCGGAGAAAGATCATCTATTTCTGACGTGACAGTCATAGGTTTGACTTCATCAGAATAGGGGATGGATCTGTTGAGAAGATAGTATGGTGTGATGTCCTGGTATTTGGATGACATACACAGAGTAGGAAGTGATATTCCTATACTACAATCGGTTATACTTTGGTCGTCACACAGTAGTTTCTCCACATGGGACTTGGACATTATATCAGACATACTGGTTCCTAGATCTATGGTTTTAGATCTAGATTTGGGTAGTTTCCCAATCAGGGTACTTAGACAGCATTCTAAGAGTATTTAGAAAGGACGACTCTGTAGGGTTCCTAGGCATACTAATGAGGTCTCACAAGGCATCAACCATGCCAATTTCAAATTTTACAAGTGCCGAGAAACCTTAATACGGATCGTTAACCAGAATTTTAAGCGAAAAATGAAACTAGTTAACAACTTAACTAATAGAAAAAGGCTACAACCTTTGTAGATCCGGTTCTCCACCTCCATGGCTCCGTGATGAAGTCCCCTCGCTGTCCATATCGGATCCCGGACTCTAGTGTCGGCTTCATCGGAGAAATGGACGGGCTAGGTCGTCAACATCGATGATCTACGTCGAGGCAACACTAGATCAAGCTCCAACTTCACCAAGTCAAGAAACTTGTGAAGAGAACACCCTATACTACTTGGTAAGAGGTAGAGGATGAAGAAATAGGAAGTGGGTTCACTTTAGAATTGGATTTCTCACACTTTTTCACTAGTTGCCATTGATGAAGGCAAGGTTTCTTCTTGAAGAAGAAGAAGAAGAAGATGAAAGAATATGATAAGTTATTTTAAAAATAAAATAATAGGAATACTTATCATACTCCAACCATGGTCAAGTGTAGAGAGTAAACTAGGGTTAGGTGAATGGTTAGGGTTAAGCATGAAGATAAAAATGGTGACTTAGTCTAAGCTTCTTGAAGCTTCAATATCAAACAAAGAAAGCCACCATTTTCTCTTTAGCATTTCCATAATAAATAAATAAATAAATAGATATGAAAATCAAAACCCTAACAATTAAATAACCATGGTTTAATCTTTACAAAAACTCAACTAAGCATGTATCATCAACCATGATACAATCAAGTGCACACAAAAATATATCACATATACAATGTGCACATTAAGTGAGAAAATCCTTTTAAAGTGAACCTATACTAGTTAATGCAAAGCAATATATCAAATATATAATTATACATTTAATCATTAAATCAACACTTGATTTAACGATCCGGTCATATCGCATAGGACCGACAAACATCCAATGTATCGGCTTATCGAATCAATCCTCGATTCGATAATTAGGTTATATCGCATACAACCAATCGATACTTTTATCGCGAGAATAAAATATGGTATCACATACACGCATTATTCTCGGTCCCGCACATATCTCATATGCGCTCCTATTTCGTTTCGCTTGAGCCAGGAAACCTCTGTGTAGGACTCTAAAGACTCGTCAATACGCCGGCAGCAGATGATGATCATATCAAACACCCATAAGCCACAAGCGGTCTGCTAAACGTAACGGCCACCCGGGTATTGAGCGATCAGAAGATCGACGAGCAAGCCCGCTCACACTCCTGTGAAACCAACCAGTAACACTTACCGTACAGTCCGGTCTCGTCGTCTGATATGTCAAATATATCGCCTAGGGGTGGTAAACTTCAGACCCCAATAGCTCGATAAGTCGTGTCGATATGAGGTCTATAACAGTTCGAGAAACTACTGATAACACTTACCAGTAAATCTCAGCAACCCTGGCGAGGGATTTCCGGTTATAGCCAATCGAACACAGCGCAACATCAACTCCCTATACCGGGAGAGACGAATCCTTTCCTATCGCTCATTGCCTCCATGTGATTTGGGACTGTACCCAAAAACCACCGTTTTGCACGCCCTCTTGGACGTGATAAGGTGGAAATCAAAGCACAGTGGGAATCACACAAGACTCTATGACGATCTCGGGTCAACAGACTACTCTGTACCAGTGTCACCAGAGAACTGCCATCTGACGTAAGGTATAATACCATCTGGGAGTTCTCGGCGAGTCCGTCCAGTGTACCCAGTCTTCACTGAGCACCCGTATATTATCTCTGATGTCAAACACCAATGGATATGGGATCATCCATTGCCCAACTATATGGGTCGAGAAGGTATACGCTAGTCTACTCTGGTATATCGATGCCCCGTCTCGATACACCCACGACTAGGGACCTTGAAGGATGTACTTATGGACTACCATGTCCCCACTAGTATGATCTGCATCATAGTCCAGGTAGTCAAGTACACATCCTAAGGGCTTTACCAACATGTAACAGAGAGACAATCAGTATACACGTTAAGGTAAAGTGTAACCAGATAGCATACTATCATGTCGAGCAAGAAAGTCCTCCCTATATATGTCCAAGCATCCACTACAATATACGTCCTATGTATAGTAATGGCCTCTAGGGCATACATATAACTAACAATCTCCCACTTGCACTAGGGCCATCTAATAGCAGTGGTTGAAGTATCTCATACTCAACCATCACATAATAGTCTCTCTCTGGGAAAAGGCCTTTGTGAGTGGATCCGCCGTGTTGTCCTCTGAGTCTACTCTCCTAACCTTGATCCCTTAGGAGATCAACCATCTTCATGATCAGGTGATACTGCCTTAGAATATGTCTGGATCACTGATGGGACTGACGTTCCTTGGCATAAGCCACAACTCCATTGTCACATAATGGGAGGAACTAAGTTCATCTCATGAACAAATATACACCTAGACAGCCACTTTGGTAGCATCTTAAGTAGCGATGTATCCAGCCTTTATCGTCTAGTATGCAACGGTATCTAGCTTGGAACTTTTCCAACATACCGTCCCTTTACTGAGGGTAAAGACAATGCCTGTGACTGACATTCAGTCGTCCTTATCACCCTGGAACCTTTCCAGTGATTTTCCCCAGGATCAATTGAAACCGTCTCACTACAACTAGTGAGAATCCTAACATCCATTTAGATCTATCTCATAGATCCAAAATCCAGGATTTAGGAGGTATCATTTTGATCCTATGTGGAGAATCATTGTGACAAGCGGAGATTGATCAAGCGTAGCATAGGAAACTCCTTCGCTATCAAGAGTATGTCATCTACGTCCTCTACGAGGATCACCACCATACTCCCTACTTCCTTTTTGTATATACAAGGTTCATCTACCATTTTGATGAAGTCAAACTATTTGACTACTACATCAAAACAGATGTTCCAACTCCGCGATGCCTGCTTTATCACATAAACCATCTTGCACACGTTTCCACTGCTCCCACTGTCTTCGAAGCCCTCTGACTGTGTACTTACAGACTCTCTTTTCTGAATCATCATTTAAGAAAAGCAGTCATGACACCCAACCGCCAGATATCGTAGTCATGGTATGTAGCCGTGGCAAGTAGGATCTGGATGGACTTAAGCATAGATACTTGAAAAGGTTTCATCATTATCCACGACTGGTCAATGACGAAAAGTTTTAACAAGTCTAGCTTTGAAAGTCTCAACTTTTCCATCTACACCAAGTAATCTTCTCAAGATTTACTTGCTCCTGATGGGGATTTAACCCTTCAGATAAAGCAACTAAAGTCCATACTTTGTTGGTGTATAAGGATTCCATCTCAGATCACTAAGCATCCAGCCATTCTTACAGAGTCCCACTCCTGATGGCCAGCTCGAAACTAGTTGGGTCATCATCTCATGATGCAATCCTCGCTCCCACTGTCATCGAGAAACCGAAGTATCTCTCAGGTAGGTGAGGAACCCTACTAGATTGGCGGAGAGGTTGAGGTTCGTTGGTAACTATTGAATCCTTTGGTTCTTTCAAATTATAAGCTGTAGTTTGTATAGATGGAACATTTCCAGTTCTACATAACAGACCTTACCTCGAGCTTGTCCGGATTATGCTTTTCAGACATAGGCTGGACAACCCCAAATCTTAACTAACTTAAGAGATGGGCTCTTCCCTTATTATATCAAATATGAAGTGGTAGGCAACTGATTTGATTGGAACCCAATTCAATTGGTATGCAGCTTCTCAAGTGCATAACTCCCAAAAGGAAATAGGAAACACAGTAGTACTCATCATAGAGCACACCATATCACATAGGGTGCTATTGCTCCGCCCCGATATACCATCGTGCTATGGTGTATACGGAGGAGTAATGCTGAGAGAGAATCTCATTCTCCTTTAGAATAGTCCAGGATTTCCGTGCTCAGGTATTCTCCTCCTCGATCTCATCAAAGGACATAATACTTATACCCGTGTTTTGGTTTTCTACTTCTAAATCATATTCTGTGAATATCTCAAAAAGTTCGGACTTGTGTTTCAACAGGAACAGATGTCTGAATCTTGAGAGATTATCAGAGAATGTAACGAAGTACAAAGAACCAGTCCTGGCATATGTAGACAGGGGACCTTACATACATCAACATGTATCATCCCAAGAGTTTACTAACTCTTTCTCTGTTTCCAGTAAACAGAGCTATGGTCATCGTATCTTTGTGACATGACTGGCAAGTTTCATAAGATGTAAATTCAAACTGATTTAAATATGCATCTAAAATGTAACTTCAGCCAGTCGAATCGCATTGATATGACCTAGTCTACAATCCCTCAAGAAGGATTCGTTCATTTCTGAACTCTTCCTCTTGTGTGTGTTCCGTATACTAAAGAACTGTAGTTTGATTTAGAACATCAACGCTTTTAGATAACGTGCCTGATCCGATCAACTTTTGATATAGGAAATGTTCAAAACATTATCCAACAATACAAAATTTTATCATTTCTTTACTAATAAAGAGACTTATATGATTTTGTATATCAGGTTCGGTATCTAATAGCATTTGTTCAGAATCAATGTATTTGTAATACAAGGTGACAGTGACCAACAGACTTGGCTGCAACACTTGCCCCGTTTTCTGCCTCATGAAACTTATCACCCGTTCTTAGTTCTCTACCTTTCTGTTGCCCTATGTAACAGATTACATATCTGGGATCCTGATCTGGTATCACATACCCAGGACGTAGAGGATACAGAGAAACAGTTCTTTGTAATGAACACACCCGAAGATGATGCATCAGCATGCACTCTCTTCGTTTGGCTGGCACGGGAATTCTGGTAATCCCCTATTTCCTGCTCTGTCTTATAACAATTATAAGTTGGAGCGGGACCAACGTTCCCCAGCTCAGTATAACAAGCGGGTTCGGTCAATACATCTGTATTATTATCTTGATTAAGGCGTGATATGGTCGCTACCTGGAGAGAGAGAGAAGAAAACACTCAGCGTGCGCTCTGGCAAGAATAGATTGGTTATTATTTTATCTAATCAGGATGGCTCCCACTGTTTTTTATCAAATCTTCCTTCAAACCCTAAAAGTTCGCCAATCTTTCAGCCAGGCCGGTGTCGGTGCTTTGAGGGAGGTCCCCCGTGCTTTCGCACGAACCTAATTAATGTAAACCTCGTTTTCCCAGAGGCGTAACCCCGTTGACACCTTTCTAGACACCCACTTGATCGGCTAATTGTAATGTGTAAAACTCTCCCAGGAGTAACAATTACTCGCAGCGGGTATTGGGATCCAACTATCTTATAGAAGGTATGCAATCTCATTGCAAATTTCAACACTTGAAATTCCCGATAATATTTTGCCCCTAGCAGCTATATTGTTGGAGATAGTGCCCTCAGAGTCAATTATTGGATCACAGGCACGTGATTGCAATGATTGAGGGAGGACTTATCCCGGTAGGACAATCTTACTCGAGATGATAGTATGCTATCTGGTTTATCTTTATCATCGTGTACTGCTTTAGGTGACCTGACATGTCGCTATTACATGTTGATAGAGCCCCTAGGATTCTTGCTTGACCACCAGCAGTATGAGGGCGATCATATAAGTGGGAGCTGGGGTCTATAAGCACATCCTTAAAAGGTCCCTAGTCGTGGGAGTTTCGAGACAGGGCATCGGTACTCCAGATTAGACTAGTGTATACAGTCGAGACCCCGACGAGGGGCGGTAGCCGGTCTCACAAGCCACTGGTGTCAGTTGGTTCACCTAAGATGTATACAGGTGCTCATTGGGTTATGAGTACACCGGACAGGACTCGCCGGGAACATGCTAGTTGGTCTTATACATGACGTCAGATAGCAGTTCCCTGGTGACATGTGTACAGGTTAGTTCATCGACCTGAGGATTGTCATTTGTCTCGTGTGAGTTTCCTCTGTACTTTGATTACTACCCTACCACGCTCAAAGGAGACGTGCAAACAGGTTTTAGTTGGGTACAGTCCCGAGCCATATGGAGGCAGTGAGCGTATCTTCAGGGGTTCGTCTCTCCCGGTATTGGGGGTGAGGTCGCGCTGTGTCTAGGAGAGCCATTACACGAAGTCCTTGGCCAAGGCAGGAGATTTACTGGTAGGTATTCCAGTAGTATCTCAGGGTGTTCAGGGCTACACTCCGACACGACTTGTACCGATTTTGGGGGTCTGACTTTTACCAACCCCCTAGGCCCGCCATGCGATGCTCATAGACGAACGGACCGGACTGTACGGATATTGTCACTGATAGGCTCAGTAGGGTGTCAGGCTGAGTTCGCTCACAGACGTCCCTTTTGGTCAATACCCGGTAGCCCGTTACGTATTGGCTTATACCTCTGACGTGCTAGTGGTTAAATCCACAACCAAGGTGTTGATGAGTCTTTAGAGTCCCCCACATTTAGTTACTCAAGCTTTCGGGCGAAAAGCTGTAGAGGCCGTATGGAGATATGGCAGGGTCCGATCAGATACGTGCGGTATTGCACGGATCAGGATCGGACGGTTTGTACTAGAGGCCGTATGGATATATGGCAGGGTTCGATCAGATACGTGCGGTATTGCACGGATCAGGATCGGACGGATATTACTAGCCGGCTTTGGTTTAAGCCGGATCCTAGTATAGTACAGTGTTGTTTTGTCTTATTGCATTTGTATTTCGGTCGGAATACAAATGCGGGCATGTATATGCAGTAGCGGGGTTTTCCTGTAATTTATTACAGGACCAGTTTTCTGGAGTTGCCAGTTTGCATTCAGTTCCGGCCAGTTTTCCTTTGTTCTTTCCCGGCCGGACTTTTAGATGGAGGGTGTTATTTGTAAGTTTGCAAATAACACATTGTGGAGGGGTTTCTTGCAAATGCATTGATGATGATGGCATCTTTTCTTTTCCACCATCATTTGATTCTCGTTACATCACTCACTTGCATTAATGGTGATTAGAATGGATTTGATTTAATGTGACATGGTTATCATTGCTTTGGATGTGGTCACCCTCCACCTTTTACTACACTCACCTCCCTCTAGTATTAGGTGATTACTCCAACATTTGTTTTGAGGGGGGCCGGCCACAATTTGAGAGAGGGGAGATGAGAGTGTTTTCATTTTTGGTGTGGTGGCATTATCATTCATCTCATATTCTTCTTGCTAGAAAATTGAAAGCACCAATTTTCTTAACCACCTCCTCCATCCTCCATGGCAACAAAAACCCCAAATGAGACATAGCCTCTACACTATATTCTACAGCGAATCTTGGGCACGTCGACTAGCCAGCTTCGTGCCCGAGTTGCCTCGGCATAGAGGTGGGAGCCCGTAAAAGATGTAGGCGATGTGGTGCACTTCCGGCGACGAGGTGGAGACAGGACATTCCGCGGAAGATCGGGACGACGACGAGAAGACCGGAGGACTTGGATCAGTCGGTATATCTCTCTTTCCCATCTTGTAGTTAGCTAGGAATAGTTAATGGCCCGATCCGGGTTTTAGTGCGCGGTGGTGCCGGTTTGCTAGTTTGCAAAATTTAAAGTTTCACGCTTCCGCACATTTGGCCTCGGGATGGAGGCTGGGGCGCCGCCGTGCACTTACAGTGGTATCAGAGACTCGCCATTAACATAGTCTAGTTTGTCTAATGTGTTTTACATTTCCGATCAAACAATTTTCCAAAAACCGTATTTTTCCTAGCATCAGTTTCTGTCGAAATTTTTTGGACTCCAAAATTTTTTCAACTGGTCTCAGAATACTGTGCAGGGAAGTAGGAGAGTTCTGGTAAAATTTGGTCGAGTGAACAGTCCAAACCACCGTGGAACCGTGGCCAAACCCATGCTTGGGCCGCGGTTCCGCTGCTAGTTTCACTGTTCATTTCCCCAAAATTTTCCATAATGCTCCTGAGTGGAAAATAGGGTTTCTCGAATATTATTTTTGGGCCCAGAATTTTTTGATGTGCTACAGTAGTACTTGGGGGCCCACTTGGTAATTTTTGATCGATCGGACATTTTAAATACATTATTTTACAGTATTTACATTATATCTGCGACCGTCAATGTCACTCGATCGGTAAATCCTGTCTAACTGCTATAGCCCGGTTAGACGGATTTGCGAACGTAACATTCACGTTGATGTTTTGTGATTTTGCTGTGATGTTGCGGATCGGTCGTGGGGGATAGCCTGGTTGCAATGCTAGTACGGTTTTTATTGTATTATGTACATTTGATATTGCGGGGCGAGCGTCCGACTTGTGGACTGCCGTCACTGCCTGTTTGTATTATTATTTTGGGGCACGACCAGGTTGCGGTCGATGTACCCGTTGTATGTATATTTTACTTTCTGTACTAGGATTACCCCGCGGAGGGGTGCACGGGTAGCCGGGTTCTAGAGGGCAACAGGCCCGCATCTCATGGCATTAAGACGGAGGAGGCTTCACTCTAGGATTGGCGGGCTGTTCGCCGCACTCGTAGGGGGTACAGGTTGACCCAGGAGGGGTGCCCAAGTTACCGGATTCCGTGAAGTGCTGGGTGGTCCATTCACGGTGCTGAAGGGGGATGCCTCACTTCAGGTTTTGGCGGGTAACTTGCCGCTCCCGTAGGGGTCTAGGATTTCATTGCATAGGCTATCCACACGACCAGGGGAACGTCAGGTTTCAGCGGCTCTGTGAAACCCGGAGATCCCAGATATCTGTATTGTTCTGTGATGCTGTACATTTCTGTGATGTTGCATTTTTTTTCACGCCTTGAGCGAAATATAATATATTGGTATATATATTAGTAGATGTTGTATATGTTTTGCATCAGCGCTAGTCCAGTCCCCGCTCTGTCGTTAGTTAGCTAACCTAACGGGTAATGACGAAACCCAGTGGCGAATGCGGATGGTATATACGTACATCAGTATATTTTCGTTCTTTGTGGTGTGGTCAATTGATGGGACTGCGTTGATTCGGATCAATGCAAGTTAAAACAAACCTAATTTGATGTTGTTGGAACACTTTTCAAAAAGCTGTTATTGCAAGGACGTTCACTTTTGTTTTGCATCGTGGTATTCAGTTGGAATATCCTGCTCCTCAGTCGACGAGGCAAGGGCCGAGATCCCTTCACCGGGAGTGACCCCTTGGACAAAAAGTTTGCGTCACGGCAATGACTTCACTATAGCCGATTACTTTTGCTTTGCACCGTGGTATTCAGTTGGAATACCCCGCACCTCATTCTACGGGGAAAGAGCCGAGATCCCTTCACCGGGAGTGACCTCTTTAGCGAAGGTTTTCGTTACTATATTTTCTAAAAAGCTATCCGTTCCTTCAACGATATCAAGTTCATTACGTTAAAGGTTTTCGCCAGAAACCATTCGTAGCCCTCCGTCATTTCAGACGGGTAGCACGTAGTATTCATGCTATGTTTGTTGATCTTCGTCAAGGCATAGTGTATGGTAGCTGCTTGTTGCCTTTCTGCTGCATAGATAGATGCGTTGGTTTGGAACAGTCGTATAGCCTTGTTGACCTTCGTCAAGGGCTTGTACGGGTGGGTTCAAATTAACCTGGACAATGACGGGTGGAACTTGACATATGATTTATGATTTGTTGACCTTCGTCAAGGTCATAAGAGCATGGGGTAAAAATCACATCGGGAGTTTCTAAAAAAACTGAAACTTGCCAGATATGCGCATACCTTCTGGAGTGTGATGATGTGAGCGGATTCCGTCACATTATCATGCGATGATAGTTGGATCCCGATTCCCACTGATGAGTTAGTTTACTCCTCGGGTGACCCCGACTAATTCTTCTTTCAGGTTTGGAGAAGAATTTGAGGTAACAGTGGAAGGTTTCCAGATTAGATAAATTGGTAACCATTCTGATCTAGGTTAGAGTGCACGCAGAGTATTTCTTTTCTCTCTCTCTTTGGCAGCGACCATTCACCCGACCCTAAGACTATGACTCAGTGACCAAAGTTGACCAAACCTTCTTAACACTGGCTTTTGGATTGTCAGAGTTGCAGACCTCATTACCACTCCTACTTTTACCCTTTTCTCCAGGACACCCCGTATTACTACGAACGTCCACTTCCATTGGACAAAACCATCGTATGGTTAGATACGAACTCGAAAGAATTTATTCGAGGATTGTTTCAGGTTCTGGAGGAAACGGATAGGACTATTCAGTTGTCTTTTCCTTTTACCTTCTCTCGGGTTGCGAGTACTCCTTGGTTTAGGAGATAGTACACCTATTACGCAAATTGGATAGTCTTCTTCCAAACCTTAGGCTGGTGCCGAACGGTGGGGAATGATGAAAACCAATTAGCATAACAATGGTGTGCAGAAGGTATTAAGTTAAGACAAAGCAAGAGATTAGTAAGAGGGCAAAGTAAATTGCAACTGATATTCATGACCAAACCAGGTATTTCATTACCACTCCCAAATCACCTTTGTATTTCTCCAGGACACTCCGTATCACTACGAAGATCCACAGTTTATTGGATACTCCATCGTATGGTTATATACGAACTCGAAAGGAACTTGTTCCAGTTCGGGGATGGATTCTGGTCTAGGAGAAATAGGAAGAAGACTTATTCAGGTGTCTTTTATCTTCACCTTCTCTCGCATTGCGAGTGCTCCTAGGATTAGGACAGTACACCCATTATGCTTATTGAATAGTCTTCTTCCAAACCATAGGCTGGTGCCGAACGGTAGGGAAGGAAGAAAACCATTTGGCCTAAAGGGTGTGCAGATGGTAATGACTAAAGACAAATAAAGGGATTCGGAGAGGTGGCAAAGAATTATACGGTTACAATCGTGAATCTGGAAGAGGCATTACTAGGAATACCGGGATACCCCGTCGAAACATTTCAATGTTTCAGTTTCACTGTGTACTGTTAAAGGAAAACCGATTTCCCAATTAGTCCTTACTCCAGGGTATGTATTTACCAGGGATGATTCTCACATCTGTATGGTTTTACAGATGATGAGTGGGAGTAGGTTAGTGGGAATTAGGTGATCATCCTCATTATATCGGGGTTCGTTGTAATCGGTGATATTTGAGGAAATCACCTGGGCTGTTTGCCGGTCGGCAATTATTCGGTTTTGAATATCCGCTGTTATGCACCAATTTCAAATCGACATATCTGTACGTCTATTTTCATAGAGTGAGATATATCTTTTTGAAATTATGTCTGTGACATTTACCTATATCAGTGGATGGTTAGGTAAGGAGCATTAAACAACGGTGTAATTCTTCTTAACCATAAGTACAGTTTTCAACCTACGACTCACAGTGATTGAGTTATCAGACTCAAGAGACTTATACGGAGTATTGTATGTTGTCCAGGGTCCATCAGGACAGAGGGGTTGGTCCTCGTACTATATTCGGTTTAATTATGACTTCTCTAGTTTTTAGACAAGTGTTTCGTGGAAACACAGGGTCCGAATTTTGAGAAGTTATAGGTATATGGATAAAGTAGAGAACCAGGTACTACAAGTATCGGGATTCTTCAGAGTGATCGAAGATGTAGATACTTGTCTATGGTATTCAGTTGATAGTAATGATTAAGAGAACTTGCTTCTCTTTCAGGTTACTCATAATTGGAAGCTTTCCTAAGTTGAGTAATGCTGATCGGCCTCCTTCCATTTAGTTGACATGCACTGGAGACAGCTGCATGATTTGAATCTGGTTCAATTAAATCAGTGCCTCTAGTTCTATATTGGATATAGAACAGTTCGTATCTTAACGATGTTAAGGTACGGGGAGTTGTCCGGCTTATGATTAAAACCAGACACTGGACAACTCAAGGCACGTTTCTGTAATGGCTGTTTGTGGGTTGACCCAGGCTATGACGAGGGTTGACTTTCTACCATCTGGAAGCTCAATAGCGATATTGATCTAGACTCGCCACAGTTTTATTAAAAATGTATTTTTTCAGAAAACAGTTGTGGGAGTATGGTAGAACTGTAAGTGATTCCAGAACCACAAACGATTACTGAAGATTTCATAAGAACCTAAAGATTAAATCTAGTTTGACATTCTATTGGCCACTCCGCAGATAAGGTGGGTAACTTCAGGCACCCGAGAGGTACTCCAGTAGCCTTAAGGACGGTGACAGGGAAGTTCTTGTTTACCCACACTTGCCATTGCTGTTGTTCCAGGTTGCGGGACCCGGCGGGAGGATGAATATAGCGTCGTTCTAAACTAGCTTTAGAAGTGTACGTGTATATGACTCTGCCAGAGGGTTGTCGTAGTCAGTAGGAGCAGCGGAAGCATTGGTGGACAGGCGGCTTATGTCTATTTATAGACTAAAGCAGATGTAGCGGAGATAGATCATCAATTTCTGATGTGACAGTCATAGGTTTGACTTCATCAGAATAGGGGATAGATCTGTTAAGAAGGTAGTAGGGTGTGATGTCCTGGTATTTGGATGACATACACAGAGTAGGAAGTGATATTCCTATACTACGATCGGTTATACTTTGGTCGTCACACAGTAGTTTCTCCACATGGGACTTGGACATTATATCAGACATACTGGTTACTAGATCTATGGTTTTAGATCTAGATTTGGGTGGTTTCCCAATATGGGTACTCAGACTGTTAGTTGTATGTATGCCCTAGAGGCCAGTATTGTACAGATGATGTATATTATATTGGATGCTTGGACATATATAGAGATGACTTTCTTGCTCGATATGATAGTATGCTATCTGGTTGCTCTTTATCTTAACATGTACACTTGTCTCTTTAAACTGTCTTATAGTTAAATGTTGGTAAAGCCCTTAGGATGTGTACTTGACTACCTGGACTATGATGAAGATCATACTAGTAGGGGCATGGTAGTCCATAGGTACATCCTTCAAGGTCCCTAGTCGTGGGTGTATCGAGACGGGGCATCGATATACCAGAGTAGACTAGCGTATACGCTTCTCGACCCATGAGATGGGCGATGGATGATCCCATATCCATTGGTGTTTGACATCAGAGATCGTATACGGGTGCTCAGTGGAGACTGGGTACACAGGACGGACTCGCCGAGAACTCCCAGATGGTATTATACCTCACGTCAGATGGCAGTTCTCAGGTGACACTTGTACAGGTTAGTCTGTAGACCCGAGATTGTCATAGAGTCTTATGTGATTCCCACTGTGCTTTGATCTCCACCTTACCACGTCCATGAGGGCGTGCAAAATGGTGGTCTTTGGGTATAGTCCCGAGTCACATGGAGGCAATGAGCGATAGGAGGGGTTTCGTCTCTCCCGGTATTGGGGGTTGATGTTGCGCTGTGCTCGATTGGCCGTAACAGGGAAGTCCCTGGCCAGGGCTGATCAGAGATTTGCTGGTAAGTGTTACCAGTAGTTTCTCGACCCGTTATGAGCCTCACATCGGCACGACTTATCGGTTATTGGGGTCTGACGTTTGCCACCCCTAGACTTGATATGCGACATATCAGACGAACAGACCGGACCGTACGGTAAATGTTACTGGTTGGATTCATAGGAGTGTGAGCGGGCTAGCTCGTCGATCTTCTGATCGCTCAATACCCGGATGGCCGTTACGTTTAGCAGACCGCTTGCGGCTTGTGGGTGCTTGATATGATCATCATCTGCTACCGGCGTATTGACGAGTCTTTAGAGTCCTACACAGAGGTTTCCTGGCTCAAGCGAAACGAAATAGGAGCGCATATGAGATATGTGCGGGACTGAGAATAATGCGTGTATGTGATACCGCATTTCATTCTCGCGATGAATGTTTCGATTGGTTGTATGCGATATGACCTAGTTATCGAATCATTGATTCGATAAATCGATACATTCGATACTAGTCGGTTATGTGCGACATGACCGGATCATTTAATCAAATGTTGATTTAATGATTTAATGTAAAATTATATTTGATATATTACTTTGCATTAACTAGTATTGGTTCACTTTAAATGGATTTTCTCACTTGAAGTTCACACATTGTATATGTGATATATTTTGTGTGCACTTGATTGTATCATGTTTGATGTTGCATGCTAACTTGTGTTTTGTGTAAAGATTAAACCATGGTTGTGTAATGATTATGGTTTTGATTTATTCACTCATTTATTTATCCATTCTTTATTTATGTTTAATTAGATAAAAGAAAACAAAATGGTTTTCTTTATCATGAAGCTTGTTGAAGCTTCATGAAGCTTTAACTAAAGAGACCATTTTGTCTTCATGCTTAACCCTAACCATTCCCACTTACCATGGTCTATTCTCTACACATAACCTTAGTTAGGATATGATAAGTATTGATTTATTTTCTTTTATGTAAATACATATATCATATTCTATCTTCATTCTCTCCTTCTTCTTCAAGAAAGAAAATAAGACTCCATCAATGGCAACTTGAGTTCTAAAGTGAGAAATCCAATTCTAAAGTGAACCCACCTCTTATTTCTTCATCCTCTACCTCTTGCCAAGTTGTTTTGGGTGTTTTCTTCCTAAGTTTCACAACTTGGTGAAGTTGGAGCTTGAACTTGTGATGCCTCGACGTAGATCTTCTTCGGCACGAAGCCGACGACCTTGCCCGCCCATTTCTCCGATGAAGCCGATGCTTGAGTCCGGGATTCGAGATGGACAGCGAGAGGACGACTACATGGAGCTAAGGAAGTGGATAACCGGATCTACAAAGGTTGTAGCTCTCTTCTTTTAGTTAAGATGTTAACTAGTTTACTGTTTCGCCTAAATTTCTAGTCGACGATCCGTATTAGGATTTCTCGGCACCCATAAAATTTGAAATTGGCATGGTTGATGCCTTGTGAGACCTCTATAGTGTGCCTAGGAACCCTACAGTGGTATCAGAGCCTAGCTAGAGCCTTAGGCGAAGAGTAGACGATGTTTGAAACCCGATCGAACCGAAACCCTAAAAGCCAAAATGCTCTCTGGAAATTTTCTGAAAATTTGGATTTTTGTCAGTTAAAAATATGCAGAAAAATAAGCAGGGTCTTAATTGAATTACTGTGAAATACGAGGGCCTAAATCGATTTTTCCACCGCGGAACCGCGGCACGAGCTAGGCATGTGCGGCGGTTCCGCGGCCGTACTGTCCCCTTGTTTGATGATTTCTGCACAGTAACTCATATAATTTAATGCTATATTTTCTGGGTATTTTTATTGTGACTCAACAGATGAGTATTCTGGGGTTGTATTGGGAATCAAAGATTCGATCGGATTTTCAAATTTTGTCTGTGTGGTTTTCCGGATAATTTTCGAATATGTTAAAAATTTCGACCGGATATAAATACCCAACTTTTCCCCTGCCGGAAAATTTCCAAGTGTTGGATTTTTCTGTGGTTTAAAGACGTTCTAAGTAGTGCAAGTAACGCGATGGTCCCTCTAGAAGACAACAAACCTTAACTCGATTATCTGACCGTCTTGAACTGCCCTTTGAACCTTCGGGTTTGGGGCAGTACGGCGTGCCACATGTGAGGCGTTGGCTTGACCCTTCTACGGCTGGACCGTTGGTACTGAGGCATGAAGTGAACGTCTTTGAACTTATTTCATGTGTTGAACGGTTTCGAGAAAACTTGGGTGTTCGAATGTTCGATCGGAAAGTTTGATATTTTCTATTTATCTGGAATGCGATACAATAATTGGAATTCCCAAACAGTTATGAGATAGCTGAATGAATGTTATAAATCTAGCGGTTTAGTCTCACTTGATATTGAAAAGAGTTTTCGGTAATGAGACTAAAATGCGGGGTTTATAATTGTTAGGCATGTGATGTCTAAGTATTTCATTTGATTAGGCATGCGATGTCTAATGAGGTTGCGGATTCCAATTGTTGTTGTTTTACACTTTCTTTTCTGTGACCGTAAGTGTAATATGTGATATCGCCGGTTTTGTTGCTATATGTCAACGACAATTGGGATGCGCATATTTACTTACGTTGATGACATGTGATGTTATGTGTTGTTGGATATGTTATATTGGATTGTCGTGTTTGAATAGCCGGGGGTTTTATGTGAGATGAGCGTTTTTCATTTTCATTCATGTAAAAACTTGTATGTAATATTCTTTTATTGGGACACTTCCAGGTTGCGGAAGTTGTCACCTTTTGTATATTATTTACTTTTCCGCATTAGGATAGACCCAAGGAGGGGAGCACAAGTAACCGGGTTCTAGGGTCCAGTGGGAGACCATCTCGAGGAGTCGAGTCCAGGTCTCGTAACCCTAGAATTGGTAGGGTTGCTTGCCGCTCTCGTAGGGGTCTAGGGGTGTGGGATTGGCTATTCATCACGACCGTGGAATCTGTGTTTTATACTGGCTCGTATTGAAAACACGGACGTCCTAGTATATCCAATGTTTCATATGGTTCTTCTGCTGCGGAAATCTGTGATGTGATCATGTGATGTTCTGTGATAGATACAGTATATAGTATATATGATATATTATATAGACGTTACATGTTTTGCATCCGCACTAGCCCTGCCCTGCTCTGTCGTTAGTTACCTAACCTAACGGTGCACGAGGGGACATCGAGGCGAATGCGGATGGCATAAGTGTACGTCGTATTTATCTGTGATGTTTTAGGTGACTTAAATGATGGGACTTCATTAATGTGATTAATGAAATAAAAGAAACCAAATAATGTTGTAGAATCAAATTTTAAAACAAAACAGGTAGCTACAGTTCTTGCTTTGCATAGTGGTGTATATGATATACCCTGCACCTTAATCGATGAGGAAAGGACCGAGATCCCTTTACCGGGAGTGACTCCTTTAGCAATAACTGGCAGATGCTATAAACTCGTTTTGACTTTTGATTGCTTCTATAGTTTCTGCATTGCACAGTGATATATATGATACATCCCGCACCTCATTCGACGAGGAAAGGGCCTACGATCTCTTCACCGGGAGTGACCCCTTTAGCAAAACTAGAAAAGCCTTAAAATCACTCCATTTCAAAACTTCATTTGATTCTACAACGATATCAAGTTCATTACGCAATTGGTTTTCAGAAAAACCTGTCGTAGCCCTCCGTCATTTCAGATAAGTTACATGTAGTATTCGTGCTACATTTGTTGGCTTTCGTCAAGGTGTAGTGTGCGGTAGCTATGTGCTGCTTATCTGCTGCATATGATGCGACTGGATTAGGGTAGTCGTACGGCTTTGTTGGCTTTCGTCAAGGGTCGTGCGGGTTGGTTTAATTCAGTCAAGAAATGTACGGGTTGAACTTGACTAGCGGGCTGTGGTTTGTTGGCTTTCGTCAAGATCATAGCACGCTAGGGGCAAAAGCATTATCGGGAATTTCAAGTGTTGAAATTTGCAATGAGATTGCATACCTTCTATGAGATAGTTGGATCCCGATACCCACTGCGAGTAAGAGTTACTCCTGGGAGAGTTTTACACATTACAATTAGCCGATCAAGTAGGTGTCTAGAAAGGTGTCAACGGGGTTACGCCTCTGGGAAAACGGGGTTTACATTAATTAGGTTCGTGCGAAAGCATGGGGGACCTCCCTCAAAGTACCGACACTGGCCTGGCTGAAAGATTGGCGAACTTGTAGTGTGTAATTAATCCCAGCTAGTCTTTCCTTTTAAGGTTTGAAGGAAGATTTGATAAAAACCAGTGGGAGCCATCCTGATTAGGTAAGATAATAACCAATCTGATCTTGCAAGAGCATACGCTAAAGTGTTTTCTTCTCTCTCTCTCCAGGTAGCGACCATGTCATGCCTTAATAAAGATAATAATATGGATGTATTGACCGAACCGGCATGTTATACTGTGCTGGGGAACGTTGGTTCCGTTCTTTCCTATAAGAGTTATAGGACTGAACAGGATATAGGGGAATACCAAGATTCCCATGCCACCCGAATGAAGAAAGTACATGATGATGCATTTTCTTCGGGTGTGTTCGTTACTGAGAACTGTTTCTCCATTTGCTCTACGTCCTGGATATTAGATACCGGGTCAGGATCCCATATATGTAATCAGTTATATGGGCTTAGGAAAGGTAGAGAACTTGGAGAAGGTGATAAAGACATTAGAGTCGGAAATGGCGCAATTGTTGCAGCTAAGACTGTCGGGGAATATCACCTTGCATTACCAACTGGTAATACATTGGTTCTGAACGAATGCTATTACATGCCGAACCTGATATGCAACATTATATCGGTTTCTTTGTTGAGTAAAGAGGGATATAATTTTGTATTACAGGATAATGTTATGAACATTTTCCGTAACCAAAAGTTGGTTGGATCAGGTACGTTGTGCAATGGCATTTATGTTCTAAATCAATCAACAGTTCTGAGCATAACAAACACACACAAGAGGAAGAGATCAGAACTGAACGAATCCTTCTTGTGGCATTGTAGACTGGGTCACATCAATGTGACACGACTGGCTAAGTTGCATAAGGATGGATATTTGAAACCATTCGAATTTTCATCTTATGACACTTGCCAGTCATGTCTCAAAGGCAAGATGACCAAAACTCCGTTTACAGGACACGGAGAAAGAGTTACCGAACTCTTGGGACTGATACATAGTGATGTATGCGGTCCCATGTCTACACTTGCCGGGGATGGTTATTCGTACTTCATTACATTCACTGACGGTCTCTCAAGATACGGACATGTGTACTTGATAAGACACAAGTCTGAAGCTTTTGAGAAATTTAGAGAATATAAACAAGAAGTCGAGAACCAAACCGGAAAAAGTATTAAAATCCTTCGATCTGATCGAGAAGGTGAATACTTAAGCAATGAATTCCTGGAATTCCTAAAAGAGAATGGGATTCTCTCTCAGCTGACTCCTCCATATACACCACAGCACAACGGTGTATCAGAACGGAGGAACCGCACCCTATTAGATATGGTGCGCTCTATGATGAGCACAGCTGAGTTACCTATTTCCTTCTGGGGGTATGCGCTTGAGACAGCCATACATCTATTGAATATGGTCTCCACCAAATCTGTGCCTACCACTCCATATGAGATATGGAAAGGAAAGAGACCATGTCTTAACTATGTTAAGATATGGGGTTGTCCAGCCTATGTCAAACAACAAAATCCGGTCAAACTCGAGGCACGGTCTGTTCTATGCAAATTTATAGGATATCCCAAAAATTCACAAGGGTATATCTTCTACCACCCTGAGGAACAAAGAGTGTTTGTTTCTCGGCATGCCACCTTTTTAGAAAAGGAATTTCTTGAAAAAGAGATTAGTGGTCATGAGGTAGAACTGGAAGAGGTTCCAGCTACAAAATCTACAACAGAAGATTTGGTAGAACCAGAGGATTCAGTAGTACCCGACGAACCCCAGCCTCTCCACCGATCAAGTAGGGTTCCTCGCCAACCTGAGAGATACTACGGTTTTCTCATGGATGGAGGGAGCGAGGATTGCATCATGGAGGATGATGACCCAACTAGCTTCGAGCAGGCCATCACGAGTAGGGACTCAGTGAAATGGCTGGATGCTATGCGGTCCGAGATGGAATCCATGTACACCAACAAAGTATGGACTTTGGAAGTTGCTCCTGAAGGGGTAAAACCCATTGGGAGCAAGTGGATCTTGAAGAAAAAACTTGGTGTAGATGGGAAAGTAGCGACTTTCAAAGCTAGACTTGTTGCAAAGGGTTTTCGTCAAAGACCAGGTGTGGACTATGACAAAACCTTTTCTCCAGTGGCTATGCTTAAATTCATCCGGATCATGCTTGCCATCGCTGCATATCATGATTACGAAATCTGGTAAATGGATGTTAAGACCGCCTTTCTAAATGGTGATTTAGAAGAGTGCGTGTACATGACTTAGCCAGAGGGCTTCATAGACAGTGGGAGCAGCGGCAAGGTGTGCAAGCTGCTTAAATCCATTTATGGATTAAAGCAAGCATCGCGGAGTTGGAACATCTGCTTTGATGTCGTTATCAAAGAGTTTGATTTCGTCAAAAATCCAGATGAACCTTGTATTTACAAGAAGGTGGCAGGGAGTAAGGTTGTCTTCCTCGTATTGTACGTGGACGACATACTCTTGATAGGAAATGATATTCCTATGCTGCAATCGGTCAAGCTCTTCTTATCATAAAGATTCTCAATGAAAGATCTTGGTGATGCCTCCTGCATATTGGGAATTAGGATCTATAGAGATAGATCCAAACGGATATTGGGATTGTCCCAATCCAGGTACATTGACACCATACTAAAAATGTTTAGTACAGAAGATTCCAAGCGTGGGAACTTGCCCATGATCTCTGGAGTCACTCTCTCCAAAGAGATGTCACCCAAGACTGATTTGGAGAGAGCTCGCATGAAGGAATACCCTATGCTTCGGCTGTAGGCTCTATCATGTAGCATACTCACTGATTATAGTGAGCAGGTATCAAGCTGATCCTGGAGAGAGTCACTAGACAGCTGTGAAGAGCATTCTCAAGTACTTGCGAAGGACTAAAGAGATGCTCTTGGTGTATGGTAACGGAGAACTCCAAGTGGAGTCCTTTACCGATGCGAGCTTCCAGAGTGATAAGGACGACTCTAAGTCGCAGTCGGGATTTGTCTTTACCCTTTACGGAGGGGCGGTTAGCTGGAAGAGTTCCAAGCAGGAAACCGTGGCAGACTCGACGATGGAGGCTGAATACATCGCTGCCAACGATGCTGCTAAAGAGGCTGTCTGGATCAAGAAGTTCATTACTGAACTTGGAGTGGTTCCATCCATTGAGCATCCAATACCTTTGTATTGCGATAACAATAGAGCGGTGGGTTTGGCCAAGGAACCCAGGTCCCATCAGCGATCCAGGCATATACTGAGGCGGTATCACCTGATCCGGGAGATAGTTGATCGCCGGGAGATCCAGCTCAAGAGAGTTGACACGAAGAACAACACAGCGGATCCACTCACGAAGGCCATTCCCCAGATACAGTTTGAGAGACTCTTCGGGATGCTAGGTATGCGATACTACAGCAGCTGGCCCTAGTGCAAGTGGGAGATTGTTAGTTGTATGTATGCCCTAGAGGCCAGTATTGTACAGATGATGTATATTATATTGGATGCTTGGACATATATAGAGATGACTTTCTTGCTCGATATGATAGTATGCTATCTGGTTGCTCTTTATCTTAACATGTACACTTGTCTCTTTAAACTGTCTTATAGTTACATGTTGGTAAAGCCCTTAGGATGTGTACTTGACTACCTGGACTATGATGAAGATCATACTAGTGGGGGCATGGTAGTCCATAGGTACATCCTTCAAGGTCCCTAGTCGTGGGTGTATCGAGACGGGGCATCGATATACCAGAGTAGACTAGCGTATACGCTTCTCGACCCATGAGATGGGCGATGGATGATCCCATATCCATTGGTGTTTAACATCAGAGATCGTATACGGGTGCTCAGTGGAGACTGGGTACACTGGACGGACTCGCCGAGAACTCCCAGATGGTATTATACCTCACGTCAGATGGCAGTTCTCAGGTGACACTTGTACAGGTTAGTCTGTAGACCCGAGATCGTCATAGAGTCTTATGTGATTCCCACTGTGCTTTGATCTCCACCTTACCACGTCCATGAGGGAATGCAAAACGGTGGTCTTTGGGTACAATCCCGAGTCACATGGAGGCAATGAGCGATAGAGGGGTTTCGTCTCTCCCGGTATTGGGGGTTGATGTTGCGCTGTGCTCGATTGGCCGTAACAGGGAAGTCCCTGGCCAGGGCTAATCAGAGATTTGCTGGTAAGTGTTACCAGTAGTTTCTTGACCCGTTATGAGCCTCACATCGGCACGACTTATCGGGTATTGGGGTCTGACGTTTGCCACCCCTAGACTTGATATGAGACATATCAGACGAACAGACCGGACTGTACGGTAAGTGTTACTGGTTGGATTCACAGGAGTGTGAGCGGGCTAGCTCGTCGATCTTCTGATCGCTCAATACCCGGATGGCCGTTACATTTAGCAGACCGCTTGCGGCTTGTGGGTGCTTGATATGATCATCATCTGCTACCGGCGTATTGACGTGTCTTTAGAGTCCTACACAGAGGTTTCCTGGCTCAAGCGAAACGAAATAGGAGCGCATATGAGATATGTGCGGGACCGAGAATAATGCGTGTATGTGATACCGCATTTCATTCTCGCGAAGAATGTTTCGATTGGTTGTATGCGATATGACCTAGTTATCGAATCATTGATTCGATAAATCGATACATTCGATACTAGTCGGTTATGTGCGACATGACCGGATCATTGAATCAAATGTTGATTTAATGATTTAATGTAAAATTATATTTGATATATTACTTTGCATTAACTAGTATTGGTTCACTTTAAATGGATTTTCTCATTTGAAGTTCACACATTGTATATGTGATATATTTTGTGTGCACTTGATTGTATCATGTTTGATGTTGCATGCTAACTTGTGTTTTGTGTAAAGATTAAACCATGGTTGTGTAATGATTAGGGTTTTGATTTATTCACTCATTTATTATCCATTCTTTATTTATGTTTAATTAGATAAAAGAAAACAAAATGGTTTTCTTTATCATGAAGCTTGTTGAAGCTTCATGAAGCTTTGACTAAAGAGACCATTTTGTCTTCATGCTTAACCCTAACCATTCCCACTTACCATGGTCTATTCTCTAAACTTAACCTTAGTTAGGATACGATAAGTATTGATTTATTTTCTTCTATGTAAATACATATATCATATTCTATCTTCATTCTCTCCTTCTTCTTCAAGAAAGAAAATAAGACTCCATCAATGGCAACTTGAGTTCTAAAGTGAGAAATCCAATTCTAAAGTGAACCCACCTCCTATTTCTTCATCCTCTACCTCTTGCCAAGTTGTTTTGGGTGTTTTCTTCACAAGTTTCACAACTTGGTGAAGTAGGAGCTTGAACTTGTGATGCCTCGACGTAGATCTTCTTCGGCACGAAGCCGACGACCTTGCCCGCCCATTTCTCCGATGAAGATGATGCTTGAGTCCGGGATTCGAGACGGACAGTGAGAGGATGACTACATGGAGCTAAGGAAGTGGATAACCGGATCTACAAAGGTTGTAGCTCTCTTCTTTTAGTTAAGATGTTAACTAGTTTACTGTTTCGCCTAAATTTCTAGTCGACGATCCGTATTAGGGTTTCTCGGCACCCATAAAATTTGAAATTGGCATGGTTGATGCCCTGTGAGACCTCTATAGTGTGCCTAGGAACCCTACACGGACAGCATTCTAAGAGTATTTAGAATGGATGACTCCTGGCACGGTAGTGTACCTGCAGGTGATGGAGTCACCCTCTCTAAAGGTGTCTTACAGACTAAAAGGGAGAGGGATGTGCCTGATTGGCAGATCACTTGCTCAGGCAATTGAGTCAATCATGAGATGTCAAGTACTACACCAGATGTTGTTCTTGCACTAGATGCAATAAGTTGACAATGATCCTATCCTAGAGAAACAGTCGGAAGCAGTTTTAGAACATAAGTACATGTTCTAGGGATATGATAACGACAGCCTCTTTCGGGAGACAGTTATCATTCCAAGCTTCCAAGGTGACCTGGACGACAAGGAGGTTGTCAGAGTTATAGTTTTTCCTTCTAACGAGGGGCAGTATTTTGGACAGGTGGTCCAAGGCAATACTGAAGGAGGCATGGCGCAGGATACTGATTGAGTTCAGTTGACGATACAGTCTAAGAAGTTTGGATTTGGAGTTCATTTATGAGCTAAGTCCCATCAGACATCCAGACACATTCTAAGACAGGTATTGCTCATTTCGGGAGATGGCTTTCTCCGCGAACTTGAGATATAGAGAGACATAGAAAGAAACATCAAAGGCGGATCCACTCACTGAGGCTATTCCTCGAACGCAATAGTTTCGCAAACGAGCTTTATGAGACTGACTAGTAGAGGAGTTGGGTGTTCGGTATCACACGGGCTGTGAGTATGCGACATCGCAATAATTAGCCTTGAGTGCAAGTGGGAGATTGTTGGAGATAGTGCCCTCAGAGTCAATTATTGGATCACAGGCACGTGATTGCAATGATTGAAGGAGGACTTATCCCGGTAGGACAATCTTACTCGAGATGATAGTATGCTATCTGGTTTATCTTTATCATCGTGTACTGTTTTAGGTGACCTGACATGTCGCTATTACACGTTGATAGAGCCCCTAGGATTCTTGCTTGACCGCCAGCAGTATGAGGGAGATCATATAAGTGGGAGCTGGGGTCTATAAGCACATCCTTAAATGGTCCCTAGTCATGGGAGTTTCGAGACAGGGCATCGATACTCCAGATTAGACTAGTGTATACAGTCGATGTAAGTCCATGCTACCTCTCCCGGTACTTTCGGGCATGCGGAATTTGGTGAAAAACGATTTTCTTAGAGGTGGTAACATGAACTCAAAAACCGGATCTTTGTTAAACATCTAACTAACAACCTAACTACGAGTTGCTAACTACTCGGTTAGGGGGTTATACCTTTCTTTTTCTCGAACTCCTTCGTCTTCAAGCTTCGATGGTCATCCGAATCGGCTTCTCCCCGTCGTCTCCTTGCGCCGAAGATAGATCCACCTGAAAGCTTCAACCTTTGGCTCCTTCTTCGAACTTTGAAGATACTAGTTCACTCGGTTTGCTAAACCTTGTGAACTAGAGTGAGTAGAGAAGAGTTTGTATGGGATTTTATCTATGGTTCTTGGTTCTCAACTCATGAGATAAGTGAACCATAGAATCAAGAGAGGGAGAGCAAGAGGAGGAAGATGAGAGCTCAAGAACAAGAGAGAGAATGAGCATGAAAGAATGAGAGAAGACTTTTCTCATTTGGCTCTCATAATCCATAACAATCATAACACCTCATATCAATCAAGTATTATGTGATGGTTTAAGCAACCATAGCCATATCATTCCATGCACTCATTTTGCATAAAAGAGCAAGCAAGCAAAAGTCTTTGCCATGAAATGATAGCTATAGTTATCATGATGGTCAACTAGTCAAGCCTAGTCAACCGGTCAACAAAGTCAGCAAGTCAACAAAAGTCAACAAGTCAACAAAGTCAATCCCTCAACAACCATGTCACCATAATACTTAATTAATATAATTGTTAATCACATATCATATTCTCATTAGGGTTGAGCAAAAAGTCAATAGTCAACTGTTAACGGTCAACAACCCTAATGAGAATCCTCTGCCTCTGTCTCTCCGTCAACAGTGCATACACACCCGCATCCACGTTCCGAGGAACACGAATGCATACTGGATAAATCCAATCCCAAAAGGTACACTAGGATCTGGCTTAAACCAAAGCCCGCTAGTGTAAACTGTCCGGACACTGTACGTGCACAAGTGCACGGATCTGACCGAACCCTGTCGCAAAACCATGCGACCTGTTGCAAAACCATGCGACCTCTACTCTTTTTGCCTAAAGGCGAATAACTTTCTGTGTGGGACTCTAAAGACTCGACACTACGCTGGCAGTGGGTTTAACCACAGACCGCATGCGGCACTAGCTGTGCGTAACGGTCCCCAGGTAGATGCCGACAAGAAGACTGACGAGGCGAAACCCATCTGAACTCCAACTGAGCCTGAATGTGACATTCTCCGTACAGTCCGGTCTGTTCATCTGATACATCGCATGGCGGGCCTAGGGGGTGGTAAACGTCAGTCCCCCAATAGCGGTACAAGTCGTGTCGGAGTGAAGCCCAAAACACCCTGAGATAACACTGGAAGCCTACCAGTATATCTCGTTTGCCCTGGCCAGGGACTACTCGTGTAACGGCTCTCCTAGACACAGCGCGATGTCAACCCCCAATACCGAGAGAGACGAATCCTGTCTAACAGTCACTGCCTCCAAGTGCTTCTGGACTGCACCCAACTACCACCTATTTGCACGACTCCTTTGAGCCGTGGTAGGGTAGTAATCAAAGTACAGTGGGAACACACTCGAGGCGAAGTGACAGTGTCAAGTCAGCAGACTAAGCTGTACTCATGTCACCTGGGAACTGATAACTGACGAAAGGCATAATACCAACTAGTCAGTTCCCGACGAGTCCTGTCCAGTGTACTCGTAACCCAACGAGCACCCGCATACTATCTCAAGTACGACGTACTGACGGCTGTGGGACAGACCGTCTCCCACACTGGGATGAGAAGCGCATGCGCTAGTCTACTCCGGAGTATCGATGCCCTGTCTCAAAAGTCCTGCGACCAGGGACCTGCATAAGGATGTGCTTATAGATTACCCAGCCCCACTAGTGTGACTGCCATCACAACGCTGGTAATCAAGCAAAGATCCTAAGGGCTCCACTAATGTGTATAGGCGATATACTAAAATAAACACATGTACACATTGAAGTAGAAACAAACCAAGTAGCATACTACTATATTGAGCAAGATTGTATATACAAGGTGAATATCCCAAGCTTCCATTAAGTAATATATAAACTTGTATGATACAGTAATGGCCTCTAGGGCATATACACTAACAATCTCCCACTTGCACTAAGGCCATGTACTGGCATATCGAAGACCTATCATCTCGATCAGCCGCTCGAACTAAGTCTGGCACAAGGCCTTGGTGAATGGATCTGCAGTGTTATCTTCTAAAGCGACTCTCCGAACCTCGATCTCCTGGCGATCCACGATCTCCCTGATCAGGTGATACCGCCTTAAGATGTGTCTGGATCTCTGATGGGACCTGGGTTCCTTCGCTAAAGCTATAGCCCCGTTGTTGTCACAATACAGCGGTATTGGATCAACAATGGACGGAACCACCTGAAGCTCTTTCAAGAACTTCCTCATCCAGACAGCTTCTTTTGCGGCATCAGATGCAGCGATGTATTCCGCTTCCATCGTCGAGTCTGCAACGGTTTCCTGTTTGGAACTCTTCCAACACATCGCCCCTCCATTGAGGGTAAAGACAAAACCCGACATGGACTTGGAATCATCCTTGTCACTCTGGAAGCTGGAGTCAGCAAAGGCCTCGATCTGGAGGTCTTTTCCGCCATACACCAAGAACATCTCCTTAGTCCTTCTGAGGTACTTGAGAATGTTCTTTACTGCTATCCAGTGTTTCTTCCCAGGGTTTGACTGATACCGGCTTACCACACTTAGTGCATAAGCTACATCCGGTCCGGTACACAACATCGCATATATTATAGAGCCTACCGCAGAAGCGTAGGGTATAATAGACATGCGATCCCTCTCCAAATCAGTCTTGGGAGACATCTCTTTAGAGAGGGTGATCCCGTGACAAGCCGGTAGGTTACCGCGCTTGGAATCTTCCATACTGAATCTTTTCAGTATGGTGTCGATGCACCTGGACTGTGAAAGTCCTAATATCCTCTTGGATCTATCACGATGGATCCGGATCCCCAGGATGTATGAGGCATCACCCAGGTCTTTCATGGAGAACCTGTGCGACAAGAACCCCTTGACAGACTGTAGCATAGGAATGTCATTTCCTATTAAGAGAATGTCATCCACGTATAAAACGAGGAATACTACAGTTCTCGCTACAAATCTACTATAGATGCATGGTTCATCTGGATTTTTGATAAAGCCAAATTCCTTGACCGTCTCATCAAAACAGATGTTCCAACTCCGCGATGCCGCTTTAGTCCATAGATGGACTTAAGCAACTTGCACACCTTTCCGCTTCTCCCACTCTGAATGAAACCCTCTGGTTGGTCCATATAGACACACTCCTCTAAATTTCCATTTAGAAACGCGGTCTTTACGTCCATTTGCCAGATCTCATAATCGTGGAAGTCAGCAATGGCAAGAAGGATCCGAATGGATTTCAGCATAGCCACTAGAGAAAAGGTTTCGTCATAGTCCAAGCCAGGTCTTTGACGGAAACCCTTTGCAACAAGTCTAGCTTTATAGGTCTCAACCTGTCCATCTACACCAATCTTCCTTTTGAAGATCCACTTGCATCCTACGGGTTTTACCCCGTCTGGAGCAATGTCCAACGTCCATACTTTGTTGGTGTACATGGACTCCATTTCGGTCCGCATTGCATCCAGCCCTTTTACTGAGTCAACGCTCTGAACGGCCTGCTGGAAGCTAGTAGGCTCATCATAATCTATGATGCAATCCTCTCTATCCCCGTCTATGAGAAAGCCGTAGTATCTCTCGGGCGGATGAGACTGCCTACTACTCCTGCGGAGCGGCGTAGGAATGTCCTATTCTTTTGAACCCTCTGGTTCCACTAAGCTTTCAGTAATAGCTCGTGGTTCTGGAATTTCTTCCAGTTCTACTGTGCTCCCACTAATTTCCTTTTCTAAGAACTTGTGTTCTAGAAAGTGGGCATGATGAGAAACAATAACTTTTTGTTCCTCTTCGCAGTAGAAGAAATATCCCTTGGAGTTCTTTGGATATCCCACAAACTTACACTGTACTGAGCGTGCCTCGAGCTTGTCCGCATGCTGCTTTTTGACAAAAGCTGGACTTCCCCATGTCTTAATGTGATTAAGATGGGGCCTCTTCCCACACCATATCTCATATGGTGTGGTAGGCACAGTCTTAGTGGGAACTCGGTTCAAAAGGTACGCAGCTGATTCTAGCGCATACCCCCAGAATGATCGCAGTAACTCAGCGTTACTCATCATGGACCGTACCATATCCAATAGGGTGCGGTTCCGTCTCTCCGATACACCGTTATGTTGCGGATTGTATGGAGGAGTAAGCTGAGAGAGAATTCCATTCTCTTTTAAATAGTCCAGGAACTCGGCACTCAAGTATTCACCACCTCGATCCGATCTTAAAATCTTGATACTTTTTCCTGTTTGTTTTTCTACTTCATTCTTATATTCCTGGAACTTTCCAAAGGCTTCAGACTTATGTTTCATTAAGAAGACATAACCGTACCTTGAAAAGTCATCCGTAAAAGTAATGAAGTAAGAAAAACCGCTTCGCGCATGTGTAGACATTGGACCGCACACGTCGCTGTGTACGAGTCCCAAGAGCTTGCTCGCTCTTACTCCGTGTCCAGTGAACGGAGACTTTGTCATCTTTCCTTTGAGACAGGATTGACAAGTGGCATATGATTGATATTCGAACGGATTCAAATATCCTTCTGTATGTAACTTTGTCAACCTTCTCTCATTGATGTGACCCAGTCTACAATGCCATAAGAAAGTCTGATTTATTTCCGGAGACTTTCTTTTGTGTGTATTCTGGACATTGAAAATCTGTGGTTGGTTTAATACGTATATACCATTGCTCAATGTACCTGACCCAATCAGAACTTGATTAAGGTGAATGTTTACAACATTGCTTACAAACGCAAATTCATAACCTTCTTTAGAAACCAAAGATACAGAAATGATATTACAAGTTTCGTTGGGTACAAAAAAGCAATTACGCAAAACCAAAACATGTCCATCTGACATTCCCAGGTGATAGTCCCCCACGGCTTTAGCATCCATGCTAGCTCCGTTCGCAACTCTGAGGGTCATGTCACCTGCTTTCAAAACACTATGGTTTCTCAACGCCTGCAAAGAATTACAGATATGAGATCCTGATCCGGTATCCAATACCCAGGAAGTAAAGTTTATTGAAAGACAGTTTTCAATAACATACACACCTGAAGCTGAAGCTGCAACCTGCTTCAATTCCTGTGGTCTGGCCTTCCAGGCCTTGCAATCATTCTTCCAGTGTCCTTTCTTATGACAATAGAAGCATTCTTCCTTATCCACAAGCTTCCCCGCTTTCTTTGTTGCTTTAGCTTTTCCCTTCGTATCCACTTTACTAACACCGCCCCTTGGTTTGGCGGGGGCTTTCTTCTTCTTTCCCTTGGCTTTCGCCTTGGACCTAGAAGAAGATGATCCTCCTACAAACAAAGTAGATGTTTCCCTACCTTTCTGTAGGGTGCCCTCTGCGCTCCTCATCATGTTGAGGAGCTCTGAAAGTTCAACTTCTTTTTCTTGTAAGTTGATGTTCAGTATGAACTGGGTGTAAGTGGAAGGAAGGGACTGGAGAACTAAGTTCGTATAGAGCTCACTCTCCAATGTGGTCCCTAGGTCCGCGAGCTCCTCAATGTAGCCGATCATCTTAAGCACGTGTTCTGCTACTGATGATCCGACGGCCATCCTTGCCGAAAATAACTTTTTCGACACTTCGTATCTTGCGATACGAGATTGCTCTCCATACAGTTCTTTTGTATGAAGAAATATGGATTCCAAGTCCATATTCTCGTGCCTCCTCTGATGTTCATTGTCCATAGAGGCAAGTACGAGGCACTTGGCCTTCGCGCTATCAATCTCCCAAGTCTTACGGATTTCCTTATCCGCGACACTGGAAGTGGGACCAGGGACAGGGGGAGCTTTGGTGGTAAGAAGATACCCCAGCTTGTCGTAAGTGATTGCCATCTTGACATTCCTGAGCCAATCTTTGTAGTTTGGCCCTGTCAGTATGTTTTTATCTAGAAGTAACTTAAGTCCAGTCATGTCGATTGGTCGCTGCAATTAGGAGAGAGAAGAAACACTCAGCTTGATGCTCTTGCAAGTTTAGAATGGTTTTATTTTGACTAAACAGGATGGCTCCCACTGTTTCTCGAATCCCTCCTCAAACCATAAAGGAAGAATTAGTCGGGATCAATCCCACCGTATAATACTTGCTTAACCGTTCAGCCAGGCCAGTGTCGGTACTTCGAGGGAGGTTTTCCAACGCTTTCGCGAAGTTCCTTAATCAAATAACCTCTTTTCCCTGGGGGCATAGCCCCGCTAACACCTTTCTAGACACCTACTTGGTTTATAGCATTGATCGTTAAGTGAGAAATTTCCCGAGGAGTATCATATACTCTCAGTAGGATCGGTATCCAAATATCATCGCGTGACGAAACTGAAGGAATCCTACCAGAATCATCACACTCCAAATGGTATGCAACACTAGCAAGTTTCAGTTCTTTTGAAACTCCCGATGTGGATTTTTGCCCCATGCTCTTATGACCTTGACTTTGGCCAAAATATCATAAGTCACATGTCAAGTTCTACCCGTCATTCTCCAGGTTAATTTGGATCCATCCGTACCTACCCTTGACTTTGGCCAAAATGGCAGTACGACTGTCCCAAACCAACGCATCTATCTATGCTACACATGAATACCCAATAGCTACCAATCACTATTCCTTGACTTTGGCCAACATACACAGCTTGAATACTATTGACTATTCATATGAAACGACGGAGGGCTACGAATGGTTTTGGCAAAACCGTGAACGCAGTGAACTTGATATAATCGATGGAACGAGATAGCTTTCAAAAGGAGTGGCTCAAGCTCCGCATTTAAAAGTTAGTTTTGAAAAGAACCGAGTGGTTTTCCGAAAGTGTTCCAACGATTTTAACTTGGTTTATTTTCTTGCATTAGTTCTTTTAATGCGCGATATTCTTGCATTAGTTCTTTTAATGCGTCCCATCATTTAATCCTACCATTGCAGAAAACAACCAAAATATGACGTACGCTTATGCCATTCGCATTCGCCACGGGGCCCCGTCATTACCCGTTAGGTTACTTAACTAACGACAGAGCGGGGGCTGGGCTAGCGCGGCTGTAAAACATAAGCAACGCCTAAATAATATCATATATAGATATACTGCAATGATAGCCATTTCAGATCACAGATGAACAAATTGGATATACTAGGAATCCGCAATTCGTACGAGCCTGTAACGAAAAGCAGATTACACGGTCGCGGTGAATAGCCAAAACCCCACCCAAGACCCCTACGGGTGCGGCAAACTACCTGCCAAGTACCCGAAGCGAAGCAACCTCCCTCAACTCCGTGAGTAGGCCACTCGGCACTTCGGCATACCCGGTAGTTTGTGCACCCCCTCCATGGGTCTATCCTAGGAGCAAAAACAGTAAAAAGAAATTATACAATGACGGCTACAACCCCGACCCGGTTGTGCGGCCATACAAATAATTATTACATCAATTTACAAATTTACATGAATTGAAAGAAAAGAAAACTCTCGTCTCACAACCCCCGGCTATTCACCCGCGACAATCCAATGAATTCATATACACATTCCAATAACATTACAGATCACAGATTTGTATAACCCCCACTAATCGACATATAGCGATTAGCAGACGTTCAATACAAATATCACATCACAGAAAAACCCGTCAGCTTAAGTCTTTTAGAAATTCGATCAAAAATAAGGATTTTCAGGACCCCAAAAAAAAAATTTTCGTTCTGGAAAATCTGGGCAGAAAATATATATTCCAAAAATCCCAAAATACCCCTATGAGCAAACTGCAAAGAAGAAACCCCATGACTGAGTCAACTCGGCCGCGGAACCGCGGCGCTTTGATCGAGTTAGGGGGTCAAATTTTTGCAGTTTCTTCAGAAAACCCTGAGTCGATTTTTGGTGTATCTCAAAAAAAAATTCCAGCACTTTTAAAATCGACAGAAAGTTTAAAAACGGGGTTCGTTTTGCGACTTTTTCTTTGATCGATCTTCTAGGTACTTTGCAAACATGTTAGATAGAGTTTAACTAGGCTCTGATACCACTGTAAGTCCATGCTACCTCTCCCGGTACTTTCGGGCATGCGGAATTTGGTGAAAAACGATTTTCTTAGAGGTGGTAACATGGACTCAAAAACCGGATCTTTGTTAAACATCTAACTAACAACCTAACTACGAGTTGCTAACTACTCGGTTAGGGAGTTATACCTTTCTTTTTCTTGAACTCCTTCGTCTTCAAGCTTCGATGGTCGTCCGAATCGGCTTCTCCCCGTCGTCTCCTTGCGCCGAAGATAGATCCACCTAAAAGCTTCAACCTTTGGCTCCTTCTTCGAACTTTGAAGAAACTAGTTCACTCGGTTTGCTAAACCCTGTGAACTAGAGTGAGTAGAGAAGAGTTTGTATGGGATTTTATTTATGGTTCTTGGTTCTCAACTCATGAGACAAGTGAACCATAGAATCAAGAGAGGGAGAGCAAGAGGAGGAAGATGAGAGCTCAAGAACAAGAGAGAGAATGAGCATGAAAGAATGAGAGAAGACTTTTCTCATTTGGCTCTCATAATCCATAACAATCATAACACCTCATATCAATTAAGTATTATGTGATGGTTTAAGCAACCATAGCCATATCATTCCTGTAAGTGCACGGCGGCGCCCCGGCCGTCAATCCGACGGCCAAATGCGGAAGCGGTGATAAACTTAAATTTTACTTGAACTGGCAAACCGCCGCGCACTAATACCCGGATCGAACCACTAACTAGTCCTAGCTAACAATAAGATGGGAAAGAGATATACCGACGATCGAAGTCCTCCGGTCTTCTCGTCATCGTCCCGATCTCCTGCGGAAGCTCCGGTCTCCACCTCGACGCCGGAAGTGCACCACATCGCCTACTTCTTTTGCGGGCTCCCACCTCAATGCCGAGGCAACTCGGGCATGAAGCTGGCTAGTCGACGTGCCCAAGATATGCTGTAGAATGTGTAGTGAAGAAGTCTCATTTGGGGTTTTGGAGCTTTGCCATTTTGGTGGAAGAAAAGAGAGCAACTTTAGGAAATGAACTAGAGGGCTTTTCTAGCAAACATGAGAAACAAAATGCCACACCAAAAATGAATCAATTCCCATCCCAAGGAATGGCCGGCCCATGCCAATATGAAGGGTGAGAATGGAGAGAAAGTCAAGGGAGTGGGTGAGCTATCATGCAAGCATGGATAAAGAGTGATGATTAAAACAAAATCATCACAAACAAAAAACAAACACTCCAAAACAACCATGATGACTCCAAATAATCAAGCCATCATGAAGAAGTCAAGAAGTCAAGGGATGGGCTCCATCATGAAACCATCATGAAGCAATAAGATGCAAAGAACCCCCTCCACAAACACTTATTTGCAACAATGCAAATAAGCCCTCCTCCACCAATCTTCGGCCAATGAACGAAACAATGGAAATTGGCCGAAACGGAAAGCAAACTGGCAACTCCAGAAAACTGGTCCCGTAATAAATTACAGGAAAACCCCGATACTGTGCATACACACCCGCATCTGTATTTCGACCGAAATACAAATGCAGTGAGACAAAATCTCCACTGTACTATACTAGAATCCGGCTTATACCAAAACCGGCTAGTAATATCCGTCCGATCCTGATCCGTGCAATACCGCATGTATCTGATCGAACCCTGCCTTATATCCATACGGCCTGTAGTACAAATTGTCCTATCCTGATCCGTGCAATACCGCACGTATCTGATCGGACCTTGCCATATCTCCATACGGCCTCTACAACTTTTCGCCCGAAAGCTGAGTAACTGAATGTCGGGGACTCTAAAGACTCGTCAACACCTTGGTTGTGGATTTAACCACTAGCATGTCAGAGGTATAAGCCAATACGTAACGGGCTACCAGGTGCTGACTAAAAGGGATGTCTATGAGCGAACTCAGCCTGACAACCCTACTGAGCCTGTCAGTGACAATATCCGTACAGTCCGGTCCGTTCGTCTATGAGCATCGCATGGCGGGCCTAGGGGGTTGGTAAAAGTCAGACCCCCAAAAGCGGTACAAGTCGTGTCGGAGTGTAGCCCAGAACACCCTGAGATACTACTGGAATACCTACCAGTAAATCTCCTTGCCTCGGCCGAGGGCTTCGTGTAATGGCTCTCCTAGACACAGCACGACCTCACCCACAATACCGGGAGAGACGAACCCCTGAAGATACGCTCACTGCCTCCATGTGGCTCGGGACTGTACCCAACTAAAACCTGTTTGCACGACTCCTTTGAGCCGTGGTAGGGTAGTAATCAAAGTACAGTGGGAACTCACACGAGACAAATGACGATCCCCAGGTCGATGAACTAACCTGAACACATGTCACCAGGGAACTGCCATCTGACGTCTGGTATATGACCAACTAGCATGTTCCCGGCGAGTCCTGTCCGGTGTACTCATAACCCAATGAGCACCTGTATACATCTTAGGTGAACCAACTGACACCAGTGGCGTGTGAGACCGGCCACCGCCCCTCGTCGGGGTCTCGACTGTATACACTAGTCTACTCTGGAGAATCGATGCCCTGTCTCGAATCTCCCACGACTAGGGACCTTTTAAGGATATGCCTATAGACCCCCAGCTCCCACTTATTTGATCGCCCTCATACTGCTGGTGGTCAAGCAAGAATCCTAGGGGCTCTACCAACGTGTAATAGTGACTTGTCAGGTCACCTTAAGCAGTACACGATGATAAAGGTAAACCAGATAGCATACTATCATCTCGAGTAAGACTGTCCTACCGGGATAGGTCCTCCATCAATCATTGCAATCACGTACCTGTGACCTAATAATTGACTCTGAGGGCACTATCTCCAACAATCTCCCACTTGCACTCAAGGCTAATTATTGCGATGTCACATACTCACAGCCCGTGTGATACCGAACACCCAACTCCTGTACTAGTCAGTCTCACGAAAGCTCGTTTGTGAAACTATTGCGTTCGAAGAATAGCCTTAGTGAGTGGATCCGCTTTGTTGTATCTTTCCATGTCTCTCTATATCTCAAGTTCGCGGAGAAACCCATCTCCCGAAATGAGCAATACCTGTCTTAGGATGTGTCTGGATGTCTGATGGGACATAGCTCATAAATGAACTCCAAATCCAAACTCCTTAGGCTGTATCGTCAACTGAACTTAATCAGTATCCTGCGCCATGCCACCCTCAGTATTTCCTTGGACCACCTGTCCAAAATACTGCCCCTCGTCAGAAGGAATAACTATAACTCTGACAACCTCCTTGTCGTCCGGGTCACCTTGGAAGCCTGGAATGATAACTGTCTCCCGAATGAGGCTGTCGTTATCATATCCCTAGAACATCCACTTATGTTCTAAAACTGCTTCCGACTGTTTCTCCAGGATTGGATCAATATCAACTTATTGCATCTAGTGCAAGAACAATATCTGGTGTGGTACTTGACATCTCATGATTGACTCAATTGCCTGAGCAAGTGATCTGCCAATCATGCACATCCCTCTCCCCTTTAGTCTGTAAGACACTTTTAGAGAGGGTGACTCCATCTTCTGCAGGTACACTACCGTGCATGGAGTCGTCCATTCTAAATATCCTTAGAATGCTGTCTAAGTACCCTGATTGGGAAACCACCCAAATCTAGATCTAATACCATAGATCCAGTAACCAGTATGTCTGATATAATGTCCAAGTCCTGTGTGGAGAAACCACTGTGTGACGACCAAAGTATAACCGATTGTAGTATAGGAATATCACTTCCTACTCTGTATATGTCATCCAAATACCAGGACATCACAGCCTACTACCTTCTCAACAGATCCATCCCCTATTCTGATGAAGTCAAACCTATAACTGTCACGTCAGAAATAGATGATCTTTCTCCGCTACATCTGCTTTAGTCTATAAATAGACATAAGCTACCTGTCCACCAATGCTTCCGCTGCTCCCACTGACTACGACAACCCTCTGGCAGAGTCATATACACATACACTTCTAAAACTAGTTTAGAACGACGCTATACTCATCCTCCCGCCGGGTCTCGCACCCTGGAACAACAGCAATGGTAATTGTGGGTAAACAAGAACTTCCCTGTCACCGTCCTTGAGGCTACCGTAGTACCTCTCGGGTGCCTGAAGTTACCTACCTTATCTGCGGAGTGGCCAATGGAATGTCAATCCAGATTGAATCTTTAGGTTCTTTATCAAATCTTCAGTAATCGTTTGTGGTTCTGGAATCACTTCCAGTTCTACCATACTCCCACTACTGTTTTCTGAAAAAATCCATTTTTAATAAAACTGTGGCGAGTCTAGAACAATATCGCTATTGTTCATCCAGATGGTAGAAAGTCAACCCTCGTCATAGCCTGGGTCAACCCATAAACAGCCATTACAGAAACGTGCCTTGAGTTGTCCAGTGTCTGGTTTTAAGCATAAGCCGGACAACTCCCCGTACCTTAACATCGTTAAGATACGAACTGTTCTATATCCAATATAGGACCAGAGGCACTGATTTAATTGAACCAGATTCAAATAATGCAGCTGTCTCCAGTGCATGTCAACTAAATGGAAGGAGGCCGATCAACGTTACTCAACTTAGGAATGCTTCCAATTATGAGTAACCTGAAAGAGAAGCAATTTCTCTTAATCACTACTATCAACTGAATACCATATACAAGTATCTACATCTTCGATCACTTTGAAGAATCCCGATACTTGCTATACTTGGTTCTCTACTCTATTCAAATACCTATAACTTCTCAAAATTCAGACCCTGTGTTTCCGCGAAACACCTGTCTAAAAACTAGAGAAGTCATAAGTAAACTGAATATAGTACGAGGACCAACTCCTCTGTCCTGATGGACCCTGGACAACATACAATACTCTGTATAAGTCCCTTGAGTCTGATAACTCATTCACTGTGTGTCGTAGGTTGAAAACTGTACTTATGGTTAAGAAGAATTACACCGCTGTTTAATGCTCCTTACCTAACCATCCACTGATATAGGTAAATGTTATCGACATAATATCAAAAGGTATATCTCACTCTATGAAAATAGACGTACAGATATATCAATTTGAAATTGGTGCATAACAGCGGGTATTCAAAACCAAATATTTGCCGACCGGCAAACAACCCAGGTGACTTCCTCAAATATCACCGATTATTACGAATCCCGATATAATGAGGATGATCACCCAATTCCCAATAACTTACTCCCACTCATCATCTGTAAAACCATACAGATGTGAGAATCGTACCTGGTAAATACATACCCTGGAGTAAGGACTAATTGGGAAATCAGTTTTCCTTTAACAGTACACAGTGAAACTGAAACATTGAAATGTTTCGATGGGGTATCCCGGTATTCTTAGTAATGCCTCTTCCAGATTCACGACTGTAACCGTATAATCCTTTGCCACCTCTCCAAATCCCTTCATATGTCTTTAGTCATTACCTTCTGCACACCCCTTTAGGCCAAATGGTTTTCTTCCTTCCCTACCGTTCGGCACCAGCCTACGGTTTGGAAGAAGACTATCCAATAAGCATAATGGGTGTACTGTCCTAATCCTAGGAACACTCGCAATGCGAGAGAAGGTGAAGATAAAAGACAACCGAATAAACCTTATTCCTATTTCTCCTGAACCAGAATCCATCCCCGAACTGGAACAAGTTCCTTTCGAGTTCGTATATAACCATACGATGGAGTATCCAATAAATTGTGGATCTTCGTAGTGATACGGAGTGTCCTGGAGAAATACAAAGGTGATTTAGGATTGGCGAAGGAATACATGGTTTGGTCGTGAATATCTGTTGCAATTTACTTTGCCCTCTTACTAATCCCTTGCTTTGTCTTAACTTAATACCTTCTGCACACCATCGTTAGGCTAATTGGTTTTCTTCATTCCCTACCGGTCGGCACCAGCCTAAGGTTTGGAAGAAGACTATCCAATTTGCGTAACAGGTGTACTACTCCTAAACCAAGGAGCACTCGCAACCGGAGAGGAGGCAAAAGAAAAAGACAACAGAATAATCCTAACCGTTTTCTCCAGAACCGGAAACCATCCTCGAATAAATCCCTTCGAGTTCGTATCTAACCATACGATGGTTTTGTCCAATGGAAGTGGACATTCGTAGTAAAACGGGGTGTCCTGGAGAAAAGGGTAAAAGTAGGAGTGGCAATGAGGTTCGCAACTCTGACAATCCAAAAGCCGGTGTCAAGAAGGTTCAGTTAATTTGGTCACTGAGTCATAGTCTTAGGGTCGGGTCAATGGTCGCTGCCAAAGAGAGAGAGAAAAGAAACACTCAGCGTGCACTCTAACCTAGATCAGAATGGTTACCAATTTATCTAATCTGAAAACCTCCCACTGTACCTCAAATTCTCCTCCAAACCTGAAAGAAGAATTAGTCGGGGTCACCCGAGGAGTAAACTAACTCATCAGTGGGAATCGGGATCCAACTATCATCGCATGACAACGTGACAGAATCCGCTCACGGTATCACACTCCAGAAGGTATGCGCATATCTGGCAAGTTTCAGTTCTTTTGAAACTCCCGATGTGATTTCTGCCCCATGCTCTTATGACCTTGACTTTGGCCAACAAATCATAAGTCACATGTCAAGTTCTACCCGTCATTCTCCAGGTTGATTCGAATCCACCCGCACAAGCCCTTGACTTTGGCCAACAAGGCTTTACGACTGTTCCAAACCAACGCATCTATCTATGCTGCATATGAATAACCAACAGCTACCAAACACTGTGCCTTGACTTTGGCCAACAAACACAGCTTGAATACTATTGACTACCCATATGAAACGACGGAGGGCTACGAACGGTTTCTGGCGAAAACCTTTAACGTAAAGAACTTGATATCATTGAAGGAACTGATAGCTTTTAAAAATATAGTGACGAAAACCGTTGCTAAAGAGGTCACTCCCGGTGAAGGGATCTCGGCTTTTTCCTCGTAGAATGGGGTGCAGGATATTCCAACTGAATACCACGGTGCAAAGCAAAAGTAATCGGCTATAGTGAAGTCATTGCCCTGATGCAAACTTTTTGTCCAAGGGGTCACTCCCGGTGAAGGGATCTCGGCCCTTGCCTCGTCGATTGAGGAGCAGGATATTCCAACTGAATACCACGATGCAAAACAAAAGTGAACGTCCTTGCAATAACAGCTTTTTGAAAAGTGTTCCAACAACATCAGATTAGGTTTGTTTTTAACTTGCATTGATCCGAATCAACGCAGTCCCATCAATTGATCACACCAAAAAGAACGAAAATATACTGATGTACGTATATGCCATCCGCATTTGCCACTGGGTCCCGTCATTACCCGTTAGGTTAGCTAACTAACGACAGAGCGGGGACTGGACTAGCGCGGATGTAAAACATATACAATATCTACTAATATATATACCAATATATTATATTTCGCTCAAGGCGTGAATAAAAATGCAACATCACAGAAATGTACAGCATCACAGAAACAATACAGATATCTGGGATCCCCGGGTTTCACAGAGCCGCTGAAACCCGACGTTCCCCTGGTCGTGTGGATAGCCTGTGCAATGAAATCCTAGACCCCTACGGGCGCGGCAAGTTACCCGCCAAAACCTGAAGCGAGGCAGCCCCCTTCAGCTCCGTGAATGGACCACCCAGCACTTCATGGAATCCGGTAACCTGGGCACCCCTCCTGGGTCAACCTGTACCCCCTACGAGTGCGGCGAATAGCCCGCCAATCCCAGAGTGAAGCCCCCTCCGTCTCAATGCCATGAGATGCGGGCTTGTTGCCCTCTAGAATCCGGCTATCCGTGCACCCCTCCGCGGGGCAATCCTAGTACAGAAAGTAAAATATACATACAACGGGTACATCGACCGCAACCTGGCCGTGCCCCAAAATAATAATACAATCAGGCAGTGACGGCAGTCCACATGTCGGACGCTCGCCCAGCAATATCAAATGTACATAATACAATCACAACTGTACTAGCATTGCATCCAGGTTATCCCCCACGACCGATCCGCAACATTACAGCAAAAACAGAACATCAACGTGAAAGTCACGTTCGCAAATCCGTCTAACCGGGCTATAGCAGTTAGACCGGATTTACCGATCGAGTGACATTCACGGTCGCAGATATAATGTAAATACTGTGAAATAATGTGTTTAAAAATATCCGATCGATCAAAATATAACAAGTGGGCCCCAAGTACTACTGTAGCACATCAAGAAAATCTGGGCCCAATATTAACATTCCAAAACCCCTAAAATCACCCCAGAAGCCCACTGGAGAAATTTGGCCCATTGATCTTTACATACTGCGGCAGAACCGAGGCCCAAGGTGGGTTTTGGCCGCGGTTCCGCGCTCCCCTTGATGGATCAATGACCCGAATTTTTCCAGAAGCCTTATAACTTCCTGTACAGTACTTTTATACAACCTGAAAAAATTTTCAAGACTGAAAAAAAACAACAGAAAACTGTCGTGGGTGATATTGGGCTTTCGGAACATTTCTTCGATCGGAATTGTAAAACACATTAAGGAAAGCTAGACTAAGTTAATGGCGAGGCTCTGATACCACTGTAAGTGCACGGCGGCGCCCCGGCCGTCAATCCGACGGCCAAAAGCGGAAGCGGTGAAAAACTTTAATTTTTACATGAACTGGCAAAGCGCCGCGCACTAATACCCGGATCGAACCATTACTTAGTCCTAGCTTACTACAAGAAAGGGAATAGATATACCGACGATCCAAGTCCTCCGGTCTTCTCGTCATCGTCCCGATCTCCTGCGGAAGCTCCGGTCTCCACCTCGACGCCGGAAGTGCACCACATCGCTTACTTCTTTTACGGGCTCCCACCTCAATGCCGAGGCAACTCGGGCACGAAGCTGGCTAGTCGACGTGCCCAAGATATGCTGTAGAATGTGTAGTGAAAAAGTCTCATTTGGGGTTTTGGAGCTTTGCCATTTTGGTGGAAGAAAAGAGAGCAACTTTAGGAAATGAACTAGAGGGCTTTTCTAGCAAACATGAGAAACAAAATGCCACACCAAAAATGAATCAATTCCCATCCCAAGGAATGGCCGGCCCATGCCAATATGAAGGGTGAGAATGGAGAGAAAGTCAAGGGAGTGGGTGAGCTATCATGCAAGCATGGATAAAGAGTGATGATTAAAACAAAATCATCACAAACAAAAAACAAACACTCCAAAACAACCATGATGACTCCAAATAGTCAAGCCATCATGAAGAAGTCAAGAAGTCAAGGGATGGGCTCCATCATGAAACCATCATGAAGCAATAAGATGCAAAGAACCCCCTCCACAAACACTTATTTGCAACAATGCAAATAAGCCCTCCTCCACCAATCTTCGGCCAATGAACGAAACAATGGAAATTGGCCAAAACGGAAAGCAAACTGGCAACTCCAGAAAACTGGACCCGTAATAAATTACAGGAAAACCCCGATACTGTGCATACACAACCGCATCTGTATTTCGACCGAAATACAAATGCAGTGAGACAAAATCTCCACTGTACTATACTAGAATTCGGCTTATACCAAAACCGGCTAGTAATATCCGTCTGATCCTGATCCGTGCAATACCACACGTATCTGATCGAACCCTGCCATATATCCATACGGCCTGTAGTACAAACTGTCCTATCCTGATCCGTGCAATACCGCACGTATCTGATCGGACCTTGCCATATCTCCATACGGCCTCTACAACTTTTCGCCCGAAAGCTGAGTAACTGAATGTGGGGGACTCTAAAGACTCGTCAACACCTTGGTTGTAGATTTAACCACTAGCACGTCAGAGGTATAAGCCAATACGTAATGGGCTACCAGGTACTGACTAAAAGGGATGTCTGTGAGCGAACTCAGCCTGACAACCCTACTGAGCCTGTCAGTGACAATATCCGTACAGTCCGGTCCGTTCGTCTATGAGCATCGCATGGCGGGCCTAGGGGGTTGGTAAAAGTCAGACCCCCAAAAGCGGTACAAGTCGTGTCGGAGTGTAGCCCAGAACATCCTGAGATACTACTGGAATACCTACCAGTAAATCTCCTTGCCTCGGCCGAGGGCTTCGTGTAATGGCTCTCCTAGACACAGCACGACCTCACCCCCAATACCGGGAGAGACGAACCCCTGAAGATACGCTCACTGCTTCCATGTGGCTCGGGACTGTACCCAACTAAAACCTGTTTGCACGACTCCTTTGAGCCGTGGTAGGGTAGTAATCAAAGTACAGTGGGAACTCACACGAGACAAATGACGATCCCCAGGTCGATGAACTAACCTGCACACATGTCACCAGGGAACTGCCATCTGACGTCTGGTATATGACCAACTAGCATGTTCCCGGCGAGTCCTGTCCGGTGTACTCATAACCCAATGAGCACCTGTATACATCTTAGGTGAACCAACTGACACCAGTGGCTTGTGAGACCGGCCACCGCCCCTCGTCGGGGTCTCGACTGTATACACTAGTCTACTCTGGAGAATCGATGCCTTGTCTCGAATCTCCCACGACTAGGGACCTTTTAAGGATATGCCTATAGACCCCCAGCTCCCACTTATATGATCGCCCTCATACTGCTGGTGGTCAAGCAAGAATCCTAGGGGCTCTACCAACGTGTAATAGCGACTTGTCAGGTCACCTGAAGCAGTACACGATGATAAAGGTAAACCAGATAGCATACTATCATCTCGAGTAAGACTGTCCTACCGGGATAGGTCCTCCATCAATCATTGCAATCACGTACCTGTGACCTAATAATTGACTCTGAGGGCACTATCTCCAACAATTCCATGCACTCATTTTGCACAAAAGAGCAAGCAAGCAAAAGTCTTTGCCATGAAATGATAGCTATAGTTATCATGATGGTCAACTAGTCAAGCCTAGTCAACCGGTCAACAAAGTCAACAAGTCAACAAAAGTCAACAAGTCAACAAAGTCAATCCCTCAACAACCATGTCACCATAATACTTAATTAATATAATTGTTAATCACATATCATATTCTCATTAAGGTTGAGCAAAAAGTCAATAGTCAACTGTCAACGGTCAACAACCCTAATGAGAATCCTTTGCCTCTGTCTCTCCGTCAACAGTGTATACACACCCGCATCCACGTTCCGAGGAACACGAATGCATACTGGATAAATCCAATCCCAAAAGGTACACTAGGATCTGGCTTAAACCAAAGCCCGCTAGTGTAAACTGTCCGGACACTGTACGTGCACAAGTGCACGGATGTGACCGAACCCTGTCGCAAAACCATGCGACCTGTCGCAAAACCATGCGACCTCTACTCTTTTTGCCTAAAGGCGAATAGCTTTCTGTGTTGGACTCTAAAGACTCGACACTACGCTGGCAGTGGGTTTAACCACAGACCGCAAGCGGCACTAGCTGTGCGTAACGGTCCCCAGGTAGATGCCGACAAGAAGACTGACGAGGCGAAACCCATCTTTACTCCTACTGAGCCTGAATGTGACATTCTCCGTACAGTCCGGTCTGTTCGTCTGATACATCGCATGGCGGGCCTAGGGGGCGGTAAACGTAAGTCGCCCAATAGCGGTACAAGTCGTGTCGGAGTGAAGCCCAAAACACCCTGAGATAACACTGGAAGCCTACCAGTATATCTCGTTTGCCCTGGCCAGGGACTACTCGTGTAATGGCTCTCCTAGACACAGCGCAATGTCAACCCCCATTACCGGGAGAGACGAATCTTGTCTAACCGTCACCGCCTCCAAGTGCTTCGGGACTGCACCCAACTACCACCTGTTTGCACGACTCCTTTGAGCCGTGGTAGGGTAGTAATCAAAGTACAGTGGGAACACACTCGAGGCGAAGTGACAGTGTAAAGTCAGCGGACTAAGCTGTACTCATGTCACCTGGGAACTGATAACTGACGATAGGCATAATACCAACTAGTCTGTTCCCAACGAGTCATGTCCAGTGTACTCGTAACCCAACGAGCACCCGCATACTATCTCAAGTACGACGTACCGACGGCTGTGGGAAAGACCGTCTCCTACACTGGGATGAGAAGCGCATGCGCTAGTCTACTCCGGAGTATCGATGCCCTGTCTCGATAGTCCTGCGACCAGGGACCTGCATAAGGATGTTCTTATAGATTACCCAGCCCCACTAGTGTGACAGCCGTCACAACGCTGGTAATCAAGCAAAGATCCTAAGGGCTCCACTAATGTGTATAGGCGATATACTAAAATAAACACATGTACACATTGAAGTAGAAACAAACCAAGTAGCATACTACTATATTGAGCAAGATTGTATATACAAGGTGAATATCCCAAGCTTCCATTAAGTAATATACAAACTAGTATGATACAGTAATAGCCTCTAGGGCATATACACTAACAGTCGAGACCCCGACGAAGGGCGGTGGCCGGTCTCACAAGCCACTGGTGTCAGTTGGTTCACCTAAGATGTATACAGGTGCTCATTGGGTTATGAGTACACCGGACAGGACTCGCCGGGAACATGCTAGTTGGTCTTATACATGACGTCAGATAGCAGTTCCCTGGTGACATGTGTACAGGTTAGTTCATCGACCTGAGGATCGTCATTTGTCTCGTACGAGTTCCCACTGTACTTTGATTACTACCCTACCACGCTCAAAGGAGACGTGCAAACAGGTTTTAGTTGGGTACAGTCCCGAGCCACATTGTCACGACCCGAAAGAGCACGTGACTGGCCCTTGAACCATATGAAGTCTATAGGACTCCATCTGATCCAAGTAAGCCAAAAGCCCAGAAATCTAAAACCATTTTTGAGAATAAGTAAAGAAAACTGATTTAAAGAAGTGAAGAAAAACATGTTTGAAATCAAGGTTTTTAAATAACTAAGCCGAATGTGCATTTGAAAACCGTACAGTCTTTTCTAAAATTTTCGGCAGAGTTTCTCTTGTAAAACTGGCCCCGAACGGGGTACAACATGAATAACAATATATAAAATGATAAAGGCATCCCCAAGCGGGAGCTAGCTCTTCGTCAATCGACGGTCACAACCACACGATGAAATGATAATATACAACGCCAAGTGGCGAGGATCAAAATCAAGGAAAGCTCAAAAAGCAGCAAGAAAACCGCAATACTACTAAGCGCGACTCTAAGGTCGAATAATACCACACTGTCTCTAAGTCTGAAAGAATATACAAGTTTTTGGTTGATGGACAATTTCTAGATACAATGAAATACATGAATAAAATGGTGATTCTTGATGCGAAAGAATCCACCTACCAAAGCAAATCACCCGCAAGAAGGTAGTGTGCCAGAAATGCCGCAATGAAACCTGTACGGCAGAACCTGCAAGGACTGTGGCACAACGGGGGTGAGTTGCCAACTCGTGAATAGAAATATCTACAAGCAGAAACCGAATGCAAGACATAAACCTAAGTCAACGATCAGTAATACAATCCACAAGAGTGCATCTGAGTGTAATAAGGTGGCAAGGTAACATCTAATCATGTATGTAGTGCCAGGTACTCAGGTAATAACATGTCATCAGTGTAAGGTATGCCTGCATGAGGTAAGTATGATGAAATATCAATGATATCAATACACATATATTAGCGTCCCATACCACTAATATTGGTGTAAGGGTATATATAACAGCGCCCTCATACCCTGTTATATATACAAATGAAGTATGACAAGTGTAAATCCAGTCTGTATATGATCCATGTCTGTATATATGTGGAACCCGTCCACCTGTCACCCACTGACAGTAAGCATCATGTATGCAAGTATGAGGATATAAACAATATCATGGAAAACATCATGAAACCCGTGCCAAGCATCGACACGTAAATCCTCATCCATATGGGGCTCCGTCTGCGGTATCGGCCCTCGGCCCCGGCAGCACGAGTCAACCCATGTCCATCTCTGGGCTCCGTCTGCGGTAGCGGCCCGTCGGCCCCCGGCAGTACGCCCATCTCTCGGCTCCAGGCGGTATCCCCCGGATATCCGCCGAGCTCAAATACAATCACCGGTAGGTACTCGCCCGCCTCCAGGCTCAATCGGCATAACCCATCGATCATCTCGCCGAGGGGAACCATACCGGGCCCACCACGAACCCGCAAACGGATCATCACTCCTCGAATCGGGTTTCAAGCACACGTCTCAGCACCGAGAAAACGCGTGGTGGACGCACCCAAATATCATATCACGAGGTACCGGGTTTTCATAAAAGAACATCTTTTCTTAAATAATCCCACGGTCCTCAAAATCAGAAATCACATGAAAATCCACATCAAGTAAATCCAATGCAATGTGCTATGCAATCAATCCATGATGTATGCGACATGTAAAGAGAGATAATCATATCGGAAATCATGCAACATGGAATAGTAATGTACATATGTCGGGAGGAACCGCTCCTTTAGAATGAATCAGTTTAAAGAATATCTTGCGGTCCTCAATCTCAATCAAGTCAGAATCATCTATGTTTGTGTACAGGTACATGTGTACAATATGCCAAGCAGTAATCATATCATGAATGCAACAGTACTACAGTGTAGTGGCATGGCAATTATCGATGATGAAGTGTGTGAGCCGGCAAATAGTGTACGTGAAACATACGCATCATCGATAATGGTGCTGGTGTCCTAACAGCATGATAATAATATAACAATGAACATATGCCAGCAATGCGAATAGCAGGAAAATGCAGATATCTAGTAGTCAACACCACAGTGAAGTATCTACTATGCAAACTACATCTAAGTATCCGGTCAATCAGGAAGGGTAGGTGTGGAAACCACCTAAATCTGAGTCGATACATGTGTAAAAGTATATAGTCGGTGATCTCGCCTCAATGTCATATCATAAGATATCCTCGAGTTATGAGTGCGGATCTATCATCAATATCGGCTCGTACGGTAAATCATCGTACGGCATCCCCATAGCTGGGTAGGGGTCAGTATCTCACTGTCTCATCACATAACAGATATCACCATCGTCAGATCATATAGTCTGGAGTACTACTCTATGTCTAGTACAAAACGGTAACCTCAATAAGTATGCATGCGGGGGTAAACACATATCCCAAGCCCGCAAGAATCACAAGTCATATCCCACATATGAATCGTATAAAATCACCGATCCCAGGGCACCCAGCCCACATCATCGACTCATCTCCGAAGTCATCACATATCATCAATCACAGTGCAAGTACAAGTGATAAGCAAGGGGGTGTGTGTAGGTGTAATTCTACCCTAGGGTTCGCGACTATGAACTACACTAGTCACTTCTAACCCTACATTATCCACAATACACCTAATATCACAATAAACTACATAGTAATCTATCTACGGACTGCGGGGGTGCTATACGCCATCCACCCGACTTCCCCCTGTAGATATAATCTACTCACCTTGCATCACCAATTGCGGACGTCACCACGTATTTGCTTGTCGTCCCGAAGTCTTCATGGGTACCTACACATCAAAATATCGTATATGCGCATTAAAACCAAATCCAATCTAAAACGGCGCACGAAATCCAAAACGATACGATAAGGGGGCCTATAGGTGAGAACCTATGGCACGCCTTCAAAACCATCAATAAATCCTCTACATCGTCGTATAAACGACAATTAGTCGAGGCAAAACACATTCCACCATTTCAGAATCAAAAATACGGAATACGGAAACACGAATCCAAAATAGCAACTTAGGATATATGTCCCAGATTTCACCCTAGATAGAATCTGTCAAAACTAGAAGTACCCTGGGTCAACACTAGAGGAACAGGGGCTGTGCACAGAAAACGAGGAGAATGGCTAAGTATGCTAAGTCAAGGTCCACCTCTCTCTCTCACCTACCCTCATCATTATATTTTCCTTTCTTTTCCTTTTCTTTTAAAATCCAAACCTTCTCACATCAATAGTAATCCCAAAAGAAAACCATGGCTAGAAAAATGCACAAGTGTAGAAAAAGTGATATGTGCAAGTTTTGCACAAAATTGCCAAAAAACCCGATTAGCGATTTTAATCGCGATTAGCACTAAATTATTGTCAAACTAATCACAAAAACTTAAAAATGCCATAATCCACTAATTTACCCTATTTTAGAATTTTCCATAATTTTTCATAATTTTTTCTAACATTTTTCCTATTTATTTGCATTTAATATTAAAATAATCAATAAAATAATATTAAATTATAAAAATTCCCAAAATTAATATTTTATATTTTTGAAAATGTTACAATCTACCCCCCTTAAAGAAATTCGGTCCCCGAATTTTAAATTTAAACCCCCAGATACAAAAACATCTCAGTAATAAACCAAAGTCGTCGGGGCTCCGAAATCATCAACACATAGAACGTCACAGCGCAATGCATGCGCAAGGGTACTGAGCAGATAACTCGAAAACAAAACTCCGTCAAGCATCCCGCAATCATCGGAGTCAATGTAAAAAAAACACAATGTCAAATCCAATACAAAACCGATATGATATGGATCGGAACTACACATGTAGACATCCAATCTAAACATAACACCATCCTGTGCGTCTGGTGCGCACTGAAATCAAAAAAAAATCCATATATGTGCTAAACAGGTGCACAAAACAACATCCAAGTGCAACGGGTGTGCACGAAGCATCTGTCATGGGCATCGTATGTGCCTGACAGCAAAATAAATCAGGTGCATGTGACATGCACGAAGAATCCCGATTTAGTGCATCTGGCGTGCACCAAAATCGTATCTAAAAACATGCGCCCAACATGCGCGAAAATCCAAACCGGTGCATCCATCGTGCACGAATGAAAATCTAAACCCTGCGCACTCAACATGCACGGAAATCACGAAATCCAATAGCAAACACCGAACAGGCGTAAAGCACATCGCCAGCACGGAGTGCAAAAATCAACCATCAAAATCCGGGTCAAAATCAACGATATAATGCGGCCCAAACCAAAATCAGGGTACCGCAAGGAAAATCTCACAACCGTGTGCATCAGCGTGCACGAATCAAAGCCTAACACTAAAATGCATGAAAACTCTGCGCAAAATATATAAATATCCAGTGGGTGCATGAAACCAATATCATGAAACTCAGTCACCAAAACTAGATCGTGCAAATAGAACGCCCAAAATACCGAAATCCAAAATGACGGATACGTGATAATCGAATCACAAAATCACAAATCATAAATACCGTCTTCGGTAGTTTCTCCTTCAAGGTCGAGAAGGAGTCAGTGTAATCCACTGCTAGCAGCGCAGGATATCTACCTGCCTCTTGCTCACGGTCTGGCGTCTTCTGACTCTCTAGGTCCTTATCTTCTCTGCGGATTACCTATCACGCGGTCAATCGGCTCATCGGCCCTGTCAGGTGTGCTAACGGGGACGATTCCGTTCTGGCACTTTTCTGGTCACCTCTCGGTCAAACCTCACGACCACTCGTAAGGCAGCATATCACTGACGTCGGTCTCTGGCTATCTGAATGCACGTCACACATCTGATCCTGGGTGCAAACATCATTGCAGCAATGTCCTGGAAGGAATCCTGCTCAAGGTCTCTTCCAATCATGCCTATGCCGATCTGTACAGAGGCTGGCTCTCTTGTACTATCTCTTCTCGCTGGAAAGACATCTGTGTCCTCAGCACAACATTTCTCGGAAATTGGTCACATCCCAACGTTTCTGTAAGCATATCAGGTCTCTAGTTTCGACGGGAAGCAATGACAGCTCGTCAGTGTCTCACACGAACCTCTGGTTCCACTTGTCTCCATCGTCGTCCACTATGACGTCACGCCAAGCTACTATACACTGCACTGCTCTCGGCCACGGTCAATCTGAAGTCTCTCACACGGACTCGAAATCGCGTACTCTGTAGCTCATCATTCTGTAGCAGATGTCAGGCCGAACTGGTCCTCGGAAACACGTCCCAACCATCGGAGGAATACTCATCACTCGTCCGTCCTTGATCCATTCGCAACGCATCTGGGTAAGTTCCTTTATCCGAACTTGGTCAACTACCTCGTCGACAATGCCGAACTCTGGCCTGCTGGGTGTGCGCAATACGACCACTCCTGGTCTAGGTCTTCTCGTATCGTACTCCAGAAAGGTCCTGCCGAGGTTCCTTTCTCAAATCTCAATCCTGCCGAAATGCCCGGAAGTCATCATCCAATGCTGAAGCTAAAGCTTATTCCGGAACGGCTGCATACCTATCGCGCTTCTTTCTGGAAGGTATATCCATATACCACGCCTCTGGGTGCGTATAACATCTCTGATGTCGGCGGAGTGGGACGTCATCTCGTCGAAATATCTTGCGAACTCTTTTCTTCACTCTGCATCAGTGTCGACTGATTCGGACTCGTCTCATCATGGCTGCACGAACTGCGCTCCGACGGCTATGCTCGCACCTGGAGTCTCCCAAGCAGTGTCCCATCACGATATCCGAAAGATGTCGAACCATCCGATCGACTCGTCAGATCCTCATAATCCCCCAAGAGCTCACATCTCGGGTACAGTTTAATAGTATCGAGTACATGCCACAGCGTCGGTGGTCCAGCCGTAGAAGGGCAAACCCAAGCCTCACTAATGGCGCCGCGGAACCGCCGTAAACCCTAAGGTTCCAAGGCTGTCACACGGTCATTAAGTCGAGTTAGGGTTTCATTCTTCTAGAGGGTCCATAGAATCACCTGCATGTCTTTCCGTATACTTTAAACTTGGAAAATAGGCTCCTGACATTCGATCGTCTCAATCGACTCTCAACGAATCTGCGTGAAGTCGTCTCTAGCTGGAATCAATCCACCTGATGACCTCGCATCGGGGTAAGCGAACTCACCACGCGTCCTAGTCATCCATCCTCGGTGACTAGCAACTCGCTATCATCTCTCTAAGAACATGCTCATGCTGCAGTAGCTCCAATCATCTGGGCGATATCTCATCATTTGCAGCAACAACTGGCTCATATGCCTGTACGCCGAACAACGCCTCAATCCTCCAGGAAAGGCAATACATAAGCGGTCATCTCTGAATCAGCCTGCTCTAGATCTGAGTAAGACTCTCCACACTGGAAATCTTCAACTCAACTGGGCCCGCTCTGGCGCAAAATCGGACGAATCACCTTCGTCTCTCAAATCGGGTAGACTAGCTATCATCTGTCGCATAACTGCCTGAAAGCTCCGGCAATCTCAGCTCGTAAGCTCCGAAAGCAACACCCTGTCAATCTCAGCGACAGCTGGTCCATCTGTCTGCACGGTAGGCGACATCACCATCTCTGAGGTATGCTGTACATCAACAGTCCTCTCTCAACTGGCAGCTCTAACAAAGGCCCGATCATCCAGTGCAAGACCAAGCACTCGCCTCCACTAGAGGTCACAATCACCAACACTAACTCGAGACGTTCCCATGTCACCAGAAAACACAAAGGTCGGCCCTCGTACCAAACGAGCTCACACCGGCCGTAACCCTAGCAGCAGCCCAAACTGCGCTCAAACACGTTGACAGGAATCTCAATCGAGTATCAAAGAGAGCACATCAGTGGCAAGAAGGGAAACAACAGATCCAAAGTGGATACATGATCATAGGAAGGAACAGTATCAATGAAGGTATGATCATGAAACTAATAGAATCGGGGATCTCAAATGGATGAATAATCCTGGATATAAAGAGAATCACTGATCTCGAAAGTATGTACATCCTAAGGTTCCTTAAGCGGAGTGGCGTGTCGTAAGTATGCCGCGGAACATACCAACGGTACGTCACTCTACTTTAGTCACCAAATCCATCAACCAAGGGTCATCCTAAAACGACGAAAGTTCGGGTTCACACCCCCTCGACCAAGTCTAAGTTCCGTAAGGTCAAGCCTAAGTTCCGTATATAAACAACTCCCTAGGCTCCACATAGTCAAACTTAGACTCGAACCAAGGTCAACCTAGCGCTCTGATACCAACTTTGTCACGACCCGAAAGAGCACGTGACTGGCCCTTGAACCATATGAAGTCTATAGGACTCCATCTGATCCAAGTAAGCCAAAAGCCCAGAAATCTAAAACCATTTTTGAGAATAAGTAAAGAAAACTGATTTAAAGAAGTGAAGAAAAACATGTTTGAAATCAAGGTTTTTAAATAACTAAGCCGAATGTGCATTTGAAAACCGTACAGTCTTTTCTAAAATTTTCGGCAGAGTTTCTCTTGTAAAACTGGCCCCGAACGGGGTACAACATGAATAACAATATATAAAATGATAAAGGCATCCCCAAGCGGGAGCTAGCTCTTCGTCAATCGACGGTCACAACCACACGATGAAATGATAATATACAACGCCAAGTGGCGAGGATCAAAATCAAGGAAAGCTCAAAAAGCAGCAAGAAAACCGCAATACTACTAAGCGCGACTCTAAGGTCGAATAATACCACACTGTCTCTAAGTCTGAAAGAATATACAAGTTTTTGGTTGATGGACAATTTCTAGATACAATGAAATACATGAATAAAATGGTGATTCTTGATGCGAAAGAATCCACCTACCAAAGCAAATCACCCGCAAGAAGGTAGTGTGCCAGAAATGCCGCAATGAAACCTGTACGGCAGAACCTGCAAGGACTGTGGCACAACGGGGGTGAGTTGCCAACTCGTGAATAGAAATATCTACAAGCAGAAACCGAATGCAAGACATAAACCTAAGTCAACGATCAGTAATACAATCCACAAGAGTGCATCTGAGTGTAATAAGGTGGCAAGGTAACATCTAATCATGTATGTAGTGCCAGGTACTCAGGTAATAACATGTCATCAGTGTAAGGTATGCCTGCATGAGGTAAGTATGATGAAATATCAATGATATCAATACACATATATTAGCGTCCCATACCACTAATATTGGTGTAAGGGTATATATAACAGCGCCCTCATACCCTGTTATATATACAAATGAAGTATGACAAGTGTAAATCCAGTCTGTATATGATCCATGTCTGTATATATGTGGAACCCGTCCACCTGTCACCCACTGACAGTAAGCATCATGTATGCAAGTATGAGGATATAAACAATATCATGGAAAACATCATGAAACCCGTGCCAAGCATCGACACGTAAATCCTCATCCATATGGGGCTCCGTCTGCGGTATCGGCCCTCGGCCCCGGCAGCACGAGTCAACCCATGTCCATCTCTGGGCTCCGTCTGCGGTAGCGGCCCGTCGGCCCCCGGCAGTACGCCCATCTCTCGGCTCCAGGCGGTATCCCCCGGATATCCGCCGAGCTCAAATACAATCACCGGTAGGTACTCGCCCGCCTCCAGGCTCAATCGGCATAACCCATCGATCATCTCGCCGAGGGGAACCATACCGGGCCCACCACGAACCCGCAAACGGATCATCACTCCTCGAATCGGGTTTCAAGCACACGTCTCAGCACCGAGAAAACGCGTGGTGGACGCACCCAAATATCATATCACGAGGTACCGGGTTTTCATAAAAGAACATCTTTTCTTAAATAATCCCACGGTCCTCAAAATCAGAAATCACATGAAAATCCACATCAAGTAAATCCAATGCAATGTGCTATGCAATCAATCCATGATGTATGCGACATGTAAAGAGAGATAATCATATCGGAAATCATGCAACATGGAATAGTAATGTACATATGTCGGGAGGAACCGCTCCTTTAGAATGAATCAGTTTAAAGAATATCTTGCGGTCCTCAATCTCAATCAAGTCAGAATCATCTATGTTTGTGTACAGGTACATGTGTACAATATGCCAAGCAGTAATCATATCATGAATGCAACAGTACTACAGTGTAGTGGCATGGCAATTATCGATGATGAAGTGTGTGAGCCGGCAAATAGTGTACGTGAAACATACGCATCATCGATAATGGTGCTGGTGTCCTAACAGCATGATAATAATATAACAATGAACATATGCCAGCAATGCGAATAGCAGGAAAATGCAGATATCTAGTAGTCAACACCACAGTGAAGTATCTACTATGCAAACTACATCTAAGTATCCGGTCAATCAGGAAGGGTAGGTGTGGAAACCACCTAAATCTGAGTCGATACATGTGTAAAAGTATATAGTCGGTGATCTCGCCTCAATGTCATATCATAAGATATCCTCGAGTTATGAGTGCGGATCTATCATCAATATCGGCTCGTACGGTAAATCATCGTACGGCATCCCCATAGCTGGGTAGGGGTCAGTATCTCACTGTCTCATCACATAACAGATATCACCATCGTCAGATCATATAGTCTGGAGTACTACTCTATGTCTAGTACAAAACGGTAACCTCAATAAGTATGCATGCGGGGGTAAACACATATCCCAAGCCCGCAAGAATCACAAGTCATATCCCACATATGAATCGTATAAAATCACCGATCCCAGGGCACCCAGCCCACATCATCGACTCATCTCCGAAGTCATCACATATCATCAATCACAGTGCAAGTACAAGTGATAAGCAAGGGGGTGTGTGTAGGTGTAATTCTACCCTAGGGTTCGCGACTATGAACTACACTAGTCACTTCTAACCCTACATTATCCACAATACACCTAATATCACAATAAACTACATAGTAATCTATCTACGGACTGCGGGGGTGCTATACGCCATCCACCCGACTTCCCCCTGTAGATATAATCTACTCACCTTGCATCACCAATTGCGGACGTCACCACGTATTTGCTTGTCGTCCCGAAGTCTTCATGGGTACCTACACATCAAAATATCGTATATGCGCATTAAAACCAAATCCAATCTAAAACGGCGCACGAAATCCAAAACGATACGATAAGGGGGCCTATAGGTGAGAACCTATGGCACGCCTTCAAAACCATCAATAAATCCTCTACATCGTCGTATAAACGACAATTAGTCGAGGCAAAACACATTCCACCATTTCAGAATCAAAAATACGGAATACGGAAACACGAATCCAAAATAGCAACTTAGGATATATGTCCCAGATTTCACCCTAGATAGAATCTGTCAAAACTAGAAGTACCCTGGGTCAACACTAGAGGAACAGGGGCTGTGCACAGAAAACGAGGAGAATGGCTAAGTATGCTAAGTCAAGGTCCACCTCTCTCTCTCACCTACCCTCATCATTATATTTTCCTTTCTTTTCCTTTTCTTTTAAAATCCAAACCTTCTCACATCAATAGTAATCCCAAAAGAAAACCATGGCTAGAAAAATGCACAAGTGTAGAAAAAGTGATATGTGCAAGTTTTGCACAAAATTGCCAAAAAACCCGATTAGCGATTTTAATCGCGATTAGCACTAAATTATTGTCAAACTAATCACAAAAACTTAAAAATGCCATAATCCACTAATTTACCCTATTTTAGAATTTTCCATAATTTTTCATAATTTTTTCTAACATTTTTCCTATTTATTTGCATTTAATATTAAAATAATCAATAAAATAATATTAAATTATAAAAATTCCCAAAATTAATATTTTATATTTTTGAAAATGTTACACACATGGAGGCAGTGAGCGTATCTTCAGGGCTTCGTCTCTCCCGGTATTGGGGGTGAGGTCGCGCTGTGTCTAGGAGAGCCATTACACGAAGTCCTTGGCCAAGGCAGGAGATTTACTGGTAGGTATTCCAGTGGTATCTCAGGGTGTTCTGGGCTACACTCCGACACGACTTGTACCGCTTTTGGGGGTCTGGCTTTTACCAACCCCCTAGGCCCGCCATGCGATGCTCATAGACGAACGGACCGGACTGTACGGATATTGTCACTGATAGGCTCAGTAGGGTGTCAGGCTGAGTTCACTCACAGACGTCCCTTTTGGTCAATACCTGGTAGCCCGTTACGTATTGGCTTATACCTCTGACGTGCTAGTGGTTAAATCCACAACCAAGGTGTTGACGAGTCTTTAGAGTCCCCCACATTCAGTTACTCTAGTTTTCGGGCGAAAAGCTGTAGAGGCCGTATGGAGATATGGCAGGGTCCGATCAGATACGTGCAGTATTGCACGGATCAGGATCGGACGGTTTGTACTGGAGGCCGTATGGATATATGGCAGGGTTCGATCAGATACGTACGGTATTGCACGGATCAGGATCGGACGGATATTACTAGCCGGCTTTGGTTTAAGCCGGATCCTAGTACAGTACAGTGTAGTTTTGTCTTATTGCATTTGTATTTCGGTCGGAATACAAATGCGGGCATGTATATGCAGTAGCTGGGTTTTCCTGTAATTTATTACGGGACCAGTTTTCTGGTGTTGCCAGTTTGCATTCAGTTCCGACCAGTTTTCCTTTGTTCTTTCCCGGCCGGACTTTTAGATGGAGGGTGTTATTTGCAAGTTTGCAAATAACACATTGTGGAGGGGTTTTTTGCAAATGCATTGATTATGATGGCATCTTTTCTTTTCCACCATCATTTGATTCTCTTTACATCACTCACTTGCATTAACGGTGATTAGAATGGATTTGATTTAATGTGACATGGTTATCATTGCTTTGGATGTGGTCACCCTCCACCTTTTACTACACTCACCTCCCTCTTGTATTAGGTGATTCCTCCACCATTTGTTTTGAGGGGGGCCGGCCCCAATTTGAGAGAGGGGAGATGAGAGAGTTTTCATTTTTGGTGTGGTGGCATTATCCTTCAACTCATATTCTTCTTGCTAGAAAATTGAAAGCACCAATTTTCTTAACCTCCTTCTCCATCCTCCATGGCAACAAAAACCCCAAATGAGACATAGCCTCTACACTATATTCTACAGCGAATCTTGGGCACGTCGACTAGCCAGCTTCGTGCCCGAGTTGCCTCGGCATAGAGGTGGGAGCCCGTAAAAGATGTAGGCGATGTGGTGCACTTCCGGCGACGAGGTGGAGATAGGACATTCCGCGTAAGATCAGGACGACGACGAGAAGACCGGAGGACTTGGATCAGTCGGTATATCTCTCTTCCCCATCTTGTAGTTAGCTAGGACTAGTTAATGGCCCGATCCGGGTTTTAGTGCGCGGTGGTGCCGGTTTGCTAGTTTGCAAAATTTAAAGTTTTACGCTTCCGCACATTTGGCCTCGGGATGGAGGCCGGGGCGCCACCGTGCACTTACATATATGACCTTAACACAGTCAACAAATCATAAGTGCTAATCAAGTTCAACCCGTCATTTCCCGATTGAATTAAACCCACCCGCACGACCCTTAACATAGTCAACAAAGTAGTACGACTACCCTAATCCAATCGCATCATATGCTTATACAGATAAGCACTAATTAGCTACCGCACACTACGCCTTAACATAGTCAACAAACGTAGCACGAATACTAACTAGTACTTATCCGAAATGACGGAGGGCTACGAAAGATTTTCTGAAAACCTATTGCGTAATGAACTTGATATCGTTGTAGAATCAAATGATTTTAAAATGGAGTGCTTTTGAGGCTTTTCTAGTTTTGCTAAAGGAGTCACTCCCGGTGAAGGGATCGTCGGTCCTTTCCTCGTCGAATTAGGTGCGGGATATATCATATATATCACTGTGCAAAGCAAAAACTCTTAAAAGCAATCAAAAGACAAACCGAATGTGTAGCATCTGCCAGTTATTGCTAAAGGAGTCACTCCCGGTGAAGGGATCTCGGTCCTTTCCTTATCGAATAAGGTGCAGGATATATCATATATACCACTGTGCAAAACAAGAACTGTAGCTACCTGTTTTATTTTGAAATTCGATTCTACAACATCTTTAGGTTTCTTTTATTTCATTAATCACATTAATGAAGTCCCATCATTTAAATACCTAAACATCACAGATAAATACGACGTACACTTTTGTCACCCGCATTCGCCTCGATGTCCCTTCATGCACCGTTAGGTTAAGTAACTAACGGCAGAGCGGGGCAGGGCTAGCACGGGTGTAAAACATAAGTAACGTCTATATAATATATCATATATACTATATACTGTATCTATATCAGAACATCACATGATCACATCACAGATATCGCAGCAGAAGAAATATATGAAATATTGCATATACTAGGACGTCCGTGTTTTCAATACGAGCCAGTATAAAACACGGATTCCACGGTCGTGATGAATAGACAAACCCACACCCCTAGACCCCTAAGAGAGCGGCAAGCAACCCTACCAATTCTAGAGTTAGGAGACCCGGACTCGACTCCTCGAGTTGGTCTCCCACTGGACTCCAGAACCTGGTTACTTGTGCCCTCCTCTTTGGGTCTATCCTAGTGCGGAAAAGTAAATAATATACAAAGGGTGACATCTTCCGCAACCTGGAAGTGCCCCAATAAAAGAATATTTCATACAAGTTTTTACATGAATGAAAATGAAAAACACTCATCTCACATAAAAAAAACCCCGGCTATTCAAACACGACGATCCAATATAACATATCCAGCAACACATAACATCACATGTCATCAACGTAAGTAAATATGCGCATCCCAATTGTCGTTGACATATAGCAACGAAACCGGCGATATCATATATTACACTTACGGTCACAGAAAAGAAAGTGTAAAACTACAACAGTTGGAATCCGCAACCTACATAGACATCGCATGCCTAATCAAATGAAATACTTAGACATCGCATGCCTAACAATTATAAACCCCGCATTTTAGTCTCATTATCGAAAACTCTTTTCAATTTCAAGTCGGGCAATTCAACAAGATTCCCGACATCCTGATCGAATGCTCGTCGCAAACTTTAGTAGGCGGCCGCACCCCCGACGCCATCGACGAAGTGCACTAAGGTGGAACACCGCTGCCGCGAGCACCCGAACGGATGCTTTCGCGACAGGGTTCTCCTACAGTCACTTGGTCGGGGATATGGAGTGAGGTTGTCTATTAAGTTTACCCGGCGAGTATCCGCGTACACTACGTGATTGCGACGGACTTTTGATCACATCAAAATTCCGTGGCAACCGATCAAGTGAGACTAAACTGCTATGTTTATAACATTCATTCAGTTATCTCATAACTTCTTGCGAATTCCAATTGTTGTATCACATTCCAGATAAACAGAAAATGTTAAACTTTCCGATCGAACAGTCGAACACCCAAGTTTTCCCGATACAGCTCAACACATGAAATAAGTCTAAAAACATTCAGTTCATGCCTCAGTACCAACGGTCCAGCCGTAGAAGGGTCAAGCCAACGCCTCACATGTGGCACGCCGTACTGCCCCAAACCCTAAGGTTCAAAGGGCAGTTCAAGACGGTCACATAATCGAGTTAAGGTTTGTTGTCTTCTAGAGGGACCATCGCGTTACTCGCACTACTTAGAACGTCCTTAAACCACAGAAAAATCCAACACTTGGAATTTTTCCGACAGGGGAAAAGGTGGGTATTTATATCCGGTCGAACTTTTTAACATATTCTAAAATATCCGGAAAGCCACAAAGACAAAGTCTGATAATCCGATCGAATCATCTAAGCTCCAAAACACCATAGAAAACTCAACTCTTGAGTTCAAATTAAAAATTTCCAGAAAACTCAGCACTTGAAAACATGAATTACTGTGCAAAATTCATAAAATAATATGACAAAATGGCCGCGGAACCGCCGCACAAGCCATGCTTGTGCCGCGGTTCCGCCGCGCTTTAGATGAATTAGCCCTACGAATTTCACAGTAATTCAAATAAGACCCTGCTGAATTTTTTAGCAATTTTTAATTCACAAAAATCCAAATTTTCAGAAAATTTCCAGAGAGCATTTTAGAGTTAGGGTTTCGGGTTCGTACGGATTTCAAACGTCGTCTAGACTTCGCCTAAGGCTCTAGCTAGGCTCTGATACTACTGTAGGGTTCCTAGGCACACTAATGAGGTCTCACAAGGCATCAACCATGCCAATTTCAAATTTTACAAGTGCCGAGAAACCTTAATACGGATCGTTAACTAGGATTTTAGGCGAAAAATGAAACTAGTTAACAACTTAACTAATAGAAAGAGGCTACAACCTTTGTAGATCAGGTTCTCCACCTCCATGGCTCCGTGATGAAGTCCCCTCGCTGTCCATATCGGATCCCGGACTCTAGCGTCGGCTTCATCGGAGAAATGGGCGGGCTAGGTCGTCAACTTCGATGCCGAAGATGATCTATGTCGAGGCAACACTAGATCAAGCTCCAACTTCACCAAGTCAAGAAACTTGTGAAGAGAACACCCTATACTACTTGGCAAGAGGTAGAGGATGAAGAAATAGGAAGTGGGTTCACTTTAGAATTAGATTTCTCACTCTTTTTCACTAGTTGCCATTGATGAAGGCAGGGTTTCTTCTTGAAGAAGAAGAAGAAGAAGATGAAAGAATATGATAAGTTATTTTAAAAAAGAAAATAATAGGAATACTTATCATACTCCAACCATGGTCAAGTGTAGAGAGTAAACTAGGGTTTGGTGAATGGTTAGGGTTAAGCATGAAGACAAAAATGGTGACTTAGTCAAAGCTTCATGAAGCTTCAATATCAAACAAAGAAAGCCACCATTTCTCTTTAGCTTTTCCATAATAAATAAATAAATAGATAGATATGAAAATCAAAACCCTAACCATTAAATAACCATGGTTTAATCTTTACACAAACTCAAGTAAGCATGTATCATCAAACATGATACAATCAAGTGCACACAAAAATATATCACATATACAATGTGCACATTAAGTGAGAAAATCCTTTTAAAGTGAAGCTATACTAGTTAATGCAAAGTAATATATCAAATATATAATTATACATTAAATCATTAAATCAACACTTGATTTAATGATCCGGTCATATCGCAAATGACCGACTAATATCCAATGTATCGGCTTATCGAATCAATCCTCGATTCGATAATTAGGTTATATCGCATACAACCAATCGATACTTTTATCGCGAGAATAAAATACGGTATCACATACACGCATTATTCTCGGTCCCTCACATATCTCATATGCGCTCCTATTTCGTTTCGCTTGAGCCAGGAAACCTCTGTGTAGGACTCTAAAGACTCGTCAATACGCCGGCAGCCGATGATGATCATATCAAACACCCACAAGTCGCAAGCGGTCTGCTAAACATAACGGCCACCTGGGTATTGATGTTAGTTATATGTATGCCCTAGAGGCCATTACTGTACATAGGATGTATATGGTAGTGGATGCTGGGACATATATAGGGAGGACTTTCTCGCTCGACATGATAGTATGCTATCTGGTTACTCTTTACCTTAACGTGTATGCTGATTGTCTCTCTGTTACATGTTGGTAAAGCCCTTAGGATGTGTGCTTGACTACCTGGACTATGATGCGGATCATACTAGTGGGGACATGGTAGTCCATAAGTACATCCTTCAAAGTCCCTAGTCGTGGGTGTATCGAGACGGGGCATCGATATAGCAGAGTAGACTAGCGTATACCTTCTCGACCCATATAGATGGGCGATGGATCATCTCATATCCATTGGTGTTTGACATCACAGATGATATACGGGTGCTCAGTGGAGACTGGGTACACTGGACGGACTCGCCGAGAACTCCCAGATGGTATTATACCTCACGTCAGATGGCAGTTCTCTGGTGACACTGGTACAGAGTAGTCTGTTGACCCGAGATCGTCATAGAGTCTTGTGTGGTTCCCACTGTGCTTTGATTTCCATCTTACCACGTCCAAGAAGGCGTGCAAAACGGTGGTTTTTGGGTACAGTCCCGAATCACATGGAGGCAATGAGCGATAGGAGGGGATTCGTCTCTCCCGGTACAGGGAGTTGATGTTGCGCTGTGTTCGATTGGCTATAACCGGAAATCCCTGGCCAGGGTTGCTGAGATTTACTGGTAAGTGTTACCAGTAGTTTCTCGAATAGTTATAGACCTCATATCGACACGACTTATCCAGCTATTGGGGTCTGACGTTTACCACCCCTAGGCGAGATATGCGACATATCAGACGATCAGACCGAACTGTACGGTAGTGTTACTGGTTGGATTCACTGGAGTGTGAGCGGGCTTGCTCGTCGATCTTCAGATCGCTCAATACCCGGGTGGCCGTTACGTTTAGCAGACCACTTGCGGCTTGTGGGTGCTTGATATGATCATCACCTGCTGCCGGCGTATTGACGAGTCTTTAGAGTCCTACACGGAGGTTTCCTGGTTCAAGCGAAACGAAATAGGAGCGCATATGAGATATGTGCGGGACCGAGAATAATACGTGTATGTGATATCGTAGTCCATTCTCGCGATGAATGTATCGAATGGTTGTATGCGATATAACCTAGTTATCAGGTCAAGGATTGATTCGATAAGCCGATACATTGTATACTAGTCGGTTATATGCGATATGACCGGGTCGTTAAATCAAGTGTTGATTTAATGATTTAATGTACAATTATATATTTGATATATTACTTTGCATTAACTAGTATCGGTTCACTTTAAATGGATTTTCTCACTCGGATATGCACATTGTATATATGATATACTTTTGTGCACTTGATTGTGTCATGTTTGATGATACATGTTAACTTGGTTAAGTGTAAAGTTTAAACCATGGTTATGTTAATGATTAGGGCTTTGATTATCTTATTTATTTATTTATTTATATAATCATTTTGGATATTATTTATGGATGATGGCTTATTTTGTTTTATGTTGAAGATTCTTGAAGCTTTGATCAAGTCAACCATTCTTATCTCATCCTTAACCCTAACCATTCCAACTAACCTTGGTTTAATCTCTACACTTGACCATGGTTTAGATTATGATAAGTTTTCATTTTCTTTTCATTTTTAAATTAACTTATCATAACTTATCATCTTCTTCCTCTTCTTCTTCTTCATGAAGAAAGCAAGCTCCATCAATGGTGATTGATGGAAATGATTGAGAAATCTAATTCTAAAGTCTACCCACTTCCTATTTCTTCATCCTCTACCTCTTGCCAAGTAGTAGAGTGTGTTTTCTTCACAAGTTTCTTGACTTGGTGAAGTCGGAGCTTGATTTAGCGATGCCTCGACGTAGATCATCTTCGGCATGGACATCGATGACCTAGCCCGTCCATTCTCCGATGAAGCCGACGCTAGAGCCCGGGACTTGTTATGGACAGCGAGGAGACTTCATTGCGCAGCTATGGAGGTGGAGAACCGGATCTACAAAGGTTGTATTTCCGTATCTCTTAGTTAATTGTTAACTAGTTATCTTTTCGCCTAGAAATCTAGCCAACGATCCGTACACTAGGGTTTCTCGGCACCATAATTTTTGAAATTGGCATGGTTGATGCCTTGTGAGACCTTTTGAGAGTGTATAGGAACCCTACAGTGGTATCAGAGCCTAGCTAGAGCCTTAGGCGAAGTCCAGACGGAATTTGAAGTCCGAACGAACCCGAAACCCCAAACCAAACTTGCTCTCTGTCCTTTTTCCAAAAACTGGGATTTTTCCAAATTAAAAATTCGTAAAAAATTCAGCAGGGAAATCTAAGAATTACGGCGCAAAAAGTTTCTGATGAACAGTACATATTGCGGCGGAACCGCGGCAGAAGCTTGGCTTCTGCGGCGGTTCCGCGGCACAAAGGTGACATCATCAATTCCTGTTTGCACAGTAACTCCTATTTTATTATGCTGGATTTTCTGGGAATTTTTTATTTTTATTCAAGAGTTGAATTTTCAGGGGTTGTTTTGGGGATTCGGTGTTTCGATCGGAGTATCAAATTTTGTCTGTGTGGCTTTCCGGATAATTTTTAGAATATGTTAAAAAGTTCGACCGGATATAAATACCCAATTTTTCCCCTGTCGGGAAATTTCCAAGTGTTGGATTTTTCCGTAGTTTAACGACGTTCTAAGTAGTGCAAGTAACACGATGGTCCCTCTAGAAGACAACAAACCTTAACTCGATTATGTGACCGTCTTGAACTGCCCTTTGAACCTTAGGGTTTGGGGCAGTACGGCGTGCCACATGTGAGGCGTTGGCTTGACCCTTCGACGGCTGGACCGTTGGTACTGAGGCACGAACGGAATGTTGTTAGACTTATTTCATGTGTTGATCTATATCGGGAAAACTTGGGTGTTCAATTGTTCGATCGGAAAGTTTAACATTTTCTAATTATCTGGAATGGGATACAATAATTGGAATTCACAAGAAGTTATGAGATAACTGAATGAATGTTATAAACATAGCACTTTAGTCTCACTTGATCGGTTGCCACGGAATTTTGATGTGATCAAAAGTCCGTCGCAATCACGTAGTGTACGCGGATACTCGCCGGGTAAACTTAATAGACAGCCTCACTCCATAGCCCCGACCAAGTGACTGTAGGAGAACCCCGTCGCCGAAAGCATCCGTTTGGGTGCTCGCGGTAGCGGTGTTCTGCCTTGGTGCACTTCGTCGACGGTATCGGGGGTGCGGCCGCCTACTAAAGTTTGCGACGAGCATTCGATCAGGATGTCGGGAATCTTGTTGAATTGCCCGACTTGATAATGAAAAGTGTTTTCGATTTTGAGACTAAAATGCGGGGTTTATAATTGTTAGGCATGCGATGTCTAAGTAATTCATTTGGTCAGGCATGCGATGTCTGAGGTGGTTGCGGATTCCAACTGTTGTAGTTTTACACTTTCTTTTCTGTGACCGTAAGTGTAATATGTGATATCGCCGGTTTCGTTGCTATATGTCAACGACAATTGGAATGGACATATTTACTTACGTTGATGACATGTGATGTTATGTGTTGCTGGATATGTTATATTGGATCGTCGTGTTTGAATTGCCGGGGGTTTTTATGTGAGATGAGTGTTTTTCATTTTCATTCATGTAAAAACTTGTATGTAATATTCTTTTATTTGGGGCACTTCCAGTTTGCGGAAGTTGTCACCTTTTGTATATTATTTACTTTTCCGCACTAGGATAGACCCAAGGAGGGGAGCATAAGTAACCGGGTTCTGGGGTCCAGTGGGAGACCAACTCGAGGAGTCGAGTCCGGGTCTCCTAACTGTAGAATTGGTAGGGTTGCTTGCCGCTCTCGTAGGGGTCTAGGGGTGTTGGTTTGGCTATTCATCACGACCGTGGAATCCGTGTTTTATATTGGCTCGTATTGAAAACACGGACGTCCTAGTATATCCAATATTTCATATGTTTCTTCTGCTGCGATATCTGTGATGTGATCATGTGATGTTCTGTGATAGATACAGTATATAGTATGTATGATATATTATATAGACGTTACTTATGTTTTACACCCGCGCTAGCCCTGCCCTGCTCTGCCGTTAGTTACCTAACCTAACGGTGCACGAGGGGACATCGAGGCGAATGCGGATGGCATAAGTGTACGTCGTATTTATCTGTGATGATTAGGTAATTAAATGATGGGACTTCATTAATGTGATTAATGAAATAAAAGAAACCTAAGATGTTGTAGAATCGAATTTCAAAATAAAACAGGTAGCTACAGTTCTTGCTTTGCACAGAGGTATATGTGATATATCCTTCACCTTATTCGATGAGGAAAGGACCGAGATCCCTTCACCGGGAGTGACTCCTTTAGTAATAACTGGCAGATGCTACACACTCGGTTTGTCTTTTGATTGCTTTTAAGAGTTTTTGCTTTGCACAGTGATATATATGATATATCCCGCACCTCATTCGACGAGGAAAGGACCGACGATCCCTTCACCGGGAGTGACTCCTTTAGCAAAACTAGAAAAGCTTCAAAAACACTCCATTTTAAAAATTCATTCGATCCTACAACGATATCAAGTTCATTATGCAATAGGTTTTCAGAAAAACCTGTCGTAGCCCTCCGTCATTTCAGATACGTACTAGTTAGTATTCGTGCTGCGGTTGTTTAGACTCCGTCAAGGCGTAGTGTACGGTAGCTAACTAGTGCTTATCTGCTAGCATATGATGCGATTGGATTAGGGTATTCGTACGGCGTTGTTTGGCCTCCGTCAAGGGTCGTGCGGGTGGGTTTAATTCAATCAGGAAATGACGGGTTGAACTTGACTAGCGAACTATGGGTTGTTTGGCCTCCGTCAAGGTCATAGGACGCTAGGGGCAAAATATTATCGGGAATTTCAAGTGTTGAAATTTGCAATGAGATTGCATACCTTCTATGAGATAGTTGGATCCCGATACCCGCTGTGAGTAAGAGTTACTCCTGGGAGAGTTTTATACATTACAATTAGCCGATCAAGTAGGTGTCTAGAAAGGTGTCAACGGGGTTACGCCTCTGGGAAAACGAGGTTTACATTAATTAGGTTCGTGCGAAAGCACGGGAGACCTCCCTCAAAGTACGGACACTGGCCTGGCTGAAAGATTGACGAAGTTGTAGTGTGTAATTAATCCCGGCTAGTCTTTCCTTTTAGGGTTTGAAGGAAGATTTGATAAAAAGCAGTGGGAGCCATCCTGATTAGATAAAATAATAACCAATCTATTCTTGCAAGAGCGCACGCTGAGTGATTTCTTCTCTCTCTCTCCAGGTAGCGACCATATCACGCCTTAATCAAGATAATAATACGGAATATTGACCGAGCCCGCTTGTTATACTGAGCTGGGGAACGTTGGTCCCGCTCCAACTTATAATTGTTATAAGACAGAGCAGGAAATAGGGGATTACCAGAATTCCCGTGCCGCCCAAACAAAGAGAGTGCATGCTGATGCATCATCTTCGGGTGTGTTCATTACAGAGAACTGTTTGTCAGTGTCCTCTACGTCCTGGGTATGTGATACCAGATCAGGATCCCAGATATGTAATCTGTTACATAGGGCTACAGAAAGGTAGAGAACTGAGAACGGGTGATAAGTTTCATGAGGCAGAAAACGGGGCAAGTGTTGCAGCCAAGTCTGTTGGTCACTGTCACCCTGTATTACAATACATTGATTCTGAACGAATGTTATTAGATATCGAACCTGTTATACAAAATCATATCTGTCTCTTTATTAGTAAAGAAACGATAAAATTTTGTATTGTTGGACAATGTTTTGAACATTTCCTATATCAAAAGTTGATCGGTTCAGGCACGTTATCTAAAAGCATTAATGTTCTAAATCAAACTACAGTTCTTAGTAAACGGAACACACACAAGAGGAAAAGTTCAGAAATGAACGAATCCTTCTTAAGGCATTGTAGACTAGGTCATATCTATGCGACCCGACTGGCTGTAGTTACATGTAGATGCATATTTAAATCAGTTTGAATTTACATCTTGTGAAACTCGCTAGTCATGTCACAAAGATAAGATGACCATAGCTCCGTTAACTGGAAACAGAGAAAGAGTTAGTGAACTCTTGGGATGATACATGTTGATGTATGTTAGGTCCCCTGTCTACACATGCCAAGACCGGTTCTTTATACTTCATTATATTCTCTAATAATCTCTCAAGATTCAGACATATGTTCCTGTTGAAACACAAGTCCGAACCTTTTGAGATATTCACAGAATATAAGTTAGAAGTAGAGAACCGATACGGGTATAAGTATTATGTCCTATGATGAGATCAGGGAGGAGAATATTTGTGCATGGAATTCCTGGACTATTCTAAAGGAGAATGAGATTCTCTCTCAGCATTACTCCTCTGTATACACCATAGCACGATGGTATATCGGGGTGGAGCAATTACACCCTATGTGATAAGGTGTGCTCTATGATGAGTAATACTGAGTTACCTTTTTCCTTTTGGGAGTTATGCACTTATGAAGTTGCATACCTATTGAATAGGGTTCAAATCAAATCAGTTGCCTACCACTTCATATTTGATATGATAAGGGAAGAGCCCATCTCTTAAGTTAGTTAAGATTTAGGGTTGTCCAGCTTATGTCTGAAAAGTAAGAACCGGACAAGCTCGAGGCAAGGTCTGTAATGTACAACTGGAAAGGTTCCAGCTATGCAAACTACAGAAGATGATTTGAAAGAACCAAAGGATTCAATAGTTACCAACGAACCTCAACCTCTCCGCCGATCTAGTAGGGTTCTTCACCCACCTGAGAGATACTTCGGTTTCTCTACGACAGTGGGAGCGAGGATTGCTTCATGAGATGATGACCCAACTAGTTTCGAGCTGGCCATCAGGAGTAAGACTCTGTAAGAATGGCTGGATGCTTAGTGATCTGAGATGGAATCCTTATACACCAACAAAGTATGGACTTTGGTTGCTATATCTGAATGGTTAAATCCCCATCAGGAGCAAGTATATCTTGAGAAGATTACTTGGTGTAGATGGAAAGGTTGAGACTTTCAAAGATAGACTTGTTAAAGGTTTTTGTCATTGACCAGGCGTGGATAATGATGAAACCTTTTTCAAGTAGCTATGCTTAAGTCCATCCAGATCCTACTTACCACGGCTGCATACCATGACTACGATCTCTGGTGGTTGGGTGTCTTGACTGCTTTTCTAGTACACAGCCAGAGGGCCTCATAGACAGTGGGAGCAGCGGAAACGTGTGCAAGATGCTTTATAGGATAAAGCAGGCATCGCGGAGTTGGAAAATCTGTTTTGATGGATTAGTCAAAGAAGTTGACATCATCAAAATGGTAGATGAACCTTGTATAAACAAAAAGGGGAAGTAGGGAGTATGGTGACGATCCTCGTAGAGTACGTGGATGACATACTCTTGATAGGGAAGCAGTTTCCTATGCTACGCTCGATCAATCTCCGCTTATCACAATAATTCTCCAGACAGGATGAAAGTGATACCTCCTAAATCCTGGGTTTTGGATCTATGAGATAGATCTAAATGGATATTAGGATTCTCACTAGTTGTAGTGAGATGGTATCAATCGATCCGGGGGAGAATCACTGGAAGGGTTCCAGGGTGATAAAGACGACTGAATGTCAGTCACAGGCATTGTCTTTAACCTTACTGGAGGGACGGTATGTTGGAAGAGTTCCAAGCTAAATACCGTGGCATACTAGACGATAAAGGCTGGATATATCGCTACTTAAGATGCTACCAAAGAGGATGTTTGGGTGTATATTAGTTCATGAGATGAACTACGTTCCTACCATTGTGAGACAATGGAGTTGTGGCTCATGCCGAGGAACGCCGGTCCCATCAGTGATCCAGACTTATTCTAAGGCAGTATCGCCTGATCATGGAGATAGTTGATCTCCAGGGTGATCGAGGTTAGGAGAGTAGATTCAGAGGACAACACAGCGGATCCACTCACAAAGGCCTGTTCCAAGAGAGAGATTTTTATGGGATGGTTGAGTATGAAATACTACAACCACTGCTACAGATGGCCCTAGTGCAAGTGGGAGATTGTTAGTTATATGTATGCCCTAGAGGCCATTACTGTACATAGGATGTATATGGTAGTGGATGCTGGGACATATATAGGGAGGACTTTCTCGCTCGACATGATAGTATGCTATCTGGTTACTCTTTACCTTAACGTGTATGCTGATTGTCTCTCTGTTACATGTTGGTAAAGCCCTTAGGATGTGTGCTTGACTACCTGGACTATGATGCGGATCATACTAGTGGGGACATGGTAGTCCATAAGTACATCCTTCAAAGTCCCTAGTCGTGGGTGTATCGAGACGGGGCATCGATATACCAAAGTAGACTAGCGTATACCTTCTCGACCCATATAGATGGGCGATGGATGATCCCATATCCATTGGTGTTTGACATCAGAGATGATATACGGGTGCTCAGTGGAGACTGGGTACACTGGACGGACTCGCCGAGAACTCCCAGATGGTATTATACCTCACGTCAGATGGCAGTTCTCTGGTGACACTGGTACAGAGTAGTCTGTTGACCCGAGATCGTCATAGAGTCTTGTGTGATTCCCACTGTGCTTTGATTTCCATCTTACCACGTCCAAGAGGGCGTGCACAACGGTGGTTTTTGGGTACAGTCCCGAATCACATGGAAGCAATGAGCGATAGGAGGGGATTCGTCTCTCCCGGTACAGGGAGTTGATGTTGCGCTGTGTTCGATTGGCTATAACCGGAAATCCCTGGCCAGAGTTGCTGAGATTTACTGGTAAGTGTTACCAGTAGTTTCTCGAATAGTTATAGACCTCATATCGACACGACTTATCGAGCTATTGGGGTCTGACGTTTACCACCCCTAGGCGAGATATGCGACATATCAGACGATCAGACCGGACTGTACGGTAGTGTTACTGGTTAGATTCACTGGAGTGTGAGCGGGCTTGCTCGTCGATCTTAAGATCGCTCAATACCCGGGTGGCCGTTATGTTTAGCAGATCGCTTGCGGCTTGTGGGTGCTTGATATGATCATCACCTGCTGCCGGCGTATTGACGAGTCTTTAGAGTCCTACACAGAGGTTTCCTGGTTCAAGCGAAACGAAATAGGAGCGCATATGAGATATGTGCGGGACCGAGAATAATACGTGTATGTGATACCGTAGTCCATTCTCGCGATGAATGTATCGAATGGTTGTATGCGATATAACCTAGTTATCGGGTCAAGGATTGATTCGATAAGCCGATACATTGTATACTAGTCGGTTATATGCGATATGACCGGGTCGTTAAATCAAGTGTTGATTTAATGATTTAATGTATAATTATATATTTGATATATTACTTTGCATTAACTAGTATCGGTTCACTTTAAATGGATTTTCTCACTCGGATATGCACATTGTATATGTGATATACTTTTGTGCACTTGATTGTGTCATGTTTGATGATACATGTTAACTTGGTTAAGTGTAAAGTTTAAACCATGGTTATGTTAATGATTAGGGTTTTGATTATCTTATTTATTTATTTATTTATATAATCATTTTGGATATTATTTAAGGATGGTGGCTTATTTTGTTTTATGTTGAAGATTCTTCAAGCTTTGATCAAGTCAACCATTCTTATCTCATCCTTAACCCTAACCATTCCAACTAACCTTGGTTTAATCTCTACACTTGACCATGGTTTAGATTATGATAAGTTTTCATTTTCTTTTCATTTTTAAATTAACTTATCATAACTTATCATCTTCTTCCTCTTCTTCTTCTTCATGAAGAAAGCAAGCTCCATTAATGGTGATTGATGGAAATGAGTGAGAAATCCAATTCTAAAGTCTACACACTTCCTATTTCTTCATCCTCTACCTCTTGCCAAGTAGTAGAGTGTGTTTTCTTCACAATTTTTTTGACTTGGTGAAGTCGGAGCTTGATTTAGCGATGCCTCGACGTAGATCATCTTCGGCATGGAAATCGATGACCTAGCCCGTCCATTCTCCGATGAAGCCGACGCTAGAGCCCGGGACTTGTTATGGACAGCGAGGAGACTTCATTGCGGAGCTATGGAGGTGGAGAACCGGATCTACAAAGTTTGTATTTCCGTATCTCTTAGTTAATTGTTAACTAGTTATCTTTTCGCCTAGAAATCTAGCCAACGATCCGTACACTAGGGTTTCTCGGCACCATAATTTTTGAAATTGGCATGGTTGATGCCTTGTGAGACCTCTTGAGAGTGCATAGGAACCCTACAACTGAGCGATAAGAAGATCGACGAGCAAGCCCGCTCACACTCTTGTGAATCCAACCAGTAACACTTACCGTACAGTCCGGTCTCGTCGTCTGATTTGTCGCATATCTCGCCTAGGGGTGGTAAACGTCAGACCCCAATAGCTTGATAAGTCGTGTCGATATGAGGCCTATAACAGTTCGATAAACTACTGATAACACTCACCAGTAAATCTCAGCAACCTGGCCAGGGATTTCCGGTTATAGCCAATCGAACACAGCGCAACATCAACTCCCTATACCGGGAGAGACGAATCCCTTCCTATCGCTCATTGCCTCCATGTGATTCGGGACTGTACTCAAAAACCACCGTTTTGCACGCCCTCTTGGACGTGGTAAGCTGGAAATCAAAGCACAGTGGGAATCACACAAGACTCTATGACGATCTTGGGTCAACAGACTACTCTGTACCAGTGTCACCAGAGAACTGCCATCTGACGTAAGGTATAATACCATCTGGGAGTTCTCGGTGAGTCCGTCCAGTGTACCCAGTCTTCACTGAGCACCCGTATATCATCTCTGATGTCAAACACCAATGGATATGGGATCATCCATCGCCCAACTGTATGGGTCGAGAAGGTATACGCTAGTCTAATCTGGTATATCGGTGCCCCGTCTCGATACACCCACGACTAGGGACCTTGAAGGATGTACTTATGGACTACCATGTCCCCACTAGTATGATCTGCATCATAGTCCAGGTAGTCAAGTACACATCCTAAGGGCTTTACCAACATGTAACAGAGAGACAATCAGTATACACGTTAAGGTAAAGTGTAACCAGATAGCATACTATCATGTCGAGCAAGAAAGTCCTCCCTATATATGTCCAAGCATCCACTACAATATACATCCTATGTATAGTAATGGCCTCTAGGGCATACATATAACTAACAGACTCCTGGCACGGTAGTGTACCTGCAGGTGATGGAGTCACCCTCTCTAAAGGTGTCTTACAGACTAAAGGGGAGAGGGATGTGCATGATTGGCAGATCACTTGCTTAGGCAATTGAGTCAATCATGAGATGTCAAATACCACACCAGATGTTGTTCTTACACTAGATGCAATAAGTTGACATTGATCCTATCCTAGAGAAACAGTCGGAAGCAGTTTTAGAACATAAGTGAATGTTCTAGGGATATGATAACGACAGCCTCATTCGGGAGACAGTTATCATTCCAGGCTTCCAAGGTGACCTAGACGACAAGGAGGTTGTCAGAGTTATAGTTTTCCCTCTGACGAGGGGCAGTATTTTGGACAGGTGGTCCAAGGCAATACTGAGGGAGGCATGGCGCAGGATACTGTTTAAGTTCAGTTGACGATACAGTCTAAGAAGTTTGGATTTGGAGTTCATTTATGAGCTAGGTCCCATCAGACATCCAGACACATTCTAAGAAAGGTATTGCTCATTTCGGGAGATGGCTTTCTCCGCGAACATGGGATAAAGAGAGACATAGAAATAAACATCAAGGCGGATCCACTCACTGAGGCTATTCCTCGAACGCAATAGTTTTGCAAACGAGCTTTGTGAGACTGACTAGTAGAGGAGTTGGGTGTTCGGTATCACACGGGCTGTGAGTATGCGACATTGCAATAATTAGCCTTGGGTGCAACTGGGAGATTGTTGGAGATAGTGCCCTCAGAGTCAATTATTGGATCACAGGCACGTGATTGCAATGATTGAGGGATGACCTATCCCGGTAGGACAGTCTTACTCGAGATGATAGTATGCTATCTGGTTTATCTTTATCATCGTGTACTGCTTTAGGTGACTTGACATGTCGCTATTACACGTTGATAGAGCCCCTAGGATTCTTGCTTGACCACCAGCAGTATGAGGGCGATCATATAAGTAGGAGCTGGGGTCTATAAGCACATCCTTAAAAGATCCCTAGTCGTGGGAGTTTCGAGACAGGGCATCGATACTCCAGAGTAGACTAGTGTATACAGTCGAGACCCCGACGAGGGGCGGTGGCCGGTCTCACAAGCCTCTGGTGTCGGTTGGATCACCTAAGATGTATACAGGTGCTCATTGGGTTATGAGTACACCGGACAGGACTCACCGGGAACATGCTAGTTGGTCTTATACCTGACGTCAGATAGCTGTTCCCTGGTGACATGTGTACAGGTTAGTTCATCGACCTGGGGATCGTCATTTGTCTCGTGTGAGTTCCCACTGTACTTTGATTACTACCTTACCACGCTCAAAGGAGACGTGCAAACAGGTTTTAGTTGGGTACAGTCCCGAGCCACATGGAGGCAGTGAGCGGATCTTCAGGGGTTCGTCTCTCCCGGTATTGGGGGTGAGGTCGCGCTGTGTCTAGGAGAGCCATTACACGAAGCCCTCGGCCGAGGCAGGAGATTTACTGGTAGGTATTCCAGTAGTATCTCAGGGTGGTCTGGGCTACACTCCGACACGACTTATACCGCTTTTGGGGGTCTGATTTTACCAACCCCCTAGGCCCGCCATGCGATGCTCATAGACGAACGGACCGGACTGTACGGATATTGTCACTGACAGGCTCAGTAGGGTGTCAGGATGAGTTCGCTCATCGACGTCCCTTTTGGTCAATACCTGGTAGCCCGTTACGTATTGGCTTATATCTCTGACGTTCTAGTGGTTAAATCCACAACCAAAGTGTTGACGAGTCTTTAGAGTCCCCCATATTCAGTTGCTCAAGTTTTCGGGCAAAACGTTGTAGAGGCCGTTTGGATATATGGCAGGGTTCGATCAGATACGTGCGGTATTGTACGGATCAGGATCGGACGGATAATACTAGCCGGCTTTGGTTTAAGCCGGATCCTAGTATGGTACAGTATAGATTTTGTCTCATTGAATTTGTATTCGGTCGGAATACAAATGCGGGTGTGTATACACAGTATCGGGGTTTTTCCTGTAATTTATTACGGGACCAGTCTTCTGGAGTTGCCAGTTTGCATTCCGTTTCGGCCATTTTCATTTGTATCTTTCAATGGCATAAGATTGGTGGAGGAGGGCTTATTTGCAATTGTGCAAATAAGCATTTGTGGAGGGTGGTGATTGCATATTGTTGTATCATGATAGCTCTTCTTTGACCTTGACTTCTATCCTCATCATAGCTTGACTTTTGTAGGACATGATTGTTGATGATGATGAAGGGTGAGGTTGGTGGAGTGTTGGTGTTTCTTTGTGATCATTTCTTCATATGATAACCATTCCTCTCTCTCTTGCATGATTAGTGTGTGGCTCCCCTCATTTTTTCCACTCTCATTTTTTCACTCCCACCTTGAGCCAAGGCCGGCCACATTGGCTAAGGGGCTGTCCAGATTTTTGGTGGTGAGATTTTTGTTGTTTTGGCTTTGTAAAATCCCACTAGTTCACTCTCCAAAAAGCTCACTTCATATCCTCCACCTATGGCAACTACCACAACCCTAAAATGAGACAAAAGAGCGCTACATATTCTACAGCAAACCTTGGGCACGTCGGCTCGCCAACTTCGTGCCCGAGTTGCTTTGGTATAGAGGCGGGAGCCCGTAAAAGAAGCCGGTGACGTGGTGCCCTTCCGGCGACGAGGTGGAGACCGGAGCTTCCGCGGGAGATCAGGACGACGACGAGAAGACCGGAAGACACGGATCAGTCGGTATATCTCTCTTCCCCATCTTGTAGTTAGCTAAGATTAGTTAATGGTTCGATCCGGGTTTTAGTGCGCGGTAGTGCCGATTCAAGAAAAATTAAAGTTAACCATCGCTTCCGCATTTGGCCTCGGGATGGAGGTCGGGGCGCCGCCTGCACTTACAAAAATAAACACATGCACCTATCGAAGTAGAGACAAACCAAGTAGCATACTACCATTTTGAGCAAGATTGTCTATACAACTGTGAATATCCCAAGCTTCCATCAAGTAATATACAAGCTAGTATGATACAGTAATGGCCTCTAGGGCATATACACTAACAACTAACATGTACTCATGTCACCTGAGAACTGCTATCTGGCAATAGGTAGAATACCATCCAACATGTTCCCGGTGAGTCCTTCTAGTGTAACTCTGTCACGACCCGAAATTGGCCCGTGACGGCCCTAGTACTACGCAACGCCCTAAGACGTGACAAAGTAAAAGAAAGCCAAAACCCAGAAATCTAAACCATAAAAATACGGAAAAGCTAATATAAGTTTTTGAAACATTTGAAATCGCAACCCAAATTCTTTAAAAGTCCTACTTTATTTCTTTAAGGTTTTAGCAACACCCCCTTTTGTAAAAACTAGCCAAGATGAATACAACACAAAAATACGACGCCGTAGCGAAGAAATAAAGACAGTAGAGAGAAAGCTGTATATAAAAGACAACAAATCCGCAATAAAATACAATATCGTCCACACAAAGTCTCTAAGTCAACAACATAATAGTAGATGGAGAGTACAAGATACAACGAATGTACAATACAAAATAAAGATAACCACCAAAACCCACCTGAGCAAAATAGTACTGTGAGCTGATGCGGTATCTGTAGCAAAAGATGATAGCTGAATAGCAGAATAGCCTGCCTCGACTACTCTGGGGAACAACCTGAAACACCTGTGGCACAACGGGGGTGAGTTGCCAACTCGTGAATAGTAGATAACATATGCAGGTAATCGCAGGAATGTACGTACAGCATGAATCTAAGATATGCGATTACAGTAATAACATGTCATATGAATGCAGAATAATGGAAAGTACACTGGCAGGTACAATCAATATGTGAAGCAATGATGACATGATAATAGTATGCAATAACTATGCAATAGGGATATGAGAAAGCAAATATGCAACTATCATAAGGGTACACTAACAGGTTCTACCAATATATGAATCTGTGCATAGAATAGATAAGTGTGAGGTATGGGGTGGAATACGTCATTTCCACAGAAACCTGACATCGTGGCCGGATCACAATCCATCAAGACATTCAAATCCCAAATCCTCAAATCAGCCCCCAAGTTGGGCTCTCATATCATATAAGTCTCACATCTCCTCAATGTACAATATCGAATAGATCTCCTATATCCCGAATGTATAAATCATCAATCTCTTTCATATCCAATATCCAATCTCAAAGAATCACCTATATCCAGAGTCGAATCTCAAAATAATTTCTAACATCCTAAATATATATATATATATATATATATATGCAGAAATAAATATGATGGGGTCAATACACATATATTAGCGTCCCCTTCCTCTAATATTGGTGTAAGGGTATATATAACAACGGCTAAATCCCCTGTTATATATACAAAGGTATTAAAAGAAATATCATGAAAACAATGTGCCAAGCATCGACACAGAAATACTGATCACGTATCATACTCTATCCCGAAAGCACGAGTGCCTAGCTCTGACCCTCGCCTTTCGACGTATGCATACGTACATGAATCCCAACGGTGTCTCCGTGATCCCCCGCCGAGTCATGGGTACTGTCACCGGTAAGTACTCGCCCGCCTCCAGCCTCAATCGGCAAAGTCCATCGATCTTCTTGCCGAGGGGAACCATACTGGGCCCCACCATGTACCCTCTACGGCCTCGACGCCTCCTCGTAGGGGTATATATAATCAGCACCGATAAAACGCATGGTGGATGCGCAAATATCATATCAAGGAAACCGGGTTTTTCAATGTATGCATAATTTCATGAACTCCCGCGGTTCCCAAATCCAGAAAATATCAAGTAAAATCCAAATAATAATGCACAATCCAGGAATAAATATATACGATATATCTGAAATGCGAGCATATAAATGAGAATATTTAGCTGAAACCAGATGTATGCGAAACCAATAAGGCACAGCTAAGTAACATCAGTAAAGGTAACTATATGACTGCAACTGAATATGTGTGTAACATACAGGTGTAGCAATGTATAGGTCTCTACCTATAAGAACTGATGTCGTATACCCCCCTGGGTATAAGTAAAATATGTAGGATATCCCTCCGGTATAAGTAAAACATGTGCAGGGTATACCCGTAGCTGTATCACAAGGTGTACATGTACCTATCACTAAAGGTATGATACACTATAGGTAAACCGATAAGCTAGATGTCATGTGTGATAAGCAAAAGTATCTATAATGGTTAGTGTGTGACATGGAAATTATTGACGGTTTGTGTGTAGCATACAATCCGTGCTCGTGCAACATGAACCGTCAATAATATGTGCAGTGCCCTACAGCTACTAGTCACAGTACAACTATATCTAAGTAAATAGGGTAAAGGCGCAATTCTAACAATGACATAGAATATGCGACAAGTTTTTCAATCCTAGCCCAGACGCATAACGCCATGCTGGCGATTCCCCTGTAGATGTTAAATCTACTCACCTACGCTCCGCGCTAAGTGAATCCTACCATCTGCTCCCCCTGTAGCGGTGTCCGTAGTCCCTGCCAGCAAACCTGCAATTTAGACACAAATATCATATATAAGCCTAATATTCCGCAAAACGCGATATCGAACCAAAACGAGAAACTCGCGTCGCGAACTAAACGCGCGTGTGCACGATACGCTGAATCGTGTGTGTACGCGTCTAAAACCATCGCGACACGCTGCGACACGCCACGATACGCTGGATCACAGAACCCACTCACGTATCGCGCGTATCGCGCAAACACAACGGACATGAAAAACGGTATATTGTCCCAGATTTTCCTACAGGTCAAATATTACAAAACTAGACATGCCAAAACACTATACAACACAGAAGAGAGCCCTACACAAAAACCCAACACCTAACTCCTATTCCTGGCCACAAATTGCGGCCCTATGGATTAAATTGGCGGCCGGGGTTGGGAATGGGTGGCTCGTGTTCATGTGGTGTGTTCTATACCTAGTGTACATGCTCCAGTCTTCTCAATTTTATCTTGAAGTGTCTGGGTCAATAGCAGATCATAGAATGTCACAAATATCGCTTAAAAACACTAATTTTGCACAAAACACAAACCCTATGGTATTTTAGTGTAATCTGGGTGAATTCTCAGTTAATGTGACCCTAACAGCACTTAAATGGGTAGGGTTTACCAACACAATCAAGAATTAACCAAAATTCCAAATAAAACACCATAATCTAGCACTAAACCCACTATTTAACACAAACCAACACTAATTAGCACACAAGCTAAGCAAAAGAGAGATGGGTTCAGAAAATATACCCTAGAGAACCCTAAGAAACAGGAAAAGAAGTGTGTGGAGGAGGTGAGAGCTTGCTACAACTGCTGGAGCTGCTGCTGCTACAGCTGCTGCTGATGTTGTTACTGCCACTGTTGCTGAAGTTGCTTCTGGTGCTGCTGCAGTTGTTGTATGAGCTGCTGCCTTGGCTGCTGCTGGGTGAGTGGGTGAGTGTGTGTTGTGAGAGAATGAGAGGGTGAGTGAAAAGAGAAGTGATAATGAGAGACAAATTCAAAACCCCTCCTATCTCTCTCTTCATTTAATGAAGCATGACAAAGCCATCATGCCCCATTCTCACTCTCTCTCTCTCTCACCAAGGTCAACATTCAAACCATTTAAAAACCCTTTTTAAATTCATTTCATTTTTGAAAGGAACCATATACAAATAAAAAACCCAAAAGCACCTAATACAATATTAAACTAGATTAGAGAATGGTTGGCTCACCATGTTGCTAATTATGGTTAAACCCCAAAAACTACCCTAGTTAACATGCACAAGTGTGTGCAAGCCTAGGAAAAATCTAATAAAATATTCAATAAATAGGATAAAATAATTAAAAACCAATTTGGTAAACTTTTTATTAAAAACCATATATATAAAATATAATTAGCGACAAAACACATTCTAAGGTGTTACAATCTCCCCCCCTTAAAAGAAATTTGTCCCCGAATTTAAAAATATACTGTTACGCGTACCTTCAAAGAGAAGATTACAAATCTCAAATCTCGCTCGCGGCCTCCCAAGTGATTATCTCACTATACGGCTACGTCCAAGAAAAACCCTTCACAGATAGCAAGACCCTTGACCGATGTTCCTCCACCAGTCGAGCCATTAACACAATTGGCTGCTGGTGAGCGAAAGATCGCGTCCAAGCCCAATGGTCTAGTGCTAAATCATGTGAGAAAGGTCAAGAAGGTAATTGTAAAGTATTATCACAATACGGGCTGAAAATCCAATAATCTGGGCGGAAGAGCCAAATTAAAGGCGACGAAACTAACTCGCTTATAGGATCTTAAAAGGACCTAAATCATGGGACAAGTTTCCAAAAATCCAACACGTCATTCATCGGAAAGTCTGTAGGAATACATGATCTGTCCCTGCGAACTCGAGTTTATGACCAACACAGTCGACATAAGGCCTCAGTTCGCAATGGACAATTTCCATCCTAACCTGAATCAACTGGATCATTTCCAAAGTCTATAGACTAGCTGGGGTCCAAAATCCTACTTACGCAGAGTCAGAACACAACAGACTGGTGATCGACACGACCTAACCCCTAAACCTATAGGTTGCCAATTGGAGTGTCTCCTGATAGCAACTATCGAAGGAGAACCCTAACGATGGCGAGTGACGATCCCCAACTGCTGACAATAATCAATACAACACACAACTTAACAAAGAACAATTGAGCAAACTGAGTATAACCGGATGACAAGAATCCGAATGGAGTCACACCCTGACTAAACTTGGATAGAAACCATAACGAAATTCGTGGAGATCTGCTCCCACTCCCACTTCGGAACGGTAAAAGGTTGCAACTCTCCAGCCGGCCTCAGATGCTCGACCCAAGCACACAACAAGACAGACACCTTGAAAGGAATCTTGAACTTCTCTTTACATCCCTTCCTACCCGTAACTATCTCACAAGTCACGTCAATGCTGGTGGAACTTAAATGAATATAGAGAATTGACAGATGTGCTAGCTCTAGGATTTCACGTCTCTACTTGATAATGTCAGGTACACAAACGTGTCCCTAACTTAGCACATCATTGTCACAAATCAAGGTCTCCGAATCATTACCCAGCCGAGTATGCTCAAGTATCTCTGACGTATGAGCATCGGCGGGCAGTGTCTCGCGAAAGAGATTAAAGAAAAGTGGTCGGGCGCGGACATGAGTAAGCTATCCCCTCCGTAGAGATGAACTTAAGCTGTACTCGACGATCACACAAGAACTGTAAATCTGCAGAAGACTATCACAACAATCAAATCCGCTGCAGGAAGATGTACATTAAGCTCTGGTGGTCCGTGAAAATCTGACACGACTCTCGAACAGGCAGTGTCTCCAAATCTCCAACGCAAAACCACCGCGGCCATCTCCAGATCATGAGTGGAATATCCTCCTCGTACTCCCTCCAGATGTAGGGAAGAAAAAGTGATAACTCTATAGTGTCACCTCAGTACACAATCGAGCCCACTCAAGAAACATTACAGTTAAACAACAAGGTCGCCCGAACCAAAAGCAAGGAAATGACTAATGCAGTTATTAACCGAATCTTCAACTGCCGAAGTTTACGCACACATGCCTCAGTCCAAAGAAAAGAAACCTCATTTCCGGTCAATTCAGTCGACGGTGCAGCACTACTCTAGCAATCCTGAATGAAACGGCGGTAGAAACCTGCTAAGACCAACAATCTGCGGATCTTTGTCCTGCACACAAGCCTAGGCCTAAGCTGTACGGCTATGATCCCCCCTCGGAACCATACGAAACCGTCTACCGTGACAACAAGACCTAGGAGTCGAACAAAACAAGCCTGAAGAAACACTCCGAGAATTTAGCAAACTGCTGGTGCTTCCCCAGTATTTGCATAAAAAATCCTCAAGTGCTGCTCCTGTTCCTCAAGACACATTAAATAGACCAGAATGTCGTAAATAAAACAACCATAATTGGTCGAGGAACGGCCTGAAGAAAATCTGGCTCATCACATCTACGAATGCTGTTAGGGCATCCGCGAATCCAATGACTCACTAAAACACACAAAGCCCGTAGCACGCATAAGGCAGTCTTCGAAATGCCATCACTCCAAACCGCAACAATGATGACCTGATCCCAAACAAACATAGAAAATGTCTCGGACTCTGGAGCTGATCGAAGAATCGTCAATGCGAGGTAAAGGATACACATCCGCACCGTAAGCCGGTTCAATTTAACGATCCGTCGATACACAACATTAAACTGCTGTCTTTCTCCTTGACGAACAGAAATAGGAGCTTCCAAAAGCGAAACACTCAGACGCACAAAACATCCCAACAAACAACTCTGCAGTTGATCCCTAAGCTCCCAAGTTTCGCCGGCCCATCTGGAACAACGTCGGAAAACTCTCACACGAAAGGAACACTGGTCCAACAAACCCTCTGGGGCTACGGTATCATGAATGAACGCCAAGAATCCACGACATCTCCTCAGAAGCCGACTAGCGAAAAAGGCTGAATTCAAGCTGTGAGAGGCGACACAACTATCCACCTGCACAACAAGAACTGACGCGCCGGGAAAAAAATTCCTGACTGTTTCCTCATGGTAGTCCACAGACGCCTAGCACGTAGTTAACCAGTCCGTGCTTAGGAGAACGTCAAATCCAGCATCTCTAGAAGGGTCGAAACGACGGACGCACCTCTATCTCCTATCCGATTGGCACACAACTGAAATACGTGTCGTGCAACAAAAGAATCGCTGACAAAAGTTAAAGCAACAACTACGACTAATCTACCCAACCACGGCGCAAGCATGAAAAACAAATGAATATATCAAAAGAACAAGCGAATTAAAGATACCTGAAAACTCCACATTGGACGCCTGCGCGTCCCGATGAGTCGAAGCAAACTCCTGTGTCTGCCCTCTACCCGCAGCTGGCTGAACTCTTCTGGTAGACTGAGCCCTCTGAGCGAACCTTCCACGTCCACGGCCTCTCTGAGTACGATCCTGACGAGGTGCTAAGGAACAATCCCTGACGGAGTGCTGAAGGCTTCCGCATCGAAAACATCCATATGGTGACTGCTGACCTTCCTGGGAATGAGAGCTGAACGACTGTCCTCGTCCTAAGCCTCTGCAACTCCTGCGACGGCCACGAAATCTGTCTCGATGACCAAACATCTGCCTCTGGGATGGTACACTGGTACGAGTCCTCCGCTGTCCTGGAACTCTCTGAGCCTCTGGAATATGTGCCTCATCAACTGGAGCTGCAACCGCTGCTGCTATGTAGGTGACGGACTGCTGCATGCTGATCGCAAGTGACAACTGAGTAACAGGGGTGACAACCTCCTGTCGTAGCTCCCGAACGACATCAACCAATGAACTCATCGTCTGGCGGAAGTCCTGCATCTCTGCCAAAAGTTTATCAATAGTATATGCCGTAGGCTGATCCGTCTGCACCTGTGCAACTAGAGTGCCATCCTGGTCAGTACTCGTCTCACCCGAGCCAACTCTGACCTCGGCCCTCGCTGCATCACTCTGAGTCCCTATAGTCATCGGCGGCATGGCTATAAATAGATATAAGATTCGATGAGAATAAGGAATCGAATCTCAAGGATATGAATCATCAAGGAGGGAATTTCAAGCAAATTGTACTTAGGTCACTTAATGAAAAGTACCGCACCATGGTGTTAGTGTATATGCCCTAGAGTCCATTACTGTATCATACTAGTATATATATTACTTGATGGAAGTTTGGGATATTCACAGTTGTACAGACAATCCTGCTCAATATAGTAGTTTGCTACTTGGTTTGTCTCTGCTTTAATGTGTACATGTGTTTTTCTTTATTATATCACCTATACGCATTAGTAGAGCCCTTAGGATCTTTGCTTGATTACCGGCGTTGTGATGGCGATCACACTCGTGGGGGCTGGGTAATCCACAAGCACATCCTTTTACTCGTCCCTGGTCGTAGGATTATCGAGACAGGGCATCGATACTCCGGAGTAGACTAGCGTATGCGCTTCTAATCCCAGTACGGGAGACGGTCTGTCCCACAGCCGTCAGTACGTCGTACTTGAGATAGTATGCGGGTACTCGTTGTGTTATGAGTACACTGGACAGGACTCGTCGGGAACTGATGGTTGGTATTATACCTATCGTCAGTTATCAGTTCCCAGGTGACATGAGTACAGCTTAGTCCGCTGACTTGACACTGTCACTTCGCCTCGAGTGTGTTCCTACTGTTCTTTGATTACTACCCTACCACGGCTCTACTGAGTCGTGCAAACAGGTAGTAGTTGGGTGCAGTCCCGAAGCACTTGGAGGCAGTGACGGTTAGACAGGATTCGTCTCTCCCGGTATTGGGGGTTGACATCGCGCTGTGTCTAGGAGAGCCATTACACGAGTATTCCCTGGCCAGGGCAAGAGAGATATACTGGTAGGTTTCCAGTGTTATCTCAGGGTGTAATGGGCTTCACTCCGACACGACTTGTACCGCTATTAGGGGACTGACGTTTACCGTCGTCCTAGGCCTGCCATGCGATGTATCGGACGAACAGACCGGACTGTACGGAGATTGTCACATACAGGCTCAGTAGGAGTTCGGATGGGCTTACCTCATCGGCCTTCTTATCGACATCTACCTGGGGACTGTTACGTACAGCTAATGCCGCTTGCGTTCTGTGGTTAAACCCACTGCCAGCGTAGTGTCGAGTCTTTAGAGTCCCACAAAGAGAGTTTCCCTACACTGAGCGAAACGTGTAGAGGCCGTATGGTTTTACGGCAGGGCTGCGATCACTTACGTACACTTGTGTGCGTGTGGTGTTCGGGCAGGCAGTACTAGTGGGCTTTGGTTTAAGCCGGATCCTAGTATTGCACGGATGGATTTGTTTTGTCTTCTGTGCATCCCCATTCTACGGAATGCGGATGCAGGTGTGTATGCACAGTTTTCCGGAGCGATGAAGGAGGAGGTGCCTCATCAGGGTTTTGGCAGTTGGTTCGACCAAAACCGTTATGTGGCAGGCTCATTAGGGTTTTGACAGTTCGTTTGGTCAAAACCATTATGAGCCGCGGACATCATTTGCATCCTTTTAGTGATAATTTTATGATGGCTAATTGCATTGACCATTTGACCCCGTTGACCTCTCTTGACTTGGTTGACCGGTTGACCATGTTGACCATTGGCTTTCAAGAGGGATCTACACTCTTCTTTTCTTTTTCTTTTTCTTTTGGATTATGATAATGGTCATTTCAATTTAGCTATCAACTTTATCTTGATAGGATTTGTAAAGATGGTTTTAGTGCATTATTGGAACCATGGTTAATTTCTTTAGTTCATAATTTCTTTCTCATTCTCTCTCTTGCTTTTTCAAGTGAGAAGAAAAAGAAATGAACCATGGTTGCTAGCTCCTCCTTCTTCTTCCTCCTCTTGATTCATCTTTTGATCTCATGTGTTGAGAGATAAAGATCCCACAAAGACAAAACCATCCCTTTATCACTTCTACACAACCTAGGGCTTCTAGATCAGCAATCTCTTTGCCCTAGTTACCTCGGCTCGAGGTGGAGCTCGGTGTACATCTCTCGGGTGGATCGTCTTCGACTCAAGGAGGCTGTGGAGGTGACCAAAGTCCGGATCAAGCCTCGGAGCAAGCAAGGAGAAGAACAACAAGAATAGAAGGATTTCAAGTTAAGGTATAACCCCTAACCGAGTAGATAAATCTCTAGTTAGGATGCTAGTGTATTGTTTAGTAAAGATCCGGCTTTTACGGTCCACGTTACCAAGTGCAGAAAAAATTTTGTTTTACCGTTTCCGCAACCCCGAAAGTACCGGGAGAGGTAACGTGGACCTAACACTGGTATCAGAGCCTAACTTAACACACCCTAGCATGTTAGCAAGGTATTTAGAATATCGACCGAACAAAAAAACCGAAAAACACCCCGGAAACCTTGAGTTTCTGCCGATTTTTTTTTCTGCTCAAAAGATAATAAATCATGTCTTAAAAATCGGCTCAGGCTTTCCTTAGAACAGGCAAGAAAAATGATCGCACGAGTCAACCAACTCACCGCGGTTCCGCGGCAGAAGCTTGCTTCTGCCGCGGAACCGCGGCCGAGTTGACTCGGCCGTGGATCATTTTTGTTGCAGTTTGTTTCTGGTGAGTTTTTGGGATTTTTGGTATATGAATTTTCTGCCCAGATTTTCCAGAAAGCAAAATTTGTTTTTGGGGCTCAAAAATCCGTATTTTTGGTCGATGTTCTGTAGACTTTGGCTAATGGTTATATCTGTAATGTTATATGTGTATTGAACGTCTACAAATCGCTATACGTCGATTAGTGGGGGTTATACATATCTGTGATCTGTGATGGTTGATGGTTTGTGTATATCAACTCGTTGGATTGTCGCGGATGAATAGCCGGGGTGGATGTGAGATGAGAGTTTCATTTTCTTTCTTTCATGTAATAATTTTGTAAATTGATGTAATATTGTTTGTATGGCCGCACAACCGGGTCGGGGTTGTAGCCGTCATTGTATAATTCTTTTTACTGTTTTTTGCTCCTAGGATAGACCCATGGAGGGGGTGCACAAACTACCAGGTATCTCGAAGTGCCGAGTGGCCTACTCACGGCATTGAGGGAGGTTGCTTCGCTTCGGGTACTTGGCGGGTAGTTTGCCGCACCCGTAGGGGTCTTGGGTAGGGTATTGGCTATTCATCGTGACCGTGTAATCCGTTTTTCGTTGCAGGCTCGAACGAATCGCGGGTTCCTAGTATATCCAAAGTGTTCATCTGTGATCTGGATTGGCTATCATTGCTATATATCTATATATAATATCTATTTAGGCGTTGCTTATGTTTTACAGCCGCGCTAGCCCAGCCCCCGCTCTGTCGTTAGTTAAGTAACCTAACGGGTGATGACGGGGCCCCGTGGCGAATGCGAATGGCATAAGCGTACGTCATATTTTGGTTGTTTTCTGCAATGGTAGGATTTAAATGATGGGACGCATTAAAAGAAGTAATGCAAGAAAATAAATCTAAAAGACGTTGTTGGAACAATTTTTCAAAAAGCTGTTATTACAAGGACGTTCATTTTTGTTCTGTATCGAGGTATTCGGTTATGAATGCCCAGCACCTCATTCGACGAGGCAAGGGCCGAGATCCCCTCATCGGGAGTGACCCCTTGGACAAAAGTTTGCGTCAGGGTAATAACTTCACTATAGTCGATTATTCTTGCTTTGCATCGAGGTATTCAGTTTGGAATATTCTGCACCTCATTCGACGAGGAAAGAGACGAGATCCCTTCACAGGGAGTGACCTCTTTAGCAAAAGTTTTCGCCACTATATTTTTAAAAAAAAAACCAGTATCACGTTCCTTCAACGATATCAAGTTCATTACGTTAACGGGTTTTTCGCCAAAACCCAGTCGTAGCCCTCCGTCGTTTCGGATTGATATTGCTTAGTATTCGTGCTACGTATTTCGTGCTCAGCCGAGGCGTAGTGTACGGTAGCTATGTAATATTTTTCCGTAGGATACAAAGTGATTGGTTAAGACAGTCGTACGGTCTAATGCAGTCAAGATAACGACGGGTTGAACTTGACTAGGATCCTTTGATATGTTGGCTCAGTCAAGGTCACTTGGGTCTTAGGGGCAAAAACCACATCGGGAGTTTCAAAAGTACTGAAACTTGCTAGTGTTGCATACCATTTGGAGTGTGATGATTCTGGTAGAATTCCTTTAGTTTTGTCACGCGATGATATTTGGATCCCGATCCTACTGTGAGTATATGCTACTCCTCAGGAACATTCTCGCTTAACGATCAATGCTATAAACCAAGTAGGTGTCTAGAAAGGTGTTAGCGGGGCTACGCCCATAGGGAAAAGAGTTTACTTAATTATGGAACTTCGCGAAAGCGTTGGAAAACCTTCCTCGAAGTACCGACACTGGCCTGGCTGAACGGTTAAGCAAGTATTGTACAGTGAGATTGATCCCGACTAATTCTTCCTTTATGGTTTGAGGAGGGATTCGAGAAACAGTGGAAGCCATCCTGTTTAGATAAATTAAAAACCAATCTAAACTTGCCAGAGCGCACGCTGAGTGTTTTCTTTTCTCTCTCTCCAGGTAGCAACCATTTCACGCCCTAATCAAGATAATAAAATGTATCTCTTGACCGATCCGAATTCTTATTCGGGGCTGGGGAACGTTGGTTCAACTCTAACTTGTGACAACAGTCATAAATATGAGCAAGGGAAAGGGGATTGTATGGATTCCCAGGATACCCAGTTGAAGAAGAAGCATGGTTTTGCATCTACTTCAGGCGTTCTTGTAATTGAGAACTGTTTTACGGTCAGCCCTACCTCCTGGGTACTTGATACCGGATCAGGATCTCATATCTGTAATTTATTACAGGGACTGAGAAAAAGTAGGAAAGTTGCACCGGGTGATATGTCGCTCAGAGTAGCGAACGGAGCACAAGTTAATACGGCAGCCGTCGGTGAATATCACCTAGTATTGCCAAATGGCAAGACTATGATTTTGAACGATTGCTACTATGTACCTTCCATGGTTTGCAACATCATATCAGTTTCGTTACTCGATAAAGATGGATATAACTTTGTTCTTGATAGAAATATCATGAACATTTACCTTCATAAGGTACTGGTTGCAGAAGGTACACTGTGTAACGGTATCTACGTTCTAAATCAGAATACAGTTCTCAATGTACAAAACACACGCAAGAGGAATAATTCAGATACGAATGAATCCTACTTGTGGAATTGTAGACTTGGTCATATCGGAGAGAAAAGACTGAGTAAGTTGCATAAAGATGGACTCTTGGATGCGTTCGAGTTTTCATCTTATGAAACTTGTCAGTCTTGTCTCAAAGGGAAGATGACCAAATCTCCGTTCACCGGATATGGAGAAAGAGCAGCAGAGCTCTTGGGACTCGTACATAGTGATGTATATGGTCCGATGTATATACATGCAAGGGGTGGGTTCTCGTACTTCATCACATTCACTGACGATCTCTCTAGGTTCGGATATGTGTATCTGATGAAACACAAATCTGAAGCTTTTGAGAAATTCAAGGAATTCAGAAACGAAGTAGAGAACCAGACTGGCAAAAGTATCAAAATCCTCCGGTCTGATAGAGGAGGGGAGTACATAAGCTCGGAATTCCTAGATTACTTAAAAGAGAATGGTATTCTCTTTCAGCTCACTCCTCCCTATACACCACAGGACAACGGTGTATCGGAGCGGAGGAATCGTACCCTACTGGATATGGTTCGCTCCATGATGAGTAATGCCGAGTTACCTCTTTCATTTTGGGGACATGCGCTGTTGACAGCAGCATATCTATTGAACGATGTTCCGTCTAAATCTGTGCCTAAAACACCGTTCGAGATATGGAATGGTAAAAAGCCGTATCTTAAACATATAAAGATATGGGGTTGTCCGGCCTACGTAAAAGTACAAAATCCGGACAAACTTCAGGCACGTTCAGTTCTATGTAAATTTGTGGGATATCCTAAGAACTCCACAGGATATCTGTTCTACCACACCGAGGAACAGAAGGTGTTTGTATCTTGCAATGCCACCTTTTTAGAGTGGCAATTTCATGCAAAAGAAACAAGTGGGGGTTCGGTAGAACTGGAAAAAATTCAGCGACCACAAAATGAAACTGAAGATTTGACAGAACCTCAGAATTCAATAACTCCAGACGAACCTCAGCCACTCCATAGATCTGGTAGGATTTCTCATCCGCCCGAGAGATACTACGGTTTTCTCATTGACGGGGATCGAGAGGATTGCATCTTGGAAGAAGATGACCCTACAAGTTTCAGGCAGGCCATTATCAGTAGGAACTCTGATAAGTGGCAGGAAGCAATGCAATCCGAAATGGAGTCCATGTACGCCAATAAAGTGTGGACCTTGGACATTGCTCCACATGGGGTAAAACCCGTTGGATGCAAATGGATCTACAAAAGGAAACTTGGTGTAGATGGGCAGGTGGAAACCTATAAAGCTAGACTCGTTGCAAAAGGTTTTCGTCAAAGACCTGGTTTGGACTATGATGAAACTTTTTCTCCGGTGGCTATGCTCAAATCCATTCGGATCCTACTTGCCATTGCTGCCTTCCATGACTATGAAATCTGGCAGATGGATGTTAAAACGGCTTTCCTAAACGGTTGTTTTGAAGAGTGCGTTTACATGGATCAGCCAGAAGGTTTCGTAGACAGTGGGAGCAGCGGGAAAGTGTGCAAGTTGCTTAAATCCATTTATGGATTAAAGCAGGCATCGCGGAGCTGGAACATCTGTTTTGATGAGGCAATCAAGGAATTTGATTTCATCAAGAACGAAGATGAACCCTGTGTCTATAAGAAGATTGTAGGACGAACTGTCGTATTCCTAGTCTTGTACGTGGACGACATTCTTTTGATAGGAAATGACATTCCTATGCTACAATCGGTCAAGCTATTTTTATCACAAAGGTTCTCCATGAAGGACCTGGGTGATGCCTCGTACATTCTGGGGATCAAGATCTATAGTGATAGATCCAAGAGACTACTGGGATTTTCGCAGTCCAGGTACATAGAGACCGTACTAAAGAGATTTAGGATGGAGGGTTCCAAGCGCGGTAACATACCCGCATTGCACGGAATTACCCTCTCCAAGAAGATGTCTCCTAAGACTGACGAGGAGAGGGTTCGCATGAGCACTATACCCTACACTTCGGCGGTATGATCTATAATGTATGCGATGCTATGTACAAGACCAGATGTAGCTTACGCGCTGAGCACGGTAAGCCGGTATCAGTCAGACCCAGGTGAGGACCACTGGACAGCAGTGAAGAACATTCTCAAGTACCTGAGAAGGACTAAGGATATGTTCCTGGTTTACGGTAATGGAGACCTTAGGGTCGAGTCCTTTATCGATTCAAGCTTCCAGAGTGACAAAGATGACAGCAAGTCTCTCGGGTTTTGTGTTTACCCTCAACGGAGGGGCGGTATGTTGGAGGAGTTCCAAACAGGATACCGTCGCAGACTCGATGATGGAGGCTGAATATATTGCTGCAAGCGATGCCGAAAAAGAGGCGGTCTGGATGAAGAAGTTCATTAGTGAACTTCAGGTGGTTCCGTCCATTGTTGACCCAATACCTTTGTATTGCGATAACAATGGGGCTATAGCTTTAGCGAAGGAACCAAGGTCCCATCAGAAATCTAGGCACATCTTAAGGCGGTATCACCTGATCAGGGAGATCATTGATCGCCAGGAGATCGAGGTGCGGAGAATGGACACAAAAGACAACATGGCGGATCCATTCACGAAGGCCTTACCCCAGACTCAGTTCGAGCGGCTGATCGAGATGATAGGTCTTCGATACGCCAGTACATGGCCTTAGTGCAAGTGGGAGATTGTTAGTGTATATGCCCTAAAGGCCATTACTGTATCATACTAGTTTGTATATTACTTAATGGAAGCTTGGGATATTCACCTTGTATATACAATCTTGCTCAATATAGTAGTTTGCTACTTGGTTTATCTCTGCTTTAATGTGTACATGTGTGTTTCTTTATTATATCACCTATACGCATTAGTAGAGCCCTTAGGATCTTTGCTTGATTACCGGCGTTGTGATGGCGATCAAACTCGTGGGGGCTGGGTAATCCACACGCACATCCTTATACTCGTCCCTGGTCGTGGGATTATCGAGACAGGGCATCGATACTCCGGAGTAGACTAGCGTATGCGCTTCTCATCCCAGTATGGGAGACGGTCTGTCCCACAGCCGTCAGTACATCGTACTTGAGATAGTATGCGGGTGCTCGTTGGGTTACGAGTACACTGGACAGGACTCGTCGGGAACTGATGGTTGGTATTATACCTATCGTCAGTTATCTGTTCCCAGGTGACATGAGTACAGCTTAGTCCGCTGACTTGACACTGTCACTTCGCCTCGAGTGTGTTCCCACAGTTCTTTGATTACTACCCTACCACGGCTCTACTGAGTCATGCAAACAGGTAGTAGTTGGGTGCAGTCCCGAAGCACTTGGAGGCAGTGACGGTTAGACAGGATTCGTCTCTCCCGGTATTAGGGGTTGACATCGCGCTGTGTCTAGGAGAGTCATTACACGAGTAGTCCCTGGCCAAGGCAAGCGAGATATACTGGTAGGTTTCCAGTGTTATCTCAGAGTGTAATGTGCTTCACTCCGACACGACTTGTACCGCTATTAGGGGACTGACGTTTACCGTCCCCTAGGCCCGCCATGCGATGTATCAGACGAACAGACCGGTCTGTACGGAGATTGTCACATACAGGCTCAGTAGGTGTTCGGATGGGTTTACCTCATCGGCCTTCTTATCGACATCTACCTGGGGACCGTTACGTACAGCTAGTGCCGCTTGCGGTCTGTGGTTAAACCCACTGCCAGCGTAGTGTCGAGTCTTTAGAGTCCCACACAGAGAGTTTCCCTGCACTGAGCGAAACGTGTAAAGGCCGTATGGTTTTACGGCAGGGCTGCGATCACTTACGTACACTTGTATGCGTGTGGTGTTCGGGCAGGCAGTACTAGTGGGCTTTGGTTTAAGCCGGATCCTAGTATTGCACGGATGGATTTGTTTTGTCTTCTGTGCATCCACATTCTACGGAATGCGGATGCAGGTGTGTATGCACAGTTTTCCGGAGCGATGAAAGAGGAGGTGCCTCATCAGGGTTTTGGCAGTTGGTTCGACCAAAACCGTTATGTGGCAGCCTCATTAGGGTTTTGACAATTCGTTTGGTCAAAACCATTATGAGCCGCGAACATCATTTGCTAATCCTTTTAGTGATAATTTTATGATGGCTAATTGCATTGACCATTTGACCCCGTTGACCTCTCTTGACTTTGTTGACCGGTTGACCGTGTTGACCATTGACTTTCAAGAGGGATCTACACTCTTCTTTTCTTTTTCTTTTTCTTTTGGATTATGATAATGGTCATTTCAATGTAGCCATCAACTTTATCTTGATAGGATTTGTAATGATGGTTTTAGTGCATTATTGGAACCATGGTTAATTTCTTTAGTTCATAATTTCTTTCTCATTCTGTCTCTTGCTTTTTCAAGTGAGAAGAAAAAGAAATGAACCATGGTTGCTAGCTCCTCCTTCTTCTTCCTCCTCTTGATTCATCTTTTGATCTCATGTGTTGAGAGATAAAGATCCCACAAAGACAAAACCATCCCTTTATCACTTCTACACAACCTAGGGCTTCTAGATCAGCAATCTCTTTGCCCTAGTTACCTCGGCTCGAGGTGGAGCTCGGTGTACATCTCTCGGGTGGATCGTCTTCGACTCAAGGAGGCTGTGGAGGTGACCAAAGTCCGGATCAAGCCTCGGAGCAAGCAAGGAGAAGAACAACAAGAAGAGAAGGATTTCAAGTTGAGGTATAACCCCTAACCGAGTAGATAAATCTCTAGTTAGGATGCTAGTGTATTGTTTAGTAAAGATCCGGCTTTTACGGTCCATGTTACCAAGTCCAGAAAAAAAAAAAATTACCGTTTCCGCAACCCCGAAAGTACCGGGAGAGGTAACGTGGACCTAACACATGGGTATGCTGCAGACATACACACACTATGTTACTCTGCTTAAGCTACCTACTCCATCATACTAAGGTCATCCTACACTCCGAAAGGTAAAACCTAGCGCTCTGATACCAACTTTGTCACGACCCGAAATTGGCCCGTGACGGCCCTAGTACTACGCAACGCCCTAAGACTTAACGTAGTAAAAGAAAGCCAAAACCCAGAAATCTAAACCATAAAAATACGGAAAAGCTAATATAAGTTTTCGAAACATTTGAAATCACAAAACAAATTCTTTAAAAGTCCTACTTTATTTCTTTAAAGTTTTGGCAACACCCCCTTTTGTAAGAACTAGCCAAGATAAATACAACACAAAAATACGACGCCGTAGCGAAGAAATAAAGGCAGTAGAGAGAAAGCTGTATATAAAAGACAAAAAATCCGTAATAATATACAATATCGTCCTCACCAAGTTTCTAAGTCAACAACATAATAGTAGATGGAGAGTACAAGATACAACGAATGTACAATACAAAATACAGATAACCACCAAAAACCACCTAAGCAAAATAGTACTGTGAGCAGATGCGGTATCTGTTAAAAAAAATGATAGCTGAATAACGGAATAGCCTGCCTCGACTACTCTGGGGAACAACCTGAAACACCTGTGGCACAATGGGGGTGAGTTGCCAACTCGTGAATAGTAGATAACATATGCAGGTAATTGCTGGAATGTACGTACAACATGAATCTAAGATATGCGATTACAGTAATAACATGTCATGTGAATGAAGAATAATGGAAAGTACACTGGCAGGTACAATCAATATGTGAAGCAATGATGACATGATAATAGTATGCAATAACAATGCAATAGGGATATGAGAAAGCAAATATGCAACTATCATAAGGGTACACTAACAGATACTACCAATATATGAATCTGTGCATAGAATAGATAAGTGTGAGGTATGGGGTGGAATATGTCATTTCCACGGAAACCTGACATCGTGGCCGGATCACAATCCATCAAGACACAAATCCTCAAATCAGCCCCCAAGTTGGGCTCTCATATCATATAAGTCTTACATCTCTTCAATGTACAATATCGAATAGATCTCCTATATCCCGAATGTACAAATTATCAATCTTTTTCATATCCAATATCCAATTTCAATGAATCACCTATATCCCAAGTCGATTCTCAAAATAATTTCTAACATCCTAAATATATATATATATATATATGCATAAATAAATATGATGGGGTCAATACACATATATTAGCCTCCCATTCAACTAATATTGGTGTAAGGGTATATATATAACAACGGCTAAATCCCCTGTTATATATACAAAGGTATTAAAAGAAATATCATGAAAACGATGTGCCAAGTATCGACACAGAAATCCTGATCACGTATCATACGCTATCCCGAAAGCACGAGTGCCTAGCTCTGACCCTCGCCTTTCGACGTATGCATACGTACATAAATCCCAACGGTGTCTCCGTGATCCCCCGCCGAGTCAGGGGTACTGTCACCGGTAGGTACTCGCCCGCCTCCAGGCTCAATCGGCAAAGTCCATCGATCTTCTTGCCGAGGGGAACCATACCAGGCCCCACCATGTACCCTCTACGGCCTCGACGCCTCCTCGTAGGGGTATATATAATCAGCACCGATAAAACCCATGGTGGATGCGCAAATATCATATCAAGGAAACCGGGTTTTTCAATGTATGTAGAATTTCATGAACTCCCGCAGTTCCCAAATCCAGAAAACATCATGTAAAATCCAAATAATAATCCGCAATCCAGGAATAAATATATACGATATATCTGAAATGCGAGCATATAAATGAGAATATGTAGCTGAAACCAGATGTATGCGAAACCAATAAGGCGCTGCTAAGTAACATCAGTAAAGGTAACTATGTGACTGCAACTGAATATGTGTGTAACATACAGGTGTAGCAATGTATAGGTATCTACCTATAGAAACTGATGTCGTATACCGCCCTGGGTATAAGTAAAATATGTAGGATATCCCCCCGGTATAAGTAAAACATGTGCAAGGTATCCCCGTAGCTGTATCACAAGGTGTACATGTACCTATCACTAAAGGTATGATACACTATAGGTATACCGATAAGCTAGATGTCATGTGTGATAAGCAAAAGTATCTATAATGGTTAGTGTGTGACATGGCAATTATTGACGGTGTGTGTGTAGCATACAATCCGTGCTCGTGCAACGTGAACCGTCAATAATATGTGGAGTGCCCTGCGGCTACTAGTCACAAAACAACTATATCTAAGTAAATAGGGTAAAGGCGCAATTCTAACAATGACGTAGAATATGCGACAAGTGTTTGAATCCTATCCCAGACGCATAACGCCATGCGGGCGATTCCCCTGTAGATGTTAAATCTACTCACCTACGCTCTGCGCTAGGTGAATCCTACCATCTGCTCCCCCCTGTAGCAGTGTCCGTAGTCCCTGCCTGCAAACCTGTAATTCAGACACAAAAATCATATATATGCAAAATATTCCGCAAAACGTGATATCGAACCAAAATGAGAAACTCGCATAGCGAACTAAACGCGCGTGTGCACGATACGCTGAATCGTGTGTGTACGCATCTAAAACCATCGCGACACGCCGCGATACGCTGGATCACAGAACCCACTCACGTATCGCGCGTATCGCGCAAACACAACGGACATGAAAAACGGTATATTGTCCCAGATTTTCCTACAGGTCAAATATTACAAAACTAGACATGCCAAAACACTATACAACACAGAAGAGAGCCCTATACAAAAACCCAACACCTAACACCTATTCCTGGACGCAAATTGCGGCCCTATGGATTAAATTGGCGGCCGGGGTTGGGAATGGGTGGCTCGTGTTCATGTGGTGTGTTCTATACCTAGTGTACATTCTCCAGTCTTCTCAATTTTATCCTGAAGTGTCTGGGTCAATAGCAGATCACAGAATATTACAAATATGCTTAAAAACACCAATTTGGCACAAAACACAAACCCTATGGTATTTTAGTGTAATCTGGGTTAATTCTCAGTTAATGTGACCCTAACAGCACTTAAATGGGTACGGTTTACCAACACAATCAAGACTTAACCAAAATTCCACATAAAACACCATAATCTAGCACTAAACCCACTATTTAACACAAACCGACACTAATTAGCACACAAGATAATCAAAAGAGAGATGGGTTCAGAAAATATACCCTAGAGAACCCTAAGAAGCAGGAGAAGAAATGTGTGGAGGAGGTGAGAGCTTGCTACAACTGCTGGAGCTGCTGCTGCTACAGCTGCTGCTGATGTTGTTATTGCTACTGCTGCTGAAGTTGCTTCTGGTGCTGCTGCTGCTGTTGTAGTTGTTGTTGATGCTGATGTTGCTATTGTTTGCTTCAGGTGCATCTGCTACTTACTTCTCTTGTTGCTGCTGAAGCTCCTGCTGCTGCTGCTGCTCTTGCTATGTTGTTATTGATGCTGTGGCTGCTGCTTGCTGTTGTTGTATGAGCTGCTGATGGAGCTGCTGCCTTGGCTGCTGCTGGGTGAGTGTGTGAGTGTGTGTTGTGAGAGAATGAGAGGGTGGGTGAAAAGAGAAGTGATAATGAGAGAAAAAGTCAAAACCCCTCCTCTCTCTCTCTTCATTAAATGAAGCATGGCAAAGCCATCATGCCCCATTCTCACTCTCTCTCTCTCTCACCAAGGTCAACATTCAAACCATTTAAAAACCCTTTTTAAATTCATTTCATTTTTGAAAGGAACCATATACAAATAAAAAACCCAAAAGCACCTAATACAATATTAAACTAGATTAGGGAATGGTTGGCTCACCATGTTGCTAATTATGGTTAAACCCCAAAAACAACCCTAGTTAACATGTACAAGTGTGTGTAAGCCTAGGAAAAATCTAATAAAATATTCAATAAATAGGATAAAATAATTAAAAACCAATTTGGTAAGCTTTTTAGTAAAAACCATATATATAAAATATAATTAGCCACAAAACACATTCTAAGGTGTTACAAACTCATAACCTAATGAGCACATGTATACTATTTTACGTGACTAACTGACACCAATAGCTTATGAGATCGGCCACCGCCCCTCGTCGGGGTCTCGTAATATATACACTAGTCTACTCTGGAGTATCGAGGCCCAGTCTCTATACTCCCTCAACTAGGGACATTTAAGGATGTGCTTATAGTCCACCCATCTCCCATGTATATGATCGCCATCATAATGCTGGTAGTCAAGAAAGAATCCTATGGGCTCCATCAACATGTAATAGTGATCTGTAATACTACATAATGCATGTAAATGATGATAGAGACAAACCAGATAGCATACTATCATTTTAAGTAAGATTGTTCTACTCGGATAGGTCCTCCCTCAATCATCACAATCGCGTGCCTGCGATTACAATAATTGACTTGAGGGCACTATATCCAACAATCTCCCACTTGCACTTAAGACTAATTATTGCGATGCCGTATACTCACAGCCCATGTAATACCGAACACCTAACTTCTCTACTAATAAATCTCGCAAAGCCTGTTTGTGAAACTATTGCATTCGAAAAATAGCCTCAGTGAGTGGATCCTCTCTAATGTTTCTATCTTTATCTCACTATATCTCAACTTCGCATAGAAAGACAATCTCCCGAAATAAGCGATACATGTCTTAGAATTTGTCTGTATATTTGATGGGAACCAGTTCATAAATGAACTCCAAATCCAACAAACTTCTTAGAGCATTTCATCCACTGAATTTAATCAGTATCCAGTGCCATGCCTTCCTCAGTATCCGCTTGGACCACCTGTCCAACATACTGCCCTTCAAATGTGGGAAAACTATAACTCTGACAGTCACTCTGTCATCTAGGTCACCTTGGAAGCCTGAAATGATAACCGCCTCCTGAAGGAAGCTGCCGTTACCATATACCACGAATATCCACTTATGTTCATAACTGCTTCCTAATGTTTCTCCAGGATTTGATTAATATATACTTATTGCAGCAAGTACAAAAGCAATATCTGGTGTGGTACTTGACATTTCATGATTAACTCAATTACCTAAGCAAGTGATATGCCAATCATGGAAATCACTCCTCATCAGTCTAGAAGACATCTCTATAGAGAGGGTGACTCCATCACCTGCGGGTACACCACCACGTCAGGAGTCGTCCATTCTAAAACACTTTAGAATAGTGTCAAAGTACCCAAATTGGGACACTTCCCAAATCTAGATCTAAAACCATTGATCTAGTGACCAGAATTCCTGATATTTTATCCAAATCCTATGTGGAGAAATACCTTGTGACAACCACAGTATAACCGATGGTAGCATAGGAGTATCACTTCTTATCAAGAGCATGTCATCCAAATACCAGGACATCACACCCTACTCCCTTCTTACCAGGTCCATCTATTGTTCTGATGAAGTCAAATTCTATGACTGTCACAACAAAAAATAGACGATCTATCTCCGCTATACTTGCTTTAGTCTATAAATAGACATAAGATACTTGCCCACCATGCTTCCGCTGATCCTACTGACTACAACAACCCTCTGGCAGAGTCATATACACGTGCATTTCTAAAGCTGATTTAAAATGACGTTATAGTCATCCACCTGCCAGATCTCATAGTCTTGGACAACAGTTGAGATGACCCGGAAAAGGCACGTTACTGGCATTTGAATCATATAAAGTCTATAGGAAACCACCTAATTCAAGTAAGCAAAAAAGCCCATAAATATAAACTTTTTTAGGGAAAATAGTGGAGAGGAAGTTTTGAAATAAAGGTTTAGTGATATAAGGTTCTTTCTTTAAGACATAAGTAATATCATATGAAATACAATGTTTTGTAACTATCTTGAAAACATTTTTCGTCGTTTGAAATTTGGGCAGCACCTCCTTTGTAAATTTTAACCCGAAAACAATAAAAGCAATAATAATAATAGGCATCCCCAAGAAGGAGCTAGCTCTTCGCCAATTGGCGGAAACAACCACGCAAGATATAAATATACGATTCCCTGAGGCGAAGATCAAACAAAGAAAGAAAGGAAACCAAATCAGCATCAAAGAAAGCAGAATAAATACATGAGCGTGACTCTAAGCCGAAAGAATATACATCAAAGGTTTCTAAGTATGAATATACATAGTCTGGTTGATGAAGCTTTTAACTAGATACAACTGAATAATATAAAAGCACAATGGTTGTCACAATGCAAATGTATCCCACCTATCAATGCAATCACCCTGAAGGAAACGGTGTGCCAGCAAGCCGCTACTAGAACTGTGTGGTCAAACCTGCAAGAAAACTGTGGCACAACGGGGGTGAGTTTCTAACTCATGAGTAGAAGACATCACCGAGTAGAAAACGAATGTATGACTATCTCCTGGGTCATACAGTAATATAATAATAATATAGAGACATCGAGTGATAACAAGGGTAACAATATAAGCATAAAAGTGATATCAAAGTACTCGTGTCCGTGTCATAAATTAGTAACATAACAAGTATCTTGTATGAATGCATCATCCAAGGTGTGTCCAGCAACGACACACTAAAATCATGATAAAACCTGAGTGCCAAGTATCGACACTCGAAAACATCATGAAAACCGTGTCCATCAGCGACACGTAATCCTCATATCTCGGGTTCCGTCAGTCCGGATCGCCCATATCCATCTGCTCTCACGACTACAGTCGGTATCCTCCGGATTGTAGGGTTGCCTAGCACGGCAACAAGTTTGGGGAGGCATCGTCCATGCCAATTTAAAAAATTTTCCGTTCTAGCTAACCATAACACTAGAATCGTAACTAGAAAATTAAACAACACATCATGCAAACAAGTGAATGAAGAATACAACCTTTGTAAACCGGTCCTTCACTTCTAAAGCTCCGTGTAGTAGTCCTTCGCTGCGAGTGGTGAACTCCCGAACTCTAGAGAAGGTTCATATGAAGAAATGAACGAGCTTGCTCAATGTTTTCGAGGCCGAAGATGATCTACATCGAGAAGACTCGAGCTCATGCTACCTCTTCACTAATGGTGAGATTAATGAAGCAAACACCCTAAACTAAATGTCTAACAGTAGAGGATGATGTAGTAGGAAATGGGCTCACTTTGGATTTATTTTTCTCACAATATTTTCTTACATAGAAAAAGCTAGCAAGCTTTTTCAATGAAGAAGAAGATGAAGAATGAATCAAGAGAGAATGAACTCTTGAGATGAGAATATAAACCATGGGTGAGTTAGTGTCATACACTAACCCATGTTGATACTTAATTAGGGTTGAGGATAATGGTTAGATTTATAAATATCTCAAGGAAAACAAAAGGAGTGGACTTCGTCAATGGTTATCCAAAGCTTTCTCAAAGCTTCTTCCATGACAAAATTCCACCATTTTGGAATTACTTAGATAAATATAAACCCTAGGATTATCCTAACTATAGTGTAAGTCTCATACACCCATGAAGCATGTATCATCAAGCATGACACAATAAAATGTATATTAATATATATCACATATATACTATATGTGCACAAGTGAGAAAAAAGAAATTTTTAGTGAGCAAATATTAGTTAATGTAAATTAATATATCAAATATATAATTATACATTAAATTATCAAATCAACACTTGATTTAATAATCCATCTATAACACAAACAACCGACTAATATCAAATGAATCAACTTATCGAATCAACACTTGATCCGATAACACGGCTATACCATATATAACCGATTGATATAATATATAGAAAGAGTAGAATGCGGTATCACATACGCGCATTAATCTCGGTCCCGCACAAATCACATATGTGCTCCTACTCCATTTCGCATGAACCAGGAAACCTCTGTGTAGGAGTCTAAAGACTCATCAATACGCCGGTAGTTGGTGATGATCATATCAAACGCCCACAAGCCGCAGGCGGACTGCTAAACATAACGGCCACCCGGGTATTGAGTGATTAGAAGATCAACAAGCAAGCCTTCTCATACTCCTGCGAATCCAATCAGTAACACTACCGTACAGTCCGGTCTCTTCGTCTGATATGTCGCATATCACAGCCTGGGGGTGGTATAACGTCAAACCCCAATAGCCTGATAAGTCATGCCGATGCAAGGTCCATAACGGTTCGAGAAACTACTGATAACACTTACCAGTAGATCTCAGCAACCCTGGCGAGGGATTTCATGTTATGGCCAATCGAGCATAGCGCAACATCAACTCCCAATACCGGAAGAGACGAATCCCCTCCTATCGCTCATTGCCTCCATGTGGCTCGAGACTGTATCCAAAAACCACAATTTTGCACGATCTCTTAACCATGGTAAGGTGGAAATCAAAGCACAGTAGGAATCAAAAAAGTCTCTATGACGATCTCGGGTCGACAGACTAACCTGTACCAGTGTCACCAGAGAACTGCTATCTGACGATAGGTATAATACCATCTAGGAGTTCTCGGCGAGTCCATCCAGTGTACCCAGTCTCCCCTGAGCACCTGTATACCTTCTCTGATGTCAAACACCAATGGATATGGGATCATCCATCGCCCATCGTATGGGTCGAGAAGCGTATAAGCTAGTCTACTCTGGAATATTGATGCCCTGTCTCGATACTCCAATGACTAGGAACAATCTAAGGATGTACTTACCTTCTACCTCTGCCCCACTAGTATGATCTGCATCATAGTCCTGGTAGTCAAGTACTCATCCTAAGGGCTTTATCAACATGTAATAGAGAGGCAATAACTGCACATGTTAAGATAAAGAGCAACCAGTTAGCATACTATCATGTCGAGCATGAAAGTCCTCCCTATATATGTCCGAGCATCCACTACAATATACATCGCATGTACAGTAATGGCCTCTAGGTGATACATATAACTAATAATCTCCCACTTGCACTAAGGTCATCTGTTGTAGTATCCAATACCCAACAATTTAGCAGTGGTTATAGTATCCCATACTCAACCATCCATAAATCTCTCAAATAGTATTTGGGGAAGCAGGCCTTGGTGAGTGGATCCACCGTGTTAACCTCAAAATCTGCTCTCCTTACCTCAATCCCTTGGAGATCAACCATCTCCCTCATCAGGTGATACCTGCCTCAAAATATGTCTGGATCTCTGATGTGACCGTTGTTCCTAGGCTAAAACCACAACTCCATTATTGTCACAATAATAGTTATTGGACGCTCAATGGTAGGAACCTTGTTCATCTCATGAACAAGAAATGTCCAGACAGCCACTTTGGTAGTATCGTTGGTAGCAATGTATTCAGCCTTTATCCTCTAGTATGTCACTGTATCTAGCTTGGAACTCTTCCAACATACCGTCCCTCCACTGAGGGCAAAGACAATGCCTGTGACTGACTCTCAGTCGACCTTATCACTCTGGAAGCTCGGACCAAGAACTTTTTTTTAGTGCTTCTCAAGAACTTAAGAATGTCATCCACAGCTGTCCAGTAATTCTCCCAAGATCCGATTGATTCCTGATCACTACACCTAGTGAGTCATCTACATCTGGTCTGGTACATAACATCGCATACTCTGATAGAGCCTATTGCCGAAGCATAGGGTATCCCTTGTACGCGTGTTTTCTCCAAATCAGTCTCGGAAGACATCTTTTTGGAGAGAATGATTCCTGAGTAAGTGGGCGAACCACCACACTTAGAATCCACCATACTAAACCCCTTTAGTATGGTGTTATTGTACTTGGATTTGGGACAATCCCAACATATACTTAGATCTATCACCATAGATCTTAATCGCAAGATGTAGTAGGTATAATCCAGATCTTTCATTGAGAATCCTTGTGATAAGAGGAGATTGACCGAGTGTAGCATAGGAAACCATTTCCGATCAAGAGTATGTCATCTACGTTCAATACGTGGAAGACAACCTCACTCTTTACAACCTTCTAGTATATAAAAGGTTCATCTACCGTTTTGAAGAAGTCAAACTCTTTGACTTACACATCAAAATAGATGTTCCAACTCCGGGATGCTTGCATTGATCCTGTTGGACTTAAGCATAGGTTTGAAAGTCTCAACTTTTCCATTTAAACCAATAATCTTCCCAAGATCCATTTTCTCCATTGGATTTTACCCTTTCAGGTGCAACATGCAAAGTCATACTTTGCTGGTGTACATGGATTCCATCTTTGATCGCATATCATCCAGCCATTGCACAGAGTCCCCACTCGTGATGGCCTGCCTGAACCTAGTTGGGCCATCATTAACCATGATGCAATCCTCGCTCCCACTGTCACCGAGAAGACCGTAGTATCTCTTAAGTAGACGACGAACCCTGCTAGATTCGTGGAGAGGCTGAGGTTCGTTGGAAACTATTGAACCCTTTGGTTCACCAAATCATCAGCTGTTAGTTTGTCTAGCTGGAACTCCTTCCAGTTCTACCTCATGTCCACTAATTTCTTCACAAGAAATTCCTTTTCTGAAAAGGTGACATGCTGAGAAACAAAACACCTTTTGCTCCTCGGTGTGGTAGAAGATATCCCCTCCCAAATATTTAGGATATCCAACAAACTTATACAGATCTGACCTTGCCTCAAGTTTGTCCGGATTCTTCTTTTCAACATAGGCCGGACAACCCCATATCTTAACTAGTTTAAGACATGCTCTCTTCCCATTCTATATCTTATATAGAGTGGTAAGCACTGATTTGGACGGAACCCTATTCAATATGTATGCAGCTTCTCAAGTGCATAACACCAAAAGGAAAGAGACAACTCAACAGTACTCATCATAGAGCACGCCATATCTCATAAGGTGCGATACCTCCGCCCCGATACACTGTTGTGCTGTGGTGTACTCGAAGGAGTAAGATGAGAGAGAATCACATTCTCCTTTTAGAAAATCCAGGAACTCCATGCCCAAGTATTCGCCTCCTAGATCACATCGTAGGACTTTAATACTTCCATCCATTTGGTTATCAACTTCAAGCTTATATTCCTTAAATTTCTCAAAAGTTTCAGACTTGTGTTTCAACCGGAACATATGTCCGAATCTCGAGAGATGATCAGTGAATACAATGAAGTACGAAGAACCAACCTTGGCATTTATAGACATAGGACCGTATACATCATCATGTATCCGTACCAAGAGTTCAGTAACTCTTTCTCTGTTTCCAGTAAACGGAGTACAGGTCATTTTACCTTTGAGACAAGACTGGCAAGTATCATAAGCTGAAAATTCGAATAGATTCTCATATTCATCCTTATGTAACTTAGCCGGTCGTGTCGCATTGATATGACCTAGTCTACAATGCCACAAGAAGGATCCGTTCATTTCTGAACTACTCCTCTTATGTGTGTTCGGTATACTTTGAACTGTGATTTGATTTAGAACATATATGGTATTATATAGCGTGCCTGATTGAATCAACTCTTGATTCAAGAAAATGTTCACAACATTATCCTCCAATACAAAATTATATCCTTCTTTAACTCATTAAAGAAACCGATGTAATGTTGTATATTAGGTTCGGTATGTAATAATATTTGTTCAGAATCAATGTATTAAAACAAGGTGATATTTGCCAACTAATTTGGCTGCAACACTTGTACCATTCTCTACACATAGAGATATATCACCCATTCTCAGTTTTCTACCTATCTGTAGCCCTTGTAACATATTACATATGCGGGATCTTGATCAGATATCATTTACCCAGGATGTAGAGGATACTGAGAAACAGTTCTCGGTAATGAACACATCCGAAGAAGATGCATCAACATGCACATTCTTTGATTGGGTGGCATGGGAATCCGAATATTCCCCTATTTCCTTCTCGGACTTATAACAATTATAAGATAGAGCGGAACCAACGTTCCCTAGCACGGTATAATAAGCAGGTTTGGTCAATGCATCCATATTATTATCTTGATTAGGCGTGACATGGTCGCTACCAGGAGAGAGAGAGAAGAAAACACTCTACGTGCACTCTTGCAAGATTAGATTGGTTATTATTTTATCTAATCAGGATTGCTCCCGCTGTTTTTATCAAATCTCCCTTCAAACCCTAAAAGGTAAGACTAACCGGGAATAATTACACCCTACAAGTTCGCTAGTCTTTCGGCTAGGCCAGTGTCGGTACTTTGAGGGAGGTTCCCCGTGCTTTCGCACGAACCTAATTAAAATAAACCACTTTTTCCCGGGGGCGTAACCCCGTTAACACCTTTCTAGACACCTACTTGATCGGCTAATTGTAATGTGTAAAACTCTCTCAGGAATAACACTTATTCGCAGTGGGTATCGGGATCTAACTATCTTATAGAATGTATGCAATCTCATTGCAAATTTCAACACTTGAAATTCCCGATAATATTTTGCCCTAAGGGATCTATGACCTTGACAAGGTCAACAAACCATAGACCGCAAATCAAGTTCAACCCGTCATTTCCTGATTGAATTAAACCGACCCGCACGACCCTTGACAAGGTCAACAAGGTCGCACGACTACCTAATCCAATCGCATCATATGTTAGCAGATAAGCACTAATCAGCTACCGCACACTACTTTGACAAGGTCAACAAACGCAGCATGAATACTAAATACTACTTATCTGAAATGACGGAAGGCTACGACAGGTTTTTAAGAGAACCAAGAGCGTAATGAACTTGATATCGTTGTTGAATCGAGTGATTTTGGAAAGGAGTGTTTTTTGAGGCTTTTACTAGTTTCTCTAAAGCGGTCACTCCTGGTGAAGGGATCTCGGCTCGTTCCTTATCGAATAAGGTGCAGAATATTTCATAAATACCACTATGCAAAGTAAAAACTATAGAAGCAATCAAAAGACAAACCGAATGGGTTGTAGCATCTGCTAGTTTCGCTAAAGTGGTCACTCCCGGTGAAACGATCTTGGCTCTTTCCTTATCGAATAAGGTGCTGAATATTCTACAAGGAATACCGCTATGCAAAGAAAGAACTAGAGCTGCCAGTTTTTAAACAAATTTCTACAACATCTTTTAGGCTTCTTTTATTTCATTAATCTCATTAATGAAATCACATCAATTATTCTTCCTAAGCATCACATAAGAAACGAAAGCAACAATAGTTATTATATATCATATATATAATATAGGAATTCGTCTCAGAACATATCAAGCGATCACATCACAAAATATCAGCAGTAGAAGAACACATATGAAATATTGGATATACTAGGTATTCCGTGTTTTAATTTAAGCCAGTATAAAACACGGATTCCACGGTCACGATGAATAGCCAAACCCACATCCCTAGACCCCTACGAGAGTGGAAAGCAACCCTACCATTTCTAGAGTTAGGAGACCCGGTCTTAACTCCTTGAGATGGTCTCCCATTGGACTCTATAACCCGGTTACTTGTGCTCCCCTCTTTCGGTCTATCCTAATACGGAAAATTAAATAATATACATCAATGGTAATATCATCCTCAACCCGAAAGTGCCCCAATTAAAGAATATTACATACAAGTTTTTACATGAATGAAAATGAAAAACTCTCATCTCACATAAAAGCTCCGGCTATTCAGAACACGACGATCCAATATAACATATCACAGAAACACATAACTTCATATGTCATCAATGTAAGTAAATATGCGTATCTCAATTGTCGTTGACATATAGTAACGAAAACGGCGATACACCACATATTACACTTACGGTCGCAGAAAAGAAAGTGAAAAACTACAACAATTGAAAACCGCAACCACCTTAGACATCATAAACCCAATATATCACATACTTTGGATTTCATGCCCAACCAAATAAATTCCTTAGACATCACATGCCTAACAATTATAAATCCCGCATTTTAGTCTCGATATTGAAAACACTTTCCAATAACTAGCCGGGTAATTCAACAAGATTCCCGATAATCTGATCGAATGCTCGTCGGAAACTTTAGTAGACGGCCTCACCCCCGATGCCGTCGACGAAGTGCACTAAGGAGGAACACCGCGGCCGTGAGCACCCGAACGGATTCTTTTGGCGACGGGGTTCTCCTACAGTCACTTGGTCGGGGCTATGGAGCGTGTCTATCTAGTAAGGTTACCCGGCGAGTATCCGCATACACTACGTAATTGCGACGGACTTTTGATCCACATCAAAATTCCATGGCAACCGATAAAATGAGACTAAACTGCTAGATTTATAAAATTCAAACTAATTATCTCATAACTAATATTGTGGATTCCAAATATTGTATTACAATCACTAATAGCTAGACGAAGTTAAGCTTTTCGATCGAATAGCAAACACCCAAAATTTCCCAACAAGCTCAACCCTTGAGCGGAGTTCAAAAAGTACCCAGAACATGCCACAGCTCCAATGAACCATCCGTAGAAAGGTCGACCCATGCCTCACTCATGTCGCCACGGAACTGCGGCAAACCCTAGTGTATGACCGTGGTTCCGCGGTCTAAAAAGTCGAGTTTGGGTATCGTTCTTCTAGAGGGTCCACAGAATCGCTTGCATGATTTTCTGAAAATTTCAAACTCGGAAAAATCCAACTCTTGAAAAATTTCAGCGAGGGAAAAATTGGGTCATCGATATCCGTTCAAGCTTTTTAACATCGTCTAAATAACCCGAACACATGTTAGAATTACGGCTACGAAACACTTCGAATTGCCTTTCCATAAAGTTAACATCACATGCAAATTTAGCAAAAAACAAACAATACCTGAAACACCAAAACCCAGAGACCGGAACACCATGAAAATTTGAACCCTGAACTCCCAAAATTGGCCGAGCTCACCGGTTTTTGGGGTGATGCGGCTGGCCACTTTGAGGCCAAATGCCTTCAAATTTTCACAGCGTTCATGTTATATCGCATACAACATTCTGCACTTGTTTAAAAAAATTTTGACACCTCTAAAAATTCGACAGAAACTGGATTATTTTGTTTCAAGTTACGGAGTCGTTTCGGTTTCATAATCTAACAAATATTGTTTAAATCTCTAGCTTAGCGCTGATACCACAGTAGGGTTGCCTAGCATGGCAGCAAGGTTTCGGGAGGCATCGTCCATGCCAATTTCAAAAATTTGCCGTTCTAGCTAACCCTAACACTAGAATCGTAACTAGAAAATTAAACAACACATCATGCAAACAACTTTGCAAACAAGTGAATGAGGAATACAACCTTTGTAGACCGGTCCTTCACTTCTAAAGCTCCGTGTAGGAGTCTATTCGCTGCGAGTGGTGAACTCCCGAACTCTAAAGAATGTTCACATGAAGAAATGAACGAACTTGCTCAATGTCTTCGAAGCCGAAGATGATCTACATCGAGAAGACTCGAGCACATGCTATCTTTTCACTAATGGTGAGATTAGTGAAGCAAACACCCTAAAGTAAATTTCTAATAGTAGAGAATGATGAAGTAGGAAATGGACTCACTTTGGATTTATTTTTCTCACAATATTTTCTTACTTAGAAAAAGCTAGCAAGCTGTTTCAATGAAGAAGAAGGTGAAGAATGAATCAAGAGAGAATGAACCCATAAGGTGAGAATATAAACCATGGGTGAATTAGTGTCATACAATAACCCATGTAGAGACTTAACTAGGGTTGAGGATAATGGTTAGGTTTATAAATATCTCAAGGAAAACAAAAGGAGTGGAATTGGTCAATGGATATCCAAAGCTTTCTCAAAGCTTCTACCATGACAAAATTCCACCATTTTAGAATTACTTAGATAAATATAAACCCTAGGATTATCCTAACTATAGTGTAAGTCTCAAACACCCATGTAGCATGTATCGTCAAGCATGACATAAGAAAATGTACATTAAAATATATCACATATATATACTATATGCGCACAAGTGAGAAAAAAGAAATGTTTAGTGAGCAAATATTATTTAATGTAAGTCAATATATCAAATATATAATTATACATTAAATTATCAAATCAACACTTAGTTTAATAATCCGGCTATAACACATACAACCGACTAATATCAAATGAATCAACTTATCGAATCAACACTTAATACGATAAACCGGCTTTATCACATATAACCGATTGATATAACATATAGCGAGAATAGAATGCGGTATCACATACGCGCATTAATCTCGGTCACGCACATATCACATATGTGCCCCTACTCCGTTTCGCATGAACCAGGAAACCTCTGTGTAGGACTCTAAAGACTCGTCAATACGTCGGCAGTAGGTGATGATCATATCAAACACCCACAAGCCGCAAAGACATCTGCTAAACGTAACGGCCACCCGGTATTGAGCGATCAGAAGATCAACAAGCAAGCCTGCTCATACTCCTGTGAATCCAATCAGTAACACAACCGTACAGTCCGGTCTCTTCGTCTGATATGTCGCATATCACAGCTTGGGGGTGGTATAACGTCAGATCCCACTAGCCTGATAATTCATGCCGATGCAAGGTCCATAACGGTTCGAGAAACTACTGATAAAACTTACCAGTAGATATTAGCAACCCTGGCCAAGGATTTCATGTTATGGCCAATCGAGTATAGCGCAACATCAACTCCCAATACCGGGAGAGACGAATCCCTTCCTATCGCTCATTGCTTCCATGTGACTCGGGACTGTACCCAAAAACCACCGTTTTGTACGATCTCTTGACCGTGGTAAGATGGAAATCAAAGCACAGTGCGAATCAAACAAGTCTCTATGACGATCTCAGGTTGACAGACTAACCTGTACCAGTGTCACCAGAGAACTGCTATCTGACAATAGGTATAATACCATCTATGAGTTCTCGGCGAGTCCGTCCAATGTACCCAGTCTCCTCTGAGCACCTATATACCTTAACTGATGTCAAACAACAATGGATATGGGATCATCCATCGCCCATCATGTGGGTCGAGAAGCGTATACGCTAGTCTACTCTGGAATATCAATGCCCTGTCTCGATACTCCCACGACTAGGAACAATCTAAGGATGTACATACCGACTACCTCTACCCCACTAGTATGATCTGCATGATAGTCCTGATAGTCAAGTACTCATCCTAAGGGCTTTATCAACATGTAATAGAGAGACAATAAGTGTACATGTTAAAATAAAGAGCAACAAGATAGCATATTATCATGTCGAGCAAGAAAGTCCTCCCTATATATGTCCAAGCATCCACTACAATATACATTGCATATACAGTAATGGCCTCTAGGGCATACATATAACTAACATGGATATCCACCGCACCAAATTATCACCGGTCGGTAGCTCTCCCCTACCGGGCTCAACGTCTCCCTATACGGCCTTCTTTTCCCGGGATACCGCACCGGGCCAAACATGTACCTGCAGACGGTGTCTCCTCGCTCCTCAAATCGGGTAAATATATATGCTCAGAACCGAGAAATCTTAAGGTGGACGTCACACAACATATCATGAGAAACCACATTTTTCTGTTAAAATTGAGCATAAGTTTCTAAATTCACATGCAGTTTCCCAAATCCAGAAATCTGATGAAAAACTGAAATCTCATAATCATGAGTCAATAATGAGAAAATGAATACCGGCATAGAGCCAATCTACAGTGCATAACCAGATTGTATGTATATAAATGCATGTGATAACTAAGTCAGAAATGCAAAGTCTAAACTAGCATATGATATCATGAATGCAAAACAGTACTACTTAGATGCTAAAGTGTATGCGACATGGCAATTACCGATGCTGATGTGTGTGAGCTGGCAATCAAGTTGTCATGACCTAAAATATTAGCTCATGACCAGCACTTAAATCACTCAACGTCTAAAGGCGTAACGTAATCCATGTAAGCTGAAACCCAGAAATCTAAACCTTTTAAAGAAATAAAAGAGGTGCAGTTTTGAAATAAGGAATAATGAAGAAAAGTGTTTTCTTACATGCATAAAAAAAGGAATATGAAAATGCAAGCTTATCTTGTTATTGTAAAACATGTTCGTCTTTTAAAAATTTGGGCAGCACCTCCCCTGTATATTTTGATCCAAACCCACAAATACATGATAATATACAAAGGCATCCCTAAGCGGGAGCTAACTCTTCGCCAAACGGCGGATCACAACCACACAAGTAATAAAATAAGTATACGATGCCCAACGGTGAAAATCAACACAAAAGGTAATAAAAAAAGCAAGGCATCAACCCAAAAGCGAACAAAAAACCCATCGCTCAAATCTCGCAACTACAAGTCTCACTAAGCTTACTATTTATACAAATACTAGTTTTGATTGATGGAGTTGACTAGATACAATAAGAATGATAAGTACAAGAGTGGGTATGATACAACTGTCCCACCTACCAAAGCAAGTCACCCAAAAGCAAGTTGTGTGCCAACGATACCGATACCGATCCATGCGGTCAACCTGCAAGGACTGTGGCACAACAGGGGAGAGTTTCCAACTCGTGAGTAGAAAACATCAACAGGTAGAAATCGAATAAAATAACGATTTCCTAAGTCAACTATATCATAAAGGTAATACTATGATATCTAGGGTGACCGTAAGTAATGAATGTGCCAACAATAAATAAATGCAAGTATGCAAGTGGATATAATCCAGTAATATAATCAATGCCAGTATGCACGTGGATCTCGTCCACTCGAAACATCATAAAAGCATATGCATGTGAATGTATGAGGATATCAAAGAATGTGTGTCCATCAATAACACAACAAATCATGGAACCTGAGTGTCCAGCATCGACACTCGAAAATATCATGAAACCCGTGTCCAGCATCGATACGTAAATCCTCATATCTCAGGCTCCGGCTATCCGGACTGGCCTGTATCCAACTCATGTCTCCGGTCGGTATCCCCCGGATAACCGCTAGGTCCAAATACTATCACCGGTAGGTAGTGGCCCCTCTGCTGGGCTCAACGCCATCATCTGCGACCTTCTCGCCCCGGGGTACCATACTGGGTCCACCGTGCACCCGCAGACGGTTCCTCCTCCTCTTCGAATCGGGTGTATGATATCGCTCACGAGCCGAGAAAACTCATGGTAGAGCACAAAAATATCATATCAAGAGAAACCGGGTTTTTAAAACAATACATACTTTCTTTTGAAATAACCCCGGTTCTCACATTCAGAATTCTCATGAAAACAGCATATCACAATGAGTATAATTATAAAGCATGATGTATGCGACATATAATAGAAATATAAGCATATCTGTATATAATGCAACATGGGACGGTAATATCCACATATCAAGGGAAAACCGCTCTTTTAAAATGAATCCAGTTTTAAACTATATCCCGCAGTTCCTAATTTCTCTAAGGTCAAATACAATATCGTATAAAAATGTATATGCAACTATAGCAAGTAAATTATGCAAAGAGTCATATCATGATGCAACAATTCTACTGTGTTGCGACATGGCAATTATCGATGATGAAGTGTGTGAGCCGAAAAATCTGTGTAAGAGTGATATACGCATCATCGATAATGTTGCAGGTGTACTAGCACAGGTATATGTAATGCAATGAGAATAATATGAATGTAGCATAAGGTAAATAATCAGCTAAATGCGATATGGTATACGTATCTAACATGACCGAGTCGGTAAATCTATCAATCGGCCTCCTCTAGTCAAGGGTAAGGATCAATCATCAATTAACTCATCGCGTACGGTAACTTATCGTACGTCGTCACTAAACAGTTTAGGATCCTAACAACCTATATGATAAGGAGGGTACGGAGCTCACGTCTCGTCCGGCTTATCATTCGAGATTCAAAACATTATCCAAATAAATACCTATCTCTCAGGTCTGTAAGTGCACGAGGGCGCCCAGGCCGTCGATCCGACGCCGGAAACGCGGAAACGAAAAACTTTGCGAAACTTGCAAACCGGCACCACCGCGCACTTATATCCCGGATTGGGCCATTAACCTAGGTACTAGCAAACTAAAAGATGGGTAGAGAGCTATACCTTGCGATCCGTGTCCTTCGTTCTTCGCCTCCACTCCGATCTCCTCGCGGAATCTCCGGTTGTCGCCTCCTCGTCGAAACGGGCACCACAACGCCGAGCTCTTTTACGGGCTCCCACCTCTGGACCGAGGCAACTCGGGCGCGAAGTTGGCTGGCCGACGCGTCCAAGGAATGCTGTAGACTAGTGTAGAAACCATTATCTCATTTGGGATGAAGTTGCCTTTGGTGATGGAGGAAATCAACAAGATATGAACTTGGGAATTTTGGTGGCAAGAAAAATGGGATGAATGATAATTTTTCCCACATGAAAAATAAACCCTCTCATCCCTCTCCAATAGTGGCCGGCCCCTCTAAAACAAAATGGTGGAGGGAATAAAATGAAAACATGAAGGGAGGTGAGAGTAGGAAAAGCAAAAGGGTGACCACATCCATAAGTGATGATAACCATCTCATATCAATTTCAAATCCTTTCTCATCTCATTTTATGTCAAGGAAGAGACTAAAAAAGAATATCATCATGAAGCCACATAATGCAAGAAAACCCCTCCATAAAATGTTATTTGCACACTTGCAAATAATCCCCTCCATCGGAAAAGTCCGGCCGGGAAGGAACAAAGGAAAACTGGCCGGAACAAAATGCAAACTGGCAACGTCAGAAAACTGATCCCGTAATAAATTACAAGAAAACCGCGCGACTGTATATACATACCCGCATTTGTATTCCTACTGAACACAAATGCAAAGAGACAAAATCTACTCTGTACAATACTAGGATCCGGCTTAAACCAAAGCCCGCTAGTATTATCCTTCCGATCATGATCCGTGCAATACCGCACGTATCTGATCGAACCCTACCATATCTCCATACGGCCTCTACATCGTTTCGCCCGAAACTTGAGAAACTGGTTTGTGGGGGACTCTAAAGACTCGTCAACGCCTTAGTTGTGGATTTAACCACTAGCACGTCAGAGGTATTAGCCTATACATAACGGGCTACCAGGTATTGACCAAAAGGGACGTCTGTAAGCGAACTCATGCTGACACCCTATTGAGCCTGTCAGTGACAATATCCATACAGTCCGGTCCGTTCATCTATGAGCATCGCATGGCGGGCCTAGGGGGTTGGTAAAAGTCAGACCCCGAAAAGCGGTACAAGTCGTATCGGAGTGTAGCCCAGAACACCCTGAGATACTACTGGAATACCTACCAGTAAATCTCCTGCCTTGGCCAAGGACTTTTCATCTACTGGCTCTCTTAGACACAGCGCGACCTCACCCCCAATACCGGGAGAGACGAACCCCTGCAGATCCGCTCACTGCCTCCATGTGGCTCGGGACTGTACCAAACTAAAACCTGTTTGCACGTCTCCTTTGAGCGTGGTAGGGTAGTAATCAAAGCACAGTGGGAACTCACACGAGACAAATGACGATCTCAGGTCGATGAACTAACCTGTACACATGTCACCACGGAACTGCTATCAGACGTCAGGTATAATACCAACTAGCCGGTTCCTGACGAGTCCTGTCCGGTGTACTCATAACCCAATGAGCACCTGTATACATCTTAGGTGAACCAACTTACACTAGTGGCTTGTGAGGCCGGCCACCGCCCCTCATCGGGGTGTCGATTGTATACACTAGTGTACTCTGGAGTATCGGTGCCCTGTCTCGAAACTCCCACGACTAGGGACCTTTTAAGGATTTGCTTATAGACCCCAGCTCCCACGTATATGATAACCCTCATACTGCTGGTAGTCAAGCAAGAATCCTAGGGGCTCTATCAACGTGCAATAGTGACCTGTAGGGTCACCTAAAGCAGTACACGATGATAAAGATAAACCAGATAGCATACTATCATCTTGAGTAAGACTGTCCTACTGGGACAGGTCCTCCCTCAATCATTGCAATCACATGCCTATGATCCAATAAATGACTCTGAGGGCACTATCTCCAACAATCTCCCACTTGCACTCAAGGCTAATTACTGCGATGTCGTATACTCACAGCCCGTGTGATATCGAACACCCAACTCCTCTACTAGTCAGTCTCACAAAGCTCGTTTGCGAAACTATTGCGTTCGAGGAATAGCTTCAGTGAGTGGATCCGCTGAGATGTTTCTCTCTATGTCTCTCTTTATCTCAAGTTCGCGGAGAATGCCATCTCCCGAAATGAACAATACCTGTCTTAGAATATGTCCGGATGTCTGATGGGACCTAGTTCACAAGTGAACTCCAAATCCAAACTTCTTAGACTGTTTCTTCAACTGAACTTAATCAGTATCCTGCGCCATCCTTCCCTCAGTATCCACCTGGACCACCTGTCCAAAATACTGCCTCTCGTGAGAGAGAAAACTATAACTTTGACAGCTACTCTGTCATTCAGATCACCTTGGAAGCCTGGAATGATAACCGTCTCCCAATGGAGGCTGCCGTTATCAAATCCCTAGAACATCCACTTATGTTCTAAAGCTGCTTCCGATTGTTTCTCCAGGATTGGATGAATATCAACTTATTGCACCTACTGCAAGAACAACATCTGGTGTGGTACTTGACATCTCATGATTGATTCAATTGCCTAAGCAAGTGATCTGTCAATCATGTACATCCCTCTCCCCTTTAGTCTGTAAGACACCTTTAGAGAGGGTGACTCCAACACCTGCAGGTACACTACCGTGTCAGGAGTCGTCCATTCTAAATACTCTTAGAATGCTGTCTAAGTACCCTGATTGGTAAACCACCCAAATCTAGATCTATAGATCTAGTAACAAGGATGTCTTGATATTATATCCAAGTCCGATGTGGAGAAACTACTGTGTGACAACCAAAGTATAACCGATCGTAGTATAGGAATATTACTTCCTACTGTATGTCATCCAAATATCAGGACATCACACCCTACTACCTTCTTCACAGATCCTTCCCCTGTTCTGATGAAGTCAAACCTATGACTGTCACATCAGAAATAGATGATCTATCTCCGCTATATCTGCTTTAGTCTATAAATAGACATAAGCCACTTGTCCACTATTCTTTCACTGCTCCTACTGACTACGACAACCCTCTGGCAGAGTCATATGCACGTACCTTTCTGAAGCCAGATCAGAACGACGCTATACTCATCCTCCTGCCGGGTCTCATAGTCTGGAACAACAGTAGTGTCAAGTCTGGGAAAACAAGAACCTCCATGCCACAATCCTTGTGCATACCGAAGTACCTCTCGGGTGCCTGATGTTACCCACCATATCTGTGGAGTGGCTAATGGAATGTCAAACTAGATTGAATGTTTAGGTTCTTATCAAATCTTCCGTAAACGTTTGCGGTTCTGGAATCACTACCAGTTCTACCATACTCCCACTACTGTTTTCTGATAAAATCCATTTTTATTAAAACTGTGGCGAGTCAAGAACAATATCACTATTGATGTTCCATATGGTAGAAAGTTAACCCTCGCCATAGCCCGGGTCAACCCACAAACAGCCATTACAGAAACGTGCCTTGAGTCATCCAGAGTCTGGTTTTAAGTATAAGTTGGACGACTCCCCGTATCTTAACAATGTCAAGATATGAACTGTTCTATATCCAATACAGAAACAGAGGCACTGATTTAATTGAACCAGATTCAAATCATGCAGCTGTCTCCAGTGCATGTCAACTAAATGAAAGGAGGCCGATCAGCGTTACTCAGCTTAGGAGTACTTCCAATTATGAGTAACCTGAAAGAGAAGCAAGTTCTCTTAATCATTACTATTAACTGAATACCATACATAAGTATCTACATCTTCGATCACCTTGAAGAATCCCGATACTTGCAATATCTGGTTCTCTACTTTACTCTTATACCTATAACTTCTCAAAACTTAGACCTTGCATTTCTACGAAACACATGTCTAAGAAATAGAGAAGTCATAAGTAAACAGAATATAGTACGAGGACCAACCCCTCTGTCCTAATGGACACTGGACAATATACAATACTCTGTATAAGTCCACTGAGTCTAATAACTCATTCACTGTGTGTCGTAGGTTGAAAACTGTACTTATGGTTAAGAAGAATTACACCGCTGTTTAATGCTCCTTACCAAATCATCAACAGATATAGGTAAATGTCATAGACATAATTTCAAAAAGGTACATCTCACTATATAAAAATAGACGTACAGATATATCAATTTGAAATTGGTGCATAACAACGGATATTCAAAACCAAATATTTGCCGTCCGAAAAACAATCCAGGTGACTTCCTCAAATATCACCAATTACAACGAATTCTGATATAATGAGGATGATCACCTAATTCCCAATAACTTACTCCCACTCATCATCTGTAAAACCATACATATGTGAGAATCATACCTGGTAAATACATACTCGGGAGTAAGTGTCTAATTGGGAAATCAGTTTTCTTTTAATAGTACACAGTGAAACTGAAACATCGAAATGTTTCGATGGGGTATCCCGGTATTCCTAGTAATGCCTCTTCCATTATCCAGATTTACAACTATAACCGTATATTTCTTTGCCATCACTCCAAATCCCTTTATATGTCTTTAGTCGTTACCTTCTGCACACCCCTTTAGGCCAAATGGTTTTCTTCCTTCCCTACCGTTCGGCACCAGCCTATGGTTTGGAAGAAGACTATCCAATAAGCATAATGGGTGTACTGTCATAATCCTAAGAGCACTCGCAATGCGAGAGAAGGTGAAGATAAAAGACAACCGAATAAACCTTATTCCTATTTCTCCTGAACCAGAATCCATCCCCGAACTGGAACAAGTTCCTTTCGAGTTCGTATATAACCATACGATGGAGTATCCAATAAATTGTGGATCTTCATAGTGATACGGTGTGTCCTGGAGAAATACAAAGGTGATTTAGGATTGGCGAAGAAATACTTGGTTTGGTCGTGAATAGCAGTCGCAGTTTACTTTGCCATCTTACTAATCCCTTTCTTTGTCTTAACTTAATAACTTCTGTACACCGTTTAGGCTAATTGGTTTTCTGCATTCCCTTCCTGTCAGCACCTGCCTATGGTTTGGAAGAAGACTATCCAATTTGCGTAATAGGTGTACTATCTCCTAAACCAAGGAGTACTCGCAACCTGAGAGAAGGTAAAAGGAAAAGACAACTGAATAGTCCTATTCGTTTTCTCCAGAACCGGAAACCATCCTCGAATAAATTCCTTCGAGTTCGTATATAACCATACGATGGTTTTGTCCAATGGAAGTGGACGTTCGTAGTAATACGGGGTGTCCTGGAGAAAAGGGTAAAAGTAGGAGTGGCAATGAGGTTTGCAACTCTGACAATCCAAAAGCCAGTGTTTAAGAAGGTTCAGTTAATTTTGGTCACTGAGTCATAGTCTAGGGTCGGGACAATGGTCGCTACCAAGGAGAGAGAGAAAAGAAACACTCAGCGTGCACTCTAACCTAGATCAGAATGGTTATCACTTTATCTAATCTGAAAACCTCCCACTGTAACGGCAAATTCTTCCCCAAACCTGAAAGAAGAATTAGCCGGGATCACCCGAGGAGTAAACCAACTCATCAGTGGGAATTGGGATCCAACTATCATCGCATGATAACGTGACGGAATCCGCTCACGTTAGCACACTCCAGAAGTTTTGCGCATATCTGGCAAGTTTCAGTTTCCTTAGAAACTCCCGATGTGATTTTTTCCCCATGCTCTTATGACCTTGACTTTGGCCAACATATCATAAGTCACATGTCAAGTTCTACCCGTCATTGTCCAGATTAATATGAGCCCACCCGTACATACCCTTTGTTGGAGATAGTGCCCTCAGAGTCAATTATTGGATCACAGGCACGTGATTGCAATGATTGAGGGAGGACCTATTCCGGTACGACAGTCTTACTCGAGATGATAGTATGCTATCTGGTTTACCTTTATCATCGTGTACTGCTTCAGGTGACCTTACAGGTCGCTATTACACGTTAATAGAGCCCCTAGGATTCTTGCTTGACTGCCAGCAGTATGAGGGCGATCATATACGTGGGAGCTGGTAGTCTATAAGCACATCCTTAAATGGTCCCTAGTCGTGGGAGTTTCGAGACAGGGCATCGATTCTCCAAAGTAGACTAGTGTATACAGTCGAGACCCCGACGAGGGGCGGTGGCCGGTCTCACAAGCCACTGGTGTCAGTTGGTTCACCTAAGATATATACAGGTGCTCATTGGGTTATGAGTACACCGGACAGGACTCGCCGGGAACATGCTAGTTGGTCATATACCTGACGTCAGATAGCAGTTCCCAGGTAACATGTGTACAGGTTAGTTCATCGACCTGGGGATCGTCATTTGTCTCGTGTGAGTTCCCACTGTGCTTTGATTACTACCCTACCACGGCTCAAAGGAGTCGTGCAAACAGGTTTTAGTTGGGTACAGTCCCGAGCCACATAGAGACAGTGAGCGGATCTTCAGGGGTTCGTCTCTCCCGGTATTGGGGGTGAGGTCGCGCTGTGTCTAGGAGAGCCATTACACGAAGTCCTTGGCCAAGGCAGGAGATTTACTGGAAGGTATTCCAGTAGTATCTCAAGGTGTTCTGGGCTACACTCCGACACGACTTGTACCGCTTTTGGGGGTCTGACTTTTACCAACCCTTAGGCCCGACATGCGATGCTCATAGACGAACGGACCGGACTGTACGGATATTGTCACTGACAGACTCAGTAGGGTGTCAGGATGAGCTCGCTCATCGACGTCCCTTTTGGTCGATAGCTGGTGGCCCGTTACGTATTGGCTTATACCTCTGACGTGCTAGTGGTTAAATCCACAGCCATAGTATTGACGAGTCTTTAGAGTCCACCACACATTCAGTTACTCAGCTTTCGGGCGAAATGCTGTAGAGGCCGTATGGAGATATGGAAGGGTTCGATCTGATACGTGCGGTATTGCACGGATCAGGATCGGACGGACATTACTAGCCGGCTTTGGTTTAAGCCGGATCCTAGTTTAGTACAGTGTAGATTTTGTCTCTTTGCATTTGTATCCGGTCGGAATACAGATGCGGGTGTGTATGCACAGTATTGGGGTTTTCCTGTAATTTATTACGGGACCAGTTTTCTGGAGTTGCCAGTTTGCATTCCGTTCCGGCCGGTTTTCCTTTGTTCTTTCCCGGCCGGACTTTTCCGATGGAGGGGGTTATTTGCAATTGTGCAAATAACATTTGTGGAGGGGATTTCTTGCAAATATATTCATTATGATATGTTTAGCATATTTCATCCATGATGGTGCATTAATTGTAATTGGAAAGGGTTATGGGTTTGATGTAAGTTTGTTATGATGATGTTTTGTTTGTGGTCACCTCTTTTCTTCTCCTACCATCACCTCCCTTCATGCTTGATTTTTCCTCCACCATTCTCACATATTTTTTGGCCGGCCACTTCATGGAAATGAGAGGGGTTGATTTCATTTTGGTGTGGCAAAAATTTAGCATCCATCTCATTTTTCCATTGCTACCAAAAATCCCCAAGTTCATATCTTTTTGATTCCTCCATCAAGGCAACTACAAACCCCATTGAGACAAAGCGCATTCTACACTACATTCTACAGCACATCTTGGGCATGTCGACTTGCCAGCTTCATGCCCGAGTTTCCTCGGTATAGAGGCGGGAGCCCGTAAAAGAAACAGGCGATGTGGTGCCCTTCCGGCGAGGAGGCGACGACCGGAGTTTCCGCGAGAGATCGGGACGATGACGAGAATACCGGAGGACTCGGATCATTCGGTATATCCCTCTTCCCTATCTTGTTAGTTAGCTAGGACAAGTTTAATGGCCCGATCCGTTGTTTAGTGCGCGGTGGTGCTTGTTTGCTAAGTTCGCAAAATTAAAGTTTATCACCGCTTCCGCATTTGGCCGTCGGATTGACGACCGGGGCGCCGCCGTGCACTTACAGTGGTATCAGAGCCTCGCCATTAACTTCGTCTAGCTTTGTTTGATGTGTTTGCATTTCCGATCGGCCAAAATTCCAAAAAAAAAAACACATTTTCCTCACATCAGTCTTCTGTCGTTTTTTTTTTGGCTCTAAAAATTTTTCAGGTTGTAGAAAACTGATGTACAAGAAGTTCTAAGAGTTCTGGGAAAATTCGAGACATTGATCTCTCAGGTAGAGCGCGGAACCGCGGCAAAACCCCCCTTGTTGCCGCGGTTCCGCCGTAGGTTTGAGGGATCAATGGGTTGAAATTTTCCAGTGGGCTTCTGGGCTAAAAATAGGGGTTTTGGAATATTAAAATTGGGCCCAGAATTTCTGTGAGTGCTACAGTATTGCTTGGGGGCCCACTTGTTAATTTTTGATCGATCGGATATTTTAAACACTTTATTTCACAGTATTTACATTATATCTGCGACCTTGAATGTCACTCGATCGGTAAATCCGGTCTAACTGCTATAGCCCGGTTAGACGGATTTGCGAACGTGATTTTCACGTTGATGTTCTGTGTTTTGCTGTGATGTTGCGGATCGGTCGGGGGGGATAGCCTGGATGCAATGCTAGTACTGTTTTGTTGTATTATGTACATTTGATATTGCGGGGCGAGCGTCCGACATGTGGACCGCCGTCACTGCCTGTTTGTATTATTATTGGGGCACGACCAGGTTGCGGTTGATGTACCCGTTGTATGTATATTTTACTTTCTGTACTAGGATTACCCCGCGGTGGGGTGCACGGATAGCCGGGTTCTGGAGGGTAACAAGCCCGCATCTCATGGCATTGGGACGGAGGGGGCTTCGCTCTAGAATTGGCGGGCTATTCGCCGCACTCGTAGGGGGTACAGGTTGACCCAGGAGGGGTACCCAAGTTGCCGGATTCCGTGAAGTGCTGGGTGGTCCATTCACGGTGCTGAAGGGGGCTGCCTCGCTTCAGGTTTTGGCGGGTAACTTGCCGCGTCCGTAGGGGTCTAGGATTTCATTGCACATGCTATCCACACGACCAGGGGAACGTCGGTTTTCAGTAGTGGCTCTGTGAAACCCGGGGATCCCAGATATCTGTATTGTTCTGTGATGCTGTACATTTCTGTGATGTTGCATTTTTATTCACGCCTTGAGCGAAATAAAATATATTGGTATATATATTAGTAGATGTTGTATATGTTTTTCATCCGCGCTAGTCCATTCCCCGCTCTGCCGTTAGTTAGCTAACCTAACGGGTGATGACGGGACCCAGTGGCGAATGCGGATGGCATATACGTACGTCAGTATATTTTCGTTCTTTGTGGTGTGATCAATTGATGGGACTTCGTTGATTCGGATCAATGCAAGTTAAACAAACCTAATCTGATGTTGTTGGAACACTTTTCAAAAAGCTGTTATGGCAAGGACGTTCTCTTTTGTTTTGCATAGTGATATTCGGTTATGAATATCCAGCACCTCAGTCGACGAGGCAAGGGCCGAGATCCCTTCACCGGGAGTGACCCCTTGGACAGAAGTTTGCGTCAGGGCATTAACTTCACTATAGCCGATTACTTTTGCTTTACATCGTGGTATTCATTTGGAATATCCTGCACCCTATTCTATGGGGAAAGAGCCGAGATCCCTTCACCGGGAGTGACCTCTTTAGTAAAGGTTTTCGTCACTATATTTTCTAAAAAGCTATCCGTTCCTTCAACGATATCAAGTTCATTACGTTAAAGGTTTTCGCCAGAAACCATTCGTAGCCCTCCGTCGTTTCATATGGGTAGTCAATAGTATTCAAGCTGTGTATGTTGGCCAAAGTTAAGCCACAGTGATTGGTAGCTATTGGGTATTCATATGCAGCATAGATAGATGCGTTGGTTTGGGACAGTCGTACTGCCATTTTGGCCAAAGTCAAGGGTAGGTACGGGTGGATTCAAATTAACCTGGAGAATGACGGGTTGAACTTGACATGTGACTTATGATATGTTGGCCAAAGTCAAGGTCATAAGAGCATGGGGTAAAAATCCACATCTGGAGTTTCAAAAGAACTGAAACTTGCCAGATATGCGCATGCCTTCTGGAGTGTTATAGCGTGAGCGGATTCCGTCACGTTATCATGCGATGATAGTTGGATCCCGATTCCCACTGATGAGTTGGTTTACTCCTCGGGTGACCCCGACTAATTCTTCTTTCAGGTTTAGAGAAGAATTTGAGGTAAGTGGGAGGTTTCCTGATTAGATAAATTGGTAACCATTCTGATCTAGGGTAGAGTGCACGCTGAGTGTTTCTTTTCTCTCTCTCTTTGGGAGCGACCATTGACCCGACCCTAAGACTATGACTCAGTGACCAAGTTGACCGAACCTTCTTAACACTGGCTTTTGGATTGTCAGAGTTGCAGACCTCATTGCCACTCCTACTTTTACCCTTTTCTCCAGGACACCCCGTATTACTACGAACGTCCACTTCCATTGGACAAAACCATCGTATGGTTATATACGAACTCGAAGTAATTCGAGGATGGTTTCTGGTTCTGGAGAAAACGAATAGAACTATTCAGTTGTCTTTTCCTTTTACCTTCTCTCAGGTTGCGAGTACTCCTTGGTTTAGGAGATAGTACACCTATTACGCTTATTGGATAGTCTTCTTCCAAACCTTAGGCTGGTGCCGAACGGTAGGGAATGAAGAAAACAAATTAGCCTAAATGGTGTACAGAAGGTATTAAGATTAAGACAAAGCAAGAGATTAATAAGAGGGCAAAGTAAATTGCGACTGATATTCACGACCAAACCAAGTATTCCTTCGCCAATCCTAAATCACCTTTGTATTTCTCCAGGACACTCCGTATCACTACGAAAATCCACAGTTTATTTGGATACTCCATCGTATGGTTATATACGAACTCGAAAGGAACTTGTTCCAGTTCGGGGATGGATTCTGGTTCAGGAGAAATAGGAATAAGGTTTATTCGGTTGTCTTTTATCTTCACCTTCTCTCGCATTGCGAGTGCTCCTAGGACTAGGACAGTACACCCATTATGCTTATTGGATAGTCTTCTTCCAAACCATAGGCTGATGCCGAACGGTAGGGAAGGAAGAAAACCATTTGGCCTAAGGGGTGTGCAGAAGGTAATGACTAAAGACATATAAAGGGATTTGGAGAGGTGGCGAAGAATTATACGGTTATAGTTGTGAATCTGGATAATGGTAGAGGCATTACTAGGAATACCAGGATACCCCATTGAAACATTTCAATGTTTCAGTTCAACTGTGTACTGTTAAAAGAAAACTGATTTCCCGATTAGACACTTGCTCCAGGATATGTATTTACCAGGTTTGATTCTCACATCTGTATGGTTTTACAGATGATGAGTGGGAGTAAGTTATTGGGAATTGGGTGATCATCCTCATTATATCGGGATTCGTTTTAATCGGTGATATTTGAGGAGATCACCTGGGCTGTTTGCCGGTCGGCAAATATTTGGTTTTGAATATCCGCTGTTGTGCACCAATTTCAAATTGATATATCTGTACGTCTATTTTCATAGAGTGAGATATACCTTTTGATATTATGTCGATGACATTTACCTATATCAGTGAATGGTTAGGTAAGGAGCATTAAACAGCGGTGTAATTCTTCTTAACCATAAGTATAGTTTTCAACCTACGACATACAGTGAAAGAGTTGTTAGACTCAGCGGACTTATACAGAGTATTGTATGTTGTCCAGTGTCCATTAGGACAGAGGGGTTGGTCCTCATACTATATTCGGTTTACTTTTAACTTCTCTACTTCTTAGACATGTGTTTCGTAGAAACACAGGGTCTAAGTTTTGAGGAGTTATAGGTATTTGAATAGAGTAGAGAACCAGGTGTAGCAAGTATCGGGATTCTTCAAGGTGATAGAAGATGTAGATACTTGTGTATGGTATTCAGTTGATAGTAATGATAAAGAGAAATTGCTTCTCTTTCAGGTTACTCATAATTGGAAGCATTCCTAAGTTGAGTAACGCTGATCGGCCTCTCTCCATTTAGTTGACATGCACTGGAGACAGCTGCATGATTTGAATCTGGTTAAATTAAATCAGTGCCTCTGGTTCTATATTGGATGTAGAACAGTTCATATCTTAATGTTGTTATGGTACGGGGAGTTGTCCGGCTTATGATTATAACCAGACACTGGACAACTCAAGGCACGTTTCTGTAATGGCTGTTTGTGGGTTGACCCAGGCTATGATGAGGGTTGATTTTCTACCATCTGGCAGATCAATAGAAATATTGTTCTAGTCTCGCCACAGTTTTATTAAAAATGGATTTTTTCAAAAACAGTAGTGGGAGTATGGTAGAACTGGAAGTGATTCCAGAACCTCAAACGATTACTGAAGATTTGATAAGGAACCTAAAGATTCAATCTGATTTGACATTCCATTGGCCACTCCGTAGATAAGGTGGGTAACTTCAGGCACCCGAGAGGTACTCCGGTAGCCTCAAGGACGGTGACAGGGAAGTTCTTGTTTACCCACACTTGCCATTGTTGTTGTTCCAGGCTGCGAGACCCGGCAGGAGGATGAGTATAGCGTCGTTCTAAACTAACTTTAAGAAGTGCGCATCTATATGACTCTGCCAGAGGGTTGTCGTAGTCAGTGGGAGCAGCGGAAGCATTGGTGGACATCAGGCTTATGTCTATTTATAGACTAAAGCAGATATAGCGGAGATAGATCATCTATTTCTGATGTGACAGTCATAGGTTTGACGTCATCAGAATAGGGGATGGATCTGTTGAGAAGGTATTAGGGTGTGATATCCGGGTTTTGGATGACATACACAAAGTAGGAAGTGACATTCCTATACTACGATCGGTTATACTTTGGTCGTCACACAGTGGTTTCTCCACGAAAGACTTGGACATTATATCATACATACTGGTTACTAGATCTATGGTTTTAGATCTAGATTTGGGTGGTTTTCTCAATCAGGGTACCTTGACAGCATTCTAAGAGTATTTAGAATGGACGACTCCTGGCACGGTAGTATACCTGCAGGTGATGGAGTCACCCTCTCTAAAGGTGTCTTATAGACTAAAGTAGAGAGGGATGTGCATGATTGGCAGATCACTTTCTTAGGCAATTGAGTCAATCATGAGATGTCAAGTACCACACCAGATGTTGTTCTTGCACTAGATGCAATAAGTTGACATTGATCCAATCCTGGAGAAACAGTTGGAAGCAGTTTTAGAACATAAGTGGATGTTCTAGGGATATGATAACGACAGCCTCATTTGGGAGACAGTTATCATTCCAGGCTTCCAAGGTGACATGGACGACAAGGAGGTCGTCAGAGTTGTAGTTTTCTTTCTGATGAGGGACAGTATTTTGGACAGGTGATCCAAGGCAATACTGAGAGAGGCATGGCGCAGGATACTGATTAAGTTCAGTTGACGATACAGTCTAAGAAGTTTGGATTTGAAGTTCATTATGAACTGGGTCCCATCAGACATCCAGACATTCTAAGACAGGTATTGCTCATTTCGGGAGATGGCTTTCTCTGCAAACTTGAGATATAGAGAGACATAGAAAGAAACATCTGAGCGGATCCACTCATTGAGGCTATTCCTCGAACGTAATAGTCTTCCAAACAGGCTTTGTGAGACTGACTAGTAGAGGAGTTGGGTGTTCGGTATCACACGGGCTGTGAGTATGCGACATCGCAATAATTAGCCTTGAGTGCAAGTGGGAGATTGTTGGAGATAGTGCCCTCAGAGTCAATTATTGGATCACAGGCACGTGATTGCAATGATTGAGGGAGGACCTATTCCGGTACGACAGTCTTACTCGAGATGATAGTATGCTATCTGGTTTACCTTTATCATCGTGTACTGCTTCAGGTGACCTTACAGGTCGCTATTACACGTTAATAGAGCCCCTAGGATTCTTGCTTGACTGCCAGCAGTATGAGGACGATCATATACGTGGGAGCTGGTAGTCTATAAGCACATCCTTAAATGGTCCCTAGTCGTGGGAGTTTCGAGACAGGGCATCGATTCTCCAAAGTAGACTAGTGTATACAGTCGAGACCCCGACGAGGGGCGGTGGCCGGTCTCACAAGCCACTGGTGTCAGTTGGTTCACCTAAGATGTATACAGGTGCTCATTGGGTTATGAGTATACCGGACAGGACTCGCCGGGAACATGCTAGTTGGTCTTATACCTGACGTCAGATAGCAGTTCCCAGGTGACATGTGTACAGGTTAGTTCATCGACCTGGGGATCGTCATTTGTCTCGTATGAGTTCCCACTGTGCTTTGATTACTACCCTACCACGGCTCAAAGGATTCGTGCAAACAGGTTTTAGTTGGGTACAGTCCCGAGCCACATGGAGGCAGTGAGCGGATCTTCAGGGGTTCGTCTCTCCCGGTATTGGGGGTGAGGTCGCGCTGTGTCTAGGAGAGCCATTACACGAAGTCCTTGGCCAAGGCAGGAGATTTACTGGTAGGTATTCCAGTAGTATCTCAGGGTGTTCTGGGCTACACTCCGACACGACTTGTACCGCTTTTGGGGGTCTGACTTTTACCAACCCTTAGGCCCGACATGCGATGCTCATAGACGAACGGACCGGACTGTACGGATATTGTCACTGACAGACTCAGTAGGGTGTCAGGATGAGCTCGCTCATCGACGTCCCTTTTGGTCGATAGCTGGTGGCCCGTTACGTATTGGCTTATACCTCTGACGTGCTAGTGGTTAAATCCACAGCCATAGTATTGACGAGTCTTTAGAGTCCACCACACATTCAGTTACTCAGCTTTCGGGCGAAACGCTGTAGAGGCCGTATGGAGATATGGAAGGGTTCGATCTGATACGTGCGGTATTGCACGGATCAGGATCGGACGGACATTACTAGCCGGCTTTGGTTTAAGCCGGATCCTAGTTTAGTACAGTGTAGATTTTGTCTCTTTGCATTTGTATCCGGTCGGAATACAGATGCGGGTGTGTATGCACAGTATTGGAGTTTTCCTGTAATTTATTACGGGACCAGTTTTCTGGAGTTGCCAGTTTGCATTCCGTTCCGGCCGGTTTTCCTTTGTTCTTTCCCGGCCGGACTTTTCCGATGGAGGGGGTTATTTGCAATTGTGCAAATAACATTTGTGGAGGGGGTTTCTTGCAAATATATTCATTATGATATGTTTAGCATCTTTCATCCATGATGGTGCATTAATTTTGATTGGAAAGGGTTATGGGTTTGATGTAAGTTTGTTATGATGATGTTTTGTTTGTGGTCACCTCTTTTCTTCTCCTACCATCACCTCCCTTCATGCTTGATTTTTCCTCCACCATTCTCACATATTTTTTGGCCGGCCACTTCATGGAAATGAGAGGGGTTGATTTCATTTTGGTGTGGCAAAAATTTAGCATCCATCTCATTTTTCCATTGCTACCAAAAATCCCCAAGTTCATATCTTGTTGATCCCTCCATCAAGGCAACTACAAACCCCATTGAGACAAACCGCATTCTACTCTACATTCTACAGCACATCTTGGGCATGTCGACTTGCCAGCTTCATGCCCGAGTTGCCTCGGTATAGAGGCGGGAGCCCGTAAAAGAAACAGGCGATGTGGTGCCCTTCCGGCGAGGAGGCGACGACCGGAGTTTCCGCGAGAGATCGGGACGATGACGAGAAGACCGGAGGACTCGGATCATTCGGTATATCCCTCTTCCCTATCTTGTTAGTTAGCTAGGACAAGTTTAATGGCCCGATCCGGGGTTTAGTGCGCGGTGGTGCCGGTTTGCTAAGTTCGCAAAATTAAAGTTTATCACCGCTTCCGCATTTGGCCGTCGGATTGACGACCGGGGCGCCGCCGTGCACTTACACCCTTGACTTTGGCCAAAATAGTAGTACGACTGCCCCAAACCAACGCATCTATCTATGCTGCATATGAATACCCAATAGCTACCAATCACTGTGCCTTGACTTTGGCCAACATACACAGCTTGAATACTTATTGACTATTCATATGAAACGACAGAGGGCTACGAATGGTTTCTGGCGAAAACCTTTAACGTAATGAACTTGATATCATTGAAGGAACCGGATAGATTTTATAAAAATATAGTGACGAAAACCTTTGCTAAAGAGGTCACTCGCGGTGAAGGGATCTCGGCTCTTTCCCCGTAGAATCAGGTGCAGGATATTCCAACTGAATACCATGATGCAAAGCAAAAGTAATCGGCTATAATGAAGTTATTACCCTGACGCAAACTTCTGTCCAAGGGGTCACTCCCGGTGAAGGGATCTCGGCCCTTGTCTCGTCGACTGAGAAGCAGGATATTCCAACTGAATACCACTGTGCAAAACAAAATAGAACACCCTTGCAATAACAACTTTTTGAAAAATGTTCCAACAACATAAGAATAGGTTTGTTTAGCTTTCATTGATCCGAATCAACGCTGTCCCATCAATTGATGACACCATAAAAGAACGAAAATAATGATGTACGTATATGCCATCCACATTCGCCTTTGGGTCCCGTCATCACCCGTTAGGTTACTTAACTAACGACAGAGCGGGGACTGGACTAGCGCGGATGCAAAACATATACAACATCTACTAGTATATATATCAATATATAATATTCGCTCAAGGCGTGATAAAATGCAACAACACAGAAATGTAACCAGCATCACTGAACAATACAGATATCTGGGATCGCCGGGTTTCATAGAGCCGCTAATGAAACCCGACGTTCCCCTGGTCGTGTGGATAGCCTGTGCAATGAAAATCCTAGACCCTTACGGGAGCGGCAAGTTACCCGCCAAAACCTGAAGCGAGGCAGCCCCCTTCAGCAACGTGAATGGACCACCCTGCACTTCATGGAATCCGATAACTTGGGCACCCCTCCTGGGTCAACCTATACCCCCTACGAGTGCGGCGAATAGCCTGCCAATTCTAGAGTAAAGCCCCCTCCGTCTCAATGCCATGAGATGCGGGCCCGTTGCCCTCTAGAACCCGGCTATTCGTGCACCCCTCCGTGGGGAAATCCTAGTACAAAAAGTAAAATATACATACAATGGGTACATCGACCTTGATCCGGTCGTGCCCCAAAAGAATAATATACAAACAGGCAGTAGCGGCAGTCCACATGTCGGACGCTCGCCCCGCAATATCAAATATACATATAAAACAAAACTGTACTAACATTGCATCCAGGCTATCCCCACGACCAATCCGTAACATCACAGCACAACACAGAACATCAACGTGAATGTCACGTTCGCAAATCCGTCTAAAAGGGCTATAGCAGTTAGACAGGATTTACCGATCAAATGAGATTCACGGTCGCAGATATAATGTAAATACTGTGAACTAGCATGTTTAAAATATCCGATCGAACAAATTCACCGAAGTGGGCCCCATGCACTACTGTAGCACTCACAGAAAATCTGGGCCCAAAAATAATATTCCAAAAACCCCATTTCTCATACTAGGACCCACTGGAAAAAAATGGTGCAACAAGGGGTCATTATGGCCGCAGAACCGCGGCCAATGCGTGTTTGGCCGCGGTTCCGCGGTGGAAAAGTCGAATCATGCCACTAAATTTTTCAAGAAGTCTTAGAACACCCTGCACATATTTCTGCAACACCATGAAAAAATTTTAGAGCTCAAAAAATTTCGACAGAAACCTGATGCAAGAAAAATACGGTTTTTGGGATTTTTGTTCGATCGAGTCTTTAAACATACTAGATCAAGCTAGACTAAGTTAATGGCGTGGCTCTGATACCAATGTAAGTGCACGGCGGCGCCCCGGCCGTCGATCCGACGCCGGAAACGCGGAAACGAAAAATTTGGCGAAACTTGCAAACCGGCACCACCGCGCACTTATATCCCGGATTGGGCCATTAACCTAGCTACTAGCAAACTAAAAGATGGGTAGAGACTATACCAAGCGATCCGTTTCCTTCGGTCTTCGCCTCCACTCCGATCTCCTCGCGGAATCTCCGGTTGTCGCCTCCTCGCCGAAACGGGCACCACAACGCCGGGTTCTTTTACGGGCTCCCACCTCTGGACCGAGGCAACTCGGGCGCGAAGTTGGCTGGCCGACGCATCCAAGGAATGCTGTAGACTAGTGTAGAAACCATTGTCTCATTTGGGGTGAAGTTGCCTTTGGTGATGGAGGAAATGAACAAGATATGAACTTGGGAATTTTGGTGGCAAGAAAAATGAGATGAATGATAATTTTTCCCACATGAAAAATAAACCCTCTCATCCCTCTCCAATAGTGGCCGGCACCTCTAAAACAAAATGGTGGATGGAATAAAATGAAAACATGAAGGGAGGTGAGAGTAGGAAAAGCAAAAGGGTGACCACATCCATAAGTGATGATAACCATCTCATATCAATTTCAAATCCTTTCTCATCTCATTTAATGCCAAGGAAGAGACTAAAAAAGAAAATTATCATGAAGCCACATAATGCAAGAAAACCCCTCCACAAAATGTTATTTGAACACTTGCAAATAACCCCCTCCATCGGAAAAGTCCGGCCGGGAAGGAACAAACGAAAACTGGCCGGAACGGAATGCAAACTGGCAAATTTAGAAAACTGATCCCGTAATAAATTACAGGAAAACCCCACGACTGTATATACATACCCGCATATGTATTCCCACTGAACACAAATGCAAAGAGACAAAATCTACACTGTACAATACTAGGATCCGGCTTAAACCAAAGCCCGCTAGTATTATCCGTCCGATCATGATCCGTGCAATACCGCACGTATCTGATCGAACCCTGCCATATCTCCATACGGCCTCTACAGCGTTTCACCCGAAACTTAAGAAACTGGTCTGTGGAGGACTCTAAAGACTCGTCAACACCTTGGTTGTGGATTTAACCACTAGCACGTCATAGGTATTAGCCTATACGTAACGGGCTACCAGGTATTGACCAAAAGGGACGTCTGTAAGCGAACTTATGCTGACACCCTACTGAGCCTGCCAGTGACAATATCCATACAGTCCGGTCCGTTCGTCTATGAGAATCGCATGGCGGGCCTAGGGGGTTGGTAAAAGTCAGACCCCCAAAAGCGGTACAAGTCGTGTCGGAGTGTAGCCCAGAACACCCTGAGATACTACTGGAATACCTACCAGTAAATCTCCTGCCTTGGCCAAGGACTTTTCATGTACTGGCTCTCCTAGACACAGCGCGACCACACCCCCAATACCGGGAGAGACGAACCCCTGCAGATCCGCTCACTGCCTCCATGTGGCTCGGGACTGTACCCAACTAAAACCTGTTTGCACGTCTCCTTTGAGCGTGGTAGGGTAGTAATCAAAGCACAGTGGGAACTCACACGAGACAAATAACGATCTCAGGTCGATGAACTAACCTGTACACATGTCACCAGGGAACTGCTATCTGATGTCAGGTATAATACCAACTAGCAGGTTCCCGGCGAGTCCTGTCCGGTGTACTCATAACCCATTAAGCACCTGTATACATCTTAGGTGAACCAACTGACACCAGTGGCTTGTGAGACCGGCCACTGTCCCTCGTCGGGGTCTCGACTGTATACACTAGTCTACTCTGGAGTATCGATGCCCTGTCTCGAAACTCCCACGACTAGGGATCTTTTAAGGATTTGCTTATAGACCCCAGCTCCCACGTATATGATCGCCCTCATACTGCTGGTAGTCAAGCAAGAATCCTAGGGCTCTATCAACGTGCAATAGTGACCTGTAGGGTCACCTAAAGCAGTACACGATGATAAAGATAAACCAGATAGAATACTATCATCTTGAGTAAGACTGTCCTACTGGGACAGGTCCTCCCTCAATCATTGCAATCACGTGCCTGTGATCCAATAATTGACTCTGAGGGCACTATCTCCAACAAGGTCACATCCGTATCAACTCATATCATGGGACCGGCAAATGTATCAATTATCACATATCGACTCTCATCCGTATACCAACATATCATCAGGTCATCTTATCAATCTAAAGTCATATATTATCAACCTCATGTTATACCACTATAATCTCCTATTGGTTCTCTTTATAACTACTTATCTATATCTATCATATCGTGTCACCTAAACCCTAAGCTATAGTTTTAAGTCATGGTATATCTTATCTCCTACTAATTCCTTAACCCTATTCCTAACATTATAATATGGTTTCTTTAGCAATATCCTATAGTTATCTATTCTATGGTTCCTTAACCGTATTCTATAAATCGGTTTCCATCAAAACTTGCGGGGGTGCCATACGCCATCCACCCGACTTCCCCCGTAGATATAGATCTACTCACTTTGCTCCTTGCTCGCTGAAGTCGATGATGCCATGCTCCATCGTCTCGGAATCCACGTGAAGGTACCTACAATTTTAACACATTTCGCAATCGCTATTAAAATCTTGTTCGGAAAACAAATACGGCACACGGTGCGCTCATAGATTAGAACTTATAGCCTACGCATGCAAAACAATCAAACAACCCTTGTTGTTGACGTACAAACGCCCAACAACCAAATACAAATCCAAATATCAAAACAAAGCATTACAAAATACGGAAAACGTAACCCAAAACACCCCAATGTGCTCCCAGATTTCACCCTAGGCCAAACTAGGGAATTTTGCATATAGGGTTGCTCTAGATATCACCTAAGGGATTCACCAACAAAAATTCAACGCATTTCCTCCTGACATGGCCGCAAATTGCGGCCCATACGAATCAATCTGCGGCCAGAAAGTAGGGGTAGGGTCTCAGGTTTCAGGGGGTGATTCATGGTTGCCTGCACGTCTCATGGTCAAGGGAACTTTATTTACAAAGGTCCCGGGTCATCTCAGATCACTAAATCCATAAAAACCCGATATCAACACATCTAAAGTTCATATTTCGGGTTCTAAACTCAGTTCCAGTTCTAGAATTTGATCCCTAGGGTGTTGTACAGCCACTACACATCACTAATTCCCTACAATTTCCCAAACCCTTATCTGGGGATTTCTAAGATCATAATTCCACACAAAATCAACCTCTAAACTACACTATTATGCATGGAAACTAGAAACTAAACTAAAGGAAATGAATTATACCTCTTGGATGTAGCCAAGCAAAACTCTAGCTCCCCAAAGTCCTCAAAATCCAACATTGATGGGTCCAAAGTGTAGAAGGTAAAGAGGGGATCAACTTTAATGAAAGGGGTTTAGGGTTTGGATGAAGAATTTGAGATGAATTCATGGGGTGAAGGTGGAAGGAAGCTTGAGGAAGATGGAGATGAGGAAAAATGGAGAAAACAAATGGGTGGTGAGGATATATGGCAGCCCTCTCTCACTCACTCTCTTATTCTAACCCTCTCTCCCCCCATTATTACCCTTTTACCCTTTCTTTTCATTTTAAAGCCAAAACACATAATACCCCCAAAACAACATAAGGAATAACATGTAATCAAATGCGACATGATACAGTGCTCTAATCATGGAAAACTGTAGAAACACGGATTTGGCCTAATCGCGATTAGCAGTGCACTAATCGGGTTTTATCCAAACTGCATATAATAACTGTCACGACCCAAAATATTAGCTCGTGGCCGGCACTTAAATTACGTAACGTTTACAGGCGTAACGTAACCTAAGTTAGCCGAAACCCAGAAATCTAAACTTTACAATAGAAGTAAGTAAAGAAAACATTTACAACATTTAGAAACTTAAGTAAAAATCCTTAAAACTTCACTTAACTCTTTTCCTTGGATTTCATAAAAATTTCGGCAGCACCTCCTTTGTAAAAACTAGCCCCGAAAACGGGTACAACAAAGAATATAATGAAAGCATCCCAAATGGGAGCAAAACACACCCAACGGCGAAAACAACACCACAAGTATAAATAACAAGTATACGACGCCCAACGGCGAAGATCCACAATAAGAAGTAAAGTAAAGAAAGACATCAACGCCAAAAGAGAACATAAAAACCCATCGTTCGAGTCTCACAACTACAAGACTTCTAAGTCTGCATCATATACAATTACTAGTTTCTGATTTGATGGAATGACTAGATACAATATGAATAACAAGTACCAGAGGAGCACGATCCAACATGTACCATCTACCAAAATAAATCACCCGAAGCAAGCTGTGTGCCAGCGATACCGCTACTGGTCCAAGCGGACAACCTGCAAGAACAGTGGCACAACGGGGGTGAGTTTCCAACTTGCGAGTAGAAAACATCGACAGGTAGAAATCGAAATAAACAACGATTCCAAGGTCAACTATATCATAAAGGTAATACTATGATATCTAGGATGACAGTATCTGCATATGTGCCAACACAATATAAATGCCTAACAGCAAGTGTATATCACCCAACAATGAATCAATGCATGTATGCAGGTGGATCTCGTCCAACAATAAAATCAATGCATGTATGCAGGTGGATCTCGTCCACATGTCAACCACAGACACAACAGCTCCTGTATGTAAATATCATAAAAGCATATGCAGATAAATATGAGGATATCAAAGAATGTGTGTCCATCAATGCCACATCACAATCATGGAAACCTGGGTGTCTATCACCGACACCCGAAACATCATGAATACTCGTGTCTAGCATCGACACGTAAATCCTCATAACTCAGGAGCTGTCACCACGACTGGTCCTGACGTCATGTCCGTACATCACTCCGGTCGGTATCCCCACGATAACCGCCGAGTCCAAATACTATCACCTGTAGATACTTGCCCGCCTTCCAGGCCCATCGCCTATCATCTGCGATCATCTTGCCGTGGGGAACCGTACTTGGCTCCACCATGTACCCGCACACGGCCCACTACACTCCTCGCATAGGGTATATATCACAAATCTCAGAACCGAGAAATTTCATGGTGGACGCATCAAAATATCATATCAAGAGAAACCGGGTTTTCAAGCAATACATAGTTTCTTGAAAATACCCCCACGGTTCTCAATTCCATAAATCACATGAAATCTATAGATCTCAATGTGTAAAATCCATATAAAACTGATATATGCAACATAAAACATCAATATGAGCATATAAAGGGAAAACCGCTCTTTTAAATGAATCCAGCTTTAATAATATATCTTGCGGTTCCTAAATCCTCCGGAAACAAGTGCAGCATCATATGAAGTGTACATGTAACTGTAGCAAGGTATAAGTATCCACATGTAATCAAGTATGTATGATGCATTTCATAAGTGCAATGGCGCAATAATCAACGTCTCAATATCACATGTCAATGCAATACCACCTAGGGGTATATGCAACTGTAGCGAGATATGTGGGTGCACATGTCGGTATGTATGCATGATGTACATGTAGCTGTAGCAAAGTATGTGGGTTTACATGTCAATATATCATGCAACCTAGCATAGTGATATGAACTTGGCAGTATATCAAAGCATGATATAGAAATTCTACAGTGTAAGTGACATAGCAATTATCGATGAGGAAGTGTGTGCGCCGGCAATCTGTGTAAGTGTAACATACGCATCATCGATAATGGTGTAGTGTACTAGCACAGGTATAAGAAATGCAATGAGAATAGTATGAATGCAGCATAATGCATATAATGAATCAAATGCTATGGGGTATACATATCAACAAGACCGAGTCGGTGAATCTATCAATCGGCATCCAGCCTCACAACATCACGTACGGTACAATCCATCGTACGACATCCTCTAATCAAGGATATGGATAAATCAACAGGTAAAAAGTCATCGCGTACGGTAATCTAACGTACAACGGCATTAACAAATAAGTATTCTATCAACCAATAAAACATCGGGGTACGGATCTAAGTCTCGTACAGCATATCACTCATTATGCAATCATTATCGATAAAAATATATATACCTATCTCTCAGGTCACATCCATATCGATCTCGTATCAGGGGACCTACAAAGGTATCAACAATCACGTATCGACTCGAATCCATATAATGACATATCACACTAAGTCATCATATCACATTGTATACTCGTCCATCACATTAATATCTCGCATCACATTAATTGAACATCACACTTGTCCTCTTCTTATTCATACCTATCATGATTCACTTATCTTTTCATATTCTCCTAAACAAATATGTTCACTAATGTCCACTTCTATCACATTATCTTGCAATTCCTGCAATCATGTCTATCGCATATCATTTATCAGGATATAATAATCAATGATCTTTCAATCCAATATTTGCGGGGGTGCTATATGCCATCCACCCGACTTCCCCGGTAGATATAAATCTACTCACCTGCTAAACTCCTCGCTTAGCCGTATTCTATGCGCTTCGTCGTCTCGGAATCCGCGCGAATGTACCTACAATCAATACGAATTCGCAAAACTATTAACATCAAATTCCGAAATCCAAAATACGGCACGCGGTGCGCTCATAGGTTAGAACCTATAGCCTGCGCATGCAAAACAACCAAACAACTCTCGTCGCTGATGTAAAAACGTCCAGCGACCAAATACAATACCATAACTCAAAACCATGAATCCAAATACCGGAAAAACGTTGCCAAAACCCTAAATTGGGCTGCTATACATGAAAACTGCCACATTAAAAATCCAATAGTACCAATACGCATTTACAACTCAATAAAAATCGTAGGTATTAATATTTACGTAAAATTTTACCGAAAATCTATTAAGCAGTTTATATCATTTTAGCTCATTTTAACACAAAGCTAGATGTTTTAAACAATCTAGTGATCGCAATCGTCATAAAGCGTCTTAATTAAGTCACCCAAACTATTTCCACAATTTTAATCTCATCCAAAACATGTTTTAGTAAATTCTAGTTTGCTAATTATATCAATTTTACAAAAAGGAATTTAACAAATATCATTCTCAAAAATGATTAGGTTATCCAAGTCTACACATCAAGATTAACCACATTAACCATTCAAAACCCTAACTAGTAAACTGTAAAGTGGTTTAAGAAATTATACCAATCGATCCGTGTCCTTCGGTCTTTAGCTATCATTCCACGCTCCTCGCGGCATCTCCGATCTCCGGTCTCCTCGTCGAAATAGCACCACGTCAATGAATCATTATAGGGCTCCTGCTTTAAACCGAGGAAACTCGGACATCAAGTTTGCTAGCCAAGATGTCCAAGAAAGAGAGAGAGAAAGTGTAGAATACAAGTCTCAAGGCACCCAAGGATCTGGGTGGAGGTAATTGACGTTGCTAATGGATAAGTAAAGAGTGAACAAGTTTTGGCCAAAGGAAAAACATGAGCTTGCTGGGATTGGGCTCGGCCAAAAATTTAGAAAGGTTCTCTGTGGAATTTTTTTTTCTATCAGTGGTGAGGTATCAATCAAAACCAACATAATAAATTAATCCCCATCAATTTATCCCTCATTCACACACTCAAATACCAACAGCCCCATAAATTTGTCACAAATTTGCCCCTCACAATCTCAGCAGGCCACATGCAAATCTCACACTAAAATATCTCATTCTCACACATGCTCACAAATATCCTACACAAATATCACAATCAAAACAAAAGACAATTAATGCATGAGAAATATCTCACCCACCCAAGCCACTTCACCAATCCATGCCACCTCATTTCGGCCATGAAGGAAAGAACAAGGAAAATGGCCAAAAATGATACACACAATGAAACCATTAATTAAGTGCATAAAAATAACAACTTAAAATAATAATTTAATTAGCGAAAAATTCTATGTGAACCAAAACTTCCCATTGACCCCCAAAGCTTGCGCACTAGCTTTATTTCAGCTAAACTAGTTGCCGGCAAGTTTATACGGAAGTTTGATCAAAATCGATTAAAACGGAAAATACAGACTATTTTACCCTAAAACGGAAAAATTTGTATAACGATTTCAGAAACGTTACAATAACTTTTAAAAATACCAAATCCAATAAATATATTTTTAAATGAATAAAATCATTTTAATTTCCAATTATTTTACAACTATTGGTATATATTTATACCTTTTTATGAAAACCCCAATTTCATAAATCGGGTAATTTTCGCGAAGTATATTATTTTAATATTAAATTCCAAAAATAATATTTTATATTTTCTGAAATGTTACAATCTTCCCCCTTAAAGAAATTCGATCCCCGAATTTAAATTTAAACCCCCAATACTAAATCATTTCAGTAATCAACTCAAATCGACGGGACTCCGAAATCATGGAAGATATAGAAAGCCACAACGCATCGCGTGCGACTGAAAACGAATACAAACTCAAAATCGAACTCCGTCAAGCGTCTCGAAAATCATCGGATTTGCACGAAAATCATCGAAGTTACAATGGAGATACAGATCTCGAAATCCCCAACTGAAACCCAATATGCATAGTCCAATACTATAATAAATATATATAGCACGCATTCTTGGAAAAGTCTTAAAACCGAATAAAACACATGCAAAATCCTTTCTGAATTGACGTGCGATGTGTAACTCACGGCACAAGGGGCGGACGCTCATTCTAAAGTAGTAAATATACTTATATATGTTTTTACTCAAATTATACGTTTCGCCATCTTGAAATATCCCAAAAAGGTTTTCCTTTATAAATGTTCGTGCCGCTCGCGGACACATAGGAAATAGTGAGACAATAGCTCCTTTTTGAAAACCTCTGTTAAACTTTTTAATGCATGCAAAATACTCAGGTACTGTTCTCAGATCAGTCCTGTTTGGCTACTACACAATATAATGCCCAACATGAAAACAAGGTGCTCAAAAGCCAAATCAGCCTCAAAAAGCGTATCCCACAATCACGTGCGTCTGGTGCGCACGGAAATCAAATCCAACACAGGTGCCACAATATGAACAAAGAAAAACTAAGTGAAACCGGTGTGCACGAAAGCATCTGTCCAGTGCAACGGGTGTGCACGACAACAATATCTGGTGCATCTATTGTGCACGGAAATCTCAATCGTGTGCATCCGGTGTGCAAAAATCACATCCCATATCATGCACAAATGAAATCTAAATCAAGTGCATTCAATATGCACGAAACCCAAAACCAAGCACCTAATCTGCGCAAAATCCAAATCAAATGTGTTAGGTCCGTAAAAAGCATCAAGTACAATATCTCGTGCATTTGATATACAAAAAATATAATCCGGCATAACAAATGTACAAAAACACAAATCTGGTGCATCAAATGCACGAAATACAAACAATACTCCAATGCGTAAAAAGTAACACCGAGTGTACCAAGGTGTAAAAAGTCATAAACGTATGCAACTGCGTGCACAAAACACGTATGAATGCACTGCAAGCACATATAAGCTATACCGAGTGCAAAATCAAATCGAGTGCGTACCACATGCACAAAATCAATTCAACTGTATGAAATCCAGGAAATCATAAACATGTGCAGCCAAGGCACAAAATCAATATCAATTGTAATAGCTATGCACAAATCATAAACCAATACAACAGTGTGTAAATCGTATATCAAGTGCGATAACTATGCACAAAAATATAAATATCCAGTAGGTGTAGCCATGGTGCACGAATCAATATCATGAAACTCATCATCAAAACTCAAATCCAAGTGATATAAGCATGATACTCGGAACACAAACCCAAATCGCAACAAATGACATCGAGGTACATCTCCTAGAATGTCGAAAAATATTGGTGCGCCCAAAACTGGCAGAGCAAGAACATCCGCTTGCCTCTTGCTCACAGTCTGGCGTCCTCTATCTCTAGGTCCTCATATCTCTGGGGATTACCAATCTCGCAATCTATCGGCTTATCGGTCCGTCCGGTGTGCTAACAGAAACGATTCCGCTCCGGCACTTCTCTTGTCGTCTCTTGGTTAATTAGTATGACCACTCGTAAAGCAGCACGTCACTGGCGTCGGCCTCTGGTCCTCTGGATACATATAACGTTTTGAAAATCGTTTCGGTGAAATTTCGAAAAAACCCGTAAAATAAGGGGGTTTTCTGTAAAATGTCAAAATGCAAATATCTTTATTATAAAATTAGATATACATATTCTAGCTATGTAATTGCTAGTATTTGGTGTTTATTGAGCCACTGCTGAAATTTCAAATTTTCTAAATTTTTTTCCGTTTTAAGGTAAAATAGTCAGTATTTTCCGTTTTAACCCGATTGTGATCAAACGTCCGTAAAAACTTACCGGCACCTAGTTTATCTAAAATAAAGCTAGTGCGCAAATTTTGGGGGTATATGAGAGGTTTTGGTTCAGATAAAATTTTTCCCAAATAAAATATTATTTTAAGCGGTAAATTGTGCACGTAAATCGGGGAAATTCCTTATCTTCTACTCATGGCCGAATTCTTTGAAGGGGGATTCATTTGGATGGTTGAGTCATGGTTGTAAAGTTTTTGGAATTGGTGAGGTGTTATTTGACTCATTTGGTGCATTATTGGAAGCTTTAATTTGCTTTTGGAAAGCTTATGGATATTTTATTTTATGGTGTGCTCACCCCCTCCACTTATGCCCCAGCACATGATTTCAGCCCCCCTCCACTGTGAATGGCCGGCCCCCACAAGATTGGTATAGAAAATGAATTGTTTATAATAATTAAGGTATGGTTTCAATCAATATGATTCATTCTCCACTTGATTTATTCTTCATTCCACAAAGAGCAAAATCAGCCCATCATTTTGGCCGAGCCCCCCAAGTCTGCCCCATCTTTCTCCTTGCTCATTTCCTTCATCTCAAAGCTCATTTTATCTCCAAAATTCGTTAAATAAATCCACAAAACTCCTAAATAAAAGCAAACCCATCATTTCCTTTCACAAATCTAGCTTGGATCTACAAGAAAAACATCATTTTTTGGAGGAAAAAAATGATAGATCTTTCAAACCTTAATCTTTAAGCAATATTTTTAAGTCTTGATTTAGCTATTTAATTGGTTATTATAGCTTTTAAACTCTTGATTAATTCATTATTCGCAATTTTTAGGAAATTCAAGTTAGGGTAAAACTTGATGGAGTGTTTAATGTTAAATTGTGTTTAAGAAAACTTATTCTTGTGATGGAATATGATAATTATTGTTAATTACTATTTTTTTTCTAATTGAGTTAATTAGCATACTAGGTTTTTCTAAATCATTTTTGGGCAAGATTAAAAAAAATTATTATGGTTTGGATCACTAAATTAAGTTATTTTGTGTTATTGGAAATTGCTAGAATTGTTAAATTTCTAACTTTGTGTTAAAATGAGCTAAAATGATATAATTTGCTTAGTAGCTTTTCGGTAAAATTTGGCGTGGGTTTTAGATGAAATTGGAGATGACGTAAATATTAATACCTACGATATTTATTATGTTTGTAAATGCGTATTTGTATTATTGGGTTTTAATGTCGCAGTTTTCATTTATAGAGACCCTATTTAAGGGTTTCGGCCATGTTTATGTTATTTGGATTCTTGGTATTGAGTTTTGGGATGTTGTACTTGGCCGTTGGATATTTGTACGTCAACGACAAGTGTAGTTGATTGTTTTGGATGTGTAAGCTATAGGTTTTAACCTATGAACGCACCACGTGCCATTTTGAATTTCGGAATTTGATGTTAATAGCGTTGCGAATTCGTATTGATTGTAGGTACCTTCACGTGGATTCCGAGACGACGAAGTGCATCGACTACGACTAAGCGAAGAGTTAAAAGGTGAGTAGATTTATATCTACGGGGAGAAGTCGGGTGGATGGCGTATAGCACCCCCGCAGTTCGTGGTGATGTATACGAATACGTATACACATATATTGATTATATGTTGTTGAGATTATTGATGATAAAGATGGATATTTGGTATTTTTGGTTTGGTTTAGTGTAGTTGCGAAACCCTAGAGTAGTGGTCGCACTCACACACGCACGCACACACATACTTGCTTACATTCTTTCTTTCATATGTGCGTATATGGGAACATATATTTATGTGTTCACATGGGTATGGGACTATGTGTTCATATACTGGATTTGAGGATAGTATTTGGGATTTGAGATGAGTCGATGAAATTGGACTTGAGGCCAGGAGATCGGTGATGTGATTTGGTTCGTATTGAGATACGACATGATGTTTTAGCGGGTCTTTTGACGTAGTGATTCTTACACCTGCATGCATACTTAGGCGGTATCAGTATTGTACTAGATGTAGATCAGTACCCCGATCATGATATTTGATAAAGAGGATACTAGGTGAATAGTATGATGAATGTGATATTGACCCGTACCCAGTTTTGGGGATGCCGTACGACGGATTTACGTACGAGCTATATTTTGATGATTGATCCGCACTCTCGACTTGGCATGTCTGGTTATAGAGATGGTATCGGATATGATATTATTGAGGCGGGATCACCGACTATACATATACAGGTATATATATATGTATCGACTCAGATGTTAGGCGGTTTCCTTACCTGTAGTCTAGCTTGTTAGCTTAGCCCTTTAGTTTAGTTTAGTTGTTAGATTAGATTCGATTCTTACCTATTTCAAAAACTAACGAATCGTGGGTATTTTAAAAGACAGCCAAAGGGATCCTACGGATATTTCAAAAGACGTATCTTTTCATAAAAACACCGTAGCCCCTATTTTCAAAACCCCATGATTCGTGTTATTTCAAAAGGCACCATTTGTAGGACTTATATTAGATTAATGCAGGTTAGTTACAGTTGCGTCTAGTATTCAGCTCCCGCTCATTATTGTGGTTCGCTTCGCATCGCATGCTTATATTATGTTTCATACTCCATTATTGATATCATGCTGTTAGGACACCAGCACCATTACCGATGATGCGTATATACCACGTACACTTACTTGCCGGCTCACACACATCTTCATCGGTAATTGCCATGTCACGTACACCTTAGAAAATATTATTGCTTGACATAGCGTCCTTGCCTTATGTGTTAGTTTAGACATTGTAGTTATTACCTGCTACTTCATGCATACTGTTATTCATTGTTATGCCGCATTCATGGATTCTCATGCATATATTCACTATTTTACGTGTTATTAATGTTTTGGATTCGGATTTCCATGAGATTTTCTGGATTTGGAGGAAAACCGCAAAAACATAAATAAACCTTTTCTCTCTTTTAAAATAAAAGTGCGGTTTTCCCATGATGTATGAGTCGTCCACCATGAGTTTGCTGATGGATTTCGAGACCCGATTCGAGGAGATGGATGAACCGTTTTGGGTACATGGTGGGCCCGGTAAGGTACCCCGGGGCGAGAAGCGCGTGATGATGACGATGTGAGCCTGGCAGGGGAGCACTACCTACCGGTGATTTTACCCGACGCGTCGGATATCCGGAGGATACCGTCGTGGTCTTGAGATGGATGGTAGGGGCCGGTCTGGACTGACTGCGCCCTAGATATTGTGATTGAGACATTGAGATTTCGAGATATTGAGGTACATAGACTGTGATACAGAGATATCGAGATACTGGGATTACGTTTTGTGCCGATGCTAGGCCCTGTTTTATGCTGATTTCATTATGATACCTCATTTTAAAAATACAAAGGAAATCTCACTGAATTATGAAAACAGTTCTTTATTTACATGTATTCTGTTTTCATGCATTCATACCTCATTCATATGATATATTGCTATCTGAGGCACTGACACGAGCACTTGGTATTACTGTTGTTTAGAGGTATACCCTAGCCATTGTTATATGCTGCTGGTTATATATTTGAGGATATATTATGATCGTATGACCTAGGATTGCGTCATACATGCGATTTTTATTCGTAGATGTATTCTATTCACGAGTTGGCAACTCACCCCCGTTGTGCCCCAGTTTCTTGCAGGTTTGCCGTACAGGTTTCATTACAGTTTTGCTGGCACTACTTTCATTTCTGGGTGATTTGCTGGTAGGTGGGTTCACTTGTATCGTGACCATCAGTGTCTTTGTATATTAGTATTCAGTTGTATCTAGAAGTTCCATAAACAAAACATGTATTTATTTTGAGATAGAGACCAGGGATGTTATTCTTTCGAACTTAGAGTCGCGCATTGTATTTCTATGGATTTCTTGCTGTTTTGAGTTTCCTTTGAGTTTTGATCCTCGCCCTTGGCGTTGTATACTATATTGCTTGTGTGGTTGTGACCGTCGATTGACGAAGAGCTAGCTCCCGCTTGGGGATGCCTTTTTATTGATTTCGTATACTATTCATGTTGTATCCCGTTTGGGGGCCAGTATTTACAAAGGAGATTCTGCCGAAATTTTCGGGAAATACTTGATGTTTTTAAAACCGCATAACTCGGCTTATGCTATTAAAACTACTTGATTTTAAGTTGGTTTTTCCTGCACTCTAAATCTTTTCTTGGTTTGGATTTCTGGGTTTTCGGTTTACTGAGATTATGTATGCCTCGAGACGTTCGTAGTTTAAATGCCGGTCATGTTCCGTACTTTCGGGTCGTGACAAAGTTGGTATCAGAGCGTTAGGTTTTACCTTTGGAGCGTAGGATGACCCTTGGTTGATGGAATAGGTGACTAAAGTAGAGTGACGTACCGTGGGTATGTTCCGCGGCATATTTACGACACGCCACTCCACTTAACGAGCCTTAGGATGTACATTTCTTTGCTCAGTATCATATTCATTCCTGATCTAGCCTCATCGGTATCAGTCATGGTTTTGCTGCCACGATTACGGGCAGGGAAAGCTACGGCTAGAGTTGCGGTCAGCACGAGCTCGTCATGAACGAGGACTGACCAGGGCGTAATTCCGGCGACACACGATTGCTGAGATGTGTCTTTTTACCGTGTTTTCGCGCCACGAGCGTTTGGCGGATCTCCTTTACGAGATTTCTCGGACGTGCCGATCAGTACCAGAGGATTGAGCCACTGACAGAGACCAGCCAGATTTTGTTGTCCGTTGATATATTGCTTACTCCTGATAATTGAGGCACTGTTCAGCGTGCAGACGAGCGAGCCAGTCTTTGCTGTGAACGACGAGATATCGCCCCAGATGTTGGAGCTATTGCAGTAAAAGTTGTACTAAGAAATGATAGAGGTCGCTAGTCATCCGAGGATGAGAGACTAGGACATGTGGATCGTTCGCTACCCCGACGCGAGGTCATCAGATAGATTGATTCCAGCTGAGACGACTTCACGCAGAGACGCTGAGAGTCGACAGAGACGATCGAATGTCAGAAACCTATTATTCCAAGTTTAAAGTATTCGGAAAGACATGCAAGCAATTCTATGGTCCCTCTAGAAGAATGAAACCCTAACTCGACTTAATGACCGTGTGAAAGCCTTTGAATCTTAGGGTTTGCGGCAGTTCTGCGGCGCCATTAGTGAGGCTTGGGTTTGCCCTTCTATGGCTGGACCACCGATACTGTGGTATGTACTCGATACTATTATACTGTACCCAAGATGTTGAGCTCTTGGGGGATTATGAGGTTTCGACGAGTCGATCAGATGGCTCGACTTAATTCGGATGTTAGGTGGTGAGATGCACTTCTTGGGAGACTCCAGATACGAGGATTGCCGTTGGAGCTCAGTCCATGCAGCTGTGATAAGACAAGCCCGAAGCCGTCGACATTAGAGAAAAGTGGAGTAAGAGGTTCGTACAGGATCTGGATATAATGACGTTCCACTCTGCCGACATCAGAGATGCGATGCGCATGCCGAGGCATGGTACTTGGATATACCTTCCAGAAGGAGTCGCGATGAGTATGCAGCCGTTCCGGAACAAGAAACAAATTTAGTAAAGGACGATGACTCCCGGACAATTGGCAGAGATGAGACTCGGAAGAGACCTTGAGCAGGATTCCTTCCAGGACACTGCTGTAATGATATTTGCACCCAGGATCAGATGTGTCCATTCAGAGAGTCGGAAACCGACGCCAGTAACATACTGCCTTACGAGTAGTCGTGAGGATTGACCGAGAAATGACCAGAGAAGTGCCAAAACGGAATCGTCCCCGTTAGCACACCTAACAGGGCCGATGAGCCGACGGATCGTAAGATTGGTAATATACAGAGAAGACTTGGACCCAGGAGTGGTCATGTTATGCACACCAGCAGGCCAGATTTCAGGATCGTCGACGAGACATGCTATGAGTGACTACGACAGTTGGCCAGAGATTCTTGGAGGATGCGCTTGAGCGGAACTATTCTGTCATACTTGATTTCGGTATTTTGGGCGATTTATCCGCATGATTTGATTTTGATGATTGAGGATTTACGATTTTTGCACAGTTGTTGTACTTGATATCGTTTTCGAGCCTTGGTTTCACATGTTTGTGATTTTACGGGGTTTAGACATTGGAGTTGATTTTGTGCGTATGCACGCACACGATTTGGTTTTTGCACGCGGTATAGTTCATATATGCTTGCAGTGCAGTGTTACGTATATTGTGCATTTAGATGCCATGGACTTTGATTTCGATGGTGATGTTCGATATTTGTTTTGTGCACCTTGTGCACCTGATTTGATTTTGCGCATGTTCGGCACTTGATATTGGATTTCCTGATTTCGTGCACGATGGATGCACCTGATTTGGATTTTCGCGCATATTGGGCGCATGTTTTGAAGTGTGATTTTGGTGCACACCAGATGCACTAAATCGAGATTTTTCGTGCATGTCAGATGCACCTGATTTTGCTGTCAGGCACACATGTTGCCTATGACAGATGTTTCGTGCACACCCGATGCACTTAGATGTTGTTTCTGTGCATATGTATGGCACATATTTGGATTTTGATTTCCGTGCGCACAAGACGCACGTAGTATTCAGACGCGTATTTTTGGATTGATTTTTCTTATAGAGCAGTACGTTTTTATGATATTGCTATGTGTTTTCGTACTGAGCAGGACTAGTCAGAGGACAGTACCTGAATATATTTTACATGTATAGTTTCGAGTTATATCATATTGGTTTTGCTTTGGATTTGGTATTGATGTCTTCCACATGACTCCGATGATTGCGGGATGCTTGACGGAGTTCTGATTTGAGTTATATGCTCATTTTTCATGCGCATGCGTTGCCCTACGATTTGTTTTACGTATTTATGATTTCGGAGCCCCGGCGATTTGATGGTTTTGGCTGAAATATTTTAGTATTTGGGGGAAGTTTTAATTTAAATTCGGGGATCGAATTTCTTTAAGGAGGGAAGATGGTAACGTTTTGAAAATCGTTTCGGTGAAATTTCGAAAAAAAACGGTAAAATAAGGGGGTTTTCTGTAAAAAGTTAAAATGCAAATATCTTTATTATAAAATTAAATATACGTATTCTAGCTATGTAATTACTAGTATTTGGTATTTATTGAGCCACTGCTGAAATTTCAAATTTTCTGAAATTTTTTCCGTTTTAAGGTAAAATAGTCAGTATTTTCCGTTTTAACCCGATTGTGATCAAACGTCCGTAAAAACTTACCGGCACCTAGTTTAGCGAAAATAAAGCTAGTGCGCAAATTTTGAGGGTATATGGGAGGTTTTGGTTCAGATAAAATTTTTCCCGAATAAAATATTATTTTAAGCGGTAAATTGTGCACGTAAATCGGGGAAATTCCTTATCTTCTACTCATGGCCGAATTCTTTGAAGGGGGATTCATTTGGATGGTTGAGTCATGGTTGTAAAGTTTTTGGAATTGGTGAGGTGTTATTTGACTCATTTGGTGCATTATTGGAAGCTTTAATTTGCTTTTGGAAAGCTTATGGATATTTTATTTTATGGTGTGCTCACCCCCTCCACTTATGCCCCAACACATGATTTCAGCCCCCCTCCACTGTGAATGGCCGGCCCCCACATGATTGGCATAGCAAATGAATTGTTTATATTAATTAAGGTATGGTTTCAATCAATAGGATTCATTCTCCACTTGATTTATTCCTCATTCCACAAAGAGCAAAATCAGCCCATCATTTTGGCCGAGCCCCCCAAGTCTGCCCCATCTTTCTCCTTGCTCATTTCCTTCATCTCAAAGCTTATTTTATCTCAAAAATTCCATAAATAAATCCACAAAACTCCTAAATAAAAGCAAACCCATCATTTCCTTTCACAAATCTAGCTTGGATCTACAAGAAAAACATCATTTTTTGGAGGAAAAAAATGATAGATCTAGTTGCTTGTTTGTGTTCTTGAAGAGGTATAATCTTCAAACCTTAATCTTTAAGCAATATTTTTAAGTCTTGATTTAGCTATTTAATTGGTTATTATAGCTTTTAAACTCTTGATTAATTCATTATTCGCAATTTTTAGGAAATTCAAGTTAGGGTAAAACTTGATGAAGTGTTTAATGTTAAATTGTGTTTAAGAAAACTTATTCTTGTGATGGAATATGATAATTATTGTTAATTACTATTTTTTTTATAATTGAGTTAATTAGCATACTAGGTTTTTCTAAATCATTTTTGGGCAAGATTAAAAAAAATTATTATGGTTTGGATCACTAAATTAAGTTATTTTGTGTTATTGGAAATTGCTATAATTGTTAAATTTCTAATTTTGTGTTAAAATGAGCTAAAATGATATAATTTGCTTACTAGCTTTTCGGTAAAATTTGCCGTGGGTTTTAGATGAAACTGGAGATGATGTAAATATTAATACCTATGATATTTATTATGTTTGTAAATGCGTATTTGTATTATTGGGTTTTAATGTGGCAGTTTTCATGTATAGAGACCCTATTTAAGGGTTTCGGCTATGTTTATTGTATTTGGATTCTTGGTCTTGAGTTTTGGGATGTTGTACTTAGCCGTTGGATGTTTGTACGTCAACGACAAGTGTAGTTGATTGTTTTGGATGTGTAAGCTATAGGTTATAACCTATGAACGCACCACGTGTCATTTTGAATTTCGGAATTTGATGTTAATAGCGTTGCGAATTCGTATTGATTGTAGGTACCTCCACGTGGATTCCGAGACGACGAAGTGCATCGACTACGGCTAAGCGAAGAGTTAAAAGGTGAGTAGATTTATATCTACGGGGAGAAGTCGGGTGGATGGCGTATAGCACCCCCACAGTTTGTGGTGATGTATACGAATACATATACACATATATTGATTATATGTTGTTAAGATTATTGATGATAAAGATGAATATTTGGTATTTTTGGATTGGTTTAGTGTAGTTGCGAAACCCTAGAGTAGTAGTCGCACTCACACACGCACGCACACACATACTTTCTTACATTCTTTCTTTCATATGTGCGTATATGGGAACATATATTTATGTGTTCACATGGGTATGGGACTATGTGTTCATATACTGGATTTGAGGATAGTATTTGGGATTTGAGATGAGTCGATGAGATTGGGCTTGAGGCCAGGAGATCGGTGATGTGATTTGGTTCGTATTGAGATACGACATGATGTTTTAGCGGGTCTTTTGACGTAGTGATTCTTACACCTGCATGCATACTTAGGCGGTATCAGTATTGTACTAGACGTAGATCAGTACCCCGATCATGATATTTGATAAAGAGGATACTAGGTGAATAGTATGATGAATGTGATATTGACCCGTACCCAGATTTGGGGATGCCGTACGACGGATTTACGTACGAGCTATATTTTGATGATTGATCCGCACTCTCGACTTGGCATGTCTGGTTATAGAGATGGTATCGGATATGATATTATTGAGGCGGGATCACCGACTATACATATACAGGTATATATATAGGTATCGACTCAGATGTTAGGCGGTTTCCTTACCTGTAGTCCAGCTTGTTAGCTTAGCCCTTTAGTTTAGTTTAGTTGTTAGATTAGATTCGATTCTTACCTATTTTAAAAACTAACGAATCGTGGGTATTTTAAAAGACAGCCCAAGGGATCCTACGTATATTTCAAAAGACGTATCTTTTCATAAAAACACCGTAGCCCCAATTTTCAAAACCCCATGATTCGTGTTATTTCAAAAGGCACCATTTGTATGACTTATATTAGATTAATGCAGGTTAGTTACAGTTGCGTCTAGTATTCAGCTCCCGCTCATTATTGTGGTTCGCTTCGCATCGCATGCTTATATTATGTTGCATACTCCATTATTGATATCATGCTGTTAGGACACCAGCACCATTACCGATGATGCGTATGTACCACGTACACTTACTTGCCGGCTCACACACATCTTCATCGGTAATTGCCATGTCACGTACACCATAGAAAATATTATTGCTTGACATAGCGTACTTGCCTTATGTGTTAGTTTAGACATTGTAGTTATTACCTGCTACTTCATGCATACTGTTATTCATTGTTATGCCGCATTCATGGATTCTCATGCATATATTCACTATTTTACGTGTTATTGAGGTTTTGGATTCGGATTTCCATGAGATTTTCTGGTTTTGGAGGAAAACCGCAAAAACATAAATAAACCTTTTCTCTCTTTTAAAACAAAAGTGCGGTTTTCCCATGATGTATGAGTCGTCCACCATGAGTTTGCTGATGGATTTCGAGACCCGATTCGAGGAGATGGATGAACTGTTTCGGGTACATGGTGGGCCCGGTAAGGTACCCCAGGGCGAAAAACGCGTGATGATGACGATGTGAGCCTGGCAGGGGAGCACTATCTACCGGTGATTTTACCCGACACGTCGGATATCCGAAGGATACCGTCGCGGTCTTGAGATGGATGGTAGGGGCCGGTCTGGACTGACGGCGCCCTAGATATTGTGATTGAGACATTGAGATTTCGAGATATTGAGGTACAGAGACTGTGATACAGAGATATCGAGATATTGGGATTACGTTTTGTGCCGATACTAGGCCCTGTTTTATGCTGATTTCATTATGATACCTCATTTTAAAAATACAAAGGAAATCTCACTGAATTATGAAAACAGTTCTTTATTTACATGTATTCTGTTTTCATGCATTCATACCTCATTCATATGATATATTGCTATCTAAGGCACTGACACGAGCACTTGGTATTACTGTTGTTTAGAGGTATACCCTAGCCATTGTTATATGCTGCTGGTTATATATTTGCGGATATATTATGATCGTATGACTTAGGATTGCGTCATACATGCGATTTTTATTCGTAGATGTATTCTATTCACGAGTTGGCAACTCACCCCCGTTGTGCCCCAGTTTCTTGCAGGTTTGCCGTACAGGTTTCATTACGGCTTTGCTGGCACTACTTTCATTTCTGGGTGATTTGCTGGTAGGTGGGTTCACATGTATCGTGACCATCAGTGTATTTGTATATTGGTATTCAGTTGTATCTAGAAGTTCCATCAACCAAACATGTTTTATTTTGAGATAGAGACCAGTGATGTTATTCTTTCGACCTTAGAGTCGCGCATTGTATTTCTATGGATTTCTTGCTGTTTTGAGTTTCCTTTGAGTTTTGATCCTCGCCCTTGGCGTTGTATACTATATTGCTTGTGTGGTTGTGACCGTCGATTGACGAAGAGCTAGCTCCCGCTTGGGGATGCCTTTTTATTGATTTCGTATACTATTCATGTTGTATCCCGTTTGGGGGCCAGTATTTACAGAGGAGTCTCTGCCGAAATTTTCGGGAAATACTTGATGTTTTTAAAACCGCATAACTCGGCTTATGCTATTAAAACTACTTGATTTTAAGTTGGTTTTTCCTGCACTCTACATCTTTTCTTGGTTTGGATTTCTGGGTTTTCGGTTTACTTAGATTACGTACGCCTCGAGACGTTCGTAGTTTAAGTGCCGGTCATGTTCCGTACTTTCGGGTCGTGACAATACATGTCACACATCTGATCCTAGGTGCAAATTTTATTGCAGCAGTGTCCTGGAAGGAACCTGCTCAGGGTCTCTTCCGATCTTGCCTATGCCGAAATATACAGAGGCTGGTACTCTTGCCTAATCTTTTCTCACTTTCTGGACATCAGCGTTCTCAGCACAACTTTTCCTCGGGAACTGGTCGTATCTCACGCCTCTGTACACATATCAGATCTCTAATCTCCATGGGGAGTAACAACAGCACGTTGACATCTTGCACGAACCTCTTGTTCCACTCGTCTTTATTATCGTCTGCTTCGACGTCGCGTCATGCTATCTACGTACTGCAATTGTCTCGGCTACAGTCAATCCGGAATCTCTCACACGGACTCGAAATCACGAACTCGGTATCATCATCACTCTGTAGAAGATCTCTATCCGAACAAGTCCTCGGGAACTCGTCCATACCATCGGAGGAATACTCAATACTCGTCCGTTTTCGATCTACTCACAACGCATCTGGGTGAGGTCCTCTATCTGAAGCTGGTCTCCTATCACATGATATCAGGACGACGTTAAACTTTTCGTTCGATTTGTCAAAGTCTCATAATTCCTCGAAAGCTCAACACCTGAGCACAGTTTAACAATATCTAGTACATGCCACAGTACCTATGGACCAACTGTAGAAGGGCAAACCTAAGCCTCACTGATGGCACCGCTAAACTGCTGCAAACGCTAAGGTTCAAAAGCGGTTCCATGATCATCATGTCGAGTTAGGGTTTCATTCTTCTAGAGGGTCCACAAAATTACTTGCATGTTCCTCCAAACACTTTAAACTTGGAAAAATAGGTTTCTGACATTCGTTCGAATTTTTAACTTCGCCTAGACAATATATGAATACCCTTCGTCTTTCAACTCAAGATAAACTAGCTATCATCTGCCACAGCTCTGCCTGAAGCTCCAGCGATCTCAGCTCGTAAAGTATGGAGGCGACATCCTATCAATCTCAGCAACAGCTGGGTCATCTATCTACATGATAAACGATAACAAAATCTCTGAGGTATGCTGTACATCAATAGTCCTCTCACAAGTGGCAGCCTCTATCAACTTCCCGATCGTACGGTCCAACGCCGAACACCCGCCTCAAATGAGAAGTCACAACACCGATACTAAATCGATACGTTCCCGTGTCATCGGAAAACACGATGGTCAGTTCTCGTCCATGACGAGCTCGGCCTGACCGCATCACTAGTAGCAACTCAACCTGCGCTCAAACCATGGTGACAGGAACCTCAAGCATGTATTGATGAAACCAAATCAATGGAATGAAAGGAATCAACAGATCCCAAAATGGATACATGATCATAAGGAGGAATGGAATCAATAAGAGTATGATCATGGAAACAAATAGAATCAAGGATCTCAATATATGTATAAGTGCACGGCAGCGCCCCGGCCGTCTTTCCGAGGCCAAAATGCGGAAATGAAATTTTTTCTAAACTTGAAAACCGGCGCTATCGTATGCTTAAAATCCGGATTGTAACCATTAACCTACTACTAGATAACTAGAGAAAGGGTAGAGAGCTATACCGAGCGATTCGTGTCCTTCGGTCTTCGGCCACAATCCCGATCTCCCCGCGGCAACTCCGGTCTTTATCTCCTCGTCGAAAAGGGCACCACATCGAGAAGTCTTTTTACGGGCTCCCGCTTCGTCCGAAGCAACTCGGGCGCGAAGTATGCTAGCCGACGCGTCCAAGATGTTGTAGAGAATGTTTGTGATCAGTTTGCCTCTTGCATCCATGAGTTTGGATGGAGGTTGAAGATGTTGCCATTAATGGAGAAAGCAAGCTAGAGGAAGAAGAAGAACAAGAGCTTTTATTTTTCTTTTCTTTTTGTTGGAATGAGATTGAGTGAGAGAGATTATGAAAATACAAGACCAATAATACCAACCATGGCAGCCCCTCTCTCTCTCCCTATCTCATTTCAACACATAAAACAATTCATTAATGTAACACATTTGCTAAAAAAGAGACCATGACTCGAGATACAAGTCCATGTCATATTAATGCATTGTCATGATGAAAATCTAGCTCATTATTTCCATAAGCAAACATTAATCCAAATGTTTTCCATAACACAGAAAATCTGGCAACATCTAAAGTAAACTCGTGATGGATCACGAGGATACCCCTCACCTGTATATACATACCTGCATCCGCATTCCGACTGAATGCGAATGCGATGAGAATAAAGTAATCCAACAAATCTAATACTAGGATCCGGCTTAAACCAAAGACCACTAGCATGATCCGTCCGATCATGATCCGTGCAATACCGCACGTATAAGATCGAACCCTGCCATATATCATACGGCCACTACAACGTTTCGCCCGAAACATGAGAAACTGTCTGTGGGGGACTCTAAAGACTTGTCAATACTTTAGCTGTGGATTTAACCACTAGCACGTCAGAGGTATTAGCCGTACGTAACGAGCTACCAGGTATTGACCAAAAGGGAGGTCGATGAGCGAACTTATCCTGACACCCTATTGAGCCTGTCAGTGACAATATCCGTACAGTCCGGTCCGTTCGTCTATGAGCATCGCATGGCGGGCCTAGGGGGTTGGTAAAAGTCAGACCCCCAAAAGCGGTACAAGTCGTGTCGGAGTGTAGCCCAGAACACCCTGAGATACTACTGGAATACCTACCAGTAAATCTCCTTCCTCGGCCGAGGGCTTTGTGTAATGGCTCTCCTAGACACAGCGTGATCTCACTCCCAATACCGGGAGAGACGAACCCTTGCAGATCCGCTTATTGCCTCCATGTTGCTCGGGACTGTACCCAATTAAAACCTGTTTACACGACTCCTTTGAGCCGTGATAGGGTAGTAATCAAAGTACAATGGGAATTCACACGAGACAAATGACGATCTCAGGTCGATGAACTAACCTGTACACATGTCACCAGGGAACTGGTATCTGACGTCAGGTATAAGACCAACTAGCATGTTCCCGGCGAGTGCTGTCCGGTGTACTCATAACTCAATGAGCTCCTGTATACATCTTAGGTGAACCAACTGACACCAGTGGCTTGTGAGACCGGCCACCGCCCCTCGTCGGGGTCTCGACTGTATACACTAGTCTACTCTAGAGTATCGATGCCCTGTCTCGAAAACTCCGACGACTAGGGACCTTTTAAGGATGTGCTTATAGACCCCAGCTCCTACGTATATGATCGCCATCATACTGCTGGCCGTCAATCAAGAAACCTAAGGGCTCTATCAACGTGCAATAGTGACCTGTAAGGTCACCTGAAACAGTACACGATGATAAAGATAAACCAGATAGCATACTATCATCTTGAGTAAGACTGTTCTAACGGTATGGGTCCTCCCTCAATCATTGCAATCACGGGCGTGTGATCCAATAATTGACTCTGAGGGCACTATCCCCAACAATCTCCCACTTGCACTTTAGGCTAATTATTGCGATATCGCATACTCACAGCCCGTGTGATACCGAACACCCAACACTTTTACTAATCAGTCTCATAAAAACTGTTTGTGAAACTAATGCGTTCGAGGAATAGCCTCAGTGAGTGGATCCACTCAAATGTTTCTTTCTATGTCTCTCTTTATCTCAAGTTCGTGGAAAAAATCCACCTCCCGAAATGAGCAATACCTGTCTTAGAATGTGTCTAGATATCTTATGGGACCTAGTTCATAAATGAACTCCAAATCCAAACTTCTTAGACTGTATCGTCAACTGAACTTAATCAGTATCCTGCGCCATGCCTCCCTCAGTATCCTCTTGGACCACCTGTCCAAAATACTGCCTCTCGTCAGAGGGAAAACTATAACTCTGACAGTCACTCTGTCATCCTGGTCACCTTGGAATCCTGGAATGATAACCGTCTCCGGAAAGAGGCTGTCGTTATCATATCCCTAGAACATCCACTTATGTTCTAAAACTTCTTCCGAACGTTTCTCCAAGATAGGATTAATATCAACTTATTGCATCTAGTTCAAAAACAACATCTGGTGTGGTACTTGACATCTCATGATTGACTCGATTGTCTAAGCAAGTGATCTTCCAATCATGCACATCCTCCTCCCCTTTAGTCTGTAAGACACCTTTAGAGAGGGTGACTCCATCACCTGCAGGTACACTACCATGCCAGGAGTCGTCCATTCTAAAACACCTTTAGAATGCTGTCTAAGTACCCAGATTGGGAAACTACCCAAATCTAGATCTAAAACCATAGATCTAGTAACCAGAATATCTGATATAATATCCAAATCCTATATGGATAAACCACTGTGTGACAACCAAAGTATAACCGATCGTAGTATAGGAATTTCATTTCCTACTCAGTGTATGTTGTAAGTCTACGGTAGTGCCCCGGCCGTCTACAGACGCCAAATGCGGAACAAAAACTTTTTAACTGGCGCTATCGTATATTTTAACCCGGATCTGCCATTATTGCTAAACTAACAAACTGTAAAGAGTGTAGAAAGGTTATACCGAACGATCCGAGTCCTTCGTTCTTTAACCATCATCCCACGCTCCGTTGCGGCTACTCCGATCTCTTCGATCTCCGATCTGCTCGTCCAGGTGGCACCACGTCACTGATTCTTTAAACGGGCTCCCGCCTCTGACTTGAGGCAACTCGGTCGTCAAGTTTACTAAAAGAGACGACCAAGAATGATGTAGAGAATGAGTAGATGACTTTGTCTCACTTCGCTCAAAGCCATGGACGATCGGTTAATGAAGTTGCCGATGGAAATGAAATGGAACAAGAAATGAACTATGAAATTTCCATGCATCCAAAACTTTGGTCTTTTCTTTTTAACAACCATAATCTTTTCAAGTGAGTGAGTGGAGGAGGAGAGAGAGGGCCGGCCACTTATAAGGAGGGGGGGTGAGTGTAGGAACCAAGTGGTGACCATAACACAAAGCTTATCATGAAGAAAAGATCTTAACAAAAACAAAATGCATTAATGTAAACCATGACTCACTTAAACCTAGTCATCATATAATAAATGCAATCAAAGGTTTATGAACCTAGTCACCATCCTTGTCATCACATCTAGAAACTTCTAGAACACTGACTCACCTTATCTCAAGAAAAGATAAATCCGTCTTTAACCGAATGTTAAAAGACGGCTGATAGAAAACTGGAAACTGGCAACTTCCAAAAGTGATCCTGAAACAACTTTCTGGATAACCCCGTAACTGTATAAATATACCCGCATTTGTATTACGACCGAATACAAATGCAACTGAGACAAAGATATTATATTTACTCAATACAATACTCGGATCCGGCTTAAACTAAAGCCGACCAGTATCATCTGCCCGAAAAATAACACGTGCGTAAACGCACGTGCATTTTCCGAACCCTGCCATATAACCATACGGCCTCTACAACGTTTCGCCCGAACTTGGGAAACTGTCTGTGGGGGACTCTAATGACTCGTTAGTACCGTGGCAGTGGGTTTAACCACAAACCGTCAACGGCACTAGCTATGCGTAACGGCTGCCCATGGACTGACCTCAAGGGAGGCTGATGAGCGAACTCATCCAGAAACCCTACTGAGCCTAACAGTGACAATGTATATACAGTCCGGTCCGTTCGTCTATGAGTATCACATATCTGCCTAAGGGGCTAGTAACGTCAGACCCCCAATAGCAGTATAAGTCGTGTCGGAGTGTAGCCCAATAACACCCTGAGATACTACTGGAGTACCTACCAGAAAATCTCCTGCCACGGCCGTGGGCTATGTGTAATGGCTCTCCTATACACAGCACGATCTCGCCCCCAATACCGGGAAAGACGAATCCCCTGCCGATCCGCTCACGTTCCTCCATATGGCTCGGGACTGTACCCAAAAACTACCTGTTTGCACGACTCCTTTGAGCCGTGGTAGGGTAGAAATCAAAGCACAGTGGGAACTCACACGAGACAAATGACGACCTCAGGTCAATGAACTAACCTGTACACATGTCACCAGGGAACTGCTATCTGACGATATGTATAATACCAACTAGCAGGTTCTCAGCGAGTCCTGTCCGGTGTACTCATAACCCAATGAGCACCTGTATACATCTTAGGTGATCCAGCTGACACTAGTGGCTTGTGAGACCGGCCACCGCCCCTCGTCGGGGTCTCAACTGTATACACTAGTCTACTCCGGAGTATCGAAGCCCTATCTCGAAACTCCCACGACTAGGTACCATAATTAAGGATATGCGTATAAACCACCTACTCTCACGTATATGATCGCCATCATACAGTAGGTAGTAAAGCAAGATCCTAAGGGCTCTATCAAAGTGTAACAGTGATCAGTCACCTGAAACTGTACACGACTGATAAAGGCAAACCAGATAGCATACTATCATCTTGAGTAAGACTGTCCTACCGGTATAGGTCCTCCGCAATCATTGCAATCACGTACCTGCGATCCAATAATTGACTATGAGGGCACTATCTCCAACAATCTCCCACTTGCACTCAAGGCTAATTATTGTGATGTCGACTACTCACAGCCCGTGTGAAACCGAACACCCAACTCCTCTACTAATCAGTTTCACAACGCCCGTTTGTAAAACTATTGTGTTCGAGAAATAGCCTCAGTGAGTGGATCCGCCTAGAAGTTTCTTTCTATATCTCTCTTAATCTGAAGTCCGCGGAGAAAGCCATCTCCCGAATTGAGTAATACCTGTCTTAGAATATGTCTGGATATCTGATGGGACCTAGTTCATAAATGAACTCCAAATCCAAACTTCTTAGACTGTATCGATCACTGAACCTAATCAGTATCCGGCACCTTGCCTCCCACAGTATTCTCTTGGACCACCTGTCCATAAAACTGTCCCTCGTCAGAGGGAAAACTAAAACTCTGACAATCACTCTGTCATCTATGTCACCTTTGAAGCCTGGAATGATAATCGTCTCCCGAAGGAGGCTGCCGTCATCAAATCCGTAGAACATCCACTTATGTTCTAAAACTGCTTCCTTATGTCTCTCCAGGATTGGATTAATACAAACTTATCACATCTATTGCAAAAACAACATCTGGTGTGGTACTTGACATCTCATGATTGACTCAGTTTCCTAAGCAAGTGATCGGTCAATCATGCCCATCCCTCTCCCCTTCAGTCTGTAAGACACCTTTAGAGAAGGTGACTCCATCACCTGCAGGTACACCACCATGCTAGGAGTCAACTATTCTAAAAACCATTAGAATATCTGTCAAAGTACCCACATTGGGAAACTACCCAAATCTAGATCTAAAACCATAGATCCAGAAACCAGAATGTCAAATATTATATCCATATCCTGTCTGGAGAAACAACTGTGTGACGACCACAGTACAACCGATCATAGTATAGGAATTTTACTTCCTACTCTGTGTATGTTATCCAAATACCATGACATCACACCCTACTACCTTCTTAACAGATCCATCCCCTATTCTGATTCAAGTCAAACCCATGACTGTCACATCAAAATTAGATGGTCTATTTCCGCTATAACTGCTCAAGTCTATAAATAGACATAAGTATCTTGCCCACTATGCTTCCGATGCTCCCACTGACTAAGACAACCCTCCTACCGGGTCTCATAGCCTGGAACAACAGTAGTGTCAAGTCTGGGTAGATAAGAACCTCCCTGTCACCGTCCTTGAGGCTACCGAAGTACCTCTCGGGTGTTTGAGGTTACCCACCGTATCTGCGGAGTGGCTATTGGAATGTCAAACCTGATTGAATATATAGGTCCTATTAAATTTTCCGTAATTGTTTGCGGTTCTGGAATCACTTCCAGTTCTACCATACTCCCACTACCGTTTTCTGAAAAAATTCATTTTACTAAAACTGTGGCGAGTCAAGAACAATATCACTATTGATCTTCCAAATGGTAGAATATCAACCCCCGTCATAGCCAGGGTCAACCCACAAACAGCCATTACAGAAACGTGCCCTGAGTTATCCAGAGTCTGGTTTTAAGCATAAGCTGGACAACTCCCCGTAACTTAATATCTTTTAAGGTATGAACCATTCTATATCCAATATAGAAACTTTGGCACTTATTTAATTGGAACCAAATTCAATCATGCAGCTGTCTCCAGTGCAAATAAACTTAATAAAAAGAGGCAAATCAGCGTTACTCAACTTAGGAATCCATCCAATTATGAGTAACCCGAAAGAGAAACAAGTTTCTCAAAACCATTACTATTATCTGAATACCAATCACAAGAATCTACATCTTCGATCTCTTTGAAGAATCCCGATACTTGTGATACCTGGTTCTATACTTTATTCTTATACCCACAACTTCTCAAAACTTAGACCTTGTATTTCTACGAAACACTGGTCTAAATAGAGAAGTCATAAGTAAACAGAACATAGTACTAGGACCTACCCCTTTGTCCTGATGGACACTGGACAATATACAATACTCTGTATAAGTCCGCTGAGTTTAAGCAACTCAAAACCTGTGCGTCGTAGGTTGAAAACTGTACCCTGGCGATTTCCTCAAATATCACCAATTACAACGAATTCCGATATAATAAGGATGATCACATAATTCCCAATAACGTACTCCCGCTCATCATCTGTAAAACCATACAGATATGAGAATGAAACCTGGTAAATACATACCCTTGGAGTAAGTATCTAATTGGGAAAACAGTTTTCTTTTAACAATGCACTGAAACATGAAAATATTTCGTAGGGGTATCCTGGTATTCATAGCAATGCCTCTTCCATAATCCAATTCATGACTTTAACCGTATATTTTTTTGCCATCTCTCCAAATCCCTTTATTTGTCTTTAGTCGTTACCTTCTGTACACCATCGTTAGGCTAAATGGTTTTCTTCCTTCCCTACCGTTCGGCACCAGCCTATGGTTTGGAAGAAGACTATCCAGTAAGCATAATAGGTGTACCCTCCTAAACCAAGGAGTACTCATATCTCGAGAGAAGGTGATGATAAAAGACAACTGAATAATACCTTATTCCTTTAAAAGTGAAATAGGAGTGGCGATGAAGTACGCGGTTTTGGTCGTGAATGATATCAGTCGCAATTTACTTTGCCCTCTTTCTAATCCCTTTATTTTATCTTTAGTTATTGCCTTCTGCACACCCTACTTAGGCTAATTGGTTTTCTTCATTCCCTACCTTTCGGCACCTGCATATGGTTTGGAAGAAGACTATCCAATAAGCGTAATAGGTGTACTCTCCTAAACCAAGGAGCCCTCGCAACCTGAGAGAAGGTGATAATAAAAGACAACTGAATAAACCAATTCTATTTCTCCTGAACCTGGATCCATCCTCGAAGAAGTCCCTTCGAGTTCGTATATAACCATACGATGGATCTATCCAATGGAAGTGGATATCCGTAGTAATACGGATGTTCTGAGAAATACAAAGGGTAAAAGAAGGAGTGGCAATGACTTATGCAACTCGGACAATCCAAAAGCCAGTAATTTAAGAAGGTTCGGTCAACTTGGTCACTGAGTCATAGTCTAGGGTCGGTCAAAGGTCGCTGCCAAAGAGAGAGAGAGAAAAGAAACACTCTGCGTGCACTTTAACCTAAATCAGAATGGTTATCACTTTATCTAATCCGAAAACCTCCCACTGTCCTGTCAAATTCTCCTCCAAACCTGAAAGAAGAATCAATCGGGATCACCCGAAGAGTAAACCAACTCATCAGTGGGAATCGGGATCCAACTCTCATCGCATGATAACGTGATGGAATGCATCCACGTTACTCATACTCCAGAAGGTATGCGCATACTTGGCAAGTTTCAGTTTCTTTAGAAACTCCCGATACGATTTTTTCCCCATGCTCTTATAACCTTGGCGTTAGGTCAAAATGGCATAAGTCACATGCCAAGTTCTACCCATCACTATCTTGTTAATTTGAACCCACCCGCACATGCCCTTGGCGTTAGGTCAAAATGGCAGAACGGCTGTCCCAAACAACTCATCTATCTATGCAACAATTGAATACCCAGCAGCTACCAAACACTATGCCTTGGCGTTAGGTCAAAATACATAGCTTGAATATTACTGAATACCCAAAAGAAGTGACGGAGGGCTACGGCTGGTTTTTGGGGAAAAACCTTTAACGTAGTGAACTTGATATCGCTGAAGGAACCTGATAGCTTTATAAAATATAGTGGCGAAAACCTTTGCTAAAGAGGTCACTCCCGGTAAAGGGATCTCGGCTCTTTCCTCGTAGAATGAGGTGCAGGATATTCCACTGAATACCGCGATGCAAAGCAACATGTAATCGACTATAGTGAAGTTATTACCCTGACGCAAACTTCTGCCCAAGGGGTCAGTCCCGGTGAAGGGATATCGGCCCTTGCCCCGTCGAATGAGGTGCAGGATATTCCAACGGAATATCTCTATGCAAAACAAAAGGAAACGTCTTTGCAATAACACTTTTTAAATTTGTTCCAACAACTGTAAACAGGTTTGCTTTACTTTGCATTGATCAGAATCAACGCAGTCCCATCAATCGATCACACCAGAAAAGAACGAAAATAAAATGTACGTATATGCCATCCGCATTCGTCACTGGGTCCCGTCATCACCCGTTAGGTTACTTAACTAACGACAGAGCGGGGACTGGACTAGCACAGGTGTAAAACATATACAACATCTAATAGTATATACCAATATATAATAATCGCTCCAGGCGTGATAGTATGCAACATTACAGAAAAGTAATAAGCATCACAGAACAATACAGATAATCTGGGATCCCCGGGTTTCACAGAGCCGCTGCTGAAACCCGACGTTCCCCTGTCGTGTGGATAGCCTGTGCAATGAAACCTAGAACCCTACGGGTGCGGCAAGTTACCCGCCAAAACCTGAAGCGAGGCAGCCCCCTACAGTAAAGTGAATGCACCACCCAGCACTTCACGGAATCCGGTAATCTTGGGCACCCCTCCTTGGGTCAACCTGTACCCCCTACGAGTGCGGCGAATAGTCTGCCAATTTTAGAGTGGGGCCCCTCTTCCTCTCAAAGCCATAAGATGCGGACCCGTTGCCTTCTAGAACCCGACTATCCGTGCACTCCGTCTCGGGACAAAACCTAGTACAGTAATGAAAAAATAGTACAACAGGTACATCGACCGCAACCTAGTCATGCCCCAAAAGAATATTATACAACAGGCAGTGACGGCAGTCCACAAGTTGGACGCTCGCACCGCAATATCAAATGTACAAATAAACTCAAACTGTACTACCATTGCACACTGTATCCACCATGACAAATCCGCAACATTACAGCACAACACAGAACATCAACGCGAATGTCACGTTTGTAAACCCGTCTAAAAGAACTATAGCAATCAGACGCGGTTTACCGATCAAATGACATTCCCGGTCAGAGATATAATGTAAGCACTGTAAACTAACATGTTTAAATTTCGATCGACTAAATATCACAAAGTCGGCCCCACGAACAACTGGTGAACAGTAACAAAATCTGGGCCCAAAAGATATATACCAAAAACCACAAATTCCAGAGAAGAACCTACTGAGCAAATTTGGGGGCATGATGACACAGAATGGCTGCGGATCCGCAGCCAAACCATAGGTTTGGCCGCGTTTCCGCGGCAGTCTTGTCGAATCATGATCCCAAATTTAGACGGTGTTCTAATAAAACCCTGCACAGTTTTCTGAGATATGTAGAATATTTTTAGGACACAATTTAAAATCGACAGAAACTGTGAAAAAGAAAAAATGCGGTTTTTGATTTCCGGTTCGATCGATGTTTTAAACCCGTTAGCACAAGTTAGTATAGCAAAATGGTGAGGCTCTGATACCACTGTAAGTCTACGGTAGCGCCCCGGCCGTCTACAGACGCCAAATGCGGAACAAAAACTTTTTAACAGGCGCTATTGTATACTTTAACCCGGATCTGCCATTATTGCTAAACTAACAAACTGTAAAGAGTGTAGAAAGGTTATACCGAACGATCCGAGTCCTTCGTTCTTTAACCATCATCCCATGCTCCGTTGCGGCTGCTCCGATCTCTTCGATCTCCGATCTGCTCGTCCAGGTGGCACCACGTCACTGATTCATTAAACGGGCTCCCGCCTCTGACTTGAGGCAACTCGGTCGTCAAGTTTGCTAAAAGAGACGATCAAGAATGATGTTGAGAATGAGTAGATGACTTTGTCTCACTTCGCCCAAAGCCGTGGACGATCGGTTAATGAAGTTGCCGATGGAAATGAAATGGAACAAGAAATGAACTATGAAATTTCCATGCATCCAAAACTTTGGTCTTTTCTTTTTAACAACCATAATCTTTTCAAGTGAGTGAGTGGAGGAGGAGAGAGAGGGCCGGCCACTTATAAGGAGGGGGTGAGTGTAGGAACCAAGTGGTGACCATAACACAAAGCTTATGATGAAGAAAAGATCTTAACAAAAACAAAATGCATTAATGTAAACCATGACTCACTTAAACCTAGTCATCATATAATAAATGCAATCAAAGGTTCATGAACCTAGTCACCATCCTTGTCATTACATCTAGAAACTTCCAGAACACTGACTCACCTCATCTCAAGAAAAGATAAATCCGTCTTTAACCGAATGCTAAAAGACGGCTGATAGAAAACTGGAAACTGGCAACTTCCAAAAGTGATCCTGAAACAACTTTCAGGATAACCCCGTAACTGTATAAATATACCCGCAATTGTATTACGACCGAATACAAATGCAACTGAGACAAAGATATTATATTTACTCAATACAATACTCGGATCCGGCTTAAACCAAAGCCGACCAGTATCATCTGCCCGAAAAATAACACGTGCGTAAACGCACGTGCATTTTCCGAACCCTGCCATATAACCATACGGCCTCTACAACGTTTCGCCCGAACTTGGGAAACTGTCTGTGGGGGACTCTAATGACTCGTCAGTACCGTGGCAGTGGGTTTAACCACAAACCGTCAGCGGCACTAGCTATGCGTAATGGCTGCCCATGGACTGACCTCAAGAGAGGCTGATGAGCGAACTCATCCAGAAACCCTACTGAGCCTAACAGTGACAATGTATATACAGTCCGGTCCGTTCGTCTATGAGTATCGCATATCTGCCTAAGGGGCTAGTAACGTCAGACCCCCAATAGCAGTATAAGTCGTGTCGGAGTATAGCCCAATAACACCCTGAGATACTACTGGAGTACCTACCAGTAATTCTCCTGCCACGGCCGTGGGCTATGTGTAATGGCTCTCCTATACACAGCACGATCTCGCCCCCAATACCGGGAGAGACGAATCCCCTGCCGATCCGCTCACGTGCCTCTATATGGCTCGGGACTGTACCCAAAAACTACCTGTTTGCACGACTCCTTTGAGCCGTGGTAGGGTAGAAATCAAAGCACAGTGGGAACTCACACGAGACAAATGACGACCTCAGGTCGATGAACTAACATGTACACATGTCACCAGGGAACTGCTATCTGACGATATGTATAATACCAACTAGCAGGTTCCCAGCGAGTCCTGTCCGGTGTACTCATAACCCAATGAGCACCTGTATACATCTTAGGTGATCCAACTGACACCAGTGGCTTGTGAGACCGGCCACCGCCTCTCGTCGGGGTCTCAACTGTATACACTAGTCTACTCCGGAGTATCGATGCCCTGTCTCGAAACTCCCACGACTAGGGACCACAATTAAGGATATGCGTATAAACCACCCTACTCTCACGTATATGATCGCCATCATACTGTAGGTAGTAAAGCAAGATCCTAAGGGCTCTATCAAAGTGTAACAGTGATCAGTCACCTGAAACTGTACACGACTGATAAAGGCAAACCAGATAGCATACTATCATCTTGAGTAAGACTGTCCTACCGGTATAGGTCCTCCGCAATCATTGCAATCACGTACCTGTGATCCAATAATTGACTATGAGGGCACTATCTCCAACATATGTCATCCAAATGTAGGGTTCCTAGGCACTCTCAAGTGGTCTCACAAGGCATCAACCATACCAATTTCAAATTTAACAAGTGCCGAGAAACCCTAATACGGATCGTTAACTAGAATTTTAGGCGACCAAAGCAAATAGTTAACAACTTAACTACGTGTAAACGGAAATACAACCTTTGTAGATCCGGTTCTCCACCTCCATGGCTCCGCGATGAAGTCTCCTCGCTGCGATCATCGGATCCCGGGCTCTAGTGTCGGCTTCATCGGAGAATGGACGGGCTAGGTCATCGACTACGACGCCGAAGATGATCTACGTCGATGCATCACTAGATCAAGCTCCCACTTCACCAAGTCATGAAACTTGTGAAGTGAACACCCTATACTACTTGGCAAGAGGTAGAGGATGAATAAATAGGAGGTGGGTTCACTTTAGATTTGGATTTCTCACTCTTTTTCATCAATCACCATTGATGAAGTTTAGCTTTCTTCATTGAAGAAGATGAAGAAGAAGAAGAAAGAATATTATGATTAGTTATTAAAATCAAAAGGAAAATCAATACTTATCATAATATTAACCTTAGTTTAGTGTAGAGAATAGACCATGGTTAGATATGATGGTTAAGGTTAAGCAAGAGACAAGAATTGTGGACTAGGTCAAAGATTCATGAAGCTTCAACTAAACTACAAATGAAGCCACCATTCCTTCTCTTTATGCTTATCATTTTCAAAATAACTAAATAAGATAAAAGAAAAAGAAAACAAAACCCTAACCATTCATATAACAATGGTTTAGTCTTTACACAAACCCAAGTTAGCATGCATCATCAAACATGATACAAACTAGTGTACAAATGTATATCACATATACAATGTGCACAAAAAGTGAGAAAATCCATTTAAAGTGAACCAATACTAGTTAATGCAAAGTAATATATCAAATATATAATTGTACATTAAACCATTAAATCAACACTTGATTTAACGATCCGATCATATCGCATATAACCGACTAGTATCCGATGTATCGGCTTATCGAATCAATACTTGATTCGATAACTAGGTTATATCGCATAAAACCAATCGATACAGTCATCGCGAGAATGGAATATGGTATCACATACACGCATTATTCTAGGTCCCGAACATATCTCATATGCGCTCCTATTTCGTTTCGCTTGAGCCAGGAAACCTCTGTGTAGGACTCTAAAGACTCGTCAATACGCCGGCAGCAGATGATGATCATATCAAACACCCACAAGCCGCAAGCGGTCTGCTAAACGTAACGGCCACCCGGGTATTGAGCCATCAGAAGATCGACGAGCAATCCCGCTCATACTCCTGTGAATCCAACCAGTAACACTTACCGTACAGTCCGGTCTCGTCCGTCTGATATGTCGCATATCTCGCCTAGGGGTGGTAAACGTCAGACCCCAATAGCTCGATAAGTCGTGTCGATATGAGGTCTATAACAATTTGAGAAACTACTGGTAGCACTTACCAGTAAATCTCAGCAACCCTGGCCAGGGATTTCCGGTTATAGCCAATCGAACACAGCGCAACATCAACTCCCTATACCGGGAGAGACGAATCCCCTCCTATCGCTCATTGCCTCAATGTGACTCAGGACTGTACCCAAAAACCACCATTTTGCACGCCCTCTTGGACGTGGTAAGGTGGAAATCAAAGCACAGTGGGAACCACACAAGACTTTATGATGATCTCGGGTCAACAGACTACTCTGTACCAGTGTCACCAGAGAACTGCCATCTGACGTAAGGTATAATACCATCTGGGAGTTCTCGGCGAGTCCGTCCAGTGTACCCAGTCTCTACTGAGCACCCGTATATCATCTCTGATGTCAAACACCAATGGATATGGGATCATCCATCGCCCATCTGTATGGGTCGAGAAGGTATACGCTAGTCTACTCTGGTATATCGATGCCCCGTCTCGATACACCCACGACTAGGGACTTTGAAGGATGTACTTATAGACTACCATGTCCCCACTGGTATGATCCGCATCATAGTCTAGGTAGTCAAGTACACATCCTAAGAGCTTTACCAACATGTAACAGAGAGACAATCAGTATACACGTTAAGGTAAAGAGCAACCAGATAGCATACTATCATGTCGAGCAAGAAAGTCCTTCCTATATATGTCCCAGCATCCACTACAATATACATCCAATGTACAGTAATGGCCTCTAGGGCATACATATAACTAACAATCTCCCACTTGCACTAGGGCCATCTGATAGCAGTGGTTGCAGTATCTCATACTCAACCATCCCATAAAAATCTCTCTCTGGGAAAAGGCCTTTGTGAGTGGATCCGCCGTGTTGTCCTCTTAGTCTACTCTCCTAACCTCGATCACCCTAGAGATCAACCATCACCATGATCAGGTGATACTGCCTTAGAATATGTCTGGATTACTGATGGGACGGGTGTTCCTTGGCATAAGCCACAACTCCATTGTCACACAATGGGAGGAACTAAGTTCATCTCATGAACAAATATACACCCAGACAGCCACTTTGGTAGCATCTTAAGTAGCGATGTATCCAGCCTTTATCGTCTAGTATGCCACGGTATCTAGCTTGGTACTCTTCCAACACACCGTCCCTTTACTGAGGGTAAAGACAATGCCTATGACTGACTTTCAGTCGTCCTTATCACCCTGGAACCATTCCAGCGATTCTCCCCAGGGTCGATTGATACCGTCTCACTGCAACTAGTGAGAATCCTAACATCCATTTAGATCTATCTCATAGATCCAAAACTCAGGATTTAGGAGGTATCACTTTGATCCTATATGGAGAATCATTGTGATAAGCGGAGATTGACCGAGCGTAGCATAGGAAACTCCTTCCCTATCAAGAGCATGCCATCCACGTACTTTACGAGGATCGTCACTTTACTCCCTACTACCTTTTTGTTTATACAAGGTTCATCTACCATTTTGATGATGTTAAACTCTTTGACTAACACATCAAAACAGATGTTCCAACTCCGCGATGTCTGCTTTATCCTATAAAGCATCTTGCACACGTTTCCGCTGCTCCCACTGTCTACGTGGCCCTCTGGCTGTGTACTTATAGACACACTCTTCTAAAACATCATTTAGAAAAGCAGTCATGACACCCAACCGCCAGATATCGTAGTCATGGTATGTAGCCGTGGTAAGTAGGATCTGGATGGACTTAAGCATAGTCACATGAAAAGGTTTCATCATTATCCACGCCTGGTCGATGACGAAAACCTTTAACAAGTCTAGCTTTGAAAGTCTTAACTTTTCCATGTACACCAAGTAATCTTCTCAAGATATACTTGCTCCTGATGGGGATTTAACCCTTCAGATATAGCAACCAAAGTCCATACTTTGTTGGTGTATAAGGATTCCATCTCAGATCGCTAAACATCCAGCCATTCTTACAGAGTCTCACTCCTGATGGCCAGCTCGAAACTAGTTGGGTCATCATCACATGATGCAAACCTCGCTCCCATTATCATAGAGAAACCGAAGTATCTCTCAGGTGGGTGAGGAACCCTACTAGATCGGCGGAGAGGCTGAGGTTCGTTGGAATCTACTGAATCATTTTGGTTCTATCAAATCATCTGCTGTAGTTTGTATAGCTGGAACCTTTCCAGTTCTACATAACTGACCTTGCCTCGAGCTTGTCCGGATTTTGCTTTTAGACATAGGCCGGACAACCCCAAATCTTAACTAGCTTAAGACATGGGCTCTTCCCTTTCCATATCACATATGAAATGGTAGGCAACTGATTTGACTGGAACCCTATTCAATAGGTATGCAGCTTCTCAAGTGCATAACTCTCAAGAGGAAATAGGAACTCAGTAGTACTCATCATAGAGCACACCTTATCATATAGGGTGTGATTGCTCCGCCCCGATATACCATCGTGCTATGGTGTATACGGAGGAGTAATGCTGAGAGAGAATCTCATTCTCCTTTAGAATAATCTAGGATTTTCGTGCTCAAGTATTCTCCTCCTCGATCACATCAAAGGACATAATACTTATACCCTTATTGGTTCCCTACTTCTAACTTATATTCTGTGAATATCTCAAAAGGTTCGGACTTGTGTTTCAACAGGAACATATGTCTGAATCTAAAGAGATCATCAGAGAATGTAATGAAGTACAAAGAACCGGTCTTGGCATGTGTAGACAGGGGACCTTTATACATCAACATGTATTATCCCAAGAGTTCACTAACTCTTTCTCTGTTTCTAGTAAACAGAGCTGGTGTCATTATATCTTTGTGACATGACTGGCAAGTTTCACAAGATGTAGATTCAAACTGATTTAAATATGCATCTTCATGTAACTTCAGCTAGTCGGGTCGCATTGATATGACCTAGTCTACAATACCTCAAGAAGGATTCGTTCATTTCTGAACTCTTCCTCTTGTGTCTGTTCCGTATACTATGAACTGTAGTTTGATTTAGAACATTAATGCCTTTAGATAACGTGCCTGAATCGATCAACTTTTGATATAGGAAATGTTCAAAACATTATCCAACAATACAAAATTTTATCATTTCATTACTAATAAAGAGATAGATACGATTTTGTATATCAGGTTCGGTATCTAATAACATTCGTTCAGAATCAATGTATTTGTAATACAGGGTGACAGTGACCAACAGACTTGGCTGCAACACTTGCCCCGTTTTCTGCCTCATGAAACTTATCACCCGTTCTCAGTTCTTTACCTATCTGTAGCCCATGTAACATATTACATATGCGGGATCCTGATCCGGTATCATATACCCAGGAAGTAAAGGACACTGAGAAACAGTTTTATATAATGAACACACCTGAAGATGATGCATCAGCATGCACTCTCTTCGTTTGGGCGGCACGGGAATTCTGGTAATCCCCAATTTCCTGCTCTGTCTTATAACAATTATAAGCTGGAGCGGGACCAACGTTTCCCAGCTCAGTATAACAAGCGGGTTCGGTCAATAATCCATATTATTATCTTGATTAAGGCGTGACATGGTCGCTACCTGGAGAGAGAGAGAAGAAAACACTCAGCATGCGCTCTTGCAAGAATAGATTGGTTATTATTTTATCTAATCACGTTGGCTCCCACTGCTTTTTATCAAATCTTCCTTCAAACCCTAAAAGGAAAGACTAGCTGGGATTAATTACACACTACAAGTTCGCCAATCTTTCAGCCAGGCCAGTGTCGGTACTTTGAGGGAGGTCCCCTGTGCTTTCGCACGAACCTAATTAATGTAAACCTCGTTTTCCCAGAGGCGTAACCCCGTTGACACCTTTCTAGACACCTACTTGATCGGCTAATTGTAATGTGTAAAACTCTCCCAGGAGTAACTCTTACTCGCAGCGGGTATCGGGATCCAACTATCTCATAGAAGGTATGCAATCTCATTGCAAATTTCAACACTTGAAATTCCCGATAAGATTTTGCCCCTAACGTGCTATGACCTTGACGAAAGCCAACAAACCATAGCCCGCTAGTCAAGTTCAACCCGTACATTTCTTGATTGAATTAAACCCACCCGCACGACCCTTGACGAAAGCCAACAAAGCCGCACGACTACCCTAATCCAATCTCATCGTATGCAGCAGATAAGCAGCATATAGCTACCGCACACTGCACCTTGACGAAAGCCAACAAATGCAGCACGAATACTATATACAACTTATCTGAAATGACGGAGGGCTACGACAGGTTTTTCTGAAAACCTATTGCGTAATGAACTTGATATCGTTGTAGAATCAAATGATTTTAAATGGAGTGTTTTTTAGGCTTTTCTAGTTTTGCTAAAGGAGTTACTCCCGGTGAATGGATCGTCGGTCCTTTCCTCGTCGAATGAGGTGCGGGATATATCATATATATCACTGTGCAAAGAAAAAACTCTTAAAAGCAATCAAAAGACAAACCGAGTGTGTAGCATCTGCCAGTTATTGCTAAAGGAGTCACTCCCGGTGAAGGGATCTCGGTCCTTTCCTTATCGAATAAGGTGCAGGATATATCATATATACCGTTGTGCAAAGCAAGAACTGTAGCTACCTGTTTTATTTTGAAATTCGATTCTACAACATCTTAGGTTTCTTTTCTTTCATTAATCTCATTAATGAAGTCCCATCATTTAAGTACCTAAACATCACAGATAAATACGACGTACACTTATGCCATCCGCATTCGCCTCGATGTCCCCTCGTGCACCGTTAGGTTAGGTAACTAACGGCAGAGCGGGGCAGGGCTAGCGCGGGTGTAAAACATAAGTAACACCTATATAATATATCATATATACTATATACTGTATCTATCACAGAGAATCACATGATCACATCACAGATATCGCAGCAGAAGAAACATATGAAACATTGGATATACTAGGACGTCCGTGTTTTCAATACGAGCCAGTATAAAACACGGATTCCACGGTCGCGATGAATAGCCAAACCCACACCCCTAGACCGCTACGAGAGCGGCAAGCAACCCTACCAATTCTAGAGTTAGGAGACCCGGACTCGACTCCTCGAGTTGGTCTCCCACTGGACTCCAGAACCCGGTTACTTGTGCTCCCCTCCTTGGGTCTATCCTAGTGCAGAAAAGGAAATAATATACAAACGGTGACAACTTCCGCAACCTGGAAGTGCCCCAATAAAAGAATATTACATACAAGTTTTTACATGAATGGAAATGAAAAACACTCATCTCACATAAAAACCCCCGGCTATTCAAACACGACGATCCAATATAACATATCCAGCAACACATAACAACACATGTCATCAACGTAAGTAAATATGCGCATCCCAATTGTCGTTGACATATAGCAACGAAACCGGCAATATCACATATTACACTTACGGTCACAGAAAAGAAAGTGTAAAACTACAACAGTCAACGAATCCGCAATCTGTTTAGACATCGCATGCCTAATCAAATGAAATACTTAGACATCGCATGCCTAACAATTATAAACCCCGCATTTTAGTCCCATTATCGAAAACACTTTTCAATATCAAGTCGGGCAATTCAACAAGATTCCCGACACCCTGATCGAATGCTCGTCGCAAACTTTAGTAGGCGGCCGCACCCCTGACGCCGTCGACGAAGTGCACCAAGGCGGAACACCGCTGCCGCGAGCACCCGAACGGATGCTTTCGGCGACGGGGTTCTCCTACAGTCACTTGGTCGGGGCTATGGAGCGAGGCTGTCTATTAAGTTTACCCGGCGAGTATCCGCGTACGCTACGTGATTGCGACGGACTTTTGATCACATCAAAATTCCGTGGCAACCGATCAAGTGAGACTAAACTGCTATGTTTATAATATTCATTCAGTTATCTCATAACTTATTGTGAATTCCAATTATTGTACCACATTCCGAATAAGATAGAAAATGTTAAACTTTCCGATCGAAAAATCGAACACCCAAGTTTTCCCGAAACAGCTCAACTCATGAAATAAGTTCAAAGACATTCACTTCGTGCCTCAGTACCAACGGTCCAGCCGTAGAAGGGTCAAACCAACGCCTCACATGTGGCACGCCGTACTGCCCCAAACCCGAAGGTTCAAAGGGCAGTTCAAGACGGTCACATAATCGAGTTAAGGTTTGTTGTCTTCTAGAGGGACCATCGCGTTACTTGCACTACTTAGAACGTCGTTAAACCACGGAAAAATCCAACACTTGGAAATTTCCCGACAGGGGAAAAGGTGGGTATTTATATCCGGTCGAACTTTTTAACATATTCAAAAATTATCCGGAAAGACACATAGACAGAGTTTGACAATCCGATCGAATAAACGAATCCCCAAATCAACCCCAGAAAATTCAACTCTTGAATAATATTTAAAAATACCCAGAGAACTCAGCACTGAATAAAGGAAGTTACTGTGCTAAATTGGGTGGGTGACGTCATCATACGGCCGCGGAACCGCCGCAGAAGCCAGGCTTCTGCCGCGGTTCCGCCGCACATTGGAGGAATCATGCACACGTGTTGCACAGTAATTCTTAGGATTCCCTGCTGATTTTTCTGCATATTTTTAATTTGGAAAAATCCCAGTTTTTAGAAAAAGTCCAGAGAGCTATTTTGGGGTTAGGGTTTTGGTTCGATCGGATTTCAAACGTCGTCTAGACATCGCCTAAGGCTCTGATACCACTGTAGGATTCCTAGGCACTCTCAAGAGGTCTCATAAGGCATCAACCATGCCAATTTCAAATTTAACAAGTGCCGAGAAACCCTAATACGGATCGTTAACTAGAATTTTAGGCGACCAAAGCAAATAGTTAACAACTTAACTACGTGTAAACGGAAATACAACCTTTGTAGATCCGGTTCTCCACCTCCATGGCTCCGCGATGAAGTCTCCTCGCTGCGATCATTGGATCCCGGGCTCTAGTGTCGGCTTCATCGGAGAATGGACGGGCTGGGTCATCGACTACGACGCCGAAGATGATCTACGTCGAGGCATCACTAGATCAAGCTCCCACTTCACCAAGTCATGAAACTTGTGAAGAGAACACCCTATACTACTTGGCAAGAGGTAGAGGATGAATAAATAGGAGGTGGGTTCACTTTAGATTTGGATTTCTCACTCTTTTTCATCAATCACCATTGATAAAGTTTAGCTTTCTTCATTGAAGAAGATGAAGAAGAAGAAGAAAGAATATTATGATTAGTTATTAAAATCAAAAGGAAAATCAATACTTATCATAATATTAACCTTAGTTTAGTCTAGAGAATAGACCATGGTTAGATATGATGGTTAGGGTTAAGCAAGAGACAAGAATGGTGGACTAGGTCAAAGATTCATGAAGCTTCAACTAAACTACAAATGAAGCCACCATTCTTTCTCTTTATGCTTATCATTTTCAAAATAACTAAATAAGATAAAAGAAAAAGAAAACAAAACCCTAACCATTCATATAACCATGGTTTAGTCTTTACACAAACCCAAGTTAGCATTCATCATCAAACATGATACAAACTAGTGTACAAATGTATATCACATATACAATGTGCACAAAAAGTGAGAAAATCCATTTAAAGTGAACCAATACTAGTTAATGCAAAGTAATATATCAAATATATAATTATACATTAAATCATTAAATCAACACTTGATTTAACGATCCGGTCATATCGTATATAACCGACTAGTATCCTATGTATCGGCTTATCGAATCAATACTTGATTCGATAACTAGGTTATATTGCATACAACCAATCGATACATTCATCGCGAGAATGGAATACGGTATCACATACACGCATTATTCTCGGTCCCGCACATATCTCATATGCGCTCCTATTTCGTTTCGCTTGAGCCAGGAAACCTCTGTGTAGGACTCTAAAGACTCGTCAATACGCCGGCAACAGATGATGATCATATCAAACACCCACAAGCCGCAAGCGGTCTGCTAAACGTAACGGCCACCCGGGTATTGAGCGATCAGAAGATCGACAAGCAAGCCCGCTCACACTCCTGTGAATCCAACCAGTAACACTTACCGTACAGTCCGGTCTCGTCCGTCTGATATGTCGCATATCTCGCCTAGGGGGGGTAAACGTCAGACCCCAATAGCTCGATAAGTCGTGTCGATATGAGGTCTCTAACAATTCGAGAAACTACTGGTAACACTTACCAGTAAATCTCAGCAACCCTGGCCAGGGATTTCCGGTTATAGCCAAACGAACACAGCGCAACATCAACTTCCTATACCGGGAGAGACGAATCCCCTCCTATCGCTCATTGCCTCTATGTGACTCGGGACTGTACCCAAAAACAACCATTTTGCACGGCCTCTTGGACGTGGTAAGGTGGAAATCAAAGCACAGTGGGAACCACACAAAACTCTATGACGATCTCGGGTCAACAGACTACTTTGTACCAGTGTCACCAGAGAACTGCCATCTGACGTAAGTTATAATACCATCTGGGAGTTCTCGGCGAGTCCGTCCAGTGTACCCAGTCTCTACTGAGCACCCGTATATCATCTCTGATGTCAAACACCAATGGATATGGGATCATCCATCGCCCATCTGTATGGGTCGAGAAGGTATACGCTAGTCTACTCTGGTATATCGATGCCCCGTCTCGATACACCCACGACTAGGGACTTTGAAGGATGTACTTATGGACTACTATGTCCCCACTGGTATGATCCGCATCATAGTCCAGGTAGTCAAGTACACATCCTAAGGGCTTTACCAACATGTAACAGAGAGACAATCAGTATACACGTTAAGGTAAAGAGCAACCGGATAGCATACTATCATGTCGAGCAAGAAAGTCCTTCCTATATATGTCCCAGCATCCACTACAATATACATCCAGTAATGGCCTCTAGGGCATACATATAACTAACACCAAATACCAGGACATCACACCCTACTACCTTCTTAACAGATCCATCTCCTATTCTGATGAAGTCAAACCTATAACTGTAATATCAGAAATAGATGGTCTATCTCCGTTATATGCGCTTTAGTCTATAAATAGATATAAGCCACTTGTCCACTATGCTTCCGCTGCTCCCACTGACTACGACAACCCTCTGGCAGAGTCATATACACGTACGCTTCTAAATCTAGTTTAGAACGACGCTATACGCATCCTCCTGTGAGGTCTCACAGTCTGGAACAACAACATTGGCAAGTCTGGATAAACAAGAACCTCCCTGTCACCGTCTTTGAGCATACCGAAGTACCTCTCGAGTGCCTGAGGTTACCCACCATATCTACGGAGTGGCCAATGGAATGTTAAACCAAATTGAATCTTTAGGTTCTTATCAAATTTTCAGTAATCGTTTGCGGTTCTAGAATCACTTCCAGTTCTACCATACTCCCACTACTGTTTTCTGAAAAAATCCATTTTTATTAAAACTGTGGCAAGTCAAGAACAATATCACTATTGATCTTCCAGATGGTAGAAAATCAACCTCGTCATAGTCCGGGTCATCCCACAAACAGCCATTACATAAACGTGCCTTGAGTTATCCGGAGTCTGGTTTTAAGCATAAGCCAGACAACTCCCCGTACCTTAACATCGTTAAGATATGAACTGTTCTATATCCAATATAGAAACAGAGGCACTGATTTAATTGAAACCAGATTCCAATCATGCAGCTATCTCCAGTGCATGTCAACTAAATGGAAGGAGGCCGATCAGCGTTACTCAACTTAGGAATGCATCCAGATATGAGTAACCTGAAAAAGAAACAAGTTTCTCATAATCATTACTATCAACTGAATACCATACAAAAGTATCTACATCTTCGATCACCTTGAAGAATCTTGATACTTGCAATGCCTGGTTCTCTACTTTATTCTTATACTTATAACTTCTCAAAAACTTAGACCTTGCATTTCTACGAAACACATGTCTAAGAACCAGAGAAGTCACAGGCAAACAGAATATAGTACTAGTACCAACCCCTCTGTCCTCATGGACACTGGACAACATTCAATACTCTGTATAAGTCCCTTGAGTCAAACAACTCATTCCCTGTGTGTCGTAGGTTGAAAACTGTACTCATGGTTAAGAAGAATCACACCGTTGTTTAATACTCCTTAGCTAACCATCCACTGATATAGGTAAATGTCATAGACATAATTTCAAAAAGTTATATCTCACTTCATAAAAATGAACGTACAAATATATCAGTTTGAAATTGGTGCATAACAACGGATATTCAAAACCAAATATTTGTCGTCCGGCAAACAGCCCAGGTGATTTCCTCAAATATCACCAATTACAATGAATTCCGATATAATGAGGATGATCACCTAATTCCCAATAACTTACTCCCACTCATCATCTGTAAAACCATACAGATGTGAGTATCATACCTGGTAAATACATACCCTGGAGTAAGGACTAATTGGAAAATCAATTTTCTTTTAACAGTACACAGTGAAACTGAAACATTGAAATGTTTTGTAGGGGTATCCGTCTATTCCTAGTAATGCCTCTTCCATTATCCAGATTCACAACTGTAACCGTATATTTCTTTGCTACCTCTCTAAATCCCTTGATATGTCTTTAGTTGTTACCTTCTGCACACCCATTTAGGCCAAATGGTTTTCTTCCTTCCCTACCGCTCGGCACCAGCTATGGTTTGGAAGAAGACTATCCAATACGCATAATAGGTGTACTGTCCTAATCCTAGGAGCACTCACAATGCGAGAGAAGGTGAAGATAAAAGACAACCGAATAAACCTTATTCCTATTTCTCCCGAACCAGAATCCATCCCCGAACTGGAACAAGTTCCTTTCGAGTTCGTATATAACCATACGATGGAGTATCCAAATAACTGTGGATCTTCGTAGTGATACGGAGTGTTCTGGATAAATACAAAGGTGAAATGGGAGTGGTAATGAAATACTTGGTTTGGTCGTGAATAGCAGTTACAATTTACTTTGCCCTCTTACTAATCCCTTTATTTGTCTTTACTTAATACCTTCTGTATACCATCGTTAGGCTAATTGGTTTTCTTCATTCCCTACCGGTCGGCACCTGCCTATGGTTTGGATGAAGACTATCCAATTAGCGTAATAGGTGTACCGTCCTAATCCAAGGAGCACTCGAAATCTGAGAGAAGGTAAAAAGAAAAGACAACTGAAGAGTCCTATTCGTTTTCTCCAGAACCGGAAACCATCCTCGAATAAATTCCTTCGAGTTCGTATATAACCATACGTTGTCTTTATCTAATGGAAGTGGATATTCATAGTAATACGGGGTGTTCTGGAGAAAAGGGTAAAAGTAGGAGTGGCAATGAGGTATGCAACTCTAACAATCCAAAAGCCAGTGTTTCAAGAAGATTCGGTCAACTTGGTCACTGAGTCATAGTCAAGGGTCGGGTCATGATCCCTGCCAAAGAGAGAGAGAAAAGAAACACTCAGCATGCACTCTAACCTTGATCAGAATGGTTATCAATTTATCTAATCAGGAAACCTCCCACTGTAACCTCAAATTCTCCTCCAAACCTGAAAGAAGAATTAGTCGGGATCACCCGAGGAGTAAACTAACTCATCAGTAGGAATCAGGATCCAACTTTCATCGCATGATAACGTGATGGAATCCACTCACGTTATCACACTCCAGAAGGTATGCGCATGCCTGGCAAGTTTCAGTTTCTTTAGAAACTCCCAATGTGATTTTTACCCGTAGGACCCAAGTGACCTTGACGAATAATCAACAAATCAAAAGGTCCTAATCATGTTCAACCCGTCATTATCTTGATTGCGTTAAACCCACCCGCACGACCCTTGATGAATAATCAACAAAGTCGTACGACTGTCCTAACCAATCCACATATCCATGCGACAGAAAGCATTACAGAGCTACCGCACACTACGCCTCGGCGAATAGCAACGACAAACGTAGCGTGAATACTAAGCAATACTAATCTGGAATGACGGAGGGCTACAAATGGTTTTTGGCGAAAAACCTTTTACAATAATGAACTTGATATCGTTGAAGGACCGGATAACTTTTTATAAAAATATAGTGGCGAAAACCTTTGCTAAAGAGGTCACTCCCGGTGAAGGGATCTTGGCTCTTTCCCCGTAGAATGAGGTGCAGGATATTCCAACTGAATACCACGATGCAAAACAAAAAGTAATCGGCTATAGAGAAGTTATTACGTTGACGCAAACTTCTGTCCAAAGGGTCACTCCCGGTGAAAGGATCTCGGCCCTTGCCTCATCGACTGAGGTGCTGGATATTCATAACCGAATACCACTATGCAAAACAAAAGAGAACGTCCTTGCAATAACAGCTTTTTTTGAAAAATAGTTCCAACAACATCAGAATAGGTTTGTTTAACTTGCATTGATCCGAATCAACGCAGTCCCATGAATTGATCACACCAATAAAGAACGAAAATAATGATGTACGTATATGCCATCCGCATTCGCCACTGGGTCCCGTCATCACCCGTTAGGTTACTTAACTAACGACAGAGCGGGGACTGGACTAGCGCGGGTGCAAAACATATAAAACATCTACTAGTATATATATCAATATATAATATTCGCTTAAGGCGTGATAAAATGCAACATCACAGAAATGTAATAAGTATCACATAACAATACAGATATCTGGGATCCCCGGGTTTCATAGAGCCGCTACTGAAACTCGACGTTCCCTTTGTCATGTTGATAGCCTGTGCAATGAAATCCTAGACCCCTACGGGCGCGCCAAGTTACCCGCCAAAACCTGAAGTGAGGCAGCCCCCTTCAACAACGTGAATGGACCACCCATCACTTCACAGAATCCGGTAACTTGTGCACCCCTCCTGGGTCAACCTATACCCCCTACGAGTGCGGCGAATAGCCCGCTAATTCTAGAGTGAAGCCCCCTCCGTCTCAATGCCATGAGAGGCGGGCCCGTTGCCCTCTAGAACCCGGCTATCCATGCACCCCTCCGCGGGGAAATCCAAGTACAGAAAGTAAAATATACAACGGGTACATCGACCTCAGCCCGGTCATGCCCCAAAAGAATAATATACAAACAGACAGTAACGGCAGTCCACATGTCGGACGCTCGCCCCGCAATATCAAATGTACATATACAACCAAACTGTACTACCATTGCATCCAAGCTATCCACCATGACAAATCCGCAACATCACAGCACAACACAGAACATCAACGTGAATGTCACGTTCGCAAATCCGTCTAAAAGGGCTATAGCAGTTAGACAGGATTTACCGATCAAGTGACATTCACGGTCGCAGATATAACGTAAATACTGTGAACTAACATGTTTAAAATTATCGATCGACTAAATTTTCCGAAGTGGGCCCCAAGCACAACTGTAGCACTCAAAATAAATCTGGGCCCAAACAGAATATACCAAAAACCCCATTTCCAAGTCTAAGACCTACTGTAGAAATTTGGTGCAGAGAAGAGATTAAATGGCGGCGGAACCGCGGCCAGAGCATGGGTTTGGCCGCGGTTCCGCAGTGGAACAGTAAAATCATGCGACCAAATTTCTACAGAATTCTTAGAATCGCCTGCACGCATTTCTGCAATGTACCAAATAATTTTTGGACAACAGAAAAATTTCGATAGAAAGTGCATGACTTGAAATCGCGGTTTCGGAATTTTCGTTCGATCGAACTTCTAAACACGTTAGAGCAAGCCAGACTGGGTTAATGGCGTGGCTCTGATACCATGTAAGTGCACGGCAGCGGCCCGGCCGTCTTTCCGAGGCCAAAATGCGGAAGCGAAAATTTTTCTAAACTTGAAAACCGGCGCTATCGTATGCTTAAAACCCGGATCGTAACCATTAACCTACTACTAGCTAACTAGAGAAAGGGTAGAGAGCTATACCAAGCGATCCGTTTCCTTCGGTCTTCGGCCACCATCCCGATCTCCCCACGGTAACTCCGGTCTTCATCTCCTCGTCGGAAAGGGCACCACATCAAGAAGTCTTTTTACGGGCTCCCGCTTCGTCCGAAGGAACTCGGGCGTGAAGTGTGCTAGCCGACGCGTCCAAGGTGTTGTAGAGAATGTTTGTGATCACTTTGCCTCTTGCATCCATGAGTTTGGATGGAGGTTGAAGATGTTGCCATTAATGGAGAAAGCAAGCTAGAGGAAGAAGAACAAGAACAAGAGCTATTCTTTTTCTTTTCTTTTTGTTGGAATGAGAGTGAGTGAGAGAGATTTTGAAAATACAAGACCAATAATACCAACCATGGCAGCCCCTCTCTCTCCCCATCTAATTTTAACACATAAAAAAATTCATTAATGTGACACATTTGCTAAAAAAGAGACCATGACTCATGATACAAGTCCATGTCATATTAATGCATTGTCATGATGAAAATCTAGCTCATTATTTCCATAAGCAAACATTAATCCAAATGTTTGCCATAACAAAGAAAATCCAGCAACATCTAAAGTAAACTCGTGACGGATCACGAGGATACCCCTCATCTGTATATACATACCTGCATCCGCATTCCGACTGAATGCGAATGCGATGAGAATAAAGTAATCCAACAAATCTAATACTAGCATCCGGCTTAAACCAAAGCCCAATAGTATGATCCGTTCGATCATGATCCGTGCAATACCGCACGTATAAGATCGAACCCTGCCATATATCATACTGCCTCTACAACGTTTCGCCCGAAACTTGAGAAACTGTCTGTGGGGGACTCTAAAGACTCGTCAATATTTTGGCTGTGGATTTAACCACTAGCACGTCAGAGGTATTAGCCGTACGTAACGAGCTACCAGGTATTGACCAAAAGGGAGGTCGATGAGCGAACTCATCCTGACACCCTACTGAGCTTGTCAGTGACAATATCCGTACAGTCCGGTCCGTTCGTCTATGAACATCGCATGGCGGGCCTAGGGGGTTGGTAAAAGTCAGACCCCCAAAAGCGGTACAAGTCATGTCAGAGTGTAGCCCAGAACACCCTGAGGTACTACTGGAATACCTACCAGTAAATCTTCTGCCTCGGCCGAGGGCTTTGTGTAATGGCTCTCCTAAACATAGCGCGATCTCACCCCCAATACCGGGAGAGACGAACCCCTACAGATCCGCTCATTGCCTCCATTTGGCTCGGGACTATACCTAACTAAAACCAGTTTGCACGACTCCTTTGAGCCGTGGTAGGTTAGTAATCAAAGTACAGTGGGAACTTACACGAGAAAAATGACGATCTCAGGTCGATGAACTAACCTGTACACATGTCACCAGGGAATTGCTATCTAACGTCAGGTATAGGACCAACTAGCAAGTTCCCGGCGAGTCCTGTCCGGTGTACTCATAACCTAATGAGCACCAATATACATCTTAGGTGAACTAACTGACACCAGTGGCTTGTGAGACCGGCCACCGCCCCTCGTCGGGGTCTCGACTGTATACACTAGTCTACTCTGGAGTATCGATTCCCTGTCTCGAAAACTCCCACGACTATGGACCTTTTAAAGATGTGCTTATAGACCCCAGCTCCCACGTATATGATCGCCATCATACTGCTGGCCGTCAAGCAAGAATCCTAAGGGTTCTATCAACGTGCAATAGTGACCTGTAAGGTCACCTGAAACAGTACACGATGATAAAGATAAACCAGATTGCATGCTATCATCTTGAGTAAGACTGTTCTAACGGTATGGGTCCTCTCTCAATCATTGCAATCACGGGCGTGTGATCCAATAATTGACTCTGAGGGCACTATCCCCAACAATATGTACATCCTAAGTTTTCTTAAATGGAGTATCGTATCGTAAATATGCCGCAGAACATACGTATGGTACGTCATTTTACTCAAGCTACCTACTCCATCAATCAGGGTCAGCCTATGTAACGAAAGTTCGGGTTTAATACATCCCTGTCCAACTCTAAGTTCCATAAGGTCAAGCCTAGGTTCCGAATATATATAAACGCCCTAGACTCCACATAACCAAACCTAAACTCGAACAAAGGTTAAACCTAGCGCTCTTATACCAACTTTGTCACGACCCGAAATATTAGCTCATGACCAGCACTTAAATCACGCAACGTCTAAAGGCGTAACGTAATCCAAGTAAGCTGAAACCAAGAAATCTAAACCTTTTAAAGAAATAAAAGAGGTGCAGTTTTAAAATAAGGTATAATGAAGAAAAGTGATTTCTTACATACATAGAAAAAGGAACATGAAAATGCAAGTTTATCTTGTTATTGTAAAAAATGTTCGTCTTTTAAAAATTTGGGCAGCACCTCGCCTGTATATTTTGATCCAAAACCACAAATACATGTTAATATACAAAGGCATCCCCAAGCGGGAGCTAGCTCTTCGCCAAACGGCGGATCACAACCACACCATTAATAAAACAAGTATACGATGCCTAATGGCGAAGATCGACACAAAAGATAATAAATAAACCAAGGCATCAACCCAAAAGCGAACAAAAAACCTATCGCTCAAATCTCACATCTACAAGTCTCACTAAGCTTACTATTCATATAAATACTAGTTTTGATTGATGGAGTTGACTAGATACAATAAGAATGATAAGTACAACAATGGGCACGATACAACTGTCCCACCTACCAAAGCAAGTCACCCAAAAGCAAGCTGTGTGCCAACGATGCCGATACCGTTCCATGCGGTCAACCTGCAAGAACTGTGGCACAACGGGGGTGAGTTGCCAACTCGTGAGTAGAAAACATCAACAGGTAGAAATCGAATAAAATAACGATTTCCTAGGTCAATTATATCATAAAGGTAGTATTATGATAACTAGGGTGACCATAAGTAATGAATGTGCCAACAATAAATAAATGCAAGTATGCAAGTGGATGTAATCCGGTAATATAATCAATGCCAGTATGCACGTGGATCTCGTCCACTCGAAACATCATAAAAGCATATGCATGTGAATGTATGAGGATATCAAAGAATGTGTGTCCATCAATGACACAACAAATCATGGAACCTGAGTGTCCAGCATCGACACTTGAAAATATCATGAAACCCGTGTCCAGCATCGACAATTAAATCCACATATCTCAAGCTCCGGCTATCCGGACTGGCCTGTATCCATCTCATGTCTCCAGTCGGTATCCCCCGGATAACCGCTAGGTCCAAATACTATCACCGGTAGGTAGTGGTCCCTCTGCTGGGCTCAACGCCATCATCTGCGACCTTCTCGCCCCGGGGTACCATACCGGGTCCACCATGCACCCGCAGACGGATCCTCCTCCTCCTCGAATCGGGTGTATGATATCGCTCATGAGCCAAGAAAACTCATGGTGGACTATACAAATATCATATCATAAGAAACTTGGTTTTCAAAACAAAACATACTTGCTTTTGAAATAACCCCGGTTCTCAAATTCAGAAATCTCATGAAAACAGCATATCACAATGCGTATAATTATAAAGCATGATGTATGCGACATATAATAGAAATATAAGCATATCTGTATATAATGCAACCTGGGACGGTAATATGCACATATCAAGGGAAAACCGCTCTTTTAAAATGAATCCAGTTTTAAAATATATCCCGCGGTTCCCAATTTCTCCAAGGTCAAATGCAACATCGTATAAAAGTGTATATGCAACTATAGTAAGTAAATTATGCAAAGAGTCATATCATGATGCAGCAATTCTACTGTGTAGTGACATGGTAATTATCGATGATGAAGTGTGTGAGCCGGCAAATCTGTGTAAGTGTGACATACGCATCATCGATAATGGTGCAGGTGTACTAGCACAGGTATATGCAATGCAATGAGAATAACATGAATGTAGCATAAGGTAAATAATCAGCTAAATGCGATAAAGTATACGTATCTTACATGACCGAGTCAGTGAATCTATCAATCGGCCTCCTCAAGTCAAGGGTAAGGATCAATCATCAATAAACTCATCACGTACGGTAACTCATCGTACGGCGTCACTAAACAGTTTGGGATCCCAATAATCTATATAACAAGGAGGGTACGGACCTCACGTCTCGTACGGCTTATCATTCGAGATTCACAGCATTATCCAAATATATACCTATGTTTCATGTCACATCCGTATCAACTCATATCATGGGACCGGCAAAGGTATCAATTATCATATATCGACTCGCATCCGTATACCAACATATCATCAGGTCATCTTATCAATCTAAAGTTGTATATTATCAACCTCATGTTATACCACTATAATCTCCTATTGGTTCTCTTTACAACTACTTATCTATATCTATCATATCATGTCCCCTAAACCCTAAGCTATAGTTTTAAGTCATGGTATAACTTAGCTCTTACTAATTCCTTAACTATATTCCTAACTTTCTAATATGGTTTCTCTAGCCATATCCTATAGTTATCTATACTAGGGTTCCTTAACCGTATTTTATAAATCGGTTTCCATTAAAACTTGCGGGGGTGCTATACGCCATCCACCCGAGTTCCCCCGTAGATATAGATCTACTCACCTTGCTCCTTGCTCGCCGAAGTCGATGATACCATACTCCATCATCTCGGAATCCACGCGAAGGTACCTATAATATCAACACATATCGCAATCCCTATTAAAATTATGTTCGGAAAACAAATACGGCATACGGTGCGCTCATAGGTTAGAACCTATAGCCTACGCATGCAAAACAATCAATCAACCCTTGTTGTTGACGTACAAACGCCCAACAACCAAATACAAATCCAAATATCAAAACCAAGCATTCCAAAATATGGAAAACGTAACCCAAAACACCCCAATGTGCTCCCAGATTTCACCCTAAGCCAAACTATGGAATTTTGCATATAGGGTTGCTCTAGATATCACCTAAAGGACTCACCAACCAAAATTCAGCGCATTTCCTCCCGACATGGCCGCAAATTGCGGCCCATACGAAAAAATCTGAGGCCAGAAAGTAGGGGTAGGGTCTCAGGTTTCAGGGGGTGATTCATGGTTGCCTGCACGTCTCATGGTCAAGGGAACTTTATTTTCAAAGGTCTGGGGTCATCTCAGATCTCTAAATACCATCACTAAATCCACAAAAACCCGATATCAACACATTTAACGTTCGGTTTCTGGGTTCTAAACTCTGTTCCAGGTCATGAATTTGATCCCTAGGGACTTGTACAACCACTACACATCACTAATTCCCCACAATTTCCCAAACCCTTATCTGGGGATTTCTAAGATCACAATTCCACACAAAATCAACCTCTAAACTACACTATTATACAAGGAAACTAAAAACTAAACTAAAGGAAATGAATTATACCTCATGGATGTAGCCAAGCAAAACGCTAGCTCCCCAAATTCCTTAAAATCCAACATTGATGGGTCCAAAGTGTAGAGGGTGAAGAGGGGATCAACTATAATGAAAGGGGTTTAGGCTTTGGATGAAGAATTTGAGATGAATTCATGGGGTGAAGGTGGAGGGAAGCTTGAGGAAGAAGGAGATGAGGAAAAATGGAGAAAACAAATGTGGGGGGTGAGGATATATGGCAGCCCTCTCTCACTCACTCTCTTATTCTCACCCTCTCTCTCTCCCCATTATTACCCTTTTACCCTTTCTTTCCATGTTAAAACCAAAACACATAATACCCCCAAAAAAACATAAGAAATAACATGTAATCAAACGCGACATGATACGGTGCACTAATCATGGAAAACTGTAGAAACACTTATTTGGCCTAATCGCGATTAGTAGTGCACTAATCGGGTTTTATCCAAACTGTATATAATAACTTTTAAAAATGCCAAATCCGATAAATATATTTTTAAATGAATAAAATCATTTTAATTTTAAATTAATTTAAAATTATTGGTATATATTTATACCTTTTTACGAAAAGCCCAATTTCACAAATCGGATAATTTTCGCGAAATATATTATTTTAATATTAAATTCCAAAAATAATATTTTATATTTTCTGAAATGTTACACAAGTTTACGTGCAACATACGCAATATCGGTAATGGTGCAGGTGTCCGAGCAGACAAGATCATAACAGAAAGTAAACAGTAAAAGCAACAATAAGGTATATAAATCTATATTCGAGCCATATAGTTTATCGTATTTAAAATAGCACGAATCGTTGTTTTTTGAAAAGTAGGGGCTACGGTGTTTTTGCGAAAAAACATATCTTTCAAAAATCCGTAGCGTCTTTCGGTTTATCTTTTAAAAATGCCTATGATTCGTTAGTTTTGAAAATTGGTATGACTCAAATCTATTCTAACATCTACCTAAGTAATTAAAAAACTAAACTACGGACCGAGTCGAAAGTGATAAAAAATCTAAAACATTTCGAGTCAATATATCAAATAGTCGGCGATCCAGCCTCATAGCATCATGTATGGTTTAGTCCATTGTACGGCATCCTCGAGTCAAGAGTGCGGATCAATCATCATATATATCTCGTACGGTAAAATCCATCGTACGGCATCCTCAAATCGAGGGTACGGGTCAAATATCATATATATCATAATTCGTACGGTATCATCCATCGTACAATACATAATCAAGGGTACGGATCTAGGGTCACGTACATTCTATTTTATCATCAAGTTACATGTTATCTCATGTTATGTGTAATTCGTCCAACGATCCTTTAATATATATCTTAATGTATACGATGTCTCAAATTCAAATCGTATATAATAATCTCTTGACATCATATCCGATCAAATCGACTCAAAACAATATAACACATCATATCCTCATCTTACACGTATATGTATACTACACACACACACACACACATCATATCAAGCGTCTGTGTGCGCGCGACATTGTAAAACCGATGACTCGCGACTAAGGAACTAAACTAAGAGTAAACCATCCTACAAGTACGCTTAATCTGACCTATAGTCTCCTAGAAACCCTATTTGCTAGGTGTCCAAATCTCACATAGGCATATAATATATATATATATATATATATATATATATAAGTATCCTAATCTACGGTTGCGGGGGTGCTATACGCCATTCATTCGATTTCTCCCGTAGATATACCTCTACTTACCTTCGATACAAAATCCAATATTGACCAATTCTAAGTTCATGTTTTGGGTTTTCTAAACTCAGTTAGTTCCAGAATTATAACACTTGAGGGGTTTGTGGCGTCTACTAAAACTCAATTACACCTCCATAGTTCAAAATATCTCCTAAATCTCAACTTAGAATCTTCCAAGATTACTAATCTTCATTAGATTAACTCTAAACTACTATACGACGTTAAGAAAGCTAATTATTTAACTAAAAGTGTAGGATTTACCTCACGGAGCAACTTAAGAAAAAACACTAGATGATCCAAAGTATTCAAAGCCTCAAATTGATCTTACCATGGGGTTTGTAGTGAGGTAAGGAAAGATTTTTGTGAAGGTGGCATGGTGTTTTGATGGAGATTTGGGGGTGGTTTGTGGTGGTAGAGGAGGTGATGGAAGATGAAGGAGGAGGAGAAGAAGAAATGAAGAAGAGAATTGAGGTGAAGAAAATAAGTAGAATGGCTCAAGTGCTAGAACCTTCCCTCACTTTCTCTCTCTCTCCCTCTTTCACCCATGACACATGTCCCCTGTAACAACTCTGTTTCAGTGTACAGAAAATTGTTTAAAAATTAATTTACAAATGGAGTATTTGCAATCCTGTGTTTGCTATAAGTATTTGAATTGAAATGTTAGCCTAGCACCCTATGTAGAGTTTTGAAGCATCACATGTCTCAAAGTTTAGATTTTTATGGTGCTAAACAAGCATACAAAGGGATCGATCCTAGAAAATTAGGGTTTCGAAATGTAAAGCGAATAAAACTAGGGTTTCGAGACTACAACCTTTGTAGCTCCCTTTCGCTGGACTCTTTGGTCTCTTGGGTGTTGGAAGAAGGTCCTCTTGAAGTCTTCTTGCGTCCACGACGATCCACCCGGAGTTCCTCGTCCAAACTCGCAACTTCGATTATCAAGATGAGAATCGAAGAGAACTCTCTAAACAAGTTTGCTAAACTTGTGTAGAATGATGTTGTGGTTAAAATTCTCACTTCAAAAACCTTTCTTTACGTGTGTTTTACTCACTAGAAGTAACTAGAGAGAAAAATGGTGAAGGAGGAAGAAGATAGAGGCTTTCTTTTAACAAGAGTAGAATGATAACCATTGAAAAGAAATGAAATATATCTATATATATTTTATTTCTTCTCACTACAAACCATGGTTAAATCTTTTTGTTGTTATTTGATTAGGGTTTAAAACATGTAAGGAAAGGTTAATCCAAGGTTAAGGGTAGGTGAGAATGGTTAGGTTAAAGAAGAATGTAGAAGCAATTGAAGAATTATCCTTTCTTTTTTCTATTTTGTTTTAAACCTAAAATCAAATAATAATCCATAGATTTATTCATGGTGTGAGTCTTATATTGCCACCATTTCCATGTGTAAACAACCATGATAGATGGGTGTATGTATGTATGTATGTATGCACATCCATATGTGCAAGAAACTAGAAAGAAAGAAAGAAACACATACATGCATGCATACATCCATCATATTCAAGAAAGGTTTTAAGTGAGAAAACTAATGGTTAAATGATAAATCAACACTTGATTTATCAATCCGGCCATATCACATATAACCCTACCAAAAGCAAACCGCCCGATCAATGTACGGTATCATATACGCGCATTTTAATCGGGTCCATGCGCATATCGCATACGCGCACCACAACGTTTCGCCTGGACTAGGTAACTCCTGTGTGGGACTTTAAGACTCGTCAATACGCCGGCAGAGGGTGATGATCATATCAAGCACCCCCAAGCCGCAAGCGGTCAGCTAAATGTAACGGCCACCCGGGTATTGAGCGATCTGAAGAAAACAAGCGAACCTGCTACAACTCCCGTCGAGCCAACCGGCAACACTACCGTACAGTCCGGTCTCTTCGTCAGATATGCTGCATATCGAGCCTAGGGATGGTCACGTCGACCCTAATAACTCAATAAGTCGTGCCGGTGAATGGTCTATAACAGATCGAGAAACTACTGATAACACTTATCAGCAAATCTCAGCAGCCCTGGCCAGGGACTTACTGATATAACCAGTCGGGCACAGCAGAGCATCAACTCCCAATACCGGGAAAGACGAAACCCCTCCTATCAATCATTGCCTTCGTGTGTCTCAGGACAATACCCAACGGCCACCTGTTTGCACGACTCAGTAGAGCCGTGGTAGGGTGGCAATCAAAGTACAGTGGGAGAACACACAAGACGCTATGACGATCCCGGGTCTACAGACTAACCTGTACCAGTGTCACCTGAGAACTGCTATCCGACGATAGATATAATTCCATATAGGAGTTCTCGGCGAGTCCGTCCAGTGTACCCAGTCACCACTGAGCACCCGTATATGATCTTGATGTCAAACATCGATGAATGTGGGAACATTCATCGCCCATCGTATGGGTCTAGTATCATATACGCTAGTCTACTCTGGTATATCAATGCCCCGTCTCGATATACCTACGACTAGGGACTTTCCAGGATATGCTTATAGACTATAGATGTCCCACTAGTATGATCTCTATCATAATCAGAGCAGTCAAGCCGATATCCTCAGGGCTTTATCAGCATGTATGAATGAATAAAAGCAAGATCAAATCAACATGTCGGCTAAAGAAGAACCAGATAGCATACTATCATGTCGAGCAAGAATGCATACTGAATATATATATACATGTACAGATACATCCACTATCATATAATGGCCTCTAGGGCATACATATATCCAACAATCTCCCACTTGCACTAAGGCCAGTTATTGGCGTATCTTATACCCAACATCTCAAAAAGTCGCTCATGCTGCGGTTGAGGGAGGGCCTTGGTTAATGGATCCGCAACGTTATTCTTTGTGTCTACTCTCCTAATCTTGATCTCGTGGCGATCTACAATCTCCCGGATCAAATGAAAACGCCTCAGGATGTGTCTGGACCGCTGATAGGATCTGGTCTCCTTGGCTAATGCCATAGCCCTATTATTATCACAATACAAAGGTATTGGATCAATAATGGTTGGAACTACTCCTAGCTCCGAGACGAACTTTTTCATCCAGACAGCTTCCTTGGCAGCATCATTTGCAGCAATGTACTCAGCTTCCATCGTAGAGTCTGCAACGGTATCTTGTTTGGAACTCTTCCAACTCACCGCCCCTCCATTGAGGGTAAATACAAACCCAGAGATAGATTTGCTGTCGTCCTTATCGCTCTGGAAGCTCGAATCGGTAAAGGCCTCCATTTGGAGATCTCCATTACCATACACTAAGAACAATTCTTTAGTCCTTCGTAAGTACTTAAGAATGTTCTTCACAGCTGTCCAGTGATTCTCCCCTGGGTTGGATTGATACCTGCTTATAACACTAAGTGCATAAGCTACATCTGTGCGTGTACATAACATCGCATACATTATAGATCCTACTTCTGAAGCATAGGGTATAACACTCATGCGAGCTCTCTCTTCATCGGTCTTTGGACAAGAATCCTTAGAGAGAGTGACCCTATGGCAAGCGGGTAAGGCACCCCGCTTGGAGTCTTCCATACTAAACCATTTTAGGATGGTGTCAATGTACCTGGTTTGGGACAATCCCAATAACCTTTTCGATCTATCCCTATAGATCCTTATGCCCAGAATGTATGTGGCATCACCCAGGTCCTTCATGGAGAACCTCAGTGATAAGAAAGATTTGACCGACTATAGCATAGGAATATCATTTCTATCAGAAGAATGTCATCCACGTACAATACGAGGAATGTGGCAGCTCTCCCTACAGCCTTCTTATAAACACAAGGTTCATCTGGATTTTTGATGAAATTAAACTCTTTAATGACATCATCGAAACAGATGTTCCAACTCCGTGATGCCTGCTTTAACCCATATATGGATTTAAGCAATTTACATGCTTTCCCGCTGCTCCCACTGTCAATGAAGCCCTCTGGCTGATCCATATAAATGCATTCTTCTAAATTTCCATTTAGAAATGCAGTTTTAACGTCCATCTGCCAGATTTCATAGTCGTAGTGAGCAGCAATAGCAAGTAGGATCCGAATGGATTTAAGCATGGTTACGGGAGAAAAAGTCTCATCATAGTCCAAACCTGGTCTTTGACGAAAACCCTTCGCCACAAGTCTTGCCTTATAGGTCTCCACCTGCCCATCTACACCAATCTTTCTTTTAAAGATCTATTTGCACCCCACAGGTTTTACCCCAGGAGGTACAATGTCCAAAGTCCATACTTTGTTGGTGTACATAGACTCCATTTCGGATCTCATGGCATCCAGCCACTCCACAGAGTCTCTACTCGTGATAGCTTGCTGAAAACTGGTAGGATCATCATCATCCATGATACAGTCTTCTCTGTCACCATCAATGAGGAAATCGTAGTACCTCTCCGGTGGGCGAGAAGTCCTACCAGACCTACGGAGTGGCCGAGGTTCTTCAGTTTCTGTTGTAACAGTCGGTTCAACCAAATCGTCATTTGTAGTTTGTGTCTCCAGAACCTCTTCTAGATCCACCACCTTGCCATCATCTTTATCTGTGAAAAACTCCTTTTCCAAGAATGTGGCATACTGAGAAACAAACACTTTTTTTTCCTCTTTGTGGTAGAACAGATATCCATAAGAATTCTTTGGATATCCCACAAAGTAACACATGGCTGACCGTGTCTCGAGTTTGTCCGGATTCTACTTTTTAACATAGGCCGGGCAACCCCAAATCTTAATTCTCTTAAGAGATGGTCTCTTCCCATGCCATATCTCATATGGCGTGGTAGACACGGTTTTGGTTGGAACCCTGTTTAGCAGAAATGCTGTAGTCTCCAATGCATGCCCCCAAAACGAGACTGGTAACTCAGCGTCACTCATCGTGGACCGGACCATATCTAATAGGGTCCTATTCCGTCGTTCTGACACACCGTTGTGCTGTGGTGTGTAAGGAGGAGTGAACTGAGAGAGAATCCCATTCTCTTTTAGGAAGTTTGCAAATTCTGTTCTGAGATACTTACCACCTCGATCTGATCGAAGCATCTTGATACTCAAGCCGGTTTGTTTTTCTACTTCTTATTTATATTCAATGAATTTCTCGAAAGCTTCGGACTTCTGCTTTAATAAAAATACATGACCGAATCTTGAGAAATCGTCAGTGAATGTAATGAAGTATGAAAAACCGCCTCTAGCCTGTGTAGACATTGGCCCACATACATCACTATGTATGAGGCCTAGGAGCTGAGTAGCTCTTTCTCCGTGTCCGGTAAACGGAGTTTTGGTCATTTTACCCTTAATACAAGACTGGCAAGTCGCATAAGATTTAAATTCAAAAGAGTTTAAATATCCATCTTTGTGTAACTTGTTTAGTCTTGTTTCGTTAATATGACCAAGTCTACAGTGCCAAAGAAAAGCTTCATTTAATTCTGATAGTTTTCTTTTATTAGTGTGTTGTATACTGAAAACCGTGTGTTGATTTAGGACATATATTCCGTTATTAAGCATACCATACCCAACCAACATTTGATTCAGGTGAATGTTCATAACATTGTTCTGCAATACAAAATTATATCCTTCATTGTCAAACAAAGAAACGGATATTATATTACATAGCATACTTGGTACAAAATAACATGGATTCAAAACCAAAATACATCCAGATGGCAACCCCAAGTGATACTCTCCCACTGCGACTGTATGTACATTGGAACCATTTCCAACGCCGAGAGTATGGTCACATGTTTTCAAAACCTTGCTATTTCTCAGTCCCTGCATAGAATTGCAAATGTGAGAACATGAACCGGTATCCAATACCCAGGAAGCAGAGTTTATTGAAAAACAGTTTTCTGTCACAAACGCACCTGAAGCAGAAGCATCACCATGCTTCTTCTTGAGACTTAAGTACTCCGTGCAGTTACGCTTCCAATGTCCTGTCTTGTGGCAATGAAAACATTCGCCCTTCCCCGAGTCTCTAGCCTTGGACTTTTCCTTTCCCTTCACCTTTTTAACTCCACTTTTAGGATTGGTGGGTTTCTTCTTTTTCTTTCCCTTGGCCTTAGCTTTCGGGCGAGAAGAAGAAGATTGTCCAACAGTCATAACGGGAGTTCTTGCTGACTTCATACTGCTCTCTGCACTCCTTAACATGTTAAGGAGTTCAGGGAGTTCTTTCTCCATGCCATGCATGTTGAAGTTCACTATGAACTGAGCAAAGGTGGAGGGAAGGGACTGCAGAATAATATCTATATATTGTTCATTGTCCATCGTCCATCCAAGGTCCTCAAGCTCTTCTATAAGAGCTATCATCATCAGAACATGGCCTCCTACTGGTGTGCCAGGGGCCATTCGCATCTGAAATAATTTTTTTGATGCTTCATATCGTAATACGCGGGATTGCTCTCCGTACAACTCTTTTGTATGGAGCAATATACCGTGAATGTCCATATCCTCGTGCTGCTTTTGAAGTGTGTTATCCATCGATACAAGCGCGAGGCATTTTGCCGTGGCACAGTCAGCGTCCCATGTCTTGCGGACTTCAATGTCCGTAACTGAGGATTTTGGACCTGGGACGGGCGGGGCTAAAGCCGTAAGGACATATGATACTTTATCATAAGTCAAGGCGATTTTCAGATTCCTCAGCCAGTCTTTATAGTTGGTCCCATTCAGTTTGTTTTTATCTAGTAGAAGCTTGAGTCCAGTCATGGGTATCTGCCATTAAGAGAGAGAAAAGAATACACTCGGCGAAAGCTCTTGCATAGATCAGATTGGTTATTATCTTGTCTAATCGATATTTCCCACTGCTTTTATCGAGTTTTTCTTTCAAACCTTAAAAAGAAAAACTAGCCAGGATTAATTACAGTCTACAACTTCGCTAACCGTTCAGCCAGGCTAGTGTCGGTACTTGAGGGAGGTTCCCCGTGCTTTCGCACGAACCTAATTAGAGTAAACCTCGTTTTCCCAGAGGCGGAGCCCCGTTAACACCTTTCTAGACACCTAATGAGTTAGCTAATTGTAAACTGTAAAACTCTCCTAGGAGCAACTATTGCCCATAGTGGGATCGGGATCAAACCATCACATGGAAGGTATGCAATCTCATTGCAAATTTCAACTATTGAAATTCCCGATGTGGTTTTTACCCCTAGCACTTATGACCTTAACTAAGGTCAACAAATCATAAGTACCAGTCAAGTTCTACCCGTCATTTCTTGATTAATTAGACCCACTCATATGACCCTTAACTATAGTCAACAAAGTCATAAAAATGTCCTAATTAATCTTCATCATATTCAATGTAGGAAGACATCACTTAGCTACCGTACACTACGCCTTAACCATAGTCAACAAACGTAGCACGAATACTAAGTACTCTACTTCCTAAAATGACGGAGGGTTGCGGATGATTTTTAAGAAAATCTTTAACGCTTTGAACTTGATATCGTTGTAGAATCAAATGGTTTTCAAAAGGAGTAGCTTAAGCTCCGCAGTTTTGAAATATAGCTTTTTCATAAATAGCCGAGTGGTTTTCAAATCCGATTATACAACATCTTTTTAAGTTTATTTTCTTTACATTAATCACATTAATGTAATCCCATCATTTAAGTCCTTAAGCCAATCACAGAAAAGAAACGAAAATAACACGTACGCTTATGCCATCCGCATTCGCCGCAATGTTCCGTTATGCACCGTTAGGTTACTTAACAAACGGCATACCGGGACAGGACTAGCGCGGGTGTAAAACATAAGCAACGTCTACTATATATCATATATATAATATGTCATTCGTCTCAGATATCACCGAACACAGGCAGCAGAAACATAGATATAAAGTGGGATATACTAGGACGTCCGTATTTAGTATTTAGCCAGAATAGAAAATACGGATTCCACAGTCGCGATGAATAGCCAAGCCCACACCCTGGACCCCTACGAGAGCCGCAAGTGACCCTACCAATTCTGGAGTTTAGGAGACCCGGTCTCAACTCCTCGAGATGTCCTCCCTCTGAACCCCAGAACCCGGTCACCTGTGCTCCCCTCCTTGGGTCCATCCTAATGCGGAAAAGTAAATAATATACAACACTGGTGACACAACCTCAACCCGGAAGTGCCCCAAATAAAAGAATATTACATTACATTTGAATTTACATGAATGAAAATATAAAACTCTCATCTCACAAAAAAAACCCTCGGCTATTCAATCGCGACAATCCTGCACATCATATCTCAGCAACACATAACATCTCATATTATCAACGTAAGTCAGTATGCATACCCCAATTGTCGTTGATGTATAGCAACGAAACCGGTGATATTGCACATACTACACTTACGGTCACAGAAAAGAAAGTGTAAAACTACAATATTTGGAATCCACATTCTCTTTAGACATCATAAATGCGAAATATCATATATTTCGTATTTCATGCCTAAACTATATGAATTCCACATATTGTATCACATTCCAGATAAACAGACAGTATTAAAGTTTTTGAACGAACGATCAAGTACCCAAGATTCACTAAAGCTCAACACTTGAGCAGGGTTCAAAAATCCGGAGTGTGACACAGTAGTAGCGGTCCATCCGTAGAAGAGTCAAGCCAACGCCTCACATGTGGCACGCCGTACTGCCCCAAACCCTAAGGTTCAAAGGGCAATTCAAGACGGTCACATAATCGAGTTAAGCTTTGTTGTCTTCTAGAGGGACCACCACAAAAAGACTTGCACGTATCTCCAAAGTATTTAAACCCCGTGAATAGTTAGCAAATGATACTCGTTCAAACACTTCAATACTTTCTAATTTAACCGGAAAAGCAAGGAAATGAAAATTCCGATCGAATATACGCGTCCAAAGCCATCTCCAGAAAATACAGTGCTATTTTCATATTAAACATACCTAAAACACTGTACAAGCAGTTCTAAGAATTACAGTAGAAATTTCATGCAATGATACCTTTGTACGGCCGCGGAACCGGGACCTAAGCCAGTAAAAGCGGCGGTTCCACGGCAGTTTACACTGTTCAGGTCATCGAATTTCACTGTTATTCTTAGAATTTCCTGCTGTATTTTTAAAGTATTTTTAGTTCGGAAAAATGTCAGATTTCAAAAATTGTCCAGAGAAGGCTTCGAAATGTCGTATTTTTGTCCGATCAGGATTTTTACTTCGTAAAAGCGTCGCCTAATGTTCTAGGTCGGCTCTGATACCAATGAGGGGTTTGCCTAGAACCCTATGTAGAGTTTTGAAGCATCAAATGTCTCAAAGTTTAGATTTTTATGGTGCTAAACAAGCATACAAAGGAATCGATCCTAGAAAATTAGGGTTTTGAAATGTAAAGCGAATAAAACTAGGGTTTCGAGACTACAACCTTTGTAGCTCCCTTTCGCGGGACTCTTTGGTCTCTTGGGTGTTGGAAGAAGGTCCTCTTGAAGTCTTCTTGCGTCCACGACGATCCACCCGGAGTTCCTCATCCAAGCTCGCAACTTCGATTATCAAGATGAGAATCGAAGAGAACTCTCTAAACAAGTTGGCTAAACTTGTGTAAAATGATGTTGTGGTTAAGATTCTCACTTCAAAAACCTTTCTTTATGTGTGTTTTACTCACTAGAAGAAACTAGAGAGCAAAATGGTGAAGGAGGAAGAAGATGGAGGCTTTCTTTTAACAAGAGTAGAATGATAACCATTGAAAAGAAATGAAATATATCTATATATATTTTATTTCTTCTCACTACAAACCATGGTTAAATCTTTTTGTTGTTATTTGATTAGGGTTTAAAACATGTAAGGAAAGGTTAATCCAAGGTTAAGGGTAGGTGAGAAAGGTTAGGTTAAAGAAGAATATAGAAGCAAGTGAAGAATTATCCTTTCCTTTTTCTATTTTGTTTTAAACCTAAAATCAAATAATAATCCATTGATTTATCCATGGTGTGAGTCTTATATTGCCACCATTTCCATGTGTAAACAACCATGATAGATGGGTGTATGTATGTATGTATGTATGCACATCCATATGTGCATGAAACTAGAAAGAAAGAAAGAAACACATTCATGCATGCATACATCCATCATATTCAAGAAAGGTTTTAAGTGAGAAAACTAATGGTTAAATGATAAATCAACACCTGATTTATCAATCCGGCCATATCACATATGACCCTACCAAAAGCAAGCTGCCCGATCAATGTACGGTATCATATACGCGCATTTTAATCGGGTCCATGCGCATATCGCATATGCGCACTACAACGTTTCGCCTGGACTAGGTAACTTGTGTGGGACTCTAAGACTCGTCAATACACCGGCAGAGGGTGATGATCATATCAGGCACCCCCAAGCCGCAAGCGGTTAGCTAAACTTAACGGCTACCCGGGTATGAGCGATCAGAAGAAAACAAACGAACCTGCTACAACTCCCGTCGAGCCAACCGGCAACACTACCGTACAGTCCGGTCTCTTCGTCAGATATGCTGCATATCGAGCCTAGGGATGGTCACGTCGACCCCAATAACTCAATAAGTCTTGCCGGTGAATGGTCTATAACAGATCGAGAAACTACTGATAACACTTATCAGCAAATCTCAGCAGCCCTGGCCAGGGACTTACTGATATAACCAGTCGGGTACAGCACAGCATCAACTCCCAATACCGGGAGAGACGAAACCCCTCCTATCGTTCATTTCCTTCGTGTGTCTCGGCACTGTACCCAACGGCCACCTGTTTGCACGACTCAGTAGAGCCGTGGTAGGGTGGCAATCAAAGTACAGTGGGAGAACACACAAGACTCTATGACGATCTCTGGTCTACAGACTAACCAGTACCATTGTCACCTGAGAACTGCTATCCGACGATAGATATAATTCCATATATGAGTTCTCGGTGAGTCCGTCCAGTGTAACCAGTCACCACTGAGCACCCGTATATGATCTTGATGTCAAACATCGATGAATATGGGAACATTCATCGCCCATCGTATGGGTCGAGTATCATATACGCTAGTCTACTCTGGTATATCAATGCCCGGTCTCGATATACCTACGACTAGGGACTTTCCAGGATATGCTTATAGACTACAGATGTCCCACTAGTATGATCTCTATCATAATCAGAGCAGTCAAGCCGATATCCTCAGGGCTTTATCAACATGTATGAATGAATAAAAGCATGATCAAATCAACATGTCAGATAAAGAAGAACCAGATAGCATACTATCATGTCGAGCAAGAATGCATACTGAATATATATATATATATATATATATATATATACATGTATAGATACATCCACTATCATATAATGGCCTCTAGGGCATACATATATCCAACATGAATTGCTTTTGAACAGCAAGAAACAATGTGTAGCTCATTGGTAAAGCCTTGCACTTCTATGACATAACCCCTGTGTTTGAATCCCTCCGGCCACGTATATTTTATTGTTGATTTTCTTTTAAACTTTTCGAAGTTCAAAAGTTTACACGTGCAAAACACATAAAATGAAAAGTCACAAAGTAAACAAACTTGTGGGAAATGATATACCAAGCGACATGGACACGTGGCAGAGATCCACACCCCAAGCACCGGATTTGGAACGGTGAGATTACCTATGGGGCCGGGGCCGCCAGGCACCCCCGTAGGTAATGCTCTGGAATTTTTCCCCTGGCACCCTTTGGGCTACCCCACTACCCCCATGTTATTTAATTTCTCTGCAATTATCCATAGAGTGATAATTCTTCTCTAAATACCATTTTTAATGCACATTTTTAATTCACAATTCATTAACCTAAACCCTAATTTTTCCTATAAATACCACACTATATTTCACCCCCTCCTCATTCAGAAATCTCATACCAAAACTCCCTAAAAATTCTAAGTCTAAAAAAGTTGTACAGGTGGAGTTAGCAAAGGTTAAAGTTCCGGCGATGTTTCGGGAAGAATCTGGCGACGAAACAACTCTCCGACGACTTCTTAAGTTCACAGTACCTCTTCCCTTTCTTTCTAATCTGAAAGATCCCTCTTTCCCCATTCTCTTCTATTAAAACGAATTCATTCTTCAAAACTAGTCGGAAGCGGAGTTAATCCGACTTTCGATTCTATTTTAACTAAAAAAATTAATCTTTAGAAAAAATTCACCATCTTTTTGTATATTGTTTAGCAATCATAAAAAAACACATTAGAACAAGTTTCATCTCAAAATAATATGTATTGCAACTTCTATTTCAATTTTACGGTAAAATACCAGCATGTTTACATACGACATTGCTTATTCATTTTTACCCATATTACCTTTAGAAAACTTATGAGGTAATGACCTTTCTCATCACAACACACATTTTTGACATAGCACGATAACTTTTGGAACATTAGTGTCACGACCCAAAATTTGGCCCGTAACCGGCACTTAAACTACGTAACGTCTACAGGCGTAGGCAGCGTAAGTAAGCCGAAACCCAGAGATCTAAACCACCCAAAACTGGATAAAAGGAGAAAACATAGTTTTAAACGTTTAGAAAATCACAAGTAAAAACTTTAACTCTAGTTTTCTTTCATGAAAATTTCGGCAGCACCTCCTTTGTAAAAACTAGCCCCGAAAACGGGTACAACACAGATAATATATAAAGCATCCCAAACGGGAGCAATCACTCCCAACGGCGGAGACAACCACCACAAGATATAAATACGACGCCGAAACGAAGAATATAAAAGAAAACTGCAATAAGAAATAACTTTCCAACATAACCGGCTCACACGAGCACGACATCCAAAGTCACCAAAATATACAACACAGAATCCTCACAAGTCGTCTCTAAGTCCTATACAAACAGTGGTAGATGGAGAATACTAGATCCAACAAAACGATATACAATATACAAGCAGATAACCGCGAACCCACCTAAAAGCAAATGTCTCACTGCCTAACGTAGCGGTATCCGCAAAAGTAGAGATGATAAGATGCCCTGCCGTGATTACTCTGAGGGTAAGTCCTGCAAAATACTGTGGCACAATGGGGGTGAGTTGCCAACTCTTGAATAGTAAATAACAACATACTGAAATCGCAAATATGCACTAACAACAATGATCAATAGCATGTAAGCTGGTAGCATGAGTATGACAATATGAATATGCGACTATCATGATCAGGGTACACCACCAGGTACTATATCTACATGAATAAGTGCATATCAACTGAGTACTTAGTGCGTGATAATAAATAATCTCATGCACAAATCATATGCATGGAAAAACACGGTGTAACTCAACAACACCCAAATCCCAAAATACTGAAATCGGCCCTCAGATCGGCCCTCAAATCCTGTAAGTCTCATGGAACCTGAGTGTTAAACATCGACACTCTAAAACATCATGAAAAACCAGTGTCTAACATCGACACGTAAATACTCGTATCCATACGTTCCTCGAAACCCAAGTATCCCACTTCGACACTTGTGTTCCACGTATCGGTCTTTCTGATATCCATACGTTCCTCGAAACCCAAGTATCCCATCTCGACACTTGTGTTCCACATATCGGTCTCCAAAAATCCATATCTCTCTCGGAATATAAGTGTCTAACATCGACACTTGAAATTCCCATATCGCATGAAAACATACCTCAAATGCGTAAATCCATGTAAAATAGCATCTGCAACATTAAACATCAATATGAGCATATCACGGGAAAAGTCCGCTATTTAAATGCGTCAAGTCATTAAATATATTTTGGCGGTTCCCAAAATCCAAATCCAAAATACATATATATACAGCGTCCCATTCCACCGATATATATGTTATAAAAAACTGATAATGTAGCAATAGCAAAGTATATGTGCGAGCATGTAGGTATAGTATGGCATATATATGAGCATATAGGTATACAGGTATGCTATATGTTATATACGTTGTCGCACAAGTATAACTGTTTCAATGTCGCTAACCAATAGCAAGGTATATCAATGAGCATTTGTGTTGTGCGTATCATGGCAATTACCGACAGTGTGTGTGTAGCATATCATTTGTGCTCGGGCAACATGGACTGTCAATAATAGTACAGTGTACAATATATATACAGTATCAGGCACAACAAGTAACTATACGCAATGTGAATTATGCAATATCTCTATATAAGCACATAAACATACGGCTAATATCATATCATATCTAGCCCCGACATTTAGCGCCATACGGGCGATTTCCCCGTAGATGTTAAATCTACTCACCGATGGTCTCGAGCTATGAAAATCTGACCACCTGCTTCCCTTTGTTCGCAGTGTCCGAAGTCCCAGCTTGCGACGCTATAATTTCACAAACACACAAATAGTGCAAACATCTTAGAATCGACTAATATAACGTAAAACTACGTTTCAAATAATGCACCAATACTAAACTAACTCACTAGTGTCCGTTTAGTGGCTAACGTGCGTCACGTTACCACAAAACCTACCCAAGCACAGTAGCTGCACCAGATCACGATTCGTGTCGTAAAACGTAACACGCGGACTCAAAACACTAGATTATAGGTATACGATCCCAGATTTTGCATACTGTAAATACTAAAAAAGTAAACAGTACCAAACACCCCTAACCAACAGCAGACAACTACCCACAAAAACTAAACCCTAGCACCTCCCTACGTCGCCGGCGTCGCCGGAATTCTTCCTAGGGTCGCCGGCCGAAGGCCGGTGGGGTGGGTCTCATGCCTCAGGTGGTGCTCCAGGGTCACTAATACATCACTACAAATTTGTTTAATTTTTCTGTAAAAATCCTAGGTCACAGCAGTTCACAGAGGCTTTAAAAGACACTAAAAACCCGATATTGCACTAATCGATATTTAAAGTGTTCTAAACCAAAATCAACGAACTGCACAACATAAAAACTCCTATTTAACAGTGTATGGACTATACCTATCAACTTTAGCTCACAAGATCCAAGCTTTCCTAGCTCCAAGTGATCCAAGAGCAAAAATCAAGACTTTTGGTATTTTTGCGATATGTTTTGGGATTTTGTGGATTTATTGTGCTAGAATTGGTTGCAAGAATGGAAAGGAATGATCAAGGGTAGTAGGGAGAGGGAGGAGCTCGGCCATGTGAGGTGAATGGAGAATTGTGGAGTGTTCTAGCTCATTTTAGTGATAAATGCACATAAATGCATTCACATACACATTCATGCATCTCTTTATTCTTTTCTTTTCTTTATGTTTAAACTTAATCCCTAGTCCACACAATGAACCTAGATAAAGTGAGAAGGTTTTGGTTTAACTCAAACTTAATTGAAGAAAAGTTCACTTAAAAGAAATTTCCCAAAATTTAAATACCGCATTAAAATAATATTAAAAATTGGGAAAAATTCTAATTGAACCAAAACGCCCCATATACTCCCAAAGCTTGCGCACTAGCTTTATTTTAGCTAAACTATGTGTTGACAAGTCTATATAGTCGTTTGAACACAGTCGGGTTAAAACGGAAAATACCGACAATTTAACCCTAAAACGGAAAAATTCGCAAAACGATTTCTAAAACGTTACAATTAGTTTGTGGGAAAATACGAGTTTACATTTAAATACTATAAACATTCAAAAACCGTTTTCTTTAAAAGTGTATTATTTAATTCCTTACAAATACGCCTCTACAAACCATTTTGGGGAACCCCGGTCGGGATGGCGCGCGTTATCGCATATTCTCGGGCCTAGTAGAGCGAGATGAAGACCTCCTCACGGAGCATTCGATCTCGATGTAATTTTTAATGCAATTTTAAAGAAAAATGTGATTTCTATTTAATAAATAAGTTCTATTTTTTATTAATATATTTATATATATATATGTATATAAATATTATTAAAATATCTACTTTAAGTATACAATATATATTCCATATTTTCTAAATCAAAGGAATCACAAATTTCATGAAACTACCATTACAACTCAATACAATTCCAATATTACACTAAAATATCATATACATTGAAATCTAGGTTATATCCACTAGAATATTTCAGTTTATAAAAATTACATATATGAAAACCCTAAAGACGATATTTAAATACTTGAGGTGTATTTTGAAAATATATCAAAACTATTTTTCATAAAATCCCCTCAAGTTATATCAATTTACAATAAGGACCCTAGTAAACATAGGTTTAAGCGGGACCAGTTCTCTTGAGTTTCAGGGAGCCGGAGAATATGGGTGCTTGCTTATCTAAGGTAGAAAACCAAAAAAACCGTGTTTTCAATACGGTAATTGTCTTGGAAAATGACACAAATCCTGCCGTTCATGTGCAGCAGTTTCCGATAACATCAAAACTAATTCAGGACTTCAACTCCTTCTAAAAGGTTTGACTCAGTCTGAGTCTCAGTCTAATATGAAATCAATCTGTCTTGAATTCAATTCAAGTATAACTACAATATAACATGAATCCATTTTTACCAGAATTCAATCTATATCAACATGACTCGACTGAACCAAACCATGAATATACGCTGATTATATGACTATCCATTTATATCCATTCTGTTTACATGATATCATGGTTTCGACAAGTCTTCCATCTATAAAACAAAACAATACAATCAATACAAAAGACATTACGGGGTTTTAAAGGGACAGACTGGTAGGAAATGTGTTAGAAGTGGCACGAGACGGTCACTTTAATACACTTAACCTGAATATCCATTATTGTTGTACCGTGGCTTAACGGTTCCTTGTGCTCCGTATACCTTAGTCTCCGGAATAATGAGACTCCTCTCGTATACACTGGAATATTATGTACCAAGCTATAAACACCTGCGTTAACATAACAAACTCACCCGTAATATTCCCATATCTGTCTATTCATCTGTCTATTCTTACCTGTTTTTGGGACATACCGAGCGATTCTTCGCTGACGACATTCCTTCTCTTCTTTCTTTGGAATGTTGTCAGTGTTAGTTATATGTATGTCCAAGAGGCCATTATTGTACATGATTGTATATTATAGTGGATGCTAGGACATATATAGAGATGACTTTCTTGCTCAATATGATAGTATGCTATCTGGTTGCTCTTTATCTTAACATGTACACTTGTATCATTATACTGTCTCTCCGTTACATGTTGATAAAGCCCTTAGGATGTGTACTTGACTACCAGGACTATGATTCAGATCATAATAGTGGGGCCAGGGTAGTCCACAAGTTCATCCTTTAATTGTTCCTAGTCGAGAGAGTATCGAGACAGGGCATCGATATTCCAGAGTAGACTAGTGTGTACGTTTCTTGACCATGTATAGGGCGATGGTTTATCCTACAGCCATTGATGTTTGACATCAATGGTCGTACACAAGTGCTCATTAGAGAATGGGTACACCGAACTGGACTCACCGAGAACTCCTAGATAGTATTATACTTATCGTCAGATAGCTGTTCTATGGTGACACTGGTATAGGTTAGTATGTATACCCGAGATCGTCATAGAGTCTTGTGTGATTCCTACCGTGCTTTGATTTCCTCCCTACCACGCTCATGAGAGCGTGCAAACAGGTGGATTTGGGGTACTGTCCGGAGTCACATGGAGGAAATGAGTGATAGGAGGGGTTTCGTCTCTCCCGGTATTTGGGGTTGATGTTGCGCTATGCTCGATTGGCTATAACAGGAAGTCCCTGGCCAGGGCTAATGATGAGATTTACTGCTAAGTGTTATCAGTAGTTTCTCGACCCATTATGTGCCTCACATCAGCATCACTTATCAAGTTATTGGGGTCTGATGTTTACAACCCCCAGACTCGATATGCGACATATCAGACGAAGAGACCGGACTGTACGGTAGTGTTACTTACTGGATTCACAGGAGTATGGAAAATCTTGCTTATTGATCATCTGATCGCTAAATACCTGGGTAGCCGTTACGTCCAGCTAGTACCGCTGACGGCTTGTGGATGACTGATATGATCATTACCTACTGCTGGCGTATTGACGAGTTTTTAGTGTCCTACACAGAGGTTTCCTAGCTCAATCGAAATGAAGTAGGGCACATATGTGATATGTGTGGGACCGAGATTAATATGTGTATGTGATACCGTATTCTAATCTCGCGATATAGGTTGTATGAGATATAACGGATTATTAAATCAAGTGTTGATTCGATAATTTTTTGTATGTATATTTGATATACATATAAATGATATTAGTCGGTAGTATGAGATATAGCCGGATTATTAAATCAAATGTTGATTTAATAATTTAAAATTTAATTATATATTTGATATATTAATATATATTAACTAATATTAGCTCACTTAAGAATTTCTTTTCTACTTATACATTTAAATATTTATATGATATATATTAATGTATTTATATTTTGTGTCTTGCTAGATGATACATTGGGCTTGGGTGTATGAGACTCATACCTAACTAAAGATAATTTGGGTGATTAATTATTAAAGGAAAATCAAAATTAGGTGGAAATTAGCATGGTTATGATGCTTGTGGTAACATGTAGAAGCCTTGACTTAAGTCCACTAATTTTGTTTTACTCTAGATATTTATTAACCCAACCATTATCTTTAGCCATGGTTAACTCTCTACAAGTAATATATGAGATATTTTTTCACACGATGGTTCATAACTTGAGCTTCTTCTTCATCTCATTTTTCTTCTCTTGATTCCTAGTGAGGTGAAAAAGAAAAAGAGAAAAATAATTCTAAGGTGAGCAAAATTCCTACGTCATCAATCTATACAAAACTAGCCATTTAGTATTGGTTGTTTTCATCACTAATCCATCAATTAGTGAAGAGCTAGCTTGAGTTAGAGATTCTTCGATTTAGATCATCTTCGGCCTCGAAGATCATTAAGCAAGTTTGTTCCTTTCGCCTAGTGTAGCCTAAGAACAGTTCGGGTGAAAGCTACTTGGAGATAAGAGACTACTACAAGGAGCTTTAGAAGTGAAGGACCGGTCTACAAATGTTGTATTCCTTGTTCACTTAGTGTAAAGTTGTTTACATGCTTTAAAAACGCTAATTTTCTTGTTAGATTCTTGGTTCGGGTTGCTTAGCACTTTAGATTTTTTGAAATTGCATACTTGATGCTTGCCAAAACCTAGAGAGGGTGCTAAGAGAACCCAGCTGTGGTATCAGAAACAAGCTAGAGCATTAGGAGTGGCCTAGACGACGTTAAAGTGTTCGATAGAACATCGAAACCCAAACTTTTCCCACTCTCTGGAAAAAATTTCAAATGTTGGATTTCTCCAGATTAAAAATTACCAGAAAATTATGCAGGGTTTTGTATGGATCCCTAAGAAAAATGATGGCCCAACTCGACCAAACGGCCGCGCAACCCGGCCAAACTATGGGTTTAGCCGTGGTTCCGCGGCGCCGTTGGTGAGGCAAGGAACGTGCCTTCTTGTGATGATCCATAAGTACTTTTGGAACATTCTGGGAATTTTTAAGTGTGACTCAAGTGTTGAGACATCTGGGAATTTTTGGAGTTTGATGAATCGATCGAAATGTTTAAAATCGTCTAGATATCTGTGATTTGTGATACAATATTTGGAATCCACAATAATTAGTTTTGTGTAAACTAATTAGTGTTTTGTAAATCTAGTAATTTAGTCTCATTGATCGGTTGCCACGGGGTTTTGATTCGGATCAAAACTCCGTCGCAATCTCGTACAGTATGTGAACACTTGCCGGGTAACACGGATAGATAGCCACGCCCCATCGCCTCGACTAAGTGACTGTAGGAGAACCCCGTTGCCAAAAGCATCTGCTCGGGTGCTCGCGGCCGCGGTGTTCCGCCTAAATGCTCATCGTCGACGGCATTGTGGGTGCGGCTGTCTACTAATGTTTCCGACGAGCATTCGATCGGTTGTCGGAAATCTTGTTGAATAGCCCGACTGGACATTGAACAGTATTTTTAATTTGAGACTAAAATGCCTGGTTTATAACGTTAGGCATGAAATTCGAAACATATGATATTCCGGGTTTATGATGTCTAAGCAATTTATATGGTTAGGCATGAAATCCGAATTATGTGATATTTCGGATTTATGATGTCTAAGGATGTTGCGGATTTTAATTATTGTAGTTTTCATTTTCTTTTCTGCGACCGTAAGTGTAATATGTGGTGTATCGCCGGTTTCATTGCTATACGTCAATGACAATTGGGATACGCATATTTACTTACGTTGATGACATGTGATATTATGTGTTGCTGTGACATGTTATATTAGATCGTCGTGTTTGAATAGACGGGGGTTTTTGCGCGAGATAGACTTTTTCATTTTCATTCATGTAAAAATTTGTATGTAATATATTCTTTTATTAAGACAGCTCCGGGTTGAGGATTATGTCACCATTGATGTATATTTATTTACTTTTCCGCATTAGGATAGACCCAAGGCGGGGAGCACAAGTAATCGAGTTCTAGAGTCCAGTGGGAGACCATCTCGAAGAGTCGAGACCGGGTCTCCTAACTCTTGAATTGGCAGGGTTGCTTGCCGCTCTCGTAGGGGTCTAGGGATGTGGGTTTGGCTATTCATCACGACCGTGAAATCCGTGTTTTTTACTGGCTTGATTTAAAACACAGACCTCCAAGTATATCCTATATTTCATATGTTGACTTCTGCTGCAATGTTCTGTGATGAGATCGTATAACTAAGCGAGACGAATGCTTTATATTATATATATGATATATAATAAACGTTTCTTATATTTTTCATATGCGCTAATCCTGCCCCCGCTCTGCCGTTAGTTTACTAACCTAACGGTGCATGATGGGACCCCGTGACGAATGCAGAAGGCATAAGCATACTTTGTATTTTCGTTTCTTTATCTGTGATGCTTAGAAAGCATAAATGATGAGACATCATTAATGAGATTAATGAAAAGGAAAGAAACCTAAAGATGTTGTGGAATCAAATTTTCAAAAAGGTAGTTCTAGTTCTTGCTTTGCATAGCGGTATTTCTTGATGAATATCCAGCACCTCATCCGATGAGGAAAGAGCCTATATCCCATCACCGGGAGTGACCTCTTTAGAAAAAGCTAGTAGATGCTACACCCACTAGGTTTATTTTGAAAAAATCAATTTTAAAAGCTGAGCTTAAACCACTCCTTTTCTAAATCACTCGATTCTACAACGATATCAATTTCAAAACGCAAAAGGTTTTCATAAAAACCTATCGTAGCCCTCCGTCATTTCAGATAAGTACTATTTAGTATTCGTTCCACGTTTGTTGGCTGCGTCAAGGCGTAGTTTGCGGTAGCTAATTAGTGCTTATCTGCAGCATGTGATGCGATTGGATTAGGGTAGTCGTGCGACTTTGTTAGCCTGCGTCAAGGGTCGTGCGGGTGGGTTTAATTCAATCACGAAATGTACGGGTTGAACTTGACTAGCGGACTATGATTTTTTGGCCTGCGTCAAGGTCATAGGACGCTAGGGGCAAAACATTATCGGGAATTTCAAGTGTTGAAATTTGCAATGAGATTGCATACCTTCTATGGTATAGTTGGATCGCGATACCCACTGCGAGTAAGAGTTACTCCTTGGAGAGTTTTGCACTTTACAATTAGCTAATCCAGTAGGTGTCTAGAAAGGTGTCAACGGGGTTATGCTTCTGGGAAAATAAGATTTATTTTAATTAGGTCCGTACGAAAGCACGGGAAACCTCGCTCAAAGTACCGACGCTGACCCGACTGAACGGTTAGCGAACTTATAGGGTTTAATTAATCCCGGCTAGTCTTACTTTTTAGGGTTTGAAGGAAGATTTGATAAAAACAGTGGGAGCCATCATGATTAGAAAAAATAATAACCAATCTAATCTTGCAAGAGCGCACGCAGTGTTTTCTTCTCTCTCTCTCCTGGTAGCGACCGTGACATGCCTTAATCAAGATAATAATATAGATGTATTGACCGAACCCGCTTGTTATACTGAGCAGGGGAACGTTGGTTCCGCTCTTCCTTATAATTGTTATAAGTCTGAGCAGGAAATAGGGGAATATCCGGATTCCCACGCGACCCGAACGAGGAATGAGCTTGTTGATGCATCTTCTTTGGATGTGTTCATTACCGAGAATTGTTTCTCAGTACTCTCTATGTCCTCGGTATTAGATACCGGATCAAGATCCCATATTTGTAATATGTTACATGGGCTAAAGAAAGATAGAGAACTGGAAAAAGATGTTCATTCTCTAAAAGTAGGGAAGGCTGCAAATGTTGCAGCCAAAGCAGTTGGTGAAAATCACCTTGTATTACCAAATGGGAATACATTGATCTTGAACGGCTTTTATTACGTACCATCTATGATATGCAATTGATATCAATTTCTTTATTAGATAAAGAAGGATATAACTTTGTAGTAGAGAAAAATGTTATGAACTTTTTCCTAAATCAAATGTTGATTGTGTTTGGTATGTTATGTAACGGTTTATACGTTCTGAATCAAAGTACAGTTCTTAACGTACAGAACACACATAAGAGGAAAAGTTTAGAAATGAACGAATCCTTCTTGTGGCATTGTAGACTAGGTCATATCAATGCGACACAACTAGCTAGGTTACATAAGGATGGATATTTGAACATGTTTGAATTTACATCTTATGAAATTTGCCAGTCATGTCTCAAAGGTAAAATGACCAAAACTCCGTTTACTGGATACGGAGAAAGATCTACTGAACTCTTAGGACTGATACATAGTGATGTATGCGGTCCTATGTCTACACATGCCAGGAATGGTTCCTCGTAATTCATTACATTCACCGATGATCTCTCAAGATTCGAACATGTGTCCCTGTTGAAACACAAATCTGAAGCTTTGAATAAATTCACGGAATATAAGTGCGAAGTAGAGAACCAAACGCGTAAAATTATTAAAATCCTTCAATCTGATTGGGGACGAAACTACTTAAGCACGGAATTCTTGGATTACTTAAAAGAAAATGGGATTCTCTCTCAGCTTACTCCTCCGTATACACCACAGCACAACGGTGTATCAGATCGGAGGAATCGAACCGAATTAGATATGGAGCGCTCTATAATGAGTACAGCTGAGTTGCCTATTTCCTTTTGGAGTTATGCACTTGAGACAGCCACAAACCTATTGAGCAGAGTTCCAACCAAATCATTGCCTATGACTCCATACGAGATATGGAATGGGAAGAGACCATCTCTTAAACGAGTTAAGATATGGGATTGTCTAGCCTATGTTGAAAAGCAAAATCCGGACTAGCTCGAGGCAAGGTCAGTTCTGTGCAAGTTTGTAGGATATCCCAAGCATTCACGAGGGTATATCTTCTACTACACCAAGGAGCAAAAGTTGTCTGTTTCTCGGAATGCCACCTTTTTAGAAAAGGAATTTCTTATGAAAGAAATTAGTGGTCATGTGGTACAACTGGAAAAAGTTCAAGCTACAAAAACTACAGCCGATGATTTGGTGGAGCCGAAGGATTCAATAGTCCCCAACGAACCTCAGCCACTCCGAAGATCTAGTAGGGTTCCTCATCTGCCTGAGAGATACTACGGTTTTCTCATTCACGGTGGGAGCGAAGATTGCGTCATCGAAGATGATGTCCTAACTAGTTTCGAGCAGGCCATCATAAGTGGGGACTCTGTGAAATGGCTGGAAGCAATGTTTTCTGAGATGGAATTCATGTACACCAACAAAGTATGGACTTTCGAAGTTGCTCCTGAAGGGGTAAAACCCATCGGGAGCAGGTAGATCTTGAGAAGATTCTTGGTGTAGATAGAAAAGTTGAGACTTTCAAAGCTAGAATTGTAGCAAAAGGTTTTCGTCAACGACCAGGTGTGGATTATGATGAAACCTTTTCTCTAGTGGCTATGCTTAAGTCCATCAGGATCCTACTAGCCATTGCTGTATACCATGGCTACGAAATCTGCCAGTTGGACGTCAAGACCGCTTTTCTAAATGGTGATTTAGAAGAGAGCATGTACATGACACAGCCAGAGGGCTTCGTAGATAGTGGGAGCCGCGGAAAGGTGTGCAAGCTGCTTAAATCAATATACGGATTAAAGCAGGCATCACAGAGTTGGAACATCTATTTTGATGTGGCAGTTAAACAGTTTGACTTCATCAAAAACGTAGATGAACCTCGTATATACAAGAAGGTTGTAGAGAGTAAGGTTGTCTTCCTCGTATTGTACGTGGATGACATACTCTTTATAGGAAATGATGTTCCTATGCTACACTCGGTCAAGCTCTACTTATCACAGTTTCTCCATGAAAGATCTTGGTGATGCCTCCTACATCTAGGGATTAAGATCGATAGAGATAGATCTAAGAGGATGTATCATGCTCACTAGGTGTATTGAGTAAGTGTCAATCAGATCCTCTGGAGAAACACTGGACATCTGTGAAGAACATTCTTAAGTACTTGAGAAGGAATAAAGAAATGTTCTTGGTGTATGGTATCGGTTAACTCCATGTCGAGTCCTTTAGCGACTCGAGCTTCCAGAGTGATAAGGTCGACTGAAATTCAGTCTCGGGTTTTGTCTTTACCCTTAGTTGAGGGACGGTATCTTGGAAGAGTTCCAAGCTAGATACCGTAGAAGACTCGACGATAAAGGCTGAATACATCGCTACCAATGATGCTCCAAAAGAGACTGTCTCGATAAACAAGTTCATGAGATGAACTTGGGGAGGTTCCTACAATCAAGAATCCAATACTTGTCTATTTCGATAACAATGGAGCTGTGGCTTTGGTCTAGGAACCCTGGTCCCATAAGTGATCCAGACATATTCTTAGGCGGTATCACCTGATCAGGGAGATAGTTGAACTCCGGGAGATCGAGGTTTGGAGAGTTGACATGAAGAATAACACGGCGGATCCACACACCAAGGCCATTTGAGAGACTTTTCGGGATGTTGGGTACGAGATACTACAACAATTGGCCTTAGTGCAAACGGGAGATTGTTAGTTATATGTATACCCTAGAGGCCATTATTGTACATGATTGTATATTATAGTGGATGCTTGGACATTTATAGGGAGGACTTTCTTGCTCGACATGATAGTATACTATCCGGTAGCTCTTTATCTTAACATGTACACTTGTATCATTATATTGTCTCTCCGTTACATGTTGATAAAGCCCTTAGGATGTTTACTTGACTACCAAGACTATGATGTAGATCATACTAGTAGGGCTAGGGTAGTCCATAAGTTCATCATTTAATTGTTCCTAGTCGAGGGAGTATCAAGACAGGGCATCGATATTCCAGAGTAGACTAGTGTGTATGTTTCTTGACCCTGTATGGGACGATGGTTTATCCCACAACCATTGGTGTTTGACATCAAAGATTGTACACAAGTGCTCATTGGAGAATGGGTACACCGAACAAGACTTGCCGAGAACTCCACGATGGTATTATACCTATCATCAGATAGTTGTTCTCTGGTGACACCGGTACAGGTTAGTCTGTAGAACTGAGATCGTCATAGAGTTTTGTGTGATTCCCACTGTGCTTTGATTTCCTCCCTACCAAGCTCAAGAGAGCGTGCAAACAGGTGGATTTTGGGTACAGTCCCGAGACACATGGTGGCAATGAGCCATAGGAGGGGTTTCGTCTCTCCCGGTTGTTGAGGTAAAAATTTACACCTCGGTTGACCGAGTCAAAGTCAAGGTCAACCCCCAAGTTAGGTGGGCCCAAGCCCAGGTCAAGCGGGCCCATGCCCAAGTCGAGCCTGCGGCCAGCCTCCTCCATGCCAAAATATTGATCATGTAATAAATAATTTTTATGTAATTGTTTATGCATGAATGTAAACAAAATGGGCATAAAGCTAATATTTTGTAAGCCCGTGGCTTATGTGCAAAAATGAAATGGCACATGAGCCATGGGATGGCTAAAATGCCATTTTTGTAATGCCCAAGGGGCTATATGTAAATATGTAAGCCTATAAAAGGCAACATGATGATGAATAAAGAAACACTTTTTCCATTCTCTCAAAAACCTAGGGTTTGTAAATCTTTCCATTTTCTGAAGGTTTCAAACCTTTTTCTTTCTTTGAATTAAATCAAGAGTTTACTCTTCCTTTTCCAAAACTAAATAGTTTTTCACCATAAAACCCACCAAGGGAAGCTTGGATCTATCATTAGATCCCAAAAGAAGAGATTTCTAGATCCCACATCTCTTGATCTTCAAGATCCGGCCAAATCACAGGAGGAAGAAGAAGAACCCCCTTAATCAGCTTCAACACATCCTAGGAGTTTAACTCCATATATATATATATATATATAACAAATATTTCCTTTCTGAAGCATAGCTTCTGTTTCTGGGACTAAAAGCCCCTTTTTCCTCGCCGGCGCCGAAGCGCTCAAGCGCCGAGCGCCCACGTGCGGACACGTGGCGCGCTAGCGCTCGAGCACAAAGCACCCATGAGCCGACACGTGGCACGCTAGCGCTCGAACGCAAAGCGCCCACACGCCGACACGTGGCGCGTTTTCACTCCAGCGCCCTGCACTCGAGCGTAAAGCGCCCACGTGCCGACACGTGGCATTCTTGCGCTCAAGCATACTGCGCTCGAGCGCAAAGCGCACAAGTACCAACACGTGGCGCGTTTGCGCTCCAGCGCTCTGTGCCCGAGCGCAAAGCGCCCACGTCGCGCGCTTGCGCTCCGGCGCTCTGCGCCCGAGCGCAAAGCGCCCATGTGCCGACACGTGGCGTACTTGCGCTCCAGCGCCTTGTACTCAAGAGCAAAGCGCCCACGTGCCGACACGTGGCATGCTTGCGCTGGAGCGCCCGGCGCTCATGCGCAAAGCGTCCACGTGCTGACACGTGGCGCGCTTGCGCCTGAGCGTACAACACTTAAGTGCACAGCGCTCAAGGCGCTGGGCCCCACGCATCCCTTGGATGCCTTTTCCCCCTCTTTTTATGTACATACATATACATATACATATGTATACATATTTGCACACACACATGCGCCACGACACTGTCCCGGTTAGAAAAAAATTCTAACAGGGCACTGCCCCGCACCCCGCAAGGGGGCTGCTAGCCCCGTTGACCCCCAGCCCACAATCCGGGTAGCGGGACCCCCGTAAAAACTCTGCGTGGCTCCCGATATATCCAAAACCGAACACACGCACACCGTACATTGATTTTGCATGACCAGTTTAACTCGTCAATCGGAGGTTCCCTCGCTCTAAAGGCGAGGGGTAATTAACGGCAGCTTAGTCTGCGGCTGCCGGAGATTCGGATCCCCACAATCATTAAACCCCGGCCTACCCTAGGCAGGGGGAATCTGTAGTACGCCAGACAAGCGCACGCGTATTCCTATCTCAATGGGGTGACGAAAAACACCCTACAGATTCTGGCACACCCGGTGGGACCTATCTCTCCTCCCATATTTCGGGTTAAGCATTCATGCGAACTCAGTCAATATACATACCTATATTTATACTGAAATAATGCTTTTTCATGCAGGTTTTCAAGCAATCACTTCACAAAGATGTCTCCAAAGATGAACTCAACTCCCATCTCCTACACGATGAGGATAGACTCCACGACGGTCCTTCCGGCCAATCTCGGGCGACAATGGGAGGAGGGGCCTCTACCATTCGGCTCTATCCTGTTCGTGTCAGCTAACGCCATCCCAGCACCTCAAGCCCCGGTGGCAGACAAACCGGTCTCGAAAGGCAAGAGGCCAAATGTGGTGGTCTCGAAGGCGCCCCAACACAAACGTAAGTCGGTGTTTGAACGACTTTCCTTGGCCCCAACTGGGGGCAAGGCCATCAACACCAATAAAGCTACAACGCGTCTTGAGCAATCTCTAGAGGCGCCTACGACAACTGCTCGATTGGGTGTCTTCTCAAGCCTCCCCATCACCCAGCCTATGGCGGCTCCCCGAAGAGCAGAAGCCTGCCAAGCGCTTAAGGCAGAGAAGCTGAGGCAGAAGCAGCTCAGATATAGAACCAACAAAAGGGCTAGGGCTCTGGCCGTGTTAAAATTTATGAATTTCAAAAGCCCGAACCGCTCCGCGAAACCAGCTGCCAGTGATGAAAGAATGGCTGAATGTGTTATCCACACTGTCTACATGGCCGGATATGAAGAAACGAACCCTCCTCTTCTTCACAGCCATGGTGATGATATGGTTGACGCTACCCAGCATTGGCTTGACCTAAATGATGAACAGCCCGCTCAGGCCGATAAGCCAGAGGAGCCCGTGGTTCCTACGGAATTGAGCTCAGGAAATAAAGATTACCCGGTTGTCATAGCCAGAACTACAGAACAAGCATTATTCAAATGGCTTCAAAGGAAATTTCAGGACAGGGATGAGAAGATGGCCGAGGCCTATTCCAAAGTCGACGAGTTGGCAATCGTCGTGGCAGATCTCGCGACCCAACTCGTCCGATTGCAATTACAGCAGAATCAAATTTTAGTTCTTGAGCCAGGAATTGATACCCGGAGGCAGCCAACTGATACCCCCTTCAACCTAAGGGCGGAGCGCCTTCGCGGAAAACGGCTGCAATCAGCCTCCAGTCCCTCCGACACATACGCCGGGGGGGGGAATCTCCTCTGAAAGAGAAACTGGAGAAAGTCTATTCCTTCAAAAGGTAAAACGTCCACAAGATATTCAGGGACGTCCTAAGAAACGGTCTACAACTGTCGGAATCAAAGAGACCGCAAGAAGCGAATATGACCGACGACCCAGAATATTGCCCCTATCACAGGGTGATAGGTCATGCCATTGAGGACTGCTTCATCTTCAAAGATTGGGTCGAAAGGCAATACAAGACGGGAGAGATAAAACTGTCTAAAGGCGCGTTAGCAAACAGTCAAGCTACGACCGCCGATTTCATGCAAATAGAGACCGGAGCCTTTCGGGAACCTAATCCTCCCAGACTTGTGCCATTATCTTAAAAGGGAGAACCAATGAACGATCGGCCTCGAGGACCAGCATCAGTAAAGGCACCTACTCCAATGGAAAGAAAGAAGAAGGTATACTCTTTCATGAGGGATGAAGTCCGCAAAATATTCAGGGACGCCTTGAACAATGGTCTGCAACCGCCTGTTCCAAAGAGGCCACAGGAAATGAACATGACCGGCAATCTCGTATACGCCCCATATCATAGAGTCGTGGGTCATACCATCGAAGACTACTATATTTTCAAAGATTGGGCAGAGGACCGATATAAGCTTGGAAAAACCTCACAATCGTCGGATGTATCTGCAAGCCACGGAGCTAGGTCAACAACACAGCTCCGCCAAGATCAAAGTTCAAGGAGCTGGGATAAGCAAAGATGACCCCCACGTGATTAAACTGGGAACCGTCGACCTCTAAGTCGTTAAACTGGGAATGTAAAAAAATATATATGTATGTAAATAAACAAAAAAATGTGTAAATAAAAGAAAAATAAAGAAAAGCCGAAATGATGGGGCAACTCGCAAAAAAAATCAGCGAGTAAAGATAAACATGAAAATAAAGCCGAAATGATTGGGCAACCGCGAATAAATAGCCGAAATGATAGGGCAATCGCGACCTTCGCGATATGAAAAGCTGAAATGATAGAGCAATCACGGTAAAAAAAAACAACAACAAAAAAAACAACTGGCGAATGATGAGTTGCTCCTGGTACCATATTCCAGTGCAGCGATGCAGACGCCAACAAAAATCCATTTTTTCAAAATTCTTCCGGCCCTAGGCTAGTCCCCAAATTGACTGCCGTATACAATCCACGGGCTCAAATAATTCTCGTCATACCCATGCCCCACCGTAATCACCAGTTACGCGGCTGATCTCCTCCTTTGGAGTTATGCTCCATTGAGAAGACCCACTCATGTGTCCTCACGATACATGAGGAGAACAAACCATTGTGGGATCCCTACGACTCATAAAGGAAAAACACACTTAGGAGTCCTCACGACTCCTAAGGAGAAAATACACCTGCGGGATCCTCAAGACTCGCAGGTAGAAAATGCTTTTATGGGACCCTCACGGCCCATAAAATTGAAAAGCCTTAGGCGATAGGGACCTAAACCCGTCTCCTAAGACATCGCTCCGCCAACAAGAGTAGGCAAATGATGAATTGCTCCTGGTACCTCTGCTTCAGTGTTAGCAACGCTGATGCCGGCCCCTACCCCGAAATTCCAAGCTCGCCATCAATAGACCCCTAAGTCTTTAAACTGGAAACAGATGACCTCCAAGTCGTTAAACTGGAAACAGATGACCACCAAGTCGTTAAACTGGAAACAGATGACCTCTAAGTCGTTAAACTGGAAACATTAGACCTCTATGTCTTTAAACCGGAAATAGAAGACCTATAAGTCTTTAAACTGGAAACCGATGACCGCTAAGTCGTTAAACTGGGCACAATAGACCCCTAAGTCTTTAAACTGCAAACAGATGACCTCTAAGTCGTTAAACTGGAAACAGTAGACCTCTAAGTCTCTAAACTGGAAACAGATGACCACCATGTCGTTAAACTGGAAACATATGACCTCTAAGTCGTTAAACTGGAAACATTAGACCTTCTAAGTCTTTAAACTGGAAATAGAAGACCTCTAAGTCTTTAAACTGGAAACAGATGACCGCTAAGTCGTTAAACTGGGCACAATAGACCCCTAAGTCGTTAAACTGGAAACATATGATCACCAAGTCGTTAAAATGGAAACAGATGACCACCAAGTCGTTAAACTGGAAACAGATGACCACCAAGTCGTGAAACAGATGACCACCAAGTCGTTAAACTGGAAACAGATGACCACCAAGTCGTTAAACTGGAAACAGATCACCTCTATGTCCTTAAACTGGAAACAGTAGACCTCTAAGTCGTTAAACTGGAAACAGATGACCACCAAGTCGTTAAACTGGAAACAGATGACCACCAAGTCGTTAAACTGGAAACATATGACCACCAAGTCGTTAAACTGGAAACATTAGACCTCTAAGTCTTTAAACTGGAAATAGAAGACCTCTAAGTCTTTAAACTGGAAACAGATGACCGCTAAGTCGTTAAACTGGGCACAATAGACCCCTAAGTCATTGAACTGGAAACATATGACCACCAAGTCGTTAAAATGGGAACAGCTGACCACCAAGTCGTTAAACTGGAAACAGATGACCACCAAGTCATTAAACTGGAAACAGATGACCACCAAGTCATTAAACTGGAAACAGATGACCTCTATGTCGTTAAATTGGAAACATATGACCTCTATGTCCTTAAACTGGAAACAGATGACCTCTAAGTCGTTAAACTGGAAACAGTAGACCTCTAAGTCTCTAAACTGGAAACAGATGACCACCAAGTCGTTAAACTGGAAACAGATGACTACCAAGTCGTTAAACTGGAAACAGATGACCTCCAAGTCGTTAAACTGGAAACAGATGACCTCTAAGTCGTTAAACTGGAAATAGATGACCACCACGTCGTTAAACTGGAAACAGATGACCGCTAAGTCATTAAACTGGGAACCACAGACCCCTAAGTCTTTAAACTGGAAACAGATGTTGTTAAACTGGAAACAGTCGACCTCTAAGTCATTAAACTGGGAACGAGGGAAATCCACTCGTGTGTCCTCACGATACATGAGGACAACAAACCTTTGTGGGATCCTTACTACTCACAAAGGAAAAACACACTTAGGAGTCCTCACAACTCCTAAGGAGAAAATACACATTCGGGATCCTTACGACTCGCAGGGAGAAAATGCTTTTATGGGACCCTCAACGCCCATAAAATTGAAAAGCCTTAGGCGATAAGGATCTGAACCTGTCTCCTAAGCTATCGCTCCCCAATTCCCAAGTTGCGAATGATGAGTCGCTCCTTGTACCATATCCCAGTGCAGCGATGCAGACGCCAGCCAAATTCCAAATCCCAACGGCGAATGATGAGTCACTCCTGGTACCATATTCCAGTGCAGCGATGCAGACGCCAACAAAATCTCAAATTTTTTTCGGCCCTACGGTCTGGATCATACATCCTGCAAAACCGTATACAATCCACGGGCGTAAACAATCCCAATCTTTCCCAAGTCCTACTGGTGAGACCACATTCAAAGTCCCACCAAAAATAATTAAAAAAAAAGAATAAATAAAAAAGAATAAAAAAGGTATGTCCACAAGAAAAATGGGCACGGATGAAAACCCGAAAGGGCTCCGTGAGTAAAAACAGCAGTACTACTGGCGAGTTTGTGAAAACCCGAAAGGGCGCAAACTCGTAAAAGAAAAAAGGAGATGAAATGCACTCACAAGGTCCTCTCGACTTTGTGAGGAGAAAAATCCCGCGAGAGATCGTTACGACTCACAAAGAAGCGACACACTTAGGAGTCCCCACGACTCCTAAGGAGAAAATACGCCTACGAGATCCTTTCGACTCTTAGGGAGAAAATGCTTTTATGGGACTCTTACGGCCCATAAAATTGGAAAGCCTTAGGTGATAGGGATCTAAACCTGTCTCCTAATCCACCAATTCCCAAATCCTTTCAGTGCAAATGATGAGTTGCTTCTGGCATTATTCCAGTGCAGCAATGCAGATGCAAAACAAAAACCAATTCCCAAATCCTTCCCGGGCAAATGATGAGTTGCTCCTGGCATTATCCCTGTGCAGCAATGCAGATGCCAAACAAAAGTCGATCAGCGACACTCCGTGCCGGGGAAAAGTCAACCCGACACTCTTCGCCGGGGAAACGTCGATCAGCGCCACTCCGTGCCGGGGAAAAGTCAACCAGCGACACTCCGCGCCGGGGAAAAGTCAATCAGCGACACTCCGTGCCGGGGAAAAGTCAACCCGACACTCCGCGCCGGGGAAAAGTCGATCAGTGACACTCCGTGCCGGGGAAAAGTCAACCCGACATACCGCGCCGGCGAAAAGTCGATCAGCGACACTCCGTGTCGGGGAAAAGTCAACCGGCGACGCTCCGCGCCGGGGAAAAGTTGATCAGCGACACTCCACACCGGGGAAAGTCAACCCGACACTCCGCGCCGGGGAAAACTCGATCAGGGACACTCCGTGCCGGGGAAAGTCAACCCGACACTCCGCGCCGGGGAAAAGTCGATCAGCGACACTCCATGTCGGGGAAAAGTCAACCAGCGACACTCCGCGACCGGAAAAAGTCGATCAGCGACACTCCGCGCAGGGGAAAAGTCAACCCGAAACTCCGCACCGGGGAAAAGCCAACCCGAAACTCCACGCCGGGGAAAAGTCGACCAGCGACACTCCGCGCCGGGGAAAAGTCAACCCGACACTGTGCGCTGGGGAAAAGTCGATCAGCGACATTCCGTGCCAGAGAAAAGTCAACCAGCGACACTTCGCGCCGGGGAAAAGTCAACCAGCGACACTCCGCGCCGGGGAAGAGTCAACCCGACACTCCGCGCCGGGGAAAAGTCGATCAGCGACACTCCGCGCCGGGGAAAAGTCGATCAGCGACACTCCGTGCCGGGGAAAAGTCGATCAGCAACACTCCGTGCAGGGGAAAAGTCAACCAGCGACACTCCGCACCGGGGAAAAGTCAATCAGCGACACTCCATGCCGGGGAAAGGTCAACCCGACACTCCGCACCGGGAAAAAGTCGATCAGCGACACTCCGTGCCGAGGAAAAGTCAACCCGACACTCCGCGCCGGGGAAAAGTCGATCAGCGACACACCGTGCAGGGGAAAAGTCAACCCGACACTCCGCGCCGGTGAAAAGTCAATCAGCGACAGTCCGTGCCGGGGAAAAGTCAACCGGCGATACTCCTCGTTGGGGAAAAGTCGATCAGCGACACTCCGTGCCGGGGAAAGAGTCAACCCGACACTCCGCGCCGGGGAAAAGTCGATCAGCGACACTCCGTGCCGAGGAAAAGTCAACCCGACACTCCGCGCCGGGGAAAAGTCGATCAGCAACAATCCATGCCGGGGAAAAGTCAACCAGCGACACTCCGCGCCAAAGAAAAGTCGATCAGCGACACTTCGTGCCGGGGAAAAGTCAACCCGACACTCCGCGCCGGGGAAAAGTCGATCTGCGTCAACCAGACACTCCGCGTTGGGGAAAAGTCAATCAACGACACTCCGTGTCGGGGAAAAGTCAACCAGCAACACTCCGCGTCGGGGAAAAGTCGATCAGCGACACTCCGTGCCGGGGAAAAGTCAACCCGACACTCCGCACCGGGGAAAAGTCGATCAGCGACACTCCGTGCCGGGGTAAAGTCGATCAGCAACACTCCTTGCCGGGGAAAATTCAACCCGTGCCGGTGAAAAGTTGATCAGCGACACTCCGTGCCGGGGAAAAGTCAACCCGACACTCCGCACCGGGGAAAAGTCGATCAGCGACACTTCGTGCCGGGGAAAGTCAACCCGACACTTCGCGCCGGGGTAAAGTCGATCAGCAACACTCCTTGCCGGGGAAAATTCAACCCGTGCCGGGGAAAAGTCGATCAGCGACACTCCGTGCCGGGGAAAAGTCCACCAGCGACACTCCGCGCCGGGGAAAAGTCAATCAGCGACACTCCGTGCCGGGGAAAAGTCAACCAATGACACTCCGCGCCGGGGAAAAGTCGATCAGCGACACTCCGTGCCGGGGAAACGTCAAGCAGACACTCCGTGCCGGGGATACGTCAACCAGCGACACTCCGCATGAGAGAAACGTCCAACAGCGACACTCCGTCTCGGGGATACGTCAACCAGCAGACACTACGCGCCGGGGACACGTCGACCAGCGACGCTCCGTCTCGGGGAAACGTCAAGCAGACACTCCGTCTCGGGGACACGTCAACCAGCCGATACTCCGCCTCGGGGTAACATCGATCAGCGACACTCCGCGCCGGGGGCACGTCATCGAAATCATTTCGGGCTAGGGAAACGTCTACCACGGACACTCTGTCTCGAAGACGCGTTAAGCGTCGGCTGTCCATATCGTAGAAAGGGCAGTGCGTCCCAAAAAGTGGGAAGCAAAGCAAGTCGCCTCCACGCAAAAGAAGATCCATCAATTTCATGCACACGACCAACATGTGCGGTGTGCATTCATTGATTGGGGGCAATTTGTTGGGGTAAAAATTTACACCCCGGTTGACCGAGTCAAAGTCAAGGTCAACCCCCAAGCTAGGTGGGCCCAAGCCAAGGTTAGGCGGGCCCATGCCCAAGTCGAGCCCGCGGCCAGCCTCCTCCATGCCAAAATATAGATCATGTAATAAATAATTTTTATATAATTGTTTATGCATGAATGTAAACAAAATGGGCATAAAGCCAATATTTTGTAAGCTCATGGCTTATGTGCAAAAATGAAATGGCACATAAGCCATGGGATGGCTAAAATACCATTTTTGTAAAGCCCAAGGGGCTATATGTAAATATGTAAGCCTATAAAAGGCAACATGATAATGAATAAAGCAATACTTTTTCCATTCTCTCAAAAACCTAGGGTTTATACATCTTTCCCATTTCTGAAGGTTTCAAACCTTTTTCTTTCTTTGAATTAAATCAAGAGTTTTACTCTTCCTTTTCCAAAACTAAATAGTTTTTTACCATAAAATTTACCAAGGGGAGATTGGATCTGTCATTAGATCCCAAAAGAAGAGATTTTTAGATCTCACATCTCTTGATCTTCAAGATCCGGCCAAACCACGGGAGGAAGAAGAAGAATCCCCTTAATCAGCTTCAACACATCCTCGGAGTTTAACTCCATTTATATATAACTAATAATTCCTTTCTGAAGCATAGCTTCTGTTTTTGGGATTAAAAGCCCTTTTTTCCTCGCCGGTGCCCAAGCGCCTAAGCGCCGAGCGCCCACGTGGCGCGCTAGCGCTCGAGCGCAAAGCGCCCACGAGTCGACACGTGGCGCGCTAGCGCTCGAGCGCAAAGCGCCCACACGCCGACACGTGGCGCGTTTGCAATCCAGCGCCCTGCGCGCGAGCGCATAGCGCCCACGTGCCGACACGTGGCGCGTTTGCACTCCAGCGCCCTGTGCTCGAGCACATAGCGCCTACGTGCCGACACGTGGCGCGTTTGTGCTCCAGCGCACTGCGCCCGAGCGCAAAGCGCCCACGTGCCGAAAAGTGGCGCGCTTGCGCTCAAGCGCAAAGCGCCCACGTGCCGTCACGGGGCATGCTTGCGCTCGAGCGCCTAACGCTCATGCGTAAAGCGCTCACGTGCCGACACGTGGCGCGCTTGCGCCTGAGCGTACAGCACCTAAGCGCACAGCGCTCATGGCGCTGGCCCCACGCATCCCTTGGATGCCTTTTCCCCCTCTTTTTATGTACATACATATACATATACATATGTATACATATTTGCACACACACGTGCTCCACGACACTGTCCCTGTTAGAAAAAAAATTCTAACGGGGCGCTGCCCCGCACCCCGCAAGGGAGCTGCTAGCCCCGTTGACCCCCAGCCCGCTATTCGGGTAGCGGGACCCCCATAAAAACTCTGCGTGGCTCCCGATATATCCAAAACCCCTTTTCAAACCACAACACAAGCACACTGCACATTGAGTTCGCATGACCAGTTTAACCCGTCAATCGGAGGTTCCCTCGCCCCAAAGGCGAGGGGTAATTAACGGCAGCTTAGTCCGCGGTTGCCGGAGATTCGGATCCCCACAATCATTAAACCCCGTCCTACCCTAGGCAGGGGAATCTGTAGTATGCCTGACAAGCGTGCGCGTATTCCCATCTCAATGGGGTGATGAAAAATACCCTACAGATTCATGCAAACTCAGTCAATATACATACCTATATTTATACTGAAATAATGCTTTTTCATGTAGGTTTTCAAGCAATCACTTCTCAAAGATGTCTCCAAAGATGAACTCAACTCCCGTCTCCTACACGATGAGGATGGACTCCAGGATGGTCCTTCCGGCCAGTCTCGGGCGACAATGGGAGGAGGAGCCGCTACCATTCGGCTCTATCCTGTTCGTGTCAGCTAACACCATCCAAGCACCTCAAGACCCGGTGGCAGGCAAATCGGTCTCGAAAGGCAAGAGGCCAACTGTGGTGGTCTCGAAGGCACCCCAACACAAACGCAAGTCGGTATTTGAACGACTTTCCTTGGCCCCAACTGGGGGCAAGGCCATCAACACCAATAAAGCTACAACGCGTCTTGAGAAATCTCCAGCGGCGCCTCCGACAACTGCTCGATTGGGTGTCTTCTCAAGCCTCCCCATCACTCAGCCAATGGCGGCTCCCCGAAGAGCAGAAGCCTGCCAAGCGCTTAAGGCAGAGAAGCTGAGGCAGAAGCGGCTCAGATATAGAACCAACAAAAGGGCTAAGGCTCTGGCCATGTTAAAATTTATGAATTTCCAAAGCCCGGACTGCTCCGCGAAACCAGCTGCCAGTGATGAAAGAATGGCTGAATGTGTTATCCACACTGTCTACATTGCCGGATATGAAGAAACGAACCCTCCTCTTCTTCACAGCCATGGTGATGATATGGTTGACGCTACCCAGCATAGGCTCGATCTAAATGATGAAAAGCCCGCTCAGGCCGATAAGCCAGAGGAGCCCGTGGTTCCTGCGGAATTGAGCTCAGGCTATAAAGATTACCCGGTTGTCATAGCCGGAACTACAGAACAAGCATTATTCCAATGGTTTCAAAGGAAATTTCAGGACAGGGATGAGAAGATGGCCGAGGTCTATTCCAAAGTCGACGAGCTGGCAAACGTCGTGGCAGATCTCGCGACCCAAGTCGCCCGATTGCAATTACAGCAGAATCAAATTTTGGTTCATGAGCCAGGGATTGATACCCGGAGGCAGCCAACTGATACATCCTTCAACCTAAGGGCGGAGCGCCTTCGCGGAAACCGGCCGCAATCAGCCTCCATTCCCTCCAACACATACGCCGGGGGGGAATCGCCTGTGAAAGAGAATCTGGAGAAACTCTATTCTTTCAAAAGGGAAAAAGTCCACAAGATATTCAGGGACACCATAAGAAATGGTCTACAACTGCCGGAATCAAAGAGACCGCAAGAAGCGAATATGACCGACGACCCAGAATATTGCCCCTATCACAGGGTGATGGGTCATGCCATTGAGGACTGCTTCGTCTTCAAAGATTGGGTCGAAAGGCAATACAAGACGGGAGAGATAGAACTGTCTAAAGGCGCGTTAGCAAACAGTGAAGCTACGACCGCCGATTTCATGCAAATAGAGACCGGAGCCTTTCGGGAACCTAATCCTCCCAGACATGTGCCATTATCTGAAAAGGGCGAACCAATGACCGATCGGCCTCGAGGACCAGCATCAATAAAGGCACCTACTCCAATGGAGAGAAAGAAGAAGGTATACTCCTTCACGAGGGATGAAGTCCGCAAAATATTCAGGGACGCCTTGAACAACGGTCTGCAACTGCTTGTTCCAAAAGAGGCCACAGGAAATGAACATGACCGGCAATCCCGTATAATACCCATATCATAGAGTGGTGGGTCATACCATCGAAGACTGCTATATTTTCAAAGATTGGGCAGAGAACCAATATAAGCTTGGAAAAACCTCACAATTCTCGGATGTATCGGCAAGCCACGGAGCTAGGTCATCAACACAGCTCCGCCAAGATAAAAGTTCAAGGAGCTGGGGTAAGCAAAGATGACCCCCACGTCGTTAAACTGGGAACCGTCAACCACTAAGTCGTTAAACTGGAAATGTAAAAAAATATATATGTATGTAAATAAACAAAAAAATGTGTAAAAAAAGAAAAATAAAGAAAACCCAAAATGATGGGGCAACTCGCAAAAAAAATCAGCGGGTAAAGATAAACATGAAAATAAAGCCGAAATGTTGGGGCAACCGCGAATAAATAGCCGAAATGGTAGGGCAATCGCGACCTTCGCGATATGAAAAGCTGAAATGATAGAGCAATCGCGGTAAAACAAAAAAAAAACAAAAAAAAAAGCAAAACAACAGGAGAATGATGAGTTGCTCCTGGTAGCATATTCCAGTGCTGCGATGCAGACGCCAACAAAAATCCATTTTTTCAAAATTCTTCCGGTCCTACGGCCAGTCCCCAAATTGACTGCCGTATACAATCTACGGGCTCAAATAATTCTCATCATACCCATGCCCCACCGTAATCACCAGTTACGCAGCTGGTCTCCGCCTTTGGAATCTCCGCCTTGATGAATATCCAGCACCTCATCCGATGAGGAAAGAGCCTATATCCCTTCACCGGGAGTGACCTCTTTAGCAAAAGCTAGCAGATGCTACACCCACTCGGTTTATTTTGAAAAAATCAATTTTAAAAGCGGTGCTTAAACCACTCCTTTTCTAAATCACTCGATTCTACAATGATATCAATTTCAAAACGTAAAAGGTTTTCTTAAAAACCTATCGTAGCCGACCGTCATTTCAGATAAGTACTATTTAGTATTCGTGCTACGTTTGTTGGCCTGCATCAAGGCGTAGTTTGCCGTTACTAATTAGTTCTTATCCGCAGCATATGATGCGATTGGATTAGGGTAGTCGTGCGACTTTGTTAGCCTGCGTCAAGGGTCATGCGGGTGGGTTTAATTCAATCACGAAATGTACGGGTTGAACTTGACTAGCGGACTATGGTTTTTTGGCCTACGTCAAGGTCATAGGACACTAGGGGCAAAACATTATCTGGAATTTCAAGTGTTGAAATTTGCAATGAGATTGCATACCTTCTATGGTATAGTTGGATCGTGATACCCACTGCGAGTAAGAGTTACTCCTGGGAGAGTTTTGCACTTTATAATTAGCTAATCCAGTAGGTGTCTAGAAAGGTGTCAACGGGGTTATGCTTCTTGGAAAAGAAGGTTTATTTTAATTAGGTCCATACAAAAGCACGGGAAACCTCGCTCAAAGTACCGACACTGGCCGGCTGACCGGTTAGCGAACTTGTAGGGTTTAATTAATCCCGGCTAGTTTTACTTTTTAGGGTTTGAAGGAAGATTTGATAAAAACAGTGGGAGCCATCATGATTAGATAAAATAATAACCAATCTAATCTTGCAAGAGCCCATGCAGTGTTTTCTTCTCTCTCTCCAGGTAGCGACCGTGACATGCCTTAATCAAGATAATAATATGGTTGTATTTACCGCACCCGCTTGTTATACTGAGCTGGGGAACGTTGATTCCGCTCTTCCTTATAATTGTTATAAGTCTGAGCAGGAAATAGGGGAATATCCGGATTCCTATACGACCCGAACGAGGAATGAGCATGTTGATGCATCTTCTTTAGATGTGTTCATTACCAAGAACTGTTTCTCAGTACACTCTATGTCCTCGGTATTGGATACCGGATCAAGATCCCACATTTGTAATATGTTATATAGGCTAAAGAAAGGTAGAGAACTGGGAAAAGGTGATCATTCTCTAAAAGTAGGGAATGCTACAAATGTTGCAGCCAAAGCCGTTGGTGAAAATCACCTTGTATTACCAAATGGGAATACATTGATCTTGAACGAAGGTTATTACGTACCATCTATGATATGCAATTGATATCAATTTCTTTATTAGATAAAGAAGGATATAACTTTGTAATAGAGAAAAATGTTATGAAAATTTTCCTAAATCAATTGTTGATTTTGTTTGGTATGTTATGTAACGGTTTATACGTTCTGAATCAAAGTACAGTTCTTAACGTACAGAACACACATAAGAGAAAAAGTTCAGAAATGAACGAATCCTTCTTATGGCATTGAAGACTAGGTCATATCAATGCGACACAACTAGCTAGGTTACATAAGGATGGATATTTGAACATGTTTGAATTTACATCTTATGAAATTTTCCAGTTATGTCTCAAAGGCAAAATGACCAAAACTCTGTTTACTGGATACGGAAAAGAGCTACTGAACTCTTGGGACTGATACATAGTGATGTATGTGGTCCTATGTCTACACATGCCAGGAATGGTTCCTCGTAATTCATAACATTCACCGATGATCTCTCAAGATTCGAACATGTGTTCCTGTTGAAACACAATGTCACGTCCCGAAAGTACGGAATATGACCGTCACTTAAACTACGAACGTCTCGAGGCGTACGTAATCTAAGTAAGCCGAAAACCCAGAAATCCAAACCAAGAAAGGTAGTAGAGTGAAGGAAAACCAATTTAAAACAACTAGTTTTAATAGCATAAGCCGAATTATGCGGTTTTTAAAAAAAAACATCAAATATTTCCCGAAAATTTCGGCAGAGTCTCCTTTGTAAATACTGGCCCCCAAACAGGATACAACATGAATAGTATACGAAATCAATAAAATGGCATCCCCAAGCGGGAGCTAGCTCTTCGTCAATCGACGGTCACAACTACACAAGTAATATAATATAAAACGCGCGACTCTAAGGTCAAAAGAATAACATCACTGGTCTCTATCTCAAAAATAAATACTTGTTTGGTTGATGGAACTTCTAGATACAACAGAATAATGATATACAAGATATATAATGGGGGTACGATACAAGTAAACCCACCTACTATCAAGTCACCCGGAAATGGGAAGCAGTGCCAGCAAAGCCGTAATGAAACCTGTACGGCAAAACCTGCAAGAAACTGGGGCACAACGGGGGTGAGTTGCCAACTCGTGAATTGAAAAACATCTACGGACAAAAAATCGCATGTAAGACGCAACCCTAGGTCATACGATCATAATATATCCTCAAAATATAACCAGCAGTCTATAACAATGACTAGGGTAAATATCTGACCGGAGTGTAATCTCATGTGCCCGTGTCAGTACCTCAGGTAGCAATATATCATATGAATGAGGTATGAATGCATGAAAACAGATTACATGTAAAAAAAGAAACCGTTTTCATAATTTAGTGAGATTTCCTTTGTATTTTTAAAAATGAGGTATCATAATGAAATCAGTATCAACAGTGTCTAGCATCGACACAAAACATAAATCTCAATGTCTCAAAATCTCAGGCTCCGGCTGTCCGGACTGGCCTGTATCATCATCTCTCAATACCTCAATATCTCGATCTCAATGTCTCAATCTCAATACCTAGGGCGCCGTCAGTCCAGACCGGCCCCTACCATCCATCTCAAGACCACGACGGTATCCTCCGGATATCCGACGCGTCGGGTAATATCACCGGTAGGTGGTGCTCCCCTGCCAGGCTCAACATCAGCAACACGACCTTCTTGCCCCGGGGTACCTTACCGGGCCCACCATGTTACCGAAACGGTTCATCCATCTCCTCGAATCGGGTCTCGAAATCCATCAGCAAACTCATGGTGGACGACTCATACATCATGCGGAAACCGCATTTTTATTTAAAAAGAGAGAAAGTAGTTTATATATGTTTTGCGGTTTTCCACCAAATCCAGAAAATATCATGGAAATCCGAATCATCAATAGCATGTTAAACCATGAATACGGCATAACAATGAATAACAGTATGCATGAAGCGACAAGTAATAACTACAATATCTAAGCTGGCATATGAGGTATGTACACTAATATTATGTCAAACTACTAGCTATCAATCTAAGTTAAGCAATAAAATTTTCTAAGGTGTACGTGACATGGCAATTGCCGATGAAGATGTGTGTGAGCCGGCAAGTAAGTGTATGTGGTACATACGCATCATCGGTAGTGGTACATACGATCATCGGAAATGGTGCTGGTGTCCTAACAGCATAATGCCAACAATGCAATATGAAATAACAATGTAAGTATACGATGCGGAGTGAGCAACCAAAATGAGCGGGAGCTAAATATTAAACAATGGTGCCATTTGAAATAACACGAATCGCGGGGTTTTGAAAATAGGGGCTACGGTAGTTTTTAAGAAAGGATACGTTTTTTGAAATATCCGTAGATCTCTTGACCTGTCTTTTAAAATACCCACGAGCCGCTAGTTTTGAAATAGTTAGGAGTCTAATCTATTCTAACAACTACACTAAACTATACGGCTGAACTAACAAGCTGAACTACAGGTAAGGAAACCGCCTATCATCTGAGTCGATACATATACATACCTGTATATGTATAGTCGGTGATCCCGCCTCAATAATACCGTATTCGATACCATATCTATAATCAGGCATCCCAAGTCAAGAGTGCGGATCAATCATCAATATAGCTCGTACGTAAATCCGTCGTACGGCATCCCAAATCTGGGTACGGGTCAATATCACATTCATCATACTATTCACCTGGTATCCTCTTTATCAAATATCATGATCGAGATACTGATCTACGTCTAGTACAATACTGATACCGCCTAAGTATGCATGAACGTGTGTGAAACACTACGTCAAGGACCCGCTACAACGTCATGTCGTATCTCAAATACGACCCCTGCTATATCACCGATCTCACGGCCTCAAATCAAATCTCATCGACTCATCTTAAATCCCAAGTACTATCCTCATTATCCATGCATGCGTATATGAATGTACATATGCATAGTCCCATACCCACGCATATATACAGATATACACATCCCAATCTGCGCACAAGAAAGTAAAGTATGCAAGTCTGTGTGTGTGTATGTGGGTATAACAACTACTCTAGGGTTTCACAACTAACCCAAAAGTACTCCATGAACACAAAAACATAACATGAATGAACATTCTCCTATCATAAAGCACCTATATAAACATATATATATGAACTACACTACGAACTGTGGGGGTGTTATACGCCATCCACCCGACTTCTCCCCGTAGATATAAATCTACTCATCTGGTCCTCGCTAGCCGGTGCCGACGTCGCCACGTGCTTGCTTGTCGTCTCGAAGTCCACATGGGGTACCTACATATCATAACGGACCGTGTCGTATTAAAATCCGACTCATGACCCAAAAACGACACGTGAATCCCATATAGGTCAAAACCTATGGTTGCTTTCACAAATCAACCCAGAAACCCTCGACGTCGACGTTCAAACGCCAAACCATCGGGAAAAACTCAAACGTATCAACCATGGTTTCACAACACCTTAATTATATATATATAATAGCTTAAAATTCACAAAAACACCAATTTCACTTAGAAAGTCATTTTTCCGAAAATCTAGCAAGCACAAATTACCTTTTTTTGTACAAAACATGATGTTTTAACAAATCTAGTGACCAAGATGATAACTTAATATCTTAATTATGCCATAGGAAGCATTACGTAAATTTTAAACGCACAATTTAATTCAATTTCAAAAACCTAGTTTGCAATATTAACCAAATTTAACAATTTTATAGCAAAATGCACAAACTACAATCTAGCTTGGATTTTCAGGAACTAAAGTATTAAACTACACTTTAAAATGTTAATAATACCATGCAAAACCTAATTAGATTTTAATCTCCATTATATAAGTATTTCATTAAAACCTAGTTAGCAAATTAGCATAATTAGAACAATTTAAACAAAACAATTAGTAACCTAGTAATTAGCTTTGTTTTAGTAAGCCCACTAGATATTAACCACACAATTAGATCATTATCAATTGACCTAAAGCCTAACTTAGTATTTAAACCCTTCTCTTTAATTTCCAAAACTTGAAATTAAATTATAATTAACACTTAAATCAATTTGCTTTAAGCAAAAACTAACAATTTCATTATAGGGCTAAGATTTATACCTCCTAGAATCTTGAGATTTAGCATGAAATCTTAGCCTCCCAAATCATCATCTTGCTCCTTGATTCATGCTAGCTTGGGCCATGGGAAAATGGGTAGAGATTAGATTAGGGATTAGTGATGTTTTATGTGGATTTTTGAAGCAATTTTATGGAGTTTTTGAAGAGGAAATGTGGTGGAGAAATTTTGGGGCTGAAATGGGGGGATTTCGGCCAGGTTAGAGGGAGGAAGGGAGAGAGTGAGATGGTGCTTGATGTCAAAGAAAATAAAGCCCATACCTCTTATCAACTCCATACCTCTTATTCTATTCTTTTCATTTTTGAATTTCTTTTCTTTTCTATTCTTACAAGAAGTGATTGGAGAGAGAGAGAGAGGGCTGTCTAAACAAAAAGAGGGCCAGCCACATGGTGGAAAGGCGAGAGGGTGTGTGTGTGTGAAGTAAAGAACACCAAACACCGATTCAATATGCACCAAAACCCTTTTATTTTCATAAAATAAGCCTTTTTCTTCGATATTTTCCAAACCGTTTTGGCAAACCATTTCTTTTCAGAAACCACATCATAAAATTTTATTTAATGTGTTATGATGCAAAAAATTTATTTCGACTCATTCCAGTTTGTAATTTTCTCTAATAAAATGTATTAGTGACGGCTTAAAATAATATTAAAATAATTAATTTCGGAAAAATTTTCAGAAAATTTGAAATTTCACCAGTGGCTCAATAAACAACAAATAGTAGCAATTACATAGTTAGAATATGTATATTTAATTTTATAATAAAGATATTTGCATTTTGAGTTTTTACAGAAAACGCCCTTATTTTACCGTTTTTTCGAAATTTCACCGAAACGATTTTCAAAACGTTACAATCTTCCCCCTTAAAGAAATTCGGTCCCCGAATTTAAATTAAAACTCCCCCCCCAAATACTAAAATATTTCAGCCAAAACCATCAAATCGCTGGGGCTCCGAAATCATAAATACATAAACACATCAATGCGCATGAGTAATGAGTAGATAACTCGAAATCAAAACTCCGTCAAGCATCCTGCAGTAATCGGAGTCAAGGTGAAGACACGAATGCCAAATCTCAAGCAAGACCGATATGCTATAAATCGAAACTATACACGTAAATATCAGGAGGAAATGCATGCCAAATCCTTTAAGTTGCTGTGCAATGCGCATAACACTGCCCAGTGGCGGACGTCTATCATAAGAAAATAACTATATACATATATACCTTTGTTTGAAATGTACGTTCCGCCGTTTTGGGAAATAATTTAGAAGGGTTTCCTTATTTGAAATGTTTCGTGTCATATCGGACACGTAGGTAAATACTGAGACTATAGCTCGCTTTTTGGAATTCCCTTCGATAGCTATTAATGCATACAAAATACATTCAGGTACTGTCCTCTGACTAGTCCTGCTCAGTGCAAAAACTCATAGCAATCATCATAAAAACGTACTGTTCTATAAGAAATCAATCACAAAATACGCGTATGAATACTACGTGCGTCTGGTGCGCACGGAAATCAAAATCCATATACGTGCCATACAAGTGCACATAAACAAGATCTAAGTGCATCGGGTGTGCACAAAGCATCTGCCGTAGGCAATGTGTGTGCCTGACAGCAAAATCAGGTGCATCTGACATGCACGAAAAAATCTCGATTTAGTGCATCTGGTGTGCACCAAAATCGCATCTCAAGACATGCGCTCAACATGCGCGAAAACCCAAAACCAGGGACATCCATCATGCACGAAATCATGAAATCCAATATCAAGCGCCGAACATGTGCAAAATCAAATCAGGTGCACAAGGTGCACAAAACAAATATCGAGTATCACAATCGAAATCGAAGTCCAGTGCATCTAAGTGCACAAAAGGCGTATCACTGCACTGCAAGCATATATAAACTATACAGAGTGCAGGAACGAAATCGTGTGCGTGCATACGCACAAAATCAACTCAAATGTCTAAAACCGTAAAATCACAAACATGTGAAACCAAAGCACGAAAACGATATCAAGTGCAACACTGTGCAAATATCGTAAATCCTCAATCATCAAAATCAAATCATGCGAATAAATCACCCAAAACATCGAAATCAATAATGGCGGAATAGTACCGCTCAAGTGCATCCTCTAAGAATCTCGGGCCAACTGTCGCGGTCACTAGTGGGACGTCTCGTCGATGATCATGAACTCTGGCCTGCTGGTGTGCGTAACAATGACCACTCTTGGGTCAAGGTCTTCACTGTGAATTGCCAATCTCTCGGTCCATCGGCTCATCCGCCCTGTCAGGTGTGCTAACGGGAATGATCCCGTTCTGGCACTTCTCTGGTCATCTCTCGGTCAATCATCGCGACCACTCGTAAGACAGCATATCACTGGCGTCGGCCTCTGGCTCTTTGAATGTACGTGACACATCTGATCCTGGGTGCAAGTATCATTGCAGCAGTGTCCTGGAAGGAATCCTGCTCACGGTCTCTTCCATGTCTCGTCTCTGCCAACTGTCCGGAAGTCATCGTCCTTTCCTATATCTGCATCTTGCTCTGGAACGACTGCATACTCATCGCGACTCCTTCTGGAAGGTAAATCCAAGTACCATGCCTCGGCATGCGTATCGCATCTCTGATGTCGGCGAAGTGGAACGTCGTCTCATCAAGATCTCGTACGAACTTCTTACTCTACTTTTCTTTAACGTCGACTGCTTCGGACTCGTCTCGTCGTGGCTGCATGGACTGAGCTCCAACGGCTATCCTCGTATCTGGAATCTCCTAAGAATGCATCTCACCACCTAGCATCCGATTGAAGTCGAACCATCCGATCGATTCGTCAAAACCTCATAATCCCCCAAGAGCTCAACATCTTGGGTACAATTTAACAGTATCGAGTACGTACCACAGCATCGATGGTCCAGCCGTAGAAGGGCAAACCCAAGCCTCACTAATGGTGCCGTGGAAATGCCGCAAACCCGAAGGTTCAAAGGCTTTCACACGGTCATTATGTCGAGTTAGGGTTTCATTCTTCTAGAGGGTCCATAGAATTGCCTGCATGCCCCTCCAAATACTTTAAACTTAGAATAATAGGTTTCTGACATTCGATCGTCTCTGTCGACTCCCAACGTCTCCACGTGAAGTCGCCTCTAGCTGGAATCAATCTATCTGATGACCTCTCATCGGGTAGGCGAACGAACCACATGTCCTAGTCATTCATCCTCGGGTGACTAGCGACATTCTATCATCTCTTAGTACAACCTGTATTGCAATAGCTCCAACATATGAGGCGATATCTCGTCGCTCGCAGCAACAACTGGCTCACTCGTCTGCACGCTGAACAGTGCCTCAATCATCATGAGTAAGCAATACACCAACGGTCATCAAAATCTGGCTGGCCTCTATCATTGGCTCAATCCTCTAGTGTCGATCAGCACATCCGAGTAACCTCATAAAGGCGATCCGCCAAACGCTCGTGGCGCGGAAACACAGTAAAAAGACACATCTCCGCAATCGTGTGTCATCGGAATTTCGCCCTGGTCAGTCCTCGTTCGTGACGAGCTCGTGCTGACCGCAACTCTAGCTGTAGCACTCCCTGCACGTAATCGTGGCAGCAAAACCATAACTGGTACTGATGAGGCTAGATCGGAATGAATATAATACTGAGCAAAGAAATATGCATCCTAAGGCTTCTTAAGTGGAGTAGCGTATCGTAAATATGCCGCGGAACATACCTACGGTACGTCACTCTACTTTAGTCACCTATTCCACCAACCAAGGGTCATCCTACGCTCCGAAAGTAAAACCTAACGCTCTGATACCAACTTTGTCCCATCCCGAAAGTACGGAATATGACCGGCACTTAAACTACGAACGTCTCGAGGTGTACGTAATCTAAGTAAGCCGAAAACCCAGAAATCCAAACCAAGAAAGGTAGTAGAGTGAAGGAAAACTAATTTAAAACAAGTAGTTTTAATAGCATAAGCCGAATTATGCGGTTTTTAAAAAAAAACATCAAATATTTCCCGAAAATTTCGGCAGTCTCCTTTGTAAATACTGGCCCCCAAACGGGATACAACATGAATAGTATACGAAATCAATAAAAAGGCATCCCCAAGCGGGAGCTAGCTCTTCGTCAATCGACGGTCACAACCACACAAGTAATATAATATACAACCCGCGACTCTAAGGTCAAAAGAATAACATCACTGGTCTCTATCTCAAAAATAAATACATGTTTAGATGATGGAACTTCTAGATACAACAGAATAATGATATATAAGATATATAATAGGGGTACGATACAAGTAAACCCACCTACTAGCAAGTCACCCGGAAATGGGAAGCAGTGCCAGCAAAGCCGTAATGAAACCTGTACGGCAAAACCTGCAAGAAACTGGGGCACAAAGGGGGTGAGTTGCCAACTCATGAATTGAAAAACATCTACGAACAGAAAATCGCATGTAAGACGCAACCCTAGGTCATACGATCATAATATATCCTCAAAATATAACCAGCAGTCTATAACAATGACTAGGGTAAATATCTGACCCGAATGTAATCTCATGTGCCCGTGTTAGTACCTCAGGTAGCAATATATCATAAGAATGAGGTATGAATGCATGAAAACAGATTACATGTAAATGAAGAAACCGTTTTCATAATTTAGTGAGATTTCCTTTCTATTTTTAAAAATGAGGTATCATAATGAAATCAGTATCAACAGTGTCTAGCATCGACACAAAACATAAATCTCAATGTCCCAAAATCTCAGGCTCCGGCTGTCCGGACTGGCCTGTATCATCAACTCTCAATACCTCAATATCTCGAAATCTCAATGTCTCAATCTCAATACCTAGGGCGCCGTCAGTCCAGACCGGCCCCTACCATCCATCTCAAGACCACGACGGTATCCTCCGGATATCCGATGCGTCGGGTAATATCACCGGTAGGTGGTGCTCCCCTGCCAGGCTCAACGTCAGCAACATGACCTTCTTGCCCCGGGGTACCTTACCGGGCCCACCATGTACCCGAAACGGTTCATCCATCTCCTCGAATCGGGTCTCAAAATCCATCAGCAAACTCATGGTGGACGACTCATACATCATGCGGAAACCGCATTTTTATTTAAAAAGAGAGAAAGCAGTTTATATATGTTTTGCGGTTTTCCACCAAATCCAGAAAATATCATGGAAATCCGAATCATCAATAGCATGTTAAACCATGAATACGGCATAACAATGAATAACAGTATGCATGAAGCGACAAGTAATAACTACAATATCTAAGCTGGAATATGAGGTATGTATACTAATATTATGTCAAACTACTAGCTATCAATCTAAATTAAGCAATAATATTTTCTAAGGTGTACGTGACATGGCAATTACCGATGAAGTTGTGTGTGAGCCGGCAAGTAAGTGTATGTGGTACATATGCATCATCGGTAATGGTACTGGTGTCCTAACAGCATAATGTCAGTAATGCAATATGAAATAACAATGTAAGTATACGATGCGGAGCGAGCAACCAAAATGAGCGGGAGCTAAATATTAAATAATGTTGCCATTTGAAATAACACGAATCGCGGGGTTTTGAAAATAGGGGCTACGGTGGTTTTTAAGAAAGGATACGTTTTTTGAAATATCCGTAGATCCCTTGACCTGCCTTTTAAAATACCCACGATCCGCTAGTTTTGAAATAGCCAGGAGTCTAATCTAATCTAACAACTACACTAAACTATACGTCTGAACTAACTAGCTGAACTACAGGTAAGGAAACCGCCTATCATCTGAGTCGATACATATACATACCTGTATATGTATAGTCGGTGATCCCGCCTCAATAATATCATATTCGATACCATATCTATAATCAGGCATCTTAAGTCAAGAGTGGGGATCAATCATCAATATAGCTCGTACGTAAATCCGTCGTACGGCATCCCAAATCTGGGCATGGGTCAATATCACATTCATCATACTATTCACCTGGTATCTTCTTTATCAAATATCATGATCGGGGTACTGATCTACGTCTAGTACAATACCGATACCGCCTAAGTATGCATGGACGTGTGTGAAACACTACGTCAAGGACCCGCTACAACGTCATGTCGTATCTCAAATACGAACCCTGCTATATCACCGATCTCACGGCCTCAAATCAAATCTCATCGACTCATCTTAAGTCCCAAGTACTATCCTCATTATCCATGCATGCGTATATGAATGTACATATGCATAGTCCCATACCCACGCATATATACATATATACACATCCCAATCTGCGCACAAGAAAGTAAAGTATGCAAGTCTGTGTGTGCGTATGTGGGTATAACAACTACTCTAGGGTTTCACAACTAATCCAAAGGTACTCCATGAACACAAAAACATAACATGAATGAACATTCTCGTATCATAAAACACCTATATAAACATATATATATGAGCTACACTACGGACTGCGGGGGTGCTATACGCCATCCACCCGACTTCTCCCCGTAGATATAAATCTACTCACCTGGTCCTCGCTAACCGGTGCCGACGTCGCCACGCGCTTGCTTGTCGTCTCGAAGTTCACATGGGGTACCTACATATTATAACGCACCGTGTCGTATTAAAATCCGACTCATGACCCAAAAACGACACGTGAATCCCACATAGGTCAAAACCTATGGTTGCTTTTACAAATCAACCCAAGAACCCACGACGTCGGCGTACAAACGCCAAACCATCGAGAAAAACTCAAACGTATCAATCGTGGTTTCACAACACCTTAATTATAATTATATAATAGCTTAAAATTCACAAAAACCCAAATTTCACTTAGAAAGTCATTTTTTCGAAAATCTAGCAAGCACAAATTACCGTTTTTTTTGTACAAAACATGATGTTTTAACAAATCTAGTGACCAAGATAATAACTTAATATCTTAATTATGCCATAGGAACCATTACGTAAATTTTAAACCCACAATTTAATTCGATTTCAAAAACCTAGTTTGCAATATTAACCAAATTTAACAATTTTATAGCAAAATACACAAACTACAATCTAGCTTGGATTTTCATGAACTAAAGTATTAAACTACACTTTAAAATGTTAATAATACCATGCAAAACCTAATTAGATTTTAATCTACATTATATAAGTATTTCATTAAAACCTAGTTAGCAAATTAGCATAATTAGAACAATTTAAATAAAACAATTAGTAACCTAGTAATTAGCTTTGTTTTAGCAAGCCCACTAGATATTAACAACACAATTAGATCATGATCAATTGACCTAAAGCCTAACTTAGTATTTAAACCCTTCTCTTTAATTTCCAAAACTTGAAATTAAACTATAATTAACACTTAAATCAATTTGCTTTAAGCAAAAACTCACAATTTCATAATAGGTTAAGATTTATACCTCCTAGAATCTTGAGATTTAGCATGAAATCTTAGCCTCCCAAATCATCATCTTGCTCCTTGATTCTTGCTAGCTTGGGTCTTGGGAAAATGGGTAGAGATTAGATTAGGGATTAGTGATGTTTTATGTGGATTTTTGAAGCAATTTTGTGGAGTTTTTGAAGAGGAAATGTGGTGGAGAAATTTTGGGGCTGAAATGGGGGGGGGGGGTTTCGGCCAGGTTAGAGGGAGGAAGGGAGAGAGTGAGATGTTTCTTGAAGTCAAAGAAAATAACGCCCATACCTCTTATCAACTACATACCTCTTATTCTATTCTTTTCATTTTTGAATTTCTTTTCTTTTCTATTCTTACAAGAAGTGATTGGAGAGAGAGAGAGAGGGCTATCTAAACAAAAAGGGGGCCGGCCACATGGTGGAAAGGTGAGAGGGTGTGTGTGTGTGAAGTAAAGAACACCAAACACCAATTCAATATACACCAAAACCCTTTTATTTTCACAAAATAAGCTTTTTTCTTCGATATTTTCCAAACCGTTTTGGCAAACCATTTCATTTCAGAAAGCACATGATAAAATTTTATTTAATGTGTTATGATGCACAAAATTTATTTCGAATCATTCCAGTTTGTAATTTTCCCTAATAAAATGTATTAGTGACGGCTTAAAATAATATTAAAATAATTAATTTCGGAAAATTTTTCATAAAATTTGAAATTTCACCAGTGGCTCAATAAACACCAAATAGTAGCAATTACATAGCTAGAATATATATATTTAATTTTATAATAAAGATATTTGCATTTTGACTTTTTACAGAAAACCCCCTTATTTTACCGTTTTTTCGAAATTTCACCGAAACGATTTTCAAAACGTTACACACAAATCTAATGCTTTTAAGAAATTCACGAAATATAAGTGCGAAGTAGAGAACCAAACGGGTAATATTTTTAAAATCCTTCAATCTGATTGGGGAGGAGAATACTTAAGCACGGAGTTCCTGGACTACTTAAAAGAGAATGGGATTCGCACTCAGCTTACTCCTCCGTATACACCACAGCACAACGGTGCATCAGAGCGGAAGAATCGCACCGAATTAGATATGGAGCGCTCTATGATGAGTACAGCTGAGTTGCCTATTTCCTTTTAGGGTTATACGCTTAAGACAGCCACAAACCTATTGAATAGAGTTCCAATCAAATCATTGCCTACCACTACATATGAGATATGGAATGGGAAGAGACCATCTCTTAAATGAGTTAAGATATGTGATTGTTCGGTCTATGTTGAAAAGCAAAATCCGGACTAGCTCGAGGCAAGGTCAGTTCTGTGCAAGTTTGTAGGATATCCCAAGCATTCGCGAGGGTATATCTTCTACTACACCGAGGAGCAAAAGGTGTCTGTTTCTCAGAATGCCACCTTTTTAGAAAAGGAATTTCTTATGAAAGAAATTAGTAGTCATGTGGTAGAACTGGAAAAAGTTCGAGCTACAGAAACTACAGCTGATGATTTGGTGGAGCCGAAGGATTCAATAGTCCCCAACGAACCTCAGCCACTCCGAAGATCTAGTAGGGTTCCTCATCTGCCTGAGAGATACTAGGGTTTTCTCATTCACGGTGGGAGCGAAGATTGCATCATCGAAGATGATCACCTAACTAGTTTCGAGCAGGCCATCACAAGTGGGGACTCAGTGAAATGGCTGTAAGCAATGCGATCTGAGATGGAATCCATGTACACCAACAAAGTATGGACTTTTGAAGTTGCTCTTGAAGGGGTAAAACCCATCGGGAGCATGTAGATCTTGAGAAGATTCTTGGTGTAGATAGAAAAGTTGAGACTTTTAAAGCTAGAATTGTAGCAAAGGGTTTTCGTCAACGACCAGGTATGGATTATGATGAAACCTTTTCTCTAGTGGCTATGCTTAATTCCATCAGGATCTTACTTTCCATTGCTGTATACCATGGCTACGAAATCTGGCAGTTGGACGTCAAGACCGCTTTTCTAAATGGTGATTTAGAAGAGAGCATGTACATGACACAGCCATAGGGCTTCGTAGATAGTAGGAGCAGCGGAAAGGTGTCCAAGCTGCTTAAATCAATATACGGATTAAAGCAGGCATCACAGAGTTGGAACATCTGTTTTGATGTGGCAGTCAAACAGTTTGACTTCATCAAAAACGTAGATGAATCTCATATATACAAGAAGGTTGTAGAGAGTAAGGTTGTCTTCCTCGTATTGTACGTGGATGACATACTCTTGATAGGAAATGATGTTCCTATGCTAAACTCGGTCAAGCTCTACTTATCACAGTTTCTCCATGAAAGATCTCGGTGATGCCTCCTACATCTAGGGATTAAGATCGATAGAGATAGATCTAAGAGGATGTATCATGCTCACTAGGTGTATTGAGTAGGTGTCAATCAGATCCTCTGGAGAAACACTGGACATCTGTGAAGAACATTCTTAAGTACTTAAAAAGGAATAAAGAAATGTTCTTGGTGTATGGTATCGGTTAACTCCATGTCGAGTCCTTTAGCGACTCGAGCTTCCAGAGTGATAAGGTCGACTGAAATTCTGTCTCGGGTTTTGTCTTTACCCTTAGTTGAGGGACGGTATCTTGGAAGAGTTCCAAGCTAGATACCGTAGAAGACTCGACGATAAAGGCTGAAAACATCGCTACCAATGATGCTGCCAAAGAGACTGTCTCGATAAACAAGTTCATGAGATGAACTTAGTGAGGTTCCTACAATAAAGAATCCAATACTTGTGTATTTTGATAACAATGGAGCTGTGGCTTTGGTCTAGGAACCCTGGTCTCATAAGTGATCCAGACATATTCTTAGGCGGTATCACCTGATCAGGGAGATAGTTGAACTCCGGGAGAATGAGGTCTGGAGAGTTGACATGAAGAATAACACGGCAGATCCACACACCAAGGCCATTTGAGATACTTTTAGGGATGTTGGGTATGAGATATTACAACAATTGGCCTTAGTGCAAATGGGAGATTGTTAGTTATATGTATGCCCTAGAGGCCATTATTGTACATGATTGTATATTATAATGGATGCTTGGACATATATAGGGAGGACTTTCTTGTTCGACATGATAGTATACTATCTGGTAGCTCTTTATCTTAACATGTACACTGGTATCATTATATTGTCTCTCCGTTACATGTTGATAAATCCCTTAGGATGTTTACTTGACTACCGAGACTATGATGCAGATCATACTAGTGGGGCTAGGGTAGTCCACAAGTTCATCCTTTAATTGTTCCTAATCGAGGGAGTATCGAGACAGGGCATCGGTATTCCAGAGTAGACTAGTGTGTACGTTTCTTGACCCTGTATGGGGCGATGGTTTATCCTACAGCCATTGGTGTTTGACATCAAAGATTGTACACAAGTGCTCATTGGAGAATGGGTACACCGAACAGGACTTGCCGAGAACTCCAGGATGGTATTATACCTATCATCAGATAGTTGTTCTCTGGTGACACCGGTACAGGTTAGTCTGTAGAACCGAGATCTTCCTAGAGTTTTGTGTGATTCCCACAGTGCTTTGATTTCCTCCCTACCACGCTTAAGAGAGCGTGCAAACAGGTGGATTTTAGGTACAGTCCCGAGTCACATGGAGGCAATGAGCCATAGGAGGGTTTCGTCTCTCCCGGTATTAGGGGTTGATATTGCGCTATGCTCGATTGGCTATAACAGGAAGTCCCTGGCCAGGGCTGATGATGAGATTTACTCGTAAGTGTTATCAGTAGTTTCTCGAACCGTTTTGAGCCTCACATCGGCATGACTTATCAGGTTATTGGGGGGTGACATTTACCACCCCCAGACTCGATATGCGACATATCAGACGAAAAGACCGGACTGTATGGTAGTGTTACTTATTGGATTCACGGGAGTATGCACAAGCTTGCTTGTTGATCTTTTGATCCCTCAATACCTAGGTAGCCGTTACATCCAGCTAGTACCGCTGACGGCTTGTGGGTGACTGATATGATCATTACCTACTGCTGATGTATTGACGAGTCTTTAGAGTCCAACAAAGAGGTTTCCTGGCTCAAGCGAAACGAAGTAGGGCACATATGTGATATGTGCGGGACTGAGATTAATACGTGTATGTGATACTGTATTCTAATCTCACGATATAGATTGTATGAGATATAACTGGATTATTGAATCAAGTGTTGATTCAATAATTTGTTGTATGTATATATGTTATACATATAAATGATATTAGTCGGTTGTATGGGATATAGCCGGATTATTAAATCAAGCATTGATTTGATAATTTAATATACAATTATATATTTGATATATTAATATATAATAACTAATATTAGCTCACTTAAGAATTTCTTTTCTACTAATACATTTAAAATATATATGTGATATATATTAATGTATTTATATTTTGTGTCTAGATGATACATTAGACTTGGGTGTATGAGACTCATACCTAACTAAAGATAATTTGGGTGATTAATTATTAAAGGAAAAATCAAAATTAGGTGGAAATTAGCATTGCTAAGATGCTTGTGGAAGCATGTAAAAGCCTTGACTTAAGTCCACTAATTTTGTTTTACTCTAGATATTTATTAACCCAAACATTATCTTTAGCCATGGTTAAGTCTTTACAAGTGATATATGAGATATTTTTTCACACCATGGTTCATAACTTGAGCTTCTTCTTCATCTCATTTTTCTTCTCTTGATTTCTAGTGAGGTAAAAAAAAAATGAGAAAAACAATTCTAAAGTGGGCAAAATTTCTACTTTATCAATCTATACCAAACTAGCCATTTAGTATCGGTTGTTTGCTTCACTAATCCATCAATTAGTGAAGATGTAGCTTGAGTTAGAGATTCTTCGGCGTAGATTATCTTCGGCCTCGAAGATCCTTAAGCAAGCTTGTTCCTTTCGCCTAGTGGAGCCTACGAACAGTTTGGGGGACTGCTACTTAGAGCTAAGGGACTACTACACGGAGCTTTAGAAGTGAAGGACCGGTCTACAAAGGTTGTATTCCTTGTTCACATAGTGTAAAGTTGTTTACATTCTTAAAAAACCCTAATTCTCTAGTTAGATTCTTGGTTCGGGTTTCTTTGCACTCTAGATTTTTTTAAATTGCATACTTGATGCTTGCGGAAACCTAGCAAGGGTGCTATGCGAACCCAGCAATCCGGTAGATCGGACTCTCTGGAGGTCGAGCCCAGTAATGAAGACTTGGAATAGTTCTCTATTGACGCAGAGCTTTAGATAATTGTATATATTTTCTTTTTAGTTCATGATATTGTTTAAGCATTGCTTTCCATTCATGTATTTACGTTTTCAGTTGTACTTGTAATGAAATGTTTAATAAATAAAAGTTGTTGTTCAGTTACATCTATTTCCACTTTTTTCTTGTGTACATTCATTATATTGCTTAGATACGCTTAGCGTGTTTACTTCTGAGTAAATACGTATCGGGCCTCATCGCATCTTCTTACCCGTACACTGGAAAGCGGGGTGTGACAGGTTTTGTTGGCGGCCTATGCAAGTCAGTTCTGCATGGATGTTAGTTGTATGTATGCCCTAGAGGCCAGTATTGTACAGATGATGTATATTATATTGGATGCTTGGACATATATAGAGATGACTTTCTTGCTCGATATGATAGTATGCTATCTGGTTTCTCTTTATCTTAACATGTATACTAGTCTCTTTAAACTGTCTTATAGTTTCATGTTGGTAAAGCCCTTAGGATGTGTACTTGACTGCCTGGACTATGATGCAGATCATACTAGTGGGGACATGGTAGTCCATAAGTACATCCTTCAAGGTCCCTAGTCGTAGGTGTATCGAGACGGGGCATCGATATACCAGAGTAGACTAGCGTATACGCTTCTCGACCCATGAGATGGGCGATGGATGATCCCATATCCATTGGTGTTTGACATCAGAGATGATATACGGGTGCTCAGTGGAGACTGGGTACACTGGACGGACTCGCCGAGAACTCCCAGATGGTATTATACCTCACGTCAGATGGCAGTTCTCAGGTGACACTTGTGCAGGTTAGTCTGTAGACTCGAGATCGTCATAGAGTCTTGTGTGATTCCCACAGTGCTTTGATCTCCACCTTACCACGTCCATGAGGGCGTGCAAAACGGTGGTCTTTAGGCACAGTCCCGAGTCACATGGAGGCAATGAGCGATAGGAGGGGTTTCGTCTCTCCCGGTATTGGGGGTTGATGTTGCGCTGTGCTCGATTGGCCGTAACAGGGAAGTCCCTGGCCAGGGCTGATCAGGGATTTGCTGGTAAGTGTTACCAGTAGTTTCTCGACCCGTTATGAGCCTCACATCGGCACGACTTATCGGTTATTGTCGTCTGACGTATACCACCCCTAGACTTGATATGCGACATATCAGACGAACAGACCGGACTGTACGGTAAGTGTTACTCGTTGGATTCACAGGAGTGTGAGCGGGCTAGCTTGTCGATCTTCTGATCGCTCAATACCCGGATGGCCATTACGTTTAGCAGACCGCTTGCGGCTTGTGGGTGCTTGATGTGATCATCATCTGTTACCGGAGTATTGACGAGTCTTTAGAGTCCTACACAGAGGTTTCCTGGCTCAAGCGAAACGAAATAGGAGCGCATATGAGATATGTGCAGGACCGAGAATAATGCGTGTATGTGATACCGTATTCCATTCTCGCGCTGAATGTATCGATTGGTTATATTCGATATAACCTAGATATCGAATCAACGATTGATTCGATAAGCCGATACATAGGATACTAGTCGGTTATATGCGATATGACCGGATCGTTAAGTAAAGTGTTGATTTAATGATTTAATGTATAATTATATATTTGATATATTATTTTGCATTAACTAGTATTGGTTCACTTTAAATGGATTTTCTCACTTGATGTGCAAGTTGTATATGTGATATACTTTTGTGCACATCTTTGTATCATGTTTGATGATGCTTGCTCATTTGGTTAAGTGTAAAGAATTAAACCTAGGTTAAGAAAGTGATTAGGGTTTTAATTATCCATTCTTTTATTTATTGATTTTGAAAAAGAATGGGATAAGAATACAAAATGGTTGCTTTCATTCTTGAACCTTTGTGAAGCTTCATGAAGCTTTGACCAAAGTGACCAATTTGTCTTCATGCTTAACCCTAACCACTCTTCTAACCTTGGTCAATTCTCTACACCTAACCATGGTTCCTATTATGATAAGTATTCATTTTTTTTCCTTTTTTATTAACTTATCATAATATTTCCTTCTTCTTGATCTTCTTCTTCAAGAAAGAAAGCTTGATGCCATCAATGGCAACTTGAGTTCTAAAGTGAGAAATCCAATTCTAAAGTGAACCCACCTCCTATTTCTTCACCCTCTACCACTTGCCAAGTTGTTTTGGGTGCTTTCTTCACAAGTTTCACAAATTTGTGAAGTCGGAGCTTGAACTTGTGATGCCTCGACGTAGATCATCTTCGGCACGAAGCCGACAACCTAGTCCGCCCATTTCTCCGATCAAGCCAACGATTGAGTCCGGAATTCGAGATGGACAGCGAGAGGACGCCTATGTGGAGCTAAGGAAGTGGAGTACCGGATCTACAAAGGTTGTAGCCTCTTATCTTTAGTTAAGTTGTTAACTAGATTCGCATTTCGCCTAAACTTCTAGTCAACGATCCGTATTAGGGTTTCTCGGCACCCGTAAAATTTGAAATTGGCATGGTTGATGCCTTGTGAGACCTCTTGAGAGTGCCTAGGAACCCTACAGTGGTATCAGAGCCTAGCTAGAGCCTTAGGCGAAGTCCAGACGGAGTTTGAAGTCCGATCGAACCGAAACCTTAATATCAAAGTTGCTCTCTGTACATTTTTTAAAAACTGGGTTTTTTCCAAATTAAAAATATGCAGAAAATTCAGCCGGACTTTCTAAGAATTACTGTGAAACACGATCACCCAATTCCTCCAAAGTACGGCAGAACCGCGGCAGAAGCCTGGCTTCTGCGGCGGTTCCGCGGCCGTATGATGACGTCACCCACCCAATTTTGCACAGTAACTTCTTTTATTCAGTGCTGAGTTCTCTGGGAATCTTTAATATTTATTCAAGAGTTGAGTATTCTGGGTTGTATTGGGGACTCGGTATTTCGATTGGATTATCGAACTTTGTCTAAGTGCTTTCCGGATAATTTTTTGAATATGTTAAAAAGTCCGACCGAATATAAATACCTAACTTTTCCCCTGCCGGAAAATATCCAAGTGTTGGATTTTTGTCTGGTTTAAGGACGTTCTGAGTAGTGCAAGTAACGCGATGGTCCCTCTAGAAGACAACAAACCTTAACTCGATTATGTGACCGTCTTGAACTGCCCTTTGAACCTTCGGGTTTGGGGCAGTACGGCGTGCCATATGTGAGGCGTTGGCTTGACCCTTCTACGGCTGGACCGTTGGTACTGAGGCATGAAGTAAATGTCTTTGAACCTATTTCATGTGTTGGACGGTTTCGGGAAAACTTGGGTGTTCGAATGTTCGATCGGAAAGTTTAATATTTTCTATTTATCCGTAATGGGATACAATAATTGGAATTCACAAACAGTTATGAGATAACTGAATGAATGATATAAATCTAGCGGTTTAGTTTCATTTGATATTGAAAAGAGTTTTCGATAATGAGACTAAAATGCGGGGTTTATAACTGTTAGGCATGTGATGTCTAAGTATTTCATTTTGATTAGGCATGCGATGTCTAAAGAGGTTGCGGATTCCAATTGTTGTAGTTTTACACTTTCTTTTATGTCACCGTAAGTGTAATATGTGATATCGCCGGTTTCGTTGCTATATGTCAACGACAATTGGGATGCGCATATTTACTTACGTTGATGACATGTGATGTTATGTGTTGCTGGATATGTTATATTGGATCGTCGTGTTTGAATAGCCGGGGGTTTTTATGTGAGATGAGTGTTTTTCATTTTCTTTCATGTAAAAACTTATATGTAATATTCTTTTATTTTGGGGCACTTCCAGGTTGCGGAAGATGTCACGTTTTGTATATTATTTACTTTTCCGCATTAGGATAGACCCAAGGAGGGGAGCACAAGTAACCGGGTTCTAGGGTCTAATGGGAGACCAACTCGAGGAGTCGAGTCCGGGTCTCCTAACCCTAGAATTGGCAGGGTTGCTTGCCGCTCTCGTAGGGGTCTAGGGTGTGGGATTGGCTATTCATCACGACCGTGGAATCCGTGTTTTATACTGGCTCGTATTGAAAACACGGACGTCCTAGTATATCCAAAGTTTCATATGTTTCTTCTGCTGCGATATCTGTGATGTGATCATGTGATGTTCTGTGATAGATACAGTATATAGTATATATGATATATTATATAGACGTTACTTATGTTTTGCACCCGCACTTGCCCTGCCCTGCTCTGTCGTTAGTTACCTAACCTAACGGTGCACGAGGGGACATCGAGGCGAATGCGGATGGCATAAGTGTACGTCATATCTATCTGTGATGTTTAGGTATTTAAATGATGGGACTTCATTAATGTGATTAATGGAAGAAAAGAAACCTATGATGTTGTAGAATCAAATTTTAAATAAAACAGGTAGCTACAGTTCTTGCTTTGCATAGCGGTATATATGATATACCCTGCACCTTATTCGATGTTGAAAGGACCGAGATCCCTTCACCGGGAGTGACTCCTTTAGCAATAACTGGCAGATGCTACATACTCAGTCTGCTTTTGATTGCTTCTATAGTTTTTTGCTTTCCACAGTGATATATATGATATATCCCGCACCTCATTCGACGAGGAAAAGGCCGACGATCCCTTCACTGGGAGTGACCCCTTTAGCAAAACTAGAAAAGCCTCAAAATCACTCCTTTTCAAAACTACATTTGATCCTACAACGATATCAAGTTCATTACGCAATAGGTTTTCTGAAAACCTGCGTAGCCCTCCGTCATTTCAGATAAGTACTACTTAGTATTCGTGCTACGGTAGTTTGGCATTCGTCAAGGCGTAGTGTACGGTAGCTAACTAGTATTTATCTGCTTATGCATATGATGCAGATTGGATTAGGGTATTCGTACGACGTTGTTTGGCATTCGTCAAGGGTCGTGCGGGTGGGTTTAATTCAATCAAGAAATATACGGGTTGAACTTGACTAGTGGACTATGGGTTGTTTGGCATTCGTCAAGGTCATAGAACACTAGGGGTAAAATATTATTGGGAATTTCAAGTGTTGAAATTTGCAATGAGATTGCATACCTTCTATGAGATAGTTGGATCCCGATACCCACTGCGAGTAAGAGTTACTCCTGGGAGAGTTTTACACATTGCAATTAGCTAATCAAGTAGGTGTCTAGAAAGGTGTCAACGGGGTTACGCCTCTGGGAAAACGAGGTTTACATTAATTAGGTTCGTGCGAAAGCACGGGGGACCTCCCTCAAAGTACCGACACTGGCCTGGCTGAAAGATTGGTGAACTTGTAGTGTGTAATTAATCCCGGCTAGTCTTTCCTTTTAGGGTTTGAAGGAAGATTTGATAAAAACCAGTGGGAGCCATCCTGATTAGATAAGATAATAACCAATCTGATCTTGCAAGAGCATACGCTAAAGTGTTTTCTTCTCTCTCTCTCCAGGTAGTGACCATTTCATGCCCTAATAAAGATAATAATATGGATGTATTGACCGAACCCGCATGTTATACTGTGCAGGGGAACGTTGAACCCGTTCTATCTTATAAGTGTTATAAGAATGAACAGGAAATAGGAGAATATCTAGATTCTCAAGCCGCCCAAAAGAACATGCATGTTGATGCATCTTCTTCGGGTGTGTTAGTTATTGAGAACTGTTTTTCAATTCACCCTACGTCCTGGGTATTAGATACCGGATCAGGATCCCACATATGTAAGCAGTTACATGGGCTACGGAAAGGTAGAGAACTGGGTAAAGGTGATCATTCCGTTCAAGTAGGGAACGGTGCAAATGTTGCAGCCAAAGCAGTTGGCGAATATCACCTAATATTACCAAGTGGTGATACAATGATTCTGAATGAGTGCTATTATATACCGAACATGATGTGCAATATTATATCAGTTTCTTTATTGAGTAAAGAAGGATATATAATTTTTTAGTACAGGATAATGTTATGAACATATTCCTAAATCAAAAGTTGATTGCATCAGGCTCGTTACATAATGGCATATTCATTCTAAATCAAAATACAGTCCTCAATATACAAAACACACACAAGAGGAAAAGTTCAGAAATGAACGAATCCTACTTGTGGCATTGTAGACTTGGTCATATCAATGCGACACAACTGGCTAACTTATATAAGGATGGTTATTTGAATCCGTTCGAATTATCATCTTATGATACTTGCCATTCATGTCTCAAAGGAAAAATGACCAAAGCTCCGTTTAGTGGACACGGAGAAAGAGTTACTGAACTCTTAGAACTGGTACATAGTGATGTATGCGGTCCCATGTCTACCCATGCCAGGAACGGTTCTTCCTACTTCATTACATTCACTGACGATCTCTCTAGATACGGGCATGTGTTCCTATTGAAACACAAGTCTGAAGCTTTTGAGAAATTCAGAGAATATAAGCAAGAAGTAGAGAACCAAACGGGCAAAAGTATAAAGATCCTTCGATCTGATCGAGGAGGAGAATACTTGAGCAATGAGTTCCAAGATTATCTAAAAGAGAATGGGATTCTCTCTCAGCTTACTCCACCTTATACACCACAGCACAACGGTGTATCGGAACGAAGGAATCGCACCCTATTTGATATGGTGCGTTCAATGATGAGTACAGCTGAGTTACCTATTTCCTTCTGGGGGTATGCGCTTGAGACAGCCATACACCTATTGAATATGGTTCCTACCAAATCAGTGCCTACCACTCCATATGAGATATGGAAAGGGAAGAGACCATCTCTTAAGTATGTTAAGATATGGGGTTGTCCAGCCTATGTCAAAAGACAAAATCCGGACAAACTCGAGGCAAGATCAGTCTTATGTAAGTTTGTAGGATATCCCAAAAATTCACAAGGGTATATCTTCTACCACCCCGAGGAACAAAAGGTGTTTGTTTCTCGACATGCCACTTTCTTAGAAAAAGGTTTTCTTATGAAACAGATTAGTGGCATTGAGGTAGAACTGGAAGAGGTTCCAGCAACACAAACTATAACTGAAGATTTAGTAGAACCAGAGGATTCAGTAGTACCCGACGAACCCCAGCCTCTCCGCCGATCTAGCAGGGTTTCTCATCCACCTGAGAGATACTACGGTTTTCTCATTGACGGTGGAAGCGAGGATTGCATCATGGAGGATGATGACCCAACTAGCTTCGAGCAGGCCATCACGAGTAGGGACTCAGTGAAATGGCTGGATGCTATGCGGTCCGAGATGGAATCCATGTACACCAACAAAGTATGGACTTTGGAAGTTGCTCCTAAAGGGGTAAAACCCATCGGGAGCAAGTGGACCTTCAAGAAAAAACTTGGTGTAAATGGGAAAGTGGAGACTTTCAAAGCTAGACTTGTTGCAAAGGGTTTTCGTCAAAGACCAGGTGTGGACTATGACGAAACCTTTTCTCCAGTGGCTATGCTTAAATCCATCCGGATCATGCTTGCCATCGCTGCATATCATGATTACGAAATCTGGCAAATGGATGTTAAGACCGCCTTTCTAAATGGTGATTTAGAAGAGTGCGTGTACATGACTCAGCCAGAGGGCTTCGTAGACAGTGGGAGCAGCGGGAAGGTGTGCAAGCTGCTCAAATCCATTTATGGATTAAAGCAAGTATCGCGGAGTAGGAACATCCGCTTTGACGTCGTTATCAAAGAGTTTGATTTCGTCAAAAACCCAGATGAACCTTGTATCTACAAGAAGGTAGCAGAGAGTAAGGTTGTCTTCCTCGTATTGTACGTGGACGACATACTCTTGATAGGAAATGATATTCCTATGCTGCAATCGGTCAAGCTCTTCTTATCACAAAGATTCTCAATGAAAGATCTTGGTGATGCCTCCTGCATATTGGGAATTAGTATCTATAGAGATAGATCCAAACGGATATTGGGATTGTCCCAATCCAGGTACATTGACACCGTACTAAAGAGGTTTAGTATGGTAGAATCCAAGCGTGGGAACTTACCCACGATCTCTGGAGTCACTCTCTCCAAAGAGATGTCTCCCAAGACTGATTTGGAGAGAGCTCACATGCAAGGGATACCCTATGCTTCGGATGTAGGCTCTATCATGTATGCGATGCTATGTACCAGACCCGATGTAGCATACTCACTAAGTGTAGTGAGCAGGTATCAAGCTGATCCTGGAGAGAGTCACTGGACAGCTGTGAAGAGCATTCTCAAGTACTTGCGAAGGACTAAAGAGATGCTCTTGGTGTATGGTAACAGAGAACTCCAAGTGGAGTCCTTTATCGATTCGAGCTTCCAGAGTGATAATGACGACTCTAAGTCGCAGTTGGGATTTGTCTTTACCCTTTACGGAGGGGCGGTTAGCTGGAAGAGTTCCAAGCAAGAAACCGTGGCAGACTCGACGATGGAGGCTGAATACATCGCTGCCAACGATGCTGCCAAAGAGGCTGTCTGGATCAAGAAGTTCATTACTGAACTTAGAGTGGTTCCATCCATTGAGCATCCAATACCTTTGTATTGCGATAACAATGGAGCGATGGCTTTGGCCAAGGAACCAAGGTCCCATCAGCGATCCTGGCATATTCTGAGGCGGTATCACCAGATCCGGGAGATAGTTGATCGCCGGGAGATCGAGGTCAGGAGAGTTGACACGAAGAACAACACGGCGGATCCACTCACGAAGGCCATTCCCCAGATACAGTTTGAGAGACTCTTCGGGATGCTCGGTATGCGATACTACAGCAACTGGCCCTAGTGCAAGTGGGAGATTGTTAGTTGTATGTATGCCCCAGAGGCCAGTATTGTACAGATGATGTATATTATATTGGATGCTTGGACATATATAGAGATGACTTTCTTGCTCGATATGATAGTATGCTATCTGGTTTCTCTTTATCTTAACATGTACACTAGTCTATTTAAACTGTCTTATAGTTACATGTTGGTAAAGCCCTTAGGATGTGTACTTGACTGCCTGGACTATGATGCAGATCATACTAGTGGGGACATGGTAGTCCATAAGTACATCCTTCAAGGTCCCTAGTCGTAGGTGTATCGAGACGGGGCATCGATATACCAGAGTAGACTAGCATATACGCTTCTCGACCCATGAGATGGGCGATGGATGATCCCATATCCATTGGTGTTTGACATCAGAGATGATATACGGGTGCTCAGTGGAGACTGGGTACACTGGACGGACTCGCCGAGAACTCCCAGATGGTATTATACCTCACGTCAGATGGCAGTTCTCAGGTGACACTTGTGCAGGTTAGTCTGTAGACCCGAGATCGTCATAGAGTCTTGTGTGATTCCCACTGTGCTTTAATCTCCACCTTACCACGTCTATGAGAGCGTGCAAAACGGTGGTCTTTGGGCACAGTCCCGAGTCACATGGAGGCAATGAGCGATAGGAGGGGTTTCGTCTCTCCCGGTATTGGGGGTTGATGTTGCGCTGTGCTCGATTGGCCGTAACAGGGAAGTCCCTGGCCAGGGCTGATCAGAGATTTGCTGGTAAGTGTTACCAGTAGTTTCTCGACCCGTTATGAGCCTCACATCGGCACGACTTATCGGTTATTGGGGTCTGACGTATACCACCCCTAGACTTGATATGCGACATATCAGACGAACAGACCGGACTGTACGGTAAGTGTTACTGGTTGGATTCACAGGAGTGTGAGCGGGCTAGCTTGTCGATCTTCTGATCGCTCAATACCCGGATGGCCGTTACGTTTAGCAGACCGCTTGCGGCTTGTGGGTGCTTGATGTGATCATCATCTGCTACCGGAGTATTGACGAGTCTTTAGAGTCCTACACAGAGGTTTCCTGCCTCAAGCGAAACGAAATAGGAGCGCATATGGGATATGTGCAGGACCGAGAATAATACGTGTATGTGATACCGTATTCCATTCTCGCGATGAATGTATCGATTGGTTATATTCGATATAACCTAGATATCGAATCAACGATTGATTCGATAAGCCGATACATAGGATACTAGTCGGTTATATGCGATATGACCGGATCGTTAAGTTAAGTGTTGATTTAATGATTTAATGTATAATTATATATTTGATATATTATTTTGCATTAACTAGTATTGGTTCACTTTAAATGGATTTTCTCACTTGATGTGCAAGTTGTATATGTGATATACTTTTGTGCACATCTTTGTATCATGTTTGATGATGCTTGCTCATTTGGTTAAGTGTAAAGAATTAAACCTAGGTTAAGAAAGTGATTAGGGTTTTAATTATCCATTCTTTTATTTATTGATTTTGAAAAAGAATGGGATAAGAATACAAAATGGTTGCTTTCATTCTTGAACCTTTGTGAAGCTTCATGAAGCTTTGACCAAAGTGACCAATTTGTCTTCATGCTTAACCCTAACCACTCTTCTAACCTTGGTCAATTCTCTACACCTAACCATGGTTCCTATTATGATAAGTATTCATTTCTTTTTCATTTTTGATTAACTTATCATAATATTTCCTTCTTCTTGATCTTCTTCTTCAAGAAAGAAAGCTTGATGCCATCAATGGCAACTTGAGTTCTAAAGTGAGAAATCCAATTCTAAAGTGAACCCACCTCCTATTTCTTCACCCTCTACCTCTTGCCAAGTTGTTTTGGGTGTTTTCTTCACAAGTTTCACAAATTTGTGAAGTCGGAGCTTGAACTTGTGATGCCTCGACGTAGATCATCTTCGGCACGAAGCCGACAACCTAGTCCGCCCATTTCTCCGATCAAGCCGATGATTGAGTCCGGGATTCGAGATGGACAGCGAGAGGACGCCTACGTGGAGCTAAGGAAGTGGAGAACCGGATCTACAAAGGTTGTAGCCTCTTATCTTTAGTTAAGTTGTTAACTAGATTCGCATTTCGCCTAAACTTCTAGTCAACGATCCGTATTAGGGTTTCTCGACACCCGTAAAATTTGAAATTGGCATGGTTGATGCCTTGTGAGACCTCTTGAGAGTGCCTAGGAACCCTACAATGGACATGTAGGTCAATTCTGTATGAAGTCCTAAGCAATATAACACAAGAATCAGCAACTAAAAACATGTTTTACATTTCATATTTCTTGAATCTTACAATTTCATATACTTTGAATCTATCCTAACCCTATTTTTTTGTCAAGGTTATGGATTCTCCAAACAATACAAGCACCAACTTCAATAACACACCACCACCTCTACTGCTTACACCTAACGTTGCTTCTCCGATCAATGAGCAGACAGTACTGCTTGAGGCAATCCGAAGCCTCCTGGAAGGACAGCAACATCAAACTGCTATATTACTGAACTGTCCAAAAGTGGAAGCGCCCGGAGTAAAGCAATTCCGGTCATTGCACCCAAAGTAATTTTCAGGAAAAGAGAACCCTCTAAAAGCTGAAGAATGGGCTCAGAGCATTGTGGATGATCTTGCAGAAGCACAAGTGCCAAACATCGCTTGGGTACGAGTTGCGAAGCTGCAACTCACGGACAATGCCCGAGTTTGGTGGAAGGCGGAAGAAAGCCGTCTTGGCCAGCCGATCGAATGGAAAAAATTTCGCGACTTGTTCGACGCAAAGTACTTTCTAGAGACTTCCCGATTTGACATGGAGTAGCAATTCATCCACCTACAACAGGGTTCGATGTGGACCAAATCTGTGGATGAGTATGATGTTGAATTTAGCATGCTCAATAGGTAAGATATGTCTTAATATTCGATTTTCTTATATCACATACTATACAGCTAACACAAGACCTTAACAGGTTCGCGACACACTTGATACTGACTGCTGAGATCGGGTCCAGACAATTTCAGCAAGGGTTAGATTCAGAGATCTAAGCTGCCTTAGCTACAGGGGATTTCTTAACCCACGAACTGACCCTGAAAGCTGCCCGTCGATATGAAGCAGTGGTGAAGATGAAGGGCAGACCCGAAACTACCGAAGTGAAGCACCGTGCCACTAAAATAGCAAGAGGAGCCTCTTCAAGGACACCTTTTGTGCTCAAGAGACTGGGAGTATCAATCAACCGGCCCGGCCCGGCCTTTTGCACCTACTGTAGGAGGGATGGACACCTGGCGAAGGACTACCGGTGTGCAAATCGCCTTTGCTTAGTCTGCGGCTCAGCCACACATGATATTGGGTATTGTCCTCGTAGACTCAATCCAAATGCTGCACCCAGACCCGCAATTACCTATCCGCTGCGGCCAGTCATCCAGCCACCTGCACCATGACTCGCTCTCCCAGCTCTACCACCTCATGGATCGACTGCACCTCTTCCTCGTCAGTTCCACCAATCTCAAAGGAACTTACCTCAAGGACAACGGAACAGACAGAGGAATGCTCCTCCAGTCAGGAAGAATGTACCGAGGTGACAGGCTTTCACAACGACTATGGAAGAAGCTGAAGCTACTGGCCAAATCATTACCGGTAACCTTTCAATCTTTCAAAGCTGTTCAATACTTGTTATATCCATATATCTTTATCTTATACCTAAAACCTATCCCACATAACTTAGGTACGATATTAGTAGCCTCATCCTGCATTAGCACTCTTCGATACTGGAGCATCTCATTGCTTTATATCGCAACGGTTCGTCCGAACTCATGCGATTCCAGTCAAACCTCTCGTATCCAGCTGGAATGTCAGTTCAGGGAACGACGTTCTAAAGGCAATAATGGGATACGACCTCTGTCCAGTGGTCGTCTGCAGCATAGAATTCTATGCTGACTTCGAGGTGCCGGACATATCGAATTTCGATGTCGTTTTTGGAATGGATTGGCTCGGAACTTTTTACGCTACCATAAACTGTCGTCAAAGGAGGGTAGTGTTCGAGAATCCAGAACATCCAGTCTTTTATTTCAAAAGTGGAGACCGTACCATGGAGCCAAGCATATACAATGAAAAACCGAAGAAGGCAGTGATTGCAACACTTCAAGCAGAGGAAGGATCGAAGCCAGAGGTAGTTCGAAAGTCGACGGTGTAATTCTTGAAGACATATCAGGTTTGCCTCCCAATCGAGCTCTTGAATTCAGCTATGATTTAGTACCTGGAGCACAACCGGATATCAAAGCACCATATCGCCTAAGTCCCGAAGGTTTGAAAGAGATCCGAACTCAGTTGGACGAATTATTGAAGAAAGGATGGATTCATCCCAGCACTTCAAGTTGGGGATCGCCAGTTCTACTTATGAAGAAGAAGAAAGGTTCATACAGAATGTGCATTAATTATAGAGCTCTGAACGAAGTAAATATAAAGAACAAGTATCCATTTCTGTGCATCGACGATCTGTTCGATCGGCTAAGTGGATCTTGCGTTTTATCCAAGTTAGATCTTCGTTCAGCTTATCATCAGGTGAAGGTCGAAGAGTCTGATATTCCGAAGACGGCATTCAGGACTCGCTATGATCATTATGAATTTCTTGTGATGCCATTTGGAGTGACCAACGCACCAGCTATATTCATGAACCTAGTGAATCAAGTTTTCCGAGAGTACCTAGACAGGTTTGTTGTCATCTTCATTGACGACATCCTGGTGTATTCTAAGAGTCGGAAAGAACATGCCGAGCACCTACGAATTGTCCTAGAAACTTTACGACAGCATTAACTCTATGCCAAGTACAACAAGTGCGAGTTTTGGATAGATCAAGTCGGTTTTCTCGGACATATTGTATCAGGCGATGGAATCTCTGTAGATCTAGCTAAAGTATCAGCAGTAAGCGAATGGCCGACACCGAAGTCAGTGAAGGACATTCGAAGCTTCTTAGGATTAGCAGGATATTACAGAAGGTTCTTTGAAGGATTCTCGAAGATTGCAACATGTTCATATCATATTTTTGCATTTTCATACCGCCCAATTTTTATCACATTGCTTATCGGTAGGTACTCTAGAGCCGTGTTTGCTAGTCAATTGCAGAATACTTGATCTCGGCTCTAAACAGTGAAATTCATGGAAAAGCACGACAAAATCCGGATTACTGCCAACCACAGATAAAACACGGGTCTCCGCTCTCTATCCGTATGTTACCTTACACCAGTTTAAAAGACAAAATGGCAAATCAATGTCATTTTCATGCACAAAGCTCAATGGCAACACAAGATCCAACATATCTACGCGGAGCTCGAGGAAATTGTTAGTGTATATGCCCTAGAGGACATTACTGTATCATACTAGTTTGTATATTACTTGATGGAAGCTTAGGATATTCACAGTTGTATGTACAATCTTGCTCGAGATGGTAGTATGCTACTTGGTTTGTCTCTGCATTAATATGTGCATGTGTTTCTTTTAGCATATCGCTGATATACATATTAGTAGAGCCCTTAGGATCTTTGCTTGATTACCAGCGTTGTGATGGCGCTCACACTCGTGGGGGCTGGGTAATCCATAAGCACATCCTTATACAGGTCCCTAGTCGTTGGACTATCGAGACAGGGCATCGATACTCCGGAGTAGACTAGCGTATGCGCTTCTCATCCCAGCGTGGGAGACGGTCTGACACACAGCCGTCAGTACGTCGTACTTGAGATAGTATGCGGGTGCTCGTTAGGTTACGAGTACACTGGACAGGACTCGTCGGGAACTGTTGGTTGGTATTATACCTATCATCAGTTATCAGTTCCCAGGTGACATGGGTACAGCTTAGTCCGCTGACTTGACACTGTCACTTCGCCTCGAGTGTGTTCCCACTGCACTTTGATTACTACCCTACCACAGCTCAAAGGAGTCATGCAAACAGGTAGTTTTTGGGTGCAGTCCCGAAGCACTTGGAGGCAGTGACGGTTAGACAGGATTCGTCTCTCCCGGTATTGGGGGTTGACATCGCGCTGTGTCCAGGAGAGCCATTACACGAGTAGTCCCTAGCCAGGGCAAGCGAGATATACTGGTAGGTTTCCAGTGTTATCTCAGGGTGTTATGGGCTACACTCTGACACGACTTGTACCGCTATTAGGGGACTGACGTTCACCGCCCCCCTAGGCCCGCCATGCGATGTAACAGACGAATAGACCGGACTCTACGGAGACTGTCACATACAGGCTCAGTAGGAGTTCAGATGGGGTTCACCTCGTCAGTCTTCTTATCGGCATCTACCTGGGGACCGTTACGCATAGCTAGTGCCGCTTGCGGTCTGTGGTTAAACCCACTGCCAGCGTAGTGTCGAGTCTTTAGAGTCCCACACAGAGAGCTATTCGCCTTTAGGCAAAATGAGTAGAGGTCGCATGGTTTTGCGACAGGGTTTGTTCACATCCGCGCACTTGTGCACGTTTGCTGTCCGGACAGCTTATACTAGCAGGCTTTGGTTTAAGCCGGATCCTAGTATATGATTTGGGATTTGTTTTATCTCTTTGTATTCGTGTTCCTCGGATCACGAATACGGGTGCGTATGCACAGTTGCTTGAGACAGAGGGAGAGGACTTTGATTAGGGTTAATGACCTTTGTCAATTTATTAACCTTAATGCTTATGTGTGTATTTTGGTTAATTGATATTAGTTTAATATAATTTTGCATGGTTATGGTTGTTGACCATTTGACCTTCTTGACTTGTTGACCAAGGTTGACACTTTGACCATCATCATTTCATTTGGAAGATGCTCTTTGATCCTTGCAATTTGCATTAAAAATGAAATGATAATGGTCATGTCTTGATTAACCATGACAATTATCTAGCTAATTATCAATTTATAATAATTCACACATATATGTGAGAATGGTCGTTTTATTCTCTCATTCTATCATTCACTTTCTCTCTCTTGTTCTTCCTCTCCCTCAAGCTCTCCCCTCTCATGTGTTGAGAAACACTTGAGCTTGAGAAAAACCTCTTCTTGATAATCTTTACTCTAATCTAGGGTTTTAGGACTAGCACTTCTTGCATCCTAGTTACTTCTAGCTTGAAGTTGAAGCCAAAGGTTGAGGCTTTCGGGTGGATCCTTCTTCGACTCAAGAAGACGACAAAAGTGATCCCTTTCTACTACTCCAAGGAGCAAGGAGAGAAGGACATAAAGCCCTAGGTATAACCATTCTACCCTTAGCTAGTTTCTAGTTAGCTTTAGCTTATTTTTGTTTAGCAAAGATCCTTCTTTGTCCAGTCCATGTTGCCTAAAGTGATAAAAATCCGATTTTTATTCCGTTTTCCGCCTCCCCGCAAGCACCGGGGTGGGCAACGTGGACTTACAGTGGTATTAGAGCCTAACTAAACATAAACTAGCTAGGTAGTAAAGTGTATGGAAGTTCAATCGGAAAAAATCGCAAAACCGAGTTTACAAAAACCCAAGTTTCTGTTAAAATTTTTCCTGTTCAAAATAAAATAAATCATACTCCAAAAATCATCTCAGGGTTTTGTGAAGAAAGCCACCAAAAACGATCCAGTGACTCGCTCAAAGAGCCGCGGTTCCGCGGCAATAGCAAGCTATTGCCGCGCAACCGCGGCCGTTTTGGCTCGGCTCTGGGTCGAGTTTGGTGCAGTGTTCTTCTGGCATGGTTTTGGGATTTTTAAGATGGTTTATATATGCCCAGGTTTTCCAGAAAAGAATTTTTTTTTTGGGGTCCTATAAATCCGTATTTTTGATCGAACATCAATACACTTTGACTAAAGGGTTATATCTGTGATATTTATATGTATTCAACGTCTGCTAATCGCTATATGTCGATTAGTGGGAGTTATACATATCTGTGATCTGTGTTTGATGATTGTATGTGTAAATGAATGCGTTGGATTGTCGTGGGTGAATAGCCGGGGTGGATGTGAGATGAGTGTTTCTTTTTCTTTCATTCATTGTAACATGTAAATTGATGTAATATTATTTGTATGGCCGCACAACCGGGTCGGGGTTGTAGCCGTCGTTGTATAATTCTTTTTACTGTTTTTGCTCCTAGGATAGACCCATGGAGGGGGTGCACAAACTACCGGGTATCTCGAAGTGCCGAGTGGCCTACTCACGGTGGTGAGGGAGGTTGCTTCGCTTCGGGTACTTGGCGGGTAGTTTGCCGCACCCGCAGGGGTCTAGGGTGGGGTATTGGCTATTCACCACGACCGTGTAATCCGTTTTTCGTTGCAGGATCGTACGGATTGCGGATTCCTAGTTTATCCAATGTATTCATCTGTGATCTGTAATGTCTATCTTTGCTATATATTTATATATTATAACTATTTAGGCGTTGCTTATGTTTTACAGCCGCGCTAGCCCAGCCCCCGCTCTGTCATTAGTTAAGTAACCTAACGGGTGATGACGGGGCCCCGTGGCGAATGCGAATGGCATAAGCGTACGTCATATTTTGGTTGTTTTCTGCAATGGTAGGATTAAATGATGGGACGCATTAAAAGAACTAATGCAAGAAAATAAACCAAGTAAAAGTTGATTGGAACACTTTGAAAACCACTCGGTTCTTTTCAAAACTAAACTTTTAAACGCGGAGCCTGAACCACTCCTTTTAAAAGCTATCTCGTTCCATCGATTATATCAAGTTCACTACGTTCACGGTTTCGCCAAAACCATTCGTAGCCCTCCATCATTTCAGTTAAATATTCGGTAGTATTCAAGCTATGTATTTTGACCTCACGCCAAGGCATAGTGATTGGTAGCTGCCGGATATTTATCTGTTGCATAGATAGAATGCGTTGGTTTGAGACAGTCGTACTGCAATTTTAGCCTACGTCAAGGGTAGGTACGGGTGGGTTCAAATTAACCGGGATAATGATGGGAAGAACTTGACATATGACTTATGACATTTTGACCTCACGCCAAGGTCATAAGAGCATGGGGAAAAAATCCACATCGGGGGTTTCATAAATACTGAAACTTGCTAGCGCTGCATACCATTTGGAGTGTGATGATTCTGGTAGGATTCCTTCGGTTTTATCACACGATGATATTTGGATCCCGATCCTACTGTGAGTATATGCTACTCCTCGGGAAAACTCTCACTTAACGATCAATGCTATAAACCTAGTAGGTGTCTAGAAAGGTGTTAGCGGGGCTATGCCCACAGGGAAAAGAGGTTACTTAATTAAGGAACTTCGCGAAAGCGTTGGAAAACCTCCCTCAAAGTACCGACACTGGCCTGGCTGAACGGTTAAGCAAGTATTGTGCGGTGAGATTGATCCTGACTAATCCTTTCTTTACGGTTTGAGAAGGGATTCGAGAGACAGTGGGAGCCATCCTGTTTAGACAAACTAAAAACCACTCTAAACTTGCAAGAGCATCATGCTAAAGTGTTTCTTTTCTCTCTCCTAATTGCAGCGACCATTCAACATGACCGGACTTAAGTTATTACTAGATAAAAACATACTGACAGGGCCAAACTACAAAGATTGGCTCAGGAATGTCAAGATGGCAATCACTTACGACAAGCTAGGGTATCTCCTTACCACAAAAGCTCCCCCTGTCCCAGGTCCCAAAACCAGTGTCGCGGATAGGGAAATCCGTAAGACATGGAAAATAGATTGCGCGAAGGCCAAATGCCTCGTACTTGCCTCGATGGACAACGAACATCAGAGGAGGCACGAGAATATGGACCTAGAGTCCATATTTCTTCATACAAAAGAACTGTATGGAGAGCAGTCTCGTATCGCTAGATACGAAGTGTCGAAGAAGTTGTTTTCGGCAAGGTTGGCTGTCGGATCATCAGTAGCGGAACATGTGCTTAAGATGATTGGCTACATAGAGGAGCTCGCAGAATTGGGACCACGTTGGAGAATGAGCTCTATACGGACTTGATTCTCCAGTCCCTTCTTTCCACTTACGCCCAGTTCATCCTGAACTTCAACTTACAGGAAAAGGAAGTTGAACTTTCAGAGCTCCTCAACATGCTGAGGAGTGCAGAGGGCACCCTACAGAAAAGTAGGGAGACATCCACTTTGTTTGTAGGAGGATCTTCCTCTTCTAGATCCAGGGCGAAAGACAAGGGTAAGAAGAAGAAAGCCCCCGCCAAACCAAGAGACGGTGTCAGTAAAGTGGATACGAAGGGAAAAGGAAAAGCAACAAAGGTAGCGGGTAAGCTGGTGGGGAAGGAAGAATGCTTCTACTGTCACAAAAGTGGTCACTAGAAACAGGATTGCAAGGCTTGGAAGGCCAGAACACAGAATTTGAAGCGAGTTGCGGCTTCAGCTTCAGGTGTGTATGTTATTGAAAACTGTCTATCAATAAACTCTACATCCTGGGTATTGGATACCGGATCAGGATCTCATATCTGTAATTCTTTGCAGGCGTTGAGAAAGCGTAGAGTTTTGAAGGCAGGTGACATGACCCTCAGAGTTGCAAATGGTGCTAGCATGGATGCTGAGGCCGTGGGGGACCATCACCTGGGACTGTCAGATGGACACTTTTTGGTTTTTCGCAGTTGTTATTATGCACCAAATGGAACCTGTAATATCATTTCTGTATCTTTATTATCTAAAGAAGGTTATGAATTTGCATTTGTAAGTAATGTAGTGAACATTCACCTTAATCAAGTTTTGATTGGGTCAGGTGCATTGAAAAACGGTATATACGTATTAAACCAAACACAGATTTTCAATGTCCAGAATACACACAAAAGAAAGTCTCCAGAAATCAATAAAACTTTCTTATGGTATTGTAGACTGGGTCACATCAATGAGAGAAGGTTGACTAAGTTACATGCAGAAGGATATTTGGATCCGTTCGAATATCAATCGTATGCAACTTGTCAATCCTGTCTCAAAGGAAAGATGACAAAGACTCCGTTCACTGGACACGGAGTAAGAGCGAGCGAGCTCTTGGGACTCGTACACAGCGACGTGTGCGGTCCAATGTCTATACATGCACGAAGCGTTTATTCTTACTTCATTACTTTTACGGATGACTTTTCAAGGTACGGTTATGTCTTCTTAATGAAACATAAATCCGAGGCTTTTGAAAAATTCGAGGAATACTAGAATGAAGTAGAAAAACAAACAGGCAAAAGTATCAAGGCACTGAGATCTGATCGAGGTGGTGAATACTTAAGTGCCGAGTTCTTGGGTTACTTAAAAGAGAATGGAATTCTCTCTCAGCTTACTGCTCCATACACTCCGGAACATAATGGTGTATCGGAGAGACGGAACCGAACCCTATTGGATATGGTACGGTCCATGATGAGTAACGCTGAGTTGCCGTGATCGTTCTGGGGATATGCGCTAGAAACAGCTGCATACCTTTTGAACCGAGTTCCCACTAAGACTGTGCCTACCACACCATATGAGTTATGGAGTGAGATGAAACCCTATCTTCAATACTTGAAGATTTGGGGATGTCCAGCTTATATCAAAAAGCTGCATGCGGAAAAACTAGAGGCACGCTCAGTACTGTGCAAGTTTGTGGGATACCCAAAGAACTCCAGGGGGTATGTTTTCTATTACGCAGAGGAACAAAAAGTCCTTGTTTCTCGTAATGCCCATTTTCTGGAACATCAGTTCATAGAAAAAGAAATAAGTGGGAGCGCAATAGAACCGGAAGAAATTCCAGAACCACAAGCTATTACTGAAAGCTTAGTAGAACCAAAGGGTTCGAAAGATCAAGATATTCCCACGCCACTCCGCATAACTAGTAGGCAGTCTCGTCCACCCGAGAGATACTATGGTTTTCTCATTGACGGAGATAGAGAGGATTGCATCATAGATTGTGATGAGCCTACTAGCTTCCAGCAAGCCATTCAGAGCGTCGACTCGGTAAAATGGCTGGATGCAATGCGGACCGAAATGGAGTCCATGTACACCAACAAAGTATGGACGTTGGACATTGCTCCAGATGGGGTAAAACCCGTAGGATGCAAGTGGATCTTAAAAAGGAAGATTGGTGTAGATGGACAGGTTGAGACCTATAAAGCTAGACTGGTAGCAAAGGGTTTTCGTCAGCGACCTGGTTTGGACTATGAGGAAACCTTTGCTCCAGTAGCTATGCTGAAATCCATTCGGATCCTTCTTGCCATTGCTGTCTTCCACGATTATGAGATTTGGCAGATGGACGTAAAGACAGCTTTTCTAAATGGACATTTAGAGGAGTGTGTCTATATGGAACAGCCGGGTTTCATTCAGAGTGGGAGCAGGGGAAAGGTGTGCAAGTTTCTTAAGTCCATTTATGGACTAAAGCAGGCATCGCGGAGTTGGAACATCTGTTTTGATGAGACGGTCAAGGAATTTGGCTTTATCAAAAATCCAGATGAACCATGCATCTATTGTAGATTTGTAGCGAGAACTGTAGTATTCCTCGTTTTATTCGTGGATGACATTCTCTTAATACGAAATGACATTCCTATGCTACAATATGTCAAGGGTTTCTTGTCACACAGGTTCTCTATGAAAGACCTGGGTGATGCCTCATACATTCTGGGTATCCGGATCTACCGTGACAGATCCAAGAGGATATTAGGACTTTCACTGTCCAGGTACATCGACACCATACTGAAGAGATTCAGTATGGAAGATTCCAAGCGCGGTAATCTACCGGCTTGTCACGGGATCACCCTCTCCAAAGAGATGTCTCCCAAGACTGATTTGGAGAGGGATCGTATGTCTATTATACCCTACGCTTCTGCGGTAGGCTCTATAATGTATGCAATGTTGTGTACCAGACCGGATGTGGCTTATGCACTGAGTGTGGTAAGCAGGTATCAGTCAAACCCTGAGGAGAAACATTGGATAGCAGTAAAGAACATTCTCAAGTACCTGAGAAGGACTAAGGAGATGTTCTTGGTGTATGGCGGAAAAGACCTCCAGATTGAGGCCTTTGCTGACTCCAGCTTCCAGAGTGACAAGGATGATTCCAAGTCCATGTCGGGTTTTGTCTTCACCCTCAATGGAGGGGCGGTGTGTTGGAAGAGCTCCAAACAGGAAACCGTTGCCGACTCGACTATGGAAGCGGAATACATCGCTGCATCTGATGCCGCAAAAGAAGCTGTCTGGATGAGGAAGTTCTTGAAAGAACTTCAGGTGGTTCCATCCATTGTTGACCCAATACCTCTGTATTGCGACAACAACGGGGCTATAGCTTTAGCGAAAGAACCCAGGTCCCATCAGAAATCCAGACACATCTTGAGGCGGTATCACCTGATCAGGGAGATCGTTGATCGCCAGGAGATCGAGGTTCGGAGGGTTGCTTCAGAAGATAACACAGCAGATCCATTCACCAAGGCCTTGCCCCAGACTCAGTTCGAGCGGCTGATTGAGATGATAGGTCTTCGATACGCCAGTACATGGCCTTAGTGCAAGTGGGAGATTGTTAGTGTATATGCCCTAGAGGCCATTACTGTATCATACTAGTTTGTATATTACTTGATGGAAGCTTGGGATATTCACAGTTGTATGTACAATCTTGCTCGAGATGGTAGTATGCTACTTGGTTTGTCTCTGCTTTAATATGTGCATGTGTTTCTTTTAGCATATCGCTGATATACATATTAGTAGAGCCCTTAGGATCTTTGCTTGATTACCAGCGTTGTGATGGCGCTCACACTCATGGGGGCATGGTAATCCATAAGCACATCCTTATACAGGTCCCTAGTCATTGGACTATCGAGACAGGGCATCGATACTCCGGAGTAGACTAGCATATGCGCTTCTCATCCCAGGATGGGAGACGGTCTGTCCCACAGCCGTCAGTACGTCGTACTTGAGATAGTATGCGGGTGCTCGTTAGGTTACGAGTACACTGGACAGGACTCGTCGGGAACTGTTGGTTGGTATTATACCTATCGTCAGTTATCAGTTCCCAGGTGACATGAGTACAGCTTAGTCCGCTGACTTGACACTGTCACTTTGCCTCAAGTGTGTTCCTACTGCACTTTGATTACTACCCTACCACGGCTCAAAGGTGTCGTGCAAACAGGTAGTTTTTGGGTGCAGTCCCGAAGCACTTGGAGGCAGTGACGGTTAGACTGGATTTGTCTCTCCCCGTATTGGGGGTTGACATCACGCTGTGTCCAGGAGAGCCATTACACGAGTAGTCCCTGGCCAGAGCAAGCGAGATATACTGGTAGGTTTCCAGTGTTATCTCAGGGTGTTCTGGGCTACACTCCGACACGACTTGTACCGCTATTAGGGGACTGACGTTCACCGCCCCCTAGGCCTGCCATGCGATGTATCAGACATACAGACCGGACTGTACGGAGACTGTCACATACAGGCTCAGTAGGAGTTCAGATGGGGTTCACCTCGTCAGTCTTCTTATCGGCATCTACCTGGAGACCGTTACGCACAGCTAGTGCCGCTTGCGGTCTGTGGTTTAACCCACTGCCAGCGTAGTGTCGAGTCTTTAGAGTCCCACACAGAGAGCTATTCGCCTTTAGGCAAAATGAGTAGAGGTCGCATGGTTTTGCGACAGGGTTCGTTCACATCCGCGCACTTGTGCACGTTTGCTGTCCGGACAGCTTATACTAGCAGGCTTTGGTTTAAGCCGGATCCTAGTATATGATTTGGGATTGGTTTTATCTATTTGTATTCGTGTTCCTCGGATCAAGAATACGGGTGCGTATGCACAGTTGCTTGAGATAGAGGGAGAGGACTTTGATTAGGGTTAATGACCTTTGTCATTTTATTAACCCTAATGCTTATGTGTGTATTATGGTTAATTGATATTAATTTAATACAATTGTGCATGCTTATGGTTGTTGACCATTTGACCTTCTTGACTTATTGACCTAGGTTGACACTTTGACCATCATCATTTCATTTGGAAGATGCTCTTTGATCCTTACAATTTGCATTAAAAATGAAATGATAATGGTCATGTCTTGATTAACCATGACAATTATCTAGCTAATTATCAATTTATAATAATTCACACATATATGTGAGAATGATTGTTTTATTCTCTCATTCTATCATTCACTTTCTCTCTCTTGTTCTTCCTCTCCCTCAAGCACTCCCCTCTCATGTGTTGAGAAACACTTGAGCTTGAGAAAAACCTCTTCTTGATAATCTTTACTCTCATCTAGGGTTTTAGGACTAGCACTTCTAGCACCCTAGTTACTTCTAGTTTGAAGTTGAAGCCAAAGGTTGAGGCTTTCGGGTGGATCCTTCTTCGACTCAAGAAGACGACAAAAGTGATCCCTTTCTACTACTCCTAGGAGCAAGGAGAGAAGGACATAAAGCCCTAGGTATAACCATTCTACCCTTAGCTAGTTTCTAGTTAGCTTTAGCTTGTTTTTGTTTAGCAAAGATCCTTCTTTGTCCAGTCCATGTTGCCTAAAGTGATAAAAATCCGATTTTTATTCTGTTTTCCGCTTACCCGCAAGCACCGGTGTGGGCAACGTGGACTTACAGAAATCATGGCAAAAGATCTACATCACATCACCTTTTGATCAACAGAAATTCTGGAAAAATCGTGAAGAAAATCTGAGAAAAAACATATACCAGACTAAAGGGCACAGCAGACCAGGGAAGCACACAAAAGCCTATGACCCAACTCCTCTATAAGGCCGCGGATCCGTGGCCAATAGGTGGTCTAGGCCGCGGATCCGCGACCGTACTGGTATGTCGGATGATGAAATTTCAGGGGCTGTTTTTTCTTTTCATGTTGGTCCAGAATGTTGCCCTAGAATTTCTGTTTCCTACCTATAAATAGTCCAGAACTTGCCAAAGCCAAGGACGCTTATTCTTGTATTTAGATTGTAGAATACATGTGTTGTTCTTCTTCCTCCTCTCATCTCTTCTCCACTAAAAACTTGTAGTGAGCTTTTGTGAGTGAAGAATGAATAAAGGAGTTCTTGTTCTTACCATGTTTATCTTGTTGTAATCGTTAATTATAATTGCTTGTATTTTTCTTTTGCTAATCTAGTTGTTGTTATTCGTTGTTTGTTTCTTTCTTGTTCTCTTTTCCTTTATCCTTAAACAACCATGATGCTTACGCTTGATCCTTGCCGAGGTGAGGTCGCAAACAGCTAGTTTTAATCTTCTAACCTCTTTCTTTCTAACTTTCTCTTGTTTTATTTTCATTTTTCTTGTAATGGATGAGTAGTTTCCATACTTGTTAGGGTAGGATAAGAAAAGTTTGAGAGAAGGAAATCTCTCCCACTCTTTCTTTGCGCAACATCTTAAATCGGACTCCCATTAATTGAACCACAATCCGCTCCTTACGGCACCCTATCCTACATGATAGCGGTGATTCCGTATTGAGACCGGTTGTGGTTGAATTAACCGTAGGTTAAGGCTAAGAGCCAAGAACGGATGACAAGCACAAAAAAAAGAACTTATGCTTTGGAAAGCCTAGCTTATACTCGCAAGTTCCTTCCTAGTCGTGCTAATCCCCGTTGTTGCCGATTACCGTAACACCAATATTAAGAGTGGCAACGAAAGAAGTGAGCGACTCCTAACTCAAACTAACCTAATCCTAACCCTAACAAGCTCTCTTTACATATCATTTTAGCACATAGTTAATCCCAAAACAAACCTGGACATTTGGACTTAACTCGTTAAAGCACATAGAAAAAGATTCCCATCTACCTGCGGACGACCCATACTCAACCGGCTAGCTACAAGCGAAACCGTCTTGATTGCGGTAATAAACATAGCACGCAGAAACTCTACCAATCAAATGGCGCCGTTGCCGGGGAGACGGTAGTTCATTTCTTTGTGTAATTTCAGGTTAATTTGTGAATATAAATATAACCGAAAAACAAAACAAAAAAATATACATTGTAAAAAAAACCATCTTGTTATTTTTGATTAGTTTTTGTGCAAGTGCGCAGGATAAAAAAGACAGTCGAGTTCAGTGCCAAAGACGTGTGAAGTTAGACCCATATCTCGCGGCTACACCGTGACGGATCAAGACGAAGCCAACGGTCTACTGTAAAAATCTGGAGCAGATACAGTGAGCAAATCAAAATTCAAGAAATCCAGACAAGAAGAGGACAACAAAAGAAGGATCTACAAAATTTTTGAAGCCCTAAAGCCCCCTTACTGCCGCGGAACCGCGGCATAAGCAAGCTTAGGACGCGGAACCGCGGCTGTTTGGTGCCTTCACGATGCCAAATTGTCTTAAGTCTCTCTCTCCCCTCCCCCACTCCTCTGAACTCCACTGAACTATGTTTTCTGCAGCATTCTTTGCGCAAAGTCTCTTCCCCTTCCAATAAATTGTTTTTGTGCAGGATTCTTTGCGCCGCGCTAAAAAAATAAAAATTGATTGCAGTTGATTGTTACTGCTTTGTATTTATTAATACGGACTTTAAAGGGCTTGAAACCAATCCAGATTGGGTGGGGATTTCATCACCCTTCCCAGGACCCCAGAAATCACAAAAAGCATATGCATTGACCATTGTTTAATTAAAAAATACTAGACTCAGCTCTAAGGACTTCGCGCTCAATAGGACAGAGGACTAGTTACAGTCATCGGCCGTTTATCCTATCCTGACTTTGCGGTGTCTAGGCAAGTGTGTCCAAGGCAAGTGGTTACTTAATTAGGACCACTACTTACATAGTGGGGAGCCTCCCACTTACATGGCACTTACCTGGCCGCAATTGGCGGAGAAGAGGCGGTTTGAGGTCCTATCTTTAGCCCTTTGGAATAGTTAGGAGCTGTCTAGCTGACCTAGGTGACCCTAGATCTAGGTGTGATTATGCATATCTTGTTTGTGATTGCTTGAAGCCATAAGTCCGTACATATTTCTGTAAAGCTCTTTCTAAAAAAAAAATACAAAATAAAAAACTTTTATAAAAACTTGCCCTTTGTCGCCAAAATCCTATTTTTTTCACCCACCACCCATCGTATTTCTTCATTGACGTTTTCTTACCCTCACCTTCTCCGCTTTGACTATACTAAACTCGTTTAGTGTATGTCCGCTTGGACTCGGGACACTAGCGCCCGCCTAGTCCGCGTTACGTTAGTCGCTACCGACTACGCGATCGACTCAGACGTCGAAACTCCGTCCACGCCTCTTTCACCATTACCTTTGCCGGCCAACTCTGACGTTGACCGGAATTCTGTTCATACATCTTCACCTTCACCATCACCAACCTCTTCTGCCGCGATGTCAGGATTTAATCCAAACATCTCTTTGACTCCCTCGGGATTGACTCCACCTCCTATGGAGGCAAATAACCCACCACCACCGCCTGTTGTAGCGCCGCAGCGAATCGCGCTCAAGGATCGTTTCTATCCCACCCGTTCTGCACTTCCCACCTGTCTTTCCCTTCCACCGGCCAATGGGGATAATTTTGAAATTAAGCCCCACTTCATTAACATGCTTCCGAAATTTCATGGGCTTGAATCTGAAGATGCCTATATCTTCATCAACAAGTTCCAAAATGTTTGTGCCATGATGAAAACTACCCAGCTGTCGGACGATGCTATACGTCTACGGGTCATTCCGTTCACTTTATGCGATCTTGCTGAAAAATGGCTGTATAACACCGCTTCCCACTCCATAACCAGTTGGGACGAGTTTGTGAAAGCGTTTCTCAAGAAATTCTATCCGAATCATAAAACCGCAAGGATCCGTAACGAAATCAACCAATTCTCTCAGCTTCCTTCTGAACCCTTCTAGAAGTGCTTTGACCGGTATAAAGACCTTCTTGTTCCGTGTCCTCACCATGGTATCGAGAAATGGCAACTTTGCCAAATCTTATACGAGGGCCTGAAACCAGCAACCAAGCAGTTGTTGGAAACCATTTGTCAGGGCCCCTTCCTATCGAAATCTGACGAGGAAGCGTGGCAATTCTTCGACGACCTTGCGGAACAAACGCTTCAATGGGAGAGTACCAGACCAACTTCTTCTTCTTCTTCCTCCACTTCTACTGGTTAGTCTAGGGTAGGAATTCACCAACTCGATGTCTCTATTGCGATGAAAGCTGAAATGGCTGCAATAACGAGAAAACTTGAAGCGATAGAGAGCAAATTTTCATCTCCTGCTCCTGCCCCTGTTCTTCACCTTCGTACCATTTGTGCTTGTTGTTCCGATCCTTCTCACTTAACCGAAGAGTGTCCTTACAATCCACCATCTCAAGGACAGAATCAGGTTAACGCTGCATTTCAGCAAAGACCGAGGAATGATCCATACTCTTCCAGCTACAATCCCGGTTGGAGGAACCACCCTAATTTCGCTTGGAATCAGAATCAACAACAATTCCAAGGCAACAATTTCCAGAGGCCCCCTCCTCCGCAACAACAAGCGCAACAACAAACTCAACATCAGTTTCAACAGCCCTTCCAACCCCAACCTTTTCAAAATCAGACGAACAACTTTGCACCCAACAATTCTTTTCCGCAAAACAACTTTGTTCCGTCAAACAACGATAAGGTTTCCTCGCTAGAACGAAGTCTGGAGGCGTTTGTTAAACAATCGACACAATCCACCGCCAACATCCAGTCGTCTATTCAGTCTTTGGTGCAACACACTGCTGCACACGGGCAAAGCATCAAGACCATCGAAGCCCAGATTGCACAGCTGAATGCGGCTTTAAGCGAGCGAGAAAAGGGGAAGCTTCCATCTCAACCACTCCCAAATCCCGGTCACCCACATAATGTACATGTTGCTCTTGAACAACAGAACCACAATGTGAGTGCCGTGACTACATTTAGATCGGGAAGGATGCTGCACAACAACATCGACACAACAATTGAGGATAATGACACCCCGGCTGCTTCTTCTTCTTCTTCTTCTTCTTCTTCTTCATCTTCTGAGCCTATTCTCCATTCTTCAAAAGGCCATTCTTCTTCTTCTTCTGCTTTGAACGGACCCACTTCTCACTCCACGAAAGCACCAGCTCTGGGATCCGTTCCAGCTCCACAATCTCCTCCACAAGCATTGGACTCAACCAATTTTAAAAACGTTCCATTTCCAAACCGGTTGAGGTCCAATAAACAAAATCCACAAATGGAGAAGATTCTGGAGTTGTTTAAGCAGGTTAACATCAACATTCCCCTTTTAGATGTTGTCCAACAAGTCCCGTCCTACGCAAAAATCTTAAAGGACTTGTGCACGAAAAAGAGGAAGTCTCAGGTACCCAAGAAAGTTTTCTTGGCTTGTGCTGTGAGTGATGATCTTACCCAATCTTTACCGCAAAAACGGAAGAACCCTGGCTGTTCTACGATTTCTATTACCATTGGGGATGTGAACATCAACCGCGCACAATTAGATCTTGGTGCCAGTGTTATCCTGCTTCCGTACTCAGTATATGAGCAACTAGGTGTAGGAGAGCTGAAACCCACACACTGCACTCTCCAAATGGCCGACCGATCGATCACCCATCCTAGGGGTGAGCGAGAGGATGTCTTAATCAAGGTTGGGGACTTCATATTCCCCGTTGACTTTATTATATTAGACACACAATCTGTAGCTAACCCCCGGAATCAAATTTCGGTGATACTCGGTCGCCCATTCATTGCAACCTCAAATGCTGTGATCAATTATCGAAATGGTTCGATGAACCTATCTTTTGGAAACATGACAATTGAACTCAACATTTTTAGGTTGGGGAATCAGCCCTTTGAACCTAATGCTCATATACTAGACGTTTGCTCAATCCAGGAGATCACCCTAGAAGAGTGTGAATTCGAGGAGTTTTTGTTCGATCACGATAACCTTAACGCCACTAGTGCGTTCCTCTTCGAACCTGCTGTTGTTTCTGCGCCCGACAATGACTACGAGTGTTTCACTTTCTCGAACGATCTTAGCCACCCACCACCCGAGTTTGAATCCTTCAAATTTCCGGATGAGTTACCTGAACCATCCAACTCGGTTGCTTACACTCGTTTTGAACCTTTGCTGGAATCCTTTGAGTTCGAGACCTTTTCACCAATCTTGCCTTCAATCGTTTCACCTCCAACGCTCAAACTCAAGCCTTTGCCCTCTCACCTTAAGTACGCTTACTTGGGTGAGAACGAGACCCTCTCTGTTATCATCTTGGATTCTCTAGCTCCAGAGCAAGAGAAAGCCCTTCTTGTGGTCTTGCACAGCAATAGGCAAGCTTTTGGCTGGTCCATGGCGGACATCAAGGGGATTAGTCCCTTGATCGTTGAACATCACATTAATCTGATGGATGATGCCAAACCAGCCAGGGATCCGCAAAGGCGACTCAACCCAGTCATGAAGGTGGCTGTGAAAAAGGAAATTGTGAAGTGTCTGGATAGTGGTATCATTTACCCTATCTCTGATAGCCAGTGGGTCAGCCCCATTCACGTTGTCCCCAAGAAATCAGGCATAACGGTCATTACTAACGAGGCGAATGAGTTAATCCCTACTCGCACCCAAACTGGGTGGCGAGTATGCATCAATTACAGAAAACTCAATGCTGCAATGCGGAAAAACTACTTTCCGCTACCTTTCATTGACCAAATGATTGAATGATTGGCCGGACACGAGTACTACTGCTTTCTTGATGGCTACTCTGGGTATAATCAGATTCCCATCGCCGAAAAAGACCAGGACAAGACCACATTCACTTGTCCTTTCGGCACGTTCGCATATCGTCGCATGCCCTTTGGGTTATGCAATGCGCCCGCTACCTTCCAGCGGTGTATGATGGGAATCTTCTCAGACATGGTGGAGAAATTCCTGGAGATCTTTATGGACGATTTCTCCATCTTCGGCGATTCCTTTAACGAGTGTTTGCTGCATCTTGACGCTGTCCTTACCCGATGTAAGGACAAGAACCTCACATTGAATTGGGAGAAGTGCCACTTCATGGTGCGCGAAGGTATTGTCTTAGGACATATCATTTCGCAAAATGGCATAGAGGTTGACAAAGCGAAGATTGAGGTCATTTCCAATCTCCCTCCTCCCAGATGCGTCAAAGACATCCGAGCCTTCCTTGACCATGCCGGTTTCTATAGACGGTTCATCAAGGACATCAGCAAGATTGCTAGGCCCTTGACTCTTCTACTGGCCAAGGATACGCCATTCGACTTCAACTCGAGCTGTGTGACTGCGTTCGAGTCATTAAAAAGCTCACTTACTTCTGCTCCCGTTCTTTCTTTACCTGACTGGACACACCCGTTTGAGATTATGTGCGATGCATCCGACTTTGCCATTGGTGCTGTCCTTGGACAACACATCAACAAGATGCCGCACGTAATCTATTATGCGAGCCGAACCCTGAACGACGCCCAACTCAATTATACAACAACTGAGAAGGAATTCTTGGCTATTGTATTTGCTTTAGAAAAGTTCAGGCCCTACCTCATCGGCTCTCCAGTCATTGTCTATACAGACCATTCTACTCTGCGCCATCATTTTACGAAGAAAGATGCAAAATCTCGGCTAATACGTTGGATCCTCTTGCTTCAAGAGTTTGACCTTGTCATTAAGGACAAAAAAGGATGTGAAAACGTAGTCGCCGACCATCTCTCACGAATTCCGTCTTCGCCGTTGCCTCAACTTCCGATCAACAACGTTTTTCCGGATGAACAGCTCTTGACAGTATCTTGCGAACCCTGGTTCGCAGATATTGTGAATTATTTGGCCACAGGGTTATTACAGACTGAATGGTCAAGTCAGGACAGACTTCGATTCGTATCCCAAGTAAAACACTTTTACTGGGACGAACCCTATCTGTTCAAGTACTGTCCCGACCAGATTATTCGTCGGTGTGTCCCTGACGATGAATTCAAGAGTGTGCTGTCATTTTGCCACGATCAAGCATGTGGCGGGCATTTTGGCCCCAGAAAGTCAGCTGAGAAGATCTTGCAATGTGGTTTCTACTGGCCACAACTCTTCAAAGACGCTCATGACTATTGCAAGACTTGCTCCCGGTGCCAACACTTGGGCCGGATATCCCGGAGGAACGAGATGCCGCCCCAACCAATTTTGGTTATGGAGATTTTCGACGTTTGGAGGATAGATTTCATGGGGCCGTTTCCCAGCTCTTTCGGGAACTTGTACATCCTTCTCGCTGTTGATTACGTCTCTAAGTGGGTCGAGGCTGTGCCCAGCCGGACTAACGACAACAAGGTTGTCGTTAGGTTTCTTAAAGAAAACATTTTCTCCCGGTTTGGGCACCCCCGAGCGATCATTAGCGACAATGGAACTCATTTCTGCAATAAGACTTTCGAGGCCTTGATGCGGAAATATTCCATTAATCATAAGCTATCTACGCCCTACCACCCCCAAACCTGTGGGCAAGCCTAAATTTCAAATCGGCAAATCAAGCAGATACTGGAGAAAACGGTTTCCAAGAACCGAAAGGATTGGTCGTTGAAACTCACTGATGCCCTTTGGGCATTTCGAACGGCTTATAAGACCGATCTTGGCATGTCTCCCTATCGGCTTGTGTACGGAAAGGCTTGCCACCTCCCTGTCGAAATAGAGCATCGCGCATTTTGGTCGATAAAAGAACCGAATCTGTCTCTCGAAGATGCGGGCAGCCATCGGAAGCTGCAGTTGAAAAAATTGAGCGAGCTTAGGGATGAGGCTTACGATAACGCGGTTGTCGTTAAGAACCGAACGAAGGTGTTTCACGATAAACACCTTTTGCGCAAAACTTTCGTACCTGGTCAACAGGTACTGCTTTACGACACCCGGCTACATTTCCATCCAGGAAAGCTCAGATCTCGCTGGAAAGGGCCGTATTTGTGCGGAATGTATATCCGTATGGCGCTGTGGATTTATAGAATCCAAAGGACGGTTCAGTTTTTAAAGTGAACGGACACCGACTAAAACCGTACCTTAGCGCCGAACCAACAGAGGAGCTCCTGGTCTTACAGGAGCCGGTTTACCCTGCATAATCTTCCTCTTCCTACCACCAAACTTCGGTTACCCAGCCAAGATCAGTGGACACTGTTCCAAATAAGTTTGGGGGTATGTATATACCATTTTGTATTTATTTGTGGATTTTCTTTTCCATTTTTACTCTTTAAAAAAAACAAAAAAAAAATGGGTATTTCTAACCGACAATTTTGACCCTTCAAATGATATCTTCCTGCAATGACAGTGAGGACACTGTCCAGTTCAAGTTTGGGGGTACGCTCGGTACGCATTTCTAACCTTCGCATTCATATGTATATTTTGCATCTGCATACTAAAATCCATAAAATCCATAAAAATTAGAAAATTTTCTAAAAACATAAAAACTTTTCTGTCATGTTAGCTAGTGGGAGAACTCTGATTCAACATTTCGACGGTTTTCTTTGATAAGATAAGAATAACTAAATCCTATTTTTAGATTTTGAAAACATGAAAGATAACTCTCCTTTGAAGTTAACCATAGCTGATATACGTCTTTACATCACACTACACATGTCGTGAGTTTTAGAAATTAGATGACAAGTCTTTTATGTCTAAAAACTTTTAAATGGATAAATGATTTTCTGAGGATCAGATAGGTTTGTTCTGAAATAAGTAATATCAAGAATAGTTTATGAAGTGAAGTGAATATGAAGGAATGTTATTGATGCCTTAATTGGAACTAAGTCTGAAAAATAACCCATCTGGAACTTGATTGGAATGATTACACACCTAACCCACTAAACACGTCTTTTATCCAAAAAAAATAACTGAACTACCGGTTATATCTCCGTTCGTATTGAATCATCATGATTTTCACGCTAAATTGTCTTTTTTTTAGACCTAAGTAACTTGAGTAATTAAGTCCGCTGGGGTGTTTCTACACCTAATGCCCTAAAGCCAACTGGTTTGGGTGCATTGGCCCAAAGCTCGCTAAGAAGCGTAGAAAGTCCAGATTAAAACAAAGTCAAGCAAGTGTTCTCTCCGAGTTAAAATTCCTAACGGTTCTTTGTGTGAGAATAATCTTGACAAAAGACAGGTTTTTATAAAAAATATTTCTAGCGGAGATATGAAGGTTTTATTCTATGATAAAGACTATTGCACGTTCACAGAGGTGTGTATGAAATGAAAACAAGAAAAAGGTGGAGTGAAAAATAAGACCTAGTTTCCTGTTATGGAAGATAGAAATTCTGAAGTTGAAACTTTACTGGAAAACGAAACTTGAAAAATGCTTAACTCTTTATAAAACTTATGTGATCCTTTCAAAATTCTTATCTGGGCTTTATCGTGTGACATAATGACTTTATTCGACCCTTCTGGAACTTAACGACACTATTTGCACTACACGTAAAGACATATAAAATCTTAACTTAAATAAGAAGCGAGATGTGAAAAATAAAGGTTCGATAGTCTAGACTTAGGATAATAGAATTGTTATTTTCTGAAACAAAACTTCAGGGTTTGAATCATAGTTATTTTGCAAAACTAGCTTGACCGAATTTTGTGGGTAGTATCCGCTGAAAACCCTCAGGAGACAACACTCCTCCTACTAGGGACACCTAGAGGTTTAATGGCTTGTTGCACATGCTCAGTGCAATCGCGTTCCCTGCGAAAGTGAGGTTAGGAAATTTCTTATGAATAAATTGACTTTGCTCGGGATGAGCAAAAGATAAGTTTGGGGGCATTTGTTCATATCAGATTTTTGCATGTTTATACCGCCCAATTTTTATCACATTGCTTATTGGTAGGTACTCTTGAGCCGTGTTTGCTAGTCAATTGCAGGATACATGTTCTCGGTTCTAAATAGTGAAATTCATGGAAAAGCAAGATAAAATCCGGATTACTGCCAACCACAGATAAAACGCGGGTCTCCGTTCTTTATCCGTATGTTGCCGCACACCAGTTTAAGAGACAAAATGGCAAATCAATGTCATTTTCATGTACAAATCTCAATGGCAACACAAGATCGAACATATCTACGCGGAGCTCGAGAAAATCATGGCAACATCACATCACCTTTTGATCAACAGAAATTCTGGAAAAATCGTGAAGAAAATCTGAGAAAAAACATATATCAGACTAAAGGGTACAAAAGACCAGGGAAGCACACAAAAGCCTATGACCCAACTCCTCTATAGGGCCGTGGATCCGCGGCCAATAGGGGGTCTAGGCCGTGGATCCGCGGCCGTACTGGCATGTCGGATGATGAAATTTCAGCGGCTGTTTTGTCTTTTCATGTTGGTCCAGAATGTTACCCTAGAATTTCTGTTTCCTGCCTATAAATAGTCAAGAACTTGCCAAAGCCAAAGGTGCTTATTCTTGTATTTAGATTTTAGAATACATGTGTTGTTCTTCTTCTTCCTCTCATCTCTTCTCCATTAAAAACTTGTAGTGAGCTTTTGTGAGTGAAGAATGAATAAAGGAGTTCTTGTTCTTACCATGCTTATCTTGTTGTAATCGTTAATTATAATTGCTTGTATTTTTCTTTTGCTAATCTAGTTGTTGTTATTTGTTTTTTGTTTCTTTCTTGTTCTCTTTTCCTTTATCCATAAACAACCATGATGCTTACGCTTGATCCTTGCCGAGGTGAGGTCGGAAACAGCTAGTTGTAATCTTCTAACCTCTTTCTTTCTATCTTTCTCCTTTGTTTTATTTTTATTTTTCTTGTAATGGATGAGTAGTTTCCATACTTGTTAGGGTAGGATAAGGAAAGTTTGAGAGAAGGAAATCTCTCTCACTCTTTCCTTGCCCAACATCTTAAATCGGACTCCCGTTAATTGAACCACAATCCGCTCCCTACGGCACCCTATCCTACATGTTAGCGGTTATTCCATAGTGAGACCGGTTGTGGTTGAATTAACCGGAGGTTAAGGCTAAGAGCCAAGAACGGACGGACAAGCACCAAAAGGAAGAACTTATGCGTTGGAAAGCCTAGCTTATACTCGCAAGTTCCTTCCTAGTCCTGCTAATCCCCGTTGTTGCCGATTACCGTAACACCAATATTAAGAGTGGCAACGAAAGAAGTGAGCGACTCCTAACTCAAACTAACCTAATCCTAACCCTAACAAGCTTTCTTTACATATCATTGTAGCACATAGTTAATCTCAAAACAAACCTTGACATTTGGACTTAACTCGTTAAAGCACATAGAAAAATATTCCCATCTCCCTGCGGACGACCCATACTCAACCAGCTAGCTACAAGCGAAACCGTCTTGATTGCGGTAATAAACTTAGCACGCAGAAACTCTACCAACCACAACACCCCTGACCAAGAACACGCGTAAAGATGATGAATTCATGTAGTCAGAAGCATGCGAGCAAGCTTTCGTAGAACTCAAGTCAAGATTGACATCAGCACCTATCCTTGTCATACCGGACCAATCTGGAAGTTTTGTAGTGCATTGCGATTCATCCGGTAAAGGATCAGGATGTGTTCTACATCTGCACGATAAGGTTGTAGCTTATGCATCAAGACAGCTGGAGATTCATGAGCACAACTATCCGACGCATGATTTGGAGTTGGCGGCTGTTATCTTTACTCTTAAGAATTGGCGCTATTATCTTCTTGGTGAACGAGTGGACATATACACAGACCACAAAAGTCTGACATATGTGTTTACTCAGAAAGAGTTATATATGCGGTAGAGAAGACGGTTAGAACTTACGGCAGACTTTGACATCAACCTACAATATCCTCCAGGGAAGGTGAATATACTTACTGATACACTTAGTCGCCAACCATTAGCATTGAACCTCAACACACAGTGGAAGCTGGAAGCTCCAACAAGATTTGAATCAAATGGAGATAGAAGTGTCCATGCCAGGTAACACTTCAAGTCTGATGAATTTACAAGTTCAGTCTACTATTGTCAATCAGATTAAAGCAGTTCAAGCAAGTGATGCCAAGTTGCAAAAAACAGAGAACAAGTAGAAAGTGGACTTAGAACAGACATCATCATCCATGAAGACGGATCTTTAAGATACGGCAGTAGGTTGTGTGTACCCAAAGGTTCAATGCGAGAAGAGTTGATGATAGAAGCTCACAGCTCTCCTTATTCAGTACACCCTGGAGGCACAAAGATGTACAAAGATGTGCGTCAAAAATAATGGTGGCATGGAATGATGCGTGAAGTAGCCAGAAGTGTCGCTAAATGGTTGGTGTGTCAGCAAGTAAAGGCTGAACATCACAGGGTAGCTGGTTTACTTCAACCATTACCTATCTCAGAAAGGAAGTGGCAACACATCACTATGGATTTCATGACTGCACTTCTTCCCAGCACGAAAGGTAACGATGCGCTATGTGTTATTATTGACCGACTCAGAATGTCGGCTCACTTCATCCCATTTCGAGTTGGCCAATCTACTAAGACACTAGCAAAGAAGTACATGGAGGTAAGAATCTATGTAAGATTTAAACTCTTCAATGTATACTATTTCTGATACCCATGAACTCATGCAGGAGATCGTAAGATTACATGGAGTACCGGTTTGCATTGTCTCTGATGGTGACACTAGATTCCGATCGCAATTTTGGCAGAGTCTGCAAGCTAGCTTGGGAATAAGTCTGAACTTTAGCATAGCTTACCATCCACAAACAGATGGACAGTTTGAGCGAACTATTCAGATACTTGAAGATATGCTAAGAGCGTCTATACTAGACTTCGTAGGATCGTGGGAATATCACCTACATCTTGTGGAGTTTTCATACAACAACAGCTACCAAGCAAGTATAAGAATGGCATCCTTTGCAGCTCTTTATGGAAGGAAGTATCGATCACTATTAAGTTGGTATTGTAAGTCCACGTTGCCTACACCGGTGCTTGCGGGGAGGCGGAAAACGGAATAAAAATCGGATTTTTACTACTCTAGGCAACATGGACTAGACAAAGTCGGGATCTTTACTAAACAAAACTAATTAAAAGCTAACTAGAGAGTAGCTACAAGGAAGAATGGTTATACCTAGGGCTTTATTTCCTTCTCTCCTTGCTCCTTGGAGTGTAAGAAAGAGATCGCCTTGTCGCCTTCTCGAGTCAAAGAAGGATCCACCCGAAAGCCTCAACCTTTGGCTTCAACTTCAAGCTAGAAGTGACTAAGGTGCTAGAAGTGCTAATCCTAGAACCCTAGATGAGAGTAAAGATTATCAAGAAGAGGTTTTTCTCAAGCTCAAGTGTTTCTCAACACATGAGAGGGGAAAGCTTGAGAGAGAGGAAGAGGAGGAGAGAGAATGCATATGATAGAATGAGAGAATTATGAAGCATTCTCACATATATGTGTGAATTATTGTAAATTGAAAATTAGTGAGATAATTGTCATGGCTTAATCAAGACATGACCATTATCATTTCATTTTTAATGCAAATTGCAAGGATCAAAGAGCATCTTCCAAATGAAATGATGATGGTCAAATTGTCTACCTAGGTCAACAAGTCAAGAATGTCAAATGGTCAACAACCCTAACCATGCACAATTATAATAAACTAATATCAATTAACCAGAATACACACATAAGCATTAGGGTTAATAAAAATGACAATAGTCATTAACCCTAATCAAAGTCCTCTTCCTCTTTCTCAATCAACTGTGCATACGCACCCGCATTCGTGATCCGAGGAACACGAATACAAAGAGATAAAACCAATCCCAAATCATATACTAGGATCTGGCTTAAACCAAAGCCTGCTAGTATAAGCTGTCCGGACAGCAAACGTGCACAAGTGCGCGGATGTGAACGAACCCTGTCGCAAAACCATGCGACCTCTACTCATTTTGCCTAAAGGCGAATAGCTCTCTGTGTGGGACTCTAAAGACTCGATACTACGCTGGCAGTGGGTTTAACCACAGACCGCAAGCGGAACTAACTGTACGTAACGGTCCCCTGGTAGATGCCGATAAGAAGACTGACGAGGTGACCCCATCTGAACTCCTACTGAGCCTGTATGTGACAGTCTCCGTACAGTCCGGTCTGTTCGACTGATACATCGCATGGCGGACCTAGGGGCGGTGAACGTCAGTCCCCTAATAGCGGTACAAGTCGTGTCGGAGTGTAGCCCAGAACACCCTGAGATAACACTGGAAACCTACCAGTATATCTCGCTTGCCCTGGCCAGGGACTACTTGTGTAATGGCTCTCCAGGACACAGCGCGATGTCAACCACCAATACCAGGAGAGACGAATCCTGTCTAACCGTCACTGCCTCCAAGTGCTTCGGGATTGCACTCAAAAACTACCTGTTTGCACGACTCCTTTGAGTCGTGGTTGGGTAGTAATCAAAGTGCAGTGGGAACACACTCGAGGCGAAGTGACAGTGTCAAGTCAGCGGACTAAGCTGTACTCATGTTACCTGGGAACTGATAACTGACGATAGGTATAATACCAACCAACAGTTCCCGACGAGTCCTGTCCAGTGTAATCGTAACCTAACGAGCACCCGCATACTATCTCAAGTACGACATACTGACGGCTGTGGGACACACCGTCTCCCACGCTGGGATGAGAAGCGCATACGCTAGTCTACTCCGGAGTATCGACGCCCTGTCTCGATAGTCCAACGACTAGGGACCTGTATAAGGATGTGCATATGGATTACCCAGCCCCACAAGTGTGAGCGCTATCACAACGCTGGTAATCAAGCAAAGATCCTAAGGGCTCTACTAATATGTATATAAGCGATATGCTAAAAGAAACATATGCACATATTAAAGTAGAGACAAACCAAGTAGCATACTACCATTTTGAGCAAGATTGTATATACAACTGTGAATATCCCAAGCTTCCATCAAGTAATATACAAACTAGTATGATACAGTAATGGCCTCTAGGGCATATACACTAACAATCTCCCACTTGCACTAAGGCCATGTACTGGCGTATCGAAGACCTATCATCTCGATCAACCGCTCGAACTGAGTCTGGGGCAAGGCCTTGGTGAATGGATCTGCAGTGTTATCTTTTGAAGCAACCCTCCGAACCTCAATCTCCTGGCGATCCACGATCTCCCTGATCAGGTGATACCGCCTCAAGATGTGTCTGGATTTCTGATGGGACCTGGGTTCCTTCGCTAAAGCTATAGCCCCGTTGTTGTCGCAATACAGAGGTATTGGATCAACAATGGACGGAACCACCTGAAGTTCTTTCAAGAACTTCCTCATCCAGACAGCTTCTTTTAAGGCACCAGATGCAGCGATGTATTCCGCTTCCATAGTCGAGTCAGCAACGGTTTCCTGTTTGGAGCTCTTCCAACACACCGCTCCTCCATTGAGGGTAAAGACAAAACCCGACCTGGACTTGGAATCATCCTTGTCACTCTGGAAGCTGGAGTCAGAAAAGGCCTCAATCTGGAGGTCTTTTCCGCCATAAACCAAGAACATCTCCTTAGTTCTTCTCAGGTACTTGAGAATGCTCTTTACTGCTATCCAATGTTTCTCCCCAGGGTTTGACTGATACCTGCTTACCACGCTCAGTGCATAAGCCACATCTGGTCTTGTACACAACATCGCATGCATTATAGAGCCTACCGCAGAAGCATAGGGTATAATAGACATGCGATCCCTCTCTAAATCAGTCTTGGGAGACATCTCTTTGGAGAGGATGATCTCGTGACAAGCCGGTAGATTACCGCGCTTCGAATCTTCCATACTGAATCTCTTCAGTATGGTGTCGATGTACCTGGACTGTGAAAGTCCTAATATCCTCTAGGATCTGTCACGGTAGATCCGGATACCCAGAATATATGAGGCATCACCCAGGTCTTTCATGGAGAACCTGTGTGACAAGAACACCTTGACAGATTGTAGCATAGGAATGTCATTTCCTATTAAGAGAATGTCATCCACGTATAAAACGAGGAATACTACAGTTCTCGCTACAAATCTACAATAGATGCATGGTTCATCTAATATTTTGATAAAGCCAAATTCCTTGACCGTCTCATCAAAACAGATGTTCCAACTCCGCGATGCCCGCTTTAGTTCATAAATGGACTTAAGCAACTTGCACACCTTTCCGCTGCTCCCATTCTGAATGAAACCCTCTGGCTGGTCCATATAGTCACACTCCTCTAAATGTCCATTTAGAAAAGCGGACTTTACTTCCATCTGCCAAATCTCATAATAGTGGAAGGCAGCAATGGCAAGAAGGATCCGAATGGATTTCAGTATAGCTACTGGAGAAAAGGTTTCGTCATAGTCCAAACCAGGTCGCTGACGAAAACCCTTTGCAACCAGTCTAGCTTTATAGGTCTCAACCTGTCCATCTACACCAATCTTCCTTTTTAGGATCCACTTGCATCCTACGGGTTTTACCCTATCTGGAGCAATGTCCAACGTCCATACTTTGTTGGTGTACATGGACTCTATTTCGGCCCGCATTGCATCCAGCCATTTTACCGAGTCGACGCTCTGAATGGCTTGCTGGAAGCTAGTAGGCTCATCACAATCTATGATGCAATCCTCTCTATCCCCGTCAATGAGAAAATCATAGTATCTCTCGGGCGGATGAGACTGCCTACTACTCCTGCGGAGTGGCGTGGGAATGTCCTGATCTTTCGAACCCTCTGGTTCTACTAAGCTTTCAGTAATAGCTCGTGGTTCTGGAATTTCTTCAAGTTCTATTGCGCTCCCACTTACTTCTTTTTCTATGAACTGGTGTTCTAGAAAGTGGGCATGGCAAGAAACAAAAACCTTTTGTTCCTCTTCGCAATAGAAGAAATATCCCTTGGAGTTCTTTGGATATCCCACAAACTTGCACTGTACTGAGCGTGCCTCGAACTTGTCCGCATGCTGCTTTTTTACAAAAGCTGGACATCCCCATGTCTTAATGTGATTAAGATAGGGTCTCTTCCCACACCAAATCTGATATGGTGTAGTAGGCACAGTCTTAGTTGGAACTCGGTTCAAAAGATATGCAGCTGATTCTAGCGCATATCCCTAGAACGATCGCGGCAACTCGGCGTTACTCATCATGGACCGTACCATATCCAATAGGGTTCGGTTCCGTCTCTCCGATACACCGTTATGTTGCGGAGTGTATGGAGGAGTAAGCTGAGAGAGAATTCCATTCTCTTTTAAGTAACCCAGGAACTTGGCACTCAAGTATTCTCCACCTCGATCAGATCTTAGTGTCTTGATACTTTTGCCTGTTTGTTTTTCTAATTCATTCTTATATTCCTGGAATTTTTCAAAAGCCTCGGATTTATGTTTCATGAAGAAGACATAACCGTACCTTGAAAAGTCATCCGTAAAAGTAATGAAGTAAGAATAACCGCTTCGCGCCTGTGTAGACATTGGACCGCACACGTCGCTGTGTACGAGTCCCAAGAGCTCGCTCGCTCTTACTCCGTGTCCAGTGAACGGAGTCTTTATCATCTTTCCTTTGAGACAGGATTGACAAGTTGCATACGATTGATATACGAACGGATCCAAATATCCTTCTGTATGTAACTTAGTCAACCTTCTCTCATTGATGTGACCCAGTCTACAATGCCATAAGAAAGTTTTATTGATTTCTGGAGACTTTCTTTTGTGTGTATTCTGGACATTGAAAATCTATGGTTGGTTCAATACGTAAATACTGTTTTTTAATGTACCTGACCCAATCAAAACTTGATTAAGGTGAATGTTCACTACATTTCTTACAAATGCAAATTCATAACCTTCTTTAGATAATAAAGATACAGAAATGATATTACAGGTTGCATTTGGTACATAATAACAACTACGCAAAACCAAAATGTGTCCATCCGACAGACCCAGGTGATAGTCCCCCACGGCCTCAGCATCCATGCTAGCACCGTTTGCAACTCTGAGGGTCATGTCACCTGCCTTCAAAACTCTACGCTTTCTCAACGCCTGCAAAGAATTACAGATATGAGATCCTGATCCGGTATCCAATACCCAGGATGAGAGTTTATTGATAGACAGTTTTCAATAACATACACACCTGAAGCTGAAGCCGCAACTCGCTTCAGATCCTGGGTTCTGGCCTTCCAAGCCTTGCAATCCTGTTTCCAGTGACCACTTTTGTGACAGTAGAAGCATTCTTCCTTCCCCACTAGCTTTCCCGCTACCTTTGTTGCCTTTCCTTTTCCCTTCGTATCCACTTTACTGACACCACCTCTTGGTTTGGCGGGGGCTTTCTTCTTCTTACCCTTGGATTTCGCCCTGGATCTAGAAGAGGAAGATCCTCCTACAAACAAAGTGGATGTCTCCCTACCTTTCTGTAGGGTGCCCTCAGCACTCCTCAACATGTTCAGAAGTTCGGAAGTTCAACCTCCTTTCCTTGCATGTTGAAGTTAAGGATAAACTGGGCGTAAGTGGAAGGAAGGGACTGGAGAATCAAAACAGTATAGAGTTCATTCTCCAACGTGGTCCCAAGGTCCGCGAGCTCCTCTATGTAGCCAATCATCTTAAGCACGTGTTCCGCTATCGATGATCCGACGGCCAATCTTGCCGAAAATAGCTTCTTCGACACTTCGTATCTTGCGATACGAGATTGCTCTCCATAAAGTTCTTTTGTATGGAGAAATATGGACTCTAGGTCTATATTCTCATGCCTCCTCTGATGTTCGTTGTCCATCGAGGCAAGCACGAGGCATTTCGCCTTCGCGCAATCGATCTCCCATGTCTTACGGATTTCTTTATCCGCGACGCTGGAGGTGGGACCTGGGACAGGGGGAGCTTTGGTGGTAAGGACATACCCCAACTTGTCGTAAGTGATTGCCATCTTGACATTCCTGAGCCAATCTTTGTAGTTTGGCCCTGTCAGTATGTTTTTATCTAGTAATAACTTAAGTCCGGTCATGTTGAATGGTCGCTGCAATTAGGAGAGAGAAAAGAAACACTTTAGCATGATGCTCTTGCAAGTTTAGAGTGGTTTTTATTTTGTCTAAACAGGATGGCTCCCACTGTCTCTCGAATCCCTTCTCAAACCGTAAAGAAAGAATTAGTCGGGATCAATCCCACCGTACAATACTTGCTTAGCCGTTCAGCCAGGCCAGTGTCGGTACTTCGAGGGAGGTTTTCCAATGCTTTCGCGAAGTTCCTTAATTAACTAACCTCTTTTCCCTGTGGGCGTAGCCCCGCTAACACCTTTCTAGACACCTACTAGGTTTATAGCATTGATCGTTAAGTGAGAGTTTTCCCGAGGAGTAGCATATACTCACAGTAGGATCGGGATCCAAATATCATCGTGTGATAAAACCGAAGGAATCCTACCAGAATCATCACACTCCAAATGGTATGCATTGCTAGCAAGTTTCAGTACTTATGAAACTCCCGATGTGGATTTTTGCCCCATGCTCTTATGACCTTGACTTTGGCCAAAAGATCATAAGTCACATGTCAAGTTCTACCCGTCATTCTCCTGGTTAATTTGGACCCACCCATACCTACCCTTGACTTTGGCGAAAATGGCAGCACGACTGCCCCAAACCAACGCATCTATCTATGCTGCATATGAATACCCAATAGCTACCAATCACTATGCCTTGACTTTGGCCAAAATACATAGCTTGAATACTTTTTGACCATTCATGTGGAATGACGGAGGGCTAAGAATGGTTTTGGTGAAACCGTGAACGTAGTGAACTTGATATAATCGATGGAACGAGATAGCTTTTAAAAGGAGTGGTTCAAGCTCCGCGTTTAAAAGTTTAGTTTTGAAAAGAACCGAGTGGTTTTCAAAGTGTTCCAATCGACTTTTGCTTGGTTTATTTTCTTGCATTAGTTCTTTTAATGCGTCCTATCATTTAATCCTACCATTGCAGAAAACAACCAAAATATGACTTACGCTTATGCCATTCGCATTCGCCACGGGGCCCCGTCATCACCCGTTAGGTTACTTAACTAACGACAGAGCGGGGGCTGGGCTAGCGCGGCTGTAAAACATAAGCAACGCCTAAATAGTTATCATATATAAATATATAGCAATGATAGACATTACAGATCACAGATGAATACATTGGATATACTAGGAATCCACAATCCGTTCAAGCCTGCAACGAAAAGCGGATTACACGGTCGTGGTGAATAGCCAATACCCCACCCAAGACCCCTACGGGTGTGGCAAACTACCCGCTAAGTACCCGAAGCGAAGCAACATCCCTCAACACCGTGAGTAGGCCACTCGGCACTTCGAGATACCCGGTAGTTTGTGCACCCCCTCTATGGGTCTATCCTAGGAGCAAAAACTGTAAAAAGAATTATATAATGACGGCTACAACCCCGACCCGGTTGTGCGTCCAAACAAATAATATTACATCAATTTACATATTACATGAATGAAAGAAAAAGAAACACTCATCTTACATTCACCCCGGCTATTCACCCGCGACAATCCAACGCATTCATATACACATACCATCAACAAACACAGATCACAGATATGTATAACCTCCACTAATCGACTTATAGCGATTAGCAGACGTTCAATACATATAAATATCACAGATATAACCCATTAGTCAAAGTGTAGTGAAGTTCGATCAAAAATACGGATTCATAGGCCCCCAAAAACAAATTTCTTTTCTGGAAAACCTGGGCACAAATAAACCATCTTAAAAATCCCAAAACCATGTCAGAAGAACACTGTACCAAACATGACCCTGAACCGAGTCAACTCGGCCGCGGTTGCGCGGCAATAGCTTGCTATTGCCGCGGAACCGCGGCGCTTTGAACGATTCACTGGATCATTTTTGGTGGCTTTCTTCACAAAACCCTGTGATGATTTTTGACGTAAGATTTATTTTATTTTGAGTAGAAAAAATTTCAACAGAAAGTTAGGGTTTTGCGTTTTTAGTTTTGTGATTTTTTCCGATTGAACTTCCATACACTTTACTACCTAGCTAGTTTATGTTTACTTAGGCTCTGATACCACTGTAAGTCCACGTTGCCCACCCCGGTGCTTGCGGGGAGACGGAAAACGGAATAAAAATCGGATTTTTACTACTCTAGGCAACATGGACTAGACAAAGTCGGGATCTTTACTAAACAAAACTAACTAAAAGCTAACTAGAGAGTAGCTACAAGGAAGAATGGTTATACCTAGGGATTTATGTCCTTCTCTCCTTGCTCCTTGGAGTGTAAGAAAGAGATCGCCTTGTCGCCTTCTCGAGTCGAAGAAGGATCCACCCGAAAGCCTCAACCTTTGGCTTCAACTTCAAGCTAGAAGTGACTAAGGTGCTAGAAGTGCTAATTCTAGAACCCTAGATGAGAGTAAAGATTATCAAGAAGAGGTTTTTCTCAAGCTCAAGTGTTTCTCAACACATGAGAGGGGAGAGCTTGAGAGAGAGGAAGAGGAGGAGAGAGAAAGCATATGATAGAATTAGAGAATTATGAAGCATTCTCACATATATGTGTGAATTATTGTAAATTGAAAATTAGTGAGATAATTGTCATGGCTTAATCAAGACATGACCATTATCATTTCATTTTTAATGCAAATTGCAAGGATCAAAGAGCATCTTCCAAATGAAATGATGATGGTCAAATTGTCCACCTAGGTCAACAAGTCAAGAATGTCAAATGGTCAACAACCCTAACTATGCACAATTATATTAAACTAATATCAATTAACCATAATACACACATAAGCATTAAGGTTAATAAAAATGACAATAGTCATTAACCCTAATTAAAGTCCTCTTCCTCTGTCTCAATCAACTGTGCATACGCACCCGCATTCGTGATCCGAGGAACACGAGTACAAAGAGATAAAACCAATCCCAAATCATATACTAGGATCTGGCTTAAACCAAAGCCCGCTAGTATAAGCTGTCCGGACAGCAAACGTGCACAAGTACGCGGATGTGAACGAACCCTGTCACAAAACCATGCGACCTCTACACATTTTGCCTAAAGGCGAATAGCTCTCTGTGTGGGACTCTAAAGACTCGACACTACGATGGCAGTGGGTTTAACCACAGACCGCAAGCGGCACTAGCTGTACGTAATGGTCCCCAGGTAGATGCCGATAACAAGACTGACGAGGTGACCCCATCAGAACTCCTACCGAGCCTGTATGTGACAGTCTCCGTACAGTCCGGTCTGTTCGTCTGATACAGCGCATGGCGGGCCTAGAGGGGCGGTGAACGTCAGTCCCCTAATAGCGGTACAAGTCGTGTCGGAGTGTAGCCTAGAACACCCTGAGATAACACTGAAAACCTACCAGTATATCTCGCTTGCCCTAGCCAGGGACTACTTGTGTAATGGCTCTCCTGGAGACAGCGTGATGTCAACCCCCAATACCGGGAGTGACGAATCCTGTCTAACCGTCACTGCCTCCAAGTGCTTCGGGACTGCACCCAAAAACTATCTGTTTGCACGACTCCTTTGAGCCGTGGTAGGGTAGTAATCAAAGTGCAGTGGGAACACACTCGAGGCGAAGTGACAGTGTCAAGTCAGCGGACTAAGCTGTACTCATGTCACCTGGGAACTGATAACTGACGATAGGTATAATACCAACCAACAGTTCCCGACGAGTCTTGTCCAGTGTACTCGAAACCTAACGAGCACCCGCATACTATCTCAAGTACGACGTACTGACGGCTGTGGGACACACCGTCTCCCACGCTGGGATGAGAAGCGCATACGCTAGTCTAGTCCGGAGTATCGATGCCCTGTCTCGATAGTCCAACGACCATGGACCTGTATAAGGATGTGCTTATGGATTACCCAGCCCCACGAGTGTGAGCGCCATCACAACGCTGGTAATCAAGCAAAGATCCTAAGGGCTCTACTAATAGGTATATAAGCGATATGCTAAAAGAAACACATGCACATATTAAAGTAAAGACAAACCAAGTAGCATACTACCATTTCGAGCAAGATTGTATATACAACTGTGAATATCCTAAGCTTCCATCAAGTAATATACAAACTAGTATGATACAGTAATGGCCTCTAGGGCATATACACTAACAGGGATGTCATCGGAGATAGAGAACTCCTTGGACTTGAGATGATAGTAGCAACAGTGGATGTGGTTCAAACTATCAAGGAATGAATGCGCATAGCCCAAGATCGACAGAAGCACTGGGCTGATGCAAAGCGCTGTCACTTGGACTACCAACCGGGAGATCATGTTTCATTGAAGATATCTGAATGGTTACGCTAGTGCCCCAGCCAACTACCATGACCATATACGGAATAAAATTTTTTCTAACGATTAAAACATGGCACTAGAATAACTTTTAACCCGGATCTTACCATAAACCTAACTAGCTTAAGTAGTAGTGCTATCTACTATGATGAAGAAATCTCGCCAAATGAACCAAGTCCTTCGGTCTTCTTTCTTCATCTTTAGCTCCAAGTGGCCACCTTGAACATACTTGATCTTCTTTTCCTACTCTATCGGTTCTCCGGGATCGAACTTGTTCTCCGGTCCTCCTTTGTTGTAGATGATCCACCTGAGGGATATGATCGATGGCTCTAGCTCCTCACAATATGTCAAGTAGAGTAACTAGAGAACTTGGGTCGCTAAACCAAGTAGTCTAAGATGTAGTGTGAAGATCTAAGTGTTTGCTATCTCTTTCTTGCCTCTTCACTTGTTTCTCAACTCATGAGAAGGGTAGTGAAGAGGAAGACGATGAAGGTGGGGGAAACTCAATAGGAGGGAGGAGATGAAGAGAAATGGGAGATCAAGAAAATAATGAAGCATCCATGAGAGAGAAAATCCATACAAAGGTTTTGTGTATGAATTTCTTGAATAAACAATCAACAACCATACTTTAATAGTAACTCCAAATGAATTAAAAATTCATTTGTTAAATTTTGAAGCATGGTTACCTCCATTCCTCCCATGCCTCACACTTTACACCTCATTTTCCATTTATCAAATAAATGGAAAAAGCATAATGAGGTGGCTACCTTCTAGAAGGTAATCTGTAATAAATACAGATTACAGTCTGTTGTATATACGTACCTGCATTCGGATAAAAACACGAATGCCCAAAGAGATAGAATAACACGAAGAACGTAATACTAGAATATGTTAGTCTATATGCCCTTGGGGCCATTATTGTATCATACTAGTGTTGGAGATAGTGCCCTCAGAGTCAATTATTGGATCACAGGCACGTGATTGCAATGATTGAGGGGAGGACCTGTCCCAGTAGGACAGTCTTACTCGAGATGATAGTATGCTATCTGGTTTACCTTTATCATCGTGTACTGCTTTAGGTGACCTGACAGGTCACTATTGCACGTTGATAGAGCCCCTAGGATTCTTTCTTGACTGCCAGCAGTATGAGGGCGATCATATAAGTGAGAGCTGGAGTCTATAAGCACATCCTTAAAAGGTCCCTAGTCGTGGGAGTTTCGAGACAGGGCATCGATTCTCCAGAGTAGACTAGTGTATACAGTCGAGACCCCGACGAGGGGCGGTGGCCGGTCTCACAAGCCACTGGTGTCAGTTGGTTCACCTAAGATGTATACAGGTGCTCATTGGGTTATGAGTACACCGGACAGGACTCGCCGGGAACATGCTAGTTGGTCTTATACCTGACGTCAGATAGCAGTTCCCAGGTGACATGTGTACAGGTTAGTTCATCGACCTGGGGATCGTCATTTGTCTCGTATGAGTTTCCACTGAGCTTTGATTACTACCCTACCACGGCTCAAAGGAGTCGTGCAAACAGGTTTTAGTTGGGTACAGTCCCGAGCCACATGGAGGCAGTGAGCGGATCTTCAGGGGTTCGTCTCGCCCGGTATTGGGGGTGAGGTCGCGCTGTGTCTAGGAGAGCCATTATACGAAGTCCTTGGCCAAGGCAGGAGATTTACTGGTAGGTATTCCAGTAGTATCTCAGGGTGTTCTGGGCTACACTCCGACACGACTTGTACCGCTTTTGGGGGTCTGACTTTTACCAACCCCCTAGGCCCGACATGCGATGCTCATAGACGAACGGACCGGACTGTACGGATATTGTCACTGACAGGCTCAGTAGGGTGTCAGGATGAGTTCGCTCATCGACGTCCCTTTTGGTCAATAGCTGGTGGCCCGTCACGTATTGGATTATACCTCTGACGTGCTAGTGGTTAGTTCCACAGCCATAGTATTGACGAGTCTTTAGAGTCCACCACACTTTCAGTTACTCAGCTTTCGAGCGAAACGCTGTAGAGGCCGTATGGAGATATGGCAGGGTCCGATCAGATACGTGCGGTATTGCAAGGGTCAGGATCGGACGGTTTGTACTTGTGGCCGTATGGATATATGGCAGGTTTCGATCAGATACGTGCGGTATTGCACGGATCAGGATCGAACGGATATTACTAGCCGGCTTTGTTTTAAGCCGGATCCTAGTTTAGTACAGTGTAGATTTTGTCTCTTTGCATTTGTATCCGGACGGAATACAGATGCGGGTGTGTATGCACAGTATCGGGGTTTTCCTGTGTTAGTGTATATGCCCTAGAGGCCATTACTGTATCATACTAGTTTGTATATTACTTAATGGATGCTTGGGATATTCACCTTGTATACACAATCTTGCTCAAAATAGTAGTATGCTACTTGGTTTGTTTCTACTTCAATGTGTACATGTGTTTATTTTTGTATATCGCCTATACACATTAGTAGAGCCCTTAGGATCTTTGCTTGATTACCAGCGATGTGATGGCCGTCACACTAGTGGGGCTGGGTAATCTATAAGCACATCCTTATGCAGGTCCCTGGTCGCAGGACTATCGAGACAGGGCATCGATACTCCGGAGTAGACCAGCGAATGCGCTTCTCATCCCAGTGTGGGAGACGGTCTGTCCCACAGCCGTCAGTACGTCGTACTTGAGATAGTATGCGGGTGCTCGTTAGGTTACGGGTACACTGGACAGGACTCGTCGGGAACTGACTAGTTGGTATTATACCTATCGTCAGTTATCAGTTCCCAGGTGACATGAGTACAGCTTAGTCCGTTGACTTGACACTGTCACTCCGCCTCGAGTGTGTTCCCACTGTACTTTGATCACTACCCTACCACGGCTCAAAGGAGTCGTGCAAACAGGTAGTGGTTGGGTGCAGTCCCGAAGCACTTGGAGGCAGTGACGGTTAGACAGGATTCGTCTCTCCCGGTATTGGGGGTTGACATCGCGCTGTGTGTAGGAGAGCCATTACACGAGTAGTCCCTGGCCAGGGCAATCGAGATATACTGGTAGGTTTCCAGTGTTATCTCAGGGTGTTTTGGGCTTCGCTCCGGCACGACTTGTACCGCTATTGGGGGACTGACGTTTACCGCCCCCTAGGCCCGCCATGCGATGTATCAGACGAACAGACCGGACTGTACGGAGAATGTCACACTCAGGCTCAGTAGGAGTTCAGATGGGTTTCGCCTCGTCGCTCTTCTTGTCGGCACTACCTGGGGACCGTTACGCACAGCTAGTGCCGCTTGCGGTCTGTGGTTAAACCCACTGCCAGTGTAGTGTCGAGTCTTTAGAGTCCCACACAGAAAGCTTTTCGCCTTTAGGCAAAAGAGTAGAGGTCGCATGGTATTGCGACAGGTCGCATGGTTTTGCGACAGGGTTCGGTCACATCCGTGCACTTGTGCACGTACAGTGTCCGGACAGTTTACACTAGCGGGCTTTGTTTTAAGCCAGATCCTAGTGTACCTTATGGGATTGGATTTATCCAGTTTGCATTCGTGTTCCTCGGAACGCGGATGCGGGTGTGTATGCACAGTTGACAGGGAGGCAGAGGCAGTGGATTCTCATTAGGGTTGTTGACAGTTGACCGTTGACTATTTGACTTTATGCTCAACCCTAATGAGAATGTGATATGTGATTAACTATTATATTAATTAAGTATTATGGTGATATGGTTGTTGACTTGTTGACTTTGTTGACTTGTTGACTTTTGTTGACTTGTTGACCGGTTGACTAGGCTTGACTAGTTGACCATCATGATAACCATAGCCATCATTTCATGGCAAAGACTTTTGTTTACTTGCTCATTTGTGTAAAATGAGTGCATGAAATGATATGGTTGTGGTTGCTTCAAACCATCACATAAGACTTTTTTGATATGATGAGTTATGATCACTTTGGATTATGAGAGGGTGAAAGACAAAAGAGAGCCTCATTCTTTCTTGCTCATTCTCTCTCTTGTTCTTGAGCTCTCCTCTTGCTCTCACCCTCAACCTCTTGCTCCCTCTCTTGATCTATGGTTCTCTTGTCTCATGAGTTGAGAATCAAGAACTATAGATAAAATCCCATTCTATTTCCTCTCTACTCATTCTAGTTCACTAGGTTTAGCAAACCAAGTGAACTAGTTTCTTCAAAGAACGAAGAAGGAGCTAAAGGTTGGAGCTTTCAAGTGGATCTATCTTCGGCGTACGGAGACGACGAGAAGGAGCCATCGGACCACCATCAGAGCTTGAAGAGAAGGAGTTCAAGACAAGCTAGGTATAACCCCCTAACCGAGTAGCTAGAATCTCTTAGTTAGGATGTTAGATAGATGTTTAACCAAGATCCGGGTTATAGGTCCATGTTACCATCTTTAAGAAAATCGTTTTTTACCAAATTCCGCATTCCCGAAAGTACCGGGAGAGGTAGCATGGACTTACAGTGGTATCAGAGCCTAATTAAACTCTATCTAACATGTTAGCAAGTAACTAGAAGATCGATCAACGAAAAAGTCCCGAAACGAACCCCGGAATTTTAAACTTTCTGTCGATTTTAAAAGTGCTGGAAAACTTTTTTGAAAAACACCAAAAATCGACTCAGGCTTTTTTAAAGATACTGCAAAAATTTGGGCCGCTGAAACGATCAAAGCGCCGCGCTTCCGCGGCGGGAGCACGCTCCCGCCGCGGAAACGCGGCCGAGTTGACTCGTTCAACGGTTTTCTTTTCTGCAGTTTGGTCATTGGGGTATTTTGGGATTTTTAGAATATATATTTTCAACCCAGATTTTCCAGAACGAAAATTTTATTTTGGGGTCCCGAAAATCCGTATTTTTGATCGAACTTCTAAAAGACTTGAGCTAACGGGTTTTCTGTAATGTGATATTTGTATTGAACGTCTACTAATCGCTATATGTCGATTAGTGGGGGTTATACAAATCTGTGATCTGTAATGTGCTGGAATGTGTATATAAATATGTTGGATTGTCGCGGGTGAATAGCCGGGGGTTGTGAGACGAGAGTTTTCTTTTCTTTCAATTCTTGTAAATTTGTAAATTGATGTAATAATTATTTGTATGGCCGCACAACCGGGTCGGGGTTGTAGCCGTCATTGTATAATTTCTTTTTACTGTTTTTGCTCCTAGGATAGACCCATGGAGGGGGTGCACAAACTACCGGGTGTGCCGAAGTGTCGAGTGGCCTACTCATGGAGATAAGGGAGGTTACTACGCTTCGGGTACTTGGCGGGTAGTTTGCCGCACCCGTAGGGGTCTTGGGTGGGGTATTGGCTATTCACCGCGACCGTGTTATCTGTTTTTGTTACAGGCTCGTACAAATTACAGATTGCTAGTATATCCAATGTATTTATCTGTGATCTGAAATGTTTATCATTGCAGTATATCTATATATGATATTATTTAGGCGTTGCTTATGTTTTACAGACGCGCTAGCCCAGCCCCCGCTCTGTCGTTAGTTAAGTAACCTAACGGGTAATGACGGGGCCCAGTGGCGAATGCGAATGGCATAAGCGTACGTCATATTTTGGTTGTTTTCTGCAATGGTAGGATTAAATGATGGGACGCATTAAAAGAACTAATGCAAGAATATCACGCATTAAAAGAACTAATGCAAGATAATAAACCAAGTTAAAGTCGTTGGAAACTTTCGAAAAACCACTCGGTTCTTTTCAAAAACAACTTTTAAATGCGGAGCTTGAACCACTCCTTTTAAAAGCTATCTCGTTCCATCGACCAAATCAAGTTCACTACGTTCACGGTTTTGCCAAAACCATTCGTAGCCCTCCGTCGTTTCGTATGAATATTCAATAGTATTCAAGCTGTGTTTGTTGACCTTCGTCAAGGCATAGTGATTGGTAGCTATTGGGTATTCATATGTAGCATAGATAGATGCGTTGGTTTGGGACATTCGCATTACCTTGTTGACCTTCGTCAAGGGTATATACGGGTGGATTCAAATTAACCTGGATAATGACGGGCAGAACTTGACATGTGACTTATGATTTGTTGACCTTCGTCAAGGTCATAAGAGCATGGGGCAAAAATCCACATCGGGAGTTTCATAAGTACTGAAACTTGCTAGATTTGCATACCATTTGGAGTGTGATGATTCTGGTAGGATTCCTTCAGTTTCGTCACGCAACGATATTTGGATCCCGATCCTACTGTGAGTATATGCTACTCCTCGGGAAATTTCTCACTTAACGATCAATGCTATAAACCTAGTAGGTGCCTAGAAAGGTGTTAGCGGGGCTACGCCCCCAGGGAAAAGAGGTTCTTTAATTAAGGAACTTCACGAAAGCGTTGGAAAACCTCCCTCGAAGTACCAACACCGGCCTGGCTGAACGGTTAAGCAAGTATTGTGCGGTGGGATTGATCCCGGCTAATTCTTCCTTTATGGTTTGAGGAGGGATTCGAGAAACAGTGGGAGCCATCCTGTTTAGACAAACTAAAAACCACTCTAAACTTGCAAGAGCATCATGCTGAGTGTTTCTTCTTCTCTCTCCTAATTGCAGAGACCAAATCAACATGACTGGACTTAAGTTACTCCTAGATAAAAACAAACTGACAGGGCCAAACTACATAGATTGGCTCAGGAATGTCAAGATAGCAATCACTTATGACAAGCTGGGGTATCTTCTTACCACCAAAGCTCCCCCTGTCCCTGGTCCAACTTCCAGCGTCGCGGATAAGGAAATCCGCAAGACTTGGGAGATTGATAGCGCGAAGGCCAAATGCCTCCTGCTTGCCTCGATGGACAACGAACATCAGAGGAGGCATGAGAATATTGACATGGAATCCATATTGCTTCAAACAAAAGAACTGTATGGAGAGCAATCTCGTATCGCAAGATACGAAGCGTCGAAAAAGTTATTTTCGACAAGAATGGCCGTCGGATCATCAGTAGCCGAGCACGTGCTAAAGATGATCGGCTACATTGAGGAGCTCGCTGACCTAGGGATCACATTGGAGAGTGAGCTATATACGGATATAGTTCTCCAGTCCCTTCCTTCCACTTACGCCCAGTTTATACTGAACTTCAACTTACAAGAAAAAGAGGTTGAACTTTCAGAGCTCCTCAACATGCTGAGGAGCGCAGAGGGCACCCTACAGAAAGGTAGGGATACATCCACTTTGTTTGTAGGAGGATCATCTTCTTCTAGGTCCAAGGCGAAAGCCAAGGGAAAGAAGAAGAAGGCCCCCGCCAAACCAAGGGGCGGTGTTAGTAAAGTGGATACGAAGGGAAAAGCAAAAGCAACAAAGATAGCAGGGAAGCTTGTGGACAAGGAAGAATGCTTCTATTGTCATAAGAAAGGACACTGGAAGAATGATTGCAGGGCCTGGAAGGCCAGAACACAGGAATTGAAGCAGGTTGCAGCTTCAGCTTCAGGTGTGTATGTTATTGAAAATTGTCTTTCAATAAACTCTACTTCCTGGGTATTGGATACCGGATCAGGATCTCATATCTGTAATTCTTTGCAGGCGTTGAGAAACCGTAGGGTTTTGAAGGCAGGTGACATGACCCTCAAAGTTGCGAACGGAGCTAGCATGGATGCTAAAGCCGTGGGGGACTATCACCTGGGAATGTCAGATGGACATGTTTTGGTTTTGCGTAATTGCTTTTTTGTACCCAACGCAACTTGTAATATCATTTCTGTATCTTTAGTTTCTAAAGAAGGTTATGAATTTGCGTTTGTAAGTAATGTTGTAAACATTCACCTTAATCAAGTTTTGATTGGGTCAGGTACATTGAGTAATGGTATATACATGTTAAACCAACCACAGATTTCCAACGTCCAGAATACACACAAAAGAAAGTCTCCGGAAATGAATCAGACTTTCTTATGGCATTGTAGATTGGGTCACATCAATGAGAGAAGGTTGACTAAGTTACATACAGAAGGATATTTGAATGCGTTCGAATATCAATCGTATGCCACTTGTCAATCTTGTCTCAAAGGAAAGATGACAAAGACTCCGTTTACTGGATAAGGAGTAAGAGCGAGCGAGCTCTTGGGACTCGTACACAGTGACGTGCGCGGTCCAATGTCTACACATGCCCGAAGCGGACATTCTTACTTCATTACTTTTACGGATGACTTCTCAAGGTACGGTTATGTCTTCTTGATGAAACATAAGTCCGAGGCCTTTGGAAAATTCCAGGAGTATAAGAATGAAGTAGAGAAACAGACCGGCAAAAGTATTAAGATTCTAAGATCGGATCGAGGTGGAGAATACTTAAGTGCCGAATTCCTGAATTACTTAAAAGAGAATGGTATTCTCTCTCAGCTTACTCCTCCATACACTCTGCAACATAATGGTGTATCGGAGAGACGGAACCGAACCCTATTGGATATGGTTCGGTCCATGATGAGTAACGCTGAGTTACCGCGATCATTCTGGGGATATGCACTAGAAGCAGCTGCGTATCTCTTGAACAAGGCTCCCACCAAGACTGTGCCTACCACCCCATATGAGATGTGGACTGGGAAGAAACCCTGTCTAAAGTATCTTAAGGTATGGGGATGTCCAGCTTTTGTAAAGAAGTAGCATGCGGACAAGCTTGAGGCACGTTCAGTACAGTGTAAGTTTGTGGGATACCCAAGGAACTCCAGGGGGTATCTTTTCTATTCCGCTGAGGAACAAAAGGTTTTTGTTTCTCAGCATGCCCGCTTCTTGGAAACTGAGTTTTTGGAAACCCAGATAAGTGGGAGCACAATAGAACTGGAAGAAGTTCCAGAACCACAGACTGTTACTGAAAGCTTAGTGGAACCAGAGGGTTCAACAGAACAGGACATTCCTGCGCCACTCCGCAGGAGTAGTAGGCAGTCTCATCCGCCCGAGAGATACTACGGTTTTCTCATAGGCGGGGATAGAGAGGATTGCATCATAGATTATGATGAGCCTACTAGCTTCCAGCAGGCCGTTCAGAGCGTTGACTCAGTGAAATGGCTGGATGCAATGCGGACCGAAATGGAGTCCATGTACACCAACAAGGTATGGACGTTGGACATTGCTCCAGACGGGGTAAAACCCGTAGGATGCAAGTGGATCTTCAAAAGGAAGATTGGTGTAGATGGACAGGTTGAGACCTATAAAGCTAGGCTGGTAGCAAAAGGTTTTCGTCAAAGACCTGGCTTGGACTATGACGAAACCTTTTCTCCAGTAGCCATGCTGAAATCCATTCGGATCCTTCTTGCCATTGCTGCCTTCCACGATTATGAGATCTGGCAAATGGACGTAAAGACAGCTTTTCTAAATGGAAATTTAGAGGAGTGTGTCTATATGGACCAACCAGAGGGTTTCATTCAGAGTGGGAGCAGCGGAAAGGTGTGCAAGTTGCTTAAGTCCATCTATGGACTAAAGCAGGCATCGCGGAGTTGGAACATCTGCTTTGATGAGACGGTCAAAGAATTTGGCTTTATCAAAAATCCAGATGAACCATGCATCTATAGTAGATTTGTAGCGAGAACTGTAGTATTCCTCGTTTTATACGTGGATGACATTCTCTTAATAGGAAATGACATTCCTATGCTACAATCTGTCAAGGGGTTCTTGTCACACAGGTTCTCCATGAAAGACCTGGGTGATGCCTCATACATTCTGGGTATCCGGATCTACCGTGACAGATCCAAGAGGATACTAGGACTTTCACAGTCCAGGTACATCGACACCATACTGAAGAGATTCAGTATGGAAGATTCCAAGCGCGGTAACCTACCGGCTTGTCACGGGATCACCCTCTCTAAAGAGATGTCTCCCAAGACTGATTTGGGGAGGGATCGCATGTCTATTATACCCTACGCTTCTGCGGTAGGTTCTATAATGTATGCGATGTTGTGTACCAGACCGGATGTAGCTTATGCACTGAGTGTGGTAAGCCGGTATCAGTCAAACCCTGGGGAGAAACACTGGATAGCGGTAAAGAACATTCTCAAGTACCTGAGAAGGACTAAGGAGATGTTCTTGGTGTATGGCGGAAAAGACCTCCAGATCGAGGCCTTTGCTGACTCCAGCTTCCAAAGTGACAAGGATGATTCCAAATCCATGTCGGGCTTTGTCTTTACCCTCAATGGAGGGGCGGTGTGTTGGAAGAGTTCCAAACAAGAAACCGTTGCAGACTCGACGATGGAAGCGGAATACATCGCTACATCTGATGCCGCAAAAGAAGCTGTCTGGATGAGGAAGTTCTTGAAAGAACTTCAGGTGGTTCCGTCCATTGTTGATCCAATATCTCTGTATTGCGACAACAACGGGGCTATAGCTTTAGCGAAGGAACCCAGGTCCCATCAGAGATCCAGGCACATCTTGAGGCGGTATCACCTGATCAGGGAGATCGTGGATCGCCAGGAGATCGAGGTTCGGAGAGTCGCTTCAGAAGATAACACTGCAGATCCATTCACCAAGGCCCTGCCCCAGACTCAGTTCGAGCGGCTGATCGAGATGATAGGTCTTTGATACGCCAGTACATGGCCTTAGTGCAAGTGGGAGATTGTTAGTGTATATGCCCTAGAGGCCATTACTGTATCATACTAGTTTGTATATTACTTAATGGATGCTTGGGATATTCACCTTGTATACACAATCTTGCTCAAAATAGTAGTATGCTACTTGGTTTGTTTCTACTTCAATGTGTACATGTGTTTATTTTTGTATATCGCCTATACACATTAGTAGAGCCCTTAGGATCTTTGCTTGATTACCAGCGATGTGATGGCCGTCACACTAGTGGGGCTGGGTAATCTATAAGCACATCCTTATGCAGGTCCCTGGTCGCAGGACTATCGAGACAGGGCATCGATACTCCGGAGTAGACCAGCGCATGCGCTTCTCATCCCAGTGTGGGAGACGGTCTGTCCCACAGCCGTCAGTACGTCGTACTTGAGATAGTATGCGGGTGCTCGTTAGGTTACGGGTACACTGGACAGGACTCGTCGGGAACTGACTCGTTGGTATTATACCTATCGTCAGTTATCAGTTCCCAGGTGACATGAGTACAGCTTAGTCCGCTGACTTGACACTGTCACTCTGCCTCGAGTGTGTTCCCACTGTACTTTGATCACTACCCTACCACGGCTCAAAGGAGTCGTGCAAACAGGTAGTGGTTGGGTGCAGTCCCGAAGCACTTGGAGGCAGTGACGGTTAGACAGGATTCGTCTCTCCCGGTATTGGGGGTTGACATCGCGCTGTGTGTAGGAGAGCCATTACACGAGTAGTCCCTGGCCAGGGCAATCGAGATATACTGGTAGGTTTCCAGTGTTATCTCAGGGTGTTTTGGGCTTCGCTCCGGCACGACTTGTACCGCTATTGGGGGACTGACGTTTACCGCCCCCTAGGCCCGCCATGCGATGTATCAGACGAACAGACCGGACTGTACGGAGAATGTCACACTCAGGCTCAGTAGGAGTTCAGATGGGTTTCGCCTCGTCGGTCTTCTTGTCGGCACTACCTGGGGACCGTTACGCACAGCTAGTGCCGCTTGCGGTCTGTGGTTAAACCCACTGCCAGCGTAGTGTCGAGTCTTTAGAGTCCCACACAGAAAGCTTTTCGCCTTTAGGCAAAAGAGTAGAGGTCGCATGGTATTGCGACAGGTCGCATGGTTTTGCGACAGGGTTCGGTCACATCCGTGCACTTGTGCACGTACAGTGTCCGGACAGTTTACACTAGCGGGCTTTGTTTTAAGCCAGATCCTAGTGTACCTTATGGGATTGGATTTATCCAGTTTGCATTCGTGTTCCTCGGAATGCGGATGCGGGTGTGTATGCACAGTTGACAGGGAGGCAGAGGCAGTGGATTCTCATTAGGGTTGTTGACAGTTGACCGTTGACTATTTGACTTTATGCTCAACCCTAATGAGAATGTGATATGTGATTAACTATTATATTAATTAAGTATTATGGTGATATGGTTGTTGACTTGTTGACTTTTGTTGACTTGTTGACTTTGTTGACTTGTTGACTTTTGTTGACTTGTTGACCGGTTGATTAGGCTTGACTAGTTGACCATCATGATAACCATAGCCATCATTTCATGGCAAAGACTTTTGTTTATTTGCTCATTTGTGTAAAATGAGTGCATGAAATGATATGGTTGTGGTTGCTTCAAACCATCACATAAGACTTTTTTGATATGATGAGTTATGATCACTTTGGATTATGAGAGGGTGAAAGACAAAAGAGAGCCTCATTCTTTCTTTCTCATTCTCTCTCTTGTTCTTGAGCTCTCCTCTTGCTCTCACCCTCAACCTCTTGCTCCCTCTCTTGATCTATGGTTCTCTTGTCTCATGAGTTGAGAATCAAGAACCATAGATAAAATCCCATTCTATTTCCTCTCTACTCATTCTAGTTCACTAGGTTTAGCAAACCAAGTGAACTAGTTTCTTCAAAGAACGAAGAAGGAGCTAAAGGTTGGAGCTTTCAAGTGGATCTATCTTCGGCGTATGGAGACGACGAGAAGGAGCCATCGGACCACCATCGGAGCTTGAAGAGAAGGAGTTCAAGACAAGCTAGGTATAACCCCCTAATCGAGTAGCTAGAATCTCTTAGTTAGGATGTTAGATAGATGTTTAACCAAGATCCGGGTTATAGGTCCATGTTACCATCTTTAAGAAAATCGTTTTTTACCAAATTCCGCATTCCCGAAAGTACCGGGAGAGGTAGCATGGACTTACATCCTGTAATTTATTACGGGACCAGTTTTCTGGAGTTGCCAGTTTGCATTCCGTTCCGGCCGGTTTCCCTTTGTTCTTTCCCGGCCGGACTTTTCCGATGGAGGGGGTTATTTGCAATTGTGCAAATAACATTTGTGGAGGGGGTTTCTTGCAAATGTATTCATTATGATAGGATAAGCATCCTTGCTTTTTCATGATGGTGCATTTATGAGATTTGATGTGATTAGAAGTGATAAACATGGTTGATGTTTTCTTTGCTTTATGATGTGGTCACCTTTTCTATTTCCTACACTCACCTCCCTCTTGTGATATACTTTGTCTCCACCACCATTTCCATTTAGATGAGGCCGGCCACAATTTTGAGGAGAGAAAAAATGAAAGAGGTTCATTTCATTTGGTGTGGGAAATTAATCATCCATCTCATTTTCCATTGCTACCAAAAATCCCCAAGTTCACATCTTGTTGATTCCTCCATCAAGGCAACATAACCCTAAAGAGACAAAGCACTACACATTCTACAGCAAACCTTGGGCACGTCGACTAGCCAGCTTCGTGCCCGAGTTGCCTCGGTATTGAGGTGGGAGCCCGTAAAAGATGCAGACGATGTGGTGCCCTTCTGGCAAGGATGCGACGACCGGAGTTTCCGCGGGAGATCGGGACGACGACGAGAAGACCGGAGGACTCAGATCACTCGGTATATCTCTAACCCGTCTTGTTGTTAGCTAGATCTAGTTTAATGGCCCGATCCGGGGTTTAGTGCGCGGTGGTGCCGGTTTGCTAAGTTCGCAAAATTAAAGTTTATCACCGTTTCCGCATTTGGCCGTCGGATTGACGACCGGGGCGCCGCCGTGCACTTACACTGGTATCAGAGACTCGCCATTAACTTCGTCTAGCTTCGTTTGATGTGTTTGCATTTCCGATCGACCAAAATTCCAAAAAACCACATTTTCCTCACATCAGTTTTCTGTCGAATTTTTTCTGGCTCTAAAAATTTTTCAGGTTGTCTCAGAATGATGTGCAGGGAGTTCTAAGACTGCTGTAAAAATTCGACGCAGTGAATCGATCACTGAAGCGCGGAACCGCGGCCAAACCCCCCCTTAGGCCGCGGTTCCGCCGCACATTGGTGTCCTCACTGTGTCCAATTTCTCCAGTGGGCTTCTGGGCTAAAAATAGGGGTTTTGGAATATTAAACTTGGGCCCAGAATTTCTGTGAGTGCTACAGTATTGCTTGGGGGCCCACTTGTTAATTTTTGATCGATCGGATATTTTAAACATATTATTTCACAGTATTTACATTATATCTGCGACCGTGAATGTCACTTGATCGGTAAATCCTGTCTAACTGCTATAGCCCGGTTAGACGGATTTGCGAACGTGACTTTCACGTTGATGTTCTGTGTTTTTGCTGTGATGTTGCGGATTGGTCGTGGGGGATAGCCTGGATGCAATGCTAGTACAGTTTTGTTGTATTATGTACATTTGATATTGTGGGGCGAGCGTCCGACATGTGGACTGCCGTCACTGCCTGTTTGTATTATTCTTTTGGGGCACGACCTGGTTGCGGTCGATGTACCCGTTGTATGTATATTTTACTTTCTGTACTAGGATTACCCCGCGGTGGGGTGCACGGATAGCCGGGTTCTGGAGGGCAACAAGCCCGCATCTCATGGCATTGAGACGGAGGGGGCTTCACTCTTGGATTGGCGGGCTATTCGCAGCACTCGTAGGGGGTACAGGTTGACCCAGGAGGGGTGCCCAAGTTGCCGGATTCCGTGAACTGCTGGGTGGTCCATTCACGGTGCTGAAGGGGGCTGCCTCGCTTCAGGTTTTGGCGGGTAACTTGCCGCGCCCGTAGGGGTCTAGGATTTCATTGCACTGGCTATCCACACGACCAGGGGAGCGTCGGGTTTCAGTAGTGGCTCTGTGAAACCCAGGGATCCCAGATATCTGTATTGTTCTGTGATGCTGTACATTTCTGTGATGTTGCATATTTTATCATGCCTTGAGCGAAATACTATATATTGGTATATATATTAGTAGATGTTGTATATGTTTTTCATCCGCGCTAGTCCAGTCCCCGCTCTGCCGTTAGTTAGCTAACCTAACGGGTGATGACGGAACCCAGTGGCGAATGCAGATGGCATATACATACGTCAGTATATTTTCGTTCTTTGTGGTGTGATCAATTGATGGGACTGCGTTGATTCGGATCAATGCAAGTTAAAACAAACCTATTCTGATGTTGTTGGAACACTTTTCAAAAAGCTGTTATTGCAAGGACGTTCACTTTTGTTTTGCATCGTGGTATTCATTTGGAATATCCTGCTCCTCAGTCGACGAGGCAAGGGCCGAGATCCCTTCACCGGGAGTGACCCCTTGGACAGAAGTTTGCGTCAGGGCATTAACTTCACTATAGCCGATTACTTTTGCTTTGCATCGTGGTATTCATATGGAATATCCTGCACCCCATTCTACGGGGAAAGAGCCGAGATCCCTTCACCGAGAGTGACCTCTTTAGCAAAGGTTTTCGTCACTATATTTTCTAAAAGGCTATCCGTTCCTTCAACGATATCAAGTTCATTACGTTAAAGGTTTTTGCCAGAAACCATTCGTAGCCCTCCGTCGTTTCAGACAGGTAGCACGTAGTATTCATGCTATGTTTGTTCACCTTCGTCAAGGCATAGTGCATGGTAGCTGCTTGTTGCCTTTCTGCTGCATAGATAGATGTGTTGGTTTGGGAAAGTTGTATAGCCTTGTTGACCTTCGTCAAGGGCTTGTACGGGTGGGTTCAAATTAACCTGAACAATGAAGGGTAGAACTTGACATGTGACTTATGATTTGTTGACCTTCGTCAAGGTCATAAGAGCATGGGGCAGAAATCACATCGGGAGTTTCAAAAGTACTGAAACTTGCCAGATATGCGCATACCTTCTGGAGTGTGATACCGTGAGCGAATACCGTCACGTTATCATGCGATGATAGTTGGATCCCGATTCCCACTGATGAGTTGGTTTACTCCTCGGGTGACCCCGACTAATTCTTCTTTCAGGTTTGGAGGAGAATTTGAGGTACAGCGGGAGGTTTCCTGATTAGATAAATTGGTAACCATTCTGATCTAGGGTAGAGTGCACGCCGAGTGTTTCTTTTCTCTCTCTCTCTGGCTGTGACCATTGACCCGACCCAAGACTATGACTCAGTGACCAAGTTGACCGAACCTTCTTAACACTGGCTTTTGGATTGTCAGAGTTGCAGACCTCATTGCCACTCCTACTTTTACCCTTTTCTCCAAGACACCCCGTATTACTGCGAACGTCCACTTCCATTGGACAAAACCATCGTATGGTTAGATACGAACTTGAAGGAATTCGAGGATGGTTTCCGGTTCTGGAGAAAACGGATAGGATTATTCAGTTGTCTTTTCCTTTTTGCCTTCTCTCAAGTTACGAGTACTCCTTAGTTTAGGAGATAGTACACCTATTACGCAAATTGGATAGTCTTCTTCCAAATCTTAGGCTGGTGCCGACCGGTAGGGAATGAAGAAAACCAATTAGCCTAAACGGTGTGCAGAAGGTTTAAGATTAAGACAAAGCAAGGGATTAGTAAGAGGGCAAAGTAAATTGCGACTGATATTCACGACCAAACCAAGTATTTCTTCGCCAATCCTAAATCACCTTTGTGTTTCTCCAGGACACTCCGTATCACTACAAAGATCCACAGTTTATTGGATACTCCATCGTATGGTTATATACGAACTCGAAAGGAACTTGTTCCAGTTCGGGGATGGATTCTGGTCCAGGAGAAATAGAAATAAGGTTTATTCGGTTGTCTTTTATCTTCACCTTCTCTCGCGTTGCGAGTGCTCCTAGGATTAGGACAGTACACCCATTATGCTTATTGGATAGTCTTCTTCCAAACCATAGGCTGGTGCCGAACGGTAGGGAAGGAAGAAAACCATTTGGCCTAAGGGATGTGCAGAAGGTAATGACTAAAGACATATAAAGGGATTTGGAGAGGAGGCAAAGAATTATACGGTTATAGTTGTGAATCTGGATAATGGTAGAGGCATTACTATGAATACCAGGATGCCCCATCGAAACATTTCAATGTTTCAGTTTCACTGTGTACTGTTAAATGAAAACTGATTTCCCAATTAAACACTTGCTCCAGGGTATGTATTTACCAGGTATGATTCTCACATCTGTATGGTTTTTTTAAGTCCACGTTGCGACCCCCGGTTCTTACGGGGAGGCGGAAACGGTAAAAAAATCAAATTTTTAGCGCAAGGGGCAACATGGACTAAGCAAAGTCGGGATCTTTAACTAAACTAAAACTAGCATACTTGCTAAAGAGATTTAGCTACTCGGATGAAGATGGTTATACCTAAACTTGAACTCCTTCTTCTTCAAACTTTGTAGAGGTTGATGGTTCTCTTTTTGTCGCCTTCTTCCGTCGAAGATGGATCCACCTCGAAGGTTCGACCTTTGGGCTCTTCCTCGATCTTTGAGTGAACTAGGGTTTCCGGCTTGCTAAACCTTGAACCTAGAATGAGTAGAGAGTGACTAGGGGTTGCTTTTCTTTCTAAAGAGAAGGATTCTCAACACATGAGAGGGGTTCTCTTTTGCTAGAGGAAGAAGAAGATGAAGTGAGGAGAGAGAGTTGTTATGATAGAATGAGCTATCCTTTTTCTTTCTTGCAACCATAATGCAAAAGAAAAAGAATTATGAATAATAATAATAATGAAAATGAAAAGGTTGATGGAAAGTTTTAGAATGACCATTATCATTTCAAACATTAAATGAATTTGCTAGAATCAAAGAGCATCTTTCTTTTGTAATGATGATGGTCAAAACTTCAACCATGGTCAACAAGTAAACCATGGTCAACAAGTCAACAAAAACCAACCATGACACAATTTCATTTTATTATATATTATTAATTGATATAATACAAATCCATTAGGGTTTGGAAAAAGACGACTGTCAACTGTGCATACGCACCCGTTCCGAAACCCTAATGAAAGTCATCTTCCTCTTCCTCAAATAACCGTGCATACACACCTGCATCCTTGTTCCGAGGAACATGAATACTGAGATAAAAGCAACCCCAAAAACATATACCAGTATCTGACTCAAACCAGAGCCAGCCAGTAATATCCGTCCGGACTCTAAACGTGCACAAGTGCGCGGATGAGAACGAACCCTGTCGCAAAACCATGCGACCTCTACTCTGTTTTGCCCAGAGGCGAATACCCTCTGTGTGGGACTCTAAAGACTCGACACTACGCTGGCAGTGGGTTTAACCACAGACCGCAAGCGGCACTAGCTGTGCGTAACGGTCCCCAGGTAGATGTCGACAAGAAGGCTGACGAGGTGAAACCCCATCTGAACTCCTACTGAGTCTGAATGTGACAGTCTCCGTACAGTCCGGTCTGTTCGTCTGATACATCGCATGTCGGGCCTAGGGGGCGGTAAAACGTCAGTCCCCCAATAGCGGTACAAGTCGTGTTGGAGTGAAGCCCAAAACACCCTGAGATAACACTGGAAACCTACCAGTATATCTCGCTTGCCCTGGCCAGGGACTACTCGTGTAATGGCTCTCCTAGACACAGCGCGATGTCAACCCCCAATACTGGGAGAGACGAATCCTGTCTAACCGTCACTGCCTCCAAGTGCTTCGGGACTGCACCCAACCACCACCTGTTTGCACGACTCCTTTGAGCCGTGGTAGGGTAGTGATCAAAGTGCAGTGGGAACACACTCGAGGCGAAGTGCCAGTGTCAAGTCAGCGGACTAAGCTGTACTCATGTCACCTGGGAACTGATAACTGACGATAGGTATAGTACCAACCTGTCAGTTCCCGACGAGTCCTGTCCAGTGTACTCGTAACCTAACGAGCACCCGTATACTATCTCCAGTACGACATACTGATGGCTGTGGGACAGACCATCTCCCACACAGGGATGAGAAGCGCATACGCTAGTCTACTCCGGAGTATCGATGCCCTGTCTCGATAGTCCTGCGACTAGGGACCTGTATAAGGATGTGCTTATAGATTACCCAGCCCCCACTAGTGTGACTGCCATCACAACGCTGGTAATCAAGCAAAGATCCTAAGGGCTCCACTAATGCGTATAAGTGATATACTGAAATAAACACAAGTACACATTGAAGTAGAAACAAACCAAGTAGCATACTACTATATTGAGCAAGATTGTTTATACAAGGTGAATATCCCAAGCTTCCATCAAGTAATATACAAACTAGTATGATACAGTAATGGCCTCTAGGGCATATACACTAACAATCTCCCACTTGCACTAAGGCCATGTACTGGCGTATCGAAGACCTATCATCTCGATCAGCCGCTCGAACTGAGTCTAGGGTAAGGCCTTGGTGAATGGATCTGCAGTGTTCTCTTCTGAAGCAACCCTCCGAACCTCGATCTCCTTGCGATCCACGATCTCCCTGATCAGGTGATACCGCCTCAAGATGTGCCTGGATCTCTGTGTTGGAGATAGTGCCCTCAGTGTCAATTATTAGGTCACAGGTACGTGATTGTAATGATTGAGGGAGGACCTATCCCGGTAGGACAGTCTTACTCGAGATGATAGTATGCTATCTGGTTTACCTTTATCATCGTGTACTGCTTTAGGTGACATGACACGTCGCTATTACACGTTGATAGAGCCCCTAGGATTCTTGCTTGACCACCAGCAGTATGAGGGCGATCATATAAGTGGGAGCTGGGGGTCTATAAGCTTATCCTTAAATGGTCCCTAGTCATGGGAGTTTCGAGACTGGGCATCGATACTCCATTAGTAGACTAGTGTATACAGTCGAGACCCCGACGAGGGGCGGTGGCCGGTCTCACAAGCCACTGGTGTCAGTTGGATCACCTAAGATGTATACAGGTGCTCATTGGGTTATGAGTACACCGGACAGGACTCGCCGGGAACATGCTAGTTGGTCATATACCAGACGTCAGATGGCAGTTCCCTGGTGACATGTGTGCAGGTTAGTTCATCGACCTGGGGATCGTCATTTGTCTCGTGTGAGTTCCCACTGTACTTTGATTACTACCCTACCACGGCTCAAAGGAGTCGTGCAAACAGGTTTTAGTTGGGTACAGTCCCGAGCCACATGGAGGCAGTGAGCGTATCTTCAGGGGTTCGTCTCTCTCGGTATTGGGGGTGAGGTCGTGCTGTGTCTAGGAGAGCCATTACACAAAGTCCTTGGCCAAGGCAAGGAGATTTACTGGTAGGTATTCCAGTAGTATCTCAGGGTGTTCTGGGCTACACTCCGACACGACTTGTACCTCTTTTGGGGGTCTGACTTTTACCAACCCCCTAGGCCCGCCATGCGATACTCATAGACGAACGGACCGGACTGCACGGATATTGTCACTGACAGGCTCAGTTGGGTGTCGGGGTGAGCTTCCTCATCGACGTCCCTTTTGGTCAGTACCTGGTAGCCCGTCACGTGTTGGCTTATACCTCTGACGTGCTAGTGGTTAAATCCACAACCAAGGTGTTGACGAGTCTTTAGAGTCCACCACATTTTCAGTTACTCAGCTTTCGGGCGAAAGGTTGTAGAGGCCGTATGGAGATATGGCAAGGTCCGATCAGATACGTGCGGTATTGCACGAATCAGGATCGGACAGTTTGTACTTTAGGCCGTATGGTTATATGGCAGGGCTCGATCAGATACGTGCGGTATTGCACGGATCAGGATCGAACAGATTTTACTAGCCGGCTTTGGTTTAAGCCGGATCCTAGTATAGTACAGTGTAGATTTTGTCTCATTGCATTTGTATTTCGGTCGAAATACAAATGCGGGTGTGTATGCACAGTATCGGGGTTTTCCTGTAATTTATTACGGGACCAGTTTTCTGGAGTTGCCAGTTTGCTTTCCGTTTCGGCCGATTTCCATTGTTCCGTTCATTGGCCGAAGATTGGTGGAGGAGGGTTTATTTGCATTGTTGCAAATAAGCTTTTATGGAGGGGGTCTTTGTATATTATCATGTCATGATACTTGTCCCATCATTTGACTTCATATCTTCATGATGGCTTGACTTTATGTAACCATCATGGTTGTAGATGATGGTGGTGTTGGAGTGAGGGTTTTCTTATGATCATTGGTTTTTCTTTCATCATCTCTTGCTTGCATCATTGCTATCCAACCACTCTCTTGACCTTACTTTTTCTCTCTCCAATCACACATGGTGGGGGGGGCCGGCCATTCCTAAGAGGAGGAATGGGGATTCATTTTCATGTGGAGAAAAATGTTACTCTCATTTCCCTTTGTATGCTACATTTTTCCTCACCCCTCTCTAAGATCTTTTTCCTCCACCACAAAGGCAACTCCACAAAAACCCAAATGAGACTTCTTCTCTAGATATTCTACAACGAATCTTGGGCACGTCGAGTAGCCGGCTTCGTGCCCGAGTTGCCTCGGCATAGAGGTGGGAGCCCGTAAACGATGTAGGCAACGTGGTGCACTTCCGGCGACGAGGATGAGACGGACGGAGATCCCGCGAGGAGATCGGATTGGAGATGAAGACCGGAGGACTTGGATCGTCGGTATATCTCTTTCCCATCTTGTTAAGTAGCTTAGACTAGTTAATGGTAACGATCCGGTGTTTAGTGCGCGGTGGTGCCGGTTTGCAAAGTCCGCAAAATTTTAGTTATTCACCGCTTCCGCATTCCGGCGTCGGATTGACGGCCGGGGCGCCGCCGTGCACTTACAGTGGTATCAGAGCCTCCCCATTAACTTAGTCTAGCTTTGTGTAATGTGTTTGCATTTCCGATCGATCAAAAAGTCCAAAAACCCGTATTTTGTCGCATCAGTTTTCTGTTGAAAATTTTTGGTCTCGAAAATTTTTTCAGGTTGTAAAATATTAATGTACTGGAGATTTCAAGGCTACTGAGAAAATTCGAGAGTGTCAGTCAACAGTACAAGCGCGGAAGCGCGGCCTGACCTTCCTTAAGCGCCGCTCTTCCGCCGCTTACTGTTCTGATCCCTGCATCAAATTTCTTCAGTAGTTTTCTGGGCTTAAAATATGGGTTTTGGAATATTAAAATTGGGCCAATTATTTCTGTGACTGCTACAGTATTCTTTGTGGGCCCACTTGTTAAAGTTTGATCAATCGGATATTTTAAACACATTTTTCACAGTATTTACATTATATCTGCGACCGTGAATGTCACTCGATCGGTAAATCCGGTCTAACTGCTATAGCCCGGTTAGACGGATTTGCGAACGTGACTTTCACGTTGATGTTCTATGTATTTGCTGTGTTGTTGCGGATCGGTCGTGGGGGATAGCCTGGATGCAATGCTAGTACTGTGATGTTGTATTATGTACATTTGATATTGCGGGGCGAGCGTCCGACATGTGGACTGCCGTCACTGCCCGTTTGTATTATTATTTTGGGGCACGACCTGGTTGCGGTCGATGTACCCGGTGTATGTATATTTTACTTTCTGTACTAGGATTGCCCCGCGGAGGGGTGCACGGATAGCCGGGTTCTAGAGGACAACAAGCCCGCATCTCATGGCATTGAGACGGAGGGGGCTTCACTCTGGGATTGGCGGGCTATTCGCCGCACTCGTAGGGGGTACAGGTTGACCCAGGAGGGGTGCCCAAGTTACCGGATTCCGTGAAGTGCTGGGTGGTCCATTCACGGCGCTGAAGGGGGCTGCCTCGCTTCAGGTTTTGGCGGGTAACTTGCCGCGCCCGTAGGGGTCTAGGATTTCATTGCACAGGCTATCCACACGACCAGGGGAACGTCGGGTTTCAGCGGCTCTGTGAAACCCGGGGATCCCAGATATCTGTATTGTTTCTGTGATGCTGTTCATTCTCTGTGATGTTGCATTTTATTCACGCCTTGAGCGAATATAATATATTGGTATATATATTAGTAGATGTTGTATATGTTTTACATCCGCGCTAGTCCAGTCCCCGCTCTGTCGTTAGTTAGCTAACCTAACGGGTAATGACGGGACCCAGTGGCGAATGCGGATGGCATATACGTACATCAGTATATTTTCGTTCTTTGTGGTGTGATCAATTGATGGGACTGCGTTGATTCGGATCAATGCAAGTTAAAAACAAACCTTATCTGATGTTGTTGGAACATTTTTCAAAAGGCTGTTATTGCAAGGACGTTTACTTTTGTTTTGCATCGTGGTATTCATTGGAATATCCTGCTCCTCAGTCGATGAGGCAAGGGCCGAGATCCCTTCACCGGGAGTGACCCCTTGGACAAAAGTTTGCGTCAGAGCAATAACTTCACTATAGCCGATCACTTTTGCTTTGCATCGCGGTATTCATTTGGAATATCCTGCACCCCATTCTACGGGGAAAGAGCCGAGATCCCTTCACCGGGAGTGACCTCTTTAGCAACGGTTTTCGTCACTATATTTTTAAAAGCTATCCGTTCCTTCGACGATATCAAGTTCTTTACGTTAAAGGTTTTTCGCCAGAAACCATTCGTATGTTAGTGTATATGCCCTAGAGGCCATTACTGTATCATACTAGTTTGTATATTACTTAATGGATGCTTGGGATATTCACCTTGTATATACAATCTTGCTCAAAATAGTAGTATGCTACTTGGTTTGTTTCTACTTCAATGTGTACTTGTGTTTATTTCAGTATATCACTTATACGCATTAGTGGAGCCCTTAGGATCTTTGCTTGATTACCAGCGTTGTGATGGCAGTCACACAAGTGGGGGCTGGGTAATCTATAGGCACATCCTTATACAGGTCCCTAGTCGCAGGACTATCGAGATGGGGCATCGATACTCCGGAGTAGACTAGCGTATGCGCTTCTCATCCCAGTGTGGGAGATGGTCTGTCCCACAGCCATCAGTACGTCGTACTGGAGATAGTATACGGGTGCTCGTTGGGTTACGAGTACACTGGACAGGACTCGTAGGGAACTGACAGGTTGGTATTATACCTATCGTCAGTTATCAGTTCCCAGGTGACATGAGTACAGCTTAGTCCGCTGACTTGACACTGGCACTTCGCCTCAAGTGTGTTCCCACTGCACTTTGATCACTACCCTACCACGGCTCAAAGGAGTCGTGCAAACAGGTGGTGGTTGGGTGCAGTCCCGAAGCACTTGGAGGCAGTGACGGTTAGACAGGATTCGTCTCTCCCGGTATTGGGGGTTGACATCGCGCTGTGTCTAGGAGAGCCATTACACGAGTAGTCCCTGGCCAGGGCAAACGAGATATACTGGTAGGTTTCCAGTGTTATCTCAGGGTGTTTTGGGCTTCGCTCCGGCACGACTTGTACCGCTATTGGGGGACTGACGTTTACCACCCCCTAGGCCCGCCATGCGATGTATCAGACGAACAGACCGGACTGTACGGAGACTGTCACATTCAGACTCAGTAGGAGTTCAGATGGGGTTTCACCTCGTCAGCCTTCTTGTCGACATCTACCTGGGGATCGTTATGCACAGCTAGTGCCGCTTGCGGTCTGTGGTTAAACCCACTGCCAGCGTAGTGTCGAGTCTTTAGAGTCCCACACAGAGGGTATTCGCCTCTGGGCAAAACAGAGTAGAGGTCGCATGGTTTTGCGACAGGGTTCGTTCTCATCCGCGCACTTGTGCACGTTTGGAGTCCGGACGGATTATACTGGCAGGCTCTGGTTTGAGCCAGATACTGGTATATGTTTTGGGGTTGCTTTTATATCTTGGTATTCTTGTTTTTCGGAACGAGAATGCAGGTGTGTATGCACAGTTGCTTGAGGAGGAGAATGAGGTTTTTCATTAGGGTTTCGGAACGGGTGCGTATGCACAGTTGACAGTCTTTATTTTCCAAACCCTAATGGATTTATTTATTATCTATTAATAATAATAATTAAATGAGAATTATGTTATGGTTGTTCTTTGTTGACTTGTTGACCTTGGTTGACTTGTTGACCATTGACCACTTTCATGCCTTCAAAAGTCTTCCTTGATTTATGCTTACATTTTTAAATGAAGCATGGTTGTGGTCATTCCAAACACTACCATCAACTATTCTCATTTTCAATTATTATCATTTAGATAATATTATTCTTTTGCATTATGGTTGCAAGAAGAGAAAATAATAGCTCATTCTATCATTCTCATTCTCTCTCCTCTCTTCATCTTCTTCTTCCTCTAGCTAAAGAGAAACCTTCTCATGTGTTGAGAATCCTTCTCTTTAAAACAAAAGCAACCCTTAGACACTCTCTCTACTCACTCTAGGATCAAGGGTTTAGCAAGCCGGCGATTCTAGTTCACTCCAAGTTCGAGAAAGAGCCCAAAGGTCGAGCCTTCGAGGTGGATCCATCTTCGACGGAAGAAGGCGACAAGAGAAGAGAACCATCAACCTCCACAAAGTTTGAAGAAGAAGGAGTTCAAGTTTAGGTATAACCATCTCTTTCCGAGTAGCTAAATCTCTTTAGCTTAGTTTGCTAGTTTTAGTTTAGGTAACGATCCCGACCTTGTTTAGTCCATGTTGCCTCTTGCACTAAAAATTCAACTTTTATACCGTTTCCGCCTCCCCGTAAGAACCGGGGGTCGCAACGTGGACTTACAGTGGTATCAGAGCCTAACTAAACTTAAACTAGCTAGGTAGTAAAGTGTAATGAAGTTCGGAACCGAAAAAAATCACAAAACCGGAAAACTACAAAAACTGAGTTTCTGTTGAAATTTTTTCTGGTCAAAATGAAAAACTTTATACTCCAAAATTCGTCTCAGGGTTTTGTTAGAACACCCATGAAAAACGATTCACCAATTCGTCTAAACCGCCGCGCTTCCGCCGCGTGACCCTTCTTGGCCGCCGCGGAAGCGCCGCGGTTTGTTGTCTTTAGTGCGTCATTTTTCGTGCAGTGTGTGTCTGTGTTGGTTTTGGGATTTTTAAAATATATTATATGTGCCCAGATTTTGCAGAAAAGAAATTTCCTTTTGGGGTCCTATAATTCCGTATTTTTTTCCGAACTTCACTACACTTTGACTATGATGGTTATATCTGTGATGTTTGCTTGTATTGAACGTCGGCTAATCGCTATAAGACGATTAGTCGGGGTTATACAAGATCTGTAATGTGCTGGAATGTGTATATAAATATGTTGGATTGTCGCGGGTGAATAGCCGGGGGTTGTGAGACGAGAGTTTTCTTTTCTTGCAATTCATTGTAAATGTAAATTGATGTAATTATATTATTTGTTTGGCCGCACAACCGGGTCGGGGTTGTAGCCGTCATTGTATAATTCCTTTTACTGTTTTTGCTCCTAGGATAGACCCATGGAGGGGTGCACAAACTACCGAGGACTTGGCGGGTAGTTTGCCGCACCCGTAGGGGTCTTGGGTGGGGATTTGGCTATTCACCGCGACCGTGTTATCTGTTTTTTGTTACAGGCTCGTACAAATTACAGATTGCTAGTATATCCAATGTATTTATCTGTGATCTGAAATGTCTATCATTGCTTTCTATTTAGGCGTTGCTTATGTTTTACAGACGCGCTAGCCCAGCCCCCGCTCTGTCGTTAGTTAAGTAACCTAACGGGTAATGACGGGGCCCCGTGGCGAATGCGAATGGCATAAGCGTACGTCATATTTTGGTTGTTTTCTGCAATGGTAGGATTAAATGATGGGACGCATTAAAAGTACTAATGCAAGAATATCACGCATTAAAAGAACTAATGCAAGATAATAAACCAAGTTTAAGTCGATGGAACACTTTCGGAAAACCACTCGGTTCTTTTCAAAACTAACTTTTAAATGCGGAGCTTGAGCCACTCCTTCTAAAAGCTATCTCGTTCCATCGATTATATCAAGTTCACTACGTTCACGGTTTCGCCAAAACCATCCGTAGCCCTCCGTCGTTTCATATGAATATTCAACAGTATTCAAGCTGTGTTTGTTGGCCTTAGTCAAGGCACAGTGATTGGTAGCTGGTGGGTATTCATATGTTGCATAGATAGAATGCGTTGGTTTGGGACAGTCGTATTGCCTTGTTGGCCATAGTCAAGGGTATATACGGGTGGGTTCAAATTAACCTGGATAACGACGGGAAGAACTTGACATGTGACTTATGATTTGTTGGCCTTAGTCAAGGTCATAAGAGCATGGGGCAAAAATCCACATCGGGAGTTTCATAAGTACTGAAACTTGCTAGATTTGCATACCATTTGGAGTGTGATGATTATGGTAGGATTCCTTCATTTTCGTCACACAATGATATTTGGATCCCGATCCTACTGTGAGTATATGCTACTCCTCGGGAAATTTCTCACTTAACGATCAATGCTATAAACCTAGTAGGTGCCTAGAAAGGTGTTAGCGGGGTTACGCCCCCAGGGAAAAGAGGTTCTTTAATTAAGGAACTTCGCGAAAGCGTTGGAAAACCTCCCTCGAAGTACCGACACTGGCCTGGCTGAACGGTTAAGCAAGTATTGTACGGTGGGATTGATCCTGACTAATTCTTCCTTTATGGTTTGAGGAGGGATTCGAGAAACAGTGGGAGCCATCCTGTTTAGACAAACTAAAAACCACTCTAAACTTGCAAGAGCATCATGCTGAGTGTTTCTTCTTCTCTCTCCTAATTGCAGCGACCAATCAACATGACTGGACTTAAGTTACTCCTAGATAAAAACAAGCTGACAGGGCCAAACTACAAAGATTGGCTCAGGAATGTCAAGATAGCAATCACTTATGACAAGCTGGGGTATCTTCTTACCACCAAAGCTCCCCCTGTCCCTGGTCCAACTTCCAGCGTCGCGGATAAGGAAATCCGCAAGACTTGGGAGATTGATAGCGCGAAGGCCAAGTGCCTCCTGCTTGCCTCGATGGACAACGAACATCAGAGGAGGCATGAGAATATGGACATGGAGTCCATATTGCTCCATACAAAAGAACTGTATGGAGAGCAATCACGTATCGCAAGATACGAAGCGTCGAAAAAGTTGTTTTCGACAAAGATGGCCGTCGGATCATCAGTAGCCGAGCACGTGCTAAAGATGATCGGCTACATAGAGGAGCTCGCTGACCTAGGGATCACATTGGAGAGTGAGCTATATACGGATATAGTTCTCCAGTCCCTTCCTTCCACTTACGCCCAGTTTATACCGAACTTCAACCTACAAGAAAAAGAGGTTGAACTATCAGAGCTCCTCAACATGCTGAGGAGCGCAGAGGGCACCCTACAGAAAAGTAGGGATACATCCACTTTGTTTGTAGGAGGATCATCTTCTTCTAGGTCCAAGGCGAAAGCCAAGGGAAAGAAGAAGAAGGCCCCCGCCAAACCAAGGGGCGGTGTTAGTAAAGTGGATACGAAGGGAAAAGGTAAAGCAACAAAGATAGCGGGGAAGCTTGTGGATAAGGAAGAATGCTTCTTTTGTCATAAGAAAGGACACTGGAAGAATGATTGCAGGGCCTGGAAGGCCAGAACACAGGAATTGAAGCAGGTTGCAGCTTCAGCTTCAGGTGTGTATGTTATTGAAAACTGTCTTTCAATAAACTCTACTTCCTGGGTATTGGATACCGGATCAGGATCTCATATCTGTAATTCTTTGCAGGCGTTGAGAAACCGTAGGGATTTGAAGGCAGGTGACATGACCCTCAGAGTTGCGAACGGAGCTAGCATGGATGCTAAAGCCGTGGGGGACTATCACCTGGGAATGTCAGATGGACATGTTTTGGTTTTGCGTAATTGCTTTTTTGTACCCAACGCAACTTGTAATATCATTTCTGTATCTTTAGTTTCTAAAGAAGGTTATGAATTTGCGTTTGTAAGTAATGTTGTAAACATTCACCTTAATCAAGTATTGATTGGGTCAGGTACTCTGAGTAATGGTATATACGTGTTAAACCAACCACAGATTTTCAATGTCCAGAATACACACAAAAGAAAGTCTCCAGATATCAATCGGGCTTTCTTATGGCATTGTAGACTGGGTCACATCAATGAGACACGGTTGACTAAGTTACATAAAGAAGGATACTTGGATCCGTTCGAGTATCAGTCTTATGCCACTTGTGAATCTTGTCTCATGGGAAAGATGACAAAGACTCCGTTCACTGGACACGGAGAAAGAGCGAGCGAGCTCTTGGGACTCATACACAGTGACGTGTGTGGTCCAATGTCTACACATGCGCGAAGCGGTTATTCATACTTCATTACTTTCACAGACGATTTCTCTAGGTATGGACATGTCTTCTTAATGAAGCACAAATCCGAGGCTTTTGAGAAATTTCGGGATTACAAGAATGAAGTTGAAAAACAAACAGGCAAAAGTATCAAGATCCTAAGATCGGATCGAGGTGGTGAATACTTGAGTGCCGAGTTCCTGGACTATTTAAAAGAGAATGGAATTCTCTCTCAGCGTACTCCTCCATACACTCCGCAACATAACGGTGTATCGGAAAGGAGGAATCGAACCCTATTGGATATGGTTCGTTCCATGATGAGTAAGGCTGAGTTACCGCGATCTTTCTGGGGATATGCACTAGAAACAGCTGCACATCTCTTGAACCAAGTTCCTACTAAGACTGTGCCTACCACACCATATCAGATGTGGAGTGGGAAGAAACCCTGTCTTAAAGCCTTTAAGACATGGGGATGTCCGGCTTTTGTAAAAAAGCAGCATGCGGACAAGCTCGAGGCACGCTCAGTACAGTGCAAGTTTGTGGGATACCCAAAGAACTCCAAGGGGTATCTATTCTATTACGCAGAGGAGCAAAAAGTCCTTGTTTCTCGTCATGCCCACTTCTTGGAAACTGAGTTTTTGGAAAATCAGATAAGTGGGAGCGCAGTAGAACTGGATGAAATTCCAGAACCTCAGACTATTACTGAAAGCTTAGTGGAACCAGAGGGTTCAGATGAACAGGACATTCCTACGCCGCTCCGCAGGAGTAGTAGGCAGTCTCATCCGCCCGAGAGATACTGCGGTTTTCTCATAGACGGGGATAGAGAGGATTGCATCATAGATTATGATGAGCCTACTAGCTTCCAGCAGGCCGTTCAGAGCGTTGACTCAGTGAAATGGCTGGATGCAATGCGGACCGAAATGGAGTCCATGTACACCAACAAAGTATGGACGTTGGACATTGCTCCAGACGGGGTAAAACCCGTAGGATGCAAGTGGATCTTCAAAAGGAAGATTGGTGTAGATGGACAGGTTGAGACCTATAAAGCTAGGCTGGTAGCAAAGGGTTTTCGTCAAAGACCTGGCTTGGACTACGACGAAACCTTTTCTCCAGTAGCCATGCTGAAATCCATTCGGATCCTTCTTGCCATTGCTGCCTTCCACGATTATGAGATCTGGCAAATGGACGTAAAGACAGCTTTTCTAAATGGAAATTTAGAGGAGTGTGTCTATATGGACCAGCCAGAGGGTTTCATTCAGAGTGGGAGCAGCGGAAAGGTGTGCAAGTTGCTTAAGTCCATCTATGGACTAAAGCAGGCATCGCGGAGTTGGAACATCTGCTTTGATGAGACAGTCAAAGAATTTGGCTTTATCAAAAATCCAGATGAACCATGCATCTATAGTAGATTTGTAGCGAGAACTGTAGTATTCCTCGTTTTATACGTGGATGACATTCTCTTGATAGGAAATGACATTCCTATGCTACAATCTGTCAAGGGGTTCTTGTCACAAAGGTTCTCCATGAAAGACCTGGGTGATGCCTCATACATCCTGGGGATCCGGATCCATCGTGATAGATCCAAGAGGATATTGGGACTTTCTCAGTCCAGGTACATCGACACCATAGTGAAAAGATTCAGTATGGAAGATTCCAAGCGCGGTAACCTACCGGCTTGTCACGGGATCACCCTCTCTAAAGAGATGTCTCCCAAGACTGATTTGGAGAGGGATCGCATGTCTATTATACCCTACGCTTCTGCGGTAGGCTCTATAATGTATGCGATGTTGTGTACCAGACCGGATGTAGCTTATGCACTGAGTGTAGTAAGCCGTATCAGTCAAACCCTGGGGAGAAACACTGGATAGCAGTAAAGAACATTCTCAAGTACCTGAGAAGGACTAAGGAGATGTTCTTGGTGTATGGCGGAAAAGACCTCCAGATCGAGGCCTTTGCTGACTCCAGCTTCCAGAGTGACAAGGATGATTCCAAGTCCATGTCGGGTTTTGTCTTCACCCTCAATGGAGGGGCGGTGTGTTGGAAGAGTTCCAAACAGGAAACCGTTGCAGACTCGACGATGGAAGCGGAATACATCGCTGCATCTGATGCCGCAAAAGAAGCTGTCTGGATGAGGAAGTTCTTGAAAGAACTTCAGGTGGTTCCGTCCATTGTTGACCCAATACCTCTGTATTGCGACAACAACGGGGCTATAGCTTTAGCGAAGGAACCCAGGTCCCATCAGAAATCCAGGCACATCTTGAGGCGGTATCACCTGATCAGGGAGATCGTGGATCGCAAGGAGATCGAGGTTCGGAGGGTTGCTTCAGAAGAGAACACTGCAGATCCATTCACCAAGGCCCTACCCCAGACTCAGTTCGAGCGGCTGATCGAGATGATAGGTCTTCGATACGCCAGTACATGGCCTTAGTGCAAGTGGGAGATTGTTAGTGTATATGCCCTAGAGGCCATTACTGTATCATACTAGTTTGTATATTACTTAATGGATGCTTGGGATATTCACCTTGTATATACAATCTTGCTCAAAATAGTAGTATGCTACTTGGTTTGTTTCTACTTCAATGTGTACTTGTGTTTATTTCAGTATATCACTTATACGCATTAGTGGAGCCCTTAGGATCTTTGCTTGATTACCAGCGTTGTGATGGCAGTCACACAAGTGGGGGCTGGGTAATCTATAGGCACATCCTTATACAGGTCCCTAGTCGCAGGACTATCGAGACGGGGCATCGATACTCCGGAGTAGACTAGCGTATGCGCTTCTCATCCCAGTGTGGGAGATGGTCTGTCCCACAGCCATCAGTACGTCGTACTGGAGATAGTATACGGGTGCTCGTTGGGTTACGAGTACACTGGACAGGACTCGTAGGGAACTGACAGGTTGGTATTATACCTATCGTCAGTTATCAGTTCCCAGGTGACATGAGTACAGCTTAGTCCGCTGACTTGACACTGGCACTTCGCCTCAAGTGTGTTCCCACTGCACTTTGATCACTACCCTACCACGGCTCAAAGGAGTCGTGCAAACAGGTGGTGGTTGGGTGCAGTCCCGAAGCACTTGGAGGCAGTGACGGTTAGACAGGATTCGTCTCTCCCGGTATTGGGGGTTGACATCGCGCTGTGTCTAGGAGAGCCATTACACGAGTAGTCCCTGGCCAGGGCAAACGAGATATACTGGTAGGTTTCCAGTGTTATCTCAGGGTGTTTTGGGCTTCGCTCCGGCACGACTTGTACCGCTATTGGGGGACTGACGTTTACCACCCCCTAGGCCCGCCATGCGATGTATCAGACGAACAGACCGGACTGTACGGAGACTGTCACATTCAGACTCAGTAAGAGTTCAGATGGGGTTTCACCTCGTCAGCCTTCTTGTCGACATCTACCTGGGGATCGTTATGCACAGCTAGTGCCGCTTGCGGTCTGTGGTTAAACCCACTGCCAGCGTAGTGTCGAGTCTTTAGAGTCCCACACAGAGGGTATTCGCCTCTGGGCAAAACAGAGTAGAGGTCGCATGGTTTTGCGACAGGGTTCGTTCTCATCCGCGCACTTGTGCACGTTTGGAGTCCGGACGGATTATACTGGCAGGCTCTGGTTTGAGCCAGATACTGGTATATGTTTTGGGGTTGCTTTTATATCTTGGTATTCTTGTTTTTCGGAACGAGAATGCAGGTGTGTATGCACAGTTGCTTGAGGAGGAGAATGAGGTTTTTCATTAGGGTTTCGGAACGGGTGCGTATGCACAGTTGACAGTCTTTATTTTCCAAACCCTAATGGATTTATTTATTATCTATTAATAATAATAATTAAATGAGAATTATGTTATGGTTGTTCTTTGTTGACTTGTTGACCTTGGTTGACTTGTTGACCATTGACCACTTTCATGCCTTCAAAAGTCTTCCTTGATTTATGCTTACATTTTTAAATGAAGCATGGTTGTGGTCATTCCAAACACTACCATCAACTATTCTCATTTTCAATTATTATCATTTAGATAATATTATTATTTTGCATTATGGTTGCAAGAAGAGAAAATAATAGCTCATTCTATCATTCTCATTCTCTCTCCTCTCTTCATCTTCTTCTTCCTCTAGCTAAAGAGAAACCTTCTCATGTGTTGAGAATCCTTCTCTTTAAAACAAAAGCAACCCTTAGACACTCTCTCTACTCACTCTAGGATCAAGGGTTTAGCAAGCCGGCGATTCTAGTTCACTCCAAGTTCGAGAAAGAGCCCAAAGGTCGAGCCTTCGAGGTGGATCCATCTTCGACGGAAGAAGGCGACAAGAGAAGAGAACCATCAACCTCCACAAAGTTTGAAGAAGAAGGAGTTCAAGTTTAGGTATAACCATCTCTTTCCGAGTAGCTAAATCTCTTTAGCTTAGTTTGCTAGTTTTAGTTTAGGTAACGATCCCGACCTTGTTTAGTCCATGTTGCCTCTTGCACTAAAAATTCAACTTTTATACCGTTTCCGCCTCCCCGTAAGAACCGGGGGTCGCAACGTGGACTTACATCGTAGCCCTCCGTCATTTCATATGGGTGGTCAATAGTATTCAAGCTGTGTATGTTGGCCAAAGTCAAGGCACAGTGATTGGTAGCTATTGGGGTATTCATATGCAGCATAGATAGATGCGTTGGTTTGGGACAGTCGTGCTGCCATTTTGGCCAAAGTCAAGGGTATGTACGGGTGGATTCAAATTAACCTGGAGAATGACGGGTAGAACTTGACATGTGACTTATGATATGTTGGCCAAAGTCAAGGTCATAAGAGCATGGGGCAGAAATCACATCGGGAGTTTCAAAAGAACTGAAACTTGCCAGATATGCGCATACCTTCTGGAGTGTGATAGCGTGAGCGGATTCCGTCACGTTATCATGCAATGATAGTTGGATCCCGATTCCCACTGATGAGTTAGTTTACTCCTCGGGTAACCCCGACTAATTCTTCTTTCAGGTTTGGAGGAGAATTTGAGGTACAGTGGGAGGTTTCCAGATTAGATAAATTGGTTACCATTCTGATCTAGGTTAGAGTGCACGCTGAGTGTTTCTTTTCTCTCTCTCTTTGGCAGCGACCATTGACCCGACCCTAAGACTTTGACTCAGTGACCAAGTTGACCGAATCTTCTTAAACACCGGCTTTTGGATTGTCAGAGTTGCAAACCTCATTGCCACTCCTACTTTTACCCTTTTTTCCAGGACACCCCGTATTACTACGAACGTCCACTTCCATTGGACAAAACCATCGTATGGTTAGATACGAACTCGAAAGAATTTATTCGAGGATGGTTTCCGGTTCTGGAGAAAACGGATAGGATTATTCAGTTGTCTTTTCCTTTTACCCTCTCTCAGGTTACGAGTACTCCTTGGTTTAGGGGTAGTACACCTATTACGCAAATTGGATTGTCTTCTTCCAAACCTTAGGCTGGTGCCGACCGGTAGGGAATGAAGAAAACCAATTAGCATAACGATGGTGTGCAGAAGGTATTAAGTTAAGACAAAGCAAGGGATTAGTAAGAGGGCAAAGTAAATTGCAACAGATATTCACGACCAAACCAGGTATTTCGTTACCACTCCCAAATCACCTTTGTATTTCTCCAGAACACTCCGTATCACTACGAAGATCCACAGTTTATTGGATACTCCATCGTATGGTTATATACGAACTCGAAAGGAACTTGTTCCAGTTCGGGGATGGATTCTGGTTCAGGAAAAATAAGAATAAGGTTTATTCGGTTGTCTTTTATCTTCACCCTCTCTCATTGCGAGTGTTCCTAGGATTGGGACATTACACCCATTATGCTTATTGGATAGTCTTCTTCCAAACCATAGGCTGGTGCCGAACGGTAGGGAATGAAGAAAACCATTTGGCCTAAAGGGGTGTACAGAAGGTAAAGACTAAAGACATATGAAGGGATTTGGAGAGATGGCAAAGAATTATACGGTTACAATCGTGAATCTGGAAGAGGCATTACTAGGAATACCAGGATACCCCATCGGAACATTTCAATGTTTCAGTTTCACTGTGTACTGTTAATAGAAAACTGATTTCCCGATTAGATACTTACTCCAGGGTATGTATTTACCAGATACGATTCTCACATCTGTATGGTTTTACAGATGATGAGTGGGAGTAAGTTATTGGGAATTGGGTGATTATCCTCATTATATCGGGATTCGTTGTAATCGGTGATATTTGAGGAAATCACCTGGGCTGTTTGCCGGTCGGCAAATATTTGGTTTTGAATATCCGCTGTTGTGCACCAATTTCAAATTGATATATCTGTACGTCTATTTTCATAGAGTGAGATATACCTTTTGATATTATGTCGATGACATTTACCTATATCAGTGGATGGTTAGGTAAGGAGCATTAAACAGCGGTGTAATTCTTCTTAACCATAAGTACAGTTTTCAACCTACGACACACAGTGAATGAGTTATCAGACTCAAGGGACTTATACAGAGTATTGTATGTTGTCCAGTGTCCATTAGGACAGAGGGGTTGGTCCTCGTACTATATTCGGTTTACTTATGACTTCTCTAGTTTTTGGCAAGTGTTTCGAGGAAACACATGGTCCGAATTTGGAGAAGTTATAGGTATTTGAATACAGTAGAGAACCAGGTGTAGCAAGTATCAGGATTCTTCAAAGTGATCGAAGATGTAGATACTTGTCAATGGTATTCAGTTGATAGTAATGATAAAGAGATCTTGCTTCTCTTTCAGGTTACTCATAATTGGAAGTATTCCTAAGTTGAGTAACGCTGATCGGCCTCCTTCCATTTAGTTGACATGCGCTGGGGACAGCTGCATGATTTGAATCTGGTTCAATTAAATCAGTGCCTCTGGTCCTATATGGGATATAGAACAGTTCGTATCTTAACGATGTTAAGGTACGGGGAGTTATCCGGTTTATGATTAAAACCAGACACTGGACAACTCAAGGCACGTTTCTGTAATGGCTGTTTGTGGGTTGACCCAGGCTATGACGAGGGTTGACTTTCTACCATCTGGATGAACAATAGCGATATTGTTCTAGACTCGCCACAGTTTTATTAAAAATGGATTTTTTCAGAAAACAGTAGTGGGAGTATGGTAGAACTGGAAGTGATTCCAGAACCACAAACGATTACTGAAGATTTGATGAGGAACCTAAAGATTCAATCTGGATTGACATTCCATTGGCCACTCCGCAGATGAGGTGGGTAACTTCAGGCACCCGAGAGGCACTACGGTAGCCTCAAGGACGGTGACAGGGAAGTTCTTGTTTACCCACAATTGCCATTGCTGTTGTTCCAGGTTACGAGACCCGGCGGGAGGATGAGTATAGCGTCGTTCTAAACCAGTTTTAGAAGTGTACGTCTATATGACTCTGCCAGAGGGTTGTCGTAGTCAGTGGGAGCAGCGGAAGCATTGGTGGACAGGTAGCTTATGTCTATTTATAGACTAAAGCAGATGTAGCGGAGATAGATCATCTGTTTCTGACGTGACAGTCATGGGTTTGACTTCATCAGAATAGGGGATGGATCTGTTGAGAAGGTAGTAGGGTGTGATGTCCTGGTATTTGGATGACATGCACAAAGTAGGAAAGGAAACTCCTATACTACGATCGGTTATAGTTTGGTCGTCACACAGTTGTTTCTCCACAAAAGAAATGGATTTTATATCAGACATACTGGTTACTAGATCTATGGTTTTAGATCTAGATTTGGGTGGTTTCCCAATCAGGGTACTTGACAGCATTCTAAGAGTATTTAGGATGGACGACTCCTGGCACGGTAGTGTACCTGCGGGTAATGGAGTCACCCTCTCCAAAGGTGTCTTACAGACTAAAGGGGAGAGGGACGGGCATGATTGGCAGATCACTTGCTCAGGCAATTGAGTCAATCATGAGATGTCAAGTACCACACCAGATGTTGTTCTTGCACTAGATGCAATAACTTGACATTAATCCAATCCTGGAGAAACAGTCGGAAGCAGTTTTAGAACATAAGTGGATGTTCTAGGGAAATGATAACGACAGCCTCATTCAGGAGACAGTTATCATTCCAGGCTTCCAAGGTGACATGGACGACAAGAAGGTTGTCAGAGTTATAGTTTTCCTTCTGATGAGGGGCAGTATTTTGGACAGGTGGTCCAAGGCAATACTGAGGGAGGCATGGCGCGCAGGATACTGATTAAGTTCAGTTGACGATACAGTCTAAGAAGTTTGGATTTGGAGTTCATTTATGAGCTAGGTCCCATCAGACATCCAGACATATTCTGAGACAGGTATTGCTCTTTTCGGGAGATGGTTTTCTCCGCGAACTTGAGATTTAGAGAGACATAGAAAGAAACAACTAAGCGGATCCACTCACTGAGGCTATTCCTCGAACGCAATAGTTTCGCAAACGAGCTTTGTGAGACTGACTAGTAGAGGAGTTGGGTGTTCGGTATCACACGGGCTGTGAGTATGCGACATCGCAATAATTACCCTTGAGTGCAAGTGGGAGATTGTTGGAGATAGTGCCCTCAGAGTCAATTATTAGGTCACAGGTACGTGATTGTAATGATTGAGGGAGGACCTATCCCGGTAGGACAGTCTTACTCGAGATGATAGTATGCTATCTGGTTTACCTTTATCATCGTGTACTGCTTTAGGTGACATGACACGTCGCTATTACACGTTGATAGAGCCCCTAGGATTCTTGCTTGACCACCAGCAGTATGAGGGCGATCATATAAGTGGGAGCTGGGGGTCTATAAGCTTATCCTTAAATGGTCCCTAGTCGTGGGAGTTTCGAGACTGGGCATCGATACTCCATTAGTAGACTAGTGTATACAGTCGAGACCCCGACGAGGGGCGGTGGCCGGTCTCACAAGCCACTGGTGTCAGTTGGATCACCTAAGATGTATACAGGTGCTCATTGGGTTATGAGTACACCGGACAGGACTCGCCGGGAACATGCTAGTTGGTCATATACCAGACGTCAGATGGCAGTTCCCTGGTGACATGTGTGCAGGTTAGTTCATCGACCTGGGGATCGTCATTTGTCTCGTGTGAGTTCCCACTGTACTTTGATTACTACCCTACCACGGCTCAAAGGAGTCATGCAAACAGGTTTTAGTTGGGTACAGTCCCGAGCCACATGGAGGCAGTGAGCGTATCTTCAGGGGTTCGTCTCTCCCGGTATTGGGGGTGAGGTCGTGCTGTGTCTAGGAGAGCCATTACACAAAGTCCTTGGCCAAGGCAAGGAGATTTACTGGTAGGTATTCCAGTAGTATCTCAGGGTGTTCTGGGCTACACTCCGACACGACTTGTACCGCTTTTGGGGGTCTGACTTTTACCAACCCCCTAGGCCCGCCATGCGATACTCATAGACGAACGGACCGGACTGCACGGATATTGTCACTGACAGGCTCAGTTGGGTGTCGGGGTGAGCTTCCTCATCGACGTCCCTTTTGGTCAGTACCTGGTAGCCCGTCACGTGTTGGCTTATACCTCTGACGTGCTAGTGGTTAAATCCACAACCAAGGTGTTGACGAGTCTTTAGAGTCCACCACATTTTCAGTTACTCAGCTTTCGGGCGAAAGGTTGTAGAGGCCGTATGGAGATATGGCAAGGTCCGATCAGATACGTGCGGTATTGCACGAATCAGGATCGGACAGTTTGTACTTTAGGCCGTATGGTTATATGGCAGGGCTCGATCAGATACGTGCGGTATTGCACGGATCAGGATCGAACAGATTTTACTAGCCGGCTTTGGTTTAAGCCGGATCCTAGTATAGTACAGTGTAGATTTTGTCTCATTGCATTTGTATTTCGGTCGAAATACAAATGCGGGTGTGTATGCACAGTATCGGGGTTTTCCTGTAATTTATTACGGGACCAGTTTTCTGGAGTTGCCAGTTTGCTTTCCGTTTCGGCCGATTTCCATTGTTCCGTTCATTGGCCGAAGATTGGTGGAGGAGGGTTTATTTGCATTGTTGCAAATAAGCTTTTATGGAGGGGGTCTTTGTATATTATCATGTCATGATACTTGTCCCATCATTTGACTTCATATCTTCATGATGGCTTGACTTTATGTAACCATCATGGTTGTTGATGATGGTGGTGTTGGAGTGAGGGTTTTCTTGTGATCATTGGTTTTTCTTTCATCATCTCTTGCTTGCATCATTGCTATCCAATCACTCTCTTGACCTTACTTTTTCTCTCTCCAATCACACATGGTGGGGGGGGCCGGCCATTCCTAAGAGGAGGAATGGGGATTCATTTTCATGTGGAGAAAAATGTTACTCTCATTTCCCTTTGTATGCTACATTTTTCCTCACCCCTCTCTAAGATCTTTTTCCTCCACCACAAAGGCAACTCCACAAAAACCCAAATGAGACTTCTTCTCTAGATATTCTACAACGAATCTTGGGCACGTCGAGTAGCCGGCTTCGTGCCCGAGTTGCCTCGGCATAGAGGTGGGAGCCCGTAAACGATGTAGGCAACGTGGTGCACTTCCGGCGACGAGGATGAGACGGACGGAGATCCCGCGAGGAGATCGGATTGGAGATGAAGACCGGAGGACTTGGATCGTCGGTATATCTCTTTCCCATCTTGTTAAGTAGCTTAGACTAGTTAATGGCAACGATCCGGTGTTTAGTGCGCGGTGGTGCCGGTTTGCAAAGTCCGCAAAATTTTAGTTATTCACCGCTTCCGCATTCCGGCGTCGGATTGACGGCCGGGGCGCCGCCGTGCACTTACACTCTGATGGGACCTGGGTTCCTTCGCTAAAGCTATAGCCCCGTTGTTGTCGCAATACAGAGGGATTGGGTCAACAATGGACGGAACCACCTGAAGTTCTTTCAAGAACTTCCTTATCCAGACAGCTTCTTTTGCGGCATCAGATGCAGCAATGTATTCCGCTTCCATAGTCGAGTCTGCAACGGTTTCCTATTTGGAGCTCTTCCAACACACCGCCCCTCCATTGAGGGTAAAGACAATACCCGACATGGACTTGGAATCATCCTTGTCACTCTGGAAGCTGGAGTCAGCAAAGGCCTCGATCTGGAGGTCTTTTCCGCCATACACCAAGAACATCTCCTTAGTCCTTCTCAGGTACTTGAGAATGTTGTTTACCGCTATCCAGTGTTTCTCCCCAGGGTTTGACTGATACCGGCTTACCACACTTAGTGCATAAGCTACATCCGGTCTGGTACATAACATCGCATACATTATAGAGCCTACCGCAGAAGCGTAGGGTATAATAGACATGCGATCCCTCTCCAAATCAGTCTTGGGAGACATCTCTTTAGAGAGGGTGATCCCGTGACAAGCCGGTAGGTTACCGCGCTTGGAATCTTCCATACTGAATCTCTTCGCTATGGTGTCGATGTACCTGGACTGAGAAAGTCCTAATATCCTCTTGGATCTATCACGATGGATCCGGATCCCCAGGATGTATGAGGCATCACCCAGGTCTTTCATGGAGAACCTGTGTGACAAGAACCCCTTGACAGATTGTAGCATAGGAATGTCATTTCCTATTAAGAGAATGTCATCCACGTATAAAACGAGGAATACTACAGTTCTTGCTACAAATCTACTATAGATGCATGGTTCATCTGGATTTTTGATAAAGCCAAATTCCTTGACCGTCTCATCAAAACAGATGTTCCAACTCCGCGATGCCTGCTTTAGTCCATAGATGGACTTAAGCAACTTGCACACCTTTCCGCTGCTCCCACTCTGAATGAAACCCTCTGGCTGATCCATATAGACACACTCCTCTAAATTTCCATTCAGAAAAGCGGTCTTTACGTCCATCTGCCAAATCTCATAATCGTGGAAGGCAGCAATGGCAAGAAGGATCCGAATGGATTTCAGCATAGCCACTGGAGAAAAGGTTTCGTCATAGTCCAAGCCAGGTCTTTGACGGAAACCCTTTGCTACAAGTCTAGCTTTATAGGTCTCAACCTGTCCATCTACACCAATCTTCCTTTTGAAGATCCACTTGCATCCTACGGGTTTTACCCCGTCTGGAGCAATGTCCAACGTCCATACTTTGTTGGTGTACATGGACTCCATTTCGGTCCGCATTGCATCCAGCCATTTTACCGAGTCAACGCTCTGAACGGCCTGCTGGAAGCTAGTAGGCTCATCACAATCTATGATGCAATCCTCTCTATCCCCGTCTATGAGAAAACCGTAGTATCTCTCGGGCGGATGAGACTGCCTACTACTCCTGAGGAGCGGCATAGGAATTTCCTGTTCTTTTGAACTTACTGGCTCTTCCAAGATTTCAGTAATAGCTTGTGGTTCTGGAATTTCTTCCAGTTCTATTGCGTTCCCACTTATCTGGGTTTCCAAAAACTCGGTTTCCAAGAAGCGGGCATGTTGAGAAACAAAAACCTTTTGTTCCTCAATGGAATAGAACAGATACCCCCTGGAGTTCTTTGGGTATCCCACAAACTTACACTGTACTGAACGTGCCTCGAGCTTGTCCGCATGCTGCTTTTTTACAAAAGCTAGACATCCCCATATCTTAAGGTACTTAAGACAGGGTTTCTTCCCACTCCATATCTGATATGGAGTGGTAGGCACTGTCTTGGTAGGAGCCTTGTTCAACAGATATGCAGCTGCTTCTAGTGCATAGCCCCAAAAAGATCACGGTAACTCAGCCTTACTCATCATGGAACGAACCATATCCAATAGGGTTCGATTCCTCCTTTCCGATACACCGTTATGTTGCGGAGTGTATGGAGGAGTACGCTGAGAGAGAATTCCATTCTCTTTTAAATAGTCCAGGAACTCGGCACTCAAGTATTCTCCACCTCGATCCGATCTTAGAATCTTAATACTTTTGCCTGTTTGTTTTTCAACTTCATTCTTGTAATCCCGAAATTTCTCAAAGGCCTCGGATTTGTGCTTCATTAAGAAGACATGTCCATACCTAGAGAAATCATCTGTGAAAGTAATGAAGTATGAATAACCGCTTCGCGCATGTGTAGACATTGGACCACACACGTCACTGTGTATGAGTCCCAAGAGCTCGCTCGCTCTTTCTCCGTGTCCAGTGAACGGAGTTTTTGTCATCTTTCCCATGAGACAAGATTCACAAGTGGCATAAGACTGATACTCGAACGGATCTAAGTATCCTTCTTTATGTAACTTAGTCAACCGTGTCTCATTGATGTGACCCAGTCTACAATGCCATAAGAAAGCCTGATTAATATCTGGTGACTTTCTTTTGTGTGTATTCTGGACATTGAAAATCTGTGGTTGGTTCAATACGTATATACCATTGCTCAGTGTACCTGACCCAATCAGAACTTGATTAAGGTGAATGTTTACAACATTACTTACAAACGCAAATTCATAACCTTCTTTAGAAACCAAAGATACAGAAATGATATTACAAGTTGCGTTGGGTACAAAAAAGCAATTACGCAAAACCAAAACATGCCCATCTGACATTCCCAGGTGATAGTCCCCCACGGCTTTAGCGTCTATGCTAGCTCCGTTTGCAACTCTGAGGGTCATGTCACCTGCCTTCAAAACACTACGGTTTCTCAACGCCTGCAAAGAATTACAGATATGAGATCCTGATCCGGTATCCAATACCCAGGAAGTAGAGTTTATAGAAAGACAGTTTTCAATAACAAACACACCTGAAGCTGAAGCTGCAACCTGCTTCAGTTCCTGTGTCCTGGCTTTCCAAGCCCTGCAATCTTTCTTCCAGTGTCCACTCTTATGACAGTAGAAGCACTCTTCCTTTCCAACAAGCTTCCCCGCAATCTTTGTTGCATTTTCCTTTCCCTTCGCACCCACTTTACTAACACCGCCTCTTGGTTTGGCGGGGGCTTTCTTCCTCTTTCCCTTGGCTTTCGCCTTGGACCTAGAGGAAGAAGATCCTCCTACAAACAAAGCGGGTGTTTCCCTACCCTTCTGTAGGGTGCCCTCTGCGCTCCTCAGCAGGTTGAGGAGTTCTGAAAGTTCAACTTCCTTTTCTTGCAAGTTGAAGTTCAGTATGAACTGGGCGTAAGTGGATGGAAGGGACTGGAGAATTATATCCGTATAGAGTTCACTGTCCAACGTGGTCCCAAGTTCCGCGAGCTCCTCAGTGTAGCCAATCATCTTAAGCACGTGGTCCGCTACCGATGATCCGACGGCCAACTTCGTCGAAAATAACTTCTTCGACACTTCGTATCTTGCGATACGAGACTGCTCTCCATACAGTTCTTTTGTATGAAGAAATATGGATTCCAAATCCATATTCTCGTGCCTCCTCTGATGGTCGTTGTCCATCGAGGCAAGTACGAGGCATCTGGCCTTCGCGCTGTCAATCTCCCAAGTCTTACGGATTTCCTTATCCGCGACGCTGGAGGTGGGACCTGGGACGGGGGGAGCTTTGGTGGTAAGAAGATACCCCAGCTTGTCGTAAGAGATTGCCAACTTGACATTCCTGAGCCAATCTTTGTAGTTTGGCCCTGTCAATATGTTTTTATCTAGAAGTAACTTAAGTCCAGTCATTTCGATTTGGTCGCTGCAGGGGGGGAGAGAAGAAACACTTTAGCACGATGCTCTTGCAAGTTTAGAATGGTTTTTAATTTGTCTAAACAGGATGGCTCCCACTGTCTCTCGAATCCCTCCTCAAACCATAAAGGAAGAATTAGTCAGGATCAATCCCACCGCACAATACTTGCTTAACCGTTCAGCCAGGCCAGTGTCGGTACTTCGAGGGAGGTTTTCCAACGCTTTCGCGAAGTTCCTTAATTAAATAACCTCTTTTCCCTGGGGGCATAGCCCCGCTAACACCTTTCTAGGCACCTACTAGGTTTATAGCATTGATCGTTTAGTGAGAAATTTCCCAAGGAGCAGTATATACTCACAGTAGGATCGGGATCCAAATATCATCGTGTGACGAAACTGAAGGAATCCTACCAGAATCACCACACTCCAAATGGTATGCAAATCTAGCAAGTTTCAGTACTTATGAAACTCCCGATGTGGATTTTTGCCCCATGCTCTTATGACCTTGACGAAGGTCAACAAATCATAAGTCACATGTCAAGTTCTGCCCGTCATTATCCAGGTTAATTTGAACCCACCCGTATATACCCTTGACGAAGGTCAACAAGGCAATACGACTGTCCCAAACCAACGCATCTATCTATGCTACATATGAACACCCAACAGCTACCAATCTCTATGTCTTGACGAAGGTCAACAAACATAGCTTGAATACTATTGAACATTCATACGAAACGACGGAGGGCTACGAATGGTTTTGGCGAAACCGTGAACGTAGTGAACTTGATATAATCGATGGAACGAGATAGCTTTTAGAAGGAGTGGCTCAAGCTCCGCATTTAAAAGTTAGTTTTGAAAAGAACCGAGTGGTTTTTCGAAAGAGTTCCAACGATTTTAACTTGGTTTATTATCTTGCATTAGTTCTTTTAATGCGTGATATTCTTGCATTAGTACTTTTAATGCGTCCCATCATTTAATTCCTACCATTGCAGAAAACAACCAAAATATGACGTACGCTTATGCCATTCGCATTCGCCACGGGGTCCCGTCATCACTCGTTAGGTTACTTAACTAACGACAGAGCGGGGGCTGGGCTAGCGCGGCTGTAAAACATAAGCAACGCCTAAATAGAAAGCAATGATAGACATTACAGATCACAGATGAATACATTGGATATACTAGCAATCCGCAATCCTTTCGAGCCTGGAACGAAAAGCGGATAACACGGTCGCGGTGAATAGCCAAATACCCCACCCAAGACCCCTACGGGTGCGGCAAACTACCCGCCAAGTACCCGGCAGTTTGTGCACCCCTCCATGGGTCTATCCTAGGAGCAAAACAGTAAAAAGAATTATACAATGACGGCTACAACCCCGACCCGGTTGTGCGGCCAAACAAATAATAATTATTACATCAATTTACATTTACAATGAATGAAAGAAAAACAAAAGCTCATCTCACATCCACCCCGGCTATTCACCCGCGACAGTCCAACATATTCATATACACATTCCAATGTCAAACACAGATCATGTATAACCCCGACTAATCGTCTTATAGCGATTAGCCGACGTTCAATACATGCAAGCATCACAGATATAACCATCATAGTCAAAGTGCAGTGAAGTTCGGAAAAAAATACGGAATTATAGGACCCCAAAAGTGAATTTCAGTTCTGGAAAATCTGGGCACATATAATATATTTTAAAAATCCCAAAACCAACACAGACACACACTGCACGAAAAACGATGCACAGAAGACGACAACCGCGGCGCTTCCGCGGCACATGCCTACCTGGTGCGGCGGAAGCGCGGCGGTTTGAACGAATCACTGCATCGTTTTTCTTGGGTGTTCACACAAAACCCTGAGCCGAATTTGCAAGTATAAAGTATTTCATTTAGAGCAGAAAAAATTTCAACAGAAACTTAGGGTTTTGTTTTTCCGGTTTTGTGATTTTTTTCGGTTCCGAACTTCGTTACACTTCACTACCAAGCTAGTTTAAATTTAACCTGGCTCTGATACCACTGTAAGTCCACGTTGCGACCCCCGGTTCTTACGGGGAGGCGGAAACGGTATAAAAATCAAATTTTTAGCGCAAGGGGCAACATGGACTAAGCAAAGTCGGGATCTTTAACTAAACTAAAACTAGCATACTTGCTAAAGAGATTTAGCTACTCGGATGAAGATGGTTATACCTAAACTTGAACTCCTTCTTCTTCAAACTTTGTAGAGGTTGATGGTTCTCTTTCTGTCGCCTTCTTCCGTCGAAGATGGATCCACCTCGAAGGTTCGACCTTTGGGCTCTTCCTCGATCTTTGAGTGAACTAGGGTTTCCGGCTTGCTAAACCTTGAACCTAGAATGAGTAGAGAGTGACTAGGGGTTGCTTTTCTTTCTAAAGAGAAGGATTCTCAACACATGAGAGGGGTTCTCTTTTGCTAGAGGAAGAAGAAGATGAAGTGAGGAGAGAGAGTTGTTATGATAGAATGAGCTATCCTTTTTCTTTCTTGCAACCATAATGCAAAAGAAAAAGAATTATCAATAATAATAATAATGAAAATGAAAAGGTTGATGGAAAGTTTTAGAATGACCATTATCATTTCAAACATTAAATGAATTTGCTAGAATCAAAGAGCATCTTTCTTTTGTAATGATGATGGTCAAAACTTCAACCATGGTTAACAAGTCAACCATGGTCAACAAGTCAACAAAAACCAACCATGACACAATTTCATTTTATTATATATTATTAATTGATATAATACAAATCCATTAGGGTTTGGAAAAAGACGACTGTCAACTGTGCATACGCACCCATTCCGAAACCCTAATGAAAGTCATCTTCCTCTTCCTCAAATAACCGTGCATACACACCTGCATCCTTGTTCCGAGGAACATGAATACTGAGATAAAAGCAACCCCAAAAACATATACCAGTATCTGACTCAAACCAGAGCCAGCCAGTAATATCCGTCCGGACTCTAAACGTGCACAAGTGCACGGATGAGAACGAACCCTGTCGCAAAACCATGCGACCTCTACTCTGTTTTGCCCAGAGGCGAATACCCTCTGTGTGGGACTCTAAAGACTCGACACTACGCTGGCAGTGGGTTTAACCACAGACCGCAAGCGGCACTAGCTGTGCGTAACGGTCCCCAGGTAGATGTCGACAAGAAGGCTGACGAGGTGAAACCCCATCTGAACTCCTACTGAGTCTGAATGTGACAGTCTCCGTACAGTCCGGTCTGTTCGTCTGATACATCGCATGTCGGGCCTAGGGGGCGGTAAAACGTCAGTCCCCCAATAGCGGTACAAGTCGTGTTTGAGTGAAGCCCAAAACACCCTGAGATAACACTGGAAACCTACCAGTATATCTCGCTTGCCCTGGCCAGGGACTACTCGTGTAATGGCTCTCCTAGACACAGCGCGATGTCAACCCCCAATACCAGGAGAGACGAATCCTGTCTAACCGTCACTGCCTCCAAGTGCTTCGGGACTGCACCCAACCACCACCTGTTTGCATGACTCCTTTGAGCCGTGGTAGGGTAGTGATCAAAATGCAGTGGGAACACACTCGAGGCGAAGTGCCAGTGTCAAGTCAGCGGACTAAGCTGTACTCATGTCACCTGGGAACTGATAACTGACGATAGGTATAGTACCAACCTGTCAGTTCCCGACGAGTCCTGTCCAGTGTACTCGTAACCTAACGAGCACCCGTATACTATCTCCAGTACGACGTACTGATGGCTGTGGGACAGACCATCTCCCACACTGGGATGAGAAGCGCATACGCTAGTCTACTCCGGAGTATCGATGCCCTGTCTCGATAGTCCTGCGACTAGGGACCTGTATAAGGATGTGCTTATAGATTACCCAGCCCCCACTAGTGTGACTGTCATCACAACGCTGGTAATCAAGCAAAGATCCTAAGGGCTCCACTAATGCGTATAAGTGATATACTGAAATAAACACAAGTACACATTGAAGTAGAAACAAACCAAGTAGCATACTACTATATTGAGCAAGATTGTTTATACAAGGTGAATATCCCAAGCTTCCATCAAGTAATATACAAACTAGTATGATACAGTAATGGCCTCTAGGGCATATACACTAACAGTTTTACAGATGATGGGTGGGAGCAAGTTATTGGGAATAGGGTAATCATCCTCATTATATCGGGATTCGTTGTAATCGGTGATATTTGAGGAGATCATCTGGGCTGTTTGTCGGTCGGCAAATATTTGGTTTTGAATATCCGCTGTTGTACACCAATTTCAAATTGATATATCTGTACGACTATTTTCATAGAGTGAGATATACCTTTTGATATTATGTCGATGACATTTACCTATATCAGTGGATGGTTAGGTAAGGAGCATTAAACAGCGGTGTAATTCTTCTTAACCATAAGTACAGTTTTCAACCTACGACACACAGTGAAAGAGTTGTTAGACTCAGCGGACTTTTAAAGAGTATTGTATGTTGTCCAGTGTCCATTAGGACAGAGGGGTCGGTCCTCATACTATATTCTGTTTACTTTTAACTTCTCTAGTTCTTAGACATGTGTTTCGTAGAAACACAGAGTCTAAGTTTTGAGGAGTTATAGGTATTTGAATAGAGTAGAGAAGCAGGTGTAGCAAGTATCAGGATTCTTCAAAGTGATCGAAGATGTAGATACTTGTGTATGGTATTTAGTTGATAGTAATGGTAAAGAGAAATTGCTTCTCTTTCAGGTTACTCATAATTGGAAGCATTCCTAAGTTGAGTAACGCTGATCGGCCTCTCTCCATTTAGTTGACATGCACTGGAGACAGCTGCATGATTTGAATCTGGTTAAATTAAATCAGTGCCTCTGGTTCTATATTGGATATAGAACAGTTCATATCTTAACGATGTTAAGGTACGGGGAGTTATCCGGCTTATGATTAAAACCAGACACTGGACAACTCTAGGCACGTTTCTGTAATGGCTGTTTGTGGGTTGACCCAGGCTATGACGAGGGTTGAGTTTCTACCATCTGGCAGATCAATAGAAATATTGTTCTAGACTCGCCACAGTTTTATTAAAAATGGATTTTTTTTCAAAAACAGTAGTGGGAGTATGGTAGAACTGGAAGTGATTCCAGAACCGCAAACGATTACTGAAGATTTAATAAGGAACCTAAAGATTCAATCTGATTTGACATTCCATTGGCCACTCCGCAGATAAGGTGGGTAACTTCAGGCACCCGAGAGGTACTCCGGTAGCCTCAAGGACGGTGACAGGAAAGTTCTTGTTTACCCACACTTGTCATTGTTGTTGTTCCAGGCTGCGAGACCCGGCAGGAGGATGAGTATAGCGTCGTTCTAAACTAGCTTTAGAAGTGCACATCTATATGACTCTGCCAGAGGGTTGTCGTAGTCAGTGGGAGCAGCGGAAGCATTGGTGGACATCAGGCTTATATCTATTTATAGACTAAAGCAGATATAGCGGAGATAGATCATCTATTTCTGATATGACAGTCATAAGTTTGACGTCATCAGAATAGGGGAAGGATCTGTTGAGAAGGTAGTAGGGTGTGATATCCGGGTTTTGGATGACATACACAAAGTAGGAAGTGACATTCCTATACTACGATCGGTTATACTTTGGTCGTCACACAGTAGTTTCTCCTCATAGGACTTGGATCTTACATCTGACATACTGGTTACTAGATCTATGGTTTTAGATCTAGATTTGGGTGGTTTCCTAATCAGGGTACTTTGACAGCATTCTAAGAGTATTTAGAATGGACGACTCCTGGCATGGTAGTGTACCTGCAGGTGATGGAGTCACCCTCTCTAAAGGTGTCTTACAGACTAAAGGTGAGAGGGATGTGCATGATTGACAGATCACTTGCTTAGGCAATTGAGTCAATCATGAGATGTCAAGTACCACACCAGATGTTGTTCTTGCGGTAGATGCAATAAGTTGATATTGATCCAATCCTGGGGAAACAGTCGGAAGCAGTTTTAGAACATAAGTGAATGTTCTAGGGATATGATAACGGCTGCCTCCTTTAGGAGACGGTTATCACTCCAGGCTTCCAAGGTGACATGGACGACAGGGTGATTGTCAGAGTTTTAGTTTTCCCTCTGACGAGGGACAGTATTCTGGACAGGTAATCCAGGCAGATACTGAGGGAGGCATGGCGCAGGATACTGATTAAGTTCAGTTGACGATACAGTCTAAGAAGTTTGGATTTGGAGTTAATTTATGAGCTAGGTCCCATCAGACATCCGGACATTCTAAGACAGGTATTGCTCATTTCGGGAGATAGTTTTCTCCGCGAACTTGAGATATAGAGAGACATAGAAAGAAACATCTAGGCGGATCCACTCACTGAGGCTATTCCTCGACCGCAATAGTTTCACAAACGGGATTTGTGAGACTGACTAGTAGAGGAGTTGGGTGTTCGGTATCATACGGGCTGTGAGTATGCGACATCGTAATAATTAGCCTTGAGTGCAAGTGGGAGATTGTTGGAGATAGTGCCCTCAGAGTCAATTATTGGATCACAGGCACGTGATTGCAATGATTGAGGGGAGGACCTGTCCCAGTAGGACAGTCTTACTCGAGATGATAGTATGCTATCTGGTTTACCTTTATCATCGTGTACTGCTTTAGGTGACCTGACAGGTCACTATTGCACGTTGATAGAGCCCCTAGGATTCTTGCTTGACTGCCAGCAGTATGAGGGCGATCATATAAGTGAGAGCTGGAGTCTATAAGCACATCCTTAAAAGTTCCCTAGTCGTGGGAGTTTCGAGACAGGGCATCGATTCTCCAGAGTAGACTAGTGTATACAGTCGAGACCCCGACGAGGGGCGGTGGCCGGTCTCACAAGCCACTGGTGTCAGTTGGTTCACCTAAGATGTATACAGGTGCTCATTGGGTTATGAGTACACCGGACAGGACTCGCCGGGAACATGCTAGTTGGTCTTATACCTGACGTCAGATAGCAGTTCCCAGGTGACATGTGTACAGGTTAGTTCATCGACCTGGGGATCGTCATTTGTCTCGTGTGAGTTCCCACTGTGCTTTGATTACTACCCTACCATGGCTCAAAGGAGTCGTGCAAACAGGTTTTAGTTGGGTACAGTCCCGAGCCACATGGAGGCAGCGAGCGGATCTTCAGGGGTTCGTCTCTCCCGGTATTGGGGGTGAGGTCGCGCTGTGTCTAGGAGAGCCATTCCACGAAGTCCTTGGCCAAGGCAGGAGATTTACTGGTAGGTATTCCAGTAGTATCTCAGGGTGTTCTGGGCTACACTCCGACACGACTTGTGTAAGCCCGCGGGGGCGCCCCGGCCGTCGATCCGACGCCGGAAACGCGGAAACAAAAAACTTGCAACCGGCACCACCGCGCACTTTTCACCCGGATCGGGCCATTAACCTAGCTAACTAGCAAATAAGAAAAGAGTAGAGAAGTTATACCGAGCGATCCGTGTCCGTTGGTCTTCATCTCCGCTCCGATCTCCTGCGGAAAGTCCGTCCATCACCTCCTCGTAGGAAAGGGCACCACGTAGCCGGAATCTTTAACGGGCTCCCACCTCTTGACCGAGGCAACTCGGGCGTGAAGTTGGCTAGCCGACGCGTCCAAGGGATGCTGTAGAATAGTGTAGTAAGCAGGTCTCTTTGGGGTTTATGAGGTTGCCATGTTGGAGGAATTTTGCACAATGAATATTCATGGATGCTTGCTAAGAGAAAACAATTGAGCATCTCATGAAAAGTGCTCGGCCAAAAAGGAATTGTGCTCACTGGAAAAACAATGAAGCAAGCTCTCATTTTTGCTCACTGGTAATCAAGTAAGAAGTGTGCATAAATTAATCCAAAGGAGAAAAGGAAAAATTCCTTCACAGCAAAACCCAATGGGGGGGGTCCACCAAAAACACATGAAGAAAATTATTCCACACCAATTATTAAACCTCTCCACTCATCCTCACAAGGGTGTGGCCGGCCCCACTCAATTCATGGGTGGGAAAAAGAATTTAAACAAAACAAAGAGAAGAATATGAATGAATGAATGAGAAATTAGTCACACCAATTACCAATTCAATCCATTCACAAACCATCACCATAAATGCAAGGATAAAGACTAGAAAAGAATCTCATGATTATGAAGCCACACTCAAGCAAAGAAACCCCTCACAAAATGTTAATTGCAAACTTGCAATTAACACCCTCCAACGAAAAGTCCGACCGGGAAGGAAAAAGAGAAAACCGGCCGGAACGGAATGCAAACTGGAAACCCCAGAAAACCGATCCAGTAATAAATTACAGGAAAACCCCACTACTGCAAATACATGCCCGCATTTGTATTCCCACTGAACACAAATGCAAAGAGACAAATCTACACTGTCTAATACTAGGATCCGGCTTAAGCCAAAGTCGGCTAGTAAAATCCGTCCGATCACGATCCATGCAATACCGCACGTATCTGATCGAACCCTGCCATATCTCCATACAGCCTCTACAGCGTTTCGCCCAAAACTTGAGTAACTGTCTGTATGGTGGACTCAAAAGACTCGTCAATACTATGGCTGTGGATTTAACCACTAGCACGTCAGAGGTATTAGCCATACGTGACGGGCCACCAGCTATCGACCAAAAGGGACGTCGATGAGCGAACTCATCCTGACACCCTACTGAGCCTGTCAGTGACAATATCCGTACAGTCCGGTCCGTTCGTCTATGAGCATCGCATGGCGGGCCTAGGGGGTTGGTAAAAGTTAGACCCCCAAAAGCGGTACAAGTCGTGTCGGAGTGTAGCCCAGAACACCCTGAGATACTACTGGAATACCTACCAGCAAATCTCCTGCCTTGGCCAAGGACTTTTCATGTTTTGGCTCTCCTAGACACAGCACGACCTCACCCCCAAAACCGGGAGAGACGAACCCCTGAAGATCCGCTCACTGCCTCCATGTGGCTTGGGACTGTACCCAACTAAAACCTGTTTGCACGACTCCTTTGAGCCGTGGTAGGGTAGTAATCAAAGTACAGTGGGAACTCACACGAGACAAATGACGATCTCAGGTCGATGAACTAACCTGTACACATGTCACCAGGGAACTGCTATCTGACGTCTGGTATAATCCCAACTAGTAGGTTCCCGGCGAGTCCTGTCCGGTGTACTCATAACCCAATGAGCAACTGTATACATCTTAGGTGATCCAACTGACACCAGTGGCTTGTGAGACCGGCCACCGCCCCTTGTCGGGGTCTCGACTGTATACACTAGTCTACTCTGGAGAATCGATGCCCTGTCTCGAAACTCCCTCGACTAGGGACCATTTAAGGATGTGCTTATAGACCCCAGCTCCCACTTATATGATCGCCCTCATACTGCTAGAAGTCAAGCAAGAATCCTAGGGGCTTTATCAACGTGTAATAGCGACTCATAAGGTCACATAAAGCAGTACACGATGATAAAGATAAACCAGATAGCATACTATCATCTCAAGTAAGACTGTCCTACCGGGATAGGTCCTCCCCTCAATCATTGCAATCACGTGCCTGTGATCCAATAATTAACTCTGAGGGCACTATCTCCAACAATCTCCCACTTGCACTCAAGGCTAATTATTGCGATGTCGCATACTCACAGCCCGTGTGATACCGAACACCCAACTCCTCTACTAGTCAGTCTCACAAAGCTCGTTTGCGAAACTATTGCGTTCGAGGAATAGCCTCAGTGAGTGGATCCGCTTTAATGTTTCTTTCTATGACTCTCTATATCTCATGTTCGCAGAGAAAACCATCTCTCGAAATGAGCAATACCTGTCCTAGAATGTCTGGATGTCTGATGGGACCTAGCTCATAAGTGAACTCCAAATCCAAACTTCTTAGACTGTATCGTCAACTGAACTTATTCAGTATCCTGCGCCATGCCTTCCCTTAGTATCCACCTGGACCATCTGTCCAAAATACTGCCCCTCGTCAGAGGGAAAACTATAACTCTGATAGTCACTCTGCCATCCAGGTCACCTTGGAAGCCTGGAATGATAACGGTCTCCCAAAGGAGAATGTTGTTATCAAATCCCTAGAACATCAACTTATGTTCTAAAACTCCTTCCAACTGTTTCTCCAGGATTGGATCAATATCAACTTATTGCACCTACTGCAAGAACAATATCTGGTGTGGTATTTGACATCTCATGATTGACTCAATTGCCTAAGCAAGTGATCTGTCAATCATGCGTATCCCTCTCCCCTTTAGTCTGTAAGACACCTTTAGAGAGGGTGACTCCATCACCTGCAGGTATACTACCGTGCCAGGAGTCGTCCATTCTAAATACTCATAGAATGCGGTCAAAGTACCCAGATTGGGAAATCACCCAAATCTAGATCTAAAACCATAGATCTAGTAACCAGAATGTCTGATATAATATCCAAGTCCTATGTGGAGAAACCACTGTGTGACGACCAAAGTATAACCGATCGTAGTATAGGAATATCACTTCCTACTCTGTGTATGTCATCAAATACCAGGACATCACACCCTACTACCTTCTTAACGGATCCATCCCCTATTCTGATGAAGTCAAACCTATGACTGTCACATCAGAAATAGATGATCTATCTCCGCTGTATCTGCTTTAGTCTATAAATAGACATAAGCCACATGTCCACCAATGCTTCCGCTGCTCCCACTGACTATGACAACCCTCTGGCAGAGTCATATACACGTACACTTCTAAACCAAGTTTAGAACGACGCTATACGCATCCTCCCGCCGGGTCTCGCAGCCTGGAACAACAGTAATGGCAAGTGTGGGTAAACAAGAACCTCCCTGCCACTGTCCTTGAGCATACCGAAGTACCTCTCGAGTGCCTGAGGTTACCCACCATATCTGGGGAGTGGCCAATGGAATGTCAAACCAGATTGAATCTTTAGGTTCTTATCAAATCTTCAGTAATCGTTTGCGGTTCTGGAATCACTTCCAGTTCTACCATACTCCCACTACCGTTTATCTGAAAAAATCCATTTTTGATAAAACCGTGGCGAGTCAAGAACAATATCACTATTGATCTTCCAGATGGTAGAAAGTCAACCCTCGTCATAGCCCGGGTCAACCCACAAACAGCCATTACTGAAACGTGCCTTGAGTTGTCCAGAGTCTGGTTTTAAGCATAAGCCGGACAACTCCCCGTATCTTAATAATGTCAAGATATGAACTGTTCTATATCCAAGAAACAGAGGCACTGATTTAGTTGAACCAGATTCAAATCATGCAGCTGTCTCCAGTGCATGTCAACTAAATGGAAGAGAGGCCGATCAGCGTTACTCAACTTAGGAGTACTTCCAATTATGAGTAACTTGAAAGAGAAGCTAGTTCTCTTAATCATTACTATCAACTGAATACCATACATAAGTATCTACATCTTCGATCACCTTGAAGAATCCCGGTACTTGCAATACTTGGTTCTCTACTTTACTCTTATACCTATAACTCCTCAAAACTTAGACCATGTGTTTCTACGAAACACATATCTAAGAACTAGAGAAGTTAAAAGTAAACAGAATATAGTACGAGGACCAACCCCTCTGTCCTAATGGACACTGGACAATATACAATACTCTGTATAAGTCCCTTGAGTCTAGTGACTCATTCACTGTATGTCGTAGGTTGAAAACTGTACTTTTGGTTAAGAAAAATTACACCGCTGTTCAATGCTCCTTACCTAACCATCCACTGGTATAGGTAAATGTCATAGACATAATTTCAAAAAGATATGTCTCACTCTATAAAAATAGACGTACAGATATATCAATTTGAAATTGGAGCACTACAACGGATATTCAAAACCAAATATTTGCCGACCGGCAAACAACCCAGGTGGCTTCCTCAAATATCACCAATTCCAACGAATCCCGATATAATGAGGATGGTCACCTAATTTCCAATAGCTTACTCCCACTCATCATCTGTAAAACCATACAGATGTGAGAATCATACCTGGCAAATACATACCCTGGAGCAAGTGTCTAATTGGGAAATCAGTTTTCTTTTAACAGCACACAGTGAAAATGAAACATTGAAATGTTTCGATGGGGTATGCTGGTATTCCTAGTAATGCCTCTTCCATTATCCAGATTCACAACTATAACCGTATAATTCTTTGCCATCTTTCCAAATCCCTTTATATGTCTTTAGTCATTACCTTTTGTACACCCCTTTAGGCCAAATGGTTTTCTTCCTTCCCTACCGTTCGGCACCAGCCTATGGTTTGGAAGAAGACTATCCAATAAGCATAATGGGTGTACTGTCCTAATCCTAGGAGCACTCGCAATGCGAGAGAAGGTGAAGATAAAAGACAACCGAATGAGCTTAATTCATAGGTGATTTAGGATTGACAAAGAAGTACATAGTTTGGTCGTGAATAGCAGTCGCAATTTACTTTGCCCTCTTACTAATCCCTTGCTTTGTCTGAACTTAATACCTTCTGTACACCGTTTAGGCTAATTGGCTTTCTTCATTTCCTACCGGTCGGCACCTGCCTATGGTTTGGAAGAAGACTATCTAATTTGCGTAATAGGTGTACTATCTCCTAAACCAAGGAGTACTCGCAACCTGAGAGAAGGTAAAAGGAAAAGACAACAGAATAGTCCTATTCGTTTTCTCCAGAACCGGAAACCATCCTCGAATTCCATCGAGTTCGTATATAACCATACGATGGTTTTGTCCAATGGAAGTGGACGTTCGTAGTAATACGGGGTGTCCCGGAGAAAAGGGTAAAAGTAGGAGTGGCAAAGAGGTCTGCAACTCTGACAATCCAAAAGCCAGTGTTAAGAAGGTTCGGTCAACTTGGTCACTGAGTCATAGTCTAGGGTCGGGTCAATGGTCGCTGCCAAAGAGAGAGAGAAAAGAAACACTCAGCGTGCACTCTAACCTAAATCAGAATGGTTATCACTTTATCTAATCTGGAAACCTCCCACTTTAACGTCAAATTCTTCCCCAAACCTGAAAGAAGAATTAGCCGGGATAACCCGAGGAGTAAACCAACTCATCAGTGGGAATCGGGATCCAACTCTCATCGCATGATAATGTGACGGAATCCACTCACGTTATCACACTCCAGAAGGTATGCGCATATCTGGCAAGTTTCAGTACTTTTGAAACTCCCGATGTGGATTTTTGCGCCATGCTCTTATGACCTTGACGAAGGCCAACAAATCATAAGTCACATGTCAAGTTCTACCCGTCATTATCCAGGTTAATTTGAACCCACCCGTACAAGCCCTTGACGAAGGCCAACAAGGCTATACGACTGTCCCAAACCAACGCATCTATCTATGCAGTAGAAAGGCAACAAGCAGCTACCATACACTATGCCTTGACGAAGGCCAACAAACATAGCATGAATACTACGTGCTACCCGTCTGAAACGACGGAGGGCTACGAATGGTTTCTGGCGAAAACCTTTAACGTAACGAACTTGATATCGTTGAAGGAACTGATAGCTTTTGAAAAATATAGTAACGAAAACCTTTGCTAAAGAGGTCACTCCCGGTGAAGGGATCTCGGCTCTTTCCCCGTAGAATGAGGTGCAGGATATTCCAAATGAATACCACGATGCAAAGCAAAAGTAATCGGCTATAGTGAAGTTACTGCCCTGACGCAAACTTTTGTCCAAGGGGTCACTCCCGATGAAGGGATCTCGGCCCTTGCCTTGTCGACTGAGGAGCAGGATATTCCAAATGAACACCACGATGCAAAGCAAAAGTAATCGTCCTTGCAATAACAGATTTTTGAAAAGTGTTCCAACAACATCAGATTAGGTTTGTTTAACTTGCATTGATCCGAATCAATGCAGTCCCATCAATTGATCACACCACAAAGAACGAAAATATACTGACGTACGTATATGCCATCCGCATTCGTCACTGGGTCCCGTCATCACCCGTTAGGTTAGCTAACTAACGACAGAGCGGGGACTGGACTAGCGCGGATGCAAAACATATACAACATCTACTAATATATATACCAACATATAGTATTCGCTCAAGGCGCGATAAAATGCAACACAGAAATGTATAGCAACACAGATCAATACAGATATCTGGGATCCCCGGGTTTCACAGAGCCGCTACTGAAACCCGACGTTCCCCTGGTCGTGTGGATAGCCTGTGCAATGAAAACCTAGACCCCTACGGGTGCGGCAAGTTACCCGCCAAAACCTGAAGCGAGGCAGCCCCCTTCAGCACCGTGAATGGACCACCCAGCACTTCACGGAATCCGGTAACTTGGGCACCCCTCCTGGGTCAACCCTATACCCCGTACGAGTGCGGCGAATAGCCCGCCAATCCTAGAGTGAAGCCCCCTCCGTCTCAATGCCATGAGATGCGGGCTTGTTGCCCTCTAGAACCCGGCTATCCGTGCACCACTCCACGGGGTAATCCTAGTACAGAAAGTAAAATATACATACAACGGGTACATCGACCGCAACCTGGTCGTGCTCCAAAAGAATAATACAAACAAGCAGTGACGGCAGTCCACATGTCGGACGCTCGCCCCGCAATATCAAATGTACATAATACAACAAAACTGTACTACCACTGCAACCAGGCTATCCCCACCGACCGATCCGCAACAACACAGTACAATCACAGAACATCAACGTGAATGTCACGTTCGCAAATCCGCCTAACCGGGCTATAGCAGTTAGAAGGGACTTACCGATCAAGTGACATTCACGGTCGCAGATATAATGTAAAAACTGTGAACTGGCATGTTTAAAATATCCGATCGAACAAATTTACCAAGTGGGCCCCAAAGCATTACTGTAGCACTTACAGAAAATCTGGGCCCAAAAATAATATCCCAAAATCCCTATTTCCAAGTCTAAAGCCTACTGGGAAATTTTGGTGCAATGATCATACCTTCCCACCGCGGAACCGCGGCCAAACCAGGGGTTTGGCCGCGTTTCCGCGGTCGTACTAACTGATCACTGCATGAAAATTTACCATAAGTCTTAGAATTCCATGCTTGTGTTTCTGCAGTGACCTGAAAAATTTTTAGAGCTTGAAAAAATTTCGACAGAAACATGAAGTATGAAAAATACGGTTTTTGGGAACTTTGTTCGATCGAGTTCTAAACGTGCAAGACCATGCTAGGCTAAGTTAATGGCGTGGCTCTGATACCAATGTAAGCCCGCGGGGGCGCCCCGGCCGTCGATCCGACGCCGGAAACGCGGAAACAAAAAACTTTGCAAAACTTGCAACCGGCACCACCGCGCACTTTTCACCCGGATCGGGCCATTAACCTAGCTAACTAGCAAATAAGAAAAGAGTAGAGAAGTTATACCGAGCGATCCGTGTCCTTTGGTCTTCATCTCCGCTCCGATCTCCTGCGGAAAGTCCGTCCATCACCTCCTCGTAGGAAAGGGCACCACGTAGCCGGAATCTTTAACGGGCTCCAACCTCTTGACCGAGGCAACTCGGGCGCGAAGTTGGCTAGCCGACGCGTCCAAGGGATGCTGTAGAATAGTGTAGTAAGCAGGTCTCTTTGGGGTTTATGAGGTTGCCATGTTGGAGGAATTTTGCACAATGAATATTCATGGATGCTTGCTAAGAGAAAACAATTGAGCATCTCATGAAAAGTGCTCGGCCAAAAAGGAATTGTGCTCACTGGAAAAACAATGAAGCAAGCTCTCATTTTTGCTCACTGGTAATCAAGTAAGAAGTGTGCATAAATTAATCCAAAGGAGAAAAGGAAAAATTCCTTCACAGCAAAACCCAATGGGGGGGTCCACCAAAAACACATGAAGAAAATTATTCCACACCAATTATTAAACCTCTCCACTCATCCTCACAAGGGTGTGTCCGGCCCCACTCAATTCATGGGTGGGAAAAAGAATTTAAACAAAACAAAGAGAAGAATATGAATGAATGAATGAGAAATTAGTCACACCAATTACCAATTCAATCCATTCACAGACCATCACCATAAATGCAAAGATAAAGACTAGAAATGAATCTCATGATTATGAAGCCACACTCAAGCAAAGAAACCCCTCACAAAATGTTAATTGCAAACTTGCAATTAACACCCTCCAACGAAAAGTCCGACCGGGAAGGTAAAAGAGAAAACCGGCCGGAACGGAATGCAAACTGGCAACCCCAGAAAACCGATCCCGTAATAAATTACAGGAAAACCCCACTACTGCAAATACATGCCCGCATTTGTATTCCCACTGAGCACAAATGCAAAGAGACAAAACTACACTGTCTAATACTAGGATCCGGCTTAAGCCAAAGCGGGCTAGTAAAATCCGTCCGATCACGATCCGTGCAATACCGCACGTATCTGATCGAACCCTGCCATATCTCCATATGGCCTCTACAGCGTTTCTCCCGAAACTTGAGTAACTGTCTATGTGGTGGACTCTAAAGACTCGTCAATACTATGGCTGTGGATTTAACCACTAGCACGTCAGAGGTATTAGCCATACGTGACGGGCCACCAGCTATCGACCAAAAGGGATGTCGATGAGCGAACTCATCCTGACACCCTACTGAGCCTGTCAGTGACAATATCCGTACAGTCCGGTCCGTTCGTCTATGAGCATCGCATGGCGGGCCTAGGGGGTTGGTAAAAGTCAGACCCCCAAAAGCGGTACAAGTCGTGTCGGAGTGTAGCCCAGAACACCCTGAGATACTACTGGAATACCTACCAGCAAATCTCCTGCCTTGGCCAAGGACTTTTCATGTTCTGGCTCTCCTAGACACAGCACGACCTCACCCCCAAAACCGGGAGAGACGAACCCCTGAAGATCCGCTCACTGCCTCCATGTGGCTCAGGACTGTACCCAACTAAAACCTGTTTGCACGACTCCTTTGAGCCGTGGTAGGGTAGTAATCAAAGTACAGTGGGAACTCACAAGAGACAAATGACGATCTCAGGTCGACGAACTAACCTGTACACATGTCACCAGGGAACTGGTATCTGACGTCCGGTATAATCCCAACTACCAGGTTCCCGGCGAGTCCTGTCCGGTGTACTCATAACCCAATGAGCACCTGTATACATCTTAGGTGATCCAACTGACACCAGTGGCTTGTGAGACCGGCCACCGCCCCTCGTCGGGGTCTCGACTGTATACACTAGTCTACCCTGGAGAATCGATGCCCTGTCTCGAAACTCCCTCGACTAGGGACCATTTAAGGATGTGCTTATAGACCCCAGCTCCCACTTATATGATCGCCCTCATACTGCTAGAAGTCAAGCAAGAATCCTAGGGGCTTTATCAACGTGTAATAGCGACTCATAAGGTCACATAAAGCAGTACACGATGATAAAGATAAACCAGATAGCATACTATCATCTCGAGTAAGACTGTCCTACCGGGATAGGTCCTCCCCTCAATCATTGCAATCACGTGCCTGTGATCCAATAATTGACTCTGAGGGCACTATCTCCAACAACTTGTACCGCTTTTGGGGATCTGACTTTTACCAACCCCCTAGGCCCGACATGCGATGCTCATAGACGAACGGACCGGACTGTACGGATATTGTCACTGACAGGCTCAGTAGGGTGTCAGGATGAGTTCGCTCATCGACGTCCCTTTTGGTCAATAGCTGGTGGCCCGTCATGTATTGGCTTATACATCTGACGTGCTAGTGGTTAGATCCACAGCCATAGTATTGACGAGTCTTTAGAGTCCACCACACTTTCAGTTACTCAGCTTTCGGGCGAAACGCTGTAGAGGCCGTATGGAGATATGGCAGGGTCCGATCAGATACGTGCGGTATTGCAAGGGTCAGGATCGAACGGTTTGTACTTGTGGCCGTATGGATATATGGCAGGGTTCGATCAGATACGTGCGGTATTGCACGGATCAGGATCGAACGGATATTACTGGCCGGCTTTGTTTTAAGCCGGATCCTAGTTTAGTACAGTGTAGATTTTGTCTCTTTGCATTTGTATCCGGACGGAATACAGATGCGGGTGTGTATGCACAGTATCGGCGTTTTCCTGTAATTTATTACGGGACCAGTTTTCTGGAGTTGCCAGTTTGCATTCCGTTCTGGCCGGTTTTCCTTTGTTCTTTCCCGACCGGACTTTTCCGATGGAGGGGGTTATTTGCAATTGTACAAATAACATTTGTGGAGGGGGTTTCTTGCAAATGTATTCATTATGATAGGATAAGCATCCTTGCTTTTTCATGATAGTGCATTTATGAGATTTGATGTGATTAGAAGTGATAAGCATGGTTGATGTTTTCTTTGCTTTATGATGTGGTCACCTTTTCTATCTCCTACACTCACCTCCCTCTTGTGATATACTTTGTCTCCACCACCATTTCCATTTAGATGAGGCCGGCCACAATTTTGAGGAGAGAAAAAATGAAAGAGGTTCATTTCATTTGGTGTGGGAAATTAATCATCCATCTCATTTTCCATTGCTACCAAAAATCCCCAAGTTCACATCTTGTTGATTCCTCCATCAAGGCAACATAACCCTAAAGAGACAAAGCACTACACATTCTACAGCAAACCTTGGGCACGTCGACTATCCAGCTTCGTGCCCGAGTTGCCTCGGTATTGAGGTGGGAGCCCGTAAAAGATGCAGACGATGTGGTGCCCTTCCGGCAAGGATGCGACGACCGGAGTTTCCGCGGGAGATCGGGACGACGACGAGAAGACCGGAGGACTCGGATCACTCGGTATATCTCTAACCCGTCTTGTTGTTAGCTAGATCTAGTTTAATGGCCCGATCCGGGGTTTAGTACGCGGTGGTGCCGGTTTGCTAAGTTCGCAAAATTAAAGTTTATCACCGTTTCCGCATTTGGCCGTCGGATTGACGACCGGGGCGCCGCCGTGCACTTACAACTAGCTTGTATATTACTTAATGGAAGCTTGGGATATTCACAGTTATATTAACAGTCTTGCTAAACATGGAGTATGCTACTTGGTTTATATCTATCTTAATATGTGTGTACGTATTGATAGAGCCTGATCAGTCGAAAATACTGCATTTTTAACACGGCAATTTTCCTACCATTTGAACTCGTATAGAAGTGTCGGTATTCATAATTGCACATATTACCAAATCATCTCTGAAATACCAGATTGCATGTGTTCGACTTTTAAACCGGCACTTTAAGGGACATTGACTGTGTTTCATGGCATCGCATCATCCTTGTATTGCGCAACTCTTGTCTTGGGGTCTAATGAAGGAAATTACAGAAGCAGAGCCCAAAATTGGGAAATGAGCTGATAAAAGATACACTAACTCCAAGATACAAGATCTGGTAGCGATACAGAAGGCCAAAGAGAATTTAACATATCATAAGATAGCCCAAATATCGGCCCAAAGCAGCAAAAGAAAAATAAAGCACCACGGCCCTTAACGGACCACGGATCCGCGGCCCAAACTCCTTTGGCGCCGCGGATCCGCGGTGATGTGAAGAGATCAAAGCGCCCAATTTTTTCACGTGCCTATTTGTAACGACCAATGATTCCAGAAGACCCCAGAAGCTCCACGTGGCGCATCTAGAAGGCTCGGCTTAAAAAACTATTTCTAGAAGGCTCTCTTAACAAACTTTTGGAGGGAAATTCAAATATTTTGCTAACTAACTTGTGGAGGGAAAATTCAAATTTCAATCCTAGATCTAGAATTTTGAGGTCTATAAAAAGGAGCCTAGATCTAGGGTTCAAGGAGTTCAAGAATCACCATCATCTTCTACCCACAAGTTGAGTGACACAACTTGTGCCTCAAAAATCCAATTCAAAATAAAGATCAAGATCCCGAGAGGAATTCAAGCAAGAAAGCCTTCAACCTTTAGAAGCGACGCTGGATTTCAACGGAGCAAGAGATCCACGCCGATCCGCGACTCAAGGAGTTCAGCGAAGCCGAAATCGACGATCTAGTTCCTTCCTTTTGTAAATTTAAGAGAGTTGTAACGAAATTTGTCGATAAATAAAGGTGAATTTTCTATATTCTTGCTTATCTTTTAATTCAAGCATAATGATTAGATCTCAATTTGTGATTGTGTTTGTGATCATGATGTTTGAGTAATCTCCGCTCGTGTAGGAGTTGTGACGATCATTAGATGATGATGATTTAGATATTTTTACAATTCTTAAATCCTATAATGTTTGGAAATTCTAGTGAATCAAATGATTAATGACCTAGTTTCGAGATGATGCTTTCTTGATCGTGTTCACTCGAAACTAGGGAACAACTATTGACCATTTGATTAACTAGAACCTAGAATTTGAATGCGATCCATCGAAAGGACAAAGGATGAGTTGTGAGATCCCTAATTTCCTCGCAAGATCCTTAAACCTCGATTAATTTGCATTGATCTAGTATCAATTCGTTAACGGATAAGAATGAGTAATCATTTGATCTCATCACATCTATAGATCCGATCTACTCCTACGAGCCATACTTCTAATCTTGATTGTTGGTTGGAAATTATCACACATCTCAATTCTTGTTTTTAATGTTTCTTGTAGATCTAGATTTTTCTTATTCTTGATCTTCAATTAAAAATCATGAATTGTTTTCTTTTCTTTGCCTTAAATTTTCAACTCATCTAATTCGAAAATTGAACGGATCTCACTTTTCCTGTGGACGATCCGCACTTACTAACGCGCTACATCTGACACCTTTATTGATTGCGGTCAAAATATTTTTAGTTGTGATTTATAAATACAATTTTCTAAAAAAACCGACACATCCTAAAAATCAATTCAATCAAAATGGCGCCGTTGCCGGGGATCGTGTGCTATTTGTTCATTTTTTGAAATTTGAGTTGAAAGTTTATTCCATCATCATTTTTAGATCAAAACTTGCGCAAAACACTAAACGAGTTGTTGTGGTAAATTGCAAGGAAATCTGGAGCTTGCTGTGCAATTGGAAAATTATTTAGAGAATTCCATAGGACTCAGGGGATCAACAGAAGCTCTCTGTTATATTTTCATGCAGTGATCCCACCAAGCCACCGTGTTTCCACGGCATAAAGCCCCTACTATGGCGGTTCCGCAGTGTAACCCTTCGAAAATCGTTTAGGCAGTTTTTCGGTAATCGGCAAATTTTTCGGCTTTTTCCGTAAAAAGTCAAAATTGATATTTTTTATTGTAGACCTAATTATACAAAATTTAGGTAAGATATTACTATAATTTTGTCACTAAAATGTCACTTATAATTTTCTAGTTAAATAAAAAAAAATTCGTAATTAATTAATTTTTTTATTATTTTAAGCCTTTTTAAATACATTTAATTAGGGATAAATACAAATTTAATTAGGTAAATTTCTTAATTAGGAGTCTTTATAAGTTAAAATATGGTGTTAATAAAATTGTATCATGTCTTGCAAACTTTTGGTTTAAAGGGGGGAAAATTATGAAAAAAATGATGAAAAAAGGGTTTTTTTGTAAAAAGGTTGATATGAAAGCATGAAATGATATCATATGATGTTGTAATGACCTAGAAACTTCCCCAAAATTTCCCCACTTCCTCCTCTACCTGCTGGCCGACCCTCACCTGCAGTTTTTCCCCATTTTCCCACTTCATTTTGCTTCATTTTCTTGCAAAAAATTCATAAAAATTCACAAATTTCTTTCTCCATTCAAACCAAAACCCTAATCCTTTCTCTCTCAACCAAAATTGGTTCAAAAACATGATGAAAGGAGGCTTCTTGGTGACTTGATCATGCTAGGATTCAATTGGTGAGGTAAAAATTCTAAACTAGTTTGCTAACTTGTAGTTTATTTGTGCTAAAATCTAATTTTTAAGTATTAATTTAGTGTAAATCTTTGTTCATGAAAAATCAAGAGAAGGTTTTGATTTTTAAAAATTAGGGTTTGTAGCATAATGGTTGGATTATGTTAGGGATCGTTATCTAATTAATTAGAATGGTTAATGGTGTAATTATATGCTTGCTAAATCGACAAATTTCGATGTTTGTATCAAATCGGCTAGAAATTCGCTTACTAGATTTTTGTAGAAATTAGAATGCGACCGAAATGCGTTATGTTAGCGATATAATTAGCTTCGTATAGGACTATTAGAATGCGCGAACACGGGATTTCGTCTAGTCGGGTTGTAGTTTTGTCGATTTCCCCGAAATGACGATTTTAGTGAAAGGATTGCGATTTTCGTGCGTTTTTCCGCGCACTGAGTGCATGCTACGACTAATTTGAGAGCGTGGATAATTTTATGTTGTGACTTGCATTGTTTTAGGTTTTGTAATCTTATGCTTGATATTGTGCAAATATAGGATCGATCGGGGAAACTTCGGACACGGCGCGAAAAGGCAAGGCGGTGGCCGGATCGGATTAGCGGAGATTTCAGGTGAGTAGATGTATTCATCTATGGGGGAATTGTCTGACTGGCGCGAGGCGCCCCCCCTAGTTAGGATTTCCTTATCCCTTGCAAGATTCATATTGTTAGTTAGCTTATCCATTCATGTACACTGCATACCCTAATAGCGAACAGTATATTAGATTGCATGGACATTCATCCATACTTATGCGATATCACTTTGTAGGACACGAACACCATTACCATTGGCATCTGTAGCACGCGCACTATTCATGTGACACACACGCCTTTGGTAATTGCCATGCCAAGTGCACAATAGAACCTGTTTATCTTAATATCGTCACCTGCATTCATACTTGATATATGAAACTGCATCGCATGCACATATCTCGCATCATCATCATATTTACATAGAACTCTAGCCAAAATTCACATCATACACATTGATATCATAGACATTTATCATATATATAACATGTGGACATTATGATTTTCTTGAGGATTTCAGTTTTGCTGCGATTTCTGGATTTTTGGGGAAAACCGCAAGAATTTAACAAAAGCTTATATTTATCATTTTTAAAACAAAGTTGCGGTTTTCTCGTGATGTGTGTGTCATCCACCATGAGTTTTCATGTTTTCTGTTGGATTTCGAGACCCGATTCGAGTGGATGAACCGTCTCGGGTACATGGTGGGCCCGGTATGGTACCCCGGGGCAAGAAGATCGAGTTGTAGACGATGAGCCTGGCAGGGGAAGACTACCTACCGGTGATGTCTGGCGCGGCGAATATCCGGAGGATACCGACCGTTGTCGTGAGATTTATGATATGGGCCGATCCGGACTGACGGAGCCCGATATTGAGACAGATATGATTCCTTTTTGGTGTCGATGCTTGACACGGGTTTTCAGATGATTTCTTGATGATATTTAGCTATTATACAGATATTCATGTTCTAAAGTTAAGAATTCAATAACCTTAGCAGTTAAAACACTTAAAGACTTAATAATGACATTGCATACCTGTGCATGCATACTAGAGATATTATAGCACATATGGACATGCATGTTGTGGTGCATTGCGTGCATTCTTACGATTGCCTTATTAGATGTTATATTTACTCACGAGCTGGCAACTCACCCCCGTTGTGCCATAGTGTCTTGCAGGTCGGACCCGTCAGTCTTGTAGCGGCGGGCTATCTTGTCATCAGTTCCTTTTGCTCAGACTCGCGACATCGCCCGTAGGTGGGTTGCGAGTATACTTTATTTCTTTTTGCTTTATCATTATATCTAGTATTCTCCATCTACCACTTGTATTGTATATGCGACCTAGTGATGAGACTGAGAGACTTGTATATTTGTGGTTCTTTTGGGTCGAGCTCACTTGAGCCGACGTGTGTTTTCTGGTATTTTGCGTTTCTTTATGCTCTTCTCTTGATATTACTATTATATTGCATGTGGTTGTGATTCGCCTTGGGCGAAGAGCTAGCTCCCGCTTGGGGATGCCATTTTTATGATTACAGGTTTATTATCTTGTTGTACCCATTTTGGGGGATAGAAAATACAGGGGAGACTCTGCCGAAATTTTCGGAAATTTTTGATGTTTTAAAAAGGGATTCTATGCAACTTATTTGATTTAAAAACCGTTTTCATTTAAGGTTTTTCCTTCACTCTCTTTTGATTTTGGTTTAGAATTTCTGGGCTTTGGCTGACTTAGGTTACGGTACGCCTTTAGACGTCTCGTAATCTAAGTGCCAGTCACGTTCCGTACTTTCGGGTCGTGACAAAGTTGGTATCTGAGCGTAGGTTTTACCTTTCTGAGTGTAGGACGACCTTGGTAGATGGAGTAGGTGACTTAAGCAGAGTGGCGTAGCGTGGGTATGATCCGCGGCATACTTACGATACGGTACTCCGCCTAAGTAACCTTAGGACATAATTTCTTGTATTTCCTTTCTTGATTCCTTGCATTCCTTGATCCAATTGCAATGTCCTTATCGGTCCTGTTTCTTATTCCAACTTCGATGCCGCCAAAGACTACGAGAGCTCAGCGGGCTGCCGCTAGGGATGAGATTCAGGCAGGCCCGTCTGAGGCGAGGATCGAGCTGGATGATACACCTACCCCTCAGGGTCATACTGATCCGCCTTATCCAGACCGTATTGGCAGATTAGAGACCGGCATGCAAGAGTTGCGGCAGATGATGGGATCTTTAGTTGAGTCCAGCCGGGCACAGAGATCCGAGGACGTTCCTTCCACCGCACAGACCACGATCGTACCTGCTGCACAGATGGTCACTCCTGCTGCTACTACGGAGACCATCCCTGTTTCACTACAGGAGTTCATGAGATTGAGACCTCCAGCTTTTACCGGTACAGATGCGACAGAGGACCCACAGGCATTTCTTGATAGGATGGCTCGGATTTGCCGTTCGTTGAGGTGTTCTGAGGATAGATTGGTGGAGTTTGCGAGTTTTCGTCTGGAGGGTCTTGCCCAGACATGGTACGACTCAGTAGAGAGAGGCCGAGCTGCAGGTCTTCCTTCTATGACCTGGGATGAGTTTACTGCTGCATTTCTTGCCCGTTTTCTTCCGGAGAGTGTCCGAGATGCTCGAGCCCGTAGTTTTAAGTCTTTGCACAAGACTCCTGGGATGACAGTGTCGGAGTATGATATACAGTTTACCCAGTTGTCTCGATATGCTCCATACCTAGTCGACACAGAAGAGAAGAGAATAAAGAGGTTTGTGCGAGGGCTTGATACAAAGCTATTCCTTGCCATCGGCACCCAGCACTTTGATACATACGCAGCCGCGATGGATGCAGCCTTACTTTTGGAGGAGCGTATTTCTGAGACTCCGGTCGCTTCTGGGCCGAAGAGGATCCGTACTGATCGGCCAGCTCAGCGGCAGATGGGTAGACACCGCGATAGATTGTTTCCGAGAGATGGTGGAGGCAGAGGATTGAGACGAGGTCAGTTATTTGGTTCATATCCACAGACCCAGCAGTCGTCTCCAGGATGTTTTCGGTGTGGGAGTCAGTACCACCGTGTCAGAGACTGTACCATGGGATGCCAGGGCGCGGCGACAGTCCCGCATATGACTTTACCACCCTCACCACCTTCGCAGAGAGCTTTACTTCCTACTCCTGATGATGCTTCACGCCAGCCAGATGCTTCCAGAGGCCGTGGGCGTGGCGGTCCAGTTCCGAGAGGACGAGGCCACAGAGGCAGAGGCAGAGGCCGAGGTAGAGGCAGAGGACAGCCAGCTATTAGTGGTGGACAGGCCCGAGTGTTCGCATTGACTCCTCAGGATGCACAGGCATCCAATGCCGTCGTGACAGGTACTCTGCCAGTATGTTCCTTTGATGCACGGGTATTATTTGATCCAGGCTCCACACATTCCTATGTATCCACGTATTTTGCACCGAGGTTGGGCCGAGAGTCTTCTTCGTTAGATCAGCCGCTTGTCGTTATTACCCCGGTAGGCGAGTCTTTTGTTGCCCGTGTTGTGTACCGATCTTGTTCCGTTCGTATCGGGGAGAGAGATTCTTCAGTAGATTTGATTCTCCTCGATATGCTAGACTTTGACGTTCTTCTTGGTATGGACTAGCTAGCCACCTATTATGCATCCGTGGACTGCCGTGAAAAGGCAGTCAGATTCAGTTTTCCTGGTGAGCCGGTTCTTATTATTCAGGGAGATCGTAGTGCTACCCTTCCCAGCATGATTTCTTCTCTTCGCGCTGGTCAGCTCTTAAGGAAAGGGTGTCAGGGATTCTTAGCCTATGTTTGTGATACTAGCTCCACAGAGGTTCCGTTGGACCAGGTCCCTGTTGTGAGAGAGTTTCCTGATGTATTTCCTGACGAGCTGCCTGGTCTGCCACCAGAGCGCAAGATTGAGTTCTGTATTGACTTGATCCCTGGCACGGGGCCTATTTCTATACCTCCTTATCGGATGGCCCCGGCGGAGCTGAGAGAGCTAAAGGATCGGTTACAGGACTTGCTGGACAAAGGGCTTATCCGACCGAGTGTGTCACCTTGGGGTACTCCCGTCCTGTTTGTTAAGAAGAAGGACGGAAGTATGCGTTTATGCATTGATTATCGTCAGCTGAACCGGGTTACTGTGCGGAACAGGTATCCCCTACCCCGCATTGATGACTTATTTGATCAGCTCCAGGGTGCAGGGTTTTTCTCGAAGGTTGATTTACGGTCAGGTTATCACCAGTTGCGGGTTCGGAAGGAGGATATTCCGAAGACCGCCTTCCGTACTCGTTATGGTCATTACGAGTTCTTGGTGATGTCGTTCGGGCTCACCAATGCCCCGGCAGCTTTTATGGATTTGATGAACCGCGTATTCAGGCCGTATCTCGATCAGTTCATCATTGTGTTCATTGACGACATCTTGGTTTATTCTCGGAGCCGGGAGGAGCATGAGCAGCACTTACGTATCACATTGCAGACTTTGAGGGAGCATCAGCTGTTCACCAAATTCTCCAAGTGCGCATTCTGGCTAGACAGTGTCGACTTCTTGGGTCTTGTGGTGACGAGAGATGGTATTTGCATGGACCCGAAGAAGATCGAGGCAGTTCAGCGTTGGCCTAGACCGGTATCAGTCATAGAGGTTCGCAGTTTTCTAGGTCTGGCCGGCTATTATCGACGTTTTGTCCAGGATTTCTCCCGCATTGCTGCACCGTTGACCGGGTTGACCCGGAAGGGGGTTCCTTTTGATTGGACCCAGGCATGTGAAGATAGCTTCCAGCAGTTGAAGACTCGTCTGACTACTGCTCCAGTGTTAGCATTGCCTTAAGGATCAGGCGGGTTCGTGGTATATTGTGATGCTTCTAGAGTAGGGCTGGGCTATGTATTGATGCAGCACGACAGAGTTATCGCGTATGCTTCTCGGCAGCTGAGGAAACACGAGCAGAACTACCCCACCCATGATTTAGAGATGGCTGCTGTGGTATTTGCACTTAAGATCTGGAGACATTACCTATACGGTGAGTCGTGCCAGATATTCACTGACCACAAGAGTTTGAAGTATATCTTCCAGCAGCGAGACCTGAACCTGAGACAGCGCTGTTGGATGGAGTTGGTGAAGGATTATGACTGCGAGATTCTATACCATCCGGGCAAGGCGAATGTGGTGGCAGATGCTTTGAGTAGGAGGCCCGGAGGTAGCTTATCTTGTTTGAGCGCAGTACAGATGCAGTCGACGGCGGATTGGCAGGTTTTATGTGATAGCAGAGTGCAGTTCGAGTTCACTCCTACAGGGGGACAGCTAGCCCATTTCAGAGCACGCCTACAGTTACTTGACCGTATTCGCGAGGCACAGTCCGGCGATGCCCGTATCTTAGAGATTATTGAGCAGATTCGGCAGGGCAGAGTTTCTGAGTTCGTGATTGATGATCAGGGGATACTTCGATTTGGGACTCGACTGTGTGTGCCAGATTCAGAGGGACTGAGGCGTGATATTCTCGAGGAGGCACATAGATCCGTATACAGTGTGCATCCAGGTTCCACCAAGATGTACCGTGATTTGAGAGAGGTTTACTGGTGGGACGGGATGAAGAAGGATATTACAGACTTTGTGTCGAGATGCCTGACTTGTCAGCAAGTCAAGGCTGAGCACCAGAGGCCAGCCGGCGAGTTACAGCCTTTGCCCATCCCTGAGTGGAAGTGGGAGCAGGTCTCCATGGACTTCGTTGTGGGTCTACCCAGGACCAGTCGAGGGTATGACTCTATTTGGGTGATTGTGGATCGACTGACGAAAGCGGCTCACTTCCTGCCAGTGAAGACCACTTTTGGATTTTCTCAGTACGCCCAGGTTTATATTGATGAGATAGTGCGACTGCATGGTGTTCCGACTTGCATCGTGTCCGACCGTGGCACCCAGTTTACCAGCCGATTGTGGCAGAAACTACAGGAAGCTTTAGACACCCGATTGAGTTTTAGCACAGCCTTTCATCCTCAGACTGACGGTCAGTCGGAGCGTACGATTCAGACTCTTGAGGACATGCTCAGAGCTTGTGTTTTAGATTTCGGTGGTAGCTGGGATCGTCATTTGCCTTTGATCGAGTTTTCCTACAATAATAGCTTCCAGGAGACGATTCAGATGGCACCTTTCGAGGCTTTATATGGGAGGAGATGTCGATCGCCTGTATGTTGGACAGAGCTCAGGGAGAGCAGTATTTTGGGGCCGCAGATTGTGCAGGAGATGACCGAGAAAATACAGCTGATTCGGGACAGGATGAGAGCGGCACAGAGCAGGCAGAAATCTTATGCTGACAGGCGCCGTCGCCGACTCGAGTTCGCTATTGGCGATCATGTTTTCCTGAAGGTCTTTCCGATGAAGGGTGTGATGAGATTTAGGCGGAAAGGGAAACTGAGTCCTAGATATGTTGGTCCTTTCGAGATCCTAGAGCGTGTTGGTCTAGTCGCTTATCGGTTAGCTCTTCCGCCCAGCTTCCCCGATGTTCACCCCGTATTCCATGTCTCGATGCTCCGCAAGTACCTTCATGATCCTTCCCAGGCGATTCAGCACCAGACGATCCAGTTAGAGCGTGATCTTTCTTTCACCGAGCAGCCGGTTGTCATCTTGGATCGGCAGGTGAAGAAATTGAGGTCGAAGGTCATATCGTCTGTCAAGGTTCTTTGGCGTGGCCCGAACAGCGAGGAGGTCACCTGGGAGACCGAGGTCGAGATGAGGAAGAGATATCCCCATCTTTTTGAAGGTACGCGTAGTTAAATTCTAAATTCGGGGACCGAATTTCTTTAAGGGGGGAAGATTGTAACCCTTCGAAAATCGTTTAGGCAGTTTTTCGGTAATCGGCAAATTTTTCGGCTTTTTCCGTAAAAAGTCAAAATTGATATTTTTCATTGTAGACCTAATTATACAAAATTTAGGTAAGATATTACTATAATTTTATCACTAAAATGTCACTTATAATTTTCTAGTTAAATAAAAAAAAATCGTAATTAATTAAGTTTTTTTATTATTTTAAGCCTTTTTAAATACATTTAATTAGGGATAAATACAAATTTAATTAGGTAAATTTCTTAATTAGGAGTCTTTATAAGCTAAAATATGGTGTTAATAAAATTGTATCATGTCTTGCAAACTTTTGGTTTAAAGGGGGGAAAATTATGAAAAAAGGGTTTTTTTGTAAAAAGGTTGATATGAAAGCATGAAATGATATCATATGATGTTGTAACGACCTAGAAATTTCCCCACTTCCTCCTCTACCTGCTGGCCGACCCTCACCTACAGTTTTTCCCCATTTTCCCACTTCATTTTGCTTCATTTTCTTGCAAAAAATTCATAAAAATTCACAAATTTCTTTCTCCATTCAAACCAAAACCCTAATCCTTTCTCTCTCAACCCAAATTGGTTCAAAAACATGATGAAAGGAGGATTCTCGGTGACTTGATCATGCTAGGATTCAATTGGTGAGGTAAAAATTCTAAACTAGTTTGCTAACTTGTAGTTCATGAAAAATCAAGAGAAGGTTTTGATTTTTAAAAATTAGGGTTTGTAGCATAATGGTTGGATTATGTTAGGGATGGTTATCTAATTGATTAGAATGGTTAATGGTGTAATTATATTCTTGCTAAATCGACAAATTTCGATGTATGTATCAAATCGGCTAGAAATTCGCTTACTAGATTTTTGTAGAAATTAGAATACGACCGAAATGCGTTATGTTAGCGATATAATTAGCTTCGTATAGGACTATTAGAATGTGCGAACGCGGCGTTTCGTCTAGTCGGGTTGTAGTTTTGTCGATTTCCCCGAAATGACATTTAGTGAAAGGATTGCGATTTTCGTGCGTTTTTCCGCGCACTGAGAGCATGCTATGATTAATTTGAGAGCGTGGATAATTGTATGTTGTGACTTGCATTGTGTTAGGTTTTGTAATCTTATGCTTGATATTGTGCAAATATAGGATCGATCGGGGAAACTTCGGACACGGCGCGAAAAGGCAAGGCGGTGGCCGGATCGGATTAGCGGAGATTTCAGGTGAGTAGATGTATTCATCTATGGGGGAATCGTCTGACTGGCGAGAGGCGCCCCCTAGTTAGGATTTCCTTATCCCTTGCAAGATTCATATTGTTAGTTAGCTTATCCATTCATGTACACTGCATACCCTAATAGCGAACAGTATATTAGATTGCATGGACATTCATCCATACTTATGCGATATCACTTTGTAGGACACGAACACCATTACCATTGGCATCTGTAGCACGCGCACTATTCATGTGACACACACGCCTTTGGTAATTGCCTTTCCACGTGCACGATAGAACCTGTTTATCTTAATATCGTCACCTGCATTCATACTTGATATATGAAACTGCATCGCATGCACATATCTCGCATCATCATCATATTTACATAGAACTCTAGCCAAAATTCACATCATACACATTGATATCATAGACATTTATCATATATATAACATGTGGACATTATGATTTTCTTGAGGATTTCAGTTTTGCTGCGATTTCTGGATTTTTAGGGAAAACCGCAAGAATTTAACAAAAGCTTATATTTATCATTTTTAAAACAAAGTTGCGGTTTTCTCGTGATGTATGTGTCGTCCACCATGAGTTTTCAAGTTTTCTGTTGGATTTCGAGACCCGATTCGAGGAGTGGATGAACCGTCTCGGGTACATGGTGGGCCCGGTATGGTACCCCGGGGCAAGAAGATCGAGTTGTAGACGATGAGCCTGGCAGGGGAAGACTACCTACCGGTGATGTCTGGCTCGGCGGATATCCGGAGGATACCGACCGTTGTCGTGAGATTTATGATATAGGCCGATCCGGACTGACGGAGCCCGATATTGAAACAGATATGATTCCTTTTTGGTGTCGATGCTTGACACGGGTTTTCAGATGATTTCTTGATGATATTTAGCTATTATACAGATATTCATGTTCTAAAGTTAAGAATTCAATAACCTTAGCAGTTAAAACACTTAAAGACTTAATAATGACATTGCATACCTGTGCTTGCATACTAGAGATATTATAGCACATATGGACATGCATGTTGTGGTGCATTGCGTGCATTCTTACGATTGCCTTATTAGATGTTATATTTACTCACGAGCTGGCAACTCACCCCCGTTGTGCCACAGTGTCTTGCAGGTCGGACCCGTCAGTCTTGTAGCGGCGGGCTATCTTGTCATCAGTTCCTTTTGCTCAGACTCGCGACATCGCCCGTAGGTGAGTTGCGAGTATACTTTATTTCTTTTTGCTTTATCATTGTATCTAGTATTCTCCATCTACCACTTGTATTGTATATGCGACCTAGTGATGAGACTGAGAGACTTGTATATTTGTGGTTCTTTTGGGTCGAGCTCACTTGAGCCGACGTGTGTTTTCTGGTATTTTGCGTTTCTTTATGCTCTTCTCTTGATATTACTATTATATTGCATGTGGTTGTGATCCGCCTTGGGCGAAGAGCTAGCTCCTGCTTGGGGATGCCATTTTTATGATTACAGGTTTATTATCTTGTTGTACCCATTTTGGGGGATAGAAAATACAGGGGAGACTCTGCCGAAATTTTCGGAAATTTTTGATGTTTTAAAAAGGGATTCTATGCAACTTATTTGATTTAAAAACCGTTTTCATTTATGGTTTTTCCTTCACTCTCTTTTGATTTTGGTTTAGAATTTCTGGGCTTTGGCTGACTTAGGTTACGGTACGCCTTTATACGTCTCGTAATCTAAGTGCCAGTCACGTTCCGTACTTTCGGGTCGTGACATGCAGATTCTCAAGGAGATCTCTGTAAAAATTTTGGCAGGTAACTTATCTCCTTTCTAAATCTTCTCCAATTAACAATTTGTTGCAGGATTCTTTGCAAAAATCACAGCGCCGCAAAAAGCTAAATTAATTGTGCTTGTTTTTTATTTTGTGGTTGTTTGCATAATTAAAACGGACATTAAGGGGAAAAGACCAAATCCAGATTAGGTGGGGAGTTCATTACCCTTCCTAAGCCCCAAAAATCACAAAGTTGCATCCGCATTACCCTCATTAACTAAAAAATATCTAGAGATGACTCTAAGGACCGTCGCGCTCACTTAGGACAGAAGAAGGTCGTGTGTATTTCATTGCTTATCCGCGTTTCTTTTGTGGTGTCTAAGGCAAGTGTGTCAAAGGCTAGTGGTTACTTAATTAGGCCCACTACTTACGTAGAGGAGAACCTCCCACTTACCTGGCACTTACATGGCCACAGGAGAGACAAAGAGGCAGTGGAGGATTTTATCCTGCGACTTTTCTTTTAGAAGTTAGGAGCGGTCTAGAGCTTTGACCTAGGTGACCATAGATTTTAGGGTTGCTTGTTGTATTGGTTGTGATCGCATCATATTTTCAAAATCCGTATCATTTTTCAAAACAAACACCGCATTCACTTCATTTCCCCTAATTATAAATCCACGCTGCCACTTGTACTAACCCTTTTAGTGCAAGATAGGCTGGACATGGGATTCTAGTGCCCGACTTTTCCGCGTCCCCTCGATCGACTCCGAAGTCGGTATTTCTCCATTTACCTTTCTTTTACCCACCACCACACCCACACCGATGGATCAGTCTCCATAGAACCTCTTTACTGCTGCTCTGCCGCCGTCCGTTGGTGCGCAGAATCCTCCCTGCATCTCTCTCCAAGAGAGGTGCTACACTTTGCGAGGTCCTCTCTCAACCTGCTTATCTATTCCACCAGCCAGCGGGGATAACTTTGAGATTAAGCCCCAATACATCAACTTCTACCCAAATTCCATGGTCTTGAGGCTGAAGACGCTTACGTTTTCATTACCAAATTTGAAAATGGATGCGCAATGATGGGTACATCACAACTTTCTGTGGATGCCATTTGTCTACGACTTCTTCCATTTACCTTGTGCGATATAGCCGAGAAGTGGCTGTATAACACCACCGCACATTCCATCACGAATTAGGAAGAATTCGTTGCGGCATTCCTTAAGAAATTCTACCCTATGCAAAAGACAGCTCGAATACGTAGCGAACTCTATCAATTCTCCCAGCTTCCAGCTGAACCATTCTCAAAATGCTTTGAACGATTCAAGGATCTTTTGGTTCAATGCCCACATCACGGCATCCCGAGATGGGATCTTTGCCGAATCATATATGAGGAAAGTAACCCTACCACTAAACAAAACCTTGAAAACATGTGTCAAGGCACCTTTATGACCAACGATGATGGGGAAGCATGGAAATTTTTAGAAGAGTTCGCTGAAAAGTCACTACAGTGGGAGACTGGAACCTAGCCATTGAGTAGGGGTGGCGTACACCAAATAGATGTGTCCATAGGTGTTCGAGCTGAGATGGCAGCAATGCAAAAGAAGCTTGATGCTATGGAACACAAATTCTTAGCATCCTCCCTAAACCCAATGTCGCTCCCCAAAACTGTTTGTAGGTGCTGTTCTGATCCGTCTCACTTAACGGAAGAATGTTCATTAAACTCTCAGTTTCATGGTCTCGAGCATACCAATGCCGCATTTCAAAGACCTAGAAATGATCCATATTCTTCCACTTACAATCAGGGTTGGAGGAATCACCCGAATTTTGCATGGAACCAATCCCAAAACACGGTTCCAAACCCGAATCAATTCCAAAGGGTCCTTCCTCCACAACAGCAACCACTTCAACTCACCCAGCACCCCTACCAGTCACAAAATTTCCAAAACCAGGTCAACCCTCCTGCACCTTCTAATTCTATGCAGTCGACCTGTTCTGACGAGTTCTCTCAATTTGCTCAAACCATGAAATCACTCTTGTCAAATTTCACGGAAATGTCGGCCGAGGTTAGGTCTTCTGTCGGTGAGATAAAGAAAAACTCAGCGTCCCAAGCTGAGAGTATCAGAACGATGGAAGCTGAGATTGCACGACTTAAGGCCGAAATGAGTGCGAGAGAAAAAAGTAAACTTCCGTCTCAACCCCTACCGAATCCTGGGCATTACAATGTAAATTCCGTCATAACGTTGAGATCGAGAAGAGTGCTGGATAACCATGTTGGGGAAGAAGTTGATGATATTGAGAATCCTATCAACACCCCGGCTGAGACCTTTCCTCACACACACAATTCTACGTCTGATTCTTGTTCTTCTACCCCACCGCCTTTTTGCGAGCCTATTCTCCATTTCCCTTTAGGCTCGACACCTCAGGCCACCTCTTCTAGCTCTTCACAGACGATCCCCACTCCACTTTTGGGATCTCGTCTACCCCCTCTTTCTTCTCCTATGATGGACCCGGCGCTCATTGCTAAAGTACCTTACCCGAACCGGTTAAGGGCTAACAAATCGAGTCCTCATATGGAGAAAATTATGGAAATGTTCAAACAGGTTAACATCAACATCCCTCTCCTAGATGCAATTCAACAAGTCCCCGCTTATGCGAAAATTCTTAAAGACTTGTGCACTAGGAAGAGGAAGACTCAAGTGCCGAAGAAGGTCTTCATATCCAACAACATTAGCACTGCTTTTATCCCTCAGCTACCAAAGAAACGTAAGGACCCAGGATGTCCTACGATATCGATTTCTATTGGGGGTAAAAACATCAACCGTGCTCTTTTAGACCTTAGCGCAAGTGTTAACCTACTTCCATACTCTGTCTATGAGCAGTTAGGGATTGGAGAGTTGAAACCTGCTCACTGCACTCTCCAAATGGCAGACCGTTCAATCACCAAACCTCGGGGTGAACTAGAGGATGTGTTGATAAAGGTCGGGGAATTTGTATTCCCTGTAGACTTCATTGTTCTCGATACACAGCCTGTAGCAAACCCCTGGAGCCAAATTCCGGTGATTTTGGGTCGACCATTCCTTGCCACTTCCAATGATGTCATCAACTGTAGAAATAGTTCAATGAACTTATCATTTGGAAATATGACCATTGAACTAAACATCTACAAAATTGGAAGTCAGCCATCAGAACCCTCTGCTCATATCCTTGATGTGTGCTCTGTCCCTGAGATTGCTCCCGAAAGTTGCAGTGTTGAGGAACTTTGCTTTACAGATCTCGACGATACTACCACATCACTGTTTAACCTGGCACATGATCTTAGTGAGGAAACCATTTTCACGCTTGAGTCTGCCACTCCTGACTCATCACCATCCGAGTCTGTATCTTTTACAGGCTATGAGCTTCTTTGTGACTCCGAAAATCACTCGATGATCCTACCTTCTATTATTTCTCCGCCAGTATTAGATCTCAAAATTTTACCTTCTCATCTTAAATATGCATATTTAGGTGAGAATGAATCTTTACCGGTTATCATTTCCACTTCTCTAGCATCAGAGCAAGAGAATGCACTCTTATCGGTATTGAGATCTAATAGGGAGGCGTTTGGTTGGACCATGGCGGACATCTGTTCACATTATAATATTGCAATTCATACGCCCCACTTTTATGCATTTTATAAGTAAACAGGTACTTTTGACGCTCGTTTGTTGCATGATACAGGATACAGGATCTCGGAGCAAATACAGTGAAAAAGACAAAGATGATACAGGAAATGGACTTTTGACCAACCAGCACACGGATCTTACTCAAGCCGAGACGAAAAACAAGTGAAATGGTCAAAAGATCCTTACAAGTTTCACTAAGGATCTGGAGAATACTAAGAAGCCAAACAGAGAAAAGAACAATGAAAATAGGAAGCCCAAGAGAAGACAAACCAATCACAGAAAGTTGGTGAGCCAAGCCCACCAAAGAGCCGCGGAACCGCGGCCAAAGGCATGTCTTTGCCGCGGAACCGCGGCCATATGGTGCCCGTGTCGGCACCGACTTCTTGTTTCGGTGTGTCGTTTCATATGTTGGGATTTTTAGGGGGCAAATCTGTAATTTCATGTCTACGAGAGTCTGTAACCCTAGCTTCAGTAATTGCTTATAAATTGTACTTAAGATCTGTAAAATGGCATGCCTCTTTTCAATCAATAAAAGTGAGATTTTTTGGAGAATTCAGAGCATCATCTTTTCTTGTAAGTTTTTAAATTCCTGCCTTAGTATAATTATTCTACTTGCCCTAGTTATCCATTGTTTGCTGTAGTTCACTAGTTAGCTATTTTTCATCTGTCGTAAGGTAACTCTTTAAAACATAAACATAAAAAATGTCTCGTTGTAATAATTCCCTAATGAGCGAGTAAAATCCTCGCTCGTTAGGGTTAGGAACAAGGGAGTGAGAGATGGATGTCTCTCACCTCCTTCAATGCCAACTTATTTTTAAAACGAAATCTTCATGCACGCATATATGATCCGCCCCCTACGGCACCCTACCTACAAGGTAACGGTGAACCGTAGTATAAAAGGCCGGACATATATGACGTCCATGAAGATCACATCAATTAATAGGAAAGGACGGACAAGGATCTAGAGGAAGGAACTTTGTTTCTTCCCGATCATCCTAATCCCTTTTGCTAATGATTGTTGTGATTTTTTCTAAAAAGCTTAAATCACGGCATTGAAAGAGGTGAAAACATTGATCTCAACACCCCTCTTCGACCTAACCCTAACGAGTCCTTTCATATCACATAAGTTCATCTTTAATTCAATCGACAAAAACCAAACAACAATTTGAATCAACTCGTTATAACACAAAAACAGAAACTAACACATCCCTGAGGATCGACCCGTATTCACCGGCTAGCTGCAAAGCGACGCCGTTTCTGATTACGGTAAACTACAATTTTTTGGATTAATCAAATGGCGCCGTTGCCGGGGATGGCGTAATTTTCTCGTTTTTGTATGATTTCGGGTTGATATAAAATTTTTTAAAAAAAATTATAAAAATCAGAAAATACAAAATACAAAAATTATCTTTTCATTATTTTTATCTGTTTGAAGGGTTTCTCTTTGGAATCTTGCAGGAACAGCAAAGACTTTTGGATCTGGAGTTTTACAGAAGGACAAAACAGAAAAGGGAACATAGGAACAGGGAGAGATTGAAAGCACAGAGCAGCACAATTTTTTTCAGAGCCTGATCTGCTCAACTGACCGCGTTTCCGCCGCCAAAGAGCCTCCAAAACCGCAGTTCCGCCGCTCTTTTGACACGTCAGCCCTTCAAAATTGCATGGTAAGCTCTCTATTTCTCCCCTCTGCAACCTCCATATCTCCACTGTAAAATTTTCTGCAGGTTTCTTTGCGCTAAAAAAAATTCTTCTTCCCCCTTCTAAATAACAGATTTGCTGCAGGTTTCTTTGCGCCGCGCTAAAATTGATTGCAAGTGAATTTTTGTTTTGCATATTTTAATTGGACTTAAGGGGCTATTTGACCAAACTCAGATTGGGTGGGGATTTCATCACCCTTCCGAGGATTCCAGAAAACACCTAAAGCATTTTGCATCGACAACAATTAATTAAAAAAAGACTAGACTCAGACCTAAGGACAGCGAGCTCAATAGGAAAAGGACTAGGGTAGGCATCGGCCGTTTATCCTAACTGACATTGCGGTGTCTAGGCTAGTGGTTATTAATTAGGCCCACTGTAGTGGTGGTTCCTTCCCACTTACCTGGCCGTACTTGTTCGTGAAGAGGCGGTTTGAGGTCCTATTTCTAGCCCTAGTTAGGAGCAGTCTAGTAGACCTAGGCGACCCTAGATCTAGGCCTGATTGTGCATGTGTGGTTGATACTGTTGTGTCACGAGTTTTTTTTCAAAAACCTCTTTGCAAAACTCCCACATAAAAAAAAAACAAATAAAACTTTTCAAAACTTGCAACTTGTCGCAAAAAGAAAACCTGCAAATTCACCACACCACTTTCCCTCACTGATGTTATCTTACCCCCACATTCTGTTTTTCTTTTTTCTGACTGCACTATCCCATTTAGTGTATGTCACTTTGGACTAGGGATACAGACGCCCGATTAGTCCGCGTTTCGTTGGTACCGACCAGCGAACCCTTCGACACCGAAGTCGAAAATCCGTCCACTTTCTTACCTTCACCTTCAACTTCTTTCACCGAAGGTATGTCGGGATTCAACCCCAACAATACCTTACCGACGGGAAGGATTCCACCTCCGTTAGGTGCGAATGACCCGAACCAGCCGCCTGTTGAAGCGCCCGCACGAGTTGCGCTCCAGGACCTCTTTTGCCCCATCCGCACTTCTTTACCCACCCGTCTTTCACCCCCACCGGCAAATGGGGACTATTTTGAGATTAAACCACATTTCATCAATATGCTGCCGAAATTTCATGGTTTGGAAACTGAAGACGCTTATATCTTTATTAATAAATTCCAAAATGTGTGCGCTATGATGAAAACGACCCAATTGAGTGATGACGCCATAAGGCTAAGGGTCATTCCTTTCACCTTATGTGACCTAGCCGAGAAGTGTCTATATAGCACCGCATCACATTCTATTAGAAATTGGGATGAGTTTGTGAAAGCTTTTCTAAAAAAGTTTTATCCTCACCATAAAACTGCCAGAATCCGCAATGAAATAATTCAATTCTCACAACTTCCTTCCGAACCATTCTGGAAGTGCTTCGAGAGATTCAAGGACCTATTAGTTCAATGCCCTCATCATGGGATAGAAAGTTGGCAACTTTGCCAAACATTATACGAGGGATTGAACTCGGCAACGAAACAGTTGCTAGAAACCATCTGTCAAGGTCATTTTCTCTCTAAGTCTAGTGATGAAGCGTGGCAGTTTCTCGAGGATCTTAGTGAGCAGACAATACAGTGGGAGAGTACCAAGACCACATCATCTTCTAGTGGTCAATCTAGGGCAGGCATACATCAAGTCGAGATGTCGATTGCCATGAAGGCCGAGATGGCCGCTCTTACGAAAAAGCTAGAAGCGATTGAGACCAAAATCTCATCGCCTTCTCCTGCCCCTGCTATGCCCCCACGAACTGTCTGTGCTTGTTGTGCGGATCCATCACACCTAACTGAAGAGTGTCCTTATAATGCATCCACTCAAGGACAGGATCAAGTCAATGCTGCATTTCAGCAACGACAAAGGAATGATCCGTACTCTTCGACATATAATCCAGGGTGGAGGAGTCACCCAAATTTCGCTTGGAACCAAAATCAACAATTCCAAGGAAATAATAATAATTTTCAAAGACCTTCTCCTCCACAACAACAACAAGCACCCTCGCAAACTCAATATCAACCGCAACAATTTCAACAACAACCTTACCCAAATCAGGTGAACAATTTTGTGCCGAACAATGCTTACCAGCCAAACAATTATGTTCAACCTAATAATGATAAGGTTAACTCGCTCGAAAGAAGTCTAGATGCGTTCCTTAAGCAATCTACACAGTCGACAGCAAGACTTGAGACTTCTATTCAAACTTTAGTGCAAAATAGTACCTCACACGATCAAAGTATCAAATCTATTGAGGCACAAATTGCACAACTCAATGCAGCTTTGAGCGAGCGCGAAAAAGGAAAACTCCCGTCTCAACCATTGCCCAACCCCGGTCATGCACATGCTGCACACAATCAGCAAAATCATAACGTAAATGCTGTGACCACGTTGAGCTCGGGAAAAGTGTTGCGAAACAATGTGGGCATTAACAATGATTCCCCTGCCGGTGGGCCTTCTTCATCTTCTTCACCATCTTCTTCTTCTTTAGAGCCTATTCTCTACCCTTCACATGGCTCTACCTCTTCTAGCTTGAACGGACCTAATTCTCACGACACGAACACATCTACACGGGGGGCCGTTCCAACTCGACAATCTGATCCGCAAAAGTTGGACTCAACCACCTTTCAAAATGTTCCTTTTCCTAATCGATTAAGATCCAATAAACCAACTCCTCAAATGGAGAAGATTGTCGAGTTGTTCAAACAGGTTAGCATAAATATCCCTCTTTTGGATGCAATTCAGCAAGTTCCTTCATATGCCAAAATTTTAAAGGACTTGTGCACCAAAAAGAGGAAGTCGCAAGTGCCAAAGAAAGTTTTTGTGGCTAGTGCTATTAGTGATGCTTTTGTAAATTCCCTTCCCCCAAAGCAAAAGGATCCCGGCTGTCCTACCATTTCGATAACAATTGGGGACAAGAACATCAATAGAGCACTATTAGATCTTGGCGCTAGCGTCAATTTGCTACCCTATTCTGTGTACGAGCAGTTGGGCGTTGGAGAGCTTAAGCCCACTCACTGTACTCTCCAAATGGCCGACCGGTCAATAACCCATCCTAGGGGAGAGCTGGAGGATGTGTTAATAAGAGTAGGGGATTTCATTTTCCCCGTTGACTTTATTGTGATGGACACACAACCTGTTGCTAACCCCCGAAACCAAATTCCGGTAATACTTGGTCAACCATTTCTGGCTACTTCCAACGCAGTGATCAATTGTCGTAACGGTTCAATGAACCTATCTTTCGGCAATATGACAATTGAGCTAAATATTTTCAAGTTGGGAAGTCAGCCTGCTGAGCCTAATGCTAGCGTACTCGACGTTTGCTCGATCAATGAGATCGCGGAGGAGGACTGTGAGTTCGAGAATTTTTTATTCGACCACAGCAATGTTAACGCCACTAGTGCGTTCCTCCTAGAATCCGACACAGCTTTCGCAGCGGATAACGATTTTGAATGTTTTACATTCGTCGACGACTTTGAAGATTCATCACCTGAATTGGAGTCTTTTGCTTTTGCGGATGAGTTAGTTGAACCATCCGACACTGTTGCGTACACTCGGTTCGAACCTTTGATGGAATCATTCGAGTTTGAAACAACTACCCCATTGTTACCATCTATTGTTTCACCTCCTAAACTCGAATTAAAGCTTTTGCCGACACACCTAAAATATGCTTATCTAGGTGATAATGAGACCTTACCTGTCATTATATCAGCCTCTCTAGCTCTTGAGCAAGAGAAGGCTCTTTTGATGGTCTTACATAATAATCGGCAAGCTTTCGGCTGGTCTATGGCGGACATTAAGGGGATTAGTCCCCTCATAGTCGAACATCATATACAGTTAATGGATGATGCCAAGCCAGCACGAGATCCACAAAGGCGCCTCAACCCCATCATGAAAGAGGCTGTTAAGAAGGAAATTGTCAAATGTCTGGATAGCGGTATCGTTTACCCTATCTCGGATAGCCAATGGGTGAGCCCAATCCACGTTGTGCTAAAGAAATCGGGCATTACGTTCATTACAAACGAGGCAAATGAGTCGATCCCCACTCGCACCCAAACTGGGTGGCGAGTCTGCATAGACTATAGGAAACTCAATGCCGCAACAAGGAAGGACCACTTTCCTTTACCTTTCATTGACCAAATGCTCGAGAGATTGGCAGGGCACGAGTTCTACTGCTTTCTCGATGGCTATTCCGGTTACAATCAAGTCCCCATCGCCAAAGACGTTCAACATAAGAAAACATTCACTTGTCCCTTTGGCACTTTTGCTTATCGTCGCATGCCCTTTGGGTTATGCAACGCACCCGCTACATTTCAGCGGTGTATGATGGGGATCTTTTCAGACATGGTTGAAAAGTTCTTGGAGATTTTTATGGATGATTTCTCCATCTTTGGCGACTCCTTCGACGAGTGTTTACGCCATCTTGATGCTGTTCTTACCCGCTGCAGGGATAAGAACCTAACATTGAATTGGGAGAAGTGCCATTTCATGGTGCGAGAGGGCATCGTCTTAGGACATGTCATCTCGCAAAATGGCATCGAGGTTGACAGGGCTAAAATCGAAGTGATTTCTAACCTACCTCCCCCAAAATGCGTCAAAGATATTAGAGCCTTCCTTGGCCACGCCGGTTTCTACAGACGGTTTATGAAGGACTTTAGCAAGATTGCTAGACCCTTGACTCTCTTACTGGCCAAGGACATGACCTTCGCTTTCGACTCCACGTGCACTGAAGCATTCGAGTCTTTAAAACATTCACTCATCACTGCGCCCATCCTCTCATCTCCCGACTGGACGCACCCTTTTGAAATCATGTGCGACGCATCAGACTTTGCTATTGGCGCTGTTCTTGGACAGCACATTAATAAGATGCCGCACGTGATTTATTATGCTAGCCGAACACTAAATGAGGCCCAACTTAATTACACAACAACAGAGAAAGAATTTTTAGCTGTTGTGTTTGCACTCGAAAAATTTCGGCCTTATTTAATCGGCTCTCCAGTCGTTGTTTATACTGGTCATTCGGCTCTTCGCCACCTTTTTGCGAAGAAGGATGCTAAGTCAAGGCTAATACGTTGGATCCTTTTATTGCAAGAGTTTGACCTTGTCATTAAGGACAAAAAGGGATGTGAAAACGTCGTAGCTGATCACCTATCACGACTTCCTTCTTCGCCCACGCTCGATCTTCCAATCACTGACGTTTTTCCCGACGAGCAACTCTTGACCGTTTCTTGCGAACCGTGGTTCGCCGATATTGTAAACTATTTTGCCACCGGCCTGATTCCTAATGATTGGTCGAAACAGGATAAGCTTCGATTTTTGTCCCAAGTAAAGCATTTTTACTGGGATGAACCCTATCTTTTTAAATAATGTTCCGACCAAATCATTCGTCGGTGTGTGCCCGAGAGTGAAGTCAAGAGCGTGCTGTCTTTCTGCCACGATCAAGCATGTGGCGGGCAGTTTGGCCCAAAGAAGACAGCCGAGAAAGTTTTGCAGTGTGGTTTCTATTGGCCACGACTCTTCAAGGATGCATTTGAATACTGCAAAACTTGCTCCCGGTGCCAACACTTGGGCCGGATTTCGCGGAGAAACGAAATGCCACTCCAACCCATTTTGGTAGTGGACATTTTTGATGTTTGGGGTATAGATTTCATGGGACCATTTCCTAACTCTTTTGGAAATGTGTATATTCTGTTGGCGGTTGACTACGTTTCTAAGTGGGTCGAGGCTGTGCCCAGCCGAACGAACGATAATAAAGTTGTCGTTCGATTCCTTAAAGAACACATATTTTCTCGATTTGGGCATCCTCGGGCGATAATAAGTAATAATGGTTCTCACTTCTGCAAGAGGACTTTCGAGTCCTTAATGCGTAAATACTCTATCACCCACAAATTGTCAACGCCATATCACCCCCAAACATGTGGGCAAGCTGAGGTTTCAAATCGGCAAATAAAGCAAATTTTGGAGAAAACGGTTTCCAAAAACCATAAGGGTTGGTCACTTAAACTGATAGATGCACTATGGGCTTTCCGTACTGCATATAAGACCGATCTTGGTATGTCTCCATACCGGCTTGTGTACGGGAAGGCTTGCCACCTCCCAGTGGAGATCGAGCATAAAGCATTTTGGGCTATCAAAGAGCTGAATTTGTCTTTAGGAGATGCGGGCAGCAACAGAAAGCTGCAATTGAATGAGTTGGAGGAGTTGAGGGATGAGTCATATGATAATGCCATAACTGCTAAAAACCGAGCCAAGGTGTTCCACGATAAACACCTTTTGCGAAAAACTTTTGAACCTGGTCAACGGGTTCTACTTTATGACACTCGGTTACATTTTCATCCCGGTAAGCTTAGGTCCAGATGGAGAGGACCTTTTGTAGTCCGCACCGTTTATCCGCACGGTGCGGTTGATCTTGAGAACCCTGAAGACGGTACCCTATTCAAGGTAAATGGGCATCGACTAAAGCCGTTCTTCACAGCGGATCCTTCGGAGGAGCTCCTGTTTTTGTTGGAGCCGATTTACACTGATTGATCTTCCTCCGCTTTCACCCCCAAACTTTGTTTCCCAATGACACTATTTCAAATAAGTTTGGGGGTGTGTATATCATTTGTATGTATATTTCCAAAATACCATAAAAAAAATAAAAAAAATAAATAATTTTTAGACCTAATTGCAAATTTGCAGATTACAAGCTGTTTTTACGAATAAAACTCTCGTCTTAAAGGGTGTTTTGTGTAAATAACCCTCCCATCCCCTATTTAAAGGAACTGAGCCCTCTGTTTGTTTACCCTAAAACATTTTCTTCTCATCAAACCCTAGCCGCCACCCCCAAGCCCCTGCTGAAAAATCTCGCCGCAAATCCACCAGAGCGCCGTGCTTCCGCCGCCGCTGCCGTCTCCCGCCGCGTTTCCGCCGCCGCTCTGAGTCGTCACCCCATGAATTTTTCAGGGGAGGTAAATCTGAACCCATACTCTCTGTTTCTGCTTATATTTTCTCTGTAAAATCGTGATGGCACACAAAATGCAGTATGAGAGGGATTTTTCCCCTGTTTTCGCACACGAGATTTACGGTTCATATTTCCCACATGAAATCGCACAAAGGGGCTGGAATTTCCTCCTCTATAATCATGGATCTGCATTTGCTCTCACTAACCTAGTTGCCCAATTTTACGAATCCATGGAAGATAATAGCCTAGACAACTTAGGTTACATTAAACTGAATTGGGGAAATAATGAAATTCACATCGATAGGGACATGATACACGAGGTTACACTCATACCACGTATACCTGCACATGAACACCCACTTCGCTTTGAAGATTATATGCCATTAATGGGTAATGACTGTGCACGAGAACCGCGTAAGGGGATCCAAGCACGGACCCTTTTCGCAAATGTTTTAACTGTGTGCCGGTGGGCACAAAACAATATTTTTGGAAGTTCTCACAACACGACCTTTTTTCACCCCATCGTTACATGTCGTCCACACTTTAATGACAAAAAATCCTAGGTTCGACATGTGCACGGTTTTGCTACATTCCTTAGGTACGGGGAAACGAGGGAGTGTATATCCATGTCCCATGCTTGTTACCCAACTCTGCCGTTATTTCCTCCCGGCCGAGGAATTTGACTCAATTATGATAGACAATGTCCCGGTTCGACCACTGTTAGAAGGCGTCTCGTCGTCCTACTCTAGACTTACGGATATTTGGACACGAACAGAACCGGCAGAGAATGTACCTGAACACACCCCTAGCTCGAGCTCGACTTCGAGTGGGGAAGAGCTAACTCCCCAGGAGCATGCGCGATTAATGCGAAGAACAGTGAGAAGAATAGACTCTTTGAGAGTTGAGTTTCGGGCAACTGCACGAGAACACGACCGTCGGTGGACGAAAATTGAGCGGGGGATCCAAACACTTTTGGCTAGAGGGAAGAGATCACGTTCACGCTCACGAGCGCGACGTGGGGCCGGGCAGTGAGGGCACTGCTTTGCTCAAGTTTGGGGGTATTAGAGGGTGATGTATATAGTTATCTTTCGCATTGCATATTGTATATATCTTTGTTTTCCTTTTGCATATTTAATTTCTGCATTGCATCTTTATATAAAGATCATAAAAATTTGAAAAATTTGAAAAATACAAAAAATAAAAAAATTTAGAAAACTAAAAACCCATAAAAATTGAGAAAATTTCAAAAAAAAAAATTATAAAAATTATTGTATTCAATTTTGGTTAATTGACTTGAGTCGATAAAACGGTTAACTAGATCTTAGACTTAGTAAATTAAAAACCCTAAAAATAACCTTGCTTAAAGTTTAACGGTAGAAAGTGTATGTCTTTGTAGGTTATTTAGGAATAGGCAAATTTTGGGTTCACTTCGTGGGTTAAGTCAAAACGAGGGAAGAGTATTAATGTTCTCGTTAAAGTATAAGTTCGAAAGATAGTTCCTAGCTTAAGTTTAGATTCTGAAAACATGTACCCTACAAAATGCACAATCACGCACCTTGAAACTTGGATTAGTAGAAGAGACCTTGAATTACTCTTGTCTAAAGTCCTTAGCACAATGAAAATAAAAAGAAAAAAAAAGGAGTGAATAAAAAAAATGGACACTGGTTTTTGTGATTACTTAGGGCTAGAAAATTAATTAGCGAGGGTGCTTCATCACCTAGTGCCTTAGACCAACTGGTTTGGGAGTCACTGCTAAAAGCCTTGGGTGTTGCAAAACTAGGAAATACACTTTAAAGGCCTAACGCATCTTGTAATCAGCTGTTGGTACCTTAAGAAGTATTAACGGTCGCATGAAGGACGTGTAAGCGAAAGTTAAGTGCTTTGGACAATGGACGAGAGTACGATTGCTTGATTTGAATTTCCAAGTGTAGGGGTGAAAATTACACACACGTGGGGATATGTGATTAGAGTTTAGATAAGAGAAAGGAATGTAAAATAAAACTTGTATCTTTAATAGAGTTGATAGAAATTCCTAAGTGGAGATGAAACTCTAGAAGAAAAACTTAAGAAATGCTGAATTCTAAGTAATTCTATAGAACATGTACAATTTTAAGTTACATAATAAGGAAGTGTGAAGAATATGGGTGGATAATTTGCGGGGCGACGATAATAGAATTCCTTGTTAGAAAAACTTAATTGGAAACAAAAGTCGAAAAACCAAGTTGATAGGATTTTGTGGGTGTAATCCGCTGAAAACCCTCAGGAGACAACACTCCTCATACTAGGGACACCTAGAGGTTTAACGGCTTGTTGCACGTGCTCAGTGCAATCGCGTTTCCCTGCGAAAGTGTGGCTAGTTTAGAATAAAATAATAAGTTTGCTCGAGGACGAGCAAAAAGGCAAGTTTGGCGGTATTTGTTCACATTATAATATTGCAATTCATACGCCCCACTTTTATGCATTTTATAAGTAAACAGGTACTTTTGACGCTCGTTTGTTGCATGATACAGGATACAGGATCTCGGAGAAAATACAGTGAAAAAGACAAAGATGATACAGGAAATGGATTTTTGACCAACCAGCACACGGATCTTACTCAAGCCGAGACGAAAAACAAGTGAAACGGTCAAAAGATCCTTACAAGTTTCACTAAGGATCTGGAGAATACTAAGATGCCCAACAGAGAAAAGAATAATGAAAATAGGAAGCCCAAGAGAAGACAAACCAATCACAGAAAGTTGGTGAGCTAAGCCCACCAAAGAGCCGCGGAACCGCGGCCATATGGTGCCCGTGTCGCCACCGACTTCTTGTGTCGGTGTGTCCTTTCATATGTTGGGAATTTTAGGGGGCAAATCTATAATTTGATGTCTACGAGAGTCTGTAACCCTAACTTCACTAGTTGCTTATAAATTGTACTCAAGATCTGTAAAATGGCATGCCTCTTTTCAATCAATAAAAGTGAGATTTGTTGGAGAATTCAGAGCATCATCTTTTCTTGTAAGTTTTTAAATTCCTGCCTTAGTATAATTATTCTACTTGCCCTAGTTATCCATTGTTTGCTGTAGTTCACTAGTTAGCTATTTTTCATCTGTCGTAAGGTAACTCTTTAAAACATAAACATAAAAAATGTCTCGTTGTAATAATTCCCTAATAAGCGAGTAAAATCCTCGCTCGTTAGGGTTAGGAACAAGGGAGTGAGTGAGAGATGGATGTCTCTCACCTCCATCAATGCCAACTTATTTTTAAAACGAAATCTTCATGCACGCATATATGATCCGCCCCCTACGGCACCCTACCTACAAGATAACGGTGAACCGTAGTATAAAAGGCCGGACATATATGACTTCCATGAAGATCACATCAATTAATAGGAAAGGACGGACAAGGATCTAGAGGAAGAAACTTTGTTTCCTCCCGATCATCCTAATCCCTTTTGCTAATGATTGTTGTGATTTTTTCTAAAAAGCTTAAATCACGGCATTGAGAGGTGAAAACATTGATCTCAACACCCCTACCTTCGACCTAACCCTAACGAGTCCTTTCAGATCACATAAGTTCATCTTTAATTCAATCGACAAAAACCAAACAACAATTTGAATCAACTCGTTATAACACAAAAACGGAAACTAACACATCCCTGCGGATCGACCCGTATTCACCGGCTAGCTGCAAAGCGACGCCGTTTCTGATTACGGTAAACTACAATTTTTTGGATTAATCAACATCAAAGGGATTAGTCCCTTGATTGTCGAACATCATATACACTTGATGGATGATGCCAGACCAACCCGAGAACAACAGAGACGGTTGAACCCCATCATGAAGGAAGCGGTGATGAAAGAGATTGTCAAATGCCTTGATAGTGGTATCATATACCCAATCTCCGATAGCCAATGGGTGAGTCCTATACATGTCGTCCCTAAGAAATCTGGCATCACTGTTATTACCAATGAGGCAAATGAGTTGATTCAGACACGCGCCCAAACAGGATGGCGTGTATGTATTGATTACAGAAAACTCAATGCCGCCACGAGAAAAGACCACTTTCCTCTACCTTTCATTGATCAAATGCTGGAACGTTTAGCTGGACGTGCGTATTATTGCTTTATCGACGGATACTCTGGCTATAATCAGGTCCCCATAGACAAAAAGGATCAAGATAAAACAACTTTTACATATCCTTTTGGTACCTTTGCTTATAGACGCATGCCCTTTGAGTTGTGCAATGCTCTCGCTACCTTTCAGCGGTGTATGATAGGGATATTCTCTGACATGGTAGAGAATTTTCTGGAGATCTTTATGGACGATTTCTCGATTTTCGAAGACTCTTTTTCCGACTGCCTATCGAATCTTGACGCTGTTATTACTCGTTGCAAAGAGAAGAACTTAACCTTGAACTGGGAAAATTGCCAATTCATGGTCCAAGAGGAAATTGTGCTTGGACATTTTATTTGACAGAAAGGCATTGAGGTTGACAGAGCTAAGATATATGTCATTCAAAATCTTCCTCATCCCAAAAGCGTCAAGAATATCCGACCATTTCTTGGCCATGCGGGCTTTTATAGGAGATTCATTAAGGATTTTAGCAAAATTGCTAGACCTTTAACTCTTCTCCTGGCCAAGGATACGACCTTCCACTTTGACTCGGACTGTGAGGCAGCTTTCGACTCACTTAAACACTCCCACACTTCATCCCCCGTTCTATCGTCTCCAAATTGGGACTACCCCTTTGAGCTGATGTGTGATGTATCCGATTTTGCAGTAGGTGCAGTCTCAGGACAGCATATTGATAAGATGCCACACGTGATCTATTATGCGAGTAAGACCCTGAATGATGCGCAAATCAATTATACAACTACTGAAAACGTGCTTTTGGCGGTTGTATTTGCATTGGAAAAATTCAGGCCTTACTTGATTGGCTCACCTATAGTTGTGTACACTGACCATTCCGCCCTAAAACATCTTTTGGCGAAGAAAGATGCAAAAGGTAGGCTAATACGTTGGATCCTTCTATTACAAGAGTTTGATCTTGTTATCAAAGATAAGAAAGGATGTGAAAACGTTGTAGACGACCATCTTTCACTCATCTCTTCTTCCCCTGTGACCCTGCCGATCAATGATTCGTTTCCAGACGAACAACTCTTGAGCATATCCAATGAACCTTGGTTCAGGAATATTGTGAACTATCTTGTCACGGGACTGATACCCAGCGATTGGTCAAAACAGGACAAATACCGTTTTCTATCCCAAGTAAAACACTTTTACTGGGATGATCCATATCTGTTTAAGTATTGTCCTGATTAGATCATTCGCCGGTGTGTCCCGAAAGAAGAGTTCAAGAGTGTTCTTTCTTTTTGTCATGATCAGGCCTGTGGGGGTCACTTCGGTCCTAAAAAGACGGTGGAGAAGGTTTTGCATTGTGGATTTTATTGGCCGACCTTATTCAAGGACGCATTTAAGTATTGCAAAACCTGTACACAATGTCAGTACACGGGTAGAATTTCCCGGAGAAATGAAATGCCTCAGCAACCCATCTTGGTTGTTGAAATTTTCGATGTTTGGGGCATTGATTTTATGGGTCCCTTTCCCAACTCTTTTGGGAATTTGTACATACTGCTAGCGGTTGATTACGTCTCGAAGTGGGTTGAAGCCATTCCATGTCGCACTAATGACAAGAAGGTTGTCATTAAGTTCTTAAAAGAAAACATCTTTTCGCGATTTGGACACCCACGCGCTATCATTAGCGACAACGGGACACATTTCTGCAACAGGTCTTTCGAGACTCTGATGCGGAAATACGGAATCAACCACAGACTTTCCACACCCTATCATCCCCAAACAAGCGGGCAGGCAGAGATTTCGAATAGACAGATCAAACTAATCCTGGAGAAGACTGTTGCTAAAAATAGAAAAGACTGGTCGACCAAACTGACGGATGCTCTTTGGGCATTCCGAACTGCATTTAAAACTGACCTAGGGATGTCTCCATATAGGATAGTGTTTGGGAAGGCATGTCATTTACCCGTCAAGATTGAGCATAAAGCATTGTGGGCTATTAAGGAAATAAATTTTGACCTAAACCAAGCCTGCAGCTTTCGGAAGCTGCAACTTAATGAGCTAAGCGAACTCCGCGATGAAGTTTATGATAACGCTGTGATCGTAAAGAATAGGACCAAGGTTTTTCACGATAAAAACATTTTGAGGAAAACATTTTCACCTGGTCAACAAGTCCTACTTTATGATTCACGACTACACCTTCACACGGGTAAGCTTCGATCTTGGTGGAAGGGACCTTTTGTTGTGCGGTCTGTATACCCGCACGGGGCAGTAGAGGTAGAAAATGTTAAAAACGACACATTTTTCAAAGTGAATGGACATAGACTAAAGCCGTATTTTTCCACTGACCCCACGGAGGAGCTCCTGTTCTTACAGGAGCCAGTTTATCTTGATTAAATTCTTCCGTCTCACCTCCATGTCCTGTATATTACTGCATCATCTTTTGAATGGAGGTGAGTGAAAAGAATAAGTTTGGGGGAGGATCTTCACTTATATATTTTGCCCCCACTAATAAATTCCTCCCAGGCTTACAGGTTTTGTAGATATAGCGGTTGGCAACAGTGAGGACACTGTTGAAAACAAGTTTGGGGGAGGCTTGTGCTTAGTTTTGCATCATGTGCATATCATTTGCATAAGCACAAAACATTTCTTTAAAAACCATAAAAATTTTAAAATTTTCAAAACCCATAAAAATTCTGTGTACAAATTTTTAGCTCATCATTTTTTTAAATAATTTTTCAAAACCTATAAAAATTTAAATAAATTTCAAAATCCATAAAAATTCAAAAAATTTCAAAACTCATAAAAATTTAAAATTTTCAAAATATAAAAATATTTAATATTTTTGATAATAAAAGATTAGATAGTGAACAATTACATCCATGAGATTAGAAGAATTTAAGAAAACCAAGAAAATTAGAAGTTTTCTTATACGAACTAGTAATAAGTAGTTATGAGCCGTTGTCCCAAGGGTTAGTAAGATGAAGGAAGTCACTAATCTGATGATAAAACTAAGTCTGAAAAATAGTTTCTATTCTGGAAAGCCAAACATTTTGAACGTTGATACCCTGCTATTCGCACTTACACACGTCTTAAAGCCCGGGATAGTAGAGGATACCTTGAAATGCTCTTGTCTTAAACCCGATGTATGAAGGAAAAAAAATGAATAAAATATAAAGTGGTGAGAAAAATGGACACTGGTTTTTGTTATTGCCGAGGGCAATAAAAAAAATATATAGCGAGGGTGCCTCTTCACCTAGTGCCCTAAGGCCAACTGGTCTCGGAGTCACTGCTATGCCTGAGGTGGTGCAAGACGAGGAAAATACACCAAATAAGCAAACACATAAGTAATCGGTCAGTTAGTACCTCAAGAAGTATTAACGGACGCATGAAAGTGTGTAAGCAAATTCATCTAAATATTCATTAATTAAAAAGTACTGAGGCTGATGGGCAAGAGTATGATAGCTTTAATTGAATTCTCCGGGTGTAGGGATGTCCTTTGCACACACGCAGAGTGATATGATCGATGTTTGGAAGAAAGATAGGAATGAAGAATAAGATGATGTTTTATTGAGAGAGGACGTGATTTCTGGCATCTTTTCATGACAATTAAGATAGGGCTCATGACAACCGAAAAGCTAGCTTAGTTGGAAACCCTAATTTTAAAGGCTTTTCTTTTACAATTCTTGTCTTTAAATGTAATATTCATGATCTTCCTTTTATTATTGGATTTTGTGGGTGCAATCTGCTGAAAACCCTCAGGAGACAACACTGCTTCTACTAGGAACACCTAGAGGTTTAAAGGCTTGTTGCACGTGCTCAGTGCAATCGTGTTGCCTACAAAAGTGTGCTAGTTAGTTTTTCTCATTCTTTATTTTCACCTTCTCTTTTTAATAAAACAGTTCGCTCGAGGCGATCGAAAATAAGTTTGGGGAAATTTGATCAGTCGAAAATACTGTATTTTTAACACGGCAATTTTCCTACCATTTGAACTCATATAGAAGTGTCGGTATTCATAATTGCACATATTACCAAATCAACTTTGAAATGCCAGATTGCATGTGTTAGACTTTTAAACCGCCACTTTAAGGGAAATTGACTATGTTTCATGGCATCACATCATCCTTGTATTGCGCAACTCTTGTCTTGGGGTCTAATGCAGAAAATTACAGAAGCAGAGCCCAAAATTGGGAAAAGAGCTGATAAAAGATACACTAACTCCATGATACAAGATCTGGTAGCAATACAGAAGGCCAAAGAGAATTTAACATATCATAAGATAGCCCAAATATCGGCCTAAAGCAGCAGAAGAAAAATAAAGCACCACGGCCCTTAATGGACCGCGGATCGGCGGCCCAAACCCCGTTGGCGCCGCGGATCCGCGGTGATGTGAAGAGATTAAAGCGCCCAATTTTGTCACGTGCCTATTTGTAACGGCCAAAGCTTCCAGAAGACCCCAGAAGCTCCACGTGGCGCATCAAGAAGGCTCGGCGTAACAAACTATTTCTAGAAGGCTCTCTTAACAAACTTTTGGAGGGAAATTCAAATCTTTTGCTAACTAACTTGTGGAAGGAAAATTCAAATTTCAATCCTAGATCTAGAATTTTGAGGTCTATATAAAGGAGCCTAGATCTAGGGTTCAAGGGGTTCAAGAATCACCATCATCTTCTACCCACAAGTTGAGTGACACAACTTGTGCCTCAAAAATCCAATTCAAAATCAAGATCAAGATCCCGAGATCAATTCAAGCAAGAAAGATTTTGACCTTTAGAAGCGACGCCGGATTTCAACGGAACAAGAGATCCACACCGATCCACGACTCAAGGAGCCGAGCGAAGCCGAAATCGACGATCTAGTTCCTTTCTTTTGTAAATTCAAGAGAGTTGTAACGAAATTTGTTGATAAATAAAGTTGAATTTTCTATATTCTTGCTTATCTTTTAATTCAAGCATAATGATTAGATCTCAATTTGTGATTGTGTTTGTGATCATGCTGTTTGAGTAATCTCCGCTCGTGTAGGAGTTGTGACGATCTTTAGATGATGATGATTTAGATATTTTTACAATTCTTAAATCCTATAATATTTGGAAATTCTAGTGAATCAAATGATTAATGACCTAATTTCGAGATGATGCTTTCTTGATCGTGTTTACTCGAAACTAGGGAACAACTATTGACCATTTGATTCTAGAATCTAGAATTTGAATGCGATCCAACGAAAAGACAAAGGATGAGTTGCGAAATCCCTAATTTCCTCGCAAGATCCTTAAACCTCGATGAATTTGCATCGTTCTAGTATCAATTCGTTAATGGATAAGAATGAGTAATCATTAGATCTCATCACATCTATAGATCCGATCTACTCCTATGAGCCATACTTCTAATCTTGATTGTTGGTTGGAAATTATCACACATCTCAATTCTTGTTTTTAATGTTTCTTTTAGATCTAGATTTTTCTTATTCTTGATCTTCAATTACAAATCATGAATTGTTTTCTTTTATTTCCCTTAAATTTTCAACTCATCTAATTCGAAAATTGAACGGATCTCACTTTCCCTGTGGACGATTCGCACTTACTAACGCGCTATATCCGACACCGTTATTGATTGCTGTCAAAATATTTTTGGTTGTGATTTATAAATACAATTTTCTAAAAAAACCGACACATCCTAAAAATCAATTCAATCAGAGCCCTTAGGATCTTGCTCGACTACCAGCGTTGTGATGGCAGTCAAACTAGTGAGGGCTGGGTAGTCTACAAGCACATCCTTTTTTAGGTCCCTAGTCGTAGGATTATCGAGACAGGGCATCGATACTCCGGAGTAGACTAGTGTGTACGCTTCTCATCCCAGTTGGGGAGATGGTCTGTCCCACAGCCATCAATACGTTGTACTGGAGATAGTATTCAGGTGCTCGTTGGGTTACGGGTACACCGGACAGGACTCGTAGGGAACTGTTGGTTGGTATTATACCCGTCGTCAGTTAACAGTTCCCAGGAGACATGAGTACAGCATAGTCCGCAGACTTGACACTGCTGCTTCACCTCGAGTGTGTTCCCACTTTTCTTAGATTGCTACCCTACCACGGCTCAAAGGAGTCGTGCAAACAGGTAGCAGTTGGGTGCAGTCCCGAAGTACTTGGAGGCAATGGCGGTTAGATAGGATTCATCTCTGCCGGTATTGGGAGTTGATATCGCGCTGTGTTTGGAGAGCCATTACGCAAAGTCCCTGGCTAGGGCAAGCGAGATTTACTGGTAGGATTTCCAGTAGTTTCTCAAGGTGTAATGGGCTTCGCTCCAACACGACTTATGTAAGTCTACGGTAGCGCCCCGGCCGTCTTTCAAACGCCAAAATGCGGAACAAAAACTTTTATAACTGGCGTTATCGCATACTATAACCCGGATCTGCCATTAACGCTAAACTAACAATCTACAAAGAGGGAAGAAAGGTTATACCGAACGATCCGAGTCCTTCATTTTTTAACCATCATCTTACGCTCCGTTGCGGCTGCTCCGATCTCGTCGATCTCCTATCTCCTCGTCCAGGTGGCACCACGTCATCGGATCTTTAAACGGGCTCCCGCCTCTGACTCGAGGCAACTCGGTAAAAGAGATGACCAAGAATGATGTAGAGAATGAGTAGAAGACTTTGTCTTGCTTCGTCCAAAGCCATGGATGAACGGTTAATGAAGTTGCCAATGGAATCGGGTGATGGAATGAAATGAGCTATGAAATTCCATACACCGAAACTATCATAATCTTTTAACCAAGTCAAGTGTGAGAGTGAGTGAGAGTGAGGGGAGGGGTCGACCATATAAGAGGAGGGGGTGATGGTAGGAGCAAGGGGGTTACCACAAGCAAAAGCTTCTCACAAAAATATCAAGAAGAAATATCTTAAGCTTTACAAAATGCATTAATGAAAATGGTGACACATAATAACTCCTCAACACTCATTTAATGCAAACCTTGAATCACTAACTTAGTCAACTTCCTAGAAGCTTCCTCTCATCATCTAGAAACTTCTAGAACCATGACTCACCCAAGAAAAGATAAATCCGCATTTAACCGAATGTTAAATACGGCTGATAGAAAACTGGAAACTGGCAACTTCCAAAAGTGATCCCGAAACGAATTTCAGGATAACCCCGTAACTCTATAAATATACACGTATTTGTATTACGACCGAATACAAATGCAACTGAGACAAAGATATTATATCTACTCTGTATAATACTCGGATCCGGCTTAAACCAAAGCCCACCAGTATTATCTGCCCGAAATATGACACGTGCGTAAACGCATGTGCATTTTCCAAACCCTGCCATAAAACCATACGGCCTCTACAACGTTTCGCCCGAACTTAGGGAACTATCTGTCGGGGACTCTAATGACTCGTCAGTACCCTGGCAGTGGGTTTAACCATAAGTCGTCAGCGGCACTAGCTGTGCGTAACGGCTGCCCATGTACTGACCTCAAGGGGGGCTGATGAGCGAACTCATCCAGAAACCCTACTGATCCTAACAGTGACAATGTATATACAGTCCGGTCCGTTCGTCTATGAGTATCGCATATCCAGCCTAGGGGGTAGTAACGTCAGACCCCCAATAGCTGTATAAGTCATGTCGGAGACAAGCCCTGAACACCCTGAGATACTACTGGAGTACCTACCAGTAAATCTCTCCTGCCTTGGCCAAGGACTTAGTGTAATGGCTTTCCTAGACACAGCACGATCTCACCCCCAATATTGGGAGAGACGAATCCCCTGCCGATCAGCTCACGTGCCTCCATGTGGCTCGGGACTGTTGGGTAACCATAGCACCTCATGAAGGGTTTGGAAGCATCACATGAACCAAATATGTAGTCTTTAGGGTGCTAAGCTAATGAACAAAGAATCGTTCCTAGAATCGATTAGGGTTTCAAAAAATTCATATCGACATATGAAAGAAATGCTAGGGTTTAAAGAGTACAACCTTTGTAGCTCCCTACGCTAGACTCCTCGGCTACTCGGGGTTTGAAAGAACTCCGCTTGAACTCCTTGACGTCACCGATGATCCACCCGGAGTTCGCTTTGTCCAAGCTTGCGACTTTTTCCGATCAAGTGAACGAAATCGAGTCAACACTCCAAACAAGTGGGCTAGGCTTGTGTAGAATGGTGTTGTGGTTCTCTTTCTCACTTCAAAATCCTAACTTGTTGATTATATAGCTCACTACAAAAATCTAGAGAGCTATGAAGGATGAGGAAGAAGATAACGGCAATATTAGAAGATGATAAGTTTTTTCTCATACTCAAGCAAAATGAAAATATATCAATATATATTTTAAAATCTATCATCTCAAACCATGGTTGAATCATTATTGTACTAGGGTTAAAACACAAAAGGAAACATAACCTAAGGTTAAGTGGTGGGTGAGAATGGTTAGGCCAAAAGAAGTGTGTAGAACAAATCAATAATGCACCTTTTCTTTCCTTTTATGTTTTAGTATAAATACAATAATAATTCATAAAAAATACCATGGTGTGAGTCTTATATTGCCACCATTTTCATATACATCCAACCATGATAAATGTATGTATGCATGTATGTATGTATACACATCCATATGTGCATGAAACTAGAAAGAAAGAAAAACATGCATGCATGCATACATCCATTCAACACAAGAAAGGAATTCAAGTGAGAAGCTAATGGTTAAATGATAAATCAACACTTGATTTATCAATCCGGCCATATCACATACGACCCCTACCAAAAGCATGCCGCCCGATCAATACACGGTATCCTATACGCGCATTTTAATCGGGTCCATGCGCATATCGCATATGCGCACCACAACGTTTCGCCTGGACTAGGAAACTCCATTGTGGGACTCCGAGACTCGTCAATACGCCGGTAGTGGGTGATGATCATATCAAGCACCCGCAAGCCGCAAGCGGTCAGCTAAAAGTAACGGCCACCCGGGTATTGAGCGATCAGAAGAGAACAAGCGAACCTGCTATAACTCCCGTCGAGCCGATCGGCGACACTTCCCGTACAGTCCGGTCTCCTCGTCTGATATGTCGCATATCAAGTCTAGGGGTGGTAAACGTCAGACCCCAATAACTGATAAGTCGTGCCGATGTGAGGGTCATAACGGGTCGAGAAATTACTGGTAACACTTACCAGCAAATCTCTGATCAGCCCTGGCCAGGGACTTCCCTGTTACGGCCAATCGAGCACAGCGCAACATCAACCCCCAATACCGGGAGAGACGAAACCCCTCCTATCGCTCATTGCCTCCATGTGACTCAGGACTGTACCTAAAAACCACCGTTTTGCACGCCCTCATGGACGTGGTAAGGTGGAGATCAAAGCACGGTGGGAATCACACAAGACTCTATGACGATCTCGGGTCTACAGACTAACCTGTACAAGTGTCACCTGAGAACTGCCATCTGACGTGAGGTATAATACCATCTGGGAATTCTCGGCGAGTCCGTCCAGTGTACCCAGTCTCCACTGAGCACCCGTACACCATCTATGATGTCAAACACCAATGGATATGGGATCATCCATCGCCCATCTCATGGGTCGAGAAGCATATACGCTAGTCTACACTGGTATATCTATGCCCCATCTCGATACACCCATGACTAGGGACCTTGAAAGATGTACTTATGGACTACCATGTCCCCACTAGTATGATCTGCATCATAGTCCAGGTAGTCAAGTACACATCCTAAGGGCTTTATCAACATGCAACTATAAGACAGTTTAAAGAGACTAGTATACATGTTAAGATAAAGTGCAACCAGATAGCATACTATCATATCGAGCAAGAAAGTCATCTCTATATATGTCCAAGCATCCAATATAATATACATCATCTGTACAATACTGGCCTCTAGGGCATACATACAACTAACAGGGACTGTACCCAAAAACTTCCTGTTTGCACGACTCCTTTGAGCCGTGGTATGGTAGAAATCAAAGCACAGTGGGAACTCACACGAGACAAATGACGACCTCAGGTCGATGAACTAACCTGTACACACGTCACCAGGGAACTGCTATCTGACGATATGTATAATACCAACTAGCAGGTTCCCGGCGAGTCCTGTCCGGTGTACTCAGAACCCAATGAGCACCTGTATAAATCTTACGTGATCCAACTGACACCAGTGGCTTATGAGACCGGCCACCGCCCCTCGTCGGGGTCTCGACTGTATACGCTAGTCTACTTCGGAGTATCGATGCCCTGTATCGAAACTCCCACGACTAGGGACCACAATTAAGGATATGCTTATAGACTACCCAACTCTCACTTATATGATCGCCCTCATACTGTTGGTAGTCAAGCAAGATTCTAAGGGCTCTATCAATGTGTAATCGTGATCAGTCACCTGAACCTATACACGACTGATAAAGGCAAACCAGATAGCATACTATCATCTCGAGTAAGACTGTCCTACCGGTATAGTGTGAGTGCACGGCGGCGCCCCGGCCTCCATCCCGAGGCCAAGTGCGGAAGCGATGGTTAACTTTAATTTTTCTTGAACCGGCACCACCGCGCCCAAAAAAAAACCCGGATCAAACCATTAACTAGTCCTAGCTAACTACAAGATGGGGAATAGAGATATACCGAGCGATCCGTGTCCTCCGGTCTTCTCGCCGTCGTCCTGATCTCCCGCGGAATGTCCGGTCTCCACATTGTCGCCGGAAGGGCACCATGTCGCCTGCTTCTTTTCCGGGCTCCCACCTCTATACCGAGGCAACTCGGGCATGAAGTTGGCGAGTCGACGTGCCCAAGATTTGCTGTAGAATAGTGTAGAGATGTATATCTCATTTGGGGTTTGTATGGAGTTGCCTTTTGAGATGGTGGAGGAATGGAGTTTTTTGGAGAGGGAGCTAAATGGATTTTGTGCAATACAAATGAACCAAAAACCCCACCCAAAAATTTGGGACAACCCCCTCTCTCCACTTTGGCCGGCCATGCTCATGGTGTAGGGTGAATCAAAATTCAAGAGAGAATAACAATAATACAAGGGAGAGTCAAATGAGATCAAGAGAAGAAATCATCACAAGGAAAGTCCAACACTCAACCAACCAATCACAACACCAAAAGGTCAAGCCATCATGAACCATCATGACTTAAGAAGTCAATGTGATGGTGGAACTATCATGATACAAGGATATGCAAAGACCCCCTCCACAAATGCTTATTTGCACAAATGCAAATAAGCCCTCCTCCACCAATCTTCGGCCATTGAAAGATACAAATGAAAATGGCCGAAACGGAAAGAAAACTGGCAAATCCAGAAAACTGGTCCCGTAATAAATTACAGGAAAACCCCGATACTGTGTATACACACCCGCATTTGTATTCCGACCAAATACAAATGCAATGAGACAAAATCTACACTGTACTATACTAGTATCCGGCATAAACCAAAGCCGGCTAGTATTATCCGTCCGATCCTGATCCGTGCAATACCGTACGTATCTGATCGAACCCTGCCATATCTCCATACGGCCTCTACAGCGTTTCGCCCGAAAACTTGAGCAACTGAATGTGGGGGACTATAAAGACTCGTCAACACCTTGGTTGTGGATTTAACCACTAGCACGTCAGAGGTATAAGCCAATACGTAACGGGCTACCAGGTATTGACCAAAAGGGACATCGATGAGCGAACTCATCCTGACACCCTACTGAGCCTGTCAGTGACAATATCCGTACAGTCCGGTCCGTTCGTCTATGAGCATCGCATGGCGGGCCTAGGGGGTTGGTAAAGTCAGACCCCCAAAAGCGGTACAAGTCATGTCGGAGTGTAGCCCAGAACACCCTGAGATACTACTGGAATACCTACCAGTAAATCTCCTTCCTCGGCCGAGGGCTTCGTGTAATGGCTCTCCTAGACACAGCGCGACCTCATCCCCAATACCGGGAGAGACGAACCCCTGACGATCCGCTCACTGCCTCCATGTGGCTCGAGACTGTACCCAACTAAAACCTGTTTGCACGTCTCCTTTGAGCGTGGTAGGGTAGTAATCAAAGTACTGTGGGAACTCACACGAGACAAATAACGATCCCCAGGTCGATGAACTAACCTGTACACATGTCACCAGGGAACTGCTATCTGACGTCAGGTATAAGACCAACTAGCATGTTCCCGGCGAGTCCTATCCGGTGTACTCATAACCCAATGAGCACCTGTATACATCTTAGGTGATCCAACTGACACCCATGGCTTGTGAGACCGGCCACCGCCCCTCGTCGGGGTCTCGACTGTATACACTAGTCTACTCTGGAGTATCGCTGCCCTGTCTCGAAACTCCCACGACTAGGGACCTTTTAAGGATGTGCTTATAGACCCAAGTTCCCACTTATATGATCGCCCTCATACTGCTGGTGGTCAAGAAAGAATCCTAGAGGCTCTATCAACATGTAATAGCGACATGTCAGGTCACCTAAAGCAGTACACGATGATAAAGATAAACCAGATAGCTTACTATCATCTCGAATAAGACTGTCCTACCGGGATAGGTCCTCCCTCAATCATTGCAATCACGTGCCTGCGATCCAATAATTGACTCTGAGGGCACTATCTCCAACAATCTCCCACTTGCACTCAAGGCTAATTATTGCGATGTCGCATACTCACAGCCCGTGTGATACCGAACACCCAACTCCTCTACTAGTCAGTCTCACAAAGCTCGTTTGCGAAACTATTGCGTTCGAGGAATAGCCTCAGCGAGTGGATCCGCTATGAAGTTTCTTTCTATGTCTCTCTTTATCTCATGTTCGCGGAGAAAGCCATCTCCCGAAATGAGCAATATCTGTCTTAGAAAGTGTCTGGACGTCTGATGGGACCTAGCTCATAAACGAACTCCAAATCCAAACTTCTTAGACTGTATCGTCAACTGAACTTAATCAGTATCATGCGCCATGCCTCCCTCAGTATTGCCTTGGATCACCTGTCCAAAATACTGCCCCTCGTCAGAAGGAAAAACTATAACTCTGACAACCTCCTTATCGCCCGGGTCACCTTGGAAGCCTGGAATGATAACTGTCTCCCGAATGAGGCTGTCGTTATCATATCCCTAGAACATCCACTTATGTTCTAAAACTGCTTCCGACTGTTTCTCTAGGATTGGATCAATGTCAACTTATTGCATCTAGTGCAAGAACAACATCTGGTGTGGTACTTGACATCTCATGATTGACTCAATTGCCTAAGCAAGTGATTTGCCAATCATGCACATCTCTCTCCCCTTTAGTCTGTAAGACACCTTTAGAGAGGGTGACTCTATCACCTGCAAGTACACCACCGTGCCAGGAGTCGTCCGTTCTAAATACTCTTAGAATGCTGTCTAAGTACCCTGAATTAGGAAACTACCCAAATCTATATCTAAAACCATAGATCTAGTAACCAGAATGTTTGATATAATATCCAAGTCCTGTGTGGAGAAACCACTGTGTGACGACCAAAGTATAATCGATCGTAGTATAGGAATATCACTTCCTACTCTGTGTATGGCATCCAAATTCCATGACATCACACCCTATTACCTTCTTAACTGATCCATCCCCTATTCTGATGAAGCCAAACCTATGACTGTCACATCAGAAATAGATGATCTATCTCCGCTACTCTGCTTTAGTCTATAAATAGTCATAAGCCACCTGTCCACCAATGCTTCCACCGCTCCCACTGACTACGACAACCCTCTGGCAGAGTCATATAAACGTACACTTCTAAAGCAAGTTTAGAACGATGCTATACGAATCCTCCTGCCGGTTCTCACAGTCTGGAACAACAGCAATGGCAAGTGTGGGTAAACAAGAACTTCCCTGTCACCGTCCTTGAGGGTACCGGACTACCTCTCGGGTGCCTGAAGTTACGCACCTTATCTGCGGAGTGGCCAATGGAATGTCAAACCAGATTGAATCTTTAGGTTCCTATCAAATCTTCAGTAATCGTTTGTGGTTCTGGAATCACTTCCAGTTCTACCATACTCCCACTACTGTTTTCTGAAAAAATCCATTTTTTTATTGAAACTGTGGCGAGTCAAGAACAATATCACTATTGATCTTCCAGATGGTAGAAAATCAACCCTCTTCATAGCCTGGGTCAACCCACAAACAGCCATTACAGAAACGTGCCTTGAGTTATCCAGAGTCTGGTTTTAATCATAAGTCGACAACTCCCCGTACCTTAACACCGTTAAGATATGAACTGTTCTATATCTAATATAGAACCAGAGGCACTGATTTAATTGAACCAGATTCAAATCATGCAGCTGTCTCCAGTGCATGTCAACTAAATGGAAAAAGGCAGATCAGCGTTACTCAATTTAGGAATGCTTCCAATTATGAGTAACCCGAAAGAGAAGCAAGTTCTCTTAATCACTACTATCAACTGAATACCATACTCAAGTATCTACATCTTCGATCAACTTGAAGAATCCCGATACTTGCAACATCTGGTTCTCTACTTTATCCATATAGCTATAACTTCTCAAAATTCGGACCCTGTGTTTCCACGAAACACCTGTCTAAAAACTAGAGAAGTCATAAGTAAACCGAATATAGTATGAGGACCAACCCCTCTGTCCTGATGGACTCTGGAAACATACAATACTCTGTATAAGTCCCTTGAGTCTGATAACTCATTCACTGTGTGTCGTAGGTTGAAAAACTGTACTTATGGTTAAGAAAAATTACACCGCTGTTTAATGCTCCTTACCTAACCATCCACTGATATAAGTAAATGTCACAGACATAATTTCAAAAAGATATGTCTCACTCTATAAAAATAGACATACAGATATATCAATTTGAAATTGGTGCATAACAGCGGATATTCAAAACCAAATATTTGCCGACCGGCAAACAACCCAGAGGACTTCCTCAAATATCACTGATTACAACGAATTCCGACATAATGAGGATGATCACCCAATTCCCAATAACTTACTCCCCCTCATCATCTGTAAAACCATACAGATGTGAGAATCATACCTGGTAAATACATACCCTGGAGCAAGTGTCTAACTGGGAAATCAGTTTTCCTTTAACAGTACACAGTGAAACTGAAACATTGAAATGTTTCGATGGGGTATCCCGGTATTCTTAGTAATGCCTCTTCCAGATTCATGACTATAACCGTATAATTATTTGCCACCTCTCCAAATCCCTTCATATGTCTTTAGACTTTACCTTCTGTACACCCCTTTAGGCCAAATGGTTTTCTTCCTTCCCTACCTTTCGGCACCAGCCTATGGTTTGGAAGAAGACTATCCAATAAGCATAATGGGTGTACTGTCCTAATCCTAAGAACACTCGCAATGCGAGAGAAGGTGAAGATAAAAGACAACAGAATAAACCTTATTCCTATTTCTCCTGAACCAGAATCCATCCCCGAACTGGAACAAGTTCCTTTCGAGTTCGTATATAACCATACGATGGAGTATCCAATAAACTGTGGATCTTCGTAGTGATATGGAGCGTCCTGGAGAAATACAAAGGTGAAGTGGGATTGGCGAAGAAATACTTGGTTTGGTCGTGAATAGCAGTCGCAATTTACTTTGCCCTCCTTCTAATCCCTTGATATGTCTTTACTTAATACCTTCTGCACACCATCATTATGCTAATTGGTTTTCTTTATTCCCTACCGGTCGGCACCTGCCTATGGTTTGGAAGAAGACTATCCAATTTGCGTAATAGGTGTACTATCTCCTAAACCAAGGAGTACTCACAACTTGAGAGAAGGCAAAAGGAAAAGACAACTGAATAATCCTATCCGTTTTCTCTAGAACCGGAAACCATCCTCGAATAAATCCCTTCGAGTTCGTATATAACCATACGATGGTTTTGTCCAATGGAAGTGGACGTTCGTAGTAATACGGGGTGTCCTGGAGAAAAGGGTAAAAGTAGGAGTGGCAATGAGGTTTGCAACTCTGACAATCCAAAAGGCAGTGTTAAGAAGGTTCGGTTAATTTTGGTCACTGAGTCATAGTCTTAGGGTCGGGTCAATGGTCGCTGCCGAAGAGAAAGAGAAAAGAAACACTCAGCGTTCACTCTAACCTAGATCAGAATGGTTACTAATTTATCTAATCTGGAAACCTACCACTGTACCGTCAAATTCTCCTCCAAATCTAAAAGAAGAATTAGTCGGGAACACCCGAGGAGTAAACCAACTCATCAGTGGGAATCGGGATCCAACTATCATCGCATGATAACGTGACGGAATCCGCTCACGGTATCACACTCCAGAAGGTATGCGCATATCTAGCAAGTTTCAGTTCTTTTGAAACTCCGGATATGGATTTTTGCCCCATGCTCTTATGACCGTGACTTTGGCCAACAAATCATAAGTCACATGTCAAGTTCTACCCGTCATTCTCCAGGTTAATTTGAGCCCACCCGTACAAGCCCTTGACTTTGGCCAACAAGGCTATACGACTGCCCCAAACCAACGCATCTATCTATGCTGTATATGAATACCCAACAGCTACCAAACACTGTGCCTTGACTTTGGCCAACAAACACAGCTTGAATACTATTGACCACCCATATGAAACGACGGAGGGCTACGAATGGTTTATGATGAAAACCTTTAACGTAATGAACTTGATATCGTTGAAGGAACGGATAGCTTTTTAAAAATATAGTGACGAAAACCTTTGCTAAAGAGGTCACTCCCGGTGAAGGGATCTCGGCTCTTTCCCCGTAGAATGTGGTGCAGGATATTCCAACTGAATACCACGGTGCAAAGCAAAAGTAACCGGCTATAGTGAAGTTATTGCCCTGACGCAAACTTCTGTCCAAGGGGTCACTCCCGGTGAAGGGATCTCGGCCCTTGCCTCGTCGACTGAGGAGCAGGATATTCCAACTGAATACCACGATGCAAAACAAAAGTGAACGTCCTTGTAATAACAGCTTTTTGAAAAAGTTACAACAACATCAGAATATGTTTGTTTTTAACTTGCATTGATCCGAATCAATGCAGTCCCATCAATTGATCACACCACAAAGAATGAAAATATACTGATGTACGTATATGCCATCCGCATTCGCCACTGGGTCCCGTCATTACCCGTTAGGTTAGCTAACTAACGACAGAGCGGGGACTGGACTAGTGCGGATGCAAAACATATACAACATCTACTAGTATATATATAAATATATTATATTTCGCTCAAGGCGTGATAAAATGCAACATCACAGAAATGTACAGCATCACAGAACAATACAGATATCTGGGATCCCCGGGTTTCACAGAGCCACTACTGAAACCCGACGTTCCCCTGGTCGTGTGGATAGCCTGTGCAATGAAAACCTAGACCCCTACGGGCGATGCAAGTTACCCGCCAAAACCTGAAGCGAGGCAATCCCCTTCAGCAATGTGAATGGACCACCCAGCACTTCACGGAATCCGGTAACTAGGGCACCCCTCCTGGGTCAACCTGTACTCCCTACGAGTGCGGCGAATAGCCCGCCAATTCTAGAGTGAGGCCCCTTCCGTCTCAATGCCATGAGATGCGAGCTTGTTGCCCTCTAGAACCCGGCTATCCGTGCACCCCTCCGCGGGGCAATCCTAGTACAGAAAGTAAAATATACATACAATGGGTACATCGACCGCAATCTGGTCGTGCCCCAAAATAATAATACAAACAGGCGGTGACGGCAGTCCACATGTCGGACGCTCGCCCCTCAATATCAAATGTACATAATACAACAAAACTGTACTACCACTGCAACCAGGCTATCCCCCATGACCGATCCGCAACATCACAGCAAAATCACAGAACATCAACGTGAAAATCACGTTCGCAAATCCATCTAACCGGGCTATAGCAGTTAGACAGGATTTACCGATCAAGTGACATTCACGGTCCCAGATATAATGTAAATACTGTGAACTAATGTGTTTAAAATATCCGATCGATCAAATTTTACCAAGTGGGCCCCAAGCACTACTGTAGCACATGAAGAAATTCTGGGCCCAAAAAGAATGTTCCAAAAGCCCTATTTTCAAGTCAGGAGGCCTCTGTAAAAAATTGGTGCACTGATCAGTCAAAACAGCGGCGGAACTGCGGCCCAAGCATGGGTTTGGCCGCGGTTCCGCGGTCGAATAATGAGATCTCGCGACCAAAATTTTACAGTAGGCTTATGCTTCCCTGCACAGTATTCTGAGACTACCTGAAAAAATTTTCGAGACAAAAAAATTTCGACAGAAAACTGTTGTTTTGAAAAACACGGTTTTGGAACAATTGTTCGATCGGAAATGCAAAACACATTAGACAAAGCTAGACTATGTTAATGGCGAGGCTCTGATACCACTGTAAGTCCACGGCGGCGCCCCGGCCTCCATCCCGGGGCCAAGTGCGGAAGCGATGGTTAACTTTAATTTTTCTAGAACCGGCACCACCGCGCACTAAAAAAAACCCGGATCGAACCATTAACTAGTCCTAGCTAACTACAAGATGGGGAAGAGAGATATACCGAGCGATCCGTGTCCTCCGGTCTTCTCGCCGTCGTCCCGATCTCCCACGGAATGTCCGGTCTCCACCTCGTTGCCGAAAGGGCACCACGTCGCCTGCTTCTTTTACGGGCTCCCACCTCTATACCGAGGCAACTCGGGCACGAAGTTGGCGAGTCGACGTGCCGAAGATTTGCTGTAGAATAGTGTAGAGATCTATATCTCTTTTGGGGTTTGTATGGAGTTGCCTTTTGAGATGGTGGAGGAATGGAGCTTTTTGGAGAGGGAGCTAAATGGATTTTGTGCAATACAAATGAAACAAAAACCCCACCCAAAAATTTGGGACAGCCCCCTCTCTCCTCTTTGGCCGGCCATGCTCATGGTGTCGGGTGAATCAAAATTCAAGAGAGAAGAACAATAATACAAGGGAGAGTCAAATGAGATCAAGGGAAGAAATCATCACAAGGAAAGTCCAACACTCAACCAACCAATCAAAACACCAAAAGGTCAAGCCATCATGAACCATCATGACCTAAGAAGTCAATGTGATGGTGGAACTATCATGATACAAGGATATGCAAAGAACCCCTCCACAAATGCTTATTTGCACAAATGCAAATAAGCCCTCCTCCACCAATCTTCGGCCATTGAAAGATACAAATGAGAATGGCCGAAACGGAAAGCAAACTGGCAACTCCAGAAAACTGGTCCCGTAATAAATTACAGGAAAACCCCGATACTGTGTATACACACTCGCATTTGTATTCCGACCGAATACAAATGCAATGAGACAAAATCTACACTGTACTATACTAGGATCCGGCTTATACCAAAGCCGGCTAGTATTATCCGTCCGATCCTGATCCGTGCAATACCGCACGTATCTGATCGAATCCTGCCATATCTCCATACGGCCTTTACAGCGTTTCGCCCGAAAACTTGAGCAACTGAATATGGGGGACTCTAAAGACTCGTCAACACCTTGGTTGTGGATTTAACCACTAGTACGTCAGAGGTATAAGCCAATACGTAACGGGCTACCAGGTATTGACCAAAAGGGACGTCGATGAGCGAACTCATCCTGACACCCTACTGAGCCTGTCAGTGACAATATCCGTACAGTCCGGTCCGTTCGTCTATGAGCATCGCATGGCGGGCCTAGGGGTTGGTAAAGTCAGACCCCCAAAAGCGGTACAAGTCGGGTCGGAGTGTAGCCCAGAACACCCTGAGATACTACTGGAATACCAACCAGTAAATCTCCTGCCTCGGCCGAGGGCTTTGTGTAATGGCTCTCCTAGACACAGCGCGACCTCAGCCCCAATACCGGGTGAGACGAACCCCTGACGATCCGCTCACTGCCTCCATGTGGTTCGGGACTGTACCCAACTAAAACCTGTTTGCACGTCTCCTTTGAGCGTGGTAGGGTAGTAATCAAAGTACAGTGGGAACTCACACGAGACAAATGACGATCCCTAGGTCGATGAACTAACCTGTACACATGTCACCAGGGAACTGCTATCTGACGTCAGGTATAAGACCAACTAGCATGTTCCCGGCGAGTCCTGTCCGGTGTACTCATAACCCAATGAGCAACTGTATACATCTTAGGTGATCCAACTGACACCAATGGCTTGTGAGACCGGCCACCGCCCCTCGTCGGGGTCTCGACTGTATACACTAGTCTACTCTGGAGTATCGATGCCCTGTCTCGAAACTCCTATGACTAGGGACCTTTTAAGGATGTGCTTATAGACCCCAGCTCCCACTTATATGATCGCCCTCATACTGCTGGTGGTCAAGCAAGTATCCTAGGGGCTCTATCAACGTGTAATAGCAACATGTCAGGTCACCTAAAGCAGTACACGATGATAAAGATAAACCAGATAGCATACTATCATCTCGAGTAAGACTGTCCTACCGGGATAGGTCCTCCCTCAATCATTGCAATCACGTGCCTTTGATCCAATAATTGACTCTGAGGGCACTATCTCCAACATATAGGTCCTCCTCAATCATTGCAATCACGTACCTGCGATCCAATAATTGACATTGAAGGCACTATATCCAACAATCTTCCACTTGCACTTAAGGCTAATTATTGCGATGTTGCGTACTCACAGCCCATGTGAAACCAACACCCAACTCCTCTACTAATCAGTTTCACAAAGCCCGTTTGTAAAACTATTATGTTCGAGACATAGTGTTGTCCTACCGAGAAATAGTACTCACAGCACTATGTCTCTCTTAATCTCAAGTTCGCGGAGAAAGCCATCTCCCGAATTGAGTAATACCTGTCTTAGAATATGTCTGGATATCTGATGGAACCTAGTTCATAAATGAACTCCAAATCCAAACTTCTTAGAGTGTATCGATAACTGAACCTAATCAGTATCCTGCAGCATGCCTCCCACAGTATCCTCTTGGACCACATGTCCATAATACTGTCCCTCTTCGTCAGAGCGAAAACTATAACTCTGACAATCACTCTGTGATCAATGTCACCTTTGAAGCCTGGAACGATAACCGTCTCCCGAAGAAGGCTGCCATCATCAAATCCGTAGAACATGCACTTATGTTCTAAAACTACTCCTTATGTTTCTCCAGGATTGGATTAATACAAACTTATTGCATCTAGTGCAAAAAACAACATTTGGTGTGGTACTTGACATATCATGATTGACTCAATTGCCTAACCAAGTGATCTGCCAATCATGCACATCCCTCTCCCCTTTAGTCTGTAAGACACCTTTAGAGAGCGTGACTCCATCACCTGCAGGTACACCACCATACAAGGAGTCCTCTATTCTAAAAACTATTAGAATACTGTCAAAGACCCACATTGGGAAACTACCCAAATCCAGATCTAAAACCATAGATGTAGAAACCAGAATGTCTGATATTATATCCATATCGTGTCTGGAGAAACAACTGTGTGACGACCAAAGTACAACCGATCGTAGTATAGGAATTTTACTTCCTACTATGTGTATGTCATCCAAAAACCAAGACATCACACCCTACTACCTTCTTAACAGATCCATCCCCTATTCTGATGAAGTCAAACCCAAGACTGTCACATAGAAATTAGATGATCAATCTCCGCTATAACTGCTCTAGTCAATAAATAGACATAAGCTACTTGCCTACTATGCTTCCGCTGCTCCCATTGACCACAACAACCCTCCTACTGGGTCTCATAGCCTGGAACAACAGTAGTGTCAAGTCTGGGTAGATAAAAACCTCCCTGTCACCGTCCTTAAGGCTACCGAAGTACCTCTCGGGTGTCTGAGTTTACCCACCATATCTGCGGAGTGGCTAATAGAATGTCAAACTTGATTGAATCTATTGGTCCTATTAAATTTTCCGTAATCGTTTGCGGTTCTTGAATCGCTTCCAGTTCTACCATACTCCCACTACTGTTTTCTGAAAAAATCCATTTTACTAAAACTGTGGCGAGTTAAGAACAATATCACTATTGATCTTCCAGATGGTAGAAAGTCAACCCTCGTCATAGCCTGGGCCAACCCACAAACAGCCATTACAGAAACGTGCCCTGAGTTATCCAGAGTCTGGTTTTAAGCATAAGCCGGACAACTCCCCGTACCTTAACATCGTTAAGATACGAACCATTCTATATCCAATATAGAAACTTTGGCACTTATTTAATTGGAACCAGATTCTAATCATGCAGCTGTCTCCAGTGCATATCAACTTTTAATGGAGAGAGGCTAATCTGCATTACTCAACTTAGGAATCCATCCATTTATGAGTAACCTGAAAGAGAAACAAGTTTCTCAAAAGCATTACTATCATCTGAATACCAATCACAAGTATCTACATCTTCGATCTCTTTGAAGAATCCCGATACTTGTGACATCTGGTTCTCTACTTTATTCTTATACCCACAACTTCTCAAAACTTTGACTTTTTATTTCTACGAAACACTTGTCTAAAAACTAGAGAAGTCATAAGTAAACAGAACATAGTACGAGGACCTACCCCTTTGTCCTGATGGATACTGGACAACATACAATACTCTGTATAAGTCCGCTTAGTTGAATAACTAAAAACCTATGCGTCGTAGGTTGAAAACTGTACCCAGGCGATTTCCTCAAATATCACAAATTACAACGAATTCCGATATAATGAGGATGATCACCTAATTCATGATAACTTCCTCCCACTCATCATCTGTAAAACCATACAGATATGAGAATGAAACCTGGTAAATACATACCCTGGAGTAAGTATCTAATCGGGAAAACAGTTTTCCATTAACAATGCACTGAAACATGAAAATGTTTCGTAGGGGTATCCTGGTATACATAGTAATGCCTCTTCCATAATCCAATTCATGACTCTAACCGTATATTTCTTTGCCATCTCTCCAAATCCCTTTATTTGTCTTTTAGTCGTTACCTTCTGTATACCATCGTTAGGCTAAATGGTTTTCTTCCTTCCCTACCATTCGGCACCAGCCTATGATTTGGAAGAAGACTATCTAGTAAGCATAATATGTGTACCCTCCTAAACCAAGGAGTACTCGCAACAGAGAGAAGGTGATGGTAAAAGACAACTGAATAATACCTTATTTTTAAAGGTGAAGTAGGAGTGGCGATGAAGTACACGGTTTGGTCGTGAATGATAACAGTCGCAACTTACTTTGCCCTCTTTCTAATCCCTTTATTTTGTCTTTACATATTACCTTCTGTACACCCTCCTTAGTCTAATTGGTTTTCTTCATTCCCTACCTTTCGGCACCTGCCTATGGTTTGGAAGAAGACTATCCAATAAGCGTAATAGGTGTACTCTCCTAAACCAAGGAGCCCTCGCAACCTGAGAGAATGTAATAATAAAAGACAACTGAATAAACCAATTATATTTCTCCTGAACCTGGATCCATCCTCGAAGAAGTCCCTTCGAGTTCGTATATAACCATACGATGGATCTATCCAATGGAAATGGATGTCCGTAGTAATACGGGGTGTTCTGAGAATTGCAAAGGGTAGAAGAAGGAGTGGCAATGACATATGCAACTCAGACAATCCAAAAGCCAGTATTTAAATAAGGTTTGGTCAACTTGGTCCCTGAGTCATAGTCTAGGGTCGGTCAAAGGTCGCTGCCAAAGAGAGAGAGAAAAGAAACACTCTGCATGCACTCTAACCTAGATCAGAATGGTTATCACTTTATCTAATCCGGAAACCTCCGACTGTACTGTCAAATTCTCCTCCAAACCTGAAAGAAGAATCATTCGGGATCACCCGAAGAGTAAACCAACTCATCAGTGGGAATCGGGATCCAACTCTCATCGCATGATAACGCGACGGAATCCACTCACGTTATCACACTCCAGAAGGTATGCGCATGCCTGGCAAGTTTCAGTTTCTTTAGAAACTCCCGATATGATTTTTACCCCATGTTCTTATAACCTTGACGAAAGCCAACAAATCATAAGTCACATGTCAAGTTCTGCCCGTCATTATCTTGTTAATTCGAACCCACCCGTACATACACTTGACGAAAGCCAACAAGGTAATACGACTGTCCCTAACCAACTCATCTATCTTTGCAACAAATGAATACCCCAGAAACTACCAAACACTATGCCTTGACGAAAGCCAACAAACATAGCTTGAATATTACTGACCATCCATAAGAAATGATGGAGGGCTACGGCTGGCTTTTGGCGAAAAACCATTAACGTAATGAACTTGGTCTCGTTGAAGGAACCTGATAACTTTTTATAAAAATATAGTGGCGAAAACCTTTTGCTAAAAAGGTCACTCCCGGTGATGGGATCTCGGCTCTTTCCTCGTGGAATGAGGTGCAGGATATTCCACTGAATACCGCGATGCAAAGTAACATGAAATCGACTATAATGAAGTTAATACCCTGACGCAAACTTCTGCCCAAGGGGTTAGTCCCGGTGAAGGGATATCGGCCCTTGCCCTGTCGAATGAGGTGCAGGATATTCGAACCGAATACCACTGTGCAAAACAAAAGGAAACATCTTTGTAATAACACTTTTTAAATTGTTCCAACAACATCCAAACAGGTTTGTTTTACTTTGCATTGATCAAAATCAACGCTGTCCCATCAATTAATCACACCAGAAAAGAACGAAAATAAAATATACGTATATGCCATCCGCATTCATCACTGGTTCCCGTCATCACCCGTTAGGTTACTTAACTAACGACAGAGCGGGGACTGAACTAGCGCGGGTGTAAAACATATACAATATCTAATAGTATATATACCAATATACAATAATCGCTCCAGGCGTGATAATATGCAACATTACAGAAAAGTAATAAGCATCACAGAACAATACAGATAATCTGGGATCCCCGGGTTTCACAGAGCCGCTGCTGAAACCCGACGTTCCCCTTTCGTGTGGATAGCCTGTGCAATGAAACCTAGACCCCTACGGGTGAGGCAAGTTACCCGCCAAAACCTGAAGCGAGGTAGCCCCCTACAGCAAAGTGAATGGACCACCCATCACTTCACGGAATCCGGTAACATGAGCACCCCTCCTTGGGACAATCTGTACCCCGTACGAGTGCGGCGAATAGTCTGCCAATTCTAGAGTGAGGCCCCTCTGCCTCTCAAAGCCATGAGATGCGGACCCGTTGCCCTCCAGAACTCGGCTATCCATGCACTCCGTCGCGGGGTAAAACCTAGTACAGAAATGAAAAATATGTACAACGGGTACATCGACCTCAACCCAGTCGTGTCCCAAAAGAATATTATACAACAGGCAGTGACGGCAGTTCACATGTTGGACGCTCGCCCCGCAATATCAAATGTACAAATAAACTCAAACAACATTACCATTGAACACTGCTATCCACCATGACAAATCCGCAATATCATAGCACAACACAGAACATCAACGAGAATGTCACGTTCGCAAACCCGTCTAAAAGAACTATAGCAATCAGACGCGGTTTACCGATCAAATGACAATCACGGTCGGAGATATAATGCAAGTACTGTAAACTGACACGTTTAAATTTTGATCGACTAAATATCACGAAGTGGGCCCCATGAACATCTGCTGCACAGTAACAAAATCTGGGAACAAAAGATATATACCTAAAACCCCAATTTCCAGAGAATAAGTCACTGTGCAAATTTGGAGCAATGACCATACAGAATGGCCGCGGATGCGCGGTTAAACCCTAGGTTTGATCGCGATTCCGCGGCTGTCTTGTTGAGTCACGTGCCCAAATTTGTACGATGTGCTTAGAAAACCCTGCACAACTTTCTGTGATATGCAAAATAATTTTAGGACTTGATTTAGAATCGACAGAAACTGTGAATGGAAATATAGCAGTTTTTGATATTCGGTCCGATCGATGTTTTAAACACGTTAGCACAAGTTAGTAAAGCCTAATGCCGTGGCTCTGATACCATATAAGTCTACGGTAGCGCCCCGGCCGCCTTTCAGACGCCAAAATGCAGAACAAAAACTTTTATAACTGGCGCTATCGCATACTATAACCCGGAAATGCCATTAACGCTAAACTAACAATCTACAAAGAGGGAAGAAAGGTTATACCGAACGATCCCAGTCCTTCATTCTTTATCCATCATCCTACGCTTCGTTGCGGCTGCTCCGATCTCGTCGATCTCCTATCTCCTCGTCCAGGTGGCACCACATCATCGGGTCTTTAAACGGGCTCCCGCCACTGACTCAAGGCAACTCGGTCATCAAGTTTGCTAAAAGAGATGACCAAGAATGATGTAGAGAATGAGTAGAAGACTTTGTCTCACTTCGTCCAAAGCCATGGACGAACGGTTAATGAAGTTGCCATTAGAATCGGGTGATGGAATGAAATGAGCTATGAAATTCCACACACCGAAACTATCATAATCTTTTAACCAAGTCAAGTGTGAGAGTGAGTGAGAGTGAGGGGAGGGTCCGGCCATATAAGAGGAGGGGGGTGATCGTAGGAGAAAGGGGGTGACCACAAGCAAAAGCTTCTCACAAAAATATCAAGAAGAAATATCTTAAGCTTTACAAAATGCATTAATGAAAATGGTGACACATAATAACACCTCAACACTCCTTTAATGCAAACCATGAATCACTAACTTAGTCATTATCCAAGAAGCTTCCTCTCATCATCTAGAAACTTCTAGAACCATGACTCACCCAAGAAAAGATAAATCCACATTTAACCGAATGTTAAATACGGCTGATAGAAAACTGAAAACCGGCAACTTCCAAAAGTGATCTCGAAACGAATTTCAGCATAACCCCATAACTGTATAAATATACCCGCATTTGTATTACGACCGAATACAAATGCAACTGAGACAAAGATATTATATCTACCCTGTATAATACTCGGATTCGGCTTAAACCAAAGCCCACAAGTATTATCTGACGACTTATGGTTAAACACACGTGCATTTTCCGAAACCTGCCATAAAACCATACGGCCTCTACAACGTTTCGCCCGAACTTAGGAAACTATCTGTTGGGGACTCTAATGACTCGTCAGTACCCTGGCAGTGGGTTTAACCACAAGTCGTCAGCGGCACTAGCTGTGCGTAACGGCTGCCAATGTACTGACCTCAAGGGAGGCTGTTGAGCGAACTCATCCAGAAACCCTACTGAGCCTAACAGTGACAATGTATACACAGTCCGGTCCGTTCGTCTATGAGTATCGCATATCCGGCCTAGGGGGCTAGTAACGTCAGACCCCAAATAGCTGTATAAGTCGTGTCGGAGACAAGCCCTGAACACCCTGAGATACTACTGGAGTACCTACCAGTAAATCTCACTTGCCTTGGCCAAGGACTTGGTGTAATAGCTTTCCTAGACACAGCACGATCTCACCCCCAATACCGGGAGAGACGAATCCCCTGCCGATCAGCTCACAGGCCTCCATGTGGCTCGGGACTGTACCCAAAAACTACTTGTTTGCATGACTCCTTTGAGCCGTGGTAGGGTAGAAATCAAAGCACAGTGGGAACTCATACGAGACAAATGATGACCTCAGGTCGATGAACTAACCTGTACACATGTCACCCGGGAACTGCTATCTAACGATATGTATAATACCAAATAGCAGGTTCCTGGCAGGTCTTGTCCGATGTACTCATAACCCAATGAGCACCTGTATACATCTTAGGTGATCCAACTGACACCAGTGGCTTATGAGACCGGCCATCGCCCCTCGTCGGGGTCTCGACTGTATACACAAGTCTACTCCGGAGTATCGATGCCCTGTCTCAAAACTCCCACGACTAGGGACCACAATTAAGGATATGCTTATAGACTACCCAACTCTCACTTATATGATCGCCCTCATACTGTTGGTAGTCAAGCAAGATCCTAAGGGCTCTATCAACGTGTAATCGTGATCAGTCACCTGAACCTATACACGACTGATAAAGGCAAACCAGATAGCATATTATCATCTCGAGTAAGACTGTCCTGCCGGTATAAGTCATCCTCAATCATTGCAATCACGTAACTGCGATCCAATAATTGACTTTGAGGGCACTATATCCAACAATCTCCCACTTGCACTTAAGGCTAATTATTGCGATGTCGCGTACTCACAGCCCGTTTGAAACCAACACCCAACTCCTCAACTAATCAGTTTTATAAAGCCCGTTAGTAAAACTATTGTGTTCGAGAAATAGCCTCAGTGAGTGGATCCGCCCGGATGTTTCTTTCTATGTCTCTCTTAATCTCAAGTTCGCGGAGAAAGTCCTCACCCGAATTGAGTAATACCTGTCTTAGAATATGTCTGGATATCTGATGGGACCTAGTTCATAAATGAACTCCAAATCCAAACTTCTTAGACTGTACCGATAACTGAACCTAATCGGTATCCTGCAGCATGCCTCCCACAGTATCGTCTTGGAGCACCTGTCCATAATACTGTCCCTCTTCGTCAGAGGGAAAACTATAACTCTGACAATCACTCTGTCATCAATTTCACCTTTGAAGCCAGCAATGATAATCGTCTCCCGAAGAAGGCTGCCGTCATCAAATCCGTAGAACATGCACTTATGTTCTAAAACTACTTCCTTATGTTTCTCCAGGATTGGATTAATACAAACTTATTGCATCTAGTGGAAAAAACAACATTTGGTGAGGTACTTCACATATCATGATTGACTCAATTGCCTAAGCAAGTGATCTGCCAATCATGCACATCCCTCTCCCCTTTAGTCTGTAAGACACCTTTAGAGAGGGTGACTCCATCACATGCAGGTACACCACCATGCCAGGTGTCCTCTATACTAAAAACCATTGGAATACTGTCAAAGTATCCACATTGGGAAACTACCCAAATCCAGATCTAAAACAATAGATCTAGAAACCAGAATGTCTGATATTATATCCATATCCTGTCTGGAGAAACAACTGTGTGACGACCAAAGTACAACCGATCGTAGTATAGGAATTTTACTTCCTACTATGTGTATGTCATCCAAAAAATAAGACATCAACCCTACTACCTTCTTAACAGATCCATCGCCTATTCGGATGAAGTCAAACCCATGCCTGTCACATCAAAACTAGACGATCAATCTCCTCTATAACTGCTCTAGTCTATAAATAGACATAAGCTACTTGACCACTATGTTTCCGCTGCTCCTACTGACCACAACAACCCTCCTACCAGGTCTCATAGCCTGGAACAACAGTAGTGTCAGGTATGGGTAGATAAAAACCTCCCTGTCACCGTCCTTGAGGCTACCGGAGTACCTCTCGGGTGTCTGAGGTTACCCACCATACCTGTGGAGTGGCCAATGGAATGTCAAACCTGATTGAATCTATTGGTCCTATTAAATTTTCCGTAATCGTTTGCGGTTCTGGAATCGCTTCCAGTTCTACCATACTCCCACTACTGTTTTCTGAAAAAATCCATTTTACTAAAACTGTGGCGAGTTAAGAACAATATCATTATTGATCTTCCAGATGGTAGAAAGTCAACCCTCGTCATAGCCTAGGCCAACCCACAAACAGCCATTACAGAAACGTGCCCTGAGTTATCCAGAGTCTGGTTTTAAGCATAAGCCGGACAACTCCCCGTACCATAACATCATTAAGATATGAACCATTCTATATCCAATATAGAAACTTTGGCACTTATTTAATTGGAACCAGATTCTAATCATGCATCTGTCTCCAGTGCATATCAATTTTTAACGGAGAGAGGCTAATCAGCATTACTCAACTTAGGAATCCATCCATTTATGAGTAACCTGAAACAGAAACATGTTTCTCAAAACCATTACTATCATCTGAATACCAATCACAAGTATCTACATCTTCGATCTCTTTGAAGAATCCCGATACTTGTGACATCTGGTTCTCTACTTTATTCTTATACCCACAACTTCTCAAAACTTAGACCTTGTATTTCTACGAAACACTTGTCTAAAAACTAGAGAAGTCATAAGTAAACAAAACATAGTACCAGGACCTACCCATTTGTCCTGATGGACACTGGACAACATACAATACTCTGTATAAGTCCGCTGAGTTGAATAACTCAAAAGATGTGCGTCGTAGGTTGAAAACTGTACCCAGGCGATTTCCTCAAATATCACCAATTACAACGAATTCCGATATAATGAGGATGATCACCTAATTCCCAATAACTTCCTCCCACTCATCATCTGTAAAACCATACAGATATGAGAATGAAACCTGGTAAATACATACCCTGGAGTAAGTATCTAATCGGGAAAACAGTTTTCCATTTACAATGCACTGAAACATGAAAATGTTTCGTAGGGGTATCCTGGTATACATAGTAATGCCTCTTCCATAATCCAATTCATGACTCTAACCGTATATTTCTTTGCCATCTCTCCAAATCCCGTTATTTGTCTTTTAGTCGTTACCTTCTGTATACCATCGTTAGGCTAAATGGTTTTCTTCCTTACCTACCGTTCGGCACCAGCCTATGGTTTGGAAGAAGACTATCCAGTAAACATAATAGGTGTACCCTCCTAAACCAAGGAGTACTCGCAACAGAGAGAAGGTGATGATAAAAAACAACTGAATAATACCTTATTTTTAAAGTTGAAATAGGAGTGGCGATGAAGTACGCGGTTTGGTCGTGAATGATAACAGTCGCAACTTACTTTGCCCTCTTTCTAATCCCTTTATTTTGTCTTTATATATTACCTTCTATACACCCTCCTTGGGCTAATTGGTTTTCTTCATTCCCTACCTTTCGGCACCTGCCTATGGTTTGGAAGAAGACTATCCAATAAGCATAATAGGTGTACTCTCCTAAACCAAGGAGCCCTCGCAACCTAAGAGAAGGTGATAATAAAAGACAACTGAATAAACCAATTCTATTTCTCCTGAACCTGGATCCATCCTCGAAGAAGTCCCTTTGAGTTCGTATATAACCATACGATGGATCTATCCAATGGAAGTGAATGTCCGTAGTAATACGGGGTGTTCTGAGAAATGCAAAGGGTAGAAGAAGGAGTGGTAATGACTTATGCAACTCAGACAATCCAAAAGCTAGTATTTTAAGAAAGTTCGGTCAGCTTGGTACCTGAGTCATAGTCTAGGGTCGGTCAAAGGTCGCTGCCAAAGAGAGAGAGAAAAGAAACACTCTGCATGCACTCTAACCTAGATCAGAATGGTTATCACTTTATCTAATCCGGAAACCTCCCACTGTATAGTCAAATTCTCCTACAAACCTGAAAGAAGAATCAATCGGGATCACCCGAAGAGTAAACCAACTCATCAGTGGGAATCGGGATCTAACTCTCATCGCATGATAACGTGACGGAATCCACTCAAGTTATCACACTCCAGAAGGTTTGCGCATGCCTGGCAAGTTTCAGTTTCTTTAGAAACTCCCGATATGATTTTTACCCTATGTTCTTATGACCTTGACGAAAGCCAACAAATCATAATTCACATGTCAAGTTCTGCCCGTCATTATCTTGTTAATTCGAACCCACCCGTACATACCCTTGACGAAAGCCAACAAGGTAATACGACTGTCCCAAACCAACTCATCTATCTATGCAACAAATGAATACCCCAGAAACTACCAAACATTATGCCTTGACGAAAGCCAACAAACATAGCTTGAATATTACTGACCATCCATAAGAAATGATGGAGGGCTACGGCTGGTTTTTGGCGAAAAACCTTTAACCTAATGAAATTGATCTCGTTGAAGGAACCTGATAGCTTTTTATAAAAATATAGTGGCGAAAACCTTTTGCTAAAGAGGTCACTCCCGTTGAGGGTATCTTGGCTCTTTCCTCGTGGAATGAGGTGCAGGATATTCCACTGAATACCGCGATGCAAAGCAACATGTAATCGACTATAGTGAAGTTATTAGCCTGACGAAAACTTCTGCCCAAGGGCTCAGTCCCGGTGAAGGGATATCGGCCCTTGCCCCATCGAATGAGGTGCAGGATATTCCAACCGAATACCACTGTGCAAAACAAAAGGAAATATCTTTGTAATAACACTTTTAAAATTGTTCCAACAACATCCAAACAGGTTTGTTTTACTTTGCATTGATGAAAATCAACGCAGTCCCATCAATTAATCACTCTAGAAAAGAACAAAAATAAAATATACGTATATGCCATCCGCATTCGTCACTGGGTCCAGTCATCACCCATTAGGTTACATAACTAACGACAAAGCGGGGACTGAACTAGCACGGGTGTAAAACATATACAACATCTAATAGTATATATACCAATATACAATAATCGCTCCAGGCGTGATAATATGCAACATTACAGAAAAGTACTAAGCATCACAGAACAATACAGATAATCTGGGATCCCCGGGTTTCACAGAGCCGCTGCTGAAACCCGGCGTTCCCCTCTCGTGTGGATAGCCTGTGCAATGAAACCTAGACCCCTACGGGTGCGGCAAGTTACCCGCCAAAACCTGAAGCGAGGCAGCCCCTTACAGCAAAATGAATGGACCACCTTTCACTTCACGGAATCCGGTAACATGAGCACCCCTTCTTGGGTCAACCTGTACACCCTACGAGTACGGCGAATAGTCTGCCAATTCTAGAGTGAGGCCCCTCTGCCTCTCAAAACCATGAGATGCGGACCCGTTGCCCTCCAGAACTCGGCTATCCGTGCACTCCGTCGCAGGGTAAAACCTAGTACAGAAATGAAAAATATGTACAACGGGTACATCTACCTCAACCCGGTCGTGTCGCAAAAGAATATTATACAACAGGCAGTGACGGCAGTCCACATGTTGGACGCTCGCCCAGCAATATCAAATATACAAATAAACTCAAACTGCACTACTATTGCACACTGCTATCCACCACGACAAATCCGCAACATCACAGCACAACACAGAACATCAACGCGAATGTCACGTTCGCAAACCCGTCTAAAAGAACTATAGCAATCAGACGCGGTTTATCGATCAAATGACATTCACGGTCGGTGATATAATGTAAGTACTGTAAACTGACACGTTTAAATTTCGATCGACTAAATATCACGAAGTGGGCCCTATGAACATCTACTGCACAGTAACAAAATCTGGGCCCAAAAGATATATACCAAAAACCCCCAATTTCCAGAGAATAAGTCTGTGTGCAAATTTGGAGCAATGACCATACAGAATGGCCGCGGATGCGTTGTCAAACCCTAGGTTTGACCGCGATTCCACGGCTGTCTTGTTGAGTCACGTGCCCAAATTTGTACGATGTGCTTAGAAAACCCTGCACAACTTTCTGTGATATGCAAAATAATTTTAGGACTTGATTTAAAATCGACAGAAACTGTGAATGGAAATATAGCAGTTTTTGATATTCGGTCCGATCAATGTTTTAAACGCGTTAGCACAAGTTAGTAAAGCTTAATGGCGTGGCTCTGATACCATGTAAGTCTACGGTAGCGCCCCGGCCGTCTTTCAGACGCCAAAATGCTGAACAAAAACTTTTATAACTGGCGCTATCGCATACTATAACCCGGATATGCCATTAACACTAAACTAACAATCTACAAAGAGGGAACAAAGGTTATACCGAACGATCCCAGTCCTTCATTCTTTATCCATCATCCTACGCTCCGTTGCGGCTGCTTCGATCTCTTCGATCTCCTATCTCCTCGTCCAGGTGGCACCACGTCATCGGGTCTTTAAACGGGCTCCCGCCTCTGACTCGAGGCAACTCGGTCATCAAGTTTGCTAAAAGAGATGACCAAGAATGATGTAGAGATTGAGTAGAAAACTTTGTCTCACTTCGTCCAAAGCCATGGACGAACGGTTAATGAAGTTGCCATTGGAATCGGGTGATGGAATGAAATGAGCTATGAAATTCCACACACCGAAACTATCATAATCTTTTAACCTAGTCAAGTGTAAGAGTGAGTGAGAGTGAGGGGAGGGGCCGGCCTTATAAGAGGAGGGGGATGATGGTAGGAGCAAGGGGGGTGACCACAAGCAAAAGCTTCTCACAAAAATATCAAGAAGAAATATCTTAAGCTTTACAAAAGCATTAATGAAAATGGTGACACATAATAACACCTCAACACTCATTTAATGCAAACCATGAATCACTAACTTAGTCACCTTCCAAGAAGCTTCCTCTCATCATCTAGAAACTTCTAGAACAATGACTCACCCAAGAAAAGATAAATCCGCATTTAACCGAATGTTAAATACGGCTGATAGAAAACTGGAAACTGGCAACTTCTAAAAGTGATCCCGAAACGAATTTCAGGATAACCCCGTAACTCTATAAATATACCCGCATATGTATTACGACCGAATACAAATTCAACTGAGACAAAGATATTATATCTACTCTGTATAATACTCGGATCCGGCTTAAACCAAAGCCCACCGGTATTATCTGCCCGAAATATGACACGTGCGTAAACGCACGTGCATTTTCCGAACCCTGCCATAAAACCATACGGCCTCTACAACGTTTCGTCTGAACTTGGGAAATTATCTGTGGGGGACACTAATGACTCGTCAGTACCCTAGCAGTGGGTTTAACCACAAGTCGTCAGCGGCACTAGCTGTGCGTAACGGCTGCCCATGTACTGACCTCAAGGGAGGCTGATGAACGAACTCATCCAGAAACCCTACTGAGCCTAACAGTGACAATGTATATACAGTCTGGTCCGTTCTTCCATGAGTATCGCATGTCCGGCCTAGGGGGCTAGTAACGTCAGACCCCCAATAGCTGTATAAGTCGTGTTGGAGACAAGCCCTGAATACCCTGAGATACTACTGGAGTAAATTTCACCTGTCTTGGCCAAGGACTTGGTGTAATGGCTTTCCTAGACACAGCACGATCTCACCCCCAATACCGGGAGAGACGAATCCCCTGCCGATCCGCTCACGTGCCTCCATGTGGCTCGGAACTGTACCCAAAAATTACCTGTTTGCACGACTCCTTTGAGCCGTGGTAGGGTAGAAATCAAAGCACAGTGGGAACTCACACGAGACAAATGACGACCTCAGGTCGATGAACTAACCTGTACACATGTCACCAGGGAACTGCTATCTGACGATATGTATAATACCAACTGGAAGGTTCCCGGCGAGTCCTGTCCTGTGTACTCATAACCCAATGAGCACCTGTATACATCTTTGGTGATCCAACTGACACCAATGGCTTATGAGACCGGCCACCGCCCCTCGTCGGGGTCTCGACTGTATACACAAGTCTACTCTAGAGTATTGATGCCCTGTCTCGAAACTCGCACGACTAGGGACCACAATTAAGGATATGCTTATAGACTACCAAACTCCCACTTATATGATCGCCCTCATACTGTTGGTAGTCAAGCAAGATCCTAAGGGCTCTATCAACGTGTAATCGTGATCAGTCACCTGAACCTATACACGACTGATAAAAGCAAACCAGATAGCATACTATCATCTCCAGTAAGATTGTCCAACCGGTATAGGTCCTCCTCAATCATTGCAATCACGTACCTGCAATCCATTAAATGACTTTGAGGGCACTATATCCAACAACTTATACCGCTTTTAGGGGACTGACGCTTGCCGCCCCCTAGGCCCGATATGCGATAGTCCTAGACGAACAGACCGGACTGTATGGAGATTGTCACATCAGGCTCAGTAGGAGTTCGGATGGGTTTCCTCATCGGCCTTCTTATTGACATCTACCTGGGGACCGTTACATACAGCTATTGCCGCTTGCGGTCTGTGGTTAAACCCACTGCCAGCATAGTAGTCGAGTCTTGAGAGTCCCACACAGAGAGTTTCCCTGCTTCGGGCGAAACGATATAAAGGTCGTATGGTTTTACGACAAGGGTTCGGACACATACGTGTTTTCACGCACGTACGGCGTTCGGACATTTTATACTAGCAAGCTTTAGTTTAAGACAGATTCTAGTATTGGATTATTGGATTTATACAGTCTCATTATTTCCGTGTTTTCACGGATGGGAGGGGCATTCTCGTAATTACTCGAGAAGCTTCTAGAAGGTTGATGAGGTGGAGGGCTTAGGTGTTATATGCATTAAATGGTTTTGTGACTCATGGAGATGATTCATCAAGTGAGTTAATGAAGCATTATTGGTTTTAATGACTCATTAGATGATTCATTATGTATTAAATGAAGCATGAAGATATTTGCGCAAAGATATTTTTGTATAAGATATTTTATGCTTCATATATATACACAAATGAGTTAATTTCCATATAATTATTATTCTCACCTTCTCTCTCCTCAAGCTCTCTCTCTTCAAACCCTAACCCTAACCTCTCATGAGTTGAGATCAAGGGTTAGCAAGACTAATTGATCTCTAATCTTTTTCTATATCCTCTAGGTTGCTTTGATTAGCACTCTTAGTTACCTAGTTACCTCAAGTTAGAGGTCAAGCTTGGAGTAGTAGCTTTCGGGTGGATCTTCTATCACAAAGAGGAGGCCGACGAGGAAGTGGTCAACGAGAAACAGAAAGACTTGGTTCATTAGGTATAATCTTCTTTCATAGTAGCTAATCTCTCCTATGATGTTGTTAGTTACGGTTTGGCAAAGATCCGTAAGTTAGTTGATGTTTGTTTTAAACAAAATGATTGTTTTACCTATTGCGCCTCCCCGCAACTCGTGGGGTGTTTAACGTCGACTTACAGAATATACATATCTAAATACATATATGTAAACTATAAAATCAATACCTGATTTAATATCTGACTCAAACCCGAGCCGGCTAGTATTACCAACTATCCGATCGAAAGTCCGAGTACAAAGTACATCAATCGATCGAGACCCTGCACGTATCCAATTCGGCTACTACATCATTTTGCCTGAACCAGGGTAACCCTCTGTGTGCGACTCTAAAGACTCGACAGCACGCCGGCAGTGAGTTACTGGATAAATTCATAACCACAAGCACGTCAGCGGCACTAGCTGTACGTAACGGCTATGTAACCTTTTGAAATATTTTAGATAATGAATTAATTTAGTTAATTAATAAAAATATGTTAATTTAAAATTTTATTGAAACAAAATGGCACCTTTCAAAAGTAGTGTGTGAAATTAATAAATTAGAATAATTAGTTGGTAACATTAGTTATTAAGAAGGGTTTTAGTGAAAGTTTTAGCTTCTTTATGTAATATGATATAGTGTGAAGGGTTTTATGGAAAGTTTAATTAATTGTGGGAATTGGAAACTTTGTGAGGGTTTTTATTGAAAAGGGGTTAGATCATGGTTAAGACTAAATTAAACTCATGGAATATTATAACCTAGATGACACATCCTACATGCATGAACACTTCATGCTCACACCTATTACATGTTAGTGTATATGCCCTAGAGGCCATTACTGTATCATACTAGTATGTATATTACTTGATGGAAGCTTGGGATATTCACAGTTGTATAGACAATCTTGCTCGAAATAGTAGTATGCTACTTGGTTTGTCTCTTCTTTAATATGTACATGTGTTTCTTTATTATATCACCTATACGCATTAGTAGAGCCCTTAGGATCTTTGCTTGATTACCTGCATTATGATGGCGATCACACTCGTGGGGGCTGGGTAATCCACAAGCACATCCTTATGCACGTCCCTAGTCGTGGGATTATCGAGACAGGGCATCGATACTCCGGAGTAGACTAGCTTATGCGCTTCTCAACCCAGCACGGGAGACGGTCTGTCCCACAGCCGACAGTACGTCGTACTTGAGATAGTATGCGGGTGCTCGTCAGGTTACGAGTACACTGGACAGGACTTGTCGGGAACTGTTGGTTGGTATTATACCTATCGTCAGTTAACAGTTCCCAGATGACATGAGTACAGCTTAGTCCGCTGACTTGACACTGTCACTTCGCCTCGAGTGTGTTCCCACTAGTCTTTGATTACTACCCTACCACGGCTCTACTGAGTCGTGCAAACAGGTAGTAGTTGGGTGCAGTCCCGAAGCATATGGAGGCAGTGACGGTTAGACAGGATTCGTCTCTCCCTGTATTGGGGGTTGATATCGCGCTGTGTCTAGGAGAGCCATTACACAAAGTCCCTGGCCAGGGCTAGTGAGATATACTGGTAGGTTTCCAGTGATGTCTCAGGGTGTTCTGGGCTACACTCCGACACGACTTGTACCGCTATTAGGGGACTGACATTCGCCACCCCTTAGGCCCGCCATGGGATGTATCAGACGAACAGACCGGACTGTACGGAGATTGTCACATACAGGCTCAGTAGAAGTTCGGATAGGTTTACCTCATCGGCCTTCTTATCGACATCTACCTGAGGACCGTTACGTACAGCTAGTGCCGCTAGCGGTCTGTGGTTAAACCTACTACCAGCGTAGTGTCGAGTCTTTAGAGTCCCACACAGAGAGTATCCCTGCACTGAGCGAAACATGTAGAGGCCGTATGGTTTTACGGCAGGGCTGCGATCACTTACGTGCATTTGTGTGCGTTTTCTGTTCGGGCAGGCAATACTAGTGGGCTTTGGTTTAAGCCGGATCCTAGTATTGCACAGATGGATTTGTTTTTTCTTCTGTGCATTCGCATTCTACGGAATGCGGATGCGGGTGTGTATGCACAGTTTTGAGGAGCGATGAAGGAGGAGGTGCCTCATTAGGGTTTTGGCAGTTGGTTCGGCCAAAACCGTTATGTGGCAGGCTCTTTAGGGTTTTGACAGTTGATTCGGTCAAAACCATTTTGAGTTGGGCTCTTTAGGGTTTTGGCAATTCGTTCGGTCAAAACCATCATGAGCCGGAGACATTATTTACTAATCCTTTGAGTGATAATTATTTGATGGCTAATTGCTTTGACCATTTGACCACTTTGACCACTCTTGACTTTGTTGACCCGTTGACCATTGACCTTCATGAGAGGTCTACACTCTTCTTTGGTTTTCTTTTTCATTTTGGATTATGAAAATTGTCATTGGATTCTGAAAATGGTCAAATCAATATAGCATCAACTTTATCATGATAGGATTTGTAATGATGGTGTTCAGTATTATTTTGCAACCATGGTTCATTTTCTTTAAGTTAACCTTTTTCATTTCTCTTCTCTCATTCTCTCTCTTGGAAGTGAGAAGAAAGAAAGAGCTCTATGGTTGCTTGACCTCCTTCATCTTCCTCCTCTTCATAAATTCTTTTGATCTCATGTGTTGAGAGAAAAAGAAATCCACACAGACAAATACCTCCATCATTCTCTTCTACACAACCTAAGGTATCAAGACTAGCGATCTTGTTGCCCTAGTTGCCTCGGCTCGAGGTGGAGCTTGGTGTACAACTCTCGGGTGGATCGTCTTCGACTCAAGAAGGCCGCGGTGGTGACAAAAGTCCGGATCAACCCTCGGAGCATGGATCGACGAGCGGGACAGCGCAATGAAGACCCGAAGGACCGGTATTGTGAGGTATAATTTCTACGGCATAGTAGTTAACACCTCTTGTAGTTTGCTAGTTTCTAGTTTAGCAAAGATCCGGCTTTTACGGTCCATGTTACCAAGTCAAGAAATTTTTTTGTTTTACCGTTTCCGCAACCCCGAAAGTACCGGGAGAGGTAACGTGGACCTAACTGTGGTATCAGAGCCTAGCTAAACATAAACTAGCAATTTAGCAAAGTTTTTAGAATATCGATCGGAAAAAAGTCGCAAAACACGACCGAGAAAACCCAAGTTTCTGTCGATTTTTCATACTGTTCAAAAAATAATTTAACATACATGAAAAATCGTCTCAGGGTTTTATAAAACACACAGCAAAAATGAGCTGCTGACTCGGCCAACTCACCGCGGAACCGGGGCCAAACCATGGGTTTGGCCGCGGATCCGCGGCTGAGTTGACTCTGCCGCAGCTCCGTTTTGCTGCAGTGTTCTATTTGGGTTGTTTTGGGATTTTTAGTACATGTTGTTTCTGCCCAGATTTTCCAGAGAGCAAATTGATTTTTCGGGTGGTTACAAATCCGTATTTTTGATCGGTATTCCATAGACTTTAGCTAATGGATATTTTCCGTGATGTGATATATGTATTGAATGTCTACTAATCGCTATACGTCGATTAGTGGGGGTTATACATATCTGTGATCTGTAATACTGATGGTTTGTGTATATGAACTCGTTGGATTGGCGCAGATGAATAGCCGGGGTGGATGTGAGATGAGAGTTTCTTTTTCTTTCACTCATTGTAAAATTTGTAAATTGATGTAATATTATTTGTATGACCGCACAACCGGGTCGGGGTTGTAGCCGTCATTGTATAATTTCTTTTTACTGTTTTTGCTCCTATGATAGACCCAAGGTGTGGTGCACAAACTACCGGGTATCTCGAAGTGACGAGTGGCCTACTCACGTCATTGAGGGAGGTTGCTTCGCTTTGGGTACTTTGCGGGTAGTTTGCCGCACCCGTACGGGTCTAGGGTGGGGTTTTAGCTATTCATCGCGACCGTGTAATCCGCTTTTCGTTGCAGGCTCGAACGATTCGCGGGTTCCTAGTATATCCAAAGTGTTAATTTGTGATCTGGATTGGCTATCATTGCTATATTTCTATATATGATATCTATTTAGGTGTTGCTTATGTTTTGTATCCGCGCTAGTCCAGTCCCCGCTCTGTCGTTAGTTAAGTAACCTAACGGGTGATGACGGGGCCCTGTGGCGAATGCGGATGGCATAAGCGTACGCCATATTTTGGTTGTTTTCTGCAACGGTAGGATTAATTGATGGGACGCATTAAATTAATGGAAGAAAATAAACCTAAAAGACATTGTTGGAACAATTTTTTCAAAAAAAAAGCTGTTATTGCAAGGACGTTCACTTTTGTTTGCATCGAGTTATTCGGTTATGAATGCCCAGCACCTCATTTGACGAGGCAAGGGCCGAGATCCCTTCATCGGGAGTGACCCCTTGGACAAAAGTTTGCGTCTGGGTAATAACTTCACTATAGTCGATTATTCTTGCTTTGCATAGAAGTATTCGGTTATGAATGCCCAGCACCTCATTCGACGAGGAAAGAGCCGAGATCCCGTCACAGGGAGTGACCTCTTTAGCAAAAGTTTTCGCCACTATATTTTCAAAAAGATTACCAGGTTTCTTCAACGATATCAAGTTCATTACGTTAACGGTTTTTTTCACCAAAAACCCAGCCGTAGCCCTCCGTCATTTGTTACAAGTAACACTTAGTATTCGTGTTGCGTTTGTTGACTCTGTCAAGGCGTATTGTACGGTAGCTAAGTGCTGCTTGTTTGTAACGGTATATGGGATTGGTTAGGACAGTCGTATAACCTTGTTGACTCCGTCAAGGGTTATGCGGGTGGGTTTAATGCAATCCAGGTAATGACGGGTTGAACTTGACTAGGACTCTTTGATTTGTTGACTCCGTCAAGGTCACTTGGGTTCTAGGGGCAAAAACCACATCGGGAGTTTCTAAAGAAACTGAAACTTGCAGATTTAGCATACCTTCTAGAGTGTGGTGACTAGAGTGGATTCCATCTAGGTCATCACACAATGATAGTTGGATCCGATCCCACTGATGAGGTGGATTACTCTCGGGAGATTATTTCACTTAACGATCAATGCTATAAACCTAGTAGGTATCTAGAAAGGTGTTAGCGGGGCTACGCCCCCGGGAAAAGAGGTTACTTAATTAAGGAACTTCGTGAAAGCGTTGGAAAACCTCCCTCGAAATACCGACACTAGCCTGGCTGAAAGGTTATGCAAGTATTGTGACGTGAATTAAATCCCGACTAATTCTTCTTTTAAAAGGTTTTAGGAAGAATTTGAGGAAACAGTGGGAGCCATCCTGGTTAGATAAACTAATAAACCAATCTAATCTTGCAAGAGCGTACGCTGAGTGTTTCTTTTCTCTCTCTCTAGGTAGCAACCATTTCACGCCCTAATCAAGATAATAAAATGTATCGCTTGACCGATCCAAATTCTTATTCAGGGCTGGGGAACGTTGATTCGGCTCTAACATGTGACAACAGTCATAAGTATGAGCAAGGGAAAGAAGATTGTATGGATTCCAAGGATACCCAGTTGAAGAAAAAGCATGGTTTTGCATCTACTTCAGGTGTTCTTGTAACTGAGAACTGTTTTACGGTCAGCCCTACCTCCTGGGTACTTGATACCGGATCAGGATCTCATATCTGTAATTTATTGCAGGGACTGAGAAAAAGTAGGAAAGTTGCACCTGGTGATATGTCGCTCAGAGTAGCGAATGGAGCACAAATTAATGCTGCAGCCGTCGGTGAATATCACCTAGTATTGCCAAATGATAAGACTATGATTTTGAACGATTGCTACTATGTACCTTCCATGGTTTGCAACATCATATCAGTTTCTTTACTCGATAAAGATGGATATAACTTTGTTCTTGATAGAAATATCATGAACATTTACCTTCATAAGGTACTGGTTGCAGAAGGTACACTGTGTAATGGTATCTACGTTCTAAATCAGAATACAGTTCTCAATGTACAAAACACACGCAAGAGGAAAAATTCAGATACGAATGAATCCTACTTGTGGCAATGTAGACTTGGTCATATCGGAGAGAAAAGACTAAGTAAGTTGCATAAAGATGGACTCTTGAATGCGTTCGATTTTTCATCTTATGAAACTTGTCAGTCTTGTTTCAAAGGGAAGATGACCAAATCTCCGTTCACCGGACATGGAGAAAGAGCAACAGAGCTCTTGAGACTCATACACAGTGATGTGTGTTGTCCAATGTCTATACATGCGAGTGGAGGATTCTCGTACTTCATCACATTCATTGACGATCTCTCTAGATTCGGATATGTGTATCTTATAAAACACAAATCTGAAGCTTTTGAGAAATTCAAGGAATTCAGAAAGGAAGTAAAGAACCAGACTGGCAAAAGTATCAAGATCCTCCGGTCTGATAGAGGAGGGGAGTGCTTAAGAACGGAATTTCTAGATTACTTAAAAGAGAATGGTATTCTCTCTCAGCTTACTCCTCCTTATACACCACAGCACAATGGTGTATCGGAGCGGAGGAATCGTACCCTATTGAATATGGTTCGCTCAATGATGAGTAGTGCCGAGTTGCATCTTTCATTTTGGGGACATACGCTTCAGACAGCAGCATACCTACTGAATTACGTTCCATCCAAATCTGTGCCTAAGACTCCATATGAAATGTGGAGTGGGAGAAATCCGTATCTTAAGCGATTTAAGATATGGGGTTGTCCGGCCTATGTAAAAACACAGAAACCGGACAAACTAGAGACACGGTCAGTTCTGTGTAAATTTGTGGGATATCCTAAAGACTCACTAGGATATCTGTTCTACCACACTGAGGAACAGAAGGTGTTTGTATCTCGCCACGCTACCTTTTTAGAAAGGGAGTTTCTTGCAAAAGAAACTAGTGGGAGTTCGGTAGAACTGGAAGAAATTCAGCGACCACAAAATATAACTGAAAATTTGGAGGAACCACTAGATTCAATAACCTAAGACGAACCTCAGCCACTCCGCAGATCTGGTAAGATTTCTCATCCGCCAGAGAGATACTACGGTTTTCTCATAGACGGGCATCGAGAGGATTGCATCTTGGAAGAAGATGACCCTACCAGTTTCAGGCAGGCCATTATCAGTAGGGACTCTGATAAGTGGCAGGAAGCAATGCAATCTGAAATGGAGTCCATGTACACCAATAAAGTGTGAATCTTGGATATTACTCCACCCGGGGTAAAACCCGTAATGGATCTACAAAAGGAAACTTGGTGTGGATGGGTGGAGACCTATAAGGCTAGACTTGTTGCAAAAGGTTTTCGTCAAAGACCTGGTTTGGACTATGACGAAACCTTTTTCTCCAGTGGCTATGCTGAAATCCATTCGGATCCTACTTGCCATTGCTGCCTTCTATGACTATGAAATCTGGCAGATGGACGTTAAAACGGCTTTTCTAAACGGCTGTTTGGAAGAGTGCGTTTACATGGATCAGCCAGAAGGTTTCGTAGACAGTGGGAGCAGCGGGAAGGTGTGCAAGTTGCTTAAATCCATTTATAGATTAAAGCAGGCATCGCGGAGTTGGAACATCTGTTTTGATGAGGCAATCAAGGAATTTGATTTCATCAAGAACGAAGATGAACCTTGTGCCTATAAGAAGATTGTAGGACGAACTGTCGTATTCCTAGTCTTGTACGTGGACGACATTCTTTTGATAGGAAATGACATTCCTATGCTACAATCGGTCAAGATATTTTTGTCACAACGGTTCTCCATGAAAGACCTGGGTGATACCTCGTACATTCTGGGGATCAAGATCTATAGAGATAGATCCAAGAGACTACTGGTACTTTCGCAGTCCAGGTACATAGAGACCGTACTAAAAAGATTTAGTATGGAGGATTCCAAGCGCAGTAACATACCCGCATTGCACGGAATTACCCTCTCCAAGAAGATGTCTCCTAAGACTGACGAGGAGAGGGTTCGCAAGAGCACTATACCCTACGCTTCGGCGGTAGGATCTATAATGTATGCGATACTATGTACAAGACCAGATGTAGCTTACGCGCTAAGCGTGGTGAGCCGGTATCAATCAGACCCAGGTGAGGACCACTGGACTGCAGTGAAGAACATTCTCAAGTACCTGAATAGGACTAAGGAGATGTTCCTGGTTTACGGTAATGGAGACCTCCGGGTCGAATCCTTTACCGATTCAAGCTTCCAGAGTGACAAAGATGACAGTAAGTCTGTCTCGGATTTTGTGTTTACCCTCAACGGAGGGGCGGTATGTTTGAAGAGCTCCAAACAGGATACCGTCGCAGACTCGAAGATGGAGGCTGAATACATTGCTGCAAGCGGTGCCGCAAAATAGGTGGTCTGAATTAAGAAGTTCATTAGTGAACTTCAGGTGGTTCCGTCTATTGTTGACCCAATACCTGTGTATTGCGATAATAATAGGGCTATAGCTTTAGCGAAGGAACCAAGGTCCCATCAGAAATCCAGACACATCTTAAGGCGGTATCACCTGATCAGGGAGATCATTGATCGCCAGGAGATTGAGGTACGGAGAGTGGACACAAAAGACAACACGGCGGATCCATTCACGAAGGCCTTGCCCCAGACTCAGTTCGAGCGGCTGATCGAGATGATTGGTCTTCGATACGCCAGTACATGGCCTTAGTGCAAGTGGGAGATTGTTAGTGTATATGTCCTAGAGGCCATTACTGTATCATACTAGTATGTATATTACTTGATGGAAGATTGGGATATTCACAGTTGTATAGACAATCTTGCTCGAAATAGTAGTATGCTACTTGGTTTGTCTCTACGTTAATGTGTACATGTGTTTCTTTATTATATCACCTATACGCATTAGTAAAGCCCTTAGGATCTTTGCTTGATTACCGACGTTGTGATGGCAATCACACTCGTGGGGGCTGGGTAATCCCCAAGCACATCCTTATGCATGTCCCTAATCGTGGAATTATCGAGACAGGGCATCGATACTCCGGAGTAGACTAGCGTGTGCGCTTCTCATCCCAGCACGGGAGACGGTCTGTCCCATAGCCGTCAGTATGTCGTACTTGAGATAGTATGCGGGTGCTCGTCAGGTTAAGAGTACACTGGACAGGACTCGTCGGGAACTGTTGGTTGGTATTATAACTATCGTCAGTTAACAGTTCCTAGGTGACATGAGTACAGCTTAGTCCGCTGACTTGACACTGTCAGTTCGCCTCGAGTGTGTTCCCACTGTTCTTTGATTACTACCCTACCACGGCTCTACTGAGTCATGCAAACAGGTAGTAGTTGGGTGCAGTCCCGAAGCACTTGGAGGCAGTGACGGTTAGACAGGATTCATCTCTCCCGATATTGGGGGTTGATATCGCGCTGTGTCTAGGAGAGCCATTACACAAAGCCCCTAGCCAGGGCTAGCGAGATATACTGGTAGGTTTCCAGTGATGTCTCAGGGTGTTCTGGGCTACACTCCGACACGACTTGTACCACTATTAGGGGACTGACGTTCGCCACCCCCTAGGCCCGCCATGCGATGTATCAGACGAACAGACCGGACTGTACGTAGATTGTCACATACAGGCTCAGTAGGAGTTCGGATGGATTTACCTCATCGGCCTTCTTATCGACATCTACCTGGGGACCGTTACGTACAGCTAGTGCCGCTTGCGGTCTGTGGTTAAACCCACTGCCAGCGTAGTGTCGAGTCTTTAGAGTCCCATACAGAGAGTTTCCCTGCACTGAGAGAAACGTGTAGAGGCCGTATGGTTTTACGGCAGGGCTGCGATCACTTACGTGCATTTGTGTACGTATGCTGTTCGGGCAGGCAATGCTAGTGGGCTTTAGTTTAAGCCGGATCCAAGTATTGCACAGATGGATTTGTTTTGTCTTCTGTGCATTCGCATTCTACGGAATGCAGATGCGGGTGTGTATGCATAGTTTTGAGGAGCGATGAAGGAGGAGGTGCCTCATTAGGGTTTTGGCAGTTGGTTCGGCCAAATCCGTTATGTGGCAGGCTCTTTAGGGTTTTGACAGTTGATTCGGTCAAAACCATTTTGAGGTGGGCTCATTAGGGTTTTGGCAATTTGTTCGGTCAAAACCATTATATGCCGGAGACAATATTTACTAATCCTTTTAGTGATAATTATGTGATGGCTAATTGCTTTGACCATTTGACCATGTTGACCACTCTTGACTTTGTTGACCCGTTGACCAAAGTTGACCATTGACCTTCATGAGAGGTCTACGCTCTTCTTTGGTTTTCTTTTTCATTTTGGATTATGAAAATGGTCATTGGATTATGAAAATGGTCAAATCAATGTAGCATCAACTTTATCATGATAGGATTTGTAATGATGGTGTTTAGTATTATTTTGAAACCATGGTTCATTTTCTTTGAGTTAACCTTTTCATTTCTCTTTTCTCATTCTCTCTCTTGGAAGTGAGAAGAAAGAAAGAGCTCCATGGTTGCTTGACCTCCTTCATCTTCCTCCTCTTCATAAATTCTTTTGATCTCATGAGTAGAGAGAAAAAGAATCCACACAGACAAATACCTCCAGCTTTCTTTTCTACACAACCTAGGGTGTCAAGACTAGCGATCTTGTTGCCCTAGTTGCCTCGGCTCGAGGTGGAGCTCGGTGTACAACTCTCGGGTGGATCGTCTTCGATTCAAGAAAGCCGCGGTGGTGACAAAAGTCCGGATCAACCCTCGGATCATGGATCGACGAGCGGGACAGCGGAATGAAGACCCGAAGGACCGGTATCGTGAGGTATAATTTCTACGGCATAGTAGTTAACACCTCTTGTAGTTTGCTAGTTTCTAGTTTAGCAAAGATCCGGCTTTTACGGTCCATGTTACCAAGTCAAGAAAAATTTTTGTTTTACCGTTTTCGCAACCTCGAAAGTACCGGGAGAGGTAACGTGGACCTAACACTACATGCATGGATACCCAACCCTCCTTCTAGGTGACACCACATCCTTGCCTTATTATCCCTTATTCCTATATTGTTCAAAATTATTCAGTTGATATATTAAGTTAGAAAAAATTTAACCAAATTAGAAAGAAAAGAAATCTTAGAACACCAAAAAGAAAAAGAGAGAAGAGATGAAAAGCTAGGTGCTAAGGATCATTCCCACCACCATCAAGCTAGGAAATTGTGCTTGTAAATCTTTGAAGGAAACTTTCAGTTGATCTTCTAGATTGGTATAATTTTCAACCCTATGTTATTTTAGTTCAATACGGTTCTAACATAAAAGTGTAATATCGGTAAAATATCGTATTGTGTTGGATTATTTCTTTGTTTTGATCTGCTATAGTATAGTTAATCTTTAACAAAATAAAACAGTACCTTAGCCTTAATGATTGGACCTAGAATACACATCAGAAACACGAACCCATTCCTTGCACAATCGGCCGTCGACATCTGCCCAAAATCAGAGCTCGCCGATTTTTAATGGAGTTAGGTGTTAGTTTTTCTAGGGTAGCTATCTGTATGTATTTTGGGGTGTCTGGTATTGTTAGTTTAAGTTATAATTTCTGTATATAAAATCTGGAATCAAATATCTGTTTGGGGGTTAAAGTTCTAAATGCGATACGGATATACCGCGTCACGATTTATGTTTCTTCCTGTTGCGACAAGAATAGGGTTAGCTCCGGTTAAACTAGGTCTAGTTAACTCACGATATTCGCACGTAGCACGTTTAGTACGAAAATATTGTAGTTTCAAGTTTTCACCGTATCGGATTTTAGCCACTCTTATACGAAAGTTAATTTCGATGTTAGGTTCGACCGCGGAGACTTCGGAGACTGCAAGGAAGGGAAAAGGATTGATGACATCTGAGTAGCTTCGACGTATTTCGGTGAGTAGATTTAACATCTACCGGGGGATTTTGTATGGATGGCGTTATACGCCCGTAATGAATAGTTGGATAATAATTTCCTTTATATTAAGTATATGTTTAAAACTAAGGAACTTCGTCATATGCATTCATATCTATAAAATAACACTTGCTAGAACACTGCACGAATTATCGATGAGTCATGTTGCATGCGCACATACCTATATGTTACACTATACTTCATCGATATTGACATGTCACATATCACTTAGAACTTGCCATATTCTATATGATTCCTTTCATACCATAAGCATCATTATTAGTGGTTGTGTTCATCGTTGTTATTAATTGATACCTAGCATGTCATACTTTCAATTCGTTGTTAATTGTATCACCAGGGTATTGGATTTAAGGATTTCTGGTTTTGATGTTTTATATACTATTAAGTTATATTCATTGATTCTTCATGATTGATGTGATACGTCCACCATGAGATGTCGTTTTTATGATTTGGATTTACTCCAAACCGAGTGGGGGGCTATACGGTTGCGGATTTATACGTTATCCAGACTGAGTGGGGGGATATATAGTTGGATACATGGTGGACCCGGTCAAGACTGAGTGGCAAGATAGCCTCATATGAGGCGGGGAGCCTAGCGAGGATACTCAATACCGGAGATGGTAATGAAACACGGCGAATATCTGGGAGATACTGACCGATGTTGTGGATTGACAGAATCGTTCAAGGAACGATGTCTGCTGAAAACAGAAGATTTGTGTCGATGTTGGACACGGAAAAATATGCCTTATTTGGAAAAATTATGACTGGAAATAATTGATGAGATTTCAGTGTTGTTTTAATACATTTAGTTAATACATTTTCATGCTTTCACATGTTATCATACATTATACTTATAATGATTGCTGATAACCCTAGTTCGTCATACTTACATTATCAGCTGTTAGATGATAGTTTATTCACTGAGTTGGCAACTCACCCCCGTTGTGCCATAGCTCCTTGCAGGAGACACGTGGACACGTAGTAGCAGCGCGGATCCACTTGTCGGTTCTCATCGTTTATTTTGCTAGGTGGGTTACCTACATAGCAACCTCCTATTTTGGGATATGTATATTGGATCTAGAAATTCTCCATCAGACCCTGTATATTTAACTTAGAGCGATATATGTTTGTATATGTTAAATTTGGATGAGTGGGATCGTTTAGTTGTGTTGATTTATAGTTTCTTTACTTATGCACGAAATTCTTCACCTGGAGCATTGTATTATTATTGAGTGTTGATTTCTGCCGTTTGGCGTTGTTTTGCTCCCAACTAGGGACGCAACTTAATTAAACACTTTATAACTGCTTTTACTAATGATTAATAAGGAGGTGTTGTCGAACATTTTAAATGCTAAAAAAATCAGTTGTTTAGATTTCATTTCTTAAAATCATTCGACATCCTACCTCATCCTTTTACTTAAAAACTAAAATTATCTAAATTCCGCAAAAAGGGTTTTTGATCATGGATTTTGGCTTACTCAGATTGTGTCGACATCTTTAGATGTCATACAATTGAAGTGCCGGTTACATCCGAATTTCGTGTCGTGACAAAGTTGGTATCAGAGCTTAGAATTAACCATACGGAACCAAGTAGTGAGTTGAAGTTAGTTGGCTTTCAATTTCGTTATGTAGGTTGACCTTTGGTTTGATGGAGTAGGTGATTTTGGATGAGTAGAGTACCGTACATATGTTCCGCGGCATATTTACGCTACGATACTCAGCTTAAGTAATCTTAGGATGTATGTCTTGATTAATCCTTCTTTTGATACATATGTTCCGCGGCATATTTACGCTACGATACTCAGCCTAAGTAATCTTAGGATGTATGTCTTAATCAATCCTTCTTTTGACTCCTAATTATTGCAGTTCCTATTTATTCTCCTTATCAACTCTCGTTTCTTGTTCCAGTTGCTATGGCTACGCAAGCTAGGCAAGCCGCAGCCAGGGATGCAGCTAGAACGAATTCGCCTGTGACGGCGACTGATGCACCGGACGTTCCAGCGGTACCAGAACATGTTGATCCTCCTCCTCCAGATAGACTGACTAGGATAGAGGAGGGCATGTTAGGCTTGCAGCAGATGGTGGGACAGTTGGCTGAGGCCACCCGTGTACAGAGACAGGATCAGGCACCGACGATGGTAGAGCCCGATGTACAGCCCATGCAGACTGTTGCACTTGTAGACTCGAGGGTGATGGAGGTATCACTTCTGGAGTTTATGAGGTTGAGACCTCCGGTGTTTACCGAGACCGATGCAGCAGAGGATCCTCAGTTCTTTCTTGATAAGATGGTAAGGATCGACAGGTCATTAAGATGTTCTGATGTGAGGTCGGTGGAACTGACCAGCTATCGATTGGAGGGACTTGCACAGGCATGGTGTGAGTCGATAAAGAGAGGGCGAGCCACTGGTCTTCCTCCGATGTCATGGACAGAGTTTTCTAAGGTGTTCCTTTCCAGATTTCTTCCCCAAAGCGTAAGAGATGCCAGAGCAAGCAGTTTCAAGGCGTTACGGAAATCTGCAGATATGCCGGTGGCAGAGTATGACTTGCTGTTCACCCAGCTATCAAGCTATGCTCCATACATAGTTCCTACGGAGGAGCTCCGAGTGAAGAGGTTTGTAAGGAGTCTGGATACACAGCTGTTCCTTGCTATAGGCTCCCAACATTTCGATACTTATACGCAGGCTATGGATGCAACTATGCGAGTAGAAGAGTGTATGAAGAAGACAACAATTGTTCCGGAGCCAAAGAGGACCAGACCTATAGGGTCAGTTACCAGACAGTTTGGGAGAGGTAGAGGCAGACACACTCTAGGCCGCAATGTCAGTAGAGGCTGGGCTCAGAGCCAGATGTTCAGTTCGTATCCCATGGAGAAGAGGACCCCGTTTACATGTTTTAGTTGCGGACTTCCAGGGTATTTGGTTAGAGAGTGTAGACGCATGGAGGTACTGTTTTCCGCAGATTGCATTACCCCCTCCACCTTCTACTCCGATAGCACTACTTCCTCCACCAGTTGGCACTGTGCGCCATGCCATTGTACCGCGTGGTCGGGGTTTTGCAGGACTCTTTCTTAGAGGGCGAGGAGACCGAGGGAGAGGACGTCAGGATGCTCGTAGGGGCCAGGCTCGAGTTTTTTCTTTGACTCCACAGGATGCCCAGGCATCCAATGCAGTTGTGATAGGTACTATTTCAGTATGCTCCTTAGATGCACATATTTTATTTGATCCCGGATCTACGCATGCTTACGTGTCTGCACACTTTGCACTTTCTCTGGGGAGAGATTCACCATTTTTAGAGTTACCGCTATCTGTGATTACTCCTGTGGGAAATTCTTTTGTAGCTCGACATGTATTCAGGTCCTGTTCAGTACGTATTGGTGAAAGGGATTCGTTAGTCGATTTGATTCTCCTGGATATGCTAGATTTTGACACACTCTCGGTATGGATTAGCTAGCCGCTTGTCATGCTTATGTTGATTGTTGGGGGAAAGCGGTCAGATTCTGTTTTCCAGGCGAACTGATTTTTGTTGTGCAGGGAGACTGTTGTATAACTCCTGCCAACATGATTTCTTCTCTTCGTGCGGGATGGCTCTTGAAGAAGGGTTGTCCTGGGTTCTTAGCATTTGTTCAGGACATAGGAGCCGCTGAGGTTCCGTTAGACCAGGTTCCAATCGTATGAGAATTTCCAGATGTGTTCCCAGCTGAATTACCAGGATTGCCGCCTGATCGCGATATCGAATTTTGCATTGACTTGATTCCGGGTGCGGGGCCTATTTCTATACTGCCTTATTGGATGGCCCAGACGGAGTTGAAGGAGCATAAAGGTTAGTTTCAAGAATTGCTTGATAGGGGCTTGTTCGACCAAGTGTATCGCCGTGGGGAGCTCCTTTCTTATTCGTTAAAAAGAAAGACGGCAGCATGAGGTTGTGGATCGACTACAGGCAGCTGAATCGAGTTACGGAAAGAAATAGGTATACATTACCTCATATTGATGACTTATTCAATCAACTGCAGGGAGCTGGCTATTTCTCGAAGATCGATTTGCGGTTAGGGTATCACCAATTGAGAGTTTGGAAGGATGACATTCCGAAGACTTCTTTCACACGCGATACGGGCATTATGTGTTTTTGGTGATGTCCTTCGGGCTCACTAATGCCCCAGCATCTTTCATGGATATGATGAACTGCATTTTCAGACCGTTTCTTGATCAGTTCATTATTGTATTCATTGATGATATTCTTATATATTCACGTAGTCGAGAGGAGCATGAGCAGCACTTGCGAATAGCATTGCTGATTTTGAGGGAACACCGGTTGTTCGCTAAATTCTCCAAGTGTGCCTTCTGGCTGGTTCGTGTGGATTTCTTGGGTTATGTAGTTACATGAGACAGTATACGTGTGGACCTAAAGGAGATCGAAGCAGTACAGCACTGGCCCAGACTTGTATCAGTTACGGAGATTCACAGCTTCTTGGGTTTGGACGGTTACTACCGACGTTTTGTGCAGAATTTTTCTCGTATCGCTGCACCGCAGACCGGGTTGACCAGGAAGGAAGTTCCATTACTTTGGACAGATCATGAGAGCAGAGTTTCTAGCTGTTGAAAACTCGCTTGGTGACGGCACCAGTCTTATCTTTACCTTCTGGATCTGGTGGTTTTGTTGTTTATTGTGACGCCTCTCGAATGGGTTTAGGCTGTGTATTGATGCAGCACAGCAGGGTCGTCGCTTATGCTTCTCGGCAGTTGAAGAAGCACGAGCAGAACAATCCCACTCACGACATAGAGATGGCTGCGGTGGTCTTCGCACTCAAGATTTGGAGGCATACTTATACATTGAGTCATGCCAGATATTCACATACCATAAGAGCTTAAAGTATATCTTTCAGCAGCGGGATCTGAATTTGAGGCAGCGTCGTTGGATGGAGCCTGTAAAGGACTATGACTGTGAGATTCTCTATCATTCGGGCAAGGCGAATGTGGTGGCAGATGCCTTGAGTCGGAGGCTAGGAGGTAGCTTATCTTATTTGAGCACAGTGCAGAGGCAGTCTTCCGCTGATTGGCAGATTCCTTGTGATAGACGAGTACAATTTGAGTTTACGGCGACCGGAGGATAGCTCGATAATATCCGCACCCGTCCACAGTTACTTGATCGCATCGGAGAGGCACAGCCCTCCGATGCTCGCTTGTCCGAGATCATAGAGCAGGTTAGACGGGGTAGAGATTCTGAGTTTTCGATCGATGACCATGGAGTATTGCAGTTTGGGACTCGTCTTTGTGTGCCAGATTCTGAGGGACTGAGACAAGAGATCTTAGAGGAGCCGCATCGGTTAGCATACAGTATTCATCCGGGTTCCACCAAGATGTATCATGACTTGAGAGATGTCTACTGGTGGGAAGGGATGAAGAGAGATGTCATGGACTTTGTTTCAAGATGCTTGACTTGTCAGCAAGTCAAGGCCGAGCACCAGAGGCCGGCAGGAGAGTTACAGCCCTTACCCATTCCGGAGTGGAAATGGGAGCAGATCTCTATGGATTTCATGGTGAGTCTGCCCAGATCCAGAAGAGGGTATGATTCCATCTGAGTGATTGTTGATCAATTGACAAAAGCCGCTCACTTTCTTCTGGTGAAGACGACTTATGGATACGCGCAGTATGCCCAGATTTACATTGATGAGATTGTGTGATTGCATGGAGTTCCGACTTGCATTGTGTCCGATAGGGGCACACAATTCACCAGCCGATAATGGCAGAAACTTCATGAGGCTCTAGGCACCTGATTGAGTTTCAGTACAGCTTTCCACCCGTAGACCGACGGTCAGTCCGAGCGGACCATACAAACTCTTGAGGATATGCTCTGAGCCTGCAGTTTAGACTTTGGTGGCAGTTGGGATCGTCACTTGCCCTTGATAGAATTCTCTTACAACAACAGTTTTCAAGAGACGATTTAGATGGCACCCTTCGAAGCTTTGTATGGGAGAAAGTATCGATTACCCATTTGTTGGACAGAACTCAGTGAGAGCAGCATTTTGGGACCGCGGCTAGTGCAGGAGACTACAGAAAAGATCCAGTTGATACGAGACAGAATGAGAGCGGCCCAGTGCAAACAGAAATTTTATGCTGATCGACGTCGTCGTAGACTTGAGTTTGATGTGGGAGACAATGTGTTCCTCCATGTCTCTCCAATGAAGGGTGTGATGCGTTTCGGGAAAAAGGGGAAGCTCAGTCCCAGGTATGTCGGACCCTATGAGATTCTGGGATAGGTGGGTGCTATAGCTTATCGTTTAGCACCTCCACCAGGTTTTCCTGATGTACATCCAGTGTTCCTTGTGTCTATACTTCGCAAGTATCTTCACGATCCTTCTCATGCCATCCAGCATTAGTCTTTACAGCTTGAGCGGGATTTATCCTATACTGAGCAGCCGGTAGTTATTCTGCACCGGCAGGTAAAGAAGCTAAGATCAAGGGTACTTCCATCCGTAAAGGTCCTTTGGCGAGGACCAAATAGCGAGGAGGTCACGTGGAAGGCTGAGGATGACATACGAAAGAAATTCCTGCATCTTTTTGAAGGTACGTGTACTTAAGTTTTAAATTCGAGGACCGAATTTTCTTAAGGGGGAATATTGTAACCTTTTGAAATATTTTAGATAATAAATTAATTTAGTTAATTAATAAAAAAAGTTAATTTAAAATTTTATTGAAACAAAATAGGACCTTTCATAAGTAGTGTGTAAAATTAATAAATTTGAATAATTAGTTGGTAACATTAGTTATTAAGAAGGGTTTTAGTGAAAGTTTTAGCTTCTTTATGTAATATGATATAGTGTGAGGGGTTTTATGGAAAGTTTAATTAATTATGGGAATTAGAAATTTTGTGAGGGTTTTTATGTAAAAGGGGTTAGGGCATGGTTAAGACTAAGTTAAACTCATGGATTATCATAACCTAGATGACATATCCTACTTGCATGAACACTTCATACTCACACCTCCTACTTGCATGGATACACAACCCTCCTTCTAGGTGACACCACCTCTTTGCCTTATCATCCCTTATTCTTATAATGTTCAAATTTATTCAGTTGATATATTAAGTTAGAAAAAATTTAACCAAATTAGAAAGAAAAGAAATCTTAGAACCCAACAAAGAAAAAGAGAGAAGAGAAGAAAAGCTAAGTGCTAAGGATCATTCCCACCACCATCAAGCAAGGAAATTGTGCTTGTACATCTATGAAGAAAACTTTCAGTTGATCTTCTAGATAGGTATAATGTCACGACCCGAAATAGTACTTGACTGGCACTTGAATCATATGAAGTCTATAGGACCCCATCTAATTCAAGTAAGCCAAAAAAATCCCAGAAATCTAAACCATTTAATAGAAGAAAGAAGGAAAAGTTTAGTTTTAAAGCAAGTAGTTTAACAACATAAGCCGAAGTATGCATTTTTAAAATCTCATGTCTTTTCTAAAAATTTCAACAGAGTTTGCTATGTAAATACTGGCCCCAAAAGGGTACAACAAGCATAATATGAATAAAGGCATCCCCAAGCGGGAGCTAGCTCATCATCAATTGACAGTCACAACCACGCAAGCAATATAATATACAACGCCAAGGGCGATGATCAAAACTCAAAAGGAATCTCAAAATCAATATGAAAACCATAATAATACAAGCGCTACTCAAAGGTCGAAAGAATAAACAAATGGTTTTCTAAGTCTGAAATAAATATACAAGTCTGGTTGATGGAGTTTACTAGATACAACTGAATATAAAATAAAGTACAATGGTGGTCACGATGCGAGTGAACCCACCTACCAAGGCAATCACCCGAAATGAAGCAGTATGCCAGCAAAGCCGCCAGGGAAATCTGTACGGCAAAACCTGCAAGAACTGTGGCACAACGGGGGTGAGCTTCCTACCCGTGAGTAAAAAACATCACAGAGTAGAAATCGTATGTATGACTCAATCCTAGGTCAATACGATCATAATATAAATATCCTCAAATGATAAAGTCTGAAGCATGATAAGGTGGCAAGGGTAATCATCTATACATAAGTGTAATACCATGTGCTCGTGTCAGTACCTCAGATAGCAACATATCATAAATATAAGGTATGAATGCAATAAAATGAAAACAGAATGCATCATGAATGTGAAACTGTTTTCTTAATTTAGTGAGATTTCTGTATATTTATAAATCGAGGTATCATCAATGAAATCAACATGAAATCAGTGTCAAGTATCGACACAAAACATAAGTCCCAATATCTCAATAGCTCAGGCTCCGGCAATCCGTACTGGCCTGTAAGCTTAAATCTCAATATCTAGGGCTCCGGCTATCCAGACTGGCCCATATCATCAAATCTCAAAACCTCAGGCTCCGGCTATCCGGACTGGCCTGTACTCCGATCGGTATCCTCCGGATATCCGTCGAGTCACAATAAAAATTACCGGTCAGTAGTGCTCCCCTTTCACAGGCTCAATGCCATCATCTGCGAACTTCTCATCCCGGGGTACCGCACCGGGTCTACCATGCACCCACAGACGGTTCCTCCTCCTCCTCGAATTGGGTGTATGATATCGCTCAAGAGCCGAGAAAACTCATGGTGGACATATCTCAAATCATATCATGAGAAAACCGTATATTCTATCTTTTAAAAAGATGATAAGTTTATAAAATCTTTGCGGTTTCTCTAAATCCAGAAATCTCATGGAAATCCGAAATCATTAATCACGATGTAAATAGATAATGAATAAACAATGAATTTCATAATACTGGGCTCCGGCAATTCGGACTGGCCCATACTATCGCATAGCAAATGAATATATGAATATACATGCATGAGATAACACAGTAAATAAATGCAATATCTAATCTAGCATCATAACAATATATCGAAACTATCAGCAACAAGCGATATCAATGAATTAATATTCACTAAAGTGTACGTGACATGACAATTACCGTTGATGTTGTGTGTGAGCCGGCAAGCAGGTGTATGTGTAGCATACGCGTCATCGGTAATGGTGCTGGTGTCCTAACAGCATGGTTTATAATCAGTAAGGTACACATTAAATATGCAATGCGATGATAACAACATGGATAAAGGGAGAATGAATAATAAACGCAGCAATACTGAATATACAGAATGAATAGTGATCAGTCGAAAATAGTGCATTCTCAACACGTTAATTTCCCTACTCTTATCATTCATATATAGGTGTTTTTTGTAATTATAACACAGATTACGAATTCATATGAAAAATACCAAATAACCTGTGTTATTGTCACGACCCGAAAGAGCACGTGACTGGCCCTTGAACCATATGAAATCTATAGGACTCCATCTGATCCAAGTAAGCCAAAAGCCCAGAAATCTAAAACCATTTTAAGGATAACTAAACAACAAGCAATATACTATACAACGCCGAAAGGCGAGAATCAAAATTCAAAAGAAACCCAGATAAGCATGAAAACTGTAACACTACTAAGCGCGACTCTAAGGTCGAAATAATACATCACTTGTGTCTGAGTCTGAAACAATATACAAGTTTTTGGTTGATGGAATTTCTAGATACAATGAATAATACATGTACGGCGGTTCTGATACAAAGAACCCACCTACCAAGCAAATCACCCTCAAAAGAAAGCAGTGTGCCAGAAGTGCCGCTATGGAACCTGTACGGCAAACCCTGCAAGAAATGTAGCACAACGGGGGTGAGTTACCAACTCGTGAATAGAAAATATCTACAAGAAGAAATCGAATGCAAGACATAATCCTAGGTCAAACAATCAGTAAAATATAAACCACAAGAGTACGTCTGAAGCATGATAAGGTGGCAATATAACATCTAAACATGTATATAGTGCCAAGTACTCAGGTAATAACACATCATCAGTATAAGGTATGTCTGCATGAAGTATGATCAATGTAAACCCAGTCTGTATGTGATCAAGTCTGTATAAACGTGGAACCCGTCCACCCGTCACCCAATGACAATAAACGTGGAACCCGTCCACCCGTCAACCAATGACAATAAACATCATGCATGCAAATATGAGGATATAATCAAAATCATGCAAATCGTCATGAAACCCGTGCCTAGCATCGACACGTAAATCCTCATCTATCGGGCTCCGTCAGTACGGATCAGCCCACGGGCTATGTCTGCGGGATCGGCCCTCGGCCCAGGCAGTACGCCCATATCCATCTATCGAATCTGGTCGGTATCCTCAGGATAACCGCCAGGTCTAACTAATCACCGGCAGGTAGTAGTCCCTCTGCCAGGCTCACCGTCTACTACACAGCGAAACCGTTCTCGCTCCGGGGTACCATACCGGGTCCACCATGTACCCGCAATCGGCCTCATCCGCCTCCTCGAATCGGGTTTCACATGTCGCTCTCAGCACCGAAAAAACACATGGTGGACGCACTGAAATATCATATCAAGGGTAACCGGGTTTTTAAAACAATTATATATTCTCTTTTGAAATACCCACGGTTCCCAAATCCAGAAATATCATGAAAACAACATATCTCAATGCGTATAATCAAAACATGATGTATGCGACATGTAAAGAAAGGTAAGCATATCAGATGTCATGCAACATGGAATAATAATGTGCACATGTCGAGGGAAACCGCTCCTTTAAAACGAATCAGTTTAGAAGAATATCTTGCGGTTCCCAAATCCCTAAACAAATCAGAATCATCTATGTTTGTGTACAGGTATAAGTTTACAATATGCCATGCAAGAATCATATCATGAATGCAACAGTAGTACAGTATAGTGGCATGGCAATTATCGATGATGAAGTGTGTGAGCCGGAAAATAGTGTACGTGGAACATACGGATCATCGATAATGGTGCTGGTGTCCTAACAGCATGATTCTAATATAGCAATAAACATATGCAACCAATGCGAATAGCATGAATATGCGGAAATAAAATAATCAACACCACAGTGAAGAATCTATTATGCAAACTACAGATCTAAGTATCAAGTCAATCAGGAGAGGTATGGAAACCGCCTAAATCTGAGTCGACATATATATAGAGGTAATAGTCGGTGATCCTGCCTCAATAATATCGCGTACGATACAATATTTCGTAAGACATCCTCGAGTCATGAGTACGGATCTATCATCAATATAGGCTCGCATGGTAAATCGTCGTACGGCATCCCAATAGCTGGGTACGGGTCAATATCACATTCCTTTCATCAGATATCTGGTATCATTATCATTATAACACATAATCCGGTGTACTGATCTAAGTCTAGTACAAATCGATACCATTTATAAAGTATGAAAGCGGGAGTAAACACACATCCAAGGCCCGCAAGAATCACATGTCGTATCCCAAGTACGAATCCTATCAAATCACCGAACTCACGGCACAATGCCCAAACCATCGACTCATCTCCAATGTCATCCAATATCATCATCAACACAGTGTAAACAAAAGGAATATGCAAGGGTGTGCGTGTAGGTGTAATTCTATTCTAGGGTTCGCGACTATGAACTACACTAGTCACTTCTAACCCTACACTATCCATAATACACCTAACTATCATATATAATATAACAACTACGGACTGCGGGGGTGCTATACGCCATCCACCCGACTTCCCCCAGTAGATATAATCTACTCACCTTGCGTCTTCATTTGTCGACGTCACCACGCGTATTGCTTGTCGTCCTGAAGTCTCCATGGGGTACCTACACATCAAAGTATCGTATATGCGTATTAAAACCAAATCAAAGCTAACACGGCACACGAAACCCAAAACGATACGATAAGGGGCCTATAGGTTAGAACCTATGGGCACGCCTTCAAAACCATCAACATATCCTCGACATCGTCGTATAAACGCCAAATAGTCGAGGTAAAACACGGATACACAATTCCAGAATTAGAAATACGGAATACGGAAACACGAATCCAAAACAGTAACTAAGGAAATATGTTCCAGATTTCACTCTAGGTCAAATTAGACAAATCTATATATACCAGGGGTCTAAAATATACATGTAGGAGCTACAGAACAAACACGAGACAAAATGGTGGGACCCAGGCCACAAATTGCGGCCAAACAGATTAAATCGGCGGCCTGGAAAAGGAAGTGGGGGCTAGGGCTTTGTGTGGTAGTTCTAGGGTACCTGCACATGTCACTGTCCAATCAATTTTAATTTAGGATGTCTCGGGTGATAGCAGATTCAATATACCCTTCACAGATTCCACAAATTCTCTGATATCGGTTTCTAAATCCGTATTTCGGGTTTCAACTCTCAGGTTAGGGTCTCAATTCATGCACTAAGGTGTTGGTGTAGTCTCTACTGAACTCAATTTCACATCACAACTCATAATTCTTCACAACCCTTACTAGGGTTTTCCTCAAGTCACCAAAATTACCCAATATCGGTTCAATCATAATATGGGGGTATAAGTAATGCTAAAACTAAGCTAATAGTCCAGAAAATATCTCATTTGGAAACTCAAGAATTTTCTTGAGTTGCCCCTAGTGGCCAAAATCCTTGCTTCTTTAGTCCAATGTGTAGATTGGGTTTTGGGATTGTATTTGAGATGATTTGGGGCTTTGAAGAGGGGAGGAAGATGAAGGAGCAGCAGCAGCAGCAGCAGGAGAAGGGGAAGAGGGAGGGAAAATGAATGAGGAATGAAGAGATTAGCTAAGTCCAAAGTCAAAGAAAACCCATACCTTTCTCTCTCTCACCATACCTCATTTCTTTATTCCTTTCTCTATTCTTTTTCTTTTCTTTTTCTTATTCTCTCAAAATCATTCTCCCAAGAATAGTAAACCCAAAGTGAACCATGGCAAGAAAATGCACAAGTGTAAGAAGAATGATATGTGCATGTTTTGCACAAATTGCTAAAAAACCGATTAGCGATTATTAATCGCGATTAGCACTAATTTAGCATATAACTAATCAATTAAACTTAGAAATGGCATATTTCTCTAATTTACCCTATTTTAGAATTTTCCATAATTTTCCAAAATTTCCCCCCATTTATTTGTATTTAATTATACCGAATTATTAAAATATTCAATAAAATAATATTAAATTATAAATTTCCCAAAAATAATATTTTTATTATTTCGAAATGTTACAATCTACCCCCTTAAATAAATTCGGTCCCCGAATTTAAATTTAAACCCCCAATACTAAAACATTTCAGCAAAATCCAATTTGTCGTGGCTCCGAAAACATCAATACATAGCGAATATCATCAAAGTGTACTTCTCTACTAAAAATCAATCCACAAAAATGCATATAAGAATATCCGGTGCGTCTGGTGCGCACGGAATCAAAATCCATGTCTGTGTCATACAGGTGAACAAAACGACCTCTAGGTGCAATTGGTGTGAACGAACCATCTGTCATAGGCAACGTGTGTGCCTGACAGCAATATCAGGCGCATTTTACATGCATGAAGAATTTCAATTTAGTGCATCTGGCGTGCACCAAGATCGTATATCAAAACCAAATCATAAGTACCGTCGTCGGTAGTTCCTCCTTCAAGGTCGAGAAGGAGTCGGTGCATCCAATATTAGCAGCGCAAGATATCTACTTGCCTCTTGCTCACGGTCTGGCGTCCTCTGACTCTGAGTCCTTATCTTCTCTTCGGATTACCTATCTCGCAGTCAATCGGCTCATCGGCCCTGTCAGGTGTGCTAACGGGGACGATTCCGTTCTGGCACTTCTCTAGTCATCTCTCTGTCACGACCCGAAAGTACGGAACGTGATCAACACTTAGATTACGAAGCGTCTAGAGGCGCAACGTAACCTAAGTAAGCCAAAGCCCAGAAATCTAAACCAAAAAGAAGAAGAAGAAGTAAAAGAACATGAAGAAAAACAAGTTTAAAAATATCAGCAATTTTTCCCAAAAATTTCGACAAGTATAATATAAATAAACAATGAAAAGCATCCCCAAACGGGTGCTAGCATCAACGCCAACAGGCGGAAACAACCACAACAAGCACAATAATATACAACGCCAAAGGGCGAGGCTCAAAACCCAAAGAAAACAAAACCACCATATCAGAATAAAACATGCGCGACTCTAAGGTCGAAATAAAAGACTGGTCTAATAAACTTATCAAGTAATACAAGTATGGTTGATGGAGCTTACTAGATACAAATGAAAGAATAAAAAATACAATGGTGGTTCAGATACAAGTGAACCAACCTACCGTGCAAATCTCCCTGAAGAAAAGATGTGCCAGCAAGCTGCCAGGGAAACCTGTACATCGAACCTGTAATAAAATTTGGCACAACGGGGGTGAGTTGGCAACTCGTGAGTAGAAGACATCTACGAAAAGAAATCGAATGCACGACGCTATCCTAGGTCATAATATTACACTATTAAATCCCAATCATCTAGTAATAGCAGGGTAAAACTACGTGTAAATGCAGATACTCCGTGCTCGTGTCAGTGCCTCATATAATACTATGTCATATGAATGGATATGCATGCATCATGAATATAAAATAACCAATCCTGAAATCCAGAAATATCTGTATAAGAAATCTTTAGCTGTTATCATAGTAAAATGTGTATAGGAATCTGAAATCTCAACAATGAAATCCATGGAAATCCGTGTCAAGTATCGACACAACACATGTAATCTCAAGTCTCAATATCTCGGGCTCCGTCAGTCCGGATCGGCCCATATCATCAAATCTCACGACAACGGTCGGTATCCTCCGGATATCCGCCGCGCCAGACATCACCGGTAGGTAGCCTTCCCCTGCCAGGCTCATCGTCTACAACTCGATCTTCTTGCCCCGGGGTACCATACCGGGCCCACCATGTACCCGAGACGGTTCATCCACTCCTCGAATCGGGTCTCGAAATCTATCAGAAAACATGAAATCTCATGGTGGACGACACATACATCACGAGAAAACCGCATCTTATTTTAAAAAAAAGAGAAGAGGAGAGAGAGAGAAGTTTGTTTATATATTCTTGCGGTTTTCCCCAAAATCCAGAAATCTCATAGAAATCCAAATCTTAAAATCATAAGTAACTATATGATAAGTGTCGGCATATGCCCATAATACTGCATGATAACATGAAAATATGAATGCATGAATGTCTAAGTAATAAATATCATGTCTATACTAACATCAGAGAATAATCACAATATTATATCGGTCTAGTTGTTAACTGATTCTATCCATAAAAGACAATATGATCTAAAGTGTTTTGGGGTAAAAATTTACACCCCGGTTGACCAAGTCAAAATCAAAGTCAACCCCAAGCCAAGTGGGCCCGAGTCCAGATCCAGTGGGCCCATGCCCGGGTCGAGCCCGAACATGAAGCGGGCGGCCTTCCCCCATGCCAAGATAAAAATTTTGTAATAAATAATTTTGTTGTATTTCTTTTATTTTATTTTATGGATAAATGTAAGAAAAATAGGCACAAAGCCAAATTTTTGTAAAGCCCATGGCTTATGTGCAAAAAGAAATGGCACATGAGCCATGGGATAGGCAAAATGCCATTTTGTGAAGCCCAAGGGGCTATGTGTAAAGTGTGTAGCCTATAAAGGCAAGGATAATCAAATATCCCAACAACTTTTTCTCTCTCCAAAAAAGTTTCAGATCTGAGATCTCTTCTTCTTCTTCAAGGTTCCAAAACCTTCATCTTTCTCTTGAATTAAATCAAGAGTTTTACTCTTCTTTTTATAAAACAAATTAGTTTTTCACCACAAAACCCACAAAGGGGAACTTGGATCTATCATTAGATCTCAAAAAGAAGAGATTTTTAGATCTCACATCTCTTGAGCCAGCCAACGGAGGAGGAAGAAGAAGAACCCATTTCCCCAACCAAGACATTTTCCTTTTTTTCAGGAGTTTAACTCCACGGTTTCTGGGGCTAAAAGCCATCTTTTCCTCACCGGCGCGCTAGTGCTCGAGCGTAAAGCACCTACGTGCCGACACGTGGCGAATTTGCGCTGCAGCGCACTGCGCGCGAGCGCAAAGCGCCCACGTGCCGACACGTGGCGCGCGCGCTTGCGCTCCAGCGCGCAGCGCTCATGCGCAAAGCGCCCACGTGCCGACACGTGGCGCGCGCGCTTGCGCTCCAGCACGCTTGCGCTCCAGTGCGCAGCGCTCATGCGCAAAGCGCCCACGTGCCGACACGTGGAGTGCGCGCTTGCGCTCCTGCGCGCAGCGCTCATACGCAAAGCACCCACGTGCCGACACGTGGCGCGCGCTTGCGCCTGAGCGCACAGCACCCAAGCGCACAGCGCTCAAGGCGCTGGCCCCACGCATCCCTTGGATGCTTTTTCCCCCTCTTTTTGTGTACATACATACATATATACATATGTATACAAATTTATACACACACATACTCCACGACACTGTCCCTATTAGAAAAACTCTGCGTGGCTCCCGATATATTCAAACCCCCCTTTTTGAAACAAAACACACGTACACTGCACATTGAGTTCGCATGACAAGTTTAACCCGTTAATCGGAGGTTCCCCCGCCCCAAAGGCGAGGGGTAATTAACGGCAGCTTAGTCCGCGGCTGCCGGAGATTCGGTTCCCCACAATCATTAAACCCCGGCCTACCCTAGGCAGGGGAAATCTGTAGTACGCCTGAGACGCGTGCGCGTATTCCTATCTCAATGGGGTGACGAAAAACACCCTACAGATTCTGGCACGCCCGGTGGGACCAATCTCTCCTCCCATATTTCGGGTTAAAACGTTCATGTGAACTCAATAAATATACATATCAATTGCCTATACTGAAATGATGTTTTTTTCTTCCGTGCAGCAATCAACCTTCGACAACAATGTCTCCCCAGACGAATTCAGCTTCCAACGTGACCCCGATTCCGTACGTGGTCAAGATCAACGCTCGTGTGGTTCTCCCCGCAAGCCTCAGTCGACAGTGGGAAGAACCGCCCCGCCAGTTTGGCTCCGTCTTTATCTACCCTGCCGGGAGCGCTCATCTGGCGGAAATCCCGGTGGAACAGGTGGCCAAGCCGGTCCCAAGGGGCAGGAGGCCGAATGTCGTGATCGCCAAGGCACCACAACCGAAACTCAAGACAGCGTGTGAACGATTCTCTGGTGCTCCAGCGGGGGGCAAGAAATCCGGTACAAAGGGCAACATCCAATGTTGCGGACGAGCTCAGACGATTACTCCAACAAATGCACAATCGAGCGTATCTCCAAGGCCCTCCATCGCCCGGTCTGCGACGTCTTCCCAAAGAGCTGAAGTCTGCCAGGTGCTTAGAACAGAAAAGTTAAGGAAGAAGCGGCTTAGGTATCGAGCCAACAAGAGGGCCAAGGCTTCAGCCAAATCGAATCGTGTGAAGTTCCAAGTGCAGGGTTGCCCCGCGACGACGGCTGAATCGGACGTGAGAATCAGCAATTCCTTCGAGCCTCTGAAGTGGGTTCAGAAAAATGCCATGACCGCCAGAATTAAGAAGACAGCGGTCCGAACAATGTTACAAAGAGATGTGTCCCGGCCCCAACAGAAAAGGTATGACACTGTCTCTTCAAGAGTCTATCAGGCGCTCTGTGCCGCACGAAAGCAGCGGGACAAATCCAGAAAAGAAGCGCCATCACCATTCAAGAACCTGGTTAGGCCAGCCGTCTTCAATCGATCACCAGCTACCGAAGTAAGGGGGTCAAGACAGCGATCCGTGAAATCAGCTTCCAATGATAGAAAGACGGCCGGATACATCATCCATACGGTCTATATGGCGGGCGGACGCCCCAGCGACAACCTTCGCAGCAAAAGTAAGGATGGGGCCACCACATCCCAACCCCAATCTAGCCTGAATGTGGTCGCCGCCGCTCAAGAACAGCCGCCCCCGCTGGATGAAGAAAACCCTCTCGATGAGGATGATAGGCAAAAAGACCCCTCGGTCCATGAAGAGTCAAGCTCGGACAGCGAGGAGGAGCCGACTTTCCGCCCCAGGACTGCGGAGCAAGAGTTGCTTCAAGAGCTTCGAAAACAGCTCAGGAGCAAAGATAAAGAGATGGCCAAGCTCTATTCGAAGATTTACGACTTAACGAACGTGGTGATGCAGCTTACGGCTCAAATCGCTCGAGCGCCTCCCAACCAAGCACAAGCCACTACTAATCAGCCGGGTGATGACAATCCGAGGCAGCCAATGCCTGTTCCTTTGGGACCAAGACTGGTCGAGCCGCATGAAAGCCAGCCACATTCCGCTTCTAGGGACGCCTTGGCCCCAGATAATACTATCCCGCTAACACAGGATCGGATAATGGATTTGGTCACCAGCAAGGTTAAAACATTGGTGGCCGAAGCTGAAGCTCAGAAAGAAATCGGCAATAGCGGGCGGCCATATCCCGCGCAGTACGATCTGATTGAGTTCCCAAGCGGCTACGTTATTCCTAAGTTCGGAAGATTTGATGGAACGGGGAATGCAAATCAGCACGTCGCCCACTTCAAAGCATCGTGCGGAAATACAGGGGGCAATGACGCGCTCCTTCTTCGTCAGTTTGTCAATAGCCTGACCGGCGTCGCCTTCGACTGGTATGCGAGTATACCGGACGGGTCCGTCATTACCTTTGCCCAAATGGAGTCCCTGTTTCGGCAAAGGTTCATGAGTGTCAGTGATAAAATCTCCATTGCCGACCTTGTGAGGACCAAGCCGGGGAAGAATGAAAGCAACACTGACTTTATTACCCGATGGCGTAATCTCACGGTCAAGTGCGAACCGCCGCTGGAGCAGGACCAGTCCGTCAGCCTTCTCATTGGGAACCTCAGCAATTGGATGGTTCCATTCTTGTGTACAGCAGGCCTCAAGACGTTTCAAGAGCTAACCAAGAAAGTCCAAATGCTGGAACGCTCAAAGCAAGAGTCCCCGCCGGACTCTCAGAGAGACAAAACTTGGAAAAGCAAGCGGGACGACAGCCGAAGAAGCGAGAGTTCGAGCAGTACCAATGTCTTTAATGCGTCCGACAATGAAGAAAAGCGAAGGGCGGGTGAATCCAAAACTAACAGGTCTCGAAAGCCATTGCTGGGAGGAGATGGGCCTTCCCTAAAGGAGAAGAAGAACAAGGTTTACTCTTTCAGAAGGGACAAGGTCCGCAAGATATTTAAAGATGCCTTGAACAACGGCCTCCAATTGCCGGAGTCGAAAAGACCCCAAGAAGCAAAAATGACCGACAATCCTCTGTATTGCCCGTACCACCGAGTAGTGAGCCATGCGATCGAGGATTGCTATATCTTCAAAGATTGGGTCGAGAAGCAGTACAAGGCTGGAGAGATCGAACTGTCCAAAAGTGTGTTGGTGAACAATCAAGTTGCAACCACCAACTTTATACAGACAGAAACTGAAGCTTTCTGGGAGCAGACAGCCGAACCCGCTGCCCTGAGAAATGAAACGGACTCATCACGGCCTCCATAGAGTACGCACATATCTAATAAGACGAAGAAGATGATAAAGCTACTTCGGAAAGAACCCAGGACGGAATGGGAAGGGCAGAAGAAGCCTACCGGTCCAGCTGCCAATGCGGCTCCATCAGGCTTAAAATCCAAGAAGCTCAAAAAGAAGAAAAGTGCAGCTCGGCGAGATCGACCATTCAAAAATATATCGATTCCCTCGAAGAATATGAACAAAGGGAAAGAACATTGATTCAATTGAAGGAGTTCTTCCCTGTACAAGCGGCTGAAATTCTGGGGGAGTTAGAAGAAGACTCCAATGAAGAGATCCCAGTAGTGACCTGCTACGCCATCCATCTTGGCAGCGACTCCGAGGATGAGCTCTGGTTTCCCGAAGACGACGAGGAGCTCACCACAAAGGCCAATCAAATCCAGCTCAGAAGCGGCAGGGCTCTGCCGCCAAATCAGGGCAATGCCCCAAAAGGAAAGGGAAAACAGATGGCTAATGATGAAGATGGCGGAGAACCGGCTGATGAAAACTCGAGTCCTTCCCCAGTAGACTATAATGTCTTGGCTCACCTTCGAAGGCTTCCATCTCTCCTGAGCATCTACGACGCCTTGGTCCTATCTAAGGAGCTTAGAGATGTTCTTATTCACGCTCTGCAAAACCCCGAGCGGTATCAGGCTCACTTTGCGGAAATTAATATGAAAGAAGCCCAGCACGCTTTGCATGCCGCCGCAGTCACATTTAAGGATGAAGACTTGCTACTGGGAACGGCTGAGCATAATCGGCCGCTTTACGTGATCGGGTACAACGACGGAGATCGAATTAATCGCATATTGATTGATCCGGGGTCCTCAGTGAACATCATGAACTTGTGGACGCTGAAGAGTTTGTCAATGGACGTCCGACACCTGTCAAGGGAAAGGATTGTCATTCAAGGCTTCAACCAAAATTGCCAGCAAGTTCTGGGGTCCATAGCTCTGCCAATCAAATTCGGGGATCTGCAAACTGAAGCTAAGATATACGTGATCGACGCCGACACATCTTATAAGATTCTCTTGGGGCGACCGTAGCTCCACGATTACAGCATCATTCCGTCAACTCTCCATCAATGCATGAAGTATACTAAAAATGGCGAAGAAAGACGCATTGACGGAGACATCCAGCCGTTCGGTGTGCATGAAGTCCGCTATGAAGATTCTCGGTACTTTATGAACCACCAAAATGCTAAGCCTCAACTGACTGAGGATAGACCGGCCCCAAGACCCAAAAGCAAATCCGCGCCGATTGTCACTTTCAAAAGTAAAAACGCCCAAGTGCGCCCACATTTCGGTAGCGACACTGACGAGTCTGACGCTGGAAGCCCGTCCTTCCGTAAAACTCGCCCTCGTTTCGGCAGCGATACAGACGAATCTGTCACTGAAGAGCCCCATCTAGAAGTAATGTCCGCCCTCATCTTGGCAGCGACACATGGCGCATTTGCGCTGCAGCGCACTGCGCGCGAGCGTAAAGCGCCCACGTGTCGACACGTGGCGCTCGCGCTTGCGCTCCAGCGCGCAGCGCTCATGCGCAAAGCGCCCACGTGCCGACACGTGGCGCGTGCGCTTGCGCTCCAGCACGCTTGCGCTCCAGCGCGCAGCGCTCATGCGCAAAGCGCCCACGTGCCGACACGTGGCGCGCGCGCTTGCGCTCCAACACGCAGCGCTCATGCGCAAAGCGCCCACGTGCCGACACGTGGCGCGCGCGCTTGCGCTCCTGCGCGCAGCGCTCATGCACAAAGCGCCCACGTGCCGACACGTGGCGCGCGCTTGCGCCTGAGCGCACAGCACCCAAGCGCACAGCGCTCAAGGCGCTGGCCCCACGCATCCCTTGGATGCCTTTTCCCCCTCTTTTTGTGTACATACATACATATATACATATGTATACAAATTTATACACACACATACTCCACGACACTGTCCCTGTTAGAAAACTCTGCGTGGCTCCCGATATATTCAAACCCCCCTTTTTAAAACAAAACACACGTACACTGCACATTGAGTTCGCATGACCAGTTTAACCCGTTAATCGGAGGTTCCCCCGCCCCAAAGGCGAGGGTAATTAACGGCAGCTTAGTCCGCGGCTGCCGGAGATTCGGTTCCCCACAATCATTAAACCCCGGCCTACCATAGGCAGGGGGAATCTGTAGTACGCCTGAGACGCGTGCGCGTATTCCCATCTCAATGGGTGACGAAAAACACCCTACAAAGTGTACGTGACATAGCAATTACCGATGATGATGTGTGTGAGACGGCAAATAAGTGTGCGTGGAATATGCGCATCATCGGTAATGGTGCTGGTGTCCTAACAGGTAAAGTTTATACTGATTATAGCAACATATGAAAGAACATGAACCATGATGATTACAGTATGAATGCAAAGACAGATGTGCATTATCCACTCATTTGATATACAATTATCACTACCAGTATATGAATCGAACCTAAACTAGTGTCCATCTAACCTCCTAAAGAACTTAACCTAAGAAACTAGTCAATAAGAAACAAGAGTCTACCTAAGGTCTGAATCAATATCTCGAATAGTCGGCGATCCGGCCTCAATAGCGTCACGTACGTAGTACGGCTTCCTCGAATCAAGAGTGCGGATCAATCATCATATTTATGCCTCGTACGGTAAAATCCATCGTACGGCATCCCAATATCGGAGTACGGGTCAAGTATCTCCTAGGTGTCTCATCATTCGTATAATGTCATCACCAACACATCTCATGATCAAGGTACTAAACTGTAATCGCCTACATCAATCATAAATCATTGCCCTCATAATATGCATCATTTGTTTATCCTCAGAAATATCATGTCATATGTATCATATCGTAATCAAGTCATACATATCCCATATCGTGATCAATCACAAGTTATAGTCCGGGTACTATTTTAGAGTCCCATGTACCTCAATATCATCACTACCCCTTATAATTTAAATATACATGTTCATTATCTCATTCTCTAATGATCCGCTAACACTTTATACGACTGTTTAGCCAAGAATCACGGCATCAAGCCCAGTTACACTATTTCATCATACCTCGGATATCATATCACATCAATGAATCACATATACGTGTTGTATATATATATGTATATACCTATACCTAGTTCTATATATATACACATACACGTATACCCCATGTCGAGTTTCAGTGTGTGCGTGGGTGTGTTTCTATCTGAAACTTACGAATCTCTTCCAAGGTACTCATCCTCTGATATGGTTTTCCTAAATCAGTCTAGTCCAGCCTAGGGTCAATACTAAGGTCCTACTAGGGTCACATCTTGTTTCCTAATGTCAATAAGTACTATTCCTATTCTACGTTGCGGGGGTGCTAAACGCCATCCACCCGACTTCCCCCCGTAGATATGCATCTACTCACCTGGTCCATGTCTGCCGAAGACAGTGTCGCCATCCTCCTCTTCATCGCCCGCAGTCCACGTGAGGGGTACCTAGACGCAAACATATAAATAGCATCGTAAACTGAATCACATACGAAAGTCAAACGATACAAGGAACAAGCATAGGTTAAAACCTATGTCCCATCCACGCAAAAGCACCACATATCGCTCGATATCGGCGTACAAACTCCGATGGATCGAGATAAACATTAACAAATAACTCGTAGTTTTAAAACACATTACTTATATTATAAAACATGATTAAATCCATCGAAACCCTAAAATCCATCAAATCGCCCGATTTCGTAAAACCGGAAAATGCCAATTTACCGTTTTTCATCAAAACTTGACATTTAAATGAAACCAATGGTTATAAAACTCATTAAATAGCATAACTAGACTATACAACCCCTTATTTTATTTTTATTACACAATTTTGCATTTATTTGAAATTTCTAGTTTGCAACTTTTAACAATTTTTAACATTTTTCAAGCAAAATACCACAATTCCGCCACAAAACGTGATTTTTCATGAATTAATGTATTAAACCATAATTCATAATGATAATGATTTAATGAAACCATAAATTATATTTTTAATCATATTTTTTGAAATTTCTAAAATCTAGTTTACAAAATAGCAATTTTTATCACAATTTATCAATTATCAATAGAAACTAACAATCAAACTTAGTTTTTCTTTCCATTAACATGCTAAAGTTCTCACTAAAATTACAATCTAATAATAGCCACCTTAATTGGAATTTTATATCACCCACATATATATTTTACAAAAACTAGTTAGCTAAATAGCTTCATTTAAACAATTTTAAATGAAAAATTTTACAATTCAACAAACATGTAAGATTTTTCCACTCTAAAAATGTTAAACTAGCTATTATAACCTTATTTAATCAATAAAAATCATAACTTGATTTTTCAAAGCCTAACTTGAATTTTAAAAGTAGCAAATAGAATTAATATATTAAATCTAATTATGCTTAAATGAACATCTAATAACAATAAATCAAAAGAAGGAAATTTATACCTCCAAAATATGAAACCCAAACATGAAATAAGCCTCCAAAATGCATGCTTTCCATCTCTAAAATCCATGCTAAATAGGTCAAAGGAAAATGGTAGAGGTTGAATGTTGATTTTTGAGATTTATTTTTGGAATTTTTGATGAATTTTGATGATTTTTAATGCAAAAATGATGGGGGAAAAATTTTGGGGCAACCCATGGAGGGGAGGCCGGCCATGGAGAGGGAGGAGGGTGGAGAGAGAGAAAAAATGTGTGGTATTGTGTAGAAAGTTCATAAATAATGCATTTTTTTCACTTAAACCCTTTATTATCTAACTTTTTCAATTTAACACTTTTCCTAGAAATTTCTAGAACCATGGAGTGATTTTGGAAAAGATTTTGCATATTACACACTTGATTCTAATATACCATGGCTCATTTTTACAAATTAAAACCATTTAAATTTGTAATTTACACTAATTTAGTGTAAAAAATAAAGCTTATGTTAATATTTAAAATATTTAATTTAGGAAAAATGTTTAATTAAAATAAAAATTTATAAGTGGCTAAATAAACACCATTTACTAGTAATTACATAATTAAAATATGTATTTTTGAAATTATAATGAAAAACAATCACGGTTTAATTTTACGAAAAATACATTTTACTTTACCGAAATTCATAAAATTCACTTAAACAATTTTATTCATTTAATTATTTATTTAATTATTTTTAAAACGTTACAATCTTCCCCATTTAAGAAATTCGGTCCCCGAATTTAAATTAAAACTCCCCCTCCAAATACTAAAATATTTAGCAAAACACTCAAATCGTCGGGGCTCCGTAATCATCAATACATAACAAAAATCAATTCCGTCAAGCATAACGCAATCATCGGAGTTATGGCGAGAATAAAATATCAAAACCCAATATGAAAACCAACATAATATACATCAATTTACAACTTATATATAGTGTGCATCATAGTGAAATCACCTAAATATCATAATAAAGAAGCATACGAAAACCCCTCTTGAAAATCGCCGTGCAATGCACGTGTCATGGCATAAGTAGCGGACGTTTATTTTAAAAAAAAATAACTATATATATATATATATCTTTTATTTAACATACACGTCCCGCCTGGTTACTAAATCAAATAATAATGACTATGAAACATACTGCTCAAACTGAAATCAATCCCAATCACATCAATAAAATATCATGTGCGTCCGGTGCGCACTGAAATCGAAACCAAATACAGATACCATGAATACACACAAAAACAAAATAAGTGCAACAGGTGTGCACCAAAACATCTGTCAAGTGCAACGGGCGTGCACGACTCACTATCAGGTGCATCTAATCTGCATAAAACCCCGATTTAGTGCATCTGGTGTGCACAAAATCGCATCAAGTGCGCCAAGTATGCGCGAGAATCCTAATCAGGTGCACATGGTGCACGAAAACATACATCGAATATCAGAATCGAAATCACAATACGAAAATGGATAAAAACTAGGTCGAAGCATATATCAAAATCATGTGTAACCCATATGCACGAAATCAAATAAAAAAATCTCAAAATATATAAAACCAAATCAAGTGTACTGGGTGTATACCAAGCAACATCAATACAGCTGATATGTGAAACACGGATAGAATGCAATGAAGGTACACATAAGAAATACCAATCGTAGAACAAAATCCTCAAAATACCAAAATCCAATAACAGAAATATGAAATTCAAATCACCAAGTCACATCGTAAACACTATCGTCAATGTGCGCCTCTTTCCTCTGATGTCGATTGTTTCGAACTCGTCTCTTCGTAGCTGTGCTGACTGCGCTACCGACGGCAATACTCATATCTAGAGTTTCCCACGTAGTCGACCCTTCACTTGATATCCGGACTACATTAAACCTTTCGATCGATCCATCAAAATCCCATAATTCCCCGAGAGCTCAACACTCAAGTACAGTTTAAAATATCCGGTACATACCCCAGCATCGATGATCCAGCAGTAGAAGGGCAAACCCAAGCCTCACTAATGGCACCGCGGAACTGCCGTAAACCCCAAGGTTCAAGGGCGTTCTCGTGGTCATTATGTCGAGTTAGGGTTTCATTCTTCTAGAGGGTCCATCGAAATACCTGCATGTTCTTCCGAATACTTTAAACTTGGGAAAATGGTTTTCTGATAATCGTTCGAACCCTTTAACTTCATCCGGACGGCATGTGAATACCCTTTATCCGCATGCTACGCAATGCTTCAATCCTCAAGAATAACCAATACTCTAATGGTTATCGCATTCGAGCCGCAGCTCCATCTTCCAGTGTGCCCGTGGTTAACAGAAACTACCATCCGATATCGACGAAGATAGATCAAGGGAACGAATGAAATACGGTGCAAACAATGTACATCCTAGGGCTCCTTAAGCAGAGTAGCGTATCGTAAGTATGCCGCGGACCATACCCACGGTACGTTACTCTACCTAAATCGCCTACTCCATCAACCAAGGGTCACCTAGACTTATACAAGGTTAAACCTAGCGCTCTGATACCAACTTTGTCACGACCCGAAAGTACGGAACGTGATCAGCACTTAGATTACGAAGCGCCTAGAGGCGCAACGTAACCTAAGTAAGCCGAAGCCCAGAAATCTAAACCATAAAGAAGAAGAAGAAGTAAAAAAACATGAAGAAAAACAAGTTCAAAAATATCAGCAATTTTTCCCAAAAATTTCGGCAGAGTCTCCTCTGTAAAAACTGGCCCCCAGATGGGTACAACAAGTATAATATAAATAAACAATAAAAAGCATCCCCAAATGGGTGCTAGCATCAACGCCAACAGGCGGAAACAACCACAACAAGCACAATAATATACAACGCCAAAGGGCGAGGCTCAAAACTCAAAGAAAACAAAACCACCATATCAGAATAAAACATGCGCGACTCTAAGGTCGAAATAAAAGACTGGTCCAATAAACTTATCAAGTAATACAAGTATGGTTGATGGAGCTTACTAGATACAAATGAAAGAATAAAAATTACAATGGTGGTTCAGATACAAGTGAACCAACCTACCGTGCAAATCACCCTGAAGAAAAGATGTGCCAGCAAGCTGCCAGGGAAACCTGTACATCGAACCTGTAATAAAATTTGGCACAACGAGGGTGAGTTGCCAACTCGTGAGTAGAAGACATCTACGAAAAGAAATCGAATGCACGACGCTATCCTAGGTCATAATATTACACTATTAAATCCCAATCATCTAGTAATAGCAGGGTAAAACTACGTGTAAATATAGATACTCCGTGCTCGTGTCAGTGCCTCATATAATACTATGTCATATGAATGGATATGCATGCATCATGAATATAAAATAACCAATCCTGAAATCCAGAAATATCTGTATAAGAAATCTTTAGCTGTTATCATAGTAAAATGTGTATAGGAATCTGAAATCTCAACAATGAAATCCATGGAAATCCGTGTCAAGTATCGACACAACACATGTAATCTCAAGTCTCAATATCTCGGGCTCCGTCAGTCCGGATCGGCCCATATCATCAAATCTCACGACAACGGTCGGTATCCTCCGGATATCCGCCGCGCCAGACATCACCGGTAGGTAGCCTTCCCCTGCCAGGCTCATCGTCTACAACTCGATCTTCTTGCCCCGGGGTACCATACCGGGCCCACCATGTACCCGAGACGGTCATCCACTCCTCGAATCGGGTCTCGAAATCCATCAGAAAACATGAAATCTCATGGTGGACGACACATACATCACGAGAAAACCGCATCATATTTTAAAAAAAAGAGAAGAGGAGAGAGAGAGAAGTTTGTTTATATATTCTTGCGGTTTTCCCCAAAATCCAGAAATCTCATAGAAATCCAAATCTTAAAATCATAAGTAACTATATGATAAGTGTCGGCATATGCCCATAATACTGCATGATAACATGAAAATATGAATGCATGAATGTCTAAGTAATAAATATCATGTCTATACCAACATCAGAGAATAATCACAATATTATATCGGTCTAGTTGTTAACTGATTCTATCCATAAAATACAATATGATCTAAAGTGTACGTGACATAGCAATTAACGATGATGATGTGTGTGAGCCGGCAAATAAGTGTGCGTGGAATATGCGCATCATCGGTAATGGTGCTGGTGTCCTAACAGGTAAAGTTTATACTGATTATAGCAACATATGAAAGAACATGCACCATGATGATTACAGTATGAATGCAAAGACAGATGTGCATTATCCACTCATTTGATATACAATTATCACTACCACTATATGAATCGAATCTAAACTAGTGTCCATCTAACCTCCTAAAGAACTTAACCTAAGAAACTAGTCAATAAGAAACAAGAGTCTACCTAAGGTCTGAATCAATATCTCGAATAGTCGGCGATCCGGCCTCAATAGTGTCACGTACGTAGTACGGCTTCCTCGAATCAAGAGTGCGGATCAATCATCATATTTATGCCTCGTACGGTAAAATCCATCGTACGGCATCCCAATATCGGAATACGGGTCAAGTATCTCCTAGGTGTCTCATCATTCGTATAATGTCATCACCAACACATCTCATGGTCAAGGTACTAAACTGTAATCGCCTACATCAATCATATATCATTGCCCTCATAATACGCATCATTAGTTTATCCTCAGAAATATCATGTCATATGTATCATATCGTAATCAAGTCATACATATCCCATATCGTGATCAATCACAAGTTATAGTCCGGGTACTATTTTAGAGTCCCATGTACCTCAATATCATCACCACCCCTTATAATTTAAATATACATGTTCATTATCTCATTCTCTAATGATCCGCTAACACTTAATACGACTGTATAGCCAAGAATCACGGCATCAAGCCCAGTTACACTATTTCATCATACCTCGGATATCATATCACATCAATGAATCACATATACGTGTTGTATATATATATGTATATACCTATACCTAGTTCTATATATATACACATACACGTATAACCTATGTCGAGTTTCAATGTGTGCGTGGGTGTGTTTCTATCTGAAACCTACGAATCTCTTCCAAGGTACTCATCCTCTGATATGGTTTTCCTAAATCAGTCTAGTCCAGCTTAGGGTCAATACTAGGGTCACATCTTGTTTCCTAATGTCAATAAGTACTATTCCTATTCTACGTTGCGGGGGTGCTAAACGCCATCCACCCGACTTCCCCCCGTAGATATGCATCTACTCACCTGGTCCATGTCTGCCGAAGACAGTGTCGCCATCCTCCTCTTCATCGCCCGCAGTCCACGTGAGGGGTACCTAGACGCAAACATATAAATAGCATCGTAAACTGAATCACATACGAAAGTCAAATGATACAAGGAACAAGCATAGGTTAAAACCTATGTCCCATCCACGCAAAAGCACCAAATATCGCTCGATATCGGCGTACAAACTCCGATGGATCGAGATAAACATTAACAAATAACTCGTAGTTTTAAAACACATTACTTATATTATAAAACATGGTTAAATCCATCGAAACCCTAAAATCCATCAAATCGCCCGATTTCGTAAAACCCGAAAATGCCAATTTACCGTTTTTCATCAAAACTTGACATTTAAATGAAACCAATGGTTATAAAACTCATTAAATAGCATAACTAGACTATACAACCCCTTACTTTATTTTTATTACACAATTTTGCATTTATTTGAAATTTCTAGTTTCCAACTTTTAACAATTTTTAACATTTTTCAAGCAAAATACCACAATTCCACCACAAAACGTGATTTTTCATGAATTAATGTATTAAACCATAATTCATAATGATAATGATTTAATGAAACCATAAATTATATTTTTAATCACATTTATTTAGAAATTTCTAAAATCTAGTTTACAAAATAGCAATTTTTATCACAATTTATCAATTATCAATAGAAACTAACAATCAAACTAAGTTTTTCTTTCCATTAACAAGCTAAAGTTCTCACTAAAACTATAATCTAATAATAGCCACCTTAATTGGAATTTTATATCACCCACATATATATTTTACAAAAACTAGTTAGTTAAATAGCTTCATTTAAACAATTTTAAATGAAAAAAATTTACAATTCAACAAACATGCAAGATTTTTCCACTCTAAAAATGTTAAACTAGCTATTATAACCTTATTTAATCAATAAAAATCACAACTTGATTTTTCAAACCCTAACTTGAATTTTAAAAGTAGCAAATAGAATTAATATATTAAATCTAATTATGCTTAAATGAACATCTAATAACAATAAATCAAAAGAAGGAAATTTATACCTCCAAAATATGAAACCCAAACATGAAATAAGCCTCCAAAATGCATGCTTTCCATCTCCAAAATCCATGCTAAATAGGTCAAAGGAAAATGGTAGAGGTTGAATGTTGATTTTTGAGATTTATTTTTGGAATTTTTGATGAATTTTGATGATTTTTAATGCAAAAATGATGGGGAAAATTTTTGGGGCAACCCATGGAGGGGAGTCCGGCCATGGAGAGGGAGGAGGGTGGAGAGAGAGAAAAAATGTGTGGTATTGTGTAGAAAGTTCATAAATAATGCATCTTTTTCACTTAAACCCTTTATTATCTAACTTTTTCAATTTAACCCTTTTCCTAGAAATTTCTAGAACCATGGAGTGATTTTGGAAAAGATTTTGCATATTACACACTTGATTCTAATATACCATGGCTCATTTTTACAAATTAAAAACATTCAAATTTGTAATTTACAGTAATTTAGTGTAAAAAATAAAGCTTATGTTAATATTTAAAATATTTAATTTAGGAAAAATGTTTAATTAAAATAAAAATTTATAAGTGGCTAAATAAACACCATTTACTAGTAATTACATAATTAAAATATGTATTTTTGAAATTATAATGAAAAACAATCACGGTTTAATTTTACGAAAAATACATTTTACTTTACCGAAATTCATAAAATTCACTTAAACAATTTTATTCATTTAATTATTTATTTAATTATTTTTAAAACGTTACACTCTCGGTCAATCCTCACGACCACTCGTAAAGAAGCATTTCACTGGCGTCGGCCTCTGGCTCTCTAAATGCACATCACACATCTGATCCTGGGTGCAAACATCATTGTAGCAATGTCCTGGAAGGAATCCTGCTCAAGGTCTCTTCCAATCTTGCCTATGCCGAACTGTTCGGAGGCTGGACCTCTTGCATAATCTCTTCTCACTCGATAGACATCTGTGTCCTCAGCACAACATTTTCTCGGAAATTGGTCGCATCCCAACACCTCTGTAAGCATATCAGGTCTCTAGTCTCGACGGGAATTAATGACAGCTCGTCAGCGTCTCGCACGAACCTCTGGTTCCACTTGTCTCTATCGTCGTCCACTATGACGTCACGCCATGCTATCTACGCACTGCACTGTTCTCGGCCACGGTCAATCCGAAGTCTCTCGCATGGACTCGAAATCGCGTACCCTGTAGCTTCATCATTCTGTAGAAGATGTCTGGCCGAACAGGTCCTCGGGAACGCGTCCCAACCATCAGAGGAATACTCAATACCCGTCCGTCCTTGATCAATTTGCAACGCATCTGGGTAAGGTCCTTTATCCAAACCTGGTCAACTACCTTGTCGACGATGCCGAACTCTGGCCTACTGGGTGTGCGCAATATGACCACCCTTGGGTCTAGGTCTTCTCGTATCGTATTCCAGAAAGGTCCTGTCGAGGTTTCTCTCTCAAATCTCATTCCTGCCGGATTGCCCGGAAGTCATCATCCATTGCTGAAGCAAATTCTTATTCCGGAACGGCTGCATACTTATCGCGCCTCTTTCTGGAAGATATATCCATATACAACGCCTCTGGGTGCATATCACATCTCTGATGTCAGCGGAGTAGGACGTCATCTCGTCGAAATCTCTTGCGAACTCTTTTCTTCACCCTGCTTCAATGTCGACTGATTCGGACTCGTCTCATCGTGGCTGCATGGACTGTGCTCCAACGGCTACACTCGTATCTGGAGTCTCCCAAGCAAAGTATCCCATCACATGATATCAGAATGATGTCGAAACATTCGATCGACTCGTCAGAACCTTATAATCCCCCTAGAGATCAACATCTTGAGTACAGTTTAATAGTATCGAGTACATGCCACAGCGTCAATGATCCAGCCGTAGAAGGGCAAACTCAAGCCTCACTAATGGCGCCGTAGAACTACCGCAAACCCTAAGGTTCAAGGGCTTTCACACGGTCATTATGTCGAGTTAAGGTTTCATTCTTCTAGAGGATCCATAGAATTGCCTGCATGTCCTTCCGAATACTTTAAACTTAGAATAGCAGGTTTCTGACATTCGATCGTCTCTGTCGACTCTCAACGTCTCCGCGTGAAGTTGTCTCTAGCTGGAAGCAACCTATCTGATGACCTCGCATCGGTAAACGAACGAACCACATGTCCTAGTCATTCGTCCTCAGGTAACTAGCGACCGTCCATCATATCTCTAAGTATATGCTCATGCCGCAGTAGCTCCAACCATCTGGGCGATATCTCGTCATTTACAGCATCAACTGGCTTATTCGCCAGTACGCCGAACAGCTCCTCAATCCTCCAGGAAAGGCGATACATTGGCGGTCATCCCTGAATCGGTCTGCTCTAGATCTGAGTAAGACTCTCCATACTGGAAATCTTCAGCTCAACTGGGCCCGCTCCGGCGCAAAAATCGGACGAATCGCCTTCGTCTCTCAAATCGGGTAGACTAGCTATCATCTGTCTCATATTTGCCTGGAAGCTCCGGCAATCTCAGCTCGTAAGCTCCGGAAGCAACATCCTGTCAATCTCAACAACAGCTGGTCCATCTGTCTGCACGGTAGGCGAAATCATAATCTCTGAGGTATGCTGTACATCAACAGTCCTCTCTAAACTGGCAGCTCTAACAATGGCCCGATCATCCGGCGCAAAACTAAGCACTCGCCTCCACTAAAGATCACAATCATCAATACTAACTCGAGACGTTCCCATGTCACCAGAAAACACAATGGTCGGCCCTCGTACCAGACGAGCTCGCCCTGACCGTAACCCTAGCAGCAGCCCAAACTGCGCTCAAACATGGTGACAGGAATCTCAATCGAGTATCGAAGAGAGCAGATCAATGGCAAGAAAGAGAACAACAGATCCAGAGTGGATACATGATCATAAGAAGAAACAGCATCAATGAAGGTATGATCATGACACTAATAGAATCGGGGATCTCAAATGGATGTATAATCATGGATATGAAGAGGATCACTGATCTCGAAAATATGTACATCCTAAGGTTCCTTAAGCGGAGTGGCGTGTCGTAAGTATGCCGCGGAACATACCCACGGTACGTCACTTTACTTTAGTCACCTATTCCATCAACTAAGGGTCATCCTACGCGACGAAAGTTCGGGTCTAATACCCCCTCGACTAAGTCTAAGTTCCGTAAGGTCAAGCCTAAGTTCCGTATATATATAAACGCCCTAGGCTCCACATAGTCAAACTTAGACTCGAACCAAGGTCAACCTAGCGCTCTGATACCAACTTTGTCACGACCCAAAAGAGCACGTGACTGGCCCTTGAACCATATGAAGTCTATAGGACTCCATATGATCCAAGTAAGCCAAAAGACCAGAAATCTAAAACCATTTTAAGGATAACTAAACAAGAAGCAATATACTATACAACGCCGAAAGGCGAGGATCAAAATTCAAAAGAACCCCAGATAAGCATGAAAACTGTAACACTACTAAGCGCGACTCTAAGGTCAAAATAATACATCACTTGTTTCTGAGTCTGAAACAATATACAAGTTTTTGGTTGATGGAATTTCTAGATACAATGAATAATACATGTACAACGGCGGTTCTGATACAAAGAACCCACCTACCAAGCAAATCACCCACAAAGGAAAGCAGTGTGCCAGAAGTGCCACTATGGAACCTGTACGGCAAACCCTGCAAGAACTGTAGCACAACGGGGGTGAGTTGCCAACTCGTGAATAGAAAATATCTACAAGCAGAAATCGAATGCAAGACATAATCCTAGGTCAAACAATCAGTAAAATATAAACCACAAGAGTACGTCTAAAGCATGATAAGGTGGCAATGTAACATCTAAACATGTTTATAGTGCCAAGTACTCAGGTAATAACACATCGTCAGTATAAGGCATGTCTGCATGAAGTATGATCAATGTAAATCTAGTCTGTATGTGATCAAGTCTGTATAAACGTGGAACCGGTCCACCCGTCACCCAATGACAATAAACGTGGAACCCGTCCACCCGTCAACCAATGACAATAAACATCATGCATGCAAATATGAGGATATAATCAAAATCATGGAAATCGTCATGAAACCCGTGCCTAGCATCGACACGTAAATCCTCATCTATCGGGCTCCGTCAGTCCGGATCAGCCCACGGGCTATGTCTGCGGAATCGGCCCTCGGCCCCGGCAGTACGCCCATATCCATCTATCGACTCTGGTCGGTATCCTCTGGATAACCGCCAGGTCCAACCAATCACCGGTAGGTAGTAGTCCCTCTGCCAGGCTCACCGTCTACTACACAGCGAAATCGTTCTCGCTCCGGGATACCATACTGGGTCCACCATGTACCCGCAATCGGCCTCATCCGCTTCCTCGAATCGGGTTTCACATGTCGCTCTCAGCACCGAGAAAACACATGGTGGACGCACTGAAATATCATATCAAGGGTAACCGGGTTTTTAAAACAATTATATATTCTCTTTTGAAATACCCACGGTTCCCAAATCCAGAAATATCATGGAAACAACATATCTCAATGCGTATAATCAAAACATGATGTATGCGACATGTAAAGAAAGGTAAGCATATCAGAAGTCATGCAACATGGAATAATAATGTGCACATGTCGAGGGAAACCGCTCCTTTAAAACGAATCAGTTTTGAAGAATATCTTGCGGTTCCCAAATCCCTAAACAAATCAGAATCATCTATGTTTGTGTACAGGTATAAGTGTACAATATGCCATGCAAGAATCATATCATAAATGCAACAGTACTACAGTGTAGTGGCATGGCAATTATTGATGATGAAGTGTGTGAGCCGGCAAATAGTGTACGTGGAACATACGCATCATCGATAAAGGTGCTGGTGTCCTAACAGCATGATACTAATATAGCCATAAACATAGGCAAGCAATGCGAATAGCATGAATATGTGGAAATCAAATAATCAACACCACAGTGAAGAATCTACTATGCAAACTACAGATCTAAGTATCAAGTCAATCGGAAGAGGTATGGAAACCACCTAAATCTGAGTCCACATATATATAGAGGTAATAGTCGGTGATCCCGCCTCAATAATATCGCGTACGATACAATATACCGTAAGACATCCTCGAGTCATGAGTAAAGATCTATCATCAATATAGGCTCGTATGGTAAATCGTCATACGGCATCCCAATAGCTGGGTACGGGTCAATATCACATTCCTTTCATCAGATATCAGGTATCATTATCATTATAAGACATAATCCGGTGTACTGATCTAAGTCTAGTATAAATCGATACCATTTATAAAGTATGAATGCGGGAGTAAACACACATCCAAGGCCCGCAAGAATCACATGTCGTATCCCAAGTACGAATCATATCAAATCACCGATCTCACGGCACAATGCCCAAACCATCGACTCATCTCCAATGTCATCCAATATCATCATCAACACAGTGTAAACAAAAGGAATATGCAAGGGTGTGCGTGTAGGTGTAATTCTATTCTAGGGTTCGCGACTATGAACTACACTAGTCACTTCTAACCCTACACTATCCATAATACACCTAACTATCATATATAATATAACAACTACGGACTGCGGGGGTGCTATACGCCATCCACCCGACTTCCCCCAGTAGATATAATCTACTCACCTTGCGTCTTCATTTGTCGACGTCACCACGCGCATTACTTGTCGTCCCGAAGTCTCCATGGGGTACCTACACATCAAAGTATTGTATATGCGTATTAAAACCAAATCAAAGCTAACACGGCACCCGAAACCCAAAACGATACGATAAGGGGCCTATTGGTTAGAACCTATGGGCACGCCTTCAAAACCATCAACATATCCTCGACATCGTCGTATAAACGCCAAATAGTCGAGGTAAAACACGGATACACAATTCCAGAATTAGAAATACGGAATACGGAAACACGAATCTAAAACAGCAACTAAGGAAATATGTTCCAGATTTCACTCTAGGTCAAATTAGACAAATCTATATATACCATGGGTCTAAAATATACATGTAGGAGCTACAGAACAAATACGAGACAAAATGGTGGGACCCAGGCCGCAAATTGCGGCCAAAGAGATTAAATCGGCGGCCTGGAGAAGGAAGTCGGGGCTAGGGCATTGTGTGGTAGTTCTAGGGTACCTGCACATGTCACTGTCCAATCAATTTTAATTTAGGATGTCTCGGGTGATAGCAGATTCAATATACCCTTCACAGATTCCACAAATTCTCCGATATCGGTTTCTAAATCCGTATTTCGGGTTTCAACGCTCAGGTTAGGGTCTCAATTCATGCACTAGGGTGTTGGTGTAGCTTCTACTGAACTCAATTTCACATCACAACTCATAATTCTTCACAACCCTTACTAGGTTTTTCCTCAAGTCACAAAAATCACCCAATATCGGTTCAATCATAACATGGGGGTATAAGTAATGCTAAAACTAAGATAATAGTCCAGAAAATATCTCATTTGGCAACTCAAGAATTTCTTGAGTTTCCCCTAGTGGCCGAAATCCTTGCTTCTTTAGTCCAATGTGTAGATCTTGAGCTTGTTCACACTTTTAATGAAATGGAGATTGAGTTTTGGGATTGTATTTGAAATTATTTGGGGCTTTGAAGAGGGGAGGGAGATGATGGAGCAGCAGCTGCAGGAGAAGGGGAAGAGGGAAGGAAAATGAATGAGGAATGAAGAGATTAGCTAAGTCCAAAGTCAAAGAAAACCCATACCTTTCTCAATCTCACCATACCTCATTTCTTTATTCCTTTCTCTATTCTTTTTCTTTTCTTTTTCTTATTCTCTCAAAATCCCTCTCCCAAGAATAGTAAACCCAAAGTGAACCATGGCAAGAAAATGCACAAGTGTAAGAAGAATGATATGTGCATGTTTCGCACAAATTGCTAAAAAACCGATTAGCGATTATTAATCGCGATTAGCACTAATTTAGCATATAACTAATCAATTAAACTTAGAAATGGTATAATTCTCTAATTTACCCTATTTTAGAATTTTCCATAATTTTCCAAATTTCCTCCCCATTTATTTGTATTTAATTATACCGAATTATTAAAATATTCAATAAAATAATATTAAATTTTAAATTTTCCAAAAATAATATTTTTATTATTTCGAAATGTTACAGTTATAGTTATAATCGACATTCTAAAGGGAAATTAAGTGTTTATTACTACTTGCATTGATCTGTATATATCAACCCTTGTCTCAAGATTGTGTGCAGGAAATTCTCCTGGAAAAAGAGACGGAACTGCTTAAAGTGCTGATAAAATACATCAAATCCAAGACTTGTGATCTGGCAGTAAACAAGAAAGTATAATGAGATTCCAGATATAAAATAATGCCCTAAGGATCAGCACAAAACCAACCTGAGACTTTCATGTAGAGATAACCTCATATGGCCACGGATCCGCAGCCGAGTCAGGCCGATCCGCGGCCGAGTCGATCCGCCGTGGATCCGCGGTCGATCCGACTCGTTGGCGGCAGAACTTTTCCCGAGGCCTCTCCGCTCAACAACCAAATTTCTTCAAGACGCTTTAGTCCCTAGAAATCTCTAGAAGTTTCCCTTTAACACCAAGTCTTCTCTTGCAAGCTAGCTAACTACCTTAATCTAGAAACTTGTCATAACAACCAAGATTCCAAGGGAAGCTATACCTAGCTTCTAGGGGAAGCTAAAGGGAAAACTATAAAAAGGCACTTAAGGCTTCATTACAAAGGTTGTTGAATCTTGAGCCAAATTTCCACAAGTTGAGTGACACAACTTGCAACTCAAAACCTTAGCCCCAAATCGATTTCAAAAAGCCAAATCAAGATCCATCGAGTATCGATTCAAGAAAGCCTTCAACGAGCCTTTTGAAGCAACGCCGATCTTCATCCGAGCAAGAGATCCACGATGATCCGCGACTCAAGAAGACGATGCGAAGCTAGTTCGACGATTTAGTTCCTCCTCAAATCTTGTAATCTTTGAGTGTATTGTAACGAAACTTCGATTAATAAAAGGTGAAAATTCTTGATCTTTCTTTTCTTTACATTTGAGCATTATGAAGAGTTATCGATTCTTGATCGTATTCTTTTTCATGATGTTTGAGTGAAAACTCCGCTTGTAGCGGAATCGAGAGAATAGCTAGATGATGTTGATGAAATTCTTGAACGATTCTTAAGTCTTATGAGTTTTGTAAACTATAGGAAATTGAATCAACGATGACCAAGTTTTGAGCGAGATGCTTTCTTGAATGTTTTCACTCCAAATTAGAGATCAATGATCGATGATTGAATTTCCTAGAGGCTAGAATTTGAATGCTAATTAACGAAAGGACAAGGGATGATGATGAAGAAACCCTAGTTTCTTCAATTGATCCCTAAATCTCGTTGATTGTCATCGATCTAGCAACAAATCTTCAATAGATAAGAATTTGTAATCATAAGTATTCATCATCACTATCAATGTGACTGATTCCGACAAGCCTCTTTACAAATCTTGATAATTCAAACGATTTGGATATTTTTTTGATCTCTATCATTTCTTGATTTTAGATCTATTTCTTAATGTTCTTGAAACAAAAATCTCATAAATCTTGAATCATTTTCTTTTATCTTTTAATTTTCAACTCAACTAAAACGACTACGAACGAATCACACTTTCCCTATGGACGATCCGCATTCACCGACGAACCTACAATAGACACCGTCAATTGATTGAGGTTTACAAATTTCTTTGGTTGTGATATATTTTACATTTTCCAAACATGACATGGAAATTAAGATCAATCAAATGGCGCTGTTGCCGGGGATAGTGTGCTAATTTGTTCGTTTTAGTAATTTGAGTTGGAAAATTTATTATTCCACCCGTTTTTTAGATCAAAATTCTTAACAAGCGCCGAACAATTTTTTGTGGTTTGCTGTAAGGAAATCTGGAATCTGTGGAGCGAGAGGAAAATTTTTCAGGACATCTCAAAACGTCCAGACAGTCAACAGGAGCATATGCTAAAATATTTGTGCAGGGAACTCTCTGTACTGCGGCGGATCCGTGGCCTTAGGGGACTATTGCGGCGGAAGCGCGGCGCGATTAGGGTTTAAGTGCACGAAACTTCTTAGGTCCATCTCTGTCTTTCTTATCTCCTCCCCGCTTTTTCCAATAACCAATTTCTGCAGGTTCCTTTGAAAAAATTCGCAGTGCCGCAAAAAGAAAAAGTGTTGCATGTTTGATCTTAGTTTTTTGCGTTTTAACACGGAAATTAAGAGGCAAAGACCAAATTCAGATTAGGTCGGGGTTTCATTACCCGTCTTAAGCCCCAAAAATCACAAACTTGCATCCGCATCACCCTCATTAACTAAAAAATATCTAGACAAGACTCTAAGGACCGTCGCGCTCATTTAGGACAGAAGGAGGTCGTAGGTAATCTACTGTTTATCCGCGTTTCTTTTATGGTGTCTAGGCAAGTGTGTCTAAGGCAAGTGGTTACTTAATTAGGCCCACTACTTACGTAGTGGAGAACCTCCCACTTACATAGCATTTACCTGGCCACAGAAGGGGCAAAGAGGCAGTACAGGATCTATCTTGCGACTTGTCTTCTGGAAGTCTAGGAGCGGTCTAAAGCCTTGACCTAGGTGACCACTAGATTAAGGGTTGTTTGTGGATTGTTTGTGTGATTTTCCAAAATCCGTATTTTTCAAACCAAACACAAACTCATCTTTTCCTTAATTATCATTCAACGCTGCCACTTATGCTAAACCATTTAGTGCATGCTCGGCTGGACACGGGATTCTAGTGCCCGTCTTGTCCGCGTTCCTCCTATCGACTCCGAAGTCGGTAATTCTACATCTACTTTTTCTACACCCCCTACCACACCCACTTCGATGGATGGTTCTCCATCAAACTTCTTTAATACTACTCTGCCACCGTCCGCAAGTGCACAGAATCCTCCCCGCATCTCTCTTCAAGAGAGATGCTACCCTATGCGAGGTCCTCTTTTGACCTGTCTCACCATTCCACTATCCAATGGGGACAACTTTGAAATAAAACCCCAATACATCAATCTTTTACCCAAATATCACGGTCTCGAGTCTGAAGACGCATATGTCTTTATTACCAATTTTGAAAATGTATGCGCTATGATGGGTACTTCACAGCTTTCTGTGGATGCTATGAGATTACGTTTTCTCCCATTTACCTTGTGCGATATAGCCGAGAAGTGGCTTTAGAACACAGTCGCACAATCTATTTCGAACTGGGGAGAATTCGTAACAGCATTCCTTAAGAAATTCTACCCTAATCATAAATCAGCTCGAGTCCGTAGCGAAATAAATCAATTTACCCAGCTTCCAGAGGAACCATTCTCAAAGTGTTTTGAATGCTTCAAGGATTTGTTAGTTCAATGTCCTCATCATGGAATTCCTAGATGGGATTTGTGCAGAATCATATATGAGGGCATTAATCCTATCACAAAACAGACCCTTGAATCCATGTGTCAAGGAACCTTCATGAATAAAGATGATGGTGAAGCCTGGAAATTTCTAGAATATTTCGCAGAGAAAACTTTACAGTGGGAGAGTGTTAACCAGTCATCGTCTAGGGGTGGCATTCATCAACTTGATGTTTCCATAGGAGTTAGAGCTGAAATGGCAGCAATGCAAAAGAAACTCGAAGCTATGGAACATAACATTTTAGCAGCCTCCCTAAATCAGATGTCACTTCCCAAAACTGTCAGTGGATGCTGTTCTGATCCATCTCATCTTACGGAAGAATGTCCTTTAAACTCTCCGTTTCAAGGTCAAGAGTATACCAATGCTGCTTTCCAACAAAGACCTAGAAACGATCCGTATTCTTCCACTTATAATCAGGGTAGGAGGAATCACCCTAACTTTGCTTGGAACCAACAAAAAAATCAAAACACGGTTCCAAACCAAAATAATTTTCAAAGGGCTTCTCCACCGCAGCAGCAGCCATTTCAACTTACTCAGCACCCCTATCAATTACAAAACTTTCAAAATCCGGTCAACACACCTACACCGTATAATCCTTTACAGTTGACCGGTACCGATAATTCCTCTTCACTCGAACGAACTTTTGAAATGTTTATGAAACAAATGTCGGCTGAATATAAGTCTTCCCTCGATAAAATCCAGAAAAACTCTGACTCCCAAAGTGAGAGTATTAAATCGATGGAAGCTCAAATTGCCCAATTAAAAGCTGAAATGAGTGCTATAGAGAAAGGGAAACATCCGTCTCAACCCCTACCGAACCCTGGGCATTCACAACACTACAATGTGAATGCCATCACAACGTTGAGATCAGGAAGAGTGCTGAACAATCATGTTGGGGAAGAGATTGATAATCATGAAGAATTAATCAATAACACCCGAATTAATCAATAACACCCCGGCTGAGACTTTTCCTTCCACACACACTTCTACTTCTGACCCCGGTTCTTCTACCCCACCACTTTCTTGCGAGCCTATTCTTCGTTTTCCTCAAGGCTCGACACCTCAGCATACCTTTTCTACTCCACCAAAGACGATCCCCACTCCTATTCTGGGATCAGTTCCACACACACCACCTTCTCTAATGATGGACCCAGCTATGATTGCTAAAGCTCTTTATCCGAATCGGTTAAGGGGAAACAAATCCAGTCCACATATGGAGAAGATTATGGAAATGTTTAAACAGGTTAACATCAACATCCCTCTCCTAGATGCTATTCCACAAGTCCCCGCTTATGCGAAAATTCTTAATGACTTGTGCACTAGGAAAAGGAAGACTCAAGTGCCTAAAATGGTTTTCATGACTAATAATGATAGCACTGCTTTTACCCCACAGTTACCAAAGAAACGTAAGGACCCAAGATGTCCTACAATATCGATTTCTATTGGGGGTAAAAACATTAACCGTGCTTTACTTGACCTGGGCGCAAGTGCTAACCTACATCCATATTCTGTTTACGAGCAGTTAGGGATTGAAGAGTTGAAACCAGCTCATTGCACTCTCTAAATGGCAGACCGATCAATCACCAAACCTAGGGGTGAACAAGAGGATGTGTTGATTAAAGTCGGGGAATTCATATTCCCTGTGGACTTTATTGTTCTCAATACACAGCCTGTAGCGAACCCACAGAACCAAATTCCGGTGATTTTGGGTCGACCATTCCTTGCCACTTCCAATGCTGTCATTAATTATCGAAACGGTTCAATGAACCTATCTTTTGGAAAAATGACAATTGAACCGAACATCTATAAAATTGGAAGTCGGCCATCTGAACCCTCTGCTCATATACTTGATGTCTATTCTGTCCATGAGATTTCTCCCGAAAGTTGCGAAGTTGATGAACTTTGCTTTGAAGATCTCGACAACACTAGTACATCAATGTTTGATCTTGCACATCTTAGTAAGGACACTTTTTCCATTCCTGAGTCTGACACTCTTGACTCTTCACCTTCCGAGTCTGTATCTTATGCAGGCTACGAGATTCTCCTTGACTCCGAATATCATTCGATGACCACACCTTCTATAGTTTCTCCGCCCGAATTAGATCTCAAACTTTTACCTTTTCACCTTAAATATGCATATTTAGGTTGTTAGTTATATGTATGCCCTAGAGGCCATTACTGTACATAGGATGTATATTGTAGTGGATGCTGGGACATATATAGGGAGGACTTTCTTGCTCGACATGATAGTATGCTATCTGGTTGATCTTTACCTTAACGTGTACACTGATTGTCTCTCTGTTACATGTTGGTAAAGCCCTTAGGATCTGTACTTGACTACCTGGACTGTGATGCGGATCATACTAGTGGGGACATGGTAGTCTATAAGTACATCCTTCAAAGTCCCTAGTCGTGGGTGTATCGAGACGGGGCATCGATATACCAGAGTAGACTAGCGTATACCTTCTCGACCCATACAGATGGGCGATGGATGATCCCATATCCATTGGTGTTTGACATCAGAGATGATACACGGGTGCTCAGTAGAGACTGGGTACACTGGACGGACTCGCCGAGAACTCCCAGATGGTATTATACCTCACGTCAGATGGCAGTTCTCTGGTGACACTGGTACAGAGTAGTCTGTTGACCCGAGATCGTCATAGAGTCTTGTGTGGTTCCCACTGTGCTTTGATTTCCATCTTACCACGTCCAAGAGGGCGTGCAAAATGGTGGTTTTTGGGTACAGTCCCGAGTCACATGGAGGCAATGAGCGATAGGAGGGGATTCGTCTCTCCCGGTATAGGGGGTTGATGTTGCGCTGTGTTCGATTGGCTATAACAGGAAATCCCTGGCCAGGGTTGCTGAGATTTACTGGTAAGTGTTACCAGTAGTTTCTCGAATGGTTATAGACCTCATATCGACACGACTTATTGAGCTATTGGGGTCTGACGTATACCACCCCTAGGCGAGATATGCGACAGATCAGACGATCAGAACGGACTGTACGGTAGTGTTACTGGTCGGATTCACTGGAGTGTGAGCGGGCTTGCTCGTCGATCTTCAGATCGCTCAATACCCGGGTGGCCGTTACGTTTAGCAGACCGCTTGCGGCTTGTGGATGTTTGATATGATCATCATCCGCTGCCGGCGTATTGACGAGTCTTTAGAGTCCTACACAGAGGTTTCCTGGCTCAAGCGAAACGAAATAGGAGCGCATATGAGATATGTGCGGGACCGAGAATAATACGAGTATGTGTTACTGTATTCGATTCTCGCGATGTGACATTGATCGGTTATATGCGATATAGCCGGGTTATCGGATCAAGTGTTGATTCGATAAGATGTTACTAATGATACCAGTCGGTTATGTGCGCATGACCGGATCATTGAATCAAGTGTTGATTTAATGATTTAATGTATAATTATATATTTGATATATTACTTTGCATTAACTAGTATCGGTTCACTTTAAACGGATTTTCTCACTTGGTTTGTGCACATTGTATATGTGATATACTTTTGTACACTTGATTGTATCATGTTTGATGATACATGTTTAACTATAGTTAAGTGTAATGAATTAAGCCATGGTTAATCTAATGATTAGGGTTTTCTTTTTATTACTTATTTATTTATTTATTTATTTTGATTAGATAAGAAAAGAATGGTTGCTAATTTTGGAGTTTAGTTGAAACTTCATGAAGCTTTGACTTTGTAACCATTCTTGTCTTCATCTTAAACCCTAACCATTAAACTAACCTTAGTTAATTCTCTACACTTGACCATGGTTCTAATATGATAAGTATTCATATTCATTTCTTTTTCTAATTAACTTATCTTATCATCTTTCTTCTTCTTCTTCCTTGAACTTCAAGAAGAAAGCTTACCTCATCAATGGTGATTGATGAATTAGAGTGAGAAATCCAATTCTAAAGTTAACCCAATTCCTATTTCTTCATCCTCTACCTCTTGCCAAGTAGTAGAGTGTGTTTACTTCACAAGTTTCATGACTTGGTGAAGTTGTGAGCTTGATCTAGCGATGCCTCGACGTAGATCATCTTCGGCATGGACATCGACGACCTAGCTTGCCCATTCTCCGACGAAGCCGACTCTAGAGCCCGGATTTGATTTGGAAAGCGGAGACGACCTCGTTGCGGAGCCATGGAGGTGGAGGACCGGATCTACAAAGGTTGTATTTCCGTATTCCCTTAGTTAAGTGTTAACTAGTTAGCCTTTTCGCCTAGACATCTAGCAAACGATCCGTACACTAGGGTTTCTCGGCACCATAATTTTTGAAATTGCCATGGTCGATGGCTTGTGAGACCTCACTAGTGTGCCTAGGAACCCTACAGTGGTATCAGAGCCTAGCTAGAGCCTTAGGCGAAGCGTAGACGGAGTTTGAAGTCCGATCGAACCGAAATCCGATTTCCAAATTGCTCTCTGTACTTTTTTGTAAAATGTGGATTTTTGCAAATTAAAAATATGCAGAAAAATCAGCAGGTAAATCTAAGAATTACGATGCAAAAATTACCTAATGATCTTTCTAAAGTGCGGCGGAACCGCGGCATTAGCGTGCTAATGCGGCCCTTCCGCCGCCGTTTTGTCTTATTAGGCACTCAATTTTGCATAGTAACTCCTATTTTTCAGTGCTGGTTTTCCTGGGAATTTTTAATCTGAAATAAAGAGTTGAGTATTTTGGGTTGTATTGGGAGTTCATATATTCGATCGGATTGTCAAACTTTGTCTATGTGTCGTTCCGGATAATTTTTTGAATATGTTAAAAAGTTCGACCGGATATAAATACCCAATTTTTCCCCTGTCGGGAAATTTCCAAGTGTTGGATATTTCCGTAGTTTAACGACGTTCTAAGTAGTGCAAGTAACTCGATGGATCCTCTAGAAGACAACAAACCTTAACTCGATTATGTGACCGTCTTGAACTGCCCTTTGAACCTTCGGGTTTGGGGCAGTACGGCGTGCCACATGTGAGGCGTTGGCTTGACCCTTCTACGGCTGGACCGTTGGTACTGAGGTACGAACTGAATGTTGTTAGACTAGTTTCATGTGTTGATCTGTATCGGGAAAACTTGGGTGTTCGATTATTCGATCGGAAAGTTTAACATTTTCTGTTTATCTGGAATGGGATACAATAATTGGAATTCACATTAGTTATGAGATAACTGAATGAATGTTATAAACGTAGCACTTTAGTCTCACTTGATCGGTTGCCACGGAATTTTGATGTGATCAAAAGTCCGTCGCAATCACGTAGCGTACGCGGATACTCGCCGGGTAAACATAATAGACAGCCTCACCCCATAGCCCCGACCAAGTGACTGTAGGAGAACCCCGTCGCCGAAAGCATCCGTTCGGGTGCTCGCGGTAGCGGTGTTCCGCCTTGGTGCACTTCGTCGACGGTATCGGGGGTGCAGCCGTCTACTGAAGTTTGCGACGAGCATTCGATCAGACTGTCGGGAATCCTGTTGAATTGCCCGATTTGATATTGAAAAGTGTTTTCGATTTTGAGACTAAAATGCGGGGTTTATAATTGTTAGGCATGCGATGTCTAAGTAATTCATTTGGTCAGGCATGCGATGTCTGAGGAGGTTGCGGATTCCAACTGTTGTAGTTTTACATTTTCTTTTCTGTGACCGTAAGTGTAATATGTGATATCGCCGGTTTCGTTGCTATATGTCAACGACAATTGGGATGCACATATTTACTTACGTTGATGACATGTGATGTTATGTGTTGCTGGATATGTTATATTGGATCGTCGTGTTTGAATAGCCGGGGGTTTTTATGTGAGATGAGTGTTTTTCATTTTCATTCATGTAAAAACTTGTATGTAATATTCTTTTATTGGGGCACTTCCAGGTTGCGGAAGTTGTCACCCTTGTATATTATTTACTTTTCCGCACTAGGATAGACCCAAGGAGGAGGGCACAAGTAACCGGGTTCTGGAGTCCAGTGGGAGACCAACTCGAGGAGTCGGGTCCGGGTCTCCTAACTCCAGAATTGGTAGGGTTGCTTGCCGCTCTCGTAGGGGTCTAGGGGTGTGGGTTTGGCTATTCATCACAACCGTGGAATCCGTGTTTTATACTGGCTCGTATTGAAAACACGGACGTCCTAGTATATCCAATATTTCATATGATTCTTCTGCTGCGATATCTGTGATGTGATCATGTGATGTTCTTTGATAGATACAGTATATAGTATATATGATATATTATATAGGCGTTACTTATGTTTTACACCCGCGCTAGCCCTGCCCCGCTCTGCCGTTAGTTACCTAACCTAACGGTGCACGAGGGGACATCGAGGCGAATGCGGATGGCATAAGTGTACGTCGTATTTATCTGTGATGATTAGGTATTTAAATGATGGGACTTCATTAATATGATTAATGAAATAAAAGAAACCTAAGATGTTGTAGAATCGAATTTCAAAATAAAACAGGTAGCTACAGTTCTTGCTTTGCACAGAGGTATATGTGATATATCCTGCACCTTATTCGATGAGGAAAGGACCGAGATCCCTTCACCGGGAGTGACTCCTTTAGCAATAACTGGCAGATGCTACACACTCGGTTTGTCTTTTGTTCGCTTTTAAGAGTTTTTGCTTTGCACAGTGATATATATGATATATCCCGCACCTCATTCGACGAGGAAAGGACCGACGATCCCTTCACCGGGAGTGACTCCTTTAGCAAAACTGGAAAAGCCTCAAAAGCACTCCATTTTAAAACCATTCGATCCTACAACGATATCAAGTTCATTACGCAATAGGTTTTCAGAAAAACATGTCGTAGCCCTCCGTCATTTCAGATAAATCCTGTTTAGTATTCGTGCTGCGTTTGTTGACCTTGTCAAGGCGCAGTGTGCGGTAGCTAACCAGTATTTATCTGCTTATGCATATGATGCAGATTGGGTTAGGGTAGTCGTGCGGCCTTGTTGACCTTGTCAAGGGTCGTGCGGGTGGGTTTGATTCAATCAAGAAATGACGGGTTGAACTTGACTTGCGGTCTATGGTTTGTTGACCTTGTCAAGATCATAGATCGTTCGGGGCAAAATATTATCGGGAAGTTCAAGTGTTGAAATTTGCAATGAGATTGCATACCTTCTATGAGATAGTTGGATCCCGATACCCGCTGCGAGTAAGTGTTACTCCTGGGAGAGTTTTATACATTACAATTAGCCGATCAAGTAGGTGTCTAGAAAGGTGTTAACGAGGTTACGCCTCTGGGAAAACGAGGTTTACATTAATTAGGTTCGTGCGAAAGCACGGGGACCTCCCTCAAAGTACCGACACTGGCCTGGCTGAAAGATTGGCGAACTTGTAGTGTGTAATTAATCCCGGCTAGTCTTTCCTTTTAGGGTTTGAAGGAAGATTTGATAAAAAGCAGTGGGAGCCATCCTGATTAGATAAAATAAAAACCAATCTATTCTTGACAGAGCGCACGCTGAGTGTTTTCTTCTCTCTCTCTCCTGGTAGCGACCATATCACGCCTTAATCAAGATAATAATACGGATTTTTTGACCGAACCCGCTTGTTATACTGAGCTGGGGAACGTTGGTCCCGCTCCAACTTATAATTGTTATAAGACAGAGCAGGAAATTGGGGAATACCAGATTTCCCGTGCCGCCCAAACGAAGAGAGTGCATGCTGATGCATCATCTTCGGGTGTGTTCATTATACAGAACTGTTTCTCAGTATCCTTTACGTCCTGGGTATGTGATACCAGATCAGGATCCCAGATATGTAATCTGTTACATAGGGCTGCAGATAGGTAGAGAACTGAGAACGGGTGATAAGTTTCATGAGGCAGAAAACGGGGCAAGAGTTGCAGCCAAGTTTGTTGGTCACTGTCACCCTGTATTACCGATACATTGATTCTGAACGAATGTTGTTAGATACCGAACCTGATATACAAAATCATATCAGTCTCTTTATTAGTAAAGAAAGGATATAATTTTGTATTGTTAGATAATGTTTTGAACATTTCCTATATCAAAAGTTGATCGGTTCAGGCACGTTATCTAAAAGCGTTGATGTTCTAAATCAAACTACAGTTCTTACTATATGGAACACACACAAGAGGAAGAGTTCAGAAATGAACGAATTCTTCTTGAGGCATTGTAGACTAGGTCAGATCAATGTGACCCGACTAGCTAGAGTTACATAAAGATGCATATTTAAATTAGTTTGAATTTACATCTTGTGAAACTCGCCAGTCATGTCACAAAGATAAGATGACCACAGCTCTGTTTAATGGAAACAGAGAAAGAGTTAGTGAACTCTTGGGATGATACATGTTGATGTATGTAGGTCCCCTGTCTACACATGCCAAGACTGGTTCTTTATACTTCATTACATTCTCTGATAATCTCTTTAGATTCAGACATATGTTCCTGTTGAAACACAAGTCCGAACCTTTTGAGATATTCACAGAATATAAGTTAGAAGTAGAAAACCAAAATACGGGTATAAGTATTATGTCCTTTGATGTGATCAGGGAGGACAATATTTGAGTACGGAATTCCTGGACTATTCTAAAGGAGAATGAGATTCTCTCTCAGCATTACTCCTCCGTATACACCATAGCACGATGGTATATCGGGGCGGAGCAGATACACCCTATATGATATGGTGTGCTCTATGATGAGTACTACTGAGTTACCTTTTTCCTATTGGGTGTTATGCACTTGAGAAGTTGCATACCTATTGAATAGGGTTCAAATCAAATCAGTTGCCTACCGCTTCATATGTGATATGGAATGGGAAGAATCCATGTCTTAAGTTAGTTAAGATTTGGAGTTGTCCGGCCTATGTCTGAAAGCAAAATCCGGACAAGCTCGAGGCAAGGTCTGTAATGTAGAACTGGAAAGGTTCCAGCTACACGAACTACAGCAAATGATTTGATAAAACCAAAGGATTCAGTAGAGACCAACGAACCTCAGCCTCTCCGCCGATCTAGTAGGGTTCCTCACCCACCTGAGAGATACTTCGGTTTCTCTAAGACAGTGGGAGCGAGGATTACATCATGAGATGATGACCCAACTAGTTTCGAGCTGGCCATCAGGAGTAAGACTCTGTAAGAATGGATGGATGCTTAGTGATCTGAGATGGAATCCTTATACACCAACAAAGTATGGACTTTGGTTGCTATATCTGAAGGGTTAAATCCCCATCAGGAGCAAGTATATCTTGAGAAGATTACTTGGTGTAGATGGAAAAGTTGAGACTTTCAAAGCTAGACTTGTTAAAGGTTTGCATCATTGACCAGGTGTGGATTATGTTGAAACCTTTTCTAAGGATCTATGCTTAAGTCCATCCAGATCCTACTTGCCACGGCTACATACCATGACTACGATATCTGGTGGTTGGGTGTCTTGACTGCTTTTCTAAATGATGATTTGGAAGAGAGCGTCTATAAGTACACAGCCAGAGGGCCTCGTAGACAGTGGGAGCAGCGGAAACGTGTGCAAGATGTTTTATATGATAAAGCAGGCATCGCGGAGTTGGAACATCTGTTTTGATGAAGTAGTCAAAGAAGTTGACATCATCAAAATGGTAGATGAACCTTGTATAAACAAGAAGGTAGTAGGGAGTATGGTGACGATCCTCGTAGAGTACGTGGATGACATACTCTTGATAGGGAAGGAGTTTCCTATGCTACGCTCGGTCAATCTCCGCTTATCACAATGATTCTCCATAAAGGATCAAAGTGATACCTCCTAAATCCTGGGTTTGGATCTATGAGATAGATCTAATTGGATGTTAGGATTCTCACTAGTTGTAGTGAGATGGTATCAATCGATCCTGGGGAGAATCACTGGAAGAGTTCCAGGGTGATAAAGACGACTGAATGTCAGTCACAGGCATTGTCTTTACCCTCAGTGAAGGGACGGTATATTGGAAGAGTTCCAAGCTAGATACCGTGACATACTAGACGATAAAGGCAGGATACATCGCTACTTAAGATGCTACCAAGGAGGATGTTTGGGTGTATATTGGTTCATGAAATGAACTACGTTCCAACCATTGTGAGACAATGGAGATATGGCTTATGCCAAGGAACGTCCGTCCCATCAGTGATCCAGACATATTCTAAGGTAGTATCACCTTATCATGGAGATAGTTGATCTCCAGGGTGATCGAGGTTTGGAGAGTAGACTCAGAGGACAACACAGCGGATCCACTCACAAAGGCCTGTTCCCAGAGAGAGACTTTTATGGGATGGTTGAGTATGAGATACTGCAACCACTGCTATCAGATGGCCCTAGTGCAAGTGGGAGATTGTTAGTTATATGTATGCCCTAGAGGCCATTACTGTACATAGGATGTATATTGTAGTGGATGCTGGGACATATATAGGGAGGACTTTCTTGCTCGACATGATAGTATGCTATCTGGTTGATCTTTACCTTAACGTGTACACTGATTGTCTCTCTGTTACATGTTGGTAAAGCCCTTAGGATCTGTACTTGACTACCTGGACTGTGATGCGGATCATACTAGTGGGGACATGGTAGTCTATAAGTACATCCTTCAAAGTCCCTAGTCGTGGGTGTATCGAGACGGGGCATCGATATACCAGAGTAGACTAGCGTATACCTTCTCGACCCATACAGATGGGCGATGGATGATCCCATATCCATTGGTGTTTGACATCAGAGATGATACACGGGTGCTCAGTAGAGACTGGGTACACTGGACGGACTCGCCGAGAACTCCCAGATGGTATTATACCTCACGTCAGATGGCAGTTCTCTGGTGACACTGGTACAGAGTAGTCTGTTGACCCGAGATCGTCATAGAGTCTTGTGTGGTTCCCACTGTGCTTTGATTTCCATCTTACCACGTCCAAGAGGGCGTGCAAAATGGTGGTTTTTGGTTATAGTCCCGAGTCACATGGAGGCAATGAGCGATAGGAGGGGATTCGTCTCTCCCGGTATAGGGGGTTGATGTTGCGCTGTGTTCGATTGGCTATAACAGGAAATCCCTGGCCAGGGTTGCTGAGATTTACTGGTAAGTGTTACCAGTAGTTTCTCGAATGGTTATAGACCTCATATTGACACGACTTATTGAGCTATTGGGGTCTGACGTATACCACCCCTAGGCGAGATATGCGACAGATCAGACGATCAGACCGGACTGTACGGTAGTGTTACTGGTCGGATTCATTGGAGTGTGAGCGGGCTTGCTCGTCGATCTTCAGATCGCTCAATACCCGGGTGGCCGTTACGTTTAGCAGACCGCTTGCGGCTTGTGGATGTTTGATATGATCATCATCCGCTGCCGGCGTATTGACGAGTCTTTAGAGTCCTACACAGAGGTTTCCTGGCTCAAGCGAAACGAAATAGGAGCGCATATGAGATATGTGCGGGACCGAGAATAATACGAGTATGTGTTACTGTATTCGATTCTCGCGATGTGACATTGATCGGTTATATGCGATATAGCCGGGTTATCGGATCAAGTGTTGATTCGATAAGATGTTACTAATGATACCAGTCGGTTATGTGCGCATGACCGGATCATTGAATCAAGTGTTGATTTAATGATTTAATGTATAATTATATATTTGATATATTACTTTGCATTAACTAGTATCGGTTCACTTTAAACGGATTTTCTCACTTGGTTTGTGCACATTGTATATGTGATATACTTTTGTACACTTGATTGTATCATGTTTGATGATACATGTTTAACTATAGTTAAGTGTAATGAATTAAGCCATGGTTAATCTAATGATTAGGGTTTTCTTTTTATTACTTATTTATTTATTTATTTATTTTGATTAGATAAGAAAAGAATGGTTGCTAATTTTGGAGTTTAGTTGAAACTTCATGAAGCTTTGACTTTGTTACCATTCTTGTCTTCATCTTAAACCCTAACCATTAAACTAACCTTAGTTAATTCTCTACACTTGACCATGGTTCTAATATGATAAGTATTCATATTCTTTTCTTTTTCTAATTAACTTATCTTATCATCTTTCTTCTTCTTCTTCCTTGAACTTCAAGAAGAAAGCTTACCTCATCAATGGTGATTGATGAATTAGAGTGAGAAATACAATTCTAAAGTTAACCCAATTCCTATTTCTTCATCCTCTACCTCTTGCCAAGTAGTAGAGTGTGTTTACTTCACAAGTTTCATGACTTGGTGAAGTTGTGAGCTTGATCTAGCGATGCCTCGACGTAGATCATCTTCGGCATGGACATCGACGACCTAGCTTGCCCATTCTCCGACGAAGCCGACTCTAGAGCCCGGATTTGATTTGGACAGCGGAGACGACCTCGTTGCGGAGCCGTGGAGGTGGAGGACCGGATCTACAAAGGTTGTATTTCCGTATTCCCTTAGTTAAGTGTTAACTAGTTAGCCTTTTCGCCTAGACATCTAGCAAACGATCCGTACACTAGGGTTTCTCTTCACCATAATTTTTGAAATTGCCATGGTCGATGGCTTGTGAGACCTCACTAGTGTGCCTAGGAACCCTACATAGGTGAGAATGAGTCCTTACCTGTTATCATATCAGCTACTCTAGCCTCAGAGCAAGAGAATGCACTTTTGACGGTCTAATAGGCAGGCGTTTGGTTGGACTATGGCTGACATCAAAGGGATTAATCCCTTGATTGTTGAACATCATATACATCTGATGGATGAAGCCAAGCCAACCCGAGAACCACAGGGACGGTTAAACCCCGTCATGAAGGATGCAGTAAAGAAAGAAATCGTCAAATTCGTTGACAATGGTATCATTTACCCAATCTCCGATAGCCAATGGGTAAGTCCAATTCATGTAGTCCCTAAGAGATCTGGCATCACGGTCATAACAAATGAGGCAAATGAGTTAATCCAGACACGCACTCAAACTGGGTGGCGTGTATGTGTTGATTATAGAAAACTCAATGCCGCAACGAGGAAAGACCACTTTGCTCTACCTTTCATTGACCAGATGTTAGAACGCTTAGCTGGACGAGATTATTACTGCTTCATGGATGGAGACTCTTGCTATAACCAGGTCCCTATTGCCAAAAAAGATCAAGACAAAACCATATTTACTTGTCCTTTTGGTACTTTTGCTTATAGACGCATGCCATTTGGGTTATGCAATGCTCCCGCTATATTTCAGCGGTGTATGATGGGGATATTCTCGGACATGGTCGAGAATTTTCTGGAGATTTTCATGTTAGATTTCTCGATATTCGAAGATTCTTTTGCAGACTGTTAGTTATATGTATGCCCTAGAGGCCATTACTATACATAGGATGTATATTGTAGTGGGTGCTTGGACATATATAGGGAGGACTTTCTTGCTCGACATGATAGAATGCTATCTGGTTGCTCTTTACCTTAACGTGTACGCTGATTGTCTCTCTTATACTTGTTGGTAAAGCCCTTAGGATGTGTACTTGACTACCTGGACTATGATGTGGATCATACTAGTGGGGACATGGTAGTCCATAAGTACATCCTTCAAAGTCCCTAGTCGTGGGTATATCGAGACGGGGCATCGATATACCAGAGTAGACTAGCGTATACCTTCTCGACCCATACAGATGGGCGATGGATGATCCCATATCCATTGGTGTTTGACATCGGAGATGATATACGGGTGCTCAGTGGAGACTGGGTACACTGGACGGACTCGTCGAGAACTCCCAGATGGTATTATACCTTACGTCAGATGGCAGTTCTCTGGTGACACTGGTACAGAGTAGTCTGTTGACCCGAGATCGTCATAGAGTCTTGTGTGGTTCCCACTGTGCTTTGATTTCCACCTTACCACGTCCAAGAGGGCGTGCAAAACGGTGGTTTTTGGGTACAGTCCCGAGTCACATGGAGGCAATGAGCGATAGGAGGGGATTCGTCTCTCCCGGTATAGGGGTTGATGTTGCGCTGTGTTCGATTGGCTATAACCGGAAATCCCTGGCCAGGGTTGCTGAGATTTACTGGTAAGTGTTACCTTTAGTTTCTCGAACTGTTATAGACCTCATATCGACACGACTTATCGAGCTATTGGGATCTGACGTTTACCACACCTAGGCGAGATATGCGACATATCAGACGACGAGACCGGACTGTACGGTAAGTGTTACTGGTTGGATTCACAGGAGTATGAGCGGGCTTGCTCGTCGATCTTCTGATCGCTCGATACCCGGGTGGCTGTTACGTTTAGCAGACCGCTTGCGGCTTGTGGGTGTTTGATATGATCATCACCTGCTGCCAGCGTATTGACGAGTCTTTAGAGTCCTACACAGAGCTTTCCTGGCTCAAGCGAAACGAAATAGGAGCGCATATGAGATATGTGCGGGACCGAGAATAATGCGTGTATGTGATACCGTATTCCATTCTCGCGATGAATGTATCGATTGGTTGTATGCGATATAACCTAGTTATCGAATCGAGGATTGATTCCATAAGCCGATACAGTGGATATTAGTCGGTTATATGCGATATGACCGGATCGTTAAATCAAGTATTGATTTAATGATTTAATGCATAATTATATATTTGATATATTACTTTGCATTAACTAATATTGGTTCACTTTAAAAGGATTTTCTCACTTGATGTGCACATTGTATATGTGATATATTTTTTGTGTGCACTTGATTGTATCATGTTTGATGATACATGCTCACTTGAGTTTGTGTAAAGATTAAACCATGGTTATTTAAATGGTTAGGGTTTTGATTTTCATATCTATTTATTTATTTATTTATTCTGAAAAGATGAAGAGAAATGGTGGCTTTCTTTGTTTGTTATTGAAGCTTCATGAAGCTTTGACTAAGTGACCATTTTTGTCTTCATACTCAACCCTAACCATTCACCTAACCCTAGTTTACTCTCTACACTTGAACATGGTTAGTGTATGATAAGTATCGATTTTATTTTCATTTTTTAAAAAAAACTTATCATATTATCTTCTTCTTCTTCTCCTTCTTCAACATGAAGAAAGCTTGCCTCCATCAATGGCAACTTGAGAAAAAGAGTGAGAAATCCAATTCTAAAGTGAACCCACTTCCTATTTCTTCATCCTCTACCACTTGCCAAGTAGTATAGGGTGTTTTCTTCACAAGTTTCATGGCTTGGTGAAGTTGGAGCTTGATCTAGTGTTGCCTCGACGTAGATCATCTTCGGCATCGAAGCCGACGACCAAGCCCGCCCATTTCTCCGATGAAGCCGACACTAGAGCCCGGGATTCGATTTGGACAGCAAGGAGACTTCATCATGGAGCTATTGAGGTGGAGGACCGGATCTACAAAGGTTGTATTTCCGTTCACTTAGTTAAGTTGTTAACTAGTTGCATGTTTCGCCAAAAATTCTAGTTAACGATCCGTTTTAGGGTTTCTCGGCACATGAAAAAATTGAAATTGGCATGGTTGATACCTTGTGAGACCTCATTAGCGTGCCTAGGAACCCTACAGTGGTATCGGAGACTAGCTAGAGCCTTAGGCGAAGTGTAGATGACGTTTGAAATCCGAACGAACATCGAAACCCTAATCCAAAATGCTCTTTGGACTTTTTTCAAAAACTGGGTTTTTTTCAGATTAAAAATGCTTAAAAAATTCAGCAGGGAATTATAAGAATTACGGTGCAAAAATTACCTGATGATGTGTCTAAAGCGCGGCGGAACCGCGGCATTAGCATGGCTAATGCGGCGGTTCCGCGGCCAGTTAGTATCTTCAGTCAACCATTTTTGCACAGTAACTTCTTAATTTGAATGCTGAGTTTTATGGGAATTTTTAATATTTACTCAAGAGTTGAATATTCTGGGTTGTATTGGAAGTTCGTAGATTCGATCGCATTAACAAACTTTCTCTAGGTGTTTTCCGGATAATTTTTGAATATGTTAAAAAGGTCGACCGGATATAAATACCCAATTTTTCCCCTGTCGGGAAATTTCCAAGTGTTGGATTTTTCCTTGGTTTAAAGACGTTCTAAGTAGTGCAAGTAATGCGATGGACCCTCTAGAAGACAACAAACCTTAACTCGATTATGTGACCGTCTTGAACTGCCCTTTGAACCTTAGGGTTTGGGGCAGTACGGCATGCCGCATGTGAGGCGTTGGCTTGACCCTTCTACGGCTGGACCGTTGGTACTGAGGCATGAACTGAATGTTTTTAGACTTATTTCATGTGTTGAGCTGTATCGGGAAAACTTGGGTGTTCAACTGTTCGATCGGAAAGTTTAACATTTTCTGTTTATCTGGAATGTGATACAACAATTGGAATTCACAAGAAGTTATGAGATAACTGAATGAATGTTATAAACATAGCAGTTTAGTCTCACTTGATCGGTTGCCACGGAATTTTGATGTGATCAAAAGTCCGTCGCAATTACGTAGCGTAGACAGCTACATCCCTTAACCCCGACCAAGTGACTGTAGGAGAACCCCATCGCCGAAAGCATCCGTTAGGGTGGTAGCGGTGTTCCGCCTTGGTGCACTTCGTCGACAGCGTCGGGGGTGCGGCCGCCTACTAAAGTTTCCGACGAGCATTTGATCAGGATGTCGGGAATCTTGTTGAATTGCCCGACTTGATATTGAAAAGTGTTTTCGATAATGAGACTAAAATGCGGGGTTTATAATTGTTAGGCATGCGATGTCTAAGGAATTCATTTGGTTAGGCATGCGATGTCTATGCAGGTTGCGGATTCCAACTGTTGTAGTCTTACACTTTCTTTTCTGTGACCGTAAGTGTAATTTGTGATATCGCCGGTTTCGTTGCTATATGTCAACGACAATTGGGATGCGCATATTTACTTACGTTGATGACATGTGATGTTATGTGTTGCTGGATATGTTATATTGGATCGTCGTGTTTGAATAGCCGGGTTTTTTTTATGTGAGATGAGTGTTTTTCATTTTCATTCATGTAAAAACTTGTATGTAATATTCTTTTATTGGGGCACTTCCAGGTTGCGGAAGATGTCACCCTTTGTATATTATTTACTTTTCCGCACTAGGATAGACCCAAGGAGGAGGGCACAAGTAACCGGGTTCTGGAGTCCAGTGGGAGACCAACTCGAGGAGTCGAGTTCGGGTCTCCTAACTAGGATTGGTAGGGTTGCTTGCCGCTCTCGTAGGGGTCTAGGGGTGTGGGTTTGGCTATTCATCGCGACCGTGGAATCCGTGTTTTATACTGGCTCGTATTGAAAACACGGACGTCCTAGTATATCCAATGTTTCATATGATTCTTCTGCTGCAATATCTGTGATGTGATCATGTGATATGTTCTGTGATGGATACTATATATAGTATATATGATATATTATATAGGCGTTACTTATGTTTTACACCCGCGCTAGCCCTGCCCCGCTCTGCCGTTAGTTACCTAACCTAACGGTGCACGAGGGGACATCGAGGCGAATGCGGATGGCATAAGTGTACGTCATATTTATCTGTGATGTTTAGGTGATTTAAATGATGGGACTTCATTAATATGATTAATGAAAATAAGAGAAACCTAAAGATGTTGTAGAATCGAATTTCAAAAATAAAACAGGTAGCTACAGTTCTTGCTTTGCACAGCGGTATATATGATATATCCTGCACCTTATTCGATAAGGAAAGGACCGAGATCCCTTCACCGGGAGTAACTCCTTTAGCAATAACTGGCAGATGCTACAACTCTCGGTTTGTCTTTTGATTGCTTCAATAGTTTTTGCTTTGCACAATGATATATATTATATATCCCGCACCTCATTCGATGAGGAAAGGACTGACGATCCGTTCACCGGGAGTGACTCCTTTAGCAAAACTAGAAAAGCCTAAAAAACACTCCATTTTAAAATCATTTGATTCTACAACGATATCAAGTTCATTACGCAATAGGTTTTCAGAAAAACCTGTCGTAGCCCTCCGTTATTTCAGATAAGTAGTAGTTAGTATTCGTGCTGCGTTTGTTGGCCTTTGTGAAGGTGCAGTGTGCGGTAGCTAACTGGTGCATATCTGCTTATGCATCTGATGCAGATTGGGTTAGGGTAGTCGTGCGACCTTGTTGGCCTTTGTCAAGGGTCGTGCGGGTGGGTTTAATTCAATCAGGAAATGACGGGTTGAACTTGACTAGCATCCTATGGTTTGTTGGCCTTTGTCAAGGTCATAGGAGGTTAGGGGCAAAATATTATCGGGAATTTCAAGTGTTGAAATTTGCAATGAGATTGCATATCTTCTATGAGATAGTTGGATCCCGATACCCGCTGCGAGTAATTGTTACTACTGGGAGAGTTTTACACATTACAATTAGCCGATCAAGTAGGTGTCTAGAAAGGTGTCAACGGGGTTACGCCTCTAGGAAAACGAGGTTTACATTAATTAGGTCCGTGCGACAGCACGGGGGACCTCCCTCAAAGTACCGACACTGGCCTGGCTGAAAGATTGGTGAACTTGTAGTGTGTAATTAATCCCGGCTAGTCGTTCCTTTTAGGGTTTGAAGGAAGATTTGATAAAAAGCAGTGGGAGCCATCCTGACTAGATAAAATAATAACCAATCTGATCTTGCAAGAGCGCACGCTGAGTGTTTTCTTCTCTCTCTCTCCAGGTAGCGACCATATCACGCCTTAATCAAGATAATAATACGGATGTATTGACCGAACCCTCTTGTTATACTGAGCTGGAGAACGTTGGTCCCGCTCCAACTTATAATTGTTATAAGACAGAGCAGGAAATTGGGGATTACCAGAATTCCCATGCCGCCCAAACGAAGAGAGTGCATGCTGATGCATCATCTTCGGGTGTGTTCATTATACAGAACTGTTTCTCACTATTCTCTACGTCCTGGGTATTTGATACCGGATCAGGATTCCAGATATGTAATCTGTTACATAGGGCTGCAAAAAGGTAGAAAAACTGAGATCGGGTGATAAGTTTCATGAGGCAGAAAACGGGGCAAGTGTTGCAGCCAAGTCTGTTGGTCACTGTCACCCTGTATTCCAAATACATTGATTCTGAACGAATGTTATTAGATACCGAACCTGATATACAAAATCATATCAATCTCTTTATTAGTAAAGAAATGATAAAATTTTGTATAGTTGGATAATGTTTTGAACATTTCCTATATCAAAAGTTGATCGGTTCAGGTACGTTATCTAAAAGCATTGATGTTCTAAATCAAACTACAGTTCTTTAGTATACGGAACACATACAAGAGGAAGAGTTCAGAAATGAACAAATCCTTCTTGAGGCATTGAAGACTAGGTCATATCAATGCGATTCGACTGGCTGAAGTTACATTTTAGATGCATATTTAAATCAGTTTGAATTTACATCTTGTGAAACTTGCCAGTCATGTCACAGAGATAAGATGACCATAGCTCCGTTTACTGGAAACAGAGAAAGATTTAGTGAACTCTTGGGATGATACATGTTGATGTATGTAGGTCCCCTGTCTACACTTGCCAAGACCGGTTCTTTATACTTCATTACATTCTCTGATGATTTTTCGAGATTCAGACCTATGTTCCTGTTGAAACACAAGTCCGAACCTTTTGAGATATTCACAGAATATAAGTTAGAAGTAGAGAACCAAAATACGGGTATAAGTATTATGTCCTATGATGAGATCAAGGAGGAGAATACTTGAGCACGAAATTCTTGGACCTTTCTAAAGGAGAATGAGATTCTCTCTCAGCATTACTCCTTCCTATACACCATAGCACGATGGTATATCGGGGCGGAACAATCACACCATATATGATAAGGTGTGCTCTATGATGAGTACTACTTAGTTACCTATTTCCTTTTTGGGAGTTATGCACTTGAGAAGCTGCATACCTATTGAATAGGGTTCAAATCAAATCAGTTGCCTACCACTTCATATGTGATATGGAAAGGGAAGATCCCATATCTTAAAATGGTTAAGATTTGGGGTTGTCCAGCCTATGTCTAAAAGCAAAATCCGGACAAGCTCGAGGCCAGGTCTGTTATATAGAACTGGAAATGTTCCAGCTATACAAACTGCAGCTGATGATTTGAAAGAACCAAAGGATTCAATAGTTACCAACGAACCTCAGCCTCTCCTCCGATCTAGTAAAGTTCCTCACCCGCCTGAGAGATACTTCGGTTTCTCTATGACAGTTGGAGCGAGGATTGCATCATGAGATGATGACCCAACTAGTTTCGAGCTGGCCATCAAGAGTAAGACTCTGTAAGAATGGCTGGATGCTTAGTGATCTGAGATGGAATCCATGTACACCAACAAAGTATGGACTTTGGTTGCTATATCTGAAGGGTTAAATCCCCATCAGGAGCAAGTATATCTTGAGAAGATTACTTGGTGTAGATGGAAAAGTTGAGACTTTCAAAGCTAGACTTGTTAAAGCTTTTCGTCATCGACCAGGCGTGGATAATGATGAAACCTTTTCAAGTGGCTATGCTTAAGTCCATCCAGATCCTACTTGCCACGGCTACATACCATGACTACGATATCTGGCGGTTGGGTGCCATGACTGCTTTTCTAAATGATGTTTTAGAAGAGAACGTCTATAAGTATACAGCCAGAGGGCTTCGTAGACAGTGGGAGCAGCGGAAACGTGTACAAGATGCTTTATAGGATAAAGCAGGTATCGCGGAGTTGGAACATCTGCTTTGATGTGTTAGTCAAAGAGTTTGACATCATCAAAATGGTAGATGAACCTTGTATAAACAAAAGGGTAGTAGGGAGTATAGTGACGATCCTCGTAGAGTACGTGGATGACATGCTCTTAATAGGGAAGGAGTTTCCTATGCTACGCTCGGTCAATCTCCGCTTATCACAATGATTCTCCATATAGGATCAATGTGATACCTCCTAAATCCTGGGTTTTGGATCTATGAGATAGATCTAATTGGATGTTAGGAATCTCGCTAGTTGTAGTGAGATGGTATCAACCGATCCTAGGGAGAATCACTGGAAGGGTTCTAGGGTGATAAGGACGACTGAAAGTCAGTCACAGGCATTGTCTTTACCCTCAGTAAAGGGACGGTATGTTGGAAGAGTTCCAAGCTAGATACCGTGGCATACTAGACGATAAAGGCTCGATACATCGCTACTTAAGATGCTACCAAAGAGGCAGTCTGGATGTATATTTGTTCATGAGATGAACTTAGTTCCTCCCATTGTGTGACAATGGAGTTGTGGCTTATGCCAAGGAACGTCCGTCCCATCAGGGATCCAGACATATTCTAAGGCAGTATCACCTGATCATGGAGATGCTTGATCTCCAAGGGATCGAGGTTAGGAGAGTAGACTCAGAGGACAACACGGCGGATCCACTCACAAAGGCCTTTTCCCAGAGAGAGACTTGTATGGGATGGTTGAGTATGAGATACTACAACCACTGCTATCAGATGGCCCTAGTGCAAGTGGGAGATTGTTAGTTATATGTATGCCCTAGAGGCCATTACTATACATAGGATGTATATTGTAGTGGGTGCTTGGACATATATAGGGAGGACTTTCTTGCTCGACATGATAGTATGCTATCTGGTTTCTCTTTATCTTAACGTGTACGCTGATTGTCTCTCTTATACATGTTGGTAAAGCCCTTAGGATGTGTACTTGACTACCTGGACTATGATGCGGATCATACTAGTGGGGACATGGTAGTCCATAAGTACATCCTTCAAAGTCCCTAGTCGTGGGTATATCGAGACGGGGCATCGATATACCAGAGTAGACTAGCGTATACCTTCTCGACCCATACAGATGGGCGATGGATGATCCTATATCCATTGGTGTTTGACATCGGAGATGATATACGGGTGCTCAGTGGAGACAGGGTACACTGGACGGACTCGCCGAGAACTCCCAGATGGTATTATACCTTACGTCAGATGGCAGTTCTCTGGTGACACTGGTACAGAGTAGTCTGTTGACCCGAGATCGTCATAGAGTCTTGTGTGGTTCCCACAGTGCTTTGATTTTCACCTTACCACGTCCAAGAGGGCGTGCAAAACGGTGGTTTTTGGGTACAGTCCCGAGTCACATGGAGGCAATGAGCGATAGGAGGGGATTCGTCTCTCCCAGTATAGGGGGTTGATGTTGCGCTGTGTTCGATTGGCTATAACCGGAAATCCCTGGCCAGGGTTGCTGTGATTTACTGGTAAGTGTTACCTGTAATTTCTCGAACTGTTATAGACCTCATATCGACACGACTTATCGAGCTATTGGGGTCTGACGTTTACCACCCCTAGACGAGATATGCGACATATCAGACGACGAGACCGGACTGTACGGTAAGTGTTACTGGTTGGATTTACAGGAGTATGAGCGGGCTTGCTCGTCGATCTTCTGATCGCTCGATAGCCGGGTGGCCGTTACGTTTAGCAGACCGCTTGCGGCTTGTGGGTGTTTGATATGATCATCACCTGCTGCCGGCGTATTGACGAGTCTTTAGAGTCCTACACAGAGCTTTCCTGGCTCAAGCGAAACGAAATAGGAGCGCATATGAGATATGTGCGGGACCGAGAATAATGCGTGTATGTGATACCGTATTCCATTCTCGCGATGAATGTATCGATTGGTTGTATGCGATATAACCTAGTTATCGAATCGAGGATTGATTCGATAAGCCGATACATTGGATATTAGTCGGTTATATGCGATATGACCGGATCGTTAAATCAAGTATTGATTTAATGATTTAATGCATAATTATATATTTGATATATTACTTTGCATTAACTAATATTGGTTCACTTTAAAAGGATTTTCTCACTTGATGTGCACATTGTATATGTGATATATTTTTTGTGTGCACTTGATTGTATCATGTTTGATGATACATGCTCACTTGAGTTTGTGTAAAGATTAAACCTTGGTTATTTAAATGGTTAGGGTTTTGATTTTCATATCTATTTATTTATTTATTTATTTTGAAAAGATGAAGAGAAATGGTGGCTTTCTTTGTTTATTATTGAAGCTTCATGAAGCTTTGACTAAGTGACCATTTTTGTTTTCATGCTTAACCCTAACCATTCACCTAACCCTAGTTTACTCTCTACACTTGACCATGGTTAGTGTATGATAAGTATTGATTTTATTTTCTTTTTGTAAAAAAAACTTATCATATTATCTTCTTCTTCTTCTCCTTCTTCAACATGAAGAAAGCTTGCCTCCATCAATGGCAACTTGAGAAAAAGAGTGAGAAATCCAATTCTAAAGTGAACCCACTTCCTATTTCTTCATCCTCTACCACTTGCCAAGTAGTATAGGGTGTTTTCTTCACAAGTTTCATGGCTTGGTGAAGTTGGAGCTTGATCTAGTGTTGCCTCGACGTAGATCATCTTCGGCATCGAAGCCGACGACCAAGCCCGCCCATTTCTCCGATGAAGCCGACACTAGAGCCCGGGATTCGATTTGGACAGCAAGAAGACTTCATCATGGAGCTATGGAGGTGGAGGACCGGATCTACAAAGTTTGTATTTCCGTTCACTTAGTTAAGTTGTTTACCAGTTGCATGTTTCGCCTAAAATTCTAGTTAACGATCCGTATTAGGGTTTCTCGGCACATGAAAAATTTGAAATTGGCATGGTTGATGCCTTGTGAGACCTCATTAGCGTGCCTAGGAACCCTACACTGACTGCTTATCACATCTTGACGCAGTTCTTACTCGATATAAAGAGAAGAACTTAACCTTGAATTGGGAAAAATGCCATTTTATGGTCCAAGAGGGAATTGTGCTTGGACATGTTATTTCATGAAAAGGCATTGAGGTTGACAAAGCTAAAATAGATGTCATTCAAAACCTTCCTCATCCCAAATGCATCAAGGATATACGATCCTTTCTTGGCCATGCAGGCTTTTACAGGAGATTCATTAAGGATTTTAGCAAAATTACTAGATCCTTAACTCTTCTCTTGGCCAAGGACACAACCTTTCACTTTGACTCGGATTGTGAGGCAGCATTTGACTCACTCAAACACTCTCTCATTACAGCCCCCGTTCTATCTTCTTCAGATTGGAACCACCCTTTTGAGCTTATGTGTGATGCATCAGATTTTGCAATTAGTGCAGTCTTAGGACAGCACATTGAAAATATGCCACACGTGATTTATTATGCATGCAAGACCCTGAATGATGCTCAAATTAACTATACAACTATCGAAAAAGAACTTTTGGCAGTTGTATTTGCATTAGAAAAATTCAGGCCTTACTTGATTGACTCACCAATTGTTGTGTACACTGACCACTCCGCCTTGAAACATATTTTGGCGAAGAAGGATGCAAATGGTAGGCTAATACGTTGGATCCATCAATTACAAGAATTTGATCTTGTTATTAAAGATAAGAAAGGATGTGAAAACGTTGTGGCCGACCATCTGTCACGCATCTCTTCTTTACCGGTGACCCTGCCGATCAATGATTCCTTTCCAGACGAACAACTCTTGGAAGTATTCACTGAACCTTGGTTCGGGGATATTTTGAATTATCTTGCAACAGGACTTATTCCCCGCGAATGGTCGAAACGGGACAAACATCGATTCCTATCCCAAGTAAAACATTTTTACTGGGATGAACCATATCTATTTAAGTATTGTCCTGACCAGATCATTCGAAAATGTGTCCCTAATGATGAATTCAAGAGTGTTCTATCTTTTTGTCATGATCAGGCATGTGGGGGTCTCTTTGGATCTCGAAAGACGGCAGAGAAGGTCTTGCAATGCGGTTTTTATTGGCCGACTTTATTCAAAGATTCATTTGATCATTGCAAAACCTGTGCACAGTGTCAACACACAGGTAGGATTTGTTAGTTGTGTGTATGCCCTAGAGGCCAGTATTGTACAGATTATGTATATTATATTGGATGCTTGGACATATATAGAGATGACTTTCTTGCTCGACATGATAGTATGCTATCTGGTTACTCTTTATCTTAACATGTACACTAGTCTCTTTATACTGTCTTATAGTTACATGTTGGTAAAGCCCTTAGGATTTGTACTTGACTACCTGGACTATGATGCAGATCATACTAGTGGGGACATGGTAGTCCATAAGTACATCCTTCAAGGTCCCTAGTCGTGGGTGTATCGAGACGGGGCATCGATATACCAGAGTAGACTAGCGTATACGCTTCTCGACCCATGAGATAGGCGATGGATGATCCCATATCCATTGGTGTTTGACATCAGAGATGGTATACGGGTGCTCAGTGGAGACTGGGTGCACTGGACGGACTCGCCGAGAACTCCCAGATGGTATTATACCTCACGTCAGATGGCAGTTCTCAGGTGACACTTGTACAGGTTAGTCTGTAGACCCGAGATCGTCATAGAGTCTTGTATGATTCCCACTGTGCTTTGATCTCCACCTTACCACGTCCATGAGGGCGTGCAAAATGGTGGTCTTTGGGTACAGTCCCGAGTCACATGGAGGCAATGAGCGATACGAGGGTTTTCGTCTCTCCCGGTATTGGGGGTTGATGTTGCGCTGTGCTCGATTGGCCGTAACAGGGAAGTCCCTGGCCAGGGCTGATCAGAGATTTGCTGGTAAGTGTTACCAGTAGTTTCTCGACCCGTTACGAGCCTCACATCAGCGCGACTTATCGGGTTATTGGGGTCTGACGTATACCACCCCTAGACTTGATATGCGACATATCAGACGAAGAGACCGGACTGTATGGTAAGTGTTACTGGTCGGATTCGCAGGAGTGTGAGCGGGCTAGCTCGTCGATCTTCTGATCGCTCAATACCCGGGTGGCCGTTACGTTTGGCAGACCGCTTGCGGCTTGTGGGTGCTTGATATGATCATCATCTGCTACCGGCGTATTCACGAGTCTTTAGAGTCCAACACAGAGGTTTCCTGGCTCAAGCGAAACGAAATAGGAGCGCATATGAGATATGTGCGGGACCGAGAATAATGTGTGTATGTGATACCGCATTTCATTCTCGCGATATATGTTTCGATTGGTTATATTCGATATGACCTAGTTATCGAATCATTGATTCGATAAATCGATGCATTGAATACTAGTCGGTTATGTGCGACATGACCGGATCATTGAATCAAGTGTTGATTTAATGATTTAATGTATAATTATATATTTGATATATTACTTTGCATTAACTAGTATTGGTTCACTTTAAACGGATTTTTCTCACTTGATGCACATTGTATATGTGATATGCTTTCGTGCACCTTTTTGTATCATGTTTGATGATACTTGATCATTTAGTTAAGTGTATAGAATTAATCCATGGTTAATTTGATAATTAGGGTTTTGCATATTCATTTATTTATTTATTTGTTTAATTATTTATTTGAAATGGATTATGATGAGAATGGTGGCTCTTTTTGTTTTAAGTTGAAGCTTCATGAAGCTTTGACTTTTGTAACCATCCTTATCTTCATGCTTAACCCTAACCCTCTAAAGTGACCATGGTTTATTCTCTACACTTGACCCTAGTTTAGTTATGATAAGTATTTGATTTTCTATTTCTTTTTATGAGAACTTATCATAACTAGCTCATTTTTTTCTTCTTCTTCTTCAAGCTTGCTACAACAATGGCAACTTGAGATCTAGTGAGATAAATCCAATTCTAAAGTGAACCCACCTCCTATTTCTTCACCCTCTACCTCTTGCCAAGTTGTTTTGGGTGTTTACTTCATAAGATTCACAAGTTTGTGAAGTCGGAGCTTGAGTTTGTGCAACCTCGACGTAGATCGTCTTTGATACAAAGCCGACAACCCATTCCGCTTGTTTTCCCGATGAAGCCGATGATCGAGTCGAGGATTCATGATGGACAGCGAGGACATGACCACGTGGAGCTAAGGAGGCGGAAATCCGGATCTACAAAGGTTGTAGCATCTCAACTTTAGTTAAATAGTTAACTAGTTTTCCGTTTCGCCTAAACATCTAGTTTAAGATCCGTAGTCTAGGGTTTCTCGGCATCAAAAATTTTAAATTGGCATGTTCGATGCCTTGTGAGACCACTATAGGGTGCCTAGGAACCTTTCACTGGTATCAGAGCCTAGCTAGAGCCTTAGGCGAAGCGTAGACGGAATTTGAAGTCCGAACGACCCAAAACCGAAACCCAAAATATGCTCTCTGTACTTTTTTGAAAACAGTGGATTTTTCCAAATTAAAAATTGCTAAAAAATTCAGCAGGAAAAAATAAGAATTACGGTGCAAAAAGTTTCTGGTGAACAGTGTTTTTCGCGGCGGATCAGCGGCAGAAGCATGGCTTCTGCGGCTGATCAGCGGCCAATTGGTGACGTCAGCCCACTTTGTTTGCACAGTAACTCCTGATAAATTCTGCTGAGTTTTCTGGGAATTTTTAATATTGATTCAAGAGTTGAATTTTCTGCAATTGTTTTGGGGATTCGGTGTTTCGATCGGGGTATCAAATTTTGTCTATTTGGCTTTCCGGATAAATTTTAGAATATGTTAAAAAGTTCGACCGGATATAAATACCCAATTTTTCCCCTGTCGGGAAATTTCCAAGTGTTGGATTTTTCCGTAGTTTAACGACGTTCTAAGTAGTGCAAGTAACTCGATGGTCCCTCTAGAAGACAACAAACCTTAACTCGATTATGTGACCGTCTTGAACAGCCCTTTGAACCTTCGGGTTTAGGGCAGTACGGCGTGCCACATGTGAGGCGTTGGCTTGACCCTTCTACGGCTGGACCGTTGGTACTGAGGTACGAACTGAATGTTGTTAGACTTATTTCATGTGTTGATCTGTATTGGGAAAACTTGGGTGTTCGATTGTTCGATCGGAAAGTTTAACATTTTCTATTTATCCGGAATTGGATACAATAATTGGAATTCACAAACAGTTATGAGATAACTGGATGATTGCTATAAATCTAGCAGTTTAGTCCCGTACGATATTGAAAAGAGTTTTCGATAATGAGACTAAAATGCGGGGTTTGTAACTGTTAGGCATGTGATGTCTAAAGAGGTTGCGGATTCCAACTGTTGTAGTTTTACACTTTCTTTTCTGTGACCGTAAGTGTAGTATGTTCATATCGCCGGTTTCGTTGCTATACGTCAACGACAATTGGGGTATGCATACTTACTTACGTTGATGACATGTGATGTTATGTGTTTCTGGATATGTTATATTGGATCGTCGTATTCGAATAGCCGGGGTTTTTTATGTGAGATGAGTGTTTTTCTTTTTCATTCATGTAAAAACTTGTATGTAATATTCTTTTATTCGGGGCACTTCCAGGATGCGGGAGTTGTCACCTTTTGTATATTATTTACTTTTCCGCATTAGGATAGACCCAAGGAGGGGAGCACAAGTAACCGGGTTCTGGGGTCCAGTGGGAGACCAACTCGAGGAGTCGAGTCCGGGTCTCCTAACCCTAGAATTGGCAGGGTTGCTTGCCGCTCTCGTAGGGGTCTAGGGGTGTGGGATTGGCTATTCATCACGACCGTGGAATCCGTGTTTTATACTGGCTCGTATTGAAAACACGGACGTCCTAGTATATCCAATATTTCATATGTTTATTCTGCTGTGATATCTGTGATGAGATCATGTGATGTTTCTGTGATGGATTTAATATATAGTATATATGATATATTATATAGATGTTACTTATGTTTTACACCCGCGCTAGCCCTGCCCTGCTCTGTCGTTAGTTATCTAACCTAACGGTGCACGAGGGGACATCAAGGCGAATGCGGATGGCATAAGTGTACGTCATATCTATCTGTGATGTTTAGGTATTTAAATGATGGGACTTCATTAATGTGATTAATGAAAGATAAGAAACCTAAGATGTTGTAGAATCGAATTTTAAAATAAAACAGGTAGCTACAGTTCTTGCTTTGCACAGCGGTATATATGATATACCCCGCACCTTATTCGATGAGGAAAGGACCGAGATCCCTTCACCGGGAGTGACTCCTTTAGCAATAACTGGCAGATGCTACACACTCGGTTTGCTTTTGACTGCTTTTGTGTTTTTGCTTTGCACAGCGATATATATGATATATCCCGCACCTCATTCGACGAGGAAAGGACCGAGATCCCTTCACCGGGAGTGACTCCTTTAGCAAAACTAGAAAAGCCTCAAAATCACTCCATTTTCAAAACTTCATTTGATTCTACAACGATATAAAGTTCATTACGCAAAGGGTTTTCTTAAAAACCTGACGTAGCCCTCCGTCATTTCAGATAACTAATAGTTAGTATTCGTGCTGCGTTTGTTGACTCAGTCAAGGCGTAGTGTGCGGTAGCTGATTACTATTTATCTGTTTATGCATATGATGCAGATTGGATTAGGGTAGTCGTGCGGCCTTGTTGACTTAGTCAAGGGTCGTGCGGGTGGGTTTAATTCAATCAGGAAATGACGGGTTGAACTTTACTTGCGGTCTATGGTTTGTTGACTCAGTCAAGGTCATAGATCGCCTGGGGCAAAATATTATCGGGAATTTCAAGTGTTGAAATTTGCAATGAGATTGCATACCTTCTATGAGATAGTTGGATCCCGATACCCGCTGCGAGTAAGAGTTACTCCTGGGAGAGTTTTACACATTGCAATTAGCTGATCAAGTAGGTGTCTAGAAAGGTGTCAACGGGGTTATGCCTCTGGGAAAACGTGGTTTACATTAATTAGGTTCGTGCGAAAGCACGGGGGAACTCCCTCAAAGTACCGACACTGGCCTGGCTGAAAGATTGGCGAACCTGTAGTGTGTAATTAATCCCGGCTAATCTTTCCTTTTAGGGTTTGAAGGAAGATTTGATAAAAAGTAGTGGGAGCCATCCTGATTAGATAAGATAATAACCAATCTGATCTTGCACGAGCATACGCTAAAGTGTTTTCTTCTCTCTCTCTCCAGGTAGCGACCATTTCATGCCCTAATAAACATAATAATATGGATGTATTGACCGAACCCGCATGTTATACTGTGCAGGGGAACGTTGAACCCGTTCTATCTTATAAGTGTTATAAGAATGAACAGGAAACAGGAGAATATCTGGATTCTCACACCGCCCAAACGGAGAACATGCATGTTGATGCATCATCTTCGGGTGTGTTTGTCATTGAGAACTGTTTCTCAGTTCACCCTACGTCCTGGGTATTAGATACCGGGTCAGGATCCCACATATGTAAGATGTTACATGGGCTGCGAAAAGGTAGAGAACTGAGAAAAGGTGAACATTCCGTTCATGTAGGGAATGGGGCAAATGTTGCAGCCAAAGCAGTTGGCATATATCACCTGGTATTACCAAATGGTGATACACTAGTCCTGAATGAGTGCTATTATATACCGAACATGATGTGCAACATTATATCAGTTTCTTTATTAAGTAAAGAAGGTTACAATTTTGTAGTAAAGGATAATGTTATGAACATATTCCTCGATCAAAGGTTGATTGCATCAGGCTCACTACATAATGGCATATTCATTCTCAATCAAAATACAGTCTTCAATATACAAAATACACACAAAAGGAAAAGCTCAGAAATGAACGAATCCTTCTTGTGGCACTGTAGACTTGGCCATATCAATGAGACACGACTAGCTAAGTTGCATAAGAATGGATATTTGAATTCATTCGAATTATCATCTTATGACACTTGCCATTCATGTCTCAAAGGAAAAATGACCAAAACTCCGTTTACAGGACACGGAGAAAGAGTTACAGAACTCTTGGGACTGGTGCATAGTGATGTATGCGGTCCAATGTCTACACACGCCAGAAATGGTTCTTCCTACTTCATTACATTCACTGACGATCTCTCTAGATACGGGCATGTGTTCCTGTTGAAACACAAGTCTGAAGCTTTTGAGAAATTCAAAGAATATAAGCACGAGGTAGAGAACCAAACGGGCAAAAGTATTAAGGTTCTTCGATCTGATCGAGGAGGTGAATACTTAAGCAGTGAATTCCTGGATTATCTAAAAGAGAATGGGATTCTCTCTCAGCTTACTCCTCCTTATACACCACAGCACAACGGTGTATCGGAACGAAGGAATCGCACCCTATTAGATATGGTGCGTTCAATGATGAGTAATGCTGAGTTACCTATTTCCTTTTGGGGGTATGCGTTTGAGACAGCCATATACCTATTGAATCTGGTTCCGTCTAAATCTGTACCTACCACACCATATGAGATATGGAGTGGGAAGAGACCATATTTTAAGCGAATTAAGATATGGGGTTGTCCGGCCTATGTCAAAAAGAAAAATCCGGACAAACTCGAGGCACGATCAGTCCTTTGCAAGTTTGTGGGATATCCTAAGAATTCTCAAGGATATTTTTTCTACCAAGCTGAGGAACAAAGAGTGTTTGTTGCTCAACATGCCACCTTTTTGGAAAGGGAATTTCTTGCAAAAGAAATTAATGGCAAAGAGGTAGAGCTGGAAGAGGTTCCAGCACCACAAACTGCAACTGACGATTTAGCAGAACCAGAGGATTCAGTGGTGCCCGACGTACCCCAGCCTCTCCGCCGATCTAGTAGGGTTCCTCGCCAACCTGAGAGATACTACGGTTTTCTCATTGATGGTGGGAGCGAGGATTGCATCATGGAGGATGATGACCCAACTAGCTTCGAGCAGGCCATCACGAGTGGGGACTCAGTGAAATGGCTGGATGCTATGCGGTCCGAGATGGAATCCATGTACACCAACAAAGTATGGACTTTGGAAGTTGCTCCTGAAGGGGTAAAACCCATTGGGAGCAAGTGGATCTTCAAGAAGAAACTTGGTGTAGATGGGAAAGTGGAGACTTTCAAAGCTAGACTTATAGCAAAGGGTTTTCGTCAAAGACCAGGTGTGGACTATGACGAAACCTTTTCTCCAGTGGCTATGCTTAAATCCATCCGAATCATGCTTGCCATTGCTGCCTTTCATGACTACGAAATCTGGCAAATGGATGTTAAGACCGCCTTTCTAAATGGTGATTTAGAAGAGTGCGTGTACATGACTCAGCCGGAGGGCTTCGTAGACAGTGGGAGCAGCGGGAAGGTGTGCAAGCTGCTTAAATCCATTTATGGATTAAAGCAAGCATCGCGGAGTTGGAACATCTGCTTTGACGTCGTTATCAAAGAGTTTGATTTCGTCAAAAATCCAGATGAACCTTGTATCTACAAGAAGGTGGCAGAGAGTAAGGTTGTCTTCCTCGTATTGTACGTGGACGACATACTCTTGATAGGAAATGATATTCCTATGCTGCAATCGGTCAAGCTCTTCTTATCACAAAGATTCTCAATGAAAGATCTTGGTGATGCCTCCTGCATATTGGGAATTAGGATCTATAGAGATAGATCCAAACGGATTTTGGGATTGTCCCAATCCAGGTACATTGACACCATACTAAAGAGGTTTAGCATGGAAGAGTCCAAGCGTGGGAACTTGCCCACGATCTCTGGAGTCACTCTCTCCAAAGAGATGTCTCCTAAGACTGATTTGGAGAGAGCTCGCATGCAAGGGATACCCTATGCTTCGGCAGTAGGCTCTATCATGTATGCGATGCTATGTACCAGACCCGATGTAGCATACTCACTAAGTGTAGTGAGCAGGTATCAAGCTGATCCTGGAGAGAGTCACTGGACAGCTGTGAAGAGCATTCTCAAGTACTTGCGAAGGACTAGAGATATGTTCTTGGTGTATGGTAACGGAGAACTCCAAGTGGAGTCCTTTACCGATTCCAGCTTCCAGAGTGATAAGGACGACTCAAAGTCGCAGTCGGGCTTTGTCTTTACCCTTTACGGAGGGGCGGTTAGCTGGAAGAGTTCCAAGCAGGAAACCGTGGCAGACTCGACGATGGAGGCTGAATACATCGCTGCCAACGATGCTGCCAAAGAGGCTGTCTGGATCAAGAAGTTCATTACTGAACTTGGAGTGGTTCCATCCATTGAGCATCCAATACCTTTGTATTGCGATAACAATGGAGCGGTGGCTTTGGCCAAGGAACCCAGGTCCCATCAGCGATCCAGGCATATTCTGAGGCGGTATCACCTGATCCGGGAGATAGTTGATCGCCGGGAGATCAAGGTCAGGAGAGTTGACACGAAGAACAACACGGCGGATCCACTCACGAAGGCCATTCCCCAGATACAGTTTGAGAGACACTTCGGGATGCTCGGTATGAGATACTACAGCAGCTGGCCCTAGTGCAAGTGGGAGATTGTTAGTTGTGTGTATGCCCTAGAGGCCAGTATTGTACAGATTATGTATATTATATTGGATGCTTGGACATATATAGAGATGACTTTCTTGCTCGACATGATAGTATGCTATCTGGTTACTCTTTATCTTAACATGTACACTAGTCTCTTTATACTGTCTTATAGTTACATGTTGGTAAAGCCCTTAGGATTTGTACTTGACTACCTGGACTATGATGCAGATCATACTAGTGGGGACATGGTAGTCCATAAGTACATCCTTCAAGGTCCCTAGTCGTGGGTGTATCAAGACGGGGCATCGATATACCAGAGTAGACTAGCGTATACGCTTCTCGACCCATGAGATGGGCGATGGATGATCCCATATCCATTGGTGTTTGACATCAGAGATGGTATACGGGTGCTCAGTGGAGACTGGGTACACTGGACGGACTCGCCGAGAACTCCCAGATGGTATTATACCTCACGTCAGATGGCAGTTCTCAGGTGACACTTGTACAGGTTAGTCTGTAGACCTGAGATCGTCATAGAGTCTTGTATGATTCCCACTGTGCTTTGATCTCCACCTTACCACGTCCATGAGGGCGTGCAAAACGGTGGTCTTTGGGTACAGTCCCGAGTCACATGGAGGCAATGAGCGATAGGAAGGGTTTCGTCTCTCCTGGTATTGGGGGTTGATGTTGCGCTGTGCTCGATTGGCCGTAACAGGGAAGTCCCTGGCCAGGGCTGATCAGAGATTTGCTGGTAAGTGTTACCAGTAGTTTCTCGACCCGTTACGAGCCTCACATCAGCACGACTTATCGGGTTATTGGGGTCTGACGTATACCACCCCTAGACTTGATATGCGACATATCAGACGAAGAGACCGGACTGTATGGTAAGTGTTACTGGTCGGATTCGCAGGAGTGTGAGCGGGCTAGCTCGTCGATCTTCTGATCGCTCAATACCCGGGTGGCCGTTACGTTTGGCAGACCGCTTGCGGCTTGTGGGTGCTTGATATGATCATCATCTGCTACCGGCGTATTGACGAGTCTTTAGAGTCCTACACAGAGGTTTCCTGGCTCAAGCGAAACGAAATAGGAGCGCATATGAGATATGTGCGGGACCGAGAATAATGTGTGTATGTGATACCGCATTTCATTCTCACGATATATGTTTCGATTGGTTATATTCGATATGACCTAGTTATCGAATCATTGATTCGATAAATCGATGCATTGAATACTAGTCGGTTATGTGCGACATGACCGGATCATTGAATCAAGTGTTGATTTAATGATTTAATGTATAATTATATATTTGATATATTACTTTGCATTAACTAGTATTGGTTCACTTTAAACGGATTTTTCTCACTTGATGCACATTGTATATGTGATATGCTTTCGTGCACCTTTTTGTATCATGTTTGATGATACTTGATCATTTAGTTAAGTGTATAGAATTAATCCATGGTTAATTTGATAATTAGGGTTTTGCATATTCATTTATTTATTTATTTGTTTAATTATTTATTTGAAATGGATTATGATGAGAATGGTGGCTCTTTTTGTTTTAAGTTGAAGCTTCATGAAGCTTTGACTTTTGTAACCATCCTTATCTTCATGCTTAACCCTAACCCTCTAAAGTGACCATGGTTTATTCTCTACACTTGACCCTAGTTTAGTTATGATAAGTATTTGATTTTCTATTTCTTTTTATGAGAACTTATCATAACTAGCTCATTTTTTTCTTCTTCTTCTTCAAGCTTGCTACAACAATGGCAACTTGAGATCTAGTGAGATAAATCCAATTCTAAAGTGAACCCACCTCCTATTTCTTCACCCTCTACCTCTTGCCAAGTTGTTTTGGGTGTTTACTTCACAAGATTCACAAGTTTGTGAAGTCGGAGCTTGAGTTTGTGCAACCTCGACGTAGATCGTCTTTGACACAAAGCCGACGACCCATTCCGCTTGTTTTCCCGATGAAGCCGATGATCGAGTCGAGGATTCATGATGGACAGCGAGGACATGACCACGTGGAGCTAAGGAGGCGGAAATCCGGATCTACAAAGGTTGTAGCATCTCAACTTTAGTTAAATAGTTAACTAGTTTTCCGTTTCGCCTAAACATCTAGTTTAAGATCCGTAGTCTAGGGTTTCTCGGCATCAAAAATTTTAAATTGGCATGTTCGATGCCTTGTGAGACCACTATAGGGTGCCTAGGAACCTTTCAGGATTATCCGGAGAAATGTGATGCCACTTCAACCCATCTTAGTGGTTGAAATTTTCGACGTTTGGGGTATAGACTTTATGGGTCTGTTTCCCAACTCCTTTGGGAATCTGTACATATTGCTTGCGGTTGATTACGTCTCAAAATGGGTGGAAGCTATTCCTTGTCGCACTAATGACAAAAAGGTTGTCATTAAGTTCTTAAAAGAAAACGTCTTTTCACGATTTGGACACCCATGCGCTACCATTAGCGATAACGGGACGCATTTCTGCAATCAGTCTTTTGAGACTTTGATGCGAAAATATGCAATCAACCACAAACTTTCTACACCCTATCATTCCCAAACAAGCGGGCAAGCTGAGGTTTCAAACAGACAAATCAAACAAATTTTGGAGAAAACTGTTTTTAGAAATCGTGAAGATTGGTCAGCCAAATTGACGGATGCTCTTTGAGCATTCCGTACTGCATATAAAACCGATCTAGGTATGTCTCCTTACAGACAAGTGTTTGGAAAGGCTTGCCACCTTCCGGTCGAGATTGAGCACAAAGCAATGTGAGCCATTAAAGAACATAACTTTGACTTAAATCAAGCCTGCAACTTTCGGAAGCTGCAATTAAACGAGCTAAGCGAACTCCGCGATGAAGCTTACGATAATGCTGTAATTATAAAGAATCAGACTAAGGTATTTCACGATAAAAACATTTTGAGAAAAAATTTTACACATGGTCAACAAGTCCTTCTTTATGATTCATGACTCCATCTTCATGCGGGTAAGCTAAATCTCGGAGGAAAGGACCTTTTGTTGTGCAGTACGTATAACCGCACGGGGCAGTTGAGGTAGAAAATTTTGAAAATGCTACAATTTTTAAAGTAAATGGACATAGACTAAAACCGTATTTTTCCACTGACCCCACGGAAGAGCTCCTGTTTTTACAGGGGCCGCTTTATCTTGATTAAAATTCCTCCGTCTCACCTCTATGTCTTATAAAATACTGTATCATCTTTAGAATGGAGGTGGGTGAAAAGAATAAGTTTGGGGGGAGATTTTCATGATCATATGTATTGCCCCCGTTAATAAATTTCCTCCCAAGCTTACAGGTTTTTATGATCCAGTAGATGGCAACAGTGAGGACACTGTTGAAAACAAGTTTGGGGGAGGTTTGAGCTTAATTGTGCATCATTTGCATCATACATAGCATAAGCACAAAAACTTTTAAAACATATAAAAAATTTAAAATTTAAAAGATAAAAATATTTAATATTTAATTTTATAATAAATGATTAGATAGTGAAAAATTACATCCAAAAGATTAGAATAGTTTAAGGAAAACCTAGAAAGTTAGAAGTTTTCTTAAACGAAACTAGTAATAAGTAGTTATGAGCCGTCGTCCCAAGAGTTAGTAAGATGAAAGATGTCACTAATCTGAGGATAAAAAAGTCTGAAAAATAGTTTCTATTCTGGAAGCCAAATATTTGAATGTTGATACCCTTCTATATGCACTTACACACATCCTGAAACTCGGGATAATAGAGGATACCTTGAAATGCTCTTGTTAAAAGCCAAAGTATAAAGGAAATAATAAATGGAAAATAAAAGATAAAATGGTGAGAAGATAAAATGAACACTGGTTTTTGTTATCACTAAGGCGGCTTAAAAAAAAATATAGCAAGGGTGCTTCATCACCCAGTGCCTTAAACCAACTGGTTTGGGAGTCACTGCTAAGACTTAGGTGGTGCAAGACGAGGAAAATACTAATACACCTTATCAGCAAGCATGTTGAGTAATCGGTCGGTTAGTAGCTCAAGAAGTATCAACGGTCGCATGAAAAAATGTGTGAGCAAATCCATCTAAATATCAATTAAAAAGTACCGAGACAGATGGACAAGAGTACGATAGCTTGAATTGAATTCTCCGAGTGTAGGGATGTCTTTTACACACATGTAAGGGTATATGATCGATGTTTGGAAGAAAGGTAGGAATGAAGAATAAAGACGATGTTTTATTGTGGGATAATGTGATTTCTAATATTTTTTCATGACTATTAAGATAAGGCTCATGACAACTGAAAAGCTAGTATAATTAGAAACTCTAAATTTTCAAAGTCTTTCTTTTATAATTCTTATCTTTATATGTAACTTTCACAATCTTCCTTTTATTATTGGATTTTGTGGGTGCAATCCGCTGAAAATCCTCAGGAGACAACACTCCTCCTATTAGGGACACCTAGAGGTTTAAAAGCTTGTTGCACGTGCTCAGTGCAATCGTGTTGCCTACGAAAGTGTGCTAGTTAGTTTTTCTCTTTCTTTATTTTCTCCTTCTTTTAAATAAAAATAAGATGTTTACTCGAGACAACCAAAAATAAGTTTGGGGGAATTTGATCAGTCGAAAACAGTGCATTCTCAACACGTTAATTTCCCTACTCTTATCATTCATATATAGGTGTTTATTGTAATTATAACACAGATTACGATTTCGTATGGAAAATACCAAATAACCTGTGTTATAGTTATAATCGACATTCTAAAGGGAAATTAAGTGTTTATTACTACTTGTATTGATCTGTATATATCAACCCTTGTCTCAAGATTGTATGCAGGAAACTCTCCAGTAAAAGAGCCGGAACTGCTTAAAGTGCTGATAAAATACATCAAGTCCAAGACTTGTGATCTGGCAGTAAACAAGAAAGTATAATGAGATTCCAGACTTAAAATAAAGCCCGAAGGATCAGCACTAAACCAACCTGAGACTTTCATGCAGAGATCACCTCATATGGCCACGGATCCACGGTCGATCCGACTCGTCGACGGCAGAACTTTTCCTGAGGCCTCTCTGCTCAACAACCAAACTTCTTCAAGACGCTTTAGTCCCTATAATTCTCTAGAAGTTTCCCTTCAACACCAAGTCTTCTCTTGCAAGCTAGCTAACTACCTTAATCTAGAAACTTCTCATAACAACCAAGCTTCCAAGGGAAGCTATACCTAGCTTCTAGGGGAAGCTAAAGGGAAAACTATAAAAAGGCACTTAAGGCTTCATTACAAAGGTTGTTGAATATTGAGCCAAATTTCCACAAGTTGAGTGTCACAACTTGCAACTCAAAACCCTAGCCCCAAATCGATTTCAAAAAGCCAAATCAAGATCCATCGAGTATCGATTCAAGAAAGCCTTCAACGAGCCTTTTGAAGCAACGCCGATCTTCATCCGAGCAAGTGATCCACGACGATCCGTGACTCAAGAAGGCGATGCGAAGCTAGTTCGACGATTTGGTTCCTCCTCAAATCTTGTAATCTTTGAGTGTATTGTAACGAAACGTCGATTAATAAAAGGTGAAAATTCTTGATTTTGCTTTTCTTTACATTTGAGCATTATGAAGAGTTATCGATTCTTGATTGTTTTCTTTTTCATGATGTTTGAGTGAAAACTCCGCTTGTAGCGGAATCGAGAGAATAGGTAGATGATGTTGATGAAATTCTTGAACGATTCTTAAGTCTTATGAGTTTTGTAAAATTTAGGAAATTGAATCAACGATGACCTAGTTTTGAGCGAGATGCTTTCTTGAATGTTTTCGCTCCAAATTAGAGATCAACGATCGATGATTGAATTTCCAAGAGGCTAGAATTTGAATGCAAATTAACGAAAGGACAAGGGATGATTATGAAGAAACCCTAGTTTCGTCAATAGATCCTTAAACCTCATTCATTGTAATCGATCTAGCAACAAATCTTCAATAGATAAGAATTTCTAATCATAAGTATTCATCATCACTATCAATTTGATTTATTCCGACAAGCCTCTTTACAAATCTCGATAATTCAAACGATTTGGATATTTTCTTGATCTCTATCATTTCTTGATTTTAGATCTATTTCTTGATGTTCTTGAAACTAAAATATCATAAATCTTGAATCATTTTCTTTTATCTTTAAATTTTCAACTCAACTAAAACGACTACGAACGAATCACACTTTCCCTGTGGACGATCTGCATTCACCGACGAACCTACAATAGACACCGTCAATTGATTGCGGTTTACAAATTTCTTTGGTTGTGATATATTTTACATTTTCCAAACACGACACGGAAATTAAGATCAATCAAATTGTAAATGCAACAATAAGAAATAAACATTAATATATATAGGTCATACAGTTTTACCATTTGAAATAACACGAATCGTGGTGTTTAGAAAATACGGCTACGGTGTTTTTAAGAAAATGTACAACTTTTGAAATATCCGTAGAGTCCCTTTAGCCTGTCTTTAAAATATTCACGATTCATTAGTTTTTAAATAGGTATGACCCGAGTCTAGTCTAACATCTACAAGTAAACTACTGGACTAAACTAACAGACTGATCGAAAGGGTAAGGAAAACCACCTAAGTCTGAGTCGATATATATACATATAATAGTCGGTGATCCCGCCTCAATAGTATCACATACGATACAATATATATAATATGATATACTCGAGTCAAGAGTGTGGATTTATCATCAATATATAGCTCGTACGGTAAATCCATTGTACGGCATCCCAAATCTGGTTACGGGTCAAATATCACATTTATGTCAATAATATTCTGATATCCTTATCATCACATATCGTGAACTAGGGGTACTGATCTAAGTCTAGTACAATACTGATACCAACTACATATATATGTACGTGTGTATGAAAACACAATGCCTAAGGACCGTCTATAATAGCATGTCGTATCTCATAATACGAACCATATCACATCACCGATCTCGTGGCATCATGCCTAATCTCATCGACTCATGTCCAAGTATCATATATTATCCTCATCATCTATGTATATGTATACGTATATATATATATATATATACATAGTCCAATACCTATGTGTGTGTGTGTGTATATACATATCCCCATATACGCATAAAAAAATAAGATGCATGCAAGTGTGTGTATGTGTGAGTGTAACCCTTATTCTAGGGTTCGCGACTACAACTAAGTATCGACACTAACATCCAATATACTACATTAACCCATGATCCTCTAATATCCTACTTGCTAACTATCCATGTTTCACATAACACATATTCATATATAACTATAATATATCATAGGCTACACTACGAAACTGCGGGGGTGCTATATGCTATCCACCCGACTTTCCCCGTAGATATATATCTACTTACCAGATCTTCGCTTGCTGAGTCGATGACGCCACACTCTCCTTCTCGTCTCAAAATCCACATGGGTGTGCCTACATATAAACATATAGTATCGTAAACCGAAATCGCGGATAAAAACCAAAACGGCATACGAATTGCATATAGGTTAAAACGTATGGTCTAAGAATGTAAAAATAGCCAAACAACCCTCGACGTTAACATACAAACGTCAAAGGACTAAGTCAAAACTCAAATATCCAAAAATCAAGTTTCAAAAGTCGCAAAACATCGCCAGAAATTAGGTAAAACGACTAAATTTTTTTATTAAAGTAAAATTATACTTTTTTGCATACAGGGTAGGTCTAGTTATCTAATTATTGAGCTACAGACCAAGTTTCACACCCTAATTCCAAAATTGCGCCGCAAATTGCGGCCAAATCGAATAAAACGGCGGCCAGAATTTGAAGGCTTGGACTTGGGTTTCTAGGATAGCTTCCTAGTGGTCTGCATATCTCACTGTATCTGCAAAATATTTTTCAAAGTCTCCGGGTCATAGCAGATCTCTTGAAGTCATCACAATTTCCACAAAAACCTGATATCGACAATTCTAAAGTTCAAGTCTTGGGGTTTAGTCTCTGGTTTAGCCCAATATATCATCACTAAAGGGGTTGTATGGCCTCTACTAAGTTCAATTACGCTTCACAACTCAATAATTCCTAAAAATCCTAACTTGGAATTTTCAAACCATACTAAACATCACTTAATCACTTCTAAACATACATAGGTGCTAAAGTGAATGAAATACAATACTAATTGCAAATGAATTACCTCATTTGGCAACTCAAGAATATTCTTGAGTTGCCCCAAGTGCTCAAAATCCGATTTTTCTTTGTCCAAAATGCTTGTAGGGAGCTTGTGCAAGTTTTTTGTGAAGTGGAGATGAACTATTGATGTTGTTTTGGGGTTGTTTGTCAGGGTGTAGAGATGGGGGAGGGAGAGGGCAACCATGTTTTAGGAGAGGAGAGGAAATGATGAAGAAACAAGGAAGGAAAATAATGGGAGACAAGTCAAAACCCCTCACCCCTCTCTCTCTCTTGCCTATACTCTATTGTTTACTCTTTTCCTTTTCTTTTTCTTTTCTTTTCTTTTCTCTTCTCTTTTCTTTTCTCTCATTTAAAATCAAAACCAAAACATTTGAAAAGAAAAGCCATGGAGGAAAATATAACAAGTGTGAAAAATGAGTTGGTGCATGTCAAATGCACAAAACTAGCTTAATGCGCAATTAGCGATATTTAATCGAGATTAGCAATAAAATTGAATATAATTAATCATAAAAATTCATAATTTGCCTAAATCACATAAAGCACCCTCATTTCAGTAATTTCTATAATTTTCCAAATATTTTCCAATTTATCGGTATATAATTATACCGCATTATCAAAATATTCAAAATATTTATTACTTCATTATAAAAATTCCCAAAAATAATGTTTTATTTTTCTGAAATGTTACAGTCTTCCCCCTTAAAGAAATTCGGTCCCCGAATTAAAATTTAAACTCCCACAATTTCTAAAACATTTCAGTAAAAGATCAAGTCGTCGGGGTCCCGAAATCATAGATACATAAAACACATCGTGGCGCAAAGCATGCGCACGAAAAATGAATATATAAACCAAAATCAAAACTCCGTCAAGCATCCCGCAATCATCGGAGTTATGGTGAAGGCACCAATGTCAAAGCCCAATACGAAAACCAACATGATATACATCTGTAACACCTGAGTTTAGGGTTAGTGGTAATTGAGTGTTAATGCGGGGTTCTTGGTAAAATGTTTACTAAAACGGGATGCTAGTAATTTATCTGGTTTTATGGTTATTTTAGTAGAATTTTATCCCGACCACACACACTTGTGCACGTTAGCTAGGGTTAAGCTTAGGGTAACCTAGTTTGGGTGTGCATGGTGGGTTAACCATGTTTAGCCAACCATGGTGGGTTAGGCCCTTGGTTAAGATAATTGAGTGGATTTTGAGCTAATTAGTTTAATTGAGGGTGATTAAAGTTTAGGATTGACTTGCTTGTTGTGAGAGAGAGAGAGGAAGATGTGATGGATGTCATGATGGTTTAAGGTTGTGTCACGCCATCTCAACTCAAACCTTTTTGCATGTCTCTTCATACTCACATCTCTCACTCACACCCTCACATCAGCCCAATTCCAGCACTTTCAGCCACCAAAACATCATGAAACCAGCCTCAGCTTCAGCACCAAACAGCAACATCAGCTGCAACAACAGCCCATTTCATAATCACTCACACACCCCCACACCATCTTATACATAACCCTACACCACAACAACACACACACACAAACTCTTCCCCAGCTGCTACAGCAGCAACTCCACACCCAAACTTTGGCTTCTGCTTCAAAAAGAATAGGAACAGCAGCAGCGGCATCAGCAGAGCAAATCAGCAGCTCATTTCAGCCAATATGCAGCCCTAGAAGCTATAGCAGCAGCACACTCACTCCCTCCATCTTCTCTTCTCCTTCAACTAGGATCTGTAGAGGTATAATTCCCTTAACCCAACTTCTCTTTGCTTATGTTATGGTTATAGTGTAGTTTAGTGTTTATATTATGTAGTTTAGTGCTAGTTGTAGAGATTTGGGTGGGATTTAGTCAAGTAATGGTTTTAATGGTTAGTATAACCTTAGTAAGTGTTGTTAAGGCTAGTGAAACAAAGATTTATTCCAGATTTCACCGGAATACCCGATTTGTCTGACTTGGCGTAAATTAGCGATTTTAGCGATTTTCTAGCCTCTGGTAGATCTGCTATTGACCCGAACCTTTAATCATAAAATTATGAAGACTGTAGCACAATGACCTTAGCAGAGACACACACACAGAGCATGGGGACCCACCTCCAAGGTAAGGCCGCCGTTTTATTCCTTCTGGCAGCAAATTGCTGCCAGAACAGGGGCTAGGGTGTTGGGTTTTTGGCTGTAGGGTTCTTCTGGGTAGCTTAGTGTTTTGGTATCTGTAACTTTTGCAGTTTGGCCTAGAGGCAAAATCTAGAGCTATAAACGTGTTTTCGATGTTTTAAACCTTGTGCGACACGCGCGTGATCAGCGTGGTTCTGTGGCGCGCTGCGCGCCACAGCGCGTCGAAGTTAGTTCTGGTAAGTTCTCACGCGTCGCGACGTGTCATGTGCACGCGCGTTTAGTTTCACACATGCGTATCCTTTTAACGTCAATTATACGATTTTGATGATTTGTGTGGATTGGTGTTAAGTAATATTAGTGTTAGTTAGACTATCCTAATTAGGTACTGTTAGGACCAACTTGACCTAGGGAACCCCAGATTACACAAAAATACCCTGAGTTTTCAAATTGGTGCAAAACTTAGCCTTTTTAAAATCTGCTTTAGATTTAGAGAGTTCAGGATGAATTTGAGTAGACTGTAGCCTATTAGGGGTGCCCTGACCACACTACCAAAGCTCGACCCCACTACCATCAGCCCAGGCCGCCAGAAAATCCATTCTGGCCGCAAATTGCGGCCAGGCTAGGGAGATAGGTCCTAGGGTTTTGCCTTCAGGTGTCTGCTATATTTTATAGGTCTCTGATATATATAGAGTTTTGTAATATTTTGATCTGGGTAAAATCTGGGGCACTATATCATTTTCTGGTGTTTATGGTTTGCGCGATACGCGAGTGGTTCTGTGATTCAGCGTATCGCGGCGTATCGGGTTAAGCATTAGGCACATACACGCATATTTCAGCGTATCGCACACACGCGCGTCAATTCGCGACACGAGTTTCTAGCTTTGTTTTGATATCGCATTTGCAAGATTTTTTATTATATTTGGATTCTTGTTTAAATTCCAGGTTCGCAGGCGGGTACGTCAGACGCCGCCAGGAAAGGGAAGCAGGAGGTCGGTTATACTTAGCACGCGAGCAGGAGAGTAGATTTAACATCTACGGGGAAATCGCCCGTATGGCGTTAAGCGTCAGGGCATAGTAGGATGTTTATTTTCATGCAATCATACTAGAGCAGCATACCTTTATTACGTACATAGAACTGGTAGTATAGAACACTGCACTGTCACTAACGATACCAGTTGCACGAGCACGATCTATATGCTACACCCACACCGTTAGTGATTACCATGACACGCACAGTATAGGATTGCTAGAAATCATATATCATATTGATTCCGTGTTATTGACGTTGTCATGTTTTGTCACATACTAGCATATGTTATATTCATACCATTGTGCATACCTTCATTTATATATCGCTACCTGTGCACATGTACCCCTATACTTTATCATAGTGCATATATATATATATATATATATATATATATATATATATATATATCTTGACAGGATTACCTTTGTACCCCTACACTGCATATATTCAGACTTTTGTACACATTCATTACATGTTCATACTTGTACCTCATATATCACCTTTTCGTTCTTGGACACAAATACATCATATGGCCACATCAGTGCATATGTACATTGCTACATTCACTTAACTTTTCGCACACCCATACCTATACTCATATTCATATGTTACATACATGGATGATATTGACTTAATTCAAAAACTATGGGACCGCATACGATACTTTCCAAACTGGATCTTTTTTAAAGAGCGGTTTTCCCTTTTCTTTTACTCTTAGTGTCATACGACGCATGGCATGGATTTACGCATTAGATTGATTCATGTGATTTCTGGATTTGGGAACCAGAGTACTATTTTAAGAAAATACGCACTGTTTAAAAACCCGGTTTCCCTTGATATGATATTTCAGTGCGTTCACCATGTGTTTTCTCGGTGCTAGAGCGATACATGTGAACCCGAGTTGAGGAGCTAGATGAGGCCGATTGCGGGTATATGGTGGACCCGGTATGGTACCCCGGGACGAGAACGGATCGCTGTGCTGTTGTCACGACCCGAAAGTACGGAACGTGACCGGCACTTAGATTACGAAGCGTCTAGAGGCGCCACGTAACCTAAGTAAGCCGAAGCCCAGAAATCTAAACCATAAAAGAAGAAGAAGAAGAAAAAGAAAACAAGTTTAAATGTATCAGCAAATTTTCTCAAAAATTTTGGCAGAGTCTCCTCTGTAAAAACTGGCCCCCAAACGGGTACAACAAGTATAATATAAATAAACAATAAAAAGTATCCCCAAACGGGTACTAGCTCAACGCCAACAGACGGAAACAACCACAACAAACACAATAATATACAACGCCAAAGGGCGAGGCTCAAAACTCAATAGAAAACAAAACCACCAGATCAGAATAATACATGCGCGACTCTAAGGTCGAAATAAAAGACTGGTCCAATAAACTTATCAAGTAATGCAAGTATGGTTAATGGAGCTTACTAGATACAAATGAAAGAATAAAAGTACAATGGTGGTTCGGATACAGGTGAACCAACCTACCGTGCAAATCACCCTGAAAGAATAGACGTGCCAGCAAGCTGCCAGGGAAACCTGTACATCGAACCTGTAATAAAATTTGGCACAACGGGGGTGAGTTGCCAACTCGTGAGTAGAAGACATCTACGAAAAGAAATCGAATGCACGACGCTATCCTAGGTCATAATAATACACTACTATATCCTAAACATCTAGTAATAGCAGGGTAATACTACGTGTAAGTGCAGATACTCCGTGTTCGTGTCAGTGCCTCATATAATACTATGTCATATGAAATGAAATGCATGCACCGTGAATGTAAAGTAACAAATCCTGAAATCCAGATATATATGTATAAGAACTCTTTAGCTGTTATCATAGTAAAGTGTGTATAAGCATCTGAAATCTCAACAATGAAATGCATGGAAATCAGTGTCAAGTATCGACACAACACATGTAATCTCAAGTCTCAATATGTCGGGCTCCGTCAGTCCGGATCGGCCCATATCATCAAATCTCATGACAACGGTCGGTATCCTCCGGATATCCGCCGCGCCAGACATCATCGGTAGGTAGTCTTCCCCTGCCAGGCTCATCGTCTACAACTCGATCTTCTTGCCCCGGGGTACTATACCGGGCCCACCATATACCCGAGACGGTTCATCCACTCCTCGAATCGGGTCTCGAAATCCAACAGAAAACATGAAATCTCATGGTGGACGACACATATATCACGAGAAAACCGCATCTTATTTTAAAAAGAGAGGAGGAGAGAGAGAGAAGGTTTTATAATTTCTTGCTGTTTTCCCCAAAAATCCAGAAATCTCATAGAAATCCAAATCTTAAAATCATGAGTAAGTATATGATAAGTGTCGGCATGTGCCCATGATACTACAGGATAACATGAAAATATGAATGCATGAATGTTAAGTAATAGATATCATGTCTATACTAACATCAGAGAGTAATCACGATATTATATCGGTCTAGTTGTTAACTGATTCTATCAATAAAAGATAATATAATCTAAAGTGTACGTGACATAGCAATTACCGATGATGATGTGTGTGAGCCGGTAAATAAGTGTGCGTGGAATATGCGCATCATCGGTAATGGTGCTGGTGTCCTAACAGGTAAACTTTATACTGATTATAGCAACATATGAAAGAACATACACCATGATGATTACAGTATGAATGCAAAGACAGATGTGCATTATCCACTCATTTGATATACAATTATCACTACCACTATATGAATCGAACCTAAACTAGTGTCCATCTAACCTCCTAAAGAACTTAACCTAAGAAACTAGTCAATAAGAAACAAGAGTCTACCTAAGGTCTGAATCAATATCTCGAATAGTCGGCGATCCGGCCTCAATAGCGTCACGTACGTAGTACGGCTTCCTCGAATCAAGAGTGCGGATCAATCATCATATTTATGCCTCGTACGGTAAAATCCATCGTACGGCATCCCAATATCGGAGTACGGGTCAAGTATCTCCTAGGTGTCTCATCATTCGTATAATGTCATCACCAACACATCTCATGATCAAGGTACTAAACTGTAATCGCCTACATCAATCATATATCATTGCCCTCATAATATGCATCATTAGTTTATCCTCAGAAATATCATGTCATATGTATCATATCGTAATCAAGTCATACATATCCCATATCGTGATCAATCACAAGTTATAGTCCGGGTTCTATTTTAGAGTCCCATGTACCTCAATATCATCACTACCCCTTATAATTTAAATATACATGTTCATTATCTCATTCTCTAATGATCCACTAACACTTAATACGACTGTATAGCCAAGAATCACGGCATCAAGCCCAGTTACACTATTTCATCATACCTCGGATATCATATCACATCAATGAATCACATATACGTGTTGTATATATATGTATATACCTATACCTAATTCTATATATATACACATACACGTATACCCCATGTCGAGTTTCAGTATGTGCGTGGGTGTGTTTCTATCTGAAACCTACGAATCTCTTCCAAGGTACTCATCCTCTGATATGGTTTTCCTAAATCAGTCTAGTCCAGCCTAGGGTCAATACTAGGGTCCTACTAGGGTCACATCTTGTTTCCTCATGTCAATAAGTACTATTCTTATTCTACGTTGCGGGGGTGCTAAACGCCATCCACCCGACTTCCCCCCGTAGATATGCATCTACTCACCTGGTCTATGTCTGCCGAAGACAGTGTCGCCATCCTCCTCTTCATCGCCCGCAGTCCACGTGAGGGGTACCCAGACGCAAACATATAAATAGCATCGTAAACTGAATCACATACGAAAGTCAAACGATGCAAGGAACAAGCATAGGTTAAAACCTATGTCCCGTCCACGCAAAAGCACCAAATATCGCTCGATATCAGCGTACAAACTCCGATGGATCGAGAAAAACATTAACAAATAACTCGTAGTTTTAAAACACATTACTTATATTATAAAATATGATTAAATCCATCGAAACCCTAAAATCCATCAAATCGCCCGATTTCGTAAAACCCGAAAATGCCAATTTACCGTTTTTCATCAAAACTTGACATTTAAATGAAACCAATGGTTATAAAACTCATTAAATAGTATAACTAGACTATACAACCCCTTACTTTATTTTTATTACACAATTTTGCATTTATTTGAAACTTCTAGTTTGCAACTTTTAACAATTTTTAACATTTTTCAAGCAAAATACCACAATTCCACCACAAAACGTGATTTTTCATGAATTAATGAATTAAACCATAATTCATAATGATAATTATTTAATGAAACCATAAATTATATTTTTAATCACATTTATTTAGAAATTTCTAAAATCTAGTTTACAAAGTAGCAATTTTTATCACAATTTATCAATTATCAATAGAAACTAGTAATCAAACTAAGTTTTTCTTTCCATTAACATGCTAAAGTTCTCACTAAAACTACAATCTAATAATAGCCACCTTAATTGGAATTTTATATCACTCACATATATATTTTACAAAAAACTAGTTAGCTAAATAGCTTCATTTAAACAATTTTAAATGAAAAAATTTACAATTCAACAAACATGCAAGATTTTCCAATTCTAAAATTGTTAAACTAACTATTATAACCCTAATTAATTAATAAAAATCATAACTTGAATTTACAAACCTAACTTGAATTTTAGAATTTGCAACTAGAATTAATCTAATTAATCTAATTATGCTTTAAAAGAAATATCTAACAGAAATAAAACAAAAGAGAAAGATTTATACCTCCAGAACCTCATGCCCAAACATCAAAATGAGCCTCAAAAATACATGCTTTCCCACTCCAAAATCCATGTAAAGAAGATTAGAGAATAAAGGGTAAGAAATAAATAGGATTTTGTGGATTTTTATTTGGATTTTTAATGAATTTTTTGATCAAATTTGAAGAAGAAAGAGAGGGGAAAAATGGGGGGGCTTCCATGATGAGGAGGCCGGCCACATCAAGGGGAGGAGGGAGAGAAAGAAAAGAGTGAGGAAAGATGTAGAAAGTTCCCCACAAATATCCACCTCTTTATGTCATTTCAACATTTTAATTAATTTCTTTTATTTCATTACTATAGCAACTCAAGAAAGCTCTAGAAAAAAGGAAAAATTTGCAAATAAATTTTGCTTGATACACACTAAATTATAATATGCCATGGTTCATTTTTACAAATTAAAACCATTCAAATTTGTAATTTACACTAATTTAGTGTAAAAATAATGCTTATGTTAATATTTAAAATAATTAATTTAGGAAAAATATTTAATTAAAATAAAAATTTATAAGTGGCTAAATAAACACCATTTACTAGTAATTACATAATTAAAATATGTATTTTTGAAATTATAATGAAAAACAATCACGGTTTAATTTTACGAAAAATACATTTTACTTTACCGAAATTCAAAAAATTCACTTAAACAATTTTATTCATTTAATTATTTATTTAATTATTTTTGAAACGTTACAATCTTCCCCCCTTTAAGAAATTCGGTCCCCGAATTTAAATTAAAACTCTCCCTCCAAATACTAAAACATTTAGCAAAACACTCAAATCGTTGGGGCTCCGAAATCATCAATACATAACAAAAATCAACTCCGTCACGCATAACGCAATCATCGGAGTTATGGCAAGAATAAAATATCAAAACCCAATATGAAAACCAACATAATATACATCAATCTACAACTTATATATAGTGTGCATCATAGTGAAATCACCTAAATATCATAATAAAGAAGCATACGAAAACCCCTCTTGAAAGTCGCCGTGCAATGCACGTGTCACGGCATAAGTAGCGAACGTTTATTTTTAAAAAAATAACTATATATATATATATCTTTTATTTAACATACACGTCCCGCCTGGTTACTAAATCAAATAATAATGATTATGAAACATACTGCTCAAACTGAAATCAATCCCAATCACATCAATAAAATATCATGTGCGTCCGGTGCGCACTGAAATCGAAACCAAATACAGATACCATGAATACACACAAAAACAAAATAAGTGCAACAGGTGTGCACAAAAACATCTGTCAAGTGCAACGGACGTGCACGACTCACTATCAGGTGCATCTAATCTGCACAAAACCCCGATTTAGTGCATCTGGTGTGCACAAAATCGCATCAAGTGCGCCAAGTATGCGCAAGAATCCTAATCAGGTGCACATGGTGCACGAAAACATACATCGAATATCAGAATCGAAATCACAATACGAAAATGGATAAAAACTAGGTCGAAGCATATATCAAAATCATGTGTAACCCATATGCACGAAATCAAATAAAAAAATCTCAAAATATATAAAACCAAATCAAGTGTACTGGGTGTATACCAAGCAACATCAATACAGCTGATATGTGAAACACTGGTAGAATGCAATGAAGATACACATAAGAAATACCAATCGTAGAACAAAATCCTCAAAATACCAAAATCCAATAACAGAAATATGAAATTCAAATCACCAAGTCACATCGTAATCACTATCGTCAATGTGCGCCTCTTTCCTCTGATGTCGATTGCTTCAAACTTATCTCTTCATAAGTGTGCTGACTGCGCTACCGACGGTAATACTCATATCTAGAGTCTCCCACGTAGTCGATCCCTTCACTTGATATCCGGACTACATTAAACCTTTCGATCGATCCATCAAAATCCCATAATTCCCCGAGAGCTCAACACTCAAGTACAGTTTAAAATATCCGGTACATACCCCAGCATCGATGATCCAGCTGTAGAAGGGCAAACCCAAGCCTCACTAATGGCACCGCGGAACTGCCGTAAACCCTAAGGTTCAAGGGCGTGCTCGTTGTCATTATGTCGAGTTTGGGTTTCATTCTTCTAGAGGGTTCATCGAAATACCTGCATGTTCTTCCGAATATCTTAAACTTGGGAAAATGGTTTTCTGATAATCGTTCGAACCCTTTAACTTCATCCGGATGGCATGTGAATACCCTTTATCCGCACGCTACGCAATGCTTCAATCCTCAAGAATAACCAATACTCTAATGGTTATCGCATTCGAGCCGCAGCTCCTTCTGCCAGTGTGCCCGTGGTTAACAGAAACCACCCTCCAACATTGACGAAGATAGATCAAAAGAACGAATGGAATACGGTGCAAACAATTGTACTTCCTAAGGCTCCTTAAGCAGAGTAGCGTATCGTAAGTATGCCGCGGACCAAACCCATGGTACGTTACTCTACCTAAATCGCCTACTCCATCAACCAAGGGTCATCTAGACTTATACAAGGTTAAACCTAGCGCTCTGATACCAACTTTGTCACGACCCGAAAGTACGGAATGTGACCGACACTTAGATTACGAAGCGTCTAGAGGCGCCACGTAACCTAAGTATGCCGAAGCCCAGAAATCTAAACCATAAAAGAAGAAGAAGAAGAAAAAGAAAACAAGTTTAATTTATAAGTGGCTAAATAAACACCATTTACTAGTAATTACATAATTAAAATATGTATTTTTGAAATTATAATGAAAAACAATCACGGTTTAATTTTACGAAAATACATTTTACTTTACCGAAATTCATAAAATTCACTTAAACAATTTTATTCATTTAATTATTTATTTAATTATTTTTAAAACGTTACAAGATTCCCCCTTTAAGAAATTCAGTCCCCGAATTTAAATTAAAACTCCCCCTCCAAATACTAAAACATTTAGCAAAACACTCAAATCGTCGGGGCTCCGAAATCATCAATACATAACAAAAATCAACTCCGTCACGCATAACGCAATCATCAGAGTTATGGCGAGAATAAAATATCGAAACCCAATATGAAAACCAACATAATATACATCAATCTACAACTTATATATAGTGTGCATCATAGTGAAATCACCTAAATATCATAATAAAGAAGCATACGAAAACCCCTCTTGAAAATCGCCGTGCAATGCACGTGTCACGGCTAAGTAGCGAACGTTTATTTTAAAAAAATAACTATATATATATATATCTTTTATTTAACATACACGTCCCGCCTGGTTACTAAATCAAATAATAATGATTGTGAAACATACTGCTCAAACTGAAATCAATCCCAATCACATCAATAAAATATCATGTGCGTCCGGTGCGTACTGAAATCGAAACCAAATACAGATACCATGAATACACACAAAAACAAAATAAGTGCAACAGGTGTGCACCAAAACATCTGTCAAGTGCAACGGGCGTGCACGACTCACTATCAGGTGCATCTAATCTGCACAAAACCCCGATTTAGTGCATCTGGTGTGCACAAAATCGCATCAAGTGCGCCAAGTATGCGCTAGAATCCTAATCAGGTGCACATCGTGCACGAAAATATACATCGAATATCAGAATCGAAATCAAAAAACGAAAATGGATAAAAACTAGGTCGAAGCATATATCAAAATCATGTGTAACCCATATGCACGAAATCAAATAAAAAAATCTCAAAATATGTAAAACCAAATCAAGTGTACTGGGTGTATAGCAAGCAACATCAATACAGCTGATATGTGAATCACAGATAGAATGCAATGAAGGTACACATAAGAAATACCAATCGTAGAACAAAATCCTCAAAATACCAAAATCCAATAACAGAAATATGAAATTCAAATCACCAAGTCACATCGTAATCACTATCGTCATTGTGCGCCTCTTTCCTCTGATGTCGATTGCTTCAAACTTATCTCTTCATAAGTGTGCTGACTGCGCTACCGACGGCAATACTCATATCTAGAGTCTCCCACGTAGTCGATCCCTTCACTTGATATCCGTACTACATTAAACCTTTCGATCGATCCATCAAAATCCCATAATTCCCCGAGAGCTCAACACTCAAGTACAGTTTAAAATATCCGGTACGTACCCCAGCATCGATGATCCAGCCGTAGAAGGACAAACCCAAGCCTCACTAATGGCACCGCGGAACTGCCGTAAACCCTAAGGTTCAAGGGCGTTCTCGTGGTCATTATGTCGAGTTAGGGTTTCATTCTTCTAGAGGGTTCATCGAAATACCTACATGTTCTTCCGAATATCTTAAACTTGGGAAAATGGTTTTCTGATAATCGTTCGAACCCTTTAACTTCATCCGGACGGCATGTGAATACCCTTTATCCGCACGCTACGCAATGCTTCAATCCTCAAGAATAACCAATACTCTAATGGTTATCGCATTCGAGCCGCAGCTCCTTCTTCCAGTGTGCCCGTGGTTAACAGAAACCACCCTCCAACATTGACGAAGATAGATCAAAAGAACGAATGGAATACGGTGCAAACAATTGTACATCCTAAGGCTTCTTAAGCAGAGTAGCGTATCGTAAGTATGCCGCGGACCATACCCACGGTACGTTACTCTACCTAAATCGCCTACTCCATCAACCAAGGGTCACCTAGACTTATACAAGGTTAAATCTAGCGCTCTGATACCAACTTTGTTACGACCCGAAAGTACGGAACGTGACCGGCACTTAGATTACGAAGCATCTAGAGGGGCCACGTAACCTAAGTAAGCCGAAGCCCAGAAATCTAAACCATAAAAGAAGAAGAAGAAGAAAAAGAAAACAAGTTTAAAAGCATCAGCAAATTTTCTCAAAAATTTTGGCAGAGTCTCCTCTGTAAAAACTGGCCCCCAAACGGGTACAACAAGTATAATATAATTAAACAATAAAAAGCATCCCCAAACGGGTACTTGCTTAACGCCAACAGGCGGAAACAACAACAACAAACACAATAATATACAACGCCAAAGTGCGAGGCTCAAAACTCAAAAGAAAACAAAACCACCAGATCAGAATAATACATGCACGACTTTAAGGTCGAAATAAAAGACTGGTCCAATAAACTTATCAAGTAATACATGTATGGTTGATGGAGCTTACTAGATACAAATGAAAGAATAAAAGTACAATGGTGGTTCGGATACAAGTGAACCAACCTACCGTGCAAATCACCCTGAAAGAATAGATGTGCCAGCAAGCTGCCAGGGAAACCTGTACATCGAACCTGTAATAAAATTTGGCACAACGGGGGTGAGTTGCCAACTCATGAGTAGAAGATATCTACGAAAAGAAATCGAATGCACGACGCTATCCTAGGTCATAATAATACACTACTATATCCCAAACATCTAGTAATAGCAGGGTAATACTACGTGTAAGTAAAGATACTCCGTGTTCGTGTCAGTGCCTCATATAATACTATGTCATATGAAATGAAATGCATGCACCATGAATGTAAAGTAACAAATCCTGAAATCCAGATATATATGTATAAGAACTCTTTAGCTGTTATAATAGTAAAGTGTGTATAAGCATCTGAAATCTCAACAATGAAATCCATGGAAATCCGTGTCAAGCATCGACACAACACATGTAATCTCAAGTCTCAATATGTCGGGCTCCGTCAGTCCGGATCGGCCCATATCATCAAATCTCAAGACAACGGTCGGTATCCTCCGGATATCCGCCGCGCCAGACATCACCGGTAGGTAGTCTTTCCCTGCCAGGCTCATCGTCTACAATTCGATCTTCTTGCCCCGGGGTACCATACCGGGCCCACCATGTACCCGAGACGGTTCATCCACTCCTCGAATCGGGTCTCGAAATCCAACAGAAAACATGAAATCTCATGGTGGACGACACATACATCACGAGAAAACCGCATCTTATTTAAAAAGAGAGGAGGAGAGAGAGAGAGAGAAGGTTTTATAATTTCTTGCGGTTTTCCCCAAAAATCCTGAAATCTCATAGAAATCCAAATCTTAAAATCATGAGTAAGTATATGATAAGTGTCGGCATATGCCCATGATACTACAGGATAACATGAAAATATGAATGCGTGAATGTCAAGTAATAGATATCATGTCTATACTAACATCAGAGAGTAATCACGATATTATATCGGTCTAGTTGTTAACTGATTCTATCAATAAAAGATAATATAATCTAAAATGTACGTGACATAGCAATTACCGATGATGATGTGTGTGAGCCGGCAAATAAGTGTGCGTGGAATATGCGCATCATCGGTAATGGTGCTGGTGTCCTAACAGGTAAAGTTTATACTGATTATAGCAACATATGAAAGAACATGCACCATGATGATTACAGTATGAATGCAAAGACAGATGTGCATTATCCACTCATTTGATATACAATTATCACTACCACTATATGAATCGAACCTAAACTAGTGTCCATCTAACCTCCTAAAGAACTTAACCTAAGAAACTAGTCAATAAGAAACAAGAGTCTACCTAAGGTCTGAATCAATATCTCGAATATTCAGCGATCCGGCCTCAATAGCGTCACGTACGTAGTACGGCTTCCTCGAATCAAGAGTGCGGATCAATCATCATATTTATGCCTCGTACGGTAAAATCCATCGTACGGCATCCCAATATCGGAGTACGGGTCAAGTATCTCCTAGGTGTCTCATCATTCGTATAATGTCATCACCAACACATCTCATGATCAAGGTACTAAACTGTAATCGCCTACATCAATCATATATCATTGCCCTCATAATATGCATCATTAGTTTATCCTTAGAAATATCATGTCATATGTATCATATCATAATCAAGTCATACATATCCCATATCGTGATCAATCACAAGTTATAGTCCGGGTACTATTTTAGAGTCCCATGTACCTCAATATCATCACTACCCCTTATAATTTAAATATACATGTTCATTATCTCATTCTCTAATGGTCCGCTAACACTTAATACGACTGTATAGCCAAGAATCACGGCATCAAGCCCAGTTACACTATTTCATCATACCTCGGATATCATATCACATCAATGAATCGCATATACGTGTTGTATATATATGTATATACCTATACCTAGTTCTATATATATGCACATACACATATACCCCATGTCGAGTTTCAGTATGTGCGTGGGTGTGTTTCTATCTGAAACCTACGAATCTCTTCCAAGGTACTCATCCTCTGATATGGTTTTCCTAAATCAGTCTAGTCCAGCCTAGGGTCAATACTAGGGTCCTACTAGGGTCACATCTTGTTTCCTCATGTCAATAAGTACTATTCCTATTCTACGTTGCGGGGGTGCTAAACGCCATCCACCCGACTTCCCCCCATAGATATGTATCTACTCACCTGGTCCATGTCTGCCGAAGACAGTGTCGCCATCCTCCTCTTCATCGCCCGCAGTCCACGTGAGGGGTACCTAGACGCAAACATATAAATAGCATCGTAAACTGAATCACATACGAAAGTCAAACGATACAAGGAACAAGCATAGGTTAAAACCTATGTCCCGTCCATGCAAAAGCACCAAATATCGCTCGATATCGGCGTACAAACTCCGATGGATCTAGATAAACATTAACAAATAACTCGTAGTTTTAAAACACATTACTTATATTATAAAACATGATTAAATCCATCGAAACCCTACAATCCATCAAATCGCCCGATTTCGTAAAACCCGAAAATGCCAATTTACCGTTTTTCATCAAAACTTGACATTTAAATGAAACCAATGGTTATAAAACTCATTAAATAGCATAACTAGACTATACAACCCCTTACTTTAATTTTATTACACAATTTTGCATTTATTTGAAATTTCTAGTTTGCAACTTTTAACAATTTTTAACATTTTTCAAGCAAAATACCACAATTCCACCACAAAACGTGATTTTTCATGAATTAATGTATTAAACCATAATTCATAATGATAATAATTTAATAAAACCATAAATTATATTTTTAATCACATTTATTTAGAAATTTCTAAAATCTAGTTTACAAAGTAGCAATTTTTATCACAATTTATCAATTATCAATAGAAACTAGCAATCAAACTAAGTTTTTCTTTCCATTAACATGCTAAAGTTCTCACTAAAACTACAATCTAATAATAGCCACCTTAATTGGAATTTTATATCACCCACATATATATTTTACAAAAAACTAGTTAGCTAAATAACTTCATTTAAACAATTTTAAATGAAAAAATTTACAATTCAACAAACATGCGAGATTTTCCAATTCTAAAAGTGTTAAACTAACTATTATAACCCTAATTAATTAATAAAAATCATAACTTGAATTTACAAACCTAACTTGAATTTTAGAATTTGCAACTAGAATTAATCTAATTAATCTAATTATGCTTTAAAAGAAACATCTAATAGAAATAAAACAAAAGAGAAAGATTTATACCTCCACAACCTCATGCCCAAACATCAAAATGAGCCTAAAAAATACATGCTTTCCCACTCCAAAATCCATGTAAAGAAGAGTAGAGAATAAAGGGTAGGAAATAAATAGGATTTTGTGGATTTTTATTTGGATTTTTAATGAATTTTTTGATCAAATTTGAAGAAGAAAGAGAGGGGAAAAATGGGGGGGGGGGCTTCCATGATGAGGAGGCCGGCCACATCAAGGGGAGGAGGGAGAGAAAGAAAAGAGTGAGGAAAGATGTAGAAAGTTCCCCACAAATATCCACCTCTTTATGTCATTTCAACATTTTAATTAATTTCTTTTATTTCATTACTATAGCAACTCAAGAAAGCTCTAGAAAAAAGGAAAAATTTGCGAATAAATTTTGCATGATATACACTAAATTATAATATGCCATGGTTCATTTTTACAAATTAAAACCATTCAAATTTGTAATTTACACTAATTTAGTGTAAAAATAAAGCTTATGTTAATATTTTAAATAATTAATTTAGGAAAAATATTTAATTAAAATAAAAATTTATAAGTGGCTAAATAAACACCATTTACTAGTAATTACATAATTAAAATATGTATTTTTGAAATTATAATGAAAAACAATCACGGTTTAATTTTATGAAAAATACATTTTACTTTACCGAAATTCATAAAATTCACTTAAACAATTTTATTTATTTAATTATTTATTTAATTATTTTTAAAACGTTACAGCTGTAGACGGTGAGCCTGACAGAGGGACTACTACCTACCGGTAATTGGTTGGACCTGGCGGTTATCCGGAGGATATCGACCAGAGTCGAGAGATGGATACGGGACGACTCGTACTGCCGGGGCCGAGGGCCGATACCGCAGACAGAGCCCGTGGGCTAACCCGGACTGATGGATGCCCGAGATATGAGGTTTTGCGTGTCGATGCTGGACACGAGTTTTCTTGATATTTGGGTGCCGATGTTGGGCACTCACGATTTTATGAGATTACAAGATTTGAGGGCCGATGTGGATGACGGCGCCTGAGTTGTATTAGGATTGGGGTGTATTGACAAACACCAGTTATGTTTTCCACTTTGACATTCCGTGTAGACATTATTTCTTCCCATACTCAGCATTTAGTACTTGACATCTCATCCTGTAGCTAGCATACCTTATAGAGTACACATGCTTGCATATCATTGCGTACCCTGCTTATCCTATATAGGGTTGTTAGATTACATTGCCTTGTCTGATTATCACATATCTGCTCATTACATAGAGATGTCATTAGATCATACTTGTTGCATGATATTGAGCATCCAGTTCATCATATAGATGTTAACTGTTGGCATAGATTAGAGTATCGCAGCACGTGCATACTCGCGATTACCTTTATATGTTATCTACTACTCACGAGTTGGCAACTCACCCCCGTTGTGCCACAGTGTTTGCAGGTTGTCCTTTGGAGTAGTCGCGGCTGGCTGTTTACCGCACCTTTTGAAACAGATACCATTGCTAGTCGGTGGGTTTTGTACGGTATCTGTTTATTTTCAGTTGTATATTGATGTATCTAGTATTCTCCATCTACCTTCATGTATTGACTTAGAGACAGTTGTGAGGACGGCATATGTTATTTTGTACTCTGGTGTCGAGCTCGTTGTGAGCCGACTTTATTTATGCAGTCTTATATCTCTTGCTATCTTCATTTCATTTTTTACTCAGTCGTATCATCATCATTGTGATGCTCTATTTATTCCATATGACATTTTACTCAAATCTTGTCTTACACCCGACATCCGGGACAAATTCATTTATAAGGAAATGTTGCACACAAATAAAATTATTAAATAACACTTGAACTTAAAAAGAATTTTCTTCTGAATTAATTAAAAAGGTTTTCTAAACATTTGCAACAGTTTTTACCAAAAATGTTTTAACACTCTACATTTAAATGGTTTTGATTTCTGGGTTTTCGGCTTACTTATTCATGTTACGCCTTCAGACGTTACGTGGTTAAGTGCCGGTCACGGGCCGAACTTTGGGTCGTGACAAAGTTGGTATCAGAGCGTAGGTTTTACCTTCGGAGTGTAGGATGACCCTGGTATGATGGAGTTGGTAGCTGCGGCAGGGTGGCATGGCGTGTGTATGTTCCGCGGCATACTCACGACGCGGCACTCCGCCTAAGCGACCTTAGGACTTATTGATTGAAATTCCTTCTCGATATACATTTTTGTAATTCGAATTCCGTATCCTCATCGAATCCTACTTTCCTTTTAGCCATTATGCCGTCAAAGACTACGAGGGCACAAAGAGCGGCCGCAAGGGCCGAGATGCGAGTTGACTCGTCCAAGGCGAGGACTGATCCGGGTAGTACCCCTGTTGTACCCGAGCAGACTGTCCCTCCTATGACAGATCAGATCGCCACACTAGGGGCTGGTGTGCAGGAGATGCGCCAGACGATGGGATCCAGCATGCAGGAGATGCGTCAGATGATAGGGTCACTAGTTGAGACGCTTCGAGCGCAGCGACCAGAGGTTGCTCCACCAGTCACGGGGACCGTGATGGTACCTACAGCATAGGCAGTTGCCCCTGCAGCCACGAAGGTGATTATGGTATCGTTAGCAGAATTCATGAGGCTGAAGCCTCCGGTCTTCACAGGCACCGATCCAGCCGAGGACCCGCAGTCTTTCATTGAGAGGATGGCCCGGATATGCCGTTCCCTCAAATGCTCAGATACTGTAACTCCCAAGCCCAATAAAACTATTTTCAGTTACTGTTTGAGCATTAATGTGGTACTCATTTCATTTAGCCTTCATGTTTGTTACTTACTGTAAAATTTTATCTGGCAAAGTCATTTATGCAAATTACAAATTTTAGCATCTAAAATAAAATTAAAAATATCCATCTTGGCCTACTCGACACCCCTAGCCTTGTGGTAGCATCCGTGCATCGAGTTCTCGTCCCGTTCGGTGAAACGGGCGAGTTTGGACGGCTACGCACGCGTACAGGTGTCCGTCTTGGGGGTATGCTTTTTAATTGTAAAACACTTAATTTTAAAATTTGGAACCCGCTTAAAATCCTATTATTTAAATTTCGAATTTTTGGACCCGACCCGGGCGCGATTTGGAAATGTTTTATTTAGCGCCAAAATCCCAGATTTTAATTATATTAAAAACCATATATTTTTCGTTAACATATAAATCCTTACTGTTATACTAATTTGTTAATATATTTTTTAAAACCTCTAAATGTTACCTTAGCCAATCACGAGGCTCCCCTGGGCCCCACTTATCCCACAGATCTCTCTCTCTCTTCCCCCCATAATCTTTCTCTCTCTCTTTAAATTCCCCCCCCCCCTCATTTCTTTTCCCCACGAGAACAAAACCCACCACGAAGCCTCGCCCTCAACCCTAACCACCTTCACACCGTCGCCGCCGCAGCCCGACGCCGACGCCGCGACCACCTCCGTCTTCGCCTACTGCTCCTCGTATCACCCACGTCCTTTTTGCCTGCACCCTCGCAGCCACCTGAGCACCCCCGCTGCAGCCACCTGCAGTCGCCTGCTCGCCACCGTGACCACCAGAAAACGTCCAACGCCTCGCCGCCGACCAACACCTCGCCGTGTTCCCCTCACCATCATCCTCCTTCTCCCGGTGCACCCCTGACCAGAACAGCGACCCTCGGCAACCCCTGCAACTTCTCTGTGTCGCCTGAGACAGACACCGGCGACCTCCTGCGCCGCCCCTGGCCGTCGCCGATGATCCCCGACCACTCCAGAACACCTTGTAAGATACTTCCCTCCTCTTTCCTTTCTTCCTTCCTTCTTGGCTAATGTTTTCTTCATCGACAGTTTCTTCCCCCGCGATCACTGTTCACCGCCGGAGCTCCGGTGACATCGTCAACCTTCGCAACCCCTCTTCTGATCATCGTAAGCACCCTGTCAGATCCTCCTCCCCCCTTTCCATGTATTTTCCTTGTATTTCTTGCTTTCTTGTTTCATGTCGTGATGTCTCGCTCACTGTTCTTTTCTCACTGGAATCCGGCGATGCCGACGACATGATCCGACGTTCCAGCGGGGTACCCCAATCCGCATGGTCCCAGTGGTTGTTGTTTGGGTTCAATCCGTGAACCGTGCTTCCGTCGCGAGTTTCCCCGCCGACGTTACGTTTCGTTTTTCCCGGTTCGCGACCCGTCGAGGCAAGTACCCCTTGCTACATGCTATACAGTATATTTATATATATATCGACACCCTAAACCGGTAAAATTAGCTTGGTACAATCATTTTCCCATTTCGGTTACAATGTTGCATTATATCATTTTACTATTAAAAATGAAATTTACAGTCTGCCAATTTGAACCCAATAATCAAATCTACCTGTTCAATCGCATTTTACTGTTAAAATAGCTGGTAGCAAATATCCCTTTAGTTCTGTTACATTCGGACACTCGCCTGCATTAACCTGAAATAATTATATTTGGACCGTTACATAAATTATTGCACCGCTAAGCGTGCTTAAAACCTGTTAATATAATTAAACGGCTACATTGGATTACTGCACTCTTGTGATTGAATGAAACAGGCTTATTATTTAATTCATTGCTTATATCATGTTGTTAATACCCATGTTCGTTTATACATCTGATTGGGAGCACGCTCACGATATTGCTTACCTCTTGACCTGACATGGCTACACATATATATTGATACACCTGACATGGTACCGTATACTGTTGACTTGACCAGATGTACCATGACCCGACCTATTACTTGATCTTGTGCCTAATACCAACAAACCTGACATGTAGTCCTCATAGACCGTTCCTGTTGTCTATCCAGACAAACCTGCTTTTACCTTATCTTGTGTTGGCATTAGTTCTTGATTACTGAATACCTGACCTGACATACATAACTTGGGGGTATGGGGAAATCAAAGGTGAAACCGACTTGTAACTCAACAGTTCGATACCTGTTCTGATCAGTCTTACGGGCTCGGCCAGCCCCGGAGTGATGATGCTGACATCACTCGCCCATCCTGCTACTTGTTACTGCCTAGCGGCACGTCTCGGATTCAGCCCCGAGAATCTTGACCGTGGTCCCGGGCACGCACGGGATACTATTTAGTTACATCGACAATTCATCAATTGATTTCAAAGACTTTAGAATAGAAAACCTGATAGAACAGTTTAGTTACCCACTGCACGCTACCCTGCACTGCTTGTTTCATATTATTGCTTTATTCATGTTTATATTTGCAATGCCCGTTACATTGTTCATATTTTTACTTGTTGACGTGACGCGCTGACATCTGGGTTTTGCATGGCCCAGATTCTGTACCGCTGTCGCAGTCCGAGCAGGAGTATTTTAGCCGGCAGGCTGAGCTGTGAGTTCAGTAGTAGTTATTTTATTTCCTACAGTTATTTCCTGATGTGAGCCCGCATTATGGGACATACTTTTCAGTTATTTGTATTGGATCATTTTCTTCCGCATTTATTTATTATTGACTCCTGTTATTCTGGATTATGGACATGTTTTAGATAGTTTTATCTTGATCTTGATATCTCTACAGCCGTAATGTGACTGTGGATGGATACTTCCTACCCACAGATAGCATGGTTGGCTATGTCATGTGCCCAATCTAGCGTACTCTGGGAAGCGGGGCGTGACATGGTTCTTTTGGTATCAGAGACATAGGTTAGATGGGTTGATTCTTTTGTAGTTGGGTATTGTACCCAATACACGAATCAGAATGCCCGTGGTTAGGAAACATGTCCTGCCACCTTGCCGTTTACCAATCTTGAATCACATTCTTCCTGATTATATCTTTTACGATGTGCAAACTTCCATTGCATGTCGACTCGAAAAACCTGATTTCTTGTTATCTCTAGGACTTAGGCGACTTGGGTTGAGTTAAGTAATTGTGGCTATGATACCGCGGCATAGTTACAATGCGGTACTCTATTTAAGTATCTTGGAGTTCTAGCCTTGATCTATATATTAAATCTATCATCATGCTAATGTTGGGTGTTTGTGATTTCAGGAATATGGCAGATAAGAATTTCAAGACGTACCAGAGGCGTATGGACGAAGCCGCCATGCTTGGAGTGATAAGAGGAATGCTGGAGAATCAAAAGAGACAGACTGAGCTGATCCAGCCGCAAGCAGACTCGTTCCAGGAAGGTTTGCAGATCGTTCAGCAGTCTGTAAACAACGTTGGAGCTAAACCAGTTGACCGAGTAGGGACTGTGGCAGATTTCAGACGTTTGGGTCCGTCTACATTCACTGGTTTGGAGGAGCCGTTGCCAGCCGAGCAGTGGCTAGTCGACACGGAGAATTTGCTGATTGCGGCATAGATTCCAGACGACAAAAGAGTTGATGTGGTACGCATTCAGTTAGTGGAGTACGCCCGAGAATGGTGGCTTGTGGAAGAGGCCCGTTTGCCCAAGCCGATCAAGTGGGCGGATTTTTCAAAGAGTTTCCTGGAGAAGTTCTTTCCGCGGACTGCACGGGAGGAAATGGAAGAGAAGTTTATTAGGTTAAGGCAGAATGGAGCACCCGTGGACGTGCATGCAGCAGAGTGGACGAGACTCAGCAGATTCGCTGGACCTTTAGTCGCCAACGATGCAGATAGGGCATGAAGGTTCATGCGCAGTTTGGATGTGGACATCCAGAGGCAGATTGTCTCCCTGGGTTTGACCACTTTTTCACAGGTTCTTACGGCAGCTCGGGAACAGCAGAGTTTATCTGGGATGAAAGGGAGCTTGCAGCAGACAGTAGTTGCGGCCAAGAAGCCCGCATTTGTACCTAACCGAGCTCATGCACGCAGAGGTATTCCAGTGGACCGTCGTGGTGTAGCACCCATGAAGAAGCCTGTGATTGTTGATCGAAGAAAGAGCGCGATTTGTGACTACTGCCGTTTACCTGGGCACGTGCAGAAGGATTGTCGAAGAAGGCTGGGACTTTGTTTGGTTTGTGGAGCGGCTGATCACGCAGTTGGTGCTTGTCCATCGAAGCTTCGCACGAGAGATGATATTCAGAAGCCTCCGCAGAAGCCGTTCCAAGGGCAGAAACAGCTGACTCAAGGACCTAATCAGGCTCGAGCTTTTACCTTGACAGCTGAGGAAGCTAAGGCATCAGGAGAAGTGGTTTCAGGTATTCTACTCGTTCATGGTTTTCCCGCAGTGGTATTATTTGATTCTGGTGCATCCCATTGTTTTATGTCATCCAAATTTATAACTACACACTCGATTACCTGCACGACCCTGTCTAGTTTCTGGGACATACACACTGGGAATGGGAAAATCATATCTAGTAGGGAGTGTAAAGATTGTACAGTTGTTGTGTGCGGACGGGAACTCTTTGCAGATTTCTTGGTGATAGATACGGGCAGCTATGAAGTCGTCTTGGGAAAGGATTTTCTTGTCACTTTCCACGCTCACATTGACTGTAGGGCAAAGAAAGTAATTTTCCAGATTCCCAGACATCCTGAGTTTACCTTCACTGGAGGAAGTAGTTCTGTCGGGCCAGTCGAGTTTAGGGCTAGGCCGACAAACAGTATTCTTGCAGCAATGGAAGTTGATAGTGGTGAAGAGCCGGCGGTTGTTCACGATTTTATGGACGTATTTGAAGATATATCGGGTTTACCTCCGAAGCGGGACGTGGAGTTCGCAATTGATCTTATTCCTGGTGCAGCGCCAGTATCTAAGGCATATTATCCAATGGCACCAGTAGAGTTGGAGGAAGTTAAGAAACAGGTTGCTGAATTGCTTGAGAAGGGTTGGATTCGAAGCAGTAACTCACCTTGGGAAGCTCCAGTTCTTCTAGTAAAGAAGAAGGATGGCACAAGAAGAATGTGCATCGACTATCGAGAATTAAACCGGGTGACTATTAAGAACAAGTACCCGATCCCTCACATTGGAGAACTTTTTGAGCCGCTTAGTGGCGTGAGGGTATTCTCGAAGCTGGATTTGCGATCCGGATATCATCAGGTCCGAGTGAAAGCAGAAGATATTTGCAAGACGGCGTTTCGAACTCGGTATGGACATTACGAGTACCTAGTGATGCCCTTCGGAGTAACGAATGCGCCGGCAGTATTCATGGACTTGATGAACCGAATCTTTTCACCGTTCTTGGACCAGTTTATTGTAGTGTTCATTAACGATATTCTGGTTTACTCGAAGAGCTTTGAGGAGCATACGGAGCACTTGAAGATTGCATTGCAGACGTTGAGACAGGAGAAATTGTATGCAAAGATGAGTAAGTGCGAATTTTGGCTGGAGGAAGTGAAGTTTCTGGGGCATGTTGTGTCGGGCGATGGAATCGCCGTCGATCCCGAAAAGATTGCAGCAGTTCGAGATTGGCCTATTCCAAAGAATGTTGCGGAGATAAGAAGTTTCCTTGGATTCGCCGGATACTACAGGAGATTTGTGGAGAACTTTTCTCGTCTGGCAGAGCCGTTGATTAAGCTTACGCGCAAGGAGGTACCTTTTGTATGGACGGATAAGTGTGTGTTAGCTTTTGAGACGTTGAAGCAGAAGTTGATAACCGCCCCTATTCTGACCGTTCCAGACAATTCCGGAGGATTGGTGATTCACAGCGACGCATCTGGGAAAGGATTCAGATGTGTTTTGATGCAGCATGGGAAGGTTGTAGCATACGCATCGAGACAATTGAAGACCCATGAGAAGAATTATCTAACTCATGACTTGGAGCTTGCGGCTGTGATTTTCGCTTTGAAAATTTGGAGACACTACCTTTTGAGCGAAAGAGTCGAAGTCTTTACAGATCATAAGAGCTTGAAGTATGTGTTCACTCAGAAGGAGCTGAATATGAGGCAGCGTAGATGGTTGGAGCTGATGGCTAACTACGACCTTGATCTTAAGTACCATCCGGGGAAGGTTAATGTTGTGCCGGATGCGCTTAGTCGGTTATCAGCAATTCAGGTGTTAACTACGCAGAAAGAGATCATTGCAGATTTTCGAAGATTTGACTTGGAGGTTGTGCTACCGCGTTCTATGGGACAGTTGTTGCAGTTGCAGGTGCAGTCGTCTTTGATTGAGAAAATAAAAGCAGCACAATCGCAGGATCCTCGACTGCAAAAGTTTCGAGAGCAGGTTGGAGCTAGACTACGAACAGATCTACTGATCCACGAAGATGGTTCGTTGAGGTATGGTAGCCGTTTATGTATGCCAAAGGGAGATGTTCGTGAAGAGTTTATGAAGGAGGCACACAGTTCAGCTTATTCTATACATCCAGGAGGCACAAAGATGTACCGAGATATTCGACAGCATTTCTGGTGGGAAGGCATGAAACGGGAAATTGCTCGCTTTGTGGCTAAGTGCTTGGTGTGTCAGCAAGTTAAGGCTGAACATCAAAGGGTTGCTGGTTTATTGCAACCACTTCCGATTCTTCAGTGGAAGTGGGAACATATAACCATGGATTTCGTGACGGCTTTACCGCGGAGTCCAAAGGGCAACAATGCAGTATGGGTGATTGTTGATCGGTTGACCAAGGCAGCTCACTTTATTCCTTTCCGGGTTGGTCAATCAACAGAGACTTTGGCAGAGCGGTACATGCAGGAGATTGTAAGATTCCATGGAGTACCAGTGAGCATCGTGTCCGATCGGGACACTCGGTTCTTATCACACTTTTGGAGGAGTTTACAGGAAAGTTTGGGGACTCGATTGAAGTTTAGCACGGCTTATCATCCTCAAACTGATGGTCAGTCGGAGAGAACGATCCAAACTCTTGAAGATATGTTGAGAGCATGCATGTTGGACTTCAAGAGTTCGTGGGAGGATCATCTACACTTGGTGGAGTTTTCTTACAACAACAGTTTTCAGGCAACTATCCAGATGGCTCCGTTTGAAGGTTTGTATGGTCGTAAATGCCGTTCACCTGTTTGTTGGGATAATGTCGGTGAACGAAGATTATTGGGACCAGATTTGGTTGTACAGACAATTGAGAAGGTTAACACTATCAGAAATCATATGAAGGCAGCACAAGACAGACAGAAGAGTTGGGCTGACACGTCAACAAGACCTCTAGAGTTCGCCGTGGGTGATTTGGTATTCTTGAAGATATCACCGACTAGAGGGGTGATTCGTTTTGGGAGTCGAGGAAAGCTTAGTCCTCGATTCGTTGGACCCTTTGAGATCTTGGAGCGTGTTGGAGAGGTAGCGTACCGTTTGGCGTTACCGCAGTCCTTGGCAGGTGTGCACGATGTGTTTCACGTATCTCAACTACGAAGGTATGTTCGAGATGAAACACACGTTTTGGATCATTCGGAGTTAGCAGTACGAGAAGACTTGACTTTTGAGGAGCGACCGGTTGAAATCGTTGATCGAAGGGAAAAGGTTCTTAAGAATAAGGTTATCCCCCTTGTGCTTGTTTCTTGGGGTAATCGATCGCATGGAGAGTCCACTTGGGAACGAGAAGATAAGGTCCGACAGAAGTTTCCTCACCTCTTCTTGTAGTTTCTTTGTATTCTTGGAATTTTGAGGACGAAATTCTTTTGTAGTTGGGTATAATGTAACACCCGAGCCCAATACTACTATTTTCAGTTACTGTTTGAGCATTAATGTCGTACTCATTTCATTTAGCCTGCCTGTTTGTCACTTACTGTAAAATTGTATCTGGCAAAGTCATTTATGCACATAACAAATTTTAGCATCTAAAATAAAATTAAAAATATCCATCTAGGCCTACTCGACACCCCTAGCCTTGCGGTAGCGTCCGTGCATCGAGTTCTCGTCTCGTTCGGTGAAACGGGCGAGTTTGGACGGCTACGCACGCGTACAGGTGTCCGTCTTGGGGGTATGCTTTTTAATCGTAAAACACTTAATTTTAAAATTTGGAACCCGCTTAAAATCCTATTATTTAAATTTCGAATTTTTGGGCCCGACCCGGGCGCGATTTGAAAATGTTTTATTTAGCGCCAAAATCCAAGATTTTAATTATATTTAAAACCATATATTTTTCGTTAACATATAAATCTTCACTATTATACTAATCTGTTAATATATTTTTTAAAACCTCTAAATGTTAGCTTAGCCAATCACGAGGCTCCCCTGGGCCCCACTTATCCAACAGATCTCTCACTCTCTCTCTCTCCCACATAATCTTTCTCTCTCTCTTTAAATTTCCCCCCTTCATTTCTTTTCCCCACGAGAACAGAACCCACCACGAAGCCTCGCCCTTAACCCTAGCCACCTTCACACCGTCGCCAACGCCGTGACCACCTCCGTCTTCGCCTCCTCCTCCTCGTATCACCCATGTCCTCTTTGCCTGCACCCTCGCAGCCACCTGAGCACCCCCGCTGCAGCCACCTGCAGTCGCCTGCTCGCCACCGCGACCACCAGAAAATGTCCAACGCCTCGCCACCGACCAACACCTCGCCGTGTTCTCCTCACCATCATCCTCCTTCTCCCGGTGCACCCCCGACCAGAACAGCGACCCTCGGCAACCCCTACAACTTCTCTGTGTTGCCTGAGACAGACACCGGCGACCACCTGCGCCGCCCCTGGCCGTCGCCGACGATCCCCGACCACTCCAGAACACCTTGTAAGATACTTCCCTCCTCTTTCCTTCTTGGCTAATGTTTTCTTCATCGACAGTTTCTTCCCCCGCGATCACTGTTCACCGCCGGAGCTCCGGTGACGTCGTCAACCTTCACAACCCCTCTGCTGATCATCGTAAGCACCCTCTCAGATCCTCCTCCCCCTTTTCCTTGTATTTTCCTTCTATTTCTTGCTTTCTTGTTTCATGTCGTGATGTCTCGCTCACTGTTCTTTTCTCGCCGGAATCCGGCGATGCCGACGATGTGATCCGACACTCCGGCGGGGTACCCCGATCCGCGTGGTCCCAGTGGTTGTTGTTTGGGTTCAATCCGTGAACCGTGCTTCCGTCGCGAGTTTCCCCGCCGACGTTACGTTTCGTTTTTCCTGGTTCGCGACCCGTCGAGGCAAGTACTCCTTGCTACATGCTATACAGTATATTTATATATATATCGACACCCTAAACCGGTAAAATTAGCTTGGTACAATCATTTTCCCATTTCGGTTACAATGTTGCATTATATCTTTTTACTATTAAAAATGAAATTTACAGTCTGCCAATTTGAACCCAATAATCAAATCTACCTGTTCAATCGCATTTTACTGTTAAAATAGCTGGTAGCAATTATCCGTGTAGTTCTGTTACATTCGGACACTCGCATGCATTAACCTGAAATAACTATATTGGACCGTTACATAAATTATTGCACCGCTAAGCATGCTTAAAACCTGTTAACATAATTAAACGGCTACATTGGATTACTGCACTCTTGTGATTGAATGAAACAGGCTTATTATTTAATTCATTACTTATTTCATGTTGTTAATACCCATGTTCGTTTATACATCTGATTGGGGGCACGCTCACGATATTGCTTACCTCTTGACCTGACATGGCTACACATATATATTGATACACCTGACATGGTACCGTATACTGTTGACTTGACCTGATGTACCATGACCCGACCTGTTACCTGATCTCGTGCCTAATGCCAACAAACCTGACATGTAGTCCTCATGGACCGTTCCTGTTGTCTATCCAGACAAACCTGCTTTTACCTGATCCTGTGTTGGCATTAGTTCTTGATTACTGAATACCTGACCTGACATACATAACTTGGGGGTATGGGGAAATCAAAGGTGAAACCGACTTGTAACTCAACAGTTCGATACCTGTTCTGATCAGTCTTACGGGCTCGGCCAGCCCCGGAGTGATGATGCTGACATCACTCGCCTATCCTTCTACTTGTTACTGCCTAGCGGCACGTCTCAGATTCAGCCCCGAGAATCTTGACCGTGGTCCCGGGAACGCACGGGATACTATTGAGTTACATCGACGATTCATCAATTGATTTCAAAGACTTTAGAATAGAAAACCTGATAGAACAGTTTAGTTACCCACTTCACGCTACCCTGCACTGCTTGTTTCACATTATTACTTTATTCTTGTTTATATTTGCATTGCCTGTTACATTGTTCATATTTTTACTTGTTGACGTGACGCGCTGACGTCTGGGTTTTGCATGGCCCAGATTCTGTACCGCTGTCGCAGTCCGAGCAGGAGTATTTCAGCCAACAGGCTGAGCTGTGAGTTCAGTAGTAGTTATTTTATTTCCTGCAGTTATTTCCAGATGTGAGCCCGCATTATGGGACATACTTTTCAGTTATTTGTATTGGATCATTTGCTTCCGCATTTATTTATTATTGACTCCTGTTATTCTGGATTATGGACATGTTTTAGATAGTTTTATCTTGATCTTGATATCTCTACAGCCATAATGTGACTGTGGATGGATACTTCCTACCCACAGGTAGCATGGTTGGCTATGTCACGTGCCCAATCTTGCATACTCTGGGAAGCGGGGCATGACAGATACGCGATGGGTAGAGTTCATGAGCTTTCTCCTGGAAGGACTTGCGTAGAAATGGTGTGAATCAGTTGAGAAGGGCAGGGCAGCAGGTCTTCCTCCTATGACCTGGACAGAATTCGTGACGATGTTCCTTGCCCGCTTCCTTCCCCAGAGTGTTAGGGATGCTCGAGCATGCAGAGTTGAGTCCTTGCGCCAGACGCCAGAGATGACCGTGGCACAGTACGATGTTCTATTCACCGAGCTATCAGTCTATGCTCCGTACCAAGTGGCTACTGAGGAGTTGCGAGTCAAGAGATTTGTCCGAGGCTTGCTTACACCACTGTTCCTTGTGATCAGCGCACAGCATTACGAGACATTTGCAGCAGCCGTAGACGGAGCCCTATTAGTCGAGGCGCGCCTTGCAGAGACTTCGGCAGTCCCAGAGCCGAAGAGGGTTCGTACTGATACATCGGCACGGAGACGGTCGTTCAGGCGCCGCGACAGACACCTTGCAGGTAGCAGAGACTCGAGACGAGGTCATCTTTTCAGCTCTTATCCCCAGGAGGGTCAGCCAGTATCATCCGGATGTTACCGATGCGGGAGTTCCTATCATCGTGTTCAAGAGTGTCCTGAGATACCCCGTAGAGAGGCTGCCGTACCACATGTCACACTACCACCTTCACCACTTCAGAAGGCGTTGCCCATTGTACCCACAGTCGCCCCGCGTCAGACTCAGGCACAGAAAGGCCGTGGTCGTGGAGGGTTTGTTCCTAGAGGGCGAGGCGGTCGAGGCAGAGGACAGCCAGCCACCGGCAGAGTACAGCCAGTTGCTAGTAGGGGACCGCCAGTTGCAGGTGGAGGACAGGCACGGGTCTTCGTGTTGACGCATCAGGATGCGCAAGCATCCAATGCGGTAGCCTCAGGTACCTTATCAGTATGTTCTGTTGATGCACACGTATTGTTCGATCCCGGATCCACGCACTCGTATGTTTCCACACATTTTGTGCCGAATTTAGGTAGAGAGTCTGGGTTGCTTGATCAGCCACTTATTGTGACCACTCCCGTGGGAGAGTCATTTGTGGCTAGACACGTGTTCCGATCCTGCGCTGTCCGTATTAGCGTGAGAGATTTGCCTGTCGATTTGATCCTTCTTGAGATGTTGGACTTCGACGTTCTTTTGGGCATGGATTAGTTAGCCATGTGCTATGCATCGGTGGACTGCCGCGAGAAGACAGTGAGATTTTGTTCTCCCGGCGAGTCGACTTTTGTTGTGCAGGGGGACCGTGGTGCCGCCCTTCACAGATTGATTTCTTCTCTTCACGCTGGACAGCTTTTGAGGAAGGGATGTCAGGGATTTCTAGCCTATGTTTGCGATACTGGAGCGATAGATATTCCATTAGACCAGGTTCCGATTGTATGTGAGTTCCCTGACGTATTCTCTGACGAGCTTCCTGGGCTACCGCCTGAGCGTGATGTTGTGTTCTGTATTGATTTGATTCCCGGCATGGGGCTTATTTCTATACCGCCTTATCGGATGGCCCCGGCGGAGCTTAGTGAGTTGAAGAGTCAGTTGCAAGATTTGCTGGACAAGGGACTTATTCGACCCAGTGTTTCTCTTTAGGGTGCTCCTGTCCTGTTTGTCAAGAAGAAGGACGGCAGTTTGCGTCTGTGTATCGACTACCGGCAGCTGAACCGGGTGACCGTGCGGAACAGATATCCGTTGCCACGCATCGACGACTTGTTCGACCAGCTTCAAGGGGTAGGATATTTTTCGAGGATCGATTTGCGGTCGGGCTACCATCAGCTGCGAGTTCGACAGGAGGACATTCCGAAGACAGCTTTCCGTACGCGTTATGGCCATTACGAGTTTTTGGTGATGTCGTTCGGACTCACCAACGCGCCAGCAGCCTTCATGGACTTGATGGACCATATATTCAGGCCATATCTCGACTTGTTCATCATCGTATTCATTGACGATATATTGGTCTATTCCCGGAGCAGAGAGGAGCATGAGCAGCACCTGCGGATCACACTGCAGATCTTGAGGGAGCACCAGCTTTATGCAAAATTCTCCAAGTGCGCGTTCTGGTTGGACAGCGTGGACTTCTTGGGGCACGTGATTACACGGTATGGTATATGTGTAGACCCGAGGAAGGTCGAGGACGTTCGAAGTTGGCCCAGACCTACATCTGTTACTGATATATGCAGCTTTCTAGGACTGGCCGGCTACTACAGGCGATTTGTACAGGATTTCTCCCGTATTGCTGCACCCTTGACCGGATTGACCCGGAAGGGAGTCCCTTTCATTTGGACGCAGGAGTGCGAGCGCAGTTTCCAGCAGTTACGGACTTGCTTGACTACGGCGCCAGTGTTATCATTGCCTTCAGGATCGGGCGGATTTGTAGTCTATTGTGACACTTCACGAGTGGGGCTAGGATGCGTACTGATGCAGCATGGCAGGGTGATCGCTTATGCTTCCCGGCAATTGAAGAAACATGAACAGAACTACCCCACTCACGATTTGGAGATGGCTGCAGTGGTCTTTGTACTTAAGATCTGGCGACATTACCTCTACGGCGAGTCGTGCCAGATATTCACTGATCACAAGAGCCTCAAGTATATATTTCAGCAGCGAAACCTGAATCTCCGACAGCGCCGTTGGATGGAACTGGTGAAAGACTGTTGGAGATAGTGCCCTCAGAGTCAATTATTAGGTCACAGGTACGTGATTGTAATGATTGATGGAGGACCTATCCCGGTAGGACAGTCTTACTCGAGATGATAGTATGCTATCTGGTTTACCTTTATCATCGTGTACTGTTTTAAGTGACCTGACGCGTCGCTATTACACGTTGATAGAGCCCCTAGGATTCTTGCTTGACCACCAGCAGTATGAGGGCGATCATATAAGTGGGAGCTGGGGGTCTATAAGCATATCCTTAAAAGGTCCCTAGTCGTGAGAGTTTCGAGACAGGGCATCGATTCTCCATAGTAGACTAGTGTATACAGTCGAGACCCCGACGAGGGGCGGTGGCCGGTCTCACAAGCCACTGGTGTCAGTTGGATCACCTAAGATGTATACAGGTGCTCATTGGGTTATGAGTACACCGGACAGGACTCGCCGGGAACATGCTAGTTGGTCATATACCAGACGTCAGATGGCAGTTCCCTGGTGACATGTGTGCAGGTTAGTTCATCGACCTGGGGATCGTCATTTGTCTCGTGTGAGTTCCCACTGTACTTTGATTACTACCCTACCACGGCTCAAAGGAGTCGTGCAAACAGGTTTTAGTTGGGTACAGTCCCGAGCCATATGGAGGCAGTGAGCGTATCTTCAGGGGTTCGTCTCTCCCGGTATTGGGGGTGAGGTCGTGCTGTGTCTAGGAGAGCCATTACACGAAGCCCTCGGCCGAGGCAAGGAGATTTACTGGTAGGTATTCCAGTAGTATCTCAGGGTGTTCTGGGCTACACTCCGACACGACTTGTACCGCTTTTGGGGGTCTGACTTTTACCAACCCCCTAGGCCCGCCATGCGATGCTCATAGACGAACGGACCGGACTGTACGGATATTGTCACTGACAGGCTCAGTAGGGTTGTCAGGCTGAGTTCACTCACGGACGTCCCTTTTAGTCAATACCTGGTAGCCCGTTACGTATTGGCTTATACCTCTAACGTGCTAGTGGTTAAATCCACAACCAAGGTATTGACAAGTCTTTAGAGTCCCCCACATTCAGTTACTCAGCTTTCGGGCGAAAGGTTGTAGAGGCCGTATGGAGATATGGCAAGGTCCGATCAGATACGTGCGGTATTGCACGGATCAGGATCGGACAGTCTGTACTATAGGCCGTATGGATATATGGCAGGGTTCGATCAGATACGTGCGGTATTGCACGGATCAGGATCGAACAGATATTACTAGCCGGCTTTGGTATAAGCCGGATCCTAGTATAGTACAGTGTAGATTTTGTCTCATTGCATTTGTATTTCAGTCGAAATACAGATGCGGGTGTGTATGCACAGTATCGGGGTTTTCCTGTAATTTATTACGGGACCAGTTTTCTGGAGTTGCCAGTTTGCTTTCCGTTTCGGCCAATTTCCTTTGTATCGTTCATTGGCCGAAAATTGGTGGAGGAGGGTTTATTTGCATTGTTGCAAATAGGCATTTGAGGAGGGGGGTCTTTGCATTTTGTTTTATCATGATAGCTTTTCCTTGACCTTGACTTCTAGCTTTATCATGATGGCTTGACTTTGTAGACAATCATGGTTGTTGATGATTGTTGGTTGAGTATTGGTTTTGGGAGTGATCATTGTTTCTCATCATCACTTGCTTTTCAACCACCTCTTTGTCTTGACTCTCTCTCTCTTGCATGATAGATGAGAATGGCTCCCATTATCTTTGGAGATACACCACTCTCTCATTCTCTCCTCTCCATTGTCATGGCCGGCCACTTGAGGAAAGAGGGCTGTCCAAATTTTTGCAAGAGGGATTTTTATCTCTTTTGGCATTGTAAAAATCCTATTGCTCCACAAAAATTACTTGTTTCATCCCTCCACCAAAATGGCATCTCCATGAACCCCAAATGAGACTTCTTCACTACATATTCTACAGCGAACCTTGGGCACGTCGAGTAGCCGGCTTCGTGCCCGAGTTGCCTCGGCATTGAGGTGGGAGCCCGTAAACAAAGTAGGCGATGTGGTGCACTTCCGGCGACGAGGAGGAGACGGGACTTTTCCGCAGGAGATCGGGACCATGACGAGAAGACCGGAGGACTTGGATCGTCGGTATATCTCTATTCCCTTTCTTGTTGATAGCTAGGACTAGTTAGTGGTTCGATCCGGGTATTAGTGCGCGGCGGTTTGCCAGTTCAAGAAAAATTTAAGTTTATCACCGCTTCCGCATTTGGCCGTCGGATTGACGGCCGGGGCGCCGCCGTGCACTTACAGTGGTATCAGAGCCTCGCCATTAACTTAGTCTAGCTTGGTTTAATGTGTTTGCATTTCCGATCGATCGAAAAGTTCCAAAACCGTGTTTTTCCTATCGACAGTTTTCTGTTGAAAATTTTTGGTCTCGAAAAATTTTTCAGGTTGTAAAATATTGATGTACTGGAAAATCTAAGTGCTCTGTAAAAATTCGATGAAGTGATTCCACTGTGGGAGCGCGGAACCGCCGCACAAACCCACTTTTCGCCGCTGTTCCGCCGCGCACTGTGGAGATCACTGCACCAAATTTCTACAGTGTCTTTGTGGGCTTAAAATTGGGGTTTTGGAACATTAATATTGGGCCCAGAATTTCTTGATCTGCTACAGTATTGTTTGGGGGCCCACTTGTTAAAATTTGATCGATCGGATATTTTAAACACATTGTTTCACAGTATTTACATTATATCTGCGACCGTGAATGTCACTCGATCGGTAAATCCGGTCTAACTGCTATAGCCCGGTTAGACGGATTTGCGAACGTGACTTTCACGTTGATGTTCTGTTTTTGCTGTGATGTTGCGGATCGGTCGTGGGGGATAGCCTGGATGCAATGCTAGTACAGTTTTGTTGTATTATGTACATTTGATATTGCGGGGCGAGCGTCCGACATGTGGACTGCCGTCACTGCCTGTTTGTATTATTATTTTGGGGTACGACCTGGTTGCGGTCGATGTACCCGTTGTATGTATATTTTACTTTCTGTACTAGGATTGCCCCGCGGAGGGGTGCACGGATAGCCGGGTTCTGGAGGGCAACAAGCCCGCATCTCATGGCATTGAGACGGAGGGGGCTTCACTCTAGGATTGGCGGGCTATTCGCCGCACTCGTAGGGGGTACAGGTTGACCCAGGAGGGGTGCCCAAGTTGCCGGATTCCGTGAAGTGCTGGGTAGTCCATTCACGGCGCTGAAAGGGGCTGCCTCGCTTCAGGTTTTGGCGGGTAACTTGCCGCGCCCGTAGGGGTCTAGGTTTTCATTGCACAGGCTATCCACACGACCAGGGGAACGTCGGGTTTCAGCGGCTCTGTGAAACCCGGGGATCCCAGATATCTGTATTGTTTCTGTGATGCTGTTCATTCTCTGTGATGTTGCATTTTATTCACGCCTTGAGCGAATATAATATATTGGTATATATATTAGTAGATGTTGTATATGTTTTACATCCGCGCTAGTCCAGTCCCCGCTCTGTCGTTAGTTAGCTAACCTAACGGGTAATGACGGGACCCAGTGGCGAATGCGGATGGCATATACGTACATCAGTATATTTTCGTTCTTTTTGGTGTGATCAATTGATGGGACTGCATTGATTCGGATCAATGCAAGTTAAAAACAAACCTAATCTGATGTTGTTGGAACACTTTTTCAAAAAGCTGTTATTGCAAGGACGTTCACTTTTGTTTTGCATCGTGGTATTCAGTTGGAATATCCTGCTCCTCAGTCGACGAGGCAAGGGCCGAGATCCCTTCACCGGGAGTGACCCCTTGGACAAAAGTTTGCGTCAGGGCATTAACTTCACTATAGCCGATTACTTTTGCTTTGCATCGCGGTATTCATTTGGAATATCCTGCACCCCATTCTACGGGGAAAGAGCCGAGATCCCTTCACCGGGAGTGACCTCTTTAGCAACGGTTTTCGTCACTATATTTTCTAAAAAGCTATCCGTTCCTTCGACGATATCAAGTTCTTTACGTTAAAGGTTTTCGCCAGAAACCATTCGTAGCCCTCCGTCGTTTCATATGGGTAGTCAATAGTATTCAAGCTGTGTTTGTTGGCCATAGTCAAGGCACAGTGTTTGGTAGCTGTTGGGTGTTCATATGCTGCATAAATAGATGCGTTGGTTTGGGACAGTCGTATAGCCTTATTGGCCCTAGTCAAGGGCTTGTACGGGTGGGTTCAAATCAACCTGAATAATGACGGGTAGAACTTGACATGTGACTTATGATTTGTTGGCCTTAGTCAAGGTCATAAGAGCATGGGGCAGAAATCACATCGGGAGTTTCAAAAGAACTGAAACTTGCCAGATATGCGCATACCTTCTGGAGTGTGATACCGTGAGCAGATTCCGTCACGTTGTCATGCGATGAGAGTTGGATCCCGATTCCCACTGATGAGCTAGTTTACTCCTCGGGTAACCCCGACTAATTCTTCTTTCAGGTTTGGAGGAGAATTTGAGGTACAGTGGGAGGATTCCAGATTAGATAAATTGGTAACCATTCTGATCTAGGTTAGAGTGCACGCTGAGTGTTTCTTTTCTCTCTCTCTGGCAGCGACCATTTGACCCGACCCTAAGACTATGACTCAGTGACCAAGTTGACCGAACCTTCTCAACACTGGCTTTTGGATTGTCAAAGTTGCAAACCTCATTGCCACTCCTACTTTTACCCTTTTCTCCAGGACACCCCGTATTATTACGAACGTCCACTTCCATTGGACAAAACCATCGTATGGTTAGATACGAACTCGAAAGAATTTATTCGAGGATGGTTTCAGGTTCTGGAGAAAACGGATAGGATTATTCAGTTGTCTTTTCCTTTTACCTTCTCTCAAGTTGTGAGTACTCCTTGGTTTAGGGGTAGTACACCTATTACGCAAATTGGATTGTCTTCTTCCAAACCTTAGGCTGGTGCCGACCGGTAGGGAATGAAGAAAACCAATTAGCATAACGATGGTGTGCAGAAGGTATTAAGTTCAGACAAAGCAAGGGATTAGTAAGAGGGCAAAGGAAATTGCAACTGATATTCACGACCAAACCAAGTATTCCTTCGCCAATCCTAAATCACCTTTGAATTTCTCCAGGACACTCCGTATCACTACGAAGATCCACAGTTTATTTGGATATTCCATCGTATGGTTATATACGAACTCGAAAGGAACTTGTTCCAGTTCGGGGATGGATTCTGGTTCAGGAGAAATAGGAATAAGATTTATTCAGGTGTCTTTTATCTTCACCTTCTCTCGCATTGCGAGTGTTCCTAGGATTGGGACAGTACACCCATTATGCTTATTGGATAGTCTTCTTCCAAACCATAGGCTGGTGCCGAACGGTAGGGAAGGAAGAAAACCATTTGGCCTAAAGGGGTGTACAGAAGGTAAAGACTAAAGACATATGAAGGGATTTGGAGAGGTGGCAAAGAACTATACGGTTACAGTCGTGAATCTGGAAGAGGCATTACTAGGAATACCAGATTACCCCATCGGAACATTTCAATGTTTCAGTTTCACTGTGTAATGTTAAAGGAAAACTGATTTCCCGATTAGATACTGACTCCAGGGTATGTATTTACCAGGTACGATTCTCACATCTGTATGGCTTTACAGATGATGAGTGGGAGTAAGTTATTGGGAATTGGGTGATTATCCTCATTATATCGGTATTCGTTGTAATCGGTGATATTTGAGAAAATCACCTGAGCTGTTTGCCGGTCGGTAAATATTTGGTTTTGAATATCCGCTGTTATGCACCAATTTCAAATTGATATATCTGTACGTCTATTTTCATAGAGTGAGATATACCTTTCTGAAATTATGTCTACGACATTTACCTATATCAGTGGATGGTTAGGTAAGGAGCATTAAACAGCGGTGTAATTCTTCTTAACCATAAGTACAGTTTTCAACCTACGACACACAGTGAATGAGTTATCAGACTCAAGGGACTTATACAGAGTATTGTATGTTGTCCAGGGTCCATCAGGACAGAGGGGTTGGTCCTCGTACTATATTCGGTTTACTTATGACTTCTCTAGTTTTTAGACAGGTGTTTCGTGGAAACACAGGGTCCGAATTTTGAGAAGTTATAGGTACTTGAATATAGTAGAGAACCAGGTATAGCAAGTATCGGGATTCTTCAAAGAGATCGAAGATGTAGATACTTGTGTATGGCATTCAGTTGATAGTAATGATAAAGAGATCTTGCTTCTCTTTCAGGTTACTCATAATTGGAAGTATTCCTAAGTTGAGTAACGCTGATCGGCCTCCTTCCATTTAGTTGACATGCGCTGGGGACAGCTGCATGATTTGAATCTGGTTCAATTAAATCAGTGCCTCTGTTTCTATATTGGATATAGAACAGTTCATATCTTAACGATGTTAAGGTACGGGGAGTTGTCCGGTTTATGATTAAAACCAGACACTGGACAACTCAAGGCACGTTTCTGTAATGGCTGTTTGTGGGTTAACCCAGGCTATGACGAGGGTTGACTTTCTACCATCTGGATGAACAATAGCGATATTGTTCTAGACTCGCCACAGTTTTATTAAAGATGGATTTTTTCAGAAAACAGTAGTGGGAGTATGGTAGAACTGGAAGTGATTCCAGAACCATAAACGATTACTGAAGATTTGATAAGGAACCTAAAGATTCAATCTGGATTAACATTCCATTGGCCACTCCGCAGATAAGGTGGGTAACTTCAGGCACCCGAGAGGCACTACGGTAGCCTCAAGGACGGTGACAGGGAAGTTCTTGTTTACCCACAATTGCCATTGCTGTTGTTCCAGGTTACGAGACCCGGCGGGAGGATGAGTATAGCGTCGTTCTAAACCAGTTTTAGAAGTGTACGTCTATATGACTCTGCCAGAAGGTTGTCGTAGTCAGTGGGAGCAGCGGAAGCATTGGTGGACAGGTTGCTTATGTCTATTTATAGACTAGAGCAGATGTAGCGGAGATAGATCATCTATTTCTGACGTGACAGTCATGGGTTTGACTTCATCAGAATAGGGGATGGATCTGTTGAGAAGGTAGTAGGGTGTGATATCCTGGTATTTGGATGATATACACAGAGTAGGAAAAGAAACTCCTACACTACGATCGGTTATACTTTGGTCGTCACACAGTTGTTTCTCCACAAAGGAAATGGATTTTATATCAGACATACTGGTTACTAGATCTATGGTCTTAGATCTAGATTTGGGTGGTTTCCCAATCAGGGTACTTGACAGCATTCTAAGAGTATTTAGGATGGACGACTCCTGGCACGGTAGTGTACCTGCAGGTAATGGAGTCACCCTCTCCAAAGGTGTCTTACAGACTAAAGGGGAGAGGGACGGGCATGATTGGCAGATCACTTGCTCAGGCAATTGAGTCAATCGTGAGATGTCAAGTACCACACCAGATGTTGTTCTTGCACTAGATGCAATAAGTTGATATTAATCCAATCCTGGAGAAACAGTCGGAAGCAGTTTTAGAACATAAGTGGATGTTCTAGGGAGATGATAACGACAGCCTCATTCAGGAGACAGTTATCATTCCAGGCTTCCAAGGTGACATGGACGACAAGGAGGTTGTCAGAGTTATAGTTTTCCTTCTGATGAGGGGCAGTATTTTGGACAGGTGGTCTAAGGCAATACTGAGGGAGGCATGGCACGCAGGATACTGATTAAGTTCAGTTGACGATACAGTCTAAGAAGTTTGGATTTGGAGTTCATTTATGAGCTAGGTCCCATCAGACATCCAGACATATTCTGAGACAGGTATTGCTCTTTTCGGGAGATGGCTTTCTCCGCGAACTTGAGATATAGAGAGACATAGAAAGAAACAACAAAGCGGATCCACTCACTGAGGCTATTCTTCGAACGCAATAGTTTCGCAAACGAGCTTTGTGAGACTGACTAGTAGAGGAGTTGGGTGTTCGGTATCACACGGGCTGTGAGTATGCGACATCGCAATAATTAGCCTTGAGTGCAAGTGGGAGATTGTTGGAGATAGTGCCCTCAGAGTCAATTATTAGGTCACAGGTACGTGATTGTAATGATTGATGGAGGACCTATCCCGGTAGGACAGTCTTACTCGAGATGATAGTATGCTATCTGGTTTACCTTTATCATCGTGTACTGTTTTAAGTGACCTGACGCGTCGCTATTACACGTTGATAGAGCCCCTAGGATTCTTGCTTGACCACCAGCAGTATGAGGGCGATCATATAAGTGGGAGCTGGGGGTCTATAAGCATATCCTTAAAAGGTCCCTAGTCGTGAGAGTTTCGAGACAGGGCATCGATTCTCCATAGTAGACTAGTGTATACAGTCGAGACCCCGACGAGGGGCGGTGGCCGGTCTCACAAGCCACTGGTGTCAGTTGGATCACCTAAGATGTATACAGGTGCTCATTGGGTTATGAGTACACCGGACAGGACTCGCCGGGAACATGCTAGTTGGTCATATACCAGACGTCAGATGGCAGTTCCCTGGTGACATGTGTGCAGGTTAGTTCATCGACCTGGGGATCGTCATTTGTCTCGTGTGAGTTCCCACTGTACTTTGATTACTACCCTACCACGGCTCAAAGGAGTCGTGCAAACAGGTTTTAGTTGGGTACAGTCCCGAGCCACATGGAGGCAGTGAGCGTATCTTCAGGGGTTCGTCTCTCCCGGTATTGGGGGTGAGGTCGTGCTGTGTCTAGGAGAGCCATTACACGAAGCCCTCGGCCGAGGCAAGGAGATTTACTGGTAGGTATTCCAGTAGTATCTCAGGGTGTTCTGGGCTACACTCCGACACGACTTGTACCGCTTTTGGGGGTCTGACTTTTACCAACCCCCTAGGCCCGCCATGCGATGCTCATAGACGAACGGACCGGACTGTACGGATATTGTCACTGACAGGCTCAGTAGGGTTGTCAGGCTGAGTTCACTCACGGACGTCCCTTTTAGTCAATACCTGGTAGCCCGTTACGTATTGGCTTATACCTCTAACGTGCTAGTGGTTAAATCCACAACCAAGGTATTGACAAGTCTTTAGAGTCCCCCACATTCAGTTACTCAGCTTTCGGGCGAAAGGTTGTAGAGGCCGTATGGAGATATGGCAAGGTCCGATCAGATACGTGCGGTATTGCACGGATCAGGATCGGACAGTCTGTACTATAGGCCGTATGGATATATGGCAGGGTTCGATCAGATACGTGCGGTATTGCACGGATCAGGATCGAACAGATATTACTAGCCGGCTTTGGTATAAGCCGGATCCTAGTATAGTACAGTGTAGATTTTGTCTCATTGCATTTGTATTTCAGTCGAAATACAGATGCGGGTGTGTATGCACAGTATCGGGGTTTTCCTGTAATTTATTACGGGACCAGTTTTCTGGAGTTGCCAGTTTGCTTTCCGTTTCGGCCAATTTCCTTTGTATCGTTCATTGGCCGAAAATTGGTGGAGGAGGGTTTATTTGCATTGTTGCAAATAGGCATTTGTGGAGGGGGGTCTTTGCATTTTGTTTTATCATGATAGCTTTTCCTTGACCTTGACTTCTAGCTTTATCATGATGGCTTGACTTTGTAGACAATCATGGTTGTTGATGATTGTTGGTTGAGTATTGGTTTTGGGAGTGATCATTGTTTCTCATCATCACTTGCTTTTCAACCACCTCTTTGTCTTGACTCTCTCTCTCTTGCATGATAGATGAGAATGGCTCCCATTATCTTTGGAGATACACCACTCTCTCATTCTCTCCTCTCCATTGTCAAGGCCGGCCACTTGAGGAAAGAGGGCTGTCCAAATTTTTGCAAGAGGGATTTTTATCTCTTTTGGCATTGTAAAAATCCTATTGCTCCACAAAAATTACTTGTTTCATCCCTCCACCAAAATGGCATCTCCATGAACCCCAAATGAGACTTCTTCACTACATATTCTACAGCGAACCTTGGGCACGTCGAGTAGCCGGCTTCGTGCCCGAGTTGCCTCGGCATTGAGGTGGGAGCCCGTAAACAAAGTAGGCGATGTGGTGCACTTCCGGCGACGAGGAGGAGACGGGGCTTTTCCGCAGGAGATCGGGACCATGACGAGAAGACCGGAGGACTTGGATCGTCGGTATATCTCTATTCCCTTTCTTGTTGATAGCTAGGACTAGTTAGTGGTTCGATCCGGGTATTAGTGCGCGGCGGTTTGCCAGTTCAAGAAAAATTTAAGTTTATCACCGCTTCCGCATTTGGCCGTCGGATTGACGGCCGGGGCGCCGCCGTGCACTTACAAAGACTACGACTGCGAGATTTTATATCACCCGGGCAAGGCTAACGTAGTGGCAGATGCTTTGAGTAGGAGGCCCGAGGGTAGTCTAGCATGTTTGAGTGCAGTACAGAGGCAGTCGTCGGCAGATTGGCAGATATTATGCGACAGCCGAGTGCAGTTCGAGTTCACGCAGATCGGGGGACAGCTTACGCACGTTCGTGCACGCCCACAGTTGCTTGACCGTATATATAAGGCACAGCGCAGGGATGACCGTTGCTCAGAGATCATGACACAGATTGGACAGGGCAGATTCTCCGAGTTCGTGATTGATGATCAAAGGATATTACGATTTGGGTCTAGACTGTGCGTACCAGATGCTGAGGGATTGCGGCGTGATATTTTGGAGGAGGCGCATCGATCGGTGTACAGTGTCCACCCTGGTTCCACCAAGATGTACCACGATATGAGAGAGACCTACTGGTGGTACGGAATCAAGAGGGATATCACGGAGTTCATATCGAGATGCCTGACTTGTCAGCAAGTCAAGGCAAAGCACCAGAGGCCCACAGGAAAGCTACAGCCGTTACCCATTCCGGAGTGGAAATGGGAACAGATTTCGATGGATTTCATTGTGGGTCTACGCAGGACTAGGCGGGGGTATGACTCCATTTGGGTGATCGTGGATCGTCTGACGAAAGCGGCTCACTTCCTACCGGTGAAGAAGACTTTCGGATTTGCGCAGTATGCCCAGATTTATATCAACAAGATTGTACGACTACATGGGGTCCCGATGTGTTTTGTGTCCGACCGAGGCACCCAGTTTACCAGCAGACTATGGCAGAGGCTTCAGAAGGCTTTGGGCACTCATTTGAGTTTCAGCACGGCATTTCATCCGCAGACCGACGGACAGTCACTGCGTACCATTCAGACTCTCGAAGACATGCTCCGAGTGTGCATTTTAGATTTTGGTGGTAGCTGGGATCATCATTTACCCTTGATAGAGTTCTCCTACAACAATAGCTTCCAGGACACTATTCAGATGGCACCTTTCGAGGCTTTGTATGGGAGGAGATGTAGATCGCCCGTCTGTTGGACAGAGCTGAGCGAGAGCAGTATTTTGGGGCCTCAGATCATACAGGAGACGACCGAGAAGATTCGGCTGATTCGAGACAGGATGAAGACAGCTCAGAGTAGGCAGAAATCGTATGCTGACAGACGCCGCCGCATATTAGAGTTCGCAGTTGGCGATCATGTTTTTCTGAGGGTCTCTCCAATGAAGGGAGTGATGAGATTTGGACGAAAGGGGAAGCTTAGCCCAAGGTTCATAGGTCCTTTCAAGATCCTCGAGCGGGTAGGCGCAGTCGCATATCGTTTGGCTCTTCCACCCAGTCTTTCGGATGTTCACCCCGTCTTCCACGGATCGATGCTACGCAGATATCTTCATGACCCTTCCCACACGATCCAGCATCAGACAGTTCAGCTTGAGCCCGATCTTTCGTTCACCATGCACCCAGTTGAGATATCGGATCGGCAGGTGAGGAAACTTCGATCTAGGGTCCTACCGTCGGTGAAAGTCCTTTGGCGCGGGCCGAATGGTGAGGAGATCACTTGGGAGACCGAGGGGGAGATGCGGAAGAAATTCCTTCATCTCATTGAAGGTACGCGTAGTTATATATATTTTTTAAATCCGAGGACGAATTTTCTTAAGGAGGGGAGTGTAACACCTGAGTTTAGGGTTAGTGGTAATTGAGTGTTAATGCGGGGTTATTGGTAAAAAGTTTACCAAAACGGGATGCTAGTAATTTATCTGGTTTTAAGGTTATTTTAGTAGAATTTTATCCCTACCACACACAGTTGTGCACGTTAGCTAGGGTTAAGCTTAAGGTAACCTAGTTTGGGTGTGCATGGTGGGTTAACCATGTTTAGGCAACCATGGTGGGTTAGGCCCTTGGTTAAGATAATTGAGTGGATTTTGAGCTAATTAGTTTAATAGAGGGTGATTAAAATTTAGGGTTGACTTGCTTGTTGTGAGAGAGAGAGAGAGGAAGATGTGATGGATGTCATGATGGTTTAAGGTTGTGTCATACCATCTCTACTCAAACCTTTTTGCATGTCTCTTCACATTCACACCTCTCACTCACACCCTCACATCAGCCCAATTCCAGCACTTTCAGCCACCAAAACATCATCAAACCGGCCTCAGCTTCAGCACCAAACAGCAACATCAGCTGCAACAACAGCCCATTTCATAATCACTCACACACCCCCACACCATCTTATACATAACCCTACACCACAACAACACACACACAAACTCTTCCCCAGCTGCTACAGCAGCAACTCCACACCAAAACTTTGGCTTCTGCTTCAAAAAGAAAAAGAACAGCAGCAGTGGCGTGGAGCAGCAGCAGCAGCAACATCTGCAGAGCAGATAAGCAGCTCATTTCAGCCAATATGCAGCCCCAGAAGCTATAGCAGCAGCACACCCACTCCCTCCTTCTTCTCATCTCCTTCAACTAGGATCTGTAGAGGTATAATTCCCTTAACCCAACTTCTCTTTGCTTATGTTATGGTTATAGTGTAGTTTAGTGTTTATATTATGTAGTTTAGTGCTAGTTGTAGAGATTTGGGTGGGATTTAGTCAAGTAATGGTTTTAATGGTTAGTATAACCATAGTAAGTGCTGTTAAAGCTAGTGAACCCAAGATTTATTCCAGATTTAACCGGAATACCTGATTTGTCCGACTTGGTGTAAATTAGCGATTTTAGCGATTTTCTAGCCTCTGGTAGATCTGCTGTTGACCCGAACCTTTAATCATAAAATTGTGAAGACTGTAGCACAGTGACCTTAGCAGAGACACACACACAGAGCACGGGGACCCACCTCCAAGGTAAGGCCGCTGTTTTATTCCTTCTGGCCGCAAATTGTGTCCAGAACAGGGGCTAGGGTGTTGGGTTTTTGGCTGTAGGGTTCTTCTGGGTAGCTTAGGATTTTGGTATCTGTAACTTTTGCAGTTTGACCCAGAGGCAAAATCTGGAGCAATAAATGCGTTTTCGATGTTTTAAACCTTGTGCGACACGCGCATTATCCGCGTTCTGTGGCATGCTATGCGCCACAGCGCGTCGAAGTTGGTTCTGGTAAGTTCGCACGCGTCGCGACGTGTCGTGTCCACGCGCGTTTAGTTTCACACACGCGTATCCTTTTAGCGTCAATTATACGATTTTGGTGATTTGTGTGGATTGGTGTTAAGTAATGTTAGTGTTAGTTAGACTATCCTAATTAGGTATTGTTAGGACCAACTTGACCTAGGGAACCCCAGATTACATAAAAATACCCTGAGTTTTCAAATTAGTGCAAAACTGGATGTTTTGGAGCAAAACTTAGCCTTTTTAAAATCTGCTTTAGATTTAGTGAGTTCAGGATGAATTTGAGTGGACTGTAGCCTATTAGGGGTGCCATGACCACACTACCAGAGCTCGACCCCACTACCTTCAACCCAGGCCACCAGAAAATCCATTCTGGCCGCAAATTGCGGCCAGGCTAGGGAGATAGGTCCTAGGGTTTTTGCTTCAGGTGTCTGCTACATTTTATAGGTCTCTGATATATATAGTTTTGTAATATTTTGATCTGGGTAAAATCTGGGGCACTATATCGTTTTCTGGAGTTTATGGTTTGCGCGATACGCGCGATACGCGAGTGGTTCTGTGATTCAGCGTATCGCGGCGTATCGGATTAAGCGTTAGGCACATACACGCACATTTCAGCATATCGCAGACACGCGCGTCAATTCGCGATACGAGTTTCTCGCTTTGTTTTGATATCGCATTTGCGAGATTTTTGATTATATTTGGATTCTTGTGTAAATTCCAGGTTCGCGGGCGGGTACGTCAGACGCCGCCAGGAAAGGGAAGCAGGTGGTCGGCTATACTTAGCACGCGACCAGGTGAGTAGATTTAACATCTACGGGGAAATCGCCCGTATGGCGTTATGCGTCAGGGCGTAGTAGGATGTTTATTTTCATGCAAACATACTAGAGCAGCATACCTTTGTTACGTACATAGAACTGGCAGTATAGAACACTGCACCGTCACTAACTGTACCAGTTGCACGAGCACGATTTATATGCTACACCCACACCGTTAGTGATTGCCATGACACGGACAGTATAGGATTGCTAGAAATCATATATCATATTGATTCCATGTTATTGACGTTGTCATGTTTTGTCACATACTAGCATATGTTATATTCATACCATTATGCATACCTTCATTTATATATCGCTACCTGTGCACATGTACCCTTATACTTTATCATAGTGCATATATATATATATATATATATATATATATATATCTTGACAGGATTACCCTTGTACCCCTACACTGCATATATTCAGACATGGGTACACATTCATTACATGTTCATACTTGTACCACATATATCACCTATTCGTTCTTGGACACAAATACATCATATGGCTACATCAGTGCATATGTACATTGCTACATTCACTTAGCTTTTCGCACATCCATACCTATACTCATATTCATATGTTACATACATGGATGATATTGACTTAATTCAAAAACTAAGGGACCGCATACGATATTTTCCAAACTGGATCTTTTTAAAAGAGTAGTTTTCCCTTTTCTTTTACTCTTAGTGTCATACGACGCATGGCACGGATTTACGCATTAGATTGATTCATGTGATTTCCGTATTTGGGAACCGGAGTACTATTTTAAGAAAATATGCACTATTTAAAAACCCGGTTTCCCTTGATATGATATTTCAGTGCGTCCACCATGTGTTTTCTCGGTGCTAGAGCGATACATGTGAACCCGAGTCGAGGAGCTGGACGAGGCCGATTGCGAGTACATGGTGGACCCGGTATGGTATCCCGGGGCGAGAATGGATCGCTGTGCAGTAGACGGTGAGCCTGGCAGAGGGACTACTACCTACCGGTGATTGGTTGGACCTGGCGGTTATCCGGAGGATATCGACCAGAGTCGAGAGATGGATACGGGACGACTCGTACTGTCGGGGCCGAGGGCCGATACCGCAGACAGAGCCCGTGGGCTAACCCGGACTGACGGATGCCCGAGATATGAGGTTTTGCGTGTCGATGCTGGACACGAGTTTTCTTGATATTTGGGTGCCGATGTTGGGCACTCACGATTTTATGAGATTACAGGATTTGAGGGCCGATGTGGATGACGGCGCCTGAGTTGTATTGGGATTGGGGTGTATTGACAGACACCAGTTATTTTTTCCATGTTGACATTCCGTGTAGACATTATTTCTTCCCATACTCAGCATTTAGTACTTGACATCTCATCCTGTAGCTAGCATACCTGATAGAGTACACATGCTTGCATATCATTGCGTACCCTGCTCATCCTCTATAGGGTTGTTAGATTACATTGCCTTGTCGGATTATCACATATCTGCTCATTACATAGAGATGTCATTAGATCATACTTGTTGCATGATATTGAGCATCCAGTTCATAATATAGATGTTGACTGTTGGCATAGATTAGAGTATCGCAGCACGTGCATACTCGCGATTACCTTTATATGTTATCTACTACTCACGAGTTGGCAACTCACCCCCGTTGTGCCACAGTGTTTGCAGGTTGTCCTATGGAGTAGTCACGGCTGGCTGTTTACCGCACCTTTTGAAACAGATACCATTGCTAGTCGGTGGGTTTTGTACGGTATCTGTTTATTTTCAGTTGTATATTGATGTATCTAGTATTCTCCATCTACCTTCATGTATTGACTTAGAGACAGTTGTGAGGAGGACATATGTTATTTTGTACTCTGGTGTCGAGCTCGTTGTGAGCCGACTTTATTTATGCAGTCTTATATCTCTTGCTTTCTTCATTTCATTTTTTACCCAGTCGTATCATCATCATTATGATGCTCTATTTATTCCATATAACATTTTACTCATATCTTGTCTTACACCCGACTTCCGGGACAAATTCTTTTATAAGGAAATGTTGCACACAAATAAAATTATTAAATAACACTTGAACTTAAAAAGGATTTTCTACTGAATTAATTAAAAAGGTTTTCTAAACATTTGCAACCGTTTTTACCAAAAATGTTTTAACACTCTACATTCAAATGGTTTTGATTTCTGGGTTTTCGGCTTACTTAGTCATGTTACGCCTTCAGACGTTACGTGGTTAAGTGCCGGTCACGGGCCGAACTTTGGGTCGTGATAACATCAACTATGTATGTAAACATCATTAAACATCAAAAAAGAATGCAGGCCAAACTCTTTTCCAATCGCTGTGCAATGCGCGTATCAGTGCACAGTAGCGGACGTCTATTGTAAGAAAATAACTATATATATACACATATATATCCTTTGTTTAATATACATGTCCCGCCGTTTTGAAAATAATTTAGAAGGGTTTCCTTTATTAAATGTCTTGTGTCATCTCGGACACGTAAGTAAATACTGAGACTATAGCTCATCTTTGGAAATCCCGTCGGTAACTATCAATGCATGCAAAAATATATTCAGGTACTGTCCTCGGACTAGTCCTGCTCAGTCACTATATCAAATAGTAAATATCATAAAACATGCTGCTCAAAGGAATCAATCCCAAAATGTATATATGAATGCCACGTGCGTCTGGTGTGCACGGAAATCGAAGTCCATAAATGTATCATACACGTGCACAGAAACAAAATCTAAGTGCAACGGGTGTGCACGAAAACACCTGTCAAGGGCATTGTGTGTGCCTGATAGCAATATCAGGTGCATCTAATATGCACGAAGAATCTCGATTTATTGCATCTGGCGTGCACCAAATTGCATCAAGCACCCAAGATGCGCAAGAATCAAAATCAAATGCACAAGGTGCACGAAAATAAATATCGAGTATCACAATCGAAATCGACGGTATACAACACATGTCAATCCAAATCCAAATCAGATATACCGTGGTATTTAATCTTATAACCATGTGCATCAGTGTGCACAAAATCGAATCAAAATACTAAAAGTGCATGAAAACTATGCCGAAAGAATAAGTTAAATCACATACATATCATAGGCATGAAATCAACATCTCGAATGTCATCAAATCGAAGTCAAGTGCAACTATGGTGAACAAAATCTCAATCATGCAAATAAATCGTCCAAAATACCGAAATCAAAGATGGTGGAAACAGTCCCGCTCCAGCACATCCTCTAAAGATCTCTGGCCAACTATCACGGTCACTCATAACATGTCTCGTCGACGATGCCGAACTCAGACCTACTGGGTGTGCGTAACATGACAGATCCTGGGTCCAAGTCTTCTCGTATTGTATTCCAGAAGGGTTCTGTCGAAATCTCTCCTAAATCTCGTTCCTGCCGAACTGCCCGGAAATTATCACCTTTACTAATCTATTTCTTGTTCTGGAACGGCTGCATACTCATCGCGACTTCTTCTGGAAGATATATCAATATACAACGCCTCTACATTGTATCCCATCTCTGATGTCAGCAGAGTGGAACGTCAACTCATCAAGATCTCGTACGAACTTCTTACTCCACTTTTCTCTAATGTCGACTGATTCGGACTCGTCTCTTCGTGGCTGTATGGACTGCGCTCCAACGGCTATACTCGTATCTGGAGTCTCCCAAGTAATGAATCCCATCACATGATATCCGAACGATGTCGAACCTTCCGATCGATTCGTCAAAGTTCCATAATCCCCCAAGAGCTCAACATCTTGATTACAGTTTAATATTATTTCAGTACATGCCACAGTACCTTTGGACCAGCCGTAGAAGGGCAAACCCAAGCCTCGTTAATGGCACCGCTGAACTGCTGTAAAACCTAAGGTTTCCGAGCGTTCTCGTGGTCATTATATCGAGTTAGGGTTTCATTCTTCAAGAGGGTCCACGGAAATACTTGCATGTTTTTCCGAATACCTTAAACTTTGAAAATGGTTTTCTGACATTTGATCGTCTTCTAGCGACTCTCAACGTACCTGCGTGAAGTCGTCTATAGCTGGAATCAATCAATCTGATGACCTCGCATCGGGGTAAGCAACGAATCACATGTCCTAGTCATTCCTCCATAGGTGACTAGCAAACTTCCATCATATCTCTAAGCACAACTCGTGCGGTAATAGCTCTAAACATCTTGGGCGATATCTCGGCATTCGCAGCAACAACTGGCTCATTCGTCTGCATGCTAAATAGTGCCTCAATCATCAAGTATAATCGGTGCATCAACGGTCATCATATTCTGGCTGGCCTCTAGCAGTGGCCCAATCCTATGGTGCTGATCTGCACGTCTGAGAAATCTCGTAAAAGCCATCCAGCAAACGCTCATGGCGCGAAAACACAAAAAAATGATGCCTCTATGCAATCGTATGTCCCTGGAATCACTCCCTGGTCAGTCCTCGTTCGTGATGAGCTCATGCTGACCGCAACTCTAGCCGTAGCTCTCTCTGTCCGTGTAATCGTGGCAGCAAAACCATAAACCAATATCGATGAGGATAGATCATAGGAATGAATATAATGTTGTGCAGAAATGTACAACCTAAGGCTTCTTAAGGGGAGTAGCGTATCGTAAGTATGCCGCGGAACATATACACGGTACGTCATTCTACTTAAGTCACCTACTTCATCAAGCAAGGTGAACCTACGCGACGAAAATTCGGGTCTAATACCCCTTTGACTAAGTCTAAGTTCCGTAAGGTGAAGCCTAGATTCCGTATATATACAAACGCGCTAGGCTCCGTATAGTCAAACATAGACTCGAACCAAGGTTAACCTAGCGCTCTGATACCAACTTTTCCATGACCCGAAAAACGTGACTGGCACATGAATCATATGAAGTATATAGGACCCCATCTAATTCAAGTAAGCCAAAAAAATCACAGAAATCTAAACCATTTAAAAGAAGAAAGAAGGAAAAGTTTTGTTTTAAAGAAAGTAGTTTAACAACATAAGCAGATGTATGCATTTTTAAAATCTCATGTCTTTTCTGAAAATTTCGGCAGAGTTTCCTTTGTAAATACTGGCACCAAAAGGGTACAACAAGCATAATATTAATAAAGGCATCCCCAAGCGGGAGCTAACTCTTCGCCAATTGACGGTCACAAGCACGCAAGCAATATAATATACAACGCCAAGTGCAAGGATTAAAACTCAAAAGGAAACTCAAAATCAACATTAAAACCATAATAATACAAGTGCGACTCTAAGGTCGAAAGAATAAACAACTGAGTCTGAAATAAATATACAAGTCTGGTTGATGGAGTCTACTAGATACAACTAAATATAAAATAAAGTACAATAGTGGTCACGATGCGAGTGAACTCACCTACCAAGTCAATCACCTGAAATGAAGTAGTGTGCCAGCAAAGCCGCCAGGGAAATCTATACGGCAAAACCTGCAAGAACTGTGGCACAACGGGGGTGAGCTGCCAACCCGTGAGTAGAAAACATCACAGAGCAGAAATCGTATGTATGACTCAATCCTAGGTCAATACGATCATAATATAAATATCCTCAAATGATAAAGTCTGAAGCATGATAAGGTGGCAAGGGAAAACATCTTTACATAAGTGTAATACCATATGCCCGTGTCAGTACCTCAGATAGCAACATATCATAAATATGAGGTATGAATGCAATAAAATGAAAACAGAATGCATCATGAATGTGAAACTGTTTTCTTAATTTAGTGAGAATTCTGTATATTTATAAATCGAGGTATCATCAATGAAATCAACATGAAATCAGTGTCAAGTATCGACACAAAACATAAATCCCAATATCTCAATATCTCAATATCTAAGGCTCCGGCAATCCGGACCGGTCTGTAACCACGAATCTTAATATCTCGGGCTCCGGCTATCCAGACTGGCCCATATCATCAAATCTCAAAACCTCAAGCTCCGGCTATCCGGACTGGCCTGTACACCGATCAGTATCCTTCGGATATCCGTCGAGTCATAATAAAATCACCGGTCAGTAGTGGTTCCCTGTCACAAGCTCAACGCCATCATCTGTGACCTTCTCGCCCCAGGGTACCGCACTGTAAGGTTACTAGGCACTAGTAAAATGTTCTACAAGGTATCAACCATGCTAAAATTAAATTTTTTAAGTGTCGAACAACCTAAAGCAAGGATCTTTTCTAGAGAATTAGGGTAAACAATGAACAAGTAAACAACTTTACTTCTAAGAGATTAGGATTACAACCTTTGTAGTCCGTTCCTTCGTTTCATAAGCTCCGTGTTGAGGTCCTTTCGCTGCGATCAACATGAACTCTGACTCTCGAGTGGCTCCATAAGGTAAATGAGACACCTTGCTTGTAGTCTTCATGATCTAAAATGATCCACCTTGAAGAATCTCAAACCCAAGCTAACACTTCACTAATCAACTTATTAGTGAAGTGAACACCCTAATCTAAGTAGCTAGAATAGATGAGGATGAGCAAGTAGGAATTTTGCTCTCTTTTGTTTTCCATTTCTCACTCAAAATCATCACAAAACCAGGCTAGTGAAGCTTTTTCAAGAGCTGGAAGAAGAAGAAGAAGATGAAGCAAATCCTTTTGTGATGAATAATGAATTGTTGTTGTAGTTACAATTGTTAGTGTATATGCCCTAGAGGCCATTACTGTATCATGCTAGTTTGTATATTACTTGATGGAAGCTTGGGATATTCACAGTTGTATATACAATCTTGCTCGAAATGGTAGTATGCTACTTGGTTTGTCTCTACTTCAATATGTGCATGTGTTTCTTTTAGCATATCGCTTATATACATATTAGTAGAGCCCTTAGGATCTTTGCTTGATTACCAGCGTTGTGATGGCGCTCACACTCGTGGGGGCTGGGTAATCCATAAGCACATCCTTATACAGGTCCCTGGTCATTGGACCATCGTGACAGGGCATCGATACTTCGGAGTAGACTAGCGTATGCGCTTCTCATCCCAGCATGGGAGACGGTCTGTCCCACAGCCGTCAGTACGTCGTACTTGAGATAGTATGCGGGTGCTCGTTAGGTTACGAGTACACTGGAAAGGACTCGTCGGGAACTGTTGGTTGGTATTATACCTATCGTCAGTTATCAGTTCCCTGGTGACATGAGTACAGCTTAGTCCGCTGACTTGACACTGTCACTTCGCCTCGAGTGTGTTCCCACTGCACTTTGATTACTACCCTACCACGGCTCAAAGGAGTCGTGCAAACAGGTAGTTTTTGGGTGCAGTCCCGAAGCACTTGGAGGCAGTGACGGTTAGACAGGATTCGTCTCTCCCGGTACTGGGGGTTGACATCGCGCTGTGTCTAGGAGAGCCATTACACGAGTATTCCCTGGCCATGGCAAGCGGGATATACTGGTAGGTTTCCAGTGTTATCTCAGGGTGTTCTGGGCTACACTGCGACATGACTTGTACCGCTATTAGGGGACTGACGTTCACCGCCCCCTAGGCCAGCCATGCGATGTATCAGACGAACAGACCGGACTGTACGGAGACTGTCACATACAGGCTCAGTAGGAGTTCAGATGGGGTTCACCTCGTCAGTCTTTTTATCGACATCTACCTGGGGACCGTTACGTACAGCTAGTGCCGCTTGCGGTCTGTGGTTAAACCCACTGCCAGCGTAGTGTCGAGTCTTTAGAGTCCCACACAGAGAGCTATTCGCCTTTAGGCAAAATGAGTAGAGGTCGCATGGTTTTGCGACAGGGTTCGTTCACATCCGCGCACTTGTGCACGTTTGCTGTCCGGACAGCTTATACTAGCGGGCTTTGGTTTAAGCCAGATCCTAGTATAGATTTGGGATTGGTTTTTCTCATTGTATTCGTGTTCCTCGGATCACGAATACGGGTGCGTATGCACAGTTGCTTGAGACAGAGGGAGAGGACTTTGATTAGGGTTAATGACTATTGTCATTTTATTAACCCTAATGCTTATGTGTGTATTATGGTTAATTGATATTAGTTTAAATAATTATGCATGGTTATGGTTGTTGACCATTTGACCTCCTTGACTTGTTGACCTTGGTTAACACTTTGACCATCATCATTTCATTTGGAAGATGCTCTTTGATCCGTGCAATTTGCATTAAAAATGAAATGATAATGGTCATGTCTTGATTAACCATGACAATTATCTAGCTAATTATCTAATTACAATAATTCACACATATATGAGAGAATGCTTCATATTTTCTCTCATTCTAGATTTTACTTTCTCTCTCTTATTCTTCCTCTCCCTCAAGCTCTCTCCTCTCATGTGTTGAGAAACACTTGAGCTTGAGAAAAACCTCTTCTTGATAATCTCTGCTCTCATCTAGGGTTCTTGAATTAGCACTTCTTGCACCCTAGTTACTTCTAGCTTGGAGTTGAAGCCAAAGGTTGTGGCTTTCGGGTGGATCTTTCTTCGACGTGAGAAGACGACAAAGGTGACCTCTTTCCACTACTCCAAGGAGCAAGGAGAGAAGGACATAAAGCCCTAGGTATAACCTTTCTAACACTTAGCTAGTTTCTAGTTAGCTTTAGCTTGTTTTTATTTAGCAAAGATCCTTCTTTGTCTAGTCCATGTTGCCTAAGTTGATAAAAATTTGATTTTTATTCCGTTTTCCCCCTCCCCGCAAGTACCGAGGTGGGCAACGTGGACTTACAGTGGTATCAGAGCCTAACTAAACATAAACTAGCTAGGTAGTAAAGTGTATGGAAGTTCGAATCGGAAAAATTGCAAAACCGAGTTTTCAAAACCCAAACTTTCTGTTAAAATTTTTTCTGTTCAAAATGAAATAATTCATACTCCAAAAATCGTCTCAGGGTTTTGTGAAGAAAGCCACCAAACCCGGTCCAGTGAAGCGACCAAAGCGCCGCGGTTCCTCGGCAATAGCAAGCTATTGCCGCGCAACCGCGGCCGAGTTGGCTCGGCTCTGGGTCGAGTTTGGTGCAGTGTTTTTCTGGCTTGGTTTTGGGATTTTTAAGATGGTTTATATGTGTCCAGATTTTCCAGAATAGAAATTTATTTTTGGGGGCCTATAAATCCGTTTTTTTTTTCAAACTTCATTACACTTTGACTATAAGGGTTATATCTGTGATGTTTATATGTATTGAACGTCGGCTAATCGCAATATGTCGATTAGTCGGGGTTATATATATCTGTTATCTGTGTTTGATGATGGTATGTGTATATGAATGTGTTGGATTGTCGCGGGTGAATAGCCGGGGTCGATGTGAGATGAGTGTTTCTTTTTCTTTCATTCATTGTAATATGTAAATTGATGTAATATTATTATTTGTTTGGCCGCACAACCGGGTCGGGGTTGTAGCCGTCATTGTATAATTCTTTTTACTATTTTTGCTCCTAGGATAGACCCATGGAGGGGGTGCACAAACTACCGGGTATCTCGAAGTGCCGAGTGGCCTACTCACGGTGGTGTAGGAGGTTGCTTCGCTTCGGGTACTTGGCGGGTAGTTTGCCGCACCCGTAGGGGTCTTGGGTGGGGTATTGGCTATTCACCGCGACCGTGCAATCCGCTTTTCGTTGCAGGCTCGAACGGATTGCGGATTCCTAGTATATCCAATGTATTCATCTGTGATCTGTATTGTCTATCATTACTATATATTTATATATGATAACTATTTAGGCGTTGCTTATGTTTTACAGCCGCGCTAGCCAAGCCCCCGCTCTGTCGTTAGTTAAGTAACCTAACGGGTGATGACGGGGCCCTTGGCGAATGCGAATGGCATAAGCGTACGTCATATTTTGGTTGTTTTCTGCAATGGTAGGATTAAATGATGGGATGCATTAAAAGAACTAATGTAAGAAAATAAACCAAGTAAAAGTCGATTGGAACACTTTGAAAACCACTCGGTTCTTTTCAAAACTAAACTTTTAAACGCGGAGCTTGAACCACTCCTTTTAAAAGCTATCTTGTTCCATCGATTATATCAAGTTCACTACGTTCACGGTTTCACCAAAACCATCCGTAGCCCTCCATCATTTCAGTTAAATATTCGGTAGTATTCAAGCTATGTATTTTGACCTCACGCCAAGGATAGTGATTGGTAGCTGCCGGATATTTATCTGTTGCATAGATAGAATGCGTTGGCTTGAGACAGTCGTACTGCCATTTTGGCCTACGTCAAGGGTAGGTACGGGTGGGTTCAAATTAACCGGGATAATGATGGGAAGAACTTGACATGTGACTTATGACATTTTGACCTCACGCCAAGGTTATAAGAGCATGGGGCAAAAATCCACATCGGGAGTTTCATAAGTACTGAACTTGCTAGCGCTGCATACCATTTGGAGTGTGATGATTCTGGTAGGATTCCTTCGGTTTTATCACGCAATGATATTTGGATCCCGATCCTACTGTGAGTATATGCTACTCCTCGGGAAAACTCTCACTTAACGATCAATGCTATAAACTTAGTAGGTGTTTAGAAAGGTGTTAGCGGGGCTACGCCCACAGGGAAAAGAGGTTACTTAATTAAGGAACTTCGCGAAAGCGTTGGAAAACCTCCCTCGAAGTACCGACACTGGCCTGGCTGAACGGTTAAGCAAGTATTGTACGGTGAGATTGATCCTGACTAATCCTTTCTTTACGGTTTGAGAAGGGATTCGAAAGACAGTGGGAGCCATCCTGTTTAGACAAACTAAAAACCACTCTAAACTTGCAAGAGCATCATGCTAAAGTGTTTCTTTTCTCTCTCCTAATTGCAGCGACCATTCAACATGACCGGACTTAAGTTATTACTAGATAAAAACATATTGACAGGGCCAAACTACAAAGATTGGCTCAGGAATGTCAAAATGGCAATCACTTACGACAAGCTGGGGTATCTCCTTACCACCAAAGCTCCCCCTATCCCAGGTCCCAAAACCAGTGTCGTAGATAGGGAAATCTATAAGACCTGGGAAATAGATTGCGCGAAGGCCAAATGCCTCGTACTTGCCTCGATGGACAACGAACATCAGAGGAGGCACGAGAATATGGACCTAGAGTCCATATTTCTTCATACAAAAGAACTGTATGGAGAGTAGTCTCGTATCGCCAGATACGAAGTATCGAAGAAGTTGTTTTCGGCAAGGTTGGCCGTCGGATCATCTGTAGCGGAATACGTGCTTAAGATGATTGGCTACATAGAGGAGCTCACAGAACTTGGGACCACGTTGGAGAATGAGCTCTATACGGACTTGATTCTCCAGTCCCTTCCTTCCACTTACGCCCAGTTCATCCTGAACTTCAACTTACAGGAAAAAGAAGTTGAACTTTCAGAGCTCCTCAACATGCTGAGGAGTGCAGAGGGCACCCTACAGAAAAGTAGGGAGACATCCACTTTGTTTGTAGGAGGATCTTCCTCTTCTAGGTCCAGGGCAAAAGCCAAGGGCAAGAAGAAGAAAGCCCCCGCCAAACCAAGAGGCGGTGTCAGTAAAGTGGATACGAAGGGAAAAGGAAAAGCAACAAAGGAGCGGGAAAGCTGGTGGGTAAGGAAGAATGCTTCTATTGTCACAAAACTAGTCACTGGAAACAGGATTGCAAGGCTTGGAAAGCCAGAACACAGGATTTGAAGCGAGTTGTGGCTTCAGCTTCAGGTGTGTATGTTATTGAAAACTGTCTATCAATAAACTCTACATCCTGGGTATTGGATACCGGATCAGGATCTCATATCTGTAATTCTTTGCAGGCGTTGAGAAAGCGTAGAGTTTTGAAGGAAGGTGACATGACCCTCAGAGTTGCAAATGGTGCTAGCATGGATGCTGAGGCCGTGGGGGACTATCACCTGGGATTGTCGGATGGACACTTTTTGGTTTTACGTAGTTGTTATTATGTACCAAATGCAACCTGTAATATCATTTCTGTATCTTTATTATCTAAAGAAGGTTATGAATTTGCATTTGTAAGTAATGTAGTGAACATTCACCTTAATCAAGTTTTGATTGGGTCAGGTACATTGAACAACGGTATATACGTGTTAAACCAACCACAGATTTTCAATGTCCAGAATACACACAAAAGAAAGTCTCCAGAAATCAATAAAACTTTCTTATGGCATTGTAGACTGGGTCACATCAATGAGAGAAGGTTGACTAAGTTACATACAGAAGGATATTTGGATCCGTTCAAATATCAATCGTATGCAACTTGTTAATCCTGTCTCAAGGGAAAGATGACAAAGACTCCGTTCACTGGACACGGAGAAAGAGCGAGCGAGCTCTTGGGACTCGTACACAGCGACGTGTGCGGTCCAATGTCTACACATACACGAAGCGGTTATTCTTACTTCATTACTTTTACGGATGATTTCTCAAGGTTCGGACATGTCTTCTTGATGAAGCATAAATCCGAAGCTTTTGAAAAGTTCCAGGAATATAAGAATGAAGTAGAAAAACAAACAGGCAAAAGTATCAAGGCACTGAGATCTGATCGAGGTGGTGAATACTTGAGTGCCGAGTTCCTGGGTTACTTAAAAGAGAATGGAATTCTCTCTCAGCTTACTCCTCCATACACTCCGCAACATAACGGTGTATCGGAGAGACGGAACCGAACCCTATTGGATATGGTACGATCCATGATGAGTAACGCTGAGTTGCCGCGATCGTTCTGGGGATATGCGCTAGAAACAGCTGCATACCTTTTGAACCGAGTTCCCACTAAGACTGTGCCTACCACACCATATGAGTTATGGAGTGGGAAGAAACCCTATCTTCAATACTTGAAGATTTGGGGATGTCCAGCTTATGTCAAAAAGCAGCATGCGGACAAACTCGAGGCACGCTCAGTACTGTGCAAGTTTGTGGGATACCCAAAGAACTCCAGGGGGTATCTTTTCTATTACGCAGAGGAACAAAAAGTCCTTGTTTATCGTAATGCCCATTTTCTGGAACATCAGTTCATAGAAAAAGAAATAAGTGGGAGCGCAATAGAACTGGAAGAAATTCCAGAACCACGAGCTGTTACTGAAAGCTTAGTAGAACCAGAGGGTTCGAAAGATCAGGACATTCCCACGCCACTCCGCAGGAGTAGTAGGCAGTCTCATCCGCCCGAGAGATACTACGGTTTTCTCATTGACGGGGATAGAGAGGATTACATCATAGATGGTGATGAGCCTACTAGCTTCCAGCAAGCCATTCAGAGCATCGACTCGGTAAAATGGCTGGATGCAATGCGGACCGAAATGGAGTCCATGTACACCAACAAAGTATGGACGTTGGACATTGCTCCAGATGGGGTAAAACCCGTAGGATGCAAGTGGATCTTCAAAAGGAAGATTGGTGTAGATGGACAGGTTGAGACCTATAAAGCTAGACTAGTAGCAAAGGGTTTCCGTCAGCGACCTGGTTTGGACTATGACGAAACCTTTTCTCCAGTAGCTATGCTGAAATCCAATCGGATCCTTGTTGCCATTGCTGCCTTCTACGATTATGAGATTTGGCAGATGGACGTAAAGACAGCTTTTCTAAATGGACATTTAGAGGAGTGTGTCTATATGGAACAGCCAGAGGGTTTCATTCAGAGTGGGAGCAGCGAAAAGGTGTGCAAGTTGCTTAAATCCATTTATGGACGAAATTTGGCTTTATCAAAAATCTAGATGAACCATGCATCTATTGTAGATTTGAAGCGAGAACTGTAGTATTCCTCGTTTTATACGTGGATGACATTCTCTTAATAGGAAATGACATTCCTATGCTACAATCTGTCAAGGGGTTCTTGTCACACAGGTTCTCCATGAAAGACCTGGGTGATGCCTCATACATTCTGGGTATCCGGATCTACCGTGACAGATCCAAGAGGATATTAGGACTTTCGAAGTCCAGGTATATCGACACCACATTGAAGAGATTCAGTATGGAAGATTCCAAGCGTGGTAATCTACCGGCTTGTCACGGGATCACCCTCTCCAAAGAGATGTCTCCCAAGACTGATTTGGAGAGGGATCGCATGTCTATTATACCCTACGATTCTGTGGTAGGCTCTATAATGTATGCGATGTTGTGTACCAGACCGGATGTGGCATATGCACTGAGTGTGGTAAGCAGGTATCAGTCAAACCCTGGGGAGAAACATTGGATAGCAGTAAAGAACATTCTCAAGTACCTGAGAAGGACTAAGGAGATGTTCTTGGTGTATGGCGGAAAAGACCTCCAGATTGAGGCCTTTGCTGACTCCAGCTTCCAGAGTGACAAGGATGATTCCAAGTCCATGTCGGGTTTTGTCTTCACCCTCAATGGAGGGGCGGTGTATTGGAAGAGCTCCAAACAGGAAACCGTTGCTGACTTGACTATGGAAGCGGAATACATCGCTGCATCTGATGCCGCAAAAGAAGTTGTCTAGAAGAGGAAGTTCTTGAAAGAACTTCAGGTGGTTCCGTTCATTGTTGACCCAATACCTCTGTATTGCGACAACAACGGGGCTATAGCTTTAGCGAAGGAACCCAGGTCCCATCAGAAATCCAGACACATCTTAAGGCGGTATCACCTGATCAGGGAGATCGTGGATCGCCAGGAGATCGAGGTTCGGAGGGTTGCTTCACAAGATAACACAGCAGATCCATTCACCAAGGCCTTGCCCCAGACTCAGTTCGAGCGGCTGATCGAGATGATAGGTCTTCGATACGCCAGTACATGGCCTTAGTGCAAGTGGGAGATTGTTAGTGTATATGCCCTACAGGCCATTACTGTATCATACTAGTTTGTATATTACTTGACGGAAGCTTGGGATATTCACAGTTGTATATACAATCTTGCTCGAAATGGTAGTATACTACTTGGTTTGTCTTTACTTCAATATGTGCATGTGTTTCTTTTAGCATATCGCTTATATACATATTAGTAGAGCCCTTAGGATCTTTGCTTGATTACCAGCGTTGTGATGGCGCTCACACTCGTGGGGGCTGGGTAATCCATAAGCACATCCTTATACAGGTCCCTGGTCGTTGGACTATCGAGACAGGGCATCGATACTCCGGAGTAGACTAGCGTATGCGCTTCTCATCCCAGCGTGGGAGACGGTCTGTCCCACAGCCATCAGTACGTCGTACTTGAGATAGTATGCGGGTGCTCGTTAGTTTACGAGTACACTGGACAGGACTCGTCGGGAACTGTTGGTTGGTATTATACCTATCATCAGTTATCAGTTCCCAGGTGACATGAGTACAGCTTAGTCCGCTGACTTGACACTGTCACTTCGCCTCGAGTGTATTCCCACTGCACTTTGATTACTACCCTACCACGGCTCAAAGGAGTCGTGCAAACAGGTAGTTTTTGGGTGCAGTCCCGAAGCACTTGGAGGCAGTGACGGTTAGACAGGATTCGTCTCTCCCGGTATTGGGGGTTGACAACGCGCTGTGTCTAGGAGAGCCATTACACGAGTAGTCCCTGGCCAAGGCAAGCGGGTTATACTGGTAGGTTTCCAGTGTTATCTCAGGATGTTCTGGGCTACACTCCGACACGACTTGTACCGCTATTAGGGGACTGACGTTTACCGCCCCCTAGGCCCGCCATGCGATGTATCAGACGAACAGACCGGACTGTACGGAGACTGTCACATACAGGCTCAGTAGGAGTTCAGATGGGGTTCACCTCGTCAGTCATCTTATCGACATCTACCTGTGGACCGTTACGTACAGCTAGTGCCGCTTGCGGTCTGTGGTTAAACCCACTACCAGCGTAGTGTCGAGTCTTTAGAGTCCCACACAGAGAGCTATTCGCCTTTAGGCAAAATGAGTAGAGGTCGCATGGTTTTGCGACAGGGTTCGTTCACATCCGCGCACTTGTGCACGTTTGCTGTCCGGACAGCTTATACTAGCGGGCTTTGGTTTAAGCTGGATCCTAGTATAGATTTGGGATAGGTTTTTCTCATTGTATTCGTGTTCCTCGGATCATCAATACGGGTGCGTATGCACAGTTGCTTGAGACAGAGGGAGAGGACTTTGATTAGGGTTAATGACTATTGTCATTTTATTAACCCTAATACTTATGTGTGTATTATGGTTAATTGATATTAGTTTAAATAATTGTGCATGGTTATGGTTGTTGACCATTTGACCTCCTTGACTTGTTGACCTTGGTTGACACTTTGACCATCATCATTTCATTTGGAAGATGCACTTTGATCCTTGCAATTTGCATTAAAAATGAAATGATAATGGTCATGTCTTGATTAACCATGACAATTATCTAGCTAATTATCTAATTACAATAATTCACACATATATGAGAGAATGCTTCATGTTTTCTCTCATTCTAGATTTTACTTTCTCTCTCTTGTTCTTCCTCTCCCTCAAGCTCTCCCCTCTCATCTAGGGTTCTAGAATTAGCACTTCTTGCACCCTAGTTACTTCTAGCTTGGAGTTGAAGCCAAAGGTTGAGGCTTTCGGGTGGATCTTTCTTCGACGTGAGAAGACGACAAAGGTGACCTCTTTCCACTACTCCAAGGAGCAAGGAGAGAAGGACATAAAGCCCTAGGTATAACCTTTCTATCACTTAGCTAGTTTCTAGTTAGCTTTAGCTTGTTTTTGTTTAGCAAATATCCTTCTTTGTCTAGTCCATGTTGCCTAAGTTGATAAAAATTTGATTTTTATTCCGTTTTCCGCCTCCCCGCAAGTACCGGGATGGGCAACGTGGACTTACAATAAGTACAACCATGGGTTAAGTATGATAGCCTTAACCCTTGTAGAGAATAAACCATAGGTCAAGGGTTTGGGTTGGGTTAACAAATATCTATATAATAGAACAAAGAAAGAAGACTTAGTCAAATGTTCATGAAGTTTCATGAAAGCTCATGGAAAAAGCTAACACAAATGCTAACCCTAATCTTGGTTTAAACTCAACAACCATGTTGCATTTGTAACCCTAACATGTTACCATATTATATATCACATATATAATATATAATGTAACAAATGAAAATAATACAATTAACATATATCGCATATACATCAATGTATTATGCGAGTGAGAAAAAGAATCAATAAAGCGAGCTTATATTAGTTAATGTAACGTAATATATCACATATATAATTATACATTAAATTATCGAATCAACACTTGATCCGATGACCCGGCTATATTACATATAACCGACTAATATAACGTGTACCAATTCATCGAATCAACACTTGATCTGATAACCTGGCTATATCACATACACCCGGACGATATCTCATATCGCGAGAATAGAATACGGTATCTCATATCGTATTATTCTTGGTCCTGCATATATCACATATGTGCTCCTACTCCGTTTTGCCTGAGCCAGGAAACCTCTGTGTAGAACTCTAAAGAATCGTCAATACGCCGGCAGTAGGTGATGATCATATCAAACACCCACAAGCTACAGACGGTCAGCTAAACGTAACAGCCACCCAAGTATTGAGCGATCAGAAGATCAACAAGCAAGCATGTACATTCTCCTGGGAATCCAATCAGTAACACTACCGTACAGTCCGGTCTCTTCGTCTGATATGTCGCATATCCAGTCTTAGGGTGGTAAACGTCAGACCCCAGTAACTGATAAGTCGTGTCGATGTGAGGCTCATAACGGGTCGAGAAACTACTGATAGCTCTTACCAGTGGCACTCCATATCAGCCCTGGCCAGGGACTTCCAGTTATAGCCAATTGATCACAGCACAACATCTACTCCCAATACCGGGAAAGACGAAACCCCTCCTATCGCTCATTGCCTCCATGTGATTCGGGACTGTACCCAAAAGCCACCATTTTGCACATCCTCTTGGACGTGGTAAGGTGGAAATCAAAGCACAGTGGGAATCACATAAGACTCTATGACGATCTCGGGTCTACAAACTAACCTGTACCAGTGTCACCGGAGAACTGCTATCTAACGATAGGTATAGTACCATCTAGGAGTTCTCGGCAAGTCCGTTCAGTGTACCCAGTCTCCACTGAGCACTCGTACACCATCTTTGATGTCAAACACCTATGGATATGGGATCATCCATCGCCCATCATATGGGTCAAGATGCGTATACGCTAGTCTACTCTGGTGTATCGATGCCCTGTCTCGCTACACCCTCGACTAGAACAGTTATGGGATGTACTCGTTGACTATCCTAACCCTACTAGTATGATCTCATCATAGTCCCAGTAGTCAAGTACATATCCCAAGGGCTTTATCAACATGTGAGAGCAAGACAGTAAACTAATACAAGTCAACATGTTAAGACAAAGTGAAACCAAAAAGCATACTGTCATGTCGAGCAAAAAAGTCTTCTCTATATATATCCAAGCATCCACTATAATATACATCATATGTACAACAATGGCCTCTAGGGTATATATATAACTAACAATCTCCCACTTGCACTAAGGCCATACCTAACATCCCGAAGAGTCTCTTAAATTGTATCTGGGTAATGGCCTTCGTGAGTGGATCCGCAGTGTTGTCCTTCGTGTCAACTCTCCTGACCTCGATCTCGCGGCGATCTACTATCTCCCTGATCAGGTGATACAGCCTCAGAATATTTCTGGACTTCTGATGGGACCTGGGTTCCTTGGCCAAAGATACAGCTCCATGTTATCGCAATACAAAGGTATTGGATGCTCAATGGACGGAACCACACCAAGTTCACTGATGAACTTCTTCATCCAGACAGCCTCTTTGGCAGCATCGTTGGCAGCGATGTATTCAGCCTCCATCGTCGAGTCTGCCACGGTTTCTTGTTTGGAACTCTTCCAAAAAACCGTCCCTCCATTTAGGGTAAAGACAAAACCCGAGTGCGACTTAGAGTCGTCCTTATCACTTTGAAAGCTAGAATCGGTAAAGGACTCCCCCTGGAGTTCTCCGTTACCATACACCAAGAACATCTCTTTAGTCCTTCTCAAGTACTTGAGAATGTTCTTCACAGCTTTCCAGTGATTCTTTCCTAGATCTGCATGATACCTACTCACTACACTTAGTGAGTATGCCGCATCGGGTCTGGTATATAGAATCGCGTACATGATAGAGCCTACTGCCGAAGCATAGGGTATCCCTTGCATGCGAGCTCTCTCCAAATCAGTATTAAGAGACATCTCTTTGGAGAGAGTGAGTCCAGAGATCGTGGGTTGGTTACCACGCTTGGATTCTTCCATACTAAACCTCATTAGTATGGTGTCAATGTACCTGGATTGGGACAATCCCAGTATCCGTTTAGATCTATCTCTATAGATCTTTATTCCAAAAATACAGGAGGCATCACCTAGATCTTTCATTGAGAATCTATGTGATAAGAAGAGCTTGATCGAATGCAGCATAGGAATATCATTTCCTATCAAAAGTATGTCATCCACCTACAATACGAGGAAAACAATCTTACTCTCTGCAACCTTCTTATAGATACAAGGTTCATCAACTTTTTTTATGAAGTCAAACTCTTTGACTACTACATCAAAGCAGATGTTCCAACTCCGCGATGCCTGGCTTAACCCGTAGATGGATTTAAGCAGCTTGCACACCTTTCCGCTGCTCCCACTATCTACGAAGCCCTCTGGCTGAGTCATGTACACGCACTCCTCTAAATCACCATTTAGAAAGACGGTCTTAACATCCATTTGCCAGATTTCGTAGTCATAGTATGCAGCAATGGCAAGTAAGATCTGGATAGACTTAAGCATAGCTACTGGAGAAAAGGTTTCGTCATAATCCACACCTGGTCGTTGACGAAAACCCTTTGCAAGAAGTCTAGCTTTGAAACTCTCCACTTTTCCATCTACACCAGGTTTCTTCTTAAAGATCCATTTTCTCCAGATAGGTTTTACCCCTTCAAGAGCAACATCCAAAATCCATACTTTGTTGGTGTATATGGATTCTATCTCAGATCGCATTGCATCCAGCCATTTCATAGAGTCCCCACTCGTGATGGCCTGCTCGAAACCAGTTGGGTCATCATCTTCCATGATGCAATCCTCGCTTCCACCATCAATGAGAAAACCGTAGTATCTCTCAGGTGGATGAGGAACCCTACTAGATCGGCGGAGAGGCTGAGGTTCGTCGGGACCTACCGAACCCTATGGTTCCACTGGATGAGGAACCCTACTAGATCGGCGGAGAGGCTGAGGTTCGTCGGGACCTACCGAACCCTATGGTTCCACTAAATCTTTAGTTGTAGTTTGTGGTGCTGGAACTTCTTCTAGCTCTACCTCTTTCGCCACTAATTTCTTTTGCAAGAAATTCCTTTCCTAAAAAGGTGGCGTGTTGAGAAACAAACACCTTTTGTTGTTCAGTGTGGTAGATTAGATATCCATACGAATTGCTTGGATATCCTATAAACTTGCAAAGAACTGATCTTGCCTCGAGCTTGTCTGGATTTTGCTTTTTAACATAAGCCGGACAACCCCATATCTTAGCTCTTTTAAGAGATGGTCTCTTTCCATTTCATATCTCATATGGAGTGGTAGGCACTGATTTAGTTGGAACTCTATTCAATAGGTATATGGTCGTCTCAAGCGCATACACTCAAAAGGAAATAGGCAACTCAGGAGTGCTCATCATAGAGCTCACCATATCTAATACGGTGTGATTCTTCCGGTCCGATACACCCTTGTGCTGTAGTGTATAAGGAGGAGTAAGCTGAGAGAGTATCCCATTCTCTTTTAGATAATCCAGAAAATCATTGCTCAAGTATTCCCTTCCTCGATCAGATCGAAAGATCTTAATACTTTTGCCCGTTTGGTTCTCAACTTCGTTCTTATATTCTTTGAATTTCTCAAAAGCTTCAGACTTGTGTTTCAACAAGAACACATATCCATATCTTGAGAGATCGTCAATGAATGTAATGAAGTAGGAAGAACCGTTCTTGGCATGTGTAGACATGGGACCAAATACATCACTATGTATCAGTCCCAAGAGTTCCGTAACTCTTTCTCCGTGTCCACTAAAAGGAGTTTTGGTCATCTTGCCTTTGAGACATGACTGGCAAGTCTCTGTTAGTTATGTATATGCCCTAGAGGCCATTGTTGTACATATGATGTATATTATGATGGATGCTTAGATATATACAAAGAGGACTTTCTTGCTCGTCATGATAGTATGCTATTTGGTTTCACTTTATCTTAACATGTTGATTCGTATTGGTTTACTGTTTTACTCTCACATGTTGATAAAGCCCTTAGGATCTGTACTCGACTACTGGGACTATGATGAGATCATACTAGTGGGGCCGCGGTAGTCGATGAGTACATCCTATAACTGTTCCTAGTCGAGGGTATATCGAGACAGGGCATCGACACACCAGAGTAGACTAGCGTATACGCATCTTGACCCATATGATGGGCGATGGATGATCCCATATCCATCGGTGTTGGACATCAAGGATGGTATACGGGTGCTCAGTGGAGACTGGGTACACTGGACGGACTCGCCAAGAACTCCCAGATGGTGATATACCACACGTCAGATGGCAGTTCTCCGGTGACACTGGTACAGGGTAGTCTGTAGACCCGAGATCGTCATAGAGTCTTATGTGATTCCCACTGTGCTTTGATTTCCACCTTACCACGTCCAAGAGGGCGTGCAAAACGGTGGCTTTTGGGTACAGTCCCGAATCACATGGAGGCAATGAGCGATAGGAGGGGATTCGTCTCTCCCGGTATAGGGAGTTGATGTTGTGCTGTGTTCGATTGGCTATAACTGGAAGTCCCTGACCAGGGCTGATATAGAGATTTACTGGTAAGTGTTACTAGTAGTTTCTCGACCCGTTATGAGCCACACATCGACATGACTTATCTGTTACTGGGGTCTGACGTATACCACCCCTAGACTTGATATGCGACATATCAGACGAACAGACCGGACTGTACGGGAGTGTTACTGGTTGGATTCACAGGAGAACGCATAGGCTAGCTTGTTGATCTTCTGATCACTCAATACCTGGGTGGCTGTTACGTTTAGCTGACCGCTTGCAGCTTGTGGGTGTTTGATATGATCATCACCTGCTACCGGCGTATTGACGATTCTTTAGAGTCCTACACAGAGGTTTCTTGGCTCAGGCGAAACGGAGTAGTGGCACATATGTGATATGTGCAGGACCGAGAATAATGCGATATGAGATACCGTATTATATTCTCGCGATATTTAGATATGAATCGGGACATTGGATCAAGTGTTGATTCGATGAATCGGTACATATATTAGTCGGTTATATTCGATATAGCCGGATCGTCGGATCAAGTGTTGATTCGATGATTTAATGTATAATAATATATATGATATATTATTACATTATCTAATATTGGCTCACTTTATTATTTCATTTTCTCAGTGGATGATACATTGATATATATGCGATATATGTTAATTGTATTATTTTCCTTTATTGCAAATATATAATATATATGTGATATATATTATTGTGACATGATATAATTAATTGTTAAACATGTTTAAGGATGATTAATTGAGATTAGGGTTTGATTAGGGTTAGTTGCTTCATGCACCTTCTAGAAGCAATATCTTTTGTCATGGTTAAGATATTTTGTGATGACACATTCTTAACTCAACCAAACCCTAACCCTAGTTTATTCTCTACACATTCTTATCCACTCATCCTTGACCATGGTTAATAATTCAATCATATAGCTTTGTTTTCTATTCATCACAAAAGGATAATTTCATTTATCATTTCCATTATCATCTTCTTCTTCTCTCTTGAAGGAGCTTGCTTGTTTTTCTTTATGTGATGAATAAATATGAGAAAATGATATAAAAAGAAAGCAAAATTACTACTCTCTCATCCTCATCTCATCTAGCCCATGGGATTAGTGTGTTCTTCTCTTTTGAGTGAGAAAGCTTGAGTCGTAGCAACTTCAAGGTAGATCATCGGAGATTTGGAATACTTCGAGCTAGCATGGACCGTTCGAGTCGTGGAGCCTCTCATGAGTCCGGGAGATCGTGGATCGCGGCAAAGGGACTTCTACTCCGAGCTTGTGAAGTGAAGGAGCAGACTACAAAGGTTGTAATCCCTCACACTTAGATAAAAGTTATCTTCTTGCATGTTAAACCCTAATAATCTAGCAAAGATCCCGGCTTTGGGTTGTTCGGCACGTCTAAAATTTAATCCGGGCATGTTTGATGCCTTATGAACCTTCACAAGAGTGCCTGGGAGCCCTACAGTGGTATCAGAGCCTAGCTAGAGCATTAGGCGATGTGTTTACGAAGTTAAAACTCCGATCGAACCCAAAACGACGCAAAAAGACCCCTCTCTGGAAATTTTTTAAATTTGGGATTTTTCTGAATTAAAAATATGTAAAAAAATCAGCAGTGAATTCTAAGAATTACCAAGAAGCCCGAGCCCCCAATTCGATCAAACGGCCGCGGAAGAGCGGCGCAAGCTTGCTTGCGCGGCGGTTCCGCGGCGGATTGATCGATTGGCGACACGTGGCTTCCTGGTAATAACCGTAGGTACTTGTTGACTTTTCTGGGTATTTTTAATCTGTTTCAGGTGTTTAAAATTCTGGGGTTTGTTTTGTAATCGTAGATTCGATCGGAATATTTAAATTCGTATTTCTTTCCGGATATTTAGAAATTGTTAAACTATTTGAACGGATATCATTAACTCACTGTTTCCCGGTACGGCAAACTTTCAAGTGTTGAAATTTATTCGGGTTTAAATCTTTCGGAAAAATTGTACAAGTTAAGCGGTGGACCCTCTAGAAGACAACAAACCTTAACTCGATTATGTGACCGTCTTGAACTGCCTTTTGAACCTTCGGGTTTGGGGCAGTACGGCGTGCCACATGTGAGGCGTTGGCTTGACCCTTCTACGGCTGGATCACCGGTACTGTGACATATTCTGCGATTATTTGAACTCCGCTCAAGAGTTGAGCACTTTGGGAAGTTTTGGGTGTTTGATTATCTGTTCGAAAAGTTTAATACTGTTTATTTATCTGGAATGTGATACAATATGTGGAATTCATAGAGTTAGGCATGAAATGCGAAGTATGTGATATTTCGGATTTACGATGTCTAAAGTGATTGTGGATTCCAAATATTGTAGTTTTACACTTTCTTTTCTGTGACCGTAAGTGTAATATGTGATATCGCCGGTTTCGTTGCTATATGTCAACGACAATTGGGATGCGCATATTTACTTACGTTGATGATATGAGATATTATGTGTTGCTGTGATATGTTATATTGGATCGTCGCGTTCTGAATAGCCGGGGGTTTTATGTGAGATGAGGGTTTTTATTTTCATTCATATAAAATTCATTTGTAATGTAATATTCTTTTATTTGGGGCACTTCCAGGTTGCGGTTGATGTCACCAGTGTATATTATTTACTTTTCCGCATTAGGTAGACCCAAGGAGGGAAGCACAAGTAACCGGGTTCTAGGGTCCAGTGGGAGGCCATCTCGAGGAGTCGAGACCGGGTCTCCTAACCCTAGAATTGGCAGTGTTACTTGCCGCTCTCGTAGGGGTCTTGGGATGTGGGTTTGGCTACTCGTCGCGACCGTGGAATCCGTGTTTTATACAGGCTCGTATTGAAAACACGGACGTCCTAGTATATCCAATATTTCATATATGTTCTTCTGCTGCAATGTTCTGTGATGAGATCATATTACTGCCTGAGACGAATGCTTATACTATATATATATATATGCTGATATATAAATATTACTGCTTTCGTTTCTTCTGTGATGCTTAGGAAGCATAAGCTGATGGGATTTTTATTAATGAGATTAATAAAAGAAAAGAAACCTAAAGATAATGTAGAATCAAAATTTTATAAAAAGGGTAGCTACAGCTTTGCTTTGCACAGTGATATATATGATATATCCTGCACCTTATTCGATGAGGAAAGGACCGAGATCCCTTCACCGGGAGTGACTCCTTTAGCAAAACTGGAAGATGCTACAAAACTCGGTTTGTCTTTTGATTTCTTTTAGTGTTTTGCTTTGCACAGCGGTATATATGATATATCCTGCACCTTATTCGATGAGGAAAGGGCCGACGATCCCTTCACCGGGAGTGACCCCTTTAGCGAAACTAAGAAAAGCCTCAAAAACACTCCTTTTTCAAAAAAATAACTCGATTCTACGACGATATCAAGTTCATTACGCTCAGGGTTTTCTGAAAAACCTGCGTAACCCTCCGTCATTTTAGGAAAATAGAGTACTTAGTATTCGTGCTGCGTTTGTTGACCATAGTTAAGGCGCAGTGTACGGTAGCTAAGTGATGTTTTCCTATAAAACATAAGATGTGATTAATTAGGACAGTCATATGACTTTGTTGACCATAGTTAAGGGTCATGTGGGTGGTCTAAATTAATCAAGAAATGACGGGTAGAACATTACTAGTGCTTATGATTTGTTGACCATAGTTAAGGTCATAAGACACTAGGGGCAAAATATTATCGGGAATTTCAAGTGTTGAAATTTGCAATGAGATTGCATACCTCCTAAGAGATAGTTGGATCCCGATACCCACAGCGAGTAAGTGTTACTCCTGGGAGAGTTTTACACAGGACAATTAGTCATTCAAGTAGGTGTCTAGAAAAGTGTTAACGAGGTTTACTTTCATTAGGTCCGTGCGAAAGCACGGGGAACCTCCCTCAAAGTACCGACACTGATCTGGCTAAAAGATTGACGAAATTGTAGGGTGTAATTAATCCCGGCTAATTTACCTTTTTGGGTTTGCAGGCAGATTTGATAAAAACAGTGGGAGACATCCTGATTAGATAAGATAATAACCAATCTAATCTTGCAAGAGCATACGCTAAAGTGTTTTCTTCTCTCTCTCTCCAGGTAGCGACCATTTCAGGCCATAATCAAGATAATAATATGGATGTATTGACTGAACCCGATTATTGTACTGAGCAAGGGAACGTTAGACCCGTTCTTTCTTATAAGAGTTATAAGACTGAACAGGAAACAGGAGAATATCTGGATTCTCACGCCGCCCAAAAGAACATGCATGTTGATGCATCTTCTTCGGGTGTGTTAGTTATTGAGAACTGTTTCTCAGTTCACCCTACGTCCTGGGTATTAGATACCGGATCAGGATCCCACATATGTAAACAGTTACATGGGCTACGTAAAGGTAGAGAACTGGGAAAAGGTGATCATTCCGTTCAAGTAGGGAACGGTGCAAGTATTGTAGCCAAAGCAGTTGGCGAATATCACCTTGTATTACCAAGTCGTAATACACTGATTCTAAATGAGTGCTATTATATACCGAACATGATGTGCAACATTATATCAGTTTCTTTATTGAGTAAAGAGGGATATAATTTTGTAGTACAGGATAATGTTATGAACATATTCCTAGATCAAAAGTTGATTGCATCAGGCTCGTTACATAATGGCATATTCATTCTAAATCAGAATACAGTCCTGAATATACAAAACACACACAAGAGGAAAAGTTCAGATGTGAACGAATCCTACTTGTGGTATTGTAGACTTGGTCATATCAATGCGACACGACTGGCTAAGTTATAGAAAGATGGTTATTTGAATCCGTTCGAATTATCATCTTATGATACTTGCCATTCATGTCTCAAAGGAAAAATGACCAAAGCTCCGTTTAGTGGACACGGAGAAAGAGTTACCGAACTCTTAGGACTGGTACATAGTGATGTATGCGGTCCCATGTCTACGCATGCCAGGAACGGTTCTTCCTACTTCATTACATTCACTGACGATCTCTCTAGATTTGGACATGTGTTCCTGATGAAACACAAGTCTGAAGCTTTTGAAAAATTCAGAGATTATAAGCACGAAGTAGAGAATCAAACGGGCAAAAGTATTAAGATTCTTCGATCTGATCGAGGAGGTGAATACTTAAGTAATGAGTTTTGGGATTATCTAAAAGAGAATGGGATTCTCTCTCAGCTTACTCCTCCTTATACACCACAGCACAACGGTGTATCGGAGCGGAGGAATCGCACCCTTTTAGATATGGTGCGCTCTATGATGAGCACTGCTGAGTTACCTATCTCCTTTTGGGGTTATGCGCTGGAAACAGCCACATATCTATTGAATAGAGTTCCAACTAAATCGGTGCCTACCACTCCATATGAGATATGGAATGGGAAGAGACCATCTCTTAAACGAGTTAAGATATGGGGTTGTCCGGCCTATGTTAAAAAGCAAAATCCGGACAAACTCGAGGCAAGATCAGGTATATGTAAGTTTGTAGGATATCTAAAAGATTCTTATGGATATATATTCTATCACGCTGAGGAACAAAAAGTGTTTGTTTCTCAATATGCCACCTTTTTAGAAAAGGAATTTCTTGCAAAAGAAATTAGTGGCAAAGAGGTAGAGCTGGAAGAGGTTCCAGCACCACAGACTACAACTGATGATTTATTGGAACCAGAGGATTCAGTAGTACCCAACGAACCCCAACCTCTCCGCCGATCTAGTAGGGTTTCTCGTCCACCTGAGAGATACTACGTTTTTCTCATTGATGGTGGAAGCGAGGACTGCATCATGGATGATGATGAACCGACTAGTTTCGAGAAGGCCATCACGAGTGGTGACTCTGTGAAATGGCTGGATGCAATGCGATCTGAGATGGAATCTATGTACACCAACAAAGTATGGACTTTGGAAAATGCTCCTGAAGGGGTAAAACCCATTGGGAGCAAGTGGATCTTTAAAAAGAAATTTGGTGTAGATGGAAAAGTTGAGACTTTCAAAGCTAGACTTGTAGCAAAGGTTTTCGTCAACGACCAGGTGTGGATTATGACGAAACCTTTTCTCCAGTGGCTATGCTTAAGTCCATCCGGATCTTACTTGCCATTGCTGTATACCATGACTATGAAATCTGGCAAATGGATGTTAAGACCGCCTTTCTAAACGGTGATTTAGAAGAGTGCGTGTACATGACTCAGCCAGAGGGTTTCGTAGATATTGGGAGCAGCGGAAAAGTGTGCAAGCTGCTTAAATCCATTTATGGGTTAAAGCAAGAATCGCGGAGTTGGAACATCTGTTTTGATGTTGTAGTCAAAGAGTTTGACTTCATCAAAAATATAGATGAACCTTGTATCTATAAGAAGGTAGAAGAGGGTAAGGTTGTCTTCCTCGTATTGTACGTGGATGACATACTCTTGATAGGAAATGATATTCCTATGCTGCAATCGGTCAAGCCCTTCTTATCACAGAGATTCTCAATGAAAGATCTAGGTGATGCCTCCTGCATATTGGGAATCATGATCTATAGAGATATATCTAAACGGATACTGGGATTGTCCCAATCCAGGTACATTGACACCATACTAAAGAGGTTTAGTATGGAAGAATCCAAGCGTGGGAATCAGCCCACGATCTCTGGACTCACTCTCTCCAAAGAGATGTCTCCCAAGACTGATTTGGAGAGAGCTCGCATGCAAGGGATACCCTATGCTTCGGCAGTAGGCTCTATCATGTATGCGATGCTATGTACCAGACCCGATGTAGTATACTCACTAAGTGTAGTGAGTCGGTATCAAGAAGATCCTGGAGAGAGTCACTGGACAGCTGTGAAGAACATTCTCAAGTACTTGCGAAGGACTAAGGAGATGTTCTTGGTGTATGGTAACGGAGAGCTCCAGGTGGAGTCCTTTACCGATTCCAGCTTCCAAAGTGATAAGGACGACTCTAAGTCGCATTCGGGTTTTGTCTTTACTCTCAATGGAGGGGCGGTATGTTGGAAGAGTTCCAAACAGGATACCGTTGCAGACTCAACGATGGAGGCTGAATACATCGCTGCCAACGATGCTGCCAAGGAGGCTGTCTGGATAAAGAAGTTCATTAGTGAACTTGGTGTGGTTCCATCCATTGAGCATCCAATACCTCTGTATTGTGATAACAATGGAGCTGTGGCTTTAGCCAAGGAACCCAGGTCCCATCAAAAGTCCAGACATATTCTGAGGCGGTATCACCTGATCAGGGAGATAGTTGATCGCCGGGAGATCGAGGTCAGGAGAGTAGATACGAAGGACAACACTGCGGATCCATTCACGAAGGCTATTCCTCAGATACAATTTGAGAGATTATTCGGGATGCTAGGTATGAGATACTACAGCAGCTGGCCTTAGTGCAAGTGGGAGATTGTAAGTTATGTATATGCCCTAGAGGCCATTGTTGTACATATGATGTATATTATGATGGATGCTTAGATATATACAGAGAGGACTTTCTTGCTCGTCATGATAGTATGCTATTTGGTTTCACTTTATCTTAACATGTTGACTCGTATTGGTTTACTGTTTTACTTTCACATGTTGATAAAGACCTTAGGATCTGTACTCGACTACTGGGACTATGATGAGATCATACTAGTGGGGCCGCGGTAGTCAATGAGTACATCCTATAACTGTTCCTAGTCGAGGGTATATCGAGACAGGGCATCGATACACAAGAGTAGACTAGCGTAGACGCATCTTGACCCATATTATGGGCGATGGATGATCCTATATCCATCGGTGTTGGACATCAAGGATGGTATACGGGTGCTCAGTGGAGACTGGGTACACTGGACAGACTCGCCGAGAACTCCCAGATGGTGATATACCACACGTCAGATGGCAGTTCTCCGGTGACACTGGTACAGGGTAGTTTGTAGACCCGAGATCGTCATAGAGTCTTGTGTGATTCCCACTGTGCTTTGATTTCCACCTTACCACGTCCAAGAGGGCGTGCAAAACGGTGGCATTTGGGTACAGTCCCGAATCACATGGAGGCAATGAGCGATAGGAGGGGATTCGTCTCTCCCGGTATAGGGAGTTGATGTTGTGCTGTGTTCGATTGGCTATAACTGGAAGTCCCTGGCCAGGGCTGATATAGAGATTTACTGGTAAGTGTTACTAGTAGTTTCTCGACCCGTTATGAGCCACACATCGACACGACTTATCGGTTACTGGGGTCTGACGTATACCACCCCTAGACTTGATATGCGACATATCAGACGAACAGACCGGACTGTACGGGAGTGTTACTGGTTGGATTCACAGGAGAACGCACAGGCTAGCTTGTTGATCTTCTGATCGCTCAATACCTGGGTGGCTGTTACGTTTAGCTGACCGCTTGCAGCTTGTGGGTGTTTGATATGATCATCACCTGCTACCGGCGTATTGACGATTCTTTAGAGTCCTACACAAAGGTTTCTTGGCTCAGGCGAAACGGAGTAGTGGCACATATGTGATATGTGCAGGACCGAGAATAATGCGATATGAGATACCGTATTATATTCTCGCGATATTTAGATATGAATCGGGACATCGGATCAAGTGTTGATTCGATGAATCGGTACATGATATATTAGTCGGTTATATTCGATATAGCCGGATCGTCGGATCAAGTGTTGATTCGATGATTTAATGTATAATAATATATATGATATATTATTACATTATCTAATATTGGCTCACTTTATTATTTCATTTTCTCAGTGGATGATACATTGATATATATGCGATATATGTTAATTGTATTATTTTCCTTTGTTGCAAATATATAATATATATGTGATATATATTATTGTGACATGATATGATTAATTGTTAAACATGTTTAAGGATGATTAATTGAGATTAGGGTTTGATTAGGGTTAGTTGCTTCATGCACCTTCTAGAAGCAATATCTTTTGTCATGGTTAAGATATTTTGTGATGACACATTCTTAACTCAACCAAACCCTAACCCTAGTTTATTCTCTACACATTCTTATCCACTCATCCTTGACCATGGTTAATAATTCAATCATATAGCTTTGTTTTCTATTCATCACAAAAGGATAATTACATTTATCATTTCCATTATCATCTTCTTCTTCTCTCTTGAAGGAGCTTGCTTGTTTTTCTTTATGTGATGAATAAATATGAGAAAATGATATAAAAAGAAAGCAAAATTACTACTCTCTCATCCTCATCTCATCTAGCCCATGGGATTAGTGTGTTCTTCTCTTTTGAGTGAGAAAGCTTGAGTCGTAGCAACTTCAAGGTAGATCATCGGAGATTTGGAATACTTCGAGCTAGCATGGACCGTTCGAGTCGTGGAGCCTCTCATGAGTCCGGGAGATCGTGGATCGCGGCAAAGGGACTTCTACTCGGAGCTTATGAAGTGAAGGAGCGGACTACAAAGGTTGTAATCCCTCACACTTAGATAAAAGTTATCTTCTTGCATGTTAAACCCTAATAATCTAGCAAAGATCCCGGCTTTGGGTTGTTCGGCACGTCTAAAATTTATTCCGGGCATGTTTGATGCCTTATGAACCTTCACAAGAGTGCCTAGGAGCCCTACAGTCTCATAAGATGAAAATTCGAACGGATTCAAATATCCATCCTTATGCAACTTAGTTAGCCGTGTCGCATTGATATGACCTAGTCTACAATGCCACAAGAATGATTCGTTCATTTCTGAACTCTTCCTCTTCTGAGTGTTTTGTTCATTAAGTACTGTAGTTTGGTTGAGAACGTATATGCCATTATTTAACGATCCTGATCCAATCGACTTTTGATTCAGAAATATGTTCATAACATTATCCTGTACTACAAATTTATATCCTTCTTTACTCAATAAAGATACTGATATAAGATTGCATATCAGGGTCGGAATGTAATAGCATTCGTTCAGAACCAATGTATTACCATTCAGTAACACAAGGTGATATTCGCCAACTGCCTTGGTTGCAACATTTGCACCATTCGCTACTCTTACGGAATGATCACCTTCTCCCAGTTCTCTACCTTTCCGTAGCCCATACAACATGTTACATATATGGGATCCTGATCCGGTATCTAATACCCAGGATGTAGAGTGAACTGAGAAACAGTTCTCGATAACTAACAAACCCGAAGGAGATACATCAGCATGCTTATTCTTCGATTGGGTGGTGTGAGAATCCAGATATTCTTCTAATTCCGGCTCTGTCTTATAACAATTATAAGTTGGAGCGGAACCAACGTTCCCCTGCTCTGTAAAATAAGCGGGTTCGGTCAATACATCCATATTATTATCTTGATTAAGGCCTGACAGGGTCGCTACCTGGAGAGAGAGAGAAGAAAACATTTTAGCGTTTGCTCTTACAAGATTAGATTGGTTATTATCTTATCTAATCAGGATGGATCCCACTGCTTTTTATCAAATCTTCCTTAAAAACCCTAAAAAGTAAGACTAGCCGGGATTAATTACAATTTACAAGTTCGCCAATCTTTCAGCCAGGTCAGTGTTGGTACTTTGAAGGAGGTTCCCCGTGCTTTCGCACAGACCTAATTAAAATAAATCTCGTTTTCCCAGAGGCTTAACCCAGTTAACTCCTTTCTAGTCAACTACTTGATCGGCTAATTGTCCTGTGTAAAACTCTCCCAGGAGTAACTCTTACTCACAGTGGGTATCGGGATCCAACTATTTCATAGGAGGTATGCAATCTCATTGCAAATTTCAACACTTGAAATTCACGATAATTCTTTTACCCCTAGCAGCTTATGACCTTGGCTAAGATCAACAAATTATAAGTGCTAGCAAAGTTCAACCCGTCATTTCCCGATTGAATTAAACCCACCCGTACGACCCTTGGCTAAGGTCAACAAAGTCGTACGACTACCCTAACTAAATCACATCTCTTGTTTTAATAGATAAACACTAATTAGCTACCGTACACTACGCCTTGGCTAAGGTCAACAAACGCAGCATGAATACTAAGTGGTACCTATCTGAAATGACGGGGGGCTACGCAGGTTTTTCAGAAAACCATGAGCGTAATGAACTTGATATCGTTGTAGAAACAAGTGGTTTTGAAAAGGAGTGTTTTTTGAGGCTTTTCTAGTTTCGCTAAAGAGGTCACTCCCGGTGAAGGGATCTCGACTCTTTCCATATCGAATAAGGTGCGGGATATTTCACAAATACCGCTGTGCAAAGCAAGAACTATTGAAGCAATCAAAAAACTAAACCGTGAGTTTGTAGCATCTGCCAGTTTTGCTAAAGAGGTCACTCCCGGTGAAGGGATCTCGGCTCTTTCCCCATCGAATAAGGTGCAGGGTATATCGCATATACCACTATGCAAAGCAAAAAACTGTAGCTACCCTTTTTTTTATATAAATTTGATTCTACAATATCTTTTAGGTTTCTTTTCTTTTACTAATCTCATTAATAAATCCCATCATTTATGCTTCCAAAGTATCACAGAAGAAACGAAAGCAGTAATATTTATATATCATATATATAGTAATAAAGCATTCGTCTCAGGCATATAAAATGACCACATCACAGTATATATGCAGCAGAAGAAGCATATGAAATAAAGGATATACTAGGAGGTCCGTGTTTTATTGTGAGCCTGTATAAAACACGGATTCCACGGTCGCGATGAACAGCCAAACCCACATCTCTAGACCCCTACGAGAGCGGCAAGCAACCCTACCAATTCTAGGGTTAGGAGACCTGTTCTTGACTCCTCGAGATGGCCTCCCACTGGACCCTAGAACCCGGTTACTTGTGCTCCCTACCTGGGTCTATCTTAATGCGGAAAGGTAAATAATATACAATGGTGACATCATCCTCAACTCAGAAGTTCCCCAATAAAAGAATATTACATTCAATGAATTTTACATGAATGAAAATTAAAACCCTCATCTCACATAAAACTCCCCGGCTATTCAGAACACGACAATCCAATATAACATATTAAAGCAACACATAATATCTTATAACATCAACGTAAGCAAGTATGCGTATCCCGATTGTCGTTGATGTATAGCAACGAAGCCGGCGATACACCACATACTACACTTACGGTCGTAGAAAAGAAAGTGAAAAACTACAACATTTGGAATCCACAATCACTTTAGACATCGTAAATCTGAAATATCACATACTTCGCATTTCATGCCTAACAATATGAATTCCACATATTGTATCACATTCCAGATAGATAGACAATGTTAAACTTTACGATCGAATAAACAAATACACAAGATTTCCTAAATAGCTCAACAATTGATTAGAGTTCAAAAAGTTCCAGAACATGTCATAGCCCTAATGAACCAGCCATAGAAGGGTCAAACCAACGCCTCACATGTGGCAACGCTAAACTACCACAAACCCTAGGGTTCAGTGGCAGTTTTGACGGTCACATAATCGATTTAAGGTTACGTTCTTCTAGAGGGTCCACAGATACGCTTGCATGTTTTTCGAAAGTTTTAAACTCTGGAAAAATCCAACACTTGAAAGTTTTCCGACATGGGAAAAAATGAGTTATTGATATCCGTTCGAACCTTTTAACACGTTCTAAGTTACCCGAAAAACTAAACGATGTTAAACTTTTCGATCGAATCAACGAATACTAAAGATCTCCAGAAAACTCAACACTTGAGTAATATTAAAAGTTCCCAGAAGTATGATGTAATACCCCCTCTCTGAAAATTTTCTAAAAAGTTTGTTTTTTCCAAATTAAAAATACTCAGAAAATTAAGCAGGTGATTCTATGGATATCTGTGAAGTACGACTCCCTGAATACATCAATACACAGCGGAAACGCGGCCAAACCAAGCTATTGGCGGCAGTTCCGCGGCAGAACATGAGGATTGAGGGATCGTACTTCAACAGTACCACTGTAATGTTATTAGGCACTAGTAAAAGTTTCTAAAAGGCATAAACCATGCCAAAATTAAATTTTTTAAGTGCCGAACATGCTAAAGCAAGGATCTTTGCTAGAGAATTATGGTAAACAATGAACAAGTAAACAACTTTACTTTAAGAGATTAGGATTACAACCTTCGTAGTCCGTTCCTTCACTTCATAAGATCCGTGTTGAGGTCCCTTCGCTGCGATCAACATGAACTCCGACTCTTGAGAGGCTCCAAGAGGAAAATGAGATACCTTGCTTGTAGTCTTCATGATCTAAGATGATCTACCTTGAAGAATCTCAAACCAAAGCTAACACTTCACTAATCAACTTATTAGAGAAGTGAACACCCAAATCTAAGTGGCTCGAATAGATGAGGATGATGAAGTAGGAATTTTGCACTCTTTTGTTTTCTATTTCTCACTCAAAATCATCACAAAACCAAAAGCTAGTGAAGCTTTTTCAAGAGCTAGAAGAAGAAGAAGATGAAGCAAATACTTTTGTGATAAATAATGAATCATTGTTGTGGTTATAAATACAACCATGGGTTAATTATGATAGCCTTAACCCTTGTAGAGAATAAACCATAGGTCAAGGATTTGGATTGGGTTAACAAATATCTACACAAAAGAACAAAGAAAGAAGACCATGTGAAATGTTCATGAAGCTTCATGATAGCTCATGCAAAAACCTAACCCAAATGCTAACCCTAATCTAGGTTTAAACTCAACAACCATGTTGCATTTGTAACCCTAACATGTTACAATATTATATATCACATAAAAAATATATAATGTAACAAAAGAAAATAGTACAATTAACATATATCGCATATACATTAATATATTATCCGAGTGAGAAAAAGAATCAATAAAGCGAGCATATATTACTTAATGTAACGTAATATATCACATATATAATTATACATTAAATTGTCGAATAAACACTTGATCCGATAACCCGGCTATATTACATATAACCGACTAATATAACATGTACCAATTCATCGAATCAACACTTGATCCGATGACCCGGCAATATCACATATACCCGGCCGATATCTCATATCGCGAGAATAGAATACAGTATCTCATATCGTATTATTCTCGGTCCTGCACATATCACATATGTGCTCCTTGATCAGTCGCAAATATTGCATTTTAACACATCAATTTACCTACTATTTGCAATCTTCTAAATGTGTTCGGTATGAATATAACACATATTAGCAAATTGACTGTAAAATACCAAATAACATGTGTTATATATTATAACCGGCACTGTGAGGGAAATTGAGTGTTCATCATTGCATGCATCATCTGTGTATATCGCAACACTTGTCTCGAGAATCTGTGAAGGAAATTCCAGGTAAATGAGCTGAAACTGTTAAAAGTGCTGACAAAAATATGCCAAGTCCAAGACTTGAGATCTGGCAGAAATCAAGAAAGCAAAATAGGATTCTACACATCAGAAAAGTGCCACAAGGACAGCACAAGATCAACCTAGAAATTCCAGACACCAAGGCCATTAAAGAGCCGCGGATTCGCGGCCGTTGGGCCCTATTGGCGGCGGATCCCCGGCGCAATGGTGACGTCATCGCTTCACATTTCTCCACGCGCTTTCTCATAACGGCCAATGCTTCCAGAAGACTCCTGATGACCATGTGGCTTTATCCAGAAGGCTCGGCCTAATAACCTTACCCAAGAATAATCCTCATTCTAGAATATTCCCTCCAACAAACTTCTTCTAGAAGGCTCTTTCAAACAACCTTCTTCTAGAAGCCTCCTTATAACAACCTCATTCTAGAATATTCCCTCCAACAAACTTCTTCTAGAAGATTCTTTCTAGCAACCTCATTTGGGAGGGAATATTCAAATGAGGTAGTTCATTTTGGAAGGAAAAGTGGTTCATTTTGGAGGGAAATTTGAATTTGAATTCTAGATCTAGGGTTGAGGTGATTATAAAATGATATTTAGATCTAGGGTTTTGGGGTTGTTCATTTTTAGTTAGCTAGTAAGTGAATGGTTCATTTTGGAGGAAAAATTGTAGATCCAAATCAAAATTCAAATCAAATTGAGTGACACACTTTGATTGAAATCAAGATCTATCGAGTACAATTCAAGCAAGAAGCCATCAACCTTTTAGAAGCGACGCCGATCTTCAACCGAGCAAGTGATCTAAGACGATCCGCGACTCACGGAGACGGTGCGGAGCCAAATCGACGATCGAGTTCTTTCCTCGAATCTTGTAGATCTTGAGAGATTGTATGAAAATTGTTGATTAATAAAAGGTGATATTACTTTATCTTGCTTATCTCTATATTTGAGCATTATAATTAGTTTTCAATTCTTGATTGATTTCGTGGTTATGATGCTTGAGTAGAAACTCTGCTCATGGAGGAGTCGAGAGAATCAATAGATGATGATGACTAGATCTTGAAACGATTCTTAAGTCCTATAAGTTTTGTAAACTCTTGTAAATTGAATTATTGACAATCTAGTTATGAGCGAGATGCTTTCTTGAATGTTTTCGCTCTTAATTAGACATCAACGTTCGATAATTCAATTTACAAGAGGCTAGCTTTTGAATGATAATCATCGAAAGGACAAAGGATGAGATGAAAAAACCTTAGTTTCTTCGATAGATCCTTAAACCTCGTTGATCGTCATCTATCTAGCATCAAATCATTAGTGGATAAGAAAACGTAATTACAAGTCTTCATCACTTCTATAGATCCGATCGATTCCTACGAGCCTCATTTCAAATCTTGATAGTTCATTAGATTTGGAAATCTTCTAGAATTTTATAGATTCTTGATCCTTAGATCTAGTCTTTACTATTTTTGAAACTAAATCTCAAAATTCTTGAATCTATTTTCTTGCAATTTTTCTTTTATCCTTTCATTTTGACTCATCTAAAATGAAAGCAAGCAAAACACACATCTCTGTGGACGATCTGTATTCATTAACGTGCTACAATTGACACCGTTATTGATTGCGGTTTACAAATTTCTTTGGTTGAGATCTTTATACATTTTCTACCTACACACCGAGAATCATTCAATCAAATGGCGCCGTTGCCGGGGATGTGTGCTATTTTGTTTGTTTTTCTTATTTGAGTTGAAAAATTATTATTGTTGCGCCACGGCAGCACCCCGGCCGTCTACTCGAGGCCAAAATGCGGAATCAAAAATTTTCTTAACTTTAAACCGGCGCTACCGCGGACAATAAACCCGGATCGTAACTATTAACCTAATCCTAGCTAACAAGAGAAGGGGTGAGGGATATACCGAGCGATCGGTGTCCTTCGGTCTTCGTCTCCACTCCGATCTCCTGCGGAATCTCCATCCGTCACCTCCTCGTCGGAAAGGGCACCACGTAGCCGGATTCTTTTACGGGCTCCTACCTCTGGACCGAGGCAACTCGGGCGCGAAGTTGGCTAGCCGACACGTCCAAGGGTACTGTAGGTTGTAGTGTAGAACCTTGTCTCTTGGGGTTTATGAAGTTGCCTTTGGATGATGGAAGAATCAAAGAACTTTGGAGAGGGGTTTTATGATTTTGGAGCATGCAAATGAGATGATCTAATTTCCATCATCAAAAATGAAAACCTCTCTCCTTCCACTCCAAAAGTGGCCGGCCCCTCATAATCAAAATGGTGGAGGAATGAACAAAAACATCAAGGGAGGTGAGTGTAGGAAAAGTAGAAAGGTGACCATATCAAAAGGTTATGATAACAAGGTCAAATCCAAATCAAGATCAACTCTAATCACAAAGAAATGATGTATAAAGCATCTCATGATGAAAGAAGCCACAAATGCAAGAAACCCCCTCCACAATAAGTTATTTGCAAACTTGCAAATAACCCCCCTCCATCGAAAAGTCCGGCCGGGAAGGAACAAAGGAAAACCGGCCGGAACGGAATGCAAACTGGCAACTTCAGAAAACTGATCCCGTAATAAATTACAGGAAAAACCCCGTGACTGCATATACATGCCCGCATTTGTATTCCCACTGAATACAAATGCAAAGAGACAAAATCTACACTGTCTAATACTAGGATCCGGTTTAAACCAAAGCCGGCTAGTAGAATCCGTCCGATCACGATCCGTGCAATACCGCACGTATCTGATCGAACCCTGCCATATCTCCATACGGCCTCTACAGCGTTTCGCCCGAAACTTGAGTAACTGTGTGTGATGGACTCTAAAGACTCGTCAATACTACGGCTGTGGATTTAACCACTAGCACGTCAAAGGTATTAGCCATACGTGACGGGCCACCAGCTACTGACCAAAAGGGACGTCGATGAGCGAACTCATCCTGACACCCTACTGAGCCTGTCAGTGACAATATCCGTACAGTCCGGTCCGTTCGTCTATGAGTGTCGCATGGTGGGCCTAGAGGGTTGGTAAAAGTCAGACCCCCAAAAGCGGTACAAGTCGTGTCGGAGTGTAGCCCAGAACACCCTGAGATACTGTTAGTTATATGTGTGCCCTAGAGGCCATTACTATACATAGGATATATATTGTAGTGGATGCTTGGACATATATAGGGAGGACTTTCTTGCTCGACATGATAGTATGCTATCTGGTTGCTCTTTACCTTAACGTGTACACTGATTGTCTCTATGTTACATGTTGGTAAAGCCCTTAGGATGTGTACTTGACTACCTGGACTATGATGCAGATCATACTAATGGGAACATGGTAGTACATAAGTACATCCATCAAGGTCCCTAGTCGTGGGTGTATCGAGACGGGGCATCGATATACCAGAGTAGACTAGCGTATACCTTCTCGACCCATACAGATGGGCGATGGATGATCCCATATCCGTTGGTGTTTGACATCAGAGATGATATACGGGTGCTCAGTGGAGACTGGGTACACTGGACGGACTCGCCGAGAACTCCCAGATGGTATTATACCTTACGTCAGATGGCAGTTCTCTGGTGACACTGGTACAGAGTAGTCTGTTGACCCGAGATCGTCATAGAGTCTTGTGTGGTTCCCACTGTGCTTTGATTTCCACCTTACCACGTCCAAGAGGGCGTGCAAAACGGTGGCTTTTGGGTACAGTCCCGAATCACATGGAGGCAATGAGCGATAGGAGGGGATTCGTCTCTCCCAGTATAGGGAGTTGATGTTGCGCTGTGTTCGATTGGCTATAACCGGAAATCCCTGGCCAGGGTTGCTGAGATTTACTGGTAAGTGTTACCAGTAGTTTCTCGAATTGTTATAGACCTCATATCGACACGACTTATCGAGATATTGGGGTCTGACGTTTACCACGCCTAGGCGAGATATGCGACATATCAGACGACGAGACCGGACTGTACGGTAAGTGTTACTGGTTGGATTCACAGGAGTGTGAGCGGGCTTGCTCGTCGATCTTCTGATCGTTCAATACCCGGGTGGCCGTTACGTTTAGCAGACCGCTTGCGGCTTGTGGGTGTTTGATATGATCATCACCTGCTGCCGGCGTATTGACGAGTCTTTAGAGTCCTACACAGAGGTTTCCTGGCTCAAGCAAAACGAAATAGGAGCGCATATGAGATATGTGCGGGACCGAGAATAATGCGTGTATGTGATACCGTATTCTATCCTCGCGATGAATGTATCGAATGGTTGCATGCGATATAACCTATTTATCGAATCAAGGATTGATTCGATAAGCCGATACATTGAATATTAGTCGGTTATATGCGATATGACCGGGTCGTTAAATCAAGTGTTGATTTAATGATTTAATGCATAATTATATATTTGATATATTACTTTGCATTAACTAGTATTGGTTCACTTTAAATGGATTTTCTCACTTGTAGTTCACAAGTTGTATATGTGATATACTTTTGTGCACTTGATTGTATCATGTTTGATGATACATGCTTACTTGGTTAAGTGTAAAGAATTAAACCATGGTTAAACTAATGATTAGGGTTTTGTTTATCCATTACTTATTTATTCATTTATTTATTTATTTTGAAAAGATAAGAAATGAAATGGTTGCAATTTTTTTTTTCTTTGAAGCTTCTTGAAGCTTTGACTAATGTGACCATTTTGTCTCATACTTAACCCTAACCATTCCTCTTAACCTTAGTAAATTCTCTACACCTAACCACGGTTAGAAAAAAATAAGTGTTGATTTTATTTTCTAATTTTAACAACACTCATCATATCTTATCTTCATCTTCTTCATCTTCAACATGAAGAAAACCTAGCTACCATCAATGGCAACTAGTGAAAATGTGTGAGAAATCCAATTCTAAAGTGAACCCACTTCCTATTTCTTCATCCTCTACCTCTTGCCAAGTAGTATAGGGTGTTTTCTTCACAAATTTCTTGACTTGGTGAAGTTGGAGCTTGATCTAGTGATGCCTTGACGTAGATCATCTTCGGCATCGAAGCCGACGACCAAGCCCGCCCATTTCTCCGATGAAGCCGACGCTAGAGCCCGGGATTCGATTTGGACAGCAAGGAGACTTCATCAAGGAGCTATGGAGGTGGTGGACCGGATCTACAAAGGTTGTATTTCCGTTCCCTTAGTTAAGTTGTTAACTTGTTGCTTGTTTCGCCTAAAATTCTAGTTAACGATCCGTATTAGGGTTTCTCGGCACTTGTAAAAATTTGAAATTGGCATGGTTGATGCCTTGTGAGACCTCATTAGTGTGCCTGGGAACCCTACAGTGGTATCAGAGCCTAGCTAGAGCCTTAGGCGAAGCGTTGACGGAGTTTGAAATCCGATCGAACCAAAACCCTAACCCGAAAACGGCTCTCTGTACATTTTTTGAAAACTGGGTTTTTTCCAAATTAAAAATATGCAGAAAACTCAGCAGGGGATTCTAAGAATTACTGTACAAAATGGGACCCATGATTCGATCATTGAGCGGCGGAGCCGCGGCATTAGTATGGCTAATGCGGCGGTTCCGCGGCCATTTAATCACTTCATTCAAAACTTTTTGCACAGTAACTTCTTTCTTGAAATGCTGAGTTTTCTGGGAATTTTTAACATTTACTCAAGAGTTGAGTTTTCTGGGTTGTAGAGGGGACTCGGTGTTTCGATCGGATTTTCTAATTTTGTCTATGTGCTTTTCCGGATAATCTTAGAATATGTTAAAAAGTTCGGCCGGATATAAATACCCAATTTTTCCCTGTCGGGAAATTTCCTAGTGTTGGATTTTTCCGTGGTTTAAAGACATTCTAAGTAGTGCAAGTAACGCGATGTGAGGCGTTGTCTTGACCCATCTACGGCTGGACCGTTGGTACTGAGGCACGAAGTGAATGTTTTTAAACTTGTTTCATGTGTTGATCTGTTTCGGGAAAACTTGGGTGTTTAAATGTTCGATCGGAAAGTTTAACATTTTCTATTTATCCGGAATGTGATACAATAATTGGAATTCACAAGTAGTTATGAGATAACTGAATGAATGTTATAAATCTAGCGGTTTAGACTCACTTGATCGGTTGCCACGGAATTTTGATGTGATCAAAAGTCCGCCGCAATCACGTAGCATACGCGGATACTCGCCGGGTAAACTTAATAGACAGCTACACCCCTAGGCCCCGACCAAGTGACTATAGGAGAACCCCGTCGCCGAAAGCATCCGTCCGGGTGCTCGCGGTAGCGGTGTTCCGCCTTGGTGCACTTTGTCGACGGCGTCGGGGGTGCGGCTGTCTACTGAAGTTTGCGACGAGCATTCGATCAGGATGTCGGGAATCCTATTGAATTGCCCGACTTGATATTTAAAAGAGTTTTCGATTTTGAGACTAAAATGCGGGGTTTATAATTGTTAGGCATGCGATGTCTAAGTAATTCATTTGATTAGGCATGCGATGTCTATGTAGGTTGCGGATTCCAACTGTTGTAGTTTTACACTTTCTTTTCTGTGACCGTAAGTGTAATATGTGATATCGCCGGTTTCGTTGCTATATGTCAACGACAATTGGGATGCGCATATTTACTTACGTTGATGACATGTGATGTTATGTGTTGCTGGATATGTTATATTGGATCGTCGTGTTTGAATAGCCGGGGTTTTTATGTGAGATGAGTGTTTTTCATTTTCATTCATGTAAAAACTTGTATGTAATATTCTTTTATTGGGGCACTTCCAGGTTGCGGAAGATGTCACCCTTTGTATATTATTTACTTTTCCGCACTAGGAAAGACCCAAGGAGGAGAGCACAAGTAACCGGGTTCTGGAGTCCAGTAGGAGACCAACTCGAGTAGTCGAGTCCGGGTCTCCTAACTCTAGAATTGGTAGGGTTGCTTGCCGCTCTCGTAGGGGTCTAGGGGTGTGGGTTTGGCTATTCATTACGACCGTAGAATCCGTGTTTTATACTGGCTCGTATTGAAAACACGGACGTCCTAGTATATCCAATATTTCATATGATTCTTCTGCTGCGATATCTGTGATGTGATCATGTGATATGTTCTGTGATGGATACTGTATATAGTATATATGATATATTATATAGATGTTACTTATGTTTTACACCCGTGCTAGCCCTGCCCCGCGCTGTCGTTAGTTACCTAACCTAACGGTGCACGAGGGGACATCGAGGCAAATGCGGATGGCATAAGTGTACGTCGTATTTATCTGTGATGTTTAGGTATATTTAAATGATGGGATTTCATTAATGTGATTAATGAAAATAAAAAAAACCTAAGATGTTGTAGAATCGAATTTCAAAAATAAAACAGGTAGCTACAGTTCTTGCTTTGCACAGAGGTATATGTGATATATCCTGCACCTTATTCGATGAGGAAAGGACCGAGATCCCTTCACCGGGAGTGACTCCTTTAGCAATAACTGGCAGATGCTACATACTCGGTCTGTCTTTTGATTGCTTTTAAGAGTTTTTTCTTTGCACAGTGATATATATGATATATCCCGCACCTCATTCGACGAGGAAAGGACCACGATCCCTTCACCGGGAGTGACTCCTTTAGCAAAACTAGAAATGCCTCAAAAGCACTCCATTTTAAAATTATTTGATTCTACAACGATATCAAGTTCATTACGCAATAGATTTTCAGAAAAACCTGTCATAGCCCTCCGTCATTTCAGATAAGTGGTAGTTAGTATTCGTGCTACGTTTGTTGACCTCTGTCAAGGCGTAGTGTGCGGTAGCTAACTAGTATTTATCTGCTTATGCATATGATGCAGATTGGATTAGGGTAGTCGTGCGGCCTTGTTGACCTCCGTCAAGGGTCGTGCGGGTGGGTTTAATTCGATCAAGAAATGACGGGTTGAACTTGACTAGTAGCCTATGGTTTGTTGACCTCCGTCAAGGTCATAGGACTCTAGGGGCAAAATATTATCGGGAATTTCAAGTGTTGAAATTTGCAATGAGATTGCATACCTTCTATGAGATAGTTGGATCCCGATACCCACTGCGAGTAATTGTTACTCCTGGGAGAGTTTTACACATTACAATTAACCGATCAAGTAGGTGTCTAGAAAGGTGTCAACGGGGTTACGCCTCTGGGAAAACGAGGTTTACATTAATTAGGTTCGTGCGAAAGCACGGGGGACCTCCCTCAAATTACCGACACTGGCCTGGCTGAAAGATTGGCGAACTTGTAACGTGTAATTAATCCCGGCTAGTCTTTCCTTTTAAGGTTTGAAGGAAGATTTGATAAAAACAGTGGGAGCCATCTTGATTAGATAAAATAATAACCAATCTATTCTTGCAAGAGCGCACGCTGAGTGTTTTCTTCTCTCTCTCTCCAGGTAGCGACCATATCACGCCTTAATCAAGATAATAATACGGATGTATTGACCGAACCCGCTTGTTATACTGAGCTGGGGAACGTTGGTCCCGCTCCAACTTATAATTGTTATAAGACAGAGCAGGAAATTGGGGATTACCAGAATTCCCGTGCCACCCAAACGAAGAGAGTGCATGCTGATGCATCATCTTCGGGTGTGTTCATTACAAAGAACTGTTTCTCAGTATCCTCCGAATCCAGGGTATATGATACCGGATTAGGATCCCAGATATGTAATCTGTTACATAGGGCTACAAAAAGGTAGAAAAACTGAGAACGGGTGATAAGTTTCATGAGGCAGAAAACGGGGCAAGTGTTGCAGCCAAGTCTGTTGGTCACCGTCACCCTGTATTCCAAATACATTGATTCTGAACGAATGTTATTAGATACCGAACCTGATATACAAAATCATATCAGTCTCTTTATTAGTAAAGAAATGATAAAATTTTGTATTGTTGGATAATGTTTTGAACATTTCCTATATCAAAAGTTGATCGGTTCAGGCACGTTATCTAAAAGCATTAATGTTCTAAATCAAACTACAGTTCTTAGTATACAGAACATACACAAGAGGAAGAGTTTAGAACTGAACAAATCCTTCTTGAGGTATTGTAGACTAGGTCATATCAATGCGACCCGACTAGCTAAGTTGCACATAGATGCATATTTAAAACTGTTTGAATTTACATCTTGTGAAACTTGCAGTCATGTCACAAAGATAAGATGACCATAGCTCCGTTTACTGGAAACAGAGAAAGAGTTAGTGAACTCTTGGGATGATACATGTTGATGTATGTTAGGTCCCCTGTCTACATATGCCAGGACTGGTTCTTTGTACTTCATTACATTCTCTGATGATCTCTTTAGATTCAGACATATGTTCCTGTTGAAACACAAGTCCGAACCTTTTGAGATATTCACAGAATATAAGTTACAAGTAGGGAACCAATAAGGGTATAAGTATTATGTCCTTTGATGTGATCGAGGAGGAGAATACTTGAGCACGGAAATCCTGGATTATTCTAAAAGGAGAATGAGATTCTCTCTCAGCATTACTCCTCCGTATACACCATAGCACGATGGTATATCGGGGCGGAGCAATAGCACCCTATGTGATATGGTGTGCTCTATGATGAGTACTACTGTGTTTCCTATTTCCTTTTGGGAGTTATGCACTTGAGAAGCTGCATACCTATTGAATAGGGTTCAAATCAAATCAGTTGCCTACCACTTCATATTTGATATGATAAGGGAAGAGCCCATCTCTTAAGTTAGTTAAGATTTGGGGTTGTCCAGCTTATGTCTGAAAAGCATAATCCGGACAAGCTCGAGGCAAGGTCTGTTATGTACAACTGGAAAGGTTCCAGCTATACAAACAACAGCAGATGATTTGGTAGAACCAAAGGATTCAGTAGATTCCAACGAACCTCAGCCTCTCCGCCGATCTAGTTGGGTTCCTCACCCACCTGAGAGATACTTCGGTTTCTCGATGACAGTGGGAGCGAGGATTGCATCATGAGATGATGACCCAACTAGTTTCGAGCTGGCCATCAGGAGTAAGACTCTGTAAGAATGGCTGGATGCTTAGTGATCTGAGATGGAATCCTTATACACCAATAAAGTATGGACTTTGGTTGCTTTATCTGAAAGGTTAAATCCCCATCAGGAGCAAGTATATCTTGAGAAGATTACTTGGTGTACATGGAAAAGTTGAGACTTTCAAAGGTTTGCATCATTAACCAGGTATGGATCATGATGAAACCTTTTCTAAGGAGCTATGCTTAAGTCCATCCAGATCCTACTTGCCACGGCTACAGACCATGACTACGATATCTGGTGGTTGGGTGTCATGACTGCTTTTCTAAATGATGTTTTAGAAGAGAGCGTCTATAAGTACACTGCCAGAGGGCTTCGTAGACAGTGGGAGCAGCGGAAACGTGTACAAGATGCTTTATAGGATAAAGCAGACATCGCGGAGTTGGAACATCTATTTTGATGTGTTAGTCAAAGAGTTTGACATCATCAAAATGGTAGATGAACCTTGTATAAACAATAAAGGTAGTAGGGAGTATAGTGACGATCCTCGTAGAGTACGTGGATGACATGCTCTTTATAGGGAAGGAGTTTCCTATTCTACGCTCGGTCAATCTCCGCTTATCACAATAATTCTCTATATAGGATCAAAGTTATACCTCCTAAATCCTGGGTTTTGGATCTATGAGATAGATCTAATTGGATGTTAGGATTCTCACTAGTTGTAGTGAGATGGTATCAATCGATCCTGGGGAGAATCACTGGAAGGGTTCCAGGGTGATAAAGACGACTGAATGTCAGTCGTAGGCATTGTCTTTACCCTCAGTAAAAGGGACGGTATGTTGGAAGAGTTCCAAGCTAGATACCGTGGCATACTAGACGATTAAGGATGGATACATCGCTACTTAAGATGCTACCAAGGAGGATGTTTGGGTGTAAATTGGTTCATGAGATGAACTACGTTCTAACCATTGTGAGACAATGGAATTGTGGCTTATGCCAAGGAACACCCGTCCCATCAGTGATCCAGACATATTCTAAGGCAGTATCACTTGATCATGGAGAAGGTTGATCTCCAGGGTGATCGAGGTTAGGAGAGCAGACTCAGAGGATAACACGGCGGATCCACTCACGAAGGCCTATTCCCAGAGAGAGATTTTTATGGGATGTTTGAGTATGAGATACTACAACCACTGCTCCAGATGGCCCTAGCAAGTGGGAGATTGTTAGTTATATGTGTGCCCTAGAGGCCATTACTATACATAGGATGTATATTGTAGTGGATGCTTGGACATATATAGGGAGGACTTTCTTGCTCGACATGATAGTATGCTATCTGGTTGCTCTTTACCTTAACGTGTACACTGATTGTCTCTCTGTTACATGTTGGTAAAGCCCTTAGGATGTGTACTTGACTACCTGGACTATGATGCAGATCATACTAGTGGGGACATGGTAGTCCATAAGTACATCCTTCAAGGTCCCTAGTCGTGGGTGTATCGTGACGGGGCATCGATATACCAGAGTAGACTAGCGTATACCTTCTCGACCCATACAGATGGGCGATGGATGATCCTATATCCATTGGTGTTTGTCATCAGAGATGATATACGGGTGCTCAGTGGAGACTAGGTACACTGGACGGACTCGCCGAGAACTCCCAGATGGTATTATACCTTACGTCAGATGGCAGTTCTCTGGTGACACTGGTACAGAGTAGTCTGTTGACCCGAGATCGTCATAGAGTCTTTTGTGGTTCCCACTGTGCTTTGATTTCCACCTTACCACGTCCATGAGGGCGTGCAAAACGGTGGCTTTTGGGTACAGTCCCGAATCACATGGAGGCAATGAGCGATAGGAGGGGATTCGTCTCTCCCGGTATAGGGAGTTGATGTTGCGCTGTGTTCGATTGGCTATAACCGGAAATCCCTGGCCAGGGTTGCTGAGATTTACTGGTAAGTGTTACCAGTTGTTTCTCGAATTGTTATAGACCTCATATCGACACGACTTATCGAGCTATTGGGGTCTGACGTTTACCACGCCTAGGCGAGATATGCGACATATCAGACGACGAGACCGGACTGTACGGTAAGTGTTACTGGTTGGATTCACAGGAGTGTGAGCGGGCTTGCTCGTCGATCTTCTGATCGTTCAATACCCGGGTGGCCGTTATGTTTAGCAGACCGCTTGCGGCTTGTGGGTGTTTGATATGATCATCACCTGCTGCCGGCATATTGACGAGGCTTTAGAGTCCTACACAGAGGTTTCCTGGCTCAAGCGAAACGAAATAGGAGCGCATATGAGATATGTGCGGAACCGAGAATAATGCATGTTTGTGATACCGTATTCTATCCTCACGATGTAGGGTTCCTAGGCACCTTAATGAGGTCACACAAGGTATCGAACATGCCATATTAAAATTTTAACGGTGCCGAGAGACCCGACTACGGATCGTTTGCTAGAATTCTAGGCGAAACTAAAAGCTAGTTAACACTTAACTATTGGGAATACGGAAATACAACCTTTGTAGATCCGGTGCACCACCTCCATAGCTCCGCAACGAGGTCCTCTCCGCTGTCCAAATCAAATCCGGGCTCTCTTGTCGGCTTCGTCGGAGAATGGGCAAGCTAGGTCGTCGATGTCCATGCCGAAGATGATCTACGTCGAGGCATCGCTAGATCAAGCTCACTACTTCACCAAGTCAAGAAACTTGTGAAGTAAACACACTCTACTACTTGGCAAGAGGTAGAGGATGAAGAAATAGGAAGTGGGTAGACTTTAGTTTTGGATTTCTCACTCTTTTCCAACAATCACCATTGATGGAGCTTGGTTTTCTTCACTTGAAGAATGAAGAAGAAGAAGAAGAATATTATGATAAGTTAAAAGAATAAGAAAAGAAAATGAATTCTTATCATCAAATTAACCATGGTCAAGTGTAGAGACTAAACTAGGGTTAGTGGGAATGGTTAGGTTTAAGGATGAGATAAGAATGGTTGACTTGAACAAAGCTTCATGAAGCTTCAACTAAAGAACAAAATTAGCCACCATTCTTTTCTCTTTTCTTTTATTCATTTATCAAAAATAAAAGGATAATTAAATAAGATAAATGAATAACAAATAATAAACCCTAACCATTTCATTAACCAAGGTTTAATACTTTACACTTAACCAAAATGGATGCATCATCAAACATGATACAAGCAAGTGCACAAAATCATATCACATATATAATACGCACACCCGAGTGAGAAAATCCATCTAAAGTGAACCAATACTAGTTAATGCAAAGTAATATATCAAATATATAATTATACATTAAATCATTAAATCAACACTTGATTCAATGATCCGGTCATGTCGCACACAACCGACTAGTATACAATGTATCGGCTTATCGAATCAACGCTTGAATTGATAACTAGGTTATATCGCATACAACCATTCGATACATTCATCGTGAGAATGGAATACGGTATCACATACTCGCATTATTCTCGGTCCCGCACATATCTCATATGCGCTCCTATTTCGTTTCGCTTGAGCCAGGAAACCTCTGTGTAGGACTCTAAAGACTCGTCAATACGCCGGCAGCGGATGATGATCATATCAAACACCCACAAGCCGCAAGCGGTCTGCTAAACGTAACGGCCACCCGGGTATTGAGCGATCTGAAGATCGACGAGCAAGCCCGCTCACACTCCAGTGAATCCGACCAGTAACACTACCGTACAGTCCGGTCTGATCGTCTGATATGTCGCATATCTTGCCTAGGGGTGGTATACGTCAGACCCCAATAGCTCGATAAGTCGTGTCGATATGAGGTCTATAACTGTTCGAGAAACTACTGGTAACACTTACCAGTAATTCTCAGCAACCCTGGCCAGGGATTTCCTGTTATAGCCAATCGAACACAGCGCAACATCAACCCCCTATACCGGGAGAGACGAATCCCCTCCTATCGCTCATTGCCTCCATGTGACTCGGGACTGTACCCAAAAACCACCATTTTGCACGCCCTCTTGGACGTGGTAAGATGGAAATCAAAGCATAGTGGGAACCACACGAGACTCTATGACGATCTCGGGTCAACAGACTACTCTGTACCAGTGTCACCAGAGAACTGCCATCTGACGTGAGGTATAATACCATCTGGGAGTTCTCGGCGAGTCCGTCCAGTGTACCCAGTCTCTACTGAGCACCCGTATATCATCTCCGATGTCAAACACCAATGGATATGGGATCATCCATCGCCCATCTGGATGGGTCGAGAAGGTACACGCTAGTCTACTCTGGTATATCGATGCCCCGTCTCGATACACCCATGACTAGGGACTTTGAAGGATGTACTTATGGACCACCATGTCCCCACTAGTATGATCCGCATCATAGTCCAGGTAGTCAAGTACAGATCCTAAGGGCTTTACCAACATGTAACAGAGAGACAATCAGCATACACGTTAAGGTAAAGGGTAACCAGATAGCATACTATCATGTCGAGCAAGAAAGTCCTCCCTTTATATGTCCCAGCATCCACTACAATATACATCCAATGTACAGTAATGGCCTCTAGAGCATACATATAACTAACAATCTCCCACTTGCACTAGGGCCATCTGTAGCAGTAGTTGTAGTATCTCATACTCAACCATCCCATAAAAGTCTCTCTCTGGGAATAGGCCTTTGTGAGTGGATCCGCTGTGTTGTCCTCTGAGTCTACTCTCCTAACCTCGATCTCCCTGGAGATCAACCATCTCCATGATCAGGCGATGCTGCCTTAGAATATGTCTGGATCACTGATGGGACCGGCGTTCCTCGGCATGAGCCACGACTCCATTGTCTCACAATGGTAGGAACATAGTTCATCTCATGAACCAATATACACCCAAACATCCTCTTTGGTAGTATCTTAAGTAGCGATGTATCCTGCCTTTATCGTCTAGTATGTCACGGTATCTAGGCTTGGAACTCTTCTAACATACCGTCCCTTTACTGAGGGTAAAGACAATGCCTGTGACTGACACTCAGTCGTCTTTATCACCCTGGAACACTTCCAGTGATTCTCCCCAGGATCGGTTGATACCGTCTCACTACAACTAGTGAGAATCCTAACATCCAATTAAGTCTATCTCATAGATCTAAAACTCAGGATTTAGGAGGTATCATTTTGATCCTATGTGGAGAATCCTTGTGATAACCGGAGATTGATCGAGCGTAGCATAGGAAACTCCTTCCCCATCAAGAGTATGTCATCCACGTACTTTACGAGGATTGTCACCATACTCCCTACTACCTTTTTGTTTATATAAGGTTCATCTACCATTTTGATGATGTCAAACTCTTTGACTAATTCATCAAAAACAGATGTTCCAACTCCGCGATGCCTGCTTTATCATATAAAACATCTTGTACACGTTTCCGCTGCTCCCACTGTTTACGAAGCCCTCTGGCTGTGTACTTACAGACGCACTCTTCTAAATCATCATTTAGAAAAGCAGTCATGGCACCCAACCGCCAGATATCGTAGTCATGGTATGTAGCCGTGGCAAGTAGGATCCGAATGGACTTAAGCATAGCTACTTGAAAAGGTTTCATCATTATCCACGCCTGGTCAATGACGAAAACCTTTAACAAGTCTAGCTTTGAAAGTCTCAACTTTTCCATGTACACCAAGTAATCTTCTCAAGATATACTTGCTCCTGATGGGGATTTAACCCTTCAGATATAGCAGCTAAAGTCCATATTTTGTTGGTGTATAAGGATTCCATCTCAGATCACTAAGCATCCAGCCATTCTTACAGAGTCTTACTCCTGATGGCCAGCTCGAAGCTAGTTGGGTCATCATCTCATGATGCAATCCTCGCTCCCACTGTCATAGAGAAACCGAAGTATCTTTCAGGTGGGTGAGGAACCCTACTAGATCGGCGGAGAGGCTGAGGTTCATCGGAATCTACTGAATCTTTTGGTTCTATCAAATCATCAGCTGCAGTCTGTATAGCTGGAACATTTCCAGTTCTACATAACTGACTTTGCCTCGAGCTTGTTCGGATTTTGCTTTTCAGACATAGGCCGGACAACCCCAAATCTTAACTAACTTAAGATATGGGCTCTTCCCTTTCCATATCACATATGAAATGGTAGGCAACTGATTTGATTCGAACCCTATTCAATAGGTATGCAACTTCTCAAGTGCATAACACCCAAAAGGAAACAGGTAACTCAGTAGTACTCATCATAGAGCACACCATATCAAATAGGGTGTGATTGCTCCTCCCCGATATACCATCGTGCTATGGTGTATACGGAGGATTAATGCCGAGAGAGAATCTCATTCTCCTTTAAAATAGTCCAGGATTTCCGTGCTCAAGTATTCTGCTCCTCGATCTCATCAAAGGACATAATACTTATACCCGTATTTTGGTTCTCTACTTCTAACTTATATTCTGTGAATATCATAAAAGGTTCGGACATGTGTTTTAACAGGAACATAGGTCTGAATCTTGAAAGATTATCAGAGAATGTAATGAAGTAAAAAGAACCGGTCTTGGCATGTGTAGACAGGGGACCTACATACATCAACATGTATCATCCCAAGAGTTCAGTAACTCTTTCTCTGTTTCCAATAAACGGAGCTATGGTCATCTTATCTTTGTGACATGACTGGCGAGTTTCACAAGATGTAAATTCAAACTGATTTAAATATGCATCTATATGTAACTCTAGCTAGTCGGGTCACATTGATCTGACCTAGTCTACAATACCTCAAGAAGGAATCGTTCAGTTCTGAACTTTTCCTCTTGTGTGTGTTCAGTATACTAAGAACTGTAGTTTGATTTAGAACATCAATGCTTTTAGATAACGTGCCTGAACCGATCAACTTTTAATATAGGAAATGTTCAAAACATTATCCATCAATACAAAATTATATCCTTTCTTTTCTAACAAAGAGAGTGATATGATTTGGTATATCAGGTTCGGTATCTAATAACATTCGTTCAGAATCAATGTATTTGGAATACAGGGTGACAGTGACCAACAGACTTGGCTGCAACTCTTGCCCCGTTTTCTGCCTCATGAAACTTATCACCCGTTCTCAGTTCTCTACCTGTCTGTAGCCCTATGTAACAGATTACATATCTGGGATCCTGATCTGGTATCAAATACCCAGGACGTAGAGGATACTGAGAAACAGTTCTTTGTAATGAACACACCCGAAGATGATGCATCATCATGCACTCTCTTCGTTTGGGCGGCACGGGAATTCTGGTAATCCCCAATTTCCTACTCTGTCTTATAACAATTATAAGTTGGAGCGGGACCAACGTTCCCCAGCTCAGTATAACAAGCGGGTTCGGTCAATAATCCGTATTATTATCTTGATTAAGGCGTGATATGGTCGCTACCAGGAGAGAGAGAGAAGAAAACACTCAGCGTGCGCTCTGGCAAGAATAGATTGGTTATTATTTTATCTAATCAGGATGGCTCCCACTGCTTTTTATCAAATCTTCCTTCAAACCCTAAAAGGAAAGACTAGCCGGGATTAATTACACACTACAAGTTCGCCGATCTTTCAGCCAGGCCAGTGTCGGTACTTTGAGGGAGGTCCCCCGTGCTTTCGCACGAACCTAATTAATGTAAACCTCGTTTTCCCAGAGGCGTAACCCCATTGACACCTTTCTAGACACCTACTTGATCGGCTAATTGTAATGTATAAAACTCTCCCAGGAGTAACTCTTACTCGCAGCGGGTATCGGGATCCAACTATCTCATAGAAGGTATGCAATCTCATTGCAAATTTCAACACTTGAAATTCCCGATAATATTTTGCCCCTAGTGTACCATGACCTTGATAGAGGTCAACAAATCATAGTGCACTAGTCAAGTTCAACCCGTCATTTCTTGATTGAATCAAACCCACCCGCACGACCCTTGACAGAGGTCAACAAGGTCGCACGACTACCCTAATCCAATCACATCACATGCTTTGCAGATAATTACTAGTTAGCTACCGCACACTACGCCTTGACAGAGGTCAACAAACGCAGCACGAATACTAAATAGTCTTTATCTGAAATGACGGAGGGCTACGCAGGTTTTCATAAAACCATGAGCGTATTGAACTTGATATCGTTGTAGAATCAAATGAAGTTTTGAAATGGAGTGATTTTGAGGCTTTTCTAGTTTTGCTAAAGGAGTCACTCCCGGCGAAGGGATCTCGGTCCTTTCCTCGTCGAATGAGGTGCGGGATATATCATATATATCACTGTGCAAAGCAAAAACTCTTAAAAGCAATCAAAACCAAACCGAGTGTGTAGCATCTGCCAGTTATTGCTAAAGGAGTCACTCCCGGTGAAGGGATCTCTGTCCTTTCCTCATCGAATAAGGTGCTGGATATATCACATATACCACTGTGCAAAGCAAGAACTGTAGCTACCTGTTTTATTTTGAAATTCAATTCTACAACATCTTAGGTTTCTTTTATTTTCATTAATCACATTAATGAAGTCCCATCATTTAAGTACCTAATCATCACAGATAAATACGACGTACACTTATGCCATCCACATTCGCCTCGATGTCCCCTCGTGCACCGTTAGGTTAGGTAACTAACGGCAGAGCAGGGCAGGGCTAGCGCGGGTGTAAAACATAAGTAACGTCTATATAATATATCATATATACTATATACTGTATCTATCACAGAACATCTCATGATCACATCACAGATATCGCAGCAGAAGAATCATATGAAATATTGGATATACTAGGACGTCCGTGTTTTCAATACGAGCCAGTATAAAATACGGATTCCACGGTCGTGATGAATAGCCAAACCCACACCCCTAGACCCCTACGAGAGCGGCAAGCAACCCTACCAATTCTAGAGTTAGGAGACCCGGACTCGACTCCTCGAGTTGGTCTCCTACTGGACTCCAGAACCCGGTTACTTGTGCCCTCCTCCTTGGGTCTATCCTAGTGCGGAAAAGTAAATAATATACAACAGGTGACAACTTCCGCAACCTGGAAGCGCCCCAAGAAAAGAATATTACATACAAGTTTTTACATGAATGAAAATGAAAAACACTCATCTCACATAAAAACCCCCGGCTATTCGAACACGACGATCCAATATAACATATCCAGCAACACATAACATCACATGTCATCAACGTAAGTAAGTATGCATACCCCAATTGTCGTTGTCGTATAGCAACGAAACCGGTGATATGAACATACTACACTTACGGTCACAGAAAAGAAAGTGTAAAACTACAACAATTGGAATCCGCAACTACTTTAGACATCGCATGCCTAACAGATATAAATCTCGCATTTTAGTCTCATTATCGAAAACTCTTTTCAATATCATATGGGACTAAACTGCTAGATTTATAACATTCATCCAGTTATCACATAACTGTTTGTGAATTCCAATTATTGTATCCAATCCCAGATAAATAGAATATATTAAACTTTCCGATCGAACATTCGAACACCCAAGTTTTCCCGACACCGATCAACACATGAAATAGGTTCAAAGACATTCACTTCATACCTCAGTACCAACGGTCCAGCCGTAGAAGGGTCAAGCCAACGCCTCACATGTGGCACGCCGTACTGCCCCAAACCCGAAGGTTCAAAGGGCAGTTCAAGACGGTCACATAATCGAGTTAAGGTTTGTGTCTTCTAGAGGGACCATCGCGTTACTTGCACTACTCAGAACGTCTTTTAACCACAGAAAAATCCAACACTTGGAATTATTCCGGCAGGGGAAAACCTGGGTATTTGTATCCGGTCGAATTCTTTAACATATTCTACAGTTATCTGGAAAAACACTTAGACAAAGTTTGATATTCCGATCGAATTCATCGATTCCCAATATAACTCCAAAGCACTCAACCCTTAAATAAATTTAAAATTACCCAGAAAACTCACCAGAATTTATCAGGTATTACTGTGCAAAAATAGTGGGATGATGTCACCATGTGGCCGCGGAAGAGCGGCAGAAGGCATGCTTCTGCCGCGCTTCAGCGGCACAATGAACAGTTCAGGGAATCGTTTTACACAGTAATGCTTAGAATTCTATGCTGAATTTTTTAGACATTTTTAATATCAAAAATTCCCAGATTTATGAAAATGTCCAGAGAGCTCTAAAATTCTAGGGTTTCGGGTTGTTTCGGACTTCAAACTCCGTCTAGATTTCGCCTAAGGCTCTAGCTAGGCTCTGATACCACTGTAGGGTTCCTAGGAACCTTAATAAGGTCACACAAGGCATCGAACATGCCATATTAAAATTTTAACGGTGCCGAGAGACCCGACTACGGATCGTTTGCTAGAATTCTAGGCGAAACTAAAAGCTAGTTAACACTTAACTATTGGGAATACGGAAATACAACCTTTGTAGATCCGGTGCACCACCTCCATAGCTCCGCAACGAGGTCCTCTCCGCTGTCCAAATCAAATCCGGGCTCTCGTGTCGGCTTTGTCGGAGAATGGGCAAGCTAGGTCGTCGATGTCCATGCCGAAGATGATCTACGTCGAGGCATCGCTAGATCAAGCTCACTACTTCACCAAGTCAAGAAACTTGTGAAGTAAACACACTCTACTACTTGGCAAGAGGTAGAGGATGAAGAAATAGGAAGTGGGTAGACTTTAGTTTTGGATTTCTCACTCTTTTCCAACAATCACCATTGATGGAGCTTGGTTTTCTTCACTTGAAGAATGAAGAAGAAGAAGAAGAATATTATGATAAGTTAAAAGAATAAGAAAAGAAAATGAATTCTTATCATCAAATTAACCATGGTCAAGTGTAGAGACTAAACTAGGGTTAGTGGGAATGGTTAGGTTTAAGGATGAGATAAGAATGGTTGACTTGAACAAAGCTTCATGAAGCTTCAACTAAAGAACAAAATTAGCCACCATTCTTTTCTCTTTTCTTTTATTCATTTATCAAAAATAAAAGGATAATTAAATAAGATAAATGAATAACAAATAATAAACCCTAACCATTTCATTAACCAAGGTTTAATACTTTACACTTAACCAAAAAGGATGCATCATCAAACATGATACAAGCAAGTGCACAAAATCATATCACATATATAATGCGCACACCCGAGTGAGAAAATCCATCTAAAGTGAACCAATACTAGTTAATGCAAAGTAATATATCAAATATATAATTATACATTAAATCATTAAATCAACACTTGATTCAATGATCCGGTCATGTCGCACACAACCGACTAGTATACAATGTATCGGCTTATCGAATCAACGCTTGAATTGATAACTAGGTTATATCGCATACAACCATTCGATACATTCATCGCGAGAATGGAATACGGTATCACATACTCGCATTATTCTCGGTCCCGCACATATCTTATATGCGCTCCTATTTCGTTTCGCTTGAGCCAGGAAACCTCTGTGTAGGACTCTAAAGACTCGTCAATACGCCGGCAGCGGATGATGATCATATCAAACACCCACAAGCCGCAAGCGGTCTGCTAAACGTAACGGCCACCCGGGTATTGAGCGATCTAAAGATCGACGAGCAAGCCCGCTCACACTCCAGTGAATCCGACCAGTAACACTACCGTACAGTCCGGTCTGATCGTCTGATATGTCGCATATCTTGCCTAGGGGTGGTATACGTCAGACCCCAATAGCTCGATAAGTCGTGTCGATATGAGGTCTATAACTGTTCGAGAAACTACTGGTAACACTTACCAGTAATTATCAGCAACCCTGGCCAGGGATTTCCTGTTATAGCCAATCGAACACAGCGCAACATCAACCCCCTATACCGGGAGAGACGAATCCCCTCCTATCGCTCATTGCCTCCATGTGACTCGGGACTGTACCCAAAAACCACCGTTTTGCACGCCCTCTTGGACGTGGTAAGATGGAAATCAAAGCACAGTGGGAACCACACGAGACTCTATGACGATCTCGGGTCAACAGACTACTCTGTACCAGTGTCACCAGAGAACTGCCATCTGACGTGAGGTATAATACCATCTGGGAGTTCTCGACGAGTCCGTCCAGTGTACCCAGTCTCTACTGAGCACCCGTATATCATCTCCGATGTCAAACACCAATGGATATGGGATCATCCATCGCCCATCTGTATGGGTCGAGAAGGTACACGCTAGTCTACTCTGGTATATCGATGCCCCGTCTCGATACACCCACGACTAGGGACTTTGAAGGATGTACTTATGGACTACCATGTCCCCACTAGTATGATCCGCATCATAGTCCAGGTAGTCAAGTACAGATCCTAAGGGCTTTACCAACATGTAACAGAGAGACAATCAGCATACACGTTAAGGTAAAGGGTAACCACATAGCATACTATCATGTCGAGCAAGAAAGTCCTCCCTATATATGTCCCAGCATCCACTACAATATACATCCAATGTACAGTAATGGCCTCTAGGGCATACATATAACTAACACACGATGAATGTATCGAATGGTTGCATGCGATATAACCTAGTATTCGAATCAAGGATTGATTCGATAAGCCGATACATTGAATATTAGTCGGTTATATGCGATATGACCGGGTCGTTAAATCAAGTGTTGATTTAATGATTTAATGCATAATTATATATTTGATATATTACTTTGCATTAACTAGTATTGGTTCACTTTAAATGGATTTTCTCACTTGTAGTTCACAAGTTGTATATGTGATATACTTTTGTGCACTTGATTGTATCATGTTTGATGATACATGCTTACTTGGTTAAGTGTAAAGAATTAAACCATGGTTAAACTAATGATTAGGGTTTTGTTTATCCATTACTTATTTATTCATTTATTTATTTATTTTGAAAAGATAAGAAATGAAATGGTTGCAAGTTTTGTTTTTTTTTCTTTGAAGCTTCTTGAAGCTTTGACTAATGTGACCATTTTGTCTCATACTTAACCCTAACCATTCCTCTTAACCTTAGTAAATTCTCTACACCTAACCAAGGTTAGAAAAAAATAAGTGTTGATTTTATTTTCTAATTTTAACAACACTCATCATATCTTATCTTCATCTTCTTCATCTTCAACATGAAGAAAACCTAGCTACCATCAATGGCAACTAGTGAAAATGAGTGAGAAATCCAATTCTAAAGTGAACCCACTTCCTATTTCTTCATCCTCTACCTCTTGCCAAGTAGTATAAGGCGTTTTCTTCACAAGTTTCTTGACTTGGTGAAGTTGGAGCTTGATCTAGTGATGCCTCGACGTAGATTATCTTCGGCATCGAAGCCGACGACCAAGCCCGCCGATTTCTCCGATGAAGCCGACGCTAGAGCCCGGGATTCGATTTGGACAGCAAGGAGACTTCATCAAGGAGCTATGGAGGTGGTGGACCGGATCTACAAAGGTTGTATTTCCGTTCCCTTAGTTAAGTTGTTAACTTGTTGCTTGTTTCGCCTAAAATTCTAGTTAACGATCCGTATTAGGGTTTCTCGGCACTTGTAAAAATTTTAAATTGGCATGGTTGATGCCTTGTGAGACCTCATTAGTGTGCCTAGGAACCCTACAGATACTACTGGAATACCTACCAGTAAATCTCCTGCCTCGGCCGAGGGCTTTGTGTAATGGCTCTCCTAGACACAGCGCGATCTCACCCTCAATACCGGGAGAGACGAACCCCTGCAGATCCGCTCACTGCCTCCATGCGGCTCGGGAATGTACCCAACTAAAACCTGTTTGCACGACTCCTTTGAGCCGTGGTAGGGTAGTAATCAAAGCACAGTGGGAACTCACACGAGACAAATGACGATCTCAGGTCGATGAACTAACCTGTACACATGTCACCAGGGAACTGCTATCTGACGTCTGGTATAATCCCAACTAGCATGTTCCCGGCGAGTCCTGTCCGGTGTACTCATAACCCAATGAGCACCTGTATACATCTTAGGTGAACCAACTGACACCAGTGGCTTGTGAGACCGGCCACCGCCCTTCGTCGGGGTCTCGACTGTATACACTAGTCTACTAATGGAGTATCGATGCCCAGTCTCGAAACTCCCATAACTAGGGACCTTTTAAGGATGTGCTTATAGACTCTAGCTCTCACGTATATGATCGCCCTCATACTGCTGGTAGTCAAGCAAGAATCCTAGGGGCTCTATCAACGTGTAATAGCAACTCGTAAGGTCACCTAAAGCAGTACACGATGATAAAGATAAACCAGATAGCATACTATCCTCTCGAGTAAGACTGTCCTACCAGGATAGGGCCTCCCTCAATCATTACAATCACATGCCTGTGATCCAATAATTGACTCTGAGGGCACTATCTCCAACAATCTCCCACTTGTACTCAAGGCTAATTATTGCGATGACGCATACTCACAGCCCGTGTGATACCGAACACCCAACTCCTCTACTAGTCAGTCTCACAAAGCTCGTTTGCGAAACTATTGCATTCTAGGAATAGCCTCAGTGAGTGGATCCGCTGTGATATTTCTTTCTATATCTCTCTATATCTCAAGTTCGCGGAGAAAGCCATCTCCCGAAATGAGCAATACCTGTCTGGGAATGTCTGGATGTCTGATGGGACCTAGCTCATAAATGAACTCCAAATCCAAACTTCTTAGACTGTATCGACAACTGAACTTAATCAGTATCCTGCGCCATGACTTTCCTTCAGTATCCACCTGGACCACCTGTCCAAAATACTGCCCCTCTTCAGAGGGAAAACTATAACTCTGACAGCTACTCTGCCATCCAGGTCACCTTGGAAGCCTGGAATGATAACCGTCTCCTAAAGGAGGCTGCCGTTATCAAATCCCTAGAACATTCACTTATGTTCTAAAGCTGCTTCCGATTTCTCCAGGATTGGATTAATATCAACTTATTGCATCTCCTGCAAGAACAACATCTGGTGTGGTACTTGACATCTCATGATTGACTCAATTGCCTAAGCAAGTGATCTGCCAACCATACGCATCCCTCTCCCCTTTAGTCCGTAAGACACCTTAAGAGGGGGTGACTCCATCACCTGCAGGTATACTACCGTGCCAGGAGTCGTCCATTCTAAATACTTATAGAATGCTGTCTATGTACCCAGATTGGGAAACCACCCAAATTTAGATCTAAAACCATAGATCTAGTAACCAGAATGTCTGATATAATATCCACGTCCTATGTGGAGAAACTACTGTGTGACGACCAAAGTATAATCGATCGTAGTATAGGAACTTTACTTCCTACTCTGTGTATGTCATCAAATACCAGGACATCACACCCTACTAACTTCTTAACAGATCCATCCCCTATTCTGATGAAGTCAAACCTATGACCGTCACATCAGAAATAGATGATCTATCTCCGTTATATCTGCTTAAGTCTATAAATAGACATAAGCCTCTTGCCCACTGTGCTTCCATTGCTCCCACTGACTACGACAACCCTCTGGCAGAGTCATATAGACGTACACTTCTAAAGCCAGTATAGAATGACGCTATACTCATCCTCCTGCCGGGTCTCACAGTCTGGAACAACAGCAATGGCAAGTCTGGGTAAACAAGAACCTCCCTGCCACCGTCCTTGAGCATACCAAAGTACCTCTCGAGTGCCTGAGATTACCCACTTTATCTGTGGAGTGGCCAATGGAATGTCAAGTCAGATTGAATCTTTAGGTTCTTATCAAATCTTCAGTAATCGTTTGCGGTTCTGGAATCACTTCCAGTTCTACCATACTCCCACTACCGTTTTTCTGAAAAAATCCATTTCTTTTAAAAATGTGGCGAGTCAAGAACAATATCACTATTGATCTTCCAGATGGTAGAAAGTCAACCCTCGTCATAGCCCGGGTCAACCCACAAACAGCCATTACAGAAACGTGCCTTGAGTTATCCAGAGTCTGGTTTTAAGCATAAGCCGGACAACTCCTCGTACCTTAACATCGTTAAGATATGAACTGTTCTATATCCAATACAGAAACAGAGGCACTGATTTAATTGAACCAGATTCAAATCATGCAGCTGTCTCCAGTGCATGTCAACTAAATGGAAGAGAGGCCGATCAACATTACTCAACTTAGGAGTACTTCCAATTATGAGTAACCTGAAAGAGAAGCTAGTTCTCTTAATCATTACTATCAACTGAATACCATCCACAAGTATCTACATCTTCGATCACCTTGAAGAATCCCGATACTTGAAATATCTGGTTCTCTACTTTATTCTCATACCTATAACTTCTCAAAACTCAGATCCTGTGTTTGTACGAAACACATGTCTAAACCCAGAGAAGTCATAAGTAAACTGAATATAGTACGAGGACCATCCCCTCTGTCCTAATGGACACTGGACAATATACAATACTCTGTATAAGTCCCCTGAGTCTGATAACTCATTCACTGTGTGTCGTAGGTTGAAAACTGTACTTATGGTTAAGAAGAATTAAACCGCTGTTCAATGCTCCTTACCTAACCATCCACTGATATAGGTAAATGTTATAGACATAATTTCAAAAAGGTATATCTCACTCTATAAAAATAGACGTACAGATATATCAATTTGAAATTGGTGCATAACAACGGATATTCAAAATCAAATATTTGCCGTCCGGCAAACAACCCAGGTGACTTCCTCAAATATCACCAATTACAACGAATCCCGATATAATGAGGATGATCACCTAATTCCCAATAACTTACTCCCACTCATCATCTGGAAAACCATACAGATGTGAGAATCAAACCTGGTAAACACATACGCTGGAGCAAGTGTCTAATTGAGAAATCAGTTTTCTTTTAACAGTATACAGTGAAACTGAAACATTGAAATGTTTCCATGGGGTATCCCGGTATTCCTAGTAATGCCTCTTCCATTATCCAGATTCACAACTATAACCGTATAATTCTTTGCCACCTCTCTAAATCCCTTTATATGTCTTTAGTCATTACCTTCTGCACACCCCTTTAGGCCAAATGGTTTTCTTCCTTCCCTACCGTTCGGCACCAGCCTATGGTTTGGAAGAAGACTATCCAATAAGCGTAATGGGTGTATTGTCCTAATTCTAGGAATACTCGCAATGCGAGAGAAGGTGAAGATAAAAGACAACCGAATAAACCTTATTCCTATTTCTCCTGAACCAGGATCCATCCCCGAACTGGAACAAGTTCTTTTCGAGTTCGTATATAACCATACGATGGATTATCCAATAAACTTGGGATCTTCGTAGTGATATGGAGTGTCCTGGAGAAATAGAAAGGTGATTTAGGATTGGCGAAGAAATACTTGGTTTGGTCATGAATAGCAGTCGCAATTTTCTTTGCCCTCTTACTAATCCCTTTCTTTGTCTTAACTTAATACCTTCTGTACACCATTTAGGCTAATTGGTTTTCTTCATTCCCTACCGTTCGGCACCTGCCTATGGTTTGGAAGAAGACTATCCAATTTGCATAATAGGTGTACTATCTCCTAAACCAAGGAGTACTCGCAACCTGAGAGAAGGTAAAAGGAAAAGACAACTGAATAGTCCTATTCGTTTTCTCCAGAACCAGAAACCATCCTCGAATAAATTCCTTCGACTTCGTATATAACTATACGATGGTTTTGTCCAATGGAAGTGGACGTTCGTAGTAATACGGGGTGTCCTGGAGAAAAGGGTAAAAGTAGGAGTGGCAATGAGGTTTGCAACTCTGACAATCCAAAAGCCAGTGTTTAAGAAGGTTCGGTTAACTTGGTCACTGAGTCATAGTGTAGGGTCGGGTCAATGGTCGCTGCCAAAGAGAGAGGGAAAAGAAACACTCAGCATGCACTCTAACCTAGATCAGAATGGTTATCACTTTATCTAATCTGGAAACCTCCCACTGTAACGTCAAATTCTTCCCCAAACCTGAAAGAAGAATTAGCCGGGATCACCCGAGGAGTAAACCAACTCATCAGTGGGAATCGGGATCCAACTATCATCGCATGACAACGTGACGGAATCCACTCACGTCACCACACTCCAGAAGGTATGCGCATGCCTGGCAAGTTTCAGTTTCTTTAGAAACTCCCGTTGTGATTTTTACCCCTAGGACCCAAGTGACCTTGACACAGTCAACAAATCAAAGAGTCCTAGTCAAGTTCAACCCGTCATTATTCTGGATTGCATTAAACCCACCCGTACAAGCCCTTGACACAGTCAACAAGGCCGCATGACTGGCCTAACCAATCTCTTTAATATGCTACAAACAAACACTACTTAGCTACCGCACACTACGCCTTGACACAGTCAACAAAAGCATCACGAATACTAAGTAATACTTGTAAGAAATGACGGAGGGCTACGTCTAGTTTTTGGCGAAAAACTTTTAACGTAATGAACTTGATATCGTTGAAGGAACTGCATAGTTTTTTATAAAAATATAGTGGCGAAAACCCTTTGCTAAAGAGGTCACTCCCGGTGAAGGGATCTCGGCTCTTTCCCCGTAGAATGAGGTGCAGGATATTCCAACTGAATACCACGATGCAAAGCAAAAGGCAATCGGCTATAGTGAAGTTATTGCCCTGACGCAAACTTCTGTCCAAGGGGTCACTCCCTGTGAAGGGTTCTCGGCCCTTGCCTCGTCGACTGAGGAGCAGGATATTCCAACTGAATACCACGATGCAAAACAAAAGTGAACGTCCTTGCAATAACAGCTTTTTGGATAAAGTGTTCCAACAACATCAGAATAGGTTTGTTTATCTTGCATTGATCCGAATCAACACAGTCCCGTCAATTGATCACACCACAAAGAACGAAAATAATGATGTACGTATATGCCATCCGCATTCGCCACTAGGTCCCGTTATCACCCGTTAGGTTACTTAACTAACGACAGAGCGGGGACTGGACTAGCGCGGATGCAAAACATATACAACATCTACTAGTATATATATCAATATATAATATTTCGCTCAAGGCGTGATAAAAAATGCAACATCACAGAAATGTAACCAGCATCACAGAACAATATAGATATCTGGGATCCCCGGGTTTCATAGAGCCGCTGCTGAAACCCGACATTCCCCTGGTCGTGTGGATAGCCTGTGCAATGAAAATCCTAGACCCCTACGGGCGCGGCAAGTTACCCGCCAAAACCTGAAGCGAGGCAGCCCCCTTCAGCAACGTGAATGGACCACCCAGCACTTCACGGAATCCGGTAACTTGGGCACCCCTCCTTGGGCCAACCAGTACCCCCTACGTGTGCGGCGAATAGCCCTGCCAATTCTAGAGTAAAGCCCCCTCCGTCTCAATGCCATGAGATGCAGGCTCGTTGCCCTCTAGAACCCGGCTATCCGTGCACCCTTCCGCGGGGTAATCCTAGTACAGAAAGTAAAATATACATACAACGGGTACATCGACCGCAACTTGGTCGTGCCCCAAAAGAATAATACAAGCAGGCAGTGACGGCAGTCCACATGTCGGACGCTCGCCCCGCAATATCAAATGTACATATATAAACAAAACTGTACTACCACTGCAACCAGGCTATCCCCACGACCGATCCGCAAGAACACAGCACAACATAGAACATCAACGTGAATGTCACGTTCGCAAATCCGTCTAAAAGGGCTATAGCAGATAGACTGGATTTACCGATCGAGTGACATTCACGGTCGCAGATATAATGTAAATACTGTGAACTAGCGTGTTTAAAATATCCGATCGCAAAAATTTTATCAAGTGGGCCCCCAAGCATTACTGTAGCACATAAAGAAAATCTGGGCCCAAAAAGAATATACCAAAACCCCAATTTCCAGCCCAAAAGCCCACTGCAAAAATTTGGTGCGTTGACAAGTCAAAAGCGCGGCGGAACCGCGGCCAAAGCATGGGTTTGGCCGCGGTTCCGCGGGGGTTTGGTGAGATCTTGTGACCAAATTTTCACAGATTGCTTGTATTTCCATGCACAGTATTCTTTAACACCCTGAAAAATTTTTGGAGCCAAAAAAATTTCGACAGAAACTGTGTATTTGAAAACGCGGGTTTTCGGAGTTTTGTTCGATCGAAGATGTAAACACACTAGAACAAGCTAGGCAAGGTTAATGGCGTGGCTCTGATACCATGTTGCGCCACGGCAGCGCCCCGGCCGTCTACTCGAGGCCAAAATGCGGAATCAAAAATTTTCTTAACTTTAAACCGGCGCTACCGCGGACAATAAACCCGGATCGTAACCATTAACCTAATCCTAGCTAACAAGAGAAGGGGTGAGGGATATACCGAGCGATCCGTGTCCTTCGGTCTTCGTCTCCACTCCGATCTCCCGCGGAATCTCCGTCCGTCACCTCTTCGTCGGAAAGGGCACCACGTAGCCGGATTCTTTTACGGGCTCCCACCTCTGGACCGAGACAACTCGGGCACGAAGTTCGCTAGCTGACGCGTCCAAGGGTACTGTAGGTTGCAGTGTAGAACCTTGTCTCTTGGGGTTTATGAAGTTGCCTTTGGATGATGGAAGAATCAAAGAACTTTGGAGAGGGGTTTTATGATTTTGGAGCATGCAAATGAGATGATCTAATTTCCCTCATCAAAAATGAAAACCTCTCTCCTTCCACTCCAAAAGTGGCCGGCCCCTCATAATCAAAATGGTGGAGGAATGAACAAAAACATCAAGGGAGGTGAGTGTAGGAAAAGTAGAAAGGTGACCATATCAAAAGGTTATGATAACAAGGTCAAATCCAAATCAAGATCAACTCTAATCACAAAGAAATGATGTATAAGGCATCTCATGATGAAAGAAGCCACAAATGCAAGAAACCCCCTCCAAAATAAGTTATTTGCAAACTTGCAAATAACCCCCCTCCATCGAAAAGTCCAGCCGGGAAGGAACAAAGGAAAACCGGCCGGAACGGAATGCAAACTGGCAACTTCAGAAAACTGATCCCGTAATAAATTACAGGAAAAACCCCGCGAATGCATATACATGACCGCATTTGTATTCCCACTGAATACAAATGCAAAGAGACAAAATCTACACTGTCTAATACTAGGATCCGGTTTAAACCAAAGCCGGCTAGTAGAATCCGTCCGATCACGATCCGTGCAATACCGCACGTATCTGATCGAACCCTGCCATATCTCTATACGGCCTCTACAGCGTTTTGCCCGAAACTTGAGTAACTGTGTGTGGTGGACTCTAAAGACTCGTCAATACTATGGCTGTGGATTTAACCACTAGCACGTCAGAGGTATTAGCCATACTTGACGGGACACCAGCTATTGACAAAAAGGGACGTCGATGAGCGAACTCATTCTGACACCCTACTGAGCCTGTCAGTGACAATATCCGTACAGTCCGGTCCGTTCGTCTATGAGCATCACATGGCGGGACTAGGGGGTTGGTAAAAGTCAGACCCCCAAAAACGGTACAAGTCGTGTCGGAGTGTAGCCCAGAACACCCTGAGATACTACTGGAATACCTACCAGTAAATCTCCTGCCTCGGCCGAGGGCTTTGTGTAATGGCTCTCCTAGACACAGCACGACCTCACCCCAATACCGGGAAAGACGAACACCTGCAGATCCGCTCACTGCCTCCATGTGGCTCAGGACTGTACCCAACTAAAACCTGTTTGCACGACTCCTTTGAGCCGTGGTAGGGTAGTAATCAAAGCACAGTGGGAACTCACACGAGACAAATGACGATCTCAGGTCGATGAACTAACCTGTACACATGTCACCAGGGAACTGCTATCTGACGTCTGGTATAATCCCAACTAGCATGTTCCCGGTGAGTCCTGTCCGGTGTACTCATAACCCAATGAGCACCTGTATACATCTTAGGTGAACCAACTGACACCAGTGGCTTGTGAGACCGGCCACCGCCCCTCGTCGGGGTCTCGACTATATACACTAGTCTACTAATGGAGTATCGATGCCCAGTCTCGAAACTCCCACAACTAGGGACCTTTTAAGGATGTGCTTATAGACTCCAGCTCTCACGTATATGATCGCTCTCATACTGCTGGTAGTCAAGCAAGAATCCTAGGGGCTCTATCAACGTGTAATAGCGACTCGTAAGGTCACCTAAAGCAGTACACGATGATAAAGATAAACCAGATAGCATACTATCTTCTCGAGTAAGACTGTCCTACCGGGATAGGTCCTCCCTCAATCATTACAATCATGTGCCTGTGATCCAATAATTGACTCTGAGGGCACTATCTCCAACAATTATTCCATCAAATTCTCGTCCAAGATTCGCTTCAATTGCTTAACGATTAGTGTTTGAATTTTGTGAGGGAATCTGGAATCATTGTACTGAGGAAATCAAGATTTAGAGGAGTTTTACAGAATACAAAGAAGTACAGGGACTACAGGAAAATTTCCAAACCCTAGTTCCCCCAGAGCACCGCGGCTATTGTGAGGTTTTGCGGCGGAACTGCCGCCGTTTAGGGCTTGGACTGTTCCAAAATTCTCAGGTCTGCTCTATGTGTTTCCTTATTCTCTCTGATCGTGTCCAATAATCAATTTCTTGCAGGATTCTTTGCAAAATTCAGCGCCGCTAAAAAAATAAATTTGTTGCGATTCTTGAAATTGGTTGTTTGCATATTTTAATACGGAAATTAAGGGGAAAAGACCAAATTCAAATTAGGTAGGATTTCATTACCCTTCCTAAGCCCCGGAAATCACAAACTTGCATCCGCATCACCCTTATTAATTAAAAAATATCTAGACATGACTCTAAGGACCGTCGCGCTCACTTAGGACAGAAGGAGGTCGTGGGTAATCTATTGCTTATCCGCGTTTCTTTTGTGGTGTCTAAGGCAAGTGTGTCTAAGGCAAGTGGTTACTAAATTAGGCCCACTACTTACATAGTGGAGAACCTCCCACTTACCTGGTCACAGGAGGGACAAAGAGGCAATAAAGGATTGATCCTGCGATTTGTCGTCTGGCAGTTAGGAGCGGTCTAGAGACTTGACCTAGGTGACCATTAGATATAGGGTTGCTTGTGCATGTTTGTATAAATTTTCAAAAATCCGTTCTTTTTCAAAACAAACCAATTATTTCCCCCCTTTTTACCCTTTTTCCCCTCTTCTCTTCTTACAATGGGTGACCCGAACAGAAAAACTCTTGCCGAGATTTTTTGTCCACAACCAGATATTAAATGTTTTCGTAATCCCTTCGGTATACCGTCCGGCTCTTCCATGTCCTTAAGAGATCATATAGAATAAGCGGGAAGAAACAGTTGGCTACCTCAGTCTAGGTCCAATCAACCGTATCCCAATTCCATATCCGTTCCAGTTGATACTCTGAGTGAGGAAGCCCCTAGACGAATGTCCATTGCTGAGCATATAGCTAGGGCTAGAAGCCAAAGTTTCAATCCGAACCAATATCAACCGTACCCTAATTCTACACCTGTTTCAGTTGATACCCGAGTGAGGATGCCCCAGACGCATTTCCATTGCTGAGCATATAGCTAGGGCTAGAGGCCAAAGTTTCAACCCGGACCAATATCAACCATCACCACCACTGTCTAAAGAAGAGTTTGATAGGCAATTTGTAGCATGTATGATGTCCAATAGCCAACCGACGAACCAGTATCAAAATTCTTCTTATCACAATGTTGACCCTACTCCTGCCCAATTTTCACAACCATTCTGTTCCTATCAATCAAATCCGACCTTTTCACTTTCTCTAGACAGTCCTTCTAATCAGTCATTTGGGAGTTTTAATCTTCCACAGGAATTTCATTCTTATACTGAAACCTCTTATCGACCCAAGTCTACTCTTGAGCAGACATTAGAAAAAAATTTGGAAATGTCGAACCAAATGACAGAGTGGATGCAAGCAAATAATTTCAAACCAGCCCAAAAATTTTCACTATATAATTCAGGCATGGGACAAAATGAGAATTTGGGTGGTGAGAGAGAGCTGTACACCTTTCCTAATCAAACATTCCCTTTCCAAACTGAAATCCACAACTCCAGTTTCACAGATTCATCGAGTGCAACAAAGTATTCACCAATTGACGATAGAATGTATGACAAGTTGTGTAATAATGCAATGTTTGATTTACCCAACTGTGAAGGGTCCATTTCAAGTGAAACCATGCCAAATCCTTATGATCTCTACACCTCCACCCTTGAACCAGAACTGGTTGAAAACCATACTTTTGATGAGGTGTTTGAGAATTTTAACCTTCATTTGAATGAGGTGATTGATGTTGGGGATATATTCATTGATGAACCCGAAATTTTGGATGATTTTTTCCCACCAATTCATCAGATCCTTTCACTTCCTTGTCGCCATCATCTTGAGCCTTTAATTCTTCCCGAAACCCAAATACGTCTTAAAGTTGTTGATATTCGTATACCCGAAGAGCAAACCGAAACACAGCCTTCATCTCCCACATCTGGTTTAGCAACACTCGACAAATCGATACGTTTACCCATTTCATCTTCTACTCTCTCTGGTTCTTATTCTGTCCCTGAAATGATAGTGAGTGTTGATGAATCACAATCCGACAGTGCAAGTTCGACAATCTCAGAAAGCCAACTTGATTTGGATATTTTTGAAAATGAGGTAGATGAGTTTTTCATCTCCACATATTTTGACAAATCAAGTATGGTAAAATCTGGCACAAAATTTTTTGACAGCAAAATGTTTGATCACATCATTGATGAAAGTTTTGAAGAACTTTTTGCTGACGAACTTGAATTTTTAAACAATACGGATTTTGTGATTGATCAACCTCATCCTATAGAAGTTGAACCGCCACCATTCCTTCTTCCTAATCATTCGCATTCATCCTCATTCTTTCTTCTCTCTAATTTAAAATTCAAACCCTTTCCAGACCACCTCTTATTCCTTCCCCACTTTTTCTTGACTCAATACAACACATTCTTCCACCAACCTATACGCTTTACTGATAAAATCTTTGAATGGTTGGTATTAACTTTTGGTCTTTGTAAAGTCTTACTTTGACCAAATAACTCACCCCCTCTTAAAATGCTTCATATTGTCTAACTCATGTTTGAGGGGGGGTGTATTTTTGGCTCTTGAAATAACTGTTGTCCTCAATATTTAGAGCCAAAAATAAGTTTGGGGGAGGATTTTCACTTTAACATATTTTGCCCCCGTTAATAAACGTCCTCCCAAGCTTACAGGTTCTTTGATGTTTAGCAGATAGCAACAGCGAGAACACTGTTGAAAACAAGTTTGGGGGAGGTTTGTGCTTATTTTCGCATCACTTCGCATACTTCGCATAAGCACAAAAACATATCATAAAAATTTAAAAATTTATATAAATTTAAAAAATTTCAAAAGATAAAATTTTTGTACATAAATAAGATAATAAAAGATTAGATAGTGAAAAATTACATCCAAAAGATTAGAAAAATTTAAGAAAATCTAGAAAATTAGAAGTTTTCTTAACGAACTAGTATTAAGTGGTTATGAGCCGTTGTCCCAAGGGTTAGTAAGATGAAGGAGGTCACTAATCTGAGGATAAAAATAAGTCTGAAAAATAGTTCCTATTCTGAAAGCCAAACATTTGAACGTTGATACCCTACTATACGCACTTACACACGTCTTGAAGCTCAGGATAGTAGAGGATACCTTGAAATGCTTTTTGTCTAAAAGCCAAAGTATGAAGGAAATAAAAAATGAATAAAAAAAATGGTGAGAAAAATGAACACTGGTTTTGTTATCGCCAAGGCAGCAATAAAAAAATATAGCGAGGGTGCTTCATCACCTAGTGCCTTAGACCAACTGGTCTGGGAGTCACTGCTAAGTCTTAGGTGGTGCAAGACGAGGAAAATACTAGTACACCGTATAAGCAAGCACATGAGTAATTGGTCGGTTAGTACCTCAAGAAGTATTAACGGTCGCATGAAAATGTGTGAGCAAATCCGTATATTCTTCAAATTAAAAAGTACTGAGGTAGATGGACAAGAGTATGATAGCTTGAATTGAATTCTCCGGCTGTAGGGATGTTCTTTACAAACACGTAGGGTTATATGATCGATGTTTGGAAGAAAGATAGGAATGAAGAATAAATATGATGTTTTATTGAGGGATGATGTGATTTCTAACATCTTTTCATGACTATTAAGATAGGGCTCATGGCAACCGAAAAGCTGGTATAGTTGGAAACTCTAATTTTCAAAGTCTTTCTTTTATAATTCTTACCTTTATAAATAAGTTTCACGGTCTTTCTTTTAATATTAGATTTTATGGGTGCAATCCGCTGAAAACCCTCAGGAGACAACACTCCTCCTACTAGGGACACCTAGAGGTTTAAAGGCTTGTTGCACGTGTTCAGTGCAATCGTGTTGCCCACGAAAGTGTGCTCCTTAGTTTTTCTTTTCTTTATTTTCTCCTTCTCTTTTTAATGAAACAGTTTGCTCGAGACGACGAAAACTAAGTTTGGGGGAATTTGATCAGTCGAAAATATTGCATTTTTAACACATCAATTTCCCTACAATTTGCAATCATTTAAAGGTGTTTGGTATGAATATAGCACATATTAGCAAATTGACTGTAAAAATACCAAATAACATGTGTTATAAATTATAACCGGCACTTTGAGGGAAATTGAGTGTTTATCATTGCATGCATCATCTGTGTATATCGCAACACTTTTCTCGAGAATCTGTGCAAGAAATTCCAGGTAAAAGAGCCAAAACTGTTAAAAGTGCTGAAAAAATACGCCAAGTCCAAGACTTGAGATCTGACAGAAATCAAGAAAGCAAAATAGGATTCCACACATCAGAAAAGTGCCACAAGGACAGCACAATATCAACCAGGAAATTCCAGACACCAAGGCTATTAAAGAGCCGCGGATCCGCGGCCGTAGGGCCCTATTGGCGGCGGATCCACGGCGCAATGGTGACGTCCTCGCTTCATATTTCTCTACGTGCTTTCTCATAACGGTCAATGCTTCCAGAAGACTCCAGATGACCACGTGGCTTTATCCAGAAGGCTCGGCCTAAGAACCTTATCCTAGATATTCCTCATTCTAGAATATTCTCTCCAACAAACTTCTTCTAGAAGACTCTCTCCAACAACCTTCTTCTAGAAGCCTCCTTATAACAACCTCATTCTAGAATATTCCCTCCAACAAACTTCTTTTAAAAGATTCTTTCTAACAACCTCATTTTGGAGGGAAAATTCAAATGTGGTAGTTCATTTTGGAGGGAAAATTCAAATGAGATAGTTCATTTTGGAGGGAAAAGTGGTTCATTTTGGAGGGAAATTTGAATTTGAATTCTAGATCTTGGGTTGAGGTGATTATAAAACGAGATCTAGATCTAGGGTTTTGGGGTTGCTCATTTTTAGTTAGCTAGTTAGTGAGTGGTTCATTTTGGAGGGAAAAATTGTAGATCCAAATCAAAATTCAAATCAAATTGAGTGACAGACTTTGATTGAAATAAAGATCTATCAAGTACAATTCAAGCAAGAAGCCATCAGCCTTTTAGAAGCGACGCCAATCTTCAACCGAGCAAGTGATCCAAGACGATCCAAGACGATCGGAGACGGTGCGGAACCAAATTGACGATCGAGTTATTTCCTCGAATCTTGTACATCTTGAGAGAATTGTAAAAAAATTGTTGATTAAAAAAAGGTGACATTTCTTTATCTTGCTTATCTCTATATTTGAGCATTATGATTAGATTTCAATTCTTGAATGATTTCGTGGTTATGATGCTTGAGTAGAAACTCCGCTCGTGGAGGAGTCGAGAGAATCAATAGATGATGATGATTAGACCTTGAAACGATTCTTAAGTCCTATAAGTTTTGTAAACTCTTGTAAATTGAATTATTGACAACCTAGTTATGAGCGAGATGCTTTCTTGAATATTTTCGCTCTTAATTAGAGATCAACGTTCAATAATTCAAATTACTAGAGGCTAGCTTTTGAATGATAATCATCGAAAGGACAAAAGATGAGATGAAGAAACCCTAGTTTCTTCGATGAATCCTTAAACCTTGTTGATCGTCATCTATCTAGCATCAAATCATTAATGGATAAGAAAACGTAATCACAAGTCTTCATCACTTCTATAGATATGATGGATTCCTACGAGCCTCATTTCAAATCTTGATAGTTCATTAGATTTGGACATCTTCTAGAATTTTATAGATTCTTGATCTTTAGATCTAGTCTTTACTATTTTTGAAACTAAATCTCAAAATTCTTGAATCTATTTTCTTGCAATTTTTCTTTTATCCTTTCATTTTGACTCATCTAAAACGAAAGCAAGCAAAAATCACATCTCTGTGGATGATCCGTATTCATTAACGCGCTACAATTGGCACCGTTATTGATTGCGGTTTACAAATTTCTTTGGTTGTGATCTTTATAAATTTTCTACCTACACACCGAGAATCATTCAATCACTCCTACTCCGTTTTGCCTGAGCCAGGAAACCTCTGTGTAGAACTCTAAAGAATCATCAATACGCCGGCAGTAGGTGATGATCATATCAAACACCCATAAGCTGCAAGCGGTCAGCTAAACGTAACAGCCACCCAGGTATTGAGCGATCAGAAGATCAACAAGGAAGCCTGTACATTCTCCTATGAATCCAATCAGTAACACAACCGTACAGTCCGGTCTCTTCGTCTGATATGTCGCATATCTAGTCTAGGGGTGGTAAACGTCAGACCCCAGTAACTGATAAGTCGTGTCGATGTGAGGCTCATAACGGGTCAAGAAACTACTGATAACTCTTACCAGCAGCACTCCATATCAGCCCTAGCCAAGGACTTCCAGATATAGCCAATCGATCACAGCATAACATCTACCCCCTATACCGGGAGAGACAAAACCCCTCCTATCGCTCATTGCCTCCATATAATTCGGGACTGTACCCAAAAGACACCATTTTGCACGCCCTCTTGGACGTGGTAAGGTGGAAATTAAAGCACAGTGGGAATCACACAAGACTCTATGACGATCTCGGGTCTACAGACTAACATGTACCAGTGTCACCGGAGAACTGCTATTTGACGATATGTATAGTACCATCTAGGAGTTCTCGGCGAGTCCGTTCAGTGTACCCAGTCTCCACTGAGCACCCGTACACCATCTTTGATGTCAAACGCCCATGGATATGGATCATCAATCGCCCATCATATGAGTCAAGATGCATATACGCTAGTCTACTCTGATGTATCGATTCCCTGTTTCGATACACCCTCGACTGGGAACAGTTATGGGATATACTCGTTGACAACCCTGGCCCCACTAGTATGATCTCATCATAGTCCCAGTAGTCAAATACATATCGCAATGGCTTTATCAACATGTGAGAGCAAGACAGTAAACTAATACAAGTCAACATGTTAAGACAAAGTGAAACCAAATAGCATACTATCATGTCGAGCAAGAAAGTCCTCTCTATATATATCCAAGAATCCACTATAATATACATCATATGTACAACAATGGCCTCTAGGGCATATATATAACTAACACGCACCGGGTCCACGATGCACCTGCAGACGGTTCCTCCTCCTCCTCGAATCAGGTGTATGATATCGCTCAAGAGCCGAGAAAATTCATGGTCGACATATCTCAAATCATATCATGAGAAAACCGCATTTTCTATCGTTTAAAAAGATGATAAGTTTATAAAATCTTTTCTCATGGAAATCCGAAATCATAAATCACGATGTAAATAGATAATGAATAAATAAAGAATTTCATAATATTGGGCTCCGGCAATCCGGACTGGCCCATACTATCGCATGGAAAATGAATATATGAATATACATGCATGAGAAAACACAGTAAATAAATGCAATATCTAATCTAGCATCATAACAATATATCGAAACTATCAGCAACAAGCGATATCAATGAATTAATATTCTCTAAAGTGCACGTGACATGGCAATTACCGATGATGTTGTGTGTGAGCCGGCAAGCAGGTGTATGTGTAGCATACACATCATCGGTAATGGTGCTGGTGTCCTGACAGCATGGTTTATATTCACTAAGGTATACATTAAATATGTAATGTGATGATAACAGCATGGATAAACGGAGAATGAATAACAAACGCAGCAATACTGAATATACAGAATGAAAAGAAAAAGAAACAATAAGAAATCTACATTAATATATATGAGTCATACAGTTTTGCCGTTTGAAATAACACAAATCGTCGTGTTTAGAAAATAGGGCTACGGTGTTTTTAAGAAAAGGTACGACTTTTGAAATATCCGTAGAGTCCCTTTTGCCTGTCTTTAAAATATTCACGATTCGTTAGTTTTGAAATAGGTATGACCCGAGTCTAGTCTAACATCTACAAGTAAACTACTGGACTAAACTAACAGACTGTTCGAAAGGGTAAGGAAAACCACATAAGTCTAAGTTGATATATATACATATAATAGTCTGTGATCTCGCCTCAATAGTATCACATACGATACAATATATATAATATGATATCTTCGAGTCAAGAGTACGGATCTATCATCAATATATAGATCGTACGGTAAAACCATCGTACGGCATCCCAAATATGGGTACGGGTCAAATATCACATTTATCTCAATAATCATCTGGTATCCTTATCATCGCATATCGTGAACTGGGGGTACTGATCTAAGTCTAGTACAATACTGATACCATCTACATATATATGTGCGTGCGTATGAAAACACATCGCCTGAGGACCCACTATAACATCATGTCGTATCTCGAACCATATTACATCACCGATCTCGTGGCATCATGCCTAATCTCATCGACTCATGTTAAAGTATCATATACTATCCTCATCATCTATGTATATGTATACGTATATATATATAAACATAGTCATATACCTATGTATGTGTGTGTGTGTGTGTATACATATCTCTATATACGCATAAGAAAATAAGATGCATGCAAGTGTGTGTGTGTGACTGTAAACCTTATTCTAGGGTTCGCGACTACAACTTACTATAGACACTAACATCCAATATACTACATTAACCCATGATCTTCTAAGATCCTACTTGCTAACTTTCCATGTTTCACATAACACATATTCATATATAACTATAATATATCATAGGCTACACTACGAAACTGCGGGGGTGCTATACGCCATTCACCCGACTTCCCCCGTAGATATATATCTACTTACCTGATCTTCGCTTGCTGAGTCGATGACGCCACTCTCTCCTCGTCGTCTCGAAATCCACGTGGGGGTGCCTACATATAAACATATAGTATCGTAAATCGAAATCGCGGATAAAAACCAAAACAGCATACGAATTGCACATAGGTTAAAATCTATGGTCTAAGCATGCAAGAATAGCCAAACAACAACGTGCAAACGTCAAACGACTGAGTCAAAACTTAAATATCCAAAAATCAAGTTTCAAAAGTCGCAAAACATCGCCAGAAATAAGGTAAAATGATTCTAGATTTTTATTAAAGTAAAATTAGACTTTTTTGCTTACAGGGTTGGTCTAGTTATCTAATTAGTGAGCTACAGACCAAGTTTCACACCCTAATTCCAAAATTGGGCCGCAAATTGCGGCCAAATCGAATAAAACGGCGGCCAGAATTTGAAGTCTTGGACTTGGGTTTCTAGGGTAGCTTCCTAGTGGTCTGCACATCTCACTGTATCTGCAAAATATTTTCAAAGTCTCCGGGTCACAGCAGATCTCTAGAAGTCATCACAATTCCCACAAAATCCCGATATCGGCAACTCTAAAGTTCAAGTCTTAGGGTTTAGTCTCTGGTTTAGCCCAATATATCATCACTACAGGGGTTGTATGGCCTCTACTAAGCTCAATCACACTTCACAACTCAAGGATTCCTCAAAACCCTAACTTGGAATTTTCAAACCTCACTAAACCTCACTTAATCACTTCTAAACATACATAAGTGCTAAAGTGATTGAAATACAATACTAATGGCAAAGGAATTATCTCATTTGGCAACTCAAGAATATTCTTGAGTTGCCCCAAGTGCTCAAAATCCGATTTTTCTTTGTCCAAAGTGCTTGTATGGAGCTTGTGCAAGTTTTTTGTGAAGTGAAGATGAACTTTTGATGTTGTTTTGGGGTTGTTTGTGAGCGTGTAGAGATGGGGGAGGGAGATGGCGGCCATGTTTGAGGAGAGGAGAGGAAATGATGAAGAAATAAGGAGGGAAAATAATGGGAGACAAGTCAAAACCCCCCACCTCTCTCTCTCTCTCTTGCCCATACTATATTGTTTACTCTTTTCCTTTTCGTTTTCTTTTCTTTTCTTTTCTCTTCTCTTTTCTTTTCTCTAATTTAAAAACCAAACCAAAACATTTAAAAAGAAAAGCCATGGAGGAAAATATAACAAGTGTGAAAAATGGCTTGGAGCAAGTCACATGCACAAAACTCGCTTAATGCGCGATTAGCGATATTTAATCGCGATTAGCATTAAAATCGAATATAATTAATCATAAAAATTCATAATTTGCCAAAATCACATAAAGCACCCTCATTTCTTTAATTTCTATAATTTTCCAAATATTTTCCAATTTATCGGTATTTAATTATACCGCATTATCAAAATACTCAAAATATTTATTATTTAATTATAAAAATACCCAAAAATAATGTTTTATTTTTCTAAAATGTTACATATAATTTCCAACCCTGTGTTATTTTAGTTCAATACTGTTCTAACATAGAAGTGTAATATCGGTAAAATATCGTATTGTATTGTATTATTCCTTTGTTTTGATCTGCTATAGTATAGTTAATCAATAACAAAATCAAACAGTACCTTAGCCTTAATGATTGGACCTAGAATACACAGCAGAAACACGAACCCATTCCTTGCACAATCGGCCAGCGACATCTGCCCAAAATCCTAGCTCGCCGGTTTTTCAATGGAGTTAGGTGTTAGTTGTTCTGGGGTATCTCTCTTTATGTATTTTAGGGTTTCTGGTATTGTTAGTTTAAGTTTTAATTTCTGTATATAAAATATGGATGCAAATATCTGTTTTGGGGTTAAATTTCTAAATGCGATACGGATATATCGTGTCACGATTTTCTGTTTCTGCCTGTTGCGACCAGAATAGGGTTAGCTCCGGTTAAACTAGATCTAGTTAACTCACGATATTCTCATGAAGTAGGTTCAGTATGAAAATCTTGTAGTTTCAAGTTTTCGCCGTATCGGATTTTAGCCACTCTTATACGAAAGTTAATTTCGATGTTAGGTTCGACCACGGAGACTTCGGAGACCGCAAGGAAGGGAAAATTATTAATAACATCTGAGTAGCTTCGACGTATTCCGGTGAGTAGATTTAACATCTACCAGGGGATTTTGTATGTATGGCATTATACGCCCGTAATTAATAGTTAGATAATGATTTCCTTTATATTAAGCATATGTTTAAAACTAAGAAACTTCGTCATATGCATTCATATTTATAAAATAACACTTGCTAGAACACTGCACGAGTTATCAATGAGTCATGTTGCACGCGCACATACATATATGTTACACTACACTTCATCGATATTGACATGTCACGTATCACTTAGAACTTGCCATATTCTATATGATTCCTTTCATACCATAAGCATCATTATTAATGGTTATTTGCATCGTTGCTGTTAATTGATACCCAGCATGTCTTACTTTCAATTCGTTGTTAATTGTATCACCATGGTATTGGATTTATGGATTTCTGGTTTTGATGTTTTGTATACTATTAATTTATATTCATTGATTCTTCATGATTGATGTGATATGTCCTCCATGAGATGTCATTTTTATGATTCGGATTTACTCTGAACCGAGTGCGGGGACTATACGGTTGCGGATTTATACGTTATCCAGGTTGAGTGGGGGGATATACAGTTGGATACATGGTGGACCCGGTCGAGACCGAGGGGCAGGATAGCCTCATGTGAGGCGGTGAGTCTAGCGAGGATACTTGATACCGGAGATGGTATTGAAACACGGCGGATATCTGGGAGATACCGACTGATGTTGTGGATTGAAAGAATCATTCGAGAAACGATGTCTGCTGAAAACTGAATATTTGTGTCAATGTTAGACATGGAAAAATGAGCCTTATTTGAAAAAAATTATGATATTGGAAATAATTGATGAGATTTCAGTGTTGTTTTAATACATTTAGTTAATACATTTTCATGCTTTCACATGTTATCATACAGTATACTTATAATGGTTGCTGATAACCTTAGTTCGTCATACTTACATTATCAGCTGTTAGATGTTAGTTTATTCTCTAAGTTGGCAACTCATCCCCGTTGTGCCATAGTTCCTTGCAGGAGACGCGTGGACACGTAGTAGCAGCGCGAATCCACTTGTCGACTTTCATCGTTTATTTTTCTAGGTGGGTTACCTACATAGCAACCTCCTATTTTGGGATATGTATATTGGATCTAGAAATTCTCCATCAGACCCTGTATATTTGACTTAGAACGATCTATGTTTGTATAAGTTAAATTTGGCTGAGTGAGATCGTTTAGTTGTGTTGATTTATGCTTTCTTTACTTATGCACGAAATTCTTCGCCTGGAGCATTGTATTATTATTGCGTGTTGATTTCCGCCGTTTGACGTTGTTTTGCTCCCAACTATGGACGCAACTTAATTAAACACTTTATAACTGCTTTTATTAATGATTAATAAAGAGGTGTTGTCGAACATTTTAAATGCCAAAAAAATCAGTTGTTTAGATTTCATTTCATAAAATCATTCGACAACCTACCTCATCCTTTTACTTAAAAACTAAAATTTTCTAAATTCCGCAAAAAGGGTTTTTGATCTTGGTTTTTGGCTTACTCAGATTATGTCGACATCTTTAGATGTCATACAATTTAAGTGCCGGCCACATCCGAATTTCGTGTCGTGACAGGCTACCCGGGTACCTGTCGAAAAGGAAGGCCGATGAGCAAATTTATCCGGATCACTACTGGGCCTATCTATGACAATCTCCATACAGTCCGGTCTCTTCGTCTGAGAGTATCGCATACCGGGTCTAGGGGGTGGTAAACGTCAGACCCTGATAACCTGATAATTCGTGCTGATGCGGCTCAGGAAAAATCCGGGAAACCACTGATCAGCCTATCAGTAAATCCCAACTGCCTTGGCCAAGGTCTTATGGTCCTGACCAATCGAACACAATGCGATATCGACTCCCAATACCAGGAGAGATGAATCCCCGACAATCGCTCACTGCCTCCATGTGACTCGCGATTGTACCTAACTAAAACCTATTTGCACGACTCAGTAAAGCCGTGGTAGGGTAGTGATCAAAGCACAGTGGGAACTCACACGAGACAAATGCCGATCTCAGGTCTAAAGACTAACATGTACTCATGTCACCTGAGAACTTCCACCTGACGATAGGTATAGTACCATCTGGAAGTTCTCAGCGAGTCCGTCCGGTATACTCACCCCCCAGTGAGCACCTGTATGCGATCTTAGGTCTAAAGACCAATGGTTGTAGGACCAAACCATCGCCCCTCGTCGGGGTCTAGAAACGTATACACTAGTCTACTCTGGAATACCGAAGCCCTGTCTCGATACTCCCACGACTAGGGACCATTTAAGGATGTGTGTACCGACTACCCAGCTCCCACAAGTATGATCGCCATCACAACGCAGGTAGTCTAGCGTTGATCCTACGGGCTTTATCAACAAGTATAAAAGATATGAAATAGCTAGTAAAATATACACATGTTAAGATAAAGTCAAACCAAATAGTATACTATCATATCGAGTAAGACTGTCCTGTACATATATACGTCCAAGCATCCATATGTATACATATACAATAATGGCCTCTAGGGCATACATACTCAACAATCTCCCACTTGCACTAAGGCCATATATATTGGCGTATCGAGTATCCAACGTCTACTCTAGGGCCAGCTGTTGGCGTACCGTATACCCAACATCTCAAAAAGTCTCTCGAACTATGCTTGAGGAAGGGCCTTGGTGATTGGATCTGCAATGTTGTCTTTAGTATCCACTCTCCGGACCTCGATCTCCTGGCGATCTACGATCTCCCTGATCAGGTGATACCGCCTTAAGATGTGCCTGGATTTTTCATGGGACCGTGGTTCCTTCACTAAAGCTATAGCCCCATTGTTATCGTAATACAAAGGTGTTGGGTCAACAATGGACGGAACTACCTGAAGTTCATTAATGAACTTCTTCATCCAGACAACCTCTTTTGCGGCATCGCTTGCAGCAATATATTCAGCCTCCATCGTCGAGTCTGCAACGGTATCCTGTTTGGAGCTCTTCCAACACATCGCCCCTCCGTTGAGGGTAAATACAAAACTAGAGACAAACTTGCTATCATCCTTGTCACTCTGGAAGCTTGAATCGGTAAAGGACTCGACCTTTAGGTCTCCATTACCGTAAACCAAGAACATCTCCTTTGTCCTTCTCAGGTATTTGAGAATGTTCTTTACTGCTGTCCAGTTGTCCTCACCACGCTTAGTGCATAAGCTACATCTGGCCTTGTACATACCATCACATACATTATAGATCCTACCGCCGAAGCGTAGGGTATAGTGCTCATGCGAACCTTCTCCTCGTCAGTCTTGGCTGACATCTCCTTGGAGAGGGTGATTCCGTGCAATGCGGGTATGTTACCGCGCTTGGAATCCTCCATACTAAATCTCTTTAGTACGGTCTTTATGTACCTGGAGTGTGAAAGTCCCAGTAATCTCTTGGAGTTATCTCTGTAGATCTTAATCCCCAGAATGCACGGGGCATCTCCCAGGTCCATCATGGAGAACCTTTGTGATAAGAAAAGCTTGACCAATTGTAGCATAGGAATGTCATTTCCTATCAAAAGATTGCCCCACGTACAAGACTAGGAACACGAAAGTTCGTCTTACAATCTTCTTATAAATACAAGGCCTGTCCTCATTCTTGATGAAGTCAAATTCCTTGACTGTTTCATCAAAACAGATGTTCCAGCTCCGCGATACCTGTTTTAATCCATAAATGGATTTAAGCAACTTGAGCACCTTCCCGCTGCTCCCACTGCCTACGAAACCTTCCGGCTGATCCATATAAACGGACTCTTCTAAACTTCCGTTTAGAAAAGACGTTTTTACGTCCATCTGCCAGATCTCATAGTCATGGAAAGCAACAATGGAAAGTAGGATCCGAATGGATTTGAGCATAGCCACTGGAGAAAAAGTTTCGTCATAGTCCACACCTGGTCTTTGACGAAAACTTTTTGCAACGAGTCTAGCATTATAGGTTTCTACCTGCCCATCAACACCAAATTTCCTTTTGTAGATCCATTTGCATCCAACGGGTTTTACCCCAAGTGGAGCAATATCCAAGGTCTACACTTTATTGGTGTACACGGACTCCATTTCGGATCGCATAACATCCAGCCATTTATCAGAGTCCCAACTGAAAATGGCCTGCCTGTAACTAGTAGGATCATCTTCTTCCAAGATGCAATCCACTTGGTCCCCGTCTATAAGAAAACCGTAGTATCTCTCGGGCGGATGAGATATCCTACCTGATCAGCGGAGTGGTTGAGGTTCGTCTGGGATTATTGAATCTCGAGGTTCCACCAATTCTTCAGTTTGAGTCTGTGGTTCATGAATTTCTTCCAGTTCTACCGAACTCCCACATGTTTCTTTTGCAAGAAATTGCTACTCTAAAAAGGTGGCGTGGCGAGATACAAACACCTTCTGTTCTTCGATATGGTATCATATTGAAATTTTATGATATCCCACAAACTTGCATAAAACTGAACGTGCCTGCAATTTGTCCGGACTTTGTACTTTTACATAGGCCAGACAACCCCATATCTTAATACGTTTAAGATACGGTCTTTTTCCACTCCATATTTCATATGGAGTCTTAGGCACAGATTTGGACGGAACATCATTCAATAGATATGCCGCTGTCAAAAGCGCATGTCCGCAAAATGAAATAACCAACACAGCGTTACTCAACATGGAGTGAACCATGTCCAAAAGGGTACGATTCCTCCGCTCCGATTCACCGTTGTGTTGTGGTGTATACGGAAGAGTAAGCGCAGAGAGAATTCCATTCTCTTTTAGGTATTCTAGGAATTTCGTGCTTAAATACTCCCCTCCTTTATCAGATCGGAGGATCTTGATACTTTTTCCAGTCTGGTTCTCTACTTCGTTTCTGAATTCTTTGAATTTCTCAAAAGCTTTAGATTTGTGTTTCATAAGATACACATATCCAAACCTAGAGAGATCGTCAGTGAATGTGAAGAAGTACTGATTGAATGTGATTTAGCGTGCTTGCGCTTTTAAAAGATATGAATCAAAAATAATTTATAACCGCAATCAAGAACTGCATCGCTTGGTAGCTAGCCGGTGAGTACGGGTCGGTCCACAGGGATGTTGTGTATTTCCTAATTTGGTTTAACGAGTTAATTCCAAATGGTATGAATGGATTATCACTAAAAAATAAACTGATTTAATCTAGGACTAGAAACTTGCTAGGGTTAGGTTTAGGTTAAGTTTGGAAATGTAAAGATTTCCCACCGCTTTCAATGCCCTAATTTAGATTTACTAAGTGTTATGGTAATAATTAATTAAGGGGATTAGTACCATCGGGAAGAAACGATGTTTCTTCCTCTATGTTCTTGTCCTTCCTTTCTTAATTCTCACCCTAACCTCCATGGAAAAAATATACAACCGGTCCTTTATACTACAGTATCACCGCTACCTCGGGGGATAGGGTGCTGTAGGGAACGGTGTGTTATGAATGCATGGAGTCCTATAAAAACTTATGATGGGCAAGAAAGGGGTGAGAGATTTCATCTCTCAAGCCTTTCCCAAATCTAAACCTAACAAGCGAAGAGACTACTCGCTCATTAGGGAATTGAAGAACATCTCTAACTATCTAACTAGGGCAGATAATGAAAAATCTATACTATGGCAGAATAAAAATTAACTAGGCAATTAAATAAAGTCACTTACTTTATTTATGGCTCTCTCCAAATATTTACACAGGAATTTTCATATCTGAATAGATGAATAAAAAGAGGCATAACCTAAAAAAGGTTTTAGGGCTTCTATTTATAGATTCATAGAAAACCCTAGGTTTACAATCGACGCACACCTGCTTTTACAAAAATACCCCCTAAGAAACCTAACTGACGCACCGACGCACCGACACAAGGAATTTCCACCGACCCGGGCTTCGCACGGCCGCGGATCCACGGCCGAGAGCATGGTTTGGCCGCGGAACCGCGGCCGTAAGGAGAGCTTGCTGTCTGTGATTTTCAGGGCATGTTTTTGTTGCATTTTTCTTCTCTTTTCTTCACTTGGTTTCTCAGATGGTCTTCTGGTTTCTTCCATATTTCCACAGTGAACAATGTCGTGGACTTTTACCGCTTACTTCGTGTCGAAGTCTTGAATCTTGCGCTGCCTTTGTTCTTTGTGAAATTGTCCATTGATCTTCGTTTAATCTTCAAACTATAGGCTTGATTAAGATTCTTCCATTTATCGATCGTAGTCTCACTTTATATCGTCTTTTCATCATTTTCACTGTTTTTGTTCCGAGAACCTGTAACCTGCAACTATGTAGCAGACATGGGTCAAAACCACCTGTTTATTTGTAAACTGAATAAGAATGGGGAATAAAATAATGCAAAATTATGGTATGAACAAATACCCCCAAACTTATTATTTTCTCGTCTTCGAGCAAATCTAGTTTTATTCTCAACAAAATCCTAACCTCACTTTTGCAGGGAAACGCGATTGCACTGAACTCGTGCAACAAGCCGTTAAACCTCTAGGTATCCCTAGTAGGAGTGTTGTCTCCTGAGGGTTTTCAGCGGATACTACCTATAAAATCCAATCAATTCGTCCCATTAACTTTTGTCATCCAATTAGGTTTTCCAACAAGGAATTCTATTATCTTCGACTGATAAATTATCCACCCGTATTCTTCACACTTCCCTATCATTTACCTTAAGATTATATATATTCTGTAGACTTACTTAGCTTTTAGCATCTTTTAAGTTTTCCTCCTAGGGTTCTATCTCAACTTAGGAATTTTTATCATCCCTATTAAAGATATAAGTCGTATTCTTCATTGCTATCTCTTATCTAAACCCCAATCACATACCCCTACGAGTGTGTATATATCACCCCTACACTTGGAAATTCAAATCAAGCTATCATACTCTTGTCCGTCGTCCAAAACACTTCTTAATTGGTGAATTTTTAGATGAAATTGCTCACACATTCTTCATGCGACCGTTAATACTTCTTGAGGTACCAACGACCGATTACAAAATGTATTCGCACATTAAAGCGTAATTCCTAGTCTTGTAACACCTAAGGCTTTATCAGTGACTCCCAAACCAGTTGGTCTAAGGCACTAGGTGATAAAGCACCCTCGCTAAATAATTTTTCTATTAATGGAGCCTTAAGTAATCACAAAAACCAGTGTTCATTTTTTTTATTATCTCTTTATTCACACTTGTATTTTTATTTTATTTCCCTTTATACTAAGGAATTTAGACAAGATCATTTCAAGGTCACTTCTACTATTCCAAGTTTCAAGGTTCGTGTTTGTGCAATTTGTAGGGTATATATTTTCAGAATTTAGACTTAAGCTTGGGAATTATTTTTCAAACTTACACTTTAATAAAAACATCAATACTTTTCCCTTGTTTTAACTTAGCCCAAGAAGTGAACTCGAAATTTGCCTATTTCTAAATAAACTACAAAGACATATACTTTCTACCATTAAATTTTAAGAAAGGTTATTTTTAGGGTTTTTAATTTACTAAGTCTAGATCTAGTTGTTCCTAGCTAGTTAACCTTTTTGTCAAACTTAAGTCAATAATGGCCAAAATTGAATACTTTAATTTTTATAATTTTTTAAATTTTTTAAATTTTTATGTGTTTTAAAATAAGTATGCAAATACAAGAATATACACATGAATGCGAAGGATGAAAGATTACCGAGCATACCCCCAAAATTAAACTTGACAGTGTCCTCAATGTCATGCCACACCAAGAGGGTCAAAATGTCGGCACTCCCCTGTTTACTTATTTTATTTTTTAAAATATTTTTTTTATTGTTAAAAGAAAAACAAAAAATATATATACAAAAATGGTCCCCCCCAAACTTCATTGAAACAATGTTAAACGTCATTGCCAAACTTTGCAAAGACCAAACGTCAACACCAACCAGTTGAAAAATTTATCTGTGTAGAGTATCGGTCGGTGGAAGAACATGTTGTACCGAGCCAAAAATAATTGGGGAAGATATAGGTGGTGGTATGGAAAGTGTCTGTATGTACGTGGAAGTGAATTTATAGGAGGTGATTGTTGGCTATAGTGCCCTCAAGCCAATTATCATAGTCGCGGACTTGTGATTATGATGCTTGAGTGAGGACCTATATCGATAAAACGGTCATACTCAAGATGATAGTATGCTTATCTGGTTTGTCTTTATCATCATGTTAATAAAGCCCATAGGATTCTTGCTTGACTGCCAGCATTATGATGGCGATCATATATGTGGGAGCTGGGGTCTATAAGCATATCCTTAAATGTCCCTACTCGTAGGAGTATCGAGACCGGGTATTGATACTCCAGTGTAGACTAGTGTATACTGATCGAGATCCCGACGAGGGGCAGTGGCTAGGTCTCACAAGCCATTGGTGTTTGTTTGTTCACCTAAGATAGTATACAGGTGCTCATTGGGTTATGAATACACTGGACGGACTCGCCGGGAACCTGCTAGTTGGTATTATACCTATTGTCAGATAGCAGTTCCCTGGTGACATGTGTATGGGTTAGTCTGTCGACCTAAGATCGTCATTTGTCTCGTGTGAGTTCCTACTGTGCTTTGATTACTACCCTGCCACGGCTCAAAGGAGTCGTGCAAACAGGTTTTAGTTAGGTACAGTCCGAGCCACATGGAGGCAGTGATCGGATCGTCGGGGATTCGTCTCTCCCGGTATTGGGAGTTGATGTCGCGTTGTGTACGGATGGCCATCACCATAAATCCGTGGCCACGGTGGACGAGAATTATCGATCCAGGATCGATAGTTTCTCAGGTGGTGATGGGTTTCATACCGACACTAAATATCGCGTTGTTCGGGGTCTGAATTTATCCACCCCCTAGACTCAATATGCGACACTCTTAGACGAACAGACCGGACTGTACGGATATTGTCACTGTCAGGCTCAGTAGGGGTTCGGGATGAGTTTGCTCGTTGGCCTCCCTTTCGTTCAATACCCGGGTAGCCGTTACGTACAGCTAGTGCCGCTGACGTGCTTGTGGTTAAACCCACTGCCAGCGTATTGACGAGTTTTTAGAGTCCCACACAGAGGGTTTTCACGGTTCAAGCGATATGGTGTACATGAGGTATGTTGATATATACAGATGTCCGATTAAATATGTGCACTTGCTGCGCAGACTTTAATTGGACGGTTGACAATACTAGCGGCTTTGGATTAAGCCAGTTTATTAAATCAGGTTTTGATTTAATAATTTATATATGTATTTGTATATATGTATTCTAGTATTATTGTTCACTATACATTTTATCTCTCGGCTATTCGTATTTTGGTACGAATACGCGTATATGTATTTCGGTACATGTACGGGAAGTATTCCGTATTTTATACGGAATAGCTTCTAGAAGGTGCCACCTCATTAATGATTTTATTTATTGAAAATCATTTGGAAATGAGATGGAAAGGAGGTATGAGGTGGCATGAACATGGACAAGGTATGGGCTTGAAGTATAGTCTCATTTGTTTAATGAAATTGAAAAGAAAAATGATTTTATTTTTGTGTGGAAGGGAGAGGGGGGCCGGCCACTTATTGTGGTGATTGGGGTCCATTTGTTTTTGGGAATTAATTCACACTTGCATTACAAGCCCACTCTCTCATTCACACAAAAGAAAACTTAGCCATTTCCTTTGTTCATGCCAAGTCTTCATCACCACCTTCATTCATCTTCCATGGATGCTCTCTTGAGCTCAAGAGTTGAGAGAAAATTATGGTGACACTCTACTACACCCACACTCTCCATCGCTAGCGACTTTGGAGCGTCGGTTATCTCGTTCGACGAGGTTGGAGCTTGCGCCGTTTCCCTCGGGTGGATCATCGGAGATGGTGGAAGACCGGCGACCAAACCACATCAAGGAACAGCTAGGAGCTCGGAATGAAGAACGAAGGACACGGATCAACTCGGTATAATGATTCTAAATCTTAGTTAGCTTGCTAGTTTAGGGTTTAAGGTCGATCCGTAAATCGGGTAGCGGTAGCGCTGGTTTAGAAAAATTTTGTTCCGCATTTTGGCCGCGTTTCGACGGCCGGGGCGCTGCCGGGACCCTTCATTGATGATGAATCAAAACGAGAATGTGAATGATCAGAAATCAGCGGAATATTGGCATTCTCATAGCTTATTAAAAGAAAAGGGGGTGGTTCAACTTCTAAAGGAGGAGGTTGATTATTCACACAATCCCCAAGATGTTTCTGTGGATTCTTTATTGACTTGGCATCATCCATCATATGATATTCAATTATGAGGGAACTAATCTCCTCAATGTCCACCATCGTCCAGCCGAAAGCTTGCCTCTTATCTTGTAAGACCATTAAAAGGGCTTTCTCTTGCTCGAGGGCTAGAGAGGCTGATTTGATAACGGGAAAGGTCTCATTCTCACCTAGGTAAGCGTATTTAAGGTGAGATGGCAAGGGCTTGAGTTCGAGTTTCGGAGGCGAAACAATCAAAGATAAAATTGGGGAATCTACCTCGAACTCAAAGGATTCCAACAAGGGTTCGAAATCACTGCAAACAACCGAATCGGATGGTTCAACTAACTCGTCCAAAAATTCAAAGGACTCATATTCGGGCGGTGAGTCGTCAAAATCATCCGAAAAAGTGAAACATTCATAATCAATATCGGTTGTGCCAACTGTGTTAGATTCAAGGAGGGACGCACTAGTGGCGTCAAAACTGTTGTCATCAAACAGAAATTTTCCAAGCTCGCAGTCCTCCTGCGTGATTTCTTGAATTGAGCAAACTTCTCGTGTACTAGTTTTTGGCACGGGGGGCAGACTTCCTATCTTGTAAATATTGAACTCACTAGACATCTTCTTAAGGGATAGAGTCATAGAGCCATTGCGACAATTTATTACGACATTGGAAGTGGCCAAAAATGGCCGACCGAGTATCACCGGAATTTGGTTCCGTGGGTTAGCAACAGGTTGTGTATCCATAACAATAAAATCAACGGGGAATATGAATTCCCCTACTTTGATCAACACATCCTCTAACTCACCCCTACGATGGGTGATTGATCGATCAGCCATTTGGAGAGTACAACGAGTGGGTTTCAACTCTCCAACCCCTAATTGCTCGTACACGCTGTAGGGTTACTAGGCACACTCAAGAGGTTCCACAAGGCATCAACCATACCAAAATCAAATTTTTATGTGCCTAACAACTCTATGCAAGATCGTTAACTAGAGATTAGGCGAAACTATAAGCTAGTAAACTACTTTACAACTAAGTGAAAGGGATTACAACCTTCGTAGATCTGGTCCTCCACTTCATAAGCTCAGTGTAGACATCCCCATCACTGCGATCGTGAACTCCGGATTCTAGAGAAGCTCCACGAGAAGAACGAACGTGCTTGCTACGATGACTTCGAGGCCGAAGAAGATCTACGTCAGGGAGACACTAACTCAAGCTATTCCTTCACTAGGTCATGAACTTTGTGAAGAGAACACACTCTACTACATGGAAAGTGGTAGAGGATGAAGAAGTAGGAAGTGGGCTCACTTTATAATTGATTTTCTCACTCTTTTTCTCATGGCACCATTTGAGCTTGTAAGCTTTTGGATTGAGCTTGATGAAGAAGAAGAAGAAAGAATAATTCCATCCAAATGAAAACTTATCCAAATGAATTATTGCCCCATGGTTGAGTTACGCCCTCATGCTTAATTCATGTAGAGAATTAACCAAGGCAATAGGTTATGGGTAGGGTTAACTAATATCCTAAAGAATGACAAAAGAGTTGACTTTGTCAATGTTTATCAAGCTTCATGAAGCTTGATAACTTTGACTAAAGTCTCACCTCTTTTGTTATTTGTTAGGAAATTAGTAACCCTAATTTAACCTTGACTTGCTTTAAGTCTCATACACCCACTTGTATGTATCATCAAGCATGATACAAATATGTACACTTGCATATATCACATATAAACAATGTGCACAAACTAGTGAGAAAATAAATCATAAGTGAGCTAATACTAGTTAATGCAATGTAATATATCAAATATATAATTATGCATTAAATTATTAAATCAACTCTTGATTTAATAATCCGGCTATAACCGACTAATATCATGTGTAACAACTTATCGAATAAACACTTGATCCGATAACCCAGCTATATCGCATACAACCGATCAATGTCAGGAATCGCAAGAATAGAATACGGTATCTCATATTGTATTAATCTCGGTCCCGCACATATCATATATGTGCTCCTACTCCGTTTCGCTTGAGCCAGGAAACCCCCGTGTAGGACTCTAAAGACTCGTCAATACGCCGGCAGTAGGTGATGATCATATCAAACACCCACAAGCCGCAAGCGGTGTGCTAAACGTAACGGCCACCCGGGTATTGAGCGATCAGAAGATCAACAAGCAAGCCCGCTAGTTCTCCTGTAAATCCAATCAGTAACAATCCTGTACAGTCCGGTCTCGTCGTCTGATATGTCGCTTATCTCGCTTAGGGGTGGTAAACGTCAGACCCCAGTAGCTCGATAAGTCATGTCGATATGAGGTCTATAACAGTTCGAGAAACTACTGATAACACTTACCAGTAAATCTCAGCAACCCTGTCCAGGGATTTCCGGTTATAGCCAATCGAACACAGCACAACATCAACTCCCTATACCGGGAGAGACGAATCCCCTCCAATCGCTCATTGCCTCCATGTGATTCGGGACTGTACCCAAAAGCCACCTTTTTGCACGCCCTCTTGGACGTGGTATGATGGAAATCAAAGCACAGTGGGAATCACACAAGACTCTATGACGATCTCGGGTCAACAGACTACTCTGTACCAATGTCACCGGAGAACTGCCATCTGATGTAAGGTATAAAACCATCTGGGAGTTCTCGGCGAGTCCGTCCAATGTACCCAGTCTCCACTGAGCACCCATACACCATCCTTGATGTCAAACACCGATGGATATGGGATCATCCATCGCCCATCATATGGGTCAAGATGCGTATACGCTAGTCTACTCTGGTGCATCGTTGCCCTGTCTCGATACATCCTCGACTAGGAACAGTTATAGGATGTACTCGTCGAGTACCGTGGCCCTACTAGTATGATCTCATCATTGTCCCAGTAGTCGAGTACATATCCTAAGGGCTTTATCAACATGTAACATAAAGACAATCAGAGTACATGTTAAGATAAAGTACAACCAGATAGCATACTATCGTGTCGATCAAGAAAGTCCTCCCAATATATGTCCAAGCATCCATTACAATATACATCATATGTACAATAATGGCCTCTAGGGCATACATATAACTAACAATCTCCCACTTGTGTTAGTTATATGTATGCCTTAGAGGCCATTACTATACATAGGATGTATATTGTAGTGGATGCTTGGACATATATAGGAAGGACTTTCTTGCTCGACATGATAGTATGCTATCTGGTTGCTCTTTACCTTAACGTGTATACTGATTGTCTCTCTGTTACATGTTGGTAAAGCCCTTAGGATGTGTACTTAACTACCTGGACTATGATGCGGATCATACTAGTGGGGACATGGTAGTCCATAAGTACATCCTTCAAAGTCCCTAGTCGTGGGTATATCGAGACGGGGCATCGATATACCAGAGTAGACTAGCGTATACCTTCTCGACCCATACAGATGGGCAATGGATGATCCCATATCCATTGGTGTTTGATATCAGAGATGATATACGGGTGCTCAGTAGAGACTGGGTACACTGGACGGACTCGCCGAGAACTCCCAGATGGTATTATACCTTACGTCAGATGGCAGTTCTCTGGTGACACTGGTACAGAGTAGTCTGTTGACCCGAGATCATCATAGAGTCTTGTGAGGTTCCCACTGTGCTTTGATTTCCACCTTACCACGTCCAAGAGGGCGTGCAAAACGGTGGTTTTTGGGTACAGTCCCGAATCACATGGAGGCAATGAGCGATAGGAGGGGATTCGTCTCTCCCGGTATAGGGAGTTGATGTTGCGCTGTGTTCGATTGGCTATAACAGGAAATCCCTGGCCAGGGTTGCTGAGATTTACTGGTAAGTGTTACCTATAGTTTCTCGAATAGTTATAGACCTCATATCGACACGACTTATCGAGCTATTGGGGTCTGACGTTTACCACCCCTAGGCGAGATAAGCGACATATCAGACGAACAGACCGGACTGTACGGTAAGTGTTACTGGTTGGATTCACAGGAGTGTGAGTGGGCTTGCTCGTCGATCTTCTGATCGCTCAATACCCGGGTGGCCGTTACGTTTAGCAGACCGCTTGCGGCTTGTGGGTGTTTGATATGATCATCACCTGTTGCCGGCGTATTGACGAGTCTTTAGAGTCCTACACAGAGCTTTCCTGGCTCAAGCGAAACGAAATAGGAGCGCATATGAGATATGTGCGGGACCGAGAATGATACCAGTATGTGACACTGTATTCGATTCTCACGATTTGTGACATTGATCGGTTATATGCGATATAGCCGGGTTATCGGATCAAGTGTTGATTCGATAAGTTGTTACTGTTGATATTAGTCTGTTATATGCGATATGACCGGGTCGTTAAATCAAGTGTTGATTTAATGATTTAATGCATAATTATATATTTGATATATTACTTTGCATTAACTAGTATCGGTTCACTTTAATTGGATTTTCTCACTTAATGTGCACATTGTATATGTGATATACTTTTGTACACTAGTATGTATCATGTTTGATGATACATGCTAACTTGAGTATGTGTAAAGATTAAACCATGGTTGTGTAATGGTTAGGGTTTTCCTTTTGTTTTCTTATTCTTTTATTTATCTATTTATTCTTTTTTGGAAAAATATTAAGCATAAAGAAAATGGTGGCTAAGTTTGTTGTATATTGAAGCTTGATGAAGCTTTGACTATGTGACCATTTTGTCTCATGCTTAACCCTAACCATTCCCACTAATCCTAGTTTAGTCTCTACACTTGACCATGGTTGGTAGATGATAAGTATTATTATTATTTTCATTTTACTTAATACTTATCATATTATCTTCTTCTTCTTCTTCATCTTCTACTTGAAGAAAAAGCTTGCCTCCATCAATGGCAAAGTAAGAAAATGAGTGAGAAATCCAATTCTAAAGTGAACCCACCTCCTATTTCTTCATCCTCTACCTCTTGCCAAGTAGTAGAGTGTGTTTTCTTCACAAGTTTCATGACCTGGTGAAGTGGGAGCTTGATCTAGTGATGCCTCGACGTAGATCATCTTCGGCATCGCAGTCGACGACCTAGCCCGGTCTTTTCTCCGATGAAACCACCGTGAGAGTCATGGTTCGATTTGGACAGCGGAGAGGACTTCATCACGGAGCTATGGAGGTGGAGAACTGGATCTACAAAGGTTGTATTTCCGTTTACCATTTAGTTAAGTTGTTAACTAGCTCGTTGTTTCGCCTAAATTTCTAGTTAACGATCTAGTCTAGGGTTTCTCGGCACCGTAATTTTTGAAATTGGCATGGTTGATGCCTTGTGAGACCTCTTGAGAGTGCCTAGGAACCCTACAGTGGTATCAGAGCCTAGATAGAGCCTTAGGCGAAGTCTGGACGATGTTTGAAATCCGAACGAACCGAAACCCTAACCCAAATTATGCTCTCTGTACATTTTTCAATTTCGGGGATTTTTCGATATTAAAAATATGTAGAAAAATCAGCAGGGAATTGTAAGAATTACTGTGAAGCCCGTACCCATGAATCCACCAAAGTGCGGCGGAACCGCGGCATTAGCATGGCTAATGCGGCGGTTCCGCGGCCATGTGGTCTCTTCTTGCATTCAATTTTGCACAGTAATTCTTAGTTTCAAGTGCTGGTTTTCCTGGGAATTTTTAATATTTTTTCAAGAGTTGAATTTTCTGGGTTGTTTTGGGGATTCGAATGTTCGGTCGGATTATCAGATTTTGTCTATGTAGCTTCCGGATAATTTTTGAATATGTTAAAAAGTTCGACCGGATATAAATACCCAATCTTTCCCTTGCCGGAAAATTTCCAAGTGTTGGATTTTTCCGTGGTTTAAAGACGTTCTAAGTAGTGCAAGTAACGCGATGGACCCTCTAGAAGACAACAAACTTTAACTCGATTATGTGACCGTCTTGAACTGCCCTTTGAACCTTCGGGTTTGGGGCAGTACGGCGTGCCACATGTGAGGCGTTGGCTTGACCCTTCTACGGCTGGACCGTTGGTACTGAGGCATGAACTGAATGTTGTTAGACTTATTTCATGTGTTGATCTGTATCGGGAAAACTTGGGTGTTTGAATGTTCGATCGGAAAGTTTAACATTTTCTAATTATCTGGAATGTGATACAATAATTGGAATTCACAATAAGTTATGAGATAACTGAATGAATGTTATAAACATAGCAGTTTAGTCTCACTTGATCGGTTGCCACGGAATTTTGATGTGATCAAAAGTCCGTCGCAATCATGTAGCGTACGCGGATACTCGCCGGGTAAACTTAATAGACAGCCTCACTCCATAGCCCCGACCAAGTGACTGTAGGAGAACCCCGTCGCCGAAAGCATCTGTCCGGGTGCTCGCGGTAGCGGTGTTCCGCCTTGGTGCACTTCGTCGACGGCGTCAGGGGTGCGGCCGCCTACTAAAGTTTGCGACGAGCATTCGATCAGGGTGTCGGGAATCTTGTTGAATTGCCCAACTTGATATTGAAAAGTGTTTTCGATAATGGGACTAAAATGCGGGGTTTATAATTGTTAGGCATGCGATGTCTAAGTAATTCATTTGGTCAGGCATGCGATGTCTGAGGAGGTTGCGGATTCCAACTGTTGTAGTTTTACACTTTCTTTTCTGTGACCGTAAGTGTAATATGTGATATCGCCGGTTTCGTTTCTATATGTCAACGACAATTGGGATGCACATATTTACTTACGTTGATGACATGTGATGTTATGTGTTGCTGGATATGTTATATTGGATCGTCGTGTTTGAATAGCCGGGGTTTTTTTTATGTGAGATGAGTGTTTTTCATTTTCATTCATGTAAAAACTTGTATGTAATATTCTTTTATTGGGGCACTTCCAGGTTGCAGAAGATGTCACCCGTTTGTATATTATTTACTTTTCCGCACTAGGATAGACCCAAGGAGGAGGTCACAAGTAACCGGGTTCTGGAGTCCAGTGGGAGACCAACTCGAAGAGTCGAGTCAGGGTCTCCTAACTCTAGAATTGGTAGGGATGCTTGCCGCTCTCGTAGGGGTCTAGGGGTGTGGGTTTGGCTATTCATCGTGACCGTGGAATCCGTGTTTTATACTGGCTCGTATTGAAAACACGGACGTCCTAGTATATGCAATATTTCATATGATTCTTCTGCTGCGATATCTGTGATGTGATCATGTGATGTTCTATGATAGATACAGTATATAGTATATATGATATATTATATAGGCGTTACTTATGTTTTACACCCGTGCTAGCCCTGCCCCGCTCTGCCGTTAGTTACCTAACCTAACGGTGCACGAGGGGACATCGAGGCGAATGCGGATGGCATAAGTGTACTTCGTATTTATCTGTGATGTTTAGGTACTTAAATGATGGGACTTCATTAATGTGATTAATGAAATAAAAGAAACCTAAGATGTTGTAGAATCAAATTTCAAAAATAAAACAGGTAGCTACAGTTCTTGCTTTGCACAGAGGTATATATGATATATCCTGCACCTTATTCGATGAGGAAAGGACCGAGATCCCTTCACCGGGAGTGACTCCTTTAGCAATAACTGGCAGATGCTACACACTCGGTTTTTCTTTTGATTGCTTTTAAGAGTTTTTGCTTTGCACAGTGATATATATGATATATCCCGCACCTCATTCGATGAAGAAAGGACCGACGATCCCATCACCGGGAGTGACTCCTTTAGCAAAACTAGAAAAGCCTCAAAAGCACTCCATTTCAAAATCATTTGATTCTACAACGATATCAAGTTCATTACGCAATAGGTTTTCAGAAAAACCTGTCGTAGCCCTCCGTCATTTCAGATAAGTGGTAGTTAGTATTCGTGCTACGTTTGTTGGCCTGCGTCAAGGCGTAGTGTGCGGTAGCTAACTAGTATTTATCTGCTTATGCATATGATGCAGATTGGATTAGGGTAGTCGTGCGACTTTGTTGGCCTGCGTCAAGGGTCGTGCGGGTGGGTTTAATTCAATCAGGAAATGACGGGTTGAACTTCACTAGCGCACTATGGTTTGTTGGCCTGCGTCAAGGTCATAGGACGTTAGGGGCAAAATATTATCGGGAATTTCAAGTGTTGAAATTTGCAATGAGATTGCATACCATCTATGAGATAGTTGGATCCCGATACCCGCTGCGAATAATTGTTACTCCTGGGAGAGTTTTATACATTACAATTAGCCGATCAAGTAGGTGTCTAGAAAGGTGTCAACGGGGTTACGCCTCTGGGAAAACGAGGTTTACATTAATTAGGTTCGTGCGAAAGCACGGGGGACCTCCCTCAAAGTACCGACACTGGCCTGGCTGAAAGATTGGCGAACTTGTAGTGTGTAATTAATCCCGGCTAGTCTTTCCTTTTAGGGTTTGAAGGAAAATTTGATAAAAAGCAGTGGGAGCCATCCTGATTAGATAAAATAATAACCAATCTATTCCTGCAAGAGCGCACGCTGAGTGTTTTCTTCTCTCTATCTCCAGGTAGCGACCATATCAGGCCTTAATCAAGATAATAAAACGGATTATTGACCGAACCCGCTTGTTATACTGAGCTGGGGAACGTTGGTCCCGCTCCAACTTATAATTGTTATAAGACAGAGCAGGAAATTGGGGATTACCAGAATTCCCACGCCGCCCAAACGAAGAGAGTGCATGCCGATGCATCATCTTCGGGTGTGTTCATTACAGAGAACTGTTTCGTAGTATCCTTTACGTCCTGGGTATGTGATACCAGATCAGGATCCCAGATATGTAATCAGTTACATAGGGCTACAGAAAGGTAGAGAACTAAGAACGGGTGATAAGTTTCATGAAGCAGAAAACGGGGCAAGTGTTGCAGCCAAGTCTGTTGGTCACTGTCACCCTGTATTACCAATGCATTGATTCTGAACGAATGTTATTAGATACCGAACCTGATATACAAAATCATATCTGTCTCTTTATTAGTAAAGAAACGGTAAAATTTTGTATTGTTGGATAATGTTTTGAACATTTCCTATATCAAAAGTTGATCGGTTCAGGCACGTTATCTAAAAGCATTGATGTTCTAAATCAAACTACAGTTCTTAGTATACAGAACACACACAAGAGAAAGAGTTCAGAAATGAACGAATTCTTCTTGAGGTATTGTAGACTAGGTCATATCAATGCGACCCGACTAGCTGAAGTTACATTTAGATGCATATTTAAATCAGTTTGAATTTACATCTTATAAAACTTGCCAGTCATGTCACAAAGATAAGATGACAATAGCTCCGTTTACTGGAAACAGAGAAAGAGTTAGTGAACTCTTGGGATGATACATGATGATGTATGTAGGTCCCCTGTCTACAAATGCCAAGACCGGTTCTTTTTACTTCATTACATTCTCTGATAATCTCTCAAGATTCAGACATATGTTCCTGTTGAAACACAAGTCCGAACCTTTTGAGATATTCACAGAGTATAAGTTAGAAGTAGAGAACCAAAATACGGGTATAAGTATTATGTCCTTTGATGTGATCGAGGAGGAGAATACTTGAGCACGGAATTCCTGGATTATTCTAAAGGAGAATAAGATTCTCTCTCAGCATTACTCCTCCGTATACACCATTGCACGATGGTATATCGGTGTAGAGCAATTACACCCTATTTGATATGGTGTGCTCTAAGATGAGTACTGCTGAGTTACCTTTTTCCTTTTGGGAGTTATGCACTTATGAAGTTGCATACCTATTGAATAGGGTTCAAATCAAATCAGTTGCCTACCACTTCATATGTGATATGGAAAGGGTAGAGCCCATGTCTTAAGCTAGTTAAGATTTGGGGTTGTCCGGCCTATGTCTGAAAGCAAAATCCGGACAAGCTCGAGGCAAAGTCTGTAATGTAGAACTGGAAAGGTTCCAGCTATACAAACTGCAGCTGATGATTTGAAAGAACCAAAGGATTCAATAGTTTCCAACGAACCTCAGCCTCTCCGCCGATCTAGTAGGGTTCCTCACCCACCTGAGAGATACTTCGGTTTCTCTATGACAGTGGGAGCGAGGATTGCATCATGAGATGATGACCCAACTAGTTTCGAGCTGGCCATCAGGAGTGGGACTCTGTAAGAATGGCTGGATGCTTAGTGATCTGAGATGGAATCCTTATACACCAACAAAGTATGGACTTTAGTTGCTATATCTGAAGGGTTAAATCCCCATCAGGAGCAAGTATATCTTGAGAAGATTACTTGGTGTAGATGGAAAAGTTGAGACTTTCAAAGCTAGACTTGTTAAAGGTTTTCGTCATCGACCAGGCGTGGATAATGATGAAACCTTTTCCAGTACCTATGCTTAAGTCCATCCAGATACTACTTGCCACGGCTACATACCATGACTACGATATCTGGCGGTCGGGTATCATGACTGCTTTTCTAAATGATATTTTAGAAGAGTGCGTCTATAAGTACACAGCCAGAGGGCCTCGTAGACAGTGGGAGCAGCGGAAATGTGTGCAAGATGCTTTATACGATAAAGCAGGCATAGCGGAGTTGGAACATCTGTTTTGATGGATTAGTCAAAGAAGTTGACATCATCAAAATGGTAGATGAACCTTGAATAAACAAAAAGGTAGTAGGGAGTATGGTGACGATCCTTGTAGAGTACGTGGATGACATACTCTTGATAGGGAAGGAGTTTCCTATGCTACGCTCGATCAATCTCCGCTTATCACAATGATTCTCCACATAGGATCAAAGTGATACCTCCTAAATCCTGGGTTTTGGATCTATGAGATAGATCTAATTGGATATTAGGATTCTCACTAGTTGTAGTGAGATGGTATCAATTGATCCTGGGAAGAATCACTGGAAGTGTTCCAGGGTGATAAAGACGACTGAGTGTCAGTCACACGCATTGTCTTTACCCGAAGTAAAGGGACGGTATGTTGGAAGAGTTCCAGGCTAGATACCGTGACATACTAGACGATAAAGGAAGGATACATCGCTACTTAAGATGCTACCGAAGAGGCTGTTTGGGTGTATATTGGTTCATAAGATGAACTACGTTCCCACCATTGTGAGACAATGGAGTTGTGGCTTATGCCAAGGAACGCAGGTCCCATCAGTGATCCAGACATATTCTAAGGCGGTATCACCTGATCATGGAGATGGTTGATCTCCAGGGGATCGAGGTGAGGAGAGCAGACTCAGAGGACAACACAGCAGATCCACTCACAAAGGCCTGTTCCCAGAGAGAGATTTTTATGGGATGGTTGAGTATGTGATACTACAACCACTGCTATCAGATGACCCTAGTGCAAGTGGGGGATTGTTAGTTATATGTATGCCCTAGAGGCCATTACTATACATAGGATGTATATTGTAGTGGATGCTTGGACATATATAGGGAGGACTTTCTTGCTCGACATGATAGTATGCTATATGGTTGCTCTTTACCTTAACGTGTATACTGATTGTCTCTCTGTTACATGTTGGTAAAGCCCTTAGGATGTGTACTTAACTACCTGGACTATGATGCGGATCATACTAGTGGGGACATGGTAGTCCATAAGTACATCCTTCAAAGTCCCTAGTCGTGGGTATATCGAGACGGGGCATCGATATACCAGACTAGACTAGCGTATACCTTCTCGACCCATACAGATGGGCGATGGATGATCCCATATCCATTGGTGTTTGAAATCGGAGATGATATACGGGTGCTCAGTAGAGACTAGGTACACTGGACGGACTCGCCGAGAACTCCTAGATGGTATTATACCTTACGTCAGATGGCAGTTCTCTGGTGACACTGGTACAGAGTTGTCTGTTGACCCGAGATCATCATAGAGTCTTGTGTGGTTCCCACTGTGCTTTGATTTCCACCTTACCACGTCCAAGAGGGCGTGCAAAACGGTGGTTTTTGGGTACAGTCCCGAATCACATGGAGGCAATGAGCGATAGGAGGGGATTCATCTCTCCCGGTGTAGGGAGTTGATGTTGCGCTGTGTTCGATTGGCTATAACAGGAAATCCCTGGCCAGGGTAGCTGAGATTTACTGGTAAGTGTTACCTGTAGTTTCTCGAATAGTTATAGACCTCATATCGACACGACTTATCGAGCTATTGGGGTCTGACGTTTACCACCCCTAGGCGAGATATGCGACATATCAGACGAACAGACCGAACTGTACGGTAAGAGTTACTGGTTGGATTCACAGGAGTGTGAGCGGGCTTGCTCGTCGATCTTCTGATCGCTCAATACCCGGATGGCCGTTACGTTTAGCAGGCCGCTTGCGGCCTGTGGGTGTTTGATATGATCATCACCTGTTGCCGGCGTATTGACGAGTCTTTAGAGTCCTACACAGAGGTTTCCTGGCTCAAGCGAAACGAAATAGGAGCGCATATGAGATATGTGCGGGACCGAGAATGATTCCAGTATGTGACACTGTATTCGATTCTCACGATTTGTGACATTGATCGGTTATATGCGATATAGCCGGGTTATCGGATCAAGTGTTGATTCGATAAGTTGTTACTGTTGATATTAGTCTGTTATATGCGATATGACCGGGTCGTTAAATCAAGTGTTGATTTAATGATTTAATGCATAATTATATATTTGATATATTACTTTGCATTAACTAGTATCGGTTCACTTTAATTGGATTTTCTCACTTAATGTGCACATTGTATATGTGATATACTTTTGTACACTAGTATGTATCATGTTTGATGATACATGCTAACTTGAGTATGTGTAAAGATTAAACCATGGTTGTGTAATGGTTAGGGTTTTCCTTTTGTTTTCTTATTCTTTTATTTATCTATTTATTCTTTTTTGGAAAAATATTAAGCATAAAGAAAATGGTGGCTAAGTTTGTTGTATATTGAAGCTTGATGAAGCTTTGACTATGTGACCATTTTGTCTCATGCTTAACCCTAACCATTCCCACTAATCCTAGTTTAGTCTCTACACTTGACCATGGTTGGTAGATGATAAGTATTATTATTATTTTCATTTTACTTAATACTTATCATATTATCTTCTTCCTCTTCTTCATCTTCTACTTGAAGAAAAAGCTTGCCTCCATCAATGGCAAAGTGAGAAAATGAGTGAGAAATCCAATTCTAAAGTGAACCCACCTCCTATTTCTTCATCCTCTACCTCTTGCCAAGTAGTAGAGTGTGTTTTCTTCACAAGTTTCATGACTTGGTGAAGTGGGAGCTTGATCTAGTGATGCCTCGACGTAGATCATCTTCGGCATCGTAGTCGACGACCTGGCCCGGTCTTTTCTCCGATTAAACCACCGTGAGAGTCATGGTTCGATTTGGACAGCGGAGAGGACTTCATCACGGAGCTATGGAGGTGGAGAACCGGATCTACAAAGGTTGTATTTCCGTTTACCATTTAGTTAAGTTTTTAACTAGCTCGTTGTTTCGCCTAAATTTCTAGTTAACGATCTAGTCTAGGGTTTCTCGGCACCGTAATTTTTGAAATTGGCATGGTTGATGCCTTGTGAGACCTCTTGAGAGTGCCTAGGAACCCTACAACTTGCACTAGGTGTTGGATATAGTGCCCTCAGAGTCAATTATTGGATCACAGGCACGTGATTGCAATGATTGAGGGGGGACCTATGCCGGTAGGACAGTCTTACTCAAGATGATAGTATGCTATCTGGTTTATCTTTATCATCGTGTAGTGATTTAGGTGACCTGACAGGTCGCTATTACACGTTGATAAAGCCCCTAGGATTCTTGCTTGACTGCCAGCAGTATGAGGGCGATCATATACGTGGGAGCTTGTAGTCTATAAGCACATCCTTAAAAGGTCCCTAGTCGTGGGAGTTTCAAGACAGGGCATCGATACTCCAGAGTAGACTAGTGTATACAGTTGAGACCCTGACGAGGGGTGGTAGCCGATCTCACAAGCCACTGGTGTCAGTTGGTTCACCTAAGATGTATACAGATGCTCATTGGGTTATGAGTACACCGGACAGGACTCGCCGGGAACATGCTAGTTGGTCTTATACCTGACGTCAGATAGCGGTTCCCTGGTGACATGCATAAAGGTTAGTTCATCGACCTGAGGATCGTCGTTTGTCTCGTGTGAGTTCCCATTGTACTTTGATTACTACCCTACCACGCTCAAAGGAGACGTGCAAACAGGTTTTAGTTGGGTACAGTCCCGAGCCACATAGAGGCAGTGAGCGGATCTTCAGGGGTTCGTCTCTCCCGGTATTGGGGGTGAGGTCGCGCTGTGTCTAGGAGAGCCATTACACAAAGCCCTCGGCCGAGGCAAGAGATTTACTGGTAGGTATTCCAGTAGTATCTCAGGGTGTTCTGGGCTACACTCCGACACGACTTGTACCGCTTTTGGGGGTCTGATTTTTACCAACCCCTAGGCCCGCCATGCGATGCTCATAGACGAATGGACCGGACTGTATGGATATTGTCACTGACAGGCTCAGTAGGGTGTCAGGATGAGTTCGCTCATCGACGTCCCTTTTTGTCAATAGCTGGTAGCCCGTCACGTATGGCTAATAACTCTGACGTGCTAGTTTTTAAATTTACAGCCATAGTATTGACAAGTCTTTAGAGTCCCCCACAGACAGTTGCTCAAGTTTCGGGCAAAACGCTGTAGAGGCCGTATGGAGTTATGGCAGGATTCGATCAAATACGTGCGGTATTGCACGGATCAGGATCGGACGGTTAATACTAGCGGGTTTTGGTTGAAGCCGGATCCTAGTATTATATACAGTGTAGACTTTGTCTCATTGCATTTGTATTTGGTCGGAATACAAATGCGGGTATGTATATACAGTAGCGGGGTTTTCCTATAATTTATTACGGGATCAGTTTTCTGAAGTTGCCAGTTTGCTTTCCGTTTCGGCCAATTATTCTTTGTATATTTCATTGGCTGAAGTTTGGTGGAGGAGGGCTTATTTGCATTTGTGCAAATAAGCATTTTGGAGGGTTATCCTTGCATATAGTAGTGTCATGATGGTTGCACCATCTCTTGACTTTCTTGACTCCATGATTGCTCGACTTTGGATGTGATGATGGTTGTTTTGGAGTGAGGGTTTGTTATGTGATGATTATTTCTCATGATAACCTTTTTTCTCTCTCTCCATGATTATTGGCTCACACTCATTCCTTTGATACTCTCTCACTCTCCTCTCATTCTCATGACAATGGCCGTCCAAGCCAAGATAGGGGCTGCCTAAAATTTAAGAGAGGAATTTCTGTTCATTTCTTGCTACAAAAATTCCCTAGTTCATTGCAAAAGATTCATGGTTCATTTCCTCCACCAAAAGCAACTTCCTCAAACCCCAAATGAGACATAGAGCACTACACGTATTCTACAGCAATCCTTGGGCACATTAGCTCGCCAACTTCGTGCCCGAGTTGCCTCGGTCCAGAGGTGGGAGCCCGTAAAAGAAGCCGACGACGTGGTGGAGACCGGAGATTCCGCGGGGAGATCGGGACGACGACGAGAAGACCGAAGGACACGGATCGCTTGGTATATCTCTTTACCCCGTTCTATTGTTAGCTAGGACTAGTTTAATGGCCCGATCTAGGATTTTTGTGCACGGTGGTGCCGGTTTACAAGTTCGTAAAAAGTTTCGTTTCCGCATTTCGGCGTCGGATTGACGGCCGGGGCGCCGTCGTGCACTTACAGTGGTATCAGAGCCTCGCCATTAACCTAGTCTAGCTTTGTCTAATGTTTTTACATTTCCGATCGAACAAAATTCCAAAACCCGCGTTTTCAAAAGCATCAGTTTCTGTCGAAATTTTTTTAGCTCCAAAAATTTTTCAGGTTGTTGCAGAATGATGTGCAGGGAATTTTAAGAATTCTGTGAAAATTTGGTCCCGTGAACAGTCTACACCACAGCGAAACCGCGGCCAAACCCATGCTTGGGCCGCGGTTCCGCCGTGACTTTCACTGTTTAGTGTACCAAAATTTTGCAGAAAGCTCCTGACTTGAAAATAGGGTTTTTGGAATGTTCTTTTTGGGCCCAGATTTTCTGTGAGTGCTACAGTAGTGCTTGGGGCCCACTTGGGTAAATTTGATCGATCGAATATTCTAAACACATTAGTTCACAATATTTACATTATATCTGCGACCGTGAATGTCACTTGATCGGTAAATCCTGTCTAACTGCTATAGTCCGGTTAGACGGATTTGCGAACGTGACATTCACGTTGATGTTATATGATTGTGCTGTGATGTTGCGGATTGGTCATGGGGGATAGCCTAGATGCAATGCTAGTACAGTTTTTGTTGTATTATGTACATTTGATATTGCGGGGCGAGCGTCCGACATGTGGACTGGCGTCACTTCCTGTTTGTATATTATTCTTTTGGGGCACGACCAGGTTGCGGTCGATGTACCCGTTATATGTATATTTTACTTTCTGTACTAGGATTACCCCAAGGTAGGTGCACAGATAGCTGGGTTCTAGAGGGCAACGGGCCCGCATCTCATGGTATTGAGACGGAGGGGGCTTCACTCTAGAATTGGCGGGCTATTCGTCGCACTCGTAGGGGGTACAGGTTGACCCAGGAGGGGTGCCCAAGTTACCGGATTCCGTGAAGTGCTGGGTGGTCCATTCACGTTGCTGAAGGGGGCTGCCTCGCTTCAGGTTTTGGCGGGAAACTTTCCGCGCCCGTAGGGGTCTAGGATTTTATTGCACAGGCTATCCACACAACCAGAGGAACGTCGGGTTTCAGTAGCGGCTCTGTGAAACCCGGGGATCCCAGATATCTGTATTGTTCTGTGATGCTGTACATTTCTGTGATGTTGCATTTTATCACGCCTTGAGTGAAATATTATATATTGATATATATACTAGTAGATGTTGTATATGTTTTACATCCGCGCTAGTCCAGTCCCTGCTCTGTCGTTAGTTAACTAACCTAACGGGTAATGACGGGACCCAGTGGCGAATGCGGATGGAATATACGTACGTCATTATTTTCGTTCTTTATTGGTGTGATCAATTGATGGGACTGCGTTGATTTGGATCAATGCAAGTTAAACAAACCTAATTTGATGTTGTTGGAATACTTTTCAAAAAGCTGTTATTGCAAGGACGTTCACTTTTGTTTTGCACAGTGATATTCAGTTGGAATATCCTGCTCCTCAGTCGACGAGGCAAGGGCCGAGATCCCTTCACCTGGAGTGACCCCTTGGACAGAAGTTTGCGTCAGGGCGATAACTTCACTATAGCCGATTACTTTTGCTTTGCATCGTGGTATTCAGTTGGAATATCCTGCACCTCATTCTACGGGGAAAGAGCCGAGATCCCTTCACCGGGAATGACATCTTTAGCAAAGGTTTTCGTCACTATATTTTTATAAAGCTATCAGTTCCTTCAGCGATATCAAGTTCATTACGTTAAAGGTTTTCGCCAGAAACCATTCGTAGCCCTCCATCATTTCAGTTAAATATTCGGTAGTATTCAAGCTATGTATTTTGACCTCACGCCGAGGCATAGTGATTGGTAGCTGCCGGATATTTATTTGTTGCATAGATAGATGCGTTGGTTTGGGACAGTCGTACTACTATTTTGGCCTACGTCAAGGGTATGTACGGGTAGGTTCAAATTAACCTGGATAATGATGGGCAGAACTTGACATGTGACTTATGATATTTTGACCTCACACCAAGGTCATAAGAGCATAGGGCAAAAATCACATCGGGAGTTTCTAAAGAAACTGAAACTTGCCAGATATGCGCATACCTTCTGGAGTGTGATAACGTGAGCGGATTCCGTCACGTTATCATGCGATGATAGTTGGATCCCGATTCCCACTGATGAGTTGGTTTACTCCTCGGGTGATCCCGACTAATTCTTCTTTCAGGTTTGGAGGAGAATTTGACGGTACAGTGGGAGGTTTCCTGATTAGATAAATTGGTAACCATTTTGATCTAGGTTAGAGTGCACGCTGAGTGTTTCTTTTCTCTCTCTCTTTGGCAGCGATCATTGACCCGACCCTAGACTATGACTCAGTGATCAAGTTGACCGAACCTTCTTTAACACTGGCTTTTCGATTGTCAGAGTTGCAAACCTCATAGCCACTCCTGCTTTTACCCATTTCTCCAGGACACCTCGTATTACTACGAACGTCCACTTCCATTGGACAAAACCATCGTATGGTTACATACGAACTCGAAGGAATTTATTCGAGGATGGTTTCCGGTTCTGGACAAAACGAATAGGACTATTCAGTTGTCTTTTCCTTTAACCTTCTCTCAGGTTGCGAGTACTCCTTGGTTTAGGAGATAGTACACCTATTACGCAAATTGGATAGTCTTCTTCCAAACCTTAGGCTGGTGCCGAACGGTGGGGAATGAAGAAAACCAATTAGCATAACGATGGTGTATAGAAGATATTAAGTAAAGACATATCAAGGGATTAGTAAGAGGGCAAAATAAATTGCGACTGCTATTCACGACTAGACCAAGTATTTCTTCGCCAATCCTAAATCACCTTTGTATTTCACCAGGACACTCCGTATCACTACGAAGATCCACAGTTTATTGGATACTCCATCGTATGGTTATATACGAACTCGAAAAGAACTTGTTCCAGTTCGGGGATGGATTCTGGTTCAGGAGAAATAGGAATAAGGTTTATTCGGTTGTCTTCTATCTTCACCTTCTCTCACATTGCGAGTGCTCCTAGGATTAGGACAGTACACCCATTATGCTTATTGGATAGTCTTCTTCCAAACCACAGGCTGGTGCCGAACGGTAGGGAAGGAAGAAAACCATTTAGCCTAAGAGGGTGTGCAGAAGGTAATCACTAAAGACATATAAAGGGATTTGGAAAGGTGGCAAAGAATTACACGGTTGCAGTTGTGAATCTGGATAATGGAAGAGGCATTACTAGGAATACCCGGATACCCCATCGAAACATTTCAATGTTTCAGTTTCACTGTGTACTGTTAAAGGAAAACTTATTTCCCGATTAGATACTTACTCCAGGGTATGTATTTACCAGGTATGATTCTCATATCTCTATGGTTTTACAGATGATGAGTGGGAGTAAGTTATTGGGAATTATGTGATCTTCCTCATTATATCGGAATTCGTTGTAATTGGTGATATTTGAGGAAATCGCCTGGGTTGTTTGCCGGTCGGCAAATATTTGGTTTTGAATATCCGCTGTTATGCACCAATTTCAAATTGATATATTTGTACGTCTATTTTTATAGAGTGAGATTTACCTTTTTGAATTTATGTCCATGACATTTACCTATATCAGTGGATGATTAGGTAAGGAGCATTGAACAGCGGTGTAATTCTTCTTAACCATAAGTACGGTTTTCAACCTACGACACATAAGGATTGAGTTATCAGACTCAAGGTACTTATACAGAGCATTGTATGTTGTCCAGTGTCCGTTAGGACAGAGGGGTTGGTTCTCGTATTATATTCGGTTAACTTATGACTTCTCTGGTTTTTAGACAGGTGTTTCATAGAAACACAAGATCCGAATTTTTAGAAGTCATAGGTATTTGAATAAAGTAGAGAACCAGGTACTGCAAGTATCAGGATTCTTCAAAGTGATCGAAGATGTAGATACTTGAGCATGGTGTTCAGTTGATAGTAATGATTAAGAGAACTTGCCTCTCTTTCAGGTTACTCATAATTGGAAGCATTCCTAAGTTGAGTAACGCTGATCGGCCTCCTTCCATTTCGTTGACATGCACTGGAGACAGCTGCATGATTTGAATCTGGTTAAATTAAATCTGTACCTCTGGTTCTATATTGGATATAGAACAGTTCATATCTTAACGATGTTAAGGTACGGGGAGTTGTCCGGCTTATGCTTAAAACCAGACTCTAGATAACTCAAGGCATGTTTCTGTAATGGCTGTTTATAGGTTGACCTAGGCTATGACGAGGGTTGACTTTCTACTATCTGGAAGATCAATAGTGATATTGTTCTAGACTCGCCACAGTTTTAACAAAAATGGATTTTTTCAGAAAACAGTAGTGGGAGTATGGTAGAACTGGAAGTGATTCCAGAACCGCAAACGATTACTGAAAATTTGATAGAAACCTAAAGATTCAATCTGGTTTGACATTCCATTGGCCACTGCGCAGATATGTTGGGAAACCTCAGGCACTCGAGAGTTACTTCGGTATGCTCAAAGACGGTGGCAGCAAGGTTCTTGTTTACCCAGACTTGCCATTACTGTTGTTCCAGACTGTGAGACCCGGCAGGAGGATGAGTATAGCATCGTTCTAAACTAGCTTTAGAAGTGTACGTCTATATGACTCTGCCAGAGGGTTATCGTGGTCAGTGGGAGTAGCGGAAGCATGGTGGACAAGTGGCTTATGTCTATTTATAGACTAAAGCAGATATAGCGGAGATAGATCATCAATTTCTGATATGACAGTCATAGGTTTGACTTCATCAGAATAGGGAATGGATCTGTTGAGAAGGTAGTAGGGTGTGATGTCATGGTATTTGGATGACATACACAGAGTAGGAAGTGATATTCCTATACTACGATAGGTTATACTTTGGTTGTTTCACAGTCGTTTCTCCACATGGGACTTGGACATTATATCAGACATTCTGGTTACTGGATCTATGGTTTTAGATCTAGATTTAGGTAGTTTCCGAATCAGGGTACTTAGACGGCATTCTAGAGGTGCTTTAGAATGGACGACTCCTGGCATGGTGGTGTACCTGTAGGTGATGGAGTCACCCTCTCTAAAGGTGTCTTACAGACTAAAGGGGAGAGGGATGTACATGATTGGCAGATCCCTTGCTTAGGCAATTGAGTCAATCATGAGATGTCAAGTACAACACCAGATGTTGTTTTTTGCAGTAGATGCAAGAATTTGACATTAATTCAATCCTGGAGAAACAAACGGAAGCAGTTTTAGAACATAAGTGGATGTTCTAGGGATATGATGACATTAGCCTCATTCGGGAGACAGTTATCATTCCAGGCTTCTAAGGTGACCTGGACGACAGGGTGGTTGTCAGAGTTATAGTCTTCCCTCTGACGAGGGGCAGTATTTTGGACAGGTGGTCCAAGGCAATACCGAGAGAGGCATGGCGCAGGATACTGATTAAGTTTAGTTGACGATACAGTCTAAGAAGTTTTGATTTGAAGTTCATTTATGAGCTAGGTCCCATCAGACATCCAGACACATTCTAAGACATGTATTGCTCATTTCGGGAGATGGCTTTCTCTGCGAACTTGAGATATAGAGAGACATAGAAAGAAACATCAAGGCTGATCCACTCACTGAACCTATACCTCGAACGCAATAGTTTCGCAAACGAGCTTTGTGAGACAGACTAGTAGAGGAGTTGGGTGTTCGGTATCACACGGGCTGTGAGTATGCGACATCGCAATAATTAGCCTTGAGTGCAAGTGGGAGATTGTTGAATATAGTGACCTCAGAGTCAATTATTGGATCACAGGCACATGATTGCAATGATTGAGGGAGGACCTATGCCGGTAGGACAGTCTTACTTAAGATGATAGTATGCTATCTGGTTTATCTTTATCATCGTGTACTGCTTTAGGTGACCTGACAGGTAGCTATTACACATTGATAAAGCCCTTAGGATTCTTGCTTGACTGCCAGCAGTATGAGGGCGATCATATACGTAGGAGCTGGTAGTCTATAAGCACATCCTTAAAAGGTCCCTAGTCGTGGGAGTTTCGAGACTGGGCATCGATACTCCAAAGTAGACTAGTTTATACAGTCGAGACCCCGACGAGGGGCAGTGGCCGGTCTCACAAGCCACTGGTGTCAGTTGGTTTACCTAAGATGTATACAGGTGCTCATTGGGTTATGAGTACACCGGACAGGACTCGCCGGGAACATGCTAGTTGGTCTTATACCTGACGTCAGATAGCAGTTCCCTGGTGACATGTGTACAGGTTAGTTCATCGACTTGAGGATCGTCATTTGTCTCGTGTGAGTTCCCACTATATTTTGATTACTACCCTACCACGCTCAAAGGAGACGTGAAAACAGGTTTTAGTTAGGTACAGACCCGAGCCACATGGAGGTAGTGAGCGGATCATCAAGGGTTCGTCTCTCCCGGTATTTGGGGAGAGGTCGCGCTGTGTCTAGGAGAGCCATTACACAAAGCCCTCGGACGAGGCAGGAGATTTACTGGCAGGTATTCCAGTAGTATCTCAGGGTGTTCTGGGCTACACTCCGACACGACTTGTACCGCTTTTGGGGGTCTGACTTTTACCAACCCCCTAGGCCCGCCATGCGATGCTCATAGAGGAACGGACCGGACTGTACGGATATTGTCACTGACAGGCTCAGTAGGGTGTCAGGATGAGTTCGCTCATCGACGTCCCTTTTTGTCAATAGCTGGTTGCCCGTCACGTATGGCTAATACCTCTGACGTGCTAGTGGTTAAATCCACAGCCATAGTATTGACAAGTCTTTAGAGTCCCCCACAGACAGTTGCTTAAGTTTCGAGCGAAACGCTGTAGAGGCCGTATGGAGATATGGCAGGGTTCGATAAGATACGTGCGGTATTGCACGGATCAGGATCGGACGGTTAATACTAGCGGGCTTTGGTTTAAGCCGGATCCTAGTATTATATACGGTGTAGACTTTGTCTCATTGCATTTGTATTCGGTCGGAATACAAATGCGGGTATGTATATACAGTAGCGGGGTTTTCCTGTAATTTATTACGGGATCAGTTTTCTGAAGTTGCAAGTTTGCTTTCCGTTTCGGCCAATTTTTCTTTGTATCTTTCATTGGCTGAAGTTTGGTGGAGGAGGGCTTATTTGCATTTGTGCAAATAAGCATTTTGGAGGGTTATCCTTGCATATAGTAGTGTCATGATGGTTACACCATCTCTTGACTTTCTTGACTCCATGATTGCTTGACTTTGGATGTGATGATGGTTGTTTTGGAGTGAGGGTTTGTTATGTGATGATTATTTCTCATGATAACCTTTTTTTCTCTCTCCTTGATTATTGGCTCACACTCATTCCTTTGATACTCTCTCACTCTCCTCTCATTCTCATGACCATGGCCGGCCAAGCCAATATAGGGGCTGCCCAAAATTTGAGAAAGGAATTTTTGTTCATTTCTTGCTACAAAAATTCCCTAGTTCATTGCAAAAGAATCATGGTTCATTTCCTCCACCTAAAGCAACTTCCTCAAACCCCAAATGAGACATAGAGCACTACACGTATTCTACAGTAATCCTTGGGCACGTCGGCTTGCCAACTTCGTGCCCGAGTTGCCTCGGTCCAGAGGCGGGAGCCCGTAAAAGAAGCCGGCGACGTGGTGCCCTTCCGGCGACGTGGTGGAGACCGGAGATTCCGCGGGAAGATCGGGACGACGACGAGAAGACCGATAGACACGGATCGCTCGGTATATCTCTTTACCCCGTTCTCTTGTTAGCTAGGACTAGTTTATTGGCCCGATCCGGGCTTTTTGTGCGCGGTGGTGCCGGTTTACAAGTTCGTAAAAAGTTTCGTTTCCGCATTCCGGCGTCGGATTGACAGCCGGGGCGCTGCCGCGCACTTACACTAGGGCCATTTGTTGTGGTATCACATACCCAACAATTAGCTGCGGTTGAAGTATCTCATACTCAACCATCCCATAAAAGTCTCTACTGGAAAAAAGGCCTTTGTGAGTGGATCCGTGTTGTTTTCCTCTATGTCTACTCTCCTAACCTCGATCTCCCTGGAGATCAACCATCTCCATGATCAGGTGATACTGCCTAAGAATTATATCTGGATTTCAAATGGGTCGGGGGGTTCCTTGGAAAAAGCCACAACTCCATTGTCACACAATGGTAGGAACGAAGTTCATCTCATGAACTTATATATCCAGACTGCCTCTTTGGTAGCATCTTTGGTAACGATGTATCTTTCCTTTAATCGTCTAGTAAGTCACGGTATCTAGCTTTGAACTCTTCCAACATACCGTCCTTCCACTGAGGGTAAAGACAATGCCTGCGACTGACTTTCAGTCTTCCTTATCACCCAGGAACATACCCGGTGATTCTCCCCAGGATCGATTGATACCATCTCACTACAACTAGTGAGTATCCTAACATCCAATTAGATCTATCTCATAGATCCAAAACCCAGGATTTATGAGGTATCACTTTGTTCCTATATGGAGAATCCTTGTGATAAGCGGAGATTGACCGAGCGTAGCATAGGAAACTCCTTCCCTATCAAGAGTATGTCATCCACGTATTCTACGAGGATCACCACCATACTCCCTACTACCTATTTGTATATACAAGGTTCATCTACCATTTTGATGAAGTCAAACTCTTTGACTACCACATCAAAATAGATGTTCCAACTCCGCGATGCCTGCTTTATCACATAAAACATCTTGCACACGTTTCCGCTGCTCCCACTGTCTACGAAGCCCTCTGGCTGTGTACCTATAGACGCTCTCTTCCAAATCATCATTTAGAAAAGCAGTCATGACACCCAACCACCAGATATCATAGTCATGGTTTGTAGCCGTGGCAAGTAGGATCTGGATGGACTTAAGCATAGCTACTTAGAAATGGTTTCATCATAATCCATACCTGGTTAATGATGCAAAGCTTTAACAAGTCTAGCTTTGAAAGTCTCAACATTTCCATGTACACCAAGTAATCTTCTCAAGATATACTTGCTCCTGATGGGGATTTAACCCTTCAGATAAAGCAACCAAAGTCCATACTTTGTTGGTGTATAAGGATTCCATCTCAGATCGATAAGCATCCATCCATTCTTATAGAGTCTCACTCCTGATGGCCAGCTCGAAACTAGTTGGGTCATCATCTCATGATGCAATCCTCACTCCCACTGTCATAGAGAAACCTAAGTATCTCTCAGGTGGGTGAGGAACCGTACTAGATCGGCGGAGAGGCTGAGGTTCGTTGGAAACTATTGAATCATTTAGTTCTACCAAATCATCTGCTGTAGTTTGTATAACTGGAACCTTTCCAGTTCTACATAACAGACCTTGCCTCGAGCTTGTCCGGATTTTTCTTTTAGACATAGGCCGGACAACCCCAAATCTTAACAAACTTAAGATATGGGATTTTCCCTTTCCATATCACATATGAAGTGGTAGGCAACTGATTTGATTTGAACCCTATTCAATAGGTATGCAGCTTCTTAAGTGCATAACTCCCAAAAGGAAATAAGAAACTCAGTAGTACTCATCATAGAGCACACCATATCACATGGGGTGTTATTGCTCCGCCCCGATATACCATCGTGCTATGGTGTATACGGAGGAGTAATGCTGAGAGAGAATCTCATACTCCTTTAGAATAGTCCATGAATTCCGTGCTCAAGTATTCTCCTCCTTGATCACATCAAAGGACATAATACTTATACCCGTATTTTGTGGTTCTCTACTTCTAACTTATATTCCGTGAATATCTCAAAAGCTTCGGACTTGTGTTTCAACAGGAACATATGTCTGAATCTTGAGAGATCATCAGAGAATGTAATGAAGTACAAAGAACCGGTCTTGGCATGTATAGACAGGGGACTTACATACATCAACATGTATCAATCCCAAGAGTTCACTAACTCTTTCTCTATTTCCAATAAACAGAGCTATGGTCATCTTATCTTTGTGACATGACCAGCAAGTTTCACAAGATGTAAACTCAAATTCATTTAAATATGCATCTAAATGTAACCTCCGCTAGTCGGGTCGCATTGATATGACCTAGTCTACAATACCTCAAGAAGGATTCGTTCATTTAGGAACTTTCCCTTTTGTGTGTGTTCTGTATACTAAGAACTGTAGTTTGATTTAGGACATCAATGCTTTTAGATAACGTGCCTGAACCGATCAACTCTTGATATAGGAAATGTTCAAAACATTATCCAACAATACAAAATTATATTCTTTCTTTACTAATAAAGGGACTGATATGATTTTGTATATCAGGTTCGGTATCAAATAACATTCGTTCAGAATCAATGTATTCTGGTAATACAGGGTGACAGTGACCAACAGACTTGGCTGCAACACTTGCACCATTTTCTGTCTCATGAAACTTATCACCCGTTCTTAGTTCTCTACCTTTCTGTAGCCCATGTAAAATATTACATATGCGGGATCCTGATCCGGTATCTCATACACAGGACGTAAAGAATACTGAGAAACGGTTCTATGTAATGAACACACCCGAAGATGATGCATCAGCATGCACTTTCTTCGTTTGGGCGGCATGGGAAATATGGTATTCCCTAATTTCCTACTCTGTCTTATAACAATTATAAGTTGGAGCGGGACCAACGTTCCCCAACTCCGTATAACAAGTGGGTTCAGTCAATGTATCCGTTTTATTATCTTGATTAAGGCGTGATATGGTCGCTACCTGGAGAGAGAGAGAAGAAAACACTCAGCGTATGCTCTTGCAAGATTAGATTGGTTATTATTTTATCTAATCAGGATGGCTCCCACTGTTTTAATCAAATCTTCCTTCAAACCCTAAAAGGAAAGACTAGCCCGGATTAATTACACGCTACAAGTTCGCCAATCTTTCAGCCAGGCCATTGTCGGTACTTTGAGGGAGGTCCCCCGTGCTTTCGCACGAACCTAATTAAAGTAAACCTCATTTTCCCAGTGGCGTAACCCCGTTAGCACCTTTCTAGACACCTACTTGATCGGCTAATTGTAAATTGTAAAACTCTCCCAGGAGTAACTCTTACTCGCTGCGGGTATCGGGATCCAACTATCTCATAGAAGGTATGCAATCTCATTGCAAATTTCAACACTTGAAATTCCCGATAATATTTTGCCCCTAGAGTGCTATGACCTTGACGCATGCCAAACAACCCAAAGTCCGCTAGTCAAGTTCAACCCGTACATTTCTTGATTGAATTAAACCCACCAGCACGACCCTTGACGCATGCTAAACAACGCCGTACGAATACCCTAATCCAATCGCATCGTATGCTAGCAGATAAGAACTAGTTAGCTACCGTACACTACGCTTTGACGCATGCCAAACTACGGCAGCACGAATACTAAATAGTACTTATCTGAAATGACGGAGGGCAACGATGAGTTTTTCAGAAAACCCTTTGCGTAATGAACTTGATATCGTTGTAGAATCGAGTGATTTTAAATGGAATGTTTTTGAGGCTTTTCTAGTTTTGCTAAAGGGGTCACTCCCGGTGAAGGGATCGTCGGCCCTTTCCTCATCGAATAAGGTGCAGGATGTTCTACAAGGAACACCGCGATGCAAAGCAAGAACCGTAACTACCTTTTTTTGAAAATTCGATTCCACAACATCTTTTAGGTTTCTTTTCTTTCATTAATCATATTACTGATGTCCCATCAAAAAAGTTACATAAACATCACAGATAAATACGACGTACGCTTATGCCATCCGCATTCACCTCGATGTCCCCTCGTGCACCGTTAGGTTAGGTAACTAACAGCAGAGCGGGGCAGGGCTAGCACGGGTGTAAAACATAAGTAATATCTATATAATATATCGTATATACTATATGCAGTATCTATCACAACATATCAAATGATCACATCACAGACATCGCAGCAGAAGAAACATATATGAAATAATAGATATACTAGGACGTCCGTGTTTTCAATACGAGCCTGTATAAAACACAGATTCCACGGTCGCGATGAATAGCCAAACCCACATCCCTAGACCCCTACGAGAGCAGTAAGTAACATTGCCAATTCTAGGGTTAGGATACACGATCTCGACTCCTCGAGATGGTCTCCCTCTGGACCCTAGAACCCGGTTACTTGTGCTCCCCGCCTTGGGTCTACCTAATGCGGAAAAAGTAAATAATATACAAGTGGTGACAACAACCTCATCCCGGAAGTGCCCCAACAAAAGAATATTACATACAAATGAATTTTACATGAATGAAAAAGAAAAAACTCTCATCTCACATAAAACCCCCGGCTATTCAAACGCGACGATCCAATATAACATATCACAGCAACACATAATATCTCATTTCATCAACGTAAGCAAGTATGCGTATCCCGATTGTCGTTGACGTATGGCAACGAAGCCGGCGATACACTACATACTACGCTTATGGTCACAGAAAAGAAAGTGTAAAACTACAACAGTTGGAATCCACAACCCTTTTAGACATCGCATGCCTAACCAAATGAATTCCTAATATATCGCATGCCTAACAATTATAAACCCCGCATTTTAGTCTCTTTATCGAAAACTATTTTCAATATCAAGTCGGCAATTCAACAAGATTCCCGACATCCTGATCGAATGCTCGTCGCAAACTTTAGTAGACGGCCGCACCCCCGGATGCCGTCGACGAAGTGCACTAAGGCGGAACACCGCTGCTGCGAGCATCCGAACGGATGCTTTTGGCTACGGGGTTCTCCTACAGTCACTTGGTCGGGGCTATGGGGCGTGGCTGTCTATTAAGTTTACCCGGCGAGTATCCGCGTACACTACGTGATTGCAACGGACTTTTGATCACATCAAAATCCCGTGGCAACCGATCAGCTGAGACTAAACTGCTGTGTTTATAACATTCAAATCAGTTATCTCATAACAATTTGTGGATTCCAAATATTGTATCATACTCCAGATAAATAGACAATGTTAAACTTTCCGATCGAATAAACAAACACCCAAGTTTTCCCAATAACTCAACACTTGAGAGGAGTTTAAAAACATCCATTTCATGCCACAGTACCAACGGTCCAGCCGTTGAAGGGTCAAGCCAACGCCTCACATATGGCACGCCGTACTGCCTCAAACCCTAAGGTTCAAAAGGCAGTTCAAGACGGTCACATAATCGAGTTAAGGTTTGTTGTCCTCTAGAGTGTCCATCGCGTTACTTGCACTACTTAGAACGTTCTTAAACAACGGAAAAATTCAACACTTGGAAATTTTCCGGGTCGGGAAAAAGTGAGTTATTGATATCCGGTCGAACTTTTCAACACGTTCTAAAATTATCCGGACGAAAAGAACAAAGTCAAATAATCCGATCGAATCATCAAATACCCAATACAACCCAGAAAACTCAACTCTTGAGTGAAAAATAAAAATTCCCAGAAGAATCAGCAAACACCAACCGAGGTTATTGTGCAAAAGGGATTCCCTGATCTTTACATACGGCCTCAGAACCGCCGCCACTACCATGGTACGGCCGCGGTTCCGCGGCTCTTTAGTCGTATTACAACCACATGCTTCACAGTAACCCTTGTATTTCCCTGCTGGATTTTTTGAGAATTTTTAATTTGGAAAAAACCACATTTTCAGAAAATGTCCAGAGAAGGGTTCGGATTAGGGTTTCGTGTTTCGATCGGACTTTAAACTTCGTCTACACATCGCCTAAAGCTCTAGCTAGGCTTTGACACCACTGTAGGCTTACTAGGCACACTCAAGAGATTCCACAAGGCATCAACCATGCCAAAATCAAATTTTTATGTGCCAAACAACTCTATGCAAGATCGTTAACTAGAGGTTAGGCAAAACTATAAGCTAGTAAACTACTTTACTACTAAGTGAAAGGGATTACAACCTTTGTAGATCCGGTCCTCCACTTTATAAGCTCCATGTAGACGTCCCCATCGCTACGATCGTGAACTCCGAACTCTAGAGAAGCTCCACAAGAAGAACGAACGTGCTTGCTACGATGACTTCGAGGCCGAAGATGATCTACGTCGGGGAGACACTAACTCAAGCTATTCCTTCACTAGGTAATGAACTTTGTGAAGAGAACACACTCTACTACATGGCAAGTGGTAGAGGATGAAGAAGTAGGAAGTGGGCTCACTTTAGAATTGATTTTCTCACTCTTTTTCTCATGGCACCATTGGAGCTTGTAAGCTTTTGGATGGAGCTTGATGAAGAAGAAGAAGAAGAAGAAAGAATAATTCCATCCAAATGAAAACTTATCCAAAAGAATTATTGCCCCATGGTTGAGTTAAGCCCTCATGCTTAACTCATGTAGAGAATTAACCAAGGCATTAGGTTAAGGGTTGGGTTAACTAATATCCTAAAGAATGACAAAAGAGTTGACTTTGTCAATGTTTATCAAGCTTCATGAAGCTTGATAACTTTGACCAAAGTCTCCCCTCTTTTGTTATTTGTTAGGAAATTAGTAACCCTCATTTAACCTTGACTTGGTTTAAGTCTCATACACCCACTTGTAAGTATCATCAAGCATGATACAAACATGTACACTTGCATATATCACATATAAACAATGTGCACAAACTAGTGAGAAAATAAATCATAAGTGAGCTAATACTAGTTAATGCAATGTAATATATCAAATATATAATTATGCATTAAATTATTAAATCAACTCTTGATTTAATAATCCGGCTATAACCGACTAATATCATGTGTAACAACTTATCGAATAAACACTTGATCCGATAACCCGGCTATATCGCATACAACCGATCAATGTCACGAGTCGTGAGAGTAGAATACGGTATCTCATATCGTATTAATCTCGGTCCCGCACATATCACATATGTGCTTCTACTCCGTTTCGCTTAAGCCAGGAAACCCCTGTGTAGGACTCTAAAGACTCGTCAATACGCCGGCAGTAGGTGATGACCATATCAAACACCCACAAGCCGCAAGGGGTGTGCTAAACGTAACGGCCACCCGGGTATTGAGTGATCAGAAGATCAACAAGCAAGCCCGCTAGTTCTCCTGTGAATCCAATCAGTAACACTCCCGTACAGTCCGGTCTCGTCGTCTGATATGTCGCATATCTCGCCTAGGGGTGGTAAACGTCAGACCTTAGTAGCTCGATAAGTCGTGTCGATATGAGGTCTATAATAGTTCGAGAAACTACTGATAACACTTACCAGTAAATATCAACAACCCTGGCCAGGGATTTCCGGTTATAGCCGATCGAACACAGCGCAACATCAACTCCCTATACCGGGAGAGACGAATCCCCTCTTATCGCTCATTGCCTCCATGTGATTCAGGACTGTACCCAAAAGCCACCTTTTTGCATGCCCTATTGGATATGGTATGATGGAAATCAAAGCACAGTGGGAATCACACAAGACTCTATGACGATCTCGGGTCAACAGACTACTCTGTACTAGTGTCACCGGAGAACTGCCATCTGACGTAAGGTATAATACCATCTGGGAGTTCTCGGCGAGTCCGTCCAGTGTACCCAGTCTCCACTGAGCACCCATACACCATCCTTGATGTCAAACACCGATGGATATAGGATCATCCGTCGTCCATCATAAGGGTCAAGATGCGTATACGCTAGTCTACTCTGGTGCATCGATGCCCTGTCTCGATACACCCTCGACTAGGAACAGTTATAGGATGTACTCTCGACTACCGTGGCCCCACTAGTATGATCTCATCATAGTCCCAGTAGTCGAGTACATATCCTAAGGGCTTTTTCAACATGTAACATAGAGACAATCAGAGTACATGTTTAGATAAACTACAACCAGATAGCATACTATCATGTCGAGCAAGAAAGTCCTCCCTATATATGTCCAAGCATCCATTACAATATACATCATATGTACAATAATGGCCTCTAGGGCATACATATAAGAGTAGGGAAGCAGGTTAACACTAGACCCAAGATCTAAAAGTGCTCTATTGATGTTCTTATCCCCAATTGTTATCGAGATTGTAGGACAGGCAGGGTCCTTTCGTTTTTGGGGTAAGGGTTGACGTTGGTTAATAGCATTTCTTACGGCATTAGCTACTAGCACTTTTTTGGGTATTTGTGACTTTCTCTTCGAGGAGCATAAGCCCTTTAAGATTTTCGCGTAAGAAGGGACTTGTTGGATTGCATCCAAGAGAGGTATATTTATGCTAACCTGTTTAAATAACTCCACAATCTTCTCCATTTGTGGAGTTGGTTTATTGGGACTCAACCTGTTTAGAAATGGTGCATTTTGAAAATCTATTGAGTCCAATGTCTGTGGAGTAGAATGTAGAGTTGGAACGGATCCCAGTGTGGGTGTGTTCGTGAAGTGAGAAGTTGGTCCGTTCGGATCAGAAGAAGAAGAGCCTTTTGAAGAATGAAGAATAGGCTCTAACGAAGAAGATGAAGGTGAAGAAGAAGAGGATGAAGAAGAAGAAGAAGAATCACCGGCGGGGTGTCATCCTTAATACCCACGCTATTATGCAACACTCTTCCAGATCTCAACGTGGTCACAGCATTTACATTATGATTTTGTTGTTCATATGCAATTTGTGCGTTGTGTGTGTGACCGGAATTTGGCAATGGTTGAGATGGAAGCTTTCATTTTTCTCGCTCTCTCAACGCAGCAGTTTGTTGTGCAATTTGGGCCTCAATAGATTTGATACTTTGATCATGTGAAGCATTGTTGTGCACCAAAGACCGAATAGAAGTCTCCAACCTTGCTGCGGATTGTGTAGATTGTTGTAGAAACGCATATAGACTTCTTTCTAGCGAGGTAACCTTATCATCATTTGGTTGAACAAAATTGTTTTGAGGGTAAAATTTGTTAGGCACAAAATTGTTCGTTTGATTTGGATAAGGTTGTGGTTGGAAAGGTTGCTAGCATTGAGTTTGTTGGGGTGCTTGTTGTTGTGGAGGAGGAGGCCTTTAAAAGTTGTTGTTTCATTGGAATTGTTGATTTTGATTCCAAGCAAAATTTGGGTGACTCTTCCAATCCGGATTATAAGTCGAAGAGTAAGGATCATTCCTTTGTCGTTGCTGAAAGGCAGCATTGACATGATCTTGTCCTTGAATAGGTGGATTGTTAGGTCACTCTTCGGTAAGGTGTGATGGATCCAAACAACAAGCACAAACAGTTCATGGGGGTAAAGCAGGGGCAGGAGAAGGCGATGAGATTTTGGTCTCAATGGCTTCTAGCTTTTTCGTAAGTGTGGCCATCTCGGCCTTCATAGCAATCGACATATCTAATTGATGTATGCCTGCCCTAGATTGACCAATAAAAGAAGATGAGGTGGTCTTAGTGCTTTCCCACTGAAGTGTTTGTTCAGCAAGATCCTCGAGAAACTGCCAAGCTTCCTCACTAGATTTGGTTAGAAAGTGACATTGACAAATAGTTTCTAGCAATTGCTTCGTTGCTGGGTTCAATCCCTCGTATAAAGTTTGGCAAAGTTGCCAATTTTCGATCCCATGGTGAGGGCATTGAACAAGTAGGTCTTTGAATCTTTCAAAACACTTCCAAAAGGGCTCGGAAGGAAGCTGGGAAAATTGTATAATCTCATTGCGAATTCTCGCGGTCTTGTGATGAGGATAAAACTTTTTAAGAAAAGCGTTAACAAACTCGTCCCAATTTCTAATTGAATGTGATGCTGTGTTGTATAACCACTTCTCGGCTATGTCACATAAGGTGAAAGGAATGACCCTTAGCCTTATAGTATCATCTGATAATTGGGTTGTTTTCATCATGGCGCAAACGTTTTGGAATTGGTTTATGAAGATATAGGCATCTTCAGATTCCAGTCCGTGAAATTTTGGCAGCATATTGATGAAGTGGGGTTTGATCTAAAAATTTTCCCCATTTGCCGGTGGGAGTGATAGACAAGTAGGTAAGGCGGTGCGGACAGGGTAGGAAAGATCCTGCAGTGCGATTCGTTGGGGCACTTCAACAGGCGGGTGTTGCGAGTTATTCGCACCTAACGGAGGTGGAATCAGTCCCGTGGGTAAGGTATTGTTAGGATTATATCCCGACATACCTTCGGAAGAAGAATTTTAATGTGAAGGTAAGGAAGTGGAAGGAATTTCGACTTCGGAGTCGAAAGTTTCGTCGGTCGGTACCAACGAAACATGGACTAATCGGGCGCTAGTGCCCCGAGTCCAACCAGACATACACTAAAGAGGTAGTGTAGTGAAAAAAAGTGAAAAACATAATGTGGGGGTAAGAAAACGTCAATGGAAAGAAGGTGGGTGATGTTGTGGGGTGCATGGATTTCTTAGCGACAAGTTGCAAGTTTTTGTAAAAAATTTTCCTTTTTCTCTTTTTTTTTATGTGGAGCTTTTTGCATAAAAGATTTTTCGATAAAAGGCTTTGACACAAATGCAATCAACCACAAATGCACAATCAAGCCTAAATCTAGGGTCACCTAGGTCAGCTAGACAGCTCCTAACTGTTCTAAAGGGCAAGAAATAGGACCTCAAACCGCCTCTTCACCGCCAATTGCGGCCAGGTAAGTGCCAGGTGAGTGGGAGGCTCTCCACTATAAGCAGTGGCCCTAATTAAGTAATCACTCGCCTTAGACACACTTGCCTAGACACGATAAAGTCAGGTTAGGATAAACGGTCGATGCCTACAGCTAGTCCTTTGTCGTGTTGAGCGCGATGTCCTTAGGGCTGAGTCTAATCTTTTTTATTAAGTGATGGTCAATGCATATGCCTTATGTGATTTCTGGGGACCTGGGAAGGGTGATGAAAACCCCACCCAATCTGGATTGGCCTCAAGCCCCTTAGAGTCAGATTAAATATGCAAAACAGTAAATAACCACTTGCAACAATTTTTTTTATTTTTAGCGCGGCACAAAGAATCCTGCACAAGATCAATTATTGGACGGGGGAGAGATTTTTTAGCGCAAAGAATCCTGCAGGCAAATTTACAGAGGAGATATCAGGGCGTTCAGAGGAGGAGAAAGAAAGCTCACAGTGGTTTTTTCTCGTGTTGACGTCACCAGGAGGCAGCGGTTCCGCTGCGGGAGCGAGGGTGCGGCGGTGGAAGCGCGGCGTCAGCGGCGGATCGGTTCCTGAAATTTTTTTTGGTCTCCTGATGACGTCAGCAGACCGTGGATGCGCTGCCAAATAGTCCCTCCGGCGGCGGAAACGTGGTCATGTTGACGGTTCGGTTCTCGAGATTTTTTCTGTTCCTCTGTTTTGATTTTCCTCTGTTGCTTAGATCTAGGGTTTTCTGTTTCGATCTCTGGATTTTTCCAGATCTGAATCTGTTCTTCGGTCCTGCAAAATTCAAACAAAAATACCCTTCAAACAATAAATGATGATAAAATTTTTATAATTTTTAATTTTTCAGTTTTTATGGTTTTTTATGATTTATATTAACCCGAAATTGCCAAAAAAAAATACCACGCCATCCCCGGCAACAGCGCCATTTGATTGAATGTGATTTAGCGTGCTTGCACTTTTAAAAGATACGAATCAAAAATAATTTATAACCGCAATCAAGAACGGCGTCGCTTGGTAGCTAGCCGGTGAGTACGGGTCGGTCCACAGGGATGTTGTGTATTTCCTAATTTGGTCTAACGAGTTAATTCCAAACGGCGTGAATGGATTATCGCTAAAAACTAAACTGATTTAATCTAGTACTAGAAACTTGCTAGGGTTAGGTTTAGGCTAAGTTTGGAAATGTAAAGATTTCCCACCGCTTTCAATGCCCTAATTTAGATTTACTAGATGTTATGGTAACAATTAATAAAGGGGATTAGTACCAACGGGAAGAAACGATGTTTCTTCCTTTAGGTTTTTGTCCTTCCTTTCTTAATTCTCACCCTAACCTCTATGGAAAACATATACAACCGGTCCTTTATACTACAGTATCACTGCTACCTCGGGGGATAGGGTGCCGTAGGGAACGGTGTGTTATGTATGCATGGAGTCCTATAAAAACTTATGATGGGAAAGAAAGGGGTGAGAGATTTCATCTCTCAAGCCTTCCCCAAATCTAACCCTAACAAGGGAGGAGACTACTCGCTCATTAGGGAATTGAAGAACATCTCTAACTATCCAACAAGGGCAGATAATAAAAATCTATACTAGGACAGAATAAAAATTAACTAGGCAATTAAATAAAGTCACTTACTTTATTAATGGCTCTCTCCAAACATTTACACAGGAATTTTCAGATCTGAATAGATGAATAAAAAGAGGCATAACCTAAAAAAGGTTTTAGGGCTTCTATTTATAGATTCGTAGAAAACCCTAGGTTTACAATCGACGCACACCTGATTTTACAAAAATACCTCCTAAGAAACCTAACTGACGCACCGACATAAGGAATTTCCACCGACCCGGGCTTCGCACTGCCGCAGGTCCGCGGCCAAGAGCATGGTTTGGCCGCAGAACCGCGGCCGTATGGAGAGCTTGCTGTCTGTGATTTTCAGGGCATGTTTTGGTTGCATTTTTCTTCTCTTTTCTTCACTTGGTTTCTCAGATGGTCTTCTGGTTTCGTCCAGATTTCCACAGTGAACAATGTCGTGGACTTTTACCACTTACTTCGTGTCGAAGTCTTGAATCTCGCGTTGCCTTTGTTCTTTGTGAAATTGTCCATTGATCTTCGTTTAATCTTTAAACCATAGGCTTGATCAAGATTCTTCCATTTATCGATCGTAGTCTCACTTTTGTATCGTCTTTTCATCATTTTCACTGTTTTTGTTCCGAGAACCTGTAACCTGCAACTATGTAGCAGACATGGGTCAAAAGCACCTATTTATTTGTAAACTGAATAAGAATGGGGAATAAAATAATGCAAAATTATGGTATGAACAAGTACGAGAAACCACCCCTTGCATGTATAGACATTAGACCACATACATCACTGTGTATGAGTCCCAAGAGCTCTGCTGCTCTTTCTCCGTGTCCGGTGAACGGAGATTTGGTCATTTTTCTCTTGAGACAAGACTGACAAGCTTCATAAGGTGAAAATTCGAACGTTTTCAAAAGTCCTTCTTTATGCAACTTACTTAGTCTTTTCTGTCCGATATGACCAAGTCTACAATGCCACAAGTAGGATTCGTTCGTATCTGAACTCTTCTTCTTGCGTGTGTTTTGTACATTGAGAACAGTGTTCTGATTTAGAACATAGATACCCTTACACAGTGTACCTTCTGCAACTAATACCTTATCAAGGTAGATGCTCATGATATTTCTATCAAGAACAAAGTCATATCCTTCTTTATCAAGGAAAGAAACTGATATGATGTTGCAAACCATGGAAGATACACAGTAGCAATTGTTCAAACTCATAGTATTGCTATTTGGCAATACTAGGTGATATTCACCGACGGCTGCAGTATTAACTTGTGCTCCGTTCCCTACTCTGAGGGGCATATCATCAGGTCCAACCATCCAACTTTTTCTCAGTCCCTGCTATAAATTACAGATATGAGATCCTGATCCGGTATCTAGTACCCAGGAGGCAGGACTGACCGAAAAGCAGTTCTCAACTACAAGAACACCTGAAGGAGATGCAATAGTATGCTTCTTCTTTGATGAGGTCATCAAGGTATTAATGCTTTCCTCTTTCCCTTTCTTATACTCATGACTGCTGTTATAGTTCAGAGCCGAACCGACGTTCCCCACCCCCGAATAAGAATTTGGATCGGTCAAGCGATACATTTTATTATCTTGATTAGGGCGTGAAATGGTTGCTACCTGGAGAGAGAGAAAAGAAACACTCAGCGTGTACTCTTGCAAGATTAGATTGGTTATTAATTTATCTAACCAGGATGGCTCCCACTGTTTCCTCAATTTCTTCTTCAAACCTTAAAAGAAGAACTAGTCGGGATTACTCGCACGTCACAATACTTGCTTAACCTTTTAGCCAGGCTAGTGTTTGTACTTCGAGGGAGGTTTTCCAACACTTTCGTGAAGTTCCTTAATTACATAACCTCTTTTCCCTGAAGGCGTAGCCCCGCTAACACATTTCTAGACACCTACTTGGTTTATAACACTGATTGTTAAGTGTGATAATCTCCCGAGAGTAATCCTACTCATCAGTGGGATCGGGATCCAACCATCATTGTGTGATGCACTAGATTGAATCCACCTAGTCACCACACGCCAGAAGGTATCTAAATCTGCAAGTTTCCTATATGTTTGAAACTCCTAATGTGGTTTTCGCCTCCAGGACCCAAGTGACCTTGACTGAGCCAACATATCAAATGATCCTAGTCAAGTTCAACCCGTCATTATGTTGATTGCATTAGACCAACCCGTACGAGTCCTTGACGGACCCAAAATGACCGCACGACTGTCCTAACCAATCCCATTATGTGCTACAGAAAAATATTACATAGCTACCGAACACTACGCCTCGGCTGAGCACGAAATACGTAGCATGAATACTAAGCAATACCAATCCGAAATGACGGAGGGCTATGGCTGGGTTTTTGGTGAAAAACCCGTTAACGTAATGAACTTGATACCGTTGGATGAACCTGAGTAGTTTTGAAAAAAAAAGGAGTGGTTTAAGCTCCGACTTTTGAAAATTTCTGATTTTGCAGAAAAGCCGAGTAATCTATAGTACAGATTTTAGCTCAAGAGGTCACTCCCAGCGAAGTGATCTCGGCTCTTTCCTCGTAGAATGAGGTGCTGGATATTCATGACCGAATACCACTATGCAAAGCGAAAGAATATAACTGTAGTTTTTCGAAATTTGTTCCAACAATATCTTTTAGGTTTATTATTTTACATTAGTCAAAATTAATGCGGTCCCATCAGTTTAATCCTATCACACCAGAAAAGAAAGAAAATACGATATAATTATATGCCGACCGCATTCGTCATGGGCCCCGTTATCACCCATTAGGTTACTTAACTAACGACAGAGCGGGGGCTGGACTAGCGCGGGTGCAAAACATATACAACATCTACTAGTATATATATAAGTATATATAACATTCATCCAAGGCATGATAATAAGCAACATCACAGAATCACAGCCAACAATATAGAATGGTGGATAATCTTGGAGCCCCGGGTTTCATTTGAGCCGCAAATAAAACCTGACGTTCCTGGTCCTGTGGATAACATATGCAATGAAAACCTGGACCCCTACGAGCGCGGCAAGTTACCCGCCAATCCCAGAAGTGAGGCAACCCCCTTCAACAAAGTGAATGGGCCACCCAGCACTTCACAAAATCCAGTAACTTGGGCGCCCCTCCATGGATAATCCTATACCCCCTACGAGTGCGGCGAATAGCCCGCCAATTCTAGAATGAAGCCCCCTCCGTCTCAACGCCATGAGATGCGGGCTTGTTGCCTTCTACAACCCGTCAATTCGTGTACTCCACCTTGGGGTAATCCTAGTAAAGAAAATAAATATAATATGTATAAATGGTGACATCGACCTCAACCCGGTCGTGCCCCAAAATAATATACAACCCGGCAAAGACGGCAGTCCACATCTCGGACGCTCGCCCCGCAATAACAAATGAATACGAACTGTACCACTAACATTGCACCATGAACCATCTACCACGACTATCCAACCACAATCACAGCACAAACACAGAACATCAACGTGAATGTCATGTTCGCAAACTCGTCTAAAAGAACATATAGCAATCAGACGAGTTTTACCGATCGAATGACATTCACGGTCGCCGATAAAAGTGAATATATTGTAAACTATTAAACAGGGTCAAATATAACGACTTCGAAACACTCCAAATTGCCCCAAACTGAAAAACAGCAGAAAATCAAATCTGGGCAAAAATAAACAAGACCTGAAACCCAAACTTCAAGAGACAAGAACACTTGCCAAAACTCGATGCAATTCCCCTTAAGAAATCCGGTGAGCTCGGTTTTTGGAAGGTTGTAGCCGGCCAAAAAAGGTGGGAATCGTGTTGTTTTTGGTCAGTGTTCATCTCACAGTGTAAAGAGCACTCTGCACTTGCTTAAAAAAAGTTTTGAAGCCTTTGAAAAATCGACAAAAACTTGAAGCTTGATTTCTTTGTAACGGAGTTATTTCGGTTTCATTATTTTAGCATTGTTTAAATTTTCTAGTGTATGGTTTATGGACTGGCTCTGATACTATGAAAGGTTACGCTAGTGCCCCGGCCAACTACCGTGACCAAATGCAGAATAATTTTTTTTCTAACGATTAGAACATGGCACTAGAATAACTTTTAACCCGGATCTTACCATAATCCTAACTAGCATAAGTAATAGTGCTATCTACTATGATGATGAAATCTCACCAAACGAACCAAGTCCTTCAGTCTTCTTTCTTCATCTTTAGCTTTAAGTGGCCACCATGAACATACTTGATCTTCTTTTCCCGCTCCATCAGTTCTTCGGGATCGAGCTTGTTCTTCGGTCCTCCTTTGTTGTAGATGATCCACCTGAGGGATATGATCCATGGCTCTAGCTCCTCATAATATGTCAAGTGGAGCAACTAGAGAACTTGGGTTGCTAAACCAAGTAGTCTAGGATGTAGTGTGAAGATCTAAGTGTTTGCTAATTCTTTCTTGCCTCTTCACTTGTTTCTCACTCATGAGAAGGGTAGTGAAGAGGAAAATGATGAAGGTGGGAGAAACTCAAGAGGTGGGAGGAGATGAAGAGAAATGGGCGCTCAAGAAAATAATGAAGCATCCATGAGAGAGAAAATTCACACAACGGTTTTGTGTATGAATTTCTTGAATAAACAATCAACAACCATACTTTAATAGTAACTCCAAATGAATTAAAAATTCATTTGTTAAATATTGAAGCATGGTTATATCCATTCCTCCCATACCTCACACTTTACACCTCATTTTCCATTTATGAAATAAATGGAAAAAGCATAATGAGGTGGCCACCTTCTAGAAGGTAATCTGTAATGAATACGGATTACAGTCTGCTGTATATACATACCTTCATTCGGATAAAAGCACGAAGGCCCGAAGAGATAGAATAACACGAAGAAATTAATACTAGAATATACATATCCAAATAAATATTGTAAACTATTAAAGCAATACCTGATTTAATAATCCGGCTCAAACCCGAGCCGGCTAGTATTACGAACTGTCCGATCGAAAGTCCGAGTACAAAGTACATCAATCGATCGAGACCCAGCACATATCCAATACGGCTACTACATCATTTCGCCTGAACCAGGGAAACCCTCTGTGTGGGACTCTAAAGACATGAAAGCACACCGGCAGTGAGTTACTGGATAAATCCATAACCACAAGCACGTCACCGGCACTAGTTGCACGTAAGGCTTCCCGGGTACCTGTCGAAAAGGAAGGCCGATGAGCAAACTCATTCAGATCCCTACAGAGCCTATCTGTGAAATTCTTCGTACAATCCGGTCTCTTCGTCTGAGAGTATCGCATACCGGGTCTGTGGGTATTAAACGTCAGACCCTGATAACCTGGTAATTCGTGCTGATGCGGCTCAGGACCAATCCGGGAAACTACTGATCAACTTATCAGTAAATCCCAACTGCCTTGGCCAAGGTCTTATGGTCCTGACCAATCTAACACAGTGCGATATCGACCCCCTATATCGGGAGTGACGAATCCCTGAAAATCGCTTACTGCCTCCATGTGGCACGGATTGTACCCAACCAAAACCTGTTTGCATGACTCAGTAGAGCCGTGGTAGGGTAGTGATCAAAGCACAGTGGGAACCCATACGAGACAAATGTCGATATCCGGTCTAAAGACTAACCTGTACTCATGTCACATGAGAACTTCCACCTGAAGATAGGTATTGTACAATCTGGAAGTTCTAGGCGAGTCCGTCCGGTGTACTCACCCCAATTGAGCACCTGTATGCGATCTTAGGTCTAAAGACCAATGGTTGAGTGACCAAACCATCGCCCTTCATCGGGGTCTAGAAACGTATACACTAGTCTACTCTGGAATATCGATGCCCAGTCTTGATACTCCCACGACTAGGGACCATTTAAGGATGTGCGTACCGACTACCCAGCTCCCACAAGTATGATCTCCATCACAACACAGGTTGTATATCATTGATCCTACTGGCTTTATCAACATGTATAAAAGATATGTAATAGTAAGTAAAACATACACATGTTCAGATAAAATCAAACCAAATAGCATACTATCATATCAAGCAAGAATGTCCTGTACATATATATGTCCAAGCATCCATATGTTTACATATACAATAATGGCCTCTAGGGCATACATATCCTACAATATCTCCAAACCATGGAGTGATTCGCTTTGGAAGACGGGGTAAGCTCAGTCCGAGGTATATTGGACCGTTCGACATACTCGAATGAGTTGGAGAAGTGGCTTATCGCTTGGCACTTCCACCCTCATTGGAAGGAGTGCACAACGTGTTCTATAAATCCTAACTCAGAAGGTATCTGAGTGACCCCAGTCATATTCTTGATCACTCCTAGCTCACTATACAACCATACTTATCCTGTGAGCAACAACCTGTTGAAATCCTGGATAGAAAGATGAAGTCGCTTCGGAACAAGGAAGCAAACTTTGTTCGAGTGATGTGGAGAAAAGACTCAGCAGAAGAATCAACATGGGAACGCGAGGAAGACATGCGTGCAAGATACCCTCAATTGTTTGTAAATTAGTCCTTAAAATAATTGTATATTTCGAGGACGAAATATACAATTATTTTGAGGGTAACATGTAACAACTCTGTTTCAGTGTATAGAAAATTGTTTAAAAATTAATGTAAAAATGGAGTATTTGCAATCCTGTGTATTCTATAAGTATTTGAATTGCTTTTGAACAGCAAGAAACAATTTGTAGCTCATTTGTAAAGCCATGCACTGCTTAGACATAGCCCCTTTTTTCGAATCCCCCCAGCCACGTATATTTTTTTGTTGATTTTCTTTTAAACTTTTAGAAGCTCAAAAGTTTACAAGTGCAAAACACGTAAAATAAAACGTCACAGAGTAAACAAACATGTGGGAAATGATAAACCAAGCGACATGTACACGTGGCAGAGATCCATAGCCCAACCATTGGATTTGGACCGGCGAGATTACCTATGGAGCCGGAGTCGCCGGGCCTCCCCACAGGTAATGCTCTAGAACTTTTCCCCTGGCACCCTTTGGCCTACCCCATTACCCCATGTTGTTTAATTTCTCTGCAATTATCCAGAGAGAGATAATTCCTCTCTTAAAACCATTTTTAATGCATATTTTGTAGGGTTCCTAGGCACGCTAATGAGGTCTCACAAGGCATCAACCATGCCAGTTTCAAAAATTACAAGTGCCGAGAAACCCTAATACGGATCGTTAACTAGAATTTTAGGCGAAACAAAGAAACTAGTTAACAACTTAACTAAAAGAACGGAAATACAACCTTTGTAGATCCGGTCCTCCACCTCCATAGCTCCATGATGAAGTGACCTCGCTGTCCAAATAGAATCCCGGGCTCTAGCGTCGGTTTCATCGGAGAAATGGACGGGCTTGGTCGTCGGCTTCGATGCCGAAGATGATCTACGTCGAGGCAACACTAGATCAAGCTCCAACTTCACCAAGTCAAGAAACTTGTGAAGAAAACACCCTATACTACTTGGCAAGAGGTAGAGGATGAAGAAATAGGAAGTGAGTTCACTTTAGAATTGGATTTCTCACTCTTTTCATCAAATCACCATTGATGGTGCAAGCTATTCTTCTTTGTAAAGATGAAGAAGAATGAGAAGATGAATATGATAAGTTAATCTTTTTAATAGAAAAGAAAATCAACACTTATCATAATACAACCATGGTCAAGTGTAGAGAATCAACTAGGGTTAAGTGGAGTGGTTAGGGTTAAGCATGAGACAAAATGGTCACTTAGTCAAAGCTTCATGAAGCTTCAAGATGCAAACAAAGAAAGCCACCATTTTCTCTTTATGCCATTTATTTTCCAAAAAGAATAAATAAATAAATAAATGAATAAGAAAACAAAACCCTAACCATTCATATAACCATGGTTTAATCTTTACACAAACCCAAGTAAACATGTATCATCAAACATGATACAATCAAGTACACAAAAGTATATCACATATACAACTTGTGCAATGCAAGTGAGAAAATCCATTTAAAGTGAACCAATACTAGTTAATGCAAAGTAATATGTCAAATATATAATTATACATTAAATCATTAAATCAACACTTGATTTAACGATCCGGTCATATCGCATATGACCGACTAATATCCAATGTATCGGCATATCGAATCAATCCTCGATTCGATAACTAGGTTATATCGCATACAACCAATCGATATATTTATCGCGAGAATAGAATACGGTATCACATACACGCATTATTCTCGGTCCCTCACATATCTCATATGCGCTCCTATTTCGTTTCGCTTGAGCCAGGAAATCTCTGTGTAGGACTCTAAAGACTCGTCAATACGCCGGCAGCATGTGATGATCATATCAAATACCCACAAGCCGCAAGCGGTCTGCTAAACGTAACGGCCACCCGGGTATTGAGCGATCAGAAGATCGACGAGCAAGCCCGCTCATACTCCTGTGAATCCAACCAGTAACACTTACCGTAGAGTCCGGTCTCGTCGTCTGATATGTCGCATATCTTGCCTAGGGGTGGTAAACGTCAGACCCCAATAGCTCGATAAGTCGTGTCGATATGAGGTCTATAACAGTTCGAGAAACTACTGATAACACTTACCAGTAAATCTCAGCAACCCTGGCCAGGGATTTCCGGTTATAGCCAATCGAACACGGCGCAACATCAACTCCCTATACCGGGAGAGACGAATCCCCTCCTATCGCTCATTGCCTCCATGTGACTCGGGACTGTACCCAAAAACCACCGTTTTGCACGCCCTCTTGGACGTGGTAAGGTGGAAATCAAAGCACAGTGGGAACCACACAAGACTCTATGACGATCTCGGGTCAACAGACTACTCTGTACCAGTGTCACCAGAGAACTGCCATCTGACGTAAGGTATAATACCATCTGGGAGTTCTCGGCGAGTCCGTCCAGTGTACCCAGTCTCCACTGAGCACCCGTATATCATCTCTGATGTCAAACACCAATGGATATGGGATCATCCATCGCCCATCTGTATGGGTCGAGAGGGTATACGCTAGTCTACTCTGGTATATCGATGCCCCGTCTCGATATACCCATGACTAGGGACCTTGAAGGATGTACTTATGGACTACCATGTCCCCACTAGTATGATCTGTATCATACTCTAGGTAGTCAAGTACACATCCTAAGTGCTTTACCAACATGTAACAGAAAGACAATCAATGTACACGTTAAGGTAAAGAGTAACCAGATAGCATACTATCATGTCGAGCAAGAAAGTCCTCCCTATATATGTCCCAGCATCCACTACAATATACATCCAATGTACAGTAATGGCCTCTAGGGCATACATATAACTAACAATCTCCCACTTGCACTAGGGCCATCTGATAGCAGTGGTTGTAGTATCTCATACTCAACCATCCCATAAAAGTCTCTCTCTTGGAAAAGGCCTTTGTGAGTGGATCCGCCATGTTGTCCTCTGAGTCTACTCTCCTAACCTCGATCACCCTGGAGATCAACCATCTCCATGATCAGGTGACACTGCCTTAGAATATGTCTGGATCACTGATGGGACCGGCGTTCCTTGGCATAAGCCACAACTCCATTGTCACACAATAGGAGGAACAAAGTTCATCTCATGAACTAATATACACCCAGACTGCCTCTTTGGTAGCATCTTAAGTAGAGATGTATCCAGCCTTTATCGTCTAGTATGCCACGGTATCTAGCTTGGAACTCTTCCAACATACCGTCCCTTTACTAAGGGTAAAGACAATGCCTGTGACTGACATTCAGTCGCCCTTATCATCCTGGAACACTTCCAGTGATTCTCCCCAGGATCGATTGATACCATCTCACTACAACTAGTGAGTATCCTAACATCCATTTAGATCTATCTCATAGATCCAAAACCCAGGATTTAGGAGGTATCACTTTGATCCTATATGGAGAATCCTTGTGATAAGCGGAGATTGACCGAGCGTAGCATAGGAAACTCTTTTCTTATCAAGAGTATGACATCCACGTACTCTACGAGGATCACCACCATACTCCCTACTACCTTTTTGTTTATACAAGGTTCATCTACCATTTTGATGATGTCAAACTCTTTGACTAATCCATCAAAACAGATGTTCCAACTCCGCGATGCCTGCTATATCACATAAACCATCTTGCACACGTTTCCGCTGCTCCCACTGTCTACGAAGCCCTCTGACTGTGTACTTACAGACTCTCTTTTCTGAAACATCATTTATGAAAAGCAGTCATGACACCCAACCGCCAGATATCGTAGTCATGGTATGAAGCCGTGGCAAGTAGGATCTGAATGGACATAAGCATGGCTCCTTAGAAAAGGTTTCATCATGACCCATACCTGGTTAATGATGCAAACTTTTAACAAGTCTAGCTTTGAAAGTCTCAACTTTTCCATGTACACCAAGTAATCTTCTCAAGATATACTTGCTCCTGATGGGGATTTAACCCTTCAGATAAAGAAACTAAAGTCCATACTTTGTTGGTGTATAAGGATTCCATCTCAGATCACTAAGCATCCAGCCATTCTTACAGGGTCCCACTCCTGATGGCCAGCTCGAAACTAGTTGGGTCATCATCTCATGATGCAATCCTCGCTCCCACTGTCATAGAGAAACCGAAGTATCTCTCAGGCGGGTGAGGAACCTTACTAGATTGGCGGAGAGGCTGAGGTTCGTTGGTAACTATTGAATCCTTTGGTTCTTTCAAATCATTAGCTGCAGTTTGTATAGCTGGAACATTTCCAGTTCTACATAACAGATCTTGCCTCGAGCTTGTCCGGATTTTGCTTTTCAGACATAGGCTGGACAACCCCAAATCTTAACTAACTTAAGAGATGGGCTCTTCCCTTATCATATCAAATATGAAGTGGTAGGCAACTGATTTGATTTGATTTGAACCCAATTCAATTGGTATGCAGCTTCTCAAGTGCATAACTTCCACAAGGAAACAGGTAACTCAGTAGTACTCATCATAGAGCACACTATATCGAATAGGGTGCAACTGCTCCACCCCGATATACCATCGTGCTATAGTGTATATGGAGGAGTAATGCCGAGAGAGAATCTCATTCTCCTTTAGAATAGTCCAGGAATTCCGTACTCAAGTATTCTCCTCCTTGATCTCATCAAAGGACATAATACTTATACCCGTATTGGTTCTCTACTTCTAGCTTATATTCTGTGAATATCTCAAAAGGTTCGGACTTGTGTTTCAACAGGAACATATGTCTGAATCTAAAGAGATCATCAGAGAATGTAATGAAGTACAAAGAACCGGTCTTGGCATGTGTAGACAGGGGACCTTACATACATCAACATGTATCATCCCAAGAGTTTACCAACTCTTTCTCTGTTACCAATAAACAGAGCTGTGGTCATCTTATCTCTGTGACATGACTGGCAAGTTTCATAAGATGTAAATTCAAACTGATTTAAATATGCATCTATATGTAACTTCAGCTAGTCTGGTCGCATTGATATGACCTAGTCTACAATACCTCAAGAAGGATTCGTTCATTTCTGAACTCTTCCTCTTGTGTGTGTTCCGTATACTAAGAACTGTAGTTTGATTTAGAACATCAATGCTTTTAGATAACGTGCCTGATCCGATCAACTTTTGATATAGGAAATGTTCAAAACATTATCCAACAATACAAAATTATATCCTTCTTTACTAATAAAGAGACTGATATGATTTTGTATATCAGGTTCGGTATCTAATAACATTCTTTCAGAATCAATGTATTTGGAATACAGGGTGACAGTGACCAACAGACTTGGCTGCAACACTTGCACCGTTTTCTGTCTCATGAAACTTATCACCCGTTCTCAGTTCTCTACGTTTCTGTAGCCCTATGTAACATATTACATATCTGGGATCCTGATCTGGTATCATATACCCAGGATGTAGAGGATACAGAGAAATAGTTCTTTGTAATGAACACACCCGAAGGAGATGCATCATATGCACTTTCTTCGTTTGGGCGGCATAGGAATTCTGGTAATCCTCAATTTCCTGCTCTGTCTTATAACAATTATAAGTTGGAGGGGACCAACGTTCCCCAGCTCAGTATAACAAGCGGGTTCGGTCAAATATCCGTATTATTATCTTGATTAAGGCGTGATATGGTCGCTACCTGGAGAGAGAGAGAAGAAAACACTCAGCGTGCGCTCTTGCAAGAATAGATTGGTTATTATTTTATCTAATCAGGATGGCTCCCACTGTTTTTTATCAAATCTTCCTTCAAACCCTAAAAGGAAAGACTAGCCGGGATTAATTACACACTACAAGTTCGCCAATCTTTCAGCCAGGCCAGTGTCGGTACTTTGAGGGAGGTCCCCCGTGCTTTCGCACGAACCTAATTACAGTAAACCTCGTTTTCCCAGAGGCATAACCCCGTTGACACCTTTCTAGACCCCTACTTGATCGGCTAATTGTAATGTGTAAAACTCTCCCAAGAGTATCAATTACTCGCAGCGGGTATCGGGATCCAACTATCTCATAGAAGGTATGCAATCTTATTGCAAATTTCAACACATGAAATTCCCGATAATATTTTTCCCCTAGCGTCCTATGACCTTGACGGAGGTCAACAAACCATAGGCTACTAGTCAAGTTCAACCCGTCATTTCTTGTTCGAATTAAACCCACCCGCATGACCCTTGACGGAGGTCAACAAGGACGCACGACTACCCTAATCCAATCTGCATCATATGCATAAGCAGATAAATACTAGTTAGCTACCGCACACTACGCCTTGACGGAGGTCAACAAACGTAGCACGAATACTAAGTAGGATTTATCTGAAATGACGGAGGGCTACGACAGGTTTTTCTGAAAACCTATTGCGTAATGAACTTGATATCGTTGTAGAATCAAATGATTTTAAAATGGAGTGTTTTTGAGGCATTTCTAGTTTTGCTAAAGGAGTCACTCCCTGTGAAGGGATCGTCGAATGAGGTGCGGGATATATCATATATATCACTGTGCAAAGCTGAAACTATAGAAGCAATCAAAAGACAAACCGAGAGTTGTAGCATCTGCCAGTTATTGCTAAAGGAGTCACTCCCGGTGAAGGGATCTCGGTCCTTTCCTTATCGAATAAGGTGCAGGATATATCATATATACCGCTGTGCAAAGCAAGAACTGCAGCTACCTGTTTTATTTTGAAATTCGATTCTACACCATCTTAGGTTTCTTTTACTTTCATTAATCACATTAATGAAGTCCCATCATTTAAATACCTAAACATCACAGATAAATACGACGTACACTTATGCCATCCGCATTCGCCTCGATGTCCCCTCGTGCACCGTTAGGTTAGGTAACTAACGACAGAGCGGGGCAGGGCTAGCGCGGGTGTAAAACATAAGTAACATCTATATAATATATCATATATACTATATAAAGTATCCATCACAGAACATATCACATGATCACATCACAGATATCGCAGCAGAAGAAACATATGAAATATTGGATATACAAGGACGTCCGTGTTTTCAATACGAGCCAGTATAAAACACGGATTCCTCGGTCGCGATGAATAGCCAAACCCACACCCCTAGACCCCTATGAGAGCGGCAAGCAACCTTACCAATTCTAGAGTTAGGAGACCCGGACTCGACTCCTCGAGTTGGTCTCCCACTGGACTCCAGAACCCGGTTACTTGTGCTCCCCTCCTTGGGTCTATCCTAGTGCGGAAAAGTAAATAATATACAAAGGGTGACATCTTCCGTAACCTGGAAGTGCCCCAAATAAAAGAATATTACATACAAGTTTTTACATGAATGAAAATGAAAAACACTCATCTCACATAAAAAATCCCGGCTATTCAAACATGACGATCCAATATAACATATCCAGCAACACATAACTTCACATGTCATCAACGTAAGTAAACATGCGTATCCCAATTGTCGTTGGCATATAGCAACGAAACCGGCAATATCACATATTACACGTACGGTCACAGAAAAGAATGTGTAAAACTACAACAGTTGGAATCCGCAACCTGCATAGACATCGCATGCCTAATCAAATGAATTCCTTAGACATCGCATGCCTAACAATTATAAATCCCGCATTTTAGTCTCAAATCGAAAACACTTTTCAATATCAAGTCGGGCAATTCAACAGGATTCCCGACATACTGATCGAATGCTCGTCGCAAACTTTAGTAGGCGGACGCACCCCCGATGCCGTCGACGAAGTGCACCAAGGCGGAACAACGCTGCCGCGAGCACCCGAACGGATGCTTTTGGCGACGGAGTTCTCCTACAGTCACTTGGTCGGGGCTGTCTATTAAGTTTACCCGGCGAGTATCCGCGTAAGCTACGTGATTGCGACGGACTTTTGATCACATCAAAATTCCGTGGCAACCGATCAAGTGAGACTAAACAGCTAGATTTATAAGATTCATTCAGTTATCTCATAACTAATTGTGAATTCCAATTATTGTATCCCATTCCAGATAAATAGAAAATGTTAAACTTTCCGATCGAACAATCAAACACCCAAGTTTTCCCGATACAGATCAACACATGAAATATGTTTTAAAAACATTCAGTTCATGCCTCAGTACCAACGGTCTAGCCGTAGAAGGGTCAAGCCAACGCCTCACATGTGGTACGCCGTACTGCCCCAAACCCGAAGGTTCAAAGGGCAGTTCAAGACGGTCACATAATCGAGTTAAGGTTTGTTGTCTTCTAGAGGGTCCATCGCGTTACTTGCACTACTTAGAACGTCTTTAAACTACGGAAAGATCCAACACTTGGAAATTTCCCGACAGGGGAAAAAGTGTGTATTTATATCCGGTCGAACTTTTTAACATTTTCAAAAATTATCCGGAAAAACATACAGACAGAATTAGACAATCCGATCGATACACCGAGTCCCCAATACAACCCAGAAAATTCAACTCTAGAATAAATATTAAAAATTCCCAGGAAAACCAGCACTGCAAAGTACGAGTTACTGTGCAAAGACCAACTGAAGAAAAGTCAAAATGGCCGCGGAACCGCCGCATTAGCCATGCTAATGCCGCGGAACCGCCGCATTAGCCATGCTAATGCCGCGGAACCGCCGCATTAGCCATGCTAATGCCGCGGTTCCGCCGCGCTTTAAGGGAATCATGGGTACGGGCTTCACAGTAATTCTTACAATTCCCTGCTGAATTTTCTGCATATTTTTAATACTCAAAAATCCACAATTTTCAAAAATGTACAGAGAGCATGTTTTGAATTAGGGTTTCGGCTCGATCGGACTTCTAACTCCGTCTATGTGTCGCCTAAGGCTCTAGCTAGTCTCTGATACCACTGTAGGGTTCCTAGGCACGCTAATGAGGTCTCACAAGGCATCAACCATGCCAATTTTAAAAATTACAAGTGCCGAGAAACCCTAATACGGATCGTTAACTAGAATTTTAGGCGAAACAAAGAAACTAGTTAACAACTTAACTAAAACAACGGAAATACAACCTTTGTAGATCCGGTCCTCCACCTCCATAGCTCCATGATGAAGTGTCCTCGCTGTCCAAATAGAATCCCGGGCTCTAGCGTCGGTTTCATCGGAGAAATGGGCGGGCTTGGTCGTCGGCTTCGATGCCGAAGATGATCTACGTCGAGGCAACACTAGATCAAGCTCCAACTTCACCAAGTCAAGAAACTTGTGAAGAAAACACCCTATACTACTTGGCAAGAGGTAGAGGATGAAGAAATAGGAAGTGGATTCACTTTAGAATTGGATTTCTCACTCTTTTCATCAAATCACCATTGATGGTGCAAGCTATTCTTCTTTGTAAAGATGAAGAGGAATGAGAAGATGAATATGATAAGTTAATCTTTTTAAAAAAAAAGAAAATCAACACTTATCATAATACAACCATGGTCAAGTGTAGAGAATCAACTAGGGTTAAGTGGAGTGGTTAGGGTTAAGCATGAGACAAAATTGTCACTTAGTCAAAGCTTCATGAAGCTTCAAGATGCAAACAAAGAAAGCCACCATTTTCTCTTTATGCCATTTATTTTCCAAAAAGAATAAATAAATAAATAAATGAATAAGAAAACAAAACCCTAACCATTCATATAACCATGGTTTAATCTTTACACAAACCCAAGTAAACATGTATCATCAAACATGATACAATCAAGTGCACAAAAGTATATCACATATACAACTTGTGCAATGCAAGTGAGAAAATCCATTTAAAGTGAACCAATACTAGTTAATGCAAAGTATTATATCAAATATATAATTATACATTAAATCATTAAATCAACACTTGATTTAACGATCCGGTCATATCGCATATGACCGACTAATATCCAATGTATCGGCTTATCGAATCAATCCTCGATTCGATAACTAGGTTATATCGCATACAACCAATCGATACATTTATCGCGAGAATAGAATACGGTATCACTTACACGCATTATTCTCGGTCCCGCACATATCTCATATGCGCTCCTATTTCGTTTCGCTTGAGCCAGGAAACCTCTGTGTAGGACTCTAAAGACTCGTCAATACGCCGGCAGCAGGTGATGATCATATCAAACACCCACAAGCCGTAAGCGGTCTGCTAAACGTAACGGCCACCCGGGTCTTGAGCGATCAGAAGATCGACGAGCAAGCCCGCTCATACTCCTGCGAATCCAACCAGTAACACTTACCGTACAGTCCGGTCTCGTCGTCTGATATGTCGCATATCTTGCCTAAGGGTGGTAAACGTCAGACCCCAATAGCTCGATAAGTCGTGTCGATATGAGGTCTATAACAGTTCGAGAAACTACTGATAACACTTACCAGTAAATCTCAGCAACCCTGGCCAGGGATTTCCGGTTATAGCCAATCGAACACAGCGCAACATCAACTCCCTATACCGGGAGAGACGAATCCCCTCCTATCGCTCATTGCCTCCATGTGACTCGGGACTGTACCCAAAAACCACCGTTTTGCACGCCCTCTTGGACGTGGTAAGGTGGAAATCAAAGCACAGTGGGAACCACACAAGACTCTATGACGATCTCGGGTCAACAGACTACTCTGTACCAGTGTCACCAGAGAACTGCCATCTGACGTAAGGTATAATACCATCTGGGAGTTCTCGGCGAGTCCGTCCAGTGTACCCAGTCTCCACTGAGCACCCGTATATCATCTCTGATGTCAAACACCAATGGATATGGGATCATCCATCGCCCATCTGTATGGGTCGAGAGGGTATACGCTAGTCTACTCTGGTATATCTATGCCCCTTCTCGATATACCCACGACTAGGGACCTTGAAGGATGTACTTATGGACTACCATGTCCCCATTAGTATGATCTGCATCATAGTCCAGGTAGTCAAGTACACATCCTAAGGACTTTACCAACATGTAACAGAGAGACAATCAATGTACACGTTAAGGTAAAGAGTAACCAGATAGCATACTATCATGTCGAGCAAGAAAGTCCTCCCTATATATGTCCCAGCATCCACTACAATATACATCCAATGTACAGTAATGGCCTCTAGGGCATGCATATAACTAACATATTTTTAATTCTCAATTCATTACCCTAAACCCTAATTTTTCCTATAAATACCACACTACAGTTTACCCCTCCTCATTCAGAAATCCCATACCAAAACTCTCTAAAAATTATAAGTCCAAAAAAGTTGTACACGTGGAGTTAGCAAAGGTCAAAGTTCCGGCGATGTTTCGGGAAGAATCCGGCGACGAAACGACTCCCCGATGCCGTCTTAAGTTCACACTACCTATTCCCTTTCTTTCTAATCTGTAAGTTCCCTCTTTCCCCCTTCCCTTCAATTAAAACGAATTCATTCTTCAAAACTAATCGAAAGCGGAGTTAATCCGACTTCTGATTCTATTTTAACTAAAAACACAATTTTCCTTTAGAACAAATTCACCATCTTTTTGTATATTGTTTAGAAATCATAAAAAAAACACATTAGAACAAGTTTCATCTCAAAATAATATGTATTGCAACTTCTATTTCAATTTTACCGTAAAATACCATCTTGTTTACATACGAATTTGCTTATTCATTTTTACTCAAATTACCTTTAGAAAACTCACGAGGTAATGACCTACCTAATCACAACACACATTTTTTACATAGCACGATGACTTTTGGAATATTAGTTTGTGGGAAAATACGAGTTTACATTTAAATACCATAAACATTCAAAAACCGTTTTCTTTAAAAGTATATTTTTTAATTCGTTGCAAATACGCCTCTACAACCCATTTTGGGGAATCCTGATAGGGATGGTACGGGTTATCGCACATCCTCGGGCCTAGTAGGGCGAGATGCAGACCTCCTCACGGAGTATTCGATCTCGATGGAATTTTTAATGCAATTTTTAAGAAAAATGTGATTTCTATTTAATAGTTCTATTTTTTATAAATAAATAAATATATATATATATAAATAAATATTATCAAAATATATATTCTTTAAGTATACAATATATATTCCTTGTCTTCTAAATCAAAGGAATCATAAATTTCATAAAACTACCATTACAACTCAATACAATTCCAATATTGCACTAAAATACCATATACATTGAAATCTAAGTTATATCCACTAGAATATTTCATTTTATAAAAATTACAACTATGAAAACCCTAAAGACGATAAATAAATACTTGAGGTGTATTTTGAAAATATATCAAAACTATTTTTCATAAAACCCCCTCAAGTTATATCAATTTACAATAAGGACCCTAGTAAACATAGGTTTAAGTGGTACCAGTTCTCAGCCTCAGGGTGCCGGAGAATATGGGTGCTTTCCAGTCTAAGGTAGACAGCCTAAAAAACGGTGTTATCAATTCAGTAATTGTCTTGAAAAAAGACACAAATCCTACCGTCCATGTGCAGCAGTTACCGATAACACCAAAACTAATTCAGGACTTCAACTTTGTCTAAAAGGTCTGACTCAGTCTGAGTCTCAGACTAATATGAATCAAACTGACTTGATTTCAATTCAAGTATAATTACAATACAACATGAATCCATTTATACCAGAATTCAAACTATATCAACATGTCTCGACCGAACTGAACCGAACTGAACCATGGATATACTCTGATTACATGACTATTCATTTATATCCGTTCTGTTTACAAGATATCATGGTTTCGGCAAGTCTTCCATCTATAAAACAAAATAATACAATCAATACAAAAGACATTATGGGGTTTTAAAGGGGTAGACTTGTACGGAATGTGTTAGAAGTGGCACGAGATGGTCACTTTAATACACCTAACCTGAATATCCATTGCTGTTGTACCGTGGCATAACAGTTCCTTGTGCTCCGTATACCTTAGTCTCCGGAATAGTGGGACTCCTCTCGTATACACTGGCATATTCTGTACCAAGCTACAAACAACTGCGTTAACATAACAAACTCACCAGTAATATTCTCATAACTGCCTATTCATCTGTCTATTCATACCTATTTTTGGGACTTACCGAGCGATTGTTCGCTGACGACATTCTTTCTCTTCTTTCTTTGGAATGTTGTCAGGTGGATTGGAATCATTGGAGGTCATGCCCAGTATTGAAGATTTGGAGCAGTTCGCCATTGACGCAGAGCTCTAGATACTTGTATATATTTTCTTTGAGTTCATGCCATTGTTTAGGCATTGCTTTCCATTCATGTATTTACATTTTCAGTTGTACTTATAAAGAAATGTTCAATAAATAAAAGTTGTTGTTCAGTTACATCTATTGCCACTTTTTTCTTGTGTAAATTCATTATATTGCTTAGATACGCTCGGCGTGTTTACTTCTGAGTAAATACGTTGCGGGCCTCATTACGTCTTCTTACCTGTACACTGGAAAACGGGGCGTGACATCCCCTCACCATATCTCTCTCATCTTTATTCTTTTCTTTCCTAATAAAAACCAAAACCATATAGTTACAAGTGAAGCCATGGTTCAAATAAAAGTAAGCAAGGTTTGCAACATGTTCTGTTGCATGCCATGATACATATATGAGATTAATACATAATTAGTGAAATATTAATCAAACTTTGCATTAAACTTGTCACGACCCGAAAGAGCACGTGACTGGCCCTTGAACCATATGAAGTCTATAGGACCCCATCTGATCCAAGTAAGCCAAAAGCCCAGCAATCTAAAACCATTTAAAGAGTAAATAAGGAAAACTGTTTTTGAAAAGTAAGGAAATCAAAGTTTTTAAATAACTAAGCCGAATATGCATTTTTTTTAAAATGTGTAACCTTTCCTGAAAATTTCGGCAGAGTTTCCTTTGTAAAAACTGGCCCCGAACGGGGTACAACAAGAATAATATATATGAAATGATAAAAGGCATCCCCAAGCGGGAGCTAGCTCTTCGTCAATCGACGGTCACAACCACGCAAGCAATAAAAATATACAACGCCAAAGGCGAGGATCAAATCCAAAAAGAACTCAAAACAGCCAGAAAACCGCAATACTACTAGCGCGACTCTAAGGTCGAAATAAAACAACACTGTTTTCTAAGTCTGAAACAATAAACAAGTTTTGGTTGATGGAAAATTCTAGATACAATAAATAATACCTGAACAAGGACGGTTCTGATACAAAAGAACCCTCCAATCCAAGCAAGTCACCCATAAGGAAGCAGTGTGCCAGAAATGCCGCTATGGAATCTGTACGGCAAACCTGCAAGAACTGGGGCACAACGGGGGTGAGTTGCCAACTCGTGAATAGAAAGATATCTACAAGCAGAAATCAAATGCATGACCCATCCTAGGTCAAAACGATCAGATATACATAAACCTCAATATGAATAAAGCTGAAGCATGCTAAACTGGCAATGTAATCTCTATACATGAGTGTAGTGCCAAGTGCTCGTGCTAGTGCCTCAGGTAATAGCATGTCATGAATATGAGGTATAACCAATGTAATCAAATCTGCACACTCGTGGATCCCGTCCACTCGTGACCCACTGACAATAACCACCATGCATGTAAATATCATGAATCATGTGCATGGGAAATAATATGAGGATATAAACACCCGTGTCCCTCGCGACACATCAAAATCATGGAACCAGGGTGCCCAGCATCGACACCCGAAAACATCATGAAAACTGTGCCCAGCATCGGCACGTAAATCCTCATATATCGGGCTCCGTCAGTCCGGATCGGCCCGCGGGCTCTGTCTGCGGTATCGGCCCTCGGCCCCGGCAGTATGCCCAAAACATCTATCGACTCTGGTCGGTATCCTCCGGATAACCGCCAGGTCCAACCAATCACCGGTAGGTACTCGCACGCCTCCAGGCTCAATCGGCAAAGCTCATCGATCATCTTGCCGAGGGGAACCATACCGGGTCCACCATGTACCCGCAATCGGCTCATCCATGCCTCGATTCGGGTTACACATGTCGCTCTCAGCACCGAGAAAACACATGGTGGACGCACTGAAATATCATATCAAGGGTAACCGGGTTTTTAAAGAAATGACATATTCTCTTTTGAAATACCCTCGGTTCCCAAATCCAGAAATATCATAGAAACAACATATCTCAATGCGTACAGTCAAAGCATGATGTATGCGGCATGTAACAGTAATGCAAGCATATCAGTAAGTCATGCAACATGGAATAATAATATGCACATGTCGAGGGAGACCGCTCTTTTAAAAGGAATCTGTTTTTAAAGAGTATCTTGCGGTTCCCAAATCCCCAATCAAGCTAGAATCATCTATATATGTGTACAGGTATAAGTGTACAATATGCCATGCCAGAATCATATCATGAATGCAATAGTACTATAGTGTAGTGACATGGCAATTATCGATGATGAGTGTGTGAGCCAGCAACAAGTGTACGTGGAACATATACATCATCGATAATGGTGCTGGTGTCCTAGCAGCATGACTGAATGTCACAACAATACAAGCGATGCAATGCAAATAGCAGGAATATGCGGAAACGAATGATCAACGCAAAAGTACAGAACCTGCTCCAATAGATATGTCATGCAACCTTGCCTTTTGAAATAAGACGAATCAGGGCTTTTGGTAAAGTAAGGGCTACGGTGTTTTAAGAAAAGATGCATCATTTGAAAATATCCGTATAACCCTTCTGCTTATCTTTAAAATATCCCCGATTCGTTAGTTTTGAAATAGGTATGACTCGGTCTAGTCTAATGTCTACTAAATAATCTAGACAGGAGGGGTATGAAACCACCTAATCTGAGTCAATATATAAATATAGATATGATAGTCGGTGATCTCGCCTCAATAACATATCGTATGATATCCTCGAGTCATGAGTGCGGATCTATCATCAATATCGGCTCGTACGGTAAATCGTCGTATGGCATCCCAATAGCTGGGTAGGGATCAATATCACACTATCTCATCACATATCAGGTATCACTTATCATCAGATCATACAATCTGGGGTACTACTGTAAGTCTAGTACAAATCGACACCATCTATAAAATATGAATGCGGGTAAAGCACATGTCCAAAGGCCCGCTAAAACTATCATATCGCACCTCGAAGACAAGCTATGTCACATCGCCGATCTCACGGCCTCACATCAAGTATCATCTCAAACCACGTATCATCCTCAAATCCCGTATATAAACACAGTCCCATACCCATGTGTAGATATACGCACCATTATATGCACTCTAATAAATGAAAGAATGAATGCAAGTATGTGTGTAAATGTATGTGTGAGTGCAACCACTACTCTAGGGTTCGCACTATACTAAACCAATATATTCTTATCATCAAAATATCATTATTACCATCAATAACCCTAAACAACACATAATAAATATTCGTGTGTATACGTATTCGTATACATCACCACGGACTGCGGGGGTGCTATACGCCATCCACCCGACTTCTCCCCGTAGATATAAATCTACTCACCTTGCTTCTCGTGTGCCAAAGCCGATGTCGCTATCTTCACCTCCTTTGCCTCAACATCACGCGGGGTACCTACAAGTATATCACAATGCTAAAGCACATGAAAATCACATCGGAAACCAAAATAGCACACGCTACCCGCATAGGTAAAATCCTATCGACTCGCATGTAAACACAATCAAAATCCACTTGTCGTTGACGTCCAAACGCCACCCGACAGGAATGAATCACCAAATACCAAAATCCATGCTAAAACAAGTCCCAAATTATACACCAACATAGGAAAATCAACCCAGATTTCACCCTAGATGCAATCAGTCAAAACTAGACATACTCAGGGTCAAAACTAGAGGAAATGGGGGCATGCACAGAAAACGAGGCAATTCCTTAAAATACCTTATTTTAGAATTTTCCATAATTTTTCCCCATTTATCTGTATTTAATTATACCAGAATATTAAAATATTCATTAAAATAATATTAAATTATAAAATTTCCCAAAAATCATATTTTATTATTTTGAAGACGTTACAATCTACCCCACTTAAAGAAATTCGGTCCCCGAATTTAAATTTAAACCCCCAAATACTAAAATATTTCAATACAAATTCCAAGTCATCAGGGCTCCGAAATCATCTATACATAAAACATCATAGCGCAATGCATGCGCATGAGTACTGAGCAGATAACTCAAAAGCAACACTCCATCAAGCATCCGCAATCATCGGAGTCATGGTAACGACACAATGTCAAATCCAATACAAAATCAATATGATATGGACCAAGACTATACATGTAGACACCCAATCTATACATGTGAATAGCTGATGTAAAAGCATGCCAAATCCTTTTTAAGTCGCTGTGCGATGCGCATAACACTGCACAGTGGCGGACGTTTTTCATAAGAAAGTAACTATATATGTATATATATATCCTTTGTTTAATAAGCACGTTCCGCCGTTTTGAAAACAATCAGAAGGGTTTCCTTGTTTTTTTTAAAAACGTTTCGTGTCATATCGGACACGTAGGTATATACTGAGACTATAGCTCGCTTTTCGGAAATCCCTTCGATAACTATCGATGCATGCAAAATATATCCAGGCACTGTCCACTGACTAGTCCTGCTCAGTATGAAAGCAAATATCCCACATCATAAAAATGTACTGCTCCAAAAGGAATAAATTCCAAAAATGCACATAACACCACCCTGTGCATCTGACGCGCACGGAAATCAAAATCCATATATGCGCTAAACATGTGCACAAAACAACATCTAGGTGCAACGGGTGTGCACGAAGCATCTGTCATAGGCAACATGTGTGCCTGACAGCCAAAACAGGTACATCTGACATGCACGAAGAATCTCGATTTAGTGCATCTGGTGTGCCCCAAAATCGTATCTCAAAACATGCGCCCAACATGCGCGAAAATCCAAATCGGTGCATCCATCATGCACGAATGAAAATCTAGACCCTGCGCACTCAATATGCACGGAATCACAAAATCCAATAGCAACGTCGAATATGCGTAAGTCCAGTCAAAAGCACGGAGTGCAAGAATCCACATCAATATCACAATCAAAATCGACATACCGAAAGGCATCAAATCGAAGTCAGGTGCAATCGTAATGCACAAAATATAAATCCGGTGCAACAAAGGCACGAAATATAAATCTGATGCGATAAACGCAAGAAACATAAAACTGGTGCGACAAATGCACGAAGTATAGAACTGGTGCATCCCATGCACAAATACCAAGCAATAACTCAAATACGTAAGCAGCAACACCAAGTGTATCCAGATATGAAGAAAATCATAAACGTGTGCAGCTGCGGGCACAAAACACATATCGATGCACTACAAGCACATATAAGCTATACCGAGTGCAAAATCAAAACACTAAAATTACATGAAACTCTGCTGGAAGCGTAAATCAAATCACCCACATAAAATAGGCTTGAAATCGCAATCAACAGCTCAAGAGTAATAACTATGTACAAGGTATAAATACCCAATAGGTGCAACCATGGTGCACAAAATCAAATATCATGAAACTCAGTCATCAAGACTAAATCATGCGAATAGATCGCCCAAAATACCGAAATCCAAAGCAACGGATACGTGATAATCAAATCACAAAATCACAAATCATAATTACCGTCGTCGGTATACCCTCCTTCAGGGTCGAGAAGGTACCGGTACATCCGATGCTAGCGGCGCAAGATATCTACTTGCCTCTTGCTCGCGGCTGGCGTCCTCTGCCTCTGGTTCCTGATCTTTCCTATAGATTACCAACTCGCAATCCATCGGCTCATCGGCCCGGTCAGGTGTGCTGACAGGAACGATTCCGTTCTTGCACTTCCCTGGTCATCTCTCGGTCAATCCTCACGACCGCTCGTAAAGCAGCACATCTCTGGCGCCGACCTCGGGTCCTCTGAATGCATATCACACATCCGATCCTGGGTTCAACTCTTATTGCAGCAGTGTACTGGAAGGAATCCTACTCAAGGTCTCTTCTGATCTTGCCTAAGCCAAACTGTAAGGAGGCTGGTACTCTGGCGTAATCTTTTCTCGCTCTCTGGACCTCTGCGTCCTTAGTACAACATCTCTTCGGAAGCTGGTCGCATCTCTGCGCCTCTGTATGCATGTCCGGCCTTTAATCTTAACGGGGTGTAGTAACAGCTCGTCTGCCTCTCGCACGAACTTCTTGTCCCGCTTGTCTGTATCATCGTCCATTTCAACATCGCGTGTCTATCTGCGCACTGCAATGCCTTCGGCTACGGTCCATCCGAAGTCCCTCACGCGGACTCGAAATCACGAACTCGGTATCTTCCTGACTCAGTAGGAGATATCTAGCCGACCACGTCCTCAGCGTGCACGTCACATCTCTGATGTCAGCGAAGTGGAACGTCATCTCGTCGAAATCTCGTGCGAACTCTTTACTCCACCTTGCTCCAATGTCGACTGATTCGGACTCATCTCATCGTGGCTACACGGACTGCGCTCCAACGGCTATGCTCGCATCTGGAGTCTCCCAAGCAGTGTCCCATCACAATATCCGAAAGATGTCGAACCATCCGATCGACTCGTCAGAACCTCATAATCCCCCAAGAGCTCACATCTCGGGTACAGTTTAATAGTATCGAGTACATGCCACAGCGTCGGTGGTCCAGCCGTAGAAGGGCAAACCCAAGCCTCACTAATGGCGCCGTGGAACCGCCGCAAACCCTAAGGTTCGAAGGCTTTCACACGGTCATTAAGTCGAGTTAGGGTTTCATTCTTCTAGAGGGTCCATAGAATCACCTGCATGTCTTTCCGTATACTTTAAACTTGGAAAATAGGTTCCTGACATTCGATCGTCTCAATCGACTCTCAACGAATCTGCGTGAAGTCGCCTCTAGCTGGAATCAATCTATCTGATGACCTCGCATCGGGGTAAGCGAACGAACCACATGTCCTAGTCATTAATCCTCGGTGACTAGCGACTCACTATCACATCTCTAAGAATATGCTCATGCTGCAGTAGCTCCAATCATCTGGGCGATATCTCATCACTCGCAGCAACAACTGGCTCATTCGTCGGTACGCTAAGCAGCGCCTCAACCATCATGAATAAGTGATACATCAACGGTCATCACATCCTGGCTGGCCTCTATCAGTGGCTCAATCCTCTGGTACCGACCGGTACATCCTAGAAATCTCACAGCAGCGATCTGTCAAACGCCCATAGTGCGGAAACACAAAAAGACGACGCCTCAATATGCAATCGTATTCCTCGGGAATCACGCCCTGGTCAGTCCTCGTCCACGACGAGCTCATGCTGACAACTCGAGCCGTAGCTCACTCTGCCCGTGCAATCGCGGCAGCAAAACCATAACCAGTATCGATGAAGATAGATCATAGGAAGGAATATAACACAATGCAAGGAAATGTACAACCTAAGGTTTCTTAAGCGGAGTGGCGTGTCGTAAGTATGCCGCGGAACATACCCACGGTACGTCACTCTACTCTAGTCACCTATTCCATCAACCAAGGGTCATCCTACACGACGAAAGTTCGGGTCTAATACCCCCCTCGACCAAGTCTAAGTTCCGTAAGGTCAAGCCTAAGTTCCTTATAGATAACGCCCTAGGCTCCACATAGTCAAACTTAGACTCGAACCAAGGTCAACTTAGCGCTCTGATACCAACTTTGTCACGACCCGAAAGAGCACGTGACTGGCCCTTGAACCATATGAAGTCTATAGGACCCCATCTGATCCAAGTAAGCCAAAAGCCCAGCAATCTAAAACCATTTAAAGAGTAAATAAGGAAAACTGTTTTTGAAAAGTAAGGAAATCAAAGTTTTTAAATAACTAAGCCGAATATGCATTTTTTTTAAAATGTGTAACCTTTCCTGAAAATTTCGGCAGAGTTTCCTTTGTAAAAACTGGCCCCGAACGGGGTACAACAAGAATAATATATATGAAATGATAAAAGGCATCCCCAAGCGGGAGCTAGCTCTTCGTCAATCGACGGTCACAACCACGCAAGCAATAAAAATATACAACGCCAAAGGCGAGAATCAAATCCAAAAAGAACTCAAAACAGCCAGAAAACCGCAATACTACTAGCGCGACTCTAAGGTCGAAATAAAACAACACTGTTTTCTATGTCTGAAACAATAAACAAGTTTTGGTTGATGGACAATTCTAGATACAATAAATAATACCTGAACAAGGACGGTTCTGATACAAAAGAACCCACCTATCCAAGCAAGTCACCCATAAGGAAGCAGTGTGCCAGAAATGCCGCTATGGAATCTGTACGGCAAACCTGCAAGAACTGGGGCACAACGGGGGTGAGTTGCCAACTCGTGAATAGAAAGATATCTACAAGCAGAAATCAAATGCATGACCCATCCTAGGTCAAAACGATCAGATATACATAAACCTCAATATGAATAAAGCTGAAGCATGCTAAACTGGCAATGTAATCTCTATACATGAGTGTAGTGCCAAGTGCTCGTGCTAGTGCCTCAGGTAATAGCATGTCATGAATATGAGGTATAACCAATGTAATCAAATCTGCACACTCGTGGATCCCGTCCACTCGTGACCCACTGACAATAACCACCATGCATGTAAATATCATGAATCATGTGCATGGGAAATAATATGAGGATATAAACACCCGTGTCCCTCGCGACACATCAAAATCATGGAACCAGGGTGCCCAGCATCGACACCCGAAAACATCATGAAAACTGTGCCCAGCATCGGCACGTAAATCCTCATATATCGGGCTCCGTCAGTCCGGATCGGCCCGCGGGCTCTGTCTGCGGTATCGGCCCTCGGCCCCGGCAGTATGCCCAAAACATCTATCGACTCTGGTCGGTATCCTCCGGATAACCGCCAGGTCCAACCAATCACCGGTAGGTACTCGCCCGCCTCCAGGCTCAATCGGCAAAGCTCATCGATCATCTTGCCGAGGGGAACCATACCGGGTCCACCATGTACCCGCAATCGGCTCATCCACGCCTCGATTCGGGTTACACATGTCGCTCTCAGCACCGAGAAAACACATGGTGGACGCACTGAAATATCATATCAAGGGTAACCGGGTTTTTAAAGAAATGACATATTCTCTTTTGAAATACCCTCGGTTCCCAAATCCAGAAATATCATAGAAACAACATATTTCAATGCGTACAGTCAAAGCATGATGTATGCGGCATGTAACAGTAATGCAAGCATATCAGTAAGTCAAGCAACATGGAATAATAATATGCACATGTCGAGGGAGACCGCTCTTTTAAAAGGAATCTGTTTTTAAAGAGTATCTTGCGGTTCCCAAATCCCCAATCAAGCTAGAATCATCTATATATGTGTACAGGTATAAGTGTACAATATGCCATGCCAGAATCATATCATGAATGCAATAGTACTATAGTGTAGTGACATGGCAATTATCGATGATGAGTGTGTGAGCCAGCAACAAGTGTACGTGGAACATATACATCATCGATAATGGTGCTGGTGTCCTAGCAGCATGACTGAATGTCACAACAATACAAGCGATGCAATGCAAATAGCAGGAATATGCGGAAACGAATGATCAACGCAAAAGTACAGAACCTGCCCCAATAGATATGTCATGCAACCTTGCCTTTTGAAATAAGACGAATCAGGGCTTTTGGTAAAGTAAGGGCTACGGTTTTTTAAGAAAAGATGCATCATTTGAAAATATCCGTATAACCCTTCTGCTCATCTTTAAAATATCCCCGCTTCGTTAGTTTTGAAATAGGTATGACTCGGTCTAGTCTAATGTCTACTAAATAATCTAGACAGGAGGGGTATGAAACCACCTAATCTGAGTCAATATATAAATATAGATATGATAGTCGGTGATCTCGCCTCAATAACATATCGTATGATATCCTCGAGTCATGAGTGCGGATCTATCATCAATATCGGCTCGTACGGTAAATCGTCGTACGGCATCCCAATAGCTGGGTAGGGATCAATATCACACTATCTCATCACATATCAGGTATCACTTATCATCAGATCACACAATCTGGGGTACTACTGTAAGTCTAGTACAAATCGACACCATCTATAAAATATGAATGCGGGTAAAGCACATGTCCAAAGGCCCGCTAAAACTATCATATCGCACCTCGAAGACAAGCTATGTCACATCGCCGATCTCACGGCCTCACATCAAGTATCATCTCAAACCACGTATCATCCTCAAATCCCGTATATAAACACATAGTCCCATACCCATGTGTAGATATACGCACCATCATATGCACTCTAATAAATGAAAGAATGAATGCAAGTATGTGTGTAAATGTATGTGTGAGTGCAACCACTACTCTAGGGTTCGCACTATACTAAACCAATATATTCTTATCATCAAAATATCATTATTACCATCAATAACCCTAAACAACACATAATAAATATTCGTGTGTATACGTATTCGTATACATCACCACAGACTGCGGGGGTGCTATACGCCATCCACCCGACTTCTCCCCGTAGATATAAATCTACTCACCTTGCTTCTCGTGTGCCAAAGCCGATGTCGCTATCTTCACCTCCTTTGCCTCAACATCACGCGGGGTACCTACAAGTATATCACAATGCTAAAGCACATGAAAATCACATCGGAAACCAAAATAGCACACGCTACCCGCATAGGTAAAAACCTATCGACTCGCATGTAAACACAATCAAAATCCACTTGTCGTTGACGTCCAAACGCCACCCGACAGGAATGAATCACCAAATACCAAAATCCATGCTAAAACAAGTCCCAAATTATACACCAACATAGGAAAATCAACCCAGATTTCACCCTAGATGGAATCAGTCAAAACTAGACATACTCAGGGTCAAAACTAGAGGAAATGGGGGCATGCACAGAAAACGAGGCAATTCCTTAAAATACCTTATTTTAGAATTTTCCATAATTTTTCCCCATTTATCTGTATTTAATTATACCAGAATATTAAAATATTCATTAAAATAATATTAAATTATAAAATTTGCCAAAAATCATATTTTATTATTTTGAAGACGTTACAAAACTTGTATGCAATTAATTGTATAATAATTTATAAAATGTCCAAATCACATAAATTCTTTCAAAATCAGTAATTCATATAAATTTTCCAAACTATAAGTATATAATCATGCCATTTCCTTAAAACAAATTTCCATATTTTTATATATTCATAACATATATTATTTTAATTATTTAAATTCCAAAAATAATATTTTATTTTTCTGAAATGTTACAGCAGTGGTGGCAAGCTTGGGTCATCAAAACCACCCTGTCACCATCCTTGAGAATACCGAAGTACCTCTCTGGTTGCTGAGGTTACCCAGCATATCTATGGAGTGGCTAATGGATTGTTGAATCCAATTGAATTTTTAGGTTATACTAAATTTTCAGTAATCGTTTGTGGTTCTGGAATCACTTCCAGTTCTACCATACTCTCAACAATGTTTCCTGAAAAAAATTCATTTTACTAAAACGGGTGGCGAGTCAAGAACAATATAACTATTGATCTTCCAAATGGTAGAATGTTTGTTACTAAATGTTGCACATCCTCACAACACTTGTGGGGAGGCGGAAGTAGCAAACAATAATTTTGAAGCATGCAACATCGACTTTTGAATCCGGATCGTATCCTAAACCATAACTAGTACACTATCTAAGAGTTTTAGCTACCATGATAGGGATTATACCTTCTTAAAAACGGTCCTTCGGGTCTTCTTTCCGCTGCGTTTCTGAGCTCCTTGGGTGCTTGGAATGATCTCGATTTCCGGTCACCGCTAAGCCATAGATGATCCACCCGAGAGCTTTGGATCAACCTTCAACCTCCACTAAAAAGGTAACTAAGAAGTCAAGCTTGCTAAGAGAGACTACTTAGATGTTGTAGAGAATATCTAGAGAATTATTTGATCTCAAAACCTATGTTTCACAATTTTTGTGAAGGATTAGGGTTGAGCTTGAAGGAGAAGATAATTTGGAGAGAGAATGTGAGAGTGAGAATGATCTAGGTCAAGCATGAAGCAAATGATATGGCTAAGCATCCAATTATTGAAGCATGGTTTATTTTTCTCAAAAATAATCAACCATGCTTCAATAGTCAAGCCAAATGAATATAATATTCATTAGCCATGCTTTCATCCATGCTTTGAAAAAGTTTTCAAAATTCCACCTCATTAATTTCATTTTCACAAAATAAAATTCATATATGAGTTGTGCCCTTCTAGAAGCCTTTTCTTGTACAATTACAAGAATGCCCCTCACCCTATACCGTATAAATATACCCATATTCATATTTCAAAAAATATGAATACAATGAGATACCAATAATCCAATTATATAATACTGGTATTGGGCTTAAACCAAAGCCAACCAGTAATATCCTTCCGAACATCATTCGTGTAGCCAGTACACATATATGATCGAAACCCTGCCGTAACACCTTTCGGCATCTACATCATTTCGCCTGAACCACGGAAACCCTCTTTGTGGTACTCAAAAGACTCGACAGTACGCTAGCAGTGGGTTTAACTACAAGCCCGTCAGCAGCACTAGCTGTGTGTAACGGCTACCCAGGTACATGTCGAAAAAGGTGGCCGACGAGCGAACTCATCCTAACCCCAATGAACCTATGAGTAACACTTACCGTACAGACCGGTCTCTTCGTCTATTACGTCGCATATCGAGTCTATGGGTGGTAATCGTCAAACCTCAGTAACTTGATAAGTCATGCCGATGTGTGGCTCATAATGGTTTGAGAAACTACTGATAACTCTTATCAGTAAATCTCAACAGCCCTGGCCAGGGAATTGCTGTTATAGCCAATTGAGCATAGTGCAACATCAACTCCCTATACCGGGAGAGATGAAACCTCTCTTATCGCTCACCGCTTCCATGTGATTCAGGACTTTACCCAAAATCCACATGTTTGCACGACTCATTTGAGCCGTGGTAGGGAGGAAATCAAAGCACAGTGGGAACCATACAAAACACTACGACGATTTCGGGTCTACAGACTAACCTGTACAAGTGTCACCAGAGAACTGCTATCTGACGATAGGTATGATACCATCTAGGAGTTCTCGGCGAGTCCTGTTCGGTATAGCCATTCTCTAATGAGCACCTATGTACAATCTTTGATGTCAAACACCAATGGTTATGGGATCAACCATCGCCCCTATACAGGGTCAAGAAACGTACACACTAGTCTACTCTGGAATATCGTTGCCCTGTCTCGATATTCTTTCGACTAAGAACTGTTAAAGGATGTGCTTGCGGACTACGCAAGCCCACTAGTATAATCTGCATCATAGTCCTGGTAGTCAAGCAAACATCCTAAGGGCTTTATCAACATGTATATAAGATATGAAATACTAAGTAGAACACATCACATGTTAAGATAAAGGTAAACCAAATAGCGTACTATCATATTGAGCAAAAATCTTTCTGTACATACATATCCCTAGCATCTTATACAATAAAGGACTCTAGGGCATACATATCCAACAATCTCCCATATGCACTAAGGCCTTTAGTTGGCGCAATAAGTACCCACTGTCTGCATTATAGCCAGATGCTGGCGTACCGCATGCCCAACATTTCGAACAGTCGTTCAAATTAGACTTGAGGGATAGCCTTCGTGAATGGATCGGCTGTGTTGTCTTTTGTATCCAGTCTCCTCACCTTGATCTCCTGGCGATCCATAATCTCCTTGATGAGGTGATACCGCCTCAAGTTATGTCTGGATTTCTGATGGGACCGTGGTTCCTTTGCCAAAACCATGGCTCCATTGTTATCAAAATACAAAGGTATTGGATTGGCAATGGATGGAACAACCTGAAGTTCAGAAACGAACTTCCTCATCCATACTGCCTCTTTTGCGGCATCATTAGCAGCAATATACTCAGCTTCCATCGTAGAGTCAGCGACGGTATCTTGCTTGGATCTTATCCAACATACCGGCCCTCCATTAAGGGTAAATACAAACCCTGAGATGGACTTGCTGTCATCCTTATCACTCTGGAAACTGGAATCGGTAAAGGCCTTCATTTGGAGATCTCCGTTACCGTACACCAAGAACATTTCTTTAGTCCTTCGCAAGTACTTAAGAATGTTCTTCACAGTCGTCCAGTGTTTCTTCCCTGGAATGGATTGATACCTACTTACTGCACTCAGCGCGTAAGCTACATCGGGGCGAGTACATAACATCGCATACATTATAGATCTTACCGCCGAAGCATAGGGTATAATGCTCATGCGAGCCCTCTCTTCATCAGTCTTTGGAGACATCTCTTTGGAGAGGGCGATCCCGTGACAAGCAGGTAAATTACCGCGCTTGGAATCTTCCATACTAAACCTTTTTAGTATGGTGTCTATATACCTCGATTGGGATAATCCCAACAATCTCTTAGACCTATCTCTATAGATCTTAATGCCCAAAATGCATGAGGCATCACCCAGGTCCTTCATGGAGAACCTTTGCGATAAGAATAGTTTGACCGATTGTAGCATAGGAACGTCATTTCCTATTTGGAGAATGTCATCTACGTACAATACGAGGAATGTGACTGTACTCCGTGATGCCTGCTTTAATCCATAGATAGATTTAAGCAACATGCATGCCTTCTTACTACTCCTACTGTGAATGAAGCCTTCCGGCTGATCCATAAAAACACATTCATCTAAATCTCCATTTAGAAATGACATTTTAACGTCTATCTGCCAGATTTCATAATCGTAGTAAGCAGCAACTGCAAGTAGGATTCGAATGGATTTAAGCATTGCATCTGGAGAAAAAGTTTCGTCATAGTCCAATCCTGGACTTTGACGAAATCCTTTCGCCACAAGCCTAGCTTTATAGGTCTTTACCTTTCCATCTACACCAATCTTTTTCTTAAAGATCAACTTGCACCCTATGGGTTTTACTCCAGAAGGTGCAACCTCTAAAGTCCATACTTTATTGGTGTGCATGGATTCCATTTCGGATCACATGGCATCCAGCCATTTCACTGAGTCACTACTCGTGATAGCTTGCTGAAAACTAGTAGGGTCATCATCATATATGATGCAATCTTCTCTATCACCATCAATTAGAAAACCATAGTATCTATCGGGTGGGCGAGAAGTTCTACTAGATCTATGGTGTGACTGAGGCTCGTTGGGTTCTACTGAAACTTCAGGTTCAACCAAATTGTCAGTATTTGTTTGTGGCTCTGAAATTTCTTCCAACTCTACCGTATTGCCAACAGTATTATTTGTAAAAAACTCATTTTCCAAAAATGTGGCATATTGAGAAACAAACACTCTTTGTTCCTCTTTATTGTAGAAAAGATACCTATATGAATGTTTGGGATACCCCACAAATTTACACAAAACCGATCGTGTCTCGAGTTTGTCTGGATTCTGCTTTTTAACAAAAGCAGGACAACCTCATATCCTAACTCATTTAAAAGATGGTCTCTTCCCATACCATATCTTATATGGAGTGGTAGGCACGGCTTTGGTCGGAACCCTGTTTAATAGATATATTGCAGTCTCCAATGCATGCTTCCAGAACAACAGTGGTAACTCATCATCACTCATCATCGAACATACCATATCTAATAGGGTATGATTTCTCTGTTCTGACATACCATTATGCTGTGGTGTGTACGGAGGAGTGTGCCGAGAGAGAATCTCATTCTCTTTCAGGAAATCTAGAAACTCTGTACTTAGGTAATTCTCCTCCTCGATCTTATCAAAGTTTCTTGATACTCAATCCAGTTTGTTTTTCTACTTCAAGTTTATACTCCTTGAATTTTTCGAAAGCTTCAGACTTATGTTTCAACAAGAACACGTGTCCAAATCTTGAGAAATCATCAGTAAAAGTTATGAAGTATGAAAAACCACTTCTTGCATGTATAGACATTGGTCCATATACATCACTATATATGAGGCCTAAGAGTTCAGTAACTCTCTCTCCGCACCCTGTAAACGGAGTTTTGGTCATTTTACCTTTGATGCAAGGCTGACAAGTCGCATAAGATTTATATTCAAACGGATTTAAATATCCATCTTTCTATAGCTTGCTTAGTCAAGTTTCGTTAATATGACCAAGTCTACAATGCAAAATAAAAGCTTCATTTATCTCTGAAATCTTTCTTTTGTTTGTGTGTTGTATGTTAGAAACTGTGTGTTGATTCAGAACGTAGATTCCGTTATTTAAAGTGCCATACCCAATTAACTGTTGATTTAGGTTAATTTTCATAACATTATTTTGTAACACAAAATTATATCCTTCATTGTCTATTAGAGATATTGATATTATGTTACACAACATGGAAGGCACAAAATAATACGGGTTCAAAACCAATATACATCCTGAAGGCAAACCAGGATGATACTCTCCTACTGATACAGCATGCACATTCGAACCAATCCCAACACGAAGAGTGTGATCACCTTTCTTCAAAACCTTGCTATTTCTCAATCCCTATATACAAGTGCAGATATGAGATCTTGACCCGGTATCTAATACCCAGGAAACAGAGTTAATTGAAAAACAGTTTTCGGTAACAAACACACCTGAACTGGAAGCATCCGCATGCTTCTTTTTCTTGAGATCAGCGAGGTACCCAATGCAGTTTCTGTTCCGGTGCCCAGTCTTGTGGCAGTAGAAGCATTCCCCTTTTCCCGATGCCGCAGCCCCTGACTTGTCTTTCCCCGGCGCATTTCTAACTCCACCTCTCAGTTTGATGGGTTTCTTCTTCTTCTTTCCCTTAGCTTTAGCTTTCGGGACGGAAGAGGAAGATGGGCCAGCAACTAGAGAGGGAGTTTTCGCTACTTTTAGTGTCCTCTCTGCACTCCTCAACATATTGAGAAGTTCCGGAAGTGACTTCTCCAGATTGTGCATGTTGAAGTTCACTATAAACTGAGCATAGGCAAGAGGGAGAGACTGTAGAACAATATCAACATACAGTTCATTTTCTATCGTCCTTTCCAGGTCCTCTTGTTCTTCAATAAGTCCTATAATCTTCAGCACATGATCACTACATATATACCAACGGCCATCCTCATCTGAAACAACTTTCTTGATGCATCGTAACGAATAGTACGAGATTGCTCCCCATACAACTCCTTTGTATGGAGAAAGATGGATTTCACATCCATGTTCTCATGCTGCTTCTGATATTCGTTGTCCATAGAAGCAAGCGCGATACATTTGTCTATGGCGCAATCATTATCCCATGTCTTGCGGATTTCCTTATCCATAATAGAGGAATCAGGGCCTGGGAGGGGAGGGGCTAGATCAGTAAGGACGTATGTAACCTTGTCATAAGTAAGGGCAATATTTACGTTCCTCAACTAGTCTTTATAATTTGGTCCCGTGAGTTTATTTTTGTCTAATAGAAGCTTATGTCCCAACATTGGTATCTGCCAATAGGAGAGAGAAAAGAAAACACTCGGTGATTGCTCTTGCATCATTAGATTGGTTATTAATCTTATCTAATCGATGTCTTCCACTGCTTTTTATCAAATTTTCCTTCAAACCTTAAAAGGAAAATTAGCCAAGATTAATTACATTCGACAAGTTCGTTAAACAGTCAGCTAGACTAGTGTCGGAACTCCGAGGGAGGTTCCCCGTGCTTTCGCACGGTCCTAATTAAAATAAACCTCATTTTCCTATAGGCATAACCCCGTTGACACCTTTCTACACACCTACTGGATTAGCTAGTTGCAAAGTGTAAAACACCCCTGGGAGTAACTATTATTCACAATGGGATCAGGATCCAACTATCAAATAGAAGGTATGCAATCTCATTGCAAATTTCAACATATTGTTTTTACCGCCAGAGTCTTATGACCTTAACTATGATCAACAAATCATAAGCGCTAGTCAAGTCTACCCATCATTTCATGATCGATTTAGACCCACCCGTATGACCCCTAACTATTGTCAACAAAGTCATACGAATGTCCAAATCAATCGCATCATATGCATTGTAGGAAGACATCACTTAGCTACAGTACACTAAGCATTAACTATAATCAAGAAACGTAGAACGAATACTAAGTACTCTACTTCCTAAAATGGCGGAAGGCTACGAATGGTTTTGATTAAAACCTTTAACGTAATGAACTTGATATCGTTGTAGAATCTAGTGATTTGAAAAGGAGTGGTTTAAGCTCCGCTTAAAAGTCGATTGGTTCTTCAAAAACAAACCGAATAACTTTGGCTAAAGTGGTCACTCCCGTTGAAGGGATCTCGACTCTTTCCTCATCGAATGAGGTGCTGGATATTCATCAAGGAATACCACTATGCAAAGCAAGAACTAGGGAGGCTATCATGATAAACCGAGTGGGTTGTAGAATTTGCTAGTTTTGCTAAATAGATCACTCCCAGCGAAGGGATCTCGGCTCTTTCCTCGTCGAATGAGGTGCTGGATAAACATCAAGGAATACCACTATGCAAAGCAATAACTAGAGCTACCGTTTTTGAAATTTTTTTATTCTACAACATCTTTGGGTTTCTTTTCTTAACATTAATCTCATCAATATTTTCCCATCATTTAACCTTATCATTGCAGAAAAAGAAACGAAAATAGAACGTACGCTTAAGCCATCCGCATTCGCTATGGGGCCTCTTCAGACACCGTTAGGTTACTTAACTAACGGCAGAGCGGGGCTGGACTAGCGCGGGTGCAAAACATAAGCAACGTTTATTATAAATCTCATATATATATAGCCATTCGTCCCATTCAATAATAAGCATTCCAAATCACAGATGAATACATTGGATATGCTAGGAATTACGTGTTTCGTTTAAGCCCTGAACGAAAGACGGATTCAACGGTCTTGATGAATAGCCAAACACCACCCTAGACCCCTATAGGTGTGGCAAACTACCCGCCAAATTCCCGAAGTGAAGCAACCTTCCTCAATAAAATGTGTAGGCCACTTAACACTTCGAGAACCCGGTAGTTTGTGCACCCCACCTTGGGTCTATCCTAGGAGCAAAAACAGTAAAAAGAAATAATACAACGGTGGCAACAAGCTCAACCCAGATGTGCCCCGCAAAATAATATTACATCAATTTTACAAATTACAAGAATGAAAGAAAAGAAAACCCCATTCTCACATCCCCCAGCTATTCATCCATGAAGATCCAACACATTCATATACGCATACAATCACATGATACTAATATGTGCAACCCCACTAATCGACGTATAAGAATTAGTGGACGTTTCATAAAACATATGCAAAAACAGAAAACCCGATTAGCCAAACACTTAGAATTTCGATCGATAATCTAAAACCTTGTCTACCCAATGCACAATCCAGTACACAAACAACTTTGGGAAGGAACCACATATGCCAGAAACCATAATTCCACATTTAAGACCCACTGGAGAAAAACGAGAAAACTCGGCCTCGACTCGGCCGCGGAACGACGGCTAAACACTGAGTTTAGCTACGGTTCTGCGGCGATCTTGGTGAGTTAGATCCTCATTTTTCTGCTGCGTTCTTAAAAACCCTGCTTGTATTTTTAAGGCTTATGAAATGATTGTTTGAACACTTTAAAAAATCGAAAGCAAGCATAGACTGAAAAATGTTTTCGGGCAAAAAATCCGTCGATCGAAGTTCTAACTATTTGCTAACAAGCTAGTTATGGTTTAGTTAGGATCTGATACCATGTTAGTAGATGTTGCACATCCTCACAATACTTGTGGGGAGGCGGAAGTAGCAAACAATAATTTTGAAGCATTCAACATCGAATTTTGAACCCGGATCGTATCCTAAACCATAACTAGTATCCTATCAAACAGTTTTAGCAACTATGATAGGGATTATACCTTCTTGAAACCGGTCCTTCGGGTCTTCTTTCCCCTGCGTTTCTGAGTTTCTTGGGTGCTTGGAATGATCTCGATCTCCAGTCACCGCTAAGCCATAGATGATCCACCCGAGAGCTTTGGATCAAGCTTCAACCTCCACTAAAAAGATAACTAAGAAGTCAAGCTTGCTAAAAGAGACTACTTAGATGATGTAGAGCATATCTAGATAATTATTTGATCTCAAAACCTATGTTTCACAACTCATGTGAAGGATTAGGGTTGAGCTTGAGGGAGAAGATAATTTGGAGAGAGAATGTGAGAGTGAGAATGAGCTAGATCAAGCATGAACCAAATGATATGGCTAAGCTTCCAATTATTGAAGCATGGATTATTTTTCTCAAAAATAATCAACCATGCTTCAATAGTGAAGCCAAATGAATATAATATTCATTAGGCATGCTTTCATCCATGCTTTGAAAAAGTCTCCAAATTCCACCTCATTAATTTCATTTTCACAAAATAAAATTCATATACGAGGTGTCTTCTTTTAGAAGCCTTTTCTTGTACAATTACAAGAATGCCCTTACCATATATCGTATAAATATACCCGTATTCATATTCCGAAAAATACGAACATAATGAAATACCAATAATCCAATAATATAATACTGGTTTCTTGCATAAACCAAAGCCTATCAGTATTGCCCTTCCGAGCATCATTCGTGTAGCCAGTACACATATATGATCGAAACCCTGCCGTAACACCTTACGACCTCTACATCGTTTCGCCTGAACTAGGAAAACCCTTTGGGTGGAACTCTAAAGACTCGACAGTACGAGTGCAGTGTGTTTAACCGCAGGCCCGTCAGCGGCACTAGCTGTATATAACGGCTACCCGAGTACATGTCGAAAAAGGCGGCCGACGAGTGAACTCTGCTGGGTTCGCTTAGCACCCCGACACCATTTTCGGCAAACATCAAGTATGCTATTTTAAAATTTTAGGGTGCCGAGCGATCCTGAACTAAGGATCTAACGAGAGAATTAGGGTTAAACAAAGTAAGTAAACAACTTTACTCTAAGTGAATAAGGAATACATACTTTGTAGACCGGTTCTTCACTTATAAAGCTCCATGTAGTAGTTTCTTAGCTTCAAGTAGTGGTCTCCTGGACTCTCGTTAGGCTCCACTAGGCGAAAGGAACAAGCTTGCTCAAGGAACTTCGAGGCCGAAGATGATCTACGTCGAAGAATCTCTAACTCAATCTACCTCTTCACTAATTGAGAATTAGTAAAGAAAAAAACCTATACTAAACGACTAGTTTCGTATAGATTGGTGAAGTAGGAATTTTTCTCACTTTAGAATTATTTTTCTCTTTTTCCTTTTCTTCTCACAAGAAAGCTAGAAAGCAAAAATGGAGATGAAGAAGAAGATGAATCATCAAGTGTGAACCATGGGTGAGAAAATATCATTTATAACTCATGTGGAGACTTAACCAAGGCTAAAGATAATGGTTAGGTTAATAAATATCTAGAGTAAAACAAAATTAGTGGACTAAGTCAAGATTTCCACATGCTTAGTGGACTAAGTCAAGATTTCCACATGCTTCAACCATGATAATTTCCACCTAATTTTGTTTTTTCCTTTAATAATTAAATCCCCACATTATCTTAATTTTGGTATGAGTCTCATACACCCAAGTCCAATGTATCATCTAGCATGACACATAAATAAATACATTAATATATATCACATATATATTTGTATGTGTTTGGAGAAAACACTTTCTTCAGTGAGCTAATATTAGCTAATGTATATTAATATATCAAATATATAATCATACATTAAATTGTTAAATCAACACTTGATTTAATAATCCGGCTATATCACAAACAACCGACTAATATCATATAATAAATTATTGAATCACCACTTGATCCAATAATCCGGTTATATCACATATAACCTATATCGCGAGATTAGAATACGGTATCACATACACGTATTAATCTCGGTCCCGCACATATCACTTGTCTGCCTACTTCGTTTCGCATGATCTAGGAAACCTCTGTGTAGGACTCTAAAGACTCGTCAATACGCCGACAGTAGGTAATGATCATATCAGTAACCCACAAGCTGTCAGCAGTACTAGCTGGACGTAACGGCTACCGAGGTATTGAGCGATCAGAAGATCAACAAGCAAGCTTGTTCATACTCCTGTGAATCCAATAAGTAACACTACCGTACAATCCAGTCTCTTCGTCTGATATGTCGCATATCTAGTCTGGGGGTGGTAAACGTCAGACCCTAATAACTTGATAAGTCATGCCGATATGAAGCTCATAACAGGTCGAGAAACTACTGATAATACTTACCAGTACATCTCAGTATTAGCCCTGGCCAGGGACTTTCTCTTATAGCCAATCGAGCACAGCGCAACATCAACCTCCAATACCGGGAGAGACGAAACCCCTCCCATCGCTCATTGCCTCCATGTGACTCGGGACTGTACCCAAAATCCACTATTTTGCACGCTCTCTTGAACGTGGTAAGGTGGAAATCAAAGCACAGTGGGAATCATGAAAGTCGACCTTAGCACCACCATGAGATTCTAGAGGCATCAAGAATGCCAAATTTTAAATTTTATTAAGTGCTAAGTTAGACTAACAAGATCTTTATTAGATTATTAGGGTTTGCCTTTGTGACGTGTTAAACTAAAGATAAGAAAAGAGCATACAACCTTTTTAGTTCGAGTCCTTCTCTTCAATAGCTCCGTGTTGTAGTCCCGCGACTCCACTAGGCTCTACTTGAGGTTTTGGACGAGCTTCCTCCGATGACCTTCGTGCCGAAGATGATCCACGCGAAGTCCCTCCACCTCATGCTACCTCTACACTAAACTCTTTAGCGTAGTAAACACGCTACAATCGATCGCTAGTCAAGTATAGGATGGTGAAGTAGGGGATGTTAAAAGCTCACAAGTTTGTGTTCAAGCTTCAAGATTCACATCTCATGTGACGGTTGATGCTTGAACCATGACAATTGAGGAAGAAGATGAAGCTAGAGAGCAACCATGGTAGCAACTCAAGAAAAATGGCTAAGTGTTGAGAATGAGAATAGAATGAATGGCAACCCTCGGCCCCCACTCATTCAAGCATGAAATTTTGCAATATAAAATTGCAACCATGCTTGAATATTGAGTCAAGATGAATAAACAAATGTAAATCCCATGCCTGCAACCAAGCTCTCATTTTCCACCTCATTTCTATTTTCACAAAATAGAATTTTATGCCATGCTTCATTATTATTATATATATATCATACATATTAATATATATATTATGAAGAATAATTAGTGAGCTAATGATATTAGTTAAGATATATTTATATCACATATAATATATATTACATTATTAAATCAACACTTGATTTAGTAATCCGGTTATATCACATCTGACCGACTAATATCATTCATTTGTATATCGCATTATCAAATCAACACTTGATTCGACAATCTAGTTATACACATATAACAGAACCGATAACAGATAACTGCAAGATTACAATACGGTATCACATACACGTATTTAATCAAGCCCACACACATATCACATATGTGTCCTACTTCATTTTTCTTGAACCAAGGAACTTCTGTGTGGGACTCTAAAGGCTCGTTAATACGCCAGCAGTAGGTGATGATCAGATCAGTCACCTACAAGCCGTCAGCGGTACTAGCTGGACGTAACGGCTATCCGGGTATTGAGCGATATGAAGATCAACAAACAAGCTTGCCCATAGTCTCAATGAAGCTTATCAGTAACACTTCCGTAAGTCCGGTCTCTTCGTCTGATAGGTCGCATATCATGTCTAGGGGTGGTAAACATCAAACCCCGGTAACCTGATAAGCCATGCCAATGTCTGGCCTATAACGGTTCGAGAAACTATGGATAACACTTATCAGTAAATCTCATAAGCAGCCTTGGCCAGGCACTTCAAGTTATAGCCAATCGAGCATAGCGCAACATTAACCCCCAATACCGGGAGAGACGAAACCCTTCCTATCGCTCATTGCCTCCATACGACTCGGGACTCTACCCAAAATCCACCTGTTTGCACGTCTCCTTTGGGCGTGGTAGGGAGGAAATCAAAGCACAGTGGGAGCCGCACAAGACTCTATGACGATCTCGGGTCTACAGACTAACATGTACCAGTGTCACTAGAAGACTGCTACCAGACGATAGGTATACTACCACATAGGAGTCCTCGGCGAGTCCGTTCGGTGTACCCATTCTCTTATGAGCAACTGTGTACAATCTTTGATGTCACACACCAATGGTTGTGGGATCAACTATCGCCCTCTAATGGACAAAAACGTACACGCTAGTCTACTCTGGAATATCAATACCCTAGTCTCGATATTCCCTCGACTAGGAACTGATTAAAGGATGTACTTTTAGACCACCCTGGCCCTACTAGTATGATCTCATCATAGTCCTGGTAGTCAAGTACATATCCTAAGGCTTTATCAACATGTAAGAGACAGACAGTATAAATACCAGTCTACATGTTAAGATAAAGGTAACCTGATAGCATACTATCATGTCGAGCAAAAAAGTCATCTATATATATGTCCCAGCATCCACTATAATATATAAGTCGACGTTAGACACCCCACATGATGCGGGGAGGCGGAATAGGTAAAACAATCATTTTGTTTAAACTAACATCGACTAACTTTACGGATCTTTGCCAAACCCTAACTAACAACAACATAGAAGTCATTAGCTACTATGAAAGATGATTATACCTAATGAATCAAGTCCTTCTTGTTCTTATAGACCACCGCCTCGTCGTCCTCCTCGTTGTGATAGAAGATCCACCCGAGAGCTACTTCTCCAAGCTTAACCTCTCACTTGAGGTAACTATGTTGCTATGAGTGCTAATCAAAGCAACCTAGAGGATATAAAATAGGATTAGGGATCTCTTAGTCTTGCTAACCCTTGGATCTCAACACATGAGAGGTTAGGGTTAGGGTTAAAGAGAGGGAGCTTGAGGAGAGAGAATGTGAGAATAATTATCTAATGGAAATTAACTCATTTGTGTATATATATGAAGCATAAAATATCTTGCAAAAAATATCTTTTGCACAAATATCTTCATGCTTCATTTAATACATAATGAATCATCTAATGAGTTATTAAATGCATTAATGCTTCATTAACTCACTTGATGAATCATCTCCATGAGTCAAAAACCATTTAATGCATATAACACCTAAGCTCTCCACCTTATCAACCTTCTAGAAGCTTCTCGAGTAATTACGAGAACGCCCCTCCTATCCATGAAAGCACGGAAATACTGAGACTGTATAAATCCAATAATCCAACACTAGAATCTGGCTTAAACTAAAGCCTGCTAGTATAAACTGTCCGAACATCGTACGTGCGTAAAAACAAGTATGTGTCCGAACCCTGTCGTAAAACCATACGACCTCTATATCGTTTCGCCCGAAGCAGGGAAACTCTTTGTGTGGGACTCTAAAGACTCGACTACTACGCTAGCAGTGGGTTTAACCACAGACTGCAAGCGGCACTAGCTGTACGTAACGGTCCCCAGGTAGATGTCGATAAGAAGGCCGATGAGGAAACTCATCCGAACTCCTACTGAGCTTGATTTGACAATCTCCGTATAGTCCGGTCTATTCGTCTAGGCCTATTGCATATCGGGCCTAGGGGGCGGCAAGTGTCAGTCCCCTAAAAGCGGTATAAGTCGTGTTGGAGCGAAGCCCACTAGACTTTGAGAAGCTACTGGAAAATCTACCAGTAAATCTCGTCTGCCCTGGCCAGGGACTTTGCGTAATGGCTCTCGAAACACAGCGCGATATCAACTCCCAATACCGGGAGAGACGAATTCTATCTAACCGCCACTGCCTCCAAGTGCTTCGGGACTGCACCCAACGGCTACCTGTTTGCACTACTCTTTTGAGCCGTGGTAGGGTAGCAATCTAAGAACAGTGGGAACACACCCGAGGCGAAGCAGCAGTGTCAAGTCTACGGAATATGCTGTACTCATGTCACCTGGGAACTGTTAACTGACGACGGGTATAATACCAACCAACAGTTCCCTGCGAGTTCTGTCTGGTGTACCCGTAACCCAACGAGCACCTGTATACTATCTCCAGTACGACGTACTGATGGCTGTGGAACAGACCATCTCCCCAACTGGGATGAGAAGCGTACACACTAGTCTACTCCAGAGTAACGATGCCCAGTCTCGATAATCCAGTGACTAGGGACCTGAAAAAGGATGTGCTTGTAGACTACCCAGCCCCCACTAGTGTGATTGCCATCACAACGCAGGTAGTCAAGCAAGATCCTAAGGGCTCTATCAATACGTACACACATATTAAGATAGATATAAACCAAGTAGCATACTACCATGTTTAGCAAGACTGTTAATATAAATGTGAATATCCTAAGCTTCCATTAAGTAATATACAAGCTAGTATGATACAATAATGGCCCCTAGGGCATATACAGTAACAATCTCCCACTTGCACTAGGGCCATGTGTTGAAGTCGAAAATTGCACCATGGTTGACCAAGTCAAAGTCAAAGTCAACCCCAAGTCAAGTGGGTCCATGCCCAGGTCGAGTCCGAACATGAAGCGGCGGCCCTCCCCCATGCCAAAATGAAATCAGGTAATAAATAATTTTTTATGTAATTTTTTATGCATGAATGTAAACAAAATGGGCATAAAGCCAAATTTTTGTAAGCCCATGGCTTATGTGCAAAAAGAAATAGCACATGAGACATGGGATGGGCAAAATGCCATTTTGTAAAGCCTAAGGGGCTATATGTAAATATGTAAGCCTATATAAGGCAACATGATGATGAATAAAGAAATACACTTTTCATTATCTCAAAAAACCTAGGGTTTGTGCCTCTTTCCCCTTTCTGAAGGTCTCAAACCTTCTTCTTTCTTTTGAATTAAATCAAGAGTTTTACACTTCCTTTTTCAAAACTAAATAGTTTTTCACCACAAAACCCACAAAAGGGAACTTGGATCTACCATCAGATCTCAAAAAGAAGAGATTTTTATAATCTCGCATCTCTTGATCTTCAAAATCCGGCCAAACATAGGAAGAAGAAGGAGACCCATCTCCAAAAACCCCATTTTGGGGAAGAACCAGGGCTTAAGGGGAGAAGCACCTTCATCAGCTTCAAAATATCCTAGGAGTTTAACTCCTCATATATATATATATATATATATATATATATATATATATATATATATAAAATAAAAAGTGCTCCTTTCTGGGAGTACAACTCCCATTGCAGGGACCAAGTCCCTTTTAGCGCGCGAGTGCCCACGTGCTGACACGTGGAGCTCTAGCGCCCGAGCGCCCACGTGCTGACACGTGGAGCGCTAGCGCTCAGTGCCCAAAGCGCCAGCGCCCACGTGCCGACACGTGGAGCGCTGGCGCTTTTTCTCACGCATCCTTTGGATGCCCTTTCCCCCCTTATATATATATATATCTATATATATATATGTATACATACATACACATACACATACTCTACACCACTGTCCCTCCTAAAAAAATTTGGGCCGGGGCGCTTCCCCGCACACCGCAAGGGGGCTGTTAGCCCCCTTGACCCCTAACCCGCTATTCGGGTAGCGGGCCCCCCGTAAAAACTCTGCGTGGCTCCCAATATATCTAAAAACCCCTTTCAAAACACAACACACGTAAACTGCACATTGAGTTCTCATGACCTGTTTAACCCATCAATCGGAGGTTCTCTCGCTCCAAAAGCGAGGGGTAATTAACGGCAGCTTAGTCCACGGCTGCCGGAGATTCGGATCCCCACGATCAATAAACCCCAGCCTACCCTAGGCAGGGGGAATCTGTAATGCGCCTGACAAGCGCGCGCGTATTCCCATCTCAATGGGGTGACGAAAAACACCCTACAGATTCTGGCACGCCCGGTGGGACCTATCTCTCCTCCCATATTTCGGGTTAAGCATTCATGCGAACTCAATTAATATACATATCGATACTTATACTAAAATAATGCCCTTTAATGCAGGTTTTCAAGCAATCAATTCTCAAAGATGTCTCCAAAGATGAACTCAGTGTAAGTCGATGTACTACACCCCAGAACTTGTGGGGAGGCGGAAATTTCAAAAACGATCTTGTTTAGTGAACGAACATCGACTAACCGCTTGAATCGAAGCTAAACTACAAATAACCGTACACAAAGAGTTTCATAACTATTGTGTTTAGGGATTATACCTAATGAAACCAGTCCTTCGTCTTTACGATCTCCTTGTTCTCCTCGGCCTTCTCTAGGTAGTAGACGATCCACCCGAGAGCAAAACTCCAAACTTAGCCTCTAAACTTGAGGCAACTAACCTTCTTGGATTGCTAATCAAAGAAGATAGATTGAGATAGAGTGATGGTTATGGATTGTTTAGTCTAACTAATCCTAGATCTCAACACATGAGGGTGAGGATTAGTCTTTTGAAGAGAGAGAGCTTGAGGAGAGAGAATGTGTAGATGATAATGAATGAATAAGTTATGAGTATCATAATATATTATGAAGCATTCTCATTAAAGAATAAATGAATAAATGTGATGAATAAGCATGCTTCATAAAATATCTAGTGGTGATTCATTAGCATGAGTCATTAAGCAATAAATGTGCATTAATGAGATGAATGAATCACCACCATGACTCATGTAACTCATTCAATGTATATGACACATAACCTTCCTTAGTCTCCATCTTCTAGAAGCTTCTCATACAATTACGAGAACGCCCCTCCGATCCGTAAAAATACGGAAAAACTTTAGACTGTAAAAATCCAATAACCGGATACCAGTAACTGGCTTAAACCAAAGCCGACTGGTAAAAACTGTCCAGACGACGTAAGTGTGTAAACACACATACGCGTCCGAACCCTTGTCGTAAAACCATACGACCTCTATGTCGTTTCGCCTGGAATAGGAAACTCTCTGTGTGGGACTCTAGAGACTCGACTACTACGCTGGCAGTGGGTTTAACCACAGACCGCAAGCGGCACTAGCTGTACGTAACGGTCCCCAGGTAGTTGTCGATAAGAAGGCCGATGAGGAAACCCATCCGAACTCCTACTGAGTCTGATGTGACAATCTCCATACAGTCCGGTCCGTTCGTCCAAGACTATCGCATATCGGGCCTAGGGGGGCGGCAAGCGTCATTCCCCTAATAGCGGTATAAGTCGTGTCGGAGGGAAGCCCATTACACCCTGAGAAACTACTGGAACCTACCAGCAAATCTCGCTTGCCCTGGCCAGGGACTTTGCGTAATGGCTCTCTGACACAGCACGAATCCTGTCTAACCGCCACTGCCTCCAAGTGCTCGGGACTGCACCCAACTGCTACCTGTTTGCACGACTCCTTTGAGCCGTGGTAGGGTAGCAATCTAAGAACAGTGGGACACACTCGAGGCGAAGTAGCAGTGTCAAGTCTGCGGACTATGCTGTACTCATGTCACCTAGGAACTGCTCACTGACGACTGGTATCAAACCAACCAACAGTTCCCTGTGAGTCCTATCCGGTGTACCCGTAACCTAACGAGCACCTGCATACTATCTCCAGTACGACGTACTGACGGCTGTGGGACAGACCATCTCCCCATCTGGGATGAGAAGCGTACACACCAGTCTAATCCGGAGTATCGATGCTCTGTCTCGATAATCCAACGACCAGGGACCTGAATAAGGATGTGCTTGTAGACTACCCAGCCCCCACTGGTGTGACTGCCATCACAACGCTGGTAGACAAGCAAGATCCTAAGAGCTCTATCAATACGTACACTCACATATTAAGATAGAAAAACCAAGTAGCATACTACCATGTTTAGCAAGACTGTTATATACATGTGAATATCCCAAGCTTCCATTAAGTAATATACAAGCTAGTATGATACAGTAATGGCCTTCTAGGGCATAAACACTAACAATCTCCCACTTGCACTAGGGCCATGTACTGGCATATCGTAGACCGATGATCTCGAGTAGCCTCTCGAACTGAATCTGAGGTAGGGCCTTCGTGAATGGATTAGCAATGTTCTCTTCAGAAGCAACTCTCTGAACCTCGATCTCCTGACGATCAATGATCTCCCTGATCAGGTGATACCACCTTAAGATGTGTCTGGACTTCTGATGGGACCTTGGTTCCTTCGCTAAAGCTATAGCTCCGTTGTTGTCGCAATACAGAGGTATTGGATCAACTATGGTAGGAACCACCTGAAGTTCTGTTAGGAACTTCTTCATCCAGACTGCTTCTTTTGCGGCATCGCAAGCAGCTATATACTCCGCTTCCATCGTCGAGTCAGCAACGGTGTCCTGCTTGGAGCTCTTCCAGCACACCGCCCCTCCATTGAGGGTAAAGACATAACCCGACATGGACTTGGAATCGTCCTTATCACTCTGGAAGCCGGAATCAGCAAAGGCCTCCAACCTGAGGTCTTTTCCGCCGTAAATCAAGAACATCTCCTTAGTCCTCCTCAGGCACTTGAGAATATTCTTTACTGCTATCCAGTGTTTCTCCCCTGGGTCTGACTGATACCGGCTTACCACGCTTAGTGCGTAAGCTACATCTGGTCTGGTACACAACATCGCATACATTATAGAGCCTACCGCAGAAGCGTAGGGTATAATAGACATGCGTTCCCTTTCCAAATCAGTCTTGGGAGACATCTCTTTGGAGAGGGTGATTCCGTGACAAGCCGGTAAATTACCGCGCTTAGAATCTTCCATACTGAATCTTTTCAGTACAGTATCGATATACCTGGACTGCGAAAGTCCCAACATCCTTTTAGATCTATCACGATAGATCCGGATCCCCAGAATGTACGAGGCATCACCCAGGTCTTTCATAGAGAACCTGTGTGACAAGAATCCTTTGACAGATTGTAGCATAGGAATGTCATTTCCTATCAATAGAATGTCATCCACGTACAAGACGAGGAATACGACACTTCTGGCAACAACTTTACTATATATGCACGGTTCATCTGGATTTTTGATAAAGTCATATTCTTTGACTGTCTCATCAAAACATATGTTCCAACTCCGCGATGCCTGCTTTAGTCCATAAATGGTCTTAAGCAGCTTGCATACTTTCCCGCTGCTCCCACTCTGATTGAAACCCTCTGGCTGATCCATATAGACGCTCTCTTCTAAATTTCCATTCAGAAAAGCCGTCTTTACGTCCATCTGCCAGATTTCATAATCATGGAAGGCAGCAATAGCAAGAAGGACCCGAATGGATTTGAGCATAGCCACTGGAGAAAAGGTTTCGTCATAGTCCAAACCAGGTCTTTGACGAAAACCCTTTGCAACAGGTCTAGCCTTATAGGTTTCCACCTGTCCATCTACACCAATCTTTTTCTTGAAGATCCATTTGCATCCTATGGGTTTTACCCCATCTGGAGCAAAGTCCAAAGTCCATACTTTGTTGGTGTACATGGACTCCATTTCGGTCCGCATTGCATCTAGCCATCGTACCGAGTCGCCGCTCTGGATGGCCTGCTGGAAGTCAGTAGGTTCATCATCATCTATGATGCAATCCTCTCTATCCCCATCTATGAGAAAACCGTAGTATCTCTCAGGCGGATGAGACGGCCTACTACTCCTGCGGAGGGGTGCGGGAATGTCCTGTTCTTCTTGAACTACTGGTTCTACCAAACTTTCAGTAGTAGTTTGTGGTTCTGGAATTTCTTCCAGTTCTACTACGCTCCCACTCTTCTGATTTTCCAAAAATTCAGTTTCTAAGAAGCGGGCATGACGAGAAACAAAAACCTTTTGTTCCTCTGCGTAATAGAAACAATACCCTGTAGAGTTCTTTGGATATCCCACAAACTTACACTCTACTGAGCGTGCCTCGAGCTTGTCCGGATGCTGCTTTTTTACAAAAGCTGGACATCCCCATGTCTTCAGGTACTGAAGATAGGGTTTCTTCCCACTCCACATCTGATATGGTGTGGTAGGCACTGTTTTGGTTGGAACCCTGTTCAAAAGATGTATCGCTGATTCTAGCGCATATCCCCAGAAAGATCGTGGTAACTCAGCATTGCTCATCATGGATCGTACCATATCCAATAGGGTTCGATTCCGTCTCTCAGATACACCGTTGTGCTGTGGAGTGTATGGAGGAGTAAGCTGAGAGAGAATTCCTTTCTCTTTTAGGTAACCTAGGAACTCGGCACTCAAGTATTTACCACCTCGATCAGATCTAAGTGTCTTGATACTTTTGCCGGTTTGGTTTTCCGCTTCACTCTTGTATTCCAGGAATTTCTCAAAGGCCTCGGATTTATGCTTCATTAAGAAGATATGTCCAAACCTAGAGAAATCATCTGTAAAAGTAATGAAGTAGGAATAACCACCTCTCGCATGTGTAGACATTGGACCACATACATCGCTGTGTATGAGTCCTAAGAGCTCGCTCGCTCTTACTCCTTGTCCAGTAAATGGAGTCTTTGTCATCTTTCCTTTGAGACAAGATTGACAAGTGTCATAGGATTGATATTCGAACGAGTCCAAATATCCTTCTTTATGCAACTTAGTCAACCTTCTCTCATTGATGTGACCCAGTCTACAATGCCATAAGAAAGCTTTATTTAAATCTGGAGACTTTCTTTTTAGTGTGTTCTGGACATTGAAAATTTGGAGTTGGTTTAAAACATATATGCCGTTATTTAGAGTACCGGACCCAATCAAACCATGATTAAGGTGGATGTCGACAACATCTCTTACAAACGTGAAATCATAACCTTTATTTGATAACAAGGAAACTGATATGATATTACACGTTAAGCTTGGTACAAAATAACAGTTATGTAAAACCAAAATATGTCCACTCGTCAATCCTAGGTGATAATCTCCGACGGACGCAGCTCCCACGCTAGCTCCGTTAGCAACCCTGAGGATCATATCACCTTCCTTCAGTACTCTACGGTTTCTCAGTGCCTGCAATGAATTGCAAATATGAGATCCTGATCCGGTATCCAATACCCAGGAAGTAGAGTTGATGGACAAACAATTCTCAATTACAAACACACCTGAAGTCGAAGCCACAGCTTGCTTCGGTTCCTGGTTCTTGGCGTTCCACGCCTTGCAATCCTTCTTCCAGTGCCCTTTCCTGTGACAATGGAAGCACTCATCCTGGCCCACTACCGGTACCGCAAACTTTTTCTTTCCCTTCTTTCCCACCTTACTAACACCTCCTCTAGGTTTGGGTGCGGCCTTCTTCTTCCTTCCTTTGGCCCTAGCCTTGGACCCGGAAGAAGATGCACCGCCAACAAACATAGCGGGTGTTTCCCTTACCTTCTGCAAGGTGCCCTCTGCACTCCTTAACATGTTCAGGAGTTCCGCAAGTTCAACTTCTTTTCCTTGAAGATTGAAGTTGAGGATAAACTGGGCGTAGGTGGGAGGAAGGGACTGGAGAATAAGGTCTGTATACAGCTCATTATCCAAAGTCGTCCCAAGGTCTGCGAGCTCTTCAATATAGCCGATCATCTGTAGGACATGTTCACCTACCGATGACCCGACAGCCAACCTCGCTCGAAACAATTTCTTAGAGGTCTCGTATCTTGCTATACGAGATTGCTCTCCATAAAGTTCCTTTGTATGGAGAAATATGCCATCAAGGGACATATCCTCGTGCCTTCTCTGATGTTTATTGTTCATTGAGGCAAGCACGATGCACTTGGCTCTCGCGCAATCTAAATCCCAGGTTTTGCGGATTTTCTTATCCGCATTGCTGGATTTGGGACCAGGGATAGCAGGTGCCGTAGCGGTGAGGACGTACCCCAGTTTGTCATAGGTCAAAGCCATTTTGACATTCCGCAGCCAATCTTTATAGTTTGGCCCTGTCAGTATATTTTTCTCTAAAAGTAACTTAAGTCCAGTCATTTTCAGGGTCGCTGCAATTAGGAGAGAGAGAAGAAAACTCTTTAGCATGATGCTCTTGCAAGTTTAGAGTGGTTTTTAGTTTATCTAAACTGGATGGCTCCCACTGTTTCTCGAATCCTTCCTCAAACCATAAAAGAAGAATTAGTCAGGACTATTCTCACCGTACAATACTTGCTTAACCGTTCAGCCATGCCAGTGTCGATACTTCGAGGGAGGTTTTCCAACGCTTTCGCGAAGTTCCTTAATTAAATAACCTCTTTTCTCTGGGGGCGTAACCCCGCTGACACCTTTCTGGACACCTACTAGGTTTATAGCATTGATCATTAAGTGACGAATATCCTGATAAGTAGCATATACTCACAGTAGGATCGGGATCCAAATATCATCGTATGATAATGTTGAAGGAATCCTACCAACATTCATCAAACTCCAAATGGTATGCATCTCTTTGCAAATTTCAGTTTCTTTAGAAATTCCCGATATAAGTTTTTGCCCCATGCTCTTATAACCTTGACGTATGCCAACAAATCATAAGTCACATGTCAAGTTCTGCCCATCATTATCTTGTTAATTTGAACCCACCCGTATATACCCTTGACGTATGCCAACAAGGTAATGCGACTGTCCCAAACCAACACATCTATCTATGCAACAAATGAATACCCCAGCAGCTACCAAACACTATGCCTTGACGTATGCCAACAAGCATAGCTTGAATACTACTGACTATCCATAAGAAATAACGGAGGGCTACGACTGGTTTTGGCGCAACCGTGAACGTAGTGAACTTGATATAATCGAAGGAACCTGATAGCTTTTAAAAGGAGTGGTTAAAGCTCCGCATTTTAAAAATATCCGTTTTTAAAAATAACCGAGTGGTTTCTTTTAAATTGTTCCAACGATTTAAACTTGGTTTATTTTCTTTGCATTATAGATAATGCGTCCCATCATTAACCTATCATTGCAGAAAACAACGAAAATACAACGTCCTCTTATGCCATCCGCATTCGCCACGGGATCCCGTCATCATCCGTTAGGTTACTTAACTAACGACAGAGCGGGGGCTGGGCTAGCGCGGGTGTAAAACATAAGTGACGTCTAAATAGCTATCATATATATAGATATTTTACATTCGTCTGACGCAATGATATACATTCCAGAACACAGATAAACAATATTGGATTTGCAAGCAATCTGTATTTCTTTTGAGCCTGCAAGAAAAGACAGATTACACAGTTGTGATGAATAGCCGTTACCCCACCCTCGACCCCTACGGGTACGGCAAACTACCCGCCCGGCAGTTTGTGTACCCCACCTTGGGTCAGTCCTAGGAGCAAAAACAGTAAAATGAAATAATACAACGGTGGCTACAACCGCAACCTGGATGTGCCCCGCAAAAATAATATTACAACAAATTACATTTACAACAAATGAATTAAACAATAACCCATTGCATAACCCCGGCTATACACCACAACAGTCCAATACAGTTTATATGCACAAACAGATATAACCATTACAGAAATGTGCAACCCCCTGCCAACCGACATACTAGCAGTTAGGGGAGGTTTATGAACACATTTATCAATCACAGATATAATCCAACATGCAAATACTGTACAATTTCGATCGATTAAACAACATTAATATTGCTCCAAAAACTGCTCTGTAAAACTGAAACCTGAGCAAAATTAAAATATTCCAGAAAACCCCAAATACCAGAGAGGACCCACACATGAATGATGAGTCCATGACTCGGCAACTCGGCCGCGGAACAGCGGCGGATCGGTGGGATCCGCCGCGCTTCCGCGGCGCTTTAGCCGAATCATGGGCTCAAATTTCATGGGTGTTCTCCTGGACTCTTTACAAGCTTTCTGAGCTCACCTGAAAAATTTTAGGACATCATTTTAAATTCGACAGAAACTTGACAGATTTAGGGTTTTCCGGCTTCGTTTTTCCGTTCGAAATTCGTACAAATTTGCAATAAAGTTATTTATTGTTTAGCGAGGCTCTGATACCACTGTAAGTCGATGTACTACACCCCAGAACTTGTGGGGAGGCGGAAATTTCAAAAACGATCTTGTTTAGTGAACGAACAACGACTAACCGCTTGAATCGAAGCTAAACTACAAATAACCGTACACAAAGAGTTTCATAACTATTGTGTTTAGGGATTATACCTAATGAAACCAGTCCTTCGTCTTTACGATCTCCTTGTTCTTCTCGGCCTTCTCTAGGTAGTAGACGATCCACCCGAGAGCAAAACACCAAGCTTAGCCTCAAAACTTGAGGCAACTAACCTTCTTGGATTGCTAATCAAAGAAGACAGATTGAGATAGAGTGATGGTTATGGATTGTTTAGTCTAACTAATCCTAGATCTCAACACATGAGGGTGAGGATTAGTCTTTTGAAGAGAGAGAGCTTGAGGAGAGAGAATGTGTAGATGATAATGAATGAATAAGTTATGAGTATCATAATATATTATGAAGCATTCTCATTAAAGAATAAATGAATAAATGTGATGAATAAGCATGCTTCATAAAATATCTAGTGGTGATTCATTAGCATGAGTCATTAAGCAATAAATGTGCATTAATGAGATGAATGAATCACCACCATGACTCATGTAACTCATTCAATGTATATGACACATAACCCTCCTTAGTCACCATCTTCTAGAAGCTTCTCGTACAATTACGAGAACGCCCCTCCGATCCGTAAAAATACGGAAAAACTTTAGACTGTAAAAATCCAATAACCGGATACCAGTAACTGGCTTAAACCAAAGCCGACTGGTAAAAACTGTCCAGACGACGTAAGTGTGTAAACACACATACGCGTCCGAACCCTTGTCGTAAAACCATACAACCTCTATATCGTTTCGCCTGTAATAGGAAACTCTCTGTATGGGACTCTAGAGACTCGACTACTACGCTGGCAGTGGGTTTAACCACAGACCGCAAGCGGCACTAGCTGTACGTAACGGTCCCCAGGTAGTTGTCGATAAGAAGGCCGATGAGGAAACCCATCCGAACTCCTACTGAGTCTGATGTGACAATCTCCATACAGTCCGGTCCGTTCGTCCAAGACTATCGCATATCGGGCCTAGGGGGCGGCAAGCGTCAGTCCCCTAATAGCGGTATAAGTCGTGTCGGAGGGAAGCCCATTACACCCTGAGAAACTACTGGAACCTACCAGAAAATCTCGCTTGCCCTGGCCAGGGACTTTGCATAATGGCTCTCTGACACAGCACGATATCTACTCCCAATACCGGGAGGGACGAATCCTGTCTAACCGCCACTGCCTCCAAGTGCTCGGGACTGCACCCAACTGCTACCTATTTGCACGACTCCTTTGAGCCATGGTAGGGTAGCAATCTAAGAACAGTGGGACACACTCGAGGCGAAGTAGCAGTGTCAAGTCTGCGGACTATGCTGTACTCATGTCACCTAGGAACTGCTCACTGACGACTGGTATCAAACCAACCAACAGTTCCCTGTGAGTCCTGTCCGGTGTACCCGTAACCTAACGAGCACCTGCATACTATCTCCAGTACGACGTACTGACGGCTGTGGGACAGACCATCTCCCCAACTGGGATGAGAAGCGTACACACCAGTCTAATCCGGAGTATCGATGCTCTGTCTCGATAATCCAACGACCAGGGACCTGAATAAGGATGTGCTTGTAGACTACCCAGCCCCCACTAGTGTGACTGCCATCACAACGCTGGTAGAAAAGCAAGATCCTAAGAGCTCTATCAATACGTACACTCACATATTAAGATAGAAAAACCAAGTAGCATACTACCATGTTTAGCAAGACTGTTATATACATGTGAATATCCCAAGCTTCCATTAAGTAATATACAAGCTAGTATGATACAGTAATAGCCTTCTAGGGCATAAACACTAACACTCAGCTCCCATCTCATACACGATGAAGATGGACTCTCGGACGGTCCTCCCGGCCAGTCTCGGGCGACAATGGGAAGAGCCGCTGCTACCATTCGGCTCTATTCTGTTCGTGTCAGCTAACGCCATCCCGGCTCCTCAAGCTCCGGTAACAGTCAAACCGGCCCCGAAAGGCAAGAGGCCAAATGTGGTGGTCTCAAAGACCTCCCAACACAAACACAAATCGGCATCTGGACGGCTTTCCATGGCCCCAACTAGGGCCAAAGCAATCAGAACAAAAGAAGTTGCCAGACGTCGTAGGCAAGCCCAGGCAATACCTCCGACGGACACGCGGGCAGATGTCTTCTCAAGCATCCCCATCACTCAGCCTATGGCGGCTTCCCGAAGAGCAGAAGCCTGCCAAGCGCTTAAGGCAGAGAAGCTGAGGCAGAAGCGGCTCAGATATAGAGCCAATAAAAGGGCTAGGGCTCTCGCCATGTTAAAATTTATGAATTTCCAAAGCCCGGACCGCTCGGCGAAATCCGCCGCCAAAGATAAAGAGATGGATGGGTATGTGGTTCGCACTGTCTACATGGTCAGACATGAAGAAACGAATCCCCCTCTTCTTCACAGCTATGGTGATGATATGATTGACGCTACCCAGCATCGGCTCGATCTAAGTGATGAAGAGCCCGCTCAGGCTGATAAGCCAGAGGAGCCCGCGGTTCCTGCGGAATTGAGCTCAGGCAATAAAGATGACCCGGTTGTCATAGCCAGAACAACAGAACAAGCGCTATTTCGATGGCTTCAGAGGCAGCTTCAGGAATGGGACGAGAAGTTAGCCAAGGTACAGTCCAAGGTCGACGAATTGGCAAACGTCGTGGCAGATCTGGCGACCCAAGTCGCCCGATTGCAATTATAGCAGAATCAAAATTTGGCTCATGAGCTTGGGATTGATACCCGGAGGCAGCCAACTGATACCCTCTTCAACCTAAGAACGGAGCGCCTTCGCGAAAAACGGCCGCAATCAGCCTCCAGTCCCTCCGATACATACACCGGAGGAGAATATCCACTGAAAGAGAAGCTGGATAAGGTCTATTCCTTCAGGAGGGACAAAATCTGTAAAATATTCAAAGATGCCCTAAGAAATGGTCTACAACTGCCAGAATCAAAGAGACCGCAAGAAGCGAATATGACCAACGACCCAAAATATTGCCCCTATCACAGGGTGATAGGTCATGCCATTGAAAACTTCTTCGTCTTCAAAGATTGGGTCGAAAGGCAATACAAGACTGGAGAGATAGAACTGTCTAAAGGCGTGTTAGCAAACAGTCAAGCTACGGCCGCCGATTCCATACAAATGGAGACCGAAGCCTTTCGAGAACCGAATCCTCTCAGACATGTGCCACTATCTGAAAAGGGTGAACCAAAGACTGATCGGCCTCAAGAACCAGCATCAGTAAGGGCACTTACTCTAATGGAGAGAAAGAAGAAGGTGTACTCCTTCAGGAGGGAGGATGTCCGCAATATATTTTAGAAAGCCTTGAACAACGGCCTGCAATTGCCTATTCCGAAGAGGCCACATGAAATGAATATGACCGGCAATCTCGTATACTGACCATACCATAGAGTGCTGAGTCATACCATTGAAGACTGCTGTGTTTTCAAAGATTGGGCAGAGGACCAATATAAGCTTGGAAGAACCTCACAATCCTCGGATGTATCGGTAAGCCACAGAGCTGCGGTCATCAATACAGCTCCTCCAAGATCAAAATTCAAGGAGTTGGGATAAGAAAAGATGACCACCACGTCGTTAAACTGGGAACAATTGACCACTAAGTCGTTAAACTGGAAGCAGCTGACCACCATATCATTAAACTGGGAACAGTCGACCTATAAATCGTTAAACTTGGAATGTAAAAAAAATATATATGTAAATAAACAAAAAAATGTGTAAATAAAAGAGAAATAAAGAAAAGCCGAAATGATGGGGCAACTCGCAATAAAAATCAGCGAGTAAAATAAAGATGAAAATAAAGCCGAAATGATTGGGCAACCGCGAATAAAAGCCGAAATGATAGGGCAATCGCGATCTTCGCGATAAGAAAAGCTGAAATGATAGAGCAATCGCGGTAAAAAAACAACAACAACAACAACAAAAACAAAACAAAAAAAACAACGGCGAATGATGAGTCGCTCCTGGTACCATATTCTAGTGCAGCGATTCAGACGCCAACCAAAATCTAATTTCCCAAAATTCTTCCAGCCCTACGTCCAGTCCCTAAATTGACTATCTTATACAATCCACGGGGTCAAATAATTCGCATCATACCCATATCCCACTGCAATCACCTGTCCAGAGGTTGGTCTCCGCCCTTGGAATTATGCTCCATTGGGAAGACCCGCTCATGTATCCTCACGATACATGAGGAGAACAAACCTTCGTGGGATCCTTACGACTCACAAAAGAAAAACACACTTAGGAGTCCTCATGACTCCTACGGAGAAAATGCACCTACGGGATCCTTACGAGTCGTAGGGAGAAAATGCTTTTATGGGACCCTTACGGCCCATAAAATTGAAAAGCCTTAGGTGATAGGGATCCAAACCTGTCTCCTAAGCCATTGCTCGCCAATCCCCAAGTGGCGAATGATGAGTCGCTCCTGGTACCATATTCCAGTGCAGCGATGCAGACGCCGACAAAGTCCAAATTTTTTTTCCGGCCCTACTGTCTGGATCATACATCCTGCAAAACCATATACAATCCACGGGCGTAAAACAATCCCAATCTCTCCCAAGTCCTACTGGTGAGACCACATTCAAAGTCCTACCAAAAAAAATTAATATAAAATAAAAAAAATTGGTATGTCCACAAGCAAAATGGGCACGGATGAAAACCTGAAAGGGCTCCGTAAGTAAAAACAGCAGGATTGCCAGCGAGTTTGTGAAAACCCGAAATGGTGTAAACTCGTAAAAAAAGGTGAAATGCACTCGCAAGGTCCTTTTGACTTTGTGAGGAGAAAATTCCAGCGAGAGATCCTTACGACTCACAAAAGAGCAATACACTTAGGAGTCCCGAAAACTCCTAAGGAGAAAATACACTTACGGGATTCTTACGACCCGTAAGGAGAAAATGCTTTGTGAGGCCCTTACGGCTAACGAAATTGAAAAGTCTTAGGTGATAGGGACCTAAAACCTGTCTCCTAAGCCATCGCTTCCTGATAAGCAGGCGTAAATGATGATTCACTCCTGGTACCATATTCCAGTGTAGCGATACTGATGCGAAGCAAAAACTAATTCCTAAATTCTCTTGGGGCAAATGATGAGTTTCTCCTGGCATTATTCCAGTGCAAAAATGCAGATGCCAAACCAAAACCAATCTCCAAATCCTCTCAAAGACAGATGATGATTCGCTCCTGTTACCATAATCCAGTGTAGCGATGCTGATGTCAACCCAAATCACAATCAATAAGTCAACTTCAACTCCGACACCGTAGAAAGCGGAGTAGGTCAGAATCCAATCTCGACACCGCAAGAAGCGGAGCAAGTCAAGTTCACCCCTGACACTGCAGGAAGTAGAGCAAGTCAAATAGAGCGTCGACCTTCCATGTCGCAAAACGGGCAGTGCAGGTTTTCCACAAATCGGGAACCAAATCGCTCCGAATCAGAGCGTCGACCGTCCATGTCGCAAAACGGGCAGTTCAGGCTTCCCATAAATCGGGAACCAAATCACTGCGGATCAGAGCGTCGACCGTCCATGTCGCAAAACGGGCAGTGCAGGCTTCCCATAAATCGGGAACCAAATCGCTGCAGATCAGAGCGTCGACCGTCCATGTCGCAAAACGGGCAGTGTAGGCTTCAAACAAATCGGGAACGAAATCGCTCCGGATCAGAGCGTCGACCGTCCATGTCGCAAAACGGGCAGTGTGGGCTTCCCACAAATCGGGAAACAAATCGCTCCGTATCTTTGCGTCGACCGTCCATGTCACAAAACGGGCTGTGCAGGCTTCCCATAAGTCGGGAACCAAATCGCTTCGTATCAGAGCGTCGACCGTCCATGTCGCAAAACGGGCAGAGCAGGCTTCCCACAAATCGGGAACCAAATCATTCCGGATCAGAGCGTCGACCGTTCATGTCGCAAAACGGGAAGTGCAGGCTTCCCACAAGTCGGGAACCAAATCCCTCCGGATCAGAGCATCGACCGTCCATGTCGCAAAACGGGCAGTGTAGGCTTCCTACAAATTAGGAAACAAATCGCTCCGGATCAGAGCGTCGACCGACCATGTCGTAAAACAGGCAGTGCAGGCTTCCCATAAGTCGGGAACCAAATCGCTCCGTATCAGAGCGTCGACCGTCCATGTCGCAAAATGGGCAGTGCAGGCTTCCCACAAATCGGGAACCAAATCACTACGGATCAGAGCCTCGACCGTCCATGTCGCAAAACGGGCAGTGCAGGCTTCCCACAAGGTGGGAACCAAATCGCTCTGGATCAGAGCGTCGACCGTCCATGTCGCAAAACGGGCAGTGCAGGCTTCCCACAAATCGGGAACCAAATCGCTCTGTATCAGAGCGTCGACCGTCCATCTCGCAAAACGGGCAGTGCAGGCTTCCCACAAATCGGGAACCAAATCGCTCCAGATCAGAGCGTCGATCGTCCATGTCGCACAACGGGCAGTGCAGGCTTCCAACAAATCGGGAACCAAATCGCTCCGGATCAAAGCGTCGACCGTCTATGTCGCAAAACAGGCAGTGCAGGCCTCTCACAAATCGGGAACCAAATCGCTCCGGATCAGAGCGTCGACCGTCCATGTCGCAAAACGGGAAGTGAAGGCTTCCCACAAATCGGGAACCAAATCACTCCGGATCAGAGCGTCGACCTTCCATGTCGCAAAACGGACAGTGTAGGCTTCCCACAAATCGGGAACCAAATCGCTCCGGATCAGAGCGTCGATCGTCCATGTCTTAAAAAGGGCAGTACATCCCAAAATGTGGGAACCAAAGCAAGTCGCCTCCACGCGATAGAAGATCCATCAATTTCTTGCACACGACTCACACATGTGGTGTGCATTTATTGATGGGGGTTACTTTGTTGAAGTCGAAAATTGCACCACAGTTGACCAAGTCAAAGTCAAAGTCAACCCCAAGCCAAGTGGGTCCATGCCCAGGTCGAGTCCGAACATGAATCGGCCGGCCCTCTCCAAAATGAAATCATGTAATAAATAATTTTTTATGTAATTTTTTTATGCATGAATGTAAACAAAATGGGCAAAAAGCCAAATTTTTGTAAGCCCGTGGCTTATATGCAAAAAGAAATAGCACATGAGACATGGGATGGACAAAATGCCATTTTGTAAAGCCCAAGAGGCTATATGTAAATATGTAAGCCTATATAAGGCAACATGATGATGAATAAAGCAATACACTTTTCATTCTCTCAAAAAACCTAGGGTTTTGAATTAAATCAAGAGTTTTACTCTTCTTTTTTCAAAGCTAAATAGTTTTTCACCACAAAACCCACAAAGGGGAACTTGGATCTACCATCAGATCTCAAAAAGAAGAGATTTTTAAAATCTCACATCTCTTGATCTTCAAGATCCGGCCAAACAAAGAAAGAAGAAGGAGACCAATCTCTAGAAAACCCACTTTGGGGTAGAACTAGGGCTTAAGGGGAGAAGCCCCTTCATCAGCTTCAAAATATCCTAGGAGTTTAACTCCTCATATATATATATATATATATATATATATATATATATATATAAACAAAATAAAAAGTGCTCCTTTCCGGGAGTACAACTCCGATTGCAGGGACACAGTCCCTTTTAGCGCGCGAGCGCCCACGTGCTGACACGTGGAGCGCTAGCGCTCTTGCTCTCAGAGCGCTAGCGCCCGAGCGCCCACGTGCTGACACGTGGAGCGCTAGCGCCCACGTGCTGACATGTAGAGCGCTAGCACCCAAAGCGCTAGCGCTCGAGCGCCCACGTGCTGACACATAGAGCACTAGCGCTTAAAGCGCTAGCGTTTTTGCGCTCAGAGCGCTAGCGCCCAAAGCGCTAACGCCTGAGCGCCCACGTGCCGACACGTGGAGCGCTGGCGCTTTTTCCCACGCATCCTTTGGATGCCCTTTTTCCCCCTTATATATATATATATACATACAAAAACACATACTCTACACCCCCGTAAAAACTCTGCGTGGCTCACGATATATCCAAAACCCCCTTTCAAATCACAACACACGTACACTGCACATTTTGTTCTCATGACCTGTTTAACCCGTCAATCGGAGGTTCTCTCGCTCCAAAGGCGAGGGGTAATTAACGGAAGCTTAGTCCGCGGATACCGGAGATTCGGATCCCCACGATCAATAAACCCTATCCTACCCTAGGCAGGGCGAATCTGTAATGCGCCTGACAAGCGCGCGCGTATTCCCATCTCAATGGGGTGACGAAAAACACCCTACACCATGTACTGGTGTATCGAAGACCTATCATCTCGAGTAGCCTCTCAAACTGAATCTGAGGTAAGGCTTAAGTGAATGGATCTGCAGTGTTCTCCTCTGTAGGAACTCTCCGGACGTCGATCTCCTGGCAATCTATGATCTCCCTGATCAGGTGATACCGCCTTAAGATGTGTCTGGACTTCTGATGGGACCTGGGTTCCTTCGCTAAAGCTATAGCTCCGTTGTTGTCGCAATACAGCGGTATTGGATCAACAATGGTAGGAACCACCTGAAGTTCTGTAAGGAACTTCTTCATCCAGACTGCTTCTTTTGCGGCATCGCAAGCAGCGATATACTCCGCTTCCATCGTCGAGTCAGCAACGTTGTCCTGCTTAGAACTCTTCCAGCACACCGCCCCTCCATTGAGGGTAAAGACATAACCAGACATGGACTTGTAGTCATCGTTGTCACTCTGGAAGCTGGAATCAGCAAAGGCCTAAATCTGGAGGTCTTTTCCGCCGTAAACCAAGAACATCTCCATAGTCCTTCTCAGGTACTTGAGAATGTTCTTTACTGCTATCCAATGCTTCTCCCCTAGGTCTGACTGATACCTACTTACCACGCTCAGTGCGTAAGCTACATCTGGTCTGGTGCACAACATCGCATACATTATAGAGCCTACCGCAGAAGCGTAGGGTATAATAGACATGCGATCCCTTTCCAAATCAGTCTTGGGAGACATCTCTTTGGAGGGGGTGATTCCGTGACAAGCCGGTAAACTACCGCGCTTAGAATCTTCCATACTGAATCTTTTCAGTATAGTGTTGATATACCTGGACTGTGAAAGTCCCAACATCCTCTTGGATCTATCACGATTGATCCGGATCCCCAGAATGTAAGAGGAATCACCAAGGTCTTTCATGGAGAACCTGTGTGATAAGAATCCTTTGACAGATTGTAGCATAGGAATGTCATTTCCTATCAATAGAATGTCATCCACGTACAAGACGAGAAATACGACAGTTCGTGCTACAATTTTACTATATATACATGGTTCATCTGGATTTTTGATAAAGTCATATTCTTTGACCGTTTCATCAAAACAGATGTTCCAACTCCGCGATGCCTGCTTTAGTCCATAAATGGACTTAAGCAACTTGCACACTTTCCTGCTGCAACAACTCTGATTGAAGCCTTCTGGCTGATCCATATAGACGCACTCTTCTAAATTACCATTTAGAAAAGTTGTCTTTACGTCCATCTGCCAGATCTCATAATCATGGAAGGTGGCAATGGCAAGAAGGATCCGAATGGATTTGAGCATAACCACTGGAGAAAAAGTTTCGTCATTGTCCAAACCAGGTCTTTGACGAAAACCCTTTGCAACAAATCAAGCCTTATAGGTTTCCACCTGTCCATCTACACCAATCTTTTTCTTGAAGATCCATTTGCATCCTATGGGTTTTACCCCACCTGGTGAAAAGTCCAAAGTCCATACTTTGTTGGTGTACATGGACTCCATCTCGGTCCGCATTGCATCTAGCCATCTTATCGAGTCGCCGCTCTGGATGGCTTGCGGGAAGCTAGTAGGTTCATCATCATCAATGATGCAATCCTCTCTATCCCCATCTATGAGAAAACCGTAGTATCTCTCAGGCGGATGAGACGGCCTACTACTCCTGCGGAGGGGTGCAGGAATGTCCTGTTCTTCTTGAACTACTAGTTCTACCAATCATTCAGTAGTAGTTTGTGGTTCTGGAGTTTCTTCCAGTTCTATTGCGCTCCCACCTATTTCCTCTTCTAAAAACTGCTGTTCTAGAAAACAGGCATAATGAGAAACAAAAACCTTTTGTTCCTCTGCGTAATAGAAGAAATACCCCTTAGAGTAATTTGGATATCCCAGAAACTTACACTGTACGGATCGTGTCTCGAGTTTGTCCATATGCTGCTTTTTAACAAAAGCTGGACATCCCCATATCTTCAGATACTGAAGATAGGGTTTCTTCCCACTCTACATTTGATATGGCATGGTAGGCACAGTCTTGGTAGGAGCCCTGTTCAAAAGATATGCTGCTAATTGTAGTGCATAACCCTAGAAAGATCGCGGTAACTCAACATTACTCATCATAGAACGTACCATATCTAACAGGGTTCGGTTCCGTCTCTTCGATACACCGTCATGCTGTGGAGTGTATAGAGGAGTAAGCTGAGAGAGAATTCCTTTCTCTTTTACGTAACCTAGGAACTCCGCAATTAAGTATTCACCACCTCGATCAGATCTCAGTGTCTTGATAGTTTTGCCGGTTTGGTTTTCTACTTCATTCTTATATTCCTGGAATTTTTCAAAGTCCTCGGAATTATGTTTCATCAAGAAAATGAATCCGTACCTAGATCAATCATCCGTAAAAGTAATGAAATATGAAAAACCACCTCTTGCATGTGTAGACATTGGACCACATACATCGCTATGTATGAGTCCTAAGAGCTCTCTCGCTCTTACTCCATGTCCAGTGAATGTAGTCTTTGTCAACTTTCCTTTGAGACATGATTGAGAAGTTGCATAAGATTGATATTCGAACGAATCCAAATATCCTTCTCTATGTAACTTTTTTAACCTGGTCTCATTGATGTGACCCAGTCTACAATGCCATAAGAAAGCCTTATTTAAATCTGGAGACTTTCTTTTTAGTGTGTTCTGGACATTGAAAATCTGCAATTGGTTTAGCACATATATACCGTTATCTAGTGTGCCGGACCCAATCAAACCATGATTAAAGTGGATGTTAAAAACATCGCTTACAAACGTGAAATCATAACCTTTTTTTGATAACAACGATACTGATATGATATTACACGTTAAACTAGGTACACAAAAACAGTTGCGCAAAACCAAAATATGTCCACTCGTCAATCCTAGGTGATAATCCCCTATGGACATAGCACCCATGCTAGCTCCGTTAGCAACCTGAAGGGTCATATCTGTTAGTTGTATGTATGCCCTAGAGGCCAGTATTGTACAGATGATGTATATTATATTGGATGCTTGGACATATATAGAGATGAGTTTCTTGCTCGATATGATAGTATGCTATCTGGTTGCTCTTTATCTTAACATGTATACTAGTCTCTTTATACTGTCTTATAGCTACATGTTGGTAATGCCCTTAGGATGTGTACTTGACTACCTGGACTATGATGCAGATCATACTAGTGGGGACATGGTAGTCCATAAGTACATCCTTCAAGGTCCCTAGTCGTAGGTGTATCGAGACGGGGCATCGATATACCAGTGTAGACTAGCGTATACGCTTCTCAACCCATGAGATGGGCGATGGATGATCCCATATCCATCGGTGTTTGACATCAGAGATGGTATACGGGTGCTAAGTGGAGACTGGGTACACTGGACGGACTCGCCGAGAACTCCCAGATTGTATTATACCTCACGTCAGATGGCAGTTCTCAGGTGACACTTGTGCAGGTTAGTCTGTAGACCCGAGATCGTCATAGAGTCTTGTGTGATTCCCACTGTGCTTTGATTTCCACCTTACCACGTCCATGAGGGCGTGCAAAATGGTGGTTTTTGGGTACAGTCCCGAGTCACATGGAGGCAATGAGCGATAGGAGGGGTTTCGTCTCTCCCGGTATTGGGGGTTGATGTTGCGCTATGCTCGATTGGCCGTAACAGGGAAGTCCCTGGCCAGGGCTGATTGGAGATTTACTGGTAAGTGTTACCAGTAGTTTCTCGACCCGTTATGAGCCTCACATCGGCACGACTTATCGGTTATTAGGGTCAGACGTTTACCACCCCTAGACTTGATATGCGACATATCAGACGAGGAGACCAGACAGTACGGGAAGTGTTGCCGGTTGGCTCGACGGGAGTTGAAGCAGGTTCGCTTATTCTCTTCTGATCGTTCAATACCCGGGTGGCCGTTACGTTTAGCTGACCGCTTGCGGCTTGGGGGTGCTTGATATGATCATCACCTACTGCCGGCGTATTGACGAGTCTCAGAGTTCCACAAAGGAGTTACCTAGTCCAGGCGAAATGTTGTGGTGTGCGTATGCAATATGCGCATGGACCCGATTAAAATGCGCGTATGGGATGCCGTATGTTGATCGGGGGGCTTGCTTTTGGTGGGGTCGTATGTGATATGGCCGGATTGATAAATCAAGTATTGATTTATCATTTTACCATTAGTTTCTCACTAGAAATCCTTTCTTGTGTTGGATGGATGTATGCATGCATGTATGTTTTTCTTCCTTTCTAGTTTCATGCACATATGGATGTGTAAACATACATACATACATACATACATACATCATCTATCATGGTTGCTTATACAAAGAAAATGGTAGCAATATAAGACTCACACCATGGTTTTATTTATATATAAATTATTATTGAATTTGATTTGAAAGAAAAGAAAAGAAAAGGATAATTCATGGAAGCTTTCTACACTCTTCTTGACCTAACCATGCTCACCCACCATTTAATCATGGATTAGTTTTCCTTTTGGGTTTTAACTCAAGTTCAATAATGATTCAACCATGGATTGAGATGAGAGAAAAAAAATATATAAAGATATATTTTCTATTTTTCAACTAGAGGTTTTTCTTCTCTTATTCAAAAAGGGCTACCATCTTCTTCCTCTTTCTTCCATTGCTCTCTAGATTTTTCAAGTGAGCATAATACTCATTAAGTTAGGATTTTGAAGTGAGAAAGAGAACCACCACACCATTCTACACAAGTCTAGCCCACTTGTTTGGAGTGTTAGCTTCATTTCGTTCTCTTGATCGGGTGAAGTTGCAAGCTTGGACAAAGCGGACTCCGGGTGGATCATCGGTGACCTAGAGGAGTTCAAGCGGAGCTTTTTCAAACCCCAAGTAGCCGAGGAGTCTAGCGTAGGGAGCTATAAAGGTTGTACTCTCTAAACCCTAGCTTTTCTTTCATGAGATGATGTGAAAAATTTGAAACCCTAATTTTTCTAGGAACGATTCTATGTTCGTTTACTTAGCACCCTAAAAATTCAATCTTTGGTTCATGTGATGCTTCCAAACCCTTCATGAAGTGCTAGGTAAAGCTTTCATTGGTATCAGAGCTATTAGGCATTAGATGTTGACCTATGGGGGGTTCTCACTGTGTGACAGTGTGGCGAAGCATAGGCTCTTACTCCCAGGGTGTCCCGAGACCGGAAGGTGTTCCGGCGGGTTGTAGTCCTCGCGAGGGTGCATGCGTAAAAAGTAGCTGCTGAGGGACCCGTTGGTGCCACGGTGACCCTATTGGATGGGATGGCTGCCTGACCAATAATGGTCTCAGAGCTACTAGGCATTGGATGTCGACCTATGGGGGGTTCTCACTGTGTGACAGTGTGGCGAAGCATAGGCTCTTACCCCCAGGGTGTCCCGAGACCGGAAGGTGTTCCGGCGGGTTGTAGTCCTCGCGAGGGGGCATGCGTAAAAAGTAGCTGCTGAGGGACCCGTTGGTGCCACGGTGACCCCATTGGATGGGGTGGCTGCCTGACCTACATTGGTATCTGAGCCGACCAAGAACATTAGGCGACAATTTTACGAAGTTAAAACTCCGATCGAATGGAAATACGGCCTTTTAGAATGCTCTCTGGACATTTTTTAAAATCTGGTTATTTTCAGAATTAAAAATATGCAAAAAATTCAGCAGGTAAATATAAGAGTTACTGTGAAAAACGAGACCATGAACAGTAAATCTGAGCGTGGAACTGCGGCAATAGCTTGCTTAGGCCGTGGTTCCGCGGCCGTTCTGTTGAATCATCGTCTGGTTTTTCTACAGTAACTCATGAATCTGCTTGTTTATTTTTTTGGAGTATTTTTAATCTGAATTTAGTTCTGTAAATTCTGGAGATGGTTTTGGACTCGTCGATTCGATCGGAATTTTGATTTCGTGACTTTTACGGATAAATTAGAATGTACTGAAGTGTTTAAAGAGTATCATTTGCTCACTTTTCACGGGGATTAAAATCTTTCGGAAATACGTGCAAGTTTGTTTGTGGTGGACCCTCTAGAAGACAACAAACCTTAACTCGATTATGTGACCGTCTTGAACTGCACTTTGAACCTTAGGGTTTGGGGCAGTACGGCGTGCCACATGTGAGGCGTTGGCTTAACCCTTCTACGGCTGGACCGCTACCACTGTGTCACACTCCGGGTTTTTTGAACTCCGCTCAAGTGTTGAGCTTTAGAGAATCTTGGGTATTTGATCGTTCGTTCGAAAACTTTAATACCGTCTATTTATCTGGAATGTGATGCAATATCTGGAATTCATATAGTTGGACATGAAATACGAAGTATGTGATATTTCACATTTACGATGTCTAAAGAGGATGTGGATTCCAAATATTGCAGTTTTTCACTTTGTTTTCTGTGACCGTAAGTGTAGTATGTCGATATCGCCGGTTTCGTTGCTATACATCAACGACAATTGGGGTACGCATACTTACTTACGTTGATGATATATGAGATATTATGTGTTGCTGAGATATGATGTGCAGGATTGTCGCGATTGAATAGCCGGGGGGTTTTATGTGAGATGAGAGTTTTATATTTTCATTCATGTAAATTCAAATGTAATGTAATATTCTTTTATTTGGGGCACTTCCGGGTTGATGTCGATGGCACCTGTGTTGTATATTATTTACTTTTCCGCATTATGATGGACCCAAGGAGAGGAGCACAGGTGACCGGTTTCTGGGGTTCAGTGGGAGGCCATCTCGAGGAGTCGAGACCGGGTCTCCTAAACTCCAGAATTGGTAGGGTCGCTTGCCGCTCACATAGGGGTCCAGGGTGTGGGCATGGCTATTCATCGCGACTGTGGAATCCGTATTTTCTATTGTTGGATAAATACTAAATACGGACGTCCTAGTATATCCGCACATTATATCTATGTTTCCGCTGCGATATCTGTGATGTGATCAATAGATATGTTCTGTGATGGATGCAGTATATAGTATATATGATATATTATATAGGCGTTACTTATGTTTTACACCCGCGCTATGTTGGAGATAGTGCCCTCATAGTCAATTATTGGATCGCAGGTACGTGATTGCAATAATTGCGGAGGACCTACACCGGTAGGACAGTCTTACTCGAGATGATAGTAAGCTATCTGGTTTGCCTTTATCAGTCGTGTACATGTTCAGGTGACTGATTACATGTTACACTTTGATAGAGCCCTTAGGATCTTGCTTTACCACCAACAGTATGATGGCGATCATATACGTGAGAGTTGGGTGGTTTATACGCATATCCTTAATTGTGGTCCCTAGTCGTGGGAGTTTCGAGACAGGGCATCGATACTCCGGAGTAGACTAGTGTATACAGTCGAGACCCCGACGAGGGGCGGTGGCCGGTCTCACAAGCCACTGGTGTCAGTTGGATCACCTAAGATGTATACAGGTGCTCATTGGGTTATGAGTACACCGGACAGGACTCGCCGGGAACCTGCTAGTTGGTATTATACATATCGTCAGATAGCAGTTCCCTGGTGATATGTGTACAGGTTAGTTCATCGACCTGAGGTTGTCATTTGTCTCGTGTGAGTTCCCACTGTGCTTTGATTTCTACCCTACCACGGCTCAAAGGAGTCGTGCAAACAGGTAGTTTTTGGGTACTGTCCCGAGCCATATGGAGGCACGTGAGCGGATCGGCAGGGGATTCGTCTCTCCCGGTATTGGGGGAGAGATCGTGCTGTGTCTAAGAGAGCCATTACATAAAGCCCACGGCCGTGGCAGGAGATTTACTGGTAGGTACTCCACTAGTATCTCAGGGTGTTATTGGGCTACACTCCGACACGACTTATACTGCTATTGGGGGTCTGACGTTACTAGCCCCCTAGGCAGATATGCGGTACTCATTGACGAACGGACCGGACTGTATATACATTGTCACTGTTAGGCTCAGTAGGGTTTCTGGATGAGTTCGCTCATCAGCCTCCCTTGAGGTCTGTCCATGGGCAGCCGTTATGCATAGCTAGTGCCGCTGACGGTTTGTGGTTAAACCCACTGCCAGGGTACTGACGAGTCATTAGAGTCCCCCACAGACAGTTTCCCATGTTTGGGCGAATCGTTGTAGAGGCCGTATGGTTTTATGGCAGGGTTCGGAAAATGCACGTGCGTTTACGCACGTGTTATTTTTCTGGCAGATGATACTGGTCGGCTTTGGTTTAAGTCGGATCCGAGTATTGTATTGAGTAAATATAATATCTTTGTCTCGGTTGCATTTGTATTCGGTCGTAATACAAATGCTGGTATATTTATACAGTTACGGGGTTATCCTGAAAGTTGTTTCAGGATCACTTTTGGAAGTTGCCAGTTTCCAGTTTTCTATCAGCCGTCTTTTAACATTCGGTTAAAGACGGATTTATCTTTTCTTGAGATGAAGTGAGTCAGTGTTCTGGAAGTTTCTAGAAGCAACTAGAAGAGGTGACTAGGTTCATGAACCTTTGCTTACATTGATTACATGATGACTAGGTGTTTATGACTCATGCTTTGACATTAATGATTCTTGTTTATCCTTAGGATATTTGTTCATGATATCATTTCTTATGGTCACTCTCCCCTCTCCTACACTCACCTCCCTCCTTGATATAAGTGGCCGGCCCTCTCTCTCCTCCTCCACACACTCACTTGAAAAGATTATGGTTGTTAAAGAGAAAAGACCAAAGTTTTGGATGCATGGAAATTTCATAGTTCATTTCTTGTTCCATTTCATTTCCATCGGCAACTTCATTAACCGATCATCCACGGCTTTGGGCGAAGTGACACAAAGTCATCTACTCATTCTCTACATCATTCTTGGTCGTCTCTTTTGGCAAACTTGATGACCGAGTTGCCTCAAGTCAGAGGCGGGAGCCCGTTTAAAGAATCGTTGATGTGGTGCCACCTGGACGAGCAAATCGGAGATCGACGAGATCGGAGCAGCCGCAACGGAGCGTGGGATGATGGTTAAAGAACGAAGGACTCGGATCGTTCGGTATAACCTTTCTACACACTTTACAGTTTGTTAGTTTTAGCAATAATGGAAGATCCGGGTTAAAGTATACGATAGCGCCAGTTAAAAAGATTTTGTTCCGCATTTGGCGTCTGTAGACGGCCGGGGCGCTACCGTAGACTTACAGTGGTATCAGAGCCTTACCGTTTTGCTATACTAACTTGTGCTAACGCGTTTAAAACATCGATCGAACCGGCAATCAAATACCGCATTTTTTCATTTTCACAGTTTCTGTCGATTTTAAATGGTGTCCTAAAATTATTCCACATATCATAGAAATCTGTGCAGGGTTTTATAAGAGCACCGACAAAATTTGGGCACGTGATTCCACCAAACCGCCGCGGAAACGCGGCCAAACTCATGGTTTGGCCGCGCATCCGCGGCCATTTGGTAAGATCATGCTCCCAAATTTGTACAGTGTGTTCTCCTCTGGAAATTGGGGTTTTTGGTATATATCTTTTGGGCCCAGATTTTGTTACTGTTCACCAGTTGTTCGTGGGGCCCACTTTGTGATATTTAGTCGATTGAAATTTAAACATGTTAGTTTACAGTGCTTACATTATATCTCTGACCGGGAATGTCATTTGATCGGTAAACCGCGTCTGATTGCTATAGTTCTTTTAGACGGGTTTGCGAACGTGACATTCGCGTTGATGTTCTGTGTTGTGCTGTAATGTTGCGGATTTGTCGTGGTGGATAGCAGTGTGCAATGGTAGTACAGTTTGAGTTTATTTGTACATTTGATATTGCGGGGCGAGCGTCCAACTTGTGGACTGCCGTCACTGCCTGTTGTATAATATTCTTTTGGGGCACGACCAGGTTGCGGTCGATGTACCTGTTGTACTATTTTTCATTACTGTACTAGGTTTTGTCCCGAGACGGAGTGCACGGATAGCCGGATTCTGGAAGGCAACGGGTCCGCATCTCATGGCTTTGAGAGGCAGAGGGGCCCCACTCTAAAATTGGCAGACTATTCGCCGCACTCGTAGGGGGTACAGGTTGACCCAAAGAGGGGTGCCCAAGATTACCGGATTCAATGAAGTGCTGGGTGGTCCATTCACTTTGCTGTAGGGGGCTGCCTCGCTTCAGGTTTTGGCGGGTAACTTGCCGCACCCGTAGGGGTCTAGGTTTCATTGCACAGGCTATCCACACGATAGGGGAACGTCGGGTTTCAGCAGCAGCTCTGTGAAACCCGGGAATCCCAGATTATCTGTATTGTTCTGTGATACTTATTACTTTTCTGTAATGTTGCATACTATCACGCCTGGAGCGATTATTGTATATTGGTTTATATACTATTAGATGTTGTATATGTTTTACACCCGCGCTAGTCCAGTCCCCACTCTGTCGTTAGTTAAGTAACCTAACGGGTGATGATGGGACCCAGTGACGAATGCGGATGGCATATACGTACATTTTATTTTCGTTCTTTTCTGGTGTGATCGATTGATGGGACTGCGTTGATTCTGATCAATGCAAAGTAAAGCAAACCTGTTTACAGTTGTTGGAACAAATTTAAAAGGTGTTATTGCAAAGGCGTTTCCTTTTGTTTTGCATAGAGATATTCGGTTGGAATATCCTGCACCTCATTCGACGGGGCAAGGGCCGATATCCCTTCACCGGGACTGACCCCTTGGGCAGAAGTTTGCGTCAGGGTAATAACTTCACTATAGTCGATTACATGTTGCTTTGCATCGCGGTATTCAATGGAATATCCTGCACCTTATTCCACGAGGAAAGAGCCGAGATCCCTTTACCGGGAGTGACCTCTTTAGCAATGGTTTTCGCCACTATATTTTAAAAAGCTATCAGGTTCCTTCAGCGATATCAAGTTCACTAAGTTAAAGGTTTTTCGCCAAAAACCAGCCGTAGCCCTCCGTCACTTCTTTTGGGTATTCAGTAGCATTCAAGCTATGTATTTTGACCTAACGCCAAGGCATAGTGTTTGGTAGCTGCTGGGTATTCAATTGTTGCATAGATAGATGAGTTGGTTTGGGACAGCCGTTCTGCCATTTTGACCTAACGCCAAGGGCATATGCGGGTGGGTTCAAATTAACAAGATAGTGACGGGTAGACCTTGGCATGTGACTTATGACATTTTGACCTAACGCCAAGGTTATAAGAGCATGGGGCAAAAATCGTATCGGGAGTTTGTAAAGAAACTGAACTTGCCAAGTATGCGCATACCTTCTGGAGTATGAGTAACGTGGATGCATTCCATCACGTTATCATGCGATGAGAGTTGGATCCCGATTCCCACTGATGAGTTGGTTTACTTTTCGGGTGATCCCGATTGATTCTTCTTTCAGGTTTGGAGGAGAATTTGACAGGACAGTGAGAGGTTTCCGGATTAGATAAAGTGATAACCATTCTGATCTAGGTTAGAGTGCACGCAGAGTGTTTCTTTTCTCTCTCTCTTTGGCAGCGACCTTTGACCGACCCTAGACTATGACTCAGTAACCAAAGTTGACCGAACCTTCTTAAAATACTGGCTTTTGGACTGTCTATGTTGCATAAGTCATTGCCACTCCTTCTTTTACCCTTTGAATTTCTCAGAACACCCGTATTACTACGGATATCCACTTCCATTGGATAGATCCATCGTATGGTTATATACGAACTCGAAGGGACTTCTTCGAGGATGGATCCAGGTTCAGGAGAAATAGAATTGGTTTATTCAGTTGTCTTTTATTATCACCTTCTCTCAGGTTGCGAGAGCTCCTTGGTTTAGGAGAGTACACCTATTACGCTTATTGGATAGTCTTATTCCAAACCATAGGCAGGTGCCGAAAGGTAGGGAATGAAGAAAACCAAATTAGCCTAAGTAGGGTGTGCAGAAGGTAATATGTAAAGACAAAATAAAGGGATTAGAAAGAGGGCAAAGTAAATTGCGACTGATATCATTCACGACCAAAACCGCGTACTTCAACGCCACTCCTATTTCACTTTTAAAGGAATAAGGTATTATTCAGTTGTCTTTTATCATCACCTTCTCTCAAGATATGAGTACTCCTTGGTTTAGGAGAGTACACCTATTATGCTTACTGGATAGTCTTCTTCCAAACCATAGGCTGGTGCCGAACGGTAGGGAAGGAAGAAAACCATTTAGCCTAACAATGGTGTACAGAAGGTAACGACTAAAGACAAATAAAGGGATTTGGAGAGATGGCAAAGAGATATAAGGTTATAGTCATGAATTGGATTATGGAAGAGGCATTGCTATGAATACCAGGATACCCCTACGAAACATTTTCATGTTTCAGTGCATCGTTAAAAGGAAAACTGTTTTCCCGATTAGATACTTACTCCAAGGGTATGTATTTACAAGGTTTCATTCTCATATCTGTATGGTTTTACAGATGATGAGTGGGAGTAAGTTATTGGGAATTAGGTGATCATCGTCATTATATCGGAATTCGTTGTAATTGGTGATATTTGAGGAAATCGCCAGGGTACAGTTTTCAACCTACGACGCACAGGTTATGAGTTGTTTAACTCAGCGGACTTATACAGAGTTTTGTATGTTGTCCAAGTGTCCTTCAGGACAAAGGGGTAGGTCCTCGTACTATGTTCTGTTTACTTATAACTTCTCTAGTTTTTAGACAAGTGTTTCGCAGAAATACAAGGTCTAAGTTTTGAGAAGTTGTCGGTATAAGAATAAAGTAGAGAACCAGGTGTCACAAGTATCAGGATTCTTCAAAGAGATCGAAGATGTAGATTCTTGTGATTGGTATTAAGATGATAGTAATGGTTTTGAGAAACTTGTTTCTCTTTCGGGTTACTCATAATTGGATGGATTCCTAAGTTGAGTAATGCTGATTAGCCTCTTTCCATTAAGTTGATATGCACTGGAGACAGTTGCGTGATTGAATATGGTTCCAATTAAATAAGTGCCAAAGTTTCTATATTGGATATAGAATGGTTCATACCTTATATGATGTTAAGGTACGGGGAGTTGTCCAGCTTATGCTTAAAACCAGACTCTGGAAAACTCAGGGCACGTTTCTGTAATGGCTGCTTGTGGGTTGACCCTGGCTATGACGAGGGTTGATATTCTACCATTTGGAAGATCAATAGTGATATTGTTCTTGACTCGCCACAGTTTTAGTAAAATGGACTTTTTCAGAAAACAGTAGTAGGAGTATGGTAGAACTGGAAGTGATTCCAGAACCGTGAACGATTATGAAAAATTTAATAGGACCTATATATTCAATCAGGTTTGACATTCCAATAGCCACTCTGCAGATATGGTGGGTAACCTCAGACACCCGAGAGGTACTTCGGTAGCCTCCCGAAGCCCCAAGGACGGTGACAGGGAGGTTCTTATCTACCCAGACTTGACACTACTGTTGTTCCAGGTTATGAGACCCGGTAGGAGGGTTGTCGTAGTCAGTGGGAGCAGCAGAAGCATAGTGGGCAAATAGCTTATGTCTATTTATAGACTTGAGCAGTTATAGCGGAGATAGATCATCTAATTTTGATATGACAGTCATGGGTTTGACTTCAATCAGAATAGAGGATGGATCTGTTAAGAAGGTAGTAGGGTGTGATGTCAAGGTATCTGAATGACATACACAAAGTAGGAAGTAAAATTCCTATACTACGATCGGTTGTACTGTGGTCGTCACACAGTTGTTTCTCCAGACAGGGTATGGATATAATATCAGACATTCTGGTTTCTAGATCTATGGTTTTAGATCTGGATTTGGGTAGTTTCCCAATGTGGGTACTTTGATAGATATTCTAATGGTTTTTAGAATAGTTGACTCCTAGCATGGTGGTGTACCTGCAGGTGATGGAGTCACCCTCTCTAAAGGTGTCGTATAGACTAAAGGGGAGAGGGATGTGCATGATTGACAGATCACTTGCTTAGGCAACTGAGTCAATCATGAGATATCAGGTAACACACCAGATGTTGTTTTTGCACTAGATGCGATGAGTTTATATTAATCCAATCCTGGAGAAACATAAGGAAGCAGTTTTAGAACATAAGTACATGTTCTACGGATTTGATGACGGCAGCATCTTTCTGGAGACGGTTATCAATACAGGCTTCAAAGGTGACATGGTTGACAGAGTGATTGTCAGAGTTATAGTTTTTCCCTCTGACGAAGAGGGACAGTTTTATGGACAGGTGGTCCAAGAGAATACTGTGGGAGGCATGGTGCCGGATACTGATTATGTTCAGTGATCGATAAAGTCTAAGAAGTTTGGATTTGGAGTTTATTTATGAACTAGGTCCCATCAGATATCCAGACATATTCTAAGACAGGTATTACTCAATTCGGGAGATGGCTTTCTCCGCGGACTTGAGATTAAGAGAGATATAGAAAGAAACTTCTAGGCGGATCCACTCACTGAGGCTATTTCTCGAACACAATAGTTTTACAAACGGGCTTTGTGATACTGATTAGTAAAGGAGTTGGATGTCGGTTTCACACGGGCTGTGAGTAGTCGACATCGCAATAATTAGCCTTGAGTGCAAGTGGGAGATTGTTGGAGATAGTGCCCTCATAGTCAATTATTGGATCGCAGTTACGTGATTGCAATGATTGCGGAGGAGCTACACCGGTAGGACAGTCTTACTCGAGATGATAGTATGCTATCTGGTTTGCCTTTATCAGTCGTGTACATGTTCAGGTGACTGATTACATGTTACACTTTGATAGAGCCCTTAGGATCTTGCTTTACCACCAACAGTATGATGGCGATCATATACGTGAGAGTTGGGTGGTTAATACGCATATCCTTAATTGTGGTCCCTAGTCGTGTGAGTTTCGAGACAGGGCATCGATACTCCGGAGTAGACTAGTGTGTACAGTCGAGACCCCGACGAGGGGCGGTGGCCGGTCTCACAAGCCACTGGTGTCAGTTGGATCACCTAAGATGTATACAGGTGCTCATTGGGTTATGAGTACACCGGACAGGACTCGCCGGGAACCTGCTAGTTGGTATTATACATATCGTCAGATAGCAGTTCCCTGGTGACATGTGTACAGGTTAGTTTATCGACCTGAGGTCGTCATTTGTCTCCTGTGAGTTCCCACTGTGCTTTGATTTCTACCCTACCACGGCTTAAAGGAGTCGTGCAAACAGGTAGTTTTTGGGTACAGTCCCGAGCCATATGGAGGCACGTGAGCGGATCGGCAGGGGATTCGTCTCTCCCGGTATTGGGGGAGAGATCGTGCTGTGTCTAGGAGAGCCATTACACAAAGCCCACGGCCGTGGCAGGAGATTTACTGGTAGGTACTCCAGTAGTAACTCAGGGTGTTATTGGGCTACACTCCGACATGACTTATACTGCTATTGGGGGTCTGACGTTACTAGCCCCCTAGGCAGATATGCGATACTCATTGACGAACGGACCGGACTGTATATACATTGTCACTGTTAGGCTCAGTAGGGTTTCTGGATGAGTTCGCTCATCAGCCTCTCTTGAGGTCAGTCCGTGGGCAGCCGTTACGCATAGCTAGTGCCGCTGACGGTTTGTGGTTAAACCCACTGCCAGGGTACTGACGAGTCATTAGAGTCCCCCACAGACAGTTTCCCAAGTTCGGGCGAAACGTTGTAGAGGCCGTATGGTTTTATGGCAGGGTTCGGAAAAAGCACGTGCGTTTACGCACGTGTTATTTTTCGGGCAGATGATACTGGTCGGTTTTGGTTTAAGTCGGGTCCGAGTATTGTATTGAGTAAATATAATATCTTTGTCTCAGTTGCATTTGTATTCGGTCGTAATACAAATGCGGGTATATTTATACAGTTACGGGGTTTATCCTGAAAATTGTTTCAGGACCACTTTTGGAAGTTGCCACTTTCCTGTTTTCTATCAGCCGTCTTTTAACATTCGGTTAAAGACGGATTTATCTTTTCTTGAGATGAGGTGAGTCAGTGTTCTGGAAGTTTCTAGAAGCAACTAGAAGAGGTGACTAGGTTCATGAACCTTTGCTTACATTGATTACATGATGACTAGGTGTTTATGACTCATGCTTTGACATTAATGATTCTTGTTTATCCTTAGGATATTTGTTCATGATATCATTTCTTATGGTCACTCTCCTCTCTCCTACACTCACCTCCCTCCTTGATATAAGTGGCCGGCCCTCTCTCTCCTCCTACACACACTCACTTGAAAAGATTATGGTTGTTAAAAAGAAAAGACCAAAGTTTTGGATGCATGGAAATTTCATAGTTCATTTCTTGTTCCATTTCATTTCCATCGGCAACTTCATTAACCGATCGTCCACGGCTTTAGGCGAAGTGAGACAAAGTCATCTACTCATTCTCTACATCATTCTTGGTCGTCTCTTTTGGCAAACTTGACGACCGAGTTGCCTCAAGTCAGAGGCGGGAGCCCGTTTAAAGAATCGTTGATGTGGTGCTACCTGGACGAGCAGATCGGAGATCGACGAGATCGGAGCAGCCGCAACGGAGCGTGGGATGATGGTTAAAGAACGAAGGACTCGGATCGTTCGGTATAACCTTTCTACACTCTTTACAGTTTGTTAGTTTTAGCAATAATGGAAGATCCGGGTTAAAGTATACGATAGTGCCAGTTAAAAAGATTTTGTTCCGCATTTGGCGTCTGTAGACGGCCGGGGTGCTACCGTAGACTTACACACTAGCCCTGCCCTGCTCTGCCGTTAGTTACCTAACCTAATGGTGCACGAGGGGACATCGAGGCGAATGCGGATGACATAAGTGTACGTCGTATTTATCTGTGATGTTTAGGTGAATTAAATGATGGGACTTCATTAATGTGATTAATGAAAGAAAAGAAACCTAAAAGATGTTGTAGAATCAAATTTTCAAATAAAAAGGTAGCTACAGTTTTGCTTTGCATTGCGGTATATATGATATACCCTACACCTTATTCGATGAGGAAAGAGCCGAGATCCCTTCACCGGGAGTGACCTCTTTAGCGAAACTGGCAGATGCTACAACACTCGGTTTGCTTTTGATTGCTTTTGGAGTTTTGCTTTGCACAGTGATATATATGATATATCCCGTATCTCATTCGACGAGGAAAGGGCCGACGATCCCTTCACCGGGAGTGACCCCTTTAGCAAAACTAGAAAAGCCTCAAGAACACTCCATTTCAAAATTCATTCGATTCTACAACTATATCAAGTTCATTACGCAATAGGTTTTCAGAAAAACCTGTCGTAGCCCTCCGTCATTTCAAATAAGTACTAGTTAGTATTCGTGCTACGTTTGTTGACTATGTTAAGGCGTAGTGTGCGGTAGCTGATTAGTGCTTATCTGTATATGCATATGGTGCGATTGGATTAGGGTAGTCGTGCAACTTTGTTGACTATGTTAAGGGTCGTGCGGGTGGGTTTAATTCAATCGGGAAATGACGGGTTGAACTTGACTAGCACTTATGATTTGTTGACTATGTTAAGGTCATATAGCTGTTAGGGGCAAAATATTTTCGGGAATTTTAAGTGTTGAAATTTGCAATGAAAATGCATACCTTCTAAGAGATAGTTGGATCGTGATACCCACTGCGAGTAAGAGTTACTCCTGGGAGAGTTTTACACATTACAATTAGCCGATCAAGTAGGTGTCTAGAAAGGTGTCAATGGGGTTACGCCTCTGGGAAAACGAGATTTACTTTAATTAGGTCCGTGCGAAAGCACGGGGAACCTCCTTCAAAATACCGACACTGGCTTGGATGAAAGATCGGCGAAGTTGTAGGGTGTAATTAATCCCGGCTAGTCTTTCCTTTTAGGGTTTGAAGGAAGATTTGATAAAAACCAGTGGGAGCCATCCTGATTAGATAAGATAATAACCAATCTGATCTTGCAAGAGCATACGCTAAAGTGTTTTCTTCTCTCTCTCTTCAGGTAGTGACCATGTCATGCCTTAATCAAGATAATAATATGGATGTATTGACCGAACCCGCATGTTATACTGTGCTGGGGAACGTTGGTTCCGTTCTTTCTTATAAGAGTTATAGGACAGAACAGGATATAGGGGAATACCAGGATTCCCATACCACCCGAATGAAGAAAGTACATGTTGATGCATTTTCTTCGGGTGTGTTCGTTACAGAGAACTGTTTCTCCATTTGCCCTACGTCCTGGGTATTAGATACCGGATCAGGATCCCATATATGTAATCAGTTACATGGGCTTAGAAAAGGTAGAGAACTTGGAGAAGGTGATAAAGATATAAGAGTTGGAAATGGTGCAATTGTTGCAGCTAAGACTGTCGGGAAATATCACCTTGCATTACCGATTGGTAATAAATTGATTCTGAACGAATGCTATAACATGCCGAACCAGATATGCAACATTATATCGGTTTCTTTGTTGAGTAAAGAGGGATATAATTTTGTATTACAGGATAATGTTATGAACATTTTCCGCAACCAAAAGTTGGTTGGATCAGGCATGTTATGTAATGGCATTTATGTTCTAAATCAATCAACAGTTCTGAGCATAACAAACACATACAAGAGGAAGAGTTCAGAACTGAACGAATCCTTCTTGTGGCTTTGTAGACTCGGTCATATAAATGCGACACGGCTAGCTAAGTTGCATAAGGATGGATACTTGAAACCATTCGAATTTTCATCTTATGACACTTGCCAGTCATGTCTCAAAGGCAAAATGACCAAAACTCCGTTTACGGGACACGGAGAAAGAGTTACCGAACTCTTGGGACTGATACATAGTGATGTATGCGGTCCCATGTCTACACATGCCATGGATGGTTCTTCGTACTTCATTACATTCACTGACGATCTCTCTAGATTCGGATATGTGTTCCTGATGAAACACAAATCAGAAGCTTTTGAGAAATTTAGAGAATATAAACAAGAAGTCGAGAACCAAACCGGAAAAAGTATTAAAGTCCTTCGATCTGATCGAGGAGGTGAATACTTGAGCAATGAATTCCTGGACTTCCTCAAAAAGAATGGGATTCTCTCTCAGCTGACTCCTCCATATACACCACAGCACAACGGTGTATCAGAACGGAGGAACCGCACCCTATTATATATGGTGCGCTCTATGATGAGCACAGCTGAGTTACCTATTTCCTTCTGGGGATATGCACTGAAAACAGCAGCATACCTATTGAATCAAGTTCCATCTAAATCTGTACCTACCACACCATATGAGATATAGAGTGGGAAGAGACCATTTTTTAAACGAGTTAAGATATGGGGTTGTCCGGCCTATGTCAAAAGGCAAAATCCAGACAAACTCGAGGCACGGTCAGTTCTTTGCAAGTTTGTGGGATATCCTAAGAATTCCCAAGGATATTTTTTCTACCATGCTGAAGAACAAAAAGTGTTTGTTTCTCAATATGTCACCTTTTTGGAAAAGGAATTTCTTGCAAAAGAAATTAGTGGCAAAGTGGTAGAGCTGGAAGAGGTTCCAGAAACACAAACTCAAACTGAAAAATTTAGTGGAACCAGAGGATTCAGTAGCTCCCAACGAACCTCAGCCTCTCCGCCGATCTAGTAGGGTTCCTCGCCAACCTGAGAGATACTACGATTTTCTCATGGACGGTGGGAGCGAGGATTGCATCATGGAAGATGATGACCCAACTAGCTTCGAGCAGGCCATCACGAGTGGGGACTCAGTGAGATGGCTGGATGCAATGCGGTCCGAGATGGAATCCATGTACACCAACAACGTGTGGACTTTGGAAAATGCCCCTGAAGGGGTAAAACCCATTGGGAGCAAGTGGATCTTCAAGAAAAAACTTGGTGTAGATGCGAAAGTGGAGACTTTCAAAGCTAGACTTGTAGCAAAGGGTTTTCGTCAAAGACCAGGTGTGGACTATGACGAGACCTTTTCTCCAGTGGCTATGCTTAAATCCATCCGGATCATGCTTGCCATCGCTGCATATCATGGTTACGAAATCTGGCAAATGGATGTTAAGACCGCCTTTCTAAACGGTGATTTAGAAGAGTGCGTGTACATGAATCAGCCAGAGGGCTTCGTAGATAGTGGGAGCAGCGGTGTCACGCCCCGCTTCCCAGAGTACGCTAGATTGGGCACGTGACATAGCCAACCATGCTACCTGTAGGTAGGAAGTATCCATCCACAGTCACATTACGTCTGTAGAGATATCAAGAACAAGATAAAACTATCTAAAACATGTCCATAATCCAGAATAACAGGAGTCAATAAAAAATAAATGCGGAAGCAAATGATCCAATACAAATAACTGAAAAGTGTGTCCCATATTGCGGGCTCACATCAGGAAATAAATGCAGGAAATAAAACTAACTACTATTGAACTCACAGCTCAGCCTACTGGCTGAAGTACTCCTGCTCGGACTGCAACAGCGGTACGGAATCCGGGCCATGCAAAACCCAGACGTCAGCGCGTCATGTCATCAAGTAATATAATATGAACAATGTAACAGGCAATGCAAAATAAAGATGAATAAAGCAATAATGTGAAACAACAGTGCAGGGTAGTGTGCAGTGGGTAACTAAACTGTTCTATCAGGTTTTCTATTCTAAAGTCTTTGAAATCAATTGATGAATCGTCGATGTAACTCAATAGTATACCGTGCGTGGCCGGGACCACGGTCAAGATTTTCGGGGTTGAATCCGAGACGTGCCGCTAGGCAGTAACAAGTAGCAGGATGGGCGAGTGATGTCAGCATCAACACTCCAGGGCTGGCCTAGCCCGTAAGACTGATCAGAACAGGTATCGAACTGTTGAGTTACAAGTCGGTTTTACCATTGATTTCCCCATACCCCCAAGTTATATATGTCGAGTCAGGTATTCAGTAATCAACAACTAATGCCAACACAGGATCAGGTAAAGCAGGTTTGTCTGGATAGACAACAGGAACGGTCCATGAGGACTACATGTCAGGTTTGTTGGCATTAGACACAAAATCAGGTAACGGGTCGAGTCATGGTACATCAGGTCAAGTCAACAGTATACGGTACTATGTCAGGTATATCAATATATATATATGTGTAGCAATGTTAAGTCAAGATGTAACAATATCGTGGATGTGCTCACAATCAGATATATAATCAAACACGGGTATTAACAATACGAGATAAGCAATGAATTACATAATAAGCAGTTTCATTCAAATTACAAGAGTGCAGTAAAACGGTATGGCCGTTTAGTCATGTTAACAGGTTTAAGCACCCTTAGCGGTGCAATAATTTAGGTATCGGTTCAATACAGTTATATCAAGTTAAGTGCATACGAGTGAAAGTAACAGAACTACATGGATAATTGCCACCATCTATTTAACAGTAAAATGAGATTAAACAGGTAGATTTGATTAGTAGGTTTAAATTGTAAATTCCATGTTTAAAAATGATATAATGCAAAATTGTAACCGAAATGGGAAGCCCAGTTAAATTTTACAGGTTTAGAGTGTCAATACATATATAAATATATTGTATAGCATGTAGCAAGGGATACTTGCCTCGACGGGTCGCGAACCGGGAAAAACGGAACGTAACGTCGGCGGGGAAACTCGCGTCGGACGCACGGTTCACGGATTGAACCCAAACAACGAACCATGGAACCACACTGGTCAGAGTACTCTGCTGGATCGTCGGGACACATCGCCGGCACGGCCGGATTTCGGCGAGATACAAAACAGTGAATAGGGTTTCTACGGGTGTAGATCTAGAAAAAGAAAGGAATGAACAGAGAAAGGAGAAGATGGGGGAATACTCACTGTTCCAGAGGGCACGAGCAACGATGGCGAGATCGACGGCGGCGAGAACGGCGTCTCCGGCGATCTGCAGCAAACATCCAGCGGTGGTTTTCAGTTTTGAAAAAGTGAAGAGAGGAAGGGTGAGAAGGAGAACACTTACGAGGTGTTCTTGGGTGGTTGGGGATCGTCGGCGATGGCCAGGGGCGGAGCAGGTGGTCACGGGTGGCGTCTCAGGAGACTGCAGGGAAGACTGCAGATGGTTGCGGGCGTGCAGGGTGCGCGGTGGTGGAAGAAGGAAGGTGTGGGTGAGGCGAGGCAGAGGAGGCGAGGGTGCTGGTGGTGTCGGCGTCGGCGTCGGGGCTGCGGCGGCGAGGATGGAGGCGGCTAGGGTTGCTGCCGTTGGGTTTTCTTGCGAAGCTCGTGGGTTCTCTGTTTAGGAAAAAAATAAAGGAGAGGGAATTATATACGAGGGAGAGAGAGAAAGAGATATGAAGAGAGAGAGATTTGAGGGGTTAGAGAGAGGGAGAGATGGAGAGAGAGAGAAAGATAAAGGATAGGCCCACGGGAAAAATATACCTTCGTTGATTGGCTGAGGAAGAACAGATTTAGAGGTTTTGGAAATATATTAAAAGATTTTAAATATTAATATAAACAGTGAAAGATATGCATGTTAACGAAATCTATATGGTTTTAAATATTATTAAAATTTGGGATTTTGGAACTAAATAAAACATTTCCAAATCGCGTCCGGATTGGGTCCAAAATTCGAAATTTAAATAATAGGATTTTAAGCGGGTTCCAAATTTTAAAATTGAATGTTTTATAATTAAAAAGCATACCCCCAAAATGGACACCTATACGGACGCGTAGCCGTCCAAACTCGCCCGTTTCACCGGACGGGACGAGAACTCGATCCACGGACGCTACCACAAGGCTAGGGGTGTCGAGTAAGCCAAGATGGATATTTTTAATTTTATTTTAGATACTAAAATTTGTTATGTGCAGAAATGACTTTTCCAGGTAAAATTTTACAGTAAGTGACAATCAAGCAGGCTAAAAGAAATGAGTATCACATTAATGCTCAAACAGTAACTGAAAAACAGTAACATTGGGCTCGGGTGTTACATTATACCCAACTACAAAGAATTTCTTCCTCGAAATTCCAAGAATACAAAGAAACTACAAGAAGAGGTGAGGAAACTTCTGTCGGATCTCATCTTCTTATCCCAAGTGGACTCTCCATGCGATCGATTACCCCAAGAACAAGCACAAGAGGGATAACCTTGTTCTTAAGAACCTTTTCCCTTCGATCCACGATTTCAATCGGTCGCTCCTCAAAAGTCAAGTCTTCTCGTACTGTTAGCTCCGAATGATCCAAAACGTGTGTTTCATCTCGAACATACTTACGGAGTTGAGATACGTGAAACACATCGTGCACATTTGCCAAGGACCGCGGTAATGCCAAACGATACGCTAGCTCACCAACACGCTCCACGATCTCAAGGGTCCAACGAATCGAGGACTAAGCTTTCCTCGACTTCCAAAACGAATCACCCCTCTAGTCGGTGATATCTTCAAGAATACCAAATCACCCACGGTGAACTCTAGAGGTCTTCTTGACGTATCTGCCCAACTCTTATGTCGGTCCTGTGCTGCCTTCATATGATTTCTGATAGGGTTAACCTTCTCAACTGTCTGCACAACCAAATCTGGTCCCAATAATCTTTGTTCACCGACATCGTCCCAACAAACAGGTGAACGGCATTTACGACCATACAAAGCTTCAAATGGAGCCATCTGAATAGTTGCCTGAAAACTGTTGTTGTAAGACAACTCCACCAAAAGTATATGATCCTCACAAGACCCCTTGAAGTCCAACATGCATGCTCTCAACATATCCTCAAGAGTTTGGATCATTCTCTCCGACTGACCATCAGTTTGAGGATGATAAGCTGTGCTAAACTTCAATCGAGTCCCCAAACTTTCCTGTAAATTCCTCCAGAAGTGTGATAAGAACCGAGTGTCCCGATCGGACACGATGCTTACCGGTACTCCGTGCAATCTTACAATCTCCTGCATGTACCGCTCTACCAAAGTCTCTGTTGATTGACCAACCCGAAAAGGAATAAAGTGAGCTGCCTTGGTCAATTGGTCAACAATTACCCATACTGCATTGTTGACTTTTGGACTCCGCGGTAAAGCCGTCACGAAATCCATGGTTATATGTTTCCACTTCCACTGAAGAATCGGAAGTGGTTGTAATAAACCAGCAACCCTTTGATGTTCAGCCTTAACTTGCTGACACACCAAGCACTTCGCCACGAGCAATCTCCCGCTTTATGCCCTCCTACTAGAAATGCTGTCGAATAACTCGGTACATCTTTGTGCCTCCTGGATGTACAGAATAAGCTGAACTGTGTGCCTCCTTCATAAGCTCTTCATGAACATCACCCTTTGGCACACACAAACGGCAACCATACCTCAACGAACCATCTTCGTGGATCAATAAATCTGTTCGTAGCCCGGCTTCAACCTGCTCTCGAAACTTTTGCAGTCTAGGATCCTGCGATTGAGCTGCTTTAATATTCTCAATCAAAGACGAATGTACTTGCAGCTGCAACAACAGTCCCGTAGAACGCGGTAGCACAACCTCCAAGTCAAATCTTCGAAAATCTGCGACGATCTCCTTCTGCGTAGTTAACACCTGAATTACTGGTAACCGACTAAGCGCATCCGGCACAACATTAACCTTCCCCGGATGGTACTTAAGATCAAGATCGTAGTCAGCCATCAGCTCCAACCATCTACGCTGCCTCATGTTATGCTCCTTCTGTGTGAACACATACTTCAAATTCTTATGATCTCTAAAAACTTTGACTCTTTCGCCCAAAAGGTAGTATCTCCAAATCTTCAAAGCGAAAATCACAGCCGCAAGCTCCAAGTCATTAGTTGGATAATTCTTCTCATGGGTCTTCAACTGTCTCGATGCGTATGCTACAACCTTCCTATGCTGCATCAAACACATCCCAATCCTTTCTCAGATGCGTCGCTGTGAATCACCAATCCTCCAGAATTGTCTGTCACGGTCACAATAGGGGCGGTTATCAACTTCTGCTTCAACGTCTCGAAAGCTAACGCACACTTATCCGCCCATACAAAAGGTACCTCCTTGCGCGTAAGCTTGGTCAACGGCTCTGCCAGACGAGCAAAGTTCTCCACAAATCTCCTGTAGTATCCGGCTAATCCAAGGAAATTTCTTATCTCAGCAACGTTTTTTGGAATAGGCCAAACTCGAACTGCTGCAATCTTTTCTGGATCGACGGCATTGCCATCGCTAGACACAACATGCCCCAAAAACTTTACTTCCTCCAGCCAAAACTCGCACTTACTCATCTTCGCATACAATTTCTCCTGTCTCAACGTCTGCAGTGCGATCTTCAAATGCTCAGCATGCTCTTCAAAACTCTTCGAATAAACCAGAATATCGTCAATGAATACCACAATGAACTGATCCAAGAACGGTGAAAAGATTCGGTTCATCAAGTCCATGAATACTGCCGGCGCATTCGTTACTCCGAAGGGCATCACTAAGTACTCGTAATGTCCATACCGAGTTCGGAACGCCGTCTTGCAAATATCTTCTGTTTTCACTCGGACCTGATGATATCCGGATCGTAAATCCAGCTTCGGGAATACCCTCGCGCCACTAAGCTGCTCAAAAGTTCTCCAATCCGAGGGATCGGGTACTTGTTCTTGATAGGCACACGGTTTAATTCTCGATAGTCGATGCACATCCTTCTTGTGCCATCCTTCTTCTTTACTAGAAGAACAGGAGCTCCCCAAGGCGAGTTACTGCTTCGAATCCAACCCTTTTCAAGCAATTCAGCAACCTGTTTCTTTACTTCTTCCAATTCTACTGGCGCCATTGGATAAAACGCTTTAGATACTGGCGCTGCACCAGGAATAAGATCAATTGCGAACTCCACGTCTCTCCTCGGCGTTAAACCCGATATATCTTCAAACACGTCCATAGAATCACGAACAACAGCCGGCTCTTTACTTTCATCACTTCTATTGATGCAAGAATATTGTTTGTTGGCCTAGCCCTAAATTCGACCGGCCCGACCGAACTGCTTCCTTAACGCAACTGCTGTCTGCTGCAAACTCCCTTTTATCCTAGATAAACTCTGCTGATCTTAGCCGCTGCAAGTATTTGTGAGAAAGTTGTCAAACCCAGGGAGACAATCTGCCTCTGGATGTCCACGTCCAGTTTGCGCATGAACCTCCGTGCCCTGTCTGCATCGTTGGCAACTAAAGGTCCAGCGAAACTACTGAGTTTCGTCCATTCTGCTACATGCACATCTACGGGTGCTCCTTTCTGCTTTAGTCCGATGAACTTCTCTTCCATTTCCTCCCGTGCAGTCCGCGGGAAGAACTTCTCCAGGAAACTCTTAGAAAAATCCGCCCACTTGATCGGCTTGGGCAAGCGGGTCTCCTCAACAAGCCACCATTCTCGGGCGTAGTCCACTAGCTGAATGCGTACCACAACAACTTTTTTTTTATCAACTGGAATCTGTGCCGCAAAAAGCAAGTTCTCTGTGTCAACTAGCCACTGCTCGGCTGGCAACGGCTCCTCCAAACAAGTAAATGTAGACGGACCCAAATGCTGAAGTCTGCCACGGTCCCTACTCGGTCAACTGGTTTAGCTCCAACGTTGTTTACAGACTGCTGAACGATCTGCAAACCTTCCTGAAACGAGTCTGCTTGCTGCTGGATCAGCTCGGTCTGTTTCTTTGATTCTCCAGCATTCCTCTTATCACTCCAAGCATGGCGGCTTCATCCACACGCCTCTGGTATGTCTTCAATTTCTTACCGGCCATAATCCTAAACTCAAAATATCCAACATTAGCATGATGATAGATTTTGAATATAGACCAAGGCTAGAATTCCAAGATAATTAAATAGAGTACCGCATTGTAACTATGCCGCGGTATCATAGCCACAATTACATAACTCCATCCAAGTCGCCTAAGTCCTAGAGATAACAAGGAATCAGGTTTTCGAATCGATATGCAAAAGAAGTTTGCACATCGTAAAAGATATAATCCGGAAGAATGTGATTCAAGAATGGTAAAACGGTCAAGGTGGCATGACATGTTTCCTAAACACGGGTATTCTGATTCATGTATTGGGTAGAATACCCAACTACAAAAGAATCAACCCGACTATCCTATGTCTCTGATACCAAAAGAACCATGTCACGCCCCGCTTCCCAGAGTACGCTAGATTGGGCACGTGACATAACCAACCATGCTACCTGTGGGTAGGAAGTATCCATCCACAGTCACATTACGGCTGTAGAGATATCAAGAACAAGATAAAACTATCTAAAACATGTCCATAATCCAGAATAACAGGAGTCAATAATAAATAAATGCGGAAGCAAATGATCCAATACAAATAATTGAAAAGTGTGTCCCATAATGCGAGCTCACATCAGGAAATAAATGCAGGAAATAAAACTAACTACTACTGAACTCACAGCTCAGCCTGCTGGCTGAAGTAATCCTGCTCGGACTGCAACAGCGGTACGGAATCTGGGTCATGCAAAACCCAGACGTCAGCGCGTCATGTCATCAAGTAATATAATATGAACAATGTAACAGGCAATACAAAATAAACATGAATAAAGCAATAATGTGAAACAACAGTGCAGGGTAAGGTATAGTGGGTAACTAAACTGTTCTATTAGGTTTTCTATTCTAAAGTCTTTGAAATCAATTGATGAATCATCGATGTAACTCAATAGTATCCCGTGCGTGCCCGGGACCACGGTCAAGATTCTCTGGGCTGAATCCGAGACGTGCCGCTAGGCAGTAACAAGTAGCAGGATGGTGAGTGATGTCAGCATCATCACTCCGGGGCTGGCCTAGCCCGTAAGACTAATCAGAACAGGTATCGAACTGTTGAGTTACAAGTCGGTTTCACCTTTGATTTCCCCATACCCCCAAGTTATGTATGTCGAGTCAGGTATTCAGCAATCAAGAACTAATGCCAACACAGGATCAGGTAAAGCTGGTTTGTCTGGATAGACAACAGGAACGGTCCATGAGGACTACATGTCAGGTTTGTTGGCATTAGATACAAGATCAGGTAATGGGTCGAGTCATGGTACATCAGGTCAAGTCAACAGTATACGGTACCATGTCAGGTATATCAATATATATATATATGTGTAGCAATGTCAAGTCAAGATGTAACAATATCGTGGGTGTGCTCACAATCAGATATATAATCAAACACAGGTATTAACAATACGAAATAAGCAATGAATTACATAATAAGCAGTTTTATTCAAATTACAAGAGTGTAGTAAAACGGTATGGCCGTTTAGTCATGTTAACAGGTTTAAGCACCCTTAGCGGTGCAATAATTTAGGTATCGGTTCAATACAGTTATATCAAGTTAAGTGTATACGAGTGAAAGTAACAGAACTACATGGATAATTGCCACCATCTATTTAACAGTAAAATGAGATTAAACAGGTAGATTTGATTAGTAGGTTTAAATTGTAAATTCCATGTTTAAAAATGATATAATGCAACATTGTAACCGAAATGGGAAGCCAAGTTAAATTTTACAGGTTTAGGGTGTCAATGATACTTGCCTCGACGGGTCGCGAACCGGGAAAAACGGAACGTAACGTCGCCGTGGAAACTCACGTCGGACGCACGGTTCACGGATTGAACCCAAACAACGAACCAAGGAACCACACGGGTCAGAGTACTCTGCTGGATCGTCGGGACACGTCGCCGGCACGGCCGGATTCCGGCGAGATACAAAACAGTGAATAGTGTTTTACGGGTGTAGATCTAGAAAAAGAAAGGAATGAACAGAGAAAGGAGATGATGGGGGAATACTCACTGTTCCAGAGGGCACCAGCAACGACGGCGAGATCGACGGCGGCGAGAACGGCGTCTCCGGCGATTTGCAGCAAACATCCAGCGGTGGTTTTAAGTTTTGAAAAAGTGAAGAGAGGAAGGGTGAGAAGGAGAACACTTACGAGGTGTTCTGGGGTGGTCGGGAATCGTCGGCGACGGCCAGTGGCGGCGCAGGTGGTCGTGGGTGGCGTCTCAGGCGACTGCAGGGAAGACTGCAGATGGTCGCGGGCGTGCAGGGCGCGCGGTGGTGGAAGAAGGAAGGTGTGGGCGAGGCGAGGTAGAGGAGGCGAGGTGCTGGTTGTGTCGGCGTTGGCGTCGGGGCTGCGGCGGCGAGGATGGAGGCGGCTAGGGTTGCTGCCGTTGGGTTTTCTTGCGAGGCTCATGGGTTCTCTGTTTAGGAAAAAAATAAAGGAGAGGGAATTATATACGAGGGAGAGAGAGAAAGAGATATGAAGAGAGAGAGATTTGAGGGGTTAGAGAGAGAGAGATGGAGAGAGAGAGAGATAAAGGATAGGGCCCACGGGAAAAATATACCTTCGTTGATTGGCTGAGGAAGAACAGATTTAGAGGTTTTGGAAATATATTAAAAGATTTTAAATATTAATATTAACAGTGAAAGATATGCATGTTAACGAAATCTATATGGTTTTAAATATTATTAAAATTTGGGAATTTGGCGCTAAATAAAACATTTCCAAATCGCGTCCGGATTGGGCCCAAAATTCGAAATTTAAATATTAGGATTTTAAGCGGGTTCCAAATTTTAAAATTGAGTGTTTTATAATTAAAAAGCATACCCCAAGGCGGACACCTGTACGCGCGCGTAGCCGTCCAAACTCGCCCGTTTCACCGAACGGGACGAGAACTCGATGCACGGACGCTACCACAAGGCTAGGGGTGTCGAGTAGGCCAAGATGGATATTTTTAATTTTATTTTAGATGCTAAAATTTGTTATGTGCAGAAATGACTTTGCCAGGTAAAACTTTACAGTAAGTGACAATCGAGCAGGCTAAAAGTAATGAGTATCACATTAATGCTCAAACAGTAACTGAAAAACAGTAACATTGGGTTCGGGTGTTACAAGCGGGAAGGTGTGCAAGTTGCTTAAATCCATTTATGGCTTAAAGAAAGCATCGCGGAGCTGGAACATCTGCTTTGACGTCGTTATCAAAGAGTTTGATTTCGTTAAAATCGTAGATGAACCTTGTATCTACAAAAAGGTAGCAGAGAGTAAGGTTGTCTTCCTCGTATTGTACGTGGACGACATACTCTTGATAGGAAATGACATTCCTATGCTGCAATCGGTCAAGCTCTTCTTATCACAAAGATTCTTAATGAAAGATCTTGGTGATGCCTCCTGCATATTGGGAATTAGGATCTATAGAGATAGATCCAAAAGGATATTGGGATTGTCCCAATTCAGGTACATTGACACCATACTATAGCGGTTTAGTATGGAAGAATCCAAGCGTGGGAATTTACCCACGATCTTTGGAGTCACTCTCTCAAAAGAGATGTCTCCTAAGACTGATTTGGAGAGAGCTCGCATGCAAGGGATACCCTATGCTTCGGCTGTAGGCTCTATCATGTACGCGATGCTATGTATCAGACCCGATGTAGCATATGCACTAAGTGTAGTGAGTAGGTATCAAGCTGATCCTGGAGAGAGTCACTGGACAGCTGTGAAGAGCATTCTCAAGTACTTACGAAGGACTAAAGAGATGCTCTTTGTGTATGGTAACGGAGAACTCCAAGTGGAGTCCTTTACCGATTCGAGCTTCCAGAGTGATAAGGACGACTCTAAGTCGCAGTCAGGATTTGTCTTTACCCTTTACGGAGGGGCGGTTAGCTGGAAGAGTTCCAAGCAGGCAACCGTGGCAGACTCGACGATGGAGGCTGAATACATCGCTGCCAACGATGCTGCCAAAGAGGCTGTCTGGATCAAGAAGTTCATTATTAAACTTGGAGTGGTTCCATCCATTGAGCATCCAATACCTTTGTATTGCGATAACAATGGAGCGGTGGGTTTTTCCAAGGAACCCAGGTCCCATCAGCGATCTAGGCATATTCTGAGGCGGTATCACCTGATCCGGGAGATAGTTGATCGCCGGGAGATCGAGGTCAGGAGGGTTGACACGAAGAATAACACAGCGGATCCACTCACGAAGGCCATTCCCCAGATACAGTTTGAGAGACTCTTCGGGATGCTCGGTATGCGATACTACAGCAGCTGGCCCTAGTGCAAGTGGAAGATTGTTAGTTGTATGTATGCCTTAGAGGCCAGTATTGTACAGATGATGTATATTATATTAGATGCTTGGACATATATAGAGATGACTTTCTTGCTCGATATGATAGTATGCTATCTGGTTGCTCTTTATCTTAACATGTATACAAGTCTCTTTATACTGTCTTATAGTTACATGTTGGTAAAGCCCTTAGGATGTGTACTTGACTACCTGAACTATGATGCAAATCATACTAGTAGGGACATAGTAGTCCATAAGTACATCCTTCAAGGTCCCTAGTCGTAGGTGTATCAAGATGGGGCATCGATATACCAGTGTAGACTAGCGTATACGCTTCTCGACCCATGAGATGGGCGATGGATGATCCCATATCCATCGGTGTTTGACATCAGAGATGGTGTACGGGTGCTCAGTGGAGACTGGGTACACTGGAAGGACTCGCCGAGAACTCCCAGATGGTATTATACCTCACGTCAGATGGCAGTTCTCAGGTGACACTTGTGCAGATTAGTCTGTAGACCCGAGATCGTCATAGAGTCTTGTGTGATTCCCACCGTGCTTTGATTTCCACCCTACCACGTCCATGAGGGCATGCAAAACGGTGGTTTTTGGGTACAGTCCCGAGTCACATGGAGGCAATGAGCGATAGGAGGGGTTTCGTCTCTCCCGGTATTGGGGGTTGATGTTGCGCAGTGCTCGATTGGCCGTAACAGGGAAGTCCCTGGCCAGGGCTAATTGGAGATTTACTGGTAAGTGTTACCAGTAGTTTCTCGACCCGTTATGAGCCTCACATCGGCACGACTTATCGGTTATTGGGGTCTGACGTTTACCACCCCTAGACTTGATATGCGACATATCAGATGAGGAGACCGGACTGTACGGGAAGTGTTACCGGTTGGCTCGACGGGAGTTGAAGCAGGTTCGCTTGTTCTCTTCTGATCGTTCAATACCCGGGTGGCCGTTACGTTTAGCTGACCGCTTGCGGCTTGGGGGTGCTTGATATGATCATCACCCACTGCCGGCATATTGGCAAGTCTCAGAGTCCCACAAAGGAGTTACCTAGTCCAGGCGAAATGTTGTGGTGCGCGTATGCGATATGCGCATGGACCCGATTAAAATGCGCGTATGGGATGCCGTATATTGATCGGGCGGCTTGCTTTTGGTGGGGTCGTATGTGATATGGCCGGATTGATAAATCAAGTGTTGATTTATCATTTAACCATTAGTTTCTCACTAGAAATCCTTTCTTGTGTTTGATGGATGTATGCCTGCATGTATGTTTTTCTTCCTTTCTAGTTTCATGCACATATGGATGTTTAAACATACATACATACATACATCATCTATCATGGTTGCTTATACAAAGAAAACGGTGGCAATATAAGACTCACACCATGGTTTTATTTATATATAAATTATTATTGAATTTGATTTAAAAGAAAAGGAAAGGAAAGGATAATTCATGGAAGCTTTCTACACTCTTCTTGACCTAACCATGCTCACCCACCATTTAACCATGGATTACTTTTCCTTTTGGGTGTTAACTCAAGTTCAATAATGATTCAACCATGGTTTGAGATGAGAGATAAAAAATATATAAAGATATATTTTCTATTTTTCAACAAGTTGTTTTTCTTCTCTTATTCAAAAACGGCCACCATCTTCTTCCTCTTTCTTCCATTGCTCTCTAGATTTTTCAAGTGAGCATAATACTCATCAAGTTAGGATTTTGAAGCGAGAAAGAGAACCACAACACCATTCTACACAAGTCTAGCCTACTTGTTTGGAGTGTTAGCTTCATTTCGTTCTCTTGATCGGGTAAAGTTGCAAGCTTGGACAAAGCGGACTCCAGGTAGATCATCGGTGACCTAAAGGAGTTCAAGCGGAGGTTTTTCAAACCCCAAGTAGCCGAGGTGTCTAGCGTAGGGAGCTACAATGATTGTACCCTCTAAACCCTAGCTTTTCTTTCATGAGATGATGTGAAAAATTTGAAACCCTAATTTTTCTAGGAACGATTCTATGTTCGTTTACTTAGCACCCTAAAAATTCAATCTTTGGTTCATGTGATGCTTCCAAACCCTTCATGAGGTGCTAGGTAAACCTTTCAATATCACCAACCTTCAGCTCTTTACGGTTTCTCAGTGTCTGCAATGAATTGCATATATGAGATCCTGATCCGGTATCCAATACCCAGGAAGTAGAGTTGATTGACAGACAATTTTCAATTAAAAACACACCTGAAGTCGAAGCCACAGCTTGCTTCAGTTCCTGGTTCTTGTTAATCCAAGCTTTGCAATCTTTCTTCCAGTGGCCTTTCCTACGACAGTGGAAGCACTCATCCTTTGCCACTACTGGCACCGCAACCTTTGCCTTTCCCTTAACTCCCATCTTACTAACACCACCCTTGGTTTGGTAGCGGCCTTCATCTTTCTTCCTTTGGCCCTTGCCTTGGACCTGGAAGAGGAAGCACCGAGTGGGCGTTTCCCTTGCTTCTGCAAGGTGCCTTCGGCACTTCTCAACATGTTAAAGAGTTCTGGAAGTTCAACTTCTTTCCCTTGAATGTTGAAATTCAGAATAAACTGGGCATGGGTGGAAGGAAGGGACTGAACAACCAAGTCTGTATAGAGCTCGTTCTCCAAAGTCGTCCCGAGGTCCGCGGGATCTTCTATATAGCCAATCATCTTTAGGACATGTTCTTCTACAGATGATCTGATGGCCAGCCTCGATTGAAACAAGTTCTTCGACGTCTCGTATCTTGCTATACGAGATTGCTCTGGCAAGTTTAGAGTGGTTTTATGTTTATCTAATCAGGATGGCTCCCACTGTTTCTCGAATCCCACCTCAAACCAAAAAGGAAGAACTAGCCAGGACTATTCTCACCGAACGATACTTGCTTAACCATTCAGCCAGGCCGGTGTCGGTACTTCGAGGGAGGTTTTACGACGCTTTCGCGAAGTTCCTTAATTAAATAACCTCTTTTCTCTGGGGGCGTAACCCCGCTGACACCTTTCTCGACACCTATTTGGTTTATAGCTTTGATCATTAAGTGACGAATCTACTGATGAGTAGAGGATACTCACAGTAGGATCGGGATCCAAATATCATCGTGTGATAAAGCTGATGAAATCCTACCAAAATTATCATGCTCCAAATGGTATGCATCTCTTTGCAAATTTCAGTTTCTTTAAAAATTCCCGATATAAATTTCTGCCCCATGCTCTTATGACCTTGGCGTTGGTCAAAATGTCATAAGTCACATGTCAAGTTCTACCCATCATTATCTTGTTAATTTGAACCCATCCGTACATACCCCTGACGTTGGCCAAATGATAATACGACTGCCCCAAACTAACTCATCTATTTATGCAACAAATGAATACCCAGCAGCTACCAAACACTATGCCTTGGCGTTGGTCAAAATGAATAGCTTGAATACTACTGAATACCCAAATGAAATGACGAAGGGATACGAATGGTTTTGGCGAAACTGTGAACATAGTGAACTTGATATGATCGAAGGAACCTGATAGCTTTTAAAAGGAGTGGTTAAGCTCCTCAATTAAAAATATCTTCTGTTTTAAAAATAACCGAGTGGTTTCTTTTAAACTGTTCCAACGATTCAACTTTGGTTTATTTTCTTTGTATTAATATAATGTGTCCCATCAATTAACCTATCATTGCAAAAAACAACGAAAATACAACGTCCTCTTATGCCATCCGCATTCGCCACTGGGTCCCATCATTCACCTGTTAGGTTACTTAACTAATGACAGAGTGGGGGATGGGCTAGCGTGTAGGGTTCTTAGGCACTCATACAAGGGTCTATAAGGCATCAATCATGCCCAATTCAAAATTTAGACGTGCCGAACAACCCAAAGCCGGGATCTTTGCTAGATTATTTGGGTTTAGCATGCAAGTAAACATCTTTACAACTAAGAGTCAGGGATTACAACCTTTGTAGTCCGCTCCTTCGCTCCAGTAACCTTATAATTCCCTGCTTGTATTTTTAAGGGTCCCTGAAAAAATTTTAGACCCCGTTTTAAAATCGGCAGAAACTAGGTTAAAATGATGTTTTTTCGGGTTCGTTTTGCGATCGAATTTCTAACGACTTTGCTAACAAGTTAGTTATGGTTTAGCGAGGCTCTGATACCACTGTAAGTCGACGTTAGACACCCCACAAGATGCGGGGAGGCGGAATAGGTAAAACAATCATTTTATTTAAACTAACATCGACTAACTTTACAGATCTTTGCCAAACCCTAACTAACAACAACATAGAAGTCATTAGGTACTATGAAAGATTATTATACCTAATGAATCAAGTCCTTCTTGTTCTCGTAACCACCGCCTCGTCGTCCTCCTCGTTGTGATAGAAGATCCACCCGAGAGCTACTTCTCCAAGCTTAACCTCTCACTTGAGGTAACTATGTTGCTATGAGTGCTAATCAATGTAACCTAGAGGATATAGAATAGGATTAGGGATCTCTTAGTCTTGCTAACCCTTGGATCTCAACACATGAGAGGTTAGGGTTGGTTCTTTGAAGAGAGAGAGCTTGAGGAGAGAGAATGTGAAAGTAATTTTCTAATGACAATATACTCATTTGTGTATATATATTATGAAGCATAAAATATCTTGCACAAAATATCTTTGCACAAATATCTTCATGCTTCATTTAATACAAATGAATCATCTAATGAGTCATTAAAACCATTAATGCTTTATTAACTCATTTGATGAATCATCTCCATGAGTCACAAATCCATTTAATGCATATAACACCTAAACTCTCCACCTCATCAATCTTCTAGAAGCTTCTCGAGTAATTACGATAACGCCCCTCCTATCCGTGAAAACACGGAAATACTGAGACTATATAAATCCAATAATCAATACTAGAATCTGGCTTAAACTAAAGCCTCCTAGTATAAACTGTCCGAACATCGTACATGCATAAATGCGCGTGCGTGTCCGAACCCTGTCGTAAAACCATATGACTTCTATATCGTTTCACCGAAGCAGGGAAACTCTCTATATGAGACTTTAAAGACTCGACACTTACGCTGGCAGTGGGTTTAACCACAGGCTGCAAGCGGTACTAGCTGTATGTAACGGTCCCGAGGTAGATGTCGATAAGAAGGCCGATGAGGAAACCCATCTAAACTCCTACTGAGCCTGATGTGACAATCTCCGTACAGTCCGGTCTGTTCGTCTAGGACTATCGCATATCGGGCCTAGGGGGCGGCAAGCGTCAGTCCCCTAAAAGCGGTATAACTCGTGTGGAAGTGAAGCCCATTACACCTTGAGAAGCTACTGGAAATCCTTCCAGTAAATCTCGCTTACCCTGGCCAGGGACTTTGCGTAATGGCTCTCCCCAGACACAGCGCGATATCAACTCCCTATACCGGGAGAGACGAATCCTGTTTAACCGCCACTGCCTCCAAGTGCTTCAGGACTGCACCCAACTGCTACCTGTTTGCATGACTCCTTTGAGCCGTGGTAGGGTAGCAATCTAAGAACAGTGGGAACACACTAAAGACGAAGCAGCAGTGTCAAGTCTGTGGACTATGCTGTACTCATGTCACTTGGGAACTGTTAACTGACGACGGGTATAATACCAACCAACAGTTCCCTCCAAGTCCTTCCGGTGTACCCGTAACCCAACGAGCACCTGTATAAAATCTCCAGTACAACGTACTAATGGCTGTGGGACATACCATTTCCCTTGCTGGGATGAGAAGCATACAAACTAGTCTACTCCGGAGTATCAATGCCTTGCCTCGATAATCCTACGACTAGGGACCTGAAAAAGGATGTGCTTGTAGACTACCCACCCCCCACTAGTGTGACTGCCATCACAACGCTGGTAGTCAAGCAAGATCCTAAGGGCTCTATCAATATGTATTTTCTATATGATAACATATACACACATTAAGATAGATACAAACCAAGTAGCGTACTGCCATGTTTAGCAAGACTGTTAATATTACTGTGAATATCCTAAGCTTCTATTTAGTAATATACAATCTAGTATGATACAATAATGGCCCCTAGGGCATATACACTAACATTGCGGCCTGTGGTTAAACCCACTGCCAGCGTAGTGTCGAGTCTTTAGAGTCCCACACAGAGGGTTTTCCACCTTTGAGCGAAATGAGGTAGAGGTCGTATGGTTTTACAATAGGGTTCGTTCACATACGCGCACTTGTGCGTGTTTGTTGTTCGGGCGGTTGATACTAGTGGGCTTTGGTTTATGCCGGATCCTAGTATTTGATTTTGGATTGGTTTAGTCTCATTGTATTCGTGTTTCTCGGAACACGGATGCGGGTATGTATATACAGTTCATAGAGGCAGAGAAGGAGACACCTCATTAGGGTTTTGACCATTGACTTGATTAAAACCATTATGAGGTGGAGGAAATTGTTTACTAATTCTTATTAGAGATAATTGTGTCATGGCTAATTGGTTTGACCATTTGACTTGTTGACCATTGTTGACTTAGATATTTTTGTTGAGCACAAGATATTTTGCTTAGCATTAATTGTGACATGATAATGGTCAAATCAAATGAACCATCGCAATTATCCTAATAAAACTTATTATTCTTTTTCCTCATATGGGAGCTCTCTTCATAATTCACATACACATTCTCTCTCATAGCTCTCTCCTTCTTCCTCTCTCAAGCACTAGTGTTTCATGAGTTGAAAATCAAGGGCCATTGAGACCAAGCCACTAAAATCCTTCTCCACTCACTCTAGGGTTCTTAGTTTAGCACACCAAGCACCCTAGTCACTTCATTATAAAGGTTGGAGCTCAAGGTAGAATCTTTTGGGTGGATCATCTTTGACATGGAGAAGCCGGTGAGGAGGAACCATCCATAACCACTCCAAGGAACTCACAACAAGGAGAAGAATGACTTCAAGCTTGAGGTATATTCATCTAACATAGTAGTTATGACTCCTAGTTAGTTTGTTAGTTAATGTTTAGCAAAGATCCTAATGGCTAGTCTATGTTACCTTGCAAAGAAAAATTCGATTTTTAGCTATTCCGCCTCCCCGTTAACTACCGGGGTGAGTAACATAGACTTACAATTCCATCTCAGATCGCATCGCATGCAGCCATTTCACATAGACTCCACTTGTGATGGCCTGCTCGAAACTAGTTGGGTCATCATCTACATGATGCAATCCTCGCTCCCACCGTCTATGAGAAAACTGTAGAATCTCTCAGGTGGATGAGGAACCCAACTAGATCTGCGGAGTGGCTGCGGTTCGTCAGGGACTATTGAATCCTCCGGTTCCAAAAAATTGGCAGTTATAGTTTGTGTTTGCTGTAACTACTTACAGGTCTACCTAATCACCACTAATTTCTTCCACAAGAAATTCCTTTTCTAAAAAGGTAGCATGTCGAGAAACAAAACATCTTTTGTTCCTCGGTGTGGTAGAAGATATACCGTCATGAATGGTTGGGATATGCTACAAACATCCACAGAACTGACCTTGCCTCGAGCTTGTCCGGATTTTGCTTTTTAACATATGCCGGACAACCCCATATCTTAATCGTTGAAGGGATGCTCTCTTTCCATTCCATAGCTCATATGGAGTGGTAGGCAACGGATTTGATCGGAACTCTATTCAATAGGTATGCATCTTCTCAAGTGCATGTCCCTGAAAGGAAATGGCAACTCAGCAGTACTCATCATAGAGCGCACCATATCTCATAGGATGCGATTCGTCCACCCCGATATACCGTTGTGTTGTGGTGTATACGGAGGAGTAAACTGAGAGAGAATCTCATTCTCTTTTAAATAGTCTCGGAATTCCGTGCTCCAGTATTCTTTTTCCCGATCATATCGAAGGATTGGAATACCTTTATCCATCTGGTTCTCATCTTCGTACTTATATTCCTTGAAATTCTCAAAAGATTTAGTTTTGTATTTCAAAAAGAACACATGTCCATATTTTGAGAGAACATCGGTGAATGTAATAAAGTACGCGGAACCATCCCTGGCATATGTAGACATAGGACCGCATACATCACCATGTATCTGTCCAAGAGTTCAGTAGCTCTTTCTCCATTTCCAGTAAACGGAGATTTAGTCACCTAGTGTTTGAGACATGACTGGCTAGTTTCATAAGATGTAAATTCAAACGGATTCAAATATGCATCCTTATAGAACTTTAGCTCTTCTTGTTTCATCGATATGACCCAGTCTACAATGCCACAAGAAGACTTTGTTCATTTCTGAACTGTTCCTCTTGTGTGTGTTCTGTACGATTAGAACTGTAGTTCGATTCAGAACGTGTACACTGTTATGCAACATAACTTAGCCAATCAACACTTGATTTAGGAAAATATTCACAATATTATTGGTACGAAATAACAGTCGCTCAGAATCTATGTATTACCGGTTGGTAACAACAGGTGATATCTGCCAACTGCTTTGGCAGCAACAATTGCACCATTCTCTGCTACTTAGAGATATATCACCCTTTCCCAGTTCTCCACCTGTCTATAGCCCATGTAACAAATTACATTTGTGGGATCCTGATCCGATATCCAATACCCAGGACATAGAGGTAACTAAGAAACAGTGCTTGGTTACGAACACACCCGAAGACGATGAATCAACAAGAAAAATATTCATTTGGGTGGCGTGGGAATCCTTATATTCCCTTATACCTTGCTCAGACCTATAACAATCATAAGGTAGAGCGGAACCGAGCCCAGTATAATAAGTAGGTTCGGTCAAAACATCCATATTATTATCTTGATTATGGCATGTCATTGGTCGCTACCAGGAGAGAGAGAAGAATAATCACTTTGCGTGCGCTTTTTCCAAGATTAGATTTGTTATTTTATCTAATCAGGATGGCCCCCACTGTTTTTATCAAATCTTCCTTCAAACCATAAAATGTAAGATTAGCCAGGATTAATTACACCCTACAGTTTCGCCATTCGTTTGGCCAGGCAGGTATCAGTACTACGAGGGAGGTTCCCCATGCTTTCGCACGGACTTAATTAAAATAAACCACGTTTCCCTAAAGACATAACCCCGTTGACACCTTTCTAGACACCTACTTGATTAGCTAATTGCAAAGTGCAAAATTCTCCCAAGAGTAACTCTTATTCGCAGTGGGTATCGGGATCCAACTATCATATAGAAGTTATGCAATCTCATTGCAAATTTCAACACATGAAATTCCCGATAATGTTTTTACCCCTAGCGTCCTATGCCCTTGACGGAGGCCAAACTACCCATAGGCCGCTAGTCAAGTTCAACCCGTACATTTCTTATTTGAATTAGACCCACCCGCATGACCCTTGACGGAGGACGAACAACGACGTACGACTACTCTAATCCAATCGCATCTCATGCTGCAGATAAGTACTAATCAGCTACCGTATACATCTCATGCCTTGACGGAGGCCAAACTACCGTAGCACGAATACTAAAATAGCACTTATCTGAAATGACGGAGGTGCAAGGTAACCTAGGACGGAAGCAAGGTTTAGGGAGGCACCGTCCATGACAAATTCAAAAATTTTCCGTTCTAGCTAACCCTAGGTAAGAATCGTTATATAGAAATTGACGGAAATGTAAATGCAGACACTTTGCAAGTATAGTGAATAAGGAATACAAACTTTGTAGACCGGTCCTTCACTTCAATAGCACCGTGTAGTAGTCTCTTCGATGCGATCGTGAACTCTGGACTCTAGAGAGGATCCCATGAAGAAACGAACATGCTTGTTTCGAAGTCTTCGAGGCCGAAGATGATCTATGTCGAGGAGACACTAACCCAAGCTATCTCTTCACCAATTCTGAAATTATTGAAGCAAACACCCTATACTAAATGGCAAGTAGTAGAGGATGATGAAGTAGAAAGTTGTCACGACCTGAAGGTACAGAACATGACCGGAACTTAAATTACGAAACGTCTAAAGGCGTAACGTAATCTAAGTAAGCCGAAGCCCAGAAATCTAAACCATGTAAAAGAAGAAGTGTAGGAAAACAAGTTTAAAAGCAACATCAAATTTTCTCAAAAATTTCGGCAGAGTCTCCTTTGTAAAAACTGGCCCCAAACGGGTACAAACAAGAATAATACACATAAGCAATAATAAAGGCATTCCTAAGTGGGAGCTAGCTCTTCGCCAATTGGCAGACACAACCACAAGCAATATAATATACAGCGCCGAAGGGCAAGGAACAAAACTCAGAAGAAAACCAAATCCACCAGAAAAACATAATAATACAACCGCAGCTCAAAGGTCGAAAGAATAAACAACCGGTTTTCTAAATCTATGAAATAATACAAATCTGGTTGATGGAGCTTACTAGATACAAATGGAATAAATAAAAGTACAATGGTGGTCACGATATAAGTGAACCAACCTACCAAGCAATCACCCTGAATGAAATGGTGCGCCAGCAAGCCGCCAAGGAAACCTGTACATCTGAACTTGTAAGAAAATTTGGCACAACGGGGGTAAGTTGCCAACTCTTGAGTAGAAGATATCTGTGAGTAGAAATCGCATGCACGACGATCTCCTAGGTCAAAATAATATACTTAACATAACACTAGACGTCTAGTAGTGACAGGGTAATAATTTATGCATAAGTGCAATACTCTGTGCTCGTATCAATGTCACTAAACAGTAATAAGTCATATATCTGATCTATGAATGCCTCATGAATGAGGAAATCCACCACAAAATCTGAAAAATCTGATATAAAGAAATCATCGGTGAAACTTATATAATAAAACTGAAACATCATCAATGGAATCGACAGAAAGTCTGCGTCAAACATCGACACAATATCTCAATATCTCAATATCTAAATGTCTCAATATCTCGAGCTCCGTCAGTCCGGATCGGCCCAAATCATCAAATCTCACGACAACGGTCGGTATCTGTTGGAGATAGTGCCCTCAGAGTCAATTATTGGATCATAGGCACGTGATTGCAATGATTGAGGGAGGACCTATCCCGGTAGAACAGTCTTACTCGAGATGATAGTATGCTATCTGGTTTACCTTTATCATCGTGTACTGTTTCAGGTGACCTTACAGGTCGCTATTACACGTTGATAGAGCCCCTAGGATTCTTGCTTGACGACCAGCAGTATGATGGCGATCATATACGTGGGAGCTGGGGTTTATAAGCACATCCTTAAATGGTCCCTAGTCGTGGGAGTTTCGAGACTGGGCATCGATACTCCATTAGTAGACTAGTGTATACAGTCGAGACCCCGACGAGGGGCGGTGGCCGGTCTCACAAGCCACTGGTGTCAGTTGGTTCACCTAAGATGTATACAGGTGCTCATTGGGTTATGAGTACACCGGACAGGACTCGCCGGGAACCTGCTAGTTGGGATTATACCAGACGTCAGATAGCAGTTCCCTGGTGACATGTGTACAGGTTAGTTCATCGACCTGAGATCGTCATTTGTCTCGTGTGAGTTCCCACTGTGCTTTGATTACTACCCTACTACGGCTCAAAGGAGTCGTGCAAACAGGTTTTAGTTGGGTACAGTCCCGAGCCACATGGAGGCAGTGAGCGGATCTGCAGGGGTTCGTTTCTCCCGGTATTGGGGGTGAGGTCGCGCTGTGTCTAGGAGAGCCATTACGCAAAGCCCTCGGCCGAGGCAGGAGATTTACTGGTAGGTATTCCAGTAGTATCTCAGGGCGTTCTGGGCTACACTCCGACACGACTTGTATCGCCTTTGGGGGTCTGACTTTTACCAACCCCCTAGGCCCGACATGCGATCCTCATAGACGAACGGACCGGACTGTACGGATATTGTCACTGACAGGCTCAGTAGGGTGTCAGGATGAGTTCACTCATCGGCGTCCCTTTTGGTCAATAGCTGGTGGCCCGTCACGTATTGGCTAATACCTCTGACGTGCTAGTGGTTAAATCCACAGCCATAGTGTTGACGAGTTTTTAGAGTCCACCACACTTTCAGTTACTCAGCTTTCGGGCGAAACGCTGTAGAGGCCGTATGGAGATATGGCAGGGTCCGATCAGATACGTGCGGTATTGCACGGATCAGGATCGGACAGTTTTGTACTAGTAGCCGTATAGTTATATGGCAGGGTTCGATCTGATACGTGCGGTATTGCACGGATCAGGATCGAACGGATTTTACTAGCCGGTTTTGGTTTAAGCCGGTCCTAGTTTAGTACAGTGTAGATTTTGTCTCATTGCATTTGTATCCGGTCGGAATACAGATGCGGGTGTGTATGTACAGTATCGGGGTTGTCCTGTAATTTATTACGGGACCAGTTTTCTGGAGTTGCCAGTTTGCTTTCCGTTCCGGCCGGTTTTCCTTTGTTCTTTCCCGGCCGGACTTTTCTGATGGAGGGGGTAATTTGCAGTTTTGCAAATTACTTTTGGTGGAGGTTTTATTTGTAAGATGATTTATTATGATAGCATCTTTTTATTCCATTCTTTTCTATCATCTTGTCTTGCTTTATGAAGATTAGATATGAGATGAAGTTTGATTTGAGTTTTGTGATGATTATGTCTTGATGTGGTCACCACTTGCTTCACCATACACTCACCTCCCTTCATGCTTCATATTACCTCTTCCACCATTCTCATTTAGATGATAAGTTTTTCATGAGAGGAAAAAGAAAGAGAGAAGAAGAAGAAGAGAGAGCTTCATCTTGAGAGTTTCATTCATGATCTCATTTTCTTGCTAGAAAAATGCAAGCACCATTTTTCTATTCTTGATTCCTCCATCACCATGGCAACAAACCCTAAATGAGACAAGCATCTTCTACACTACATTCTACAGCACATCTTGAGCATGTCGAGTTGCCGGCTTCATGCTCGAGTTGCCTCGGTATTGAGTCGGGAGCCCGTAAAAGACGCAGGCGATGTGGTGCCCTTTCCGGCGAGGAGGCGACGATATGGAGACAAGACTTTCCGCGGGAGATCGGGACGATGAAGAGAAGACCGGAGGACTCGGATCACTCGGTATACTTCTCACCCTATCTCTTGAATGCTAGCATTAGGTTAATGGTAAACGATCCGGGTTTTCTTTGTCCGCGGTAGCGCCGGTTTCCGAGTAAGGAAAATTTTTGATTCCGCATTTTGGCCTCGAGTACGAGGCCGGGGCGCTGCCGTGGCGCAACATGGTATCAGAGCCACGCCATTAACCTTGCCTAGCTTGTTCTAATGCGTTTTGCTTATCCGATCGACCAAAATTCCAAAAACATCATTTTTGTTCACATCAGTTTTCTGTTGGAATTTTTTGGTGTCTAAAAATTTTTCAGGTTGCAGAAAAATGATGTGCTAGAAAATATAAGGCTACTGTAGAAAAACGATTAAGTGATTCACTAGTTGGAGCGCGGAACCGCGGCCAAAACCCCCTTCGGGCCGCGGTTCCGCCGCACTATGGTGAGTTCACTTGGTCGTTTTTCTTCAGTTGCTTTCTGGGCTGAAAATAGGGCTTTTGGGATATTATATTTGGGCCCAGATCTTCTGTGACTACTACAGTATTACTTGGGGGCCCACTTGTTAATTGTTTGATCGATCGGATATTTTTAAACACATTATTTCACAGTATTTACATTATATCTGCGACCGTGAATGTCACTTGATCGGTAAATCCGGTCTAACTGCTATAGCCCGGTTAGACGGATTTGCGAACGTGACTTTCACGTTGATGTTCTATGTTTATGCTGTGTTGTTGCGGATCGGTCGTGGGGGATAGCCTGGATGCAATGCTAGTACAGTTTTTGTTGTATTATGTACATTTGATATTGCGGGGCGAGCGTCCGACATGTGGACTGCCGTCACTGCCTGATTGTATTATTCTTTTGGGGCACGACCTGGTTGCGGTCGATGTACCCGTTGTATGTATATTTTACTTTCTGTACTAGGATTACCCCGCGGAGGGGTGCACGGATAGCCGGGTTCTGGAGGGCAACAAGCCCGCATCTCATGGCATTGGGACGGAGGGGGCTTCAGTCTGGAATTGGCGGGCTATTCGCCGCACTCGTAGGGGGTACAGGTTGACCCAGGAGGGGTGCCCAAGTTACCGGATTCCGTAAAGTGCTGGGTGGTCCATTCACGGTGCTGAAGGGGGCTACCTCGCTTCAGGTTTTGGCGGGTGATTTGCCGCGCCCGTAGGGGTCTAGGTTTTCATTGCACAGGCTATCCACACGACCAGGGGAACGTCGGGTTTCAGCAGCGGCTCTGTGAAACCCGAGGCTTCCAGATATCTGTATTGTTCTGTGATGCTGTACATTTCTGTGATGTTGCATTTTATCACGCCTTGAGCGAAATATAATATATTGGTATATATATTAGTAGATGTTGTATATGTTTTTCATCCGTGCTAGTCCAGTCCCCGCTCTGTCGTTAGTAAGCTAACCTAACGAGTGATGACGGGACCCAGTGGCGAATGCGGATGGCATATACGTACGTCAGTATATTTTCGTTCTTTGTGGTGTGATCATTTGATGGGACTGCGTTGATTCGGATCAATGCAAGTTTAACAAACCTATTCTGATGTTGTTGGAACATTTTTCAAAAAGCTGTTATTGCAAGGACGTTCACTTTTGTTTTGCATCGTGGTATTCAGTTGGAATATCCTGCTCCTCAGTCGACGAGGCAAGGGCCGAGATCCCTTCATCGGGAGTGACCCCTTGGACAGAAGTTTGCGTCAGGGCAATAACTTCACTATAGCCGATTACTTTTGCTTTGCATCGTGGTATTCAGTTGGAATATCCTGCACCTCATTCTACGGGGAAAGAGCCGAGATCCCTTCACCGGGAGTGACCTCTTTAATAAAGGTTTTCGTCACTATATTTTCTAAAAAGGTATCCAGTTCCTTCAACGATATCAAGTTCATTACGTTAAAGGTTTTTCGCCAAAAACCAGTCGTAGCCCTCCGTCATTTCAGATTAGTATTACTTAGTATTCGTGCTGCGTTTGTCGTGCATTGCCGTGGCGTAGTGTTCGGTAGCTATGTAATGCTTTTCTGTCACATGGATAAGTGGATTGGTTAGGACAGTCGTGCGGTCTTGTTGGCATTGTCAAGGACTCGTACGGGTGGGTTTAATGCAATCAAGATAATGATGGGTAGAACTTGACTAGGACTCTTTGATTTGTTGGCATTGTCAAGGTCACTTGGGTCCTAGGGGTAAAAACAAATATCGGGAGTTTCAAAAGAACTGAAACTTGCCAGGTATGCGCATACCTTCTGGAGTGTGGTGACGTGAGTGGATTCCGTCACGTTATCATGCGATGATAGTTGGATCCCGATTCCCACTGATGAGTTGGTTTACTCCTCGGGTGATCCCGACTAATTCTTCTTTCAGGTTTGGAGGAGAATTTGAGGTACAGTGGGAGGTTTCCAGATTAGACAAAGTGATAACCATTCTGATCTAGGTTAGAGTGCACGCTGAGTGTTTCTTTTCTCTCTCTCTTTGGCAGCGACCATTGACCCGACCCTGGACTATGACTCAGTGACCAAGTTGACCGAACCTTCTTAACACAGGTTTTTGGATTGTCAGAGTTGCAGACCTCATTGCCACTCCTACTTTTACCCTTTTCTCCAGGACACCCCGCGTTACTGCGAACGTCCACTTCCATTGGACAAAACCATCGTATGGTTAGATACGAACTCGAAGGACTTCGAGGATGGTTTCTGGTTCTGGAGAAAACGGATAGGACTATTCAGTTGTCTTTTCTTTTCACCTTCTCTCAGGTTGCGAGTACTCCTTGGTTTAGGAGTAGTACACCTATTACGCAAATTGGATAGTCTTCTTCCAAACCATAGGCTGGTGCCGACTGTTGGAGATAGTGCCCTCAGAGTCAATTATTAGGTCACAGGTACGTGATTGTAATGATTGAGGGAGGACCTATCCCGGTAGGACAGTCTTACTCGAGATGATAGTATGCTATCTGGTTTACCTTTATCATCGTGTACTGCTTTAGGTGACATGACACGTCGCTATTACACGTTGATAGAGCCCCTAGGATTCTTGCTTGACCACCAGCAGTATGAGGGCGATCATATAAGTGGGAGCTGGGGGTCTATAAGCTTATCCTTAAATGGTCCCTAGTCGTGGGAGTTTCGAGACTGGGCATCGATACTCCATTAGTAGACTAGTGTATACAGTCGAGACCCCGACGAGGGGCGGTGGCCGGTCTCACAAGCCACTGGTGTCAGTTGGATCACCTAAGATGTATACAGGTGCTCATTGGGTTATGAGTACACCGGACAGGACTCGCCGGGAACATGCTAGTTGGTCATATACCAGACGTCAGATGGCAGTTCCCTGGTGACATGTGTGCAGGTTAGTTCATCGACCTGGGGATCGTCATTTGTCTCGTGTGAGTTCCCACTGTACTTTGATTACTACCCTACCACGGCTCAAAGGAGTCGTGCAAACAGGTTTTAGTTGGGTACAGTCCCGAGCCACATGGAGGCAGTGAGCGTATCTTCAGGGGTTCGTCTCTCCCGGTATTGGGGGTGAGGTCGTGCTGTGTCTAGGAGAGCCATTACACAAAGTCCTTGGCCAAGGCAAGGAGATTTACTGGTAGGTATTCCAGTAGTATCTCAGGGTGTTCTGGGCTACACTCCGACACGACTTGTACCGCTTTTGGGGGTCTGACTTTTACCAACCCCCTAGGCCCGCCATGCGATGCTCATAGGCGAACGGACCGGACTGCACGGATATTGTCACTGACAGGCTCAGTAAGGTGTCAGGATGAGTTCGCTCATCGACGTCCTTTTTAGTCAATACCTGGTAGCCCGTTACGTATTGGCTTATACCTCTGACGTGCTAGTGGTTAAATCCACAACCGAGGTGTTGATGAGTCTTTAGAGTCCCCCACATTTCAGTTACTCAGCTTTCGGGCGAAAGGTTGTAGAGGCCGTATGGAGATATGGCAGGGTCCGATCAGATACGTGCGGTATTGCACGGATCAGGATCGGACAGTCTGTACTATAGGCCGTATGGTTATATGGCAGGGTTCGATCAGATACGTGCGGTATTGCACGGATCAGGATCGAACGGATATTACTAGCCGGCTTTGGTATAAGCCGGAACCTAGTATAGTACAGTGGAGATTTTGTCTCATTGCATCTGTATTTCGGTCGAAATACAGATGCGGGTGTGTATGCACAGTATCGGGGTTTTCCTGTAATTTATTACGGGACCAGTTTTCTGGAGTTGCCAGTTTGCTTTCCGTTTCGGCCAATTTCCATTGTTCCGTTCATTGGCCGAAGATTGGTGGAGGAGGGCTTATTTGCATTGTTGCAAATAGGCATTTGTGGAGGGGGTCTTTGCATTTTTGTTGTATCATGATAGCACCCTCCTTTGACTTGCTTGACTTCATACTTCATGATGGCTTGACTTTGTTAGCATCATGGTTGTTGATGATGGTTGTGGTTGTGTGTGGTTTTTGCTTATGATCATATTCTTTCATGATGCCCTCTTGCATCATTGCTTCCACCCACCCCTTGACCTTGCTCTCTTTTTCTCTCTCCAATCTCACTTGGTAAAGGGGGGGCCGGCCATTCCAAATGGTTGGGGGATGGATTCATTTTTATGGGTGGCATTTTGTTTCTCTTGCTCACTAGAAAAGCCCTCTAGTTCATTTCCAAAAGTTCCTCTCTTTTCTTCCACAAAATGGCACAACTCCAAACCCCAAAAATGAGACTCCTTCTCTACGAATTCTACAACGAATCTTGGGCACGTCGAGTAGCCGGCTTCGTGCCCGAGTTGCCTCGGCATTGAGGTGGGAGCCCGTAAACAAAGTAGGCGATGTGGTGCACTTCCGGCGACGAGGAGGAGACGGACGGAGATCCCGCGAGGAGATCGGAGTGGAGATGAAGACCGGAGGACTTGGATCGTCGGTATATCTCTTATTCCCATTCTTGAAGATAGCTTAGACTAGTTAATGGTAACGATCCCGGGTGATAGTGCGCGGTGGTGCCGGTTTGCAAAGTCCGCAAAATTTAAGTTATTCACCGCTTCCGCATTCCGGCGTCGGATTGACGGCCGGGGCGCCGCCGTGCACTTACAGTGGTATCAGAGCCTCGCCATTAACTTCGTCTAGCTTCGTTTGATGTGTTTTGCGGTTCCGATCGACCAAAATTCCAAAAAAACTCATTTTTACCTCACATCAGTTTTCTGTTAAGATTTTTTGGTGTCTAAAAATTTTTCTGGTGGTCTCAGAATGATGTGCAGGAGATTCTAAGAACTCTGGGAAAATTCGACGCACTGATCCCTCTTCCAGAGCGCGGAACCGCGGCCTCACGCTTCTATTGGGCCGCGGATCCGCCGCAACTTAGAGAGATCAATGGGCCAAAATTTCCCAGTGGGCTTCTGGGCTAGTATTAGGGGTTTTGGAATATTAAAATTGGGCCAATTATTTCTGTGAGTGCTACAGTATTAGTTTGGGGCCTACTTGTTAATTTTTGGTCAATCGGAAAATCTTAAACACATTTTTCACAGTATTTACATTATATCTGCGACCGTGAATGTCACTCGATCGGTAAATCCTGTCTAACTGCTATAGCCCGGTTAGACGGATTTGCGAACGTGACTTTCACGTTGATGTTCTTTGTTTATGCTGTGATGTTGCGGATCGGTCGTGGGGGATAGCCTGGATGCAATGCTAGTACTGTGATGTTGTATTATGTACATTTGATATTGCGGGGCGAGCGTCCGACATGTGGACTGCCGTCACTGCCAGTTTGTATTATTATTTTGGGGCACGACCTGGTTGCGGTCGATGTACCCGGTGTATGTATATTTTACTTTCTGTACTAGGATTACCCCGCGGAGGGGTGCACGGATAGCCGGGTTCTAGAGGGCAGCAAGCCCGCATCTCATGGCATTGAGACGGAGGGGGCTTCACTCTAGGATTGGCGGGCTATTCGCCGCACTCGTAGGGGGTACAGGTTTGACCCAGGAGGGGTGCCCAAGTTGCCGGATTCCGTGAAGTGCTGGGTGGTCCATTCACGGCGCTGAAGGGGGCTGCCTCGCTTCAGGTTTTGGCGGGTGACTTGCCGCGCCCGTAGGGGTCTAGGATTACATTGCACAGGCTATCCACACGACCAGGGGAACGTCGGGTTTCAGCGGCTCTGTGAAACCCGGGGTTCCCAGATATCTGTATTGTTTCTGTGATGCTGTTCATTCTCTGTGATGTTGCATTTTATTCACGCCTTGAGCGAAATATAATATATTGGTATATATATTAGTAGATGTTGTATATGTTTTGCATCCGCGCTAGTCCAGTCCCCGCTCTGTCGTTAGTAAGCTAACCTAACGGGTAATGACGGGACCCAGTGGCGAATGCGGATGGCATATACGTACATCAGTATATTTTCGTTCTTTGTGGTGTGATCAATTGATGGGACTGCATTGATTCGAATCAATGCAAGTTAAAACAAACCTAATCTGATGTTGTTGGAACACTTTTCAAAAGGCTGTTATTGCAAGGACGTTTACTTTTGTTTTGCATCGTGGTATTCATTGGAATATCCTGCTCCTCAGTCGATGAGGCAAGGGCCGAGATCCCTTCACCGGGAGTGACCCCTTGGACAGAAGTTTGCGTCAGGGCATTAACTTCACTATAGCCGATCACTTTTGCTTTGCACCGAGGTATTCAGTTGGAATATCCTGCACCCCATTCTACGGGGAAAGAGCCGAGATCCCTTCACCGGGAGTGACCTCTTTAGTAAAGGTTTTCGTCACTATATTTTCTAAAAAGCTATCCGTTCCTTCAACGATATCAAGTTCACTACGTTAAAGGTTTTCGCCAGAAACCATTCGTAGCCCTCCGTCGTTTCATATGGGTAGTCAATAGTATTCAAGCTGTGTTTGTTGGCCTTAGTCAAGGCACAGTGTTTGGTAGCTATTGGGTATTCATATGCTGCATAGATAGATGCGTTGGTTTGGGACAGTCGTATAGCTTTGTTGGCCTTAGTCAAGGGCTTGTACGGGTGGATTCAAATTAACCTGGATAATGACGGGTAGAACTTGACATGTGACTTATGATTTGTTGGCCTTAGTCAAGGTCATAAGAGCATGGGGCAAAAATCCACATCGGGAGTTTCAAAAGTACTGAAACTTGCCAGATATGCGCATACCTTCTGGAGTGTGACACCGTGAGCGGATTCCGTCACGTTATCATGCAATGATAGTTGGATCCCGATTCCCACTGATGAGTTAGTTTACTCCTCGGGTGACCCCGACTAATTCTTCTTTCAGGTTTGGAGGAGAATTTGAGGTACAGTGGGAGGATTCCAGATTAGATAAATTGGTAACCATTCTGATCTAGGTTAGAGTGCACGCTGAGTGTTTCTTTTCTCTCTCTCTTTGGCAGCGACCATTGACCCGACCCTAAGACTTTGACTCAGTGACCAAGTTGACCGAACCTTCTTAAACACCGGCTTTTGGATTGTCAGAGTTGCATACCTCATTGCCACTCCTACTTTTACCCTTTTTCTCCAGGACACCCCGTATTACTACGAACGTCCACTTCCATTGGACAAAACCATCGTATGGTTAGATACGAACTCGAAAGAATTTATTCGAGGATGGTTTCCGGTTCTGGAGAAAACGGATAGGATTATTCAGTTGTCTTTTCCTTTTACCCTCTCTCAGGTTACGAGTACTCCTTGGTTTAGGGGTAGTACACCTATTACGCAAATTGGATTGTCTTCTTCCAAACCTTAGGCTGGTGCCGACCGGTAGGGAATGAAGAAAACCAATTAGCATAACGATGGTGTGCAGAAGGTATTAAGTTCAGACAAAGCAAGGGATTAGTAAGAGGGCAAAGTAAATTGCAACAGATATTCACGACCAAACCAAATATTTCATTACCACTCCCACATCACCTTTGTATTTCTCCAGGACACTCCGTATCACTACGAAGATCCACAGTTTATATGGATACTCCATCGTATGGTTATATACGAACTCGAATGGAACTTGTTCCAGTTCGGGGATGGATTCTGGTCCAGGAGAAATAGGAATAAGATTTATTCAGGTGTCTTTTATCTTCACCCTCTCTCATTGCGAGTGTTCCTAGGATTGGGACAGTACACCCATTATGCTTATTGGATAGTCTTCTTCCAAACCATAGGCTGGTGCCGAACGGTAGGGAAGGAAGAAAACCATTTGGCCTAAAAGGGTGTGCAGAAGGTAAAGACTAAAGACATATGAAGGGATTTGGAGAGGTGGCAAAGAACTATACGGTTACAGTCGTGAATCTGGAAGAGGCATTACTAGGAATACCAGAATACCCCATCGGAACATTTCAATGTTTCAGTTTCACTGTGTAATGTTAAAGGAAAACTGATTTCCCGATTAGATACTTACTCCAGGGTATGTATTTACCAGGTACGATTCTCACATCTGTATGGTTTTACAGATGTTGAGTGGGAGTAAGTTATTGGGAATTGGGTGATTATCCTCATTATATCGGGATTCGTTGTAATCGGTGATATTTGAGGAAATCACCTGGGCTGTTTGCCGGTCGGCAAATATTTGGTTTTGAATATCCACTGTTATGCACCAATTTCAAATTGATATATCTGTACGTCTATTTTCATAGAGTGAGATATACCTTTCTGAAATTATGTCTACGACATTTACCTATATCAGTGGATGGTTAGGTAAGGAGCATTAAACAGCGGTGTAATTCTTCTTAACCATAAGTACAGTTTTCAACCTACGACACACAGTGAATGAGTTATCAGACTCAAGGGACTTATACAAAGTATTGTATGTTGTCCAGGGTCCATCAGGACAGAGGGGTTGGTCCTCATACTATATTCTGTTTACTTATGACTTCTCTAGTTTTAGACAGGTGTTTCGTGGAAACACAGGGTCCGAATTTTGAGAAGTTATAGGTATTTGAATAGAGAAGAGAACCAGGTGTAGCAAGTATCGGAATTCTTCAAAGAGATCGAAGATGTAGATACTTGTGTATGGTATTCAGTTGATAGTAATGATAAAGAGATCTTGCTTCTCTTTCAGGTTACTCATAATTGGAAGTATTCCTAAGTTGAGTAACGCTGATCGGCCTCCTTCCATTTAGTTGACATGCGCTGGGGACAGTTGCATGATTTGGATCTGGTTCAATTAAATCAGTGCCTCTGGTCCTATATGGGATATAGAACAGTTCATATCTTAACGATGTTAAGGTACGGGGAGTTGTCCGGTTTATGATTAAAACCAGACACTGGACAACTCAAGGCACGTTTCTGTAATGGCTGTTTGTGGGTTGACCCAGGCTATGACGAGGGTTGACTTTCTACCATCTGGATGAACAATAGCAATATTGTTCTAGACTCGCCACAGTTTTATTAAAAATGGATTTTTTCAGAAAAACAGTAGTGGGAGTATGGTAGAACTGGAAGTGATTCCAGAACCACAAACGATTACTGAAGATTTGATAAGGAACCTAAAGATTCAATCTGGATTGACATTCCATTAGCCACTCCGCAGATAAGGTGGGTAACTTCAGGCACCCGAGAGGTACTACGGTAGCCTCAAGGACGGTGACAGGGAAGTTCTTGTTTTCCCACAATTGCCATTGCTGTTGTTCCAGGTTACGAAACCCGGCGGGAGGATGAGTATAGCGTCGTTCTAAACCAGTTTTAGAAGTGTACGTCTATATGACTCTGCCAGAGGGTTGTCGTAGTCAGTGGGAGCAGCGGAAGCATTGGTGGACAGGTAGCTTATGTCTATTTATAGACTAAAGCAGATGTAGCGGAGATAGATCATCTATTTCTGACGTGACAGTCATAGGTTTGACTTCATCAGAATAGGGGATGGATCTGTTGAGAAGGTAGTAGGGTGTGATATCCTGGTATTTGGATGACATACACAAAGTAGGAAAGGAAACTCCTATACTACGATCGGTTATACTTTGGTCGTCACACAGTGGTTTCTCCACATGGACTTGGACATTATATCTGACATACTGGTTACTAGATCTATGGTCTTAGATCTAGATTTGGGTGGTTTCCCAATCAGGGTACTTGACAGCATTCTAAGAGTATTTAGGATGGGCGACTCCTGGCACGGTAGTGTACCTGCAGGTAATGGAGTCACCCTCTCCAAAGGTGTCTTACAGACTAAAGGAGAGAGGGACGGGCATGATTGGCATATCACTTGCTCAGGCAATTGAGTCAATCGTGAGATGTCAAGTACCACACCAGATGTTGTTCTTGCACTGGATGCAATAAGTTGACATTAATCCAATCCTGGAGAAACAGTCGGAAGCAGTTTTAGAACATAAGTGGATGTTCTAGGGAGATGATAACGACAGCCTCATTCAGGAGACAGTTATCATTCCAGGCTTCCAAGGTGACATGGACGACAAGGAGGTTGTCAGAGTTATAGTTTTCCTTCTGATGAGGGGCAGTATTTTGGACAGGTGGTCCAAGGCAATACTGAGGGAGGCATGGCGCGAAGGATACTGATTAAGTTCAGTTGACGATACAGTCTAAGAAGTTTGGATTTGGAGTTCATTTATAAGCTATGTCCCATCAGACATCCAGACACATTCTAAGACAGGTATTGCTCATTTCGGGAGATGGGTTTCTCCGCGAACTTGAGATATAGAGAGACATAGAAAGAAACATCGAAGCGGATCCACTCACTGAGGTTATTCCTCGAACGCAATAGTTTCGCAAACGAGCTTTGTGAGACTGACTAGTAGAGGAGTTGGATGTTCGGTATCACACGGGCTGTGAGTATGCGACATCGCAATAATTAGCCTTGAGTGCAAGTGGGAGATTGTTGGAGATAGTACCCTCAGAGTCAATTATTAGGTCACAGGTACGTGATTGTAATGATTGAGGGAGGACCTATCCCGGTAGGACAGTCTTACTCGAGATGATAGTATGCTATCTGGTTTACCTTTATCATCGTGTACTGCTTTAGGTGACATGACACGTCGCTATTACACGTTGATAGAGCCCCTAGGATTCTTGCTTGACCACCAGCAGTATGAGGGCGATCATATAAGTGGGAGCTGGGGGTCTATAAGCTTATCCTTAAATGGTCCCTAGTCGTGGGAGTTTCGAGACTGGGCATCGATACTCCATTAGTAGACTAGTGTATACAGTCGAGACCCCGACGAGGGGCGGTGGCCGGTCTCACAAGCCACTGGTGTCAGTTGGATCACCTAAGATGTATACAGGTGCTCATTGGGTTATGAGTACACCGGACAGGACTCGCCGGGAACATGCTAGTTGGTCATATACCAGACGTCAGATGGCAGTTCCCTGGTGACATGTGTGCAGGTTAGTTCATCGACCTGGGGATCGTCATTTGTCTCGTGTGAGTTCCCACTGTACTTTGATTACTACCCTACCACGGCTCAAAGGAGTCGTGCAAACAGGTTTTAGTTGGGTACAGTCCCGAGCCACATGGAGGCAGTGAGCGTATCTTCAGGGGTTCGTCTCTCCCGGTATTGGGGGTGAGGTCGTGCTGTGTCTAGGAGAGCCATTACACAAAGTCCTTGGCCAAGGCAAGGAGATTTACTGGTAGGTATTCCAGTAGTATCTCAGGGTGTTCTGGGCTACACTCCGACACGACTTGTACCGCTTTTGGGGGTCTGACTTTTACCAACCCCCTAGGCCCGCCATGCGATGCTCATAGGCGAACGGACCGGACTGCATGGATATTGTCACTGACAGGCTCAGTAAGGTGTCAGGATGAGTTCGCTCATCGACGTCCTTTTTAGTCAATACCTGGTAGCCCGTTACGTATTGGCTTATACCTCTGACGTGCTAGTGGTTAAATCCACAACCGAGGTGTTGATGAGTCTTTAGAGTCCTCCACATTTCAGTTACTCAGCTTTCGGGCGAAAGGTTGTAGAGGCCGTATGGAGATATGGCAGGGTCCGATCAGATACGTGCGGTATTGCACGGATCAGGATCGGACAGTCTGTACTATAGGCCGTATGGTTATATGGCAGGGTTCGATCAGATACGTGCGGTATTGCACGGATCAGGATCGAACGGATATTACTAGCCGGCTTTGGTATAAGCCGGAACCTAGTATAGTACAGTGGAAATTTTGTCTCATTGCATCTGTATTTCGGTCGAAATACAGATGCGGGTGTGTATGCACAGTATTGGGGTTTTCCTGTAATTTATTACGGGACCAGTTTTCTGGAGTTGCCAGTTTGCTTTCCGTTTCGGCCAATTTCCATTGTTCCGTTCATTGGCCGAAGATTGGTGGAGGAGGGCTTATTTGCATTGTTGCAAATAGGCATTTGTGGAGGGGGTCTTTGCATTTTTGTTGTATCATGATAGCACCCTCCTTTGACTTGCTTGACTTCATACTTCATGATGGCTTGACTTTGTTAGCATCATGGTTGTTGATGATGGTTGTGGTTGTGTGTGGTTTTTGCTTATGATCATATTCTTTCATGATGCCCTCTTGCATCATTGCTTCCACCCACCCCTTGACCTTGCTCTCTTTTTCTCTCTCCAATCTCACTTGGTAAAGGGGGGGCCGGCCATTCCAAATGGTTGGGGGATGGATTCATTTTTATGGGTGGCATTTTGTTTCTCTTGCTCACTAGAAAAGCCCTCTAGTTCATTTCCAAAAGTTCCTCTCTTTTCTTCCACAAAATGGCACAACTCCAAACCCCAAAAATGAGACTCCTTCTCTACGAATTCTACAACGAATCTTGGGCACGTCGAGTAGCCGGCTTCGTGCCCGAGTTGCCTCGGCATTGAGGTGGGAGCCCGTAAACAAAGTAGGCGATGTGGTGCACTTCCGGCGACGAGGAGGAGACGGACGGAGATCCCGCGAGGAGATCGGAGTGGAGATGAAGACCGGAGGACTTGGATCGTCGGTATATCTCTTATTCCCATTCTTGAAGATAGCTTAGACTAGTTAATGGTAACGATCCCGGGTGATAGTGCGCGGTGGTGCCGGTTTGCAAAGTCCGCAAAATTTAAGTTATTCACCGCTTCCGCATTCCGGCGTCGGATTGACGGCCGGGGCGCCGCCGTGCACTTACACCGACCGGTAGGGAATGAAGAAAACCAGTTAGCCTAAAACGGTGTACAGAAGGTATTAAGTTAAGACAAAGCAAGGGATTAGTAGGAGGGCAAAGTAAATTGCGACTGATATTCACGACCAAACCTAGTATTTCTTCGCCAATCCTAAATCACCTTTGTATTTCTCCAGGACACTCCGTATCACTACGAAGATCCACAGTTTATTGGATACTCCATCGTATGGTTATATACGAACTCGAAAGGAACTTGTTCCAGTTCGGGGATGGATTCTGGTTCAGGAGAAATAGGAATAAAGTACATTCAGGTGTCTTTTATCTTCACCTTCTCTCGCATTGCGAGTGTTCCTAGGATTAGGACAGTACACCCTTTATGCCTTTTGGATAGTCTTCTTCCAAACCATAGGCTGGTGCCGAACGGTAGGGAAGGAAGAAAACCATTTGGCCTAAAGGGGTGTACAGAAGGTAATGACTAAAGACATATGAAGGGATTGAGAAAGATGGCAAAGAATTATACGGTTACAGTTGTGAATCTGGATAATGGAAGAGACATTACTAGGAATACCAGGATACCCCGACGAAACATTTCAATGTTTCAGTTTCACTGTGTAATGTTAAAAGAAAACTGATTTCCCAATTAGACACTTACTCCAGGGTATGTATTTACCAGGTATGATTCTCACATCTGCATGGTTTTACAGATGATGAGTGGGAGTAAGTTATTGGGAATTGGGTGATCATCCTCATTATATCGGGATTCGTTGTAATCGGTGATATTTGAGGAGATCACCTGGGCTGTTTGCCGGTCGGCAAATATTTGGTTATGAATATCCGCTGTTGTGCACCAATTTCAAATTGATATATCTGTACGTCTATTTTCATAGAGTGAGATATACCTTTTGATATTATGTCGATGACATTTACCTATATCAGTGGATGGTTAGGTAAGGAGCATTAAACAGCGGTGTAATTCTTCTTAACCACAAGTACAGTTTTCAACCTACGACACACAGAGAAAGAGTTGTTAGACTCAGCGGACTTATACAGAGTATTGTATGTTGTCCAGTGTCCATGAGGACAGAGGGGTTGGTCCTCATACTATATTCTATTTACTTTTAACTTCTCTAGTTCTTAGACATGTGTTTCGTAGAAACACAGGGTCTAAGTTTTGAGGAGTTATAGGTATTTGAATAGAGTAGAGAACCAGGTGTAGCAAGTATCGGGATTCTTCAAAGAGATCGAAGATGTAGATACTTGTGTATGGTATTCAGTTGATAGTAATGATGAAGAGAGATTGCTTCTCTTTCAGGTTACTCATAATTGGAAGCATTCCTAAGTTGAGTAAGGCTGATCGGCCTCCTTCCATTTAGTTGACATGCACTGGTGACAGCTGCATGATTTGAATCTGGTTAAATTAAATCAGTGCCTCTGGTTCTATATTGGATATAGAACAGTTCATATCTTGACATTGTTAAGGTACGGGGAGTTGTCCGGCTTATGATTAAAACCAGACACTGGACAACTCAAGGCACGTTTCTGTAATGGCTGTTTGTGGGTTGACCCAGGCTATGACGAGGGTTGATTTTCTACCATCTGGAAGATCAATAGAGATATTGTTCTTGACTCGCCACAGTTTTAAATAAAAATGGATTTTTTCAGAAAACAGTAGTGGGAGTATGGTAGAACTGGAAGTGATTCCAGAACCACAAACGATTATTGAAGATTTGATAAGGAACCTAAAGATTCAATCTGATTTGACATTCCATTGGCCACTCCGCAGATAAGGTGGGTAACTTCAGGCACCCGAGAGGTACTACGGTAGCCTCAAGGACGGTGACAGGGAAGTTCTTGTTTACCCACACTTGCCATTGTTGTTGTTCCAGGCTGTGAGACCCGGCAGGAGGATGAGTATAGCCTCGTTCTAAACTAGCTTTAGAAGTGTACGTCTATATGACTCTGCCAGAGGGTTTTCGTAGTCAGTGGGAGCAGCGGAAGCATTGGTGGACATCAGGCTTATGTCTATTTATAGACTAAAGCAGATATAGCGGAGATAGATCATCTATTTCTGATGTGAAGTCATAGATTTGACTTCATCAGAATAGGGGATGGATCTGTTAAGAAGGTAGTAGGGTGTGATGTCCTGGTTTTGGATGACATGCACAGAGTAGGAAAGGAAACTCCTACAATACGATCGGTTATACTTTGGTCGTCACACAGTGTTTTCTCCACATAGGACTTGGATATTATATCAGACATATTGGTTACTAGATCTATGGTTTTAGATCTAGATTTGGGTGGTTTCCCAATCTGGGTACCTTGACAGCATTCTATGAGTATTTAGAATGGTCGACTCCTGACACGGTAGTGTACCTGCAGTTGATGGAGTCACCCTCTCTAAAGGTGTCTTATAGACTAAAGGGGAGAGGGATACTCATGATTGGCAGATCACTTGCTTAGGCAATTGAGTCAATCATGAGATGTCAAGTACCATACCAGATGTTGTTCTTGCAGTAGGTGCAATAAGTTGATATTAATCCAATCCTGGAGAAACAGTCGGAAGCAGTTTTAGAACATAAGTGAATGTTCTAGGGATATGATAACGGCTGCCTCCTTTAGGAGACGGTTATCACTCCAGGCTTCCAAGGTGACATGCACGACAAGGAGGTTGTCAGAGTTATAGTTCTCCCTCTGACGAGGGACAGTATTTTGGACAGGTGGTCCAAGGCAATACTGAGGGAGGCATGGCGCAGGATACTGATTAAGTTCAGTTGTTGATACAGTCTAAGAAGTTTGGATTTGGAGTTCATTTATGAGCTAGGTCCCATCAGACATCCAGACATTCTAAGACAGGTATTGCTCATTTCGGGAGATGGCTTTCTCCGCGAACTTGAGATATAGAGAGACATAGAAAGAAACATCACAGCGGATCCACTCACTGAGGCTATTCCTCGAACGCAATAGTTTCGCAAACGAGCTTTGTGAGACTGACTAGTAGAGGAGTTGGGTGTTCGGTATCACACGGGCTGTGAGTATGCGGCATCGCAATAATTAGCCTTGAGTGCAAGTGGGAGATTGTTGGAGATAGTGCCCTCAGAGTCAATTATTGGATCATAGGCACGTGATTGCAATGATTGAGGGAGGACCTATCCCGGTAGAACAGTCTTACTCGAGATGATAGTATGCTATCTGGTTTGCCTTTATCAGTCGTGTACATGTTCAGGTGACCTTACAGGTCGCTATTACACGTTGATAGAGCCCCTAGGATTCTTGCTTGACGACCAGCAGTATGATGGCGATCATATACGTGGGAGCTGGGGTTTATAAGCACATCCTTAAATGGTCCCTAGTCGTGGGAGTTTCGAGACTGGGCACGATACTCCATTAGTAGACTCGTGTATACAGTCGAGACCCCGACGAGGGGCGGTGGCCGGTCTCACAAGCCACTGGTGTCAGTTGGTTCACCTAAGATGTATACAGGTGCTCATTGGGTTATGAGTACACCGGACAGGACTCGCCGGGAACCTGCTAGTTGGGATTATACCAGACGTCAGATAGCAGTTCCCTGGTGACATGTGTACAGGTTAGTTCATCGACCTGAGATCGTCATTTGTCTCGTGTGAGTTCCCACTGTGCTTTGATTACTACCCTACCACGGCTCAAAGGAGTCGTGCAAACAGGTTTTAGTTGGGTACAGTCCCGAGCCACATGGAGGCAGTGAGCGGATCTGCAGGGGTTCGTCTCTCCCGGTATTGGGGGTGAGGTCGCGCTGTGTCTAGGAGAGCCATTACGCAAAGCCCTCGGCCGAGGCAGGAGATTTACTGGTAGGTATTCCAGTAGTATCTCAGGGCGTTCTGGGCTACACTCCGACACGACTTGTACCGCCTTTGGGGGTCTGACTTTTACCAACCCCCTAGGCCCGACATGCGATCCTCATAGACGAACGGACCGGACTGTACGGATATTGTCACTGACAGGCTCAGTAGGGTGTCAGGATGAGTTCGCTCATCGGCGTCCCTTTTGGTCAATAGCTGGTAGCCCGTCATGTATTGGCTAATACCTCTGACGTGCTAGTGGTTAAATCCACAGCCATAGTGTTGACGAGTCTTTAGAGTCCACCACACTTTCAGTTACTCAGCTTTCGGGCGAAACGCTGTAGAGGCCGTATGGAGATATGGCAGGGTCCGATCAGATACGTGCGGTATTGCACGGATCAGGATCGGACAGTTTTGTACTAGTAGCCGTATAGTTATATGGCAGGGTTCGATCTGATACGTGCGGTATTGCACGGATCAGGATCGAACGGATTTTACTAGCCGGTTTTGGTTTAAGCCGGTCCTAGTTTAGTACAGTGTAGATTTTGTCTCATTGCATTTGTATCCGGTCGGAATACAGATGCGGGTGTGTATGCACAGTATCGGGGTTGTCCTGTAATTTATTACGGGACCAGTTTTCTGGAGTTGCCAGTTTGCTTTCCGTTCCGGTCGGTTTTCCTTTGTTTTTTCCCGGCCGGACTTTTCTGATGGAGGGGGTAATTTGCAGTTTTGCAAATTACTTTTGGTGGAGGTTTTATTTGTAAGATGATTTATTATGATAGCATCTTTTTATTCCATTCTTTTCTATCATCTTGTCTTGCTTTATGAAGATTAGATATGAGATGAAGTTTGATTTGAGTTTTGTGATGATTATGTCTTGATGTGGTCACCACTTGCTTTACCCTACACTCACCTCCCTTCATGCTTCATATTACCTCTTCCACCATTCTCATTTAGATGATAAGTTTTTCATGAGAGGAAAAAGAAAGAGAGAAGAAGAAGAAGAGAGAGCTTCATCTTGAGAGTTTCATTCATGATCTCATTTTCTTGCTAGAAAAATGCAAGCACCATTTTTCTATTCTTGATTCCTCCATCACCATGGCAACAAACCCTAAATGAGACAAGCATCTTCTACACTACATTCTACAGCACATCTTGAGCATGTCGAGTTGCCGGCTTCATGCTCGAGTTGCCTCGGTATTGAGTCGGGAGCCCGTAAAAGACGCAGGCGATGTGGTGCCCTTTCCGGCGAGGAGGCGACGATATGGAGACAAGACTTTCCGCAGGAGATCGGGACGATGAAGAGAAGACCGGAGGACTCGGATCACTCGGTATACTTCTCACCCTATCTCTTGAATGCTAGCATTAGGTTAATGGTAAACGATCCGGGTTTTCTTTGTCCGCGGTAGCGTCGGTTTCCGAGTAAGGAAAATTTTTGATTCCGCATTTTGGCCTCGAGTACGAGGCCGGGGCGCTGCCGTGGCGCAACAGTATCCGCCGCGCCAGACATCACCGGTAGGTAGTCTTCCCGAGCCAGGCTCATCGTCATCCCCACAAAAACAATCTCGCCCCGGGGTACCGTACCGGGCCCACCATGTACCCGAGACGGTTCCTCTACTCCTCGAATCGGGTCTCAAATCCAACAGAAAACATGAAAACTCATGGTAGACGACCCATACATCATGAGAAAACCGCAGCTTGCATTTTAAAATGAGAGAGAGAGAGAAGTAATTATAAATTCTTGAGGTTTCCCCCCAAAATCCAGAAATCTCATAGAAATCTGAAATCCAAGAATCAAGAGTAAGTAAACAGTGGATATCGGCATAAAGCCCCAGAATAGTACATGAATCAATATATGAATGCATGAAGTATCTATGTAACAAATGCAATCTCTAAGTTAACACATGAGAGCAATCATACAAATATTATGTGGTAACCAGCCTTTAGCTGATTATATTATTGAGATAATATTTTCTAAAGTGTACGTAACATGGAAATTACTGATGATGATGTGTGTGAGCCGGAAAATATATATACGTAGAACATGTACATCATCGGTAATGGTGCTGGTGTCTTAACAGATGGAATCATAACAGTGAAGGAAACATATGTATAAACATGCAATGAAATGAGAATAACATGAATATAACAGAGAAGGAGTAATAACCACAATACCGAAGAATTTACATTTCTACTTAACGAGTCATACCGTTTTGGTGTTTGAAAAAGCACGAATCGTTGTTTTTAGAAAGATAGGGCTACGGTGTTTTTGAGAAAAATAAGACCTTTGAAAAATCCGTAGTATCGCTCAGGCTGTTTTTAAAATAATGCGCACGATTCGCTAGTTTTGAAAATATGTATGACTCGAGCCTAATCTAACATCTACCTAACCAACTAATGGACTAACTCAGGAACGGGTCGAAAGATAAGAAAAATCCACCTAAAGTCGGAGTCGATATCTCTAGTAGTCGGCGATCCAGCTTCAATAGTGTCACGTACAAAGTACGACTTCCTCAAGTCAAAAGTGCGGATCAATCATCACATATATACCACGTACGGAAAATTCCATCGTACGGCATCCCAAAATCGGGGTACGGGTCAACTATCAAATATATACCTCATCATTCATATGGTATCTTCATCAAACAATAGCATGATCTGGTTACTGATCTAAAGTCTAATGCAATCCGATGTCATCAACACATATTATCATATATGAATTCATATTGCCCAAGCGATCCATTATAAATATCATAACATATCTCGAATCATATCTCGATCATATGTCAACTATCATATATATATCATCATTCACAAGGTATCATCGCCAAACAATATCATGATCTGATTACTGATCTAAGTCTCAAAACATTCCAATGTCATCACACATTTATCGTATAGTATATATTTTCTTATAGCACAACGATCCACTATAATACCATAACTCGATCACATATCAACTTTCTCACGGCATCATGCCCAATCATATCGACTCATCTTCAAGTATCATAAAACATCCTCATCACCCGTGTATATGTATGTATGTATGTATGTATGTGTATATATATATATATATATATATATATACTTACTCGCATACCTATATATATATATACATATACACACAAGTACTAGTGTGTGTGTATGAGTGTGTGTCAACCTATACCCTAGGGTCTCGCGACTAAGCACTAAACTAAAAGCACTATCACTCAACTTACACAATTTCCGATCCATGGTCTCCTAAACCTTTCTTGCTTAGTATTTGTATCTCACAATAACATATCTATATATAACTATCTCAAGACCACGTCATATCCTACGAAGTTGCGGGGGTGCTATACGCAATCCACCTGACTTCCCCCGTAGATATACATCTACTCACCTGGTCCTTGTCTGCCGAAATCGATGCTGCCTTCCTCTTCTTCATCGTATGATGTCCATATGAAAGGTACCTATATGTAAACATATATAATATCGTAAACCGAAATTGTGGATAAAACCAAAACGACACACGAAACGCGCATAGGTTCAAACCTATGACACGCTCATGCAAAAGAACCAAATAACCCTCAATATCGGCGTACAAACGCCAATTGACCAAGAAAAACCCAAACGTATCAATCGTGGTTTCACAACTCACTGATTATAATATGAAATAAATTGTAACTCATCAAAACCTCAAAATAAATCAAATCTATTTATTTCCGAAAACCTAGAAAGCATCAAATAACCGTTTTAGTTCGAAACTTGATATTTTAACAAAACTAGTGGCGATAATATTCTTTAAATATCATAACTAAGTCATACAAACCATTTCTATAATTTTATCTCATCAGTTTTCATTAAACCCAAAATTCTAGTTTGCAAAATTAGGCAATTTGGACAAATTAATCGTAACAAATTACAAATTAGCTTCTAGATTAGGTTTAGCATTACCTATCATGTTAAACTACACATTAAGACCATAATCTAATGATAAAAACCCTCACTTGAATTTTATCTCTCCTATTTAGAAGATTTATAAAAATCTAGTTTGCAAATAGCTTAATTATAAAAATTTAAATGTAACAATTAGTAATTTGACAACTAGATTTCTTTTTGCATACTCTAAGATGTTATACTACACTTCCAAACCATAACCAATTTATGAAAACCCTAACTTGATTTAAAAACCCTTTCTTGAATTTTCAAAATTTGAAATTAAAACCTAATTAAGCATTATGATTAATTAAATTGAGGTAATTAAACATCAAGTAACAATTGGTTCAAGATTATACCTCAAAAACATGAGATCAAACATCCAAAATGCTAACTTTGCTCCAAGATCTAAGCACGTTTGGAAAAAGAATCAGGGGTAAAGATTTAATTAGGAATTTGTAAGGTTTTTGTGTTGATTTATATGGAATTTTTGATGATTTTTTATCAGAAAAGAGCTTGGGGAAAAATAGGGGCTGCCAAATTTAGGGCTCGGCCATTTGAGGGGAAGTGGAGAGAGAGAGAGAGAGAAATGAGCATAGAATTGTGTAGAAACCTCTTAAATAAATCATCTCTTTTAAGTCTTTTCATTAATTTCTTTATTTTATTTATTTTCTTATCAAGATAAATCCTAGAAAAATTCTAGAACCATTGAGAATTTTGAGAAGGAATTTACATGTTACACACTATGTTTCCAATATGTCATGGTTCACATTTGTCAAATTAGCCCATTCCAGTTTGCAATTTACACTAATTTAATGTATATTTAAAAGCTTATAATAATATTTAAAATAATTAATTTAGAAAAAATATTTAATTATGCTAACAATTTATAAGTCACTAAATAAATACCAAATACTAACAATTATATAGTTAAAATAGGTGTTTTTAAATCTATGATGAAAAATAGTTATAGTTAAGTTTTACGGAAAATAAGGTTTATTTTTTCGATTATCAGAAAATTCACCTAAAGGATTTTATTTATTTATTTATTTATTTTTAAATGTTACAATCTTCCCCCTTAAAGAAATTCGGTCCCCGAATTTAAATTAAAACTCCCCCAATTACTAAAACATTTCAGCAAAGCACTCAAATTCTCGGGGCTCCGGAATCATCAATACATAAAACACATCTTAGCGCAATGCATACGCATGGAAAACTAGTACATAACTCAAAATCAAAACTCCGTCAAGCATAACGCAATCATCGGAGTTATGGTGAAAATATAAAAGGTCAAAGTCCAATACGAAAACCAACATGATATACATCAAAACTATAACTTGTATATAATACGTATCGTAGCAAAATCATCCAACATCGGAAAATAAATGCATGCAAAAACCCCTTTTTAAAATTTCTGTGCGATGCGCGTATCACAGCACAGGTAGTGGACGTTCATTTTATGGAAAAAAATAGCTATACTTATATACCTTTTATTTAACATACACGTCCCGCGTTTTGAAAATAATTTAGAAGGGTTTCCTTTGTAAAATGTTTCGTGTCATCTCAGACACATAAGAAAATATTGAGACTATAGCTCCTTTTTGGAAATCCCTTCGGTAACTATCAATGCATGCAAAACACCTAGGTACTGTTCTCAGAACAGTCCTGCTCGGTTACTACACCAAAGTAAATATCATGAAAACGTACTGCTGAAAATGAAATCAATCTCAAATACATTATACAATGTACCACGTGCGTCCGGTGCGCATGAAAATCGAAATCAAATACAGAAGCCACGAAGACGCATAGAAACAAAATATAGTGCAATGGGTGTGCACCAAAAACATCTTGTCAAGTGCAACGGGTGTGCATGACAACAATATCAGGTGCATCTAATCTATGAAGGGTTAACTAGCACGGCAGCAAGGTTTCGGGAGGCATCGTCCATGCCAAATTCAAATTTTGCCGTTCTAGATATCCCTAAGCATAGATCATTTACTAGAAATAATACGGAAAGTAATGCAAACAACTTTGCAAAAGAAGTGAGCAAGGAATACAACCTTTGTAGACCAGTCCTTCACTTCAATAGCTCTGTGTAGTAGTCCCCTTCACTGCGATCGTGAACTCCGGACTCTAGAGCGGCTCCCTTGAAGAAACGAACATGCTTGCTTCGAAGACTTCGAGGCCGAAGATGATCTACGTTGAGAAGACACTAACCCAAGCTATCTCATCACTAATCATGGAATTAGTGAAGCAAACACCCTATACTAAATGGCAAGTAGTAGTGGATGATGAAGTAAGAATTTTGCTCACATTAGAAATCATTTTCTCACAAGGTTTCATCACTTTGTCAAAATCAAGAGAGCTCAAGAATGAGGAAGAAGAAGATGAAGTTGTGATGAAAGAAAAGAATGAACTCATGAGGTTACAAATGCAACCATGGTCACAAAATATCAAGCCTAACTCATTTAGAGAATAAACCATACACTAAGGTTAAGGGTTGGGTTAAATAAATAACCTAAACTTTATAAAAGAGTTGAATTTGTCAATGGTTATCCAAAAGCTTTTGTCCAAGCTTAACCATAACAAACTTAAACTCTTTTGAATTAGCTTAACATAAATAAAAACCCTAACTTAACCTTAGCATGGTATAAGTCTCATACATCCGTGTTGCATGTGTAACCTAGCATGACACACTTATATATATCATATATATATTTTGTGCCAAAAAGAAAACAATACATATATCACATATACGTAATGTTTATCAAATGTGGGAAAAGAAATCTTAAGTGAGCTAATACTAGTTAATGTAATGTAATATATCAAATATATAATTATACATTAAATTATTAAATCAACTCTTGATTTAATAATCCGGTTACATCACATATAACCGACAAATATCAAATGCAGCATCTTATCGAATCAACGCTTGATCCGATAACTCGGCTATATCACATATAACCAATCATGTCACACTTCGCGAGAATAGAATGCGGTATCACATACTCGCATTAATCTCGGTCCCGCACATATCACATATGCGCTTCTACTCCGTTTCGCATGAGCCAGGAAACCTCTGTGTAGGACTCTAAAGACTCGTCAATACACCGGCAGTAAGAGATGATCTTATCAAACACCCACAAGCTGCAAGAGGTCTGCTAAACGTAACGGCCACCCGGATATTGAGCGATCAGAAGATCAACAAGAAAGAAAGCTCGTACTCCTGTGAATCCACTCAGTAACACTACCGTACAGTCCTGTCTCTTCATCTGATATGTCGAATATCACAGCCTGGAGGAGGTGTAACGTCAGACCCCAATAGCCTGATAAGTCATGCCGATGCAAGGTCCATAACGGTTCGAGAAACTACTGATAACACTTACCAGTAGATCTAAGCAACCCTGAACAGGGATTTCCTGTTATGGCCAATCGAGCATAGCGCAACATCAACTCCCTATACCGGGAGAGACGAAACCCCTCCTATCGCTCATTGCCTCCATGTGACTCAGGACTGTACCCAAAAGCCACCGTTTTGCACGTTCTCTTAAACGTGGTAAGGTGGAAATCAAAGCACAGTGGGAATCACACAAGACTCTATGATGATCTTCGGTCTCCAGAATAACCTGTACCAGTGTCACTAGAGAACTGCCATCTGACGTGAAGTACAATACCATCTGGGTGTTCTTGGCGAGTCCGTTCAGTGTACCCAGTATCCACTGAGCACCCGCATATCTTCTCTGATGTCAAACACCAATGGATATGTGATCATCCATCGCCCATCATATGGGTCGAGAAGCGTATACGCTAGTCTACTCTAGTATATCAATGCCCTGTCTCGATACACCCTCGACTAGGAACATTTGAAGGATGTACTTTACGACTACTATGTCCCCACTAGTATGATCTGCATCATAGTCCTGGTAGTCAAGTTCTCATCCTACGGGCATTATCAACATGTATTATAGAGACAATCAGTGTACATGTTAAGATAAAGAGCAACCAGATAGCATAGTATCATGTCGAGCAAGAAAGTCATCCCTCTTTATGTCCATGCATCCACTACAATATACATCGTATATACAGTAATGGCCTCTAGGGCATACGTATAACTAATAATCTCCCACTTGCACTAGGGCCATCTGTTGTAGTATCTCATTCCCAACAATCAGCAGTGGTTGAATTATCTCATACTCAACCATCCCATAAAAGTCTCTCTTGGGAATAAGCCTTTGTGAGTGGATCCGCCGTGTTGTCTTCTGTGTCTACTCTCCAAAACCTAGATCTCCCTAGTGATCAACCATCTCTATGATCAGGTGATACTGCCTTAGGATATGTCTGGATCACTGATGACATGGGTTCCTTGGCCAAAACCATAACTCCATTGTCATACAATGGTAGGAACGAAGTTCATCGCATGAACTAGTGTACATCCAGACTACCTCTTTGGTAGCATCCTTGGTAGCAATGTATCCAGCCTTTACCGTCTAGCATGTCACGGTATCTAGCTTGGAACTCTTCAAATATACCGTCCCTCCACTGAGGGTAAAGACAATGCCTGTGACTGACATTTAGTCGACCTTATCACCTTGGAAGCTATCCAGTGATTCTCCCCAGGATCGATTGATACCATCTCACCACACCTAGTGAGAATCGTAACATCCACATAGATCTATCTATTAGATCCAAAATCCAGGATTTAGGAGGTATCGTGTTGATCCTATATGGAGAATCATTGTGATAAGAGAAGATTGACCGAGTGTAGCATAGGAAACTCCTTTCTTATCAAGAGTATGTCATCCACGTAAAATACTAGGATCACCGCCATACTTCCGACTACCCTTTTTGTATATACAAGGTTCATCTATCATTTTGAGGAAGTCAAACTCTTTGACTACCACATCAAAATAGATGTTCCAACTCCGCGATACCTGCTTTAACTCATAAAGCAACTTGCACACGTTTCTGCCGCTCCCACTGTCTACGAAGCCCTCTGGCTGTGTACTTATAGACCCTCTCTTCTAAATCACCATTTAGAAAAGCAGTCATGACACCCAACCGCCAGATATCGTAGTCATGGTATGTAGCAATGGCAAGTAGGATCCGGATGGACTTAAGTATAGCTTTGAAAGTCTCAACTTTTCCATGTACACCAAGTAATCTTCTCAAGATTTGCTTGCTTCTGATGGGGATTTAACCTTTCAGATAAAGCAACCAAAGTCCATACTTTGTTGGTGTATATGGATTCCATCTCAGATCGCTTAGCACCCAGCCATTCTTATAGAGTCTCCACTCCTGATGGCCTGGTCGTAACTAGTTGGGTCATCATCTCATAATGCAATCCTCACTCCCACTGTCATAGAGAAAACCGAAGTATCTCTCTGGTGGGTGAGGAACCCTAGCAGATCGGCGGAGAGGCTGAGGTTCGTTTGGAACTATTGAATCCTCTGGGTCTACCAAATCATCAGCTGTAGTTTGTATAGCTGGTACTCCTTCCAGTTCTACCTCATGACCAGTTATTTCTTCACAAGAAATTCCCTTTCTAAAAGGTGGTATGCTGAGAAACAAAACACATTTTGCTCATCAGTATGGTAGAAGATATTCCCTTGCGAATGCTTGGGATATCCAACAAACTTCCATAGAACTGACCTTGCCTTGAACTTGTCCATATTTTACTTTTGACATAGGCCGGACAACCCCAAATCTTAACTTACTTAAGAGATGGGCTCTTCCCATACCATATCTCATATGGAGTAGTAGGCACCTGATTTGGTTGGAACCCAATTCAATTGGTATGCAGCTTCTCAAGTGCATAACCCCCAAAAGGAAATAGAAAACTCAGTAGTACTCATCATAGAGCGCACCATAGCTAATAGGGTGTGATTGCTCCGCCCTGATTCACCGACGTGCTGTGGTGAATACGGAAGAGTAATGCTGAGAGAGAATCTCATTCTCCTTTAGAATAGTTCAGGAATTCCGTGCTCAAGTATTCTCCTCCCTGATCACATAAAAGGACATAATACTTATACCAGTTTTGGTTCTCTACTTCTGACATATATTCTTTGAATATCTCAAAAGGTTCAGACTTGAGTTTCAATAAGAACATATGTCCGAATCTTGAGAGATTATCAGTGGATGTAATGAAGTACAAAGAACCGGTCCTGGCATGTGCAGACAGGGGATCTACATACATCATCATATATCAATCCTAAGAGTTCACTAACTCTTTCTCCGTTTCCAATAAACGGATCTATGGTCATCTTATCTTTGTGACATGACTGGAATGTTCCACAAGATGTAAATTCAAACTGATTTAAATATGCATCTAAATGTAACTTAGCTAGTCGGGTCGCATTGATATGACCTAGTCTACAATGCCTCAATAAGGATTCGTTCATTTCTGAACTCTTCCTCTTGTGTATGTTGTGTACGTTAAGAACTTTGGTTTGATTTAGAACGTATATGCTTTTAGATAACTTGCTTGAACCGATCAACTCTTGATACAAGAAAATGTTCAAAATATTATCCAACAATACAAAATTATATCCTTCTTTACTAAATAAAGAGACTGATATGATATTGTATATTAGGTTCGGTATCTAATAACATTCGTTCAGAATCAATGTATTTTGGTAATACAGGGTGATAACTGCCAACATACTTGGCTGCAACACTTGCACCATTTTTTAACTCTTAAAACTCATCACCCTTTCTCAGTTCTCTACCTTTTAGTAGCCCCTGTAACAGATTACATATGTGGGATCCTGATCCAGTATCTCATACCCAGGACATAAAGGATACAGAGAAACAGTTCTCGGTAATGAACACACCTGAAGAAGATACATCATCATGCACTTTCTTTGTTTGGGCGGCACGAGAAATCTGGTAATCCCCAATTTCCTGCTCGGTCTTATAATAATTATAAGTTGGAGCGGGACCAACGTTCTCTAGCACAGTATAACAAGCAGGTTCGGTCAATACATCCTTATTATTATCTAGATTAAGGCGTGACATGGTCGCTACCTTGAGAGAGAGAGAGAAGAAAACACTCAGCGTATGCTCTTACAAGATTAGATTGGTTATTAATATATCTAATCAGGATGGCTCCCACTGTTTTAGTCAAATCTTCCTTCAAACCCTAAAAGGTAAGACTTGCCGGGATTAATTACTCCCTACAAGTTCGCCAATCTTTCGGCCAGGCCAGTGTCGGTACTTTGAGGGAGGTTCCCCGTGCTTTCGCACGACCTAAATGAGATAAACCACGTTTTTCCAGGGGCGTAACCCCGTTAACACCTTTCTAGACACCTACTTGATCGGCTAATTGTAATGTGTAAAACTCTCCGAGTAGTAACTCTTACTCGCAGTGGGTATCGGGATCCAACTATCTCATAGAAGGTATGCAATCTCATTGCAAATTTCAACACTTGAAATTCCCGATAATATTTTACCCCTAACCTCCTATGACCTTGACAAAGGCTAACAAACCATAGGATGCTAGTCAAGTTCAACCCGTCATTTCCTGATTAAATTAAACCCACCCGCACGACCCTTGACAAAGGCCAACAAGGTCGCACGACTATCCTAAATCAATCGCATCATATGCTTATACAGATAAGCAGTAATCAGCTACCGCACACTACGCCTTGACAATAGCCAACAAACGCAACACAAATACTAAATACTACTTATCTGAAATGATGGAGGGCTACGACAGGTTTTTAAGAAAACCCATTGCGTAATGAACTTGATATAGTTGTAGAATCGAGTGATTTTAAATGGAGTGTTTTTGAGGCTTTTACTAGTTTCGCTAAAGAAGTCACTCCCGGTGAACGGATCGTCGGCTCTTTCCTTATCCAATAAGGTGCAGGATATTTCACAAATACCACTATGCAAAGCAAAAACTATAGAAGCAATCAAAAGAAAAACCGAGTGTGTAACATCTGCTAGTTTCGCTAAAGAGGTCACTCCCGGTGAAAGAATCTCGGCTCTTCCTTAGCGAATAAGGTACTGGATATTCTACAAGGAATACCGCTATGCAAAGCAAGAACTACAGCTACCAGTTTTTAAAACAAGTTTCTACAACATCTTTAGGTTTCTTTTATTTCATTAATCTCATTAATGAAGTCCCATTTATTATGCTTCCCAAGCATCACATATAAAACTAAATCAACAATATATAATATATATCACATATATATAATATAAGCATTGGTCTAAAGCAGTAATATGATCTCATCACAGAACATTGCAGCAGAAGAACATATATGAAATATTGGATATACTAGGATTTTCGTGTTTTATATTAAGCCAGTATAAAACACGGATTCCACGGTCGCGGTGAATAGCCAAACCCACATCCCTAGACCCCTACGAGAACAGCAAGGAATCCTACTAATTCTAGAGTTAGAAGACCCGGTCTCGACTCCTCGAGATGGTCTCCCCCTGGACCCTTGAACCGGGTTACTTGTGCTCCCCACCTTGGGTCTATCCTAATGCGGAAAAGTAAATAATATACAATGGTGACGTTATCCTCAATCCGGAAGTGCCCCAATAAAAGAATATTACATACAATGAATTTTACATGAATGAAAATGAAAAACTCTCATCTCACATAAAACCCCCGGCTATTCAAAACACGATGATCTAATATAACAAATCACAGCAACACATTACATCACATGTCATCAACGTAAGTAAATATGCGTATCCCAATTGTCGTTGACATATAGCACCGAAACCGGCGATACACCACATATTAGACATACGGTTGCAGAAAAGAAAGTGAAAAACTACAACATTTGGAATCCGCAACCACCTTAGACATCACATGCTTGACCAAATGAATTCCTTAGACATCGCATGCCTCACAATTATAAACCCTGCATTTTAGTCTTGATACCGAAAACACTTTTCAACAACAAGTCGGGCAATTCAACAAGATTCCCGACATCCTGATCGATTACTCGTCGAAAACTTTAGTAGACGGCCGCACCCTCGATACCGTCGACGAAGTGCACTAAGGCGGAACACTGCTGCCGCGAGCACCCGAACGGATGCTTTTGGTGACGGGGTTCTCCTACAGTCATTTGGTCGGGGCTATAGGGCGTGGCTATCTATTAAGTTTACCCGGCGAGTATCCGCGTACGCTACATGATTGTGACGGACTTTTGATCACATCAAAATTCCATGGCAACCGATCAAATGAGAATAAATTGCTCGATTTACAACATTCAAATTAGTTATCTCATAGCTACTTGTGGATTCCAAATATTGTATCCCATCACATAATACCCGGACGACGATAAACTTTTCGATCGATTCATCAAAGTCCCACAATTTCCCAACAGCTCAACACTTGAGCACAGTTCAATAATACCCAGAATATGTCACGGTACCTATGCACCAGCCGTAGAAGGGCAAACCCAAGTCTCACTCATGTCGCTACGGAACTACGACAAACCCTAGGGTTCGATCACGGTTCCCCGATCCAAAAAGTTGAGTTATGGTTTCATTCTTCTAGAAGGTTCATAGGATCACTTGCATGTTTTTCCGAATACGTTAAACTTGGAAAAATAGTTTTTTGACATTCGATCGAACTCTTTAACTTCGTCTAGACAATATGCGAATTACCCGAAACAATGTTAAAAATACGAGTATGAAACACTCCGAATTGTTTATAATGTAAAATTACATCACGTGCAAAATTAGCAAAAACAAACAACACCTGAAACATCAAAACAAAGTCATTGGAACACAGACAAAAATTCGGGGGGGGGGGAGGGTAGAGGGGGGTGCTTCGATTTGGCCGAGATCACATAGGTGGTGGGTGGCCAAAATTTTTGGGAATGCCCTGAAATTTTGTGTGTGTTCATGATATATCCCATACATCACTCTGTACTTGTCTGAAATTTTTTTTTACAACATTTTAAGATCGACAGCAAGCAGGTTTTGGCGATGCAAGTTTCGGAGTATTTCGGTTTCGTAATTCTAACAAAATCCGTATAAATTTCTAGCATGGCTCTGATACCACTGAAGGGTTAACTAGCACGGCAGCAAGGTTTCAGGAGGCATCGTCCATACCAAATTCAAATTTTGCCATTCTAGATAACCCTAAACATAGATCGTTTACTAGAAATAATACGGAAAGTAATGCAAACAACTTTGCAAAAGAAGTGAGCAAGGAATACAACCTTTGTAGACCGGTCCTTCACTTCAATAGCTCCGTATAGTAGCCCGCTTCGCTGCGATCGTGAACTCCAGACTCTAGAGAGGCTCCCTTGAAGAAACGAACATGCTTGCTTCGAAGACTTCGAGGCCGAAGATGATCTACGTCGAGGAGACACTAACCCAAGCTATCTCTTCACTAATCATGAAATTAGTGAAGAAAACACCCTATACTAAATAGAAAGTAGTAGAGGATGATGAAGTAGGAATTTTGCTCCCATTAGAAATCATTTTCTCACAAGGTTTCATCACTTTGTCAAAATCAAGAGAGCTCATGAATGAGAAAGAACAAGAAGATGTTGTGATGAAAGAAAAGAATGAACTCATGAGGTTACAAATGCAACCATGGTCACAAAATATCATGCCTAACTCATGTAGAGAATAAACCATACACTATGGTTAAGGGTTGGATTAAATAAATATCCTAAACTTGACAAAAGAGTTGACTTTGTCAATGGTTATCCAAAAGCATTGGTCCAAGCTTAACCATAACAAACTTAAACTCTTTTGAATTATCTTAACATAAATAAAACCCTAACTTAACCCTAGCATAGTATAAGTCTCAACATCCATGTTGCATGTGAAACCTAGCATGTCACACTTATATATATGACATATATATTTTGTGCCAAAAAGAAATCAATATATATATCACATATATGTAAAGTTTAACAAATGTGAGAAAAGAAATCTTAAGTGGGCTAATACTAGTTAATGTAATGTAATATATCAAATAAATAATTATACATTAAATTATTAAATCAACCCTTGATTTAATAATTCGGCTATATCACATATAACCAACTAATATCAAATGCAACATCTTATTGAATCAACGCTTGATCCGATAATTCGGCTATATCACATATAACCAATCATGTCACACTTCACGAGAATAGAATGCGGTATCACATACTCGCATTAATCTCGGTCCCGCACATATAACATATGCACTCCTACTCCGTTTCGCTTAAGCCAGGAAAGCTCTGTGTAGGACTCTAAAGACTCATCAATACGCCGGCAGTAGGTGATGATCTTATCAAACACCCACAAGCCGCAAGCGGTCTGCTAAACATAACGGCCATCCGGGTATTGAGCGATCAGAAGATCAACAAGCAAGCCAGCTCGTACTCTTGTGAATCCACTCAGTAACATTACCGTACAGTCCGGTCTCTTCGTCTGATATGTCGCATATCACAGCTTGGGGGGGTGTAACATCACACCCCAATACCCTGATAAGTCATGCCGATGCAAGGTCTATAACGGTTCGAGAAACTATTGATAACACTTACCAGTAGATCTCAGCAACCCTGGCCAGGGATTTCCTGTTATGGCCAATCGAGCATAGCGCAACATCAACCCCCTATACCGGGAGAGACGAAACCCCTCCTATCGCTCATTGCCTCCATGTGACTCAGGACTGTACCCAAAAGCCACCGTTTTGCACGTTCTCTTAAACGTGGTAAGGTGGAAATCAAAGCACAGTGGGAATCACACAAGACTCTATGATGATCTCCGGTCTACAGAATAACCTGTACTAGTGTCACCAGAGAACTTCCATCTGACGTGAAGTACAATACCATCTGGGTGTTCTCGGCGAGTCCGTTCAGTATACCCAGTCTCCACTGAGCACCCGCATACCTTCTCTGATGTCAAACACCAATGGATATGTGATCATCCATTTCCCATCATATGGGTCGAGAAGCGTATACGCTAGTCTACTCTGGTATATCGATGCCTTGTCTCGATACACCCTCGACTAGGAACATTTGAAGGATGTACTTTACGACTACTCTGTCCCCACTAGTATGATCTGCATCATAGTCGTGGTTGTTAAGTTCTCATCCTAAGGGCATTATCAACATGTATTATAGAGACAATCAGTGTACATGTTAAGATAAAGAGCAACCAGATAGAATACTATCATGTCGAGCAAGAAAGTCAACCCTCTATATGTCCAAACATCCATTACAATATACATCGTATGTACAGTAATGGCCTCTAGGGCATACATATAACTAACAATCTACACAAATCCCGATTTAGTGCATCTGGTGTGCACAAAATCGCATCAAGCGCGCCAAGTGTGTGCAAGAATCTCAATCAAGTGCACATGGTGCACGAAAACATATATCGAATATCAAAATCGAAATCAGTATCTAAGAATGTATAAAATCAAAATTAAGTGCAATGGGTATGCACAAAACGAATATCAATACAACTGATACATAGAACACTAATCGAGTGCAATGAATATGCACGTAGGAAATACCAATCATAAAACAAAATCCTCAAGATACCATAATCCAAACAACAGAAATGTGAAATTCAAATCTCCAAATCGCAAATCATAACACAGACGTCGATGTGCTCCTTCTCCAATGTCGAAGGGTGTCGGTGCACCCATAGCTAGCAGAGCAAGATATCTCCTTGCATCCCGTTCATGGTCTGGAGCCTGGTGTTCTTTGGCTCTCGTCTCCTCGTAGTTGTATGAACGACGCTACAAACTGCTATACTCATATCTAGAATTCCCAAGTAATGTATCCCATCATATGATATCCGGACAACGTTAAACTTTTCGATCGATTCATCAAAGTCCCATAATTCCCCGAGAGCTCAACACTCGAGTACAGTTTAAAAATATCCAGTACATGCCACAGCACCTATGGACCAGCCGTAGAAGGGCAAACCCAAGCCTCACTAATGGCACCGCGGAACTGCCACAAAACCTAAGGTTCAAAGGCGTTCTCATGTTCATTATGTCGAGTTAGTGTTTCATTCTTCTAGAGGGTCCATAGAATTACCTGCATGTTCTTCCGAATACCTTAAACTTGGGAAAATGGGTTTCTTACATTCGTTCGAATCTTTTAATTTCGCCTAGACGACATGTGAATACCCTTCGTCTGCACGCTAAACAATGCCTCGGTCCTCAGGAATAAACGATACTCTAACGGTCATCACATTCTAACCGGTCTCTAGCAGTGGCCCGATCACCCGATGCAGGTATCAAACGCTCGCGTCCACGAGAAAACATAGTAAACGACATATCGAAACGCTCTTGCTGACCGCAACTCTAGCCGTATCTCTCTCTACCCGTGCAACCGTAGTAACAGAAACCACTTTCCGACATTGACGAAGATAGATCATAGGAACGAATAGAAATACGGTGCAAAGAAATGTACATCATAAGGCTTCTTGAGCGGAGTAGCGTATCATAAGTATGCCGCGGAACATACCTACGGTATGACACTCTACTTTAGTCACCTACTCCATCAACCAACGGTCATCCTACACGTGGAAGGTAAAATCTAACGCTCTGATACCAACTTTGTCATGACCCGAAGGTACAGAACGTGACCGGCACTTAAATTACGAAACGTCTAAAGGCGTAACGTAATCTAAGTAAGACGAAGTCCAAAAATGTTAACCATTTAAAATAAGAAGTGTAGAAAAACAAGTTTAAAAGCAACATCAAATTTTCTAAAAAATTTCGGCAGAGTCTGCTTTGTAAAAACTGGCCCCAAACGGGTACAAACAAGAATAATATACATAAGCAATAATAAAGGCATCCCCAAGTGGGAGTGTCACGACCCACCCCCAATACAGAGAGTATTGTCCGCTCGGGCCGAAGCCGCACGGTTTTGTCCGTTGGGGTGAACTGGACCCGACCAGGGGCCACATCCCAGGAGGTCACCCATCCCAGGACTTTCCTGGCCCGAGCACGCTTAACTATGGAGTTCTCAAACTCATATAGTGCCAGTTCACTTAAAAGGCGCCTCTGCATTGAAGAGAGGTATCATTCCATTTATAGTACAGATCTGACCTCTTTCGGATTGTATTCCGAAGATTCCCCATGTTCTACAGTGGGTCCCCATGCTTATCTGGTATAAATGGGTATACCAGATAATACCTGGGGTATTACATTCTCCCCCACTTAGAACAATAGTTCGTCCTCGAACCACAGACCTACTATTGAGGAACCAGTTCTGATACCATTCTGTCACGACCCACCCCCAATACAGAGAGTATTGTCCGCTCTGGCCGAAGCCGCACGGTTTTGTCCTTCGGGGTGAACTGGACCCGACCAGGGGCCACTTCCCAGGAGGTCACCCATCCCAGGACTTCCCTGGCCCGAGCATGCTTAACTACGGAGTTCTCAAACTCATATAGTGCCAGTTCACTTAAAAGGCGCCTCTGTATTGAAGAGAGGTATCATTCCATTTATAGTACAGATCTGACCTCTTTCGGAATGTATTCCGAAGATTCCCCATGTTCTACAGTGTGTCCCCATGCTTATCTGGTATAAATGGGTATACCAGATAATACCTGGGGTATTACAGGGAGCTAGCTCTTCGCCAATTGGCGGAAACAACCACAAGCAATATAATATACAACGCCGAAGGGCGAGGAACAAAACTCAGAAGAAAACCAAATCCACCAGAAAACCATAATAATAAAAGCGTGACTCTAAGGTCGAAAGAATAAACAACCGGTCTTCTAAATCTATTAAATAATGCAAGTCTGGTTGATGAAGCTTACTAGATACAACTGGAATAAATAAAAGTACAATGGCGGTCACGATACAAGTGAACCAACCTACCAAGCAATCACCTTGAATGAAATGGTGTGCCAGCAAGCCGTCAAGGAAACCTGTACATCTGAACCTGTACGAAAATTCGGCACAACGGGGGTGAGTTGCCAACTTATGAGTAGAAGATATCTGCGAGTAGAAATCGCATGCACGACGATCTCCTAGGTCATAATAATATACTTAAAATAACACTAGACATCTAGTAGTGACAGGGTAATAATCTATGCATAAGTGCAATACTCAGTGCTCGTATCAGTGTCACTAAACAGTAATAAGTCATATATCTGATGTATGAATGCATCATGAATGAGGAAATCCACCACGAAATCTGAAAAATCTGATATAAAGAAATCATCAGTGAAACTTGTATAATAAAACTGAAACATCATCAATGGAATCGACAGAAAGTCTGTGTCAAGCATCGACACAATATCTCAATATCTAATATCTAAATGTCTCAATATCTAAATGTCTCAATATCTCGGGCTCCGTCAGTCCGGATCGGCCCAAATCATCTAATCTCACCGGTATATCCGCCGTTGGGCCGATCATCGGTAGGTAGTCTTCAACAACCAGGCTCATCGTCATCCCCACAAAAACACTCTCGCCCCGGGATACCGTACCGGGCCCACCATGTACCCGAGACGGTTCCTCCACTCCTCGAATCGGGTCTCGAAATCCAACAGAAAACATGAAAACTCATGGTGGACGACCCATACATCACGAGAAAAGCGCAACTTCAATTTTAAAATGAGAGAGAGAGAGAGAGAAGTTATTATAAATTCTTGCGGTTTTCCCCCAAAATCCAGAAATCTTATGGAAATCTGAAATCCAAGAATCAAGAGTAAGTAAACAGTGGATATCGGCATAAATCCCCAGAATAGTACATGAATGAATATATGAATGCATGAAGTATCTATGTAACGAATGCAATCTATAAGTTAACACATGAGAGCAACCACACAAATATTATGTGCTAACTAGCCTTTAGCTGATTATATCAATGAGATAATATTTTCTAAAGTGTACGTGACATGCCAATTATCGATGATGATGTGTGTGAACCAGAAAATATGTGTACGTGGAACATGCGCGTCATCGGTAATGGTGCTGGTGTCCTAACAGATGGAATCATAACAGTGAAGGAAACATATGTATAAACATGCAGTGAAATGAGAATAACATGAATATAATAGAGAAGGAGTAATAACCGCAATACAGAAAAATATACATTTTTACTTAACGAGCCATACAGTTTTGGTGTTTGAAAAAGCACGAATCGTGGTTTTTAGAAAGATAGGGGCTACGGTGTTTTTGAGAAAAATACGTCCTTTGAAAAATCCGTAGTATCTCTCAGGTTGTTTTTAAAATAATGCGCACGATTCGCTAGTTTTGAAAATATGTATGACTCGAGCCTAAACTAACATCTACTTAACAAACTAAGGGACTAACTCAGGAACGGGTCGAAAGGTAAGAAAAATCCCCCTAAAGTCCGGGTCGATATCTCTAGTAGTCGGCGATCCAGCCTCAATAGCGTCACATACAAAGTAAGACTTCCTCAAGTCAAGAGTGTGGATAAATCAACATATATATACCTCGTACGATAAAATCCATCGTACGGCATCCTAAAATCAAGGTACGGGTCAACTATCAAATATATACATCATCACTCATTTGGTATCTTCATCAAACAATATCATGATCTGGTTACTGATCTAAAGTCTCATGCAATCCGATGTCTTCAACACATATTATCATATATGAATTCACATTGCCCAAGCGATCCATTATAAATATCATAACATATCTCGAATCATATCTCGATCATATATCAACTATCATATATATATCATCATTCACAAGGTATCATCGTCAAACTATAGCATGATCTGATTACTGATCTAAGTCTCAAAACATTCCAATGTCATCACACATTTATCGTATAGTATATATTTTCTTATAGCACAACGATCCGCTATAATACCATAACTCGATCACATATCAACTTTCTCACAGCATCATGCCCGATCATATTGACTCATCTCCAAGTATCATATAACATCCTCATCACCCGTGTATATGTATGTATATATATATACTTACTCACATACCAATACACACACACACACACACGAGAACAAGTTTGTATGTATGAGTGTGTGTCAACCTATACTCTAGGGTCTCGTGACTAAGAACTAAACTAAAAGCACTATCACCCAACTTACACAGTTTTCGATCCGTGGTCTCCTGAACCTTTCTTGCTCCGTATTCATATCTCGCAATAACATATCTATATATAACTATCTCAAGACCACGTCATATCCTACGAAGTTGCGGGGGTGCTATACGCCATCCACTCGACTTCCCCCATAGGTATACATCTACCCACCTAGTCCTTGTCTGCCGAAATCGATGCCGCCATCCTCTTCTTCATCGTTCGAAGTCCATGTGAAAGGTACCTATATGTAAACATATATAATATCGTAAACCGAAATCGCGGATAAAACCAAAACGACACACGAAAGGCACATAGGTTAAAACCTATGACCCGCTCATGCAAAAGAACCAAATAACCCTTGACATCGGCGTACAAACGCCAATTGACCGAGAAAAACCCAAACGTACCAATCATGATTTCACAACTCACTAATTATAATATGAAATAAATTTTAACTCGTCAAAACCTCAAAATAAATCAATTCGATTTATTTCCGAAAACCTAGAAAGCATCAAATAACCGTTTTAGTTCAAAACATGATATTTTAACAAAACTAGTGGCCATTATATTCACTAAATATCATAACTAAGTCATAAAAAACATTTCTATAATTTTATCTCATCAATTTTCATTAAACCCAAAATTCTAGTTTGCAAAATTATGCAATTTGGACAAATTAATTGCAACGAATTACAAATTAGCTTCTAGATTAGGTTTAGCATTACCTATCATGTTAAACTACATATTAAGACCATAATCTAATGATAAAAACCCTCACTTGAATTTTATCTCACCTATTTATATGATTTATAAAAATCTAGTTTGCAAATAGCTAAATTATAATAATTTAAATGTAACAATTAGTAAGTTGACAACTAGATTTCATTTTGTATACTCTAAATTGTTATACTACACTTTTAAAGCTTAACCAATTTATGAAAACCCTAACATGATTTAAAAACCTTTTCTTGAATTTTCAAAATTTGAAATTAAAACCTAATTAAGCATCATGATTAATTAAATTGAGGTAATTAAACATCAAGTAACAATTGGTTCAATATTATACCTAAAAAACACGAGATCAAACATCCAACTTGATCTCAAAAATGCTAACTTTTCTCCAAGATCTAGGCTTGTTTGGGAAAAGAATCATGGGTAAAGATTTAATTAGGAATTTGTAATCACTACTACAAATAAGGGTTACCCCTACGGATTTATCCGTAGGAGCAAACCACTGCCCCTACGGATATATCCGTAGGGACACGAAAATACCCTGTAGGTACAAACGCCGTAGGTGCAAGTCGAAACCTTGAACTTGCCCCTACGGACTAAAATGTGCCCCTACGGAGTTATGTGTAGGTCCAGTTTGCTCTACGGAATAGGCCGTAGGGGAAAAATATTTATTTTATTTACGGTTTTATAAAATAGATTAGGTGTACCTACGGACTTATCCGTAGGGCGAAGTAGTGGCCCCTACGGATAAGTGCGTAGCTATATATCCGTCGGGGCAAATATCAGGAATCCTGATATTTTTCCCCTACGAATAACTTTGTAGGGGCATTTGTTTGTCCCTACGGATATATCCGTAGGGGCAAGCTTAACCCTTGATACTGAGATCATAGGGAAAAATATCCGGTATCCTGATATTTTGCCCCTACGGATAAATCTGTAGGAACATAGTTTGGCCCTACGGATTAATCCGTAGGGGCAATGGTGGGCCCTACGATTAAATCCTTAGGTACACATTATAAGTTTTTTTTTTTAAAAAGGGTTGCATATTTTTTTCTCGCCCTGTGCACAATAATATATACATCGATCATATATAAAATTAATCATCATGCAGAACATATATCGCAATATTCATAATCACATCTCACGCATAATATATACAAAAGAAACCAAAAAGCAGAATATGATATCAATACAAACACGCAAACACCATCAATATCTATATCATCCAAAATGTTGTACAATATGTATCATATAAATACATACATGTTTAAAATATAAGAATCAAAAAGCTACGCTAGCTCGGACCAGCTCCACCTCTGATAAACGCCAGAATATGGCGCGCCCGCTCCTCGGTCAATAAATCATGCAATGCGGAGCGTGCGGGAGTCTGAGCGGGCTGTGGAGCTGGCGATGTGGTCTGCACAGCCGCCGTCGAGGTAGTGTCTTGCGGAGCCATGACTGTGGGAGTCTGAGCGGGCGGTGGAGCTATAGGAACTGTCTGCGGAACCGCAACGTTGTAGTGGCTTGCGGAGCTGCAGCCGAAGGAGATGCATGTGGAGGCTCGGCCGATGTACCCTGTCGCGTCTGGACCTAACGTGTGTAATAAGAGAGTAAGAACTGTGTATTATTCGAATTCGTATCATTATCAAGTTATTTCGAAACCCCATTTAGATATCTAGTTTGGAAAACCGTAGTTTATTTTAATTAGATATGTATGTATGATTAATCAAAGCTAAGTCTACAACCAAATAAGCTCAGGCTACGTACTAATATTGGATATGTTGATATCTATAATATGACATGATATTTTACTATTAAGTAGTATACATACCAGCATCTCCTTCAACTCCTGAACGATGGACATCAAGCTCTCCAGTTCCTGCTGGACAAGTCGCTCACTGGAGACGGAGGAAGTAACCGCCGGGGTGGAGTCCAACCTTATATGGGCCCTGGTAGGGCCCAGTCCCCGTCCTCTCTCCCAACCTCCGTGGTGCCCTCCGTGTGCGGCGTCCAGGACTGGGGTCAGCAGCATCGGATCGCTCTGTCAATCCTCGATGCCTCGGCCTGCTCAACCACCCGCTCCTACAACCACATTAACCAGTAAAATATAAGTATATCATTTAAATTTGAACCTTCCAAAACTAAAATTTCAAATAGGGGTTGAATAAATATTAACACTTATGCAATACTCCTGGGTAGCGACGTCGGGGTACGGAAGCTCGCCCGTGGCGGGATCTGTCGAGGTGCCGTGAACGGCAAGATATGCGGACAGCACGCTCGGTGTACCACCTTGCGCCAGGGTCTGAACTGTCTGCAATATTAGAAAATAACTCTTAATATTAGATATATTAAAAAATAACTCTTAATATTGCATTATATCACAAAGGCCGGTCTATTGTAATTTACCGATAACTCCATTGCTCGAGTAATATTCCTCGAGCCACCTGTATAAGTAGGGCGACCCCACTTCGCCGACTTCCTATTCTCTATATTTTGAGCGGCCTGTTTCTGCACAACACTTTCACATTTTGTTTTCTAATTAAGGAACGCAAAAAAATAAATTATATACTAAACAATGAATTACATTTAAAATACATACCTGTTTGCGTTGAGAGTCGAAATATTCGCACAGTAGAGGCCATGTCTCTACGTCGACTCTCGCAAAGGCCGAAGTAGATAGGAGGGCCGCTCTCTCTGCTTCGGGGGTCGCCATCCATAGGGAGTAGCAGTCGGCCTTCAACTTATTCCTGTTGTATCGGACCTTGGTCTGCATGTTCTTCATCAGGCCATTGTACAGGGCATGAAGGTCGAGCACCCTCCTAGGGTGATCAGGGTCGGGTACAGGCTGAAAATCGTAATCCAACTGAAAATACAAAAAAACATTGTTATTAGATTGAAAGTGTTAATAATAAATATATTGGATAAATCAAATAAAAATATATATTAATACCCGAGCCTGATCAAAAAAGAGAGCGAATGAGCGCCGGTGCTGGTCGCCCCACTCAACGTGAAGTGGATAGTTCTCCACGAGCCGGCTCTCATCCCCCAAATACAGGCCGAACCTCTCGGCATGAGGACTGGTATAGCGATAATCAAGGGTAAAAAAGAGGGGGAATGCTGCCTCCCCGCTAGCTCTGTCAGGACTCAGCCTATGGGACTGATTCGGGCCTCGAGTGCCCCTCTGGGGATGGGGAGGCACTGCGTCTGCAAGAAATATCAAGACAATCAATATTAAGACAAATTTGTATTAAGAAATCAAGGTTAAACGAAAATTGAAGTGTGATATATACCTCCGGTGACTAAAGCACGAGCCTGGGCCCGGGCAGCAGCACGAGCAGGACGATAGTTCCTCCGGTGAGGAACTGCCGGTGTCCCGGATGCGGACGCATCCGCTCCAACTAGAAAACAAACATTAACGCTAAATTTCCATGAAGTTCATATTTATTCTATAGAAGATATGTAAAATGAATAAATATTTTATATTTATTCATACTAACCTACAGACGATGCGGTGGGTACGGAAGTGGCAGGAGTGGCCCCTGTGTCAGATATGGACGCACCACCTATAATTAGACAATTAAAAATAGATTATATAAGTAATTCCAAAAAGAATGTGTAGATCAATAATATAACATTCTAAATCAATATGCATGCACTATAGGATATATAAACATACCCGCAGGTGCGGTGGTGTCACCACCTACAGCTAGACAATAAAAAAAATTACTATCTAAGTAAGAGCAAAAGGAATGCGTGTATATTTATGATATAGCATTCTAAATCAATATACATGCACTATATGATATATAAACATTGTAGGGTTCCTAGGCACGCTAATGAGGTCTCACAAGGCATCAACCATGCCAATTTCAAATTTTAGGGGTGCCGAGAAACCCTAGACTACGGATCGTTAACTAGATGTCTAGGCGAAAGATGCAACTAGTAAACTACTTTACTAAGAGAACGGAAATACAACCTTTGTAGATCCGGTCCTCCACCTCCATAGCTCCGCAATGAAGTCTCCTCGCTGTCCAAATGGAAACCCGGGCTCTAGCGTCGGCTTCATTGGAGAAATGGGCGGGCAAGGTCGTCGGCTTCGTGCCGAAGATGATCTATGTCGAGGCATCACTAGATCAAGCTCCCACTTCACCAAGTCATGAAACTTGTGAAGAGAACACCCTATACTACTTGGCAAGAGGTAGAGGATGAAGAAATAGGAGGTGGGTTCACTTTAGATTTGGATTTCTCACTCTTTTTCATCAATCACCATTGATGAAGTCAAGCTTTCTTCATTGAAGAAGATGAAGAAGAAGAAGAAAGAATATTATGATAAGTTATTTGCAAAATAGAAAATCAATGAATACTTATCATAATCCAACTCTAGTTAGGTGTAGAGAATTAACTAAGGTTAGGTTGCATGGTTAGGGTTAGAGAAAGAAACAAAATGGTCAACCATTTCAAAGCTTCATGAAGCTTCAAGGATAATCCAAAAATGGCCACCATTTTATTTCTTTCACAAATCAATGAATAAATAAAAGAATAAGTAAATGAAGCATAAGAAACTCTAACCATTGACGAACCATGGTTTAAACCATACACCAAACTATCATGTATCATCAAACATGATACATACAAGTGCACAAAACTATATCACATATACAATGTGCAAATGAAGTGAGAAAACCCATTTAAAGTGAACCAATACTAGTTAATGCAAAGTAATATATCAAATATATAATTATGCATTAAATCATTAAATCAACACTTGATTTAACGACCCGGTCATATCGCATATAACTGACTAATATTCAATGTATCGGCTTAACGAATCAATCCTTGATTCGATAACTAGGTTATATCGCATATAACCATTCGACACATTCATCGCGAGAATGAAATACGGTATCACATACACGCATTATTCTCGGTCCCGCACATATCTCATATGCGCTCCTATCTCGTTTCGCTTGAGCCAGGAAACCTCTGTGTAGGACTCTAAAGACTCGTCAATACGCCGGCAGCAGGTGATGATCATATCAAACACCCACAAGCCGCAAGCGGTCTGCTAAACGTAATGGCCACCCGGGTATTGAGCGATCAGAAGATCAACGAGCAAGCCAGCTCACACTCCTGTGAATCCAACCAGTAACACTTACCGTACAGTCCGGTCTGATCGTCTGATATGTCGCATATCTCGCCTAGGGGTGGTAAACGTCAGACCCCAATAGCTCGATAAGTTGTGTCGATATGAGGCCTATAACAGTTCGAGAAACTACTGGTAACACTTACCAATAAATCTCAGCAACCCTGGCCAGGGATTTCCGGCTATAGCCAATCGAACACAGCGCAACATCAACCCCCTATACCGGGAGAGACGAATCACCTCCTATCGCTCATTGCCTCCATGTGATTCGGGACTGTACCCAAAAACCACCGTTTTGCACGCCCTCTTGGACGTGGTAAGGTGGAAATTAAAGCACAGTGGGAACCACACAAGACTCTATGACGATCTCAGGTCAACAGACTACTCTGTACCAGTGTCACCAGAGAACTGCCATCTGACGTAAGGTATAATACCATCTGGGAGTTCTCGGCGAGTCCGTCCAGTGTACCCAGTCTCCACTGAGCACCCGTATATCATCTCCGATGTCAAACACCAATGGATATGGGATCATCCATCGCCCATCTGTATGGGTCGAGAAGGTATACGCTAGTCTACGCTGGTATATCGATGCCCCGTCTCGATATACCCTCGACTAGGGACCTTGAAGGATGTACTTATGGACTACCCTGTCCCCACTAGTATGATCCCCATCATAGTCCAGGTAGTCAAGTACACATCCTAAGGGCTTTACCAACATGTAACAGAGAGACAATCAATGTACACGTTAAGGTAAAGAGTAACCAGATAGCATACTATCATGTCGAGCAAAAAAGTCCTCCCTATATATGTCCCAGCATCCACTACAATATACATCCAATGTACAGTAATGGCCTCTAGGGCATACATATAACTAACAATCTCCCACTTGCACTAGGGCCATCTGATAGCAGTGGTTGTAGTATCTCATACTCAACCATCCCATAAAAGTCTCTCTCTGGGAATAGGCCTTCGCGAGTGGATTCGCCGTGTTGTCCTCTGAGTCTACTCTCCTATCCTCGATCCCCTGGAGATCAACCATCTCCATGATCAGGTGATACTGCCTTAGAATATATCTGGATCACTGATGGGACCTGCGTTCCTTGGCATAAGCCACAACTCCATTATCACACAATGGGAGGAACAAAGTTCATCTCATGAACTAATATACACCCAGACTGCCTCTTTGGTAGCATCTTAAGTAGCGATGTATCCAGCCTTTATCGTCTAGTATATCACGGTATCTAGCTTGGAACTCTTCCAACATACCGTCCCTCGATTGAGGGTAAAGACAATGCCTGTGACTGACACTCAGTCGTCTTTATCACCCTGGAACCTTTCCAGTGATTCTCCCCAGGATCGATTGATACCAACTCACTACAGCTAGTGAGTATTCTAACATCCATTTAGATCTATCTCATAGATCCAAAACCCAGGATTTAGTAGGTATCACTTTGATCCTATGTGGAGAATCATTGTGATAAGCGGAGATTGATCGAGCGTAGCATAGGAAACTCTTTCCCTATCAAGAGTATGTCATCCACGTACTCTACGAGGATAACCACCATACTCCCTACTACCTTTTTGTATATACAAGGTTCATCTACCATTTTGATGATGTCGAACTCTTTGACTACTTCATCAATACAGACGTTCCAACTCCGCGATGCCTGCTTTATCCTATAAAGCATCTTGTACACGTTTCCGCTGCTCCCACTGTTTACGAAGTCCTCTGGCTGTGTACTTATAGACGTTCTCTTCCAAAACATCATTTAGAAAAGCAGTCATGATACCCAACCACCAGATATCGTAGTCATGGTATGTAGCCGTGGCAAGTAAGATCTGGATGGACTTAAGCATAGTTCTTTAGAAAAAGTTTCATCATGATCCAAACCTGGTCAATGATGCAAACCTTTAACAAGTCTAGCTTTGAAAGTCTCAACTTTTCCATCTACACCAAGTAATCTTCTCAAGATAAACTTGCTCCTGATAGGGATTTAACCCTTCAGATATAGCAACCAAAGTCCATACTTTGTTGGTGTATGAGGATTCCATCTCAGTTCACTAAGCATCCAGTCATTCTTATAAAGTCCCACTCCTGATGGCCAGCTCGAAACTAGTTGGGTCATCATCTTATGATGCAATCCTCGCTCCCACTGTCATAGAGAAACCGAAATATCTCTCAGGTGGGTGAGGAACCCTACTAGATCGGCGGAGAGGCCGAGGTTCGTTGGAATCTACTGAATCCTTTGGTTCTTTCAAATCATCTGCTGTAGTTTGTATTGCTGGAACCTTTCCAGTTCTACATAACTGACCTTGCCTCGAGCTTGTCCGGATTATGCTTTTAGACATAGCCCGGACAACCCCAAATCTTAACCAACTTAAGATATGGGCTCTTCCCTTATCATATCAAATATGAAGTGGTAGGCAACTGATTTGATTTGAACCCTATTCAATAGGTATGCAGCTTCTCAAGTGCATAACTCCCAAAAAGGAAATAGGTAACTCAGTAGTACTCATCATAGAGCACACCTTATCATATAGGGTGTGATTGCTCCACCCCGATATACCATCGTGCTATGGTCTATACGGAGGAGTAATGCTGAGAGAGAATCTCATTCTCCTTTAGAATAGACCAGGTTTTCCGTGCTCAAGTATTCTCCTCCTCGATCACATCAAAGGACATAATACTTATACCCGTATTGGTTCTCTACTTCTAACTTATATTCTGTGAATATCTCAAAAGGTTCAGACTTTTGTTTCAACAGGAACATATGTCTAAATCTTGAGAGATTATCAGAGAACGTAATGAAGTATAAAGAACCGGTCCTGGCATGTGTAGACAGGGGACCTTACATACATCAACATGTATCAATCCCAAGAGTTCACTAACTTTTTCTCTGTTTCCATTAAACAGAGCTCTGGTCATCTTATCTTTGTGACATGACTGGTAAGTTTCACAAGATGTAAATTCAAACTGATTTAAATATGCATCTACATGTAACTTCAGCTAGTCGGGTCGCATTGATATGACCTAGTCTACAAAGCCTCAAAAAGGATTCGTTCATTTCTGAACTCTTCCTCTTGTGTGTGTTCCGTATACTAAGAACTGTAGTTTGATTTAGAACATTAATGCTTTTAGATAACGTGCCTGAACCGATCAACTTTTGATATAGGAAATGTTCAAAACATTATCCAACAATACAAAATTTTATCGTTTCTTTACTGATAAAGAGACAGATATGATTTTGCATAACAGGTTCGGTATCTAATAACATTCGTTCAGAATCAATGTATTGGTAATACAGGGTGACAGTGACCAACAGACTCGGCTGCAACACTTGCCCCGTTTTCTGTCTCATGAAACCTATCACCCGTTCTCAGTTCTCTACCTTTCTGTAGCCCTATGTAACAGATTACATATCTGGGATCCTGATCTGGTATCACATACCCAGGACGTAGAGGATACAGAGAAACAGTTCTTTGTAATGAACACACCCGAAGATGATGCATCAGCATGCACTCTCTTCGTTTGGGCGGCACGGGAAATCTGGTATTCCCTAATTTCCTGCTCTGTCTTATAACATTTATAAGTTGGAGCGGGACCAACGTTCCCCAGCTCAGTATAACAAGCGGGTTCGGTCAAAAATCCGTATTATTATCTTGATTAAGGCGTGACATGGTTGCTACCAGGAGAGAGAGAGAAGAAAACACTCAGCGTGCGCTCTTACAAGAATAGATTGGTTATTATTTCATCTAATCAGGATGGCTCCCACTGCTTTTTATCAAATCTTCCTTCAAACCCTAAAAGGAAAGACTAGCCGGGATTAATTACACACTACAAGTTCGCCAATCTTTCAGCCAGGCCTGTGTCGGTACTTTGAGGGAGGTCCCCCGTGCTTTCGCACGAACCTAATTAATGTAATCCTCGTTTTCCCAGAGGCGTAACCCCGTGGACACCTTTCTAGACACCTACTTAATCGGCTAATTGTAATGTGTAAGACTCTCCCAGGAGTAACAATTACTCGCAGCGGGTATCGGGATCCAACTATCTCATAGAAAGTATGCAATCTCATTGCAAATTTTAACCCTTGAAATTCCCGATAATATTTTGCCCCTAGCAGCTATATGACCTTAACATAGTCAACAAATCATAAGTGCTAGTCAAGTTCAACCCGTCATTTCCCGATTGAATTAAACCCACCCGCACGACCCTTAACATAGTCAACAAAGTCGCACGACTACCCTAATCCAATCACATCATATGCTTATGCAGATAAGCACTAATTAGCTACCGCACACTACGCCTTAACATAGTCAACAAACGTAGCACGAATACTAACTAGTACTTATCTGAAATGACGGAGGGCTACGACAGGTTTTTCTGAAAACCTATTGCGTAATGAACTTGATATCGTTGTAGAATCAAATGATTTTAAAATGGAGTGCTTTTGAGGATTTTCCAGTTTTGCTAAAGGAGTCACTCCCGGTGAAGGGATCGTCGGTCCTTTCCTCGTCGAATGAGGTGCTGGATATATCATATATATCTCTGTGCAAAGCAAAAACTCTTAAAAGCAATCAAAAGACAAACCGAGTGTGTAGCATCTGCCAGTTATTGCTAAAGGAGTCACTCCCGGTGAAGGGATCTCGGTCCTTTCCTCATCGAATAAGGTGCAGGATATATCATATATACCGCTGTGCAAAGCAAGAACTGTAGCTACCTGTTTTATTTTGAAATTCGATTCTACAACATCTTTAGGTTTCTTTTCTTTCATTAATCACATTAATGAAGTCTCATCATTTAAGTACCTAAACATCACAGATAAATATCAAGTCGAGCAATTCAACAAGATTCCCGACATCCTGATCGAATGCTCGTCGCAAACTTCAGTAGACGGCCGCACCCCCGATACCGTCGACGAAGTGCACCAAGGCGGAACACCGCTGCCTCGAGCACCCGAACGGACGCTTTAGGCGACGGGGTTCTCCTACAGTCACTTGGTTGGGGCTATGGAGTGAGGCTGTCTATTAAGTTTACCCGGCGAGTATCCGCGTACGCTACGTGATTGCGACGGACTTTTGATCACATCAAAATTCCGTGGCAACCGATCAAGTGAGACTAAACTACTAGATTTATAACATTCATTCAGTTATCTCATAACTTCTTGTGAATTCCAATTATTGTATCACATTCCGAATAAATAGAAAATATTAAACTTTCCGATCGAACATTCAAACACCCAAGTTTTCCCGAAACTGCTCGACACATGAAACAAGTTCAAAGACATTCACTTCGTGCCTCAGTACCAACGGTCCAGCCGTAGAAGGGTCAAGCCAACGCCTCACATATGGCACGCCGTACTGCCCCAAACCCGAAGGTTCAAAGGGCAGTTCAAGAGGGTCACATAATCGAGTTAAGGTTTGTTGTCTTCTAGAGGGACCATCGCGTTACTTGCACTACTTAAAACGTCTTTAAACAATGGAAAAATCCAACACTTGGAATTTTTCCGGCAGGGAAAAGATTGGGTATTTATATCCGGTCGAACTTTTTAACATATTCTAAAATTATCCGGAAAGCCACATAGACAAAATCTGATAATCCGATCGAATCTTTGATTCCCAAAACAACCCAGAATATTCAACTCTTGAATAAATATTAAAAATTCCCAGAAAATCCAGCACTATAAAAGAGGAATTACTGTGCAAAAATGGTTGGCTGATGAGACATATTGGCCGCGGAACAGCCACAGAAGCCATGCTTCTGCCGCGGTTCCGCCGCGCTTTGGAGGAATCATGAGTACGGGCTCCACAGTAATTCTTCAAATTCCCTGCTTATTTTTCTGCATATTTTTAATATCGAAAAATCCCCGAAATTGAAAAATGTACAGAGAGCATTATTTGGGTTAGGGTTTCGGTTCGTTCGGATTTCAAACGTCGTCTAGACTTCGCCTAAGGCTCTTGCTAGGCTCTGATACCACTGTAGGGTTCCTAGGCACGCTAATGTGGTCTCACAAGGCATCAACCATGCCAATTTCAAATTTTAGGGGTGCCGAGAAACCCTAGACTACGGATCGTTAACTAGATGTCTAGGCGAAAGATGCAACTAGTAAACTATTTTACTAAGAGAACGAAAATACAACCTTTGTAGATCCGGTCCTCCACCTCCATAGCTCCGCAATGAAGTCTCCTCGCTGTCCAAATGGAAACCCGGGCTCTAGCGTCGGCTTCATCGGAGAAATAGGCGGGCAAGGTCGTCGGCTTCGTGCTGAAGATGATCTACGTCGAGGCATCACTAGATCAAGCTCCCACTTCACCAAGTCATGAAACTTATGAAGAGAACACCCTATACTACTTGGCAAGAGGTAGAGGATGAAGAAATAGGAGGTGGGTTCACTTTAGATTTGGATTTCTCACTCTTTTCCATCAATCACCATTGATGAAGTCAAGCTTTCTTCATTGAAGAAGATGAAGAAGAAGAAGAAAGAATATTATGATAAGTTATTTGCAAAATAGAAAATCAATGAATACTTATCATAATCCAACTCCAGTTAGGTGTAGAGAATTAACTAAGGTTAGGTTGTATGGTTAGGGTTAGAGAAAGAAACAAAATGGTCAACCATTTCAAAGCTTCATGAAGCTTCAAGGATAATCCAAAAATGGCCACCATTTTATTTCTTTCACAAATCAATGAATAAATAAAAGAATAAGTAAATGAAGCATAAGAAACTCTAACCATTGACCAACCATGGTTTAAACCGTACACCAAACTATCATGTATCATCAAACATCATACATACAAGTGCACAAAACTATATCACATATACAATGTGCAAATGAAGTGAGAAAACCCATTTAAAGTGAACCAATACTAGTTAATACAAAGTAATATATCAAATATATAATTATGCATTAAATCATTAAATCAACACTTGATTTAACGACCCGGTCATATCGCATATAACTGACTAATATTCAATGTATCGGCTTATCGAATCAATCCTTGATTCGATAACTAGGTTATATCGCATATAACCATTCGACACATTCATCGCGAGAATGAAATACGGTATCACATACACGCATTATTCTCGGTCCCGCACATATCTCATATGCGTTCCTATTTCGTTTCGCTTGAGCCAGGAAACCTCTGTGTAGGACTCTAAAGACTCGTCAATACGCCGGCAGCAGGTGATGATCATATCAAACACCCACAAGCCGCAAGCGGTCTGCTAAACGTAACGGCCACCGGGGTATTGAGCGATCAGAAGATCGACGAGCAAGCCCACTCACACTCCTGTGAATCCAACCAGTAACACTTACCGTACAGTCCGGTCTGATCGTCTGATATGTCGCATATCTCGCCTAGGGGTGGTAAACGTCAGACCCCAATAGCTCGATAAGTCGTGTCGATATGAGGCCTATAACAGTTCGAGAAACTACTGGTAACACTTACCAGTAAATCTCAGCAACCCTGGCCAGGGATTTCCAGTTATAGCCAATCGAACACAGTGCAACATCAACCCCCTATACCGGGAGAGACGAATCCCCTCCTATCGCTCATTGCCTCCATGTGATTCGGGACTGTACCCAAAAACCACCGTTTTGCACGCCCTCTTGGACGTGGTAAGGTGGAAATCAAAGCACAGTGGGAACCACACAAGACTCTATGACGATCTCGGGTCAACAGACTACTCTGTACCAGTGTCACCAGAGAACTGCCATCTGACGTAAGGTATAATACCATCTGGGAGTTCTCGGCGAGTCCGTCCAGTGTACCCAGTCTCCACTGAGCACCCGTATATCATCTCCGATGTCAAACACCAATGGATATGGGATCATCCATCGCCCATCTGTATGGGTCGAGAAGGTATACGCTAGTCTACGTTGGTATATCGATGCCCCGTCTCGATATACCCTCGACTAGGGACCTTGAAGGATGTACTTATGGACTACCCTGTCCCCACTAGTATGATCCGCATCATAGTCCAGGTAGTCAAGTACACATCCTAAGGGCTTTACCAACATGTAACAGAGAGACAATCAATGTACACGTTAAGGTAAAGAGTAACCAGATAGCATACTATCATGTCGAGCAAGAAAGTCCTCCCTATATATGTCCCAGCAACCACTACAATATACATCCAATGTACAGTAATGGCCTATAGGGCATACATATAACTAACAAACATACCTGGAGGAGCGGGAGTGGCCTCTGTTCCTGATGTGGACGCAACACCAACAACTAGACAATCAAACATTGACAATATAAGTAATTTTGATATGAACAGGCATGCGTATCTATAATATTACATTCAAAATGGATATGTGTGCAATATAACTGGAGGTGTGTCAAAGTCTACACGAAAGGAGGCATCTGAAGGGGTCTCCGATCTGGGTGCAAAACCGGCCTTCTGAAGCTCCCTACGCAGCTCTCCGGGCGACAGAACCGCTCTGCCTCTGCCTCTGCAGGTGCTGCGGCTGGTGCTCCTCCCGCCCCTCGCTGCTCCCGTCATCGTCATCAAATCTAGATAAACGGTTCATGGACGCATTAGACAATCATTACAAGTATTGACTATATATGTATAGATCGTAAAATGTGAAGTAATAATATAACATTACTGATAAACTTTTTAGTTTCATGGGCGCATTATACATATCTACTTGGATTTCATCATCGATGTCATTTCTAACACGCTTAACTTCATGATTGGCTGAAGACAACCTGTTCTTCGAAACAGACGGTCGGAGCACTCTAAGCCTTCTCTCTTCTTCATCCTCATCACTGTCCTCGAATTCCGGGACATCGTAGATATCCTTGGGTTTCCAACGGCATACAACACTCCATCCCGGATGCTTCAAACACTGTGAGTAGTATACTTGGAACGCTTGGTTCGGAAAGATAAACGGATCTTCCTGACCATAATATCGAAGTGTGTTCACACTAGTAAATCCATATTCATCTTTCCAAGTCCCAAGATTGCTTCTCCACTTATCCGTATCGGTTCGCGTATCGTACCAAGTACACTGGAATATATAAAAGGGTTATGATCGTCCGGGATAGTGGATGCCGAGTATACAATTTAAGTACCCATAATAAATCACACCGTCCGATCCTACCGTCGCAATCCTACTATTCTGAGTGGTTCTAGATGTTTCTATATCCTTAACTTCGAATTTGTATCCAAGGACACCAAATCCTTTATAATATGCAACCTCTATACTAGGAAATTGAGCTAAACATCTTGAATCACTCTCAAATGATGCAGACAAGTTCGGATCGTGGATCTAACAAAACAAATTTTACGACAAATACAAAACGATATAAGTTTAGATTAAAACTGATAGCAATAAAATGTTATTCGAATAACTTACATGATCTGTGACCCAATCACAAAAATTATCCTGATGATATTTTTCCAATCGTTCTTCGTTCCAATCAGGTTGCTTCTCACGTACCTCGTTAAAATGAATTCTGTTTTCGACAAATAATGGTGACATTAATATTATATCATTTCATACACACACAAACAAAAATATAACAATAAATCCAAAAAAAACTTACTCTCTAATCTGTTCAAGACATGCGCAATGAAGCAAGATAAACCGGTATATCTTGTTGATAAACATAGTGTCTACCCTCTTATAATCGGCTTTACCATATGGCCCGTCTTGAATTCTTCCAGGCCGGTTAAGTCTCGTCTCATTGTTCTCGTCCAGATAGCGGGAACAAAATGCGGTTGCTTCATCAAGAAGATAACCTTGCATGATAGAACCCTTTGGTCGATTTTTATTGCGGATATACTTTTTAAGAGTGTAGTGGTACCTAAAGAAAATATGTTGAATAAATAAATACGGGCATACAAGACAAAAATAATTTTAAAAATTGCGCGAAACGAAAAATTACACGTACCTCTCGACGGGATACATCCTTCGATATTGTACTGGTCCGGCTAACTTAGCCTCAGTTGCAAGATGAACCGTCAAGTATATTATGATATCAAAGAATGACGGTGGGAAAATACACTCAAACTTGCAAAATATCAACGCAATAGAATTTTCTAGTTTATACAGCGTCACAACCTCCAGTGTTTTAGCACACAACTCTCTGAAAAAACAACATAGGTCGTTGATTACTAGACCAACCGATTCGGGGAGAGAAGTCCTGAGGGCTAATGGAAGAAGGTGCTCCACGATAACATGGTGATCATGACTTTTCAGCCCATCGATCTTGCCATTCATAATTTTTATTTTCTTGCTGAGTGATCCTGAGAAACCTGTGGGAACTTTCAAATCATGCAACACCTGCAGGAATCTTTTCTTCTCCGGTTGTGACATATGATAAGCGGCATTGGGAAGTACAAACTTGCATGGTTTACCCACTACTGGTCTAGGGTGCAATTCACTTCTTATTCCCCACTCCTGTAGATCCATCCGAGCATTCAGATTGTCTTTCGATTTCCCGTCTTTACAAAGAAGCAAGTTGAGTATGTGCTCTGATACTCCCTTCTCTATATGCATGACGTCCACACAATGATGCACTAAATTTGTTGACCAGGACGGAAGCTCGAAGAAAATGCTTAACTTGTTCCAAAATGGTGGTTTGACCTGTTTCGTCGGATCCATCCCGAAGGTCACATTATTGTAACCATCCCATTGAGCAGTTACGTCCTCTCTGGACAAAGGGGATGGAGGTCCAAGAAGCTCCTGATGACCATCAAAGTGAACAGCGTTTAACCTATAGGGGTGGTCTGGAGGCAGGAAACGTTGATGGCCGCAATAACAAACCTTCCTGGTAAAATTCAAGAATTTCGATGTTGTGTGTTGATGGCAATGAGGACATGCTTTGTGACCATGTACGGACCAACCTGATAGCATTCCATACGCAGGAAAGTCATTAATTGTCCACATTAAAACCGCACGCAGTATGAAGGTTGTACTTGTGTTTGCATCGTATGTCTCTATACCATCAATGAACAAAGATTTTATCTCCTCGATCAAAGGTCAGAGATAGACGTCGATATTGTTTCCCGGTGAGTTTGGTCCGTCGATAAGAAGAGCCATCATAAAGTATGATTGGTCCATAGCCAACCAAGACGACAGATAATAAATTATCATTACAATGGGCCATGTGCTGTGACTTCCATCCATATAGTTGAAGGGCAGAAGCCATCGCTAGCCAGTCCGAGCCGGACATTACGAGGATCGCTACTGAATATTGCGTCCCGCCTATCGAAATCCTTCCATGCCGGTGAATCTCTTGGATGGCTCATTTTTCCATCTTCACTTGGAGGAGCACGGTGATGCCAAATCATTGCCTCGCCTGTTTTCTTGCACCTGAATAGCCTCTGTAGCCTCTGTGTTATGGGAAAGTATCGTGCTATCTTGACAGGTTTATCATACTTCTTATCAGAATCTTTCGGCTTATACCTGGCCTCTCCGCGTGTTGGACACTCTTTCAAATCTGAATTCTCTTTCCGGTACAACACGCAATTTTTAGGACATGCTTGAATCTTCTCGCACTTTAGACCCAAATCAGACATCATCTTCTGGGCTTCGTACCAGCTGTCGGGCACGTTATTTCCTAGGGGCATAGAATCTTTCAAGAACGAAAGAATCATTGTGAATGACTTGTTGCTCCATCAGTTTAGGCACTTAATCTGGAAAAGTTGGACGAACCATGAGAGGGTGGAATACTTTGCATTCTCATAAATTGGTTTTCTAGCATCATTCATGAAATTTTCATATTTATCCGCACGCGGTCCTTGACCGGAAGGAATGTCATATTCGGTACGAATAGATTAACCTAGGGCAGCCTCTACCATATCCTCCATTTCTTTTGATGGAAATAAATTACCGTCTTCTCCTTCTGCCGCATTACCGTCTTCTCCTTCTTCTCCTGCCGCATTATCGTGATCTACTTCTTCTTCTGCCGCATTACTATGTTCTTCTCCTTCCCCGTGATATTTCCATGTTGTATAATGTCTAGTAAACCCTTATTTTACAATATGAAGCTCTGCCAATTCTACCTTCTGCCAGTATATATTGCCACATCTATCGCACGGGCAGAGAATCTTCTCTATTATGATCTTATTATGTGCGCATGCAAATTCAATAAAAGCAGCAACTCCTGCGACAAACTTAGGTTGCATACGTTGTTGCCAATCCACATACATCCAGTCCTTAACTCTGACGCACTCATAGACCATGTTAGACTATATAACATATAAATTGTAGGTTATGGTGACTATATTGAGAAATCTAAGAACGGGATAGTTAGTGACAAAGGAGAAAATCCGTGTATATGCTTTGTGTATGCGTTTGTCGTTGAAAAGGATAAATTATCGAATGTATGTTAACTGATAGACGGGGAGTAAGTGGCGCTTTTAGTTTCATATATGTGTATCGATGAGAATACGAAGGTTTCATATTATCATCGAGTACCATATATTGGTTTTAACTTGAACATCTTAAATCATTCTCTAATGATGCGTTTGTTGTGTATTGTTGTTGTATGTGTGTGTTCCGGCTGTCGAGGGTAAGGATTCTATCCCATTAAGAATGTATAGAGCGAACACCCATTCGTTTGTGTTTTCAACCGTTTCGAGTAAATTTCGGCAGCACCTCCCCGCTGTTCTCCGAGTACACTGTAATAGAATAGATAATCATTTCAAAGATGTGAAACAACGTTGAAATGAACATCTAATCTACCTTTGTACACGTGGAACCAGCGGAAAGGTACCGACAAAATATCTAGAAACGGATGAAAACACAAGTGAATGAAGTTGTTTGCTTTATACATTCCTAACTTGTCCACACGGGACAAATCTATCGGTTATCATACGATTGAATCTTCTCGTCGCATAGACTATACGATGGTTGTTAGTTTCGAGCTATACCGTCCGATATTTAACAACCTTTGTATAGTTCTATGTGTTAGGTTTACCTAGCACCTCATGAAGGGTTTGGAAGCATCACATGTACCAAAGATTAAATTTTTAGGGTGCTAAGTAAGCATACAAAGAATCATCACTAGAATTTTAGGGTTTCAAAAACAACACATCATCACAAGTAGGTAAAGCTAGGATTTTGATAGTACAACCTTTGTAGCTCCCTACGCTAGACTCCTTGTTTACTTGGGGTTTGGAAAAGGTCCGCTTGAACTCCTCTAGGTCCACGATGATCCACCCGGAGTCCGCTTTGTCCAAGCTTGCAACTTCACAAGATCAAGAAAGAAAATAGACGCTAACACTCTCCACTAATGGGCAAGACTACTGTAGAATGGTGTTGTGGTTCTTTTTCTCACTTCAAAATCCTATTTTGTTGAGTATTTTGCTCACTTGAGAGATCTAGAGAGCAAAAGAGCAAGGAAGAAGAAGATGATGGCTTTTGAAGAACAAGAGAAAATGATATTGTCTTATGAAAAATAGAAAATATATGCATATATATTTTCCACTCTTCATCTCAAACCATGGTTAAATAATAAAGATATTGTTGAATTTGAGTTAAAACACAAATGGAAAGTTAATCCATGGTTAAAAGGTAGGTGAGCATGGTTAGTTGAAGAAGAGTGTAGAATCTAAACCATGAATTATTCTTTCATTTTTCTTTTTGTTTTAACACAAATAGAAATAATAATCCATATATATAACCAAGGTGTGAGTCTTAAATTGCCACCATTTTCTATGTATATACAACCATGAAGAATGATGTATGTATGTATGTGTGCATGCACATCTATATATCCATGAACAAGAATGAATGCATACATGCATGCATACATCCAAAATACAAGAAAGGATTTCTAGTGAGAAACTAATGGTTAAATGATAAATCAACACTTGATTTAGCAATCCGGCCATATCACATACGACCCAAGCAAAAGCAAGCCGCCCGATTAATATACGGTATCTTATAGGCGCATTTCAACCGGGTCCATACGCATATCGCATACGCGCACCACAACGTTTCGCCTGGACTTGGTAACTCCTTTATGGGACTCTAAGACTCGTCAATACGCCGGCAGTGGATGATGATCATATCAAGCACCCCCAAGCCGCAAGCGATCAGCTAAACGTAACGGCTACCCGGGTATTGAACGATCAGAAGAAAACAAGCGAACCTGCTACAACTCCCGTCGAGCCAACCGGCAACACTACCGTACAGTCCGGTCTCTTCATCAGATATGCTGCATATCGAGCCTAGGGATGGTCACGTCGACCCCAATAACTCAATAAGTCATGCCGGTGAATGGTCTATAACAGATCGAGAAACTACTGATAACACTTATCAGTAAATCTCAGCAGCCCTGGCCTGGGACTTACTGATATAACCAGTCGAGCACAGCACAGCATCAACTCCCAATACCGGGAGAGACGAAACCCCTCCTATCGCTCATCGCCTTCGTGTGTCTCGGGACTGTACCCAACGGCCACCTGTTTGCACGACTCGGTAGAGCCATGGTAGGGTGGTAATCAAAGTACAGTGGGAGAACACACAAGACTCTATGATGATCTCGGGTCTACAGACTAACCTGCACCAGTGCCACCTGAGAACTGCTATCAGACGATAGATATAATTCCATATAGGAGTTCTCAGCGAGTCCGTCCAGTGTACCCAGTCATCACTGAGCACCCGTATACGATCTCGATGTCAAATATCGATGAATATGGGAACATTCATCACCCATCATATGGGTCTAGTATCTATACGCTAGTCTACTCTGGTATATCGATACCCCATCTTGATACACCTACGACTAGGAACATTCCAGGATATGCTTATAAACTACAGATGTCCCACTAGTATGATCTCTATCATAATCACTGTAGTCAAGCCAATATCATCAGGGCTTTATCAACATGTGTGAATGAATAAAAGCATGATCAAATCAACATGTCAGATAAAGAAGAACCAGATAGCATACTATCATGTCGAGCAAGAATGTACACTGAATATATATATATATATATATATATATATACATATACAAATACATCAACTATCATATAATGACCTCTAGGGCATACATATATCCAACAATCTCCCACTTGCACTACGGCCAGTTATTGGCGTATCTCATACCCAACATCTTAAAAAGTCGCTCATGCTGCGGCTGAGGGAGGGCCTTGGTGAGTGGATCCGCTGCGTTATTCTTTGTGTCTACTCTCTTAATCTCGATCTCGCGGCGATCTACAATCTCCCGAATCAAATGAAAGCGCCTCAGGATGTGTCTGGACAGTTGATGGGACCTGGGCTCCTTGGCTAACGCCATAGCCACATTATTATCACAATACAATGGTATTGGATCAATAATGGTTGGAACTACTCCTAGCACTGAGCTGAACTTTCTCATCCAGACGGCTTCCTTGGCGGCATCATTCGCAGCAATGTACTCAGCCTCCATCGTAGAGTCTGCAACGATATCCTGTTTGGAACTCTTCCAACTTACCGTCCCTCCATTGAGGGTAAATACAAACCCAGAGATAGATTTGCTGTCGTCCCTATCGCTCTGGAAGCTCGAATCGGTAAAGGATTCCATTTGGAGATCTCCATTACCATACACCAAGAACAATTCTTTAGTCCTTCGCAAGTACTTAAGAATGTTCTTCACAGCTATCTAGTGATTCTCCCCTGGGTTGGACTGATACCTGCTTACAACACTAAGTGCATAAGCTATATCTGGGCGTGTACATAACATCGCATACATTATAGATCCTACTGTCGAAGCCTAGCGTATAATGCTCATGCGAGCTCTCTCTTCATCGGTCTTTGGACAAGAATCCTTGTAGAGAGTGACTCCATGGCAAGCGGGTAAGGCACCTCGCTTGGAGTCTTCCATACTAAACCTTTTTAGGATGGTGTTGATGTACCTTGTTTGGGATAATCCCAATAACTTTTTGGATCTATCCCTATAGATCCTTATGCCCAGGATGTATGTGGCATCACCCAGGTCCTTCATGGAGAACCTTAGTGATAAGAAAGATTTGACCGACTGTAGCATAGGAATATCATTTCCTATCAGAAGAATGTCATCCACGTACAATACGAGGAATGTGACAGCTCTTCCTACATCCTTCTTATAAACACAAGGATCATCTGGATTTTTGATGAAATCAAACTCTTTGATAACATGATCGAAAGAGATGTTCCAACTCCGTGATGCCTGCTTTAACCCATATATGGATTTAAGCAATCTACATGCTTTCCCGGTGCCCCCACTGTTAATGAAGCCCTCTGGCTGATCTATATAAACGCATTCTTCTAAATCTCCATTTAGAAATGCTGTTTTAACGTCCATCTGCCAGATTTCATAGTCGTAGTGAGCAGCAATAGCAAGTAGGATCCGAATGGATTTAAGCATGCTACGGGCGAAAAAGTTTCGTCATAGTCCAAACCTGGTCTTTGACGAAAACCCTTCGCCACAAGTCTTGCCTTATAGGTCTCTACCTGCCCATCTACACCAATCTTTCATTTAAAGATCCATTTGCATCCCGCAGGTTTTACCCCAGGGGCTACAACGTCCAAAGTCCAAACTTTGTTGGTGTACATAGAGTCCATTTCGGATCTCATGGCATCCAGCCACTTCACAGAGTCACCACTCGTGATAGCTTGCCGAAAACTGGTAGGGTCATCATCCTCCATGATGCAGTCTTCTCTGTCACCATCAATGAGGAAACCGTAGTACCTCTCCGGTGGGCGAGAAGTCCTACCAGACCTACGGAGTGTTAGTTATATGTATGCCCTAGAGGCCATTACTGTACATACGATGTATATTGTAGTGGATGCTGGGACATATATAGGGAGGACTTTCTTGCTCGACATGATAGTATGCTATCTGGTTGCTCTTTACCTTAACGTGTATACCGATTGTCTCTCTGTTACATGTTGGTAAAGCCCTTAGGATCTGTACTTGACTACCTGGACTGTGATGCGGATCATACTAGTGGGGACATGGTAGTCTATAAGTACATCCTTCAAAGTCCCTAGTCGTGGGTGTATCGAGACGGGACATCGATATACCAGAGTAGACTAGCGTATACCTTCTCGACCCATAGAGATGGGCGATGGATGATCCCATATCCATTGGTGTTTGACATCAGAGATGATATACGGGTGCTCAGTAGAGACTGGGTACACTGGACGGACTCGCCGAGAACTCCCAGATGGTATTATACCTCACGTCAGATGGCAGTTCTCTGGTGACACTGGTACAGAGTAGTCTGTTGACCCGAGATCGTCATAGAGTCTTGTGTGGTTCCCACTGTGCTTTGATTTCCATGTTACAACGTCCAAGAGGGCGTGCAAAACGGTGGTTTTTGGGTACAGTCCCGAGTCACATGGAGGCAATGAGCGATAGGAGGGGATTCGTCTCTCCCGGTATAGGGGGTTGATGTTGCGCTGTGTTCGATTGGCTATAACAAGAAATCCCTGGCCAGGGTTGCTGAGATTTACTGGTAAGTGTTACCAGTAGTTTCTCGAATTGTTATAGACCTCATATCGACACGACTTATCGAGCTATTGGGGTCTGACCTTTACCACCCCTAGGCGAGATATGCGACATATCAGACGATCAGACCGGACTGTACGGTAGTGTTACTGGTCGGATTCACTGGAGTGTGAGCGGGCTTGCTCATCGATCTTCAGATCGCTCAATACCCGGGTGGCCGTTACGTTTAGCAGACCGCTTGCGGCTTGTGGGTGTTTGATATGATCATCGCCTGCTGCCGGCGTATTGACGAGTCTTTAGAGTCCTACACAGAGGTTTCCTGGCTCAAGCGAAACGAAATAGGAGCGCATATGAGATATGTGCGGGACCGAGAATAATGCGTGTATGTGATACCGTATTCCATTCTCGCGATGAATGTATCGAATGGTTGTATGCGATATAACCTAGTTATCGATTCAAGCGTTGATTCGATAAGCCGATACATTGTATACTAGTCGATTGTGTGCGACATGACCAGATCATTGAATCAAGTGTTGATTTAATGATTTAATGTATAATTATATATTTGATATATTACTTTGCATTAACTAGTAATGGTTGACTTTAAATGGATTTTCTCACTTGGTCTGTGCAAGTTGTATATGTGATATACTTTTATGCACATGATTGTATCATGTTTGATGATGCATATTAACTTGGTTAAGTGTAAAGATTAAACCATGGTTTACTTAATGATTAGGGTTTTGATTATCTTATTCATTTATTTATATATATTCATTTTGGAAATTATTTAAGGATGGTGGCTTATTTTGTTTTATGTTGAAGTTTCTTGAAACTTTGATCAAGTCAACCATTCTTATCTCTTCCTGAACCCTAACCATCATATCTAACCATGGTCCATTCTCTACACTAAACTAAGGTTAATATTATGATAAGAATGGATTTTATTTTCTATTTGAGATTATTCTTATCATAACAATATTCATCTTCTTCATCTTCTTCTTCATTGAAGAAGCTTGCTTCATCAATGGTGATTGATGAAAACAAGTGAGAAATCCAATTCTAAAGTCTACCCACTTCCTATTTCTTCATCCTCTACCTCTTGCCAAGTAGTAGAGTGTGTTTTCTTCACAAGTTTCTTGACTTGGTGAAGTCGGAGCTTGATTTAGCGATGCCTCGACGTAGATCATCTTCGGCACGTCGTCGATGACCTAGCCCGCTTCTTCTCCGATGAAGCCGACGCAAGAGCCCGGATTTCGGATTTGTACAGCGGAGATGACTTCTTCATGGAGCTATGAAGGTGGACAAACGGATCTACAAAGGTTGTATATCCGTATCCCTTAGTTAACTGTTAACCAGATTTCTTTTTCGCCTAGTTTTCTAGCAAACGATCCGTAGTCGGGTCTCTCGGCACCTAGAATTTTTGAAATTGGCATGGTTGATGCCTTGTGAGACCTCACTAGTGTGCCTAGGAACCCTACAGTGGTATCAGAGCCTAGCTAGAGCCTTAGGCAATGTGTAGACGGAGTTAGAAGTCCGATCGACCCGAAACCCCGACTTTAAAATGCTCTCTGGACATTTTTGTAAAATGTGGATTTTTGCAAATTAAAAATATGCAGAAAAATAAGCAGGTAAATCTAAGAATTACGATGCAAAAATTACCTAATGATCTTTCTAAAGTGCGGCGGAACCGCGGCATTAGCGTGCTAATGCGGCCCTTCCACGGCCCTTTTGTCTTATCTGCCATTGAATTTTGCACAGTAACTCCTATTTTTCAGTGCTGGTTTTCCTGGGAATTTTTAATATGCAGTATAGAGTTGAGCATTTTTGGGTTGTATTGGGAATCAAAGATTCGATCGGGGTTTCAAATTTTGTCTATGTGACTTTCCGGATAAATTTTAGAATATGTTAAAAAGTTCGACCGGATATAAATACCCAATTTTTCCCCTGTCGGGAAATTTCCAAATGTTGGATTTTTCCGTAGTTTAACGACGTTCTAAGTAGTGCAAGTAACGCGATGGTCCCTCTAGAAGACAACAAACCTTAACTCGATTATGTGACCGTCTTGAACTACCCTTTGAACCTTCGGGTTTGGGGCAGTACGGCGTGCCACATGTGAGGCGTTGGCTTGACCCTTCTACGGCTGGACCGTTGGTACTGAGGCACGAACTGAATGTTTTTAGACTTGTTTCATGTGTTGATCTGTATCGGGAAAACTTGGGTGTTCGATTGTTCGATCGGAAAGTTTAACATTTTCTATTTATCCGGAATGTGATACAATAATTGGAATTCACAAGAAGTTATGAGATAACTGAATGAATGTTATAAACATAGCAGTATAGTCTCACTTGATCGGTTGCCACGGAATTTTGATGTGATTAAAAGTCCGTCGCAATCACGTAGCGTACGCGGATACTCGCCGGGTAAACTTAATAGACAGCCTCACTCCATAGCCCCGACCAAGTGACTGTAGGAGAACCCCGTCGTCGAAAGCATCCGTTCGGGTGCTCGCGGTAGCGGTGTTCCGCCTTGGTGCACTTCGTCGCCGGTATCGGGGGTGCGGCCGTCTACTGAAGTTTGCGACGAGCATTCGATCAGTTTTTCGGGAATCTTGTTGAATTACCCGACTTGATATTGAAAAGTGTTTTCGATAATGAGACTAAAATGCGGAGTTTGTAATTGTTAGGCATGCGATGTCTAAGTAATTCATTTGGTCAGGCATGCGATGTCTGAGGTGGTTGCGGATTCCAACTGTTGTAGTTTTACACTTTCTTTTCTGTGACCGTAAGTGTAATATGTGATATCGCCGGTTTCGTTGCTATATGTCAACGAAAATTGGGATGCGCATATTTACTTACGTTGATGACATGTGATGTTATGTGTTGCTGGATATGTTATATTGGATCGTCGTGTTTGAATAGTCGGGGGTTTTTATGTGAGATGAGTGTTTTTCATTTTCATTCATGTAAAAACTTGTATGTAATATTCTTTTATTGGGGCGCTTCCAGGTTGCGGAAGTTGTCACCGTTTGTATATTATTTACTTTTCCGCACTAGGATAGACCCAAGGAGGAGGGCACAAGTAACCGGGTTCTGGAGTCCAGTGGGAGACCAACTCGAGGAGTCGAGTCCGGGTCTCCTAACTCTAGAATTGGTAGGGTTGCTTGCCGCTCTCGTAGGGGTCTAGGGGTGTGGGTTTGGCTATTCATCACGACCGTGGAATCCGTGTTTTATACTGGCTCGTATTAAAAACACGGACGTCCTAGTATATCCAATATTTCATATGATTCTTCTGCTGCGATATCTGTGATGTGATCATGTGATGTTCTGTGATAGATACAGTATATAGTATGTATGATATATTATATAGGCGTTACTTATGTTTTACACCCGCGCTAGCCCTGCCCTGCTCTGCCGTTAGTTACCTAACCTAACGGTGCACGAGAGGACATCGAGGCGAATGCGGATGGCATAAGTGTACGTCGTATTTATCTGTGATGTTTAGATATTTAAATGATGGGACTTCATTAATGTGATTAATGAATTAAAAGAAACCTAAGATGTTGTAGAATCGAATTTCAAAATAAAACAGGTAGCTACAGTTCTTGCTTTGCACAGCGGTATATGTGATATATCCTGCACCTTATTCGATGAGGAAAGGACCGAGATCCCTTCACCGGGAGTGACTCCTTTAGCAATAACTGGCAGATGCTACACACTCGGTTTGTCTTTTGATTGCTTCAAGTGTTTTTGCTTTGCACAGTGATATATATGATATATCCCGCACCTCATTCGACGAGGAAAGGACCGACGATCCCTTCACCGGGAGTGACTCCTTTAGCAAAACTGGAAAAGCCTCAAAAGCACTCCATTTTAAAATCATTTGATTCTACAACGATATCAAGTTCATTACGCAATAGGTTTTCAGAAAAACCTGTCGTAGCCCTCCGTCATTTCAGATACGTACTAGTTAGTATTCGTGCTGCGGTTGTTTGGCCTCCGTCAAGGCGTAGTGTACGGTAGCTAACTAGTGCTTATCTGCTAGCATATGATGTGATTGGATTAGGGTATTCGTACGGCGTTGTTTGGCCTCCGTCAAGGGTCGTGCGGGTGGGTTTAATTCAATCAGGAAATGACAGGTTGAACTTGACTCGCGGACTATGGGTTGTTTGGCCTCCGTCAAGGTCATAGCGAGCTAGGGGCAAAATATTATCGGGAATTTCAAGTGTTGAAATTTACAATGAGATTGCATACCTTCTATGAGATAGTTGGATCCCGATACCCGCTGCGAGTAAGAGTTACTCCTGGGAGAGTTTTATACATTACAATTAGCCGATCAAGTAGGTGTCTAGAAAGGTGTTAACGAGGTTACGCCTCTGGGAAAACGAGGTTTACATTAATTAGGTTCGTGCGAAAGCACGGGGGTCCTCCCTCAAAGTACCGACACTGGCCTGGCTGAAAGATTGGCGAACTTGTAGTGTGTAATTAATCCCGGCTAGTCTTTCCTTTTAGGGTTTGAAGGAAGATTTGATAAAAAGTAGTGGGAGCCATCCTGATTTGATAAAATAAAAACCAATCTATTCTTGCAAGAGCGCACGCTGAGTGTTTTCTTCTCTCTCTCTCCTGGTAGCGACCATATCACGCCTTAATCAAGTTAATAATACGGATTATTGACCGAACCCGCTTGTTATACTGAGCTGGGGAACGTTGGTCCCGCTCCAACTTATAATTGTTATAAGACAGAGCAGGAAATTGGGGAATACCAGATTTCCCGTGCCGCCCAAACGAAGAGAGTGCATGCTGATGCATCATCTTCGGGTGTGTTCATTACAAAGAACTGTTTCTCTGTATCCTCTACGTCCTGGGTATGTGATACCAGATCAGGATCCCACATATGTAATCTGTTACATAGGGCTACGGAAAGGTAGAGAACTGAGAATGGGTGATAAGTTTCATGAGGCAGAAAACGGGGCAAGAGTTGCATCCAAGTCTGTCGGTCACTGTCACCCTGTATTACAATACATTGATTCTGAACGAATGTTATTAGATACCGAACCTGATATGCAAAATCATATCAGTCTCTTTATTAGTAAAGAAATGATATAATTTTGTGTTGTTGGATAATGTTTTGTACATTTCCTATATCAAAAGTTGATCGGTTCAGGCACGTTATCTAAAAGCATTGATGTTCTAAATCAAACTACAGTTCTTAGTATACAGAACACACACAAGAGGTAGAGTTCAGAAATGAACGGATTCTTCTCGAGGTATTGTAGACTAGGTCAGATCAATGTGACCCGACTAGCTAGAGTTACATAAAGATGCATATTTAAAATTAGTTTGAACTTACATCTTGTGAAACTCGCCAGTCATGTCACAAAGATAAGATGACCATAGCTCCGTTTACTGGAAACAGAGAAAGAGTTATTAAACTCTTGGGATGATACATGTTGATGTATGTAGGTCCCCTGTCTACACATGCCAGGACTGGTTCTTTATACTTCATTACGTTCTCTGATAATCTCTCAAGATTCAGACCTATGTTCCTGTTGAAACACAAGTCCGAACCTTTTGAGATATTCACAGAATATAAGCGAGAAGTAGAGAACCAAAATACGGGTATAAGTATTATGTCCTATGATGAGATCAGGGAGGAGAATACTTGAGCACGAAAATCCTGGATTATTTTAAAGGAGAATGAGATTCTCTCTCAGCATTACTCCTCTGTATACACCATAGCACGATGGTATATCAGGGCGGAGCGGATACACCCTATTTGATATGGTGTGCTCTATGATGAGTAATACTGTGTTACCTTTTTCCTTTTGGGAGTTATGCACTTGAGAAGTTGCATACCTATTGAATAGGGTTCAAATCAAATCGGTTGCCTACCACTTCATATGTGATATGGAAAGGGAAGAGCCCATATCTTAAGTTGGTTAAGATTTGGGGTTGTCCGGCCTATGTCTAAAACCATAATCCGGACAAGTTCGAGGCAAGGTCTGTTATGTAGAACTGGAATAGTTCCAGCTATACAAGCTACAGCAGATGATTTGGTACAACCAAAGGATTCAGTAGATACCAACGAACCTCAGCCTCTCCGCCGATCTAGTAGGGTTCCTCACCCACCTGAGAGATACTTCGGTTTCTCTATGACAGTGGGAGCGAGGACTGCATCATGAGATGATGACCCTACTAGTTTCGAGCTGGCCATCAGGAGTAAGACTCTATAAGAATGGCTGGATGCTTAGTGATCTGAGATGGAATCCTTATACACCGACAAAGTATGGACTTTAGTTGCTATATCTGAAGGGTTAAATCCCCATCAGGAGCAAGTATATCTTGAGAAGATTACTTGGTGTACATGGAAAAGTTGAGACTTTCAAAGCTAGACTTGTTAAAGGTTTTCGTCATCGACCAGGCGTGGATTATGATGAAACCTTTTCAAGTGACTATGCTTAAGTCCATCCAAATCCTACTTGCCACGGCTACATACCATGACTACGATATGTGGCGGTTGGGTGCCATGACTGCTTTTCTAAATGATGTTTTAGAAGAGAGCGTCTATAAGTACACAGCCAGAGGGCTTCGTAGACAGTGGGAGCAGCAGAAACGTGTGCAAGATGCTTTATAAGATAAAGCAGGCATCGCGGAGTTGGAACATCTGTTTTGATGAAATAGTCAAAGAGTTTGACATCATCAAAATGGTAGATGAACCTTGTATATACAAAAAGGTAGTAGGGAGTATGGTGGTGATCCTTATAGAGTACGTGGATAACATACTCTTGATAGGGAAGGAGTTTCCTATGCTATGCTCGATCAATCTCCGATTATCACAATGATTCTCCACATAGGATCAAAATGATACCTCCTAAATCCTGGATTTTGGATCTATGAGATAGATCTAATTGGATGTTAGGATTCTCGCTAGTTGTAGTGAGATTGTATCAATCGATCCTGGGGGGAATCAATGGAAGTGTTCCAGGGTGATAAAGACGACTGAATGTCAGTCGCAGGCTTTGTCTTTACCCTCAGTAAAGGGACGGTATGTTGGAAAAGTTCCAAGCTAGATACCGTGACATACTAGACGATAAAGGCATGATACATCGCTACTTAAGATGCTACCAAAGAGGCTGTTTGGGTGTATATTGGTTCATGAGATGAACTATGTTCCTACCATTGTGAGACAATGGAGTTGTGGCTTATGCCAAGGAACGCCCGTCCCATCAGTGATCCAGACATATTCTAAGGCAGTATCACCTGATCATGGAGATAGTTGATCTCCAGGGAGATCGAGGTTTGGAGAGTAGACTCAGAGGACAACACGGCGGATCCACTCACGAAGGCCTGTTCCCAGAGAGAGACTTTTATGGGATGGTTGAGTATGAGATACTACAACCACTGCTACAGATGGCCCTAGTGCAAGTGGGAGATTGTTAGTTATATGTATGCCCTAGAGGCCATTACTGTACATAGGATGTATATTGTAGTGGATGCTAGGACATATATAGGGAGGACTTTCTTGCTCGACATGATAGTATGCTATCTGGTTGCTCTTTACCTTAACGTGTATACCGATTGTCTCTCTGTTACATGTTGGTAAAGCCCTTAGGATCTGTACTTGACTACCTGGACTGTGATGCGGATCATACTAGTGGGGACATGGTAGTCTATAAGTACATCCTTCAAAGTACCTAGTCGTGGGTGTATCGAGACGGGGCATCGATATACCAGAGTAGACTAGCGTATAACTTCTCGACCCATAGAGATGGGCGATGGATGATCCCATATCCATTGGTGTTTGACATCAGAGATGATATACGGGTGCTCAGTAGAGACTGGGTACACTGGACGGACTCGCCGAGAACTCCCAGATGGTATTATACCTCACGTCAGATGGCAGTTCTCTGGTGACACTGGTACAGAGTTGTCTGTTGACCCGAGATCGTCATAGAGTCTTGTGTGGTTCCCACTTTGCTTTGATTTCCATGTTACCACGTCCAAGAGGGCGTGCAAAACGGTGGTTTTTGGGTACAGTCCCGAGTCACATGGAGGCAATGAGCGATAGGAGGGGATTCGTCTCTCCCGGTATAGGGGGTTGATGTTGCGCTGTGTTCGATTGGCTATAACAGGAAATCCCTGGCCAGGGTTGCTGAGATTTACTGGTAAGTGTTACCAGTAGTTTCTCGAATTGTTATAGACCTCATATCGACACGACTTATCGAGCTATTGGGGTCTGACGTTTACCACCCCTAGGCGAGATATGCGACATATCAGACGATCAGACCGGACTGTACGGTAGTGTTACTGGTCGGTTTCACTGGAGTGTGAACGGGCTTGCTCATCGATCTTCAGATCGCTCAATACCCGGGTGGCCGTTACGTTTAGCAGACCGCTTGCGGCTTGTGGGTGTTTGATATGATCATCGCCTGCTGCCGGCGTATTGACGAGTCTTTAGAGTCCTACACAGAGGTTTCCTGGCTCAAGCGAAATGAAATAGGAGCGCATATGAGATATGTGCGGGACCGAGAATAATGCGTGTATGTGATACCGTATTCCATTCTCGCGATGAATGTATCGAATGGTTGTATGCGATATAACCTAGTTATCGATTCAAGCGTTGATTCGATAAGCCGATACATTGTATACTAGTCGGTTGTGTGCGACATGACCGGATCATTGAATCAAGTGTTGATTTAATGATTTAATGTATAATTATATATTTGATATATTACTTTGCATTAACTAGTAATGGTTCACTTTAAATGGATTTTCTCACTTAGTCTGTGCAAGTTGTATATGTGATATACTTTTATGCACATGATTGTATCATGTTTGATGATGCATATTAACTTGGTTAAGTGTAAAGATTAAACCATGGTTTACTTAATGATTAGGGTTTTGATTATCTTATTCATTTATTTATATATATTCATTTTGGAAATTATTTAAGGATGGTGGCTTATTTTGTTTTATGTTGAAGTTTCTTGAAACTTTGATCAAGTCAACCATTCTTATCTCTTCCTTAACCCTAACCATCATATCTAACCATGGTCCATTCTCTACACTAAACTAAGGTTAATATTATGATAAGAATGGATTTTATTTTCTATTTGAGATTATTCTTATCATAACAATATTCATCTTCTTCATCTTCTTCTTCATTGAAGAAGCTTGCTTCATCAATGGTGATTGATGAAAACAAGTGAGAAATCCAATTCTAAAGTCTACCCACTTCCTATTTCTTCATCCTCTACCTCTTGCCAAGTAGTAGAGTGTGTTTTCTTCACAAGTTTCTTGACTTGGTGAAGTCGGAGCTTGATTTAGCGATGCCTCGACGTAGATCATCTTCGGCACGTCGTCGATGACCTAGCCCGCTTCTTCTCCGATGAAGCCGACGCAAGAGCCCGGATTTCGGATTTGTACAGCGGAGATGACTTCTTCATGGAGCTATGGAGGTAGACAAACGGATCTACAAAGGTTGTATATCCGTATCCCTTAGTTAACTGTTAACTAGATTTCCTTTTCGCCTAGTTTTCTAGCAAACGATCCGTAGTCGGGTCTCTCGGCACCTAGAATTTTTGAAATTGGCATGGTTGATGCCTTGTGAGACCTCACTAGTGTGCCTAGGAACCCTACACGGAGTGGCCGAGGTTCCTTAGTTTCTATTGCAACAGCCGGTTCAACCAAGTCGTCATTTGTAGTTTGTGTCTCTAGAACCTCTTCTAGATCCACCATCTTGCCATCATCTTTATCTGTGAAAAACGCTTTTTCTAAGAATGTGGCATGTAGAGAAACAAACACCTTTTGTTCCTTCTTGTGGTAGAATAGATATCCATAAGAGTTCCTTGGATATCCCATAAAGTTACACATGATTGACTGTGTCTCGAGTTTGTCCGGATTCTGCTTTTTAACATAGGCCGGGGAACCCCAAATCTTAATTCTCTTAAGAGATGGTCTCTTCCCATGCCATATCTCATATAGGGTGGTAGATACGGTTTTGGTTGGAACCTTGTTCAAAAGAAACGCTGCAGTCTCCAATGCATGCCCCCAAAATGAGACAGGTAACTCAGCGTCACTCATCATGGACCGGGCCATATCTAATAGGGTCCTATTCCGTCGTTCAGACACACCATTGTGCTGTGGTGTGTAAGGAGGAGTGAGCTGAGAGAGAATCCCATTCTCTTTTAGGAAGTTTGCAAATTCTGTACTGAGGTATTCCCCACCTCGATCTGATCGAAGCATCTTGATACTCAAGCCGGTTTGCTTTTCTACTTCTTGTTTATATTCAATGAATTTCTCGAAAGCTTCGGATTTGTGCTTTAATAAAAATACATGACCGAATCTTGAGAAATCGTCAGTGAAAGTAATGAAGTAAGAAAAACCGCCTCTAGCTTGTGTAGACATTGGCCCACATACATCATTATGTTTGAGTCCTAAGAGCTCGGTAGCTCTTTCTCCGTGTCCGGTCAACGGAGTTTTGGTCATTTTACCCTTGATACAAGACTGGCAAGTCGCATAAGATTTATATTCAAAAGGGTTTAAATATCCATCTTTGTGTAACTTGTTTAGTCTTGTTTCGTTAATATGACCGAGTCTACAGTGCCAAAGAAAAACTTCATTTATTTTTGAAAGTTTTCTTTTCTTCGTGTGTTGTATACTGAAATCTGTGTGTTGATTTAGGACGTATATCCCGTAATTAAGTGTACCATACCCAACCAACATTTGATTCAGGTGAATGTTCATAACATTGTTCTGCAATACAAAATTATATCCTTCATTGTCTAACAAAGAAACGGATATTATATTACAAAGCATACTTGGTACAAAATAGCATGGGTTCAAAACCAATATACACCCAGATGGAAACCCCAAGGATACTCTCCCACTGCGACTGTATGTACATTGGAACCACTTCCAACGCGGAGAGTATGGTCACCAGTCTTCAAAACCTTGCTATTTCTCAGCCCCTGCATAGAATTGCAAATGTGAGAACCTGAACCGGTATCTAATACCCAGGAAGCATAGTTTATTGAAAAACAGTTTTCTTTCACAAACACACCTGAAGCGGAAGCATCCCCATGGTTCTTCTTGAGATTTAAGTACTCCGTACAGTTGCGCTTCTAATGTCCTGCTTTGTGGCAATGAAAACATCCACCTTTCCCCGAGTCTCTAGCTTTGGACTTTTCCTTTCCCTTCACCTTTTTAACTCCACTCTTAGGATTGGTTGGCTTCTTCTTTTTCTTCCCTTTGGCCTTAGCCTTTGGGCGAGAAGAGGAAGATTGTCCAACAGTCATAACGGGAGTTTTCACTGATTTCAGTGTGCTCTCTGCACTCCTTAACATATTAAGGAGTTCAGGTAGTTCCCTCTCCATGTTGTGCATGTTGAAGTTAACTATGAACTGAGCAAAGGTGGAGGGGAGGGACTGCAGAATAATATCCGTATATTGTTCATTGTCCATCGTCCATACAAGGTCCTCAAGCTCTTCTATTAGCGCTATCATCTTCAGAACATGGTCTCCTACTGATGTGCCAGGGGCCATATGCATTTGAAACAATTTCTTTGATGCTTTGTATCGTAATATGCGGGATTGCTCTTCATACAACTCCTTTGTATGGAGGAATATGGTTTGAATGTCCATATTCTCGTGCTGCTTTTGATGTGTATTGTCCATCGATGCAAGCGCGAGGCATTTGGCCGTGGCACAGTCAGCGTCCCATGTCTTGCGGACTTCAATGTCCGCAACTAAGGATTTTGGACCTGGGGTGGGCGGGGCTGATGCCGTGAGGACATATGATACTTTATCATAAGTCAAGGCTATTTTCAGATTCCTTAGCCAGTCTTTATAATTGGTCATATTCAATTTGTTTTTATCTAGTAGAAGCTTGAGTCCAGTCATTGGTATCTGCCATTAAGAGAGAGAAAAGAATACACTCAGCTAAAGCTCTTGCAAAGATCAGATTGGTTATTATCTTGTCTAATCGATGTCTCCCACTGCTTTAATCAAGTTTTTCTTTCAAACCTTAAAAAGAAAACTAGCCAGGATTAATTACAGTCTACAACTTCGCTAACCGTTCAGCCAGTCCAGTGTCGGTACTTGAGGGAGGTTCCCCGTGCTTTCGCACGGACCTAATTAAAGTAAACCTCGTTTTCCCAGAGGCGTAGCCCCGTTAACACCTTTCTAGACACCTAATGAGTTAGCTAATTGTAAACTGCAAAACTCTCCTTGGAGCAACTATTGCCCACAGTGGGATCGGGATCCAACCATCATATGGAAGGTATGCAATCTCATTGCAAATCTCAACACTTTGAAATTCCCGATATAATTTTTACCCCTAGTACCTATGGCCTTGGCTATAGTCAACAAATCACAAGTACTAGTGAAGTTCAGCCCGTCATTTCTTGATTAATCAGACACGTTTACATGACCCTTGGCTAAGGTCAACAAAGTCATATACCCGTCCTAATTAATCTGCATCATATGCATTGTAGGAAGACATCACTTAGCTACCGTACACTACGCTTTGGCTAAGGTCAACAAATGTAGCACGATTACTAAGTACTCTACTTCCTAAAATGACGGAGGGTTGCGGATGATTTTTAAGAAAATCTTTAACGCTTTGAACTTGATATCGCCGTAGAATCAAATGGTTTTCAAAAGGAGTGGGTTGTGCTCCGCAGTTTTTGAAATATAGCTTTTTCATAAAGAGCCGAGTGGTTTTCAAATCCGATTATACAACATCTTTTTAGGTTTATTTTCTTTACATTAATCATATTAATGTAGTCCCATCATTTAAGTCTTTAAGCCAATCACAGAAAAGAAACGAAAATAACACGCACGCTTATGTCATCCGCATTCGCCGTAATGTTCCGTTATGCACCGTTAGGTTACTTAACTAACGGCCTACCGGGACGGGACTAGCGCGGGTGCAAAACATAAGCAACATCTACTATATATCTCATATTTAATATATCATTCGTCTCAAATATCACAGAACACAGGAAGCAGAAACATATATATAATGTGGGATATACTAGGACGTCCGTATTTAGTATTTAGCCAATAATAGAAAATACGGAATCCACAGTCGCGATGAATAGCCAAGCCCACACCCTTGGACCCCTACGAGAGCGACAAGCGACCCTACCAATCCTAGAGTTTAGGAGACCCGGTCTCGACTCCTCGAGATGGCCTGCCACTTAACCCCAGAACCCGATCACTTATGCTCCCTTCCTTGCGTCTATCCTAATGCGAAAAAGTAAATAATATACAACACTGGTGGCAGCAACCTCAACCCGGAAGTGCTCCAAATAAAAGAATATTACATTACATTTGAATTTTATATGAATGAAAAATAAAACTCTCATCTCACATAAAACCCCCCGGCTATTCGATCGCGACAATCCTGCACATCATTTCTCAGCAACACATAATATTATATATCATCAACGTAAGTAAGTATGTGTACCCTAATTGTCGTTGATGTATAGCAACGAAACCGGCGATATCGACATACTACACTTACGGTCACAGAAAAGAAAGTGTAAAAGTACAATATTTGGAATCCACATTCTCTTTAGACATCATAAATGCGAAATATCACATGCTTCGTATTTCATGCCTAACGATATGAATTCCACATATTGTATCACATTTCAGATAAATAGACAGTATTAAAGTTTTCGAATGAATAATCAAATACCCAAAATTCCCTAAAGCTCAACACTTGAGCGGAGTTCAAAAAACCCGGAATGTGACACAGTAGTAGCGGTCCAGCCGTAGAAGGGTCAAGCCAACGCTTCACATGTGGCACGCCGTACTACCCCAAACACTAAGGTTCAAAAGGCAGTTCAAGACGGTCACATAATTGAGTTAAGGTTTGTTGTCTTCTAGAGGGTCCACCACAAAACTTGCACATATTTCCGAAATATTTAAACCCCGTGAAAAGTGAGCAAATGACACTCGTTCGAACAATTCAATACTTTCTAATTATCCGGAAAAAGCAAGAAATTAAAATTCTGATCGAATCATTGAACCCAAAACATTCTCCAGAACAAATATTACTAAAATCAGATTAGAAATACCTAAAAACATCTACAAGCAGGTAAGCAGAACAGTGTATAAAAATGAGGCTTTAATGGCTCTGTAAGGCCGCGGAGCCGCGGCCTAAGCAAGCTTTCGCCGCGGTTCCGCGGTGGGATTAGCTTATTAGGGCTTCGTTTTTCACAATGTTTCTTAGAATTCCCTGCTGAATATTTTACATATTTTTAATTCTGAAAAATCACAGTTTCAAAAAAATTTCCAGAGAGTGTCCCAAAAATCTGTATTTTGATTCGATCGGAGTTCTAACTTCGCTAAAGTGTCGCCTAAAGTTCTAGGTCGGCACTGATACCAATGTTAGGTTTACCTAGCACCTCATGAAGGGTTTGGAAGCATCACATGTACCAAAGATTAAATTTTCAGGGTGCTAAGTAAGCATACAAAAAATCATCACTAGAATTTTAGGGTTTCAAAAACAACACATCATCACAAGTAGGTAAATCTAGGGTTTTGAGAGTACAACCTTTGTAGCTCCCTACGCTAGAATCCTCGGCTACTTGGGGTTTGGAAAAGGTCTGCTTGAACTCCTCTAGGTCCACGATGATCCATCCGGAGTCCGCTTTGTCCAAGCTTGCAACTTCACAAGATCAAGAAAGAAAATAGAAGCTAACACTCTCCACTAATGGGCAAGACTAGTGTAGAATGGTGTTGTGGTTCTTTTTCTCACTTCAAAATCCTATCTTGTTGAGTATTTTGCTCACTTGAGAGATCTAGAGAGCTTAAGAGCACGGAAGAAGAAGATGATGGCTTTTGAAAAACAAGAGAAAATGATAATGTCTTATGAAAAATAGAAAATATATGCATATATATTTTCCACTCTTCATCTCAAACCATGGTTAAATAATAAAGATATTATTGAATTTGAGTTAAAACACAAAAGGAAAGTTAATCCATGGTTAAAAGGTAGGTGAGCATGGTTAGTTGAAGAAGAGTGTAGAATCTAAACCATGAATTATCCTTTCCTTTTTCTTTTTGTTTTAACACAAATAGAAATAATAATCCATATATAAAACCAAGGTGTGAGTCTTATATTGCCACCATTTTCTATGTATATACAACCATGAAGGATGATGTATGTATGTATGTGTGCATGCACATCCATATGTGCATGAACAAGAATGAATGCATACATGCATGCATACATCCAAAATACAAGAAAGGATTTCTAGTGAGAAACTGATGGTTAAATGATAAATCAACACTTGATTTAGCAATCCGGCCATATCACATACGAACCAACCAAAAGCAAGCCGCCCGATTAATATACGGTATCTTATACGCGTATTTTAACCGGGTCCATACGCATATCGCATACGCGCACCACAACGTTTCGCCTGAACTAGGTAACTCCTTTGTGGGACTCTAAGACTCGTCAATACGCTGGCAGTGGGTGATGATCATATCAAGCACCCCCAAGCCGCAAGCGGTCAGCTAAACGTAATGGCCACCCGGGTATTGAACGATCAGAAGAAAACAAGCGAACCTGCTACAACTCCCGTCGAGCCAACCGGCAACACTACCGTACAGTCCGGTCTCTTCGTCAGATATGCTGCATATCGAACGAAGGGATGGTCACGTCGATCCCAATAACTCAATAAGTCGTGCCGGTGAATGGTCTATAACAGATCGAGAAACTACTGATAACACTTATTAGTAAATCTCAGTAGCCCTGGACAGGGACATATTGATATAACCAGTCGAGCACAGCACAGCATCAACTCCCAATACCAGGAGAGACGAAACCCCTCGTATCGCTCATCGCCTTCGTGTGTCTCGGGACTGTACCCAACGGCTACCTGTTTGCACGACTCAGTAGAGCCGTGGTAGGGTGGTAATCAAAGTACAGTGGGAGAACACACAAGACTCTATGATGATCTCGGGTCTACAGACTAACCAGCACCAGTGTCACCTGAGAACTGCTATCCGACGATAGATATAATTCCATATAGGAGTTCTCGGCGAGTCCGTCCAGTGTACCCAGTCACCACTGAGCACCCATATACGATCTCGATGTCAAACATCGATGAATGTGGAAACATTCATCGCCCATCATATGGGTCTGGTATCATATATGCTAGTCTACTCAGGTATATCGATGCCCCATCTCGATACACCCACGACTAGGGACATTCCAGGATATGCTTATAAACTACAGATGTCCTACTAGTATGATCTCTATCATAATCACTGTAGTCAAGCCAATATCCTCCAGGCTTTATCAACATGTGTGAATGAATACAAGCATGATCAAATCAACATGTCAGATAAAGAAGAACCAGATAGCATACTATCATGTCGAGCAAAAATGTACACTGAATATATATATATATATACATGTACAAATACATCCACTATCATATAATGGCCTCTAGGGCATACATATATCCAACACTATGTCATGACGAATATCGAACGTATGTTAACCGATAGACGGGGACTAAGTGGCGCTTTTAGTTTCATATATGAGTATCGATGAGAATATGAAGGTTTCATATTATCATCGAGTATCATATATTGGTTTTAACTTGAACATCTTGAATCACTCTCTAATGATGCGTTTGTTGTGTATTCTTGTTGTATGTGTGTGTTCCTGCTGTCAGGGGTAAGGCTTCTATCCCATTAAGAATGTATAGAGCGAACATCCATTCGCTTGTGCTTTCAACCGTTTCGAGTAAATTTCGGCAGCACCTTTCCGCTGTTCTCCGAGTACACAGTAATAAAATAGATAATCATTTCAAAGCGGTAAAACAACATTGAAATGAAAATCTGTAACCCTTCGAAAACCGTTTAAGCAGTTTTTCGGTAATCGGCTAAATTTTCAGCTTTTTCCGTAAAAAGTCAAAATAGGTATTTTTCATTGTAGACCTAATTATAAAAAATTTATATAAGATATTACTATAATTTTGTCACTAAAATGTCACTTAAAATTTTCTAGTTAAATAAAAAAAAATCGTAATTAATTATTTTTTTATTATTTTAAGCTTTTAAAAATACATTAAATTAGTGATAAATACAAATTTAATTAGGTAAATTTCATAATTAGGAATCTTTATAAACTAAAATAGAGTGTTAATAAATTGTATCATGACTTTGTAACATTTTAGTTTTATGGTTTGAAATTTATGAAAAAAATTGATGTAAAAAGGGGTTTTTTTTGGAAAAAGTTGATGTGAAATGCATTAAATGAAATTTAAGGGGTCTTTTTGACCTAGAAACCTCTACACAAAACCCCCCACTTGCTCTCCTCTTGCTCAGGCCGAGCTCCCCCCCTCCTACAGCCCAAAATTTTTCACCATTTTCCTTCTTCAAATTCTTGCAAAAAAATCTACAAAAATTCCACACTTTTCCTTACAAATTCAAACCCCATCCTTAATCTACCTCCTTTCCAACCCAAATTAGTTTAAAAACTTGAAGAAAGGAGGCATTTTTGGTGGCTTGAGCAAACTAGGGTTCAACTTTTAAGGTGAAATTTCTAAACTAGTTGTTAAATTGTAGATTGAATGTGCTAAAATTGAAATTTGAAGTGTTAATTTGGTAGTAATTGTTTGTTCAGGAAAATCAAGAGAGGGATTTGATTTCAAATTAGGGTTTGTAGCATGGTTGATGGAGTTAAGTTAGGGTTTGGTTATCTAATTCGTTAGAGTGGTAAATTGTGCGATGTTGCGCTCGCTAGATCGATAAATTGCGATATTTGCATCGAATCGGTATGAAATTGCTTACTAGATTTTTATAAAAATTAGGATGCGATCTAATTGCGTTATATTAGCGATATAATTAGCTTCGTATACGACTATTAGAGTGCGTGAATGCAGGGTTTCGTCTAGCCGGGTTTTAGTTTTGTCGATTTCCCCGAAATGACGATTCTAGTTAAGATTTAGCGATTTTCGTGTGTTTTCCAGCGTACCGAGTGCACGTTATGTTTAATTCGAGAGCGTCGATATTTGTATATTGTGACTTGCATCGTTTTAGGATATGTAATCTTATGCTTGGTGTTGTGCAAATATAGGATCGGTCGGGGAAACATCGGACACAGCGCGTAAAGGCAAGGCGGTGGTCGGATCGGATTAGCGAGGCTTTCAGGTGAGTAGATGTATTCATCTATGGGGGAATCGTCTGGATGGCGTGAGGCGCCCCCCTAGTTAGGATTACCCTATTTTTTGCAAGACTTGTATTGCTAGTTAGCTTACCCCTTTATTTACATTGCATACCCTTACAGCTAACCGTATACTAGATTGCATGGACATTAATATACACATATGCGATATCACTTCGTAGGATACAAACACCTTTACCATTGGCATCTGCTGCTCGCGCACTATTCATGTGACACACACGCCTCTGGTCATTGCCATGCCATGTGCACTATAGAACCTGTTTAGCTTAGTATCGCCACTTGCATCGTACATGATATATGAAATTGCATAGCTTGTATATACCTCGCATCATCATCGTACTTACATAGATTTTTAGCCAAAACTCACATCGCATACATTGATATCATAGACATTTATCATATACAACATGTTGGATATTATGATTTTCTTGAGGATTTCAGTATTGCTGCGATTTCTGGATTTTTGGGGAAAACCGCAAGAATTTAACAAAAGCTTATATTTATCATTTTTAAAATGAAGTTGCGGTTTTCTCGTGATGTATGTGTCGTCCACCATGAATTTTCATGTTTTCTGTTGGATTTCGAGACCCAATTCGAGGAGTGGATGAACCGTCTCGGGTACATGGTGGGCCCGGTATGGTACCCCGGGGCAAGAAGATCGAGTTGTAGACGATGAGCCTGGCAGGGGAAGACTACCTACCGGTGATGTCTGGCGCGGCGGATATCCGGAGGATACCGACCGTTGTCGTGAGATTTGATGATATGGGCCGATCCGGACTGACGGAGCCCGATATTTGAGACATTGATACAGTGAGATATTGAAACAGATATGATTTCATATTTGGTGTCGATGCTTGACACGGGTTTCCAGATGATTTCTTGATGGTATTTAGCTATTATACAGATATTATTTTTTCTAAAGTTAAGAATGCAGTACCCTTAGCATTAAAAACACTTAAATATTTAGTAATGACATTGCATACATGTGCATGCATACTAGAGGTATCATATCACATATGGACATACATGTTGTGACGCATTGCGTGCATTCTTACGATTGCCTTACTAGATGTTATATTCTACTCACGAGCTGGCAACTCACCCCTGTTGTGCCACAGTGTCTTGCAGGTCGGACCCGTCAACCTTGTAGCGGCGGGCTATCTTATCATCAGCTCCTTTTGCTCTGACTCGCGACATCGCCCGTAGGTGGGTTGCGAGCACACTTTGTTTCTTTTTGCTCTATCATTGTATCTAGTATTCTCCATCTACCACTTTTTATATTGTATATGCGACCTAGTGATGAGACTGAGAGATTTGTATATTTGTGGTTTCTTTTGGGTCGAGCTCACTTGAGCCGACGTGTGTTTTCTGGTATTTTGCATTTCTTTTATGCTCTTTTTCTTGATATTACTTATATATTGTGTGTGGTTGTGATCCGCCTTGGGCGAAGAGCTAGCTCCCGCTTGGGGATGCCATTTATGATTACAGGTTATATATATCTTGTTGTACCCATTTTGGGGGATAGATTTTACAGGGGAGACTCTGCCGAAATTTTCGGAAATTTTTGATGTTTTTAAAAGGGGATTCTATGCAACTTAATTGATTTAAAAACCGTTCTCATTAAAGGTTTTCCTTCACTCTCTTTTGATTTTGGTTTAGATTTTTCTGGGCTTTGGCTGACTTAGGTTACGGTACGCCTTTAGACGTCACGTAATCTAAGTGCCAGTCACGTTCCGTACTTTCGGGTGGTGACAAAGTTGGTATCAGAGCGTGGGTTTTACCTTTCTGAGTGTAGGACGACCTTGGTAGATGGAGTAGGTGACTTAAGCAGAGTGGCGTAGCGTGGGTTTGATCCGCGGCATACTTACGATACGGTACTCCGCCTAAGTGACCTTAGGACATAATTGCTTGTATTTCCTTTCTTGATTCCTTGCATTCCTTGATTCCATTGCAATGTTCTTATCAGTCCTGTTTCTTATCAAGCTCGATGCCGCTAAAGACTACAAGAGCTCAGCGGGCTGGCGCTAGGGATGAGATTCGAGCGGGCTCGTCTGAGGCGAGGATCGAGCGGGATGATACGCCTATCCCTCAAGGTCATACTGATCCTCCTTATCCAGACCGTATTGCCAGATTAGAGGCCGGCATGCAAGAGTTGCGACAAATGATGGGATCTTTAGTTGAGTCCAGCCGGGCACAGAGATCCGAGGACGTTCCTTCCATCGCACAGACCACGATTGTACCTACTGCACAGATGGTCACTCCTGCTGCTACTACGGAGACTATCCCTGTTTCACTACAGGAGTTCATGAGATTGAAACCTCCAGCTTTTACCGGTACAGATGCGACAGAGGACCCACAGGCATTTCTTGATAGGATGGCTCGGATTTGCCGTTCGTTGAGGTGTTCTGATGATAGATTGGTGGAGTTTGCGAGTTTTCGTCTGGAGGGTCTTGCCCAGACATGGTACGATTCAGTAGAAAGAGGCCGAGCTGCAGGTCTGCCTTCTATGACCTGGGACGAGTTTACAGCTGCATTTCTTGCCCGTTTTCTTCCGGAGAGTGTCCGAGTTGCTCGAGCCCATAGTTTTGAGTCTCTACGCAAGACTCCTGGGATGACAGTGTCGGAGTATGATATACAGTTTACCCAGTTGTCTCGATATGCTCCGTACCTAGTAGACACAGAAGAGAAGAGAATAATGAGATTTGTGCGAGGGCTTGATACACAGCTATTCCTTGCCATCGGCACCCAGCACTTTGATACATACGCAGCCGCGATGGATGCAGCCTTACTTTTGGAGGAGCGTATTTCTGAGACTTCGGTCGTTTCTGGGCCGAAGAGGATCCGTACTGATACGCCAGCTCAATGGAAGATGGGCAGACACCGCGATAGATTATTTCCGGGAGATGGTGGAGGCAGAGGATTGAGACGAGGTCAGTTATTTCGTTCATATCCATAGACCCAGCAGTCGTCTCCAGGATGTTTTCGGTGTGGGAGTCAGTACCACCGTGTCAGAGACTGTACCATGGGATGCCAGGGCGCGGCGACAGTTCCGCATGTGACCTTACCACCCTCACCACCTCCTCAAAGAGCACTACTTCCTACTCCTGATGATGCTCCACGCCAGCCAGATGATTCTAGAGGCCGTGGGCATGGCGGTCCGGTTCAGAGAGGACGAGGCGACAGAGGCAGAGGCAGAGGCCGAGATAGAGGCAGAGGACAGCCGGCTATTAGTGGTGGACAGGCCCGAGTGTTCGCGTTGACTCCTCAGGATGCACAGGCATCCAATGCCGTCGTGACAGGTACTCTACCAGTATGTTCTTTTGATGCACGGGTATTATTTGATTCAGGCACCACACATTCCTATGTATCCACGTATTTTGCACCGAGGTTGGGCCGAGAGTCTTCTCCGTTAGATCAGCCACTTGTCGTTATTACACCGGTAGGCGAGTCTTTTGTTGCCCGTTTTGTGTACCGATCGTGTTCCGTTCGTATCGGGGAGAGAGATTCTTCAGTTGATTTGATTCTCCTCGATATGCTAGACTTTGACGTTCTTCTTGGTATGGACTGGCTAGCCACCTGTTATGCATCCGTGGACTGCCATGAGAAAGCAGTCAGATTCAGTTTTCCTGGTGAACCGGTTCTTGTTATTCAGGGAGATCGTAGCGCTACCCTTCCCAGCTTGATTTCTTCTCTTCGCGCTGGTCAGCTCTTAAGGAAAGGGTGTCAGGGATTCTTAGCTTATGTTTGTGATACTAGCTCCACAGAGGTTCCGTTGGACCAGGTCCCTGTTGTGAGAGAGTTTCCTGATGTATTCCCTGACGAGCTGCCTGGTCTGCCACCAGAGCGGGAGATTGAGTTCTGCATCGACTTGATCCCCGGCACGGGGCCTATCTCTATACCGCCTTATCGGATGGCCCCGGCGGAGCTGAGAGAGGTGAAGGATCAGTTACAGGACTTGCTGGACAAAGGGCTTATCCGACCGAGTGTGTCACCTTTGGGTGCTCCCGTCTTGTTTGTTAAGAAGAAGGACGGAAGTATGCGTTTATGCATTGATTATCGTCAGCTGAACCGGGTTACTGTGCGGAACAGATATCCCCTACCCCGCATTGATGACTTATTCGATCAGCTCCAGGGTGAAGGGTTTTTCTCGAAGGTTGATTTACGGTCAGGTTATCACCAGTTGCGGGTTCGGAAGGAGGATATTCCGAAGACCGCTTTCCGTACTCGATATGGTCATTATGAGTTCTTGGTGATGTCGTTCGGGCTCACCAATGCCCCGGCAGCATTTATGGATTTGATGAACCGTGTATTCAGGCCGTATCTCGATCAGTTCATTATTGTGTTCATTGACGACATCTTGGTTTATTCTCGGAGTCAGGAGGAGCATGAGCAGCACTTACGTATCACATTGCAGACTTTGAGGGAGCATCAGCTGTTCGCCAAGTTCTCCAAGTGTGCATTTTGGTTAGACAGTGTCAACTTCTTGGGTCATGTGGTGACGAGAGACGGTATTTGTGTGGACCCGAAGAAGATCGAGGCGGTTCAGCGTTGGCTTAGACCAGTATCAGTTACAGAGGTTCGCAGCTTTCTAGGTCTGGCCGGCTATTATCGACGTTTTGTCCAGGATTTCTCCCACATTGCTGCACCGTTGACCGGATTGACCCGGAAGGGGGTTCCTTTCGATTGGACCCAGGCATGTGAGGATAGTTTCCAGCTGTTGAAGACTCGTCTGACTACTGCACCAGTGTTAGCATTGCCTTCAGGATCAGGCGGGTTCGTGGTATATTGTGATGCTTTTCGAGTGGGGCTGGGCTGTGTATTGATGCAGCATGACAGAGTTATCGCGTATGCTTCTCGGCAGCTGAGGAAACACGAACAGAACTACCCCACTGATGATTTAGAGATGGCTGCAGTGGTATTTGCACTTAAGATTTGGAGACATTACCTATACGGTGAGTCGTGCCAGATATTCACTGACCACAAGAGTTTGAAGTATATCTTTCAGCAGCGAGATCTGAATCTGAGACAGCACCGTTGGATGGAGTTGGTGAAGGTTATGACTGCGAGATTCTATACCATCCGGGCAAGGAGAATGTCATGGCAGATGCTTTGAGTAGGAGGCCCGGAGGTAGCTTATCTTGTTTGAGCGCAGTACAGATGCAGTCGACGGTGGATTGGCAGGTTTTATATGATAGCAGAGTGCAGTTCGAGTTTACTCCTACAGGGGGACACCTGGCCCATTTCAGAGCACGCCCACAGTTACTTGACCGTATCCGTGAGGCACAGTCCGGCGATGCCCGTATCTTAGAGATTATTGAGCAGATTCGGCAGGGCAGAGTTTCTGAGTTCGTGATTGATGATCAGGGGATACTTCGATTTGGGACTTGACTGTGCGTGCCAGATTCAGAGGGACTGAGGCGTGATATTCTTGAGGAGGCACATAGATCAGTATACAGTGTTCACCCAGGTTCCACCAAGATGTACCATGATTTGAGAGAGGTTTACTGGTGGGACAGGATGAAGAAGGATATTACAGACTTTGTGTCGAGATGCCTGACTTGTCAGCAAGTCAAGGCCGAGCACCAGAGGCCAGCGGCGAGTTACAGCCTTTGCCCATCCCTGAGTAGAAGTGGGAGCAGGTCTCCATGGACTTCATTGTGGGTCTACCCAGGACCAGTCGAGGGTATGACTCTATTTGGGTGATTGTGGATCGACTGACGAAAGCGGCTCACTTCCTTCCAGTGAAGACCACTTTTGGATTTTCTCAGTACGCCCAGGTTTATATGGATGAGATAGTGCGACTGCATGGTGTTCCGACCTGCATCGTGTCCGACCGGGGCACCTAGTTTACCGGCCGATTGTGGCAGAAACTTCAGGAAGCTTTGGGCACCCGATTGAGTTTTAGCACAGCCTTTCATCCTCAGACTGACGGTCAGTCGGAGCGTACTATTCAGACTCTTGAGGACATGCTCAGAGCTTGTGTTTTAGATTTCGGTGGTAGCTGGGATCGTCATTTTCCTTTGATCGAGTTTTCCTACAATAATAGCTTCCAGGAGACGATTCAGATGGTACCTTTCGAGGCTTTATATGGGAGGAGATGTCGATCGCCTGTATGTTGGACAGAGCTTAGGGAGAGCAGTATTTTGGGGCCGCAGATCGTACAGGAGACGACCGAGAAGATACAGCTGATTCGGGACAGGATGAGAGCGGCACAGAGCAGGCAGAAATCATATGCTGACAGGCGCCGTCGCCGACTCGAGTTCGCTGTTGGCGATCATGTTTTCCTGAAGGTCTCTCCGATGAAAGCTGTGATGAGATTTAGGCGGAAAGGGAAACTGAGTCCTAGATATGTTGGTCCTTTCGAGATCCTAGAGCGTATTGGTCCAGTCGCTTATCGGTTAGCTCTTCCGCCCAGCTTCCCCGATGTTCACCCCGTATTCCATGTCTCGATGCTCCGCAAGTACCTTCATGATCCTTCCCAGGCGATTCAGCACCAGACGATCCAGCTAGAGCGTGATCTTTCTTTCACCGAGCAGCTGGTGGTCATTCTGGATCGGCAGGTGAAGAAATTGAGGTCGAAGGTTATACCGTCCGTCAAGGTCCTTTGGCGTGGCCCGAACAGCGAGGAGGTCACCTGGGAGACCGAGGTCGAGATGAGGAAGAGATATCCCCATCTTTTTGAAGGTACGCGTAGTTGAATTCTAAATTCGGGGACCGAATTTTCTTAAGGGGGGAAGATTATAACCCTTCGAAAACCGTTTAAGCAGTTTTTCGGTAATCGGCTAAATTTTCAGCTTTTTCCGTAAAAAGTCAAAATAGGTATTTTTCATTGTAGACCTAATTATACAAAATTTAGATAAGATATTACTATAATTTTGTCACTAAAATGTCACTTAAAATTTTCTAGTTAAATAAAAAAAAATTCGTAATTAATTATTTTTTTATTATTTTAAGCTTTTAAAAATACATTAAATTAGTGATAAATACAAATTTAATTTGGTAAATTTCATAATTAGGAATCTTTATAAACTAAAATAGAGTGTTAATAAATTGTATCATGACTTTGTAACATTTTAGTTTTATGGTTTGAAATTTATGAAAAAAAATGATGTAAAAAGGGATTTTTTTGGAAAAAGTTGATGTGAAATACATTAAATGAGATATAAGGGGTCTTTTTGACCTAGAAACCTCTACACAAAACCCCCCCACTTGCTCTCCTCTTGCTCAGGCCGAGCTCCCCCCCTCCTACAGCCTAAAATTTTTCACCATTTTCCTTCTTCAAATTCTTGCAAAATAATCAACAAAATCTACAAAAATTCCACACTTTTCCTTACAAATTCAAACCCCATCCTTAATCTACCTCCTTTCCAACCCAAATTAGTTTAAAAACTTGAAGAAAGGAGGCATTTTTGGTGGCTTGAGCAAACTAGGGTTCAACTTTTAAGGTGAAATTTCTAAACTAGTTGTTAAATTGTAGATTGAATGTGCTAAAATTGAAATTTGAAGTGTTAATTTGGTAGTAATTGTTTGTTTAGGAAAATCAAGAGAGGGATTTGATTTCAAATTAGGGTTTGTAGCATGGTTGATGGAGTTAAGTTAGGGTTTGGTTATCTAATTGGTTAGAGTGGTAAATTGTGCGATGTTGCGCTCGCTAGATCGATAAATTGCGATATTTGCATCGAATCGGTATGAAATTGCTTACTAGATTTTTATAAAAATTAGGATGCGATCTAATTGCGTTATATTAGCGATATAATTAGCTTCGTATACGACTATTAGAGTGCGTGAATGCAGGGTTTCGTCTAGCCGGGTTTTAGTTTTGTCGATTTCCCCGAAATGACGATTCTAGTTAAGATTTAGCGATTTTCGTGTGTTTTCCCGCGCACCGAGTGCACGTTATGTTTAATTCGAGAGCGTCGATATTTGTATATTGTGACTTGCATCGTTTTAGGATATGTAATCTTATGCTTGGTGTTGTGCAAATATAGGATTGGTCGGGGAAACATCGGACACAGCGCGTAAAGGCAAGGCGGTGGTCGGATCGGATTAGCGAGGCTTTCAGGTGAGTAGATGTATTCATCTATAGGGGAATCGTCTGGATGGCGTGAGGAGCCCCCCTAATTAGGATTACCCTATTTCTTGCAAGACTTGTATTGCTAATTAGCTTACCCCTTTATTTACATTGCATACCCTTACAGCTAACCGTATACTAGATTGCATGGACATTAATATACACATATGCGATATCATTTCGTAGGACACAAACACCTTTACCATTGGCATCTGCTGCACGCGCACTATTCATGTGACACACACCCCTCTGGTAATTGCCATGCCATGTGCACTATAGAACCTGTTTAGCTTAGTATCGCCACTTGCATCGTACATGATATATGAAATTGCATAGCTTGTATATACCTGGCATCATCATCGTACTTACATAGATTTTTAGCCAAAACTCACATCGCATACATTGATATCATAGACATTTATCATATACAATATGTTGGATATTATGATTTTCTTGAGGATTTCAGTATTGCTGCGATTTCTGGATTTTTGGGGAAAACCGCAAGAATTTAACAAAAGCTTATATTTATCATTTTTAAAACGAAGTTGCGGTTTTCTCGTGATGTATGTGTCGTCCACCATGAGTTTTCATGTTTTCTGTTGGATTTCGAGACCCGATTCGAGGAGTGGATGAACCGTCTCGGGTACATGGTGGGCCCGGTATGGTACCCCGGGGCAAGAAGATCGAGTTGTAGACGATGAGCCTGGCAGGGGAAGACTACCTACCGGTGATGTCTGGCGCGGCGGATATCCAGAGGATACCGACCGTTGTCATGAGATTTGATGATATGGGACGATCCGGACTGACGGAGCCCGATATTTGAGACATTGATCCAGTGAGATATTGAGACAGATATGATTTCATATTTGGTGTCGATGCTTGACACGGGTTTTCAGATGATTTCTTGATGGTATTTAGCTATTATACAGATATTCCTTTTTCTAAAGTTAAGAATGCAGTACCCTTAGCATTAAAAACACTTAAAGATTTAGTAATGACATTGCATACATGTGCATGCATACTAGAGGTATCATATCACATATGGACATACATGTTGTGACGCATTGCGTGCATTCTTACGATTGCCTTACTAGATGTTATATTCTACTCACGAGCTGGCAACTCACCCCCGTTGTGCAACAGTGTCTTGCAGGTCGGACCCGTCACCCTTGTAGCGGCGGGCTATCTTATCATCAGCTCCTTTTTCTCAGACTCGCGACATCGCCCGTAGGTGGGTTGCGAGCACACTTTGTTTCTTTTTGCTCTATCATTGTATCTAGTATTCTCCATTTACCACTTTTTATATTGTATATGCGACCTAGTGATGAGACTGAGAGATTTGTATATTTGTGGTTTCTTTTGGGTCGAGCTCACTTGAGCCGACGTGTGTTTTCTGGTATTTTGCATTTCTTTTATGCTCTTTTTCTTGATATTACTTATATATTGCGTGTGGTTATGATCCGCCTTGGGCGAAGAGCTAGCTCCCGCTTGGGGATGCCATTTATGATTACAGGTTATATATATCTTGTTGTACCCATTTTGGGGGACAGATTTTACAGGGGAGACTCTGCCGAAATTTTCGGAAATTTTTGATGTTTTTAAAAGGGGATTCTATGCAACTTAATTGATTTAAAAACCGTTCTCATTAAAGGTTTTCCTTCACTCTCTTTTGATTTTGGTTTAGATTTTTCTGGGCTTTGGCTGACTTAGGTTACGGTACGCCTTTAGACGTCACGTAATCTAAGTACCAGTCACTTTCCGTACTTTCGGGTCATGACAAAATCTACTCTATCTTTGTACACGGAGAACCAGCGGAAAGGTACCGACGAAATATCTCGAAACGGATGAAAACACAAGTGAATGAAGGTGTTTTCTTTATGCATTCCTAACTTGTCCACACGGGACAAATCTATCGGTTATCATACGATTGAATCTTCTCGTCACATAGACTATACAACGGTTGTTTGTATCGAGCTATACTATCCGATATTTAACAACCTTCGTATAGTTCTATGTCACGACGAACATCGAACGTATGTTAACCGATAAACGGGGACTAAGTGGCGCTTTTAGTTTCATATACGAGTATCGATGAGAATACGAAGGTTTCATATTATCATCGAGTATCATATATTTGTTTTAACTTGAACATCTTGAATCACTCTCTAATGATGCGTTTGTTGTGTATTCTTGTTGTGTGTGTGTGTTCCGGCTGTCGGGGGTAAGACTTCTATCCCATTAAGAATGTATAGAGTGAACACCCATTCGCTTGTGCTTTCAACCGTTTCGAGTAAATTTCGGTAGCACCACCCCGCTGTTCTCCGAGTACACTGTAATAGAATAGATAATCATTTCAAGCTGTGATACGATGTTGAAATGAACATCTAATCTATCTTTGCACACGAAGAACCAGCGGAAAGGTACCGACGAAATATCTCGAAACGGATGAAAACACAAGTGAATGAAGGTGTTTGCTTTATACATTCCTAACTTGTCCACACTAGACAAATCTATCGGTTATCATACGATTGAATCTTCTCGTCACATAGACTATACGACGGTTGTTAGCATCGAGCTATACCGTCCGATATTTAACAACTTTCGTATAGTTCTATTTCACGACGAACATCGAACGTATGTTAACCGATAGACGGGGACTAAGTGGCGCTTTTAGTTTCATATATGAGTATCGATGAGAATATGAAGGTTTCATATTATCATCGAGTATCATATATTTGTTTTCACTTGAACATCTTGAATCACTCTCTAATGATGCGTTTGTTGTGTATCTTGTTGTATGTGTAACATGATTTTAAACCATTGAGATCAAGATTGATAGAACTGATCATCCACAAAGAGATTAAGGATTGACTTTTGACAGCCATAAGAAGGAAAATTTTCTCCTACGGCAACCTAATAATATACCCATTATCCTCATATATACATATATGCATGCGGGTATGGATACATACATGCAAATATTTGAAAAATTAATATATCAACCAAAAACTATTTTTGCAATGGCATTCATCTATAACAATCAACAATTAAAACTACAAATGTAGGATACTGATATCATAAAGCGTTATACGCAACATATGAATTCACATGACTGAAACATGCATCAAAAAAACATGTTCATCCAAAAGAAAGGCCACTGTCAACAAATATAGACAAATAGGTCATAAAAATAGTAACTAACAAGTTGATTAGCATCTGGATCAAGAAAATGATAAGAAAAACAATTGACTATGATTTATAATGACAATTCTATTACCATGACTCTCGACTAACAAAGGTGGCTTTTCGTCCTCGGTAGCTTGATAATTGGGATTTGATAGCGAATAAAAATATGCATATGTCGTTTGACCGGGAACTTCAATAGGAAACTCAATGAGGTCGGGTGTACTGAAGTACGCTTTGTATTTTGCTATATCAGGTGATGAAGCCCAAGCCCTAGCCCCAGCCCCACCCCAACCGAACCCTAGCCCCAGCCCCAGCCCGGCTCCAACCCCAACCGAACCCTAGCCCCAGCCCAGCCCAGCCCCAGCCCCAGCCCCAACCGAACCCTAACCCCAACCCGAACCCCAACCGAACCCCAACCCCAACCGAGCCCTAACCTTAACCCTAACCTAAACCGAACCCGAAGCCGATGCCTAACCTTAACCTTCACCCCTACCCGAACCCTGAACCGTAGACCTAACATCATCAAAATTATAAATAATTTGGGATTTACTAACCTGTAGCGGGCGGTGGAGGAGACGACAGAGATGACCGGTGGTCGACGACGATCGGCGAAGAGTCCCAGACTGTGGCGACGAAGAAGTCGACGGGGATGTTTTGGGAACGACCGAGGAAGGTGGAGACGAGGCGCGGAGGGCGGTAGCGACGAGGCACGGGAACGAGTGATCGAGGCGCGGGAGATCAGTGAGAGAGAATTTTTGGGAACGATTGATGACTTTTCTGTGCTTTTTTTTTATTAATAACCTATTTATATGCCCCTACGGACATAACCGTAGGTCCACCGTTTGCGGCTACGTAGGGCCAAACAACAAATTACGATTTAATATTTTTAAATTAGAACGTAAGGCACTGCAGGGACAACGATGGGGACCTACGGATAAATCTGTAGGGGCAAGAAATAGTTGCCTCTACGGATTCCTGACTCCGTAGGGGCAACCCCATATTATAGTAGTGAATGTTTTTGTGTTGATTTATATGGAATTTTTGATGATTTTTGATGAGAAAAGATCTTGGGGGAAAATGGGGGCTGCAAAATGAAGGGCTTAGCCATTTGAGGCGAAGTGGAGAGAGAGAGAGAGAGAGAGAGAAATGAGTGTAGAATTGTGTAGAAACCTCCTAAATAAATCATCTCTTTTAAGTCTTTTCAATAATTTCTTTATTTTGTTTATTTTCTTTTCAAGATAAATCCAAGAAAAATTCTAAAACCATGGAGAATTCTGAGAAGGAATTTACATGTTACACACTATGTTTCCAATATGTCATGGTTCACAATTGTCAAATTAACCCATTTCAATTTGCAATTTACACTAATTTAATGTATATTTAAAAGCTTATAATAATATTTAAAATAATTAATTTAGTAAAAATATTTAATTAAACTAATAATTTATAAGTCACTAAATAAATACCAAATACTAGCAATTACTTAGTTAAAATAGGTGTTTTTAAATCTATGATGAAAAATAGTTATAGTTAAGTTTTACGGAAAATACGGTTTATTTTACCGATTATCAGAAAATTCAACTAAAGGATTTTATTTATTTATTTTTAAAATGTTACAGAAGTGGGCTCACTTTAGATTTGATTTTCTCACATTTTTTCTCATACCTCCATTGAAGCTAGAAAGTTTTGAGGAGGAAGAAGAAGAAGAATGAACTTATCATATAAATTAATCCAAATAAATTACTGCAACCATGTGTGAGTTAAGCCCTCATGCGTAACTCTTATAGAGAATAAACCAAGGGCTAAGGTTATGGGTTGGGTTAACAAATATCCTAAGGAATGATAAAAGAGTGGACTTTGTCAATGTTCTACAAGCTTCATCCAAGCTTGAAAATATTGACTAAGTCTTTTCTCTTTTGCGATAATTTAACCAATAAATAAAACCCTAACTTAACCCTAGCATGGTATAAGTCTCATACACCCATCTTGCATGTATCATCAAGCATGACACAATACATGTACACAAATATACATATCACATATATACAATGTGCACATCAAGTGAGAAAAAAAATCATAAGTGAGAAAGTATTAGTTAATGTAACTTAATATATCAAATATATAATTATACATTAGATTATCAAATCAATTATTGATTTAATAATCCGGCTATATCACATATAACCGACTAATATCAAATGTAACAACTTATCGAATCAACTCTTGATCCGAAAACCCGGCTATATCGCATATAACCGACCAATGTCATAAATCACGAGAATAGAATACGGTATCTCATATCGTATCCATCTCGGTACCACACATATCACATATGTGCTCCTACTCCATTTCGCTTGAGCCAAGAAACCCCTGTGTAGGACTCTAAAGACTCGTCAATACGCCGACAGTAGGTGAGGATCATATCAAACACCCACAAGCCACAAGCGGTCTGCTAAACATAACGACCGCCCGGGTATTGAGCGATCAGAAGATCAACATGCAATCCTGCTCGTACTCCTGCGAATCCAATCAGTAACACTACCATACAGTCCGGTCTCTTCGTCTGATACGTCGCATATCTCTTCTAAGGGTGGTAAACGTCAGACCCCTATAACTCGATAATTCGTGTCGATATGAGGCTCATAACGGGTCGAGAAACTACTGATAACACTTACCAGTATATCTCTGAAATAGCCCTAACCAGGGACTTCCTGTTATAGCCAATCGAGCACTGCGCAACATCAACCCTTAATACTAGGAGAGACAAAACCCCTCCTATCGCTCATTGCCTCCATGTGATTCGAGACCGTACCCAAAAGTCACCGTTTTGCACGTTCTCTTGAACATGGTATGGTGGAAATCAAAGCACAGTGGAAATCACACAAGACTCTATGACGATCTTGGGTCTACAGACTAACCTGTACCAATGTCACCAGAGAACTGCCATCTGACGTGAGGTATAATACCATCTGGGAGTTCTCGGTGAGTCCGTCCAGTGTACCCGGTCTCCACTGAGCACCCGTATACTGTCACTGACGTCAAACACCAATGGATATGGGATCATCCATCACCCATCTACATGGGTCGAGAAGCTATACGCTAGTCTACTCTGGTAAATCGATGCCCTGTCCGATACACCCACGACTAGGAATATTTGAAGGATGTACTTAGCGACTACACTGTCCCAACTAGTATGATCTGCATCATAGTCCTGCTAGTCAAGTACTCATCTTAAGGGCTCTATCGACATGTAGCATAGAGACAATCAGTGTACATCTTAAGATAAAGAGCAACCAGATAGCATACTATCATGTCAAGAAAGAAAGTCCTCCATATATATGTCCAAGTATCCACTACAATATACATCGTATGTACAGCAATGGCCTCTGGGGCATACATATTACTAACAATCTCCCACTTGCACTAGGGCCATCTGTTGTAGTATCCTATACCCAATAATCAACAGTGGTTGAAGTATCTCATAATCAACCATCCCATAATTGTTTCTCCTTGGAATAGGCCTTTGTGAGTGGATCCGCGGCGTTGTCCTCTGTAGTCTAATCTCCGAACCTGGATCTCCCTTGAGATCATCCATCTCCATGACCTGGTGATACTGCCTAAGAATATGTCTGGATCACTAATGGGACGGGGGTTCCAAGGCCTAAGCCATAACTCCATTGTCACAAAATGGTAGGAACGAAGTTCATCTCATGAACTTATATACACCCAGACTGCTTCTTTGGTAGCATTGTAGGCAGCGTTGTATCTAGCTTCTATCATCTAGTTTGTCATGGTATCTAGCTTGGAACTCTTCCAACATACCGTCCCTCCACTGAGGGTAAAGACAATGCCTGTGACTGACATTCTGTCGTCCTTACCACCCTGGAAACTATCAAGCGATTCTTCCCAAGATCGATTTATACCATCTCACTACACCTAGTGAGAATCCTAACATCCATTGAGATCTATCTCATAGATCCAAAACACAGGATTTACGTGGTATCACCTTGATCCTATATGGAGAATCCATGTGATAAGAGGAGATTGACCCAGTGTAGAATAGGAAACTCCTTCCCTATCAAGAGTATGTCATCCACGTACTATACGTGGATCACCACCATACTCCCTATTACCTTTTTGTATATACAAGGTTCATCTACCATTTTGATGATGTCAAACTCTTTTACTACCACATCAAAACAGATGTTCTAACTCCGCGATGCCTGCTTTAACTCATAAAGCAACTTGCACACGTTTCCGCTGCTCCCACTGTCTACGAAGCCCTCTGTCTGTGTACTTATAGCCGCTCTCTTCTAAATCACTATTTAGAAAAGTAGTAATGACACCCAACCACCAGATATGGTATGTAGCAGTGGCAAGTAGGATCCGGATAGACTAAAGCATAGGGACTAGAAAAGGATTCATCATTATCCACACGTGGTTGATGAAGAGAACCTTTTGCAACATGTCTAGCTATGAAAGTCTCAACTTTTCTTTATACACCAAGTAATCTTCTCAAGATATACTTGCTCCTGATGGGGATTTAACCCTTTAGCTAAAGCAACCGATGTCCATACTTTGTTGGTGTAGATAGATTCCATCTCAGATCGCTTAGAATCCAGCCATTCTCATAGAGTCCCCACTCCTGATGGCCTGCTCGAAACTAGTTGGGTCATCATCTCATGATGCAATCTTCGCTCCCACTGTCATAGAGAAAACTAGTTGTGTAAGGCCAAGCTTAAGTTTGGGGGAGCCTTATTGTATATATGTATATATACTTTTGTTTTCTTTTTCTATAAAAAAAATAAAAAATCAAAAAATCAAAAAAAAATAATAACAAAAAAAAATTATAAATAAATAAACAGGGGAGTACCGGCATTTTGACCCTCTTGGTGTAGCATGACAGTGAGGACACTGTCAAGTTTAAGTTTGGGGGTGTGCTCGGTACGTCTGCTTCCTTCGCATTCATTTGTACATATTTTTGCATTTGCATAATTATTTGAAAACCCATAAAAATTGAAAATTTTCAAAAATTATAAAAAATAATGTATTCAATTTTGGCAAATTGACTTGAGTTTGAAAAATAGGTTAACTGGCTAGGAACAACTAGATCTTAGACTTAGTAAATTAAAAAGCCTAAAAATAACCTTCTTTAAAGTTTAACGGTAGAAAGTATATGTTTTTGTAGTTTATTTAGAAATAGGCAAATTTTGAGTTCACTTCTTGGGCTAAGTCAAAATAAGGGAAGAGTATTGATCTTCTTATTAGAGTATAAGTTTGAAAAATAGTTTCTAGCTTAAGTTTAGATTCTGAAAACGTATACCCTACAAATTGCACAATCACGCACCTTGAAACTTGGAATAGTAGAAGAGACCTTGAAATGCTCTTATCTAAAGTCCTTAGTACGAAGGAAAAAAAAATACAAGTGTGAATAAAGAATAAAAAAAATGAACACTGGTTTTTGTAATTACTTGAGGCTGCAAAAATAGAAAAATACTTAGCGAGGGTGCTTCATCACCTAGTGCCTTAGACCAACTGGTTTGGGAGTCACTGCTAAAAGCCTTGGGTGTTGCAAGACTAGGAATTACGCTTAAATGTGCAAACACATCTTGTAATCGGTTGTTGGTACCTCAAGAAGTATTAACGGTCACATGAAGGATGTGTAAGAAAAATTCAATTAAAAATTCACCTACTAATAAGTACTTTGGACAACGGACGAGAGTATGATTGCTTGATTTGAATTTCCAAGTGTAGGGGTGACTTTTACACAAACGTAGGGGTATGTGATTGGAGTTTAGATGTGAGATAGGAGTGAAGAATAGAACTTGTATCTTTAGTAGAGTTGATAAAAATTCCTAAGTGGAGATGGAACCCTAGAAAGAAGACTTAAGAGATGCCGAAAGCTAAGTAAGTCTACAGGATATGTATAATCTTAAGTTAAATGATGAGGAAGTGTGAAGAATATGGGTGGATAATTTGCGAGTCGATGATAATAGAATTCGTAGTTAGAAAACCTAATTGGAGAATAAAAGTCGAAAAAGCCAAGTTGATAGGATTTTGTGGGTGTAATCCGCTGAAAACCCTCAGGAGACAACACTCCTCCTATTAGGGACACCTAGAGGTTTAACGGCTTGTTGCACGAGCTCAGTGCAATCACGTTTCCTTACGAAAGTGTGGTTAGGAATTTAGTGAATAAAAATAAGTTTGCTCGAGGACGAGCAAAAGATAAGTTTGGGGGTACACCATAATATTGCATTATTATATTCCCCATTCTTATTCTTTTTACAAATAAACAGGTGCTTTTGACGCATGTCTGCTATATGTTACAGGTTACAGATTCGTGGATCTAAAACAGTGAAAACGATAAAAAGATGATGCAAAAGTGGACTTTGACCAACAAACAGAGGACTCTTGATCAAGCCTACATCAAATAACAGTTCACAATCAGTACAGAACAACGCAAGGTTCAGGACATCTTCACGAAGCAACGGTAAAAGTCCGCTACAATGTTCACTAGAGATCTGGAGAAGACCTAGAAGCCCAATTGAAAAAGGACATATAAAAACAGGAAGCACAAGTCAATAGAAGCCAGGCCCAATACTTCCTTCTAATAAAAGACAGAGACATAAATTTTACCAAAGCTTGAAGTCCACTTTGACTAGGTCTTCCTAAGGAAATTTTGGTAAATGCAGACATGCGAATCAATTGTAACCTAGAGTTTCCTATTCTCTATAAATAGGAACTCTAAAGATTGTAAACCTTATGCCTCCCTATGCCTCCTTTTAATAAAAAATTCCAGAACTCTTTTGGAGAGCATCGGTGTTTCTTTTCAACTCATCTATTCAGATCTGGCAACCCTGCGTAAATGGTTGGAGAGATCCATCTGTAAAGTAAGTAGATCTATTTATTTTCTTGCCCTAGATAATTTCATTTCCTACCCTAGATTAAATTTATTTTCCTGCCCTAGTATAGATTTTATTTATCTGCCCTAGTTATAACTATCAATTAATTGCCCTAGGTAGAATAATTAGATTTTTAGATTTAATAATCAACCGAACACCCTTCGGAATTAACTCGTAAGAACGAATCGGAAATTCACAAAATCCCTATGGACCGACCCGTACTCACCGGCTAGCTTCATGCGACGCCGTTCTTGATTGCGGTTTAGAAATAGTTTTTGACAGACAAATCACCTACCAGATCGGCGAAGAGGCTGAGGTTTGTCGGAAACTATTGAATCCTCCGGTTCTACCAAATCATCAGCTGCAGTTTGTATAGATGGAACTCCTTCCAGTTCTACCTCATGACCACTAATTTCTTTACAAGAAATTCCCTTTCTAGAAGATGGCATGCTAAGAAATAAAACACCTTTTTCTCCTCAGTGTGGTAGAAGATATTCCCTTACGAATGCTTGGGATATCCAACAAACTTCCAGAGAACTAACCTTGCCTCGAGCTTGTCCGGATTTTGCTTTTAGACATTCGTCGGACAACCCCATATCTTAACATCCTTAAGATATGGGCTTTTCCCATACCATATCACATATGGAGTGGTAGGCACCTCATTTGGTTGGAACCCTATTCAATAGGTATGCAGCTTCTTAAGTGCATAACCCCCAAAAGGAAATAGGCAACTCAGTATTACTCATCATATAGCACACCATATCTCATAGGGTGCGATTGCTCCGCCCCGACACACCAACGTGTTATGGTGTATACGGAGGAGTAATGCTGAGAGAGAATCTCATTCTCTTTTAGAGTAGTCCAGGATCTCCATGCTCAAGTATTCTTTTCCCTGATCACATCAAAGGACATGATACTTATACCCCTTCTTGGTTCTCTACTTCTAACTTATATTCTTTGAATTTCTCAAAAGGTTCAGACTTGTGTTTCAACAGGAACATATGTCCGAATCTTGAGAGATCATCAGTGAATGTAATGAAGTACAAAGAACCAATCCTGGCATGTATAGACAGGAGAACTACATACATCATCATGTATCAATCCAAAGAGTTCACTAACTCTTTCTCTTTTTCAAGTAAACGGAGCTATGGTCATCTTATCTTTGTGTCATGACTGGCAAGTTTCACAAGATGTAAATTCAAACAGATTTAAATATGCATCTAAATGTAACTTGGATAGTCGGGTCGCATTGATATGACCTAGTCTACAATGCCTCAAGTAGGATTCGTTCATCTATGAACTCTTCCTCTTGTGTGTGTTCTGTACGTTAAGAACTCTGGTTTGATTTAAAACGTGTATGCTTTTAGATAATGTGCCTGAACCGATCAACTCTTGATATAGGAAATCTTCAAAACATTATACAACAATACAAAATTATATCCTTCTTTACTAATAAAGAAACTGATATGATGTTGTATATCAGGTTCGGTATCTAATAACATTCGTTCAGAATCAATGTATTTTGTAATACAGAATGATAACTGCCAACATACTTGGCTGCAACACTTGCACCATTTCCATCTCTTGAAACTTATCATCCTTTCCCAGTTCTCTACCTATCTGTAGCCATATAACAGATTACATATGTGGGATCCTGATCTGGTATCTCATACCCAGGACGTAGAGGATGCTGAGAAACAGTTCTCGGTAAAAACACACCCGAAGAAGATGTATCATCATGCACTTTCTTCGTTTGGGCGGCACGGGAATCCTGGTAATCCTTTATTTCTTGCTCGGTCTTAGAACAATTATAAGTTGGAGCGGGACCAACGTTCCCCAGCTCAGTATAACAAGCGGGTCCGGTCAATAAATCCGTATTATTATCTTGATTAAGGCGTGACATGGTAACTACCTGGAAAGAGAGAGAGAAGAAAACATTTAGCGTATGCTCTTGCAAGATTAGATTGGTTATTAATTTGTCTAATCAGGATGGCTCTCACTATTTTTGTCAAATCTTCCTTCAAACCCTAAAAGGAAAGACTAGCCGGGATTAATTACACCCTACAAGTTCGCCAATGTTTCAGCCAGGCTAGTGTCGGTACTTTGAGGGAGGTTCCCCGTGCTTTCGCACGGACCTAATTAAAATAAACCTCGTTTTCCCATAGGCATAACCTTGTTGACACCTTTCTAAACACCTACTTGATCGGCTAATTGTAATGTGTAAAACTCTCTCAGGAGTAACTCTTACTCGCAGTGGGTATCGGGATCCAACTATCTCAAAGAAGGTATGCAATCTCATTGCAAATTTCAACACCTGAAATTCCCGATAATATTTTGCCCCTAACCTCCAATGACCTTGACAAAGGCCAACAAACCATAGGATGGTAGTCAAGTTCAACCCATCATTTCCCGATTTAATTAAACCCACCCGCACGACCCTTAACGAAAGCCAAACTACGCCGTACGAATACCTTAATCCAATCGCATCGTATGCAGCAGATAAGCACTAGTTAGCTACCGAACACTATGCCTTGACGAAAGCCAAACTACGGCAGCACGAATACTAACTATTACTTATCTGAAATGACGGAGGGCTACGACATGTTTTTAAGAAAACCATGAGCGTAATGAACTTGACATCATCGTAGAATCGAGTGATTTTAAATGGAGTGTTTTTTAGGCTTTTACTAGTTTTGCTAAAGAGGTCACTCCCGGTGAAGGGATCTCGGCTCTTTCCTCGTCGAGTGAGATGGAGGATATTCACAATACCATTATGCAAAGCAAAAACTAGAAAAGCAATTTAAAGATGAAATCGAGAGTTGTAGCATCTGCCAGTTATTGCTAAAGAGCTCACTCCCGATGAAGGTATCTCGGCTCTTTCCTTATCGAATAAGATGCTAGATATTCTATAAGGAATACCACTATGCAAAGAAAGAATTAGAGCTACCTGTTTTCGAGACAAGTTTCTACAGCATCTTTAGGTTCTTTTATTTCTTTAATCTCATTAATGAAGTCCCATCATTTTAAGTTACCTAAGCATCACAGATAAATACAACGTACGCTTATGCCATCCGCATTCGCCTCGATGTCCCCTGGTGTACCGTAAGGTTAGGTAACTAACGGCAGAGCGGGGCTGTGCTAGCGTGGGTGTAAAACATAAGCAACGTCTATATAATATATCACATATATTATATCTAGTATCTATCTCAACATATATCGAATGATCACATCACAGATATCGCAGCAGAAAACAACATATGAAATATTGGATATACTAGGATTTCCGTGTTTTAATTTAAGCCTGTATAAAACACGGATTCCATGGTCGTGATAAATAGCCAATCCCACACCCCTAGACCCTTATGAGAGCGGCAAGCAACCCTACCAATTCTAGAGTTAGGAGACCCGGTCTCGACTCCTCGAGATGGTCTCCCACTGGACCCTAGAACCCGTTTACTTGTGCTCCCCGCCTTGGGTCTATCCTAATGCGGAAAAGTTAACAATATACAATGGGGACATCATCCTCAACCCGGAAGTTCCCCAACAAAGGAATATTATATACAATGAATTTTACATGAATGAAAATAAAAACCCTCATCTCACATAAAACCCCCGGCTATTCGTAACACGACGATCCAATATAATATATTACAGCAACACATAACATCACATGTCATCAACGTAAGTAAATATGCGTATCCCAATTGTCATTGACACATAGCACCGAACCGGCGATACACCACATATTACACTTACGGTCGCAGAAAAGAAAGTGAAAAACTATAACAGTTAGAATCTGCAACCACCTTAGCATCACATGCCTAACCAAATGATTTTCTTAGGCATCGCATGCCTAACAATTATAAACCCATCATTTTAGTCTCGATCTCGAAAACACTTTTCAATATCAAGTCGGGCAATTCTGCAAGGTTCCCGACATCCTGATAGAATGCTCGTCGAAAACTTTAGTAGACAGCCGCACCCCCCGATGCCGTCGACGAAGTGCACTAAGGCGGAACACCGCTGCCGCGAGCACCCGAACGGATGCTTTTGGCGACGAGGTTCTCCTACAGTCACTTGGTCGGAGCTATGGGCAGTGGTTATCTAATAATGTTACCCGGGGAGTATCCGTGTACGCTACGTGATTGCGACGAACCTTTGATCATATCAAAATCCATTGGCAACCGATCAAATGAGACTAAGCTGCTAGATTTATAAAATTCAAACTAGTTATCTCATAACTACATGTGGATTCCAAATATTGTATCCAATCATATATTATCCAGACGACGTTAAACTTTTCGATCGATTCATCAAAGTACCACAATTTCCCGACAGCTCAACACTTGAGCACAGTTTTAATAATACCCAGAAGAAGCCACAGTACCTATGAACCAGCCGTAGAAGGGTCAAACCAACGCATCACAAGTGACAACGCTTAACTACCACAAACCATAGGGTTTAGTGGCGGTTCTGATGGCCACATAATCGAGTTAAAGTTTCGTTCTTCTAGAGGGTCCAATGAATCACTTGCATATTTTTCCGAATACGTCAAACTTGGAAAAATGGGTTTTCGACAATCGTTCGAACCTTTTAACTTCTCCTAGACAATATGTGAATAACCCGAAACATTGTTAAAACTACGAATACGAAACACTACGAATTGCTTATAGTGTAAGATTACATCACATGCAAAATTAGCAAAAATAAACAACACCTGAAACACCAAAACCCAGTCATTGGAACACTGAAAAAAATTGAGTGGGGGTGCTCGGATTTGACCCGAGATGGGAGGTGGTGGCCGGCCAAATTTTCTCGGAATGCCTCAAATTTCTGCTGTGTTCATGTTATATCCCATATAGCACTCTGTACTTGTTTAAAAAAGTTTTTTGACAATTATTTAAAATCGACAGAAACTGCATTTTCGCGTTTCAAGTTTCAGAGTATTTCTGTTTCGTAATCTTAACAAAATCCGTATAAATTTCTAGCATGGTTCTGATACCACTGCAGGGTTACCTAGGATGGCAGCAAGGTTTCGGGAGGCATCGTCCATGCCAAATTCAAAAATTTGCCGTTCTAGCTAACCCTAACTAAGAATCGTTAACTAGAAATCGACGGAAATGTAAATGCAAACACTTTGCAAGTATAGTGAGCAAAGAATACAACCTTTATAGACCGGTCCTTCACTTTAATAGCTCCGTATAGAAGTCCCTTCGCTGCGATCGTGAACTCCGGACTCTAGAGAGGCTCCCATGAAGAAACGAACATGCTTGCTTCGAAGTCTTCGAGGCCGAAGATGATCTACGTCGAGGAGACACTAACCCAATATATCTCTTCACTAATTGTGAAATTAGTGAAGCAAACACTCTATACTAAATGGAAAGTAGTAGAGGTTGATGAAGTAGGAAGTGGGCTCACTTTAGATTTGATTTTCTCACATTCTTTCTAATACCTCCATTGAAGCTAGAAAGCATTGAGGAAGAAGAAGAAGAAGAAGAATGAACTCATCATATGAATTAATCCAAATAAATTATTGCAACCATGGGTGAGTTAAGCCCTCATGCCTAACTCATGTAGAGAATAAACCAAGTGCTAAGGTTAAGAATTGGGTTAACAAATATCCTAAGAAATGACAAAAGAGTGGACTTTGTCAATGTTCTACAAGCTTCATCCAAGCTTGAAAACATTGACTAAGCCTTTTCTCTTTTGTGATAATTTAAATAATAAATAAAACCCTAACTTAACCCTAGCGTGGTATAAGTCTCATACACCTATCTTGCATGTATCATCATGCATGACACAATACATGTACACAAATATACATATCACATATATACAATGTGCACATCAAGTGAGAAAAGAAATCATAAGTGAGCAAGTATTAGTTAATGTAACTTAATATATCAACTATATAATTATACATTAGATTCTCAAATCAACTATTAATTTAATAATACGGCTATATCATATATAACTGACAAATATAAAATGTAACAACTTATCGAAGGAACTCTAGATCCGATAACCCGGCTATATCGCATATAACCGATCAATGTCACAAATCGCGAGAATAGAATACAATATCTCATATTGTATCAATCTCGGTTCCGCACATATCATATATGTGCTCCTACTCCATTTCGCTTGAGCCAGGAAACCCCTGTGTATGACTCTAAAGACTCGTCAATACGCCGGCAGTAGGTGATGATCATATCAAACACTCACAAGCCGCAAAGCGTTCTGTTAAACGTAATGGGCACCCGGGTATTAAGCGATCAGAAGAACAACAAACAAGCCTGCTCGTACTCCTGCAAATCGAATCAGTAACACTACTGTACAGTTCGGTCTCTTCGTCTGATATGTCGCATATCTCGTCTACGGGTGGTAAACGTCAGACCCCAGTAACTCGATAAGTTGTGTCGATATGAGGTTCATAACGGGTCAAGAAACTATTGATAACACTTACCGGTATATCTCTGAAGCAGCCCTGGCCAGGGACTTCCTGTTATAGCCAATTGAGCACTGCGCAATATCAACCCCCAATACCGGGAGAGACGAAACCCCTCCTATCGCTCATTGCCTCCATATGATTCGGGAATATACCCAAAAGCCACCGTTTTGCACGTTCTCTTGAACGTGGTAAGGTGGAAATCAAAGCACAGTGGGAATCACACAAGACTCTATGACGATCTCGGGTCTATAGACAAACCTGTACCAGTATCACCAGAGAACTGCCATCTGACGTGAGGTATAATACCATCTGGGAGTTCTCGGCGAGTCCGTCCAGTATACCCAGTCTCCACTGAGCACCCGTATACTGTCTCTGATGTCAAACACCAATGGATATGGGATCATCCATCGCCCATCTACATGGGTCGAGAAACTATACACTAGTCTACTCTGGTACATCGATGCCGTGTTTCGATACACCCACGACTAGGAACATTTGAAGGATGTACTTAGCGACGACACTGTCCCTACTAGTTTGATCTGCATCATAGTCTTGGTAGTCAAGTACTCATCCTAAGGGCTTTATCAACATGTAATATAGAGACAATCAGAGTACATGTTAAGATAAAGAGCAACCAGATAGCATACTATCATGTCGAGGAAGAAAGTCCTCCATATATATGTCCAAGCATCCAGTACAATATACATCGTATGTATAGTAATGGTCTCTAGGTCATACATATAACTAACAGGAGGGCTACGCAGGTTTTTAATAAAACTATGAGCGTAATGAACTTGATATCGTTGTAGAATCTAGTGATTTTATAAAGGAGTGTTTTTGAGGATTTTCTAGCTTCACTAAAGAGGTCACTCCCGGTGAAGGGATCTCGGCTCTTTCCACATGGAATGAGGTGCTGGATAGTCATGAATACCACTATGCAAAGCAAGAACTAGAGAAGCAGTCAAAAGAAAAAACCGAGTGGGTTGTAGCATTTGATAGTTTCGCTAAAGAGGCCACTCCCGGTGAAGGGATCTCGGCTCTTTCCTCATCGAATGAGGTGTTGGATATTCATCAAGGAATACCACTATGCAAAGCAAAAACTAGAGCTACCCTTTTTGAAAATTTGATTATACAACATCTTTTGGTTTCTTTCTTTTCATTAATCTTATTAATAAAGTCCCATCAACTAATGTTTCCTAAACATTACAGAAAAATGAAATGAAAATAGAACGTACGCTTATGACATCCGCATTCGCCACGGGGCCCCATCGTGCACCGTTAGGTTACTTACTACCAGCAAAGCGGGGGCTAGATTAGCGCGGGTGCAAAACATAAGCAATTTATTATATATTATATATATAATATTACATTCGTCTTATGCAGTTATATGATCAAAATCACAGAATCAAGCAGCAGAAGCAACATAAGAAATATTGGATATACTAGGATGTCCATGTTTTAAATTTAGCCAGTAATGTAAAACACAGATTCCACAGTCGTGATGAATAGCCAAACTCACATCCCATAGACCCATAGGAGAGCGGCAAGTAACCCTACCAATTCTAAAGTTAGGAGACCCGGTCTCAACTACTTGAGATGGTCTCCCACTGGACTTTAGTACCCGGTTACTTGTGCTCCCCGCCTTGGGTCTATCCTAATGCGGAAAAGTAAATATTATACAACTATGGTGACATCATCCTCAACCCGGAAGTACCCTAATAAAAGAATATTACATATATATTTTACATGAATGAAAATAAAAACCCTCATCTCGCATAAACCCCCCGGCTATTATTTCACGACGATCCAACAAATCATATCACCAACAACACATAATATCATATATCATCAACGTAAGCAAATATGCATATCCCTAAAACTTGTTGACATATAGCAACGAGATTAGGATACTCCACATATTACACTTACGGTCGCAGAAAAGAAAATAAAAAACTACAATAATTTGAATCCGCAATATCCTTAGACATCATAAACCTGGAATCTCTCATATTCTGGATTTCATGCCTAACTTATAAAACTTGCATTTTAGTCTTAAATTCAAAACTGTTTTCAATTGGTTGTCAGATAATTCAACAAGATTCCCGACTTAGTGATCGGGTACAATACGCAACTGCGACGGAGTTTTTATCCGAATCAAAACTTCGTAGCAATCGATCAATTGAGATTAAACGGCTAGGTATAGTAACCGTGAAGCTTGTATAGTAACCGGATTCTAATAATTGTATCACACATCACAAAGCTTGTATAGTAACCGCGACATTAGAATTCCGCATGCAATTAGCAAAGTAAACCAATTTTTCCAAAACTTTGAAACATCCAGTGAGCTAAAGTTCCAAAAACGATTGTTTTAAGCCAATCCGGGAGTCGAAACGAACTCGTAACCCGCCCGAATCTTCACGGGGGCAAAGATCCCAAAATTAACTATCGAATGAGGGGCCTAGAGGGGGTACCCCACCCTGAGGCCACCACGTGGTGGCCAGGGGGTGAGGCAGACCCAAAACTGCGTAAGGTGGGGCAGTTTCGGGTCTCCACCGCCAAGACCACCTTGTGGTGGTCTTGCGGAGTGGGCCCAGTAGTTGGGTCCCCTGCAGGGTGTCCCCGGGGTGTGCACGCTCCACCCCGCGATTTCTCAGTTCAAACCGTGAGACCGCGGGTTGTGCAAACAACTCAAAACATCATTTTTGAAACTGTTTTTATCGGTAGTTTTTGCGCGACAAAAATGGCGGATTTCTAACGTCGCAACAAGATACCCTAATGTTCTAGCTTGGCTCTGATACCATGAAAGTCGACCGTAGCACCTCCATGAGGTTCTAGAGGCATCAAGAATGCCAAATTTTAAATTTTATTAGGTGCTAATTAAGACTAACAAGATCTTTACTAGATTATTAGGGTTTGCCTTTGTGATGTGTTAAACTAAAGATAGGAAAAGATCATACAACCTTTGTAGTTCGAGATCTTCTCTTCATTAGCTCCGTGTAGTTGTCCCGCGACTCCACTAGGCTCAACTTGAGGCTTTGGACGAGCTTCCTCCGATGACCTTCATGCCGAAGATGATCCACGCGAAGTCCCACCTCCTCAAGCTACCTCTACATTAAACTCTTTTGAGCAGTAAACACGCTACACTCGCTCGCTAATCAAGTGTAGGATGGTGAACTAGGGGATGTTAAAATCTCACAATTTTGTGTTCAAGCTTCATGATTCGCATCTCATGTGAGGGTTGAAGCTTGAACCATGGCAATTGAGGAAGAAGATGAAGCTAGAGAGCAACAATGGGTGTAACTCAAGAAAAATGGCTAAGTGTTAAGAATGAGAATGGAATGAATGGCAACCCTTGACACCCACTCATTAAAGCATGGAATTTTGCAATAAAAAATTGCAACCATGCTTGAATAGTGAGTTAAGATGAATAAAAAAATGTAAATCCCATGCTTGCAACCATGCTCTCATTTTCCACCTCATTTCTATTTTCACAAAATAGAATTTTATCCCATGCTTCATTATATATATATATATATATCATATATATTATGAAGAATAATTAGTGAGCTAATGATATTAGTTAAGATATAATTATATCACATATAATATATATCACATTATTAAATTAACAATTGAATTAATAATCCGGTTATATCACATATGACCGACTAATATCATTCATCTGTATATCACAATATCGAATCAACACTTGATTCGACAATATGGTTATATCACATATAACCGAACCGATAACAGATAACTGCCAGATTACAATACGGTATCACATACACGTATTTAATCAGGCCCACACACATATCACATATGTGTCCTACTTCGTTTCTCTTTAACCTGGGAACTATTGTGTGGGACTCTAAAGACTCGTCAATACGCCAACAGTAGGTGATGATCACATCAGTCACCTACAAGCCGTTAGCGGTACTAGCTGGACGTAACGGCTACCCGGGTATTGAGCGATATGAAGATCAACAAGCAAGCTTGTCCATAGTCTCCATGAAGCCAATCAATAACACTACCGTACATTCCGGTCTCTTCGTCTGATATGTCGCATATCATGTCTTGGAGTGGTAAACGTCAGGCCCCAGTAACATGATAAGTCTTGTCAATATCTGGCCTATAACGGTTTGAGAAACTACTGATAACACTTATCAGTAAATCTCATAAGCAGCCCTGGCCAGGGACTTCCAGTTATAGCCAATCGAGCATAGCGCAACATCAACCCCCAATACCGGGAGAGACGAAACCCCTCCTATCGCACATTGCTTCTATGCGACTCGAGATTGTACCTAAAATCCACCTGTTTCCTATCCTTTGAGTGTGGTAGGGAGGAAATCAAAGCACGGTAGGAGCCGCACTAGACTCTATGACGATCTCGGGTCTACAGACTAACCTGTACCAGTGTCCAGAGGACTGCTATCTGACGATAGGCATACTACCACATAGGAGTCCTCGGCGAGTCTGTTTGGTGTACCCATTCTATAATGAGCACCTGTGTACAATCTTTGATGTCACACACCAATGGTTATGGGATCAACCATCGTCCTCTAAGGGACAAGAAATGTACACACTAGTCTACTCAGGAATATCGATGTCCTAGTCTCGATATTCCCTCGACTAGGAACCGATTAAAGGTTGTACTTTTGGACCACCCTGGCCCTACTAGTATGATCTCACCATTGTCCTGGTTGTCAAGTACATATCCTAAGGGCTTTATCAAGATGTAAGAGACAGACAGTATAAATACCAGTCTACATGTTAAGATAAAGGTAACCTGATAGCATACTATAATGTCGAGCAAGAAATTCCTATATATATATGTCCAAGCATCCACTATAATATACATCATATGTACAATAATGGCCTCTAGGGCATACATATTCCTAACAAATCACACAAGACTCTATGACGATCTCAGGTCTACAGACTTACCTGTACCAGTGTCACCAGAGAACCGCTATCTGACGATAGGTATAATACCATCTAGGAGTTATCGGCGAGTCCTGTTCGGCATACCCAGTCTCCACTGAGCACCCGTATAAAATCTTTGATGTCAAACACCAATGGATGTGGAATCATCCATCGCCTATCAAATGGGTCAAGAAATGTATACGCTAGTTTACTCAGGAATATCGATGCCCCGTCTCGATACAACCACGACTAGGAAAAATTAAAGGATATGCTTGTTGACTACCCTAGCCCCACTAGTATGATCTGCATCATAGTCCTGGTAGTCAAGTACACATCCTAAGGGCGTTATCAACATGTAACAGAGAGACGGTACAAGTATACATATTAAGATAAAGAGTGACCAGATAGCATACTATCATGTCGAGCATAGCATACTATCATGTCGAGCAAGAAAGTCCTCCCTATATATGTCCAAGCATCCACTATAATATACAATCATGTACAATAATGGCCTCTATGGCATACAAACAACTAACAATCTCCCACTTGCACTAAGGCCAGTTGTTGTAGTATCTCATACCCAACATCCCTTAAAGTCTTTCTAGGAAATGGCTTTCGTGAGTGGATCCGCCGTGTTATTCTTCGCATCAACTCTTCTGACCTCGATCGCCCGGAGATCAACTATCTCCATGATCAGGTGATACGGCCTAAGAATATGTCTGGGTCACTGATAGGACCGGGGTTCCTAGGCCAAAGCCACAGCTCCATTGTCACCAGAATGGAAAGAACAAAGTTCATCTCATGAACATCTATACCCAGACAGCCTCTTTGGTAGCATCGTTGGCAGCGATGTATTCACCCTTTATCGTTGAGTCTGCCACGGTATCTTGTTTGGAACTCTTCCAACATACCATCCCTCCACTGAGGGTAAAGACAAACCTGCGTCTGTCTCACAGTCGACCTTATCGCTCTGGAAACTCAAACCGGTAAAGGACTCCACTTGGAGTTCACCGTTACCATACACCAAGAACATTTCTTTAGTGCTTCTCAAGTACTTAAGAATTTTCTTCATAGTTGTCCAGTGTTTCTCCCAAGATGTAAGTGGCATCACCCAAATCCATCATTGAGAAACTTAGTGATAACAAGAGCATGACCAAGTGTAGCATAGGAACACCATTTCCTATCAAGAGTATGTCATCCACGTACAATACGAGGAAGACAACCTTACTTTCTACAACCTTCTTGTATATACAAGATTCATCTACCTTTTTGATGAAGTCAAACTCATTGACTGCCACATCAAAACAGATGTTCCGACTCCGCGATGCCTACATTAATTCGTAAATTGATCCGGATAGACTTAATTATAGCCACTGGAGAAAAGGTTTCATCATAGTCCACACCTGGTCGTTGACGCAAAACCTTTTACTACAAGTCTAGCTTTGAAAGTCTCAACATTTCCATCTACACCATGAATCTTCTCAAGATCCACTTTCTCCCGACTGGTTTTACCCCTTCAGGTGCAACTACCAAAGTCCATACTTTATTGGTGTATTATGGATTCCATCTCAGATCGCATAGCCTCCAGCCATTTCAAAGAGTCCCCACTTGTGATGTCCAGCTCGAAACTAATTGGGTCATCATCTTCCGTGATGTAATCATCGCTCCAACTGTCATTGAGAAAACCGTAGTATCTCTGAGGCGGATGAGGAACCCTTACTAGATCTGCGGAGAGGCTGAGGTTCATCGGCAACTATTGAATCCTCCGGTTCAACCAAATCATCAGCTGTTAGTTTGTCAAGCTGGAACCTCTTCCAGTTCTACCACATGACCACTAATTTATTTTTCAAGAAATTCCTTTTCTAAAAAAGTTGCACGCTGAGAAACAAAACACCTTTTGTTCCTCAGTGTGGTAGAAGATATACCCTCGCAAATGTTTTAGATATCCAACAAAATTACACAGAATTGACCTTGCCTCGAGCTTGTCCGGATTTTTCCTTTCAACATAGGCCAGACAACCCCATATCTTAACTTGTTAAGATATGGTTTCTTCTCTTTCCATTTCTCATATGGAGTGGTAGCCACTGATTTGGTTGGAACTCTATTCAATAGGTATGCGGCTTCTCAAGCGCATAACCCCAAAAGGAAATAGGTAACACATAGGTACTCATCATTGAGCGCACCATATCTAATAGGGTGCTATTCCTCCGCCCTGATACACCGTTGTTCTGTGGTGTATACGGAGGAGTAACTTGAGAGAGAATCCCATTCTCTTTCAAATAGTCAGGGAATTCCGTGCTCAAGTATTCTCATCCCCAATCATATCGAAGGATTTTAATATTTTTACCCGTTTGGTTCTCTACTGCGCACTTATATTCCTTGAATTTCTCAAATGCTTCAGACTTGTGTTTTAACAGGAACACATGCCTAAATCTTAAAAGATCATCGGTGAATGTAATGAATTATGAGGAACTATTCCTGGCATGTCTAGACATGCGACCACATATATCACTATGTATCAGTCCCAAGAGTTCAGTAGCTCTTTCTCCGTGTCCAGTAAACGGTGTTTGATCATTTTACCTTCGAGACATGACTGGAAAGTTTCATAAGATGTAAATTCAAACATATTCAAATATCCATCCTTATGTAAATTAGCTAGTTGTATCGCATTGATATGACCTAGTCTACAATACCTCAAGAAGAATTCGTTCATTTCTGAACCTTTTCTCTTGTGTGCGTTTTGTGCATTAAGAACAGTAGTTTGATTTAGAACGTATATGCCATTACATAACGTGCTTGATACAATCAACTTTTGATTTAGAAAAATTTTCATAAAATTATCCTGTAATACAAAATTATATCTTTCTTTACTTAATAAAGAAGTTGATATAATATTGCATATCAGGTTCGGTATGTAATAACATTCGTTCAGAATCAATGTATAACCAGTTGGTAATTGAAGGTGATATCCGCCAACTGCTTTGGCTGCAACATTTGCACCATTCCCTACTTTTAGAGAATGATCACCCTTTCTCAGCTGTCTACCTTTTTTTAGCCCATGTAAAATATTACATATGTAGGATCCTGATCCGGTATCTAATACCTAGGACGTAGAGTATACTGAGAAACAGTTCTCGGTAACGAACACACCCGATGAAGATGCATCAACATGCTCATTCCTCGTTTGGGTGGCCTGGGAATCCGGATATTCCCCTATTTCCTGCTCGGACTTATAACAATTATAAGATAGAGCGGAACCAATGTTCCCCAACTCAGTATAATAAGCGGGTTCGGTCAATACATCCATATTATTATCTTGATTAAGGTATGTCACGGTCGCTACCTGGAGAGAGAGATGAAAACACTCTGCGTATGCTCTTTCATGATTAAATTGGTTATCATTTTATATAATCAGGATGGCTTCCACTGTTTTTATCAAATCTTCCTTCAAACCCTAAAAGGTAAGACTAGTCGGGATTACATACATTCTACAAGTTCGCCATTCTTTCGGTCAGGCCAGTGTCAGTACTTTGAGGGAGGTTCCCCATGCTTTCGCACGGACCTAATTAAAATAAACCTCCTTTTCCCAGAAGCATAACCCTATTGACACCTTTCTAGTCACCTACTTGATCGGCTAATTGTAATGTACAAAACTCTCGCAGGAGTAACTCTTACTCGCAGTGGGCATCGGGATCCAACAATCTCATAGAAGGCATGCAATCTCATTGCAAGTTTCAACACTTGAAACTCCCGATAATTGTTTTTACCCCTAGTACTTATGACCTTAACTATGGTCAACATATCATAAGCGCTAGCCAAGTTCAACCCGTCATTTCCTGATTGAATTAAACCCACCCGTACGACCCATAACATAGTCAACAAAGCCATACGACTACCCTAATCCAATCGCATCATATGGTTGCAGATAAGCACTAATTAGATACCGCACACTACGCCTTAACATAGTCAACAAACGTAGCACGAATACTAAGTATCACTTATCTGAAATGACGGAGGGCTACAACAGGTTTTTAAGAAAACCTTTTGCATAATGAACTTGATATGGTCATAGAATCGAGTGATTTTGAAAAGGAATGTTTTTTTAGGATTTTACTAGTTTTGCTAAAGAGGTCACTGCCGGTGAAGGGATCTCGGCTCTTTCCTCATTGAATGAGGTGCTGGATATTCATCAAGGAATACCACTATGCAAAGCAAGAACTAGAGAAGCAATCAAATGACAAAACCGTGTGGGTTGCAGAATCTTCTAGCTTTTGCTAAAGAGGTCACACCCGGTGAAGGGATCTCGGATGAGGTGCTGGATATTCATCAAGGAATACCACTATACAAAGCAAAAACTAGAGCTACGCTTTTTGAAAATTTGATTTTACAACATCTTTAGGTTTCTTTGCTTTTCATTAATCTCATTGATGAAGTCCCATCATTTATACATCCTAAGCATGACGGATAAAGAAACGAAAATATAACGTACGCTTATGCCATCAGCATTCGCCACGGAGTCCTGCCATGCACCGTTAGGTTACTTAACTACCGGCAGAGCGGGGCTGGACTACCGCGGATGCAAAAAATTAACAACATTTATTATATATCATATATATAATATAAAGCATTCGTCTCACGCAGTTATATGATCTCATCACAGAACATTGCAGCAGAAGTCAACATATGAAATATTGGATATACTAGGAGGTCTGTGTTTTAAATTAAGCCAGTAAAAATACGGATTCCACGATAGTGATGAATAGCCAAACCCACATCCCTAGACCCCTACAAGAGCGGCAAGCAATCCTACCAATTCTAGAGTTAGGAGACCCGGACTCGACTCTTCGAGATGGTCTCCCACTAGAATCTAGAACCCGGTTACTTATGCTCCCCTCCTTGGGTCTATCCAAATACGGAAAAATAAATAATATACATCAATGGTGACATTATCCTCAACCCAGAAGTGCCCTAATAAAAGAATATTACATACAAGTTTTTACATGAATGAGAACGAAAAACTCTCATCTCACGCAAAAACCCCCGGCTATTCAAACACGATGATCTAATATAACATATCACAACAACACATAACTTCACCTGTCATCAACGTAAGTAAATTTTCGTATCCCAATTGTCGTTGACGTATAGCAACGAAATCAGCGATACACCACATATTACACTTACGGTTGCAGAAAATAAAGTGAAAACTGCAAAAATTAGAATCCGCAATGTTCTTAGACATCATAAACCCGAAATATCACATACTTCGGATTTCATGCCTAACCATATGAATTCCTGGGACATCATAAACCCGGAATATCTCATATTCTGAATTTCATGCCTAACCTTATAAACCCCGCATTTTAGTCTCAATATTGAAAACACTTTTCAATAACCAGTCGGGTAATTCAATAAGATTCCGGACAACCTGATCGAATGCTCATCGGAAACTTTAGTAGACGGCCGCACCCCGCGATGCCGTCGACGAAGTGCACTTAGGCGGAATACCGCGGCCGTGAGCACCCGAACAGATGCATTTGACTACGGGATTCTCCCGCAGTCACTTGGTCGGGGCTATAGGGCGTGGCTATCTAGAAGTGTTACCCAGTGAGTGTTCGCGTACTACACGTGATTGCGACGGAGTTTTGATCCGAATCAAAACCCCGCGGCAAAAGATCAAAAGAGACTAAATTTCTATATTCACAGAACACTAATTAGTTTTTACAAAACCAATTATTGTGGATTCCAAATATTCTATCACAAATCACAGATATCTAGACGATGTTAAACATTTCGATCGATCCATCAAATACCCAAAATTCCCAGAGGCCACAACACTTGAGTCACATTTAAAAATACCAAGACAGTGCCCTAAGTATCTACGGACCTACGCAAGAAAGCACACTCCCTGCCTCACCAACGGCGCCACGTAACCGCCGCAAAAAGCTTGTTTTGGCCACTCTTCCACGGTCGTTTGGTCGAGTTGGCCGTAGTTTTTCTTGGGGATACATAGAAAACCCTGCACTATTTTCTGAATATTTTTAATATGAAAAATTCCAACTTTGAAAAATTTCCAGAGAGCCTTGGTTTTCCGGGTTTTCGAAGTTCGATCGAACACTTTAACTTCGTCTAGACAACTCCTAATGCTCTAGCTTGGCTCTGATACCACTGCTGGGTTTTCTTAGCACCGCGACACCGTTTCCGGCAAGCTTCAAGTATGCTATTTTAAAATATTAGGGTGCTGAGCGAGCCCGAACCAAGGATCTAACTAGAGAATTAGGGTTAAACTAAGCAGTAAACAACTTTACTCGAAGTCAACAAGGAATATAACCTTTGTAGACCGGTCCTTTACTTCCAAAGCTCCGTGTAGTAGTCCCTTAGCTCAAAGAAGTGGTCTCCTGGACTCTCGTTAGGCTCGACTAGGCGAAAGGAACAAGCTTGCTCAAGGTTCTTCGAGGCCGAAGATGATTTACGTCAAAGAATCTCTAACTCAAGACACCTCTTCAATAATTGAGAATTAGTGAAGCAAACAACCTATACTAAATGGCTAGTTTGGTATAGATTGGTGAAGTAGGAATTTTGGTCACTTTAGAATTATTTTTCTCTTTCTCTTTTTCTTCTCACAAGAAAGCTAGAAAGCAAAAATGGAGATGAAGAAGAAGATGAATCATCAATTGTGAACCATGGGTGAGAAAATATTATATATAACTCATGTAAAGACTTAACCAAGGCTAAAGATAATGGTTAGGTTAATAAATATCTAGAGTAAAACAAAATTAGTGAACTAAGTCAAGGTTTCCACATGCTTCTACAAGCAAATTCAACCATGATAATTTCCACCTAATTTTGTTCTATTCCTTAATAATTAAATCCCCATATTATCTTAAGTATGGTATAAGTCTCATACACTCAAGTCCAATGTATCATCTACCATGACACATAAATAAATACATTAATATATATCACATATATATATTTGTCTGTATTTGGAGAAAACATTTTCTTAAGTGAGCTAATATTAGTTAATGTATATTAATATATCAAATATATAATAATACATTAAATTATTAAATCAACACTTGATTTAATAATCCGGCTATATCACATAAAACCGACTTATATCATATAATAAATTACTGAATCAACACTTGATCCAATAATTCAGTTATATCACATATAACCTATATCGCGAGATTAGAATACGGTATCACATACACGTATTAATCTCGGTCCCGCACATATCACATATGTGCCCTACTTCTTTTCGCATGAGCTAGGAAACCTCTGTGTAGGACTCTAAAGACTCGTCAATACGCCGACAGTAGGTAATGATCATACCAGTTACCCACAAGCTGTCAGCGGTACTAGCTGGACGTAAAGGTCACCCGGGTATTGAGCGATCAGATGATCAACAAGCAAGCTTTTTCATACTCCCGTGAATCCAATAAGTAACACTACTTTATGGTTCGGTCTCTTCGTCTGATATGTGGTACATCTAGTCTGGAGGTGGTAAATGTCAGACCCCAATAACTTGATAAGTCATGCCTATGTGAAGCTCATAACGGGTCAAGAAACTATTGATAACACTTACCAGTAAATCTCAGTATCAGCCCTGGCCAGGGACTTCCTGTTATAGCTAATCGAGCACAGCGCGACATCTACCCCTAATACCGAGAGAGACGAAACCCCTCCTATCGCTTATTGCCTCCGTGTGACTCGGGACTGTACCCAAAAATCACCGATTTGCATGCTCCCTTGAACGTGGTAAGGAGGAAATCAAAGCACAATGGGAATCACACAAAACTCTATGACGATCTCGGATCTACAGACTAACCTATACCAGTGTCACCAAAGAACTGCTATCTGACGATTGGTATAATACCATCTAGGAGTTCTCGGTGAGTCTTGTTCGGTATACCCAGTCTCCACCGAGCACCCGTATACAATCTTTGATGTCAAACACCAATGAATGTGGAATCATCCATCGCCTGTCAAATGGGTCAAGAAACGTATACGCTAGTCTACTCTGGAATATCGATGCCCTGTCTCGATACACCCATGACTAGGAACAATTAAAGGATGTGCTTGTGGACTACCATGGCCCAACTAGTATGATCTGCATCATAGTCCTGGTAGTCAAGTACACATCTTAAGGTCTTTAACAATTGATTGTTAGAGGTTCTGCGTGTTCAAGTTTTAGATTAAATACCGCAATCAAGACGGTTTCGCCTGTAGCTAGCCGGTTGAGTACGGGTCGTCCGCAGGGAGATGGGAGTCTTTTTCAATGTGCGTTAACGAGTTAAGTCCAGTTTTTTAGATTGGTTTGTGATTATCTAAGTGTTAAGTTGATGTTTTAAAGAGGGCTTATTAGGGTTAGGATTAGGTTAGTTTGAGTTAGGAGTCTCCACATCTTTCGTTGCCCCTCTTAATATCGGTGTTACGGTAATCGGCAACAACGGGGATTAGCACGACTAGGAAGGAACTTGCGAGTATAAGCTAGGCTTTCCAACGCATAAGTCCTTCCTTTTGGTGCTTGTCCGTCCGTTCTTGGCTCTTAGCCATAACCTCCGGTTAATTAAACCACAACCGGTCTCACTACGGAATCACCGCTATCATGTATGATAGGGTGCCGTAAGGAGCGGATTGTGGTTCAATTAACGGGAGTTGAATTAAGCTGTTGGGCAAGGAAAGAGTGAGAGAGATTTCCTTCTCTCAAACTTCCCTTATCCTACCCTAACAAGTATTAAACTACTCACACTTCATGATACGGAAAAACAAAACAAAACAAAAGAGGAAGATAGAAAGAAGGAGATTAGAAGAATACGACTAGCTATTTGCGACCTCACCTTGGCGAGGATCGAGCGTAAGCATCATTGTCGTATTAAGGATAAAGAAAAAGAGAGAAGAAAGAAACAACAAGAAAATAACAACAACTACTTACCGAATTAAAATTACAACAATTATAGAAAAAGTAAGACAAGCATGATAATAAAATGATCTTCTTTATTCATCACTCTTCACTCACAAGCTCACTACAAGTTTAATGGAGAAGAGGTGAGAAGAGGAAGAAGAAACACAACTAAACCTAGCAAAATGAAAATACAAGAATGGACCCCTTCCTTCACAAAGTTCTGGGCTATTTATAGGCCAAAAAATAAAAACCTAGGGCAACCACCAGAACCCAAACAAAATGACCAAATTACCCCCCAAAGCTCTGCAGATTTGGCGCCTAAACGGCCGTGGATCCGCGGCCTAGACCCCCCTTTGGCCGTGGATCCGCGGCCTTCTGGTTGAGTTGGGCCCTCCAATTTTCTGTGGTTCCCTGGTTCGCTGTGTCCTTTATTCTGGTATCTGTATTTTCTCATAATTTCTTCACGAATTTTCCAGAATTTCTCTTGAGGGAAAGGTGTACTTTTTGTCAAGATTTGTCATGATTGTCTCGAGCTCCGCGCAGATTTCTTGGATCTTGTGCTGCCATTGAGCCTTGTGCATGAAAACGACATTGATTTGACATTTTGTCTCCCTAAACTGGTATCTGGCAACATACGGATGAAGAGCGGAGACCGTGTTTTATCTATGGTTGGCAGGAACCCGGATTTTGTCGTGTTTTCCATGAATTTCACCGTTTTAGAACCGAGAATCTGTATCCTGCAATTGACTAGCAAACACGGCTCAAGAGTATCTACGGATATGCAATGTGATAAAAATTGGGCGGTATGAAAATGCAAAAATCTGATATGAACAAATACCCCCAAACTTATCATTTGCTCGTCCCGAGCAAAGCCCATTTATTCACAAAAAATTTCCTAACCTCACTTTCGCAGGGAACGTGATTGCACTGAGCATGTGCAACAAGCCGTTAAACCTCTAGGTGTCCCTAGTAGGAGGAGTGTTGTCTCCTGAGGGTTTTCAGCGGATACTACCCACAAAATCCGGTCAAGTTGGTTTTTTAAAATAACTAAGATTCAAATCCTAAAGTTTTGTTTCAGAAAATAACAATTCTATTATCCTAAGTGTAGACCATCGAACCTTTATTTTTCACACCTCGCTTCTTATTTAACTACAGATTTTATATGTCTTTACGTGCAGTGCAAATAGTGTCGTTAAGTTCCAGAAGGATCGATTAAAGTCATCATGTCGCACAATAAAGCCCAGATAACAATTTTAAAAGGATCACATAAGTTTTATAGAGAGTTAAGCATTTTTCAAGTTTCGTTTTCCAATAAGGTTTCAACTTCAGAATTTCTATCTTCCTTAACAGGAAACTAAGTCGTATTTTTCACTCCACCTTTTTCTTATTTTCATTTCATACACACCTCTGTGAACGTGCAATAGTCTTTATCATAGAATAAAAGCTTCATATTTCCGCTAAAATTTTTATAAAAGCCTTTCTTTTATCAAGATTATTCTCACACAAAGAACCGTTAGGAATTTTAACTCGGAGAGAACACTTGCTTGACTTTGCTTTAAACTGGACTTTCTAGGCTTCTTAGCGAGCTTTGGGCCAATGTACCCAAACCAGTTGGTTTTAGGGCATTAGGTGTAGAAACACCCCGGCGGACTTAATAACTCAAGTTACCTAGGTCCAAAAACAAAAGACAGTTTGACGTGAAAATCAGATGATTTAATACGAACGGAGATATAACCGGCAGTTCAATTATTTTTTTTTTTGGATAAAAGACGTGTTTAGTGGGTTTGGTGTGTAATCATTCCAATCAAGTTTCAGATGGGTTATTTTTCAGACTTAGCTCCAATTACGGCATCAATAACATTCCTTCATATTCGCTTTACTTCATAAACTATTCTTGACATTACTTATTTCAGAACAAACCTATTTGATCCTCAGAAAATCATTTATCTGTTTAAAAGTTTTTCAACATAAAGGACTTGTCATCTAATTCCCAAAAACTCACGACACGTGTAGTGTGATGTAAAGACGTATATCAGCTATAGTTAACTTCAAAGGAGAGTTATCTTTCAGGTTTTCAAAATCTAAACATAAGATTTAGTTATTCCTATTTTTTCAAACAAAACCGTCGAAATGTTGAATCAAAGTTCTTCCACTAGCTATCTTGACAGAAAAGTTTTTATATTTTGTAGAAAATTTTCAGATTTTTATGGATTTTATGGATTTTAATATGCAGATGCAAAATATACATATGAATGCGAAGGTAAGAAATGCGTACCGAGTGTACCCCCAAACTTGAATTGGACAGTGTCCTCACTGTCGTTGCATGAAGAGATCATTTGAAGGGTCAAAATTGTCGGTTAGCGATACACAAATTTTTATTTGTTTTTGTTTTTAAAGAAAAGAAAAAGAATATACACAAATATCTACAAAATGGTTTAGACATACCCCCAAACTTATTTGGAACAGTGTCTACTGTTCTTGGCTGGATAACCGAAGTTTGGAGGTAGGCAGAGGAAGATCATTTAGGGTAAACCGGCTCCTGTAAGAACAGGAGCTCCTCTGTTGGTTCGGCGCTAAGGTACGGTTTGCATCGGTGTCTGTTTACTTTTCCAAATCCACAGCGCCCTGCGGATACACATTCCGCACAAAATACGGCCCTTTCCAGCGAGATCTGAGCTTTCCTGGATGGAAGTGAAGTCGGGTGTCGTAAAGCAGTACCTGCTGACCAGGTACGAAGGTTTTACGCAAAAGGTGTTTATCGTGAAACACCTTCGTTCGATTCTTAACGACAACCGCGTTATTGTAAGCTTCATCCCTAAGCTCGCTTAGTTCGTTCAACTGCAGCTTCCGATGGCTGCCCGCATCCTCGAGAGATAGATTCAGCTCCTTTATCGCCCAAAATGTGCGATGCTCTATTTCGACAGGTAGGTGGCAGGCTTTTCCGTACACAAGCCGATAGGGAGACATGCCAAGGTCGGTCTTATAAGCGGTTCGAAATGCACAAAGGGCATCAGTGAGTTTCAGCGACCAATCCTTACGGTTCTTGGAAACCGTCTTCTCCAGTATCTGCTTGATTTGCCGATTTGAAACTTCGGCCTGCCCGCAGGTTTGGAGGTGGTAGGGCGTAGAGAGCTTATGATTAATGGAATACTTCCGCATCAAGGCCTCGAAAGTCCTATTGCAGAAATGACTTCCATTGTCACTAATGATCGCTCGGGGGTGCCCAAACCGGGAGAAAATGTTTTCTTTAAGGAACCTGATGACAACCTTGTTGTCATTAGTCCAGCTGGGCACAGCTTCGACCTATTTAGAGACGTAATCAACAGCTAGAAGAATGTACAAGTTTCCAAAAGAGCTGGGAAACGGCCCCATGAAATCTATCCCCCAAACATCGAAAATCACCACAACCAAGATCGGTTGGAGCGGCATCTTGTTCCTCCGGGATATCCGGCCCATGTGTTGGCACCGGGAGCAAGTCTTGCAATAGTCATGTGCGTCTTTGAAGAGTTGTGGCCAGTAGAAACCACATTGCAAGATCTTCTCAGCTGTCTTTCTGGGCCCAAAATGCCCGCCACACGCTTGGTCGTGGCAAAATGACAGCACACTCTTGAATTCCTCATCAGGGACACACCGACGAATAATCTGGTCGGGACAGTACTTGAACAAGTAGGGTTCGTCCCAGTAAAAGTGTTTTACTTGGGATAAGAAGCGAAGTCTGTCCTGACTTGACCATTCGGTCGGTAGTAATCCCGTGGCCAAATAGTTCACAATATCTGCGAACCAGGGTTCGCAAGATACTGTCAAGAGCTATTCATCCAGGAAAACGTCATTGATCAGTATTGGAAGCGAAGGCGAAGAAGGAAGTCGTGAGAGATGGTCGGCAACCACGTTTTCACATCCTCGTTTGTCCTTAATGACAAGGTCAAACTCTTGAAGCAAGAGGGTCCAACGGATTAACCGAGATTTTGCATCTTTCTTCGCAAAAAGATGGCGCAGAGCAGAATGGTCCGTGTAGACAATGACTGGAGAGCCGATGAGGTAGGGCCTGAACTTTTCTAAAGCAAATACAACAGCTAAGAATTCCTTCTCAGCTGTTGTATAATTGAGTTGTGCGTCGTTCAGGGTTCGGCTCCCATAATAGATTACGTGCGGCATCTTGTTGATGTGTTGTCCAAGGACAGCACCAATAGCAAAGTCGGATGCATCGCACATAATCTCGAATGGGTGCGTCCAGTCAGGTGAAGAAAGAACGGGAGCAGAAGTGAGTGAGCGTTTTAGTGACTCGAAGGCAGTCACACAGCTCGAGTTGAAGTCGAAAGGTGTGTCCTTGGCCAGCAAAAGAGTCAAGGGCCTAGCAATCTTGCTAAAGTCCTTGATGAACCGTCTATAGAAACCGGCATGGCTAAGGAAGGCTCGGATATCTCTGACGCATCGGGGAGGAGGCAGATTGGAAATGACCTCAATCTTTTCTTTGTCAACCTCTATGCCATTTTGCGAGATGATATGTCCTAAGACAATACCTTCGCGCACCATGAAGTGGCATTTCTCCAAGTTCAAAGTGAGATTCTTGTCCTTACATCGGGTAAGGACAGCGTCAAGATGCAGCAAACACTCGTTGAAGGAATCGCCGAAGATGGAGAAGTCATCCATGAAAATCTCCAGAAAATTTTCCACCATGTCTGAGAAAATTCCCATCATACACCGCTGGAAGGTAGCGGGCGCATTGCATAACCCAAAGGGCATGTGACGATATGCAAACGTGCCGAAAGGACAAGTGAATGTGGTCTTGTCCTGGTCTTTTTCAGCGATGGGAATTTGATTATAGCCGGAGTAGCCATCAAGAAAGCAGTAGTACTCGTGTCCGGCCAATCGTTCAAGCATCTGGTCAATGAAAGGTAGCGGAAAGTGGTCTTTCCGCGTTGCGGCGTTGAGTTTTCTGTAATCAATGCAAACTCGCCACCCAGTTTGGGTGCGAGTAGGGATTAACTCGTTCGCCTCGTTGGTTATGACTGTGATGCCCGACTTCTTAGGGACAACGTGAATGGGGCTAACCCACTGGCTATCAGAGATAGGGTAAATGATACCACTATCTAGACATTTGACGATTTCCTTCTTCACTGCCTCTTTCATGACTGGATTGAGACGTCTTTGTGGATCCCGGGCTGGTTTGGCATCATCCATCAGATGAATGTGATGCTCAACGATCAAGGGACTAATCCCCTTGATGTCCGCCATAGACCAGCCAAAACCTTGCCTGTTGCTGTGCAAGACCGCGAGAAGGGCTTTCTCTTGCTCTGGAGCTAGAGAAGCCGAGATGATGACAGGGAGGGTCTCGTTCTCACCTAAGTAAGCGTACTTAAGGTGAGACGGCAAAGGCTTGAGTTTGAGCGTTGGAGGTGAAACGATGGAAGGCAAGATTGGTGCAAAGGTCTCGAACTCAAAGGACTCCAGCAAAGGTTCAAAACGAGTGTAGGCAACCGAGTTGGATGGTTCAGGTAACTCATCCGGAAAGTTGAAAGATTCAAACTCGGGTTGTGCGCGGCTAAGATCATTCAAGAACGTGAAACACTCATAGTCGTTGTCGGGCGCAGAAACAGCAGCAGGTTCGAAGAGAAACGCACTAGTGGCGTCAAGATTATCGTGTTCAAACAGAAACTCCTCGAATTCACACTCTTCTGGGGTGATCTCCTGGATCGAGCAGACGTCCAGTATATGAGCATTAGGTTCGGCGGGCTGATTCCCCAACCTAAAAATGTTGAGTTCAATCGTCATATTTCCAAAAGAGAGGTTCATCGAACCGTTGCGACAATTGATCACAGCATTTGAGGTTGCGAGAAATGGGCGACCGAGTATCACCGGAATTTTATTCCGGGGGTTAGCTACAGGCTGTGTATCTAATACAATGAAGTCAACGTGGAATATGAAGTCCCCGACTTTTATCAACACATCCTCTAGCTCACCCCTAGGATGGGTGATTGATCGGTCGGCCATTTGGAGAGTGCAGTGTGTGGGTTTCAGCTCTCCGACGCCTAATTGCTCGTATACTGAATACGGAAGCAGGTTAACACTGGCACCAAGATCTAATAGTGCGCGGTTGATGTTCTTATCCCCAATAGTAATTGAAATCGTAGGACAGCCAGGGTCCTTCCGTTTTTGTGGTAAAGATTGGGTAAGGGCATCACTCACAGCACTAGCCAAGAAAACTTTCTTGGGTACCTGAGACTTCCTCTTTTTCGTGCACAAGTCCTTTAAGATTTTCGCGTAGGACGGGACTTGTTGGAAGCATCTAAAAGAGGAATGTTAATGTTAACCTGTTTGAATAACTCCAGAATCTTCTCCATTTGAGGATTTGTTTATTAGACCTCAACCGGTTTGGAAATGGAACATTTTGAAAATTGGTTGAGTCTAATGCTGGAGGAGGAGATTGTGGAGTTGGAACGGATCCCAGAATAGGTGTTTTCGTGGAGTGAGAAGTGGGTCCGTTCAGAGCAGAAGAAGAGGAAGGAGAGCCTTGTGAAGAACGGAGAATAGGCTCAGAAGACGAGGAAGAAGAAGAAGAAGAAGGAGAAGAAGCGGCCGTGGTGTCATCGTTGATCCGTTTGCCAATGTTGTTTTGCAGCATCCTTCCCGATCTCAGTGTGGTCACGGCACTCACATTATGGTTCTGTTGTTCAAGAGCAACATGTGCATTATGTGGGTGACCGGGATTTGGGAGTGGCTGGGACGGGAGCTTCCCCTTCTCTCGCTCGCTTAAGGCCGCGTTCAGCTGTGCAATCTGGGCCTCGATGGTCTTGATGCTTTGCCCGTGTGCGGCAGTGTGTTGCACTAAGGATTGAATGGAAGACTGGATGTTGGCGGTGGATTGAGTCGATTGTTTAACAAACGCCTCCAGACTTCGTTCGAGCGAGGAAACCTTATCGTTGTTTGACGGAACAAAGTTGTTTGGTGGAAAAGAATTGTTGGGTGCAAAGTTGTTCGTCTGATTTTGGAAAGGTTGGGGTTGGAAGGGCTGCTGATACTGAGTTTGTTGTTGCGCTTGTTGTTGCGGTGGAGGGGCCCTTTGGAAATTGTTGCCTTGGAATTGATTCTGATTCTGATTCCAGGCGAAATTGGAGTGGTTCCTCCAACCGGGATTGTAGGTGGAAGAGTATGGATCATTCCTCGGTCTTTGCTGGAAGGCAGCATTAACCTGATCTTGTCCTTGCGAGGGTGGATTGTAAGGACACTCTTCGGTCAAGTGAGAAGGATCGGAACAACAAGCGCAGATGGTACGAAGGGGGAGAACAGGGGTAGGAGCAGGAGCAGAAAATTTGCTCTCTATCGCTTCAAGCTTTCTCGTTATTGCAGCCATTTCAGCTTTCATCGCAATAGAGACATCAAGTTGGTGGATTCCTACCCTAGACTGACCGGTAGAAGTGGAGGTAGAAGAAGAAGAAGTCGGTCTGGTGCTCTCCCACTGTAGCGTTTGCTCCGCAAGGTCGTCAAAGAACTGCCACGCTTCCTCGTCAGATTTCGATAGGAAGTGGCCCTGACAGATGGTTTCCAACAACTGCTTCGTTGCTGGGTTCAGTCCCTCGTATAAGGTTTGGCAGAGTTGCCATTTCTCTATACCGTGGTGAGGACACTGAACAAGAAGGTCTTTATACCGGTCAAAGCACTTCCAGAAGGGTTCAGAAGGAAGCTGGGAGAATTGGTTGATTTCATTTCGAATCCTTGCGGTCTTATGATTCGGATAGAATTTTTTCAGAAACGCTTTAACAAACTCGTCCCAGCTGGTGATTGAGTGGGAAGCGGTGCTATACAGCCATTTTTCAGCAAGATCGCATAAAGTGAACAGAATGACCCGTAGACGTATAGCATCGTCCGACAGCTGGGTGGTTTTCATCATGGCACAGACGTTTTGAAATTTATTAATGAAGATATAGGCATCTTCAGATTCAAGCCCATGAAAACGTGGAAGCATGTTGATGAAATGGGGCTTAATTTCAAAGTTGTCCCCATTGGCCGGAGGAAGAGAAAGGCAGGTGGGAAGTGCAGAACGGGTGGGATAGAAACGATCCTGGAGCGCGATTCGCTGCGGCGCTACAACAGGCGGTGGTGGTGGGATATTGGTCTCCGTAGGAGGTGGAGCCAATCCAGGGGTAGTCAAAGAGATGTTCGGATTAAATCCTGACATCGCGGAAGAAGAGGTTGGTGAAGGTGAAGATGAAGATGTATGAACAGAATTCCGGTCAACGTCGGAGTTGGCCGGCAAAGGAAGGGGTGAAAGAGGAGTGGACGGAGTATCGACTTCGGAGTCGATCGCGTAGTCGATAGCGACTAACGTAACGCGGACTAGACGGGCGCTAGTGTCCCGAGTCCAAGCGGTCATACACTAAACGAGTTTAGTATAGTCAAAGCGGAGAAGGTGAGGGTAAGAAAACGTCAATGGAGAAAGGCGATGGGTGGTGGGTGAAAATGGATTTGGCGACAAAGGGCAAGTTTTTATAAAAGTTTTTGGTTTTTTTTCTTTTTTTTTTTAGAAAGATTTTTACAGAAATATGTACGGATATACGGCTTAAGCAATCACAAACAAGATATGCACAATCACATCTAGATCTAGGGTAACCTAGGTCTACTAGACCTGCTCCTGAACTTGATTGTCGAAGTTAAACAGTGTCGAGAAACGGGCTTAAAAATACACTGATCACGAGGCCAGGTAAGTGCAGAGATAAGGGGAGGTTGTCCAACGCTTTCGCGAAGTTCCTTAATTAAATAACCCTTTCTCTTTCGGCGGTTGCGCCTTTAACACTTTCCTAGACACCCCGTAAACAATATACCGTTAAGCGAGGTTCTAAACACGGTTTATCTTCTCCTAATGAGCGCGAAGTCCTTAGGGCTGAAGTCTAGTATTTTTTAATTTACAATGGACAATGCATATGCTTTAGTGATTTTTGGGGTCCTGGGAAGGGTGATGAAATCCCCACCCAATCTGGATTGGTTTCAAGCCCCTTAAGTCCGTATTAAAGAAATGCAAAGCAGTAACAAATCAACTGCAAACAATTTTTATTTTTGCGGCGCAAAGAATCCTGCACAAGAACAGTTTATTGGAAGGGGGAGAAGAATTTGCGCAAAGAAATCTGCAGAAAACACAGTTCAGTGGAGTTCAGAGGAGTGGGAGAGAGGAGAGGAACACTTACAGAGAAACTGGGACCCTGAAGCCACTAAATGGCCGCGGTTCCTCGGCCAAACATGTGCTAAGGCCGCGGTTCCGCGGCAAGATGGTGGGCTTAGGCCTTGAAATTTTTTGGAGATGGTGGTCTGTGTCTCCTCTGGTTGTCTGGATGTGTGGAATTCTGATTTTCTCACTGTATCTGCTCCAGATTTTTACAGTAGACCGGATGCTTCGTTTTGTCCGTCGCGGTGTAGCCGCGAAATGTGGGTCTATCTTCCCACGTCTTTGGCACTGTACTTGAACTCCGTATTATCCGACGTCTTTGGCGTCGATCTTGAAATTCGTATTTTCCTGCACACTTGCATAAAAGCTAATAAAAAAAAAACAACAAGATGGTTTTTTTTTACAATGTATATTCTTTTTTGTTTTGTTTTTTTGGTTATATTCACAAGTTAACCCGAAATTACACAAGGAAATAAACTACCGTCTCCCCGGCAACGGCGCCATTTGATTGTTAGAGGTTCTGCGTGTTCAAGTTTTAGATTAAATACCGCAATCAAGACGGTTTCGCTTGTAGCTGGCCGGTTGAGTACGGGTCGTCCGCAGGAAGATGGGAGTCTTTTTCAATGTGCGTTAACGAGTTAAGTCCAGTTTTTTAGATTGGTTTATGATTATCTAAGTGTTAAGTTGATGTTTTAAAGAGGGCTTATTAGGGTTAGGATTAGGTTAGTTTGAGTTAGGAGTCTCCACATCTTTCGTTGCCCCTCTTAATATCGGTGTTACGGTAATCGGTAACAACGGGGATTAGCACGACTAGGAAGGAACTTGCGAGTATAAGCTAGGTTTTCCAACGCATAAGTCCTTCCTTTTGGTGCTTGTCCGTCCGTTCTTGGCTCTTAGCCATAACCTCCGGTTAATTCAACCACAACCGGTCTCACTACGGAATCACCGCTATCATGTAGGATAGGGTGCTGTAAGGAGCTGATTGTGGTTCAATTAACGGGAGTTGAATTAAGCTGTTGGGCAAGGAAAGAGTGAGAGAGATTTCCTTCTCTCAAACTTCCCTTATCCTACCCTAACAAGTATTAAACTACTCACACTTCATGATACGGAAAAACAAAACAAAACAAAAGAGGAAGATAGAAAGAAGGAGATTAGAAGAATACGACTAGCTATTTGCGACCTCACCTTGGCGAGGATCGAGCGTAAGCATCATTGTCGTATTAAGGATAAAGAAAAAGATAGAAGAAAGAAAGAACAAGAAAATAACAACAACTACTTAACGAATTAAAATTACAACAATTATAGAAAAAGTAAGACAAGCATGATAATAAAATGATTTTCTTTATTCATCACTCTTCACTCACAAGCTCACTACAAGTTTAATGGAGAAGAGGTGAGAAGAGGAAGAAGAAACACAACTAAACCTAGCAAAATGAAAATACAAGAATGGACCCCTTCCTTCACAAAGTTCTGGGCTATTTATAGGCCAAAAAATAAAAACCTAGGGCAACCACCAGAAGCCAAACAAAATGACCAAATTACCCCCCAAAGCTCTGCAGATTTGGCGCCTAAACGGCCGCGGATCCGCGGCCTAGACCCCCCTTTGGCCGCGGATCCGCGGCCTTCTGGTTGAGTTGGGCCCTCCAATTTTCTGTGGTTCCCTGGTTCTCTGTGCCCTTTTTTCTGGTATCTGTATTTTCTCATAATTTCTTCACGAATTTTCCAGAATTTCTGTTGAGAGAAAGGTGGACTTTTTGTCAAGATTTGGCAAGATTGTCTCGAGCTCCGCGTAGATTTCTTGGATCTTGTGCTGCCATTGAGCCTTGTGCATGAAAACGACATTGATTTGACATTTTGTCTCCCTAAACTGGTATCTGGCAACATACGGATGAAGAGCGGAGACCGTGTTTTATCTGTGGTTGGCAGGAACCCGGATTTTGTCGTGTTTTCCATGAATTTCACCGTTTTAGAACCGAGAACTTGTATCCTGCAATTGACTAGCAAACACGGCTCAAGAGTATCTACGGATATGCAATGTGATAAAAATTGGGCGGTATGAAAATGCAAAAATCTGATATGAACAACAATATGTAACAGAGAGACGGTACAAGTATACATGTTAAGATAAAGAGTAACCGATAGCATACTATCATGCCGAGCAAGAAAGTCCTCCCTATATATGTCCAAGCATCCACTATAATATACAATCATGTACAATAGTGGCCTCTAGGGCATACATACAACTAACAATCTCCCACTTGCACTAAGGCCTGTTGTTGTAGTATCTCATACCCAACATCCCTTAAAGTCTCTCTAGGGAAAGGCTTTCGTGAGTGGATCTGCCGTGTTATTATTCGCATCAACTCTCCTGACCTCGATCGCCCGGAGATCAACTATCTCCATGATCAGGTGATACTGCCTAAGAATATGTTTGGATCACTGATGGAACCGGGGTTCCTAGGCTAAACCTACAGCTCCATTGTCACCACAATGGTAGGAACCAAGTTCATCTCATGAACATCTTTACCCAGACAGCCTCTTTGGTAGCATCGTTCGCAGCGATTTATTCACCCTTTATCATTGAGTCTGCCACGGTATCTAGCTTAGAACTCTTCCAACATACCATCCCTCCACTGAGGGTAAAGACAAAACCGCGACTGTCTCACAGTCGACCTTTATCACTCTGGAAGCTCGAACCGGTAAAAGACTCCACTTAGAGTTCACCGTTACCATACACCAAGAAGATTTCTTTAGTGCTTGTCAAGTACTTAAGAATGTTCTTCACAGTTGTCCAGTGTTTCTCCCAATGATAAGAAGACAATGACAAAGTGTAGCATATGAACACCATTACATATCAAGAGTATGTCATCCACGTACAATACGAGGAAGACAACCTTACTCTCTACAACCATCTTTTATATACAAGGTCCATCTAACTTTTTGATGAAGTCAAACTCTTTGACTGCCACATCAAAATAGATGTTCCAACTCCGCAATGCCTGCTTTAATCCGTAAATTGATCTGAATAGACTTAAGCATAGCTACTGGAGAAAATGTTTCATCATAGTCCACACCTGGTCGTTGACGAAAACCTTTTGCTACAAGTATAGCTTTGAAAGTCTCAACTTTTCCATCTACACCATGAATCTTCTCAAGATCCACTTGCTCCCGACGGGTTTTACCCCTTCAGTTGCAACTACCAAAGTCCATACTTTGTTGGTGTATTATGGATTCCATCTCAGATCGCATAGCATCCAGCTATTTCAAAGAGTCCCCAGTTATGATTGCCCGCTCGAAATTAGTTGGGTCATCATCTTCCATGATGCAATCCTCACTCCCACTGCCATTGAGAAAACCATTGTATCTCAGGCTGATGAGGAACCCTTACTAGATCTGCGGAGAGGCTGATGTTCATCGGGAACTATTGAATCCTCCGGTTCTACCAAATCATCAGCTGTTAGTTTAGCTAGCTGGAACCTCTTCCAGTTCTACCACATGACCACTAATTTCTTTTTCAAGAAATTCCTTTTCTAAAAAGATGGCATGCCGAGAAACAAAACACCTTTTGTTCCCCGGTGTGGTAGAAGATATACCCTCGCGAATGTTTGGGATATCCAAAAAATTTACACAGAACTGACCTTTCCTCAATCTTGTCCGGATTTTTCCTTTCAACATAGGCCGGACAACCCCATATATTAACTCGTTAAGATATGGTTTCCTCCCATTCCATATCTTATATGGAGTGGTAGGAACTGATTTGGTAGGAACTCTATTCAATAGATACGCGGCTTCTTAAGCGCATAACCCCAAAAGGAAGTAGGTAATTCAGAGGTACTCATCATAGAGCCCACCATATCTAATAGGGTAAGATTTTTCCGCCCCGATACACTGTTGTGCTGTGGTGTATACGGAGGAGTAACCTGAGAGAGAATCCCATTCTCTTTAAAATAGTCACGGAATTCCGTGCTCAAGTATTCTCCTCCCCGATCAGATCGAAGGATTTAAATACTTTTACCTATTTGGTTCTCTACTTCGCACTTATATTCATTGAATTTCTCAAAAGCTTCAGACTTGTGTTTCAACAGGAACACATGCCCGAATCTTGAGAGATCATCGGTGAATGTAATGAAGTACGAGGAACCATTCCTGGCTTGTGTAGACATGGGACCGCATACATCACTGCGTATCAGTCCCAAGAGTTCGGTAGCTCTTTCTCCGTGTCCAGTAAACGGAGTTTGGTCATTTTACCTTTGAGACATGACTGGAAAGTTTCATAAGATGTAAATTCGACCATATTCAAATATCCATCCTTATGTAACTTGGCTAGTCGTGTCGTATTGATATGACCTAGTCTACAATGCCTGAAGAAGAATTCGTTCATTTTTGAACTTTTTCTCTTGTGTGTGTTTTGTACGTTAAGAACTGTAGTTTGATTTAGAACGTATATGCCATTACATAACGTGCCTGATCCAATAAACTTTTGATTTAGGAAAATTTTCATAACATTATCCTGTAATACAAAATTATATCCTTCATTACTTAATAAAGAAGCTGATACAATATTCTATATTAGGTTCTGTATGTAATAACATTCATTCAAAACCAATATATTACCAGTTGGTAATGGAAGGTGATATTCACCAACTGCTTTGGCTGCAACATTTGCACCATTCCCTACTTTTAGAGAATGATCACACTTTTTCAGTTGTCTACCTTTCTTTTGCCCATGTAATACATTACATATGTGGGATCCTGATCCGGTATCTAATACTCAGGACGTAGAGTATACTGAGAAACATTTCTCGGTAATGAACACACCCGAAGAAGATGCATCAACATGCTTATTCCTCGTTTGGGTGGCATGGGAATCCGGATATTCCCCTATTTCCTGCTCGTACTTATAACAATTATAAGATAGAGCGGAACCAACGTTCCCCAGATCAGTATAACAAGCGGGTTCGGTCAATACATCAATATTATTATCTTGATTAAGGCATGTCATGGTCGCTACCTGGAGAGAGAGAGAGAGAAGAAAACACTCTGCGTATGCTCTTGCAAGATTTGATTGGTTATTACTTTATCTAATCAGGACGGCTCCCGCTATTTTTATCAAATCTTCCTTCAAACCCTAAAAGGTAAGACTAGCAGGGATTAATTACATTCTACAAGTTTGCCAATCTTTCGCCCAGGCCAATGTCGGTACTTTGAGGGAGGTTCCCCATGCTTTCGCACGGACCTAATTAAAATAAACCTCGTTTTCCCAGAGACATAACCCCATTGACACCTTTCTAGTCACCTACTTAATCGGCTAATTGTAATGTGCAAAACTCATGCAGGAGTATTTCTTACTCGCAGTGGATATCGGGATCCAACTATCTCATAGAAGGTATGCAATCTCATTGCAAAATTCAACACTTGAAATTCCTGATAATGTTTTGCACCTAGCAGCTTATGACCTTAATATAGTCAACAAATCATAAGCGCTAGCCATGTTCAACCTGTCATTTCCTGATTGAATTAAACCCACCCGTACGAACCTTAACATAGTAAACAAAGCCGTACGACTACCATAATCCAATCGCATCATATGGTAGTAGATAAGCACTAATTAGTTACCGCACACTGCGCCTTAACATTGTCATCAAATGTAGCACGAATACTAAGTAGCACTTTTTCGAAATAACGGAGGGCTATGACAGGTTTTTAAGAAAACCTTTTGCGTAATGAACTTGATATCGTTTTAGAATCGAGTGATTTTGAAAAGGAGTGTTTTTGAGGCTTTTACTAGTTTTGCAAAAGAGATCACTCCCGGTTAAGGGATCTCGGCTCTTTCCTCATCGAATGAGGTGCTGGATATTCATCAAGGAATACCACTATGCAAAGCAAGACCTAGAGAAGCAATCAAATGACAAAACCGTGTGGGTTGTATCTTCTGCTAGCATTTGCTAAAGAGGTCACACCCGGTGAAGGGATCTCGGCTCTTTCCTCATCGAATGAGGTGCTGGATATTCATCAAGGAATACCATTATGCAAAGCAAAAACTAGAGCTACCCTTTTTGAAAATTTGATTTTACAACATCTTTAGCTTTCTTTCCTTTTCATTAATCTCATTAATGAAGTCCCATCATTTATGCTTCCTAAGCATCACAGATAAAGAAACGAAAATACATCGTACTCCTATGCCATCCGCATTTGCTACGGAGTCCCGTCATGCACCGTTAGGTTACTTAACTACTGGCAGAGCGGGGCAGGACTAGCGCGGATGCAAAACATAAGCAACGTTTATTATATATCATATATATATTTTAAAGTATTCGTCTCATGCAGTTATATGATCTCATCACAGAACATTGCAGCAGAAGTCAACATATCAAATATTGGATATACTAAGATGTCCTTGTTTTAATTTAAGCCAGTAAAAACACAGATTCCACGGTCGTGATGAATAGCCAAACCCAAATCCCTAGACCTCTACGAGAGCGGCAAGCAAACCTACCAATCCTAGAGTTAGGATACCCGGACTTGACTCCTCGAGATGGTCTCCCACTGGACTTTAGAACCCGGTTACTTGTGTTCCCCGCCTTGGGTCTATCCTAATGAAGAAAAGTAAATAATATACATCGATGGTGACATCATCCTCAACCCGGAAGTGCCCCAATAAAAGAAATTTACATACAAGTTTTTACATGAATGAAAAGGAAAAACTCTCATCTTATCAGTGTATATGCCCTAGGGGCCATTATTGTATCATACTAGTTTGTATATTACATAATGGAAGCTTGGGATATTCACATGTATATAACAGTCTTGCTAAACATGGCAGTATGCTACTTGGTTTTTCTATCTTAATATGTGAGTATACGTATTGATAAAGCTCTTAGGATCTTGCTTGACTACCAGCGTTGTGATGGCAGTCATACTAGTGGGGGTGGGGTCGTCTACAAGCACATCCTTATTTTGGTCCCTAGTCGCTGGATTATCGAGACAGGGCATCGATACTCCGGAGTAGACTAGTGTGTACGCTTCTCATCCCAGTTGGGGAGATGGTCTGTCCCACAGCCGTCAGTACGTCGTACTGGAGAAAGTTTGCAGGTGCTCGTTAGGTTACGGGTTCACCGGACAGGACTCACAGGGAACTGTTGGTTGGTTTTATACCAGTCGTCAGTGAACAGTTCCCAGGTGACATGAGTACAGCATAGTCCGCAGACTTGACACTGCTACTTCGCCTCGAGTGTGTCCCACTATTCTTAGATTGCTACCCTACCACGGTTCAAAGGAGTCGTGCAAACAGGTAGCAGTTGGGTGCAGTCCCGAGCACTTGGAGGCAGTGGCGGTTAGACAGGATTCGTCTCTCCCGGTATTGGGGGTTGATATCGCGCTGTGTCAGAGAGCCATTACGCAAAGTCCCTTTCCAGGGCAAGCGAGATTTGCTGGTAGGTTCCTGTAGTTTCTCAGGGTGTAATGGGCTTCGCTCCGACATGACTTATACTGCTATTAGGGGACTGACGCTTACCGCCCCCTAGGCCCGATATGCGATAGTCTTAGACGAACAGACCGGACAGTACGGAGATTGTCACATCAGACTCAGTAGGAGTTCGGATGGGTTTCCTTATCGGCCTTCTTATCGACATTTACCTGGGGACCGTTACGTACAGTTAGTGCCGCTTGCGGTCTGTGGTTAAACCAACTGCCAGCGTAGTAGTCGAGTCTCTAGATTCCCACACAGAGAGTTTCCCTATTCCAGGCGAAACGATATAGAGGTCGTATGGTTTTACGACAAGGGTTCGGACGCATACGTGTGTTTACGCACGCACGACATCCGGCAGTTTTTACTAGCCGGGTTTGGTTTAAGCCAGTTTCTAGTATCCAGTTATTGGATTTATACAGTCTAAAGTTTTTCCGTGTTTTCACGGATAGGAGGGGCGTTCTCGTAATTACGCGAGAAGCTTCTACTAGATGGTGACTTGGGGCTTAAGGTGGCATGTGCATTAAATGGGATTAGTGACTCATTTGGGTGATTCATCCATGTCATTAATGCATCATAAATGCTTAATGACTCATGGAGATGAATCACCCATTAGATATTTGTGGAGCATGGTTGTTAAATCATTTACTTGATTTATCTTGTTATTATTTATGCTTCATATATATTATGAGAGTTCATGATCTCATTCCATTCTCTTGCTCACTTTCTCTCTGTAAGTGCACGGCGGCGCCCCGGCCGTCAATCCGACGCCGGAATGCGGAAACGGTGATAAACTTTAATTTTGCGGACTTGGCAAACCGGCACCACCGCGCACTAAAACCGGATCGTGCCATTAAACTAGTTCTAGCTACTAACAAGAAAGGGAAGAGATATACCGACGATCCAAGTCCTCCGGTCTTCTCGTCATGGTCCCGATCTCCTGCGGAAAATCCTGCCTCCTCCTCGTCGCCGGAAGTGCACCACATCGCCTACTTTGTTTACGGGCTCCCACCTCAATGCCGAGGCAACTCGGGCACGAAGCCGGCTACTCGACGTGCCCAAGATATGCTGTAGAAATGTAGTGTACACGTCTCAATTTGGGGTTGTAGGAATTGCCTTTTTGATGGAGGAATGATACAAGAGAAAAATCCATGGAGGCTTGCAGGGAATGGAAAAATGAAGCATGCTCTATTTCTCATGAGCTCGGCCAGAAAAGAGCAGCCCCAATCAAAATAGCTCTCTGGAAAATCAAAGAAGCCTGCACTCCCTCTCTCTCTTGCTGTGAAAGAATAATGAGCCCCTCTCCTTGAGCACTCAGTGCAACCACCCAAAAATTAATGCATCAACCTCCCTATTAATTAACCCAACCACTCCTGCAGGCCCATCAAGTGCTCACTACAAATGTGTACATGAAGTCAAATAATTAAAAACCATCAGCCCCACTCATGCACTCCAAAGTGTATATTAATTCATCAATCCATTAAAACAAGTCCAACACACTCATTTTAATTAATTAATCCCATCAAGAATCTCCTCTCTTTTTTCACATGATATGGCCGGCCCCTGCACCAAAAAAAAAAAATTCTTGTGCACACACAAAACCAAGAAGCATGTCCCCTGCACAATCTTCAAGTGGCCGGCCCCCCTCCTTTTGAGGATGGGAAAAAGATCAAATATGCATGAAACCCCCCATCAAAAAGTTAATTGCAAACTTGCAATTAACCCTTCCATCAAAAAGTCCGGCCGGGAAAGAACAAAGGAAAACCGGCCGGAACGGAATACAAAATGGCAACTCCAGAAAACTGGTCCCGTAATAAATTACAGGAAAACCCCGTTACTGTGCATACACACCCGCATCTGTATTCCGACCGGATACAAATGCAATGAGACAAAATCTGTACTATAATATACTAGGATCCGGCTTAAACCAAAGCCGGCTAGTAATATCCGTCCGATCCTGATCCGTGCAATACCGCACGTATCTGATCGAACCCTGCCATATAACTATACGGCCTCTAGTACTAACTGTCCGATCCTGATCCGTGCAATACCGCACGTATCTGATCGGACCCTGCCATATCTCCATACGGCCTCTACAGCGTTTCGCCCGAAAGCTTGAGTAACTGAATGTGGGGGACTCTAAAGACTCGTCAACACCTTAGTTGTGGATTTAACCACTAGCACGTTAGAGGTATAAGCCAATACATAACGGGCTACCAGGTATTGACTAAAAGGGATGTCTGTGAGTGAACTCAGCCTGACAACCCTACTGAGCCTGTCAGTGACAATATCCGTACAGTCCGGTCCGTTCGTCTATAAGTATCGCATGGCGGGCCTAGGGGGTTGGTAAAAGTCAGACCCCCAAAAGCGGTACAAGTCGTGTCGGAGTGTAGCCCAGAACACCCTGAGATACTACTGGAATACCTACCAGTAAATCTCCTTGCCTCGGCCGAGGGCTTCGTGTAATGGCTCTCCTAGACACAGCACGACCTCACCCCCAATACCGGGAGAGACGAACCCCTGAAGATACGCTCACTGCCTCCATGTGGCTCGGGACTGTACCCAACTAAAACCTGTTTGCACGACTCCATTGAGCCGTGGTAGGGTAGTAATCAAAGTACAGTGGGAACTCACACGAGACAAATGACGATCCCCAGGCCGATGAACTAACCTGTACACATGTCACCAGGGAACTGCCATCTGACGTCTGGTATATGACCAACTAGCATGTTCCCGGCGAGTCCTGTCCGGTGTACTCATAACCCAATGAGCACCTGTATACATCTTAGGTGAACCAACTGACACCAGTGGCTTGTGAGACCGGCCACCGCCCCTCGTCGGGGTCTCGACTGTATACACTAGTCTACTTTGGAGAATCGATGCCCTGTCTCGAAACTCCTACGACTAGGGACCATTTAAGGATGTGCTTACAGACTCCAGCTCTCACTTATATGATCGCCCTCATACTGCTGGCAGTCAAGCATGAATCCTAGGGGCTCTATCAACGTGTAATAGTGACTTGTTAGGTCACCTGAAGCAGTACACGATGATAAAGGCAAACCAGATAGCATACTATCATCTCGAGTAAGACTGTCCTACCGGGATAGGTCCTCCCTCAATCATTACAATCACGTACCTGTGACCTAATAATTGACTCTGAGGGCACTATCTCCAACAATCTCCCACTTGCACTCAAGGCTAATTATTGCGATGTCGCATACTCACAGCCCGTGTGATACCGAACATCCAACTCCTCTACTAGTCAGTCTCACAAAGCTCGTTTGTGGAACTATTGCGTTCGAGGAATAGCCTCAGTGAGTGGATCCGCTTAGTTGTTTCTTTCTATGTCTCTCTATATCTCAAGTTCGCGGAGAAAGCCATCTCCCGAAAAGAGCAATACCTGTCTCAGAATATGTCTGGATGTCTGATGGGACCTAGCTCATAAATGAACTCCAAATCCAAACTTCTTAGACTGTATCGTCAACTGAACTTAATCAGTATCCTGCGCGCCATGCCTCCCTCAGTATTGCCTTGGACCACCTGTCCAAAATACTGCCCCTCATCAGAAGGAAAAACTATAGCTCTGACAACCTCCTTGTCGTCCATGTCACCTTAGAAGCCTGGAATGATAACTGTTTCCCGAATGAGGCTGTCGTTATCATATCCCTAGAACATCCACTTATGTTCTAAAACTGCTTCCGACTGTTTCTCCAGGATTGGATTATTGTCAGCTTATTGCATTTAGTGCAAGAACAACATCTGGTGTGGTACTTGACATCTCATGATTGACTCAATTGCCTAAGCAAGTGATCTGTCAATCATGCACATCCCTCTCCCCTTTAGTCTGTAAGACACCTTTAGAGAGGGTGACTCCATCTTCTGTAGGTACACTACCGTGCATGGAGTCGTCCATCCTAAATACTCTTAGAATGCTGTCAAGTACCCTGATTGGGAAACCACCCAAATCTAGATCTAAAACCATAGATCTAGTAACCAGTATGTCTGATGTAAAATCCAAGTCCCATGTGGAGAAACCACTGTGTGACGACCAAAGTATAACCGATTGTAGTATAGGAGTTTATTTTCCTATTCTGTGTATGTCATCCAAATATCAGGATATCACACCCTACTACCTTCTCAACAGATCCATCCCCTATTCTGATGAAGTCAAACCTATGACTGTCACGTCAGAAATAGATGATCTATCTCCGCTACATCTGCTTTAGTCTATAAATAGACATAAGCTACCTGTCCACCAATGCTTCCGCTGCTCCCACTGACTACGACAACCCTTTGGCAGAGTCATATAGACGTACACTTCTAAAACTAGTTTAGAACGACGCTATACTCATCCTCCCACCGGGTCTCGCAGCCTGGAACAACAGCAATGGTAATTGTGGGTAAACAAGAACTTCCCTGTCACCGTCCTTAAGGCTACCGTAGTGCTTCTCGGGTGCCTGAAGTTACCCACCTTATCTGCGGAGTGACCAATGGAATGTCAAATCAGATTCAAATCATGCAACTGTCTCCAGTGCATGTCAACTAAATGGAAGGAGGCCGATCAGCGTTACTCAACTTAGGAATGCTTCCAATTATGAATAACCTGAAAGAGAAGCAAGATCTCTTAATCATTACTATCAACTGAATACCATGCACAAGTATCTACATCTTCGATCTCTTTGAAGAATCCCGATACTTGCTACACCTGGTTCTCTACTCTATTCAAATACCTACAACTTCTCAAAATTCGGGCCCTGTGTTTCCACGAAACACCTGTCTAAAAACTAGAGAAGTCATAAGTAAACCGAATATAGTACGAGGACCATCCCCTCTGTCCTGATGGACCCTGGACAACATACAATATTCTGTATAAGTCCCTTGAGTCTGATAACTCATTCACTGTGTGTTGTAGGTTGAAAACTGTACTTATGGTTAAGAAGAATTACACCGCTGTTTAATGCTCCTTACCTAACCATCAACTGATATAGGTAAATGTCGTAGACATAATTTCAAAAAGGTATATCTCACTCTATAAAAATAGACGTACAGATATATCAATTTGAAGTTGGTGCATAACAGCGGATATTCAAAACCAAATATTTGCCGACCGGCAAACAGCCCAGGTGATCTCCTCAAATATCACCGATTACAACGAATCCCGATATAATGAGGATGATCACCCAATTCCCAATAACTTACTCCCACTCATCATCTGTAAAACCATACAGATGTGAGAATCATACCTGGTAAATACATACCCTGGAGCAAGTGTCTAACTGGGAAATCAGTTTTCCTTTAACAGTACAAAGTGAAACTGAAACATTGAAATGTTTCGATGGGGTATCCTGGTATTCCTAGTAATGCCTCATCCATTATCCAGATTCACAACTGTAACCGTATAATTCTTTGCCACCTCTCCAAATCCCTTCATATGTCTTTAGTCATTACCTTCTGTACACCCCTTTAGGCCAAATGGTTTTCTTCCTTCCCTACCGTTCGGCACCAGCCTATGGTTTGGAAGAAGACTATCCAAAAAGCATAAAGGGTGTACTGTCCTAATCCTAGGAGCACTCGCAACACGAGAGAAGGTGAAGATAAAAGACACCTGAATGTACTTTATTCCTATTTCTCCTGAACCAGGATCCATCCCCGAACTGGAACAAGTTCCTTTCGAGTTCGTATATAACCATACGATGGATTATCCAACAAACTGGGATCTTCGTAGTGATACGGAGTGTCCTGGAGAAATACAAAGGTGATTTAGGATTGGCGAAGGAATACTTGGTTTGGTCGTGAATATCTGTTGCAATTTACTTTGCCCTCTTACTAATCCCTTGCTTTGTCTTAACTTAATACCTTCTGTACACCGTTTAGGCTAATTGGCTTTCTTCCTTCCCTACCGGTCGGCACCAGCCTAAGGTTTGGAAGAAGACGATCCAATTTGCGTAATAGGTGTACTACCCCTAAACCAAGGAGTACTCGTAACCTGAGAGAGGGTAAAAGGAAAAGACAACTGAATAATCCTATCCGTTTTCTCCAGAACCGGAAACCATCCTCGAATAAATTCTTTCGAGTTCGTATCTAACCATACGATGGTTTTGTCCAATGGAAGTGGACGTTCGTAGTAATACAGGGTGTCCTGGAGAAAAGGGTAAAAGTAGGAGTGGCAATGAGGTTTGCAACTCTGACAATCCAAAAGCCGGTGTTTAGAAGGTTCGGTCAACTTGGTCACTGAGTCAAAGTCTTAGGGTCGGGTCAATGGTCGCTACCAGAGAGAGAGAGAAAAGAAACACTCAGCGTGCACTCTAACCTAGATCAGAATGGTTACCAATTTATCTAATCTGGAAACCTCCCACTGTACCTCAAATTCTCCTCCAAACCTGAAAGAAGAATTAGTCGGGATCACCCGAGGAGTAAACTAACTCATCAGTGGGAATCAGGATCCAACTATCATCGCATGATAACGTGACGGAATCCGCTCACGGTATCATACTCCAGAAGGTATGCGCATATCTGGCAAGTTTCAGTTCTTTTGAAACTCCCGATGTGGATTTCTGCCCCATGCTCTTATGACCTTGGCGTGAGGTCAAAATATCATAAGTCACATGTCAAGTTCTGCCCGTCATTATCCAGGTTAATCTGAACCCACCCGTACATACCCTTGACGTAGGCCAAAATAGTAGTACGACTGTCCCAAACCAACGCATCTATCTATGCAACAGATAAATACCCGGCAGCTACCAATCACTATGCCTTGGCGTGAGGTCAAAATACATAGCTTGAATACTACCGAATATTTAACTGAAATGACGGAGGGCTACGAATGGTTTCTGGCGAAAACCTTTAACGTAATGAACTTGATATCGTCGAAGGAACGGATAGCTTTTAAAATTATAGTGACGAAAACCGTTGCTAAAGAGGTCACTCCCGGTGAAGGGATCTCGGCTCTTTCCCCGTAGAATGGGGTGCAGGATATTCCAAATGAATACCGCGATGCAAAGCAAAAGTAATCGGCTATAGTGAAGTCATTGCCCTGACGCAAACCTTTTGTCCAAGGGGTCACTCCCGGTGAAGGGATCTCGGCCCTTGCCTCGTCGACTGAGGAGCAGGATATTCCAACTGAATACCACGATGCAAAACAAAAGTAAACGTCCTTGCAATAACAGCTTTTTGAAAAGTGTTCCAACAACATCAGATTAGGTTTGTTTTTAAACTTGCATTGATCCGAATCAATGCAGTCCCATCAATTGATCACACCAAAAAGAACGAAAATATACTGATGTACGTATATGCCATCCGCATTCGCCACTGGGTCCCGTCATTACCCGTTAGGTTAGCTTACTAACGACAGAGCGGGGACTGGACTAGCGCGGATGAAAAACATATACAACATCTACTAATATATATACCAATATATATTATATTTCGCTCAAGGCGTGAAAGAAATGCAACATCACAGAAATGTACAGCATCACAGAACAATACAGATATCTGGGATCCCCGGGTTTCACAGAGCCACTACTGAAACCCGACGTTCCCCTGGTCGTGTGGATAGCCTGTGCAATGAAATCCTAGACCCCTACGGGCGCGGCAAGTTACCCGCCAAAACCTGAAGCGAGACAGCCCCCTTCAGCAACGTGAATGGACCACCCAGCACTTCACGGAATCCGGTAACTTGGGCACCCCTCCTGGGTCAACCTGTACCCCCTACGAGTGCGGCGAATAGCCCGCCAATCCTAGAGTGAAGCCCCCTCCATCTCAATGCCATGAGATGCGGGCTTGTTGCCCTCCAGAACCCGGCTATCCGTGCACCCCTCCGCGGGGCAATCCTAGTACAGAAAGTAAAATATACATACAACGGGTACATCGACCGCAACCAGGTCGTGCCCCAAAATAATAATACAAACAGGCAGTGACGGCAGTCCACATGTCGGACGCTCGCCCCGCAATGTCAAATGTACATAATACAACAAAACTGTACTAGCATTGCATCCAGGCTATCCCCCACGACCGATCCGCAACATCACAGCAAAAACAGAACATCAACGTGAAAATCACGTTCGCAAATCCGTCTAACCGGGCTATAGCAGTTAGACCGGATTTACCGATCAAGTGACATTCACGGTCGCAGATATAATGTAAATACTGTGAAAAATGTGTTTAAAATATCCGATCAATCAAATTATAACAAGTGGGCCCCCAAGCAATACTGTAGCAGTTAAAGAAATTCTGGGCCCAATGTTAATATTCCAGAAAGCCTATTTTGTCCCCTGAAGCCCACTGGAGAAAATTTCCAGAGTGATCATATCATAGTGCGGCGGAACCGCGGCCCCAAAGGGGATTTGGCCGCGGTTCCGCGCTCTAACTATCGAGTTACTTTGGCGAATTTCTACAGTGGCCTTAGAACTTCCATCACATCAGTTTTTTACAACCTGAAAAATTTTTAGAGACCAAAAAATTTCAACAGAAAACTGTCGTGACAAAATACGGGTTTTTGGACATTTCGATTGATCGGAACTGAAAAACACATTACACAAAGCTAGACTATGTTAATGGTGTGGCTCTAATACCACTGTAAGTGCACGGCGGCGCCCCGGCCGTCAATCCGACGCCGGAATGCGGAAACGGTGATAAACTTTAATTTTGCGGACTTGGCAAACCGGCACCACCGCGCACTAAAACCGGATCGTGCCATTAAACTAGTTCTAGCTACTAACAAGAAAGGGAAGAGATATACCGACGATCCAAGTCCTCCGGTCTTCTCGTCATGGTCCCGATCTCCTGCGGAAAATCCTGCCTCCTCCTCGTCGCCGGAAGTGCACCACATCGCCTACTTTGTTTACGGGCTCCCACCTCAATGCCGAGGCAACTCGGGCACGAAGCCGGCTACTCGACGTGCCCAAGATATGCTGTAGAAATGTAGTGTACACGTCTCAATTTGGGGTTGTAGGAATTGCCTTTTTGATGGAGGAATGATACAAGAGAAAAATCCATGGAGGCTTGCAGGGAATGGAAAAATGAAGCATGCTCTATTTCTCATGAGCTCGGCCAGAAAAGAGCAGCCCCAATCAAAATAGCTCTCTGGAAAATCAAAGAAGCCTGCACTCCCTCTCTCTCTTGCTGTGAAAGAATAATGAGCCCCTCTCCTTGAGCACTCAGTGCAACCACCCAAAAATTAATGCATCAACCTCCCTATTAATTAACCCAACCACTCCTGCAGGCCCATCAAGTGCTCACTACAAATGTGTACATGAAGTCAAATAATTAAAAACCATCAGCCCCACTCATGCACTCCAAAGTGTATATTAATTCATCAATCCATTAAAACAAGTCCAACACACTCATTTTAATTAATTAATCCCATCAAGAATCTCCTCTCTTTTTTCACATGATATGGCCGGCCCCTGCACCAAAAAAAAAAAATTCTTGTGCACACACAAAACCAAGAAGCATGTCCCCTGCACAATCTTCAAGTGGCCGGCCCCCCTCCTTTTGAGGATGGGAAAAAGATCAAATATGCATGAAACCCCCCATCAAAAAGTTAATTGCAAACTTGCAATTAACCCTTCCATCAAAAAGTCCGGCCGGGAAAGAACAAAGGAAAACCGGCCGGAACGGAATACAAAATGGCAACTCCAGAAAACTGGTCCCGTAATAAATTACAGGAAAACCCCGTTACTGTGCATACACACCCGCATCTGTATTCCGACCGGATACAAATGCAATGAGACAAAATCTGTACTGTAATATACTAGGATCCGGCTTAAACCAAAGCCGGCTAGTAATATCCGTCCGATCCTGATCCGTGCAATACCGCACGTATCTGATCGAACCCTGCCATATAACTATACGGCCTCTAGTACTAACTGTCCGATCCTGATCCGTGCAATACCGCACGTATCTGATCGGACCCTGCCATATCTCCATACGGCCTCTACAGCGTTTCGCCCGAAAGCTTGAGTAACTGAATGTGGGGGACTCTAAAGACTCGTCAACACCTTAGTTGTGGATTTAACCACTAGCACGTTAGAGGTATAAGCCAATACATAACGGGCTACCAGGTATTGACTAAAAGGGATGTCTGTGAGTGAACTCAGCCTGACAACCCTACTGAGCCTGTCAGTGACAATATCCGTACAGTCCGGTCCGTTCGTCTATGAGTATCGCATGGCGGGCCTAGGGGGTTGGTAAAAGTCAGACCCCCAAAAGCGGTACAAGTCGTGTCGGAGTGTAGCCCAGAACACCCTGAGATACTACTGGAATACCTACCAGTAAATCTCCTTGCCTCGGCCGAGGGCTTCGTGTAATGGCTCTCCTAGACACAGCACGACCTCACCCCCAATACCGGGAGAGACGAACCCCTGAAGATACGCTCACTGCCTCCATGTGGCTCGGGACTGTACCCAACTAAAACCTGTTTGCACGACTCCATTGAGCCGTGGTAGGGTAGTAATCAAAGTACAGTGGGAACTCACACGAGACAAATGACGATCCCCAGGTCGATGAACTAACCTGTACACATGTCACCAGGGAACTGCCATCTGACGTCTGGTATATGACCAACTAGCATGTTCCCGGCGTGTCCTGTCCGGTGTACTCATAACCCAATGAGCACCTGTATACATCTTAGGTGAACCAACTGACACCAGTGGCTTGTGAGACCGGCCACCGCCCCTCGTCGGGGTCTCGACTGTATACACTAGTCTACTTTGGAGAATCGATGCCCTGTCTCGAAACTCCTACGACTAGGGACCATTTAAGGATGTGCTTACAGACTCCAGCTCTCACTTATATGATCGCCCTCATACTGCTGGCAGTCAAGCATGAATCCTAGGGGCTCTATCAACGTGTAATAGTGACTTGTTAGGTCACCTGAAGCAGTACACGATGATAAAGGCAAACCAGATAGCATACTATCATCTCGAGTAAGACTGTCCTACCGGGATAGGTCCTCCCTCAATCATTACAATCACGTACCTGTGACCTAATAATTGACTCTGAGGGCACTATCTCCAACACTCTCTCCTCAAGCTCTCCCTCTTCAAACCATAATCCTCCCCTCTCATGTGTTGAGTACAAGGATTAGATTAGACTACTTAATCCTTAACCATTCTCTATATCACCTAGGTTGCTTAGATTAGCGATTTAAGAAACCTAGTTACGTCTAATTTGAGGTGAAGCTTGTAGTAAAGGTCTCGGGTGGATCTTCTACTACTTAGAGAAGGCCGGAGAGGACGTGGAGAACGACAAGACGAAGGACTCGGATCTTTAGGTATAATCACTTTTCATAGTAGTTGTTAACTCCTATGTCTGTTGTTAGTTATTGTTTATGCAAAGATTCTCGGTTAGTCGATGTTTACGCTTTAAACAAGATCGTTTTTCATTATTCCGCCTCCTCGCAAGTCGTGGGGTGTTGTACATCGACATACAGTGGTATCAGAGCCTCGCTAGACAATAATTAACTCATTAGCAAAGTCGTAAGAATTTCGAACGCAAAAAGAACCGGAAACATCATCGAATTATCACAGTTTCTGTCGAATTTTAAACAGGCCCTAAAAATTTTTCAGGGACCTGCAGAATAACAAGCATGAAATTATAGGGCTACTGGAGAAATTTGGACCCCCAACTCGGCTAACTCACCGTGGAACCGCGGCAGATCCATGCGATCCGCGGCCGAGTTAGGGCCGAGTCGGCCCAAATTTTTCCAGTGAGCCCTTTGTGTTAACAGGGATATTTCTGGATATTTTATTTTCTGCTAAGATTTCCGGTGCACAGAGAAGTTTTGCAGTAGAATCTAAAGTGTTTTGGTCGATCGAAATTTTATGATGTTTGCTAATATGATTATATCTGTGATTTTATAATGTGTTCGTAAACCTCCCCTAACTGCTAGTATGTCGGTTGACAAGGGGTTGCACATTTCTGTAATGGTTTTTACTGTTTGTGGATGTGAACTGTATTGCACTGTTGTGATGATTAGCCGGTGTTTTGTGATGGGCTATTATTTTAATTCATTCGATGTAATTGTAATATGTTGTAATATTATTTTGCGGGGCGCATCCAGATTGCGGTTGTAGCCACCGTTGTATTATTTCATTTTACTGTTTTTGCTCCTAGGATAGACCCAAGGTGGGGTGCACAAACAACCGGGTACTTTGAAGTGTTTAGTGGCCTACTCACTTTGTTGAGGGAGACCGCTTCACTTCGGGTATTTGACGGGTAGTTTGCCGTACCCGTAGGGGTCTAGGGTGGGGTAATGGCTATTCATCACAACTGTGTAATCCGACTTTTGTTGCAGGCTCTAAACAAACGCGGATTGCTTGCAAATCCAATAAAGTTCATATGAGATCTGGAATGCCTATTATTGCGTCTGACGAATATACAATATCTATATATGATAGCTATTTAGACGTCACTTATGTTTTACACCCGCGCTAGCCCAACCCTCGCTCTGTCGTTGGTTAAGTAACCTAACGGGTGATGACGGGACCCAGTGGCGAATGCGGATGGCATAAGAGGACGTTGTATTTTTGTTGTTTTCTGCAATGATAGGTTAATGATGGGACGCATTATTTATAATGCAAAGAAAATAAACCAAAAAGTTGAATCGTTGGAACAATTTAAAAGAAACCACTCGGTTATTTTAAAACAGATGATATTTTTAATTGCGGAGCTTTAACCACTCCTTTTAAAAAGCTATCAGGTTCCTTCGGTTATATCAAGTTAACTACGTTCACGGTTTCGCCAAAACCATTCGTAGCCCTTCGTCATTTCGTTTGGGTATTCAGTAGTATTCAAGCTATGCATTTTGACCAACGCCAAGGCATAGTGTTTGGTAGCTGCTGGGTATTCATTTGTTGCATAGATAGATGAGTTAGTTTGGGACAGTCGTATTATCATTTGGCCAACGTCAGGGATATATACGGATGGGTTCAAATTGAAAAGATAATGATGGGCAGAACTTGACATGTGACTTATGACATTTTGACCAACGCCAAGGTCATAAGAGCATGGGGCAAAAATATATATCGAGAATTTATAAAGAAACTGAAATTTGCAAAGAGATGCATACCATTTGGAGTTTGATGAATGTTGGTAGGATTCCTTCAACATTATCATACGATGATATTTGGATCCCGATCCTACTGTGAGTATATGCTACTTATCAGGAGATTCGTCACTTAACGATCAATGCTATAAACCAAGTAGGTGTCAAGAAAGGTGTCAGCGGGGTTACGCCCCCAGAGAAAAGAGGTTATTTAATTAAGGAACTTCGCGAAAGCGTTGGAAAACCTCCCTCGAAGTATCGACACTAACCTGGCTGAACGGTTAAGCAAGTATTGTACGGTGAGAATAGTCCTGGCTAATTCTTCTTTTATGGTTTGGGGAAGGATTCGAGAAACAGTGGGAGCCATCCAGTTTAGATAAACTAAAAACCACTCTAAACTTGCACAAGCATCATGCTAAAGAGTTTTCTTCTCTCTCTCCTAATTGCAGCGACCCTGAAAATGACTGGACTTGACTTACTTTTAGAGAAAAATATACTGACAGGGCCAAACTATAAAGATTGGCTGCGAAATGTCAAAATGGCTTTGACCTATGGCAAATTGGGGTACGTCCTCAGCGCTAAGGCACCTACTGTCCCTGGTCCCAAATCCAGTAATGCGGATAAGGAAATCCACAAAACCTGGGATTTCGATTGAGCGAAAGCCAAGTGCATCGTGCTTGCCTCGATGAACAATGAACATCAGAGGAGGCACGAGGATATGGAACTAGATGCTATATTTCTCCATACAAAGAAACTTTATGGAGAGCAATCTCGTATAGCAAGATACGAGACCTCTAAGAACATGTTTCGAGTGAGGTTGGCTGTCGGGTCATCGGTAGGAGAACATGTCCTAAAGATGATCGGCTATATAGAAGAGTTCGCAGACTTTAGGACGACTTTGGCTAATGAGCTCTATACAGACCTTATTCTCCTGTCCCTTCCTCCCACCTACGCCCAGTTTATCCTGAACTTCAACATTCAAAGAAAAGAAGTTGAACTTCCGGAACTCCTGAACATGTTAAGGAGTGCAGAGGGCACCTTGCAGAAGGCAAGGGAAACACCCGCTATGTTTGTTAGCGGTGCTTCTTCTTCCGAGTCCAAGGCTAGGGCCAAAGGAAGGAAAAAGAAGGCCGCCCCCAGAACTAGAGGAGGTGTAAGTAAGGTGGGAGGGAAGGGAAAGAAAAAGATTGCAGTGCCGGTAGTGGCCCAGGATGAGTGCTTCTATTGTCACAGAAAAGGGCACTAGAAGAAAGATTGCAAGGCGTGGAACGCCAAGAACTAGGAACCGAAGCAAGCTATGGCTTTGACTTCAGGTGTGTTTGTAATTGAGAATTGTCTGTCAATCAACTCTACTTCCTAGGTATTGGATACCGGATCAGGATCTCACATATGCAATTCATTGCAGGCACTGAGAAACCGTAGAGTGCTGAAAGAAGGTGATATGACCCTAAAGGTTGCTAACAGAGCTAGCATGGGAGCTGTGTCCGTCGGGGATTATCACTTGGGATTGACGAGTGGACACATTTTGGTTTTACATAACTGTTTTTATGTATCTAGCTTAACGTGTAATATCATATCAGTTTCCTTGTTATCAAATAAAGGTTATGATTTCACGTTTGTGAGTGATGTTGTCAACATCCACCTAAATCATGGTTTGATTGGGTCCGGTACACTAAATAACGGTATATATATCTTAAACCAACTCCAAATTTTCAATGTCCAGAACACACTAAAAAGAAAGTCTCCAGATTTAAATAAAACTTTCTTATGGCATTGTAGACTGGGTCATATCAATGAGAGAAGGTTGACAAAGTTACATAGAGAAGGATATTTGGACTCGTTCGAAGATCAAACTTATGCCACCTGTCAATCTTGTCTCAAAGAAAAGATGACAAAGACTCCATTTACTGGATATGGAGTAAGAGCGAGCGAGCTCTTAGGACTCATACACAGCGATGTATGTGGTCCAATGTCTACACATGCAAGAGGTGGTTTTTCCTATTTCATTACTTTCACGGATGATTACTCAAGGTACGGATTCATTTATCTGATGAAACATAAATCCGAGGCTTTTGAGAAATTCCAAGAGTATAAGAATGAAGTAGAAAACCAAAACGGCAAAAGTATCAAGACACTAAGATCTGATCGAGGTGGTGAATACTTGAGTGCCGAGTTCCTAGGTTACCTAAAAGAGAAAGGAATTCTCTCTCAGCTTACTCCTCTATACACTCCACAGCATAACGATGTATCGGAGAGACGGAATCGAACCCTATTGGATATGGTACCATCCATGATGAGTCATGCTGAGTTACCGCGATCTTTCTGGGGTTATGCGCTTAAATCAGCGGCATATCTTCTTAACAGGGTTCCTACCAAGACTGTGCCTACCACGCCAAATGATATATGGAGTGGGAAGAAACCCTATCTTCAGTATCTGAGAATATGGGGATGTCCAGCTTTTGTTAAAAAGCAGCATGTGGACAAGCTCGAGGCACGATCAGTAAATTGTAAGTTTGTGGGATATCCAAAGAACACCAAGGGGTATCTATTCTATTACGTAGAGGAACAAAAGGTTTTTGTTTCTCGTAATGCCCATTTTCTAGAACAGCAGGTGTTAGAAAAGGATACAAGTGGGAGAGAAATAGAACTGGAAGAAATTTCAGAACCACAAACTACTACTGAAAGTTTGGGAGAACTAGTAGTTCAAGAAGAACAGGACATTCCTGATTGGAAGAATTTAAAGTTAACCGCAATCAAGACGGTGTCTCTATGCAGCTAGCCGGTTGAGCACGGGTCGATCCACAGGGAGATGGTTGTATGTCCTTTCTTGTCTTAGACGAGTCAATAAAGAATTTTTGTATGAGTTGTTCGATTCTATCCTAAGTGTATTATTTGCAAGTGTAAAGTTGTTAAGAAAAAGATACGAGATTGTAAGCTAAAGAAATTCGTACTCAAAACCTTTGAGCCGAGTCTTGACCAATTGAAGCTAAAGCAATCGGCAACAACGTGGATTAGGGGATTTAAGCGCGGTATTCGTGGAATACGGCTTATTTAACCTTATCCTTCCGTTCTTGTCTCTTGCTTTCGCCTCCGGCCAAACCGAACGCAACCGGTCGCGGTTAGGAATCACCGTTACCTTGTTAGGGTAGGGTGCCTAACGGAGCGCTTGCGTATGGTTTGGGCGGAGTTCAATGGAAAATAACGGGAAAAGGAAATGAGAAAGAAGATATTAACTTACAATACCGTATTTCATCTTAACAACAATAATTACAACCATTCACAAAAATGAACAAAAGAGAGCAAAAGAAAAGAACAAAGAAAAGAAAAGATTACAAATAATTAAGTGCATGAATTTAAATTGCAAATAAGTAAAGCAAGATAATAAAAAGCAAGTAATAAATAAGCAATAAAAAGAAATAGAAACTAGAACTCAAGACAAGCATGTGATCAATAGCCAACCCTTAAACTTGCAAGCTCAATCAAGAGGTTGCAAGATCAAGGGAAGGGTAGAGAACGCATGTGAAATGAAGCGCTAATTCCATAAGAAAATACGACCCTTGAGATCAATAACTAACCCTTAACCATTCAAGCTCAATGAAGAGGTTGAATGATTAAGAGGAAGCAAAAATCTCAAGGGGAAACTAAAGAAAAGAGAATGATACAAAAACCTTCATCTTCATTGATCTTCCACTCAAAAAGCTCTCACTACAATTTTCATGGAGAAAGAATGAAGAAGAAGAAGAAGAACTACACAAAAACTACAAAAGAGGAACAAAGAATTGAACACCTAATTCTTGGCAAGTTCACGGGTATTTATAGGAGGTGAACTGAAAACCTAGGGCAACAATCTGCCTTAATATGAAGTCCCCAAACTGCCCCTGAAATTCGACAGAGAGAGGACCCCACATGACCGCGGATCCGCGGCCTAAGCCTACTTAGGCCGCGGATCCGCAGCCGTCTTGATGAGTTGGGCCACCAACTTTTGTGTGCTCCCCTGGTTCTCTGTCCTATGTTATTGTACATATACCAAATTGCAGTATGCTTCCACAGTTGCATCAGATTTGCAATGGTCCAAAGTGGCAACAAAAATAATACTTTTGACCTTTTCTCCCTCGAGCTCCGCGCACCCATTGATTCTTGTGCTGCCCCTCTCGTGCTCTGTGCTTGTCCGAGACACGAATGACCGCTGTCATATGTCTTGTCTCAGGAACCGGTATGCAGCACTGGACGGATATGGATGACCGGAACCCGGCTTTTATCTGTTGTCAACAGATGTTCTGTATTTGGCGTAACTGTGGAGATTTTGTCTTGATTTGCAATATTTGTACTGGAAACCTGTAATCTGAAAATATGTAACAAACACAGATCAAAAGCACCTACCTATAAACACATGAGCATAAGAATGGGCGGTATAAAATGCAGTATTCTGTTATGAACAATTCCTGCACCCCTTCGCCGAAATAGTAGGCCGTCTCATCCGCCTGAGAGATACTACGGTTTTCTCATAGATGGGGATAGAGAGGATTGCATCATAGATGATGATGAACCTACTAGCTTTCAGCAGGCCATCCAGAGCGACGACTCGGTACGATGGCTAGATGCAATGCGGACCGAAATGGAGTCCTTGTACACCAACAAAGTATGGACTTTAGACTTTGCTCCAGATGGGGTAAAACCTATAGGATGCAAATGGATCTTCAAGAAAAAGATTGGTGTAGATGGACAGGTGGAAACGTATAAGGCTAGACTTGTTGCAAAGGGTTTTCATCAAAGACCTGGTTTAGACAATGATGAAACTTTATCTCCAGTGGCTATGCTCAAATCCATTCGGGTCCTTCTTACTATTGCTGCCTTCCATGATTATGAAATCTGGCAGATGGACGTAAAGACGGCTTTTCTGAAAGGTAATTTAGAAGAATGCGTCTATATAGATCAGCCAGAGGGTTTCAATCAGAGTGGGAGCAGCGGGAAAGTATGCAAGCTGCTTAAGTCCATTTATGGGCTGAAGCAGGCATCGGGGAGTTGGAACATCTGTTTTGATGAAACAGTCAAAGAATATGACTTTATCAAAAATCCAGATGAACCATGCATATATAGTAAAGATGTAGCAAGAACTGTCATATTCCTCGTCTTGTACGTGGATGACATTCTATTGATAGGAAATGACATTCCTATGCTACAATCTGTCAAAGGATTCTTATCTCACAGGTTCTCCATGAAAGACCTGGGTGATGCCTCTTACATTCTGGGGATCCGGATCTATCGTGATAGATCCAAGAGGATGTTGGGACTTTCGCAGTCCAGGTATATCGACACTGTACTGAAAAGATTCAGTATGGAAGATTCTAAGCACGGTAATCTACCGGCTTTTCACGGAATCACCCTATCCAAACAGATGTCTCCCTAGACTGATTTGGAAAGGGAACGCATGTCAATTATACCCTACGCTTCTGCGGTAGGCTCTATAATGTATGCGATGTTGTGCACCAGACCAGATGTAGCTTACGCACTGAGCATGGTAAGCCGATATCAGTCAGACCCAGGGGAGAAGCACTGGATAGCAGTAAAGAACATTCTCAAGTACCTGAGGAGGACTAAGGAGATGTTCTTGGTTTACGGTGGAAAAGACCTCAGGTTGGAGGCCTTTGCTGATTCCGGCTTCCAGAGTGATAAGGACGATTCCAAGTCCATGTCGGGTTATGTCTTTACCCTCAATGGATGGGCGGTATGCTGGAAGAGTTCCAAGCAGGACACCATTGCTGACTCGACGATGGAAGCGGAGTATATTGCTGCTTGCGATGCCGCAAAAGAAGCGGTCTGGATGAAGAAATTCCTAACAGAACTTCAGGTGGTTCCTACCATTGTTGATCCAATAACTCTATATTGCGACAACAACGGAGCTAAAGCTTTAGCAAAGGAACCAAGGTCCTATCAGAAGTCCAGACACATCTTAAGGCGGTATCACCGGATCAGGGAGATCATTGATCGTCAGGAGATTGAGGTTCCGAGAGTTGCTACTGAAGAGAACATTGCTAATCCATTCACAAAGGCCCAACCTCAGATTCAGTTCGAGAGGCTACTCGAGATCATCGGTCTTCGATATGCCAATACATGGCCCTAGTGCAAGTGGGAGATTGTTAGTTAATATGCCCTAGGGGCCATTATTGTATCATACTAGTTTGTATATTACTTAATGGAAGATTAGGATATTCACATGTATATAACAGTCTTGCTAAACATGGTGGTATGCTACATAGTTTTTCTATCTTAATATGTGAGTATACGTATTGATAGAGCTCTTAGGATCTTGCTTGACTACCAGCATTGTGATGGCAGTCACACTAGTGGGGGCTGGGTAGTCTACAAGCACATCCTTATTCAGGTCTCTAGTCGTTGGATTATCGAAACAGGGCATCGATACTCCAGAGTAGACTAGTGTATACGCTTCTCATCCCAGTTGGGGAGATGGTCTATCCCATAGCCATCGGTACGTCGTACTGGAGATAGTATGCAGGTGCTCGTTAGGTTACGGGTTCACCGGACATGACTCACAGGGAACTGTTGGTTGGTTTTATACCGGTCGTCAGTGAACAGTTCCCAGGTGACATGAGTAAAGCATAGTCCGCAGACTTGACACTGCTACTTCGCTTCGAGTGTGTACCACCGTTCTTAGATTGCTACCCTACCACGGCTCAAAGGAGTCGTGCAAATAGGTAGCAGTTGGGTGCAGTGCCGAGCACTTGGAGGCAGTGGCGGTTAGACAGGATTCGTCTCTCCCGGTATTGGGGGTTGATATCGCGCTGTGTCAGAGAGCCATTACGCAAAGTCCCTGGCCAGGGCAAGCGAGATTTGCTGGTAGGTTCCAGTAGTTTCTCAAGGTGTAATGGGCTTCGCTCCGACACGACTTATACCGCTATTAGGGGACTGACGCTTGCCGTCCCCCTAGGCCCGATATGCGATAGTCTTAGACGAACGGACCGGACTGTCCGGAGATTGTCATATCAGACTCAGTAGGAGTTCGGATGGGTTTCCTCATCGGCCTTCTTATCGACATCTACCTGGGGACCGTTACGTACAGCTAGTGCCGCTTGCGGTCTGTGGTTAAACCCACTGCCAGCGTAGTAGTCGAGTCTCTAGAGTCCCATACAGAGAGTTTCCCTATTCCAGACGAAATGATATAGAGGTCGTATGGTTTTACGACAAGGGTTCGGACGCATACGTGTGTTTACGCACGTACGACATCCTGACAGTTTTTACTAGACGGTTTTGGTTTAAGCCAGTTTCTACTATCCGGTTATTGGATTTATTCAGTCTAAAGTTTTTCCGTGTTTTTACGGATAGGAGGGGTGTTCTCGTAATTATACGAGAAGCTTCTAGAACATGGTGACTTGGGGGTTAAGGTGGCATGTGCATTAAATAGGATTAGTGACTCATTTGGGTGATTCATCCATGTCATTAATGCATCATAAATGCTTAATGACTCATGGAGATGAATCACCCATTAGATATTTGTGGAGCATGGTTGTTAAATCATTTACTTGATTTATCTTGTTATTATTTATGCTTCATATATATTATGAGAGTTCATGATCTCATTCCATTCTCTTGCTCACTTTCTCTCTCCTCAAGCTCTCCCTCTTCAAACCATAATCCTCCCCTCTCATGTGTTGAGTACAAGGATTAGATTAGACTACTTAATCCTTAACCATTCTCTATATCACCTAGGTTGCTTAGATTAGCAATTTAAGAAACCTATTTACCTCTAGTTTGAGGTGAAGCTTGTAGTAAAGCTCTCGGGTGGATCTTCTACTACTTAGAGAAGGCCGGAGAGGGCGTGGAGAATAACAAGACGAAGGACTCGGATCTTTAGGTATAATCACTTTTCATAGTAGTTGTTAACTCCAATGTTTGTTGTTAGTTATTGTTTATGCAAAGATTCTTGGTTAGTCGATGTTTACGCTTTAAACAAGATCGTTTTTCATTATTCCGCCTCCCCGCAAGTCGTGGGGTGTTGTACATCGACTTACACATCTCACGCAAAAATCCCCGGCAATTCAAACACAACGATCCAATATAACATAAGTAAATATGTGTATCCCAATTGTCGTTGACGTATAGCGATGAAATCGGCGATACACCACATATTAAACTTACGGTCGCTGAAAAGAAAGTGAAAACTACAAAAATTGGAATCCGCAAGGTCCTTAGACATCATAAACCCGAAATATCACATACTTAGGATTTCATGCCTAACCATATGAATTTCTTAGTCATCATAAACCCGGAATATCTCATATTCCGAATTTCTTGCCTAACCTTATAAACCCCGCATTTTAGTCAAAATATTGAAAACACTTTTCAATTACCAGTCGGGTAATTCAACAAGATTCCCGACAACCTGATCGAATGCTCGTCGGAAACTTTTGTAGAAGGCCGCACCCCCCTACGCCGTCAACAAAGTGCACTTAGGTGGAAATCCACGGCCGCGAGCACCCGAACGGATGCTTTTGGCTACAGGGTTTTCCTACAGTCACTTGGTCGGGCTTATGGGGCGGGGCTATCTAGTAGTGTTACCCTGCGAGTGTTCGCGTACTTCATGTGATTGCGACGGAGTTTTGATTGGAATCAAAACCCCCTGGCAACCGATCAAAAGAGACTAAATTGCTAGATTTACAAAACACTAATTAGTTTTCATAAAACCAATTATTGTGGATTCCAAATATTGTATCACAAATCACAGAAATCTGGACGATGTTAAATATTTTGATCGATCCATCAAATACCCAAAATTCCCAGAGACCTCAACACATGAGTCACATTTAAAAATACCCAGACAGTGCCCCAAGTATCTACGGACCTACGCAAGAACGGACACTCCCTGCCTCACCAACGGCGCCGTGGAAGCGCCGCCAAAAGCTTGTTTTCGCCGTGCTTCCGCGGTCATTTGGTCGAGTTGGGCCGTCGTTTTTTTTCGGGATACAAAGAAAACCCTGCACTATTTTCTGAATATTTTTAATATGAAAAATTCCAACTTTTAAAAAATTTCCAGAGAGCATGGGTTTTCCGGGTTTTCGAAGTTCGATCGAACAATTTAACTTCGTCTAGATGACTCCTAATGCTTTAGCTTGGCTCTGATACCACTGCTGGGTTTTCTTAGCACTCCAACACCATTTTCGGCAAGCATCAAGTATGCTATTTTAAAATTTTAGGGTACCGAGCGAGCCCGAACCAATGATCTAACTAGAGAATTAGGGTTAAACTAAGCAAGTAAACAACTTTACCCTAAGTGAACAAGGAATACAACCTTTGTAGACCGGTCCATCACTTCTAAAGTTCCGTGTAGTAGTCCCTTAGCTCCAAGTAGTGGTCTTCTGGACTCTTGTTAGGCTCCACTAGGCGAAAGGAACAAGCTTGCTCAAGGATCTTCAAGGTCGGAGATGATCTACGTCGAAGAATCTCTAACTCAAGCTACCTCTTCAATAATTGAGAATTATGGAAGCAAACAAGCTATACTAAATGGCTAGTTTCGTATAGATTGGTGAAGTAGGAATTTTGCTCACTTTAGAATTATTTTTATCTTTTCCTTTTTCTTCTCACAAGAAAGCTAGAAAGCAAAAACTGAGATGAAGAAGAAGATGAATCATCAAGTGTGAACCATGGGTGAGAAAATATTATATATAACTCATGTAGAGACTTAACTAACGCTAAAGATAATGGTTAGATTAATAAATATTTAGAGTAAAACAAAATTAGTAGACTAAGTCAAGGTTTCCACATGCTTCTACAAGCAACTTCAACCATGATAATTTCCACCTAATTTTGTTTTTTTCCCATAATAATTAAATCCCCACATTATCTTAAGTATGGTATGAGTCTCATACACCCAAATCCAATGTATCATCTAGCATGACATATAAATAAATACATTAATATATATAACATATATATTTGTATGTATTTGGAGAAAACATTTTCTTAAGTGAGCTAATATTAGTTAATGTATATTAATATATCAAATATATAATCATACATTAAATTATTAAATCAACACTTAATTTAATAATCCGGCTATATCACGTACAACCGACTAATATCATATAATAAATTACTGAATCAACACATGATCTAATAATCCGGTTATATTACATATAACCTATATCGCGAGATTAGAATGCGGTATCAGATACACATATTAATCTTGGTCTCGCACATATCACATATGTGCCCTACTTCGTTTCGCATGAGCTAGGAAATCTCTGTGTAGGACTCTAAAGACTCGTCAATATGCCCGCAGGAGGTAATGATCATATCTGTTACCCACAAGCCGTCAGCGGTACTAGCTGGACGTAAGGGCTATCCTGGTATTGAGCGATCAGAAGATCATCAAGCAAGATTGTTCATACTGCCGTGAATCAAATAAGTAACACTACCATACAGTCCGGTCTCTTCGTCTGATATGTCGCATATCTAGTCTGGGAGTGGTAAACGTCAAACCCCAATAACTTGATAAGTCATGCCGATGTGAGGCTCTTAACGGGTCGACAAACTATTAATAACACTTACCAGTAAATCTCAGTATCAGCCCTGGCCAGGGAATTCCTGTTATAGCCAATCGAGCACAGCGCAACATCAACCCCCAATACCGGGAGAGACAAAACCCCTCCTATCGCTCATTGCCTCCATGTGACTCGGGACTGTACCCAAAAACCGCCGTTTTGTGCGCTCCCTTGAAAGTAGTAAGGTGGAAATCAAAGCACAATGGGAATCACACAATACTCTATAACGATCTTGGGTCTACAGGCTAACCTGTACTAGTGTCGCCAGAGAACTGCTATCCGACGATAGGTATAATACTATGTAGGTGTTCTCGGCGAGTCCTGTTCGGTATACCCAGTCTCCACTGAGCACCCGTATACAATCTTTGATGTCAAACACCAATGGATGAGGGATCATCCATCGCCCATCAAATGGGTCAATAAACATATACGCTAGTCTACTCTGGAATATCGATGCCCCGTCTCGATACACCCACGACTAGGAACAATTAAAGGATGTGCTTTTGGACTACCCTGGCCCCATTAGTATGATCTGAATCATAGTCCCGGTAGTCAAGTACACATCCTAAGGGCTTTATCAACATGTAACAGAGAGACAGTATAAGGATACATGTTAAGATAAAGAGTAAACAGATAGCATATTATCATATCGAGCAAGAAAGTCCTCCCTATATATGTCCATACATCCACTATAATATACAATCATGTACAATAATGGCCTCTAAGGCATACATACAACTAACAAACTCAACCTAACCCCAATGAGCCTATGAATAACACTTACCGTACAGTCAGGTCTCTTCGTCTGATACGTCACATATCGAGTCTAGGGGTGGTAAATGTCAGACCCCAGCAACCTGATAAGTCATGCCGATGTGTGGCTAATAACGGTTCGAGAAACTACTAATAACTCTTATCAGTAAATCTCAACAAACCTGGATAGGGAATTACTGTTATAGCCAATCGAGCATAGCGCAACATTAACTCCCTATACTGGTAGAAATGAAACCCCTCCTATCGCTCACCGCTTCCATGTGATTCGGGACTGTACCCAAAATCCACCTGTTTGCATGCCTCTGAAGAGCCGTGGTAGGGAGGAAATCAAAGAACAGTGGGAACCACAAAAGACACTGTGACGATCTCGGGTCTACAGACTAACCTGTACAAGTGTCACCAGAGAACTGCTATCTGATGATAGGTATGATACCATCTATGAGTTCTCGGCAAGTCATGTTCGGTGTACCCATTCTCTAATGAGCACCTGTATACAATCTTTGATGTCAAACACCAATAGTTATGGGATCAACCATCGTCTCCATACAGGGTCAAGAAACATATACACTAGTCTACTCTAGAATATCGATGCCCTTGTCACGACCAGAAATGGTACGTGACTGGCACTTGAATCATATGAAGTCTATAGGACCCCATCTAATTCAAAATAGCCAAAATCCCAGAAATCTAAACCATTTAAAAAAAGAAAGAGAAGGAAAACTTGTTTAAAAGTTTGCGTATAAATCACTTTGAAAGTCGTAGTAAACATTTTTAAAACATCAAGTCTTTTCCGAAAATTTCGGCAGAGTCTCCTTTGTAAATACTGACCCCAAACGGGTACAACATGAATAATATACATAAATGATAAAAGGCATCCTCAAGCAGGAGCTAGCTCTTCGCCAATTGGCGGTCACAACCACGCAAGCAATATAATATACAACGCCGAAGGGCGAGGATCAAAACTCAAAAGGAAAACCAATATCATCAAGAAAACCATAATAATACAAGAGCGACTCTAAGGTCGAATGAATATACACACTGGTCTTCTATGTCAATAAAATATACAAGTCTGGTTGATGGAGTTACTAGATAAAACTGAAATAAATAAATGTACAAAAGTGGTCACGATACGAGTGAACCCACCTACCAAAGCAATCACACTGAAAGAAGCTGTGCGCCAGCAAAACCGCCAAGAAAACCTGTACGGCAAAATCTGCAAGAAACTGTGGCACAACGGGGGTGAGTTGCCAACTCGTGAGTAGAAAACATGACCGAGCAGAAATCACATGTATGACTCAATCCTACGTCATACGGCAAAAATATATATCCTCAATATAATATCCCGAACCATCTACACATAAGTGTAATACCAATTGCTCGTGTCAGTGCCTCAGGTAGCAACATATTATATGTATGATGTATGAATGCATGAAAACAGAATACATCTAAATAAGAAAACTGTTTTCTTATCTCAGTGAGATTTCTGTATAAAATCGAAGTATCATCAATGAAATCGACAGTGAATCAGTGTCTAGCATTGACAAAAAATATATATATCTCACTATCTCAACATCTCAGGTTCCGGCAATCCGGACTGGCCCGTAACATCAAATATCAATACCTCAGGCTCCGGCAATCCGGACTGGACTATACTCCGATCATTATACTCCGGATATCCGTCGAGTCACAATAAAATCACCGGTCGGGAGTGCTCCGCTGCCAGGCTCAACGCCATCATCTGCGACCATCTTTCCCCGGAGTACCGCACCGGGTCCACCATGCACCCACAGACGGTTCCTCCTCCTCCTCGAATCGGGTGTATGATATCGCTCAAGAGCCGAGAAACCTCATGGTGGACACCTCTCAAATCTTATCATGAGAAAACCACAATTTTCTATCTTTAAAATGAAAATCAGTTTATAAAACCCTTACGGTTTCTCCAAATCCATAAATCTCATGGAAATCCGAAATCTCAAAATCACGATGTCAATAGACAGTGAATACTGGCATAAAGCTCCATAATATTTCATGACAAACGAATGTATAAAAGCATGAAGTATCTCAGCAATAAATGCAATATCTAATCTAGCACAGTAATGATATATCAGAACTATCAGCTAGCAAGGATATCAATGAATTAATATTCTCTAAAGTGTACGTGACATGGCAATTATCGATGATGATGTGTGTGAGCCGGGAAGCCAGCGTTCGTAGACATACGCATCATCGGTAATGGTGCTGGTGTTCTGATAACATGGGTTCAATATAACAATAGAAACACATTTAAGCATGGAATGCGATGCGAATAGCAAGAATATGCAGAAAATGAATAATAAACGCAACAATAAAGAATCTACATTAATATAAACGAGTCATACTGTTTGGAATTGAAATAGCACGAATCGTTGTATTTAGAAAATTTGGGCTACGGTGTTTTTTAAATAAAGGAATGTCCTTTGAAATATCCTTAGTATCGCTTGGCATGTCTTTAAAATACTCATGATTTGTTAGTTTTAGAAATAAGTATGACTCGAGCCCAGTCTAACATCTACTAAGTAAACTACAGGACTAAACTTACAGTCAAGTCGAAAGGTTAAGGAAAACCATCTAAGTTTGAGTCGATATTTATATCTAGTAGTCGGTGATCCCGCCTCAATAGTATTACGTACGATATAATATATAATATGACATCCTCGAGTCAAGAGTGTAGATCTATCATCATAATTATATCTCGTACGGTAAATCCATCGTACGGCATCCCAAATCAGGGTACGGGTCGAATATCACATATAACACAACATCCATATGATATCATCATCACATATCATGAACTAGGGGTACTAATCTAAAGTCTAGTATGTACTGATACAATCAACATATATATATGCGTGTGTATGAAAACACATCGCCTAAAGGCCCTCTATAATCTCATGTCGTATCTCATAATACGACCCAGGTCACATCACCGATATCGTGGAATCATGCCCAATCACATCGACTCATCCCCAAGTACCATATACTATCCTCGTTATCCATGTAAATGTACACACACACCCACGCACGCACACACACACACACACACATATATATACTCACATACATTTGTTTTACTTGTGCGTATATGGGGATATATATACATATATGTATGTGAGTATATATATATATATAATACAACGTATTCGTATTTTACACTGCGAAATTGCGGGGGTACTATACGCCATCCACCCGACTTCCCCCGTAGATATATATCTACTCACCTTGATCTTTGCTTGCCGAAGTCGATGTCGCCACGCCCTTGCTTTTCGTCCCGAAGTTCACGCGGAGGTACCTACATGTCATAACATATCGTGTCGTATTAAAATCCAATTAAAAACCAAAACGACACGCTAAATGCCTATAGGTTAAAACCTATGGACTATGCATGAAAGAAAGACCAAACAAATTGTCGAACTCGATGTACAAACGTCAAACCATCGAGTTAAAACCCAAATACTAAAACTCATGTTAAAACGAAGTCGTAAAACAATGCAGCAACTCAAGAAAACACTACCAGATTTTACCCTAGGTGAAATTAGCCAATTTTGCACATGTGGAGGGTCTAATTTACTGAAGATAAGGCCATGGACCAAACACGGACCCACTCACCCCAACCCTGGCCGCAATTGCGGCCAGAAAGAATAAATTTGCGGCCAGACTGCATTGTTGGGGTCTCGGGTCCTGGTGTCTGCATCTAGGTTGCCTGCACGACTCACTGTAATTGCTATAAAATTTTCAGGTGCCCCGGATCATAGCAGATTTCAATTTCCCATCACAATTTCCATAAAATATTCCGATATCTGGATTTCTAAGTTCGAGTTTTGGGTTTAAGTCTATGGTTTCAGTTCAAAATTCTAACACTAAAGGGGTTTAAGATCACTACTACACCTCAATTCAACCATCTCATTTCAAGAGTTCATCAAACCTCATCTAGGAATTTTCAAACATCACATAACCACACTAAACCGATTCTAAACTAACATGAATGCTAAAGGAAATGGAATGCTACACTAATGATGAAGAAAGTAACTCATTTGGCAACTTAAGAATTTTCTTGAATTGCCCCAAGTGCTCAAAATCCAAACTCGCTTGATCTCCCATGCTTGTAGTGAGCTTGTGCATGTTTTTGGTGAAGAGGGTGAAGTGTTTTGGTGTATTTTTAAGGGTGTTGTGAGGGGTTGAAGTGGTGGAGGGAGGATGGCAGCCAAGGGTTGAGAGGGAGAGAAAATGATGAAGGAAAAATGGAGGGAATGTTGTGTTGGAGATAGTGCCCTCAGAGTCAATTATCGGATCACAGGCACGTGATTGCAATGATTGAGGGAGGTCCTATGCCAGTAGGACAGTCTTACTCAAGATGATAGTATGCTATCTGGTTTATCTTTATCATCGTGTACTGCTTTAGGTGACCTTACAGGTCACTATTGCACGTTGATAGAGCCCCTAGGATTCTTGCTTAACTGCCAGCAATATGAGGGCGATCATATATGTGGGAGCTGGGATCTATAAGCACATCCTTAAAAGGTCCCTAGTCGTTGGAGTTTCGAGACAGGGCATCGATACTCCAAAGTAGACTAGTGTATACAGTCGAGACCCCGACGAGGGACGGTGGCCAGTCTTACAAGCCACTGGTGTCAGTTGGTTCACCTAAGATGTATACATGTGCTCATTGGGTTATGAGTACATCGGACAGGACTCGCCGGGAATATGCTAGTTGGTCTTATACCTGACGTCAGATAGCAGTTCCCTGGTGACATGTGCACAGGTTAGTTCATCGACCTGAGATCGTCATTTTTCTCGTGTGAGTTCCCACTGTACTTTGATTACTACCCAACCACGCTCAAAGGAGTTGTGCAAACAGGTTTTAGTTGGGTACAGTCCCGAGCCACATGGAGGCAGTGAGCGGATCTGCAGAGGTTCGTCTCTCCCGGTATTGGGGGTGAGGTCGCGCTGTGTCTAGGAGAGCCATTACACGAAGTCCTTGGCCAAGGCAGGAGATGTACTGGTAGGTATTCCAGTAATATCTCAGGGTGTTCTGGGCTACACTCCGACACGACTTGTACCGCTTTTGGGAGTCTGACTTTTACCAACCCCCTAGGCCCGCCATGTGATACTCATAGACGAACGGACTGGACTGTATGGATATTGTCACTGACAGGCTCAGTAGGGTGTCAGGATGAGTTCGCTCATCGACGTCCCTTTTGGTCAATACCTAGTAGCCCGTTACGTATGGCTAATACTTCTGACGTGCTAGTGGTTAAATCCACAACCAAGGTATTGACGAGTCTTTAGAGTCCCCCACAGACCGTTTTCTCAAGTTTCGGACGAAACGCTGTAGAGGCCGTATGGAGATATGGCACGGTTCGATCAGATACGTGCGGTATTGCACGGATCATGATCGGATGGATAATACTAGCGGGCTTTGGTTTAAGCCGGATCCTAGTATTGTACAGTGTAGATTTTGTCTCATTGCATTTGTATTCAGTGGGAATACAAATGCGGGTTTGTATATACAGTCACGGGGTTTTCCTGTAATTTATTACAGGATCAGTTATTTGAAGTTGCCAGTTTGCATTCCGTTTCGGCCAGTTTTCCTTTGTTCCTTCACGGCCGGACTTTTGTGTTGGGAGGGGCTAATTTGCATATTTGCAAATTAGCATTGTGGTGGGGGTTTCTTCTAAATGGATGATTATGATAGATATAGCATCTTTGCTTTTTCTTTCATCATGGTTTGCATTTATTGTGATGGGCTTTATGAAAGGATGGGATTTGAAATTGATGTGATCTTTTTCGTTGATATCACTCTCATTTCTCTCTTGGATTATCATTCTTTTTCCATTCCACCATGAGAGAGGCCGACCACATTTTGGAGGGAGAGGGTTCATTTTGGTGGAGGGAAATTATACATCATTCATCTCATTTTCTTGCCACCAAAATTCCATAGCACATTTCCTTAGTTGATTTCTCCACCTCCACATCAATGGCAACTTCATACCCCATTGAGACAATGGATTCTACACTTAGCCTACAGAATTCTTGGGCACGTCGGCTCGCCAACTTCGTGCCCGATTTGCCTCGGTCCAGAGGTGGGAGCCCGTAAAAGAACCTGGCGGTGTGGTGCCCTTTCCGACGAGGATATGAAGACCGGAGATTCCGCGAGGAGATCGGAGTGGAGGCCGAAGACCGAAGGACACGATCGCTCGGTATAGCTCTCTACCCCATTCTCTAGCTTGCTAGCATTAGGTTAATGGCCCGATCCGGGTTTATAGTGCGCGGTAGTGCCGGTTTACAAGTTTTGTAAAAGATTCGTTTCCGCATTCCGGCGTCGGATTGACGGCCGGGGCGCTGCCGTGCACTTACATTGGTATCAGAGCCACGCCATTAACCTAGTCTAGTTTGCTCTAACGTGTTTACAAGTTCGATCGATCGGATTTTCCAAAAACCGTATTTTCTAGCATCAGTTTCTGTCGAATTTTTGCAGTGGTCAAAAAAATTATTTGGTACACTGTAAAAATACGAGCAGGTTTTTTATGCATTCTGTGAAAATTTGGTCGGCTGATATTACTGTAGCGCGGCGGATCAGCGGCCAAAACCATGTTTGGGCCGCGGATCCGCCGCCGTTTTGTGTCCAAACTGCACCAAATATTTACAGTGAGCTTCTGACATGGAAATAGGGTTTTTGGTATGTTCTGTTTGGGCCCAGAATTTCTTTGAGTGCTACAGTTGTGCTTGGGGCCCACTTCGGTAAATTTAATCGATTGAAAATGTTTAATATGTTAGTTCACAGTATTTACATTATATCTGCGACCGTGAATGTCACTCGATCGGTAAATCCTATCTAACTGCTATAGCCCTTTTAGACGGATTTGCGAACGTGAAATTCACGTTGATGTCCTGTGTTGTGCTGTGATGTTGCGGATTTGTCGTGGTGGATAGCCTGGACGCAATGGTAGTACAGTTTGGTTATATATGTACATTTGATATTGTAGGGCGAGCGTCCGACATGTGGACGGCTATTACTGCATGTTTGTATATTATTCTTTTGGGGCACGACCGGGCTGAGGTCTATGTACCCATTGTATATTTTACTTTCTGTACTAGGATTGCTCCAAGGTGGGGTGCACGGATAGCCGGGTTCTATAGGGCAACGAGCCCGCATCTCATGGCTTTGATACGGAGGGGGCTTTACTCTAGAATTGGCGGCCTATTCGCCGCACTCATAGGGGGTACAGGTTGACCCAAGGGGGGATGCCCAAGTTCCCGGATTCCGTGAAGTGCTGGGTAGTCCATTCACGTTTCTGAAGGGGGCTGCCTCGCTTCAGGTTTTGGCGGGTAACTTGCTGCTCCCATAGGGGTCTAGGATTTCATTACACAGGCTATCCACACGACCAGGGGAACGTCGGGTTTCAGTAGTGCTCTATGAAACCCGGGGATCCCAGATATCTGTATTGTTCTGTGATGCTTATTACATTTCTGAGATGTTGCATTTTATCACGCGTTGAGCGAATATTATATATTGATATATATACCAGTAGATGGTGAATATGTTTTGCATCCGCGCTAGTCCAGTCCCCTCTCTGTCGTTAGTTAAGTAACCTAACGGGTGATGACGGGACCCAGTGGCGAATGCGGATGGCATATACGTACATCATTATTTTCGTTCTTTTGTGGTGTGATCAATTGATGGGACTGCGTTGATTCGGATCAATGCAAGCTAAACAAACCTATTCTGATGTTGTCGGAACAATTTTTCAAAAAGCTGTTATTGCAAGGGCGTTCTCTTTTGTTTTGCACAGTGGTATTCGGTTATGAATATCCAGCACCTCGGTCGACGAGGCAAGGGCCGAGATCCCTTCACCGGGTGTGACCCCTTAGACAGAAGTTTGCGTCAGGGCAATAACTTCACTATAGTCATTTACTTTTTCTTTGCATCGTGGTGTTCAGTTGGAATATCCTGCACCTCATTCTACGGGGAAAAAGCCGAGATCCCTTCACCGGGAGTGACCTCTTTAGCAAAGGTTTTCGTTACTATATTTTTATAAAAAGCTATCCGGTTCCTTCAACGATATCAAGTTCATTACGTTAATGGTTTTTCGCCAGAAACCATTCGTATCCCTCCGTCATTTCAGACGGGTAGCATGTAGTATTCATGCTATGTTTCTTGACCTTCGTCAAGGCATAGTGTATGGTAGCTGCTTGTTACCTTTCTGCTGCATAGATAGATGCGTTGGTTTGGGACAGTCGTATAGCCTTGTTTACCTTCGTCAAGGGCTTGTACGGGTGGGTTCAAATTAACCTGGACAATGACGGGTAGAGCTTGACATGTGACTTATGATTTGTTGACCTTCGTCAAGGTCATAAGAGCATGGGGCAAAAATCACATCGGGAGTTTCTAAAGAAACTGAAACTTTCCAGATATGCGCATACCTTCTGGAGTATGATAACGTGAGCGGATTCCGTCACGTTATCATGCGATGATAGTTGGATCCCGATTCCCACTGATGAGTTGGTTTACTCCTCGGGTGATCCCGACTAATTCTTCTTTCAGGTTTGGAGGAGAATTTGACGTTACAGTGGGAGGTTTCCTGATTAGATAAAGTGATAACCATTCTGATCTAAGTTAGAGTGCATGCTGAGTGTTTCTTTTCTCTCTCTCTTTGGCAGCGACCATGGCCCGATCCTTGACTATGACTCAGAGACCAAATTAACCGAACCTTCTTAAACACTGGCTTTTGGATTGTCAGAGTTGCATACCTCATTGCCACTCCTGCTTTTACCCTTTTCTCCAGGACACCCCGTATTATTACGAACATCCACTTCCATTGGATAAAACTATCGTATGGTTATATACGAACTCGGAGGAATTTATTCGAGGATGGTTTCCGGTTCTGGAGAAAACGAATAGGTGTATTCAGTTGTCTTTTCCTTTTACCTTCTCTCGGGTTGCGCGTGCTCCTTGGATTAGGACAGTATACCTATTACACAAATTGGATAGTCTTCTTCCAAACCATAGGCATGTGCCGAACGGTAGGGAATGAAGAAAACCAATTAGCCTAAACGGTGTACAGAAGGTATTAAGTAAAAACAGATAAAGGAATTAGTAAGAGGGCAAAGTAAATTGCGACCGCTGTTCACGACCAAACCAAGTATTTCATTACCACTCCCACTTCACCTTTGCATTTCTCCAGGACACTCCGTATCACTACAAAGATCCACAGTTATTTGGATACTCCATCGTATGGTTATATAGGAACTCGAAAGGAACTTGTTCCAGTTCGAGGATGGATTCTGGTTCGGAAGATATAGGAATAAGGTTTATTCGGTTGTCTTTTATCTTCACCTTTTCTCGCATTGCGAGTTCTCCTAGGATTAGGATAGTACACCCATTATGCTTATTGGATAGTCTTCTTCCAAAGCATAGGCTGGTGCCGAACGGTAGTGAAGGAAGAAAACCATTTGGCCTAAAAGGGTGTACAGAAGGTAATGATTAAAGACATATAAAGGGAATTGGAGAGATGGCAAAGAGATATACGGTTACAGTTGTGAATCTGATAATGGAAGAGGCATTACTAGGAATACCAGAATACCCCATCGAATCATTTCAATGTTTCAGTTTCACTATGTACTGTTAATAGAAAACTGATTTCCCAATTAGACACTTGCTCCGGGGTATGTATTTACCAGGTATGATTCTCACATCTGTATGGTTTTACAGATGATGAGTGGGAGTAAGTTTTTGGGAATTAGGTAATCATCCTCATTATATCGGAATTCATTGTAACTGGTGATATTTGAGGAAATCTCCTGGGCTGTTTGCCGGACAGCAAATATTTGGTTTTGAATATCCGTTATAATGCACCAATTTCAAATTGATATATCTATACGTTTATTTCTATAAAGTGAGATATAAAATTTTGAAATTATGTCTATGACATTTACCTATATCAGTGGATGGTTAGGTAAGGAGCATTAAACAGCGGTGTAATTCTTCTTAACCATAAGTACAGTTTTCAACCTACGACACACAGTGAATGAGTTATTAGACTCAAGGGACTTGTACAAAGTAATGTATATTGTCCAGTGTCCATTAGGACAGAGGGGTTGTTCCTCGTACTATATTAGGTTTACTTATGACTTCTCTGGTTCTTAGACGAGTGTTTCGTAGAAACAGAAGGTCCAAGTTTTGAGAAGTTATAGGTATATGAATAAAGTAGAGAACCAGGTGTTGCAAGTATCGGGATTCTTCAAGGTGATCGAAGATGTAGATACTTGTGTATGGTGTTCAGTTGATAGTAATGTTTAAGAGAACTTGCTTCTCTTTAAGGTTACTCATAATTGGAAGCATTCCTAAGTTGAGTAATGCTGATCGGCCTCTTTCCATTTAGTTGACATGCGCTGGATAAAGCTGCATGATTTGAATCTGGTTCAATTAAATCAGTGCCTCTGTTTCTGTATTAGATATAGAACAGTTCATATCTTAACGATGTTATGGTACGGGGAGATGTCCGGCATATGCTTAAAACAAGAATCTGGATAACTCAAGGCACGTTTCTGTAATGGCTGTTTGTGGGTTGACCCAGGCTATGACGAGGGTTGACTTTATACCATCTGGAAGATCAATAGCGATATTGTTCTTGACTCACCACAGTTTTAATAAAAATGTATTTTTTCAGAAAACAGTAGTGGGAGTATAGTAGAACTGGAAGTGATTCCAGAACCGCAAACGACTACTGAAGATTTGATAAGAACCTAAAGATTCAATCTGGTTTGACATTCCATTGGCCACTCCGCAGATAAGGTGGGTAACCTCAGGCATCCGAGTGGTACTTCGGTATGCTCAAGGACGGTGGCAGGGAGGTTCTTGTTTACCCAGACTTGCCATTGCTGTTGTTCCAGACTGTGATATCCGGCAAGAGGATGAGTATAGCGTCGTTCTAAACTAGCTTTAGAAGTGTACGTCTATATAACTCTGCCAGAGGGTTGTCGTAGTCAGTGGGAGCAGCGGAAGCATAGTGGAAAAGTGGCTTATGTCTGTTTATAGACTAAAGCAGATATAGCAGAGATAGATCATCTATTTCTGATGTGACAGTCATAAGTTTGACTTCATCAGAATAGGGGATGGATCTGTTGAGGAGGTAGTAGGGTGTGATGTCCTGGTATTTGGATGACATACACAGAGCAGGAAGGGAAGTTCCTATACTACGATCGGTTATACTTTGGTTGTCACACAATGGTTTCTCCATATAGGACTTGGATATAATATCAAGACATTCTGGTTATTGGATCTATGGTTTTAGATGTAGATTTAGGCTGTTTCCCAATCTGGGTATTTAGAAAGCATTCTAAAGGTGTTTTAGAATGGACGACTCCTGGCACGGTAGTGTACCTGCAGGTGATGGAGTCACCCTCTCTAAAGGTGTCTTACAGACTATAAGGGAGAAAGATGTACATGAATGGCAGATCACTTGCTTAGGCAATTGAGTCAATCATGAGATGTCAAGTACCACACCAGATGTTGTTTTTGCATGAGATGCAATAATTTGATATTGATCCAATCCGGGAGAAACGTTCGGAAGAAGTTTTAGAACATAAGTGGATGTTCTAAGGAAATGATAACGGCGGCTTCCTTCAGGAGACAGTTATCATTCCAGGCTTCCAAGGTGACCTGGATGACAGAGTGGCTGTCAGAGTTAGAGTTTTCCCTCTGACGAGGGGATGTATTTTGGACAGGTGGTCCAGGTGGATACTGAGGGAGGCATGGCGCGGGATACTGATTAAGTTCAGTTGACGATACAGTCTAAGAAGTTTGGATTTGGTGTTCATTTATGAGCTAGGTCGTATCAGATATCCAGACATATTCTAAGACAGGTATTGCTCATTTCGGGAGATGGCTTTCTCCGCGAGCTTGAGATAAAGAGAGACATAGAAAGAAACGTCACAGCGGATCCACTCACTGAGGCTATTCCTCGAACGCAGTAGTTTCGCAAACGAGCTTTGTGAGACTGACTAATAGGGGAGTTGGGTGTTCGGTATCACACGGGCTGTGAGTATGCGACATCGCAATAATTAGCCTTGAGTGCAAGTGGGAGATTGTTGGAGATAGTGCCCTCAGAGTTAATTATTGGATCACAGGCACGTGATTGCAATGATTGAGGGAGGACCAATGCCGGTAGGACAGTCTTACTCAAGATGATAGTATGCTATCTGGTTTATCTTTATCTCCATGTACTACTTTAGGTGACCATACAGGTCACTATTGCATGTTGATAAAGCCCCTAGGATTCTTACTTGACTGCCAGCAGTATGAGGGCGATCATATACGTAGGAGCTGGGGTCTATAAGCACATCCTTAAAAGGTCCCTAGTCGTGGGAGTTTCGAGACAGGGCATCGATACTCCAGAGTAGACTAGTGTATATAGTCGAGACCCCGACGAGGGGCGGTGGCCGGTCTCACAAGCCACTGGTGTCAGTTGGTTCACCTAAGATGTATACAGGTGCTCATTGGGTTATGAGTACGCCGGACATGACTCGCCGGGAACATGCTAGTTGGTTTTATACCTGACGTCAGATAGCAGTTCCCTGGTGACATGTATACAGGTTAGTTCATCGACCTGAGATCGTCATTTGTCTCGTGTGAGTTCCCACTGTACTTTGATTACTACCCTTCCACGCTCAAAGGAGTTGTGCAAACTGATTGGTACGAAAAAGTGTGTTTGTAGTAATTAACCGCAATCAGAACAGTGTCGCGTGTAGCTAGACCGAGTTGAGTACGGGTCGTCCTCTGGGAAACGTTGAACCTTCTATTCTTACTTTAGATGTGTTGAGAGAGGGGGGGAATAAAAAATATTGATGAATGGTTTCTAGATCTACGTTAAGCGCTAATGCAAAATATAGATCTAGATTTTTATGGATGTAGTTAATGTAAGAAGGGGCTTGTAGGGTTCGTTAGGATTTAGTAGTTATGGATGACTAATTAAAAGTTACCCTTTTTATCCTTTAATAGATTTAAAACTGGAACGACGGTGATGGGTGTAGATTAGGGTTTCTGGAGGAAAAGGAATCCCACTCTTAACCCTTATCTCGACACGGAACTCCGTTCATATCTAGCCTTTACCAAAACATTCATTAATCTAATCTCTAATCGTGGTCGGAACTAACAAAGAATTGTTAACGCGCCCGATTAGGATGTTAATGATTCTTTTGATAATGTTCATAAACTTTATAGGACTTAAAAAGGGTTAGGGATGTTCATCATCCATTAGCCTACCCTAATCCTACGAACCCTTACAAGCGGAGAATTACTCGTGCATGTTGGGAGAAAAAGAGATGGAAATAAATTGCATAATTAAACTACGAAGAAATAGAATAAGAAAAAGAAAGCTACCTTTATTAATCAACAATATTCATTACACTTTGATTCCTTAGAAAATAATTACAAAGACTAGTTTGCTTTTCGATCTCTTCCAAGAAGGTAGACGAACAGTTGATGATCAGCCTGGATGCGTGAGCCGTCTTGGACTTCGTGATCTCGTCGGCTTGATGATTTTTCCAAGAGGCTCTCGGTCTTTATTTATAGCCCCAAAGGCCAGAAATTTAGCTTCCAAAATTGGATGTTAACAGCAAAGATTCACCCCCAAAAAGTGCAGACCCTAACTCCTCTTAGTTGCCGCGGATACGCGACCAACGGGGGGTTTAGCCGCGGATCCGCGTCCAATGGTTAATATCACTTCATCATTTTTCTGGCCTTGCATCTTTGTGACATGTGATGATATCTTAGACCTTTGGAACTTGGAAATCTTCTTGTAGTTACTGCCAGACTTGATTTCTTCATTTTGATTTCTTAATTAGGTAGGTTTCCTTTAACAACATGATTTCCTTGATTTTAGACCTGAAAATTCTGCATAATAACTTAACAAATAATATTTAGTAGACTTTGTTCTACTAGGATTTGGTCAATGATATTATTTGCATACATTTTCCTACCAAATACTAATTATAATATATCAACACATGGAAAATAGTATTTTTACAAATAAACCCTCATATGTATGATATATTATAATAAAGACCTTTTTAAATATGGAAATGGTAGTAAAAATGTAATAACAAATGTGCAGTTTTATCAACTGAACAAATACCCCAAAACTTATCTTTGATCGTCCCGAGCAAACTAGTTTATTCAAGAGAAGGAGAAAAAAAAGAAAGGAGAAAACTAAGCATACATTCGTAGGCAAACACGATTGTACTGAGCACGTGCAACAAGCCGTTAAAGCTCTAGGTATCCCTAGTAGCAGGAGTGTTGTCTCCTAAGGGTTTTCAGCGGATTACACCCACAAAATCCTATAATAAAAGAGAGATGGTGAAATTTACATATAAAAATAATAACCATAAAAGAAAGACTTTAAAAATAAGAGTTTCCAACTATACTAGCTTTTCAGTTGTCATGAGCCCTATCTTAATAGTCATGAAAAAATGTTAGAAATCACATCATCCCTTAATAAAACATCGTCTTTATTCTTCATTCCTATCTTTCATCCAAACATCAATCATATACCCCTACGTGTGTGAAATGGACATTCCTACACTCGAAGAATTCAATTCAAGCTATCATACTCTTGTCCATCTACCTCAGTACTTTTTAATTTGATGAATATTTAGATTTGCTCACACATTTTCATGCGACCGTTAATACTTCTTGAGGTACTAACCGACCGATTACTTATGTGCTTGCTGATTAGATGATAGTATTTTCCTCGTCTTGCACCATCTAAGGCTTAATAGTGACTCCCAAACCAGTTGGTCTTAGGCACTAGGTGATGAAGCACCCTCGCTATATTTTTTTTATTGCTGCCTTGGCAATAACAAAACTAGTGTTCATTTTTTCTTTTCACCATTTTATATTTTCTTCATTTTTTTTTCCTTCATACTTTGGCTTTTAGACAAGAGCAATTCAAGGTATTCTCTACTATCCCGAGTTTCAAGACTTGTGTAAGTGCATATAGTAGGGTATCAACATTCAAATGTTTGGCTTTCAGAATAGAAATTATTTTTCAGACTTATTTTTATCCTCAGATTAGTGACTTCCTTCATCTTACTAACCCTTGGGACAACAGCTCATAACTACTTATTACCCGTTCGTTTAAGAAAATTTCTAATTTTCTTGGTTTTCTTAAACTATTCCTATCTTTTGGATGTAAGTTTTCACTTCTACTCTTTTGTTATAAAAATTTTTTGAAAATGTTGTGCTTATGCAAAGTATAATGCAAATTGATGCGTAAATAAGTACAAACCTCCCCCAAACCTGTTTACAGCAGTGTCCTCATTGATGTCATCCGTTAAGCTCAAAAATCTGTAGACTTGGGAGGAAATTATTAATGGGGGCAAGAATATATGAAAGTGAAAATCCTCCCCCAAACTTATTTTTGGCTCACAATTTTGTAAAAATCTTTTTCTTTCAAGAGCCAAAATATTCCCCCCCAAACTTGAGTTAAACAATTTTAATCTTTTAAAATCACACGAGGGGGTCAAGGTTATTGGTCAATGCCAAGTTTTGCAAAGACCGAAGGTCAACACCAACCATTCAAAAATTTTATCAATGAAGCACCAAGATTGGTGGAAGAACATGTCACCTTTCGACGTGAAGAAGTAGGGAGGTGATAAGAGGTGTAATGGAAAAGGATTGCGTCTCAATTTGGAGAGACGACACAGTGATAGTAATGATGGATTACTCGCATTATCATGATTGCCCAGAAGAAGGGGTGGAGGTTCATGTTAGTGTATATGCCCTAGAGGCCATTACTGTATCATACTAGCTTGTATATTACTTGATGGAAGCTTGGGATATTCACAGTTGCATATACAATCTTGCTCGAAATGGTAGTATGCTACTTTGTTTGTCTCTGCTTTAATATGTGCATGTGTTTCTTTTAGCATATCGCTGATATACATATTAGTAGAGCCCTTAGGATCTTTTCTTGATTACCAGCGTTGTGATGGCGCTCACACTCGTGGGAGCTGGGTGATCTATAAGCACATCCTTATACAGGTCCCTAGTCGTTGGACTATCGAGACAGGACATCGATACTCCGGAGTAGACTAGCGTATGCGCTTCTCATCCCAGTGTGGGAGACGGTCTGTCCCACAGCCGTCAGTACGTCGTACTTGAGATAGTATGCGGGTGCTCGTTAGGTTACGAGTACACTGGACAGGACTCGTCGGGAACTTTTGGTTGGTATTATACATATCGTCAGTTATCAGTTCCCAGGTGACATGAGTACAGCTTAGTCCGCTGACTTGACACTGTCACTTCGCCTCGAGTGTGTTCCCACTGCACTTTGATTACTACCCTACCATGGCTTAAAGGAGTCGTGCAAACAGGTAGTTTTTGGGTGCAAACCCGAAGCACTTGGAGGCAGTGACTGTTAGACAGGATTCGTCTCTCTCGGTATTGGGGGTTGACATCGCGCTGTGTCTAGGAGAGCCATTACACGAGTAGTCCTTGGCCAGGGAAAGCGAGATATACTGGTAGGTTCCAGTGTTATCTCAGGGTGTTCTGGGCTACACTCCGACACGACTTGTACCGCTATTAGGGGACTGACGTTCACCGCCCCCTAGGCCCACCATGCGATGTATCAGACGAACAGACCGGACTGTACGGAGACTGTCACATGCAGGCTCAGTAGGAGTTCAGATGGGGTTCACCTCGTCAGTCTTCTTATCGACATCTACCTGGGGACCGTTACGTACAGCTAGTGCCGCTTGCGGTCTGTGGTTAAACCCACTGCCAGCGTATTGTCGAGTCTTTAGAGTCCCACACAGAGAGCTCTTCGCCTTTAGGCAAAATGAGTAGAGGTCGCATGGTTTTGCGACATGGTTCATTTACATCCGCGCACTTGTGCGCGTTTGCTGTCCGGACAGCTTATACTAGAGGGCTTTGGTTTAAGCCAGATCCTAGAATAGATTTGGGATTGGTTTTATCTCATTGTATTCATGTTCCTCGGATCACGAATACGGGTGCGTATGCACAGTTGCTTGAGACAGAGGGAGAGGACTTTGATTAGGGTTAATGACTATTGTCATTTTATTAACCCTAACGCTTATGTGTGAATTATGGTTAATTGATATTAGTTTAATATAATTGTGCATGGTTATGGTTGTTGACCATTTGACCTCCTTGACTTGTTGACCTAGGTTGACACTTTGACCATCTTCATTTCATTTGGAAGATGCTCTTTGATCCTTGCAATTTGCATTAAAAATTAAATGATAATGGTCATGTATTGATTAACCATGACAATTATCTAGCTAATTATCAATTTATAATAATTCACACATATATGTGAGAATGGTTTATTTTTCTCTCATTCTATTTTTTTGCTTTCTCTCTCTTGTTCTTCCTCTCCCTCAAGCTCTCCCCTCTCATGTGTTGAGAAACACTTGAGCTTGAGAAAAACCTCTTCTTGACAATCTCTACTCTCATCTAGGGTTTAAGGATTAGCACTTCTTACACCCTAGTTACTTCTAGCTTGGAGTTGAAGCCAAAGGTTGAGGCTTTCGGGTGGATCTTTCTTCGACGTGAGAAGACGACAAAGGTGATCTCTTTCCACTACTCCAAGGAGCAAGGAGAGAAGGACATAAAGCCCTAGGTATAACCTTTCTAACACTTAGCTAGTTTCTAGTTAGCTTTAGCTTGTTTTTGTTTAGCAAAGATCCTTCTTTGTCTAGTCCATGTTGCCTAAGTTGATAAAAATTTGATTTTTATTCCGTTTTCCACCTCTCCGTAAGTACCGGGGTGGGCAACGTGGACTTACAGTGGTATCAGAGCCTAACTAAACATAAACTAGCTAGGTAGTAAAGTGTATGGAAGTTCGAATCGGAAAAATCGCAAAACCGAGTTTTCAAAACCCAAACTTTCTGTTAAATTTTTTCCTGCTCAAAATAAAATTTGTCATACTCCAAAAATCGTCTCAGGGTTTTGTGAAGAAAGCCACCAAACCCGGTCCAGTGAATCGACCAAAGCGCCACGGTTCCGCGGCAATAGCAAGCTGTTGCCGTGCAACCGCGGCCGAGTTTGCTCGTTTCTGGGTCGAGTTTGGTGCAGTGTTCTTCTGGCATGGTTTTGGGATTTTTAAGATGGTTTATATGTGCCCAGATTTTCCTGAATAGAAATTTGTTTTTGGGGGCCTATAAATCCGTATTTTTAACGAACTTCACTACACTTTGACTATAAGGGTTATATCTGTGATGTTTATATGTATTGAACGTCGGCTAATCGCTATATGTCGATTAGTCGGGGTTATACATATCTGTGATCTGTGTATGATGATGTTATGCGTATATGAATGTGTTGGATTGTCGCGGGTGAATAGCCGGGGTGGATGTGAGATGAGTGTTTCTTTTTCTTTCATTCATTGTAATATGTAAATTGATGTAATAATATTATTTGTCTGGCCGCGCAACCTGGTCGGGGTTGTAGCCGTCATTGTATAATTCTTTTTACTATTTTTGCTCCTAGGATAGACCCATGGAGGGGGTGCACAAACTACCGGGTATCTCAAAGTGCCGAGTGGCCTACACACGGTGTTGAGGGAGGTTGCTTCGCTTCGGGTACTTGGCAGGTAGTTTGCCGCACCCGTAGGGGTCTTGGGTGGGGGTATTTGGCTATTCACCGCGACCGTGTAATCCGCTTTTCGTTGCAGGCTCGAACGGATTGCGGATTCCTAGTATATCCAATGTATTCATCTGTGATCTGTAATGTCTTTCATTGCTATATACTTATATATGATAACTATTTAGACGTTGCTTATGTTTTACAGCCGCGCTAGCCCAGCCCCCGCTCTGTCGTTAGTTAAGTAACCTAATGGGTGATGACGGGGCCCCGTGGCGAATGCGAATGGCATAAGCGTACGTCATATTTTGGTTGTTTTCTGCAATGGTAGGATTAAATGATGGGACACATTAAAAGAACTAATGCAAGAAAATAAACCAAGTAAAAGTCGATTGGAACACTTTGAAAACCACTCGGTTCTTTTCAAAACTAAACTTTTAAAAAAGCGGAGCTTGAACTACTCCTTTTAAAAGGTATCTCGTTCCATCGATTATATCAAGTTCACCACGTTCACGGTTTCGCCAAAACCATTCGTAGCCCTCCATCATTCTACATGAATGGTCAAAAAGTATTCAAGCTATGTATTTTGGCCAAAGTCAAGGCATAGTGATTGGTAGCTATTGGGTATTCATGTGCAGCATAGATAGATGCGTTGGTTTGGGACAGTCGTGCTGCCATTTTGGCCAAAGTCAAGTGTAGGTACGGGTGGGTCCAAATTAACCAGGGGAATGACGGGTAGAACTTGACATGTGACTTATGATATTTTGGCCAAAGTCAAGGTCATAAGAGCATGGGGAAAAAATCCACATCGGGAGTTTCATAAGTACTGAAACTTGCTAGCGCTGCATACCATTTGGAGTGTGATAATTCTGGTAGGATTCCTTCGGTTTTATCACGCGATGATATTTGGATCCCGATCCTACTGTGAGTATATGCTACTCCTCGGGAAAACTCTCACTTAACGATCAATGCTATAAACTTAGTAGGTGTCTAGAAAGGTGTTAGCGGGGCTACGTCCACAGGGAAAAGAGGTTACTTAATTAAGGAACTTCGCGAAAGCGTTGGAAAACCTCCCTCGAAGTACCGACACTGGCCTGGCTGAACGGTTAAGCAAGTATTGTACGGTGAGATTGATCCTGACTAATCCTTTCTTTACGGTTTGAGAAGGGATTCGAGAGACAGTGGGAGCCATCCAGTTTAGACAAACTAAAAACCACTCTAAACTTGCAAGAGCATCATACTAAATTGTTTCTTTTCTCTCTCCTAATTGCAGCGACCATTCAACATGACCGGACTTAAGTTATTACTAGATAAAAACATATTGACAGGGCCAAACTACAAAGATTGGCTCAGGAATGTCAAGATAGCAATCACATACGACAAGCTGGGGTATCTCCTTACCACCAAAGCTCCCCCTGTCCCAGGTCCCAAAACCAGTGTCGTAGATAGGGAAATCTATAAGACCTGGGAAATAAATTGCGCGAAGGCCAAATGCCTCGTACTTGCCTCGATGGACAACGAACATCAGAGGAGGCACGAGAATATGGACATAGAGTCCATATTTCTTCATACAAAAGAACTGTATGGAGAGCAGTCTCGTATCGCCAGATACGAAGTGTCGAAGAAGTTGTTTTCGGCAAGGTTGGCCGTCGGATCATCGGTAGCGGAACACGTGCTTAAGATGATTGGCTACATAGAGGAGCTCGCGGACCTTGGGACCACGTTGGAGAATGAACACTATACTGATTTGATTCTCCAGTCCCTTCCTTCCACTTACGCCCAGTTTATTCTTAACTTCAACATGCAAGGAAAGGAGGTTGAATGTCACGACCCGAAAGTACGGAACATGACCGGCACTTAAACTACGACGTCTCGAGGCGTACGTAGTCTAAGTAAACCGAAAACCCAGAAATCCAAACCAAGAAGAATAGTAGATTGAAGGAAAACCAATTTAAATAAGTAGTTTTAATAGCATAAGCCGAATTATGCGGTTTTCTAAAAACATCAAAAATTTCCTGAAAAATTTCGGCAGAGTCTCTTTTGTAAAAACTGGCCCCCAAACGGGATACAACATGAATAGTATACGAAATCAATAAAAAGGCATCCCCAAGCGGGAGCTAGATCTTCGTCAATCGACGGTCACAACCACACAAGCAATATAATATACAACGCCAACGGCGAGGATCAAAATTCAAAAGGAAACTCAAAACCATAAGAAAACCACAGAAAAACAACGCGCGACTCTAAGGTCGAAGGAATAACATCACTGGTCTCTATCTCAAAATAATTACATGTTTGGTTGATGGAACTTCTAGATACAACAGAATATTGATATACAAGATATATAATGGGGGTACGATACAAGTAAACCCACCTACTTGCAAATCACCCGAAGGAAACTATGCCCGCAAAGCCGTAAAGAAACCTGTACGGCAAACCTGCAAGAAACTGGGGCACAACGGGGGTGAGTTGCCAACTCGTGAATAGAAAAACATCTACGAAAAGAAATCGCATAAATAACGCAATCCTAGGTCAATGATCATAATATATCCTCAAATATGTGTATAACATGCAGCCTATAACAATGGCTAGGGTGATATCTAACCCGAGTGTAATCTCATATGCCCGTGTCAGTGCCTCAGGTAGCAATATATCATATGAATGAGGTATGAATACATGAAAACAGAATACATGTAAATGAAGAACTGTTTTCATAATTTAGTGAGATTTCCTTTGTATTTTTAAAATGAGGTATCATAATGAAATCAGCATAAAACAGTGCCTAGCATCGGCACAAAACGTAATACCAATATCTCGATATCTCTGTATCACAGTCTCTGTACCTCAATATCTCGAAATCTCAATGTCTCAATCACAATATCTAGGGCGTCGTCAGTCCAGATCGGCCCCTACCATCCATCTCAAGACCACAACGGTATCCTCCGGATATCCGACGCGTCGGGTAAAATCACCGGTAGGTAGTGCTCCCCTGCCAGGCTCACATCGTCATCATCACGCGCTTCTTGCCCCGGGGTACCTTACCGGGTCCACCATGTACCCGAAACGGTTCATCCGTCTCCTCGAATCGGGTCTCGAAATCCATCAGCAAACTCATGGTGGATTACTCATACATCATGGGAAAAACCGCACTTTTTATTTAAAAAGAGAGAAATCAGCTTATATAAGTTTTGCGATTTTCCCCCCAAATCCAGAAAATCTCATGGAAATCCGAATCAAAATCATCAATAGCATGTAAAACCATGAATATAGGCATAACAATGAATAACAGTATGCATGAAGTGACAAGTAATAACTACAACGTTAAGCTGGCATATAAGGCAGGTATACTAATATCATGTCAAATTACTAACTAACAAGCTAAGTCAAGCAATAATATTTTCTAAGGTGTACGTGACATGGCAATTACCGATGAAGATGTGTGTGAGCCGGCAAGTAAGTGTACGTGGTACATACGCATCATCGGTAATGGTGCTGGTGTCCTAACAATATGATATCAACATTGCAATAAGAAATTATAACATAAGTATGCGATGCGAAGCGAACCACAATAATAAGCGGGAGCTGAATACAAGACGCAACTGTAACTAACCTGCATTAATCTAATATAAGTCCTACAAATGGTGCCTTTTGAAATAATAGAATCATGGGGTTTTGAAAATAGGGGCTACGGTGTTTTTATGAAAAGATACGTCTTTTGAAATGTCCGTAGGATCCCTTGGGCTGTCTTTTAAAATACCCACGATTCGTTAGTTTTTGAAATAGGTAAGAATCAAACCTAATCTAACAACTAAACTAAACTAAGGGCTAAGCTAACAAGCTGGACTACAGGTAAGGAAACCGCCTAACATCTGAGTCGATCCATATACATACCTGTATATATATTAGTCGGTGATCCCGCCTCAATAATATCATATCCGATACCATATCTACAATCAGACATCCCAAGTCAGGAGTGCGGATCAATCATCAAGATATAGCTCGTACGTAAATCCGTCGTACGTCATCCCCAAATCTGGGTACGGGTCAATATCATATTCCTCACACCATTCGTCTGGTATCCTCTTTATTCAAGATCATGGTCTAGGGTACTGACCTATGTCTAGTACAATACTAATATCCTCAATATACTCATGATCTGACTACTGATCGACAATCTCGTACAAACCGATATCGTCAGCACATATCATCATCAAGGGGTATACATCGCTCGATACGGCCTAATATCAATATCCTAGCATATCATATCTTATATCATGATCACATGTCGACCATTTTATTAATAACACTATTCACCCGTATCGCCGCCCCAAGATCCGCTATAAAACCAGGACGTACCTCAAGTATGAATCCTGCCATATCACCGATATCACAACCACAAAACAAATCTCATCGACTCAGCTCAATCCCAAGTATCATCCTCAAATCCGTATGTGAACACATAGTCCCGTACCCATGTGAACACATAACTATAAAGAGTTCCATGAGCACATGTAAAAAGGAATGTATGCAAGCATGTATGTGTGTATGTGTAGTGCAACACTAAAATAATCCAACACACCAATATCCAACCTAAACATCGTTAATAATCCCAAATAACATATAATAACTGTTGGTGTGTATACGCATCCGTATACACCACCACGGACTGCGGGGGTGCTATACGCCATCCACCCGACTTCTCCCCGTAGATATAAATCTACTCACCTGGTCCTCGCTAGCCGGTGCCGATGTCGCCACGCGCTTGCTTGTCGTCTCGAAGTCCATATGGGTTACCTACATATCATAACGCACCGTATCGCATTAAATTCTGACTCATGACCAAAACGACGCACGAATCCCACATAGGTCAAAACCTATGGTTGCTTTCACAAATCGACCCAAAAACCCTCAACGTCGGCGTACAAATGCCAAACCATCGAGAAAGCTCCCAACACACTCATTTGTACACTTACAAGCACTAATTATAATATAAAATAGCTTAAAATTCACAAAAACCCCAATTTCACTTAAAAAGTCATTTTCCCGAAAATCTAGCAAGCACAAATCACCGTTTAGTACAAAACTCGATGTATAAACGAATCTAGTGGCCACAATATTCAATAAATATCTTAAATAAGTCATAAAAACAATTCCCATAATTTAATCTCATTAAATTCCAAAAATCCTAAAATTCTAGTTTACAAAATACCTAAATTTTAACAATTTTATAGCAAAAATGCACAAACTACAATCTATCTTGGATTTTCATGAACTAAAGTATTAAACTAAATTTTAAAATGTTAATAATGCCATGAATACCCTAATTAGATTTTTTTATCTCCATTAGTTAATCAAATTCCAAAAACCTAGTTTACTAATTATATAATTATCACTTTTAAATCAACAAATATGCAAACTAGCAACTTAAATTGATTTAGCAAAACATTGATATGTCAAATACATCCCACAACCATAATCTCACAACACAAAACCCTAACTAGATTTTTCACAAACCCGAATCTAAAACTTCTCTTGCAAACCCACATCTTTCAATTAAACCGCAATTAAGCACCTAACTAGCTTCATTAAGGAATTTAAATCAAAAAAAAGAATAATGGGTCAAAAGTTATACCTCACAAACCATGATCAAACTTGAATTCTAGACCTCCATTTTGAAATCCTTGCACCAAGATCCATGCTAAAGGAGATGAGGGAAAATGAGTAGGAGTCGGATTTTGATTTCGGTGAGGTTTTAATTGATTTTTTTGACAAATTTTTTTTGATGGAAAGAGAGGAGAAGAAGGAAGGGGGGGCTGTTGTTTGGCCTGCACAATTTCGTCCAGAAATTGTGGGGGGGGTGAGGGAGGAGAGAGAGTGAGGTGGAAAAAGTGAGAAGAAAAGTCAAAGTCCACATTTTACTTCTATCATTCTCTTTTCTTTTCTTTTCTTTTCTTTTCTTTTGCAAAACAAGTGGGGACAAGAGAGGGGGGGCTGCTGAATTCAGCCAAGGGGGAGGGAAAATGGGTGTGTGTGAGTGTGGGTATGGGTGTGGGGTGATGGAAAATGATAAATACTATACCCCAAACATCCATTTACACTAAAAAAAAGCCATTTTTCTTCAATAATTTCTAAACCGTTTTGGCAAACGATTTCGTTTCAAAAACCACATGATAAAATTTTATTTAATGTTTTATGATGCACAAAATTTGTTTCAACTCATTCCAATTTGTAATTTTTCCTAATTAAATGTATTAGTGACGGCTTAAAATAATAATAAAATATATTTTTTTTCAGAAAATTTGAAATTTCACCTGTGGCTCAATAAACACCAAATACTAGCAATTACATTGCCAGAATATGTATATTTAATTTTTATAATATGATATTTGTATTTTGACTTTTTACAGAAACCCCCCTTATTTTACCGATTTTTCCGAAATTTCACCGAAACGATTTTCAAAACGTTACAATCTTCCCCCCTTAAAGAAATTCGGTCCCCGAATTTAAATTCAAACTCCCCCCAAATACAAAAACATCTAAGCAAAACCATCATGTCGTCGGGGCTCCGAAATCATAAGTACATAAAACGCATTATAGCGCAATACATGCGCATGAGTAATGAGCAGATAACTCAAAATCAAAACTCCGTCAAGCATCCCGCAATAATCGGAGTCACGGTAAAGACACAAATGTCAAATCCAATACAAAACCAATATGATATAACTCGAAACTATACATGTAAATATCAAATCTATATATGTAAATATCTGAAGGAAATAAATGCCAAATATATTCAGGTACTGTCCTCTGACTAGTCCTGCCCAGTACGAAAACACATAGCAAATATCATAAAAACGTACTGCTCTATAGGAAAAATCAATCCCAAATACGCGTATGAGTACTACGTGCGTCTGGTGCGAACGGAAATCAAAATCCATATACGTGCCATACAAGTGCACAGAAACAAGATCTAAGTGCATTGGGTGTGCACAAAGCATCTGTCGTAGGCAACGTGTGTGCCTGACAGCAAAATCAGGTGCATCTGACATGCATGAAAAATCTCGATTTAGTGCATCTGGTGTGCACCAAAATCACACTTCAAAACATGCGCCCAACATGCGCGAAAATCCAAATCAGGTGCATCCATCGTGCATGAAATCATGAAATCCAATATCAAGTGCCGAACATGCGCAAAATCAAATCAGGTGCACAAGGTGCACAAAATATATATCGAACATCACCATCGAAATCAAAGTCCAGGGCATCTAAATGCACAACATACGTAACACTGCACTGCAAGCATATATGAACTATACCGCGTGCAAAAACCAAATCGTGTGCGTATATACGCACAAAACCAACTCAAATGTCTAAAACCGTAAAATCACAAACATGTCAAACCAAAGCACGAAAACGATATCAAGTGCAACACTGTGCAAAGATCGTAAATCCTCAATCATCAAAATCAAATCATACGAATAAATCACCCAAAACATCGAAATCAATAATGGCGGAATAGTACCGCTCAAGTGCATCCTCTAAGAATCTCGGGCCAACTGTCGCGGTCACTAGTGGGACGTCTCTTCGATGATCATGAACTCTGGCCTGCTGGTGTGCGTAACAATGACCACTCCTGGGTCAAAGTCTTCTCGTAATTCATTCCAGAAAGGTCCTGTCGAGGTCTCTCCCAAATCTCGCCTTTGCCGAACTGTCCGGAAGTCATCGTCCCTTACTAGATCTATTCTCGTTCCTGAATGGCTGCATACTCATCGCGACTCTTTCTGGAAGGTATATGCAGTACTCTGCCTCTGCATGCGCATCGCATCTCTGATGTCGACAGAGGGGAACGTCATCATATCCAGATCTTATACGAACCCCTTACTCCATTTTTCTCTAATGTCGACCACTTCGGGCTTGTCTCGTCGTAGCTGCATGGACTGAGCTCCAACGGCTATCCTCGTATCGGGAGTCTCCTAAGAAATGCATCTCACCACCTAGCATCCGAATTAAGTTGAGCCATCCGATCGAGTCGTCAAAACCTCATAATCCCCCAAGAACTCAACCTCTTGGGCACAGTTTAATAGTATCGAGTACATACCACAGCATCGGTGGTCCAGCCGTAGAAAGGCAAACCCAAGCCTCACTAATGGCGCCGTAGAACTGCCGCAAACCTGAAGGTTCAAAGGCTTTCACACGGTCATTAAATCGAGTTAGGGTTTCATTTTTCTAGAGGGACCATAGAATTGCCTGCATGTCTTTCCGACTACTTTAAACTTGGAATAATAGGTTGCGGACATTCGATCGTCTCTGTCGACTCCCAACGTCTCCGCGTGAAGTCGTCTCTAGCTGGAATCAATCTATCTGGTGACCTCGCATCGGGGTAGCGAACGAACCACATGTCCTAGTCATTCATCCTCGGTGACTAGCGACCTTCTATCATCTCTTAGTACAACTCGTACTGCAATAGCTCCAACATCTGGGGCGATATCTCGTCGTTCGCAGCAATAACGGGCTCACTCGTCTGCACGCTGAACCGTGCCTCAATCATCATGAATAGGCAATATATCAACGGTCATCAAAATCTGGCTGGCCTCTATCAGCGGCTTAATCCTCTAGTGCAAATCGACACGTCCGACTAACCTCATAAAGGCGATCCGCCAAACGCTCGTGGCGCGGAAACACAGTAAAAAGACACATCTCCGTAATCGTGTGTCGCCGGAATTTCGCACTGGTCAGTCCTCGTTCGTGACGAGCTCGTGCTGACCACAACTCTAGCTGTAGCTCTCCCTGCCCGTAATCGTGGCAGTAAAACCATAACTGGCACTGATGAGGCTAGATCGGAATGAATATAATACTGAGCAAAGAAATGTACATCCTAAGGCTTCATAAGTAGAGTAGCGTATCGTAAGTATGCCGCGGAACATACCCACGGTACGTCACTCTACTTTAGTCACCTATTCCATCAACCAAGGGTCATCCTACGCTCCGAAGGTAAAACCTAACGCTCTGATACCAACTTTGTCACGACCCGAAAGTACGGAACATGACCGGCACTTAAACTACGACGTCTCGAGGCGTACGTACTCTAAGTAAACCGAAAACCCAGAAATCCAAACCAAGAAGAATAGTAGAGTGAAGGAAAACCAATTTAAAAAAGTAGTTTTAATAGCATAAGCCAAATTATGCGGTTTTCTAAAAACATCAAAAATTTCCTGAAAAATTTCGGCAGAGTCTCCTTCGTAAAAACTGGCCCCCAAACGGGATACAACATGAATAGTATACGAAATCAATAAAAAGGCATCCCCAAATGGGAGCTAGCTCTTCGTCAATCGACGGTCACAACCACACAAGCAATATAATATACAACGCCAACGGCGAGGATCAACATTCAAAAGGAAACTCAAAACCATAAGAAAACCACAGAAAAACAACGCGCGACTCTAAGGTCGAAGGAATAACATCACTGGTCTCTATCTCAAAATAATTACATGTTTGGTTGATGGAACTTCTAGATACAACAGAATATTGATATACAAGATATATAATGGGGGTACGATACAAGTAAACCCACCTACTAGAAAATCACCCGAAGGAAACTATGCCCGCAAAGCCGTAAAGAAACCTGTACGGCAAACCTGCAAGAAACTGGGGCACAACGGGGGTGAGTTGCCAACTCGTGAATAGAAAAACATCTACGAAAAGAAATCGCATAAATAACGCAATCCTAGGTCAATGATCATAATATATCCTCAAATATATGTATAACATCCAGCCTATAACAATGGCTAGGGTGATATCTAACCCGAGTGTAATCTCATATGCCCGTGTCAGTGCCTCAGGTAGCAATATATCATATGAATGAGGTATGAATGCATGAAAACAGAATACAAGTAAATGAAGAACTGTTTTCATAATTTAGTGAGATTTCCTTTGTATTTTTAAAATGAGGTATCATAATGAAATCAGCATAAAACAGTGCCTAGCATCGGCACAAAACGTAATCCCAATATCTCGATATCTCTGTATCACAGTCTCTGTACCTCAATATCTCGAAATCTCAATGTCTCAATCACAATATCTAGGGCGCCGTCAGTCCAGACCGGCCCCTACCATCCATCTCAAGACCACGACGGTATCCTCCGGATATCCGACGCGTCGGGTAAAATCACCGGTAGGTAGTGCTCCCCTGCCAGGCTCACATCATCATCATCACGCGCTTCTTGCCCCGGGGTACCTTACCGGGTCCACCATGTACCCGAAACGGTTCATCCGTCTCCTCGAATCGGGTCTCGAAATCCATCAGCAAACTCATGGTGGACGACTCATACATCATAGGAAAAACCGCACTTTTTATTTAAAAAGAGAGAAATCAGCTTATATAAGTTTTGCTGTTTTCCCCCCAAATCCAGAAAATCTCATGGAAATCCGAATCCAAATCATCAATAGCATGTAAAACCATGAATATAGGCATAACAATGAATAACAGTATGCATGAAGTGACAAGTAATAACTACAACGTTAAGTTGGCATATAAGGCAGGTATACTAATATCATGTCAAATTACTAACTAACAAGCTAAGTCAAGCAATAATATTTTCTAAGGTGTACGTGACATGGCAATTACCGATGAAGATGTGTGTGAGCCGGCAAGTAAGTGTACGTGGTACATACGCATCATCGGTAATGGTGCTGGTGTCCTAACAATATGATATCAACATTACAATAAGAAATTATAACATAAGTATGCGATGCGATGCGAACCACAATAATAAGCGGGAGCTGAATACAAGACGCAACTGTAACTAACCTGCATTAATCTAATATAAGTCCTACAAATGGTGCCTTTTGAAATAACACGAATCATGGGGTTTTGAAAATAGGGGCTACGGTGTTTTTATGAAAAGATACGTCTTTTGAAATGTCTGTAGGATCCCTTGGGCTGTCTTTTAAAATACCCACGATTCGTTAGTTTTTGAAATAGGTAAGAATCAAACCTAATCTAACAACTAAACTAAACTAAGGGCTAAGCTAACAAGCTGGACTACAGGTAAGGAAACCGCCTAACATCTGAGTCGATCCATATACATACCTGTACATATATTAGTCGGTGATCCCGCCTCAATAATATCATATCCGATACCATATCTACAATCAGACATCCCAATTCAGGAGTGCGGATCAATCATCAAGATATAGCTCGTACGTAAATCCGTCGTACGTCATCCCCAAATCTGGGCACGGGTCAATATCATATTCCTCACACCATTCCTCTGGTATCCTCTTTATTCAAGATCATGGTCTAGGGTACTGACCTATGTCTAGTACAATACTAATATCCTCAATATACTCATGATCTGACTACTGATCGACAATCTCGTACAAACCGATATCGTCAGCACATATCATCATCAAGGGGTATACATCGCCCGATACGGCCTAATATCAATATCCTAGCATATCATATCTTATATCATGATCACATGTCGACCATTTTATTAATAACACTACTCACCCGTATCGCCGCCCCAAGATCCGCTATAAAACCAGGACGTACCTCAAGTACGAATCCTGCCATATCACCGATATCACAACCACAAAACAAATCAGCTCAATCCCAAGTATCATCCTCAAATCCGTATGTGAACACATAGTCCCATACCCATGTGAACACATAACTATAAAGAGTTCCATGAGCACATGTAAAAAGGAATGTTTGCAAGCATGTATGTGTGTATGTGTAGTGCAACACTAAAATAATCCAACACACCAATATCCATCCTAAACATCGTTAATAATCCCAAATAACATATAATAACTGTTGGTGTGTATACGCATCCGTATACACCACCACGGACTGCGGGGGTGCTATACGCCATCCACCCGACTTCTCCCCGTAGATATAAATCTACTCACCTGGTCCTCACTAGCCGGTGCCGATGTCGCCACGCGCTTGCTTGTCGTCTCGAAGTCCATATGGGTTACCTACATATCATAACGCACCGTATCGCATTAAATTCCGACTCATGACCAAAACGACGCACGAATCCCACATAGGTCAAAACCTATGGTTGCTTTCACAAATCGACCCAAAAACCCTCGACGTCTGCGTACAAACGCCAAACCATCGAGAAAGCTCCCAACACACTCATTTATACACTTACAAGCACTAATTATAATATAAAATAGCTTAAAATTCACAAAAACCCCAATTTCACTTAAAAAGTCATTTTCCCGAAAATCTAGCAAGCACAAATCACCGTTTTAGTACAAAACTCGATGTATAAACGAATCTAGTGGCCACAATATTCACTAAATATCTTAAATAAGTCATAAAAACAATTCCCATAATTTAATCTCATTAAATTCCAAAAATCCTAAAATTCTAGTTTACAAAATACCTAAATTTTAACAATTTTATAGCAAAAATGCACAAACTACAATCTATCTTGGATTTTCATGAACTAAAGTATTAAACTACATTTTAAAATGTTAATAATGCCATGAATACCCTAATTAGATTTTTTATCTCCATTAGTTAATCAAATTCCAAAAACCTAGTTTACTAATTATATAATTATCACTTTTAAATCAACAAATATGCAAACTAGCAACTTAAATTGATTTAGCAAAACATTGATATGTCAAATACATCCCACAACCATAGTCTCACAACACAAAACCCTACCTAGATTTTTCACAAACCCTAATCTAAAACTTCTCTTGCAAACCCACATCTTTCAATTAAACCGCAATTAAGCACCTAACTAGCTTCATTAAGGAATTTAAATCAAAAAAAAGAATAATGGGTCAAAAGTTATACCTCACAAACCATGATCAAACTTGAATTCTAGACCTCCATTTTGAAATCCTTGCACCAAGATCCATGCTAAAGGAGATGAGGGAAAATGGGTAGGAGTCGGATTTTGATTTCGGTGAGGTTTTAATTGATTTTTTTGACAAATTTTTTTTGATGGAAAGAGAGGAGAAGAAGGAAGGGGGGGCTGCTGTTGGGCCTGCACAATTTCGTCCAGAAATTGTGGGGGGGGGGGTGAGGGAGGAGAGAGAGTGAGGTGGAAAAAGTGAGAAGAAAAGTCAAAGTCCACATTTTACTTCTATCATTCTCTTTTCTTTTCTTTTGCAAAACAAGTGGGGACAAGAGAGGGGGGGCTGCTGAATTCAGCCAAGGCGGAGGGAAAATGGGGGTGTGTGAGTGTGGGTATGGGTGTGGGGTGATGGAAAATGATAAATACTATACCCCAAACATCCATTTACACTAAAAAAAAGCCTTTTTTCTTCAATAATTTCTAAACCGTTTTGGCAAACGATTTCGTTTCAAAAACCACATGATAAATTTTATTTAATGTTTTATGATGCACAAAATTTGTTTCAACTCATTCCAATTTGTAATTTTCCCTAATTAAATGTATTAGTGACGGCTTAAAATAATAATAAAATATTTTTTTTTCAGAAAATTTGAAATTTCACCAGTGGCTCAATAAACACCAAATACTAGCAATTACATAGCTAGAATATGTATATTTAATTTCTATAATAAGATATTTGTATTTTGACTTTTTACAGAAAACCCCCTTATTTTACCGATTTTTCGAAATTTCACCGAAACGATTTTCAAAACGTTACATTGAACTTTCCGAACTTCTGAACATGTCGAGGGGTGCTGAGGGCACCCTACAGAAGGGTAGGGAGACATCCACTTTGTTTGTAGGAGGATCTTCCTCTTCTAGATCCAGGGCGAAAGCCTAGGGTAAGAAGAAGAAAGCCCCCGCCAAACCAAGAGGCGGTGTCGGTAAATTGGATACGAAGGGAAAAGGAAAAGCAACAAAGATAGCGGGAAAGCTGGTGGGGAAGGAAGAATTCTTATATTGTCACAAAAGTAGTCACTGGAAACAGGATTGCAAGGCTTGGAAGGCCAGGACACAGGATTTGAAGCGAGTTGCAGCTTCAGCTTCAGGTGTGTATGTTATTAAAAACTGTCTATCAATAAACTCTACATCCTGGGTATTGGATACCGGATCAGGATCTCATATCTATAATTCTTTGCAGGCGTTGAGAAAGCGTAGAGTTTTGAAGGCAGGTGACATGACCCTCAGAGTTGCAAACGGTGCTAGCATGGATGCTGAGGCCGTGGGGGACTATCACCTGGGATTGTCAGATGGACACTTTTTGGTTTTACGTAGTTGTTATTATGTACCAAATGCATCCTGTAATATCATTTCTGTATCTTTATTATCTAAGGAAGGTTATGAATTTGCATTTGTAAGTAATGTAGTGAACATTCACCTTAATCAAGTTTTGATTGGGTCAGGTACATTGAACAACGGTATATATGTATTAAACCAACCACAGATTTTCAATGTCCAGAATACACACAAAAGAAAGTCTTCAGAAATCAATAAAACTTTCTTATGGCATTGTAGACTGGGTCACATCAATGAGAGAAGGTTGACTAAGTTACATACAGAAGGATATTTGGATCCGTTCGAATATCAATCGTATGCAACTTGTCAATCCTGTCTCAAAGGAAAGATGACAAAGTCTCCGTTCACTGGACACGGAGTAAGAGCGAGCGAGCTCTTAGGACTCGTACACAGCGACATATGCGGTCCAATGTCTACAAATGCACGAAGCGGTTATTCTTACTTCATTACTTTTACAGATGACTTTTCAAGGTACTGTTATGTCTTCTTAATGAAATATAAATCCGAGGCTTTTGAAAAATTCCAGGAATATAAGAATGAAGTAGAAAAACAAACAGGCAAAAGTATCAAGGCACTGAGATCTGATCGAGGTGGTGAATACTTGAGTGCCGAGTTCCTGGGTTTCTTAAAAGAGAATGGAATTCTCTTTCAGCTTACTCCTCCATACACTCCGCAACATAACGGTGTATCGGAGAGACAGAACCGAACCCTAATTGATATGGTACGGTCCATGATGAGTAACGCTGAGTTGCCGCGATCGTTCTGGGGATATGCACTAGAATCAGCTGCATACCTTTTGAACCGAGTTCCAACTAAGACTGGGCCTACTACACCATATCAGATGTGGTGTGGGAAGAGACCCTATCTTAATCACATTAAGACATGGGGATGTCCAGCTTTTGTAAAAAAGCAGCATGCGGACAAGCTCGAGGCACGCTCAGTACAGTGCAAGTTTGTGGGATATCCAATGAACTCCAAGGGATATTTCTTCTATTGCGAAGAGGAACAAAAGGTGTTTGTTTCTCGCCATGCCCACTTTCTAGAACACCAGTTCATAGAAAAAGAATTAAGTGGGAGCGCAATAGAACTGGAAGAAATTCCAGAACCACGAGCTATTACTGAAACTTAGTGGAACCAGAAGGTTCGAAAGATCAGGACATTCCCACGCCACTCCGCAGGAGTAGTAGGCAGTCTCATCCGCCTGAGAGATACTACGGTTTTCACTTTGACGGGGATAGAGAAGATTGCATCATAGATTTTAATAAGCCTACTAGCTTCCAGCAAGCCATTCAGAGCGTCGACTCGGTAAAATGGCTGGATGCAATGCAGACCGAAATGGAGTCCATGTACACCAACAAAGTATGGACGTTGGACATTGCTCCAGATGGGGTAAAACCCGTAGGATGCAAGTGGATCTTCAAAAGGAAGATTGGTGTTGATGGACAGGTTGAGACCTATAAAGCTAGACTGGTAGCAAAGGGTTTTCGTCAGCGACCTGGTTTGGACTATGACGAAACCTTTTCTCCAGTAGCTATGCTGAAATCCATTCGGATCCTTCTTGCCATTGCTGCCTTCCACGAATATGAGATTTGGCAGATGGACGTAAAGACAACTTTTCTAAATGGATATTTAGAGGAGTGTGTCTATATGGACCAGCCAGAGGGTTTCATTCAGAGTGGGAGCAGCGGAAAGGTATGCAAGTTGCTTAAGTCCATTTATGGACTAAAGCAAGCATCGCGGAGTTGGAACATCTGTTTTGTTGAGACGGTCAAGGAATTTGGCTTTATCAAAAATCCAAATAAACCATGCATCTATTGTAGATTTGTAGTATTCCTCGTTTTATACGTAGATGACATTCTCTTAATAGGAAATGACATTCCTATGCTACAATCTGTCAAGGGGTTCTTGTCACACAGGTTCCCCATGAAAGACCTTGGTGATGCCTCATACATTCTGGGTATCCGGATCTACCGTGACAGATCCAAGAGGATATTAGGACTTTCGCAGTCCAGGTACATCGACACCATATTGAAGAGATTCAGTATGGAAGATTCCAAGCGCGGTAATCTACCGGCTTGTCACGGGATCACCCTCTCCAAAGAGATGTCTCCCAAGACTGATTTGGAGAGGGATCGCAGGTCTATTATACCCTACGCTTCTGCGGTAGGCTCTATAATGTATGCAATGTTGTGTACCAGACTGGATGTGGCTTATGCACTGAGTGTGGCAAGCAGGTATCAGTCAAACCCTCGGGAGAAACATTGGATAGCAGTAAAGAACATTCTCAAGTACCTGAGAAGGACTAAGGAGATGTTCTTGGTGTATGGTGGAAAAGACCTCCGGATTGAGGCCTTTGCTGACTCCAGCTTCCAGAGTGACAAGGATGATTCCAAGTCCATGTCGGGTTTTGTCTTTACCCTCAATGGAGGGGCGGTGTGTTGGAAGAGCTCCAAACAGGAAACCGTTGCTGACTCGACTATGGAAGCGGAATACATCGCTGCATCTGATGCCGCAAAAGAAGCTGTCTGGATGAGGAAGTTCTTGAGAGAACTTCAGGTGGTTTCGTCCATTGTTGACCCAATACCTCTGTATTGCGACAACAACGGGGCTATAGCTTTAGCGAAGGAACCCAGGTCCCATCAGAAATCCAGGCACATCTTGAGGCGGTATCACCTGATCAGGGAGATCGTGCATCGCCAGGAGATCGAGGTACGGAGGGTTGCTTCAGAAAATAACACAGCAGATCCATTCACCAAGGTCTTGCCCCAGACTCAGTTCGAGCGGCTGATCGAGATAATAGGTCTTCGATACGCCAGTACATGGCCTTAGTGCAAGTGGGAGATTGTTAGTGTATATGCCCTAGAGGCCATTACTGTATCATACTAGCTTGTATATTACTTGATGGAAGCTTGGGATATTCACAGTTGTATATACAATCTTGCTCGAAATGGTAGTATGCTACTTGGTTTGTCTCTGCTTTAATATGTGCATGTGTTTCTTTTAGCATATCGCTGATATACATATTAGTAGAGCCCTTAGGATCTTTGCTTGATTACCAGCGTTGTGATGGCACTCACACTCGTGGGAGCTGGGTGATCTATAAGCACATCCTTATACAGGTCCCTAGTCGTTGGACTATCGAGACAGGGCATCGATACTCTGGAGTAGACTAGCATATGCGCTTCTCATCCCAGTGTGGGAGACGGTCTGTCCCACAGCCGCCAGTACGTCGTACTTGAGATAGTATGCGGGTGCTCGTTAGGTTATGAGTACACTGGACAGGACTCGTCGTGAACTGTTGGTTGGTATTATACCTATCGTCAGTTATCAGTTCCCAGGTGACATGAGTACTGCTTAGTCCGCTGACTTGACACTGTCACTTCGCCTCGAGTGTGTTCCCACTGCACTTTGATTACTACCCTACCACGGCTCAAAGGAGTCGTGCAAACAGGTAGTTTTTGGGTGCAGTCCCGAAGCACTTGGAGGCAGTGACGGTTAGACAGGATTCGTCTCTCCCGGTATTGGGGGTTGACATCGCGCTGTGTCCAGGAGAGCCATTACACGAGTAGTCCCTGGCCAGGGCAAGCGAGATATACTGGTAGGTTTCCAGTGTTATCTCAGGGTGTTCTGGGCTACACTCCGACACGACTTGTACCGCTATTAGGGGACTGACGTTCACCGCCCCCTAGGCCCGCCATGCGATGTATCAGACGAACAGACCGGACTGTACGGAGACTGTCACATACAGGCTCAGTAGGAGTTCAGATGGGGTTCACCTTGTCAGTCTTCTTATCGACATCTACCTGGGGACCGTTACGTACATCTAGTGCCGCTTGCGGTCTGTGGTTAAACCCATTGCCAGCGTAGTGTCGAGTCTTTAGAGTCCCACACAGAGAGCTATTCGCCTTTAGGCAAAATGAGTAGAGGTCGCATGGTTTTGCGACAGGGTTCGTTCACATCCGCGCACTTGTGCGAGTTTGCTGTCCGGACAGCTTATACTAGAGGGCTTTGGTTTAAGCCAGATCCTAGTATAGATTTGGGATTGGTTTTATCTCATTGTATTCATGTTCCTCGGATCACGAATACGGGTGCGTATGCACAGTTGCTTGAGACAGAGGGAGAGGACTTTGATTAGGGTTAATGACTATTGTCATTTTATTAACCCTAATGCTTATGTGTGAATTATGGTTAATTGATATTAGTTTAATATAATTGTGCTTGGTTATGGTTGTTGACCATTTGACCTCCTTGACTTGTTGACCTAGGTTGACACTTTGGCCATCATCATTTCATTTGGAAGATGCTCTTTGATCCTTGCAATTTGCATTAAAAATGAAATGATAATGGTCATGTCTTGATTAACCATGACAATTATCTAGCTAATTATCAATTTATAATAATTCACACATATATGTGAGAATGGTTTATTTTTCTCTCATTCTATTTTTTCGCTTTCTCTCTCTTGTACTTCCTCTCCCTCAAGCTCTCCCCTCTCATGTGTTGAGAAACACTTGAGCTTGAGAAAAACCTCTTCTTGATAATCTCTACTCTCATCTAGGGTTTAAGGATTAGCACTTCTTACACCCTAGTTACTTCTAGCTTGGAGTTGAAGCCAAAGGTTGAGGCTTTCGGGTGGATCATTCTTCGACGTGAGAAGACGACAAAGGTGACCTCTTTCCACTACTCCAAGGAGCAAGGAGAGAAGGACATAAAGCCCTAGGTATAACCTTTCTAACACTTAGCTAGTTTCTAGTTAGCTTTAGCTTGTTTTTGTTTAGCAAAGATCCTTCTTTGTCTAGTCCATATTGCCTAAGTTGATAAAAATTTGATTTTTATTCCGTTTTCCGCCTCCCCGTAAGTACCGGGGTGGGCAACGTGGACTTACAGTTCAATTGTTTTATCTTGGAGTTGATTCATCTCAACACCCATATCTTTTAAAAATGCGAGTTCATCAGCGAAAATTTTCTCAAAGCTTTCATCGATGCCCCGAAGAATAATGTCATCAGGAAAAACAGGGTGATCGTCAGACTCTATAAAAAGTTCCTCATCAGCGTTAGATGTTGACCCGGACAACTCGGTGGAAGAGTACATGGTTGGGTCAAACAACAACATATGAAAAGAGTCAGTATCATGAGGTTGATCAAATTCGCTGCTGTCGACATCCATTAATTCGACAGAACATACTTGAGCATAGGGTTCGGAGGGTTCGCTTCCCAACTTGTAAATGTTAAGCTTAATTGACTTCTTTCAAAAGGATAGGGTCATAGAGCCATTTCTACAAATGATTACTGCGTTGGAAGTGGCCAAAAAGGGTCGACCGAGTATCACCGGGATTTGATTTCGTAGGTTCGCTACAGGTTGTGTATCTATAACGATAAAGTCCACAGGGAATATAAATTCCCCGACTTTGATTAACACATCCTCTAGCTCACCCCTAGGTTGGGTGATAGATCGATCGGCCATCTGAAGAGTGCAATGCGCAGGTTTTAACTCTCCGATCCCTAATTGCTCATAAACAGAATAAGGAAGCAAGTTAACACTAGCATCTAAATCGAGTAGAGCACGATTGATATTTTACCCCCAATAGAAATAGAAATTGTAGGACTTCCGGGGTCTTTTCGTTTCTTGGGTAGTTGTTGTGTAAAAGCAGTGCTCACATTACTCGCAAGGAAAACTTTTTTAGGTACATGAACTTTTCTCTTCCTAGTGCACAAGTCCTTTAAGATTTTCGCATATGATGGAACTTGTTGAATAGCATCTACGAGAGGAATGTTTATATTAACTTGCTTAAAAATTTCCCCAATCTTCTCCATTTGTGGACTTGGTCTGTTGCCCCTTAACCTGTTTGGATAAGGTGCTTTATCAATAAGGGTTTGGTCCAACATTGGAGAGGATTATGGGGATGGAGTGGATCCCAGAATTGGAGTGGGGATCGTTTTAGGTAGATTCGAGGAAATGGGCGAAGGGTTCGAGCCTTGGGGAAAACGGAGAATATGCTTGGATGAAGGTGCGAGACTAGATGAATTAGGGGAGGAAGCAGAAGCTGGGGTATCATTGGTGTCACTAACATCATGACATTGCTCACCCACTCGGTTATTCAGCACTTTTCCCGATCTCAACGTAGTAACGGCACTCACATTATAATTTTATGAGTGGCCAGGATTAGGTATGGGTTGAGATGGGAGTTTCCCTTTCTCTCTTGCACTCATTGCGGCGTTCAACTGTGCAAGTTGGTTTTCTATTGATTTAATTCTCTCACCGTAGGAGGCGGAGTCTTTCTGTATGGTATCAATAGAAGACTTCATCTCAGCCGACAATTGCATGGAATGTTTCATGAACATATCCAAAGTTTGTGCGAGTGAAGAGTTATCAGTACCGGCCACTTGTGGTGTAGATGTGTTGGCCGGAATTTGAAAATTTTGTGACTAAAAGGGGGGCTGATTCTGTGGTTGTGGTTGCTATGGAGGAGGTCTTTGATAATTGCTTTGTTGGTTTTGATTCCAAGCAAAATTAGGATGATTCCTCCACCCTTGATTGTATGTGGAAAAATAATGATCGTTTCTAGGTCGCTGCTGAAAAGCAGCATTAGCATGAAACGATGCATTCATAGGACATTCTTCTGTTAAGTGTGAAGGATCTGAACAGCAACCATAGACGGTCTTGGGAAGCGTGACCTGATTCAAGGAGAAAGATGAGAACTTGTTCTCAATAGCGTCGAGTTTCTTCTGCATCGCTGCCATTTCGGCTTTCACTGCGATGGAAACATCGAGCTGGTGAATACCTCCCATAGATGAAGGTGGTCTTATGCTTTCCCACTGCAAAGTGTTTTCACCGAGGTCTTCCAGATACTTCCAAGCTTCACCGTCATCTTTAGACATGAAATTGCATTGACACATTGTTTCAAGCATCTGCTTTGTCGCTGGATTAATGCCCTCATATATAATCCGACATAAATCCCATCTTTGTATTCCATGATGAGGACATTGGACAAGCAGATCCTTGAAACGTTCAAAGCACTTCCAAAATGGTTCATTGGGAAGCTGGGTGAACTGGTTGATCTCGCTCCTAATATGGGCAGTCTTATGGTTTGGGTAAAACTTCTTAAGAAATGCTATGACGAATTCATCCCAATTAGTAATAGAGTGTACGGCAGTATTGTAAAGCCATTTTTCTGCCAAGTCGCACAGTGTGAAAGGGAGAAGACGCCAACGCATAGCATCGACAGTCAACTGTGAAGTGCCCATCATTGCGCATACGTTTTCGAATTTGGTGATGAAAATGTACGTGTCTTCCGACTCAAGCCCGTGAAATTTGGGCAGCAGATTGATGTAGTGGGGTTTAATTTCGAAATTATCCCCGTTAGCTGGTGGAAGAGATAGACAAGTGGGAAGAGGACCACGGATAGGACAACATCTCTCCTGGAGAGAGACGCGCGGTGGATTCTGCGCACCTACGGGCGGTGGCAGCGTGGCGTTATATTCTGATGGAGTTCCGTCCATCTCGGTCGTGGTGTGTAGTGGGGGAACAGAAGATGAAGAAGTACCGACTTCGGCGTCGATAGCAGGAACGCGGACAAGACGGGCACTAGGATCCCGTGTCCAGCCGAGCATGCACTAAACGGGTTTAGTGCAAGTGGAAGCGTGTGTGTGATTTAAAATTGGTTTGTTTTGAAAAAAGTGGGACTCAAGACAAATCACACAAAAATGCACAAACAACCCTAGAACTAAGGTTACCTAGGTCCAGTCTCTGGACCACTCCTAGACTTACAAAGGACAAGCCGCGGGAGAAATCCTCTACCACCTCTTTACTACCCTTGTAGCCAGGTAAGTGCCAGGTGAGTGGGAGGCTCCCCACTACGAAGGTAGTGGTCCTAATTAAGTAACCACTCGTCTTGGACACACTTGCCTAGGCACTACAAAAGTAATGCAGATAAGCGATAGATTGCCCACGACCTTCCTCTGTCCTTAATGGGCGCAACAGTCCTTAGAGTCTTGTCTAGATATTTTTTAAATTATTGTAGGGTTGATGAAGATGCTCGGTTTGTGATTTGTGAGGCTTAGGAAGGGTGATGAAATCCCCACCTAATCTTGATTTGATCTTTGCCCCTTAAAGTCCGTATTAAAATATGCAAAACAAAACCAATTACAAAACTTTTGCAAAAAGATTTTTGAGCGGCGCTATTTTGCAAAGAATCCTGCAGAAAATAGATTTTATTGGATTTTAAAGGAGAGAGAAAGAGTTAAGAAAGATACCAGAGAAGTGTGAAATCCTAGATCTCCTGTTTCCTCAAGTCCGTGACTCCAGATCTCCTTGCAAAAATTCACGCACAAATCGTTAAATATGCAATTTGCAGTCTTGTTTTAATAATGATATGAATCGTCTAAGAATTCAACACAAATAGTAAGAATAAAAAAATTACGCACGTATCCCCGGCAACGGCGCCATTTGATTGATGCGAAAGAGTGTGTTTATAGTAATTAACCGCAATCAGAACGGTGTCGCGTGTAGCTAGACCGAGGTGAGTACGGGCCGTCCTCTGGTAAACGTTGAACCTTCTATTCTTACTTTAGATGTGTTGAGAGAGGGGGGGAATAAAGAATATTGATGAATGGTTTCTAGATCTACATTAAGCGCTAATGCAAAATATAGATCTAGATTTTTATGGATGTAGTTAATGTAAGAAGGGGCTTGTAGGGTTCGTTAAGATTTAGTAGTTATGGATGATTAATTAAAAGTTACCCTTTTTATCCTTTAATAAATTTAAAACTAGAACGACGGTGATGCGTGTAGATTATGGTTTCTGGAGGAAAAGGAATCCCACTCTTAACCCTTATCTCGACACGGAACTCCGTTCATATCTAGTCTTTACCAAAACAGTCATTAAGCTAATCTCTAATTGCGGTCGAAACTAACAAAGAATTGTTAGCGCGCCCGATTAGGATGTTAATGATTCTTTTGATAATGTTCATAAACTTTATAAGACATAAAAAGAGTTTAGGGATGTTCATCATCCATTAGCCTACCCTAATCATACGAACCCTTACAAGCGGAGAATTACTCGCGCATGTTTGGAGAAAAAGAGATGGAAATAAATTGCAGAATTAAACTACGAAGAAATAGAATAAGAAAAAGAAAGCTACCTTTATTAATCAACAATATTCATTACAGTTTGATTCCTTAGAAAATGATTACAAAGACTAGTTTGCTTCTCGATCTCTTCCAAGGAGGTAGACGAACAGTTGATGATCAGCCTGGATGCGTGAGCCGTCTTGGACTTCGTGATCTCATCGGCTTGATGATTTTTCCAAGAGGCTCTCGGTCTTTATTTATATCCCCAAAGGCCAGAAATTTAGCTTCCAAAATTTGAAGTTAACAGCAAAGATTCGCCCATAAAAAGTGCAGACCCTAACTCCTCTTACTTGCCGCGGATCCACGGCCAACAGGGGGGTTTGGCCGTGGATCTGCGGCCAATGGTTAATATCACTTCATCTTTTTTCTGGCCTTGCATATTTGTGACATGTGGTGATATCTTCGACCTTTGGAACTTGGAAATCTTCTCGTAGTTGCTGCCAGACTTGATTTCTTCATTTTGATTTCTTAATTAGGCAGGTTTCCTTTAACAACTTGATTTCCTTGATTTTAGACCTGAAAATCAAAGTCTACTAGGAATTGATCAATGATATTATTTGCATACATTTTCCTACCAAATGTTAATTATAATATATCAACACATGGATATTTTTACAAATAAACCCTCATATGTATGATATATTATAATAAAGACCTTTTTAAATATGGAAATGGTAGGAAAAATGTAATAACAAATGTGCAGTTTTATCACCTGAACATAAACCGGTTTTAGTTGGGTACAGTCCCGAGCCACATGGTGGAAGTGAGCGGATCTGCTGGGGTTCGTCTCTCCCGGTATTGGGGTTGAGGTCGCGCTGTGTCTAGGAGAGCCATTACACGAAGTCCTTGGCCAAGGCATGAGATTTACTGGTAGGTATTCCAATAATATCTCAGGGTGTTCTGGGCTACACTCCGACACGACTTGTACCGCTTTTGGGGGTCTGACTTTTACCAACCCCCCAGGCCCACCATGCGATACTCATAGACGAACAGACCGGACTGTACGGATATTGTCACTGACAGGCTCAGTAGGGTGTCAGGATGAGTTCGCTCATCGACGTCCCTTTTGGTCAATACCTAGTAGCCCGTTACGTATGGCTAATACCTCTGACGTGCTAGTGGTTAAATCCACAACCAAGGTGTTGACGAGTCTTTAGTGTCCCCCACAGACCGTTTTCTCAAGTTTCGGGCGAAACGCTGTAGAGGCCGTATTGAGATATGGCAGGGTTCGATCAGATACGTGCGGTATTGCATGGATCATGATCGGACGGATAATAATAGCGGGCTTTGTTTTAAGCCGGATCCTAGTATTGTACAGTGTAGATTTTGTCTCATTGCATTTGGATTCCGTGGGAATACAAATACGGGTATGTATATACAGTCGCGGGGTTTTCCTGTAATTTATTACGGGATCAGTTATTTGAAGTTGCCAGTTTACATTCCGTTTCGGCCAGTTTTCCTTTGTTCCTTCACGGCCGGACTTTTGTGATGGGAGGGGCTAATTTGCATATTTGCAAATTAGCATTGTGGTGGGGGTTTCTTGTAAATGGATGATTATGATAGATATAGCATCTTTGCTTTTTCTTTCATCATGGTTTGCATTTATTGTGATGGGCTTTATGAAAGGATGGGATTTGAAATTGATGTGATCTTTTTCTTTGATATCACTCTCATTTCTCTCTTGGATTATCATTCTTTTTTTCCCATTCCACCATGAGAGAGGCCGGCCACATTTTGGAGGGAGAGGGAGAGGGTTCATTTTGGTGGAGGGAAATTATACATCATTCATCTCATTTTCTAGCCACCAAAATTCCAATGCACAATTCCTTAGTTGATTTCTCCACCTCCACATCAATGGCAACTTCATACCCCATTGAGATAATGGATTCTACACTTAGACTACAGTATTCTTGGGCACGTCGGCTCGCCAACTTCGTGCCCGAGTTGCCTCGGTCCAGAGGTGGGAGCTCGTAAAAGAACCTGGCGGTGTGGTGTCCTTTCCGACGAGGACATGAAGATCGGAGATTTCGCGAGGAGATCGAAGTGGAGGCCGAAGACCGAAGGACATGTATCGCTCGGTATAGCTCTCTACCCCATTCTCTAGTTTGCTATCATTAGGTTAATGGCCCGATCCGGGTTTATAGTGCGCGGTAGTGCCAGTTTACAATTTTTGTAAAAGTTTCATTTCCGCATTCCGGCGTCGGATTGACGGCCGGGGCGCTGCCGTGCACTTAAATGTTGGAATGAGACCAAGATCAAAGACCCCTCACCTCTCTCTCTCTTTTCTCTCTTGCCCATAGAAAATTCTTTATTCCTTTCTCTTTCTTTTCTTTTCCTTTCTTTTCTTTTCTACTCTCCTCATTTAAAAAGCCATACATGAAAAATAAGGAAAAAGCCATGGTAGAAAATGTAACAAATGTGTAATATGACATGGTACATGTCATGTACACAAATCAAGGTTAATGCACGAATAACGCAAATTAATCATTTTTAGCATTAACATAGAATATAATTAATTATATAAAAATCTATGAATGCTCCATTTTTATAATCTTTTTCAAATTCAATAATTACCATAATTTCCAAATATTTCCCAAATTATTGGTATTTAATTATACTGTATCTTTAAAATTTTCCTAATATTTATTATTTAATTATATAAATTCCCAAAAATAATATTTTATTTTTCTGAAATGTTACAGTCTTACACCCTTAAATAAATTCGGTCCCTGAATTTAAATTTAAACCCCCTAAATACTAAAACATTTCAGTAAAAAGATCAAGTCGTCGGGGCTCCGAAATCTTAAATACATAAAATACATTATAGCGCAATGCATGCGCATGAAAAATGAGTATATAAACCAAAATCAAAACTCCGCCAAGTATCCCGCAATCATCGGAGTTATGGTAAAGACACCAATGTCAAAGTCCAATATGAAAACCAACATGATATACTCGTGACTATAATATGTACATAGTACACATCGTTGTAAACTCGTTAAAACATCTGAAGGAAATGCATGCCAAACCCTTTGCAAGTCGCTGTGCGATGCGCGTATCACGGCACAAGTGGAGGACGTTAATTGTAAGAAATAACTATATATATATATATATATATATCTTTTGATTTAATATACACGTCCCGCCGTTTTGAAAATAATTTAGAAGGGTTCCCTTTGTAAATTTTTCGTGTCATCTCGGACACGTAGGTAAATACTGAGACTATAGCTCCTTTTTGGAAATCCCTTCGATAACTATCAATGCATGCAAAAACATATCCAGGTACTGTCTTCTGACTAATCCTGCTCTGCTACTATACCATATAGTAAATATCATAAAATATACTGCTCCAAAAGAAACCAATCCCAACATGTGTATAAGAATGCCACGTGCGTCTGGTGCGCCCGGAAATCGAAATCCATGAATGTGCCATACATGTGCACAGAAACAAAATCTAAGTGCTATGGGTGTGTACGAAACACCTGTCAAAGGCAACGGGTGTGCCTGAAAGCAATATTAGGTGCATCTGATATGCACGAAAAATCCCGATTTAGTGCATCTGGTGTGCACCAAAATCGCATCAAGCGCTCAAGTATGCGCAAAATCCAACTCAAGTGCACAAGGTGTACGAAAACAATATCGAATATCAAAATCAAAATTGACGGTATACATCATATCTAAATCCAAATCAGATATACCGTGGTATATAATCTAACAACCATGTGCATCAGCGTGCACAATATCGAATCCAAAAACTAAAAGTGCATGGAAATTGCACCGCAAGCACAATTCAAATCATATGCATACTATAGGAATGATATCAAAATCAACAACTCGAATGACATCAAATCGAAGTCAAGTGCAACTATAGTGCACAAAATCTGAATCATGCAAATAAATCGCCTAAATTATCGAAATCAAAGATGACGGAAACAGTCCCGCTCTGGCACATCCACTAGAGATCTCTGGCCAACTATTATGGTCACTCATAATATGTCTCGTCGACGATGCTAAACTTTGGCCTATTGAGTGTGCGTAGTACGGATGATCCTGGGTCCAAGTCTTCTCAATTAATATTTCCAGAATGATCTTTTCGGGGTCTCTCCAAATCTCGTTTCTGCTGAACTGCCCGGAAGTCTTCACCCTTTACTAAATCTGTTTCTTGTTCCGGAACGGCTGCATACTCATCATGACTCCTTCTGGAAGATATATCCATATACAATGCCTCTGCATGCGTATCACATCTCTGATGTCAACGGAGTGGAACGTCATCTCATCGAAATCTCGTACGAACCACTTACTCCACGTTTTTCTAATGTCGACTGATTCTGACTCGTCTCTTCGTGGCTGCGTGGACTGCGCTCCAACGGCTATACTCATATCTGGAGTCTCCAAAGCAATGTATCCCATCACATGATATCCGAACGACGTCGAACTTTTCGATCGATTCGTAAAAGTCCCATAATTCCCTGAGAGCTCAACTCTTGAGTACAGTTTAATAATATCCAGCACATGCCACAGTACCTGTGGACCAGCCGTAGAAGAGTAAACCCAAGCCTCATTAATGGAACAGCGGAACTGCTGCAAACCCTAAGGTTTCAAAGCGTTCTCATGGTCTTTATATCGAGTTAGGGTTTCATTCTTCTAGAAGGTCCATAGAATTACTTGCATGTTTTTCCGAATACTTTAAACTTGGAAAAATGGGTTTCTGATCTTCAATCATTTCTATCGGCTCTCAACATACCTGCGTGAAGTCTTCTCAAGCTGGAATCAGTCAATCTGATGACCTCGCATCGGGGTGTGCAAATGAACCACATGTCCTAGTTATTCATCCAAGGGTGACAAGCGATCTTCTATCATATCTCTAAGTATAACTACTTGTTGCAATAGCTTCAATTATCTGGGGCGATATCTTGTCATTCGCAGCAACAACTGGCTAATTCGTCCGCACGCTAAACAGTGCCTCAATCCTCAGGAATAGACCACACAATAACGGTCATCACATTCTGGCTGGCCACTGGCAGTGGCCCAATCCTTCGTTGCCCATCTGCACGTTCGAGAAATTTGTAAAAGCAATCCATCAAACGCTCATAGCGCGAAAACACAATAAAATGACACATCTATGCAATCGTGTGTTGTCGGAATTACGCCCTAGTCAGTCCTCGTCCGTGACGAGCTCATGCTGACCGCAACTCTAGCCGCAGCTCTCTTTGTCTATGCAATCGTGGTAGCAAAAACCATAAACCGATATCGATGAGGATAGATCATGAGTGAATAGAATACTGTGCAACGAAATGTATACACTAAGTCTTCTTAAGCGGATTAGCGTATTGTAAGTATGCCGCGAAACATACACACAGTACGTCACTCTACTTAAGTCACCTACTCCATCAACCAAGCTCAACTTATACGACGAAAGTTCATGTCTAATACCCCCTCGACCAAGTCTATGTTCCGTAAGGTCAAGCCTAGGATCCGAATATATATATATATACGCCCTAGACTCCGTATAGTCAAACATAGACTCGAACCAAGGTTAAGCCTGGCTCTGATACCAACTTTGTCACGACCCGAAATGGCACGTGACTAGAACTTGAATCATATGAAGTCTATAGGACCCCATCTAATTCAAGTAAGCCAAAATCCCAGAAATCTAAACCATTTAAAAGAAGAAAGTGAAGGAAAACTTGTTTAAAAGTTTGCGTATAAATCACTTTGAAAGTCGTAGTAAACATTTTTAAAACATCAAGTCTTTTCTGAAAATTTCGGCAGAGTCTCCTTTGTAAATACTGACCCCAAATGGGTACAACATGAAATAATATACATAAATGATAAAAGGCATCCCCAAGCGGGAGCTAGCTCTTCGCTAATTGGCGGTCATAACCACGCAAGCAATATAATATACATCGCCGAAGGGCGAGGATAAAAACTCAAAAAGAAACCAATATCATCAAGAAAAACATAATAATACAAGTGCGGCTCTAAGATCGAAAGAATATACAGACTGGTCTCTTAAGTCTATAAAATATACAAGTCTGGTTGATCGAGTTACTAGATACAACTGAAATAAATAAATGTACAAAGGTGTTCACGATACGAGTGAACCCACTTACCAAAGCAATCACACTGAAAGAAGCAGTGCGCCAGCAAAGCCGCCAAGAAAACCTGTACGGCGAAACCTGCAAGAAACTGTGGCACAACGGGGGTGAGTTGCCAACTCGTGAGTAGAAAACATCACCGAGCAGAAATCGCATGTATGACTCAATCCTAGGTCATACGGTAAAAATATATATAATATAATATCCTGAACAATCTACACATAAGTGTAATACCAAGTGCTCGTGTCAGTGTCTCAGGTAGCAACAAATCATATGTATGATGTTTGAATGCATGAAAACAGAATACATCTAAATGAGAAAACTGTTTCCTTATCTAAGTGACATTTCTGTATAAAATCAAAGTATCATCAATGAAATCGACAGAGAATTAATGTCTAGCATCGACACAAAATATATATGTCTCACTATCTCAATATCTCAGACTCCGACAATCCGGACTGGCCCGTAACATCATATCTCAATACCTCAGGCTCCGGTAATCCGGACTCCAATCGGTATCCTCCGGATATCCGTCGAGTCATAATAAAATCACCGGTCGGTAGTGCTCCCCTGCCAGGCTCAACGCCATCATCTGCGACCATCTTGCCCCGGGGTACCGTACCGGGTCCACCATGCACCCACAGACGGTTCCTCCTCCTCCTCGAATCGAGTGTATGATATCGCTCAAGAGCCGAGAAAACTCATGGTAGACACCTCTCAAATCATATCATGAGAAAACCGCAATTTTCTATCTTTAAAATGAAAATCGGTTTCTAAAATCCTTGCGATTTCTCCAAATCCATAAATCTCATTAAAATCCGAAATCTCAAAATCACGATGTCAATAAACAGTGAATACTGGCATAAAGCTCCATAATATTTCATGATAAACGAATGTATAACTGCATGAAGTATCTCAGTAATAAATGCAATATCTAATCTAGCACAGTAATGATATATCGGAACTATCAGCTAGCAAGGATATCAATTAATTAATATTCTCTAAAGTGTACGTGACATGGCAATTACCGATGATGATGTGTGTGAGACGGCAAGCAAGTGTTTGTATACATACGCATCATCGGTAATGGTGCTGGTGTCCTGATAACATGGGTTCAATATAACAATAAAAACACATTTAAGCATACAATGCGACGCGAATATCAAGAATATGCGGAAAATGAATAATAAATGCAAAATAAAGAATCTACATTAATATACACGAGTCATACTGTTTGGCATTGATATAGCACGAATCGTGGTGTTTAGAAAATAGGGGCAATGGTGTTTTTAGGAAAAGGTACGTCCTTGAAATATCCGCAGTATCCCTTGGCCTGTCTTTAAAATACTCACGATTCTTAGTTTTAGAAATAAATATGACTTGAGCCCAGTCTAACATCTATTAAGAAAACTACAGGACTAAACTAACAGACTAGTTGAAAGGGTAAGGAAAACCATCTAAGTCTGAGTCGATATTTATATCTAGTAGTCGGTGATCCCGACTCAATAGTATCACGTACGATACAGTATACAATATGACATCCTCTGGTCAAGAGTGTGGATCTATCATCATAATTATATCTCGTACGGTAAATCTATTGTACGGCATCCCAAATCAGGGTACGGGTCGAATATAACATATAACACAACATCCATATGGTATCATTATCACATATCATGAACTGGGGGTACTGATCTAAAGACTAGTACATACTGATACAATCAACATATATCTATATATATATATATGTATATATATGCGTGTGTATGAAAACACATTGCCTAAAGACCCGCTATAATCTCATGTCGTATCACATAAAACGACCCAAGTCACATCGCCGATCTCGTGGCATCATGCCCAATCACATCGACTCATCTCCAAGTACCATATACTATCCTCATTATCCATATATATGTATACATATATATATATATATATACATACTCACATACATATATGTATATATATATATCCCTATATAAGCACAAGTAAAACAAATGTATGCGTGTGTATGCGAGCGTGTGCAAATCTTTACTTTAGGGTTTCGCGACTAAGAAGCTAAACTAAGTTACTTCTAATCACAATAAAACAAACCCATGAACACATAAGCCTATTTTGATAATCATTAGTCTCACAATACACACATTTATATATACATATAATATAACGTATTCGTATTTTACACTACGAAACCGCGGGGGTGCTATACGCCATAACCCGACTTCCCCCGTAGATATATATCTACTCACCTTGATTTTTGCTTGCTGAAGTCGATGTTGTTAGTGTATATGCCCTAGGGGCCATTATTGTATCATGCTAGCTTGTATATTACTTAATGGAAGCTTAGGATATTCACAGTTATATCAGAGCCTCGCTAAACAATAATTAACTTATTAGCAAAGTCGTATGAATTTAACGCAAAACGAACCGGAAAAAACATCGATATCACTAAGTTTCTGTCGATTTTAAAACAGGCCCTAAAAATTTTTCAGGGACCTCTAAAATAACAAGGAAGAAATTATAAGGTTACCGGAGAAAAATGGGTTCCTGGATAGGCCATACAGCCGCGGAACCGCGGCCGATCCTACCGATCCGCCGTGGATCCGCGGCCGAGTTGGAGCCGATTCAACCTAGTTTGCTCCAGTAACTCTTCTGTGATATTTTTATGTTCTCTGGAATGTTTATTTTTTTCTGCTCAAATCTCAGGTGCACAGAGAAGTTTTGGAGTAGAATCTAATGTGTTTACAGATCGAAATCTTACGATGTTTGCTAATTTGATTATATCTGTGATTTATAATGTGTTCGTAAACCTCCCCTAACTGCAAGTATGTCGGTTGGCAGGGGGTTGCACATTTCTGTAATAGTTTTTACTGTTTGTGGTTGTGAACTGTATTGGACTGTTGTGATGATTAGCCGGGGTTTGTGATGGGTTATTATATTCATTCATTCAAAGTAATTGTAATATGTTGTAATATTATTTTGCGGGGCACATCCAGGTTGCGGTTGTAGCCACCGTTGTATTATTTCATTTTACTGTTTTTGCTCCTGGGATAGACCCAAGGTGGGGTGCACAAACTACTGGGTATTTTGAAGTGTTTAGTGGCCTACTCACGTTGTTAAGGGAGACCGCTTCACTTCGGGTATTTGGCGGGTAGTTTGCCGTACCCGTAGGGGTCTAGGGTGGTGTAATGGCTATTCATCACAACTGTGTAATCCGTCTTTTGTTGCAGACTCTAAACAAACGCGGATTGCTTGCAAATCCAATTATGTTCATATGTGATCTGGAATGCCTATTATTGCGTCTGACGAATGTACAATATCTATATATGATAGCTATTTAGACGTCACTTATGTTTTACACCCGTGCTAGCCCAGCCCCCGCTCTGCCGTTAGTTAAGTAACCTAACGGGTGATGACGGGACCCAGTGGCAAATGCGGATGGCATAAGAGGACGTTGTATTTTCGTTGTTTTCTACAATGATAGGTTAATGATGGGACGCATTATTATTAATGCAAAGAAAATAAACCAAAAGTTGAATTGTTGGAATAATTTAAAAGAAACCACTCGGTTATTTTAAAACATATGATATTTTTAAATAGAGGAGCTTTAACCACTCCCTTTAAAAGCTATCAGGTTCCTTCGGTCATATCAAGTTCACTACGTTCACGGTTTCGCCAAAACCATTCGTAGCCCTCCGTCATTTCATTTGGGTATTCAGTAGTATTCAAGCTATGTATTTTGACCAACGCCAAGGCATCGTGTTTGGTAGCTGCTGGGTATTCATTTGTTGCATAGATAGATGAGTTAGTTTGGGACAGTCGTACTATCATTTTGGCCAACGTCAAGGATATATACGGATGGATTCAAATTAACAAGATAATGATTGGTAGAACTTGACATGTGACTTATGACATTTTGACCAACGCCAAGGTCATAAGAGCATAGGGAAAAAATTTATAACGGGAATTTCTAAAGAAACTGAAATTTGCAAAGAGATGCATAGCATTTGGAGTTTGATGAATGTTGGTAGGATTCCTTCAACATTATCATACGATGATATTTGGATCCCGATCCTACTGTGAGTATATGCTACTCATCAGGAGATTCGTCACTTAACGATCAATGCTATAAACCAAGTAGGTGTCAAGAAAGGTGTCAGCGGGGTTACGCTCCCAGAGAAAAGAGGTTATTTAATTAAGGAATTGCGCGAAAGCGTTGGAAAACCTCCCTCGAAGTACCGACACCAGCCTGGCTGAACTGTTAAGTAAGTATTGTACAGTGAGAATAGTCCTGACTAATTCTTCTTTTATGGTTTGAAAAAGGATTCGAGAAACAGTGGGAGCCATCCAGTTTAGATAAATTAAAAACCACTCTAACCTTGCAAGAGCATCAAGCTAAAGTGTTTCTTCTCTCTCTCCTACTTGCAGCGACCCTGAAAATGACTGGACTTAAGTTACTTTTAGAGAAAAATATACTGACAGGGCCAAACTATAAAGATTGGCTGCGGAATGTCAAAATGGCTTTGACCTATGACAAATTGGGGTACGTCCTCACCGCTAAGGCACCTGCAGTCCCAGGTCCCAAATCCAGTAATGCGGATAAGGAAATCCGCAAAACCTAGGAGTATGATTGCGCGAAGGCCAAGTGTATCATGCTTGCCTCGATGAACAATGAACATCAGAGGAGGCACGAGGATATGGATCTTGATGCCATATTTCTCCATACAAAAGAACTTTATGGAGAGCAATCTCGTATAGCAAGATACAAGACCTCTAAGAACTTATTTCGAGCAAAGTTGGCCGTTGGATCATCGGTAGGAGAACATGTCCTAAAGATGATTGGCTATATAGAATAGCTAGCAGACCTTGGCACGACTTTGGATAATGAACTCTATACAGACCTTATTCTCCAGTCCCTTCCTTCCACCTACGCCCAGTTTATTCTGAACTTCAACATTCAAAGAAAAGAAGTTGAACTTCCGAAACTCCTTAACATGTTGAGGAGTGCAGAGGGCACCTTCCAGAAAGCAAGGGAAACACCCGCTATGTTTGTTAGCGGTGCTTCTTCTGGGTCCAAGGCTAGGGCCAAAGGAAGGAAGAAGAAGGCCGCCACCAAACCTAGAGTTGGTGTAAGTAAGGTGGGAGCGAAGGGAAAGAAAAAGTTTGCGGTACCAGTAGTGGCCCAGGATGAGTGTTTCCATTGTCATAGGAAAGGGCACTAGAAGAAAGATTGCAAGGCGTGGAATGCCAAGAACCAGGAACCGAAGCAAGCTGTCGCTTCGACTTCAGGTGTGTTTGTAATTGAGAATTGTCTGTCAATCAACTCTACTTCCTGGGTATTGGATACCGGATCAAGATCTCATATATGCAATTCATTGCAGGCACTGTGAAACCGTAGAGTGCTGAAGGATGGTGATATGACCCTGATGGTTGCTAACGGAGCTAGCGTGGGAGCTGTGTCCGTTGGGGATTATCACCTTGGATTGACGAGTGGACACATTTTGCTTTTACATAACTGTTTTTGTGTACCTAGCTTAACGTGTAATATCATATAAGTTTCCTTGTTATCAAATAATGGTTATGATTTCACGTTTGTAAGTGATGTTGTTAACATCCACCTTAATCATAGTTTGATTGGGTCCGGTACACTGGATAACGGTATATATGTCTTAAACCAACTCCAAATTTTCAATGTCCAGAACACACTAAAAAGAAAGTCTCCAGATTTAAATAAAGCTTTCCTATGGCATTGTAGACTGGGTCACATCAATTAGGAAGGTTGACTAAGTTATATAGAGAAGGATATTTGGACTCGTTCGAATATCAAACTTATGCCACTTGTCAATCTTGTCTCAAAGGAAAGATGACAAAGAATCCATTTACTGGACATGGAGTAAGAGCGAGTGAGCTCTTAGGACTTATACACAGCGATGTATGTGGTCCAATGTCTACACATGCAAGAGGTGGTTTTTCCTATTTCATTACTTTTACGGATGATTACTCAAGGTACGGATTCATTTATCTGATGAAACATAAATCCGAGGCTTTTGAGAAATTCCAAGAGTATAAGAATGAAGTAGAAAACCAAACCAGCAAAAGTATCAAGACACTAAGATCTGATCGAGGTGGTGAATACTTGAGTACCGAGTTCCTAGGTTACCTAAAAGAGAAAGGAATTCTCTCTCAGCTTACTCCTCCATACATTCCACAGCATAACGGTGTATCGGAGAGACGGAATCGAGCCCTATTGGATATGGTACGTTCCATGATGAGTAATGCTGAGTTACCGCTATCTTTCTGGGGTTATGCGCTAGAATCAGCGGCATATCTTTTGAACATGGTTCCTACCAAGACTTTGCCTACCACGCCATATCAGATGTGGAGTGGGAAGAAACCCTATCTTCAGTATCTAAAGATATGGAGATGTCCAGCTTTTGTTAAAAAGCAGCATGTGGACAAGCTCGAGGCACGATCAGTACAGTGTAAATTTGTGGGATATCCAAAGAACTCCAAGGGGTATCTATTCTATTACACAGAGGAACAAAAGGTTTTTGTTTCTCGTAATGCCTATTTTCTAGAATATCAGTTTTTAGAAAAGGAAATAAGTGGGAGCGAAATAGAACTGGAAGAAATTCCAGAACCACAAACTACTACTGAAAGTTTGGTAGAACCGGTAGTTCAAGAAGAACAGGACATTCCCGCACCCCTCCGCAGGAGTAGTAGGCCGTCTCATCCGCCTGAGAGATACTACGGTTTTCTCATAGATGGGGATAGAGAGGATTGCGTCATAGATGATGATGAACCTACTAGCTTCCAGCAGGCCATCCAGAGCGGCGGCTCGGTACGATAGCTAGATGCAATGCGGACCGAAATCGAGTCCATGTGCACCAACAAAGTATGGACTTTGGACTTTGCTCCAGATGGGGTAAAACCCATAGGATGCAAATGGATTTTCAAGAAAAAGAATGGTGTAGATGGACAGGTGGAAACCTATAAGGCTAGACTTGTTGCAAAGGGTTTTCGTCAAAGACGTGGTTTGGACTATGACGAAACTTTTTCTCCAGTGGCTATGCTCAAATCCATTCGGGTCCTTCTTGCTATTGCGGCCTTCCATGATTATGAAATCTGGCAGATGGACGTAAAGACGGGTTTTCTGAATGGAAATTTAGAAGAGTGCGTGTCACGCCCCGCTTCCCAGAGTACGCAAGATTGGGCACGTGACACAGCCAACCATGCTACCTGTGGGTAGGAAGTATCCATCCACAGTCACATTACGGTTGTAAGGTTATCAAGCACAAGATAATAAGCTAAACTAGTACATGTCCAAATCCATAATAATGGGAATCAATGATAAATAAGTGCGGAAGCAACTGATCCAATGCAATAATAGAAAGGTACGTCCCATAATGCGGGATCGCACCTGGAAATAAAATGCAATAAACAAACTAACCACTATAGAACCCAAATCAGCCTGCTGGCTGAAGTACTCCTGCTCGGTCGTCGACAGTGGTACGGAATCTGGGCCATGCAAAACCTAGACGTCAGCGCGTCAAGACATCAAGTATATAGCATAAACATGGTAATAAGCAATGCAAGTATGAACAGGAATAAAGCAGTTATAAGAAATAACAAGCAGGGTAATGTGCAATGGTGTCTAAACTGTCCTATCAGGTTTTCTACTCTATAGTCTTTGAAACCAATTGATGAGTTGTCGATGTAACCCAATAGTATCCCGTACATACCCGGGACCACAGCCACAATATTCTCGGCGGCAGCCGAGACATGCCGTTAGGCGCAGAATAGGAAGGTGTTAGTATCCCGTACATACCCGGGACCACGGCCACAATATTCTCGGCGGCAGCCGAGACATGCCGTTAGGCACAGAATAGGAGGGTGTACACTCGGTATTACCCCGTACATACCCGGGATCACGGCCACAATATTCTCGGCGGCAGCCGAGACATGCCGTTAGGCACAGAAAGGAATGTGTACACTCAAACGGTAGTGAACTGTCGAGTTACAAGTCAGGTTCATCTTTGGTTTCCCCATACCCCCAAGCTATGTATGTCAGGTCAGGTATTCAGTAGTCAGGGACTAATGCCAACACAAATCCGGTGAGAGTAGGTCTGTCTGGATAGACAGCGGGGATGGTCGGGTTTGTCGGCATTAGGCATGAAGTCATGAAACAGGTCATGTCATGGTACAACAGGATGAGTCGGTATGTATGTATATGTCAGGTGTAGCAGGGTCAGGCCAATATGTCGTGCAATCGGGTAAGTGCTCACAACAGGTATACAATCAATAATGAACAGCAGCAGGAAACAGTAATTAACCATAATATTCCATATAACCACAGTGATGTTTGTATTCTCTTATTAACAGGTTCAATCATCTTTAGGGTGCAATAGCTACAAGGTGAAGCCATATCCACAATCATAAATTAATGAAACTACATGAAATTAAACTAAATATAATAATTGTCTCATGAATGATTTAACAGTTAAGCAGATATGATTCAGTCGTTTTATTTAGTTGAAATATGGATTGATGTGGGTTAATTAATTACGAGGAACTGTTGTAACGATTCCATTATAAAGATAACTGCAATAATATGATATCAATTGCCATCATTAAGTTGTGGTATTAAATAGTATGAGTTCAATTGCGTGGCAAGACTAGATCTCGCACGCTAGCATGTTAGAGCAAGGATTCAGATACTTGCCTCGACGGTTCGCAAACTGGAACACGGATGCGATGTCGGCAGAAAATGCGATATGAAAGCACGGGCCACGGATCGAGTCCCAACAGAGATCAACGAGATCACACGGACCAGGGGACTTCGCTGGAGCGTCGGGTTCGCCAAGACGGCACGGTCGGATTCCGGCAACGACAAAAGGAGCGAAGTTAGCAATACGATAAGATACAAGCGAATAACGACCAGCAAGGGGGATGATTTGCACAAAGGAAGGAAGATGAAACTTACAGAGAGGTATACCAGGTGACCCCGGCGAGCTCGACGGCGCTGTAACGCCGGCGAAGCAACGGCAGCGGCTGCAAGGGCTGAAAGGCCTCGGGGGTGCGCGGGATAGGGTGCTGCGGCGAGCTGGAGGAAAGGTTGGTCGGCTCTGGTGGTCGAGAGGAGAAGGAGGTGGCCCTGGTGACGACAGCGAGGTCGCCGGCGCGTTCTCCGGTGAACAGCGGGGTAGGCGATTGGTGAAGGCTCGGGTTGGTGGTCCGGCGAGGAGAGGAAGGGAGGTGATGACGAGGTCGTGACGAGGAGGATGAGAGGGTGTTGCGGGGGTCGTCGGCGACGAGAGGTGGTGTCGACGGCGAGGTCTGCGAGGTTGGAGGCGACGTCGGGTTGGGTGCAGGTGCGGGGATCGGCGGGAGAACGAGGGGAGGAAGGTGCGGTGAGTCTCGTGGTGGCGAGGGCGGCGACGGCGAGGTTGCGGGGGAACCGGCGGTGAGGTTGCGGGAAGCTAGGGTTAGGGTTCGTTGGGTTTCTCGCGAAGAAGAGGATGGTGAGGGGCGGCTACATGCGGTTTCGAATATATAGAGGGAGAGAGAGAGAGGGAGATTGGAGAGAGGAAAGATTATTATGAGAGAGACAGAGAGAGAGACTATTGACGGGGCCCCACTCGGGAAAATATGGGCTTGCGATTGGTTAAGCGAAAATCAAAAAGGAAAAATTTGAAAGGATTTACTGTTAAAGGAATATATTCGTATATTATAGTTTTATGATATTAAATTTAAATGGGCCCTTTTTGGCGCAAAATGAAAAATTTTCAAATCACGCCCGGGTTGCGCCCAAATGTTCCAAATTCAAATTATATGATTTTAAGCGGGTTCCAAATTCTGAAAGGAGGTGTTTAATGATTAAAATGCATGCCCCCAAGTCGGACACTTGCACGCACGCGTAGTCGTCCAAACTTGCCCGTTTGGCCGAACGGGACGGAATCTCGACACGCGGACGCTACCACGCGACTAGTGGCGACGAGTAGGCCAACATGGACATTTTAAATTTCATTTTAGGAGTTAAAATTTGTTATGTGCCAAAATGACCTAACCGGTTAAAATTTAGCAATAAACCCCAGAAAACAGAATAATTGGAAAAGGAGCAATATATAACCCTCAACTAGTAATATAAATAGTATTATTGGGCTCGGGTGTTACATCATACCCAACTACAAAAAGAATTTCGTCCTCGAAATTCCAAGAATACAAGATAGCTAACTACTGGAAAAGGTGAGGGAATTTCTGCCGGATCTCGTCTTCTCGCTCCCAAGTAGATTCTCCATGCGATCGATTACCCCAAGAAACTAGCACAAGAGGGATAACCTTGTTCTTAAGAACCTTTTCTCTTCGATCCTTGATTTCAACTGGTCGCTCTTCAAAAGTCAGGTCCTCCCGTACAGTCAACTCCGAATGGTCCAAGACATGAGTCTCATCACGAACATACCTCCGTAGTTGAGACACATGAAACACATCGTGAACTCCTGCTAATGACGGTGGTAACGCCAACCTGTACGATACCTCTCCAACACGCTCCAATATCTCGAAGGGTCCAACGAATCGGGGACTAAGCTTTCCCCGACAGCCAAAGCGAATCACCCCTCTAGTCGGTGATATCTTCAGGAATACTAAATCACCCACGGCGAACTCTAGAGGTCTTCTTGACGTGTCGGCCCAACCTTTCTGTCTGTCTTGAGCTGCCTTCATATGCTTCCTGATTGTATTCACCTTCTCGACTGTCTGTACCACCAAATCTGGTCCTAGTAACATTCGTTCACCAACATCATCCCAACAAACAGGTGAACGGCACTTGCGACCATACAGTGCTTCAAACGGGGCCATCTGAATAGTTGCTTGGAAGCTATTGTTGTACGAAACTCCACCAGGTGTAGATGATCTTCCCAAGAACCTTTGAAGTCCAACATGCAAGCCCTCAACATATCTTCAAGGGTCTGGATCGTTCTCTCCGATTGTCCATCGGTCTGAGGATGATAAGCTGTGCTAAACTTCAATCGAGTCCCCAAACTTTCTTGTAAACTCCTCCAAAAGTGCGACAAGAATCGAGTGTCCCGATCGGACACGATGCTTACCGGCACTCCATGCAATCTGACAACCTCCTGCATGTATCGCTCTGCCAAAGTCTCTGTCGATTGACCAACCCGAAAAGGAATAAAGTGAGCTGCTTTGGTCAACCGATCGACAATCACCCATACTGCATTATTGCCCTTTGGACTCCGCGGTAAAGACGTCACGAAATCCATGGTTATATGTTCCCACTTCCACTGAGGAATCGGAAGTGGTTGCAACAAACCAGCAACCCTTTGGTGTTCAGCCTTGACTTGCTGACACACCAAGCACTTAGCCACGAAGCGAGCAATTTCCCGTTTCATACCTTCCCACCAGAAGTGCCGTCGAATATCTCGGTACATCTTTGCCCCTCCTGGATGTACAGAGTAAGCTGAACTGTATGCCTCCCTCATAAGCTCTTCACGCACATCTCCTTTTGGCACACACACACGGCTACCATATCTCAACGAACCGTCTTCATGGATCAGTAAATCGGTTCGTAGTCCGGCTCCAACCTGCTCCCAAAACTTTTGCAGTCTAGGATCCTGCGATTGTGTCGCTCTAATCTTCTCAACTAAGGACGACTGTACTTGCAACTTCATCAATTGTCCTGTAGCTTGTGGTAGCACAACCTCCAAGTCAAATCCCCGAAAATCCGCAACGATCTCTCTCTGTGCAGTCAATATCTGAATTGCTGGTAACCGACTTAGCGCATCTGGCACGACGTTAACTTTTCCCGGATGGTACTGAAGGTCAAGGTCGTAGTCAGCCATCAGCTCCAACCATCTGCGTTGCCTCATGTTCAACTCCTTCTGAGTGAACACATATTTCAAACTCTTTTGATCCGTAAAGACTTCAACTCTCTCGCCCAGAAAGTAGTGTCTCCAAATCTTCAGGGCGAAGATCACGGCTGCAAGCTCTAAGTCATGAGTCAGATAGTTCTTCTCATGAGTCTTCAGTTGTCTCGATGCGTAAGTGACGACTTTCCCATTCTGCATTAAAACACATCCCAATCCTTTTCCAGATGCGTCACCGTGAATCACCAGTCCTCCTGAATCATCCGGTACGGTTAGGATAGGGGCGGTTATCAACTTCTGCTTCAACGTCTCGAAGGCCAATGCACACCCATCCGTCCAAACAAACGGTACCTCCTTACGCGTAAGCTTGGTTAACGGCTCAGCTAAACGCGCGAAGTTCTCCACGAATCTTCTGTAGTAACCGGCGAGTCCAAGAAAACTGCTTATCTCCGCAACATTCTTGGGAATAGGCCAATCTCGAACTGCTGCAATCTTTTCGGGATCGACGGCGATTCCATCGCCCGACACGACATGCCCCAGAAACTTCACTTCTTCCAGCTAGAATTCACACTTACTCATCTTCGCAAATAACTTCTCTTGTCTCAGCGTCTGCAGTGCGATCCTTCTTCCTCACTAAAAGAACTGGAGCTCCCCAAGGTGAGTTGCTGCTTCGAATCCATCCCTTCTCGAGTAGTTCACCAACTTGTTTCTTAACTTCTTCCAATTCCACCGGTGCCATTGGATAATAAGACTTTGATACTGGCGCTGCACCGGGAATAAGGTCAATCGCAAACTCCACCTCTCGCTTCGGCGGTAAGCCCGAAATGTCTTCAAACACATCTATAAAGTCGTGAACAACTGCCGGCTATTCATTACTATTAACTTCCATAGCTGCAAGAACACTATTTGTCGGCCTAGTCCTAAACTCGACTGGCCCGACAGAACTGCTTCCTTACCGCAACTGCTGTCTACATCGTTGGCCGCAAAAGGTCCAGCGAGACTACTGAGTCTCGTCCACTCTGCTGCAAGCATGTCTCGGCTGCTCCATTCTGCCTTAGTCCGATGAACTTCTCTCCCATTTCCTCCCGTTCGGTCCGCGGGAAGAATTTCTCCAGGAAACTTTTAGAGAAATCCGCCCAACTGATCGGCCTGGGCAAGCGGGTCTCCTCCACAAGCCACCACTCTCGGGCGTAATCCACCAGCTGAATGCGCACCACATCAACACTCTTGTCTTCTGGGATCTGTGTCGCAATCAGCAATTTCTCCGTGTTACTAGCTACTGCTCTGCTGGCAACAGCTCCTCCAGACTAGTGAAAGTGGTAGGACCCAACCGTCTGAAATCAGCTACGGTCCTTACTCGGTCGACTGGTCTAGTTCCAACTTCGTTTACAGACTACTGAACGATCTGCAAACCTTCCTGAAACAAGTCCGCGTGCTGCTGGATCAGCTCGGTCTGTTTCTTTGATTTCCAGTATTCCTCTTATCTCTCCAAGCATGGCGACTTCGTTCACACGCCTCCGGTACGTCTTCAACTTCTTACCTGTCATAATCCTGAACTCAAAACACCCAACATTAGCATGATGATAGATTCTGAATGTGGATCAAGGCTAGAACTCCAAGATACTTAAATAGAGTGCTGCATTGTGGCTATGCCACGGTATCATAGCCGCAATTACTTAACTCCACCCAAGTCGCCCAAGTCCTAGGGATAACAAGAAATCAGGTTTCCGAGTCGACATGCAAAGTAAGTTTGCATGTCGTAAAAGATATAATCAGGAAGAATGTGATTCAAGAATGGTAAAACGGTCAATGTGGCCGGACATGTTTCCTAAACACGGGTATTCTGATTCGTGTATTGGGTACAATACCCAACTACAAAAGAATCAACCCGACTAACCTATGTCTCTGATACCAAAAAGAACAATGTCACGCCCCGCTTCCCAGAGTACGCAAGATTGGGCACGTGACACAGCCAACCATGCTACCTGTGGGTAGGAAGTATCCATCCACAGTCACATTACGGTTGTAAGGTTATCAAGCACAAGATAATAAGCTAAACTAGTACATGTCTAAATCCATAATAATGGGAATCAATGATAAATAAGTGCGGAAGCAACTGATCCAATGCAATAATAGAAAGGTACGTCCCATAATGCGGGATCGCACCTGCAAATAAAATGCAATAAACAAACTAACCACTATAGAACCCAAATCAGCCTGCTGGCTGAAGTACTCCTGCTCGGTCGTCGACAGTGGTACGGAATCTGGGCCATGCAAAACCCAGACGTCAGCGCGTCAAGACATCAAGTATATAGCATAAACATGGTAATAAGCAATGCAAGTATGAACAGGAATAAAGCAGTTATAAGAAATAACAAGCAGGGTAATGTGCAATGGTGTCTAAACTGTCCTATCAGGTTTTCTACTCTATAGTCTTTGAAACCAATTGATGAGTCGTCGATGTAACCCAATAGTATCCCGTACATACCCGGGACCACGGCCACAATATTCTCGGCGGCAGCCGAGACATGCCGTTAGGCACAGAATAGGAAGGTGTTAGTATCCCGTACATACCCGGGACCACGGCCACAATATTCTCGGCGGCAGCCGAGACATGCCGTTAGGCACAGAATAGGAGGGTGTACACTCGGTATTACCCCGTACATACCCGGGATCACGGCCACAATATTCTCGGCGGCAGCCGAGACATGCCGTTAGGCACAGAAAGGAATGTGTACACTCAAACGGTAGTGAACTGTCGAGTTACAAGTCAGGTTCATCTTTGGTTTCCCCATACCCCCAAGCTATGTATGTCAGGTCAGGTATTCAGTAGTCAGGGACTAATGCCAACACAAATCCGGTGAGAGTAGGTCTGTCTGGATAGACAGCGGGGATGGTCGGGTTTGTCGGCATTAGGCATGAAGTCATGAAACAGGTCATGTCATGGTACAACAGGATGAGTCGGTATGTATGTATATGTCAGGTGTAGCAGGGTCAGGCCAATATGTCGTGCAATCGGGTAAGTGCTCACAACAGGTATACAATCAATAATGAACAGCAGCAGGAAACAGTAATTAACCATAATATTCCATATAACCACAGTGATGTTTGTATTCTCTTATTAACAGGTTCAATCATCTTTAGGGTGCAATAGCTACAAGGTGAAGCCATATCCACAATCATAAATTAATGAAACTACATGAAATTAAACTAAATATAATAATTGTCTCATGAATGATTTAACAGTTAAGCAGATATGATTCAGTCGTTTTATTTAGTTGAAATATGGATTGATGTGGGTTAATTAATTACGAGGAACTGTTGTAACGATTCCATTATAAAGATAACTGCAATAATATGATATCAATTGCCATCATTAAGTTGTGGTATTAAATAGTATGAGTTCAATTGCGTGGCAAGACTAGATCTCGCACGCTAGCATGTTAGAGCAAGTATTCAGATACTTGCCTCGACGGTTCGCAAACTGGAACACGGATGCGATGTCGGCAGAAAATGCGATATGAAAGCACGGGCCACGGATCGAGTCCCAACAGAGATCAACGAGATCACACGGACCAGGGGACTTCGCTGGAGCGTCGGGTTCGCCAAGACGGCACGGTCGGATTCCGGCAACGACAAAAGGAGCGAAGTTAGCAATACGATAGGATACAAGCGAATAACGACCAGCAAGGGGGATAATTTGCACAAAGGAAGGAAGAGGAAACTTACAGAGAGGTATACCAGGTGACCCCAGCGAGCTCGACGGCGCTGGAACGCCGGCGAAGCAACGGCAGCGGCTGCAAGGGCTGAAAGGCCTCGGGGGTGCGCGGGATAGGGTGCTGCGGCGAGCTGGAGGAAAGGTTGGTCGGCTCTGGTGGTCGAGGGGAGAAGGAGGTGGCCCTGGTGACGACAGCGAGGTCGCCGGCGCGTTCTCCGGTGAACAGCGGGGTAGGCGATGGGTGAAGGCTCGGGTTGGTGGTCCGGTGAGGAGAGGAAGGGAGGTGATGACGAGGTCGTGGAGGATGAGAGGGTGTCGCGGGGGTCGTCGGCGACGAGAGGTGGTGTCGACGGCGAGGTCTGCGAGGTTGGAGGCGACGTCGGGTTGGGTGCAGGTGCGGGGATCGGCGGGAGAACGAGGGGAGGAAGGTGCGGTGAGTCTCGTGGTGGCGAGGGCGGCGACGGCGAGGTCGCGGGGGAACCGGCGGTGAGGTTGCGGGAAGCTAGGGTTAGGGTTCGTTGGGTTTCTCGCGAAGAAGAGGATGGTGAGGGGCGGCTGCATGAGGTTTCGAATATATAGAGGGAGAGAGAGAGAGGGATTGGAGAGAGAGAGGGAGATTGGAGAGAGGAAAGATTATTATGAGAGAGACAGAGAGAGAGACTGTTGATGGGGCCCCACTCGGGAAAATATGGGCTCGCGATTGGTTAAGCGAAAATCAAAAAGGAAATATTTGAAAGGATTTACTGTTAAAGGAATATATTCGTATATTATAGTTTTATGATATTAAATTTAAATGGGCCCTTTTTGGCGCAAAATGAAACATTTCCAAATCGCGCCCGGGTTGCGCCCAAATGTTCCAAATTCAAATTATATGATTTTAAGCGGGTTCCAAATTCTGAAAGGAGGTGTTTAATGATTAAAATGCATGCCCCCAAGTCGGACACTTGCACGCGCGCGTAGTCGTCCAAACTTGCCTGTTTAGCCGAACGGGACGGAATCTCGACACGCGGACGCTACCACGCGACTAGTGGCGACGAGTAGGCCAACATGGACATTTTAAATTTCATTTTAGGAGTTAAAATTTGTTATGTGCCAAAATGACCTAACCGGTTAAAATTTAGCAATAAACCCCAGAAAACAGAATAATTGGAAAAGGAGCAATATATAACGCTCAACTAGTAATATAAATAGTATTATTGGGCTCGGGTGTTACAGTGCGTCTATATTGATCAGCCAGAGGGTTTCAATCAGAGTGGGAGCAGCGGGAAAGTATGCAAGTTGCTTAAATCCATTTATGGATTAAAGCAGGCATCGCGGAGTTGGAACATCTGTTTTGATGAAACAGTCAAAAAGTATGACTTTATCAAAAATCCAGATGAACCATGTATATATAGTAAAGTTGTAGCAAGAACTGTCGTATTCTTCGTCTTGTACGTGGATGACATTCTATTAATAGGAAATGACATCCTATGCTACAATCTGTCAAAAGATTCTTGTCACACAGGTTCTTCATGAAAGACCTGGGAGATGCCTCTTACATTCTGGGGATCCGGATCTATCGTGATAGATCCAAGAGGATGTTGGGACTTTCGCAGTCCAGGTATATCAACACTATACTGAAAAGATTCAGTATGGAAGATTCTAAGCTCGGTAATCTACCGGCTTGTCACGGAATCACCCTATCCAAAGAGATGTCTCCCAAGACTGATTTGGAAAGGGAACGCATGTCTATTAAACCCGACGCTTCTGCGGTAGGCTCTATAATGTATGCATGTTGTGCACCAGACCAGATGTAGCTTATGCACTGAGCGTGGTAAGCCGGTATCAGTCAGACCCATGGGAGAAGCACTGAATAGCAGTAAAGAACATTCTCAAGTACCGGAGGAGGACTAAGGAGATGTTCTTGGTTTTCGGCGGAAAAGACCTTAAGATGGAGGCCTTTGCGGATTCCGGCTTCCAGAGTGATAAGGACGATTCCAAGTCCATGTCAGGTTATATCTTTACCCTCAATGGAGGGGCGGTGTGCTGAAAGAGTTCCAAGCAGGACACCGTTGCTGACTCGACGATGGAAGCGGAGTATATTGCTGCTTGCGATGTCGCAAAAGAAGCGGTCTGGATGAAGAAGTTCCTAACAGAACTTCAGGTGGTTCCTTCCATTGTTGATCCAATACCTCTGTATTGTGACAACAACGGAGCTATAGCTTTTGCGAAGGAACCAAGGTCCCATCAGAAGTCCAGACATATCTTAAGGCGGTATCACCTGATCAGGGAGATCCTTGATCGTCGGGAGATCGAGGTCCGGAGAGTTGCTACTGAAGAGAACATTGCAGATCCATTCACGAAGGCCCTACCTCAGATTCAGTTCGAGAGGCTAATCGAGATCATCGGTCTTCGATATGCCAGTACATGGCCCTAGTGCAAGTAGGAGATTGGTAGTGTATATGCCCTAGGGGCCATTATTGTATCAGACTAGCTTGTATATTACTTAATGGAAGCTTGGGATATTCACAGTTATATAACAGTCTTGCTAAACATGGTAGTATGCCACTTGGTTTTATCTATCTTAATATATGAGTATACGTATTGATAGAGCTCTTAGGATCTTGCTTGACTACCAGCGTTGTGATGGCAGTCACACTAGTGGGGGCTGGGTAGTCTACAAGCACATCCTTTTTCAGGTTCCTAGTCGTAGGATTATCGAGACAGGGCATCGATACTCCGGAGTAGACTAGTCTGTACTCTTCTCATCCCAGTTGGGGAGATGGTCTGTCCCACAGTCGTCAGTACGTCGTACTGGAGATAGTATGCAGGTGCTCGTTAGGTTACGGGTACACCGGACAGAACTCACGGGGAACTGTTAGTTGGTATTATACCCATCGTCAGTTAACAATTCCCAGGTGACATGATTACAGCATAGTCCGCAGACTTGACACTGCTACTTCGCCTTGGGTGTGACCCACTGTTCTTAGATTGCTACCCTACCACGGCTCAAAGGAGTCGTGGAAACAGGTAGCAGTTGGGTGCAGTCCCGAGCACTTGGAGGCAGTGGCGGTTAGACAGGATTCGTCTCTCCCGGTATTGGGAGTTGATATCGCGCTGTGTCAGAGAGACATTACGCAAACTCCCTAGCCAGGGCAAGCGAGATTTACTGGTAGGTTCCAGTTGTTTCTCAGGGTGTAATGGGCCACGCTCCGACACGACTTATATCGCTATTAGGGGACTGACGCTTGCCGCCCTTCAGGCCCGATATGCGATAGTCTTAGACGAACAAACCGGACTGTACGGAGATTGTCACATCAGACTCAGTAGGAGTTCGGATGGGTTTCCTCATCGGCCTTCTAATCGACATCTACCTGGGGACCGTTACGTACAGCTAGTGCCGCTTGCGGTCTTTGGTTAAACCCACTGCCAGCGTATTAGTCGAGTCTTTAGAGTCCCACAAAGAGAGTTTCCCTGCTCCAGGCGAAACGATATAGAGGTCGTATGGTTTTACGACAAGGGTTCGGACGCTTACGCGTGTTTACGCACGTACGACATCCAGACAGTTTTTACTAGCCGGCTTTGGTTTAAGCCAGTTTCTAGTATCAGGTTATTGGATTTTTATACAGTCTAAAGTTTTTCCGTGTTTTCACTGATAGGAGGGGCGTTCTCATAATTTCGCGAGAAGCTTCTAGAAGGATGGTCACTTGAGGGTTAAGGTGGCATTTGCATTTATTATGTTAATGACTCATTTGTGTGATTCATCCATGGAGTTAATGCATCATTTATTGATCTAATGACTCATGAGATGAATCACTCATATGAATGAATGAAGCATGATTGTTAAATGATTTAATTGATTTATTTCATAAAACATTATGCTTCATATATATTCAAATGAGTTCATTATCTCTTCTCATTCTCTTGCTCACCTTCTCTCTCCTCAAGCTCTCTCTCTTCAAACCCTAATACTCCCATCTCATGTGTTGAGACCAAGGATTAGTTAAGACTATTTAATCCATAACACTTCTCTATATCACCTATGTTACTTAGATTAGCACTTTAAGAAACCTAGTTACCTCAAGTTAGAGCTGAAGCTTGAAGTATAGCTCTCGGGTGGATCTTCTATTACGTGGAGGAGGCCGAGAAGGACGTGGATAACGAACAGGAGAAGGACATGGTTCATTAGGTATAATCACTTATCATAGTAGTTCATAACTTCTATGTTTCTTGTTAGTTATAGTTTAGCAAAGATTCTCGGTTAGTCGATGTTTATGCAAAGAACAAGATCGTTTTTCATTATTCCGCCTCCCCGCAAGTCGTGGGGTGTTGTACATCGACTTACAGATGTCGCCACGCCCTTTCTTGTCGTCCCGAAGTTCACGCGGAGGTACTTATATGTCATAACATATCCTGTAGCATTAAAATCCAATTCAAAACCAAAACGATACGCTAAATGCCTATAGGTTAAAACCTATGAACTAGGCATGCAAGAAAGGCCAAACAAATCCTCGAACTCGATCCACAAACTTCAAACCATCGAGTTAAAACCCAAAAACTAAAACTCAAGTTAAAACAAAGTCGCAAAACAATGCAGCAACTCAAGAAAATCCCACCAGATTTATCCTAGGTGAAATTGGCCAATTTTGCACATGTGGAGGGTATAATTTACTGAAGATAAGGACATGGACCAAACACGGACCCACTCACCCCTACCCTAGCCGCAATTTGTGGCCAGAAAGAATAAATTTGTGGCCAGACTACATGGTTGGGGTCTCGGGTCTTAGGGTTAGCATCTAGGTTGCCTGCACGACTCACTGCGATTGCTATAAAACTTTCAGGTGCCCCGGGTCGTAGCAGATTTCAATTTCCCATCACAATTTCCACAAAATCTTCCAATATCGGGGTTTCTACGATCGAGTCTTGGGTTTAAGTCTATGGTTTCAGTTCAAAATTCAAACACTAAAGGGGTTTAAGATCACCACTACATCTCAATTCCACCATCTCAATTCAAGAGTTCATCAAACCTCATCTAGGAATTTTCAAACATCACATAACCCCACTAAACCGATTCTAAACGAACATGAAAGCTAAAGGAAATGGAATACTACACTATTGATGAAGAAAGTACCTCATTTGGCAACTCAAGAATTTTCTTAAGTTGCCCCAAGTGCTCAAAATCAAAACTTGCTTGATCTCCCATGCTTGTAGTGAGCTTGTGCATGTTTTTAGTGAAGAGAGTGAAGTGTTTTGGTCTATTTTTGAGGGTGTTGTGAGGGGTTGAGGGGGTGGAGGGAGGAGGGCAGCAAAGGGTTGAGAGGGAGAGACAATGATGAAGGATAAATGGAGGAAATGTTGGAATGAGACCAAGGTCAAAGACCCCTCACCTCTCTCTCTATTCTCTCTCTTCCCCATACCCAATTCTTTATTCCTTTCTCTTTCTTTTCTTTTCCTTTCTTTTCTTTTCTACTCTCCTCATTTAAAAAGCCATGCACGAAAAATAAGGAAAAAGCCATGGTAGAAAATGTAACAAATGTGTAATATGACATGGTGCATGTCATGTGTACAAATCAAGCTTAATGCACCATTAGCGAAAATTAATCGTTTTTAGCATTAACATAGAATATAAATAATTATATAAAATCTATGAATGCTCCATTTTTATAATCTCTATCAAATTCAATAATTAATATAATTTCCAAATATTTTCCCAAATTATTGGTATTTAATTATACCGCATCATTAAAATATTCCTAATATTTATTATTTAATTATATAAAATCCCAAAAATAATATTTTATTTTTCTGAAATGTTACAGTCTTCCCCCCTAAATAAATATGGTCCCCGAATTTTAATTTAAACCCCATAAATACTAAAACATTTCAGTAAAAAGATCAAGTCGTCGGGGCTACGAAATCATAAATACATAAAACACATTGTAGCGCAATGCATGCGCATGAAAAATGAGTATATAAACCCAAATCAAAACTCCATCAAGCATCGCGCAATCATCGGAGTTATGGTGAAGACACCAATGTCAAAGTCCAATATGAAAACCAACATGATATACTCGTGACTATAATATGTACATAGTACGCATCGTTGTAGACTTGTTAAAACAACTGAAGGAAATGCATGCCAAACCCTTTGCAAGTCATTGTGCGATGCGCGTATCACGACTCAAGTGGCGGACGTTTATTATAAGAAATAACTATATATATATATATATATATATCTTTTGGTTTAACATACACTAACCGCTGTTTTAAAAATAATTTAGAAGGGTTCCCTTTGTAAATGTTTCGTGTCATCTCGGACCCATAGGTAAATACTAAGACAATAGCTCCTTTTTGGAAATCCCTTCGATAACTATCAATGCATTCAAAAACATATCCAGGTACCGTCTTCTGACTAGTCCTGCTCCGCTACTATACCATATGGTAAATATCATTAAACATACTGCTCCAGAAGAAACCAATCCCAACATGTGTATAAGAATGTCGCGTGCGTCTGGTATGCACGAAAATCAAAATCCATGAATATGCCATACATGTGCACAGAAACAAAATCTAAGTGCAACGGGTGTGCACAAAACACCTGTCAAAGGCAACGGGTGTGCCTGATAGCAATATCAGGTGTATCTGATATGCACGAAGAATCCCGATTTAGTGCATTTGGTGTGCACCAAAATTGCATCAAGTGCTCAAGTATGCGCAAAATCCAACTCAAGTGCACAAGGTGTATGAAAACAATATCGAATATCACAATCGAAATCGACGGTATACATCACATCTCAATCGAAATCAGGTATACCGTAGTATATAATCTCACAACCATGTGCATCATCGTACACAAAATCGAATCAAAATACTAAAAGTGCATGGAAACTACACCGTAAGCACAAGTTAAATCACATGCATACCATGGACATGAAATCAAAATCAACATCTCGAATGACATGAAATCGAAGTCAAATGCAACTGTAATGCACAAAATCTCAATCATGCAAATAAATCGCCCAAATTATCGAAATCAAAGATGACGGAAACAGTCCCGCTCTGGCACATCCTCTAAAGATCTCTGGTCAACTATCATTGTCACGACCCGAAAAGTACGGAACGTGACTGGCACTTAAATTATGAAACGTCTCGTGGCGTACATAATCTATGTAAGCCGAAACCCAGAAATTAAAACAAAAAAGAGCAATAGAGTGAAGGAAGACCAAATGATTGAAAGCTATTTTAATCAATTAAGTCATATCAAGCTTTTTAAAAGCAACATCATTTTCCGAAATTTTCGGCAGAGTCTCCTTTGTAAATACTGGCCCCAAACGGGTACAAAACAATAATATATGTATAACATGAAATAAGGCATCCCCAAGCGGGAGCTAGCTCTTCGTCCAAGGCGGACTCAAAATCACACGCAATATAAATTATCACTGTGCAAAATAAGCATATAAAGGCTTAAGTAACAAAGCATCATGTCGGCTAAAGTGAGCTCGACCCCGAGATACAACATATAGATACACAAATTCCACTGTCTCATCTCTAGGTCACAATATAATAATACATGTGGTAAATACGGTAGATGGAGTACACTAGATACAATAATGATACAAGGTGGCAACAAAATAACCCCGCAACCCACCTACGAACAATGTTGCAAGTCAAAGCAAAAGGAGTAAAAGAAGGTGTGCCTGCCGCTACTATGCTGACGGGTTAGACCTGCAAAACACCGTGGCACGACAGGGGTGAGTTTTCAACTCGTGAGTAATAAGTAACATCTAATAAGGCTATCGTAAGCTTGTACACAATGATGTCATAACCTACATATACTAATATGATGCGATGTAATAATATGTATGCAACATGAATGCAATAAATAACATGAGATTTGAATATAATTAACATGGGAAATATGTATTCTTATCTAATTAAGCTTCTGTATTTTAGCTGTAGTTTCATCAATGAAATCAATATAAATCTGTGTCAAGCATCGACACCAAATATGAATATCTCAATCATTCAAGACTCCGGCAATCCGGACTGGCCAAAATATCTTATCTAGGGCTCCGGCAATCCGGACTGGCCCATATCATCATAACTCAAGACTACGTCGGTATCCTCCGGATATCCGCCGTGTCACAAATAACCGGTCAGTAGTGCTCCCCTGCCGGGCTCAAAGCCATCATCTATGACCATATTGCCCCGGGGTACAGCACCGGGTCCACCATACACCCACAGACAGTTCCTCCTCCTCCTCGAATTGGGTGTATGATACCGCTTAAGCACCGAGAAATCTCATGGTGGACGATATATATACATCATATCATGAGAAAACCGCAACTTACATTTTTAAAATGGTAATATGTTTCTTAAATCCTTGCGGTTTCTCTAAATCCATAAATCTCATAAATACAGAAATCCTCGAGAAGAATCATAATACATGAACATGTAGGAATTGATGAATGTCTATGATATCAACAATATGCAATGCGATGTGGAACTAGAAAACTATGCATGAACAATGATGCAATAAGATATGTGCAATTGACTAGCAATCCTACGTATCTTTCCTAATGAATTAAATAAATCAAATGCAGGTTTATTAAACATAAATGGCACAAGATCTAAGATTCGGATTTAACAAGTTATAAAGTGTTTGTGGCATAGCAATTACCAAGGCGTGTGTGTCCACATGAATAGTGCTCGTGCAGCATACACCAATGGTAATGGTGCGAGTGTCCTTGGAGGTGCTATCACAAAATATATATATATATATATATATATATATATATATATATATATATAATAGATGATGCAATGCAACAGGATGATTAACTAGGAACTACGCATATAAGTGTAAGTACTAATCGAATTTCTAATTATTGGGCGTCTTGCGCCATCCAAACGATTTCCTCCGTAGATGTGTACATCTACTCACCGGAACGCCTCCACTAGTCAGATCCAATCACCGTCTTTCTTTTCCGCGCCGCGTCCGATGTCTCCACGACCGGTCCTAGGATTACACAAAGCAACACACATAAAGCTAATATCCTGCAAAAACGTGATATCAAAACCATACGAGAAAACTAGCGTCGCAAGCTAACGCGTGTGCACTCGAAACACCAAAACGTGTGTGCTAAAGTCTGAAACCACCCCGACATGCTATGATACATAGAAAACACTAAACCCAAACTCGTAACGTACGTGTCGCGCAAGTCTAAAAGTACTAAAAACAAGGTATGTGGTCCCGGATTTTGATTCAAGTGGAAATAGGAAAAGTTGCATGTACCAAAGTCCTACAAAATATAGCAGACACCTACAGAAGAACCCCCGACACCCAGCTATACCCTCTGGCCGAAATTTGCGGCCAGAACCATTAAATTTGCCGCCATAGAGGTGAATTGGTGTCTCGTGGTTCGTGTATGTGGTCCTAGCCTAGTAACTAAGCTCCAGTAATTGCAACTTTTGCCTGAAGCATCAGGTTTGAAAGAAGATCACAAAACTTACACAATTCTTAAATAAAACACTAATTAACATTAAATTAATATAATATGGTGTTTTAGTGTAATCTGGTGAAAAGACTTGGATTAAGCGACACTAACAATACTTAGTTAAGCTAATCAAGCCATAAAAACCTTAACTTGACCTAATCTCCACTCAAACCACATAATTTGCAAGAAAACCCACTTAAACACTACTTTAAGCTAAATAAACTACAAGTTTAGCAAAAAGGAATTTAGGGTAAGCTTTATACGTCAAGTTGGTCTAGTGATGGCTCAAACTTGCTAACCTTGTCTTCAAAGGCAAAGACTTTCCTCAAGAACCAACAAGGAGGTGATTTGGGGTGATTAACATGAGGTTTTGTGAAGAAATGAGTGATTTTTAATGGAGATGAGGCTTGAATGAAAGAAGAAGAAGAAGAAATGAGGGGAAAGGGGAGGGGGCTGCTGCAGCTGGAGCTGGGCTGCTGCTGGAAACGAGAGGGGGAGAGAGAGAGAGCCTAAAAGTCTAACCCCCATGCCTTATTAAATACCCACCATGCATCTCTTTTCATATCTTTTCTATTTTTCTTTATTTGTTTGGGTTTTGAAAAAGAAATGGATAACCATAAGGATTAAAATGAAGGGCATGAAACAATATTAACCTAGGGTAAATTATAGGATTTGTGCATGCTAACTAAAATTTTGCTTAGAAAATAATATTTAAGAAAATTGATAATTAAGTGAACAATAAATTAAATGATAATTAATAAAATACAATTATATATAAAATTATATATTTTCACAACAAAAAAATAGATTTATTCCAGTTTATGTGGAAATAGCTATTAACGAAGTTTTATGAAAAACACGCATTATCGCTAATTAACGCGAAAATAACCAAAACGAATTTTCAAGGCATTACAATCTTCCACCCATAAAGAAATTCGGTCCCCGAATTTAAAAATTAAGCTACACGTACCTTCGAAGAGATGGGGATATTTCTTCATCATCTCGTCCTCGGTCTCCCAGACGACCTCCTCGTTGTTCGGGCCACGTCAAAGGACCTTTACGGACGGTATAACCCTTGATCTCAATTTCTTCCCCTGCTGATCCAGGATGACCATCGGCTGCTCTGCAAAAGAAAGGTCACGCTCCAGCTGGATCGTCGGGTGCTGAATCGCATGAGAATGGTCATGAAGGTACTTGTGGAGCATCGAAACATGGAATACGGGATGAACATCAGGAAAAATAGGCGGAAGAGCCAAACGATAGGCAACGGTACTGACTCGCTCAAGGATCTACAAAGGACTTACAATTCTGGGACTAAGTTTCCCTTCTTCCCAACACTCATTACGCCCTTCATCGAAGAAGTCCGTAGGAATACATGATCCCACACTGTGAACTCAAGCCTGCGATGACGACGATCGGTATAAGACTTCATTCTGCAGTAGGATGCTCTCATCCTATCCTGAGTCAACTGGATCTTCTCCGTAGTCTCCTGAATTAGCTGGGGTCCAAAAATCCTGCTCTCGCTGAGTTCGGTCTAACAGACTGGTGATCGACACTATCTACAATACAAAGCCTAAAAATGTGCCATCTGAATCGTCTCCTGATAACTGTTATTGTAGGAGAACTTCTATCAATTGCAAGTGACGATCCCAACTTCCAACAAAATTTAGTACGCACGCGCGAAGCATATCTTCTAGAGTCTGTATAGTCCGCTCTGACTGACCATCGGTCTACGGATGGACAGCGGTGCTAAAACTCAGACAGGTACCCAAGGCTCCCTGAAGCTTCTGCCAAAAACGGCTGGTTAATTGGGTGCCTATATTGGATACAATGCATGAAGGAAACTCCATGCAAACGCACAAACTCATCACTATAAAACTGACAATACTGATCATAACCGAAAGTGGTCACCACTGGAAGGAAGTGAGCCGCTTTCGTTAACCGGACAACAATCACCCAAATGCGGTCATACCCTTGACTAGACCTAGGTAGACCCACCACGAAATTCATGGAGATCTGCTCCCATTCCCACTCCGAAACAGTTAAAAGTTTCAACTCTCCTGCCGGCCTCAAATGCTCAACCTTAGCTCGCCGACAAGTCAGGCACCTCAAAACGAAATCCGAAACGTCACTTTTCATCCCTGCCTACCCATAACTATCTCTCAAGTCATGTTACCACTTGGTGAGACTTAGGTGAACACTAAAAGCTGACTGATGTTCCTGCTCTAGGATCTCGCGCCTCTACCCATCGGTATCAGGTACACACAAATGAGTCCCTAAACGTAGCACACCCTGGTCAAAATCAAGAACTCTGAATCTCTATCCTGCCGAACATGCTTAAGAATTTCAAACAATGGGCATCGGCGGGCTGTGCCTCACGAAAAAGATTTAGTAGAAGTGGACAGGCATGGACATGAGCAAGCTTCCCCTCTATGGAGGTGAACTTAAGCTGTACTCAGTTGTCGCACAAGAACTGCAAATCTGCAGAAGACTGTCTCTGAACTGCGCTCAACTGGAACAAGTCACTCCTAGGCCTACGACTCAAAGCATCGGCTACCACATTCGCCATACCCAGGTGATAAAGGATCTCATAATCGCAATCCTTCACATGCTCCATCCAACAGCACTGTCTCAAAATCAGATCCCGTTGCAGGAAGATGTATATTAAGCTCTGGTGGTCTGTGAAAATCTATCACAACTCTCCGTACAAGTAATTTCTCCAAATCCTCAGCGCAAGACCACTGTGGCCATCTCAAGATCATGAGTGGGATAATCCTGCTCGTGCTTTTTCAACTGTCGGAAAGCATAAGCGATAACTCTAGCATGCTGCATCAAAACATAATCGATCCCCACTCGCGAAACATCACAGTAAACGACAAAGCGACCCGATCCAGAAGGCAAAGATAGAACTGGTGCAGTCGTCAACCGAGTCTTCAACTGCTTAAAACTCAGCTCGCATGCCTCAGTCTAAAGAAAAGTAACCCTCTTCCTAGTCAGTACGGTCTGCGGTGCAGTGATACTCGAGAAGTCCTGCACGAAACGGCGGTAAAAACTGCCTAAGTCCAAAAAGTTGCGGACCTTTATAACTTATACAGGTCTGGGCCAAAGCTGTACGGCCTCGATCTTCCTCGGGTCCATACGAATACCGTCTCCCGTAACCACATGACCTAGGAAGTCCACACTATCAAGCCAGAAGGAACACTTCGAGAATTTAGCAAACAGCTGGTGCTCTCTCAATGTCTGCAAAGAAATCCTCAAGTGATGTTCATGTTCCTCTTGACAATTGGAAATAAACCAGCATGTCATCAATGACACAACAATAAACTGGTCGAGGAACGGCCTGAAAGATCTGGTTCATCACATCCATGAATGCAGTTGGGGCATTGGTGAGTTCAAACGACACCACCAAAAATTCATAATGCCCATAGCGCGTACTAAAAGTAGCCTTTGGAATGTCATCATTCCGAACCCGCAACTGATGATGACCTGATCACAAATCAAACTTCAAAAAATGTCCCGCACCCTGGAGCTGATCAAACAAATCGTCAACGCGAGGTAAAGGGTGCCTATTCCACACCGTAACTCGTTTCAATTAACGAAAATCAATGCACAACCTCAACTGTCGTCCTTCTGCTTGACAAACAGAACAGGAGCTCCCCAAGGAGAAACACTTGGACGTACAAGTCCCCTAACAAGAAACTCTTGCAGCAGATCCTTAAGCTCTCTAAGCTCTGCCGGCTTATCGGGAACAACGTTAGGAAACTCTCGCACGACAGGAACCCGGTCCAATGAATCTACTGTGGCTCCGGCATCACGAATGGAAGATAAGAATCCCCGAAATCCTCTCCCCGAATGCCGACTAGCGTAAAAGGCTGAAATCAAACTGTGAGGGGTGGCACCACGGTCCCCCTGCACAACAAGTACTTGCTTGCCGGGAAAACAAAACCTGACTGTCTCCTCGCGGCAGTCCACGGACACATAGCACGTAGCTAACCAGTCTGTGCCCAGGAGAATGTCAAAGTCCAACATATCTAGAAGGATCAAATCGTCGGGCGAATCTCTATCTCCTATCCGATTGGCACACGACCAAATCACGTGTCGCGCAATAAGTGACTCACCAACAGGAGTAGTCACGACAAGCGGCTGATCTAGCAAACACGACTATCGGCCCAGCATCGGCACAAAGTGTGTATAAACATAGGAGTGCATAGATCCTGGATTAAACAAAACATGTGCATCAAAAGAACATACATAAAAAGTACCTGAGAACTCTACATTGGACGCCTACGCGTCCCGATGAGTCGAAGCAAATGCTCGTGCCTGCCCACTACCGGCAACTAGCTGTCCTCCTCCTTTGCCATCCTGTCCTCTCTGAACAAACCCTCCGTGACCACGACCTCTCTGAACATAAGTCTGACGCGGATCAATAACAGGCACAAAAGGAGACTCTCCCTGAAGTGAAGGTGGTAAGGTAACATATGGTACGGCTGCCCTTCTCTGCCATACCACAGTACAATTCCTAAGGAGGTGATGGAGACTCCCGCACCGGAAACATCCACACGATGACTGCTGACCCTCCTGGGGGTAAAAACTAAACAACTGACCACGTCCTAAGCCTCTGCTACTCCCGTTGTTGGGATTCCTTAGCAGCTTGCCGAGGGTTTGCAAGCATCACACATGCCATAACAAGAATTTTAGGGAGTGCTAAGCAATCAAACTACGAATCGAACTAGGAAACTAGGGTAAAAAAACTTGTAATCCATCATTACAAAGAGAAGTGAATGAAAATACAACCTTTGTAGATCCGGTCCTTCACTTCTAAAGCTCCGTGTTAACGTCCCTTCGCTGCGATCATCTTAGTCCCGAACTCTAGAAAGGATTTCCCGGATAAATGAACAAGCTAGCTCGTTGACTTCGAGACCGAAGATGACCTACGTCGAGGTGACTCAAACTCAAGCTCCCTCTTCACTAGGTCAAGAACTTTGTGAAGAGAACACCCTAAACTAAATGGCAAGTAGTAGAGGATGATGAAATAGGAAATGGGTTCACTTTAGATTTTGATTTCTCACTTTATTTCTTCACTTAGAAAAATTCTAGCAACCTTTTTCTTTTGGATGAAGAAGAAGAAGAAGAAGAAGAAGAATAAAATGAAGTGAAGTGAATTATCATTTGCAACCATGGGTGAGTTAGTTTTATCCACTAACCTTTGTAGAGACTAAACCATGGTTCAAGTTAATGGTTTGGTTAATAAATATCTTAAGTGAGACAAAGTTAGCGGACTTGGTCAATAGATGCTTCAAGCATCATGAAGCTTCAAGCATGACAAAGTGCTCACTAATTTTGAATTACAAAATAAATATAAACTTTTACCATTAACTTAAATATGGTGTAAGTCACTCATACACCCAAGTTTGCATGTATTATCTAGCATGATACAATCATGTACACAAACATATATCATATATACATTATGCACATCAAGTGAGAAAAAGTTATCTTAAGTGAACCAATACTAGTTAATGTAAAGTAACATATCAAATATATAATTATAAATTAAAACATTAAATCAACACTTGATTTAATGATCCGGTCATATCTCATATAACCTACTAATATCTAGTGTATCAATATATCGAATCAACACTTGATTCGGTAACCCGGCTATATCGCATATAACCGACCGATGATACAAATCGCGAGAATAGAATATAGTATCACATACTCGTATTATTCTTGGTCCTGCGCATATCTCATATGTGCTCCTATTTCGTTTCGCCTGAGCCAGGAAACCTCTGTGTAGGACTTTAAAGACTCGTCAATACGCCGTCAGTAGGTGGTGATCATATCAAACACCCACAAGCCGCAAGCGGTCTGCTAAACGTAACGGCCATGCTCGTATTGAGCGATCAGAAGATCAACGAGCAATCCTGCTCAAACTCCTGCGAATCCGATCAGTAACACTTACTGTACAGTCCGGTCTGTTCGTCTGATATATCGCATATCTCGCCTAGGGGTGGTAAAATGTCAGACCCCAGTAGCTTGATAAGTCATGCCGATGTATGATCCATAACAGTGGTGAAACTACTGATAACATTTACCAGTAAATCACAGCAACCCTGGCTTGGGATTTCCGATTATGGCCAGTGGAGCATAGCGCAACATAAACCCCCAATACCGGGAGAGACGAATCCCTTCCTATCCCTCATTGCCTCCATGTGACTCGGGACTGTACCCAAAAACCACCTGCTTGCATGATTCAGTAGAGCCGTGGTAGGGCGGAGATCAAAGCACAGTGGGAGACACACAAGACTCTATGATGATCTCTGGTCGACAGACTAAGTTGTACCAGTGTCACCAGAGAACTGCCATCTGACGTGAGGTATAATACCATCTGGAAATTCTCGGCGAGTCCGTTCAGTGTACTCAGTCTCCACTGAGCACCTGTATACCATCTCTGATGTCGAACACCAATGGATATGAGAACATCCATCGCCTATCTCATGGGCCGAGAAGATATACGCTAGTCTACTATGGAATATCGATGCCTCGTCTTGATATTTCCATGACTAGGAACATTGATGTATGTACTCATGGACTACCCAGGCCCCACTAGTATGATCTGCATCATAATCCTGGAAGTCGAGTACACATCCTAAGGGCTTTATCAACATGTAACAGAGAGACAATAAATATACATGTTAAGATAAAGAGCAACCAGATAGCGTACTATCATGTCGAGAGAGAAAGTCCTCCTTATATATGTCCTAGCATCCACTACAATATACATCTCATGTACAGTAATGGCTTTTAGGGCATACATACAACTAACAATCTTCCACTTGCACTTGGACCATCATATAGCAGTGGTTATAGTATCTCATACTCAACCATCCCATAAAGTCTCTCTCTGGGAAAAGGCCTTTGTGAGTGGATCCGCCGTGTTGTCCTCTGAGTCTACTCTCCTAACATCGATCTCCCTGGAGATAAACTATCTCCAGGATCAGGTGATACTGCCTTGGAATATGTCTGGGTCACTTATGGGACCGGGGTACTTAGGCCAAAGCCACACCTCCATTGTCACACAATGTTAGGAACCTAGTTCATCTCATGAACGAATATACACCCAAACTTCCTCTTTGGTAGTATCTTTGATAGCGATGTCACCAGCCTTTATCATCTAGTTTGTCATGGTATCAAGCTTAGAACTCTTCCAACATACCATCCCTCCACTGAGTGTAAAGACAATGCCTGTGACTGACATTCATTCGTCCTTACCACCCTGAAAGTTATCCAGTGATTCTCCCCAGGATTGATTGATACCATCTTACTACACCTAGTGAGAATCCTAATATCCACTTTGATCTATCTCATAGATCCTAAACCCAGGATTTAGGAGGTATCACCTTGATCCTATATGGAGAATCAATGTGATAAAAGGAAATTGACCGAGCGTAGCATAGGAAACTCCTTTCCTATCAAGAGTATGTCATCCACGTATAATACGAGGATCACCACCATACTCCTTACCACCTTTTTGTTTATACAAGGTTCATCTACCATTTTGATGAAGTCGAACTCTTTGACTACCATATCAAAACAGACGTTTCAACTCCGCGATGCCTGCTTTAACTTTTAAAGCAACTTGCACACATTTTCGCTTCTCCCACTGTCTACGAAGCCCTCTGGCTGTGTACTTATAGACGTTCTCTTCTAAATCAGTATTTATAAAAACAGTCATGACACCCAACCGCCAGATATCGTAGTCATGGTATGTAGCAATGGCAAATAGGATCCGGATGGACTTAAGCATAGCTATTGGAGAAAAGGTTTCATCATAATCCAAGCCTGGTTAATGACGAGAACTTTTTGCAACAAGTCTAGCTTTGAAAGTCTCAACTTTTCTATCTACACCAAGTAATCTTCTCAAGATATACTTGCTCCCGATGGGGATTTAACCATTCAGATATAGCAACCAAAGTCCATACTTTGTTGGTCTACATGGATTCCATCTCAGATCGCTAAGCATCCAGCCATTCTTACAGAGTCCCCACTCATGATGGCCTGCTCGAAACTAGTTGGGTCATCATCTCATGATGCAATCCTCGCTCCCACAGTCACCGAGAAACCGAAGTATCTCTCAGGCGGATGAAGAACCCTACCAGATCGGCGGAGAGGATGAGGTTCGTTGGGGACTATTGAATCCTTCAGTTCTACCAAATCATCAGTTGTAGTTAGTATAGCTGGAACTCCTTCCAGTTTTACAGAACTGACATTGCCTCGATCTTGTCCGGATTTTGCTTTTAGACATAGGCCGGACAACCCCAAATCTTAACTCACTTATGAAATGGGCTCTTCCTATACCATATCACATATGGAGTGGTAGGCACTGATCTAATTGGAACCCAATTCAATAGGTATGCAGCTTCTCAAGTGCATAACTCCCAAAAAGGAAACAGGTAACTTAGTAGTACTCATCATAGAGCGCACCATATCATATAGGGTGCGATTGCTCCGCCCTGATATACCGTCGTGCTGTGGTGTATACGGAGGAGTAATGCTGAGAGAAAATCTCATTCTCCTTTAGAATAGTCCAGGATCTCCTTGCCCAAGTATTCTTCTCCCTGATCACATCAAAGGACATAATACATACACCTATATTGGTTCTCTATTTCTATCTTATATTCTTTGAAGTTCTCAAAATCTTCAGACATGTGTTTCAACAGGAACATGTGTCCGAATCATGAGAGATCATCAGTGAATGTAAGGAAGTATAAAGAACCAGTCCTGGCATTTGTAGACTGGGGACTTATATACATCATCATGTATCTGTCCTAAGAGTTTACTAACCCTTTCTCTTTTTCCAGTAAACGGAGCTGTGGTCATTTTATCTTTCTTACATGACTGGCAAGTTTCACAAGATGTAAATTCAAACTGATTTAAATATGCTTCTTAATGTAACTTAGCTAGTCGGGTCGCATTGATATGACTTAGTCTACAATGCCTCAAGAAAGATTCGTTCATTTCTGAACTCTTCCTCTTGTGTGTGTTCTATACGTTAAGAACTGTGGTTTGATTTAGAATGTATATGCTTTTAGATAACGTGCCTTAAACCGATCAACTCTTGATACAGGAAATGTTCAAAACATTATCCAACAATACAAAATTATATCCTTCTTTAGTAAAAAAAGAGACTGATATGATATTGTATATCAGGTTCGGTATCTAATAACATTCGTTCAGAATCAATGTATTTAGTAATATAGGGTGATAACTGCCAACACCTTGGCTGCAACAATTGCACCGTTTTCAACTCTTGAAATTTATCACCTGTTCTCGGTTCTCTACCTATCTGTAGCCTATGTAACAGATTACATATCTGGGATCCTGATCCGGTATTAAATACCTAGGACGTAGAGGATACTGAGAAACAATTCTATGTAATGAACATACCCAAAGAAGATGCATCATCATGCACTTTCTTCGTTTGGGCGGCATGGGAATTTTGGTATTCCCCCAATTCCTGCTCGGTCTTATAACAATTATAAGTTGGAGTGGGACCAACGTCCCCCAGCTTAGTACAACAAGCGGGTTCGGTCAATACATCCATATTATTATCTTGATTAAGGCGTGACATGGTCTCTACCTAAAGAGAGAGAGAGAAGAAAACACTCTGCGTGTGCTCTTGCAAGATTAGATTGGTTATATATTTTATCTAATCAGGATGGCTCCCACTGTTTTTATCAAATCTTCCATCAAACCTTAAAAGGAAAGAATAGCTGGGATTAATTACACCCAACAAATTTGCCAATCTTTCAGCCAGTCCAGTGTCGGTATTTTGAGTGTGGTTCCCCGTGCTTTCGCACCAACCTAATTAAAATAAACCTCATTTTCTCAGGGGCGTAACCCCGTTGACACCTTTCTAGACACCTACTTGATCAGCTAATTGTAAAGTGCAAAACTCTCCCAGGATTAACAATTACTCACAGTGGGTATCAGGATCCAACTATCATATAGAAGGTATGTAATCTCTTTGCAAATTTCAACACTTGAAACTCCCGATAATAGTTTTTACCCCTAGTACTTATGAACTTAAGTATGGTCAACAAATCATAAGCACTAGTCAAGCTCAACCCGTCATTTCGTGATTAATTAGTCCAACCCACATGACCCTTAACTAAGGTCAACAAAGTCACATGACTGTCCTAACTAATCGCATCATATGCTGTGTACGAAGACATCACATAGCTACCGTACACTGTGCCTTAACTAAGGCCAACAAACACAGCACGAATACTAAGTACTCTACTTCCTAAAATGACGGAGGGTTACAGATGGTTTTAAAAAAACCTTTAACTCTTTGAACTTGATCTCGTTGCAGAATCAAATGGTTTTAAATGGAGTGTTTTTGAGGCTTTTGCTTGTTTCGCTAAAGAGGTCACTCCCGATGAAGGGATCTCGGCTCTTTCCTCGTGGAATGAGGTGTAGGATATTCACAATACCACTGTACAAAGCAAGAACTAGAAAAGCAATTAAAAGACAAACCGAGGGTTGTAGCATCTGCTAGTTATTGCTAAAGAGGTCACTCTCGGTGAAGGGATCTCGGCTCTTTCCTCGTCGAATGAGGTGTTCGATATTCTACAAGGAATACCGCTATGCAAAGCAAGAACTAGAGCTACCTTATTTTTGAAATTCGATTCCACAACACCTTTTAGGTTTATTTTCTTTCATTAATCTTATTAATGAATGTCCCATCATTTAGGTTACCTAAACATCACAGATAAACACAACGTACGCTTATGCCATCCGCATTCGCCTCGATGTCCCGTTATGCACCGTTAGGTTAGGTAACTAATGGCATAGCGGGGCAGGGCTAGCGCGGGTGTAAAACACAAGCAACGTCTATATAATATATCATATATACTATATATAGTATCTATCTCTACATATCAAATGATCACATCACAGATAACGCAACAGAAAACAACATATGAAATATTGTATGTACTAGGAGGTCCGTGTTTTATTTTGAGCCTGTATAAAACACGGATTCCACGTTCGTGATGAATAGCCAAACCCACACCCCTAGACCCTTACGAGAGCGGCAAGAAACCCTACCAATTTTAGAGTTAGGCGACCCGGACTCGACTCTTCGAGATGGTCTTCCACTGGACTCTAGAACCCGGTTGCTTGTGCTCTCCTCCTTAGGTCTTCCTAATGTGGAAAAGTAAATAATATACATCAACGGTGACATCTTCCTCAACCCGGAAGTGCCTTAATAAAAGAATATTACATACACGTTTTAACATGAATGAAAATGAAAAACACTCATCTCACATAAAAAAACTCGGCTATTCAAACACGACGATCCAATATAACATATCACAGCAACACATAACATCATATGTCATCAACGTAAGTAAATATGCGTATCCTAATTGTCGTTGACGTATAGCAACGAAACCGGCGATACACCACATATTACACTTACGGTCCCAGAAAAGAAAATGAAAATTACAACAGTTGGAATCCGCGACCACCTTAGACATCATAAACCCGTAATATCTCATATTGTGGATTACATGCCTAACAATATGAATTCCTTAGACATCGCATGCCTAAATATTATAAACCCCGCATTTTACTCTCAATATTGAAAACACTTTCCAATAATCAGTCGGGCAATTCAACAAGATTCCCGACATCCCGATCGAATGCTCTTCGGAAACTTTAGTAGACGGCCGCACCCCCCGATACCGACGACGAAGTGCTCTTAGGCGGAACACCACGGCCTCGAGCACCCGGACGGATGCTTTTTGGCAGCGGAGTTCTCCTACAGTCACTTGGTCGGGGTTTTGGGGCGCGGCTATCTAGTAATGTTACCCGGCGAGTATCCGAATACACAAGGTGATTGCAACGGACTTTTGATCGCATCAAAATCCCGTGGCAACCGATCAAATGAGACTAAATTGCTAGACTTATAAAATTCAAATGTTGTTGATTCCAAGTATTGTATCAAAATATATACTAGACTATGTTAAACGTTTCAAATGAATCAAGCAACACCCCATCACCCGTTGAGCTCAACACTTGAGCGAAGTTAAAGTACCAAAAACGTGCCACAATACCTATGATCCAGCCGTAGAAGGGTCAAACCAACGCCTCACCTATGACACCGCGGAACTATGGCGAACCCTAGGGTTCAAGCCGCGGTTCCGAGGGCATAGAATCGAGTTAAGGTTTTTGTTCTTCTAGAGGGTCCATATAGTTACTTGGACGACCATCGGATATAATTAACTTAGGAAAAATTCCAACACTTGGAAATTTCCGGGGGGGTCATGGGGTGCTGTTGAAGTTCGTTCGAATTGTTAAACATAGCCTAGGTTACCATCACAATGTTAAATTATACGACTACGAAACACTCCGTTTTGGTCCTATAGCAAAATTTGCATCACAGGAAAATTTAGACCAAGCAAACAATACCAAAACCCCCACAATCAACAGTATAGTGCACAGAAGAAATTTGGCACCCTAAGGATCCGAGGAGGCCGGCCAGGGGTGGATATCGGTTCATTTTCTAGGGAATGCTCCCAAATTTTTTCCTGTGCACTCTTAGTATCATATACATCACTCTGAAGTTGTTTGCAAAATTTTTACAGCCTCTAAAATTTCGACAGAGAGCAAAACTGCAGGGTTTTAGAAACTGTTTTACGGAGTTATTTCGGTTTCGTTTTAATCTAACAGCGTTTAAGTTTCTAGTTAGGCTCTAATACCATGTTGGGATTCCTTAGCACCTTGCCTAGGGTTTGCAAGAATCACACATGCCACAACAAGAATTTTAGGGAGTGCTGAGCAATCAAACTACGAATCGAACTAGAAAACTAGGGTAACAAAACTTGTAATCCATCATTACAAAGAGAAGTGAATGAAAATACAACCTTTGTAGATCCGGTCCTTCACTTCTAAAGCTCCATGTTGACATCCCTTCGCTGCGATCATCGTATTCCAGAACTTTAGAAAGGATTTCCCCGGAGAAATGAACAAGCTAGCTCGTTGACTTCGAGGCCGAAGATGATCTACTCGAGGTGACTCAAACTCAAGCTCCCTCTTCACTAGGTCAAGAACATTGGGAAGAGAACAACCTAAACTAAATGGCAAGTAGTAGAGGATGATGAAATAGGAAATGGGTTCACTTTAGATTTTGATTTCTCACTTTATTTCGTCACTTAGAAAAATTCTAGCAACCTTTTTCTTTTGGAAGTAGAAGAAGAAGAATAATAAAATGAAGTGAAGTGAATTATCATTTGCAGCCATGGGTGAGTTAGTTTTATCCACTAACCTTTGTAAAGACTAAACCATGGTTCAAGTTAATGGTTTAGTTAATAAATATCTTAAGTGAGACAAAGTTAGTGGACTTGGTCAATGGATGCTTCAAGCTTCATGAAGCTTCAAGCATGACAAAGTACTCACTAATTTTGAATTACAAAATAAATATAAAGCTTTACCATTAACTTAAATATGGTGTAAGCCACTCCTACGCCCAAGTTTGCATGTTTCATCAAGCATGATACTATCATGTACACAAACATATATCATATATACATTATGCACATCAAGTGAGAAAAAGTTATCTTAAGTGAACCAATACTAGTTAATGTAAAGTAAAATATCAAATATGTAATTATACATTAAATAATTAAATCAACAATTGATTTAATGATCCTGTCATATCTCATATAACCAACTAATATCTAGTGTATCAATATATCAAATCAACACTTGATTCGGTAACCCGACTATATCGCATATAACCGACCGATGATACAAATCGCGAGAATAGAATACAGTATCACATACTCGTATTATTTTCGGTCCCGCACATATCTCATATGTGCTCCTATTTCGTTTCTCCTGAGCCAGAAAACCTCTGTGTAGGACTCTAAAGACTCGTCAATACACCGGCAGTAGGTGGTGATCATATCAAACACCCACAAGCCACAAGCGGTCTGCTAAACGTAACGGCTACCCGGGTATTAAGTAATCAGAAGATCAACGAGCAAGCCAGCTCACACTCCTGCGAATCCGATCAGTAACACTTACCGCACACTCCGGTTTGTTCGTCTAATACGTCGCATATCTCGCCTAGGGGTGGTAAAATGTCAGACCCCAGTAGCTTGATAAGTCATGCCGATGTATGATCCATAACAGTGGTGAAACTACTGATAACATTTACCAGTAAATCACAGCAACCCTGGCTTGGGATTTCCGATTATGGCCAGTGGAGCATAGCGCAACATAAACCCCTAATACCGGGAGAGACGAATCCCTTCCTATCGCTCATTGCTTCCATGTGACTCGGGACTGTACCCCAAAACCACCTGTTTGCACGACTCGGTAGATCCGTGGTAGGGTGGAAATCAAAGCACAGTTGGAGACACACAAGTCTCTATGACGATCTCGGGTCGACAGACTAAGCTGTAACAGTGTCACCAGAGAACTGTCATCTAACGTGAGGTATAATACCATCTGGGAGTTCTCGGCGAGTCCGTTCAGTGTAATCAGTCTCCACTGAGCACCCGTATACCATCTCTGATGTCGAACACCAATGATATGAGAACATCTATTGCCTATCTCATGGGTCGAGAAGATATACGCTTGTGTACTCTGGAATATCGATGCCCCGTCTTGATATTCCCATGACTAGGAACATTGAAGGTTGTACTTATGGACTACCCAAGCCCCACTAGTATGATCCGCATCATAATCCTAAAAGTCGAGTACACATCCTAAGGGCTTTATCAACATGTAACAGAGAGACAGTAAGTATACATGTTAAGATAAAGAGCAACCAGATAGCGTACTATCAAGTCGAGCAAGAAAGTCCTTCCTATATATGTCCCAGCATCCACTACAATATACATCTCATGTACAATAATGGCCTCTAGGGCATATATACAACTAACACCCGCAACCAGAACGAAATCTGTCGCGGCGTCTAAATATTTGTCTCTGGGCTGATACACCTGTATAAGTCCTCCTCAGTTCCGGAACTTCCAAAGTCTCGGGAAGACGCTCCTCATCTAGTAGGGCTGCGTCCACTGCTGTTGTATACGTGACACAATGCTGTGTGCTGATAGCGAGGAATAACTGTGTAACAGAAGTGGCAACCTCATGTTGCTGCGCTCGACTGGCCTTAACCAATGATCCCATCATCTGGCGCAAATCCTACATATCTGCCTCTATCCTAGTGATACGATCTATCAAAGGCGGATCAATCTGCTCCTGTACAGCGAGCGTACCGTCCTGGTCAGTCCTCGTCCCAGACGAGCCCGCTCGAATCTCATCTCTGGCGGTAGCCCTCTGAGCTCTTGTGGTCTTCGGTGGCATAATGGCTCGTACAGGAAACAGGATAATAAAAATAGTGCAACAGAATCAAAGGATATATGGAATCGAAGAAGGAATTGCAAGAAATTATATCCTAAGGTCACTTAGGCAGAGTATCGTATCGTACGTATGCCGCGGAACATACACACGCTACATCACTCGGCTTAAGTTACCTACTCCATCTACCGAGGGTCATCCTATACTCAAAAAGATAAAACCTAACGCTCTGATACCAACTTTGTCACGACCCGAAAAGTACGGAACGTGACTGGCTCTTAAATTACAAAACGTCTCGAGGCGTACGTAATCTAAGTAAGCAAAAACCCAGAAATCAAAACCAAAAAGAGCAATAAAGTGAAGGAAAAAAATGATTGAAAGCGATTTTAATCAATTAAGTCACATCAAGCTTTTTAGAAGCAACATCATTTTCCGAAATTTTCAGCAGAGTCTCCTTTGTAAATACTGGCCCTAAACGGGTACAAAACAGCAATATATGTATAACATGAAATAAGGCATCCCCAAGTGGGAGCTAGCTCTTCACCCAAGGCGGAATCAAAATCACACACAATATAAATCATCACTGTGCAAAATAAGAATATAAAGGCTTAAGTAATAAAGCATCATGTCGGCTCAAGTGAGCTCGACCCCGAGATACAACATATAAATACACAAATCCCACTGTCTCATCTCTAGGTCACAATATAATAATACATGTGGTAAATATGGTAGATGGAGTACACTAGATACAATAATGATACAAGGTGGCAACAAAATAACCCCGCAACCTACCTACGAACAATGCTGGGAGTCAAAGCAAAAGGAGTAAGAGGGAAGGTGCGCCCGCCGCTACTGTACTGACGGGTAAGACCTGCAAAACACTGTGGCACGACGGGGGTGAGTTGCCAACTCGTGAGTAATAAGTAATATCTAATAAGGCTATCTTAAGCATGTACACAATGATGTCACAACATACATATACTAATATGATGCGATGTAATAATATATATGCAACATGAATGCAATAAATAACACAAGATATGAATATAATTAACATGGGAAATCTGTATTCTTATCTTATTATGCTTCTGTATTTTAGCTGTAGTTTCATCAATAAAATAAATATAAATCTGTGTCAAGCATCGACACCAAATATGAATATCTCAATCATCCAGGGCTCCGGCAATCCGGATCGGCCCAAAATATTTGATCTAGGGCTCCGGCATTTCGGACTGGCCCATATCATCATAACTCAAAACTACGTCGGTATCCTCCGGATATCCGCCGCGTCATAAATAACCGGTCAGCAGTGCTCCCCTTCCGGGCTCAACGCCATCATCTGCGACCATCTTGCCCGGGGTACCGCACCGGGTCCACTATGCACCCACAGACGGTTCCTCCTCTTCCTCGAATCGGGTGTATGATACCACTCAAGCACCGAGAAATCTCATGGTGGACGATATATATACATCATATCATGAGAAAATCGCAACATACATTTTTAAAATGGTAATACGTTTCTTAAATCCTTGCGGTTTCTCCAAATCCATAAATCTCAAAAATACAGAAATTCTCGAGAAGAATCATAATACATGAACATCTAGGAATTGATGAATGTCTATGATATCAACAATATACAATGCGATGCGGAACTAGAAACTATGTATGAACAATGATGCAATAAGATATGTGCAAATGACTAGCAATCCTACATTTCTATCCTGATGAATTAAATAAATCAAATGCAGGTTTATTAAACATAAATGGCGCAAGATCTAAGATTCCGATTTAACAAGTTATAAAGTGTTTATGGCATAGCAATTACCAAGGCGTGTGTGTCCGCATGAATAGTTCTCGTGCAACATAAACCAATGCTAATGGTGCGAGTGTCCTAGGAGGTGCTATGACAATATATATATATATATATATAATAGATGATGCAATGAAACGGGATGATTAACTAGGAGCTACGCATATAAGTGTAAGTACTAATCGAATTTCTAACTATCGGGCGTCTTGCGCTATCCAAACGATTTCCCCAGTAGATGTGTACATCTACTCACCGGAACACCTCCGCTAGTCAGATCCAATCACCGTCTTTCCTTTCCGCACCGCATCCGATATCTCCATGACTGGTCCTTGGATTATACAATGCAACACACATAAGGCTAATATCCTGCAAGAACGCGACATCAAAACCATACGAGAAAACTAGCGTCGCAAGCTAACGCGTGTGCACTCGAAACACCAAAACGTGTGTGCTAACGTCTGAAACCACCCCGACATGCTGTGATACACAGCAAAGACTAAATACAAACTCGTATCGTACGTGTCGCGCAAGTCTAAAAGTACTAAAAACAATGTACGTGGTCCCAGATTTTGATTCGAGTGGAAATAGGAAAAGTTGCATGTACCAAAGTCCTACAAAATATAGCAGACACCTACAGAAGAACCCCCGACACCCAGCTATACCCTCTGGCTGCAATTTGCGGCCATAACCATTAAATTTGCGGCCTTGGAGGGGAATTGGGGTCTCGTGCTTCGTGAGTGTGGTCCTAGCCTAGTAACTAAGCTCCAGTAATTACAACTTTTTCCTGAAGCATCAGGTTTGAAAGAAGATCACAAAACATACACAATTCTTAACTAAAACACTAATTAACACTAAATTAATACAATATGGTGTTTTAGTGTAATCTGGTGAAAAGATTTGGATTAAGCAACACTAACAACACTTAGTTAAGCTAATCAAGCCATAAAAACCTTAACTTGACCTAATCTCCACTTAAACCACATAATTTTCACAAAAACCCAATTAAACACTACTTTACGCTAAATAAACTACAAGTTTAGCAAAAAGTAATTTAGGGTAAGCTTTATACCTCAAGTTGTTCCAGTGATGGTTCAAACTTGCTAACCTTGCCTTCAAAGGCAAAGACTTGCCTCAAGAACCAACAAGGAGGTGATTTGGGGTGATTAACATGTGGTTTTGTGAAGAAATGAGTGATTTTTAATGGAGATGAGGCTTGAATGAATGAATAAGAAGACGAAATGAGGGGATGGGGCTGCTACTGCTGGAGCTGGGCTGCTGTTGGAAATGAGAGGGAAAGAGAGAGACCAAAAGTCAAACCCCCATGCCTTATTAAATACCCCCATGCCTCTCTTTTCATTTCATTTCTATTTTTCTTTATTTGTTTGGGTTTTGAAAAAGAAATGGAGAACCATAAGGACTAAAATGATGGGCATGCAACAATATTAACCTAGGATAAATTATAGGATTTGTGCATGCTAACTAAAATTTTGCTTAGAAAATAATAGTTAAGAAAATTGATAATTAAGTGAAAAATAAATTAAATGATAATTAATAAAACACAATTATATATAAAATTATATATTTTCACAATTAAAAAAATAGATTTATTCCAGTTTATGTGGAAATAGCTATTAACGATGTTTTATGAAAAACACACATTATCGCTAATTAAAGCAAAAATAGCCAAAACGAATTTTCAAGGCGTTACAGTCATTGTCACTCATAACATGTATCGTCGATGATGCCGAACTCTGGCCTACCGTGAAGGGTTTCCTACAGCACCACTACAAGGGTTTGGAGGCAACACACTTGCCATATTTCAAATTTATATGGTGCTAAAGAAACTTTCTTAAGGATCATGCTAGAAAATTTAGGGTAACATAACTTTAACATAAACACAAGTAGTAAAAGCTAGGGTTTTGAGAGTACAACCTTTGTAGCTCCCTACGCTAGACTCCTTGGCTACTTAATGGTTGGAAAAAGGTTCGCTTGAGATCCTCTAGGTCCACAACGATCCACCCGGAGTCCTCTTTATCCAAGCTTGAAGCTCCACTATATCAAAAGAAGAAATGGAAGCTAACACTCTACATTAATGGGCAAGACTAGTGTAGAATGGTGATGTGGTTTGTTTTCTCACTTCAAAATCCTAACTTGGTGACTCTTTTGCACACAAGAGAAAACTAGAAAGCAAGAGAGAAAGGAGGAAGACGATGATGACTTGTAAGGAGCTCAAGATAATGATAAGCTTAAGAAAAAAATGAGATATGAAAAAATATATATTTTTTCTTTCTCATTCTTAACCATAGTTATAAAATATCTAGATATTTAGTTTGGAACAAAAATGGCCATAGAAAATGAATCATGGTTATACCAAGGGGTTAGCGCATGAATAAAATAATAAACCATGATAACAATTTTTCATTTCCATTTTTCTTTTCCAAAAAATAATATCTATATATTGATATATATATGGTGTGAGTCTTATATTGCCACCATCCACTATATCAACAACCATGATAGAATTATGTATGCATGTATGTGTGCATGCACATCCTATGTGCATGAATGAGAATAAATGCATACATGCATGCATACAACAAAAAGACAAGAAAGGGTTTAAAGTGAGAAACTAATGGTCAATGATAAATCAACACTTGATTTAGCAATCCGGTCATATCGCATACGACCCAACCAAAAGCAAACCGCCCGATTAATATACGGTATCTCATACGCGTATTTTAACCGGGTCCACGCGCATATCCCATATGTGCACCACATCGTTTCGCCTGGACTAGGCAACTCCATTGTGCGACTCTAAGATTCGTCAATACGCCGGCAGTGGGTGATGATCATATCAAGCACCCCCAAGCTGCAAGCGGTCAGCTAAACGTAACGGCCACCCGGGTATTGAGCGATCATAAGAAAACTAGCGAACATGTCACAACTCTCGTCGAGCTAACCGGCAACACTACCGTACAGTCCGGTCTCTTCGTCAGATATGCTGCATATCGAGTCTAGGGATGGTAACGTCGACCCCAATAACTCAATAAGTCATGCCGATGAGTGGTCTATAACAGATCGAGAAACTACTGATAACACTTATCACTAAATCACAACAGCCCTGGCCAGGGACTTACCGATATAGCCAATCAAGCACAGCACAGCATCCACTCCCAATACCGGGAGAGACGAAACCCCTCCTATTTCTCATCGCCTTCGTGTGTCTCGGGACTGTACCCAACGACCACCTGTTTGCACGACTCAGTAAAGCCGTGGTAGGGTGGTAATCAAAGTACAGTGGGAGAACACACAAGACTCTATGACGATCTCTGGTCTACAGACTAACCTGCACCAGTGTCACCTGAGAACTGCTATCCGACGATAAATATAATTCCATATAGGAGTTCTCGGTGAGTCCGTCCAGTGTACCCAGTCACCACTGAGCACCCGTATACGATCTCGATGTCAAACATCGTTGAATGTGGGAACATCCATCGCCCATCATATGGGTCTAGTATCATATACGCTAGTCTACTCTTGTATATCGATGCCCCGTCTCGATACACCTGCGACTAGGGACATTCCAGGATATGCTTATAAACTACAGATGTCCCACTAGTATGATCTCTATCATAATCGCAGTAGTCAAGCCTATATCCTCAGGGCTTTATCAACATGTATGAATGAATAAAAGCATGATCAAATCAACATGTCGGATAAAGAAGAACCAAATAGCATACTATCATGTCGAGCAAGAATGTACACTGAATATATATATATATATATATATATATATATATATATATACATACATACATACATGTATAAATACATCCACTATCAAATAATGTCCTCTAGGGCATACATATATCCAACAATCTCCCACTTGCACTAATGCTTGTTATTGGCGTATCTCATACCCAACATCTCAAAGAGTCGCTCATGTTGCGGCTGAGGGAGGGCCTTGGTGAGTGGATCCACGGCGTTATTCTTTGTGTCTACTCTCCTAATCTCGATCTCGCGGCGATCTACAATCTCCCAGATCAAATGAAAGCGCATCAGGATTTTTCTAGACCGCAGATGGGACCTGGGCTCCTTGGCTAATGCCATAGCCCTATTATTATCACAATACAATGGTATTGGATCAATAATGGTTGGAACTACTCCTAGCTCCGAGAAGAACTTCCTCATCCAGACGGCTTCCTTGGCAGCATCATTCGCAGCAATGTACTCAGCCTCCATCGTAGAGTCTGCAACGGTATCCTGTTTGGAACTCTTCCAACTTACCGCCCCTCCATTGAGGGTAAATACAAACCCGGAGATAGATTTGCTGTCGTCCTTATCGCTCTGTAAGCTCGAATCGGTAAAGGCCTCCATTTGGAGATCTCCATTACCATACACCAAGAACAATTCTTTAGTCCTTCGCAAGTACTTAAGAATGTTCTTCACAGCTATCAAGTGATTCTCCCGTGGGTTGGATTGATACCTGCTTACAACACTAAGTGCATAAGCTATATCTGGGCGTGTACATAACATCGCATACATTATAGATCCTACTGCCGAAGCATAGGGTATAATGCTCATGCGAGCTCTCTCTTCATCGGTCTTTGGGCAAGAGTCCTTAGAGAGTGACCCCATGGCAAGCGGGTAAGGCACCCCGCTTGGAGTCTTCCATACTTAACCTTTTTAGGATGGTGTTGATGTACCTGGTTTGGGACAATCCCAATAACCTTTTGGATCTATCCCTATAGATCCTAATACCCAGAATGTATGTGGCATCACTCAGGTCCTTCATGGACAACCTTAGTGATAAGAAAGATTTGACCGACTGTAGCATATGAATATCATTTCCTATCAGAAGAATGTCATCCACGTACAATACGAGAAATGTGACAGCTCTCCCTACAACCTTCTTATAAACACAAGGTTCATCTGGATTTTTGATGAAATCAAACTCTTTGATAACATCATCGAAACAGATGTTCCAACTCCGTGATGCCTGCTTTAACCCATATATGGATTTAAGCAATCTACATGCTTTCCCGCTGCTCCCACTGTCAATGAAGCCCTCTGGCTGATCCATATAAACGCATTCTTCTAAATCTCCATTTAGAAATGCCGTTTTAACGTCCATCTCCCAGATTTCATAGTCGTAGTGAGCAACAATAGCAAGTAGGATCCGAATGGATTTAAGCATGGCTACGTGAGAAAAAATCTCTTCATAGTCCAAATCTGGTCTTTGACGAAAACCCTATGCCACAAGTCTTGCCTTATAGGTCTCTACCTGCCCATCTACACCAATCTTTCTTTTAAAGATCCATTTGCACCCCACAGGTTTTACCCCAGGGTGTACAACGTCCAAAGTCCATACTTTGTTGGTGTACATAGACTCCATTTCGGATCTCATGGCATCCAGCCACTTCACAGAGTCTCCACTCGTGATAGCTTGCTGAAAACTGGTAGGATCATCATCCTCCATGATGCAGTCTTCTCTGTCACCATCAATGAGGAAACCGTAGTACCTCTCCGGTGGACGAGAAGTCCTACCAGACCTACGGAGTGGCCGAGGTTCCTCTATTTCTGTTGCAACAGCCGGTTCAACCAAGTCGTCATTTGTAGTTTGTGTCTCTAGAACATCTTCTAGATCTACCACATTGCCATCAGTTTCATTTGTGAAAAACTCTTTTTCCACGAATGTGGCATACTGAGAAACAAACACCTTTTGTTCCTCCTTGTGGTAGAACAGATATCCATAAGAATTCCTTGGATATCCCACAAAGTTATACATGACCGACCGTGTCTCGAGTTTGTCCGGATTCTGCTTTTTAACATAGGCCGGACAACCCCAAATCTTAATTCTCTTAAGAGATGGTCTCTTCCCATGCCATATCTCATATGGCGTGGTACACACGGTTTTGGTTGGAATCTTGTTCAGTAGAAACGCTGCAGTCTCCAATGCATGCCCCCAAAATAAGACGGGTAACTCAACATCACTCATCATGGAACGGACCATATCTAATAGGGTCCGATTCCGTCATTCTGACACACCGTTGTGTTATGGTGTGTAAGGAGGAGTGAGCTGAGAGGGAATCCCATTCTCTTTTAGGAAGTTTGCAAATTCTGTACTGAGATACTCTCCATCTCGATCTGATCGAAGCATTTTGATACTCAAGCCGGTTTGTTTTTCTACTTCGAGTTTATATTCAGTGAATTTCTCGAAAGCTTCGGATTTGTGCTTAAATAAAAATACATGACCGAATCTTGAGAAATCATCATTGAATATAATGAAGTATGAAAAACTGCCTCTAGCCTGTGTAGACATTGGCCCACATACATCAATATGTATGAGGCCTAGGAGCTCAGTAGCTCTTTCTCCGTGTCCGGTAAATGGAGTGTTGGTCATTTTACCCTTGATACAAGACTGGCAAGTCGCATAAGATTTATATTTAAAAAGTTTTAAATATCCATCTTTGTGTAACTTGTTTAGTCTTGTTTCGTTAATATGACCAAGTCTACAGTGCCAAAGAAAAGCTTCATTTATTTCTGAAAGTTTTCTTTTATTAGTGCATTGTATGCTGAAAACTGTGTGTTGATTTAGGACGTATATCCCGTGATTAAGCGTACCATACCCAACCAACATTTGATTCAGGTGAATGTTCATAGCATTGTTCTGTAATACAAAATTATATCCTTCAATGTCTAACAAAGAAACAGTTATTATATTACAAAGCATACTAGGTACAAAATAACATCGGTTCAAAACCAATATACACCCAGACGGCAACCCCAAATGATACTCTCCCACTGCAACTGTATGTACATTGGAACCATTTCCAACACGGAGAGTATGGTCACCTATCTTCAAAACCTTGCTATTTCTCAGCCCCTGCATAGAATTGCAAATGTGAGAACCTGAACCGGTATCTAATACCCAGGAAGCAGAGTTTATTGAAAAACAGTTTTCTGTCACAAACACACCTGAAGCGGAAGCATCCCCGTGCTTCTTCTTGAGATTTAAGTACTCCGTGCAGTTACGTTTCCAATGTCCAGTTTTGTGGCAGTGATAACATTCCCCTTTCCCCGATTCTCCAGCTTTAGACTTGTTCTTCCCCTTAACCTTTTTAACTCCACCCCTAGGATTGGTGGGCTTCTTCTCCATCTTTCCCTTGGCCTTAGCCTTTGGGCGAGAAGAGTAAGATTGCTCAACACTCAAAACGGGAGTTTTCACTGATTTCAGTATGCTCTCTGCACTCCTTAACATATAAAGTGTAAGGTTTCTAGGCACACATAAGAGGTTCCACAAGGCATCAACCATGCCAAAATCAAATTTCACCATGTGCCAAAGAACCCTATTGCTAGATCGTTAACTAGAGGTAAGGCGAAATATGCAAGAAAACTACTTTTCTACTAAGTGAAAGAGACTACAACCTTTATAGATCCGGTCCTCCACTTCTCTAGCTCCGTGATGATGTCCCTCCGCTGCGATCATCGGATCCCGGACGCTAGCGATGGTTTCGTCGGAGAAATGATCTGGCTAGGTCGTTTACTTCGATGACGAAGATGATCTATATCGAGGCAACTCAAACTCAATCTCCATCTTCACTTGGTCATGAAACTTGTGAAGATAACACTCTCTACTACATGGCAAGTGGTAGAGGATGAAGAAATAGGAAGTGGGTTCACTTTGGAATTGGATTTCTCACTTGGATTCATCACTTGGAAATTTTCAAGAGAGCTTTCTTCTCTTCATGAAGAAGAAGAAGAAGAAAAGAAAATGATTAATGAATTATCTCAAAAAGAAAATCAAGTGATGTCTATCATTTAGCAACCATGGGAGAGTAAACTCATGTAGAGAGTAAACTAGAGTTTAGGCTAATGGTTGGGTTAAGGAAAAAAAACAAAATGGTTACTTTGTCAAACATGCATGAAGCATCAAGAAGCTCCTTGCATAAAGACAAAGAAAGCAACCATTCTATTTTACCAAAATAAATAAATAAATAAGGTAATGGAAACCCTAACCATAACTAAACATGGTGTATAGCATACACTCACCCAAGTTTGCATGTATCATGAAACAAGATACAAACTAGTGCACAAAAATATATCACATATACAACTTGTGCAAATCAAGTGAGAAAATCAATCTTAAGTGAACAAATACTAGTTAATGTAAAGTAATATATCAAATATATAATTATACATTAAATCATTAAATCAACACTTGATTTAATAATCCGGTCATATATTGCATATAACCGACTAATATCAAGTGTATCAATATATCGAATCAATATTTGATTCGGTAACCCGGCTATATCTTATATAACTGTCCGATGATACAAATCGCGAGAATAGAATACAGTATCACATACTGGTATTATTCTCAGTCCCGCACATATCTCATATGCGCTCCTATTTCGTTTCGCTTGAGCCAGGAAACCTCTGTATAGGACTCTAAAAACTCGTCAATACGCCGGCAGCAGGTGATGATCATATCAAACACCCACAAGCCGCAAGCGGTCTGCTAAACGTAACGACCACCCGGGTATTGAGCGATCAGAAGATCAACGAGCAAGCCTGCTCACACTCCTGTTAATCCAACCAGTAACACTTACCGTACAGTCCGGTCTGTTCGTCTGATATGTCGCATATCTCGCCTAGGGGTGGTAAAACGTCAGACCCCAGTAGCTTGATAAGTCATACCGATATAAGGTCCATAACAAGCCTGAAACTACTGATAACTCTTACCGGTACATCACAGCAACCCTGGCCAGGGATTTCCAGTTATGGCCAGTCGAGCATAGCGCAACATCAACCCCCAATACCGGGTGAGACGAATCCCTCCTATCGCTTATTGCCTCCATGTGAATCGGGACTGTACCCAAAAACCACCTGTTTGCATGACTCAGTAGAGCCGTGGTAGGGTGGAAATCAAAGCACAGTGGGAGACACACAAGACTCTATGACGATCTCGGGTCAACAGACAAAGCTGTACTAGTGTCACCAGAGAACTGCCATCTGACGTGAGGTATAATACCATCTGGGAGTTCTCGGCGAGTCCGTTCAGTGTACCCAGTCTCCACTTAGCACCCGCATACCATCTCTGATGTCAAACACCAATGGATATGGGATCATCCATCGCCCATCACATGGGTCGAGAAGATATACGCTAGTCTACTCTGGAATATCGATGCCCCGTCTCGATATTCCCACGACTAGGAACATTGAAGGATGTACTCATGGACTACCCAGGCCCCACTAGTATGACCTACATCATAGTCCTGGAAGTCGAGTACTCATCCTAAGGGCTTTATCAACATGTAACAGAGAGACAGAAAGTATACATGTTAAGATAAAGAGCAACCAGATAGCCTACTATCATGTCGAGCAAGAATGTCCTACCTATATATGTCCCAGCATCCACTACAATATACATCCAATGTACAGTAATGGCCTCTACGGCATACATAAAACTAACAATCTCCCACTTGCACTAGGGCCATCTGAAGCAGTGGTTGCAGTATCTAATACTCAACCATCCCATAAAAGTCTCTCTCTGGGAAAAAGCCTTTGTGAGTGGATCCGCTGTGTTGTCCTCTGAGTCTACTCTCCTAATCTCGATCACCCTGGAGATCAACTATCTCCATGATCAGGTGATACTGCCTAAGAATATGTCTGGGTCACAGATGGGATCGGGGTTCCTAGGCCAAAGCCACACTTCCATTGTCACACAATGGTAGGAACCTAGTTCATCTTATGAACCAATATACACCCAAACTTCCTCTTTGGTAGTATCTTTAATAGCGATGTTACCAGCCTTTATCGTCTAGTTTGCCACGGTATCTAGCTTGGAACTCTTCCAACATACCGTCCCTCCACTGAGGGTAAAGACATTGCCTGCGACTGACATTCAGTCGTCTTTATCACCCTGGAACCTTTCCAGTGATTCTCCCCAGGATCGATTGATACCATCTCACTAAACCTAGTGAGAACCCTAATATCCATTTAGATCTATCTCATAGATCCAAATCCCAGGATTTAGGAGGTATCACCTTTATCCTATTTGGAGAATCCATGTGATAAGAGGAGATTGACCGTTCGTAGTATAGGAAACTCTTTTCCTATCAAGAGTATGTTGTCCACGTACAATACGAGGATGAGCACCTTACTCTCTACCGTTTTGTATATACAAGGTTCATCTATTATTTTGATGAAGTCCAACACTTTGACTACCACATCAAAACAGACGTTCCAACTCCGCGATGCCTGCTTTATTCTGTAAAGCATCTTGAACACGTTTCCGCTGCTCCCACTGTTTACGAAGCCCTCTGGCTGTGTACTTATAGACGTTCTCTTCTAAATCAGTATTTAGAAAAGCAGTCATGACACCCAACCACCGGATATCGTAGTCATGGTATATAGCCGTGGCAAGTAGGATCCGGATGGACTTAAGCATAGCCACTAGAAAAGGTTTCATCATTATCCACGCCTAGTCGATGACGAAAACTTTTAACAAGTCTAGCATTGAAAGTCTCAACTTTTCCATCTACACCAAGTAATCTTCTCAAGATATACTTGCTCCTGATGGGGATTTAACCCTTCAGATATAGCATCTAAAGTCCATACTTTGTTGGTGTACATGGATTCCATCTCAGATTGCTAAGCATCCAGCCATCTTACAAAGTCCCTACTCTCGATGGCCTGCTCGAAACTAGTTGGGTCATCATCTCATGATGCAATCCTCGCTCCCACTGTCATCGAGAAACCAAAGTATCTCTCAGGCAGGTGAGGAACCCTGCTAGTTCGGTGGAGAGGCTGAGGTTTGTCGGGGACTGTAGAATCCTTTGGTCCTGTCAAATCAGCTGCAGTTTTGTATAGCTGGAACCTTTTCAGTTCTACAGAACTGACCTTGCCTCGATCTTGTCCGGATTTTGCTTTTGAAATAGGCCGGACAATCCCAAGGCTCTTCCCATACCATATCTTACATGGAGTGGTAGGCAGTGATCTGATTCGAACCTAATTCAAATAGGTATGCAGCTTCTCAACAGCATAACCCCTAAAAAGGAAATAGGCAACTCAGTAGTACTCATCATAGAGCGCACCATATCTAATATGGTGCGATTGCTCCGCCCTGATACACCGTTGTGCTGTGGTGTATTCAGAGGAGTAATACTAAGAGAGAATCTCATTCTCCTTTAGGATAGTCCAGGAATTCCATGCACAAGTATTCTCTTCCCTGATCTCATCATAGGACATAATACTTATACCCGTATTTTGGTTCTCTAATTCTAACTTATATTCTGTGAATATCTCAAAAGCTTCGGACTTATGTTTCAACAGGAACATATGGCTGAATCTTGAGAGATCATCAGAGAATGTAATAAAGTACAAAGAGCCGGTCCTGGCATGTGTAGATAGGGGACCTTACATACATCATCATGTATCAGTCCCAAGAGTTTACTAACTCTTTCTCTATTTCCAATAAAAGAGCTATGGTCATCTAATCTTTGTGACATGACTGGCAAGTTTCATAAGATGTAAATTCAAACTGATTTAAATATGCATCTAGAATGTAACTTAAGCTAGTCGGGTCGCATTGATATGACCTAGTCTACAATACCTTAAGAAGGAATCGTTCATATCTGAACTTTTCTTCTTGTGTGTGTTCCGTATATTAGGAACTGTAGTTTGATTTAGAACGTCAATGCTTTTAGATAACGTGCCTGAACTGATCAACTTTTGAAATGTTCAAAACAATGTTCAACAATACAAAATTATATCCTTCTTTAATAAATAAAGAGATTGATATGATTTTGTATATCAGGTTCGGTATCTAATAGCATTTGTTCAGAATCAATGTATTGGTAATACGGGGTGACAGTGACCAACAAACTTGGCTGCAACACTTGCACCGTTTTCTGTCTCATGAAACTTATCACCCGTTCTCAGTTCTCTGCCTTTCTGTAGCCCTATGTAACAGATTACATATCTGGGTTCCTGATCCGGTATCAAATACCCAGGACGCAGAGGATACTGAGAAACAGTTCTTTATAATGAACACACCCGAAGGAGATGCATCTCATGCACTTTCTTCGTTTGGGCGGCATGGGAATCCTGGTATTCCTCTATTTCCTGCTCTGTCTTATAACAATTATAAGTTGGAGCGGGACCAACGTTCCCCAGCTCAGTATAACAAGCGGGTTCAGTCAATACATCCATATTATTATCTTGATTAAGGCATGATATGGTCGCTATCTGGAGAGAGAGAGAAGAAAACACTCTGCGTGCGCTCTTGCAAGATTAGATTGGTTATTTATTTTATCTAATCAGGATGGCTCCCACTGTTTTTATCAAATCTTCCTTCAAACCTTAAAAGGAAAGACTAGCCGGGATTAATTACACTCTACAAGTTCGCCAATCTTTCAGCCAGGCCAGTGTCGGTAGTCTGAGGGAGGTTCCCCGTGCTTTCGCACGGACCTTATTAAAGTAAACCACATTTTCCCAGAGGCGTAACCCCGTTGACACCTTTCTAGACACCTACTTGATCGGCTAATTGCAAAGTACAAAACTCTCCCAGGAGTAACAATTACTCGTAGTGGGTATCAGGATCCAACTATCATATAGAAGGTATGCAATCTCATTGCAAATTTCAACACTTGAAACTCCCGATAGTGGTTTTTACCACTAGCACTTATGACCTTAACTATGGTCAACAAATCATAAGTACTAGTCAAGTTCTACCCGTCATTTCGTGATTAATTAGACCCACCCACATGACCCTTAACTAAGGTCAACAAAGTCACGCGACTGTCCTAACTAATCGCATCATATGCGGTGTAGCAAGACATCACTTAGCTACCGTACACTGTGCCTTGACTATGGTCAACAAACACAGCACGAATACTAAGTACTCTACTTCCTAAAATGACGGAGGGTTGCGGATGGTTTTTAAGAAAACCTTTAACGCTTTGAACTTGATCTCGTTGCGGAATCAAATGGTTTTTAATTGGAGTGTTTTTGAGGCTTTTCTAGTTTTGCTAAAGGGGTCACTCCCGGTGAAGGGATCGTCGGCCCTTTCCTCATCGATTAAGGTGCAGGATATATCATATATACCGCTGTGCAAAGCAAAAACTATAGAAGAAATCAAAAGTCAAACCGAGGGTTGTAGCATCTGCCAGTTATTGCTAAAGGAGTCACTCCCGGTGAAGGGATCTCGGTCCTTTCCTTATCGAATAAGGTGCAGGATGTTCTACAAGGAACACCGCGATGCAAGGCAAGAACTGTAGCTGCCTCTTTTTATTTTTGAAATTCGATTCCACAACATCTTTTAGGTTTATTTTCTTTCATTAATCACATTAATGAATATCCCATCATTTAAGTCCACCTAAACATCACAGATAAATATAACGTACACTTATGCCATCCGCATTCGCCTCGATGTCTCGTCTGCACCGTTAGGTTAGGTAACTAATGCCAGAGCGAGGCAAGGCTAGCGCGGGTGTAAAACATAAGCAACGTCTATATAATATATCATATATACTATATACAATATCTATCTGAACATATCACATGATCACATCACAGATAACGCAGCAGAAAATATCATATGAAATATTGGATATACTAGGACGTCCGTGTTTTATTTTGAGCCTAAATAAAACACAAATTCCACGGTTGTGATGAATAGCCAATCCTACACCCCTAAACCCCTACGAGAGCGGCAAGCAACCCTACCAATTGTAGGGTTAGGAGACCCGGACTCGACTCCTCGAGATGGTCTCCCACTGGACCCTAAAACCCGGTTACTTGTGCTCCCCTCCTTAGGTCTATCCTAATGCGGAAAAGTAAATAATATACATCAACGGTGACATCTTCCGCAACCTGGAAGTGCCCCAATAAAAGAATATTACATACAAGTTTTTATATGAATGAAAATGAAAAACACTCGTCTCACATAAAAACCCCCGGCTATTCAAACACGACGATCCAATATAACATATCCAGCAACACATAACATCACATGTCATCAACGTAAGTAAATATGCGCATCCCAATTGTCGTTGACATATAGCAACGAAACCGGCTATATCACATATTACACTTACGGTCACAGAAAAGAAAATGTAAAACTACAACAGTTGGAATCCGCAAACTCTTTAGACATCGCATGCATAACCAAATGAATTCCTTAGACATCGCATGCCTAACAATTATAAACCCCGCATTTTAGTCTCATTATCAAAAACACTTTTCAATATCAAGTCGAGCAATTCAGGGAGATTCCCGACATCCAAAACGAACGCTCGTCGCAAACTTTAGTAGATGGCCACACCCCCGATACCGTCGACGAAGTGCACCAAGGCGGAACACCGCTGCCGCGAGCACCCGAACGGTTGCTTTTTGGCGACGGGGTTTTCCTACAGTCACTTGGTCGAGGCTAAGGGGTGTAGCTGTCTATTAAGTTTATCCGGCGAGTATCCGCGTACGCTACGTGATTGCGACGGAATTTTGATCGCATCAAAATTCCGTGGCAACCGATCAAGTGAGACTAAAGTGCTATGTTTATAACATTCATATTAGTTATCTCATAATTACTTGTGAATTCCAAATATTGTATCACATTCTAGATAAATGGAAAATGTTAAACTTTTCGATCGAACAATCAAACACCCAAGTTTTCCCGATACAGCTCACTTCATGCCACAGTACCAACGGTCCAGCCGTAGAAGGGTCAAGCCAACGCCTCATATGTGGCACGCCGTACTGCCCCAAACCCTAAGATTCAAAGGGCAGTTCAAGATGGTCACATAATCGAGTTAAGTTTTGTTGTCTTCTAGAGGGTCCATCGCGTTACTTGCACTACTCAGAACGTCATTAAACTACGGAAAAATCCAACAATTGGAAATTTCCCGGCAGGGGAAAAAGTGGGTCCTTATATCCGGTCGAACTTTTTAACATATTCTAAATTATCCGGAAAAACACATAGACAAAATTAGACAATCCGATCGAATCATCGAGTCCCCAAAATAACCCAGAAAAACTCAACTGTTGAGTATCAATTAAAAATTCCCATAAAATACAGCATGTACAGAAAGAAATTACTGTGCAAAAAGTAAAGGATTACGTCATCATATGGCTGCGGAACCGCCGTAGAAGCCAAGCTGTAGGTCTTAAAACTTCCTGCTGAATTTTTTAAGCATTTTTAATCTGGAAAAATCCACAGTTTCAAAAATTGTACAGAGAAGGGTTATTTTTAGGGTTTCGGGGTTCGATCGGGTTTCTAACATCGTCTACTCATCGCCTAAAGCTCTAGCTAGGCTCTGATACCACTGTAGAGTTTCTAGGCACACTCAAGAGGTTCCACAAGGCATCAACCATGCCAAAATCAAATTTTTCCATGTGCCAAAGAACCATATTGCTAGATCGTTAACTAGAGGTAAGGCGAAATATGCAAGCAAACTACTTTGCAACTAAGTGAAAGAGACTATAACCTTTGTAGATCCGGTCCTCCACTTCTCTAGCTCCGTGATGATGTCCCTCCGCTGCGATCATCGGATCCCGGACTCTAGCGATGGTTTCGTCGGAGAAATGATCGGGCTAGGTCGTTGACTTCGATGCCGAAGATGATCTACGTCGAGGCAACTCAAACTCAAGCTCCATCTTCACTTGGTCATGAAACTTATGAAGATAACACTCTCTACTACATGGCAAGTGGTAGAGGATGAAGAAATAGGAAGTTGGTTCACTTTGGAATTGGATTTCTCACTTGAATTCATCACTTGGAAATTTTCAAGAGAGCTTTCTTCTCTTCATGAAGAAGAAGAAGAAGAAAAGAAAATGAATAAGGAATTATCTCAAAAAGAAAATCAAGTGATGTCTATCATTTAGCAACTATAGGTGAGTAAACTCATGTAGAGAGTAAACTATGGTTTAGGCTAATGGTTGGGTTAAGGAATAAAAACAAAATGGTTGCTTTGTCAAAGATGCATGAAGCATCAAGAAGCTTCTTGCATAAAGACAAAGAAAGCAACCATTCTATTTTACCAAAATAAATAAATAAATAAATAAGGTAATGGAAACCCTAACCATTAACTAAACATGGTGTATAGCATACACTCACCCAAGTTTGCATGTATCATCAAACATGATACAAACTAATACACAAAAATATATCACATATACAACTTGTGCAAATCAAGTGAGAAAATCAATCTTAAGTGAAAAAATACTAGTTAATGTAAAGTAATATATCAAATATATAATTATACATTAAATCATTAAATCAACACTTGATTTAATGATCCGGTCATATTGCATATAACCGACTAATATCAAGTGTATCAATATATCGAATCAACATTTGATTCGGTAACCCGGCTATATCTTATATAACCGTCCGATGATACAAATCGCGAGAATAGAATACAGTATCACATACTGGTATTATTCTCGGTCCCGCACATATCTCATATGCGCTCCTATTTCGTTTCGCTTGAGCCAGGAAACCTCTGTGTAGGACTCTAAAGACTCGTCAATACGCCGGCAACAGGTGATGATCATATCAAACACCCACAAGCCGCAAGCGGTGTGCTAAACGTAACGGCCACCTGGGTATTGAGCGATCAGAAGATCAACGAGCAAGCCCGCTCACACTCCTGTGAATCCAACCAGTAACACTTACCGTACAGTCCGGTCTGTTCGTCTGATATGTCGCATATCTCGCCTAGGGGTGGTAAAATGTCAAACCCCAGTAGCTTGATAAGTCATGCCAATATAAGGTCCATAACAAGCGTGAAACTACTAATAACTCTTACCAGTACATCACAGCAACCCTGGCCAGGGATTTCCAGTTATGGCCAGTCGAGCATAGCGCAACATCAACCCCCAATACTGGGAGAGACGAATCCCCTCCTATCGCTCATTGCCTCCATGTGAATCGGGAATGTACCCAAAAACCACCTGTTTGCATGACTCAGTAGAGCCGTTGTAGGGTGGAAATCAAAGCACAGTAGGAGATACACAAGACACTATGACGATTTCGGGTCAACAGACTAAGGTGTACCAGTGTCACCAGAGAACTGCCATATGACGTGAGGTATAATACCATCTGGGAGTTCTCGGCAAATCCGTTTAGTGTACCCAGTCTCCACTGAGCACCCGCATACCATCTCTGATGTCAAACACCAATGGATATAGGATCATCCATCGCCTATCACATGGGTCGAAAAGATATACGCTAGTCTACTCTGGAATATCGATGCCCCGTCTCGATATTCCCACGACTAGGAATATTGAAGGATGTACTCATGGACTACCCAGGCCCCACTAGTATGATCTACATCATAGTCCAGGAAGTCGAGTACTCATCCTAAGGGCTTTATCAACATGTAACAGAGGGACAAAAAGTATACATGTTAAGATAAAGAGCAACCAGATAGCGTACTATCATGTCGAGCAAGAAAGTCCTACCTATATATGTCCCAGCATCCACTACAATATACATCCAATGTACAGTAATGGCCTCTAGGGCATACATATAACTAACATTAAGGAGTTCAGGTAGTTCCTTCTCCATGTTGTGCATGTTGAAGTTAACTATAAATTGAGCAAAGGTGGAGGGGAGAGACTGCAGAATAATATCCATATATTGTTCATTGTCCATCGTCCATCCAAGGTCCTCAAGCTCTTCTATAAGAGCTATCACCTTCAGAACATGGTCTCCTACTGGTGTGCCAGGGGCCATTCGCATCTGAAACAATTTTCTTGATACTTCGTATCGTAATATGCGGGATTGCTCTCCATACAACTCATTTGTATGGAGGAATATGGCGTGAACGTCCATATTCTCGTGCTGCTTTTGATGTATGTTACCCATCGATGCAAGCACGAGGAATTTGGCCATGGCACAGTCAGCGTCCCATGTCTTGCGGACTTCAATATCCGCAACTGAGGATTTTGGACCTGGGACGGGCGGGGCTGGAGCCATGAGGACATATGATACCTTATCATAAGTCAAGGCAATGTTAAGATTTCTCAGCCAGTCTTTATAATTGGTCCCATTCAATTTATTTTATCTAGTAGAAGCTTGAGTCCTGTCATTGGTATCTACCATTAAGATAGAGAAAAGAATAAACTCAGCGAAAGCTCTTGCAAAGATCAGATTGGTTATTATCATATCTAATCTATGTCTCCCACGGCTTTGATCAAGTTTTTCTTTCAAACCTTAAAAAGAAAACTAGCCAGGATTAATTACAGTCTTCAACTTCGCCAACCGTTCAGCCAGGCCAGTGTCGGTACTTGAGGGAGGTTCCCCGTGCTTTCGCACGGACCTAATTAAAGTAAACCTCGTCTTCCCAGAGGCGTAGCCTCGTTAACACCTTCTAGACACCTAATGGGTTAGATAATTGTAAACTGCAAAACTCTCCTGGAAGCAACTATTGCCCACAGTAGGATCGGGATCCAACCATCATATGGAATGTATACAATCTAATTGCAAATTTCAACTATTGAAATTCCCGATGTGGTTTTTACCCCTAGTACCTATGACCTTAACTATGGTCAACAAATCATAAGTACTAGTCAAGTTCTACCCGTCATTTCTTGATTAATTAGACCCACTCACATGACCCTTAACTATGGTCAACAAAGTCGCATGAATGTCCTAATTAATCTGCATCATATGCTATGTAGGAAGACATCACTTAGCTACCGTACACTACGCCTTAACTATAGTCAACAAACATAGCACGAATACTAAGTACTCTACTTCCTAAAATGACGAAGGGTTGCAGATGATTTTTAAGAAAATCTTTAACGCTTTGAACTTGATATCGTCGTAGAATCAAATGGTTTTCAAAAGGAGTTGCTTGAGCTCCGCAGTTTTGAAATGTAGCTTTTTCATAAAGAGCCGAGCGGTTTTCAAATCCGATTCTACAACATCTTTTTAGGTTTATTTTCTTTACATTAATCATATTAATGTAGCCCCATCATTTAAGTCCTTAAGCCAATCACAGAAAAGAAACGAAAATACAACGTACCCTTATTCCATCCGCATTCGCCGCAATGTTCCGTTAGGCACCGTTAGGTTACTTAACTAACGGCATACCGGGACGGGACTAGCGCGGGTGTAAAACATAAGCAACGTCTACTATATATCTCATATATAATATATCATTCGTCTCAAATGTCACATCACAGTATACAGGTAGCAGAAACACAGATATGATAATATAGGATATACTAGGATGTCCGTATTTAGTATTTAGCCAATAATAGAAAATACGGATTCCACAGTCGCGATGAATAGCCAAGCCCACACCACTAGACCCCTACGAGAGCGGCAAGCAACCCTACCAATTCTGGAATTTAGGAGACCCGGTCTCGACTCCTCGAGATGGCCTTGCACTGAACCCCAAAACCCGGTCACTTGTGCTCCCCTCCTTGGGTCTATCCTAATGCGGAAAAGTAAATAATATACAACACTGGTGACATCAACCTCAACCCGGAAATGCCCCAAATAAAAGAATATTACATTACATTTGGATTTTACATGAATGAAAAGAAAACTCTCATCTCACATAAAAAAAACCCGGCTATTCAATCACGACAATCCTACATGTCAAATCTCAGTAACACATAATATCATATATCATCAACATAAGTAAGTATGCGTACCCCGATTGTCGTTGATGTATAGCAACGAAACTGGTGATATGCGACAAACTACACTTACGGTCATAGAAAAAAAAAGTATAAAACTACAACATTTGGAATCCATAATAAATTTAGACATCGCAAATCCGAAATATCGCATACTTCGCATTTCATGCCTAACTATATGAATTCCACATATTGTATCTCATTCCAGATAAATAGACAGTATTAAACTTTCCGATCGAATAATCGAATACCCAAGATTTCCTAAATAGCTCAACACTTGAGCGGAGTTCAAAAATCGTAGAATGTGTCACAGTAGCTGTGGTACAGCCGTAGAAGGATCAAGCCAACGCCTCACATGTGGCACGCCGTACTGCTCCAAACCCTAAGGTTTAGAGGTAGTTCAGATGGTCACATAATCGAGTTAAGGTTTGTGTTCTTCTAAAGGGTCCACCACATTACTTGCACGTATTTCCGAAAGATTCAAATTCGAGAAAAATTCAACACTTGAAAGTTTTTCGTGCCGGGAAAAAGTAAGTTAATGATATCCGTTCGAACTTTTTAATACTTTCTAAATTACCCGAAAACAGCACGAAATTAAATTTTCCGATCGAATAAACGAATCCAAAATAATCCCCAGAACACTCAACACTTGAGTCAAATTAAAAATACCCAAAAATTTGTACAAGCAGCTACTAACATTACTGTACAAAATCGATGCCATAAAGCTTCTATACGGCCGCGGATCCGCGGCCCAAGCAAGGTTTGGCCGCGGTTCCGCGGCGATATGTACGGATCATGGTGTCGTTTTTTACAGTTATGCTTATATTTCCTTGCTGAATTTTTTACGTATTTTTAATTCAGGAAAAAACACAGTTTTAAAAAATGTCAAAAGAAGGGTCTAATTCCGTATTTCGTGGTTCGATCGGAGTTTTAACTTCGCCTAAACGTCGCATAAAGCTCTAGCCTGGCTCTGATACCATGAAGGGTTTCCTACAGCACCACTACAAGGGTTTGGAGGCAACACACATGCCATATTTCAAATTTATATGGTGCTAAAGAAACTTTCTTAAGGATCATGCTAGAAAATTTAGGGTAACATAACTTTAACATAAACATAAGTAGTAAAAGATAGGGTTTTGAGAATACAACCTTTGTAGCTCTCTACGCTAGACTCCTCGGCTACTTGAGGGTTGGAAAATGGTTCGCTTGAGATCCTCTAGGTCCACGACGATCCACCCGGAGTCCTCTTTGTCCAAACTTGAAGCTCCAGTAGATCAAGAGAAGAAATGGAAGCTAACACTCTACACTAATGGGCAAGACTAGTATAGAATGGTGATTTGTTTTGTTTTCTCACTTCAAAATCCTAACTTGGTGAGTCTTTTGCTCACAAGAGAAAACTAAAGAGCAAGAGAGAAAGGAGGAAGAAGATGACGGCTTGTAAAGAGCTCAAGATAATGATAAGATTAAGAAAAAAATGAGAAATGAATATATATATATTTTCTTTCTCATTCTTAACCATAGTTATAAAATATCTAGATATTTAGTTTGGAACAAAAATGGCCATAGAAAATGAATCATGGTTACACCAAGGGGTTAGTGCATGAATAAAATAATAAACCATGATAACAATTTTCCATTTCCATTTTTCTTTTCCAAAAAATAATATCTATATATTTATATATATATGGTGTGAGTCTTATTTTGCCACCATCCACTATATCAACAACCATGATAGAATTATGTATGCATATATGTGTGCATGCACATCCTGTGTGCATGAATGAGAATAAATGCATACATGCATGCATACAACAAAAAGACAAGAAAGGGTTTAAAGTGAGAAACTAATAGTCAATGATAAATCAACACTTGATTTAGCAATCCGGTCATATCGCATACGACCCGACCAAAAGCAAACCTCCCGATTAAAATACGGTATCTCATACGCGTATTTTAATCGGGTCCACGCGCATATCTAATATGCGCACCACATCGTTTCGTCTGGACTAGGAAACTCCATTGTGGGACTCTAAGACTCGTCAATATGCCGGCAGTGGGTGATGATCATATCAAGCACCCTCAAGCCGCAAGCGGTCAGCTAAACGTAACGGCCACCCGGGTATTGAGCGATCAGAAGAAAACAAACGAACATGTCACAACTCCCGTCGAGCCAACGGCAACACTACCGTACAGTCCGGTCTCTTCGTCAGATATGCTGCATATCGAGTCTAGGGATGGTAACGTCGACCCCAATAACTCAATAAGTCATGCCGATGAATGGTCTATAGCAGATCGAGAAACTACTGATAACACTTATCAGTAAATCTCAACAGCCCTGGCCAGGGACTTACTGATATAGCCAATCGAGCACAGCACAGCATCCACTCCTAATATCGGGAGAGAAGAAACCCCTCCTATCGCTCATCGCCTTCGTGTGTCTCGGGACTGTACCCAACGGCCACCTGTTTGCACGACTCAGTAGAGCCGTGGTAGGGTGGTAATCAAAGTACAGTGGGAGAACACACAAGACTCTATGACGATCTCGGGTCTACAGACTAACCTGCACTAGTGTCACCTGAGAACTGCTATCCGACGATAGATATAATTCCATATAGGAGTCCTCGGTGAGTCCGCCCAGTGTACCCAATCACCACTGAGCACCCGTATACGATCTCAATGTCAAACATCGATGAATGTGGGAATATCCTTCGCCCATCATATGGGTCTAGTATCATATACGCTAGTCTACTCTGGTATATCGATGCCCCGTCTCGATACACCTGCGACTAGGGACATTCCAGGATATGCTTATAAACTACAGATGTCCCACTAGTATGATCTCTATCATAATCACAGTAGTCATGCCTATATCCCCAGGCTTTATCAACATGTATGAATGAATAAAAGCATGATCAAATCAATATGTCAGATAAAGAAGAACCAGATAGCATACTATCATGTCGAGCAAGAATGTATACTGAATATATATATATATATACATGTATAAATACATCCACTATCATATAATGGCCTCTAGGGCATACATATATCCAACATACCGGGTGTGCGTAGTACGACTGATCCTGGGTCCAAGTCTTCTCATTTAATATTTCCAGAAAGATCTTGTCGGGGTCTCTCCAAATCTTGTTTCTGCTGAACTGCCCGGAAGTCATCACACTTTACTAAATCTGTTTCTTATTCCGGAACGGTTGCATACTCATCACGACTCCTTCTGGAAGATATATCCATATACAACACCTCTGCATGCGTATCACATATCAGCGGAGTGGAACGTCATCTCATCAAAATCTCGTACGAACCTCTTACTTCACCTTTTTCTAATGTCGACTGATTCGGACTCGTCTCTTCGTGGCTGCATGGACTGCCCTCCAACGGCTATACTCATATATGGAGTCTCCTAAGCAATGTATCTCATCACATGATATCTGAACGACGTCGAACTTTTCGATCGATTTGTCAAAGTCCCATAATTCCCCGAGGGCTCAACTCTTGAGTACAGTTTAATAATATCCAGTACATGCCACAGTACCTGTGGACCAGCCTTAGAAGGGAAAACCCAAGCCTCATTAATGGCACCGCGTAACTGCTACAAACCTTAAGGTTTCAAAGCGTTCTCATGGTTATTATATCGAGTTAGGGTTTCATTCTTCTGGAGGGTCTATAGAATTACTTGCATGTTTTTCCGAACACTTTAAACTTGGAAAAATGGGTTTCTGACCTTCGATCGTTTCTATTGACTCTCAACGTACCTGCGTGAAGTCTTTTCAAGATGGAATCAATCAATCTGATGACCTCGCATCGGGGTGTGCAAACGAACCACATGTCATAGTCATTCATCCAAGAGTGACTAGCGATCTTCTATCATATCTCTAAGTATAACCTCATACTGCAATAGCTTCAATTATCTGGGGCGATATCTTGTCATTCACAGCAACAACCGGCGTATTCGTCCGCACGCTAAACAGTGCCTCAATCCTCTGGAATAGACGACACAATAACGGTCATCAAATTCTGGCTGGCCTCTAGCACTGGCCAAATCCTCTGGTGCCGATCTGCACATTCGAGAAATTTGTAAAAACAATCCATCAAACGCTCATGGAATGAAAACACAATAAAACGATACATCTATGCAATCATGTGTCGCCGGAATTACGCCCTGGTCAGTCCTCGTCCGTGACGAGCTCTTGCTGACCGCAACTCTAGCCGCAGCTCTCTCTATCTATGCAATCGTGGTAGAAAAAACCATAAACCGATATCGATGAGGATAGATCATTAATGAATAGAATACTGTGCAAAGAAATGTATATCCTAAGGTTTCTTAAGCGAAGTAGCGTATCGTGAGTATGCCGCGGAACATACACACAGTACGTCACTCTACTTAAGTCACCTACTCCATCAACCAAGGTCAACCTATACGACGAATGTTCGGGTCTAATACCCCCTCGACCAAGTCTAGGTTCCGTAAGGTCAAGCCTAGGTTCTGAATATATATATACGCCCTAGACTCCGCATAGTCAAACATAGACTCGAACCAAGGTTAAAACTGGCTCTGATACCAACTTTGTCATGACCCGAAATGGTACGTGACTGGCACATGAATCATATGAAGTCTATAGGAACCCATCTAATTCAAGTATGCCAAAATCCCAGAAATCTAAACCATTTAAAAGAAGAAAGTGAAGGAAAACTTGTTTAAAAGTTTGCGTATAAATCACTTTGAAAGTCGAAGTAAACATTTTTAAAACATCAAGTCTTTTCCGAAAATTTCGGCAGAGTCTCCTTTGTAAATACCGACCCCAAACAGGTACAACATGAATAATATACATAAATGATAAAAGGCATCTCAAAGCTGGAGCTAGCTCTTCACCAATTAGCGGTTATAACCACGCAAGCAATATAATATACAACACCGAAGGCCCAGGATCAAAACTCAAAAGGAAAACAAATATCATCAAGAAAACCATAATAATACAAGCGCGACTCTAAGGTCGAAAGAATATACACACTGGTCTTCTAAGTCTATAAAATTACAAGTCTGGTTGATGGAGTTACTAGATACAACTGAAATAAATAAATGTACAAAGGTTGTCGCGATACGAGTGAACCCACCTACCAAAGCAATCACCCTGAAAGAAGCAGTGCACCAGCAAAGTCGCCAAGAAAACCTGTACGTCGAAACCTGCAAGAAACTGTGGCAGAACGGGGGTGAGTTGCCAATGTTGGATATATGTATGCCCTAGAGGCCATTATATGATAGTGGATGTATTTATACATGTATATATATATATATTCAGTGTACATTCTTGCTCGACATGATAATATGCTATCTGGTTCTTCTTTATTTGACATGTTGACTTGATCATGCGTTTATTCATTTACACATTTTGCTAAAGCCCTGAGGATATTTGCTTGACTACTATGATTATGATGGAGATCATACTAGTGGGACGTTTGTAGTTCATAAGCATATCCTGAAATGTCCCTAGTCGTGGGTGTATCGAGATGGGGCATCGACGTACCAGAGTAGACTAGCGTATATGATACTAGACCCATATGATGGGCAATGGATGTTCCCACATCCATTGATGTTTGACATCGAGATTATATACGGGTGCTCAGTGGAGACTAGGTACACTGGACGGACTCACCGAGAACTCCTATATGGTATTATATCTATCGTCGGATAGCAATTCTCAGGTGACACTGGTACATGTATGTCTGTAGACCCGAGATCGTCATAGAGTTTGTGTGTTTTCCCACTGTACTTTGAATACAACCCTACCACGGCTCTACTGAGTCGTGCAAACAGGTGGCTTTTGGGTATAGTCTCGAGACACACGAAGACGATGAGCGATAGGAGGGGTTTCAACTCTCCCGGTATTGGGAGTTGATGCTGTTCTGTGCTCGATTGGCTATATCAGTAAGTCCCTGGCCAGGGCTGTTGAGATTTACTGATAAGTGTTATCAGTAGTTTATCGATCTATTATAGACCATTCTTCGACACGACATATTGAGTTATTGGGGTCGACGTTACCATCCCTAGACTCAATATGCAGCATATCACACGAAGAGACCGAACTGTACGGTAGTGTTGCCGGTTGGCTCGATGGGAGTTGTGACAAGTTCGCTTGTTTTCTTCTGATCGCTCAATACCCGGGTGGCCGTTACGTTTAGCTGACCTCTTGCGGCTTGGGGGTTCTTGATATGATCATCACCCACTGCCGGCGTATTGACGAGTCTTAGAGTCCCACAATGGAGTTACCTAGCCCAGGCTAAACGATGTGGTGCATATATGAGATATGCGCGGGGACCCGATTAAATCCGCGTATGTGATACCGTATATTAATCGGGCGGTTCGCTATTGGTCGGGTAGTATGTGATATGACCGGTTTGCTAAATCAAGTGTTGATTTAATATTGACCATTACCTTTTCACTTTTGACCCTTTTTTGTTTTTGTTGTATGCATGCATGTATGCACATGTTCTCATTGATGCACATATAGATGTGCATGCACTCATACATGCATACACAATTCTATCATGGTTGTTGATACATGAGATGGTGGCAATATAAGACTCACACCTTGTTGTATATATATGTTGATATTTATTTTTGGAAAAGAAAATGGAAATAGAAAATTTATCATGGTTGATTATTTTATTATTCCACTAGCCTTTGTGTTAACCATGGGTTATTTTCTATGGCCATTTTTGATCCAAAGAGAAATATCTAGATATTTATAAACTAGGGTTAAGAATTAGAATAAGGAAATATATATATATATATTTTCTATTCTCATTTTTATCCTTAACCTTATCATTATCTTGAGCTCTTTATTTTGCCATCTTCTTCTTCCTCACTCTCTTGCTCTCTAGGTTTTTGATAGTGAACAAAAGAGTGATCAAGTTAGGGTTTTGAAGTGAGAAAACAAACCACATCACCATTCTACACTACTCTTGCCCATTAGTTTAGAGTGTTGGCTTCTACTTCTTCTCTTGATCAACTGAAGCCTTGAGCTTGGACAAAAAGGACTCCGGATGGATCATCGTGGACTTGGTGGATCTCAAGCAAGCTTCTTTCAACCCTCAAGTGGCCAAGGAGTCTAGAGAAGGAAACTACAAAGGTTGTATTCTCTAAACCTAGCCATTACTTCTTGTGGATTGTGTACAAAGGTTTTGTTACCCTAGCTTTTCTAGTTTGATCCTTTGGATAGTTTCTTTAGCACCCTATAATTTTTTTTTAATATGGCATGTGTGATGCTACCAAACCCTAGTAGTGGTGCTAAGGTAACCCTTCATGGTATCAGAGCCTAACTAGAAACCTAGACGATGTTACGATAATCCGAAACTGAAAAACTCCGCAAAATACGGTTTTAGAAACCCTTGAAAACGCTCTCTGGAAAAATTTTAAAAAGTGGTCTAAAAATTATTTTAACAACTGCAGAGTGGCATTTATGATAATACAAGAATACAGGTGAAAGACGAGTGGGGGGGCTCGGATTTTGGCCGATCCCTTGGCCAGGAATTCCGGCGACGCCGGCCCAATGTGCTCCCCTCCTCCTCGTATTGCACCAGTGCTCTGTACATCTTGATCTGGGGTTTCTGGTATTGTTTGGGTAGTCCAGAATTGCATGTGATGTAAGTTTGGTAATGGACTCTTTGAGGAGTATTTCGTATTCGTATTTTTATAGCATTGTATTGGTAACTTTGGTGACGTTAAACAGGTCGAACTAATTATCAAACACTGGTATTTTCCAGGTTGAACGTACTCGATATATAATGCAGGTATTCCTATGGACCCTCTAGAAGAATGAAACCCTAACTTGAGATGTGACCACCAAACTGTGACTAAACCTTAGGGATTACCATAGTTAGTGGCCCTACAAATGAGGCTTGGTGATTGAAAAGAAATTCTTGATGTGTAGTAGAAAATTGTAAAGAAATCACAACCAAAAATTATTTGACCGCAATCAACTACGGTGTCAGATGTAGATTGTTAGTGAGTGCGGATCGTCCACAGGGAAAGTGTAATCGTTCGTCTTTTCGAATTTAGATGAGTCGAAACTTTAAAGAAAAGAAAACAAACAATTCATGATTTAAATTTTGTATTTCAAGAAAAAGAAAATATCTAGATCTAATAACAAGAAAAGATAGAATCAAGAATTTATAGTTTGTTGATTTTTCCAAACCAAATATCAAGAATCGAAATGAGGCTCGTAGGAATCGATCGGATCTATAGATGTGATGTAATCTTACAATTACGTATTCTTATCCTTCGATGAATTGATACTGGATCGATGATAATCGATGAGAATTAGAGACTTCTTGTGAAACTAGGGTTTCGTCTTATCTCTTGTTCTTTCATTGATACCATTCATATTCTAGCCTCTAGTAAATTCAAGAAACGATCGTAGATCCCTAATTTCGAGCGATCACAATCAAGAAAGTATCGCTACGAAACTAGGTCATCGATTCTTGAACTTGCTAGGGTTTACAAAACTCGTAGGACTTAAAAATAGTATTAAGATTTGTTACATCATCATTCTACAATCGTCTCGACTCCTTTACGAGCGGAGTTTTACTCAAACATCACAACAAGAACAACAATTACAAATTGAGATCTAATCATGATGCAAGATTAAAGAATTTCACCTTTTATTTATATCAACAATTTCATTACATTCGCTCAAGAACTACAAGAGGAAGAATTCGATCGTCAACTTGGCTTTGCTCGTCTCCGTGGATCGCGGATCGGCTTGGATCACTTGCCCGATTGAAGATCGGCTCGGCTCCTAAAAGGTTGAAGGCTTCTCACTTGATTTGGTACTCAAGATCTTGGATTTGGAGTGGAATTAGGGTTAGGGTTTCGCACAAGCCTTGTCACGAGACTTGTGGAAGAAAATGGTGTAGAATGAACCAATGGTTATTGATTAGCCTTTAACCCTAGATCTAGGTTCCTATTTATAGATAACTAACCCTAGATCTAGGATTTCAAATTCTAAGTTTCCCTCCAAAAGTTTGTTGAGGGAATTCAAATTTCCCTCCAAAAGTTAGTTAGGGGAGAAGCTTCTAGAGGTGATTAGTTAGGAGGGGGCTTCTAGAAGAGGATTAGTTTAGGAGCTTAATTAGGATTAGCCTTCCTAATCTTCTTTGCTGATCTGGCAGTAGCTTCTGGAGAATTATAGAATTTGACATATCACAATGATATGTGGGACCAGTGCTGAGAATTATGACCAAAAAGTGAACGGCTGACGTGGCAGAACCGCCGCGTTTCCGCGGCTCAAGCCATCTTCTGCCGCGGAAGCGTGGCTCTCTTGGAGCCTTGGGGCTTGTGCTCTCTGTGGTAGTTTTGGGCTCATTTTTGGGCCTTCTTTTGATATATAGAATTATCTAATTCCTTCTGCACTGCTACCATATCTGAAATGATTGAATTGGCGTAATTTTTGATCAGCTCTTTTGCTTTTCTCTTCCGTATTTTCTGCACAGACTCAAGACAAGTGTTGCGCAAATACAGAAATGATGCGATGCCATGAAATGCGGTTAATTTCCTTTAAAGTGTCGGTTTAAAAGTCTAATACATGCAATCTCATATTTTGTGACAGATTTGCTAATATGTAGAATATGACTGTCGAACACTTCTAAATGTATGCAAATGTTAAGGAAATTGCCGGCTAAAATATACAATATTTTCGACTGATCAAATACCCCCAAACTTAATTTCGATCGTCTCGAGCGAATGTTTTATTAAAAAGAGAAGGAGAAAATAAAGAAAGAGAAAAACTAACTAGCACACTTTCATAGGCAACACGATTGCACTGAGCACGTGCAACAAGCCTTTAAACCTCTAGGTGTCCCTAGTAGGAGGAGTGTTGTCTCCTGAGGGTTTTCAGCGGATTGCACCCACAAAATCCAATAATAAACGGAAGATCATGAATATTACATTTAAAGAAAAGAATTGTAAAAGAAAAGCTTTGAAAATTAGGGTTTCCAACTAAGCTAGCTTTTCGGTTGTCATGAGCCCTATCTTAATGGTCATGAAAAGATGTCAGAAATCACGTCCTCCCTCAATAAAACATCGTCTTATTCTTCATTCCTATCTTTCATCCAAACATCGATCATATAACCCTGCGTGTGTGTAAAGGACATCCCTACACCCGGAGAATTCAATTCAAGCTATCATACTCTTGCCCATCAGCCTCAGTACTTTTTAATTAATGAATATTTAGGATTGCTCACACACTTTCATGCGACCGTTAATACTTCTTGAGGTACTAACCGACCGATTACTCATGTGCTTGCTTATTTGGTGTATTTTCCTCGTCTTGCACCACCTCAGGCATAGCAGTGACTCCCAGACCAGTTGGCCTTAGGGCACTAGGTGAAGAAGCACCCTCGCTATACATTTTTCTTTCCCTCGATGATAACAAAACCAGTGTCCATTTTTCTCACCACTTTATATTTTTTTATTCATTTTTTTCTTTTTATTTCCTTCATACTTTTGGTTTTAAGACAAGAGCATTTCAAGGTATCCTCTACTATCCCAGGCTTTAAGACGTGTGTAAGTGCGAATAGCAGGGTATCAACGTTCAAAATGTTTGGCTTCCAGAATAGAAACTATTTTTCAGACTTATTTTTATCCTCAGATTAGTGACGTCCTTCATCTTACTAACCCTTGGGACAACGGCTCATAACTACTTATTACTAGTTCGTATAAGAAAACTTCTAATTTTCTTAGTTTTCTAAAAATTTTCTAATCTCATGGATGTAATTTTTCACTATCTAAACTTTAATTATCTTATTTATATACAAAAATATTTTTATAGTTTTGAAATTTTTTTAAATTTTTATAGTTTTTCGAAAAAAATGTTTTGTGCTTATGCAAATGATATGCAAATGATGCGCAAATACGCACAAACCTCCCCCAAACTTGTTTTCAACAGTGTCCTCACTGTTGCCATCTGCTAAATCTCGAAAAACCTGTAAGCTTGGGAGGAATTTATTAGTGGGGGCAAAATATATAAGTGAAGAACCTTCCCCAAACTTATTTTTGGCTCAAAATTTTGTAAAAATTTTCTTTTCAGGAGCCCGAAAATATATCCCCCCCAAACTTGAGTTATGCAATGTTAAGCTTTGAAAATCACAAGTGGGGGTCAAAAATCATTGGTCGATGCCAAGCTTTGCAAAGACCAAATGTCAACACCAACCATTCAAAAATTTTATCAATGCAGTGCTCTGGTTGGTGGAAGAAGAAATGGGGAAAGGGTAAGGGGTGGAATAGAATGTGTGTGCGTCTCGTTTTGGAGAGACGATGCAGTGAATGTGATGGATAACTCGCATTCTTTTTACAGTTCAAAAGAAGGGGTGGAGGTTCAATTTCATTGATTAGGACATGATTCATCTCAACACCCGTGTCATTCAAAAATGCGAGTTCATCAGCGAAGATCTCCTCAAAAGTTCCATTCATACCCCGAGAAATAATATCATCACAAAGTGCGGGGTGATCTTCAGACTCCAAGAACAGTTCATAATCCGTGTTAATTGTTGACCCGGACATCTCGGTGGAAGAGTCCGTATGTGTATGATACATAGTTGGGTCAAACAATAACATATGAAAAGAGTCAAGATCGGTATCAGGAGGATCATCAAATTCGCTGCTGTCGATACCCATTAAGTCGACAGAACATACCTGAGCAATAGGTTCGGAGGGAACACTTCCCAACTTGTAAATATTTAGTTCTATTGACCTATTCCCGAAAGATAGGGTCATAGAACCGTTACGACAGTTGATAATAGCATTGGAAGTGGCCAAAAAGGGGCGACCTAAAATCACCGGAATTTGATTTCGTGGGTTCGCTACAGGCTGTGTATCAATTACAATAAAATCTACCGGGAATATAAATTCTCCGATTTTTATTAACACATCCTCCAGTTCACCCCTAGGTTTGGTGATTGATCGGTCAGCCATCTGGAGAGTGCAATTGGTTGGCTTCAACTCTCCGATCCCTAATTGCTCATAGACCGAGTAAGGAAGCAAGTTAACACTAGCGCCAAGGTCTAGTAGAGCACGGTTGATGTGTTTTTCCCCAATAGAAACAGAAATAGTAGGATATCCTGGATCCTTACGTTTCCTCGGTAATTGTTGGGGGAAAGCCGTGTCTATTGTTTTTTCCATAAAAATCTTCTTGGGCACTTGAGTCTTCCTCTTCCTAGTGCATAAGTTCTTAAGAGTTTTCGCATAGGACGGAACTTGTTAGATGGCATCTAGGAGAGGGATGTTGGTGTTTACTTGCTTAAAAATGTTCATAATCTTCTCCATATATGGACTCGGTGTGTTAGCCCTTAACCGATTAGGATAAGGTGCTTTAGCAATAAGTGCTGGGTCCATCATAGGAGAAGGAAGTGTGTGTGGAACCGATCCCAAAATAGAAGTGGGGATCGTCCGTGGATGGGTAAAAGAGGTGGGCTGAAGTGGCGAGCCTTTTGGGAAATGGAGAATAGGCTCGGAAGAAGATGGTGGGGTAGAAGAACTGGGGTCAGAAGTGTGTGTGTGAGGAAAGGTCTCAGCCGGGGTGTTATTGATTGATTTATTAGTATCATCAAACTCTTCCCCAACGTGAGTGTCAAGCACTCTTCCAGATCTCAACGTGATTGCATCCACATCATGTAAATAGCTAGAATTGGGTAAAGGTTGAGCTGGAAGTTTCCCTTTCTCTCGTGCACTCATTTCGGCTTTTAGTTGTGCAATTTGTTCTTCCATCGATTTAATACTCTCGCTTTGGAACGCAGAGTTTTTCTTTATATAATCGACAGAAGACTTCATTTCAGCCGAAACTTGCATGATATTTGTTAAGACCAAATTCATGCATTGTGCAAATGAATAGGATTCATCCGTTCCGGTCAACTACAAAGGACTAGATGGTGCAAAAGTGTTGACCGGATTTTGAAAATTTTGTGCTTGAAAGGGGTGCTGACTCAATTGTGGTGGTTGCTGTTGTGGTGGAGGGGCCCCTTGGAAATTGTTTTGGGTTGGAACCGTGTTTTGAAATTGGGATTGGTTCCAATCAAAGTTAGGGTGATTCCTCCAACCCTGATCATATGTGGAGGAAGATGGATTGTTTCTAGGTCTTTGAAATGCGGCATTGGTATGCTCATGACCTTGAAACGGGCATTCTTCCGTCAAGTGAGACGGATCAGAACAACAGCCACATACAGTTTTGGAGAATGACATTTGACTTAGGGCGGCTAAAAATTTGTTTTCCATAGTCTCAAGTTTCTTTTGCATAGCTGAAATGTCAGCTCTAACTGCTATGGAAATATCATTGCCATCCCTAGATGATTGACTCACACCCTCCCACTGTAAAGATTTTTCAGCGAAATCTTCTAGAAAATTCCAGGCTTCCCCATCATCTTTAGTCATGAAGTTGCCTTGACACATGGATTCAAGGGACTGTCTTGTGTAAGGAGTAATGCCCTCATAAATGATTCGGCAAAGATCCCATCTCGGGATGCCGTGATGTGGACATTGGACTAACAGATCCTTGAAGCGGTCAAGACATTTTGAAAATGTTTCATTTGGAAGCTGGGTGAATTGATAGATTTCGCTACGGACTCGAGCTGTCTTTTGGTGTGGGTAGAATTTCTTAAGGAATGCTTTGACGAATTCGTCCCAATTTGAAATGGAATGTGCGGTAGTGTTATATAGCCACTTCTCGGCTAAATCGCACAAAGTGAATGGGAGAAGACGTAGACGGAAAGCATCCACAGAAAGCTGTGAAGTACCCATCATTGCGCATACATTTTCAAATTTCGTGATAAACACGTATGCGTCTTCAGACTCGAGACCGTGAAATTTTGGTAGAAGGTTGATGTATTGGGGTTTTATTTGAAAATTTTCCCCGCTGGCTGGTGGTTTGGAAAAACAGGTGGAAAGTGGGCTTCGTGTAGGATAACATCTCTCTTGAAGAGAGATGTGAGATGGATTCTGCGCACCAACGGACGGCGGCAGGGTAGTGGAAAAGAAGTTCGATGGAGGTGGATCCATCGATGTGGGTGTAGTGGTGGGTAAAGAAAAGGTAAGTGTAGAAATACCGACTTTAGGGTCGATCAGTGAAACGCGGACTAACAGGCACAAGAAACCCGTGTCCAGCCTATCTTGCACTAAAAAGGGTTAGTACAAGTGGCAGCGTGAATTTATAATTAGGGGAAATGATGTATGCGGTGTTTGCTTTAAAAAGATACGGATTTTTGAAAATATGATGCAACAAAACAAATGCAACACACAAAACCCTAGAATCTAATGGTCACCTAGGTCTGGCTCTAGACCGCTCCTAAATGCCAAAAGACAAGTCGCAGGATAAATCCTCCACTGCCTCTTTGTCTCCCTGTGGCCGGATAAGTGCCAGGTAAGTGGGAAGGAACCACCACTACAGTGGGCCTAATTAATAACCACTAGCCTTAGACACACTCGTCTTAGACACCACAAGAAAACGCGGATAAGCAATGAATTACCCACGGCCTTCTCTTGTCCTAATTGAGCGCGACGGTCCTTAGAGTCATCTCTAGATTTCTTTTAATTAATGAGGGTCAATGCGGATGCAAGTTTTGCGATTTTCGGGGCCTAGGAAGGGTAATGAAATCCCCACCTAATTTGAATTTGGTCGTGCCCCTTAAATTCCGTATTAATATGCAACAACCAAAAGAATCAAAAACGCGCACAAATTTTATTTTGCTTTGCGGCGCTGCGATTTATTTGCAAAGAAACCTGCAGCAAATTGTCAATTGGAGCAGACAGAGGAGGAGATAAGAAAGACAGAGACTCACAGAGCAAAATTTGCACAGAGAGGAGTTAGGTTAGCCGCGGATCCGCCGCGTTTGAGGGGTATATGCCGCGGATGAGCGGTCCTTTTAGGGGATCACTGCACAATCTTTTCTGCACAAGCTCCTGTTCACATACAAAGCTCTCTGGAATGCTCAGAAAAGTTTTATCCAAGCTCCAATGATTCCAGATTTTCTCGCAACAAATCACAACACACGTATTAGTGTTTGCACGAGTTTAGATCTAAAAATTGCGATGGAATAAATTGTTCAACTCAAATTTCAAAATACGAACTATTAGCGCACTATCCCCGGCAACGGCGCCATTTGATTGTAAAAAATTCTTGTTGTGTAAATCAAATCAAATAGTCCCCGGCAACGGCGCCATTTGATTGAAAAGAAATTCTTGATGTGTAGTAGAAAATTGTAAAGAAATCACAACCAAAAATTATTTGACCGCAATCAACTACGGTGTCGGATGTAGATTGTTAGTTAGTGCGGATCGTCCACAGGGAAAGTGTAATCGTTCGTCTTTTCGAATTTAGATGAGTCGAAACTTTAAAGAAAAGAAAACAAACAATTCATGATTTAAATTTTGTATTTCAAGAAAAAGAAAATATATAGATCTAATAACAAGAAAAGATAGAATCAAGAATTTATAGTTTGTTGATTTTTCCAAACCAAATATCAAGAATCGAAATGAGGCTCGTAGGAATCGATCGGATCTATAGATGTGATGTAATCTTACAATTACGTATTCTTATCCTTCGATGAATTGATACTGGATCGATGATAATCGATGAGAATTAGAGACTTCTTGTGAAACTAGGGTTTCATCTTATCTCTTGTTCTTTCATTGATACCATTCATATTCTAGCCTCTAGTAAATTCAAGAAACGATCGTAGATCCCTAATTTCGAGCGATCACAATCAAGAAAGCATCGCTACGAAACTAGGTCATCGATTCTTGAACTTGCTAGGGTTTACAAAACTCGTAGGACTTAAAAATAGTATTAAGATTTGTTACATCATCATTCTACAATCGTCTCGACTCCTTTACGAGCGGAGTTTTACTCAAACATCACAACAAGAACAACAATTACAAATTGAGATCTAATCATGATGCAAGAATTAAAAGAAAGCAAGATTAAAGAATTTCACCTTTTATTTATATCAACAATTTCATTACATTCGCTCAAGAACTACAAGAGGAAGAATTCGATCGTCGACTTGGCTTTGCTCGTCTCCGTGGATCGCGGATCGGCTTGGATCACTTGCCCGATTGAAGATCGGCTCGGCTCCTAAAAGGTTGAAGGCTTCTCACTTGATTTGGTACTCAAGATCTTGGATTTGGAGTGGAATTAGGGTTAGGGTTTCGCACAAGCCTTGTCACGAGACTTGTGGAAGAAAATGGTGTAGAATGAACCAATGGTTATTGATTAGCCTTTAACCCTAGATCTAGGTTCCTATTTATAGATAACTAACCCTAGATCTAGGATTTCAAATTCTAAGTTTCCCTCCAAAAGTTTGTTGAGGGAATTCAAATTTCCCTCCAAAAGTTAGTTAGGGGAGAAGCTTCTAGAGGTGATTAGTTAGGAGGGGGCTTCTAGAAGAGGATTAGTTTAGGAGCTTAATTAGGATTAGCCTTCTTAATCTTCTTTGCTGATCTGGCAGTAGCTTCTGGAGAATTATAGAATTTGACATATCACAATGAGATGTGGGACCAGTGCTGAGAATTATGACCAAAAAGTGAACGGCTGACGTGGCAGAACCGCCGCGTTTCCGCGGCTCAAGCCATCTTCTGCCGCGGAAGCGCGGCTCTCTTGGAGCCTTGGGGCTTGTGCTCTCTGTGGTAGTTTTGGGCTCATTTTTGGGCCTTCTTTTGATATATAGAATTATCTAATTCCTTCTGCATTGCTACCAGATCTGAAATGATTGAATTGGCGTAATTTTTGATCAGCTCTTTTGCTTTTCTCTTCCGTATTTTCTGCACAGACTCAAGACAAGTGTTGCGCAAATACAGAAATGATGCGATGCCATGAAATGCGGTTAATTTCCTTTAAAGTGTCGGTTTAAAAGTCTAATACATGCAATCTCATATTTTGTGACAGATTTGCTAATATGTAGAATATGACTGTCGAACACTTCTAAATGTATGCAAATGTTAAGGAAATTGCCGGCTAAAATATACAATATTTTCGACTGATCACTTGGGTTTGCCCTTCTACGGCTGGTCCATTAAATACTGTGGCATAGATTTTGGCTATTGTTTAACGGTGCTCAAGCGTTGAGCTTGCTGGGGAATGCGGGTGTTCGTTAATTCGATCGAAGGGTTTTACATCGCCTAGTAGTATGTTATACTTGTTTCTGCGACCGTAAGTGTAGTATCTGTATCGCCGGTTTCGTCGCTATATGTCAACGACAATTGGGGTATGCATACTTGCTTACGTTGATGACATGTGATGTTATGAGTTGCTGTGTTGTGATGTATAGGATCGTCGTGATCGAATAGACGGGGTTTTTATGTGAGATGAGAGTTTTACTTTTCATTCATGTAAAATTCATTTGTAATGTAATATTCTTTTATTTGGGGCACATCCGGGTTGAGGGTGATATCACCATTGTTGTATATTATTTACTTTTCCGCATTGGGATAGACCTAAGGTTGAAAGCACAAGTGACCGGGTTCTAGAGTCCAGTGGGAGACCATCTCGAGGAGTCGGGATCGTGGTCTCCTATGTCTAGAATTGGTAGGGTCTCTTGCCGCTTTCGTAGGGGTCTAAGGTGTGGGATTGGCTATTCATCACGACTGTGGAATCCATTTTTTCTATTATTGGCTAAATACTAAATACGGACATCCTGGTATCTCCTTTATTATCATATCTGTGTTTTTGCTGCCTATATTCTGTGATGTGATCGCTTAATATATCTGAGATGAATGCTATATTATATATGAGATATATAAAAGACGTTGCTTATGTTTTACACCCGCGCTAGTCCCGTCCCGGTATGCTGTTAGTTAAGTAACCTAACGGTATACAACGAAACATTGTGGCGAATGCGGATGGCATAAGCGTATGTTGTATTTTCATTTCTTTTCTGTCATTGGCTTAAGGACATAAATGATGGGACAACATTAATATGATTAATGTGAAGAAAAATAAACCTAAAAAGATGTTATAGAATCGGATTTGAAAACCACTCGGCTTTTTTACGAAAAAGCTATATTTCAAAACTGTGGAGCTTAAGCCACTCCTTTTTGAAAACCATTTGATTCTACAACGATATCAAGTTCAAAGCGTTAAAGGTTTTTTTAAAAACCAACCGCAACCCTCCGTCATTTTAGAGAGTAGAGTACTTAGTATTTGTGTTATGTTTGTTGACCTTAGCCAAGGCGTAGTGTACAGTAGCTAAGTGATGTCTTCCTACAATGCATATGATGCAGATTAATTGGGACGGGCATGTGACTTTGTTGACCTTAGCCAAGGGTCATGTGAACGGGTCTAATTAATCAAGAAATGACAGGTTGAACTTGACTAGTGCTTATGATTTGTTGACCATAGCCAAGGTCATGAGTGCTAGGGGTAAAAACCATATCGGGAATTTCAAGAGTTGTAATTTGCAATGAGATTGGATACCTTCCATATGATGGTTGGATCCCGATCCCACCGTGGTCAATAGTTGCTTCCAGGAGAGTTTTGCAGTTTACAATTAGCTAACCCATTAGGTGTCTAGAAACGTGTTAACAAGGCTACGCCTCTGGGAAGATAAGGTTTATATTAATTAGGTCCGTGCGAAATCACGGGGAACCTCCCACAAGTAACGACAATGGCCTGGCTGAACGGTTAGCGAAGTTGTAGACTGTAATTAATCCTGGCTAGTTTTCTTTTTAAGGTTTGAAAGAAAAACATGATTAAATCAGTGGGAGACATCGATTAGATAAGATAATAACCAATTGATCTTTGCAAGAGCTTTCGCTGATTGTATTCTTTTCTCTCTCTTAATGGCAGATACCAATGACAAGACTCAAGCTTCTACTAGATAAAAATAAATGGAATGGGACCAATAATAAAGACTGGCTGAAGAACCTTAACATTGCCTTGACTAATGATAAGGTATCATATGTCCTCACGGCTCCAGCCCCGCCCGTCCCAGGTCTTAAATCTTCAGTTGCAGATAAGGAAATCCGCAAGATATGGGCCGCTGACTATGCCACGGCAAAATGCCTCGCGTTTGCATCGATGGATAACACACATCAAAAGTAGCACGAGAATATGGACGTCCAAGCCATATTTCTCCATACAAAAGAGTTGTATGGGGAGCAATCACGTGTCTTACAATACGAAGCATCATGAAAGCTGTTTCAGATGCGGATGGCCTCTGGCACACCAGTAGGAGACCATGTTCTGAAGATGATAACTCTCATAGAAGAGCTTGAGGACCTTGGGTGGACAATGGACAATGAGCAATATACTGATATTATTCTGCAGTCTCTCCCTTTCACCATTGCTCAATTTATAGTTAACTTCAACATGCACAACTTGGAGAAGGAACTACCTGAACTCCTTAATATGTTAAGGAGTGCAGAGAGCACGCTGAAGTCGGTGAAGACACCCGTTTTGAGTTTTGGGCCATCTACCTCCTGTCGCCCGTAGGCTAAGGCCAAGGGAAGGATGAAGAAGAAACCCACTAAACCTAATGGTGGAGTCAAAAAGGGTAAGGGGAAAGACAAGTCCAAGGCTGGGGAATCGGGGAAAGGGGAATGTTATCACTGCCGCAAAATAGGACAGTGGAAGCGCAACTTCATGGAGTACTTGGATCTCAAGAAGAAGCATGGGAATGCATCCGCTTCAGGTGTGTTTGTGACAGAAAACTGTTTTTCAATAAACTCTGCTTCCTGGGTATTAGATACCGGTTCAGGTTCTCTCATTTGCAATTCTATGCAGGAGCTGAGAAATAGCATGGTTTTGAAGACAGGTGACCATACTCTCCGCGTTGGAAATGGTTCCAATGTACATACAGTTGTAGTGGGAGAGTATCACTTGGGGTTGCCGTCTGGAGGTATATTGGTTTTGAACCCATGTTATTATTTACCTAATATGCTTTGTAATATAATATCCGTTTCTTTGTTAGACAACGAAGGATATAATTTTGTATTGCAGAACAATGTTATGAACATTCACCTGAATCTATTGTTGGTTGGGTATGGTACACTTAATAACGGGATATACGTCCTAAATCAACATACAGTTTTCAGCATACAACACACTAATAAAAGAAAACTTTCAGAAATAAATGAAGCTTTTCTTTGGCACTGTAGACTTGGTCATATTAACGAAACAAGACTAAACAAGTTACACAAAGATGGATATTTAAACCCTTTTGAATATAAATCTTATGCAACTTGCCAGTCTTGTATCAAGGGTAAAATGACCAAAACTCCGTTTACAGGACACGGAGAGAGAGCTACTGAGCTCTTAGGCCTCATACATAAGGATGTATGCGGGCCAATGTCTACACAGGCTAGTGGCAGTTTTTTTTACTTCATTACTTTCACTGATGATTTCTCAAGATTCAGTCATGTATTTTTATTAAAGCACAAATCCGAAGCTTTCAAGAAATTCACTGAATATAAACTTGAAGTAGAAAAACAAACAAGATTGAGTATCAAAATGCTTCGATCAGATCGAGGTGGGGAGTATCTCAGTACAGAGTTTGCGAACTTCCTAAAAGAGAATGGGATTCTCTCTCAGCTCACTCCTTCTCACACACCAAAGCACAACGGTGTGTCAGAACGACGGAATCGGACCCTATTAGATATGGTTCGTTCCATGATGAGTGATGCTAATTTACCCGTCTCATTTTGGGGGAATGCATTGGAGACTACAACGCTTCTACTGAACAGGGTCCCAACCAAAACCGTGTCTACCACGCCATATGAGATATGGCATGGGAAGAGACCATCTCTAAAACGAATTAAGATTTTGGGTTGTCCGGCCTATGTTAAAAAGCAGAATCCGGACAAACTCGAGACACGGTCAGTCATGTGTAATTTTGTTGGATATCCGAAGAATTCTTATGGATATCTTTTCTACCACAAGGAGGAACAAAAAGATGTTTGTTTCTCAGCATGCCACATTTTTAGAAAAAGAGTTTTTTAAAAATGATACAGATGGCAGCGTGGTAGACCAAGAAGAAGTTCTAAAAACTCAAATTACAAATGACGACTTGGTTGAACCGGCTGTTGCAACAGAAAATGATGAACTTCGGCCACTCCGTAGGTCTGGTAGGACTTCTCGCCCATCGGAGAGGTACTACGGTTTCCTCATTGATGGTGACAGAGAAGACTGCATCATGGAGGATGATGATCCTACCAGTTTTCAGCAAGCTATCACGAGTGGAGACTCTGCGAAGTGGCTAGATGCCATGAGATCTGAAATGGAGTCTATGTACACCAACAAAGTATGGACTTTGGACGTTGTAACCCCTGGGGTAAAACCCGTAGGGTGAAAATGGATCTTTAAAAGAAAGATTGGTGTAGATGGGCAGGTAGAGACCTATAAGGCAAGACTTGTGGCGAAGGGTTTTCGTTAAAGACCAAGTATGGACTATGACGAAACTTTTTCTCCCGTAGCCTTGTTTAAATCCATTCGGATCCTACTTGCTATTGCTGCTCACTACGACTCTGAAATCTGGCAGATGGACGTTAAAACTGCATTTCTAAATGGAGATTTAGATGAATGCATTTATATGGATCAGCCAGAAGGCTTCATTGACAGTGGGAGCAGCGGGAAAGCATGTAGATTGCTTAAATCCATTTATGGATTAAAGCAGGCATCACGGAGTTGGAACATATGTTTTGATGATGTTATCAAAGAGTTTGATTTCATCAAAAATCCAGATGAACCTTGTGTTTATAAGAAGGCTGTAGGGAGAACTGTCCTCGTATTGTACGTGGATGACATTCTTCTGATAGGAAATGATATTCCTATGCTACAGTCGGTCAAATCTTTCTTATCACTAAGGTTCTCCATGAAGGACCTGGGTGATGCCACATACATTCTGGGCATTCGGATCTATAGCGATAGATCCAAGTGGTTATTGGGATTGTCCCAAACTAAGTACATCAACACCATCCTAAAAAGGTTTAGTATGGAAGACTCCGTGGGGGGTGCCTTACCCGCTTGCCTTGGAGTCACTCTCTCCAAGGACTTTTGCCCAATGATCGATGAAGAGAGATCTCGCATGCGCATTATACCCTATGCTTCAGCCATAGGATCTATAATGAATGCGATGTTATGTACACGCCCAGATGTAACTTATGCACTTAGTGTAGTAAGCAGGTATCAATCCAACCCAGGGGAGAATTACTGGATAGCTGTGAAGAACATTCTTAAGTACTTGCAAAGGACTAAAGAATTGTTCTTGGTGTATGGTAACGGAGATCTCCAAATGGAGGCCTTTACCGATTTGAGCTTCCAGAGTGATAAGGACGACATCAAGTCTATCTCTGGGTTTGTATTTACTCTCAATGGAGGGGGGGTAAGTTGGAAGAGTTCCAAACAGGATACCGTTGCAGACTCTACGATGAAAGCTGAGTACATTGTTGCAAATGATGCCGCCAAGGAAGCCGTCTGGATGAAGAAGTTCGTCTCGGAGCTAGGTGTAGTTCCAACCATTATTGATCCGATACCATTGTATTGTGATAATAATGGGGCTATGGCGTTAGCCAAAGAGCCCAGGTCCCATCAGCGGTCCACACACATCCTGAGGCGTTTTCATTTGATACGGGAGATTATAGATCACCGCGAGATCGAGATTAGAAGAGTAGACACAAAGAATAACACTGCGGATCCACTCACCAAGGACCTTCCTCAGCCGTAGAATGAGCGACCTTTTGAGATGTTGGGTAAAAGATACGCCAATAACTTGCCTTAGTGCAAGTGGGAGATTATTGGATATATGTATACCCTAGAGCACATTATATGATAGTGGATGTATTTATACATGTATATATAAATATTTATATATATTCAGTGTATATTCTTGCTCAACATGATAGTATGCTGTCTGGTTCTTCTTTATCTGACATGTTGACTTGATCATGCTTTTATTCATTTACACATGTTGATAAAGCCCTGAGGATATTTTCTTGAATACTGTGATTATGATGGAGATCATACTATTGGGATGTCTGTAGTTCATAAGCATATCCTGAAATGTCCCTAGTCGTAGGTGTATCAAGATGGGGCATCGATGTACGAGAGTAGACTAGCGTATATGATACTAGACCCATATGATGGGCGATGGATGTTTCCACATCCATTGATGTTTGACATCGAAATCATATACGGGTGCTCAGTGGAGACTGGTTACACTGGACAGACTCGCCGAGAACTCCTATATGGTATTATATCTATTGTCGGAAAGCAGTTCTCAGGTGACACTGGTACAGGTTAGTCTGTAGACCCGAGATCATCATAGAGTCTTGTATGTTCTCCCACTGTACTTTGATTACCACCCAACCACGGCTCTACTGAGTCGTACAAACAGGTGGCTTTTAGGTACAGTCCCGAGACACACGAAGACGATGAGCAATAGGAGGGGTTTCGTCTCTCCCGGTATTGGGAGTTGATATTGTGCTGTGCTCGATTGGCTATATCAGTAAGTCCCTGGCCAAGGCTGTTGAAATTTACCGATAAGTGTTATCAGTAGTTTCTCGATCTATTATAGACCATTCTTCAGCACGACTTATTGAGTTATTGGGGTTGACGTTACCATTCCTAGACTCAATATGCAGCATATCTAACGAAGTGACCGGACTGTACGGTAGTGTTGCCGGTTCGCTCGACGGGAGTTGTGACAAGTTCGCTTGTTTTCTTCTGATCGCTCAAAACCCGGATGGCCGTTACGTTTAGCTGACCTCTTGCGGCTTGGGGGTACTTGATATGATCATCACCCACTTCCGGCTTATTGACGAGTCTTAGAGCCCCACAAAGGAGTTACCTAGCCAAGGAAAAACGATGTGGTGCATATATGAGATATGCGCGGGGACCCGATTAAATGCGCGTATGTGATACCGTATATTAATCGGGCGGTTTGCTATTGGTCGGGTCATATGTGATATGACCGTTTTGCTAAATCAAGTGTTGATTTAACATTGACCATTAGCTTTTCACTTTGGACCCTTTTTTGTTTTTGTTGTATGCATGCATGTATACACATGTTCTCATTGATGCACATATGGATGTGCATGCACTCATACATGCATACACAATTCTATCATGGTTGTTGATACATGAGATGGTGGCAATATAAGACTCATACCTTATTGTATATATATGTTGATATTTATTTTTGGAAAAGAAAATGGAAATGGAAAATTTATCATGGTTGATTATTTTATTATTCCACTAACCTTTGTGTTAACCATGGGTTATTTTCCATGGCCATTTTTGATCCAAAGAGAAATATCTAAATATTTATAAACTAGGGTTAAGAATGAGAATAAGAAAATATATATATATTTTCTATTCTCATTTTTATCCTTAACCTTATCATTATCTTGAGCTCTTCATTTTGACATCTTCTTCTTCCTCGCTCTCTTGCTCTCTAGGTTTTTGATAGTGAACAAAAGAGTGATCAAGTTAGGGTTTTGAAGTGAGAAAACAAACCACATCACCATTCTACACTACTCTTGCCTATTAGTTTAGAGTGTTGGCTTCTACTTCTTCTCTTGATCAAGTGAAGCCTTGAGCTTGGACAAAAGAGGACTACGGGTGGATCATCGTGGACTTAGTGGATCTCAAGCAAGCTTCTTTCAACCCTCAAGTGGCCAAGGAGTCTAGAGAAGGAAACTACAAAGGTTGTATTCTCTAAACCTAGCATTTACTTCTTGTGGATTGTGTATAAAGTTTTTGTTACCCTAGCATTTCTAGTTGATCCTTAGGATAGTTTCTTTAGCACCCTATAATTTTTTTTTATTATGGCATGTGTGATGCTACCAAACCCTAATAGTGCTGCTAAGGAAACCCTTCAGCCAACTCGTGGGTAGAAAACATCACCGAGCAGAAATCGCATGTATGACTCAATCCTAGGTCATACGGTAAAAATAAATATCCTCAATATAATATCCTGAACCATCTATACATAAGTGTAATACTTGTTAGTGTATATGCCCTAGAGGCCATTTATGTATCATACTGGCTTGTATATTACTAATGGAGGCTTGGGATATTCATAGTTGTATTAACAGTCTTGCTAAAAATGGTAGTATGCTACTTGGTTTGTTTCTACTAAGATATGTGCGTATGTTTCTTTTAGCATATCGCTTATACATATTAGTAGAGCCCTTAGGATCTTTGCTTGATTACCAGTGTTGTGATGGAAGTCATAATAGTGGGGGCTGGGTATTCTATAAGAACATCCTATACAGGTCCCTAGTCGTAGGATTATCGAGACAGGGCATCGATACTCCGGAGCAGACTGGTGTATACATATCTCATCCCAGGTCGGGAGATGGTCTGTCCCACAGCCATCAGTACGTCGTACTGGAGATAGTATGCAGATGCTCGTTAGGTTACGAGTACACTGGATAGGACTCGCCGAGAACTGCTGATGGTTATCATACCTGTCGTCAGGTAGCAGTTCCCAGGTGACATGAGTACAGCTTAGTCCGTCGACTTGACACTGCTACTTTGCCTCGAGTGTGTTCCTACTGTACTTTGATCACTACCTTACCATGGCTCAAAGGAGTCGTGCAAACAGGTAGTAATTGGGTACAGTCCCGAAGCACTTGGAGGCAGTTGCGGTTAGACAGGATCCATCTCTCCCGGTATTGGGGGTTGATATCGCACAGTGTTGGAGAGCCATTACACAAAGGTCCGTGGCCACGGCAAGTGAGATTTACTGGTAAGTGTTCCAGAAGTTTCTTAGGGTGTTCTAGGCTACACTCCAACACGACATATACCGCTATTAGGGGTCTGACGTTCACCATCCCCCTAGGCCCGATATGCGATACTCTTCGACGAACAGACCGGACTGTATAAAGATTGTCACATACAGGCTCAGTCGGAGTTCGGATGAGTTATCTCATCGGCCTTCTTATCGACATCTACCTGGGGACCGTTACGTACATCTAGTACCGCTTGCGGCCTGTGGTTAAACCTACTGCCAACGTAGTGTCGAATCTTTAGAGTCCCAAACAAAGAGTTTCCCTGCACCGGGCAAAAGGTGTAGAGGTCGTATGGTTTTACGGCAGTGCCGCGATCACTTACGTACACTTATGCATGTACTGTGATCGGGCAGATTGTACTAGTGTACTTTGGTTTAAGCCAGATTCTAGTATTATACTGATGGATTTATTTAGGCTCAGTTTATCCGTGTTTTTCGTAAATACGGATGGCAGGGGCAGTCTCGTAATTTGTCGGGAAGCTTCTAGAAGGAAATGAGGTGGAGGAGATGAGGTGTAGGTTTTCATCAAATGAACCATGACTTATGTGGTGATTCACTCTTTGAATTAAATGAAGCTTACAAGATATTTCTAGATATTTATCAAGAGATATTTGTATACTTCATGATTAATCAAGCATGAGAATAATTCATTATCATTATCATAAAACACCTTCTCTCTCCTCAAGTCTTCATCTTCTTCCTCAAACCTAAAAGCTCTCATGCGTTGAGATTCCTAGGGTTTAGAGAGACAAAGTAATCCATCTATATACTCTACACTATCTAGGACTTCTATCTTAGCAAACTAGAAGCCGTAGTTATCTCAGATTCGAGATAAGAGCTCGGACTATAGACTCTTGGGTGGATCGTCTTTGACTCGAGGAGGCCGTCGAGGTAGCCGCAATCCGTTACGATCCTTAGAGCCTACGATGACGAGGAGGACAGCGATGAAGACCCGAAGGACTTGTAACGTGAGGTATAACTTCGAGACCAAGTAGTTAAACCTCTTACTGTTTGCTAGTAATGGTTTAGACACGATCCGTGAGCTCAAGTCCGTGTTACGAAGCTTTGATAATTGTTCTTCATGTATTCCGCCTCCCCGTGAACCCGTAGGGTGTGTGACATAGACTTACAGTGGTATCAGAGCCTACTAAACCATAGCTAGTAGTTTAAACAACAAGTTAAACTACGAAACCGAAACGAACCGAAAACATCGAAGCCAAGATTCAAGTTTCTGTCGTTTTTAAAAGAGGCTCTGAAAATTATTTAAACAAGTACAAAGTGCTTTTTAAACTGTAAAAGGAACAAAGAAGAAAAACATGACATTTCCTCGAAAATTAGGCCGGCCACATTGGCATTTTTTCCGGCGAGCTCGGTTCAAAATGGGAGGAAATGCTTCATTTTTGGTGTGTGGCTTTTTGACTTTAATCTAGGGCTTCAGGAGTTGTTTGTTTTTGCCAATTTTGATTTTACTGTAAATTCTTTGCTGTGGCAAATACCGGGTGTTTCGAAGTCGCAGTTTGATGTTGTTTAATGTTACAAGTTCTATTTAATATGTTCGTAAACTTCCGCTAATTTCTATATGTAGGTTAGTTAGGGGTTTCACATTTCTGTGATTGGATTGTGTATATAAACTTATGTGATTGTCGTGGATGAATAGCCGGGGATGTGAGAAGAGGGTTTTTTCTTTCATTCGATGTAAATTGTAAATTGTTGTAATATTATTTCGCGGGGCACATCCGGGTTGAGCTTGTAGCCACCGTTGTATTATTTCATTTACTGTTTTTGCTCTTAGGATAGACCGAAGATGGGGTGCACAAACTACCGGGTACTTTGAAGTGCTAAGTGCCATACTCACGTTGTTGAGGGATAATGTTTCACTTCGGGTACTTGGCGGGTTGTTTGCCGTACCCGTAGGGATCTAGGGTGGGGTTTGGCTATTCATCGAGACCGTGTAATCCGTTTTTTGTTGCAGGCTCAAACGAAACGCGGATTCCTAGTATATCCATTATGTTCATCTGTGATCTGGAATGCCTATTATTGCGTTTGACGAATTACATATCAATATATGATATCTAGTAGGCGCTGCTTATGTTTTGCATCCGCGCTAGCCCAGCCCCCGCTCTGTCGTTAGTTAAGTAACCTAACGGGTGAATGACGGGACCCAGTGGCGAATGCGGATGGCATAAGCGGACGTTGTATTTTTGTTGTTTTCTGCAATGATAGGATAAATGATGGGATGAATTATATTAATGAAAAGAAAACAAACCAAAGATGAATCATTGGAACAAAGTTTAAAAACCACTCGGTTATTTTAAAACAACAATTTTTTAATTGCGGAGCTTAACCCACTCCTTTCAAAAAGCTATCAGGTTCCTTCGATTATATCAAGTTCACTACGTTCACGGTTTCGCCAAAACCAGTTGTAGCACTCCGTCGTTTCATATGAATAGTCAGTAGTATTCAAGCTATGCTTGTTGACCTTCGTCAAGGCATAGTGATTGGTAGCTGCTGGGTTTTCATATATAGCATAGATAAATGAGTTGGTTTGGGACAGTCGTATTACCTTGTTGACCTTCGTCAAGGGTATATTGTAACACCTTAGGATGTGATTAGTGGCTAATTATATTTGAATAAAGGGTTTTTAATAAAAAGTTTACCAAATTGAGTTTCAAATATTTTTCCAAATTTAATAAATATTTTTCTAGAATTTTCCTTAGCTTGCACACACATGTGCATGTAAACTAGGGTTAAAATGAGGTTATACCATGATTAGCAACCATGGTGGGTTTAATAATGGGGATTAAGTCTTTTGGGTTTTAATTAAGTCTATTTAGTTAATTGATGGTTGTTTTAATTTGAATTTTTGTTTTGGGGTGTTGACTTGAGAGAATGAGAGAGAGAGAGAGAATGCATCATGGCAAAGCCATGCTTGTATTTAATGCTGAGAGAGAATGGAGGGGTTAATATTGGGAGTTATCATTTCCTCTCATTCTTGTGCTCATTTCTCTCAACCTTACTCTCACACTCACACACCCACATCCAAAGCAAGCACAGCAGCAGCAGAAGCAACCACAATAGCAGCAGCAGCAGGCACAGCAGCAGCAATGAACAGCAGCAGCAACAGTGAGCAGCAGCAGCAGCAGTGAACAGCAGCAACAGCAACAACTCCAACTGCAGCTCCTTCCCTCTACTCTTTCTTCCTCCAGCTCCCTAGGGTCGAGTGTGGGGTATACTTCTTGAACTTACCCCCTAGTTTGCTTAATTAGTGTAGCTTAGCTTCGATTAGTGATTAATGGTGCGTTTTAGTGCGATATGTGGTAATTAGGGGGTACCTTGATCAAGTGAAGTGTGTATTGGTTTAAGTAAGTTGATGGAGTGTTGTTTGGGCCATGTTAACCTAGCTTAGCCCCCAATTGCACTAAAATACCACCAGATTGCTATGTGATGCAAAATTCATCGTTTTTGAGCAAAATCTAGCTTTCTGCAAACTGCTATCGACCCAATATGTTCAGATTAAAATTTAGAAGACTGCAGTATAGTTGTGAGGAGCTGATCCCATGTGTAGAAGACGACCCCCAAATTCCATACTTTGGCCACCGAAAAATTAGTTCTGGCCGCAATTTGCGGCCAGATGGGGAGGGAATGGGTTTGGGTTTGGCTCTGTAGGTTCCTGCTGTTATCCTTAGACTCATGGCATGTGTAATTTTATTTAATTGTTGCTGTAGAAAAATCTGGAGCTAAATACCTGTTTCTCGTATTTTTTAACTTTCGCGACACGCGTGATACGTGTGTGTGTTTGGGGTTTCTGCGTATTGCGATGCGTCGGGGTAGTTTCAGGCGCGTAATCACACGTTTTAGCGTATCGCGCACACACGTGCTTGGTTTGCGACACGGGTTTCTAGTTTGACCTTAATATCACGTTTTTGTGGATTTGAGCTTTTGTGTGATATATTGTGTAATTCTAGGTTCGCAGGCGAGTGAGACGGACGCTGCGAAGAAGGGGAAGCAAGTCGTCGGCTACACTTAGCGCGAGACTTCTGTGAGTAGATTTAACATCTACGGGGATATCGCCCGCATGGCGTTATGCGTCAGGACTGATAGGACCTTATAGCTATATGTTGCATTTACCCCATTGACTGTCATAGATACTGTTGTTGCATACTGCATTCCCTACTATATGTATATAAACTTAGAATTGATAGAACACCGCACTATTACTTACGGTTCATGTTGTACGAGCACTAATCTGCATGTTACACACACACCGTTAGTAATTGCCATGACACACTCACTATAGAATTGCCATGATTATATTGCTCTAGTTCATTTCACATATGATTCGATATGATTTTCATAGAAATTGGGAGCTGCATGATGTCTTTAAAAACTGAAACTATTTTAAAAAGCGGTTTCCCCTTGTACCTATATTATGGCTTGATGTACATAGCACATCGCATTTGATTTACTTATTGGTGTTGGATTTTCATGTGATTTCTGGTTTTGAGGACCGTGGGATTATTTAAGAAAAGATGCACTATTTGAACAAAACCGGTTCCTCGTGATATGATATTTTGGTGCGTCCACCATGCGTTTTCTCGGTGCTGAGACGTGTGCTTGAAACCCGATTCGAGGTGTTGGATGATCCGTTTGCGGGTTCGTGGTGGACCCGGTATGGTCCCCCTTGGCAAGATGATCGATGGACTTTGCCGATTGAGCCAGGGGCAGGCGAGTACCTACCGGTGATTGGTTGGACCTGGCGGTTATCTGGAGGATATTGACCAGAGTCGAGAGATGGATGCGGTATGATCCGTACTGCCGAGGCCGAGGGCCGATACCGCAGACGGAGCTCGTGGGCTGATCCGGAATTACGGAGCATGATATATGAGGATTTGCGTGTCGATACTGGACACGAGTAGTTTATGATATTTTGAGTGCCGATGTTGGGCACTCATGATTCTCAGAGATTTACAGGATTTGAGGGCCGAGGAGAGTGCCGGCGCCTGAGTTTATTTGGGATTTGGGTGCAGTTTTGGGAACCGATTATTTTTTCACGTTGATATTCCGTGTAGATGTTATTTATCTCATGCTCAGCATTGATTATCATGCATCTCATCCTGTAGCTATTTTACGTGACAGAGCATTTGCATGATTATTGCACCTACTGCTTATCGCATATAGATCTTACTTGCTGGCATATGATAGAGTAGCGCAGTACGTGCATGCTCGCGATTACTTTTATATGTTATCTATATTCACGAGTTGGCAACTCAACCCCGTTGTGTCACAGTATTTGCAGGTTGCCCCTCAGAGTAGTCGCGGCAGGCTGCCTTTTCCATCTTTTGGCTACAGATACCACTACAGTTGGTGCAAGAGCTGTTTTGCTTTTAGGTGGGTTGTGGTATCTGATTACTTTTACTGTACCCTTTTTTGTATCTAGTATTCTCCATCTACCATATATGTACTGGACTTAGATACAGTGTGAGGACGATGATATATATTTTGTATTCTGGTATCGAACTCGTGGGAGACGACTGTTTTTATATGCAGTTTATTGTTCCGTGATGTTTACTTATTGCTCATTCTTCGCTACGGCGTCATATATTACCATTGTGATGATAGTTTCCGCCGTTGGGCGTGATTGCTCCCGTTTGGGAATGTTTTGTTTCATTATATCTCATTTTCACTCATATCTTGTTTTATACCCGATTTCGGGTTACTTTTACAAAGGAAATGTTGCCAAAATTATTTTAATGATGACGTAACTTTAAAAGAACTTATTGAACTATTTAAGGTTTTCTAAATGTTTTAACTAAATATTTTCAACACCTGCTACTTTTATATGGTTTTGATTTCTGGGTTTGGCTTACTTAGTCGCGTTACGCCTGTAGACGTTGCGTGGTTAAGTGCCGGTCACGAGTCGAAATATTCGGGTCGTGACAAAGTTGGTATCAGAGCGTAGGTTTTACCTTTCGGAGTGTAGGATGACCTTGGTATGATGGAGTAGGTAGCTGAAGCAGAGTGGCGTAGCGTGTGTATGTTCCGCGTCATACTCACGACACGGTACTCCGCCAAGGCGACCTCAGGACTTATTGATTTAAATTCCTTCTTGAGTATATATATATTCTTGTGATTCGATTTCCGTATTCTTATCGAATCCTAATTTCCTTTCAGCCATTATACCGCCAAAGACTAAGAGGGCGTAGAGAGCGGCCGCGAGGGCCGAGATTCGAGTTGATTCGTCTGAGACGAGGACTGATCCGGACAGTACACCGGTTGTACCCAAGCAGGTTGTTCCTCTCGTGACAGATCAGATCGCCACGCTAGGGGCTGGTATGCAGGAGATGCGCCAGACGGTGGGATCCAGCATGCAGGAGATGCGCCAGATGATAGGATCGCTAGTTGAGACGCTTCGAGCGCAGCGACCAGAGGTAGCTCCACCTGTTACAGAGACCGCGATGGTACCTACCGCACAGCCAGTTTCCCCTGCAGCCACGGAGGTGATTACAGTATCGATATCAGAGTTTATGAGGCTGAATCCTTCGGTCTTCACAGGCACCGATACAGCCGAGGACCCACAGTCTTTCATTGATAGGATGGCTCGGATATGTCGTTCGCTCAGATGCGCAGATGCGAGATGGGTTGAGTTCGCGAGCTTTCGCCTGGAAGGTCTTGTGCAGAAGTGGTGTGAATCAGTTGAGAAGGGCAGAGTGGCATGTCTTCCTTCTATGACCTGGACAGAGTTTGTGGCACTATTCCTTGCCCGCTTTCTCACACTGGGTGTCAGATATGCTAGAGCATGCAGGTTTGAGTCTTTACGCCAGACTTTGGAGATGTCAGTGGCAGAGTATGACGTGCTGTTTACAGAGCTAGCAGATTATGCCCTGTATTTAGTGGCTACCGAGGAGTTGCGAGTCAAGAGATTTGTTCGAGGCTTGCTTACACCACTGTTCCTTGCGATCAGCGCGCAGCATTACGTGACATATGCAGCAGCGGTAGCCGCAGCCCTATTAGTCAAGGAGTGCCTTGCTGAGACTTCGGTAGTTCCAGAGCAGAAGAGAGTTCGTACTGGTATATCAGCACGGAGACAGACATTCAGACGCCTCGGCCGGTATCGTTCAGGTAGAAGAAGTGGCAGAGATTCGGGACGAGGCCAGATGTTTAGTTCGTATCCACAGGAGAGTCAGCAGTCGTCGCAGGGTTTCTATAGATGCAGCAGTCTAGTTCACCTCGTCAGAGATTCTCCTGAGATACACCGGAGGGAGACAGCAGCACCGCATGTTACCTTACCACCTTCACCACCCCAGAGGGCGTTGCCGGTTGTACCTATTGTCGCTCCGTGTCAGACTCATACACAGAGAGGTCGTGAGCATGGAGGAGTTGCTCAGAGAGGACGGGATGACCGAGGCAGAGGGCAGTCTGTCACCGGTGGAGGACAGGCGCGGGTTTTTGCTTTGGCGCATCGGGACACGCCGGCGTCCAATGCGGTGGTCTCAGGTATCCTTCCAGTATGTTCTGTTGATGCACACGTATTGTTCGATCCCGGAACCACGCACTCGTATGTATCCATACACATTGTCCCGAGTTTGGGTTGAGAGTCTGGTTTGCTTGATCAGCCGCTTGTTGTGACCACTCCTGTGGGAGAGTCGTTTGTTGGTAGGCACGTGTTCCGATCCTGTACCGTCTGTATTGGCGAGAAAGAGTTGCCTGTCGACTTGATCCTTCTTGAGATGTTGGACTTCGACGTTCCTTTGGTCATGGATTAGTTAGCCACTTGCTATGCTTCTTTGGACCGCCGTGAGAAGACAGTTAGATTCTGTTTTCCCGGCGAGTCGGTTTTTGTTGTGTTGGGGGACCATGGTGCCGCCCCTCATAGTGTGATTTCTTCCTTTCGCGCTGGACAGCTTTCGAGGAAGGGATGTTAGGGATTTCACTCCTATGTTTGCGATGCTAGCGCTACAGAGGTTCTATTGGATCAGGTTCCAGTTGTTAGCGAGTTTCCTGATGTGTTCCCTGACGAGCTTCCTGGGATACCGCCCGAGCGCGACATTTCTTTCTGTACTGATTTGGTTCCTAGCACGGGGCCTATTTCCATACCGCCTTATCGGATGGCCCCAGCGGAACTTCGAGAATTGAACGGTCAGTTGCAAGATTTGCTGGATAAGGGACTTATTCGACCCAGTGTTTCTCCTTGGGGTGCTCCAGTCCTGTTCGTCAAGAAGAAGGACGGCAGTTTGCGTTTGTGTATCGACTACCGCCAGCTGAACAGGGTGACAGTGCGGAACAGATATCCCTTGCCACGTATCGACGATTTTTTCGACCAGCTTCAGGGGGCAGGATACTTTTTGAGGATCGATTTATGATCGGGCTATCATCAGCTGCGGGTTCGACAGGAAGACATTCCTAGGACAGCTTTCCGTACGTGCTACGGCCATTATGAGTTTTTGGTGATGTCGTTCGGACTCACCAATGCGCCAGCAGCATTCATGGAATTGATGAACCGTATTTTCCAGCCATATCTGGATCTGTTCATCATAGTATTCATTGACGATATCTTGGTGTATTCCCGGAGTAGTGAGGAGCACGAGCAGCACCTGCGGATTACACTGCAGACTTTGAGGGAGCACCAGCTTTACGCGAAATTCTCCAAGTGTGCTTTCTGGCTGGACAACGTAGACTTCTTGGGGCATGTGATTTCATGAGATGGTATATGTGTAGACCCGAGGAAGATCGAGGCCGTTCAGCGTTGGCCCAGACCCACATCAGTTACGGAGATTCACAACTTTTTGGTGTTGGCCGGTTACTACAGGCGAGTTGTGCAGGACTTCTCCAGTATTTCTACACCTTTGACCGGGTTGACCCGGAAGGGAGTTCCTTTCGATTGGACGGAGGAGTGCGAGCACAGTTTTCAGCAGCTACGGACTCGGCTGACTACGGGACCGGTGTTATCATTACCTTCAGGATCAGGCGGATTTGTGGTCTATTGTGATGCTTCTCGAGTGGGGCTAGGGTGCGTATTGATGCATCATGACAGGGTGATCGCGTATGCTTCGTGACAATTGAAGAAACATGAACAGAACTACCCCACTCACGATTTGGAGATGGCTGCAGTGGTCTTTGCACTTAAGATCTGGCGACATTATCTATACGGCGAGTCGTGCCAGATATTCACTGATCACAAGAGTTTAAAGTATATATTTCAGCAGCGAGACCTGAACCTTAGACAACACCGATGGATGGAGTTAGTGAAGGATTACGACTGCGAGATCTTGTATCATCCGGGCAAGGCGAATGTAGTGGCGGATGCTTTGAGCAGGAGGCCCGGGGGTAGTCTATCTTGTTTGAGCGCAGTACAGAGGCAGTCGTCGGCAGATTGGCAGATATTATGCGACAGCCGAGTGCAGTTCGAGTTCACGCCGATCATAGGACAGATTGCCCATGTTCGTGCACGCCCACAGTTGCTTGACCGTATACATGAGGCACAGCACAGTGATGACCGATGTTCAGAGATCAGGACGCAGATTGGACAGGGCAGATTTTCCGAGTTCGTGATCGATGATCAGTGGATACTGAGATTTGGGACTAGACTGTGCATACCAGATGCTGAGGGGCTGCGGCGTGAGATTCTTGAGGAGGCACATCGATCGGTGTAAAGCGTCCATCCCGGTTCCACCAAGATGTATCATGATATGAGAGAAGTTTACTGGTAGGATGGAATGAAGAGGGACATCGCAGATTTCGTGTCGAGATGCCTGACTTGTCAGCAAGTCAAGGCCGAGCACCAGAGGCCCTCGGGAGAGCTACAGCCGTTACCCATTCCGGAGTGGAAATGAGAGCAAATTTCGATGGATTTCATTGTGGGTCTACCCAGGACTAGGCGAGGGTATGACTCCATTTGGGTGACCGTGGATCGTTTGACGAAAGCGGCTCACTTCCTGCCAGAGAAGACGACTTTCGGATTTGCTCAGTACGCCCAGATTTACATCGACGAGATAATACGACTGCATGGAGTCCCGATGTGTATCGTGTCCAACAGAGGCACCCAGTTTAACAGCCGACTATGGCAGAGACTTCAGAAGGCTTTGGGCACACGCTTGAGTTTCAGCACAGCATTTCATCCGCAAACCGACGGCCAGTCAGAGCGGACGATTCAGACTCTCGAGGACATGCTCCGAGCGTGCGTTTTGGACTTTGGTGGTAGCTGGGATCATCATTTACCCTTGGTGGAGTTCTCTTACAACAATAGTTTTCAGGATACTATTCAGATGGCACCTTTCGAGGCTCTGTATGGGAGGAGATGTAGATCGCCTGTCTGCTGGACAGAGCTCAGTGAGAGCAGTATTTTGGGGCCCCAGATCGTACAGGAGACGACTGAGAAGATACAGCTGATTCGAGACAGGATGAGGACAGCTCAGAGCAGGCAGAGATCGTACGCTGATAGGCGCAGCCGCAGATTAGAGTTTGCAGTTGGAGATCACGTTTTTCTGAGGGTCTCTCCGATGAAGGGAGTGATGAGGTTTGGACGGAAGGGGAAGCTTAGCCCCAGATTCATAGGTTCTTTTGAGATCCTCGAGCGTGTGGGCGCAGTAGCTTATCGTTTGGCTCTTCCACCCGACATCCCAAATGTTCAACCCGTGTTCAACGTATCGATGCTTCACAGATACCTATATGACCCTTCGCACATGATTCGGCATCAGACCGTTCAGCAAGAGCGCGACTTTTCGTTCACCGAGCAGCCGGTCGTGATATTGGACCGGCAGGTGATGTAACTTTGATCGAAGGTCTTGCCATCAGTGAAGGTGCTTTGGCGCGGCCCGAGTGGTGAAGAGATCACTTGGGAAGCCGAGTGCGAGATGCGGAACAAGTTCCCTCATCTCTTTGAAGGTATGCGTAGCTTTATATTTTCAAATTCGAGGACGAATTTCTTTTAAGGGGGGAGATTGTAACACCTTAAGATGTGATTAGTGGATAATTATATTTAAATTAAAGGTTTTTAATAAAAAGTTTACCAAATTGAGTTTCAAATATTTTCCCAAATTTAATAAATATTTTTCTAGAATTTTCCTAGGCTTGCACACACATGTGCATGTAAACTAGGGTTTAAAATGTGGTTATACCATGATTAGCAACCATGGTGGGTTTAATAATGGGGATTAAGTCTTTTGGGTTTTAATTAAGTCTATTTAGTTAATTAATGGTTGTTTTAATTTGAATTTTTGTTTTGGGGTGTTGACTTGAGGGAATGAGAGAGAGGGAGAATGCATCATGGTAAAGCCATCCTTGCATTTAATGTTGAGAGAGAAAGGAGAGATTGACATTGGGAGTTATCATTTCCTCTCATTCTTGTGATCATTTCTCTCAACCTCACTCTCACACTCACACACCCACATCCACAGCAAGCACAGCAGCAGCAGAAGCAAGCACAGCAGTAGCAGAAGCAAGAACAGCTGCAGCAGTGAACAGCAGCAGCAACAGTGAGCAGCAGCAGCAGTGAACAGCAGCAGCAGCAACAACTCCAGCTGCAGCTCCTTCCCTCTACTCCTTCTTCTTTGTCCAGCTCCCTAGGGTCGAGTGTAGGGTATACTTCTTGAACTTACCCCCTAGTTTGCTTAATTAGTGATTAATGGTGCGTTTTAGTGCGATATGTGGTAATTAGGGGGAACCTTGATCAAGTGAAGTGTGTATTGGTTTAAGTAAGTTGATGGAGTGTTGTTAGGGCCATGTTAACCTAGCTTAGCCACCAATTGCACTAAAATACCACCAGATTGCTATGTGATGCAAAATTCATCGTTTTTTAGCAAAATCTAGCTTTCTACAAACTGCTATCGACCCTGTGTGTTCAGATTAAAATTAAGAAGACTGCAGTATAGTTGTGAGGAGTTGATCCGATGTGTAGAAGGCGACCCCCAAATTCCATACTGTGGCCGCCGAAAAATTAGTTATGGCCGCAATTTGCGGCCAGATAGGGAGGGAATGGGTTTGGGTTTGGCTCTGTAGGTTCCTGCTGCTATCCTTAGACTCATGGCATGTGTAATTTTAATTAATTGTTGCTGTAGAAAAATTTGGAGCTAAATACCTGTTTCTCGTATTTTTTAACCTTCGCGACACGCGTGATACGTGTGTGGGTTTGGGGTTTCTGCGTATCGCGACGCGTCGGGGTAGTTTCAGGCGCGTAATCACACGTTTTACCGTATCGCGCACACGCGTTCTTGGTTTGCGACGCGGGTTTCTAGTTTGACCTTAATATCGTGTTTTTGTGGATTTGAGCTTATGTGTGATATTTTGTGTAATTCTAGGTTCGCAGGCGAGTGAGACGGAAGCTGCGAAGAAGGGGAAGCAGGTCGTCAGCTACACTTAGCACGAGACTTCTGTGAGTAGATTTAACATCTACGGGGATATCGCCCGCATGGCGTTATGCGTCAGGGCTGATAGGACCTTATAGCTATATGTTGCATTTACCCCATTGACTGTCATGGATATTGTTGTTGCATATTGCATTCCCTGCTATATGTATATAAATTTAGAATTGATAGAACACCGCACTATTATTAACGGTTCATGTTGCACGAGCACTAATCAGCATGTTACACACACACCGTTAGTAATTGCCATGACACACTCACTGTAGAATTGCCATGATTATATTGCTGTAGTTCATTTATCATATGATTCGATATGATTTTCATAGAAATTGGGAGCCGCGTGATGTCTTTAAAAACTGAAACTATTTTAAAAAGCGGTTTCCCCTTGTACCTATATTATGGCTTGATGTACATAGCACATCGCATTTGATTTACTTATTGGTGTTGGATTTTCATGTGATTTCTGGTTTTGAGGACCGTGTGATTATTTAAGAAAAGATGCACTATTTGAAAAAAAACGGTACCTCGAGATATGATATTTTGGTGCGTCCACCACGCGTTTTCTCGGTGCTGAGACGTGTGCTTGAAACCCGATTCGAGGTGTTGGATGATCCGTTTGCGGGTTCGTGGTGGACCCGGTATGGTTCCCCTCGGCAAGATGATCGATGGACTTTGCCGATTGAGCCTGGAGGCGGACGAGTACCTACCGGTGATTGGTTGGACCTGGCGGTTATCCGGAGGATACTGACCAGAGTCGAGAGATGGATGTGGGATGATCCGTATTGCCGGGGCCGAGGACCGATACCGCAGACGGAGCCCGTAGGCTGATTCGGACTTACGGAGCCCGATATATGAGGATTTGCGTGTCGATGCTGGACACGAGTATTTTATGACATTTTGAGTGCCGATGTTGGGCACTCGTGATTCTCAGAGATTAACAGGATTTGAGGGCCGAGGAGAGTGTCGGCGCCTGAGTTTATTTGGGATTTGGGTGCAGTTTTGGGCACCGATTATTTTTCCACGTTGATATTCCGTGTAGATGTTATTTATCCCATGCTCAGCATTGATTATCATGCATCTCATCCTGTAGCTATTTTACCTGACAGAGCATTTGCATGATTATTGCACCTAGTGCTTGTCGCATATAGATCTTACTTGCTGGCATATGATAGAGTAGCGCAGTACGTGCATTCTCGCGATTAACTTTATATGCCATCTCTATTCCCGAGTTGGCAACTCACCCCCGTTGTGCCACAGTATTTGCAGGTTGCCCCTCAGAGTAGTCGCGGCAGGCTGCCTTTTCCATCTTTTGGCTACAGATACCACTACAGTTGGTGCAAGAGCTGTTTTGCTTTTAGGTGGGTTGTGGTATCTGATTACTTTTATTGTACCCTTTTTTGTATCTAGAATTCTCCATCTACCATATATGTACTGGACTTAGATACAGTGTGAGGATGATGATGTATATTTTGTATTCTGGTATCGAACTCGTGGGAGCCGACTGTTTTTATTTGCAGTTCATTATTCTGTGATGTTTACTTATTGCTCATTCTTCGCTACGGTGTCATATATTAATCTTGTGATGATGGTTTCCGCCGTTGGGCGTGATTGCTCCCGTTTGGGAATGTTTTGTTTCATTATATCTCATTTTCACTCATATCCTATTTTATACCCGATTTCGGGTTACTTTTAAAAAGAAAATGCTGCCAAAATTATTTAAATGATGACGTAATTTTAAAAGAACTTATTGAACTATTTTAGGTTTTCTAAATGTTTTAACTAAATGTTTTCAACACTCGCTACTTTTATATGGTTTTGGTTTCTGGGTTCGGCTTACTTAGTCGCGTTACGCCTGTAGACGTTGCGTGGTTAAGTGCCGGTCATGAGTCGAAATATTCGGGTCATGACATATATACGGGTGGGTTCAAATTAACCTGGACAATGATGTGTAGAACTTGACATGTGACTTATGATTTGTTGACCTTCGTTAAGGTCATAAGAGCATGGGGCAAAAATCCACATCGGGAGTTTCTAAAGAAATTGAAACTTGCTAGTGCTACATACCATTTGGAGTTTGGTAATGTTGGTAAGATTCCTTCAGCATTATCACACAATGATATTTGGGTCCCGATCCTACTGTGAGTATATGCTACTCATCGGGAGATTCTTCACATAACGATCAATGCTATAAACCAAGTAGGTTCCTAGAACAGTGTTAGCGGGGCTACGCCTAAAGGGAAAAGAGGTTATTTAATTAAGGAACTTCGCAAAAGCGTCGTAAAACCTCCCTCGAAGTACCCACACTAGCCTGGCTGAACGGTTAAGCAAGTATTGTACGGTAAGATTAGTCCTGACTAATTCTTCTTTTATGGTTTGAGGAAAGATTCGAGAAACAGAGGGAGCCATCCTGTTTAGATAAATTAAAAACCAATCTAAACTTACAAAAGCATCATGCTAAGTGTTTTCTTCTCTCTCTCTCTCTCTTAATTGCAGCAACCATATGACCGAGAATAGGTTACATCTAGATAATAAAATGACTGAATCTGACTATAATGACTGGCAAAGGTTTGTCCAGATGTCCATTGCCAATGACAAGCTGGACCAAATCATTACTACTCAAAACCCCACCGTCCCAGGTCCAGTTTCCACCGACGCGGATATGGATATGCAAAAGACAAGGGAAAAAGAATGTGTGAATGCCAAGTGCCTCGTGATAGCCTCAGTTGATGGTGTAAACCAGAGGCAGCACGAGAAGATGGACTTAGTTACTATCTTCCTCCATAACAAAGTTTTTTATGGAGAGCAATCTCATCTCGCAAGATATAAGACCTTGAACGAATTGCTTCAAGCGAGGTTGGCTGTCGGGTCATCTGTATGGGACAACGTCCTTACGATGACTAGCTATTTTGATGAGCTCACGGATTTGGAGACCGCGTTGAGAAACGGGTCATATGCTAACTTGATTCTACAGTCCCTACCTCCTACTTACGCCCAGGTGATGAAAGTTATACTTCCGGATGAGGGCACAGTGAAGGAAACCTGTGTGACACCCACTCTGCTTATTGGAGAATCTTCCTCTTCCGGATCCAAGGCTGAAGCCAAGGGTGAGAAGAAGAAGACATCCACAAAGCTGATATGCGGTGTCAGTAAGGTAGAAGGACAGGGAATGGCAAAGGTTTCGGGGTTAACAGTAGGAAAGGAGGGTTGTTCCTGTTGTTTTGGGAACGAGCATTGGCAGAGGGATTGTAGGGCTTGGAAAGCCAGAATCCAGGATCCGAAGCATGTTGTGGCTTCGACTTCGGGTGTGTTTGTTATTGAAAACTGTATGTCAATTAACTCTACTTCCTGGGTACTAGATACCGGATCAGGATCTCATATCTGTAATTCGTTACAGGCTTTGAGAAACCGTAGAGTTATCAGAGTAGGTGATATGTCTCTCAGAGTTGCGAACGGAATGAGCGCGGATGCTGAATCTGTGGGGGAATATCATCTAGGACTGACAAGTGGGCAGAAATTGATTCTACGTAACTGTTTGTATGAACCTAGTTTGGCTTGTAATATCATATCAGTGTCCCTGCTTTCTAAAGAGGGATATGAATTTACATTTGTAAGAGATGTCGTGCACATCCATCTAAATCAATTTCTGATTGGGTCCGGTACATTATAGGATGGTATATACGTATTGAATCAAGCTCAGGTTTTCCGTGTCCAGAACACACATAAAAGAAAGTCTCTAGAAACAAATCAGCCTTTCTAAAGGCATTGTAGACTGGGTCACATCAATGAAACACGGTTGACGAAGTTACATAGAGTGGGATATTTGGATCCGTTCGAATATCAGTCTTATGCCACTTGTCAATCTTGTTTCATAGGAAAGATGACAAAGACTCCGTTCACTGGACACGGAGTAAGAGCGAGCGAGATCTTAGGACTCATACACAGCGATGTATGCGGTCCAATGTCTACACATGCGCGAAGTGGTTATTCCTATTTCATTACTTTTACGGATGATATTTTTAGGTATGGATATGTCTTCTTGATGAAGCATAAATCCGAGGCTTTTGAGAAATTCCGGGAATACAAGAATGATGTGGAAAACCAAACAGGAAAAAGTATCAAGACACTAAGATCTGATCGAGTTGGTGAATACTTAAGTGCCGAGTTCCTGTGTTACCTAAAAGAGAATGGAATTCTCTCTCAGCTTACTCCTCCATTCACAACACAAAACAATGGTGTATCGGAAAGGAGGAATCGAACCCTATTAGATATGGTTCGTTCCATGATGTGTAACGTTGAGTTACCAAGATCCTTCTGGGATTATGCGCTAGAATCAGCTGCATATCTTTTGAACAAGGTTTCAACCAAGATTGTGCCTACTACACCATATCAGATATGGAGTGGGAAGAAACCATATCTTATGTATCTTAAGATATGGGGATGTCCAGCTTTTATAAAAAAGAAGCATGCGGACAAGATCGAGGCACGCTCAGTACTGTGTAAGTTTGTGGGATACCCAAAAAACTCCAGGGGGTATCTTTTCTATTACGCAGAGGAACAAAATGTTTTTGTTTCTCAGCAGCCCTACTTCTTGGAAGCTGAATTTTTAGAAAATCAGACTAGTCGGAGCACAGTAGAACTGGAAGAAATTCCAGAACCACAATCTATTACTGAAAGTTTGGTAGAATCAGAAGTTTCAAAGGAAAGGGACATCGCAGCGCCAATCCGCAGAAGTAGTAGGCAGTCTCATCCGCCCGAGAGATACTACGGTTTTTTCATAAACGGGGATAGAGAGGATTGCATCATTGACAATGATGAGCCTACTAGCTTCCAGCAAGCCATTCAGAGCGGCGACTCGGTAAAATGGCTGGATGCTATGCGGACCGAGATGGAGTCCATGTATACCAACAAAGTATGGACTTTGGACATTGCTCCTGAAGGGGTAAAACCCATAGGATGGAAATAGATCTTCAGAAAGAAGATTGGTGTAGATGGAAAGATTGAAACCTATAAGTCTAGACTTGTTGCAAAGGGTTTTCGTCAAAGACCTGGTTTGGACTATGACGAAACCTTTTTCCCAGTGGCTATGCTCAAATCCATTCGGATCCTTCTTGCCATTGCTGCCTTCCACGATTATGAGATCTGGCAGATGGACGTGAAGACGGCTTTTCTAAATGGTAATTTGGAAGAGTGCGTCTATATGGATCAGCCAGAAGGTTTCATTCAGAGTAGGAGCAGCGGGAAAGTGTGCAGGCTGCTTAAGTCCATTTATAGACTAAAGCAGGCATCGCGGAGTTGGAACATCTGTTTTGATGATACTGTTAAAGAATTCAACTTTATCAAATATCTAGATGAACCATGCATTTACAGTAAGATTGTATGGAGAATTGTAGTATTCCTCGTCTTGTATGTGAATGATATTCTCTTAATAGGAAATGATATTCCTATGCTACAGTCAGTCAAAGGATTCTTGTCACAGAAGTTATCCATGAAGGACCTGGGTGATGCCACCTACATTCTCGAGATCCAGATCTATCATGATAGATCTAAACGAATAGTTGGACTCTCACATTCAAGGTACATAGACACCATACTGAGAAGATTCAGTATGGATGATTCTATCCGCGGTAATCTGCTTGCTCGTCACGGAATCACCCTCTCCAAAGAGATGTCTCCCAAGACTGATTTGGAAAGTACTCGCATGTTATCTATACCCTACGCATCTGCGGTAGGCTCTATAATATATGCGATGTTATGTACCAGACCAGATGTAGCCCACATATTGAGCGTAATAAGCCGGTATCAGTCGAACCCATGGGAGAAGCACTGGATAGCAGTAAAGAAGATTCTCAAGTACCTGAGAAGGACTAAGGAGATGTTCTTGGTGTATGGCGGTAAGCCGGATCCTAGTATATGATTTGGGATTGGTTTTATCTCTTTGTATTCGTGTTCCTCGGATCACGAATACGGGTGCGTATGCACAGTTGCTTGAGACAGAGGGAGAGGACTTTGATTAGGGTTAATGACCTTTGTCATTTTATTAACCCTAATGCTTATGTTTGTATTATGGTTAATTGATATTAGTTTAATATATTTGTGCATTGTTATGGTTGTTGACCATTTGACCTTCTTGACTTGTTGACCTAGGTTGACACTTTGACCATCATCATTTCATTTGGAAGATGCTCTTTGATCCTTGCAATTTGCATTAAAAATGAAATGATAATGGTCATGTCTTGATTAACCATGACAATTATCTAGTTAATTATCAATTTATAATAATTCACACATATATGTTTGAATGGTTGTTTTATTCTCTCATTCTATCATTCACTTTCTCTCTCTTGTTCTTCCTCTCCCTCAAGCTCTCCCCTCTCATGTGTTGAGAAACACTTGAGCTTGAGAAAAATCTCTTCTTGATAATCTTTACTCTCATCTAGGGTTTTAGGACTAGCACTTCTAGCACCCTAGTTACTTCTAGCTTGAAGTTGAAGCCAAAGGTTGAGGCTTTCGGGTGGATCCTTCTTCGACTCAAGAAGACGATAAAAGTGATCCATTTCTACTACTCTAAGGAACAAGGAGAGAAGGACATAAAGCCCTAGGTATGACCATTCTACCCTTAGCTAGTTTCTAGTCAGCTTTAGCTTGTTTTTGTTTAGCAAAGATGCTTCTTTGTCCAGTCCATGTTGCCTAAAGTGATAAAAATCCGATTTTTATTCCGTTTTCCGCTTCCCCGCAAGCACCGGGGTGGGCAACGTGGACTTACAGTGGTATCAGAGCCTAACTAAACATAAACTAGCTAGGTAGTAAAGTGTATGGAAGTTCAATCGGAAAAAATCGCAAAACTGAGTTTACAAAAACCCATGTTTCTGTTAAAATTTTTCCTGTTCAAAATAAAATAAATCATACTCCAAAAATCATCTCAGGGTTTTGTGATGAAAGCCACCAAAAACGATCCAGTGATTCGCTCAAAGAGCCGCGGTTCCGCGGCAATAGCAAGCTATTGCCGCGCAACCGCGGCCGTTTTGGCTCGGCTCTGGGTCGAGTTTGGTGCAGTGTTCTTCTGGCATGGTTTTGGGATTTTTAAGATGGTTTATATGTGCCCAGGTTTTCCAGAAAAGAAATTTATTTTTGGGAGCCTATAAATCCGTATTTTTGATCGAACTTCAATACACTTTGACTAAAGGGTTATATCTGTGATGTTTATATGTATTCAACGTCGGCTAATCGCTATATGTCGATTAGTGGGGGTTATACATATCTGTGATCTGTGTTTGATGATGGTATGTGTATATGAATGCGTTGGATTGTCGCGGGTGAATAGCCGGGGTGGATGTGAGATGATTGTTTCTTTTTCTTTCATTCATTGTAACATGTAAATTGATGTAATATTATTTGTATGGCCGCACAACCGGGTCGGGGTTGTAGCCGTCATTGTATAATTCTTTTTACTGTTTTTTCTCCTAGGATAGACCCATGGAGGGGGTGCACAAACTACCGGGTATCTCGAAGTGCCGAGTGGCCAACTGACGGTGGTGAGGGAGGTTGCTTCGCTTCGGGTACTTGGCGGGTAGTTTGCCGCACCCGTAGGGGTCTTGGGTGGGGTATTGGCTATTCACCGCGACCGTGTAATCCGCTTTTCGTTGCACGCTCGAACGGATTGCGGATTCCTAGTATATCCAATGTATTCATCTGTGATCTGTAATGTCTATCATTGCTATATATTTATATATTATAACTGTTTAGGCGTTGCTTATGTTTTACAGCCGCGCTAGCCCAGCCCCCGCTCTGTCGTTAGTTAAGTAACCTAACGGGTGATGACGGGGCCCCGTGGCGAATGCGAATGGCATAAGCGTACGTCATATTTTTGTTGTTTTCTGCAATGGTAGGATTAAATGATGGGACGCAATAAAAGAACTAATGCAAGAAAATAAACCAAGTAAAATTCGATTGGAACACTTTGAAAACCACTCGGTTCTTTTCAAAACTAAACTTTTAAACGCGGAGCTTGAACCACTCCTTTTAAAAGCTATCTCGTTCCATCGATTATATCAAGTTCACTACGTTCACGGTTTCGCCAAAACCATTCGTATCCCTCCATCATTTCAGTTAAATATTCGGTAGTATTCAAGCTATGTATTTTGACCTCACGCTAAGGCATAGTGAATGGTAGCTGCCGGATATTTATCTGTTGCATAGATAGAATGCGTTGGTTTGAGACAGTCGTACTGCCATTTTGGCCTACGTCAAGGGTATGTACGGGTGGGTTCAAATTAACCGGGATAATGATGGGAAGAACTTGACATGTGACTTATGACATTTTGACCTCACGCCAAGGTCATAAGACCATGGGGCAAAAATCCACATCGGGAGTTTCATAAGTACTGAAACTTGCTAGCGCTGCATACCATTTGGAGTGTGATGATTCTGGTAGGATTACTTCGGTTTTATCACACGATGATATTTGGATCCCGATCCTACTGTGAGTATATGCTACTCCTTGGGAAAACTCTCACTTAACGATCAATGCTATAAACCTAGTAGGTGTCTAGAAAGGTGTTAGCGGGGCTATGCCCATAGGGAAAAGAGGTTACTTAATTAAGGAACTTCGCGAAAGCGTTGGAAAACCTCCCTCGATGTACCGACACTGGCCTGGCTGAACGGTTAAGAAAGTATTGTGCGGTAAGATTGATCCTGACTAATCCTTTCTTTACGGTTTGAGAAGGAATTCGAGAGACAGTGGGAGCCATCCTGTTTAGACAAACTAAAAACCACTATAAACTTGCAAGAGCATCATGCTAAAGTGTTTCTTTTCTCTCTCCTAATTGCAGCGACCATTCAACATGACCGGACTTAAGTTATTATTAGATAAAAACATACTGACAGGGCCAAACTATAAAGATTGGCTCAGGAATGTCAAGATGGCAATCACTTACGACAAGCTGGGGTATCTCCTTACTACCAAAGCTCCCCTTGTCCCTCCCAAAACCAGTGTCGCGGATAGGGAAATCCGTAAGACATGGGAAATAGATTGCGCGAATGCCAAATGCCTCGTACTTGCCTCGATGGACAACGAACATCAGAGGAGGCACGAGAATATGGACCTAGAGTCCATATTTCTTCATACAAAAGAACTTTATGGAGAGCAGTCTCGTATCGCTAGATACGAAGTGTCGAAGAAGTTGTTTTCGGCAAGGTTGGCCGTCGGATCATCGGTAGCGGAACACGTGCTTAAGATGATTGGCTACATAGAGGAGCTCGCAGAACTTGGGACCACGTTGGAGAATGAGCTCTATACGGACTTGATTCTCCAGTCCCTTCTTTCCACTTACGCCCAGTTCATCCTGAACTTCAACTTACAGGAAAAGGAAGTTGAACTTTCAAAGCTCCTCAACATGCTGAGGAGTGCAGAGGGCACCCTACAGAAAAGTAGGGAGACATCCACTTTGTTTGTAGGAGGATCTTCCACTTCTAGATCCAGGGCGAAAGCCAAGGGTAAGAAGAAGAAAGCCCCCGCCAAACCAAGAGGCGGTGTCAGTAAAGTGGATACGAAGGGAAAAGGAAAAGCAACAAAGGTAGCGGGTAAGCTGGTGGGGAAGGAAGAATACTTCTACTGTCACAAAAGTGGTCACTGGAAACAGGATTGCAAGGCATGGAAGGCCAGAACACAGGATTTGAGCGAGTTGCGGCTTCAGCTTCAGGTGTGTATGTTATTGAAAACTGTCTATCAATAAACTCTACATCCTGGGTATTGGATACCGGATCAGGATCTCATATCTGTAATTCTTTGCAGGCGTTGAGAAAGCGTAGAGTTTTGAAGGCAGGTGACATGACCCTCAGAGTTGCAAACGGTGCTAGCATGGATGCTGAGGCCGTGGGGGACTATCACCTGGGACTGTCAGATGGATACTTTTTGGTTTTGCGCAGTTGTTATTATGTACCAAATTCAATCTGTAATATCATTTCTGTATCTTTATTATCTAAAGAAGGTTATGAATTTGCATTTGTAAGTAATGTAGTGAACATTCACCTTAATCAAGTTTTGATTGGGTCAGGTACATTGAACAAGGGTATATACGTATTAAACCAACCACAGATTTTCAATGTCCAGAATACACACAAAAGAAAGTCTCCAGAAATCAATAAAACTTTCTTATGGCATTGTAGACTGGGTCACATCAATGAGAGAAGGTTGACTAAGTTGCATGCAGAAGGATATTTGGATCCGTTCGAATATCAATCGTATGCAACTTGTCAATCCTGTCTCAAAGGAAAGATGACAATGACTCCGTTCTCTGGACACGGAGTAAGAGCGAGCGAGCTCTTTGGACTCGTACACAGCGACGTGTGCGGTCCAATGTCTACACATGCACGAAGCGGTTATTCTTACTTCATTACTTTTACGGATGACTTTTCAAGGTACGGTTATGTCTTCTTAATGAAACATAAATCTGAGGCTTTTGAAAAATTCCATGAATACAAGAATGAAGTAGAAAAACAAACAGGCAAAAGTATCAAGGCACTGAGATCTGATCGAGGTGGTGAATACTTAAGTGCCGAGTTCCTGGGTTACTTAAAAGAGAATGGAATTCTCTCTCAGCTTACTCCTCCATACCCTCCGCAACATAACGGTGTATCGGAGAGACGGAACCGAACCCTATTGGATATGGTACGGTCCATGATGAGTAACGCTGAGTTGTCGCGATCGTTCTGGGGATATGCGCTAGAAACAGCTGCATACCTTTTGAACCGAGTTCCCACTAAGACTGTGCCTACCATACCATATGAGTTATGGAGTGGGAAGAAAACCTATCTTCAATACTTGAAGATTTGGGGATGTCCAGCTTATGTCAAAAAGCAGCATGCGGACAAACTAGAGGCACATTCAGTACTGTGCAAGTTTGTGGGATACCCAAAGAAATCTAGGGGGTATCTTTTCTATTACGCAGAGGAACAAAAAGTCCTTGTTTCTCGTAATGCCCATTTTCTGGAACATCAGTTCTTAGAAAAAGAAATAAGTGGGAGCGCAATAGAACTGGAAGAAATTCCAGAACCACAAGCTATTACTGAAAACTTAGTAGAACCAGAGGGTTCGAAAGATCAGGACATTCCCACGCCACTCCGCAGGACTAGTAGGCAGTCTCGTCCGCCCGAGAGATACTACGGTTTTCTCATTGACGGAGATAGAAAGGATTGCATCATAGATTGTGATGAGCCTACTAGCTTCCAACAAGCCATTCAGAGCGTCGACTCGGTAAAATGGCTGGATGCAATGCGGACCGAAATGGAGTCCATGTACACCAATAAAGTATGGACGTTGGACATTGCTCCAGATGGGGTAAAACCCGTAGGATGCAAGTGGATCTTCAAAAGGAAGATTGGTGTAGATGGACAGGTTGAGACCTATAAAGCTAGACTGGTAGCAAAGGGTTTTCGTCAGCGACCTGCTTTGGACTATGACGAAACCTTTTCTCCAGTAGCTATGCTGAAATCCATTCGGATCCTTCTTGCCATTGCTGCCTTCCACGATTATGAGATTTGGAAGATGGACGTAAAGACAGCTTTTCTAAATGGACATTTAGAGGAGTGTGTCTATGTGGAACAGCCAGAGGGTTTCATTCAGAGTGGGAGCAGCGGAAAGGTGTGCAAGTTGCTTAAGTCCATTTATGGACTAAAGCAGACATCGCGGAGTTGGAACATCTGTTTTGATGAGACGGTCAAGGAATTTGGCTTTATCAAAAATCCAGATGAACCATGCATCTATTGTAGATTTGTAGCGAGAACTGTAGTATTCCTCGTTTTATACGTGGATGACATTCTCTTAATAGGAAATGACATTTCTATGCTACAATCTGTCAAGGGGTTCTTGTCACACAGGTTCTCCATGAAAGACCTGGGTGATGCCTCATACATTCTGGGTATCCGGATCTACCGTGACAGATCCAAGAGGATATTAGGACTTTCACAGTCCAGGTACATCGACACCATACTGAAGAGATTCAGTATGGAAGATTCCAAGCGCGGTAATCTACCGGCTTGTCACGGGATCACCCTCTCTAAAGAGATGTCTCCCAAGACTGATTTGGAGAGGGATCGCATGTCTATTATACCCTACGCTTCTGCGGTAGGCTCTATAATGTATGCGATGTTGTGTACCAGACCGGATGTGGCTTATGCACTGAGTGTGGTAAGCAGGTATCAGTCAAACCCTGGGGAGAAACATTGGATAGCAGTAAAGAACATACTCAAGTACCTGAGAAGGACTAAGGAGATGTTCTTGGTGTATGGCGGAAAAGACCTCCAGATTGAGGCCTTTGCTGACTCCAGCTTCCAGAGTGACAAGGATGATTCCAAGTCTATGTCGGGTTTTGTCTTCACCCTCAATGGAGGGGCGGTGTGTTGTAAGAGCTCCAAACAGGAAACCGTTGCCGACTCGACTATGGAAGCGGAATACATCGCTGCATCTGATGCCGCAAAAGAAGCTGTCTGGATGAGGAAGTTCTTGAAAGAACTTCAGGTGGTTCCGTCCATTGTTGACCCAATACCTCTATATTGCGACAACAACGGGGCTATAGTTTTAGCGAAGGAACCCAGGTCCCATCAGAAATCCAGACACATCTTGAGGCGGTATCACCTGATCAGGGAGATCGTGGATCGCCAGGAGATCGAGGTTCGGAGGGTTGCTTCAGAAGATAACACAGCAGATCCATTCACCAAGGCCTTGCCCCAGACTCAGTTCGAGTGGCTGATCGAGATGATAGGTCTTCGATACGCCAGTACATGGCCTTAGTGCAAGTGGAAGATTGTTAGTGTATATTCCCTAGAGGCCATTACTGTATCATACTAGTTTGTATATTACTTGATGGAGCTTGGGATATTCACTGTTGTATGTACAATCTTGCTCGAGATGGTAGTATGCTACTTGGTTTGTCTCTGCTTTAATATGTCTATGTGTTTCTTTTAGCATATCGCTGATATACATATTAGTAGAGCCATTAGGATCTTTGCTTGATTACCAGCGTTGTGATGGCGCTCACACTCGTTGGGGCTGGGTAATCCATAAGCATATCCTTATACAGGTCCCTAGTCGTTGGACTATCGAGACAGGGCATCGATACTCCGGAGTAGACTAGCGTATGCGCTTCTCATCCCAGTATGGGAGACGGTTTGTCCCACAGCAGTCAGTACGTCGTACTTGAGATAGTATGCGGGTGCTCGTTAGGTTACGAGTACACTGGACAGGACTCGTCGGGAACTGTTGGTTGGTATTATACCTATCGTCAGTTATCAGTTCCCCGGTGACATGAGTACAGCTTAGTCCGCTGACTTGACACTGTCACTTCACCTCGAGTGTGTTCCCACTGCACTTTGATTACTACCCTACCACGGCTCAAAGGAGTCGTGCAAACAGGTAGTTTTTGGGTGCAGTCCCGAAGCACTTGGACGCAGTGACGGTTAGACAGGATTCGTCTCTCCCAGTATTGGGGGCTGACATCGCGCTGTGTCCAGGAGAGCCATTACACGAGTAGTCCCTGGCCAGGGCAAGCGAGATATACTGGAAGGTTTCCAGTGTTATCTCAGGGTGTTCTGGGCTACACTCCGACACGACTTGTACCGCTATTAGGGGACTGACGTTCACCGCCCCTTAGGCCCGCCATGCGATGTATCAGACGAACAGACCGGACTGTACGGAGACTGTCACATACAGGCTCAGTAGGAGTTCAGATGGGGTTCACGTCGTCAGTCCTCTTATCGGCATCTACCTCGGACCGTTACGCACAGTTAGTGCCGCTTGCGGTCTGTGGTTAAACCCACTGCCAGCGTAGTGTCGAGTCTTTTGAGTCCTACACAGAGAGCTATTCGCCTTTAGGCAAAATGAGTAGAGGTCGCATGGTTTTGCGACAGGGTTCGTTCACATCCGCGCACTTGTGCACGTTTGCTGTCCGGACAGCTTATACTAGCAGTCTTTGGTTTAAGCCGGATCCTAGTATATGATTTGGGATTGGTTTTATCTCTTTGTATCCGTGTTCCTCAGATCACGAATACGGGTGCGTATGCACAGTTGCTTGAGACTGAGGGAGAGGACTATGATTAGGGTTAATGACCGTTGTCATTTTATTAACCCTAATGCTTATGTATGTATTATGGTCAATTGATATTAGTTTAATATAATTGTGCATGGTTATGGTTGTTGACCATTTGACCTTCTTGACTTATTGACCTAGGTTGACACTTTGACCATCATCATTTCATTTGGAAGATGCTCTTTGATCCTTGCAATTTGCATTAAAAATGAAATGATAATGGTCATGTCTTGATTAACCATGACAATTATCTAGCTAATTATCAATTTATAATAATTCACACATATATGTGAGAATGGTTGTTTTATTCTCTCATTCTATCATTCACTTTCTCTCTCTTGTTCTTCCTCTCCCTCAAGCTCTCCCCTCTCATGTGTTGAGAAACACTTGAGCTTGAGAAAAACCTCTTCTTGATAATCTTTACTCTCATCTAGGGTTTTAGGACTAGCACTTCTAGCACCCTAGTTACTTCTAGCATGAAGTTGAAGCCAAAGGTCGAGGCTTTCGGGTGGATCCTTTTTCGACTCAAGAAGACGACAAAAGTGATCCCTTTCTACTACTCCAAGGAGCAAGGAGAGAAGGACATAAAGCCCTAGGTATAACCATTCTACCATTAGCTAGTTTCTAGTTAGCTTTAGCTTGTTTTTGTTTAGCAAAGATCCTTCTTTGTCCAGTCCATGTTGCCTAAAGTGATAAAAATCCGATTTTTATTCCGTTTTCCACCTCCCCGCAAGCACCGGGGTGGGCAACGTGGACTTACAACCCGATTTGAGGAGCTGGATGAGGTCGATTGCGGGTACATGGTGGACCCGGTATGGTACCCCGGGGTAAGAAAGGGATGCTGTGCAGTAGACAGTAAGCCTAGCAGAGGTACTACTACCTACCAGTGATAGTATTTGGGCTCGGCGGATATCCGGAGGATACCGACCGGAGTCGAGAGATGATATGGGCCGATCCGGAATGACGGAGCCCGAGGACCGATCCGAACTGACGGAGCCCGAGATATGAGGATTTACATGTCGATGCTGGACATGGGTTTCATGATGTTTTCGAGTGTCGATATTGGACACTCAAGTTCCATGATTTTGATGTGTCGCGAGGGACACAAGTTGATTTATATCCTTATACTTTCATGCCTATGCTTTCATGATATTTACGTGCATGATGTTGTTGTGTCATTAGTTGACCCATGGACGAGATCCACATGCATACAGGCATTGATTATATGGTTGGATGACATCTACATACATTATAGACTTGATGATATAGTTGACACTGATTTCATTGTTGATACCTCATGTTTATGATATGTTGCTACCTGAGGCACTGACACGAGCACTTGGTATTACACTTATGTATATATGTTTACCCTTGCCACCTTAGCATGCTTCAGACTTTATTATATTGAGGATATATATATTACTGATCGTTTTGACCTAGGATTGAGTCATACATACGATTTCTGCTCTGTGATATTTTCTACTCACGAGTTGGCAACTCACCCCCATTGTGCCATAGTTTCTTACAGGTTTTGCCGTGCAGGTTCGTTGCGGTTTTGCTGGCACACTGTCCATTTCCGGATGATTTGCTTTGGTAGGTGGACTCACTTGCATCGTGACCACCATTGTATATTATTTATTTCAGTTGTATCTAGTAAACTCCATCAACCAGACTGTATTATTTATTAGACTTAGAAGACCAAACTTGTTTATTCTTTCGACCTTAGAGTCGCGCGTTGTATTATTATGGTTTTCATTGATGTTTTGAGTTTCCTTTTGAGTTTTGATCCTCGCCCTTCGGCGTTTTATATTATATTGCTTGCGTGGTTGTGGCCATCGATTGACGAAGAGCTAGCTCTCGCTTGGGGATGCCTTTTATCATTATATATGCTTTTATCATGTTTTACCCCGTTCGGGGCCAGTATTTACAAAGGAAACTCTGCCGAAATTTTCAGAAAAGACTTGATGTTTTAAAAACGCATAATTCGGCTTATGCTATTAAAAACACTCATTTTAAAATAAGTTTCTTCTTACCTAAAATGGTTTTAGATTTCTGGGTTTTGGCTTACTTGAATTAGATGGGGTCCTATAGACTTCATATGATTCAAGGGCCAGTCACGTGCCATTTCGGGTCGTGACAGTTTAAAAAGGTTCGGTTAACTTGGTTCATGAGTTTTAGTTTAAAGTCAGGTCTTGGTTGCTACTAAAGAGAGAGAGAGAAAAGAAACACTTAGCGTGCACTCTAATCTAGATTAGATTGGTTAATCATTTTATCTAATCTGGATGGCTCGCACTATTTTCTCGAATTCTCCATCAAAACCTAAATGGAGAATAAGTCGGGATCATCTGAAAATCACCCAAGGAGTAACACTTACTCATCGGTGGGAATCGGGACCCAACTATCATTGCATGATAATTTGATGTAAGCTACTCAAATCACCATACTCCAGAAGGTATGCGCATGCCTGGCATGTTTCCTGTATATTTTAAACTCCTGATGTGTTTTCACCTCTAGGACCCCAGTGACCTTGACAATGCCGACATATCAAAGGGTCCTAGTCATGTTCAACCCGTCATTATCTTGATTGCGTTAGATCCACCCGTACGAGTCCTTGACAATGCCAACATGACCGTACGACTATCTTAACCCATCATATCTAATGCTTCAAACAAGCAATACTCAGCTATCGTACACTACGCCTTGACAATGCCAAGATACACAGCACAAATACTGAGCACTACTCATAGGAAATGACGGAGGGCTACGGCAGGTTTTTGGCGAAAAACCTTTAACGTATTGAACTTGATATCGTTGAAGGAACTGAGTAGTTTTGTAAAGGAGTGGTTTAGGCTCTTCTTTTGAAAACCGGTGGTTTTGAAGAAAACCGGTGGTTTTGAAGGAAACCGAGTAATCTGCAGTATCCAAAACTTTTTCTCAAGAGGTCAATCCCCGTGAAAGGATCTAGGCTCTTGCCTCCTAGAATGAGGTGCTGGATATTCCTGAATGAATACCACTATGCAAAGCAAAAGAATACAACTATAGAGAAGTTATTACAAAACTGCAAACATTTGCCCAAGAGGTCACTCCCTCTAAAGGGATCTTGGCTCTTGCCTCGTCGAATGTGGTGCTGGATATTCATAACCGAATACCACTGTGCAAAGCAAAAAGAAACGTCTATAATAAGAGTTTTTCAAAAATTGGTTCCAACAATATCTTTTAGGTTTATTTTTCCTTGCATTAATCAAAATTAGCGCAGTCCCATCAATTAATCCTTATCACACCAGAAAAGAACAAAAATACAATGTACATATTTGCCATCCACATTCGCCACGGGGCCCCGTCTTGCACCGCGAGGTTACTTAACTACCGGCAGAGCGGGGTTAGACTAGCGCGGATGCAAAACATATACAACATCTACTAGTATATATAAGTATATATATAACATTCGTCCCAGGCATGATATAAGCAATATCATAGAAAAGCGATAAGCAACACAGAATAACGGATAATCTAGGAGCCCCAAGTTTCATTTGAACCGTAAATGAAAGCCGACGTTCCCCGGTCGTGTGGATAGCCTGTGCAATGTATAACCAAGACCCCTACGAGTGTGGAAAGTTACCCACCAATCCCAAAAGTGAGGCAACCCCAATCAATAAAGTGAAGGGGCAACCCAGCACTTCACGGAATCCGGTAACTTGAGCACCCCAACGTGGGTCATTCTATATCTTCTATGAGTGCGTTGAATAGCCCGCTACTTCTAGAGTGAGGCCCCCTCCGTCTCAATGCCATGAGATGCGGGACCGTTTCCCTCTAGAACGAGGCTACTCGAGCACTCCACCGCATGGTAATCCTAGTACAGAAAAGAAAAGTATATATACAATGGTGACATCGACCTCAACTCGGTCGTGCCCCAATAAAAGAATATACAATCCGGCAAAGATGGCTGTCCACATGTCTGACACTCACCCCGAAAAAATGAATATACAAATGAATCTGAATAGTACTACTACCATTGCAATATAGGCTATCCAACACGACAATCCATCCACAATATCAGCACAACACAGAACATCAACGTGAATATCATGTTCGTTAACACGTCTAATTGAACATATAGAAATTAGTCGGGTTATACCGCTCAATGATATTCACGGTCACAGATACTAACGCATGCACTGATAAACACGTATTCAAAAATTCGATCGACAAAAACTTTTCCACATTGACCCCAAGTGCAAACCAGCACTCAAACAAATCTGGACCAAAAATATACATCCCAAAAATCACATTTCCATATTATAGAGTGCCAGAATTAATTTGGAGCACAACGGCCATATATCGACCGTGGAACTGCGACCAACAAGCATGTTAGACGGCGGTTCCGCGGCCGTATATTGGGTTTATGTGCCAAATTTCTTCAGGGCCTCTAAAAATGCCTGCATGTATTTTTAAGGCAATCTGAAATAATTTTTTAACAACTTTCAAAAACGGATGCGGGCATGTCAAAATGGAAACGTGATTCGGAAAATTTCGTCGATCGATATTTTAAACTTATGGAAACTAGCTAGTAATGGTTTATGGGGTGGCTCTGATACCATGTTGGGTTTCCTAGCATCCTGGCCAACTACCATTGCCGATGCGGAACAAAATTTGGTGTTTAAAAACTGGCGCTAAAAAACCCATCCAAGAATCGAACCATAAATCTAAACTAACTAACTACAAAGATGTTTACCTACCGAGTTAGTATTGTTTTACCGAAAGATTCATGTCCTTCGGTCTTCTACCCTCTTCCTTAGCTCCTTGAAGTCACCTTGATCGAGCTTGACCGCCGGTCTTCCTCCGTCGAAGATGATCCACCCAAGGGATGTGGCTCATGGCTCTAGCTCCACACTAAGAATCTAGTGGAGAAACTAGGGACTAGGTTACTAATCTAGAGTACCTAGGGATGCAGTGAGTTGCTCTAAATGTATATCTATCTCTCTTCTACCCTTTATTCTCAATACATGAGATGGTAGGGTAGAAGATGAAGAAGGAGGAGGAGCTCAAGAAAAGCTAGTGAGGAGAGATAACCAAAATGGTGATAATGAGAAATCCCATGAGATAGAAAAAGATGAAGCATGGTTTTGTAAAACATATTTTTCAATAAACATTTAGCAACCATACTTGAATAATTTGCACAAATGAATTAACAATTCATTTGTCAACACTATTCAAGCATGGTTCTCACCATTCTCACCTCACTACCTTTACACCGCATTTTCCATTTAAAATAAATGGATAAATCTAAAATGAGGTGTCCACCTTCTAGAATGTTTTCCGTATAAATTCGGAATACATTCAACTGTATATACATACCCGTATTCGTACTAAAATACGAATACCCAAAGAGATAAAATAACACAAATAACATAATACTAGAATATACATATCGAAATATATATACATAAATTTTTAAATCAATACCTGATTTAATAATCCGGCTCAATCCTAAGTCGGATAGTATTATCAACCGTCCGATCGATAGTCCGGGTAACTAGTACAATCATTCGATCGGATCCCTGCATGTATCAAAATACGGCTACTATATCATTTCGCCTGAACCAGGGAAACCTTCTGTGTGGGACTCTAAAGACTCATCAACACACTGGCATTAGGTTTAACCACAAGCACATCAGTGGCACTAGCTATACATAACGGCTACCAAGGTATTGAGCAAAAAGAAGGCCGACGAGCAAACTCATCCAAACCCCTACTGAGCCTGTCTGTGACAATCTCCATACAGTCCAGTCTGTTTGTCAAACAGTATCGCATATCGGGTCTAGGTGGTGGATAAAGTCAGACCCCTAATAACGCGATATTTCGTGTCAGTGTGAAGCTCATCACCCACTGAGAAACTACTGACCCAAATCAGTAATTCTCGTCAACCTTGGTCAAGGATTTCTGATGATGGACACCCGTGCACAGCGCGCCATCAAGCCCTAATACCGAGAGAGACGAATTTTCGACGATCCGTTCACTGCCTCCATGTGGCTCGGGATTGTACCCAACTAAAACCTGTTTGCACGACTCTTTTGAGCCATGGCAGGACAGTAATCAAAGCACAGTAAGAACTTACAAAAGTCCAATGATGATCTCATGTCGACAGACTAACCTGTACTCATCTCACCAGAGAATTGCTATCTGACAATAGGTATAATACCATCTAGCATGTTCCCGACGAGACCGTCCAGTGTAACTCATAACCCAATGAGCACCTGTATAATATCTTAGGTGACTAACTGACACCAATAGCTTATGAGACCGGCCACCGCCCCTCGTCGGGGTCTCGAAAAGTATATACTACTCTACTCTGGAGTATCGATGCCCGGTCTCGATACTCTCTCGACTAGGGACATTTAAGGATGTGCTTATAGACCACCCAGCTCCCACGTATATGATCGCCATCATAATGCTGGTAGTCAAGCAAGAATCCTATGGGCTCCATCAATATGTAATAGTGATCTGTAATACCACATAATGCATGTACATGATGATAGAGACAAACCAGATAGCATACTATCATTTTGAGTAAGACTGTTCTACCGGTATAGGTTCTCCCTCAATCATCACAATCGCGTGCCTGCGATTACAATAATTGACTTGAGGGCACTATATCCAATAGTCTATATAACCCCAACATAATCCATGTAATCCAAAAGCCCAGAAATCTAATCCTTTTTGGAAAAATAGTGGAGGTGAAGTTTTGAAATTAACGTATAATGAAAACCAAGTTCTTTCTTTTAATGCACAAGTAAAGTTATATAAAAAGACTAGTGGATTATATACCATAGTTGAAAACATTTTCGTCATTTGAAATTTGTGCAGCATCTCCTTTGTAAATTTTGAACCAAAACCAATACATAGCAATAATAATAGGCATCCCCAAGCAGGAGCTATCTCTTCGCCAATTGGCGGAATCACAACCACACAAATGATATGTATACGACGCCCTAAAGCGAAGATCAAACACAGAAAAGAAAGAAAACCAAAACATCATCAAGAAAATAGAAATAAAGAATAAATACATATCCGTGACCCTAGGCCCGAAAGAATATACAATCTGTGATTTTCTAAGTCTACTAAATACACATAGTCTGGTTGATGGAGCTTTTAACTAGATACAACATAATAAATATACAAGTACAAATGGTGGTCACGATGCAAGTCTACCCCACCTACCAAAGCAAATCACCCAGAAGGAAATTTTGTGCCTGCAAGCCTCTACTGAATCCATGCAGTCAAACCTGCAAGAAAACTTTTGCACAACGGGGGTGAGTTGCGAACTCGTGAGAAGAAGATATCACCTGGTAGAAATCGAATTTATGACAATCTCCTAGGTCATACAGTAATATGATAATAATATAATAACATCGAGTGGTAATAAGGGTGATAGTGTTAACATAAGAATAATACTAATATAATCATGTCCGTCATAATGTGGTACCATATGATATGTATCCTATATATATGTATAGGTGTATCATCCAACGTGTGTATATCAACGACACACCAAATCAACATAAAATCCTGAGTGCCCAACATCGACACTCAAAAACACCATAAAAACTGTGTCCAACAGCAACACATAAATCCTCATATCTCGGGCGCCGTCTCATTGGATCGACCCCTCAAATCTATCTGATCACATGTCTCCGGTCGTTATCCTCCGTATATCCGCCGACACAAACTATCACCAGCCGGTAGTGCTCCCCTACCAGGCTCAACATCTCTCTATACGATCTTCTTGCCCCGGAGTACCGTATCGGGTCCACCATATACCTGCAGACGGTGCTTCCTCTCTCCTCGAATCGAGTATACACATAGCTCAGAACCGAGAAAACTCTTGGTGGATGCCATACATCATATCAAGAGAAACCGTGTTTTTAGAACAATCATAAGTTTTCAAAAATGCATCTGCGGTTTCTCAATTTCAGAAATCTCATGAAAACCGAAATCTCATAAACATGAGACAATAATGAAACAATGAGTACCGGCACAAAACCAAATCTAGAAAGCATAACCAGAATGTATATATATATATAAACATGGCATCAAACTAAGTAAGAAATGCAATATCTAAACTAGCATGTGAGGTAATGAGTACTTAGCAATACTAATAAGATACAAGTTATCAGGTTATACAATGAAGTAGCGATTTCAAATGTGTACGTGGCTAGCAATTACCGATGATGAGTGTGTGAGCGGGTAAGTATATGTACGTGCAACATTCGCATCATCGGTAATTGATGGTTATAGTACACTCAAGTCAATTATTGTAATCACAGGCACACGATTGTAATGATTGAGGGAGGAACTATACGGGTAGAATAGTCTTACTCGAGATGAAAGCATGCTATCTGGTTTGTCTTTATCATCATGTACATGCATTATGTAGTATTGCAGATCACTATTACATGTTGATAGAGCCTATAGAATTCTTGCTTGACTACCAGCATTATGATGGTGATCATATTCGTGAGAGTTGGGTGGTCTATAAGCACATCCTTAAATGTCCCTAGTCGAGGGAGTATCGAGACTGGGCATCGATACTCCGGAGTAGACTAGTGTATACTTATCGAGACCCCGACAAGGGGCGGTGGCCGGTCTCACAAGCCATTTGTGTCAGTCAGTCACCTAAGATAGTATACATGTGCTCATTAAGTTATGAGTGCACTGGACGGACTCACTGGAAATATGCTAGCTGGTATTATACATATTTTCAGATAGCAATTTCCAGGTGACATGTGTACAGGTTAGTCTGTCGACCTGAGATAATCATTTGTCTTATATAAGTCCCCAATGTGCTTTGATTACAACCCTACCATGGCTCAAAAGAGTCGTGCAAACAGGTTTTAGTTGGGTACAGTCTCGAGCCACATGTAGGCAGCGAGCGGATCGTCAGGGATTCGTCTCTCCCGGTATTGGGGGTTGATGTCGCGAGGTGTATGGGAGGCCATCACCAGAAATCCTTGACCAAGGTAGACGAGAATTACTGATTTGGATCAGTAGTTTCTCAGTTGGTGATGGGCTTCATACCGACACGAAATATCGCGCTATTATTGGTCTGAGTTTATCCACCCCCTAGACTCAATATGCAATACTTCTAGACGAACAGACCGGACCGTACAAAGATTGTCACGGACGGCTCAGTAGGGGTTCGGATGAGTTTGCTCATCGGCTTTCCTTTCACTCAATACCTGGGTAGCCGTTACGTACAGCTAGTGCCGCTGACATGCTTGTGGTTAAACCTATTGCAAGCGTATTGATGAGTCTTTAGAGTCCCACACAGAAGGTTTCTCTAGTTCTGGCGAAACGATATAGCAGCCGTATTGCATACGTGCAGGGTTCCGATCGATTGATTATACTATTTTCACGACCAAAAGTTTGGCCCGTGACCGGCACTTAACCACGTAACGTCTACAGGCGTAACGCGACTAAGTGAACCGAAAACCCAGAAATCAAACCAGTAAAAGTATAGAGTGTTTTAAGTTTTAAATGGAAGCATTTACTAACATGTTAAGAAATCTAAGTAAACAATCACGAAGATAGCAATATACGACGCCGTAGAGAAGATCATGAGCAACAAGTGGGAACATCACAGATAGAATAAACTGCATAAGTAAAGTCGGCTCACAACGAGCTCGACACCAGAATACCAATAATATACATCATCATCCTCACACTGTCTCTAAGTCAAATACATATATGGTAGATAGAGAATACTAGATACAACAGTGTGTACAAAAGAAGTAACTAGATACCACAACCCGCCTATCAGCAAAACAGCTCTCGAACCAACTGTAGTGGTATCTGTAGCCAAAAGATGTAAGAAAGCAGCCTGCCGCGACTACTCCGAAGGCAACCTGCAAGTACTGTGGCACAACGGGGGTGAGTTGCCAACTCGTGAATAGAAATAACATATAAAGGTAATCGCGAGAATGCACGTACAGCGTTACTCTATCATATGCCAGCAGACGATATCAATGCGTGATAAGCAGTATGTGCAATAATCATGCAAGTGCTATATCAGGTAATATAACTACAGGATGAGATACAATAATGAATGCTGAGCATGGAAACATAACATCTACACGGAATGTCAACATGGAATATGTAATCGGTGTCCATCAATGCACCCCAGATCCCCCAAATAGCTCAGGCGCCGGCATTCTCATCGGCCCTCCAATCATGTAAATCTCTGAGAATCACGAGTGCCCAACAACGGCACCCAAATATCATAAATACTCGTGTCCAGTATCGACACGCAAATCTTCCTATATCGGGTATCCGTCAGTCCGGGTCAGCTCCCTCTCTCTCATATATCGGGCATCCGTCGGTCCGGGTCAGCCCTTTCTCTCTCATATATCGGGCATCCTTCAGTCCGGGTCAGCCCCCTCTCTCTCTCATATATCGGGCATCCGTCAGTCCGGGTCAGCCCTCTCTCTCTCATATATCGGGCTCCAGTACCGAGAAAACACATGGTGGACGCACTGAAATATCATATCAAGGGAAACCGGGTTTTTAAATAATTACCTATTCTCTTTTGAAATATCCACGGTTCCCAAATCCAGAAATAACATGGAAGCAACATATCTTAATGCGTAAATCTATGCAGGTATGAGGATATCAATATATACATGGCACATGTATGAATATGTGATGTAGATGTGTCCAAGTATGAATATAACATCTGCTGATATGCGGCAAATCATGGCAAACATCAATAATACGAAAACAATCTGACATATGATTTAAAGCAATCCTATAATGTGAGTGTCATGGAAATCACTAACGGTGTAAGTGTAGCATATAAGTCGTGCTCGTGCAACTTGAACCGTTAGTAATAGTGCTGTGTTCTATCAATTCTAGTTTATATATGCATAGCAGGGAATGCGGTATGCGATAAACAGTAGTCATGTAGGTGAATACAAAATATATCGCTATAAGATCCTATCAGCCCTAACGCATAACGCCATGCGGGCGATATCTCCGTAGATGTTAAATCTACTCACCGTAGTCTCTCGCTAGGTATAGCCGACGACTTGTTTCCCCTTCTTTGCGGCGTCCGTTGCACTCGCCTGCGAACCTAGAATTTCACAATATATCACACATAAGTTTAAAACCATACAAACACGACATTTAAAGTCAAACTAGTAACTCGCGTCGTGAACCAAGCGCGCGTGTGCGCGATATGCTAAAACGTGTGACTACACGCCTGAAGCCACTTCGACGCGTCGCGATACGCAGAAACCCCAAACCCACACACATGTATCACGCGTGTCGCGAAAGTTTAAAATACGGAAAATAGGGTATTCAACTCCAGATTTTGATACAGAACTGATATTATGAAAATATATATACCAAAATACTCTACATAGAAGCAGACTCCAGTGGCCCAAACCCTAACCCCCAACTCACCCATCTGGCCGCAATTTGGGCCCAGAATGTATATTTCGGCGGCCTGTCTTGGGAATTGGGCTCGCAGGTTTTGTGTGTGCACTCTATACCCCCTATACATGCTACAGTAAATCCAATTTCATTCTGAAACACCCCGGGTAGAAGCAGATTCCACAGAGCCCTAATTCTAGTTAAAAACCACATTTTTACACTAAAATGATACTTTAGGGTATTTTTAAGAATCCTGAAGCAAAAACCCAGTTTAAAACCATCCTAACAACTCATCACCAAGCTAATCAAGCCATAAAAATGTAAATTTTAACACAACTTCATTAAAACCCTTCCTTAGCACTAAAAATGCACAAAATGTGATATTTTGCTAGAAATACTATAAGTTATGGAGAAAGGGTGCTAAACATGATTCAATACCTTCAAAAGATCCTATGAACACCAAAAAGTTCCAGCTCCCTCCTCAAGTATGCAGATTTGCTCCCAAACACCCCAAAAAGACCCTTTTCCCATGATTTTGTGAAGAAAATGTGTTGTTTTGGTGTAGGGTTTTGTGTAGATTCAAATGGGGCGTGAAAAGAGAAGAGGAGATGAAGAAAATATTGTTGTTGCTGCTTCTTTCTCTGCTGAACTCAGAAATGAGGGAAAGAGAAAGAAGTGAGAGAGAAAACAAGGGTCAAACAAAGTCAAAATTGTTCACCTAACCACCATACCTCCCATTTTCTATTTAAATTTGAATTATAAAAAGGGGTTTGACTTGATTAAAAATGGGTGGGGAATAAAATGAACCATGCAAGAAGAGAAAATGGTTAACATGCTAACACTTTTAACCAAGGTCACAAAAATTGTGCTAAGTGTGCATGTTTGCACTAACACAAGAAATTTCCCAATTAGGGTAAACCCGACTAGAAATAATTAATAACCCTAAAAATATATATAACACTTCACAACACAATTATCTCTAGCCAATAAGGAAAATACGATACTCGGGCTTTTATGAAAAACACGCCAAATTGCTAATTAACGCGAAAATATCCTAAACGAATTTCAAAGTGTTACAATCTACCCCCCTTAAAGAAATTCGGTCGCCGAATTTCAAAATCTAACTACACGTACCTTTAAAAAGGTGGGGATACCTCTTCCTCATCTCGGTCTCGGTCTCCCAAGTGACCTCCTCGCTGCTCTGGCCACGCCAAAGTACCTTGACTGATGGTATGTCCTTCGATCTCAATTTCTTCACATGTCGATCCAAAATGATCACCGGCTTCTCTGCATAGGAAAGGTCGCGCTCAAGCTGGATCGTCGGGTGCTGAATCGCATGCGAAGGATCATGAAGATATCTGCGGCGCATCGAAACGTGAAATATGGGGTGCACGTCTGGAAAACTTGGCGGAAGGGCTAACCGATACGCAATCGCACCAACACGCTTGAGGATCTCGAAGGGGCCCACAAATCTAGGACTAAGCTTCCCCTTCTTCCCAAATCTCATCACACCTTTCATTGGGGAGACCCTCAAGAAAACATGATCACCAACTGAAAACTCAAGTCTGCGCCGACGACGGTCCGCATAAGATCTTTGCCTACTCTAGGCCGCTCTCATCCTATAGTGAATCTGTCACGACCCGAGTATTTCGACTCGTGACCGGCACTTAACCCCACTACGTCTACAGGCGTAACGCGGCTAAGTAAGCCGAACCCAGAAATCAAAACCATTTAAAAATAGTGAGTGTTGAAACATTTAGTTAAAGCATTTAGAAAACCTTAAATAATTCAATAAGTTCCTTTAATTTACTTAATCATTTAAATAATTTTGGCAGCATTTCCTTTGTAAAAGTAGCCCCGAGGCCGGGTATAAAACAGGATATAAATGAAATGAAATGAAATGAAACATCCCAAACGTGAGCAATCACGCCCAACGGCGGAAACCATCATCACAAGAGTAATATACGACGCCGTAGCGAAGAATGAGCAATAAGTAAATATCACAGAAAATAACTGCATATAAAAACAGTCGGCTCCCACGAGCTCGACACCAGAATACAAAATATACATCATCGTCCTCACACAGTATCTAAGTCCAGTACATAAATGGTAGATGGAGAGTACTAGATACAAAAAGGGGTACAATAAAAGTAATCAGATACCACAACCCACCTAAATGCAAAACAGCTCTCACTGCAACTGTAGTGGTATCTGTAGCCAAAAGATGCAAAAGACAGCCTGCCGCGACTATGCTGAGAGCAACCTGCAAATACTGTGGCACAACGCGGGTGAGTTGCCAACTCGTGAATAGAGATAACATATAAAGGTAATCGCGAGCATGCACGTACTGCGCTACTCTACCAAATGCCAGCAGATAATATCTATGCGTGATAAGCAGTATGTGCAATAATCATGCAGATGCTCTATCAGGTAAAATAACTACAGGATGAGATATATGGTAATCAATGCTGAGCATGGGATAAACAACATCTACACGGAATATCAACGTGGAAAACAATCGGTGCCCACAACTGCACCGAAATCCTAAATAACTCAGGCGCCGGCACACCCATCGGCCCTCAAATCCTGTAAACCTCTCAGAAATCACGAGTGCCCAACATCGGCACCCAAAACCTCATAAAATACTCGTGTCCAACATCGACACGCAAAACCTCAAATATCGGGCTCCGTCAGTCCGGATCAGCCCAGGTGCTCCGTCTGCGGTATCGGCCCTCGGCCCCGGCAGTACGGATCATCCCGCATCCATCTCTCGACTCTGGTCGGTATCCTCCGGATAACCGCCAGGCCCAACCAATCACCGGTAGGTACTCGCCACCCTGCTAGGCTCATCGTCTACTCCACGAAAACATTTCTCGCCCCGGGGAACCATACCGGGTCCACCATGAACCCGCAAACGGATCATCCATCTTCTCGAATCGGGTTTCAAGCACACGTCTCAGCACCGAGAAAACGCGTGGTGGACGCACCAAAATATCATATCACGAGGAACCGGGTTTTCAAATAGTGCATCTTTTCTTAAAAATCCTACGGTCCTCAAAACCAGAAATCACATGAAATACAACACCAAGAAATAAATCCAATGCGATGTGCTACGTACATCAATACATGATATAGATATAAGGGAAAACCGCTCTTAAAATTAGTTTCCGTTTTTAAAGATATCATGCGGCTCCCAATTTCCATGAAGGTCATATCGAATCATATATGAAATGAACTACAACAATATAATCATGGCAGTTCTACAGTGAGTGTGTCATGGCAATTACTAACGGTGTGTGTGTAGCATGCAGATTAGTGCTCGTGCAACATAAACCGTTAGTAATAGTGCGGTGTTCTATAAGTTCTAAGCCTATATATATATATATATATAGCAGGGAATGTAATATGCGATGACAGTCCATGGGGTAAATGCAACATATAATAATAAGGTCCTATCAGCCCTGACGCATAACTCTATGCGGGCGATATCCCCGTAGATGTGAAATCTACTCACCGAAGTCTCGCGCTAAGTGTAGCCGATGACTTGCTTGCCCTTCTTCGCTGCATCTGTCTCACTCAACGGCGAACCTAGAATCACATAACATATATCACACATAAGCTCAATTTCACAAAACGTGATATTACGATACAATTAGAAACCCGTGTCGTAAACCAATTGCGCGTGTGCGCGATACGCTAAAACGTGTGATCACGCGCCTGAAACTACCCTGACGCGTCGCGATACGCAGAAACCCCAAACCCACACACGTATCACGCGTGTCGCGAAGATTTAGAAAATACGAGAAATAGGTATTTAGTCCCAGATTTTTACACAGAACCTAAATTCCAAAAATAAGTATACCACAAAACTCCACATAGCAGCAGACACCCAATAGACCAAACCCCAACCCAAACCCTACCCATCTGGCCGTAAATTGCGGCCAGATCGAATTAATTGGCAGCCATGGTACGAAGGAAGGGGGTCGGGTTCTACCTGGGGTATCAGCACCTCACTACTATACTGCAGTCATCTCAAATTTATTCTGAACCCACCGGGTCAAAAGCAGTTTCCAGAAAACTCAGTTTTGCATAAATACGACGAATTTGCATCAATTAGGGAACTGGTGGTATTTTAGTGCAATTGGTGGTTAAGCTTGGTTAATATGGTCTCAACAACCCTCTAACAATCTCCTGAAACCAATTCACACCACATTAGCTCAAGGTTCCCACTAAACACCTCATATCGCACTAAAACGCAATAAAAACCACTAACCGAAGCAAAACTACTCAAACCACGCAAACTAGGGAGTAAGTTTAGGAAATATACCTCACACTTGACCCTAGGGAGCTGGAGGAAGAAGAAAAAATGAAGGGAAGGGGCTGTGGTTGCTGCTGCGAGGCTGTTGCTGCTCACTGTTGCTGTTGCTACTGCTTTCTGTACGGTAAGTGTTACTGGTTGGATTCACAGGAGTGTGAGCGGGCTTGCTCGTCGATCTTCTGATCGCTCAATACCCGGGTGGCCGTTACGTTTAGCAGACCGCTTGCGGCTTGTGGGTGTTTGATGTGATCATCATCTGTTGCCGGCGTATTGACGAGTCTTTAGAGTCCTACACAGAGGTTTCCTGGCTCAAGCGAAACGAAATAGGAGCGCATATGAGATATGTGCGGGACCGAGAATAATGCGTGTATGTGATACCATATTTCATTCTCACGATGAATGTGTCGAATGGTTGTATGCGATATAACCTAGTTATCGAATCAAGGATTGACTCGATAAGCCGATACATTGGATACTAGCCGGTTATATGCGACATGACCGGATCATTGAATCATGTGTTGATTTAATGATTTGATGTATAATTATATTTGATATATTACTTTGCATTAACTAGTATTGGTTCACTTTAAATGGATTTTCTCACTTGAATTGTGCAAGTTGTATATGTGATATACTTTTGTGCACTTGATTGTATCATGTTTGATGATACATGTTTACTTGGTTAAGTGTAAAGAATCAAACCATGGTTAAACTAATGATTAGGGTTTCATTTCATTCACTTATTCTTTTATCTATTTATTTATTTTATTTATTTCATTTGAAAAGATAAAGAGAAAAGAATGGTTGCTAGTTTTGTTTTTTCCTTGAAGCTTCTTGAAGCTTTGAACTAGTCCACCATTCTTGTCTTATACTTAACCCTAACCATTCAAGTTAACCATGGTCCATTCTCTACAATTAACCAAGGGTTAATATATGATAAGTATTTATTTATTTATCCTATTATTCAACACTTATCATATCATCTTCTTCTTCTTCATCTTCTTCTTCCATGAAGAAAAGCTTGCTACATCAATGGCAAGTGATGAAAACAAGTGAGAAATCCAATTCTAAAGTGAACCCACTTCCTATTTCTTCATCCTCTACCTCTTGCCAAGTAGTATAGGGTGTTTTCTTCACAAGTTTCATGACTTAGTGAAGTCGGAGTTTGATCTTGTGATGCCTCGACGTAGATCATCTTCGGCATCGAAGCCGACGACCAAGCCCGCCTATTTCTTCGATGAAGCCGATGCTAGAGTCCGGATTCCGATTTCGACAGCGGAGGGACATCATCGTGGAGCTTAGGAAGTGGTGGACCAGATCTACAAAGGTTGTAGTCACTTTCCTTTAGCATTTAATTCGTTTACGTGCTTGCATCGCCTATATATCTAGTTAACGATCCGTATTAGGGTTTGTAGGTGTTTACCCCAATCAGAGCAAAGCTCTGTTCAAATTCCGAGGCGGGAGATGAAGCAACGCTTCATCTTCCCCCAATCAGAGCAAAGCTCTGCTTTGAAAATTTAAAATTTAATAAATGAAGCAAACGCTACAGATTATTTGCGCTGCGCTCTGCGCTGCGCGACACGTGTCAGCGCAGCTGCGCTGCGCTGCGCTCTGCGCTGCGCGACACGTGTCAGCGCAGCTGCGCTAGCGCAGTTGCGCTGCGCTCTGCGCTGCGCGACACGTGTCAGCGCAGATGCGCTAGCGCAGTTGCCCTGCGCTGTGCGCTGCGCGACACGTGTCACGCGCTGGGGCATCTGCGCCAAACTAAATTAAGATTTTAAGAAATCTTTTCTGTTCTTGTTAAAACAAGAAGATTTTCTTCTGCAAAGCAGAAGCCCTTGAATCAAAGATCCAACGGTGGGGAAAATTCTCCAAATCACTCAGAGAATGATCTCTTTAACAAATTTAACTAATTTGTGAGCACTATAAAAAGGACCCTAAGCCTCAATTCAAAGGCATCAACATTTCTTGAAAATTCAAGAACTTTAAACAGAGAGAACTCTGAGAAGATTTAAAAAAAAAAGGTAAAGAACCTTCATGAAGTAGACAAAAATTCCTTCTAATAGATCATTGATCTAAAAACAAGATCAATGATCATTACATAATAAACAGTGCTTTGCACTTCTTATGAACCATTGGTTCTTTAAAACAAAAAAATATATATAAATAAAAAAATATAGTGCTTTGCACTCTTGTGAACCTCTGGTTCCGTAAATGAAAAGAAAAGAAAGAAATTTATTTCTTTAATCTAAAATAGTGCTCTGCACTTCTGTTTTGAATCTAAAAAGATTCTTAGTGCTTTGCACTTCCAAACTGCACTGTTGCGCTCTTGAGAGAGCGCCACATGTCAGCTGCAGAACAACCTGCGCTACGCGCTCTTAAGATAGAGCTTTGCTCTCTGGAATTGGCGCAACTCGCTGAGAGCGCGCCACGTGTCAACAGCGCAACAGCGCAGCGCACTAGCGCAACACACTGCGCTATTGCGTTTGCGCTCACCAGAGCATGACACGTGTCATCACCATATGAACTTGCGCTCATTACTCGGCGCAAAGCGCCAGACAAATGCACTACCTTGGTTACAAAAAGGGCCAAGCCCAATTAAAGAAGGCCTAACAGGTCTAATAAAATGCAATGCATTGCTTAAAAAAAAAGGGGACAGAGCCCAAACTAAAATAGATGCTCTGCATCATAAATGAAGGGACATAGCCCAAATCAAAAGCCTAGCAGGCCAGAATAGAATGCAGCGCCTTATTAAATTTGGGCAAAGCTCTAGCACAGGCCTAATAGGCCAAAGATCAAGAAAAATGTTGAATATCCTCAACTGGACTTAACCCAATTTTGGCCATAAGTCCTTAAATTAAATTAAATGAGCAGGATGGCTCTCCTAAACCAATCCACATCCGGTTCGAGGGTACATCTCCGAACTCCTTTGATATCCATCGTTGTAATTCCTCAACGACGTCAATGAGTTGACGAGTCCCAACGACCACACACCCATATGGACTGCGGGGTCCTTAAACTCGTGGACCGAAACGTCCCTAAACTAATATCGGACCGAGACGTCCCTAAACTAATATCGGACCGAAACGTCCCTAAACTAATATGGACCACCATGTCTCTAAACTGGAATATGGACCACCATGTCCCTAAACTGGAACAATAGAGCTAATTGCTCTTCTTTCGGATCTAAACGATCCCGTTCAAGTCGATCTTAATCCAAAATAGGACTAACGTATCCTTGGCGAACGTTTAAGTTGATCTTAGCCACAACGCGACTAACGCACCCTTAAACTAAAAAACACCAAACCCAAATCTAAATTAAATACGGATTTGGACTAATCCACGTCCTACGGGCGACGGCATTACTCAGTCTCCGTATACAATCCACGGGCAACCACAAACAAAACAAACACACACGACACGGAATGAAACTCTGGAGAAGGAGAAAGTTGTTACCGCGATGCGGTAGCGTAATTAACTGCAGGGGCTTGCGCCTGCAGGGAAGAGCGTCCCCACAATCAAAAACCCCTCTAGCGAGGGGGAATCTGACGAAGTCTGCTACATCGGCCGCATCCGTCTAAACCTCCGATACACGGTACCATAAATCAACTTGGCATCTTCGGAGAGGTGGACAGATAAAACCAAATAGCATCTGCCGCGAATCTCAGCGTCAGGACATCGCGGCCCTGTGCGCCGCCTTTCGGAGGGGAACAGATTCTGGCATGCCCGGTAGGACCTTTTCCTCTTTCCACTCCACACTTCGTGTGTCGTCCTCGCGAACCAATCGCGGTTTGTTAAATGGTTGCCTTCAGATCTCAAGTTACTAAGATTTGGTCTTGTGCCTGGCAGAGAAACTCAAGATTCAATGGCCTCCAATTGCATCAACTGCTCGAAGTGCCACTGCAACGGACGCTCCACCTCACCAGGAGGTGTGACGTATGGGCCCCAAGCGGCTTCCTTCCTTACTCTGCCGGTAGACCAGGTGACCCAAGCCACCACCGGCTTGTTCTTCGGGACTATAATCCCACCTGCAGGCTTTTCTGCACCAATACCTGCACCGGAAGTGGGTAAAAAGTCGGTCTTCAACCGGCTCACTGTTTCGACAGCCCCTGCCAACGGGTCACCCGCTACTAAACCGACACCTCCGTTTTCACCAGGCTAGGTCAGAACTATAAAGTGGCCGTCCCAAAGAGGGAAACGACCGCTGCTTCGAAAGTCGTTAAAGCGGCCTCTCCCATCAGAGAGTCGGTCTTCACAAGATTGACGGTTCCCACTCCTCCCCCAGCTGGTCAAAAGGCATCAGTTTTCGTTAGGCCGACATCGGCAGTTACCCCACACTCAAACAGGGGGCAACGAGAAACCATCTCGATTTCCGAGCCAGTCCCAACGGCTCGTCGTGCGCGACGTCGCCATTGGCAACGAATGTGGAAAGCAGGGGGCAACTCCCCCTCAGGGATAACTCCACCCGCTCCAATGGTGGAAGTCAACGCTGCTGTTCCAACTGGGAACAGCTTTGAACTACTGAAGAGAGTGCGTAAGAACTCTCCAACCGCTACCTTGAAAAGATCTCCTCCACCTGCGGGGAGAGTTCCAGAAACAAAACAAGAACAGCCCCCTTAACGGCTATCCTCAAAAGTTTATAAAGTATGGCGGAGGGTTCAAGACTCCGTGATCGATCCAGACCACTTGCGTCACCAGAAAAGGGCGAAGGTGGAAAATAACAAAAACTGCCCCATTAAACAGCGGGGGATGACAGTTGCTAGGATGCCCCCTACAATGGTTCCTTCAACCTCAACGGCCCATAAAAGGAGGAGGCCAGAGAAAACCCCCGCGTCAATGGCAAAGTCTAAAAGCGGTGAATCTAAACGCCCCAAGTCAGGGGGCATAACAGTTCATACGGTTTATATGGCTTCTGAAAAGGAGGAAAGCCGCACTTCTACGGGTCACCGACCGCTTAGCCGATCAGTGACCAAGGCTCAGGAGCAGCAATAAAAGCTCCAGGAGATGATGACCACAATGGCTGCACTCACTGGGCCAAAAGAGAACCCTGAGGCGTCCTTAGATGAGCGCCAGGAAGAAGAGACCGACGCCGAGTTCCTTCGCCGAGTGCTGGAAAAGAGGGACAAAGAGGCTGCTGAACAAGCGGCCAACATACAGCGGATGGGCCACCTCTTCCAGGACATGATAGGGATGATGATATAACAAGATCCTCCCGCTGAAGAACCCCTAACCGTCCTTGGAGATGATAAGGGAGATACATTAAATCCACAGCCCGCTCTATTGACAGCTAAAGAGGATACAATCTCTAAGACTGATCTGGACGAATACATAGCCCAGCAAATAAGGGTTCATCTTGCGGCCGAAGCAGCCGGCCACGTCGTAAAAATGGGGCGGCCATATCCTGGCTGGTATGACCAAATCAAGTATCCGCCGGGTTACACAATTCCCAAATTTCATGTCTACAAAGGGACCGGCAATCCCCATCAGCATGTCGCCCAGTTCAGGGCGCTTTGCGGTAACACCGGTGGCGATGACAAGCTTTTGCTCCGCCAGTTTGTTGGAAGTCTATCAGATACGGCGTTCGAGTGGTACTCTGAACTCCCTAATGATTCTATCGAAACCTTCGCGGAAATGGAGCTGCTGTTTACCCAGCCTTTTGCAAGTGCCAGTGAACGTACCCCGATGACGGCACTGATTAACGCCAGGGTAAAACCCAGCGAGACATGGGTTCAGTACGCTATACGGTGGCGTAATCTATGGTCGAAATGTGAGCAGCGCATAGAAGAAGCCCCTGCGGTGGGAATGTTTGTCGGAACCCTTGATCCACAAGCAACCATCTCACAGTTTATGATGTTTTTCAAGCCGACTTCCTTCGTAGCTTTAATTGACAAACTAGCGCAGATGGACCAGATGGGCCATAAACCCCCTCTCCCAAAGCTGGATTCCCGAAATGACAAAGGAAAGGGAAAAGCGATCGTTGTCGCTAATGCTCAACAACAACCGAACGACTCAAAGCCGGTTGCTCGTCCAAACAATACGCGCCTATACGTACCCCTTGAGGATAGGATGGGATGTCCTTATTCCTTCCCCCGCGATAAAACGAGGAGGTTATTCAAGCTGGCATTGCGCAACAGACTCATAAATCTGCCGGATCCAAAATGACCGTTGCAACCAAGTGACGTCAACGAGCCTAATTACTGCCCTTATCATCGAGTACTAGGCCATCCGATCGAAGATTGCTACGTTTTCAAGAATTGTCTTGAAAATCAGTATCGACAGGGCAAGTTCGCGTTATCTGACAAATGGAAGGTGAATCCCCCACAGCCCCACACCTCTAAAGGGACGAATACGCCGGGGGCAACATGCTCTGTCATTGAAGAAACTCCGTGGGAAGTTGTATTATCATCGAAAACGAAGAGAATGCTAAATGATCTTCGGACATGTCCGGCGATCAAGTGGAAGAACCCATTGGAACCGCAGGTCATTGAGGGGATGTTGAAGCCACGTCCAACTCCAAAGACCAATGATGGGGGTTCGAGCACTAGTAGCCAGTCGTCAAAGTCTTTGAAGAAAAAGAAGAAGGCCAAGAAGCCGGTGAAGCCTAGCGATAGGCGCACGGACTTGCAAAAGCAAATTGACGCGCTGGAAGAGTACAACCAGAAGGCGCGGACTCCCATTACATTGCAAGAGTTCCTCAACCATGTCTTCCAAGAAGAAGATGAGGGGGGTAGTTCGTCAAATGAATCTGAAGAACATGTGGCAAGTTGCCATGTGATTTCCCATTCGATCACGAGCGATGAGGAGACTCCTTACACCGAAAAGCTGGGGGCAGATCCTGAACCAAAAGTTCTGGGACCATCAGATGAAGTAATTGACGCACTCCTTAAGGAAGCTCGGTTGAAAAGTAAAGCTGATCGGGAGCACGAGGCGACTATATTTGAAAGGGCCAAGCGCCGGCGACTTGATGAAGGAGCTGAGACGATCCCGCTGGGGCAAAACACCTCCACTACCGACAAAAGCCAACTCAGGATAAGGAAAAAGTTCGCTAAGGCCATATCAATGGGCATGAAGCTACCATCCTCTGAAGGAAACATCGCTGGCGAAGTGGAAACGCACCCCTCGTATTGCTTATATCATCAGAGGATTTCGCACCCCACTCAAGAGTGCAAAGCTTTCGATAGATGGTGGCAAGGATACGTTGCTCATCGACAACGCTTTAAGCGGGAAAAACGTAAAACTCGTCGGGAGCAGAGAAATACGACCGAAGGGCTTAAAAGAACTGCTGGCGATTGTCGCATGGTTAACACCGGTGGATCACAAGTGCCTACATTTGGGAGTGATTCTGATGAAGAGCTAGAACTTGCCCCTCTCTTTAAACAGTCCGCTTCAGGAAAAGAAGAAGAACCGAAGGTCTGCGAAAATATCCGGCTGCGGAATCGGACGCTGCCTGAAAAGAACCTCGGACCCTTGAACAGAAAAGATAAAGGGAAAGAAAAGGTCTCTGAGGATATTACTCTCGATGACCAAGTTGCGGAAGAGTTAACCGCTAAGAACCCACCAAAGAAGAATAAGGTGGATTACAACGTCTTAGCACATCTGAGGAAGCTGCCCTCACAGCTCAGCATTCTTGACGCCCTTTTGCTATTAAAAGAGGCGAGAGATTCATTGATTAAGGCACTCCAAGACCCGGAACAATTCCAAGCATGCCTGGCCGAGGAAAAGATGAAGGATGAGTTAGAGGAAGTACACACGGCTGATGTTATTTTCGGCGATGAAGACCTTCTACTTGGGACTTGCGAACACAATCGCCCTCTCTATGTTTCGGGATACTGCCATGATATAAAGATAGGCAAAATTTTGATCGATAACGGGTCGTCTGTTAACCTACTCAACGTGCGGGTGTTGAAGGAAATCTGCATGAGCGTCCAGCACCTTGCTCGGGACAAGATCACCATATCCGGGTTCGACTCCCAATCGTCAAAGACTCTTGGATCTGTGATACTGACGCTACGCTTCGGACTACTCGTCACGGACATTAAGTTCCACGTCATAGATGCCAAGACATGCTACAACGCTTTGCTCGGCCGACCATGGTTACATGAGTACAACATCATCCCTTCTACACAACATCAGTGTATGAAGTATTTTAAGGATGGTTTCGAGTATACCGTGACGGGAGAACTGAACCCGTTCTCTGTGAACGAGGTCCGCAAATACGAAGATGCCAAATACTTCTTGCCGGATTTCGAAGACACGGAGAAGTGTCACAAGCCGAAAAATAAAACTAACGCCACCATCCCTGTCTTCGGCAGTGATACCGAGGAAGAAGAGGAGATCGTTTATTCGGGTCCGCCCCAACATAACAAGCCAGGACCGTCCACTCCTACATTGGTTTTTGGTAGTGACTCGGAGGATGAGGTCCATGTCGTATTCTCTGCTCGACCTTCAATACAAGCTTCCGCTGACGAAGAGCAAAGTCTGCAAGTCGCCATGGTGCCGCCTAAACATCATAAAGAACTGGACGCACTTAATATCTATAGTATAGAAGAGCTGCGGACATTCTACATCCCTCCCATGCGAGAAAACGAGAAAGCAATTCTGTTTTACCGCTATGAAGAAACCAAGATGAAAAAAGAGATCTGGTATGGCGCAGATCCTGCACTTGACAGGCTTCAGCCTATCCGTCTTCCCAGATATTATACAGAGGGTTTGAAGAAGATGCTGAAACGCCAGGGGATATCCTTCAGACAGACCGTTAGAGAGGCCAAATTCTATGACAGGGTCTGGAATGTTCCCGGGACTCAACGCAAACTGCCTAACGGGAGAATGGAAACAAGAGGGCTTGGATACATCCGTTCAAAGAAACGAGAGTTACTACCCGGCTGCTACGTCGTATATGACCTTGATGAAGAAGCGGATGCTCAATGGGAGGACGCTAATCCTAAGCCAGTGAAGGTTCCAGATGCAAGAGAGCCCAGTCCGTCGTTCGAGGAACAAATGGACAGACTTATAAAGAAAGCTGGTCAAAAAGTCCGAGATGATCACAACCGTGAGACGGCCATCTATGAGAAAGCCAAGACGCAACGCCTTCTCCAACAGGCCGTAAAGGGTGAAAATGCCGCTCCTTGTCAACCCGTTATAAAGAAGGCTCAGCTCAAAAGCACAAATAAGTCGAAAGGCCAAAAGGGCGCTCAACAACAACAAAGCAGGGCTAAGAAGCCACGCAAACGGGAGTCGAGCGTTATTGATCTATCCCTCATGAAGAAAATGAGTCGAGCATACTCTTTTCCTCAAGATAAGACAAGGAGGATATTTGAGCTTGCTCTAAAACATCAGATGCTCGCGCTGCCGGAGTCTAAACACCCTGAACAAACAGGCGAAGCCTCACACCCGGACTATTGCTCTTACCATCGAGTAGTAGGTCATCCTCTTGAAGATTGCTTCACCTTCAAGAATTGGGTCGAAGATCAATATCAGCTTGGTAAATTCACTCTGTCCAACAACTGGAGGGTAGCACTACCACAAAAGCATGAGCCTAAGGCCACGAAAGAAAGATCAATTCCACATTGGGATTGGAAGCGAATTCGTACTTGTCACATGATAACGCTGCTACAAGAAGAATCCGAGAACATGGGCAGCCTTCCCTGGTGCCTCGAAAACAGCAATGATGAGGTGATCTCAGAATTTCCCCCAGCTCCGAAAGAACTGGAGGACGGCATACATACCACTGCGGATAACCTCAAGAAAATTGAGTTGAGGACGATAAACGATCCGCGACCGACATTCGTCAGCGAGCTGCTGTCTGAGGAAAAGGTGGCTGCGTTAAAGGACGTCCTTGTACAGCATAAAGATTGCTTCGCATGGAACTATTCCGAGATGCCGGGACTTGATCCAGAAGTTGCTGTACATAGACTGGCAATATCTCCGAGTGTCAAGCCTGTCAAACAAGCGCCGAGAAGAATGCGGCTTGAGCTCGAAATGAGCATCAACGCGGAAGTCAAAAAGATGATAGACTCTGGCTTTATCCAAGAGGTTCAATACCCTGAATGGATTGCTAATATCGTACAAGTGATGAAGAAAAATGGTACGGTGCGCATATGCGTGGACTTTCGGGATCTCAACAAAGCCTGCCCGAAGGATGATTTCCCAGTACCAGTCACCGAACTAATGATAGACAATACGTCCACGCATGAGATTTTCTCATTCATGGACGGCTCATCAGGATATAATCAAATAAAAATGCACCCTGAAGACCAGAATCATATGGCATTCCGGACTCCTTTGGGAATATTCTGTTAAAAGGTGATGCCCTTCGGTTTAAAGAACGCCGGTGCAACCTACCAAAGGGCCATGACGAAGATTTTCGATAACCTTATACACGAAATCGTTGAATGCTATATCGACGACCTCGTTGTTAAAATCAAATCATATGAGGAACATCTTGAGCATCTGAAGACCGTATTTCAACGTCTTCGACAATACAACTTGAAGATGAACCCTCTGAAGTGTGCATTCGGGGTTTCCTCGGGCAAATTCCTGGGATTCATCGTTCGACACCGAGGTATCGAGATAGATCCGTCCAAGATCAAGGCAATTATGGGAATGCCTCCGCCGAGAACTCTCAAACAGCTGCGGTCTCTCCAAGGGAAGCTCGCGTACATACGGCGAATTATAGCCAACCTCTCAGGAAAGTGCCGTCCTTACAGCCACCTGATGAAGAAGGGAACCCCATTCGTCTGGGATCACAAATGCCAAGGCGCACTGGATGAGATCAAACAGTACCTGCAAAACCCTCCAGTGCTGGCTGCTCCAGTGAAGGGAAAGCCTCTCATTCTTTACACGGCCGCCCTTGAAGGTTCTTTGGGCGCATTATGGGCACAAGAGAATGACCAGGGGAAAGAAGGAGCACTTTACTACTTAAGTCGAGTGCTGCTGGGGGCAGAAAGCAATTACTCCCCCATTGAAAAACACTGCCTGGCGTTGATCTTCGCAATAACAAAGCTTAGACATTACGCATTAGCGCATGAAGTCTATCTCATTTCAAAGGTGGACCCTCTCAAATATCTAATGTCAAAGGCCATATTGACCGGACGACTCGCTAAATGGGCCCTGCTCTTAATGGAGTTCTCGATAGCATATCGACCACTCAAAGCAGTAAAAGGCCAGGCCATCGCCGACTTCCTTGCTGAACACCCGATACCGGCCGACTCTCCTTTAAACTGCGATCTTCCAGATGAACATGCGTTTGATGCGATCGATGGTGATAATACCCGATGGGAGCTTTATTTTGACCGAGCATCTTCCGTGAAGAAGCGCAAACAAAGTACCCCTATAATCAAATCGGGGGTAGGACTCATCTTTATAACTCCATAAGGAGGGATAATGCGCTACGCGTTCTCCCTGACGGAACCGAGGACAAACAACGAAGCCGAATACGAAGCTCTGATAGCAGGCATCGAGATCGCCATTGACATGGGAATTGAAAACCTTCTCATATACGGAGATTCGCAATTGGTCGTTAGTCAAGTAAACGGCGATTACCAAACATGCAAACCGGAATTGGTAAAATACGGTGAAAAGGTGCAACAACTGCTAACCCAAATTCCCTCCTATACTTTGGAGAGCATACCACGCGCGGATAACAGCAAAGCGGACGCGTTGGCCAAACTTTCTAAAGAAATGGCTGACGAGAACCTCGATGACGTTAGAATCATGGTACAAAGTCGTCGGGTGCTCGCCTCCGCAGAAATACCTTCGGAATCACCCGAAGAGAAGGGAGTGACTGAACAAGCAACCTTGCAAATAAAAGATCATGAGAAGGTTGAGGATTGGAGGGAAGTCTTTATAGACTACTTCAAGTCCCACCAAATGCCCGAAGATGCGTCCGCAAGACATCAACTCATAAAACGAGCTCTGTCTTTTGCCTTCGTCAATGATACTCTATACAAGAGGTCATTTGATTCTCTGCGGCTGAGATGCTTAGGACCGGACGAATCGGAAAGAGTCGTTCAGGAGGTTCATGACGGAATCTGCGGTTCTCACCAAGCAGGTCCAAAGATGAAGTTGAAGATCAAACGGATGGGCTATTACTGGCCCACGATGATTCAAGACTGCATCGATATGCGAAGCAATGTCACTCATGCCAGATTCATGGGAACTTCATCCACCAGCACCCAAATCCGTTGCATCCAACGGTAGCTAGCTGGCCATTCGAAATGTGGGGGACTGATATAGTCGGCCCCATCGAACCAGCATCGTCTAAAGGACATCGTTTCATCCTAGCGACGACTGACTACTTCTCTAAGTGGGCAGAAGCAGTACCATTGAGAGAAGTGAAGACGGAGAATATCCTCCGTTTCTTCAAAACGCACGTCATATATCGGTTTGGAACTCCGAGGCGGATCATCTCCGATAACGGGCCAGCCTACCGAAGTCATAAAATCAGCCGCTTCGCACAGCAGCATAACATAGAATGGAGATATTCCTCAGTCTATAATCCACGAGCCAACGGTCTCGCCGAGGCCTTCAACAAGACCTTGACGAAAATTATAAAGAAAACAGTGTCCCGAAATAAGAAAGACTGGCATGAGAGACTGCAAGAAGCTCTTTGGGCGTATCGAACCACGTTCAAGACAGCCACAAACACAACGCCATATGCGTTGGTGTTCGGTACGGAAGCAGTACTCCCTCTCGAGATAGAGTTACCCTCTCTACGAGTGGCAGTTCACCACGAGCTAACGGACGAAGAAAATGCTCACCTCCGGCTTGAGGAGCTTGACGCCCTTGATGAAACTAGGCTCATAGCGCAACAAAATCTGGAAGCTTATAAAGCAAAGATGATGCGCTCATAAGAAAGATTGACCCGACCGAGGACATTCCACCAAGGCGAACTCGTGCTAGTGGTCAAAAGGCCTATGATCCCCAATCGCGCCAAGCGGGGAAAATTCGAGCCGAACTATGAAGGCCCGTACATCATAGATAAAGTTTACAAGGGTGGGGCCTATCTACTCATGGACATGCATGGTGAAAGGCCTTTCAGACCAATAAACGGTCGCTTCCTAAAGAAATACTATGCTTAATGAGCCACAGCCTAGGTCAACAATAGATGACAACGACTATGTCCGCTCTCTATCTTCCTAAGCTTAAACTTTATAAGCAGTAGCCAGCTTCTCAACAGCGGACCGAAATGTCCTTAAACTAATAGCAGACCGAAACGTCTTTAAACTACTACCGCAGCATCTTTAGACTGACGAGATAAAAAAATATATATATATAGATAAAATAAAATAAAAACGGTATGTCCATAAGCAAAAAGGGGCACGGATGAAAACCCGAAAGGGCTCCATGAGTAAAAACAGCAGGGCTACTGGCGAGTGTTCATGAAAACCCGAAAAGGCGCGACCTCGTAAAAAAAAAAAGAGAAAAAGGAAATAAAAAGAATAAAAAAAAATGGTATGTCCATAAGCAAAATGGGCACGGATGAAAACCCGAAAGGGCTCCGTGAGTAAAAACAGCAGGACTACCGGCGAGTGTTTGTGAAAACCTGAAAGGGCACAACCTCGTTAAAAGGACACTTATAGGGTCCTCTCGACCTTGTAGGGAGAAACCACCTGCGTGAGATCCTTACGACTCACAAAGGTGCAACACACTTAGGGATCCCCATGATTCCTAAGGAGAAAATACACTTGCGAGATCCTCACGACTCGTAAGGAGAACGCTCTTATGGGACCCTCACGGCTCGTAAGATTTGAAAGTCTTAAGTTACAGAGATCTAAACCTGTGCTTAAGCAACCCCCACAACTTTCGATATTGCCCTACAAGTGGCTCAATACGGACCCTTGTATACAATCCACGGGCGCGAATAAACATTTCCCTAACCAAGGTCCATCCGTGACTGGGGATATGTTCGCATAACCCTTGTAAATCCACTCGATTTGCAAAGAGAAAACCCTCCTGTTGGATCCTTACGACTTACAGAGGAACAAAACACTTAGGAACCCTCACGATTCCTAAGGAGAAAATACACCTATAAGATCCTCAAGACTTGTAGGGAGAAATAGCTTTGTGAGACCCTTACGGCTCATAAAGTCAAAAGCCTTAGTCGACAGGACCCTAACCCTGGTCGCTAAGCCTCCTTTGTTCGACAATGACAGAGGCAAATGATGATTCGCTCCTGGCAACATCCCAGTTGTAGCGGTGCTGATGCCAAAATCAGTGTCCAAGTTCAGGTTTACGGCGAAAAGCCAGTAAGCCGCACATGCATACGAAATAGCCGAAATGATAGGGCAACTTGCAATAAAAAGCAGCAAGTAAAATGTATGCATGCGAAATAGCCGAAATGATTGGGCAACTCGCAATAAAAAGCAGCGAGTGGAAATAAAATAAATAGCCGAAATGATTGGGCACCGCGAAAAATAGCCGAAATGATTGGGCAATCGCGACCTTCGCGATATAAAAGCTGAAATGATAGAGCATCGCGGAAAGAAAAAAAAATGAAAGAATGAAACTTTTTGCCCTACAGTTAAGATCACATCGATCCCTGTATACAATCCAAGGGCATAAACAAAGAGGGAACCATACCCACCCAGCAAATTCCTCGACTCACGGATACAAACACTCCTTGACGAGAGCTTCCTGATCCGCGTCGACCCGCAGAGCCACCAGAGCCCCCGTGGGAACCCTCGACTCGTTTCAAACCCCAAGGAAACAAATAATCCTTGGCGCTTGGGAAACAAATAATCCCTAGCAAACTCCTCGACTCACGGATACAAACACTCCTTGACGAGAGATTCCTGATCCGCGTCGACCTGCAGAGCCACCAGAGCCCCCGTGGGAACCTTCGACTCGTTTCAAACCCCAAGGAAACAAATAATCCTTAGCGCTTGGGAAACAAATAATCCCTAGCAAACTCCTCGACTCACGGATACAAACACTCCTTGACGAGAGCTTCCTGATCCGCGTCGACCCGCAGAGCCACCAGAGCCACCGTGGGAACCCTCGACTCGTTTCAAACCCCAAGGAAACAAATAATCCTTGGCGCTTGGGAAACAAATAATCCCAAGCAAACTCCTCGACTCACGGATACAAACACTCCTTGACGAGAGCTTCCTGATCCGCGTCGACCCGCAGAGCCACCAGAGCCCCCGTGGGAACCCTCGACTCGTTTCAAACCCCAAGGAAACAAATAATCCTTGGCGCTTGGGAAACAAATAATCCCTAGCAAACTCCTCGACTCACGGATACAAACACTCCTTGATGAGAGCTTCCTGATCCGCGTCGACCCGCAAAGCCACCAGAGCCCCTGTGGGAACCCTCGACTCGTTTCAAACCCCAAGGAAACAAATAATCCTTGGCGCTTGGGAAACAAATAATCCCAGCAAATTCCTCGACTCACGGATACAAACACTCCTTGACGAGAGCTTCTTGATCCGCGTCGACCCGCAGAGCCACCAGAGCCCCCGTGGGAACCCTCGACTCGTTTCAAACCCCAAGGAAACAAATAATCCTTGGCGCTTGGGAAACAAATAATCCCTAGCAAACTCCTCAACTCACGGATACAAACACTCCTTGACGAGAGCTTCCTGATCCGTGTCGACCCGCAGAGCCACCAGAGCCCCCGTGGGAACCCTCGACTCATTTCAAACCCCAAGGAAACAAATAATCCTTGGCGCTTGGGAAACAAATATTCCTTAGCAAACTCCTCGACTCACGGATACAAACACTCCTTGACAAGAGCTTCCTGATCCGCGTCGACCCGCAAAGCTACCAGAGCCCCCGTGGGAACCCTCGACTCGTTTCAAACCCCAAGGAAACAAATAATCCTTGGCAGTTGGGAAACAAATAATCCCTAGCAAACTCCTCGACTCACGGATACAAACACTCCGTGACGAGAGCCTCCTGATCCGCGTCGATCCGCAGAGCCACCAGAGCCCCCGTGGGAACCCTCGACTCGTTTCAAACCCCAAGGAAACAAATAATCCTTGGCGCTTGGGAAACAAATAATCCCTAGCAAACTCCTCGACTCACGGATACAAACACTCCTTGACGAGAGCTACCTGATCCGCGTCGACCTGCAGAGCCACCAGAGCCCCCGTGGGAACCCTCGACTCGTTTCAAACCCCAAGGAAACAAATAATCCTTGGCGCTTGGGAAACAAATAATCCCTAGCAAACTCCTCAATTCACGGATACAAACACTCCGTGACGAGAGCTTCTTAACTCATGTCAGCTATTCCGCTACAACTGCAAATAAATCCCCGATTCGTCTCAATTTGTAAGAAGAAGTCTCAGACAGCAAGGATCGAAAAGCTTGCTTTTTGAGCAATGGGGCCCTGCAAGTCAATCCAAACTGGTCTCTTGCATACTATTCACGGGTCTCACTCTCCGAAGTCGAATTTCGACGATGAGGGAAATAACCACTTACGAATCCTCTCGACTCGTAAGAGGGAAAATTCTCTTATAGGATCCTTACGACTTATAAGAGAAAACCACACTTAGGAATCCTCACGATTCCTAAGGAGAAAACCCACCTACGAGATCCTCTCGATCCGTAGGGAGAAAAGTCCCTATGAGACCCTCACGGCTCATGGAGTTGAAAAGTCTTAGGCAGCAGATCTGAACCTGCAGCGTAAGCCATCGCTATCTCTTGAAGAAACCAACGTGCTTACTCTATTATCTGTCAACCATGTTTATTAAGATAGCGTGCTGATAATAAGAGAAAGAAGAAAGCTACAGAAAGAGCATCCGATTTACGTTTGATCAAGCGTTCGAGACACACTCATTCATGCACAAGTAAAAGACTCAGAACGAAAAATAAAGACAAGCTGGGATAAATTTTTTTTTTCCCCATTAATATAGCCAATAGTTCTTACAATCATAAAAAAGCAGTGAATGAAAAATATTATTACAACGGTATAACCTCGGATCCGGGGCACGGATTGAGGAATTCAAAAGTAAGGCCATCCAGAGTTCTTCTGGCCTTTCTAATTATTTTTATGCGCAGCCTCTCGCGCTCTTCTGTGTCAATATCATCGGCAAGCCCTCCCGGCCTTTGATAAGCAGCAACTATCGTCGTCTGCTGGAAGATTTGGTGTAGGATGTCAATGAGGCTATCCCGCCGTTTCTTCGAGATCAGCCCCGTCAGGTACACTGAATGCACCTTGTCCTCGGCATCATCCAGCGCATTGAGCGGCAGGGCCTCGTGAAGACCCGGAAGTGCTCTCCATATTGCTCCCAGCACGACTTTCAAAAGAGCCGAACGACGGGGTAGCAGCCAACCACCGCTTGCGTTCAGACGACCCATGACCTCTGCACATTGAGCGTCTGTAAACTCCTGGTTTTGTTGACGACCCTGTGCGCGGATATCGTCGTAGGTGATGAACTCGTGCAAACTATATAGATGCACCGCCATTATGCCTGGAGGAAATACCACAGGAAGATTAGCGATAGAAGAAAAATAATATACATAGAGAGATTGATTCCTAGAGGGCAAAGCTCTGTTCAAGGATTAAAACCCATGAACAAAAGCTTAATAAAACCCCAGTGGGGATCTCTTTAGATCAAAAGATCTGTGAGAGCAAAGCTCTTTGACTGAGATTAATTTAAATTAATTTGATTTACATTCATTTCCCCTAAAGTTTCTAACTTTGAAAATGAGCAAAGCTCTGATAGGGAAACCCAATGGGGATCTCTTTAGATCAAAAGATCTGTGAGAGCAAAGCTCTTTGATCAAGATTAATTTAAATTAATTCGATTTATATTGATTTTACCTTAAAGTTTCTAACGTCGAAATTGAGCAAAACTCTGCTAGTAAAACCCCAATGGGGATCTCTTTAGATCAAAAGATCTATAAGAGCAAAGCTCTGCTGTTTAAGATTAATTAAGATTAATTTAATCTAAGAATCAATTGTACCTAAAGTTTTTTCTAAAAGACTGTGAAAAAGAAGAGCAAAGCTCTAAAGTTCTTGAAGGCAAGAGCAAAGCTCTGAAGTTTTAAAAATCTGAAAGATGATAAGCATCTGCGGGGGACCGAAGGTCCTATTTATAGGCCTCAAGCGCCTCTTCGACTTCCAAAAGTGGTCACGGCGGTTGGAATTCCGCCACCGTTGCGCTCACGTTTGGGGTCACGTAAGCGCAACGGTGGGGGGGCATTTGTTTACCCCAATCAGAGCAAAGCTCTGTTCAAATTCCGAGGCGGGAGATGAAGCAACGCTTCATCTTCCCCCAATCAGAGCAAAGCTCTGCTTTGAAAATTTAAAATATAATAAATGAAGCAAACGCTTCAGATTATTTGCGCTGCGCTCTGCGCTGCGCGACACGTGTCAGCACAGTGGCGCTGCGCTCTGCGCTACGCGACACGTGTCAGCGCAGATGCGCTAGCGCAGTTGCGCTGCGCTGTGCGCTGCGCGACACGTGTCACGTGCTGGGGCATCTGCGCCAAACTAAATTAAGATTTTAAGAAATCTTTTCTGTTCTTGTTAAAACAAGAAGATTTTCTTCTGCAAAGCAGAAGCCCTTGGATCAAAGATCCAACGGTGGGGTAAATTCCCCAAATCACTCAGAGAATGATCTCTTTAACAAATTTAACTAATTTGTGAGCACTATAAAAAGGACCCTAAGCCTCAATTCAAAGGCATCAACATTTCATGAAAATTCAAGAACTTTAAACAGAGAGAACTCTGAGAAGATTTCAAAAAAAAAAAAGGTAAAGAACCTTCATGAAGTAGAAAAAAATTCCTTGTAATAGATCATTGATCTAAAAACAAGATCAATGATCTTTACATAATAAACAGTGCTTTGCACTTCTTATGAACCATTGGTTCTTTAAAACAAAAAAATATATATATAAATAAAAAAATATAGTGCTTTGCACTCTTGTGAACCTCTGGTTCTGTAAATGAAAAGAAAAGAAAGAAATTTATTTCTTTAATCTAAAATAGTGCTCTGCACTTCTGTTTTGAATCTAAAAAGATTCTTAGTGCTTTGCACTTCCAAACTGCGCTGTTGCGCTCTTGAGAGAGCGCCACGTGTCAGCTGCAGAACAACCTGCGCTACGCGCTCTTAAGATAGAGCTTTGCTCTCTGGAATTGGCGCAACTCGCTGAGAGTGCGCCACGTGTCAACAGCGCAACAGCGCAGCGCACTAGCGCAGCACACTGCGCTATTGCGCTTGCGCTCACCAGAGCATGACACGTGTCATCACCATATGAACTTGCGCTCATTACTCGGCGCAAAGCGCCAGACAAATGCACTACCTTGGTTACAAAAAGGGCCAAGCCCAATTAAAGAAGGCCTAACAGGTCTAATAAAATGCAATGCATTGCTTAAAAAAAAAGGGGACAGAGCCCAAACTAAAATAGATGCTCTGCATCATAAATGAAGGGACAGAGCCCAAATCAAAAGCCTAGCAGGCCAGAATAGAATGCAGCGCATTATTAAATTTGGGCAAAGCTCTAGCACAGGCCTAATAGGCCAAAGATCAAGAAAAATGTTGAATATCCTCAACTGGACTTAACCCAATTTTGGGCATAAGTCCTTAAATTAAATTAAATGAGCAGGATGGCTCTCCTAAACCAATCCACATCCGGTTCGAGGGTACATCTCCGAACTCCTTTGATATCCATCGTTGTAATTCCTCAACGACGTCAAAGAGATGACGGGTCCCAACGACCACACACCCATATGGACTGCGGGGTCCTTAAACTCGTGGACCGAAACGTCCCCAAACTAATATTGGACCGAAACGTCCCTAAACTAATATCGGACCGAAACGTCCCTAAACTAATATCGGACCGAAACATCCCTAAACTAATATGGACCACCACGTCTCTAAACTGGAATATGGACTACCATGTCCCTAAACTGGAACAATAGAGCCAATTGCTCTTCTTTCGGATCTAAACGATCCCGTTCAAGTCGATCTTAATCCAAAATAGGACTAACGTATCCTTGGCGAACGTTTAAGTTGATCTTAGCCGCAACGCGACTAACGCATCCTTAAACTAAAAAACACCAAACCCAAATCTAAATTAAATACGGATTTGGACTAATCCACGTCCTACGGGCGACGGCATTACTCAGTCTCCGTATACAATCCACGGGCAACCACAAACAAAACAAACACACACGACACGGAATGAAACTCTGGAGAAGGAGAAAGTTGTTACCGCGATGCGGTAGCGTAATTAACTGCAGGGGCTTGCGCCTGCAGGGAAGAGCATCCCCACAATCAAAAACCCCTCTAACGAGGGGGAATCTGACGAAGTCTGCTACATCGGCCGCATCCGTCTAAACCTCCGATATACGGTGCCATAAATCAACTTGGCATCTTCGGAGAGGTGGACAGATAAAACCAAATAGCATCTGCCCCGAATCTCAGCGTCAGGACATCGCGGCCCTGTGCGCCGCCTTTCGGAGAGGAACAGTAGGCACTTGTAAAATTTGAATTAGCCATGCTTGATCACTTGTGAGACTTCATTAGTGTGCCTAGGAACCCTACAGTAGTATCAGATCCTAACTAGAGCCTTAGGCGATGCGTAGACGGAGTTAGAATTCCGATCGGACCGAAACCCTAACCCTAAACATGCTCTCTGTACATTTTTGAAATTCGTGGATTTTTGAGTATTAAAAATATGCAGAAAAATGAGCAGGGGATTGTAATGGTTACTGTAAAATTCGATGGCCTGATTCCTTAAAGTCACCGAGGATCCGCGGCATGAGCATGCTCATGCGGCGGTTCCGCGGCAATTTTTTCCTTTTGTGCATCTAATTTTGCACTGTAATTCTTAGTTTTCTGTGCTGGTTTTCCTGGGAATTTTTAATATTTTTTTTCCAGAGTTGTATTTTCTGAGTTGTATTGGGGATTCGGAGATTCGATCGGACTGTCTAATTTTGTCTATGTGGCTTTCCGGATAAATTTTAGGATATGTTAAAAAGTTCGACCGGATATAAATACCCAAGTTTTCCATTGTTGGGAAATTTTCAAGTGTTGGATTTTTCCGTAGTTTAACGACGTTCTAAGTAGTGCAAGTAACGCGATGGACCCTCTAGAAGACAACAAACCTTAACTCGATTATGTGACCGTCTTGAACTGCCCTTTGAACCTTCGGGTTTGGGGCAGTACGGTGTGCCACATGTGAGGCGTTGGCTTGACCCTTCTATGGCTGGACCGTTGGTACTGAGGCACGAACTGAATGTTGTTAGACTTATTTCATGTGTTGAGCTGTTTCGGGAAAACTTGGGTGTTCGAATGTTCGATCGGAAAGTTTAACATTTTCCATTTATCCGGAATGTGATAAAATAATTGGAATTCACAAGTAGTTATGAGATAACTGAATGAATGTTATAAACATAGCAGTTTAGTCTCACTTGATCGGTTGCCACGGAATTTTGATGTGATCAAAAGTCCGTCGCAATCACGTAGCGTACGCGGATGCTCGCCGGGTAAACTTAATAGACAGCCTCGCCCCATAGCCCCGACCAAGTGACTGTAGGAGAACCCCGTCGCCGAAAGCATCCATTCGGGTGCTCGCGGCAGCGGTGTTCCGCCTTGGTTCACTTCGTCGACGGCGTCGGGGGTGCGGCCGCCTACTGATGTTTGCGACGAGCATTCGATCAAAATGTCGGGAATCTTGTTGAATTGCTCGACTTGATATTGAAAAGAGTTTTCGATTTTGAGACTAAAATGCGGGGTTTATAATTGTTAGGCATGCGATGTATAAAGAATTCATTTGTGTAGGGTTCCTCGGCACTCTCAGGAGGTCTCACAAGGCATCAAACATGCCATTTTCAAAAATTCTAGGTGCCGAGAGACCCGACTACGGATCGTTTGCTAGAAAATTAGGCGAAAAACAATCTAGTTAAGAACTTAACTAATGGGATATCGGAAATACAACCTTTGTAGATCCAGTGCTCCACCTCCATAGCTCCGCAACGAAGTCGTCTCCGCTGTCCAAAAGGAATCCGGGCTCTAGAGTCGGCTTCGTCAGAGAAAAAGTGAGCTAGGTCGTCGATGTCCATGCTGAAGATGATCTACGTCGAGGCATCGCTAAATCAAGCTCCACCTTCACCAAGCCCTAAAAAATTATGAAGGAAACACACTCTACTACTTGGCAAGAGGTAGTGGATGAAGAAATAGGAAGTGGGTAGACTTTAGATTTGGATTTCTCACTCATATCATCAATCCACCATTGATGTAGTCTAGGTTTTTCTTCTTGAGTTGAAGGAAGAAGAAGAAGAAGTGATATGATAAGATTAATTAGAAAAGAAAAGAATAATCATTCTTATCATCAAAGTAACCATGGTAAAGTGTAGAGAATTAACTTAGGTTAAATAAATGGTTAGGGTCAAGGTTACCTGAAGCTTCCACTAAACAACAAAAAAAGCCACCATTCTTTTTCTCTTTTCCATTCATTTTCCAAAATGAATAAATAGATAAAGGAAAAGAGAAAAGGAAATAAAACCCTAATCATAAGTTTAAACATGGTTTAATTCTTTACACTTAACCAAGTAAACATGTATCATCAAACATGATACAAACAAGTGCACAAAAATATATCGCATATACAACGCGCACAACCGAGTGAGAAAATCCATTTAAAGTGAACCGATACAAGTTAATGCAAAGTAATATATCAAATATATAATTATGCATCAAATCATTAAATCAACACTTGATTTAACGATCCGGTCATATCGCATATAATCGACTAGTATCTTTAGTAACAACTTATCGAATCAACACTTGATCCGATAACCCGGCTATATCGCATATAACCGATCAATGTCACATCGCGAGAATCAAATACAGTATCACATACTGGTATCATTCTCGGTCCCGCACATATCTCATACGCGCTCCTATATCGTTTCGCTTGAGCCAGGAAACCTCTGTGTAGGACTCTAAAGACTCGTCAATACGCCGGCAGCAGGTGATGATCATATCAAGCACCCACAAGCCGCAAGCGGTCTGCTAAACGTAACGGCCACCCGGGTATTGAGCGATCTGAAGATCGACGAGCAAGCCCGCTCACACTCCAGTGAATCCGACCAGTAACACTACCGTACAGTCCGGTCTGATCGTCTGATATGTCGCATATCTCGCCTAGGGATGGTAAACGTCAGACCCCAATAGCTCGATAAGTCGTGTCGATATGAGGTCTATAATAATTCGAGAAACTACTGGTAACACTTACCAGTAAATCTCAGCAACCCTGGCCAGGGATTTCCTGTTATAGCCAATCGAACACAGCGCAACATCAACCCCCTATACCGGGAGAGACGAATCCCCTCCTATCGCTCATTGCCTCCATGTGACTCGGGACTGTACCCAAAAACCACCGTTTTGCATGCCCTCTTGGACGTGGTAAGATGGAAATCAAAGCACAGTGGGAACCACACAAGACTCTATAACGATCTCGGGTCAACAGACTACTCTGTACCAGTGTCACCAGAGAACTGCCATCTGACGTGAGGTATAATACCATCTGGGAGTTCTCGGCGAGTCTGTCCAGTGTACCCAGTCTCCACTGAGCACCCGTATATCATCTCTGATGTCAAACTCCAATGGATATGGGATCATCCATCGCCCATCTGTATGGGTCGAGAAGGTATACGCTAGTCTACTCTGGTATATCGATGCCCCGTCTCGATACACCCACGACTAGGGACTTTGAAGGATGTACTTATGGACTACCATGTCCCCACTAGTATGATCCGCATCGTAGTCCAGGTAGTCAAGTACAGATCCTAAGGGCTTTACCAACATGTAACAGGGAGACAATCAGTGTACGCGTTAAGGTAAAGATCAACCAGATAGCATACTATCATGTCGAGCAAGAAAGTCATCCCTATATATGTCCCAGCATCCACTACAATATACATCCTATGTATAGTAATGGCCTCTAGGGCATACATATAACTAACAATCTCCCAATTGCACTAGGGCCATCTGTAGCAGTGGTTGCAGTATCTCATACTCAACCATCCCATAAAAAAAAATCTCTCTTTGGGAACAGGCCTTTGTGAGTGGATCCGCTGTGTTGTCCTCAGAATCTACTCTCCTTACCTCGATCTCCTTGGAGATCAACCATCTCCATGATCAAGTGATACTGCCTTAGAATATGTCTGGATCACTGATGGGACCGGCGATCCTTGGCATAAGCCACAACTCCATTGTCACACAATGGTAGGAACCTAGTTCATCTTATGAACCAATATACACCCAAACAGCCTCTTTGGTAGCATCTTAAGTAGCGATGTATTCAGCCTTTATCCTCTAGTATGTCACGGTATTTAGTTTGGAACTCTTCCAACATACCGTCCCTTTACTGAGGGTAAAGACAATGCCTGTGACTGACTTTCAGTCGTCTTTATCACCCTGGAACCCTTCCAGTGATTCTCCCCAGAATCCGTTGATACCGTCTCACTACAACTAGTGAGAGTCCTAACATCCATTTAGATCTATCTCATAGATCCAAAAACCAGGATTTAGGAGGTATCACTTTGATCCTATATGGAGAATCATTGTGATAAGTGGAGATTGATCGAGCGTAGCATAAGAAACTCTTTTCTTATCAAGAGTACGTCATCCATGTACTCTACGAGGATCACCACCATACTCCCTACTACCTTTTTGTTTATACAAGGTTCATCTACCATTTTGATGATGTCAAACTCTTTGACTAATCCATCAAAACAGATGTTCCAACTCCGCGATGCCTGCTTTATCCTATAAAGCATCTTGCACACGTTTCCGCTGCTCCCACTGTCTACGAGGCCCTCTGGCTGTGTACTTATAGACGTTCTCTTCTAAAACAACATTTAGAAAAGCAGTCATGGCACCCAACCGCCAGATATCATAGTCATGGTATGTAGCCGTGGCAAGTAGGATCTGGATGGACTTAAGCATAGCTACTTAGAAAAAGTTTCATCATGATCCACACATGGTCAATGATGCAAACCTTTAACAAGTCTAGCTTTGAAAGTCTCAACCTTTCCATGTACACCAAGTAATCTTCTCAAGATTTACTTGCTTCTGATGGGGATTTAACCCTTCAGATATAGCAACCAAAGTCCATACTTTGTTGGTGTATATGGATTCCATCTCAGATCACTAAGCATCAAGCCATTCTTACAGAGTCTTACTCCTGATGGCCAGCTCGAAACTAGTTGGGTCATCATCTCATGATGCAATCCTTGCTCCCACTTTCATAGAGAAACAGAAGTATCTCTCAGGTGGGTGAGGAACCCTACTAGATCAGCGGAGAGGCTGAGGTTCGTTGGTAACTATTGAATCCTTTGGTTCTTTCAAATCATCAGCTGCAGTTTGTACAGCTGGAACCTTTCCAGTTGTACATAACTGACCTTGCCTTGAGCTTGTCCGGATTTTGCTTTTAGACATAGGCCGGACAACCCCAAATCTTAACTAACTTAAGACATGGGCTCTTCCCTTTCCATATCTTATATGGAGTGGTAGGCAACTGAATTGATTGGAACCCTATTCAATAGGTATGCAGCTTCTCAAGCGCATAACACCCAAAAGGAAATAGGTAACTCAGTAGTACTCATCATAGAGCACACCATATCAAATAGGGTGTATCTGCTCCGCCCCGATATACCATCGTGCTATGGTGTATACAGAGGAGTAATGCTGAGAGAGAATCTCATTCTTATTTAGAATAGTCCAGGATTTCCGTGCTCAAGTATTCTCCTCCTTGATCACATCAATGGACATAATACTTATACCCGTATATTGGTTCTCTACTTCTAACTTATATTTTGTGAATATCTCAAAAGGTTCGGACTTGTGTTTCAACAGGAACATAGGTCTGAATCTCGAAAGATCATCAGAGAATGTAATGAAGCATAAAGAACCGGTCCTGGCATGTGTAGACAGGAGACCTTACATACATCATCATGTATCAGTCCCAAGAGTTTACTAACTCTTTTTCTGTTTCCAATAAACAGAGCAGTGGTCATCTTATCTTTGTGACATGACTGGCGAGTTTCACAAGATGTAAATTCAAACTGATTTAAATATGCATCTAAATTTAACTCAGCCAGTCGGGTCGCATTGATATGACCTAGTCTACAATACCACAAGAAGGATTCGTTCATTTCTGAACTCTTCCTCTTGTGTGTGTTCTGTATACTAAGAACTGTAGTTTGATTTAGAACATTAATGCTTTTAGATAACGTGCCTGAACCGATCAACTTTTGATATAGGAAATGTTCAAAACATTATCCAACTATACAAAATTTTATCATTTCTTTACTAACAAAGAGATAGATATGATTTTGTATATCAGGTTCGGTATCTAATAACATTCGTTCAGAATCAATGTATTTGGAATACAGGGTGACAGTGACCAACAGACTTGGCTGCAACTCTTGCCCCGTTTTCTGCCTCATGAAACTTATCACCCGTTCTCAGTCCTCTACCTTTCTGCAGCCCTATGAAACAAATTGCATATCTGGGATCCTGATCTGGTATCACATACCCAGGACGTAAAGGATACTGAGAAACAGTTCTCTGTAATGAACACACCCGAAGATGATGCATCAGCATGCACTCTCTTCGTTTGGGCGGCACGGGAAATCTGGTATTCCCCAATTTCCTGCTCTGTCTTATAACAATTATAAGTTGGAGCGGGACCAACGTTCCCCAGCTCAGTATAACAAGCGGGTTCGGTCAACATTCGGTATTATTATCTTGATTAACGCGTGATATGGTCGCTACCTGGAGAGAGAGAGAAGAAAACACTCAGCGTGCGCTCTGTCAAGAATAGATTGGTTATTGTTTTATCTAATCAGGATGGCTCCCACTGCTTTTTATCAAATCTTCCTTCAAACCCTAAAAGGAAAGACTAGCCGGGATTAATTACACACTACAAGTTCGCCAATCTTTCAGCCAGGCCAGTGTCGGTACTTTGAGGGAGGTCCCCCGTGCTTTCGCACGAACCTAATTAATGTAAACCTCGTTTTCCCAGAGACGTAACCTCGTTAACACCTTTCTAGACACCAACTTGATCGGCTAATTGTAATGCGTAAAATTCTCCCAGGAGTAACAATTACTCGCAGCGGGTATCGGGATCCAACTATCTCATAGAAGGTATGCAATCTCATTGCAAATTTCAACACTTGAAATTCCCGATAATATTTTGCCCCTAGCTCGCTATGACCTTGACGCATGCCAAACAACCCATAGTCTGCTAGTCAAGTTCAACCCGTACATTTCTTGATTGAATTAAACCCACCCGCACGACCCTTGACGCATGCCAAACAACGCCGTACGAATACCCTAATCCAATCGCATCGTATGCTAGCAGATAAGCACTAGTTAGCTACCGTACACTACGCCTTGACGCATGCCAAACAACCGCAGCACGAATACTAACTAGTACTTATCTGAAATGACGGAGGGCTACGACAGGTTTTTCTGAAAAACTTTTGCGTAATGAACTTGATATCGTTCTAGAATCAAATGATTTTTAAAATGGAGTGTTTTTTAGGCTTTTCTAGTTTTGCTAAAGGAGTCACTCCCGGTGAAGGGATCGTCGGTCCTTTCCTCGTTGAATGAGGTGCGGGATATATCATATATATCACTGTGCAAAGCAAAAACACTTAAAAGCAATCAAAAGACAAACCGAATGTGTAGCATCTGCCAGTTATTGCTAAAGGAGTCACTCCCGGTGAAGGGATCTCGGTCCTTTCCTCATCGAATAAGGTGCAGGATATATCATATATACCTCTGTGCAAAGCAAGAACTGTAGCTACCTGTTTTATTTTGAAATTCGATTCTACAACATCTTAGGTTTCTTTTCTTTCATTAATCACATTAATGAAGACCCATCATTTAAGTACCTAAACATCACAGATAAATACGACGTAAACTTATGCCATCAGCATTCGCCTCGATGTCCCCTCGTGCACCGTTAGGTTAGGTAACTAACGACAGAGCGGGGCAGGGCTAGCGCGGGTGTAAAACATAAGTAACGTCTATATAATATATCATATATACTATATATAATACCTGTCACAGAACATCGCATGATCACATCACAGATATCGCAGCAGAAGAATCATATGAAAAATTGGATATACTAGGACGTCCGTGTTTTCAATACGAGCCAGTATAAAACACGGATTCCACGGTCGTGATGAATAGCCAAACCCACACCCCTAGACCCCTACGAGAGAGGCAAGCAACCCTACCAATTCTGGAGTTAGGAGACCCGGACCCGACTCCTCGAGTTGGTCTCCCACTGGACTCCAGAACCCGGTTACTTGTGCCCTCCTCCTTGGGTCTATCCTAGTGCTGAAAAGTAAATAATATACAAGAGGTGACTACTTCCGCAACCTGGAAGCGCCCCAACAAAAGAATATTACATACAAGTTTTTACATGAATGAAAATGAAAAACACTCATCTCACATAAAAACCACCGGCTATTCAAACACGACAATCCAATATAACATATTCAGCAACACATAACATCACATGTCATCAACGTAAGTAAATATGCGCATCCCAATTGTCGTTGACATATAGCAACGAAACCGGCGACATCACATATTACACTTACGGTCACAGAAAAGAAAGTGTAAAACTACAACAGTTGGAATCCGCAATCATCTCAGACATCGCATGCCTGACCAAATGAATTCCTTAGACATCGCATGCCTAACAATTATAAACCCCGCATTTTAGTCTCAAAATCGAAAACACTTTTCAATATCAAGTACAGTTCAACAAGATTCCCGACAATTTGATCGAATGCTCGTCGCAAACTTGAGTAGACGGCTGCACCCCTGATACCATCGACGAAGGGCACCAAGGCGGAACACCGCTACCGCGAGCACCCGAACGGATGCTTTCGGCGACGGGGTTCTCCTACAGTCACTTGGTCGAGGCTATGGAGTGAAGCTGTCTATTAAGTTTACCCGGCGAGTATCCGCGTACGCTACGTGATTGCGACGGACTTTTGATCACATCAAAATTCCGTGGCAACCGATCAAGTGAGACTAAACTGCTATGTTTATAACATTCATTCAGTTATCTCATAACTACTTGTGAATTCCAATTATTGTATCCCATTCCAGATAATTAGAAAATGTTAAACTGTTCGATCGAACATTCAAACACCCAAGTTTTCCCAATACAGATCAACACATGAAATAAGTCTAACAACATTCTGTTCGTGCCTCAGTACCAACGGTCCAGCCGTAGAAGGGTCAAGCCAACGCCTCACATGTGGCACGCCGTACTGCCCCAAACCCGAAGGTTCAAAGGGCAGTTCAAGACGGTCACATAATCGAGTTAAGGTTTGTTATCATCTAGAGGGACCATCGCGTTACTTGCACTACTTAGAACGTCGTTAAACTACGGAAAAATCCAACACTTGGAAATTTCCCGACAGGGGAAAAATTGGGTATTTATATCCGGTCGAACTTTTTAACATATTCTAAAATTTATCCGGAAAGCCAAATAGACAAAATTTGATACCCCGATCGAAACACCGAATCCCCAAAACAACTCCAGAAAATTCAACTGTTGAATAAATATTAAAAATTTCCAGAAAATCCAGCATAATATAATAGGAGTTACTGTGCAAACAGTGTACGATGACGTCATCATTCCGCCGCGGAACCGCCGCAGAAGCCAGGCTTCTGCCGCGGTTCCACCGCGGTTTGTACTGTTCATCAGTAAATTTTTGCATCGTAATTCTTATTTTTCCCTGCTAAATTTTTTAGCAATTTTTAATTTGGAAAAATACACGTTTTCAGAAAACGTCCAGAGAGCATTCTCCGGGTTGGTTTCGGGTTCGTTTGGGCTTCAAATTCCGTCTAGACTTCGCCTAAGGCTCTAGCTAGGCTCTGATACCACTGTAGGGTTCCTAGGCACTCTCAGGAGGTCTCACAAGGCATCAAACATGCCATTTTCAAAAATTCTAGGTGCCGAGAGACCCGACTACGGATCGTTTGCTAGAAAATTAGGCGAAAAACAATCTAGTTAACAACATAACTAATGGGATATCGGAAATACAACCTTTGTAGATCCGGTGCTCCACCTCCATAGCTCCGCAACGAAGTCGTCTCCGCTGTCCAAAAGGAATCCGGGCTCTAGAGTCGGCTTCGTCGGAGAAAAAGCGAGCTAGGTCGTCGATGTCCTTGCCGAAGATGATCTACGTCGAGGCATCGCTAAATCAAGCTCCACCTTCACCAAGCCCTAAAAACTTGTGAAGGAAACACACTCTACTACTTGGCAAGAGGTAGAGGATGAAGAAATAGGAAGTGGGTAGACTTTAGATTTGGATTTCTCACTCATATCATCAATCCACCATTGATGTAGTCTAGGTTTTTCTTCTTGAGTTGAAGGAAGAAGAAGAAGAAATGATATGATAAGATTAATTAGAAAAGAAAAGAATAATCATTCTTATCATCAAAGTAACCATGGTAAAGTGTAGAGAATTAACTTAGGTTAAATAAATGGTTAGGGTCAAGGTTACATGAAGCTTCCACTAAACAACAAAAAAAGCCACCATTCTTTTTCTCTTTTCCATTCATTTAATAAAATGAATAAATAGATAAAGGAAAAGAGAAAAGGAAATAAAACCCTAATCATAAGTTTAAACATGATTTAATTCTTTACACTTAACCAAGTAAACATGTATCATCAAACATGATACAAACAAGTGCACAAAAATATATCGCATATACAATGCGCACAACCGAGTGAGAAAATCCATTTAAAGTGAACCGATACTAGTTAATGCAAAGTAATATATCAAATATATAATTATGCATCAAATCATTAAATCAACACTTGATTTAACGATCCGGTCATATCGCATATAATCGACTAGTATCTTTAGTAACAACTTATCGAATCAACACTTGATCCGATAACCCGGCTATATCGCATATAACCGATCAATGTCACATCGCGAGAATCAAATACAGTATCACATAGTGGTATCATTCTCTGTCCCGCACATATCTCATACGCGCTCCTATTTCGTTTCGCTTGAGCCAGGAAACCTCTGTGTAGGACTCTAAAGACTCGTCAATACGCCGGCAGCAGGTGATGATCATATCAAGCACCCACAAGCCGCAAGCGGTCTGCTAAACGTAACGGCCACCCGGGTATTGAGCGATCTGAAGATCGACGAGCAAGCCCGCTCACACACCAGTGAATCCGACCAGTAACACTACCGTACAGTCCGGTCTGATCGTCTGATATGTCGCATATCTCGCCTAGGGATGGTAAACGTCAGACCCTAATAGCTCGATAAGTCGTGTCGATATGAGGTCTATAACAATTCGAGAAACTACTGGTAACACTTACCAGTAAATCTCAGCAACCCTAGCCAGGGATTTCCTGTTATAGCCAATCGAACACAGCGCAACATCAACCCCCTATACCGGGAGAGACGAATCCCCTCCTATCGCTCATTGCCTCCATGTGACTCGGGGCTGTACCCAAAAACCACCGTTTTGCACGCCCTCTTGGACGTGGTAAGATGGAAATCAAAGCACAGTGGGAACCACACAAGACTCTATGACGATCTCGGGTCAACAGACTACTCTGTACCAGTGTCACCAGAGAACTGCCATCTGACGTGAGGTATAATACCATCTGGGAGTTTTCGGCCAGTCCGTCCAGTGTACCCAGTCTCCACTGAGCACCCGTATATCATCTCTGATGTCAAACACCAATGGATATGGGATCATCCATCGCCCATCTGTATGGGTCGACAAGGTATACGCTAGTCTACTCTGGTATATCGATGGCCCGTCTCGATACACCCACGACTAGGGACTTTGAAGGATGTACTTATGGACTACCATGTCCCCACTAGTATGATCCGCATCATAGTCCAGGTAGTCAAGTACAGATCCTAAGGGCTTTACCAACATGTAACAGGGAGACAATCAGTGTACGCGTTAAGGTAAAGATCAACCAGATAGCATACTATCATGTCGAGCAAGAAAGTCCTCCCTATATATGTCCCAGCATCCACTACAATATACATCCTATGTATTGTAATGGCCTCTAGGGCATACATATAACTAACAATTTGGTCAGGCATGCGATGTCTGAGGTGGTTGCGGATTCCAACTGTTGTAGTTTTACACTTTCTTTTCTGTGTCCGTAATTGTAATATGTGATATCGCCGGTTTCGTTGCTATATGTCAACGACAATTGGGATGCGCATATTTACTTACGTTGATGACATGTGATGTTATGTGTTACTGGATATGTTATATTGGATCGTCGTGTTTGAATAGCCGGGGGTTTTTTATGTGAGATGAGTGTTTTTCATTTTCATTCATGTAAAAACTTGTATGTAATATTCTTTTATTGGGGCACTTCCAGATTGCGGATGTTGTCACCATTTGTATATTATTTATTTTTCTGCACTAGGATAGACCCAAGGAGGGGAGCACAAGTAACCGGGTTTTGGGGTCCAGTGGGAGACCAACTCGAGGAGTCGAGTCCGGGTCTCCTAACCCTAGAATTGGTAGGGTTGCTTTCCGCTCTCGTAGGGGTCTAGGGGTGTGGGATTGGCTATTCATCACGACCGTGGAATCCGTGTTTTATACCGGCTCGTATTGAAAACACGGACGTCCTAGTATATCCAATATTTCATATGTATCTTCTGCTGTGATTTATCTGTGATCATGTGATGTTCTGTGACAGATATTGTATATAGTATATATGATATATTATATAGACGTTGCTTATGTTTTACACCCGCGCTAGCCCTGCCTCGCTCTGGCGTTAGTTACCAAACCTAACGGTGCAGACGGGACATCGAGGCGAATGCGGATGGCATAAGCGTACGTTATATTTATCTGTGATGTTTAGGTGGACTTAAATGATGGGATATTCATTAATGAGATTAATGAAAGAAAATAAACCTAATTGATGTTGTGGAATCGAATTTCAAAATAAAAACAGGTAGCTACAGTTCTTGCTTTGCATCGCGGTGTTCATTGTACAACATCCTGCACCTTATTCGATGGGAAAAGGACCGAGATCCCTTCACCGGGAGTGACTCCTTTAGCAAATAACTGGCAGATGCTACACACTCGGTTTGTCTTTTGATCGCTTCTATAGTTTCAGCTTTGCACCGTGATCTATATGATATATCCCGCACCTCATTCGACGAGGAAAGGGCCGACGATCCCTTCACTGGGAGTGACCCCTTTAGCAAAACTAGAAAAGCCTCAAAAACATTCCATTTAAAAATCATTTGATTCCGCAACGAGATCAAGTTCAAAGCGTTAAAGGTTTTCATAAAAACCATTCGCAACCCTCCGTCATTTTAGGAAGTAGAGTACTTAGTATTCGTGCTGTGTTTGTTGACCATAGTCAAGGCACAGTGTACGGTATCTAAGTGATGTCTTCCTACACCGCATATGATGCGATTAGTTAGGACAGTCGCATGACTTTGTTGACCTTAGTTAAGGGTCATGTGGGTGGGTCTAATTAATCACGAAATGACGGGTAGAACTTGACTAGTACTTATGATTTGTTGACCATAGTTAAGGTCATAGGTGCTAGGAGTAAAAACCTTTATCGGGAGTTTCAAGTGTTGAAATTTGCAATGAGATTGCATACCTTCTATATGATAGTTGGATCCCGATACCCGCTGCGAGTAATTGTTACTCCTGGGAGAGTTTTGCACTTTGCAATTAGCCGATCAAGTAGGTGTCTAGAAAGGTGTCAACGGGGTTACGCCTATGGGAAAACGAGGTTTACTGTAATTAGGTCCGTGCGAAAGCACGGGGAACCTCCCTCAAAGTACCGACACTGGCCTGGCTGAAAGATTGGCGAACTTGTAGAGTGTAATTAATCCCGGCTATTCTTTCCTTTTAGGGTTTGAAGGAAGATTTGATAAAAACAGTGGGAGCCATCCTGATTAGATAAAATATATAACCAATCTAATCTTGCAAGAGCGCACGCAGAGTGTTTTCTTCTCTCTCTCTCCTGGTAGCGACCATATCACGCCTTAATCAAGATAATAATACGGATGTATTGACCGAACCCGCTTGTTATACTGAGATGGCGAACGTTGGTCCCGCTCCAACATATAATTGTTATAAGACAGAGCAGGAAATTGGGGAATACCAGAATTCCCGTGCCACCCAAACGAAGAGAGTGCATGCTGATGCATCATCTTCGGGTGTGTTCATTACAAAGAACTGTTTCTCAGTATCCTCTGCATCCTGGGTATATGATACCAGATCAGGATCCCAGATATGTAATCTGTTACATAAGGCTACAGATAGGTAGAGAACTGAGAACGGGTGATAAGTTTCATGAGACAGAAAACGGGGCAAGTGTTGCAGCCAAGTCTGTTGGTCACTGTCACCCTGTATTATCAATACATTGATTCTGAACGAATGTTATTAGATACCGAACCTGATATACAAAATCATATCAGTCTCTTTATTAGTAAAGAAATGATAAAATTTTGTATTGTTGGATAATGTTTTGAACATTTCCTATATCAAAAGTTGATCGGTTTAGGCGCGTTATCTAAAAGCATTAACGTTCTAAATCAAACTACAGTTCTTAGTATTCAGAACACACACAAGAGGAAGAGTTCAGAAATGAACGAATCATTCTTGAGGCATTGTAGACTAGGTCATATCAATGCGACCCGACTGGCTGAAGTTACATTTTAGATGCATATTTAAATCAGTTTGAATTTACATCTTGTGAAACTTGCCAGTCATGTCACAAAGATAAAATGACCATAGCTCTGTTTGTTGGAAACAGAGAAAGAGTTAGTCAACTCTTGGGACTGATACATTATGATGTATGTAAGGTCTCCTGTCTACACATGCCAGGACTGGCTCTTTATACTTCATTACGTTCTCTGATGATCTCTCAAGATTCTGACATATGTTCCTGTTGAAACATAAGTCCGAACCTTTTGAGATATTCACAGAATATAAGTTAGAAGTAGAGAACCAACAACCGGGTATAAGTATTATGTCCTATGATAAGATCAGGGAGGAGAATACTTGTGCATGGCATTCCTGGACAATTCTAAAAGAAAATGAGATTCTCTCTCCGTATTACTCCTCTGAATACACCACAGCACAACGGTGTATCAGGGCGGAGCAATCACACAATATTAGATATGGTATGCTCTATGATGAGTATTACTGAGTTACCTATTTCCCTTTGGGGTTATACGCTTGAGAAGCTGCGTACCTATTGAATTAGGTTCGAATCAGATCACTGCCTACCATTCCATATGAGATATGGTATGGGAAGAGCCTATCTCTTAAGTAAGTCAAGATTTGGGATTGTCCGGCCTATGTCAAAAGCAAAATCCGGACAAGATCGAGGCAAGATCAGTTCTGTAGAACTGGAAAGGTTCCAGCTGTACAAAACTGCTAATGATTTGACAGAACCAAAGGATTCAATAGTTTCCGACGAACCTCAGCCTCTCCGCCAATCTAGTAGGGTTCCTCACCTGCTTGAGAGATACTTCGATTTCTCGATGATAGTGGGAGCAAGGATTGCATCATGAGATGATGACCCAACTAGATTCGAGCAGGCCATCAAGAGTAGGGACTCTGTAAGAATGGCTGGATGCTTAGCGATCTGAGATGGAATCCATATACACCAACAAAGTATGGACTTTGATTGCGATATCTGAAGGGTTAAATCCCCATCAGGAGCAAGTATATCTTGAGAAGATTACTTAGTGTAGATGGAAAAGACTTCCAAAGCTAGACTTGTTAAAGGTTTTCGTCATCGACCAGGCACGGATAATGATGAAACCTTTTCCAGGGACTATGCTTAAGTCCATCCAGATCCTACTTGCCACTGCTACATACCATAACTGCGATATCTGGTGGTTGGGTGCCATGACTAATTTTCTAAATAATGATTTAGAAGAAAATTTCTATAAGAACACAGCCAGAGGGCTACGTAAACAGTGGGAGCAGCGGAAACGTGTGCAAGATGTTTTATGTGATGAAGCAGGCATCGCGGAGTTGGAACATCTGTTTTGATGTGGTAGTCAAAGTATTTGACTTCATCAAAATAGTAGATGAACCTTGTATATACAAAACGGTAGTAGAGAGTAAGGTAGTTATCCTCGTATTGTATGTGGACAACATACTCTTGATAGGAAAAGAGTTTCCTATGCTACGATCGGTCGATATCCCATTATCACAAAGATTCTCCAATAGGATCAATGTGATACCTCCTAAAATCCTGAGTTTTCATCTATGAGATAGATGTAATTGGATGCTAGGATTCTCACTAGATGTAGTGAGATGGTATCAATCGATCCAGGGGAGAATCTCTGGAAGGGTTCCAGGGTGATAAAGACGACTGAATGTCAGTCGCAGGCATTGTCTTTACCCTCAGTAAAGGGACGGTATGTTGGAAGAGTTCCAAGCTAGATACCGTGGCAAACTAGACGATAAAGGCTGGTAACATCGCTATTAAAGATACTACCAAAGAGGCAGTTTGGGTGTATATTGGTTCATAAGATGAACTAGGTTCCTGCCATTGTATGACAATGGAAGTGTGGTTTTGGCCCTGGAACCCTGGTCCCATCAGTGACCCAGACATATTCTGAGGCAGCATCACCTGATCATGGAGATAGTTGATCTCCAGGATGATCGAGGTTAGGAGAGTAGACTCAGAGGACAACACGGCGGATCCACTCACGAAGGCTTTTTCCCAAAGAGAGACTTTTAGGGGATGGTTGAGTATGTGATACTGCAACCACTGCTACAGATGGCCCTAGTGCAAGTGGGAGATTGTTAGTTATATGTATGCCCTAGAGGCCATTACTGTACATTGGATGTATATTGTAGTGGATGCTGGGACATATATAGGTAGGACTTTCTTGCTCGACATGATAGTACGCTATCTGGTTGCTCTTTATCTTAACGTGTATACTTTCTGTCTCTCTGTTACATGTTGATAAAGCCCTTAGGATGTGTACTCGACTTCCAGGACTGTGATGCAGATCATACTAGTGGGGCCTGGATAGTCCATGAGTACATCCTTCAATGTTCCTAGTTGAGGGAATATCGAGACGGGGTATCGATATTCCAGATTAGACTAGCGTATATCTTCTCGACCCATGCGATGGACGATGGATGATCCCATATCCATTGGTGTTTGACATCGGAGATGGTATGCGGGTGCTCAGTGGAGACTGGATACACTGAACGGACTCGCCGAGAACTCCCAGATGGTATTATACTTCACGTCAGATGGCAGTTCTCTGGTGACACTGGTACAGCTTAGTCTGTTGACCCGAGATTGTCATAGAGTCTTGTGTGTCTCCTGCTGTGCTTTGATTTCCACCCTACCACGGCTCTACTGAGTCATGCAAACAGGTGGTTTTTGGGTACAGTCCCGATTCACATGGAGGCAATGAGCGATAGGAGGGGATTCGTCTCTCCCGGTATTGGGGGTTGATGTTGCGCAATGCACGACTGGCCATAACAGGAAATCCCTGGCCAGGGTTGCTGTGATATACTGGTAAGAGTTATCAGTAGTTTCACGAAAGTTATGGACCTCACGTCGGCATGACTTATCGAGCTATTGGGGTCTGACGTTTACCACCCCTAGGCGAGATATGCGACATATCAGACGAACAGACCGGACTGTACGGTAAGTGTTACTGGTTGGATTCACAGGAGTGTGAGCGGGCTTGCTCGTCGATCTTCTGATCGCTCAATACCCGGGTGGCCGTTACGTTTAGCAGACCGCTTGCGGCTTGTGGGTGTTTGATATGATCATCATCTGCTGCCGGCGTATTAACGAGTCTTTAGAGTCCTACACAGAGGTTTCCTGGCTCAAGCGAAACGCAATAGGAGCGCATATGAGATATGTGCGGGACCAAGAATAATGCGTGTATGTGATACCATATTTCATTCTCGCGATGAATGTGTCGAATGGTTGTATGTGATATAACCTAGTTATCGAATCAAGGATTGACTCGATAAGCCGATACATTGGATTCTAGCCGGTTATATGCGACATGACCGGATCATTGAATCAAGTGTTGATTTAATGATTTGATGTATAATTATATTTGATATATTACTTTGCATTAACTAGTATTGGTTCACTTTAAATGGATTTTCTCACTTGAATTGTGCAAGTTGTATATGTGATATACTTTTGTGCACTTGATTGTATCATGTTTGATGATACATGTTTACTTGGTTAAGTGTAAAGAATCAAACCATGGTTAAACTAATGATTAGGGTTTCATTTCATTCACTTATTCTTTTATCTATTTATTTATTTTATATATTTCATTTGAAAAGATAAAGAGAAAAGAATGGTTGCTAGTTTTGTTTTTTCCTTGAAGCTTCTTGAAGCTTTGAACTAGTCCACCATTCTTGTCTTATACTTAACCCTAACCATTCAAGTTAACCATGGTCCATTCTCTACAATTAACCAAGGGTTAATATATGATAAGTATTGATTTATTTATCTAATTATTCAACACTTATCATATCATCTTCTTCTTCTTCATCTTCTTCTTCCATGAAGAAAAGCTTGTTACATCAAAGGCAAGTGATGAAAACAAGTGAGAAATCCAATTCTAAAGTGAACCCACTTCCTATTTCTTCATCCTCTACCTCTTGCCAAGTAGTATAGGGTGTTTTCTTCACAAGTTTCATGACTTAGTGAAGTCGGAGTTTGATCTTGTGATGCCTCGACGTAGATCATCTTCGGCATCGAAGCCGACGACCAAGCCCGCCCATTTCTTCGATGAAGGCAATGCTAGAGTCCGGATTCTGATTTGGACAGTGGAGGGACATCATCGTGGAGCTTAGGAAGTGGTGGACCGGATCTACAAAGGTTGAAGTCACTTTCTTTTAGCATTTAATTCGTTTACATGCTTGCATCGCCTATATATCTAGTTAACGATCCGTATTAGGATTTGTAGGCACTTGTAAAATTTGAATTAGCCATGCTTGATCACTTGTGAGACATCATTAGTGTGCCTAGGAACCCTACACTTTCTGCTGCTGCTGTTGCTTCTGGCTTCTGCTGCTGCTTCTGGCTTCAGTTGCTGCTGTGAGTGCTTGCTACTGCTGCTGCTGTGGATACTTGCTTCAGCTTTGAAAAGTAAGTGTGTGTGTGTGTGAGAGAGAGCGAGGTTGAGACAAAGAAAACAAAAAACAAATGAGAGGAAAAAAAATCATCACCCAATGTCAACCCTCCTCTCTCTCTCATTAATTGCAAGCATGGCCTAAAGCCATGATGCACTCTCTCTCTCTCTCACAAGTCAACACCCTTAAACAATTTCAAATTAAAGTAACTATTACTTAACTAATTAAACTCACTTAAAAACCCATAAGACTTAATCCTCAAGATTAACCCACCATGGTCACTCATTTTAAAAACCCTAGTTTACATGCACATGTGTGTGCAAGCCTAGGAAAATTTTAGAAAAATATTTATTAAATTAGGAAAAATATTTAAAACACAATTTGGTAAATTTTTTATTAAAAACCCATTATTTAAATATAATTAGTCACTAAACATATCCTAAGGTGTTACAATCTCCCCCCTTAAAGAAATTCGTCCCCGAATTTCAAAATCTAACTACACGTACCTTTGAAAAGATGAGGATACGTCTTCAGCATCTCGCTTTCGGTCTCCCAAGTGACCTCCTCACGGTTCTGACCACGCCAAAGTACCTTAACTGATAGGATGTCCTTCGATCTCAATTTCTTCACTTGTCGATCCAAGATCATCACCGGCTGCTCTGCATAGGAAAGGTCGCGCTCAAGCTGGATCGTCGGGTACTGAATCGCATGCGAAGGATCATGAAGATATCTACGGAGCATCGAAACGTGAAATACGGGGTGCACATCTGGAAAACTGGGCGGAAGGGCTAATCGGTATGCTACTGCACCAACACGCTCGAGGATCTCGAAGGGGCCCACATATCTGGGACTGAGTTTCCCCTTCTTCCCAAACCTCATCACACCCTTCATAGGGGAGACCCTCAAGAAAACATGATCACCAACAGAAAACTCAAGCCTGCTCCGCCGACGGTCCATATAAGATCTCTGCCTACTATGCGCTGCTCTCATCCTATCGCGAATCAACTGGATCTTCGCGGTCGTCTCCTCAACAATCTATGGCCCCAAGATACTGCCCTCACTGAGCTCTGTCCAACAGACGGGTGATCTGCATCTCCTCCCATAGAGAGCCTCAAACAGTGCCATCTAAATGGTCTCTTGGTAGCTGTTATTGTAGGAGAACTCTACCAAGGGTAAGTGATGATCCCAGCTACCTCCGAAATCTAATACACACGCTCTGAGCATGTCCTCGAGAGTCTGAATCGTCCTCTCTGACTGTCCGTCGGTCTGCGGATGAAATGCTGTACTGAAACTCAAGCGAGTGCCCAAAGCCTCCTGAAGCCTCTGCCATAATCGGCTGGTAAACTGGGTACCTCTGTCGGACACAATACATGTCGGGACCCCGTGTAGTCGCACAATCTCGTCAATATAGATCTGGGCATACTGAGTAAATCCGAAAGTCGTCTTCACTGGTAGGAAGTGAGCCGCCTTCGTCAAATGATCCACGATCACCCAGATGGAGTCATACCGTCGACTAGTCCTGGGTAGACCCATAACGAAATCCATCGAAATCTGCTCCCATTTCCACTCTGGAATGGGCAACGGCTGTAGCTCCCCCGCGGGCCTCTGGTGCTCAGCCTTGACTTGCTGACAAGTCAGGCATCTCGACACGAAATCTACGATGTCTCTCTACATTCCGTCCCACCAGTAAACACCTCTCATATCATGATACATCTTTGTGGAACCGGGATGGACGCTATATACCGACCGATGTGCCTCCTCAAGAATCTCACGCCTCAGCCCCTCAGCATCTGGTACGCACAGTCTAACTCCAAATCGTAGTATCCCCTGACCATCGATCACGAACTCGGAAAATCTGCCCTGTCCAATCTGTGCCATGATCTCTGAACATCGGTCATCACTGAGCTGTGCCTCACGTATACGATCGATCAACTGTGGGCGTGCACGAACATGCGCGATCTGTCCTCCAATCGGCGTGAATTTGAACTGTACTCGGCTGTCGCATAATATCTGCCAATCTGCTGACGACTGTCCCCGTACCGCGCTCAAGTAAGATAGACTACCCCCGGGCCTCATGCTCAACGCATTCGCCACTACATTCGCCTTGCCCGGGTGGTACAAGATCTCGCAGTCATAATCCTTCACTAACTCCATCCATCGGCGCTGTCTAAGGTTCAGATCCCGCTGCTGAAATATATATTTTAGACTCTTGTGATCCGTGAATATCTGGCACGACTCGCCGTATAGGTAATGTCGCCAGATCTTAAGTGCAAAGACCACTGTAGCCATCTCCAAGTCGTGAGTGGGGTAGTTTTGTTCATGTTTCTTCAATTGTCGCGAAGCATACACGATCACCCTGTCGTGCTGCATCAAAACGCACCCTAGCCCCACTCGAGAGGCATCACAATAGACCACAAACCCGCCTGAGCCTGAAGGTAATGATAACACCGGTGCCGTCGTCAGCTGAGTCCGCAACTGCTGAAAACTGCGCTCGCACTCCTCTGTCCAATCGAAAGGGACTCCCTTCCGGGTTAACCCGGTCAAAGGTGTAGCAATACTGGAGAAGTCCTGCACAAATCGCCTGTAGTAACCGGCCAACCCCAAAAAGCTGCGAATCTCCGTCACCGATGTGGGTCTGGGCCAACGCTGAACGGCCTCGATCTTTCTCGGGTCTACACATATACCGTCTCGTGAAATCACGTGCCCCAAGAAGTCTACGCTATCTAGCCAGAAAGCACACTTGGAGAATTTCGCATAAAGCTGATGCTCCCTCAAAATCTGCAGTGTAATCCGCAGGTGCTGCTCGTGCTCCTCACTACTCCGGGAATACACCAAGATGTCGTCAATGAACACTATAATGAACAGATCCAAATATGGCCGGAAAATACGGTTCATCAAGTCCATGAATGCTGCTGGAGCATTGGTGAGTCCGAACGACATCACCAAAAAATCATAATGGCTGTAGCGCGTACGGAAAGCTGTCCTGGGAATGTCCTCCTGTCTAACCCGCAGCTGATGATAGCCCGATCGTAAATCGATCCTCGAAAAGTACCCTGCCCCCTGCATCTGGTCGAACAAATCGTCGATGCGCGGCAAAGGATACCTGTTCCGCACTGTCCCCTGTTCAGCTGGCGGTAGTCGATACACAGACGCAAACTGCCATCCTTCTTCTTGACGAACAGGACTGGAGCACCCCAAGGAGAAACACTGGGTCGAATAAGTCCCTTATCCAACAAATCTTGCAACTGACCCTTCAATTCTCTAAGTTCCGCCGGGGCCATCCGATAAGGCGGTATGGAAATAGGCCCCGAGCCAGGAACCAAATCAATACAGAAAGAAATGTCGCGCTCGAGCGGTAACACAGGAAGCTCGCTAACGACCGGAACCTGATCCAATGGAACCTCTGTGGCGCGAGCATCGCAAACATAGGCGAGAAATCCTTGACATCCCTTCCTCAAAAGCTGTCCAGCGCGAAAAGAAGAAATCACACTGTGAGGGGCGGCACCACGGTCCCCCAACACAACAAAAACCGACTCACCGGGAAAACAAAATCTAACTGTCTTCTCACGGCAGTCAACAGAAGCATAGCACGTGGCTAACCAATCCATGCCCAAAAGAACGTCGAAGTCCAACATCTCAAGAAGGATCAAGTCGACAGGCAACTCCCTCTCGCCAAAACAGACGGTACAGGATCGGAACACGTGCCTAGCAACAAACGACTCTCCCACAGGAGTGGTCACAACAAGCGGCTGATCAAGCAAACCGGACTCTCTACCCAAACTCGGCACAAAGTGTGTGGATACGTACGAGTGCGTGGATCCGGGATCGAACATAACGTGTGCATCAACTGAACATACTGAAAGGATACCTGAAACCACCGCATTAGACGCCTGCGCGTCCTGATGCATCAAAGCGAAAACCCGCGCCTGTCCACCACCTGCGACTGACTGCCCTCTGCCTCGGTCATCTCGCCCTCACTGAGCAACTCCTCCATGTCCATGACCTCTCTGTGTATGAGTCTGGCGCGGAGCAACGGTAGGTACAACAGGCAACGCCCTCTGGGGTGGTGAAGGTGGTAAGGTAACATGCGGTGCTGCCGCCTCCCTCCGGTGTATCTCAGAACAATCTCTAACAAGGTGAAGTAGACTGCCGCACCTAAAGCAACCCCGCGGCGACTGCTGACTCTCCTAGGGATACAAACTAAACATCTGGCCTCGTCCCGAATCTCTGCTACTCCTCGTACCAGAACGATACCTGTCACGGCGTCTGAATGACTGCCTCCGTGCGGAAATACTGGTACGAACTCTCTTCGGCTCTGAAACTACCGAAGTCTCAGCAAGGTGCTCCTCGACTACTAGGGCTGCGTCTACAGCTGCTGCATAGGTCTCGTAATGCTGTGCGCTGATCGCTAGGAACAGTGGTGTAAGCAAGCCTCGAACAAATCTCCTGACTCGCAACTCCTCGGTAGCCACTAAATATGGGGCATAGACTGCTAGCTCTGTAAACAGCACGTCATACTCTGCCACTGTCATCCCTGGCGTCTGGCGCAAGGACTCAAATCTGCGTGCTCGGGCATCCCTAACACTCTGGGGAAGGAAACGGGGTAGAAATATGGTCACGAACTCCGTCCAGGTCATAGGAGGAAGACCTGCTGCTCTGCCATTCTCAACTGAATCACACCACTTCTGCGCAAGACCTTCCAGGCGAAAGCTCGCGAACTCAACCCATCTCGTATCTGCGCATCTGAGGGAACGGCATATCCGGGCCATCCTGTCGATGAAAGACTGTGGGTCCTCGATTGTATCGGTGCCTGTGAAGACAGGAGGCTTCAGCCTCATGAACTCTGATAGCGATACTGTAATCACCTCCGTGGCTGCAGGGGCAACTGGCTGTGCGGTAGGTACCATCGCGGTCTCTGGAACGGGTGGAGCTACCTCTGGTCGCTGCGCTCAAAGCGTCTCAACTAGCGATCCTATCATCTGGCGCATCTCCTGCATGCTAGATCCCACCGTCTGGCGCATCTCCTGCATACCAGCCCCTAGCGTGGCGATCTGATCTGTCACGGCAGGAACAGCCTGCTCGGGCACAACCGATGTACTGCCCGGATTAGTCCTCGTCTCGGACGAGTCAACTCGAATCTCGGCCCTCGCGGCCGCTCTCTGCGCCCTCGTAGTCTTTGGCGGCATAATGGCTGAAAGGAAATTAGGATTCGATAAGAATACAGGAATCAAATCACAAGAATATATATATACTCAAGAAGGAATTTAAACCAATTAGTCCTAAGGTCGCTTAGGCGGAGTACCGTGTCGTGAGTATGCCGTGGAACATACACACGCTACGCTACCCTGCTGCAGCTAACCTACTCCATCATACCAGGGTCATCCTACACTCCGAAGGTAAAACCTACGCTCTGATACCAACTTTGTCACGACCCGAGTATTTCGACTCGTGACCAGCACTTAACCCCGCTACGTCTACAGGCGTAACGCGGCTAAGTAAGCCGAACCCAGAAATCAAAACCATTTAAAAATAGTGAGTGTTGAAACATTTAGTTAAAGCATTTAGAAAACCTTAAATAATTCAATAAGTTCCTTTAATTTACTTAATCGTTTAAATAATTTTGGCAGCATTTCCTTTGTAAAAGTAGCCCCGAGGCCGGGTATAAAACAGGATATAAATGAAATGAAAAGAAACATCCCAAACGGGAGCAATCACGCCCAACGGCGGAAACCAACATCACAAGAGTAATATAGGACGCCGTAGCGAAGAATGAGCAATAAGTAAATACCACAGAAAATAACTGCATATAAAAACAGTCGGCTCCCACGAGCTCGACACCAGAATACAAAATATACATCATCGTCCTCACACAGTATCTAAGTCCAGTACATAAATGGTAGATGGAGAGTACTAGATACAAAAAGGGGTACAATAAAAGTAATCAGATACCACAACCCACCTAAATGCAAAACAGCTCTCACTGCAACTGTAGTGGTATCTATAGCCAAAAGATGCATAAGACAGCCTGCCGCGACTATGCTGAGGGCAACCTGCAAATACTGTGGCACAACGGGGGTGAGTTGCCTACTCGTGAATAGAGATAACATATAAAGGTAATCGCGAGCATGCACGTACTGCGCTACTCTAACAAATGCCAGCAGATAATATCCATGCGTGATAAGCAGTATGTGCAATAATCATGCAGACCCTCTATCAGGTAAAATAACTACAGGATGAGATATATGGTAATCAATGCTGAGCATGGGATAAACAACATCTACATGGAATATCAACGTGGAAAAAATCGGTGCCCACAACTGCACCCAAATCCCAAATAACTCAGGCGCCGGCACACCCATCGGCCCTCAAATCCTGTAAACCTCTGAGAAATCACGAGTGCCCAACATCGGCACCCAAAACCTTATAAAACACTCGTGTCCAACATCGACACGCAAAACCTCAAATATCGGGCTCCGTCAGTCCGGATCAGCCCATGGGCTCCGTCTGCGGTATCGGCCCTCGGCCCCGGCAGTACGGATCATCCCGCATCCATCTCTCGACTCTGGTCGGTATCCTCCGGATAACCGCCAGGCCCAACCAATCACCGGTAGGTACTCGCCACCCTGCCAGGATCATCGTCTACTCCACGAAAACATTTCTCGCCCCGCGGAACCATACCGGGTCCACCAAGAACCCGCAAACGGATCATCCATCTCCTCGAATCGGGTTTCAAGCACACGTCTCAGCACCGAGAAAACGCGTGGTGGACGCACCAAAATATCATATCACGAGGAACCGGGTTTTCAAATAGTGCATCTTTTCTTAAAAATCCCACGGTCCTCAAAACCAGAAATCACATGAAATCCAACACCAAGAAATAAATCCAATGCGATGTGCTACGTACATCAATCCATGATATAGGTATAAGGGAAAACCGCTCTTAAAATTAGTTTCCGTTTTTAAAGATATCATGCGGCTCCCAATTTCCATGAAGATCATATCGAATCATATATGAAATGAACTACAGCAATATAATCATGGCAGTTCTACAGTGAGTGTGTCATGGCAATTACTAACGGTGTGTGTGTAGCATGTAGATTAGTGCCCGTGCAACATAAACCGTTAGTAATAGTGCGGTGTTCTATCAGTTCTAAGCCTATATATATATATATAGCAGGGAATGTGATATGCGATGACAGTCCATAGGGTAAATGCAACATATAATAATAAGGTCCTATCAGCCCTGACGCATAACGCCATGCGGGCGATATCCCCGTAGATGTGAAATCTACTCACCGAAGTCTCGCGCTAAGTGTACCCGACGACTTGCTTGCCCTTCTTCGCTGCGTCCGTCTCACTCACCGGCGAACCTAGAATCACATAACATATATTACACATAAGCTCAATTTCACAAAACGTGATATTACGATACAATTAGAAACCCGTGTCGTAAACCAATTGCGCGTGTGCGCGATACGCTAAAACGTGTGATCACGCGCCTGAAACTACCCTGACGCGTCGCGATACGCAGAAACCCCAAACCCACACACGTATCACGCGTGTCGCGAAGATTTAGAAAATACGAGAAATAGGTATTTAGTCCCATATTTTTACACAGAACCTAAATTCCAAAAATAAGTATACCACAAAACTCCACATAGCAGCAGACACCCAATGGACCAAACCCCAACCCAAACCCTACCCATCTGGCCGCAAATTGCGGCCAGATCGAATTAATTGGCGGCTATGGTACAGAGGAAGGGGGTCGGGTTCTACCTGGGGTATCAGCACCTCACTACTATACTGCAGTCATCTCAAATTTATTCTGAACCCACCGGGTCAAAAGCAGTTTCCAGAAAACTCAGTTTTGCATAAATACGACGAATTTGCATCAATTAGGGAACTGGTGGTATTTTAGGCAATTGGGGGTTAAGCTAGGTTAATATGGTCTCAACAACCCTCTAACAATCTCCTGAAACCAATTCACACCACATTAGCTCAAGGTTCCCACTAAACACCTCATATCGCACTAAAACGCAATAAAAACCACTAACCGAAGCAAAACTACTCAAACCACGAAAACTAGGGAGTAAGTTTAGGAAATATACCTCACACTTGACCCTAGGGAGCTGGAGGAAGAAGAAAAAATGAAGGGAAGGGGCTGTGGTTGCTGCTGTGAGGCTGTTGCTGCTCACTGTTGCTGTTGCTTCTGCTTTCTGCTGCTGCTGTTGCTTCTGGCTTCTGCTGCTGCTGCTTCTGGCTTCTGCTGCTGCTTCTGGTTTCAGTTGCTGCTGTGAGTGCTTGCTGCTGCTGCTGCTGTGGATACTTGCTTCAGCTTTGAAAGGTAAGTGTGTGTGTGTGTGTGTAAGAGTGAGGTTGAGAGAAAGAAAACAAAAAACAAATGAGAGGAAAAAAAATCATCACCCAATGTCAACCCTCCTCTCTCTCTCTCATTAATTGCAAGCATGGCCTAAAGCCATGATGCACTCTCTCTCTCTCTCACAAGTCAACACCCTTAAACAATTTCAAATTAAAGTAACTATTACTTAACTAATTAAACTCACTTAAAAACCCATAAGACTTAATCCTCAAGACTAACCCACCATGGTCACTCATTTTAAAAACCCTAGTTTACATGCACATGTGTGTGCAAGCCTAGGAAAATTTTAGAAAAATATTTATTAAATTAGGAAAAATATTAAAACACAATTTGGTAAACTTTTTATTAAAAACCCATTATTTAAATATAATTAGTCACTAAACATATCCTAAGGTGTTACAGAATCAACTGGATCTTCACGGTCATCTCCTCCACAATCTGTGGCCCTAAGATACTGCTCTCACTGAGCTCTGTCCAACGGGTGGGCGATCTGCATCTCTTCCCATAAAGAGCCTCAAACGGTGCCATCTGAATGGTCTCCTGGTAGCTGTTGTTGTAGGAGAACTCTACTAAGGGTAAATGATGATCCCAGCTTCCTTCGAAGTCTAATACGCATGCCCTGAGCATATTCTCGAGAGTCTGAATAGTCCGCTCTGACTGTCCGTCGTTCTTCGGATGAAATGCTGTGCTGAAACACAAGCGGGTGCCTAAAGCCTCCTGAAGCCTTTGCGATAGTCGGCTGGTAAACTGGGTGCCTCTGTCGAACACAATACATGTTGGAACTCCGTGCAGTCGTACAATCTCATCAATGTATATCTGGGCATACTGAGCAAATCCGAAAGTCGTCTTCTGCGGTAGGAAGTGAGCCGCTTTCGTCAAACGATCCACGATCATCCAGATGGAGTCATACCCTCGACTAGTCCTGGGTAGACCCACAATGAAGTCCATAGAAATCTGCTCCCATTTCCACTCCGGAATGGGTAACGTCTGTAGCTCTCCCGCGGGCCTCTGGTGCTCAGCCTTGACCAGCTGACAAGTCAGGCATCTCGACACAAAATCTGCGATGTCTCTCTTCATTCCATCCTACAAGTAAACACCTCTCATGTCATGGTACATCTTGGTGGAACCGGGATGAACACTATATACCGATCGATGTGCCTCCTCAAGAATCTCGTGCCGCAGTCGCTCAGCATCTGGTACGCACAGTCTAGCCCCAAATAGTAGTATCCCCTGATCATCGATCACGAACTCGGGAAATCTGCCCTGTCCAATCTGTGTCCTAATCTCTGAACATCGGTCATCAATGTGCTGTGCCTCCTGTATATGGTCGAGCAACTGTGGGCATGCATGAACATGCACAATCTGTCCTCCGATCGGCGTAAACTTGAACTGTACCCGGCTGTCACATAAAATCTGCCAATCTGCCGACGACTTCCTCTGTACTGCGCTCAAACAAGATAGACTACCTCCGAGCCTCCTGCTCAAAGCATCCGCCACTACATTATCCCTGCCCGGGTGATATAAGATCTCACAATCATAGTCCTTCACTAACTTCATCCATCGGCGCTGTCTAAGGTTCAAGTCTCGCTGCTGAAATATATACTTTAAGCTCTTATGATCAGTGAATATCTGGCACGACTCGCCGTATAGGTAATGTCGCCAGATCTTAAGTGCAAAGACCACTGCAGCCATCTCCAAATCGTGAGTGGGGTAGCTCTGTTCATGTTTCTTTAATGGTCGCGAAGCATACGCGATCACCCTGTCATGCTGCATCAATACGCACCTTAGCCCCACTCATGAAGCATCACAGTAGACACAAATCCGCCTGATCCTGAAAGCAATGATAGCACTGGTGTCGTAGTCAGTAGAGCCCGTAGCTGCTGAAAACTGTGCTCACACTCCTCCGTCCAAACGAAACGAACTCCCTTTCGGGTCAACATGGTCAAAGGTGTAGCAATGCGAGAGAAGTCCTGCACGAATCGCCTGTAGTAGCCTGCCAGCCCTAGAAAGCTGCGAAGCTCAGTAACTGACGTGGGTCTAGGCCAACTTCGAACGGCCTCAATCTTCCTCGGGTCATCAAGTCCCTAAGAAGTCTACGATCTCGTATAATTACATGCCCTAAGAAGTCTACGATGTCAAGCCAGAAAGCAAACTTAGAGAATTTGGCGAAAAACTGATGCTCCCTCATGGTCTGCAGCGTAATCCGCAGGTGCTGATCGTGCTCATCTCTACTCCGAGAATACACCAGAATATCGTCAATGAATACGATGATGAACAGATCAAGATACGGCCGGAAAATATGGTTCATCAAGTCCATGAATGCTGTTGGCGCGTTGGTGAGTCCGAACGACATCACCAAAAACTCATAGTGGTCGTAGCGCGTGCGGAAAGCTGTCCTAGGAATGTCCTCCTGTCGGACCCGCAGCTGATGATAGCCTGATCGCAAATCGATCCTCGAAAAGTATCCTGCCCCCTGAAGCTGGTTGAACAAATCGTCGATGCATGGCAAAGGATACCTGTTCCGCACTGTCACCCTGTTCATCTGGTGGTAGTCAATACACAAACGCATACTGCCATCCTTCTTCTTGACAAACAGGACTGGAGCACCGTAAGGAGAAACACTGGGTCGAATAAGTCCCTTATACTGCAAATCTTGCAACTGACCCTTCAATTCTCTAAGTTCCGCCGGGGCCATCCGATAAGGCGGTACAGAAATAGGCCCCGTGCCAGGAACCAAATCAATACAGAAAGAAATATCACGCTCGGGCGGTAGCCCAGGAAGCTCATCAGGGAACACATCAGGGAACTCGCTAACAACCGGAACCTGATCCATTGGAACCTCTGTAGCTCTAGTATCCCAAACATAGGCGAGAAATCCCTGACATCCCTTTCTCAAAAGCTGTCCAGCGCGAAAAGAAGAAATCACACTGTGAGGGGTGGCACCACGGTACCCCAACACAACCAAAACCGACTCGCCGGGAAAACAAAATCTAACTGTCTTCTCGCGGCAGTCAACCGAAGCATAGCACGTGGCTAACCAATCCATGCCCAAAAAGAACGTCGAAGTCCAACATCACAAGAAGGATCAAATCGACCGGCAACTCTCTCTCGCCAATACGGACGGTACAGGTTCGGAACACGTGCCTAGCAACAAACGACTCTCCCACAGGAGTAGTCACAACAAGCGGCTGATCAAGGAAACCGGACTCTCTACCCAAACTCGGCACAAAGTGTGTGGATACGTACGAGTGCGTGGATCCGGGATCGAATAACACGTGTGCATCAACAGAACATACTGGAAGGATACCTGAGACCGCCGCATTGGACGCCTGCGCGTCCTGATGCGTCAAAGCAAAAACTCGCGCCTGTCCTCCACCTGCGACTGACTGTCCCCTGCCGCCAGCTGGCTGTCCTCTGCCTCGATCACTTCATCCTCTATGAACAAATCCTCCGCGACCATGACCTCTCTGTGCATGAGTCTAGAGCGGAGTAACAGTAGGTACAATAGGCAACGCCGTCTGGGGTGGTGATGGTGGTAGTGGGACGTGCGGTGCTGCTGCATCCTTCCGGGGTATCTTAGGACAATCTCGTACACGATGATAAGATCCCCCGCAGCGAAAACATCCCGATGATGGTCGCTGACCCTCCAGGGGATAGGAGCTAAACAACCGGCCCGGCCCTAAATCTCTGCTACCTGCAAGACGTCTATCACGGCGCCGAAAAGGCTGTCTCTGCGCTGATGTATCCGCACGAACTCTCTTCGGCTCTGGAACTACCGAAGTCTCAGCATGGCACTCCTCGACTAATAGGGCTGCGTCTATAGCTGCTGCATATGTCTCGTAATGCTGTGCGCTGATCGCAAGAAACAGTGCTGTAAGCAAGCCTTGATCAAATCTCTTGCCTCGCAACTCTTCAGTGGCTACTACGTACGGAGCATACACCGATAGCTCGGTGAACAGGACATCATACTTTGCCACTGACATCTCCGGAGTCTGACGTAAGGACTCGAACCTGCGTGCTCTAGCTTCTCGGACGCTCAGTGGAAGAAAACGGGCAAGGAATAGCGCCACGAACTCTGTCCAGGTCATAGGAGGAAGACCTGCTGCTCTACCCTTCTCAGCTGATTCGCACCATTTCTGCGCAAGACCTTCCAGGCGAAAGCTCGCGAACTCAACCCATCTCGCATATGCGCATCTGAGGGAATGGCATATCCGAGCTATCCTATCAATGAAAGACTATGGGTCCTCAGCTGCATCGGTGCCTGTGAAGACCGGAGGCTTTAGCCTCATAAACTCTGATAGCGATACCGAGATGACCTCTGTAGCTGCAGGGGCAACTGCCTGTACTATGGGTACCATCGCGGTCTCTACAACGGGTGGAACTAGCTCTGGTCGCTGCGCTCGAAGTGTCTCAACTAGAGATCCTATCATCTGGCGCATCTCCTGCATACTGGATCCCACCGTCTGGCACATCTCCTGCACACCAGCCCTTAACATGGCAATCTGATCTGTCACGGCAGGAACAGCCTGCTCGGGCACAACCGGTGTACTATCCGGATCAGTCTTCGTCTCGGACAAGTCAACTCGAATCTCGGCCCTCGCGGCCGCTCCCTGCACCCTCATAGTCTTTGGCGGCATAATGGCTGAAAGGAAAAGTAGGATTCGATAAGGATACGGAAATCAAATCGCAAGAATGTATGTACTCAAGAAGGAATTTAAATCAACATGTCCTAAGGTCGCCTTGGCGGAGTACCGTGTCGTGAGTATGCCGCGGAACATACGCACGCTACGCCACTCTGCTTCAGCAACCTACTCCATCATACCAAGGTCATCCTAGGAACACTCCGAAAGGTAAAACCTACGCTCTGATACCAACTTTGTCATGACCCAAAGTTTGGCCCGTGACCGGCACTTAACCACGTAACGTCAACAGGCGTAACGTGACTAAGTGAACCGAAAACCCAGAAATCAAACCAGTAAAAATATAAAGTGTTTTAAGTATTAAATGGAAGCATTTAATAACATGTTAAGAAATCTAAGTAAACAATCACCAAGATAGCAATATACGACGCCGTAGCGAAGATCATGAGCAACAAGTGGGAACATCACAGATAGAATAAACTTCATAAGTAAAGTCGACTCAAAACGAGCTCAACACTAGAATACCAATAATATATATCATCGTCCTCACACTGTCTCTAAGTCAAATACATATATGGTAGATGGTGAATACTAGATACAACAGTGTGTACAAAAGAAGTAACCAGATACCACAACCCACCTATCAGCAAAACAGCTCTCGCACCAACTGTAGTGGTATCTGTAGCCAAAAGATGTAAGAAAGCAGCCTGTCGCGACTACTCCGAAGGCAACCTACAAATGCTGTGGCACAGCGGGGGTGAGTTGCCAACTCGTGAATAGAAATAACATATAAAGGTAATCGTGAGCATGCACATACATCGCTACTCTATCATATTCCAGCAGATGATATCAATGCGTGATAAGCAGTATGTGAAATAATCATGCAAGTGCTCTATCAGGTAATATAACTACAGGATGAGATACAATAATGAATGCTGAGCATGGGAACATAACATCTACACGGAATGTCAACGTGGAATATGTAATCGGTGTCCATCAATGCACCCCAGATCCCCCAAATAGCTCAGGCGCCGGCACTCTCATCGGCCCTCCAATCCTGTAAATCTCTGAGAATCACGAGTGCCCAACATCGGCACCCAAATATCATAAATACTCGTGTCCAGTATCGACACGCAAATCTTCCTATATCGGGCATCCGTCAGTCCGGGTCAGCCCCCTCTCTCTCATATATCGGGCATCCGTCAGTCCGGGCATCCGTCAGTCTGGGTCAGCCCTCTCACTTTCATATATCGGGCATCCGTCAGTTCGGGTCAGCCCTCTCTCTCATATATCGGGCATCCGTCAGTCCGGGTCAGCCCTCTCTCTCTCTCTCATATATCGGGCTCTAGCACCGAGAAAACACATGGTGGACGCACTGAAATATCATATCAAGGGAAACCGGGTTTTTAAATAATTACCAATTCTCTTTTGAAATATCCACGGTTCCCAAATCCAGAAATAACATGGAAGCAACATATCTCAATGCGTAAATCTATGCAGGTATGAGGATATCATTATATACATGGCACATGTATGAATATGTGATGTAGATGTGTCCAAGTATGAATATAATATCTGCTGATATGCGACAAATCATGGCAAACATCAATAATGCGGAAACAATCTGATATATGATTTATAGCAATCCTATAATGTGAGTGTCATGGAAATCACTAACGATGTGAGTGTAGCATATAGGTCGTGCTCGTGCAACTTGAACCGTTAGTAATAGTGCGGTGTTCTATCAATTCTAGTTTATATACGCATAGCAGGGAATGCGGTATGCAATAAACAGTAGTCATGTAGGTGAATGCAAAATATATCGCTATAAGGTCCTATCAGCCCTGACGCATAACGCCATGCGGGCGATATCCCCGTAGATGTTAAATCTACTCACCGTAGTCTCTCGCTAGGTATAGCTGACGACCTTTTTCCCCTTCTTTGCGGCGTCCGTCGCACTCGCCTGTGAACCTAGAATTTCACAATATATCAAACATAAGCTCAAAACCAAACAAACACGACATTTAAAGTCAAACTAGTAACTCGCATCGTGAACCAAGCGCGCGTGCGCGCGATATGCTAAAACGTGTGACTACGTGCCTGAAGCCACTCCGACGCGTCGTGATACGCAGAAACCCAAAACCCACACACACGTATCACGCGTGTCGCGAAAGTTTAAAATATGGAAAATACGGTATTCGACTCCAGATTTTGATACAGAACTGATATTATGAAATTATGTATACCAAAATGCTCTACATAGAAGCAGACTCCAGTGGCCCAAACCCCAACCCCCAACTCACCCATCTGGCCGCAATTTGCGGCCAGAATGTATATTTCGGCGGCCTGTCTTGGGAATTGGGCTCCCAGGTTTTGTGTGTGCACTCTATACCCCATGTACATACTACAGTAAATCCAATTTCATTCTGAAACACCCCAGGTAGAAGCAGATTTTACAGAGCCCTAATTCTAGTTAAAAACCACATTTTTACACTAAAATGATAATTTAGGATATTTTTATAATACCTGAAGCAAAAACCCAGTTTAAAACCACCCTAACAACTCATCACCAAGCTAATCAAGCCATAAAAATGTAAATTTTAACACAACTTCATTAAAACCCTTCCTTAGCACTAAAATTGCACAAAATGTGATATTTTGCTAGAAATACTACAAGTTATGGAGAAAGGGTGCTAAACATGAATCAATACCTTCAAAAGACCCTAAGAACACCAAAAAGTTCCAGCTCCCTCCTCAAGTATGCAGATTTGCTCCCAAACACCCCAAAAAGCCCCTTTTCCCATGGTTTTGTGAAGAAAAGGTGTTGTTTTGGTGTGGGGTTTTGTGTAGAATCAAATGGGGAGTGAAAAGAGAAGAGGAGATGAAGAAAATATTGTTGTTGCTGTTGCTTTATCTGCTGAACTCAGAAATGAGGGAAAGAGAAAGAAGTGAGAGAGAAAACAAGGGTCAACCAAAGTCAAAATTGCTCACCTAACCACCATACCTCCTATTTTTTATTTAAATTCGAATTATAAAAAGGGGTTTGACTTGATTAAAAATGGGTGGAGAATAAAATGAACCATGCAAGAAGAGAAATGGTTAACATGCTAACACTTTTAACCTAGGTCACAAAAATTGTGCTAAGTGTGCATGTGTGCACTAACACAAGAAATTTCCCAATTATGGTAAACCCGACTAGAAATAATTAATAACCCTAAAATTATATATAAACATATATATATAACACTTCAAAACACAATTATCTCTAGCCAAGAAGGAAAATACGATACTCGGGCTTTTATGAAAAACACGCCAAATTGCTAATTAACGCGAAAACATCCTAAACGAATTTCAAAGTGTTACAACTATGTACCAAGACTTTCGATCTGAGAGTTGATAATACTAAACGGCTCGGGTTTGAGCCGGATTATTAAATCAGGTATTGATTTAATAATTTAAGTATATGTATTTCGATATGTATATTCTAGTATTATGTTCTTTGTGTTATTCTATCTCTTCGGGTATTCGTATTTCGGTACGAATACAGGTATGTATATATAGTAGAATGTAATCCGTATTTATACGAAAAACATTCTAGAAGGTACACACCTTATTTGGATTTGTCCATTTATTTTAAATGGATAATGAGGTGGATAATTAAGAGAGGGGAGTATGGTGAAAACCATGCTTGCATAGGGTGCACAAATGAATTAAAAATTCTTTTGTGCAAACTATTCAAGCGTGGGTTGAATATTAAAATGGAAAAATGTGTTTTATAAAACAATGCTTCATTTCATTTTCCTTATTTTGCTAGTATAGGTTTATAGTTGGATTCTACCGGGTTTCGTTAGTGCCAAGTTTTTTTAAACGCTAGTTTTTGTTCTGCACCGGCCACGGCAGATGGCCAAGGCGCTGACGTAACCTAACAAGGTATCAGAGCCAGCCCATAAATCCCTAACTAGCTGTTTAAACAATATTCAAAATAACGAAACCGAAAGAACCGCGTAACAATCGCCAAAATATTCATGTTTTTTGTCGATTTTTTAAAGTCTTAAAATTTTTTTTTAAACAATTGCAGAAGGCTACTCATCTTGTAACTAAAACACCATTAAAAAACGAGCCCCAAAATCCATAACATGGCCTGTCACGACCCGAAAGTGCACATGACTGGCCCTTGAACCATATGAAGTCTATAGGACCCCATCTGATCCAAGTAAGCCAAAAGCACAGAAATCTAAAACCATTTAAAGAGTAAATGAGAAAAACTGGTTTTAAGAAGTAAAGAAATCATGTTTCGAAAATCAAAGTTTTTAAATAACTAAGCCGAATATGCATTTTTAAAATGTGTAACCTTTCCTGAAAATTTCGGCAGTGTTTCCTTTGTAAAAACTGGCCCCGAACGGGGAACAACAAGAATAATATATATGAAATGAAAAAAGGCATCCCCAAGCGGGAGCTAGCTCTTCGTCAATCGACGGTCATAACCACGCAAGCAATAATAATATACAACGCCAAAGGTCGAGGATCAAAACCCAAAAAGAAACTCAAACAGCCAGAAAACCGTAATACTACAAGCGCGACTCTAAGGTCGAAATAATACTACACTGTTTTCTAAGTCTGAAACAATATACAAGTTTTGGTTGATGGAATTCTAGATACAATGAATAATACATGCACAATGGCGGTTCTGATACAAAAGAACCCACCTACCCAAGCAAGTCACCCATAAGGATGCAGTATGCCAGAAATGCCGCTATGGAATCTGTACGGCAAAACCTGCAAGAACTGTGGCACAACGGGGGTGAGTTGCCAACCCGTGAATAGAAAATATCTACAAGCAGAGATCGAATGTATGACCCATCCTAGGTCAATACGATCGGATATAAATCAACCTCAATATGAATAAGTCTGAAGCATACTAAACTGGCAAGGTAATCTCTATGCATGAGTGTAGTGCCAAGTGCTCGTGCCAGTGCCTCAGGTAATAGCATATCATAAATGTGAGGTATAATCAATGAAATCAATCTGCATGTACATGGATCCCGTCCACTCGTCACCCAATAACAATAACCATCGTGCATGTAAATATCATCAGCATATGGATGGAAATATGAGGATATAAACCACCTGTGTCCCTCGCGACACGTCAAAATCATGGAACCGGAGTGCCCAACATCGACACTCGAAAACATCATGAAAACTGTGCCCAGCATCGGCACGTAATGTAACACCTTAGAATGTGTTTTGTAGCTAATTATATTTTAATATATAGTTTCTAGCAAAAAGTTTACCAAATTAAGTTTTAAATATTTTATCCTATTTATTGTGTATTTTATTAGAATTTTGTTAGGCACACACACACTTGTGCATGATAACTAGGGTTGTTTTTGGGGTTAAACATGATTAGCAACCATGGTTAACTAACCATTTCTCCCTAATCTAGTTTTAATATTGTTTAAGTGTCATGGTTGTTAAAAAGTGAAAATGAATTTAAAAAGGGTTTTTAAATGGAATTGCTATATTTGGTTGACTTTGAGGAGAGAGAGAGTGAGCATGGGCATCATGGCATGAGCCATGCCTCATTATGAGAGAGAGAGTGAGAAGGGTCCTTGTTGTGTTCTCATTTCTCCATCTCATTTTCTCACTCCCATTCTCTCACAACAACACACACACACCCCCTCACACTCTCAGCAGCAGCAGCAACAAAGACAGCAACAACAATAACTGAAGCAGCATCAGCAGCAGACAGTCACAGCAACACCATTAGCAACAGCAGCAGCTTCATCAACACACACACACCCCTAAAGCAGTGGCAGCAGCAGCACCAGAGGCAGCAACACCAACAACAGAAACAACAGCAGCACCATCAGCTTCAGCATTCATCAGAAGCAGCAGCAGCAGAGGCAGGCATCAGCAACAGCAGCAACAGGAACCCCAGCTCCTGCAGAAGCCCTTCTCCACTTCTTCACCTGCCTTCTAGGGCTCTTTAAGGTCCAATAGGGTATATTTTCTGTACCCTTATCTCCTTTTCCTAGCTTGTATGCTTATTGGTGTCAGTTAGTGTTAAATTAGCTAATTTAGTGCTAGATTATGGTGTTAAGTGGAATTTTGGGAAATTGTTGATTGTGATAGCTACCCTAGTTTATTTAAGTGCAAATAGGGCCACTTCAACTGAGAGATCCCCCGGATTACACTAAAATACCATAGGTTTTCCATATTGTGCAAATTGGTGATTTTAAGTGAAAATTGTGATATCTGGAATCTGCTTGTGACCCGATGCCTTCAGGTTAAAATTGAGGAGACTGGGACATGATACCTAGGTCTAGAACACAACACCAGAAGACGACCCCCTAATTCCCTACTCGGCCCGCCAATTAATTCATTCTGGCCGCAATTTGCGGCCAGGAAGGGGAGTGGGGTGCTGGGGTTTTGGGAAGGGTTGTCTGCAGTGTATTGTAGTGTTTTGGCATGTCTAGTTTTGTAAGATTTGACCTGTAGGAAAATCCGGGACTATATATCGTATTTGGTGTCCGTTGTGTTTGCGCGATACGCGCGATACGTGAGTGGGTTCTGTGATCCAGCGTATCGCGGCGTGTCGCGATGGTTTTAGACGCGTACACACCCGATTCAGCGTATCGTGCACACGCGCGTTTAGTTCGCGACGCGAGTTTCTCGTTTGTGTTCGATATCGCGTTTCGCGGAATATTTGGCTTATATGTGATTTTCATGCCTTATTTGCAGGTTTGCAGGCAGGGACTACGGACACGGCTACAGGGGGAGCAGATGATAGGATTCACCCAGCGTGGAGTGTAGGTGAGTAGATTTAACATCTACAGGGGAATCGCCCGCATGGCGTTATGCGTGTGGGCTAGGTTTCAAATACCTGTCGCACATTCTACGTCATTGTAGAATTGCACCTTTACTTTATTTCCTTGATATTGTTATACTGTGACTAGCAGCCGTAGGACACTGCACATATTATTGACGGTTCATGTTGCACGAGCACGGATTGTATGCTACACACACACTGTCAATAATTGCCATGTCACACACAACCCCTTATAGATACTATTGCTTGTCACACATGACATCTAGCTTACCGGTATACCTATAGTGTATCATACCTTTAGTGATAGGTACAGTTACACCTTGCGATACAGCTACAGGTATACCTTTTAGATATTTTAGTTATACCGGGAGGGATTTCCTTCATATGCTATATACACCCAGGGGGGTATACGACATCAGTTCTTATAGGTAGATACCTATACTTGGCTGTACCTTATTGATTTTGCATACATCTGGTTCAGCTATATACTTTTGTTTACCTGCTCGCATTCAGATATATCGCATATATTTATTCCTGGATTTGCGCATTGTTTATCTGGATTTTATATGATGTTTTCGGGATTTGGGAACCGCGGGGGTTCATGAATTTATGCATACATGGAACAACCCGGTTTCCTTGATATGATATTTGCGCGTCCCCCATGAGTTTTATCGGTGCTGATTATATGCTCCATACGAGGTGTGGTTGCCGTATGAGAGTACATGGTGGGGCCCGGTATGGTTCCCCTCGGCAAGAAGATCGATGGGTTTGCCGATTGATCCTGGAGGCGGGCGAGTACCTACCGGTGATTGGTTGGACCTGGCAGTTGTCCGGAGGATACTGGCCAGAGTCGAGAGATGGATGCGGGATGATCTGTACTGCCGGGGCCGAGGGCCGACACCGCAGACGGACCCCGTGGGCCGATCCGGACTGACGGAGCCCGATATACAGGATTTCTGTGTCGATGCTTGGCACACTGTTTTCATGATATTTCTTTTAATAACTTTTGTATATATAACAGGGGATTTAGCCGTTGTTATATATACCTTTACACCAATATTAGCGGAATGGGACGCTAATATATGTGTATTGCCCCCATCATATTTATTTCTGTACATATATATGTTTAGGATGTTAGAGATTACTTGAGATTGGACTTGGGTTATTAGGTGATTCATTGAGATTGGTTATTGGATATGAAAGATATGGTCGATTTGTACATCCGAGACATAGGAGAGCTATTCGATTTTGTACTTAAGGTGATGTGAGATCTATGTGATGTGAGAGCCCAGTTTGGGGGCCAATTTGATGTTTGGGATGTGAGTGTCTTGATGGATTATGATCCTACCACGATGTCAGGTTTCCGTGGAAATGATATATTCCACCCTATATCTCACCCTTATCTACCTTATGCACATATTCATATAGTGGTAGTACCCGTTGCGTACCCTTATGATAGTTGCATATCTATATCTTCATATCCTTATTGGCGTAGTTACTACATATTACTGTCACGTTACTATAGATTCACATTTTGATTGTACCGGCTACTGTACTTTCCTTATTTCAGCATTTGCATGACATGTTATTACTGTAATCGCATATTTTAGATTCATGCTGTACGTGCATTTCTGCGATTACCTGCATATGTTATCTTCTATTCACGAGTTGGCAACTCACCCCCGTTGTGCCACAGGTATTTCAGGTTGTTCCCCAGAGTAGTCGAGGCAGGCTATTTCTCTATTCAGCTATCATCTTTTGCTCCAGATACCGCATCAGCTCACAGTGCTATTTTGCTTAGGTGAGTTAGATGATTATCTGTATTTCATATTGTACAATCGTTGTATTTTGTACTCTCCATCTACTATTGTATTGTTGACTTAGCGACTTGGCGAGGACGATATGTGTATTATTGTGGATTTGATGTCTTTGTTATACAGCTTCTTCTCTACTGTCTTTATTTTGTGTTGTATTCATCTTGCCTAGTTCTTTTAAAAGGGGGTGTTGCTAAAATTTTTAAAGAAATAAAGTAAGACTTTTAAAGAATTTGGGTTGTGATTTCAAATGTTTCAAAAACTTATACTATCTTTTCCGTATTTCTCTTGGTTTAGATTTCTGGGTTTGGCTTTCTTTTACTATGTTGCGTCTTTAGGCGTTGCGTAGTATTAGGGCCGTCACGGGCCAATTTCGGGTCGTGCCAAAGTTGGTATCAGAGCGTTAGGTTTTACCTTTCGGAGTGTAGGGTGACCTTAGTATGATGGAGTAGGTTGCTTAAGCAAAGTAACGTAGAGTGTGTATGTCTGCAGCATACCCACGATGCGGTACTACGCATTAAGTGACCTAAGTACAAATTTGCTTGAAATTCCTTCCTTGATGATTTCCTATCTTTAAGATTCGATTCCTTATTCTTATCGAATCTTACATCTATTTATAGCCTTGCCGCCGATGACTATGGGGACTCAGAGAGATGCAGCGAGGGCCGAGGTCAGAATTGGCTCGGGTGAGACGAGTACTGACCAGGATGGCACTCTAGTTGCACAGGTGCAGACGGATCAACCTACGATCTATACTATGGATAGACTTTTGGTAGAGATGCAGGACTTCCGCCAGACGATGAGTTCTTTGGTTGATGTCGTTCGGGAGCTACGACAGGAGGTTGTCACCCCTGTTACTCAGCTGTCCCTTACGATCAGCATGCAGCAGTCCGTCACCTACATAGCACCAGTGGTTGCAGCTCCAGTTGACGAGGCCCATATTCCAGAGGCTCAGAGAGTTCCAGGACAGTGGAGGACTCGTACCAGCGTACCAGCCCAGAGGCAGAGGTTTGGTCGTCGAGACAGATTTCGTGGCCGCCGCGGGAGTAGCAGAGGCTTAGGACGAGGACAGTCGTTCAGCTCTCATCCCCAGGATGATCAGCAGTCAGCGCGTGGATGTTTCCGATGCGGGAGCCTTCAGCACTTCGTCAGGGATTGTTCCTTAGCACCTCATCAGAGTCGTATTCAGAGAGGCCGTGGACGTGGAAGATTCGCTCAGAGGACTCAGTCTACCAGAGGAGTTCATCCAGCTGCGAGTAGAGGGCAGACACAGGAGTTCGCTTCTACTCATCGGGACGCGCAGACGTCCAATGTGGGGTTTTCAGGTATTCTTGATTTATATGTTCGTTTGATGTATTCGTTTGTCTTCTTGCTTGTACCGTTGTCGGGTAGATTAGTAGTAGTTGTTTTAACTTCTGTCAGCGATCCTTTTGTTGCGCGACTCGTATTTCAGTTGTGTGCCAACCGAGATGGAGGTTCGTCCGTCGTCTTGATCTGTCTAGAGATGTTAGATTTGACGTTCTCCTGGGCATGGACTGGTTAACTATGTGTTAGGCGTCTGTGGACTACCGTGAGGAAACAGTCAGGGTTGTTTTCCCGGCAAGTCAGTTCTTGTTGTGCCGGCGGATAGTTGTGCCGCCTCTCACAGCTTGAATTCAGCCTTTTTCGCTAGTCGGCTACTGAGGAGATGTCGTGGATTCTTGGCGTTCATTCGTGATACCGGAGCCACAGTGTGATTGTTGGACCGGGTTCCTTTCGTGCGAGAGTTTTTCCGACGCTGTTCCAGATAGGCCGGCGAAGCTGAGGGAGCTTAAAGGATCAGTTGTAGAGTTGTGGTTTGGGGAGTTTTGTGTGTCTGAGTGTTTCGCTTTTGGAGGCTCCGATTTCTGTTCGTCGAGGAGGAAGACGGCAGTTTGAGGTTGTGTATCGACGGATCGTCAATTGAACCGGCTTACGGTGCAGATGGGTGTCCCTTACCTCACATTGACGATTTCTTCGATCAGCTCCAGAGTGCGAGACATTTTTCTAAGTTTGCTTGGGATCAGGTCATCATTATTGCAGGTTCGGAGTGATGGCATTCCAAAGACTGCCTTGTGCGTGCCACGGGCTTTGTGTGTTTTTGTGAGTTGTTGGATTTACTGATGCCCTAGCAGCATTCGTAGATGTGATGAACCAGATTTCTTCAGGCCGTTCCTCGACCAGTAGTCGTTGTGTTATTTACGACATTCTGGTCTATTTAATGTGTCTTGAGGAACAAGAGCAGCACTTGAGAATTTGTTATGCAGATACTGGGAGAGCACCGGCAGTTTGCTAAATTCTCGGAGTGTTTCTTCAGGCTTGTTTTGTGTTGACTCCTAGGTCTTTTAGTCACGGGAGACGGTTTCGTATGGTTCCGAGGGAGATTGTGACCGTACAGCTTAGGCCCAGACTTGTATGCAGGACGGAGATCCGCAGATTGTTAGGCTTAGCAGGTTTTTACCGCCGTTTCGTGCAGGATTACGAGAGTAGTGCTGCACCGTCGACTGAATTGACCAAGATGGAGGTTTCTGTTCTGTGGACTGAGGCATGTGTACGGAGTTTTCAGCAGTTGGAGATTCGGTTAACAACTGCAACAGTTCTTTCTTTGCTTTTGGTTCGGACGACTTTGTTGTTTAACTGTAATGTTTCTTGAGTGGGCTCGATTGTGTACTGAGGTGACACTATAGAGTTATCGCTTTTGCTTCCCTACATTTGGAGGAAGTACGGGAAGGATATTCCACTCATGATCTGGAGATGGCCGCGGTGGCTTTGCGTTGGAGATTTGGAGACACTACTTGTTGGAGAGTCGTGTCAGATTTCCCACGGACCACTAGAGCTTAATGGACATCTTCCTGCTGCGGATTTTGATTGTTATGATAGTCTTCTGCAGATTTACAGTTCTTGTGTGATCGTTGAGTACAGCTTAAGTTCGTCTCTATGGAGGGGACAGCTTGCTCATGTCCGCACCCGACCACTTTCCTTAAATCGTTCCGCGAGACACCGCCCGCCGATACTCGTTCGTCAGTGATACTTGAGCATAATCGGCTGGGAAATGGTTCGGAGACCTTGATTGTGACAATGATGTGCTAAGTTAGGGACACGTTTGTGTACCTGACATTATCAGGTAGAGACGTGCAATCCTAGAGTAAGCACATCAGCCAATTCTCTGTAATCATCCAAGTTCCACCAGCTTTGGCGTGACTTATGAGATAGTTACGAGTGGACAGGGATGTAAGGAGAAGTTTCAGGTTTCGTTTGAAGGTGTCAGTCTTGTTGTGTGCTTGAGTCGAGCATCTGAGGCCGGCTGGAGAGTTGCAACCTTTTACCGTTCCGAAGCTGGAATGGGAGCAGATCTCCATGAATTTCGCTATGGTTTCCACCAAGTTTAGCCAGGGTGTGACTCCATTCAGATTCTTGTCGTCCGGTTATACTCAGTTTGCTCAGTTGTTTGTTAAAGTTGTGTGTTTGTGCTTTTGTTGACAGCGGTTGGGGATCGTCGCTCGCCATCGTTAGGGTTCTCCTTCGATAGCCGTTATCAGGAGACACTCCAATTGGCCACCCTTAGGCTTAGGGGTTAGGTCGTGTCGATCACCAGACTGTTGTTCTTCTGACTCCGCGTAAGTAGGACTTTGGAACCCAGCTAGTCTAGAGACTTCGGAGACGGTCCAGTTGTGTTAGGTCAGGATGGGAATTATCCATTTCGAACTGAGGTCTTGTGACGACTGTGTTGGTCATAGACTCGAGTTCGCATGGACAGATCATGTATTCCTATAGACTTTCCGATGAATGACGGTGTTGGATTTTGGGAAGTTTGTCCCAGGATTTTGGTCCTTCTGAGATCCTATAAGCGAGTTAGTTTCGATGCCTTTAAATTGGCACTTCCGCCCAGATTATTAGATTTTCACCCCGTATTCCTTGTGATGATACTCTACAATTACCTTCTTGACCTTTCTCACATGATTTGGCACCAGACCATTTAGCGTGACGCGATCTTTCGTTCACCAGCAGCCAATTGTGTTAATGGCTCGGCAAGAGGAGGAGCATCGGTCAAGGGTCATGCCATCTGTGAAGGGTTTTCTTCGACGTAGCCGTATAGTGAGATAATCACTTGGAGGCTGCGAGCGAGATTTGGGAGTTGTAATCTTCCCTTTGAAGGTACGCGTATCAGTATATTTTTAAATTCGGGGACGAATTTCTTTTAAGGGAGGGAGATTGTAACACCTTAGAATGTGTTTTGTAGCTAATTATATTTTAATATATAGTTTCTAGCAAAAAGTTTACCAAATTAAGTTTTAAATATTTTATCCTATTTATTGTGTATTTTATTAGAATTTTGTTAGGCACACACACACTTGTGCATGATAACTAGGGTTGTTTTTGGGGTTAAACATGATTAGCAAACATGGTTAACTAACCATTTCTCCCTAATCTAGTTTTAATATTGATTAAGTGTTATGGTTGTTAAAAAGTGAAAATGAATTTAAAAAGGGGTTTTAAATGGAATTTCTATATTTGGTTGACTTTGAGGAGAGAGAGAGTGAGCATGGGCATCATGGCATGAGCCATGCCTCATTATGAGAGAGAGAGTGAGAAGGGGTCCTTGTTGTGTTCTCATTTCTCCATCTCATTTTCTCACTCCCATTCTCTCACAACAACACACACACACACACCCTCACACTCTCAGCAGCAGCAGCAACAAAGACAGCAACAACAATAACTGAAGCAGCATCAGCAGCAGACAGTCACAGCAACACCATTAGCAACAGCAGCAGCTTCATCAACACACACACACACCCCTACAGCAGTGGCAGCAGCTGCACCAGAAGCAGCAACACCAACAACAGAAACAACAGCAGCACCATCAGCTTCAGCATTCATCAGAAGCAGCAGCAGCAGAGGCAGGCATCAGCAACAGCAGCAACAGGAACCCCAGCTCTTGCAGAAGCCCTTCTCCACTTCTTCACCTGCCTTCTAGGGCTCTTTAAGGTCCAATAGGGTATATTTTCTGTACCGTTATCTCCTTTTCCTAGCTCGTATGCTTATTGGTGTCGGTTAGTGTTAAATTAGCTAATTTAGTGCTAGATTATGGTGTTAAGTGGAATTTTGGGAAATTGTTGATTGTGATAGCTACCCTAGTTTATTTAAGTGCTAATAGGGCCACTTCAACTGAGAGATCCCCCGGATTACACTAATATACCATAGGTTTTCCATATTGTGCAAATTGGTGATTTTAAGTGAAAATTGTGATATCTGGAATCTGCTTGTGACCCGATGCCTTCAGGTTAAAATTGAGGAGACTGGGACATGATACCTAGGTCTAGAACACACCACCAGAAGACGACCCCCTAATTCCCTACTCGGGCCGCTAATTAATTTATTCTGGCCGCAATTTGCGGCCAGGAAGGGGAGTGGGGTGCTGGGGTTTTGGGAAGGGTTGTCTGCAGTGTATTGTAGTGTTTTGGCATGTCTAGTTTTGTAAGATTTGACCTGTAGGAAAATCTGGGACTATATATCGTATTTGGTGTCGGTTGTGTTTGCGCGATACGCGCGATACGTGAGTGGGTTCTGTGATCCAGCGTATCGCGGCGTGTCGCGATGGTTTTAGACGCGTACACACCCGATTCAGCGTATCGTGCATACGCGCGTTTAGTTCGCGACGCGAGTTTCTCGTTTTGGTTCGATATCGCGTTTCGCGGAATATTTGGCTTATATGTGATTTTCATGCCTTATTTGCAGGTTTGCAGGCAGGGACTACGGACACGGCTACAGGGGGAGCAGATGATAGGATTCACCCAGCGTGGAGTGTAGGTGAGTACATTTAACATCTACAGGGGAATCGCCCGCATGGCGTTGTGCGTCTGGGCTAGGATTCAAATACCTGTCGCACATTCTACGTCATTGTAGAATTGCGCCTTTACTTTATTTCCTTGATATTGTTATACTGTGACTAGCAGCTGTAGGACACTGCACATATTATTGACAGTTCATGTTGCACGAGCACGGATTGTATGCTACACACACACCGTCAATAATTGCCATGTCACACACAACCCCTTATAGATACTATTGCTTGTCACACATGACATCTAGCTTACCGGTATACCTATAGTGCATCATACCTTTAGTGATAGGTACAGTTACACCTTGCGATATAGCTACAGGTATACCTTTTAGATATTTTAGTTATACCTGGAGGGATTTCCTTCATATGCTACATATACCCAGGGGGTATACGACATCAGTTCTTATAGGTAGATACCTATACTTGGCTGTACCTTATTGATTTTGCATACATCTGGTTCAGCTATATACTTTTGTTTACCTGCTCGCATTCAGATATATCGCATATATTTATTCCTGGATTTGCGCATTGTTTATCTGGATTTTATATGATGTTTTCGGGATTTGGGAACCGCGGGGGTTCATGAATTTATGCATACATGGAACAACCCGGTTTCCTTGATATGATATTTGCGCGTCCCCTATGAGTTTTATCGGTGCTGATTATATGCTCCATACTAGGTGTGGTTGCCGTATGAGAGTACATGGTGGGGCCCGGTATGGTTCCCCTCGGCAAGAAGATCGATGGGTTTGCCGATTGAGCCTGGAGGCGGGCGAGTACTTACCGGTGATTGGTTGGACCAGGCAGTTGTCCGGAGGATACTGGCCAGAGTCGAGAGATGGATGCGGGATGATCTGTACTGCCGGGGCCGAGGGCCGACACCGCAGACGGACCCCGTGGGCCGATCCGGACTGACGGAGCCCGATATACAGGATTTCTGTGTCGATGCTTGGCACACTGTTTTCATGATATTTCTTTTAATACCTTTTGTATATATAACAGGAGATTTAGCCGTTTTTATATATACCTTTACACCAATATTAGCGGAATGGGACGTTAATATATGTGTATTGCCCCCATCATATTTATTTCTATACATATATATGTTTAGGATGTTAGAGATTACTTGAGATTGGACTTGGGTTATTAGGTGATTCATTGAGATTGGTTATTGGATATGAAAGATATGGTCGATTTGTACATCCGAGACATAGGAGAGCTATTCGATTTTGTACTTAAGGTGATGTGAGATCTATGTGATGTGAGAGCCCAGTTTGGGGGCCGATTTGATGTTTGGGATGTGAGTGTCCTGATGGATTGTGATCCTACCACGATTTCAGGTTTCCGTGGAAATGACATATTCCACCCTATATCTCACCCTTATCTACCTTATGCACAGATTCATATAGTGGTAGTACCCGTTGCGTACCCTTATGATAGTTGCATATCTATATCTTCATATCCTTATTGGCGTAGTTACTACATATTACTGTCACGTTACTATAGCTTCACATTTTGATTGTACCGGCTACTGTACTTTCCTTATTTCAGCATTTGCATGACATGTTATTACTGTAATCGCATATTTTAGATTCATGCTGTACGTGCATTCCTGCGATTACCTGCATATGTTATCTTCTATTCACGAGTTGGCAACTCACCCCCGTTGTGCCACAGGTGTTTCAGGTTGTTCCCCAGAGTAGTCGAGGCAGGCTATTTCTCTATTCAGCTATTCAGCTATCATCTTTTGCTCCAGATACCGCATCAGCTCACAGTGCTATTTTGCTTAGGTGGGTTAGATGATTATCTGTATTTCATATTGTACATTCGTTGTATTTTGTACTCTCCATCTACTATTGTATTGTTGACTTAGCGACTTGGCGAGGACGATATGTGTATTATTGTGGATTTGATGTCTTTTATATGCAGCTTCTTCTCTACTGTCTTTATTTTGTGTTGTATTCATCTTGCCTAGTTCTTTTAAAAGGGGGTGTTGCTAAAATTTTTAAAGAAAGAAAGTAAGACTTTTAAAGAATTTGGGTTGTGATTTCAAATGTTTCAAAAACCTATACTATCTTTTCCGTATTTCTCTTGGTTTAGATTTCTGGGTTTGGCATTCTTTTACTACGTTGCGTCTTTAGGCGTTGCGTAGTATTAGGGCCGTCACGGGCCAATTTCGGGTCGTGACACGTAAATCCTCATATATCGGGCTCCGTCAGTCCGGATCGGCCCGCGGGCTCTGTCTGCGATATCGGCCCTCGGCCCCGGCAGAACGCCCATATCCATTTATCGACTCTGGTCAGTATCCTCCGGATAACCGCCAGGTCCAACCAATCACCGGTAGGTACTCGCCACCCTGCCAGGCTCATCGTCTACTCCACGAAAAACATTTCTTGCCCCAGGGAACCATACCGGGTTCACCATGTACCCGCAATCGGCTTCATCCGCCTCCTCGAATCGGGTTTCACATGTCGCTCTCAGCACCGAGAAAACATATGGTGGACGCACTGAAATATCATATCAAGGGTAACCGGGTTTTTAAAACATTTACATATTCCTTTTTGAAACACCCACGGTTCCCAAAACCAGAATTATCATGGGAACAATATATCTCAATGCGTATAATCTGAAAGCATCATGTATGCGACATGTTAAAGAAAGGTAAGCATATCAGTATGTCATGCAAGGGTCATATCCTGAATGCAACAGTACTATAGTGTAGTGGCATGGCAATTATCGATGATGAAGTGTGTGAGCCGGCAAACAGTGTACGTGGAACATACGCATCATCGATAATGGTGCTGGTGTCCTAGCAGCATGACTGTAATATATCAATAACCACAGGCAATGCAATGCAAATAGCATGAATATGCGGAAATCGAATAATCAGCGAAACAGCAAAGAACCTGCCTCAATAATTATATCATGCAACCTTGCCTTTTGAAATAAGACGAATCAGGGCTTTTGGTAAAATAAGGGCTACGGTGTTTTAAGAAAAGATGCGTCGCTTGAAAATATCCGTAAAATACCTTTTTGCCTATCTTTAAAATATCCCCGATTCGTTTGTTTTGAAATTGGTATGACTCGTGTCAAGTCTAATGCCTACTATGCGTACTACGGACCCAACTATGAAGTCAATCGGGAGGGGCATGGAAACCACTTAAATCTGAGTCGATATACATACATATATATATATATAGTCGGTGATCTCGCCTCAATAGTATCACGTACGATACAGTATATCATATAACATCCTCGAGTCATGAGTGTGGATCTAACATCAATATAAAGCTCGTACGGTAAATCGTCATACGGCATCCCAATAGCCGGGTATGGGTCAATATCACATTCATCTCATCACAAATCAGGTATCACTACCATAATATCACATCTCAAATACGAACTCTGTCATATCGCCGAATCTCACGGCCTCAATCAAACCTCATCGACTCGTCTCAATCTCATGTATCATCCTCAATCCCGTATAAGAACACATAGTCCCATATCCATGTGTAGATAAACACACCTCTATATGCGCACAGATAAATGAAAGAATGTATGCAAGTATATGTGTACGTGTATGTGTGGGTGCAAACACTACTCTAGGGTTCCGCACTATACTAAACCAATACATCCTTATCATCAATAATACCATTATTACCATCAATAATCCTAAACAACACATAATAAAATATGTGTGTATACGTATTCGTATACATCACCATGGACTGCGGGGGTGCTATACGCCATCCACCCGACTTCTCCCCGTAGATATAAATCTACTCACCTTGCTTCTCATGTGTCGGTTCCGATGTCGCCATCTTCATCTTCTTTGCCTCAACATCACGTAGGGTACCTACAAGTATATCACAATGCTAAAGAACATGAAAATCAACTCGGAAACCAAAATAGCACACGCTACTCGCATAGGTAAAAACCTATCGTCTCGCATGTAAACACGTTCAATATCCACTTGTCGTTGACGTCCAAACGCCACCCGACAGAAACGAATCACCAAATACCAAAATCCATGCTAAAACAAGTCGTAAATCATACGCCAACTCAAGCAAATCAACCCAGATTTTACCCTAACTGGAATTAGTCAAAACTAGACATACCCAGGGTCAAGACTACTGGAAATAGGGCCATGCACCAAAATCGAGGCAATTCCCTCCTGCTCTGGCCCCAAATTGCGGCCAGAAGGAATTAATTGGCGGCCGTACTTTGGAGTTGGGGGCTAGGGTTTGGTGTGGTGGTTCCATGGTGCCTGCACATCTCTCTGTCAACTCAGTTTTATTTTTGGGGTCTCGGGGTGAAAGCAGATTTCAAAATACGATCACAGATTCACAGTTTTTCTCCGACATCGTCTCATAAATCCGTATTCTGGTTTCAAGTTCAGGTTTGGGTCCAAATTAGCATCACACAAGGGGTTCTGAGGTCACCACAATCCTCAATTTCATCTTTAATTTCAGATCAAACCCTAAACCCTAACTTGAATTCTCCAAAGTCCACAAAACGACACAATATCGATATGAAACTTGAATTGATGCACAAGAAATGAGATACTACTCTAATAGGTGCAGAAATTACCTCTTTTGGCAACTCAAGAAAATTCTTGAGTTGGTCAAACTCCTCCAATTCCAATCTTGCTAGGTTCAAAGTGTAGCTAGTGAGCTTGGAAGCAAGTTTTGTGAAGTGGGAAAGGGGTTTTGGTATGGGAAATGAGAGGGATCTGTGGAGTGAAGGGGAGGAAGATGAGGGAGCAGGAGAAAGAACAGCAGCAGCTCTTGTTTGAAGAGGGGAGTGAAAATGAAATGAAAATGATGGAGGAAAGGGTCAAAAGTCAAAAGCAACTACTCTCTCTCTCTCATCATCATACTTACTTTTTCTTTCATTTCTTTTCTTTTCCTTCTCACTCCAATAGTGAACCTAAAGCAACCATGGCAATAGAAATGTAACACAAGTGTAACAAGTGTGGAAAATGGTATGTGCACATTTTAGCATAAAAATGCCAAAAATCCGATTAGCGATTTTTAATCGCGATTAGCACTATATTACCATATAACTAATCTTAAAAACTTTAAAATGGCATAATTCCATAAAATACCCTATTTTAGAATTTTCCATAATTTTTCTCCATTTATTTGTATTTAATTATACCAGAATATTAAAATATTCATTAAAATATTATTAAATTATAAAAATTCCGAAAAATAATATTTTATTATTTTGAAATGTTACAATCTATCCCCCTTAAAGAAATTCGGTCCCCGAATTTAAATTTAAAGCCCCAAAATACTAAAACATTTCGACACAAATTCCAAGTCGTCGGGGCTCCGAAATCAGCAATACATAAAACGTATCATAGCGCAATGCATGTGCATGAGTACTGAGCAGATAACTCAAAAGCAACACTCCATCAAGCATCCCGCAATCATCGGAGTCATGGTAAAGACACAAATGTCAAATCCAATACAAAACCAATATGATATAGATCAGAACTATACATGTAGACATCCAATCTATACATGTGAATAGCTGATGTAAATGCATGCCAAATCTTTTTAAGTCGCTGTGCGATGCGCGTAACACTTCACAGTGGCGGACGTTTTTCATAAGAAAATAACTATACACGTATATATTGTAAGTGCACGGCGGCGCCCCGGCCGTCAATCCGACGGCCAAATGCGGAAGCGGTGATAAACTTAAATTTTCTTGAACTGGCAAACCGCCGCGCACTAATACCCGGATCGAACCACTAACTAGTCCTAGCTATCAACAAGAAAGGGAAAGAGATATACCGACGATCCAAGTCCTCCGGTCTTCTCGTCATCGTCCCGATCTCCTGCGGAATGTCCCGTCTCCTCCTCGTCGCCGGAAGTGCACCACATCGCCTACTTCTTTTACGGGCTCCCACCTCAATGCCGAGGCAACACGGGCACGAAGCCGGCTACTCGACGTGCCCAAGGTTCGCTGTAGAATATGTAGTCCTCAAGTCTCACTTTGGGGTTCATGGAGATGCCATTTTAGGTGGAGGGATGATACAAGAACAATGTGGAGGAACTTGGGGATTTTTCTAACATCAAGAGAGCAAAAATCCCCACTACAAAAAATGGGCCACCCCTCCTCCAAGCTTGGCCGGCCATAACTAGAAGGGGAGGAGAGAATGAGAGTGAAGAGATGTGTATCAAAAGATAAAATCAACCTCATAATGCAAGAGAGAGAGGGAGAAAAACTATCATGCAAAAACATGATAACAAACTAAAACCAACACTCCACAACCATATCATAACCCATCATCAACCATGATGACTTCAAAAAGTCAAGCCATCATGAAGAAGTCAAGAAGTCAAGGTCAATGGATGGTGCACCATGAAAGCCATCATGATGCAACAAGATGCAAAGAACCCCCTCCACTAATGCCTATTTGCAACAATGCAAATAAACCCTCCTCCACCAATCTTCGGCCAATGAACGGAACAATGGAAATCGGCCGAAACGGAAAGCAAACTGGCAACTCCAGAAAACTGGTCCCGCAATAAATTACAGGAAAACCCCGATACTGTGCATACACACCCGCATTTGTATTCCGACCGAAATACAAATGCAATGAGACAAAATCTACACTGTACTATACTAGGATCCGGCTTAAACCAAAGCCGGCTAGTAATATCCGTTCGATCCTGATCCGTGCAATACCGCACGTATCTGATCGAACCCTGCCATATTTCCATACGGCCTATAGTACAAACTGTCCGATCCTGATCCGTGCAATACCGCACGTATCTGATCGGACCTTGCCATATCTCCATACGGCCTCTACAACCTTTCGCCCGAAAGCTGAGTAACTGAATGTGGGGGACTCTAAAGACTCATCAACACCTTGGTTGTGGATTTAACCACTAGCACGTTAGAGGTATAAGCCAATACATAACGGGCTACCAGTTATTGATCAAAAGGGACGTCTGAGAGCGAACTCAGCCTGACACCCTACTGAGCCTGTCAGTGATAATATCCGTACAGTCCGGTCCGTTCGTCAATGAGCATCGCATGGCGGGCCTAGGGGGTTGGTAAAAGTCATACCCCCAAAAGCGGTACAAGTCGTGTCGGAGTGTAGCCCAGAACACCCTGAGATACTACTGGAATACCTACCAGTAAATCTCCTTGCCTCGGCCGAGGGCTTCGTGTAATGACTCTCCTAGACACAGCACGACCTCACCCCCAATACCGGGAGAGACGAACCCCTGAAGATGCGCTCACTGCCTCCATGTGGCTCGGGACTGTACCCAACTAAAACCTGTTTGCACGACTCCTTTGAGCCGTGGTAGGGTAGTAATCAAAGTACAGTGGGAACTCACACGAGACAAATGACGATCCCCAGGTCGATGAACTAACCTGTACACATGTCACCAGGGAACTGCCATCTGACGTCTGGTATATGACCAACTAGCATGTTCCCGGCGAGTCCTGTCCGGTGTACTCATAACCCAATGAGCACCTGTATACATCTTAGGTGATCCAACTGACACCAGTGGCTTGTGAGACCGGCCACCGGCCCTCGTCGGGGTCTCGACTGTATACACTAGTCTACTCTGGAGTATCGATGCCCTGTCTCGAAACTCACACGACTAGGGACCATTTAAGGATATGCTTATAGACCCCAGCTCCCACTTATATGATCGCCCTCATACTGCTGGTGGTCAAGCAAGAATCCTAGGGGCTCTATCAACGTGTAATAGCAACTTGTCAGGTCACCTAGAACAGTACACGATGATAAAGGTAAACCAGATAGCATACTATCATCTCGAGTAAGACTGTCCTACCGGGATAGGTCCTCCATCAATCATCGCAATCACGTACCTGTGACTTAATAATTGACTCTGAGGGCACTATCTCCAACATATATATATATATCCTTTGTTTAATAGGTACGTTCCGCCGTTTTGAAAACAATTTAGAAGGGTTTCCTTGTTTTTAAAACGTTTTATGTCATATCGGACACGTAGGTATATATATATCGAGACCATAGCTCGCTCTTTGGAAATCCCTTCGAACTATCAATGCATGCAAAATATATTCAGGTACTGTCCTCTGACTAGTCCTGCTCAGTATGAAAACGAATATCCAATATCATAAAAATGAACTGCTCCAAAAGAAATAAATCCCAAAAAAAAAGAATGCACATAACACCAACTTGTGCGTCTGGTGCGCACGGAAATCAAAATCCATATATGTGCCATACAGGTGCACAAAACCACATTTAGGTGCAACGGGTGTGCACGAAGCATCTGTCATAGGCAACGTGTGTACCTGACAACCAAAATCCGTGGCATCTGACATGCACGAAGAATCTCGATTTAGTGCATCGGGTGTGCACCAAAATCGTATCTCAAAACATGCGCCCAACATGCGTGAAAATCCAAATCGGTGCATCCATCGTGCACGAATGAAAATCTAAACCCTGCGCACTCAACATGCACGGAATCACGAAATCCAATAGCAAACGCCGAACATGCATAAGTCCAGTCGAAAGCACGGAGTGCAAGAATCATAAATATCAGGGTCAAGTCGACGATATATAATGCGGCTCAATCAAAATCAAGTGTACCGCGATGGAAAATCTCACAACCGTGTGCATCAGCGTGCACAAATCAAATCAAAACACTAAAAGTGCATGAAATCACCATCAATACATCCAGAATAATAACTATGCGCAAGGTATAAATACCCAGTAGGTGCAACCATGGTGCACAAAATCAAATATCATGGAACTCACTCATCAAGACTAAATCATGCAAATAGATCGCCTAAAATACCGAAATCCAAAGTGACGGATATGTGATAGTGAAATCACAAAATCACAAATCATAAATACTGTCGTCGGTATATCCTCCTTCGAGTCGAGAAGGTGCCAGTGCATCCAATGCTAGCGGCGCAAGATATCTACTTGCCTCATGCTCGCGGCTGGCGTCCTCTGCCTCTAGTTCCTTATCTTCCCTGTGTATTACCAATCTCGCAATCGATCGGCTCATCGGCCCGGTCAGGTGTGCTAACAGGAACGATTCCGTTCTGCAACTTTTCTGGTCACCTCTCGGTCAATCCCCACGATTGCTCATAACGCAGCACATCTCTGGCGCCGACCTCTAGTCCTCTAAATACACATCACATATCGGCTCCTGGTGCAAATCTTATTGCAGCAGTGTACTGGAAGGAATCCTGCTCAAGGTCTCTCCTGATCTTTCCTAAGCCAAACTGTACAGAGGCCGGTACTCTGGCATAATCTTTTCTCGCTCTCTGGACATCAGCGTCCTTAGTACAACATCTCCTCGGAAGCTGGTCGTGCCCCAACGCTCCTGTAGACATATCCGACCCTTAAATCTTAACGGGGAATAGTAACAGCTCGTCTGCACCTCGCACGAACTTCTTGTCCCGCTTGTTTGTATCATCGACCATTTCGATATCGCGTCTCTATCTGCGCACTGCAATGTCCTCGGCTACGGTCCCTCCGAAGTCTTTAATACAGACTCGAAATCACGAACTCGGCATCTTCGTCACTCAGTAGGAGATATCTAGCCGATCACTTCCTCAGCGTGCGTATCACATCTCTAATGTCAGCGGAGTGGAACGTCATCTCGTCAAAATCTCTTGCGAACTCTTTACTTCACTCTGCTTCAATGTCGACTGATTCGGACTCATCTTATCGTGGCTACACAGACTGTGCTCCAACGGCTATGCTCGTATCTGTTGTCTACCAAGCAGTGTCCCATCACATGATATCCGAATGATGTCGAATCGTCCGATCGACTCGTCCGAACCTCATAATCCCCCAAGAGCTCAACATCTCGGGTACAGTTTAATAGTATCGAGTACATACCACAGTATCGGTGGTCCAGCCGTAGAAGGGCAAACCCAAGCCTCCCTAATGGCGCCGCGGAACCGCTGCAAACCCTAAGGTTCAAAGGCTTTCACACGGTCATTATGTCGAGTTAGGGTTTCATTCTTCTAGAGGGTCCATAGAATCGCCTGCATGTCTTTCCGAATACTTTAAACTTGGAAAATAGGTTCCTGACATTCGATCGTCTCAATCGACTCTCAACGAATCTGCGTGAAGTCGCCTCTAGCTGGAATCAATCTATCTGATGACCTCGCATCGGGGTAAGCGAACGAACCACATGTCCTAATAATTCCTCCTTGGTGACTAGCGACTCACCATCACATCTCTAAGAATATGCTCATGCTGCAGTAGCTCCAATCAACTGGGCGATATCTCATCATTCGCAGCAGCAACTGGCTCCTTCGTCCGTGCGCTGAACAACGCCTCAATCGTCCTGGATAAGCGATAATACCAACGGTCATCACATCCTGGCTGGCCTCTATCAGTGGCTCAATCCTCTGGTGCCGATCAGCACATCCGGAAATCTCGTAAAAGCGATCAATCCAACGCTCAACGCGCGAAAACACAATAAGACAACTCCTCAATTTGCAATCATAAGTCTCTGGAATCACGCCCTGGTCAGTCCTTGTCCACGACGAGCTCGTGCTGACGCAACTCGAGTCGTAGCTCACTCTGTCCGTGCAATCGCGGCAGCAAAACCATAACCAGTATCGATAAGGATAGATCATAGGAATGAATATAATACTGTGCAAGGAAATCTACATCCTAAGGTTTCTTAAGCGGAGTGGCGTGTCGTAAGTATGCCGCGGAACATAAGTACGGTACGTCCCTCTACTCAAGCTACCTAATCCATCAACCAAGGGTCATCCTATGCGATGAAAGTTTGAGTATAATACCCCCTCGACTAAGTCTAAGTTCCGTAAGTTCAAGCCTAAGTTCCGTATATATATAAACGCCCTAGGCTCCACATAGTCAAACTTAGACTCGAACCAAGGTCAACCTAGCACTCTGATACCAACTTTGCCACGACCCGAAAGAGCACGTGACTGGCCCTTGAACCATATGAAGTCTATAGGACCCCATCTGATCCAAGTAAGCCAAAAGCCTAGAAATCTAAAACCGTTTAAAGAGTAAATAAGGAAAACTGGTTTTAAGAAGTAAAGAAACCATGTTTCGAAAATCAAAGTTTTTAAATAACTAAGCCGAATATGCATTTTTAAAAAGTGTAACCTTTCCTGAAAATTTCGGCAGAGTTTCCTTTGTAAAAACTGGCCCCGAACGGGGTACAACAAGAATAATATATATGAAATGATAAAAGGCATCCCCAAGCGGGAGCTAGCTCTTTGTCAATCGATGGTCACAACCACGCAAGCAATAATAATATACAACGCCGAAGGGCGAGGATCAAAACCCAAAAAGAAACTCAAACAGGCAGAAAACCGTAATACTACAAGCGCGACTCTAAGGTCGAAATAATACAACACTGTTTTCTAAGTCTGAAACAATATACAAATTTTGGTTGATGGAATTCTAGATACAATGAATAATACATGTATAATGGCAGTTCTGATACAAAAGAACCCACCTACCCAAGCAAGTCACCCATAAGGAAGCAGTGTGCCAGAAATGCCGCTATGGAATCTGTACGGCAAAACCTACAAGAACTGTGGCACAACTGGGGTGAGTTGCCAACTCGTAAATAGAAAATATCTACAAGCAGAGATCGAATGTATGACCCATCCTAGGTCAATACGATCAGATATAAATAAACCTCAATATGAATAAGTCTGAAGCATGCTAAACTGGCAAGGTAATCTCTTTGCATGAGTGTAGTGCCAAGTGCTCGTGCCAGTGCCACAGGTAATAGCAAATCATAAATGTGAGGTATAATCAATGAAATCAATCTGCATGTACGTGGATCCCGTCAACTCATCACCCAATGACAATAACCATCATGCATGTAAATATCATCAGCATATGCATGGAAATATGAGGATATAAACCACATGTGTCCCTCGCGACACGTCAAAATCATGGAACCGGAGTGCTCAGCATCGACACTCGAAAACATCATGAAAACTGTGCCCAGCATCAGCAAGTAAATCCTCATATATCGGGCTCCGTTAGTCCGGATCGGCCCACGGGCTCTGTCTGCGGTATCGGACCTCGGCCCCGGCAGTACGCCCATATCCATCTATCGACTCTGGTCGGTATCCTCCGGATAACCGCCAGGTCCAACCAATCACCGGTAGGTACTCGCCACCCTGCCAGGCTCATCGTCTACTTTACGAAAAACATTTCTTGCCCTGGGGAACCATACCGGGTCCACCATGTACCCGCAATCGGCTTCATCTGCCTCCTCGAATCGGGTTTCACATGTCGCTCTCAACACCGAGAAAACACATGGTGGACGCACTGAAATATTATATCAAGGGTAACCGGGTTTTTAAAACAATTACATATTCCCTTTTGAAACACCCACGGTTCCCAAAACCAGAAATATCATGGAAACAATATATATCAATGCGTATGATCTGAAAGCATCATGTATGCGACATGTAAAAGAAAGGCAAGCATATCAGTATGTCATGCAAGGGTCATATCCTGAATGCAACAGTACTACAGTATAGTGGCATGGCAATTATCGATGATGAAGTGTATGAGCCGGCAAACAGTGTATGTGGAACTTACGCATCATCGATAATGGTGCCGGTGTCCTAGCAGCATGACTGTAATATATCAATAACCACAGGCAATGCAATGCAAATAGCATGAATATGCGGAAATCGAATAATCATCGCAACAGTAAAGAACCTGCCTCGATAATTAAATCATGCAACCTTGCCTTTTGAAATAAGACGAATCAGGGCTTTTGGTAAAATAAGGGCTACGGTGTTTTAAGAAAAGATGCGTCGCTTGAAAATATCCGTAGAATCCCTTTTTGCCTATCTTTAAAATATCCCCGATTCGTTAGTTTTGAAATAGGTATGACTCGGGTCAGGTCTAATGCCCACTATGCGAACTACAGACCCAACTATCAAGTCAATCGGGAGGGGCATGGAAACCACTTAAATCTGAGTCGATATACATATATATATATATAGTCGGTGATCTCGCCTCAATAGTATCACGTACGATACAGTATATCATATAACATTCTCGAGTCATGAATACGGATCTAACATCAATATAAAGCTCGTACGGCAAATCGTCGTACGGCAACCCAATAGCTAGGTACGGGTCAATATCGCATTCATCTCATCACAAATCAGGTATCACTACCATCATATCATATCTCAAATACGAACTCGGTCATATCGCCGAATCTCATGGCCTCAATCAAACCTCATCGACTCGTCTCAATCTCATGTATCATCCTCAATCCCGTATATGAACACATAGTCCCATACCCATGTGTTGATATACACACCTCTATATGCGCACAGATAAATGAAAGAATGTATGCAAGTATATGTGTACGTGTATGTGTGGGTGCAACCACTACTCTAGGGTTCCGCAGTATACTAAACCAATACATCCTTATCATCAATAATAGCATTATTACCATCAATAATCCTAAACAACACATAATAAAATATGTGTGTATACGTATTCGTATACATCACCACGGACTGCGGGGGTGCTATACGCTATCCACCCGACTTCTCCCTGTAGATATAAATCTACTCACCTTGCTTCTCATGTGTCGGTGCTGATGTCGCCATCTTCATCTTCTTTGCCTCAACATCACGTAGGGTACCTACAAGTATATCACAATGCTAAAGCACATGAAAATCACATCGGAAACCAAAATAGCACACGCTACTCGCATAAGTAAAAACCTATCGTCTCGCATGTAAACACGTTCAATATCCATTTGTCGTTGACGTCCAAACACCACCCGACAGAAACGAATCACCAAATACCAAAATCCATGCTAAAACAAGTCGTAAATCATACGCCAACTCAAGCAAATCAACCCAGATTTTACCCTGACTGGAATCAGTCAAAACTTGACATATCCAGGGTCAAGACTACTGGAAATTGGGCCATGCACCAAAATCGAGGCAATTCCCTCCTGCTCTGGCCACAATTTGCGACCAGAAGGAATTAATTGGCGGCCGTACTTTGGAGTTGGGGGCTAGGGTTTGGTGTGGTAGTTCCATGGTGCCTGCACATCTCACTGTCTACTCAGTTTTATTTTTGGGGTCTCGGGGTGAAAGCATATTTCAAAATACGATCACAGATTCACAGTTTTTCTCCGACATCGTCTCATAAATCCGTATTCAGGTTTGAAGTTCAGGTTTGGGTCCAAATTAGCATCACACAAGGGGTTCTAAGATCACCACAATCCTCAATTCCATCTTTAATTTCATATCAAACCCAAAACCCTAACTTGAATTCTCCAAAGTCCACAAAACGACACAATATCGATATGAAACTTAAATTGATGCACAAGAAATGAGATACTACTCTAATAGGTGTAGAAATTACCACCTTTGGCAACTCAAGAAAATTCTTGAGTTGCTCAAAGTCCTCTAATTCTAATCTTGCTAGGTTCAAAGTGTAGCTAGTGAGCTTGGGAGCAAGTTTTGTGAAGTGGGAATGGGGTTTTGGTATGGGAAATGAGAGGGATCTATGGAGTGAAGGGGAGGAAGATGAGGGAGCAGGAGAAAGAGCAGCAGCAGCTCTTGTTCGAAGAGGGGAGAGAAAATGAAATGGAAATGATGGAGGAAAGGGTCAAAAGTCAAAAGCAACTACTCTCTCTCTCTCTCTCTCATTATCATACTTACTTTTTCTTTCATTTCTTTTCTTTTCCTTCTCACTCCAATAGTGAACCCAAAGCAACCATGGCAATAGAAATGTAACACAAGTGTAACAAGTGTGGAAAATGATATGTGCACATTTTTGCACAAAAATACCAAAAATCCAATTAGCGATTTTTAATCGTGATTAGCACTATATTAGCATATAACTAATCTTAAAAACTTTAAAATGGCATAATTCCATAAAATACCCTATTTTAGAATTTTCCATAATTTTTCCCCATTTATTTGTATTTAATTATACCAGAATATTAAAATATTCATTAAAATAATATTAAATTAAAAAAATTCCCAAAAATAATATTTTATTATTTTGAAACGTTACATGGCCGGCTAGAATGCCCATAAAACCGGCCTGGACGGTCCTGTTCTGGTCTTGGGTCTTGAAATTTTTTTGGTGTTCTAGGCTCTTGAATATTGGTTTTTTGGTGTTGTTTGATTTTGCCCGGATTACAGACTCTGTTATCTTTGGTATTAGGGCAACACGGAATATTTCGAAGTCGCTATTTTTACACCATTTATAAGTTTTAGTACATACATTACTATCTGCGACCGTGAATGTCAATAGAGCGGTACAACCCAACTAGTTTCTATATGTTCAACTAGACGGGTTTGCGAACGTGACATTCATGTTGATGTTTTGTGTTGTGCTGATATTGTGGTTGGATCATCATGGTGGATAGCCAGTGGTGCAATGATAGTTGTACAGTTCAGATTCATTTATATATTTGTTGTTGCGGGGCGAGCGTCCGACATGTGGACAGCCGTCTCTGCCAGATTGTATATTCTTTTATTGGGACACCACTGGGTTGAGGTCGATGTCTACATTGTATATATATTTTTCTTTTTTGTAATAGGATTACCCTGCGGTGGAGGGCACGAATAGCCGGGTTCTGGACGGAAATGGGCCCGCATCTCATGGTGTTGAGACGGAGGGGGCCTTACTCTAAAATTGGTGGTCTATTCACCGCACTCGTAAAGGGTATAGGATGACCCACGGAGGAGTGCTCAAGTTACCGGATTCTATGAAGTGCTGGGTGGCCTATTCACTTTGTTGATTGGGGTTGCCTCACTTCTGGGATTGGCGGGTAACTTTTCGTGCTCGTAGGGATCCAGGTTTTCATTGCACAGGCTATCCACACGACCGGAAATATCGGGTCTCATTTACGGCTCAAATGAAACTCGACGATCCAAGATTATCCACCATTCTGTTGCTTGTTGATGATCTGTGATGTTCCTTATATCATGCCTGGGACGAATGTTATATATATATATATATATATACTGATAGATGTTGTATATGTTTTGCATTCGTGCTAGTCCAGCCCCCGCTCTGCCGTTAGTTAAGTAACCTAACGGTGCATGACGGGGCCCCGTGGCGAATGCGGATGGCATATACGTACATGGCGAATGCGGATGGCATATACGTACATTGTATTTTCGTTCTTTTTGGTGTGATATGGATTAATTGATGGGAATGCATTAATTCTGATTAATGCAAGGAAAACAAACCTATATGATGTTATTGGAACCAATTTTTTAAAACTGTTATTACAGACGTTTCTTTTTTACTTTGCACATCGGTATTCGGTTATGAATATCCAGCACCTCATTCGATGAGGTAAGAGCCGAGATCCCTTCACAGGGAGTGACCTCTTGAGAAAAAGTTTGCGTCATTGTAATAACTTCACTATAGTCGATTCTTTTGCTTTGCATCGTGGTATTCAGTTAGGAATATCCAGCACCTCATTCGATGAGGAAAGAGCCGAGATCCCTTCACAGGGAGTGACCTCTTTAGCAAAAGTTGCGCCACTATATATTTGTAAACCCACTCGATTCCTTCAACGATATCAAGTTCATTAAATTAAAGTTTTTTTGCCAATAACCAACCGTAGCCCTCTGTCATTTCAGATTAGTATTACTTAGTATTCGTGCTACGCTTGTCGTTGCTATTCGCCGAGACATAGTGTGCGGTAGCTCTGTAATGCTTTTCTGTCGCATGGATATGTGGATTGGTTAGGACAGTTGTTGACTTTGTTGATCATTCGTCAAGGGTCATGCGGATGGGTCTAATGCAATCTTGGATAATGACAGGTTGAACTTGACTAGGACCTTTTGATTTGTTGATTATTCATCAAGCTCACTTGGGTCCTATAGGTAAAAACCACTTCGGGATTTTTAAACATAAAGGAAACTTGCCAGGCATGCCCATACCTTCTGGAGTGTGGTGACTTGAATGGCTTCCATCAAGTTATCATGTGATGATAGTTGGATCTCGATTCCGACTGATGAGTAGGTGTTACTCCTCGTGTGATTTTAGGTGATCCCGACTAATTCACCTTTTTGGGTTTGAGGGAGAATTCGAGGAAACAATGACATCCATCCAGATTAGATAAAGTGATTAAACAATCTAATCTAGGTTAGAGTGTACACTAAGTGTTTCTTTTCTCTCTCTCTTTAGCAGCGACCATAACTGGACCTTAAACTAAAACTCATGAACCAAGTTAACCGAACCTTCTTAAAACACTTTGGCTTTTGGATTGTCATTTAGTCGCATATATCATTGCCACTCCTACACCCCCTTTGCATTTCTCCAGAACATTCCGTATCACTACAAAGATCCACATTTTTTGGATATTCCATCGTATAGTTACATATGAACTCGAAGGAACTTGTTCCAGTTCGAGGATGGCTTCTTGTTCTGGAGAAATTGAATAGGATTATTCGGTTGTCTTTTCTCTTTACCATCTATCAGGTTGTGAGGCCTCCTACTGTTAGGAGAGTACACCTATTACGCTTATTGGATAGTCGTCTTCCAAACCATGGGTATGTGCCGAAAAGTAGGGAAGGAAGAAAACCAATTAGCCTAAGTGTGGTGTACAGAAGGTAATAAGTAAATACATATAAAGGGATTAGTGTAAGGGCAAAGGAAATTGCGACTGCTATCATTCACGACAAAACCGCGTATACCCCTGCCACACCTACTTCTCCTTTGTATTTCTCCAGAACACCCCGTATCACCACGAAGATCCATATTAATTGGATATGCCATCGTATAGTTACATAGAAACTCGAAAGAACCTGTTCCAGTTCGAGGATGGATTCTGGTTCTGGAGAAATAGAATAAGGATTATTCGTATGTATTTTCTCTTTACTTTCTTTCAGGTTGTGAGGACTCCTTGTATTAGGAGAGTACACCTATTACGCTTATTGGATAGTCTTCTTCCAGACCTTAGGCTGGTGCCGAAGGGTAGGGAAGGAAGAAAACCAATTAGCCTAAGTGTGGTGTACAGAAGGTAATAAGTAAAGACATATAAAGGAATTGGAGTGATGGCAAGGAAGTATATGGTTACTATCATGAACATGGATAGTGGAAGAGGCATTACTATGAATACCCAGCCTCCTCTTTGAAACATTTTCATATTTCAGCTTTACTGTGCAGTATTAATTGAAAACTATTTTCCCAATTAGATTCTGACTCCAGAGTATGTAATTAATAGATTTGATTCTTACATCTATATGGCATTAAGGATGCTGAGTGGGAGTAAGATATTTAGAATTTGGTGATTAGATCCTCTATATATCGGAATTATTTGTAATTGGTGATGTTTGAGGAAATCACCTGGGTTTTGCCTGACGACAAATATTTGTTTTTGAATATTCTTCGTTATGCACCAATTTCAAACTGATATATCTGTACGTTTATTTTAAAAAGTGAGATATAACTTTTTGAAATTATGTCTATGACATAGTTAGGTAAGGTGCATTCAACAGCGGTGTTATTCTTCTTAACCATTGAACGGTTCTCAACCTACGACGTATAGGGTTTGAGTTATTAAACTCAGAGGATTTATACAAAGTATTGTATGTTGTCCGATGTCCATTCGGACAAAGGGGTTGGTACTCGTACTATATTCTGTTTACTTACGAGTTCTCTAGTTTTAGACAAGTATTCCGTTGAAATACAAGGTCCAAATTTTGAGAAGTTATATGTATAAGAATAAAGTAGAGAACCATATGTTGCAAGTATCATGATTTTTCAAGGTAATAAAAGATGTAGATACTTGTGCTAGGTATTCCGTTGTAAATAATAGTTTTGAGAACTTGCTTCTCTTTCAGGTTACTCATACGCGGATGGGTTCCTTGATGAGTAATGCGGCCTTCTTCCATTTTGTCGATATGCACTTGAAATAGATGCATGATTTTTGAATCCCGTCCAAATTAAATTAGTGCCTTTGTTTCTATATTGGATAGAGAATGGCTTCATATCTTAACGATGTTACGGTATATGGAGTTTTCCGGCTTATGCTTAAAACCAGAATCTTGATAAACTCAAGGCATGTTTCAGTAATGGAAGTTTGTGGGTTATCCCGGGCTTTGACGAGGGTTAACATTCTACCATTTGTAGGATTAATGGTTATATTGTTCTTGACCCGCCACACATTTTAGTAAAATGAATTCTTTTCAGAAAACATTAGTGGGAGTATGGTAGAACTGGATGTGATTCCAGAACCACAAACGATTACTGAAAATTTAATAGGACCTAAAGATTCAATTGGATTCGACAATCCATTGCCACACCGCAGATTTGGTGGGTAACCTCAGCCTCCCGAGAGGTACTTCGGTCTCCTCAAGGACGGTGACAGGGAGGTTTTGATGACCCTAGATTGCCACTACCGTTGTCCTAGGCTATGAGATCTTGCAGGTCGATGAGTATAACGTCGTTCTAAGCTAGCTTTAGAAGTGCACGTGTATATGACTCTGCTAGAGGGTTGTTGTTGTCAGTGGGAGCAGCGAAAGCGTGGTAAGGCAGTGGCTTATGTCTATTTATAAACTAAAGCAAGTACATCGGAGATAGATCATCTAGTTTAGATGTGAAAGTTATAGAGTTTGTGTTGGGATTCCTTAGCACCCTACTGGGTTTTCACAGCAACTACCATGATGAATTTTAAAATTTCTAGAGTGCTAATGAACCCTAACCCTAGGATCAAGCTAAAGTAAATAGATGAGATGAATATGTAATCTTCAATTACACTAAGTGAATGAGGAATACAACCTTTGTAGACCGGTCCTTCACATCTAAAGCTCCATGTAGTAGTCCCTTCGCTGCGATCGTTGATCTCCCGAACTTTAGTATGGGTTCCCTTGGAGAAATGAACAACCTTGCTTGAAGTCTTCGAGGCCGAAGATGATATATGTCGAGGAGACTCAAACCCAAGCTACCTCTTCACTAGATGATGAACTTTGTGAGGAGAACAACCTAAACTAAATGGAAAGTAGTAGAGGATGATGAAGTAGGAAGTGGGCTCACTTTAGATTTTATTTTCTCACAATATTTCTCACCTTGAGAAAACCTAGTGAGCTTTTCTCATGCGGAAGAAGAAGCTCAAGTGAAGAGATGAGAGAATAAAAACATGAGGTGAGAATGTGAACCATAGGTGAGTTAGTGTCATCCACTAACTCATGTAGAGAATAAACCAAGGCAAGTTAATAATGGTTAGGTTAATAAATATCTAAAAGTAAAACAAACTTAGTGGACTTGGTTAATGGTTCCACAAGCTTCTCCAAGCTTTAACAATGTGACTAAACTCCACTAATTTTGATTAACTTAGATAAATATAAACCCATCACATTATTAAGCATGGTGCAAGTCTGATACACCTATGTCACATGTGGCATCTAGCATGACACAAAAGTTGTACTTTAATATATATCACATATACACTAATGGACACAAGTGAGAAAAGAAATCATAAGTGAGCTAATATTAGTTAATGTAATCTAGTATATCTAATATAAAATTATAAATTAAATTATTAAATCAACACTTGATTTAATAATCCGGCTATATCAAATATAACCGACTAATATCAAATGCAACAACTTATCGAATCAACACTTGATCCGATAATTCGGCTATATCTCATATAACCGACCGATGTCACAAATCGGGAGAATAGAATACGGTATAACATACGCGCATCAATCTTGGTCCCACACATATCTCATATGTGCTCCTACTCCATTTCGCATGAACCAGGAAACCTCTGGGTAGGACTCTAAAGACTCGTCAATACGCCGGCAGTAGGTGATGATCATATCAAACACCCACAAGCCGCAAGCGGTCTGCTAAACTTAATGGACACCCGGGTATTGAGCGATCAGAGGATGAACAAGCAAACCAGCTCATACTCCTACGAATCCAATCAGTAACACTACCGTACAGTCTGATCTTTTCGTCTGATATGTCGCATATCTCATCTAGGGGTGTTAAACATCAGACCCCAGTAACTCGATAAGTCGTGCCGATATGAGGCTCATAACGGGTCGAGAAACTACTGGTAACACTTACCAGTAAATCTCTGAAATAACCCTTGCCAGGGACTTCCTTTTATAGCCAATCGAGCACAGTGCAACATCAACCCCCAATACCGGGAGAGACGAATCACCTCCTATCGCTCATTGCCTCCATGTGACTTGGGACTATACCCCAAAACCATCGTTTTGCACATTCTCATGAACGTGGTAAGGTGGAAATCAAAGCACAGTTGGAATTACACTAGACTCTATGACAATCTCGGGTCGACAGACTAACCTGCACCAGTGTCACCAGAGAACTGCCATCTGGCGTGAGGTATAATACCATCTGGGAGTTCTCGGCGAGTCTGTCCAATGTACCAAGTCTCCACTGAGCACCCGTATATCATCTCTGATGTAAAACACCAATGGATATGAGATCATCCATCGCCCATCAACATGGGTCGAGAAGCAATACGCTAATCTACTCTGGTATATCGATGCCCCATCTCGATACACCCACGACTAGGGACATTAAAGGATGTACTTACCGATTACCTTTGTCCCACTAGTATGATCCGTATCATAATCCAGGTAGTCAAGTACACATCCTAAAGGCTTTTTCAACACGTAACAAAGAGTCAATCAGTGTACATGTAAAGATAAAGTGCAACCATATAGCATACTATCATGTTGAGCAAGAATGTCCTCCCTATATATATCCAAGCATCAACTACAATATACATCTCATGTACAGTAATGGCCTCTAGGGCATACATATAACTAATAATCTCCCACTTGCACTAGGGCCATCATATAACAGTGGTTGTAGTATCTCATACTCAACCATCCCATAAATGTCTCTCTCTAGGAAAATGCCTTTGTGAGTGGATCCGCCGTGTTGTCCTCTGAGTCTACTCTCCTAACCATGATCTCCTTGGAGATCAACTATCTCCATGATCAGGTGATACTACCTTAGAATGTGTCTGGATCACTGATGGGATGGGGGTTCCTAGGCATAAGCCACAACTCTATTGTCGTACAATGGTAAGAACGAAGTTCATCTCATGAACTAATATACACCTAGACTTCCTCTTTAGTAACATCTTTGGTAGCGATGTATCCAGTCTTTATCTTCTAGTTTACCATGGTATCTAGCTTGGAACTCTTCCAACATACCGTCCCTCCACTAAGGGTAAAGACAAAGCCTATGACTGACATTCAGTCGACCTTACCACCCAGGAATCTATCCAGTGATTCTCCTCAGGATCGATTGATACCATCTCACTACACTATGTGAGAACACTAACATCCACATAGATCTATCTCATAGATCCAAAACCCAGGATTTAGGAGGTATCACCTTGATCCTATATGGAGAATCAATTTGATAAGAGGAGATTGACTGTGTGTAGCATAGGAAACACCTTTCCTATCAAGAGTATGCCATCCACATACCTTACGAGGAAGACCACCTTACTCTCTACAACCTTTCTGTATATACAAGGTTCATCTACCATTTTGATGAATTCAAACTCTTTGTATACCACATCAAAACAGATGTTCCAACTCCGCGATGCCTGCTTTAACCTGTAAAGAAACTTGCACACGTTTCCGCTGCACTCACTGTCTACAAAGCCCTCTGGCTGTGTACTTGTAGACGCTCTCTTGTAAATCACTATTTAGAAAAGAAGTCATAACACCCAACAACTAGATATCGTAGTCATGGTATGTAGCAATGGCAAGTAGGATCCTGATGGACTTAAGTATAGCTACTGCAGAAAAGATTTCATTATAGACCACACCTGGTCGATGACGAGAATCTTTTACAACAACTCTAGCTTTGAAAGTCTCAACTTTTCCATTTACACCAAGTAATCTTCTCAAGATATACTTGCTCCTGATGGGGACTTAACCCTTTAGATATAGCAACCAAAGTCCATACTTTGTTGGTGTATATGGATTCCATCTCAGATCACTTAGCATCCATCCATTCTTATAGAGTCCCCACTCTTGATGGCCTGCTCGAAACTAGTTGGGTCATCATCTCATGATGCAATCCTCGCTCCCAATGTCATAGAGAAAACCGAATTATCTCTCAGGTGGATGAGGAACCCTACCAGATCGGCGGAGAAGCTGAGGTCTGTCGGGAACTATTGAATCCTGAGGTTCTACCAAAACATCAGCTGTAGTTTGTATTGCTAGAACTCCTTCCAGTTCTATCTCATGACCACAAATTTCTTTCCAAAATAAATTCCTTTTCTAAAAAAGCGGTCATGCCGAGAAATAAAACACCTTTTGTTCCTCGGTGCGGTAGAAGATATTCCCTTGCGAATGCTTGGGATATCCAATAAACATCCACAGGACTGACCTTGCCTCGAGTCTGTCCGGATTTTTCTTTTAGACATAGGTCGGACAACCCCAAATCTTAACTTACTTAATACTTGGGCTCTTCCTATACCATATCGCATATGGAGTGGTAGGCTCCTGATTTGGTTGGAACCCTATTCAATAGGTATGTAGCTTCTCAAGTGTTTGGTTTACCTAGCACCTCATCTAGGGTTTGGAAGCATCACATATGCCACAATCAAATTTTTAAAGGTGCTTAGTGAACTAGACAATAATCATAACTAGAAAAATTAGGGTTTCATGCAACTAAGCATCAAATGCAAATGAAAAACTATTACTAAGGGTAGAGATTACAACCTTTGTAGACCTCCCTTGGTGACTCCTTGGCACTATGAGAGTTGGAACGGATCGATGGAAGCCTTCCTTGTCCACGATGATCCACCCGAAGTCCCTTTGCCTAAAGTCCTTGCTGTACTAGATTTGTGAAAGAAGTAGAGCAAACACCCTACACAAATGGGCAAGATGTGTGTAGAATGATGATCTGGTTTATATTCTATAATCAAAACCCTTTCTTTTTATTAAGTTCACTCAAAGAAAATCTCAAGAGAGGAAGAAGAAGATGATGGCTTAGCTTGAGCTCAAATTATTTGTGATGAATCATTAGATGAGAATGAATAATCGATATTATATCATTCTCACCACAACCATGGTTTGTAATTATTTAGATATTTATCATTGAGTTAATAAAGCCAAAGGAAAATTAACTCAAGGTTAAAAATTAGGTCAAGTATGGTCAAAGATGATAAACATTAACCGTGAGTGAATTATCCTTACATTAACACAAAATGATATATATATATATATATATAATTACTACCATGTGAGTCTTGCGTTGCCACCAAATGTGTATCAACAACCATGATACAATATATGTATGTGTCACGACCCAAATATTTCGACTCGTGACCGGCACTTAACCACGCTACGTCTACAGGCGTAACGCGACTAAGTAAGCCGAACCCAGAAATCAAAACCATATAAAAGTAGCGAGTGTTGAAAACATTTAGTGAAGACATTTAGAGAACCTTAAATAGTTCAATAAGTTCTTCTAAAGTTACGTCATCATTTAAATAATTTTGGCAGCATTTCCTTTGTAAAAGTAACCCCGAAATCGGGTATAAAACAAGATATGAGTGAAAATGAGATGTAATGAAACAAAACATTCCCAAACAGGAGCAATCACGCCCAACGGCGGAAACCATCATCACAAGAGTAATATACGACGCCGTAGCGAAGAATGAGCAATAAGTAAACATCACAGAATAATAAACTGCATATAAAAACAGTCGGCTCCTACGAGCTCGACACCAGAATACAAAATATACATCATCGTCCTCACATTGTATCTAAGTCCAGTACATATATGGTAGATGGAGATTACTAGATACAAAAGGGGTACAATAAAAGTAATCATATACCACAACCCACCTAAAAGCAAAACAGCTCTCACACCAACTGTAGTGGTATCTGTAGCCGAAAGATGCAAAAGGTAGCCTGCCACGACTACTCTGAGGGGCAACCTGCAAATACTGTGGCACAACGGGGGTGAATTGCCAACTCGTGAATAGAGATAACATATAAAGGTAATCGCGAGCTTGGACATACTGCGTTACTCTATCATATGCTAGCAAGTAAGATCTATATGCGATAAGCAGTAGGTGCAATAATCATGCAAATGCTCTGTCAGGTAAAATAACTATAGGATGAGATACATGATAATCAATGCTGAGCATGGGATAAATAACATCTACACGAAATATCAACGTGGAAAGGTAATCGGTGCCTAAAACTGCACCTCAAATCCCAAATAAACTCAGGCGACGGCACTTTCCTTGGCCTTTAAATCCTGTAAATCTCTGAGAATCACGAGTGTCCAACATCGGCACTCAAAATATCATAAAATACTCGTGTCCAGTATCGACACGCAAATCCTCATATATCGGGCTCCGTAAATCCGGAATAGCCCACAGGCTCCGTCTGTGGTATCGGCCCTCGGCCCTGGCAGTACGGATCATCCCGCATCCATCTCTCGACTCTGGTCGGTATCCTCCGGATAACCGCCAGGTCCAACCAATCACCGGTAGGTACTCGCCCGCCTCCAGGCACAATCGGCAAAGTCCATCGATCATCTTGCCGAGGGGAACCATACCGGGTCCACCACGAACCCGAAAACGGATCATCCAACACCTCGAATCGGGTTTCAAGCACACGTCTCAGCACCAAGAAAACGCGTGGTGGACGCACCAAAATATCATATCACGAGGAACCGGTTTTTTTTCAAATAGTGCATCTTTTCTTAAATAATCCCACGGTCCTCAAAACCAGAAATCACATGAAAATCCAACACCAATAAGTAAATCAAATGCGATGTGCTATGTACATCAAGCCATAATATAGGTACAAGGGGAAACCGTTTTTTAAAATAGTTTCAGGTTTTAAAGACATCATGCGGCTCCCAATTTCTATGAAAATCATATCGAATCATATGTGAAATGAACTACAGCAATATAATCATGGCAATTCTACAGTGAGTGTGTCATGGCAATTACTAACGGTGTGTGTGTAACATGCAGATTAGTGCTCGTGCAACATGAACCGTTAGTAATAGTGCGGTGTTCTATCAGTTCTAAGTTTACATACATATAGCAGGGAATGCGGTATGCAACAACAGTATCCATGACAGTCAATGGGGTAAATGCAACATATAGCTATAAGGTCCTATCAGCCCTAACGCATAACGCCATGCGGGCGATATCCCCGTAGATGTTAAATCTACTCACCGAAGTCTCGCGCTAAGTGTAGCCGACGACTTGCTTCCCCTTCATCGCAGCGTCCGACACACTCGCCTGCGAACCTAGAATCACACAATATATCACACATAAGCTTAAATCCACAAAAACGTGATATTAAGGTCAAACTAGAAACCCCCATCGCATACCAAGCGCGCGTGTGCGCGATACACTAAAACGTTTGATTACGCGTCTGAAACTACCCCGACGCGTCGCGATACGCAGAAACCCCAAACCCACACACGTATCACACGTGTCGCGAAGGTTTAAAAATACGACAAACAGGTATTTAGCTCCAGATTTTTCTACAGCAACAATTACATAAAATTATACGTGTCATGAGTCTAAGGGTAGCAGCAGACACCTATAGAGCTAAACCTAACCCAAATCCCTCCCCATCTGGCCGCAAATTGCGGCCAGAACTAATATTTCGGCGGCCATAGTACGGAATTTGGGGGTCGTCTTCTACACATGGGATTAGCACCGCACAACTATACTGCAGTCTTCTTAATTTTAATCTGAACACACTGGGTCGATAGCAGTTTGCAGAAAGCTAGATTTTGCTCAAAAACGATGAATTTGCATCAAATAGGAATCTGGTGGTATTTTAGTGCAATTGGGGGCTAAGCTAGGTTACCATGGCCCTAACAACACTCCATCAACTTACTAAAACCAATTCATACTTCACTTGATCAAGGTTCCCCCTTAATTACCACATATCGCACTAAAACACACCATTAATCACTAATCGAAGCTAAGCTACACTAATTAAGCAAACTAGGAGGTAAGTTCAAGAAGTATACCCCACACTCGACCCTAGGGAGCTGGAGGAAGTAGAAGGAGTAGAGGGAAGGAGCTGCAGTTGAAGTTGTGCTGTTGCTGCTGCTCACTGTTGCTGTTGCTGCTCACTGTTGCTGCTGCTGTGCTTGCTTTTGCTGCTGCTGTGCTTGCTTCTGCTGCTGCTGAGATAGTGGGGGTGTGAGTGTGGGAGTGAGGTTGAGAGAAATGAGCACAAGAATGAGAGGAAATGATAACTTCTAATGTCAACCCCTCCTTTCTCTCTCATCATTAAATGCAAGCATCGGCTTTGCCATGATGCATTCTCTCTCTCTCATTCTCACCAAGTCAACACTCCAAAAGAAATTTCAATTTAAAACGACCAACAATTAACTAAATAGACTTAATTAAAACCCAAAAGACTTAATCCCCATTATTAAACCCACCATGGTTGCTAATCATGGTATAACCTCATTTTAAACCCTAGTTTACATGCACAAGTGTGTGCAGGCCTAGGAAAATTCTAGAAAAATATTTGTTAAATTTGGAAAAAATATTTGAAACTCAATTTGGTAAATTTTTTATTAAAAACACTTTATTTAAATATAATTAGCCACTAAACACATCCTGAGGTGTTACAGTATGTATGTGTCCATGCACATCATCATGTGCATACATGCATGCATACAAAATAGAAAAGGGTTTAATTAAAGAATTAATCTAAAAGTCTTTTGTTAAATCAACACTTGATTTAGCAAACCGGTCATATCACATACGACCCGACCAATAGAAAATGCCCGATTAATATACGGTATCACATAACCGTATTTAATCGGGTCCCCGCGCATATCTCATATGCACACCATATCTTTTCGCCTGAGCCAGGAAACTCCAGTGTGGGACTCTAAGACTCGTCAATACGCCGGCAGTAGGTGATGATCATATCAAACAACTACAAGCCGCAAGCAGTCAGCTAAACGTAACGGCCATCCTGGAATTGAACGATCAGAAGAAAACCACCGAAGCTGTCAAAACTCCCGTCGAGCCAACTGGCAACACTTCCTGTACAGTCCGGTCTCCTCGTCAGATATGTTGCATATCGAGTCTAGGGATGGAATCGCCGACCCCAATAACTCAATAAGTCATGCTGGTGTATGGCTTATAACAGATCGAGAAACTACTGATAATGCTTATCGGTAAATCTCAGCAGCCCTAGCCAGGGACTTCCTATTATAGCCAATCTAGCATAGCACAACAACAACTCCCAATACCGGGAGAGACGAAACCCCTCCTTTCGCTCATCGCCTCCATGTACCTCGAGACTGTACATAAAGACCACCTATTTGCATGACTCAGTAGAGCCGTGGTAGGGTGGAGATCAAAGTACAGCTGGAGAACACACAAGACTCTATGACGATCTTGGGTCTACAGACTAACCTATACCAGTGTCACCTGAGAAATGCTATCCGACGATAGATATAATAGCACCTAGGAGTTCTCGGCGAGTCCGTTCAATGTACCCAGTCTCCACTGTGCACCTGTATACAATCTTTGGTGTCACCTCACCAGATGGATATGGGATCATCCATCGCCCATCATATAGGACAAGAATAGTATACGCTAGTCTTCTCTGGAATATCGATGCCCCGTCTCGATATACCCACGACTAGGAACAGTTAAAGGATATGCTTATAAACTACACATGTCCCACTGGTATGATCCGCATCATAGTTGGAGTAGTCAAGCAAATATCCTAAGGGATTTATCAACATGTACCAGATGAATAATATGCATGATCAAATGAACATGTCAAGATAAAGTAAACCAGATAGAATACTATCATGTCGAGCAAGAAAGTCATCTATATACATATATACTTGTCCAAGCATCCACTATACATATAATGGTCTCTAGGGCATACATATATCTAACAATCTCCTACTTGCACTAAGCCCAGTTATTAGCGTATCTCATACCTAACATCTCAAAAAGTCGCTCATGCTGCGACTGTGGAAAGGCCTTGATGAGTGGATCCGCTGTGTTATTCTTTGTATCTACTCTCCGAATCTCGATCTCGAGGCGATTTACTATCTCCCGGATCAGATGATATCGCCTCAGGATGTGTCTGTACTTCTGATGGGATTTTGGCTCCTTGGCTAACGCCATAGCCCTATTATTATCACAATACAATGGTATTGGATCAACAATGGTGGGAACTACTTCTAGTTCAGCGATGAACATCCTCATCCAGACGGCTTCCTTGGCAGCATCATTTGCAGCAATATACTCAGCTTCCATTGTGGAGTCTGCAACGGTATCCTGTTTGGAACTTTTCCAACTAACTGCCCCTCAATTGAGGGTAAATACAAACCCTGAGATAGATTTGCTGTCATCCTTATCACTTTGGAAGCTGGAATCGGTAAAGGCCTCCATTCGGAGATCTCCATTACCATATACCAAGAACAATTCTTTAGTCCTTCGCAAGTACTTAAGAATGTTATTCACTAGTATCCAATGTTTCTCCCCTGGGTTGGATTGATACCTGCTTACTACAGCTAGTGCATAAGCTACATCAGGGCGTGTACACAACATCACATACATTATAGATCCTACGGCTGAAGCGTAGGGTATAATGCTCATGCGAGCTCTCTCTTCATCAGTCTTCGGACAGAAGTCCTTGGAGAGAGTGATTCCATGACAATCGGGCAAGGCACCATGCTTGGAATCTTCCATACTAAACCTTTTTAGGATGGTGTCAATGTACTTTGATTGGGACAATCCCAATAACCTCTTGGATCTATCTCTATAGATCCTTATGCCCAAAATGCACGAGGCATCACCCAGGTCTTTCATGGAGAACCTTTGTGAGAAGAATATTTTGACCGATTGTAGCATAGGAATATCATTTCCTATCAGGAGAATGTCATCCACGTACAATACGAGGAATGCGACATTACTCCCTACAATCTTCTTATAAATGCATGGTTCACCTATATTTTTGATAAAATCAAACTCTTTGATTGTATCATCAAAACAGATGTTCCATCTTCGTGAGGCCTGCTTTAATCCATAAATGGATTTAAGCAATCTACATGCTTTCCCGCTGCTCCCACTGTCAATGAAGCCCTCTGACTGATCTATATAAACGCATTCTTCTAAATCACCATTTAGAAATGCAGTTTTCACGTCCATCTGCCAGATTTCATAATCATAGTGAGCAGCAATAGCAAGTAGGATCCTAATGGATTTAAGCATTGCCACTGGAGAGAAAGTTTCATCATAGTCCAATTCTTGTCTTTGACGAAAACCTTTCGCTATAAGCCTTGCTTTAAAGGTCTCTACCTATCCATCTACACCAATCTTTCTCTTAAAGATCCATTTGCACCCAACGGGTTTTATCCCAGGAGGTGCAACGTCCAAAGTCCATACTTTGTTGGTGTACATGGACTCCATTTCGGATCTCATGGCTTCCAGCCACTTCACTGAGTCACCACTCATGATAGCTTGCTGAAAACTAGTAGGGTCATCATCATCCATGATGCAATCTTCTCTATCACCATCAATGAGAAACCCGTAGTATCACTCTGGTGGGCAAGAAGTTCTACTAGATCTCCGGATCGGCTGAGGTTCTTGAAGTTCTACTGCAACATCAGTTTCAACCAATTCGTTCTGAGTAATTTATGTCTCTAGAACCTCTTCTAGTTCTACCGCATTACCATCAATACCGTCTGTAAAGATTTCATTTACCAAAAATGTGGCATGCTGAGCAACAAACACCTTTTGTTCCTCCTTGTGGTAGAATAGATATCCATATGAATGTTTTGGATATCCCACAAATTTACATATGACCGATCGTGTCTCGAGTTTGTCTGGATTCTGCTTTTTAACAAAAGCCGGACAACCCCAAATCCTAACTCTTTTAAGAGAAGGTCTCTTTCCACTCCATATCTCATATGGACTGGTAGACACGGTCTTGGTTAGAACCCTATTTAACAGATACATTGCTGTCTCCAATGCATGCCCCCAAAAGGAAAGCGGTAACTTGGCATCACACATCATGGATCGCACCATATCTAATAGGGTACGATTTCTCCGTTCTGACACACCGTTGTGCTGTATTGTGTAAGGAGGAGTGAGCTGAGAGAGAATCCCATTCTCTTTTAAGAAGTCTGAAAATTCTGTACTTAAGTACTCTCCACCTCGATCTGATTGAAGTTTCTTGATGCTCAAGCCTGTTTTTTTTTCTACTTCAAGTTTGTACTTCTTGAATTTCTCGAAAGCTTCGGATTTTTGCTTTATCAAAAACACATGTCCGAATCTTGAGAAATCATCAGTAAAAGTAATGAAGTATGAAAAACCTCCTATAGCATGTGTATACATTGGTCCGCATACATCACTATGTATGAGGCTTAAGAGTTCCACAGCTCTTTCTCCGTGTCCAGTAAAAGGAGTTTTGGTTATTTTCCCTTTGATACAGGTTTGGCAAGTCGCATAAGATTTATATTCAAAAGGTTTTAAATATCCATCTTTATGTAGCTTGTTTAGTCTTGTTTCATTAATATGACCAAGTCTACAATGCCAAAGAAAAGTTTCATCTATATCTGAAAATTTTCTTTTATTAGTATGTTGTATGTTGAAAACTGTGTGTTCATGCAGGACGTAAATACCGTTATTTAGTGTACCATACCCAATCAACTCTTGATTCAAGTTAATGTTCATAACATTATTTTGCAACTCAAAATGATATCCTTCATTGTCCAACAAAGAAACAGATATTATATTACATAGCATACTAGGTACAAAATAACACGGGTTCAAAACCAAAATACAACCCGAAGGCAACCCAAGATGATACTCTCCTACGGATAAAGTATGTACATTGGAACCATTTCCAACCCGCAGAGTATGGTCACCCGTCTTCAAAACTCTACCGTTTCTCAATCCCTGCATACAATTGCAGATGTGAAAACCAAAACCGGTATCTAATACCCAAGATGCAGAGTTAATTGAAAACCAGTTCTCAGTTACAAACACACCTGAAGCGGAAGCATCACTATGCTTGTTCTTGAGATCAGCAAGATACACAGCACAGTTGCGTTTCCAATGTCCCGACTTGTGGCAATAAAAACATTCTCCTTTTCCACTTCCCGCGGCCCCAGATATTTCTTCCCCCTTCGCCTTTTTAACTCCACCTTTTGGTTTGATAGACTTCTTCTTCTTCTTTCTCTTGGCCTTAGCTTTTGGGACTGAAGAGGAAGATGGCCCAGCAAGCAGAGCGGGAGTCCTTGTTTTTAACGTGCACTCTGCACTTCTCAACATATTGAGAAGTTCAGACAATGATTTCTCCAAATCGTTCATATTGAAATTCATTATGAACGGAGCAAAGGTGGGGGGGAGGAAGGGGGAGACTGCAGAACAATATCTGTATGCTGCTCATTATCCATGGTCCATCCCTGTTGATCAAGTTCTTCTATAAGACCAATCATCTTCAAAACATGGTCTCCTACTGATGCACCAGGGGCCATTCGCATCTGAAACAACTTTCGAGATGCCTCGTATCTCAAAGTACGAGATTGCTCTTCATACAAATCCTTTGTGTGAAGAAAGATGGATTGCACATCCATCTTCTCGTGTTGTTTCTGATGGACATTGTCCATAGAAGCAAGCGCGAGGCACTTGGCCGTGTTGCAGTCAATATCCCAAGTTTTTTGGATCTCCCTATCCAAGACAGATGATTCAGGTCCTGGGACGGGTGGGGCTTTGGTAGTGAGGACATATGATACTTTATCATATGTCACTGCAATGTTCAAGTTCCTCAACCATTCTTTATAATTCGGTCCTGTCAATTTATTTTTCTCTAGTAGAAGCTTAAGTCCCGTCATCGGTATCTGCCAATAGGAGAGAGAAAAGAATACACTCTGCGAAATGCTCTTGCAAAGAATTAGATTAGTTATTATCTTATCTAATCGATGTCTCCCACTGCTTTTATCAAATTTTCTTCTAAAACCTGAAAAGAAAACTAGCCAGGATTAATTACATTCTACAGTTTCGCTAACCGGTCAGCCAGGACAGTGTCGGTACATTGAGGGCGGTTCCCTGTGCTTTCGCACGGACCTAATTAAAATAAACCTCGTTTTCCCAGAGGTCAAACCCCGTTAACACCTTTCTAGACACCTACTGGATTAGCTAATTGTAAAGTGCAAAACTCTCCTAGAAGTAACACTTACTCACAGTGGGATCGGGATCCAACTATCATATAGATGGTATGCAATCTCATTGCAAATTTCAACTCTTGAAACTGCCGATATGGTTTTTAACCCTAGTTACTTATGACCTTGGCTATGGTCAACATATCATAAGTACTAGTCAAGTTCTACCCGTCATTTCGAGATTAACTAGACCCACCCATATGACCCTTGACTATGATCAACATAATCACATGAATGTCCTAACTGATCGCATCATATGCTTTGTAGGAAGACATCACTTAGCTACCGTACACTACGCCTTGACTATGATCAAAATACGCAGCACGAATACTAAGTACTCTACTTCCTAAAATGACGGAGGGTTGCGGATGGTTTTTATGAAAACCTTTAACGTTTTGAACTTGATCTCGTTGTAGAATCAAAACAGTTTAGAAAAGGAGTGGCTTAAGCTCCGCACCTTTTGAAACTTGCATTTTTCATAAAAGGGCCGAGTGGGTTTCAAATCTGATTCTACGGCATCTTTTAGGTTTCTTTTACTTAACATTAATCTCATTAATGCAATCCCATCATTTAAGTTCCTAAGCCATCATAGAAAAGAAACGAAAATAGAACGTATACTTATACCATCCGCATTCGCCACAGTGTCCCGTTATGCACCGTTTGGTTACTTAACTAACGACATAGCGGGGCGGGACTAGCGTGGGTGTAAAATATAAGCAACATTTATTATGTATCATATATATTATATATCATATATAATAATAATCCTTTCATCTCAGATACTAAGTAATCATATTACAGAATATCAACAGCAGCAGAAGCACATATGAAAATAAAAAAGGATATTTAGGAGGTCCGTATTTTGTATTCAGCCAGCAATAGAAAATACGGATTTGTCACGTCCCGAAAAGTACGGAACATGACCGGCACTAAAATTACGAAACGTCTCGAGGCGTACGTAATCTAAGTAAGCCAAAACCCAGAAATCAAAACCAAAGAAACAAAAGAGTGAAGGAAAAACCAATTCAAAGCAAGTAGTTTTAACAACATAGGCCGAAATATGTATTTTTAAAATCTCAAGTATTTTCTGAAAATTTCGGCAGAGTCTCCTTTGTAAATACTGTCCCCAAATAGGATACAACATGAATAGTATACGAAATAAATAAAAAGACATCCCCAAGCGGGAGCTAGCTCTTCGTCAATTGACGGTCACAACCACGCAAGCAATATAATATACAACGCCGAAAGGCGAGGATCAAAACTCAAAAGAAAACCCAAAATCAGCATGAAAACCATAATGATACAACGCGTGACTCTAAGGTCGAAATAATAACAAGTCTGGTCTTTAACTCTCTCAAATATACAATCTGGTTGATGGAGTTTCTAGATACAACTGAAATAATAAATAAACAATGGTGGTCCTGATGCAAAGAACCCACCTGTCAAAGCAATCACCCGAAAGGAACAATGTGCCAGCAAAGCCGCAACGAAACCTGCACGGCAAACCTGCAAGGAACTGTGGCACAACGGGGGTGAGTTTGTAACTCATGAGTAGAAAACATCTACGAGTAGAAATCGCATGCATAACGCTATCCTAGGTCATATCGAGTAATATTCTCAAATAATATCCTGATCCATCTACATACAAGTGCAATACTACGTCCTCGTGTCAGTGCCTCAGATAGCAACATATCAGATATATATGATGTATGAGTGCATTACGAATGGAAACAAAATATATTATGAGTGAGACAACTATTTTCTTTAATCAATGAGATTTCTATATATATATCAATCAACTATCATCAATGAATTCGATAGAGAAATCAGTGTCAAGCATCGACACAAAACATAAGTCTCAGTATCTCAATATCTCAAATCTCAAATCTCAAGTATCAATATCTCAGGCATCCGTATCATCTCCGGGATCAGCCCACGGGCTCCGGCAGAACGGATCAGCCTATAACCATCTCATGACTCCGGCCGGTATCCTCTGGATAACCGACGAGTTCAAATAATATCACCGGTAAGTAGTGCTCCCCTGCCAGGCTCATCGAATACAACTCGAGCTTCTTGCTTCGGGGTACCATACCGGGCCGACCATATACCCGAGATGGTTCATCCAACACCTCGAATCGGGTTTCCAAATCCAACAACAATCATGAAAACTCATGGTGGACGACTCATACATCACGAGAAAACCACAATTTGCATTTTGAAATGATGATACTAAGCTTTTTTAAATTCTTGTGGTTTTCCCCCAAATCCAGAAATCTCTTGTAAATCCGAAATCATCAAAATCATGATACCAATAAACAGTGAATATCGGCATAAATCTCCATAATACTGTATAACCAAAGAATATATGAATGCACCTAATATCATGGAATGAATGCAATAATTAAACTAGCATAAGGAAGCTATAAGATATTGCGATTATCAATTATCAAGCTTTGTCAATGAAAAGGTATTTTCTAAAGTGTACGTGACATGGCAATTACCGATAATGATGTGTGTGAGCCGGCAAGTAAGTGTATGTGGAATATATGCATCATTGGTAATGGTGCGGGTGTCCTGACAGCATGGTTCATAATCACTATGTGCACAATAAACATGCAATGAGACGATAACAACATGATAAATGGCAATGAATAGAAATTGCAACAATAATATGCGGAACATGAATGATAACGTAACAATAATAATCTACATCGCTACACCTGTGTTATACTGTTTTGCCGTTTGAAATAGTACGAATTGTGGTGTTTTGAAAATAAGGCTATGGTGTTTTTAAGAAAAGGTACGTCTTTTAAAATATCCATAGTATCCCTTGACATGTCTTTAAAATCCTCACGATTCGTTAGTTTTGGAAATATGTATTACTTGGGTCCAGTCTAACATCTACTAGGTAAATTACAGGTCTAACTAACAACCAATCGAAAGGGGTATGGAAACCACCTAAATCTTAGTCGATTTATATATATACATGTATAATAGTCGGTGATCCTGCCTCAATAGTATCCCATACGATATCCTACATTGTAGGGTTCCTAGGCACGCTAATGAAGTCTCACAAGGCATCAACCATGCCAATTTTAAATTTTATGAGTGCCGAGAAACCCTAATACGGATCGTCGACTAGAATTTTAGGCGAAAAACGAAACTAGTTAACATCTTAACTAAAGGAGAGAGGCTACAACCTTTGTAGATCCGTTTCTCCACTTTCTTAGCTCCATGTAGGTGTCCTCTCGCTGTCCATCTCGAATCCCGGACTCAATCGTCGGCTTCATCGTAGAAATGGACGGGCTAGGTCGTCGGCTTCGTGCCGAAGATGATCTACGTCGAGGCATCATAAGTTCAAGCTCCAACTTCACCAAGTTGTGAAACTTGTGAAGAAAACACCCTGTACTTCTTGTCAAGAGGTAGAGGGTGAAGAAATAAGAGGTGGGTTCACTTTAGAATTGGATTTCTTTCACTTTTGCTCAAGTTGCCATTGTTGGTAGCAAGCTTTTCTTCATGAAGATGAAGAAGAAGAAGAAGCTAGTATATGATAAGTGTTAATTGAAAATGGAAAAGAAAATGAATACTTATCATATACTAACTATGGTAGAGTGTAGAGAATAGACCATGGTTACTTGGAAGGGTTAGGGTTAAGCATGAAAACAAGAATGGTTACAAAGTCAAAGCTTCATGAAGCTTCAACTAGAAACAAAGAAAGCCACCATTCTCTTCAAAATCCTTTCCAAATAAATAAATAAATGAATAAGCAAAACCCTAATCATCAACTTAACCATGGTTTAATTCTATACACTTAACCAAATAAGAATGTATCATCAAACATGATACAATCATGTGCACAAAAGTACATCACATATACAACTTGCACATCCAAGTGAGAAAATCCATTTAAAGTGAACCAATACTAGTTAAGGCAAAGTAATATATCAAATATATAATTATACATTAAAACATTAAATCAACACTTGATTCAATGATCCGGTCATGTCGCACATAACCGACTAGTATCCAATGTATCGACTTATCGAATCAATCTCCGATTCGATAACTAGGTTATATCGCATACAACCAATCGAAACATTCATCGCGAGAATGAAATGCGGTATCACATACACGCATTATTCTCGGTCCCGCACATATCTCATATGCGCTCCTATTTCGTTTCGCTTGAGCCAGGAAACCTCTGTGTAGGACTCTAAAGACTCGTCAATACGCCGGCAGCAGATGATGATCATATCAATCACCCACAATCCGCAAGTGGTCTGCTAAACGTAACGGCCACCCGGGTATTGAGCGATCAGAAGGTCGACGAGCTAGCCCGCTCATACTCCTGTGAATCCAACCAGTAACTCTTACTGTACAGTCCGGTCTGTTCATCTGATATGTCGCATATCAAGTCTGGGGGTGGTAAACGTCAGACCCCAATAACCGATAAGTCGTGCCGATATGAGGCTCATAACGGGTCGAGAAACTACTGGTAACACTTACCAGCAGATCTCTGATCAGCCCTGGCTAGGGACTTCCCTGTTACGGCCAATCGAGCACAGCGCAACATCAACCCCCAATACCGGGAGAGACGAAACCCCTCCTATCGCTCCTTGCCTCCATATGACTCGGGACTGTACCCAAAGACCACCGTTTTGCATGCCCTCATGGACGTGGTAAGGTGGAGATCAATGCACAGTGGGAATCACACAAGACTCTATGAAGATCTCGGGTCTACAGACTAACCTGTACAAGTATCACTTGAGAACTGCTATCTGACGTGAGGTATAATACCATCTGGGAGTTCTCGGCGAGTCCGTCCAGTGTACCCAGTCACCACTGAGCACCCGTACACCATCTCTGATGTCAAACACCAATGGATATGGGATCATCCATCGCCCATCTCATGGGTCGAGAAGCGTATACGCTAGTCTATACTGGTATATCGATGCCCCGTCTCGATACACCCACGACTAGGGACCTTGAAGGATGTACTTATGGACTACCATGTCCCCACTAGTATGATCTGCATCATAGTCCAGGCAGTCAAGTATACATCCTAAGGGCTTTATCAACATGTAACTATAAGACAGTTTAAAGAGACAAGTGTACATGTTAAGATAAAGAGCAACCAGATAGCATACTATCATATCGAGCAAGAAAGTCATCTCTATATATGTCCAAGCATCCAATATAATATACATCATCTGTACAATACTGGCCTCTAGGGCATACATACAACTAACATATTTAATATGACATCCTCGAGTCAAGAGTGCGGATCTATCATCAATATATAGCTCGTACGGTAAATCCATCGTACGGCCTTCGAAATCTGGGTACGGGTCAAATATCACATTTATCTCATTATTCGTCTGGTATCCTTTCCATCATTTATCATGATCTGGGGGTATTGATCTAAGTCTAGTACAATACTGATACAATCTATGTAATGCATGCGTGTGTATGAAAACACCACGCCTAAAGAACCCGCTAAAACATCATGTCGTATCTCAAATACGAACCCTGTCATATCACCGATCTCACGGTCTCAAGCCCAATCTCATCTACTCATCTCCAATTCCACGTACTATCCTCAAAATCCATCTATATGTATACGTATATATATATATATATATATATATATATATACACATATTCCCATATACGCACAAGTACTAAAATGCATGCAAGTGTGTGGGGGTGCGTGTTTGCAAATCCTTACTCTAGGGTTTCGTGACTAAGAAATCCGCTAAAGTCCTTTCTTCAATTCTTACTAACCCTAAACCTATAAGCTCCTAAGGATTCTCTTACTAAATGTTCATATCTCATAATAACATATAAAATTATATCATTACCACATCATCTCATTCCTCATAACTTTGCGGGGGTGCTATACGCCATCCACCCGACTTCCCCCGTAGATATAAATCTACACACCTGATCTTCACTCGCCGGTGCCGACGTCGCCACGCGCTTGCTTGCCGTCTCGAAGTCCAATGGGGATACCTACATGTCACAACGTATCATATCGCATAAAAACCCAATTCGAAATCAAAATGGCATACGAAAACCAAATCGGCACGCGTATCACGCATAGGTCAAAACCTATCGCCTACACATGCAAGAATAGCCAAACCAACCCTCGATGTCGATATACAAATATAAAACCATCGAGAAAAACCCAAACACACCCATTTTCACATTCACAACCACTAATTGTAATATGAAATAGGTTGAAATTCACAAAAACCTCAAACTCGCTTTAAAAGCCATTTTTCCGAAAATCTGGCAAGCAAAATTAACCGTTTTAGTACAAAACTCGATATTTAAACAAGTCTAGCAGCCACAATATCCATTAAATATCATAACTAAGTTATATAAACCATTTCAATAATTTATTCTCATCAATTTGTATTAAATCCAAAATTCTAGTTTGCAAAAACATCCAATTTTAACACTTTTAAAGCAAAATTCATAATTCAACAATTAAGCTTGGTTTTGCATGAACTAAAGTAGTAAACTGTAATTTAAAATGTTAATAATTCCTTGAATACCCTAATTAGATTTTTAATCTCACATTTGCAACTAAATGCTAAAACCTAGTTTGCTTAAAAAAATTAATTTGGATGTTTTAATGTTACAATTAGCAATAAGCAACAAGATTACATTTTACATAACATTGGCATGATAACAAACTCATTAAAACCACAATCTAATGATAAAAACCCTAATTTGATCACAACCCATTCTCTTGAAATTCTCATTTTGCAATTAAGGTTATAACATCTAATTAAAACTAATTTCAATCAAACAATTAACATGTAACAATTTTGGATGAGGCTTATACCTCATGATCAAGAGATCAAACATGAAAAATTTAGCCTCCAAAGATGGTCTTTTGCTCCCAAATCCATACTAGAATGGCCAATGAGAAATAGGTAGGGATTTAATTGAAGAATTATTGAGGTTTTTGAGTCGATTTGATGGATTTTTGAAGACTTTTTTATGCAAAAAGAAGTGGGGGATTTGGTAGGGCTGCTACTGCAGCAGGGATGGGGAGGGCTCGGGAATGATGAGGTGAGGGGGAGAGAGAAAATGTGAGGGGTGTGGTGTAGGTGGAAACTCCCAAAGTCAACAAAGTCCATTACTCATTCTTTATTGTTTTCATTTTCTATTCTTTTCTTCCCAAATCTTTAAGTGGGGAAAACAAATGGGAGTGGGGCAGCCCATGGCCGGCCAAGCCCATGTGGTGGGGGGTGAGAGGGTGTGGATGAGTGCAGGTGAGGAAAGAAAATGATAAGTATTATACCCCAATTTCTATTTACACTAATTTCACGATTTAAGCCTTTTTCTTCGATATTTTCTAACACCGTTTGACAGTTCCATTTCAATTCAAAAACAATATTTTACTTATTAGTTTAGTGTGTCATGATGCACAAAAATTGTATTAACCCATTCCAATTTGTAATTTTCCCTAATTAAATGTATTAGTGACGGCTTAAAATAATATTAAAATAATTAATTTTTGAAATTTTTTCAATAAATTAGAAATTTTACAAATGGCTCAATAAACACCAAATACTGGCAATTAGATAGGTAGAATATGTATGTTTAATTTTATATTAAAAGATATTTATATCCTGTTTTTACGGAAAACACCCGTTATTTTACCGATTAACCCAAATTTCACTTGAACGGTTTTCAAAACGTTACAATCTTCCCCCCTTAAAGAAATTCGGTCCCCAAATTTAAATTAAAACTCCCCCAAATACTAAAACATTTTAGCAAAACCATTAAGTCGTCGGGGCTCCAAAATCATAAATACATAAAACACATCGTAACGCAATGCATGCGCATGAAAAACAGATATATAAACCAAAATCAAAACACCATCAAGCATCCCGCAATCATCGGAGTTATTGTGAAGACACCAATGTCAAGATCCAAAACGAAAATCAATATGATATACATCAAAACTATACCTGTAAAGGTCAGAACTATACAGGTAAACATCGTTAAAACAGCTGGAAGAAATGCATGCCCAACCTTTTCCAAATTGCTGTGCGATGTGTGTATCACTGCACAGTGGCGGACGTCTATTGTGAGAAAATAACTATATATATATATATATATATCCTTTGTTTAACATGTACGTCCCGCAGTTTTGAAAACAATTTAGAAGGTTTTTCCTTTTAAACAGTTTTGTGTCATCACGGACACGTAAGTAAATACTGAGACTATAGCTCCTCTTTGGAAATCCCTTCGATAACTATCAATGCATGCAAAAATATGCTCATGTACTGTCCTCTGAGTAGTCCTGCTCAGTACTAAAACAAATAGTAAGTATAAAAAATATACTACTCCAAAAGAAATCAATCCCCAAAGGTGCATATGAATTCCACGTGCGTCTGGTGCGCACGGAAATCGAAACCCATGAATATGCCATACATGTGCACGGAAACAAAATATAAGTGCAACGGGTGTGCACGAAACACCTGTCGAAGGCAGCGGATGTGCCTGACAGCAAAACTAGGTGCATTTGACATGCACGAAGAATCTCGATTTAGTGCATCTAGTGTGCACCTAAATCGCATCAAGCGCCTTAAGTATGCGCAAAATCCAAATCAAGTGCATAATGTGCACGAAAACAAATATCGAATATCACAATCGAAATCGACGGTATACAACATATTTCAACCAAAATCCAAATCAGGTATACCATGGTATATAACCTCATAACCCTGTAGATCAACGTGCACAAAAGCAAATCAAAATACTAAAAGTGCATGAAAACTATGCCGAACGCATAAGTCAAATCATATGCATGCCTTAGGTATGAAATAAAATATCATGAAACTCGGTCATCAAAACTCAATCATGAAATAAATCATCCAAAAATACTGAAATCCAAAGTGACGGATACGAGATAGTCAATCACAAAATCACAAATCATAATTGCTGTCATCGATATGTCCGTCCTTCAAGGTCAAGAAGATGTCGGTGCATCAAATGCTAGCAGAGCAAGATATCTACTTGCCTTCTGATCATGGCCTGTCGCCTAGTGCCCTTAGGCTGTCGTCTCTCACTGCAGATTGCTAAGTACATAGCTCCTCGGCACAACGGTCCAATATAGAAACGATAACGGATGTAGTCCGCTCTGACACATCCTTTATAGATCTCTGGCCAACTATCATGGTCACTCATAACATGTCTCGTTGACGATTCCGAACTCTGGCTTACTGGGTGTGCATCATATGACCGCACCTGGGTCCAGGACTTCTCGTTTAGTATTTCCAAAAAGGTCTTGTCGGGGTCATTCCCAAATCTCGTTCCTGCCGAACTGCCCGGAAGTTATCATCTCTTACTAAATATATATCTGGTTCCGGAACGGCTACATACTCATCAAGACTCTTTCTGGAAGATATATTCATATACAACACCTCTGCATGCGCATCATATCTCTGATGTCGGCGGAGTGGAATGTCATCTCATCAAGATCTCGTACGAACCTCTTACTCTACTTTTCTCTAATATCGACTGCTTCGGACTCGTCTCTTCATGCCTGCATGGACGGTGCTCCAACGGCTATACTCGTATCTGGAGTCTTCCAAGCAATGCATCTCATCACCTGATATCCGAATGAAGTCGAATCATCCGACCGATTTGTCAAAACCTCATAATCCCCCAAGAGCTCAACATCTTCGGTACATGTTAATAGTATCGAATATATGCCACAGCATCTATGTGTAAGTCCATGTCACGCACCCCACGAACTTGCGGGGAGGCGGAATATATGAAAAACGATTATCAAAGCTTCGTAACACGGACTTGAGCGCATGAATCATGTCCAAACCGTTACTAGCAAACTACGAGAGGTTTAACTACTCGTATTCGAAGTTATACCTCACGTTACTTTTCCTTCGGGTCTTCATCGTTGTCCCCCACTCCTCGTAGGCTCCTTGGAACATCGGCACCTCAACGGCCTCCTCGAGTCAAAGACGATCCACCCGAGAGCTCCTACGCCAAGCTTGATCTCTAAGTTGAGATAACTAGGTTGCTCAAAGTGCAAATCTATGCTACCTAGGGGATATAGAGTGAGATTATGGATGTATTAGTCTAGTTAACCCTTGATCTCAACACATGAGAGGTTAGGGTTAGGGTTTCAAGAATGAGAGAGCTTGAGGAGAGAGAAGGTGATGATTAGAATGAATATGAATAATGAGCTCATTAGAATATATCAACCATAACAATTTATCAAATAAATAATATAAGTGATTAATCATCATGGTTGATGCATTCACCTTGTGTGATTCATCACATGAGTCATAAGCTCAAAAAATGAATCATTAACTCTAAGGATGAATCACACAAATGAGTCATTAAGCAATAAATGCTTATTCCACCTTAACCCCTAAGTCACCATGCTTCTAGAAGCTTCCCGGAAAATTACGAGAACGCCCCTCCAATCCGTGAAAACACGGAAAAACTTTAGACTGTATAAATCCAATAACCTGATACTAGAATCTGGCTTAAACCAAAGCCGACTTGTAAAAACTGTCCGAACATCGTACTTGCGTTTAAACACGTATGCGTCCAAACCCTTGTCGTAAAACCATACGACCTCTATATCGTTTCTCCTGGAGCAGGGAAACTCTCTGTGTGGGACTCTAAAGACTCGACACTACGCTGGTAGTGGGTTTAACCACAGAACGCAAGCGCCATTAGCTGTACGTAATGGTCCCCAGGTAGATGTCGATAAGAAGGCCGATGAGGAAACCCATCCGAACTCCTACTGAGCCTGATGTGACAATCTCCGTACATTCCGGTCTGTTCGTCTAAGACTATCGCATATCGAGCCTAGGGGGCGGCAAGCGTCAGTCCCCTAATATCGGTATAAGTCGTGTCGGAGCGTAGCCCATTACACCCTGAGAAACTACTGGAACCTACCAGTAAATCTTGCTTGCCCTGGCCAGGGACTTTGCGTAATGGCTCTCTGACACGGCGCGATATGAACTCCCAATACCGGGAGAGACGAATCCTTTCTAACCGCCACTGCCTCCAAGTGCTCGGGACAGCACCCAACTGCTACCTGTTTGCACGACTCCTTTGAGCCGTGGTAGGGTAGCAATCTAAGAACAGTGGGACACACTCGAGGCGAAGTAACAGTGTCAAGTCTGCGGACTATGTTGTACTCATGTCACCTTGGAACTGTTAACTGACGATTGGTATAATACCAACCAACAGTTCCCATGCGAGTCCTGTCCGGTGTACCCGTAACCTAATGAGCACCTGTATACTATCTCCAGTATGACGTACTGATGGCTGTAGGACAGACCATCTCCCAAACTGGGATGAGAAGCGTACACACAAGCCTACTCTGGAGTATCGGTGCCCAGTCTCGATAATCCTACGACTAGGGACAAGTATAGGATGTTGTTTATAGACTACCCAGCTCCCACTAGTGTGACTGCCATCATAACGCTGGTAATCAATCTAAGATCCTATGAGCTCTACTAATATGTATAAGTGATACGTTACAAGAAACATATGCACATATTAAAGTAGACACAAACCAAGTAGCATACTACCATTTTTAGCAAGACTGTATACACAACTGTGAATATCCCAAGCTTCCATTAAGTAATATACATACAAGTATGATACAATAATGGCCCCTAGGGCATATACACTAACAATCTCCCACTTTCACTAGGGCCATGAGCTGGCATATCGTAGACCTATCATCTCGAATAGCCTCTCAAACTGCGTCTGAGGAATGGCCTTTGAGAATGGATCAGCAATGTTATTCTCCGTCTCTACTCTTTTCACCTCGATCTCCCGGCGATCTACGATCTCCCTGATCAGGTGATACCGCCTTAAGATGTGTCTGGACATCTGATGGGACCTGGGTTCCTTCGCTAAAGCTATAGCGCCGTTGTTGTCACAATACAGAGGTATTGGATCAACACTGGTAGGAACCACCTGAAGTTCTTTGAGGAACTTCTTCATCCAGACAGCTTCTTTTGCGGCATCGCAAGCAGCTATGTACTCCGCTTCCATTGTTGAGTCAGCAACGGTCTCCTGCTTGGAACTCTTCCAACAGACCGCCCCTCCATTGAGGGTAAAGACATAACCCGACATGGATTTGGAGTCATCCTTGTCACTGTGGAACCCGGAGTCGGCAAAGGCCTCCATCTGGAGGTCTTTTCCGCCATACACCAAGAACATCTCCTTAGTCCTCCTCAGGTACTTGAGAATGTTCTTTACTGCTATTCAGTGCTTCTCCCCTGGGTTTGCCTGATACCGGCTTACAACGCTTAATGCGTATGCTACATCTGGTCTGGTACATAACATCACATACATTATAGAGCCTACCGCAGAAGCGTAGGGTATAATCGACATGCGATCCTTTTCCAAATCAGTCTTGGGAGACATCTCTTTGGAGAGGGTGATTCCGTGACAAGCCGGTAGGTTCCCGCGCTTAGAATCATCCATACTGAATCTCTTCACTACGGTGTCTATGTACCTGGACTGTGAAAGTGCCAACATCCATTTTGATCTATCACGATAGATCCGGATCCCTAGAATGTAGGTGGCATCACCCATGTCTTTCATGGAGAATTTCTGTGATAAGAATATTTTGACTGACTGTAACATAGGAATACCATTTCCTATTAGGAGAATGTCATCCACGTACAAGACGAGGAAGACTACAGCTCTCCCTACAATCTTACTGTATATGCATGGTTCATCTGGATTTTTGATAAAGTCGAATTCTTTGACAGCATCATCAAAACAGATGTTCCAGCTCCGCGATGCCTGCTTAAGTCCATAAATGGACTGAAGCAACTTGCATATTTTACCGTTGCTCCCACTCTGAATGAATCCCTCTGGCTGATCCATATAGACGCTCTCTTCTAAATTACCATTTAGAAAGGCCATCTTTACGTCCATCTGCCAGATTTCATAATCCTGGAAGGCAGCAATAGCAAGAAGGACCCGAATGGATTTAAGCATAGCCACCGGAGAAAAGGTTTCGTCATAGTCCAAACTAGGTCTTTGACGGAAACCCTTTGCAACAAGTCTAGCCTTGTAGGTTTCAACCTGTCTATCTACACCAATCTTCTTTTTGAAGATCCATTTGCATCCTACGGGTTTTACCCCATCTGGAGCAATGTACAAAGTCCATACTTCGTTAGTGTACATGCACTCCATTTCGGTCCGCATTGCATCTAGCCATTTTACCGAGTCGCCGCTCTGAATGGCTTGCTGGAAGCTAGTTGGTTCATCATAGTCAATAGTGCAATCCTCTCTATCCCCGTCTATGAGAAAACCGTAGTATCTCTCGGGCGGATGAGACAACCTACTACTCCTACGGAGTGCGCTGGGATGTCCTGTTCTTCTTGAACTTCTGGTTCTACCAAACTTTCAGTAGTAGTTTGTGGTTCTGGTATTTCTTCCAGTTCTATTTCGCTCCCACTTGTTTCCATTTCTAAAAATTCTGTTTCCAAGAAGTGGGGATGCTGAGAAACAAAAATCTTTTGTTCCTCTACGTAATAGAAAAGATATCCCATGGAGTTCTTTGGGTATCCCACAAACTTACACTGTACTGAGCGTGCCTCGAGCTTGTCCGTATGCTGCTTCTTTACAAAAGCTGGACATCCTCATGTCTTAAGATACTTAAGACAGGGTTTCTTCCCACTCCACATCTGATATGGTGTGGTAGGCACAGTCTTGGTTGGAACCTTGATCAAAAGATATGCAGCTGTTTCTAGCGCATAACCCCAGAAAGATCGCGGCAACTCAGCCTTACTCATCATGGAACGAACCATATCCAATAGGGTTCGATTCCTCCTTTCTGATACACCGTTGTGTTGTGGTGTTTATGGAGGAGTAAGCTGAGAGATAATTCCATTCTCTTTTAAGTAACCCAGGAACTCGGCACTTAAGTATTCACCACCTCGATCAGATCTCAGTGTCTTTATACTCTTGCCTGTTTGGTTTTCCACTTCATTCTTGTATTCCTGGAATTTTTCAAAGGCTTCGGATTTATGCTTAATTAAGAAGACATATCCATACCTAGAGAAATCATCCGTAAAAGTAATGATGTAGGAATAACCACCTCTCGCATGTGTAGACACTGGACCGCATACGTCATTGTGTATGAGTCTCAAGAGCTCGCTTGCTCTTACTCCGTGTCCAGTGAACGGAGTCTTTGTCATCTTTCCTTTGAGACAGGATTGACAAGTTGCATATGTTTGATATTCGAACGGATCCAAATATCCTTCTTTATGTAACTTAGTCAACCTTCTCTCATTGATGTGACCTAGTCTACAATGCCATAAGAAAGCCTGATTTAATTCCGGAGACTTTCTTTTAAGTGTGTTCTGGATGTTGAAAACATGAGCTTGACTTAATACGTATATGCCGTTATCTAATGTACCAGACCTAATCAGAACTTTATTTAGGTGGATGTGTACTACATCACTTACGAATGTAAAATCATATCCCTCTCTCGAAAGTGAGGATACTTATATGATATTACAAGTCATACTAGGTACATACAGACAGTTACGTAGAATCAATATCTGCCCACTTGTCAAACCTTGGCGATATTCTCCCACGGATTCAGCGTTCACGCTCATTCTGTTTGCAACTCTGAGAGACCAATCACCTACCTTTATAACCTTACGGTTTCTCAAAGCATGTAATGAATTACAAATATGAGATCCTGCTCCGGTATCAAGTACCCAGGAAGTAGAGTTAATTGATAAATAGTTCTCAATTACTAACATACTTGAGGCTGAAGCCACAACATGCTCCATATCCTGGCTACTGGCTTCTAAAGCCCTGCAATCTTTCTGCCTATGCCCAATCCCATAACAATAGGAACATCCCTCTTTTTCTATATCCATTACAGAAACTTTTTCCCTTATCTTTCCTTCCACTTCCCTGGTTTCCTTCAGGGTAGAAGGTAGAGACTGTAGAATCAAGTCAGTATCTGACTCGTTCTCCAACGTGGTCTTTAGGTCCTTGAGCTGATCAATATAGCTAGTCATTGTAAGGACGTTGTCCCCTACAAATGACCCGACGGCCAACCTCGCTTGAATTAATTCGGTCGAGGTCTCATATCTTGTGATATGAGATTGCTCTCCATATAAATCTTTGTTATGGAGAAAGATGGAAACTGAGTCCATCTTCTCGTGCTGCTTCTGGTATACACCATCAACTGAAGCTAACACGAGGCACTTGGCTTTCGCTATATCTTTTTCCCTTGTCTGGCGGATATCCATATCCATGACGGTCGAAACTGGACCTGGGACGGCGGGATCTTGAGTAGTAATAGGGTGGTCCAGCTTGTCATAGGCAATGGACATCTGGACAGACCTTTGCCAGTCATATAAGTCAGATTCAGTCAATTTGTTATCTAGATGTAACCTATGTGTGGTCACAAGGTCGCTGCAATGAGAGAAAGAGAAGAAAACATTTTAGCATGATGCTCTTACAAGTTTAGATTGGTTTTTAGTTTATCTAAACTGGATGGCTCCAACTGTTTCTCGAATCCTTCCTCAAACCATAAAAGAAGAATTAGCCAGGACTATTCTCACCGTACAATACTTGCTTAACCGTTCAGCCAGGTCAGTGTCGATACTTCGAGGGAGGTTTTCCAACGCTTTCGTGAAGTTCCTTAATTAAAGAACCTCTTTTCTCTGTGGGCGTAACCCCAATGACACCTTTCTAGCCACCTACTTGGTTTATAGTATTGATCGTTAAGTGACGAATCTCTTGATAAGTAGTATATACTCACAGTAGGATCGGGATCCAAAATATCATCGTATGATAATGTTGATGGTATCCTACCAACATTCATCAAACTCCAAAATGGTATACATCTCTCTGCAAATTTCAGTTTCTTTAGAAATTCCCAATGTGGATTTTTGCCCCATGCTCTTATGACCTTGATGAAGATCAACAAATCATAAGTCACTTGTCAAGTTCTACCCGTCATTATCCTGGTTAATTTGAACCCACCCGTACATACCCTTTGTAAGTCCACGTTGCGACCCCCGGTTCTTACGGGGAGGCGGAAACGGTATAAAATCAAAATTTTATCGCAAGAGGCAACATGGACTAAACTTATGGTCGGGATCGTTACCTAAACTAAAACTAGCAAACTAAGCTAAAGATATTTAGCTACTCGGATGAAGATGGTTATACCTAAACTTGAACTCCTTCTCTTCAAGCTCCGGTGGTGGTCCGATGTCTCCTTCTCGTCGTCTCCGTACGCCGAAGATAGATCCACTTGAAAGCTCCAACCTTTAGCTCCTTCTTCGGTCTTTGAAGAAACTAGTTCACTTGGTTTGCCAAACCTAGTGAACTAGAATGAGTAGAGAGGAAATAGAATGGGATTTTATCTATGGTTCTTGATTCTCAACTCATGAGACAAGAGAACCATAGATCAAGAGAGGGAGCAAGAGGTAGAGGGTGAGAGCAAGGGGAGAGCTCAAGAACAAGAGAGAGAATGAGCAAGAAAGAATGAGGCTCTCTTTTCTCTCTCACCCTCTCATAATCCAAAGTGATCATAACTCATCATATCAAAAAAGTCTTTTGGTGATGGTTAGAAGCAACCATAAGGTTATCATATCATGCACTCATTTTACTCAAAAAGCAAGCAAGAAAAAAAGTCTTTGGCATGAAATGATAACCATGGTTATCATGATGGTCAACTAGTCAAGCCTAGTCAACCGGTCAACAAGTCAACAAAAGTCAACAAGTCACCAAAGTCAACAAGTCAACAAAAGTCAACAAGTCAACAACCATATCACCATAATACTTAATTAATATAATAGTTAATCACATATCATATTCTCATTAGGGTTGAGCAAAAAGTCAAAAGTCAACGGTCAACTGTCAACAACCCTAATGAGAATCCACTGCCTCTGCCTCCCTGTCAACTGTGCATACACACCCGCATCCGCGTTCCGAGGAACACGAATGCAAACTGGATAAATCCAATCCCATAAGGTACACTAGGATCTGGCTTAAACCAAAGCCCGCTAGTGTAAACTGTCCGGACACTGTACGTGCACAAGTGCACGGATGTGACCGAACCCTGTCGCAAAACCATGCGACCTGTCGCAATACCATGCGACCTCTACTCTTTTGCCTAAAGGCGAAAAGCTTTCTGTCTGGGACTCTAAAGACTCGACACTACGCTGGCAGTGGGTTTAACCACAGACCGCAAGCGGCACTAGCTGTGCGTAACGGTCCCCAGGTAATGCCGACAAGAATACCGACGAGGCGAAACCCATCTGAACTCCTACTGAGCCTGAGCGTGACATTCTCCGTACAGTCCGGTCTGTTCGTCTGATACATCGCATGGCGGGCCTAGGGGGCGGTAAACGTCAGTCCCCCAATAGCGGTACAAGTCGTGCCGGAGTGAAGCCCAATACACCCTGAGATAACACTGGAAACCTACCAGTATATCTCGTTTGCCCTGGCCAGGGACTACTCGTGTAATGGCTCTCCTAGACACAGCGCGATGTCAACCCCCAATACCGGGAGAGACGAATCCTGTCTAACCGTCACTGCCTCCAAGTGCTTCGGGACTGCACCCAACCACCACCTGTTTGCACGACTCCTTTGAGCCGTGGTAGGGTAGTGATCAAAGTACAGTGGGAACACACTCGAGGCGGAGTGACAGTGTCAAGTCAGCGGACTAAGCTGTACTCATGTCACCTGGGAACTGATAACTGACGATAGGTATAATACCAACTAGTCAGTTCCCGACGAGTCCTGTCCAGTGTACCCGTAACCTAACGAGCACCCGCATACTATCTCAAGTACGACGTACTGACGGCTGTGGGACAGACCGTCTCCCACACTGGGATGAGAAGCGCATGCGCTGGTCTACTCCGGAGTATCGATGCCCTGTCTCGATAGTCCTGCGACCAGGGACCTGAATAAGGATGTGCTTATAGATTACCCAGCCCCCACTAGTGTGACTGCCATCACAACGCTGGTAATCAAGCAAAGATCCTAAGGGCTCCACTAATGCGTATAAGTGATATACTGAAATAAACACAAGTACACATTGAAGTAGAAACAAACCAAGTAGCATACTACTATTTTGAGCAAGATTGTCAATACAAGGTGAATATCCCAAGCTTCCATTAAGTAATATACATACTAGTATGATACAGTAATGGCCTCTAGGGCATATACACTAACAATCTCCCACTTGCACTAAGGCCATGTACTGGCGTATCGAAGACCTATCATCTCGATCAGCCGCTCGAACTGAGTCTGGGGCAAGGCCTTGGTGAATGGATCTGCAGTGTTATCTTCTGATTTTACTCTCTTTACCTCGATCTCCTGGCGATCAATGATCTCCCTGATCAGGTGGAACCGCCTCAAAATGTGCCTGGACTTCTGATGGGACCTTGGTTCCTTCGCTAAAGCTATAGCGCCGTTGTTGTCACAATACAGCGGTATTGGATCAACACTGGTAGGAACCACCTGAAGTTCCGTGAGGAACTTCTTCATCCAGACAGCTTCCTTTGCGGCATCGCAAGCAGCTATGTACTCCGCTTCCATGGTTGAGTCAGCAACGGTTTCCTGCTTGGAACTCTTCCAGCAAACCGCCCCTCCATTGAGGGTAAAGACATAACCCGACATGGACTTGGAGTCATCCTTGTCACTCTGGAAGCTGGAGTCAGCAAAGGCCTCAATCTGGAGGTCTTTTCCGCCATACACCAAGAACATCTCCTTAGTCCTTCTCAGGTACTTGAGAATGTTCTTTACTGCTATCCAGTGTTTCTCCCCTGGGTCTGACTGATACCGGCTTACAACGCTCAATGCGTATGCTACATCTGGTCTGGTACATAACATCGCATACATAATAGAGCCTACCACAGATGCGTAGGGTATTGATGACATGCGAGCCCTTTCCAAATCAGTCTTGGGAGACATCTCTTTGGAGAGGGTGATTCCGTGACAAGCCGGTAAATTACCGCGCTTGGAATCTTCCATACTGAATCGTTTCAGTATGGTGTCGATGTACCTTGACTGTGAAAGTCCCAACATCCTTTTAGATCTATCACGATAGATCTGGATCCCCAGAATGTAGTTGGCATCGCCCAGGTCCTTCATGGAGAACCTCTGTGACAAGAATCCTTTGACTGACTGTAGCATAGGAATATCATTTCCTATTAGGAGAATGTCATCGACGTACAAGACGAGGAATACCACATTTCTCCCTACAATCTTACTGTAAATGCATGGTTCATCTGGGTTTTTGACAAAGTCGAATTCTTTGACAGTATCATCAAAGCAGATGTTCCAACTCCGCGATGCCTGCTTAAGTCCATAGATGGACTTGAGCAACTTGCACACTTTACCGCTGCTCCCACTCTGATTGAATCCCTCTGGCTGATCCATATAGACGCACTCTTCTAAATTTCCATTTAGGAAAGCCGTCTTAACGTCCATCTGCCAGATCTCATAATCGTGGAAGGCAGCAATGGCAAGAAGGATCCGAATGGATTTAAGCATGGCTACCGGAGAAAAAGTCTCGTCATAGTCCAAACCAGGTCTTTGACGAAAACCCTTTGCAACGAGCCTAGCCTTATAGGTTTCAACCTGCCCATCTACACCAATCTTCTTTCTGAAGATCCATTTGCAGCCTACGGGTTTTACCCCTTCTGGAGCAAAGTCCAAAGTCCAAACTTTGTTGGTGTACATGGACTCCATCTCGGTCCGCATTGCATCCAGCCATTTTACCGAGTCACCGCTCTGAATGGCTTGCTGGAAGCTAGTAGGCTCATCATAATCTATGATGCAATCCTCTCTATCCCCGTCTATGAGAAAACCGTAGTATCTCTCGGGCGGATGAGACTGCCTACTACTCCTGCGGAGCGGCGTAGGAATGTCCGGTTCCCCTGAACCTTCTGGTTCTACTAAGGTTTCAGTAATAGCTTGTGGTTCTGGAATTTCTTCCAGTTCTATTGCGCTCCCACTTATCTGATTTTCTAAAAACTCAGTTTCCATGAAGCGGGCATGACGAGAAACAAGGACTTTTTGCTCCTCTGCGTAATAGAAAAGATACCCCTTGGAGTTCTTTGGGTATCCCACAAACTTGCACTGTACTGAGCGTGCCTCGAGCTTGTCCGCATGCTGCTTTTTTACAAAAGCCGGACATCCCCATGTCTTAAAGGATTTAAGACAGGGTTTCTTCCCACTCCACATCTGGTATGGTGTGGTAGGCACTGTCTTAGTAGGAACTTGGTTCAAGAGATGTGCAGCTGTTTCCAGTGCATAACCCCAGAAAGATCGCGGTAACTCAGCCTTACTCATCATGGAACGAACCATATCTAGTAGGGTTCGATTCCTTCTTTCCGATACACCATTGTGTTGTGGTGTGTATGGAGGAGTACGCTGAGAGAGAATTCCATTCTCTTTTAAGTAGTCCAGAAACTCGGCACTCAAGTATTCACCACCTCGATCCGATCTTAGGATCTTGATACTTTTGCCTGTTTGTTTTTCTACTTCATTCTTATATTCTTGAAATTTCTCAAAGGCCTCGGATTTGTGCTTCATTAAGAAGACATGTCCAAACCTAGAGAAATCATCTGTGAAAGTAATGAAGTATGAATAACCGCTTCGCGCATGTGTAGACATTGGACCACACACGTCACTGTGTATAAGTCCCAAGAGCTCGCTCGCTCTTACTCCGTGTCCAGTGAACGGAGTCTTTGTCATCTTTCCCATGAGACAAGATTCACAAGTGGCATAAGACTGGTACTCGAACGGATCCAAGTATCCTTCTTTATGTAACTTAGTCAACCGTGTCTCATTGATGTGACCCAGTCTACAATGCCATAAGAAAGCCTGATTTAATTCTGGAGACTTTCTTTTAAGTGTGTTCTGGACACTGAATATCTGAGCTTGATTCAATACGTATATACCGTTATTTAATGTACCTGACCCAATCAGTGCTTGATTTAGGTGGATGTTTACTACATCGCTTACAAAAGCAAAATCATATCCTTCCTTAGAAAGTAAGGATACAGATATGATATTGCAAGTCGCACCTGGTACATACAAACAGTCACGCAGAATCAATATCTGCCCAGTTGTCAGTCCTAGGTGATATTCCCCTACGGATACAGCATCCATGCTCATTCCGTTAGCAACCCTGAGAGTCATATCACCTTTCCTGATAACCCTACGGTTTCTCAGACCCTGTAACGAATTACAGATGTGAGATCCTGATCCGGTATCCAATACCCAGGAAGTAGGGTTAACTGACAAACAGTTCTCAATTACAAACACACTCGAAGCCGAAGCCACAACATGCTTCGAATTCTGGCTACTGGCTTTACAAGCCCTGCAATCTCTCTGCCATAGTTCATTCCCGTTACAATAGGAACGTCCCTCTTTAATCATATCCAGTCCCGAAACTTTTGCCCTTGTTTTTCCTTTTTCTTCCCTGGTTTCTTTCAGGGTATAAGCAGAGGGCAGGGACTGTAGAATTAGGTCAGTACTTGACCCATTCTCCAACGTGGTCTCCAGGTCCGTGAGCTTAAAATAGCTGGTCTCTGTAAGGACGTTGCCCCCTACAGATGACCCGACAGCCAACCTCGCTTGAAGCAATTCGTTCGAGGTCTCATATCTTGCGATACGAGATTGCTCTCCATATAAAACTTTGTTATGGAGGAAGATAGAAACTGAGTCCATCTTCTCGTGCTGCCTCTGGTTTGCACCATTAACTGAGGCTAACACGAGGCACTTGGCTTTCGCACAATCCTTTTCCGGTGTCCTGCGGATGTGAACATCCGTGACAGGGGAAACTGGACCTGAGACAGCAGGGATTTGATTAGTTAAGAGGTGTCCCAGCTTGTCATGGGCAATGGACATCTGGACAGACCTTTGCCAGTCATAACAGTCAGGTTCAGTCATATTTTTATCTAGATGTAACCTAGGTGCGGTCACAGGGTCGCTGCAATTAAGAGAGAGAAGAAGAAACACTCAGCATGATGCTCTTGCAAGTTTAGAGTGGTTTTTAGTTTGTCTAAACAGGATGGCTCCCACTGTTTCTCGAATCCCTCCTCAAACCATAAAGGAAGAATTAGTCGGGATCAATCCCACTGCACAATACTTGCTTAACCGTTCAGCCAGGCCGGTGTCGGTACTTCGAGGGAGGTTTTCCAACGCTTTCGCGAAGTTCCTTAATTAAAGAACCTCTTTTCCCTGGGGGCGTAGCCCCGCTAACACCTTTCTAGGCACCTACTAGGTTTATAGCATTGATCGTTTAGTGAGAAATTTTCCGAGGAGTAGCATATACTCACAGTAGGATCGGGATCCAAATATCATCGCGTGAAGAAACTGAAGGAATCCTACCAGAATCATCACACTCCAAATGGTATGCAAATCTAGCAAGTTTCAGTACTTATGAAACTCCCGATGTATATTTTTGCCCCATGCTCTTATGACCTTGACTAAGGCCAACAAATCATAAGTCACATGTCAAGTTCTACCCGTCGTTGTCCAGGTTAATTTGAATCCACCCGTATATACCCTTGACTAAGGCCAACAAGGTAATACGACTGTCCCAAACCAACGCATTCTATCTATGCAACATATGAATACCCACCAGCTACCAAACACTGTGCCTTGACTAAGGCCAACAAACACAGCTTGAATACTGTTGAATATTCATATGAAACGACGGAGGGCTACGAATGGTTTTGGCGAAACCGTGAACGTAGTGAACTTGATTTAGTCGATGGAACGAGATAGCTTTTAAATGGAGTGGCTCAAACTCCGCATTTTAAAAGTTTGTTTTGAAAAGAACCGAGTGGTTTTTGGAAAATGTTCCAACGACTTATACTTGGTTTATTTTCTTGCATTAGTTCTTTTAATGCATGTTTTGCTTGCATTAGTTCTTTTAATGCGTGATATTCTTGCATTAGTTCTTTTAATGCGTCCCATCATTTAATCCTACCATTGCAGAAAACAACCAAAATATGACGTACGCTTATGCCATTCGCATTCGCCACGGGGCCCCGTCATTACCCGTTAGGTTACTTAACTAACGACAGAGCGGGGGCTGGGCTAGCGCGTCTGTAAAACATAAGCAACGCCTAAATAGTAAGCAATGATAGACATTACAGATCACAGATAAATACATTGGATATACTAGCAATCTGTAATTTGTACGAGCCTGTAACAAAAACAGATAACACGGTCGCGGTGAATAGCCAAAACCCCACCCAAGACCCCTACGGGTGCGGCAAACTACCCGCCAAGTACCCGAAGCGTAGCAACCTCCCTCAACTCCATGAGTAGGCCACTCGACACTTCGGCATACCCGGTAGTTTGTGCACCCCTCCATGGGTCTATCCTAGGAGCATAAACAGTAAAAAGAAATTATACAATGACGGCTACAACCCCTTCCCGGTTGTGCGGCCATACAAATAATTATTACATCAATTTACAAATTTACATGAATTGCAAGAAAAGAAAACTCTCGTCTCACAACCCCCGGCTATTCACCCGCGACAATCCAACATATTTATATACACATTCCAGCACATTACAGATCATGTATAACCCCGACCAATCGACTTATAGCGATAAGCCGACGTTCAATACATGCAAACATTACAGATATAACCATCATAGTCAAAGTGCAGTGAAGTTCGGAAAAAATACGGAATTATAGGACCCCAAAAGGAAATTTCTTTTCTGGAAAATCTGGGCACATATAATATATTTTAAAAATCCCAAAACCAACAGACAAACACACTGCACGAAAAACGATGCAGAGAAGAAACCAAGTCGCGGCGGTTCCGCGGCGTCCAAGAAGGATCACGCGGCGGAAGCGCGGCACTTTAGGCGAATCACTGTATCGTTTTTCTTGGGTGTTCACACAAAACCCTGAGCCGAATTTAGGAGTATAAAGTTTTTCATTTTGACCAGGAAAAATTTCAACAGAAACTCAGATTTTGTAAAGTTTGATTTTTTTGGATTTTTCCGGTTCCGAACTTCGTTACACTTCACTACCAAGCTAGTTTAAGTTTAGTTAGGCTCTGATACCACTGTAAGTCCACGTTGCGACCCCCGGTTCTTACGGGGAGGCGGAAACGGTATAAAATCAAAATTTTATCGCAAGAGGCAACATGGACTAAACTTATGGTCGGGATCGTTACCTAAACTAAAACTAGCAAACTAAGCTAAAGATATTTAGCTACTCGGATGAAGATGGTTATACCTAAACTTGAACTCCTTCTCTTCAAGCTCCGGTGGTGGTCCGATGTCTCCTTCTCGTCGTCTCCGTACGCCGAAGATAGATCCACTTGAAAGCTCCAACCTTTAGCTCCTTCTTCGGTCTTTGAAGAAACTAGTTCACTTGGTTTGCCAAACCTAGTGAACTAGAATGAGTAGAGAGGAAATAGAATGGGATTTTATCTATGGTTCTTGATTCTCAACTCATGAGACAAGAGAACCATAGATCAAGAGAGGGAGCAAGAGGTAGAGGGTGAGAGCAAGGGGAGAGCTCAAGAACAAGAGAGAGAATGAGCAAGAAAGAATGAGGCTCTCTTTTCTCTCTCACCCTCTCATAATCCAAAGTGATCATAACTCATCATATCAAAAAAGTCTTTTGGTGATGGTTAGAAGCAACCATAAGGTTATCATATCATGCACTCATTTTACTCAAAAAGCAAGCAAGAAAAAAAGTCTTTGGCATGAAATGATAACCATGGTTATCATGATGGTCAACTAGTCAAGCCTAGTCAACCGGTCAACAAGTCAACAAAAGTCAACAAGTCACCAAAGTCAACAAGTCAACAAAAGTCAACAAGTCAACAACCATATCACCATAATACTTAATTAATATAATAGTTAATCACATATCATATTCTCATTAGGGTTGAGCAAAAAGTCAAAAGTCAACGGTCAACTGTCAACAACCCTAATGAGAATCCACTGCCTCTGCCTCCCTGTCAACTGTGCATACACACCCGCATCCGCGTTCCGAGGAACACGAATGCAAACTGGATAAATCCAATCCCATAAGGTACACTAGGATCTGGCTTAAACCAAAGCCCGCTAGTGTAAACTGTCCGGACACTGTACGTGCACAAGTGCACGGATGTGACCGAACCCTGTCGCAAAACCATGCGACCTGTCGCAATACCATGCGACCTCTACTCTTTTGCCTAAAGGCGAAAAGCTTTCTGTGTGGGACTCTAAAGACTCGACACTACGCTGGCAGTGGGTTTAACCACAGACCGCAAGCGGCACTAGCTGTGCGTAACGGTCCCCAGGTAATGCCGACAAGAAGACCGACGAGGCGAAACCCATCTGAACTCCTACTGAGCCTGAGCGTGACATTCTCCGTACAGTCCGGTCTGTTCGTCTGATACATCGCATGGCGGGCCTAGGGGGCGGTAAACGTCAGTCCCCCAATAGCGGTACAAGTCGTGCCGGAGTGAAGCCCAATACACCCTGAGATAACACTGGAAACCTACCAGTATATCTCGTTTGCCCTGGCCAGGGACTACTCGTGTAATGGCTCTCCTAGACACAGCGCGATGTCAACCCCCAATACCGGGAGAGACGAATCCTGTCTAACCGTCACTGCCTCCAAGTGCTTCGGGACTGCACCCAACCACCACCTGTTTGCACGACTCCTTTGAGCCGTGGTAGGGTAGTGATCAAAGTACAGTGGGAACACACTCGAGGCGGAGTGACAGTGTCAAGTCAGCGGACTAAGCTGTACTCATGTCACCTGGGAACTGATAACTGACGATAGGTATAATACCAACTAGTCAGTTCCCGACGAGTCCTGTCCAGTGTACCCGTAACCTAACGAGCACCCGCATACTATCTCAAGTACGACGTACTGACGGCTGTGGGACAGACCGTCTCCCACACTGGGATGAGAAGCGCATGCGCTGGTCTACTCCGGAGTATCGATGCCCTGTCTCGATAGTCCTGCGACCAGGGACCTGAATAAGGATGTGCTTATAGATTACCCAGCCCCCACTAGTGTGACTGCCATCACAACGCTGGTAATCAAGCAAAGATCCTAAGGGCTCCACTAATGCGTATAAGTGATATACTGAAATAAACACAAGTACACATTGAAGTAGAAACAAACCAAGTAGCATACTACTATTTTGAGCAAGATTGTCAATACAAGGTGAATATCCCAAGCTTCCATTAAGTAATATACATACTAGTATGATACAGTAATGGCCTCTAGGGCATATACACTAACACCCTTGACAAAGGTCAACAAGGTAATACGACTGTCCCAAACCAACGCATCTATCTATGCAACATATGAACACCCAACAGCTACCAATCACTATGCCTTGACGAAGGTCAACAAACACAGCTTGAATACTATTGAATATTCATATGAAATGACGGAGGGCTACAAATGGTTTGGCAAAACCGTGAAAGTAGTGAACTTGATATATCGAAGGAACCTGATACTTTTTTAAACGGAGTGGTTAATGCTCCGTAATTAAAAAATCTGCTCTTTTAAAATAACCGAGTGGTTTCTTTTAAATTTTTTCCAACGATAGAACTTTCGTTTATTTTCTTTGCATTATAATAATGCGTCCCATCATTTATCCTATCATTGCAGAAAACAACAAAAATACCACGTTCTCTTATGCCATCCGCATTCGCCACTGGATCCCGTCATCACCCGTTAGGTTACTTAACTAACGACAGAGCGGAGGCTGGGCTAGCGCGGGTGTAAAACAAAAGTGACGTCTAATAGCTATCATATATAGATATTGTACATTCGTCAGACGCAATAATAAGCATTCCAGATCACAGATGAACTTTATTGGATATACTAGCAATCCGCATTTGCCTTGAGCCTGCAATAAAAGACGGATTACACAGTTGTAATGAATAGCCATTACCCCAACCCTAGACCCCTATGGGTACGGCAAACTACCCGCCATGTGCCCGAAGTGAAGCGGTCTCCCTCAACAACGTGAGTAGGCCACTAAACACTTCAACATACCCAGTAGTTTGTGTACCCCGCCTTGGGTCTATCCTAAGAGCAAAAAGAGTAAAGAGAAATAATACAACGGTGGCTACAACCGCAACCTGGATGTGCCCCGCAAAAGAATATTATATCATATTACAATTACATCGAATGAATGAATATTAAACCCATCTCAAACCCCGGCTAATCATCACAATACTCCAATCAAGTCCATATACACAAACAGTAACATTACAGAAATGTGCAACCCCTTGCCAACCGACATACTAGCAGTTAGGGGAGGTTTACGAACACATTAAACATTACAGATAAAAACCCAATTAGCAAATAACATAGAACATCGATCAACAACCTTTTTCCGTGTTTACCCCAAAAATCAAAGCAGCACTGAAGTAACCTGGGTAGAAAAAGAACATTCTGGAAAACAGAAAACCATAAAATATGAATTACAGAGGAAATCCGAGTCAACTCGGCATTAACTCGGCGGCGGATCCGTGGACAAAAGCACCATCTTGCCGCGGATCCGCGACCATCTTGCCGAGTTAGGGTCTCGTATTTTCTCAGAATTCTTATATTTCCCTGCTGTGAATTTTAAGGCATTTCAAATAATTTTTTAGACATGTTTAAAATTAATAGAACTGTTAGGGCAAGGTTTTTCATTTTTCGCATTTTTTCGTTTTTCGCATTTTTTAGACATGTTTAAAATTAACAGAACTTCTAATTAGTTGATAACAAGTTAGTAATGGTTTAGTTGGCTCTGATACCACTTTAAGTCCATGTCACGCACCGCACGAACTTGCGGGGAGGCGGAATATATGAAAAACGATTATCAAAACTTCGTAACACGGACTTGAGCACATGAATCGTGTCTAAACCGTTACTAGCAAACTATGAGAAGTTTAACTACTCGGATTCGAAGTTATACCTCACGTTACTTGTCCTTCGGGCCTTCATCGCTGTCCTCCACTCCTCGTAAGCTCCTTGGAACATCGGCACCTCAATAGCCTCCTTGAGTCAAAGACAATCCACCCGAGAGCTCCTACGCCAAGCTTGATCTCTAAGTCGAGATAACTAGGTTGCTCAAAATGCTAACCTAAGCTACCTAGGGGATATAGAGTGAGGTTATGGATGTATTAGTCTAGCTAACCCTTGATCTCAACACATGAGAGGTTAGGGTTAAGGTTTCAAGAATGAGAGAGCTTGAGGGGAGAGAAGGTGATGATTAGAATGAATATGAATAATGAGCTCATTAGAATATATCAACCATAACAATATATCAAATAAATAATATAAGTGATTAATCATCATGGTTGATGCATTCACCTTGTGTGATTCATCACATGAGTCATAAGCTCAATAAATGAATCATTAACTCTAAGGATGAATCCCACAAATGAGTCATTAAGCAATAAATGCTTATGCCACCTTAACCCCCAAGTCACCATGCTTCTAGAAGCTTCCCGGAAAATTACGAGAACGCCCCTCCAATCCGTGAAAACACGGAAAAACTCTAGACTGTATAAATCCAATAACCTGATAATAGAATCTGGCTTAAAACAAAGCCGACTAGTAAAAACTGTCCGAACGTCGTACGTGCGTTTAAACACGTATGCGTCCAAACCCTTGTCGTAAAACCATACGACCTCTATATCGTTTCGCCTGGAGCAGGGAAACTCTCTGTGTGGGACTCTAAAGACTCGACACTATACTGACAGTGGGTTTAACCACAGACCGCAAGCGGCACTAGCTGTACGTAACGGTCCCCAGGTAGATGTCGATAAGAAGGCCGATGAGGAAACCCATCCGAACTCCTACTGAGCCTGTTGTGACAATCTCCGTACAGTCCGGTCTGTTCGTCTAAGACTATCGCATATCGAGCCTACGGGACGGCAAGCGTCAGTCCCCTAATAGCGGTATAAGTCATGTCGGAGCGTAGCCCATTACACCCTGAGAAACTACTTGAACTTACCAGTAAATCTCTCTTGCCCTGGCCAGGGACTTTGCGTAATGGCTCTCTGACACAGCGCGATATCAACTCCCAATACCGAGAGAGACGAATCCTTTGTAACCGCCACTGCCTCCAAGTGCTCGGGACTTCCCCCAACTTCTACCTTTTTGCACGACTCATTTGAGTCGTGGTAGGGTAGCAATCTAAGAACAGTAGGACACACTCGAGGCGAAGTAGCAGTGTCAAGTTTGCGGACTATGTTGTACTCATGTCACCTGGGAACTGTTAACTGACGATTGGTATGATACCAACCAATAGTTCTCCTGTGAGTCCTGTCCGGTGTACCCGTAACCTAACGAGCACTTGTATACTATCTCCGGTATGACGTACTGATGGCTGTGGACAGACCATCTCCCCAACTGGGATGAAAAGCGTACACACTAGCCTACTCTGGAGTATCGATACCCAGTCTCGATAATCCTACGACTAGGGACAAGTATAGGATGTTGCTTATAAACTACCCAGCCCCCACTAGTGTGACTGCCATCATAACGCTGGTAATCAAGCAAAGATCCTATGGGCTCCATTAATATGTATAAGTGATACGTTACAAGAAACATATGCATATATTAAAGTAGACACAAACCATGTAGCATACTACCATTTTTAGCAAGACTGTATACACAACTGTGAATATCCCAAGCTTCTATTAAGTAATATACATACAAGTATGATACAATAATGGCCCCTAGGGCATATACACTAACACTATGGACCAACCGTAGAAAGGCAAACCCAAGCCTGACTAATGGCACCGCTAAACTACCGCAAACCCTAAGGTTCACCAGCGTTCCATGGTCTTTAAATCGAGTTTGGGTTTCATTCTTCTAGAGGGTCCGTAGAATTGCTTGCATTGTTTTTCGAATACTTTAAACTTGGGAAATGGGTTCCTGACATTCGATCGTCTCTATCGACTCTCAACGTATCAACGTGAAGTCGCATCTAGTTGGAATCGATCAATCTGATGACCTCGCATCGGGGTAAGCAATAAATCATATGTCCTAGTCCTTCATCTTTGGTGAGTAGTGATCTTCTATCATATCTCGAAGTATAACTCATCCAGCATAGCTCCAAACTGTAAGTGCACGGCGGCGCCCCGGCCGTCAATCCGACGCCGGAATGCGGAAGCGGTGAATAACTTAAAATTTGCGGACTTTGCAAACCGGCACCACCGCGCACTATCACCCGGATCGTTACCATTAACTAGTCTAAGCTACTTAACAAGATGGGTTAGAGATATACCGACGATCCAAGTCCTCCGGTCTTCTCGCCATCGTCCCGATCACTTGGGGAATGTCCCGTCTCCTCCTCGTCGCCGGAAGTGCACCACATCGCCTTCTACGTGACGGGCTACCAGGTACTGACCAAATGGGACGTCGATGAGGAAGCTCACCCCGACACCCAACTGAGCCTGTCAGTGACAATATCCGTGCAGTCCGGTCCGTTCGTCTATGAGCATCGCATGGCGGGCCTAGGGGGTTGGTAAAAGTCAGACCCCCAAAAGCGGTACAAGTCGTGTCGGAGTGTAGCCCAGAACACCCTGAGATACTACTGGAATACTTACCAGTAAATCTCCTTGCCTTGGCCAAGGACTTTGTGTAATGGCTCTCCTAGACACAGCACGACCTCACCCCCAATACCGGGAGAGACGAACCCCTGAAGATACGCTCACTGCCTCCATGTGGCTCGGGACTGTACCCAACTAAAACCTGTTTGCACGACTCCTTTGAGCCGTGGTAGGGTAGTAATCAAAGTACAGTGGGAACTCACACGAGACAAATGACGATCCCCAGGTCGATGAACTAACCTGCACACATGTCACCAGGGAACTGCCATCTGACGTCTGGTATATGACCAACTAGCATGTTCCCGGCGAGTCCTGTCCGGTGTACTCATAACCCAATGAGCACCTGTATACATCTTAGGTGATCCAACTGACACCAGTGGCTTGTGAGACCGGCCACCGCCCCTCGTCGGGGTCTCGACTGTATACACTAGTCTACTAATGGAGTATCGATGCCCAGTCTCGAAACTCCCACGACTAGGGACCTTTTAAGGATATGCTTGTAGACCCCCAGCTCCCACTTATATGATCGCCCTCATACTGCTGGTGGTCAAGCAAGAATCCTAGGGGCTCTATCAACGTGTAATAGCGACATGTCAGGTCACTTAAAGCAGTACACGATGATAAAGGTAAACCAGATAGCATACTATCATCTCGAGTAAGACTGTCCTACCGGGATAGGTCCTCCCTCAATCATTACAATCACGTACCTGTGACCTAATAATTGACTCTGAGGGCACTATCTCCAACAATCTCCCACTTGCACTCAAGGCTAATTATTGCGATGTCGCCTACTCACAGCCCGTGTGATACCGAACATCCAATTCCTCTACTAGTCAGTCTCACAAAGCTCGTTTGCGGAACTATTGCGTTCGAGGAATAGCCTCAGTGAGTGGATCCGCTTAGTTGTTTCTTTCTATGTCTCTCTCTAAATCTCAAGTTCGCGGAGAAACCCATCTCCCGAAATGAGCAATACCTGTCTTAGAATGTGTCTGGATGTCTGATGGGACATAGCTCATAAATGAGCTCCAAATCCAAACTTCTTAGACTGTATCGTCAACTGAACTTAATCAGTATCCTGCGCCATGCCACCCTCAGTATTGCCTTGGACCACCTGTCCAAAATACTGCCCCTCATCAGAAGGAAAACTATAGCTCTGACAACCTCCTTGTCGTCCATGTCACCTTGGAAGCCTGGAATGATAACTGTTTCCCGAATGAGGCTGTCGTTATCATATCCCTAGAACATCCACTTATGTTCTAAAACTGCTTCCGACTGTTTCTCCAGGATTGGATTAATGTCAACTTATTGCATCTAGTGCAAGAACAATATCTGGTGTGGTACTTGACATCTCATGATTGACTCAATTGCCTAAGCAAGTGATCTGCCAATCATGCACATCCCTCTCCCCTTTAGTCTGTAAGACACCTTTAGAGAGGGTGACTCCGTTACCTGCAGGTACACTACCGTGCCAGGAGTCGTCCATCCTAAATACTCTTAGAATGCTGTCAAGTACCCTGATTGGGAAACCACCCAAATCTAGATCTAAAACCATAGATCCAGTAACCAGTATGTCAGATATAAAATCCATTTCCTTTGTGGAGAAACCACTGTGTGACGACCAAAGTATAACCGATTGTAGTATAGGAGTTTCTTTTCCTATTCTGTGTATGTCATCCAGATACCAGGACATCACACCCTACTACCTTCTCAACAGATCCATCCCCTATTCTGATGAAGTCAAACCCATGACTGTCACGTCAGAAATAGATGATCTATCTCCGCTACATCTGCTTTAGTCTATAAATAGATATAAGCCTGATGTCCACCAATGCTTCCGCTGCTCCCACTGACTACGACAACCCTCTGCCAGAGTCATATAGACGTGCACTTCTAAAACTAGTTTAGAACGACGCTATACTCATCCTCCTGCCGGGTCTCGCAGCCTGGAACAACAACAATGGCAAGTGTGGGTAAACAAGAACTTCCATGTCACCGTCCTTGAGGCTACCTGAGTACCTCTCGGGTGCCTGAAGTTACCCACTTTATCTGCGGAGTGGCCAATGGAATGTCAATCCAGATTGAATCTTTAGGTTCCTTATCAAATCTTCAGTAATCGTTTGTGGTTCTGGAATCACTTCCAGTTCTACCATACTCCCACTACTGTTTTCTGAAAAAATCCATTTTTAATAAAACTGTGGCGAGTCTAGAACAATATTGCTATTGTTCATCCAGATGGTAGAAAGTCAACCCTCGTCATAGCCTGGGTCAACCCACAAACAGCCATTACAGAAACGTGCCTTGAGTTGTCCAGTGTCTGGTTTTAATCATAAACCGGACAACTCCCCGTACCTTAACATCGTTAAGATATGAACTGTTCTATATCCCATATAGGACCAGAGGCACTGATTTAATTGAACCAGATCCAAATCATGCAACTGTCTCCAGTGCATGTCAACTAAATGGAAGGAGGCGGATCAGCGTTACTCAACTTAGGAATACTTCCAATTATGAGTAACTTGAAAGAGAATCAAGATCTCTTTATCATTACTATCAACTGAATACCATACACAAGTATCTACATCTTCGATCTCTTTGAAGAATCCCGATACTTGCTATACCTGGTTCTCCACTCTATTCAAATACCAATAACTTCTCCAAATTCGGACCCTGTGTTTCCACGAAACACCTGTCTAAAAACTAGAGAAGTCATAAGTAAACTGAATGTAGTACGAGGACCAACCCCTCTGTCCTGATGGACCCTGGACAACATACAATACTCTGTATAAGTCCCTTGAGTCTGATAACTCATTCACTGTGTGTCGTAGGTTGAAAACTGTACTTATGGTTAAGAAGAATTACACCGCTGTTTAATGCTCCTTACCTAACCATCCACTGATATAGGTAAATGTCATCGACATAATATCAAAAGGTATATCTCACTCTATGAAAATAGACGTACAGATATATCAATTTGAAATTGGTGCATAACAGCGGATATTCAAAACCAAATATTTGCCGACCGGCAAACAACCCAGGTGATTTCCTCAAATATCACCGATTACAACGAATCCCGATATAATGAGGATAATCACCCAATTCCCAATAACTTACTCCCACTCATCATCTGTAAAACCATACAGATGTGAGAATCGTATCTGGTAAATACATACCCTGGAGTAAGTATCTAATCGGGAAATCAGTTTTCTATTAACAGTACACAGTGAAACTGAAACATTGAAATGTTTCGATGGGGTATCCTGGTATTCCTAGTAATGCCTCTTCCAGATTCACGACTGTAACCGTATAGTTCTTTGTCACCTCTCCAAATCCCTTCATATGTCTTTAGTCTTTACCTTCTGCACACCCTTTTAGGCCAAATGGTTTTCTTCCTTCCCTACCGTTCGGCACCAGCCTATGGTTTGGAAGAAGACTATCCAATAAGCATAATGGGTGTACTGTCCCAATCCTAGGAACACTCGCAATGAGAGAGGGTGAAGATGAAAGACAACCGAATAAACCTTATTCCTATTTCTCCTGAACCAGAATCCATCCCCGAACTGGAATAAATTCCTATCGAGTTCGTATATAACCATACGATGGAGTATCCAATAAACTGTGGATCTTCGTAGTGATACGGAGTGTTCTGGAGAAATACAAAGGTGATTTGGGAGTGGTAATGAAATACCTGGTTTGGTCGTGAATATCTGTTGCAATTTACTTTGCCCTCTTACCAATCCCTTGCTTTGTCTTAACTTAATACCTTCTGCACACCATCGTTATGCTAATTGGTTTTCTTCATTCCCTACCGGTCGGCACCAGCCTAAGGTTTGGAAGAAGACAATCCAATTTGCGTAATAGGTGTACTACCCCTAAACCAAGGAGTACTCGTAACCTGAGAGAGGGTAAAAGGAAAAGACAACTGAATAATCCTATCCGTTTTCTCCAGAACCGGAAACCATCCTCGAATAAATTCTTTCGAGTTCGTATCTAACCATACGATGGTTTTGTCCAATGGAAGTGGACGTTCATAGTAAAACGGGGTGTCCTGGAGAAAAGGGTAAAAGTAGGAGTGGCAATGAGGTTTGCAACTCTGACAATCCAAAAGCCAGTGTTTAGAAGGTTCGGTCAACTTGGTCACTGAGTCAAAGTCTTAGGGTCGGGTCAATGGTCGCTGCCAAAGAGAGAGAGAAAAGAAACACTCAGCGTGCACTCTAACCTAGATCAGAATGGTCACCAATTTATCTAATCTGGAATCCTCCCACTGTACCTCAAATTCTCCTCCAAACCTGAAAGAAGAATTAGTCGGTGTCACCCGAGGAGTAAACTAACTCATCAGTGGGAATCGGGATCCAACTATCATTGCATGATAACGTGACGGAATCCGCTCACGCTATCACACTCCAGAAGGTATGCGCATATCTGGCAAGTTTCAGTTCTTTTGAAACTCCCGATGTGATTTCTGCCCCATGCTCTTATGACCTTGACTTTGGCCAACAAATCATAAGTCACATGTCAAGTTCTACCCGTCATTCTCCAGGTTGTTTTGAATCCACCCGTACATACCCTTGACTTTGGCCAACAAGGCAGTACGACTGTTCCAAACCAACGCATCTATCTATGCTGCATATGAATAACCAACAGCTACCAAACACTGTGCCTTGACTTTGGCCAACAAACACAGCTTGAATACTATTGACTACCCATATGAAACGACGGAGGGCTACGAATGGTTTCTGGCGAAAACCTTTAACGTAATGAACTTGATATCGTTGAAGGAACGGATAGCTTTTTAAAAATATAGTGACGAAAACCATTGCTAAAGAGGTCACTCCCTGTGAAGGGATCTCGGCTCTTTCCCCGTAGAATGGGGTGCAGGATATTCCAAATGAATACCGCGATGCAAAGCAAAAGTAATCGGCTATAGTGAAGTTAATGCCCTGACGCAAACTTCTGTCCAAGGGGTCACTCCCGGTGAAGGGATCTCGGCCCTTGCCTCGTCGACTGAGGAGCAGGATATTCCAATGAATACCTCGATGCAAAACAAAAGTGAACGTCCTTGCAATAACAGCTTTTTGAAAAGTGTTCCAACAACATCAGATTAGGTTTGTTTTTAACTTGCATTGATCCGAATCAACGCAGTCCCATCAATTGATCACACCAAAAGGAACGAAAATATACTGATGTACGTATATGCCATCCGCATTCGCCACTGGGTCCCGTCATTACACCTGAAGCGAGGCAGCCCCCTTCACAAACTTCTGGGGCAATATCTCGTCAGTCGCAGCAACATCTACATCTTCTGTCCGCACGCTGAATAGTGCCTCAAACATCAAAATATGGTGCATTAACGGTCATCACATCCTGGCTAGCCTCTTGCAGTGGCCCTATCCTCTGGTGCTGATCTGCACGTCCAAGAAATCTCGTAAAAGCGATCCATCAAATGCTCGTGGCACGAAAACACAATAAAACGACGCCTCTATGCAATCGTATGTCCTTGGAATCACGTCCCGGTCAGTCCTCGTCCGTGACGAACTCATGCTGACGCAACTCTAGCCGTGGCTCTCTGCCCGTGTAACCATGGTAACAAAACCATAACTGGTACTTATGAGGCTAGTGTAAGTCCATAGTAGTGCCCCGGCCATCTAACAGACGCTAAATGCGGAACAAAAACTTTTACAACAGGCGCTATCGCATACTATAACCCGAATCAGCCATTAAACCTAAACTAACAAACTACAAAGTTGGTTGGAATGTTATACTGAACGATCCTAGTCCTTCGGTCTTCAACCATCATCCTACGCTTTGTTGCGGCTGCTCCGATCTCCTGAATCTCCAGTCTTCTCATCCAGGTGGCACCACATCGACGGATCTTTAAACGGGCTCCCGCCTATGAACCGAGGCAACTCGATCATCAAGTTTGCTAAAAGAGATGACCAAGATTGTTATAGAGAATGAGTAGTACACTTTGTCTCGTTACGTCCAAAGATATGGACGAACGGTTAATGAAGTTACCTTTTGGATCGATATGAAATGAGAAACTTTTCTATTCTAATTTCCATGAACCAAATAACTATCATAATTTCCCAAATGAAAATCCATCTCCTCTCACTCATGAAGGGCCGGCCAATATATGGTGGAGGGGGTGAGTGTTAGAGCAAGGAATGAGGTAACCATAACCATTAAAGAACTAATGAGTCATTATCCACCTTGCACAAATAATCAATGCAAACAATGAATCATCTTAACCTAGTCACCCTTGCATTAAATGAATCATTAAATGCACTAATGAGTCACTTAACACCTCACCATTCTAGTCATCATCTAGAAGCTTCCACACACATCTCAAAAAAAGATAAATCCGTCTTTAACTGAATGATAAAGACGGGTGATAGAAAACGGGAAACTGGCAACTTCCAAAAGCGATCCTGAAACGAATTTCAGGACAACCCCGTAACAGTATAAACATACCCGTATTTGTATTACAACCAAATACAAATGCAACTGAGACAAAGATATTATATCTACACAGTATAATACTCGGATCCGGTTTAAACCAAAGCCCACCAGTATTATCTGCCCGAAATATGACATGTGCGTAAACGCACGTGCATTTTCCGAACCCTGCCATAAAACCATACGGCCTCTACAACGTTTCGCCCGAACTTGGGAAAGTGTCTGTGGGGGACTATAATGACTCTTCAACACACTGGCACTGGGTATAACCACTAGCAAGTCAGAGGTACAAGCTGTACGTAACGGTTGCCTATGTATTGATTTGAAGGGAAGCTGACAAGCGAACTCATCCAGAAACCCTACTGAGCCTGACAGTGAAAATATCCGTACAGTCCGGTCCGTTCGTCTATGAGTATCGCATAACGAGTCTTGGGGGTGGATAAAGTCGGACCCCTAATAACGCGATAAATCGTGTCGGCATGAAGCCCATCACCGCTTGAGAAACTACTGATCCAAATCAGTAATTCTCCACTACCTCGGCCGAGGATTTCTAGTGATGGCCACCCGTGCACTGTGCGGCATCAACCCCCAATACCGGGAGAGACGAATCCCCGACGATCCGCTCACTGACTCCATGTGGCTCGGGACTGTACCCAAAAAATACCTGTTTGCACGTCTCCTTTGAGCGTGGTAGGGTAGAAATCAAAGCACAGTGGGAACTCACACGAGACAAATGACGATCTCAGATCGACAAACTAACCTGTACACATGTCACCAGGGAACTGCTATGTGACGATATATATAATACCAACTTGCATGTTCCCGGCGAGTCCTGTCCGGTGTACTCATAACGCAATGAGCACCTTTATACATTTTAGGTGAACCAACTGACACCAAAGGCTTGTGAGACCGGCCACAGCCTCTCGTCGGGGTCTCGACTGTATACACTAGTCTACTCTGGAGTATCGATGCCCTGTCTCGAAACTCCTACGACTAAGGACACTTTAAGGATGTGCTTACAGACCCCAGCTCCTACGTATATGATCGCCATCATATTGCTGGCAGTTGAGCAAGAATCCTATGGGCTCTATCTGTTAGTTACATGTATGCCCTAGAGGCCAGTATTGTACAGATGATGTATATTATATTGGATGCTTGGACATATATAGAGATGACTTTCTTGCTCGATATGATAGTATGCTATCTGGTTACTCTTTATCTTAACATGTACACTTGTCTCTTTAAACTGTCTTATAGTTACAAGTTGGTAAAGCCCTTAGGATATATACTTGACTGCCTGGACTATGATGCAGATCATACTAGTGGGGACATGGTAGTCCATAAGTACATCCTTCAAGGTCCCTAGTCGTGGGTGTATCGAGATGGGGCATCGATATACCAGTGTAGACTAGCGTATACACTTCTCGACCCATGAGATGGGCGATGGATGATCCCATATCCATTGGTATTTGACATCAGAGATGGTGTACGGGTGCTCAGTGGAGACTGGGTATACTGGACAGACTCGCCGAGAACTCCCAGATGGTATTATACCTCACGTCAGATGGCAGTTCTCAGGTGACACTTGTACAGGTTAGTCTGTAGACCCGAGATCGTCATAGAGTCTTTTGTGATTCCCACTGTGCTTTGATCTCCACCTTACCACGTCCATGAGGGCGTGCAAAACGGTGGTCTTTGGGTACAGTCCCGAGTCACATGGAGGCAATGAGCGATAGGAGGGGTTTCGTCTCTCCCGGTATTGGGGGTTGATGTTGCGCTGTGCTCGATTGGCCGTAACAGGGAAGTCCCTGGCCAGGGCTGATCAGAGATTTGCTGGTAAGTGTTACCAGTAGTTTCTCGACCCGTTATGAGCCTCACATCGGCACGACTTATCGGTTATTGGGGTCTGACGTTTACCACCCCTAGACTTGATATGCGACATATTAGACGAACAGACCGGACTGTACGGTAAGTGTTACTGGTTGGATTCACAGAAGTGTCAGCGGGCTAGCTCGTCGATCTTCTGATCGCTCAATACCCGGATGGCCGTTACGTTTAGCAGACCGCTTGCGGCTTGTGGGTGCTTGATATGATCATCATCTGCTACCGGCGTATTGACGAGTCTTTAGAGTCCTACACAGAGGTTTCCTGGCTCAAGCGAAACGAAATAGGGGCGCATATGAGATATGTGCGGGACCGAGAATGATGCGTATATGTGATACCGCATTTCATTCTCGCGATGAATGTTTCGATTGGTTGTATGTGATATAACCTAGTTATCGAATCAAAGATTGATTCGTTAAGTCGATACATTGGATACTAATCGGTTATGTGCGAAATGACCAGATCATTGAATCAACTGTTGATTTAATGATTTAATCTATAATTATATATTTGATATATTACTTTACATTAACTAGTATTGGTTCACTTTAAAGGGATATTCTCACTTGAAAAACACATTGTATATGTGATATATTTTGTCTGCACTTGATTGTATCATGTTTGATGTTGCATGCTAACTTGTGTTTTGTGTAAAGATTAAACCATGGTTAGGGTTTCCTTATTGTTACTCATTTATTTATTTATTGATTTTGGAAAGGATTATGAAGAAAAATGGTGGCTTTCTTTGTATTTAGTTGAAGCTTCATGAAGGTTTGACATAGTTACCATTTTGTCTTCATCCTTAACCCTAACCATTCTAACTAACCATGATCTATTCTCTACACTTTACCATGGTTAGAATATGATAAGTATTGATTTTATTTTCATTTTAAAAGCAACACTTATCATATCTTTTCTTCTTCTTGATCATCTTCATCAAGAAGGAAAGCTTGTCTTCGTCAATGGCATCTTGAGCAAAAGTGTGAGAAATCCAATTCTAAAGTGAACCCACCTCCTATTTCTTCACCCTCTACATCTTGCCAAGTAGTATAGGGTGTTTTCTTCACAAGTTTCACAACTTGATGAAGTTGGAGCTTGATCTTGTGTAACCTCGACGTAGATCATCTTCGGCATCGTAGCCGACGACTTTTCCGCTCATTTCTCCGATGAAGCCGATACAAGAGTCCGAGATCCGACTAGGACAGCGAGAGGACGTCTATGTGGAGCTAAGGAAGTGGAGAACCGGATCTACAAAGGTTGTAGCTTCTCACTTATAGTTAAGATGTTAACTAGCTTTTTGTTTCGCCTAAAATTCTAGTTAACGATCCGTATTAAGGTTTCTCGGCACCGGAAAAATTTGAAATTGGCATGGTTGATGCCTTGTGAGACTTCATTAGCGTGCCTAGGAACCCTATAGTGGTATCAGAGCCTAGCTAGAGCCTTAGGCGAAGTGTAGACGACGTTTGAAACCCGATCGAACCGAAACCCTAAAATCCTAAGTGCTCTCTGGACTTTTTCTAAAAACTGGGTTTTTTCCAGATTAAAAATGCTTAAAAAATTCAGCAGGGAATTCTAAGAATTACGGTGCAAAATTTTCAAAATGAAGAGTCCAAAGTGCGGCGGAACCGCGGCAGAAGCCTGGCTTATGCCGCTGTTCCGCGGTCTGATTATAACGTCATCCTTCCCTGTTTGCACAGTAATTCCTATTTTATTATGCTGAGTTTTCTGGGAATTTTTAAATTGACTCAAGAGTTGAGTGTTCTGGGGTTGCATTGGAAATCGATGATTCGATCGGATTATCAAGCTTTGTCTATGTGTTTTTCCGGATAATTTTCGAATATGTTAAAAAGTTCGACCGGATATAAATACCCAACTTTTCCCCTGCCGGAAAATATCCAAGCGTTGGATTTTTCTGTGGTTTAAGGACGTTCTGAGTAGTGCAAGTAACGCGATGGTCCCTCTAGAAGACAACAAACCTTAACTCGATTATGTGACCGTCTTGAACTGCCCTTTGAACCTTCGGGTTTGGGGCAGTACGGCGTGCCACATGTGAGGCGTTGGCTTGACCCTTCTACGGCTGGACCGTTGGTATTGAGGCATGAAGTGAATGTCTTTGAACTTATTTCATATGTTGAACGGTCTCGGGAAAACTTGGGTGTTCGAATGTTCGATCGGAAAGTTTAATATTTTCTATTTATCCGGAATGGGATATAATAATTGGAATTCACAAACAGTTATGAGATAACTGAATGAATGTTATAAATCTAGCGGTTTAGTCTCACTTAATATTGAAAAGAGTTTTCGATAATGGGACTAAAATGCGGGGTTTATAATTGTTAGGCATGTGATGTCTAAGTATTTCATTTGATTAAGCATGCGATGTCTGAGGAGGTTGCGGATTCCAACTGTTGTAGTTTTACACTTTTTTTCTGTGACCGTAAGTGTAATATGTGATATCACCGGTTTCGTTGCTATATGTCAACGGCAATTGGGATGCGCATATTTACTTACGTTGATGACATGTGATGTTATGTGTTGCTGGATATGTTATATTGGATTGTCGTGTTTGAATAGCCGGGGTTTTTTTGGTGAGATGAGTGTTTTTCATTTTCATTCATGTAAAAAACTTGTATGTAATATTCTTTTATTGGGGAACTTCCAGGTTGCGGAAGCTGTCACCCATTGTATATTATTTACTTTTCTGCACTAGGATGGACCCAAGGAGGGGAGCACAAGTAACCGGGTTCTAGGGTCCAGTGGGAGACCATCTCGAGGAGTCGAGTCCGGGTCTCATAACCCTAGAATTGGTAGGGTTGCTTTTCGCTCTCATAGGGGTCTAGGTGTGTGGGATTGGCTATTCATCACGACCGTGGAATCCGTGTTTTATACTGGCTCGTATTGAAAACACGGACGTCCTAGTATATCCAATATTTCATATGATTTCTTCTGCTGCGATATCTGTGATGTGATCATGTGATGTTTTATGATAGATACAGTATATAGTATATATGATATATTATATAGACGTTACTTATGTTTTGCACCCACACTAGCCCTGCCCTGCTCTGTCGTTAGTTACCTAACCTAACGGTGCACGAGGGGACATCCAGGCGAATGCGGATGGCATAAGTGTACGTCGTATTTATCTGTGATGTTTAGGTATTTAAATGATGGGACTTCATTAATGTGATTAATGAAAGAAAAGAAGCCTAAAAGATGTTGTAGAATCAAATTTTAAAATAAAACAGGTAGCTACAGTTCTTGCTTTGCATAGCGGTATATATGATATACCCTGCACCTTATTCGATGAGGAAAGGACCGAGATCCCTTCACCGGGAGTGACTCCTTTAGCAATAACTGGCAGATGCTACACACTCGGTTTGTTTTTGATTTCTTCTATAGTTTCTGCTTTGCACAGTGATATATATGATATATCCCGCACCTCATTCGACGAGGAAAGGGCCGACGATCCCTTCACCGGGAGTGACCCCTTTAGCAAAACTAGAAAAGCCTCGAAATCATTCCATTTCAAAACTTCATTTGATTCTACAACGATATCAAGTTCATTACGCAATAGGTTTTCAGAAAAACCTGTCGTAGCCCTCCGTCATTTCAGATAAGTCTTGTTTAGTATTCGTGCTGCGTTTGTTGACCTTGTCAAGACGCAGTGTGCGGTAGCTAACCAGTATTTATCTGCTTATGCATATGATGCAGATTGAGTTAGGGTAGTCGTACGGCCTTGTTAACCTTGTCAAGGGTCGTGCGGGTGGGTTTAATTCAATCAAGAAATGACGGGTTGAACTTGACTTACGGTCTATGCTTTGTTGACCTTGTCAAGGTCATAGATCGTTTGGGGCAAAAGCCTTATCGGGAATTTCAAGGGTTGAAATTTGCAATGAGATTGCATACCTTCTATGAGATAGTTGGATCCCGATACCCACTGCGAGTAAGAGTTACTCCTGGGAGAGTTTTACACATTACAATTAGCCGATCAAGTAGGTGTCTAGAAAGGTGTCAACGGGGTTACGCCTCTGGGAAAACGAGGTTTACATTAATTAGGTTCGTGCGAAAGCACGGGGGACCTCCCTCAAAGTACCGACACTGGTCTGGCTGAAAGATTGGTGAACTTGTAGTATGTAATTAATCCCAGCTAGTCTTTCCTTTTAGGGTTTGAAGGAAGATTTGATAAAAACCAGTGGGAGCCATCCTGATTAGATAACATAATAACCAATCTGATCTTGCAAGAGCATACGCTAAAGTGTTTTCTTCTCTCTCTCTCCAGGTAGCGACCATGTCATGCCCTAATAAAGATAATAATATGGATGTATTGACCGAACCCGCATGTTATACTGTGTTGGGGAACGTTGGTTCCGTTCTTTCCTATAAGACTTATAGAACTGAACAGGATATAGGGGAATACCAGGATTCCCATGCCACCCGAATGAAGAAAGTACATGATGATGCATTTTCTTCGGGTGTGTTCGTTACAGAGAACTGTTTCTCCATTTGCTCTACGTCCTGGGTATTAGATACCGGGTCGGGATCCCATATATGTAATCAGTTACATGGGCTTAGGAAAGGTAGAGAACTTGGAGAAGGTGATAAAGACATTGGAGTTGGAAATGGTGCAATTGTTGCAGCTAAGACTGTCGGGGAATATCACCTTGTATTACCAACTGGTAATACATTGGTTCTGAACGAATGCTATTACATGCCGAACCTGATATGCAACATTATATCGGTTTCTTTGTTGAGTAAAGAGGGATATAATTTTGTATTACAGGACAATGTTATGAACATTTTCCGTAACCAAAAGTTGGTTGGATCAGGCACGTTGTGCAATGGCATTTATGTTCTAAATCAATCAACAGTTCTGAGCATAACAAACACACACAAGAGGAAGAGTTCTGAACTGAATGAATCCTTCTTGTGGCATTGTAGACTGGGTCACATCAATGCGACACGACTGGCTAGGTTACATAAGGATGGATATTTGAAACCATTCGAATTTTCATCTTATGACACTTGCCAGTCATGTCTCAAAGGCAAGATGACCAAAACTCCGTTTACGGGACACGGAGAAAGAGATACCGAACTCTTGGGACTGATACATAGTGATGTATGCGGTCCTATGTCTACACATGCCAGGGATGGTTCTTCGTACTTCATTACATTCACTGACGATCTCTCTAGATTCGGATATGTGTTCCTAATGAAACACAAATCAGAAGCTTTTAAGAAATTTAGAGAATATAAACAAGAAGTCGAGAACCAAACCGGAAAAAGTATTAAAATCCTTCGATCTGATCGAGGAGGTGAATACTTGAGCAATGAATTCCTGGACTTCCTAAAAGAGAATGGGATTCTCTCTCAGCTGACTCCTCCATATACACCACAGCACAACGGTGTATCAGAACGGAGGAACAACACCCTATTAGATATGGTGCGCTCTATGATGAGCACAGCTGAGTTACCTATTTCCTTTTGGCGATATGCGCTGGAAACAGCAGCATACCTATTGAATCAAGTTCCATCTAAATCTGTACCTACCACACCATATGAGATATGGAGTCGGAAGAGGCCATATCTTAAACGAGTTAAGATATTCGGTTGTCCAGCCTATGTCAAAAGACAAAATCCGGACAAGCTCGAGGCACGGTCAGTTCTTTGCAAGTTTGTGGGATATCCAAAGAACTCATATGGGTATTTTTTCTACCACAGTGAGGAACAAAAAGTGTTTGTTGCTCAACATGCCACCTTTTTAGAAAAGGAATTCCTTGAAAAAGAAATTAGTGGCAAAGTGGTAAAGCTGGAAGAAGTTCCAGATACACAAACCATAACTGAAGATTTAGTAGAACCAGAAGATTCAGAAGCTCCCAATGAACCTCAGCCTCTCCGCCGATCTAGTAGGGTTCCTCGCCAACCTGAAAGATACTACGGTTTTCTCATGGATGGTGGGAGCGAGGATTGCATCATGGAGGATGATGACCCAACTAGTTTCGAGCAGGCCATCACGAGTTGGGACTCAGTGAAATGGCTGGATGCAATGCGGTCCGAGATGGAATCCATGTACACCAACAAAGTATGGACTTTGGATGTTGCTCCTGAAGGGGTAAAACCCATCGGGAGCAAGTGGATCTTCAAGAAAAAACTTGGTGTAGATGGAAAAGTGGAGACTTTCAAAGCTTGACTTGTAGCAAAGGGTTTTCGTCAAAGACCAGGTGTGGACTATGACGAAACCTTTTCTCCAGTGGCTATGCTTAAATCTATCCGGATCATGCTTGCCATCGCTGCATATCATGATTACGAAATCTGGCAAATGGATGTTAAGACCGCCTTTCTAAATGGTGATTTAGAAGAGTGCGTGTACATGACTCAGCCAGTGGGCTTCATAGACAGTGGGAGCAGCGGGAAGGTGTGCAAGCTGCTTAAATCCATTTATGGAATAAAGCAAGCAGCGCGGAGTTGGAACATCTGCTTTGACGTCGTTATCAAAGAGTTTGATTTCGTCAAAAACCCAGATGAACCTTGTATCTACAAGAAGGTAGCAGAGAGTAAGGTAGTCTTCCTCGTATTGTACGTGGACGACATACTCTTGATAGGAAATGATATTCCTATGCTGCAATCGGTCAAGCTCTACTTATCACAAAGATTCTCAATGAAAGATCTTGGTGATGCCTCCTGCATATTGGGAATAAGGATCTATAGAGATAGATCCAAACGGATATTGCGATTGTCCCAATCCAGGTACATTGACACCATACTAAAGAGGTTTAGTAGGGAAGAATCCAAGCGTGGGAACTTGCCCACGATCTCTGGAGTCACTCTCTCCAAAGAGATGTCTCCTAAGACTGATTTGGAGAGAGCTCGCATGCAAGGGATACCCTATGCTTCGGCTGTAGGCTCTATCATGTACGCGATGTTATGTACCAGACCCGATGTAGCATACTCACTAAGTGTAGTGAGCAGGTATCAAGCTGATCCTGGAGAGAGTCACTGGACAGCTGTGAAGAGCATTCACAAGTACTTGCGAAGGACTAAAGAGATGCTCTTGGTGTATGGTAACGGAGAACTCCAAGTGGAGTCCTTTACCGATTCGAGCTTTCAGAGTGATAACGACGACTCTAAGTCGCAGTCGGGATTTGTCTTTACCCTTTACGGAGGGGCGATTAGCTGGAAGAGTTCCAAGCAGGAAACCGTGGCAGACTCGACGATGGAGGCTGAATACATCGCTGCCAACGATGCTGCTAAAGAGGCTGTCTGGATCAAGAAGTTCATTACTGAACTTGGTGTGGTTCCATCCATTGAATATCCAATACCTTTGTATTGCGATAACAATGGAGCGGTGGCTTTGGCCAAGGAACCCAGGTCCCATCAGCGATCCAGGCATATTCTAAGGCGGTATCACCTGATCCGGGAGATAGTTGATCGCCGGGAGATCGAGGTTAGGAGGGTTGACACGAAGAACAACACGGCGGATCCACTCACGAAGGCCATTCTCCAGATACAGTTTGAGAGACTCTTCGGGATGCTCGGTATGCGATACTACAGCAGCTGGCCCTAGTGCAAGTGGGAGATTGTTAGTTATATGTATGCCCTAGAGGCCAGTATTGTACAGATGATGTATATTATATTGGATGCTTGGACATATATAGAGATGACTTTCTTGCTCGATATGATAGTATGCTATCTGGTTACTCTTTATCTTAACATGTACACTTGTCTCTTTAAACTGTCTTATAGTTACATGTTGGTAAAGCCCTTAGGATGTATACTTGACTGCCTGGACTATGATGCAGATCATACTAGTAGGGACATGGTAGTCCATAAGTACATCCTTCAAGGTCCCTAGTCGTGGGTGTATCGAGACGGGGCATCGATATACCAGTGTAGACTAGCGTATACGCTTCTCGACCCATGAGATGGGCGATGGATGATCCCATATCCATTGGTGTTTGACATCAGAGATGGTGTACGGGTGCTCAGTGGAGACTGGGTACACTGGACGGACTCGCCGAGAACTCCCAGATGGTATTATACCTCACGTCAGATGGCAGTTCTCAGGTGAAACTTGTACAGGTTAGTCTGTAGACCCGAGATCGTCATTGAGACTTGTGTGATTCCCACTGTGCTTTGATCTCTACCTTACCACGTCCATGAGGGCGTGCAAAATGGTGGTCTTTCGGTACAGTCCCGAGTCACATGGAGGCAATGAGCGATAGGAGGGGTTTCGTCTCTCCCGGTATTGGGGGTTGATGTTGCGCTGTGCTCGATTGGCCGTAACAGGGAAGTCCCTGGCCAGGGCTGATCAGAGATTTGCTGGTAAGTGTTACCAATAGTTTCTCGACCCGTTATGAGCCTCACATCGGCACGACTTATCGGTTATTGGGGTCTGACGTTTACCACCCCTAGACTTGATATGCGACATATTAGACGAACAGACCGGACTGTACGGTAAGTGTTACTGGTTGGATTCACAGGAGTGTCAGCGGGCTAGCTCGTCGATCTTCTGATTGCTCAATACCCGGATGGCCGTTACGTTTAGCAGACCGCTTGCGGCTTGTGGGTGCTTGATATGATCATCATCTGCTACCGGCGTATTGACGAGTCTTTAGAGTCCTACACAGAGGTTTACTGGCTCAAGCGAAACGAAATAGGGGCGCATATGAGATATGTGCGGGACCGAGAATGATGCGTATATGTGATACCGCATTTCATTCTCGCGATGAATGTTTCGATTGGTTGTATGTGATATAACCTAGTTATCGAATCAAAGATTGATTCGATAAGTCGATACATTGGATACTAGTCGGTTATGTGCGACATGACCGGATCATTGAATCAAGTGTTGATTTAATGATTTAATGTATAATTATATATTTGATATATTACTTTACATTAACTAGTATTGGTTCACTTTAAAGGGATTTTCTCACTTGAAAAACACATTGTATATGTGATATATTTTGTGTGCACTTGATTGTATCATGTTTGATGTTGCATGCTAATTTGTGTTTTGTGTAAAGATTAAACCATGGTTGTGTAATGGTAAGGGTTTCCTTTTTATTACTCATTTATTTATTTATTGATTTTGGAAAGGATTATGAAGAAAAATGGTGGCTTTCTTTGTATTTAGTTGAAGCTTCATGAAGGTTTGACTTAGTTACCATTTTGTCTTCATCCTTAACCCTAACCATTCTAACTAACCATGATCTATTCTCTACACTTTACCATGGTTAGCATATGATAAGTATTGATTTTATTTTCATTTTAAAAGCAACACTTATCATATCTTTTCTTCTTCTTGATCATCTTCATCAAGAAGGAAAGCTTGTCTTCATCAATGGCATCTTGAGCAAAAGTGTGAGAAATCCAATTCTAAAGTGAACCCACCTCCTATTTCTTCACCCTCTACCTCTTGCCAAGTAGTATAAGGTGTTTTCTTCACAAGTTTCACAACTTGATGAAGTTGGAGCTTGATCTTGTGTAACCTCGACGTAGATCATCTTCGGCGTCGTAGCCGACGACTTGTCCGCTCATTTCTCCGATGAAGCCGATGCAAGAGTCCGAGATCCGACTAGGACAGCGAGAGGACGTCTACGTGGAGCTAAGGAAGTGGAGAACCGGATCTACAAATGTTGTCGCTTCTCACTTATAGTTAAGATGTTAACTGGCTTTTTGTTTCGCCTAAAATTCTAGTTAACGATCCGTATTAGGGTTTCTCGGCACCGGAAAAATTTGAAATTGGCATGGTTGATGCCTTGTGAGACTTCATTAGCATGCCTAGGAACCCTACACTATCAACATGCAATAGTGAACTAAAGCATGTATACGATGATAAAGAAAAACCAGATAGCCTACTATCATCTCGAGTAAGACAGTCATGTCGGTATAGGTCTTCCCTCAATTATTGCAATCACGTACCTGCGATCTAATAATTGACTTAGAGAGCACTATATCCAACAATCTCCCACTTGCACTTAAGGCTATTATTGCGATGTCGCATACTCATAGCTTCAGTGAGTGGATCCGCCCTGATGTTTCTTTCTATGTCTCTCTTAATCTCAAGTTCACATAGAAAGCCATCTCCCGAATGGAATAATACCTGTCTTAGAATATGTCTGGATATCTGATGGGACCTAGTTCATAAATGAACTCCAAATCCAAACTTTTTAGACTGTATCGATAACTGAACATAATCAGTATCCAACATCATGCCTCCCACAGTATCCTTTTGGACCACCTGTCCATAATACCGTCCCTCGTCAGAGGGAAAACTATGACTCTGACAATCACTCTGTCATCCATGTCACCTTTGAAGCCTGGAATGATAACTGTCTCCCGAAGGAGGCTGCCGTCATCAAATCCGTAGAACATGCACTTATGTTCTAAAATTGCTTCCTTATGTTTCTTCAGGATTGGATTAATATAAACTTATCGCATCTAGTGCAAAAACAACATCTGGTGTGTTACTTGACATCTCACGATTGACTCAATTGCCTAAGCAAGTGATCTGCCAATCATGCACATCCCTCTCTCCTTTAGTCTGTAAGACACCTTTAGAGAGGGTGACTCCATCACCTGCAGGTACACCACCATGCCAGGAGTCATTTTTTCTAAATACCATTAGAATACTGCCAAAATACCCACATTGGGAAACTACCCAAATCTAGATCTAAAATCATAGATCTAGTAACCAGAATGTCTAATATTATATCCGTGTCCTTTGTGGAGAAACAACTGTGTGACGACCACAGTACAACAGATCGTAATATAGGAATTTTACTTCCTACTCAATGTATGCCATCCAAATACCAGGACATCATAATCTACTACCTTTTTAAAGATCCATCCCCTATTCTGATGAAGTCAAAGCCATGACTGTCACATCAAAATTAGATGATCTATCTCCGCTATATTTGCTCAAGTCTATAAATAGACATAAGCTACTTGCCCACTATGCTTCCGCTGCTCCCACTGATTACGACAACCCTCTGGCAGAATAATATATACGTACACTTCTAAAGCTAGTTTAGAACGACGCTATACTTAACCTCCTGCCGGGTCTCATAGCCTGGAACAACAGTAGTGTCAAGTCTGTGTAAACAAGAACCTCCCTTTCATCGTCCTTGAGGCTACCTTAGTACCTCTCGGGTGTCTGAGGCTACCCACTATATCTGCGGAGTGGCTAATGGAATGTCAAACCTGATTGAATATATAGGTCCTATTAAATTTTCCGTAATCGTTTGCGGTTCTGGAATCACTTCCAGTTCTACCATACTCCCACTATTGTTTTTTGAAAAAAAATCTATTTTACTAAAACTGTGGCGAGTCTAGAACAATATCACTATTGATCTTCTAGATGGTAGAAAATCAACCCTCGTCAAAGCCAGGGTCAACCTACAAACTGCCATTACAGAAACGTGCCTTGAGTTATCCGGTATCTGGTTTTAAGCATAAGCTGGACAACTCCCCGTTTCTTAACATCGTTAAGATATGAACCATTCTATATACAATATAGAAATAGATGCACTAATTTAACTGGAACCAGATTCAAACCATGCAACTTTCTCCAGTGCATATCAACTTAATGGAGAGAGGTTAATCAGCATTACTCAACTTAGGAATTTATCTAATTATGAGTAACCTGAAAGAGAAACAAGTTTCTCAAAACCATTACTATCAACTGAATACCAATCACAAGTATCTACATCTTCGATCTCTTTGAAGAATCCCGATACTTGCGACATCTGGTTCTCTACTTTATTCATATACCCACAACTTCTCAAAACTTAGACCTTGTATTTGTACGAAACACTTGTCTAAAATCTAGAGAAGTCATAAGTAAACAGAACATAGCACGAGGACCAACCCTTTTGTCTCGACGGACTCTGGACAACATACAATACTCTGTATAAGTCCACTGAGTCGAATAACTCAAAACCTGCGCATCGTAGGTTGAAAACTGTACTTATAGTTAAGAACTACTCCGTTGCTCAATGCTCCTTACCCAATCGTCAAATGATATAGGTAAATTTCATAGACATAATTTCAAAAACTTATATCTCACTTTATAAAAATAAACGTACAAATATATCATTTTGAAATTGGTGCACAACAACGGATACTCAAAACCAAATACATGCCGTCCGGCAAAAACCCAGGCGATCTCCTCAAATATCACCAATTACAACGAATTCCGATATAATGAGGATTATCACCTTATTCCCAATAACTTCCTCCCTCTCATCATCTGTAAAACCATACGGATGTGAGAATCATACCTGGTAAATACATACCCTGGAGTAAGTATCTAATCGGGAAATCAGTTTTCCTTTAACAATGCACAGTGTAACCGAAACATGAAAATGTTTCGTAGGGGTATCTTGGTATTCCTAGTAATGCCTCTTCCATAATCCAATTCATGACTGTAACCGTATAATTCTTTGCCATCTCTCTAAATCCCTTTATTTGTCTTTTAGTCATTTTGTTCCGTACACCCTTTTTAGGCTGAGTGGATTTCTTCCTTCCCTACCGTTCGGCACCAGCTTTTGGTTTGGAAGAAGACTATCCAGTAAGCATAATAGGCGTACTCTCCTAAACCAAGGAGTACTCGTAACTGTTAGTGTATATGCCCTAGAGGCCATTACTGTATCATACTAGTTTGTATATTACTTAATGGATGCTTGGGATATTCACCTTGTATATACAATCTTGCTCAAAATAGTAGTATGCTACTTGGTTTGTTTCTACTTCAATGTGTACTTGTGTTTATTTCAGTATATCACTTATACGCATTAGTGGAGCCCTTAGGATCTTTGCTTGATTACCAGCGTTGTGATGGCAGTCACACTAGTGGGGGCTGGGTAATCTATAAGCACATCCTTATTCAGGTCCCTGGTCGCAGGACTATCGAGACAGGGCATCGATACTCCGGAGTAGACCAGCGCATGCGCTTCTCATCCCAGTGTGGGAGACGGTCTGTCCCACAGCCGTCAGTACGTCGTACTTGAGATAGTATGCGGGTGCTCGTTAGGTTACGGGTACACTGGACAGGACTCGTCGGGAACTGACTAGTTGGTATTATACCTATCGTCAGTTATCAGTTCCCAGGTGACATGAGTACAGCTTAGTCCGCTGACTTGACACTGTCACTCCGCCTCGAGTGTGTTCCCACTGTACTTTGATCACTACCCTACCACGGCTCAAAGGAGTCGTGCAAACAGGTGGTGGTTGGGTGCAGTCCCGAAGCACTTGGAGGCAGTGACGGTTAGACAGGATTCGTCTCTCCCGGTATTGGGGGTTGACATCGCGCTGTGTCTAGGAGAGCCATTACACGAGTAGTCCCTGGCCAGGGCAAACGAGATATACTGGTAGGTTTCCAGTGTTATCTCAGGGTGTATTGGGCTTCACTCCGGCACGACTTGTACCGCTATTGGGGGACTGACGTTTACCGCCCCCTAGGCCCGCCATGCGATGTATCAGACGAACAGACCGGACTGTACGGAGAATGTCACGCTCAGGCTCAGTAGGAGTTCAGATGGGTTTCGCCTCGTCGGTCTTCTTGTCGGCATTACCTGGGGACCGTTACGCACAGCTAGTGCCGCTTGCGGTCTGTGGTTAAACCCACTGCCAGCGTAGTGTCGAGTCTTTAGAGTCCCACACAGAAAGCTTTTCGCCTTTAGGCAAAAGAGTAGAGGTCGCATGGTATTGCGACAGGTCGCATGGTTTTGCGACAGGGTTCGGTCACATCCGTGCACTTGTGCACGTACAGTGTCCGGACAGTTTACACTAGCGGGCTTTGGTTTAAGCCAGATCCTAGTGTACCTTATGGGATTGGATTTATCCAGTTTGCATTCGTGTTCCTCGGAACGCGGATGCGGGTGTGTATGCACAGTTGACAGGGAGGCAGAGGCAGTGGATTCTCATTAGGGTTGTTGACAGTTGACCGTTGACTTTTGACTTTTTGCTCAACCCTAATGAGAATATGATATGTGATTAACTATTATATTAATTAAGTATTATGGTGATATGGTTGTTGACTTGTTGACTTTTGTTGACTTGTTGACTTTGGTGACTTGTTGACTTTTGTTGACTTGTTGACCGGTTGACTAGGCTTGACTAGTTGACCATCATGATAACCATGGTTATCATTTCATGCCAAAGACTTTTTTTCTTGCTTGCTTTTTGAGTAAAATGAGTGCATGATATGATAACCTTATGGTTGCTTCTAACCATCACCAAAAGACTTTTTTGATATGATGAGTTATGATCACTTTGGATTATGAGAGGGTGAGAGAGAAAAGAGAGCCTCATTCTTTCTTGCTCATTCTCTCTCTTGTTCTTGAGCTCTCCCCTTGCTCTCACCCTCAACCTCTTGCTCCCTCTCTTGATCTATGGTTCTCTTGTCTCATGAGTTGAGAATCAAGAACCATAGATAAAATCCCATTCTATTTTCCTCTCTACTCATTCTAGTTCACTAGGTTTGGCAAACCAAGTGAACTAGTTTCTTCAAAGACCGAAGAAGGAGCTAAAGGTTGGAGCTCTCAAGTGGATCTATCTTCGGCGTACGGAGACGACGAGAAGGAGCCATCGGACCACCACCGGAGCTTGAAGAGAAGGAGTTCAAGACAAGCTAGGTATAACCATCTCTATCCGAGTAGCTAAATATCTTTAGCTTAGTATGCTAGTTTTAGTTTAGGTAACGATCCCGACCATAAGTTAGTCCATGTTGCCTCTTGCGATAAAAATTCGTTTTTTTTTTATACCGTTTCCGCCTCCCCGTAAGAACCGGGGGTCGCAATATGGACTTACAGTGGTATCAGAGCCTAACTAAACTTAAACTAGCTAGGTAGTAAAGTGTAACGAAGTTCGGAACCGAAAAAAAATCACAAAACCGGAAAACTACAAAAACTGAGTTTCTGTTGAAATTTTTTCTGGTCAAAATGAAAAACTTCATACTCCTAAATTCGTCTCAGGGTTTTGTTAGAACACCCATGAAAAACGATTCACCAATTCGTCTAAACCGCCGCGCTTCCGCCGCGTGACCCTTCTTGGCCGCCGCGGAAGCGCCGCGGTTTGTTGTCTTTAGTGCATCGTTTTTCGTGCAGTGTGTGTCTGTGTTGGTTTTGGGATTTTTGAGATATATTATATGTGCCCAGATTTTACAGAAAAGAAATTTCCTTTTGGGGTCCTATAATTCCGTATTTTTTCCGAACTTCATTGCACTTTGACTATGATGGTTATATCTGTGATGTTTGCATGTATTGAACGTCGGTTAATCGCTATAAGTCGATTAGTCGGGGTTATACATGATCTGTAATGTGCTGGAATGTGTATATAAATATGTTGGATTGTCGCGGGTGAATAGCCGGGGGTTGTGAGACGAGAGTTTACTTTTCTTGCAATTCATGTAAATTTGTAAATTGATGTAATAATTATTTGTTTGGCCGCACAACCGGGTCGGGGTTGTAGCCGTCATTGTATAATTTCTTTTTACTGTTTTTGCTCCTAGGATAGACCCGTGGAGGGGTGCACAAACTACCGGGTATGCCGAAGTGTCGAGTGGCCTACTCATGGAGATGAGGGAGGTTGCTACGCTTCGGGTACTTGGCGGGTAGTTTGCCGTACCCGTAGGGGTCTTGGGTGGGGTTTTGGCTATTCACCGCGACCGTGTTATCTGTTTTTGTTACAGGCTCGTACAAATTACAGATTACTAGTATATCCAATGTATTTATCTGTGATCTGAAATGTTTATCATTGCTTACTATTTAGGCGTTGCTTATGTTTTACAGACGCGCTAGCCCAGCCCCCGCTCTGTCGTTAGTTAAGTAACCTAACGGGTAATGACGGGGCCCAGTGGCGAATGCGAATGGCATAAGCGTACGTCATATTTTGGTTGTTTTCTGCAATGGTAGGGTTAAATGATGGGACGCATTAAAAGTACTAATGCAAGAATATCACGCATTAAAAGAACTAATGCAAGATAATAAACCAAGTTAAAGTCGTTGGAACACTTTCGAAAAACCACTCGGTTCTTTTCAAAATAACTTTTAAATGCGGAGCTTGAGCCACTCCTTCTAAAAGCTATCTCGTTCCATCGATTAAATCAAGTTCACTACGTTCACGGTTTCGCCAAAACCATCCGTAGCCCTCCGTCGTTTCACATGAATAGTCAATAGTATTCAAGCTGTGTTTGTTGGCCAAAGTCAAGGCACAGTGATTGGTAGCTATTGGGTATTCATGTGCAGCATAGATAGATGCGTTGGTTTGAAACAGTCGTACTGCCTTGTTGGCCAAAGTCAAGGGTAGGTGCGGGTGGATTCAAATTAACCTGGAGAACGACGGGCAGAACTTGACATGTGACTTATGATTTGTTGGCCAAAGTCAAGGTCATAAGAGCATGGGGCAAAAATCCACATCGGGAGTTTCATAAGTACTGAAACTTGCTAGATTTGCATACCATTTGGAGTGTGATGATTCTGGTAGGATTCCTTCAGTTTCGTCACGCGATGATATTTGGATCCCGATCCTACTGTGAGTATATGCTACTCCTCGGGAAATTTCTCACTTAACGATCAATGCTATAAACCTAGTAGGTGCCTAGAAAGGTGTTAGCGGGGCTACGCCCCCAGGGAAAAGAGGTTCTCTAATTAAGGAACTTCGCGAAAGCGTTGGAAAACCTCCCTCGAAGTACCGATACCGGCCTGGCTGAACGGTTAAGCAAGTATTGTACGGTGGGATTGATCCTGACTAATTCTTCCTTTATGGTTTGAGGAGGGATTCGAGAAACAGTGGGAGCCATCCTGTTTAGACAAACTAAAAACCACTCTAAACTTGCAAGAGCATCATGCTGAGTGTTTCTTCTTCTCTCTCCTAATTGCAGCGACCAATCAACATGACTGGACTTAAGTTACTCCTAGATAAAAACAAGCTGACAGGGCCAAACTACAAAGATTGGCTCAGGAATGTCACGATAGCAATCACTTATGACAAGCTGGGGTATCTTCTTACCACCAAAGCTCCCCCTGTCCCTGGTCCAACTTCCAGTGTCGCGGATAAGGAAATCCGCAAGACTTGGGAGATTGATAGCGCGAAGGCCAAGTGCCTCCTGCTTGCCTCGATGGACAACGAACATCAGAGGAGGCATGAGAATATGGACATGGAGTCCATATTGCTCCATACAAAAGAACTGTATGGAGAGCAATCACGTATCGCAAGATACGAAGCGTCGAAAAAGTTGTTTTCGACAAGAATGGCCGTCGGATCATCAGTAGCCGAGCATGTGCTAAAAATGATCGGCTTCATTGAGGAGCTCGCTGACCTAGGGATCACATTGGAGAGTGAGCTATATACGGATATAGTTCTCCAGTCCCTTCCTTCCACTTACGCCCAGTTTATACTGAACTTCAACCTACAAGAAAAAGAGGTTGAACTATCAGAGCTCCTCAACATGCTGAGGAGCGCAGAGGGCACCCTACAGAAAGGTAGGGAAACATCCACTTTGTTTGTAGGAGGATCATCTTCTTCTAGGTCCAAGGCGAAAGCCAAGGGAAAGAAGAAGAAGGCCCCCGCCAAACCAAGGGGCGGTGTTGGTAAAGTGGATACGAAGGGAAAAGGCAAAGCAACAAAGATAGCGGGGAAGCTTGTGGATAAGGAAGAATGCTTCTATTGTCATAAGAAAGGACACTGGAAGAATGATTGCAGGGCCTGGAAGGCCAGAACACAGGAATTGAAGCAGGTTGCAGCTTCAGCTTCAGGTGTGTATGTTATTGAAAATTGTCTTTCAATAAACTCTACTTCCTGGGTATTGGATACCGGATCAGGATCTCATATCTGTAATTCTTTGCAGGCGTTGAGAAACCGTAGGGTTTTGAAGGCAGGTGACATGACCCTCAAAGTTGCGAACGGAGCTAGCATGGATGCTAAAGCCGTGGGGGACTATCACCTGGGAATGTCAGATGGACATGTTTTGGTTTTGCGTAATTGCTTTTTTGTACCCAACGCAACTTGTAATATCATTTCTGTATCTTTAGTTTCTAAAGAAGGTTATGAATTTGCGTTTGTAAGTAATGTTGTAAACATTCACCTTAATCAAGTTTTGATTGGGTCAGGTACATTGAGTAATGGTATATACGTGTTAAACCAACCACAAATTTTCAACGTCCAGAATACACACAAAAGAAAGTCTCCGGAAATAAATCAGACTTTCTTATGGCATTGTAGATTGGGTCACATCAATGAGAGAAGGTTGACTAAGTTACATACAGAAGGATATTTGAATGCGTTCGAATATCAATCGTATGCCACTTGTCAATCTTGTCTCAAAGGAAAGATGACAAAGACTCCGTTTACTGGACATGGAGTAAGAGCGAGCGAGCTCTTAGGACTCGTACACAGTGACGTGTGCGGTCCAATGTCTACACATGCCCGAAGCGGACATTCTTACTTCATTACTTTTACGGATGACTTCTCAAGGTACGGTTATGTCTTCTTGATGAAACATAAGTCCGAGGCCTTTGGAAAATTCCAGGAGTATAAGAATGAAGTAGAGAAACAGACCGGCAAAAGTATTAAGATTCTAAGATCGGATCGAGGTGGAGAATACTTAAGTGCCGAGTTCCTGGACTATTTAAAAGAGAACGGAATTCTCTCTCAGCTTACTCCTCCATACACCCCGCAACATAACGGTGTATCGGAGAGACGGAACCGCACCCTATTGGATATGGTGCGGTCCATGATGGGTAATGCTGAGTTACCGCGATCATTCTGGGGGTATGCGCTAGAATCAGCAGCGTACCTTTTGAACCGAGTTCCGACTAAGACTGTGCCTTCCACACCATATGAAATGTGGTGTGGGAAGAGACCCTATCTTAAGCACATTAAGACATGGGGATGTCCGGTTTTTGTCAAAAAGCAGCATGCGGACAAGCTCGAGGCACGCTCAGTACAGTGCAAGTTTGTGGGGTATCCAAAGAACTCAAAAGGATATTTCTTCTACTGTGAAGAGGAACAAAAAGTTCTTGTTTCTCGTCATGCCTACTTCTTGGAAACTGAGTTTTTGGAAAACCAGATAAGTGGGAGCACAGTAGAACTGGAAGAAATTCCAGAACCACGGACTGTTACTGAAAGTTTAGTGGAAACAGAAGGTTCGGAAGAACAGGACATTCCTACGCCGCTCCGCAGAAGTAGTAGGCAGTCTCATCCGCCTGAGAGATACTACGGTTTTCTCATAGACGGGGATAGAGAGGATTGCATCATAGATTATGATGAGCCTACTAGCTTCCAGCAGGCCGTTCAGAGCGTTGACTCAGTGAAATGGCTGGATGCAATGCGGACCGAAATGGAGTCCATGTACACCAACAAGGTATGGACGTTGGACATTGCTCCAGACGGGGTAAAACCCGTAGGATGCAAGTGGATCTTCAAAAGGAAGATTGGTGTAGATGGACAGGTTGAGACCTATAAAGCTAGGCTGGTAGCAAAGGGTTTTCGTCAAAGACCTGGCTTGGACTACGACGAAACCTTTTCTCCAGTAGCCATGCTGAAATCCATTCGGATCCTTCTTGCCATTGCTGCCTTCCACGATTATGAGATCTGGCAAATGGACGTAAAGACAGCTTTTCTAAATGGAAATTTAGAGGAGTGTGTCTATATGGACCAGCCAGAGGGTTTCATTCAGAGTGGGAGCAGCGGAAAGGTGTGCAAGTTGCTTAAGTCCATTTATGGACTAAAGCAGGCATCGCGGAGTTGGAACATCTGCTTTGATGAGACGGTCAAAGAATTTGGCTTTATCAAAAATCCAGATGAACCATGCATCTATAGTAGATTTGTAGCGAGAACTGTAGTATTCCTCGTTTTATACGTGGATGACATTCTCTTAATAGGAAATGATATTCCTATGCTACAATCTGTCAAGGGGTTCTTGTCACAAAGGTTCTCCATGAAAGACCTGGGTGATGCCTCATACATCCTGGGGATCCGGATCCATCGTGATAGATCCAAGAGGATATTGGGACTTTCTCAGTCCAGGTACATCGACACCGTACTGAAAAGATTCAGTATGGAAGATTCCAAGCGCGGTAACCTACCGGCTTGTCACGGGATCACCCTCTCTAAAGAGATGTCTCCCAAGACTGATTTGGAGAGGGATCGCATGTCTATTATACCCTACGCTTCTGCGGTAGGCTCTATAATGTATGCGATGTTGTGTACCAGACCGGATGTAGCTTATGCACTGAGTGTAGTAAGCCGGTATCAGTCAAACCCTGGGGAGAAACATTGGATAGCGGTAAAGAACATTCTCAAGTACCTGAGGAGGACTAAGGAGATGTTTTTGGTGTATGGCGGAAAAGACCTCCAGATTGAGGCCTTTGCTGACTCCAGCTTCCAGAGTGACAAGGATGATTCCAAGTCCATGTCGGGTTTTGTCTTTACCCTCAATGGAGGGGCGGTGTGTTGGAAGAGTTCCAAACAAGAAACCGTTGCAGACTCGACGATGGAAGCGGAATACATCGCTGCATCTGATGCCGCAAAAGAAGCTGTCTGGATGAGGAAGTTCTTGAAAGAACTTCAGGTGGTTCCGTCCATTGTTGATCCAATACCTCTGTATTGCGACAACAACGGGGCTATAGCTTTAGCGAAGGAACCCAGGTCCCATCAGAAATCCAGGCACATCTTAAGGCGGTATCACCTGATCAGGGAGATCGTAGATCGCCAGGAGATCGAGGTTCGGAGAGTCGCTTCAGAAGATAACACTGCTGATCCATTCACCAAGGCCCTGCCCCAGACTCAGTTCGAGCGGCTGATCGAGATGATAGGTCTTCGATACGCCAGTACATGGCCTTAGTGCAAGTGGGAGATTGTTAGTGTATATGCCCTAGAGGCCATTACTGTATCATACTAGTTTGTATATTACTTAATGGATGCTTGGGATATTCACCTTGTATATACAATCTTGCTCAAAATAGTAGTATGCTACTTGGTTTGTTTCTACTTCAATGTGTACTTGTGTTTATTTCAGTATATCACTTATACGCATTAGTGGAGCCCTTAGGATCTTTGCTTGATTACCAGCGTTGTGATGGCAGTCACACTAGTGGGGGCTGGGTAATCTATAAGCACATCCTTATTCAGGTCCCTGGTCGCAGGACTATCGAGACAGGGCATCGATACTCCAGAGTAGACCAGCGCATGCGCTTCTCATCCCAGTGTGGGAGACGGTCTGTCCCACAGCCGTCAGTACGTCGTACTTGAGATAGTATGCGGGTGCTCGTTAGGTTACGGGTACACTGGACAGGACTCGTCGGGAACTGACTAGTTGGTATTATACCTATCGTCAGTTATCAGTTCCCAGGTGACATGAGTACAGCTTAGTCCGCTGACTTGACACTGTCACTCCGCCTCGAGTGTGTTCCCACTGTACTTTGATCACTACCCTACCACGGCTCAAAGGAGTCGTGCAAACAGGTGGTGGTTGGGTGCAGTCCCGAAGCACTTGGAGGCAGTGACGGTTAGACAGGATTCGTCTCTCCCGGTATTGGGGGTTGACATCGCGCTGTGTCTAGGAGAGCCATTACACGAGTAGTCCCTGGCCAGGGCAAACGAGATATACTGGTAGGTTTCCAGTGTTATCTCAGGGTGTATTGGGCTTCACTCCGGCACGACTTGTACCGCTATTGGGGGACTGACGTTTACCGCCCCCTAGGCCCGCCATGCGATGTATCAGACGAACAGACCGGACTGTACGGAGAATGTCACGCTCAGGCTCAGTAGGAGTTCAGATGGGTTTCGCCTCGTCGGTCTTCTTGTCGGCATTACCTGGGGACCGTTACGCACAGCTAGTGCCGCTTGCGGTCTGTGGTTAAACCCACTGCCAGCGTAGTGTCGAGTCTTTAGAGTCCCACACAGAAAGCTTTTCGCCTTTAGGCAAAAGAGTAGAGGTCGCATGGTATTGCGACAGGTCGCATGGTTTTGCGACAGGGTTCGGTCACATCCGTGCACTTGTGCACGTACAGTGTCCGGACAGTTTACACTAGCGGGCTTTGGTTTAAGCCAGATCCTAGTGTACCTTATGGGATTGGATTTATCCAGTTTGCATTCGTGTTCCTCGGAACGCGGATGCGGGTGTGTATGCACAGTTGACAGGGAGGCAGAGGCAGTGGATTCTCATTAGGGTTGTTGACAGTTGACCGTTGACTTTTGACTTTTTGCTCAACCCTAATGAGAATATGATATGTGATTAACTATTATATTAATTAAGTATTATGGTGATATGGTTGTTGACTTGTTGACTTTTGTTGACTTGTTGACTTTGGTGACTTGTTGACTTTTGTTGACTTGTTGACCGGTTGACTAGGCTTGACTAGTTGACCATCATGATAACCATGGTTATCATTTCATGCCAAAGACTTTTTTTCTTGCTTGCTTTTTGAGTAAAATGAGTGCATGATATGATAACCTTATGGTTGCTTCTAACCATCACCAAAAGACTTTTTTGATATGATGAGTTATGATCACTTTGGATTATGAGAGGGTGAGAGAGAAAAGAGAGCCTCATTCTTTCTTGCTCATTCTCTCTCTTGTTCTTGAGCTCTCCCCTTGCTCTCACCCTCAACCTCTTGCTCCCTCTCTTGATCTATGGTTCTCTTGTCTCATGAGTTGAGAATCAAGAACCATAGATAAAATCCCATTCTATTTTCCTCTCTACTCATTCTAGTTCACTAGGTTTGGCAAACCAAGTGAACTAGTTTCTTCAAAGACCGAAGAAGGAGCTAAAGGTTGGAGCTCTCAAGTGGATCTATCTTCGGCGTACGGAGACGACGAGAAGGAGCCATCGGACCACCACCGGAGCTTGAAGAGAAGGAGTTCAAGACAAGCTAGGTATAACCATCTCTATCCGAGTAGCTAAATATCTTTAGCTTAGTATGCTAGTTTTAGTTTAGGTAACGATCCCGACCATAAGTTAGTCCATGTTGCCTCTTGCGATAAAAATTCGTTTTTTTTTTATACCGTTTCCACCTCCCCGTAAGAACCGGGGGTCGCAATATGGACTTACAGTAACCTGAGAGAAGGTGATGATAAAAGACAACTGAATAATACCTTATTCTATTTCATCCGAACTGGGGAAAAAAGCAAAGGTGAAATAGGAGTGGCGATGAAGTACGCGGTTTGGTCATGAATGTTAACAGTCGCAATTTACTTTGCCCTCTTTCTAATCCCTTTATCCCGTCTTTAGTTATGACCTTCTGCACACCCTACTTAGGCTAATTGGTTTTCTTCATTCCCTACCTTTCGGCACCTGCCTATGGTTTGGAATAAGACTATCCAATAAGCGTAATAGGTGTACTCTTCTAAACTACGGAGACCTCACAACCTGAGAGAAGGTGATAATAAAAGACAACTGAATAAACCAATTCTATTTCTCCTGAACCTGGATCCATCCTCGAAGTAGTACCTTCGAGTTCGTATATAACCATACGATGGATCTATCCAATGGAAGTGGATGTCCGTAATAATACGGGGTGTTCTGAGAAATACAAAGGGTAAAAGAAGGAGCGGCAATGACTTATGCAACTTTAGACAATCCAAAAGCCAGTATTTTAAGAAGGTTCGGTCAACTTGGTCACTGAGTCATAGTCTAGGGTCGGTCAAAGGTCGTTGCCAAAGAGAGAGAGAGAAAAGAAACACTCTGCGTGCACTTTAACCTAGATCAAAATGGTTATCACTTTATCTAATCAGGAAACTTCCTACTGTTATCTCAAATTCTCCTCCAAACCTGAAAGAAGAATTTGTCGGGATCACCTGAAGAGTAAACCAACTCATCAGCGAGAATCGGGATCCAACTATCATCGCATGATAACTTGATGGAAGCCACTCAAGTTATCACACTCCAGAAGGTATGCGCATGCCTGGAAAGTTTGCCGTTTGTTTGAAACTCCCGATGTAATTTTTACCTCATGCTCTTATGACCTTGACTAAGGGCCAACAAATCAAAAGTCACATGTCAAGTTCTTCCCGTCATTATCCAGGTTGATTTGAACCCACCAGTACATACTCTTGACTAAGGGCCAACAAAGTAATACGACTGTCCCAATCCAACGCATCTATCTATGCTGCAAATGAATACCCAGCAGCTACTAAACACTATGCCTTGACTAAGGGCCAACAAACATAGCTTGAATACTACCGACTATCCATAAGAAATGACGGAGGGCTATGGCTAGTTTTTGGCGAAAAACCTTTAACGTAATGAACTTGATCTCGTTGAAAGAACTTGATAGCTTTTTATATAGATATTGTGGCGAAAACCTTTTGCTAAAGAGGTCACTCCCGGTAAAGGGATCTCGGCTCTTTCCTCATGGAATGAGGTGCAGGATATTCTAACTGAATACCGCGATGCATAGCAACTTGTAATCGACTATAGTGAAGTTACTTCCCTGACGTAAACTTCTGCCTAAGGGGTCACTCCCGGTGAAGGGATCTCGGCCCTTGCCTCGTGGAATGAGTTGCAGGATATTCCAACTGAATACCGCTATGCAAAACAAAAGGAAACATCTTTGTAATAACTCCTTTTAAAATTTGTTCCAACAACATCAAATATAGGTTTGTTTTATACTTGCATTGATCAGAATCAATGCAGTCCCATCGTCTAATCACACCAGAAAAGAACGAAAATAAAATGTACGTATATGCCATCTGCATTCGTCACTGGGTCCCGTCATCACCCGTTAGGTTACTTAACTAACGATAGAGCGGGGGCTGGACTAGCGCGGGTGTAAAACATATACAACATCTAATAGTATTTATACCAATATACAATAATCGCTCCACACGTGATAATATGCAACATTACAGAAAAGTAATAAGCATCACAGAATAATACAGATAATCTGGGATCCTCGGGTTTCACAGAGCCGCTACTGAAACCCGACGTTCCCCTGGTCGTGTGGATAGCCTGTGAAATGTAACCTAGACCCCTACGGGCGCGGCAAGTTACCCGCCAAAACCTGAAGCGAGGCAACCCCCTACAGCAAAATGAATGGACCACCCGGCACTTCACGGAATTCGGTAATTTGAGCACCCCTCCTTGGGTCAACCTATACCCCCTACGAGTGCGGCGAATAGTCTGCCAATTCTAGAGTGAGGCCCCTCTGCCTCTCAAATCCATGAGATACGGACCCATTGCCCTCCAGAACCCGGCTATCTGTGCACTTCTTCACGGGATAAACCTAGTATAGAAATAAAAATATATACAACGGGTACATCGACCTCAACCGGTCGTACCCCAAAAGAATATTATACAAACAGGCAGTGACGGCAGTCCACATGTTGGACGCTCGCCCCGCAATCTCAAATGTACAAATAAATCCAAATAGCACTACCATTGCACACTGCTATCCACCACGACATATCCGTAACATCACAGCACAACACAGAACATCAACGTGAATGTCACGTTTGCAAAACCGTCAAGAACTATAGCAATTAGACGCGGTTTACCGCTCCAATGACATTCACGGTCAGAGATACAAAGCAAGTACTGTATACTAACAAGTTTAAAATTTCGATCGATAAAATTTCCCGAAGTGGGCCCTACGTACATCTCCTGTACAGTAACAAAAACTGGGCCCAAAAGGACTTTACCAGAAACCCCAATTTCCCCTATAGAAGCCCCAGAAGAAAAATGGCACACTGATTCACCATTATGGCCACGGTTCGACGGCCAAAGCTTGGCTTTGGCGGCGGATCCGCGGCCATACGGTCGGATCAGTGTGTAAAATTTCTTCTGTGTCTTTTAAAAAGCCTGCTCAATTTTCTGGTATGTGCAAAATAATTTTTAGGCCTGTTTTAAAATCGACAGAAACTTTACATATGGAAATTGCGATTTTCGAAAATCCGTTCGATCGATATTTTAAACACGTTAGCACAAATTAGTTTAGCTTAATGGTGAGGCACTGATACCACTGTAAGTCCACGGTAGCGCCCCGGCCATCTAACAGACGCCAAATGCGGAACAAAAACTTTTACAACTGGCGCTATCGCGTATTATAACCTGGATCTGCCATTAAAGCTAAACTAACAAACTACAAAGTGGGTTGGAATGTTATACCGAACGATCTGAGTCCTTCGGTCTTCTACCATCATCCCACGCTTTGTTGCGGCTGCTCCGATCTCCTGAATCTCCAGTCTTCTAGTCTAGGTCGCACCACGTAGACGGATCTTTAAACGGGCTCCCGCCTCTGAACCGAGGCAACTCGATCATCAAGTTTGCTAAAAGAGATGACCAAGATTGATGTAGAGAATGAGTAGAACACTTTGTCTCGTTACGTCCAAAGCTATGGACGAACAGTTAATGAAGTTGCCTTTTGGATCGATATGAAATGAGAAACTTTTCTATTCTAATTTCCATGAACCAAATAACTATCATAATTTCCCAAATGAAAATCCATCTCCTCTCACTCATGAAGGTCCGGCCAATATATGGTGGAGGGGGTGAGTGTAGGAGCAAGGAATGAGGTAACCATAACCATAAAAGAACTAATGAGTCATTATCAAGCTTGCACAAATAATAAATGCAAACAATGAATCATCTTAACCTAGTCACCCTTGCATTAAATGTATCATTAAATGCACTAATGAGTTACTTAACACCTCACCATCCTAGTCATCATCTAGAAGCTTCCACACACATCTCAAAAAAAGATAAATCCGTCTTTAACCGAATGATAAAGACGGGTGATAGAAAACGGGAAACTGGCAACTTCCAAAAGCGATCCTGAAATGAATTTCAGGACCACCCCGTAACAGTATAAACATACCCGCATTTGTATTACGACCGAATACAAATGCAACTGAGACAAAGATATTATATCTACACAGTATAATACTCGGATCCGGCTTAAACCAAAGCCCACCAGTATTATCTGCCCGAAATATGACACGTGCGTAAATGCACGTGCATTTTCCAAACCCTGCCATAAAACCATACGGCCTCTACAACATTTCGCCCGAACTTGGGAAAGTGTCTGTGGGGGACTCTAATGACTCATCTACACACTGGCACTGGGTATAACCACTGGCACGTCAGAGGTACAAGCTGTACGTAACGGTTGCCTATGTATTGATCAGAAGGGAAGCTGACAAGCGAACTCATCCAGAAACCCTACTGAGCCTGACAGTGACAATATCCATACAGTCCGGTCCGTTCGTCTATGAGTATCGCATAATGAGTCTATGGGGGTGGATAAAGTCAGATCCCTAATATCGCGATAAATCGTGTCGGCATGAAGCCTATCACCACCTGAGAAACTACTGATTTAAATCAGTAATTCTCCACTATCTCGGCCGAGGATTTCTAGTGATGGCCACCCGTGGACTGTGCGACATCAACCCCCAATACCGGGAGAGACGAATCCCCGACGATCCGCTCACTGCCTCCATGTGGCTCGGGACTGTACCCAAAAAATACCTGTTTGCACGTCTCCTTTGAGCGTGGTAGGGTAGAAATTAAAGCATAGTGGGAACTCACACGAGGCAAATGACGATCTGAGGTCGACAAACTAACCTGTACACATGTCACCAGGGAACTGCTATCTGACGATATATATAATACCAACTAGCATGTTCCCGGCGAGTCCTGTCCGGTGTACTCATAACGCAATGAGCACCTGTATACATCTTAGGTGAACCAACTCACACCAATGGCTTGTGAGACCGGCCACCGCCCCTCGTCGGGGTCTCGACTGTATACAGTAGTCTACTCTGGAGTATCGATGCCCTGTCTCGAAACTCCTTCGACTAGAGAAACTTTAAGGATGCGCTTACAGACCCCAGCTCCCACGTATATGATCGCCATCATACTGCTGGCAGTCAAGAAAGAATCCTATGAGCTCTATCAATATGCAATAGTGAACTAAAGCATGTATACGATGATAAAGACAAACCAGATAGCATACTATCATCTCGCGTAAGACAGTCATGTCGGTATAGGTCCTCTCTCAATCATTGCAATCACGTACCTGCGATCCAATAATTGACTTAGAGGGCACTATATCCAACAGCTAGATCATAGGAATGAATATAATACTGTGCAAAGAAATGTACATCCTAAGGCTTCTTAAGCGGAGTATCGTTTCGTAAGTATGCCGCGGAACATACACACGGTACGTCACTCTACTTGAGTCACCAACTCCATCAACCAAGGGTCATCCTACACTCCGAAGGTAAAACCTAATGCTCTGGTACCAACTTTGTCATGTCCCGAAAAGTACGGAACATGACCGGCACATAAATTACGAAACGTCTCGAGGTGTACGTAATCTAAGTAAGCCAAAACCCAGAAATCAAAACCAAAGAAACAGAAGAGTGAAGGAAAAACCAATTCAAAGCAAGTAGTTTTAACAATATAGGCCGAAGTTTGTATTTTTAAAATATCAAGTATTTTCTGAAAATTTTGGCAGAGTCTCCTTTGTAAATACTGGCCCCAAATGGGATACAACATGAATAGTATACGAAATAAATAAAAAGGCATCCCCAAGCGAGAGCTAGCTCTTCATCAATCGACGGTCACAACCACGTAAGCAATATAATATACAACGCCGAAAGGCGAGGATCAAAACTCAAAAGAAAACCCAAAATCAGCATGAATACCATAATGATACAACGCAGGAATCTAAGGTCGAAATAATAACAAGTCTGGTCTTCTAACTCTCTCAAATATACAATCTGGTTGATGGAGTTTCTAGATACAACTGAAATAATAAATAAATAATGGTGATCCTGATGCAAAGAACCCACCTGTCAAAGCAATCACCCGGAAGGAACAATGTGCCAGCAAAGCCGCAACGAAACCTGCACGGCAAAGCTGCAAGGAACTGTGGCTCAACGGGGATGAGTTGCTAACTCGTGAGTAAAAAACATCTACGAGTAGAAATCGCATGCATAACGCTATCCTAGGTCATATCGGGTAATATCCTCAAATAATATCCTGATCCATCTACATACAAGTGCAATACTACGTGCTCGTGTCAGTGCCTCAGATAGCAACATATTAGATATATATGATGTATGAATACATTACGAATGGAAACAAAATATATTATGAGTGAGACAACTGTTTTCTTTAATCAATGAGATTTCTATATGTATATCAATCAAGTATCATCAATGAATGCAACAGAGAAATCAGTGTCAAGCGTCGACACAAAACATAAGTCTTAGTATCTCAATATCAAATCTCAATATCACAAATCTCAAGTATCAATATCTCAGGCATCCGTATCATCTACGGGATCGGCTCGCGGGCTCCGGCAGAACGGATCGGCCTATAACCATCTCATGACTCCGGCCTGTATCCTCCGGATAACTGACGAGTCCAAATAATATCACCGGTAGGTAGTGCTCCCCTGCCAGGCTCATCGAATACAACTCGAGCTTCTTGCCCCGGGGTACCATACCGGGCCCACCATGTACCCGAGACGGTTCATCCAACTCCTCGAATCGGGTTTCCAAATCCAACAGCAATCATGAAAACTCATGGTGGACGACTCATACATCACGAGAAAACTGCAATTTGCATTTTAAAATGATGATACTAAGCTTTTATTAAATTCTTGCGGTTTCCCCCAAATCCAGAAATCTCATGTAAATCCGAAATCATCAAAATCATCATACCAATAAACAGTGAATACCGCCATAAATCTCCAAAATACTGTATAACCAAAGAATATATGAATGCACCTAATATCATGCAATGAATGCAATAATTAAACTAGCATAAGGAATCTATAACATATTGCGATTATCAATTATCAAGCTATGTCAATGAAAAGGTATTTTCTAAAGTGTACGTGACATGGCAATTACCAATGATGATGTCTGTGAGCCGGCAAGTAAGTGTATGTAGAATATACGCATCATCGGTAATGGTGCTGGTGTCCTAACAGCATGGTTCATAATCACTATGTACACAATAAACATGCAATGAGACGATAACAACATGATAAATGGCAATGAATAATAATTGCAACAATAATATGCGGAACATGAATGATAACGTAACAATAATAATCTACATCGCTACACCTGTGTTATACTGTTTTGCCGTTTGAAATAGTACGAATCGTGGTGTTTTGAAAATAAGGCTACGGTGCTTTCAAGAAAAGGTACGGTTTTTGAAATATCCGTAGTATCCCTTGACATGTCTTTAAAATCCTCACAATTCGTTAGTTTTGGAAATAGGTATGACTCGGGTCCAGTCTAACATCTACTAGTTAAACTACAGGTCTAACTAACAACCAATCGAAATGGGTATGGAAACCACCTAAATCTGAGATGATATATATATATATATATATACATGTATAATAGTCGGTGATCCCACCTCAATAGTATCCCATACGATACCCTATATAATATGACATCCTCGAGTCAAGAGTGCGGATCTATCATCAATATATAGCTCGTATGGTAAATTCGTTGTACGGTCTCCCAAATCTGGGTACGGGTCAAATATCACATTTATCTCATTATTCGTTTGGAATCCTTTCCATCATATATCATGATCTGGGGTTACTGATATAAGTCTAGTACAGTACTGATACAATCTATGTAATGCATGCGTGTGTATGAAAACACTACGCCTAAAGAACCCGCTAAAAATCATGTCGTATTTCAAATACGAACCCTGTCATATCACCGATCTCACGGCCTCAAGCCCAATCTCATCGACTCATCTCCAATCCCACGTACTATCCTCAAAATCCATGTATATGTATACGTATATATATATATATATGTATATATATATATACATATCCCCATATACGCATAAGTAGTAAACTGCATGCAAATGTATGGGGATGCGTGTATGCAAATCCATACTCTAGGGTTTCGTGACTAAGAAATCCGCTAAAGTCCTTTCTTCAGTTCTCGCTAACCCTAAACCCATAAGCTCCTAAGGATTCTCTTACTAAATGTTCATATCTCATAATAACATATAAAAGTATATCGTTACCACATAACCTCATTCCTCATAACTTTGCGGTGGTGCTATATGCCATCCACCCGATTTCCCCCGTCGATATAAATCTACTCACCTGATCTTCGCTCGCCGGTGCCGACGTCGCCACATGCTTACTTGTCGTCTCGAAGACCACATGGGGTTACCTACATGTCACAACATATCGTATCGCATAAAAACTCAATTCGAAATCGAAACGGCATACGAAAACCAAATCGGCACGCGTATCACGCATAGGTCAAAACTTATCGCCTAAGCATGCAAGAATAGCCAAACCAACCCTCGATGTCGATGTACAAATGTCAAACCATCGAGAAAAACCCAAACACACCCATTTGCACATTCACAACCATTAATTATAATATGAAATAGGTTGAAATTCACAAAAACCTCAAACTCACTTTAAAAGCTATTTTTCCGAAAATCTAGCAAGCAAAATTAACCGTTTTAGTACAAAACTCGATGTTTACACAGATCTAGCGGCCACAATATCCACTAAATATCATAACTAAGTCATATAAACCATTTCAATAATTTATTCTCGTCAATTTGTATAAAATCCAAAATTCTAGTTTGCAAAAGCATCCAATTTTAACACTTATAAAGCAAAATCCACAATTCAACAATTAAGCTTGGTTTTGCTTTAACTAAAGAAGTAAACTATAATTTAAAATGTTAATAATGCCATGAATACCCTAATTAGATTTTTAATCTCACATTTGCAACTAAATGCTAAAACCTAGTTTGCTTAAAAAAGTTAATTTGGATGTTTTAATGTTACAATTAGCAATAAGCAACAAGATTACATTTTACATAACATTGGCATGATAACCTACTCATTAGAACCACAATCTAATGATAAAAACCCTAATTTGATCATAACCCATTCTCTTGAAATTCTCATTTTGCAATTAAGGTTATAACATCTAATTAAAACTAATTTCAAACAAACAATTAACATGTAACAATTTTGGATGAGGCTTATACCTCATGATCAAGAGATCAAACATGAAAAATTTAGCCTCCAAATATGGTCTCTTGCTCCCAAATCCATACTAGAATGGCCAATGAGAAATGGGTAGGGATTTAATTGAAGAATTATTGAGGTTTTTGAGTGGATTTGAAGGATTTTTGAAGACTTTTTTATGCAAAAAGAAATGGGGGATTTCGGAGGGCTGCTGCTGCAGCAGGGATGGGGAGGGCTCGGGAATGATGAGGTGAGGGGGAGAGAGAAAATGTGAGGGGTGTGGTGTAAGTGGAAACTCCCAAAGTCAACAAAGTCAATTACTCATTCTTTATTGTTTTCATTTTCTATTCTTTTCTTCCCAAAACTTTAAGTGGGGAAAACAAATGGGAGTGGGGCAGCCCATGGCTGGCCAAGCCCATGGGGTGGGGGGTGAGAGGGTGTAGGTGAGTGTGGCTGAGGAAAGAAAATGATATGTATTATACCCCAATTTCTATTTACACTAATTTCACGATTTAAGTATTTTTCTTCGATATTTTCTAACACCGTTAGACAGTTCCATTTCATTTCAAAAACAATATTTTACACGTTAGTTTAGTGTGTCATGATGCACAAATTTTGTATTAACCCATTCTAATTTGTAATTTTTCCTAATTAAATGTATTAGTGACGGCTTAAAATAATATTAAAATAATTAATTTCAGAAATTTTTTCAATAAATTAGAAATTTTACAAGTGGCTCAATAAACAATAAATACTAGCAATTACAAAGCTAGAATATGTATGTTTAATTTTATATTAAAAGATATTTATATCTTGATTTTTACGGAAAACACCCGTTATTTTACCGTTTAATCGAAATTTCACCTGAACGATTTTCAAAATGTTACAGGATTCCACTGTCGCGATGAATAGCCAAGCCCACACCCCCAGAGCCCTACGATAGCGGCAAGTGATCCTGCTAATTCTAGAGTTTAGGAGACCTGGTCTCGAATCCTCGAGATGGCCTCCCACTGAACCCTAGAACCCGATCACTTGTGCTCTCCTCCTTGGGTCTATCCTAATGCGGAAAAGTAAATAATATACAATAATGGTGACATCATCCTCAACACGAAAGTGCCCCAAATAAAAGAATATTACATAAAATTGACTTTTTCATGAATGAAAATAAAACTCCCATCTCACATAAAACCCCCGGCTATTCATTCGCGGCAATCTTGCATCATATCTCAGCAACACATAATATCTCATATCATCAACGTAAACAAGTATGCGTATCCCGATTGTCATTGATGTATAGCAACGAAATTGGCGATACACCACATACTACACTTACGGTCGCAGAAAATAAAATGAAAAACTACAACATTTGGAATCCACAATCACTTTAGACATCATAAATCCAATATATCACATACTTCGCATTTCTTGCCTAACTTTATGAATTCCACATATTGTATCACATTCTAGATAAATAGACAATGTTAAACTTTTCGATCGAATAAGAAAACTGTAACACCTGAGATTAGGGTTAGTGGTAATTGTATGTTAATCTAGGTAAAAAGTTTACCAAAACGGGTTTCGGTAAAAAGTTTACCAAAACGGGTTTCTAGTAATTTATCTGGTTTTATGGTTATTTTTGTAGAATATTATCGCGACTGCACACACTTGTGCATGATAATTAGGGTTAAGATTAGGGTTTGCCATATATATGAGCTTGTGGGTTAACTATGTTTAAGTTAACCATGGTGGGTTAGGTCCTTGGTTAAGATAACTGAGTTGTTTAGAGCTAATTAGCTTAAATTGAGGATGGTTGGCTTTGACCATGGGTATTTAGAGAGTTTTAAGGTTGACTTAGAGAGAGAGAGAGAGAGGGATGTGATGTGTCATGATGGTTTAAGGTTAAGTCACCCTCTTTCACCTCAAATCTTTTTTGAAAATCTTCTCACACTCAAATCCCTCTCACTCACATACAATTATCAGCCCAAAATTTTATCAATTCGGCCCCCCAAGCCACCACCTATTGCTGCTACAGCAGCTGATGATTCACATCAGCCCAATTATCATCCTTTCAGCCACCAAAACAACTTCTTCAGCCAAACTTCAGCCATGCATCAGTATCAGCAGCAACACATCAGCTCCCAACAACACCATCAATATCAGCTACCTAACCCCCATAGCTCAGCAGCTACTACACCCACAGCAGCAACACGTCACCATATCAACAGAATAAACATCAGGATTAGCCACCAAGAACAGCACATCATCCCCTGTACATCAGCCTGTACATAAGCTATTACATCAGCTTCAACCCTCTTCAAAACATCAACAACAACAGCTGTTTCAGCCCCAACTCCTTACATAACACCCCCTCACAAAACTCAACCCTTCCCTCAAGATTACCCCAACCCTTGCTGCTGCTACTGCTTCAAAACAACAGCACCTGAAACCAATACAATACCCGCATCGCCATCTGCAACAGCAAACTCAGCTGCTGCAAACAGCCCAAAGCTCCAAAACCACACACCAGCTACACCATATCAGTCCCAACACCACACCATATCAGCCCCAACACCACACCACATCAACCCAACACAATATCAACACAACATCTCCAACCTTCATGGCATCAGCATCAGCAGTTGCAGCATCAGCCTTAGGACTGCAGCAGCACCAGTTCAGCACTGCAGCACTCTCCTTCCTCTTCTTCTTTTTCTCCATGTTTGCAAGGTTCCTTGGGGGTATAATTCCTAAACTCTTTCCATATTGTGTAGATTATGTGCTTGATTAGCTAGTTTAGTGTTTTATCGTAATTTGAGTACTAGACTTGTGTTGTGATGGTAGATCTAGTTTCATTAGGGTGCTTGTAGCTTAATGAACTCTTTTTGGTGTTAGTTAGTCTGTGTTAGCATAGTAGTGTCGTTAAAATTGGTTAGATAACCCCAAATTGCTATAGTTATGGTCATCTAGCTTATAATGGTGTTTATTGCATGCTTTAGTAATGATTTTGGGTGAATTAAGGGAATTTTGGCTAAAGTAAGGGTAGTGTTGGTTAGAATAGCCCTTTTAGGTTCTGTTGAGACCAGTTAACCAGAAGTTTGCCCCAGATTTCACAAAGACACCCGATTTACCCGACTTGGCGTAATTTGGCAGTTTTAGCGACTTTTTGGCCTTTCTGAGATCTGCTTTTGTCCCAACCCACTCCGGTAAAAATTGTGAAGACTGTAGCTGTTAGTGTATATGCCCTAGAGGCCATTACTGTATCATACTAGTTTGTATATTACTTGATGGAAGCTTGGGATATTCACCTTGTATAAACAATCTTGCTCAACATAGTAGTATGCTACTTGGTTTGTTTCTACTTCAATGTGTACTTGTGTTTATTTCAGTATATCACTTATACGCATTAGTGGAGCCCTTAGGATCTTTGCTTGATTACCAGCGTTGTGATGGCAGTCACACTAGTGGGGGCTGGGTAATCTATAGGCACATCCTTATACAGGTCCCTAGTCGTAGGACTATCGAGACAGGGCATCGATACTCCGGAGTAGACTAGCGTATGCGCTTCTCATCCCAGTGTGGGAGATGGTCTGTCCCACAGCCATCAGTACGTCGTACTGGAGATAGTATACGGGTGCTCGTTGGGTTACGAGTACACTGGACAGGACTCGTCGGGAACTGACAGGTTGGTATTATACCTATCGTCAGTTATCAGTTCCCAGGTGACATGAGTACAGCTTAGTCCGCTGACTTGACACTGACACTTCGCCTCGAGTGTGTTCCCACTGCACTTTGATCACTACCCTACCACGGCTCAAAGGAGTCGTGCAAACAGGTGGTGGTTGGGTGCAGTCCCGAAGCACTTGGAGGCAGTGACGGTTAGACAGGATTCGTCTCTCCCGGTATTGGGGGTTGACATCGCGCTGTGTCTAGGAGAGCCATTACACGAGTAGTCCCTGGCCAGGGCAAGCGAGATATACTGGTAGGTTTCCAGTGTTATCTCAGGGTGTTTTGGGTTTCACTCCGACACGACTTGTACCGCTATTGGGGGACTGACGTTTTACCGCCCCCTAGGCCCGCCATGCGATGTATCAGACGAACAGACCGGACTGTACGGAGAATGTCACATTCAGACTCAGTAGGAGTTCAGATGAGGTTTCACCTCGTCAGCCTTCTTGTCGGCATCTACCTGGGGACCGTTACGCACAGCTAGTGCCGCTTGCGGTCTGTGGTTAAACCCACTGCCAGCGTAGTGTCGAGTCTTTAGAGTCCCATACAGAGGGTATTCGCCTCTGGGCAAAACAGAGTAGAGGTCGCATGGTTTTGCGACAGGGTTCGTTCTCATCCGCGCACTGGTGCACGTTTGGAGTCCGGACGGATTATACTGGCAGGCTCTGGTTTGAGCCAGATACTGGTATATGTTTTGGGGGTTGCTTTTATATCTTGGTATTCTTGTTCCTCGGAACGAGAATGCAGGTGTGTATGCACAGTTGCTTGAGGCGGAGAACGAGGTTTTTCATTAGGGTTTCGGATCGGGTGCGTATGCACAGTTGACAGTTATCTTTTTCCAAACCCTAATGGATTTATATATTATCTATTAATAATAGTAATTAAATAAGAATTATGTTATGGTTGTTTTTTTGTTGACTTGTTGACCTTGGTTGACTTGTTGACCATTGACCACTTTCATGCCTTGAAAGTCTTCCTTGATTCATGCTTACACTTCATTTAAAGAAGCATGATAGTGGTCATTCCAAAATTACCATCAACTATTCTTATTTCAATTATTATCATTTAGATAATTCATTTCTTTTGCAATATGGTTGCAAGAAAGAAATAATTGAGCTCATTCTATCATAACCTCTCTCTCTCCTCATTTCATCTTCTTCTTCCTCTTAAAAAGAGAAACCTTCTCATGTGTTGAGAATCATTCTCTTTAGAAAGAAAAGCAAACCCTAATCTCTCTCTACTCATTCTAGGATGAAGGTTTAGCAAGCCGGAAACCCTAGTTCACTCAAAGATCGAGGAAGAGCCCAAAGTCGAACCTTCGAGGTGGATCCATCTTCGACGGGAGAAGGCGACGTAAAGAGAACCATCAACCTCTACAAGGTTTGAAGAAGAAGGAGTTCAAGTTTAGGTATAACCATCTTCCATAGTAGCTAACTCTCTTTAGCTAGATTGCTAGTTTTAGTTTAGACAACGATCCCGACCAAGTTTAGTCCATGTTGCCTCTTGCGATAAAAATTCGTTTTTTATACCGTTTCCGCCTCCCCGTAAGCACCGGGGGTCGCAATATGGACTTACAGTGGTATCAGAGCCTAACTAAACTTAAACTAGCTTGGTAGTGAAGTGTAACGAAGTTCGGAAACGAAAAATCACAAAACCGGAAATTCAAAACCCCAACTTTCTGTTGAAATTTTTTCTGCTCAAAATGAAAAACTTTATACTTGTAAATTCGTCTCAGGGTTTTCTAAGAACACACAAGAAAAACGATAGCATGTTTCCTCCAATACGCCGCCCTTCCGCGGCCTCACCTACTCATCTGGCCGCGGAACCGCCGCAGGTTGTAGTCATCTTTGCATCGTTTTTCGTGCAGTGTTCTTCTGTGTTGGTTTTGGGATTTTTCAGATATATTATATGTACCCAGATTTTCCAGAACTGAAATTCACTTTTGGGGTCCTATAATTCCGTATTTTTTTTCCGAACTTCACTGCACTTTGGCTATGTTGGTTATATCTGTGATGTTTGCATGTATTGAACGTCGGCTAATCGCTATAAGTCGATTAGTCGGGGTTATACATGATCTGTAATGTACTGGAATGTGTATATGAATGTGTTGGACTGTCGCGGGTGAATAGCCGGGGTGGATGTGAGATGAGCTTTTGTTTTTCTTTCATTCATTGTAAATGTAAATTGATGTAATTATATTATTTGTTTGGCCGCACAACCGGGTCGGGGTTGTAGCCGTCATTGTATAATTCTTTTTACTGTTTTTGCTCCTAGGATAGACCCATGGTGGGGTGCACAAACTACCGGGAACTTGGCGGGTAGTTTGCCGCACCCGTAGGGGTCTTGGGTGGGGTATTTGCTATTCACCGCGACCGTGTTATCCGCTTTTCGTTTCAGGCTCGAAAGAAATGCGGATTGCTAGTATATCCAATGTATTCATCTGTGATCTGTAATGTCTATCATTGCTTTCTATTTAGGCGTTGCTTATGTTTTACAGCCGCGCTAGCCCAGCCCCCGCTCTGTCGTTAGTTAAGTAACCTAACGAGTGATGACGGGACCCCGTGGCGAATGCGAATGGCATAAGCGTACGTCATATTTTGGTTGTTTTCTGCAATGGTAGGAATTAAATGATGGGACGCATTAAAAGAACTAATGCAAGAATATCACGCATTAAAAGAACTAATGCAAGATAATAAACCAAGTTTAAGTCGATGGAACACTTTCGAAAAACCACTCGGTTCTTTTCAAAACTAACTTTTAAATGCGGAGCTTGAGCCACTCCTTCTAAAAGCTATCTCGTTCCATCGATTATATCAAGTTCACTACGTTCACGGTTTCGCCAAAACCATTCGTAGCCCTCCGTCGTTTCACATAAATAGTCAATAGTATTCAAGCTGTGTTTGTTGGCCAAAGTCAAGGCATAGTGATTGGTAGCTATTGGATATTCATGTGCAGCATAGATAGATGCGTTGATTTAGAACAGTCGTACTGCCTTGTTGGCCAAAGTCAAGGGTATGTACGGGTGGATTCAAATTAACCTGGATAACGACGGGAAGAACTTGACATGTGACTTATGATTTGTTGGCCAAAGTCAAGGTCATAAGAGCATGGGGCAAAAATCCACATCGGGAGTTTCATAAGTACTGAAACTTGCTAGATTTGCATACCATTTGGAGTGTGATGATTATGGTAGGATTCCTTCATTTTCGTCACGCGATGATATTTGGATCCCGATCCTACTGTGAGTATATGCTACTCCTCGGGAAATTTCTCACTAAACGATCAATGCTATAAACCTAGTAGGTGCCTAGAAAGGTGTTAGCGGGGCTACGCCCCCAGGGAAAAGAGGTTCTTAAATTAAGGAACTTCGCGAAAGCGTTGGAAAACCTCCCTCGAAGTACCGACACTGGCCTGGCTGAACGGTTAAGCAAGTATTGTACGGTGGGATTGATCCCGGCTAATTCTTCCTTTGTGGTTTGAGGAGGGATTCGAGAGACAGTGGGAGCCATCCTGTTTAGACAAATTAAAAACCATTCTAAACTTGCAAGAGCATCGTGCTAAGTGTTTCTTCTCTCCCCCTGCAGCGACCAAATCGAAATGACTGGACTTAAGTTACTTCTAGATAAAAACATACTGACAGGGCCAAACTACAAAGATTGGCTCAGGAATGTCAAATTGGCAATCTCTTACGACAAGCTGGGGTATCTTCTTACCACCAAAGCTCCCCCCGTCCCAGGTCCCACCTCCAGCGTCGCGGATAAGGAAATCCGTAAGACTTGGGAGATTGACAGCGCGAAGGCCAGATGCCTCGTACTTGCCTCGATGGACAATGACCATCAGAGGAGGCACGAGAATATGGATTTGGAATCCATATTTCTTCATACAAAAGAACTGTATGGAGAGCAGTCTTGTATCGCAAGATACGAAGTGTCGAAGAAGTTATTTTCGACTAAGTTGGCCGTCGGATCATCGGTAGCGGACCACGTGCTTAAGATGATTGGCTACACTGAGGAGCTCGCGGAACTTGGGACCACGTTGGATAGTGAACTCTACACAGATATAATTCTCCAGTCCCTTCCATCCACTTACGCCCAGTTCATACTGAATTTCAACTTGCAAGAAAAGGAAGTTGAACTTTCAGAACTCCTCAACCTGCTGAGGAGCGCAGAGGGCACCCTACAGAAGGGTAGGGATACATCCACTTTGTTTGTAGGAGGATCTTCTTCTTCTAGGTCCAAGGCGAAAGCCAAGGGAAAGAAGAGGAAAGCCCCCGCCAAACCAAGGGGCGGTGTTAGTAAAGTGGGTGCGAAGGGAAAGGAAAAGGCAACAAAGATAGCGGGGAAGCTTGTTGGTAAAGAGGAATGCTTCTATTGTCACAAGAGTGGACACTGGAAGAAAGATTGCAGGGCTTGGAAAGCCAGGACACAGGAACTGAAGCAGGTTGCAGCTTCAGCTTCAGGTATGTATGTTATTGAAAACTGTCTTTCTATAAACTCTACTTCCTGGGTATTGGATACCGGATCAGGATCTCATATCTGTAATTCTTTGCAGGCGTTGAGAAACCGTAGGTTTTTGAAGGAAGGTGACATGACCCTCAGAGTTGCGAACGGAGCTAGCATGGATGCTAAAGCCGTGGGGGACTATCACCTAGGAATGTCAGATGGACATGTTTTGGTTTTGCGTAATTGCTTTTTTGTACCCAACGCAACTTGTAATATCATTTCTGTATCTTTGGTTTCTAAAGAAGGTTATGAATTTGCGTTTGTAAGTAATGTTGTTAACATTCACCTTAATCAAGTTCTGATTGGGTCAGGTACATTGAGCAATGGTATATACGTATTAAACCAACCACAGATTTTCAATGTCCAGAATACACACAAAAGAAAGTCACCAGATATTAATCAGACTTTCTTATGGCATTGTAGACTGGGTCACATCAATGAGAGAAGGTTGACTAAGTTACATACAGAAGGATATTTGGATCCGTTCGAATATCAATCATATGCCACTTGTCAATCCTGTCTCAAAGGAAAGATGACAAAGACTCCGTTCACTGGACACGGAGTAAGAGCGAGCGAGCTCTTGGGACTCGTACACAGCGACGTGTGCGGTCCAATGTCTACACATGCACGAAGCGGTTATTCTTACTTCATTACTTTTACGGATGATTTTTCAAGATACGGTTATGTCTTCTTAATGAAACATAAGTCAGAATCTTTTGAAAAGTTCCAGGAATTTAAGAATGAAGTAGAAAAACAGACCGGCAAAAGTATCAAGATTCTAAGATCGGATCGAGGTGGAGAATACTTAAGTGCCGAGTTCCTGAATTACTTAAAAGAGAATGGGATTCTCTCTCAGCTTACTCCTCCATACACTCCGCAACACAACGGTGTATCGGAGAGACGGAACCGAACCCTATTGGATATGGTACGGTCCATGATGAGTAACGCTGAGTTACCGCGATCATTCTGGGGGTATGCACTAGAATCAGCTGCGTACCTTTTGAACCGAGTTCCTACTAAGACTGTGCCTACTACACCATATGAGATGTGGTGTGGGAAGAGACCCCATCTCAGTCACATCAAGACTTGGGGATGTCCAGCTTTTGTTAAAAAGCAGCATGCGGACAAGCTCGAGGCACGCTCAGTACAGTGTAAGTTCGTGGGATATCCAAAGAACTCCAAGGGATATTTCTTCTACTGTGAAGAGGAACAAAAAGTCCTTGTTTCTCATCATGCCTACTTCTTGGAAACTGAGTTTTTGGAAAACCAGATAAGTGGGAGCACAGTAGAACTGGAAGAAATTCCAGAACCACGGACTATTACTGAAAGCTTAGTGGAACCAGAGGGTTCAAATGAACAGGACATTCCTATGCCGCTCCGTAGAAGTAGTAGGCAGTCTCATCCGCCCGAGAGATACTACGGTTTTCTCATAGACGGGGATAGAGAGGATTGCATCATAGACTATGATGAGCCTACTAGCTTCCAGCAGGCCGTTCAGAGCATTGACTCGGTAAAATGGCTGGATGCAATGCGGACCGAAATGGAGTCCATGTACACCAACAAAGTATGGACGTTGGACATTTCTCCAGACGGGGTAAAACCCGTAGGATGCAAGTGGATCTTCAAAAGGAAGATTGGTGTAGATGGACAGGTTGAGACCTATAAAGCTAGACTTGTAGCAAAGGGTTTCCGTCAAAGACCTGGCTTGGACTACGACGAAACCTTTTCTCCAGTGGCTATGCTGAAATCCATTCGGATCCTTCTTGCCATTGCTGCCTTCCACGATTATGAGATTTGGCAGATGGACGTAAAAACCGCTTTTCTAAATGGAAATTTAGAGGAGTGTGTCTATATGGATCAGCCAGAGGGTTTCATTCAGAGTGGGAGCAGCGGAAAGGTGTGCAAGTTGCTTAAGTCCATCTATGGACTAAAGCAGGCATCGCGGAGTTGGAACATCTGTTTTGATGAGACGGTCAAGGAATTTGACTTTATCAAAAATCCAGATGAACCGTGCATCTATAGTAGATTTGTAGCGAGAACTGTGGTATTCCTTGTTTTATACGTGGATGACATTCTCTTAATAGGAAATGACATTCCTATGCTACAATCTGTCAAGGGTTTCTTGTCACACAGGTTCTCCATGAAAGACCTGGGTGATGCCTCTTACATCCTGGGGATCCGGATCCATCGTGATAGATCCAAGAGGATATTAGGACTTTCACAGTCCAGGTACATCGACACCGTACTGAAAAGATTCAGTATGGAAGATTCCAAGCGCGGTAACCTACCGGCTTGTCACGGGATCACCCTCTCTAAAGAGATGTCTCCCAAGACTGATTTGGAGAGGGATCGCATGTCTATTATACCCTACGCTTCTGCGGTAGGCTCTATAATGTATGCGATGTTGTGTACCAGACCGGATGTAGCTTATGCACTGAGTGTAGTAAGCCGGTATCAGTCAAACCCTGGGGAGAAACATTGGATAGCGGTAAAGAACATTCTCAAGTACCTGAGGAGGACTAAGGAGATGTTCTTGGTGTATGGCGGAAAAGACCTCCAGATTGAGGCCTTTGCTGACTCCAGCTTCCAGAGTGACAAGGATGATTCCAAGTCCATGTCGGGTTTTGTCTTTACCCTCAACGGAGGGGCGGTGTGTTGGAAGAGTTCCAAACAGGAAACCGTTGCAGACTCGACTATGGAAGCGGAATACATCGCTGCTTCTGATGCCGCAAAAGAAGCTGTCTGGATAAGGAAGTTCTTAAAAGAACTTCAGGTGGTTCCGTCCATTGTTGACCCAGTACCTCTGTATTGCGACAACAACGGGGCTATAGCTTTAGCAAAGGAACCCAGGTCCCATCAGAGATCCAGGCACATCTTGAGGCGGTATCACCTGATCAGGGAGATCGTGGATCGCAAGGAGATCGAGGTTCGGAGGGTTGCTTCAGAAGAGAACACTGCAGATCCATTCACCAAGGCCCTACCCCAGACTCAGTTCGAGCGGCTGATCGAGATGATAGGTCTTCGATACGCCAGTACATGGCCTTAGTGCAAGTGGGAGATTGTTAGTGTATATGCCCTAGAGGCCATTACTGTATCATACTAGTTTGTATATTACTTGATGGAAGCTTGGGATATTCACCTTGTATAAACAATCTTGCTCAACATAGTAGTATGCTACTTGGTTTGTTTCTACTTCAATGTGTACTTGTGTTTATTTCAGTATATCACTTATACGCATTAGTGGAGCCCTTAGGATCTTTGCTTGATTACCAGCGTTGTGATGGCAGTCACACTAGTGGGGGCTGGGTAATCTATAGGCACATCCTTATACAGGTCCCTAGTCGTAGGACTATCGAGACAGGGCATCGATACTCCGGAGTAGACTAGCGTATGCGCTTCTCATCCCAGTGTGGGAGATGGTCTGTCCCACAGCCATCAGTACGTCGTACTGGAGATAGTATACGGGTGCTCGTTGGGTTACGAGTACACTGGACAGGACTCGTCGGGAACTGACAGGTTGGTATTATACCTATCGTCAGTTATCAGTTCCCAGGTGACATGAGTACAGCTTAGTCCGCTGACTTGACACTGACACTTCGCCTCGAGTGTGTTCCCACTGCACTTTGATCACTACCCTACCACGGCTCAAAGGAGTCGTGCAAACAGGTGGTGGTTGGGTGCAGTCCCGAAGCACTTGGAGGCAGTGACGGTTAGACAGGATTCGTCTCTCCCGGTATTGGGGGTTGACATCGCGCTGTGTCTAGGAGAGCCATTACACGAGTAGTCCCTGGCCAGGGCAAGCGAGATATACTGGTAGGTTTCCAGTGTTATCTCAGGGTGTTTTGGGTTTCACTCCGACACGACTTGTACCGCTATTGGGGGACTGACGTTTTACCGCCCCCTAGGCCCGCCATGCGATGTATCAGACGAACAGACCGGACTGTACGGAGAATGTCACATTCAGACTCAGTAGGAGTTCAGATGGGGTTTCACCTCGTCAGCCTTCTTGTCGGCATCTACCTGGGGACCGTTACGCACAGCTAGTGCCGCTTGCGGTCTGTGGTTAAACCCACTGCCAGCGTAGTGTCGAGTCTTTAGAGTCCCACACAGAGGGTATTCGCCTCTGGGCAAAACAGAGTAGAGGTCGCATGGTTTTGCGACAGGGTTCGTTCTCATCCGCGCACTGGTGCACGTTTGGAGTCCGGACGGATTATACTGGCAGGCTCTGGTTTGAGCCAGATACTGGTATATGTTTTGGAGGTTGCTTTTATATCTTGGTATTCTTGTTCCTCGGAACGAGAATGCAGGTGTGTATGCACAGTTGCTTGAGGCGGAGAACGAGGTTTTTCATTAGGGTTTCGGATCGGGTGCGTATGCACAGTTGACAGTTATCTTTTTCCAAACCCTAATGGATTTATATATTATCTATTAATAATAGTAATTAAATAAGAATTATGTTATGGTTGTTTTTTTGTTGACTTGTTGACCTTGGTTGACTTGTTGACCATTGACCACTTTCATGCCTTGAAAGTCTTCCTTGATTCATGCTTACACTTCATTTAAAGAAGCATGATAGTGGTCATTCCAAAATTACCATCAACTATTCTTATTTCAATTATTATCATTTAGATAATTCATTTCTTTTGCAATATGGTTGCAAGAAAGAAATAATTGAGCTCATTCTATCATAACCTCTCTCTCTCCTCATTTCATCTTCTTCTTCCTCTTAAAAAGAGAAACCTTCTCATGTGTTGAGAATCATTCTCTTTAGAAAGAAAAGCAAACCCTAATCTCTCTCTACTCATTCTAGGATGAAGGTTTAGCAAGCCGGAAACCCTAGTTCACTCAAAGATCGAGGAAGAGCCCAAAGTCGAACCTTCGAGGTGGATCCATCTTCGACGGGAGAAGGCGACGTAAAGAGAACCATCAACCTCTACAAGGTTTGAAGAAGAAGGAGTTCAAGTTTAGGTATAACCATCTTCCATAGTAGCTAACTCTCTTTAGCTAGATTGCTAGTTTTAGTTTAGACAACGATCCCGACCAAGTTTAGTCCATGTTGCCTCTTGCGATAAAAATTCGTTTTTTATACCGTTTCCGCCTCCCCGTAAGCACCGGGGGTCGCAATATGGACTTACAGTAGCATGGTGAGACTAGCTGGGACACACACAAAGAGCACGGGGACCCACCTCCCCATCTCGGCCGTTGGTTTATTCTTTCTGGCCGCAATTTGCGGCCAGAGTAGGGGGTAGGGTGTTGGGTTTTTGGGTGTAGGGTCATTCTGGGTAGGTTAGTGTGTTGGTATCTGTAACTTTTTGAGTTGGGCCCAGAGTCAAAATCAGGAGCTATTTGCGTGTTTCTGATGTTTTAAGTCTTGTGCGACGCGCGTGATATGCGTGGTTCTGTGGCGCGCGGCGCGACACAGCGTGTCAGTCTAGGTTCTGGTGGGTTTGTGCACGTCACGTCATGTCGTGTGCACACGCGTTTAGTTTCACGCACGCGTATCCTTTTTATCAATATATCGCGTTTTGCAGGATTTTTCCTTATATGGTGACTTTTGTAATTCTAGGTTCGCCGGCAGGAACTTCAAGCACTGCAGAGAAAGGAAAGTAGGTGGTCAGACACACCTAGCACGGGATCACGGGTGAGTAGATTTAACATCTATGGGGGACGATCGTTTGGATGGCGCGAGTCGCCCGATAGATTTAATAAACTCAAGAATAATAAACTTGATATTACTTGTGACATTAGAATAATATTACTCGCATGATATTTGCTGCAGTTAGACCCATATGTTATACCCATATACGCAAACTCATTTGTAGGACACATGCACCATTACCAGGTTTTTATATGCAGCACGGGCACTATTCATGTGGACACATACCTCTGGTAATTGCTATGTCACGACACTAGATAATTATAAATCTGAAACATGTTAATTGCTTAAACCTGTGCTATTGCAACTAATAATTAAAATGAAATAATAAAATTGCTATTCTCTTGCATATGTATTATTATATCATTTGCACATGCCTAGTATAAGTCATACATTGTAGATTGATACCATAGGCATCCATTATCATTGACATGTGCATTCATGATGATTTCATGAGATTTATGATATTTCTGGATTTCGGGAAAGCCGCAAGATTTCAAAGCTTATAATGTTTCAAATATAAAAGTTGCGGTTTTCTAGTGATGTAAAGTGTCGTCCACCATGAGTTTGCTGTGATTTTCGAGACCCGTTTCTAGGAGGTGGATGAACCGTCTAGGGTACATGGTGGGCCCGGTACGGTACCCCGGGGCAAGAAGATCGCAGGAGATGGCGTTGAGCCTGGCAGGGGACGAATTACCTATCGGTGACTTCATTTGGCACGGTGGATATCCAGAGGAAACCGACCGTGGCCGCTAAATTGAGATATGGATATTTGACATGGATCAACCGGATGGCTGGGGCCAGAAATACTTGACATGGATATATGATATTTGGAAAGTTTTGAGGTGTCGTTGCTGGATACAGATTTTATTGATTTCATGGATATTATGCTAATGTTTATAAGGAGTTTCAAAAACAGAATAAAGAACAATTCTTATACCTACATAATGAGATCTTGAGTGGACTCATATAGAATTCATATATGATAGTATATTCATGTGGCATACATACCTGTTATCACATCCATGTGACATACATACCTGATAGTATACTAATGATGCATACATACCTGCTAGTACATATAGCCATACCTGTTCTAGGGATGCTAGGATACTTGTGTACATGCATGCGATAGCCTTTGTAGATGTTATCTTTTACTGACGAGCTGGCAACTCACCCCCGTTGTGCCACAGCTTTTCTGCAGGTCCGATCCATCAGCACTGTAGCGGCGGATACTTTTGCCTCTTTTGCTCTTTTTGCCTGGACTCAAGGCTTTTGCTCATAGGTGGGTTATTATCCTTATATAATCATTATATCTAGAACACTCCATCTACTGCTATTATTACTTCAGTTGTACCTGTCTTATTTGGATGACTGTATATTGACTTAGAGACGATGTTGTGAGACTTGGGGATTTATGTTATGTTTGGAGTCGAGCTCACTTGAGTCGACATGCTATTTCTTATGCTTCATTCTTATTTATGCACATTGTCATTTTATATTGCGTGGGATTTGTGACCGCATTGAGGCGAAGATCTAGCTCCCACTTAGGGATGCCATTTTCATGTTATTCATTTATATTCTTGTTATACCCCTTTGGGACTTGTTTTACAAAGGAAACTTTACTGGAATTTTTGAAAAGGGATAGTTTTTTTAAAAAGAAACTTGATGTGGTTTAATGGAGTTAAATATTGTAAATGATTGGGTTTTCCTTCACTCCAATTCTTAATTGGGTTTTGTATTCTGGGCTTCGGCTTACTTAGTTACGGACGCCTTGAGACGTTTCGTAACTTAAGTGCCGGTCGCGTTCCGCACTTTGCGGTTCGTGACAAAGTTGATATCAGAGCGTAGGTTTACCTTCGGAGTGTATGATGACCCTGATATGATGGAGTAGGTAGCTGCGGCAGAGTGGCGTAGCGTGCGTTTGTTTTGCGGCATACTCACGACACGGTACTCCGCCTAAGCGACCTTAGGACTTATTGATTGAAATTCCCTCATGATGGTATACATCCTTGCGATTCGATTTCCGTATCCTCATCGAATCCTACCTTCTTTTCAGCCATTATGCCGCCAAGGACTACGAAGGTGCGGAGAGCAGCCGTTCGAGCTGAGGTTCGAGTTGATTCATCTGAGACGAGGACTGATCCGAGTAGTACCCCTGTTGTGCCAGGACAGGTTGTTTTCCCTATGCCAACTCAGATCGCTAGACTAGTGGTGGAGATGCAGGGCTTGCGCCAGACAATGAGCTCATTGGTGGAGGTCGTTCGAGCGCAGCGACAGGAGGTTGTCACCCCTGTTACCCAGTTGTTCCTTACGATCATCATGCAGTATTTCGTCCCCTACATAGCACCGGTGGGGGCAGCCCCAGTTTACGAGACACGTCTTCCAAAGACTGTGAGAGTTTCGGAACGGTTGAGAAATCGTGCTGGTGTACCAGCCCAGAGCAGAGGCTTAGGACGAGGACGGTGGATTGGCTCTCATCCCCAGGGAGGACGGAAGTCAGCACGTAGATGTTTACGATGCGGAAGCCTTCAACACCTCATCAGGCAGTGTTCCTTCACACCATGTTAGGGTCGTATTCTGAGATGTCGCGGACGCGGAGGGTTCACATAGAGGGGTCAGGTTAGTAGAGGAGGAGTTCGGTCAGTCGCAGATGAAGGACAGGCAAAAGTTTTTGCTTCGACTCATCGGGACGCGAGGGCATCCAATGCAGAGCTTTTAGGTACTCTTTCAGTATGCCCTTTTGTTGCACATGTATTGTCTGATCCGGACCCGTGTGCTTGTATATATTCATACCCTTTGTGCCAAATTTGGGTAGAGAGTCCAGTTTGCTTGATCAGCTGCTTGTTGTGACTACTCCAGTGGGAGAGTCGTTTGTCGCTAGTCACATGTTCCGATACCATCCGTATTGGCGAAAGAAAGTTGCTGGTCGATTTGATCCTTCTTGAGATATTGGACGTCGACGTTCTTTTGGGCTTGGGTTGGTTAGCCACGTTCTATGCTTCTGTTGACTGCCGCGAGAATACAGTTAGATTTTGTTTTCCCGGCAAGTCGGTTTTTGTTATGTTGGGGGACCGTAGTGCCACCCCTCACAATGTGATTTCTTCTTTTCGCGCTGGACAGCTTTTGAGGAAGTGATGTCAGGGATTTCTCGCCTATGTTGCGATACTAGAGCTACATATATTCTATTGGACTAGATTCCGATTGTCTGCGAGTTCCCCGATGTTTTCCCTGATGAGCTGCCAGGACTGGCGCCTGAGCGCGATGTCGAGTTCTGTATTGATTTGATTCCCGGCTCGGGGCCCATTTCCATACCGCCTTATCGGATGGCCCCGGCGGAACTTAGAGAGTTGAAGGTTCAGCTGCAAGATTTGCTAGATAAGGGACTTATTTGACCCAGTGTTTCTCCATGGGGTGCTCCGGTCCTGTTTGTCAAGAAGAAGGACGGAAGTTTGCATTTATATATCGACTACCGCCAGCTGAACAAGGTTACCGTACGGCACAGATACCCGTTGCCCCGCATTGATGATTTGTTCGATCAGCTCCAGGGTGCGGGCTATTTTTCGAGGATCGACTTACGATCAGGATACCATCAAGCTACGAGTCCGATTGGAGGATATACCGAAGACAGCTTTCCGTGCACGCTATGGACACTATGGGTATCTGGTGATGTCGTTCGGACTCACCAACGCCCCCGCAGCATTTATGGATTTGATGAACCGTACATTCAGGCCGTATCTTGACTTGTTCATCATCGTGTTCATCGACGATATTTTGGTGTATTTCCGGAGCCGAAGGAGCACGAGCAGCACCTGCGGATTACGTTACAGACTCTGAGGGAGCACCAGCTGTTCAAGAAGTTCTCCAAGTGCGCATTCTGGCTGGGTAGCGTCGAATTCTTGGGCCACGTGATTATGAGAGATGGCATATGTGTGGACCCGAAGAAGATTGAGGGCGTCCAGCAGTGGCCCGACCAACGTCGGTTACTGAGATCCGTAGTTTTCTAGGCCTGGCGGGCTCCTACAGGCGTTTGTTCAGGACTTCTCCCGTATAGCTGCACCTTTGACCAGTTTGACCCGGAAGGGGGTTCTTTTCGTTTGTGCGGAGGAGTGCGAGCACAGTTTTCAGCAACTACGGACTTGTTTGACTACGACGCCGGTGTTATCATTGCCTTCAGGGTCAGGCGGATTCATGGTTACTGTGATGCTTCGCTGGTGGGGTTAGGATGCGTTTGATGCAGCATGACAGGGTGATCGCGTATGCTTCGCGGCAATTGAAGAAACACAAACAGAACTACCCCACTCATGATTTGGAGATGGCTGCAGTGGTCTTTGCACTAAAGATATGGCGACATTACCTATACGGCGAGTCGTGCCAGATATTCACTGACCACAAGAGCTTAAAATATATATTTCAGCAGCGAGACCTGAACCTCAGACAGCGTCGTTGGATGGAGCTGGTGAAGGACTATGGCTATGAGATCTTGTACCACCCGGGCAAGCCAAATGTAGTAGCGGATGCCTTAAGCAGGAGGCCCGGGGGTAGTCTATCCTGTTTGCGCACAGTGTAGAGGCAGTCGTCTGCAGGTTGGCAGATTTTATGCGACAGCCGAGTTGAGTTCGAGTTCACTCCGAAAGGGGGACAGCTTACGCATGTTCGTGCACGCCCACAGTTGCTTGACCATATATATGAGGAACAGCATAGAGATGACCGTTGCTCAGAGATCATGGAACAGATGGGACAGGGCGGATTTTTCGAATTCATGATTGATGATCAGGAGATATTACGATTTGGATCTAGACTGTGCGTACCAGATGTTGAGGGATTGCGGCGCGATATTCTTGAGGAGGCACATCGATCGGTGTAAAGTGCCCACCCCGGTTCCACCAAGATGTACCATGATATGAGAGAGACCTACTGGTGGGACGGGATGAAGAGGGACATCACGGAGCTCGTATTGAGATGCTTGACTTGTCAGCAAGTCAAGACCGAGCACCAGAGGCCGCAGGAGAGCTACAGCCATTACCCATTCGGGAGGGAAATGGGAGCAGATTTCGATGGACTTCGTTGTGGGTCTACCCAGGACCAGTCGAGGGTACGACTCCATTTGGGTGATCGTGGATCGATTGACGAAAGCGGCTCACTTCCTGCCAGTGAAGACCACTTTCAGTTTTACTCAGTCTGCCTGGATTACATCGACGAGATCGTACGGTTGCATGACGTACCGACCTGTGTCATGTCAGATCGAGGCACCCAATTTACCAGCCGACTATGGCAGAATCTTCAGGAGGCTTTGGGGACTCGTTTGAGCTTCCGCACAGCATTTCATCCGCAGACTGACGGACAGTCAGAGCGGACCATTCAGACTCTCGAGGACATACTCAGAGCGTGCATTTTGGACTTCGGCGGTAGCTGGGATCGGCATTTACCTCTAATAGAGTTCTCCTATAACAACAGCTTCCAGGACACTATTTAGATGACACCTTTCGAGGCGTTGTATGGGAGGAGATGTAGATCGCCCGTCTGTTGGACTGAGCTGAGCGAGAGCAGTATTTTTTGAGCCGCAGATCTTGCAGGAGACGACCGAGAAGGTGCGGTTGATTCGAGACCGGATGAGAGCAGCTCAGAGCAGGAAGAAATCGTATGCGGACAGGCGCCGTCGCAGATTAGAGATCGCAGTTGGCGATCATGTTTTTCTAAGGGTCTCTCCGATGAAGAGCGTGATGCGATTTGGGCCAAAGGGAAAGCTCAGCCCTAGATTCGTAGGTCCCTTCGAGATCCTCGAGCGTGTCGGCGCTGTCGTTTGGCTCTTCCACCCAGCTTTGCAGTTGTTCACCCCGTCTTCCACGTGTCGATGCTACGCCGTTATCTTCATGACCCTTCACACGTGATTCAGCATCAGACCGTTCAGCTTGAGCCCGACCTGTCATCACCGTGCAGCCAGTTGAGATATTGGATCGGCAGGTGAAGAAACTCCGATCAAAGGTCTTGCCATCTGTGAAGGTTCTTTGGCGCAGCCCGGATAAGGAAAGAGATCACTTGGGAGGCCGAAGGTGAGATGCGGTAGAAATTCCCTCATCTTTTTCAAGGTGCGCGTAGCTGCATATTTTAAAATTCGGGGACGAATTTTCTTAAGGGGGGAAGACCGTAACACCTGAGATTAGGATTAGTGGTAATTGTATGTTAATGTGGGGGTTTTGGTAAAAAGTTTACCAAAACGGGTTTCTAGTAATTTATCTGGTTTTATGGTTATTTTTGTAGAATTTTATCGCGACTGCATACACTTGTGCATGATAATTAGGGTTAAGATTAGGGTTTGCCATATATATGAGCTTGTGGGTTAACTATGTTTAAGTTAACCATGGTGGGTTAGGTCCTTGGTTAAGATAACTGAGTTGTTTAGAGCTAATTAGCTTAAATTGAGGATGGTTGGCTTTGACCATGGGTATTGAGAGAGTTTTAAGGTTGACTTAGAGAGAGAGAGAGGGATGTGATGTGTCATGATGATTTAAGGTTAAGTCACCCTCTTTCACCTCAAATCTTTTTTGAAAATCTTCTCACACTCAAATCCCTCTCACTGACATACAATTATCAGCCCAAAATTTTATCAATTCAGCCCCCCCAAGCCACCACCTATTGCTGCTACAGCAGCTGATGATTCACATCAGCTCAATTATCATCCTTTCAGCCACCAAAACAACTTCTTCAGCCAAACTTCAGCCATGCATCAGTATTAGCAGCAACATCAGCTCCCAACAACACCATCAATATCAACTACCTAACCCCCATAGCTCAGCAGCTACTACATCCACAGCAGCAACACCTCACCATATCAACAGAATAAACATCAGCATTAGCCACCAAGAACAGCACATCAGCCCCTGTACATCAGCCAGTACATAAGCTGTTACATCAGCTTCAACCCTCTTCAAAACATCAACAACAACAGCTGTTTCAGCCCCAACTCCTTACATAACACCCCCTCACAACACTCAACCCTTCCCTTAAGATTACCCCAACCCCTGCTGCTGCTACTGCTTCAAAACAGCAGCACCTGAAACCAACACAACACCCACATCACCATAGCTGCAACAGCAAACTCAGCTGTTGCATACAGCCCAAAGCTCCAAAACCACACACCAGCTACACCATATCAGCCCCAACACCACACCACATCAACCCAACACAATATCAACATAACATCTCCAACCTTCACGGCATCAGCATCAGCAGTTGCAGCATCAGCCTTAGGACTGCAGCAGCACCAGTTCAGCACTGCAGCACTCTCCTTCCTTTTCTTCTCTTTCTCCTTGTTTGCAAGGTTCATTGGGGGTATAATTCCTAAACTCTTTCCATATTGTGTAGATTATGTGCTTGATTATCTAGTTTAGTGTTTTATTGTAATTTCAGTACTAGACTTGTGTTGTGATGGTAGATCTAGTTTCATTAGGGTGCTTGTAGCTTAATGAACCCTTTTTGGTGTTAGTTAGTCTGTGTTAGCATAGTAGTGTCGTTATAATTGGTTAGATAACCCCAAATTGCTATAGTTATGGTCATCTAGCTTATAATGGTGTTTATTGCATGCTTTAGTAATGATTTTGGGTGAATTAAGGGAATTTTGGCTAAAGTAAGGGTAGTGTTGGTTAGAATAGCCCTTTTAGGTTCTGTTGAGACCAGTTAACCAGAGGTTTGCCCCAGATTTCACAAAGACACCCGGTTTACCCGACTTGGTGTAATTTGGCAGTTTTAGCGACTTTTTGGCCTTTCTAAGATCTGCTTTTGATCCGACCGACTCCGGCAAAAATTGTGAAGACTGTAGCATGGTGAGACTAGCTGGGACACACACAAATAGCACGGGGACCCACCTCCCCATCTCGGCCGCCGGTTTATTCTTTCTGGCCGCAATTTGCGGCCAGAGTAGGGGGTAGGGTGTTCGGTTTTTGGGTGTAGGGTCATTCTGGGTAGGTTAGTGTGTTGGTATCTGTAACTTTTTGAGTTGGTCCCAGAGTCAAAATCTGGAGCTATTTGCATGTTTCCGATGTTTTAAGTCTTGTGCGACACGCGCATGATACGCGTGGTTTTGTGGCGCGCGGCGCTACACAGCGTGTCGTCTAGGTTCTGGTGGGTTTGTTCACGCCGCGTCGTGTCGTGTGCATACGCGTTTAGTTTCACGCACGCGTATACTTTTTATCGATATATCGCGTTTTGCAGGATTTTTCCTTATATGGTGACTTTTGTAATTCTAGGTTCGCCGGCAGGAACTTCAAGCGCAGCAGAGACAGGAAAGCAGGTGGTCGGACACACCTAGCACGAGATCACGGATGAGTAGATTTAACATCTACGGGAGACGATCGTTTGGATGGCGCGGGTCGCCCGATAGATTTAGTAAACTTGATATTACTTGTGTCATTTGAATAATATTACTCGCATGATATTTGCTGCAGTTAGACCCTTATGTTATACCCATATACGCAAACTCATTTGTAGAACACATGCACCATTACCAGGTTTTTATATGCAGCACGGGCACTATTCATGTGGACACACACCCCTGGTAATTGCTATGTCACGACACTTGATAACTATAAATCTGAAACATGTTAATTGCTTAAACCTGTGCTATTGCAGCTAATAATTAAAATGAAATCATAAAATTGCTATTCTCGTGCATATGTATTATTATATCATTTGCTCATACCTAGTATAAGTCATACATTGTAGATTGATACCATAGGCATCTATTATCATTGACGTGTGCATTCATGATGATTTCATGAGATTTATGATATTTCTGGATTTCGGGAAAGCCGCAAGATTTCAAAGCTTATAATCTTTCAAATATAAAAGTTGCGGCTTTCTAGTGATGTAAAGTGTCGTCCACCATGAGTTTGCTGTGGTTTTCGAGACCCGTTTCGAGGAGGTGGATGAACCGTCTCGGGTACATGGTGGGCCCGGTACGGTACCCCAGGGAAAGAAGATCGCAGGAGATGGCGTTGAGCCTGGCAAGGGACGGATTACCTACCGGTGACTTCATTTGGCACGGCGGATATCCAGAGGATACCGACCGTGGCCGCTAGATTGAGATATGGATATTTGACATGGATCAGCCGGATGGCTGGGGCCAGAAATACTTGACATGGATATATGAGATTTGGACAGTTTTGAGGTGTCGTTGCTGGACACGGATTTTATTGATTTCATGGATATTATGCTAATGTTTAAAAGGAGTTTCAAAAATAGAATAAAGAACAATTCTTATACCTACATAATGAGATCTTGAGTTGACTCATATAGCATTCATATATGATAGTATATTCATGTGGCATACATACCTGTTATCACATCCATGTGACATACATACCTGATAGTATACTAATGATGCATACATACCTACTAGTACATATAGCCATACCTGTTCAAGGGATGCTTGGATACTTGTGTACAGGCATGCGATAGCCTTTGTAGATGTTATCTTTTACTCACGAGCTAGCAACTCACCTCCGTTGTGCCACAGATTTTCTGCAGGTCCGATCCGTCAGCACTGTAGCGGCGGATATTTTTGCCTCTTTTGCTCTTTTTGCCTAGACTCGAGGCTTTTGCTCATAGGTGGGTTATTATCATTTTGTACCACCTTATATAATCATTGTACCTAGAACACTCCACCTACTGCTACTATTACTTCAGTTGTACCTGTCTTATTTGGATGACTGTATATTGACTTAGAGATGAGGTTGTGATACTTGGGGATTTATGTTATGTTTGGAGTCGAGCTCACTTGAGTCGACATGCTATTTCTTATGCTTCATGCTTATTTATGCACATTGTCATTTTATATTGCGTGGGATTTGTGACCGCCTTGAGGCGAAGATCTAGCTCCCCCTTGGGGATGCCATTTTCATGTTATTCATTTATATTCCTGTTATACCCGTTTGGGGCTTGTTTTACAAAGGAAACTCTACTGGAATTTTTGAAAAGGGATTGTTGTTTTAAAAAGAAACTTGATGTGGTTTAATGGAGTTAAATATTGTAAATGATTGGGTTTTCCTTCACTCAAATTCTTAATTAGGTTTTGTATTCTGGGCTTCGGCTTACTTAGTTACGGACGCCTTGAGACGTTTCGTAACTTAAGTATCGGTCACGTTCCATACTTTACGGGTCGTGACACAAACACCCAAGATTTCCCAAATAGCACAACACTTGAGCCGAGTTCAAAAATTTCTAGAACATGTCACAGCCTCTATGAACCAGTCGTAGAAGGGTCAAACCAACGTCTCACATGTGGCAACGCTAAACTACGACAAACCCTAGGGTTCAGTGGCAGTTTTGACGGTCACATAATCGAGTTAAGGTTACGTTCTTCTAGAGGGTCCACAAATACGCTTGCATGATTTTCCGAAAGTTTCAAACTCGTGAAAAATCCAACACTTGAAAGTTTTCCAATACGGGAAAAAGTGAGTTATTGATATTCGTATGAACATTTTTATAGGTTCTAAATTACCTGAAAAACTAAACGATGCTAAACTTTCTGATCGAATCAACGAATAAAAAAGATCTCTATAAAACTCAACACCTGAGTAATATTAAAAATTCCCAGAAGCATGTAGTAATGCATAACTATCCTTGACACCCAAGTATTGCCGCGGAACCGCCGCCAAAAGCATGGTATGGCTGCGGTTACGCGGCGACTTAAAGGCTACAGTGACTCGTATTTCACAGTAAGCCATACAATTACCTGCTTGATTTTTTGAGTATTTTTAATGTGGAAAAAATCAAATTTTTAGAAAATTTCCGGAGAGGGGTCAAAAGTGTTGTTTCGGAATTCGATCAGACTTTTAACTTCGCCTACGCATCGCCTAAAGCTCTAGCTTGGCTCTGATACCATTGTTGGGTTTACCTATCACCTCATCTAGGGTTTGGAAGCATCACATATGCCACAATCAAATTTTTAAAGGTGCTAAGTGAACTTGACAAGAATCATAACTAGAAATTTAGAGTTTCATGCAACTAAGCATCACATGCAAATGAAAAACTATCACTAAGGATAGAGATTACAACCTTTATAGACCTCCCTTGGTGACTCCTTGGCACTATGAGAGTTTGGAAAGGATCGATGGAAGCCTTCCTTGTCCACGATGATCCACCCGAAGTCCATTTGCCCAAAGCTCCTTGCTTTACTAGATTTGTGAAAGAAGTAGAGCAAACACCCTACAAAAATGGGCTAGATGTGTATAGAATGATGATGTAGTTTATATTCTATAATCAAAACCCTTTCTTTTTATCAACTTCACTCAAAGAAAATCTCAAGAGAGGAAGAAGAAGATGATGGCTTAGCTTGAGCTCAAAGTATTTGTGATGAATCATTAGATGAGAATGAATAATCAATATTATATCATTCTCACCTCAACCATGGTTTGTAATTATTTAGATATTTATCATTGAGTTAATAAAGCCAAAGGAAAATTAACTCAAGGTTACAAATTAGGTCAAGTATGGTCAAAGATGATAAACATTAACCATGAGTGAATTATCCTTACATTAACTCAAAATGATATATATATATATATATATATATATATATATATATTTACTACCATGTGAGTCTTGCATTGGCACAAAATGTGTATCAACAACCATGATAAAATGTATGTATGTATGTGTCCATGCACATCATCATATGCATACAAAATAGAAAAGGGTTTAATTAAAGAATTAATCTAAAAGTCATTTGTTAAATCAACACTTGATTTAGTAAACCGGTCATATCACATACAACCCGACCAATAGAAAATGCCCGATTAATAAATGGTATCACATACCGTATTTAATCGGTCCCTGCACACCACATCTTTTCGCCTGAGCCAGAAAACTCCTGTGTGGGACTCTAAGACTCGTCAATACGCCGGCAGTAGGTGATGATCATATCAAACACCCACAAGCCGCAAGCGGTCAGCTAAACGTCACGGCCACCCGGGTATTGAACGATCAGAAGAAAACCAGCGAAGCTGTCAAAACTCCCGTCGAGCCAACTGGCAACACTTACCATACAGTCTGGTCTCCTCGTCAGATATGTTGAATATCGTGTCTAGGGATGGAATCGTCGACCCCAATAACTCAATAAGTCATGCTGGTGTATGGCTCATAACAGATCTAGAAACAACTGATAACGCTTATCAGTAAATCTCAGCAGCCCTGGCCAGGGACTTCCTGTTATAGCCTATCGAGCATAGCACAACATCAACTCCCAATACCCAGAGAGACGAAATCCATCCTATCGCTCATCGCCTCCATGTGCCTCGAGACTGTACCCAAAGACCACATGTTTGCACGACTCAGTAGAGCCGTGGTAAGGTGGAGATCAAAGTACAGTAGGAGGACACACAAGACTCTATGACGATCTTAGGTCTACAGACTAACCTGTACCAGTGTCACCTAAGAACTGCTATCCGACGACAGATATAATACCACCTAGGATTTCTCGACGAGTCCGTTCAGTGTACCCAGTCTCCACTGAGCACCCGTATACAATCTTGGTGTCACCTCACCGGATGGATATGGGATCATCCATCGCCCATCATATGGGACAAGAATAGTATACGCTAGTTTGTTAGTTATATATATGCCTTAGAGGCCATTGTTGTACATATGATGTTTATTATAGTGGATGCTTGGATATATATAGAGAGGACTTTCTTGCTTGACATGATAGTATGCTATTTGGTTTCACTTTGTCTTAACTTCTTGACTTGTATTGGTTTACTGTCTTGCTCTCACATGTTGATAAAGCCCTTAGGATATGTACTTGACTACGAGGACTATGATGAGATCATACTATTAGGGCCATGGTAGTCAACGAGTACATCCTATAACTGTTTCTAGTCGAGGGAGTATCGAGGCATGGCATCGATACTCCAGAGTAGACTAGTGTATATGCATCTTGACCCATATTATGGGCGATGGATGATCCCATATCCATCGGTGTTTGACATCAAAGATAGGGTACGGGTGCTCAGTGGAGACTGGGTATACTGAACGGACTCGCTGAGAACTTCTAGATGGTATTATACCAATCGTTAGATAGCAGTTCTCCAGTGACACTGGTACAGGTTGGTCTGTAGACCCGAGATCGTCATAGAGTCTTGTGTGATTCCTACTGTGCTTTGATTTCCACCTTACCCCGTCCAAGAGGGCATGCAAAACGGTGGCTTTTGGGTACAGTTCCGAATCACATGGAGGCAATGAGCGACAGGAAGGGTTTCGTCTCTCCCGGTATAGGGAGTTGATATTGTGCTGTGTTCGATTGGTTATAACTGGAAGTCCCTGGACAGGGCTAATATGGAGAGCTGCTGATAAGAGTTATCAGTAGTTTCTCGACCCGTTATGAGCCTCACATCGACATGACTTATCGGTTACTAGGGTTTGATGTTTACCACCCCTAGACTTGATATGTGACATATCAAACGAAGAGACCGGACTGTACGGTAGTGTTACTGATTGGATTCACAGGAGAATGTACAGGCTTTCTTGTTGATCTTCTGATCGCTTGTTCAGTTGATAAAACTGCACATTTGTTATTACATTTTTCCTACTATTTCTATACTAGAAATGGTGTTTATTATAATATATGATACATATGAGGGTTTATCTATAAAACTACTATTTTTCATGTGTTGATATATTATAATTAACATTTCGTAGGAAAATGTATGCAAAAATACCATTGACCAAATCTTAATATTGAAATTAATATCTCAATAAAACAAAACACTACAAATATTATTTGTTGAGATTGTGCAGAATTTTTTAGCGCTAAAAATCAAGGGAATCAAAGTTGTTAAGAGCAAACCTGCCTAATTAAGAAATAAAACTAAGAAATCAAGTCTGGTAGAAACAAAGAAAAGATTTCCAATTTCCAAAGGCTCCAGAGAACTCCACGTGTCATAAAGAGAAAAGCCCCAGAAAAATCACCAAAAGATACTCCTACTTGGCAGCGGATCCGCGGCCAAACCCCCCTGTTGGCCGCGGATCCGCCGCATGACAGAAGAATTAGGGGCTGGCATTTTTCTGTTTGGATCTTAACTACTATTCCCCAATTTAGGCAGCTAGGGTTCTGGCTTTTGGAGTATAAATAAGGACCGAGAGCCCCTTGGAAAAATCATCAAGCTGAAGAGATCACGAAGTCCACGACAAGCTCATGCATCCTGGCTGATCATCAACTGTTCGTCTACATCCTTAGAAGATCGAGAAGCAAACTAGCATTTGTAATTATTTTCTAAGGGAATAAAGTGTAAATGAATTTTTTTGATTAATAAAGTTAGTTCTTTTTCTTATTTCATTTCTTATAGTTTCATTATGATTTCCCTCTCCATTTCTTCTTCTCCCATCATGCGCAAGTAATTCTCCGCTTGTTAGGGTTCGTGGGATTAGGGTAAGTTAATGGATGATGAAGATCCTTAAACTCTTCTTAAGTCCTATAAAGTTTATAAATTTTATCAAAAGAATCATTAACATCCTAATCGGGCGTGCTACCAATTTATTGTTAGTCTCGACCGCGATTAGAGATTAGATTAATGATTGTTTTGGTAAAGTCTAGATATGAACGGAGTTCCATGTCGAGATAGGGGTTAAGAGTGGGAACCCTTTTCGCTCCAGAAACCCTAATCTACATGCATCATTGTCGTTCTAGCATTAAATCTATTAAAGAATAAAAAGAGTAATCTTTAATTAATCATCCATAACTACTAAATCCTAATGAACCCTACAAGCCCCCTTTTAATATTAAACCTACATCCGTAGTTAATCTAGATCTATATTTTGCATTCTTGTTTAACGTAGATCTAGATCCTACAACCATTCTTCACCATTCTTTATTCTTCCTCCTCTCTTAATCAACACATCTAAAGTAAGAGTAAAAGATTCAACTTTTCCCAGAGGACGACCCGTACTCATCTCGGTCTAGCTACACGCGACACCGTTCTAATTGCGGTTACACTACAATCACAGTTTTTCATCACCAATCAAATGGCGCCGTTGCCGAGGATACGTGCATAATTTTTTAGTCTTACTATTTGTGTTGAATTCTTATTTGATCAATTTCATAATTAAAACAAAACTGCAAATCGTATATTTAACGAAGTGTGTGAAATTTTTACAAGGAGATCTGGAGTCACAGACTTGAGGAAACAGGAGACATAGACATTCATTGAGTTCCAAAAGAGTACAAAAGACCACGTAGCTAAAACCATCACCTGAACGCTCTTCCTTGTGGCGGAACCACGTCGAGAAGACCCTTATGGCGGCGGAAACGCGGCACAACGGAGGAGTTAGGGCTTCAAAATTCTTTGGTAAGATTCTAACCTCTTTCTCTCTCCTCTCAAATCCAATAAAATCTCTTTTCTGCAAGATTCTTTGCCAAATATCACCGCTCAAAAATCATTTTGCAAAGTTTTGAGATTGGTTTTGTTTTGCGTATTTTAATACGGACTTTTAAGGGGCAAAGACCAAATCCAGATTAGGTGGGGATTTCATCACCCTTCCTAAGACCTACAAATCACAAAACGAGCATATGCATCAACCCTACATTAATTTAAAAAATATCTAGACGAGACTCTAAGGACTGTCGCGCCTAGTAAGGACAGAGGAAGGTCGTGGGTAATCTATCGCTTATCCACATTTCTCTTATGGTGTCTAGGCAAGTGTGTCTAAGGCAAGTGGTTACTTAATTAGGACCACTACTTACGTAGTGGACAACTTCCCACTTACCTGGCACTTACCTAGCTACAAGAGTAGTAAATAGGTGGTAGAGGATTAATCCTACAGCTTGTCCTTTGGAATTCTAGGAGCGGTCTAGAGACTGGACCTAGGTAACCTTAGTTCTTGGGTTGTTTGTGCATTTGTGTGATTTCTCTTAAGTCCCACTTTTTTCAAAACAGACCGATTTTAAATCACACACACGCTGCCACTTGCACTAAACCCGCTTAGTGCACGCTCGGCTGAACACGGGATTCTAGTGCCCGTCTTTTCCGCGTTCCTGCTATCGACACCGAAGTCGGTACTTCTTCATCTTCTTTTCCCCCACCACACACCACGACCGAGATGGACGGCGCTCTATCAGATTATAACACCACGCTGCCACCGCCCGTAGGTGCGCAGAATCCACTGCGCATCTCTCTCCAAGAGAGATGCTATCCTATCCGTGGTCCTCTTCCCACTTGTCTATCTATTCCACCAGCTAACGGGGATAATTTTGAAATTAAACCTCACTACATCAATCTGTTTCCCAAATTTCATGGGCTTGAGTCTGAAGACGCGTACGTTTTCATCATTAAATTCGAAAACGTATGCGCAATGATGGGTACTTCACTATTTACTGTGGATGCTATGCGCTTACGTCTTCTCCCATTCACTCCGTGCGACTTGGCAGAAAAATGGTTTTATAATACTGCCGCACACTCTATCACTAATTGGGATGAATTCGTAATAGCATTTCTTAAGAAGTTTTACCCAAACCATAAGACTACCAAAATTAGGAGCGAGATCAACCAGTTCACCCAGCTTCCCAATGAACCATTTTGGAAGTGCTTTGAACGTTTCAAGAATCTGATTGTCCAATGTCCTCATCATGGAATACAAAGATGGGAGTTATGCCAAATTATATATGAGGGCATTAATCCAACGACAAAGCAGATGCTTGAAACAATGTGTCAATGCAATTTCATGTCCAAAGACGACGGTGAAGCGTGGAAATATCTGGAAGATCTCGCTGAAAACACTTTGCAGTGGGAAAGCGTAAGACCACCTTCATCTAGGGGAGGTATTCACCAGCTCGATGTTTCCATCGCAGTGAAAGCCAAAATGGCAGCGATGCAGAAGAAACTCGACGCTGTTGAGAACAAATTCTCATCAGTCTCCCTAAATCAGGTCACGCTTCCCAAGACCGTCTGTGGTTGCTGTTCAGATCCTTCACACTTAACGGAAGAATGTCCTATGAATGCATCGTTTCAAACAAATGCCGCTTTTCAGCAGCGACCTAGAAACGATCCTTATTCTTCCACATACAATCAAGGATGGAGGAATCATCCTAACTTTGCTTGGAACCAAAACCAACCCTCGAATCAAAATCAGTTCCAAAGAAATTATCAAAGACCTCCTCCACAGCAACCACAACCATAAAGTCAGCTCCACTTTCAGTCACAAAATTTTCAAAATCCGGCCAACACGTCTACACCATAAGTGGCCGGTACTGACAACTCTTCACTCGCACAAACATTGGATATGTTTATGAAACATACCATTCAAATGTCGGCTGATATGAAGTCTTCTATTGATACCATAAAAAAAGTCTCCGCCTCCCAAGGCGAGAGTATTAAATCAATAGAAACCCAACTTGCACAGTTGAACGCCGCAATGAGTGCGAGAGAGAAAGGGAAACTCCCATCTCAACCCTTATAGAATCATGGCTATTCACAAAATCATAATGTGAATGCCGTTACTATGTTGAGATCTGGGAGAGTGCTGAATAACCGAGTGGGTGAGCAATTTGATGTTAGTGACACCAATGATACCCCAGCTTCTTCTTCTTCCCCTAATTCGTCTAGTCTCCCACCTTCATCCGAGCCTATTCTCCGTTTTCCCGAAGGCTCGAACACTTCGCCTAATCTATCTAAGTCAATTCCCACTCTAATTTTGAGATCGAATCCGCCCCCACAATCTTCTCCATAAATGTTGGACCCAAAACTTATTGATCAAGCTCCATTTCCAAATAGATTAAGGGCCAACAAACCTAACCCACAAATGGAGAAGATTGTGTAAATGTTTAAGCAAGTTAGCGTGAATATTCGTTTCGTAGATGCTATTCAACAAGTCCCATCTTATGCAAGAATCCTTAATGACTTGTGCACTAGGAAGAGAAAAACTCAAGTGCCTAAGAAGGTTTTCATGACGAGTAATGTTAGCACAGCTTTTACCCAGCAAATACCAAAGAAATGAAAGGACTCTGGCTGTCCTACAATCTCTATTTCTATTGGGTGTAAAAATATTAATCATGCTTTACTCGATCTTCGCGCTAGCGTTAACTTGCTTCCTTATTCAGTATACGAGCAGTTAGGAATTGGAGAGTTGAAACCTTCCCATTGTACTCTCCAGATGGCAGACCGATCTATCACCAAACCATGGGGTGAACTAAAGGATGTGTTAATTAAAGTCAGGAAATTCATATCTGCTTCACTAGCCTTAGAGCAAGAGAACGCACTTTTGGCAGTGTTGAGATCGAATCGGCAAGCAATCGGTTGGACAATGGCTGACATCAAAGGGATTAGTCGCTTAATTGTTGAACATTACATTCATCTGATGGATGAAGCCAAACGACCCCGAGACCCACAAAGACGGTTAAATCCCGTTATCATGGAGGCGGTAAAGAAAGAAATCGTCAAGTTCCATGATAGTGGAATAATTTACCCTATATCTGATAGCCAATGGGTAAGTCCAATTCATGTGGTACCTAAAAAGTCTTGCATCATGGTCATAACTAATGAGGCTAATGAGTTAATCCAAACACGCACCCAAACTGGGTAGCGCGTATGTATTGATTACAGGAAACTCAATGCCGTGACGAGGAAAGATCACTTCCCTCTACCTTTCATTGACCAGATGTTAGAACGATTAGCTAGACACGAATACTATTGTTTCTTGGATGGATACTCTGGCTATAACCAGGTCCCCATCGCTGAAAAGGATCAAGATAAAACCATATTTACTTGTCCTTTCGGTACTTTTGCTTATAGACACATGTCCTTTGGGTTATGCAATGCTCCCACTACATTTCAGCGGTGCATGATGGGGATATTTTCAGGTATGGTGGAGAATTTTCTGGAAATTTTTATGGACGATTTCTCCATTTTTGGGGACTCCTTTGAGGACTGCCTTCGTAATCTTAACGCGGTTCTTACCCGCTGTAAGGATAAGAACTTGACTTTGAATTGGGAAAAATGTCATTTTATGGTCCAAGAAGGTATTGCACTTGGACATATAATTTCACGAAAAGGCATTAAGGTTGACAGAGCTAAAATAGATGTCAATCATAACCTCCCTCGTCCCAATTGCTTCAAACATATACGATCCTTCCTTGGTCATGCAGGATTTTATAAGAGATTCATTAAGGACTTTAGCAAAATTGCTAGACCCTTAACCCTTCTATTGGCCAAGGACACTACATTTCACATCGATTCGGATTGTGAGGCTGCTTTTGAATTGCTTAAAGGATCACTCACTACAGCCCCAGTTCTATCATCTCCGGATTGGAACCACCCGTTCGATCTTATGTGTGATGCATCAGGTTTTGCTATTGGTGTTGTCTTAGGACAACACATTGATAATATGCCACATGAAATTTACTATGCAAGTAGGACCTTGAATGATGCACAAATAAATTACACAACTACCGAGAAATAACTCTTGGCAGTTGTATTTGCATTAGAGAAATTCAGGCCCTACCTGATTGGCTCGCCAATTGTGGTTTACACAGATCACTCTGCCCTACGACATCTTTTATCGAAAAAGGATGCGAAGGCCAGGCTGATACGTTGGATCCTATTGTTACAAGAATTTGATCTTGTCATCCGAGACAAGAGTGGATGTGAAAACGTTGTAGCCGACCATATTTCACGCATCACTTCTTCGCCAACTTTGACCATGCCGATAAATGACTCATTTCCTGACGAAAAGCTCTTGACTGTATCCTACGAACCTTGGTTCGTGGATATCGTGAACTATCTTGCGACGGGACTTATTCCTAGTGATTGGTCAAAACAAGATAAACTTCCTTATCTATCCCAAGTAAAATATTTTTACTAGGATAAACCTTATCTGTTTAAGTATTGTTCCGATCAAATCATTCGCAGGTGTGTCCCTAACGATGAATTCAAGAGTGTGTTATCATTTTGTCATGATCATGCATGTGGCGGTCATTTTGGTCCACGAAAAACGGTGGAGAAAGTTTTGCATTGTGGTTTTTATTGGCCAACATTATTTAAAGATGCATATGAGCATTGCAAAACTTGTCCGCGATGTCAGCATTTGGGTCGGATTTCACGAAGAAATGAGATGTCGTTCCAACCTATATTGGTTGTGGAAATATTCGATGTTTGGGGTATTGATTTTATGGGCCGTTTTCCCAACTCTGGGAATTTATATATCTTGTTAGCGGTTGATTATGTCTCGAAATGGGTGAAAGCTATACCGTGTCGCACTAATGAAAACAAAGTTGTCATTAAGTTCCTTAAAGAAAATATCTTTTCGCGATTCGGACACCCTCGTGCTATAATTAGCGACAACGGGACACATTTCTGTAATCGGTCTTTCAAGACTTTAATGCGGAAAAATTCAATCAATCATAAGCTTTCTACGCCCTATCATCCCCAAACAGGCGGGCAGGCTCAGATCTCAAATAGGCAGATCAAACAAATTTTGGAGAAGACGGTTTCTAAAAACCGTAAAGATTGGTCAACCAAATTGACGGATGCTCTTTGGACATTCTGCACCGCTTATAAGACCGATCTTGGTATGTCTCCATACCGCCTAGTGTTTGGGAAGGCATGCCACCTTCCTGTTGAGATCGAACATAAAGCAATATGGGCTATTAAAGAGCTTAACTTCGATTTTGATCATGCAGGCAGCTATCGGATGTTGCAATTGAATGAGCTAAGCGAACTCCGCGATGAAGCTTACGATAATGCGGTGATAGTAAAGAACAGGACTAAAGTGTTCCACGATAAAAATCCTTTTAGAAAAACCTTCACATCGGGGCAACAAGTCCTTCTTTACGATTTCCGTCTCCATCTTCATCCGGGTAAGCTTAAATCTCGATGGAAAGAACCTTTTATGGTGCGGTCTGTACATCCGCACGGGGCAGTAGAAGTTGAAAATTTGAAAAACGGTTCAATTTTTCAAGTAAATGGGCATAGATTAAAACCGTATTTCTCTGCTGATCCCACGGAGGAGCTCCTGTTTTTACAGGAGCCGCTTTATGAGAACTGAATTTCCTCCACCTCACCTCTATGTTTTGATAACATTTTCTCATTTTAAGAATGGAGGTGAGTAAAAATGGATTTAACTGAATATCTGTGTGTGCCAAAGATCAAGTTTGGCGGTAGTTTTCATTTATCTATTATTTTACCCCTTGTGTCTCTCACCTAGTATACAGGTCCATGCTCTTAAAAGACAACATCAATGAGGACACTGCTGAAAACAGGTTTGGGGGGAGATTTGTATTCACTGAATTATCTTTGACACTGGACATTCAATTTTTTTTATAACAAAAGAGTAGAAAGTGAAAAATTACATCCAAAAGATAGGAATAGTTTAAGAAAACCAAGAAAATTAGAAATTTTCTTAAACGAACTAGTAATAAGTAGTTATGAGCTGTTGTCCCAAGGGTTAGTAAGATGAAAGAAGTCACTAATCTGAGGATAAAAATAAGTCTGAAAATTAGTTTCTATTCTGGAAGCCAAACATTTGAATGTTGATACCCCACTATACGCACTTACAAACTTCTTGAAACTCGGGATAGTAGAGGATACCTTGAAATGCTCTTGTCTAAAAGCCAAAGTATGAAGGAAATAATAAATTAAGAAAATATAAAAATGGTGAAAAGAAAAATGAACACTGGTTTTGTTATCGCCATGGCAACAATAAAAAAAATATAGCAAGGGTGCTTCATCACCTAGTGCCTTAGACCAACTGGTCTGGGAGTCACTGCTAAGCCTTAGGTGGTGCAAGACGAGGAAATTACTATAACCTAATCAGCAAGCACATAAGTAATCGGTCGGTTAGTACCTCAAGAAGTATTAACGGTCGCATCAAAATGTGTGAGCAAATCCATAAATATTCATCAAATTAAAAAGTACTGAGGTAGATGGACAAGAGTACGATAGCTTGAATTGAATTCTCCCAGTGTAGGGATGTCTATTACACACACGTAGGGTTATATGATCGATGTTTGGATGAAAGATAGGAATGAAGAATAAATACGATGTTTTATTGAGGGATAATGTGATTTCTAACATCTTTTCATGACTATTAAGATAGGGCTCATGACAACTCAAAAGCTAGTGTAGTTAGAAACTCTTATTTTCAAAGTATTTCTTTTATGGTTCTTATCTTTATATGTAAATTTCACCATCTCTCTTTTATTACAGGATTTTGTGGGTGTAATCCGCTGAAAACCCTCAGGAGACAACACTCCTCCTACTAGGGAACCTCGAGGTTTAACGGCTTGTTGCACGTGCTCAATGCAATCGTGTTTGCCTACGAATGTGTGCTTATTCTTTTCCTTTCTTTTTCTCCTTCTCTTGAATAAACTAGTTTGCTCGGGACGATCAAAGATAAGTTTGGGGGTATTTGTTCAGTTGATAAAACTGCACATTTGTTATTACATTTTTCCTACTATTTCTATACTAGAAAAGGTGTTTATTATAATATATGATACTTATGACGGTTTATCTGTAAAAATACTATTTTTCATGTGTTGATATATTATAATTAACATTTGGTAGGAAAATGTATGCAAAAATACCATTGACCAAATCTTAATGTTGAAATTAATATCTCAATAAAACAAAACACTACTAATATTATTTGTTGAGATTGTGCAGAATTTTTCAGGGCTAAAAATCAAGGGAATCAATGTTGTTAAGAGCAAACCTGCCTAATTAAGAAAGCAAACTAAGAAATCAAGTCTAGCAGAAACAAAGAAAAGATTTCCAATTTCCAAAGGTTCTAGAGAACTCCACGTGTCATAAAAAGAAAAGCCCCAGAAAAATCACCAAAAGATATGTTAGTCTATATGCCCTAGAGGCCATTACTGTATCATATTAGTATGTATATTACTTAATGGAAGCTTGGGATATTCAACTTGTATTGACATTCTTGCTCAAAATGGTAGTAAGTTGTTTCTGCTTTAATGTGTGCATGTGTTTCTTTTAGCATATCGCCTTTACACATTAGTGGAGCCCTTAGGATCTTTGCTTGATTACAAGCATTGTGATGGCAGTCACACTCATGGGGGCTGGGTAATCCATAAGCACATTCTTATGCAGGTCCCTAGTCATAGGACTATCGAGACAGGGCATCGATACTCCGGAGTAGACTAGCGTATGAGCTTCTTATCCCAGCTTGGGAGACGGTCTGTCCCACAGCCGTCAGTACGTCGTACTTGAGATAGTATGTGGGTGCTCGTTAGGTTACGAGTACACTGGACAGGACTCGTCGGGAACTGTTGGTTGGTATTATACCTATCGTCAGTTATCAGTTCCCAGGTGACATGAGTATAGCTTAGTCCGTTGATTTGACACTGTCACTTCTCCTTGAGTGTGTTCCCACTGTACTTTGATTACTACCTTACCACGGCTCAAAGGAGTCGTGCAAACAGGTAGTTTTTGGGTGCAGTCCCGAAGCACTTGGAAGCAGTGACGGTTAGACAGGATTCGTCTCTCCCGGTATTGGGGGTTGATATCGCGCTGTGTCTAGGAGAGCCATTACAAAAAGTCCCTGGCCAGGGCAAGCGAGATAGACTGGTAGGTTTCCAGTGTTATCTCAGGTGTTCTGGGCTACACTCCGACACGACTTGTACCGCTAGTAGGGGACTGACGTTTACCGCCCCCTAGGCCGGCCATGCGATGTTCTTAGACGAACAGACCGGACTGTACGGAGACTGTCACATTCAGGCTCAGTAGGAGTTCAGATAGGTTTACCTCGTCAGTCTTCTTATCGGCATCTACCTGGGGACCGTTATGTACCGATAGTGCTGCTTGCGGTCTGTGGTTAAACCCACTGCCAGCGTAGTGTCGAGTCTTTAGAGTCCCACACAGAGGGTTATTCGCCTTTAGGCAAAATGAGTAGAGGTCGCATGGTTTTGCAACAGGGTTCGTTCACATCCACGGACTTGTGCACGTTTGGTGTCCGGACAGCTTATACTAGCGGGCTTTGGATTAAGCCGGATTCTAGTATATGATTTGGGATTGGTTTTATCTCATTGTATTCGTGTTCCTCGGAACACTGATATGGGTGCGTATGCACAGTTGACTGAAACAGAGACAGAGGATTTTCATTAGGGTTAATGACCATTATCATTTTCATATCCCTAATGTTTATGTGTGAAATATGATTTATTAATATTAGTTAATTATAATTGTGCATGGTTAGAGTTGTTGACCATTTGACTATACTTGACTTGTTGACATAGATTGACAAGTTGACCATCATCATTCCATATGAAAGATGTTCTTTGATCCTTGCAAAAGCATTTAATGTGAAATGATAATGGTCATTTCTTGATTAACCATCACAATTATCTTTAGCTAATTATCTATTTTTCATAATTCACATATATGTGAGAAGGTTGGATTATTTCTTCTCATTCTCTCCTCCCCTTCCTCTCTCCTCCCCTTCCTCTCTCTCTAGTTTTCCCCTCTCATGAGTTGAGAACCCTTTGAGCTTGAGATAAAACCCTCAAAAATACTCTCTACTCTTTCTAAGGTCCTAGGTTTGGCACATCAAGCACCTTAGTTACTTCTAGTTTGAAGTTGGAGCCAAAGGTAGAAGCCCTCGGGTGGATCTTTCTTCGGCAAGAGAAGGCGACGAGACGATCCGTTCTTTCACTCCAAGGAGCAAGAAGAGAAGGACTTGAAGACCTAGGTATAACACCTTTTTGAGTAGCTAAACTTTTTGCTTTCTTAGTTAGTTTTGTTTGGCAAAGATCCCTCCTTTTAGCATAGTCCATGTTCCCTAGTGTTGTAAAAATCCGATTTTTCATAACGTTTCCGCCTCCCCGCAAGCACCGGGATAGGCAACGTGGACTTACAAGATACTCCTACATGGCAGCGGATCCGCGGCCAAACCCCCCGGTTGGCCGCGGATCAGCCGGATGACAGAAGAATTGAGGGCTGGCATTTTTCTGTTCGGATCTTAACTACTATTCCCCAATTTAGGCAGCTAGGGTTCTGGGTTTTGGAGTATAAATAAGGACCGAGAGCCCCTTGGAAAAATCATCAAGCTGGAGAGATCACGAAGTCCACGACAAGCTCACGCATCCAGGCTGATCATCAACTGTTCGTCTACCTCCTTAGAAGAGATCGGGAAGCAAACTAGCCTTTGTAATCATTTTCTAAGAGAATAAAGTGTAAATGAATTTTTTTGATTAATAAAGGTAGTTCTTTTTATTATTCTATTTATTATAGTTTCATTATGATTTCCCTCTCCATTTCTTCTTCTCCCATCATGCGCGAGTAATTCTCCGCTTGTTAGGGTTCAAGGGATTAGGGTAGGTTAATGGATGATGAAGATTCTTAAACTCTTTTTAAGTCCTATAATGTTTATAAACTTTATCAAAAGAGTCATTAACATCCTAATCGTGTGTGCTACCAATTTATTGTTAGTCCCGACCTCGATTAGAGATTAGATTAATGATTGTTTTGTTAAAGGCTAGATATGAAGGGAGTTCCATGTCGAGATAGGGGTTAAGAGTGGGAGATATTTTTCCCTCCAGAAAACCTAATCTACATGCATCACTGTCGTTCTATTTTTAAATCTATTAAAGGATAAAAAGAGTAATCTTTAATTAATCATCCATAACTACTAAATCCTAATGAACCCTACAAGCCCCCTTTTAATATTAAACCTACATCCGTAGTTAATCTAGATCTATATTTTGCATTCTTGTTTAACGTAGATCTAGATCCTACAACCATTCTTCACCATTCTTTATTCTTCCTCCTCTCTTAATCAACACATCTAAAGTAAGAGTAAAAGATTCAACTTTTCCCAGAGGACGACCCGTACTCATCTCGGTCTAGCTACACGCGACACCGTTCTGATTGCGGTTACACTACAATCACAGTTTTTCATCACCAATCAAATGGCGCCGTTGCCGAGGATACGTGCATAATTTTTTAGTCTTACTATTTGTGTTGAATTCTTATTTGATCAATTTCATAATTAAAACAAAACTGCAAATCGTATATTTAACGAAGTGTGTGAAATTTTTGCAAGGAGATCTGGAGTCACAGACTTGAGGAAACAGGAGACATAGACATTCATTGAGTTCCAAAGGAGTACAAAAGACCACGTAGCTAAAACCATCACCTGAACGCTCTTCCTTGTGGCGGAACCACGGCGAGAAGACCCTTATGGCGGCGGAAACGCGGCACAACGAAGGAGTTAGGGCTTCAAAATTCTTTGGTAAGATTCTAACCTCTTTCTCTCTCCTCTCAAATCCAATAAAATCTCTTTTCTGCAAGATTCTTTGCCAAATATCGCCGCTCAAAAATCATTTTGCAAAGTTTTGAGATTGGTTTTGTTTTGCGTATTTTAATACGGACTTTTAAGGGGCAAAGACCAAATCCAGATTAGGTGGGGATTTCATCACCCTTCCTAAGCCCTACAAATCACAAAACGAGCATATGCATCAACCCTACATTAATTTAAAAAATATCTAGACGAGACTCTAAGGACTGTCGCGCCTAGTAAGGACAGAGGAAGGTCGTGGGTAATCTATCGCTTATCCACATTTCTCTTGTGGTGTCTAGGCAAGTGTGTCTAAGGCAAGTGGTTACTTAATTAAGACCACTACTTACGTAGTGGACAACCTCCCACTTACCTGGCACTTACCTGGCTACAAGAGTAGTAAATAGGTGGTAGAGGATTGATCCTACAGCTTGTCTTGTTGGAGATAGTGCCCTCAGAGTCAATTATTAGGTCACAGGTACGTGATTGTAATGATTGAGGGAGGACCTATCCCAGTAGGACAGTCTTGCTCGAGATGATAGTATGCTATCTGGTTTACCTTTATCATCGTGTACTGCTTTAGGTGACATGACACGTCGCTATTACACGTTGATAGAGCCCCTAGGATTCTTGCTTGACCACCAGCAGTATGAGGGCGATCATATAAGTGGGAGCTGGGGGTCTATAAGCTTATCCTTAAAAGGTCCCTAGTCGTGGGAGTTTCGAGACTGGGCATCGATACTCCATTAGTAGACTAGTGTATACAGTCGAGACCCCGACGAGGGGCGGTGGCCGGTCTCACAAGCCACTGGTGTCAGTTGGATCACCTAAGATGTATACAGGTGCTCATTGGGTTATGAGTACACCGGACAGGACTCGCCGGGAACATGCTAGTTGGTCATATACCAGACGTCAGATGGCAGTTCCCTGGTGACATGTGTGCAGGTTAGTTCATCGACCTGGGGATCGTCATTTGTCTCGTGTGAGTTCCCACTGTACTTTGGTTACTACCCTACCACGGCTCAAAGGAGTCGTGCAAACAGGTTTTAGTTGGGTACAGTCCCGAGCCACATGGAGGCAGTGAGCGTATCTTCAGGGGTTCGTCTCTCCCGGTATTGGGGGTGAGGTCGTGCTGTGTCTAGGAGAGCCATTACACAAAGTCCTTGGCCAAGGCAAGGAGATTTACTGGTAGGTATTCCAGTAGTATCTCAGGGTGTTCTGGGCTACACTCCGACACGACTTGTACCGCTTTTGGGGGTCTGACTTTTACCAACCCCCTAGGCCCGCCATGCGATGCTCATAGACGAACGGACCGGACTGCACGGATATTGTCACTGACAGGCTCAGTTGGGTGTCGGGGTGAGCTTCCTCATCGACGTCCCTTTTGGTCAATAGCTGGTGGCCCGTCACGTATTGGCATATACCTCTGACGTGCTAGTGGTTAAATCCTCAGCCATTGTATTGACGAGTCTTTAGAGTCCGCCACACTTTCAGTTACTCAAGCTTTCGGGCGAAAGGTTGTAGAGGCCGTATGGAGATATGGCAAGGTCGGATCAGATACGTATGGTATTGCACGGATCAGGATCGGACAGTCTGTACTATAGGCCGTATGGTTATATGGCAGGGTTCGATCAGATACGTGCGGTATTGCACGGATCAGGATCGAACAGATATTACTAGCCGGTTTTGGTATAAGCCGGATCCTAGTATAGTACAGTGTAGACTTTATCTCATTGCATTTGTATTTCGGTTGAAATACAGATGCGGGTGTGTATGCACAGTATTGGGGTTTTCCTGTAATTTATTACGGGACCAGTTTTCTGGAGTTGCCAGTTTGCTTTTCGTTTCGGCCAATTTCCATTGTTCCGTTCATTGGCCGAAGATTGGTGGAGGAGGGCTTATTTGCATTGTTGCAAATAGGCATTTGTGGAAGGGGGTCTTTGCATTTTGTTGTATCATGATAGCACCCTCCTTTGACTTGCTTGACTTGTATCTTCATGATGGCATGACTTTTTGAGTCATCATGTTTGATGGATGGTTTTTGGTGTGTTGGTTTTTCTAGTCATCATTTCTACACATCATGCCTTGACCTCTCCCTTGTATGATGGTTCCTTCCCCCCCTTGCTTTTTCTCTCTCCAATCACACATAAACAAGGGGGGGCCGGCCACTATTGGTGGGATAAGGAAAATACTTCATTTTGTAGTGTGGAGAAAAGATATGATACTCTCATTCTTTTGGATGCAAGTTTTTTCCCTTCACCTCTCTCCAAGTTCTTCTTCCTCCAAAAATGGCAACTCCACTACCCCAAAAAGAGACACAAGCTCACTACATATTCTACAACGAACCTTGGGCACGTCGAGTAGCCGGCTTCGTGCCCGAGTTGCCTCGGCATTGAGGTGGGAGCCCGTAAACGATGTAGGCAACGTGGTGCACTTCCGGCGACGAGGAGGAGACGGACGGAGATCCCGCGAGGAGATCGGATTGGAGATGAAGACCGGAGGACTTGGATCGTCGGTATATCTCTTTCCCATCTTCTAGTTAGCTTAGACTAGTTAATGGTAACGATCCCGGGTGTTTAGTGCGCGGTGGTGCCGGTTTGCTAAGTCCGCAAAAATTTAAGTTATTCACCGCTTCCGCATTCCGGCGTCGGATCGACGGCCGGGGCGCCGCCGTGCACTTACAGTGGTATCAGAGCCTCGCCATTAACTTAGTCTAACTTTGTGTAATGTGTTTGCATTTCCGATCGATCAAAAAGTCCAAAAACCCGTATTTTGTCGCATCAGTTTTCTGTTGAAAATTTTTGGTCTCGAAATTTTTTTCAGGTTGTAAAATATTAATGTACTGGAGATTTCAAGGCTACTGAGAAAATTCGAGAGTGTCAGTCAACAGTACAAGCGCGGAAGCGCGGCCTGACCTTCCTTAAGCGCCGCCCTTCCGCCGCTTACTGTTCTGATCCCTGCATCAAATTTCTTCAGTAGTTTTCTGGGCTTAAAATATGGGCTTTGGAATATTAAAGTTGGGCCAATTGTTTCTGTGAGTGCTACAGTTTTCTTTGGGGCCCACTTGTTAATTGTTTGATCAATCGGAAATTTTTTAAATACATTTTTCACAGTATTTACATTATATCTGCGACCGTGAATGTCACTCGATCGGTAAATCCGGTCTAACTGCTATAGCCCGGTTAGACGGATTTGCGAACGTGACTTTCACGTTGATGTTCTATGTATTTGCTGTGATGTTGCGGATCGGTCGTGGGGGATAGCCTGGATGCAATGCTAGTACTGTGCTGTTGTATTATGTACATTTGATATTGCGGGGCGAGCGTCCGACATGTGGACTGCCGTCACTGCCTGTTTGTATTATTCTTTTGGGGCACGACCTGGTTGCGGTCGATGTACCCGTTGTATGTATATTTTACTTTCTGTACTAGGATACCCCGCGGAGGGGTGCACGGATAGCCGGGTTCTGGAGGGCAACAAGCCCGCATCTCATGGCATTGAGACGGAGGGGGCTTCACTCTAGGATTGGCGGGCTATCCGCCGCACTCGTAGGGGGTACAGGTTGACCCAGGAGGGGTGCCCAAGTTACCGGATTCCGTGAAGTGCTGGGTGGTCCATTCACGGCACTGAAGGGGGCTGCCTCGCTTCAGGTTTTGGCGGGTAACTTGCCGCGCCCGTAGGGGTCTAGGATTTCATTGCACAGGCTATCCACACGACCAGGGAAACGTCGGGTTTCAGCGGCTCTGTGAAACCCGGGGATCCCAGATATCTGTATTGTTCTGTGATGCTGTACATTTCTGTGATGTTGCATTTCTTTTCACGCCTTGAGCGAAATATAATATATTGGTATATATATTAGTAGATGTTGTATATGTTTTTCATCCGCGCTAGTCCAGTCCCCGCTCTGTCGTTAGTAAGCTAACCTAATGGGTAATGACGGGACCCAGTGGCGAATGCGGATGGCATATACGTACATCAGTATATTTTCGTTCTTTTTGGTGTGATCAATTGATGGGACTGCATTGATTCGGATCAATGCAAGTTTAAAAACAAACCTAATCTGATGTTGTTGGAACACTTTTCAAAAAGCTGTTATTGCAAGGACGTTTACTTTTGTTTTGCATCGTGGTATTCATTGGAATATCCTGCTCCTCAGTCGACGAGGCAAGGGCCGAGATCCCTTCACCGGGAGTGACCCCTTGGACAAAAGTTTGCGTCAGGGCATTAATTTCACTATAGCCGATTGCTTTTGCTTTGCATCGTGGTATTCAGTTGGAATATCCTGCACCCCATTCTACGGGGAAAGAGCCGAGATCCCTTCACCGGGAGTGACCTCTTTAGCAACGGTTTTCGTCACTATATTTTTAAAAGCTATCCGTTCCTTCGACGATATCAAGTTCTTTACGTTAAAGGTTTTCGCCAGAAACCATTCGTAGCCCTCCGTCGTTTCATATGGGTAGTCAATAGTATTCAAGCTGTGTTTGTTGGCCAAAGTCAAGGCACAGTGTTTGGTAGCTGTTGGTTATTCATATGCAGCATAGATAGATGCGTTGGTTTGGAACAGTCGTATAGCCTTGTTGGCCAAAGTCAAGGGCTTGTGCGGGTGGATTCGAATCAACCTGGAGAATGACGGGTAGAACTTGACATGTGACTTATGATTTGTTGGCCAAAGTCAAGGTCATAAGAGCATGGGGCAGAAATCACATCGGGAGTTTCAAAAGAACTGAAACTTGCCAGATATGCGCATACCTTCTGGAGTGTGATAGCGTGAGCGGATTCCGTCACGTTATCATGCAATGATAGTTGGATCCCGATTCCCACTGATGAGTTGGTATACTCCTCGGGTAACCCCGACTAATTCTTCTTTCAGGTTTGGAGGAGAATTTGAGGTACAGTGGGAGGATTCCAGATTAGATAAATTGGTAACCATTCTGATCTAGGTTAGAGTGCACGCTGAGTGTTTCTTTTCTCTCTCTCTTTGGCAGCGACCATTGACCCGACCCTAAGACTTTGACTCAGTGACCAAGTTGACCGAACCTTCTAAACACTGGCTTTTGGATTGTCAGAGTTGCAGACCTCATTGCCACTCCTACTTTTACCCTTTTCTCCAGGACACCCCGTATTACTACGAACGTCCACTTCCATTGGACAAAACCATCGTATGGTTAGATACGAACTCGAAAGAATTTATTCGAGGATGGTTTCCGGTTCTGGAGAAAACGGATAGGATTATTCAGTTGTCTTTTCCTTTTACCCTCTCTCAGGTTACGAGTACTCCTTAGTTTAGGGGTAGTACACCTATTACGCAAATTGGATTGTCTTCTTCCAAACCTTAGGCTGGTGCCGAACGGTAGGGAATGAAGAAAACCAATTAGCATAACGATGGTGTGCAGAAGGTATTAAGTTCAGACAAAGCAAGGGATTAGTAAGAGGGCAAAGTAAATTGCAACAGATATTCACGACCAAACCAAATATTTCGTTACCACTCCCACATCACCTTTGTATTTCTCCAGGACACTCCGTATCACTACGAAGATCCACAGTTTAATTGGATATTCCATCGTATGGTTATATACGAACTCGAATGGAACTTGTTCCAGTTCGGGGATGGATTCTGGTCCAGGAGAAATAGGAATAAAGTACATTCAGGTGTCTTTTATCTTCACCTTCTCTCGCGTTGCGAGTGCTCCTAGGATTAGGACAGTACACCCTTTATGCTTTTTGGATAGTCTTCTTCCAAACCTTAGGCTGGTGCCGAACGGTAGGGAAGGAAGAAAACCATTTGGCCTAAAGGGGTGTACAGAAGGTAAAGACTAAAGACATATGAAGGGATTTGGAGTGGTGACAAAGAACTATACAGTTACAGTCGTGAATCTGGAAGAGGCATTACTAGGAATACCAGGATACCCCATCGAAACATTTCAATGTTTCAGTTTCACTGTGTACTGTTAATAGAAAACTGATTTCCCGATTAGATACTTGCTCCAGGGTATGTATTTACCAGGTTTGATTCTCACATCTGTATGGTTTTACAGATGATGAGTGGGAGTAAATTATTGGGAATTGGGTGATCATCCTCATTATATCGGGATTCGTTGTAATCGGTGATATTTGAGGAAGTCACCTGGGTTATTTGCCGGACGGCAAGTATTTGGTTTTGAATATCCGCCGTTATGCACCAATTTCAAATCGATGTATCTGTACATCTATTTTCATAGAGTGAGATATACCTTTTTGAAATTATGTCTATGACATTTACCTATATCAGTGGATGGTTAGGTAAGGAGCATTAAACAGCGGTGTAATTCTTCTTAACCATAAGTACAGTTTTCAACCAACGACACACAGTGAATGAGTTATCAGACTCAAGGGACTTGTACAGAGTATTGTATGTTGTCCAGGGTCCATCAGGACTGAGGGGATGGTCCTCGTACTATATTCGGTTTACTTATGACTTCTCTAGTTCTTAGACATGTGTTTCGTAGAAACACAGGGTCTAAGTTTTGAGGAGTTATAGGTATTTGAATAGAGTAGAGAACCATGTGTAGCAAGTATCGGGATTCTTCAAAGTGATCGAAGATGTAGATACTTGTGTATGGTATTCAGTTGATAGTAATGATAAAGAGATCTTGCTTCTCTTTCAGGTTACTCATAATTGGAAGCATTCCTAAGTTGAGTAACGCTGATCTGGCCTCCTTCCATTTAGTTGACATGCACTGGAGACAGTTGCATGATTTGGATCTGGTTCAATTAAATCAGTGCCTCTGGTCCTATATGGGATATAGAACAGTTCATATCTTAACGATGTTAAGGTACGGGGAGTTGTCCGGTTTATGATTAAAACCAGACACTGGACAACTCAAGGCACGTTTCTGTAATGGCTGTTTGTGGGTTGACCCAGGCTTTGACGCGGGTTGATTTTCTACCATCTGGAAGATCAATAGCAATATTGTTCTTGACTCGCCACAGTTTTAAATTAAAAATGGATTTTTTCAGGAAAACAGTAGTGGGAGTATGGTAGAACTGGAAGTGATTCCAGAACCACAAACGATTACTGAAGATTTGATAAGGAACCTTAAGATTCAATCTGAATTGACATTCCATTGGCCACTCCGCAGATAAGGTGGGTAACTTCAGGCACCCGAGAGGTACTACGGTAGCCTCAAGGACGGTGACAGGGAAGTTCTTGTTTACCCACAATTACCATTGCTGTTGTTCCAGGCTGCGAGACCCGGCGGGAGGATGAGTATAGCGTCATTCTAAACTAGTTTTAGAAGTGCACGTCTATATGACTCTGCCAGAGGGTTGTCGTAATCAGTGGGAGCAGCGGAAGCATTGGTGGACAGGTAGCTTATGTCTATTTACAGACTGAAGCACCAGTAGCGGAGATAGATCATCTATTTCTGACGTGACAGTCATGGGTTTGACTTCATCAGAATAGGGGATGGATCTGTTGAGAAGGTAGTAGGGTGTGATATCCTGGTATTTGGATGACATACACAAAGTAGGAAAGGAAACTCCTATACTACGATCGGTTATACTTTGGTCGTCACACAGTGGTTTCTCCACATGGACTTGGACATTATATCTGACATACTGGTTACTAGATCTATGGTCTTAGATCTAGATTTGGGTGGTTTCCCAATCAGGGTACTTGACAGCATTCTAAGAGTATTTAGGATGGGCGACTCCTGGCACGGTAGTGTACCTGCAGGTAATGGAGTCACCCTCTCCAAAGGTGTCTTACAGACTAAAGGGGAGAGGGACGGGCATGATTGGCAGATCACTTGCTCAGGCAATTGAGTCAATCGTGAGATGTCAAGTACCACACCAGATGTTGTTCTTGCACTAGATGCAATAAGTTGACATTAATCCAATCCTGGAGAAACAGTCGGAAGCAGTTTTAGAACATAAGTGGATGTTCTAGGGATATGATAACGACAGCCTCATTCAGGAGACAGTTATCATTCCAGGCTTCCAAGGTGACATGGACGACAAGGAGGTTGTCAGAGTTATAGTTTTCCTTCTGATGAGGGGCAGTATTTTGGACAGCTGGTCCAAGGCAATACTGAGGGAGGCATGGCGCGCAGGATACTGATTAAGTTCAGTTGACGATACAGTCTAAGAAGTTTGGATTTGGAGTTCATTTATGAGCTAGGTCCCATCAAACATCCAGACATATTCTGAGACAGGTATTGCTCTTTTCGGGAGATGGCTTTCTCCGCGAACTTTAGATATAGAGAGACATAGAAAGAAACAACTAAGCGGATCCACTCACTGAGGCTATTCCTCGAACGCAATAGTTCCGCAAACGAGCTTTGTGAGACTGACTAGTAGAGGAGTTGGATGTTCGGTATCACACGGGCTGTGAGTATGCGACATCGCAATAATTAGCCTTGAGTGCAAGTGGGAGATTGTTGGAGATAGTGCCCTCAGAGTCAATTATTAGGTCACAGGTACGTGATTGTAATGATTGAGGGAGGACCTATCCCAGTAGGACAGTCTTGCTCGAGATGATAGTATGCTATCTGGTTTACCTTTATCATCGTGTACTGCTTTAGGTGACATGACACGTCGCTATTACACGTTGATAGAGCCCCTAGGATTCTTGCTTGACCACCAGCAGTATGAGGGCGATCATATAAGTGGGAGCTGGGGGTCTATAAGCTTATCCTTAAAAGGTCCCTAGTCGTGGGAGTTTCGAGACTGGGCATCGATACTCCATTAGTAGACTAGTGTATACAGTCGAGACCCCGACGAGGGGCGGTGGCCGGTCTCACAAGCCACTGGTGTCAGTTGGATCACCTAAGATGTATACAGGTGCTCATTGGGTTATGAGTACACCGGACAGGACTCGCCGGGAACATGCTAGTTGGTCATATACCAGACGTCAGATGGCAGTTCCCTGGTGACATGTGTGCAGGTTAGTTCATCGACCTGGGGATCGTCATTTGTCTCGTGTGAGTTCCCACTGTACTTTGGTTACTACCCTACCACGGCTCAAAGGAGTCGTGCAAACAGGTTTTAGTTGGGTACAGTCCCGAGCCACATGGAGGCAGTGAGCGTATCTTCAGGGGTTCGTCTCTCCCGGTATTGGGGGTGAGGTCGTTCTGTGTCTAGGAGAGCCATTACACAAAGTCCTTGGCCAAGGCAAGGAGATTTACTGGTAGGTATTCCAGTAGTATCTCAGGGTGTTCTGGGCTACACTCCGACACGACTTGTACCGCTTTTGGGGGTCTGACTTTTACCAACCCCCTAGGCCCGCCATGCGATGCTCATAGACGAACGGACCGGACTGCACGGATATTGTCACTGACAGGCTCAGTTGGGTGTCGGGGTGAGCTTCCTCATCGATGTCCCTTTTGGTCAATAGCTGGTGGCCCGTCACGTATTGGCATATACCTCTGACGTGCTAGTGGTTAAATCCTCAGCCATTGTATTGACGAGTCTTTAGAGTCCGCCACACTTTCAGTTACTCAAGCTTTCGGGCGAAAGGTTGTAGAGGCCGTATGGAGATATGGCAAGGTCGGATCAGATACGTGTGGTATTGCACGGATCAGGATCGGACAGTCTGTACTATAGGCCGTATGGTTATATGGCAGGGTTCGATCAGATACGTGCGGTATTGCACGGATCAGGATCGAACAGATATTACTAGCCGGTTTTGGTATAAGCCGGATCCTAGTATAGTACAGTGTAGACTTTGTCTCATTGCATTTGTATTTCGGTCGAAATACAGATGCGGGTGTGTATGCACAGTATTGGGGTTTTCCTGTAATTTATTACGGGACCAGTTTTCTGGAGTTGCCAGTTTGCTTTTCGTTTCGGCCAATTTCCATTGTTCCGTTCATTGGCCGAAGATTGGTGGAGGAGGGCTTATTTGCATTGTTGCAAATAGGCATTTGTGGAAGGGGGTCTTTGCATTTTGTTGTATCATGATAGCACCCTCCTTTGACTTTCTTGACTTGTATCTTCATGATGGCATGACTTTTTGAGTCATCATGTTTGATGGATGGTTTTTGGTGTGTTGGTTTTTCTAGTCATCATTTCTACACATCATGCCTTGACCTCTCCCTTGTATGATGGTTCCTTCCCCCCTTGCTTTTTCTCTCTCCAATCACACATGAACAAGGGGGGGCCGGCCACTATTGGTGGGATAAGGAAAATACTTCATTTTGTAGTGTGAAGAAAAGATATGATACTCTCATTCTTTTGGATGCAAGTTTTTTCCCTTCACCTCTCTCCAAGTTCTTCTTCCTCCAAAAATGGCAACTCCACTACCCCAAAAAGAGACACAAGCTCACTACATATTCTACAACGAACCTTGGGCACGTCGAGTAGCCGGCTTCGTGCCCGAGTTGCCTCGGCATTGAGGTGGGAGCCCGTAAACGATGTAGGCAACGTGGTGCACTTCCGGCGACGAGGAGGAGACGGACGGAGATCCCGCGAGGAGATCGGATTGGAGATGAAGACCGGAGGACTTGGATCGTCGGTATATCTCTTTCCCATCTTCTAGTTAGCTTAGACTAGTTAATGGTAACGATCCCGGGTGTTTAGTGCGCGGTGGTGCCGGTTTGCTAAGTCCGCAAAAATTTAAGTTATTCACCGCTTCCGCATTCCGGCGTCGGATCGACGGCCGGGGCGCCGCCGTGCACTTACACCTACAGCTTGTCCTTTGGAATTCTAGGAACGGTCTAGAGACTGGACCTAGGTAACCTTAGTTCTTGGGTTGTTTGTGCATTTGTGTGATTTGTCTTAAGTCCCACTTTTTTCAAAACAGACCGATTTTAAATCACACACACGCTGCCACTTGCACTAAACCCGCTTAGTGCACGCTCGGCTGAACACGGGATTCTAGTGCCCGTCTTTTCCGCGTTCCTGCTATCGACGCCGAAGTCGGTACTTCTTCATCTTCTTTTCCCCCACCACACACCACGACCGAGATGGACGGCGCTCCATCAGATTATAACACCACGCTGCCACCGCCCGTAGGTGCGCAGAATCCACTGCGCATCTCTCTCCAAGAGAGATGCTATCCTATCCGTGGTCCTCTTCCCACTTGTCTATCTATTCCACCAGCTAACGGGGATAATTTTGAAATTAAACCTCACTACATCAATCTGTTTCCCAAATTTCATGGGCTTGAGTCTGAAGACGCGTACGTTTTCATCACTAAATTCGAAAACGTATGCGCAATGATGGGTACTTCACTATTTACTGTGGATGCTATGCGCTTACGTCTTCTCCCATTCACTCCGTGCGACTTGGCAGAAAAATGGTTTTATAATACTGCCGCACACTCTATCACTAATTGGGATGAATTCGTAATAGCATTTCTTAAGAAGTTTTACCCAAACCATAAGACTACCAAAATTAGGAGCGAGATCAACCAGTTCACCCAGCTTCCCAATGAACCATTTTGGAAGTGCTTTGAACGTTTCAAGAATCTGATTGTCCAATGTCCTCATCATGGAATACAAAGATGGGAGTTATGCCAAATTATATATGAGGGCATTAATCCAACGACAAAGCAGATGCTTGAAACAATGTGTCAATGCAATTTCATGTCCAAAGACGACGGTGAAGCGTGGAAATATCTGGAAGATCTCGCTGAAAACACTTTGCAGTGGGAAAGCGTAATACCACCTTCATCTAGGGGAGGTATTCACCAGCTCGATGTTTCCATCGCAGTGAAAGCCAAAATGGCAGCGATGCAGAAGAAACTCGACGCTGTTGAGAACAAATTCTCATCAGTCTCCCTAAATCAGGTCACGCTTCCCAAGACCGTCTGTGGTTGCTGTTCAGATCCTTCACACTTAACGGAAGAATGTCCTATGAATGCATCGTTTCAAACAAATGCCGCTTTTCAGCAGCGACCTAGAAACGATCCTTATTCTTCCACATACAATCAAGGATGGAGGAATCATCCTAACTTTGCTTGGAACCAAAACCAACCCTCGAATCAAAATCAGTTCCAAAGAAATTATCAAAGACCTCCTCCACAGCAACCACAACCATAAAGTCAGCTCCACTTTCAGTCACAAAATTTTCAAAATCCGGCCAACACGTCTACACCATAAGTGGCCGGTACTGACAACTCTTCACTCGCACAAACATTGGATATGTTTATGAAACATACCATTCAAATGTCGGCTGATATGAAGTCTTCTATTGATACCATAAAAAAAGTCTCCGCCTCCCAAGGCGAGAGTATTAAATCAATAGAAACCCAACTTGCACAGTTGAACGCCGCAATGAGTGCGAGAGAGAAATAGAAACTCCCATCTCAACCCTTATAGAATCATGGCTATTCACAAAATCATAATGTGAATGCCGTTACTACGTTGAGATCGGGGAGAGTGCTGAATAACCGAGTGGGTGAGCAATTTGATGTTAGTGACACCAATGATACCCCAGCTTCTTCTTCTTACCCTAATTCGTCTAGTCTCCCACCTTCATCCGAGCCTATTCTCCGTTTTCCCGAAGGCTCGAACACTTCGCCTAATCTATCTAAGTCAATTCCCACTCTAATTTTGAGATCGAATCCGCCCCCACAATCTTCTCCACAAATGTTGGACCCAAAACTTATTGATCAAGCTCCATTTCCAAATAGATTAAGGGCCAACAAACCTAACCCACAAATGGAGAAGATTGTGTAAATGTTTAAGCAAGTTAGCGTGAATATTCGTTTCGTAGATGCTATTCAACAAGTCCCATCTTATGCAAGAATCCTTAATGACTTGTGCACTAGGAAGAGAAAAACTCAAGTGCCTAAGAAGGTTTTCATGACGAGTAATGTTAGCACAGCTTTTACCCAGCAAATACCAAAGAAATGAAAGGACCCTGGCTGTCCTACAATCTCTATTTCTATTGGGTGTAAAAATATTAATCATGCTTTACTCGATCTTCGCGCTAGCGTTAACTTGCTTCCTTATTCAGTATACGAGCAGTTAGGAATTGGAGAGTTGAAACCTTCCCATTGTACTCTCCAGATGGCAGACCGATCTATCACCAAACCATGGGGTGGACTAAAGGATGTGTTAATTAAAGTCGGGGAATTCATATCTGCTTCACTAGCCTTAGAGCAAGAGAACGCACTTTTGGCAGTGTTGAGATCGAATCGGCAAGCAATCGGTTGGACAATGGCTGACATCAAAGGGATTAGTCGCTTAATTGTTGAACATTACATTCATCTGATGGATGAAGCCAAACGACCCCGAGACCCACAAAGACGGTTAAATCCCGTTATCATGGATGCGGTAAAGAAAGAAATCGTCAAGTTCCATGATAGTGGAATAATTTACCCTATATCTGATAGCCAATGGGTAAGTCCAATTCATGTGGTACCTAAAAAGTCTTGCATCACGGTCATAACTAATGAGGCTAATGAGTTAATCCAAACACGCACCCAAACTGGGTAGCGCGTATGTATTGATTACAGGAAACTCAATGCCGTGACGAGGAAAGATCACTTCCCTCTACCTTTCATTGACCAGATGTTAGAACGATTAGCTAGACACGAATACTATTGTTTCTTGGATGGATACTCTGGCTATAACCAGGTCCCCATCGCTGAAAAGCATCAAGATAAAACCATATTTACTTGTCCTTTCGGTACTTTTGCTTATAGACACATATCCTTTGGGTTATGCAATGCTCCCACTACATTTCAGCAGTGCATGATGGGGATATTTTCAGGTATGGTGGAGAATTTTCTGGAAATTTTTATGGACGATTTCTCCATTTTTGGGGACTCCTTTGAGGACTGCCTTCGTAATCTTAACGCGGTTCTTACCCGCTGTAAGGATAAGAACTTGACTTTGAATTGGGAAAAATGTCATTTTATGGTCCAAGAAGGTATTGCACTTGGACATATAATTTCACGAAAAGGCATTGAGGTTGACAGAGCTACAATAGATGTCAATCATAACCTCCCTCGTCCCAATTGCTTCAAACATATACGATCCTTCCTTGGTCATGCAGGATTTTATAAGAGATTCATTAAGGACTTTAGCAAAATTGCTAGACCCTTAACCCTTCTATTGGCCAAGGACACTACATTTCACATCGATTCGGATTGTGAGGCTGCTTTTGAATTGCTTAAAGGATCACTCACTACAGCCCCAGTTCTATCATCTCCGGATTGGAACCACCCGTTCGATCTTATGTGTGATGCATCAGGTTTTGCTATTGGTGTTGTCTTAGGACAACACATTGATAATATGCTACATGAAATTTACTATGCAAGTAGGACCTTGAATGATGCACAAATAAATTACACAACTACCGAGAAAGAACTCTTGGCAGTTGTATTTGCATTAGAGAAATTCAGGCCCTACCTGATTGGCTCGCCAATTGTGGTTTACACAGATCACTCTGCCCTACGACATCTTTTATCGAAGAAGGATGCGAAGGCCAGGCTGATACGTTGGATCCTATTGTTACAAGAATTTGATCTTGTCATCCGAGACAAGAGTGGATGTGAAAACGTTGTAGCCGACCATATTTCACGCATCACTTCTTCGCCAACTTTGACCATGCCGATAAATGACTCATTTCCTGATGAAAAGCTCTTGACTGTATCCTACGAACCTTGGTTCGTGGATATCGTGAACTATCTTGCGACGGGACTTATTCCTAGTGATTGGTCAAAACAAGATAAACTTCGTTATCTATCCCAAGTAAAATATTTTTACTAGGATAAACCTTATCTATTTAAGTATTGTTCCGATCAAATCATTCGCAGGTGTGTCCCTAACGATGAATTCAAGAGTGTGTTATCATTTTGTCATGATCATGCATGTGGCGGTCATTTTGGTCTACGAAAAACGGTGGAGAAAGTTTTGCATTGTGGTTTTTATTGGCCAACATTATTTAAAGATGCATATGAGCATTGCAAAACTTGTCCGCGATGTCAGCATTTGGGTCGGATTTCACGAAGAAATGAGATGTCGTTCCAACCTATATTGGTTGTGGAAATATTCGATGTTTGGGGTATTGATTTTATGGGCCGTTTTCCCAACTCTGGGAATTTATATATCTTGTTAGCGGTTGATTATGTCTCGAAATGGGTGAAAGCTATACCGTGTTGCACTAATGAAAACAAAGTTGTCATTAAGTTCCTTAAAGAAAATATCTTTTCGCGATTCGGACACCCTCGTGCTATAATTAGCGACAACGGGACACATTTCTGTAATCGGTCTTTCAAGACTTTGATGCGGAAAAATTCAATCAATCATAAGCTTTCTACGCCCTATCATCCCCAAACAAGCGGGCAGGCTCAGATCTCAAATAGGCAGATCAAACAAATTTTAGAGAAGACGGTTTCTAAAAACCGTAAAGATTGGTCAACCAAATTGACGGATGCTCTTTGGACATTCTGCACCGCTTATAAGACCGATCTTGGTATGTCTCCATACCGCCTAGTGTTTGGGAAGGCATGCCACCTTCCTGTTGAGATCGAACATAAAGCAATGTGGGCTATTAAAGAGCCTAACTTCGATTTTGATCATGCAGGCAGCTATCGGATGTTGCAATTGAATGAGCTAAGCGAACTCCGCGATGAAGCTTACGATAATGTGGTGATAGTAAAGAACAGGACTAAAGTGTTCCACAATAAAAATCCTTTTAGAAAAACCTTCACATCGGGGCAACAAGTCCTTCTTTACGATTTCCGTCTCCATCTTCATCCGGGTAAGCTTAAATCTCGATGGAAAGAACCTTTTATGGTGCGGTCTGTACATCCGCACGGGGCAGTAGAAGTTGAAAATTTGAAAAACGGTTCAATTTTTCAAGTAAATGGGCATAGATTAAAACCGTATTTCTCTGCTGACCCCACGGAGGAGCTCCTGTTTTTACAGGAGCCGCTTTATGAGAACTGAATTTCCTCCACCTCACCTCTATGTTTTGATAACATTTTCTCATTTTAAGAATGGAGGTGAGTAAAAATGGATTTAACTGAATATCTGTGTGTGCCAAAGATCAAGTTTGGCGGTAGTTTTCATTTATCTATTATTTTACCCCTTGTGTCTCTCCCCTAGTATACAGGTCCATGCTCTTAAAAGACAACATCAATGAGGACACTGCTGAAAACAGGTTTGGGGGGAGATTTGTATTCACTGAATTATCTTTGACACTGGACATTCAATTTTTTTTATAACAAAAGAGTAGAAAGTGAAAAATTACATCCAAAAGATAGGAATAGTTTAAGAAAACCAAGAAAATTAGAAATTTTCTTAAACGAACTAGTAATAAGTAGTTATGAGCTGTTGTCCCAAGGGTTAGTAAGATGAAAGAAGTCACTAATCTGAGGATAAAAATAAGTCTGAAAATTAGTTTCTATTCTGGAAGCCAAACATTTGAATGTTGATACCCCACTATACGCACTTACAAACTTCTTGAAACTCGGGATAGTAGAGGATACCTTGAAATGCTCTTGTCTAAAAGCCAAAGTATGAAGGAGATAATAAATTAAGAAAATATAAAAATGGTGAAAAGAAAAATGAACACTGGTTTTGTTATCGCCATGGCAACAATAAAAAAAATATAGTAAGGGTGCTTCATCACCTAGTGCCTTAGACCAACTGGTCTGGGAGTCACTGCTAAGCCTTAGGTGGTGCAAGACGAGGAAATTACTATCACCTAATCAGCAAGCACATAAGTAATCGGTCGGTTAGTACCTCAAGAAGTATTAACGGTCGCATCAAAATGTGTGAGCAAATCCATAAATATTCATCAAATTAAAAAGTACTGAGGTAGATGGACAAGAGTACGATAGCTTGAATTGAATTCTCCCAGTGTAGGGATGTCTATTACACACACGTAGGGTTATATGATCGATGTTTGGATGAAAGATAGGAATGAAGAATAAATACGATGTTTTATTGAGGGATAATGTGATTTCTAACATCTTTTCATGACTATTAAGATAGGGCTCATGACAACTCAAAAGCTAGTGTAGTTAGAAACTCTTATTTTCAAAGTATTTCTTTTATGGTTCTTATCTTTATATGTAAATTTCACCATCTCTCTTTTATTACAGGATTTTGTGGGTGTAATCCGCTGAAAACCCTCAGGAGACAACACTCCTCCTACTAGGGAACCTCGAAGTTTAACGGCTTGTTGCACGTGCTCAATGCAATCGTGTTTGCCTACGAATGTGTGCTTATTCTTTTCCTTTCTTTTTCTCCTTCTCTTGAATAAACTAGTTTGCTCGGGACGATCAAAGATAAGTTTGGGGGTATTTGTTCAGTTGATAAAACTGCACATTTGTTATTACATTTTTCCTACTATTTCTATACTAGAAAAGGTGTTTATTATAATATATGATACTTATGACGGTTTATCTGTAAAAATACTATTTTTCATGTGTTGATATATTATAATTAACATTTGGTAGGAAAATGTATGCAAAAATACCATTAACCAAATCTTAATGTTGAAATTAATATCTCAATAAAACAAAACACTACTAATATTATTTGTTGAGATTGTGCAGAATTTTTCAGGGCTAAAAATCAAGGGAATCAATGTTGTTAAGAGCAAACCTGCCTAATTAAGAAAGCAAACTAAGAAATCAAGTCTAGCAGAAACAAAGAAAAGATTTCCAATTTCCAAAGGTTCTAGAGAACTCCACGTGTCATAAAAAGAAAAGCCCCAGAAAAATCACCAAAAGATATGTTAGTCTATATGCCCTAGAGGCCATTACTGTATCATATTAGTATGTATATTACTTAATGGAAGCTTGGGATATTCAACTTGTATTGACATTCTTGCTCAAAATGGTAGTAAGTTGTTTCTGCTTTAATGTGTGCATGTGTTTCTTTTAGCATATCGCCTTTACACATTAGTGGAGCCCTTAGGATCTTTGCTTGATTACAAGCGTTGTGATGGCAGTCACACTCATGGGGGCTGGGTAATCCATAAGCACATCCTTATGCAGGTCCCTAGTCATAGGACTATCGAGACAGGGCATCGATACTCCGGAGTAGACTAGCGTATGCGCTTCTTATCCCAGCTTGGGAGACGGTCTGTCCCACAGCCGTCAGTACGTCGTACTTGAGATAGTATGTGGGTGCTCGTTAGGTTACGAGTACACTGGACAGGACTCGTCGGGAACTGTTGGTTGGTATTATACCTATCGTCAGTTATCAGTTCTCAGGTGATATGAGTATAGCTTAGTCCGTTGATTTGACACTGTCACTTCTCTTTGAGTGTGTTCCCACTGTACTTTGATTACTACCTTACCACGGCTCAAAGGAGTCGTGCAAACAGGTAGTTTTTGGGTGCAGTCCCGAAGCACTTGGAAGCAGTGACGGTTAGACAGGATTCGTCTCTCCCGGTATTGGGGGTTGATATCGCGCTGTGTCTAGGAGAGCCATTACAAAAAGTCCCTGGCCAGGGCAAGCGAGATAGACTGGTAGGTTTCCAGTGTTATCTCAGGTGTTCTGGGCTACACTCCGACACGACTTGTACCGCTAGTAGGGGACTGACGTTTACCGCCCCCTAGGCCGGCCATGCGATGTTCTTAGACGAACAGACCCGACTGTACGGAGACTGTCACATTCAGACTCAGTAGGAGTTCAGATGGGTTTACCTCGTCAGTCTTCTTATCGGCATCTACCTGGGGACCGTTATGTACAGATAGTGCTGCTTGCGGTCTGTGGTTAAACCCACTGCCAGCGTAGTGTCGAGTCTTTAGAGTCCCACACAGAGGGTTATTCGCCTTTAGGCAAAATGAGTAGAGGTCGCATGGTTTTGCAGCATGGTTCGTTCACATCCACGGACTTGTGCACGTTTGGTGTCCGGACAGCTTATACTAGCGGGCTTTGGATTAAGCCGGATTCTAGTATATGATTTGGAATTGGTTTTATCTCATTGTATTCGTGTTCCTCGGAACACTGATATGGGTGCGTATGCACAGTTGACTGAAACAGAGACAGAGGATTTTCATTAGGGTTAATGACCATTATCATTTTCATATCCCTAATGTTTATGTGTGAAATATGATTTATTAATATTAGTTAATTATAATTGTGCATGGTTAGGGTTGTTGACCATTTGACTATACTTGACTTGTTGACATAGATTGACAAGTTGACCATCATCATTCCATATGAAAGATGTTCTTTGATCCTTGCAAAAGCATTTAATGTGAAATGATAATGGTCATTTCTTGATTAACCATCACAATTATCTTTAGCTAATTATCTATTTTTCATAATTCACATATATGTGAGAAGGTTGGATTATTTCTTCTCATTCTATCATTCTCATTCTCTCTCCTCCTCTTCCTCTCTCTCTAGTTCTCCCCTCTCATGAGTTGAGAACCCTTTGAGCTTGAAATAAAACCCTCAAAAATACTCTCTACTCTTTCTAAGGTCCTAGGTTTGGCACATCAAGCACCTTAGTTACTTCTAGTTTGAAGTTGGAGCCAAAGGTAGAGGCCCTCGGGTGGATCTTTCTTCGGCAAGAGAAGGCGACGAGACGATCCGTTCTTTCACTCCAAGGAGGAAGAAGAGAAGGACTTGAAGACCTAGGTATAACACCTTTTTGAGTAGCTAAACTTTTTGCTTTCTTAGTTAGTTTTGTTTAGCAAAGATCCCTCCTTTTAGCATAGTCCATGTTCCCTAGTGTTGTAAAAATCCGATTTTTCATAACGTTTCCGCCTCCCCGCAAGCACCGGGGTAGGCAACGTGGACTTACAAGATCCTCCTACATGGCCGCGGATCCGCGGCCAAACCCCCCGGTTGGCCGCGGATCAGCCGCATGACAGAAGAATTGAGGGCTGGCATTTTTCTGTTCGGATCTTAACTACTATTTCCCAATTTAGGCAGCTAGGGTTCTGGGTTTTGGAGTATAAATAAGGACCGAGAGCCCCTTGGAAAAATCATCAAGCTGGAGAGATCACGAAGTCCACGACAAGCTCACGCATCCAGGCTGATCATCAACTGTTCGTCTACCTCCTTAGAAGAGATCGGGAAGCAAACTAGCATTTGTAATCATTTTCTAAGAGAATAAAGTGTAAATGAATTTTTTTGATTAATAAAGGTAGTTCTTTTTCTTATTCTATTTATTATAGTTTCATTATGATTTCCCTCTCCATTTCTTCTTCTCCCATCATGCGCGAGTAATTCTCCGCTTGTTAGGGTTCAAGGGATTAGGGTAGGTTAATGGATGATGAAGATCCTTAAACTCTTTTTAAGTCCTATAATGTTTATAAACTTTATCAAAAGAGTCATTAACATCCTAATCGTGTGTGCTACCAATTTATTGTTAGTCCCGACCTCGATTAGAGATTAGATTAATGATTGTTTTGTTAAAGGCTAGATATGAAGGGAGTTCCATGTCGAGATAGGGGTTAAGAGTGGGAGATATTTTTCCCTCCAGAAAACCTAATCTACATGCATCACTGTCGTTCTAGTTTTAAATCTATTAAAGGATAAAAAGAGTAATCTTTAATTAATCATCCATAACTACTAAATCCTAATGAACCCTACAAGCCCCCTTTTAATATTAAACCTACATCCGTAGTTAATCTAGATCTATATTTTGCATTCTTGTTTAACGTAGATCTAGATCCTACAACCATTCTTCACCATTCTTTATTCTTCCTCCTCTCTTAATCAACACATCTAAAGTAAGAGTAAAAGATTCAACTTTTCCCAGAGGACGACCCGTACTCATCTCGGTCTAGCTACACGCGACACCGTTCTGATTGCGGTTACACTACAATCACAGTTTTCATCACCAATCAAATGGCGACGTTGCCGAGGATACGTGCATAATTTTTTAGTCTTACTATTTGTGTTGAATTCTTATTTGATCAATTTCATAATTAAAACAAAACTGCAAATCGTATATTTAACGAAGTGTGTGAAATTTTTGCAAGGAGATCTAGAGTCACAGACTTGAGGAAACATGAGACATAGACATTCATTGAGTTCCAAAGGAGTACAAAAGACCACGTAGCTAAAACCATCACCTGAACGCTCTTCCTTGTGGCGGAACCACGGCGAGAAGACCTTTATGGCGGCGGAAACGCGGCACAACGGAGGAGTTAGGGCTTCAAAATTCTTTGGTAAGATTCTAACCTCTTTCTCTCTCCTCTCAAATCCAATAAAATCTCTTTTCTGCAAGATTCTTTGCCAAATATCGCCGCTCAAAAATCATTTTGCAAAGTTTTGAGATTGGTTTTGTTTTGCGTATTTTAATACGGACTTTTAAGGGGCAAAGACCAAATCCAGATTAGGTGGGGATTTCATCACCCTTCCTAAGCCCTACAAATCACAAAACGAGCATATGCATCAACCCTACATTAATTTAAAAAATATCTAGACGAGACTCTAAGGACTGTCGCGCCTAGTAAGGACAGAGGAAGGTCGTGGGTAATCTATCGCTTATCCACATTTCTCTTGTGGTGTCTAGGCAAGTGTGTCTAAGGCAAGTGGTTACTTAATTAGGACCACTACTTACGTAGTGGACAACCTCCCACTTACCTGGCACTTACCTGGCTACAAGAGTAGTAAATAGGTGGTAGAGGATTGATCCTACAGCTTGTCCTTTGGAATTCTAGGAGCGGTCTAGAGACTGGACCTAGGTAACCTTAGTTCTTGGGTTGTTTGTGCATTTGTGTGATTTGTCTTAAGTCCCACTTTTTTCAAAACAGACCGATTTTAAATCACACACACGCTGCCACTTGCACTAAACCCGCTTAGTGCACGCTCGGCTGAACACGGGATTCTAGTGCCCGTCTTTTCCGCGTTCCTGCTATCGACGCCGAAGTCGGTACTTCTTCATCTTCTTTTCCCCCACCACACACCACGACCGAGATGGACGGCGCTCCATCAGATTATAACACCACGCTGCCACCGCCCGTAGGTGCGCAGAATCCACTGCGCATCTCTCTCCAAGAGAGATGCTATCCTATCCGTGGTCCTCTTCCCACTTGTCTATCTATTCCACCAGCTAACGGGGATAATTTTGAAATTAAACCTCACTACATCAATCTGTTTCCCAAATTTCATGGGCTTGAGTCTGAAGACGCGTACGTTTTCATCACTAAATTCGAAAACGTATGCGCAATGATGGGTACTTCACTATTTACTGTGGATGCTATGCGCTTACGTCTTCTCCCATTCACTCCGTGCGACTTGGCAGAAAAATGGTTTTATAATACTGCCGCACACTCTATCACTAATTGGGATGAATTCGTAATAGCATTTCTTAAGAAGTTTTACCCAAACCATAAGACTACCAAAATTAGGAGCGAGATCAACCAGTTCACCCAGCTTCCCAATGAACCATTTTGGAAGTGCTTTGAACGTTTCAAGAATCTGATTGTCCAATGTCCTCATCATGGAATACAAAGATGGGAGTTATGCCAAATTATATATGAGGGCATTAATCCAACGACAAAGCAGATGCTTGAAACAATGTGTCAATGCAATTTCATGTCCAAAGACGACGGTGAAGCGTGGAAATATCTGGAAGATCTCGCTGAAAACACTTTGCAGTGGGAAAGCGTAAGACCACCTTCATCTAGGGGAGGTATTCACCAGCTCGATGTTTCCATCGCAGTGAAAGCCAAAATGGCAGCGATGCAGAAGAAACTCGACGCTGTTGAGAACAAATTCTCATCAGTCTCCCTAAATCAGGTCACGCTTCCCAAGACCGTCTGTGGTTGCTGTTCAGATCCTTCACACTTAACGGAAGAATGTCCTATGAATGCATCGTTTCAAACAAATGCCGCTTTTCAGCAGCGACCTAGAAACGATCCTTATTCTTCCACATACAATCAAGGATGGAGGAATCATCCTAACTTTGCTTGGAACCAAAACCAACCCTCGAATCAAAATCAGTTCCAAAGAAATTATCAAAGACCTCCTCCACAGCAACCACAACCATAAAGTCAGCTCCACTTTCAGTCACAAAATTTTCAAAATCCGGCCAACACGTCTACACCATAAGTGGCCGGTACTGACAACTCTTCACTCGCACAAACATTGGATATGTTTATGAAACATACCATTCAAATGTCGGCTGATATGAAGTCTTCTATTGATACCATAAAAAAAGTCTCCGCCTCCCAAGGCGAGAGTATTAAATCAATAGAAACCCAACTTGCACAGTTGAACGCCGCAATGAGTGCGAGAGAGAAAGGGAAACTCCCATCTCAACCCTTATAGAATCATGGCTATTCACAAAATCATAATGTGAATGCCGTTACTACGTTGAGATCGGGGAGAATGCTGAATAACCGAGTGGGTGAGCAATTTGATGTTAGTTACACCAATGATACCCCAGCTTCTTCTTCTTCCCCTAATTCGTCTAGTCTCCCACCTTCATCCGAGCCTATTCTCCGTTTTCCCGAAGGCTCGAACACTTCGCCTAATCTATCTAAGTCAATTCCCACTCTAATTTTGAGATCGAATCCGCCCCCACAATCTTCTCCACAAATGTTGGACCCAAAACTTATTGATCAAGCTCCATTTCCAAATAGATTAAGGGCCAACAAACCTAACCCACAAATGGAGAAGATTGTGTAAATGTTTAAGCAAGTTAGCGTGAATATTCGTTTCGTAGATGCTATTCAACAAGTCCCATCTTATGCAAGAATCCTTAATGACTTGTGCACTAGGAAGAGAAAAACTCAAGTGCCTAAGAAGGTTTTCATGACGAGTAATGTTAGCACAGCTTTTACCCAGCAAATACCAAAGAAATGAAAGGACCCTGGCTGTCCTACAATCTCTATTTCTATTGGGTGTAAAAATATTAATCATGCTTTACTCGATCTTCGCGCTAGCGTTAACTTGCTTCCTTATTCAGTATACGAGCAGTTAGGAATTGGAGAGTTGAAACCTTCCCATTGTACTCTCCAGATGGCAGACCGATCTATCACCAAACCATGGGGTGAACTAAAGGATGTGTTAATTAAAGTCGGGGAATTCATATCTGCTTCACTAGCCTTAGAGCAAGAGAACGCACTTTTGGCAGTGTTGAGATCGAATCGGCAAGCAATCGGTTGGACAATGGCTGACATCAAAGGGATTAGTCTCTTAATTGTTGAACATTACATTCATCTGATGGATGAAGCCAAACGACCCCGAGACCCACAAAGACGGTTAAATCCCGTTATCATGGAGGCGGTAAAGAAAGAAATCGTCAAGTTCCATGATAGTGGAATAATTTACCCTATATCTGATAGCCAATGGGTAAGTCCAATTCATGTGGTACCTAAAAAGTCTTGCATCACGGTCATAACTAATGAGGCTAATGAGTTAATCCAAACACGCACCCAAACTGGGTAGCGCGTATGTATTGATTACAGGAAACTCAATGCCGTGACGAGGAAAGATCACTTCCCTCTACCTTTCATTGACCAGATGTTAGAACGATTAGCTAGACACGAATACTATTGTTTCTTGGATGGATACTCTGGCTATAACCAGGTCCCCATCGCTGAAAAGCATCAAGATAAAACCATATTTACTTGTCCTTTCGGTACTTTTGCTTGTAGACACATGTCCTTTGGGTTATGCAATGCTCCCACTACATTTCAGCGGTGCATGATGGGGATATTTTCAGGTATGGTGGAGAATTTTCTGGAAATTTTTATGGACGATTTCTCCATTTTTGGGGACTCCTTTGAGGACTGCCTTCGTAATCTTAACGCGGTTCTTACCCGCTGTAAGGATAAGAACTTGACTTTGAATTGGGAAAAATGTCATTTTATGGTCCAAGAAGGTATTGCACTTGGACATATAATTTCACGAAAAGGCATTGAGGTTGACAGAGCTAAAATAGATGTCAATCATAACCTCCCTCGTCCCAATTGCTTCAAACATATACGATCCTTCCTTGGTCATGCAGGATTTTATAAGAGATTCATTAAGGACTTTAGCAAAATTGCTAGACCCTTAACCCTTCTATTGGCCAAGGACACTACATTTCACATCGATTCGGATTGTGAGGCTGCTTTTGAATTGCTTAAAGGATCACTCACTACAGCCCCAGTTCTATCATCTCCGGATTGGAACCACCCGTTCGATCTTATGTGTGATGCATCAGGTTTTGCTATTGGTGTTGTCTTAGGACAACACATTGATAATATGCCACATGAAATTTACTATGCAAGTAGGACCTTGAATGATGCACAAATAAATTACACAACTACCGAGAAAGAACTCTTGGCAGTTGTATTTGCATTAGAGAAATTCAGGCCCTACCTGATTGGCTCGCCAATTGTGGTTTACACAGATCACTCTGCCCTACGACATCTTTTATCGAAGAAGGATGCGAAGGCCAGGCTGATACGTTGGATCCTATTGTTACAAGAATTTGATCTTGTCATCCGAGACAAGAGTGGATGTGAAAACGTTGTAGCCGACCATATTTCACGCATCACTTCTTCGCCAACTTTGACCATGCCGATAAATGACTCATTTCCTGACGAAAAGCTCTTGACTGTATCCTACGAACCTTGGTTCGTGGATATCGTGAACTATCTTGCGACGGGACTTATTCCTAGTGATTGGTCAAAACAAGATAAACTTCGTTATCTATCCCAAGTAAAATATTTTTACTAGGATAAACCTTATCTGTTTAAGTATTGTTCCGATCAAATCATTCGCAGGTGTGTCCCTAACGATGAATTCAAGAGTGTGTTATCATTTTGTCATGATCATGCATGTGGCGGTCATTTTGGTCCACGAAAAACGGTGGAGAAAGTTTTGCATTGTGGTTTTTATTGGCCAACATTATTTAAAGATGCATATGAGCATTGCAAAACTTGTCCGCGATGTCAGCATTTGGGTCGGATTTCACGAAGAAATGAGATGTCGTTCCAACCTATATTGGTTGTGGAAATATTCGATGTTTGGGGTATTGATTTTATGGGCCGTTTTCCCAACTCTGGGAATTTATATATCTTGTTAGCGGTTGATTATGTCTCGAAATGGGTGAAAGCTATACCGTGTCGCACTAATGAAAACAAAGTTGTCATTAAGTTCCTTAAAGAAAATATCTTTTCGCGATTCGGACACCCTCGTGCTATAATTAGCGACAACGGGACACATTTCTGTAATCGGTCTTTCAAGACTTTGATGCGGAAAAATTCAATCAATCATAAGCTTTCTACGCCCTATCATCCCCAAACAAGCGGGCAGGCTCAGATCTCAAATAGGCAGATCAAACAAATTTTGGAGAAGACGGTTTCTAAAAACCGTAAAGATTGGTCAACCAAATTGACGGATGCTCTTTGGACATTCTGCACCGCTTATAAGACCGATCTTGGTATGTCTCCATACCGCCTAGTGTTTGGGAAGGCATGCCACCTTCCTGTTGAGATCGAACATAAAGCAATGTGGGCTATTAAAGAGCTTAACTTCGATTTTGATCATGCAGGCAGCTATCGGATGTTGCAATTGAATGAGCTAAGCGAACTCCGCGATGAAGCTTACGATAATGCGGTGATAGTAAAGAACAGGACTAAAGTGTTCCACGATAAAAATCCTTTTAGAAAAACCTTCACATCGGGGCAACAAGTCCTTCTTTACGATTTCCGTCTCCATCTTCATCCGGGTAAGCTTAAATCTCGATGGAAAGAACCTTTTATGGTGCGGTCTGTACATCCGCACGGGGCAGTAGAAGTTGAAAATTTGAAAAACGGTTCAATTTTTCAAGTAAATGGGCATAGATTAAAACCGTATTTCTCTGCTGACCCCACGGAGGAGCTCCTGTTTTTACAGGAGCCGCTTTATGAGAACTGAATTTCCTCCACCTCACCTCTATGTTTTGATAACATTTTCTCATTTTAAGAATGGAGGTGAGTAAAAATGGATTTAACTGAATATCTGTGTGTGCCAAAGATCAAGTTTGGCGGTAGTTTTCATTTATCTATTATTTTACCCCTTGTGTCTCTCCCCTAGTATACAGGTCCATGCTCTTAAAAGACAACATCAATGAGGACACTGCTGAAAACAGGTTTGGGGGGAGATTTGTATTCACTGAATTATCTTTGACACTGGACATTCAATTTTTTTTATAACAAAAGAGTAGAAAGTGAAAAATTAAATCCAAAAGATAGGAATAGTTTAAGAAAACCAAGAAAATTAGAAATTTTCTTAAACGAACTAGTAATAAGTAGTTATGAGCTGTTGTCCCAAGGGTTAGTAAGATGAAAGAAGTCACTAATCTGAGGATAAAAATAAGTCTGAAAATTAGTTTCTATTCTGGAAGCCAAACATTTGAATGTTGATACCCCACTATACGCACTTACAAACTTCTTGAAACTCGGGATAGTAGAGGATACCTTGAAATGCTCTTGTATAAAAGCCAAAGTATGAAGGAAATAATAAATTAAGAAAATAAAAAAATGGTGAAAAGAAAAATGAACACTGGTTTTGTTATCGCCATGGCAACAATAAAAAAAATATAGCAAGGGTGCTTCATCACCTAGTGCCTTAGACCAACTGGTCTGGGAGTCACTGCTAAGCCTTAGGTGGTGCAAGACGAGGAAATTACTATCACCTAATCAGCAAGCACATAAGTAATCGGTCGGTTAGTACCTCAAGAAGTATTAACGGTCGCATCAAAATGTGTGAGCAAATCCATAAATATTCATCAAATTAAAAAGTACTGAGGTAGATGGACAAGAGTACGATAGCTTGAATTGAATTCTCCCAGTGTAGGGATGTCTATTACACACACGTAGGGTTATATGATCGATGTTTGGATGAAAGATAGGAATGAAGAATAAATACGATGTTTTATTGAGGGATAATGTGATTTCTAACATCTTTTCATGACTATTAAGATAGGGCTCATGACAACTCAAAAGCTAGTGTAGTTGGAAACTCTTATTTTCAAAGTATTTCTTTTATGGTTCTTATCTTTATATGTAAATTTCACCATCTCTCTTTTATTACAGGATTTTGTGGGTGTAATCCGCTGAAAACCCTCAGGAGACAACACTCCTCCTACTAGGGGACCTCGAGGTTTAACGGCTTGTTGCACGTGCTCAATGCAATCGTGTTTGCCTACGAATGTGTGCTTATTCTTTTCCTTTCTTTTTCTCCTTCTCTTGAATAAACTAGTTTGCTCGGGACGATCAAAGATAAGTTTGGGGGTATTTGTTCAGTTGATAAAACTGCACATTTGTTATTACATTTTTCCTACTATTTCTATACTAGAAAAGGTGTTTATTATAATATATGATACTTATGACGGTTTATCTGTAAAAATACTATTTTTCATGTGTTGATATATTATAATTAACATTTGGTAGGAAAATGTATGCAAAAATACCATTGACCAAATCTTAATGTTGAAATTAATATCTCAATAAAATAAAACACTACTAATATTATTTGTTGAGATTGTGCAGAATTTTTCATGGCTAAAAATCAAGGGAATCAATGTTGTTAAGAGCAAACCTGCCTAATTAAGAAAGCAAACTAAGAAATCAAGTCTAGCAGAAACAAAGAAAAGATTTCCAATTTCCAAAGGTTCTAGAGAACTCCACGTGTCATAAAAAGAAAAGCCCCAGAAAAATCACCAAAAGATATGTTAGTCTATATGCCCTAGAGGCCATTACTGTATCATATTAGTATGTATATTACTTAATGGATGCTTGGGATATTCAACTTGTATTGACATTCTTGCTCAAAATGGTAGTAAGTTGTTTCTGCTTTAATGTGTGCATGTGTTTCTTTTAGCATATCGCCTTTACACATTAGTGGAGCCCTTAGGATCTTTGCTTGATTACAAGCGTTGTGATGGCAGTCACACTCATGGGGGCTGGGTAATCCATAAGCACATCCTTATGCAGGTCCCTAGTCATAGGACTATCGAGACAGGGCATCGATACTCCGGAGTAGACTAGCGTATGCGCTTCTTATCCCAGCTTGGGAGACGGTCTGTCCCACAGCCGTCAGTACGTCGTACTTGAGATAGTATGTGGGTGCTCGTTAGGTTACGAGTACACTGGACAGGACTCGTCGGGAACTGTTGGTTGGTATTATACCTATCGTCAGTTATCAGTTCCCAGGTGACATGAGTATAGCTTAGTCCGTTGATTTGACACTGTCACTTCTCCTTGAGTGTGTTCCCACTGTACTTTGATTACTACCTTACCACGGCTCAAAGGAGTCGTGCAAACAGGTAGTTTTTGGGTGCAGTCCCGAAGCACTTGGAAGCAGTGACGGTTAGACAGGATTCGTCTCTCCCGGTATTGGGGGTTGATATCGCGCTGTGTCTAGGAGAGCCATTACACAAAGTCCCTGGCCAGGGCAAGCGAGATAGACTGGTAGGTTTCCAGTGTTATCTCAGGTGTTCTGGGCTACACTCCGACACGACTTGTACCGCTAGTAGGGGACTGACGTTTACCGCCCCCTAGGCCGGCCATGCGATGTTCTTAGACGAACAGACCGGACTGTACGGAGACTGTCACATTCAGGCTCAGTAGGAGTTCAGATGGGTTTACCTCGTCAGTCTTCTTATCGGCATCTACCTGGGGACCGTTATATACAGATAGTGCTGCTTGCGGTCTGTGGTTAAACCCACTGCCAGCGTAGTGTCGAGTCTTTAGAGTCCCACACAGAGGGTTATTCGCCTTTAGGCAAAATGAGTAGAGGTCGCATGGTTTTGCAACAGGGTTCGTTCACATCCACGGACTTGTGCACGTTTGGTGTCCGGACAGCTTATACTAGCGGGCTTTGGATTAAGCCGGATTCTAGTATATGATTTGGGATTGGTTTTATCTCATTGTATTCGTGTTCCTCGGAACACTGATATGGGTGCGTATGCACAGTTGACTGAAACAGAGACAGAGGATTTTCATTAGGGTTAATGACCATTATCATTTTCATATCCCTAATGTTTATGTGTGAAATATGATTTATTAATATTAGTTAATTATAATTGTGCATGGTTAGGGTTGTTGACCATTTGACTATACTTGACTTGTTGACATAGATTGACAAGTTGACCATCATCATTCCATATGAAAGATGTTCTTTGATCCTTGCAAAAGCATTTAATGTGAAATGATAATGGTCATTTCTTGATTAACCATCACAATTATCTTTAGCTAATTATCTATTTTTCATAATTCACATATATGTGAGAAGGTTGGATTATTTCTTCTCATTCTATCATTCTCATTCTCTCTCCTCCTCTTCCTCTCTCTCTAGTTCTCCCCTCTCATGAGTTGAGAACCCTTTGAGCTTGAGATAAAACCCTCAAAAATACTCTCTACTCTTTCTAAGGTCCTAGGTTTGGCACATCAAGCACCTTAGTTACTTCTAGTTTGAAGTTGGAGCCAAAGGTAGAGGCCCTCGGGTGGATCTTTCTTCGGCAAGAGAAGGCGACGAGATGATCCGTTCTTTCACTCCAAGGAGCAAGAAGAGAAGGACTTGAAGACCTAGGTATAACACCTTTTTGAGTAGCTAAACTTTTTGCTTTCTTAGTTAGTTTTGTTTAGCAAAGATCCCTCCTTTTAGCATAGTCCATGTTCCCTAGTGTTGTAAAAATCCGATTTTTCATAACGTTTCCGCCTCCCCGCAAGCACCGGGGTAGGCAACGTGGACTTTCAAGATACTCCTACATGGACGCGGATCCGCGGCCAAACCCCCCGGTTGGCCGCGGATCAGCCGCATGACAGAAGAATTGAGGGCTGGCATTTTTCTGTTCGGATCTTAACTACTATTCCCCAATTTAGGCTGCTAGGGTTCTGGGTTTTGGAGTATAAATAAGGACGGAGAGCCCCTTGGAAAAATCATCAAGCTGGAGAGATCACGAAGTCCACGACAAGCTCACGCATCCAGGCTGATCATCAACTGTTCGTCTACCTCCTTAGAAGAGATCGGGAAGCAAACTAGCATTTGTAATCATTTTCTAAGAGAATAAAGTGTAAATGAATTTTTTTGATTAATAAAGGTAGTTCTTTTTCTTATTCTATTTATTATAGTTTCATTATGATTTCCCTCTCCATTTCTTCTTCTCCCATCATGCGCGAGTAATTCTCCGCTTGTTAGGGTTCAAGGGATTAGGGTAGGTTAATGGATGATGAAGATCCTTAAACTCTTTTTAAGTCCTATAATGTTTATAAACTTTATCAAAAGAGTCATTAACATCCTAATCGTGTGTGCTACCAATTTATTGTTAGTCCCGACCTCGATTAGAGATTAGATTAATGATTGTTTTGTTAAAGGCTAGATATGAAGGGAGTTCCATGTCGAGATAGGGGTTAAGAGTGGGAGATATTTTTCCCTCCAGAAAACCTAATCTACATGCATCACTGTCGTTCTAGTTTTAAATCTATTAAAGGATAAAAAGAGTAATCTTTAATTAATCATCCATAACTACTAAATCCTAATGAACCCTACAAGCCCCCTTTTAATATTAAACCTACATCCGTAGTTAATCTAGATCTATATTTTGCATTCTTGTTTAACGTAGATCTAGATCCTACAACCATTCTTCACCATTCTTTATTCTTCCTCCTCTCTTAATCAACACATCTAAAGTAAGAGTAAAAGATTCAACTTTTCCCAGAGGACGACCCGTACTCATCTCGGTCTAGCTACACGCGACACCGTTCTGATTGCGGTTACACTACAATCACAGTTTTTCATCACCAATCATCGCTCAATACCTGGGTGGCTGTTACGTTTAGCTGACCGCTTGCAGCGTGTGGGTGTTTAATATGATCATCACCTACTGCCGACGTATTGACGATTCTTTAGAGTCCTACACAGAGGTTTCCTAGCTCAGGCAAAACGGAGTAGGAGCACATATGTGATATGTGCGGGACCGAGAATAATACGATATGAGATATCATATTCTATTCTCGCGATATGTGATATCGAGCAGGTATATGTGATATGTTAGTTGTATGTATTCCCTAGAGGCCAGTATTGTGCAGATGATGTATATTATATTGGATGCTTGGATATATATAGAGAGGACTTTCTTGCTCGACATGATAGTATGCTATCTGGTTGCTCTTTATCTTAACATGCATACTTGTCTCTTTATACTGTCTTATAGTTAACGATTGGTAAAGCCCTTAGGATGTGTACATGACTACCTGGACTATGATGCGGATCATACTGGTGGGGACATGGTAGTCCATAAGTACATCCTTCAAGGTCCCTAGTCGTGGGTGTATCGAGACGGGGCATCGATATACCAGTGTAGACTAGCGTATACGCTTCTCGACCCATAAGATGGGCGATGGATGGTCTCATATCCATTGATGTTTGACATCAGAGATGGTATACGGGTGCTCAGTAGATACTGGGTACACTGGACGGACTCGCCGAAAACTCCCAGATGGTATTATACTTCACGTCAGATGGCAGTTCTTTGGTGACACTTGTATAGGTTAGTCTGTAGACCCGAGATCGTCATAGAGTATTGTGTAATTCCCTCTGTGCTTTGATTTCCACCTTACCACGTCCATGAGGGCGTGCAAAATGGTGGTTTTTGGGTACAGTCCCGAGTCACATGGAGAAAATGAGCGATAGGAGGGGTTTCGTCTCTCCCGGTATTGGGGGTTGATGTTGCGATGTGCTCGATTGGCCATAACAGGGAAGTCCCTAGCCAGGGCTGATTTAGAGATTTACAAGTAAGTGTTACCAGTAGTTTCTCGACCTGTTACGAGACTCACATCGGCACGACTTATCAGTTATTGGGGTCTGACGATTAACACCCCTAGACATGATATACGACATATCAGACCAGGAGACCGTACTGTACGGGAAGTTACCGGCATGCTTTTACAGGAGTTGGAGCGGGTTTGCTTGCTGATCTTCTGATCACTCAATAACCGGATAGCCGTTACGTCCAGCTAGTACCGCTGACGGCTTGTGGGTGCTTGATGTGATCATCACCTACTACCGGCGTATTGACGAGTCTTTAGAGTCCTACATAGAGGTTTTACTGGCTCTGGCAAAACGAAATAGGAGCACGTATGTGATATGTGCGGGACCGAGAATAATGCGTGTATGTGATACCGTATTCTATTCTCGCGACTTTTTGTATCGGACGGTTATATATGATATAGCCGGGTTATCGAATCAAGCGTTGATTCGATAAGTCGATACAATGGATGTTAGTCGGTTATATGACCGGATTATTAAGTCAAGTGTTGATTTAATAATTTAGTGTATAATTGTATATTAGATATACTAGTTTACATTAACTAACACTTGTTCACTTAAGGATTTTTCTTACATGTGCACAACTTTAATATATATGTGATATATATTAAAAATGTGTTTTCTTTTTGTATCATGGTTGATGATACACATGACTTCGGTGTATGACACTTACACCATTCTATTTATTATGTTGGGTTTTAATATTTAAAGTAATTACAAAATTAGTGGAGGATTAGCAAAATGCATGAAGCTTGTGAAAGCTTGTGGATGCATTGACTAAGTCCACTAAGTTTGTTTTTACTATGGATATTTGTTAACCCAACCATAAGGATTAGCCATGTTTATGGCTCTACATGAGTTAGTTTTTGATACTCACTCACCATGGTTACCTTTTTCACTTGATCATTATCTCTTCTCATTTTATTTTCTTCATCTTCTTCCTTGAGCTAAAAAGCTCTCTAGGGTTTGATCCAAAGTGAGAAATATTGTGAGAAACCAAATTCTAAAGTGAACCCACTTCCTATTTCTCCATCCTCTACTAGGCTAGCACTTTAGTTTAGGGTGTTTGCTTCACTAATTCTCTAGTTAGTGGAGTAGAAGGTTGAGTTGGCATCCACTCGACATAGATTATCTCCGGCCTCGAAGACTTCAAGCAAGGACGCTCCTTTAGCTTCATGAAGCCATGCAAGAACGCTCCTTTATGTTCTAAATCAATCAACAATTCTGAGCATAACAAACACACACAAGAGGAAGAGCTTAGAACTGAACGAATCCTTCTTGTGGTATTGTAGACTGAGTCACATCAATGCGACACGACGAGCTAAGTTACATAAGGATGGATATTTGAAACCGTTCGAATTGTTATCTTATGACACTTGCCTAGTCATGTCTCAAAGGAAAGATGACCAAAACTCCGTTTACGGGACACGGAAAAAGAGTCACCGAACTCTTGGGACTGATACATAGTGATGTATGCGGTCCCATGTCTACACATGCCAGGGATGGTTCTTCGTACTTCATTACATTCACTGATGATCTCTCTAGATTCGGATATGTGTTCTTGATGAAACACAAAGCAGAAGCTTTTGAGAAATTTAGAGAATATAAACAAGAAGTCGAGAACCAAACCGGGAAAAGTATTAAAATCCTTCGATCTGATCGAGGAGGTGAATACTTGAGCAATGAATTCCTGGACTTCCTAAAAGAGAATGGGATTCTCTCTCAGCTAACTCCTCCATATAAACCACAGCACAACGGTGTATCGGAATGGAGGAACCGCGCCCTATTAGATATGGTGTGCTCTATGATGAGTACAGCTGAGTTACCTATTTCCTTCTTGGGGTATGCGCTGGAGACAACAGCATATCTATTGAATCAAGTTCTATCTAAATTTGTACCTACCACACCATATTAGATATGGAGTGGGAAGAGACCATGTCTTAAACGAGTTAAGATATGGGGTTGTCCGGCCTATGTCAAAAGGCAAAATCCGGATAAACTCGAGGCACGGTCAGTTTTATGCAAGTTTGTGGGATATCCCAAACATTCACATGGATATCTTTTCTACCATAGCGAGGAACAAAAGGTGTTTGTTTCTCGAATTGCCACCTTTTTAGAAAAGGAATTTCTTGCAAAAGAAATTAGTGGCGATAAGGTAGAACTGGAAGAAATTCCGGCTACACAAACTCAAACTGAAGATTTAGTGGAACCGGAGGATTCGGTAGTTCCCAACGAACCTCGGCCTCTCCGCCGATCTAGTAGGGTTCCTCACCCACCTGAGAGATACTACGGTTTTCTCATGGATGGTGGGAGCAAGGATTGCATCATGGTTGATGATGACCCAACTAGCTTCGAGCAGGCCATCACGAGTGGGGACTCAGTGAAATGGCTGGATGCAATGCGGTCCGAGATGGAAACCATGTACACCAACAAAGTATGGACTTTGGAAGTTGCTCATGAAGGGGTAAAACCCATTGGGAGCAAGTGGATCTTCAAGAAAAAACTTGGTGTAGATAGGAAAGTGGAGACTTTCAAAGCTAGACTTGTTGCAAAGGGTTTTCGTTAAAGACCAGGTGTGGAATATGACAAAACCTTTTCTCCAGTGGCTATGCTTAAAACCATCCGGATCATGCTTGCCATCGCTGCATATCATGACTACGAAATCTGGCAAATGGATGTTAAGACCGCCTTACTAAACGGTGATTTAGAAGAGTTCGTGTACATGACTCAGCCAGAGGGCTTCGTAGATAGTGGGAGCAGCGGGAAGGTATGCAAGCTGCTTAAATCCATTTATGGATTAAAGCAAGCATCGCGGAATAGGAACATCTGCTTTGACGTCGTTATCAAAGAGTTTGATTTCGTCAAAAACGTAGATGAACCTTATATCTACAAGAAGGTTGCAGAGAGTAAGGTTGTCTTCCTCGTATTGTACGTGGACGACATACTCTTGATGGGAAATGACATTCCTATGCTGCAATCGGTCAAGCTCTTCTTATCACAAATATTCTCATTGAAAGATCTAGGTGATGCCTCCTGGATACTGGGAATTATGATCTATAGAGATAGATCTAAAAGGATATTGGGATTGTCCCAATCAAGGTACATTGACACCATACTAAAGAGGTTTAGTATGGAAGAGTCCAAACGTGGGTTTTTACCTATGATCTCAGGGCTCACTCTCTCCAAAGAGATGTCTCCCAAGACTGATTTGGAGAGACCTCGCATGCAAGGGATACCCTATGGTTCGGCTGTAGGCTCTATCATGTACGCGATGCTATGTACCAGACCCGATGTAGCATACTCACTAAGTGTGGTGACTAGGTATCAAGCTGATCCTGTAGAGAGTCACTGGACAGCTGTGAAGAGCATTCTCATGTACTTGCGAAGGACTAAAGAGATGCTCTTGGTGTATGGTAACGGAGAACTCCAAGTGGAGTCCTTTACCGATTCGAGCATCCAGAGTGATAAGGATGACTCTAAGTAGCACTCGGGATTTGTCTTTACCCTTTACGGAGGAGTGGTTAGCTGGAAGAGTTCCAAGCAGGAAACCGTGGTAGACTCGACGTTGGAGGCTGAATACATCGCTGCCAACGATGCCGCCAAAGAGGCTGTCTTGATCAAGACGTTCATTACTGAACTTGGAGTGGTTCCATCCATTGGCATCCAATACCTTTGTATTATGATAACAATGGAGCGGAGGCTTTGGCCAAGGAACCTAGGTCCTATCAGAGATCCAGGCATATTCTGAGGCGGTATCACCTGATCCGGGAGATAGTTGATCGCCTTGAGATTGAGGTCAGGAGAGTTGATACGAAGAACAACACTGCGGATCCACTCACGAAGACCATTCCCCAGATACAGTTTAAGAGACTCTTCGGGATTCTTGGTATGCGATACTACAGTAGCTGGCCCTAGTGCAAGTGGGAGATTGTTAGTTGTATGTATGCCCTAGAGGCCAGTATTGTACAGATGATGTATATTATATTGGATGCTTGGACATATATAGAGAGGACTTTCTTGCTCGACATGATAGTATGCTATGTGGTTGCTCTTTATCTTAACATGCATACTTGTCTCTTTATACTGTCTTATAGTTACATGTTGGTAAAGCCTTTAGGATGTGTACTTGACTACCTGGATGTCACGACCCAAATTTGGCCCGTAACCGGCACTTAAACTACGTAACGTCTAAAAGCGTACACAACTTAAGTAAGCCGAAACCCAAAAATCTAAACCACCCAAAACTGGATCAACGGAGAAAACATAGTTTTAAACATTCGGAATTTTTCAATTAAAAATCTTTAACTTTAGTTTTCGTTCTTAAAAATTTCGGCAGCACCTCCTTTGTAAAAACTAACCCCAAAAACGGGTACAACATAGATAATAATAAAAGCATCCCAAACGGGAGCAAATCACGCCCAACGACGGAGACAACCACCACAACATATATACGACGCCGAAGCGAAGAAATATAAAAGGAAACTGCATAAAGAAGTAAAACTTTTCAACAAAACCGGCTCCCACGAGCACGGCACCCAAAGTCACCACAAAATAACACTGAATCCTCACAAGTCATCGCTAAGTCATATACAACATAGTGGTAGATGGAGAATACTAGATACAACAAAAAAGATACAAAGTACAAACAGATAACCGCAACCCACCTAAAAGCAAGGCTTCACTGCCAACCGTAGCAGTATCCGCAAAAGTAGAGATGATAAGATGCCCTACCGCGACTATTCAGAGGGTAAGTCCTGCACCACACTGTGGCACAACGGGGGTGAGTTGCCAACTCATGAATAGTAAATAACATCATACAGTAATCGCAAGTATGCACGATCAGCGATCTATCTATCACAAGTAATCCGATAGCATAAGTATGATAAGTGAATATGCAACAATCACGTAAAGGTACATCATCAGGGTACTACAACTACATGAAATAATGCATATCAACATAATCCTGAGTGTGGGATGATATAATATAAAATCTCATGCAAAAATCATCAGCATGGAAAAACACCAGTGTCCCTCACTAACACATCAAATCCCAAATCCTCAGGCACCGCATCCTCAGATCGGCCCTCACATCCTGTATGTCTCACGAAAACCTGAGTGTCAAACACCGACACTCGAAACATCATGAAACCCAGGTCTAGCATCGACACGTAAATCCTCATAACTCAGGCGCTGTCACCATGACTAGCCCTGACGATATGTCATACCTCACTCCGGTCGGCATCTCCATGATAACCGCCGAGTCCAAACACAATCACCGGTAGGTAGTGGTCCCACCGTCAGGTTTATCGTCTACACCACGAAATCACCACTCACCCCGGGGTACCATACCGGGTCCACCATGTACCCACAGACGGTGCGTCCCGCTCCTCGAATCGGGTATCACAAGCCAAATCTCAGAACCGAGAAATCACATGATGGACGCATCAAATATCATATCAAGAGAAACCGGGTTTTCAAACAATACAAAGTTTTCTTGAAATTATCCCCCACGGTTCTCAAATCCATAAATCATATGCAATCCATATCTCAATGCGTAAAATCCATATAAAACTGATATATGCAACATAAAACATCAATATGAGCATATAAAGGGAAAACCGCTCTTTAAATTGAATCTAACTTAAAACATATCATGCGGTTCCCAATTCCTTCGAAAATAAATGCAGTATCATATGAAGTGTACATGTAAGTGTAGCAAGGTTTAAGTATCTACATGTAATAAAGTACGAGGGTGTACATGTCAATATGTATGCATGATGTATAAGTAATTATAGCAAGATATAAGTGAAGTGGAATAAGTTTCACTGCCTTAACTATTCCTGCCCAATGCAATATCACGTAAGTATGTGTTCACGGTATTTCATAAGCACAATAGAATAAGAGTTACTACTCCAATCATTCATATCCACAATCATATCACATATGTAGGTGTTTGTGCGTATCATGGCAATTACAGACGGTGTGGGTGTAGCATACAATTTAGTGCTCGTGCAACATGAACCGTCAGTAATGTGTTATATCTAAAGTTACGAGTCATGTACAACAGATAATGCTATGCAATGACATTCATATGAAAGTAACTAATATGCAAATACATTCAGCTATCATATCATATTCGCCCCGACGCATAACGCCATACGGGCGATTTCCCCGTAGATGTTAAATCTACTCACCGATGGTCTCGAGCTATGAAAATCCGACCACCTGCTTCCCCTTGTCCGCAGCACCTGAAATTCCTGCTTGCGAACCTAAAATTTCATAAATACAACACATAAGCTAAATATCCTAAAAAGACGAAAAGACAACGAAACGCGACGAAAACGCCCGGAAAATTACACTGCGCGCTTAGCGCATCTATCGCGCACGATACCGGCCAAAACCCTAATTGGGGTCGCTAAACTACAAAACACCAAGTCTGGACCCCGATCGTCCCGATCACGCAACACTACACAAAAATTACGAGGAATACACTGGATATAACCTCGCAATTACCAAACGAACCCTACGTCGGACAACCCCGAAATCTAGTAAGCAACCTATCGCAATATATCGCACTAGATTAAAGATAACACAAATCTAACAATTACAAATACCTTAAAATAGCTTAACTAAGCTATCTAAACCAATCCTATATTTTTAACACTAGCTAATTATGTTTTAGCAAAAATCTAGTAAGCAATTTTGCTTAATTAAACAAAATGCTTATTAGGAAATTTTAACACTTTCTACTAGATTATTCTTTTCCAAAACACAATTTAACACTTGAATTAAACACTAATCACTTAATCAAAATTTAACCCTAACATGAATTTCTTAAACCAAATATAATGAATTAATCATGAATTAAATGCTAAAGTAAGCACTTAAATAGTTAACTAAATTAGCTAGTTAAAGATTAAAGCAATTAATTATGGATTAATGTAAGAAATTATACCTTCTAAAGAACACCAAAAAGAAATTAGATCCATCATTTTAACCTCCAAAAATCAAGCTTTGATGAAGATCCATGAAGGATTAGTGAAGGAAAAATGGTTTAATATTTATATAGGAATTTTTGGATTTATTTTTGGATTTATTTTTGTGTTTTTGAAAGAAAAAGAGTGAGAAATGAGCTTGGAATTTTTTTGGACAGAAATGGGGGGATGAGGCTCGGCCAAGGTGAGAGGGGGGTATTTTTGTGAAAAATTTGTGAGGAAATAGCTAGGAAAGAGAGTAATTAATATTAAATAATGCTATTTTGCCACCTTTCACTCTTTTCTTTTCTTTTTAAATCCAAACTATTAGTCACCAAAAAAAATCTAGATATTTAAAAAGAACCTTCTAAAATAATTCTAGTGACAAAATTAATTTATTCACAAAATAAAAATTTTCCCGATTTACGTGTACAAAATACCGCTTAAAATAATATTTTATTTGGGAAAAAATCTATCTGAACCAAAACCTTCCAAATACTCCTAAAGTTCGCGCACAAGCTTTATTTTTGCCAAATTAGGTGTCGGTAAGCTTATACGGTCGTTTGATCGAAATCGGGTTAAAACGGGAAAAACCGACAATTTTGCCCTAAAACGGGAAAATTCGCAAAACGATTTCTAAAACGTTACAATCTCCCATCCTTATAGAAATTCGGTCCCCGAATTAAAATTTCATACTAAGCGTACCTTCAAAAAGATGAGGGAATTTCTTCTGCATCTCGCTCTCGGCCTCCCAAGTGATCTCCTCACTAGTCGGGCTACGCCAAAGAACCTTCACAGACGGCAAGACCTTTGACCGAAGATTCTTCACCTGCCGATCCAAAATAACTACCGGCTGCTCGGTGAACGAAAGATCGCGCTCAAGCTGAACGGTCTCGTGCTGAATCGTGTGAGAAGGATCATGAAGGTATCTACGAAGTATCGACACATGAAAAACAGGGTGAACATCCGGAAAACTGGGCGGGAGCGCCAAACGATAATCAACAGAACCCACTCGCTCAAGGATCTCGAAAGGACCTACAAATCTGGGACTGAGCTTCCCTCTCTTCCCAAATCGCATAACGCCCTTCATCGGAGAAATCCTCAGGAATACATGATCCCCCACTGCGAACTCAAGTCTGCGACGACGACGGTCGGCATAAGACTTCTGCCTGCACTGGGCTGCTCTCATCCAATCCTGAATCAGCTGGATCTTCTCCGTAGTCTCCTGAACTAGCTGGGGTCCCAAAACCAAACTCTCACTAAGCTCGGTCCAACAGATTGGCGATCGACACTTCCGACCAAATAAAGCCTTAAAAGGTGCCATCTGAATAGTCTCCTGAAAGCTGTTGTTGTAGGAGAACTCAATCAACGGCAAGTGACGATCCCAACTGCCACCAAAATCAAGCACACATGCACGGAGCATATCCTCCAAAGTCTGTATAGTCCGCTCCGACTGGACATCGGTCTGTGGATGAAAAGCGGTACTAAAACTCAGCCGGGTACCCAAAGCTTCCTGAAGCTTCTGCCAAAGACGGCTAGTAAACTGGGTGCCTCTGTCGGATACTATGCATGTGGGAAAACCGTGCAAACGCACAATCTCATCTATGTACAACTGAGCATACTGAGCATAACCGAAAGTGGTCTTCACCGGAAGAAAGTGAGCCGCTTTCGTCAACCGGTCTACAATAACCCAAATGGAGTCATACCCTCGACTGGTCCTGGGTAGACCCACAATGAAGTCCATGGAAATCTGCTCCCATTTCCACTCCGGAACGGGTAAAGGATGCAACTCTCCAGCCGGTCTCTGATGCTCAGCCTTGACTTGCTGATAAGTCAGGCACCTCGAAACGAAGTTCGATATATCACGCTTCATCCCTTCCCACCAGTAGAAGTCCCTTAAGTCACGGTATATCTTGGTGGAACCTGGATGAACGCTAAAGGCCGACTGATGTGCCTGCTCTAGGATCTCGCGTCTCAACCAATCAACATCTGTTACACACAAGCGAGTCCCGCATCGTATCACACCCTGGTCATCAATCGTGAACTCCGAAACTCTTCCCTGCCGAACAAGCTCAAGAATCTCAATCAAACGGGCATCACTGGGCTGCGCCTCATGGATACGATCAAAAAGAAGTGGATGGGCGCGGACATGAACAAGCTGTCCCCCAGCGGAAGTGAACTCGAACTGCACTCTACTATCACACAAGAGCTGCCAATCTACAGAGGACTGACACTGAACTGCGCTCAACTGGGACAAGCTACCCACGGGCCTACGACTCAAAGCATCAGCTACCTCATTCGCCTTGCCGGGTGATAAAGGATCTCACAATCATAATCCTTCACTAGCTCCATCCATCGGCGCTGTCTTAGGTTCAGATCTCGCTGCTGGAAGATATACTTCAAACTCTTGTGATCCGTGAAGATCTGACACGACTCTCCGTACAAGTAGTGTCTCCAAATCTTCAACGCAAAGACTACCGCTGCCATCTCAAGACCGTGAGTGGGGTAATTCTGCTCGTGCTTCTTTAGCTGCTTAGAAGCATATGCAATCACCCTATCATGCTGCATCAAAACACAGCCGAGCCCCACTCGAGAAGAATCACAATAAACAACATAGCCGCCCGATCCAGAAGGTAAAGAAAGAACTGGTGCTGTCGTCAACCGAGTATTCAACTGCTGAAAACTCTGCTCACACGCATCAGTCCAGAGAAAAGGAATTCCCTTCCGGGTCAGTCCAGTCAGCGGTGCAGCGATACTCGAGAAATCCTGCACAAAACGGCGATAATAACCAGCTAAGCCCAAAAAACTGCGGACCTCCGTCACCGATACAGGTCTGGGCCAAAGCTGTACAGCCTCGATCATCCTCAGGTCCACAAGGATACCATCACCAGTCACCACATGACCCAGGAAGTCAACTCTATCAAGCCAAAATGCGCACTTTGAGAATTTAGCATACAGCCGGTGCTCTCTCAATATCTGCAAAGTAATCGTCAAGTGCTGCTCATGCTCCTCATGACTCCTAGAGTAGACCAGTATGTCATCAATAAACACTATAATGAACTGGTCGAGGAACGACCTGAAAATCCGGTTCATCAGATCCATGAACGCTGCTGGCACATTGGTGAGTCCGAACGACATCACCAAAAACTCATAATGCCCATAGCGTGTACGAAAAGCAGTCTTCGGAATGTCATCATTCCGAACCCGCAACTGATGATAACCCGAACGCAAATCAATCTTCGAAAAATGTTTCGCACCCTGGAGCTGATCAAATAAATCGTCAATGCAGGGTAAAGGATACCTGTTCCGCACCGTTACTCGGTTCAACTGACGATAATCCACACATAGCCTCAAACTGCTGTCCTTCTTGACGAACAGAACAGGAGCTCCCCACGGCGAAACACTCGGACGCACAAGTCCCAAAACAAGCAACTCTTGCAACTGAACTTTAAGCTCTGTAAGCTCTACTGGAGCCATCCGATAAGGCGGTATAGAAATAGGCTCCGTGCCAGGAATCAGATCAATGCAAAACTCAATATCGTGCTCTGGCGGCAACCCAGGTAACTCATCGGGAAAGACATCTGGAAATTCTCGCACGGTAGAAACCTGGTCCAACGACTCCACCGTAACTCCAGTATCATGAATGAAAGACAAGAAACCCCGACATCCCCTCCTCAAAAGCCGACTAGCGCACAGAACAGAAACCAAACTGCGAGGGGCGACACCACGGTCTCCCTGCACAACAAATACTGGCTCGCCGGGAAAAAAAAATCTAACTGTCTTCTCGCGGCAGTCCACGGACACATAGCAAGTAGCTAGCCAATCCATGCCCAACAGAACGTCGAAGTCCAACATCTCAAGAAGGATCAAGTTGACGGACAGATCTCTGTCTCCAAAGCGGACAACACATGATCGGAACACGTGCCGCGCAACAAACGACTCTCCCACAGGAGTAGTCACTACTAGCGGCTGATCCAGCAAACACGACTCTCGGCCTAACCTCGGCGCGAAGTGCGTAGAAACATACGAATGCGTAGATCCCGGATCGAAAAGAACATGTGCATCAAAAGAACATATGGAAAGGGTACCTGAAACCACAGCATTGGACGCCTGAGCGTCCTTGTGAGTCAAGGCAAAAACCCGTGCCAGCCCTCTACCGGCTACTGGCTGAACTCTGCCTCTGCCACCTCGTCCTCTCGGCACAAAACCACCGTGACCACGACCTCTCTGAGTAGGAGTCTGATGCTGCGCAACAACAGGAATAACAGGCAACGCTCTCTCAGGCAGAGAAGGCGGTAAGGTAACCTGCGGTACTGCTGGCCCTCTCTGACGCACCACAGTACAATTCCGAACAAGATGCTGCAAACTGCCACAACCGAAGCATCCATAAGACGGTCGCTTGCCCTCCTGGGAACAAGAACTGAATAACTGGCCACGTCCCACGTCCCACGTCTCTGCTACTCCCCGAGTCTGAAGGAACTCTGCCTTTGCGGACAAACCTCGGTCCCCGTGCTGGCTCATCCGTACGAGTCCTCTTCGGTTCTGGAACAACCGATGACTCAGCTAGACGCTCCTCCACCAATAGGGCTGCATCGACAGCTGCCGCATACGTGTCGTAATGCTGAATGCTGATGGCTAGGAGCAACTGGGTAAGCAGGTCTCGAACAAACCTCTTCACCCTCATCTCCTCAGTCGCTACCAGGTACGGAGCATACACCGACAGCTCAGTAAATAATACATCATACTCCGACACCGTCATCCACGGCGTCTGACGTAACGACTCAAATCTGCACGCTCGCGGATCCCTGACGCTCGGTGGAAGAAAACGGGTAAGAAACGACGTCACAAACTCAGCCCAGGTCATAGGAGCAAGACCAGTGCCTCTGCCCCTCTCCAATGACTCACACCACTTCTGGGCCATACCCTCCAGCCGGAAACTCGCAAACTCTACCCAACTCTCGTCGGAGCATCGGAGTGAGCGACAAATCCTGGCCATCCGGTCGATGAACGACTGCGGATCCTCAGTAACATCTGTGCCAGTAAACACCGGAGGCCTCAGCCTCATGAACTCCGTCAGTGACACGGTAATAACCTCTGGAGCTGAAACTACGACTGCCGGAACAGTAGGTACATCGTGGTCCCTGCAACGGGTGGAACAACAGCCTGCCCCTGTGATCGAATGGCCTCTACTAAAGTCCCCACAATCTGGCGCAGATCCTGCATACCTGCTCCAATCATAGCAATGTGCTCCGGTACCACAGGCGTATCGCCGTGGTCAACCCTCGCCTCAGACGAGTCGACTCTGGCCTCGGCCCTCGCGGCCGCTCTCTGTGCCCTCATAGTCTTCGGCGGCATATAGGCTGGAAATTGAAACAAGATTCGATAAGTAAACGGAAATCGAATCACAAAGATGTATATCAATCACGGAATGAATTTCAATCAATAAGTCCTAAGGTCACTTAGGCGGAGTACCGTGTCGTAAGTATGCCGCGGAACATACACACGCTACGTCACTCTGCTCAAGCTACCTACTCCATCATACCAAGGTCATCCTACACTCCGAAAGGTAAAAACCTAGCGCTCTGATACCAACTTTGTCACGACCCAAATTTGGCCAGTAACCGGCACTTAAACTACGTAACGTCTAAAGGCGTGCGCAACTTAAGTAAGCCGAAACCCAGAAATCTAAACCACCCAAAACTGGATCAACGGAGAAAACATAGTTTTAAACATTCGGAATTTTTCAATTAAAAATCTTTAAGTTCAGTTTTCGTTCTTAAAAATTTCGGCAGCACCTCCTTTGTAAAAACTAACCCCGAAAACGGGTACAACATAGATAATAATAAAAGCATCCCAAACGGGAGCAAATCACGCCCAACGACGGAGACAACCACCACAACATATATACGACGCCGAAGCGAAGAAATATAAAAGGAAACTGCATAAAGAAGTAAAACTTTTCAACAAAACCGGCTCCCACGAGCACGGCACCCAAAGTCACCACAAAATAACACTGAATCCTCACAAGTCGTCTCTACGTCATATACAACATAGTGGTAGATGGAGAATACTAGATACAACAAAAAAGATACAAAGTACAAACAGATAACCGCAACCCACATAAAAGCAAGGCTTCACAGCCAACCGTAGCGGTATCCGCAAAAGTAGAGATGATAAGATGCCCTGCCGCGACTACTCAGAGGGTAAGTCCTGCACCACACTGTGGCACAACGGGGGTGAGTTGCCAACTCGTGAATAGTAAATAACATCATACAGTAATCGCAAGTATGCACGATCAGCGATCTATCTATCACAAGTAATCCGATAGCATAAGTATGATAAGTGAATATGCAACAATCATGTAAAGGTACATCATCAGGGTACTACAACTACATGAAACAATGCATATCAACATAATCCTGAGTGTGGGATGATATAATATAAAATCTCATGCAAAAATCATCAGCATGGAAAAACACCAGTGTCCCTCACTGACACATCAAATCCCAAATCCTCAGGCACCGCATCCTCAAATCGGCCCTCACATCCTGTATGTCTCACGAAAACCTGAGTGTCAAACACCGACACTCGAAACATCATGAAACCCATGTCTAGCATCGACACGTAAATCCTCATAACTCAGGCGCTGTCACCATGACTAGCCCTGACGATATGTCATACGTCACTCCGGTCGGCATCTCCATGATAACTGCCGAGTCCAAATACAATCACTGGTAGGCAGTGGTCCCACCGTCAGGTTTATCGTCTACACCACGAAATCACCACTCATCCCGGGGTACCATACCGAGTCCACCATGTACCCGCAGACGGTGCGTCCCGCTCCTCGAATCGGGTATCACAAGCCAAATCTCAGAACCGAGAAATCACATGGTGGACGCATCAAATATCATATCAAGAGAAACCGGGTTTTCAAACATTACAAAGTTTTCTTGAAAATATCCCCCACGGTTCTCAAATCCATAAATCATATGAAATCCATATCTCAATGCGTAAAATCCATATAAAACTGATATATGCAACATAAAACATCAATATGAGCATATAAAGGGAAAACCGCTCTTTAAATTGAATCTAGCTTAAAACATATCATGCGGTTCCCAATTCCTTCGAAAATAAATGCAGTATCATATGAAGTGTACATGTAAGTGTAGCAAGGTTTAAGTATCTACATGTAATAAAGTACGAGGGTGTACATGTCAATATGTATGCATGATGTATAAGTAATTATAGCAAGATATAAGTGAAGTGGAATAAGTTTCATTACCTTAACTATTCCTGCCCAATGCAATATCACGTAAGTATGTGTTCACGGTATTTCATAAGCACAATAGAATAAGTGTTACTACTCCAATCATTCATATCCACAATCATATCACCTATGTAGGTGTTTGTGCGTATCATGGCAATTACAGACGGTGTGGGTGTAGCATACAATTTAGTGCTCGTGCAACATGAACCGCCAGTAATGTGTTATATCTTGTTAGTTATATGTATGCCATAGAGGCCATTACTATACATAGGATGTATATTGTAGTGGGTGCTTGGACATATATAGGGAGGACTTTCTTGCTCAACATGATAGTATACTATCTGGTTGCCCTTTACCTTAACTTGTACACTGATTGTCTTTCTGTTACATGTTGGTAAAGCCCTTAGGATGTGTACTTGACTACCTGGACTATGATGCGGATCATACTGGTGGGGACATGGTAGTCCATAAGTACATCCTTCAAAGTCCCTAGTCGTGGGTGTATCGAGACGGGGCATCGATATACCAGAGTAGACTAGCGTATACCTTCTCGACCCATACAGATGGGCGATGGATGATCCCATATCCATTGGTGTTTGACATCAGAGATGATATACGGGTGCTCAGTGGAGACTGGGTACACTGGACGGACTCGCCGAGAACTCCCAGATGGTACTATACCTTACGTCAGATGGCAGTTCTCTGGTGACACTGGTACAGAGTAGTCTGTTGACCCGAGATCGTCATAGAGTCTTGTGTGGTTCCCACTGTGCTTTGATTTCCACCTTACCACGTCCAAGAGGGCATGCAAAACGGTGGCTTTTGGGTACAGTCCCGAATCACATGGAGGCAATGAGCGATAGGAGGGGATTCGTCTCTCCCGGTATAGGGAGTTGATGTTGTGCTGTGTTCGATTGGCTATAACCGGAAATCCCTGGCCAGGGTTGCTGAGATTTACTGGTAAGTGTTACCAGTAGTTTCTCGAACTGTTATAGACCTCATATCGACACGACTCATCGAGCTATTGGGGTCTGACGTTTACCACCCCTAGACGAGATATGCGACATATCAGACGAACAGACCGGACTGTACGGTAAGTGTTACTGGTTGGATTCACAGGAGTATGAACGGGCTTGCTCGTCGATCTTCTGATCGCTCAATACTCGGTTGGCCGTTATGTTTAGCAGACCGCTTGCAGCTTGTGGATGCTTGATATGATCATCATCTGCTGCCGGCGTATTGACGAGTCTTTAGAGTCCTACACAGAGGTTTCCTGGCTCAAGCGAAACGAAATAGGAGCGCATATGAGATATGTGCGGGACCGAGAATAATGCGTGTATGTGATACCGTATTCTATTCTCGCGATGAATGTATCGATTGGTTGTATGCGATATAACCTAGTTATCGAATCAAGGATTGATTCGATAAGCCGATACATTGGATATTAGTCGGTTATATGCGATATGACCGGATCGTTAAATCAAGTGTTGATTTAATGATTTAATGCATGATTATATATTTGATATATTATTTTGCATTAACTAGTATTGGTTCACTTTAAATGGATTTTCTCACTTGAATTGTCCAAGTGGTATATGTGATATACTTTTGTGCACTTGATTGTATCATGTTTGATGATACAAGTTTACTTGGTTAAGTGTAAAGAATTAAGCCATGGTTAAACTAATGATTAGGGTTTTGTTATCTATTTATTTATAATTCTCATTTTGGAATAGATAAAGAAATAATGGTGGGGTTTTTGTTTGCTAGTTGAAGCTTCATGAAGCTTTGACCAAATCCACCATTCTTGTCTCATGCTTAACCCTAAACATTAAAACTAACCATGGTCTATTCTCTACACTCAACCAAGGTTAGTAAATGATAAGTGTTGTTTTTATTTTCTATTTTTAATAACACTTATCATATCTTTTCTTCTTCTTCTTCATCTTGAGCAAGAAAGAAAACCTAGCTACCATCAATAGCAACTAGTGAAAATGTGTGAGAAATCCAATTCTAAAGTCTACCCACTTCCTATTTCTTCATCCTCTACCTCTTGCCAAGTAGTAGAGTGTGTTTTCTTCACAAGTTTCATGACTTGGTGAAGTGGGAGCTTGATCTTGTGTTGCCTCGACGTAGATCATCTTCGGCATCGTTGTCGATGACCTAGCCCGCCCATTTCTCCGATGAAGCCGACGCTAGAGCCCGGGATTGGATTTGGACAGCGAGGATACTTCATTGCGGAGCTATGGAGGTGGAGGACCGGATCTACAAAGGTTGTATTTCCGTTCTTTTAGTTAAATTGTTAACTAGCTTCTTGTTTCGCCTAAAACTTCTAGTTAACGATCCGTATTAGGGTTTCTCGGCACTTGTAATTTTTGAAATTGGCATGGTTGATGCCTAGTGAGACCTCATTAGTGTGCCTAGGAACCCTACATATCTAAAGTTACGAGTCATGTACAACAGATAATTCTATGCAATGACATTCATATGAAAGTAACTAATATGCAAATACATGCAGCTATCATATCATATTCGCCCCGACGCATAACGCCATACGGGCGATTTCCCCGTAGATGTTAAATCTACTCACCGATGGTCTCGAGCTATGAAAATCCGACCACCTGCTTCCCCTTGTCCGCAGCACCTGAAATTCCTGCTTGCGAGCTTAAAATTTCATAAATACAACACATAAGCTAAATATCCTAAAAAGACGAAAAGACAACGAAACGCGACGAAAACGCCCGGAAAATTACACTGCGCGCTTAGCGCATCTATCGCGCACGATACCGGACAAAACCCTAATTGGGGTCGCTAAACTACAAAACACCAAGTCTGGACCCCGATCGTCCCGATCACGCAACACTACACAAAAATTACGAGGAATACACTGGATATAACCTCGCAACTACCAAACGAACCCTACGTCGGAAAACCCCGAAATCTAGTTAGCAACCTATCGCAATATATCGCACTAGATTAAAGATAACACAAATCTAACAATTACAAATACCTTAAAATAGCTTAACTATGCTATCTAAACCAATCCTATATTTTTAACACACGCTAATTATGTTTTAGGAAAAATCTAGTAAGCAATTTTGCTTAGTTAAACAAAATGCTTATTAGGAAACTTTAACACTTTCTACTAGATTATTCTTTTCCAAAACACAATTTAACACTTGAATTAAACACTAATCACTTAATCAAAATTTAACTCTAACATGAATTTCTTAAACCAAATATAATGAATTAATCATGAATTAAATGCTAAAGTAAGCACTTAAATAGTTAACTAAATTAGCTAGTTAAAGATTAAAGCAATTAATTATGGATTAATGTACGAAATTATACCTCCTCAAGAACACCAAAAAGAAATTAGATCCATCATTTTAGCCTCCAAAAATCAAGCTTTGATGAAGATCCATGAAGGATTAGTGAAGGAAAAATGGTTTAATATTTATATAGGAATTTTTGGATTTATTTTTGGATTTCTTTTTGTGTTTTTGAAAGAAAAAGAGTGAGAAATGATCTTGGAATTTTTTTGGACAGAAATGGGGGGATGAGGCTCGGCCAAGGTGAGAGGGGGGTATTTTTGTGAAAAATTTGTGAGGAAATAGTTAGGAAAGAGAGTAATTAATATTAAATAATGCTATTTTGCCACCTTTCACTCTTTTCTTTTCTTTTTAAATCCAAACTATTAGTCACCAAAAAAAATCTAGATATTTAAAAAGAACCTTCTAAAATAATTCTAGTGACAAAATTAATTTATTCACAAAATAAAAAATTTCCCGATTTACGTGTACAAAATACCGCTTAAAATAATATTTTATTTGGGAAAAAATCTATCTGAACCAAAACCTCCCAAATACTCCCAAAGTTCGTGCACAAGCTTTATTTTGGCCAAATTAGGTGTCGGTAAGCTTATACGGTCGTTTGATCGAAATCGGGTTAAAACGGGAAAAACCGACAATTTTGCCCTAAAACGGGAAAATTCGCAAAACGATTTCTAAAACGTTACACTGGACTATGATGCGGATCATACTAATAGGGACATGGTAGTACATAAGTACATCCTTCAAGGTCCCTAGTCGTGGGTGTATCGAGACGGGGAATCGATATACTAGTGTAGACTGGCGTATACGCTTCTCGACCCATAAGATGGGCGATGGATGATCCCATATCCATTGGTGTTTGACATCAGAGATGGTATACGGGTGCTCAGTGAAGACTGGGTACACTGGACGGACTCGCAGAGAACTCCTAGATGGTATAATATCTCACGTCAGATGGCAGTTCTCTGGTGACACTTGTGCAGGTTAGTCTGTAGACCCGAGATCGTCATAGAGTCTTGTGCGATTCCTACTGTACTTTGATTTCCACCTTACCACGTCCATTAGAGCATGCAAAATGGTGGTTTTTAGGTACAGTCCCGAGTCACATGGAGGAAATGAGCGATAGGAGGGGTTTCGTCTCTCCCGGTATTGGGGGTTGATGTTGCGCTGTACTCGATTGGCCATAATAGGGAAGTCCCTGGCCAGGGCTGATTTAGAGATTTACTGGTAAGTGTTACCAGTAGTTTCTCGACCCATTATGAGCCTCACATCGGCATGACTTATCTGTTATTAGGGTCTGACGATTAGTACCCCTAGACTTGATATGTGACATATCAGACGAGGAAACCGGACTGTACGGGAAGTGTTACCGGCAGGCTTTTACAGGAGTTGGAGCGGGTTTGCTTGCTGATCTTCTCATCGCTCAATACCCGGGTAGCCGTTACGTCTAGCTAGTTCCGCTGACGGCTTGTAGGTGCTTGATGTGATCATCACCTACTACCGGCGTATTGACGAGTCTTTAGAGTCCTACATAGAGGTTTTACTGGCTCAGGAAAAACGAAATAGGAGCACGTATGTGATATGTGCGGGACCGAGAATAATGCGTGTATGTAATACCGCATTCTATTCTCGCGACTTTTTGTATCGGTCGGTTATATATGATATAACCGGGTTATCGAATCAAGTGTTGATTCGATAAGTCGATATAATGGATGTTAGTCGGTTATATGAGATATGACCGTATTATTAAGTCAAGTGTTGATTTAATAATTTAGTGTATAATTGTATATTAGATATACTAGTTTACATTAACTAACACTTGTTCACTTAAGGATTTTTCTCACATGTGCACTACTTTAATCTATATGTGATATATATTAAAAATGTGTTTTCTTTTTGTATCATGGTTGATGATACACATGACTTGGGTGTATGAAACTTACACCATGCTATTTATTATGTTGGGTTTTAATATTTAAAGTAATTACAAAATTAGTGGAGGATTAGCAAAATGCATGAAGCTTGTGGAAGCTTGTGAATGCATTGACTAAGTCCACTAAGTTTGTTTTTACTACGGATATTTATTAACCCAACCATAAGGATTAGCCATGGTTATGGCTCTACATAAGTTAGTATATGATAGTCACTCACCATGGTTAGCTTTCTCACTTGATCATTATCTCTTCTCATTTTATTTTCTTCATCTTCTTCCTTGAGCTAAAAAGCTCTCTAGGGTTTGATCCAAAGTGAGAAACATTGTGAGAAACCAAATTCTAAAGTGAACCCACTTCCTATTTCTCCATTCTCTACTAGACTAGCACTTTAGTTTAGGATGTTTGCTTCACTAATTCTCTAGTTAGTGGAATAGAAGCTTGAGTTGGCATACCCTCGACGTAGATCATCTTCGGCCTCGAAGACTTCAAGCAAGGACGCTCCTTTAGCTTCGTGAAGCCATGCAAGAGTCCGGGAGAACTACAATCGCAGCGAAGGGACTTCAACAAGGAGCTAAAGAAGTGAAGGACCAATCTACAAAGGTTGTATTTCGTATTCACTTAGTTGTAGATGCTATATACTTGCATGTGAAACCCTAATTTTCTACCAAAGATCTTTTTTAGGGTTGTTAGGCACGGCTAAAATTTTAATCGGGCATGGTTGATACTTTCTTAACCCTTGTTAGAGTACCTAGTAACCCTACGTGATATAGCCGGATCATCGGATCAAGTGTTGATTCGATAAATCGGTACATATTATATTAGTCGGTTATATGTATTATAGCGGGATTATCGGATCAAGAGTTGATTCGATAATTTAATGTATATTTATATATGTGATATATTACATTACGTTAACTAATATAAGCTCGTTTATTGATTTATTTTCTCATGAGATAATACATTGATATATATGCGATATATGTTAATTGTATTATTTTCTTTTGTTACAAAATATATTATATATATGATATATAATATTGTAACATGTTAGGGTTACAAATTCAACATTGGATTAGGGCTTAAACTTGGTTATGGTTTGGATTAGGGTTAGCTTTTGCATGAAGCTTCCATGAAGATTCATGAAGCCTTCTTTTGTTTTTAGCCTAGATATTTTGTGTTCATATTTATTAACCCAACCCAAACCTTAACCACTAGTTTATTCTCTACAAGGGTTAACTCTATCATTCTTAACCCATGGTTGAATTAGTAACCATAACAATAATTCATTATTCATCAAAAAAGGAAATATTCATCTTCTTCTTCCTTGAGCTCTTAAAAGAAAACCTTCACTAGCTTTTCATTTGTGATGAATAAGTGTGAGAATTTGAAAACAAAAGAGAGCAAAATTCCTACTTCATCATCCTCATCTATTCTAGCCACTTAGATTAGGGTGTTCACTTCTCTAATAAGTTGTTTAGTGAAGTGTAAGCTTGGGTTTGAGATTCTTCAAGGTAGATCATCTTAGATCATGAAGACTATAAGCAAGGTGTCTGATTTACCTCGTGGAGCCACTCAAGAGTCGGAGTTTATGTTGATCGCAGCGAAGGGACCTCAACACGGAGCTTATGAAACAAAAGAACGGACTACAAAGGTTGTAATCCCTATCTCTTTTGCATATTTGTATGTGATACAAACTTGTTACCCTAGAAATTCTAGCAAGATTCATGGTTAGTTAGATTTGCACCTCTCTATTTTTTTTTTAAATTGGCATGAGTGATGCTACCAAACCATAGACTAGATGCAAGGGTAACCTAACAGTGGTATCAGAGTCAAACTACAATTCTAGATACGGTGTTATAACAATTACGAAAACGAAATCCACTTTGAAATACAGTATTTAGAAACCCTATTCTTGCAATCTGGAAATTTTGCAAAAAGTCCTTTAAAAATTTTTTAAACGACTACAGAATGTTATTTCGACCAATATAAGAACTTGGGTGAAACACGGAGGGAGGGGCTCGGATTTTGGCAGAGCCCCAAGCATGAATTTCCGGCCAGGCCGTCCCCCTACCTCCTCTGCCCTCCTTGTTCCATCTGTGCTCTTTTGGATTCATTTTGGGTTTCCTAGTATTGTTTATTTAGCCCAATTTTCATATGATGATCTGTTTGACCTGGGGCTAATTCGTAGTGCTTCATAGTCGTATAATTTAACACTGTATTGGTAACCTTGACTATTTTTAGCAGTTCGATCGAACTTCGCACACCACATTTTCTACCCCGCTGAAATTTCCAAGCGTTGTAATTTTCCGAAGTTGTTTATATTCGTTAAATCGTGCAAGTACCCCTATGGACCCCCTAGAAGACATAATAACCTTAACTCGATTCTATGCCCAAGGAACCGCGAACGAACCTTCGGGTTTGCCGTAGTTCCGTAGTGCTATAAGTGAGGCGTTGGTTAACTCCTTCTACGGCTGGACCATAGACATTGTGGCACGGTTTTTGAGTGTTTTGACTTTGCTCAAGCGTTGAGCTAACGGGGGTAATTTATGAGTGTATGTTGATTCGATCGAAACGTTAAACATCGTCATGATATATCTGTAATGTGATACAATATGTGGAATTCATATGGTTAGGCATGAAATCCGTAATATGTGATATTTCGGGTTTACGATGTCTAAGTCGATTGTGGATTCCAAATGTTGTAGTTTTACACTCTCTTTTCTGTGACCGTAAGCGTAGTGTGTGGGGTATTGTCGGCTTCGTTGCTATACATCAACAACAATCGGGATACGCATACTTGCTTACGTGGATGATATGAGATATTATGTGTTGCTGTGATGTGTTATATTGGATTGTCGTGTTCTGAATAGCCGGGGGTTTTATGTGAGATGAGGGTTTTTATTTTCATTCATGTAAAATTCATTGTATGTAATATTCTTTTATTGGGGCACTTCCGGGTTGAGGATGATGTCACCATTGTATATTATTTACTTTTCCGCATTAGGATAGACCCGAGGATGGGAGCACAAGTAACCGGGTTCTAGGGTCCAGTGGGAGGCCATCTTGAGGAGTCGAGACCGGGTCTTCTAACCCTAGAATTGGTAGTGTTACTTGCCGCTCTTGTAGGGGTCTAGGGATGTGGGTTTGGATATTCATCGCGAGTGTGGAATCCTTCTTTTATACAGGCTCTATATAAAACACGGACCTCCTAGTATATCCAATATTTCATATAATTCTTCTGCTGCTGATATATATTGTGATGTGATCATATTATATGCGTGAGAAGAATGCTTTATTATTGTATATATGATATATAATGAACGTTGCTTAAGTTTTGTACACGCACTAGTCCCGTCCCGGTATGTCGTTAGTTAAGTAACCTAACGGGGCATAACAGAATATTGTGGCGAATACGGATGGCATAAGCGTACGTTGTTTTTCGTTTCTTCTGTGATGCTTTGCACCGCGGTATATGCGATATACCCTGCACCTTATTCGATGAGGAAAGAGCCGAGATCCCTTCACCGGGAGTGACCTCTTTAGCAAAACTAGCAGATACTACAAACTCACGTTTTAGTTTTTGATTGCTTCAATAGTTCTTTCTTTGCACAGCGGTATTTGTGAAATATCCTGCACCTTATTCGATAAGGAAAGAGCCGACGATCCCTTCACCGGGAGTGACCTCTTTAGCGAAACTAGAAAAGCCTCAAAACACACCTTTTTCAAAACCACTTGTTTTTATAACGATATCAAGTTCATTACGCTCATGGTTTTCTTAAAAACCTGCGTAGCCTTCCGTCATTTCAGATAGGTACTACTTAGTATTCGTGCTGCGTTTGTTGACCTTAGCCAAGGCGTAGTATACGGTAGCTAATTAGTGTTTATCTGCTAAAACATGAGATGTGATTGAGTTAGGGTAGTCGTATGACTTTGTTGACCTTAGCCAAGGGTCGTACGGGTGGGTTTAATTCAATCAGGAAATGACGGGTTGAACTTGGCTAGCACTATCTTTATTGAGTAAGGAGGGATATAATTTTGTAGTACAACATAATGGTATGAACATCTTCCTGAATCAAAAGTTGATTAGATCAGGCTCGTTAAATAATGGCATATACGTTCTAAATCAAACTATAGTCCTGAATGTACAAAACACACACAAGAGGAAGAGTTCAGAAATGAACGAATCCTTCTTGTGGCATTGTAGACTAGGTCATATCAATGCGACATGGCTAGCTAAGTTACATAATGATGGATATTTGAATCCTTTCGAATTTTTATCTTATGATACTTTCCAGTCATGTCTTAAAAGCAAGATGACCAAAACTGCGTTTAGTGGACACGGAGAAAGAGTTACGGAACTCTTAGGGCTGATACATAGTGATGTATGCGGACCCATGTCTACACATGCGAGGAAAGGTTCCTCGTACTTCATTACATTCACTGACGATCTCTCAAGATACGGACATATATTCCTGTGGAAACACAAGTCTGAAGCTTTTGAGAAATTCAGAGAATATAAGAACGAAGTATAGAACCAAACGGGCAAAAGTATTAAGTTCCTACGATCTGATCGAGGAGGAGAATACTTGAGCAATGAGTTTCTGGACTATCTAAAAGAGAATGGGATTCTCTCTCAGTTTACTCCTCGCTATACACCACAGCACAACGGTGTATCGGAGCGGAGGAATCGCACCCTATTGAATATGGTGCGCTCTATGATGAGCACTGCTGAGTTGCCTATTTCATTTTGGGGGTATGCGCTTGAGACAGCCATATACCTATTGAATAGAGTTCCAACTAAATAAGTGCCTACCACTCCATATGAGATATGGAATGGGAAGAGACCATCTCTTTAAAGAGTTAAGATATGGGGTTGTCCGGCATATGTTAAAAAGAAAAATCCAGACAAGCTCGAGGCAAGATCAGTTCTTTGCAAGATTGTGGGATATCCAAGCAATTCGTATGGATATCTATTCTACCACACTAAACAACAAAAGGTGTTTGTTGCTCAACACGCCACCTTTTTAGAAAAGGAATTTCTTGCAAAAGAAACTAGTGGCGAAGAGGTAGAGCTAAAAGAAGTTCCAGCACCACAAACTACAACTGAAAATTTAGTGGAACCAGAGGATTCAGTAGTTCCCGACGAACCCCAGCCTCTCCGCCGATCTAGTAGGGTTCCTCATCCACCTGAGAGATACTACGGTTTTCTCATTGATGGTGGGAGCGAGGATTACATCATGGAAGATGATGACCCGACTAGCTTCGAGCAGGCCATCACGAGTGGGGACTCTGTGAAGTGGATGGATGCAATGCGATCTGAGATGGAATCTATGTACACGAACAAAGTATGGACTTTGGAAGTTGCTCCTGAAGGGGTAAAACCCATTGGGAGCAAATGGATCTTTAAGAAGAAACTTGGTGTAAATGGAAAGGTAGGGACTTTCAAAACTAGACTTGTTGCAAAGGGTTTTTGTCAACGACAAGGTGTGGGTTATGACGAAACCTTTTCTCCTGTGGCTATGCTTAAGTCCATCTGGATCTTACTTACCATTGCTGCATACCATGACTACGAAATCTGGCAAATGGATGTTAAGACCGCTTTTCTAAATGGTGATTTAGAGCAGTGCGTTTACATGACTCAGCCAGAGGGCTTCGTAGATAGTGGATGCAGCGGAACGGTATGCAAGCTGCTTAAATCCATCTACGGGTTAAAGAAGGCGTGGCAGAGTTGGAACATCTGTTTTGATGTCGTAGTCAAAGAGTCTGACTGTAGGGTTCCTAGGCACACTAATGAAGTCTCACAAGTGATCAAACATGCTCAATTCTAAAATTTCCTTGTGCCTACAAACCTTAATACGGATCGTTAACTAGAAAAACAAGGCGATGCAAGCAAGTAAATAACTTTAACTAAGAGTGAACGAACATACAACCTTTGTAGATCCGGTCCTCCACCTCCTAGGCTCCGTGATGATGTCCCTCCGCTGTCCAAATCAAATCCAGGACTCTAGCATCGGCTTCATCGGAGAAAGGGCGGGCTAGGTCATCGACTACGATGCCGAAGATGATCTACGTCGAGACATCACAAGATCAAGCTCTCACTTCATCAAGTCATGAAAACTTGTGAAGGAAACACCCTATACTACTTAGCAAGAGGTAGAGGATGAAGAAATAGGAGGTGGGTTCACTTTAGAATTGGATTTCTCACTCATATTCTCAAGTTTCCATTGATGGTGGCAAGGTTTTTCTTCTTGAAGAAGAAGAAGAAGAAGATAATGTGATAAGTATTATGATAGAAATAAAAAGATTAACTTGAAAAGATAATCCCATTCATTCTTATCATAATAGCTACTATGGTTAAGTGTAGAGAATGAACCAAGGTTAAGTGAATGGTTAGGTTTAGGAGAAGAAGACAAAATGGTCAAAGCTTCTCGAAGCTTCAAAGAAAAGAACAAAAGAAGCAACCATTTTATTTTCTTTCCAAAATAAATAAATGAATAAATAAATATATCAAACCCTAACCAATCACTTAATCATGGTTTAAAGTAAACCTACACCTAAGCATGCATGTATCATCAAACATGATACAAACAAGTGTACAAAAGTATATCACATATACAATGTGCATATCAAGTGAGAATATCCTTTTAAAGTGAACCAATATTAGTTAATGCAAAGTAATATATCAAATATATAATTATGCATTAAATCATTAAATCAATACTTGATTTAACGATCCGGTCATATCGCATATAACCGACTAATATCCAATGTATCGGCTTATCGAAACAATCCTTGATTTGATAACTAGGTTATATCGCATACAACCATTCGACACATTCATCGCGAGAATGGAATACGGTATCACATACACGCATTATTCTCAGTCCCGCACATATCTCATATGCGCTCCTATTTCGTTTCGCTTGAGCCAGGAAACCTCTGTGTAGGACTATAAAGACTCGTCAATACGCCGGTAGCAGATGATGATCATATCAAGCACCTACAAACCGCAAGCGGTCTGCTAAACGTAACGGCCACCCGGGTATTGAGCGATCAGAAGATCGACGAGCAAGCCCGCTCACACTCCTGTGAATCCAACCAGTAACACTTACCGTACAGTCCGGTCTGTTCGTCTGATATGTCGCATATCTCGCCTAGGGGTGGTAAACGTCAGACCCCAATAGATTGATAAGTCATGCCGATGTAGGGTCCATAACATTCGTGAAACTACTGATAACACTTACCAGTAGTCACTGCAACCCTGGCCAGGGATTTCCTGTTATGGCCAGTCGAGCATAGCGCAACATCAACCCCCAATACCGGGAGAGACGAATCCCCTCCTATCGCTCATTGCCTCCATGTGAATTGGGACTGTACCCAAAAACCACCTGTTTGCACGACTCAGTAGAGCCGTGGTAGGGTGGAAATCAAAGCACAGTGGGAGACACACAAGACTCTATGACGATCTCGGGTCAACAGACTAAGCTGTACCAGTGTCACCAGAGAACTGCCATCTGACGTGAGGTATAATACCATCTGGGAGTTCTCGGCGAGTCCGTTCAGTGTACCCAGTCTCCACTGAGCACCCGCATACCATCTCCGATGTCAAACACCAATGGATATGGAATCATCCATCGCCCATCACATGGGTCGAGAAGATATACGCTAGTCTACTCTAGAATATCGATGCCCCGTCTCGATATTCCCACGACTAGGAACATTGAAGGATGTACTCATGGGCTACCCAGGCCCCACTAGTATGATCTGCATCATAGTCCTTGAAGTCGAGTACACATCCTAAGGGCTTTATCAACATGTGATCAGAGAGACAGGAAGTATACATGTTAAGATAAAGAGCAACCAGATAGCGTACTATCATGTCGAGCAAGAAAGTCCTACCTATATATGTCGCAGCATCCACTACAATATACATCGAATGTACAGTAATGGCCTCTAGGGCGTACATATAACTAACAATCTCCCACTTGCACTAGGGCCATCTGTAGCAGTAGTTGTAGTATCTAATACTCAACCATCCCCTAAAAGTCTCTCTTTGGGAAAAGGCCTTCGTGAGTGGATCCGCCGGGTTGTCCTCTGAGTCTACTCTCCTAACCTTGATCACCCTGGAGATCAACTATCTCCATGATCAGGTGATACTGCCTCAGAATATGTCTGGGTCACTGATGGGACCAGGGTTCCAGGGCCTAAGCCACACTTCCATTGTCATACAATGGTAGGAACCTAGTTCATCTTATGAACCAATATACACCCAAACTGCCTCTTTGGCAGTATCCTTAATAGCGATGTTACCAGCCTTTATCGTCTAGTCTGCCACGGTATCTAGCTTGGAACTCTTCCAACATACCGTCCTTTTACTGAGGGTAAAGACAATGCCTGTGACTGACATTCAGTCGTCTTTATCACCCTGGAACCCTTCCAGTGTTTCTCCCCAGGATCGATTGATACCATCTCACTACAACTAGTGAGAATCCTAACATCCATTTAGATCTATCACATAGGCCCAAATCTCAGGATTTAGGAGGTATCATCTTTATCCTATATGGAGAATCCATGTGATAAGCGGAAATTGACCGTGCGTAGCATCGGAAACTCTTTTCTTATCAAGAGTATGTTGTCCACGTACAATACGAAGATGACCACCTTACTCTCTACTACCTTTTTGTATATACAAGGTTCATCTACGATTTTGATGAAGTCAAACATTTTGACTATTTCATCAAAACAGACCTTCCAACTCCGCGATGCCTGTCTCATCACATAAAACAACTTGCACAGGTTTCCGCTGCTCCCACTGTTTACGAAGTCCTCTGGCTGTGTTCTTATAGACTTTCTATTCTAAATCAGTATTTAGAAAAGTAGTCATGACACCCAACTACCAGATATCGTAGTCATGGTATGTAGCAATGGTAAGTAGAATCTGGATGGACTTAAGCATAGTCCCTGGAAAAGGTTTCATCATTTTCCACTCTTGGTCGATGACGAAAAACTTTAACAAGTCTAGCTTTGAAAGTCTCAACTTTTCCATCTACACCAAGTAATCTTCTCAAGATATACTTGCTCCTGATGGGGATTTAACCCTTCAGATATAGCACCCAAAGTCCATACTTTGTTAGTGTATATGGATTCCATCTCAGATCGTTAAGCATCCAGCCATTCTTACAGAGTCCCTACTCTTGATGGCCTGCTCGAAACTAGTTGGGTCATCATCTCATGATTCATTCCTCGCTCCCACTATCATCGAGAAACCGAGGTATCACTCAGGCGGATGAGGAACCCTACCAGATCGGCGGAGAGGCTGAGGTTCGTCGGGAACTGTTGAATCCTTTGGTTCTGTCAAATCATCAGCTGCAGTTTTGTATAGCTGGAACCTTTCCAGTTCTACAGAACTGACCTTGCCTCGATCTTGTCCGGATTTTGCTTTAGACATAGGCCGGACAATCCTAAATCTTAACTTACTTAAGAGATAGGCTCTTCCCACACCATATCTCATATGGAGTGGTAGGCACAGATTTGATTCGAACCTAATTCAATAGGTATGCAGCTTCTCAAGTGCACAACCCCTAAAAGGAAATAAGAAACTCAGCAGTACTCATCATAGAGCACACCATATCTAATACGGTGCGATTGCTCCGCCCTGATACACCGTTGTGCTGTGGTGTATTCAGAGGAGTAATACTGAGAGAGAATCTCGTTTTCCTTTAGAATAGTCCAGGAATGCCATGCACAAGTATTCTCCTCCCTGATCTCATCATAGGACATAATACTTATACCTGTATTGGTTCTCTACTTCTAGCTTATATTCTGTGAACATCTCAAAAGGTTCGGACCTATGTTTCAACAGGAACATATGACTGAATCTTGAGAGATTATCAGAGAATATAATGAAGTATAAAGAACCAGTCCTGGCATGTGTACACAGGAGACCTTACATACATCATCATGTATCAATCCCAAGAGTTCATTAACTCTTTCTCTGTTTCCAATAAACAGGGCTATGGTCATCTAATCTTTGTGATATGGCTGGCAAGTTTCACAAGATGTAAATTCAAACTGATTTAAATATGCATCTAAAATGTAACTTCAGCCAGTCGGGTCGCATTGATATGACCTAGTCTACAATGCCTCAAGAAGGATCCGTTCATTTCTGAACTCTTCCTCTTGTGTGTGTTCTGTATACTAGGAACTGTAGTTTGATTTAGAACAACAATGCTTTTAGATAACGTGCCTGAACCGATCAACTTTTGATATAGTAAATGTTCAAAACATTATCCATCAATACAAAATTTTATCATTTCTTTACTCATAAAGAGACTGATATGATTCTGTATATCAAGTTCGGTATCTAATAGCATTTGTTCAGAATCAATGTATTGGTAATACAGGGTGACAGTGACCAACAGACTTGGTTGCAACACTTGCCCCGTTTTCTGTCTTATGAAACTTATCACCCGTTCTCAGTTTTTCTACCCTTTTGTAGCCCTATGTAACAGATTACATATCTAGGATCCAGATCCGGTATCATATACCCAGGATGCGGAGGATACTGAGAAACAGTTCTTTGTAATAAACACACCCGAAGATGATGCATCAGCATGCACTCTCTTCGTTTGGGCGGCACGGGAATTCTGGTAATCCCCAATTTCCTGTTCTGTCTTATAACAATTATAAGTTGGAGCGGGACCAACGTTCCCCAGCTCAGTATAACAAGCGGGTTCGGTCAATATCCGTATTATTATCTTGATTAAGGCGTGATATGGTCGCTACCAGGAAAGAGAGAGAAGAAAACACTCTGCGTGCGCTCTGTCAAGATTAGATTGGTTATATATTTTATCTAATCAGGATGGCTCCCACTGTTTTTTATCAAATCTTCCTTCAAACCTTAAAAGGAATGACTAGCCGGGATTAATTACACTCTACAAGTTCGCCAATCTTTCAGCCAGGCCAGTATCGGTACTTTGAGGGAGGTTCCTCGTGCTTTCGCACGGACCTAATTACAATAAACCTCGTTTTCCCAGAGGCGTAACCCCGTTGACACCTTTCTAGACACCTACTTGATCGGCTAATTGCAAAGTGCAAAACTCTCCCAGGAGTAACAATTACTCGCAGTGGGTATCGGGATCCAACTATCATATAGAAAGTATGCAATCTCATTGCAAGTTTCAACACTTGAAACTCCCGATAAAGATTTTTACCCCTAGCACTTATGACCTTAACTATGGTCAACAAATCATAAGAACTAGTCAAGTTCTACCCGTCATTTCGTGATTAATTAGACCCACCCACATGACCCTTAACTAAGGTCAACAAAGTCACGCGACTGTCCTAACTAATCGCATCATACGCGGTGTAGGAAGACATCACTTAGCTACCGTACATTGTGCCTTAACTAAGGTCAACAAACACAGCACGAATACTAAGTACTCTACTTCCTAAAATGACGGAGGGTTGCGGCTGGTTTTTAAGAAAACCTTTAACGCTTTGAACTTGATCTCGTTGCGGAATCAAATGGTTTTTAAATGGAATGTTTTTGAGGCTTTTCTAGTTTTGCTAAAGGGGTCACTCCCGGTGAAGGGATCGTCGGCCCTTTCCTCGTCGAATGAGGTGCGGGATATATCACATATATCACTGTGCAAAGCGGAAACTATAGAAGCGATCAAAGACAAACCGAGGGTTGTAGCATCTGCCAGTTATTGCTAAAGGAGTCACTCCCGGTGAAGGGATCTCGGTCTTTTCCTCATTGAATAAGGTGCAGGATGTTCTATAATGAACACCGCGATGCAAAGCAAGAACTGTAGCTACCTGTTTTATTTTGAAATTTGATTCCACAACATCTTTTAGGTTTATTTTCTTTCATTAATCTCATTAATGAATATCCCATCATTTAAGTCCTCCTAATTATCACAGATAAATATAACGTACGCTTATGCCATCCGCATTCGCCTCGATGTCCCGTCTGCACCGTTAGGTTAGGTAACTAACGGCAGAGCGAGGCAGGGCTAGCGCGAGTGTAAAACATATGCAACGTCTATATAATATATCATATATACTATATACTATATCCATCTGAACAAATCACATGATCACATCACAGATAACGCGGCAGAAAAATATCATATGAAATATTGGATATACTAGGACGTCCGTGTTTTCAATACGAGCCAGTATAAAACACGGATTCCATGGTCGTGATGAATAGCCAAACCCACACCCCTAGACCCCTACGAGAGCGGCAAGTAACCCTACCAATTCTAGGGTTAGGAGACCCGGACTCGACTCCTCGAGTTGGTCTCCTACTGGACCCTAGAACCCGGTTACCTGTGCCTTCTTCCTTGGGTCTATCCTAGTGCAGAAAAGTAAATAATATACAAATGGTGACATCATCCGCAACCTGGAAGTGCCCCAATAAAAGAATATTACATACAAGTTTTTACATGAATGAAAAAGAAAAACACTCATCTCACATAAAAAAAACCCCGGCTATTCAAACACGACGATCCAATATAACATATCCAGCAACACATAACATCTTTTGTTATCAACGTAAGTAAATATGCGCATCCCAATTGTCGTTGACATATAGCAACGAAACCGGCAATATCACATATTACACTTACGGTCACAGAAAAGAAAGTGTAAAACTACAACAGTTGGAATCCGCAATCTCTTTAGACATCACATGCCTAATCAAATGAATTCTTTAGACATCGCATGCCTAACAATTATAAACCCCGCATTTCAGTCTCATTATCGAAAACACTTTTCAATACCAAGTCGGGCAATTCAACAAGATTCCCGACATCCTGATCGAATGCTCGTCGCAAACTTTAGTAGGCGGCCGCACCCCCGATGCCGTCGACGAAGTGCACCAAGGCGGAACACCGCTGCCGCGAGCACCCGAACGGATGCTTTCGGCGACGGGGTTCTCCTACAGTCACTTGGTCGGGGCTATGGGGCATGGCTATCTATTAAGTTTACCGGCGAGTATCCGCGTACACTATGTGATTGCGACGGACTTTTGATCGCATCAAAATTCCGTGGCAACCGATCAAGTGAGACTAAATTGCTATGTTTATAACATTCATTCAGTTATCTCATAACTACTTGTGAATTCCAAATGTTGTATCACATTCCGGGTAAATAGAAAATGTTAAACTTTCCGATCGAACAATCGAACACCCAAGTTTTCCCGATACAGTCCAACACATGAAATAAGTCTAACAACATTCAGTTCGTGCCTCAGTACCAACGGTCCAGCCGTAGAAGGGTCAAGCCAACGCCTCACATGTGGCACGCCGTACTGCCCCAAAGCCTAAGGTTCAAAGGGTAGTTCAAGACGGTCACATAATCGAGTTAAGGTTTGTTGTCTTCTAGAGGGACCATCGCATTACTTTCACTACTTAGAACGTCATTAAACTACGAAAAAGTCCAACAATTGGAAATTTCCCGGAAGGGGAAAAAGTGGGTATTTATATCCGTTCGAACTTTTTAACATATTCAAAAAATATCCGGAAAACACATAGACACAGTTTAAAAATCCGATCGAATCGACGAACTCCCAATACAACCCAGAAAACTCAACTCTTGAGTTTAGATTAAAAATTCCCAGGAAAACCAGCACTGAAAAATAGGAATTACTGTGCAGAAATCAACTGAAGAAGGGATTAATTGGCCGCGGAACCGCCGCATTATCCATGCTAATGCCACGGTTCCCCCGCTCTTTGGTGGAATCAGGTTGTCGAAATTCACAGTAATTCTTCGATATTCCTGCTTATTTTTCTGCATATTTTTAATCTGGAAAAAACCCAGTTTTTCAAAAATGTACAGAGAGCAATTTTGATTTTAGGGTTTCGGTTCGATCGGACTTCTAACTCCGTCTGGCTCTGATACCACTGTAGGGTTCCTAGGCACACTAATGAAGTCTCACAAATGATCAAACATGCTCAATTCTAAAATTTCCTTGTGCCTACAAACCCTAATACGGATCGTTAACTAGAAAAACAAGGCGATGCAAGCAAGTAAATAACTTAAACTAAGAGTGAACGAACATACAACCTTTGTAGATCCGGTCCTCCACCTCCTAAGCTCCGTGATGATGTCCCTCTGCTGTCCAAATCAAATCCAGGACTCTAGCATCGGCTTCATCGGAGAAAGGGCGGGCTAGGTCATCGACTACGATGCCGAAGATGATCTACGTCGAGACATCACAAGATCAAGCTCTCACTTCATCAAGTCATGAAAACTTGTGAAGGAAACACCCTATACTACTTGGCAAGAGGTAGAGGATGAAGAAATAGGAGGTGGGTTCACTTTAGAATTGGATTTCTCACTCATATTCTCAAGTTGCCATTGATGGTGGCAAGGTTTTTCTTCTTGAAGAAGAAGAAGAAGATAATGTGATAAGTATTATGATAGAAATAAAAAGATTAACTTGAAAAGATAATCCCATTCATTCTTATCATAATAGCTACCATGGTTAAGTGTAGAGAATGAACCAAGGTTAAGTGAATGGTTAGGTTTAGGAGAAGAAGACAAAATGGTCAAAGCTTCTTGAAGCTTCAAAGAAAAGAACAAAAGAAGCAATCATTTTATTTTCTTTCCAAAATAAATAAATGAATAAATAAATATATCAAATCCTTACCAATCACTTAATCATGGTTTAAAGTAAACCTACACCTAAGCATGCATGTATCATCAAACATGATACAAACAAGTGTACAAATGTATATCACATATACAATGTGCATATCAAGTGAGAATATCCCTTTAAAGTGAACCAGTATTAGTTAATGCAAAGTAATATATCAAATATATAATTATGCATTAAATCATTAAATCAATACTTGATTTTACGATCCGGTCATATCGCATATAACCGACTAATATCCAATGTATCGGCTTATCGAAACAATCCTTGATTCGATAACTAGGTTATATCGCATACAACCATTTGACACATTCATCGCGAGAATGGAATACGGTATCACATACACGCATTATTCTCGGTCCCGCACATATCTCATATGCGCTCCTATTTCGTTTCGCTTGAGCCAGGAAACCTCTGTGTAGGACTCTAAAGACTCGTCAATACGCCGGTAGCAGATGATGATCATATCAAGCACCCATAAGCCCACCCGGGTATTGAGCAATCAGAAGATCGACGAGCAAGCCCGCTCACACTCCTGTGAATCCAACCAGTAACACTTACCGTACAGTCTGGTCTGTTCGTCTGATATGTCGCATATCTCGCCTAGGGGTGCTAAACGTCAGACCCCAATAGCTTGATAAGTCATGCCGACGTAGGGTCCATAACATTCGTGAAACTACTGATAACACTTACCAGTAGGTCACTGCAACCCTGGCCAGGGATTTCCTGTTATGGCCAGTCGAGCATAGCGCAACATCAACCCCCAATACTGGGAGAGACGAATCCCCTCCTATCGCTCACTGCCTCCATGTGAATCGGGACTGTACCCAAAAACCACCTGTTTGCACGACTCGGTAGAGCCGTGGTAGGGTGGAAATCAAAGCACAGTGGGAGACACACAAGACACTATGACGATCTCGGGTCAACAGACTAAGCTGTACCAGTGTCACCAGAGAACTGCCATCTGACGTGAGGTATAATACCATCTGGAAGTTCTCGGCGAGTCCGTTCAGTGTACCCAGTCTCCACTGAGCACCCGCATACCATCTCCGATGTCAAACACCAATGGATATGGGATCATCCATCGCCCATCGCTTGGGTCGAGAAGATATACGCTAGTCTACTCTGGAATATCGATGCCCCGTCTTGATATTCCCACGACTAGGAACATTGAAGGATGTACTCATGGGCTACCCAGGCCCCACTAGTATGATCTGCATCATAGTCCTGGAAGTCGAGTACACATCCTAAGGGCTTTATCAACATGTGATCAGAGAGACAGGAAGTATACATGTTAAGATAAAGAGCAACCAGATAGCGTACTATCATGTCGAGCAAGAAAGTCCTACCTATATATGTCGCAGCATCCACTACAATATACATCCAATGTACAGTAATGGCCTCTATGGCATACATATAACTAACACTGACTTCATCAAGAACGTAGATGAACCTTGTATATACAAGAAGGTTGTAGAGAGTAAGGTTGTCTTCCTCGTATTGTACGTGGATGACATACTCTTGATAGAAAATGATGTTCCTATGCTGCACTCGGTCAAGCTCTTCTTATCACATAGATTCTCAATGAAAGATCCAGGTGATGCCTCCTGCATTTTTGGAATAAAGATCTATAGAGATAGATCTAAACGGATACTGTGATTGTCCCAATACAGGTACATTGACACCATACTAAAGAGCTTTAGTATGGAAGAATCCAAGCGTGGTAACCAACCCATGATCTCTGGACTCCCTCCCTCCAAAGAGATGTCACCCAAGACTGATTTGGAGAGAGCTCGCATGCAAGGGATACCCTATGCTTCGGCAGTAGGCTCTATCATGTACGCGATGCAATGTAACAGACCCAATGTAGCATACTCACCAAGTATAGTGAGTAGGTTTCAAGCTGATCTAGGAGAGAGTCACCGGACAGCTGTGAAGAACATTCTCAAGTACTTACGAAGGACTAAGAAGATGTTCTTGGTGTATGGTAATGGAGAACTCTAGGTGGAGTCCCTCACCGATTCAAGCTTCCAAAGTGATAAGGACGACTCTAAGTCGCACTCGGGTTTTGTCTTTACCCTAAATGGAGGGGCAGTTTGTTGGAACAGTTCCAAGCAAGAAACCGTGGCAGACACGACGATGGTGGCTGAATACATCGCAGCCAACGGTGCTGCCAAAGAGGTTGTCTGGATGAAGAAGTTCATCACTGAACTTGGTGTGGTTCCTTCCATTGAGCATCCAATACCTTTGTATTGTGATAACAATGGAGCTGTGGCTTTGGCTAAGGAACCCAGGTCCCATCAGAAATCCAGACATATTCTGAGGCGGTATCACCTGATCTGGGAGATAGTTGATCGCCGCAAGATCGAGGTCATGAGAGTTGACACGAAGGACAACACTGCGGATCCACTTACGAAGGCTATTCCCCATATACAATTTGAGAGACTTTTCGGGATGTTGGGTATGAGATACAACAACAGCTGGCCTTAGTGCAAGTGGGAGATTGTTAGTTATATATATGCCCTAGAGGCCATTGTTGTACATATGATGTATATTATAGTAGATGCTTGGATATATATAGAGAGGACTTTCTTACTCGACATGATAGTATGCTATTTGGTTTCACTTTGTCTTAACATGTAGACTTGTATTGGTTTACTGGCTTGCTCTCACAAGTTGATAAAGCCCTTAGGATATGTACTTGACTACGAGGACTATGATGAGATCATACTAGTGGGGCCATGGTAGTCAACGAGTACATCCTATAACTGTTCCTAGTCGAGGGAGTATCGAGACACGGCATCGATACTCCAGAGTAGACTAGCGTATACGCATCTTGACCCATATGATGGGTGATGGATGATCCCATATCCATCGGTGTTTAACATCAAAGATGGTGTACGGGTGCTCAGTGGAGACTGGGTACACTGAACGGACTCGCCGAGAACACCTAGATGATATTATACCAATCGTCAGATAGAAGTTCTCCGGTGACACTGGTACATGTTAGTCTGTAGACCCGAGATCGTTATGGAGTCTTGTGTGATTCCCACTGTGCTTTGATTTCCAACTTACCACGTCCAATAGGGCGTGCAAAACGGTGGCTTTTGGGTACAGTACCGAATCACATGGAGGCAATGAGCGATAGGAGTGGTTTTGTCTCTCCTGGTATAGGGAGTTGATGTTGTGCTGTGTTCGATTGGCTATAACTGGAAGTCCCTGGCCGGAGCTGATATGGAGTGCTGCTGATAAGAGTTATCAGTAGTTTCTCGACCCGTTATGAGCCTCACATCGACACGACTTATCAGTTACTAGGGTCTGACGTTTACTACCCCTAGACTTGATATACGACATATCAGACGAAGAGACCGGACTGTACGGTAGTGTTACTGATTGGATTCACAGGAGAATGTACAATCTTGCTTGTTGATGTTCTGATCCCTCAATGCCTAGGTGGCTGTTACGTTTAGCTGACCGCTTGCAGCTTGTGGGTGTTTGATATGATCATCACCTACTGTGGCGTATTGACGATTCTTTAGAGTCCTACACAGAGGTTTCCTGGCTCAGGCAAAACGGAGTAGGAGCACATATGTGATATGTGCGGGACCGAGAATAATACGATATGAGATACTGTATTCTATTCTCGTGATATGTGATATCGGCCGGGTATATGTGATATAGCCGGGTCATCGGATCAAGTGTTGATTCGATGAATCGATACATGTTACATTAGTCGGTTATATGTATTATAGCCGGATTATCGGATCAAGAGTTGATTCGATAATTTAATGTACAATTATATATGTGATATATTACATTACGTTAACTAATATAAGCTAGCTTTATTGATTCATTTTCTTACGGGATAATATATTGATATATATGCGATATATGTTAATTGTATTATTTTCTTTTGTTACAAAATATATTATATATGTGATATATAATATTGTAACATGTTAGGGTTACAAATTCAACATTGGATTAGGGCTTAAACTTGTTTAGGGTTTGGATTAGGGTTAGCTTTTGCATGAAGCTTCAATGAAGCTTCATGAAGCTTTCTTTTGTTTTTAGCTTAGATATTTTGTGTTGATATTTATTATCCCAACCCAAACCTTAACCTCTAGTTTATTCTCTACAAGGGTTAACTCTATCATTCTTAACCCATGGTAGAATTAGTAACCACAACAATAATTCATTATTCATCACAAAAGGAAATATTCATCTTCTTCTTCCTTGAGCTCTTAAAAGAAAACCTTCACTAGCTTTTCATTTGTGATGAATAAGTGTGAGAATTTGAAAACAGAAGAGAGCAAAATTCCTACTTCATCATCCTCATCTATTCTAGCCACTTAGATTAGGGTGTTCACTTCTCTAATAAGTTGTTTAGTGAAGTGTAAGCTTGGCTTTGAGATTCTTCAAGGTAGATCATCTTAGATCATGAAAACTACAAGCAAGGTGTCTCATTTACCTCGTTGAGCCACTCAAGAGTCGGAGTTCATATTGATCGCAGGGAAGGGAGCTGAACACGGAGCTTATGAAGCTAAGGAATGGACTACAAAGGTTGTAATCCTTATCTCTTTTAGTTATTTGTACGTGATACAAGCTTGTTACCCTAGAAATTCTAGCAAGATTCATGGTTAGTTAGCTTTGCACCTCTCTATTTTTTTTTAAATTGGCATGAGTGATGCTACTAAACCCTAGACTACTCTGGAATATCGATGCCCCATCTCCATATACCCCCGACTAGGAACAGTTAATGGATATGCTTATAAACTACACATGTCCCACTAGTATGATCCGCATCATAGTCGGAGTAGTCAAGCAAATATCCTAAGGGCTTTATCATCATGTACTAAATGAATAATATGCATGATCAATTGAACACGTCAAGATAAAGTAAACCAGATAGCATACTATCATGTCGAGCAAGAAAGTCATCTATATACATATATACTTGTCCAAGCATCCACTATACATATAATGGCCTTTAGGGCATACATATATCTAACATCAAGTGCATAACTCGCAAAAGGAAATAGGCTACTCAGTAGTACTCATCATAGAGCGTACCATATCTAATAGAGTGCGATTGCTCCGCCCCGATACACCGACGTGTTGTTGTGTATACGGAGGAGTAATACTGAGAGAGAATCTCATTCTCCTTTAGAATAATCCAGGAATTCCGTGCTCAAGTATTCTCCTCCTTGATCACATCAAAGGACATAATACTTATACCCATTTTTGGTTCTCTACTTCAAACTTATATTCTTTGAATTTCTCAAAAGGTTCAGACTTGTGTTTCAACAGGAACACATGTGCGAATCTTGAGAGATCATCAGTGAATGTAATGAAGTATAAAGAACCGGTCCTGGCATGTGTAGACAGAGGACTTACATACATCATCATGTAGCAATCCCAAGAGTTCACTAACTTTTTCTCTGTTTCCAGTAAACGAAGCTATGGTCATTTTATCTTTGTGACATGGCTGGCAAGTTTCACAAGATGTAAATTCAAACTGATTAAAATATGCATCTTAATGTAACTTAGCTAGTCGGGTCGCATTGATATGTCCAAGTCTACAATGCCTCAAGAAGGATTCGTTCATTTCTGAACTCTTCCTATTGTGTGTGTTCTGTACGTTGAGAACTGTAGTTTGATTTAGAACGCATATGCTTTTAGATAACGTGCCTGAGCCGATCAACTCTTGATATAGGAAATGTTCAAAGCATTATCCACCAATTCAAAATTATATCCTTCTTTACAAAATAAAGAGACGAATATGATGTTGTATATCAGGTTCGGTATCTAATAACATTGGTTCAGAATCACTGTATTGGGCAATACAAAGTGATAACCGCTAACAACTTGGTTGCAACAATTGCACCATTCTCTAACAGTTAGAGATATATCATCCATTCTCAGTTCTCTACCTATCTGTAGCCCATGTAACATATTACATATGCGGGATCCTGATCCGGTATCACATACCCAGGACGTAGAGGATACTGAAAAAAAGTTCTCGGTAATGAACACACCCGAAGAAGATGCATCTACATGCACTTTCTTCGTTTGGGCGGCACGAGAATTCTGGTAATCCCCTATTTCCTGCTCGGTCTTATAACAATTATAAGTTGGAGCGGGACCAACGTTCCCCGGCTCAGTATAACAAGCGGGATCGGTCAATACATCCATATTATTATCTTGATTAAGGCGTGACATGGTCGCTACCTGGAGAGAGAAAGAAGAAAACACTCAGCGTATGCTCTTGCAAGATTAGATTGCTTATTATTTTATCTAATCAGGATGGCTCCCACTGTTTTTATCAAATCTTCCTTCGAACCCTAAAAGGAAAGACTAGCCGGGGTTAATTACACCCTACAAGTTCGCCAATCTTTCAGCCAGGCCAGTGCCGGTACTTTGAGAGAGGTTCCTCGTGCTTTCGCACGGACCTAATTAAAATAAACCTCGTATTCCCAGGGGCGTGACCCCGTTGAAACCTTTCTAGACACCTACTTGATCGGCTAATTGTAAAGTGTAAAAAACTCCCAGGAGTAAGTCTTACTCGCAGTGGGTATCGGGATCCAACTATCTCTTAGAAAGTATACAATCTCATTGCAAATTTCAATACTTGAAATTCCCGATAATTTTGCCCCGAGCGATCTATGACCTTGACAAGGTCAACAAACCATAGACCGCAAGTCAAGTTCAACCCGTCATTTCCTGATTGAATTAAACCCACCCGCACGACCCTTGACAAAGTCAACTAGGTCGCACGACTACCCTAATCCAATCGCATCATATGCTAGCAGATAAGCACCAATCAGCTACCGCACAACTTGACAAGGTCAACAAACGCAGCACGAATACTAAATACTACTTAGCTGAAATGACGGAAGGCTACGACAGGTTTTTAAGAAAACCTTTTGCGTAATGAACTTGATATCGTTGTAGAATCAAATGATTTAAATGGAGTTTTTTTGATGCCTATGCTAGTTTCTCTAAACAGGTCACTCCCGGTGAAGGGATCTCGGCTCTTTCCTCGTCGAATGAGGTGCAGGATATTTCATACATACCACTACGCAAAGTAAGAACTAGAAAAGCAATCAAAAGACAAAACCGAGGGTTGTAGCATCTGCCAGTTATTGCTAAAGAGGTCACTCCCGGTGAAGGGATCTCGGCTCTTTCCTTATCGAATAAGGTGCTGGATATTCTACAAGGAATACAGCTATGCAAAGCAAGAAATAGAGCTACCTGTTTTTGAAAATTCGATTCCACAACATCTTTATGTTTATTTTATTTCATTAATCTCATTAATGAAGTCCCATCATTTAAGTTACCTAAGCATCAAGATAAATACAACGTACGCTTATGACATCCGCATTCGTCTCGATGTCCCGTCTTGTACTGTTAGGTTAGGTAACTAACGGCAGAGCGGGGCAGATCTAGCGCGGGTGTAAAACATAAGCAACGTTTATATAATTTATCACATATACTATATACAGTATCGATCTCAACATATCAAATGATCACATCACAGATATCGCAGCAGAAAACAACATATGAAATATTAGATATACTAGGATTTCCGGGTTTTAATTTAAGCCTGTAAAAAATACGTATTCCACGGTCGTGATGAATAGACAAACCCACATCCCTAGACCCATACAAGAGCGGCAAGCAACCCTACCAATTCTAGAGTTAGGAGACCCGGACTCGACGCCTCGAGATGGTCTCCCATTGGACTCTAGAACCCGATTACTTGTGCTCCACTCCTTAGGTTTATCCTAATGCGCAAAAGTATATAATATACAATGGCGACATCATCCTCAACCCGGAAGTGCCCCAATAAAAGAATATTACTTACAAGTTTTTACATGAATGAAAATGAAAAACTCTCATCTCGCATAAAAATCCCCAGCTATTCAAACACGACGATCCAATATAACATATCCCAGCAACACATAACATCACATGTCATCAACGTAAGTAAATATGCGTATCCCAATTATCGTTGACATATAGCAACGAAACCGGCGATACACAACATATTACACTTACGGTCGCAGAAAAGAAAGTGAAAAACTACAACAATTGGAATCCGCACTGCCCTTAGACATCATAAATCCGGAATATCGCATATTATGGATTTCATGCCTAATAATGCAAATTATATATTTAGGTCTAAACTATGAAAACATTTTTCAATAGAAGTCGGGTAATTCAACAAGATTCCCGATTTCACTTAAGACAGAAATGTTAAACTTGCACGCAACTAGATAGATTCCAATTATTGTATCCTATCATAAATAACCGGACGACGTTAAACTTTTCGATCGATTCATCAAAGTCCTACTTTTTTCCCGACAGCTCAATACTTGAGCACAGTTTTAATAATACCCGGAACATGCCACAGTACCTATGGACCAACCGTAGAAGGGCAAACCCAAGCCTCATTAATAGCACCACAGAACTGCCACAAACCCTAAGGTTCAAAGCGGTTCCATGGTCATTATATCGAGTTAGGGTTGTGTAAGTGCACGGCGGCTCCCCGGCCGTCAATCCGACGCCGGAATGCGCAAACGAAACTTTTCTATAAACAAGAACCCAGAACCACTGCGCACAAAAATCCCGGATCGGGCGATTAACCTACTCCCAGCAAACTAGAGAATGGGAAGAAGGCTATACCATGCGATCCGTGTCCTTCGGTCTTCGCCTCCACTCCGATCTCCTCGCGAAATCTCCGGTCGTCACCTCCTTGTCGAAACGGGCACCACATCGCCGTTTTTTTTACGGGCTCCCACCTCTGGACCGAGGCAACTCGGGCACGAAGTTGGCGAGCCGACGTGCCCATGGAGTGCTATAGATGTAGTGTAGTAGGCTATGTCTCTTTGGGGTATATGAAGTTGCCATTTGATGTGGAGAAATGAACCTTTGGAGAGGTGAGGAATTTTGTAGCAAGCTAAAAATGTGATGAATCAATTTCCCTCACACAAATGAAAACTCTCTCCCTCTCCCCTTGAAGTGGCCGACCACTACACAAGAAAAATGATGGAGAGAGAGAAAAGGAATAATGCAAGAAACAATATGTATCAACATGAGAAAAGAAATGGTCACCCCCATTTCAAATCAAAGCCCATCATAATAAATGTAATGGTAGAGACCAAAAAAGAATCTCATGATGCATGAACCATCATGAAGCCACAAATGCAAATAACCCCTCCACAAAAGATAATTTGCACACTTGCAAATAACCCCCTTCAATCAGAAAGTCCGTCCGGGAAGGAATAAAGGAAAACTGGCCAGAACGGAATGCAAAATGGCAACTTCAGAAAACTGTTCCCGTAATAAATTACAGGAAAACCCCGCGACTGCATATACATGCCCGCATTTGTATTCCCACTAAATACAAATGCAAAGAGACAAAATCTACACTATACAATACTAGGATCCGGCTTAAACCAAAGCCCGCTAGTAAAAACCGTCCGATCACGATCCGTGCAATACCACACATATCTAATCGAACCCTGCCATATCTCCATACGACCTCTACAGCGTTTCACCCGAAGCTTGAGAAACTGGTCTGTGGGGGACTCTAAAGACTCGTCAATACTTTGGCTGTGGATTTAACCACTAGCATGTCAGAGGTATTAGCCAATACGTAACGGGCTACCAGGTATTGACCAAAAGAGACGTCGATGAGCGAACTTATCCTGACACTCTACTGAGCCTGTCAGTGACAATATCCATACAGTCCGGTCCGTTCGTCTATGAGCATCGCATGGCGGGCCTAGGGGGTTGGTAAAAGTCAGACCCCCAAAAGCGGTACAAGTCGTGTCGGAGTGCAGCCCGGAACACCCTGAGATACTACTGGATTACCTACCAGTAAATCTCCTGCCTTGGCCAAGGACTTTCATGTACTGGCTCTCCTAGACACAGCGCGACCTCACCCCCAATACCGGGAGAGACAAACCCTTGCAGATCCGCTCACTGCCTCCATATGGCTCGGGACTGTACCTGACTAAAACCTGTTTGCACATCTCCTTTGAGCGTGGTAGGGTAGTAATCAAAGCACCGTGGGAACTCACACGAGACAAATGACGATCTCAGGTCGATGAACTAACCTGTACACATGTCACCAGGGAACTGCTATCTGACGTCAGGTATAATACCAACTAGCATGTTCCCGGCGAGTCCTGTCCGGTGTACTCATAACCCAATAAGCACCTGTATACATCTTAGGTGAACCAACTAACACCAGTGGCTTGTGAGACCGGCCACCGCCCCTCGTCGGGGTCTCGACTGTATACACTAGTCTACTCTGGAGTATCGATACCCTGTCTCGAAACTCCCACGACTAGGGACCTTTTAAGGATGTGCTTATAGACCCCAGCTCCCACGTATATGATCGCCCTCATACTGCTGGTAGTCAAGCAAGAATCCTAGGGGCTCTATCAACGTGCAATAGCGACTCATAAGGTCACCTAAAGTAGTACACGTTGATAAAGATAAACCAGATAGCATACTATCATCTTGAGTAAGACTGTCCTACTGGGACAGGTCCTCCCTCAATCATTGCAAACACGTGCCTGTGATCCAATAATTGACTCTGAGGGCACTATCTCCAACAATCTCCCACTTGCACTCAAGGCTAATTATTGCGATGTCGCATACTCTTAGCCCGTATGATACGGAACACCCAACTCCTCTACTAGTCAGTCTCACAAAGCTCGTTTGCGGAACTATTGCGTTCGAGGAATAGCCTCAGTGAGTGGATCTGCTGTGATGTTTCTTTCTATGTCTCTCTTTATCTCAAGTTCGCGGAGAAACCCATCTCCCGAAATGAGCAATACCAGTCTTAGAATATGTTTGGATGTCTGATGGGACATAGCTCATAAATGAACTCCAAATCTAAACTTCTTAGACTGCATCGTCGACTGAACTTAATCAGTATCCTACGCCATCCTTCCTTCAGTATCCGCCTGGACCACCTGTCCAAAATACTGCCGCTCGTCAGAGGGAAAAATATAACTATGACAACCTTTCTGTCATCCAGGTCACCTTGGAAGCCTGGAATGATAACCGTCTCCTAAAGGAGGCTGCCGTTATCATGTCCCTAGAACATCAACTTATATTCTAAAACTGCCTCCGAATGTTTCTCCAGGATTGGATCAATATCATATCTGGAGAAAACATTGTGTGACGACCAAAGTATAACCGATCGTAGTATAAGAATATCACTTCCTACTCTGTGTATGTCATCCAAATACCAGGACATCACACCCTACTACCTTCTTAACAGATCCATCCCTATTCTGATGAAGTCAAACCTATGACTGTCACATCAGAAATAGATGATCTATCTCTGCTATATCTGCTTTAGTTTATAAATTGACATAAGGCACTTGTCCACCATGCTTCCGCTGCTCCCACTGATCATGACAACCCTCTGGCAGAGTCATATAGACGTACACTTCTAAAGCCAGTTTAGAACGACGCTATACTCATCCTCCTGCCGGGTCTCACAGTCTGGAACAACAGCAATGGCAAGTCTGGGTAAACAAGAACCTCCCTGCCACCGTCCTTGAGCATACCGAAATACCTCTCGGGTGCCTAAGATTACCCACTTTATCTGCGTAGTGGCCAATGGAATGTCAAACCAGATTGAATCTTTAGGTTCTTATGAAATCTTCAGTAATCGTTTGCGGTTCTGGAATCACTTCCAGTTCTACCATACTCCCACTACTGTTTTCTGAAAAAATCCATTTTTATTAAAACTGTGGCGAGTCAATAACAATATCACTATTGATCTTCCAGATCGTAGAAAATCAGCCCTCGTCATAGCCCGGGTCAACCCACAAACAACCATTACAGAAACGTGCCTTGAGTTATCCAGAGTCTGGTTTTAAGCATAACCTGGACAACTCCCCCTACCTTAACATCGTTAAGATATGAACTGTTCTATATCCAATATAGAAGCAGAGGCACTGATTTAATTGAACCAGATTCAAATCATGCAACTGTCACCAGTGCATGTCAACTAAATGGAGAGAGAGGCCGATCAGCGTTACTCAACATAGGAATGCTTCCAATTATGAGTAACCTGAAAGAGAAGCGAGTTCTCTTAATCATTACTATCAACTGAATACCATACATAAGTATCTACATATTCGATCACCTTGAAGAATCCTGATACTTTCAATACCTGGTTCTCTACTTTAATCTTATACTTATAACTTCTCAAAACTCAGACCTTGTGTTTCCACGAAACACATGTCTAAGAACTAGAGAAGTCACAAGTAAACAGAATATAGTGTGAGGACCATCCCCTCTGTCCTAATGGACACTGGACAACATACAATACTCTGTATAAGTCCTTTGAGTCTAATAACTCATTCACTGTGTGTCGTAGGTTGAAAACCGTACTTATGGTTAAGAAGAATTACAGCGCTGATCAATGCTCCTTACTTAACCATCCACTGATATAGGTAAATGTTATAGACATAATTTCAAAAAGGTATATCTCACTCTATAAAAATAGACGTACAGATATATCAATTTGAAATTGGTGCATAACAATGGATATTCAAAACCAAATATTTGCCGTTCGGCAAACAACCCAGGTGATTTCCTCAAATATCACAAATTACAATGAATCCCGATATAATGAGGATGATCACCTAATTTCCAATAACTTACTCCCACTCATCATCTGTAAAACCATACAGATGTGAGAATCAAACCTGGTAAATACATACCCTGGAGCAAGTGTCTAATTGGGAAATCAGTTTTCTTTTAACAGTACACAGTGAAACTGAAACATTGAAATGTTTCGATGGGGTATCCCAGTATTCCTAGTAATGCCTCTTCCATTATCCAGATTCACAACTGTAACCGTATGTTTCTTTGCCATCTCTCCAAATCCCTTTATATGTCTTTTGTCATTACCTTCTGCACACCCCTTTAAGCTAAATGGTTTTCTTCCTTCCCTACCGTTCGGCACCAGCCTATGGTTTGGAAGAAGACTATCCAATAAGCATAATGGGTGTACTATCGTAATCCTCGGAGCACTCGCAACCCGAGAGAAGGTAAAGATAAAAAACACCTGAATAATCTTTATTCCTATTTCTCCTGAACCAGAATCCATCCCCGAACTGGAATAAGTTCCTTTCAATTTCGTATACAACCATACGATGGAGTATCCAAATAAATTGTGGATCTTCGTAGTGATACGGAGTGTTCTGGAGAAATACAAATGTGATATAGGATTGGCGAAGAAATACTTGGTTTGGTCGTGAATAGCGGTCGCAGTTTACTTTTCCCTCTTACTAATCCTTTTATATGTCTTTACTTAATACCTTCTGCACACCTTCGTTAGGCTAATTGGTTTTCTTCATTCCCTACCGTTCGGCACCTGCCTATGGTTTGGAAGAAGACTATCCAATTTGCGTAATAGGTGTACTGTCCTAGTCCAAGGAGTACTCGCAACCTGAGAGAAGGGAAAAGGAAAAGACAACTGAATAGTCCTATTCGTTTTCTCCAGAACTGGAAACCATCCTCGAATAAATCCCTTCGAGTTCGTATATAACCATACGATGGTTTTGTCCAATGGAAGTGGACGTTCGTAGTAATATGGGGTGTCCTGGAGAAAAGGGTAAAAGTAGGAGTGGCAATGAGGTTTGCAACCCTGACAATCCAAAAGCCAATGTTTAAGAAGGTTCGGTTAAATTTGGTCACTGAGTCATAGTCTAGGGTCGGGTGAATGGTCGCTGCCAAAGAGAGGGAGAAAAAAAACACTCAGCGTGCACTCTAACGTAGATAAGAATGGTTATCACTTTATCTAATCAGGAAACCTCCCACTGTACCTTCAAATTCTCCTCCAAACCTGAAAGAAGAATTAGTCGGCATCACCTGAGGAGTAAACCAGCTCATCAGTGGGAATCGGGATCCAACTATCATCGCATGATAACGTGACGGAATCAGCTCACGTTATCACACTCCAAAAGGTATGCGCATATCTGGCAAGTTTCAGTTTCTTTAGAAACTCCCGATGTGATTTTTGCCCCATGCTCTTATGACCTTGACTTTGGCCAACATATCATAAGTCACATGTCAAGTTCTACCCGTCATTCTCCAGGTTAATTTGAGCCCACCCGCATAAGCCCTTGACTTTGGCCAACAAGGCTATACGACTGCCCCAAACCAACGCATCTATCTATGCTGCATATGAATACCCAATAGCTACCAATCACTGTGCCTTGACTTTGGCCAACATACACAGCTTGAATACTTATTGACTATTCATATGAAATGACGGAGGGCTACGAATGGTTTCTGGTGAAAACCTTTAACGTAATGAACTTGATATCGTTGAAGGAACTGGATAGCTTTATAAAAATATAGTGGCGAAAACTTTTGCTAAAGAGGTCACTCCCGGTGAAGGGATCTCGGCTCTTTCCCCGTAGAATGAGGTGCAGGATATTCCAACTGAAAACCACTATGCGAAGCAAAAGTAAATGACTATAGTGAAGTTATTGCCTTGATTCAAACTTTTGTCCAAGGGGTCACTCCCGGTGAAGGGATCTCGGCTCATGCCTCGTCGACTGAGGAGCTGGATATTCATAACCGAATACCACTGTGCAAAACAAAAGAGAACGCCCTTGCAATAACAGCTTTTTGAAAAGTGTTCCAACAACATCGGAATAGGTTTGTTTAACTTGCATTGATCCGAATCAACGCAGTCTCATCAATTGATCACACCACAAAAGAACGAAAATAATGATGTACGTATATGCCATCTGCATTCGCCACTGGGTCCCGTCATCACCCGTTAGGTTACTTAACTAACGACAGAGCAGGGACTGGACTAGCACGGATGCAAAACATATACACCATCTACTTGTATATATATCAATATATAATATTCGCTCAAGGCGTGATAAAAAGCAACATAACAGAAATGTAATCAGCATCACAGAACAATACAGATATCTGGGATCCCCGGGTTTCATAAAGCCGCTACTGAAACCCGACGTTCCCCTGGTCGTGTGGACAGCCTGTGCAATGAAATCCTAGACTCCTACGGGCGCGGCAAGTTACCCGCCAAACCCTAAAGCGAGGCAGCCCCCTTCAGCAACGTGAATGGACCACCCAGCACTTCACGGAATCCGGTAACTTGGGCACCCCTCCTTGGGTCAACCTGTACACCCTACGAGTGCGGCGAATAGCCTGCCAATTCTAGAGTGAAGCCCCCTCCGTCTCAAAGCCATGAGATGCGGGCTCGTTGCCCTCTAGAACCCGGCTATCCGTGCACTCCTCCTTGGGGTAATCCTAGTACAGAAAGTAAAATATACATACAACGGGTACATCGACCTCGACCCGGTCGTGGTCCAAAAGAATAATATACACACAGGCAGTGACGGCAGTCCACATGTCGGATGCTCGCCCCGCAATATCAAATGTACATATAAAACAAAACTGTATTACCATTGCATCCAGGCTATCCCCCACGACCAATCCGCAACATCACAGCACAACACAGAACATCAACGCGAATGTCACGTTCGCAAATCCGTCTAAAAGGGCTATAGCAGTTAGACTGGATTTACCGATCAAGTGACATTCACGGTCGCAGATATAATGTAAATACTGTGCACTAACATGTTTAAAATTTTCGATCGACTGAATTTTCAGAAGTGGGCCCCAAGCACAACTGTAGCACTAAAAAACATCTGGGCCAAAAAAGAATATACTAGAAAACCTATTTACATGTCAGTAAACCACTGTAGAAATTTGGTACGGTTTGGCCACAAAACGGTGGCGGTTCCGCGGCCAAAACGTGGTTTTGGCCGCTACACCACCGCTCTACAAGAACATCGGCGTACCAAATTTTCACAGAATTCATAAAAAACCCTGCACGTAATTTTCCAATGTACCAAATAATTTTTAGAGCACAGAAAAATTCGACAGAAAGTACGACATTGAAATATGGTTTTTGGAAAATCCGACCGATCGAACTTGTAAACACGTTAGAGCAAGCTAGACTAGGTTAATGGCGCGGCTCTTATACCAGTGTAAGTGCACGGCGACGCCCCGGCCGTAAATCCGACGCCGGAATGTGGAAACGAAACTTTTCTATAAACTAGAACCCGGCACCACCGCGCACAAAAATCCCGGATCGGGCTATTAACCTACTCCTAGCAAACTAGAAAATGGGAAGAAGGCTATACCAAGCGATCCGTGTCTTTCGGTCTTCGCCTCCACTCCGATCTCCTCGCGGAATCTCCGGTCGTCACCACCTCATCGAAACGGGCACCACATCGCCGTCTTCTTTTACGGGCTCCCACTTGTGGACCGAGGCAACTCGGGCACGAAGTTGGCGAGCCGACGTGCCCAAGGAGTGCTATAGATATAGTGTAGTAGGCTATGTCTCTTTGGGGTATATGAAGTTTCCATTTGATGTGGAGAAATGAACCTTTGGAGAGGTGAGGAATCTTGTAGCAAGCTAAAAATGTGATGAATCAATTTCCCTCACACAAATGAAAACTCTCTCCCTCTACCCTTGAAGTGGCCGGCCCCTACACAAGAAAAATGATGGAGAGAAAGAAAAGGAATAATGCAAGAAAGAATATGTATAAACATGAGAAAAGAAATGGTCACCCCCATTTCAAATCAAAGCCTATTATAATAAATGCAATGGAAGAGACCAAAAAAGAATCTCATGTTGCATCAACCATCATGAAGCCACAAATGCAAATAACCCCTCTATAAAAGATAATTTGCACACTTGCAAATAACCCCCTTCCATCAGAAAGTCCGGCCGGGAAGGAATAAAGGAAAACTGGCCGGAACGGAATGCAAAATGGCAACTTCAGAAAACTGATCCCGTAATAAATTACAGGAAAACCCCGCGACTGCATATACATGCCCGCATTTGTATTCCCACTGAATACAAATGCAAAGAGACAAAATATACACTATACAATACTAGGATCCGTCTTAAACCAAAGCCCGCTAGTAAAAATCGTCCGATCACGATCCATGCATTACCGTACGTATCTGATCGAACCCTGCCATATCTCCATACGACCTCTACAGCGTTTCGCCCGAAGCTTGAGAAACTGGTCTGTAGCGGATGTAAGTGCACGGCGGCGCCCCGGCCGTCAATCCGACGGCCAAACGCGGAAACGGTGATAACTTTAAATTTTTCTTGAACTGGCAAACCGCCGCGCACTAATACCCGGATCGAACCACTAACTAGTCCTAGCTATCTACAAGAAAGGGAATAGAGATATACCGACTGATCCGAGTCCTCCGGTCTTCATCTCCACTCCGATCTCCTCGCGGGATCTCCGTCTGTCTCCTCCTTGCCGGAAGGGCACCACATCGCCTGCATCTTTTACGGGCTCCCGCCTCAATACCGAGGCAACTCGGGCACGAAGCTGGCTAGTCGACGTGCCCAAGATTTGCTGTAGAATGTAGTGTACAAGTCTCAATTTGGGGTTGTAGGAATTGCCTTTTTTGATGGAGGAATGATACAAGAGAAAAATCCATGGAGTATGCTCTCAAAATGGCTCGGCCAGAAAACTCAGCCCCTGCACCCCATTTTGTGTTCTCTGGAAAAATGAATCAATCAAGCTCAATCTCTCTTTCTTGCTGTTAAAGAAAAAGAGCCCCCTGCACACTCATTATGTTTTCATTCCTTACTAAATTAATTAATCCACTCCAACTCCAAAAAAGTCACAGCACACTCATTTTATTCCATTCCATACAAAAGAAATTAATCCACTCCATACTCCAAAAAAGTCACAGCACATAACAGTGGCCGGCCCATACTTCTTCAAATTAAAATGAAAAGTTATGATGAGAGAACAAAACCCAACACTCCAAAAGCCAATCATAACCTACAATGGTCAAGCCATCATGAAGTGATCAAGTCAAAAAAGGTCAAGGTATGGTGCTCATCATGAAAGCCATCATGATGAAACAAGATGCAAAGAACCCCCTCCACAAAAGCTTATTTGCAACAATGCAAATAAACCCTCCTCCACCAAACTTCGGCCAATGAACGGAACAATGGAAATCGGCCGAAACGGAAAGCAAACTGGCAATTCCAGAAAACTGGTCCCGTAATAAATCACAGGAAAAACCCCGATACTGTGCATACACACCCGCATCTGTATTTCGACCGAAATACAAAATGCAATGAGACAAAACTACACAATCAAATACTAAGATCCGGCTTAAGCCAAAGCCGGCTAGTAAAAACCGTCCGATCACGATCCGTACAATACCGTACGTATCTGATCGAACCCTGCCATATCTCCATACGGCATCTACAGCGTTTCGCCCGAAAGCTTGAGTAACTGAAAGTGTGGTGGACTCTAAAGACTCGTCAATACTATGGCTGTGGATTTAACCACCAGCACGTCAGAGGTATAAGCCAATACGTGACGGGCCACCAGCTATTGACCAAAAGGGACGTCGATGAGCGAACTCATCCTGACACCCTACTGAGCCTGTCAGTGACAATATCCGTACAGTCCGGTCCGTTCGTCTATGAGCATCGCATGGCGGGCCTAGGGGGTTGGTAAAAGTCAGCCCCCCAAAAGCGGTACAAGTCGTGTCGGAGTGTAGCCAAGAACACCCTGAGATACTACTGGAATACCTACCAGTAAATCTCCTTGCCTTGGCCAAGGACTTCGTGTAATGGCTCTCCTAGACACAGCACGACCTCACCACCAATACCGGGAGAGACGAACCCCTTAAGATACGCTCACTGCCTCCATGTGGCTCGGGACTGTACCCAACTAAAACCTGTTTGCACGACTCCTTTGAGCCGTGGTAGGGTAGTAATCAAAGTACAGTGGGAACTCACACGAGACAAATGACGATCCCCAGGTCGATGAACTAACCTGCACACATGTCACCAGGGAACTGCCATCTGACGTCTGGTATATGACCAACTAGCATGTTCCCGGCGAGTCCTGTACGGTGTACTCATAACCCAATGAGCACCTGTATACATCTTAGGTGATCCAACTGACACCAGTGGCTTGTGAGACCGGCCACCGCCCCTCGTCGGGGTCTCGACTGTATACACTAGTCTACTCTGGAGTATCGATGCCCTGTCTCGAAACTCACACGACTAGGGACCATTTAAGGATATGCTTATAGACCCCAGCTCCCACTTATATGATCGCCCTCATACTGTCGGAAGCCAAGCAAGAATCCTAAGGGCTCTATCAACGTGCAATAGTGACCTGTCATGTCACCTAAAGCAGTACACGATGATAAAGGTAAACCAGATAGCATACTATCATCTCGAGTAAGACTGTCCTACCGGGATAGGTCCTCCCTCAATCATCGCAATCACGTGCCTGTGATCCAATAATTGACTCTGAGGGCATTATCTCCAACAATCTCCCACTAGCACTCAAGGCTAATTATTGCAATGTCGCATACTCACAGCCCGTGTGATACCGAACACCCAACTCCTCTACTAATCAGTCTCACAAAGCTCGCTTGCGAAAACTATTGCGTTCGAGGAATAGCCTTAGTGAGTGGATCCGCCTTGATGTCACTTTCTATGTCTCTCTATATCTCAAGTTCGCGGAGAAAACCCATCTCCCGAAAAAAGCAATACCTGTCTTAGAATGTGTCTGGATGTCTGATGGGACATAGCTCATAAATGAACTCCAAATCCAAACTTCTTAGACTGTATCGTCAACTGAACTTAATCAGTATCCTGCGCCATGCCTCCCTCAGTATTGCCTTGGATCACCTGTCCAAAACACTGTCCCTCATCAGAAGGAAAAACTATAACTCTGACAACCTCCTTGTCGTCCATGTCACCTTGGAAGCCTGGAATGATAACTGTCTCCCGAATGAGGCTGTCGTTATCATATCCCTAGAACATTCACTTATGTTCTAAAACTGCTTCCAACTGTTTCTCCAGGATTGGATTAATGTCAACTTATTGCATCTAGTGCAAGAACAACATTTGGTGTGGTACTTGACATCTCATGATTGACTCAATTGCCTGAGCAAGTGATCTGCCAATCATGCACGTCCCTCTCCCCTTTAGTCTGCAAGACACCTTTGGAGAGGGTGACTCCATCACCTGCAGGTACACTACCGTGCTAGGAGTCGTCCATTCTAAATACTCTTAGAATGCTGTCAAAGTACCCTGATTGGGAAACCACCCAAATCTAGATCTAAAGCCATAGATCCAGTAACCAATATGTCTGATACAAAATCCATTTCCTTTGTGGAGAAACCACTGTGTGACGACCAAAGTATAACCGATCGTAGTATAGGAGTTTCCTTTCCTATTCTGTGTATGTCATCCTAATACCAGGATGTCACACCCTACTACCTTCTCAACAGATCCATCCCCTATTCTGATGAAGTCAAACCTATGACTGTCACGTCAGAAATAGATGATCTATCTCCGCTATATCTGCTTTAGTCTATAAATAGACATAAGCTACCTGTCCACCAATGCTTCCGCTGCTCCCACTGACTACGACAACCCTCTGGCAGAGTCATATACACGTACACTTCTAAAACTGGTTTAGAACGACGCTATACTCATCCTCCCGCCGGGTCTCATAACCTGGAACAACAGCAATGGCAATTGTGGGTAAACAAGAACTTCCCTGTCACCGTCCTTGAGGCTACCGTAGTGCCTCTCGGGTGCCTGAAGTTACCCACCTTATCTGCGGAGTGGCCAATGGAATGTCAATCCAGATTGAATCTTTAGGTTCCTTATCAAATCTTCAGTAATCGTTTGTGGTTCTGGAATCACTTCCAGTTCTACCATACTCCCACTACTGTTTTCTGAAAAAATCCATTTTTAATAAAACTGTGGCGAGTCTAGAACAATATCGCTATTGTTCATCCAGATGGTAGAAAATCAACCCTCGTCATAGCCTGGGTCAACCCACAAACAGCCATTACAGAAACGTGCCTTGAGTTGTCCAGTGTCTGGTTTTAATCATAAACCGGACAACTCCCCGTACCTTAACATCGTTAAGATATGAACTGTTTTATATCCAATATAGAAACAGAGGCACTGATTTAATTGAACCAGATTCAAATCATGCAGCTGTCCCCAGCGCATGTCAACTAAATGGAAGGAGGCCGATCAGCGTTACTCAACTTAGGAATACTTCCAATCATGAGTAACCTGAAAGAGAAGCAAGATCTCTTTATCATTACTATCAACTGAATACCATACACAAGTATCTACATCTTCGATCTCTTTGAAGAATCCCGATACTTGCTATACCTGGTTCTCTACTCTATTCAAATACCTATAACTTCTCAAAATTGGACCCTGTGTTTCCGCGAAACACCTGTCTAAAAACTAGAGAAGTCATAAGTAAACCGAATATAGTACGAGGACCAACCCGTCTGTCCTGATGGACCCTGGACAACATACAATCCTTTGTATAAGTCCCTTGAGTCTAATAACTCATTCACTGTGTGTCGTAGGTTGAAAACTGTACTTATGGTTAAGAAGAATTACACTGCTGTTTAATGCTCCTTACCTAACCATCCACTGATATAGGTAAATGTCGTAGACATAATTTCAGAAAGATATATCTCACTCTATGAAAATAGACGTACAGATATATCAATTTGAAATTGGTGCATAACAGCGGATATTCAAAACCAAATATTTGCCGACCGGCAAACAGCCCAGGTGATTTCCTCAAATATCACCGATTACAACGAATCCCGATATAATGAGGATAATCACCCAATTCCCAATAACTTACTCCCACTCATCATCTGTAAAACCATACAGATGTGAGAATCGTACCTGGTAAATACATACCCTGGAGTAAGTATCTAATCAGGAAATCAGTTTTCCTTTAACATTACACAGTGAAACTGAAACATTGAAATGTTCCGATGGGGTATTCTGGTATTCCTAGTAATGCCTCTTCCAGATTCACGACTGTAACCGTATAGTTCTTTGCCACCTCTCCAAATCCCTTCATATGTCTTTAGTCTTTACCTTCTGTACACCCCTTTAGGCCAAATGGTTTTCTTCCTTCCCTACCGTTCGGCACCAGCCTATGGTTTGGAAGAAGACTATCCAATAAGCATAATGGGTGTACTGTCCCAATCCTAGGAACACTCGCAATGAGAGAGGGTGAAGATAAAATACAACCGAATAAACCTTATTCCTATTTCTCCTGGACCAGAATCCATCCCCGAACTGGAACAAGTTCCATTCGAGTTCGTATATAACCATACGATGGAGTATCCAAATAAACTGTGGATCTTCGTAGTGATACGGAGTGTCCTGGAGAAATACAAAGGTGATGTGGGAGTGGTAACGAAATATTTGGTTTGGTCGTGAATATCTGTTGCAATTTACTTTGCCCTCTTACTAATCCCTTGCTTTGTCTGAACTTAATACCTTCTGCACACCATCGTTATGCTAATTGGTTTTCTTCATTCCCTACCGGTCGGCACCAGCCTAAGGTTTGGAAGAAGACAATCCAATTTGCGTAATAGGTGTACTACCCCTAAACCAAGGAGTACTCGTAACCTGAGAGAGGGTAAAAGGAAAAGACAACTGAATAATCCTATCCGTTTTCTCCAGAACCGGAAACCATCCTCGAATAAATTCTTTCGAGTTCGTATCTAACCATACGATGGTTTTGTCCATTGGAAGTGGACGTTCGTAGTAAAATGGGGTGTCCTGGAGAAAAGGGTAAAAGTAGGAGTGGCAATGAGGTTTGCAACTCTGACAATCCAAAAGCCGGTGTTTAAGAAGGTTCGGTCAACTTGGTTACTGAGTCAAAGTCTTAGGGTCGGGTCAATGGTCGCTGCCAAAGAGAGAGAGAAAAGAAACACTCAGCGTGCACTCTAACCTAGATCAGAATGGTCACCAATTTATCTAATCTGGAAACCTCCCACTGCACCTCAAATTCTCCTCCAAACCTTAAAGAAGAATTAGTCGGGGTTACCCGAGGAGTAAACTAACTCATCAGTGGGAATCGGGATCCAACTATCATTGCATGATAACGTGACGGAATCCGCTCACGCTATCACACTCCAGAAGGTATGCGCATATCTGGCAAGTTTCAGTTCTTTTGAAACTCCCGATGTGATTTCTGCCCCATGCTCTTATGACCTTGGCGTGAGGTCAAAATATCATAAGTCACATGTCAAGTTCTACCCGTCATTATCCAGGTTAATTTGAACCCACCCGTACATACCCTTGACGTAGGCCAAAATAGTAGTACGACTGTCCCAAACCAACGCATCTATCTATGCAACAGCTAAATACCCGGCAGCTACCAAACACTATGCCTTGGCGTGAGGTCAAAATACATAGCTTGAATACTACCGAATATTTAACTGAAATGACGGAGGGCTACGAATGGTTTCTGGCGAAAACCTTTAACGTAATGAACTTGATATCGTTGAAGGAACTGATAGCTTTTTAGAAATATAGTGACGAAAACCGTTGCTAAAGAGGTCACTCCCGGTGAAGGGATCTCGGCTCTTTCCCCGTAGAATGGGGTGCAGGATATTCCAAATGAATACCACGGTGCAAAGCAAAAGTAATCGGCTATAGTGAAGTCATTGCCCTGACGCAAACTTTTTGTCCAAGGGGTCACTCCCGGTGAAGGGATCTCGGCCCTTGCCTCGTCGACTGAGGAGCAGGATATTCCAACTGAATACCACGATGCAAAACAAAAGTGAACGTCCTTGCAATAACAGCTTTTTGAAAAGTGTTCCAACAACATCAGATTAGGTTTGTTTTTAAAACTTGCATTGATCCGAATCAATGCAGTCCCATCAATTGATCACACCAAAGAGAACGAAAATATACTGATGTACGTATATGCCATCCGCATTCGCCACTGGGTCCCGTCATTACCCGTTAGGTTAGCTAACTAACGACAGAGCGGGGACTGGACTAGCGCGGATGTAAAACATATACAACATCTACTAATATATATACCAATATATTATATTCGCTCAAGGCGTGAAAGAAATGCAACATCACAGAAAATGAACAGCATCACAGAAACAATACAGATATCTGGGATCCCCGGGTTTCACAGAGCCACTACTGAAACCCGACGTTTCCCTGGTCGTGTGGATAGCCTGTGCAATGAAAACCTAGACCCCTACGGGCGCGGCAAGTCACCCGCCAAAACCTGAAGCGAGGCAGCCCCCTTCAGCAACGTGAATGGACCACCCAGCACTTCACAGAATCCGGTAACTTGGGCACCCCTCCTGGGTCAACCTGTACCCCCTACGAGTGCGGCGAATAGCCCGCCAATCCTAGAGTGAAGCCCCCTCCGTCTCAATGCCATGAGATGCGGGCTTGTTGCCCTCCAGAACCCGGCTATCCGTGCACCCCTCAGCGGGGCAATCCTAGTACAGAAAGTAAAATATACATACACCGGGTACATCGACCGCAACCAGGTCGTGCCCTAAAATAATAATACAAACAGGCAGTGACGGCAGTCCACATGTCGGACGGTCGCCCCGCAATATCAAATGTACATAATACAACAGAACTGTACTAGTATTGCATCCAGGCTATCCCCCACGACCGATCCGCAACATCACAGAAAATGAACATCAACGTGAAAGTCACGTTCGCAAATCCGTCTAACCGGGCTATAGCAGTTAGACCGGATTTACCGATCGAGTGACATTCACGGTCGCAGATATAATGTAAATACTGTGAAATAATGTGTTTAAAATATCCGACCGATCGAATATTAACAAGTGGGCCCCAAAACAAAACTGTAGCAGTTACAGAAAATATGGGCCCAATTTTAATGTTCAGAAACCCCAAAAATAAACCCAGAGGCCCACTGAAAAGATCCGGCCCACTGACACTTCTACTCTGCGGCGTAACCGCGGCCACAAGTAGGTTTTGGCCGCGGTTCCGCGCTCCAACCAGAGGATCATGGTGTCGGATTTTTCCAGATGTCTTAAGTCTTCCTGTACAGTGCTTTTATACAACCTGAAAAATTTTTGGGGACCAAAAAAAATTTCAACAGAAAACTGATGTGGGCAAATACGGGTTTTTGAACATTTCGATCGATCGGAACAGAAAAACACATTACACAAAGCTAGACTAAGTTAATGGGGAGGCTCTGATACCACTGTAAGTGCACGGCGGCGCCCCGGCCGTCAATCCGACGGCCAAACGCGGAAACGGTGATAACTTTAAATTTTTCTTGAACTGGCAAACCGCCGCGCACTAATACCCGGATCGAACCACTAACTAGTCCTAGCTATCTACAAGAAAGGGAATAGAGATATACCGACTGATCCGAGTCCTCCGGTCTTCATCTCCACTCCGATCTCCTCGCGGGATCTCCGTCTGTCTCCTCCTTGCCGGAAGGGCACCACATCGCCTGCATCTTTTACGGGCTCCCGCCTCAATACCGAGGCAACTCGGGCACGAAGCTGGCTAGTCGACGTGCCCAAGATTTGCTGTAGAATGTAGTGTACAAGTCTCAATTTGGGGTTGTAGGAATTGCCTTTTTTGATGGAGGAATGATACAAGAGAAAAATCCATGGAGTATGCTCTCAAAATGGCTCGGCCAGAAAACTCAGCCCCTGCACCCCATTTTGTGTTCTCTGGAAAAATGAATCAATCAAGCTCAATCTCTCTTTCTTGCTGTTAAAGAAAAAGAGCCCCCTGCACACTCATTATGTTTTCATTCCTTACTAAATTAATTAATCCACTCCAACTCCAAAAAAGTCACAGCACACTCATTTTATTCCATTCCATACAAAAGAAATTAATCCACTCCATACTCCAAAAAAGTCACAGCACATAACAGTGGCCGGCCCATACTTCTTCAAATTAAAATGAAAAGTTATGATGAGAGAAAAAAACCCAACACTCCAAAAGCCAATCATAACCTACAATGGTCAAGCCATCATGAAGTGATCAAGTCAAAAAAGGTCAAGGTATGGTTCTCATCATGAAAGCCATCATGATGAAACAAGATGCAAAGAACCCCCTCCACAAAAGCTTATTTGCAACAATGCAAATAAACCCTCCTCCACCAAACTTCGGCCAATGAACGGAACAATGGAAATCGGCCGAAACGGAAAGCAAACTGGCAATTCCAGAAAACTGGTCCCGTAATAAATCACAGGAAAAACCCCGATACTGTGCATACACACCCGCATCTGTATTTCGACCGAAATACAAAATGCAATGAGACAAAACTACACAATCAAATACTAAGATCCGGCTTAAGCCAAAGCCGGCTAGTAAAAACCGTCCGATCACGATCCGTGCAATACCGCACGTATCTGATCGAACCCTGCCATATCTCCATACGGCATCTACAGCGTTTCGCCCGAAAGCTTGTGTAACTGAAAGTGTGGTGGACTCTAAAGACTCGTCAATACTATGGCTGTGGATTTAACCACCAGCACGTCAGAGGTATAAGCCAATACGTGACGGGCCACCAGCTATTGACCAAAAGGGACGTCGATGAGCGAACTCATCCTGACACCCTACTGAGCCTGTCAGTGACAATATCCGTACAGTCCGGTCCGTTCGTCTATAAGCATCGCATGGCGGGCCTAGGGGGTTGGTAAAAGTCAGACCCCCAAAAGCGGTACAAGTCGTGTCGGAGTGTAGCCCAGAACACCCTGAGATACTACTGGAATACCTACCAGTAAATCTCCTTGCCTTGGCCAAGGACTTCGTGTAATGGCTCTCCTAGACACAGCACGACCTCACCCCCAATACCGGGAGAGACGAACCCCTGAAGATACGCTCACTGCCTCCATGTGGCTCGGGACTGTACCCAACTAAAACCTGTTTGCACGACTCCTTTGAGCCGTGGTAGGGTAGTAATCAAAGTACAGTGGGAACTCACACGAGACAAATGACGATCCCCAGGTCGATGAACTAACCTGCACAAATGTCACCAGGGAACTGCCATCTGACGTCTGGTATATGACCAACTAGCATGTTCCCGGCGAGTCCTGTCCGGTGTACTCATAACCCAATGAGCACCTGTATACATCTTAGGTGATGCAACTGACACCAGTGGCTTGTGAGACCGGCCACCGCCCCTCATCGGGGTCTCGACTGTATACACTAGTCTACTCTGGAGTATCGATGCCCTGTCTCGAAACTCACACGACTAGGGACCATTTAAGGATATGCTTATAGACCCCAGCTCCGACTTATATGATCGCCCTCATACTGCCGGAAGCCAAGCAAGAATCCTAGGGGCTCTATCAACGTGCAATAGTGACCTGTCATGTCACCTAAAGCAGTACACAATGATAAAGGTAAACCAGATAGCATACTATCATCTCGAGTAAGACTGTCCTACCGGAATAGGTCCTCCCTCAATCATCGCAATCACGTGCCTGTGATCCAATAATTGACTCTGAGGGCATTATCTCCAACAGGGGACTCTAAAGACTCGTCAATACTTTGGCTGTGGATTTAACCACTAGCACATCAGAGGTGTTAGCCAATACGTAACGGGATACCGGGTATTGACCAAAAGGGACGTCGTTGAGCGAACTCATCCTGACACCCTACTGAGCCTGTCAGTGACAATATCCGTACAGTCCGGTCTGTTCGTCTATGAGCATCGCATGGCGGGCCTAGGGGATTGGTAAAAGTCAGACCCCCAAAAACGGTACAAGTCGTGTCGGAGTGCAGCCCAGAACACCCTGAGATACTACTGGAATACCTACCAGTAAATCTCCTGCCTTGGCCAAGGACTTTCATGTACTGGCTCTCCTAGACACAGCGCGACCTCACCCCCAATACCGGGAGAGACGAACCCCTGCAGATCCGCTCACTGCCTCCATGTGGCTCGGGACTGTACCCAACTAAAACCTATTTGCACGTCTCCTTTGAGCGTGGTAGGGCAGTAATCAAAGTACAGTGGGAACTCACACGAGACAAATGACGATCTCTGGTCGATGAACTAACCTGTATACATGTCACCAGGGAACTGCTATCTGACGTCAGGTATAATACCAACTAGCATGTTCCCGGCGAGTCCTGTCCGGTGTATTCATAACCCAATGAGCACCTGTATACATCTTAGGTGAACCAACTAACACCAGTAGCTTGTGAAACCGGGCACCGCCCCTCATCGCGGTCTCGACTGTATACACTAGTCTACTCTGGAGTATCGATGCCCTGTCTCGAAACCCCCACGACTAGGGACCTTTTAAGGATGTGCTTATAGACCCCAGCTCCCACGTATATGACCGCCTTCATACTGCTGGTAGTCAAGCAAGAATCCTAGGGGCTTTATCAACGTGCAATAGCGACTCGTAAGGTCACCTAAAGCAGTACACGATGATAAAGATAAACCAGATAGCATACTATCATCTTGAATAAGACTGTCCTACTGGGACAGGTCCTCCCTCAATCATTGCAATCACGTGCCTGTGATCCAATAATTGACTCTGAGGGCACTATCTCCAACAGTTTTCATACTTCTAGAGGGTCCACAAAATTACTTGCATGTTTTTCCGAATACGTTAAACTTGGAAAAATGGGTTTTTGACATTCGATCGAACTTTTTAACTTCGCCTGGATAATTTGTGAAAACTCAAATACAATGTTAAACTATGAATACGAAACACTCCGAATTGGTTATAGTGTAAGAGTACATCTCATGCAAAATTAGCAACAACAAACAACACCAGAAACACCAAAACCCAGTCTTTAAAACACCCTGCAAATTTCAAACAAAACCAAAAGTTTTTGGTCGGCCACCACCTACATGATCTCGGTCAAAATCCGAGCAAACTGCCTGAAATTTTCATGTTGTTCATGTTGCATCCCATACAACACTCTGTACTTGTTTAAAAAAATTTTTGAGGTCATTTAAAAATCGACAGAACCTAGTATTCGGTGATTCAAGTTTCGGAGTAGTTTCGGTTTCGTAATCTAATAAACACCTTCTAATACTCTAGCCTGACTCTAATACCACTGTTGGGATTCATTAACACTATACTGGGTTTTCACAGCAACTACCATGATGAATTTTAAAATTTCTACAGTGCTGATGAACCCTAACCTTAGGATCAAGCTAAAGTAAATAGACGAAATGAACATGTAATCTACAATTACACTAAGTGAATGAGGAATACAACGTTTGTAGACCGGTCCTTCACTTCTAAAGCTCCATGTAGTAGTCCCTTCTCTGCGATCGTTGATCTCCCAAACTCTGGTATGGGTTCCCTTGGAGAAATGAACAAACTTGCTCGAAGTCTTCAAGACCGAAGATGATCTACGTCGAGGAGACTCAAAGCCAACCTAGCTCTTCACTAGGTGATGAACTTTGTGAAGAGAACACCCTAAACTAAATAGCAAGTAGTCGAGGATGATAAAGTAGGAAGTGGGCTCACTTTAGATTTTATTTTCTCACCTTGAGAAAAGCAAGTGAGCTTTTCTCATGAGGAAGAAGAAGCTTAAGTGAAGAGATGAGAGAATGAACTCATGAGGTGAGAATGTGAACCATGGGTGAGTTAGTGTCATCCACTAACCCATATAGAGAATAAATCATGGCTAGTTAATAATGGTTAGGTTAATAAATATCTACAAGTAAAACAAACTTAATGGAGTTGGTCAATGGTTCCACAAGCTTCTCCAAGCTTTAACCATGTGCCTAAACTCCACTAATTTTGATTAACTTAGATAAATATAAGCCCATCACATTATTAAGCATGGTGCAAGTCTCATACACCCATGTCAGATATGGCATCTAGCATGACACAAAAGTTGTACATTAATATATCACATATACACTAATGCACACAAGTGAGAAAAGAAATCATAAGTGAGCTAATATTAGTTAATGTAATCTAGTATATATAATATACAATTATACATTACATTATTATATCAACACTTTATTTAATAATCCGGCTATATCACATATAACCGACTAATATCAAATGCAACAACTTATCGAATGAACACTTGATCCGATAATTCGGCTATAACTCATATAACCGACCGATGTCATAAATCATGAGAAAAGAATGTGGTATCATAAACGCGCATCAATCTCGGTCCTGCACATATCTCATATGTGCTCCTACTCCGTTTCACATGAACCAGGAAATCTCTGTGTAGGACTCTAAAGACTCGTCAATACGCCGACAGTAGTTGATGATCATATCAAACACCCACAAGCCGCAAGCGGTCTGCTAAACATAATGGACACCTGGGTATTGAGCGATCAGAAGATCAACAAGAAGCCTGCTTATACTACTACAAATCCAATCAGTAACACTACCGTACAGTCCGGTCTCTTCGTCTGATATGTCGCATATCTTGTCTAGGCGTGGTAAACGTCAGACTCCAGTAACTCGATAAGTCGTGCCGATATGAGGCTCATAACGGGTCGAGAAACTACTGGTAACACATACCAGTAAATCTCTGAAAAATCCCTGGCCAAGGACTTCCTGTTATAGCCAATCGAGCACAGCGCAACATCAACCCCTACTACCGGGAGAGATGAATCCCCTCCTATCGCTCATTGCCTCTATGTGACTCGGGACTGTACCCAAAAACCACTATTTTCCACGTTCTCATGAACATGGTGTTAGTTGTATGTATGCCCTAGATGCCAGTATTGTACAGATGATGTATATTATATTGGATGCTTGGACATATATAGAGATGACTTTCTTGCTCGATATGATAGTATGCTATCTGGTTGCTCTTTATCTTAACATGTACACTTGTCTCTTTAAACTATCTTATAGTTACATGTTGGTAAAGCCCTTAGGATGTGTACTTGACTACCTGGACTGTGATGCAGATCATACTAGGGGGGACATGGTAGTCCATAGGTACATCCTTCAAGGTCCCTAGTCGTGGGTATATCGAGACGGAGCATCGATATACCAGTGTAGACTAGCGTATACGCTTCTCGACCCATGAGATGGGCGATGGATGATCCCATATCCATTGGTGTTTGACATCAGAGATGGTATACGGGTGCTCAGTGGAGACTGGGTACACTGGACGGACTCGCCGAGAACTCCCAGATTGTATTATACCTCACGTCAGATGGCAGTTCTCAGGTGACACTTGTACAGGTTAGTCTGTAGACCCGAGATCGTCATAGAGTCTTGTGTGATTCCCACTGTGCTTTGATCTCCACCTTACCATGTCCATGAGGGCGTGCAAAACGGTGGTCTTTGGGTACAGTCCCGAGTCATATGGAGGCAATGAGCGATAGGAGGGGTTTCGTCTCTCCCGGTATTGGGGGTTGATGTTGCGCTGTGCTCGATTGGCCGTAACAGGGAAGTCCCTGGCCAGGGCTGATCAGAGATTTACTGGTAAGTGTTACCAGTAGTTTCTCGACCCGTTATGAGCCTCATATCGGCACGACTTATCGGTTATTGGGGTCTGACGTTTACCACCCCTAGACTTGATATGCGACATATCAAACGAACAGACCGGACTGTACGGTAAGTGTTACTGGTTGGATTCACAGGAGTGTGAGCGGGCTAGCTCGTCGATCTTCTGATCGCTCAATACCCGGATGGCCATTACGTTTAGCAGACCGCTTGCGGCTTGTGGGTGCTTGATATGATCATCATCTGCTGCCGGCGTATTGACGAGTCTTTAGAGTCCTACATAGAGGTTTCCTGGCTCAATCGAAATGAAATAGGAGCGCATATGAGATATGTGCAGGACCGAGAATAATGCGTGTATGTGATACCGTATTCCATTCTCGCGATGAATGTTTCGATTGGTTGTATGCGATATAACCTAGTTATCGAATCATTGATTCGATACATTGTATACTAGTCGGTTATGTGCGACATGACCTGATCATTGAATCAAGTGTTGATTTAATGATTTAATGTATAATTATATATTTGATAAATTACTTTGCATTAACTAGTATTGGTTCACTTTAAAGGGATTTTCTCATTTGTATAGAACATTGTATATGTGATATATTTTGTGTGCACATGATTGTATCATGTTTGATGATACATTCTCACTTGGATTTGTGTAAAGACTTAAACCATGTTTAGTAAATGGTTAGGGTTTCTTATTTTCACTTAATTATTTATCTTTTCCTTTTTGAGAAAAAGATATAAGAAAACAAAATGGTTTCTTTTTATCATGAAGCTTGTTGAAGCTTCATGAAGCTTTGACCAAGTGACCATTTTGTCTTCATGCTTAACCCTAACCATTCCCACTTACTATGGTCTATTCTCTACACTTGACCTTAGTTAGGATATGATAAGTATTGATTTCTTTTCTATTATGAAATACTTTTATCATATTCTATCTTCATCTTCTCCTTCTACTTCAAGAAAGAAAAGTAGACTCCATCAATGGCATCTTGAGTTCTAAAGTGAGAAATCCAATTCTAAAGTGAACCCACCTCCTATTTCTTCATCCTCTACCTCTTGCCAAGTGGTTTTGGGTGTTTTCTTCACAAGTTTCACAACTAGGTGAAGTCGGAGCTTTATCCAGTGTAGCCTCGATGTAGATCATCTTCGGCATCGAAGACGACGACTAGTCCGCTCATTTCTCCGATGAAGCCGATGAGAGAGTTCGGGATTCGAGATGGACAGCGAGAGAACAACTACATGGAGCTAAGGGAGTGGATAACCGGATCTACAAAGGTTGTAGCTTTCTTCTTTCAGTTAAGTTGTTAACTAGTTTATTGTTTCGTCTAAAATTCTGGTTAACGATCCGTATTAGGGTTTCTCGGCACTCATAAAATTTGAAATTGGCATGGTTGATGCCTTGTGAGACTTCATTAGCATGCCTAGGAACCCTACAGTGGTATCAGAGCCTAGCTAGAACCTTAGGCGAAGTCTAGACGACGTTTGAAACCCGATCGAACCGAAACCCTAATTCCCGAGATGCTCTCTGGACTTTTTTGAAAAACTGGGTTTTTTCCAGATTAAAAATGCTTAAAAAATTCAGAAGGGAATTCTAAGAATTACGGTGCAAAATTTATCCCATGATCTGTTAAAAGCGCGGCGGAACCGCGGCAGAAGCCTGGCTTCTGCGGCGATTCCGCGGCCAAAAGATGACATCATCCATCCAATTTTGCACAGTAATTTGTTAATTGGGGTGCTGAGTTTTCTGGAATTTTTTAATCTGAACTCAAGAGTTGAGTTTTCTGGGGTGTTTTGGGGCTTAGGTGATTCGATCGGATTATCAGATTTTATCTATGTGGTTTCCGGATAATTTTTTGAATATGTTAAAAAGTTCGACCGGATATAAATACCCAACTTTTCCCCTGCCGGAAAATATCCAAGAGTTGGATTTTTCTGTGGTTTAAGGACGTTCTGAGTAGTGCAAGTAACGCGATGGTCCCTCTAGAAGACAACAAACCTTAACTCAATTATGTGACCGTCTTGAACTGCCCTTTGAACCTTCGGGTTTGAGGCAGTACGGCGTGCCACATGTGAGGCGTTGGCTTGACCCTTCTACGGCTGGACCGTTGGTACTGAGGTATGAAATGAATGTCTTTGAACCTATTTCATGTGTTGAACGGTTTTGGGAAAACTTGGGTGTTCGAATGTTCGATCGGAAAGTATAATATATTCTATTTATCCGGAATGGGATACAATAATTGGAATTCACAAACAGTTATGAGATAACTGAATGAATGTTATAAATCTAGCGGTTTAGTCTCACTTGATATTGAAAAGAGTTTTCGATAATGGGACTAAAATGCGGGGTTTATAATTGTTAGGCATGTGATGTCTAAGGAATTCATTGGTCTAGGCATGTGATGTCTAAAGAGTTTGCGGATTCCAACTGTTGTAGTTTTACACTTTCTTTTCTGTGACCGTAAGTGTAATATGTGATATCGCCGGTTTCGTTGCTATATGTCAACGACAATTAGGATGCGCATATTTACTTACGTCGATGACATGTGATGTTATGTGTTGCTGGATATGTTATATTGGATTGTCGTGTTTGAATAGCCGGTTTTTTTTATGTGAGATGAGTGTTTTTCATTTTCATTCATGTAAAAACTTGTATGTAATATTCTTTTATTGGGGCACTTCCAGGTAGCGGAAGCTGTCACCCTTTGTATATTATTTACTTTTCTGCACTAGGATAGACCCAAGGAGGGGAGCACAAGTAACCGGGTTCTAGGGTCCAGTGGGAGACCATCTCGAGGAGTCGAGTCCAGGTCTCCTAACCCTAGAATTGGTAGGGTTGCTTGCCGCTCTCGTAGGGGTCTAGGGGTGTTGGATTGGCTATTCATCACGACCGTGGAATCTGTGTTTTATACTGGCTCGTATTGAAAACACGGACGTCCTAGTATATCCAATGTTTCATACTTTCTTCTGCTGCGATATCTGTGACGTGATCATGTGATATATTCTGTGATATGTTCTGTGATAGATACAGTATATTGTATATATGATATATTATATAGACGTTACTTATGTTTTGCACCCGCACTAGCCCTGCCCTGCTCTGTCGTTAGTTACCTAACCTAATGCACGAGGGGACATCGTGGCGAATGCGGATGGCATAAGTGTACGTCGTATTTATCTGTGCTGTTTAGGTGACTTAAATGATGGGACTTCATTAATGTGATTAATGAAAGAAAAGAAACCCAAGATGTTGTAGAATCAAATTTTAAACAAAACAGGTAGCTACAGTTCTTGCTTTGCACAGCGGTATATATGATATACCCTGCACCTTATTCGATGAGGAAAGGACCGAGATCCCTTCACCGGGAATGACTCCTTTAGCAATAACTGGCAGATACTACACACTCGGTTTGACTTTTGATTGCTTCTATAGTTTCTGCTTTGCACAGTGATATATATGATATATCCCGCACCTCATTCGACGAGGAAAGGGCCGACGATCCCTTCACCAGGAGTGACCCCTTTATCAAAACTAGAAAAGCCTCAAAATCACTCCATTTTTTAAAAAAAATAAAATTCATTTGATCCTACAACGATATCAAGTTCATTACGCAATAGGTTTTCAGAAAAACCTGTCGTAGCCCTCCGTCATTTCAGATAAGAACTGTTTAGTATTCGTGCTGCGTTTGTTGGCCTTTGTCAAGGCGTAGTGTGCGGTAGCTGAATAGTGCTTATCTGTTTGTGCATGTGATGCAGATTGTTTCAGGGTAGTCGTACGACCTTGTTGGCCTTTGTCAAGGGCCGTGCGGGTGGGTTTGATTCAATCAAGAAATGATGGGTTGAACTTGACTAGCAGACTATGATTTGTTGGCCCTTGCCAAGGTCATAGGAAGCTAGGGGCAAAATATTATCGGGAATTTCAAGTGTTGAAATTTGCAATGTGATTGCATACCTTCTATGAGATAGTTGGATCCCGATACCCACTGCGTGTAAGAGTTACTCCTGGGAGAGTTTTACACATTACAATTAGCCGATCAATTAGGTGTCTAGAAAGGTGTCAACGGGGTTACGCCTCTGGGAAAACGAGGTTTACATTAATTAGGTTCGTCCGAAAGCACGGGGGACCTCCCTCAAAGTACCGACACTGGCCTGGCTGAAAGATTGGCGAACTTGTAGTGTGTAATTAATCCCGGCTAGTCTTTCCTTTTAAGGTTTGAAGGAAGATTTGATAAAAACCAGTGGGAGCCATCCTGATTAGATAAGATAATAACCAATCTGATCTTGCAAGAGCATACGCTAAAGTGTTTTCTTCTCTCTCTCTCCAGGTAGCGACCATGTCATGCCCTAATAAAGATAATAATACGGATGTATTGACCGAACCCGCATGTTATACTGTGCTGGGGAACGTTGGTTCCGTTCTTTCCTATAAGAGTTATAGGACTGAACAGGATATAGGGGAATACCAGGATTCCCATGCCACCCGAATGAAGAAAGTACATGATGATGCATTTTCTTCGGGTGTGTTCGTTGCAGAGAACTGTTTCTCCATTTGCTCTACGTCCTGGGTATTAGATACCGGGTCAGGATCCCATATATGTAATCAGTTACATGGGCTTAGGAAAGGTAGAGAACTTGGAGAAGGTGATAAAGACATTAGAGTTGGAAATGGTGCAATTGTTGCAGCTAAGACTGTCGGGGAATATCACCTTGTATTACTAACTGGTAATACATTGGTTCTGAACGAATGCTATTACATGCCGAACCTGATATGCAACATTATATCGGTTTCTTTATTGAGTAAAGAGGGATATAATTTTGTATTATAGGACAATGTTATGAACATTTTCCTTAACCAAAAGTTGGTTGGATCAGGCACGTTGTGCAATAGCATTTATGTTCTAAATCAATCAACAGTTCTAAGAATAACAAACCCACACAAGAGGAAGAGTTCTGAACTGAACGAATCTTTCTTGTGGCATTGTAGACTAGGTCACATCAATGCGACACGACTAGCTAAGTTGCATAAGGATGGATATTTAAATCCGTTTGAATTTTCATCTTATGACACTTGCCAGTCATGTCTCAAAGGCAAGATGACAAAAACTCCGTTTACGGGACACGGAGAAAGAGTTACCGAACTCTTGGGACTGATACATAGTGATGTATGCGGTCCTATGTCTACACATGCCAGGGATGGTTCTTCGTACTTCATTACATTCATTGATGATCTCTCTAGATTCGGATATGTGTTCCTGATGAAACACAAATCAGAAGCATTTGAGAAATTTAGAGAATATAAACAAGAAGTCGAGAACCAAACCGGAAAAAGTATTAAAATCCTTCGATCTGATCAAGGAGGTGAATACTTGAGCAATGAATTCCTGGACCTCCTAAAAGAGAATGGGATTCTCTCTCAGCTGACTCCTCCATATACACCACAGCACAACGGTGTATCAGAACGGAGGAACCGCACCCTATTAGATATGGTGCGCTCTATGATGAGCACGGCTGAGTTACCTATTTCCTTCTGGGGATATGCGCTGGAAACAGCAGCATACCTATTGAATCAAGTTCCAACTAAATCTGTACCTACCACACCATATGAGATATGGAGTGGGAAGAGACCATGTCTTAAAAGAGTTAAGATATGGGGTTGCCCGGCCTATGTAAAAAGGAAAAATCCGGACAAACTCGAGGCACGGTCAGTTCTATGAAAGTTTGTGGGATATCCCAAACAATCACATGGATATCTTTTCTACCATACAGAGGAACAAAAAGTGTTTGTTTCTCGACATGCCACCTTTTTGGAAAAGGAATTTCTTGCAAAAGTAATTAGTGGGGATAAGTTAGAACTGGAAGAAATTCCGGTTACACAAACTCAAACTGAAGATTTAGTGGAACCAGAAGATTCACAAGCTCCCGACGAACCTCAGCCTCTCCGCCGATCTAGTAGGGTTCCTCGCCCACCTGAGAGATACTACAGTTTTCTCATGGATGGTGGGAGCGAGGATTGCATCATGGAGGATGATGACCTAACTAGCTTCGAGCAGGCCATCACGAGTAGGGAGTCAGTGAAATGGCTGGATGCAATGCGGTCCGAGATGGAATCCATGTACACCAACAAAGTATGGACTTTGGATGTTGCTCCTGAAGGGGTAAAACCCATCGGGAGCAAGTGGATCTTCAAGAAAAAACTTGGTGTAGATGGGAAAGTGGAGACTTTCAAAGCAAGACTTGTAGCAAAGGGTTTTCGTCAAAGACCAGGTGTGGACTATGACGAAACCTTTTCTCCAGTGGCTATGCTTAAATCCATCCGGATCATGCTTGCCATCGCTGCATATCATGATTATGAAATCTGGCAAATGGATGTTAAGACCGTCTTTCTAAATGGTGATTTAGAAGAGTGCGTGTACATGACTCAGCCAGAGGGCTTCGTAGACAGTGGGAGCAGCGGAAAGGTGTGCAAGCTGCTTAAATCCATTTATGGATTAAAGCAAGCATCGCGGAGTTGGAACATCTGCTTTGACGTCGTTATCAAAGAGTTTGATTTCGTCAAAAACCCAGATGAACCTTGTATCTACAAGAAGGTAGCAGAGAGTAAGATGGTCTTCCTCGTATTGTACGTGGACGACATACTCTTGATAGGAAATGATATTCCTATGCTGCAATCGGTCAAGCTCTTCTTATCACAAAGATTCTCAATGAAAGATCTTGCTGATGCCTCCTGCATATTGGGAATAAGGATCTATAGAGATAGATCCAAACGGATATTGGGATTGTCCCAATCCAGGTACATTGACACCATAGTAAAGAGGTTTAGTATGGAAGAATCCAAGCATGGGAACTTGCCCACAATCTCTGGAGTCACTCTCTCCAAAGAGATGTCTCCCAAGACTGATTTGGAGAGAGCTCGCATGCAAGGGATACCCTATGCTTCGGCTGTAGGCTCTATCATGTACGCGATGCTATGTACCAGACCCGATGTAGCATACTCACTAAGTGTAGTGAGCAGGTATCAAGCTGATCCTGGAGAGAGTCACTGGACAGCTGTGAAGAGCATTCTCAAGTACTTGCGAAGGACTAAAGAGATGCTCTTGGTGTATGGTAACGGAGAACTCTAAGTGGAGTCCTTTACCGATTCGAGCTTCCAGAGTGATAAGGACGACTCTAAGTCGCAGTCGGGATTTGTCTTTACCCTTTACGGAGGGGCGGTTAGCTGGAAGAGTTCCAAGCAGGAAACCGTGGCAGACTCGACGATGGAGGCTGAATACATCGCTGCCAACGATGCTGCTAAAGAGGCTGTCTGGATCAAGAAGTTCATTATTGAACTTGGAGTGGTTCCATCCATTGAGCATCCAATACCTTTGTATTGCGATAACAATGGAGCGGTGGCTTTGGCCAAGGAACCTAGGTCCCATCAGCGATCCAGGCATATTCTGAGGCGGTATCACCTGATCCGGGAGATAGTTGATCGCCGGGAGATCGAGGTCAGGAAGGTTGACACGAAGAACAACACGGCGGATCCACTCACGAAGGCCATTCCCCAGATACAGTTTGAGAGACTCTTCGGGATGCTCGGTATGCGATACTTGTAAGTCCACGTTGCGACCCCCGGTTCTTACGGGGAGGCGGAAACGGTATAAAATCAAAATTTTAACGCAAGAGGCAACATGGACTAAGCTAGGTCGGGATCTTTACCTAAACTAAAACTAGCATACTAAGCTAAAGATATTTAGCTACTCGGATAGAGATGGTTATACCTAGTTTGTCTTGAACTCCTTCGTCTTCAAGCTCCGGTGGTGATCCGATGGCTCCTTCTCGTCGTCTCCGTACGCCGAAGATAGATCCACTTGAAAGCTCCAACCTTTAGCTCCTTCTTCGGTCTTTGAAGAAACTAGCTCACTTGGTTTGCTAAACCTAGTGAACTAGAATGAGTAGAGATGATTTAGAATGGGATTTTATCTATGGTTCTTGATTCTCAACTCATGAGACAAGAGAACCATAGATCAAGAGAGGGAGCAAGAGGTTGAGGGTGAGAGCAAGAGGAGAGCTCAAGAACAAGAGAGAGAATGAGCAAGAAAGAATAAGGCTCTCTTTTTCCTTTCACCCTCTCATAATCCAAAGTGATCATAACTCATCATATCAAAAAAGTCTTTTGGTGATGGTTAGAAGCAACCATAAGGTTATCATATCATGCACTCATTTTACTCAAAAAGGCAAGCAAGAAAAAAGTCTTTGGCATGAAATGATAACCATGGTCATCATGATGGTCAACTAGTCAAGCCTAGTCAACCGGTCAACAAGTCAACAAAAGTCAACAAGTCACCAAAGTCAACAAGTCAACAAAAGTCAACAAGTCAACAACCATATCACCATAATACTTAATTAATATAATAGTTAATCACAAATCATATTCTCATTAGGGTTGAGCAAAAAGTCAAAAGTCAACGGTCAACTGTCAACAACCCTAATGAGAATCCACTGCCTCTGCCTCCCTGTCAACTGTGCATACACACCCGCATCCGCGTTCCGAGGAACACGAATGCAAACTGGATAAATCCAATCCCATAAGGTACACTAGGATCTGGCTTAAACCAAAGCCCGCTAGTGTAAACTGTCCGGACACTGTACGTGCACAAGTGCACGGATGTGACCGAACCCTGTCGCAAAACCATGCGACCTGTCGCAATACCATGCGACCTCTACTCTTTTGCCTAAAGGCGAAAAGCTTTCTGTGTGGGACTCTAAAGACTCGACACTACGCTGGCAGTCGGTTTAACCACAGACCGCAAGCGGCACTAGCTGTGCGTAACGGTCCCCAGGTAATGCCGACAAGAAGACCGACGAGGCGAAACCCATCTGAACTCCTACTGAGCCTGAGTGTGACATTCTCCGTACAGTCCGGTCTGTTCGTCTGATACATCGCATGGCGGGCCTAGGGGGCGGTAAACATCAGTCCCCCAATAGCGGTACAAGTCGTGCCGGAGCGAAGCCCAAAACACCCTGAGATAACACTGGAAACCTACCAGTATATCTCGTTTGCCCTGGCCAGGGACTACTCGTGTAATGGCTCTCCTAGACACAGCGCGATGTCAACCCCCAATACCGGGAGAGACGAATCCTGTCTAACCGTCACTGCCTCCAAGTGCTTCGGGACTGCACCCAACCACCACCTGTTTGCACGACTCCTTTGAGCCGTGGTAGGGTAGTGATCAAAGTACAGTGGGAACACACCCGAGGCGAAGTGACAGTGTCAAGTCAGCGGACTAAGCTGTACTCATGTCACCTGGGAACTGATAACTGACGATAGGTATAATACCAACTAGTCAGTTCCCGACGAGTCCTGTCCAGTGTACCCGTAACCTAACGAGCACCCGCATACTATCTCAAGTACGACGTACTGACGGCTGTGGGACAGACCGTCTCCCATACTGGGATGAGAAGCGCATGCGCTGGTCTACTCCGGAGTATCGATGCCCTGTCTCGATAGTCCTGCGACCAGGGACCTGAATAAGGATGTGCTTATAGATTACCCAGCCCCCACTAGTGTGACTGCCATCACAACGCTGGTAATCAAGCAAAGATCCTAAGGGCTCCACTAATGCGTATAAGTGATATACTGAAATAAACACAAGTACACATTGAAGTAGAAACAAACCAAGTAGCATACTACTATTTTGAGCAAGATTGTATATACAAGGTGAATATCCCAAGCATCCATTAAGTAATATACAAACTAGTATGATACAGTAATGGCCTCTAGGGCATATACACTAACAATACTACAGCAGCTGGCCCTAGTGCAAGTGGATGATTGTTAGTTGTATTTATGCACTAGAGGCCAGTATTGTTCAGATGATGTATATTATATTGGATGCTTGGACATATATAGAGATGACTTTCTTGCTCGATATGATAGTATGCTATCTGGTTGCTCTTTATCTTAACATGTACACTTGTCTCTTTAAACTGTCTTATAGTTACATGTTGGTAAAGCCCTTCGGATGTGTACTTGACTACCTGGACTGTGATGCAGATCATACTAGTGGGGACATGGTAGTGCATAGGTACATCCTTCAAGGTCCCTAGTCGTGGGTATATCGAGACGGGGCATCGATATACCAGTGTAGACTAGCGTGTACGCTTCTCGACCCATGAGATGGGCGATGGATGATCCCATATCCATTGGTGTTTGACATCAGAGATGGTATACGGGTGCTCAGTGGAGACTGGGTACACTGGACGGACTCGCCGAGAACTCCCAGATGGTATTATACCTCACGTCAGATGGCAGTTCTCAGGTGACACTTGTACAGGTTAGTCTGTAGACCCGAGATCGTCATAGAGTCTTGTGTGATTCCCACTGTGCTTTGATCTCCACCTTACCACGTCCATGAGGGCGTGCAAAACGGTGGTCTTTGGGTACAATCCCGAGTCATATGGAGGCAATGAGCGATAGGAGGGGTTTCGTCTCTCCCGGTATTGGGGGTTGATGTTGCGCTGTGCTCGATTGGCCGTAACAGGGAAGTCCCTGGCCAGGGCTGATCAGAGATTTGCTGGTAAGTGTTACCAGTAGTTTCTCGACCCGTTATGAGCCTCATATCGGCACGACTTATCGGTTATTGGGGTCTGACGTTTACCACCCCTAGACTTGATATGCGACATATCAGATGAACAGACCGGACTGTACGGTATGTGTTACTGGTTGGATTCACAGGAGTGTGAGCGGGCTAGCTCGTCGATCTTCTGATCGCTCAATACCCGGATGGCCGTTACGTTTAGCAGACCGCTTGCGGCTTGTGGGTGCTTGATATGATCATCATCTGCTGCCGGCGTATTGATGAGTCTTTAGAGTCCTACACAGGGGTTTCCTGGCTCAAGCGAAATGAAATAGGAGCGCATATGAGATATATGCAGGACCGAGAATAATGCGTGTTTGTGATACCGTATTCCATTCTCGCGATGAATGTTTCGATTGGTTGTATGCGATATAACCTAGTTATCGAATCAATGATTCGATAAATCGATACATTGTATACTAGTCGGTTATGTGCGACATGACCGGATCATTGAATCAAGTGTTGATTTAATGATTTAATGTATAATTATATATTTGATATATTACTTTGCATTAACTAGTATTGGTTCACTTTAAAGGGATTTTCTCACTTGTATAGCACATTGTATATGTGATATATTTTGTGTGCACTTGATTATATCATGTTTGATGATACATTCTCACTTGGATTTGTGTAAAGACTTAAACCATGTTTAGTGAATGGTTAGGGTTTCTTATATTCACTTAATTATTTATCTTTTCCTTTTTGATAAAAAGATATAAGAAAACAAAATGGTTTCTTTTTATCATGAAGCTTGTTGAAGCTTCATGAAGCTTTGACCAAGTGACCATTTTGTCTTCATGCTTAACCCTAACCATTCCCACTTACCATGGTCTATTGCCTACACTTGACCTTAATTAGGATATGATAAGTATTGATTTCTTTTCTATTATGAAATACTTTTATCATATTCTATCTTCATCTTCTCCTTCTTCTTCAAGAAAGAAAACTAGACTCCATCAATGGCATCTTGAGTTCTAAAGTGAGAAATCCAATTCTAAAGCGAGCCCACCTCCTATTTCTTCATCCTCTACCTCTTGCCAAGTGGTTTTGGGTGTTTTCTTCACAAGTTTCACAACTAGGTGAAGTCGGAGCTTGATCCAGTGTAGCCTCGACGTAGATCATCTTCGGCATCGAAGCCGACGACTAGTCCGCTCATTTCTCCGATGAAGCCGATGAGAGAGTTCGGGATTCGAGATGGACAGCGAGGGAACAACTACATGGAGCTAAGGGAGTGGATAACCAGATCAAAAAAGGTTGTAGCTTTCTTCTTTCAGTTAAGTTGTTAACTAGTTTATTGTTTCGTCTAAAATTCTAGTTAACGATCCGTATTAGGGTTTCTCGGCACTCGTAAAATTTGAAATTGCCATGGTTGATGCCTTGTGAGACTTCATTAGCATTCCTAGGAACCCTACACGTGGTAAGATGGAAATCAAAGCACAGTGGGAATCACACAAGTCTCTATGACGATCTCGGGTCGACAGACTAAACTGTACCAGTGTCACCAGAGAACTGCCATCTGACGTGAGGTATATACCATCTGGGAGTTCTCAACGAGTCCGTCCAGTGTACCTAGTCTCCACTGAGCACCCGTATATTATCTCTGGTGTCAAACACCAATGGATATTGGACCATCCATCGCCCATCTGCATGGGTCAAGAAGCTATACTCTAGTCTACTCTGGTAGATCGATGCCCCGTCTTGATACACCCACGACTAGGAACTTTAAAGGATGTACTTACTGACTACCTTTGTCCTACTAGTATGATCCGCATCATAATCCAGGTAGTCATGTGCACATCCTAAAGGCATTATCAACACATAACAGAGAGACAATTAGTGTACATGTTAAGATAAAGTGCAACCAGATAGCATACTATCATGTTGAGCAAGAAAGTCCTCCCTATATATATTCAAGCATCCACTAAAATATACATCTCATGTACAGTAATGGCCTCTAGGGCATACATATAACTAACAGTTTGACTTCATCAGAATAACAGATGGACTTGGTAAGAAGGTAGTATGGAGTGATGTCCTAGTATTTGGATGACTTGCTCTTTATAGGAAGTGATCATCCTATACTACAATCGGTTATACCGTGGTTGTCACAAGATGTTTCTCCACATAAGATCTGGATAAAATATCAGGGATCCTGGTCACTAGATCTATTGTTTTAGATCTAGATTTGGGAAGTGTCCTAATTCGGGTACTTTGACACTATTCTAAAAATGTTTTAGAATGGACGACTCCTAGCGTGGTGGTGTACCCGCAGGTGATGGATTCACCCTCTCTAAAGAGATGTCTTCTAGACTAATGAGGGGATGGATTTGCCTGATTGGCATATCTCTTTCTTCGGCAATTGAATCAATCATGTGATGTCAAGTACCACACCAGATATTGCTTTTGCATTAGCTGCAATAAGCGTATATATTAATCCAATCCTGGAGAAATATTGGGAAGCAGTTATGAACATAAGTGGATGTTCTTGGTATATGGTGACAAAAACCTTATTCAGGAGGCGGTTATCATTTTAGTCTTCCTAGGTGACCTGGATGATAGAGTGGCTGTCAGAGTTATAGTTTTTACTCTTTTGAGAAGCAGTATGTTGGAAAGGTGGTCCAAGCGGATACTGAGGAAGGCATGACACTGGATACTGATTAAATTCAGTGGAAGATACAGTCTAAGAAGTTTATTGGATTTCGAGTTCATTTGAGAACTGGGTCCCATCAGATATCCAGACAAATTCTAAGACAGGCGTCGCTCATTTCAGGAGATAGTCTTTCTCCGCAAAGTTGAGATATAGAGAGATAAAGATAGAAACATTAGAGCAGGTCCACTCACTGAGGCTATTTTTCAAACGTAATAGTTTCGCAAACGGGCTTTGCGAGACTGATTAGTAGAGAAGTTGGGTGTTCGGTATCACACGGGCTGTGAGTATGCGACACAGCAATAATTAGCCTTAAGTGCAAGTGGGAGATTGTTGGCTATGCCATCAAGTCAATTATTGTAATCGCAATCATGTGATTGTGATGATTGAGGGATGACCTATACGGGTAGAATAGTCTTACTCGAGATGATAGTATGCTATCAGGTTTGTATTTGTCATCATGTACATGCATTATGTGGTATTACAGATCACTATTACATGTTGATAGAGCCCATAGAATTCTTGCTTGACTACCAGCATTATGATGGAGATCATATACGTAAGAGCTGGGTGGTCTATAAGCACATCCTTAAATGTCCTTAGTCGAGGGAGTATCGAGACTGGGCATCGATACTCCGGAGTAGACTAGTGTATACTTATTGAGACCGCGACGAAGGGCGGTGGCCGGTCTCACAAGCCATGGTGTCAGTCAGTCACTTAAGATAGTATACAGATGCTCATTGGGTTATGAGTATACTGGACGGACTCGCCGGGAACATGCTAGTTGGTATTATACCTATTGTCAGATAGCAGTTCTTAGGTGACCTGTGTACAGGTTAGTCTGTCGACATGAGATCGTCATTTTTCCCGTGTGAGTTCCCACCGTGCTTTGATTACTACCTTACTACGGCTCAAAGGAGTCGTGCAAACAGGTTTTAGTTAGGTACAGTCCCGAGCCACATGTAGGCAATGAGCGGATCGTCGGAGATTCTTCTCTCCCAGTATTGGGGGTTGATGTCGCGAAGTGAACGGATGTCCATCACAAGAAATCCTTGGCCAAGGTAGACGAGAATTACTGATTTGGATCAGTAGTTTCTCAGTTGGTGGTGGGGTTCATACTGACATGAAATATCGTGTTATTATGGGTCTGACTTTATCCACCCTCTAGAATCGTTATGCGATTCTCTTAGATGAATAGACCGGACTGTACGGAGTTTGTCGTGGACATGCTCAGTATGGGTTTGGATGAGTTTGCTCATCGGCTTTCCTTTCGCTCAATACCTGGGTAGCCGTTACGTACAACTAGTGCCGCTGACGTGCTTTTGGTTTACCCGCTGCCAGTGTATTGACGAGTCTTTAGAGTCCCACACAAAGGGTTTCGCTGGTTCTGGCGAATCGATGTAGTAGCCGTATTGCATACGTGTAGGATTCCGATCGATTGATTGTACTATGTTCCAGGACTTTCGATCGGACAGTTAATAATACTAGCCGGCTCGGGTTTGAGCCGGATTATTAAATCAGGTATTGATTTAATAATTTACGTATATGTATTTCGAGATGTATATTCTTGTATTAAGTTCTTTATGTTATTCTATCTGTTCGGTTATACATATTTCGATACGAATACATGTATGTATATACAGTAGAATATAATCCGTATTTATACGGAAAACATTCTAGAAGGTGGACACCTCATTTTGGATTTGACCTTTTATTTCAAATGGATAATGAGGTGGATAATTGAGAGAGGGGAGTATGGTGAGAACCATTCTTGCATAGTGTGCACAAATGAATTATTAATTCATTTGTGCAAACTATTCAATCATGGGTTGAATATTAAAATGGAAAATGTGTTTTATAAAACAATGCTTCATTTCTTTTTCCTTAGTTTTCTAGTATAAGTTTATGGTTGGATTCTAGCGGGTTCGTTAGCGGCAAGTTTTTTAAATGCCAGTTTTTGTTCCCCACCGGCCACAGCAGATGGCCAGGGTGCTGATGTAACCTAATAGTAATGGTGTATGTGTCCTAGTAGACAATGCCATATAAGATGAGGAAAAAGAACGTGTATGTAAAAACGCAAAAAGAGAATAATACGAGCATAGCAAAAAAAGTAAAGAAAGTAAACGCAATAGTATAAAATACATAACTGCATATGAGCCATACGGTTATAGTTTTAAAATAGTACGAATCGTTGCATTTAGAAAAATAGGGGCTACGGTGTTTTGAGAAAAAGATACCATTTAAAAATCCGTAGCGTCCCTTGGGGTTATCCTTTAAAAATGCATAACGATTCATTAGTTTTGAAAGTAGGTATATCTCTAATTATATTGTAATATCTACTTAATTTATTGGAAGACTAAAATTTTTCGAGTCGAAAGTGATTAGAAGACTATAACATTTTCAATTTGATACATCCATCTGTCGGCGATCCAGCCTGATAATATCACGTACAGTATAGTCCATCATACGACATTTTCGAGTCAAGGGTTCGGATCAATCATCATATATATCATATCTCGTACAGTATAATCCATCGTACGGCATCCTCGAATCAAGAGTGCGAGTCAATCATCATATATATCATATATCGTACGGTATAACCTGTCGTACGATATCTTAATCAAAGGTACAAATCTATGTTGATGTACATTCTATTATCTCATTTAGTCTCATGCCGTCGCATGTTATAATTATATGTCGCCCAATGTCCTTATAATATATTATATCATATTATGACGTTCAGTCTCATATCACATAACATAGCCTCGTGACATCATGTCCGATCATATCGACCCAAATCATTCTAACAAGTCGCATCCTCATCTCGTAGTGTTATATCGAAGTTATCCTCAAGTTACATATATATATATATATATACATACTTATACATATACATATATATACATATATCTGTGGGTGTAGCAACGTATATACCAAAGGCTTAACGCTAAGAGAATAAGAAGTAAGGGTATTTCTTCTTAAGTGTATGTCTACTCTAGCCTATAATCTCCTAGAACCCTATTAACTAAGTATACCCATCTAATATCTACCTATATAGCTATATACCTAGTATCCTAATACTGCGGTTGCGGGGGTGCTATATGCCATCCACCCGACTTCCCCCGTAGATCTACATCTACTCACCTACTATCCCCGCTCTAGCCGAAGTAGATGAATGCCTTGCTCTCCTTCGTCGTCCGGGAAGTCCATATGAAGGTACCTACAATTAATATCGTATCGTAAACAAGAATCAAATCCGAAAACCGACACGGTAAGAGAAACGTACATAGGTTTGAACCTATGTTCCACGCATGCAAGAATCACTAACAATTCCCGACGTTGACGTACAAACGTCAAACGACTGAGTCAAAACTCAAATACCAAAACTCAAGTTAACAAAAGTCGCAAAACGAAATCAACTTAGTAAAACACTTACAGATTTTTCCCTAGGTGAAATTAGGACATTTTTCATATTGGATAGGCCTATATACCAGATAATAAAGCTATGGACCAAACCTGGGACCCACACCCCTAGGTCAGGCTGCAATTTGTGGCCAGAAAGGTTATTTTGCCGGCCAGAGAAGGGAGATGGGGCCTCGGGTTTCTAAGGTATGCTCCTAATAGCCTGCATATCTCTCTGTGTTTGCAAAATATTTTTCAGAGTCCCTGAGTTATAGCAGATCCTAATTGATTATCACATTTTAACAAAAACCCGATATCGAAAAATTCTAAGTTCATGTTTAGGACCTATAAACTCATGTTTGGTCCAGAATTCTATCACTAGAAGGTTTGTGGTCACTAACTAAGTCTCAAATACACTTCCACAATTCAAAACGTACACTAAATATCATTCTAGAATTTTCCAAGATCACTAAACCTACACTTGTTTAGCTCTAAACTACTATAGGAGTTTAGGAAACTTAAATACTTAACTAAAAGTGAGGGAATTACCTTCCAAGAGCAACTCAAGAAAGTTCTAAGATGACCAAAGTGCTCAAAGTCCCAAATTGATCCCACCATGGTGTTTTTAGTGATGTGAGGAATATTATTTGTGAAGGGAACATGGGATTTTGTTGAATATTTAGGAGGGTTGTATGGTGGTAGTGAGGTGGTGGAGAAGGATGAAGGAGAAGGAGATGAAGAAATGGGAGGTGAAGAAATGAAGGAGAGATGAAGAAAACAAAGGAGGGTGTGTAGAACTTTCTCAACTCCTCTCTCTCTTTCTCTCAACCATGCTCTTGTCCCCACCCTCTTTTATTTATTCTTTTCTTTTTCTTTCTCAAGTTAAAACAAAGCAAAATTTAAAAGCAATTAAAATGAAGCCACGGTTATAAATATGGACAAGTGTTACAATATGATATGTTGCATGTCAAGATACATAAATAAGATTAATACATGATTAGTAAAATATTAATCAAGTTTAGCATTAAACTTGTATGTAAATAATTGTATAATAATTTATAAAATGTCCAAATCAAATAAATGCTTTTATAGTTAATAATTCATATTAACATTGCAATTATTTTCCAAACTATATGCATATAATCATACCATTCCATAAAAAAACAAATTTCTATAATTTTATAATATTCATAAAATTTATTGTTTTATTATTTAAATTCTGAAAATAATATTTTATATTTTTGAAATGTTACACCGGTTTTCTGACTAAACCGGGATATTGAATTAATTGTTAATTTAATGACAAGTTTAATTATATGATATTATGTGATAATACATATAATTAGCCTAATATCATTTTTACTCTCTCTCTCTCTCTCTTTATTTTAATGTTCCATGTGATGTGAACATTTTCATTTATAATGGCTAATATCCTTTTAAACTTGATATATCTTTTTTTTTCTTTTTATCGTTTTCTTTTTCTCATTTGTGCATGCCTAAGGGTGATGTGTAACCATTTCACACACTTTAGAACATGCGTTAGCATGATAAGAGGGAGGTGGCACGGCTTAGGTTATGGTAGCATGTTGAGATTAACTATAACCTTACCCATCTCTCTATGTCCTTCATTCTAACAAAAAAAACTCTTAAAAAAAAGAAAATGGAGAAAAGAAATAAGAGATAATAGAGTGAAACCTCTCTTGATCTACATCTCCAAGGGACATCTTCTTACTATTTAGCAATTAGTAAGGAAGGAGGAGTATCTCGGGTCGCCATTCATTGCCGTGGATCATCTTCGACGGAAAGGGCCAACAACGAGACTTCAACCGGTGAACTCTAGGAGACCAAGGTAGGAGTCCAAATCAAAGGAGCCACCTTACAACACAAATTAGAACTTTAAAGAAGAAGCATCAAAGGTTGTATGCTTTTTCTCTCTTAGCTCATAGGTTTTTGTTTTTGCAAGTTAATAGTTTTAGGTTGATCACTAGGAAAGCATGTCATGCTAGCTAATTTTTGTTTGATTTTACCATTCTGCATCGTGGTTCTTGCTCTTGCTCAGTGCATGAAATCCTCACAACACACATACACACACACACACACACACACACATAAATAAATGTTGCATGTGTTTTGTGTCCACGCTATTCCAGCCCCCGCTCTGCCATTAGTAAAGTAACAGTGCATGACGGGGCCCCGTAGCGAATGCGGGTGGCATATACGTACATTCTATTTTCGTTCTTTTTATGGTGTGATAAGGTTAATTGAAGGGCCCACATTAATCTCACTTATTGTAAAGTAATAAACCTAAAATCTGTCATCATTAGAACAATTGCAAAACCACTCGGTTTTCTTCAAAAACAACTTTTAAAAGCTAGCTTAAACCACTCATTTTGAAAAGATATTCAGTTCCATCGACTATATCAAGTTCATTATGTTAACTGTTTTCACCAAAACCAGTCGTAGCCCTCCGTCATTTCAGATATGTATCTACTAGTATTCATGCTATGTGTTTTGACCTTCGCCAAGACATAGTTTTTGGTAGTTAGTGGGTGCTTTTTTGTAGCATAGATAGATGCATTAATCTAGGACAGGCGTACAACTGTTTTGACCTTCGTCAAAGGCTTGTACGAATGGGTCTAGATTAATGTGGACAATGACGGGTTGAACTTGACTTGAGACTTATAATGTTTTGACCTTCGTCAAGGTTATAAGCTCTCCGGGAAAAAACCACATCGTGAGTTTTAAACCAACAGGAAACTTGCTAGTGTTGCACACCTTCTGGAGTGTAGTAGTTGTAAGGCTACGCCAGTGTAACACCTTAGGTTGTGATTAGTGGCTAATTATAATTTAATATGTGGTTTTTAATAAAAAGTTTACCAAATTAATTTTCAAATATTTTATCCTATTTAATGAATATTTTATTTGATTTTTCCTAGGCTTGCACACACATGTGCATGTAAACTAGGGTTTAATTTGGGGTTAAACCATGATTAGTAACAATGGTGAACTAACCATTTTTTTCCTTAAGCTAATTTTAAATTGAATTAAGTTATTTGGTTCTAGGTTTTAATTTAGTATGGTTGTTTTTATTTTTTTTTTTAAAATGGAAATGATTGAATTTTGTTGACTTGGTGAGAGAAAGAGAGAGAGAGAATGGGCATCATGGCCTTGCCCATGCCCTCATTTAATGAGAGAGAGAGAGGGGTTGACTATTCTCAGCTCTCACTCTTTCCTCTTTTGTTAACTCTTTTCTCACTTCTCTCTCTCACTCCCCCCCACACCAGCAGCAGTGGAAGCAGCAGCAGAAGATCCAACAGCAGCAACAAACAACAACAACAACAACAAGAGGCAGCAGCAGCAACACAAGTAGCAACTACATCAGCATCAGCACCATCTCGCAGCAGTAGCTGTAGCAGGCAGCAGTAAGAGCCCCAGCAACTGCAGCAGCTCTTCTTCCAATTCTTCTCCTTCTTCTTATGCCTAGGGTCAAGTGAGGTATACTTCTTAGGCTTAACTTCCTAGCTTGCTAAGTTTATGTTGTTATTTAGCTTCGATTAGTGTTAAATGTGCGTTTTAGTGCTAAAATAGTAATTAGTGTGGACTTTTGGTTAAGTGATGTTAGTGATGGTTAGACTAACTTAATTAAGTGTTATTAGGGCCACTTAAACCTAGTTAAACCCCAGATTTCATGAAAATACCATAGGGTTTCAATTAGTGCTAAAATTAACGTTTTAAAGCAAAACTTGGCCTTTCTATGATCTGCTGTTGACCCGGCTCTTTCAGAGAAAATCTGAGTTAACTGTAGCCTACTTTTTAGACCCTGATCACACCACCAGAAGACGAGACCCCATACCCAAGTGTTGGTCGCCGGTTTATTCTTTCTGGCCCCAATTTGCGGCCAGATGAGGGAGTTTTTGGGTTGAGTTTGCAAGGGTAGGAGTCTGCTATATTTTTAGGGCAGTGGTATGTGCAATTTTGTAAGATTTCACCTGTATGAGAATCTGGAACGATATATCGTTTTTCGTGTACGTTTTGTTTGCGCGATACGCGTGATACGTGAGTGGGTTCTGTGATCCAGCGTTTCGCGACGTGTCGGGATAGTTTTAGACGCGTATACTCACGATATAGCGTATCGGACAAACGCGCGTTTAGTTCGCGATGCGAGTTTCTCGTTGATTTCGATATCGCGTTTTGCGAGATATTTGCTTATGTGGATTTTCTTGTGTGAATTTTAGGTTCGCAGGCGGGTACGTCGAACGCAGGAAAGAAGGGGAAGCAAGTGGTTGGCTACGTTTAGCACGAGACCATGTGAGTAGATTTAACATCTACGGGGAAATCGCCCGTATGGCATTTAGCGTCAGGGCGTGATAGGATATTTAGTCATAGATGTTTATGTGTATTATTGTAGCATACCTCCCTTGTTGCATATAGAAATGTTAGATATAGAACACTGCACTGTCACTAACGATTCAAGCCGCACGAGCACTATTTGTATGTTACACTCACACCGTTAGTGATTGCCATGACACTTGCACTATAGAATTGCTACGAATTATATATCACTACTTGCGCACATGTACACCGCATATTCATATTAGTGCATACCTTCATTGTTATATCGCTACTTGCGCACATGTACACCGTATATTCATAATAGTGCATACCTTCATTGATATATCACTACTTGCACGCATGTACACCGTATATTCACATTAGTGCAAACCTTCATTTATATATCACTACTTGCGCACATGTACACCGTATATTCACATTAGTGCATACCTTCATTGATATATCACCACCTGCGCACATGCAGCCTTTATATTCACATTAGTGCATACGTACCTTGATATATTTATACTTGTGCACATATACATCGTATATCCATATTAGTGCACATGTATATTGTTACACTCACATTGCGTATTTATCCACTTGCACATCCATACCTATATACATACATATGTTACATACATGGGTGATATTGACATGATTTAAAACTAAGGGACCGCACGAGACATTTCAAAACTGGATCCTATTTAAAAGAGCGGTTTTCCCTTTCTTTTACTCTTAGTGTCGTACGACACATTTCATGGATTTACGCATTGAGTTTGGATTTATGTGATTTCTGGATTTGGGAACCGGGGTATTATTTTAAGAAAATACGCACTGTTTTAAAAACCCGGTTTCTCTTGATATGATAATTCAGTGCGTCCACCATGCGTTTTCTCGGTTCTGAGACGTGTGACATGTGTACCCGAATCGAGGAGCTGGATGAGGACGATTGTGGATACATGGTGAACCCGGTATGGTACCCAGGGGCAAGAATGGATCGCTGTGCAGTAGACGGTGAGACTGGCAGAGGGACCACTACCTACCGGTGATTGGTTAGATCTGGCGGTTATTCGGAGGATACTGACCAGAGTCGAAAGATGGATACGGGACAACACGTACTGCCGGGGCCGAGGGCCGATTCCGCAGACGGAGCCCGATACATGAGGATTTGCGTGTCGATACTTGACACGATGATTTTGTGACATTTTCGAGTGCCGATGCTAGGCATTCCCGATTTTATGAGCTGTACAGGATTTGAGGGTCGATCAGAGTGACGGCGCCTGAGTTTTATTGGGATTTGGGTGCATTGATAGACACCGGTTATTCTTCCACGTTGACATTCCGTGTATATGATATTTATTCTCATGTTCAGCATTCATTATTTTGCATCTCATCCTATAGCTATAGTACCTGATAGAGTACTTTTGCATGATTATTGCATACCTTGCTCACCCTATATAGATGTTATTAGATTGCATTTGCTATGCACAATTATTGCATACCCTGCTTATCATATAGAGATGTTATTAGATCGCACTAGTTGCATGCTTATTGTTCATATAGCTCATCATATAGATGTTACCTGTTGGCATAGGTTAGAGTATCGCAGCACGTGCATACTTGCGATTACCTTTATATGTTATCTAGTATTCACGAGTTGGAAACTCACCCCCGTTGTGCCATAGTGTTTGCAGTTTGCCCCTCAGCTTAGTCGCGGCAGGCTGCTTTCTTGCATCTTTTGATATAGATACTACTGCAGTTGGCGTCATAGCCCTTTTGCTGACAGGTGCGTTTTTGCGGTATCTATTTTTTTGTCCAGTCGTATACACTGTTTTATCTAGTAATCTCCATATACTTTCATGTATTGACTTAGAGACCAGTTGTGAGGACGATGTATATTATTTTGTACTCTGGTGTCGAGCTCGTTGTGAGCCAACTTTATTTATGCAGCATTATCGTTCATGATATTTGTTTTCACTTATACTGCTCATCTCTTCGCTACGGCGTCGTATATTTTTATTGTGGTGATTGTTTACGCCGTTGGGTGTGATTCTCCCATTTGGGATGCTTTATTCATTCTATATGTCACTTTTACTTATATCTTGTCTTGTACCCGATTTCGGGGCTAGTTTTTACAAAGGAAATGCTGCCAAATTTTTTAAGATAATAACTTGAATTTTAATGAATTTTACTAAATTACTTAAGGTTTTATAAACGTTTTAACAAATGTTTCTATTAAATGTTTTAAACACTCAATACTTTTAATGGTTTTAATTTCTGGGTTTCGGCTTACTTAGTCGCGTTACGCCTGTAGACGTTACGTGGTTAAGTGTCGGTCACGGGCCAAATTTTAGGTCGTGACAAAGTTGGTATCAAAGCGTAGGTTTTACCTTCGGAGTGTAGGATGACCCTAGTATGATGGAGTAGGTACCTGAAGCAGAGTGGCGTAGCGTGCATATGTTCCACGGCATACTCACGACACGGTACTCCGCCTAAGCGACCTTAGGACTTATTGATTGAAATTCCTCCATAATTGTATACATTCTTGTGATTCGATTTCCGTATCCTTATCGAATCCTACTTTCTTTTCAGCCATTATACCTCCAAAGACTACGAGGGCGCAGAGAGCGGCCGCGAGAGCCAAGATTCGAGTTGACTCGTCCGAGACGAGGACTGATCTGGGTAGTACACCCTTTGTACCAGAGCAGTCTGTTCCTCCTCCGAAAGACCAGATCGCTAGACTAGTGGAAGAGATGTAGGACTTGCGCCAGACGATGAGCTCATTGGTTGAGACCGTTAGATCGCAGCGACAGGAGGTTGTCACCCCTGTTACCCAGTTGTTCCTTGCGATCAGCATGCAGCATTCCGTCACCTATATAGCACCAGTAGATGCAACCCCAGTTTACGAGACACGTCTTTCAGAGACTTTGAGAGTTACGGAACAGTGGAGGAATCGTACTGGTGTACCAACCCAGAGACAGTGGCTTAGTCGTCACGACAGATTTCGTGACTATCGCGGGAGTAGCAGAGGCTTTGGACGAGGATAGTCGTTCAGCTCTCATCCCCAGGAGGGTCAGCAGTCAGCGCATAGATGTTTTCGATGCGGAAGCCTTCAACACTTCATCAGACATTGCTCCTTAGCACCACGTCAGGGTCATATTTTGAGACGTCATGGATGCGGAGGGTTCGCTCAGATGGGTCAGTCTAGCAGAGGAGGAGTTCGGCTTGTTGCGGGTAGAAGGCAGACACGAGAGTTTGCTTTTACTCATCGGGACACGAAGGCGTCTAATGCAGAGTTTTCAGGTATCCTTAATTCGTATATTCTTTTGATGTATTTGTTTGTTTTTCACACTTGTGCCGTGGATGGGACGAGAGTCGTGTTAGGTAGATCAGCCGTTTATTGTGTTAACTTCTATCAGCGATTCTTTTATTGCGCGACACGTAATTCAGTCGTGTGCCAATCGGATAGGAGATAGAGATTCTTCTGTCATTTAGATCCTTCTAGAGATGTTGGAATTGGCGTCCTCCTGGGCACAGACTGGTTAGCTACGTGCTAGGCGTTTGTGGACTACCGTAAGGAAACAGTCAGGTTTTGTTTTCCCCGGCAAGTCAGTTCTTGTTGTGCAGGTGGATAGTTGTGCCGCCTCTCACAGCTTGAATTCAGCCTTTTTCGCTAGTCGGCTTCTGAGGAGATGTCGTGGATTCTTGGCGTTCATTCATGATACCGTAGCCATAGTTGGTTTGTTGGACCGGTTTTCTTTTGTGCGAGAGTTTTCCAACGTTGTTCTAGATGAGCCGGCCAAGCTTAAGGAGCTTAAGGATCTGCTGCAGAGTTGTTTGTTGGGGGGAGTTTTGTGCATCAGAGTGTTTCGCATTAGGAAGCTCCTATTTCTGTTCGTCAAGGAGAAACACGACAGATTGAGGTTGTGTATTGATGGATCGTCAATTGAACCAGCTTACGGTGCGGATAGGTATCCTTTACCTCGCATTAACGATTTCATCGATCAGCTCCAGAGTGCGAGACATTTTCTAAGTTTGTTTAGGATCAGGTCATCATTGTTGCGGGTTCGGAGTGATGACATTCTAAAGATTGCCTTGTGCGTGCTACGGGCTTTGTGTGTATTGGTGTATCATTGGATTCACCAATGCCCTAGCAGCATTCGTAGATATGGTGAACCGGATTTCTTCAGGCCGTTCCTCGACCAGTTATTGTTGTGTTATTTACGACATTCTGGTCTATTTAATATGTCTTGAGGGACAAGAGTAGCACTTGAGGATTTGTTTTGCAGATACTGGGAGAGCCCCAGCGGTTTGCTAGATTCTCGGAGTGTTCCTTCAGGCTTGTTTATGTTGACTCCTAGGTCTTGTAGTTACGGGAGACAGTTTTGTATGGTTCCGAGGAAGATCGTGGCCGTACAGCTTAAGCCTAGACTTGTGAGCAGGACGGAGGTCCGCAGATTTTTGGGCTTAGCAGATTATTACCGCCGTTTCGTGCAGGATTGCTAGTGTAGTGCTGCACCGTTGACTGAATTGACCAGAGTGGAGGTTTCTTTTTTTTTGGACTGAGGCATGTGTGCGGAGTTTCGGCAGTTGAAGATTCGGTTAACAACTGCATCAGTTCTTTCTTTGCATTTTGGTTCGGGCGACTTTGTGGTTTAACTGTGATGTTTCATGAGTGGGGCTCGAGTGTGTACTGAGGTGACACTATGGAGTTATCGCTTTTGCTTCCCTACATTTGGAGGAAGTACGAGAAGGATATCCCACTCATGATCTGGCGATGGCCGCGGTGGTTTTGCGTTGGGTGTTTGGAGACACTACTTGTTCGAGGGTCGTGTCAGATTTTTACGGACCACCAGAGCTTAATATACATCTTCTCGCAGCGGATTTTTATTGTTATGATAGTCCTCTGCAGATTTACAGTTCTTGTGCGATCGTTGAGCACAGCTTAAGTTCGTCTCTACTGAGGACAGCTTGCTCATGTCCGTGCCCGACCACTTTTCTTTAATCGCTTTCGCGAGACACTGCCGCCGACGCTCGTTCGTCAGAGATACTTGAGCCTATTCGGCTGGGTAATGATTCGGAGTCCTTGATTTGTGACAAGGGTGTGCTAAGTTTAGGGACGCGTTTGTGTACCTGATATTATTGGGTAGAGAAGTGAAATCCTAGAGCAAGCACATCGGTCAACTCTCTTTACTCATTCAAGTTCCACCAATATTTAACGTGACTTGTGAAATAGTTACGGGTGGGCAGGGATGTAAGGAGAAGTCTCGGGTTTCGTTTCAAGATGTCTGTCTTGTTGTGTGCTTGGGTTGAGTAACTGAGACAGGCTGGAGAGTTGCAACCTTTAACCGTTCCGAAGTGGGAATGGGAGCAGGTCTCCATGAATTTCGTTATGATGTCTATCCAGGGTTAGTCAGGGTGTGACTCCATTCAGATGCTTGTCGTCCGGTTATACTCAGTTTTCTCAGTTGTTCTTTGTTAAGTTTGTGCGTACGTATTAATTGTTGTCGGCAGTTGGGGATCGTCACTCGCCATTGTTAGGGTTCTCCTTCGATAGATGTTATCAGGAGACACTCCAATTGGCAACCTTTAGGTTTAGGGGTTAGGTCGTGTCGATCACCAGTCTGTTTTTCTGACTCTGCATTGTAGGATTTTTGGACCCCAGCTAGTCTAGAGACTTCGGAGATGATCCAGTTGTTTTAGGTCAGAATGAGAATTGTCCATTTCGGACAGAGGTCATATGCCGATCGAGATGGTCGCAGATTCGAGTTCGCAATGGCTGATAATGTATTCCTACGTATTTTTCCGATAAATGACGTGTTGAGTTTTGGGAAGCTTATCCCAGTATTGTAGGTCTTTTTAAGATCCTTAAAGCGAGTTTGTTTCGTTGCCTTTAATTTGGCACTTTCGTCCAGATTATTGAGTATTCACCCCGTATTTTTTTTGTGTCGATACTTTGCAATTACCTTCATGACCTTTCTCACATGATTCAGCACCAGACCATTTAGCTCGAGCACGATCTTTCGTTCACCGAGCAACCAGTCGCGATATTGGACTGCCAGGTGAAGAAACTTCGATCGAAGGTCTTGCCATCAGTGAAGGTGCTTTGGCGCAGCCCAAATAGTGAAGAGATCACTTGGGAGGCCGAGGGCGAGATGCGGAAGAAATTCTCTCATCTCTTTGAAGGTACGCGTAGCAGTATATTTTTAAATTCGGGGACGAATTTCTTTAAGGGGGGAAGATTGTAACACCTTAGGATGTGATTAGTGGCTAATTATACTTTAATATGTGGTTTCTAATAAAAAGTTTACCAAATTGATTTTCAAATATTTTATCCTATTTAATGAATAATTTATTTGATTTTTTCTAGGCTTGCACACACATGTGCATGTAAACTAGGGTTTAATTTGGAGTTAAACCATGATTAGTAACCATAGTGAACAAACCGTTTAATTTCCTTAAGCTAATTTTAAATTGATATAAGTTATTTGGTTTTGGGTTTTAATTCAGTATGGTTGTTTTTCTTTTTCTTAAAAAAATGGTAATGATTGAATTTTGTTGACTTGGTGAGAGAGAGGGAGGGAGAGAGAGAATGGGCATCATGGCCTTGCCCATGCTCTTATTTAATGAGAGAGAGAGGGAGGGGTTGACTATTCTCGGCTCTCACTCTTTCCTCTTTTGTTAACTCTTTTCTCACTTCTCTCTCTCACTCCCACACACGCACACACACCAGCAGCAGAGGAAGCAGCAGCAGGAGCTCCAACAGCAGCAACAAACAACAACAACAACAACAACAAGAGGCAGCAGCAGCAACACAAGCAGCAACAGCATCAGCATCAGCAGCATCTGGCGGCAGCAGCAGCTTTAGCAGGCGGCAGCAGGAGCCCCAGCAACTGCAGCAGCTCTTCTTCCTCTTCTTCTCCTTCTCCTTGTGCCTAGGATCAAGTGAGGTATACTTCTTAGGCTTAACTTCCTAGCTTGCTAAGTTTATGTTGTTATTTAGCTTCGATTAGTGTTAAATGAGCGTTTTAGTGCTAAAATACTGATTAGTATGGACTTTTGGTTAAGTGATGTTAGTGATGGTTAGACTAACTTAGTTAAGTATTATTAGGGCCACTTAAACCTAGTTAAATCCCAGATTTCACTAAAATACCATAGGATTTCAATTAGTGCTAAAATTAACATTTTAAAGCAAAACTTGGCCTTTCTGTGATCTGCTGTTGACCCGGCTCTTTCAGAGAAAATCTGAGTTAACTGTAACCTACTTTTTAGACCCTGATCACACCACCAGAAGACGAGACCCCATACCTAAGTGTTGGTCGCCGGTTTATTCTTTATGGCTGCAATTTGCGGCTAGATGAGGGAGTTTTTAGGTTGAGTTTGCATGGGTAGGAGTCTGCTATATTTTTAGGGCCAGTGGTATGTGCAATTTTGTAAGATTTCACCTGTATGAGAATCTGGGACGTTATAATGTTTTTCTCTTACGTTTTGTTTGCGCGATACGCGTGATACGTGAGTGGGTTCTGTGATCTAGCATGTCGCGGCGTGTCGGGATAGTTTTAGACGCGTATACTCACGATCTAGCGTATCGGACACACGCGCATTTAGTTCGCGACGCGAGTTTCTCGTTGATTTTGATATCGCGTTTTGCGAGAAATTTGCATATGTGGATTTTCCATGTGTGAATTCTAGGTTCGCAGGCGGGTACGTCGGACGCAGCAAAGAAGGGGAAGCAAGTGGTTGGCTACGTTTAGCACGAGACCAGGTGAGTAGATTTAACATCTACGGGGAAACCGCCCGTATGGCGTTAAGCGTCAGGGCATGATAGGATATTTAGTCGTAGATGTTCATGTGTATTATTGTAGCATACGTCCCTTGTTTCATATAGAAATGGTAGATATAGAACACTGAACTGTCACTAGCGGTTCAAGCTGCACAAGCACTATTTGTATGTTATACTCACACCGTTAGTGAATGCCATGACACTTGCACTATAGGATTGCTACGAATTATATATCACTACTTGCGCACATGTACACCGTATATTCACATTAGCGCATACCTTCATTGATATATCACTACTTACGCACATGTACACCGTATATTCACATTAGTGCATACCTTCATTGATATATCACTACTTGTGCACATGTACACCGTATATTCACATTAGTGTATACCTTCATTGATATATCACTACTGGCGCACATGTACACCGTATATTCACATTAGTGCATACCTTCATTGATATATCACTACTTGCGCACATATACACCGTATATTCACATTAGTGCATACCTTCATTGATATATCACTACCTGCGCACATGCACCCTTTATATTCACATTAGTGCATACATATCTTGATATATCTATACTTGTGCACATATACATCGTATATCCATATTAGTGCACGTGTATATTGTTACACTCACATTGCGTATTTATCCATTTGCACATCCATACCTATATACATACATATGTTACATACATGGGTGATATTAACATGATTTAAAAATAAGGGATCGCATGAGACATTTCAAAACTGGATCCTTTTTAAAAGAGCGGTTTTCCCTTTCTTTTACTCTTAGTGTCATACGACACATTGCAAGGAATTACGCATTGAGTTTGGATTTATGTGATTTCTGGATTTGCGAACCGGGGTATTATTTTAAGAAAATACGCACTGTTTTAAAAACCCGGTTTTCCTTGATATGATATTTCAGTGCGTCCACCATGCGTTTTCTCGGTTCTGAGACGTGTGACATGTGAACCCGAATCGAGGAGCTGGACGAGGCCGATTGCGGGTACATGGTGGACCCGGTATGGTACCCCGGGGCGAGAACGGATTGCTGTGCAGTAGACGGTGAGCCAGGTGTTGGAGATAGTGCCCTCAGAGTCAATTATTAGGTCACAGGTACGTGATTGTAATGATTGAGGGAGGACCTATCCCGGTAGGACAGTCTTACTCGAGATGATAGTATGCTATCTGGTTTACCTTTATCATCGTGTACTGCTTTAGGTGACCTGACACGTCGCTATTACACGTTGATAGAGCCCCTAGGATTCTTGCTTGACCACCAGCAGTATGAGGGCGATCATATAAGTGGGAGCTGGGGTCTATAAGCTTATCCTTAAAAGGTCCCTAGTCGTGGGAGTTTCGAGACTGGGCATCGATACTCCATTAGTAGACTAGTGTATACAGTCGAGACCCCGACGAGGGGCGGTGGCCGGTCTCACAAGCCACTGGTGTCAGTTGGATCACCTAAGATGTATACAGGTGCTCATTGGGTTATGAGTACACCGGACAGGACTCGCCGGGAACATGCTAGTTGGTCATATACCAGACGTCAGATGGCAGTTCCCTGGTGACATGTGTGCAGGTTAGTTCATCGACCTGGGGATCGTCATTTGTCTCGTGTGAGTTCCCACTGTACTTTGATTACTACCCTACCACGGCTCAAAGGAGTCGTGCAAACAGGTTTTAGTTGGGTACAGTCCCGAGCCACATGGAGGCAGTGAGCGTATCCTCAGGGGTTCGTCTCTCCCGGTATTGGGGGTGAGGTCGTGCTGTGTCTAGGAGAGCCATTACACAAAGTCCTTGGCCAAGGCAAGGAGATTTACTGGTAGGTATTCCAGTAGTATCTCAGGGTGTTCTGGGCTACACTCCGACACGACTTGTACCGCTTTTGGGGGTCTGACTTTTACCAACCCCCTAGGCCCGCCATGCGATGCTCATAGACGAACGGACCGGACTGCACGGATATTGTCACTGACAGGCTCAGTTGGGTGTCGGGGTGAGCTTCCTCATCGACGTCCCATTTGGTCAGTACCTGGTAGCCCGTCACGTATTGGCTTATACCTCTGACGTGCTAGTGGTTAAATCCACAACCAAGGTGTTGACGAGTCTTTAGAGTCCCCCACATTCAGTTACTCAGCTTTCGGGCGAAAGGTTGTAGAGGCCGTATGGAGATATGGCAAGGTCCGATCAGATACGTGCGGTATTGCACGGATCAGGATCGGACAGTTTGTACTATAGGCCGTATGGTTATATGGCAGGGTTCGATCAGATACGTGCGGTATTGCACGGATCAGGATCGAACAGATATTACTAGCCGGTTTTGGTATAAGCCGGATCCTAGTATAGTACAGTGGAGATTTTGTCTCATTACATTTGTATTTAGGTCGGAATACAAATGCGGGTGTGTATGCACAGTATCGGGGTTTTCCTGTAATTTATTACGGGACCAGTTTTCTGGAGTTGCCAGTTTGCTTTCCGTTTCGGCCAATTTCCATTGTTCCGTTCATTGGCCGAAGATTGGTGGAGGAGGGCTTATTTGCATTGTTGCAAATAGGCATTTGTGGAGGGGGTCTTTGCATCTTTGTTTTATCATGATAGCCTCTCATTGACCTTGACTTCTAGCTTCATGATTGCTTGACTTTTAGTGATCATCATGGTTGTTGATGATGAGTTTGGTGATGATGGTTGGATGAGTGTTGGTTTTGCTTGTGATCATTGCTTGATATCATAACCATTCCTTTCTTTCTCTTTTTGATTATGGTTGTGGTTTTTGATCTTTTGGTTTTTATCATATCACTCCCTCACTCCATGCTCTTCTCCTCACCTCTTTGGCCGGCCACTTAGGATGGGGGCTGTCCAATATTGTGTGGGTGTATTTTTGGTTCACATCATGCTCCAAAATACCCACTAGCTCCTCCACATTGTTCTGGTTTTTCACCCCTCCACCAAATGGCATCTCCACTACCCCATAAGGAGACACAAGTTCTACTACATATTCTACAGCGAACCTTGGACACGTCGAGTAGCCGGCTTCGTGCCCGAGTTGCCTCGGCATTGAGGTGGGAGCCCGTAAACGAAGAAGGCGATGTGGTGCACTTCCGGCGACGAGGAGGAGACGGGACTTTTCCGCAGGAGATCGGGACCATGACGAGAAGACCGGAGGACTTGGATCGTCGGTATATCTCTATTCCCTTTCTTGTAGATAGCTAGGACTAGTTAATGGTTCGATCCGGGTATTAGTGCGCGGTGGTGCCGGTTTGCAAAGTCCGCAAAATTTAAGTTATTCACCGCTTCCGCATTCCGGCGTCGGATCGACGGCCGGGGCGCCGCCGTGCACTTACAGTGGTATCAGAGCCTCCCCATTAACTTAGTCTAGCTTTGTGTAATGTGTTTTTCTGTTCCGATCGATCGAAATGTCCGAAAACCCCAATACGCCCACATCAGTTTTCTGTTCAAATTTTTCTGTCTCCAAAAATTTTTCAGGTTGCATAAAAGTACTGTGCAAGAAATTCTAAGAACACTGTTCAAATTCGACGCACTAATCTTCTTACTTGACCGCGGAAGGGCGGCCAAAACCCACGTTTGGCCGCGCTTCTGCCGCAGTCTACAGGGATCAGTGGGTTGGGTTTTTACAGTGGGCTTCTGGGCTTAAATTAGGGGTTTTGGGATATTAAAATTGGGTCCAGGTTTTCTTTAACTGCTACAGTATTCTTTGTGGGCCCACTTGTTAAAGTTTGATCAATCGGATATTTTAAACACATTTTTCACAGTATTTACATTATATCTGCGACCGTGAATGTCACTCGATCGGTAAATCCGGTCTAACTGCTATAGCCCGGTTAGACGGATTTGCGAACGTGACTTTCACGTTGATGTTCTATGTATTTGCTGTGGTGTTGCGGATCGGTCGTGGGGGATAGCCTGGATGCAATGCTAGTACTGTGCTGTTGTATTATGTACATTTGATATTGCGGGGCGAGCGTCCGACATGTGGACTGCCGTCACTGCCTGATTGTATTATTATTTTGGGGCACGACCTGGTTGCGGTCGATGTACCCGGTGTATGTATATTTTACTTTCTGTACTAGGATTGCCCCGCGGAGGGGTGCACGGATAGCCGGGTTCTGGAGGGCAACAAGCCCGCATCTCATGGCATTGAGACGGAGGGGGCTTCACTCTAGGATTGGCGGGCTATTCGCCGCACTCGTAGGGGGTACAGGTTGACCCAGGAGGGGTGCCCAAGTTGCCGGATTCCGTGAAGTGCTGGGTGGTCCATTCACGGCGCTGAAGGGGGCTGCCTCGCTTCAGGTTTTGGCGGGTGACTTGCCGCGCCCGTAGGGGTCTAGGATTTCATTGCACAGGCTATCCACACGACCAGGGGAACGTCGGGTTTCAGCGGCTCTGTGAAACCCGGGGATCCCAGATATCTGTATTGTTTCTGTGATGCTGTTCATTTCCTGTGATGTTGCATTTTATTCACGCCTTGAGCGAAATATAATATATTGGTATATATATTAGTAGATGTTGTATATGTTTTGCATCCGCGCTAGTCCAGTCCCCGCTCTGTCGTTAGTAAGCTAACCTAACGGGTAATGACGGGACCCAGTGGCGAATGCGGATGGCATATACGTACATCAGTATATTTTCGTTCTTTGTGGTGTGATCAATTGATGGGACTGCATTGATTCGGATCAATGCAAGTTAAAAACAAACCTAATCTGATGTTGTTGGAACACTTTTCAAAAAGCTGTTATTGCAAGGACGTTTACTTTTGTTTTGCATCGTGGTATTCATTGGAATATCCTGCTCCTCAGTCGACGAGGCAAGGGCCGAGATCCCTTCACCGGGAGTGACCCCTTGGACAAAAGTTTGCGTCAGGGCAATGACTTCACTATAGCCGATTACTTTTGCTTTGCACCGTGGTATTCAGTTGAAATATCCTGCACCCCATTCTACGGGGAAAGAGCCGAGATCCCTTCACCGGGAGTGACCTCTTTAGCAACGGTTTTCGTCACTATATTTTCAAAAAGCTATCCGTTCCTTCGACGATATCAAGTTCATTACGTTAAAGGTTTTCGCCAGAAACCATTCGTAGCCCTCCGTCGTTTCATATGGGTAGTCAATAGTATTCAAGCTGTGTTTGTTGGCCTTAGTCAAGGCACAGTGTTTGGTAGCTATTGGGTATTCATATGCTGCATAGATAGATGCGTTGGTTTGGGATAGTCGTATAGCCTTGTTGGCCCTAGTCAAGGGCTTGTACGGGTGGATTCAAATTAACCTGGATAATGACGGGTAGAACTTGACATGTGACTTATGATTTGTTGGCCTTAGTCAAGGTCATAAGAGCATGGGGTAAAAATCACATCGGGAGTTTCAAAAGAACTGAAACTTGCCAGATATGCGCATACCTTCTGGAGTGTGGTAGCGTGAGCGGATTCCGTCACGTTGTCATGCGATGAGAGTTGGATCCCGATTCCCACTGATGAGTTGGTATACTCCTCGGGTAACCCCGACTAATTCTTCTTTCAGGTTTGGAGGAGAATTTGAGGTACAGTGGGAGGATTCCAGATTAGATAAATTGGTAACCATTCTGATCTAGGTTAGAGTGCACGCTGAGTGTTTCTTTTCTCTCTCTCTTTGGCAGCGACCATTGACCCGACCCTAAGACTTTGACTCAGTGACCAAGTTGACCGAACCTTCTTAAACACCGGCTTTTGGATTGTCAGAGTTGCAGACCTCATTGCCACTCCTACTTTTACCCTTTTTCTCCAGGACACCCCGTATTACTACGAACGTCCACTTCCATTGGACAAAACCATCGTATGGTTAGATACGAACTCGAAAGAATTTATTCGAGGATGGTTTCCGGTTCTGGAGAAAACGGATAGGATTATTCAGTTGTCTTTTCCTTTTACCCTCTCTCAGGTTACGAGTACTCCTTGGTTTAGGGGTAGTACACCTATTACGCAAATTGGATTGTCTTCTTCCAAACCTTAGGCTGGTGCCGACCGGTAGGGAATGAAGAAAACCAATTAGCATAACGATGGTGTGCAGAAGGTATTAAGTTCAGACAAAGCAAGGGATTAGTAAGAGGGCAAAGTAAATTGCAACAGATATTCACGACCAAACCAAATATTTCGTTACCACTCCCACATCACCTTTGTATTTCTCCAGGACACTCCGTATCACTACGAAGATCCACAGTTTATTTGGATACTCCATCGTATGGTTATATACGAACTCGAATGGAACTGGTTCCAGTTCGGGGATGGATTCTAGTTCAGGAGAAATAGGAATAAGGTTTATTCGGTTGTCTTTTATCTTCACCCTCTCTCATTGCGAGTGTTCCTAGGATTGGGACAGTACACCCATTATGCTTATTGGATAGTCTTCTTCCAAACCATAGGCTGGTGCCGAACGGTAGGGAAGGAAGAAAACCATTTGGCCTAAAAGGGTGTGCAGAAGGTAAAGACTAAAGACATATGAAGGGATTTGGAGAGGTGGCAAAGAATTATACGGTTACAATCGTGAATCTGGAAGAGGCATTACTAGGAATACCAGGATACCCCATCGAAACATTTCAATGTTTCAGTTTCACTGTGTACTGTTAATAGAAAACTGATTTCCCGATTAGATACTTACTCCAGGGTATGTATTTACCAGATACGATTCTCACATCTGTATGGTTTTACAGATGATGAGTGGGAGTAAGTTATTGGGAATTAGGTGATTATCCTCATTATATCGGGATTCGTTGTAATCGGTGATATTTGAGGAAATCACCTGGGCTGTTTGCCGGTTGGCAAATATTTGGTTTTGAATATCCGCAGTTATGCACCAATTTCAAATTGATATATCTGTACGTCTATTTTCATAGAGTGAGATGTACCTTTTTGAAATTATGTCTATGACATTTACCTATATCAGTGGATGGTTAGGTAAGGAGCATTGAACAGCGGTGTAATTCTTCTTAACCATAAGTACAGTTTTCAACCTACGACACGCAGTGAATGAGTTATCAGACTCAAAGGGACTTATACAGAGTATTGTATGTTGTCCAGGGTCCATCAGGACAGAGGGGTTGGTCCTCATACTACATTCAGTTTACTTATGACTTCTCTAGTTTTTAGACAAGTGTTTCGTGGAAACACAGGGTCCGAATTTGGAGAAGTTATTGGTATTTGAATAGAGTAGAGAACCAGGTATAGCAAGTATCGGGATTCTTCAAAGAGATCGAAGATGTAGATACTTGTGTATGGTATTCAGTTGATAGTAATGATAAAGAGATCTTGCTTCTCTTTCAGGTTACTCATAATTGGAAGTATTCCTAAGTTGAGTAACGCTGATCGGCCTCCTTCCATTTAGTTGACATGCGCTGGGGACAGCTGCATGATTTGAATCTGGTTCAATTAAATCAGTGCCTCTGTTTCTATATTGGATATAGAACAGTTCATATCTTAACGATGTTAAGGTACGGGAAGTTGTCCGGTTTATGATTAAAACCAGACACTGGACAACTCAAGGCACGTTTCTGTAATGGCTGTTTGTGGGTTGACCCAGGCTATGACGAGGGTTGACTTTCTACCATCTGGATGAACAATAGCGATATTGTTCTAGACTCGCCACAGTTTTATTAAAAATTGATTTTTTCAGAAAACAGTAGTGGGAGTATGGTAGAACTGGAAGTGATTCCAGAACCACAAACGATTACTGAAGATTTGATAAGGAACCTAAAGATTCAATCTGGATTGACATTCCATTGGCCACTCCGCAGATAAGGTGGGTAACTTCAGGCACCCGAGAGGTACTACGGTAGCCTCAAGGACGGTGACAGGGAAGTTCTTGTTTACCCACAATTACCATTGCTGTTGTTCCAGGCTACGAGACCCGGCGGGAGGATGAGTATAGCGTCGTTCTAAACTAGTTTTAGAAGTGCACGTGTATATGACTCTGCCAGAGGGTTGTCGTAGTCAGTGGGAGCAGCGGAAGCATTGGTGGACAGGTAGCTTATGTCTATTTATAGACTAAAGCAGATATAGCGGAGATAGATCATCTATTTCTGACGTGACAGTCATGGGTTTGACTTCATCAGAATAGGGGATGGATCTGTTGAGAAGGTAGTAGGGTGTGATATCCTGGTATTTGGATGACATACACAGAGTAGGAAAAGAAACTCCTACACTACGATCAGTTATACTTTGGTCGTCACACAGTGGTTTCTCCACAAAGGAAATGGATTTTGTATCAGACATACTGGTTACTAGATCTATGGCTTTAGATCTAGATTTGGGTGGTTTCCTAATCAGGGTACTCAGACAGCATTCTAAGAGTATTTAGAATGGACGACTCCTGGCACGGTAGTGTACCTGCAGGTAATGGAGTCACCCTCTCTAAAGGTGTATTACAGACTAAAGGGGAGAGGGACGTGCATGATTGGCAGATCACTTGCTCAGGCAATTGAGTCAATCATGAGATGTCAAGTACCACACCAGATGTTATTCTTGCACTAGATGCAATAAGTTGACATTAATCCAATCCTGGAGAAACGGTCGGAAGCAGTTTTAGAACATAAGTGGATGTTCTAGGGATATGATAACGACAGCCTCATTCGGGAAACAGTTATCATTCCAGGCTTCCAAGGTGACATGGACGACAAGAAGGTTGTCAGAGTTATAGTTTTTCCTTCTGATGAGGGGCAGTATTTTGGGCAGGTGGTTCAAGGCAATACTGAGGGAGGCATGGCGCGCAGGATACTGATTAAGTTCAGTTGACGATACAGTCTAAGAAGTTTGGATTTGGTGTTCATTTATGAGCTATGTCCCATCAGACATCCAGACACATTCTAAGACAGGTATTGCTCTTTTCGGGAGATGGGTTTCTCCGCGAACTTGAGATATAGAGAGACATAGAAAGAAACAACTAAGTGGATCCACTCACTGAGGCTATTCCTCGAACGCAATAGTTCCGCAAACAAGCTTTGTGAGACTGACTAGTAGAGAAGTTGGATGTTCGGTATCACACGGGCTGTGAGTATGCGACATCGCAATAATTAGCCTTGAGTGCAAGTGGGAGATTGTTGGAGATAGTGCCCTCAGAGTCAATTATTAGGTCACAGGTACGTGATTGTAATGATTGTGGGAGGACCTATCCCGGTAGGACAGTCTTACTCGAGATGATAGTATGCTATCTGGTTTACCTTTATCATCGTGTACTGCTTTAGGTGACCTGACACGTCGCTATTACACGTTGATAGAGCCCCTAGGATTCTTGCTTGACCACCAGCAGTATGAGGGCGATCATATAAGTGGGAGCTGGGGTCTATAAGCTTATCCTTAAAAGGTCCCTAGTCGTGGGAGTTTCGAGACTGGGCATCGATACTCCATTAGTAGACTAGTGTATACAGTCGAGACCCCGACGAGGGGCGGTGGCCGGTCTCACAAGCCACTAGTGTCAGTTGGATCACCAAAGATGTATACAGGTGCTCATTGGGTTATGAGTACACCGGACAGGACTCGCCGGGAACATGCTAGTTGGTCATATACCAGACGTCAGATGGCAGTTCCCTGGTGACATGTGTGCAGGTTAGTTCATCGACCTGGGGATCGTCATTTGTCTCGTGTGAGTTCCCACTGTACTTTGATTACTACCCTACCACGGCTCAAAGGAGTCGTGCAAACAGGTTTTAGTTGGGTACAGTCCCGAGCCACATGGAGGCAGTGAGCGTATCCTCAGGGGTTCGTCTCTCCCGGTATTGGGGATGAGGTCGTGCTGTGTCTAGGAGAGCCATTACACAAAGTCCTTGGCCAAGGCAAGGAGATTTACTGGTAGGTATTCCAGTAGTATCTCAGGGTGTTCTGGGCTACACTCCGACACGACTTGTACCGCTTTTGGGGGTCTGACTTTTACCAACCCCCTAGGCCCGCCATGCGATGCTCATAGACGAACGGACCGGACTGCACGGATATTATCACTGACAGGCTCAGTTGGGTGTCGGGGTGAGCTTCCTCATCGACGTCCCATTTGGTCAGTACCTGGTAGCCCGTCACGTATTGGCTTATACCTCTGACGTGCTAGTGGTTAAATCCACAACCAAGGTGTTGACGAGTCTTTAGAGTCCCCCACATTCAGTTACTCAGCTTTCGGGCGAAAGGTTGTAGAGGCCGTATGGAGATATGGCAAGGTCCGATCAGATACGTGCGGTATTGCACGGATCAGGATCGGACAGTTTGTACTATAGCCCGTATGGTTATATGGCAGGGTTCGATCAGATACGTGCGGTATTGCACGGATCAGGATCGAACAGATATTACTAGCCGGTTTTGGTATAAGCCGGATCCTAGTATAGTACAGTGGAGATTTTGTCTCATTACATTTGTATTTAGGTCGGAATACAAATGCGGGTGTGTATGCACAGTATCGGGGTTTTCCTGTAATTTATTACGGGACCAGTTTTCTGGAGTTGCAAGTTTGCTTTCCGTTTCGGCCAATTTCCATTGTTCCGTTCATTGGCCGAAGATTGGTGGAGGAGGGCTTATTTGCATTGTTGCAAATAGGCATTTGTGGAGGGGGTCTTTGCATCTTTGTTTTATCATGATAGCCTCTCATTGACCTTGACTTCTAGCTTCATGATTGCTTGACTTTTAGTGATCATCATGGTTGTTGATGATGAGTTTAGTGATGATGGTTGGATGAGTGTTGGTTTTGCTTGTGATCATTGCTTGATATCATAACAATTCCTTTCTTTCTCTTTTTGATTATGGTTGTGGTTTTTGATCTTTTGGTTTTTATCATATCACTCCCTCACTCCATGCTCTTCTCCTCACCTCTTTGGCCGGCCACTTAGGATGGGGGCTGTCCAATATTGTGTGGGTGTATTTTTGGTTCACATCATGCTCCAAAATACCCACTAGCTCCTCCACATTGTTCTGGTTTTTCACCCCTCCACCAAATGGCATCTCCACTACCCCATAAGGAGACACAAGTTCTACTACATATTCTACAACGAACCTTGGGCACGTCGAGTAGCCGGCTTCGTGCCCGAGTTGCCTCGGCATTGAGGTGGGAGCCCGTAAACGAAGAAGGCGATGTGGTGCACTTCCGGCGACGAGGAGGAGACGGGACTTTTCCGCAGGAGATCGGGACCATGACGAGAAGACCGGAGGACTTGGATCGTCGGTATATCTCTATTCCCTTTCTTGTAGATAGCTAGGACTAGTTAATGGTTCGATCCGGGTATTAGTGCGCGGTGGTGCCGGTTTGCAAAGTCCGCAAAATTTAAGTTATTCACCGCTTCCGCATTCCGGCGTCGGATCGACGGCCGGGGCGCCGCCGTGCACTTACACCAGGCAGAGGGACCACTACCTACCGGTGATTGGTTAGATCTGGGGTTATCCGGAGGATACTGACCAGAGTCGATAAATGGATACGGGACGACACGTACTGCCGGGGTGGAGGGACGATTCCGCAGACGGAGCCCGATACATGAGGATTTGCGTGTCGATGCTTGACACAATGATTTTGTGATATTTTCGAGTGCCGGTGCTAGGCATTCCCGATTTTATGCGCTGTACAGGATTTGAGGGCCGATCAGAGTGACGGCGCCTGAGTTTTACTGGGATTTGGGTGCATTGATAGACAGCGGTTATTCTTTCACGTTGACATTCCATGTAGATAATATTTATTCCCATGCTCAGCATTCATTATTTTGCATCTCATCCTGTAGCTATAGTACCCGATAGAGTATTTTTGCATGATTATTGCATACCTTGCTCATCTTATATAGATGTTATTAGATTGCATTTGCTATGCACGATTATTGCATACCCTTCTTATCATATAGAGATGTTATTAGATCGCACTAGTTGCATGAAAATTGCTCATATAGCTCATCATATAGATGTTACATGTTGGCATAGGTTAGAGTATCGCAGCATGTGCATACTCACGATTACCTTTATATGTTATCTACTATTCACGAGTTGCCAACTCACCGCTTTGTTCCACAGTGTTTGCAGGTTGCCCCTCAGCTTAGTCGTGGCAGGCTGCTTTCTTGCATCTTTTGATACAGATACCACTGCAGTTTGCGAGTTAGCCTTTTTACTGATACGTGGATTTTTGCGGTATCTGTTTTTTTGTCTAGTTGTATACACTGTTGTATCTAGTACTCTCCATCTACTTTCATGTATTGACTTAGAGACCAGTTGTGAGGACGATGTATATTATTTTGTAGTCTGGTATCGAGCTCGTTGTGAGCCGACTTTATTTATGCAGCTTTATTGTTCACGATATTTGTTTTCACTTATACTGCTCATTTCTTCGCTACGATGTCATATATTTTTATTGTGGTGATTGTTTCCACCGTTGGGCGTGATTCTCTCGTTTGGGATGCTTTATTCATTCTATATGTCACTTTTACTTATATCTTGTCTTGTACCCGATTTCGGGGCTAATTTTTTACAAAGGAAATGCTGCAAAAAATTTAAGATAATAACTTGAACTTTAAAGAATTTTACTAAATTACTTAAGGTTTTATAAACGTTTTAACAAATGTTTCTACTAAATGTTTTAAACACTCAATACTTTTAATGGTTTTTGATTTCTGGGTTTCAGCTTTCTTAGTCGCGTTATGCCTGTAGACGTTACGTAGTTAAGTGCCGGTCACGGGCCAAACTTTTGGGTCGTGACAGCCAGCGCCCCGGCCGTCAATCCGAGGCTAAACACGGAACGAAAACTTTAGAAAACCGGCGCTAATAGAACCCTAATCGACGAATCGTACCATTAACCCTATACTAGTTCAATGTAAAGAGTTTAGAGAGGTTATGCCGATCGATCTGTTAGTTATATGTATGCCCTAGAGTCCATTACTGTACATTGGATGTATATTGTAGTGGATGCTGGGACATATATAGGGAGGACTTTCTTGCTCGACATGATAGTATGCTATCTGGTTACACTTTACCTTAACGTGTATACTGAATGTCTCTCTGTTACATGTTGGTAAAGCCCTTAGGATGTGTACTTGACTATCTGGACTATGATGCGGATCATACTAGTGGGGACATGGTAGTCCATAAGTACATCCTTCAAAGTCCCTAGTCGTGGGTTGTATCGAGACGGGGCATCGATATACCAGAGTAGACTAGCGTGTACCTTCTCGACTCATACAGATGGGCGATGGATGATCCCATATCCATCGGTGTTTGACATCAGAGATGATATACGGTGTGCTCAGTAGAGACTGGGTACACTCGACGGACTCGCCGAGAACTCCCAGATGGTATTATACCTTACGTCAGATGGCAGTTCTCTGGTGACACAGGTACAGAGTAGTCTATTGACCCGAGATCGTCATAGAGTCTTGTGTGGTTCCCACTGTGCTTTGATTTCCACCTTACCACGTCCAAGAGGGCGTGCAAAACGGTGGTTTTTGGGTACAGTCCCGAATCACATGGAGGCAATGAGCGATAGGAGGGGATTCGTCTCTCCCGGTATAGGGAGTTGATGTTGCGCTGTATTCGATTGGCTATAACCGGAAATCCCTGGCCAGGGTTGCTGAGATTTACTGGTAAGTGTTACCAGTAGTTTCTCGAATTGTTATAGACCTCATATCGACACGACTTATCGAGCCATTGGGGTCTGACGTTTACCACCCCTAGGCGAGATATGCGACATATCAGACGACGAGACCGGACTGTACGGTAAGTGTTACTGGTTGGATTCACTGGAGTGTGAGCGGGCTTGCTCGTCGATCTTCTGATCGCTCAATACCCGGGTGGCCGTTACGTTTAGCAGACCGCTTGCGGCTTGTGGGTGCTTGATATGATCATCACCTGCTGCCGGCGTATTGACGAGTCTTTAGAGTCCTACACAGAGGTTTCCTGGCTCAAGCGAAACGAAATAGGAGCGCATATGAGATATGTGCGGGACCGAGAATCATGCGTGTATGTGATACCGTATTTCATTCTCGCGATAAATGTATCGATTGGTTATATGCGATATAACCTAGTTATCGAATCAAGTATTGATTCGATAAGCCGATACATAGGATACTAGTCGGTTATATGCGATATGACCGGATCGTTAAATCAAGTGTTGATTTAATGATTTAATGTATAATTATATATTTGATATATTACTTTGCATTAACTAGTATTGGTTCACTTTAAATGGATTTTCTCACTTGAAGTTCACAAGTTGTATATGTGATATACTTTTGTGCACTTGATTGTATCATGTTTGATGATACATGCTTACTTGAGTTAGTGTAAAGATTAAACCATAGTTATTTAAATGGTTAGGGTTTTGTTTTTCATTTTCTTATTCATTTATTTATTTGTTTATTCATTTTGGAAATGATAAGAAAAGAATGGTGGCTTTATTTGTAGTTTTGTTGAAGCTTCATGAAGCTTTGACCTAGTCCACCATTCTTATCTCATCCTTAACCCTAACCATTCCAACTAACCCTAGTTTATTCTCTACACATTACCATGCTTAATTTTATGATAAGAATCATTTTATTATTCTTTTCATAAAAAAAAAAACTTATCATAATATTCATCTTCTTCTTCTTCTTCTTCACTTGAAGAAAGCTTGCTTCATCAATGGTGAATTGATGAAATGAGTGAGAAATCCAATTCTAAAGTGAACCCACTTCCTATTTCTTCATCCTCTACCTCTTGCCAAGTAGTAGAGTGTGTTTTCTTCACAAGTTTCATGACTTGGTGAAGTGGGAGCTTGATCTTGTGATGCTTCGACGTAGATCATCTTCGGCACGAAGCCGACGACCTTGCCCGCCCATTTCTTCGATGAAGCCGACGCTAGAGCCCGGGATTCCATTTGGACAACGAGGAGACTTCATTGCGAAGCTATGGAGGTGGAGGACCGGATCTACAAAGGTTGTATTTCCGTTCTCTTAGTAAAGTAGTTTACTAGTTGCATCTTTCGCCTAAATTTCTAGTTAACGATACGTAGTCTAGGGTTTCTCGGCACCGTAAAATTTGAAATTGGCATGGTTGATGCCTTGTGAGACCTCTTGAGAGTGCCTAGGATCCCTACAGTGGTATCAGAGCCTAGCTAGAGCCTTAGGCGAAGTCTAGACGGAGTTTGAAATCCGAACGAATCGAAACCCTAATCCATAAAGTGCTATCTGGACTTTTTCTAAAAACTGGGTTTTTTCCAGATTAAAAATTCTTAAAAAATTCAGCAGGGAAAACTAAGAATTACGATGCAAAATTTTTCGAGTGAAGCTGCTACAGTGCGGCGGAACCGCGGCAGAAGCTTGGCTTCTGCGGCGGTTCCGCGGCCAATAATTATGATCACTGTTTACTTTTTGCACAGTAATTCATGTTGGAAAGTGCTGAGTTTTCTGGGAATTCTTAATATTTATTCAAGGGTTGAATTTTCTGGGGTTGTTTTGGGGATTCGATGATTCGACCGGATTATCAGATTTTGTCTATGTGGATTCCGAATAATTTTTGAATATGCTAAAAGGTTCGACCGGATATAAACACCCAATTTTTCCCCTGTCGGGAAATTTCCAAGTGTTGGATTTTTCCGTAGTTTAACGACGTTCTAAGTAGTGCAAGTAACGCGATGGTCCCTCTAGAAGACAACAAACCTTAACTCGATTATGTGACCGTCTTGAACTGCCCTTTGAACCTTCGGGTTTGGGGCAGTACGGCGTGCCACATGTGAGGCGTTGACCCTTCTACGGCTGGACCGTTGGTACTAAGGCACGAACTGAATGTTTTTAGACTTATTTCATGTGTTGATCTGTATCGAGAAAACTTAGGTGTTTGACTGTTCGATCGAAAAGTTTAACATTTTCTATTTATCTGGAATGGGATACAATAATTGTAATTCACAAAAGTTATGAGATAACTGAATGAATGTTGTAAATCTAGAAATTTAGTCTCACTTGATCGGTTGCCACGGAATTTTGATGTGATCAAAATTCCGTCGCAATCACGTAGCGTACGCGGATACTCGCCGGGTAAAATTAATAGACAGCCTCACTCCATAGCCCCGACCAAGTGACTGTAGGAGAACCCCGTCGCCGAAAGCATCCGTTCGGGTGCTCGCGGTAGCGGTGTTCCACCTTGGTGCACTTCGTCGACGGTATCGGGGGTGTAGCCGCCTACTGAAGGTTTGCGACGAGCATTCGATCAAATTGTCGGGAATCCTGTTGAATTGCCCGACTAGGTATTGAAAAGTGTTTTCGATTTTGAGACTAAAATGCGGGGTTTATAATTGTTAGGCATGCGATGTCTAAGGAATTCATTTGATTAGGCATGCGATGTCTATGGAGGTTGCGGATTCCAACTGTTGTAGTTTTACACTTTCTTTTCTGTGACCGTAAGTGTAATATGTGATATCACCGGTTTCGTTGCTATATGTCAACGACAATTGGGATGCGCATATTTACTTACGTTGATGACATGTGATGTTATGTGTTGCTGGATATGTTATATTGGATCGTCGTGTTTGAATAGCCGGGGGTTTTTATGTGAGATGAGTGTTTTTCATTTTCATTCATGCAAAAACTTGTATGTAATATTCTTTTATTGGGGCACTTCCAGGTTGCGGAAGATGTCACCTTTTGTATATTATTTACTTTTCCGCACTAGGATAGACCCAAGGAGGAGGGCACAAGTAACCGGGTTCTGGAGTCCAGTGGGAGACCAACTCGAGGAGTCGAGTCCGGGTCTCCTAACTCTAGAATTGGTAGGGTTGCTTGCCGCTCTCGTAGGGGTCTAGGGGTGTGGGTTAGGATATTCATCAAGACCGTGGAATCCGTGTTTTATACTGGCTCGTATTGAAAACACGGACGTCCTAGTATATCCAATATTTCATATGTTTATTCTGCTGCGATATCTGTGATGTGATCATGTGATGTTCTGTGATAGATACAGTATATAGTATATATGATATATTATATAGGCGTTACTTATGTTTTACACCCGCGCTAGCCCTGCCCCGCTCTGCCGTTAGTTACCTAACCTAACGGTGCACGAGGGGATATCGAGGCGAATGCGGATGGCATAAGTGTACGTCGTATTTATCTGTGATGTTTAGGTACTTAAATGATGGGACTTCATTAATGAGATTAATGAAATAAAAGAAACCTAAAGATGTTGTAGCATTGAATTTCAAAATTAAAACAGGTAGCTACAGTTCTTGCTTTGCACAGCGGTATATATGATATATCGTGCACCTTATTCGATAAGGAAAGGACCGAGATCCCTTCACCGGGAGTGACTCCTTTAGCAATAACTGGCAGATGCTACACCCCTCGGTTTGTCTTTTGATTGCTTTTAAGAGTTTTTGCTTTGCACAGTGATATATATGATATATCCCGCACCTCATTCGACGAGGAAAGGACCGACGATCCCTTCACCGGGAGTGACTCCTTTAGCAAAACTAGAAAAGCCTCAAAAACATTCCATTTTTAAAATCATTTGATTCTACAACGATATCAAGTTCATTACGCAATAGGTTTTCAGAAAAACCTGTCGTAGCCCTCCGTCATTTCAGATAAGTAGTAGTTAGTATTCGTGCTGCGTTTGTTGGCCTTTGTCAAGGCGCAGTGTGCGGTAGCTAACTGGTGCTTATCTGCTTATGCATATGATGCAGATTGGATTAGGGTAGTCGTGCGACCTTGTTGGCCTTTGTCAAGGGCCATGCGGGTGGGTTTAATTCAATCAGGAAATGACGGGTTGAACTTGACTAGCATCCTATGGTTTGTTGGCCTTTGTCAAGGTCATAGGAGGTTAGGGGCAAAATATTATCGGGAATTTCAAGTGTTGAAATTTGCAATGAGATTGCATACCTTCTATGAGATAGTTGGATCCCGATACCCACTGCGAGTAAGAGTTACTCCTGGGAGAAGTTTACACATTACAATTAGCCGATCAAGTAGGTGTCTAGAAAGGTGTCAACGGGGTTACGCCTCTGGGAAAACGAGGTTTACATTAATTAGGTCCGTGCGAAAGCACGAGGCACCTCCCTCAAAGTACCGACACTGGCCTGGCTGAAAGATTGGCGAACTTGTAGTGTGTAATTAATCCTGGCTAGTCTTTCCTTTCAGGGTTTGAAGGAAGATTTGATAAAAAGCAGTGGGAGCCATCCTGATTAGATAAAATAATAACCAATCTATTCTTGCAAGAGCGCGCGCTGAGTGTTTTCTTCTCTCTCTCTCCAGGTAGCGACCATATCACGCCTTAATCAAGATAATAATACGGATATTTGACCGAACCCGCTTGTTATACTGAGCTGGGGAACATTGGTCCCGCTCCAACTTATAAATGTTATAAGACAGAGCAGGAAATTGGGGATTACCAGAATTCCCGTGCCACCCAAACGAAGAGAGTGCATACTGATGCATCATCTTCGGGTGTGTTCATTACAAAGAACTGTTTCTCTGTATTCTCTACGTCCTGGGTATGTGATACCAGATCAGGATCCCAGATATGTAATCTGTTACATAGGGCTACAGATAGGTAGAGAACTGAGAACGGGTGATATGTTTCATGAGGCAGAAAACGGGGCAAGAGTTGCAGCCAAGTCTGTTGGTCACTGTCACCCTGTATTCCAAATACATTGATTCTGAACAAATGTTATTAGATACCAAACCTGATATACAAAATCATATCAGTCTCTTTATTAGTAAAGAAAGGATATAATTTTGTATTGTTGGATAATATTTTGAACATTTCCTATATCAAAAGTTGATCGGTTCAGGCACGTTATCTAAAAGCATTAATGTTCTAAATCAAACTGCAGTTCTTAGTATATGGAACACTCACAAGAGGAAGAGTTCAGAATTGAACGATTCCTTCTTAAGGTATTGTAGACTAGGTCAGATCAATGTGACCCGACTAGCTAGAGTTACATAAAGATGCATATTTAAATTAGTTTGAATTTACATCTTGTGAAACTCGCCAGTCATGTCACAAAGATAAAATGACCATAGCTCCGTTTATTGGAAACAGAGAAAGAGTTATGTAAACTCTTGGGATGATACATGTTGATGTATGTAGGTCCCCTGTCTACACATGCCAAGACCGGTTCTTTGTACTTCATTACATTCTCTGATGATCTCTCAAGATTCAGACCTATGTTCCTGTTGAAACACAAGTCCGAACCTTTTGAGATATTCACAGAATATAAGTTAGAAGTAGAGAACCAATAACAGGTATAAGTATTATGTCCTTTGATGAGATCGAGGAGGAGAATACTTAAGCACGGAAATCCTGGATTATTCTAAAGGAGAATGAGATTCTCTCTCAGCATTACTCCTCCGTATACACCACAGCACGATGGTATATCGGGGAGGAGCAATAGCACCCTATGTGATATGGTGTGCTCTATGATGAGTACTACTGAGTTACCTTTTTCCTTTTGGGAGTTATGCACTTGAGAAGCTGCATACCTATTGAATAGGGTTCAAAACAAATCAGTTGCCTACCGCTTCATATGTGATATGGAAAGGGAAGAGCCCATATCTTAAGATGGTTAAGATTTGGGGTTGTCTGGCCTATGTCTAAAAGCAAAATCCGGACAAGCTCGAGGAAAGGTCTGTTATGTAGAACTGGAAAGGTTCCGGCTATGCAAATTGCAGCTGATGATTTGAAAGAACCAAAGGATTCAGTAGATTCCAACGAACCTCAGCCTCTCCGCCGATCTAGTAGGGTTCCTCACCCACCTGAGAGATACTTCGGTTTCTCTATGACAGTGGGAGCGAGGATTGCATCATGAGATGATGACCCAACTAATTTCGAGCTGGCCATCAGGAGTAAGACTCTGTAAGAATGCCTGGATGCTTAGTGATCTGAGATGGAATCCTTATACACCAACAAAGTATGGACTTTGGTTGCTATATCTGAAGGGTTAAATCCCCATCAGGAGCAAGTATATCTTGAGAAGATTACTTGGTGTAGATGGAAAAGTTGAGACTTTCAAAGCTAGACTTGTTAAAGGTTTTCGTCATTAACCCGGCGTGGATAATGATGAAACCTTTTTCCAGTATCTATGCTTAAGTCCATCCAGATTCTACTTGCCACGGCTATATACCATGTCTATGATATCTGGTGGTTGGGTGTCATGACAGCTTTTCTAAATGATGTTTTAGAAGAGGGAGTCTATAAGTACACAGCCAGAGGGCCTCGTAGACAGTGGGAGCAGCGGAAACGTGTGCAAGATGTTTTATAGGATAAAGCAGGCATCGCGGAGATGGAACATCTATTTTGATGTGGTAGTCAAAGAGTTTGACATCATCAAAATGGTAGATGAACCTTGTATAAACAAAAAGGTAGTAGGGAGTATGGTGACGATCCTCATAGAGTACGTGGATAACATACTCTTGATAGGGAAGGAGTTTCTTATGCTACGCTCGATCAATCTCCGCTTATCATAATGATTCTCCACATAGGATCAAGATGATACCTCCTAAATCCTGAGTTTTCATCTATGAGATAGATGTTATTTGGGTGTTAGAATACTCACTAGCTGTAGTGAGATGGTATCAGTTGATCCTGGGGAGAATCACTGGAAGGGTTCCATGGTGATAAAGACGACTGAATGTTAGTCGCAGGCATTGTCTTTACCCTCAGTAAAGGGACGGTATGTTGGAAGAGTTCCAAGCTAGATACCGTGGCATACTAGACGATAAAGGCAGGATACATCGCTACTTAAGATGCTACCAAAGAGGCTGTTTGGGTGTGTATTGGTTCATGAGATGAACTATGTTCCGCCCATTGTGTGACAATGGAGTTGTGGCTTATGCCAAGGAACACCCGTCCCATCAGTGATCCAGACAAACTCTAAGGCAGTGTCACCTGATCAAGGAGATGGTTGATCTTCAGGGTGATCGAGGTTAGGAGAGTAGAGTCAGAGAACAACACGGAAGATCCACTCACGAAGGCCTATTCCCAGAGAGAGACTTTTATGGGATGGTTGAGTATGAGATACTACAACCACTGCTATCAGATGGCCCTAGTGCAAGTGGGAGATTGTTAGTTATATGTATGCCCTAGAGGCCATTACTGTACATTGGATGTATATTGTAGTGGATGCTGGGACATATATAGGGAGGACTTTCTTGCTCGACATGATAGTATGCTATCTGGTTACTCTTTACCTTAACGTGTATACTGAATGTCTCTCTGTTACATGTTGGTAAAGCCCTTAGGATGTGTACTTGACTATCTGGACTATGATGCGGATCATACTAGTGGGGACATGGTAGTCCATAAGTACATCCTTCAAAGTCCCTAGTCGTGGGTGTATCGAGACGGGGCATCGATATACCAGAGTAGACTACCGTGTACCTTCTCGACCCATACAGATGGGCGATGGATGATCCCATATCCATCGGTGTTTGACATCAGAGATGATATACGGGTGCTCAGTAGAGACTGTGTACACTGGACGGACTCGCCGAGAACTCCCAGATGGTATTATACCTTACGTCAGATGGCAGTTCTCTGGTGACACTGGTACAGAGTAGTCTGTTGACCCGAGATCGTCATAGAGTCTTGTGTGGTTCCCACTGTGCTTTGATTTCCACCTTACCACGTCCAAGAGGGCGTGCAAAACGGTGGTTTTTGGGTACAGTCCCGAATCACATGGAGGTAATGAGCGATAGCAGGGGATTCGTCTCTCCCAGTATAGGGAGTTGATGTTGCGCTGTGTTCGATTGGCTATAACTGGAAATCCCTGGCCAGGGTTGCTGAGATTTACTGGTAAGTGTTACCAGTAGTTTCTCGAATTGTTATAGACCTCATATCGACACGACTTATCGAGCCATTGGGGTCTGACGTTTACCACCCCTAGGCGAGATATGCGACATATCAGACGACGAGACCGGACTGTACGGTAAGTGTTACTGGTTGGATTCACTGGAGTGTGAGCGGGCTTGCTCGTCGATCTTCTGATCGCTCAATACCCGGGTGGCCGTTACGTTTAGCAGACCGCTTGCGGCTTGGGGGTGCTTGATATGATCATCACCTGCTGCCGGCGTATTGACGAGTCTTTAGAGTCCTACACAGAGGTTTCCTGGCTCAAGCGAAACGAAATAGGAGCGCATATGAGATATGTGCGGGACCGAGAATCATGCGTGTATGTGATACCGTATTTCATTCTCGCGATAAATGTATCGATTGGTTATATGCGATATAACATAGTTATCGAATCAAGTATTGATTCGATAAGCCGATACATAGGATACTAGTCGGTTATATGCGATATGACCGGATCGTTAAATCAAGTTATGATTTAATGATTTAATGTATAATTATATATTCGATATATTACTTTGCATTAACTAGTATTGGTTCACTTTAAATGGATTTTCTCACTTGAAGTTCACAAGTTGTATATGTGATATACTTTTGTGCACTTGATTGTATCATGTTTGATGATACATGCTTACTTGAGTTTGTGTAAAGATTAAACCATGGTTATTTAAATGGTTAGGGTTTTGTTTTTCATTTTCTTATTCATTTATTTATTTGTTTATTCATTTTGGAAATGATAAGAAAAGAATGGTGGCTTTATTTGTAGTTTTGTTGAAGCTTCATGAAGCTTTAACCTAGTCCACCATTCTTATCTCATCCTTAACCCTAACCATTCCAACTAACCCTAGTTTATTCTCTACACATTACCATGGTTAATTTTATGATAAGAATCATTTTATTATTCTTTTCATAAAAAAAAACTTATCATAATATTCATCATCTTCTTCTTCTTCTTCACTTGAAGAAACCTTGCTTCATCAATGGTGAATTGATGAAATGAGTGAGAAATCCAATTCTAAAGTGAACCCACTTCCTATTTCTTCATCCTCTACCTCTTGCCAAGTAGTAGAGTGTGTTTTCTTCACAAGTTTCATGACTTGGTGAAGTGGGAGCTTGATCTTGTGATGCTTCGACGTAGATCATCTTCGGCACGAAGCCGACGACCTTGCCCGCCCGTTTCTCCGATGAAGCCGACGCTAGAGCCCGGGATTCCATTTATACAGCGAGGAGACTTCATTGCGGAGCTATGGAGGTGGAGGACCGGATCCAAAGGTTGTATTTCCGTTCTCTTAGTAAAGTAGTTTACTAGTTGCATCTTTCGCCTAAATTTCTAGTTAACGATCCGTAGTTTAGGGTTTCTCGGCACCGTAAAATTTGAAATTGGCATGGTTGATGCCTTGTGAGACCTCTTGAGAGTGCCTAGGATCCCTACACGATCTGTGTCCTTCGGTCTTCGACCTCTGTCCCAAGCTCGTTGCGGATTCCTCAAACTAGTTCACTCTCCGGTCTCCCTCATCGATGACGATCCACGTCGAGGATTAATAATACGGGCTCCCGATTCAAAACCGAAGCAACTCGGGCATCCAGTTTGCTAGTCTAGATGCACAAGATGAGGTAGAGATTATGTGTGAATACTTTGTCTCAAAACACCCAATGATTCTCAACAATTGAGTTGGAATGGGTGGAGGTGAAAGAGTTGCCATGAGGTGAAGAAAGTGTGAGGCAAAGCTTGGCTTGTGAGGAAAAGAAAAGGCTCTGTTTTTTTTCTTGAGTTGTGAAGTATTGTGTTGTGGCAACTAAAGAAAATCTACAGCAAAAAAATAATGATCTCACACTTGCACACAAATATCACAACTCAATCAAAAACAATGCAAGCCCCAATACTATGAGTCACCAATGTGCACATGCCACCGTCAATGCCATATGCCAAGACTTGCACTCACACTCTCCATCAAAAAATATTAAACATTTAAATAATAAATGTTTAATCCAAAATGAAATGGCAACACTAAAGTAAACTTGTAACGGATTACAAGAATACCCCTCGTCTGTACATACATACCTGCATCCGTATTCGGACTGAATACGAATACAACGAGACGAAAGTAATCCAACATTACAATACTAGGATCCGGCTTAAACCAAAGCCTACTAGTATTATCCGTTCGATCATGATCCGTGCACAAGTGCACGTATATGATCGAACCCTGCCAAAAAACCATACGACCTCTGCAACGTTTTGCCTGAACCAGGGAAACCCTCTGTATGGGACTCTAAAGACTCGTCAATATGCCGGCAGTGGGTTTAACCACAAGCACGTCAGTGGCACTAGCTGTACGTAACGGCTACCCAAGTATTGAGCGAAAGAGATGTCGACGAGCAAACTCATCCTGAAAACCTACTGAGCCTGACAGTGACAATATCCGTACAGTCCGGTCTGTTCGTCTATGAGTATCGCATATCGAGTCTAGGGGGTCGATAAAGTCAAACCCCTAATAACTTGATATTTAGTGTTGGTTTGAAACCCATCACCACCTGAGAAACTACCGATCCTAGATCAGTAATTCTCGACTACCTTGGCCAAGGATTTCTGGTGATGGCCATCCGTGCACACCGCGATATTAACCCCCAATACCGGGAGAGACGAATCCCCTAACGATCCGCTCACTGCCTCCATATGGCTCAGGACTGTACCCAACTAAAACTTGTTTGCACGACTCCTTTGAGCCGTGGTAGGGTAGTAATCAAAGCATAGTTGGAACTCACACGAGATAAATGACGATCACAGGTCGATAGACTAATCTGTACACATGTCACCAGGGAACTGCGATCTGAGAATAGGTATAATACCAACTAGCATGTTCCTGGCGAGTCCGTTCGGCGTACTGATAACCCAATGAGCACCTGTATACATCTTAGGTGAACCAACTTATACTAATGGCTTGTGAGACCGGTCACCGCCCCTCGTCGTCGTCTCGATCCGTATACACTAGTCTACTCATGGAGTATCGATGCCCAGTCTCGAAACTGTAAGTCTATGTCGTTCACCCCGCAAGCTTACTGTAGGGTTACTAGGTACTCTAATAAGGTTCTACAAGGCATCAACCATGCCCGATTGAAAATTTAGCCGTGCCGAACAACCCTAACCAAGATCTTTAAACAAAAGATTAGGTGAAACAAAGCATGTTAAACACTTTAACATCTAAGAGTTTGGGATTACAACCTTTGTAGTCCGGTTCTTCACTTCATAAGCTCCGTGTTGTGGTCCCTTCGCTTTGATCATCAAGTTCTGGACTCTCGAGAGGCTCCACGAAGAGAAAGATGCAAGCTTGCTTCCGATCTTCGATAACAAAGATGATCTACCTTGAAGTTTCATTAACACAAGCTCTCACTTACTAAATGAAGTGAACACCCTAATCTAAATGGCTAGGATAGATTAGGATAATGAAGTAGGATTTTAGCTCTCATTTTTTTTCTATTTCTCACTCATTTTCATCACCTTTGAAAAGCTAGTAAGTTTTTCCATCAAAAAGGAAGAAGGAAGAAGAAGAACAATAGTAATCCTTTTGTGATGAATAATGAAAGTACTGATAAGGTTAGAAATGCAACCATGGTTCAAGTAACCTTTGTAGAGATTTAACTAAGGTTAAAAGTTTGGTTGGGTTAAACAAATATCTTTCAAAATATCAAAACAAATATCTTAGCACAAAACAAAACAAAACCTTCTAGAAGGTTCTAGAAAAGATTAACCCAAATCAAACCCTAACCATGTTTAATCTTCACTAAACATGTTGCATTAACAACCCTAACATGTTACAATATTATTTATCACATATACACTATTTATTGTAACAAAATAAAATAATACAATTAACATATATCGCATATATATCAATGTATTACCTGAGTGAGAAAAAGAATCTTTTAGTGAGCTTATATTAGTTAATGTAATTTAATATATCAAATATATAATTATACATTAAATTATCAAATCAACACTTGATCCGATAATCCGGCTATTTCACAAATAACAGACAAATATAATCTGTATCAGTTCATCGAATTAACACTTGATCCAATGACCCGGCTATATCACATATACCCGGCCGATATCTCATATCGTGAGAATCTAATACGGTATCACATACACGTATTGTTCTCGGTCCCGCACATATCACATATGTGCTCCTACTCCGTTTTTCCTGAGCCAAGAAATCTCTGTGTAGGACTCTAAAGAATCATCAATACGCCGGCAGTAGGTGATGATCATATCAAACACCCACAAGCTGCAAGCGGTCAGCTAAACGTAACAGCCACCCAGGTATTGAGCGGTCAGAAGATCAACAAGCAAGCCTGTACATTCTCCTGTGAATCCAGTCAGTAACACTCCCGTACAGTCCGGTCTCGTCGTCTGATATGTCGCATATCTCGCCTAGTGGTTGTCAACGTCAGACCCCAGTAGCATTATAAGACGTGTCGATATGAGGTCTATAACGGTTCGAGAAACTACTCATAACACTTACCGGTAAATCTTAGCAACCCTGGCCAGGGATTTCCAGTTATAGCCAATCGAACACAGCACAACATCAACTCCCTATACCGGGAGAGACGAATCCCCTCCTATCGCTCATTGCCTCCATGTGATTCGGGACTGTACCCAAAAGCCACCTTTTTGCACGCCCTCTTGGATATGGTATGATGGAAATCAAAGCACAGTGGGAATCACACAAGACTCTATGACGATCTCAGGTCAACAGACTACTCTGTACCAGTGTCACCGGAGAACTACCATCTGACGTTAGGTATAGTACCATCTGGGAGTTCTCGGCGAGTCCGTCCAGTGTACCCATTCTCCACTGAGCACCCGTACACCATCCTTGATGTCAAACACCGATGGATATGGGATCATCCATCGCCCATCATATGGGTCAAGATACGTATACGCTAGTCTATTCTGGTGTATCGATTCCCTATCTCGATACACTCTCGACTAGGAACATTTATAGAATGTACTCGTCGACTACCGTGGCCACACTTATATGATCTCATCATAGTCCAAGTAGTCGAGTACATATCCTAAGGGCTTTATGAACATGTAACATAGAGACAATCAGAGTACATGTTAAGATAAAGAGTAATCAGATAGCGCACTATCATGTCGAGCAAGAAAGTCCTCCCTATATATGTCCAAGCATCCACTACAATATACATCGTATGTACAGTAATGGCGTCTAGGGCATACATATAACTAGCAATCTCCCACTTGCACTAGGACCATCTGTTGTGGTATTGTATACCCAACAATTAGCTATGGTTGAAGTATCTCATACTCAACCATCCCATAAAAAGTCTCTACTGGGAAAAAGGCCTTTGTGAGTGGATCCGCGCTGTTGTCCTCTGTGTCTTCTCTCCTAACCTCGATCTCCCTGGAGATCAACCATCTCCATGATCAGGTGATACTGCCTAAGAATTTTATCTGGAATTCAGATGGGATGGGGGTTCCTTGGCATAAGCCACAACTCCATTGTCACACAATGGTAGGAACAAAGTTCATCTCATGAACTTATATATCCAGACCGCCTCTTTGGTAGCATCCTTGGTAACGATGTATCTTGCCTTTAATCGTCTAGTATGTCACGGTATCTAGCTTGGAACTCTTCCAACATACCGTCCCTCCACTGAGGGTAAAGACAATGCCTGCGACTGACATTCAGTCGTCCTTATCATCCTAGAACCATTCGAGTGATTCTCCATAGGATCGATTAATACCATCTCACTACAACTAGTGAGAATTCTAACATCCAATTAGATCTATCTCATAGATCCAAAACCAAGGATTTAGAAGGTATCACTTTGATCCTATATGCAGAATCCTTGTGATAAGCGGAGATTGACCGAGCGTAGCATAGGAAACTACTTCCCTATCAAGAGTATGTCATCCACGTACACTACGAGGATCACTACCATACTCTCTGCTACCTTTTTGTATATACAAGTTTCATCTACCATTTTGATGAAGTCAAACTCTTTGACTACTACAGCAAAACAGACGTTCCAACTCTGCGATGCCTGCTTTATCACATAAAACATCTTGCACACGTTTCCGCTGCTCCCTGTTAGTTATATGTATGCCCTAAAGGCCATTACTGTACATTGGATGTATAATGTAGTGGATGCTGGGACATACATAGGTAAGACTTTCTTGCTCGACATGATAGTACGCTATCTGGTTGCCCTTTATCTTAACATGTATACTTTCTGTCTCTCTGATTACATGTTGATAAAGCCCTTAGGATGTGTACTCGACTTCCAAGACTATGATGCAGATCATACTAGTGGGGCCTGGATAGTCCATGAGTACATCCTTCAATGTTCCTAGTCGAGGGAATATCGAGATAGGGCATCGATATTCCAGAGTAGACTAGCGTATATCTTCTTGACCCATGTGATGGGCGATGGATGATCCCATATCCATTGGTGTTTGACATCAGAGATGGTATGCGGGTGCTCAGTGGAGACTGGGTACACTGAACGGACTCGCCGAGAACTCTCAGATGGTATTATACCTTACGTCAGATGGCAGTTCTCTGATGACACTGGTGCAGCTTAGTCTGTTGACCCGAGATCGTCATAGAATCTTGTGTGTCTCCCACTGTGCTTTGATTTCCACCCTACCATGGCTCTACTGAGTCATGCAAACAGGTGGTTTTTGGGTACAGTCCCGATTCACATGGAGGCAATGTGCGATAGGAGGGGATTCGTCTCTCCCGGTATTGGGGGTTGATGTTGCGCTATGCACGACTGGCCATAACAGGAAATCCCTGGCCAGGGTTGCAGTGATATACTGGTAAGAGTTATCAGTAGTTTCATGAATGTTATGGACCCTATGTCGGCATGACTTATCAAGCTACTGGGGTCTGACGTTTACCAAACCTAGGCGAGATATGCAACATATCAGACGAAAAGACCGGACTGTACGGTAAGTGTTACTGGTTGGATTCACAAGAGTGTGAGCAGGCTTGCTCGTCGATCTTCTGATCGCTCAATACCCGGGTGGCCGTTACGTTTAGCAGACCGCTTGCGGCTTGTGGGTGCTTGATATGATCATCATCTGCTGCTGGCGTATTGACGAGTCTTTAGAGTCCTACACAGAGGTTTCCTGGCTTAAGCGAAACGAAATAGGAGCGCATATGAGATATGTGCAGGACCAGGAATAACGCGTGTATGTGATATCGTATTTCATTCTCGCGATGAATGTATCGATTGGTTATATGCGATATAACCTAGTTATCGAATCAAGGATTGATTCGATAAGCCGATACATAGGATACTGGTCGGTTATATGCGATATGACCGGATCGTTAAATCAAGTGTTCATTTAATGATTTAATGTATAATTATATATTTGATATATTACTTTGCATTAACTAGTATTGGTTCACTTTAAGTGGATTTTCTCACTTGATTTGTGCAAGTTGTATATGTGATATACTTTTGTGCACTTCATTGTATCATGTTTGATGATACATGCTTATTTGTTTAAGTGTAAAGAATTAAACCATGGTTAAGTTGTTGATTTAGGTTTTACTTATTCATTTATCTTATTTATTTATTCATTTTGAATAAATTGAAAGATAAATGCATGGTGGCTTGATTTGTTTTTAGTTGAAGCTTCATGAAGCTTTGACTAAATGACCTTTCTGTTCACATCCTTAACCCTAACCATTTAAACTAACCCTAGTCTATTCTCTACACTTAACTAAGGTTAGAATATGATAAGAATCAATTCTTTTTCAATTATTCTTTAACACTTATCATATTCTTTCTTCATCTTCTTCTTCATGAGCAAGAAAGAAAAGCTTGCCTCATCAATGGCAAGTGATGAAATCATGTGAGAAATCCAATTCCAAAGTGAACCCACTTCCTATTTCTTCATCCTCTACCTCTTGCCAAGTAGTATAGGGTGTTTCCTTCACAAGTTTCATGACTTGGTGAAGTGGGAGTTTGATCTTGTGATGCCTCGACGTAGATCATCTTCGGCATCGAAGCCGACGACCAAGCCCGCCCATTTCTCCGATGAAGCCGATGCTAGAGTCCGGGATCCGATTTGGACAGCGGAGGGACATCATCGCGGAGCTTAGGAAGTGGTGGATCGGATCTACAAAGGTTGTAGCCCCTTTCCTTTTAAGTTAAAGTCGTTAACTTGCATCGCATAGCCTATAAATCTAGTTAACGATCCGTATTAGGGTTTGTAGGCACATGTAAAATTTGAATTAGCCATGTTTGATGCCTTGTGAGACTTCATTAGTGTGCCTAGGAACCCTATAGTGGTATCAGAGCTACTAGGCATTGGATGTCGACCTATGGAGGGTTCTCACTGTGTGACAGTGTGGCGAAGCATAGGCTCTTACCCCCAGGGTGTCCCGAGACCGGAAGGTGTTCCGGCGGGTTGTAGTCCTCGCGAGGGGGCATGCGTAAAAAGTAGCGGCTGAGGGACCCGTTGGTGCCACGGCGACCCCATTGGATGGGGTGGCTGCCTGACCTACAGTGGTATCAAAGCCTAGCTAGAGCCTTAGGCGATGCATAGACGGAGTTAGAATTCCGATCGAACCGAAACCATAACCCTGATATTGCTCTCTGTACATTTTTGAAATTCGTGGATTTTTGTGAATTAAAAATATGCAGAAAAATCAGCAGGAGATTGTAAGGGTTACTGTAAAATTCGATGGCCTAATTCCTTAAAGGCGCCGCGGTTCTGCGGCACGAGCAAGCGGCGGTTCCGCGGCCATTTTGTCTTGTTGTGCATCGAATTTTATACAGTAATTCTTAGATTGCAGTGCTGGTTTTCCTGGGAGTTTTTAATATTTATTCAAGAGTTGAATTTTCTGGGTTGTATTGGGGACTCGGTGTTTCGACCGGATTGTCTAATTTTGTCAGTGTGTGTTTTTCCGGATATTTTAGAATATGTTAAAAAGTTCGACCGGATATAAATACCCACTTTTTCCCTTGCCGGGAAATTTCCAATTATTGGACTTTTCCCTAGTTTAATGATGTTCCAAGTAGTGCAAGTAACACGATGGTCCCTCTAGAAGACAACAAACCTTAACTCGATTATATGACCGTCTTGAACTGCCCTTTGAACCTTAGGGTTTGGGGCAGTACGGCGTGCCACATGTGAGGCGTTGGCTTGACCCTTCTACGGCTGGACCGTTGGTACTGAGGCATGAAGTGAATCTTTGAACTTATTTCATTCGGTTGATCAGGAAAACTTGGGTGTTCGATTGTTCGATCAGAAAGTTTAACATTTTCTATCTTATCCGGAATGTGATACAATAATTGGAATTCACAAGTAGTTATGAGATAACTGAATGAATGTTATAAACATAGCACTTTAGTCTCACTTGATCGGTTTCCGCGGAATTTTGATGCGATCAAAAGTCCGTCGCAATCACGTAGGGTATGCGGATACTCGCCGGATAAACTTAATAGACTGCTACACTCCATAGCCCCGACCAAGTGACTGTAGGAGAACCCCATCGCCGAAAGCATCCGTTCGGGTGCTCGCGGCAGCGGTGTTCCGCCTTGGTGCACTTCGTCGACGGCATCGGGGGTGCGGCTGCCTACTAAAGTTTGCGACGAGCATTCGATCAGGATGTCGGGAATCTTGTTGAATTGCCCGACTTGATATTGAAAAGAGTTTTCGATAATGAGACTAAAATGCGGGGTTTATAATTGTTAGGCATGCGATGTCTAAGTATTTCATTTGATTAGGCATGCGATGTCTAAAGAGGTTGTGGATTCCAACTGTTGTAGTTTTAGATTTTCTTTTCTGTTACCGTAAGTGCAATATGTGATATCGCCGGTTTCGTTGCTATATGTCAACGACAATTGGGATGCGCATATTTACTTACGTTGATGACATGTGATGTTATGTGTTGCTGGATATGTTATATTGGATCGTCGTGTTTGAATAGCCGGGGGTTTTTTTTATGTGAGATGAGTGTTTTTCATTTTCATTCATGTAAAAACTTGTATGTAATATTCTTTTATTGGGGCACTTCCAGGTTGCGGAAGATGTCACCTTTTGTATATTATTTACTTTTCTGCACTAGGATAGACCCAAGGAGGGGAGCACAAGTAACCGGGTTCTGGGGCCCAGTGGGAGACCAACTCGAGGAGTCGAGTCTGGGTCTCCTAACTCTAGAATTGGTAGGGTTACTTGCCGCTCTCGTAGGGGTCTAGAGGTGTGAGTTTGGCTATTCATCACGACCGTGGAATCCGTGTATTTTACTGGCTCGTATTGAAAACACGGACGTCCTAGTATATCCAATATTTCATATGATATTTTTCTGCTGCGTTATCTGTGATGTGATCATGTGATTTGTTCAGATGGATATTATATATAGTATATATGATATATTATATATACGTTGCTTATGTTTTACACCCGCGCTAGCCCTGCCTCGTTCTGACGTTAGTTACCTAACCTAACGGTGCAGACGGGACATCGAGGCGAATGCGGATGGCATAAGCGTACGTTATATTTATCTGTGATGTTTAGGTGGACTTAAATGATGGGACATTCATTAATGAGATTAATGAAAGAAAATAAACCTAATTGATGTTGTGGAATCGAATTTCAAAATAAAAACAGGTAGCTACAGTTCTTGCTTTCCATCGCGGTGTTCCTTGTATAACATCCTGCACCTTATTCGATGAGGAAAGGACCGAGATCCCTTCACCGGGAGTGACTCCATTAGCAATAACTGGCAGATGCTACACACTCAGTTTGTCTTTTGATTGCTTCTATAGTTTATGCTTTGCACAGTGATATATATGATATATCCCGCACCTTATTCGACGAGGAAAGGGCCGACGATCCCTTCACCGGGAGTGACCCCTTTAGCAAAACTAGAAAAGCCTCCAAAACATTCCATTTAAAAACCATTTGATTCCGCAACGAGATCAAGTTCAAAGCGTTAAAGGTTTTCACAAAAACCATTCGCAACCCTCCGTCATTTTAGGAAGTAGAGTACTTAGTATTTGTGCTGTGTTTGTTGACCTTAGTTAAGGCACAGTGTACGGTAGCTTAGTGATGTCATCCTACACCGCATATGATGCGATTAGTTAGGACAGTCGCGTGACTTTGTTGACCTTAGTTAAGGGTCATGTGGGTGGGTCTAATTAATCACGAAATGACGGGTAGAACTTGACTAGTGCTTATGATTTGTTGACCATAGTTAAGGTCATAAGTGCTAGGGGTAAAAATCTTTATCGGGAGTTTCAAGTGTTGAAATTTGCAATGAGATTGCATACCTTCTATGTGATAGTTGGAACCCAATACCCACTGCGAGTATATGTTACTCTTGGGAGAGTTTTGCACTTTACAATTAGCCGATCAAGTAGGTGTCTAGAAAGGTGTCAACGGGGTTACGCCTCTGGGAAAACGAGGTTTACTGTAATTAGGTCCGTGCGAAAGCGCGGGGAAACTCCCTCAAAGTACCGACACTGGCCTGGCTGAAAGATTGGCGAACTTGTAGAGTGTAATTAATCCCGGCTAGTCTTTCCTTTTAAGGTTTGAAGGAAGATTTGATAAAAACAGTGGGAGCCATCCTGATTAGATAAAATATATAACCAATCTAATCTTGTAAGAGCGCACGCAGAGTGTTTTCTTCTCTCTCTCTCCAGGTAGCGACCACATCACGCCTTAATCAAGATAATAATATGGATGTATTGACCGAACCCGCTTGTTATACTAAGCTGGGGAACGTTGGTCCCGCTCCAACTTATAATTGTTATAAGACAGAGCAGGAAATTGGGGATTACCAGAATTCCCGTGCCACCCAAACGAAGAGAGTGCATGCTGATGCATCATCTTCGGGTGTGTTCATTACAAAGAACAGTTTCTCAGTATCCTCCGCATCCTAGGTATATGATACCGGATCTGGATCCGAGATATGTAATCTGTTACATAGGGCTACAAAAAGGCAGAAAACTGAGAACGGGTGATAAGTTTCATGAGACAGAAAACGGGGCAAGTGTTGCAGCCAAGTCTGTTGGTCACTGTCACCCTGTATTACCAATACATTGATTCTGAACAAATGTTATTAGATACCGAACCTGATATACAAAATCATATCTATCTCTTTATTAGCAAAGAAATGATAAAATTTTGTATTGATGGATAATGTTTTGAACATTTCCTATATCAAAAGTTGATTGGTTCAGGCATGTTATCTAAAAGCATTGACGTTCTAAATCAAACTACAGTTCCTAGTATACAGAACACACACGAGAGGAAGAGTTCAGAAATGAACGGATCCTTCTTGAGGCATTGTAGACTAGGTCATATCAATGCGACCCGACTGGCTGAAGTTACATTTTAGATGCATATTTAAATCAGTTTGAATTTACATCTTGTGAAACTTGCCAGTCATGTCACAAAGATTAGATGACCATAGCTCTGTTTATTGGAAACAGAGAAAGAGTTGATGAACTCTTGAGACTGATACATGATGATGTATGTAAGGTCTCCTGTCTACACATGCCAGGACCGGTTCTTTATACTTCATTACGTTCTCTAAAAATCTCTCAAGATTCAAACATATGTTCCTGTTGAAACATAGGCCCGAATCTTTTGAGATGTTCACAGAATATAAGTTAGAAGTAGAGAACCTATAACCGGGTATGAGTTTTATGTCCTATGATGAGATCAGGGAGGAGAATACTTATGCATGGAATCCTTGGACTATTCTAAAGGAAAATGAGATTCTCTCTCAGCATCACTCCTCCGAATACACCATAGCACGATGGTATATCGGGGAGGAGCAATTGCACCCTATTCGATATGGTGCGCTCTATGATGAGTAATACTGAGTTACCTGTTTCCTTTTGGGGTTGTGCACTTGAGAAGCTGCATACCTATTGAATTAGGTTCGAATCAAATCACTGCCTACCACTCCATATGAGATATGGTGTGGGAAGAGCCTATCTCTTAAGTAAGTTAAGATTTAGGATTGTTCGGCCTATGTCTAAAGCAAAATCCGGACAAGATCGAGGAAAGGACAGTTCTGTAGAACTAGAAAGGTTCCAGCTATACAAAACTGCAGCTGATGATTTGACAGAACCAAAAGATTCAATAGTTCCCGACGAACCTCAGCCTCTCCGCCGATCTGGTAGGGTTCCTCATCCGCCTGAGAGATACCTTGGTTTCTCGATGACAGTGGGAGCGAGGAATGCATCATGAGATGATGACCCAACTAGTTTCGAACAGGCCATCGAGAGTAGGGACTCTGTAAGAATGGCTGGATGCTTAACGATCTGAGATGGAATCCATGTACACCAACAAAGTATGGACTTTGGGTGCTATATCTGAAGGGTTAAATCCCAATCAGGAGCAAGTATATCTTGAGAAGATTACTTGGTGTAGATGGAAAAGTTAAGACTTTCAAAGCTAGTCTTATTAAAGGTTTTAGTCATCAACCAGGCGTGGATAATGATGATACCTTTTTCAGTGGCTATGCTTAAGTCCATCCGGATCCTACTTGCCACGGCTACATACCATGACTACGATATCTGGTGGTTGGGTGCCATGACTACTTTTCTAAATAATGATTTAGAAGAGAACGACTATAAGAACACAGCCAGAGGGCTTCGTAAACAGTGGGAGCAGCGGAAACGTGTGCAAGATTGCTTTACAGAATAAAGCAGGCATCGCGGAGTTGGAACGTCTGTTTTGATGTAATAGTGAAAATGTTTGACTTCATCAAAATAGTAGATGAACCTTGTATATACAAAAAGGGAAGTAGAGAGTAAGGTGGTCATCCTCGTATTATACGTGGACAACATACTCTTGATAAGAAAAGAGTTTCCTATGCTACGCATGGTCAATCTCCGCTTATCACATGGATTCTCCATATAGGATAAAGATGATACCTCCTAAATCCTGAGATTTGGGTCTATGTGATAGATCTAAATGGATGTTAGGATTCTCACTAGCTAAAGTAAGATAGTATCAATCGATTCTGGGGAGAATCACTGGAAGTGTTCCGGGGTGATAAGGACGACTGAATGTCAGTCACAGGCATTGTCTTCACCCTCAGTGGAGGGACGGTATGTTGGAAGAGTTCCAAGCTAGATACCGTGGCAAACTAGACGATAAAGGCTGGTAACATCGCTATTAAAGATACTACCAAAGAGGCAGTTTGGCTCTATATTGGTTCATATGATGAACTAGGTTCCTACCATTGTATGACAATGGAAGTGTGGCTTTGGCCCAGGAACCCCGGTCCCATCAGCGACCCAGACATTATTCTGAGGTAGTATCACCTGATCATGGAGACAGATGATCTCCAGGGTGATCGAGGCTAGGAGAGTAGACTCAGAGGACAACACGGCGGATCCACTCACAAAGGCTTTTTCCTAGAGAGAGACTTATATGGGATGGTTGAGTATGTGATACTGCAACCACTGCTACAGATGGCCCTAGTGCAAGTGGGAGATTGTTAGTTATATGTATGCCCTAGAGGCCATTACTGTACATTGGATGTATAATGTAGTGGATGCTGGGACATACATAGGTAAGACTTTCTTGCTCGACATGATAGTACGCTATCTGGTTGCCCTTTATCTTAACATGTATACTTTCTGTCTCTCTGATTACATGTTGATAAAGCCCTTAGGATGTGTACTCGACTTCCAGGACTATGATGCAGATCATACTAGTGGGGCCTGGGTAGTCCATGAGTACATCCTTCAATGTTCCTAGTCGAGGGAATATCGAGACGGGGCATCGATATTGCAGAGTAGACTAGCGTATATCTTCTTGACCCATGTGATGGGCGATGGATGATCCCATATCCATTGGTGTTTGACATCAGAGATGGTATGCGGGTGCTCAGTGGAGACTGGGTACACTGAACGGACTCGTCGAGAACACCCAGATGGTATTATACCTTACGTCAGATGGCAGTTCTCTGATGACACTGGTGCAGCTTAGTCTGTTGACCCGAGATCGTCATAGAGTCTTGTGTGTCTCCCACTGTGCTTTGATTTCCACCCAACCACGGCTCTACTGAGTCGTGCAAACAGGTGGTTTTTGGGTACAGTCCCGATTCACATGGAGGCAATGAGCAATAGGAGGGGATTCGTCTCTCCCGGTATTGGGGGTTGATGTTGCGCTATGCACGACTGGCCATAACAGGAAATCCCTGGCCAGGGTTGCAGTGATATACTGGTAAGAGTTATCAGTAGTTTCATGAATGTTATGGACCCTACGTCGGCATGACTTATCAAGCTACTGGGGTCTTACGTTTACCACCCTTAGGCGAGATATGCAACATATCAGACGAACAGACAGGACTGTACGGTAAGTGTTACTGGTTGGATTCACAGGAGTGTGAGCAGGCTTGCTCGTCGATCTTCTGATCGCTCAATACCCGGGTGGCCGTTACGTTTAGCAGACCGCTTGCGGCTTGTGGGTGCTTGATATGATCATCATCTGCTGCCGGCGTATTGACGAGTCTTTAGAGTCCTACACAGAGGTTTCCTGGCTTAAGCGAAACGAAATAGGAGCGCATATGAGATATGTGCAGGACTGAGAATAATGCGTGTATGTGATATCGTATTTCATTCTCACGATGAATGTATCGATTTGTTATATGCGATATAACCTAGTTATCGAATCAAGGATTGATTCGATAAGCCGATACATCGGATACTGGTCGGTTATATGCGATATGACCGGATCGTTAAATCAAGTGTTCATTTAATGATTTAATGTATAATTATATATTTGATATATTACTTTGCATTAACTAGTATTGGTTCACTTTAAGTGGATTTTCTCACTTGATTTGTGCAAGTTGTATATGTGATATACTTTTGTGCACTTCATTGTATCATGTTTGATGATACATGCTTATTTGGTTAAGTGTAAAGAATTAAACCATGGTTAAGTTGTTGATTAGGGTTTTACTTATTCATTTATCTTATTTATTTATTCATTTTGAATAAATTGAAAGATAAATGAATGGTGGCTTAATTTGTTTTTAGTTGAAGCTTCATGAAGCTTTGACTAAATGACCTTTTTGTTCTCATCCTTAACCCTAACCATTTAAACTAACCCTAGTCTATTCTTTACACTTAAATAAGGTTAGAATATGATAAGAATCAATTCTTTTTCAATTATTCTTTAACAGTTATCATATTCTTTCTTCATCTTCTTCTTCATGAGCAAGAAAGAAAAGCTTGCCTCATCAATGGCAAGTGATGAAATCATGTGAGAAATCCAATTCCAAAGTGAACCCACTTCCTATTTCTTCATCCTCTACCTCTTGCCAAGTAGTATAGGGTGTTTCCTTCACAAGTTTCATGACTTGGTGAAGTGGGAGTTTGATCTTGTGATGCCTCGACGTAGATCATCTTCGGCATCGAAGCCGACGACCAAGCCCGCCCATTTCTCCGATGAAGCCGATGCTAGAGTCCGGGATCCGATTTGGACAGCGGAGGGACATCATCGCGGAGCTTAGGAAGTGGTGGATCGGATCTACAAAGGTTGTAGCCCCTTTCCTTTTAAGTTAAAGTCGTTAACTTGCATCGCATAGCCTATAAATCTAGTTAACGATCCGTATTAGGGTTTGTAGGCACATGTAAAATTTGAATTAGCCATGTTTGATGCCTTGTGAGACTTCATTAGTGTGCCTAGGAACCCTACACTCCCACTGTCTATGAAGCCCTCTGGCTATGTACTTATAGACACTCTCTTCCAAATCAACATTTAGAAAAGCAGTCATGACACCCAACCGCCAGATATCGTAGTCATAGTATGTAGCCGTGGCAAGTAAGATCTGGATGGACTTAAGCATAGATTTGAAAGTCTCAACTTTTCCATGTACACCGTGTAATCTTCTAAAGATATACTTGCTCCTGATGGGGATTTAACCCTTCAGATAAAGCAACCAATGTACATACTTTGTTGGTGTATAAGGATTCCATCTCAGATCTTTAAGCATCCAGCCATTCTTACAGAGTCCCGCTCTTGATGGCCTGCTCGAAATAAGTTGGGTCATCATCTCATGATGCAATCCTCCCTCCCACTGTTATAGAGAAACCGAAGTATCTCTCTGGTGGGTGAAGAACCCTACTAGATCGGCGGAGAGGCTGAGCTTCATTGGAAACAATTGAATCCTTTGGTTCTACCAAATCATCCGCTGCAGATTGTATAGCTGGAACTCTTTCCAGTTCTACCTCATTACCAATAATTTCTTCACAAGAAATTCCCTTTCACAAAGGTGGCATGTTGAGAAACAAAACATCTTTTGTTCCTCGGTTATGTAGAAGATATTCCCTTGCGAATACTTGGGATATCCAACAAACTTCTACAGAACTGACTTTGCCTCGCGCTTGTCCGGATTATGCTTTTTGACATAGGCAGGACAACCCCAAATCTTAACATACTTAAGATATGGGCTCTTCCCATTCCTTATCACATATGAAGTGGTAGGCAACTGATTTGATTGGAACCCTATTCAATAGGTATGCAGCTTCACAAGTGCATAACTCCCAAAAGGAAATAGGAAACTTAGTAGTACTCATCAAAGAGCGCACCATACCAAATAGGGTGTGATTGCTCCGCCCCGATACACCGACGTGCTGTGGCGTATATAGAGGAGTAATGCTGAGATAGAATCTCATTCTCCTTTAGAATAGTCTAGGAATCCCGTGCTCAAATATTCTCCTCCTTGATCTCATCGAAAGACATAATACTAAGCTAGGGGTGCAGAAACTAGAATGGATGCAGTAAGAATTGAAATACTAAGCTAGGGGAGCAGAAATTACCTTCTTTGGCAACTCAAGAAAATTCTTGAGTTGCTCAAAGTCCTCCAAATCCATTCTTGCTAGGTTCAATGTGTAGCTAGTGAGCTTGGGAGCAAGTTTTGTTAAATGGGAATAGGGTTTCGGGGTTGTATTCATTGTGGATCTAGGTTGAAGAGGGAGGAGGAAGAAGAGGGAGCAGGAGCAGCAGCAGCTCAAAGTGAAGAGGGGAGAGAAAATGAGAAGGGAAATGATAGGGGAATGGTCAACTAAGTCAAAAGTAACCCACTCTCTCTCATCATCATACTTACGTTTTCTTTTCTTTTCCTTTTTCTTTTCCTTCTCACTCCATTGCAAACCCTAAGCAACCATATATACCCCAAAACATGTAACAAGTGTGGAAAAAATGATATGTGCACATTTTTGCACAAAAATGCCAAAAATCCGATTAGCGATTTTTAATCGCGATTAGCACTAAATTAGCACATAACTAATCATAAAAACTTTAAAATGGCATAATTCCATAAAATACCCATTTTAGAATTTTTCATAATTTTTTTCCATTTATTTGTATTTAATTATACCGGAATATTAAAATATTCATTAAAATAATATTAAATTATAAAAATTCCCAAAAATAATATTTTATTATTTTGAAACGTTAAAATCTACCCCCGTTAAAGAAATTCGGTTCCCGAATTCATATTTAAACCCCCAAATACCAAAATATTTCGATACAAAGTCCAAATCGTCAGGGCTCCGAAATCACCAATACATAAAACGTATCATAGCGCAATGCATGCGCATGAGTAAGGAGCAGATAACTCAAAAGTAAAACTCCATCAAGTATCCCGCAATCATCGGAGTCATGGTAAAGACACAAATGTCAAATCCAATACAAAACCAATATGATATAGATCAGAACTATACATGTAGACATCCAATCTATACATGTGAATAGCTGATGTAAATGCATGCCAAATCTTTTTAAGTCGCTGTGCGATGCGCATAACACTGCACAGTGGCGGACGTTTTTCATAAGAAAATAACTATATACGTATATATCTTTTGTTTAATATCTACGTTCCGCCGTTTCGAAAACAATTTAGAAGGGTTTCCTTGTTTTTAAAACGTTTCGTGTCGTATCGGACACGTTGTTGGAGATAGTGCCCTCAGAGTCAATTATTAGGTCACAGGTACGTGATTGTAATGATTGAGGAAGGACCTATCCCGGTAGGACAGTCTTACTCGAGATGATAGTATGCTATCTGGTTTACCTTTATCATCGTGTACTGTTTTAGGTGACCTGACACGTCGCTATTACACGTTGATAGAGCCCCTAGGATTCTTGCTTGACCACCAGCAGTATGAGGGCGATCATATAAGTGGGAGCTGGGGGTCTACAAGCATATCCTTAAAAGGTCCCTAGTCGTGGGAGTTTCGAGACCGGGCATCGATACTCTATTAGTAGACTAGTGTATACAGTCGAGACCCCGACGAGGGGCGGTGGCCGGTCTCACAAGCCACTGGTGTCAGTTGGATCACCTAAGATGTATACAGGTGCTCATTGGGTTATGAGTACACCGGACAGGACTCGCCGGGAACATGCTAGTTGGTCATATACCAGACGTCAGATGGCAGTTCCCTGGTGACATGTGTGCAGGTTAGTTCATCGACCTGGGGATCGTCATTTGTCTCGTGTGAGTTCCCACTGTACTTTGATTACTACCCTACCACGGCTCAAAGGAGTCGTGCAAACAGGTTTTAGTTGGGTACAGTCCCGAGCCACATGGAGGCAGTGAGCGTATCTTCAGGGGTTCGTCTCTCCCGGTATTGGGGGTGAGGTCGTGCTGTGTCTAGGAGAGCCATTACACAAAGTCCTTGGCCAAGGCAAGGAGATTTACTGGTAGGTATTCCAGTAGTATCTCAGGGTGTTCTGGGCTACACTCCGACACGACTTGTACCGCTTTTGGGGGTCTGACTTTTACCAACCCCCTAGGCCCGCCATGCGATACTCATAGACGAACGGACCGGACTGCACGGATATTGTCACTGACAGGCTCAGTAGGGTTGTCAGGCTGAGCTCGCTCACAGACGTCCCTTTTGGTCAATACCTGGTGGCCCGTTATGTATTGGCTTATACCTCTAACGTGCTAGTGGTTAAATCCACAACCAAGGTGTTGACGAGTCTTTAGAGTCCCCCACATTCAGTTACTCAGCTTTCGGGCGAAAGGTTGTAGAGGCCGTATGGAGATATGGCAAGGTCCGACCAGATACGTGCGGTATTGCACGGATCGGGATCGGACAGTTTGTACTATAGGCCGTATGGATATATGGCAGGGTTCGATCAGATACGTGCGGTATTGCACGGATCAGGATCGAACGGATATTACTGGCCGGCTTTGGTATAAGCCGGATCCTAGTATAGTACAGTGTAGATTTTGTCTCATTACATTTGTATTTCGGTCGAAATACAGATGCGGGTGTGTATGCACAGTATCGGGGTTTTCCTGTAATTTATTACGGGACCAGTTTTCTGGAGTTGCCAGTTTGCTTTCCGTTTCGGCCAATTTCCATTGTTCCGTTCATTGGCCGAAGATTGGTGGAGGAGGGTTTATTTGCATTGTTGCAAATAGGCATTTGTGGAAGGGGGACTTTGCATTTTGTTGTATCATGATAGCCCCCTCCTTTGACTTGCTTGACTTCATACTTCATGATGGCTTGACTTTGTTAGCATCATGGTTGTTGATGATGGTTGTGGTTGTGTGTGGTTTTTGCTTGTGATCATATTCTTTCATGATGCCCTCTTGCATCATTGCTTCCACCCACCCCTTGACCTTGCTCTCTCTTTCTCTCTCCAATCACACAAAGGGGGGTGTGGGCCGGCCATTCCAAGAGAGGGATGGGAATTGATTCATTTTTGGTGTGGCATTTTCTTCTCTCATGGTGCTATGAAAATTGCTCTCTTGTTCATCCAAAAACCTCATTGAATCCCTCCACCAATGGCAACCTCCACTACCCCAAAAAGAGACACAAGTTCTACTACACATTCTACAGCGAATCTTGGGCACGTCGAGTAGCCGGCTTCGTGCCCGAGTTGCCTCGGCATTGAGGTGGGAGCCCGTAAACGATGTAGGCGACGTGGTGCACTTCCGGCGACGAGGAGGAGACGGAACATTCCGCAGGAGATCGGGACCATGACGAGAAGACCGGAGGACTTGGATCGTCGGTATATCTCTATTCCCTTTCTTGTAGTTAGCTAGGACTAGTTAATGGTTCGATCCGGGTTATAGTGCGCGGTGGTGCCGGTTTGCTAAGTCCGCAAAATTTAAGTTATTCACCGCTTCCGCATTCCGGCGTCGGATCGACGGCCGGGGCGCCGCCGTGCACTTACAGTGGTATCAGAGACGCGCCATTAACTTAGTCTAGCTTTGTGTAATGTGTTTTTCAGTTCCGATCGATAAAATGTTCCAAAACTCGTATTGTCTTCACATCAGTTTTCTGTCAGAATTTTTCAGTCTCCAAAAATTTTTCAGGTTGCAGAAAATTGATGTACTGGAAATTGTAAGGCCACTGTAGAAATTTGACTGAGTGATGCCATAGTTAGAGCGCGGAACCGCGGCCAAACCCCCCTTTGGGCCGCGGTTCCGCCGCACTATTATGAGCTCACTGTGTCAATTTTCTCCAGTGGGCTTCTGGGCTGTTTTTAGGGGTTTTAGAATAATAACATTGGGCCCAGAATTTCTTTAATTGCTACAGTATTGCTTTGGGGCCCACTTGTTAAAATTTTGATTGATCGGATATTTTAAACACATTTTTCACAGTATTTACATTATATCTGCGACCGTGAATGTCACTTGATCGGTAAATCCTGTCTAACTGCTATAGCCCGGTTAGACGGATTTGCGAACGTAACTTTCACGTTGATGTTCTATGTATTTGCTGTGTTGTTGCGGATCGGTCGTAGGGATAGCCTGGATGCAATGCTAGTACTGTTGTGGTGGTATTATGTACATTTGATATTGCGGGGCGAGCGTCCGACATGTGGACTGCCATCACTGCCTGTTTGTATTATTATTTTGGGGCATGACCTGGTTGCGGTCGATGTACCCGTTGTATGTATATTTTACTTTCTGTACTAGGATTGCCCCACGGAGGGGTGCACGGATAGCCGGGTTCTGGAGGGCAACAAGCCCGCATCTCATGGCATTGAGACGGAGGGGGCTTCACTCTAGGATTGGCGGGCTATTCGCCGCACTCGTAGGGGGTACAGGTTGACCCAGGAGGGGTGCCCAAGTTACCGGATTCCGTGAAGTGCTGGGTGGTCCATTCACGTTGCTGAAGGGGGCTGCCTCGCTTCAGGTTTTGGCGGGTAACTTGCCGCGCCCGTAGGGGTCTAGGATTTCATTGCACAGGCTATCCACACGACCAGGGGAACGTCGGGTTTCAGCGGCTCTGTGAAACCCGGGGATCCCAGATATCTGTATTGTTTCTGTGATGCTGTACATTTCTGTGATGTTGCTTTTTATTCACGCCTTGAGCGAAATATAATATATTGGTATATATATTAGTAGATGTTGTATATGTTTTACATCCGCGCTAGTCCAGTCCCCGCTCTGTCGTTAGTTAGCTAACCTAACGGGTAATGACGGGACCCAGTGGCGAATGCGGATGGCATATACGTACATCAGTATATTTTCGTTCTTTTTGGTGTGATCAATTGATGGGACTGCATTGATTCGGATCAATGCAAGTTTAAAAACAAACCTAATCTGATGTTGTTGGAACACTTTTTCAAAAAGCTGTTATTGCAAGGACGTTCACTTTTGTTTTGCACCGTGGTATTCAGTTAGAATATCCTGCTCCTCAGTCGACGAGGCAAGGGCCGAGATCCCTTCACCGGGAGTGACCCCTTGGACAAAAAGTTTGCGTCAGGGCATTAACTTCACTATAGCCGATTACTTTTGCTTTGCACCGTGGTATTCAGTTGGAATATCCTGCACCTCATTCTACGGGGAAAGAGCCGAGATCCCTTCATCGGGAGTGACCTCTTTAGCAACGGTTTTCGTCACTATATTTTTTAAAAAGCTATCCGTTCCTTCAACGATATCAAGTTCATTATGTTAAAGGTTTTCGCCAGAAACCATTCGTAGCCCTCTGTCGTTTCATATGGGTAGTCAATAGTATTCAAGCTGTGTTTGTTGGCCATAGTCAAGGCATAGTGTTTGGTAGCTGTTGGGTGTTCATATGCTGCATAGATAGATGCGTTGGTTTGGGACAGTCGTATAGCCTTGTTGGCCCTAGTCAAGGGCTTGTACGGGTGGGTTCAAATCAACCTGGATAATGACGGGTAGAACTTGACATGTGACTTATGATTTGTTGGCCTTAGTCAAGGTCATAAGAGCATGGGCCAGAAATCACATCGGGAGTTTCAAAAGAACTGAAACTTGCCAGATATGCGCATACCTTCTGGAGTGTGATAGCGTGAGCGGATTCTGTCACGTTATCATGCAATGATAGTTGGATCCCGATTCCCACTGATGAGTTAGTTTACTCCTCGGGTGACCCCGACTAATTCTTCTTTTAGGTTTGGAGGAGAATTTGAGGTACAGTGGGAGGATTCCAGATTAGATAAATTGGTAGCCATTCTGATCTAGGTTAGAGTGCACGCTGAGTGTTTCTTTTCTCTCTCTCTCTGGCAGCGACCATTGACCCGACCCTAAGACTTTGACTCAGTGACCAAGTTGACCGAACCTTCTTAACACCGGCTTTTGGATTGTCAGAGTTGCAAACCTCATTGCCACTCCTACTTTTACCCTTTTCTCCAGGACACCCCGTGTTACTATGAACGTCCACTTCCATTGGACAAAACCATCGTATGGTTAGATACGAACTCGAAGGGATTTATTCGAGGATGGTTTCCGGTTCTGGAGAAAACGGATAGGATTATTCAGTTGTCTTTTCCTTTTACCATCTCTCAGGTTATGAGTACTCCTTGGTTTAGGGGTAGTACACCTATTACGCAAATTGGATAGTCTTCTTCCAAACCTTAGGCTGGTGCCGACCGGTAGGGAATGAAGAAAACCAATTAGCCTAACGATGGTGTGCAGAAGGTATTAAGTTCAGACAAAGCAAGGGATTAGTAAGAGGGCAAAGTAAATTGCAACAGATATTCACGACCAAACCAAATATTTCGTTACCACTCCCACATCACCTTTGTATTTCTCCAGGACACTCCGTATCACTACGAAGATCCCATTTTATTGGATAATCCATCGTATGGTTATATACGAACTCGAAAGGAACTCGTTCCAGTTCGGGGATGGATTCTGGTTCAGGAGAAATAGGAATAAGGTTTATTCGGTTGTCTTTTATCTTCACCCTCTCTCATTGCGAGTGTTCCTAGGATTGGGACAGTACACCCATTATGCTTATTGGATAGTCTTCTTCCAAACCATAGGCTGGTGCCGAACGGTAGGGAATGAAGAAAACCATTTGGCCTAAAGGGGTGTACAGAAGGTAAAGACTAAAGACATATGAAGGGATTTGGAGAGGTGGCAGGGAACTCTACGGTTACAGTCGTGAATCTGGAAGAGGCATTACTAGGAATACCAGAATACCCCATCGGAACATTTCAATGTTTCAGTTTCACTGTGTAATGTTAAAGGAAAACTGATTTCCCGATTAGATACTTACTCCAGGGTATGTATTTACCAGGTACGATTCTCACATCTGTATGGTTTTACAGATGATGAGTGGGAGTAAGTTATTGGGAATTGGGTGATTATCCTCATTATATCGGGATTCGTTGTAATCAGTGATATTTGAGGAAATCACCTGGGCTGTTTGCCGGTCGGCAAATATATGGTTCTGAATATCCGCTGTTATGCACCAATTTCAAATTGATATATCTGTACGTCTATTTTCATAGAGTGAGATATACCTTTCTGAAATTATGTCTACGACATTTACCTATATCAGTAGATGGTTAGGTAAGGAGCATTAAACAGCGGTGTAATTCTTCTTAACCATAAGTACAGTTTTCAACCTACGACACACAGTGAATGAGTTATCAGACTCAAGGGACTTATACAGAGTATTGTATGTTGTCCAGGGTCCATCAGGACAGAGGGGTTGGTCCTCGTACTACATTCAGTTTACTTATGACTTCTCTAGTTTTTAGACAGGTGTTTCGTGGAAACACAGGGTCCGAATTTGGAGAAGTTATTGGTATTTGAATAGAGTGGAGAACCAGGTGTCACAAGTATCGGGATTCTTCAAAGTGATCGAAGATGTAGATACTTGTGTATGGTGTTCAGTTGATAGTAATGATTAAGAGAAATTGCTTCTCTTTCAGGTTACTCATAATTGGAAGCATTCCTAAATTGAGTAACGCTGATCGACCTCCTTCCATTTAGTTGACATGCGCTGGGGACAGCTGCATGATTTGAATCTGGTTCAATTAAATCAGTGCCTCTGTTTCTATATTGGATATAGAACAGTTCATATCTTAACGATGTTAAGGTACGGGGAGTTGTCCGGTTTATGATTAAAACCAGACACGGGACAACTCAAGGCACGTTTCTGTAATGGCTGTTTGTGGGTTGACCCAGGCTTTGACGAGGGTTGACTTTCTACCATCTGGATGAACAATAGCGATATTGTTCTAGACTCGCCACAGTTTTAATAAAAATGGATTTTTTCAGAAAACAGTAGTGGGAGTATGGTAGAACTGGAAGTGATTCCAGAACCACAAACGATTACTGAAGATTTGACAAGGAACCTTAAGATTCAATCTGGATTGACATTCCATTGGCCACTCCGCAGATAAGGTGGGTAACTTCAGGCACCCGAGAGGCACTACGGTAGCCTCAAGGACGGTGACAGGGAAGTTCTTGTTTACCCACAATTACCATTGCTGTTGTTCCAGGCTACGAGACCCGGCAGGAGGATGAGTATAGCGTCGTTCTAAACCAGTTTTAGAAGTGTACGTCTATATGACTCTGCCAGAGGGTTGTCGTAGTCAGTGGGAGCAGCGGAAGCATTGGTGGAAAGGTAGCTTATGTCTATTTATAGACTGAAGCACAAGTAGCGGAGATAGATCATCTATTTCTGACGTGACAGTCGTGGGTTTGACTTCATCAGAATAGGAGATGGATCTGTTGAGAAGGTAGTAGGGTGTGATATCCTGGTATTTGGATGATATACACAAAGTAGGAAAAGAAACTCCTACACTACGATCGGTTATACTTTGGTCGTCACACAGTGGTTTCTCCACAAAGGAAATGGATTTTGTATCAGACATACTGGTTACTAGATCTATGGTCTTAGATCTAGATTTGGGTGGTTTCCCAATCAGGGTACTTGACAGCATTCTAAGAGTATTTAGGATGGACGACTCCTGGCACGGTTGTGTACCTGCAGGTAATGGAGTCACCCTCTCCAAAGGTGTCTTACAGACTAAAGGGGAGAGGGACGGGCATGATTGGCAGATCACTTGCTCAGGCAATTGAGTCAATCGTGAGATGTCAAGTACCACACCAGATGTTGTTCTTGCACTAGATGCAATAAGTTGACATTAATCCAATCCTGGAGAAACAGTCGGAAGCAGTTTTAGAACATAACTGGATGTTCTAGGGAGATGATAACGACAGCCTCATTCAGGAGACAGTTATCATTCCAGGCTTCCAAGGTGACATGGACGACAAGGAGGTTGTCAGAGTTATAGTTTTCCTTCTAATGAGGGGCAGTATTTTGGACAGGTGGTCCAAGGCAATACTGAGGGAGGCATGGCGCGCAGGATACTGATTAAGTTCAGTTGACGATACAGTCTGAGAAGTTTGGATTTGGAGTTCATTTATGAGCTATGTCCCATCAGACATCCAGACATATTCTGAGACAGGTATTGCTCTTTTCGGGAGATGGCTTTCTCCGCGAACTTGAGATATAGAGAGACATAGAAAGGAACAACTAAGCGGATCCACTCACTGAGGCTATTCCTCGAACGCAATAGTTCCGCAAACGAGCTTTGTGAGACTGACTAGTAGAGGAGTTGGATGTTCGGTATCACACGGGCTGTGAGTATGCGACATCGCAATAATTAGCCTTGAGTGCAAGTGGGAGATTGTTGGAGATAGTGCCCTCAGAGTCAATTATTAGGTCACAGGTACGTGATTGTAATGATTGAGGGAGGACCTATCTCGGTAGGACAGTCTTACTCGAGATGATAGTATGCTATCTGGTTTACCTTTATCATCGTGTACTGTTTTAGGTGACCTGACACGTCGCTATTACACGTTGATAGAGCCCCTAGGATTCTTGCTTGACCACCAGCAGTATGAGGGCGATCATATAAGTGGGAGCTGGGGGTCTACAAGCATATCCTTAAAAGGTCCCTAGTCGTGGGAGTTTCGAGACCGGGCATCGATACTCCATTAGTAGACTAGTGTATACAGTCGAGACCCCGACGAGGGGCGGTGGCCGGTCTCACAAGCCACTGGTGTCAGTTGGATCACCTAAGATGTATACAGGTGCTCATTGGGTTATGAGTACACCGGACAGGACTCGCCGGGAACATGCTAGTTGGTCATATACCAGACGTCAGATGGCAGTTCCCTGGTGACATGTGTGCAGGTTAGTTCATCGACCTGGGGATCGTCATTTGTCTCGTGTGAGTTCCCACTGTACTTTGATTACTACCCTACCACGGCTCAAAGGAGTCGTGCAAACAGGTTTTAGTTGGGTACAGTCCCGAGCCACATGGAGGCAGTGAGCGTATCTTCAGGGGTTCGTCTCTCCCGGTATTGGGGGTGAGGTCGTGCTGTGTCTAGGAGAGCCATTACACAAAGTCCTTGGCCAAGGCAAGGAGATTTACTGGTAGGTATTCCAGTAGTATCTCAGGGTGTTCTGGGCTACACTCCGACATGACTTGTACCGCTTTTGGGGGTCTGACTTTTACCAACCCCCTAGGCCCGCCATGCGATACTCATAGACGAACGGACCGGACTGCACGGATATTGTCACTGACAGGCTCAGTAGGGTTGTCAGGCTGAGCTCGCTCACAGACGTCCCTTTTGGTCAATACCTGGTGGCCCGTTATGTATTGGCTTATACCTCTAACGTGCTAGTGGTTAAATCCACAACCAAGGTGTTGACGAGTCTTTAGAGTCCCCCACATTCAGTTACTCAGCTTTCGGGCGAAAGGTTGTAGAGGCCGTATGGAGATATGGCAAGGTCCGACCAGATACGTGCGGTATTGCACGGATCGGGATCGGACAGTTTGTACTATAGGCCGTATGGATATATGGCAGGGTTCGATCAGATACGTGCGGTATTGCACGGATCAGGATCGAACGGATATTACTGGCCGGCTTTGGTATAAGCCGGATCCTAGTATAGTACAGTGTAGATTTTGTCTCATTACATTTGTATTTCGGTCGAAATACAGATGCGGGTGTGTATGCACAGTATCGGGGTTTTCCTGTAATTTATTACGGGACCAGTTTTCTGGAGTTGCCAGTTTGCTTTCCGTTTCGGCCAATTTCCATTGTTCCGTTCATTGGCCGAAGATTGGTGGAGGAGGGTTTATTTGCATTGTTGCAAATAGGCATTTGTGGAAGGGGGACTTTGCATTTTGTTGTATCATGATAGCCCCCTCCTTTGACTTGCTTGACTTCATACTTCATGATGGCTTGACTTTGTTAGCATCATGGTTGTTGATGATGGTTGTGGTTGTGTGTGGTTTTTGCTTGTGATCATATTCTTTCATGATGCCCTCTTGCATCATTGCTTCCACCCACCCCTTGACCTTGCTCTCTCTTTCTCTCTCCAATCACACAAAGGGGGGTGTGGGCCGGCCATTCCAAGAGAGGGATGGGAATTGATTCATTTTTGGTGTGGCATTTTCTTCTCTCATGGTGCTATGAAAATTGCTCTCTTGTTCATCCAAAAACCACATTGAATCCCTCCACCAATGGCAACCTCCACTACCCCAAAAAGAGACACAAGTTCTACTACACATTCTACAGCGAATCTTGGGCACGTCGAGTAGCCGGCTTCGTGCCCGAGTTGCCTCGGCATTGAGGTGGGAGCCCGTAAACGATGTAGGCGACGTGGTGCACTTCCGGCGACGAGGAGGAGACGGAACATTCCGCAGGAGATCGGGACCATGACGAGAAGACCGGAGGACTTGGATCGTCGGTATATCTCTATTCCCTTTCTTGTAGTTAGCTAGGACTAGTTAATGGTTCGATCCGGGTTATAGTGCGCGGTGGTGCCGGTTTGCTAAGTCCGCAAAATTTAAGTTATTCACCGCTTCCGCATTCCGGAGTCGGATCGACGGCCGGGGCGCCGCCGTGCACTTACACACGTAGGTATAAATGCTGAGCCTATAGCTCGCTCTCTGGAAATCCCTTCGATAACTATCAATGCATGCAAAATATATCCAGGTATTGTTCTCTGACTAGTCCTGCTCAGTACAAAACAAATATCAAATATCATAAAAAATGTACTGCTCCAAAAGGAATAAATCCCAAAAATGCACATAACACCACCCTGTGCGTCTGGTGCGCACGGAAATAAAAATCCATATATGTTCCATACAGGTGCACAAAACAACATCTAGATGCAACGGGTGTGCATGAAGCATCTGTCATAGGCAACGTGTGTGCCTGACGGCCAAATCAGGTGCACCTGACATGGACGAAGAATCTCGATTTAGTGCATCTGGTGTGCACCAAAATCGTATCTCAAAACATGCGCCCAACATGCGCGAAAATCCAAATCGGTGCATACATCGTGCACGAATGAAAATCTAAACCCTGCGCACTCAACATGCACCGAACCACGAAATCCAATAGCAATGCCGAACATGCGTAAGTCCAGTCAAAAGCACAGAGTGCAGCATCATAAATATCAGGGTCAAAGTCGACGATATACAATGCGACTCAATCAAAATCAAGTGTACCATGATGGAAAATCTCATAACCGTGTGCATCAGCGTGCACAAAACAGATCAAAACACTAAAAGTGCCTGAAAACGATGCTGGAAGCATAAATCAAATCACCGGCATAAAACAGGCAGGAAATCACAATCAATACCTCAAGTGTAATAACTCTGCACAAAATATGAATACCCAGTAAGTGCAACCATGGTGGACAAAATCAAATATCATGGAACTCAGTCATCAAAACTAAATCATGCGAATAGATCACCCAAAATACCGAAATCCAAAGTGACGGATACCTGATAATCGAATCACAAAATCATAAATCATAAATACCGTCGTCGGTATATCCTCCTTCAAAGACGAGAAGGTGCCGGTACATCCAATGCTAGTGGCGCAGGATATCTACTTGCCTCATGCTCGCGGCTGGCGTCCTCTGCCTCTGGTTCCTTATCTTCCCTGTGGATTATCAATCTCGCAATCCATCGGCTCATCGGCTCTGTCAGGTGTGCTAACGGAAACGATTCCGTTCTGGCACCTCTCTGGTCATCTCTCGGTCAATCCTCACGACTACTCGTAAGGCAGTACATCTCTGGCGTCGACCTCTGGTCCTCTGAATGCACATCACACATCTGCTCCTGGTGCAAATCTTATTGCAGCAGTGTACTGGAAGGAATCCTACTCTAGGTCTCTTCTGATCTCGCCTAAGCCAAAATGTACGGTGGCTGGTACTCTGGCATAATCTTTTCTCGCTTGTCTGTATCGTCGTCCACTTCGACGTCACGTCTCTATCGGCGCACTGCAATGTTCTCGTCTACGGTCCATCCGAAGTCTCTCACACGGACTCGAAATCACGAACTCGGTATCTTCATCACTCAGTAGAAGATATCTAGCCGAACACGTCATCAGCATGCGTATCGCATCTCTTACTCCACTTTTCTCTGCTATCGACTGATTCGGACTCGTATCATCATGGCTGCACGGACTACGCTCCAACGGCTATACTCGTACCTGGAGTCTCCCAAGCAGCGTGTCCCATCACAATATCCGAAAGATGTCGAACCATACGATCAACTCGTCAGAACCTCATAATCCCCCAAGAGCTCAACACCTTAGGTACAGTTTAAAAGTATCGAGTACATACCACAGCATCGGTGATCCAGCCGTAGAAGGACAAACCCAAGCCTCACTAATGGCGCCGCGGAACTGCCACAAACCCTAAGGTTCAAAGGCTTTCACACGGTCATTATGTCGAGTTAGGGTTTCATTCTTCTAGAGGGTCCATAGAATCGCTTGCATGTCTTTCCGAATACTTTAAACTTGGAAAATGGGTTCCTGACATTCGATCGTCTCAATCGACTCTCAACGAATCTGGGTGAAGTCGTCTCTAGCTGGCATCAATCTACCTGATGACCTCGCATCGGGGTAAGCGAACGAACCACATGTCCTAGTCATTCAACCTCGGTGGCTAGAGACTCACCATCATATCTCTAAGTATATGCTCAAGCTGCAGTAGCTCCAATATCTGGGGCGATATCTCGTCATTTGCAGCAACAATTGGCTCGTTCGTCGGTACGCTGAACAGCGCCTTAATAGTCATGAAGAAGCGATATATCAATGGTCATCACATCCTGGCTGGCCTCTATCAGTGGCTCAATCCTCTGGTACCGATCGGTACGTCCGGAAAATCACGTAAAAGCGATCTGTCAAATGCTCATGGCGCGAAAGCACAATAAGACGACGCCTCTATATGCAATCGTATGACTCTGGAAACACGCCCTGGTCAGTCCTCGTCCACGAAGAGCTCATGCTGACGCAAATCGAGCCGTAGCTCACTCTGCCCATGCAATCGTGGCAGCAAAATCACAACCAATATCGATAAGGATAGATCATAGGAAGGAATATAATACTGTGCAACGAAATGTACATCCTAAGGTTTCTTAAGCGGAGTGGCGTGTCGTAAATATGCCGCAGAACATACGTACAGTACGTCACTCTACTCAAGCTACCTACTCCATCAACCAAGGGTCATCCTATGCGACGAAATTTCGGGTATAATACCCCCTAGACTAAGTCTAAGTTCCGTAAGGTCAAGCCTAAGTTCCCTATATATAAACGCCCTAGGCTCCACATAGTCAAACATAGACTCGAACCAAGGTCAACCTAGCGCTCTGATACCAACTTTGTCACAACCCAAAAGAGCCCGTGACTGGCCCTTGAATCCTATGAAGTCTATAGGACTCCATCTGATCCAAGTAAGCCAAAAGCCCAGAAATCTAAAACCATTTAAGGAGTAAATAAAGGAACTGATTTTTAATAAGTAAAGAAAGCATGTTTGAAATCAAAGTTTTTCAAATAACTAAGCCGAAAAATGCATTTTTAAAAATGTGTAGTCTTTTCTGAAAATTTCGGTAGAGTTTTCTTTGTAAAAACTGGTCCCGAAGGGGGTACAACAAGAATAATATATATGAAATGATAAAAGGCATCCCCAAGCGGGAGCTAGCTCTTCGTCAATCGACGGTCACAACCACGCAAGCAATAATAATATACAATGCCAAAGGGCGTGGATCGAAACCCAAAATGAAACTCAAAACAACCAGAAAACCATAATACTACAAGTGCGACTCTAAGGTCGAAATAATACATCACTGGTTTCTAAGTATGAAACAATATACAAGTTTTGGTTGATGGAATTTCTAGATACAATGAATAATACATGTACAATGGCGGTTCTGATACAAAAAGACCCACCTACCAAAGCAAGTCACCCGTATGGAAGCAGTGTGCCAGAAAAGCCGCTATGGAATCTGTGCGGCAAAAACCCTGCAAGAACTGTGGCACAACGGGGGTGAGTTGCCAACTCGTGAATAGAAAATATCTACAAGCAGAAATCGAATGTATGACCCATCTTAGGTCAATACGATCCGATATATATAAACCTCAAAATGAATAAGTCTGAAGCATGCTAAACAGGCAATGTGATCTCTATACATGAGTGTAGTGCCAAGTGCTCATGCCAGTGCCTCAGGTAATAGCATATCATAATTGCGAGGTTTGATCAAGTTAATCAAATCTGCATGTGCGTGGATCCCGTCCACTTGTCACCCAATGACAATAACCATCATACATGTAAATATCATCAGCATATGCATGGAAATATGAGGATATAAACCACCGGTGTCCCTCGCGACACGTCAAAAATCATAGAACCGGAGTGTCCAGCATCGACACTCGAAAACATCATGAAAACTGTGCCCAGCATCGGCACAAAAATCCTCATATATCGGGCTCTGTCACTCCGGACCAGCCCTCGGGCTCCGTCTGCGGAATCGGCCCTCGGCCACAGCAGTACGCCCATATCCATCTATCGACTCTGGTAGGTATCCTCTGGATAACCGCCAAGTCCAACCAATCACCGGTAGGTACTCGCCACCCTTTCAGGCTCATCGTCTACTCCACGAAAAACATTTCTTGGCCCGGGGAACCATACCGGGTCCACCATGTACCCGCAATCGTCCTCATCCGCCTCCTCGAATCGGGTTCCATATGTTGCTCTCAGCACCGAGAAAACACATGGTGGACGCACTGAAATATCATATCAAGGGTAACTGAGTTTTTAAAGCAATTACATATTCTCTTATGAAATACCCACGGTTCCCAAATCCAGAAATATCATGGAAACAGCAACTCTCAATGCGTATAATCAGAAAGCGTGATGTATGCGACATGTAACAGAAATGTAAGCATATCAGGATGTCATGCAAGGGTCATATCCGGAATGCAATAGTACTACAGTGTAGTGACATGGCAATTATCTATGATAAAGTGTGTGGGCCGGCAAACAAGTGTACGTGGAACATACGCATCAACAATAATGGTGCCGGTGTCCTAGCAGCATGACTGTAATATATCAATAAACACAAGCAATGCAATGCAAATAGCATGAATATGCGGAATCGAATAATCAACGCAGCAGTAAAGAATCTACCTCAATAAATATATCATGCAGCCTTGCCCTTTGAAATAAGATGAATCGGGGTTTTTGGTAAAATAAGGGCTATGTGTTTTAAGAAAAGATGCGTCGTTTGAAAATATCCGTAGAATCCCTTTTGCCTATCTTTAAAATATCTCCGTTAGTTTTGAAATAGGTATGACTTGGGTCTAGTTTAACGCCTACTATGCGAACTACGGACCCAACTATCAAGTCAATCGGGACGGGTATGGAAACCACCTAAATCTGAGTCGATATATACATATATATACAATAGTCGGTGATCCCGCCTCAATAGTATCACGTACGATACAGTATATCATATAACATCCTCGAGTCATGAATGCGGATCTAACATCAAAATAAAGCTCATACGATAAATCGTCGTACGGCATCCCAAATCTGGGGTACTGACCAAAGCCTAGTACAAACGACATCATCAATATATGCATGCACGCGTATGAAACACTTCGTCAAAGGACCCGCTAAGTCATCATGTCGTATCTCGAATACGAACTCTGTCAACACCGCCGATCTCACGGCCTCAAATCAAAACTCATCGACTCATCTCAATCCCACGTAGCATCCTCAAATCCCATATAAGAACACATAGTCCCATACCCATGTGTAGATATACACACCTTTATGTGTGCACAGGTAAAAGAAAGAATGTATGCAAGTATATGCGTACGTGTATGCGTAGGTGCAACCACTACTCTAGGGTTTCGCACTATACTAAACCAATACATCCTTATCATCAATAATCTATTATTACCATCAATAATCTTAAACAACAAATAATAAATATATGTGTGTATACGTATTCGTATACATCACCACGGACTGCGGGGGTGCTATACGCCATCCACCCGACTTCCCCCATAGATATAATCTACTCACCTTGCTTCTCATGTGCCGATGCCGATGTCTCCATCTTCATCTTCTCCGCCTCAACATCACGTAGGGTACCTACAAGTATATCACAAATGCTAAAGTACATGAAAATCACATCGGAAAGCCAAAACAGCACACGCTACTCGCAATGGTAAAAACCTATCGTCTCGCATGCAAACACGATCAATATCCACTTGTCGTTGACGTCCAAACGCCACCAGACAGAAATGAATCACCAAATACCAAAATCCATGCTAAAACAAGTCGTAAATCATGCACCAACATAGGAAAATCAACCCAGATTTTACCCTAGATGGAATCAGACAAAATTGCACATGCCATGGGTCAAGACTACTGGAAATAGGGCCATGCACCAAAAACGAGGCCAAACCCCTTGCTCTGGCTGCAATTTGCGGCCAGATGGGATTTATCTGCGGCCGAAAATTGGAGTTTGGGGCTATGGTTTTGTGTGGTGGTTCCAGGGTGCCTGCACATCTTACTGTCAACTCAGTTTTATTTAAGGGGTCTCGGGGTGATAGTAGATTCCTAAATACGATCACAGATTCACAGTTTTTCCCCGACATCCTCTCATAAATCCGTATTCTGGGTTTTAGCTTCAGGTTTGGTCCAATAACACATCACCCCAGGGATTCTAAGATCACCACAAGTCTCAATTTCATCTTTGATTTCAGATCTAACCTAAACCCTAACTTGAAGTTTCACAAGTCCATTAAATGACACCATATCGACATGAAACTAGAATGGATGCAGTAAGAATTGAAATACTAAGCTAAGGGTGCAGAAATTAGCTTCTTTGGCAACTTAAGAAAATTCTTGAGTTGCTCAAAGTCCTCCAAATCCATTCTTGCTAGGTTCAATGTGTAGCTAGTAAGCTTAGGAGCAAGTTTTGTGAAATGGGAATAGGGTTTCGGGGTTGTATTCATGGTGGATCTAGGTTGAAGAGGGAGGAGGAAGAAGAGGGAGCAGGAGTAGCAGCAGCTCAAAGTGAAGAGGGGAGAGAAAATGAGAAGGAAAATGATGGGGGAATGGTCAACTAAGTCAAAAGTAACCCAGTCTCTCTCTCTCATCATCATACTTACTTTTTCTTTGCTTTTCCTTTTTCTTTTCCTTCTCACTCCATTGCAAACCCTAAGATACCATACCCCAAATCATGTAACAAGTGTGGAAAAAATGATATGTGCACATTTTTGCACAAAAATGCGAAAAATCCGATTAGCGATTTTTAATCGCGATTAGCACTAAATTAGCACATAACTAATCATAAAAACTTGAAAATGACATAATTCCATAAAATACCCTATTTTAGAATTTTCCATAATTTTTTTCCATTTATTTGTATTTAATTATACCGGAATATTAAAATATTCATTAAAATAATATTAAATTATAAAAATTCCCAAAAATAATATTTTATTATTTTGAAACATTATAGTATCAAATTCCAGATAAATAGACAATGTTAAACTTTCCGATCGAATAATCAAACACCGAAGATTTACCAAACAGTTCTCAACACTTGAAATTAGTTTAAAACCATCCATCACATGCCACAGTACCAATGGTCCAGCCGTAGGAGGGTCAAGCCAACACCTCACATGTGGCAACGCCGTACTGCCTCAAACCCTAAAGTTTAGAGGCAGTTCACGACGGTCACATAATGGAGTTAAGCTTTGTGTTTGTCTAGAGGGTCCACCGCGTTACTTGCACGACTTAGAACGTTCTTAAACTACAGAAAAATCCAACGCTTGGAAATTTTCAGGCAGGGGAAAAAGTGAGTTATTGATATCCGTTCGAACTTTTTAACATGTTCTAAAAATTACCCGGACAAACTAAACGAAGTTATACTTTCCAATCGAATCAACGAGCTCCCAATACAACCCAGAAAACTCAACACTTGAGCAAATGTTAAAAAATGCCCAGAAGCATCAGTAAGTACCTACGGTTATTACTGTGCAAACATTATCCCTCAATCCTTTGTTGTTGCCGCGGAACCGCCGCCAATACCCTGTTTTGGCCGCGGTTCCGCGGCGCTTTGGTTGATTTAGGGGGTCGGGTTTCACAATAATTCCTAAAATACCCTACTGATTTTTTTGAGTATTTTTAATGCAGAAAAAATCAACTTTTTGAAAAATTTCTAGAAACTAGGGTTTTACGGGTATTCGGAGTTCGATCGGACTTTAAACTTCGTCTAGACTTCGCCTAAAGCTCTAGCTTGGCTCTGATACCACTGTAGGGTTACTAGGAAAAATAAATAAGGTCCTACAAGGCATCAACCATGCCCGATTAAAAATTTAGCCGTGCCGAACAACCCTATCCATGATCTTTAAACTAGAGATTAGGCAAAACAAAGCATGTTAAACACTTTAACATCTAAGAGTTTGGGATTACAACCTTTGTAGTCCGGTTCTTCACTTCATAAGCTCCGTGTTGTGGTCCTTTCACTGCAATCATCAAGTTCCGGACTCTCGAGAGGCTCCACGAAGAGAAAGATGCAAGCTTGCTCCCGATCTTCGATAACAAAGATGATCTACCTTGAAGTTTCATTAACACAAGCTCTCACTTACTAAATGAAGTGAACACCCAAATCTAAATGGCTAGGATAGATTGGGATGATGAAGTAGGATTTTAGCTCTCATTTGTTTTCTATTTCCCACTCATTTTCATCACCTTTAAAAAAGCTAGTAAGCTTTTCCATCAAAAAGGAAGAAGGAAGAAGAAGAACAATAGTAATCCTTTTGTGATGAATAATGAAAGTAATGATAAGGTTAGAAATGTAACCATGGTTCAAGTAACCCTTGTAGAGATTTAACTAAGGTTAAAGGTTTTGTTGGGTTAAACAAATATCTTTCCAAATATCAAAACAAATATCTTAGCACAAAACAAAACAAAACCTTCTAGAATGCTCTAAAAAAGAATAACCCAAATCAAACCCTAACCACGTTTAATATTCACTAAACATGTTGCATTAATAACCCTAACATGTTACAATATTATATATCACATAAACAATATTTATTGTAACAAAATAAAATAATACAATTAACATATATCGCATATATTTCAATGTATTACCCGACTGAGAAAAAGAATCTTTTAGTGAGCTTATATTAGTTAATGTAATTTAATATATCAAATATATAATTATACATTAATTATCAAATCAAAACTTGATCCGATAATCCGGCTATTTCACAAATAACCGACTAATATAATCTGTATCAATTCATCAAATCAACACTTGATCCGATGACCCGGCTATATCACATATACCCGGCCGATATCTCATATCGTGAGAATCTAATACAGTATCACATACACGTATTGTTCTCGGTCCCGCACATATCACATATGTGCTCCTACTCCGTTTTTCCTGAGCCAAGAAACCTCTGTGTAGGACTCTAAAGAATCGTCAATACGCCGGCAGTAGGTGATAATCATATCAAACACCCACAAGCTGCAAACGGTTAGCAAAACGTAACAGCCACCCATGTATTGAGCGCTCAGAAGATCAATAAGAAAGCCTGTACATTCTCCTTTGAATCCAGTCAGTAACACTCCCGTACAGTCCGGTCTCGTCGTCTGATATGTCGCATATCTCGCCTAAGGGTGGTCAACGTCAGACCCCAGTAGCTTGATAAGTCGTGCCGAAATGAGGTCTATAACAGTTCGAGAAACTACTGATAACACTTACCAGTAAATCTCAGCAACCCTGGCCAGGGATTTCCAGTTATAGCCAATAGAACACAACACAACATCAACTCCCTATACCGGGAGAGACGAATCCCCTCCTTTCGCTCATTGCCTCCATGTGATTCGGGACTGTACCCAAAAGCCACCTTTTTGCACGCCCTCTTGGACGTGGTATGATGGAAATCAAAGCACATTGGGAATCACACAAGACTCTATGACGATCTCGTCTCAACAGACTACTCTGTACCAGTGTCACCGGAGAACTGCCATCTGACGTGAGGTATAATACCATCTGGGAGTTCTCGGCGAGTTCGTCCAGTGTACCCAGTCTCCACTGAGCACCCGTACACCATCCTTGATGTCAAACACCGATGGATATGTGATCATCCATCGCCCATCAAATGGGTCAAGATGCGTATACGCTAGTCTACTCTGGTGTATCGATGCCCTATCTCGATACACCTTCGACTAGGAACAGTTATAGAATGTACTCGTCGACTACCGTGGCCCCACTAGTATGATCTCATCATAGTCCCAGTAGTCGAGTACATATCCTTAGGGCTTTATCATCATGTAACATAGAGACAATCAGAGTACATGTTAAGATAAAGAGTAACCAGATAGCGTACTATCATGTCGAGCAAGAAAGTCCTCCCGATATATGTCTAAGCATCCACTACAATATACATCGTATGTACAGTAATGGCCTCTACGGCATACATATAACTAACACTAGCGAGGAGGCGGAACAAGTAAAAATCGAAACTTTCATAAAAAAAAGCAACATAGACTAAGCCAAGGATCTTTACCAAAGCATCGCTAACAAAAACTGGAGGATTAATCTACTATGCTAGAATGATTATACCTCACGAAAACGGTCCTTCGGTTCTTCCCTCCGCTGTCCTCCTCGTCCATGCAGGCTCCGAGGATCGATCCGGATCTTGGTCACCTTCGTGGTCTCCTAGAGTCGAAGACGATCCACCAGAGAGTCTATAGTCCGAGCTCCACCTCAAGCCGAGGTAACTAGGGCAACAAGTTTGCTACTCTTGATGCCTTAGGTGATGTAGAGGAAGAAGATGGGTTTGTTTGTCTATTTAGAACCTAATTTGCTCAACACATGAGACTATTAAGAATTTGTAGTAAGGAGGAAGAAGAAGCAAACCATGGGAGCTCTCATTTGATGAGAGAAAATGAGAGGAAGATAATGATGCATAAGAAAAATATTTAGTAATCTTTTATCATGATCAATTATGATGGCTACCCTTGATTTGACCATTATCATCTCAAAGATAAATCCAAAAGAATAAGAAAAGTCTAGTGCTTGCAAAATATCTAAGTCAACAATAGTCAACTAGGTCAAATTGTCAAGCAAGGTCAAATGGTCAAACCAATTAGCCAAAACACAATTATCATTAGAAAGATTAATAAACATTTTCCTCACCTCATATTGGTTTTGACCAAGTCAATGGTCAAAACCCTAATGAGACGCCTCCTTCTTCGCTCTTCACAACCGTGCATACACACCCGCATCAGCATTCCGTAGAACACAAATACACCGAGGACAAAACTAATCCATCTTTACAATACTAGGATCCGGCTTAAACCAAAGCCCACTAGTATTGTCTGCCCGAACATCAAACGCACACAAGTGCACGTAAGTGATCGTAGCCCTGCCGTAAAACCATACGACCTCTACACCTACCCAGTGCAGGGAAACTCTCTGTGTGGGACACTAAACACTCGACACTACGCTGCCAGTGGGTTTAACCACTGATCGCAAGCGGCACTAGCTGTACGTAACGGTTCCCAGGTAGATGTCGATAAGAAGGCCGACGAGGTAAACCCCATCCGAACTCCTACTCAGACTGAATGTGACAATCTCCGTACAGTCCGGTCTGTTTGTCTATGAGTATCGCATGTCGGGCCTAGGGGGCGGTAAACATCAGACCCCTAATAGCGGTACAAGTCGTGCCGGAGTATAGCGCAGAACACCCTGAGAAACTACTGGAAACACTACCAGTAAATCTCGCTTGCCCTGGCCAATGACTTTGTGTAATGGCTCTCCTAGACACAGCGCGATATCGACCCCCAATACCGGGAGAGATGAATCCTGTCTAACCGTTATTGCCTCCAAGTGCTTCGGGACTGCACCCAACTACTACCTGTTTGCACGACTCCTTTGAGCTGTGGTAGGGTAGTAATCAAAGTACAGTGGGAACACACTCGAGGCGAAATATCAGTGTCAAGTCGACGGACTAAGCTGTACTCCTGTCACCTGGGAACTGCTATCTGACGATAGGTATGGTACCAACCAGCAGTTCCCTACGAGTCATGTCCGGTGTACTCATAACCTAACGAGCACCCACATACTATCTCCAGTACGACGTACTAATAGTTGTGGGACAGACCATTTCCCCTGCTGGGATAAGAAGCGTATACGCTACTCTACTCCGGAGTATCGATGCCCCGTCTCGATAATCCTATGACTAGGGACCTATATAAAGATGTGCATGTAGATTACCCAGCCCACATTAGTGTGACTGCCATCACAACACTGGTAATCAAGCAAAGATCCTAAGGGCTCTACTAATATGTATAAGCGATATGCTAAAAGAAACACATGCACATATTAAAATAGAAACAAACTAAGTAGCATACTACCATTTTGAGCAAGACTGTCTATACAATTGTGAATATCCCAAGCTTCCATTAAGTAATATACAAACTAGTATGATACAGTAATGGCCTCTAGGGCATATACACTAACAATCTCCCACTTGCACTAGGGCCATATACTGGCGTATCGAAGACCTATCATCTCGATCAGCCGCTTGAACTGAGTTTGGGGTATGGCCTTCGTGAATGGATCTGCAGTGTTATTCTCTGAATCTACTCTCTTCACCTCGATCTCCCGGCGATCTACGATCTCCCTGATCAGGTGGTACCGCCTCAAGATATGTCTGGACTTCTGATGGGACCTGGGTTCCTTCGCTAAAGCTATAGCGCCGTTGTTGTCACAATACAGTGGTATTGGATCAACAATGGTTGGAATCACCTGAAGTTCTGTGAGGAACTTCTTCATCCAGACAGCTTCTTTTGCGGCATCGCAAGCAGCTATGTACTCCGCTTCCATCGTCGAGTCAGCAACGGTTTCCTGCTTGGAGCTCTTCCAACAGACCACCCCTCCATTGTGGGTAAAGACATGACCCGACAAGGACTTGGAGTCATCCTTGTCACTCTAGAAGCTGGAGTCAGCAAAGGCCATGATCTGGAGGTCTTTTCCGCCATACACCAAGAACATCTCCTTAGTCCATCTCAGGTACTTGAGAATGTTCTTTACTGCTATCCAGTGTTTCTCCCCTAGGTCAGACTGATACCGGTTTACAACGCTCAGTGCGTATACTACATCTGGTCTGGTACACAACATCGCATACATTATAAAGCCTACCGCAGATGCGTAGGGTATAGATGACATGCGAACCCTTTCCAAATCAGTCTTTGGAGACATTTCTTTGGATAAGGTGATTCCGTGACAAGCCGGTAGGTTACCGCACTTGGAATCTTCCATACTGAATCGTTTCAGTATGGTGTCAATGTACCTGGACTGCGAAAGTCCCAACATCCTCTTAGACCTATCGCGATAGATCTGGATCCCCAGAATGTAGTTGGCATCGCCCAGGTCCTTCATGGAGAACCTCTGTGACAAGAATCCTTTGACTGACTGTAGGGTAGGAATGTCATTTCCTATCAAGAGAATGTCATCCACGTACAAGACGAGAAATACAACAGTTCTCCCTACAATCTTACTATATATGCATGGTTCATCTGGATTTTTGATAAAGTCGAATTCTTTGACAGTATCATCAAAGCAGATGTTCCAACTCCGTGATTCCTGCTTTAGTCCATAAATGGACTTAAGTAACTTGCACACTTTACCCCTGCTCCCACTCTGAATGAAACCCTCCGGCTGATCCATATAGACGCACTCTTCTAAATTTCCATTCAGAAAATCCGTCTTTATGTCCATCTTTCAGATCACATATTCGTGGAAGGCAGCAATAGCCAGAAGGATCCGAATGGATTTGAGCATAGCCACTGGAGAAAAGGTTTCGTCATAGTCCAAACCACGTCTTTGACGAAAACCCTTTGTAAAAAGTCTAGTTTTTTAGGTTTCAACCTGCCCATCTACACCAATCTTCTTTCAGAAGATCCATTTGCAGCCTATGGGTTTTACCCCTTCTGGAGCAATGTCCAAAGTCCAAACTTTGTTGGTGTACATGGACTCCATCTAGGTCCTCATTGCATCCAGCCATTTTACCGAGTCGCCGCTCTGAATGGCTTGCTGGAAGCTAGTAGGTTCATCATTTTCAATGATGCAATCCTCTCGATCCCCGTCTATAAGAAAAACATAGTATCTCTCGGGCAGATGAGACTGTCTGCTACTTCTACGGAGTGGCGCTGGGATGTCCGGTTCTCCTAAAACCTCTGGTTTTACCAAGCTCTTAGTAATAGCTTGTGGTTCTGGAATTTCTTCCAGTTCTATTGCGCTCCCACTTATCTGATTTTCTAAAAACTCAGTTTCTAAGAAGTGGGGATGTTGAGAAGCAAAAACCTTTTGTTCCTCTACGGAATAGAAAAAGATACTCCCTGGAGTTCTTGGGGTATCCCACAAACTTACACAGTACTGAGTGTTCCTCGAACTTGTCCGCATGCTTCTTCTTTACAAAAGCTGGACATCCCCATGTCTTAAGGTACTTAAGACAGGGTTTCTTCCCACTCCACATCTGATATGGTGTGGTAGGTACAGTCTTGGTTGGAACCTTGTTCAAAAGATATGCAGCTGTTTCTAGTTCATAACCCCAAAAAGATCGCGGTAACTCAGCCTTACTCATCATGGAAAGAACCATATCCTATAGGGTTCGATTCTTCCTTTCCGATACACCATTGTGTTGTGGTGTGCATGGAGGAGTAAACTGAGAGAGAATTCCATTCTCTTTTAAGTAGCCTAGGAACTCGGCACTCAAGTATTCACCACCTCGGTCAGATCTCAGTGTCTTGACACTTGTGCCTGTTTGTTTTTCTACTTCATTCTTGTATTCCCGGAACTTCTCAAAGGCCTCGGATTTATGCTTCATCAAGAAGACATGTCCATACATAGAGAAATCATCCGTAAAAGTAATGAAGTATGAATAACCACTTTGCGCATGTGTAAACATTGGACAACATACATCGCTGTGTATGAGTCCCAAGAGCTCGCTTGCTCTTATTCCGTATCCAGTGAACGGAGTCTTTGTCATCTTTCCCATGAGACAAGATTCACAAGTGTCATAAGACTGATATTCGAACGGATTCAAATATCCCTCTTTATGCAACTTCGTCAACCATGTCTCATTGATGTGACCCAGTCTACAATGCCATTAGAAAGCCTGATTTATTTCCAGAGACTTTCTTTTAAGTGTGTTCTGGACACTGAAAACCTGAGCTTGATTTAATACGTATATTCCGTTTTCTAATGTACCTGACCCAATCAGAACTTGATTTAGGTGGATGTGGACCACATCGCTCAGAAAAGTAAAATCATATCCTTCTTTAGAAAGTAAGGATACAGATATGATATTACAAGCTAGACTAGGTACATACAAACAGTTACGTAAAATCAATATCTGCCCACTTGTCAATCCAAGGTGATATTCCCCTACGGATTCAGCATCCACGCTCATTCCGTTTGCAACCCTGAGAGTCATATCACCTAACCTGATAACTCTACGATTTCTCAAAGCCTGTAATGAATTACAGATATGAGATCCTGATCCGGTATCTAGTACCCAGGAAGTAGAATTAATTGACATACAGTTTTCTATTACAAACAAACCTGAAGCCGAAGCCACAACATGCTTCGAATCCTGGCTACTGGCTTTTAAAGCCCTGCAATCTTTCTGCCAATGGGCTTTCCCATAACAATAGGAACGTCCCTCCTTCACTATATCTAGTCCCAAAACTTTTGCCCCTCCCTTTCCTTCTACCTTCCTGGTTTCATTCAGGGTGTCAGCAAAGGTAGAGACTGTAGAATCAAGTCAGTATGTGACTCGTTCTTCAACGTGGTCCTCAGGTGCGTGAGCTTATCAATATAGCTAGTCACTATAGGGACGTTGTCCCCTACAGATGATCCGACAGCCAACCTCGCTTGAAGCAATTCGTTCGAGATCTCATATCTTGCGATACGAGATTGTTCTCCATATAAATTTTTGTTATGGAGGAAGACAGAAACTAAGTCCATCTTCTCGTGCTGCCTCTGGTATGCACCATCAACTGAGGCCAACACGAGGTACTTGGAATTCGTACAATCTTTTCCCGATGTATTATGGATGTCATCATCCGTGATGGTGGAAAATAGACCTGAGACGGCAGGGTTTAGAGTGGTGAAGAGGTGTCCCAGTTTATCATGGGTATTGGACATCAGGACAGACCTTTGCCAATCAATATAGTCAGATTTGGTCATTTTATTATCTAGATGTAACCTATGTCTGGTCACTGGGTCGCTGCAATTAAGAGAGAGAAGAAAACACTTAGCATGATGCTCCTTGCAAGTTTAGATTGGTTTTTCATTTATCTAAACAGGATGGCTCCCACTGTTTCTCGAATCCTTTCTCAAACCATAAAAGAAGAATTAATCGGGATTAATCTCACCATACAATACTTGCTTAACCGTTCAGCCTGGCTAGTGTCGGTACTTCAAGGGAGGTTTTACGACGCTTTCGCGAAGTTCCTTAATTAAATAACCTATTTTCCCTGGAGGCGTAGCCCCACTAACACTGTTCTAGACACCAACTTGGTTTATAGCATTGATCGTTAAGTGAACAGTTTCTCGAGGAGTAGCGGATACTCACAGTAGGATCAGGATCCAAATATTATTGTGAGATAATGCTGAAGGAATCCTACCAACATTATCAAACTCCAAATGGTATGCAGCACTAGCAAGTTTCAGTTTCTTTAGAAACTCCCGATGTAGATTTTGTTGGAGATAGTGCCCTCAGAGTCAATTATTGGATCACAGGCACATGATTGCAATGATTGAGGGAGGACCTATGCTGGTGGGACAGTCTTACTCAAGATGATAGTATGCTATCTGGTTTATCTTTATCATCGTGTACTATTTTAGGTGACCTTACATGTCACTATTGCGTGTTGATAAAGCCCTTAGGATTCTTGCTTGACGGCCAGCAGCATGATGGCGATCATATACGTGGGAGCTGGGGTCTATAAGCACATCCTTAAAAGGTCCCTAGTCGTGGGAGTTTTCGAGACAGGGCATCGATACTCCATAGTATCTAGACCCCGACGAAGGGCAGTGGCCGGTCTCACAAGCCATTGGTGTCAGTTGGTTCACCAAAGATGTATACATGTGCTCATTGGGTTATGAGTACACCGGACAGGACTCGCCGGGAACATGCTAGTTGGGATTATACTAGACGTCAGATAGCAGTTCCCTGGTGACATGTGTACAGATTAGTTCATCGACCTGAGATCATCATTTGTCTCGTGTGAGTTACCACTTTACTTTGATTACTACCTACCACGGCTCAAAGGAGTCATGCAAAAAGGTTTTAGTTGGGTACAGTCCCGAGCCACATGGAGGCAGTGAGTGGATCTACAGGGGTTCGTCTCTCTCGGTATTGGGGGTGTGGTCGCGCTGTGTCTATGTGAGCCATTACACGAAGTCCTTGGCCATGGCAGGAGATTTACTGATAGGTTTTCCATTAGTATATCAGGCTGTTCTGGGCTACACTCCGACATGACTTGTACCGCTTTTGGGGGTCTGATTTTTACCAACCCCCTAGGCCCGCCATGCAATGCTCATAGACGAACGGACCGGACTGTACGGATATTGTCACTGACAGGCTCAGTAGGGTGCCAGGATGAGTTCGCTCATCGACGTCCCTTTTGCTCAATACCAGGTTGCCCGTTACGTATGGCTAATACCTCTGACGTGCTAGTGGTTAAATCCACAACCAAAGTATTGACGAGTCTTTAGAGTCCCCCACAGACAGTTTCTCAAGTTTCGGGCAAAACGCTGTAGAGACCGTATGGATATATGGCAGGGTTCGATCATGTATGTGCGGTATTGCACGGATCATGATCGGACGGATAATACTAGCGGACTTTGGTTTAAGACGGATCCTAGTATTGTACTGTGTAGATTTTTCCTCATTGCATTTGTATTCGGTCGGAATACAAATGCGGGTATGTATATACAGTCACGGGGTTTTCCTGTAATTTATTACGGGATCGCTTTTTGAAGTTGCCAGTTTGCATTCCGTTTCGGCCATTTTCCTTTCTATCTTTCTATGGCAGAAAATTGGTGTGGAGGGGGTTATTTGCAAATGTACAAATTAGCTTAGTGGAGGGTGGTTTTTGTAAGTTGTTGTTACATGATGGTTGTAGCTTCCATTGACTTCTTTTTTCTCATCATTGCTTTCTTTATATGATGGGATTAGGATGAATTTTGGGGATGATGATGATTCCTTATTATCACCCATTCTTTTCTCTCTCTTGCATTATTATTTTTGGCTCACTCCCTCTTCTCATTCCTGATGCTTGGGCCGGCCACAACAAGGAGGTAGGGGGCTGTCCAAATTTTTGTGAATGGGATTTTGATCTCTTTTGCTTTGCACAAAATCCCTTAGTTCATCAAAAAAGCTTGCATCTCCTTCTCCACTTCCAAATGGCAACTTCGTCAACCCCTTGGGACAAAAGAGTTCTACACTATTCTACAGCAATCTTGGACACGTTGGCTTGCCAACTTCGTGTCTGAGTTGCCTCGGTCCAGAGGTGGGAGCCCGTAAAAAGACTCGGCGATGTGGTGCCCTTTCCGACGAGGAGATGAAGACTGGAGATTCCGCGAGGAGATCGGGATGGAGCCCGAAGACCGAAGGATACGGATCGCTCGGTATAGCTCTCTACCCTTTCTCTAGTTAGCTAGTAGTAGGTTAATGGTCCGATCCGGGTTTATAGTCCGCGGTAGCGCCGGTTTCTTGTTAAAGAAAAGTTTTTGTTTCCGTATTTTGGCCTCGGACAGACGGCCATGGCGCTACCGTGCTCCTACATGGTATCAGAGCCACGCCATTAACCTAGTCTAGCTTGCTCTATCGTGTTTACAAGTTCGATCGAACGGATTTTCTAAAAACCGCGTTTTCAAGTCCAGTTTCTGTCGATTTTATTTTGTGATCCAAAAATTTTTCTGGGCATGTCAAAAAATCGTGCAGGGTTGTTTAAGCATTCTGTGAAAGTTTGGTAGCTCGATGGCACTGTTCCACCGCGGAACCGCGGCCAATCCCATGCATTGGCCGCGGTTCCGCCGCCATTTTAACTCTTTGCTTCACCAAATTTCTACAGTAGCTATCTGACTTGGAAATAGGGTTTTTGGTATATTCTGTTTGGGCCCAGATTATTTTCAGTGCTACAGTTGTGCTTGGGGCCCACTTCGGAAATATTTAGTCGATCGAAAATTTTAAACATGTTAGTTCACAGTATTTACATTATATCTGCGACCGTGAATGTCACTTGATCGGTAAATCCTGTCTAACTGTTATAGCCCTTTTAGATGGATTTGCGAATGTGACATTCACGTTGATGTTCTGTGTTGTGCTATGATGTTGCGGATTTGTTATGGTGGATAGCCTGGATGCAATGCTGGTACAGTTTGGTTGTATATGTACATTTGATATTGTGGGGCGAGCATCCGACATGTGGACTGCCGTTACTGCCTGTTTGTATATTATTCTTTTGGGATACAACTGGGATGAGGTCGATGTACCCGTTGTATATTTTACTTTCTGTACTAGGATTACCCCATGGTGGTTTGCACGGATAGCCGGGTTCTAGAGGGCAACGGGGCCCGTATCTCATGGCTTTGAAACGGAGTGGGCTTCACTCTAGAATTGACGGGCTATTCGCCGCACTCGTAGAGGGTACAGGTTGACCTAAGGAGGGGTGCACAAGTTACCGGATTCCGTGAAATGCTGGGTGGTCCATTCATGTTGTTGAAGGGGGCTGCTTGCTTCAGGTTTTGGCGGGTATCTTGCCGCGCCCGTAGGGGTCTAGATTTTCATTGCACAGGCTATCGACACGACCAGGGGAACGTCGGGTTTCAGTAGCGGCTCTATGAAACCCAGGAATCCCAGATATCTGTATTGTTCTGTGATGCTTATTACATTTCTATGATGTTGCACTTTATCACGCCTTGAGCGAATATTATATATTGATGTATATACTAATAGATGTTGTATATGTTTTACATCCGCGCTAGTCCAGTCTCTGCTCTGTCGTTAGTTAAGTAACCTAACGGGTGATGACGGGACCCAGTGGCGAATGCGGATGGCATATATGTACATCGTATTTTCGTTCTTTATTGGTATGATCACTTGATGGGACAACATTGATTCGGATCAATGCAAGCTAAACAAACCTATTCTGACGTTTTTGGAACATTTTTCAAAAAGCTGTTATTGCAAGGATGTTCTCTTTTGTTTTGCACAGTGGTTTTCGGTTATGAATATCCAGCACCTCAGTTGACGAGGCAAGGGCCGAGATCCCTTCACCGGGAGTGACCCCTTGGACAGAAGTTTTTGTCAGGGTAATAACTTCACTATAGCCGATTACTTTTGCTTTGCATCGTGGTATTCAGTTGGAATATTCTGCGCCTTATTCTACGGTGAAAGAGCCGAGATCCCTTCACCGGGAGTGACCTCGTTAGCCAAGGTTTTTGCCACTATATATTTATAAAAAGCTATGCGGTTCCTTCAAGGATATAAAGTTCATTACGTCAAAGGGTTTTCGCCAAAATCCAACCGTATCCCTCGGTCATTTCCTACGGGTATTATTTAGTATTCGTGCTGCTTTTGTTGACCTAGTCAAGACGTAGTGTTCGGTAGCTAAGTGGTACTTGTTTGTTGCATAAGTAGGATTGGTTAGGACAGTCGTGCGGCCTTGTTGACCTAGTCAAGGTTACGTATGGGTGTGTTTAATGCAATCCAGAATAATGACGGGTTGAACTTGACTGGCGGCTTATGGTTTGTTGACCTAGTCAAGGTCATAAGCCGCTTGGGGTAAAAATCACATCGGGAGTTTCTAAAGAAACTGAAACTTGCCAGATATGCGCATACCTTCTGGAGTATGATAACGTGCATGGATTCTGTCACGTTATCATGTGATGATAGTTGAATCCCGATTCCCACTGATGAGTTGGTTTACTCCTCGAGTGATCCCGACTAATTCTTCTTTAAGGTTTGGAGGAGAATTTGAGTTACAGTGGGAGGTTTCCTGATTAGATAAAGTGATAACCATTCTGATCTAGGTTAGAGTGCATGCTGAGTGTTTCTTTTCTCTCTCTCTTTGGCAGCGACCATGACCCGACCCTTGACTATGACTCAGTGACCAAGATTAACCGAACCTTCTTATAACACTGTCTTTTGGATTGTCAGAGTTGCATACGTCATTGCCACTCTTACTTTTACCCTTTTCTCCAGGACACCCCGTATTAGTACGAACGTCCACTTCCATTAGATAAAACCATCGTATGGTTATATACGAACTTGAAGGAACTTGTTCCAGATTCAAGGATGGTTTCCGGTTCTGGAGAAAAAGAATAGGACTATTCAGTTGTCCTTTCCTTTTACCTTCTCTCAGGTTGCGAGTGTTCCTTGGATTAGGACAGTAGACCTATTATGCTAATTGGATAGTCTTCTTCCAAACCATAGGCAGGTGCCGAACGGTAGGGAATAAAGAAAACAAATTAGCCTAACGATGGTGTACAGAAGGTAATAAGTTAAGACAAATAAAGAGATTAGAAAGAGGGCAAAGTAAATTGCGACTGCTATTCACGACCAAACCAAATATTTCATTACCACTCCTACTTCACCTTTGTATTTCTCCAGAACACTCCGTATCACTACGAAGATCCATAGTTATTTGGATACTCCATCGTATGGTTATATATGAACTCGAAGGAACTTGTTCCAGTTCGAGGATGGATTCTGGTTCAGGAGAAATAGGACTAAGGTTTATTCAGGTGTCTTTTATCTTTACCTTCTCTCTGGTTGCGAGTGCTCCTAGGATTAGGACAGTACACCCATTATGCTTATTGGATAGTCTTTTTCCAAACCATAGGCTGGTGCCGAACGGTAGGGAAGGAAGATAACCATTTAGCCTAAGAGGGTGTACGGAAGGTAATGACTAAAAACATATGAAGGGATTTGGAGAGATGGCAAAGAAATATACGGTTACAGTTGTGAATCTGGATAATGGTAGAGGCAATACTAGGAATACCCGGATACCCCTATGAAACATTTTAATGTTTCAGTTTCACTGTATACTGTTAAAAGAAAACGGATTTCTCAATTAGCCCTTGCTCCAGGGTATGTATTTACCAGGTATGATTCTCACATCTGTATGGTTTTACAGATGATGAGTGGGAGCAAGTTATTAGGAATTTGGTGATCATCCTCATTATATCGGAATTCGTTGTAATTGTTGATATTTGAGGAAATCGCCTAGGCTGTTGGCCGGACGACAAATATTTGGTTTTGAATATCCGTTGCTATGCACCAATTTCAAATTGATATATCAGTACGTCTATTTTTATAGAGTGAGATATAACTTTTTGAAATTATATCCATAACATTTACCTATATTAGTGGATGGTTAGGTAAGGAGCATTAAACAACGGTGTAATTCTTCATAACCATAAGTACAGTTTTCAACCTACGACACACAGGGATTGAGATATTAGACTTAAGGGACTTATACAGAGTATTGTATGTTGTCCAGTGTCCATCAGGACAGAGGGGTTGGCACTCGTACTATATTCTGTTTACTTGTGACTTCTCTAGTTCTTAAACATGTGTTTCGTAGAAACACAAGGTCCAAGTTTTGAAAAGTTATAGGTATATGAATAAAGTAGAGAACTAGGTGTTGCAAATATCAGAATTCTTCAAGGTGATCGAAGATGTAGATACTTGTGTATGGTATTCAGTTCATAGTAATGGTTTTGAGAAACTTATTTCTCTTTCAGGTTACTCATATCAGGATGCATTCCTAAGTTGAGTAACGTTGATAGGCCTCCATCCATTTAGTTGACATGCACTGGAGACAGCTGCATGATTTGAATCTGGTTCTAATTAAATCAGTGCCTCTGTTTCTATATTGGATATAGAACGGTTCATATATTAACGATGTTAAGGTACGGGGAGTTGTCCGGCTTATGCTTAAAACCAGACTCTGGATAACTCAATGCACGTTTCTGCAATGGCTGTTTGTGGGTTGACCCGGGCTATGACGAGGGTTGACTTTCTACCATCTGGAAGATCAATAGTGATATTGTTCTAGACTCACCACAGTTTTAAGTAAAATGGATTTTTTCAGAAAATAGAAGTGGGAGTATGGTAGAACTGGAAGTGATTCCAGAACCGCAAACGATTACTGAAAATTTGATAAGAACCTAAAGATTCAATCTGGTTTGAAATTCTATTGGCCTCTCCACAGATATAGTGGGTAACCTCAGGCACCCGAAAGGTACTCCTGTAGCCTCAAGGACGGTGACAGGGAGGTTCTTGTTTACCCAGACTTGACACTACTGTTGCTCCAGACTATGAGACCCGGCGGGAAGATGAATATAGCGTCGTTCGGAACTGGCTTTAGAAGTGCACGTGTATATGATTCTTCCAGAGGGTTGTCGTAGTCAGTGGGAGCAGCGGAAGCATTGGTGGACAAGTGGCTTATGTCTATTTATAGACTAAAGAAGATATAGCGGAGATAGATCATCTATTTCTGATGTGACAGTCATAGGTTTGACTTCATCAGAATAGGGGATGTATCTGTTAAGAAGGTAGTAGGGTGTGATGTCCTGGCATTTGTATGACATACACAGAATAGGAAGTGAAATTCCTATACTACGATCGGTTATACTTTGGTTGTCACACAGCGGTTTCTCCACATAAGGAGTTGGATATTATATCTGACATTATGGTTACTAGATCTATGGTTTTAGATCTAGAATTGGGAAGTGTCCCAATCTGGGTCCTTAGACAGCATTCTAAAGGTGTTTTAGGATTGACGACTCCTGGCACGGTAGTGTACCTGCAGGTGATAGAGTCACCCTCTCTAAAGGTGTCTTACAGACTAAAGGGGAGAGGGATGTGCATGATTGGCAGATCACTTGCTTAGGCAATTGAGTCAATCATGAGATATCAAGTACCACACCAGATATTGTTTTTGCACGAAATGCAATAAGTTGATATTGATCCAATCCTGGAGAAAAGATCGGAAGCAGTTTTAGAACATAAGTGGATGTTCTAGGGATCTGATAACGGCAGCCACTTTCAAGAGACAGTTATCATTCCAAGCTTCTAAGGTCACCTGGATGACAGAGTGGCTGTCAGAGTTATAGTTTTCCCTCCGATGAGGGGCAGTAGTTTGGACAGGTGGTCCAAGGGGATACTGAGGGAGGCATGGCGCAGGATACTGATTAAGTTCAGTTGACGATACAGACTAAGAAGTTTGGATTTGGAGTTCATTTATGAGCTAGGTCCCAACAGATATCCAGACATATTCTGAGACAGGTATTACTCATTTCGGGAGATGGCTTTCTCCGCGAACTTGAGATAAAGAGCGACATAGAAAGAAACATCAGAGCGGATCCACTCACTGAGGCTTTTCCTCGAACGCAATAGTTTTGCAAACAGACTTTGTGAGACTTATTAGTAGAGGAGTTGGGTGTTCGGTATCACACGGGCTGTGAGTATACGACATCGCAATAATAAGCCTTGAGTGCAAGTGGGAGATTGTTGGAGATAGTGCCCTCAGAGTCAATTATTGGATCACAGGCACGTGATTGCAATGATTGAGGGAGGAACTATGCCGGTAGGACAGTCTTACTCAAGATGATAGTATGCTATCTAGTTTATCTTTATCATTGTGTACTGCTTTAGGTGAGTTTACAGGGCACTATTGCGCATTAATAGAGCCCTTAGGATTCTTGCTTGACGGCCAGCAGTATGATGGCGATCATATACGTGGGAGCTGGGGTCTATAAGAACATCCTTAAAAGGTCCCTAGTCGTGGGAGTTTTCGAGGCAGGGCATCGATACTCCAGAGTAGACTAGTGTATACAGTCGAGACCCCGACGAGGGGCGGTGGCCGGTCTTACAAGCCATTGGTGTCAGTTGGTTCACCTAAGATGTATACAGGTGCTAATTGGGTTATGAGTACACCGGACAGGACTCGTCGGGAACATGCTAGTTCGGATTATACTAGACGTCAGATAGCAATTCCCTGGTGACATGTGTACAGATTAGTTCATCGACCTGAGATCGTCATTTGTCTCGTGTGAGTTCCTACTGTACTTTGATTACTACCCTACCACGGCTCAAAGGAGTCGTGCAAACAGGTTTTAGTTGGGTATAGTCTCCAGCCACATGGAGGCAGTGAGCGGATCTGCAGGGGTTCGTCTCTCCCGGTATTGGGGGTGAGGTCGCTCTGTGTCTAGGAGAGCCATTACACGAAGTCCTTGGCCAAGGCAGGAGATTTACTGGTAGGTATTCCAGTAGTATCTCAGGGTGTTCCGGGCTACACTCCGACACGACTTGTACTGCTTTTGGGGTTCTGACTTTTACCAACCCCTAGGCCCGCCATGCGATGCTCATAGACGAACGGACCGGACTGTACGGATATTGTCACTGACAGGTTCAGTAGGGTGTCAGGATGAGTTCGCTCATCGATGTCCCTTTTGGTCAATCCCTGGTAGCCCGTTACGTACGGCTAATACCTCTGACGTGCTAGTGGTTAAATCCACAGCAAAAGTATTGACGAGTCCTTAGAGTCCCCCACAGACAGTTTCTCAAGTTTCGGGCGAAACGCTGTAGAAGTAGTAAGGATATATGGCAGGGTTCGATCATGTACGTGCTGTATTGCACGGATCATGATCGGACGGATAATACTAGCGGGCTTTGGTTTAAGCCGGATCCTAGTATTGTACTGTGCAGATTTTGTCTCATTGCATTTGTATTCGGTAAGAATACAAATGCGGGTATGTATATACAGTCGCGGGGTTTTCCTATAATTTATTACGGGATCGCTTTTTAAAGTTGCCAGTTTGCATTCCGTTTCGGCCATTTTCCTTTCTATCTTTCTATGGCTGAAAATTGGTGTGGAGGGGGTTATTTGCAAATGTGCAAATTAGCTTAGTGGAGGGTGGTTTTTGTAAGTTGTTGTTACATGATGGTTCTCATGATGGTTCTAGCTTCCATTGACCTCTTTTTGCTCATCATTGCTTTCTTTATATGATGGGATTAGGATGAGTTTTGGGGATGATGATGATTCCTCATGATCACCCATTCTTTTCTCTCTCTTGCATTATTATTTTTGGCTCACTCCCTCCTCTCATTCCTGATGCTTGGGCCGGCCACAACAAGGAGATTGGGGGCTGTCCAAATTTTTGTGAGTGGGATTTTGATCTTTTTTGCTTTGCACAAAATCCCTTATTTCATCAAAAAAGCTTGCATCTCCTTCTCCACTTCCAAATGGCAACTTCGTCAACCGCTTAGGACAAAAGAGTTCTACACTATTCTGCAGCAATATTGGACACGTCGGTTTGCCAACTTCGTGTCCGAGTTGCCTCGGTCAAGAGGTGGGAGCCCGTAAAAAGACTCGGCGATGTGGTGACCTTTCTGACGAGGGGATGAAGACTGGAGATTCCGCAAGGAGATCGGGATGGAGGCCGAAGACCGAAGGACACGGATCGATCGGTATAGCTCTCTACCCTTTCTCTAGTTAGCTAGTAGTAGGTTAATGGTCCGATCCGGGTTTATAGTCCGTGGTAGCACAGGTTTCTTGTTAAAGAAAAGTTTTTGTTTCCGCATTTAGGCCTTGGAAAAACGGCCGGGGCGCTGCCGTGCTCCTACAGATTTTTGCCCCATGCTCTTATGACCTTGACGAAGGTCAACAAATCATAAGTCATATATAAAGTTCTACCCATCATTGTCCAGGTTAATTTGAACCCACCCGTATATACCCTTGACGAAGGTTAACAAGGTAATACGACTGTCCTAAACTAACGCATCTATCTATGCTACATATGAACACCCAACAGCTACCAATCACTATGCCCTGACAAAGGTCAACAAACACAGCTTGAATACTATTGAATATTCATATGAAATGAGGAGGGCTACGAATAGTTTTGGGGAAACCGTGAACGTAATGAACTTGATATAATCGAAGGAACCAGATAGCTTTTAAAAGGAGTGGTTTAAGCTTCGCGTTTTTAAAAGTTTTCTGTTTTTGAAAAAACCGAGTGGTTTTGAAATTGTTCCAACGATTCAGCTTTGGTTTGTTTTCTTTGCATTAATATAATGCGTCCCATCAATTAATCCTACCATTGCAGAAAACAATGAAAATATAACGTACGCTTATGCCATCCGCATTCGCCACGGGGCCCCGTCATCACCCGTTAGGTTACTTAACTAACAACAGAGCGGGGGCTGAACTAGCGCGGATGCAAAACATAAGCAACGTCTACTAGATATCATATATAGATATATACATTCGTCAGATGCAATGATAGTCATTCCAAATCACAGATGAACACATTGGATATGCTAGGAATCCACGTTTCTTTCATGCCTGCAATGAAAGACGGATTACATAGTCGCGATGAATAGCTAAACCCCACCCTAAACCCCTACGGGTGCGGTAAACTACCCGCCAAATACCCGAAGCGAAGCAGTCTCCCTCAACAACATGAGTAGGCCACTAAGCACTTCAAAGTACCCGGTAGTTTGTGCACCCCACCTTGGGTCTATCCTTGTCACGACCCAAAGTTTGGCCCATGACTGGCACTTAACCACGTAACGTCTACAGGCGTAACGCGACTAAGTGAACCGAAAACCCAGAATACAAACCAGTGAAAGTATGGAGTGTTATAAGTTTTAAAATGAAAGCACTTACTAACATGTTAAGAAATCTAAGTAAACAATCACCAAGGTAGCATTATACGACGCCGTAGCGAAGATCAAGATCCACAAGTGGGAACATCACAGATAGAATAAAACTGCAAATACAGTCGGCTCACAACGAGCTCGACACCAGAAAACAAATAATATACAACATCGTCCTCACACTGTCTCTAAGTCAAATACATACAAGGTAGATGGAGAATACTAGATACAACATTGTACATAACTGAAAGATAAACAGATACCGCACAAAACCCACCTAACAGCAAAAGAGCTAGTACACCAACTATGGGGGTATCTGTGTCAAAAGATACAAAACGCAGCCTGCCGCGACTACTCCGAAGTGCAACCTGCAAACACTGTGGCACAACGGGGGTGAGTTGCCAACTCGTGAATAGAGATAACATATAAAGGTAATCGCGAGCATGCACGTACTGCGCTACTCTAACATATGCCAACAGATGATATCAATATGTGATAAGCAGTATGTGCAATAATCATGCAAGTGCTCTATCAGGTAATATAACTACAGGATGAGGTACAATAATAAATGCTAAGCATGGGCAATAACATCAACACGGAATGTCAACGTGGAATATATAATCGGTGTCCATCAATGCGCTCAGATCCCCTAAATAGCTCAGGCGCCGGCACCTTCATCGGCCCTCAAATCCTGTAAATTTCTGAGAATCCCGAGTGCCCAACATCGGCACCCAAATATCATAAATACTCATGTCCAGCATCGACACGCAAATCCTCATCCATCGGGCCCCGTCAATCCGTGTCAGCCCACGGGCTCCGTCTGCGGTATCGGCCCTCGGCCCCGGCAGTACGGATCACCCCACATCCATCTATCGACTCTGATCAGTATCCTCTGGATAACTGTCAGGTCCAACCAATCACCGGTAGGTAGTAGTCCCTCTGCCAGGCTCACCGTCTACTACAAAGCGAAACCGTTCTCGCCCCGGGGTACCATACCGGGTCCACCATGTACCCGTAATCGGCCTCAACCAGCTCCTCGATTCGGGTTCACATATATCACTCTAGCACCGAGGAAACACATGGTGGAAGCACCGAAATACCATATCAAGGGAACCGGGTTTTTAAATGATTACATATTTGAAATAGCCACGGTTCCCAAATCCAGAAATCACATGCAATCCAAATCAATATGCAAGTCAATGATCCGATATGATATGTGCATCAAATATAAATATCATGTCAAGTCACAGATAGATGAGCTACAATATAATGATCCGATGTGATATATGCATCAAGTATGAATATCATGTCATGCCACATATAGATGAGCTACGATATAATGATCCGATGTAAATTCTACAGTGTGAGTGTCATGGCAATTAATAACGGTGTGTGTGTAACATGCAGGATAGTGCTCGTGCAACATGGACCGTTAGTAATGGTGCGGTGTTCTATCAATTCTAGTTTATAACCATATAGCAGGGATGCAGTATGCACTAAATAGTAGCCATGAACAGTCAATGTATGTGAATATAGCTATAAGGTCCTATCAGCCCTGACGTAGAACGCTATGCGGGCTATATCCCCGTAGATGTTAAATCTACTCACCGAAGTCTCTCGCTAGGTATAGCCAACAACTTGTTTCCCCTTCTGCGCGGCGTCCGCCGTACTCGCTTGCGAACCTAGAATTTCACAATACATCATACATAAGCTTGAAGTCACACAAACACGACATTAAGGCCGAACTAGTAACTCGTGTCGTGAACCAAGCGCGCGTGTGCGCGATACGCTAAAACATGTGATTACTGTAGGGTTACTAAGCATGCTAATGAGGTCTCACAAGGCATCAATCATGCCAATTTCAAAAATTACAAGTGCCGAGAAACCCTAATACGGATCGTTAACTAGATTTTAGGCGAAACAAATACAAGTAAACGACTTTACTCTAAGTGAACGGAAATACAACCTTTGTAGATCCGGTGCTCCACCTCCATAGCTCCGCGATGAAGTCTCCTTGCTGTACAAATCAAATCACGGGCTCTAGCGTCGGCTTCATCGGAGAAATGGGCGGGCTAGGTCATCGACTACGATGCCGAAGATGATCTACGTGGAGGCATCACAAGATCAAGCTCCCACTTCACCAAGTCATGAAACTTGTGAAGAAAACACCCTATACTGCTTGGAAAGAGGTAGAGGATGAAGAAATAGGAAGTGGGTTCACTTTAGAATTGGATTTCTCACTCTTTTCATCAAATCAACATTGATGGTTGCAAGCTTCTTCATCTTGAAGAAGAAGAAGAAGAAGATAATATTATGATAAGTTTTTTTCTTAAAAAGAAAACAATATGATACTTATCATGTATTCAACCATGGTTTAGTGTAGAGATTTAACTAAGGTTAGATCAATGGTTAGGGTTAGAGAAGAGACAAGAACGGTGGACTTGTTCAATGCTTCAAGAAGCTTCAACAAGCAAACAAAACAAGCCACCATTTTCTTTTCTTCTTTTCTAAAATAAATAAATAAATAAATAGATAAGAAAATGAAAACCCTAACTATTACACAACCATGGTTTAATCTTTACACAAACCCAAGTGGGCATGTATCATCAAACATGATACAATCTTGTGCACAAAAATATATCATATATACAATGTGCACAAACAAGTGAGAAAAACCATTTAAAGTGAACCAATACTAGTTAATGCAAAGTAATATATCAAATATATAATTATACATTAAATCATTAAATCAACACTTGATTTAACGATCCGGTCATATCGCATGTGACCGACTAATATCCAATGTATCGGCTAATCGAATCAATCCTTGATTCGATAACTAGGTTATATCGCATACAACCATATCGATACATTCATCGCTAGAATAGAATACGGTATCACATACACGCATTATTCTCGGTCCCGCACATATCTTATATGCGCTCCTATTTCGTTTTGCTTGAGCCAGGAAACCTATGTGTAGGACTCTAAAGACTCGTCAATACGCCGGCAGCAGGTGATGATCATATCAAACACCCACAAGCCGCAAGCGGTCTGCTAAACGTAACGGCCACCCGGGTATTGAGCGATCAGAAGATCGACGAGCAAGCCCGCTCATACTCCTGTGAATCCAACCAGTAACACTTACCGTACAGTCCGGTCTCGTCGTCTGATATGTCGCATATCTCGCCCAGGGGTGGTTAACGTCAGACCCCAATAGCTCGATAAGTCGTCTCGATATGAGGTCTATAACATTTCGAGAAACTACTGGTAACACTTACCAGTAAATCTCAGCAACCCTGGCCAGGGATTTCCGGTTATAGCCAATCGAACACAGCGCAACATCAACTCCCTATACCGGGAGAGACGAATCCCCTCCTATCGCTCATTGCCTCCATGTGATTCTGGACTGTACCCAAAAACCACCGTTTTGCACGCCCTCTTGGACGTGGTAAGGTGGAAATCAAAGCACAGTAGGAACCACACAAGACTCTATGACGATCTTGGGTCAACAGACTACTCTGTACCAGTGTCACCAGAGAACTGCCATCTGACGTAAGGTATAATACCATCTGGGAGTTCTCGGCGAGTCCGTCCAGTGTACCCAGTCTCCACTGAGCACCCGTATATCATCTCTGATGTCAAACACCAATGGATATGGGATCATCCATCGCCCATCTTTATGGGTCAAGAAGGTATACGCTAGTCTACTCTGGTATATCGATGCCCTGTCTCGATATACCCACGACTAGGGACCTTGAAGGATGTACTTATGGACTACCATGTCCCCACTAGTATGATCTGCATCATAGTCCAGGTAGTCAAGTACACATCCTAAGGGCTTTACCAACATGTAACAGAAAGACAATCAATGTACACGTTAAGGTAAAGAGTAACCAGATAGCGTACTATCATGTCGAGCAAGAAAGTCCTCCCTATATATGTCCCAGCATCCACTACAATATACATCCAATGTACAGTAATGGCCTCTAGGGCATACATATAACTAACAATCTCCCACTTGCACTAGGGCCATCTAATAGCAGTGGTTGTAGTATCTCATCCTCAACCATCCCATAAAAGTCTCTCTCTGGGAAAAGGCCTTTGTGAGTGGATCCGCCGTGTTGTCCTCTGAGTATACTCTCCTTACCTCGATCACCCTGGAGATCAACCATCTCCATGATCAGGTGACACTGCCTTAGAATCACCCTGGAGATCAACCATCTCCATGATCAGGTGACACTGCCTTAGAATATGTCTGGATCACTGATGGGACCGGCGTTCTTTGGCATAAGCCACAACTCCATTGTCACACGATGGGAGGAACAAAGTTCATCTCATGAACTGATATACACCCAGACTGCCTCTTTGGTAGCATCTTAAGTAGCGATGTATCCAGCCTTTATCGTCTAGTATGCCACGGTATCTAGCTTGGAACTCTTCCAACATACCGTCCCTTTACTAAGGGTAAAGACAATGCCTGTGACTGACTTTCAGTCGTCCTTATCACTCTGGAACCCTTCCAGTGATTCTCCCCAGGATCGATTGATACCATCTCACTACAACTAGTGAGAATCTTAACATCCAATTAGATCTATCTCATAGATCCAAAACCCAGGATTTAGGAGGTATCACTTTGATCCTTTATGGAGAATCATTGTGATAAGCGGAGATTGACCGAGCGTAGCATAGGAAACTCCTTTCTTATCAAGAGCATGCCATCCACGTACTCTACGAGGATCATCACCATACTCCCTACTACCCTTTCGTATATACAAGGTTCATCTACCATTTTGATGATGTCAAACTGTTTGACAATCACATCAAAACAGATGTTCCAACTCCGCGATGCCTGCTTTATCACATAAAACATCTTGCATACGTTTCCGCTGCTCCCACTGACTACGAAGCCCTCTGACTGTGTACTTACAGACTCTCTTTTCTGAAACATCATTTAAGAAAAGCAGTCATGACATCCAACCGCCAGATATCGTAGTCATGGTATGAAGCCGTGGCAAATAGGATCTGAATGGACTTAAGCATAGCTCCTTAGAAAAGGTTTCATCATGATCCATACCTGGTTAATGATGCAAACCTTTAACAAGTTTACCTTTGAAAGTCTCAACTTTTCCATATACACCAAGTAATCTTCTCAAGATATACTTGCTCCTGATGGGGATTTAACCCTTCAGATATAGCAACCAAAGTCCATACTTTGTTGGTGTATAAGGATTCCATCTCAGATCGCTAAGCATCCAGCCATTCTTACAGAGTCCCTACTCTCGATGGCCTGCTCGAAACTAGTTGGGTCATCATCTCATGATTCAATCTTCGCTCCCACTGTCATAGAGAAACCGAAATATCTCTCAGGCGGGTGAGGAACCCTACTAGATCGGCGGAGAGGCTGAGGTTCGTTGGAATCTACTGAATCCTTTGGTTCTACCAAATCATCTTCTGTTGTTTGTGTAGCTGGAACCTTTCCAGTTGTACATAACAGACCTTGCCTCGAGCTTGTCCGGATTATGCTTTTAGACATAGGCTGGACAACCCCAAATCTTAACCATCTTAAGATATGGGCTCTTCCCTTTCCATATCACATATGAAAAGGTAGGCAACAGATTTGATTTGAACCCTATTCAATAGGTGTGCAGCTTCTCAAGCGCATAACTCCCAAAAGGAAATAGGTAACTCAGTTGTACTCATCATAGAGCACACCTTATCATATAGGGTGTGATTGCTCCGCCCCGATATACCATCATGCTATGGTGTATACGGAGGAGTAATGCTGAGAGAGAATCTCATTCTCCTTTTAGAATAGTCCAGGATTACCGTGCTCAAGTATTCTCCTGCTCGATCTTATCAAAGGACATAATAATTATACCCGTATTGGTTCTCTACTTCTAAATCATATTCTGTGAATATCTCAAAAGGTTCGGACTTGTGTTTCAACATGAACATATGTCTGAATCTTGAGAGATGATCAGAGAATGTAATGAAGTAAAAAGGACTGGTCTTGGCATTTATAGACAGGGGATCTACATACATCAACATGTATCATCCCAAGTGTTTACTAACTCTTTCTCTATTTCCAGTAAACAGAGCTATGGTCATCGTATCTTTGTGACATGACTGGCAAGTTTCATAAGATGTAAATTCAAACAGATTTAAATATGCATCTAAATGTAACTTCAGCTAGTCAGGTCGCATTGATATGACCTAGTCTACAATACCTCAAGAAGGATCCGTTCATTTCTGAACTCTTCCTCTTGTGTGTGTTCTGCATACTAAGAACTGTAGTTTGATTTAGAACATCAATGCTTTTAGATAACGTGCCTGAACCGATCAACTTTAGATATAGGAAATGTTCAAAACATTATCCAACAATACAAAATTTTATCATTTCTTTACTGATAAAGAGACTGATATGATTTTGTATATCAGGTTCGGTATCTAATAACATTCGTTCAGAATCAATGTATTGGTAATACAAGGTGACAGTGACCAACAGACTTGGCTGCAACTCTTGCCCCGTTTCCTGCCTCATGAAACTTATCACCCGTTCTCAGTCCTCTACCTTTCTGTAGCCCTATTCAACAGATTACATATCTGGGATCCTGATCTCGTATCACATACCCAGGACGTAAAGGATACTGAGAAACAGTTCTCTGTAATGAACACACCCGAAGATGATGCATCAGCATGCACTTTCTTCGTTTGGGTGGCACGGGAAATCTAGTATTCCCCAATTTCCTGCTCTGTCTTATAACAATTATAAGTTGGAGCGGGACCAACGTTCCCCAGCTCAATATAACAAGCGGGTTCGGTCAATAATCCGTATTATTATCTTGATTAAGGTGTGATATGGTCGCTACCTGGAGAGAGAGAGAGAGAAGAAAACACTCAGCGTGCGCTCTTGCAAGAATAGATTGGCTATTCTTTTATCTAATCAGGATGGCTCCCACTGTTTTTATCAAATCTTCCTTCAAACCCTAAAAGGAAAGACTAGCCGGGATTAATTACATACTACAAGTTCGCCAATCTTTCAGCCAGGCCAGTGTCGGTACTTTGAGGGAGGTCCCCCGTGCTTTCGCACGAACCTAATTAATGTAAACCTCGTTTTCCCAGAGACGTAACCCCGTTGACACCTTTCTGGACACCTACTTGATCGGCTAATTGTAATGTGTAAAAGTCTCCCAGGAGTAACTCTTACTCGCAGCGGGTATCGGGATCCAACTATCTCATAGAAGGTATGCAATCTCATTGCAAATTTCAACACTTGAAATTCCCGATAATATTTTGCCCCTAGTATTCTATGACCTTGACGAATGCCAAACAGCCCATAGTCCACTAGTCAAGTTCAACCCGTACATTTCTTGATTGAATTAAACCCACCCGCACGACCCTTGACGAATGCCAAACAACACCATACGAATACCCTAATCCAATCTGCATCATATGCATAAGCAGATAAATACTAGTTAGCTACCGTACACTACGCCTTGACGAATGCCAAACTACCGCAGCACGAATACTAAGTAGTACTTATCTGAAATGACGGAGGGCTACGACAGGTTTTTCTGAAAACCTATTGCGTAATGAACTTGAAATCGTTGTAGAATCAAATGATTTTAAAATGGAGTGTTTTTGAGGCTTTTCTAGTTTTGCTAAAGGAATCACTCCCGATGAAGGGATCGTCGGTCCTTTCCTCGTCGAATGAGGTGCGGGATATATCATATATATCACTATGCAAAGCAGAAACTATAGAAGCTATCAAAAGACAAACCGAGTGTGTAGCATCTGCCAGTTATTGCTAAAGGAGTCACTCCCGATGAAGGGATCTCGGTCCTTTCCTTATCGAATAAGGTGCAGGATGTTCTACAAGGAACACCGCGATGCAAAGCAAGAACTGTAGCTACCTGTTTTTATTTTGAAATTCGATTCCACAACATCTTAGGTTTCTTTTCTTTCATTAATCATATTAATGAAGTCCCATCATTTAAGTACCTAAACATCACAGATAAATGCGACGTACACTTATGCCATCCGCATTCGCCTCGATGTCCCCTCATGCACCGTTAGGTTAGGTAACTAACGGCAGAGCGGGGCAGGGCTAGCGCGGGTGTAAAACATAAGTAACGCCTATATAATATATCATATATACTATATAAAGTATCCATCACAGAACATATCACATGATCACATCACAGATATCACAGCAGAAGATTCATATGAAATATTGGATATACTAGGACGTCCGTGTTTTCAATACGAGCCAGTATAAAACACGGATTCCACGGTCGTGATGAATAGCCAACCCCACACCCCTAGACCCCTACGAGAGCGGCAAGCAACCCTACCAATTCTAGGGTTAGGAGACCCGGACTCGACTCCTCGAGATGGTCTCCCACTGGACTCCAGAACCCGGTTACTTATGCTCCCCTCCTTGGGTCTATCCTAGTGCAGAAAAGTAAATAATATACAAATGGTGACATCATCCGCAACCTGGAAGTGCCCCAATAAAAGAATATTACATACAAGTTTTTACATGAATGAAAAGGAAAAACACTCATCTCACATAAAAAATCCCGGCTATTCAAACACAACGATCCAATATAACATATCCAGCAACACATAACATCACATGTCATCAACGTAAGTAAATATGCGCATCCCAATTGTCGTTGACATATAGCAACGAAACCGGTGATATCACATATTACACTTACGGTCGCAGAAAAGAAAGTGTAAAACTACAATAGTTGGAATCCGCAACCTCCATAGACATCGCATGCCTAATCAAATGAATTACTTAGACATCGCATGCCTAACAATTATAAACCTCGCATTTTAGTCTCATTATCGAAAACACTTTTCAATATCAAGTCGGGCAATTCAACAAGATTCCCGACATCCTGATCGAATGCTCGTCGCAAACTTTAGTAGGCGGCCGCACCCCCGACACCGTCGACGAAGTGCACCAAGGCGGAACACCGCTGCCGCGAGCACCCGAACGGATGCTTTCGGCGACGGGGTTCTCCTACAGTCACTTGGTCGGGGCTATGGGGCGAGGCTGTCTATTAAGTTTACCCGGCGAGTATCCGCGTACGCTACGTGATTGCGACGAACTTTTGATCACATCAAAATTCCGTGGCAACCGATCAAGTGAGACTAAAGTGCTATGTTTATAACATTCATTCAGTTATCTCATAACAACTTGTGAATTCCAAATATTGTATCACATTCCGAATAAGATAGAAAATGTTAAACGTTCCGATCGAACAATCGAACACCCAAGTTTTCCCGAAACAGCTCAACACATGAAATAAGTTCAAAGACATTCACTTCATGCCTCAGTACCAACGGTCCAGCCGTAGAAGGGTCAAGCCAACGCCTCACATGTGGCACGCCGTACTGCCCCAAACCCTAAGGTTCAAAGAGCAGTTCAAGACGGTCACATAATCGAGTTAAGGTTTGTTGTCTTCTAGAGGGACCATCGCGTTACTTGCACTACTTAGAACGTCCTTAAGCCACAGAAAAATCCAACACTTGGAATTTTTCCGACAGGGGAAAAGGTGGGTATTTATATCCGGTCGAACTTTTTAACATATTCTAAAATATCCGGAAAGCCACAAAGACAAAGTCTGATAATCCGATCGAATCATCTAAGCTCTAAAACACCCCAGAAAACTCAACTCTTGAGTTCAAATTACAAATTCCCAGAAAACTCAGCACTTGAAAACATGAATTACTGTGCAAAATTCATAAAATAATGTGACAAAATGGCCGCGGAACCGCCGCACAAGCCATGCTTGTGCCGCGGTTCCGCCGCTCTTTTGATGAATTAGCACCACGAATTTCATAGTAATTCAAATAAGACCCTGCTGAATTTTTTAGTAATTTTTAATTCACAAAAATCCAAATTTTCAGAAAATTTCCACAGAGCATTTTAGAGTTAGGGTTTCGGGTTCGTTCGGATTTCAAACGTCGTCTAGACTTCGCCTAAGGCTCTAGCTAGGCTCTGATACCACTGTAGGGTTACTAGGCACGCTAATGAGGCCTCACAAGGCATCAACCATGCCAATTTCAAAAATTACAAGTGCCGAGAAACCCTAATACGGATCGTTAACTAGATTTTAGGCGAAACAAATACAAGTAAACGACTTTACTCTAAGTGAACGGAAATACAACCTTTGTAGATCCGGTGCTCCACCTCCATAGCTCCGCGATGAAGTCTCCTTGCTGTCCAAATCAAATCCCGGGCTCTAGCGTCGGCTTCATCGGAGAAATGGGCGTGCTAGGTCATCGACTACGACGCCGAAGATGATCTACGTCGACGCATCACAAGATCAAGTTCCCACTTCACCAAGTCATGAAACTTGTGAAGAAAACACCCTATCCTACTTGGCAAGTGATAGAGGATGAAGAAATAGGAAGTGGGTTCACTTTAGAATTGGATTTCTCACTCTTTTCATCAAATCAACATTGATGGTTGCAAGCTTCTTCATCTTGAAGAAGAAGAAGAAGAAGAAGATAATATTAAGATAAGTTTTTTTCTTAAAAAGAAAACAATATGATACTTATCATGTATTCAACCATGGTTTAGTGTAGAGATTTAACTAAGGTTAGATCAATGGTTAGGGTTAGAGAAGAGACAAGAATGGTGGACTTGTTCAATGCTTCAAGAAGCTTCAACAAGCAAACAAAACAAGCCACCATTTTCTTTTCTTCTTTTCTAAAATAAATAAATAAATAAATAGATAAGAAAATGAAAACCCTAACCATTACACAACCATGGTTTAATCTTTACACAAATCCAAGTGAGCATGTATCATCAAACATGATACAATCTTGTGCACAAAAATATATCACATATACAATGTGCACAAACAAGTGAGAAAAACCATTTAAAGTGAACCAATACTAGTTAATGCAAATAAATATATCAAATATATAATTATGCATTAAATCATTAAATCAACACTTGATTTAACGATCCGGTCATATCGCATGTGACCGACTAATATCCAATGTATCGGCTAATCGAATCAATCCTTGATTCGATAACTAGGTTATATCGCATACAACCATAGAGATACATTCATCGCGAGAATAGAATACGGTATCACATACACGCATTATTCTCAGTCCCGCACATATCTCATATGCGCTCCTATTTCGTTTTGCTTGAGCCAGGAAACCTCTGTGTAGGACTCTAAAGACTCGTCAATACGCCGGCAGCAGGTGATGATCATATCAAACACCCACAAGCCGCAAGCGGTCTGCTAAACGTAACGGCCACCCGGGTATTGAGCGATCAGATGATCGACGAGCAAGCCCGCTCATACTCCTGTGAATCCAACCAGTAACACTTACCGTACAGTCCGGTCTCGTCGTCTGATATGTCGCATATCTCGCCTAGGGGTGGTTAACGTCAGAACCCAATAGCTTGATAAGTCGTGTCGATATGAGGACTATAACATTTCAAGAAACTACTGGTAACACTTACCAGTAAATCTCAGCAACCCTGGCCTGGGATTTCCGGTTATAGCCAATCGAACACAGCGCAACATCAACTCCCTATACCGGGAGAGACGAATCCCCTCCTATCGCTCATTACCTCCATGTGATTCGGGACTGTACCCAAAAACCACCGTTTTGCACGCCCTCTTGGACGTGGTAAGGTGGAAATCAAAGCACAGTGGGAACCACACAAGACTCTATGACGATCTTGGGTCAACAGACTACTCTGTACCAGTGTCACCAGAGAACTGCCATCTGACGTAAGGTATAATACCATCTGGGAGTTCTCGGCGAGTCCGTCCAGTGTACCCAGTCTCCACTGAGCACCCGTATTTCATCTCTGATGTCAAACACCAATGGATATGGGATCATCCATCGCCCATATTTATGGGTCGAGAAGGTATACGCTAGTCTACTCTGGTATATCGATGCCCTGTCTCGATATACCCACGACTAGGGACCTTGAAGGATGTACTTATGGACTACCATGTCCCCACTAGTATGATCTGCATCATAGTCCAGGTAGTCAAGTACACATCCTAAGGGCTTTACCAACATGTAACAAAAAGAAAATCAATGTACACGTTAAGGTAAAGAGTAACCAGATAGCATACTATCATGTCGAGCAAGAAAGTCCTCCCTATATATGTCCCAGCATCCACTACAATATACATCCAATGTATAGTAATGGCCTCTAGGGCATACATATAACTAACAATTACGCGCCTGAAGCCACTCCGACGCGCCGCGATATACAGAAACCCAAAACCCACAAGCACGTATCACGCGTGTCGCGAAGACTAAAAATACGGGAAAATAGGTATTCTGCTCCAGATTTTGATACAGAATAGATATTGTAAAACTACATATACCAAAATAACCCACATAGCAGCAGATACCAACACCCCATACCCCAACCTAAAACTCCCCCATCTGGCCGCAATTTGCGGCCAGAATGATTATTTCGGCGGCCTGGGTAGGGAATTGGGCTCCCAGGTTTGGTGTGTGCACTCTATACCCCTCATACATGCTACAGTAACATCTAGTTTCACTCTGAAATATCTCGGGTAGCAGCAGATCCTACAGAGCCTTATTTCTAGCTAAAATCCACACTTTTGCACTAAAATCAAACTTTAGGGTATTTTTGTGCAAACTGAAACAAACCTGGCCTAAAATAGTTCTAATAACACCTAATAGAGCTAACACAACTAACAAAACCCTAATCTAACATGTGAATCAAAAATATCCTTTAATATCAACAAAAATGCACAAAAATGAGATTTTTACTAAAGAATACTACAAGTTATGGAAAAAGAGGTTAAGACATGAGTTTATACCTTCTAAGAACCTTGTAAAACACCAAAAGTCTCAGCTTTTCCCTCAAATGTGCAGATTTTGCTTCAAACACCTTAAAAGCTCACTTTTCCTAAGGTTTTGTGATGAAAATGTGTTGTTTTTATGTAGGATTTGTTTGGGAATCAAGGAGAAGTGAAAAAGAGAGGAAAGGATGAAGGAAAACCAAGGTTTTTCTGCTGAATTTTCCAGAATTTCTGAAGTGAGGAGAAGAGAGAGAGGGAAGAGAAGGAAATGGGGTCAAAAGTCAATTTTTTCTACCTATCACCATGCTCATTTATTTATTAGGATTTGAATTTGTGAAAAGGGGTTAAGATATGAATAAAATGGTGGGGAAAAATGTTAGCAACCATGCAACACAAGAATGGTTAACACTTAAACCTATGTCTCAAAAATGGCTAAGTGTGCAAGTGTACACTACAAAAGGGAAATCTTCCAATTTGCTAATCACGACTAAATAACTAATAGTCCTATGAACACTAATATAATAACATGCACAAATATTAATTATCACAAAAACATTCTAACGGAAAAATCAAAGTGTTACAATCTACCCCCCTTAAAGAAATTCTGTCCCCGAATTTAAAAATCTAATCATACGCACCTTCAAAAAGATGGGGATACCTCTTCCTCATCTCACTCTCGGTCTCCCAAGTGACCTCCTCGCCGCTCTGGCCACGCCAAAGTACCTTGACGGACGGTATCTCCTTCGATCTCAATTTCTTCACTTGTCGATCCAAGATCATCACGGGCTGCTCTGCCTAGGAAAGGTCGCGCTCCAGCTGGATCGTCGGGTGCTGAATCGCATGCGAAGGATCATGAAGATATTTGTGGAGCATCGAAACGTGAAATACGGGGTGCACGTCTGGAAAACTGGACGGAAGGGCTAATCGATACGCAACCGCACCAACACGCTCGAGGATCTCGAAGGGGCCCACATATCTGGGACTAAGCTTCCCCTTCTTCCCAAACCTCATCACGCCTTTCATTGGGGAGACCCTCAAGAAAACATGATCACCAACAGAAAACTCAAGTCTGCGCCGACGACGGTCCGCATAAGATCTCTGCCTACTCTGGGCCGCTCTCATCCTATCGCGAATCAACTGGATCTTAGCAGTCGTCTCCTCCACAATCTGTGGCCCTAGGATACTGCTCTCACTGAGCTCCATCCAACAGGTGGGCGATCTGCATCTCCTCCCATAAAGAGCCTCAAACGGTGCCATCTGAATGGTCTCCTGGTAGCTGTTGTTGTAAGAGAACTCTACTAAGGGAAAATGATGATCCCAGCCACCTCCGAAGTCTAATACGCATGCTCTGAGCATGTCCTCGAGAGTCTGAATAGTCCGCTCTGACTGTCCGTCGGTCTGCGGATGGAATGCTGTGCTGAAACTTAAGCGAGTGCCCAAAGCTTCCTGAAGCCTTTGCCATAACCGGCTGGTAAACTCGGTGCCTCTATCGGACACGATACATGTCGGAACTCCGTGCAGTCGTACAATCTCATCAATGTAAATCTGGGCATACTGAGCAAATCTGAAAGTCGTCTTCACCGATAGGAAGTGAGCTGCTTTCGTCAAACGATCCACGATCACCCAGATGGAGTCATACCCTCGACTAGTCCTGGGTAGACCCACAATGAAATCCATAGAGATCTGTTCCCATTTCCACTCCGGAATGGGTAACGGCTGTAGCTCTCCCGCGGGCCTCTGGTGCTCAGCCTTGACTTGCTGACAAGTCAGGCATCTCGACACAAAATATGCAATGTCTCTCTTCATTCCGTCCCACCAGTAAACACCTCTCAAGTCATGGTACATCTTGGTGGAACCGGGATGAACACTATATACCGATCGATGTGCCTCCTCAAGAATCTCGCGCCGCAATCCCTCAGCATCTGGTACGCACAGTCTAGCTCCAAATCGTAGTATCCCCTGATCATCGATCACGAACTCGGAAAATCTGCCATGTCCCATCTGTGTCCTGATCTCTGAACAGCGGTCATCACTATGTTGTGCCTCATGTATACGGTCAAGCAACTGTGGGCGCACACGAACATGCGCAATCTGTCCTCCGATCGGCGTAAACTCGAACTGTACCCGGCTGTCGCATAAGATCTGCCAATCCGCCGACGACTGCTTCTGCACAGCGCTAAAATACGATAGACTACCCCCGGGCCTTCTGCTCAAAGCATCCGCCACTACATTCGCCCTGCCCGGGTGATACAAGATCTCACAATCGTAGTCCTTTACCAACTCCATCCATCGGCGCTGTCTAAGGTTCAGGTCTCGCTGCTGAAATATATATTTTAAGCTCTTGTGATCAGTGAATATCTGGCACGACTCTCCATATAGGTAAGGTCGCCAGATCTTAAGTGCAAGGACCACTGCAGCCATCTCCAGATCATGAGTGGGGTAATTCTGTTCATGTTTCTTTGATTGCCGCGAAGCATACGCGATCACCCTGTCATGCTGCATCAAAACGCACCCCAGCCCCACTCGTGAAGCATCGCAGTAGACCACAAATCCGCCTGATCCTGAAGGCAATGATAGCACTGGTGTCGTAGTCAGTAGAGCCCGTAGCTGCTGGAAACTGTGCTCACACTCCTCCGTCCAATCGAAGTGAACTCCCTTCCGGGTCAACCCGGTCAAAGGTGTAGCAATGCGAGAGAAGTCCTGCACAAATCACCTGTAATAGCCTGCCAGCCCTAGAAAACTGCGAACCTCCGTCACTGACGTGGGTCTAGGCCAACTACGAACTGCCTCGATCTTCCTCAGGTCGACACATATACCATCTCGTGTAATCACGTGCCCTAAGAAGTCTACGCTGTCTAGCCAGAAAGCACACTTTGAAAATTTGGCGAAAAGCTGGTGCTCTCTCAAGGTCTGCAGTGTAATCCGCAGGTGCTGCTCGTGCTCCTCTCTACTCCGAGAATACACCAAGATATCGTCAATGAACACTATGATGAACAGATCAAGATACGGCCGGAAAATACGGTTCATCAACTCCATAAATGCTGCTGGCGCGTTGGTGAGTCCGAACGACATCACCAAAAACTCATAATGGCCGTAACGTGTGCGGAAAGCTGTCCTAGGAATGTCCTCCTGTCGAACCCGCAGCTGATGGTAGCCCGATCGCAAATCGATCCTCGAAAAGTATCCTGCCCCCTGAAGCTGGTCGAACAAATCGTCGATGCGTGGCAAAGGATATCTGTTCCGCACTGTCACCCTGTTCAGCTGGCGGTAGTCGATACACAACCGCATACTGCCGTCCTTCTTCTTGACAAACAGGACTGGAGCACCCCAAGGAGAATCACTGGGTCGAATAAGTCCCTTATCCAGCAAGTCCTGCAACTGACCCTTCAATTCTCTAAGTTCCGCCGGGGCCATCCGATAAGGCGGTACAGAAATAGGCCTCGTGCCAGGAACCAGGTCAATACAGAAAGAAATATCACGCTCGGGCGGTAGCCCAGGAAGCTCGTCAGGGAACACATCAGGGAACTCGCTAACAACCGTAACCTGATCCATCGGAACCTCTGTAGCTCTAGTATCGCAAACATAGGCGAGAAATCACTGACATCCCTTCCGCAAAAGATGTCCAGCGTGAAAAGAAGAATCATACTGTGAGGGGTAACACCATGGTCCCCCAACACAACAACAACCGACTCGCCGGGAAAACAAAATCGAACTGTCTTCTCGCGGCAGTCAACAGAAGCATAGCACGTGGCTAACCAATCCATGCCCAAAAGAACGTCGAAGTCTAACATCTCAAGAAGAATCAAATCGACCGGCAACTCTCTTTCGCCAATACGGACGGTACAGGATCGGAACACGTGCCTAGCAACAAACGACTCTCCCACAGGAGTAGTCACAACAAGCAGCTGGTCAAGCAAACCGGACTCTCTACCCAAACTCGGCACAAAGTGTGTGGATACGTACGAGTGCGTAAATCCGGGATCGAATAATACGTGTGCATCAACCGAACCTACAGGAAGGATACCTGAGACCACCGCATTGGACGCCTGCGCGTCCTGATGCGTCAAAGCAAAAACTCGCGCCTGTCCTCCACCTGCAACTAACAGTCCCCTGCCGGCCGCTGGCTGCCCTCTACCTCGGTCACCTCATCCTCTATGAACAAATCCTCTGCGACCACGGCCTCTCTGTGCATGCGTCTGACGCGGAGTAACAGTAGGTACTATCGGCAATGCCGTCTGGGGTGGTGAAGGTGGTAATGTAACATGCGGTGCTGCCACCTCACTCCGGGGTACCTCCGGACAATCTCGCACACGATGATAAGAACTCCTGCAACGGTAACATCCCGATGATGGTCGCTGACCCTCCTGGGGATATGAGCTAAACAATCGGCCTCGTATCGAATCCCTGCCACCTGCAAGGTGCCTGTCACGACGCCGGAAAGGCCGTCTCTGCACTGACGTATCTGCACGAACTCTCTTTGGCTCTGGGACTGCCGAAGTCTCGGCAAGGCGCTCCTCAACTAATAATGCTGCATCTACTGCTGCTGCGTATGTCTCGTAATGCTGCGCGTGTTAGTTATAAGTATGCCCTAGAGGCCATTACTATACATAGGATGTATATTGTATTGGGTGCTTGGACATATATAGAGAGGACTTTCTTGCTCGACATGATAGTATGCTATCTGGTTGCTCTTTACCTTAACGTGTACGCTGATTGTCTCTCTGATACATGTTGGTAAAGCCCTTAGGATATGTACTTGACTACCTGGACTATGATGCGGATCATACTAGTGGGGACATGGTAGTCCATAAGTACAACCTTCAAGGTCCCTAGTCATGGGTGTATCGAGACGGGGTATCGATATACCAGAGTAGACTAGCGTATACCTTCTCGACCCATACAGATGTGCGATGGATGATCCCATATCCATTGGTGTTTGACATCAGAGATGATATACGGGTGCTCAGTGGAAACTGGGTATACTGGACGGACTCGCCGAGAACTCCGAGGTGGTATTATACCTTACGTCAGATGGCAGTTCTCTGGTGACACTGGTACAGAGTAGTCTGTTGACCCGAGATCGTCATAGAGTCTTGTGTGGTTCCCACTGTGCTTTGATTTCCACCTTACCACATCCAAGAGGGCGTGCAAAATGGTGGTTTTTGGGTACAGTCCCGAATCACATGGAAGCAATGAGCGATAGGAGGGGATTCGTCTCTCCCGGTATAGGGAGTTGATGTTGCGCTGTGTTCGATTGGCTATAACCGGAAATCCCTGGCCATGGTTGCTGAGAATTACTGGTAAGTGTTACCTGTAGTTTTTCGGACTGTTATAGACCTCATATCGACACGACTTATCGAGCTATTGGGGTCTGACGTTTACCACCCCTAGGCGAGATATGCGACATATCAGACGACGAGACCGGACTGTACGGTAAGTGTTACTGGTTGGATTCACAGGAGTATGAGCGGGCTTGCTCGTCGATCTTCTGATCGCTCAATACCCGGGTTGCCGTTACGTTTAGCAGACCACTTGCGGCTTGTGGGTGTTTGATACGATCATCACCTGTTGCCGGCGTATTGACGAGTCTTTAGAGTTCTACACAGAGGTTTCCTGGCTCAAGCGAAACGAAATAGGAGCGCATATGAGATATGTGCGGGATCGAGAATAATGCGTGTATGTGATACCGTTTTGTATTCTCATGATGAATGTATCGATTTGTTGTATGTGATATAACCTAGTTATCGAATCAAGGATTGATTCGATAAGCCGATACATAGGATATTAGTCGGTTATATGCGATGTGACCGGATCGTTAAATCAAGTGTTGATTTAATGATTTAATGTATAATTATATATTTGATATATTACTTTGCATTAACTAATATTTGTTCACTTTAAATGGATTTTCTCACTTGATGTACACAAGTTGTATATGTGATATACTTTTGTGCACTTGTTTGTATCATGTTTGATGATACATGCTTACTTGTGTTTGTGTAAAGATTAAACCATGGTTATTTAAATGGTTAGGGTTTTGATTTTCATATCTATTTATTTATTCTTTTATTAAGGAAAAGATAAAGAGAAAAATGGTGGCTTTCTTTGTTTGTTGTTGAAGCTTCATGAACCATTGACTAAGTGACCATTTTGTCTCATGCTTAACCCTAACCATTCCACCTAACCATAGTCTATTCTCTACACCTAATCATGGTTGCCATATGATAAGGATTGATATTATTTTCTATTTTGAAAACACTTATCATATTCTATCATCTTCTTCTTTTTCTTCTTCAAGAAGAAACTATGCCTCCATCAATGGCAACTAGTGAAAAAAAAGTGAGAAATCCAATTCTAAAGTGAACCCACTTCCTATTTCTTCATCCTCTACCTCTTGCCAAGTAGTATAGGGTGTTTTCTTCACAAGTTTCTTGACTTGGTGAAGTTGGAGCTTGATCTAGTGTTGCCTCGACATAGATCATCTTCGGCATCGAAGTCGACGACCTAGCCCGCCCATTTCTCCGATGAAGCCGACGCTAGAGTCCGAGATTCGATTTGGACAGCAAGGAGACTTCATCATGGAGCTATGGAGGTGGAGGACCGGATCTACAAAGGTTGTATTTCCGTTCACTTAGTTAAGTTGTTAACTAGTTGCATGTTTCGCCTAAAAATCTAGTCAACGATCCGTATTAGGGTTTCTCGGCACTTGTAATTTTTGAAACTGGCATGGTTGATGCCTTGTGAGACCTCATTAGTGTGCCTAGGAACCCTGCAGTGGTATCAGAGCCTAGCTAGAGCCTTAGGCGATGCGTAGACGGAGTTAGAAGTCCGATCGAACCGAAACCCAAATTCAAACTTGCTCTCTGTACATTTTCTGAAATCGTGGATTTTTGAGATTTAAAAATATGTAGAAAACCCAGCAGGAGATTTTAAGAATTACTGAGAAGCCCGTACTCCTGAGTCCATCAAAGCACGGCGGAACCGCGGCATTAGCATGCTAATGCGGCGGTTCCGCGGCCCTTTAGTCTCCTCTTGCATTGAATTTTGCACAGTAATTCCTATTTTGCAGTGCTGAGTTTTCTGGGAATTTTTAATATTTACTCAAGAGTTAAGTTTTCTGGGTTGTATTGGGGACTCGGTGTATCGATCGGATTGTCTAATTTTGTCAGTGTGTTTTTCCGGGTAATTTTAGAATATGTTAAAAAGTTCGTCCGGATATAAATACCCACTTTTTCCCCTGCCGGGAAATTTCCAATTGTTGGATTTTTCTGTAGTTTAATCACGTTCTAAGTCGTGCAAGTAATGCGATGGTCCCTCTAGAAGGCAACAAACCTTAACTCGATTATGTGACCGTCTTGAACCGCCCTTTGAACCTTCGGGTTTGGGGCAGTACGGCGTGCCACATGTGAGGCATTGGCTTGACCCTTCTACGGCTGGACCGTTGGTACTGAGGCATGAACTGAATGTTTTTAGACTTATTTCATTTGTTGAGCTGTATTGGGAAAACTTGGGTGTTCGATTGTTCGATCGGAAAGTTTAACATTTTCTATTTATCCGGAATGTGATACAACATTTGGAATTCACAAGTAGTTATGAGATAACTGAATGAATGTTATAAATCTAGCTGTTTAGTCTCACTTGATCGGTTGCCACGGAATTTTGATGTGATCAATGTAAGTCCATGCTACCTCTCCCGGTACTTTCGGGCAAGCGGAATTTGATAAAAAACGATTTTCTTAGAGGTGGTAACATGGACTTAAAATCCGGATCTTTGTTAAACATCTAACTAACAACCTAACTACGAGTTGCTAACTACTCGGTTAGGGGGTTATACCTTTCTTTTTCTCGAACTCCTTCGTCTTCAAGCTTCGATGGTCGTCCGAATCGGCTTCTCCCCGTCGTCTCCTTGCGCCGAAGATAGATCCACTTGAAAACTTCAACCTTTGTCTCCTTCTTCGAACTTTGAAGAAACTAGTTCACTCGGTTTGCTAAACCTTGTGAACTAGGGTGAGTAGAGAAGAGTTTGTATGGGATTTTATCTATGGTTCTTGGTTCTCAACTCATGAGACAAGTGAACCATAGAATCAAGAGAGGGAGAGCAAGAGGAGGAAGATGAGAGCTCAAGAACAAGAGAGAGAATAAGCATGAAAGAATGAGAGAAGACTTTTCTCATTTGGCTCTCATAATCCAAAACAATCATAACACCTCATATTAATCAAGTATTATGTGATGGTTTAAGCAACCATAGCCATATCATTTCATGCACTCATTTTGCACAAAAGAGCAAGCAAGCAAAAGTCTTTGCCATGAAATGATAGCTATAGTTATCATGATGGTCAACTAGTCAAGCCTAGTCAACCGGTCAACAAAGTCAACAAGTCAACAAAAGTCAACAAGTCAACAAAGTCAATCCCTCAACAACCATGTCACCATAATACTTAATTAATATAATTGTTAATCACATATCATATTCTCATTAGGGTTGAGAAAAAAGTCAATAGTCAACTGTCAACGGTCAACAACCCTATTGAGAATCCTCTGCCTCTGTCTCTCCGTCAACTGTGCATACACACCCGCATCCGCGTTCCGAGGAACACGAATGCATACTTTATAAAACCAATCCCAAAAGGTACACCAGGATCTGGCTTAAACCAAAGCTCGCTAGTGTGAACTGTCCGGACACTGTACGTGCACAAGTGCACGGATGTGACCGAACCCTGTCGCAAAACCATGCGACTTGTCGCAAAACCATGCGACCTCTACTCTTTTGCCTAAAGGCGAATAGCTTTCTGTGTGGGACTCTAAAGACTCGACACTACGCTGGCAGTGGGTTTAACCACAGACCGCAAGCGGCACTAGCTGTGCGTAACGGTCCCCAGGTAGATGCCGACAAGAAGACTGACGAGGCGAAACCCATCTGAACTCCTACTGAGCCTGAATGTGACATTCTCCGTACAGTCCGATCTGTTCGTCTGATACATCGCATGGCGGGCCTAGGGGGCGGTAAACGTCAGTCCCCCAATAGCGGTAAAAGTCGTGTCGGAGTGAAGCCCAAAACACCCTGAGATAACACTGGAAGCCTACCAGTATATCTCGTTTGCCCTGGCCAGGGACTACTCGTGTAATGGCTCTCCTAGACACAGCGCGATGTCAACCCCCAATACCGGGAGAGACGAATCCTGTCTAACCGTCACTGCCTCCAAGTGCTTCGGGACGGCACCCAACTACCACCTGTTTGCACGACTCCTTTGAGCCGTGGTAGGATAGTAATCAAAGTACAGTGGGAACACACTCGAGGCGAAGTGACAGTGTCAAGTCAGCGGACTAAGCTGTACTCATGTCACCTGGGAACTGATAACTGACGATAGGCATAATACCAACTAGTCAGTTCCCGACGAGTCCTGTCCAGTGTACTCGTAACCCAACGAGCACCCGCATACTATCTCAAGTACGACGTACCGACGGCTGTGGGATAGACCGTCTCCCACACTGGGATGAGAAGCGCATGCGCTAGTCTACTCCAGAGTATCGATGCCCTGTCTCGATAGTCCTGCGACCAGGGACCTGCATAAGGATGTGCTTATAGATTACCCAGCCCCACTAGTGTGACTGCCATCACAACGCTGGTAATCAAGCAAAGATCCTAAGGGCTCCATTAATGTGTATAGGCGATATACTAAAATAAACACATGTACACATTGAACTAGAAACAAACCAAGTAGCATACTACTATATTGAGCAAGATTGTATATACAAGGTGAATATCCCAAGCTTCCATTAAGTAATATACAAACTAGTATGATACAGTAATGGCCTCTAGGGCATATACACTAACAATCAAAAGTCCGTCGCAATCACGTAGCGTACGCGGATACTCGTCGGGTAAACTTAATAGACAGCCTCGCCCTATAGCCCCGACCAAGTGACTGTAGGAGAACCCTGTCGCCGAAAGCATCCGTTCGGGTGCTCGCGGCAGTGGTGTTCCGCCTTGGTGCACTTTGTCGACGGCGTCGGGGGTGCGGCCGTCCACAAAAGTTTGCGACGAGCATACGATCAGGATGTCGGGAATCTTGTTGAATTGCCCGACTTGATATTGAAAAGAGTTTTCGATTTTGAGACTAAATTGCGGGATTTATAATTGTTAGGCATGCGATGTCTAAGTAATTCATTTGATTAGGCATGCGATGTCTATGGAGGTTGCGGATTCCAACTGTTGTAGTTTTACACTTTCTTTTCTGTGACCGTAAGTGTAATATGTGATATCGCCGGTTTCGTTGCTATATGCCAACGACAATTGGGATGCACATGTTTACTTACGTTGATGACATGTGATGTTATGTGTTGCTGGATATGTTATATTGGATCATCGTGTTTGAATAGCCGGGGTTTTTTTATGTGAGATGAGTGTTTTTCATTTTCATTCATGTAAAAACTTGTATGTAATATTCTTTTATTGGGGCACTTCCAGGTTGCGGATGATGTCACCATTTGTATATCATTTACTTTTCCGCACTAGGATAGACGCAAGGAGGGGAGCACAAGTAACCGGGTTCTGGAATCCAGTGGGAGACCAACTCGAGGAGTCGAGTCCGGGTCTCCTAACTCTAGAATTGGTAGGGTTGCTTGCCTCTCTCGTAGGGGTCTAGGGGTGTGGGTTTGGCTATTCATCACGACCGTGGAATCCGTGTTTTATACTGGCTCGTATTGAAAACACGGACGTCCTAGTATATCGAATATTTCATATGATTCTTCTGCTGCGATATCTGTGATGTGATCATGTGATATGTTCTGTGATGGATACTTTATATAGTATATATGATATATTATATAGGCGTTACTTATGTTTTACACGCGCGCTAGCCCTGCCCCGCTCTACCGTTAGTTACCTAACCTAACGGTGCACGAGGGGACATCGAGGCGAATGCGGATGGCATAAGTATACGTCGTATTTATCTGTGATGTTTATGTATTTAAATGATGGGACGTCATTAATGTGATTAATGAAAGAAAAAGAAACCTAAAGATGTTATAGAATCGAATTTCAAAATAAAAAAGGGTAGCTACAGTTCTTGCTTTGCACAGAGGTATATGTGATATATCCTGCACCTTATTCGATAAGGAAAGGACCGAGATCCCTTCACCGAGAGTGACTCCTTTAGCAATAACTGGCAGATGCTACACACTCGGTTTGTCTTTTGACTGCTTTTAAGAGTTTTTGCCTTGCACAGTGATATATATGATATATCCCGCACCTCATTCGACGAGGAAAGGACCGACGATCCCTTCACCGGGAGTGACTTCTTTAGCAAAACTAGAAAAGCCTCAAAAACACTCCAATTTAAAATCATTTGATTCTACAATGATATCAAGTTCATTACGCAATAGGTTTTCAGAAAAACCTGTCGTAGCCCTCCGTCATTTCAGATAAGTAGTAGTTAGTATTCGTGCTGCGTTTGTTGGCCTTTGTCAAGGCGCAGTGTGCGGTAGCTAACTGGTGCTTATCTACTTATGCATATGATGCAGATTGGGTTAGGGTAGTCGTGCGACCTTGTTGGCCTTTATCAAGGGTCGTGCGGGTGGGTTTAATTCAATCAGGAAATGACGGGTTGAACTTGACTGGCATCCTATGGTTTGTTGGCCTTTGTCAAGGTCATAGGAGGTTAGGGGCAAAATTATCGGGAATTTCAAGTGTTGAAATTTGCAATGAGATTGCATACCTTCTATGAGATAGTTGGATCCCGATACCCACTGCGAGTAATTGTTACTTCTTGGAGAGTTTTACACATTACAATTAGCCGATCAAGTAGGTTTCTAGAAAGGTGTCAACGGGGTTACGCCTCTGGGAAAACGAGGTTTACTGTAATTAGGTTCGTGCGAAAGCACGGGGGACCTCCCTCAAAGTACCGACACTGGCCTGGCTCAAAGATTGGCAAACTTATAGTGTGTAATTAATCCCGGCTAGTCTTTCCTTTTAAGGTTTGAAGGAAGATTTGATAAAAACAGTGGGAGCCATCCTGATTAGATAAAATATATAACCAATCTGATCTTGCAAGAGCGCACGCAGAGTGTTTTCTTCTCTCTCTCTCCAGGTAGCGACCATATCACGTCTTAATCAAGATAATAATATGGATGTATTAACCGAACCCGCTTGTTATACTGAGCTGGGGAACGTTGGTCCCGCTCCAACTTATAATGGTTATAAGACCGAGCAGGAAATTGGGGAATACCAGAATTCCTATGCCGCCTAAAAGAAAAAAGTGCATATGATGCATCATCTTCGGGTGTGTTCTTTATACAGAACTGTTTCTCTATTCTCTACGTCCTGGGTATTTGATACCGGATCAGGATTCCAGATATGTAATATGTTACATAGGGCTACAGAAAGGTAGAGAACTGAGAACGGGTAATAAGTTTCATGAGGCAGAAAACGGGGCAAGTGTTGCAGCCAAGTCTGTTGGTCACTGTCACCCTGTATTACCAATACGTTGATTCTAAACGAATGTTATTAGATACCGAACCTGATATACAAAATCATATCAGTCTCTTTATTAGTAAAGAAAGGATATAATTTTGTATTGTCGGATAATGTTTTGAACATTTCCTATGTCAAAAGTTGATCGGTTCAGGCACGTTATCTAAAAGCATTTATGTTCTAAATCAAACTACAGTTCTTAGTATATGGAACACACACAAGAGGAAGAGTTCAGAAATGAACAGATCCTTCTTGAGGTATTGTAGACTAGGTCATATCAATGCGACCCGACTAGCTAAGTTGCACATAGATGCATATTTAAATCTGTTTGAATTTACATCTTGTGAAACTTGCCAGTCATGTCACAAAGATAAGATGACCATAGCTCCGTTTACTGGAAACAGAGAAAGAGTTAGTGAACTCTTAGGATGATACATGTTGATCTATAAAGGTCCCCTGTCTACACATGCCAAGACCGGTTCTTTGTACTTCATTACATTCTCTGATGATCTCTCAAGATTCCGACATATGTTCCTGTTGAAACACAAGTCCGAACCTTTTGAGATATTCACGGAATATAAGTTAGAAGTAGAGAACCAAATTGAGGGTATAAGTATTATGTCCTTTGATGCGATCAGGGAGGAGAATACTTGAGCACAGAATTCCTGGACTATTCTAAAGGAGAATGAGATTCTCTCTCAGCATTACTCCTCCGTATACACCATAGCATGATGGTATATCGGGGCGGAGCAATTGCACCCTATTCGATATGGTGCGCTCTATGATGAGTACTACTGAGTTACCTATTTCCTTTTTGGGAGTTATGCACTTGAGAAGCTGCATACCTATTGAATAGGGTTCAAATCAAATCAGTTGCCTACCACTACATATGTGATATGGAAAGGGAAGAGCCCATATCTTAAGATGGTTAAGGTTTGGGGTTGACCGGCCTATGTCTAAAAGCAAAATCCGGACAACCTCGAGGCAAGGTCTGTAATGTAGAACTGGAAAGGTTCCAGCTATACAAACTGCAGCTGATGATTTGACAGAATCAAACGATTCAATAGTTACCAACAAACCTCAGCCTCTCCGCCGATCTAGTAGGGTTCCTCACCTACCTGAGAGATTCTATTGTTTCTCTATGACAGTGGGAGCGAGGATTGCATCATGAGATGATGACCCAACTAGTTTCGAGCTGGCCATCAGGAGTGGGACTCTGTAAGAATGGCTGGATGCTTAGTGATCTGAGATGGAATCCATGTACACCAACAAAGTATGGACTTTGGTTGCTATATCTGAAGGGTTAAATCCCCATCAGGAGCAAGTATATCTTGAGAAGATTACTTGGTGTAGATGGAAAAGTTGAGACTTTCAAAGCTAGACTTGTTAAAGCTTTTCGTCATCGACCAGGCGTGGATAATAATGAAACCTTTTCAAGTAGCTATGCTTAAGTCCATCCAGATCCTACATGCCACGGCTACATACCATGACTACGATATCCGGCGGTTGGGTGCCATGACTGTTGGAGATAGTGCCCTCAGAGTCAATTATTAGGTCACAGGTACGTGATTGTAATGATTGAGGGAGGACCTATCCCGGTAGGACAGTCTTACTCGAGATGATAGTATGCTATCTGGTTTACCTTTATCATCGTGTACTGCTTTAGGTGACCTGACACGTCGCTATTACACGTTGATAGAGCCCCTAGGATTCATGCTTGACCACCAGCAGTATGAGGGCGATCATATAAGTGGGAGCTGGGGGTCTACAAGCATATCCTTAAAAGGTCCCTAGTCGTGGGAGTTTCGAGACCGGGCATCGATACTCCATTAGTAGACTAGTGTATACAGTCGAGACCCCGACGAGGGGCGGTGGCCGGTCTCACAAGCCACTGGTGTCAGTTGGATCACCTAAGATGTATACAGGTGCTCATTGGGTTATGAGTACACCAGACAGGACTCGCCGGGAACATGCTAGTTGGTCATATACCAGACGTCAGATGGCAGTTCCCTGGTGACATGTGTGCAGGTTAGTTCATCGACCTGGGGATCGTCATTTGTCTCGTGTGAGTTCCCACTGTACTTTGATTACTACCCTACCACGGCTCAAAGGAGTCGTGCAAACAGGTTTTAGTTGGGTACAGTCCCGAGCCATATGGAGGCAGTGAGCGTATCTTCAGGGGTTCGTCTCTCCCGGTATTGGGGGTGAGGTCATGCTGTGTCTAGGAGAGCCATTACACAAAGTCCTTGGCCAAGGCAAGGAGATTTACTGGTAGGTATTCCAGTAGTATCTCAGGGTGTTCTGGGCTACACTCCGACACGACTTGTACCGCTTTTGGGGGTCTGACTTTTACCAACCCCCTAGGCCCGCCATGCGATGCTCATAGACGAACGGACCGGACTGCACGGATATTGTCACTGACAGGCTCAGTTCGGTGTCGGGGTGAGCTTCCTCATCGACGTCCCATTTTGTCAGTACCTGGTAGCCCGTCACTTATTGGCTTATACCTCTGACGTGCTAGTGGTTAAATCCACAACCAAGGTGTTGACGAGTCTTTAGAGTCCTCCACATTCAGTTACTCAGCTTTCGGGCGAATGGTTGTAGAGGCCGTATGGAGATATGGCAAGGTCCGATCAGATACGTGCGGTATTGCACGGATCAGGATCGGACAGTCTGTACTATAGGCCGTATGGATATATGGCAGGGTTCGATCAGATACGTGCGGTATTGCACGGATCAGGATCGAACAGATATTACTAGCCGGCTTTGGTATAAGCCGGATCCTAGTATAGTACAGTGTAGATTTTGTCTCATTGCATTTGTATTTCAGTCGAAATACAGATGCGGGTGTGTATGCACAGTATCGGGGTTTTCCTGTAATTTATTACGGGACCAGTTTTTGGAGTTGCCAGTTTGCTTTCCGTTTCAGCCGATTTCCATTGTTCCGTTCATTGGCCGAAGATTGGTGGAGGAGGGCTTATTTGCATTGTTGCAAATAGGCATTTGTGGAAGGGGGTCTTTGCATTTTGTTGTATCATGATAGCACCCTCCTTTGACTTGCTTGACTTCATACTTCATGATGGCTTGACTTTGTTAGCATCATGGTTGTTGATGATGGTTGTGGTTGTGTGTGGTTTTTGCTTGTGATCATATTCTTTCTTGATGCCCTCTTGCATCATTGCTTCCACCCACCCCTTGACCTTGCTCTCTTTTTTCTCTCTCCAATCACACAAGGGGGGGTGTGGGCCGGCCATTCCAAGAGAGGGAATGGGATTCATTTTTCATTTTGGATGTGTGGAGAAAAATATGATAGATTCCTTCTTGAGTATGCTCCATTTTTCTCACCTCTCTCCAAGCTCTCTTTTCCTTCACCAATGGCAACCTCCACTACCCCAAAAAGAGACACAAGTTCTACTACACATTCTACAGCGAATCTTGGGCACGTCGAGTAGCCGGCTTCGTGCCCGAGTTGCCTCGGCATTGAGGTGGGAGCCCGTAAACGATGTAGGCGACGTGGTGCACTTCCGGCGACGAGGAGGAGACGGAACATTCCGCAGGAGATCGGGACCATGACGAGAAGACCGGAGGACTTGGATCGTCGGTATATCTCTAACCCATCTTCTAGTTAGCTTAGACTTGTTAATGGTAACGATCCGGGTGTTTAGTGCGCGGTGGTGCCGGTTTGCTAAGTCCGCAAAATTTAAGTTTTTCACCGCTTCCGCATTCCGGCGTCGGATTGACGGCCGGGGCGCCGCCGTGCACTTACAGTGGTATCAGAGCCTCCCCATTAACTTAGTCTATCTTTGTGTAATGTGTTTTTCAGTTCCGATCGATCGAAATGTCCAAAAACCCGTATTTGCCCACATCAGTTTTCTGTTGGAAATTTTTGGTGTCGAAAATTTTTTCAGGTTGTAAAATATTGATGTACTGGAAAATCTAAGAGCTCTGTAAAAATTCGACGAAGTAACTCCACAGTGGGAGCGCGGAACCGCCGCGAAAACCACCTTCCCGCCGCCCTTCCGCCGCGCACTGTGGAGATCACTTCACCAATTTTTTACAGAGGCCTTCTGGGCTTAAAATATGGGTTTTGGAATATTAAAATTGGGCCCAGGTTTTCTGTGAGTGCTACAGTTTTGATTGGGGGCCCACTTGTTAATTTTTGGTCAATCGGAAAATTTTAAACACATTTTTCACAGTATTTACATTATATCTGCGACCGTGAATGTCACTCGATCGGTAAATCCGGTCTAACTGCTATAGCCCGGTTAGACGGATTTGCGAACGTGACTTTCACGTTGATGTTCTATGTATTTGCTGTGATGTTGCGGATCGGTCGTGGGGGATAGCCTGGATGCAATGCTAGTACAGTTTTGGTGGTATTATGTACATTTGATATTGCGGGGCGAGCGTCCGACATGTGGACTGCCGTCACTGCATGTTTGTATTATTATTTTGGGGCACGACCTGGTTGCGGTCGATGTACCCGGTGTATGTATATTTTACTTTCTGTACTAGGATTGCCCCGCGGAGGGGTGCACGGATAGCCGGGTTCTAGAGGGCAACAAGCCAGCATCTCATGGCATTGAGACGGAAGGGGCTTCACTCTGGGATTGGCGGGCTATTCGCCGCACTCGTAGGGGGTACAGGTTGACCCAGGAGGGGTGCCCAAGTTACCGGATTCCGTGAAGTGCTGGGTGGTCCATTCACGGCGCTGAAGGGGGCTGCCTCGCTTCAGGTTTTGGCGGGTGACTTGCCGCGCCCGTAGGGGTCTAGGTTTTCATTGCACAGGCTATCCACACGACCAGGGGAACGTCGGGTTTCAGTAGCGGCTCTGTGAAACCCGGGGATCCCAGATATCTGTATTGTTTCTGTGATGCTGTACATTTTCTGTGATGTTGCATTTTATTCACGCATTGAGCGAATATAATATATTGGTATATATATTAGTAGATGTTGTATATGTTTTGCATCCGCGCTAGTCCAGTCCCCGCTCTGTCGTTAGTAAGCTAACCTAACGGGTAATGACGGGACCCAGTGGCGAATGCGGATGGCATATACGTACATCAGTATATTTTCGTTCTTTTTGGTGTGATCAATTGATGGGACTGCATTGATTCGGATCAATGCAAGTTAAAAACAAACCTAATCTGATGTTGTTGGAACACTTTTCAAAAAGCTGTTATTGCAAGGACGTTCACTTTTGTTTTGCACCGTGATATTCGGTTATGAATATCCTGCTCCTCAGTCGACGAGGCAAGGGCCGAGATCCCTTCACCGGGAGTGACCCCTTGGACAAAAAGTTTACGTCAGCGCATTAACTTCACTATAGCCGATTACTTTTGCTTTGCATCGCGGTATTCATTTGGAATATCCTGCACCCCATTCTACGGGGAAAGAGCCGAGATCCCTTCACCGGGAGTGACCTCTTTAGCAACGGTTTTCGTCACTATATTTTAAAAAGCTATCCGTTCCTTCAACGATATCAAGTTCATTACGTTAAAGGTTTTCGCCAGAAACCATTCGTAGCCCTCCGTCGTTTCAGACGGGTAGCACGTAGTATTCATGCTATGTTTGTTGACCTTCGTCAAGGCATAGTGTATGGTAGCTGCTTGTTACCTTTCTGCTGCATAGATAGATGCGTTGGTTTGGGACAGTCGTACAGCCTTGTTGACCTTCGTCAAGGGCTTGTACGGGTGGATTCAAATTAACCTGGATAATGACGGGTAGAACTTGACATGTGACTTATGATTTGTTGACCTTCGCCAAGGTCATAAGAGCATGGGGCAGAAATCACATCGGGAGTTTCAAAAGAACTGAAACTTGCCAGATATGCGCATACCTTCTGGAGTGTGATACCGTGAGCGGATTCCGTCACGTTATCATGCGATGATAGTTGGATCCCGATTCCCACTGATGAGTTAGTTTACTCCTCGGGTGACCCCGACTAATTCTTCTTTCAGGTTTGGAGGAGAATTTGAGGTACAGTGGGAGGATTCCAGATTAGATAAATTGGTAACCATTCTGATCTAGGTTAGAGTGCACGCTGAGTGTTTCTTTTCTCTCTCTCTTTGGCTGCGACCATTGACCCGACCCTAAGACTATGACTCAGTGACCAAGTTGACCGAACCTTCTTAAACACTGGCTTTTGGATTGTCAGAGTTGCAAACCTCATTGCCACTCCTACTTTTACCCTTTTCTCCAGGACACCCCGTTTTACTACGAACGTCCACTTCCATTGGACAAAACCATCGTATGGTTAGATACGAACTCGAAAGAATTTATTCGAGGATGGTTTCAGGTTCTGGGGAAAACGGATAGGATTATTCAGTTGTCTTTTCCTTTTACCCTCTCTCAGGTTACGAGTACTCCTTGGTTTAGGGGTAGTACACCTATTACGCAAATTGGATTGTCTTCTTCCAAACCTTAGGCTGGTGCCGACCGGTAGGGAATGAAGAAAACCAATTAGCATAACGATGGTGTGCAGAAGGTATTAAGTTCAGACAAAGCAAGGGATTAGTAAGAGGGCAAAGTAAATTGCAACAGATATTCACGACCAAACCAAATATTTCGTTACCACTCCCACATCACCTTTGTATTTCTTCAGGACACTCCGTATCACTACGAAGATCCACAGTTTATTTGGATACTCCATCGTATGGTTATATACGAACTCGAATGGAACTTGTTCCAGTTCGGGGATGGATTCTGGTCCAGGAGAAATAGGAATAGGGTTTATTCGGTTGTCTTTTATCTTCACCCTCTCTCATTGCGAGTGTTCCTAGGATTGGGACAGTACACCCATTATGCTTATTGGATAGTCTTCTTCCAAACCATAGGCTGGTGCCGAACGGTAGGGAAAGAAGAAAACCATTTGGCCTAAAAGGGTGTGCAGAAGGTAAAGATTAAAGACATATGAAGGGATTTGGAGAGGTGGCAAAGAACTATACGGTTACAGTCGTGAATCTGGAAGAGGCATTACTAGGAATACCAGAATACCCCATCGGAACATTTCAATGTTTCAGTTTCACTGTGTAATGTTAAAGGAAAACTGATTTCCCGATTAGATACTTACTCCAGGGTATGTATTTACCAGGTACGTTTCTCACATCTGTATGGTTTTACAGATGATGAGTGGGAGTAAGTTATTGGGAATTGGGTGATTATCCTCATTATATCGGGATTCGTTGTAATCAGTGATATTTGAGGAAATCACCTGGGCTGTTTGCCGGTCGGCAAATATTTGGTTTTGAATATCCGCTGTTATGCACCAATTTCAAATTGATATATCTGTACGTCTATTTTCATAGAGTGAGATATACCTTTTTGAAATTATGTCTGTGACATTTACCTATATCAGTGGATGGTTAGGTAAGGAGCATTAAACAGCGGTGTAATTCTTCTTAACCATAAGTACAGTTTTCAACCTACGACACACAGTGAATGAGTTATCAGACTCAAGGGACTTATACAGAGTATTGTATGTTGTCCAGGGTCCATCAGGACAGAGGGGTTGGTCCTCGTACTACATTCAGTTTACTTATGACTTCTCTACTTTTTAGACAGGTGTTTCATGGAAACACAGGGTCCGAATTTTGAAAAGTTATAGGTATTTGAATAGAGTAAAGAACCAGGTGTAGCAAGTATCGGGATTCTTCAAAGAGATCGAAGATGTAGATACTTGTGTATGGTATTCAGTTGATAGTAGTGATTAAGAGAACTTGCTTCTCTTTCAGGTTATTCATAATTGGAAGCATTCCTAAGTTGAGTAACGCTGATCGGCCTCCTTCCATTTAGTTTACATGCGCTGGGGACAGCTGCATGATTTGAATCTGGTTCAATTAAATCAGTGCCTCTGTTTCTATATTGGATATAGAACAGTTCATATCTTAACGATATTAAGGTACGGGGAGTTGTCCGGTTTATGATTAAAACCAGACACTGGACAACTCAAGGCACGTTTCTGTAATGGCTGTTTGTGGGTTGACCCAGGCTATGACGAGGGTTGACTTTCTACCATCTGGATGAACAATAGCGATATTATTCTAGACTCGCCACAGTTTTATTAAAAATGGATTTTTTCAGAAAACAGTAGTGGGAGTATGGTAGAACTGGAAGTGATTCCAGAACCACAAACGATTACTGAAGATTTGATAAGGAACCTAAAGATTCAATCTGGATTGACATTCCATTGGCCACTCCGCAGATAAGGTGGGTAACTTCAGGCACCCGAGAGGCACTACGGTAGCCTCAAGGACGGTGACAGGGAAGTTCTTGTTTACCCACAATTACCATTGCTGTTGTTCCAGGCTGCGAGACCCGGCGGGAGGATGAGTATAGCGTCGTTCTAAACTAGTTTTAGAAGTGTACGTCTATATGACTCTGCCAGAGGGTTGTCGTAGTCAGTGGGAGCAGCGGAAGCATTGGTGGATAAGTAGCTTATGTCTATTTATAGACTAAAGCAGATGTAGCGGAGATAGATCATCTATTTCTGACGTGACAGTCATGGGTTTGACTTCATCAGAATAGGGGATGGATCTGTTGAGAAGGTGGTAGGGTGTGATATCCTGGTATTTGGATGATATACACAGAGTAGGAAAAGAAACTCCTACACTACGATCGGTTATACTTTGGTCGTCACACAATTGTTTCTCCACAAAGGAAATGGATTTTATATCAGACATACTGGTTACTAGATCTATGGTCTTAGATCTAGATTTGGGTGGTTTCCCAATCAGGGTACTTGACAACATTCTAAGAGTATTTAGGATGGACGACTCCTGGCACGGTAGTGTACCTGCAGGTAATGGAGTCACCCTCTCCAAAGGTGTCTTACAGACTAAAGGGGAGAGGGACGGGCATGATTGGCAGATCATTTGCTCAGGCAATTGAGTCAATCGTGAGATGTCAAGTACCACACCAGATGTTGTTCTTGCACTAGATGCAATAAGTTGACATTAATCCAATCCTGGAGAAACAGTCGGAAGCAGTTTTAGAACATAAGTGGATGTTCTAGGGATATGATAACGACAGCCTCATTCAGGAGACAGTTATCATTCCAGGCTTCCAAGGTGACATGGACGACAAGGAGGTTGTCAGAGTTATAGTTTTCCTTCTGATGAGGGGAAGTATTTTGGACAGGTGGTCCAAGGCAATACTGAGGGAGGCATGGCACGTAGGACACTGATTAAGTTCAGTTGTCAATACAGTCTAAGAAGTTTGGATTTGGAGTTCACTTATGAGCTAGGTCCCATCAGACATCCAGACATATTCTGAGACAGGTATTGCTCTTTTCGGGAGATGGCTTTCTCCGCGAACTTGAGATATAGAGAGACATAGAAAGACACAACTAAGCGGATCCACTCACTGAGGCTATTCCTCGAACGCAATAGTTCCGCAAACGAGCTTTATGAGACTGACTAGTAGAGGAGTTGGATGTTCGGTATCACACGAGCTGTGAGTATGCGACGTCGCAATAATTAGCCTTGAGTGCAAGTGGGAGATTGTTGGAGATAGTGCCCTCAGAGTCAATTATTAGGTCACAGGTACGTGATTGTAATGATTGAGGGAGGACCTATCCCGGTAGGACAGTCTTACTCGAGATGATAGTATGCTATCTGGTTTACCTTTATCATCGTGTACTGCTTTAGGTGACCTGACACGTCGCTATTACACGTTGATAGAGCCCCTAGGATTCATGCTTGACCACCAGCAGTATGAGGGCGATCATATAAGTGGGAGCTGGGGGTCTACAAGCATATCCTTAAAAGGTCCCTAGTCGTGGGAGTTTCGAGACTGGGCATCGATACTCCATTAGTAGACTAGTGTATACAGTCGAGACCCCGACGAGGGGCGGTGGCCGGTCTCACAAGCCACTGGTGTCAGTTGGATCACCTAAGATGTATACAGGTGCTCATTGGGTTATGAGTACACCGGACAGGACTCGCCGGGAACATGCTAGTTGGTCATATACCAGACGTCAGATGGCAGTTCCCTGGTGACATGTGTGCAGGTTAGTTCATCGACCTGGGGATCGTCATTTGTCTCGTGTGAGTTCCCACTGTACTTTGATTACTACCCTACCACGGCTCAAAGGAGTCGTGCAAACAGGTTTTAGTTGGGTACAGTCCCGAGCCACATGGAGGCAGTGAGCGTATCTTCAGGGGTTCGTCTCTCCCGGTATTGGGGGTGAGGTCGTGCTGTGTCTAGGAGAGCCATTACACAAAGTCCTTGGCCAAGGCAAGGAGATTTACTGGTAGGTATTCCAGTAGTATCTCAGGGTGTTCTGGGCTACACTCCGACACGACTTGTACCGCTTTTGGGGGTCTGACTTTTACCAACCCCCTAGGCCCGCCATGCGATGCTCATAGACGAACGGACCGAACTGCACGGATATTGTCACTGACAGGCTCAGTTGGGTATTGGGGTGAGCTTCCTCATCGACGTCCCATTTGGTCAGTACCTGGTAGCCCGTCACGTATTGGCTTATACCTCTGACGTGCTAGTGGTTAAATCCACAACCAAGGTGTTGACGAGTCTTTAGAGTCCTCCACATTCAGTTACTCAGCTTTCGGGTGAAAGGTTGTAGAGGCCGTATGGAGATATGGCAAGGTCCGATCAGATACGTGCGGTATTGCACGGATCAGGATCGGTCAGTCTGTACTATAGGCCGTATGGATATATGGCAGGGTTCGATCAGATACGTGCGGTATTGCACGGATCAGGATCGAACAGATATTACTAGCCGGCTTTGGTATAAGCCGGATCCTAGTATAGTACAGTGTAGATTTTGTCTCATTGCATTTGTATTTCAGTCGAAATACAGATGCGGGTGTGTATGCACAGTATCGGGGTTTTCCTGTAATTTATTACGGGACCAGTTTTTGGAGTTGCTAGTTTGCTTTCCGTTTCGGCCGATTTCCATTGTTCCGTTCATTGGCCGAAGATTGGTGGAGGAGGGCTTATTTGCATTGTTGCAAATAGGCATTTGTGGAAGGGGGTCTTTGCATTTTGTTGTATCATGATAGCACCCTCCTTTGACTTGCTTGACTTCATACTTCATGATGGCTTGACTTTGTTAGCATCATGGTTGTTGATGATGGTTGTGGTTGTGTGTGGTTTTTGCTTGTGATCATATTCTTTCTTGATGCCCTCTTGCATCATTGCTTCCACCCACCCCTTGACCTTGCTCTCTTTTTTCTCTCTCCAATCACACAAGGGGGGTGTGGGCCGGCCATTCCAAGAGAGGGAATGGGATTCATTTTTCATTTTGGATGTGTGGAGAAAAATATGATAGATTCCTTCTTGAGTATGCTCCATTTTTCTCACCTCTCTCCAAGCTCTCTTTTCCTTCACCAATGGCAACCTCCACTACCCCAAAAAGAGACACAAGTTCTACTACACATTCTACAGCGAATCTTGGGCACGTCGAGTAGCCGGCTTCGTGCCCGAGTTGCCTCGGCATTGAGGTGGGAGCCCGTAAACGATGTAGGCGACGTGGTGCACTTCCGGCGACGAGGAGGAGACGGAACATTCCGCAGGAGATCGGGACCATGACGAGAAGACCGGAGGACTTGGATCGTCGGTATATCTCTAACCCATCTTCTAGTTAGCTTAGACTTGTTAATGGTAACGATCCGGGTGTTTAGTGCGCGGTGGTGCCGGTTTGCTAAGTCCGCAAAATTTAAGTTTTTCACCGCTTCCGCATTCCGCCGTCGGATTGACGGCCGGGGCGCCGCCGTGCACTTATAATGACTGCTTTTATAAATGATGTTTTAGAAGAGAACGTCTATAAGTACACAGCCAGAGGGCTTCGTAGACAGTGGGAGCAGCGGAAACGTGTACAAGATGCTTTATAGGATAAAGCAGGTATCGCGGAGTTGGAACATCTGTTTTGATGTGTTAGTCAAACAGTTTGACATCATCAAAATGGTAGATGAACCTTGTATATACAAAAAGGTAGTAGGGAGTATGGTGATGATCCTCGTAGAGTACGTGGATGACATACTCTTGATAGGGAAGGAGTTTCCTATGCTACGCTCGGTCAATCTCCGCTTATCACAATGATTCTCCATAAAGGATCAAAGTGATACCATCTAAATCCTGGGTTTTGGATCTATAAGATAGATCTAATTGGATGTTAGGATTCTCACTAGTTGTAGTGAGATGGTATCAATCGATCCTGGGGAGAATCACTGGAAGGGTTCCAGAGTGATAAGGACGACTGAAAGTCAGTCACAGACATTGTCTTTACCCTTAGTAAAGGGACGGTATGTTGGAAAAGTTCCAAGCTAGATACCGTGGCATACTAGACGATAAAGGCTGGATACATCGCTACTTAAGATGCTACCAAAGTGGCTGTCTGGGTGTATATTTGTTCATGAGATGAACTTAGTTCCTCCCATTGTGTGACAATGGAGTTGTGGCTTATGCCAAGGAACGTCCGTCCCATCAGTGATCCAGACATATTCTAAGGCAGTATCACCTGATCATGGAGATGGTTGATCTCCAGGGTGATCAGGGTTAGGAGAGTAGACTCAGAGGACAACACGGCGGATCCACTCATAAAGGCCTTTTCCCAGAGAGAGACTATTATGGGATGGTTGAGTATGAGATACTACAACCACTGCTATCAGATGGCCCTAGTGCAAGTGGGAGATTGTTAGTTATATGTATGCCCTAGAGGCCATTACTATACATAGGATGTATATTGTATTGTGTGGTTGGACATATATAGAGAGGACTTTCTTGCTCGACATGATAGTATGGTATCTGGTTGCTCTTTACCTTAACGTGTACGCTGATTGTCTCTCTGATACATGTTGGTAAAGCCCTTAGGATATGTACTTGACTCCCTAGACTATGATGCGGATCATACTAGTAGGGACATGGTAGTCCATAAGTACATCCTTCAAGGTCCGTAGTCGTGGGTGTATCGAGACGGGGCATCGATATACCAGAGTAGACTAGCGTATACCTTCTCGACCCATATAGATGGGCGATGGATGATCCCATATCCATTGGTGTTTGACATCAGAGATGATATACGGGTGCTCAGTGGAAACTGGGTACACTGGACGGACTCGCCGAGAACTCCCAGATGGTATTATACCTTACGTCAGATGGTAGTTCTCTGGTGACACTGGTACAGAGTAGTCTGTTGACCGGAGATCGTCATAGAGTCTTGTGTGGTTCCCACTGTGCTTTGATTTCCACCTTACCACGTCCAAGAGGGCGTGCAAAACGGTGGTTTTTGGGTACAGTCCCGAATCACATGGAGGCAATGAGCGATAGGAGGGGATTCATCTCTCCCGGTATAGGGAGTTGATGTTGTGCTATGTTCGATTGGCTATAACCGGAAATCCCTGGCCAGGGTTGCTGAGAATTACTGGTAAGTGTTACCTGTAGTTTCTCGGACTGTTTTAGACCTCATATCGACACGACTTATCGAGCTATTGGGGTCTGACGTTTAGCACCCCTAGGCGAGATATGCGACATATCAGACGACGAGACCGGACTGTACGGTAAGTGTTACTGGTTGGATTCACAGGAGTATGAGCGGGCTTGCTCGTCGATCTTCTGATCGCTCAATACCCGGGTGGCCGTTACGTTTAGCAGACCGCTTGGGGCTTGTGGGTGTTTGATATGATCATTACCTGCTGCCGGCGTATTGACGAGTCTTTAGAGTCCTACACAGAGGTTTCCTGGCTCAAGCGAAACGAAATAGGAGCGCATATGAGATATGTGCGGGACCGAGAATAATGCGTGTATGTGATACCGTATTGTATTCTCGTGATGAATGTATCGATAGGTTGCATGCGATATAACCTAGTTATCGAATCAAGGATTGATTCGATAAGCCGATACATAGGATATTAGTTGGTTATATGCGACATGACCGGATCGTTAAATCAAGTGTTGATTTAATGATTTAATGTATAATTATATATTTGATATATTACTTTGCATTAACTAATATTTTTTCACTTTAAATGGATTTTCTCACTTGATGTACACAAGTTGTATATGTGATATACTTTTGTGCACTTGTTTGTATCATGTTTGATGATACATGCTTACTTGTGTTTGTGTAAAGATTAAACCATGGTTATTTAAATGGTTAGGGTTTTGATTTTCATATCTATTTATTTATTCTTTTATTAAGGAAAAGATAAAGAGAAAAATGGTGGCTTTCTTTATTTGTTGTTGAAGCTTCATGAAGCTTTGACTAAGTGACCATTTTGTCTCATGCTTAACCCTAACCATTCCACTAACCATAGTCTATTCTCTACACCTAATCATGGTTGTCATATGATAAGGATTGATATTATTTTCTATTTTGAAAACACTTATCATATTCTATCATCTTCTTCTTCTTCTTCTTCAAGAAGAAACCTTGCCTCCATCAATGGCAACTAGTGAAAAAGAGTGAGAAATCCAATTCTAAAGTGAACCCACTTCCTATTTCTTCATCCTCTACCTCTTGCCAAGTAGTATAGGGTGTTTTCTTCACAAGTTTCTTGACATGGTGAAGTTGGAGCTTGATCTAGTGTTGCCTCGACGTAGATCATCTTCGGCATCGAAGTCGACGACCTAGCCCGCCCATTTCTCCGATGAAGCCGACGCTAGAGTCCGAGATTCGATTTGGACAGCAAGGAGACTTCATCATGGAGCTATAGAGGTGGAGGACCGGATCTACAAAGGTTGTATTTCCGTTCACTTAGTTAAGTTGTTAACTAGTTGCATGTTTCGCCTAAAAATCTAGTCAACGATCCGTATTAGGGTTTCTCGGCACTTGTAATTTTTGAAATTGGCATGGTTGATGCCTCGTGAGACCTCATTAGTGTGCCTAGGAACCCTACAGCGCGCTGATAGCAAGGAATAGTGGTGTAAGCAAGCCTCGGACAAATCTCTTAACTCGCAACTCCTCGTAGCCACTAGGTACGGAGCATAAACTGATAGCTCGGTGAACAGCACATCGTACTCTGCCACTGACATCTCTGGCGTCTGGCGTAAGGACTCGAACCTGCGTGCTCTAGCATCTCTGACACTCAGAGGAACAAAGCGGGCAAGGAATAGCGCTACGAACTCTATCCAGGTCATAGGAGGAAGACCTGCTGCTCTACCCTTCTCGACTGATTCGCACCATTTCTGCGCAAGACCATCCAGGCGAATGCTCGCGAACTCAACCCATCTCGCATCTGCACATCTAAGTGAACGACATATCCGCACCATCCGATCAATGAAAGACTGTGGGTCCTCGGCCACATCGGTGCCTGTGAAGACCGGAGGCTTCAGCCTCATAAACTCTGACAGCGATACTATAATAACCTCTGTAGTCACGGGTGCAACTGCTTGAACTGTGGGTACCACCGCGGTCTCTGCAACGGGTGGAACTACCTCTGGTCGCTGCGCTCGAAGTGTCTCAACTAGAGATCCCATCATATGGCGCATCTCCTGCATACTGGATCCCATCGTCTGGCGTATCTCCTGCACACCAGCCCCTAACATAGCAATCTGATCTGTCACGGCAGGAACAGCCTGCTCGGGCACAACCGGTGTACTTCCCGGATCAATCCTCGTCTCCGATGAGTCAACTCAAATCTCGGCCCTCACGGCCGCTCTCTGCGCCCTCGCAGTCTTTGGCGGCATATTGGCTGGAAGGAACAATAGGATTCGATAAGGATACGGAAATCGAATCGCAAGATTGCATAGACTCAAGAAGGAATTTAAATCAACAAGTCCTAAGGTCGCGTAGGCGGAGTACCGTGTCCTGAGTATGCCGCGGAACATACACACGCTACGCTACCCTGCTGCAGCTACCTACTCCATCAAACCAGGGTCATCGTACACTCCGAAAGGTAAAACCTACGCTACGATACCAATTTTGTCACGACCCAAAGTTTGGCCCATGACCGGCACTTAACCACGTAACGTCTACAGGCATAACGCAACTATGTGAACCGAAAACCCAGAAATCAAACCAGTGAAAGTATAGAGTGTTATAAGTTTTAAAATGAAAACACTTACTAACATGTTAAGAAATCTAAGTAAACAATCACCAAGGTAGCAATATACGACGCCGTAGCGAAGATCAAGTTCCACAAGTGGGAACATCACAGATAGAATAACACTGCAAGTACAGTCGGCTCACAACGAGCTCGACACCAGAAAACAAATAATATACAACATCGTCCTCACACTGTCTCTAAGTTAAATACATACATGGTAGATGGAGAATACTAGATACAACAATATACATAACTGAAAGATAAACAGATACCGCAGAAAACCCACCTAACAGCAAAAGAGCTAGTACACCAACTATGGGGGTATCTGTGTCAAAAGATGCAAAACGCAGCCTGCCGCGACTACTCCGAAGGGCAACCTGCAAATACTGTGGCACAACGGGGGTGAGTTGCCAACTCGTGAATAGAGATAACATATAAAGGTAATCGCGAGCATGAACGTACTGCGCTACTCTAACATATGCCAACAGATGATATCAATATGTGATAAGCAGTATGTGCAATAATCATGCAAGTGCTCTATCAGGTAATATAACTACAGGATGAGGTACAATAATAAATGCTGAGCATGGGCAATAACATCTACACGGAATGTCAACGTGGAATATATAATCGGTGTCCATCATTGCACCCAGATCCCCCAAATAGCTCAGGCGCCGGCACCCTCATCGGCCCTCAAATCCTGTAAATCTCTGAGAATCCCGAGTGCCCAACATCGGCACCCAAATATCATAAATACTCGTGTCCAGCATCGACACGTAAATCCTCATCCATCGGGCACCGTCAATCCGGGTCAGCCCACGGGCTCCGTCTGCGGTATCGGCCCTCGGCCCCGGCAGTACGGATCACCCCACATCCATCTATCGACTCTGATCAGTATCCTCCGGATAACTGTCAGGTCCAACCAATCACCGGTAGGTAGTAGTCCCTCTGCCAGGCCCACCGTCTACTACACAGCGAAACCGTTCTTGCCCCGGGGTACCATACCGGGTCCACCAAGTACCCGTAATCGGCCTCAACCAGCTCCTCGATTCGGGTTCACATATATCACTCTAGCACCGAGGAAACACATGGTGGACGTACCGAAATATCATATCAAGGGAACCAGGTTTTTAAATGATTACATATTTGAAATATTCACGGTTCCCAAATCCAGAAATCACATGCAATCCAAATCAATATGCAAGTCAATGATCCGATATGATATGTGCATCAAATATAAATATCATGTCAAGTCACAGATAGATGAGCTACAATATAATGATCCGATGTGATATATGCATCAAGTATGAATATCATGTCATGTCACGTCACATATAGATGAGCTACGATATAATGATCCGATGTAAATCCTACAGTGTGAGTGTCATGGCAATTACTAACGGTGTGTGTGTAACATGCAGGATAGTGCTCGTGCAATATGGACCGTTAGTAATGGTGCAGTGTTCTATTAATTCTAGTTTATAACCATATAGCAGGGAATGCAGTATGCACTAAATAGTAGCCATGAACAGTCAATGTATGTGAATATAGCTATAAGGTCCTATCATCCCTGACGTAGAACGCCATGCGGGCGATATCCCCGTAGATGTTAAATCTACTCACCAAAGTCTCTCGCAAGGTATAGCCAACAACTTGTTTCCCCTTCTGCGCGGCGTCCGCCGTACTTGCTTGCGAACCTAGAATTTCACAATACATCATACATAAGCTTGAAGTCACACAAACACGACATTAAGGCCGAACTAGTAACTCGTGTCGTGAACCAAGCGCGCGTGTGCGCGATACGCTAAAACGTGTGATTACGCGCCTGAAGCCACTCTGACGCGTCGCGATACGCAGAAACCCAAAACCCACAAACGCGTATCACGCGTGTCGCGAAGACTAAAAATACGGGAAAATAGGTATTCTGCTCCAGATTTTGATATAGAACAGATATTGTAAAACTACATATACCAAAATAACCTACATAGCAACAGATACCAACTCCCCAAACCCCAACCCAAAACTCCCCCATCTGGCCGCAATTTGCGGCCAGAATGATTATTTCGGCGGCCTGGGTAGGGAATTGGGCTCCTAAGTTTGGTGTGTGCACTCTATACCCCTCATACATGCTACAGTAATATCTAGTTTCACTCTGAAATATCTCGGGTAGCAGCAGATCCTACAGAGCCTTATTTCTAGCTAAAATCCACACTTTTGCACTAAAATCAAACTTTAGGGCATTTTTTTGCAAACTGAAACAAAACTGGCCTAAAATAGTTCTAATAACACCTAATAGAGCTAACACAACTAACAAAATCCTAATCTAACATGTGAATAAAAAATATCCTTTAATATCACCAAAAATGCACAAAAATGAGATTTTTACTAAAGAATACTACAAGTTATGGAAAAAGAGGTTAAGACAAGAGTTTATACCTTCTAAGAACCTTATAAAACACCAAAAGTCTCAGCTTTTCCCTCAAATGTGCAGATTTTGCTTCAAACACCTCAAAAGCTCACTTTTCCTAAGGTTTTGTGATGAAAATGTGTTGCTTTTATGTAGGATTTGTTTGGGAATCAAGGAGAAGTGAAAAAGAGAGGAAAGGATGAAGGAAAACCAAGGTTTTTCTGCTGAATTTTCCAGAATTTCTGAAGTGAGGAGAAGAGAGAGAGGGAAGAGAAGGAAATGGGGTCAAAAGTCAATTTTTTCTACCTAACACCATGCTCATTTGTTTATTAGGATTTGAATTTGTGAAAAGGGGTTAAGATATGAATAAAATGGTGGGGAAAAGTGTTAGCAACCATGCAACACAAGAATGGTTAACACTTAAACCTATGTCTCAAAAATGGCTAAGTGTGCAAGTGTACACTACAAAAGGGAAATCTTCTAATTTGCTAATCACGACTAAATAACTAATAGTCCTATGAACACTAATATAATAACATGCACAAATACTAATTATCACAAAAACATTCTAACGGAAAAATCAAAGTGTTACAATCCTAGGAGTAGAAAACAGTAAAAGAAATAATATACAAAGGCGGCTGCATCCTCAACCCGGATGTGCGACCCAAAAATAATATTACATCAATTTACAATTTACATCAAATGAAAGAAAAAAAACACTCATCTCACATCCCCGGCTATTCATCCGCGATGATCCAACAAGTTCATATACACAATCCAACATTACAGAACACAGATATGTACAACCCCTACTGATCGACGTATAGCAATTAGTAGACGTTCAGTACATATATCACATCACAGAAGATCCGATTAGCTAAAGTACTTAGAATTTCGATCGAAAACTTGATTTGAAACTACCTCAAGCACAACACAGTACTCAACAAAATCTGGACAGAAACAAAATATCAGAAAAATCACAAAATACAAATCTGGACAGACTGCAAGAAAAACGAGTTGACTCAGCGTCGAATCGGCCGCGGATCCGCGGCGAAATGCTTGGCTTCGCCGCGCTTCCACGGTGGTCTGACCGATTCACGAGCTCGTTTTTCTTGTGTGTCCATCAAAAAGCCTGCACGTATTTTTTAGGTCCCTGAAATAATTTTTTGGCCAGTTTTAAAATCGACAGAAAACGTGCATTTTTGAGGTGTTTTTGCGATTTCTCCTGCGATCGAATTTCTAACACTTTGCTAACATGTTGGTAATGGTTTAGCTAGGCTCTGATACCATTGTAAGTCTATGTCGCTCACCCCGCAAGCTAACGAGGAGGCGGAACAAGTAAAAATCGAAACTTTCATATAAAAAAGCAACATAGACTAAGCCAATTATCTTTGCCAAACCATCGCTAACAAAAACTGGAGGTTTAATCTACTGTGATAGAATGATTATACCTCACGAAAGCGGTCCTTCGGTTCTTCCCTCCGCTGTCCTCCTCGTCCATGCAAGCTCCGAGGATCGATCCGGATCTTGGTCACCTTCGCGGCCTCCTAGAGTCGAAGACGATCCACCCAAGAGTCTATAGTCCGAGCTCCACCTCAAGACGAGGTAACTAGGGAAACAAGTTTGCTACTCTTGATGCCTTAGGTGATGTAGATGAAGAAGATGGGTTTGTCTGTCTATTAAGAACCTAATTTGCTCAACACATGAGACTATTGTGAATTTGTAGTGAGATGGAAGTTGAAGCAAACCATGGGAGCTCTCATTTGATGAGAGAGAATGAGAGGAAGATAATGATACATAAGAAAAATATTTAGCAATCTTTTATCATGATCAATTATGATGGCTACCCTTGATTTGACCATTATCATCTCAAAGATAAATCCAAAAGAATAAGAAGAGTCTAGTGCTTGCAAAATATCTAAGTCAACAATAGTCAACTAGGTCAAATTGTTAAGCAAGGTCAAATGGTCAAACAAATTAGCCAAAACACAATTATCATTAAAAAGATTAATAAACATTTTACTCACCTCATATTGGTTTTGACCAAGTCAATGGTCAAAACCTTAATAAGACACCTCCTTCTTCGCTCCTCACAACCGTGCATACACACCCGCATCCGCATTCCGTAGAACACGAATACAAAGAAGACAAAACTAATCCATCTTTACAATACTAGGATCTGGTTTAAACCAAAGCCCACTAGTATTGTCTGCCCGAACATCATATGCACACAAGTGCACGTAAGCGATCGTCGCCCTGCCGTAAAACCATACTGCCTCTAAACCTTTTGCCCAATGCAGGGAAACTCTCTGTATGGGACTCTAAAGACTCTACACTACGCTGGCAGTGGGTTTAACCACAGACCGCAAGCAGCACTAGCTGTACGAAACGGTCCCCAGGTAGATGTAGACAAGAAGGCTGACGAGGTAAACCCCATCCGAACTCCTACTGAGGCTGAATGTGACAATCACCGTACAGTCCGGTTTGTTCGTCTATGAGTATCGCATGTCGGGCCTAGGGGGCGGTAAACGTCAGACCCCTAATAGCGGTACAATTCGTGCCGGAGTGTAGCCCAGAAAAGCCTGAGAAACTACTGGAAACACTACCAGTAAATCTCGCTTGCCCTGGCCAGGGACTTTGTGTAATGGCTCTCCTAGACACAGCGCGATATCAAACCCCAATACCGGGAGAGACGAATCCTGTCCAACCGTTACTTCCTCCAAGTGCTTCGGAACTGCACCCAACTACTACCTATTTACACGACTCCTTTGAGCTGTGGTAGGGTAGTAATCAAAGTACAATGGGAACACACTCGAGGCAAAGTAGCAGTGTCAAGTCGACGGACTAAGCTGTACTCCTGTCACCTGGGAACTGCTCCTGACGATAAGTATAGTACCGACCAGCAGTTTCGTATGAGTCCTGTCCGGTGTACTCGTAACCTAACGAGCACCCGCATACTAACTCTAATACGACGTAGTAAAGGCTGTGGGACAGACCATTTCCCCTGCTGGGATGAGAAGCGTATACGCTAGTCTACTCCGGTGTATCGATGCCCCGTCTCGATAATCCTACGACTAGGGACCTGTATAAGGATGTGCTTGTAGATTACCTATCCCCCACTAGTGTGACTGCCATCACAACGCTGGTAATCAAGCAAAGATCCTAAGGGATCTATTAATATGTAATAGCGATATGCTAAAAGAAACACATGCACATATTAAAGTAGAAACAAACCAAGTGGCATACTACCATTTTGAGCAAGACTGTCTATTCAACCGTGAATATCCCAAGCTTCCATTAAGTAATATACAAACTAGTATGATACAGTAATGGCCTCTAGGGCATATACACTAACAGAAACTCCCACGACTAGGGACACTTTAAGGATGTGCTTATAGACCACCCAACTCTCACGTATATGATCTCCATCATACTACTGGTAGTCAAGCAAGAATCTTATGGGTGTATCAACATGTAATACTGATCTGTAATGTCACCTGAAGCATGTACACGATGATAAAGACAAACCAGATAGCATACTATCATCTCGAGTAAAACTGTCCCAGCGGTATAGGTCCTCCATCAATCATTGCAATCACGTGCCTGTGACCCAATAATTGACTTGAAGGCACTATATCCAACAATCTCCCACTTGCACTTAAGGCTAATTATTGTGGTGTCACATACTCACATCCCGTTTGATACCAAACACCCAACTTCTCTACAAATCAGTTTCACAAAGCTCGTTTGTAAAACCATTCCATTCGAGAAATAGCCTCAGTGAGTGGATCCGCTCTGATGTTTCTTTCTATGTCTTTCTTTATCATAAGTTGGTGGAGAAAGCCATCTCCCGAAATGAGCAATACCTATCTTAGAATATTTCTGGATATCTGATGGGACCCAGTTCACAAATGAACTCCAAATCCAGCAAACTCCTTAGACTGTATCATCAACTGAATTTAATCAGTATCCTGCACCATTCCTCCCTCAGAATTCGCTTGGACCACCTGTACAAACTACTGCCCTTCAAAAGAGGAAAAACAATAACTCTGACAGACACTCTATCATCCAGGTCACCTTGGAAGCCTGGAATGATAACCGTCTCCCGAAGGAGGCTACCGTTATCAAATCCCTAGAACATTTACTTATGTTCAAAACTGCTTCCTGACGTTTCTCTAGGATTGGATTAATATAAACTTATTGCATCTAGTGAAAAAACAACATCTAGTGTGGTACTTGACATCTCATGATTGAATCAATTGCCTAAGCAAGTGATATGCCAATCATGCACATCCCTCTCCCCTTTAGTCTATAAGACACCTTTAGAGAGGGTGATCCCATCACCTGCAGGTACACCACCATGCCAGGTGTCTTCCATTCTAAAACATCTTTAGAATGCTGTCTAAGTACCCAAATTGGGAAACTACCCAAATCTAGATCTAAAACTATAGATCTAGTTACCAGAATGCCTGATATAATATCTATATCCTCTGTGGAGAAACTACTGTGTGACAACCACCGTATAACCGATTTTAGTGCATGAATTTCACTTCCTACAAAGTGTATTTCATGCAAATTCTAGGACATCACACCCTACTACCATCTTAACAGATCCATCTCCTATTCTGATGAAGTCAAATCCTATGACTGTCACATAAAAAATAGATGGTCTATCTCCGCTATACCTGCTTTAGTCTATAAATAAACACAAGCTACTTGTCCATTATGCTTCCGCTGCTCCCACTGACTACAACAACCCTCTGGAAGAGTCATATACACGTGCACTTCTAAAGCTAGTTTAGAACGTCGCTATACTCATCCTCTTGTCGAGTCTCATAGTTTAGAACAACAGTAATGGCAAGTCTGGGTAAATAAGAACCTCCCAGTCACTGTCATTGAGGATACCCAAGTACCTCTCGGGCGCCTGAGGTTACCCACCATATCTGCGGAGTGGCTGTAACACCTTAGAATGCGATTAGTGTTAATTATGCGATAATGCTGGTTTTTGGTAAAAAGTTTACCAAAATAGCTTTCTCGCATTTTAGTTAGATTAATCAATATTTTATTGTTATTTATTTTGGGTCACACACTTGTGCATGTTATCATAGGGGTTGTTTAGTGTTACCCTTGTTTAGTGGCCATGACACTTTAAACAAATCCATACCTTGAACTTGCACTAGATATTTGTTGTGAGATATTTCTTTGTATTTTGGAATGAGAAGCGGTGGCAAGGTGACTCATGGATAAGCATGCTTGCATTAATGATGGAGAGGGAAAGAGTAAGTGTATGGGTGCACTCACCCTACACTCACCCTCTCATCTCTATCTCATCTCTACTCTCATTCTATCTCATTCTCATCTCACTCTCTCTCTTTCTCAATTATTGCTCTCTTCTCTTCTCTCAAACTGAAACCTTCATCAATCCTTCATTAAATCTTGCAAAACCTTCATTAAAGCTCACTAAAACCCTTCTCAAGGCTTGTTTTAGCCTCTAGGATCCCTTGGAGCTTGGAAAGCTAGGATCTTTTGAGCAAGTGTGGATAGGTATAATCTCTAAACTGTTAAATAGGTGTTATAATATTGTGTAGCTTGTTAGTTGTTGTTTAGAACACTAAAAGTAAAGTTTTGTGCACATATCGTATTTTTAGTGTCATTATAGGATATCTGTGATCTGCTGTGACCCCGAGTGTGTATTGGAAATCTAGCAGTGTAGTTGTGTTGTACCAGAGACCATAAGCATTCACCTGAAACACGAACCCCATAGGCTCGGATTTGGCTGGCGACATGTAGGGAAATTCCGGCGAGCTCGGCCTTTTGGTGGAGTTGGGACTTTGTTTTTATAGGGTAGTTATCTGTAGTTGTTTAGAAATGTTTCTGCTTGATTTTTATGTTTTGACAGTATACAAAAATCTGGGATCACTTTGCTTGTTTCTAGTGTTACGACTACGCGTGTTACGTTATCCGACACAGTTCATGTACTTTGTGTAGCCATTGCTCCTGGGTTGGTTTCGTAGTGTCGCTACGCACGTTAGCCACTAGACGAACACTTGAGAGTTTGGAGTTGGTGTGTCGGTCAAATGTAGTTTGTACGTGTTATTGGTCGATTGCTAATGTGAACTTATTATGTTGTTATATGATTTTAGGATCGCAGGCAAGGACTTCGGACGCTGCGAACAAGGGAAAGTAAGTGGTTGGCTTTACTTAGCCCAAGATCATCGGTGAGTAGATTTAACATCTACAAGGGAATCGCCCGTATGGCGTTATGCGTCTGGGCTATATTCAATGACATGATTATTAGTTATATGTATATGGACATTGACTGTGCATGTGTACCATTGTTGCATACCTCATTTTCCTATTGCATATGGACATAGTATTAATGAGACACAACACTATTATTGACAGTTCATGTTGCACGAGCATAAATTGTATGTTACACACACACCGTCGGTAATTGCCATGACACGCACAACACATATACATATGTGATATTATATTGGTTAGGGACAATTGAGACATTCATTCTTAATCTATTGTGCATATGAAATATAGCATGCACATATACCTTGCATACCTACATGCTTACATATATACTTTGCATACCTACATGCTTACACATATACCTATATGGTATTACATCATTATTGACAAGTATATACCCATATATTGCTATAGCTACATGTTCACCTTTTATATGATGTTACATTGGATTTCGGAGAAATTGGAAACCGCATGATATATTTAATAACTTAATGCATTTAAATAACAATTTTTCCTTGTTATGCTCATATTACTGCATATATTATATTTCATGGATTTACGCATTGAGATATGGATTTCATGTGATTTTATGGATTTGAGGACCGTGGTATTTCATGAAATTATGCATTGTTTGAAAAACCCGGTTTCTCTTGATATGATATTTCAGTGCGTCCACCATGAGTTTTCTCGGTTCTGAGACATGTGTTAGAAACCCGATGCGAGGAGTTGGATGAGGCCGTGTGCGGGTATATGGTGGGCCCGGAGCTACCCCGGGGTAAGAAGATCGCAGATGATAGCGTTGAGCCCGAGGCAGGGGAGTACTACCTTACCGGTGATATTATTTGGATTCGGCGGTTATCTTGGGGATACCGACTGGAGTTATGTATGGACATGTTATGTGGATTGCGAGTGTCAATGTTGGACACTCAGGTTCCATGAGATGTATGGACATGATATGTGGATTGTGAGTGTCGATGTTGGACACTCAGGTTCTATGAGATGTACAGACATGGTATGTGGATTGTGAGCGTCAATGTTAGACACTCAGTTTCCGTGAGATGTACGAATATGAGGACCGGTCCTGGTGACGGCGCCTGAGAGATGAGTATTTAAGTGTCGATGCTGGACACTAGTTTTCAAGATGTTTTCGGGTGTCGATGTTGGACACTCAGGTTCCATGAGACTTACAGGATATGAGGGTCGATTTGTGGATACGGTGCCTGAGGTATTGGGATTTAGAGTGTCCTTGATGGACTCTAGTTTCTCCACGATGAGGATTCCGTGATGAAGATATGTTTTATCTGTTGGATATAGTGCCCTCTAAGTCAATTATTGGATCGCAGGTACGTGATTGTAATGATTGAGTGAGGACCTATACCGATAAAACAGTCTTACTCGAGATGATAGTATGCAATCTGGTTTGTCTTTATCATCATGATAAAGCCCATAGGATTCTTGTTTGACTACCAGCAGTATGATGGCGATCATGTACGTGAGAGCTGGGGTCTATAAGCACATCCTTAAACTGTCCCTAGTCGTGGGAGTTTCGAGACAGGGCATCGATACTCCAGAGTAGACTAGTGTATACAGTCGAGGCCCCGACGAGGGGCGGTGGCCGGTCTCACAAGCCACTGGTGTCAGTTAGATCACCTAAGATGTATACAGGTGCTCATTGGGATATGAGTACACCGGACAGGACTCGCCGGGAACATGCTAGTTGGTATTATACATATCGTCAGATAGCAGTTCCCTGGTGACATGTGTACAGGTTAGTTCATCGACCTGAGGTCGTCATTTGTCTCGTGTGAGTTCCCAATGTGCTTAGATTACTACCCTACCACGCTCAAAGGAGTTGTGCAAACAGGTTTTAGTTGGGTACAGTCCCGAGCCACATTGGAGGCAAGTGAGCGTATCTTCGGGGATTCGTCTCTCCCGGTATTGGGAGTGAGATCGCACTGTGTTTAGGAGAGCCATTACACGAAATCCCTGGCCAGGGTAATCGAGATATACTGGTAGCTATACCAGCAGAATCTCAGGGTGTTCTGGGCTGCTCTCTGACACGACTTATACAGCTGTTGGGGGTCTGACGTTTACCGGCCCCCTAGGACATATATGCGATACTCATAGACGAATGTTCCGGACTGTACGGTTATTGTCACGGTCAGGCTCAGTAGGGTTTATATATGAGTTCGCTCATCATCTTTCCTTCCAATCAATACATAGGCAAAACGTTACGTACAGCTTGTACCTCTGACGTGCTAGTGGTTATACCCAGTGCCAGTGTACAGATGAGTCATTAGAGTCCCCCACCGACACTTTCCCAAGTTCGGGCGAAACGTTGTAGATGCCGTATGGGTTTATGGCAAGGTTCGGAAAATGCACGTGCATTTTCGCACGTGTCAGTTTTCGGGCAGATAATACTGGTAGGCTTTGGTTTAAGCCGGAACCCAGTATTATACTGTGTAGATATAATATCTTTGTCTCAGTTGCATTTGTATTCGGTCGTAATACAAATGAGAGTATGTTTATACCGATACGGGGTTATCCTAAAATTCGTTTCGGGATGATTTTTGGAAGTTGCCAATTTCCAGTTTTCTATCAGCCGTATTTGACATTCGGTTAAATGCGGATTTATCCTTTCGTCTTTTGGGTGAGTCATGGTTCTAGAAGATTCTAGAAATGGTGACTAGGATTAGTGACTCATCATTTGCATTAATTGTGAGGTGAGGTGTTAAGTGAGGTGGATTAATTCATTTAATGTGTTCATACCACTCATTCTTTGCATATGATAAATATCCTTGATATTTTTCCTTACACTCACTCTCCTTGCTCCTACACTCACTCTCCCTCTTCTTTATATATAGGGCCGGCCCCTCTTGTGAGAGGATGATGGTTTTTTATTTGCTTGAGAGAAAAGATTATGATAGTTTAGGGTATGGAAATCTCATACAGTTCAATTTCCATTTACCCGATTCCAATTGGCAACTTCTTTTAACCGTTCGTCCATAGCCTTGGACGTAACGAGGCAAACTATTCTACTCATTCTCTACTTCATCTTGGTCATCTCTTTTAGCAAACTTGACGATCGAGTTGCCTCGGTTCAGAGGCGGGAGCCCGTTTAAAGATCCGTCGACGTGGTGCCACCTGGACGACGAGACCGGAGATCGAGCAAGTTCGGATCAGTTGCAACATAGCGTGGGATGATGGTTGAAGACCGAAGGACTCGGATCATTCGGTATAACAATTCTACCCTCTTTACAATTTGTTAGTTTAGCTTTAATGGACGATCCGGGATAAAGTACGCGATAGCGCCAGTCGTAAAAGTTTTGTTCCGCATATTGGCGTCTGTTAGACGGCCGGGGTGCTGCCGCGTACTTACAGTGGTATCAGAGCCTCACCATTAAGCTATACTAACTTGTGCTAACGCGTTTAAAAGATCGATCGAACGGATTTCGCGAAATCACAATTTTCTGTACATGATGTTTCTGTCGATTTTTAAAATGTTCTAAAATTCATTTTGAGCATTTCAGAAAATCATGCAGGGTTTTTGAAGAATACTGGTGAAATTTGGACACGTGATCCCACAAAACGACCGCGGATCCATGGCCCAAACCATGCTTTGGCCGCTGATCCGCCGCACTTTTGTGGGAACAGTGCGCCAATTTTTTTCAGTGGGTTTCTCATGGGAAATGGTGGTTTTTGGTATATGTCTTTTGGGCCAAAATTTTGTTACTGTACACCAAATGTATGTGGGGCCCACAACGGGAAATTTAGTCGATCGAAATTTTAAACTTGTTAGTTTTTTCAGTACTTTCATTATATCTCTGACCGGGAATGTCATTTGATCGGTAAACCGCGTCTGATTGCTATAGTTCTTTTAGACGGGTTTGCGAACGTGACATTCGCGTTGATGTTCTGTGTTGTGCTGTAATGTTGCGGATTTGTCGTGGTGGATAGCAGGGTGCAATGATAGTGTTGTTTAAATTTATTTGTACATTTGATATTGCGGGGCGAGCGTCCGACTTGTGGACTGCCGTCACTGCCTGTTTGTATAATATTCTTTTATGGCACGACCAGGTTGCGGTCGATGTACCTATTGTACTATTTTTATTTCTGTACTAAGTTTACCCCGCGGTGGGGTGCACAAATAACCGGGTTCTGGAGGGCAACGGGTTCGTATCTCATGGCATTGAGAGGCAAAGGGACCACACTCTAGAATTGGCAGACTATTCGCCGCACTCGTAGGGGGTACAGGTTGACCCAAGGAGGGGTGCTCAATTTACCGGATTCCGTGAAGTGCCGGGTATTCCATTCACTATGTTGTGGGGATTACCTCGCTTCAGGTTTTGGTGGGTAACTTGCCGCACCCATAGGGGTCTAGGTTTCATTGCACAGGCTATCCACACGACCAGGGGAACGTTGGGTTTCAGTAGCGGCTCTGTGAAACTCGTGGATCCTAGTTTATCTGTATTGTTCTGTGATGCTTATTACTTTTCTGTAATGTTGCATTTTATCACGCCTGGAGCGATTACTGTATATTAGTATATATACTATTAGATGTTGTATATGTTTTACACCCACGCTGGTCCAGTCCCCGCTCTGTCGTTAGTTAAGTAACCTAACGGGTGATGACGGGACCCAGTGACGAATGCGGATGGCATATACGTACATTTTATTTTCGTTCTTTTCTGGTGTGATTGATTGATGGGACTGCGTTGATTCTTATCAATGCAAAGATAAAACAAACCTATATTTGATGTTGTTGGAACAAATTTTAAAAGGAAATTACTACAAAGACGTTTCCTTTTGTTTTGCATAGCGGTATTCAGTTGGAATATCCTGCACCTCATTCCACGAGGAAAGAGTCGAGATCCCTTCACCGGGAGTGACTTCTTTAGCAAAAGGTTTTCGCTACTATATATTTTTATAAAGCTATCAGGTTCCTTCAACAAAATCAAGTTCATTACGTTAAAGGTTTTTCGCCAAAAACCAGCCGTAATCCTCCGTCGTTTCTTATGGATGGTCAGTAGTATTCAAGCTTTGTTTGTTGGCCTACGTCAAGACATAGTGTTTGGTAGCTGCTGGGTATTCATTTGTTGCATAGATAGATGCATTAGTTTAAGTCAGACGTACACCTTGTTAGCCTACGTCAAGGGCCTGTACGATGACTTAAGTTGATCAGGACAACGATGGGTAGAACTTGACATGTTGCTTATGATTTGTTGGCCTACGTCAAGGTCATAAGAGCATGGGATAAAAATTACATCGGGAGTTTCAAACATACAAGAAACTTGCCAGACTTGCGCATACCTTCTGGAGTGTGTTAACTTGAGTGGCTTCCATCAAGTTATCATGCGATGATAGTTGGATCCTGATTCTCACTGATGAGTTGGTTTACTCTTCGGGTGACCCCGACTAATTCTTCTTTCAAGTTTGGAGGAGAATTTGAGAAAAAAGTGGGAGGTTTCCTAATTAGATAAAATGATAACCATTCTGATTTAGGCTAGAGTGCACGCAGAGTGTTTCTTCTCTCTCTCTCTTTGACAACGACTTTTGACCGACCCCAGACAGTAACTCAATGAACAAGTTGACCGAACTTTCTTAATATACTGACTTTTGGATTGTCTATAGTTGCATAAGTCATTACCGCTCTTTCTTTTACCCTTTGTGTTTCTCATAACAACCCGTATTACTACGGACATCCACTTCCATTAGATAGATCCATCGTATGGTTATATACAAACTCGGAGGAACTTCTTCGAGGATGGATCCAGGTTCAGGAGAAATAGAATTGGTTTATTCTGTTGTCTTTTATTATCACCTTCTCTCAGGTTGCGAGGGCTCCTTGGTTTAGGAAAGTACACCTATTATGCTTATTGGATAGTCTTCTTCCAAACCATAGGCTGGTGCCAAACGGTAGGGAATGAAGAAAACCAATTAGCCTAAGTAGGGTGTGCAAAAGGTAATATGTAAAGACAAGATAAAGGAATTAGAAAGAGGGCAAAGTAAATTGTGACTATTTACATTCATGACCAAATCACGTATTTCATCGCCACTCCTACTTCACCTTTGATTTCTCCAGAACAACCCGTATCACTACAAACATCCAATTCCATTGGATAAATCCATCGTATGGTTATATACGAACTCGAAGGACATTTTTTCGAGGATGGATTCTGGTTCAGGAGAAATAAGAATATGGTATTATTCAGTTGTTTTTATCATCACCTTCTCTTAAGTTGCGAGTACTCCTAGGATTAGGAGGGTACACCTATTATGCTTACTGGATATTCTTCTTCCAAACCATAGGCTGGTGCCGAACGGTAGGGAAGAAAGAAAACCATTTAGCCTAATGTTGGTGTACAGAAGGTAACGACTAAAGACAAATTAAAGGGAATTGGAAAGATGGCAGGGAAATAAACGGTTAAAGTCATGATATGGATTATGGAAGAGGCATTACTAAAGAATACCAAGATACCCCTGCGAAACATATTTATGTTTCATATTCACTGTGCATTGTTAATTGAAAACTGATTTCCCGATTGGATACTTACTCCAGGGTATGTATTTTTCAGGTTTCATTCTCACATCTATATGAGAATACAGATGTTGAGTGGGAGCAAGTTTTTGGAAATTAGGTGATCATCCTCATTATATCGGAATTCGTTGTAATTGGTGATATTTGAGGAAATCGCCTGGGTACATTTTTCAACCTACGATGCACATGTTTTGAGTTATTTAACTCAGCGAACTTATACAGAGTTGTGTATGTTGTCCAGTGTCCGTCAGGACAAAGGGGTTGGTCCTCGTACTATATTCTGTTTACTTATAACTTCTCTAGTTTTTAGACAAGTGTTTCGTAGAAATACAATGTCTAAGTTTTGAGAAGTTGTGGGTATAAGAATAAAGTAGAGGACCAAGTGTCACAAGTATCGGGATTCTTCAAAGAAATCGAAAATGTAGATTCTTGTGATTGGTATTCAATTGATAGTAATGGTTTTTGAGAAACTTGTTTCTCTTTCAGGTTACTCATAATTGGATGGATTCCTAAGTTGAGTAATACTGATCAGCCTCTCTCTATTAAGTAATTATGCACTGGAGACAGCTGCAAAATTTTGAATCCGGTTCCAATTAAATAAGTGCCAAAGTTTCTATATTGGATATAGAACGATTCATATCTTAACGATGTTAAGGTAAGGGGAGTTGTCCAGCTTATGCTTAAAACCGAATACTGGATAACTTAAGGCACGTTTCTGTAATGGCAGTTTGTGGGTTGACCCTAGCTTCGACGAGGGTTGATTTTCTACCATCTGGAAGATCAATAGTGATATTGTTCTTGACTCGCCACAGTTTTATTAAAATGTTTTTTTTCAGGAAACAGAAGTGGGAGCATGGTAGAACTGGAAGTGATTCCAGAACCGCAAACGATTACGAAAAGTTTAATAGAACCTTTATATTCAATCAGGTTTGACATTCCAATAGCCAATCCGCAGATGTGTTGGGTAACCTCAGACACCCGAGAGGTACTCCGGTAGCCTCAAGGACGGTGACAGGGAAGTTTTTTGTTTACCCTGACTTGACACTACTGTTGTTCTAGACTATGAGACCCGGCAGGAGGAAATGTATAGCGTCGTTCTAAACTAGTTTTAGAAGTACACGTATATAGTATTCTGCCAGAGGGTTGTTGTAGTCAGTGGGAGCAGCGGAAGCATAGTGGGCAAGTAGCTAGTGTCTATTTATAGACTTGAGCAGAAATAGCAGAGATAGATCATCTAATTTTGATGTGACAGACATGGGTTTGACTTCATCAGAATAAGGGATGGATCTGTTAAGAAGATAGTAGGGTGTGATGTCCTGGTTTTTGGATGACATACACAGAGTAGGAAGTAAAATTCCTATACTACGATCGGTTGTACTGTGGTCGTCACACAGTTGTTTCTCCACAAAGGACATGGATATAATATCAAATATTCGAGTAACTAGATCTATGGTTTAAGATCTAGATTTGGGTAGTTTCCCAATTTGAGTACTTTGACTATATTCTAATAGTATTTTAGAATAAATGACTCCTGGCATGGTGGTGTACCTGCAGGTTATGGAGTCACCCTCTCTAAAAGTGTCTTACAGACAAAAGGGGAGAGGGACGTGCATGATTGGCAGATCACTTGCTTAGGCAATTGAGTCAATCGTGAGATGTCAAGTACCACACCAGATGTTTTATTGCACTAGATGCGATAAGTTTATATTAATCCAATCGTGGAGAAACATTAAGAAGCAGTTTTAGAACATAAGTGAATGTTCTACGGATCAGATGACGGCGGCCTCCTTCGAGAGACGGTTATCATTCCAAGCTTCAAAAGTGACATAGATGACAGAGTGATTGTTAAAGTTATAGTTTTTCCTGAGATTGAGGGACAGTATTATGGACAGGCGGTCCAAGAGGATACTGTGGGAAGCATGGTGCTAGACACTGATTAGTTTCAGTGATCGATACAGTCTAAGAGTTTTGGATTTGGAGTTCATTTGTGAACTAGGTCCCATCAGATATCCAGACATATTCTAAGACACGTATTACTCAATTCAGGCGATGGTTTTCTCCGCGAAGTTGAGATATAGAGAGATACAGAAAGAAACACCAAAGCGGATCCACTCACTGAGGTTATTTCTCGAACACAAGAGTTTTACAAACTAGCTTTGTGAAACTGATTAGTAGAGAAGTTGGATGCTCGGTATCACACGAGCTGTGAGTACACGACATCGCAATAATTAGCCTTAAGTGCAAGTGGGAGATTGTTGGATATAGTGCCCTCTAAGTCAATTATTGGATCGCAGGTACGTGATTGTAATGATTGAGTGAGGACCTATACCGATAAAACAGTCTTACTCGAGATGATAGTATGCAATCTGGTTTGTCTTTATCATCATGATAAAGCCCATAGGATTCTTGTTTGACTACCAGCAGTATGATGGCGATCATGTACGTGAGAGCTGGGGTCTATAAGCACATCCTTAAACTGTCCCTAGTCGTGTGAGTTTCGAGACAGGGCATCGATACTCCGGAGTATACTAGTGTATACAGTCGAGACCCCGACGAGGGGCGGTGGCCGGTCTCACAAGCCACTGGTGTCAGTTAGATCACCTAAGATGTATACATGTGCTCATTGGGATATGAGTACACCGGACAGGACTCGCCGGGAACATGCTAGTTGGTATTATACATATCGTCAGATAGCAGTTCCCTGGTGACATGTGTACAGGTTAGTTCATCGACCTGAGGTCGTCATTTGTCTCGTGTGAGTTCCCACTGTGCTTAGATTACTACCCTACCACGCTCAAAGGAGTTGTGCAAACAGGTTTTAGTTGGGTACAGTCCCGAGCCACATTGGAGGCAAGTGAGCGTATCTTCGGGGATTCGTCTCTCCCGGTATTGGGAGTGAGATCGCACTGTTTAGGAGAGCCATTACACGAAATCCCTGGCCAGGGTAATCGAGATATACTGGTAGGTATACCAGCAGAATCTCAGGGTGTTCTGGGCTGCTCTCTGATACGACTTATACAGCTGTTGGGGGTCTGACGTTTACCGGCCTCCTAGGACATATATACGATACTCATAGACGAATGTTCCGGACTGTACGGTTATTGTCACTGTCAGGCTCAGTAGGGTTTATAGATGAGTTCGCTCATCAGCTTTCCTTCCAATAAATACATAGGCAAAACGTTACGTACAGCTTGTACCTCTGACGTGCTAGTGGTTATACCCAGTGCCAGTGTACTGATTAGTCATTAGAGTCCCCCACCGACACTTTCCCAAGTTCGGGCGAAACGCTGTAGATGCCGTATGGGTTTATGGCAAGGTTCGGAAAATGCACGTGCATTTTCGCACGTGTCAGTTTTCGGGCAGATAATACTGGTAGGCTTTGGTTTAAGACGGAACCCAGTATTATACTGTGTAGATATAATATCTTTGTCTCAGTTGCATTTGTATTCGGTCGTAATACAAATGCGAGTATGTTTATACCAATACGGGGTTATCCTAAAATTCGTTTCGGGATGATTTTTGGAAGTTGCCAGTTTCCAGTTTTCTATCAGCCGTATTTGACATTCGGTTAAATGCGGATTTATCCTTTCGTCTTTTCGGTGAGTCATGGTTCTAGAAGATTCTAGAAATGGTGACTAGGATTAGTGACTCATCATTTGCATTAATTGTGAGGTGAGGTGTTAAGTGAGGTGGATTAATTCATTTAATGTGTTCATACCACTCATTCTTTGCATATGATAAATATCCTTGATATTTTTCCTTACACTCACTCTCCTGGCTCCTACACTCACTCTCCCTCTTCTTTATATATATGGCCGGCCCCTCTTATGAGAGGATGATGGTTTTTCATTTGCTTGAGAGAAAAGATTATGATAGTTTAGGGTATGGAAATCTCATACAGTTCAATTTCCATTTACCCGATTCCAATTGGCAACTTCTTTTAACCGTTCGTCCATAGCCTTGGACGTAACGAGACAAAGTATTCTACTCATTCTCTACTTCATCTTGGTCGTCTCTTTTAGCAAACTTGACGATCGAGTTGCCTCGGTTCAGAGGCGGGAGCCCGTTTAAAGATCCGTCGACGTGGTGCCACCTGGACGACGAGACCGGAGATCGAGCAAGTTCGGATCAGTTGCAACATAGCGTGGGATGATGGTTGAAGACCGAAGGACTCGGATCATTCGGTATAACAATTCTACCGTCTTTACAATTTGTTAGTTTAGCTTTAATGGACGATCCGGGATAAAGTACGCGATAGCGCCAGTCGTAAAAGTTTTGTTCCGCATATTGGCGTCTGTTAGACGGCCGGGGCGCTGCCGCGTACTTACATTATCCCATACTCAGCATTTATTGATATGCATTGCTTCATGTTTTAGTGGTACCTAATACAGTACCTTTCATGACTGTTGCATACATATTGCCATATTATACTATCAGCTTGCATGTGATAGATTATCGCAGTACGTGCATACCTACGATTACCTGCATGATGTTATTTACTATTAATGAGTTGGAAAGTCACCCCTATTGTGCCACAGTGTTTTGCAGGTTGTCCCTCAGAGAGTAATAGCGACAGGGCTTCTTCTTATCGTATCATCTTTTGCAGCGGATATCGCTACGGCTGACAGTGAGCAATTTTGCTATAGGTGGGTTTTGCGGTTATCCGATGATGCTCATTGTATATCTTGTTGTATCTAGTATTCTCCATCTACTATTTCATGTATTGACTTAGAGACGAGATGTGCGGACGATATTGTATATTTTTTGTGACTCTGGATGTTATGTTCGTGTGAGCCGACCTTTTATGCAGCTTTATCTTTTATGCTATTGTCACTCTTTATTATCCTTTTCTTCGCTACGGCGTCGTATATCTACTTGTGGTGGTTGTTCCCGCCTTTGGACGTGGTTTGCTCCCGTTTGGGGATGCTTTACTTATATCTTTTGTATGTACCCATTTTTGGGGCTAGTTTTTACAAAGGAGGTGCTGCCAAATTTTAAAGAAAGTAAATTTGGACTTTAAAGAATTTTTACTTGAGATTCCCAAAAGCTTTTAACAATGTTCTTATCACTTATTAGTTTTGATGGTTTAGATTGCTGTGTTTTCGGCTTACTTGAATTGCGTTACGCCTATAGACGTTACGTGGTTTAAGTGTCGTCACGTGCCAAATTTTGGGTCGTGACAAAGTTGGTATCAGAGCGCTAGGTTTTACCTTTCGGAGTGTAGGATGACCTTGGTATGATGGAGAAGGTAGCTTAAGCAGAGTGACGTAGTGTGTGTATGTCCACGGCATACTTACGACACGGTACTCCGCCTAAGTGACCTTAGGACTTATTGCTTGAAATTCCTTCCATGATTATATACATCCTTGTGATTCGATTTCCGTGTTCTTATCGAATCATGTTTCCATTTCTAGCCATTATGCCACCGAAGACTACGAGGGCTCAGAGAGAGGCAGTGAGAGCCAAGGTCAGAGTTAGCTCGTCTGAGATGAGAACTGACCAGGACGGTACGCTCGCTGTACAGGAGCAGATTGATCCGCCTTCGATAGATCGTATCGCTGGACATGAGGCAGAGATGCAGGACTTGCGCCAGATGATGGGATCGTTGGTTGAGGCCAGTCGAGTGCAGCGATAGGATATCGCCACCCCTGTTACCCAGTTATTCCTTGCTATCAGTACAGAGTATTGTGTCACGTGTACAGCAGCAGTGGACACAGCCCTATTAGATGAGGAGTGTCTTCCCGAGACTTTAGAAGTTCCTGAACCGAGGAGGACTCGTATAGGTGTATCAGCCCAGAGACAGATGTTTAGACGCCGCGACAGATTTCGTTCAGGTCACGGGAGTAGCAGAGGATTGGGACGAGGTCAGTTGTTTAGCTCTTATCCCCAGGTGGGTCATCAGTCATCATATGGATGTTTCCAGTGCGGGAGTTTCTATCATCGCATTTGAGATTGTACTGTGATACGCCAGAGAGAGGCAGTGGTTCCATATGTTACCCTACCACCTTCACCTCAGGGAGAGTCGCCTTTTGCGCTTGTTGTCGATCTGCGTCAGACTTATGTTCAGAGAGGTCATGGTCGCGGAGTGTTTGTTCAGAGAGAACAGGATGGCAGAGGAGGAGTACAGCCAGTTGCAGGTAGAGGGCAGGCACGAGCATTTGCTTCTATACATCGGGACGCGCATGCGTCCAATGCAGAGTTTTCAGGTATTCTTAATTCGTATGTTCTTTCGATGCACATGTTTGTTTAATTCGGGATCTATGCACTTGTTTGTTCTACACACTTCGTGCCGTGGTTGGGCCGAGAGTCGTGTTTGCTAGATCAGCCGTTTGTTGTGATTACTCCTGTTAGTGATTCTTTTGTTGCGCGACAGGTGTTTCGGTCATGTGCCAATCGGATAGGAGATAGAGATTCGTTCGTCAATTTGATCCCTCTTGATATGTTGGACTTTGACGTTCTCTTGGGCACGGACCGGTTAGATATGTGCTATGCGTCTGTGGACTGCCACGAGAAGACAGCCAGGTTTTGTTTTTCCGACAAGTCAGGTCTTATTGTGCAGGGGGGAGCATGGTGCCGCCCCTCACGGTTTTATTTCTATTTTTTCGCTAGTCAGCTTTTGAGGAGTGGATCTCGAGGATTCTTGGCTTTCATTCGTGATATCGGAGCCACAGTACATTCGTTGGACTGGGATCCTATTGTGCGAGAGTTTCCGACGTTGTTCCAGATGAGCCGGCAGAGCTTAGGGAGCTTAAGGATCAGTTGCAAGAGTTGCTTGATATGGGGGCTTGTACGTCCAAGTGTTTTGCTTTGGGGAGCTCCTATTCTCTTCATCAAGAAGAAGGACGGCAGTTTGAGGTTGTGTATTGATTGATCGTCAATTGAACCAAGTTACGGTGCGGAATAGGTATCCTTTACCTCGCATTGACGATTTCTTTGATCAGCTCCAGGGTGCGTGACATTGTTCTAAGTTTTATTTGGGATCAGATCATCATCTGTTGCGGGTTCAGAATGATGACATTCCGAAGAATTCTTTTAGTACGCGCTACGGGCATTATGAATTTTTGGTGGTGTCGTTTGGACTCACCAATGCCCCAGCAGCGTTCATGGATTTGATGAACCAGATTTTTTTCAGGCCGTTCCTCGACCAGTTTATTATTGTGTTGTTGATGACATTCTGGTCTATTCTAAGAGTTGAGAGGAACATGAGTAGCACTTGAGGATTTCTTTGCCGATATTGAGAGAGCACCAGCTGTTTTCTAAATTCTCGTAGTGCTCCTTCTGGCTTGATAGTGTTGACTTCCTAGGTCGTGTGGTTACAGGAGACGGTATTCGTATGGACCTGAGGAAGATCGAGGCCGTACAGCTTTGGCCAAGACCTATATCAATGACAGAGGTCCGTAGCTTTTTGGGCTTAGCCGGTTTTTACCGCTGTTTTATGCAGTACTTCTTGTGTATCGCTGCACCATTGACTGGACTGACGTGGAAGGAAGTTCCTTTTCTTTAGACTGAGGCATGCGAGTTGAGTTTTCAGCAGTTGAAGACTCGGTTGACGACTGCACCAGTTCTATCTTTGCCTTCTGGATCGGGCAACTTTGTCATTTACTATGATGTTTCGCGAGTGGAGCTCGATTGTATATTGATGCAGCATGATAGAGTTATCGCTTATGCTTCCCGACAGTTGGAGGAAGTACGAGCAGAATTATCCCACTCATGATCTTGAGATGGCCACGGTGGTCTTGCGTTGAAGATTTGGAGAAACTACTTGTTCGGAGAGTCGTGTCAGATTTTCACAGACCACCAGAGTTTAATCATCCTGCAGCGGGATCTGATTTTGAGACAGTGTCGTTGGATAGAGCTTGTGAAGGATTATGATTGTGAGATCCTTTATCATCTGGACAAGGCGATTGTGGTAGCTGATGCTTTGGGTCGTAGGCCTAGGGTTAGCTTGTCCCAGATGAGCGCAGTTCTAAGACAGTCTTCTGCAGCTTTACAGTTCTTGGGCGACAGCTGAGTACAGTTTAAGTTCTCCTCTACTGGGGGACAGCTTGCTCATGTCCATGCCCGTCCACTTCTAATTAATCGTTTTCGTGAGGCACAGCCCGCCGATGCCCATTTGTCTGAAATTCTTGAGCATGTTCGGCAGGGTAGAGATTCGGAGTTCTTGATTTATGACCCGGGTGTGCTACATTTAGGGACTCGTTTGTGTGTACCAGATATCTATGGGTAGAGACGCGAGATCCTAGAGCAGGCACATCAGTCAGCTTTCAGTATTCACCCAAGTTCCACCAAGATGTAACGTGACTTGAGAGATAGTTACGGGTGGGCAGGGATGAAGAGTGATGTTTCAGATTTCATTTTGAGGTGCCTGACCTGTCAGTAAGCTAAGGTTGAGCATTTGAGAACGGTGGGAGAGTTGTAACTTTTAACCATTCCGGAGTGGGGATGGGACCAGATTGATCAGTCGAAAATAATGTATTTTTAACACGACAATTTCCCTACCATTTGCATTCATCTAGAGGTGTTCGGTATTAATATAGCACATATTAGCAAAACAGCTGTAAAATACCAATTAACTTGTGTTATATATTAAAACCGACATTTCTGAAGGTAATTAAGTGTTTATCATTGCATCGCATAATCTTTGTATAGCGCAACACTTGTCTCGAGAATCTGTGCAGGAAATTCCAGGAGAAGAGCCGAACAGTTAAAAGTGCTGAGAAAAATACGCCAAGTCCAAAACTTGTGATCTGGTAGTGATATAGAACAAGAGATAAAATTCTACACATCAGGAAACATCACTAATGCCAACAGCAAGCAGTACAAGAATTTACATGCAGAGAGGGCACTATTAGGCCGCGGATCCGCGGCCGTATGGCCCCATTGGCGGCGGATCCGTGGCGCAATGATGGTGACGTCATCATCTTTTCAGCTCAGGTCTCTCTTCTCAGTTTCAGAACCTCTTCAAGCCACTACAAATTCCATATAACTCCAGAAGTTTCTGCCAGAACAGCAAGGCCCTTTGTTTAAGCTAATCATGTTCAAGCTCCTTAAGCAAGCCACTTAACTACCTAAAAGCCTAGAAGCTTCTCCCTAACCTCCAAGCTTATGAAGGAAGCTAAGCCTAACTAACTACTCTTACAAGCTTCTACCTAACTACCAAGCTTACAAGGGAAGCTAAACTAAACCTAGCTTCTAAAGGTAGCTAATCCTAATCAAGGCTATAAAAGGGACCCTAAAGCTTCTATCTAAAGGTTGTTGATTCCTACATCAATTCCCCAACACAAGTTAAGTGACACAATTTGTAACCCTAACCCTAATCCAATCCAATCCAAGCCAAAAATCAAGAACATCGAGTACACATCAAGCGAGAATTCAACCATCCTTTTGGAGCGAAGCCGATCTTCAACCGAGCAAGTGATTCAAGACGATCCGCGACTCACGAAGACGATGCGATGCTCAATTCGACGATCTCGTTCTCTCCTCAATTTCTTGTAGTGTTTGAGCGAAGTGTAACGAATTGTTGAATAATAAAGGTTAAAATTCTTTAATCTTGCTTTCTTTACATTCTTGCATCATGATTCGATCTCAATTCTTGATCGTGTTTCGTGTTATGATGTTCCAGTAAAACTCCGCTCGTGAAGGAGTCGAGAGAATAAATAGATGATGATGTTACAAATCTTGAAACGATTCTTAATTCCTATAAGTTTTGTAAACTCTTGTAAATTGAAGAATCGGCAACCTAGTTTCGAGCGATGCTTTCTTGATTGTGTTCACTCTTAATTAGTGATCCACGGTCGATTCTTGAATTTACTAGAGGCTCGAATTTGAATGAGATTCATCGAAAGGACAAAGGATGAGATGAAGATACCCTTGTTTCTTCGAAAGATCCTTAAACCTCGATTAATCGTCATCGATCTAGTATCAAATCATTAATGGATAAGAAAACGTAATCAATAGATTTCATCACGTCTATAGATTCGATCGATTCCTACGAGCCTCACTTCGATTCTTGATTATTGGATTGGATATCAACAATTCTTGATTCTTGAATTTTAATGTTTTCTTTATTTTAGATTTAGATCTAGATAATTCATGAACTTCAATTTTATGAATCTTGAATTGAATTGTCTTTTCTCTTTTCTTTAATTTTCAATTCATCTAATTCAAATTCGAACGGATCTCACTTTCCCAGTGGACGATCCGCACTCGCTAACACACTATATAAGACTCCGTTATTGATTGCGGTCAAAAATTTCTTTGGTTGTGATTTCTACACTTTTCTTATATACACACCGGAAAAACATTCAATCAAATGGCGCCGTTGCCGGGGATAGTGTGCTAATTTGTTGGTTTTTGAAATTTGAGTTGAAAAATTTATTCCATTATAATTTTTGGATCTAAACTCGCACAAACACTAAACGATTCGTTGTGATTTGTTGCAAGGAAATCTGGAGTCTTCTGTGTAATTGGAAAAATATTTGGAATATTCCAGAGGACTCAGGGGATGAACAGAGACATTCTGTAAAAATTTTGTGCAGTAATCTTGTAGAACTGCGGCATTTCCGCGGCATTAGGTGACCATTGCGGCGGTTCCACGACGGGTTGAGGGCATTACTGTACCATTTTTCTCAGGTGACTTCTTGACTTTCTTATCTCCTCCTCTGTCTGCTCCAATAACAAATTTACTGCAGGTTTCTTTGCAAATAATTCGCAGCGCTGCAAAAAGCAATAAAAAGTGTGCTTGTTTTGATTCTTGGTTGTTTGCATATTGATACGGAATTTAAAGGGCACGGCCAAATTCAAATTAGGTGGGGAGTTCATTACCCTTCCTAAGCCCCAAAAATCACAAAATTGCATCCGCATTACCCTCATTAACTAAAAGAAATCTAGACATGACTCTAAGGACCGTCGTGCTCACTTAGGACAGAAGAAGGCCGTGGGTAATCTATTGCTTATCCGCGTTTCTTTTGTGGTGTCTAAGGAAAGTGTGTCTAAGGCAAGTGGTTACTTAATTAGGCCCACTACTTACGTAGTGGAGAACCTCCTACTTACCTGACACTTACCTGGCCACAGGAGAGATAAAGAGGCAGTAGAGGATTAATACTGCGACTTGTCTTTTGGCAGTTATGAGCGGTCTAGAGCCTTGACCTAGGTGATGTTAGTTGTATGTATGCCCTAGAGGCCAGTATTGTACAGATGATGTATATTATATTGGATGCTTGGACATATATAGAGTTGACTTTCTTGCTCGATATGATAGTATGCTATCTGGTTGCTCTTTATCTTAACATGTACACTTGTCTCTTTAAACTGTCTTATAGTTACATGTTGGTAAAGCCCTTAGGTGTGTACTTGACTACCTGGACTATGATGCAGATCATACTAGTGGGGACATGGTAGTCCATAGGTACATCCTTCAAGGTCCCTAGTCGTGGGTGTATCGAGACGGGGCATCGATATACCAGTTTAGACTAGCGTATACGCTTCTCGACCCATGAGATGGGCGATGGATGATCCCATATCCATTGGTGTTTGACATCAGAGATGGTATACGGGTGCTCAGTGGAGACTGGGTACACTGGACGGACTCGTCGAGAACTCCCAGATGGTATTATACTTCACGTCAGATGGCAGTTCTCAGGTGACACTTGTACAGGTTAGTCTGTAGACCCGAGATCGTCATAGTGTCTTGTGTGATTCCCACTGTGCTTTGATCTCCACCTTACCGCGTCTATGAGGGCGTGCAAAATGGTGGTCTTTGGGTACAGTCCCGAGTCACATGGAGGCAATGAGCGATAGGAGGGGTTTCGTCTCTCCCGGTATTGGGGGTTGATGTTGCGCTGTGCTCGATTGGCCGTAACAGGGAAGTCCCTGGCCAGGGCTGATCAGAGATTTGCTGGTAAGTGTTACCAGTAGTTTCTCGACCCGTTATGAGCCTCACATCGGCACGACTTATCGGTTATTGGGGTCTGACGTTTACCACCCCTAGACTTGATATGCGACATATTAGACGAACAGACCGGGCTGTACGGTAAGTGTTACTGGTTGGATTCACAGGAGTGTGAGCGGGCTAGCTCGTCGATCTTCTGATCGCTCAATACCCGGATGGCCGTTACGTTTAGCAGACCGCTTGCGGCTTGTGGGTGCTTGATATGATCATCATCTGCTGCCGGCGTATTGACGAGTCTTTAGAGTCCTACACAGAGGTTTCCTGGCTCAAGCGAAACGAAATAGGAGCGCATATGAGATATGTGCAGGACCGAGAATAATGCGTGTATGTGATGCCGTATTCCATTCTCGCGATGAATGTATCGATTGGTTATATGTGATATAACCTAGATATCGAATCAAGGATTGATTCGATAAGCCGATACATAGGATACTAGTCGGTTGTATGCGATATGACCGGATCGTTAAATCAAGTGTTGATTTAATGATTTAATGTATAATTATATATTTGATATATTACTTTGCATTAACTAGTATTGGTTCACTTTAAATGGATTTTCTCACTTGATGTGCAAGTTGTATATGTGATATACTTTTGTGCACATGTTTGTATCATGTTTGATGATACTTGCTCATTTGGTTAAGTGTAAAGAATTAAACCTTGGTTAAGTAAATGGTTAGGGTTTTAATTTATTCATTCATTTATCTTTTTAATTAAAAAGAAATTGCAAAAGAATACAAAATGGTTGCTATTATTCTTGAAGCTTGTTGAAGCTTCATGAAGCTTTGACCAAAGTGACCATTTTGTCTTCATGCTTAACCCTAACCATTCATCTAACCTTAGTCAATTCTCTACACCTAACCATGGTTCATATTATGATAAGTATTCATTTCTTTTGCATTTTAAAAAGAACACTTATCATATTCTACCTTCTTCTTGATCTTCTTCTTCAAGAAAAAGCTTGCCTTCATCAATGGCAACTTGAGCAAAAGTGTGAGAAATCCAATTCTAAAGTGAACCCACCTCCTATTTCTTCACCCTCTACCTCTTGCCAAGTAGTATAGGGTGTTTTCTTCACAAGTTTCACAACTTGGTGAAGTTGGAGCTTGATCTTGTGTAACCTCGACGTAGATCATCTTCGGCATCGTAGCCGACGACTGATCCGCTCATTTCTCCGATGAAGCCGATAAGAGAGTCTGGGATTCGAGATGGACAGCGAGGGGACAACTGCGTGGATCTAAGGAAGTGGATAACCGGATCTACAAAGGTTGTAGTTTCCTACTTTTAGTTAAGTTGTTAACTAGTTTCCTTTTTGGCCTAAAATTCTAGTTAACGATCCGTATTAGGGTTTCTCGGCACCGGTAAAATTTGAAATTGGCATGGTTGATGCCTTGTGAGACTTCATTAGCGTGCCTAGTAACCCTACAGGTGACCACTAGACTTAGGGCTGCTTGTTGCATTTGTTCTGATTTGCATCATTTTTTTCAAAAAAAATTCGTATATTTTTCAAAACAAACACCACTTCATTCATTTCCCCTAATTATATTAACGCTGCCACTTGTGCTAAACCCTTTAGTGCAAGATAGGCTAGACACGGGATTCTAGTGCCCGTTTAGTCCGCGTTCCTTCAATCGACTCCGAAGTCGGTATTTCTACATTTACTTCTTCTTTACCCACCACCACACCCACATCGATGGATGCTTCTCCATCGAACTTCTTTACCACTAATTTGTCGCCGTCCGCAGGTGCGCAGAATCCACCCTGCATCTCTCTCCAAGTGAGGTGCTATCCTATGCGAGGTCCTCTTTCGACCTGTCTATCCATTCCACCAGCCATCGGGGACAATTTTGAGATTAAACCCCAATACATCAACCTTCTACCCAAATACCACGGTCTCGAGTCTGAAGACGCATATGTCTTTATCACCAAATTTGAAAATGTATGCGCAATGATGGGTACCTCACAGCTTTCTGTGGATGCTATGCGTCTACGTCTTCTTCCATTTACCTTGTGCGATATAGCCGGGAAGTGGCTGTATAACACAACCGCACATTCCATTTCGAATTGGGAAGAATTCATTGCAGCATTCCTTAAGAAATTCTACCCTAATCACAAGACAACTCGAGTCCGTAGCGAACTAAATCAATTCACCCAGCTTCCGAATGAACCCTTCTCGAAGTGTTTTGAACGCTTAATGGATCTGTTGGTTCAATGTCCACATCACGGAATCCTGAGATGGGATCTGTGCAGAATCATATATGAGGGTATTAACCCTACCACTAAACAAAACCTTGAAGCCATGTGTCAAGCCAATTTTATGACAAAAGATGATGGGGAAGCTTGGAAATTTTTAGAATAGTTCGCTGAAAAATCCTTACAGTGGAAGAGTTGAAACCAGTCATCGTCTACGGGTGGCGTACACCAAATTGATATTTCCATAGGTGTTCGAGCTGAAATGGAAGCAATGTAAAAGAAGCTCGAGGCTATGGAACATAAATTTTTAGCAGCCTTCCTAAATCCGATGTCACTCCCCAAAACTGTATGTGGATGCTGTTCTGATCCTTCTCATTTGACGGAAGAATGTCCATTGAATTCTCCGTTTCAAGGTCAAGAGCATACCAATGCCGCTTTTCAAAGACCTAGAAACGATCCATATTCTTCCACATATAATCAGGGTTGGAGGAATCACCTTAACTTTGCTTGGAACCAACAACAGAATCAAAACACGGTTCCAAACCAAAACAATTTCCAAAGGGCTCTTCCACCGCAACAGCAACGACTTCCACTCACTCAGCACCCCTACCAGTCACAAAATTTTCAAAACCAGGTCAACATACCTGCACCATCTAATCCTTTGCAGTTGACATGTTCTGACGAGTTCTCTGCATTCAAACAAATCATGAAGTTACTCTTGTCAGATTTCATAGAAGTGTCGGCTGAGGTTAGGTCTTCTGTCAATGATATAAAGAAAAACGCAGCTGTTGGAGATAGTGCCTTCAAAGTCAATTATTGGATCGCAGGTACGTGATTGCAATGATTGAGGCAGGACCTATACCGATATGGCAGTCTTGCTTGAGATGATAGTGTAAGTCCATATTGCCCCCCGGTGCTTACGGGGAGGCGGAAACGGTATAAAAAACAAATTTTTATCGCAAGAGGCAACATGGACTAAACAAGGTCGGGATCGTGTCTAAACTAAACTAGCAAATACGCTAAAGGGAGTTAGCTACTCGGATGAAGGTTATACCTAAACTTGAACTCCTTCTTCTTGAAATCTTGTAGAGGTTGATGGTTCTCTTTTCGTCGCCTTCTCCCGTCGAAGATGGATCCACCTCGAAGGTTCGACCTTTGGGCTCTTCCTCGATCTTTGAGTGAACTAGGGTTTCCGGCTTGCTAAACCTTGAACCTAGAATGAGTAGAGAGTAACTAGGGTTTGCTTTTCTTTTTAAAGAGAAGGATTCTCAACACATGAGAAGGTTTCTCTTTTTAGAGGAAGAAGAAGATGAAATGAGGAGAGAGAGAGGTTATGATAGAATGAGCTATATTTTTCTTTCTTGCAACCATAATGCCAAAAGAAAAGAATTATCTAATAATAATAATTGAAAATGAGAATAGTTGATGGTAATTTGGAATGACCACTACCATGCTTCATTTAATGAAATGTAAGCATAAATCAAGGAGGACTTTTTAAAGCATGATGGTGGTCAACATTCAACCATGGTCAACAAGTCAACCATGGTCAACAAGTCAACAAAATCAACCATAACAAAATTCTCATTTAATTACTATTATTAATAGATAATTCATAAATCCATTAGGGTTTGGAAAAAGATAACTGTCAACTGTGCATACGCACCTGTTCCGAAACCCTAATGAAAAACCTCATCCTCCGCCTCAAGCAACTGTGCATACACACCTGCATTCTCGTTCCGAGGAACAAGAACACCAAGATATAAAAGCAACCCTCAAAACATATACCGGTATCTGGCTCAAACCAGAGCCTGCCAGTATAATCCGTCCGGACTCCAAACGTGCACAAGTGCGCGGATGAGAACGAACCCTGTCGCAAAACCATGCGACCTCTACTCTGTTTTGCCCAGAGGCGAATACCCTCTGTGTGGGACTCTAAAGACTCGACACTACGCTAGCAGTGGGTTTAACCACAGACCGCAAGCGGCACTAGCTGTGCGTAACGGTCCCCAGGTAGATGCCGACAAGAAGGCTGACGAGGTGAAACCCCATCTGAACTCCTACTGAGTCTGAATGTGACATTCTCCGTACAGTCCGGTCTGTTCGTCTGATACATCGCATGTCGGGCCTAGGGGGCGGTAAAACGTCAGTCCTCCAATAGCGGTACAAGTCGTGTCGGAGTGAAGCCCAAAACACCCTGAGATAACACTGGAAACCTACCAGTATATCTCGCTTGCCCTGGCCAGGGACTACTCGTGTAATGGCTCTCCTAGACACAGCGCGATGTCAACCCCCAATACCGGGAGAGAAGAATCCTGTCTAACCGTCACTGCCTCCAAGTGCTTCGGGACTGTACCCAACCACTACCTGTTTGCACGACTCCTTTGAGCCGTGGTAGGGTAGTGATCAAAGTGTAGTGGGAACACACTCGAGGCGAAGTGCCAGTATCAAGTCAGCGGACTAAGCTGTACTCATGTCACCTGGGAACTGATAACTGACGATAGGTATAATACCAACCTTTCAGTTCCCGACGAGTCCTGTCCAGTGTACTCGTAACCCAACGAGCACCCGTATACTATCTCCAGTACGACGTACTGATGGCTGTGGGACAGACCATCTCGCACACTGGGATGAGAAGCGCATACGCTAGTCTACTCCGGAGTATCGATGCTCTGTCTCGATAGTCCTACGACTAGGGACCTGTATAAGGATGTGCCTATAGATTACCCAGCCCCCACTAGTGTGACTGCCATCACAACGCTGGTAATCAAGCAAAGATCCTAAGGGCTCCACTAATGCGTATAAGTGATATACTGAAATAAACACAAGTATACATTGAAGTAGAAACAAACCAAGTAGCATACTACTATATTGAGCAAGATTGTTTATACAAGGTGAATATCCCAAGCTTCCATTAAGTAATATACAAACTAGTATGATACAGTAATGGCCTCTAGGGCATATACACTAACAATCTCCCACTTGCACTAAGGCCATGTACTGGCGTATCGAAGACCTATCATCTCGATCAGCCGCTCGAACTGAGTCTGGGGTAGGGCCTTGGTGAATGGATCTGCAGTGTTCTCTTCTGAAGCAACCCTCCGAACCTCGATCTCCTTGTGATCCACGATCTCCCTGATCAGGTGATACCGCCTCAAGATGTGCCTGGATCTCTGATGGGACCTGGGTTCCTTTGCTAAAGCTATAGCCCCGTTGTTGTCGCAATACAGAGGTACTGGGTCAACAATGGACGGAACCACCTGAAGTTCTTTTAAGAACTTCCTTATCCAGACAGCTTCTTTTGCGGCATCAGATGCAGCGATGTATTCCGCTTCCATAGTCGAGTCTGCAACGGTTTCCTGTTTGGAACTCTTCCAACACACCGCCCCTCCATTGAGGGTAAAGACAAAACCCGACATGGACTTGGAATCATCCTTGTCACTCTGGAAGCTGGAGTTAGCAAAGCCCTCAATCTGGAGGTCTTTTCCGCCATACACCAAGAACATCTCCTTAGTCCTTCTCAGGTACTTGAGAATGTTCTTTACTGCTATCCAATGTTTCTCCCCAGGGTTTGACTGATACCGGCTTACTACACTCAGTGCATAAGCTACATCCGGTCTGGTACACAACATCGCATACATTATAGAGCCTACCGCAGAAGCGTAGGGTATAATAGACATGCGATCCCTCTCCAAATCAGTCTTGGGAGACATCTCTTTAGAGAGGGTGATCCCGTGACAAGCCGGTAGGTTACCGCGCTTGGAATCTTCCATACTGAATCTTTTCAGTACGGTGTCGATGTACCTGGACTGTGAAAGTCCTAATATCCTCTTGGATCTATCACGATGGATCCGGATCCCCAGGATGTAAGAGGCATCACCCAGGTCTTTCATGGAGAACCTGTGTGACAAGAAACCCTTGACAGATTGTAGCATAGGAATGTCATTTCCTATTAAGAGAATGTCATCCACGTATAAAACAAGGAATACCACAGTTCTCGCTACAAATCTACTATAGATGCATGGTTCATCTGGATTTTTGATAAAGTCAAATTCCTTGACCGTCTCATCAAAACAGATGTTCCAACTCCGCGATGCCTGCTTTAGTCCATAGATGGACTTAAGCAACTTGCACACCTTTCCGCTGCTCCCACTCTGAATGAAACCCTCTGGCTGATCCATATAGACACACTCCTCTAAATTTCCATTTAGAAAAGCGGTTTTTACGTCCATCTGCCAAATCTCATAATCGTGGAAAGCAGCAATGGCAAGAAGGATCCGAATAGATTTCAGCATAGCCACTGGAGAAAAGGTTTCGTCATAGTCCAAGCCAGGTCTTTGACGGAAACCCTTTGCTACAAGTCTAGCTTTATAGGTCTCAACCTGTCCATCAACACCAATCTTCCTTTTGAAGATCCACTTGCATCCTACGGGTTTTACCCCGTCTGGAGCAATGTCCAACGTCCATACTTTGTTGGTGTACATGGACTCCATTTCGGTCCGCATTGCATCCAGCCATTTTACCGAGTCAACGCTCTGAACGGCCTGTTGGAAGCTAGTAGGCTCATCATAGTCTATGATGCAATCCTCTCTATCCCCGTCTATGAGAAAACCGTAGTATCTCTCGGGCGGATGAGACTGCCTATTACTTCTGCGGAGCGGCGTAGGAATATCCTGTTCATTTGAACCCTCTGGTTCCACTAAGCTTTCAGTAATAGTTTGTGGTTCTGGAATTTCTTCCAGTTCTACTGTGCTCCCACTTATCTGGTTTTCCAAAAACTCAGTTTCCAAGAAGTAGGCATGACGAGAAACAAGAACTTTTTGTTCCTCTTCACAGTAGAAGAAATATCCCTTGGAGTTCTTTGGATATCCCACGAACTTACACTGTACTGAGCGTGCCTCGAGCTTGTCCGCATGCTGCTTTTTAACAAAAGCTGGACATCCCCAAGTCTTGATGTGACTGAGATGGGGCCTCTTCCCACACCACATCTCATATGGTGTAGTAGGCACAGTCTTAGTAGGAACTCGGTTCAATAGGTACGCAGCTGATTCTAGTGCATACCCCCAGAATGATCGCGGTAACTCAGCGTTACTCATCATGGACCGTACCATATCCAATAGGGTTCGGTTCCGTCTTTCCGATACACCGTTATGTTGCGGAGTGTATGGAGGAGTAAGCTGAGAGAGAATCCCATTCTCTTTTAAGTAATTCAGGAACTCGGCACTTAAGTATTCTCCACCTCGATCCGATCTTAGAATCTTGATACTTTTGCCGGTTTGTTTTTCAACTTCATTCTTATATTCCTGGAATTTTTCAAAAGCTTCGGACTTATGTTTCATTAAGAAGACATAACCGTATCTTGAAAAATCATCCGTAAAAGTAATGAAGTAAGAATAACCGCTTCGCGCATGTGTAGACATTGGACCGCACACGTCGCTGTGTACGAGTCCTAAGAGCTCGCTCGCTCTTACTCCGTGTCCAGTGAACGGAGTCTTTGTCATCTTTCCTTTGAGACAGGATTGACAAGTGGCATATGATTGATATTCGAACGGATCCAAATATCCTTCTGTATGTAACTTAGTCAACCTTCTCTCATTGATGTGACCCAGTCTACAATGCCATAAGAAAGTCTGATTGATATCTGGAGACTTTCTTTTGTGTGTATTCTGGACATTGAAAATCTGTGGTTGGTTTAATACGTATATACCATTGCTCAGTGTACCAGACCCAATCAGAACTTGATTAAGGCGAATGTTTACAACATTACTTACAAAAGCAAATTCATAACCTTCTTTAGAAACCAAAGATAAGAAATGATATTACAAGTTGCGTTGGGTACAAAAAAGCAATTACGCAAAACCAAAACATGCCCATCTGACATTCCCAGGTGATAGTCCCCCACGGCTTTAGCATCCATGCTAGCTCCGTTCGCAACTCTGAGGGTCATGTCACCTTCCTTCAAAAACCTACGGTTTCTCAACGCCTGCAAAGAATTACAGATATGAGATCCTGATCCGGTATCCAATACCCAGGAAGTAGAGTTTATAGAAAGACAGTTTTCAATAACATACACACCTGAAGCTGAAGCCGCAACCTGCTTCAGTTCCTGTGTCCTGGCCTTCCAAGCCCTGCAATCTTTCTTCCAGTGTCCACTCTTATGACAATAGAAGCATTCTTCTTTTCCAACAAGCTTCCCCACTATCTTTGTTGCCTTTTCCTTTCCCTTCGTACCCACTTTACTAACACCGCCTCTTGGTTTGGCGGGGGCTTTCTTCCTCTTTCCCTTGGCTTTCGCCTTGGACCTAGAGGAAGAAGATCCTCCTACAAACAAAGCGGGTGTATCCCTACCCTTCTGTAGGGTGCCCTCTGCGCTCCTCAGCATGTTGAGGAGTTCTGAAAGTTCAACTTCCTTTTCTTGCAAGTTGAAATTCAGTATGAACTGGGCGTAAGTGGATGGAAGGGACTGGAGAATTATATCCGTATATAGTTCACTGTCCAACGTGGTCCCAAGTTCCGCGAGCTCCTCAGTGTAGCCAATCATCTTAAGCACGTGGTCCGCTACCGATGATCCGACGGCCAACTTAGTCGAAAATAACTTCTTCGACACTTCGTATCTTGCGATACGAGACTGCTCTCCATACAGTTCTTTTGTATGAAGAAATATGGATTCCAAATCCATATTCTCGTGCCTCCTCTGATGGTCGTTGTCCATCGAGGCAAGTACGAGGCACCTGGCCTTCGCGCTGTCAATCTCCCAAGTCTTACGGATTTCCTTATCCGCGACGCTGGAGGTGGGACCTGGGACGGGGGGAGCTTTGGTGGTAAGAAGATACCCCAGCTTGTCGTAAGTGATTGCCAATTTGACATTCCTGAGCCAATCTTTGTAGTTTGGCCCTATCAGTATGTTTTTATCTAGAAGTAACTTAAGTCCAGTCATTTCGATTTGGTCGCTGCAGGGGGGAGAGAAGAAACACTTTAGCACGATGCTCTTGCAAGTTTAGAATGGTTTTTAATTTGTCTAAACAGGATGGCTCCCACTGTCTCTCGAATCCCTCCTCAAACCACAAAGGAAGAATTAGCCGGGATCAATCCCACCGTACAATACTTGCTTAACCGTTCAGCCAGGCCAGTGTCGGTACTTCGATGGAGGTTTTCCAACGCTTTCGCGAAGTTCCTTAATTAAATAACCTCTTTTCCCTGGGGGCGTAGCCCCGCTAACACCTTTCTAGGCACCTACTAGGTTTATAGCATTGATCGTTTAGTGAGAAATTTCCCGAGGAGTAGCATATACTCACAGTAGGATCGGGATCCAAATATCATCGCGTGACGAAAATGAAGGAATCCTACCATAATCATCACACTCCAAATGGTATGCAAATCTAGCAAGTTTCAGTACTTATGAAACTCCCGATGTGGATTTTTGCCCCATGCTCTTATGACCTTGACTTTGGCCAACAAATCATAAGTCACATGTCAAGTTCTTCCCGTCGTTTTCCAGGTTAATTTGAATCCACCCGTACATACCCTTGACTTTGGCCAACAAGGCAGTACGACTGTTCCAAATCAACGCATCTATCTATGCTGCACATGAATATCCAATAGCTACCAATCACTATGCCTTGACTTTGGCCAACAAACACAGCTTGAATACTATTGACTATTTATGTGAAACGACGGAGGGCTACGAATGGTTTTGGTAAAACCGTGAACGTAGTGAACTTGATATAATCGATGGAACGAGATAGCTTTTAGAAGGAGTGGCTCAAGCTCCGTATTTAAAAGTTAGTTTTGAAAAGAACCGAGTGGTTTTTCGAAAGTGTTCCATCGACTTAAACTTGGTTTATTATCTTGCATTAGTTCTTTTAATGCGTGATATTCTTGCATTAGTTCTTTTAATGCGTCCCATCATTTAATCCTACCATTGCAGAAAACAACCAAAATATGACGTACGCTTATGCCATTCGCATTCGCCACGGGGTCCCGTCATCACTCGTTAGGTTACTTAACTAACGACAGAGCGGGGGCTGGGCTAGCGCGGCTGTAAAACATAAGCAACGCCTAAATAGAAAGCAATGATAGACATTATAGATCATAGATGAATACATTGGATATACTAGCAATCCGCAATCCTTTCGAGCCTGCAACGAAAAGCGGATTACACGGTCGCGGTGAATAGCCAAATACCCCACCCAAGACCCCTACGGGTGCGGCAAACTACCCGCCAAGTACCCGGTAGTTTGTGCACCCCTCCATGGGTCTATCCTAGGAGCAAAAACAGTAAAAAGAATTATACAATGACGGCTACAACCCCGACCCGGTTGTGCGGCCAAACAAATAATATTATTACATCAATTTACATTTACAATGAATGAAAGAAAAACAAAAGCTCATCTCACATCCACCCCGGCTATTCACCCGCGACAGTCCAACACATTCATATACACAATCCAACATCAAACACAGATCATGTATAACCCCGACTAATCGACTTATAGCGATTAGCCGACGTTCAATACATGCAAACATCACAGATATAACCAACATAGCCAAAGTGCAGTGAAGTTCGGAAAAAATACGGAATTATAGGACCCCAAAAGTGAATTTCTGTTCTGGAAAATCTGGGTACATATAATACATCTTAAAAATCCCAAAATCCCACCAGAAGAACACTGCACGAAAAACGATGCACAGAAGACGACAAACCGCGGCGCTTCCGCGGCAAATGCCTACCTCGTGCGGCGGAAGCGCGGCGGTTTGAATGAATTAGGTCAACGTTTTTCTTGTGTGTTCAAACAAAACCCTGAGCCGAATTTACAAGTATAAAGTTTTTCATTTTGAGCAGAAAAAATTTCAACAGAAACTTAGGGTTTTGGTTTTTCCGGTTTTGTGATTTTTTTCGGTTCTGAACTTCGTTACACTTCACTACCAAGCTAGTTTAAGTTTAGTTAGGCTCTGATACAACTGTAAGTCCATATTGCGACCCCCGGTGCTTACGGGGAGGCGGAAACGGTATAAAAAACAAATTTTTATCGCAAGAGGCAACATGGACTAAACAAGGTCGGGATCGTGTCTAAACTAAACTAGCAAATACGCTAAAGGGAGTTAGCTACTCGGATGAAGGTTATACCTAAACTTGAACTCCTTCTTCTTGAAATCTTGTAGAGGTTGATGGTTCTCTTTTCGTCGCCTTCTCCCGTCGAAGATGGATCCACCTCGAAGGTTCGACCTTTGGGCTCTTCCTCGATCTTTGAGTGAACTAGGGTTTCCGGCTTGCTAAACCTTGAACCTAGAATGAGTAGAGAGTAACTAGGGTTTGCTTTTCTTTTTAAAGAGAAGGATTCTCAACACATGAGAAGGTTTCTCTTTTTAGAGGAAGAAGAAGATGAAATGAGGAGAGAGAGAGGTTATGATAGAATGAGCTATATTTTTCTTTCTTGCAACCATAATGCCAAAAGAAAAGAATTATCTAATAATAATAATTGAAAATGAGAATAGTTGATGGTAATTTGGAATGACCACTACCATGCTTCATTTAATGAAATGTAAGCATAAATCAAGGAGGACTTTTTAAAGCATGATGGTGGTCAACATTCAACCATGGTCAACAAGTCAACCATGGTCAACAAGTCAACAAAATCAACCATAACAAAATTCTCATTTAATTACTATTATTAATAGATAATTCATAAATCCATTAGGGTTTGGAAAAAGATAACTGTCAACTGTGCATACGCACCTGTTCCGAAACCCTAATGAAAAACCTCATCCTCCGCCTCAAGCAACTGTGCATACACACCTGCATTCTCGTTCCGAGGAACAAGAACACCAAGATATAAAAGCAACCCTCAAAACATATACCGGTATCTGGCTCAAACCAGAGCCTGCCAGTATAATCCGTCCGGACTCCAAACGTGCACAAGTGCGCGGATGAGAACGAACCCTGTCGCAAAACCATGCGGCCTCTACTCTGTTTTGCCCAGAGGCGAATACCCTCTGTGTGGGACTCTAAAGACTCGACACTACGCTGGCAGTGGGTTTAACCACAGACCGCAAGCGGCACTAGCTGTGCGTAACGGTCCCCAGGTAGATGCCGACAAGAAGGCTGACGAGGTGAAACCCCATCTGAACTCCTACTGAGTCTGAATGTGACATTCTCCGTACAGTCCGGTCTGTTCGTCTGATACATCGCATGTCGGGCCTAGGGGGCGGTAAAACGTCAGCCCCCCAATAGCGGTACAAGTCGTGTCGGAGTGAAGCCCAAAACACCCTGAGATAACACTGGAAACCTACCAGTATATCTCGCTTGCCCTGGCCAGGGACTACTCGTGTAATGGCTCTCCTAGACACAGCGCGATGTCAACCCCCAATACCGGGAGAGACGAATCCTGTCTAACCGTCACTGCCTCCAAGTGCTTCGGGACTGTACCCAACCACTACCTGTTTGCACGACTCCTTTGAGCCGTGGTAGGGTAGTGATCAAAGTGTAGTGGGAACACACTCGAGGCGAAGTGCCAGTATCAAGTCAGCGGACTAAGCTGTACTCATGTCACCTGGGAACTGATAACTGACGATAGGTATAATACCAACCTTTCAGTTCCCGACGAGTCCTGTCCAGTGTACTCGTAACCCAACGAGCACCCGTATACTATCTCCAGTACGACGTACTGATGGCTGTGGGACAGACCATCTCCCACACTGGGATGAGAAGCGCATACGCTAGTCTACTCCGGAGTATCGATGCCCTGTCTCGATAGTCCTACGACTAGGGACCTGTATAAGGATGTGCCTATAGATTACCCAGCCCCCACTAGTGTGACTGCCATCACAACGCTGGTAATCAAGCAAAGATCCTAAGGGCTCCACTAATGCGTATAAGTGATATACTGAAATAAACACAAGTACACATTGAAGTAGAAACAAACCAAGTAGCATACTACTATATTGAGCAAGATTGTTTATACAAGGTGAATATCCCAAGCTTCCATTAAGTAATATACAAACTAGTATGATACAGTAATGGCCTCTAGGGCATATACACTAACAGATAGTTTACTATCTAGTTTGTCTTTATCATCGTATACATGCTTTAGTTCACTATTGCATAATGATAGAGCCCATAGGATTCTTGCTGTTGCGCCACGGCAGCGCCCCGGCCTACTACTCGAGGCCAAAATGCAGAATCAAAATTTTCTTAACTTTTAAACTGGCGCTACCGCGGACAATAAAACCCGTATCGTGACCATTAACCTAATTCTAGCTAACAAGAGAAGGGAAGAGTGCTATACCAAGCGATCCGTGTCCTCCGGTCTTCGTCTCCACTCCGATCTCCCGCGGAATCTTTGTCCGTCACCTTCTCGTCGAAAAGGGCACCATGTAGCCGGATTCTTTTACGGGCTCCCACCTCTGGCCCGAGGCAACTAGGGCGCGAAGTTGGCTAGCCGACGCGTCCAAGGGTACTGTAGGTTGTAGTGTAGAAGCTTGTCTCTTTGGGGTTTGTGAAGTTGCCATGGTGGTGGAGGTGTAGGAAGAAAATGAACTTTGGAAAAATGGAGCTATCATTTTCTTGCAAGGAATGAGATGATGAAATATGCTACCCATCAAAAAAGAACCTCTCTCTCACTCTCATCCCTTTGAGGCCAGCCCCCCCTTAGGAAATATGGTGGAGGAAAAACAAACACAAGAAGGGAGGTGAGTGTAGGAAAAGTAGAAAGGTGACCATATCAAAAAGTTATGATAACAAGGTCAAATCCAAATCAAGATCAACTCTAATCACAAAGAAATGATGTATAAAGCATCTCATGATGAAAGAATCCACAAATGCAAGAAACCCCCTCTACAATAAGTTATTTGCAAACTTGCAAATTACCCCCTCCATCGAAAAGTCCGGCCGTGAAGGAACAAAGGAAAACCGGCCGGAACGGAATGCAAACTAGCAACTTCAGAAAACTGATCCCGTAATAAATTACAGGAAAACCCCGCTACTGCAAATACATGCCCGCATTTGTATTCCCACTGAATATAAATGCAAAGAGACAAAATCTACACTGTCTAATACTAGGATCCAGCTTAAACCAAAGCCGGCTAGTAAAAAACCGGCCGATCACGATCCGTGCAATACCGCACGTATCTGATCGAACCCTGCCATATCTCCATACGGCCTCTACAGCATTTCTCCCGAAAATTGAGTAACTGAGTGTGGTGGACGCTAAAGACTCGTCAATACTATGGCTGTGGATTTAACCACTAGCACGTCAGAAGTATTAGCCATACGTGACGGGCTACAAGCTATTGACCAAAAGGGACGTCGATGAGCGAACTCATCCTGACACACTACTGAGCCTGTCAGTGACAATATCCGTACAGTCCGGTCCGTTCGTCTATGAGTATCGCATGGCGGGCCTTGGGGGTTGGTAAAAGTCAGACCCCTAAAAGCGGTACAAGTCATGTCGGAGTGTAGCCCAGAACACCCTGAGGTACTACTGGAATACCTACCAGTAAATCTCCTGCCTCGGCTGAGGGCTTTGTGTAATGGCTCTCCTAGACACAGCACGACCTCGCCCCCAATACCGGGAGAGACGAACCCCTGCAGATCCACTCACTGCTTCCATGTGGCTCGGGACTGTACCCAACTAAAACCTGTTTGCACGACTCCTTTGAGCCGTGGTAGGGTAGTAATCAAAGCGCAGTGGGAACTCACACGAGACAAATGACGATCTCAGGTCAATAAACTAACCTGTACATACGTCACCAAGGAACTGCTATCTGACGTCTGGTATAATCCCAACTAGCAGGTTCCCGGCGAGTCATGTCCGGTGTACTCATAACCCAATGAGCACCTGTATACATCTTAGGTGAACCAACTGACACCAATGGCTTGTGAGACCGGCCACCACCCCTCGTCGGGGTCTCGACTGTATACACTAGTCTACTAATGGAGTATCGATGCCCAGTCTCGAAACTCCCATGACTAAGGACCTTTTAAGGATGTGCTTATAGACTCCAGCTCTCACGTATATGATCTCCCTCATACTGATGGTAGTCAAGCAAGAATCCTAGGGGCTCTATCAACGTGTAATAGCGACTCGTAAGGTCACCTAAAGCAGTACACGATGATAAAGATAAACCAGATAGCATACTATCATCATGAGTAAGACTGTCCTACTGGGACAGGTCCTCCGTCAATCATTGCAATCACGTGCCTGTGATCCAATAATTGACTCTGAGGGCACTATCTCCAAAAATCTCCTACTTTCACTCATGGCTACTTATTGTGATGTCGCATACTCACAGCCCGTGTGATACCGAACACACAACTCCTCTACTAGTCAGTCTCAGAAAGCTCGTTTGCGAAACTATTGTGTTCGAGGAATAGCCTCAATGAGTGGATCCGCTATGATGTTTCTTTCTATGTCTCTCTTTATCTCAAATTCGCAGAGAAAGCCATCTCCCGAAATGAGCAATACCTGTCTTAGAATGTATCTGGATATCTGATGGGACCAAGCTCATAAATGAACTCCAAATCCAAACTTCTTAGACTGTATCGACAACTGAACTTAATCAGTATTCTGCGCCATGCCTTTCCCTCAGTATCCACCTGGACCACCTGTGCAAAATACTGCTCCTCGTCAGAGGGAAAACTATAACTCTGACAGCCACTCTGCCACCCAGGTCACCTTGGAAGCCTGGAATGATAACCGTCTCATAAAGGAGGCTGCCGTTATCAAATCCCTAGAACATTCACTTATGTTCTAAAGCTGCTTCCGATCGTTTCTCCAGGATTGGATTAATATCAACTTATAGCATCTCCTGCAAGAACAACATCTGGTGTGGTACTTGACATCTCATGATTGACTCAATTGCCTAAGCAAGTGATCTGCCAATCATGCGCATCCCTCTCCCCTTTAGTCCGTAAGACACCTTTAGAGAGGGTGACTCCATCACCTGCAGGTATACTACCGTGCCAGGAGTCGTCCATTCTAAATACTTATAGAATGCTGTCTAAGTACCCAGATTGGGAAACCACCCAAATTTAGATCTAAAACCATAAATCTAGTAACCAGAATGTCTGATATAATGTCCACGACCTATGTGGAGAAACTACTGTGTGACGACCAAAGTATAATCGATCGTAGTATAGGAACTTTACTTCCTACTCTGTGTATGTCATCAAATACCATGACATCACACCCTACTACCTTCTTAACAGATCCATCCCCTATTCTGATGAAGTCAAACCTATGACTGTCACATCAGAAATAGATGATCTATCTCCGCTAAATCTGCTTAAGTCTATAAATAGACATAAGCCACTTGTCCACCAATGCTTCCGCTGCTCCCACTGACTACGACAACCCTCTGGCAGAGTCATATAGACATACACTTCTAAAGCTAGTTTAGAACGACGCTATACTCATCCTCCTGCCGGGTCTCACAGTCTGGAACAACAGCAATGGCAAGTCTGGGTAAACAAGAACCTCCCTGTCACTGTCCTTGAGCATACCGAAGTACCTCTCGAGCGCTTGAGGTTACCCACCATATCTGCGGAGTGACCAATGGAATGTTAAACCAGATTGAATCTTTAGGTTCTTATAAAATCTTCAGTAATCGTTTGCGGTTCTGGAATCACTTCCTGTTCTACCATACTCCCACTACTGTTTTCTGAAAAAATCCATTTCTTTTAAAATGTGGCGAGTCAAGAACAATATCACTATTGATTTTCCAGATGGTAGAAAATCAACCCTCATCATAGCCCGGGTCAACCCACAAACAGCCATTACAGAAACGTGCCTTGAGTTATCCAGAGTCTGGTTTTAAGTATAAACCGGACAACTCCCCGTACCTTAACATCGTTAAGATATGAACTGTTCTATATCCAATATAGAAATAGAGGCACTGATTTAATTGAACCAGATTCAAATCATGCAGCTGTCACCAGTGCATGTCAACTAAATGGAAGGAGGCCGATCAGCATTATTCAACTTAGGAATACTTCTAATTATGAGTAACCTGAAAGAGAAGCAAGTTCTCCTAATCATTACTATCAACTGAATTCCATCCACAAGTATCTACATCTTCGATCACCTTGAAGAATCCCGATACTTGCAATATCTGGTTCTCTACTTTATTCTTATACCTATAACTTCTCAAAACTCAGACCCTGTGTTTCTACGAAACACCTGTCTAAAACCAGAGATGTCATAAGTAAACTGAATATAGTACGAGGACCATCCCCTCTGTCCTAATGGACACTGGACAACATACAATACTCTGTATAAGTCACCTGAGTCTGATAACTCATTCACTGTGTGTCGTAGGTTGAAAACTGTACTTATGGTTAAGAAGAATTACATCGCCGTTTAATGCTCCTTACCTAACCATCCACTGATATAGGTAAATGTCATAGACATAATTTCAAAAAGGTACATCTCACTCTATAAAAATAGACGTACAGATATATCAATTTGAAATTAGTGCACAACAACGGATATTCAAAACCAAATATTTGCCGACCGGCAAACAGCCCGGGCGATTTCCTCAAATATCGCCAATTACAACGAATCCCGATATAATGAGGATGATCACTTAATTCCCAATAACTTACTCCTACTCATCATCTGTAAAACCATACAGATGTGAGAATCATACCTGGTAAAAACATACCCTGGAGCAAGTGTTTAATTGGGAAATCAGTTTTTTTTAACAGTACACAGTGAAATTGAAACATTAAAATGTTTCGATGGGGTATCCTGGTATTCCTAGTAATGCTTCTTCCATTATCCAGATTCACAACTGTAACCGTATAATTCTTTGCCACTTCTCCAAATCCCTTTTTATGTCTTTAGTTATTACCTTCTGTAGACCCCTTTAGGCCAAATGGTTTTCTTCCTTCCCTACCGTTCGGCACCAGCCTATGGTTTGGAAGAAGACTATCCAATAAGCATAATGGGTGTACTGCACCTAATCCCAGGTGCACTCGCAATGCGAGAGAATGTGAAGATAAAAGACAACCGAATAAACCTTATTTCTATTTCTCCTGAACCAGGATCCATCCCCGAATTGGAACAAGTTCCTTTCGAGTTCGTATATAACCATACGATGGAGTTTGCAATAAACTTGGGATCATCGTAATGATATGGAGTGTCCTGGAGAAATACAAAGGTGATTTAGGATTGGCGAAAAAATATTTGGTTTGGTCGTGAATAGCAGTCGCAATTTACTTTGCCCTCTTACTAATCCCTTTCTTTGTCTTAACTTAATACCTTCTGCACACCATCGTTATGCTAATTGGTTTTCTTCATTCCCTACCGTTCAACACCAGCCTAAGGTTTGGAAGAAGACTATCCAATTTGCGTAATAGGTGTACTAGCTCCTAAACCAAGGAGTACTCGTAATGAGAGAAGGTGAAAGGAAAAGACAACTGAATAGTCCTATTCGTTTTCTCCAGAACCGGAAACCATCCTCGAATTCCTTCGAGTTCGTATATAACCATACGATGGTTTTGTCCAATGGAAGTGGACGTTCGTAGTAATACGGGGTGTCCTGGAGAAAAGGGTAAAAGCAGGAGTGGCAATGAGGTTTGCATCTCTGACAATCCAAAAGCCAGTCTTATAAGAAGGTTCGGTTAACTTGGTCACTGAGTCATAGTCTAGGGTCAGGTCCATGGTCGCTGCCAAAGAGAGAGAGAAAAGAAACACTCAGCGTGCACTCTAACCTAGATCAGAATGGTTATCACTTTATCTAATCTAGAAACCTCCCACTGTAACCTCAAATTCTTCTCGAAACCTGAAAGAAGAATTAGTCGGGATCGCCTGAGAAGTAAACCAACTCATCAGTGGGAATCGGGATCCAACTATCATCGCATGATAACGTGACGGAATCCACTCACGTCACCACACTCCAGAAGGTATGTTCATGCCTGGCAAGTTTCAGTTTCTTTAGAATCTCCCGATGTGATTTTTTACCCCTCGGACCCAAGTGACATTGACAATGCCAACATATCAAAGAGTCCTAGTCAAGTTCTACCCGTCATTATCTTGATTGCGTTAAACCCAGCCGTACGAGTCCTTGACAATGCCAACATAACCGTAAGACTGTCCTAACCAATCCACTTATCCATGTGACAGAAAAGTATTACACAGCTACCGAACACTACGCCTCGGCAATGCATGACATACGTAGCACGAATACTAAGCAATACTAATCTGAAATGACGGAGGGCTACGGATGGTTTTTGGCGAAAAACCTTTAACGTAATGAACTTGATATCGTTGAAGGAACCGCATAACTTCTTATAAAAATATAGTGACGAAAACCTTTGCTAAAGAGGTCACTCCCGGTGAAGGGATCTCGGCTCTTTACCCGTAGAATGAGGTGCAGGATATTCCAACTGAATACCACGATGCAAAGCAAAAGGCAATCGGCTATAGTGAAGTTATTGCCCTGACGCAAACTTTTGTCCAAGGGGTCACTCCCGGTGAAGGGATCTCGGCCCTTGCCTCGTCGACTGAGGAGCAGGATATTCCAACTAAATACCACTGTGCAAAACAAAAGAGAACGCCCTTGCAACAACAGCTTTTTGAAAAATGTTCCAACAATATCAGAATAGGTTTGTTTAACTTGCATTGATCCGAATCAACGCACTCCCATCAATTGATCACACCACAAAGAACGAAAATAATGACGTACGTATATGCCATCCGCATTCGCCACTGGGTCCCGTCATCACCCATTAGGTTACTTAACTAACGACAGAGCGGGGACTGGACTAGCGCGGATGCAAAACATATACAACATCTACTAGTATATATATAATATATAATTTTCGCTCAAGGCGTGATAAAATGCAACATCACAGAAATGTAACCAGCATCACAGAACAATACAGATATCTGGGATCCCTGGGTTTCATAGAGCCGCTACTGAAACCCGACGTTCCCCTGGTCGTGTGGATAGCCTGTGCAATGGAATCCTAGACCCCTACGGGCGCGGCAAGTCACCCGCCAAAACCTGAAGCGAGGCAGCCCCCTTCAGCAACGTGAATGGACCACGCAGCACTTCACGGAATCCGGCAACTTGGGTACCCATCCTGGATCAACCTGTACCCCCTACGAGTGCGGCGAACAGCCCGCCAATTCTAGAGTAAAGCCCCCTCCGTCTCAATGCCATGAGATGCGGGCGTGTTGCCCTCTAGAACCCGGCTATCCGTGCACCCCTCCTTAGGGCAATCCTAGTACAGAAAGTAAAATATACATACAATGGGTACATCGACCGCAACCTGGTCGTGCCCCAAAAGAATAATACAAACAGGCAGTGACGGCTGTCCACATGTCGGACGCTCGCCCCGCAATATCAAATGTACATATAAAACAAAACTGTACTACCACTGCAACCAGGCTATCCCCACGACCGATCCGCAACAACACAGCACAACACAGAACATCAACGTGAATGTCACGTTCGCAAATCCGTCTAAAAGGGCTATAGCAGATAGACTGGATTTACCGATCGAGTGATATTCACGGTCGCAGATATAATGTAAATACTGTGAACTAATGTGTTTAAACTTTTCGATCGATCAAATTTATCGAAGTGGGCCCCAAGCATTACTGCAGCACTTAAAGAGAGTCTAGGCCCAAAAAGAATATTCCAAAAGCCCCATTTTCAACCCAGGAGCTCACTGCAAAAAATTTGGTCCAATGAATAGTAAAAATGGCCGCGGAACCGCGGCAAATACGTGGGTTTGGCCGCGGTCCCACGGTGAAACAGTGAGATCACGCGACCAATTTTTCACTGAATGCTTAGAATTCCCTGCACATGTCACTGCAATGTACTGAAAAAATTTTGGAGCCAAAAAAATTTCGACAGAAAACTGTGCAAATGAAAATGGGTTTTCGGAAAATCCGTTCGATCGAACTTGTAAACACGTTATAGTAAGCTAGACTAGGTTAATGGCGTGGCTCTGATACCATGTTGCGCCACGGCAGCGCCCCGGCCTACTACTCGAGGCCAAAATGCGGAATCAAAATTTTCTTAACTTTTAAACTGGCGCTACCGCGGAGAATAAAACCCGGATCGTGACCATTAACCTAATGCTAGCTAACAAGAGAAGGGAAAAGAGCTATACCAAGCGATCCGTGTCCTCCGGTCTTCGTCTCCACTCCGATCTCCCGCGGAATCTCTGTCCGTCACCTCCTCGTCGAAAAGGGCACCACGTAGCCGGATTCTTTTACGGGCTCCCACCTCTGGACCGAGGCAACTCGGGCGCGAAGTTGGCTAGGCGACGCGTCCAAGGGTACTGTAGGTTGTAGTGTAAAGGCTTGTCTCTTTGGGGTTTATGAAGTTGCCATGGATGTGGAGGTGTAGGAAGAAAATAAACTTTGGAAAATTGGAGCTATCATTTTCTTGCATGGAATGAGATGAGGAAATATGCTACCCATCAAAAAATAACCTCTCTCTCACTCTCATCCTTTTGTGGCCGGCCCGCCCTAGGAAATATGGTGGAGGAAAAACAAACGCAAGAAGGGAGGTGAGTGTAAGAAAAGTAGAAAGGTGACCATATCAAAAGGTTATGATAACAAGGTCAAATCCAGATCAAGATCAACTCTAATCACAAAGAAATGATGTATAAAGCATCTCATGATGAAAGAAGCCACAAATGCAAGAAACCCCCTCCACAATAAGTTATTTGCAAACTTGCAAATAACCCCCTCCATCGAAAAGTCCGGCCGTGAAGGAACAAAGGAAAACCGGCCGGAACGGAATGCAAACTGGCAACTTCAGAAAACTGATCCCGTAATAAATTACAGGAAAACCCCGCTACTGCAAATACATGCCCGCATTTGTATTCCCACTGAATATAAATGCAAAGAGACAAAATCTACACTATCTAATACTAGGATCCGGCTTAAACCAAAGCCGGCTAGTAAAAAACCGTCCGATCACGATCCGTGCAATACCGCACGTATCTGATCGAACCCTGCCATATCTCCATACGGCCTCTACAGCGTTTCGCCCGAAACTTGAGTAACTGAGTGTGGTGGACTCTAAAGACTCGTCAATACTATGGCTGTGGATTTAACCAATAGCACGTCAGAGGTATTAGCTATACGTGACGGGCTACCAGCTATTGACCAAAAGGGACGTCGATGAGCGAACTCATCCTGACACCCTACTGAGCCTGTCAGTGACAATATCCGTACAGTCCGGTCCGTTCGTCTATGAGTATCGCATGGCGGGCCTAGGGGGTTGGTAAAAGTCAGACCCCCAAAAGCGGTACAAGTCGTGTCGGAGTGTAGCCCAGAACACCCTGAGATACTACTGGAATACCTACAAGTAAATCTCCTGCCTCAGCCGAGGGCTTTGTGTAATGGCTCTCCTAGACACAGCGCGACCTCACTCCCAATACCGGGAGAGACGAACCCCTGCAGATCCGCTCACTGCCTCCATGTGGCTCGGGACTGTACCCAACTAAAACCTGTTTGCACGACTCCTTTGAGCCGTGGTAGGGTAGTAATCAAAGCACAGTGGGAACTCACACGAGACAAATGACGATCTCATGTCGATGAACTAACCTGTACATATGTCACCAAGGAACTGCTATCTGACGTCTGGTATAATCCCAACTAGCAGGTTCCCGGCGAGTCATGTCCGGTGTACTCATAACCCAATGAGCACCAGTATACATCTTAGGTGAACCAACTGACACCGATGGCTTGTGAGACCGGCCACCGCCCCTCGTCGGGGTCTCGACTGTATACACTAGTCTACTAATGGAGTATCGATGCCCAGTCTCAAAACTCCTACGACTAGGGACCTTTTAAGGATGTGCTTATAGACTCCAACTCTCACGTATATGATCGCCCTCATACTGTTGGTCTTTAAGCAAGAATCCTAGGGGTTCTATCAACATGTAATAGCGACACGTAAGGTCACCTAATGAAGTACACGATGATAAAGATAAACCAGATAGCATACTATCATCTTGAGTAAGACTGTCCTACTGGGACAGGTCCTCCCTCAATCATTGCAATCACGTGCCTGTGATCCAATAATTGACTCTGAGAGCACTATCTCCAACACTTGCTTGACTACCAGCAGTATGATGGCGATCATATACGTAGGAGCTGGGGTCTGTAAGAACATCCTTAATGTGTCCCTAGTCGTGGGAGTTTCGAGACAGGGCATCGATACTCCAGAGTAGACTAGTGTATACAGTCGAGACCCCGACGAGGAGCGGTGGCCGGTCTCACAAGCCACTGGTGTGTTTGATCACCTAAGATGTATACAGGTGCTCATTGGGTTATGAGTACACCGGACAGGACTCGCCGGGAACATGCTAGTTGGTATTATACATATCGTCAGATAGCAGTTCCCTGGTGACATGTGTACAGGTTAGTTCATCGACCTGAGATCGTCATTTGTCTCATATGAGTTCCCACTGTGCTTAGATTACTACCCTACCACGCTCAAAGGAGTTGTGCAAACAGGTTTTAGTTGGGTACAGTCCCGAGCCACAATGGAGGCAAGTGAGCAGATCGGCAGGGGATTCGTCTCTCCCGGTATTGGGGGCGAGATTGTGTTGTGTCTAGCAGAGCTATTACACAAAGCCCTCGGCCGAGGCAGGAGATTTACTGGTAGGTACTCCAGTAGTATCTTAGGGTGTTCTGGGCCACTCTCTGACACGACTTATACCGCTAATGAGGGTCTGACGTTTCCATCCCCCTAGGCAGATATGCGATACTTATAGACGAACGGACCGGACTGTATGTATATTGTCACTGTTAGGCTCAGTAGGGTTTATGGATGAGTTCGCTCATCAGCTTCCCTTCCAATCAATAGATAAGCAAACTGTTACGTACAGCTTGTACCTCTGACGTGTTAGTGGTTATACCCTGTGCCAGTGTGTTGATGAGTCATTAGAGTCCCCCACAGACACTTTCCCAAGTTCGGGCGAAACGTTGTAGAGGCCATATGGGTTTATGGCAGGGTTCGGAAAAAGCATGTGCGTTTTTGCACGTGTCGTTTTTCGGGCAGATAATACTGGTTGGCTTTGGTTTAACCCGGATCCGAGTATTATGCTGTGTAGATATAATATCTTTGTCTTAGATGCATTTGTATTCGGTCGTAATGCAAATGCGGGTATGTTTATACCATTACGGGGTTATCCTGAAATTCGTTTTAGGATCACTTTTGGAAGTTGCCAGTTTCCAGTTTTCTATCAGCCATATTTAACAGTCGGTTAAAATGCGGATTTATCTATTCTTGATGGGATGAGTCAGTGTTCTAGAGAGGGTGACAAGGCTTGTGAGTCATTAGGTCATTAATGGTGCATTTAATGACAAGGTGACTAGGTTAATTGTGATTGGTTTGCATTGATTGTGTTCATACTAGGTGTTGTATGACTCATTCTTTGTATTAATGTTATGATAAGCTTCATATCCTTGTGGTCACCCCCTCCTCTCTCCTACCTTCACACCTCTCTTGCTATATAGTGGCCGGCCTCCCCCTTAGTGAGGATCATGGTTGTTATTTGGAAGAAAGATATAAGTTTAGGTGCATAGAAATTAGATGTGATCGATCTCTCTTTTCCATTCGATCCAAAAGGCAACTTCATTAACCGTTCGTCCATAGCTTTGTACGTAACGAGACAAAGTGTTCTACTCATTCTCCACTTCATCTTGGTCATCTCTTTTAGCAAACTTGACGATCGAGTTGCCTCGGTTCAGAGGCGGGAGCCCATTTAAAGATCCGTCGACGTGGTGCCACCTGGACGACGAGACCGGAGATTCAGGAGATCGGAGCAACCACAACAAGCGTGGGATGATGGTTGAAGACCGAAGGACTCGGATCGTTCTGTATAACTCTTCTACCCACTTTGTAGTTTGTTAGTCTAGCATTAATGGCAGATCCGGGTTATAGTACGCGATAGCGCCAGTTGTAAAAAGTTTTTGTTCCGCATTTGGCGTCTGTTAGACGGCCGGGGCGCTACCGTGGACTTACAGTGGTATCAGAGCCTCACCCTTAAGCTATACTAACTTGTGCTAACACGTTTAAAAGATCGATCGAACGGAATTTCCGAAATCGCAATTTTATGCACACTGTGTTTCTGTTGTTTTTAAATGTTGTCCAAAAATTATTTTGCATACAGCAGAAAACAAAGCATGGTTTTTTAAGCATACGGATGAATATTGGGCACGTGGTCCCACAAGAGCACCGCGGATCCACGGTCAAACCTAGGGTTTGACCGCGGAACCGCGGCGCTTTAGTTGGAACAGTGCATCAATTTTTCACAGTGAGCTAAATTTAGGAAATTGTGGGTTTTGGAATAGTTCTTTTTGGCCCAGATTTTGTTACTGTACAGCAGATGTACGTGGGGCCCACTTCGGGAAATTTAGTCGATCGAAATTTTAAATTTGTTAGTATGCAGTACTTACTTTATATCTCCGACCGGGAATGTCATTCGTGTTAGTGTATATACCCTAGAGGCCATTACTGTATCATACTAGTATGTATATTACTTAATGGAAGCTTGGGATATTCACCTTGTATTGACAATCTTGCTCAAAATGGTAGTATGCTACTTGGTTTGTTTCTACTTTAATATGTGCATGTGTTTCTTTTAGCATATCGCTTATACAAATTAGTAGAGCCCTTAGGATCTTTACTTGATTACCAGCGTTGTGATGGCAGTCACACTCGTGGGGGCTGGGTAATCTATAAGCACATTCTTATGCAGGTCCCTAGTCGCAGGACTATCGAGACAGGGCATCGATACTCTAGAGTAGATTAGCGTATGCGCTTCTTATCCCAGCTCGGGAGACGGTCTGTCCCACAGCCGTCAGTACGTCGTACTTGAGATAGTATGCGGGTGCTCGTTAGGTTACGAGTACACTGGACAGGACTCGTCGGGAACTGATTGGTTGGAATTATACCTATCGTCAGTTATCAGCTCCCAGGTGATATGAGTACAGCTTAGTCCGTTGACTTGACGCTGTTACTTCGCCTCGAGTGTGTTCCCACTGTACTTTGATTACTATCCTACCACGGCTCAAAGGAGTCGTGCAAACAGGTAGTTTTTGGGTGCAATCCCAAAGCACTTGGAGGCAGTGACGGATAGACAGGATTCGTCTCTCCCGGTATTGGGCGTTAACATCACGCTGTGTCTAGGAGAGCCATTACACGAGTAGTCCCTGGCGAGGGCAAGCGAGATATACTGGTAGGTTTCCAGTGTTATCTCATGGTGTTCTGGGCTTCACTCCGACACGACTTGTACCGCTATTAGGGACTGATGTTTACCGCTCCATAGGCCGCCATGCGATGTATCAGACGAACAGACCGGACTGTATGGAGACTGTCACATTCAGGCTCAGTAGGAGTTCAGATGGGTTTCACCTCGTCAGTCTTCTTATCGGCATCTACCTGGGGGCCATTACGCACAGCTAGTGCCGCTTGCGGTCTGTGGTTAAACCCACTGCCAGCGTAGTGTCGATTCTTTAGAGTCCCACACAGAAAGCTATTCGCCTTCAGGCAAAAGAGTAGAGGTCGCATGGTTTTTGCGACAGGTCGCATGGTTTTGCGACAGGGTTCGGTCACATCCGTGCACTTGTGCACGTTTAGATTCCGGACAGTTAACACTAGCGGGCTTTGGTTTAAGCCAGATCCTAGTGTACGTTTTGGGATTGGTTTTATCTCGTATGTATTCGTGTTCCTCGGAACGCGGATGCGGGTGTGTATGCACAGTTGACAGAGAGACAGAGGCAGAGGATTCTCATTAGGGTTGTTGACTGTTAACTGTTGACTATTGACTTTTTGCTAAACCCTAATGAGAATATGAAACATAATTAGCAATAATATTAATTAAGTATTACAGTGACATGGTTGTTGAGGGGTTGACTTTGTTGACCTGTTGACTTTGTTGACCGGTTGACTAGGTTGGACTAGTTGACCATCATCATCACAATGGTTGTCATTTTCATACAAAGACTTTTGCTTGCTTGTTGTGGTTTGCAAAATGAGTGCATGGAAATGATATTGCCTTTGACATGATATGGACCATCACATAATAATTGATTAACATTATGGCTCATGATGCTTTTGGATTATGAGAGGGTGTATGACAAAAGAGAGGCTCATTCTTTCTTTGCCTTTCTCTCTCTTGGTTTTGAGCTCTCTCATTCTCTTGCCCTCACCCTCTTCCTCTTGCTCTCTCTCTTGTCTATGGTTCACTTGTCTCATGTGTTGAGAAGCAAGAACCATAGAAAAAATCCCATCACACTCTTCTCTACTCACTCTAGTTTACAAGGTTTAGCAAACCAAGTAAACTAGTTTCTTCAAAGTTCGAAGAAGAAGCCAAAGGTAGAAGCTTTCGGGTGGATCGATCTTCGGCGCGAGGAGACGACGGGGTGAAGCCGATCCGTACACCATCAAGAGATGAAGACGAAGGAGTTCAAGAAAGAAAGGTATAACCCCTAACCGAGTAGTTAACAACTCGTAGTTAGGTTGTTAGGTAGATAGTTTAACAAAGATCCGTTTTGAGTCCATGTTACCGCCTCTAGAAAATTGTTTTTCATCAAATTTCGCAAGCCCGTAAGTACCGGGAGAGGTAGCATGGACTTACAGTGGTATCAGAGCCTAGTTAAACACTACCTAACATGTTAGCATAGTAACTAGAAATTCGATCGGAGAAAAAGTCCCGAAATAAACCCGGAAATCAAACTTGCTGTCGATTTTTTAAGTTCTGTAAAAATAATAAATCATGCTTTAAAAATCGACTCAGGGTTTTTATAAGATACTGTAGAAAAACGATGCAGAGAACCCATCAAACCGCCGCGGAAACGCGGCAATAGTTTGCTATTGCCGCGGTTCCGCGGCCGTCTTAGCTCTTCTCTGGATCTTCTTTACTGCAGTATACTCAGCGGGGTATTGTGTGAATTTTGGTATATGTGTTTTCAGCCCAGATTTTCCAGAAAGAAAAATTTATTTTTGGGGCTTTAAAAACCGTATTTTGATCGAGTTTCTAAAGACTTAAGCTGACGGGTATTTATCTGTGATGTTATATTTGTATTGAACGTCTGCTAATCGCTATATGTCGATTGGTGGGGGTTATACAAATCTGTGATCTGTGATGATATTGGTATGTGTATATGAATTCATTGGATTGTCGCGGGTGAATAGCCGGGGGTTGTGAGACGAGAGTTTTCTTTTCTTTCAATTCATGTAAATTTGTAAATAGATGTAATAATTATTTGTATGACCGCACAACCGGGTCGGGGTTGTAGCCGTCATTGTATAATTTCTTTTTACTGTTTTTGCTCCTAGGACAGACCCATGGAGGGGGTGCACAAACTACCGGGTATCCTGAAGTGCCGAGTGGCCTACTCACGGAGTTGAGGGAGGTTGCTTCGCTTCGGCTACTTGGAGGGTAGTTTGCCGCACCCGTAGGGGTCTTGGGTGGGGTATTGGCTATTCACCGCGACCGTGTAATCTGCTTTTCGTTACAGGCTCGTATGAATTGCGGATTCTTAGTATATCCAATGTATTCATCTGTGATCTGAAATGGCTATCATTGCAATATATATCTATATATGATATTATTTAGGCGTTGCTTATGTTTTACAGCCGCGCTAGCCCAGCCCCCGCTCTGTCGTTAGTTAAGTAACCTAACGGGTAATGACGGGCCCCGTGGCGAATGCGAATGGCATAAGCGTACGTCATATTTTGGTTGTTTTCTGCAATGGTAGGATCAAATGATGGGACGCATTAAAAGAACTAATGCAAGAAAAATATGCATTAAAAGAACTAATGCAAAAAAATAAACCAAGTAAAAGTCGTTGGAACATTTTGAAAACCACTTTGTTCTTTTCAAAACCAAACTTTTAAATCGGAGCTTGAGCCACTCCTTTTAAAAGCTATCAAGGTTCCTTCGATTATATCAAGTTCACTACGTTCAAGGTTTCGCCAAAGCCATTCGTAGCCCTCCGTCGTTTCATATGAATATTCAACAGTATTCAAGCTGTGTTTGTTGGCCTTAGTCAACGCACAGTGTTTGGTAGCTGGTGGATATTCATATGTTGCATAGATAGATGCGTTGGTTTGGGACAGTCATATTATTTTGTTGGCCATAGTCAGGGGTATATACGGATGGGTTCAAATTAACCTGGAGAACGACGGGTAGAACTTAACACGTGACTTATGATTTGTTGGACTTAGTCAAGGTCATAAGAGCATGGGGAAAAAATCCACATCGGGAGTTTCAAAAGAACTGAAACTTGCTAGCGTTGCATACCATTTGGAGTGTGATGATTCTGGTGTAGGGTTCCTAGGCACACTCTAGAGGTCTCACAAGGTATCAACCATGCCAAATTCAAAATTTTCCGGTGCCGAGAAACCCTAATACGGATCGTTAACTAGAGAATAGGCGAAACTACAAGCTAGTAACAACTTTACTGCTAAGTGAAAGAGACTACAACCTTTGTAGATCTGGTCCTCCACCTCCATAGCTCCGCTGCGATCATCGGATCCCGGAATCTAGCGATGGTTTCGTCGAAGAAATGATCGGGCTAGGTCGTTGACTTCGATGCCGAAGATGATCTACGTCGAGGCAACTCAAGATCAAGCTCCAACTTCACCAAGTCATGAAACTTGTGAAGAAAACACCCTATACTACTTGGCAAGTGGTAGAGGATGAAGAAATAGGAAGTGGGTTCACTTTGGATTTGGATTTCTCACTTGGAATTATCACTTGACATTTTTCAAGAGAACTTTTCCTTTTCTTCACTTGAAGAAGAAGATGAAGAAGAAGAAAAAGAATGAATTATCAAAATAGAAAATCAAGTGATGAGTTATCATAATACAACCATGGATGAGGATAACTCATGTAGAGAATAAACTAGGGTTTACGTTGATGGTTAGGTTAAGGATAAAACAAAAATGGCAAGGACTTTCAAAGCTTCATGAAGCTTCATGAATAAAACAAGAAAGCCACCATTTTATTTTAACCAAAATGAATAAATAAATGAATAAATAAATTAAATATAAACCTTAACCATTAACCTAAACCATGGTTTAAAGCATACACACCCAAGTTTGCATGTATCATCAAACATGATACAATCTAGTGCACAAAACTATATCATATATACAATGTGCACATTCAAGTGAGAAAATAATCTTAAGTGAACCAATACTAGCTAATGTAAAGGAATATATCAAATATATAATTATACATTAAATCATTAAATCAACACTTGATTTAACGATCCGGTCATATCGCATATAACCGACTAATATCCAATGTATCGACTAATCAAATCAATCCTTGATTCGATAACTAGGTTATATCACATACAACCAATCGATACAATCATCGCGAGAATAAAATACGGTATCACATACACGCATTATTCTCGGTCCCGCACATATCTCATATGCGCTCCAATTTCATTTCGCTTGAGCCAGGTAACCTCTGTATAGGACTCTAAAGACTCGTCAATACGCCGGCAGCAGATGATGATCATATCAAGCACCCACAAGCCGCAAGCGGTCTGCTAAACATAACGGCCACCCGGGTATTGAGCGATCAGAAGATCGACGAGCAAGCCCGCTCACACTCCTGTGAATCCAACCAGTAACACTTACCGTACAGTCCGGTCTGTTCGTCTGATATGTCGCATATCTTGCCTTGGGGTGGTAAACATCAGACCCCAATAGCTCGATAAGTCGTGTCGATATGAGGTCTATAACTGTTCGAGAAATTACTGGTAACACTTACCAGTAAATCTCAGCAACCCTGGCCAGGGATTTCCGGTTATAGCCAATCGAACACAGCACAGCATCAACGCCCTATACCGGGAGAGACGAATCCCCTCCTATCGCTCATTGCTTCCATGTGATTCGGGACTGTACCCAAAAACCACCGTTTTGCACGCCCTCTTGGACGTGGTAAGGTGGAAATCAAAGCATAGTGGGAATCACACAAGACTCTATGACGATCTCGGCTCTACAGACTAACCTGTACCAGTGTCACCAGAGAACTGCCGTCTGACGTAAGATATAATACCATCTGGGAGTTCTCGGCGAGTCCGTCCAGTGTATCCAGTCTCCATTGAGCACCCGTATATCATCTCTGATGTCAAACACCAATGGATATGGGATCATCCATCGCCCATCTGTATGGGTCGAGAAGGTATACGCTAGTCTACACTGGTATATCAATGCCCTGTCTCGATACACCCACTACTAGGGACCTTGAAGGATGTACTTATGGACTACCATGTCCCCACTAGTATGATCCGCATCATAGTCCAAGTAGTCAAGTACACATCCTAAGGGCTTTACCAACATGTAATCAGAGAGACAATCGGTATACACGTTAAGGTAAAGAGTAACCAGATAGCATACTATAATGTCGAGCAAGAAAGTCCTCCCTATATATGTCCCAGCATCCACTACAATATACATCCTATGTACAGTAATGGCCTCTAGGGCATACATATAACTAACAATCTCCCACTTGCACTAGGGCCATCTGATAGCAGTGGTTGTAGTATCTCATACTCAACCATCCCATAAAAATCTCTCTCTGGGAAAAGGCCTTTGTGAGTGGATCCGCCATGTTGTCCTTTGAGTCTACTCTCCTAACCTCGATCACCCTGGAGATCAACCATCTCCATGATCAGGTGATACTGCCTTAGAACATGTCTGGATCACTGATGGGACGGACGTTCCTGGCATAAGCCACAACTCCATTGTCACACAATGGGAGGAACGACGTTCATCTCATGAACTAATATACACCCAGACTGCCTCTTTGGTAGCATCTTAAGTAGCGATGTATCCAGCCTTTATCGTCTAGTAAGCCACGGTATTTAGCTTGGAACTCTTCCAACATACCGTCCCTCCACAGAGGGTAAAGACAATGCCTGTGACTGACATTCAGTCGTCCTTATCACCCTGGAACACTTCCAGTGATTCTCTCCAGGATCAATTGATACTATCTCACTTCAACCAGTGAGATTCCTAACATCCATTTAGATCTATCTCGTAGATCCGAAACCTAGGATTTAGTAGGTATCACTTTGATCCTATGTGGAGAATCATTGTGATAAGCGGAGATTGATCGAGTGTAGCATAGGAAACTCCTTCCCTATCAAGAGTATGTCATCCACGTACTCTACGAGGATCGTCACCATACTCCCTACTACCTTTTAGTTTATACAAGGTTCATCTACCATTTTGATGATGTCAAACTCTTTGACTACTTCATCAAAACAGACGTTCCAACTCCGCGATGGCTGCTTTATCCTATAAAGCATCTTGTACACGTTTCCGCCTCTCCCACTGTCTACGAAGCGCTCTGGCTGTGTACTTACAGACGCTCTCTTCTAAAACATCATTTTAGAAAAGCAGTCATGACACCCAACCGTCAGATATCGTAGTTATGGTATGTAGCCATAGCAAGTAGGATCTGGAGGACTTAAGCATAGCCACTGGAAAAAGTTTTCATCATTATCCACGCCTGGTCGATGACGAAAACCTTTAACAAGTCTAGATTTGAAAGTCTCAACTTTTCCATCTACACCAAGTAATCTTCTCAAGATATACTTGCTCCTGATGGGGATTTAACCCTTCAGATATAGCAACCAAAGTCCATACTTTGTTGGTGTATAAGGATTCCATCTCGGATCGCTAAGCATCCAGCCATTCTCACAGAGTCCCACTCTTGATGGCCAGCTCGAAGCTAGTTGGGTCATCATCTCATGATGCAATCCTCGCTCCCACTGTCATAGAGAAACAGAAGTATCTCTCAGGTGGGTGAGAAAACCTACTAGATCGGCGGAGAGGCTGAGGTTCGTTGGTATCTACTGAATCCTTTGGTTCTACCAAATCATTTGCTGTAGTTTGTATAGCTGGAACCTTTCCAGTTGTACGTAACAGACCTTGCCTCGAGCTTTGCTTTTAGACATAGGCCGAACAACCCCAAATCTTAACTAGCTTAAGACATAGGCTCTTCCTATACCATATCTCATATGAAGTGGTAGGCTGTGATCTGATTCGAACCTAATTCAATAGGTATGCAGCTTCTCAAGTGCATAACCCCCAAAAGGAAACAGATAAATCAGTAGTACTCATCATAGAGCGCACCATATCGAATAGGGTGCAATTGCTCCTCCCCGATATACCATCATGCTATGGTGTATACGGAGGAGTAATGCTGAGAGAGAATCTCATTCTCCTTTAGAATAGTCCAGGAATTCCGTGCTCAAGTATTCTCCTCCCTGATCGCATCAAAGGACATAATACTTATACCCTCTTTGGTTCTCTACTTCTAACTTATATTCTGTGAATATCTCAAAAGGTTCGGACTTGTGTTTCAACAGGAACATATGTCTGAATCTTGAGAGACTATCAGAGAATGTAATGAAGTACAAAGAACCAGTCCTGACATGTGTAGACAGGGGAGCTTACATACATCAACATGTATCAATCCCAAGAGTTCACTAACTCTTTCTCTGTTTCCAATAAACAGAGCTATGGTCATCTAATCTTTGTGACATGACTGGCAAGTTTCACAAGATGTAAATTCAAACTGATTTAAATATGCATCTAAAATGTAACTTCAGCCAGTCGAGTCGTATTGATATGACCTAGTCTACAATGCCTCAAGAAGGATTCGTTCATTTCTGAACTCTTCCTCTTGTGTGTGTTCTGTATACTAGGAACTGTAGTTTGATTTAGAACGTCAATGCTTTTAGATAACGTGCCTGAACCGATCAACTCTTGATATAGGAAATGTTCAAAACATTATCCAACAATACAAAATTTTATCGTTTCTTTAGTAATAAAGTGATAGATATGATTTTGTATATCAGGTTCGGTATCTAATAGCATTTGTTCAGAATCAATGTATTCGTAATACGGGGTGACAGTGACCAACAGACTTGGCTGCAACACTTGCGCCGTTTTTTGCCTCATGAAAGTTATCACCCGTTCTCAGTTCTCTACCTATCTGTAGCCCTATGTAACAGATTACATATCTGGGATCCTAATCCGGTATCAAATACCCAGGATGCAGAGGATATTGAGAAACAGTTCTTTGTAATGAACACACCCAAAGAAGATGCATCATATGCATTTTCTTCGTTTGGGCGGCACGGGAAATCTGGTATTCCCCAATTTCCTGCTCTGTCTTATAACAATTATAAGTTGGAGCGGGACCAACGTTCCCCAGCTCATTATAACAAGCGGGTTCGGTCAATACATCCGTATTATTATCTTGATTAAGGCGTCATATGGTCGCTACCTGGAGAGAGAGAGAAGAAAACACTCAGCGTATGCTCTTGCAAGATCAGATTGGTTATTATTTTATCTAATCAGGATGGCTCCCACTGTTTTTATCAAATCTTCCTTCAAACCTTAAAAGGAAAGACTAGCCGGGATTAATTACACGCTACAAGTTCGCCAATCTTTCAGCCAGGCCAGCGTCGGTACTTTGAGGGAGGTCCCCCGTGCTTTCGCACGAACCTAATTACTGTAAACCTCGTTTTCCCAGAGGCGTAACCCCGTTGACACCTTTCTAGACACCTACTTGATCGGCTAATTGTAATGTGTAAAACTCTCCCAGGAGTAACTCTTACTCGCAGCGGGTATCGGGATCCAACTATCTCATAGAAGGTATGCAATCTCATTGCAAATTTCAACACTTGAAATTCCTGATAATATTTTGCCCCTAACCACCTATGACCTTGACAAAGGCCAACAAACCATAGGAAGCTAGTCAAGTTCAACCCGTCATTTCCTGATTGAACTAAACCCACCCGCACGACCCTTCACAAAGGCCAACAAGGTCGCACGACTACCCTAACCCAATCTGCATCATATGCATAAGCAGATAAGCACCAGTCAGCTACCGCACACTACGCCTTGACAAAGGCCAACAAACGCAGCACGAATACTAACTACTACTTATCTGAAATGACGGAGGGCTACGACAGGTTTTTCAGAAAACCTATTGCGTAATGAACTTGATATCGTTGTAGAATCAAATGATTTTAAAATGGAATGTTTTTGAGGATTTTCTAGTTTTTCTAAAGGAGTTACTCCCGGTGAAGGGATCGTCGGTCCTTTCCTCGTCGAATGAGGTGCAGGATATATCATATATATCACTGTGCAAAGCAGAAACTATAGAAGCAATCAAAAAGACAAACCAAGGGTTGTAGCATCTGCCAGTTATTGCTAAAGGAGTCACTCCCGGTGAAGGGATCTCGGTCTTTTCCTTATCGAATAAGGTGTAGGATATATCATATATACCGCTGTGCAAAGCAAGAACTGTAGCTACCTGTTTTATTTTTGAAATTCGATTCTACAACATCTTTAGGTTTCTTTTATTTCATTAATCACATTAATGAAGTCCCATCATTTAAGTCACCTAAACATCACAGATAAATACGACGTACACTTATGCTATCCGTGTTCGCCTCGATGTCTCCTCGTGCACCGTTAGGTTAGGTGACTAACGGCAGAGCGGGGCAGGGCTAGCGCGGGTGTAAAACATAAGTAATGTCTATATAATATATCATATATACTATATACAGTATCTATCACAGAACATATCACATGATCACATCACAGATAACGCAGCAGAAAATATCATATGAAATATTGGATATACTAGGATGTCCTTGTTTTTAATACGAGCCAGTATAAAACACGGATTCCACGGTCGCGATGAATAGCCAAACCCACACCCCTAGACCCCTACGAGAGCGGCAAGTAACCCTACCAATTCTAGAGTTAGGAGACCCGGACTCGACTCCTCGAGTTGGTCTCCCACTGGACTCCAGAACCCGGTTACTTGTGCCCTCCTCCTTGGGTCATCCTAGTGCGAAAAGTAAATAATATACAAACGGTGACAACTTCCGCAACCTGGAAATGCCCCAATAAAAGAATATTACATACAAGTTTTTTACATGAATGAAAATGAAAAACACTCATCTCACATAAAACCCCCTCGGCTATTCAAACACGACGATCCGATATAACATATCCAGCAACACATAACATCACATGTCATCAACGTAAGTAAACATGCGTATCCCAATTGTCGTTGACATATAGCAACGAAACCGGAGATATCACATATTACACTTACGGTCACAGAAAAGAAAGTGTAAAACTACAACAGCTGGAATCCGCAACCTTCATAGACATCGCATGCCTAATCAAATGAATTCCTTAGACATCGCATGCCTAACAATTATAAACCCCGCATTTCAGTCTCATTATCGAAAACACTTTTCAATATTAAGTCGGGTAATTCAACAAGATTCCCGACATTTTGATCGAATGCTCGTCGCAAACTTTATTAGGCGGCCGCACCCCCGATGCCGTAGACGAAGTGCACCAAGGCGGAACACCGCTGCCGCGAGCACCAGAACGGATGCTTTCGGCGATGGGGTTCTCCTACAGTCACTTGGTCGGGGCTAAGGGATGTAGCTGTCTAATAAGTTTATCCGGCGAGTATCCGAGTACGCTACGTGATTGCGACGGACTTTTGATCGCATCAAAATTCCGTGGCAACTGATCAAGTGAGACTAAAGTGCTATGCTTATAACATTCATATCAGTTATCTCATAACTACTTGTGGATTCCAATTATTGTATCACATTACGGATAAGATAGAAAATGTTAAACTTTCCGATCGAACAATCGAACACCCAAGTTTTCCCGAAGCAGATCAACACATGAAACAAGTTTAAAAACATCCAGTTCATGCTTCAATACCAACGGTCCAGATGTAGAAGGGTCAAGCCAACGCCTCACATGTGGCACGCCGTACTGCCCCAAACCCGAAGGTTCAAAAGGCAGTTCAAGACGGTCACATAATCGAGTTAAGGTTTGTTGTCTTCTAGAGGGACCATCGCGTTACTTGCACTACTTAGAACGTTATTAAACCACGGAAAGATCCAATACTTGGAAATTTCCCGACAGGGAAAAAGGTGGGTATTTACATCCGGTCGAACTTTTTAACATATTCAATAATTATCCGGAAAAACACATAGACAAAGTTTGATAATCTGATCGAGTTTACGAACTCCCAATGCAACCCAGAAAACTCAACTTTTGAGTTCAGATTAAAAATTCCCAGAAAAACCAGCACTGCAAAATAGGAATTACTGTGCAAAATTCAATGCAAGAGGAGACTAAATGGCCGCGGAACCGCCGCATTAGCCATGCTAATGTCGCGGTTCCGCCGCACTTTTATGGACTCAGGAGTACGGGCTTCTCAGTAATTCTTATAATCTCCTGCTGGTTTTTCTGCATATTTTTAATTCTCAAAAATCCCCGATTTCAAAAAATGTACAGAGAGCATTTTTGAGTTAGGGTTTCGGTTCGATCGGACTTCTAACTCCGCCGACGCATCGCCTAAGACTCTAGCTAGGCTCTGATACCACTGTAGGGTTCCTAGGCACACTCTAGAGGACTCACAAGGTATCAACCATGCCAAATTCAAAATTTTCCGGAGCCGAGAAATCCTAATACGGATCGTTAACTAGAGAATAGGCGAAACTACAAGCTAGTAAACAAGTTTACTGCTAAGTGAAAGAGACTACAACCTTTGTAGATCTGGTCCTCCACCTCCATAGCTCCCCGTTGATGTTCCTCCACTGCGATCATCGGATCCCGGACTCTAGCGATGGTTTCGTCGAAGAAATGATCGGGCTAGGTCGTTGACTTCGATGCCGAAGATGATCTACGTCGAGGCAACTCAAGATCAAGCTCCAACATCACCAAGTCAGAAACTTGTGAAGAAAACACCCTATACTACTTGGCAAGTTGTAGAGGATGAAATAATAGGAACTGGGTTCACTTTGGATTTGGATTTATCACTTGGAATTATCACTTGACATTTTTCAAAAGAGCTTTTCCTTTTCTTCACTTGAAGAAGAAGATGAAGAAGAAGAAAAAGAATGAATTATCAAAATAGAAAATCAAGTGATGAGTTATCATAATACAACCATGGGTGAGGATAACTCATGTAGAGAATAAACTAGGGTTTAGGTTGATGGTTAGGTTAAGGATAAAACAAAAATGGCAAAGACTTTCAAAGCTTCATGAAGCTTCATGAATAAAACAAGAAAGCCACCATTTTATTTTAACCAAAATGAATAAATAAATTAAATATAAACCTTAACCATTAACCTAAACCATGGTTTAAAGCATACACACCCAAGTTTGCATGTATCATCAAACATGATACAATCTAGTGCACAAAACTATATCATATATACAATGTGCACATTCAAGTGAGAAAATAATCTTAAGTGAACCAATACTAATTAATGTAAATTAATATATCAAATATATATTTAAACATTAAATCATTAAATCAACACTTGATTTAACAATCCGGTCATATCGCATATAACCGACTAATATCCAATGTATCGACTTATCGAATCAATCCTTGATTCGATAACTAGGTTATATCACATACAACCAATCGATACAATCATCGCGAGAATAAAATACGGTATCACATACACGCATTATTCTCGGTCCCGCACATATCTCATATGCGCTACTATTTCGTTTCGCTTGAGACAGGAAACCTCTGTGTAGGACTCTAAAGACTCGTCAATACGCTGGCAGCAGATGATGATCATATCAAGCACCCACAAGCCGCAAGCGGTCTGCTAAACATAACAGCCACCCGCGTATTGAGCGATCAGAAGATCGACGAGCAAGCCCGCTCACACTCCTGTGAATCCAACCAGTAACACTTACTGTACAGTCCGGTCTGTTCGTCTGATATGTCGCATATCTTGCCTAGGGGTGGTAAACGTCAGACCCCAAAAGCTCGATAAGTCATGTCGATATGAGGTCTATAACAGTTCGAGAAACTACTGGTAACACTTACCAGTAAATCTCAGCAACCCTGGCCAGGGATTTCCGGTTATAGCCAATCGAACACAGCACAACATCAACTCCCTATACCGGGAGAGACGAATCCCCTCCTATCGCTCATTGCCTCCATGTGATTCGGAACTGTACCCAAAAACCACCGTTTTGCATGCCCTCTTGGACGTGGTAAGATGGAAATCAAAGCACAGTGGGAATCACACAAGACACTATGACGATCTCGGGTCTACAGACTAACATGTACCAGTGTCACCAGAGAACTGCCATCTGACGTGAGGTATAATACCATCTGGGAGTTCTCGGCGAGTCCGTCCAGTGTACCCAGTCCCCACTGAGCACCCATATATCATCTCTGATATCAAACACCAATGGATATGGGATCATCCATCGCCCATCTGTATGGGTCGAGAAGGTATACGCTAGTCTACACTGGTATATCGATGCCCAATCTCGATACACCCACGACTAGGGACCTTGAAGGATGTACTTATGGACTACCATGTCCCCACTAGTACGATGCGCATCATAGTCCAGGTAGTCAAGTACACATCCTAAGGTCTTTACCAACATGTAATCAGAGAGACAATCAGTATACACGTTAAGGTAAAGAGTAACTAGATAGCATACTATCATGTCGAGCAAGAAAGTCCTCCCTATTTATGTCCCAGCATCCACTACAATATACATCCTATGTACAGTAATGGCCTCTAGGGCTTACATATAACTAACATCTGGTAGGATTCTTTCAGTTTTGTAACGCGATGATATTTGGATCCCGATCCTACTGTGAGTATATGCTACTCCTTGAGAAATTTTTCACTTAACGATCAATGCTATAAACCTAGTAGGTGTCTAGAAAGGTGTTAGCGGGGCTACGTCCCCAGGGAAAAGAGGTTCTTAAATTAAGGAACTTCACGAAAGCGTTGGAAAACCTCCCTCAAAGTACCGACACTAGCCTGGCTGAACGGTTAAGCAAGTATTGTACGGTAAGATTGATCCTGACTAATTCTTCCTTTTTGGTTTGAGGTAGGATTCGAGAGACAGTGGGAGCCATCCTGTTTAGACAAATTAAAAACCACTCTAAACTTGCAAGAGTATCATGCTGAGTGTTTTCTTCTCTCTCTCATAATTGCAGCGACCCAGTGACCACACCTAGGTTACATCTAGATAATAAAATGACCGAACCAGACTGTTATGATTGGCAAAGGTCTGTCCAGATGTCCATTACCCATGACAAGCTGGGACACCTCTTAACTAATCAAACCCCTGCCGTCTCAGGTCCAGTTTCCCCTGTCACGGATATTTACATCCGCAGGGCATCGGAAAAGGATTGTGCGAAAGCCAAGTGCCTCGTGTTAGCCTCAGTTGATGGTGCAAACCAGAGGCAGTACGAGAAGATGGACTCAGTTTCTATCTTCCTCCATAACAAAGATTTATATGGAGATCAATCTCGTATCGCAAGATATGAGACCTCGAACGAATTGCTTCAAGCGAGGTTGGCTGTCGGGTCATCTGTAGGGGACAACGTCCTTACAGAGACCAGCTATTTTGAGGTCACGGACCTGGAGACCACGTTGGAGAATGGGTCAAGTACTGACTTAATTCTACAGTCCCTGCCCTCTGCCTATACCCTGAAGGAAACCAGGGAAGAAGAAGGAAAAGGAAGGGAAAAAGTTTTGGGACTGGATGTAGTTAAAGAGGGACGTTCCTATTGTAACGGGTGTTGGAGAAAGTGCCCTCAGAGTCAATTATTGGATTACAGGCACGTGATTGCAATGATTGAGGGAGGACCTATCCTGGTAGGACAGTCTTACTCGAGATGATAGTATGCTATCTGGTTTATCTTTATCATCGTGTACTGCTTTAGGTGACCTGACATGTCGCTATTACACGTTGATAGAGCCCCTAGGATTCTTGCTTGACTACCAGCAGTATGATGGCGATCATATACGTGGGAGCTGGTAGTCTATAAGCACATCCTTAAAAGGTCCCTAGTCGTAGGAGTTTCGAGACAGGGCATCGATATTCCATTAGTAGACTAGTGTATACAGTCGAGACCCCGACGAGGGGCGGTGGCCGGTCTCACAAGCCACTGGTGTCAGTTGGTTCACCTAAGATGTATACAGGTGCTCATTGGGCTATGAGTACACCGGACAGGACTCGCCGGGAACCTGCTAGTTGGTCTTATACCAGACGTCAGATAGCAGTCCCCTGGTGACATGTGTACAGGTTAGTTCATCGACCTGAGGATCGTCATTTGTCTCGTGTGAGTTCCCACTGTGCTTTGATTACTACCCTACCACGGCTCAAAGGAGTCGTGCAAACAGGTTTTAGTTGGGTACAGTCCCGAGCCACATAGAGGCATTGAGCGGATCTGCAGGGGTTCGTCTCTCCCGGTATTGGGGGTGAGGTCGCGCTGTGTCTAGGAGAGCCATTACGCAAAGCCCTCGGCCGAGGCAGGAGATTTACTGGTAGGTATTCCAGTAGTATCTCAGGGCGTTCTGGGCTACACTCCGACACGACTTGTACCGCTTTTGGGGGTCTGACTTTTACCAACCCCCTAGGCCCGACATGCGATGCTCATAGACGAACGGACCGGACTGTACGGATATTGTCACTGACAGGCTCAGTAGGGTGTCAGGATGAGTTCGCTCATCGACGTCCCTTTTAGTCAATAGCTGGTGGCCCGTCACGTATTGGCTTATACCTCTGACGTGCTAGTGGTTAAATCCACAGCCATAGTATTGACGAGTCTTTAGAGTCCACCACACTTTCAGTTACTCAGCTTTCGGGCGAAACGCTGTAGAGGCCGTATGGAGATATGGCAGGGTCCGATCAGATACGTGCGGTATTGCACGGATCAGGATCGGACAGTTTTGTACTAGTAGCCGTATAGTTATATGGCAGGGTTCGATCTGATACATGCGGTATTGCACGGATCAGGATCGAACGGATATTACTAGCCGGCTTTGGCTTAAGCCGGTCCTAGTTTAGTACAGTGTAGATTTTGTCTCATTGCATTTGTATCCGGTCGGAATACAGATGCGGGTGTGTATGCACAGTATCGGGGTTGTCCTGTAATTTATTACGGGACCAGTTTTCTGGAGTTGCCAGTTTGCATTCCGTTCCGGCCGGTTTCCTTTGTTCTTTCCCGGCCGGACTTTTATGATGGAGGGGGTAATTTGCAGTTTTGCAAATTACTTTTGAGGAGGGGGTTTCTTGCATAAGTATTTATTATGATAACCTTTTTAGATACCATTCTTTTCATGCTTTATTGTGAAAAGATTGGATTTGAGGTTGATGTAAGTTTGATGATGATTATGTCTTGATGTGGTCACCACTTGTTTTACCCTACACTCACCTCCTTTCTTGCTTCATATTACCTCCTCCACCATTCTCATTGAGATGATAAGTTTTTCATGAGAGGAAAAAGAAAGAGAGAAGAAGAAGAAGAGAGCTTCATCTTGAGAGTTTCATTCATGATCTCATTTTCTTGCTAGAAAAATGCAAGCACCATTTTTCTATTCTTGATTCCTCCATCACCATGGCAACAAACCCCAAATGAGACAAGCATCTTCTACACTACATTCTACAGCATATCTTGAGCATGTCGAGTTGCCGGCTTCATGCTCGAGTTGCCTCGGTATTGAGGCGGGAGCCCGTAAAAGACGCAGGCATTGTGGTGCCCTTTCCGGCGAGGAGGCGACGATATGGAGACTACACTTTCCGCGGGAGATCGGGACGATGACGAGAAGACCGGAGGACTCGGATCACTCGGTATACTTCTCACCCTATCTCTTGATTGCTAGCATTAGGTTAATGGTAAACGATCCGGGTTTTCATTGTCCGTGGTAGCGCCGGTTTCCGAGTAAGGAAAATTTTTGATTCCGCATTTTGGCCTCGAGTACGAGGCCGGGGCGCTGCCGTGGCGCAACATGGTATCAGAGCCACGCCATTAACCTTACCTAGCTTGTTCTAATGTGTTTTGCTTATCCGATCGACCGAAATTCCAAAAACCCTCATTTTGTTCACATCAGTTTTTTGTTGAAATTTTTTGAAGTCTAAAAATTTTTCAGGTTGTAAATTATTGATGTACTGGAAATTCTAAGAACTCTGTAAAATTTCGATGAAGTGATTCCACAGTGGGAGCGCGGAACCGCCGCATAAACCCCCATTCCGCCGCCCTTCCGCCGCGCACTGTGGAGATCACTGCACTAATTTTTTTTCAAAGGCTTTCTGGACTTAAAATATGGGTTTTGGAATATTAAACTTGGGCCAATTATTTCTGTGAGTGCTACAGTTTTCTTTTGGGCCCACTTGTTAATTGTTTGATCAATCGGAAAATTTTAAACACATTACTTCACTGTATTTACATTATATCTGCGACCGTGAATGTCACTCGATCGGTAAATCCGGTCTAACTGCTATAGCCCGGTTAGACGGATTTGCGAACGTGACTTTCACGTTGATGTTCTATGTTTATGCTGTGATGTTGCGGATCGGTCGGTGGGGATAGCCTGGATGCAATGCTAGTACAGTGCTGTTGTATTATGTACATTTGATATTGCGGGGCGAGCGTCCGACATGTGGACTGCCGTCACTGCCTGTTTGTATTATTCTTTTGGGGCACGACCTGGTTGCGGTCGATGTACCCGTTGTATGTATATTTTACTTTCTGTAGTAGGATTGCCCCGCGGTGGGGTGCACGGATAGCCGGGTTCTGGAGGGCAACGGGCCCGCATCTCATGGCATTGGGACGGAGAGGGCTTCAGTCTGGAATTGGCGGGCTGTTCGACGCACTCGTAGGGGGTACAGGTTGACCCAGGAGGGGTGCCCAAGTTACCGGATTCCGTGAAGTGCTGGGTGGTCCATTCACGGTGCTGAAGGGGGCTCCCTCACTTCAGGTTTTGGCGGGTGACTTGCCGCGCCCGTAGGGGTCTAGGTTTTCATTGCACAGGCTATCCACACGACCAGGGGAACGTCGGGTTTCAGCAGCGGCTCTGTGAAACCCGGGGCTTTCAGATATCTGTATTGTTCTGTGATGCTGTACATTTCTGTGATGTTGCTTTTTATTCACGCCTTGAGCGAAATACTATATATTTGTATATATATTAGTAGATGTTGTATATGTTTTTCATCCGCGCTAGTCCAGTCCCCGCTCTGCCGTTAGTTAGCTAACCTAACGGGTGATGACGGGACCCAGTGGCGAATGCGGTTGGCATATACGTACGTCAGTATATTTTCGTTCTTTGTGGTGTGTTTAATTGATGGGACTGCATTGATTCGGATCAATGCAAGATAAACAAACCTAATCTGATGTTGTTGGAACACTTTTCAAAAGGCTGTTATTGCAAGGACGTTCACTTTTGTTTTGCATCGTGGTATTCAGTTGGAATATCCTGCTCCTCAGTCGACGAGGCAAGGGCCGAGATCCCTTCACAGGGAGTGACCCCTTGGACAGAAGTTTGCGTCAGGGCAATAACTTCACTATAGCCGATTACTTTTGCTTTGCATCGTGGTATTCAGTTGGAATATCCTGCACCTCATTCTACGGGGAAAGAGCCGAGATCCCTTCACCGGGAGTGACCTCTTTAGCAAAGTTTTCGTCACTATATTTTTATAAAAGGCTATGCAGTTCCTTCAACGATATCAAGTTCATTACGTTAAAGGTTTTTCGCCAAAAACCAGCCGTAGCCCTCCGTCATTTTCTACAGGTATTATTTGGTATTCGTGCTGCGTTTGTTGACCTAGTCAAGACGTAGTGTTCGGTAGCTGAGTGGTACTTGTTTGTTGCATAAGTGGGATTGGTTGAGACAGTCGTGCGGCCTTGTTGACCTAGTCAAGGGCACGTGCGGGTGGGTTTAATGCAATCCAGAATAATGACGGGTTGAACTTGACTGGCGGTTTATGGTTTGTTGACCTAGTCAAGGTCATAAACCGCTTGGGGTAAAAATCATATCGGGAGTTTCAAAAGAACTGAAACTTTCCAGGCTTGCGCATACCTTCTGGAGTGTGGTGACATGAGTGGATTCCGTCACGTTATCATGCGATGAGAGTTGGATCCCGATTCCCACTGATGAGTTGGTTTACTCCTCGGGTGACCCCGACTGATTCTTCTTTCAGGTTTGGAGGAGAATTTGAGGTACAGTGGGAGGTTTCCTGATTAGATAAAGTGACAACCATTCTGATCTAGGTTAGAGTGCACGCTGAGTGTTTCTTTTCTCTCTCTCTTTGGCAGCGACCATTGACCCGACCCTTGACTATGACTCAGTGACCAAGTTGACCGAACCTTCTTAACACTGGCTTTTGGATTGTCAGAGTTGCAGACCTCATTGCCACCCCTACTTTTACCCTTTTCTCCAGGACACCCCGTATTACTGTGAACGTCCACTTCCATTGGACAAAACCATCGTATGGTTAGATACGAACTCGAAGGACTTCGAGGATGGTTTCTGGTTCTGGAGAAAACGAATAGGATTATTCAGTTGTCTTTTCTTTTCACCTTCTCTCAGGTTGCGAGTACTCCTTGGTTTAGGAGATAGTACACCTATTACGCAAATTGGATAGTCTTCTTCCAAACCTTAGGCTGGTGCCGAACGGTGGGGAATGAAGAAAACCAATTAGCATAACGATGGTGTGCATAAGGTATTAAGTTAAGACAAAGCAAGGGATTAGTAGGAGGGCAAAGTAAATTGCGACTGATATTCACGACCAAACCAAGTATTTCTTCGCCAATCCTAAATCACCTTTGTATTTCTCCAGGACACTCCGTATCACTACGAAGATCCACAGTTTATTGGATACTCCATCGTATGGTTATATACGAACTCGAAAGGAACTTGTTCCAGTTCGGGGATGGATTCTGGTTCAGGAGAAATAGGAATAAAGTACATTCAGATGTCTTTTATCTTCACCTTCTCTCGCATTGCGAGTGTTCCTAGGATTAGGACAGTACACCCTTTATGCTTTTTGGATAGTCTTCTTCCAAACCATAGGCTGGTGCCGAACGGTAGGGAAGGAAGAAAACCATTTGGCCTAAGGGGTGTGCAGAAGGTAATGACTAAAGACAGATAAAGGGATTTGGAGAGGTGGCAAAGAATTATACGGTTATAGTTGTGAATCTGGATAATGGAAGAGGCATTACTAGGAATACCAGGATACCCCGACGAAACATTTCAATGTTTCAGTTTCACTGTGTACTGTTAATAGAAAACTGATTTCCCGATTAGACACCTACTCCAGGGTATGTATTTACCAGGTATGATTCTCACATCTGTATGGTTTTACAGATGATGAGTGGGAGTAAGTTATTGGGAATAGGGTAATCATCCTCATTATATCGGGATTCGTTGTAATCGGTGATATTTGAGGAGATCATCTGGGCTGTTTGCCGGTCGGCAAATATTTGGTTTTGAATATCCGCTGTTGTGCACCAATTTCAAATTGATATATCTGTACGTCTATTTTCATAGAGTGAGATATACCTTTTGATATTATGTCGATGACATTTACCTATATCAGTGGATGGTTAGGTAAGGAGCATTAAACAGCGGTGTAATTCTTCTTAACCATAAGTACAGTTTTCAACCTACGACACACAGTGAAAGAGTTGTTAGACTCAGCGGACTTATACAGAGTATTGTATGTTGTCCAGTGTCCATTAGGACAGAGGGGTTGGTCCTCATACTATATTCTGTTTACTTTTAACTTCTCTAGTTCTTAGACATGTGTTTCGTAGAAACACAGGGTCTAAGTTTTGAGGAGTTATAGGTATTTGAATAGAGTAGAGAACCAGGTATAGTAAGTATCGGGATTCTTCAAAGTGATCGAAGATGTAGATACTTGTGTATGGTATTCAGTTGATAGTAATGATAAAGAGAAATTGCCTCTCTTTCAGGTTACTCATAATTGGAAGCATTCCTAAGTTGAGTAACGCTGATCGGCCTCTTTCCATTTAGTTGACATGCACTGGTGACAGCTGCATGATTTGAATCTGGTTAAATTGAATCAGTGCCTCTGGTTCTATATTGGATATAGAAGAGTTCATATCTTAACGATGTTAAGGTACGGGGAGTTGTCCGGGTTATGCTTAAAACCAGACACTGGACAACTCTAGGCACGTTTCTGTAATGGCTGTTTGTGGGTTGACCCAGGCTATGACGAGGGTTGATTTTCTACCATCTGGATGAACAATAGCAATATTGTTCTAGACTCGCCACAGTTTTAATAAAAATGGATTTTTCAGAAAACAGTAGTGGGAGTATGGTAGAACTGGAAGTAATTCCAGAACCACAAACGATTACTGAAGATTTGATAAGGAACCTAAAGATTCAATCTGGTTTGACATTCCATTGGCCACTCCGCAGATACGGTGGGTAACTTCAGGCACCCGAGAGGTACTCCGGTAGCCTCAAGGACGGTGACAGGGAAGTTCTTGTTTACCCACACTTGCCATTGCTGATGTTCCAGGCTGCGAGACCCAGCAGGAGGATGAGTATAGCGTCGTTCTAAACTAGCTTTGGAAGTGCACGTCTATATGACTCTGCCAGAGGGTTGTCGTAGTCAGTGGGAGCAGCGGAAGCATTGGTGGACATCAGGCTTACGTCTATTTATAGACTAAAGCAGATGTAGCGGAGATAGATCATCTATTTCTGATGTGACAGTCATAGGTTTGACGTCATCAGAGAAGGGGATGGATCTGTTGAGAAGGTAGTAGGGTATGATGTCCTGGTATTTGGATGACATACACAGAATAGGAAAAGATACTCCTATACTACGATCGGTTATATTTTGGTTGTCACACAGTGGTCTCTCCACATGGGACTTGGACATAATATCTGACATACTGGTTACTAGATCTATGGTTTTAGATCTAGATTTGGGTGGTTTCCCAATCTGGGTACCTTGACAGCATTCTATGAGTATTTAGAATGGACGACTCCTGACACGGTAGTGTACCTGCAGTTGATGGAGTCACCCTCTCTAAAGGTGTCTTATAGACTAAAGGGGAGAGGGATACTCATAATTGGCAGATCACTTGCTTAGGCAATTGAGTCAATCATGAGATGTCAAGTACCACACCAGATGTTGTTCTTGCACTAGATGCAATAAGTTGATATTGATCCAATCCTGGAGAAACAGTCGGAAGCAGTTTTAGAACATAAGTTGATGTTCTAGGGATATGATAACGACAGCCTCATTTGGGAGACAGTTATCATTCCAGGCTTCCAAGGTGACATGGACGACAAGGAGGTTGTCAGAGTTATAGTTTTCCTTCTGACGAGGGGCAGTATTTTGGACAGGTGGTCCAAGGCAATACTGAGGGTGGCATGGCGCAGGATACTGATTAAGTTCAGTTAACGATACAGTCTAAGAAGTTTGGATTTGGAGTTCATTTATGAGCTAGGTCCCATCAGACATCCAGACAATCTAAGACAGGTATTGCTCATTTCGGGAGATGGCTTTCTCCGCGAACTTGAGATATAGAGAGACATAGAAAGAAACATCACAGTGGATCCACTCACTGAGGCTATTCCTCGAACGCAATAGTTTCACAAACGAACTTTGTGCGACTGACTAGTAGAGGAGTTGGGTGTTAGGTATCACACGGGCTGTGAGTATGCGACATCGCAATAATTAGCCTTGAGTGCAAGTGGGAGATTGTTGGAGAAAGTGCCCTCAGAGTCAATTATTGGATTACAGGCACGTGATTGCAATGATTGAGGGAGGACCTATCCCGGTAGGACAATCTTACTCGAGATGATAGTATGCTATCTGGTTTATCTTTATCATCGTGTACTGCTTTAGGTGACCTGACATGTCACTATTAAACGTTGATAGAGCCCCTAGGATTCTTGCTTGACTACCAGCAGTATGATGGCGATCATATACGTGGGAGCTGGTAGTCTATAAGCACATCCTTAAAAGGTCCCTAGTCGTAGGAGTTTCGAGACAGGGCATCGATATTCCATTAGTAGACTAGTGTATACAGTCGAGACCCCGACGAGGGGCGGTGGCCGGTCTCACAAGCCACTGGTGTCAGTTGGTTCACCTAAGATGTATACAGGTGCTCATTGGGTTATGAGTACACCGGACAGGACTCGCCGGGAACCTGCTAGTTGGTCTTATACCAGACGTCAGATAGCAGTCCCCTGGTGACATGTGTACAGGTTAGTTCATCGACCTGAGGATCGTCATTTGTCTCGTGTGAGTTCCCACTGTGCTTTGATTACTACCCTACCACGGCTCAAAGGAGTCGTGCAAACAGGTTTTAGTTGGGTACAGTCCCGAGCCACATAGAGGCATTGAGCGGATCTGCAGGGGTTCGTCTCTCCCGGTATTGGGGGTGAGGTCGCGCTGTGTCTAGGAGAGCCATTACGCAAAGCCCTCGGCCGAGGCAGGAGATTTACTGGTAGGTATTCCAGTAGTATCTCAGGGCGTTCTGGGCTACACTCCGACACGACTTGTACCGCTTTTGGGGGTCTGACTTTTACCAACCCCCTAGGCCCGACATGCGATGCTCATAGACGAACGGACCGGACTGTACGGATATTGTCACTGACAGGCTCAGTAGGGTGTCAGGATGAGTTCGCTCATCGACGTCCCTTTTAGTCAATAGCTGGTGGCCCGTCACGTATTGGCTTATACCTCTGACGTGCTAGTGGTTAAATCCACAGCCATAGTATTGACGAGTCTTTAGAGTCCACCACACTTTCAGTTACTCAGCTTTCGGGCGAAACGCTGTAGAGGCCGTATGGAGATATGGCAGGGTCCGATCAGATACGTGCGGTATTGCACGGATCAGGATCGGACAGTTTTGTACTAGTAGCCGTATAGTTATATGGCAGGGTTCGATCTGATACGTGCGGTATTGCACGGATCAGGATCGAACGGATATTACTAGCCGGCTTTGGCTTAAGCCGGTCCTAGTTTAGTACAGTGTAGATTTTGTCTCATTGCATTTGTATCCGGTCGGAATACAGATGCGGGTGTGTATGCACAGTATCGGGGTTGTCCTGTAATTTATTACGGGACCAGTTTTCTGGAGTTGCCAGTTTGCATTCCGTTCCGGCCGGTTTCCTTTGTTCTTTCCCGGCCGGACTTTTATGATGGAGGGGGTAATTTGCAGTTTTGCAAATTACTTTTGAGGAGGGGGTTTCTTGCATAAGTATTTATTATGATAACCTTTTTAGATACCATTCTTTTCATGCTTTATTGTGAAAAGATTGGATTTGAGGTTGATGTAAGTTTGATGATGATTATGTCTTGATGTGGTCACCACTTGCTTTACCCTACACTCACCTCCCTTCTTGCTTCATATTACCTCCTCCACCATTCTCATTGAGATGATAAGTTTTTCATGAGAGGAAAAAGAAAGAGAGAAGAAGAAGAAGAGAGCTTCATCTTGAGAGTTTTATTCATGATCTCATTTTCTTGCTAGAAAAATGCAAGCACCATTTTTCTATTCTTGATTCCTCCATCACCATGGCAACAAACCCCAAATGAGACAAGCATCTTCTACACTACATTCTACAGCATATCTTGTGCATGTCGAGTTGCCGGCTTCATGCTCGATTTGCCTCGGTATTGAGGCGGGAGCCCGTAAAAGACGCAGGCATTGTGGTGCCCTTTCCGGCGAGGAGGCGACGATATGGAGACTACACTTTCCGCGGGAGATCGGGACGATGACGAGAAGACCAGAGGACTCGGATCACTCGGTATACTTCTCACCCTATCTCTTGATTGCTAGCATTAGGTTAATGGTAAACGATCCGGGTTTTCATTGTCCGTGGTAGCGCCGGTTTCCGAGTAAGGAAAATTTTTGATTCCGCATTTTGGCCTCGAGTACGAGGCCGGGGCGCTGCCGTGGCGCAACAACGGGAATGAACATTAGCAGAAGGATTGCAGGGCTAGCAAAGGCAGTAGCCAGAATTCGAAGCATGTTGTGGCTTCGGCTTCGGGTTTGTTAGTGATAGAGAACTGTATGTCAGTTAACCCTACTTCCTGGGTATCCGATACCGGATCAGGATCTCACATCTGTAATTCGTTACAGGCTTTGAGAAACCGTAGGGTTATCAGGAAAGGTGATATGACTCTCAGGGTTGCTAACGGAATGAGCATGGATGCTGTATCCGTAGGGGAATATCACCTTGGACTGACAACTGGGCAGATATTGATTCTGCGTGACTGTTTGTATGTACCAGGTGCGACTTGTAATGTCATATCTGTATCCTTACTTTCTAGGGAAGGATATGATTTTACCTTTGTAAGCGATGTAGTAAACATCCACCTAAATCAAGTTCTGATTGGGTCAGGTACATTAAATAACGGTATATACATATTGAATCAAGCTCAGATATTCAGTGTCCAGAATACAATTAAAAGAAAGTCTCCGGAATTAAATCAGGCTTTCTTATGGTATTGTAGACTGGGTCACATCAATGAGAGAAGATTGACTAAGTTACATAAAGAAGGATACTTGGATCCGTTCGAGTACCAGTCTTATGCCACTTGTGAATCTTGTCTCATGGGAAAGATGACAAAGACTCTGTTCACTGGACACGGAGTAAGAGCGAGCGAGCTCTTAGGACTCATACACAGTGACGTGTGTGGTCCAATGTCTACACATGCACGAAGTGGTTATTCATACTTCATTACTTTCACAGATGATTTCTCTAGGCATGGACATGTCTTCTTAATGAAGCAAAAATCCGAGGCCTTTGAGAAATTTCGGGAATACAAGAATGAAGTTGAAAAACAAACAGGCAAAAGTATCAAGACACTGAGATCTGATCGAGGTGGAGAATACTTAAGTGCCGAGTTTCTGGGCTCCTTAAAAGAGAATGGAATTCTCTCTTAGCTTACTCCTCCATACACACCATAACACAACGGTGTATCGGAAAGGAGGAATCGAGCCCTATTGAATATGGTTCGTTCCATGATGAGTAAGGCTGAGTTACCGCGATCTTTCTGGAGTTATGCACTAGAAACAACTGCATATCTCTTGAACCATATTCCTACTAAGACAGTGCCTACCACACCTTATCAGATGTGGAGAGGGAAGAAACCTTGTCTTAAACACTTTAAGACATAGGGATGTCCAGCTTTTATGAAAAAGCAGCATGCGGACAAGCTCGAGGCACGCTCAGTACAGTGTAAGTTTGTGGGATACCCAAGGAACTCCAAGGGGTATCTTTTCTATTACGCAGAGGAACAACAGGTTTTTGTTTCTCGTCATGCCCGCTTCTTGGAAACTGAGTTTTTGGAAACCCAGATAAGTGGGAGCGCAATAGAACTGGAAGAAATTCCAGAACCACAAACTATTACTGAAACCTTAGTAGAACCAGAAGCTTCAGGAGAACCGGACATTCCTACGCCGCTCCGCAGGAGTAGTAGGCTGTCTCATCCGCCCGAGAGATACTACAGTTTTCTCATAGACGGGGATAGAGAGGATTGCACCATGGATTATGGTGAGCCTACTAGCTTCCATCAAGCCATTCAGAGCGGTGACTCGGTAAAATGGCTGGATGCAATGCGGACCGAGATGGAGTCCATGTACATCAACAAAGTTTGGACTTTGGACTTTGCTCCAGAAGGGGTAAAACCCGTAGGCTGCAAATGGATCGTCAGAAAGAAGATTGGTGTAGATGGGCAGGTTCAAACCTATAAAGCTAGGCTTGTTGCAAAGGGTTTTCGTCAAAGACCTGGTTTGGACTATGACGAGACCTTTTCTCCGGTAGCCATGCTCAAATCCATTCGGATCTTTCTTTCCATTGCTGACTTCCACGATTATGAAATCTGGCAGATGGACGTAAAGACGGCTTTTCTAAATGGAAATTTGGAAGAGTGCGTCTATATGGATCAGCCAGAGGGATTCATTCAGAGTGGGAGCAGCGGTAAAGTGTGCAAGTTGCTCAAGTCCATCTATGGACTCAAGGAGGCATCGCGGAGTTGGAACATCTGCTTTGATGATACCGTCAAAGAATTCGACTTTGTCAAAAACCCAGATGAACCATGCATTTACAGTAAGATTGTAGGGAGAAATGTCGTATTCCTCGTCTTGTACGTCGATGACATTCTCCTAATAGGAAATGATATTCCTATGCTACAGTCAGTCAAAGGATTCTTGTCGCAGAGGTTCTCCATGAAGGACCTGGGCGATGCCAACTACATTCTGGGGATCCAGATCTATCGTGATAGATCTAAGAGGATGTTGGGACTTTCACAGTCAAGGTACATCGACACCATACTGAAACGATTCAGTATGGAAGATTCCAAGCGCGGTAATCTACCGGCTTGTCACGGAATCACCCTCTCCAAAGAGATGTCTCCCAAGACTGATTTGGAAAGGGCTCGCATGTCATCAATACCCTACGCATCTGCGGTAGGCTCTATTATGTATGCGATGTTTTGTACCAGACCAAATGTAGCATACGCATTGAGCGTTGTAAGCCGGTATCAGTCGAACCCAGGGGAGAAACACTGGATAGCAGTAAAGAACATTCTCAAGTACCTGAGAAGGACTAAGGAGATGTTCTTGGTGTATGGAGGAAAAGACCTCCAGATTGAGGCCTTTGCTGACTCCAGCTTCCAGAGTGACAAGGATGACTCCAAGTCCATGTCGGGTTATCTCTTTACCCTCAATGGAGGGGCAGTTTGCTGGAAGAGTTCCAAGCAGGAAACCGTTGCTGACTCAACTATGGAAGCGGAGTACATAGCTGCTTGTGATGCCGCAAAGGAAGCTGTCTGGATGAAGAGGTTCCTCATGGAACTTCAGGTGGTTCCTACTAGTGTTGATCCAATACCGCTGTATTATGACAACAACGGCGCTATAGCTTTAGCGAAGGAACCCAGATCCCATCAGAAGTCCAGGCATATTTTGAGGCGGTATCACCTGATCAGGGAGATCGTTGATCGCTGGGAGATCGAGGTGAAGAGAGTAAATACGGAAGATAACACTGTTGATCCACTTACAAAGGCCTTACCCCAGACTCAGTTCGAGCGGCTGATCGAGATGATAGGTCTTCGATACGCCAGTACATGGCCTTAGTGCAAGTGGGAGATTGTTAGTGTATATGCCCTAAAGGCCATTACTGTATCATACTAGTATGTATATTACTTAATGGAAGCTTGGGATATTCACCTTGTATTGACAATCTTGCTCAAAATGGTAGTATGCTACTTGGTTTGTTTCTACTTTAATATGTGCATGTGTTTCTTTTAGCATATCGCTTATACATATTAGTAGAGCCCTTAGGATCTTTGCTTGATTACCAGCGTTGTGATGGCAGTCACACTCGTGGGGGGCTGGGTAATCTTTAAGCACATGCTTATGCAGGTCCCTAGTCGCAGGACTATCGAGACAGGGCATCGATACTCCAGAGTAGACTAGCGTATGCGCTTCTTATCCCAGCTCGGGAGACGGTCTGTCCCACAGCCGTCAGTACGTCGTACTTGAGATAGTATGCGGGTGCTCGTTAGGTTATGAGTACACTGGACAGGACTCGTCGGGAACTGATTGGTTGGAATTATACCTATAGTCAATTATCAGTTCCCAGGTGACATGAGTACAGCTTAATCCGTTGACTTGACACTGTCACTTCGCCTCGAGTGTGTTCCCACTGTACTTTGATTACTACCCTACTACGGCTCAAAGGAGTCGTGCAAACAGGTAGTTTTTGGGTGCAGTCCCAAAGCACTTGGAAGCAGTGACGGTTAGACAGGATTCGTCTCTCCCGGTATTGGGGGTTGACATCGCGCTGTGTCTTGGAGAGCCATTACACGAGTAGTCCCTGGCCAGGACAAGCGAGATATACTGGTAGGTTTCCAGTGTTATCTCAGGGTGTTCTGGGCTTCACTCTGACACGACTTGTACCGCTATTAGAGGACTGACGTTTACCGCCCCCTAGGCCCGCCATGCGATGTATCAGACGAACAGACCGGACTGTACGGAGACTGTCACATTCAGGGTCAGTAGGAGTTCAGATAGGTTTCACCTCGTCAGTCTTCTTGTCAGCATCTACCTGGGGGCCGTTACGCACAGCTAGTGCCGCTTGCGGTCTGTGGTTAAATCCACTGCCAGCGTAGTGTCGAGTCTTTAGAGTCCCACACAGAAAGCTATTCGAATTCAGGCAAAAGAGTAGAGGTCGCATGGTTTTTGCGACAGGTCGCATGGTTTTGCGACAGGGTTCGGTCACATCCGTGCACTTGTGCACGTTTAGTTTCCGGACAGTTAACACTAGCGGGCTTTGGTTTAAGCCAGATTCTAGTGTACGTTTTGGGATTGGTTTTATCTCGTATGTATTCATGTTCCTTGTAACGCGGATGCGGGTGTGTATGCACAGTTGACAGAGAGACAGAGGCAGAGGATTCTCATTAGGGTTGTTGACTGTTGACTGTTGACTATTGACTTTTTGCTAAACCCTAATGAGAATATGAAACATAATTAGCAATAATATTAATTAAGTATTATAGTGACATGGTTGTTGAGGGGTTGACTTTGTTGACTTGTTGACTTTGTTGATCGGTTGACTAGGTCGGACTAGTTTACCATCATCATCACAATAGTTGTCATTTTCATGCAAAGACTTTTGCTTGCTTGTTGTGGTTTGCAAAATGAGTGCATGGAAATGATATTGCCTTTGACATGATATGAACCATCACATAATACTTGATTAACATTATGGCTCATGATGCTTTTGGATTATGAGAGGGTGTATGACAAAAGAGAGACTCATTCTTTCTTTGCCTTTCTCTCTCTTGGTTTTGAGCTCTCTCATTCTCTTGCTCTCACCCTCTTCCTCTTGCTCTCTCTCTCGTCTATGGTTCACTTGTCTCATGTGTTGAGAAGTAAGAACCATAGAAACAATCCCATCACACTCTTCTCTACTCACTCTAGTTCACAAGGTTTAGCAAACCAAGTGAACTAGTTTCTTCAAAGTTCGAAGAAGAAGCCAAAGGTAGAAGCTTTCGGGTGGATCGATCTTCGGCGCAAGGAGACGACGGGGTGAAGCCGATCCGTACACCATCAAGAGATGAAGACGAAGGAGTTCAAGAAAGAAATGTATAACCCCCTAACCGAGTAGTTAACAACTCGTAGTTAGGTTGTTAGGTAGATAGTTTAACAATGATCCGTTTTGAGTCCATGTTACCGCCTCTAGAAAATTATTTTTCATCAAATTCCGCAAGCCCGTAAGTACCGGGAGAGGTAGCATGGACTTACAATTCGATCGGTAAACCGCGTCTAATTGCTATAGTTCTTTTAGACGGGTTTGCGAACGTGGCATTCGCATTGATGTTCTGTGTTGTGCTGTGATGTTGCGGATTTGTCGTGGTGGATAGCAGGGTGCAATGATAGAGCAGTTTGGATTTATTTGAATATTTGATATTGCGGGGCGAGCGTCCAACATGTGGATTGCCGTCACTGCCTGTTGTATAATATTCTTTTGGGGCACGACCGGGTAGAGGTCGATCTACCCGTTGTACATATTTTTATTTATGTACTAGGTTTATCCCGCGAAGGAGTGCACAGATAGCCGGGTTCTGGAAGGCAACGGGTCCGTATCTCATGGCTTTGAGAGGCAAAGGGACCTCACTCTAGAATTGGCAGACTATTCGCCGCACTCGTAGGGGTACAGGTTGACCCAAGGAGGGGTGCTCAATTTACCGGATTCCGTGAAGTGCCGGGTGTTCCATTCACTATGCTGTGGGGGACTACCTCGCTTCAGGTTTTGGTGGGTAACTTGCCGCATTCGTAGGGGTCTAGCTTTCATTGCACAGGCTATCCACATGACCAGGGGAACGTCGGGTTTCAGCAGCGGCTCTGTGAAACTCGGGGATCCCAGATTATCTGTATTATTCTGTGATGCTTATTACTTTTCTGTAATGTTGCATATTATCACGCCTGGAGCGATTATTATATATTGGTATATATACTATTAGATGTTGTATATATTTTACACCTGCGCTAGTCTAGCCCCCACTCTGTCGTTAGTTAAGTAACCTAACGGGTGATGACGGGACCCAGTGACGAATGCGGATGGCATATAAGTACATTTTATTTTCGTTCTTTTTTGGTGTGATTGATTGATGGGACTGCATTGATTCTTATCAATGCAAAGATAAAACAAACCTATATTTGATGTTGTTGGAACAAATTTTAAAAGGTGTTATTACAAATATATTTCCTTTTGTTTTGCATAGCGGTATTCAGTTGGAATATCCTGCACCTCATTCGATGAGGCAAGGGCCGAGATCCCTTCACCGGGAGTGACCCCTTGGGCAGAACTTTACGTCAGGGTAATAACTTCAATATAGTCGATTACAAGTTGCTTTGCATCGCGGTATTCAGTTGGAATATCCTGCACCTCATTCTATGAGGAAAGAGCCGAGATCCCTTCACCGGGAGAGACCTCTTTAGCAAAAAGTTTTTCATCACTATATTTTTATAAAAAGCTATCATGTTCCTTCAACGAGATCTAGTTCATTACGTTGATGGTTTTTAACCAAAAACCAGTCGTAGCCCTCCGTCATTTCTGTAAGTGCACGGCGGCGCCCCGGCCGTCAATCCGACGCCGGAATGCGGAAGCGGTGAATAACTTAAATTTTTGCGGACTTAGCAAACCGGCACCACCGCGCACTATAACCCGGATCGAACCATTAACTAGTCTAAGCTACCTAGAAGATGGGTTAGAGATATACCGACGATCCAAGTCCTCCGGTCTTCTCGTCATGGTCCCGATCTCCTGCGGAATGTTCCGTCTCCTCCTCGTCGCCGGAAGTGCACCACGTTGCCTACATCGTTTACGGGCTCCCACCTCGATGCCGAGGCAACTCGGGCACGAAGCCGGCTACTCGACGTGCCCAAGATTCGCTGTAGAATGTGTAGTAGAACTTGTGTCTCTTTTTGGGGTAGTGGAGGTTGCCATTGGTGAAGGAAAAGAGAGCTTGGAGAGAGGTGAGAAAAATGGAGCATACTCAAGAAGGAATGTATCATATTTTTCTCCACACATCCTTATGAAAAATGAATCCCATTCCCTCTCTTGGAATGGCCGGCCCACACCCCCCCTTGTGTGATTGGAGAGAGAAAGAGAGAGCAAGGTCAAGGGGGTGGGTGGAAGCAATGATGCAAGAGGGCATCAAGAAAGAATATGATCACAAGCAAAAACCACACACAACCACAACCATCATCAACAACCATGATGCTAACAAAGTCAAGCCATCATGAAGTATGAAGTCAAGCAAGTCAAAGGAGGGTGCTATCATGATACAACAAAATGCAAAGACCCCCTTCCACAAATGCCTATTTGCAACAATGCAAATAAGCCCTCCTCCACCAATCTTCGGCCAATGAACGGAACAATGGAAATTGGCCGAAACGGAAAGCAAACTGGCAACTCCAGAAAACTGGTCCCGTAATAAATTACGGGAAAACCCCGATACTGTGCATACACACCCGCATCTGTATTTCGACCGAAATACAAATGCAATGAGACAAAGTCTACACTGTACTATACTAGGTCCGGCTTATACCAAAACCGGCTAGTAATATCTGTTCGATCCTGATCCGTGCAATACCGCACGTATCTGATCAAACCCTGCCATATAACCATACGGCCTATAGTACAAACTGTCCGATCCTGATCCGTGCAATACCGTACGTATCTGATCGGACCTTGCCATATCTCCATACGGCCTCTACAACCTTTCGCCCGAAAGCTGAGTAACTGAAATGTGGGGGACTCTAAAGACTCGTCAACACCTTGGTTGTGGATTTAACCACTAGCACGTCAGAGGTATAAGCCAATACGTGACGGGCTACCAGGTACTGACTAAAAGGGACGTCTGTGAGCGAACTTAGCCCGACAACCCTACTGAGCCTGTCAGTGACAATATCCGTGCAGTCCGGTCCGTTCGTCTATGAGCATCGCATGGCGGGCCTAGTGGGTTGGTAAAAGTCAGACCCCCAAAAGCGGTACAAGTCGTGTCGGAGTGTAGCCCAGAACACCCTGAGATACTACTGGAATACCTACCAGTAAATCTCCTTGCCTTGGCCAAGGACTTTGTGTAATGGCTCTCCTAGACACAGCACGACCTCACCCCCAATACCGGGAGAGACGAACCCCTGAAGATACGCTCACTGCCTCCATGTGGCTCGGGACTGTACCCAACTAAAACCTGTTTGCACGACTCCTTTGAGCCGTGGTAGGGTAGTAATCAAAGTACAGTGGGAACTCACACGAGACAAATGACGATCCCCAGGTCGATGAACTAACCTGCACACATGTCACCAGGGAACTGCCATCTGACGTCTGGTATATGACCAACTAGCATGTTCCCGGCGAGTCCTGTCCGGTGTACTCATAACCCAATGAGCACCTGTATACATCTTAGGTGATCCAACTGACACCAGTGGCTTGTGAGACCGGCCACCGCCCCTCGTCGGGGTCTCGACTGTATACACTAGTCTACTAATAGAGTATCGATGCCCGGTCTCGAAACTCCCACGACTAGGGACCTTTTAAGGATATGCTTGTAGACCCCCAGCTCCCACTTATATGATCGCCCTCATACTGCTGGTGGTCAAGCATGAATCCTAGGGGCTCTATCAACGTGTAATAGCGACGTGTCAGGTCACCTAAAGCAGTACACGATGATAAAGGTAAACCAGATAGCATACTATCATCTCGAGTAAGACTGTCCTACCGGGATAGGTCCTCCCTCAATCATTACAATCACGTACCTGTGACCTAATAATTGACTCTGAGGGCACTATCTCCAACAATCTCCCACTTGCACTCAAGGCTAATTATTGCGACGTCGCATACTCACAGCCCGTGTGATACCGAACATCCAACTCCTCTACTAGTCAGTCTCACAAAGCTCGTTTGCGGAACTATTGCGTTCGAGGAATAGACTCAGTGAGTGGATCCGCTTAGTTGTTTCTTTCTATGTCTCTCTATATCTCAAGTTCGCGGAGAAACCCATCTCCCGAAATGAGCAATACCTGTCTTAGAATGTGTCTGGATGTCTGATGGGACATAGCTCATAAATGAACTCCAAATCCAAACTTCTTAGACTGTATCGTCAACTGAACTTAATCAGTATCCTGCGCCATGCCTCCCTCAGTATTGCCTTGGACCAACTGTCCAAAATACTGCCCCTCATCAGAAGGAAAAACTATAACTCTGACAACCTCCCTGTCGTCCAGGTCACCTTGGAAGCCTGGAATGATAACTGTCTCCCGAAAGAGGCTATCGTTATCATATCCCTAGAACATCCACTTATGTTCTAAAACTGCTTCCGACTGTTTCTCCAGGATTGGATTAATGTCAACTTATTGCATCTAGTGCAAGAACAACATCTGGTGTGGTACTTGACATCTCACGATTGACTCAATTGCCTGAGCAAATGATCTGCCAATCATGCCCGTCCCTCTCCCCTTTAGTCTGCAAGACACCTTTGGAGAGGGTGACTCCATTACCTGCAGGTACACTACCGTGCCAGGAGTCGTCCATCCTAAATACTCTTAGAATGCTGTCAAGTACCCTGATTGGGAAACCACCCAAATCTAGATCTAAAACCATAGATCTAGTAACCAGTATGTCTGATATAAAATCCATTTCCTTTGTGGAGAAACCACTGTGTGACGACCAAAGTATAACCGATCGTAGTGTAGGAGTTTCCTTTCCTACTCTGTGTATATCATCCAAATACTAGGATATCACACCCTACTACCTTCTCAACAGATCAATCCCCTATTCTGATGAAGTCAAACCCATGACTGTCACGTCAGAAATAGATGATCTTTCTCCGCTACATCTGCTCTAGTCTATAAATAGACATAAGCAACCTGTCCACCAATGCTTCCGCTGCTCCCACTGACTACGACAACCCTCTGGCAGAGTCATATAGACGTACACTTCTAAAACTGGTTTAGAACGACGCTATACTCATCCTCCCGCCGGGTCTCGTAACCTGGAACAACAACAATGGCAATTGTGGGTAAACAAGAACTTCCCTGTCACCGTCCTTGAGGCTACCGTAGTGCCTCTCGGGTGCCTGAAGTTACCCACCTTATCTGCGGAGTGGCCAATGGAATGTCAATCCAGATTGAATGTTTAGGTTCCTTATCAAATCTTCAGTAATCGTTTGTGGTTCTGGAATCACTTCCAGTTCTACCATACTCCCACTACTGTTTTCTGAAAAAATCCATCTTTAATAAAACTGTGGCGAGTCTAGAACAATATCGCTATTGTTCATCCAGATGGTAGAAAGTCAACCCTCGTCACAGCCTGGGTCAACCCACAAAAAGCCATTACAGAAACGTGCCTTGAGTTGTCCAGTGTCTGGTTTTAATCATAAACCGGACAACTCCCCGTACCTTAACATCGTTAAGATATGAACTGTTCTATATCCAATATAGAAACAGAGGCACTGATTTAATTGAACCAGATCCAAATCATGCAACTGTCTCCAGTGCATGTCAACTAAATGGAAGGAGGCCGATCAGCGTTACTCAACTTAGGAATACTTCCAATTATGAGTAACCTGAAAGAGAAGCAAGATCTCTTTGTCATTACTATCATCTGAATACCATACACAAGTATCTACATCTTCGATCACTTTGAAGAACCCCGATACTTGCTATACCTGGTTCTCTACTCTATTCAAATACCTATAACTCCTCAAAACTTAGACCCTGTGTTTCCACGAAACACCTGTCTAAAAACTAGAGAAGTCATAAGTAAACCGAATATAGTACGAGGACCAACCCCTCTGTCCTGACGGACCCTGGACATCATACAATACTCTGTACAAGTCCCTTGAGTCTGAAAACTCATTCACTGTGTGTCGTAGGTTGAAAACTGTACTTATGGTCAAGAAGAATTACACCGCTGCTTAATGCTCCTTACCTAACCATCCACTGATATAGGTAAATATCGTAGACATAATTTCAGAAAGGTATATCTCACTCTATGAAAATAGACGTACAGATATATCAATTTGAAATTGGTGCATAACAGCGGATATTCAAAACCAAATATTTGCCGACCGGCAAACAGCCCAGGTGATTTCCTCAAATATCACCGATTACAACGAATCCCGATATAATGAGGATAATCACCCAATTCCCAATAACTTACTCCCACTCATCATCTGTAAAACCATACAGATGTGAGAATCGTACCTGGTAAATACATACCCTGGAGTAAGTATCTAATCGGGAAATCAGTTTTTCTTTAACATTACACAGTGAAACTGAAATATTGAAATGTTCCGATGGGGTATTTTGGTATTCCTAGTAATGCCTCTTCCAGATTCACGACTGTAACCGTATAGTTCTTTGCCACCTCTCCAAATCCCTTCATATGTCTTTAGTCTTTACCTTCTGCACACCCTTTTAGGCCAAATGGTTTTCTTCCTTCCCTACCGTTCGGCACCAGCCTATGGTTTGGAAGAAGACTATCCAATAAGCATAATGGGTGTACTGTCCCAATCCTAGGAACACTCGCAATGCGAGAGAAGGTGAAGATAAAAGACACCTGAATGTACTTTATTCCTATTTCTCCTGAACCAGGATCCATCCCCGAACTGGAACAAGTTCCTTTTGAGTTCGTATATAACCATACGATGGATTATCCAAATAAACTGTGGATCTTCGTAGTGATACGGAGTGTCCTGGAGAAATACAAAGGTGATGTGGGAGTGGTAACGAAATATTTGGTTTGGTCGTGAATATCTGTTGCAATTTACTTTGCCCTCTTACTAATCCCTTGCTTTGTCTGAACTTAATACCTTCTGCACACCATCGTTATGCTAATTGGTTTTCCTCATTCCCTACCGGTCGGCACCAGCCTAAGATTTGGAAGAAGACAATCCAATTTGCGTAATAGGTGTACTACCCCTAAACCAAGGAGTACTCGTAACCTGAGAGAGGGTAAAAGGAAAAGACAACTGAATAATCCTATCCGTTTTCTCCAGAACCAGAAACCATCCTCGAATAAATTCTTTCGAGTTCGTATCTAACCATACGATGGTTTTGTCCAATGGAAGTGGACGTTCGTAGTAATACGGGGTGTCCTGGAGAAAAAGGGTAAAAGTAGGAGTGGCAATGAGGTCTGCAACTCTGACAATCCAAAAGCCGGTGTTTAAGAAGGTTCGGTCAACTTGGTCACTGAGTCAAAGTCTTAGGGTCGGGTCAATGGTCGCTGCCAAAGAGAGAGAGAAAAGAAACACTCAGCGTGCACTCTAACCTAGATCAGAATGGTTACCAATTTATCTAATCTGGAATCCTCCCACTGTACCTCAAATTCTCCTCCAAACCTGAAAGAAGAATTAGTCGGGGTTACCCGAGGAGTAAACTAACCCATCAGTGGGAATCGGGATCCAACTCTCATCGCATGATAACGTGACGGAATCCGCTCACGGTATCACACTCCAGAAGGTATGCGCATATCTGGCAAGTCTCAGTTCTTTTGAAACTCCCGATGTGATTTCTGCCCCATGCTCTTATGACCTTGACTTTGGCCAACATATCATAAGTCACATGTCAAGTTCTGCCCGTCATTCTCCAGGTTAATTTGAATCCACCCGTACATACCCTTGACTTTGGCCAAAATGGCAGCACGACTGTCCCAAACCAACGCATCTATCTATGCTGCATATGAATAACCAACAGCTACCAAACACTGTGCCTTGACTTTGGCCAACATACACAGCTTGAATACTATTGACTACCCATATGAAACGACGGAGGGCTACGAATGGTTTCTGGCGAAAACCTTTAACGTAATGAACTTGATATTGTCGAAGGAACGGATAGCTTTTTAAAAAATATAGTGACGAAAACCGTTGCTAAAGAGGTCACTCCCTGTGAAGGGATCTCGGCTCTTTCCCCGTAGAATGGGGTGCAGGATATTCCAACTGAATACCACGGTGCAAAGCAAAAGTAATCGGCTATAGTGAAGTTAATGCCCTGACGCAAACTTCTGTCCAAGGGGTCACTCCCGGTGAAGGGATCTCGGCCCTTGCCTCGTCGACTGAGGAGCAGGATATTCCAATGAATACCACGATGCAAAACAAAAGTAAACGTCCTTGCAATAACAACTTTTTGAAAAGTGTTCCAACAACATCAGATTAGGTTTGTTTTTAAACTTGCATTGATCCGAATCAATGCAGTCCCATCAATTGAACACACCAAAAAGAACGAAAATATACTGATGTACGTATATGCCATCCGCATTCGCCACTGGGTCCCGTCATTACCCGTTAGGTTAGCTTACTAACGACAGAGCGGGGACTGGACTAGCGCGGATGCAAAACATATACAACATCTACTAATATATATACCAATATATTATATTTCGCTCAAGGCGTGAATAAAATGCAACATCACAGAAAATGAACAGCATCACAGAAACAATACAGATATCTGGGATCCCCGGGTTTCACAGAGCCGCTGAAACCCGACGTTCCCCTGGTCGTGTGGATAGCCTGTGCAATGAAATCCTAGACCCCTACGGGCGCGGCAAGTCACCCGCCAAAACCTGAAGCGAGGCAGCCCCCTTCAGCGCCGTGAATGGACCACCCAGCACTTCACGGAATCCGGCAACTTGGGCACCCCTCCTGGGTCAACCTGTACCCCCTACGAGTGCGGCGAATAGCCCGCCAATCCTAGAGTGAAGCCCCCTCCGTCTCAATGCCATGAGATGCGGGCTTGTTGCCTTCCAGAACCCGGCTATCCGTGCACCCCTCCGCGGGGCAATCCTAGTACAGAAAGTAAAATATACATACACCGGGTACATCGACCGCAACCAGGTCGTGCCCCAAAATAATAATACAATCAGGCAGTGACGGCAGTCCACATGTCGGACGCTCGCCCCGCAATATCAAATGTACATAATACAACAGCACAGTACTAGCATTGCATCCAGGCTATCCCCCACGACCGATCCGCAACATCACAGCAAATACATAGAACATCAACGTGAAAGTCACGTTCGCAAATCCGTCTAACCGGGCTATAGCAGTTAGACCGGATTTACCGATCGAGTGACATTCACGGTCGCAGATATAATGTAAATACTGTGAAAAATGTGTTTAAAAAATTTCCGATTGATCAAACAATTAACAAGTGGGCCCCAAAGAAAACTGTAGCACTCACAGAAACAATTGGCCCAACTTTAATATTCCAAAACCCATAATTTAAGCCCAGAAAGCCTCTGAAAAAAAATGGTGCAGTGATTGCTACAGGACGCGGCGGAAGCGCGGCATAATGGGGGATAGTGCGGCGCTTCCGCGCTCCGACTATGGTATCACTTCATCAAATTTTTACAGAGTGCTTAGATTTTTCAGTACATCAATATTGTACAACCTGAAAAAAATTTCGACACTAAAAATTTCCAACAGAAAACTGATGCGACAAAATACGGGTTTTGGGACTTTTTGATCGATCGGAAATGCAAACACATTACACAAAGCTAGACTAAGTTAATGGGGAGGCTCTGATACCACTGTAAGTGCACGGCGGCGCCCCGGCCGTCAATCCGACGCCGGAATGCGGAAGCGGTGAATAACTTAAATTTTTGCGGACTTAGCAAACCGGCACCACCGCGCACTATAACCCGGATCGAACCATTAACTAGTCTAAGCTACCTAGAAGATGGGTTAGAGATATACCGACGATCCAAGTCCTCCGGTCTTCTCGTCATGGTCCCGATCTCCTGCGGAATGTTCCGTCTCCTCCTCGTCGCCGGAAGTGCACCACGTTGCCTACATCGTTTACGGGCTCCCACCTCGATGCCGAGGCAACTCGGGCACGAAGCCGGCTACTCGACGTGCCCAAGATTCGCTGTAGAATGTGTAGTAGAACTTGTGTCTCTTTTTGGGGTAGTGGAGGTTGCCATTGGTGAAGGAAAAGAGAGCTTGGAGAGAGGTGAGAAAAATGGAGCATACTCAAGAAGGAATGTATCATATTTTTCTCCACACATCCTTATGAAAAATGAATCCCATTCCCTCTCTTGGAATGGCCGGCCCACACCCCCCCTTGTGTGATTGGAGAGAGAAAGAGAGAGCAAGGTCAAGGGGGTGGGTGGAAGCAATGATGCAAGAGGGCATCAAGAAAGAATATGATCACAAGCAAAAACCACACACAACCACAACCATCATCAACAACCATGATGCTAACAAAGTCAAGCCATCATGAAGTATGAAGTCAAGCAAGTCAAAGGAGGGTGCTATCATGATACAACAAAATGCAAAGACCCCCTTCCACAAATGCCTATTTGCAACAATGCAAATAAGCCCTCCTCCACCAATCTTCGGCCAATGAACGGAACAATGGAAATTGGCCGAAACGGAAAGCAAACTGGCAACTCCAGAAAACTGGTCCCGTAATAAATTACGGGAAAACCCCGATACTGTGCATACACACCCGCATCTGTATTTCGACCGAAATACAAATGCAATGAGACAAAGTCTACACTGTACTATACTAGGTCCGGCTTATACCAAAACCGGCTAGTAATATCTGTTCGATCCTGATCCGTGCAATACCGCACGTATCTGATCAAACCCTGCCATATAACCATACGGCCTATAGTACAAACTGTCCGATCCTGATCCGTGCAATACCGTACGTATCTGATCGGACCTTGCCATATCTCCATACGGCCTCTACAACCTTTCGCCCGAAAGCTGAGTAACTGAAATGTGGGGGACTCTAAAGACTCGTCAACACCTTGGTTGTGGATTTAACCACTAGCACGTCAGAGGTATAAGCCAATACGTGACGGGCTACCAGGTACTGACTAAAAGGGACGTCTGTGAGCGAACTTAGCCCGACAACCCTACTGAGCCTGTCAGTGACAATATCCGTGCAGTCCGGTCCGTTCGTCTATGAGCATCGCATGGCGGGCCTAGTGGGTTGGTAAAAGTCAGACCCCCAAAAGCGGTACAAGTCGTGTCGGAGTGTAGCCCAGAACACCCTGAGATACTACTGGAATACCTACCAGTAAATCTCCTTGCCTTGGCCAAGGACTTTGTGTAATGGCTCTCCTAGACACAGCACGACCTCACCCCCAATACCGGGAGAGACGAACCCCTGAAGATACGCTCACTGCCTCCATGTGGCTCGGGACTGTACCCAACTAAAACCTGTTTGCACGACTCCTTTGAGCCGTGGTAGGGTAGTAATCAAAGTACAGTGGGAACTCACACGAGACAAATGACGATCCCCAGGTCGATGAACTAACCTGCACACATGTCACCAGGGAACTGCCATCTGACGTCTGGTATATGACCAACTAGCATGTTCCCGGCGAGTCCTGTCCGGTGTACTCATAACCCAATGAGCACCTGTATACATCTTAGGTGATCCAACTGACACCAGTGGCTTGTGAGACCGGCCACCGCCCCTCGTCGGGGTCTCGACTGTATACACTAGTCTACTAATAGAGTATCGATGCCCGGTCTCGAAACTCCCACGACTAGGGACCTTTTAAGGATATGCTTGTAGACCCCCAGCTCCCACTTATATGATCGCCCTCATACTGCTGGTGGTCAAGCATGAATCCTAGGGGCTCTATCAACGTGTAATAGCGACGTGTCAGGTCACCTAAAGCAGTACACGATGATAAAGGTAAACCAGATAGCATACTATCATCTCGAGTAAGACTGTCCTACCGGGATAGGTCCTCCCTCAATCATTACAATCACGTACCTGTGACCTAATAATTGACTCTGAGGGCACTATCTCCAACAATTTCTTATGGATTGTCAGTAGTATTCTAGCTATGTTTGTTGACTAAAGTCAAGGCATAGTGTTTGGTAGCTGCTGAACATTCATCTGTTGCATAGATAGATGTGTTGGTTTGGGACAGTCGTATTACTTTGTTGACTAAAGTCAAGGGTATGTACGGGTGGGTTCAAATCGACCTGGACAATGACGGGTAGAACTTGACATGTGACTTATGATTTGTTGACTAAAGTCAAGGTCATAAGAGCATGAGGCAAAAAATTACGTCGGGAGTTTCAAACATAGAGGAAACTTGCCAGGCATGAGCATACCTTCTGGAGTGTGATAACTTGAGTGGCTTCCATCAAGTTATCATGTGATGATAGTTGGATCCCGATTCTCACTGATGAGTTGGTTTACTCTTCGGGTGATCCCGACTAATTCTTCTTTCTGGTTTGGAGGAGAATTTGAGATAACAATGGGAGGTTTCCTGATTAGATAAAGTGATAACCATTCTGATTTAGGTTAAAGTGCACGCAGAGTATTTCTTTTCTCTCTCTCTTTGGCAGCGACCTTTGACCGACCCTAGACTATGACTCAGTGACCAAGTAGACCGAACTTTCTTAAAATACTGGCTTTTGGATTGTCTGAGTTGCATAAGTCATTGCCGCTCCTTCTTCTACCCTTTGTATTTCTCAGAACACTCCGTATTAGTACGGACATCCACTTCCATTGGATAGATCCATCGTATGGTTATATACGAACTCGAAGGGACTTTTCCAAGGATGGATCCAGGTTCAGGAGAAATAGAATTGGTTTATTCAGTTGTCTTTTATTCTCACCTTCTCTCAGGTTGCGAGGGCTCCTTAGTTTAAGAGAGTAAACCTATTACGCTTATTGGATAGTCTTATTCCAAACCATAGGCTGGTGCCGAAAGGTAGGGAATGAAGAAAACCAATTAGCCTAAGTAGGGTGTACAGAAGGTAATATGTAAAGACAAAGTGAAGGGATTAGAAAGAGGGCAAAGTAAATTGCGACTGTTATCATTCATGACCAAACCGCGTACTTCACCGCCACTCCTATTTCACCTTTGTTTTTCCCCTAGTTTGGGAGAAATAGAATAAGGTATTATTCTGTAGTCTTTTATCATCACCTTCTCTCATGTTGCGAGTACTCCTATGATTAGGAGGGTACACCTATTATGCTTACTGGATAGTCTTCTTCCAAACCATAGGCTGGTGCCGAACGGTAGGGAAGGAAGAAAACCACTTAGCCTAACGATGGTGTACAGAAGGTAACGACTAAAGACAAATTAAGGGATTTGGAGAGATGGCAAAGAAATATACGGTTACAGTCATGAATAGGATTATGGAAGAGGCATTACTAAGAATACCAGGATACCCCTACGAGACATTTTAATGTTTCAGTTTCGCTGCGCATCGTTAAAAGAAAACTGTTTTCCCAATTAGATACTTACACCAGGGTATGTATTTACCAGGTTTCATTCTCATATCTGTTTGGTTTTTACAGATGATGAGTGGGAGTAAGTTATTGGGAATCAGGTGATCATCCTCATTATTTCGGAATTCGTTGTAATTGGTGATATTTGAGGAAATCGCCTGGGTACAGTTTTCAACCTACGATGCACAGGTTTTGAGTTATTCAACTCAGCGGACTTATACAGAGTATTGTATGTTATCCAGTGTCCATCAGAAAAAAGGGGTAGGTCCTCGTACTATGTTCTGTTTACTTATGACTTCTCTAGTTTTTAGACAAGTGTTTCGTAGAAATACAATGTCTAAGTTTTGAGAAGTTATGGGTATAAGAATAAAGTAGAGAACCAGGTATCACAAGTATCGGGATTCTTCAAACATATCAAAGATGTAGATACTTGTGATTGGTATTAAGATAATTGTAATGGTTTTGAGAAACTTATTTCTGTTTCCGGTTACTCATAATTGGATGGATTCCTAAGTTGAGTAATGCTGATTAGCCTCTCTCCATTAAGTTGATATGCACTAGAGATAGTTGCATGGTTTGAATCTGGTTCTAGTTAAATTAGTGCTTCTATTTCTATATTGTATATAGAATGGTTCGTATCTTAACGATGTTAAGATTCGGGGAGTTGTCCAGCTTATGCTTAAAACCAGACACTGGATAACTCAAGGCACGTTTCTGTAATGGCTGTTTGTGGGTTGACCCTGGTTTTGACAAGGGTTGACATTTCTACCATCTGGAAGATCAATAGTGATATTGTTCTTGACTCGCCACAGTTTTAGTAAAAATGGATTTTTTCAGAAAAAAGTAGTGGGAGTATGGTAGAACTGGAAGTGATTCCAGAACCGCAAACGATTACGGAAAATTTAATAGGACCTATATTTTCAATCAGGTTTGACATTCCAATAGCCACTCTGCAGACATAGTGGGTAACCTCAGACACCTGAGAGGTACTCCGGTAGCCTCAAGGACGGTGACAGGGAGGTTCTTGTTTACACAGACCTGACACTACTGTTGTTCCAGACTATGAGACTCGGCAGGATGATAAATAAAGCATCGTTCTAAACTAGCTTTAGAAGTGTACGTATATATTATTCTGCCAGAGGGTTGTCATGGTCAGTGGGAGCAGCGGAAGCATAGTGGGTAAGTATCTTATGTCTATTTATAGGCTTGAGCAGATATAGCGGAGATGATCATCTAATTTTGATGTGAAAGTCATAGGTTTGACTTCATCAGAATAGGGGATGGATCAGTTGAGAAGGTAGTAGAGTATGATGTCCTGGTATTTAGATGGCATACACAGAGTAGGAAGTAAAATTCCTATACTACGATCGGTTGTATTGTGGTTGTTACACAGTTGTTTCTTCACAAAGGACATGAATATAATATCAGACATTCTGGTTACTAGATCTATGGTATTAGATCTAGATTTGGGAAGTTTCCCAATGTGGGTACTTTGACAGTATTCTAACGGTATTTAGAATAGCAGACTCCTGGCATGGTGGTGTACCTGCAGGTGATGGAGTCACCCTCTCTAAAGGTGTCTTAGAGACTAAAGGAGAGAGGGATGTGCATGATTACCAGATCACTTGCTTAGGCAATTGAGTCAATCATGAGATGTCAAGTACCACACCAGATGTAGTTTTTACACTTTATGCGATAAGTTTATATTAATCCAATCCTGAAGAAACATAAGGAAGCAATTTTAGAACATAAGTGAATGTTCTACAGATTTGATGACGGCAGCCTCCTTCGGGAGTCAGTTATCATTCCAGGCTTCCAAGGTGACATGGATGACAGAGTGATTGTCAGAGTTATAGTTTTCCCTCTTACAAGGGACAATATTATGGACAGGTGGTCCAAGAGGATACTGTGGGAGACATGGTGCTGGAAACTAACTAGGTTCAGTTATCGATACAGTCTAAGAAGTTTGGATTTGGAGTTCATTTATGAACTAGGTCCCATCAGATATTCAGACATATTCTAAGACAGGTATTGCTCAATTCAGGAGATGGTTTTCTCCACGAACTTGAGATTTAGAGAGATATAGAAAGAAACATCAGGACAGATCCACTCACTGAGGCTATTTCTCGAACACAAGAGTTTTACAAACTAGCTTTGTGAAACTGATTAGTAGAGGAGTTGGGTGTTCGGTATCACACGGGCTGTGAGTATGCGACATTGCAATAATTAGCCTTAAGTGCAAGTGGGAGATTGTTGGAGACAGTGCCCTCAAAGTCAATTATTGGATCGCAGGTACGTGATTGCAATGATTGAGGCAGGACCTATACCGATATGACTGTCTTGCTCGAGATGATAGTTTGCTATCTGGTTTGTCTTTATCATCGTATACATGCTTTAGTTCACTATTGCATAATGATAGAGCCCATAGAATTCTTGCTTGACTACCAGCAGTATGATGGCGATCATATACATGGGAGCTAGGGTCTATAAGCACATCCTTAAAGTGAACCTAGTCATGGGAGTTTCGAGACAGGGCATCGATACTCCAAAGTAGACTAGTGTATATAGTTGAGACCCCGACGTGGGGAGGTGGCCGGTCTCACAAGCCACTGGTGTCAGTTTGATCACCTAAGATGTATACAGGTGCTCATTGGGTTATGAGTACACCGGACAGGACTCGCCGGGAACATGCTAGTTGGTATTATACATATCGTTAGATAGCAGTTCCCTGGTGACATGTGTACAGGTTAGTTCATCGACCTGAGATCGTCATTTGTCTCATGTGAGTCCCTACTGTGCTTAGATTACTACCCTACTACGCTCAAAGGAGTTGTGCAAACATGTTTTAGTTGGGTACAGTCCCGGGCCACATTGGAGGCAAGTGTGCGGATCGGCTGGTAATTCGTCTCTCCTGGTATTGGGGGCGAGATCGCGCTGTGTCTAGGAGAGCCATTACACAAAACCCTCGGCTGAGGCAGGAGATTTACTGGTAGGTACTCCAGTAGTATCTCAGCATGTTCTGGGCCACTCTCTGACATGACTTATACCGCTAATGGGGGTCTGACGTTACCAGCCCCCTAAGCAGATATGCGATACTTATAGACAAACTGACCGGACTGTATGTATATTGTCACTGTTAGGCTCAGTAGGGTTTATAGATGAGTTCGCTCATCAGCTTCCCTTCCAATCAATACATAGGCAAACCGTTACGTACAGCTTGTACCTCTGACGTGCTAGTGGTTATACCCAGTGCCAGTGTGTTGATGAGTCATTAGAGTCCCCCATAGACACTTTCCCAAGTTTGGGAGAAACGTTGTAGAGACCGTATGGGTTTATGGTAGGGTTCGGAAAAAGCACGCGCGTTTTCGCACGTGTCGTTTTTCGGGCAGATAATACTGGTCGGCTTTGGTTTAAGCCGGATCCGAGTATTATGCTGTGTAGATATAATATCTTTGTCTCAGATGCATTTGTATTCGGTCGTAATACAAATGCGGGTATGTTTATACCATTACGGGGTTATCCTGAAATTCGCTTCAGGATCACTTTTGGAACTTGCCAGTTTCTAGTTTTCTATAAGCCGTATTTAACAGTCGGTTAAAATGTGAATTTATCTATTCTTGATGGGGTGAGTCAGTGTTCTAGAAGGTTCTAGAGAGGGTGACAAGGCTTGTGAGTCGTTAGATCATTAATGGTGCATTTAATGACAAGGTGACTAGGTTAATTGTGATTGGTTTGCATTGATTGTGTTCATACTAGGTGTTGTATGACTCATTCTTTGTATTAATGTTATGATAAGCTTCATATCCTTGTGATCACCCTCTCCTCTCTCCTACCCTCACCTCCCTCTTGCTATATAGTGGCCGGCCTCCCCCTTGGTGAGGATCATGGTTGTTATTTGGAAAAAAGATATAAGTTTTGGTGCATAGAAATTAGATGTGATCGATCTCTCTTTTCCATTCGATCTAAAAGGCAACTTCATTAACCGTTCGTCCATAGTTTTGGACGTAACGAGACAAAGTGTTCTACTCATTCTCTACTTCATCTTGGTCGTCTCTTTTAGCAAACTTGACGATCGAGTTGCCTCGGTTCAGAGGCGGGAGTCCGTTTAAAGATCCGTCGACATGGTGCCACCTGGACGACGAGACCGGAGATTCAGGAGATCGGAGCAGCCGCAACAAGCGTGGGATGATGGTTGAAGACCGAAGGACTCGGATCGTTCGGTATAACTCTTCTACCCACTTTGTAGTTTGTTAGTCTAGCTTTAATGGCAGATCCGGGTTATAGTACGCGATAGCGCCAGTTATAAAAAGTTTTTGTTCCGCATTTGGCGTCTGTTAGACGGCCGGGGCGCTACCGTGGACTTACATCAGTGTCCCAAGCTGAGAGTATACGATCGATGGAAGCAGAAATTGCAAGACTAAAAGCCGAAATGAGTGCGAGAGAAAAAGGGAAACTTCCGTCTCAACCTCTACCGAATCCTTGGCATTACAATGTAAATTCCATCACAACGTTGAGATCAGGAAGAGTGCTGAATAATCATGTTGGGGAAGAGATTGATGATACTGAAAGATCTATCAATAACACCCCGGCTGAGACCTTTCCTTACACACACACTTCTACTTCTGATCCTTGTTCTTCTACCCCACCGCCTTCTCACGAGCTTATTCTTCGTTTCCCACAAGGCTCGTTACCTCAGCAACCCTCTTCTAGTCCACCAAAGACGATCCCCACTCCTATTCTAGGATCACGTCTATACACACCACCTTTTCCTATGATGGACCCAGCTCTTATTGCTAAAGCTCCTTATCCTAATCGGTTAAGGGGTAACAAATCGAGTCTTGTTCAGACTATAATATTGCATTTTTCATCCCCCTATTCTTATCCGTTTTATAAATAAACAGGTACTCTTGACGCACGTTTGTTGCATGTTACAGGATACAGGCTCTTGGAGCAAATACAGTGAAAAATACGAAAGTTGATACAGAAAAGGGACTTTTGACCAACAAGTAGACGGATCCTAGTCACGAAGAACAATTTACAATTGTATAAGGCAATGCTGTCCGAAATGTCAAAGTGAACGATCAAAAGATCCTCACAAGTTTTCACTGAAGATCTGGAGAAGACCCAGATGTCAAATAGAGAAAAGAAGTAGATAAATAACAAGCCCAAGAAGCAGGAAAGAAAGCCCAGAAAGATGGTGAGCCAAGCTCACCAAAGGGCCCAAGGCCCATCATTGCCGCGGTTCCGCGGACGTCTAGTACACACGTCGGTGCAAATTTCGGGTGTCGGTGAGTCGGTGCGGGCGTTTGGATTTTCAGTGGGCAAATCTGTATTTTCACATGTGCGAGAGTCTGTAACCCAAGTTTCCCTGTTTTCTTATAAATTGTAATCAAAAATTGTAAAATTCTATGCCTCTTTTCAATCAATAAAATTCAGAATTGCTGGGATTATTATTCAGATCTGTTCTATATTGCTTGGAGGGAGCCGTCGACCTAGTAAGTTATTTTATGTCTTTGTTTTAATTCTTTTAATTAGTATGTCTTATCATCCCCTAATGAGCGAGTAGTCTCCTCGCTTGTTAGGGTTAGCCTTAGGGAAAGGTTTGAGAGATGAGATCTCTCACTCCTTTCATGCCATCCACACCGAAGAGTTAGAACTCCATGCATGCACGCACAACCGCTCCCTACGGCATTCTACCCCTCGAGGTAACGATGAACCGTAGTATAAAGGGCCGGTTGCGCGTGTTTTCCATGGGGGTTAGGGTAATTATCGATAAAGGAAGGATACGAATCTAAAGGAAGAAACATCTTCCCAAAAGATTCGGATCCACTTTATTGATAATTATCGTAACATCTAATAGATCTAAAATAGGGCTATGAAAACGGTGAGGAAACCTTTAATCTCCAAACTTCCCCTAAACCTAACCCTAGCAAGACTTTAATTTAGATTAATTTAGTTTAGTGATAGATCTAGTATTTTAGATTAAATCAATCCAAACAACAATTGAAATCAACTCGTAAAGACACAATAAGAAATCTACCCATCTCTGTGGATCGACCCGTACTCACCGGCTAGCTGCAAAGCGACGCCGTTTCTGATTGCGGTAAACAAGTATTTTCACACTAATCATATGGCCCCGTTGCCGGGGATGGCGTAAAATTTCTTTTGTGTGATTTCGGGTTGATATAAATTTTAAAATTTTTAAAAATCTGAAAAAAAAAAAAAGAAAAAAAAAATTATCAATTTTGATCTGTTTGAAGGGTGTATCTTTTGAATCTTGCAGGAACAGCGAGGAATCGCGGATCTGAAAAATTTACGGAGGGCAAATCAGGAAAAATCACATCAGAACAGAGGAGGAGTGGTACAAGGGTGCAGCACAATTTTTTTCCGAGCCTGATCTCCTCACCAGACCGTGGAACCGCGGCCAAGGAGCACCCCAGACCGCGGAACCGCAGCCCTTTTGCTTCTTCAGCACATCAAATTTAGCTGCTTTGTTTTCTGTACCCCTCTTCTGCGATCTCTATATATCTCTTTGTAAAAACTTTTTGCAGGAATTCTTTGCGCTAAAAAAATTCTTTCTCCCCCTTCTAAATAACAGATTTTTTGCAGGTTTCTTTGCGCCGCGCTAAAAAATTGATTGCAAGTGAATTATATTGTTTTGCATAATTTAATCGGACTCTAAGGGGCTAATTGACCAAACTCGGATTGGGTGGGGATTTCATCACCTTTCCCAGGACCCCAGAAAACACCTAAAGAATGTGCATTGACCACAATTAATTAAAAAATACTAGACTCAGACCTAAGGATATCGAGCTCAATAGGAAAGGACTAGTATAAGTATCGACTGTTTATCCTAACCAACTTTGCGGTGTCTAGGCTAGTGGTTTTTAATTAGGCCCACTACAGTGGTTCCATCCCACTTACCTGGCCGTACTTGTTGGTGAAGAGGCGGTTTGAGGTCCTATTTCTAGCCCTAGTTAGGACCTGTCTAGCAGACCTAGGTGACCCTAGATCTAGGTCTGATTGTGCATGTGTGGTTGATAGCAATTGTATCACGAGTCTCTTTCCAAAACTTCTTTGCAAAACTCACACATAAAAAAAAAAGAAAAAATCTTTTCAAAACTTGCAACTTGTCGCTAAGAAAACTTGCAACTCACTTCCACCACTTCCCTTCACTGACATTATCTTACCCCCACATTCTGTTTTTCTATTTTTTTTCTGACTACACTACTCCTTTAGTGTATGTCACTTTGGACTAGGGATACTAACGCCCTATTAGTCCGTGTTTCGTTGGTACCGACCGACGAACCCTTCGTCGACATTCCGTCCATTTCCTTACCTCCACCTTCAAATTCTTCTTTCGAAGGTATGTCGGGACACGACCCCAACGATACCTTACCGACGGGAATGATTCCACCTCCGTTAGGTGTGAATAATCCGAATCTTCCACCTGTTGTAGCGCCCGCACGAGTTGCGCTCCAGGATCTCTTCTACCCCGTCCGCACTTCTTTACCTACATGTCTTTCACCCCCACCGGCAAATGGGGACAACTTTGAAATAAAACCACATTTCATCAATATGCTGCCAAAATTTTATGGTTTGGAATCCGAAGATGCATATATTTTTATCAATAAATTCCAAAACGTTTGCGCTATGATGAAAATGACCCAATTAAGTGATGACGCTATAAGGCTAAGGGTCATTCCTTTTACCTTATGTGACCTAGCCGAGAAGTGGCTATATAGCACCGCATCACATTCCATTAGAAATTGGGACGAGTTTGTGAGAGCTTTTCTGAAAAAGTTCTATCCTCATCACAAAACTGCTAGAATCCGCAACGAGATTATACAATTTTCACAGCTTCCTTCCGAACCATTTTGGAAGTGCTTCGAGAGATTTAAAGACCTACTTGTTCAATGCCCTCATCATGGGATCGAAAGTTGGCAACTTTGCCAAACATTATACGAGGGATTGAACTCGGCAACGAAGCAGTTGCTAGAAACTATATGTCAAGGTCATTTTCTTTCCAAGTCTAGCGACGAAGCGTGGCAGTTTCTTGAGGATCTTAGTGAGCAAACAATTCAGTGGGAGAGTACCAAGACCACATCATCTTCTTTTATTGGTCAATCTAGGGCAGGCATACATCAAGTAGATATGTCGATTGCTATGAAGGCCGAGATGGCCGCACTTATGAAAAAGCTAGAAGCCATTGAGACCAAAATCTCATCGTCTTCTCCTGCCCCTGCTTTACCTCCACGAACTGTTTGTGCTTGTTGTGTGAATCCATCGCATCTAACCGAAGAGTGTCCTTATAATGCACCTATTCAAGGACAAGATCAAGTCAACGCTGCATTTCAGCAACGACAAAGAAATGATCCGTACTCTTCGACATACAATCTGGGGTGGAGGAGTCACCCAAATTTCGCTTGGAACCAAAATCAACAAGTCCAAGGAAATAAAAATTTTCAAAGACCCCCTCCACAACAACAACAAGCACCTTCACAAACTCAAAACCAGCAACCTTTCCAACAACAACCTTATACAAATCAAACGAACAATTTGGTTCAACCAAATGATGATAAGGTTATCTCGCTAGAAAAAAGTCTAGATGCATTTCTCAAGCAATCTAAAGAATCCACAGCAAGATTTGAAAATTATGTTCAATCTTGGATGACTAACAATGCTTCACACGATCAAAGTATCAAATCTATTGAGGCACAAATTGCACAATTAACTGCTTCGTTAAGCGAGAGAGATAAGGGAAAGCTTCCATCTCAACCATTGCCCAATCCCGGTCATACACAAAACGCATATCCCAATCACAATGTAAATGCGGTGACCACGTTGAGATCCGGAAGAGAGTTGCAAAATAATGTGGGAACTAGTGATGACATTCCCGCCGGTGGTACTTCTTCTTCTTCTTCTTCCTTTTCTCCATCGTCATCTTCCCCTTCTTCATTTTCTTCACTTTCTTCTTCACCTTTTTCTATAGAGCCTATTCTCCATCCGTCACATGGCTCTACTTCTTCTAGCTCGAACGGACCCATTTCTCACAACATGAACACATCTACACCGGGATCCGTTCCTACTCCACATTCTACTCCACAAACATTTGACTCAACGAATTTTCAAAATGCTCTATTTCCAAACAGGTTGAGTCCTAATAAACCAACTGCACAAGTGGAGAAGATTGTGTAGATATTTAAGCAGGTTAGCATAAATATACCTCTCTTGGATGCTATCCAACAAGTCCCTTCATACGCGAAAATCTTAAAGGGCTTATGCACCTCGAAGAGAAAGGCATCTCAAGTACCCAAGAAAGTGCTAGTGGCTAGTGCAGTGAGCAATGCTATTAACCACCATCAAACCTTACCCCAAAAACGAAAGGACCCCGGTTGTCCTACGATTTCAATCACAATTGGGGATAAAAAAATTAATCGAGCACTTTTAGATCTTGGGTCTAGTGTTAACCTGCTTCCCTACTCCGTATACGAACAATTAGGGGTTGGAGAGTTGAAACCCACTCGTTGTACTCTCCGAATGGCTGATCGATCAATCACCCATCCAAGGGGTCAGCTAGAGGATGTGTTGATCAAAGTTGGGGAGTTCATATTCCCCGTTGATTTTATTGTTATGGATACACAACCTGTTGCTAACCCACGGAACCAAATTCCGGTGATTCTTGGTCGACCATTTTTGGCCACTTCCAATGCTGTAATAAACTGTCGCAATGGCTCTATGACTCTATCCTTTGGGAAAATGTCTAGTGAGTTCAATATTTATAAGATGGGAAGTCTGCCCCCCGTGCCTAAAACTAGTACACGAGAAGTTTGCTCTATTCACGAAATCACGCAGGAGGACCGCGAGCTTGAAAGATTTCTATTTGATGAAAACAGTCTTGACGCCACTAGTACGTCCCTCCTTGAGCCTACCACCGTTGACACAACCGATATTGATTATGAATGTTTCACTTTTTCGGATGATGACGACTCACAACCTGAATATGAGTCTTTTAAATTTTTGGATGAGTTAGTTGAACCATCCAAATCGTTTTTTTGCAGTGATTTCGAACCTGTGTTGGAGTCCTTTGAGTTCGAGGTAGATTCCGCAATGATCCTTTCGCCTCCGAAACTCGAACTCATGTCCTTACCGCCTCGCCTTAAATATGCCTACATAAGTGAGAATGAGACCCTTCCCATTATCATATCGGCTTCTTTGGCCCTTAAGCAAGAGAACGCTATTTTAAAAGTCTTACAAGATAGGCGGCAAGTTTTCGGTTGGACTATGGCGGACATCGAGAAGATCAGTTCCCTTATAATTGAATATCATATGAAATTGATGGATGATGCCAATTCAATAGAGGACCCACAGGAACATCTTGGGGATATTATGGTTAGTCAACCTCCTCCTTTAGAAGTTGAACCACCCCCATTTCTTTTAAGAAGCTACGAGAATGCCAATATTCCACTGATTGCTGATCAATCGCATTCTCGTTTTGATTCATCACCACCTCCTGTCTATTCACCTCCATACCTTCCATACCACCACTTCTATCTTCCCCAATTCTTTTTGGACCGCCACAACTTATTCTTCCACCAACCAATACTCTTTACTGATAAATTTTTCAACTGGTTGGTGTTGACGTTTGGTCTATGCAAGGTTTGGCAATAATGTCTAACATAGTTTAAATGAAGTTTAGGGGAGGGCCTTTCTGTATATATTTTTGTTTTCCTTAACAATAAAAAAATATATAAAAAAAATTTATAAATAAATAAACAGGGGAGTGCCGGTATTTTGACCCTCTTGGTTTAGCATGACAGTGAGGACACTATCAAGTTCAAGTTTGGGGGTATGCTCGGTACGTCTTCTTCCTTCGCATTCATTTATACATATTTTTGCATTTGCATATTTATTTGAAAAACCATAAAAATTTGAAAAATTTCAAAAAAATTATAAAAATAATTGTATTCAATTTTGGCTAATTGACTTGAGTTTGACTAATAGGTTAACTGGTTAGGAACAACTAGATCTTAGACTTAGTGAATTAAAAACCCTAAAAATAACCTTCTTCAAAGTTTAACGGTAGAAAGTATATGCCTTGTAGTTTATTTAGAAATAGGCAAATTTTGGGTTCACTTCTTGGGCTAAGTCAAAATGAGGAAAGAGTATTGATATTCTTATTAGAGTATAAGTTTGAAAAATAGTTCCTAGCTTAAGTCTAGATTCTGAAAATGTATACCCTACAATTTGCACAATCACGCACCTTGAAACTTGGAATAGTAGAAGAGACCTTGAAATGCTCTTGTCTAAAGTTCTTGGTACAATGAAAATAAAAGGAAAAAAAGTGAATAAAGAAAAAAATGGACACTGGTTTTCGTGATTACTTAAGGCTGTAAAAAATAGAAAAATATTTAGCGAGGGTGCTTCATCACCTAGTGCCTTAGACCAACTGCTTTGGGAGTCACTGCTAAAGCCTTGGGGGTTGCAAAACTAGGAAGTACGCTTTAATGTGCAAACACATTTTGTAATCGGTCGTTGGTACCTCAAGAAGTATTAACGGTCGCATGAAGGATGTGTAAGCGAAATTCAATTAAAACTTCACCTACTGATAAGTACTTTGGACAACGGACAAGGGCAGGATTGCTTGATTTGAATTTCCAAGTGTAGGGGTGATTTATACACACACGCGGGGATATGTGATTAAAGTTTAGATAAGAGAAAGGAATGAAAGATAAAACTTGTATCTTTAATATAGTTGATAGAAATTCCTAAGTGGAGATGAAACCCTAGAAGGAAAACTTAAGAGATGCCGAAGGCTAAGTAGGTTTACATAACATATATAATCTTAAGTTAAATAATGAGGAAATGTGAAGAATGTGGGTGGATAATTTGCGAGTCAAAAGATAATAGAATTCCTTGTTAGAAAACGTAATTGGAGAACAAAAGTCAATGGGCCAAGTTGATAGGATTTTGTGGGTGTAATCCGCTGAAAACCCTTAGGAGACAACACTCCTCCTACTAGGGACACCTAGAGGTTTAACGGCTTGTTGCACGTGCTCAGTGCAATCGCGTTTCCCTGCGAAAGTGTAGTTAGGATTTTTTTTAGTGAATAAAAATAATAAGTTTGCTCGAGGACGAGCAAAAGATAAGTTTGGGGGTATTTGTTCAGACTATAATATTGCATTTTTCATTCCCCTATTCTTATCCGTTTTAGAAATAAACAGGTACTCTTGACGCATGTTTGTTGCATGTTACAGGATACAGGCTCTTGGAGCAAATACAGTGAAAAAGACGAAAGTTGATACAGAAAAGGGAATTTTGACCAACAAGTAGACGGATCCTAGTCACGAAAAACAATTTACAATTGTATAAGGCAATGCAGTCCGAAATGTCAAAGTGAACGATCAAAAGATCCTCACAAGTTTTCACTGAAGATCTGGAGAAGACCCAGATGTCAAATAGAGAAAAGAAGTAGATAAATAACAAGCCCAAGAAGCAGGAAAGAAAGCCCAGAAAGATGGTGAGCTAAGCTCACCAAAGGGCCGCGGAACCGCGGCCCAAGGCCCATCATTGCCGCAGTTCCGCGGACGTCTAGTACGCACGTTGGTGCAAATTTCGGGTGTCGGTGCGTCGGTGCGGGGGTTTGGTTTTTCAGGGGGCAAATCTGTATTTTCACATGTGCGAGAGTCTGTAACCCTACTTTTCCTGTTTTCTTATAAATTTTAATCAAAAATTGTAAAATCCTATGCCTCTTTTCAATCAATAAAATTCAGAATTACTGGGAGTATTATTCATATCTGTTCTATATTGCTTGGAGGGAGCCGTCAACCTAGTAAGTTATTTTATGTCTTTGTTTTAATTCTTTTAATTAGTATGTCTTATCATCCCCTAATGAGCGAGTAGTCTCCTCGCTTGTTAGGGTTAGCCTTAGGGAAAGGTTTGAGAGATGAGATCTCTCACCCCTTTCATGCCATCCACACCTAAGAGTTAGAACTCCATGCATGCACGCATAACCGCTCCCTACGAAATCCTACCCCTCGAGGTAACGATGAACCGTAGTATAAAGGGCCGGTTGCGCGTGTTTTCCATGGGGGTTAGGGTAATTATCGATAAAGGAAGGATACGAATCTAGAGGAAGAAACATCTTCCCAAAAGATTCGGATCCACTTTATTGATAATTATCGTGACATCTAATAGATCTAAAATAGGGCAATGAAAACGGTGAGGAAACCTTTAATCTCCAAACTTCCCCTAAACCTAACCCTAGCAAGACTTTAATTTAGATTAATTTAGTTTAGTGATAGATCTAGTATTTTAGATTAAATCAATCTAAACAACAATTGGAATCAACTCGTAAAGACATAATAAGAAATCTACCCATCTCTGTGGATCGACCCGTACTCACCGGCTAGCTGCAAAGCGACGCCGTTTCTGATTGCGGTAATCAAGTATTTTCGCACTAATCAAGTCCACATATGGAGAAGATTATGGAAATGTTCAAACAGGTTAACATCAACATCCCTCTCCTAGATGCTATTCAACAAGTCCCCGCTTATGCAAAATTTCTTAAGGACTTGTGCACTAGGAAGAGGAAGACTCAAGTGCCAAAGAAAGTCTTCATTACTAATAATGTTAGCACTGCTTTTACCCCACAGTTACCAAAGAAACGTAAGGACCCAGGATGTCCTACTATATCGATTTCTATTGGGGGTAAAAATATCAACCGAGCTCTTCTAGACCTTGGCGCAAGTGTTAACCTGCTTCCATACTCTGTTTATGAGCAGCTAGGGATTGGAGAGTTGAAACCAGCTCACTGCACTCTCCAATGGCAGACCGTTCAATCACCAAACCTAGGGGTGAACTAGAGGATGTCTTGATAAAAGTCGAGGAATTTGTATTCCCTGTGGACTTCATTGTTCTAGATACACAACCTGTAGCAAACTCACATAGTCAAATTCCGGTGATTTTGGGTCGATCATTCCTTGCCACTTCCAATGCTGTCATTAACTGTAGAAACGGTTCAATGAACCTATCATTTGGAAAAATAACAATTGAACTGAACATCTACAAAATTGGAAGTCAGCCATCTGAACCCTCTGCTCATATACTTGATGTGTGCTCTGTCCACGAGATTGCTCCCGAAAGTTGCGGAGTTGATGAACTTTGCTCTGAATATCTCGACGACACTACCACATCGATGTTTGATCTTGCACATCTTAGTGAGGACACATTTTCCACGCTTGAGTCCGACACTCCTGACTCATCAGCATCCGAGTCTATATCTTTCACAGGCTATGAGCTTCTTTGTGACTCCGAAAATCATTCGATGATCCCACCTTCTATTATTTCTCCGCCAGCATTAGATCTCAAACTTTACCTTCTCATTTTAAATATGCATATTTAGTTGAGAATGAGTCTTTACCGGTTATCATATCCGCTTCTCTAGCATCAGAGCAAGAGAATGCACTTTTGACGGTATTGAGATCTAATAGGCAGGCGTTTGGTTGGACCATGGCGGACATCAAAGGGATTAGTCCCTTGATTGTAGAACATCATATACACTTGATGGATGATGCCAGACCAACCCGAGAACCACAGAGACGGTTGAACCTCGTCATGAAGGATGCGGTGATGAAAGAGATCGTCAAATGCCTTGACAATGGTATCATTTACCCAATCTCCGATAGCCAATGGGTGAGTCCAATCCATGTCATCCCTAAGAAATCTGGCATCACAGTTATTACCAATGAGGCAAATGAGTTAATTCAGACACGCACCCAAACTGGGTGGCGTGTACGTATTGATTACAGAAAACTCAATGCCGCAATGCGGAAAGACTACTTTCCTCTACCTTTCATTGACCAGATGATGGAATGCTTAGCTGGACGTGAGTATTATTACTTTATGGATAGATACTCTGGCTATAATCAGGTCCCTATTGCCAAAAAGGATCAAGATAAAACCACATTTACTTGTCCTTTTGGTACCTTTGCTTATAGACGCATGCCCTTTGGGTTATACAATGCTCCCGCTATATTTCAGCGGTGTATGATGGGGATATTCTCGGACATGGTCGAGAATTTTTTGGAGATTTTCATGGACGATTTCTCGATTTTCGGAGACTCTTTTTCTGACTACCTATCGAATCTTGACGCAGTTCTTACTCGTTGAAAAGAGAAGAACTTAACCTTGAATTGGGAAAAATGCCATTTCATGGTCCAAGAGGGAATTGTGCTTGGACATGTTATTTCACGAAAGGCATTGAGGTTGACAGAGCTAAAATAGATGTCATTCAAAACCTTCCTCATCCCAAAAGCGTTAAGGATATCCGATCATTTCTTGGCCATGCAGGCTTTTACAGGAGATTCATTAAGGATTTTAGCAAAATTGCTAGACCTTTAACTCTTCTCTTGGCCAAGGATACTAACTTCCACTTTGACTCGGATTGTGAGGCAGCATTCGACTCACTCAAACACTCTCTCACTACAGCCCCCGTTCTATCGTCTCCAGATTGGGACCACCCTTTTGAGCTTATGTGTGATGCATCAGATTTTGAAGTTGGTGCAGTCTTAGGACAGCACATTGAAAAGATGCCACACGTGATCTATTATGCAAGTAAGACCCTGAATGATGCTCAAATTAACTATACAACTATTGAAAAATAACTTTTGGCAGTTGTATATGCATTAGAAAAATTCAGGCCTTACTTGATTGGCTCACCAATTGTTGTGTACACTGAGCACTCCGCATTTAAACATCTTTTGGCGAAGAAGGATGCTAAAGGTATGCTAATACGTTGGATCATTCTATTACAAGAATTTGATCTTGTTATTAAAGATAAGAAAGGATGTGAAAACATTGTGGCCGACCATCTTTCACGCATCTCTTCTTCACCTGTGACCCTGCCGATCAATGATTCTTTTCCGGATGAACAACTCTTGAACGTATCCGATGAATCTTGGTTCAGCGATATTGTGAAGTATCTTGTCACGGGACAAATACCCAGCAATTGGTCAAAACAGGACAAACATCGTTTTCTATCCCAAGTAAAATACTTTTACTGGGATGAACCTTATCTGTTTAAGTTTTGCCCTGACCAGATCATTCGCCGGTGTGTCCCGAATGAGGAATTCAAGAGTGTTCTATCTTTTAGTCATGATCAGGCATGTGGGGGTCACTTCGGTCCTAAGAAGACGGCGGAGAAGGTTTTGCAATGCGGTTTTTATTGGCCGACCTTATTCAAAGACGCATTTGATCATTACAAAACCTGTACACATTGTCAACACACGATTAGGATTGCTCGGAGAAATGAGATGCCACAGTGTCACGACCCGAAAGTACGGAACGCGACTGGCACTTAGATTACGAGACGTCTAAAGGCGTACCGTAACCTAAGTCAGCCAAAGCCCAGAAGAATCTAAACCAAAATCAAAAGAGAGTGAAGGAAAACCTTTATTGAAAATGGTTTTTAAATCAATTAAGTTGCATAGAACCCCTTTTTAAAAAAAAAAACATCAAAAAATTTCCGAAAATTTCGGCAGAGTCTCCCCTGTATTTTCTATCCCCCAAAATGGGTACAGCAAGATATATATAACCTGTAATCATAAATGGCATCCCCAAGCGGGAGCTAGCTCTTCGCCCAAGGCGGATCACAACCACATGCAATATATAAGTAATATCAAGAAAAAGAGCATAAAAGAAATGCAAAATACCAGAAAACACACGTCGGCCCAAGTGAGCTCGACCTCAAAAGAAACCACAAATATACAAATCTCTCAGTCTCATCACTAGGTCGCATATACAATATAAAGTGGTAGATGAAGAATACTAGATACAATGATAGAGCAAAAAGAAACAAAGTGTGCTCGCAACCCACTTACGGGCGATGTCGCGAGTCTGAGCAAAAGCAGCTGATGATAAGATAGCCCGCCGCTATAAGAATGACGGGTCCGACCTGCAAGACACTGTGGCACAACGGGGGTGAGTTGCCAGCTCGTGAGTAGAATATAACATCTAGTAAGGCAATCGTAAGAATGCACGTAATGCGTCACAACATGTATGTTCATATGTGATATAATATCTCTAGTATGCATGCACATGTATGCAATGTCATTACTAAATTTTTAAGTGTTTTAAAAGCTAAGGGTACTGCATTCTTAACTTTAGAAAATGAATATCTGTATAATAGCTAAGTACCATCAAGAAATCATCTGAAAACCCGTGTCAAACATCGACACCAAATATGAAATCATATCCGTCTCAATATCTCACTGTATCAATATCTCAAATATCGGGCTCCGTCAGTCCGGATCGGCCCATATCATCAAATCTCACGACAACAGTCGGTATCCTCTGGATATCCGCCGCGCCAGACATCACCGGTAGGTAGTCTTCCCCTGCCAGGCTCATCGTTTACAACTCGATCTTCTTGCCCCGGGGTACCATACCGGGCCCACCATGTACCCGAGACGGTTCATCCAGTCCTCGAATCGGGTCTCGAAATCCAACAGAAAACATGAAAACTCATGGTGGACGACACAAACATCACGAGAAAACTGCAACTTTGTTTTAAAAATGATAAATATAAGCTTTTGTTAAATTCTTGCGGTTTTCCCCAAAAATCCAGAAATCGCAGCAATACTGAAATCCTCAAGAAAAATCATAATGTCCATATGTTATATATGATAAATGTCTATGATAACAAGGTATGCGATGTGAATTGTGGCTAAAAATCTATGTAAGTATGATGATGATGCGAGGTATATACATGCTATGCAATTTCATATATCATGTATGAATGCAAATGGCGATTTTAAGTTAAACAGGTTCTATAGTGCACGTGCCATGGCAATTACCAGAGGCGTGTGTGTCACATGAATAGTGCGCGTGCAACAGATGCCAATGGTAATGGTGTTCGTGTCCTACGAAGTGATATCGCATAAGTGTAGATGAATGTCCATGCAATCTAATATACGGTTAGCTATAAGGGTATGCAATGTACATAAAGGGATAAGCTAACTAACAATATAAATCTTGCAAGAAGTAAGGTAATTCTAACTAGGGGGCGCCTCGCGCCATCCAGACGATTCCCCCATAGATGAATACATCTACTCACATGAATGCCTCGCTAATCCGATCCAACCACCGCCTTGCCTTTACGCGCCGTGTCCGATGTTTCCCCGACCGATCCTAGCATTTCATAACACACAATATCAGATTACATACCCCTAAAATGACACCAAGTCAATATAAAAAGATCGACGCTCTTGAATTAAAGATAACGTGCACTCGGTGCGCGGAAAACACACGAAAATCGCTAAATCCTTAACTAGAATCGTCTTTTCGAGGCAATCGACAAAACTAAAATCCGGCTAGACAAAACCCCGCATTCATGCACTCTAAAAGTCGTATACGAAGCTAATTATATCTCTAATATAACTCAATTAGATCGCATCCTAATTTTTATAAAAATCTAGTAAGCAATTTCTTACCGATTCGACGCAAATATCGAAATTTTATCGATCTAGCGAGCGTAACATCGCACAATTAACCACTCTAACCAACTAGATAGCCACAACACTAGCTTAAACCCACTTATCCAATATCAAACCCTAATCTAGAACATCATCCCTTTCTTGAAATTTCAAAACTAACCATTACAATGAAAGTAATCACTTTAAAATACTAAACTAGCTTTATTAAACTACAAATTAACAACTAGTTTAGGATTTATACCTCCCAAGTGAACGCCAACTTGCACTAAGCCTCCAAAGTGGCCTCCTTTCTCCACTTCTCTAAATAATTAGGGTTAGGGAAAGGATGGATTATGGTTTTGGTTTGAATCTATGAAGAAAATGGTGTAATTTTGTGGATTTTTCTTGATTTTATCATGATTTTTGAAGCATGAAGTGAGGGGGAAAAAGGGGGGCTGCAGCTCAAGGTTTCGGCCAGAGGTAAAGAGAGGAGGAGTGTGAGGAGAAGTGTGGAAAATTCTACACAAAATGTCATTCACAAGTTCATTTAATGCTCTCACATCAATTTTACACAAAAAACCTCATTTTAATTCATTTTTTTGATTAAATTCTTGAACCATAGATTTAAAATCATGCAAAGTCATGATACAATTTTATTAACACTAAATTTTAGTTTATAATATTTCCTAAGTGTGTAATTTACCTAATTAAATTTGTATTTATCACTAATTTAATGTATTTTTAAAAGCTTAAAATAATAAAAAAATAATTAATTACGAATTTTTTTTCATTTAACTAGAAAATTATAAGTGGCATTTTAGTGACAAAATTATAGTAACATCTTATCTAAATTTTGTATAATTAGGTCTATAATGAAAAATACCTATTTTGACTTTTTACGGAAAAAGCCGAAAAATTAGCCGATTACCGAAAAACTGCCTAAACGATTTTCGAAGGGTTACAATCTTCCCCCTTAAAGAAATTCGGTCCCCGAATTTAGAATTTAATTACGCGTACCTTCAAAAAGATGGGGATATCTCTTCCTCATCTCAACCTCGGTCTCCCAGGTGACCTCCTCGCTGTTCGGGCCACGCCAAAGGATCTTGACGGACGGTATAACCTTCGGCCTCAATTTCTTCACCTGCCGATCCAAAATGACCACCGGCTGCTCGGTGAATGAAAGATCACGCTCTAGTTGGATCGTCTGGTGCTGAATCGCCTAGGAAGGATCATGAAGGTACTTGCGGAGCATCGATACATGGAACACGGGGTGAACATCGGGGAAGCTGGGCGGAAGAGCTAACCGATAAGCGACTGACCAACACGCTCTAGGATCTCGAAAGGACCAACATATCTAGGACTCAGTTTCCCTTTCCGCCCAAATCTCATCACACCTTTTATCGGAGAGACCTTCAGGAAAACATGATCGCCAACAGCGAACTCGAGTCGGCGACGGCGCCTGTCAGCATAAGATTTCTGCCTGCTCTGTGCCGCTCTCATCCTGTCCCGAATCAGCTGTATCTTCTCGGTCGTCTCCTGTACGATCTGCGGCCCCAAAATACTGCTCTTCCTGAGCTCTGTCCAATATACAGGCGATCGACATCTCCTCCCATATAAAGCCTCAAAAGGTGCCATCTAAATCGTCTCCTGGAAGCTATTATTGTAGGAAAACTCGATCAAACGCAAATGACGATCCCAGCTACCACCGAAATCTAAAACACAAGCTCTGAGCATGTCCTCAAGAGTCTGAATAGTACGCTCCGACTGACCGTCAGTCTGCGGATGAAAGGCTGTGCTAAAACTCAATCGGGTGCCCAATGCTTCCTGAAGTTTCTGCCACAATCGGCTGGTAAACTGGGTGCCCCGGTCGGACACGATGCAAGTCGGAACGCCATGCAATCGCACTATCTCATCAATATAAACCTGGGCGTACTGAGAAAATCAAAAAGTGGTCTTCACTGGCAGAAAGTGAGCCGCTTTCGTCAGTCGATCCACAATCACCCAAATAGAGTCATACCCTCGACTGGTCCTGGGTAGACCCACAATGAAATCCATGAAGACCTGCTCCCACTTCCACTCAGGGATGGGCAAAGGCTGTAACTCGCCGGCTGGCCTCTAGTGCTCGGCCTTGACTTGCTGACAAGTCAGGCATCTGGACACAAAGTCTGTAACATCCTTCTTCATCCCGTCCCACCAGTAGACCTCTCTCAAATCACGGTACATCTTGGTGGAACCTGGGTGAACACAGTATACCGATCTATGTGCCTCCTCGAGAATATCACGCCTTAGTCCCTCTGAATCTGGCACGTACAGTCGAGTCCCAAATCGAAGTATCCCCTGATCATCAATCAAGAACTCAGAAACTCTGCCCTGCCGAATCTGCTCAATAATCTCTAATATACGGGCATCGCCGGACTGTGCCTCGCGGATACGGTCAAGTAACTGTGGGCGTGCTCTAAAATGGGCCAGCTGTCCCCCTGTAGGAGTAAACTCGAACTGCACTCTGCTATCACATAAAACCTGCCAATCCGCCGCCGACTGCATCTATACTGCGCTCAAACATGATAGGCTACCTCCGGGCCTCCTATTCAAAGCATATGCCACCACATTCGCCTTGCCCGGATGGTATAGAATCTCGCTGTCATAATCCTTCACCAACTCCATCCAACGGCGCTGTTTCAGGTTCAGATCTCGCTGTTGGAAGATATACTTCAAACTCTTGTGGTCAGTGAATATCTGGCACGACTCACCGTATAGGTAATGTCTCCAGATCTTAAGTGCAAATACCACTGTAGCCATCTCTAAATCATGGATGGGGTAGTTCTGTTCGTGTTTCCTCAGCTGTCGAGAAGCATATGCGATAACTCTGTCGTGCTGCATCAATACACAGCCCAGCCCCACTCGAGAAGCATCACAATATACCACGAACACGCATGATCCTGAAGGCAATGCTAACACTGGTGCAGTAGTCAGACGAGTCTTCAACTGCTGGAAACTATCCTCACATGCCTGGGTCCAATCAAAAGGAACCCCCTTCCGGGTCAACCCGGTCAACGGTGCAGCAATGCGGGAGAAATCCTGGACAAAACGTCGATAGTAGCCGGCCAGACCTAGAAAACTGCGAACCTCTGTAACTGATACTGGTCTAGGCCAACGCTGAACTGCCTCGATCTTCTTCGGGTCCACACAAATACCATCTCTCGTCACCACATGACCCAAGAAGTCGACACTGTCTAACCAGAATGCGCACATGGAGAATTTGGCGAATAGCTGATGCTCCCTCAAATTCTGCAATGTGATACGTACGTGCTGCTCATGCTCCTCCCGGCTCCGAGAATAAACCAAGATGTCGTCAATGAACACAATAATGAACTGATTGAGATACGGCCTGAATACACGGTTCATCAAATCCATAAATGCTGCCGGGGCATTGGTGAGCCCGAACGACATCACCAAGAACTTATAATGACCATATTGAGTACGAAAGGCGGTCTTCGGAATATCCTCCTTCCGAACCCGCAACTGGTGATAACCTGATCGTAAATCAACCTTCGAGAAGAACCCCGCACCCTGGAGCTGATCGAATAAGTCATCAATGCGGGGTAGGGGATACCTGTTCCGCACAGTAACCCGGTTCAGCTGACGATAATCAATGCATAAGCGCATACTTCCGTCCTTCTTCTTAACAAACAGGACGGGAGCACCCCAAGGTGACACACTCGGTCGGATAAGCCCTTTGTCCAGCAAGTCCTGTAACTGATCCTTCAGCTCTCTTAGATCCGCCGGGGCCATCCGATAAGGCGGTATAGAGATAGGCCCCGTGCCGGGGATCAAGTCAATACAGAACTCAATCTCGCGCTCTGGTGGCAGACCAGGCAGCTCGTCAGGGAATACATCAGGAAACTCTCTCACAACAGGGACCTGGTCCAACAGAACCTCTGTGGAGCTAGTATCACAAACATAGGCTAAGAATCCCTGACACCCTTTCCTTAAGAGCTGACCAGCGCGAAGAGATGAAATCAAGCTGGGAAGGGTAGCGCTACGATCTCCCTGAATAACAAGAACCGGCTCACCAGGAAAACTGAATCTGACTGCTTTTTCACGGCAGTCCATGGATGCATAACAGGTGGCTAGCCAGTCCATACCAAGAAGAACGTCAAAGTCTAGCATATCGAGGAGAATCAAATCACCTGAAGAATCTCTCTCCCCGATACGAACGGAACATGATCGGTACACAAAACGGGCAACAAAAGACTCGCCTACCGGGGTAATAACGACAAGCGGTTGATCTAACGGAGAAGACTCTCGGCCCAACCTCGGTGCAAAGTACGTGGATACATAGGAATGTATGGAGCCTGGATCAAATAATACCCGTGCATCAAAAGAACATACTGGCAGAGTACCTGTCACGACGGCATTGGATGCCTGTGCATCCTGAGGAGTCAACGTGAACACTCAGGCCTGTCCACCACTAATAGCTGCCTGTCCTCTGCCTCTACCTCGGCCTTTGCCTCTGCCTCTGTCGCCTCGTCCTCTCTGAACCGGACCGCCACGCCTACGGCCTCTAGAAGCATCTGGCTGGCATGGAGCATCATCAGGAGTAGGAAGTAGAGCTCTCTGAGGAGGTGGTGAGGGTGGTAAGGTCACATGCAGGACTGTCGCCGCGCCCTGGCATCCCATGGTATAGTCTCTGACACGGTGGTACTGACTCCCAGACCGAAAACATCCTGGAGACGACTGCTGGGTCTGTGGATATGAACCAAATAACTGACCTCGTCTCAATCATCTGCCTCCACCATCTCCCGGAAATAATCTATCACGATGTCTGCCCATCTGCCGCTGAGCTGGCGTATCAGTACGGATCCTCTTCGGCCCAGAAACGACCGGAGTCTCAGAAATACGCTCCTCCAAAAGTAAGGCTGCATCCATCGCGGCTGCGTATGTATCAAAGTGCTGGGTGCCGATGGCAAGGAATAGCTGTGTATCAAGCCCTCGCACAAACCTCTTTATTCTCTTCTCTTCTGTGTCTACTAGGTATGGAGCATATCGAGACAACTGGGTAAACTGTATATCATACTCCGACACCGTCATCCCAGGATTCTTGCGCAAAGACTCAAAACTACGGGCTCGAGCATTTCGGACACTCTCCGGAAGAAAACGGGCAAGAAATGCAGATGTAAACTCATCCCAGGTCATAGAAGGCAGACCTGCATCTCGGCCTCTATCTACTGAATCGTACCATGTCTGGGCAAGACCCTCCAGACGAAAACTCGCAAACTCCACCAATCTATCCTCAGAACACCTCAACGAACGGCAAATCCGAGCCATCCTATCGAGAAATGCCTGTGGGTCCTCTGTCGCATCTGTACCGGTAAAAGCTGGAGGTCTCAATCTCATGAACTCCTGTAGTGAAACAGGGATAGTCTCCGTAGTAGCAGCAGGAGTGACCATCTGTGCAGCAGGTATAATCGTGGTCTGTTCGGTGGAAGGAACGTCCTCGGACCTCTGTGCCCGGCTGGACTCAACTAAAGATCCTATCATCTGTCGCAACTCTTGCATGCCGACCTCTAATCTGGCAATACGGTCTGGATAAGGCAGATCAGTATGACCCTGAGGGGTAGGCGTATCCTCCCGTTCGATCCTCGCCTCAGACGGGCCCGCCCGAATCTCATCCCTAGCGGCAGCCCGCTGAGCTCTCGCAGTCTTTGGCGGCATCGAAGCTGGAATAATAAACAGGACTAATAAGATCATTGCAATTGAATCAAGGAATGCAAGGAATCAAGAAAGGAAATACAAGCAATTATGTTCTAAGGTCACTTAGGCGGAGTACCGTATCGTAAGTATGCCGCGGATCATACCCACGCTACGCCACTCTGCTTAAGTCACCAACTCCATCTACCAAGGTCGTCCTACACTCAGAAAGGTAAAACCTACGCTCTGATACCAACTTTGTCACGACCCGAAAGTATGGAACACGACTGGCACTTAGATTACGGGACGTCTAAAGGCGTACCGTAACCTAAGTCAGCCAAAGCCCAGAAGAATCTAAACCAAAATCAAAAGAGAGTGAAGTAAAACCTTTAATGAAAATGGTTTTTAAATCAATTAAGTTGCATAGAACCCCTTTTTAAAAAAAAAGCATCAAAAAATTTCAGAAAATTTCGGCAAAGTCTCCCCTGTATTTTCTATCCCCCAAAATGGATACAGCAAGATATATATAACCTGTAATCATAAATGGCATCCCCAAGCGGGAGCTAGCTCTTCGCCCAAGGCGGATCACAACCACATGCAATATATAAGTAATATCAAGAAAAAGAGCATAAAAGAAATGCAAAATACCAGAAAACACACGTCGGCTCAAGTGAGCTCGACCCCAAAAGAAACCACAAATATACAAATCTCTCAGTCTCATCACTAGGTCGCATATACAATATTAAGTGGTAGATGGAGAATACTAGATACAATGATAGAGCAAAAAAAAACAAAGTGTGCTCGCAACCCACCTACGGGCGATGTCGCGAGTCTGAGCAAAAGCAGCTGATGATAAGATACCCCGCCGCTACAAGAATGACGGGTCTGACCTGCAAGACACTGTGGCACAACAGGGGTGAGTTGCCAGCTCGTGAGTAGAATATAACATCTAGTAAGGCAATCGTAAGAATGCATGCAATGCGTCACAACATGTATGTCCAAATGTGATATAATATCTCTAGTATGCATGCACATGTATGCAATGTCATTACTAAATCTTTAAGTGTTTTAAATGCTAAGGGTACTGCATTCTTAACTTTAGAAAATGAATATCTGTATAATAGCTAAGTACCATCAAGAAATCATCTGAAAACCCGTGTCAAGCATCGACACCAAATATGAAATCATATCTGTTTCAATATCTCACTGTATCAATGTCTCAAATATCGGGCTCCGTCAGTCCGGATCGGCCCATATCATCAAATCTCACGACAACGGTCGGTATCCTCCGGGTATCTGCCGCGCCAGACATCACCGGTAGGTAGTCTTCCCCTGCCAGGCTCATCGTCTACAACTCGATCTTCTTGCCCCGGGGTACCATACCGGGCCCACTATGTACCTGAGACGGTTCATCCACTCCTCGAATCGGGTCTCGAAATCCAACAGAAAACATGAAAACTCATGGTGGACGACACAAACATCATGAGAAAACCGCAACTTTGTTTTAAAAATGATAAATATAAGCTTTTGTTAAATTCTTGCGGTTTTCCCCAAAAATCCAGAAATCGCAGCAATACTGAAATCCTCAAGAAAAATCATAATGTCCACATGTTATAAATGATAAATGTCTATGATAACAAGGTATGCGATGTGAATTGTGGCTAAAAATCTATGTAAGTATGATGATGATGCGAGGTATATACATGCTATGCAATTTCATATATCATGTATGAATGCAAATGGCGATATTAAGTTAAACAGGTTCTATGGTGAACGTGGCATAGCAATTACCAGAGGCGTGTGTGTCACATGAATAGTGCGCGTGCAACAGATGCCAATGGTAATGGTGTTCGTGTCCTACGAAGTGATATCGCATAAGTGTAGATGAATGTCCATGCAATCTAATATACGGTTAGCTATAAGGATATGCAATGTACATAAAGGGATAAGCTAACTAACAATATAAATCTTGCAAGAAGTAGGGTAATCCTAACTAGGGGGTGCCTCGCTCCATCCAGACGATTCCCCCATAGAAGAATACATCTACTCACATGAATGCCTCGCTAATCCGATCCAACCACCGCCTTGCCTTTACGCGCCGTGTCCGATGTTTCCCCGACCGATCCTAGCATTTCATAACACACAATATCAGATTACATACCCCTAAAATGACACCAAGTCAATATAAAAAGATCGACGCTCTTGAATTAAACATAACGTGCACTCGGTGCGCGGAAAACACACGAAAATCGCTAAATCCTTAACTAGAATCGTTTTTTCGGGGCAATCGACAAAACTAAAACCCGGCTAGACAAAACCCCGCATTCACGCACTCTAAAAGTCGTATACGAAGCTAATTATATCGCTAATATAACGCAATTAGATCGCATCCTAATTTTTATAAAAATCTAGTAAGCAATTTCATACCGATTCGACGCAAATATCGAAATTTTATCAATCTAGCGAGCGTAATATCGCACAATTAACCACTCTAACCAACTAGATAGCCACAACACTAGCTTAAACCCACTTATCCAATATCAAACCCTAATCTAGAACATCATCCCTTTCTTGAAATTTCAAAACTAACCATTACAATGAAATTAATCACTTTAAAATACTAAACTAGCTTTATTAAACTACAAATTAACAACTTGTTTAGGATTTATACCTCCCAAGTGAACCCCAACTTGCACTAAGCCTCCAAAGTGGCCTCCTTTCTCCACTTCTCTAACTAATTAGGGTTAGGGAAAGGATGGATTATGGTTTTGGTTTGAATCTATGAAGAAAATGGTGTAATTTTGTGGATTTTTCTTGATTTTATCTTGATTTTTGAAGCATGAAGTGAGGGGGAAAAAGGGAGGCTGCAGCTCAAGGTTTCGGCCAGTGGTAAAGAGAGGAGGAGAGTGAGGAGGAGTGTGGAAAATTCTACACAAAATGTCATTCACAAGTTCATTTAATGCTCTCATATCAATTTTACACAAAAAAACTCATTTTAATTCATTTTTTGATTAAATTCTTGAACCATAGAACTAAAATTATGCAAAGTCAAGATACAATTTTATTAACACTAAATTTTAGTTTATAATATTTCCTAAGTGTGTAATTTACCTAATTAAATTTGTATTTATCACTAATTTAATGTATTTTTAAAAGCTTAAAATAATAAAAAAATAATTAATTACGAATTTTTTTTTATTTAACTAGAAAATTATAAGTGGCATTTTAGTGACAAAATTATACTATATCTTATCTAAATTTTGTATAATTAGGTCTACATTGAAAAATACCTATTTTGACTTTTTACGGAAAAAGCCGAAAAATTTGCCGATTACCGAAAAACTACCTAAACGATTTTCGAAGGGTTACACACAGCTACTCATTTTAGTGGTTGAAATTTTTGACGTTTAGGGCATTGACTTTATGGGTCCCTTTCCCAACTCCTTTGGGAATCTGTACATACTGCTTGCGGTTGATTACGTCTCAAAGTCGGTTGAAGCTATTCCTTGTCGCACTAATGACAAGAAGGTTGTCATTAAGTTTTAAAAAGAAAATATCTTTTCACGATTTGGACACCCACGCGCTATCATCAGCAATAACGTGACAAATTTCTGCAACAGGTCTTTCGAGACTTTGATGCGGAAATACGCAATCAACCACAAACTTTCCACATCCTATCATCCCCAAACGAGCGGGCAGGCTGAGATTTCAAATAGACAAATCAAACAAATTCTGGAAAAGACTGTTGCTAAGAATAGAAAAGATTGGTCAACCAAATTGACGGATACTCTTTGGGCATTCCGAACTGCATATAAAACTGATCTAGGGATGTCTCCTTATAGGTTAGTGTTTGGGAAGGCTTGTCACTTGCCAGTCGAGATTGAGCACAAAGCAATGTGGGCTATTAAAGAAATCAATTTTGACTTGAGTCAAGCCTGCAACTTTCGGAAGCTGCAATTAAATGAGCTAAGCGAACTCCGCGATGAAGCTTATGATAACGCTGTAATTGTAAAGAATCGGACTAAGGTATTTCACAATAAAAACATTTTGAGAAAAACATTTACACTGGTCAACAAGTCCTTCTTTATGATTCACGACTACACCTTCACGCGACTAAGCTACGATCTCGGTGGAAGGGACTTTTGTTGTGCGGTCTGTATACCCGTACGGGGCAGTTGAGGTAGAAAATGTTAAAAACGGTACATTTTTCAAAGTGAATGGACATAGATTAAAGCCGTATTTTTACACTGACCCCACGGATGAGCTCCTTTTCTTACAGGAGCCATTTTATCTTGATTAAAATTCCTCCGTCTTACCTTCATGTCCTGTAAATTACTGCATCATCTTTTAAATGGAGGTGAGTGAAAAGAATAAGTTTGGGGGAGGATGTTCACTTAAATATTTTTCCCCCATTAATAAATTTCCTCCCAAGCTTACAGGTTTTTTATGATATAGCATATGGCAACAGTGAGGACACTGTTGAAAATAAGTTTGGGGGAGGTTTGTGTTTATTTACGCATCATTTGCATCATACTTTGCATAAGCACAAAACATTTTAAAACCTATAAAAATTTCAAAAATTTCAAAAATAAAAAAATTGTACATAAATAAGATAATAAAAGATTAGATAGTGAAACATTACATCCAAAAGATTAGAAAAATTTAAGAAAACCAAGAAAATTAGAACTTTTCTTATACGAACTAGTAATAAGTAGTTATGAGCCGTTGTCCTAAGAGTTAGTAAGATGAAGGAAGTCACCAATCTGTGGATAAAAATAAGTCTGAAAAATAGTTCCTATTCTGGAAGCCAAACATTTGAACGTTGATACCCTACTATTCGCACTTACACACGTCTTGAAACTCGGGATAGTAGAGGATACCTTAAAATGCTCTTGTCTAAAAGCCAAAGTATGAAGGAAATAAAAAAATGAATAAAAAAATAAAAAAAAAAGGGTGAAGAAAAATGAACACTGGTTTTGTTATCGCCAAGGCAGCAATAAAAAAATATAGCGACGGTGCTTCATCACCTAGTACCTTAGACCAGCTGGTCTGGGAGTCACTGCTAAGCCTTAGGTGGTGCAAGACGAGAAAAATACACCTAATAAGCAAGCACAAGAGTAATCGGTTGTTTAGTACCTGAAGAAGTATTAACGGTCGCATGAAAATGTGTGAGCAATCTCATCTAAATATTCATTAATTAAAAAGTACCGAGGCAGATGGACAAGAGTATGATAGCTTGAAATGAATTCACCGGGTGTAGGAATGCCTATTACACACACGTAGGGTTATATGATCGATGTTTGGAAGAAAGATAGGAAAGAAGAATAAAGACGATGTTTTATTGAGAGATGATGTGATTTCTGACAACTTTTCATGACTATTAAGATAGGGCTCATGACAACCGAAAAGCTAGTGTAGTTGGAAACTCTAATTTTCAAAGTATTTCTTTTACAATTCTTATCTTTAAATGTAACTTTCACGGTGTTCCTTTTATTATTGGATTTTTTGGTGCAATCCGCTGAAAACCCTCAGGAGACAACACTCCTACTATTAGGGAAACCTAGAGGTTTAAAGGCTTGTTGCACGTGCTCAGTGCAATCCTGTTGCCTACGAAAGTGTGCTAGTTAGTTTTTTCTCTATCATTATTTTCTTCTTCTCTTTTTAATAAAACAGTTCGCTCGAGACGACCGAAAATAAGTTTGGGGGAACTTGACCAGTCGAAAATAATGTATTTTTAACACGTCAATTTCCCTACCATTTGCATTCATCTAGAGTTGTTCGGTATTAATATAGCACATATTAGCAAAACAGCTATAAAATACCAATTAACTTGTGTTATATATTAAAACCGACATTTCTGAGGGAAATTGAGTGTTTATCATTGCATCGCATAATCTTTGTATAGCGCAACACTTGTCTCGAGAATTTGTGCAGGAAATTCCAGGAGAAGAGCCGAACAGTTAAAAGTGCTGAGAAAAATACGCCAAGTCCAAAACTTATGATCTGGTAGTGATATAGAACAAGAGATGAAATTCCACACATCAGGAAACATCACTAATGCCAACAGCAAGCAGAATAAGAATTTACATGCAGAGAGGGCACTATTGGGCCACGGATCCGCAGCCGTAAGGCCCCATTGGCGGCGGATCCGCGGCGCAATGATGGTGACGTCATCATCTTTTCAGCTCTGGTCTTTCTTCTCAGTTTCAGAACCTCTTCAAGCCACTACAAATTCTATATAACTCCAGAAGTTTCTGCCAGAACAGCAAGGCCTTTTGTTTTATCTAATCATGTTCAAGCTTCTTAAGCAAGCCACTTAAGTACCTAAAAGCTTAGCAGTTTCTCCCTAACCTCCAAGCTTATGAAGGAAGCTAAGCCTAACTGACTACCTCTAGAAGCTTTTACCTAACTACCAAGCTTACAAGAGAAGCTAAACTAAACCTAGCATCTAAAGGTAGCTAATCCTAATCAAGGCTATAAATGGGACCCTAAAGCTTCTATCTAAAGGTTGTTGATTCCTACATCAATTCCCCAACATAAGTTGAGTGACACAACTTGTAACCCTAACCCTAATCCAATCAAATCCAAGCCAAAAATCAAGAATACCGAGTACAAATCAAGAGAGAATTCAACCATCCTTTTGGAGCGAAGCCGATCTTCAACCAAGCCAGTCATCCAAGATGATCCGCGACTCACGAAGACGATGCGACGCTCAATTCGACGATCTCGTTCTCTCCTCAATTTCTTGTAGTGTTTGAGCGATGTGTAACGAATTGTTGAATAATAAAGGTGAAAATTCTTTAATATTGCTTTCTTTACATTCTTGCATCATGATTCGATCTCAATTCTTGATTGTGTTTCGTGTTATGATGTTCGAGTAAAACTCCGCTCGTGAAGGAGTCAAGAGAATCAATAGATGATGATATTACAAATCTTGAAACAATTCTTAATTCCTATAAGTTTTGTAAACTCTTGAAAATTGAAGAATCGGCAACCTAGTTTCGAGCGATGCTTTCTTGATTGTGTTCGCTCTTAATTAGTGATCCACGATCGATTCTTAAATTTACTAGTGGCTAGAATTTGGATGAGATTCATCGAAAGGACAAAGGATGAGATGAAGAAACCCTAATTTCTTCAAAAGATCCTTAAACCTCGATTAATCATTATCGATCTAGTATCAAATCATTAATGGATAAGAAAACGTAATCAATAGATTTCTATCACGTCTATAGATTCGATCGATTCCTACGAGCCTCACTTCGATTCTTGATTATTGGATAGGATATCATCAATTCTTGATTCTTGAATTTTAATATTTCTTGATTTTAGATTTAGATCTAGATAATTCTTGAACTTCAATTTTATGAATCTTGAATTGAATTGTCTTTTCTCTTTTCTTTAATTTTCAATTCATCTAATTCAAATTCGAACGGATCTCACTTTCTCTGTGGACGATCCGCACTCGCTAACGCGCTATATACGACACCGTTATTGATTGCGGTAAAAAATTTCTTTCGTTGTGATTTCTACACTTTTCTTATATACACACCGAAAAAACATTCAATCACAGATCTTCATGAATTTCAATGTGGGTCTACCTAGGTCTAGTAATTGGTATGACTCCATTTGGGTGATTGTTGTCCGGTTAACGAAAGCAGCTCACTTCCTACCAGTGAAGACGACTTTCGGTTATGTTCAGTATGCTCAGATGTACATAGTTGAATTTTTGCGTTTGAACAGAGTTCCTTCATGCGTTGTATCTAATAGAGGCACCCAGTTCACTAGCCGTCTTTGGCAGAAGCTTCAAGTAGCCTTGGGTACCTGTTTGAGCTTTAGTACCACTTTCCATTCATAGACCGATGGTCAGTCAGAGCTGACTATACAGACTCTGGAGTATATACTTCATGTGTGAGTACTAATTTTGTTGGCAATTTGGATTGTCACTTACCATTGATGGAGTTCTCCTACAATAACAGTTATCAGGAGACGTTTCAGAAGGAAACTTTTTAGGCTTTGTATGGTAGATTGTGTCGATAGCCACTCTTTTAGACCGACTGCGCGAGAGCAAGATTTTTGGACCCCAGCTAGTCAAGAGACTTCGGAGATTATCCAGTTGACTGAGGACAGGATGAGAGCATCCCAGTGCAGACAGGAGTCTTATGCCGACCGTCGTCGTCGCAGACTTGAGTTCGCTGTGGGAGATCATGTATTTCTACGGATATTTCTAATGAATGGCGTGTTGAGTTTTGGGAAGAAGGGAAGCTTATTCCCATAATTGTAGGTCCTTTTGAGATCCTTGAGCGAGTTAGTATCGTTGCCTATTGTTTTGCACTTCCGCCCAGATTTCGGATGTTCACCCCGTATTCCTTGTATCGATACTTCATAAATACCTTCATGACCCTTCTCACATGATTCAACACCAGACCATTTAACTAGGACGCGATCTTTCGTTCACCAAGAGGCCGATAGTTATAATGGATCGGCAGGTGGAGAAACTTCGGTCAAAGGTCTTGCCATCTATGAAGGTTCTTTGTCGTAGCCCGTCTAGTGAGGAGATCACTTAGGAGGCTGCGAGCGAGATGCGGAAGAAATTCGCTCATCTGTTTGAACGTACGCATAATAAGAATTTTAAATTCGGGGAAGAATTTCTTTAAGGGGGGAGATTATAACACTTTAGAATGCGATTAGTGTTAATTAAGCGATAATGCGGGTTTTTGGTAAAAAGTTTACCAAAATAGCTTTCTCGCATTTTAGTTAGATTAATAAATATTTTATTATTATTTTTTTTGGGTCACACACACTTGTGCATGTTATCATAGGGGTTGTTTAGTGTTAACCTCATTTAGTGGCCATGACACTTTAAACAAATCCATGCCTCGAATTAACCTTGCACTAGATATTTGTTGTGAGATATTTCCTTGTGTTTTAGAATGAGAAGAGGTGGCAAGGTGACTCATGGATAAGCATTCTTGCATTAATGATGGAGAGGGAGTGAGTAAGTATAAGGGTGCACTCACCTTACACTTACCCTCTTATCTCTATCTCATCTCTACTATCGTTCTATCTCATTCTCATCTCACTCTCTCTCTTTCTCAATTATTGCTCTCTTCTCTTCTCTCAAACTGAAACCTTCATCAATCCTTCATTAAATCTTGCAAAACCTTCATTAAACCTCACTAAAACCCTTCTCAAGTCTTGATTTAGCCTCTAGGATCCCTTGGAGCTTAGAAAGCTAGGATCTTTTGAGCAAGTGTGCATAGGTATAACCTCTAAACTGTTAAATAGGTGTTATAATGTTGTGTAGCTTGTTAGTTGTTAAAAGTAAAGTTTTGTGCACATATCGTATTTTTAGTGTCATTATAAGATATATGTGATCTGATGTGACCACGAGTCTGTAGTAGAAAATCTAGCAGTGTAGTTGTGTTGTACCAGAGACCCTAAGCATTCACCTGAAGCACGAACCCCATAGGCTCGAATTTGGCCGGCGACATGTAGGGAAATTCTGGCGAGATCGGCCTTTTGGTGGAGTTGGGACTTGGTTTTTATAGGGTAGCTATCTGCAGTTGTTTAGAAATGTTTGGTACTGCTTGATTTTTAAGTTTTGAAAGTATACAAAACTCTGGGATCACTTTGCTTGTTTCTTGTGTTACGACTACGCGTGTTACGTTATCCGACACGGTTCGTGTACTTTGTGTAGCTGTTGCTCTTGTGTTGGTTTCGTAGTGTCGCTACACACGTTATCCACTAGAGGAACACTTGAGAGTTTGTTTGGAGTTGGGGCGTCGGTCAAATGTAGTTTGTACGAGTTATTGGTCGATTGCTAATGTGAACTTATTATGTTGTTATATGATTTTAGGATCGGAGGCAGGGACTTCGGACGTTGTGAAGAAGGAAAAGCAAGTGGTTGGCTTTACTTTGCCCAGGATCATCGGTGAGTAGATTTAACATCTACAGGGGAATCGCCCGTATGGCGTTATATGTTAGTTATATGTAGCCCTAGAGGCCATTACTGTACATACGATGTATATTGTAGTGGATGCTTGGACATATATATGGAGGACTTTCTTGCTCGACTTGATAGTATGCTATCTGGTTGCTCTTTATCTTAACATGTACTCTCATTGTCACCATGTTACATATTGATAAAGCCCTTATGATGAGTACTTGACTACCAGGATTGCGATGCAGATCATACTAGTGGGGATAGTGTAGTCGCTAAGTACATCCTTCAAATGTTCTTAGTCGTAGGTGTATCGAGACAGGGCATCGATATACTAGAGTAGACTAGCGTATAGCTTCTCAACCCATGTAGATAGGCGATGGATGATCCCATATCCATTGGTGTTTGACATCAAAGACAGTATACGGGTGCTCAGTGGAGACTGGGTACACTAGACGGACTTGCCAAGAACTCCTAGATGGTATTATACCTATCGTCAGATAGCAGTTCTCTGGTGACACTGGTACAGGTTAGTCTGTAGACCCGAGATCGTTATAGAGTCTTGTGTGATTCCCATTGTGCTTTGATTTCCACCTTACCACGTTCAAGAGAACGTGCAAAATGGTCGCTTTTAGGTACAGTCCCGAATCACATGGAGGCAATGAGCAATAGGAGGGGTTTCGTCTCTCCCGGTATTCGTAGTTGATGTTGTGATGTGCTCGATTGGCTATAACTTGAAGTCCCTGGCCAGGGCTCCTTTAGAAATATACTGGTAAGTGTTATCAGTAGTTTCTCGACCCGTTATGTGCCTCATATCGACACGACTTATCGAATTACCGGTGTCTGACGTTTACCACCCCTAGACGAGATATGCGACATATCAGACGAAGAGACCGGATTGTACGGTAGTGTTACTGATTAGATTCGCAGGAGTGTGAGCAGGCTTGCTTGTTGAACCTATGATCGCTCAATACCCAGGTGGCCGTTATATATAGCTGACAGCTTGCGTCTTGTGGGTATTTGAGATGATCATCACCTACTGTCGGCGTATTGATGAGTCTTTAGAGTCCTACAAAGGGGTTTCCTGGCTCAAGAGAAACGGAGTAGGAGCACATATGTGATATGTGCGGGACCGAGATTGATACGATATGAGATACCGTATTCTATTCTCGGGATTTATGACATCAGTCGTTTATTTATGATATAGCCGGGTTATCGGATCAAGTATTGATTCGATAAGTTGTTACATATGATATTAGTCAGTTATATGTGTTAGTTATATGTATGCCCTAGAGGCCATTACTGTACATAGGATGTATATTGTAGTGGATGCTGGGACATATATAGGGAGGACTTTCTTGCTCGACATGATAGTATGCTATCTGGTTGATCTTTACCTTAACGTGTATACAGATTGTCTCTCTGTTACATGTTGGTAAAGCCCTTAGGATCTGTACTTGACTACCTGGACTATGATGCGGATCATACTAGTGGGGATATGATAGTCCATAAGTACATCCTTCAAAGTCCCTAGTCGTGGGTGTATCGAGACGGGGCATCGATATACCAGAGTAGACTAGCGTATACCTTCTCGACCCATACAGATGGGCGATGGATGATCCCATATCCATCGGTGTTTGACATCAGAGATGGTATACGGGTGCTCAGTAGAGACTGGGTACACTGGACGGACTCGCCGAGAAGTCCCAGATGGTATTATACCTTACGTCAGATGGCAGTTCTCCGGTGACACTGGTACAGAGTAGTTTGTTGACCCGAGATCGTCATAGAGTCTTGTGTGGTTCCCACTGTGCTTTGATTTCCATCTTACCACGTCCAAGAGGGCGTGCAAAACGGTGGTTTTTGGGTAGAGTCCCGAGTCATATGGAGGCAATGAGCGATAGGAAGGGATTCGTCTCTCCCGGTATAGGGAGTTGATGTTGCGCTGTGTTCGATTGGCTATAACAGGAAATCCCTGGCCAGGGTTGCTGAGATTTACTGGTAAGTGTTACCGGTAGTTTCTCGAACAGTTATAGACCTCATATCGACACGACTAATTGAGCTATTGGGGTCTGACGTTTACCATCCCTAGGCGAGATATGCGACATATCAGACGATCAGACCGGACTGTACGGTAGTGTTACTGGTTGGATTCACTGGAGTGCGAGCGGGATTGCTCGTCGATCTTCTGATCGCTCAATACCCGGGTGGCCGTTACGTTTAGCAGACCGCTTGCGGCTTGTGGGTGTTTGATATGATCATCATCTGCTGCCGGCGTATTGACGAGTCTTTAGAGTCCTGCACAGAGGTTTCCTGGCTCAAGCGAAACGAAATAGGAGCGCATATGAGATATGTGCGGGACCGAGAATAATGCGTGTATGTGATACCGTATTTCATTCTCGCGATGAATGTGTCGAATGGTTATATGCGATATAACCTAGTTATCGAATCGAGGGTTGATTCGATAAGCCCATACATTGGATACTAGTCGGTTATATGCGATATGACCGGATCGTTAAATCAAGTGTTGATTTAATGATTTAATGCATAATTATATATTTGATATATTACTTTGCGTTAATTAGTATCGGTTCACTTAAGATGGATTTTCTCACTCAGATGTGCGCATTGCATATCCGATATGATTTTGTGCACTTGCTTGTATCATGTTTGATGATACATGCCTTTTGGTTAAGTGTAAAGAATTAAACCTTGGTTAATGAAATGGTTAGGGTTTACTATTTCCTTATTCATTTTATTCATTTATTTATACTTTTGGAAAAAGAAAAGGAAATGATAAAATGGTGGCATTCTTTGTTGTTTAGTTGAAGCTTCATGAAGCTTTGACTTTGTCCACCATTCTTATCTCATCCTTAACCCTAACCATTGCTTTAACCTTGGTAAATTCTCTACACATAACCATAGTTAGGATTATGATAAGTTTGGATATTCTTTTCTTTTTTAAATAACTTATCATAGTACTTTCTTCTTCTTCTTCAAGAAGAAAGCATACTTCATCAATGGTGTTTTGAGCAAAAGAGTGAGAAATCCAATTCTAAAGTCTACCCACTTCCTATTTCTTCATCCTCTACCTCTTGCCATGTAGTAGAGTGTGTTTTCTACACAAGTTTCTTGACTTGGTGAAGTCGGAGCTTGATTTAGCGATGCCTCGACGTAGATCATCTTCGGCATGGACATCGATGACCTAGCCCGTCCATTCTCCGATGAAGCCGACGCTAGAGCCCGGGACTTGTTATGGACAGCGAGGAGACTTCATTGCGGAGCTATGGAGGTGGAGAACCGGATCTACAAAGGTTGTATTTCCGTATCTCTTAGTTAAGTGTTAACTAGTTTATCTTTTCGCCTAGAAATCTAGCCAACGATCCGTTCTAGAGTTTCTCGGCACCGTTAAAATTTGAAATTGGCATGGTTGATGCCTTGTGAGACCTCATTAGGGTGCCTAGGAACCCTACAGTGGTATCAGAGCCTAGCTAGAGCCTTAGGCGAAGTCCAGACGGAATTTGATGTCCGAACGAACCCGAAACCCCAAACCAAAAATGCTCTCTGTCCTTTTTTCAAAAACGTGGTTTTTTCAAAATTAAAAATATGCAGAAAACCCAGCAAGGAAATCTAAGAATTACGGCGCAAAATTGGGGTCATGAACAGTGCAAACTGCGGTGGAACCGCGGTAGATGCCTGCCTTAGGCGGCGGTTCCGCGGCAGATTGATGACGTCAGCCCTAACTGTTTGCACAGTAATTCATTGTTTCAGGTGCTGAGTTCTCTGGGTATTTTGAAAATTTATTCAAGAGTTGAATTTTCTAGAGTTGTTTTGGGGATTCGTATGTTCGATCGGAGTATCAAATATTGTCTATGTGGCTTTCCGGATAAATTTTAGAATATGTTAAAAAGTTCGACCGGATATAAATACCCAATTTTTCCCCTGTCGGGAAATTTCCAAGTGTTGGATTTTTCCGTAGTTTAACGACGTTCTAAGTAGTGCAAGTAACGCGATGGACCCTCTAGAAGACAACAAACCTTAACTCGATTATGTGACCGTCTTGAACTGCCCTTTGAACCTTCGGGTTTGGGGCAGTACGGCGTGCCACATGTGAGGCGTTGGCTTGACCCTTCTAAGGCTGGACCGTTGGTACTGAGGCACGAACTGAATGTTGTTAGACTTGTTTCATGTGTTGATCTGTATCGGGAAAACTTGGGTGTTTGACTGTTCGATCGAAAAGTTTAACATTTTCTATTTATCTGGAATGTGATACAATAATTGGAATTCACAAGAAGTTATGTGATAACTGAATGAATGTTATAAACATAGCACTTTAGTCTCACTTGATCGGTTGCCACGGAATTTTGATGTGATCAAAAGTCCGTCGCAATCACGTAGCGTACGCGGATACTCGCCGGGTAAACTTAATAGACAGCCTCACCCTATAGCCCTGACCAAGTGACTGTAGGAGAACCCCGTCGCCGAAAGCATCCGTTCGGGTGCTCCAGGTAGCGGTGTTCCACCTTGGTGCACTTCGTCAACGGCGTCAGGGGTACAGCCGCCTACTAAAATTTGCGACGAGCATTCGATCAGGTTGTCGGGAATCTTGTTGAATTGCCCGACTTGATATTGAAAAGTGTTTTCGATTTGAGACTAAAATGCGGGGTTTATAATTGTTAGGCATGTGATGTCTAAGGAATTCATTTGGTCAGGCATGCGATGTCTGAGGAGGTTGCGGATTCCAACTGTTGTAGTTTTACACTTTCTTTCCTGTGACCGTAAGTGTAATATGTGATATCGCCGGTTTCGTTGCTATATGTCAACGACAATTGGGATGGACATATTTACTTACGTTGATGACATGTGATGTTATGTGTTGCTGGATATGTTATATTGGATCGTCGTGTTTGAATAGCCGGGGGTTTTTATGTAAGATGAGTGTTTTTCATTTTCATTCATGTAAAAACTTGTATGTAATATTCTTTTATTGGGGCACTTCCAGGTTGCGGAAGATGTCACCCTTTGTATATTATTTACTTTTCTGCACTAGGATAGACCCAAGGAGGAGAGCACAAGTAACCGGGTTCTGGAGTCCAGTGGGAGACCAACTCGAGGAGTCGAGTCCGGGTCTCCTAACTCTAGAATTGGTAGGGTTGCTTGCCGCTCTCGTAGGGTTCTAGGGGTGTGGGTTTGGCTATTCATCACGACCGTGGAATCCGTGTTTTATACTGGCTCGTATTGAAAACACGGACGTCCTAGTATATCCAATATTTCATATGATTCTTCTGCTGCGATATCTGTGATGTGATCATGTGATGTTCTATGATAGATACAGCATATAGTATATATGATATATTATATAGGCGTTACTTATGTTTTACACCCGCGCTAGCCCTGCCTCGCTCTGCCGTTAGTTACCTAACCTAACGGTGCACGAAGGGACATCGAGGCGAATGCGGATGGCATAAGTGTACGTCGTATTTATCTGTGATGTTTAGGTACTTAAATGATGGGACTTCATTAATGTGATTAATGAAATAAAAGAAACCTAAGATGTTGTAGAATCGAATTTCAAAATAAAACAGGTAGCTACAGTTCTTGCTTTGCATAGCGGTATATGAGATATATCCTGCACCTTATTCGATGAGGAAAGGACCGAGATCCCTTCACCGGGAGTGACTCCTTTAGCAATAACTGGCAGATGCTACACACTCGGTTTGTCTTTTGATTGCTTTTAAAAGTTCTGATTTGCACAGTGATATATATGATATATCCCGCACCTCATTCGACGAGGAAAGGACCGACGATCCCTTCACCGGGAGTGACTCCTTTAGCAAAACTAGAAAAAGCCTAAAAAACACTCCATTTCAAAATTCATTCGATCCTACAACGATATCAAGTTCATTACGCAATAGGTTTTTAGAAAAACCTGTCGTAGCCCTCCGTCATTTCAGATAAGTAGTAGTTAGTATTCGTGCTGCGTTTGTTGGCCTTTGTCAAGGCGCAGTGTGCGGTAGCTAACTGGTGCTTATCTGCTTATGCATATGATGCAGATTGAGTTAGGGTAGTCGTGCGACCTTGTTGGCCTTTGTCAAGGGCCGTGCGGGTGGGTTTAATTCAATCAGGAAATGACGGGTTGAACTTGACTAGCATCCTATGGTTTGTTGGCCTTTGTCAAAGTCATAGGAGGTTAGGGGCAAAATATTATCGGGAATTTCAAGTGTTGAAATTTGCAATGAGATTGCATACCTTCTATGAGATAGTTGGATCCCGATACCCGCTGCGAGTAAGAGTTACTCCTGGGAGAGTTTTATACATTACAATTAGCCGATCAAGTAGGTGTCTAGAAAGGTGTTAACGAGGTTAAGCCTCTGGGAAAACGAGGTTTACATTAATTAGGTTCGTGCGAAAGCACGGGGGACCTCCCTCAAAGTACCGACACTGGCCTGGCTGAAAGATTGGCGAACTTGTAGTGTGTAATTAATCCCGGCTAGTCTTTCCTTTTAGGGTTTGAAGGAAGATTTGATAAAAAGCAGTGGGAGCCATCCTGATTAGATAAAATAAAAACCAATCTATTCTTGACAGAGCGCACGCTGAGTGTTTTCTTCTCTCTCTCTCCTGGTAGCGACCATATCACGCCTTAATCAAGATAATAATACGGAATATTGACCGAACCCACTTGTTATACTGAGCTGGGGAACGTTGGTCCCGCTTCAACTTATAATTGTTATAAGACAGAGCAGGAAATAGGGGATTACCAGAATTCCCGTACCGCCCAAACGAAGAAAGTGCATGCTGATGCATCATCTTCGGGTGTGTTCATTACAGAGAACTGTTTCGCAGTATCCTCTGCGTCCTGGGTATTTGATACCAGATCAGGATCCCAGATATGTAATCTGTTACATAGGGCTACAGAAAGGTAGAGAACTGAGATCGGGTGATAAGTTTCATGAGGCAGAAAACGGGGCAAGTGTTGCAGCCAAGTCTGTTGGTCACTGTCACCCTGTATTACGAATACATTGATTCTGAACGAATGTTATTAGATACCGAACCTGATATACAAAATCATATCTGTCTCTTTATTAGTAAAGAAACGATATAATTTTGTATTGTTGGATAATGTTTTGAACATTTCCTATATCAAAAGTTGATCGGTTCAGGTACGTTATCTAAAAGCATTAATGTTCTAAATCAAACTATAGTTCTTAGTATACTGAACACACACAAGAGGAAGAGTTCAGAAATGAACGAATCCTTCTTGAGGTATTGTAGACTAGGTCATATCAATGCGACCCGACTAGCTAGAGTTACATAAAGATGCATATTTAAATTAGTTTGAATTTACATCTTGTGAAACTCGCCGGTCATGTCACAAAGATAAGATGACCACAGCTCCGTTTACTGGAAACAGAGAAAGAGTTAATGAACTCTTGGGATGATACATATTGATATATGTAGGTCCCCTGTCTACACATGCCAAGACCGGTTCTTTGTACTTCATTACATTCTCGGATGATCTTTCGAGATTCAGACCTATGTTCCTGTTGAAACACAAGTCCGAACCTTTTGAGATATTCACAGAATATAAGTTAGAAGTAGAGAACCAAATACGGGTAAAAGTATTATGTCCTATGATGAGATCAAGGCGGAGAATACTTGAGCACGAAATTCTTGGACTTTTCTAAAGGAGAATGAGATTCTCTCTCAGCATTACTCCTCCGCATACACCATAGCACAATGGTATGTCGGGGCGGAGCAGATACACCCTATTTGATATGGTGTGCTCTATGATGAGTACTACTGAGTTACCTATTTCCTTTTTGGAAGTTATGCACTTGAGAAGCTGCATACCTATTGAATAGGGTTCAAATCAAATCAGTGCCTACCACTTCATATGTGATATGGAAAGGGAAGAGCCCATATCTTAAGTTGGTTAAGATTTGGGGTTGTCCGGGCTATGTCTGAAAGAAAAATCCGGACAAGGTCTGTTATGTAGAACTGGAATAGTTCCAGCCATACAAACTACAGCTGATAATTTGATAGAACCAAAGAATTCAATAGTAACCAACGAACCTCAGCCTCTCCGCCGATTTAGTAGGGTTCCTCACCCACCTGAGAGATACTTCGGTTTCTCTATGACAGTGGGAGCGAGGATTGCATCATGAGATGATGACCCAACTAGTTTCGAGCTGGCCATCGAGAGTAAGACTCTGTATGAATGGCTGGATGTTTTTCGATCTGAGATGGAATCCTTATACACCAACAAAGTATGGACTTTGGGTGCTATATCTGAAGGGTTAAATCTCCATCAGGAGCAAGTATATCTTGAGAAGATTACTTGGTGTAGATGGAAAAGTTGAGACTTTCAAAGCTAGACTTGTTAAAGCTTTTCATCATCGACCAAGCGTGGATTATGATGAAACCTTTTCAAGTGACTATGCTTAAGTCCATCTAGATCCTACTTGTCACGGCTACATACCATGACTACGATATCTGGTGGTTGGGTGTCATGACTGCTTTTCTAAATGATGTTTTAGAAGAGAACGTCTATAAGTACACAGCCAGAGGGCTTCGTAGACAGTGGGAGCAGCGGAAACGTGTGCAAGATGATTTATAAGATAAAGCAGGCATCGCGGAGTTGGAACATCTATTTTGATGAGTTAGTCAAACAGTTTGACATCATCAAAATGGTAGATGAACCTTGTATATACAAAAAGGTAGTAGGGAGTATGGTAATGATCCTCGTAGAGTACGTGGATGACATACTCTTGATAGGGAAGGAGTTTTCTATGCTACGCTCGGTTAATCTCCGCTTATCACAAAGATTCTCCATATAGGATCATAATGATACCTACTAACTCCTGGATTTTGGATTTATGAGATAGATCTAAATGGATGTTAGGATTCTCACTTGTCGAAGTGAGATGGTATCACATGATCCTGGGGAGAATCACTGGAAGGGTTCCAGGGTGATAATGACGACTGAATGTCAGTCACAGGCATTGTCTTTACCCTCAGTGGAGGGACAGTATGTTGGAAGAGTTCCAAGCTAGATACCGTGACGTACTAGATGATAAAGGCAGGATACATCGCTACTTAAGATGCTACCAAAGAGGCTGTTTGGGTGTATATTGGTTCATGAGATGAACTATGTTCCTCCCATTGTGTGACAATGGAGTTGTGGCTTATGCCAAGGAACGCCGGTCCAATCAGTGATCCAGACATATTCTAAGGCAGTGTCACCTGATCATGGAGATGGATGATCTCCAGGGTGATCGAGGTTTGGAAAGTAGACTCAGAGGACAACACAGCGGATCCACTCACAAAGGCCTGTTCCCAGAGAGAGGCTTTTATGGGATGGTTGAGTATGAGATACTACAACCACTGCTACAGATGGCCCTAGTGCAAGTGGGAGATTGTTAGTTATATGTATGCCCTAGAGGCCATTACTGTACATAAGATGTATATTGTAGTGGATGCTGGGACATATATAGGGAGGACTTTCTTGCTCGACATGATAGTATGCTATCTGGTTGATCTTTACCTTAACGTGTATGCTGATTGTCTCTCTGTTACATGTTGGTAAAGCACTTAGGATCTGTACTTGACTACCTGGACTATGATGCGGATCATACTAGTGGGGATATGGTAGTCCATAAGTACATCCTTCAAAGTCCCTAGTCGTGGGTGTATCGAGACGGGGCATCGATATACCAGAGTAGACTAGCGTATACCTTCTCGACCCATACAGATGGGCGATGGATGATCCCATATCCATCGGTGTTTGACATCAGAGATGGTATACGGGTGCTCAGTAGAGACTGGGTACACTGGACGGACTCGCCGAGAACTCCCAGATGGTATTATACCTTACGTCAGATGGAAGTTCTCCGGTGACACTGGTACAGAGTAGTCTGTTGACCCGAGATCGTCATAGAGTCTTGTGTGGTTCCCACTGTGCTTTGATTTCCATCTTACCATGTCCAAGAGGGCGTGCAAAACGGTGGTTTTTGGGTACAGTCCCGAGTCACATGGAGGCAATGAGCGATAGGAGGGGATTCGTCTCTCCCGGTATAGGGAGTTGATGTTGCGCTGTGTTCGATTGGCTATAACAGGAAATCCCTGGCCAGGGTTGCTGAGATTTACTGGTAAGTGTTACCGGTAGTTTCTCGAACAGTTATGGACCTCATATCGACACGACTTATCGAGCTATTGGGGTCTGACGTTTACCACCCCTAGGCGAGATATGCGACATATCAGACGATCAGACCGGACTGTACGGTAGTGTTACTGGTTGGATTCACTGGAGTATGAGCGGGCTTGCTCGTCGATCTTCTGATCGCTCAATACCCGGGTGGCCGTTACGTTTAGCAGACCGCTTGCGGCTTGTGGGTGTTTGATATGATCATCATCTGCTGCCGGCGTATTGACGAGTCTTTAGAGTCCTACACAGAGGTTTCCTTGGCTCAAGCGAAACGAAATAGGAGCGCATATGAGATATGTGCGGGACCGAGAATAATGCGTGTATGTGATACCGTATTTCATTCTCGCGATGAATGTGTCGAATGGTTATATGCGATATAACCTAGTTATCGAATCGAGGGTTGATTCGATAAGCCGATACATTGGATACTAGTCGGTTATATGCGATATGACCGGATCGTTAAATCAAGTGTTGATTTAATGATTTAATGCATAATTATATATTTGATATATTACTTTGCGTTAACTAGTATCGGTTCACTTAAGATGGATTTTCTCACTCAGATGTGCGCATTGCATATGCGATATGATTTTGTGCACTTGCTTGTATCATGTTTGATGATACATGCCTTTTGGTTAAGTGTAAAGAATTAAACCTTGGTTAATGAAATGGTTAGGGTTTACTATTTCCTTATTCATTTTATTCATTTATTTATACTTTTGGAAAAAGAAAAGGAAATGATAAAATGGTGGCATTCTTTGTTGTTTAGTTGAAGCTTCATGAAGCTTTGACTTTGTCCACCATTCTTATCTCATCCTTAACCCTAACCATTGCTTTAACCTTGGTAAATTCTCTACACATAACCATAGTTAGGATTATGATAAGTTTGGATATTCTTTTCTTTTTTAAATAACTTATCATAATACTTTCTTCTTCTTCTTCAAGAAGAAAGCATACTTCATCAATGGTGTTTTGAGCAAAAGAGTGAGAAATCCAATTCTAAAGTCTACCCACTTTCTATTTCTTCATCCTCTACCTCTTGCCAAGTAGTAGAGTGTGTTTTCTTCACAAGTTTCTTCACTTGGTGAAGTCGGAGCTTGATTTAGCGATTCCTCGACATAGATCATCTTCGGCATGGACATCGATGACCTAGCCCGTCCATTCTCCGATGAAGCCGATGCTAGAGCCCTGGACTTGTTATGGACAGCGAGGAGACTTCATTGCGGAGCTATGGAGGTAGAGAACCGGATCTACAAAGGTTGTATTTCCGTATCTCTTAGTTAAGTGTTAAATAGTTTATCTTTTCGCCTAGAAATCTAGCCAACGATCCGTTCTAGAGTTTCTCGGCACCGTTAAAATTTGAAATTGGCATGGTTGATGCCTTGTGAGACCTCATTAGGGTGCCTAGGAACCCTACAATATGTGATATAGCCGGGATATTAAATCAAGAGTTGATTTAATAATTTAATGTATAATTATATATTTGATATATTACATTACATTAACTAATATTAAGCTCACTTCTGATTTCTTTTTCTTATTTTGTGCACATTGAATATATGTGATATATTTTTGTGTGCATGATATGTGTCATTCTTGATGATACATACAACAAAGGTGTGTGTATGACTTACACCATGCTTGGTTTAATTGCTAGGGTTTTATTTATTTAAGTAATTCTAAAACTAAATGATTTTGTCATGGTTGATAAGCTTGTAGAAGCTTGTAGTTCTTTGACTAAGTCTTCAAGTTTTGTTTTACCTTAGATATTTGTTAACTCTACCAATTAACCTTTTCACGATCCAAAATATTAGCTCATGACCGGCACCTAAATTACGCAACGTCTACGGGCGTAATGTAATCTAAGTAAGCCTCAACCCAGAAATCTAATCCTTACAACAGAAGTAAGTAAAGAAAACATTGATACAACATTGAGAAACTTAAGCAAAAATCCTTAAACTTATCTTAACTCTTTTCCTTGGTTTTCATAAAAATTTCGGCAGCACCTCCGTTGTAAAAACTAGCCCGAAAATGGGTACAACAAGGAATATAAAGAAAGCATCCCAAACGGGAACAAAACACGCCCAACGGCGGAAACAACAACACAAGTATAAATAAAGTGTATACGACGCCCAACGACGAAAATCCACATAAGGAAATAAAGTAAAACAAGACATCAACCCCAAAAGGGAACATAAAAACCCATCGCTCAAGTATCGCAACTACAAGTCTTCTAAGTCTGCAACATATACAATTACTAGTTTCTGATTTGATGGAGTGACTAGATACAATATGAATAACAAGTACGAGAGGGGCACGATCCAACATGTACCACCTACCAAAACAAATCACCCGAAAGCAAGTTGTGTGCCAACGATGCTGCTACTGATCCAAGTGGACAACCTGCAAGAACTGTGGCACAACGAGGGTGAGTTGCCCACTCGTGAGTAGAAATCATCAACAGGTAGAAATCGAAATAAACAACGATTCATAGGTCAACAATATCATAAAGGTAATACTATGATATCTAGGGTGACCGTATCTGCATATGTGCCAACACATGGTAAATGCCTATCAGCAAGTGGATAATCATCCAACAATATAATCAATGCATGTATGCAGGTGGATCTCGTCCACATGTCAACCACTGACACAATAACTCCTGCATGTAAATATCATAAAAGTATATGCAGGTAAATACGAGGATATCAAAGAATGTGTGTCCATCAACGACACATTAAATCATGGAACCGGATTGACTAAAGTCGACCACTCGAAACATCATGAAACCCGTGTCCAGCCGCGACACGTAAATCCACATCTGTCAGGCGCCGTCACTATGACCGGCCCTGATGTCAGTACATCTCATGGATCCTGAGTGTCCACATCGACACCCGAAATCCACGTAGCATGTCTGAACATGACTCCGGTCGGTATCCCCCAGATATCCGCCGAGTCCAAATACTGTCACCGGTAGGTAGTGGTCGCTCTTCCAGGCTCATCGTCTACACCACGATATCATCTCTCGCCCCGGGGTACGATATCGGGTCCACCATGTACCCGCAGACGGTGCCTCCCGCTCCTCGAATCGGGTTTCATATGCCAGTCTAAGAACCGAGAAATCACATGGTGGACGCACTGAAATATCATATCAACAGAAAACGGGTTTTCAAACAACACATAATTTCTTGAAATACCCCCACGGTTCTCAAATCCATAAATCACATGAAATCCATATCTCAATCCGTAAATCCATGAAAACTGATATATGCAACATAAAACAACAATATGAGCATATTAAGGGAAAACCGCTCTTTTAAATGAATCCAGCTTTAAAATATATCATGCGGTTCCCAAATCCTCCGAAAAACAAGTGCAGCATCATATGAAGTGTACACGTAACTGTATCCAGGTATAAGTATCTACATGTAAGAAAGTATGTATGATGCATTTCATAAGCGCAATAGAACAATAATCAACGTCCCAACATCACATGTCAATACAATACTACTTACGGGTATATGTAACTATAGCAAGATATGTGGATGTACATGTCAGTATGCAGGAATGATGTACATGTAGCTGTAGCAAAGTATGTGGGTGTACATGTCGGTATAACATGCAACCTAGCATAGTGATGTGAACAAGGCAATATATCATAGCATGATGTAGCAATTCTACTGTATAAGTGACATAGCAATTATCGATGATGAAGTGTGTGAGCCGGCAATCAGTGTATGTGTAACATACGCATCATCAATAATGGTGTAGGTGTAGTAGCACAGTCATAAGAAATGCAATGAGAATAGCATGAATGCAGCACAATGCATATGGTGAATCAAATGCTATAAGGTATACATATCAACAAGACCGAGTCGGTGAATCTATCAATCGACATCCAGCCTCACAACATCACGTACGGTACAATCCATCGTACGGCATCCTCTAATCAGGGGTATGGATAAATCAACAAGTAAAACACATCACGTACGGTAATCTAACATATGGCGACATTAACCAAATAGGTATTTTATCAACCTATACAACATCGGGGGTACGGATCTAAGTCTCGTACGTCATTTCACTCATTATGCAATCATTATGCATATAAATATATATACCTATCTCTCAGGTCGCATCCATGTCAAACTCGTATCAGGGGACCTACAAAGGTATCAACAATCTCATATCGACTCGAATCCATAAAATGACATATCACACTAAGTCATCATATCACATCGTATACTCGTTCATCACATTAAATAAAAGTCACACTTGTTCTCTTTAAAAATCGTACTTATCATAATTCACTTATCATTTCATTTTCTCCTAAACCAATATGTTCACTAGTGTTCACTTCTATCATATTGTCTAGCAAAACTTACAATCATATCAGTCGCATCTCATTATCAGGATATAATAATCAAACGATCTTTCAATCCAATATTTGCGGGGGTGCTAAACGCCATCCACCCGACTTCCCCGGTAGATATAAATCTACTCACCCGCTAAACTCCTCGCTTAGCCGTAGTCGATGCACTTCGTCGTCACGGAATCCACGCGAAGGTACCTACAATCAATATGAAATCGCGATGCTATTAACATCAAATTCCGAAATGCAAATACAGCACGCGGTGCGCTCATAGGTTAGAACCTATAGCCTATGCATGCAAAATAACCAAACAACCCTTGTCGTTGACGTAAAAACGTCCAACGCCCAAATATAATATCCAGTCGCAAAACCAAGAAATCCGAATACAGGAAAACATATCCAAAACCCTCACTAGGGTCGCTATACATGAAAACCGCCACATTAAAAACCCAAAAATACCAATACGCATTTACAAACACAATAAATATCGTAGGTAATAATATTTACGTCATCTCCATTTTCATTTAAAATCTACGTCAAATTTTACCGAAAAGCTAGTAAAAAGTTATATCATTTTATCTTAATTTAGCACAAGTCTAGAAATTTAAAAATTCTAGCGATCGCAAACATCGCCAATAAGCATAACTAAGTTATCTAAACCATATCCATAATTTTAATTTTTCCCAAAAATGAGTTAGAAAAACCTGGTTTGCGATTAAGCTTAAAAGACAGCTAGGAAAAATAACAAATATCATTCTCACAATTTGCTTAACTTTTCCAAGTCTACACATTTTGCTTAACCACTTAAACACATCAAACCTTAACTAGTATCTGTAAAGTGGTATAAGAAATTATACCAATTGATCCGTGTCCTTCGGTCTTTAGCTATAATTCTACACTCCTCGCGGCATCTCCGATCTCCGGTCTTCTCGTCGAAGTAGCACCACGTCAACAAATCTTTATATGGGCTCCCGTGTCAAACTGAAGCAACTCGGACATGAAGTTTGCTAGTCGACATGTCCAAGATTGAACTAGAGAGAGTATAGAATATTTTGTCTCAAGGCACCCAATGAATTGGGTGGAGGTAAATGAAGTTGCCAATGGATAAGTAAAGAGTGAGCAAGTTTTGCCAAAGGAAAAACATGAGCTTGTTGTGAATGGGCTCGGCCAAAAATTTAGAAAGGTTCTTTGTGGATTTTTTTTCTTTGAGTGGTGAGGTATGAATCAAAAACAACATAATAAATTAATCCCCATCAATTTATCCCTCACTCACACACTCAAATACCAATAGCCCATAAATTTGTCACGAATTTGCCCCTCACAATCTCTGCAGCCCACTTGCAAATCTCAACCTAAAATATCTCATTCACACATGCTCACAAATATCCTACAAAAATATCACAATCAAAACAAAAGACAATTAATGCAAGAGAAATACCTCACCCACCCAAGCCACCTCACCAATCCATGCCACCTCATCTTACAGCCCACAAATCTCGGCCAAAGCAAGAATGATGATTTGGCCCAAAAAAAAATACACTCACTCAAACCATTAATTAACACATTAAAATAATATTTTAATTAGGAAAAAAATTCTATATGAACCAAAACTTCCCATTGACCCCCAAAGCACGCGCACTAGCTTTATTTTAGCTAAACTAGGTGTCGGCAAGTTTATACGGAAGTTTGATCAAAATCGGTTAAAACGGAACATACCGACTTTTTTACCCTAAAACGGAAAAATTCGTATAACGATTTCAGAAACGTTACAATCTTCCCCCCTTAAAGAAATTCGATCCCCAAATTTAAATTTAAATCCCAAAATGCTAAAACGTTGCAATAAACAGCTAAATCAATGGGGCTCCAAAATAACGGAAGAAACATGAAACCACAGCGCATCCTGCGTGCCGGAAAAATGAGTACTAAACTCAAAACCGATCTCCGTCAAACGTCACGCAAATCATCAGACTTGCACGCATATCATCGGAGTCACAATGGAGATACAGATCTCGAAATCCGCTACTGAAATCCAATATACACTAAGCAAATGCTATAAAATGTATATAGTACACATCCTTTGAAAAATTTCCAAAACTAAAATATCATATGCAGAATCTTTTTCTGAATCGCCGCGTAATGCGTAACTCATGACACAAGTGGCGGACGCTCATTGTTAAAGTAATAATATACTAGCTATATGTTTTGCCAAAATATGCGTCCCGCCTTTTTGAAATATCCCAAAAGGTTTTATTTGTAAACTTTCGTGTCGCACGCAGACACGTAAGAAATAGAGAGACTATAGCTTCTTTTTGAAATCTCTTGGTAAACTTTTTATGTATGCAAAATTACACAGGCACCATCCTCGGATCTGTCCTGTTAGGGTACTACAAAGTATATGGCCTCATCATGAAAACAAAGTGCTCAAAAGCAAAATCAGCCTCAAAACGCGAATCCAACAATCACGTGCGTCTGGTGCGCACGGAAATCAAATCCAAGTACAGGTGCCACAATATGCACAAAAGTAAGACTAAGTGCAACGGGAGTGTACGAAACCATCTGTTCAATGCAACAGGTGTGCACGACAACAACATCTAGTGCATCTATAGTGCACGAAAATCTCAACCAGTGCAACAGTCCTGCACGAACGAAAATCCCAATCGAGTGCATCCGGTATGCACCAATCACATCTCATATCATGCGCTCAACATATGCGAAAATCCAAATCAAGTGCATCCGTCATGCATAAATAAAATCTGAATCAAGTGCATCCCACATGCACGAATAAAAAAAATTCTAAATCAAGCGCCTAATATGCGCAAAATCCGACCCAAGCGCATCCGGTCCGTAATAAGCATCAAGTGCAGTAGCTTGCATGAAAACGAACATCAAGTACACACGCGCACGAAAACACAAATCCGGTAAAATGAATGCTCAAAGGCATAAATCGGATGCAACTAATGCACGAAACACCAATCCTGTGCATCCAGTGCACGAAATATCATCAATAACTCAAATGTGTATGTGTTAGTGTATATGCCCTAGAGGCCATTACTGTATCATACTAGTTTGTATCTTACTTACTAGAAGCTTGGGATATTCACCTTGTATAGACAATCTTGCTCAAAATAGTAGTATGCTACTTGGTTTGTTTCTACTTTAATGTGAAAATGTGTTTATTTTAGTATATCTCCTATACACATTAGTGGAGCCCTTAGGATCTTTGCTTGATTACCAGTGTTGTGATGGCAGTCACACTCATGGGGGCTGGGTAATCCACAAGCATATCCTTATGCAGGTCCCTAGTCGTAGGACTATCGAGACAGGGCATCGATACTCCGGAGTAAACTAGCGTATGCGCTTCTCATCTCAGCAGGGGAGACGGTCTGTCCCATAGCCGTCAGTACGTCGTACTTGAGATAGTATGCGGGTGCTCATTAGGTTACGAGTACACTGGACAGGACTCGTGGGGAACTGCTGGTTGGTACTATACCTATCATAAGTCATCAGTTCCCAGGTGACATGAGTACAGCTTCGTCCGCTGACTTGACACTGTCACTTCGCCTCGAGTGTGTTCCCACTGTACTTAAATTACTACCCTACCACGGCTCAAAGGAGTCGTGCAAACAGATAGTAGTTGGGTGCAGTCCCGAAGCACTTGGAGGCAGTGACGGTTAGACAAGATTCGTCTCTCCCGGTATTGGGGGTTGATATCGCGCTGTGTCCAGGAGAGCTATTACACAAAGTCCCTGGCCAGGGCAATCGAGATATACTAGTAGGTTTCCAATGTTATCTCAGGGTGTTCTGGGCTACACTCCGACACGACTTGTACCTCTATTAGGGGACTGACGTTTACCGCCCTTTAGGCCCACCATGCAATGTTCTCAGACGAACAGACTGGACTGTATGCAGATTGTCACATTCAGGCTCAGTAGGAGTTCAGATGGGTTTCACCTCGTCCGTCTACTTATCGGCATCTACTTGGGGACCGTTACGCACAGCTAGTGCCGCTTGCGGTCTTTGGTTAAACCCACTGCCAGCGTATTGTCGAGTCTTTAGAGCCCACACAGAGAGCTATTCGCCTTTAGGCAAAAGAGTAGAGGTCGCATGGTTTTGCGACAGGGTTCGGCCACATCCGTGCACTTGTGCATGTTTAGTGTCCGGACAGTTAACACTAGATGGCTTTGGTTTAAGCCAGATCCTAGTGTACGTTTTGGGATTGGTTTTATCTTGTTTGTATTCGTGTTCCTCGGAACGCGGATACGGGTGTGTATGCACAGTTGACAGAGAGACAGAGGCAGAGGATTCTCATTGGGCTTGTTGACTGTTGACTTTTGCTAAAACCCTAATGAGAATATGAAATATGATTAACAATAATATTAATTAAGTATTATTATGACATGGTTGTTGAAGGGTTGACTTTGTTGACTTGTTGACTTTGTTGACCGGTTGACTAGGTTGGACTAGTTAACCATCATCATTACAATGGCTATCATTTCATGGCAAAAACTTTTGCTTGCTTGTTTCTTTTTGCAAAATGAGTGCATGAAATGATTTTGGCCATTTTGACTTGAACCATCATATAATACTCAATTACTATTATGGGTTATGATTATTTTGGATTATGAGAGCTAGGATGGCAAAAGTCTTGCTCATTCTTTTCATTTCCTTTCTCTCTCATGCTTGAGCTCTCCCTCTTTCTCTTGCTCTCTCTCTAGTCTATGATTCACTTGTCTCATGTGTTGAGAAGAAAGAACCATAGAGATAAAACCCAACACACTCCTCTACTCATCCTAGTTCACAAGGTTTAGCAAACCAAGTGTTCTAGTTTCTTCTAGTTTGAAGTGTAGCCAAAGGTAGAAGCTTTCAGGTGGATCCATCTTCGGCAAAAAGAGACGACGAGGAGAGAACCATCCGACCACCACTAGGAGACCAAGAGAAGGAGTTCAAGTTAAGGTATAACCCCTAACCGAGTAGGTAAAACTCTTGTTAGGTTTGTTAGATAGTTGTTTAACAAAGATCCGTATTTTGAGTTCATGTTACCACCAAAAGAAAAATCGTTTTTCATCATTTTCGCAAGCCCGTAAGTACCAGGAGAGGTAACGTGGACATACAGTGGTATCAGAGCCTAGTTAAACACTATTTAGCATGTTTCCAAAGTAACTAGAAGTTCAATCGGAGAAAAAGTCACAAAACACGCTCGAAAAGTATAGTTTCTGCCGATTTTTTTTCTTGTTCAAAAATTGATAAATCTTACACTAAAAATCGGCTCAGGCTTTTTATAACACACCGTAGAAAATTGGCCCAGGGACTCGGTCAAAGAGCTGCGGAACCGCGGCAGGAGCATGCTCCCGCCGCGGATCCACGGCCGAGTTGACTCGGGCGTGGGCGAATTTTCTTGCGGTGTGTTTACTAGGGTGTTTTGGGATTTTTACAATATGTTTTTTCTGCCCAGATTTTCCAGAAAGCAAAATTTGTTTTTGGGGTTTGAAAATCCGTATTTTGATCGAACTTCTAAAGACTTAAGCTAACGGGTTATATCTGTGATGTGATATATGTATTGAAAGTATGCTAATCGCTATACGTCGATTAGTGGGGGTTATACATATCTGTGATCTGTAATGTTGATGGTATGTGTATATGAATTCATTGGATTGTCACGGATGAATAGCCGGGGGGTTGTGAGATTAGAGTTTTCTTTTTCTTTCAATTCATGTAATTTGTAATTGATGTAATATTATTTATATGGCCGCACAACCGGGATGGGGTTGTAGCCGTCATTGTATAATTTCTTTTACTATTTTTGCTCCTAGGATAGACCGAAGGTGGGGTGCACAAACTACCGGGTATCTCGAAGTGCCGAGTGGCCTACTCACGGTGTTGAGGGAGGTTGCTTTGCTTCGGGTACTTGGCGGGTAGTTTGCCGCACCCGTAGGGGTCTAGGGTGGGGTCTTGGCTATTCATCGCGACCGTGTAATCCGCTCTTCGTTACAGGCTCGTACGGATTGCGGATTCCTAGTATATCCAATGTGTTCATCTGTGATCTGGAATAGCTATCATTGCATGTGACGAATGTGTATATCTATATATGATAACTATTTAGGCATTGCCTATGTTTTGCATCCGCGCTAGTCCAGCCCCCGCTCTGTCGTTAGTTAAGTAACCGAACGGGTAATGACGGGGCCCCGTGGCGAATGCGGATGGCATAAGCGTACGTTATATTTTCGTTGTTTTCTGCAATGGTAAGATTAAATGATGGGACGCATTATATTAATGCAAGAAAATAAACCAAAGTTGAGTCGTTGGAACACATTCAAAACCACTCGGTTTCTTTTCAAAAACAACTTTTAAACGCGGAGCTTAAGCCACTCCTTTTAAAAGCTATCTCGTTCCATCGATTATATCAAGTTCACTATGTTCACGGTTTCGCCAAAACCATTCGTAGCCCTCCATTATTTCAGTTAAATATTCGGTAGTATTCAAGCTATGTATTTTGACCTCACGCCAAGGCATAGTGATTGGTAGCTGCCGGATATTTATCTGTTGCATAGATAGAATGCATTGGTTTGAGACAGTCGTACTGCCATTTGGGCCTACGTCAAGGGTAGGTACGGGTGGGTTCAAATTAACCTGGATAATGATGGGAAGAACTTGACATGTGACTTATGACATTTTGACCTCAGGCCAAGGTCATAAGAGCATGGGGCAAAAATCCACATCGGGAGTTTCAAAAGAACTGAAACTTGCTAGCACTGCATACCATTTGGAGTGTGATGATTCTGGTAGGATTCCTTCAGTTTTGTCACACAATGATATTTGGATCCCGATCCTACTGTGAGTTTATGCTACTCCTTGGGAAATTTCTCACTTAACGATCAATGCTATAAACCAAGTAGGTGTCTAGAAAGGTGTTAGCGGGGATACGCCCCCAGGGAAAAGAGGTTATTTAATTAAGGAACTTCACGAAAACGTTGGAAAACCTCCTTCGAAGTACCGACACTAGCCTGGCTAAACGGTTAAGCAAGTATTGTACGGTGAGATTGATCCTGACTAATTCTTCCTTTTTGGTTTGAGGAGAGATTTGAGAGATAGTGGGAGCCATCCTGTTTAGGCAAATTAAAAACTACTCTAAACTTGCAAGAGCATCATGCTAAAGTGTTTCTTCTCTCTCTCCTAATTGCAGCGACCAAACATCATGACTGGACTTAAGTTACTACTAGATAAAAACATACTGAGAGGTCCAAACTACAAAGATTGGCTCAGGAATGTCACAATGGCAATCACTTATGACAAGTTAGGGTATCTCCTTACCACCAAAGCTCCCCCTGTCCCACGTCCCAAAACCATCGTCGCGGATAGGGAAATCCGTAAGACCAGGGAAATCGATTGCGCGAAGGCCAAGTGCCTCATGCTTGCCACTATGGACAATGAACGTCAAAGGAGGCACGAGAATATGGACCTTGAATCCATATATCTCCATACAAAAGAACTGTATGAAGAGCAATCCCGTATCGCCAGATATGAAGTCTCGAAAAAGCTGTTTTCGGTGAGATTGGCCGTCGGATCATCGGTAGCGGAACACGTGCTTAAGATGATTGGCTTCATTGAGGAGCTCCCGGACCTTGGGACCGCGTTAGAGAACGAGCTCTACACGAACTTGATTCTCCAGTCCCTTCCTTCCACTTACGCCCAGTTTATCCTGAACTTCAACTTGCAAGAAAAAGAAGTTGAACTTTCAGAACTCCTCAACATGCTGAGGAGTGCAGAGGGTACCCTACAGAAAGGTAGGAAAACATCCACTTTGTTTGTAGGAGGATCTTCCTTTTCTAGGTCCAAGGCGAAAGCCAAGGGAAAGAAGAAGAAAGCCTCCGCCAAACCAAGGGGCGGTGTTAGTAAAGTGGATACGAAGGGAAAGACAAAGGCAACAAAGATAGCGGGAAAGCTTGTGGGAAAGGAAGAATGCTTTTACTATCACAAAAGTGGACACTGGAAAAAGGATTGCAGGGCTTGGAAGGCCAGAACCCAGGATTTGAAGCAAGTTGCGGTTTCATCTTCAGGTGTGTATGTTATTGAAAACTGTCTATCAATAAACTCTACATCCTGGGTATTGGATACCGGATCAGGATCTCGTATCTGTAATTCTTTACAGGCACTGAGAAGGCGTAGGGTTTTGAAGGCAGGTGATATAACCCTCAGAGTTGCAAACGGAGCTGGCATGGATGCTGAGTCCGTGGGGGACTATCACCTGGGGTTGTCAGATGGACACGTTTTGGTTTTGCATGATTGTTATTTTGTACCTAATGCAACCTGTAATATCATATCTGTATCTTTATTATCTAAAGAAGGTTATGAATTTGCATTTGTAAGTAATGTTGTGAACATTCACCTTAATCAAGTTTTGATTGGGTCAGGTGCATTAAGCAATGGTATATACGTATTAAACCAACCACAGATTTTCAATGTCCAGAATACACACAAAAGAAAGTCTCCGGAAACAAATCAGGCTTTCTTATGGAATTGTAGACTGGGTCACATCAATGAGAGAAGGTTGACGAAGTTATATACAGAAGGACATTTGGATCCGTTTGAATATCAATCATATGCAAGTTGTCAATCCTGTCTCAAAGGAAAGATGACAAAGACTCCGTTCACTGGACACGGAGTAAGAGCGGGCAAGCTCTTGGGACTCGTACACAGCGACATGTGCGGTCCAATGTCTACACATGCGCGAAGCGGTTATTCTTACTTCATTACTTTTGCGGATGACTTTTCAAGGTACGGATATGTCTTCTTAATGAAACATAAATCCGAAGCCTTTGGAAAATTCCAGGAATATAAGAATGAAGTAGAAAAACAAACAGGTAAAAGTATCAAGACACTAAGATCTGATCGAGGTGGTGAATACTTGAGTGCCGAGTTCCTGGATTACCTAAAAGAGAATGGAATTCTCTCTCAGCTTACTTCTCCATACACTCCGCAGCATAACGGTGTATCGGAGAGACGGAACCGCACCCTATTGGATATGCTACGTTCCATGATGAGTAACGCTGAGTTACCGCGATCATTCTGGGGATATGCGCTAGAATCAGCTGCATACTTTTTGAACCGAGTTCCAACTAAGACTGTGCCTACCACACCATAGAGATATGGAGTGGGAAGAAACCCTATCTTCAATATCTGAAGATCTGAGGATGTCCAGCTTTTGTCAAAAAGAAGCATGCGGACAAACTCGAGGCACGCTCAGTACTGTGCAAGTTTGTGGGATACCCAAAGAACTCCAGGGGGTATCTCTTCTATTACGCAGAGGAACAAAAGATCATTGTTTCTCGTAATGCCTATTTTCTAGAACACCAGTTCTTAGAAAAGGAAATTAGTGGAAGCGAAATAGAACTGGAAGATATTCCAGAACCACAGACTATTACTGAAAGCTTAGTAGAACTAGAGGGTTCAAAAGAACAGGACATTCCTACGCCGCTCCACAGGAGTAGTAGGCAGTCTCATCCGCCCGAGAGATACTACGGTTTTCTCATAGATGGGGATAGAGAAGATTGCATCATTGATTATGATGAGCCGACTAGCTTCCAACAGGCCATTCAGAGCGTTGACTCGGTAAAATGGCTGGATGCAATGCGGACCGAAATGGAGTCCATGTACACCAGCAAAGTATGGGCGTTGGACGTTGCTCCAGATGGGGTAAAACCCGTAGGATGCAAGTGGATCTTCAAAAGGAAGATTGGTGTAGATGGACAGGTTAAGACCTATAAGGCTAGACTTGTTGCAAAGGGTTTTCGTCAAAGACCTGGTTTGGACTATGACGAAACCTTTTCTCCAGTAGCTATGCTGAAATCCATTCGGATCCTTCTTGCCATTGCTACCTTCCACGATTATGAGATTTGGCAGATGGACGTAAAGACCGTTTTTCTAAATGGAAATTTAGAGGAGTGTGTTTATATGGACCAGCCAGAGGGTTTCATTCAGAGTGGGAGCAGCGGAAAGGTGTGCAAGTTGCTTAAGTCCATTAATGGACTAAAGCAGGCATCGCGGAGTTGGAACATCTGTTTTGATGAGACGGTCAAAGAATTCGGCTTTATCAAAAATCCAGATGAACCATGCATCTATAGTAGATTTATAGCAAGAACTGCCATATTCCTCGTATTGTACGTTGATGACATTCTTTTGATAGGAAATGACATTCCTATGCTGCAATCTGTCAAAGGGTTCTTGTCACATAGGTTCTCCATGAAAGACCTGGGTGATGCCTCGTACATTCTGGGGATCCGGATCTTTCGTGACAGATCCAAGAGGATATTAGGACTTTCACAGTCCAGGTACATCGACACCATACTGAAAAGATTCAGTATGGAAGATTCTAAGCGCGGTAATCTACCGGCTTGTCACGGGATCACCCTCTCAAAAGAGATGTCTCCTAAGACTGATTTGGAAAGGGATCGCATGTCTATTAAACCCTACGCTTCTGCGGTAGGCTCTATAATGTATGCGATGTTGTGTACCAGACCAGATGTAGCTTATGCACTGAGTGTGGTAAGCCGGTATCAGTCAAACCCTGAGGAGAAGCACTGGATAGCGGTAAAGAACATTCTCAAGTACCTGAGAAGGACTAAGGAGATGTTCTTGGTGTATGGTGGAAAGGACCTCCAGATCGAGGCCTTTGCTGACTCCAGCTTCCAGAGTGACAAGGATGATTCCAAGTCCATGTCGGGTTATGTCTTTACCCTTAATGGAGGGGCGGTGTGTTGGAAGTGTTCCAAATAGGAAACCGTTGCTGACTCGACGATCGAATCGGAATATATCGCTGCTGCAGATGCCGCAAAAGAAGCCGTCTAGATATGGAAGTTCTTGACAGAACTTCAGGTGGTTCCGTCCATTGTTGATCCAATACCTCTGTATTGCGACAACAACTGGGCTATAGCTTTAGCGAAGGAACCCAGGTCCCATCAGAGATCCAGACACATCTTGAGGCGGTATCACCTGATCTGGGAGATCGTGGGTCGCCAGGAGATCGAGGTTCGGAGAGTTGCTACGGAAGATAACACTGCTGATCCATTAAAAAAGGCCTTACCCCAGACTCAGTTCGAGCGGCTGATCGAAATGATAGGTCTTCGATGGTAGTTATATGTATGCCCTAGAGGCCATTACTATACATAGGATGTATATTGTAGTGGATGCTTGGACATATATAGGGAGGACTTTCTTGCTCGACATGATAGTATGCTATCTGGTTACTCTTTACCTTAACATGTACACTGATTGTCTCTCTATTTCATATTGGTAAAGCCCTTAGGATGTGTACTTGACTACCTGGACTATGATGCGGATCATACTAGTGGGGACATGGTAGTCCATAAGTACATCCTTCAAAGTCCCCAGTCGTGGGTATATCGAGACGGGGCATCGATATACCAGAGTAGACTAGCGTATACCTTCTCGGCCCATACAGATGGGCAATGGATGATCCCATATCCATTGGTGTTTGACATCAGAGATGATATACAGGTGCTCAGTGGAGACTGGGTACACTGGACGGACTCGCCGAGAACTCCCAGATGGTATTATACCTTACGTAAGATGGCAGTTCTCTAGTGACACTGGTACAGAGTAGTCTGTTGACCCGAGATCGTTATAGAGTCTTGTGTGGTTCCCACTGTGCTTTGATTTCCATCTTACCACGTCCAAGAGGGCGTGCAAAACGGTGGTTTTTGGGTACAGTCTCGAGTCACATGGAGGCAATGAGAGATAGGAGGGGATTCGTCTCTCCCGGTATAGGGAGTTGATGTTGCGCTATGTTCAATTGGCTATAAACCGAAATCCCTGGCCAGGGTTGCTGAGATTTACTGGTAAGTGTTACCAGTAGTTTCTCGAACTGTTATAGGCCTCATATCGACACGACTTATCGAGCTATTGGGGTCTGACGTTTACCACCCCTAGGCGAGATATGCGACATATCAGACGACAAGACCGGACTGTACGGTAGTGTTACTGGTTGGATTCACTGGAGTGTAAGCGGGCTTGCTCGTCGATCTTCTGATCGCTCAATACCTGGGTGGCCGTTACGTTTAGCAGACCGCTTGCGGCTTGTGGGTGTTTGATATGATCATCATCTGCTGCCGGCGTATTGACGAGTCTTTAGAGTCCTACACAGAGGCTTCCTGGCTCAAGCGAAATGAAATAGGAGCGCATATGAGATATGTGCCGGACCGAGAATAATGCGTGTATGTGATACCGTATTCCATTCTCGCGATGAATGTATCGACTGGTTGTATGCGATATAACCTAGTTATCGATTCAAGGATTGATTCGATAAGCCGATACATTGCATACTAGTTGGTTAGATGCGTTATGACCGGATCGTTAAATCAAGTGTTGATTTAATGATTTAATGTATAATTATATATATTTGATATATTACTTTGGATTAATTAGTATTGGTTCATTTTAAAGGGATTTTCTCACTTGAAATGCACAATGTATATGTGATATACTTTTGTATACAAGTTTGTGTCATGTTTGATGATACAAGCTAACTTGAGTTTGTGTAAAGTTTAAACCATGGTTGTGTAATGGTTAGGGTTTTCTTTTTCTTTATCATTTATTTATTTTGTTTATTTATTTTGCAAAATAAATGAATGATGGCTTTCTTTGGATGCTAGTTGAAGCTTCATGAAGCTTTGACTAAGTGACCATATTTGTCTCATCCTTAACCCTTAACCATTCCACTAAACCCTAGTTCATTCTCTACACCTAACTATAGTTAATGTTATGATAAGTATTCTTTTTCTTTTCTATTCAAAATAACTTATCATAATATTTTTCTTCTTCTTCTTCATCTTCTTCAATGAAGAAAGCTTGACTTCATCAATGGTGACTTGATGAAATGAGTGAGAAATCCAATTCTAATGTGAACCCACTTCCTATTTCTTCATCCTCTACCTCTTGCCAAGTAGTATAGGGTGTTTCCTTCACAAGTTTTCATGGCTTGGTGAAGGTGGAGCTTGATCTAGTGATGTCTCAACGTAGATCATCTTCGGCATCGTCGTCGATGACCTAGCCCGCTTTTTCTCCGTTGAAGCCGATGCTAGAGTCATGGTTCGATTTGGACAGCGGAGAAGACTTCATCATGGAGCTGTGGAGGTGGAGAAACGGATCTACAAAGGTTGTATTTCCGTTCTTTTAGTTTAGTTGTATACTAGTTGCATGTGTTCGCCTAAATATCTAGTTAACGATCCGTATTAGGGTTTCTCGGCACCCGTAAAATTTGAAATTGGCATGGTTGATGCCTTGTGAGACCTCATTAGTGTGCCTAGGAACCCTACAGTGGTATCAGAGCCTAGCTAGAGCCTTAGGCGATGCGTAGACGGAGTTAGAAATCCGATCGAAACGAAACCCCATTGCAAAATCGCTCTCTGTATATTTTTCAAAACTGTTGAATTTTGTGAATTAAAAATATGCAGAAAAATAAGCAGGAAAACGTAAGAATTACTGTGAAGTTTAGGCTCCTAATTCCATAATTCGACCGCGGCTGGTTTGGCCGCGCTTCCGCGGCCTAAATTTGGACTTAGTCCCTCAAATTTCATATATTTATTCTTAGGTCCTTTCTTGGCAATTTTTTTTTGTGAATTTTTTGATTCCACTCAAGTGTTGAGTTTTCTAGGGTTTTATTGGGGATTCGTTAATTTGATCGGATAATTTAACTTCGTTTATGCTTTTCCGGATATTTTGGAATATGTTAAAAAGTTCGACCGGATATAAATACCCAATTTTTCCCCTACCGGAAAATTTCCAAGTGTTGGATTTTTCCGTGGTTTAAAGACGTTCTAAGTAGTGCAAGTAACGCGATGGACCCTCTAGAAGACAACAAACCTTAACTCGATTATATGACCGTCTTGAACTGCCCTTTGAACATTCGGGTTTGGGGCAGTACGGCGTGCCACATGTGAGGCGTTGGCTTGACCCTTCTACGGCTGGACCGTTGGTACTGAGGCATGAACTGAATGTTTTTTTTAAACTTATTTCATGTGTTGATCATTATCGGGAAAACTTGGGTGTTCGATTGTTCGATCGAAAAGTTTAACATTTTCTATTTATCTGGAATGGGATACAATAATTGGAATTCACAAGTAGTTATGTGATAACTGAATGAACGTTATAAACATAGCAGTTTAGTCTCACTTGATCGGTTGCCACGGAATTTTGATGTGATCAAAAGTCCGTCGCAATCACGTAGCGTACGCGGATACTCGCCGGGTAAACTTAATAGACAGCCTCACTCCATAGCCCCGACCAAGTGACTGTAGGAGAACCCCGTCGCCGAAAGCATCCGTTCGGGTGCTCGCGGCAGCGGTGTTCCGCCTTGGTGCACTTTTTCGACGGCGTCGGGGGTGAGGCCGCCTACTAAAGTTTGCGACGAGCATTCGATCAGGATGTCGGGAATCCTGTTGAATTGCCCGACTTGATATTGAAAAGTGTTTTCGATAATGAGACTAAAATGCGGGGTTTATAATTGTTAGGCATGCGATGTCTAAGTAATTCATTTGGTTAGGCATGCGATGTCTATGCAGGTTGCGGATTCCAACTGTTGTAGTTTTACACTTTCTTTTCTGTGACCGTAAGTGTAATATGTGATATCGCCGGTTTCGTTGCTATATGTCAACGACAATTGGGATGCGCATATTTACTTACGTTGATGACATGTGATGTTATGTGTTGCTGAATATGTTATATTGGATCGTCGTGTTTGAATAGCCGGGGGGTTTTTATGTGAGATGAGTGTTTTTCATTTTCAATCATGTAAAAACTTGTATGTAATATTCTTTTATTGGGGCACTTCCAGGTTGCGGAAGATGTCACCCTCTGTATATTATTTACTTTTCCGCACTAGGATAGACCCAAGGAGGGGAGCACAAGTAACCGGGTTCTGGAGTCCAGTGGGAGACCAACTCGAGGAGTCGAGTCCGGGTCTCCTAACTCTAGAATTGGTAGGGTTGCTTGCCGCTCTCGTAGGGGTCTAGGGGTGTGGGTTTGGCTATTCATCACGACCGTGGAATCCGTGTTTTATACTGGCTCGTATTGAAAACACGGACGTCCTAGTATATCCAATATTTCATATGATTCTTCTGCTGCGATATCTGTGATGTGATCATGTGATATGTTCTGTGATGGATACAGTATATAGTATATATGATATATTATATAGACGTTACTTATGTTTTACACCCGCGCTAGCCCTGCCCCGCTCTGCCGTTAGTTACCTAACCTAACGGTGCACGAGGGGACATCGAGGCGAATGCGGATGGCATAAGTGTACGTCGTATTTATCTGTGATGTCTAGGTACTTAAATGATGGGACTTCATTAATGAGATTAATGAAACAAAAGAAACCTAAAGATGTTGTAGAATCGAATTTCAAAAATACAACAGGCAGCTACAGTTCTTGCTTTGCACAGTGGTATATATGATATATCCTGCACCTTATTCGATAAGGAAAGGAACGAGATCCCTTCACCGGGAGTGACTCCTTTAGCAATAACTGGCAGATGCTACAACTCTCGGTTTGTCTTTTGATTGCTTCTATAGTTTCTGCTTTGCACAGTGATATATATGATATATCCCGCACCTCATTCGACGAGGAAAGGGCCGACGATCCCTTCACCGGGAGTGACCCCTTTAGCAAAACTAGAAAAGCTTCAAAAACACTCCATTTTAAAATCATTTGATTCTACAACGATATAAAGTTCATTACGCAAAAGGTTTTCTTAAAAACCTGACGTAGCCCTCCGTCATTTCATATAAGTCCTAGTTAGTATTCGTGCTGCGTTTGTTGACTCAGTCAAGGCGTAGTGTGCGGTAGCTGATTAGTGCTTATCTGTAAAGCATATGATGCGATTGGATTAGGGTTGTCGTGCGACCTTGTTGACTCAGTCAAGGGTCGTGCGGGTGGGTTTAATTCAATCGAGAAATGACGGGTTGAACTTTACTTGCGGTCTATGGTTTGTTGACTCAGTCAAGGTCAAAGATCACATGGGGCAAAATATTATCGGGAATTTCAAGTGTTGAAATTTGCAATGAGATTGCATACTTTCTATGAGATAGTTGGATCCCGATACCCGCTGCGAGTAATTGTTACTCCTGGGAGAGTTTTACACATTACAATTAGCCGATCAAGTAGGTGTCTAGAAAGGTGTTAACGAGGTTACGCCCTTGGGAAAACGAGGTTTACATTAATTAGGTTCGTGCGAAAGCACGGGGGACCTCCCTCAAAGTACCGACACTGGCCTGGCTGAAAGATTGGCGAACTTGTAGTGTGTAATTAATCCCGGCTAGTCTTTCCTTTTAGGGTTTGAAGGAAGATTGATAAAAAGCAGTGGGAGCCATCCTGATTAGATAAAATAATAACCAATCTGATCTTGCAAGAGTGCACGCTGAGTGTTTTCTTCTCTCTCTCTCCAGGTAACGACCATATCACGCCTTAATCAAGATGATAATACGGAATATTGACCGAACCCGCTTGTTATACTGTGCTGGGGAACGTTAGTCCCGCTCCAACTTATAATTGTTATAAGACAGAGTAGGAAATTGGGGATTACCAGAATTCCCGTGCCACCCAAACGAAGAGAGTGCATGCTGATGCATCATCTTCGGGTGTGTTCATTACAGAGAACTGTTTCTCAGTATCCTTTACGTCCTGAGTATGTGATACCAGATCAGGATCCCAGATATGTAATCTGTTACATAGGGCTACAGATAGGTAGAGGACTGAGAACAGGTGATAAGTTTCATGAGGCAGAAAACGGGGCAAGAGTTGCAGCCAAGTCTGTTGGTCACTGTCACCCTGTATTACCAATACATTGATTCTGAACGAATGTTATTAGATACCGAACCTGATATACAAAATCATATCAGTCTCTTTATCAGTAAAGAAATGATAAAATTTTGTATTGTTGGATAATGTTTTGAACATTTCCTATATCAAAAGTTGATCGGTTCAGGCACGTTATCTAAAAGCATTGATGTTCTAAATCAAACGACAGTTCTTTAGTGTACGGAACACACACAAGAGGAAGAGTTCAGAAATGAACGAATCTTTCTTGAGGTATTGTAGACTAGGTCATATCAATGCGACCCGACTAGCTAAGTTGCACATAGATGCATATTTAAATCTGTTTGAATTTACATCTTATGAAACTTGCCAGTCATGTCACAGAGATAAGATGACCATAGCTTCGTTTACTGGAAACAGAGAAAGAGTTAGTGAACTCTTGGGATGATACATGTTGATGTATGTAAGGTCCCCTGTCTACACATGCCAAGACCGGTTCTTTATACTTCATTACATTCTCTGATGATCTTTCGAGATTCAGACCTATGTTCCTGTTGAAACACAAGTCCGAACCTTTTGAGATATTCACAAAATATAAGTTAGAAGTAGGGAACCAACAAGGGTATAAGTATTATGTCCTTTGATGAGATCGAGGAGGAGAATACTTGAGCACGGAAATCCTGGATTATTCTAAAGGAGAATGAGATTCTCTCTCAGCATTACTCCTCCGTATACACCATAGCACGATGGTATATCGGGACGGAGTAATCTCACCCTATATGATAAGGTGTGCTCTATGATGAGTACTACTGAGTTACCTATTTCCTTTTTGGGAGTTATGCACTTGAGAAGCTGCATACCTATTGAATAGGGTTCAAATCAAATCAGTTGCCTGCCACTTCATATTTGATATGATAAGGGAACAGCCCATATCTTAAGTTGGTTAAGATTTGGGGTTGTCCAGGCTATGTCTATAAGCATAATCCGGACAAGCTCGAGGCAAGGTCTGTTATGTACAACTGGAAATGTTCCAGCTATACGAACTACAGCAGATGATTTGGTAGAACCAAAGGATTCAGTAGATTCCAACGAACCTCAGCCTCTCCGCCGATCTAGTAGGGTTCCTCACCCATCTGAAAGATACTTCGGTTCCTCTATGACAGTGGGAGCGAGGATTGCATCATGAGATGATGACCCAACTAGTTTCGGGCTGGCCATCAGGAGTAGGACTCTGTAAGAATGGCTGGATGCTTAGCGATCTGAGATGGAATCCATGTACACCAACAAAGTATGGACTTTGGCTGCTATATCTGAAGGGTTAAATCCCTATCAGGAGCAAGTATATCTTGAGAAGATTACTTGGTGTAGATGGAAAAGTTGAGACTTTCAAAGCTTGACTTGTTAAAGGTTTTCGTCATCAACCAGGCGTGGATTATGATGAAACCTTTTCAAGTGGCTATGCTTAAGTCCATCCAGATGTAGGGTTCCTAGGCACACTAGGAAGGTCTCCCAAGCCATCAACCATGGCAATTTCAAAAATTATGGTGCCGAGAAACCCTAAACTACGGATCGTCGGCTAGATGTCCAGGCAAAAAACTAACTAGTTAACACTTAACTAAAAGTTTAACGGAAATACAACCTTTGTAGATCCGGTCCTCCACCTCCACGGCTCCGCAACGAGATCGTCTCCGCTGTCCAAATCAAATCCGGCCTCTAGAGTCGGCTTCGTCGGAGAATGGGCAAGCTAGGTCGTCGATGTCCATGCCGAAGATGATCTACGTCGAAGCATCGCAAGATCAAGCTCTCACTTCACCAAGTCATGAAACTTGTGAAGAAAACACACTCTACTACTTGGCAAGAGGTAGAGGATGAAGAAATAGGAAGTGGGTTAACTTTAGAATTGGATTTCGCACTCAAAAACATCAATCACCATTGATGGAGGTGAAGCTTTTCTTCTTGAAGTCAAGGAAGAAGAAGAAGAAGAAGAAGCTTATCCAAGTTATGATAAGAATTGTTAAAAAGAAAAGAATAATCAATTATTATCATAACTTTAACTATAGTTAGGTGTAGGGAATTAATCATGGTTTAGTGGAATGGTTAGGTTAAGCATGAGACAAATATGGTCACAAAGTCAAACATTCATGAATCTTCATGAAAAAACAAAGAAAGCCTCCATTTCTTCTCATGCTTAATATATTCCAAAAAGAATAAATATATATATATATATATATATATATATATATAACAGAATAAGAAAACCAAAACCCTAATTATCCACTTAACCATTGTTTAATTCTTTACACTTAACTAAAAAGTCAAATATCATCAAACATGATACAAGCAAGTGCACAAAATCATATCGCATATGTAATGCGCACATCCGAGCGAGAAAATCCATTTTAAAGTGAACCGATACTAGTTAATGCAAAGTAATATATCAAATATACAATTATGCATTAAATCATTAAATCAACACTTGATTTAACGATCCGGTCATGTCGCACATAACCGACTGGTATCATCAGTAACAACTTATCGAATCAACACTTGATCCGATAACCCGGCTATATCGCATATAACCGATCAATGTCACATCGTGAGAATCGAATACAGTATCACATACTGGTATTATTCTCGGTCCCCGCACATATCTCATATGCGCTCCTATTTCGTTTCGCTTGAGCCAGGAAACCTCTGTGTAGGACTCTAAAGACTCGTCAATACGCCGGCAGCAGATGATGATCATATCAAACATCCACAAGCCGCAAGCGGTCTGCTAAACGTAACGGCCACCCGGGTATTGAGCGATCTGAAGATCGACGAGCAAGCCCGCTCACACTCCAGTGAATCCGACTAGTAACACTACCGTACAGTCCGGTCTGATCGTCTGATATGTCGCATATCTCGCCTAGGGGTGGTAAACGTCAGACCCCAATAGCTCAATAAGTCATGTCGATATGAGGTCTATAACTATTCGAGAAACTACTGGTAACACTTACCAGTAAATCTCAGCAACCCTGGCCAGGGATTTCCTGTTATAGCCAATCGAACACAGCGCAACATCAACTCCCTATACCGGGAGAGACGAATCCCCTCCTATCGCTCATTGCCTCCATGTGACTCGGGACTGTACCCAAAAACCACCGTTTTGCACACCCTCTTGGACGTGGTAAGATGGAAATCAAAGCACAGTGGGAACCACACGAGACTCTATGACGATCTCAGGTCAACAGACTACTCTGCACCAGTGTCACCAGAGAACTGCCATCTGACGTGAGGTATAATACCATCTGGGAGTTCTCGGCGAGTCCGTCCAGTGTACCCAGTCTCTACTGAGCACCCGTATATCATCTCTGATGTCAAACACCAATGGATATGGGATCATCCATCGCCCATCTGTATGGGTCGAGAAGGTATACGCTAGTCTACTCTGGTATATCGATGCCCCGTCTCGATACACCCACGACTAGGGACTTTGAAGGATGCACTTATGGACTACCATGTCCCTACTAGTATGATCCGCATCATAGTCCAGGTAGTCAAGTACAGATCCTAAGGGCTTTACCAACATGTAACAGAGAGACAATCAGTATACACGTTAAGGTAAAGTTCAACCAGATAGCATACTATCATGTCGAGCAAGAAAGTCCTCCCTATATATGTCCCAGCATCCACTACAATATACATCCTATGTACAGTAATGGCCTCTAGGGCATACATATAACTAACAATCTCCCACTTGCACTAGGGCCATCTGTAGCAGTGGTTTGAAGTATCTCATACTCAACCATCCCATAAAAGTCTCTCTCTGGGAACAGGCCTTTGAGAGTGGATCCGCTGTGTTGTCCTCTGAGTCTACTCTCCTAACCTCGATCCCTTAGAGATCAACCATCTCCATGATCAGGTGATACTGCCTTAGAATATGTCTGGATCACTGATGGGACGGACGTTCCTTGGCATAAGTCACAACTCCATTGTCACACAATGGGAGGAACATAGTTCATCTTATGAAGCAATATACACCCAGACTTGCCTCTTTGGTAGCATCTTAAGTAGCGATGTATCCAGCCTTTATCGTCTAGTATGTCACGGTATCTAGCTTGGAACTCTTCCAACATACCGTCCCTTTACTGAGGATTAAGACAATGCCTGTGACTGACACTCAGTCGTCTTTATCACCCTGGAACCCTTCCAGCGATTCTCCCCAGGATCGATTGATACCATCTCACTACAACTAGTGAGAATCCTAACATCCATTTAAATCTATCTCATAGATCCAAAACTCAGGATTTAGGAGGTATCATTTTGATCCTATATGGAGAATCATAGTGATAAGCGGAGATTGCTCGAGCGTAGCATAGGAAACTCCTTCCCTATCAAGAGTATGTCATCCACGTACTCTACGAGGATCGTCACCATACTCCCTACTACCCTTTTTGTTTATACAAGGTTCATCTACCATATTGATGATGTCAACTTCTTTGACTAATCCATCAAAACAGATGTTCCAACTCCGCGATGCCTGCTTTATCCTATAAAGCATCTTGCACACGTTTCCGCTGCTCCCACTGTCTACGAAGCCCTCTGGCTGTGTACTTATAGACACTCTCTTCTAAACATCATTTAGAAAAGCTGTCATGACACCCAACCACCAGAGATCGTAGTCATGGTATGCAGCCGTGGTAAGTAGGATCTGGATGGACTTAAGCATAGCCATTGGAAAAGGTTTCATCATTATCCATGCCTGGTCAATGAAGAAAACCTTTAACAAGTCTAGCTTTGAAAGTCTCAACTTTTCCATCTACACCAAGTAATCTTCTCAAGATATACTTGCTCCTGATGGGGATTTAACCCTTCAGATATAGCAACTAAAGTCCATACTTTGTTGGTGTATAAGGATTCCATCTCAGATCACTAAGCATCCAGCCATTCTTACAGAGTCTTACTCCTGATGGCCAGCTCGAAGCTAGTTGGGTCATCATCTCATGATGCAATCCATGCTCCCACTGTCATAGAGAAACCGAAGTATCTCTCAGGTGGGTGAGGAACCCTACTAGATCGGCGGAGAGGCTGAGGTTCGTTGGAATCTACTGAATCCTTTGGTTCTATCAAATCATCTGCTGTAATTTGTATAGCTGGAACACTTCCAGTTCTACATAACAGACCTTGCCTTGAGCTTGTCCGGATTTTGCTTTTAGACATAGGCCGGACAACCCCAAATCTTAACTGACTTAAGACATGGGCTCTTCCCATACCATATCATATATGAAGTGGTAGGCAACTGATTTGATTCGAATCCTATTCAATAGGTATGCAGCTTCTCAAGCACACAACTCCCTAAAAGGAAATAGGTAACTCAGTAATACTCATCATAGAGCACACCATATCATATAGGGTGTGATTGCACCGCCCCGATATACCATCGTGCTATGGTGTATTCGGAGGAGTAATGATGAGAGAGAATCTCATTCTCCTTTAGAATAATCCAGGATTTCCGTGCTCAAGTATTCTCCTCCTTGATCTCATCAAAGGACATAATACTTATACCCGTTTTGGTTCTCTACTTCTAACTTATATTCTGTGAATATCTAAAAAGGTTCGGACTCATGTTTCAACAGGAACATAGGTCTGAATCTTGAAAGATTATCAGAGAATATAATGAAGTATAAAGAACCAATCCTGGTATGTGTAGACAGGGGACCTACATACATCAACATGTTTCATCCCAAGAGTTTACCAACTCTTTCTTTGTTTCCATTAAACAGAGCTGTGGTCATCTTATCTTTGTGACATGACTGGCGAGTTTCATAAGATGTAAATTCAAACTGATTTAAATATACATCTATATGTAACTCTAGCCAGTCGGGTCGCATTGATCTGACCTAGTCTACAATACCTCAAGAAGGATTCGTTCATTTCTGAACTCTTCCTCTTGTGTGTGTTCCATTTACTAAGAACTGTAGTTTGATATAGAACATCAATGCTTTTAGATAACGTGCCTGAACCGATCAACTTTTGATATAGGAAATGTTCAAAACATTATCCAACAATACAAAATTTTACCGTTTCTTTACTGATAAAGAGACAGATATGATTTTGTATATCAGGTTCGGTATCTAATAACATTCGTTCAGAATCAATGTATTGTAATACAGGGTGACAGTGACCAACAGACTTGGCTGCAACTCTTGCCCCGTTTTCTGCCACATGAAACTCATCACCCGTTCTCAGTTCTCTACCTTTCTGGAGCCCTATGTAACAGATTACATATCTGGGATCCTGATCTGGTATCAAATACCCAGGACGCAGAGGATACTGAAAAACAGTTCTGTATAATGAACACACCCGAAGATGATGCATCAGCATGCACGCTCTTCGTTTGGGCGGCACGGGAAATCTGGTATTCCCCAATTTCCTGCTCTGTCTTATAACAATTATAAGTTGGAGCGGGACCAACGTTCCCCAGCTCAGTATAACAAGCGGGTTCGGTCAATAATCCGTTTTATTATCTTGATTAAGGCGTGATATGGTCGCTACCAGGAGAGAGAGAGAAGAAAACACTCAGCGTGCGCTCTTGCAAGAATAGATTGGTTATTATTTTATCTAATCAGGATGGCTCCCACTGCTTTTTATCAAATCTTCCTTCAAACCCTAAAAGGAAAGACTAGCCGGGATTAATTACACACTACAAGTTCGCCAATCTTTCAGCCAGGCCAGTGTCGGTACTTTGAGGGAGGTCCCCCGTGCTTTCGCACGAACCTAATTAGTGTAAACCTCGTTTTCCCAGAGGCGTAACCCCGTTGACACCTTTCTAGACACCTACTTGATCGGCTAATTGTAATGTATAAAACTCTCCGAGGAGTAACTCTTACTCGCAGCGGGTATCGGGATCCAACAATCTCATAGAAGGTATGCAATCTCATTGCAAATTTCAACACTTGAAATTCCCGATAATGTTTTGCCCCTAGCACCTATGACCTTGGCTAAGGTCAACAAATCATAAGCACTGGTCAAGTTCTACCCGTCATTTCGTGATTAATTAGACCCACCCACATGACCCTTGGCTAAGGTCAACAAAGCCACATGACTGTCCTAACTAATCGCATCATATGCGGTGTAGGAAGACATCACTTAGCTACTGTACACTACGCCTCGGCTAAGGTCGACAAACGTAGCACGAATACTAAGTACTCTACTTCCTAAAATGACGGAGGGCTACGACAGGTTTTTCTGAAAACCTATTGCGTAATGAACTTGATATCGTTGTAGAATCAAATGATTTTAAAATGGAGTGTTTTTGAGGCTTTTCTAGTTTTGCTAAAGGAGTCATTCCCGTTGAAGGGATCGTCGGTCCTTTCCTCGTCGAATGAGGTGCGGGATATATCATATATATCACTGTGCAAAGCAAAAACACTTAAAAGCAATCAAAAGACAAACCGAGTGTGTAGCATCTGCCAGTTATTGCTAAAGGAGTCACTCCCGGTGAAGGGATCTCGGTCCTTTCCTCATCGAATAAGGTGCAGGATATATCACATATACCGCTGTGCAAAGCAAGAACTGTAGCTACCTGTTTTATTTTGAAATTCGATTCTACAACATCTTAGGTTTCTTTTATTTCATTAATCACATTAATGAAGTCCCATCAATTATGTACCTAATCATCACAGATAAATACGACGTACACTTATGCCATCCGCATTCGCCTCGATGTCCCCTCATGCACCGTTAGGTTAGGTAACTAACGGCAGAGCAGGGCAGGGCTAGCGCGGGTGTAAAACATAAGTAACATCTATATAATATATCATATATACTATATAAAGTATCTATCAAAAAACATCACATGATCACATCACAGATATCACAGCAGAAGAAACATATGAAATATTGGATATACTAGGACGTCCGTGTTTTCAATACGAGCCAGTATAAAACACGGATTCCACGGTCGTGATGAATAGCCAAACCCACACCCCTAGACCCCTACGAGAGCGGCAAGCAACCCCACCAATTCTAGAGTTAGGAGACCCGGACTCGACTCCTCGAGTTGGTCTCCCACTGGACTCCAGAACCCGGTTACTTGTGCCCTCCTCCTTGGGTCTATCCTAGTGCGGAAAAGTAAATAATATACAAACGGTCACCACTTCCGCAACCTGGAAGCGCCCCAATAAAAGAATATTACATACAAGTTTTTACATGAATGAAAATGAAAAACACTCATCTCACATAAAAACCCACGGCTATTCAAACACGACGATCCAATATAACATATCCAGCAACACATAACATCACATGTCATCAACGTAAGTAAATACGCGCATCCCAATTGTCGTTGACATATAGCAACGAAACCGGCGATATCACATATTACACTTACGGTCACAGAAAAGAAAGTGTAAAACTACAACAGTTGGAATCCGCAATCACCTCAGACATCGCATGCCTGACCAAATGAATTACTTAGACATCGCATGCCTAACAATTATAAACCCCGCATTTTAGTCTCAAAATCGAAAACACTTTTCAATATCAAGTCGGGCAATTCAACAAGATTCCCGACATCCTGATCGAATACTCGTCGCAAACTTCAGTAGGCGGCCGCACCCCCGATACCGTCGACGAAGTGCACCAAGGCGGAACACCGCTGCCGCCAGCACCCGAACGAATGCTTTCGGCGACGGGGTTCTCCTACAGTCACTTGGTCGGGGCTATGGAGTGAGGCTGTCTATTAAGTTTACCCGGCGAGTATCCGCGTACGCTACGTGATTGCGACGGACTTTTGATCACATCAAAATTCCGTGGCAACCGATCAAGTGAGACTAAATTGCTACGTTTATAACATTCATTCAGTTATCTCATAACTAATTGTGAATTCCAATTATTGTATCCCATTCCGGATAAATAGAAAATGTTAAACTTTCCGATCGAACAATCGAACACCCAAGTTTTCCCGATACAGATCAACACATGAAATAAGTCTAACAACATTCAGTTCGTACCTCAGTACCGACGGTCCAGCCGTAGAAAGGTCAAGCCAACGCCTCACATGTGGCACGCCGTACTGCCCCAAACCTGAAGGTTCAAAGGGCAGTTCAAGACGGTCACATAATCGAGTTAAGGTTTGTTGTCTTCTAGAGGGACCATCGCGTTACTTGCACTACTTAGAACATCGTTAAACTACGGAAAAATCCAACACTTGGAAATTTCCCGACAGGGGAAAAATTGGGTATTTATATCCGGTCGAACTTTTTAACATATTCTAAAATTTATCCGGAAAGCCAAACAGACAAAATTTGATACCCCGATCGAAACACCGAATCCCCAAATCAACTCAGAAAAATTCAACTCTTGAAAATATATTAAAAATACCCAGGAATACCAGCACTGTTAAATAGGAGTTACTGTGCAATCAATACCTCACAACACGACAAACTGGCCGCGTTTCCGCCGCACGAGCCATGCTCATGCCGCGGAAGCGCGGCGCTTTAATTGAATTAGGGCATACGACTTCACAGTAACTCTTAGATATTCCTGCTGATATTTCTACATATTTTTAATACTGAAAAATCCCTGTTTTTAGAAAAAGTACAGAGAGCTATATTGGTTCGGGGTTTCGGGTTCGTTCGGACTTCAATTTCCGTCTGAACTTCGCCTAAGGCTCTAGCTAGGCTCTGATACCACTGTAGGGTTCCTAGGCACACTAGGAAGGTCTCCCAAGCCATCAACCATGGCAATTTCAAAAATTATGGTGCCGAGAAACCCTAAACTACGGATCGTCGGCTAGATGTCTAGGCGAAAAACTAACTAGTTAACACTTAACTAAAAGTTTAACGGAAATACAACCTTTGTAGATCCGGTCCTCCACCTTCACGGCTCCGCAACGAGGTCGTCTCCGCTGTCCAAATCAAATCCGGGCTCTAGAGTCGGCTTCGTCGGAGAATGGGCAAGCTAGGTCGTCGATGTCCATGCCGAAGATGATCTATATCGAAGCATCGCAAGATCAAGCTCTCACTTCACCAAGTCATGAAACTTGTGAAGAAAACACACTCTACTACTTGGCAAGAGTTAGAGGATGAAGAAATAGGAAGTGGGTTAACTTTAGAATTGTATTTCTCACTCAAAAACATCAATCACCATTGATGGAGGTGAAGCTTTTCTTCTTGAAGTCAAGGAAGAAGAAGAAGAAGAAGCTTATCCAAGTTATGATAAGAATTGTTAAAAAGAAAAGAATAATCAATTATTATCATAACTTTAACTATAGTTAGGTGTAGGGAATTAATCATGGTTTAGTGGAATGGTTAGGTTAAGCATGAGACAAATATGGTCACAAAGTCAAACATTCATGAATCTTCATGAAAAAACAAAGAAAGCCTCCATTTCTTCTCATGCTTAATATAATCCAAAAAGAATAAATATATATATATATATATACATATATATATAAATGAATAAGAAAACCAAAACCCTAATTATCCACTTAACCATTGTTTAATTCTTTACACTTAACTAAAAAGTCAAATATCATCAAACATGATACAAGCAAGTGCACAAAATCATATCGCATATGTAATGCGCACATCCGAGCGAGAAAATCCATTTTAATGTGAACCGATACTAGTTAATGCAAAGTAATATATCAAATATACAATTATGCATTAAATCATTAAATCAACACTTGATTTAACGATCCGGTCATGTCGCACATAACCGACTGGTATCATCAGTAACAACTTATCGAATCAACACTTGATCCGATAACCCGGCTATATCGCATATAACCGATCAATGTCACATCGCGAGAATCGAATACAGTATCACATACTGGTATTATTCTCGGTCCCACACATATCTCATATGCGCTCCTATTTCGTTTCGCTTGAGCCAGGAAACCTCTGTGTAGGACTCTAAAGACTCGTCAATACGCCGGCAGTAGATGATAATCATATCAAACATCCACAAGCCGCAAGCGGTCTGCTAAACGTAACGGCCACCCGGGTATTGAGCGATCTGAAGATCGACGAGCAAGCCCGCTCACACTCCAGTGAATCCGACTAGTAACACTACCGTACAGTCCGGTCTGATCGTCTGATATGTCGCATATCTCGCCTAGGGGTGGTAAACGTCAGACCCCAATAGCTCAATAAGTCGTGTCGATATGAGGTCTATAACTATTCGAGAAACTACTGGTAACACTTACCAGTAAATCTCAGCAACCCTGGCCAGGGATTTCCTGTTATAGCCAATCGAACACAGCGCAACATCAACTCCCTATACCGGGAGAGACGAATCCCCTCCTATCGCTCATTGCCTCCATGTGACTCAGGACTATACCCAAAAACCACCGTTTTGCACGCCCTCTTGGACGTGGTAAGATGGAAATCAAAGCACAGTGGGAACCACACGAGACTCTATGACGATCTCGGGTCAACAGACTACTCTGTACCAGTGTCACCAGAGAACTGCCATCTGACGTGAGGTATAATACCATCTGGGAGTTCTCGGCGAGTCCGTCCAGTGTACCCTGTCTCTACTGAGCACCCGTATATCATCTCTGATGTCAAACACCAATGGATATGGGATCATCCATCGCCCATCTGTATGGGTCGAGAAGGTATACGCTAGTCTACTCTGGTATATCGATGCCCCGTCTCGATACACCCACGACTAGGGACTTTGAAGGATGCACTTATGGACTACCATGTCCCCACTAGTATGATCCGCATCATAGTCCAGGTAGTCAAGTACAGATCCTAAGGGCTTTACCAACATGTAACAGAGAGACAATCAGTATACACGTTAAGGTAAAGTTCAACCAGATAGCATACTATCATGTCGAGCAAGAAAGTCCTCCCTATATATGTCCCAGCATCCACTACAATATACATCCTATGTACAGTAATGGCCTCTAGGGCATACATATAACTAACACCAGATCCTACTTGCCACGGCTACATACCATGACTACGATATCTGGCGGTTGGGTGCCATGACTGCTTTTCTAAACGATGTTTTAGAAGAGAACGTCTATAAGTACACAGCCAGAGGGCTTCGTAGACAGTGGGAGCAGCGAAAACGTGTACAAGATGCTTTATAGAATAAAGCAGGTATCGCGGAGTTGGAACATCTGTTTTGATGTGTTAGTCAAAGAGTTTGATATCATCAAAACGGTAGATGAACCTTGTATAAACAAAAAGGTAGTAGGGAGTATAGTGACGATCCTCATAGAGTACGTGGATGACATGCTCTTGATAAGAAAGGAGTTTCCTATGCTACGCTCGGTCAATCTCCGCTTATCACAATGATTCTCCATATAGGATCAAAGTGATACCCCCTAAATCCTGGGTTTGGATCTATGAGATAGATCTAATTGGATGTTAGGATTCTCACTAGTTGTAGTGAGATGGTATCAATCGATCCTGGGGAGAATCACTGGAAGGGTTCCAGGGTGATAAAGACGACTGAATGTCAATCGCAGGCATTGTCTTTACCCTCAGTAAAGGGGCGGTATGTTGGAAGAGTTCTAAGCTAGATACCGTGGCTAACTAGACGATAAAGGCTGGATACATCGCTACTTAAGATGCTACCAAAGAGGCAGTCTGGATGTATATTGGTTCATGAGATGAACTGCGTTCCAACCATTGTGAGACAATGGAGTTGTGGCTTATGCCAAGGAACGCCGGTCCCATCAGTGATCCAGACATATTCTAAGGCAGTGTCACCTGATCATGGAGATGGTTGATCTCCAGGGTGATCGAGGTAAGGAGAGTATACTCAGAGAACAGCACGGCGGATCCACTCACAAAGGCCTTTTTCTAGAGAGAGACTTTTATGGGATGGTTGAGTATGAGATACTGCAACCACTGCTATCAGATGGCCCTAATGCAAGTGGGAGATTGTTAGTTATATATATGCCCTAGAGGCCATTACTATACATAGGATGTATATTGTAGTGGATGTTTGGACATATATAGGGAGGACTTTCTTGCTCGACATGATAGTATGCTATCTGGTTACTCTTTACCTTAACATGTACACTGATTGTCTCTCTATTTCATATTGGTAAAGCCCTTAGGATGTGTACCTGACTACCTGGACTATGATGCGGATCATACTAGTGGGGACATGGTAGTCCATAAGTACATCCTTCAAAGTCCCTAGTTGTGGGTATATCGAGACGGGGCATCGATATACCAGAGTAGACTAGCATATACCTTCTCGACCCATACAGATGGGCGATGGATGATCCCATATCCATTGGTGTTTGAAATCAGAGATGATATACGGGTGCTCAGTGGAGACTGGGTACACTGGACGGACTCGCCGAGAACTCCCAGATGGTATTATACCTTACGTCAGATGGTAGTTCTCTGGTGACACTGGTACAGAGTAGTCTGTTGACCCGAGATCGTCATAGAGTCTTGTGTGGTTCCCACTGTTCTTTGATTTCCATCTTACCACGTCCAAGAGGGCGTGCAAAACGGTGGTTTTTGGGTACAGTCCCGAGTCACATGGAGGCAATGAGAGATAGGAGGGGATTCATCTCTCCCGTTATAAGGAGTTGATGTTGCGCTGTGTTCGATTGGCTATAACCGGAAATCCCTGGCCAGGGTTGCTGAGATTTACTGGTAAGTGTTACCAGTAGTTTCTCGAACTGTTATAGGCCTCATATCGACACGACTTATCGAGCTATTGGGGTCTGACGTTTACCACCCCTAGGCGAGATATGCGACATATCAGACGACAAGACCGGACTGTACGGTTGTGTTACTGGTTGGATTCACTGGAGTGTAAGCGGGCTTGCTCGTCGATCTTCTGATCGCTCAATACCCGGGTGGCCGTTACGTTTAGCAGACCGCTTGCGACTTGTGGGTGTTTGATATGATCATCATCTGCTGCCGGCGTATTGGCGAGTCTTTAGAGTCCTACACAGAGGCTTCCTGGCTCAAGCGAAATGAAATAGGAGCGCATATGAGATATGTGCAGGACAGAGAATAATGCGTGTATGTGATACCGTATTCCATTCTCGCGATGAATGTATCGACTGGTTGTATGCGATATAACCTAGTTATCGATTCAAGGATTGATTCGATAAGCCGATACATTGCATACTAGTTGGTTATATGCGTTATGACCGGATCGTTAAATCAAGTGTTGATTTAATGATTTAATGTATAATTATATATATTTGATATATTACTTTGCATTAATTAGTATTGGTTCATTTTAAAGGGATTTTCTCACTTGAAGTGCACAATGTATATGTGATATACTTTTGTACACAAGTTTGTGTCATGTTTGATGATACAAGCTAACTTGAGTTTGTGTAAAGTTTAAACCATGGTTGTGTAATGGTTAGGGTTTTCTTTTTCTTTATCATTTATTTATTTTGTTTATTTATTTTACAAAATAAATGAATGGTGGCTTTCTTTGGACGCTAGTTGAAGCTTTATGAAGCTTTGACTAAGTGACCATATTTGTCTCATCCTTAACCCTTAACCATTCCACTAAACCCTAGTTCATTCTCTACACCTAACTATAGTTAATGTTATGATAAGTATTCTTTTTCTTTTCTATTCAAACTAACTTATCATAATATTTTTCTTCTTCTTCTTCATCTTCTTCAATGAAGAAAGCTTGACTTCATCAATGGTGACTTGATGAAATGAGTGAGAAATCCAATTCTAAAGTGAACCCACTTCCTATTTCTTCATCCTCTACCTCTTGCCAAGTAGTATAGGGTGTTTCCTTCACAAGTTTTCATGGCTTGGTGAAGGTGGAGCTTGATCTTGTGATGTCTCGACATAGATCATCTTCGGCATCGTCGTCGATGACCTAGCCCGCTTTTTCTCCGATGAAGCCGATGCTAGAGTCATGGTTCGATTTGGACAGCGGAGAGGACTTCATCATGGAGCTATGGAGGTGGAGAAATGGATCTACAAAGGTTGTATTTGTAGGGTTCCTAGGCACTCTAGTGAGGTCTCACAAGGCATCAACCATGCCAGTTTCAAAAATTCTAGGTGCCGAGAGACCCGACTACGGATCGTTTGCTAGAAAACTAGACGAAAAGATAACTAGTTAACAATTAACTAAAAGATACGGAAATACAACCTTTGTAGATCCGGTACTCCACCTCCATAGCTCCGTAACGAAGTCCCCTCCGCTGTCCAAAAAGAATCCGGACTCCAGCGTCGGCTTCGTCGAAGAATAAGCGAGCTAGGTCGTCGATGTCCATGCCGAAGATGATCTACGTCGAAGCATCTTTAGATCGAGCTCCACCTTCACCAAGTCTTGAAAACTTGTGAAGGAAACATACTCTACTACTTGGCAAGAGGTAGAGGATGAAGAAATAGGAAGTGGGTAGACTTTAGAATTGGATTTCTCACTCATTTCATCAAGTTGCCATTGATGGTCAAGCTTTTCTTCACTTGAAGGAAGAAGAAGAAGAAGCTAAAATATATGATATCATTATTAGAAAAGAAAAGAAAAAACCATTCTTATCATAACATAACCCAAGTTAAGTGTAGAGAATTGACCAAGGTTAAAGAATGGTTAGGGTTAAGGAGATGAGACAAAAATGGTGACTTAATGAAAGCTTCATGAAGCTTCATGTTGAAAACAAAACTAGCCACCATTTTTGACTTCTTTTCCTTTTCTCATTTATCTTTTAAATGCAAATGAAAAGATAAATGAATGAGTAAAAGAAAACCCTAATCATTTACTTAACCTAGGTTTAATTCATTACACTTAACAAAAAAGATATGTATCATCAAACATGATACAATCAAGTGCACAAAATCATATCGCATATGCAATGCGCACACCCGAGTGAGAAAATCCATTTAAAGTGAACCGATACTAGTTAATGCAAAGTAATATATCAAATATATAATTATGCATTAAATCATTAAATCAACACTTGATTTAACGATCCGGTCATATCGCATATAACCGACTAGTATCATTAGTAACAACTTATCGAATCAACACTTGATCCGATAACCCGGCTATACCGCATATAACCGATCAATGTCACATATCGCGAGAATCGAATACAGTATCACATACTGGTATCATTCTCGGTCCCGCACATATCTCATATGCACTCTTATTTCGTTTCGCTTGAGCCAGGAAACCTCTGTGTAGGACTCTAAAGACTCGTCAATACGCCGGCAGCGGATGATGATCATATCAAACATCCACAAGCCCCAAGCGGTCTGCTAAACGTAACGGCCACCCGGGTATTGAGCGATCTGAAGATCGACGAGCAAGCCCGCTCACACTCCAGTGAATCCAACCAGTAACACTTCCGTACAGTCCGGTCTGATCGTCTGATATGTCGCATAGCTCGCCCAGGGGTGGTAAACGTCAGACCCCAATAGCTCGATAAGTCGTGTCGATATGAGGTCTATAACATTCGAGAAACTACTGGTAACACTTACTAGTAAATCTCAGCAATCCTGGCCAGGGATTTCCTGTTATAGCCAATCGAACACAGCACAACATCAACTCCCTATACCGGGAGAGACGAATCCCCTCCTATCGCTCATTGCCTCCATGTGACTCGGGACTGTACCCAAAAACCACCGTTTTGCACGCCCTCTTGGACGTGGTAAGATGGAAATCAAAGCACAGTGGGAACCACACAAGACTTTATGACGATCTCGGGTCAATAGACTACTCTGTACCAGTGTCACCAGAGAACTGCCATCTGACGTGAGGTATAATACCATCTGGGAGTTCTCGGCGAGTCCGTCCAGTGTACCCAGTCTCTACTGAGCACCCGTATATGATCTCTGATGTCAAACACCAATGGATATGGGATCATCCATCGCCCATCTGTATGGGTCGAGAAGGTATACGCTAGTCTACTCTGGTATATCGATGCCCCGTCTCGATACACCCACGACTAGGGACTTTGAAGGATGTACTTATGGACTACCATGTCCCCACTAGTATGATCCGCATCATAGTCCAGGTAGTCAAGTACACATCCTAAGGGCTTTACCAACATGTAACAGAGAGACAATAAGTTTACACGTTAAGGTAAAGTTCAACCAGATAGCATACTATCATGTCGAGCAAGAATGTCCTCCCTATATATGTCCCAACATACACTACAATATACATCCTATGTATAGTAATGGCCTCTAGGGCATACATATAACTAACAATCTCCCACTTGCACTAGGGCCATCTGATAGCAGTGGTTGTAGTATCTCATACTCAACCATCCCATAAAAGTGTCTCTCTCTGGGATCAGGCCTTTGTGAGTGGATCCGCTGTGTCGTCCTCTGAGTCTACTCTCTAAACCTCGATCTCCCTGGAGATCTATCATCTCCATGATCAGGTGATACTGCCTTAGAATTTGTCTGGATCACTGATGGGACGGGCGTTCCTTGGCATAAGCCACAACTCCATTGTCTCACAATGGTAGGAACCTAGTTCATCTCATGAACCAATATACACCCAAGAATCCTCCTTGGTAGCATCTTAAGTAGCGATGTATCCTGCCTTTATCGTCTAGTATGCCACGGTATCTAGTTTGGAACTCTTCCAACATACCGTCCCTTTACTGAGGGTAAAGACAATGCCTGTGACTGACATTCTGTCGTCTTTATCACCCTGGAACCTTTCCAGTGATTCTCCCCAGGATCGATTGATACCATCTCACTACAACTAGTGAGATTCCTAACATCCATTTAGATCTATCTCATAGATTCAAAATCCAGGATTTAGTAGGTATCACTTTGATCCTTATGGGGAGAATCCATGTGATAAACGGAGATTGATCGAGCGTAGCATAAGAAACTCCTTTCTTATCAAGAGTATGTCATCCACGTACTCTACGAGGATCACCACCATACTCCCTACTACCTTTTTGTTTATACAAGGTTCATCTACCATTTTGATGATGTCAAACTCTTTGACTAATCCATCAAAACAGACGTACCAACTCTGCGATGCCTGCTTTATCCTATAAAGCATCTTGCACACGTTTCCGCTGCTCCCACTGTCTACGAAGCCCTCTGGCTGTGTACTTATAGACGCTCTCTTCCAAATCATTATTTAGAAAAGTAGTCAAGACACCCAACCACCAGAGATCGTAGTCATGGTATGCAGCCGTGGTAAGTAGGATCTGGATGGACTTAAGCATAACTACTTGAAAAGGTTTCATCATTATCCACACCTGGTCGATGACGAAAACTTTTAACAAGTCTAGCTTTGAAAGTCTCAACCTTTCCATGTACACCAAGTAATCTTATCAAGATATACTTGCTCCTGATGGGGATTTAACCCTTCAGATATAGCAACTAAAGTCCATGCTTTGTCGGTGTATAAGGATTCCATCTCAGATCACTAAGCATCCAGCCATTCTTATAGAGTCTTACTCCTGATGGCCAGCTCGAAACTAGTTGGGTCATCATCTCATGATGCAATCCTCGCTCCCACTGTCATAGAGAAACCGAAGTATCTCTCAGGTGGGTGAGGAACCCTACTAGATCGGCGGAGAGGCTGAGGTTCGTTGGTATCTACTGAATCCTTTGGTTGTACCAAATCATCTGCTGTAGCTTGTATAGCTGGAACTATTCCAGTTCTACATAACAGACCTTGCCTCGAACTTGTCCGGATTATGGTTTTAGACATAGGCCGGACAACCCCAAATCTTAACCAACTTGAGAGATGGGCTCTTCCCTTATCATATCAAATATGAAGTGGTAGGCAACTGATTTGATTGGAACCCTATTCAATAGGTATGCAACTTCATAAGTGTATAACCCCCAAAAGGAAATAGGTAACTCAGTAGTACTCATCATAGAGCACACCTTATCATATAGGGTGTGATTGCTCCGCCCCGATATACCATCGTGCTATGGTCTATTCGGAGGAGTAATGCCGAGAGAGAATCTCATTCTCCTTTAGAATAGTCCATGAATTCCGTGCTCAAGTATTCTCCTCCTTGATCATATCAAAGGACATAATACTTTTACCCTTATTTTGGTTCTCTACTTCTAACTTATATTCTGTGAATATCTCAAAAAGGTTCGGACTTGTGTTTCAACAGGAACATAGGTCAGAGTCTTGAAAGATCATCAGAGAATGTAATGAAGTACAAAGAACCGGTCTTGGCATATGTAGACAGGGGACCTTACATACATCAACATGGATCATCCCAAGAGTTCACTAACTCTTTCTCTGTTTCCAATAAACAGAGCTGTGGTCATGTTATCTCTGTGACATGACTGGCAAGTTTCACAAGATGTAAATTCAAACTCATTTAAATATGCATCTATATGTAACTTCAGCTAGTCGGGTCACATTGATATGACCTAGTCTACAATGCCTTAAGAAGGATCCGTTCATTTCTGAACTCTTCCTCTAATGTGTGTTCCATATACTAAGAACTGTAGTTTGATTTAGAACATCAACGCTTTTAGATAACGTGCCTGAACCGATCAACTTTTGATATAGGAAATGTTCAAAACATTATCCAACAATACAAAATTATATCCTTTCTTTACTAATAAAGAGACTGATATGATTTTGTATATCAGGTTCGGTATCTAACAACATTCGTTCAGAATCAATGTATTACAATACAGGGTGACAGTGACCAACAGACTTGGCTGCAACACTTGCCCCATTTTCTGCCTCATGAAACTTATCACCCGTTCTCAGTTCTCTACCTTTCCGTAGCCCTATGTAACAGATTACATATCTGGGATCCTGATCTGGTATCACATACCCAGGACGTAAAGGATTCTGAGAAACAGTTCTTTGTAATGAACACACCCGAAGATGATGCATCAGCATGCACTTTCTTCGTTTGAGCGGCACGGGAATTCTGGTATTCCCCAATTTCCTGCTCTATCTTATAACAATTATAAGTTAGAGCGGGACCAACGTTCCCCAGCTCAGTATAACAAGCGGGTTCGGTCAATATTCCGTATTATTATCTTGATTAAAGCGTGATATGGTCGCTACCAGGAGAGAGAGAGAAGAAAACACTCAGCGTGCGCTCTTGCAAGAATAGATTGGTTATTATTTTATCTAATCAGGATGGCTCCCACTGCTTTTTATCAAATCTTCCTTCAAACCCTAAAAGGAAAGACTAGCCGGGATTAATTACACACTACAAGTTCGCCAATCTTTCAGCCAGGCCAGTGTCGGTACTTTGAGGGAGGTCCCCCGTGCTTTCGCACGAACCTAATTAATGTAAACCTCGTTTTCCCAGAGGCGTAACCCCGTTGACACCTTTCTAGACACCTACTTGATCGGCTAATTGTAATGTATAAAACTCTCCCAGGAGTAACTCTTACCCGCAACGGGTATCGGGATCCAACTATCTCATAGAAGGTATGCAATCTCATTGCAAATTTCAACACTTGAAATTCCCGATAATATTTTGCCCCTAGCACCCTATGACCTTGACGGAGGTCAACAAACCATAGGCTACTAGTCAAGTTCAACCCGTCATTTCTTGATCGAATTAAACCCACCCGCACGACCCTTGACGGAGGTCAACAAGGCCGCACAACTACCCTAACTCAATCTGCATCATATGCATAAACAGATAAATACTAGTTAGCTACCGCACACTACGCCTTGACGGAGGTCAACAAACGTAGCACGAATACTAAATAGGACTTATCTGAAATGACGGAGGGCTACGACAGGTTTTTCTGAAAACCTATTGCGTAATGAACTTGATATCGTTGTAGGATCGAATGATTTTAAAATGGAGTGCTTTTGAGGCTTTTCTAGTTTTGCTAAAGGAGTCACTCCCGGTGAAGGGATCGTCGGTCCTTTCTTCGTCGAATGAGGTGCGGGGTATATCATATATATCACTGTGCAAAGCAAAAACACTTAAAAGCAATCAAAAGACAAACCGAGTGTGTAGCATCTGCCAGTTAATGCTAAAGGAGTCACTCCCGGTGAAGGGATCTCAGTCCTTTCCTCATCGAATAAGGTGCAGGATATATCATATATACCTCTGTGCAAAGCAAGAACTGTAGCTACCAGTTTTATTTTTGAAATTCGATTCTACAACATCTTTAGGTTTCTTTTATTTCATTAATCACATTAATGAAGTCCCATCATTTAAGTACCTAAACATCACAGATAAATACGACGTACACTTATGCCATCCGCATGCGCCTCGATGTCCCCTCGTGCACCGTTAGGTTAGGTAACTAACGGCAGAGCGGGGCAGGGCTAGCGCGGGTGTAAAACATAAGTAACGCCTATATAATATATCATATATACCATATACAGTATCTATCACAGAACATCACATGATCACATCACAGATATCGCAGCAGAAGAAACATATGAAATATTGGATATACTAGGACGTCCGTGTTTTCAATACGAGCCAGTATAAAACACGGATTCCACGGTCGTGATGAATAGCGAAACCCACACCCCTAGACCCCTACGAGAGCGGCAAGCAACCCTACCAATTCTAGAGTTAGGAGACCCGGACTCGACTCCTCGAGTTGGTCTCCCACTGGACTCCAGAACCCGGTTACTTGTGCCCTCCTCCTTGGGTCTATCCTAGTGCGGAAAAGTAAATAATATACAAACGGTGACAACTTCTGCAACCTGGAAGTGCCCCAATAAAAGAATATTACATACAAGTTTTTACATGAATGAAAATGAAAAACACTCATCTCACATAAAAACCCCCGGCTATTCAAACACGACGATCCAATATAACATATCCAGCAACACATAACATCACATGTCATCAACGTAAGTAAATATGGGCATCCCAATTGTCGTTGACATATAGCAAAGAAACCGGCTATATCACATATTACACTTACGGTCACAGAAAAGAAAGTGTAAAACTACAACAGTTGGAATCCGCAACCACCTCAGACATCGCATGCCTGACCAAATGAATTACTTAGACATCGCATGCCTAACAATTATAAACCCCGCATTTTAGTCTCAAAATCGAAAACTCTTTTCAATATCAAGTCGGGCAATTCAACAAGATTCCCGACATCCTGATCGAATACTCGTCGCAATCTTCAGTAGGCGGCCGCACCCCTGATACCGTCGACGAAGTGCACCAAGGCGGAACACCGCCACCGCGAGCACCCGAACGGATGCTTTCGGCGACGGGGTTCTCCTACAGTCACTTGGTCGGGGCTATGGAGTGAGGCTGTCTATTAAGTTTACCCGGCGAGTATCCGCGTACACTACGTGATTGCAACGGACTTTTGATCACATCAAAATTCCGTGGCAACCGATCAAGTGAGACTAAACTGCTACGTTTATAACATTCATTTAGTTATCTCATAACTACTTGTGAATTCCAATTATTGTATCCCATTCCGGATAAATAGAAAATGTCAAACTTTCCGATCGAACAATCGAACACCCAAGTTTTCCCGATACAGATCAACACATGAAATAAGTCTAACAACATTCAGTTCGTGCCTCAGTAGCAATGGTCCAGCCGTAGAAGGGTCAAGCCAACGCCTCACATGTGGCACGCCGTACTGCCCCAAACCCTAAGGTTCAAAGGGCAGTTCAAGACGGTCACATAATCGAGTTAAGGTTTGTTGTCTTCTAGAGGGTCCATCGGGTTACTTGCACTACTTAGAACGTCGTTAAACTACGGAAAGATCCAACACTTGGAAATTTCCCGACAGGGGAAAAGTTGGGTATTTATATCCGGTCGAACTTTTTAACATATTCTAAAAATTATCCGGAAAGCCACACAGACAAAATTTGATACTCCGATCGAAACACCGAATCCCCAAAATAATCCCAGAAAATACAACTCTGGAATAAATTTTAAAAATACCCAGAAAATCCAGCATAAAATAATAAGAGTTACTGTGCAAACAGTGTACGATGACGTCCTCATTCCGCCGCTGAACCGCCGCAGAAGGCAGGCTTCTGCCGCGGTTCCGCCGCGGTTTGTACTGTTCATCGAAAAAAATTTGCATCATAATTCTTATTTTTTCCTGCTGAATTTTTTAGCAATTTTTAATTTGAAAAAATCCACGTTTTCAGAAAACGTCCAGAGAGCATTTTCCGGTTGGGGTTTCGGGTCGTTCGGACTTCAAAATCCGTCTAGACTTCGCCTAAGGCTCTAGCTAGGCTCTGATACCACTGTAGGGTTCCTAGGCACTCTAGTGAGGTCTCACAAAGCATCAACCATGCCAGTTTCAAAAATTCTAGGTGCCGAGAGACCCGACTACGGATCGTTTGCTAGAAAACTAGGCGAAAAGATAACTAGTTAACAATTAACTGAAAGATACGGAAATACAACCTTTGTAGATCCGGTACTCCACCTCCATAGCTCCGTAACGAAGTCCCCTCCGCTGTCCAAAAAGAATCCGGACTCCAGCGTCGGCTTCGTCGAAGAATAAGCGAGCTAGGTCGTCGATGTCCATGACGAAGATGATCTACGTCGAAGCATCACTAGATCGAGCTCCACCTTCACCAAGTCTTGAAAACTTGTGAAGGAAACACACTCTACTACTTGGCAAGAGGTAGAGGATGAAGAAATAGGAAGTGGGTAGACTTTAGAATTGGATTTCTCACTCATTTCATCAAGTTGCCATTGATGGTCAAGCTTTTCTTCACTTGAAGGAAGAAGAAGAAGAAGCTAAAATATATGATATCATTATTAGAAAAGAAAAGAAAAAACCATTCTTATCATAACATAACCCAAGTTAAGTGTAGAGAATTGACCAAGGTTAAAGAATGGTTAGGGTTAAGGAGATGAGACAAAAATTGTGACTTAATGAAAGCTTCATGAAGCTTCATGTTGAAAACAAAACTAGCCACCATTTTTGACTTCTTTTCCTTTTCTCATTTATCTTTTAAATGCAAATGAAAAGATAAATGAATGAATAAAATAAAACCCTAATCATTTACTTAACCTAGGGTTAATTCATTACACTTAACAAAAAAGATATGTATCATCAAACATGATACAATCAAGTGCACAAAATCATATCGCATATGCAATGCGCACACCCGAGTGAGAAAATCCATTTAAAGTGAACTAGTTAATGCAAAGTAATATATCAAATATATAATTATGCATTAAATCATTAAATCAACACTTGATTTAACGATCCGGTCATATCGCATATAACCGACTAGTATCATTAGTAACAACTTATCGAATCAACACTTGATCCGATAACCCGGCTATATCGCATATAACCGATCAATGTCACATATCGCGAGAATCGAATACAGTATCACATACTGGTATCATTCTCGGTCCCGCACATATCTCATATGCACTCCTATTTCGTTTCGCTTGAGCCAGGAAACCTCTGTGTAGGACTCTAAAGACTCGTCAATACGCCGGCAGCGGATGATGATCATATCAAACATCCACAAGCCGCAAGCGGTCTGCTAAACTTAACGGCCACCCGGGTATTGAGCGATCTGAAGATCGACGAGCAAGCCCGCTCACACTCCAGTGAATCCAACCAGTAACACTTCCGTACAGTCCGGTCTGATCGTCTGATATGTCGCATATCTCGCCTAGGGGTGGTAAACGTCAGACCCCAATAGCTCGATAAGTCGTGTCGATATGAGGTCTATAACATTCGAGAAACTACTGGTAACACTTACCAGTAAATCTCAGCAACCCTGGCCAGGGATTTCCTGTTATAGCCAATCGAACACAGCACAACATCAACTCCCTATACCGGGAGAGACGAATCCCCTCCTATCGCTCATTGCCTCCATGTAACTCGGGACTGTACCCAAAAACCACCGTTTTGCATGCCTTCTTGGACGTGGTAAGATGGAAATCAAAGCACAGTGGGAACCACACAAGACTCTATGACGATCTCGGGTCAACAGACTACTCTGTACCAGTGTCACCAGAGAACTGCCATCTGACGTGAGGTATAATACCATCTGGGAGTTCTCGGCGAGTCAGTCCAGTGTACCCAGTCTCTACGGAGCACCCGTATATGATCTCTGATGTCAAACACCAATGGATATGGGATCATCCATCGCCCATCTGTATGGGTCGAGAAGGTATACGCTAGTCTACTCTGGTATATCGATGCCCCGTCTCGATACACCCACGACTAGGGACTTTGAAGGATGTACTTATGGACTACCATGTCCCCACTAGTATGATCCGCATCATAGTCCGGGTAGTCAAGTACACATCCTAAGGGCTTTACCAACATATAACAGAGAGACAATCAGTTTACACGTTAAGGTAAAGTTCAACCAGATAGCATACTATCATGTCGAGCAAGAAAGTCCTCCCTATATATGTCCCAGCATCCACTACAATATACATCCTATGTATAGTAATGGCCTCTAGGGCATACATATAACTAACAGTATTTCCGTTCTTTTAGTTTAGTTGTATACTAGTTGCATGTGTTCGCCTAAATATCTAGTTAACGATCCGTATTAGGGTTTCTCGGCACCCGTAAAATTTGAAATTGGCATGGTTGATGCCTTGTGAGACCTCATTAGTGTGCCTAGGAACCCTACATTCGATACGCCAGTACATGGCCTTAGTGCAAGTGGGAGATTGTTACTGTATATGCCCTAGAGGCCATTACTGTATCATACTAGTTTGTATATTACTTAATGGAAGCTTGGGATATTCACCTTGTATAGAAAATCTTGCTCAAAATAGTAGTATGCTATTTGGTTTGTTTCAACTTTAATGTGAACATGTGTTTATTTTAGTATATCGCCTATACACATTAGTGGAGCCCTTAGGATCTTTGCTTGATTACCACCGTTGTGATGGCAGTCACACTCGTGGGGGTTGGGTAATCCACAAGCACATCCTTATGCAGGTCCCTAGTCGTAGGACTATCGAGACAGGGCATCGATACTCCGGAGTAGACTAGCGTATGCGCTTCTCATCCCAGCAGGGAAGACGGTCTGTCCCACAGCCGTCAGTACGTCGTACTTGAGATAGTATGCGGGTGCTCGTTAGGTTACGAGTACACTGGACAGGACTCGTGGGGAACTGTTGGTTGGTACTATACCTATCGTTAGTCATCAGATCCCAGGTGACATGAGTACAGCTTAGTCCGCTGACTTGACACTGTCACTTCGTCTCGAGTGTGTTCCCACTGTACTTAGATTACTACCCTACCACGGCTCAAAGTAGTCGTGCAAACATGTAGTAGTTGGGTGCAGTCCCGAAGCACTTGGAGGCAATGGCGGTTAGACAGGATTCATGTCTCCCGGTATTGGGGGTTGATATCGCGCTGTGTCTAGGAGAGCCATTACACAAAGTCCCTAGCCAGGGCAAGCGAGATATACTGGCAGGTTTCCAGTGTTATCTCAGGGTGTTCCGGGCTACACTCCGACCTGACTTGTACCGCTATTAGGGAACTGACGTTTACCGCCCCTAGGCCCGCCATGCGATGTTCTCAGACGAACAGACCGGACTGTACGCAGATTGTCACATTCAGGCTCAGTAGGAGTTCAGATGGGTTTCACCTCGTCCGTCTTCTTATCGGCATCTACCTTGGGACCGTTACGCACAGCTAGTGCCGCTTGCGGTCTGTGGTTAAACCCACAGCCAGCGTAGTGTCGAGTTTTTAGAGTCCCACAGAGAGAGCTATTCGCCTTTAGGCAAAAGAGTAGAGGTCGCATGGTTTTGCGACAGGGTTCGGTCACATCTGTGCTCTTGTACACGTTTAGTGTCCGGACAGTTAACACTAGCGGGCTTTGGTTTAAGCCAGATCCTAGTGTACGTTTTGGGATTGGTTTTATCTCATTTGTATTCGTGGTCCTCGGAATGCGGATACGGGTGTGTATGCACAGTTGAAAAAGAGACAGAGGCAGAGGATTCTCATTGGGGTTGTTGACTGTTGACTGTTGACTTTTGCTAAAACCCTAATGAGAATTTGAAATATGATTAACAATAATAAGTATTATTGTGACATGGTTGTTGAAGGGTTGACTTTGTTGACTTGTTGACTTTGTTGACCGGTTGACTAGGTTGGACTAGTTGACCATCAACATTATAATGGCTATCATTTCATGGCAAAGACTTTTACTTGCTTGTTTCTTTTTGCAAAATGAGTGCATGAAATGATATGGCCATTTTGACTTGAACCATCACATAATACTCAATTACTATTATGGGTTATGATTATTTTGGATTATGAGAGGTAGGAAGGCAAAAGTCATGCTCACTCTTTTCATTTCCTTTCTCTCTCATGCTTGAGCTCTCCCTCTTCCTCTTGCTCTCTCTCTAGTCTATGGTTCACTTGTCTCATGTGTTGAGAAGCAAGAACCATAGAGATAACACCCAACACACTCCTCTACTCATCCTAGTTCACAAGGTTTAGCAAACCAAGTGTTCTACTTTCTTCTAGTTTGAAGTGAAGCCAAAGATAGAATCTTTCAAGTGGATCCATCTTCGGCACAAAGAGACGGCGAGGAGAGAACCATCTGACCACCACAAGGATACCAAGAGAAGGAGTTCAAGTTAAGGTATAACCCCTAACCGAGTAAGTAAAACTCTTGTTAGGATTGTTAGATAGTTGTTTAACAAAGATCCGTATTTTGATTCCATGTTACCGGCAAAAGAAAAATCATTTTTCATGATTTCCGCAAGCCCGTAACTACCGGGAGAGGTAACATAGACTTACAGTATGAAAACCACACGAGCGTACCAAGGTGTATAAAAATCATAAAAGTGTGCAACCGCGTGCACAAAACACGTATCAATGCACTGCAAACGCATATGAGCTATACCTAGTGCAAAAATCAAATCGAGTGCGTGCCACACGCACATATCAAATCAATAGTATGAAATCCGCGAAATCATAAAAACATGTGCAGCCAAGGCACAAAATCAATATCAAGCGCAAATAGAAATACACAAATCACGAACCAATACAACAATATGTAAAACGTATATCCAGTGCAACAACTATGAACAAAATGTAAATACCCAGTAGGTGCAGCCATGGTGCACGAAATATCATGAAACTTAAATCAAAGTGATATAAGCGTGATACTCGGATTACAATGCAAATCTCAACAAATAACATTGAGGTACACCTCCTACAATGTTGAAGAAAAAGTCGGTGCGCCCAAACTGGCAGAGCAAAAACATCCACTCGCTTCCTGCCCACGGTCTGGCGTCCTCTGTCTCTGGGTCCTCAGAATACAACACATCTGATCCTCGGTGCAATCTCATCGCAGCAGTGTCCTGGAAGGAACTGGCTCAAGGTCTCTTCCGATCTCGCCTATACCTAACTATACAGAGGATGGTACACTTACAAATCTTTTCTCGCTTTCTAGACATCTACGTTCTCAGCACAACATTTTCTCAGGAACTGGCTGTATCCCAACGCCTCTGTACCCATATCCGATCTCTAATCTCAACGGGGAGTAACAACAGCTTGTTAACGTCTCGCACGAACCTCTTTCTCCACTCGTCTTCATTATCGTCCACTTGACGTCGCACCATGCTATCTGCGTACCGCAAATGATCTTGGCTATAGTAAATCCGGAGTCTCTCACACGGACTCGAACTACGAACACGGTATCTTCATCAATCTATCGAAGATATCTAGCCGAACACGTCCTAGGGAACAAGTCCCAGCAATCAGAGGAATACTCAATATTCGTCCATTCTCGATCAACTCACAACACACCTGGGTGAGGTCCTTTATTCGAAGCTGGTCTTTCTGCTGATCTCCTATCACAGGATATCCAGACGGTGTTAAACTTTTCGATCGAGTCATCAAAAGTCCAAAAATTTTCCGAGAGCTCAACACCAGAGCACAGATTAATAATGTTCGGTATATGCCACAATACCTATGGACCGACCGTAGAAGGGCAGACCCAAGCCTCACTGATGGCACCGCTAAACTGCCGCAAACCCTAAAGTTCAAAAGCAGTTTCATGGTCATCACATCGAGTTGGGGTTTCATTCTTCTAGAGGGTCTACAGAAGCACTTGCATGTCCTTCCGAATACTTTAAACTTGGAAAAATGGGTTTTCTGACATTCGTTCGAACCTTTCAACTCTGCCCAGACGACATGTGAACACCCTTTGTCCGCATGCTAAACCATGCCCCTAATCCTCAAAGATAGACAATACATCAACGGTCATCTCTGGGTCGGTCTACTCTAGACCTGAGTAAGACTCTCCACACTGGCAATCTTCAACTCAACTGGGCCTGCATCAGCACATCCATCAGACGAATCACCTTCGTCTCTCAACTCAAGATAGAGTAGCTACCACCTGTCGTCTCTCTGCCTGAAAGCTCCAGCGATCTCAGCTCTTAAGCTCTGGAAGCGGCATCACATCAATCACAGCAATGGCTGGGTCATCTGTCTGCACGGTAGATGACATCACAATCTCAGGGGTATGCTGTACATCAACAATCCTCTCCCAACAGGCACCTTCTAACAAATGCCCGGTCATCCGGAACAAAACCGCACACTCGTCTCACACGAGGGGTCACAATAATATAACACTACATCGATACGTTCCCATGTCACCAGAAAACATGATGGTCAGTCCTCGTCCACGACGAGCTCACCCTGACGGCATCACCAGTAGCAGCTCAATCTGCGCTCAAACCATGGTGACAGGAACCTTAATCAAGTATCGGCGAAAAAGATCAAAGGGATGAAAGAGTCAACAGTGTTAGTGTATATGCCTTAGAGGCCATTACTGTATCATACTAGTTTGTATATTACTTAATGGAAGCTTGGGATATTCACCTTGTATTGAAAATCTTGCTCAAAATGGTAGTATGCTACTTGGTTTGTTTCTACATTAATATGTGCATGTGTTTCTTTTAGCATATTGCTTATACATATTAGTAGAGCCCTTAGGATCTTTGATTGATTACCAGTGTTGTGATGGCAGTCACACTCGTGGGGGCTGGGTAATCCACAAGCACATCCTTATACAGGTCCCTAGTCGTAGGACTATCGAGACAGGGCATCGATACTCCGGAGTAGACTAGCGTATGCGCTTCTCATCCCAGCATGGGAGACGGTCTGTCCCACAGCCGTCAGTACGTCGTACTTGAGATAGTATGCGGGTGCAAGTTAGGTTACGGGTACACTGGACAGGACTCATCGGGATCTGATTGGTTGGTACTATACCTATCATCAATTATCAATTCCCAGGTGACATGAGTACAGCTTAGTCCACTGACTTGACACTGTCACTTCGCCTCGAGTGTGTTCCCACTGTACTTTGATTACTACCCTACCACGGTTCAAAGGAGTCGTGCAAACAGGTAGTAGTTCGGTGCAGTCCCGAAGCACTTGGAGGCAGTGATGGTTAGACAGGATTCGTCTCTCCCGGTATTGGGGGTTGACATCTCGCTGTGTCAAGGAGAGCCATTACACGAGTAGTCCCTGGCCAGGGCAAGCGAGATATACTGGTAGGTTTCCAGTGTTATCTCAGGGTGTTCTGGGCTACACTCCGACACGACTTGTACCGCTATTAGGGGACTGACGTTCACCACCCCCCAGGCCCGCCATGCGATGTATCAGACGAACAGACTGGACTGTACGGAGACTGTCATATTTAGGCTCAGTAGGAGTTCAGATGGGTTTCACCTCGTCCTTCTTCTTATCGGCATCTACCTGGGGGCCGTTACGCACAGCTAGTGCCACTTGCGGTCTGTGGTTAAACCCACTGCCAGCGTAGTGTCGAGTCTTTAGAGTCCCACACATAGAGCTATTCGCCCTTAGGCAAAAGAGTAGAGGTCGCATGGTTTTGCGACTGGTCGTATGGTTTTGCGACAGGGTTCGGTCACATCCGTGCACTTGTGCACGTTTAGTGTCCGGACAGTTAACACTTGCGGGCTTTAGTTTTAGTGTAACACCCTAGGATGTGTTTAGTGGCTAATTATATTTTAATATGTGATTTTAATAAAAAGTTTACCAAATTGATTTTCAAATAATTTTTCCAATTTAATAAATATTTTTCTAGAATTTTACCAAGCTTGCACAAACTTGTGCATGTAAACTAGGACTAAAATTTGGGTTATACCATGTTTCACAACCATGGTGAATTAAAACCCTTGTTTAGACAAAAGATTTTAATTAAGGTTAGGGTTGGTTTAACTATAAAAAAGGGATTTAAAATATGTTTTGTTGACTTGAGAGAGAGAGGCATGGCAAGCCCATGCTTGCCATTAATGTGGAGAGAGAGAGAGAGGAATGGGGGGCTTGACCCTAAGCATTTTCAATCCCTTTCTTGCAAACTCCCTCTCATTTTTCCTCACTCATTCACTCTCTCACTCTCTCTCACACACACACCAGCCTCAGCTCCAGAAGTTGCAGCAGCAGCAGCATCAAGCACCAGCACCAGAACAGCAACAGCAACTGCATCAGCATTCCAGCAGCAGCTCATTCCCAGCAGCCCCAGCTCCATGTAGCAGCAGCCCCATATGCAGTAGCATCCCCAGCACCCCATCAACAACCCTAACAACAGCAACATCACCAAAAATAACACAAACAACAACAATATGCAGCAGCATCAGCAGTAGCAGTGGCAGTAGCTTCTGTACAGAAGCAGTTCCTGTAGCAGCCTCCTCTTCTTCTCTTCTTCTCCTGAACCAGCGTAGTAGGGTCAAGCGAGGTATAAATTCTGAGCTTCACTTGCTTGTGTGCTAGACTTGTGAGTTGGTTGAGTTTATTTAGTATGTTTGGTAGTTGATTATCACTAGACTTGGTGTTTTAGCGATATTTGTGGTAATTAGTAAGATCTTTCCATAAGTTAGGTTAATTTTAGTTAGACTAGGTTAGTTAGGAGCTATTGAGGCCAGGTAAACATAGGTAACCCCAGTATACACTAAAATACCCTGAACTTTCATGTTGGTGCAAATTGTGACTTTTAAGCAAAAATTTAGCTTTCTGTTATCTGCTGTTACCCAGGTGACTTAAGAATAAAATTGAGTAGACCCCAGCCTACTAGTAACAACCTGACCCTACCACCAGAGCCCGACCCCACCACTCCAACCTAGGGCCGCCGAAATAATCTTTCTGGCCGCAATATGCGGCCAGAACAGGGAGTTAGGAGTTGGGGTTTTCAGGGTTGGTGTCTGCTATGTTTTGTAGGTCCAGGGTATATGTAGTTTTGTAATATTGTAGCCTGGATAGAATCTGGAGCTATATGTCGTTTTCTGGTGTTTTTAAGTTTGTGCGATACGCGCGATATGCGAGTGGGTTTGTGATTCAGCGTATCGCGGCGTGTCGGGCTGAGTCGTAGACGCGTGCACACACGTTCCGGCGTATCGCACACACGCGCGTTGATTCGCGACGCGAGTTTCACGTTTTGTTTCGTTATCACGTTTTGCGAGATTCTTGCTTATATAATTAGATTCCTTGTGTAAATTCCAGGTTCACAGGCAAGCACGTCAGACGTCGCCAGGAAAGGAAAGCAGGTGGTCGGCTACACTTAGCACGCGACCAGGTGAGTAGATTTAACATCTACGGGGAAATCGCCCGTATGGCGTTAAGCGTCAGGGCGTAATAGGAATTGTAGTCATGAGTGTCCTTCTAGATATAATGGTAGTATAGAACACTGCACTGTCACTAACGGTCAAAGTTGCACGAGCACGATTTATATGCTACACTCACACCGTTAGTGATTGCCATGCCACTCACAGTGTAGGATTGCTATAAACCGCATATTATATTGATTCTGCCTATTTGATGTTGACGTGATTTGCCGCATACATCATACACATTCATGCTTGTGACATATACCTTACACGTTCATACTGGTGACATGTACCTCACATATTTATACTTGTGTCATATACCTTACCTATATTCATACTCGGGCGCATATACATCATAGGCCTACATTAGTGCATATGTACATTGCTATATTCACTTTGCGTACTTATCCATTCTCACATCCATACCGCTACCACATTCATATGTTGCATTCATGGATGATATTTACTTGATTTAAAAACTGAGGGACCGCAAACGATATTTTCGAAAACTGGACATTTTTAAAGAGCGGTTTTCCCTTCCTTAACCTGTAATGTCATAAGACACATTGCATGGATCTACGCATTGGGTCTGATTTCTGTGATTTCTGGATTTGGGAACCTGAGTACTATTTTAAGAAAATACGCACTGTTTGAAAACCCAGTTTCCCTTGATATGATATTTTATTGCGTCCACCATGAGTTTTCTCGGTTCTGGAGAGCTTGTGTGAGTATACCCGATTCGAGGAGAGGTAGGCACCGATTGCGGGTACATGGTGGACCCGGTATGGTACCCCGGGGCGAGAAGAGTCGTATTGTTAGACGGTGAGCCGGCGGAGGGACTACTACTTACCGGTGATTGGTTGGACCTGGCGGTGATCCGTAGGATACTGACCAGCGTAGCTTGATGGATACGGGACGACGCGTACTGCCGGGGCCGAGGGCCGATTCCGCAGACGGAGCCCGTGGGCAGATCCGATGGACGGACGCCTCATATTGGAGGATTTGCGTGTCGATGCTGGACACGGCTGTTTTTATGATATTTGAGTGCCGGTGATGGGCACTCCCGATTCTTATGAGATTACAGGATTGAGGACCAGTTATTTCCCACGTGGATATTCCGTGTAGATATTGTTCTTTTCCATACTCAGCATTCAGTATTAGAAATCTCATCCTGTAGCTAGTATTCCTGATAAAGTACACATGCTTGCACATTATTGCGTATGTTGCTCATCACATATAGATGATTATTAGATAGCACTTGTCGCATGATATTGAGCATCCAGTTCGTCATATAGATGTTTATTAGTTGGCATAGTTTAGAGTATCGCAGTACGTGCATACCTGCGATTACCTTTATATGTTATCTACTATTCACGAGTTGGCAACTCACCCCCGTTGTGCCACAGTGCTTGCAGGTTGCCCTTTGGAGTAGTCGCGGCTGGCTGTTTACCGCATCTTTTGGCACAGATACCATTTCTGAGGTGTGATAGCCCTTTTGCTATTTAGGTGGGTTTTGTACGGTATCTGTTTACCTTTCAGTTGTATATTGATGTATCTAGTACTCTCCATCTACCTTCCTGTATTGACCTAGAGACAGTTGTGAGGACGATATGTATGATTTGTACTCTGGTGTCGAGCTCGCATGTGAGCCGACTTTATTTTGTGAAGTTTTACCTTTTATGATATTGTCTTTGTCTTACTGTTATTCTTCGCTATGGCGTTGTATACCATATTGTGATGCTCTATTCATTTCGCATGTTATTTCTATTACACTCGCCTTTACCCGACTTGCGGGACAAATGGTTATAAAGGAAATGATGCCAAAATTATGCAAATAAAACTCTTAAATTTAAAAAGGATTTCTACTAAATTAATTAAAGTTTCCTAGACATTTGTAACTGTTTTTACAAAATATTTTAAACACTCTATATTTAATGGTTTTGTTTTCTGGGTCTCGGCTTACTTAATCGCGTTACGCCTGTAGACGTTACGTGGCTAAGTGCCGGTCACGGGCCAAATTATCGGGTCGTGACATTAAGCCAGATCCTAGTGTACGTTTTGGGATTAGTTTTATCTCGTTTGTATTCGTCTTCCTCGAAACGCGGATGCGGGTGTGTATGCACAGTTGACAGAGAGACAGAGGCAGATGATTCTCATTTAGGGTTGTTGACTGTTGACTATTGTCTTTTGCTAAACCCTAATGAGAATAAGAAATATGATTAATGATAATATTAATTAAGTATTATTGTGCCATGGTTGGTTTGAAAGGTTGACTTTGTTGACTTGTTGACTTGGTTGACCGGTTGACTGGGTTGGACTAGTTGACCATCATCGTTACAATGGTTGTCATTTCATGCAAAGACTTTTGCTCGCTTGTTGAGCTTTGCAAAATGAGTGCATGAAATGATAATGCCACTTGATATGATATGAACCATCACATAATACTCAATTACTATTATTATTATTATTCTTTTTGGATTATGAGAGAGAGGTCGAGAAAAGTTATGCTCATTCTTTCATTGTTTCTCTCTCTCTCTTGAGCTCTCTCTTGTTCAATCTCTCCCTCTTCCTCTTGCTCTCTCTAGCTCAAGGAAACCCCCTCTCATGAGTTGAGAACCATTGACTTAGAGATAAAAACACCAAAACAATCCTCTACTCATCCTAGTTCACAAGGCCTAGCAAGCCAAGTGTTCTAGTTTCTTCAAGCTTGAAGTAGAAGCCAAAAGGTAGAAGCTTTCGGGTGGATCCATCTTCGGCGCGAGGAGACGACGAGGTGAGGGCGATCCGGAAACCGCAAGGAGTTGAAGACGAAGGAGTTCAAGTAAGGTATAACCGTCTAACCGAGTAGGTAAAACTCCTATTTAGGTTGTTAGGTAGTTGTTTAACAAAGATCCGTATTATGAGTCCATGTTACCACACTAGAAAAAATCGTTTTTCACCATTTCCGCAAGCCCGTAAGTACCGGGAGAGGTAGCATGGACTTTTAGTGGTATCAGAGCCTAGTTAAACACTATCTAACATGTTAGCAAAGTAAATAGAAATTCGATCGGAGAAAAATTCGCGAAAAATCCCCGAAAAGTCATGTTTCTGTCGATTCTGTATTCTGTTCAAAAATTAATAAATCTTGCACCAAAAATCGACTCAGGCTTTTGTTAAGACACCCAAGAAAATAGGTCCACTGACTCGGTCAAAGCGCCGCGGAACCGCGGCAGGAGCATGCTCCCGCCGCGGACTAGCGGCCGAGTTGACTCGGTCGTAGCACCGTTTTCCTGCAGAGTGTCTCTTATGGTGTTTTGGGATTTTTGGAGTATGATTTTTCAGCCCAGATTTTCCAGAAAGCAAAATTTATTTTTGGGGCTTAAAAAACCGTATTTTGATCGAGTTTCTAAAGACTTAAGCTAACAGGTTTATATCTGTAATGTGATACATGTATTGAACGTCGGCTAATCGCTATACGTCGATTAGTGGGGGTTATACATATCTGTAATCTGTAATGTTGATGGTATGTGTATATGAATTCATTGGATTGTCGCGGGTGAATAGCCGGGGGTTGTGAGGTGAGAGTTTTCTTTTCTTTCAATTCATGTAAAATTTGTAATTGATGTAATATTATTTATTTGGCCGCACAACAGGGGTGAGGTTGTAGCCGTCATTGTATAATTTCTTTTATTGTTTTTGCTCCTAGGATAGACCCATGGAGGGGGTGCACAAACTATCGGGTACCTCGAAGTGCTGAGTAGCCTACTCACGATTTGAGGAAGGTTGCTTCGCTTCGGGTATTTGGCGGGTAGTTTGCCGCACCCGTAGGGGTCTTGGGTGGGGTATTGGCTATTCACCGCGACCGTGTATTCCGCTTTTCGTTACAGGCTCGTACGAATTGCGGATTCCTAGTATATCCAATATGTTCATCTGTGATCTGGATTGGCTATCATTGCAATATATCTATATATGATAACTATTTAGGCGTCGCTTATGTTTTACATCTGCGCTAGTCCAGCCCCCGCTCTGTCGTTAGTTAAGTAACCTAACGGGTAATGACGGGACCCCGTGGCGAATGCGGATGGCATAAGCATACGTCATATTTTGGTTGTTTTCTGCAATGGTAGGATTAAATGATGGGACGCATTAAAAAGAATTAATGAAAGAAAATAAACCAATGTAAAGTCATTGGAACACTTTCAAAACCACTCGGTTCTTTTCAAAAACCAACTTTTAAATGCGGAGCTTGAGCCACTCCTTTTAAAAGCTATCTCGTTCCATCGATTATATCAAGTTCACTACGTTCACGGTTTCGCCAAAACCATTCGTAGCCCTCCATCATTTCGTATGAATATTCAATAGTATTCAAGCTATGTTTGTTGACCTTCGTCAAGGCATAGTGATTGGTAGCTGCTGGGTGTTCATATGCAGTATAGATAGATGCGTTGGTTTGGGACAGTCGTATTACCTTGTTGACCTTCGTCAAGGGTATATACGGGTGGGTTCAAATTAACCTGGACAATGACGGGTAGAACTTGACATGTGACTTATGATTTGTTGACCTTCGTCAAGGTCATAAGAGCATGGGGCAAAAATCCACATCGTGAGTTTCAAAAGAACCTGAAACTTGCTAGTGCTGCATACCATTTGGAGTGTGATGATTCTCGTAGGATTCCTTCAGTTTTGTCACACGATGATATTTGGATCCCGATCCTACTGTGAGTATATGCTACTCCTCCGGAACTTTCTCACTTAACGATCAATGCTATAAACCAAGTAGGTGTCTAGAAAGGAATTAGCGGGGCTACGCCCATAAGGAAAAGAGGTTATTTAATTAAGGAACTTCGCGAAAGCGTTGGAAAAGCTCCCTCGAAGTACCGACACTGGCCTGGCTCAACGGTTAAGCAAGTATTGTACGGTGAGATTGATCCCGACTAGTTCTTCCTTTATGGTTTGAGGAGGGATTCGATAGACAGTGGGAGCCATCCTGTTTAGATAAATTAAAAACTAATCTAAACTTGCAAGAGCATCATGCTAAGTGTTTTCTCCTCTCTCTCTTAATTGCAGCGACCAAGTGACCACACATAGGTTACATCTAGATAATAAAATGACTGAACCTGACTGTTATGATTGGCAAAGGACTGTCCAGATGTCCATTACCCATGACAAGCTGGGACACCTCTTAACTAATCAAACCCCAGCCATCTCAGGACCAGTTTCCCCTGTCACGGATAGTGATATCCGTAAGACAATGGAAAAAGACTGTGCGAAAGCCAAGTGCCTCGTGTTAGCCTCAGTTGATGGTGCAAACCAGAGGCAGCACGAGAAGATGGACTTAGTTTCTATCTTCCTCCATAACATAGATTTATATGGAGAGCAATCTCGTATCGCAAGATATGAGACCTCGAACGAATTTCTTCAAGCGAGGTTGGCTGTCGGGTCATCTGTATGGGGCAACGTCCTTGCAAAGACCAGCTATTTTAAGCTCACGGACCTGAAGACCACGTTGGAGAACGGGTCAAATACCGACTTGATACTACAGTCCCTGCCCTCTGCTTATACCGTGAAGGAAACCAGGGAAGAAGAAGGAAAAGGAAGGGCAAAAGTTTCGGGACTGGATGTAGTAAAAGAGGGACGTTCCTATTGTAACGGGAATGAACACTGGCAGAAGGATTTCAGGGCTAGCAAAGCCAGTAGCCAGAATTCGAAGCATGTTGTGGCTTCGGCTTCGGGTGTGTTTGTAGTAGAGAACTGTATGTCAGTTAACCCTACTTCCTGGGTATTGGATACCGGGTCAGGATCTCACATCTGTAATTCATTACAGGCTCTGAGAAACCGTAGGGTTATTAGGAAAGGTTATATGACTCTCAGGGTTGCTAACGGAATGAGCATGGATGCTGAATCCGTAGGGGAAAATCATCTTGGACTGACAACTGGGCAGATATTGATTTTGCGTAACTGTTTGTATGTACCAGGTGCGACTTGTAATATCATATCTGTATCCTTACTTTCTAAGGAAGGATATGGTTTTACTTTTGTAAGCGATGTAGTACACATCCACCTAAATCAAGTTCTGATTGGGTCAGGTACATTAAATAATGGGTTATGCCTATTAAATAAAGCTCAGATTTTCAGTGTCCAGAACACGCTTAAAAGAAAGTCTCCGGAAACAAATCAGGCTTTCTTATGGAATTGTAGACTGGGTCACATTAATGATACACGGTTAACAAAGTTACATAAAGAGGGATACTTGAATCCGTTCGAGTATCAGTCTTATGCCACTTGTGAATCTTGTCTCATGGGAAAGATGACAATGACTCCGTTCACTTGACACGGAGTAAGAGCGAGCGAGCTCTTGGGACTCATACACAGTGATGTGTGTGGTCCAATGTCTACACATGCGCAAAGTGGTTATTCATACTTCTTTACTTTCACAGATGATTTCTCTAGGTATGGACATGTCTTCTTAATGAAGCACAAATCCGAGACCTTTGAGAAATTTCGAGAATACAAGAATGAAGTTGAAAAACAAACAGGCAAAAGTATAAAGACACTGAGATCTGATCGAGGTGGTGAATACTTGAGTGCCGAGTTTCTGGACTACTTAAAAGATAATGGAATTCTGTCTCAGCGTACTCCTCCATACACACCACAACACAACGGTGTATCTGAAAGACGGAATTAAACCCTATTGAATATGGTTCGTTCCACGATGAGTAAGGCTGAGTTACCGCAATCTTTCTGGGGTTATGCACTAGAAACAGCTGCATATCTCTTAAACAAGGCTCCAACGAAGACTGCGCCTACCACCCCATATCAGATGTGGAGTGGGAAGAAACCCTGTCTTAAGTATCTTAAGACATGGGGATGTCCAGCTTTTGTAAAAAAGCAGCATGCGGACAAGCTCGAGGCACGCTCAGTACTGTGTATGTTTGTGGGATACCCAAAGAACTCCAGGGGGTATCTTTTCTATTCCGCAGAAGAACAAAAAGTTTTTGTTTCTCCGCATGCCCACTTCTTGGAAACTGAGTTTTTGGATAATCAGATAAGTGGGAGCGCAATAGAACTGGAAGAAATTCCAGAACCACAAGCTATTACTGAAAGCTTGGAAGAACCAGAAGTTTCAGGGGAACCGAACATTCCTGCACCGCTCCGCAGGAGTAGTAGGCAGTCTCATCCGCCGAGAGATACTACGATTTTCTCATAGAAGGGGATAGAGAGGATTGCGTCATCGATTATGATGAGCCTACTAGCTTCCAGCAAGCCATTCAGAGCGGTGACTCGGTAAAATGGCTGGATGCAATGCGGACCGAGATGGAGTCCATGTACACGAACAAAGTTTGGACTTTGGAGTTTGCCCCAGAAGGGGTAAAACCCGTAGGCTGCAAATGGATCTTCAGAAAGGATATTGGTGTAGATGGGCAGGTTCAAACCTATAAAGCTAGGCTTGTTGCAAAGGGTTTTCGTCAAAGACCTAGTTTGGACTATGACGAGACCTTTTCTCCGGTAGCCATGCTCAAATCCATTCGGATCCTTCTTGCCATTGCTGCCTTCCACGATTATGAGATCTGGCAGATGGACGTAAATACGGCTTTCCTAAATGGAAATTTGGAAGAGTGCATCTATATGGGTTAGCTAGAGGGATTCAATCAGAGTGGGAGCAGCGGTAAAGTGTGCAAGTTGCTCAAGTCCATCTATGGACTGAAGCAGGCATCGCGGAGTTGGAACATCTGCTTTGATGATACTGTCAAAGAATTCGACTTTATCAAAAACCCAGATGAACCATGCATTTACAGTAAGATTGTAGGGAGAAATGTGGTATTCCTCGTCTTGTACGTCGATGACATTCTCCTAATAGGAAATGATATTCCTATGCTACAGTCAGTCAAAGGATTCTTGTCACAGAGGTTCTCCATGAAGGACCTGGGCGATGCCAACTACATTCTGGGGATCCCGATCTATCGTGATAGATCTAAAAAGGTGTTGGGACTTTCACAGTCCAGGTACATCGACACCATACTGAAACGATTCAGTATAGAAGATTCCAAGCGCGGTAATCTACCAGCTTGTCACGGAATCACCCTCTGCAAAGAGATGTCTCCCAAGACTGATTTGGAAAGGGCTCGCATGTCATCAATACCCTACGCATCTGCGGTAGGCTCTATTATGTATGCGATGTTGTGTACCTGACTAGATGTAGCATACGCATTGAGCGTTGTAAGCCGGTATCAGTCAGACCCAGGGGAGAAGTACTGGATAGTGGTAAAGAACATTCTCAAGTACCTGAGAAAGACTAAGGAGATGTTCTTGGTGTATGGCGGAAAAGACCTCCATATCGAGTCCTTTGCTGACTCCAGCTTCCAGAGTGACAAGGATGACTCCAAGTCCATGTCGGGTTATGTCTTTACTCTCAATGGAGGGGTGGTTTGCTGGAAGAGCTCCAAGCAGGAAACCGTTGCTGACTCAACTATGGAATCGGAGTACATAGCTGCTTGCGGTGCCGCAATGGAAGCTGTCTGGATGAAGAAGTTCCTCACGGAGTTTCAGGTGGTTCCTACAAGTGTTGATCCAATACCGCTGTATTGTGACAACAACGGCGCTATAGCTTTAGCGAAGGAACCCAGGTCCCATCAGAAGTCCAGGCACATTTTGAGGCGGTACCACCTGATCAGGGAGATCATAGATCGCCGGGAGATCGAGGTGAACAGAGTAAATTCAGAAGATAACACTGCAGATCCACTCTTGAAGGCCTTACCCCAGACTCAGTTCGAGCAGCTGATCGAGATGATAGGTCTTCGATACGCTAGTACATGGCCTTAGTGCAAGTGAGAGATTGTTAGTGTATATGCCCTAGTTGCCATTACTGTATCATACTAGTTTGTATATTACTTAATGGAAGCTTGGGATATTCACCTTGTATAGAAAATCTTGCTTAAAATAGTAGTATGCTACTTGGTTTGTTTGAACTTTAATGTGAACATGTGTTTATTTTAGTATATCGCCTATACACATTAGTGGAGCCCTTAGGATCTTTGCTTGATTACCAGCGTTGTGATGGCAGTCACACTCGTGGGGGTTGATATCGCGCTGTGTCTAGGAGAGCCATTACACAAGTAGTCCCTGGCCAGGGCAAGCGAGATATACTGCTAGGTTTCAAGTGTTATCTCAGGGTGTTCTGGGCTACACTCCGACACGACTTGTACGGTTATTAGGGGAGTGACGTTCACCACCCCCTAGGCCCGCCATGCGATGTATCAGACGAACAGACCGGACTGTACGGAGACTGTCACATTTAGGCTCAGTAGGAGTTCAGATGGGTTTCACCTCGTCCGTCTTCTTATCGGCATCTACCTGGGGGCCGTTACGCACAGCTAGTACCGCATGGGGTCTGTGGTTAAACCAACTGCCAGCGTAGTGTCGAGTCTTTAGAGTCCCACACAAAGAGCTATTCGCCTTTAGGCAAAAGAGTAGAGGTCGCATGGTTTTGCGACTGGTCATATGGTTTTGCGACAGGGTTCGGTCACATCCGTGCACTTGTGCACGTTTAGTGTCCGGACAGTTTACACTAGCGGGCTTTGGTTTAAGCCAGATCCTAGTGTACGTTTTGGGATTAGTTTTATCTCGTTTGTATTCGTGTTTTTCGGAACGCGGATGCGGGTGTGTATGCACAGTTGACAGAGAGACAGAGGCAGAGGATTCTCATTAGGGTTGTTGACTGTTGACTATTGTCATTTGCTAAACCCTAATGAGAATAAGAAATATGATTAATGATAATATTAATTAAGTATTATAGTGCCATGGTTGGGTTGAAAGGTTGACTTTGTAGACTTGTTGACTTGGTTGACCGGTTGACTAGGTTGGACCAGTTGACCATCATCATTACAATGGTTGTCATTTCATGCAAAGACTTTTGCTTGGTTGTTGAGCTTTGCAAAATGAGTGCACGAAATGATAATGCCACTTGATATGATATGAATCATCACATAATACTCAATTACTATTATTATTATTATTCTTTATGGATTATGAGAGAGAGGTTGAGAAAAGTTATGCTCATTCTTTCATTGTTTCTCTCTCTCTTGAGCTCTCTCTTGTTCAAGCTCTCCCTCTTCCTCTTGCTCTCTCTAGCTCAAGGCAACCCCCTCTCATGAGTTGAGAACCATTGACTTAGGGATAAAAACACCAAAACAATCCTCTACTCATCCTAGTTCACAACGCCTAGCAAGCCAAGTGTTCTAGTTTCTTCAAGCTTGAAGTAGAAGCCAAAAGGTAGAAGCTTTCGGGTGGATCCATCTTCGGCGCGAGGAGACGACGAGGTGAGGGCGATCCGGAAACCGCAAGGAGTTGAAGACGAAGGAGTTCAACTAAGGTATAACCCCCTAACCGAGTAGGTAAAACTCCTAGTTAGGTTGTTAGGTAGTTGTTTAACAAAGATCCGTATTTTGAGTCCATGTTACCACCCTAGAAAAAATCGTTTTTCACCATTTCCGCAAGCCCGTAAGTACCGGGAGAGATAGCATGGACTTACAAACAGATCCCAAAATGGACACATGATCATAAGGAGGAGTCAAATCACTGAGAGTATGATCATGGAAGCGAATAAAATCAAGTATCTCAATGGATGTATAATCAAAGGAACGAAGAGAATCACCAGTCTTAAGATATATACATCCTAAGGTCACTTAAGTGGAGTATCGTATCGTAAATATGCCACGGAACATACATACAGTACGTCACTCTACTCAAGCTACCTACTCAATCAATCAGGGTCAGCCTAAGAAACGAAAGCTCGGGTCTAACATCCCCTTGTTCAAGTCTAAGTTCCATAAGGTCAAGCCTAAGTTCCAAAATGTATACTCCGTAGACCCCACATAGTCAAACCAAGACTCAAACCAAGGTTAAACCTAGCGCTCTGATACCAACTTTGTCACAACCTAAAATATTAGCTCGTGACCGGCACTTAAATTACGCAAGGTCAACAGGCGTAACGTAACCTAAGTAAGTCGCAACCCAGAAATCTAAAGCTTACAACAAAAGTAAGTAAAGAAAACATTGATACAACATTGAGAAACTTAAGTAAAAACCCTTAAACTTATCTTAACTCTTTTCCTTGCTTTTCATAAAAAATTCGGCAGCACCTCCTTAGTAAAAACTAGCCCCGAAAACGGGTATAACAAGGAATATAAAGAAAGCAACCCAAATGGGAGCAAAACACTCCCAACAACGGAAACAACACCACAGGTACAAATAACAAGTATACGACGCCCAACGGCGAAGATCCACATAAGGAAATATTGTAAAGCAAGACATCAACCCTAAAAAGCGAACATAAAAACCCATCGCTCAAGTCTCGCAACTACAAGTCTTCTAAGTCTGCAACATATACCATTACTAGTTTCTGGTTTGATGGATTAACTAGATACAATATGAATAACAAGTACGAGAGGGGCACGATCCAACATGTACCACCTACCAAAACAAATCACCCGAAAGCAAGCTGTGTGCCAGCGATGCCGCTACTGATCCAAGCGGACAACCTGCAAGAACTGTGGCACAACGGGGGTGAGTTGCCAACTCATGAGTAGAAAACATCAACAGGTAGAAATCAAAATAAACAACGATTCCAAGGTCAACTATATCCTAAAGGTAATACTATGATATCTATGGTGACCGTATCTACATATGTGCCAACACATGGTAAATGCCTATCAACAAGTGGATAATCATCCAACAATATAATCAATGCATGTATGCAGGTGGATCCCGTCCACATGTCAACCACTGACACAGTAACTCCTGAAGGTAAATATCATAAAAGTATATGTAGGTAAATACGAGGAAATCAAAGAATGTGTGTCCATCAACGATACATCAAATCATGGAACCGGAGTGTCTAAAGTCGACCACTCGAAACATCATGAAACCCGTGTCCAGCAGCGATACGTAAATCCTCGTCTGTCACGCGCTGTCATTATGACCAGCCCTGATGTCAGTACATCTCAGGGAACCTGAGTGTCCACAACGACACCGGAAATCCACGTAGCATATCTGAACATGACTCCGGTCGGTATCCTCCAGATATCCGCCGAGTCCAAATACTATCACCGGTAGGTAGTGCTCCCTCTGCCAGGCTCATTGTCTACACCACGATATCTTCTCTTGCCCCGGGATACCATACCGGGTCCACCATGTACCCACGGATGGTGCCTCCCTCTTCTCGAATTGGGTTTCACATGTCAGTCTCAGAACCGAGAAATCACATGGTGGACACACTGAAATATTATATCAAGAGAAACCGGGTTATCAAACAACACATAATTTCTTGAAATACCCCCACGGTTCTCAAATCCATAAATCACATGAAATCCATATCTCAATACGTAAATCCATGAAAACTGATATATGCAACATAAAATAACAATATGAGCATATTAAGGGAAAACCGCTCTTTTAAATGAATCCAGCTTTAAAATATATCATGCGGTTCTCAAATCCTCCGAAAAACAAGTGCAACATCATATGAAGTGTACATGTAACTGTAGGCAGGTATAAGTATCTACATATAAGAAAGTATGTATGATACATTTTATAAGCGCAATAGCACAATAATCAACGTCCCAACATCACATGTCAATACAATACCACTTAGGGGTATATGCAACTATAGCAAGATATGTGGGTGTATATGTTGGCATGATGTACATGTAGCTGTAGCAAAGTATGTGTGTGTACATGTCAGTATATCATGCAACCTAGTATAGTGATGTGAACATGGCAGTATATCATAGCATGATGTAGCAATTCTACTGTGTAAGTGACATAGCAAATATCGATGATGAAGTGTGTGAGCCGGCAATCTGTGTAAGTGTAACATACGCATCATCAATAATGGTGTAGGTGTACTAGCACATGCATAAGAAATGCAATAAGAATAGCATCAATGCAGCACAATGCATATGGTGAATCAAATGCTATAAGGTATACATATCAACAAGACCGAATCGGTGAATCTATCAATCGGCATCCAGCCTCACAACTTCACGTACGGTACAATCCATCGTACGACATCCTCTAATCTGGGGTATGGATAAATCAACAAGTAAAACTCATCGCGTACGGTAATCTAACGTACGGTGGCATTAACCAAATATGGATTTTATCAACCTATACAATATCGGGGGTATGGATCTAAGTCTCGTACGGCATATCAATCATTATGTAATCATTATCCATATAAATATATATACCTATCTCTCAGGTCACATCCATGTCAAACTCGTATCAGGGGACCTACAAAGATATCAACAATCTCATATCGTCTCGAATCCATAAAATGACATATCACACTAAGTCATCATATCACATCGTTTGCTCATTCATCACATTAAATAAAAGTCACACTTGTTCTCTTTAAGAATCGTACTTATCATGATTCACTTATCATTTCATTTTCTCCTAAACAAATATGTTCACTAGTGTTCACTTCTATCATATTATCTAGCAAAACTTACAATCACATCAGTTGCATCTCATTATCAGGATATAATAATCAATCGATCTTTCAATCCAATATTTGTGGGGGTGCTATACGCCATCCACCCGACTTCCTTGGTAGATATAAATCTACTAGTCTACTAAACTCCCTGCTTAGCCGTAGTCGATGTGCTTCGTCATCACGGGATCCACGCGAAGGAACCTACAATCAATATGAAATCGCAATGCTATTAACATCAAATTTCGAAATCCAAATACAGCACATGGTGCGCTCATAGGTTAGAACCTATAGCCTACGCATGCAAAACAACCAAACAACCCTCGTCATTGACGTAAAAATGTCCAACGCCCAAATATAATATCCAGTCGCAAAACCAAGAAATCCGAATACCGGAAAACATAGCCAAAACCCTTACTAGGGTCGCTATACATGAAAACTGCCACATTAAAAACCCAAAAATACCAATACGCATTTACAATCACAATAAATATCGTAGGTATTAATATTTACGTCATCTCCATTTACATTTAAAACCCATGTCAAATTTTACCCAAAAACTAGTAAGCAGTTATATCATTTTCTCTCAATTTAGCACAAGTTTAGAAATTTAACAATTCTAGCGATTGCAAACATCGCCAATAAGCATAACTAAGTTATCCAAACCATATCCATAATTTTAATCTTTCCCAAAAATGAGTTAGAAAAGCTTAGTTTCCGATTAAGCATAAAAGACAATCAGGAAAAATAAAAAATATAATTCTCACAATTTGCTTATCTTTTCCAGTCTACACATTTTGCTTGACCACTTAAACACATCAAACCTTAACTAGTAACTGTAAAGTGGTATAAGAAATTATACCGATCGATCTGTGTCCTTCGGTCTTTAGCTATCATTCCACGCTCCTCACGGCATCTCCGATCTCCGGTCTCCTCGTCAAAGTAGCACTACGTCAACGAATCTTTATACGGGCTCCCGCGTCAAACTGAAGCAACTCGGACATGAAGTTTGCTAGCCGACATGTCCAAGATTGAAGTAGAGAGAGTGTAGAATAGTTTGTCTCAAGGCACCCAATGAATTGGGTGGAGGTAAATGATGTTGCGAATGGATAAGTAAAGAGTGAGCAAGTTTTGGCCAAAGGAAAAACATGAGATTGCTGGGAATGGGCTCGGCCAAAAATTTAGAAAGGTTCTCTGTGGAATTTTTTTCTTCGAGTGGTGAGGTATCAATCAAAACCAACATAATAAATTAATCCCCATCAATTTATCCCTCACTCACACACTCAAATACCAACGGCCCATAAATTTGTCACGAATTTGCCCCTCACAATCTCAGCAGCCCACATGCAAATCTCATTCTCACACATGCTCCCAAATATCCTACACAAATATCACCATCAAAACAAAACACAATTAATTCATGAGAAATACCTCACCCACACAAGCCACCTCACCAATCCATGCCACCTCATTTTACAGCCCACAAATTTCGGCCAAAGCAAGAATGATGATTTGGCCAAAAAAAAAGATACACTCACTCAAACCATTAATTAACACATTAAAATAATATTTTATTTAGGAAAAAATTCTATGTGAACCAAAACTTCCCATTGACCCCCTAAGCTTGCGCACTAGCTTTATTTTAGCTAAACTAGGTGCCTGCAAGTTTATACGGATGTTTGATCAAAATCGGTTAAAACGGAAAATACTAACTATTTTACCCTAAAACAGAAAAATTCATATAACGATTTCAGAAACGTTACAAACCAAGCCTTGGTTAAGTCTCTACAAAGGTTAAGCATGAGATGCTTAACTCTCCCATGGTTAGTGAAGAGATAGTTTGGGTTAGTGTCTCCTCGACATAGATCATCTTCGGCCTCGGAGACATCAAAGCAAGCATGTTCGTCTCTTCATGGGAGCCTATCTAGAGTCCGGAGTTCATGATCGCAGCGAAAGGGACTACTACACGGAGCTATTGAAGTGAAGGACCGGTCTACAAAGGTTGTATTCCTTGCTCACTAGGCTTGCAAAGTGTTTGCATTTTATTTTCCATCGATTTCTAGTTAACGATTCTTAGTTAGGGTTGGCTAAAATAGCATATTTTTGAATATGGCATGGATGATACCTCCCGAAACCTTATTGCCATCTTAGGTAACCCAGCAGTGGTATCAGAGCCATGCTAGAAATTTATACGGATTTTGTTAAGATTACGAAACCGAAATACTCCGAAACTTGCATCGCCAAAACGTGCTTGCTGTCGATTTTAAAATGTTGTCAAAAATTTTTTTAAACAAGTAAAGAGTGCTATATATAATATATCATGAACACTGACAAAATTTCAAGCATTTCTGAGACAAAGTGGCCGGCCCCATACATGGTCATCTCGGCCAAATCCGAGCAGAATCACATGAAATGTTGACTGTGTTCCAGTGGCTTGGTTTTGATGTTTCAGGTGTTGTTTGTTTTTGCTAATTTTGCATGTGATGTAATCTTACACTATAAACAATTCGGAGTGTTTCGTATTCGTAGTTTTGACATTATTTCGGGTTATTCCCATGTTGTCTAGACGAAGTTAAAAAGTTCGATCGATTGTCAAAAACCTATTTTTCCAAGTTTAACGTATTTGGAAAAACATGCAAGTAAGTCTATGAACCCTCTAGAAGAATGAAACTCTAACTTGACTTTTTGGATCGCGGAACCGCGGTCAAACCCTAGGGTTTGCCGTAGTTCCGAGGCGACATGAGTGAGGCCTAAGTTTGCCCTTCTACGGCTGGTGCATAGGTACTGTGGCATATTCTGGGTATTATTAAAACTGTGCTCAAGCGTTGAGCTGTCGGGAAATTGTGGGACTTTGATAAATCGATCGAAAAGTTTAATGTCATCCGGATATTATGTGATGGGATACAATATTTGGAATCCACAAGTAGTTATGAGATAACTAGACTAAATTTTATAAATCTAGCAGTTTAGTCTCATTTGATCGGTTGCCACGGGATTTTGATGTGATCAAAAGCCCGTCGCAATCACGTAGCATACGCGGATACTCGCCGGGTAACATTATTAGATTGCCACGCCCCATAGCCCCGACCAAGTGACTGTAGGAGAACCCCGTCGCCAAAAGTATTCGTTCGGGTGCTCGTGGCAGCGGTGTGTTGGAGATAGTGCCCTCAGAGTCAATTATTAGGTCACAGGTACGTGATTGCAATGATTGATGGAGGACCTATCCCGGTAGGACAGTCTTACTCGAGATGATAGTATGCTATCTGGTTTACCTTTATCATCGTGTACTGTTTTAAGTGACCTGACACGTCGCTATTACACGTTGATAGAGCCCCTAGGATTCTTGCTTGACCACCAGCAGTATGAGGGCGATCATATAAGTGGGAGCTGGGGGTCTATAAGCGTATCCTTAAAAGGTCCCTAGTCGTGGGAGATTCGAGACAGGGCATCGATTCTCCAGAGTAGACTAGTGTATACAGTCGAGACCCCGACGAGGGGCGGTGGCCGGTCTCACAAGCCACTGGTGTCAGTTGGTTCACCTAAGATGTATACAGGTGCTCATTGGGTTATGAGTACACCGGACAGGACTCGCCGGGAACATGCTAGTTGGTCATATACCAGACGTCAGATGGCAGTTCCCTGGTGACATGTGTACAGGTTAGTTCATCGACCTGGGGATCGTCATTTGTCTCGTGTGAGTTCCCACTGTACTTTGATTACTACCCTACCACGGCTCAAAGGAGTCGTGCAAACAGGTTTTAGTTGGGTACAGTCCCGAGCCACATGGAGGCAGTGAGCGTATCTTCAGGGGTTCGTCTCTCCCGGTATTGGGGGTGAGGTCGTGCTGTGTCTAGGAGAGCCATTACACAAAGCCCTCGGCCGAGGCAAGGAGATTTACTGCTAGGTATTCCAGTAGTATCTCAGGGTGTTCTGGGATACACTCCGACACGACTTGTACCGCTTTTGGGGGTCTGACTTTTACCAACCCTCTAGGCCCGCCATGCGATGCTCATAGACGAACGGACCGGACTGTACGGATATTGTCACTGACAGGCTCAGTAGGGTTGTCAGGCTGAGTTCGCTCACAGACGTCCCTTTTAGTCAATACCTGGTAGCCCGTTACGTATTGGCTTATACCTCTGACGTGCTAGTGGTTAAATCCACAGCCAAGGTGTTGACGAGTCTTTAGAGTCCCCCACATTCAGTTACTCAGCTTTCGGGCGAAAGGTTGTAGAGGCCGTATGGAGATATGGCAGGGTCCGATCAGATACGTGCGGTATTGCACGGATCAGGATCGGACAGTTTGTACTATAGGCCGTATGGATATATGGCAGGGTTCGATCAGATACGTGCGGTATTGCACGGATCAGGATCGAACGGATATTACTAGCCGGCTTTGGTATAAGCCGGATCCTAGTATAGTACAGTGTAGATTTTGTCTCCTTGCATTTGTATTTCGGTCGAAATACAGATGCGGGTGTGTATGCACAGTATCGGGGTTTTCCTGTAATTTATTACGGGACCAGTTTTCTGGAGTTGCCAGTTTGCTTTCCGTTTCGGCCAATTTCCTTTGTATCGTTCATTGGCCGAAGATTGGTGGAGGAGGGCTTATTTGCATTGTTGCAAATAGGCATTTGTGGAGGGGGTTCTTTGCATCTTATTTGTATCATGATGGTTTTCATGATATGCACCATACCTTGACTTTCTTTAGTTGATCATGGCTTGACTTTTGCTATCATGGTTGTTGATTGAGTGTTGGAATTGTGGTGATTATTTGGTTTCTTTTCATCACTCACTTTCCACCCACCCCCTTGTCTTTGTTCTTTCTCTCTCCAATCACACACAAGGGGGGGCGGCCATTCCTTAAAAATGGATGGGAATTGATTCATTTTTGTGTGTGGCATTTTGTTTCTCATGTTTGCTAGAAAAGCCCTCTAGTTCATTTCCTAAAGTTGCTCTCTTTTCTTCCACCAAAATGGCAAAGCTCCAAAACCCCAAATGAGACTTCTTCACTACATATTCTACAGCAAACCTTGGGCACGTCGACTAGCCAGCTTCGTGCCCGAGTTGCCTGGTCATTGAGGTGGGAGCCCGTAAAAGAAGTAGGCGATGTGGTGCACTTCCGGCGTCGAGGTGGAGACCGGAGCTTCCGCAGGAGATCGGGACGATGACGAGAAGACCGGAGGACTTGGATCGTCGGTATATCTCTTTCCCATCTTATAGTTAGCTAGGACTAGTTAATGGTTCGATCCGGGTATTAGTGCGCGGCGGTTTGCCAGTTCAAGTAAAAATTTAAGTTTATCACCGCTTCCGCATTTGGCCGTCGGTTTGACGGCCGGGGCGCCGCCGTGCACTTACAGTGGTATCAGAGCCACGCCATTAACTTAGTCTAGATTGGTTTAATGTGTTTTGCATTTCCGATCGACCAAAAATCCAAAAACCACATTTTGATCACATCAGTTTTCTGTTGGAAATTTTTGGTGTCGAAAAATTTTTCAGGTTGCATAAAAGTACTGTGCTGAAAGATCTAAGACTACCGGAAAAAATTCGAGACACTAATCTCTTCAGGGGAGCGCGGAACCACGGCAAAACCCTACTTGTTGCCGCGGTTCCGCCGCAGTATGAAGGGTTCAGTGGGTCGGGTTTTTACAGTGGGCTTCTGTGGTGAAAATTGGGGTTTTGGAATATTAATTTTGGGCCCAGAATTTCTTGATGTGCTACAGTATTGCTTTGGGGCCCACTTGTTAATTTTTGATCAATCGGAAAATTTTAAACACATTTTTCACAGTATTTACATTATATATGCGACCGTGAATGTCACTTGATCGGTAAATCCGGTCTAACTGCTATAGCCCGGTTAGACGGATTTGCGAACGTGACTTTCACGTTGATGTTCTGTTTTTTGCTGTGTTGTTGCGGATCGGTCGTGGGGGATAGCCTGGATGCAATGCTAGTACTGTTCTGTTGTATTATGTACATTTGATATTGCGGGGCGAGCGTCCGACATGTGGACTGCCGTCACTGCCTGTTTGTATTATTATTTTGGGGCACGGCCAGGTTGCGGTCGATGTACCCGTTGTATGTATATTTTACTTTCTGTACTAGGATTACCCCGCGGAGGGGTGCACGGATAGCCGGATTCTGGAGGGCAACAAGCCCGCATCTCATGGCATTGAGGCGGAGGGGGCTTCACTCTAGGATTGGCGGGCTATTCGCCGCACTCGTAGGGGGTACAGGTTGAACCAGGAGGGGTGCCCATGTTACCGGATTCCGTGAAGTGCTGGGTGGTCCATTCACGGTGCTGAAGGGGGCTGCCTCGCTTCAGGTTTTGGCGGGTAACTTGCCGCGCCCGTAGGGGTCTAGGATTTCATTTCGCAGGCAATCCACACGACCAGGGGAATGTCGGGTTTCAGCGGCTCTGTGAAACCCGGGGATCCCAGATATCTGTATTATTTCTGTGATGCTGTACATTTCTGTGATGTTGCATTTTATTCACGCCTTGAGCGAATATAATATATTGGTATATATATTAGTAGATGTTGTATATGTTTTGCATCCGCGCTAGTCCAGTCCCCGCTCTGTCGTTAGTAAGCTAACCTAACGGGTAATGACGGGACCCAGTGGCGAATGCGGATGGCATATACGTACATCAGTATATTTTCGTTCTTTTTGGTGTGATCAATTGATGGGACTGCATTGATTCGGATCAATGCAAGTTAAAAACAAACCTAATCTGATGTTGTTGGAACACTTTTCAAAAAGCTGTTATTGCAAGGACGTTCTCTTTTGTTTTGCATTGTGGTATTCAGTTGGAATATCCTGCTCCTCAGTCGACGAGGCAAGGGCCGAGATCCCTTCACCGGGAGTGACCCCTTGGACAAAATGTTTGCGTCAGGGCATTAACTTCACTATAGCCGATTACTTTTGCTTTGCATCGTGGTATTCAGTTGGAATATCCTGCACCTCATTCTACGGGGAAAGAGCCGAGATCCATTCACCGGGAGTGACCTCTTTAGCAACGGTTTTCGTCACTATATTTTCAAAAAGCTATCCGTTCCTTCGACGATATCAAGTTCTTTACGTTAAAGGTTTTCGCCAGAAACCATTCGTAGCCCTCCGTCGTTTCATATGGGTGGTCAATAGTATTCAAGCTGTGTATGTTGGCCAAAGTCAAGGCACAGTGATTGGTAGCTATTGGGTATTCATATGCAGCATAGATAGATGCGTTGGTTTGGGACAGTCGTACTGCCATTTTGGCCAAAGTCAAGGGTAGGTACGGGTGGATTCAAATTAACCTGGAGAATGACGGGTAGAACTTGACATGTGACTTATGATATGTTGGCCAAAGTCAAGGTCATAAGAGCATGCGGCAGAAATCACATCGGGAGTTTCAAAAGAACTGAAACTTGCCAGATATGCGCATACCTTCTGGAGTGTGACACCGTGAGCGGATTCCGTCACGTTATCATGCGATGATAGTTGGATCCCGATTCCCACTGATGAGTTAGTTTACTCCTCGGGTGACCCCGACTAATTCTTCTTTCAGGTTTGGAGAAGAATTTGACGGTACAGTGGGAGGTTTCCAGATTAGATAAATTGGTAACCATTCTGATCTAGGTTAGAGTGCACGCTGAGTGTTTCTTTTCTCTCTCTCTTTGGCATCGACCATTGACCTGACCCTAAGACTTTGACTCAGTGACCAAGTTGACCGAACCTTCTTAAACACTGGCTTTTGGATTGTCAGAGTTGCAGACCTCATTGCCACTCTTACTTTTACCCTTTTCTCCAGGACACCCCGTATTACTACGAACGTCCACTTCCATTGGACAAAACCATCGTATGGTTAGATACGAACTCGAAGGGATTTATTCGAGGATGGTTTCCGGTTCTGGAGAAAATGGATAGGACTATTCAGTTGTCTTTTCCTTTTACCTTCTTTCAGGTTGCGAGTACTCCTTGGTTTAGGAGTAGTACACCTATTATGCAAATTGGATAGTCTTCTTCCAAACCTTAGGCTGGTGCCGACCGGTAGGGAATGAAGGAAACCAATTAGCATAACGATGGTGTGCAGAAGGTATTAAGTTAAGACAAAGCAAGGGATTAGTAAGAGGGCAAAGTAAATTGCAACAGATATTCACGACCAAACCAGGTATTTCATTACCACTCCCAAATCACCTTTGTATTTCTCCAGAACACTCCGTATCACTACGAAGATCCACAGTTTATTGGATACTCCATCGTATGGTTATTTACGAACTCGAAAGGAACTTGTTCTAGTTCGGGGATGGATTCTGGTTCAGGAGAAATAGGAATAAGGTTTGTTCAGGTGTCTTTTATCTTCACCTTCTCTCGCTTTGCGAGTGCTCCTAGGATTAGGACAGTACACCCATTATGCTTATTGGATAGTCTTCTTCCAAGCCATAGGCTGGTGCCGAACGGTAGGGAAGGAAGAAAACCATTTGGCCTAAAGGGGTGTGCAGAAGGTAAAGACTAAAGACATATGAAGGGATTTGGAGAGGTGGCAAAGAATTATACGGTTACAGTCGTGAATCTGGAAGAGGCATTACTAGGAATACCGGGATACCCCATCGAAACATTTCAATGTTTCAGTTTCACTATGTACTGTTAAAGGAAGACTGATTTCCCAGTTAGACACTTGCTCCAGGGTATGTATTTACCAGGTACGATTCTCACATCTGTATGGTTTTAAAGATGATGAGTGGGAGTAAGTTATTGGGAATTGGGTGATCATCCTCATTATATCGGGATTCGTTGTAATCGGTGATATTTGAGGAAATCACCTGGGCTATTTGCCGGTCGGCAAATTTTTGGTTTTGAATATCCGCTGTCATGCACCAATTTCAAATTGATATATCTGTACGTCTATTTTCATAGAGTGAGATATACCTTTTTGAAATTATGTCTACGACATTTACCTATATCAGTGGATGGTTAGGTAAGGAGCATTAAACAGCGGTGTAATTCTTCTTAACCATAAGTACAGTTTTCAATCTACGACACGCAGTGAGTGAGTTATCAGACTCAAGGGACTTGTACAGAGTATTGTATCATGTCCAGGGTCCATCAGGACAGAGGGGTTGGTTCTCGTACTATATTCGGTTTACTTATGACTTCTCTAGTTTTTAGACAGGTGTTTCGTGGAAACACAGGGTCCGAATTTTGAGAAGTTATAGATATTTGAATAGAGTAGAGAACCAGGTGTAGCAAGTATCGGGATTCTTCAAAGTAATCGAAGATGTAAATACTTGTGTATGGTATTCAGTTGATAGTAGTGATTAAGAGAAATTGCTTCTCTTTCAGGTTACTCATAATTGGAAGCATTCCTAAGTTGAGTAACGCTGATCGGCCTCCTTCCATTTAGTTGACATGCACTGGAGACAGCTGCATGATTTGAATCTGGTTCAATTAAATCAGTGCCTCTGGTTCTATATTGGATATAGAACAGTTCATATCTTAACGATGTTAAGGTACGGGGAGTTGTCCGGTTTATGATTAAAACCAGACACTGGACAACTCAAGGCACGTTTCTGTAATGGCTGTTTGTGGGTTGACCCAGGCTATGACGAGGGTTGACTTTCTACCATCTGGATGAACAATAGCGATATTGTTCTAGACTCGCCACAGTTTTATTAAAAATGGATTTTTTCAGAAAACAGTAGTGGGAGTATGGTAGAACTGGAAGTGATTCCAGAACCACAAACGATTACTGAAGATTTGATAAGGAACCTTAAGATTCAATCCGGTTTGACATTCCATTGGCCAATCCACAGATAAGGTGGGTAACTTCAGGCATCCGAGAGGTACTACGGTAGCCTCAAGGACGGTGATAGGGAAGTTCTTGTTTACCCACACTTACCATTGCTGTTGTTCCAGACTGTGAGACCCGGCAGGAGGATGAGTATAGCGTCGTTCTAAACTAGTTTTAGAAGTGTACGTCTATATGACTCTGCCAGAGGGTTGTCGTAGTCAGTGGGAGCAGCGGAAGCATTGGTGGACAGGTAGCTTATGTCTATTTATAGACTAAAGCAGATGTAGCGGAGATAGATCATCTACTTCTGACGTCACAGTCATGGGTTTGACTTCATCAGAGTAGGGGATGGATCTGTTGAGAAGGTAGTAGGTGTGATATCCTGGTATTTGGATGACATACACAGAGTAGGAAAGGAAACTCCTATACTACAATCGGTTATACTTTGGTCGTCACACAGTGGTTTCTCCACACAGGACTTGGACATTATATCAGACATACTGGTTACTGGATCTATGGTATTAGATCTAGATTTGGGTGGTTTCCCAATCAGGGTACTTGACAGCATTCTAAGAGTATTTAGGATGGACGACTCCTGGCACGGTAGTGTACCTGCAGAAGATAGAGTCACCCTCTCTAAAGGTGTCTTACAGACTAAAGGGTAGAGGGATGTACATGATTGGCAGATCACTTGCTCAGGCAATTGAGTCAATCATGAGATGTCAAGTACCACACCAGATATTGTTCTTGCACTAGATGCAATAAGTTGATATTGATCAAATCCTGGAGAAACAGTCGAAAGCAGTTTTTGAACATAAGTGGATGTTCTAGGGATATGATAACGACAGCCTCATTCGGGAGACAGTTATCATTCCAGGCTTCCAAGGTGACCCGGACGACAAGGAGGTTGTCAGAGTTATAGTTATTCCTTCTGACGAGGGCCAGTATTTTGGACAGGTGGTCCAAGGAAATACTGAGGGTGGCATGGCACAGGATACTGATTAAGTTCAGTTGACGATACAGTCTAAGGAGTCTGGATTTGGAGTTCATTTATGAGCTATGTCCCATCAGACATCCAGACACATCCTAAGACAGGTATTGCTCATTTCGGGAGATGGGTTTCTCCGCGAACTTGAGATATAGAGAGACATAGAAAGAAACAACAAAGCGGATCCACTCACTGAGGCTATTCCTCGAACGCAATAGTTTCGCAAACGAGCTTTGTGAGACTGACTAGTAGAGGAGTTGGGTGTTCGGTATCACACGGGCTGTGAGTATGCGACATCGCAATAATTAGCCTTGAGTGCAAGTGGGAGATTGTTGGAGATAGTGCCCTCAGAGTCAATTATTAGGTCACAGGTACGTGATTGCAATGATTGATGGAGGACTATCCCGGTAGGACAGTCTTACTCGAGATGATAGTATGCTATCTGGTTTACCTTTATCATCGTGTACTGTTTTAAGTGACCTGACACGTCGCTATTACACGTTGATAGAGCCCCTAGGATTCTTGCTTGACCACCAGCAGTATGAGGGCGATCATATAAGTGGGAGCTGGGGGTCTATAAGCGTATCCTTAAAAGGTCCCAAGTCGTGGGAGATTCGAGACAGGGCATCGATTCTCCAGAGTAGACTAGTGTATACAGTCGAGACCCCGACGAGGGGCGGTGGCCGGTCTCACAAACCACTGGTGTCAGTTGGTTCACCTAAGATGTATACAGGTGCTCATTGGGTTATGAGTACACCGGACAGGACTCGCCGGGAACATGCTAGTTGGTCATATACCAGACGTCAGATGGCAGTTCCCTGGTGACATGTGTACAGGTTAGTTCATCGACCTGGGGATCGTCATTTGTCTCGTGTGAGTTCCCACTGTACTTTGATTACTACCCTACCACGGCTCAAAGGAGTCGTGCAAACAGGTTTTAGTTGGGTACAGTCCCGAGCCACATGGAGGCAGTGAGCGTATCTTCAGGGGTTCGTCTCTCCCGGTATTGGGGGTGAGGTCGTGCTGTGTCTAGGAGAGCCATTACACGAAGCCCTCGGCCGAGGCAAGGAGATTTACTAGTAGGTATTCCAGTAGTATCTCAGGGTGTTCTGGGCTACACTCGGACACGACTTGTACCGCTTTTGGGGGTCTGACTTTTACCAACCCCCTAGGCCCGCCATGCGATGCTCATAGACGAACGGACCGGACTGTACGGATATTGTCACTGACAGGCTCAGTAGGGTTGTCAGGCTGAGTTCGCTCACAGACGTCCCTTTTAGTCAATACCTGGTAGCCCGTTACGTATTGGCTTATACCTCTGACGTGCTAGTGGTTAAATCCACAGCCAAGGTGTTGACGAGTCTTTAGAGTCCCCCACATTCAGTTACTCAGCTTTCGGGCGAAAGGTTATAGAGGCCGTATGGAGATATGGCAGGGTCCGATCAGATACGTGCGGTATTGCACGGATCAGGATCGGACAGTTTGTACTATAAGCCGTATGGATATATGGCAGGGTTCGATCAGATACGTGCGGTATTGCACGGATCAGGATCGAACGGATATTACTAGCCGGCTTTGGTATAAGCCGGATCCTAGTATAGTACAGTGTAGATTTTGTCTCCTTGCATTTGTATTTCGGTCGAAATACAGATGCGGGTGTGTATGCACAGTATCGGGGTTTTCCTGTAATTTATTACGGGACCAGTTTTCTGGAGTTGCCAGTTTGCTTTCCGTTTCGGCCAATTTCCTTTGTATCGTTCATTGGCCGAAGATTGGTGGAGGAGGGCTTATTTGCATTGTTGCAAATAGGCATTTGTGGAGGGGGTTCTTTGCATCTTATTTGTATCATGATGGTTTTCAAGATATGCACCATACCTTGACTTTCTTTAGTTGATCATGGCTTGACTTTTGCTATCATGGTTGTTGATTGAGTGTTGGAATTGTGGTGATCATTTGGTTTCTTTTCATCACTCACTTTCCACCCACCCCCTTGTCTTTGTTCTTTCTCTCTCCAATCACACACAAGGGGGGGAGGCATTCCTTAAAAAAGGATGGGAATTGATTCATTTTTGTGTGTGGCATTTTGTTTCTCATGTTTGCTAGAAAAGCCCTCTAGTTCATTTCCTAAAGTTGCTCTCTTTTCTTCCACCAAAATGGCAAAGCTCCAAAACCCCAAATGAGACTTCTTCACTACATATTCTACAGCAAACCTTGGGCACGTCGACTAGCCAGCTTCGTGTCCGAGTTGCCTCGGCATTGAGGTGGGAGCCCATAAAAGAAGTAGGCGATGTGGTGCACTTCCGGCGTCGAGGTGGAGACCGGAGCTTCCGCAGGAGATCGGGACGATGACGAGAAGACCGGAGGACTTGGATCGTCGGTATATCTCTTTCCCATCTTATAGTTAGCTAGGACTAGTTAATGGTTCGATCCGGGTATTAGTGCGCGGCGGTTTGCCAGTTCAAGTAAAAATTTAAGTTTATCACCGCTTCCGCATTTGGCCGTCGGTTTGACGGCCGGGGCGCCGCCGTGCACTTACACGGTGTTCCGCCTTAGTGCACTCCGTCGACGGCATCGGGGAGTGCGGACGTCTACTAAAGTATCCGACGAGCATTCGATCAGGATGTCGGGAATCTTGTTGAATTGGCCGACTTGATATTGAAAAGTGTTTTCGAGATCGAGACTAAAATGCGGGGTTTATAATTGTTAGGCATGCGATGTCTAAGGAATTCATTTGGTTAGGCATGCGATGTCTAAAGTGGTTGTGGATTCCAACTGTTGTAGTTTTTCACTTTCTTTTCTGCAACCGTAAGTTTAATATGTGGGGTATCACCGGTTTCGTTGTTATATGTCAACGACAATTGGGATACGCATATTTACTTACGTTGATGACATGTGATGTTATGTGTTGCTGGGATATGTTATATTGGATCATCGTGATTGAATAGCCGAAGGTTTTATGTGAGATGTGAGTTTTTATTTTCATTCATGCAAAATTCATTGTATATAATATTCTTTTATTGGGGAACTTCCGGGTTGAGGATGATGTCACCATTGTATATTATTTACTTTTCTGCATTCGGATAGACCCATGGCGGGGAGCATAAGTACCGGGTTCTAGGTTCAAGTGGGAGACCATCTCGAGGAGTCGAGACCGGGTCTCCTAACTCTAGAATTGGTAGGGTTGCTTGCCTCTCTCGTAGGAGTCTAGGGGTGTGGGATTGGCTATTCATCATGACCGCGGAAACCGTGTTTTATACAGGCTTAATTTAAAACACGGAAATCCTAGTATATCCAATATTTCATATGTTTTATTCTGCTGCGATATCTGTGATGTGATAATTTAATATATTGATGAGATGAATACAGGATATAGTATATGTGATATATTATATATACGTTGCTTATGTTTTATACCCGCACTAGCCCTGCCCCACTCTGCCGTTAGTTACCTAACCTAACGGTGCACGAGGGGACATCGAGGCGAAGCGGATGGCATAAGCGTACGTTGTATTTATCTGTGATGTTTAGGTAACTTAAAATGATGGGAATTCATTAATGAGATTAATGAAATAAAAGAAACCTAAATATGTTGTGGATTCGAATTTTCAAAAACAGGTAGCTCTAGTTGTTACTTTGCATAGCGGTGTTCCTTATACAACATCCAGCACCTTATTCGATAAGGAAAGAGCCGAGATCCCTTCACCGGGAGTGACCTCTTTAGCAATAACTGGTAGATGCTACAACCCTCGCTTTGTCTTTTGATTGCTTTTATAGTTTTTGCTTTGCATAGTGGTATTATGAATATCCTGCACCTCATTCGATGAGGAAAGAGCCGACGATCCCTTCACCGGGATTGATCCCTTTAGCGAAACTAGTAAAAGCCTAAAAAACACACCATTTTAAATCATTTGATTCTACAACGATATCAAGTACATTACGCAAAAGGTTTTCTTAAAAACATGTCGTAGCCCTCCGTCATTTCAGATAAGTACTTCATATTATTCGTGCTACGTTTGTTGGCCTCCGTCAAGGCGTAGTGTGCGGTAGCTATTTATGCTTATCTGCATAAGCATATGATGCGATTGAGTTAGGGTAGTCGTGCGACTTTGTTGGCCTCCGTCAAGGGTCGTGCGAGTGGGTTTAATTCAATCAGGAAATAACGGGTTGAACTTGACTAACAGCCTATGGTTTGTTGGCCTCCGTCAAGGTCATAGGAGGTTAGGGGCAAAATATTATCGGGAATTTCAAGTGTTGAAATTTGCAATGAGATTGCATACCTCCTATGAGATAGATAGATCCTGATACCCACTGCGAGTAAGAGTTACTCCTGGGAGAGTTTTACACATTATGATTAGCCAATCAAGTAGGTGTCTAGGAAGGTATTAACTGGGTTACGCCTCTGGGAAAATGATGTCTATTTTAATTAGGTCCGTGCGAAAGCCCGGGGAACCTCCCTCAAAGTACCGGCGCTGGCCTGGCTGAAAAATTGGCGACCTTGTAGGATGTAATTAATCCTGGCTAGTCTTTCCTTTTAGGGTTTGAAGAAAGATTTGGCTAAAACAGTGGGAGACATCCTGATTAGATAAATTAATAACCAATCTAATCTTGCATGAGCATACGCAGAGTGTTTTCTTCTCTCTCTCTCCACTTAGCGACCATGTCACGCCTTAATCAAGATAATAATACGGATGTATTGACCGAACCCGCTTGTTATACTGTGCTAGGGAACGTTGGTCCCGCTCCAACTTATAATTGTTATAAGACCATGAAGGAAATAGGGGATTACCAAGATTCCCGTGCCGCCCAAACGATGAAAGTGCATGATGATGAATTTTCTTTGGGTGTGTTCATTACAGAGAACTGTTTCTCGGTATCCTTTACGTCCTGGGTATGAGATACCGGATCAGGATCCCGCAAATGTAATCTGTTACATGGGCTAAAGATAGGTAGAGAACTCAGAATGGGTGATAAGTTTTAAGAGTTAAAAATGGTGCAAGTGTTGCACCCAAGTCTGTTGGCAGTTTTCACCCTGTATTACCAAATACATTGATTCTGAATGAATGTTATTAGATACTGAACCTGATATACAACATCATATCAGTCTCTTTATCTAGTAAAGAAGGATATAATTTTGTATTGTTGGATAATGTTTTGAACATTTCCTATATCAAGAGTTGATCAGATCAGGCACGTTATCTAAAAGCATATACGTTCTAAATCAAACTACAGTTCTTAAACGTACAGAACACACATAAGAGCAAGAGTTCAGAAATGAACGAATCCTTCTTGAGGCATTGTAGACTAGGTCATATCAATGCGACCCGACTAGCGAAGTTAAATTTAGATGCATATTTAAATCAGTTTGAACTTACATCTTGTGAAACTTGCCAGTCATGTTACAAAGATAAGATGACCATAGCTCCGTTTATTGGAAACAGAGAAAGAGTTAGTAAAATCTTGGGATTGATACTTGATGATGTATGTAAGTCCCCTGTCTACACTTGCCAGGACCGGTTCTTTGTACTTCATTACATTCACTGATGATCTCTGAAGATTCGCACATGTGTTCCTTTTGAAACACAAGTCTGAACTTTTTGAGAAATTTAAAGAATATAAGTTAGAAGTAGAGAACCAAAACCGGGTATAAGTATTATGTCCTATGATGTGATCAGGGAGGAGAATACTTGAGCATAGAATTCCTTGACTATTCTAAAGGAGAATAAGATTCTCTCTCAGCATTATTCCTCCGTATACACCACAACATGTTGGTATATCGGGGCGGAGCAGACGCTCCCTATGTGATAAGTTGCGCTCTATAATAAGTACTACTGAGTTTCCTATTTCCTTTTGGGGGTTATGTACTTGTGAAGCTGCATACCTATTGAATAGGGTTCCAATCAAATCAGGTGCCTACCACACCATATGGGATATGGTATGGAAATAGACCATCTCTTAAGGATGTTAAGATTAGGGGTCGTCCGGCCTATGTCTAAAAGCAAAATCCGGACAAGCTCGAGGCAAGGTCAGTTCTGTAGAAGTTTGTTGGATATCCCAAGCATTCGCAAGGGAATATCTTTTACCCCATTCAGGAACAAAAAGTGCTTTATTTCTCAGCATGCCACCTTTTTAGAAAAGGAATTTCTTATAAAGAAATTAGTGGTCATGAGGTAGAACTGGAAGGAGTTCCAGCTATACAAACTACAACTGATGATTTGGTAGAACCGGAGGATTCAATAGCTCCCAACGAACCTCAGCCTCTCCACCAATCTGGTAGGGTTCCTCACCCACCTGAGAGATACTTAGGTTTTCTCTATGACAGTGGGAGCGAGGATTTCATCATGAGATGATGACCCAACTAGTTTCGAGCAGGCCATCAACAGTGGTGACTCTGTTAGAATGGATGGATGCTAAGCAATCTGAGATGGAATCCATATACACCAAAAAAGTATGGACTTTGGTTGCTATATCTGAATGGTTAAATCCCCATCAGTAGCAAGTATATCTTGAGAAGATTACTTGGTGTACATGGAAAAGTTGAGACTTTCAAAGCTAAGGCTTGTTGCAAAAGGTTTTCGTCATCGACCAGGTGTGGATAACGATGAAACCTTTTCTAGTGCCTATGTTTAAGTCCATCCGAATCCTACTTGCCATTGCTACATACCACAACTACGATATCTGGCGGTTGGGTGTCATGACTGCTTTTCTAAATAGTTATTTACAAGAGAGCGTCTATAAGTACATAGCCAGAGGGCTTCATAGACAGTGGGAGCAGCGGAAACTTGTGCAAGTTTCTTTAATGGGATAAAGTAGGCATCGCGGAGTTGGAACATCTGTTTTGATGTCGTAGTCAAAGAGTTTGACTTCATCAAAATGGAAGATGAACCTTATATATACAAAAAGGGAAGTAGGGAGTTTGGTGGTGATCCTCGTATTGTACGTGGATGACATAGTCTTGATAGAAAAAGAGTTTCCTATGCTACACTCGGTCAATCTCCTCTTTCACAAGGATTCTCAATATAGGATCAAGGTGATACCTCCTAAATCCTGGGTTTTGGATCTATGAGATAGATCTAAGTGGATGTTAGGATTCTCACTAGGTGTAGTGAGTTGGTATCAATCGATCCTGGGGAGAATCACTGGATAGCTTCAAGGATGGTAAGGTTGACTGAATGTCAGTCACAGGCATTGTCTTTTACCCTCAATGGAGGGACGGTATGTTGGAAGAGTTCCAAGCTAGATACCGTGACAAACTAGACGATAAAGGCTGGATACATTGCTACCTACGATGCTACCAAAGAAGTAGTCTGGGTATATATAAGTTCATGAGATGAACTTCGTTCCTACCATTGTGAGACAGTGGAGTTGTGGCTTTGGCCTAGGAACCCCTGTCCCATCAGTGATCCAGACATATTCTTAGGCAATATCATCTGATCATGGAGATGGCTTATCTCCAAGGAGATCGAGGATAGGAGAGTAGACACAGAGGAAAACAGGGCGGATCCACTCACAATGGCATATTCCCAGGTAAGACTTTTATGGGATGGTTGAGTTTGAGATACTACAACAGATAGCCCTAGTGCAAGTTGGAGATTGTTAGTTATTTGTATGCCCTAGAGGCTATTACTGTACATACGATGTATATTGCTGTGGATGCTTGGACATATATATGGAAGACTTTATTGCTCGACATGATAGTATGCTATCTGGTTGCTCTTTATCTTAAAATGAACTCTCATTGTCTCTATGTTACATATTGATAAAGCCCTTAGGATGAGTACTTGACTACCAGGATTATGATGCAGATCATACTAATAGGGACAGTGTAGTCGCTAAGTACATCCTTCAAATATTCCTAGTCGTAGGTGTATCGAGACAGGGCATCGATATACCAGAGTAGACTAGTGTATAGCTTCTCGACCCATGTAGATGGGCGATGAATGATCCCATATAAATTGGTGTTTGACTTTAGAGACAGTATACGGGTGCACAGTGGAGACTGGGTACACTGGACGGACTTGCCGAGAACTCCTAGCTGGTATTATACCTATCGTCAGATAGCGGTTCTCTGGTGACACTGGTACAAATTAGTCTGTAGACCCGATATCGTCATAGAGCCTTGTGTGATTCCTTCCGTGCTTTGATTTCCACCTTACCACGTTCAAGAGAACGTGCAAAACGGTGGCTTCTAGATACAGTCCCGAATCATATGGAGGCAATGAGCGATAGGAGGGGTTTCGTCTCTCGTGGTATTAGGAGTTGATGTTGCGCTGTGCTCGATTGGCTATAACAAGAAGTCCTTGGCCAGGGCTGCTTTAGAGATATATTGGTAAGTGTTATCAGTAGTTTCTCAACCCGTTATGAGCCTCATGTCGACACGACTTATCGAGTTACTGGGGTCTGACGTTTACCACCACTAGACGAGATATGCGACATATCAGACGAAGAGACCGGACTGTACGGTAGTGTTACCGATTGGATTCGCAGGAGTGTGAGCAGGCTTGCTTGTTGATCTTCTGATCGCTCAATACCTGGGTGGCCGTTACTTTTAGCAGACCGCTTGCGGCTTATTGGTGTTTGATATGATCATCACCTACTGCTGGCGTATTGACGAGTCTTTAGAGTCCTATACAGGGGTTTCGTGGCTCAAGCAAAACGGAGTAGGAGCACATATGTGATATGTGCGAGACCGAGATTGATACTATATGAGATACCGTATTCTATTCTCGCGATTTTTGACATCAATCGGTTATATGTGATATAGCCGGGTTATCGGATCAAGTAATGATTCGATAAATTGTTATATATGATATTAGTCGGTTATATGTGATATAGCCGGACTATTAAACCAAGAGTTGATTTAATAATTTAATGTATAATTATATATTTGATATATTACATTACATTAACTAATATTAAGCTCGCTTGTGATTTCTTTTTCTCATTTTGTGCACATTGAATATACGTGATATATTTTTGTGTACATGATATGTGTCATGCTTGATGATACATGCAACAAAGATTTGTGTATGACTTACACCATACTTGGTTTAATTGAAAGGGTTTTATTTATTTAAGTAATTCTAAAACTAAATGATTTTGTCATGGTTGATAAGCTTGTAGAAGCTTGTAGTTCTTGGACTAAGTCTTTAAGTTTTGTTTTACCTTAGATATTTGTTAACCCTACCAATTAACATATCCTTAGTTAAGTCTATGTCCCCTCGTGCACCGTCTGGTTTGGTAACTAACGGCAGAGCGGGGCAGTGCTAGCGCGGGTGTAAAACATAAGCAATGTGTATATAATATATCACATATACTATAGCCTGTATCCAACTCAACATATCAAATGATCACATCACAGATATCGCAGCAGAAGAACAACATATGAAATATTGGATATACTAGGATTTCCGTGTTTTATTTTAAGCCTGTATAAAACACGGATTCCACGGTCATGATGAATAGCAAATCCCACACCCCTAGACCCCTACGAGCATGGCAAGCAACCCTACCAATTCTAGAGTAAGGAGACCCGGTCTCGACTCCTCGAGATGGTCTCCCTCTGGACCCTAGAACCCGGTTACTTGTGCTCCCCGCCTTGGGTCTATCCTAATGCGGAAAAGTAAATAATATACAACGGTGACATCATCCTCAACCCGGATGTGCCCCAATAAAAGAATATTACATACAATGAAGTTTACATGAATGAAAATTAAAACTCTCATCTCACATAAAACACCCCGCTATTCAAACAAGACGATTCAATATAACATATCCCAGCAACACATAACATCATATGTCATTAACGTAAGTAAATATGCGTATCCCAATTTTCGTTCACATATATCACCGAAACCGGCGATACACCACATATTACACTTACGGTCGCAGAAAAGAAAGTGAAAAGCTACAACAGTTGGAATCCGCAACCACCTTAGACATCACATGCTTAACCTAATGAATTATTTAGACATCGCATGACTAACAATTATAAACCCCGCATTTTAGTCTCGATCTCGAAAACAGTTTTGAATATCTAGTCGGGCAATTCAACAAGATTTCCGACATCCTGATCGAATGCTCGTCGGAAACTTTAGTAGACGGCCGCACCCCCCGATACCATCGACGAAGTGCACTAAGGAGGAACATGTTAGTTATACGTATGCCCTAGAGGCCATTACTATACATGTGTCGTATATTGTAGTGGATGCTTAGACATATACAGGGAGGACTTTCTTGCTCGACATGATAGTATGCTATCTGGTTACTCATTACTTTAACGTGTATACTGATTGTCTCTCTGTTACATGTTGGAAAAGCCCTTAGGATGTGTATTTGACTACCTGGACTGTGATGCGGATCATACTGGTGGGGACATGGTAGTCCATAAGTACATCCTTCAAGGTCCCTAGTCATGGGTATATCGAGATGGGGCATTGATATACCAGAGTAGACTAGCGTATACCTTCTAGACCCATACAGATGGGCGATGGATGATCCCATATCCATTGGTGTTTGACATTAGAGATGATATACGGGTGCTCAGTGGAGACTGGGTACATTGGATGGACTCGCCGATTGTTAGTGTTTATGCCCTAGAAGGCCATTACTGTATCATACTAGTTTGTATATTACTTAATGGAAGCTTGGGATATTCACATATATATAACAGTCTTGCTAAACATGGTAGTATGCTACTTGGTTTTTCTATGTTAATATGTGAGTGTACGTATTGATAGAGCTCTTAGGATCTTGCTTGTCTACCAGCGTTGTGATGGCAGTCACACTAGTGGGGGCTGGGTAGTCTACAAGCACATCCTTATTCTGGTCCCTGGTCGTTGGATTATCGAGACAGAGCATCGATACTCCGGAGTAGACTAGTGTGTACGCTTCTCATCCCAGTTGGGGAGATGGTCTGTCCCACAGCCATCAGTACGTAGTACTGGAGATAGTATGCAGGTGCTCGTTAGGTTACGGGTACACCGGACAGGACTCACAGGGAACTGTTGGTTGGTTTTATACCAGTCGTCAGTGAACAGTTCCCAGGTGACATGAGTACAGCATAGTCCGCAGACTTGACACTGCTACTTCGCCTCGAGTGTGTCCCACTGTTCTTAGATTGCTACCCTACCACGGCTCAAAGGAGTCGTGCAAACAGGTAGCAGTTGGGTGCAGTCCCGAGCACTTGGAGGCAGTGGCGGTTAGACAGAATTCGTCTCTCCCGGTATTGGGAGTTGATATCGCGCTGTGTCAGAGAGCCATTACGCAAAGTCCCTGGCCAGGGCAAGCGAGATTTGCTGGTAGGTTCCAGTAGTTTCTCAGGGTGTAATGGGCTTCGCTCCGACACGACTTATACCGCTATTAGGGGACTGACGCTTGCCGCCCCCCTAGGCCCGATATGCGATAGTCTAAGACGAACGGACCGGACTGTATGGAGATTGTCACAGCAGGCTCAGTAGGAGTTCGGATGGGTTTCCTCATCGGCCTTCTTATCGACAACTACCTGGGGACCGTTACGTACAGCTAGTGCCGCTTGCGGTCTGTGGTTAAACCCACTGCCAGCGTAGTAGTCGAGTCTCTAGAGTCCCACACAGAGAGTTTCCTACTCCAGGAGAAACGATATAGAGGTCGTATGGTTTTACGACAAAGGGTTCGGACGCATACGTGTGTTTACGCACGTACGACTTTCGGACAGTTTTTACCAGTCGGCTTTGGTTTAAGCCAGTTACTGGTATCCGGTTATTGGATTTATACAGTCTAAAGTTTTTCCGTATTTTTGCGGATTGGAGGGGCGTTCTCGTAATTGTGCGAGAAGCTTCTAGAAGATGGTGACTAAGGAGGTTTAGGTGTCATATGCATTGAATGAGTTTAGTGAGTCATGAGAGTGATTCATCCATATCATTAATGCACAATAAATGATTAATGAGTCATGGTTATGAATCACCATTAGATATTTATGAAACTTGATTATTCATCATTTGTTTATCTTTTATTGATGAATTTTAAAGTTTCATATATATTATGATAACTTACTATTCTCACTTCATAATATCATTCACATTCTCTCTCCTCAAGCTCACTCTCTTCAAACCCTAATCCTCACCTTTCATGTGTTGAGAACAAGGATTAGTTAGACTAAACAATCCATAACCCTCACTCTATCTCATCTATCTTCTTTGATTGGCAATCCAAGAAGGTTAGTTGCCTCAAGTTTAGAGGCTAAGCTTGGAGTTTTGCTCTCGGGTGGATCATCTACTACATCGAGAAGGCCGAGGTGGACGAGGAGATCGTAAAGCCGAAGGACTTGGTTCGATAGGTATAATCCCTAAGCATAGTAGTTTAGAACAACTATGTGTTTGGTTAGTTATCGTTTAGCTTCGATTCAAGCGGTTAGTCGATGTTTATTCACTAAACAAGTTCGTTTTTGAAAATTCCGCCTCCCCACAAGTATTGGGCTGTTGTACATCGACTTACACCGATAACTCCCAGATGGTATTATACCTTACGTCAGATGGCAATTCTCTGGTTACACTGGTACAGGTTAGTCTTTAGACCCGAGATCGTCATAGAGTCTTGTGTAATTCCCACTGTGCTTTGATTTCCACCTTACCACGTCCAAGAGGGCGTGCAAAACGATGGTTTTTGGGTACAGTCCTGAGTCACATGGAGGCAATGTGCGATAGGAAGGGTTTCGTCTCTCCCGGTATTGGGAGTTGATGTTGTGCTGTGCTCGATTGGCCATAACAGGGAAGTCCCTGACTAGGGCTGGTTTAGAGATTTACTGGTTAGTGTTACCCATAGTTTCTCGACCCGTTATGAGCCTCATATCGGCACGACTTATCGGTTATTGGGGTCTGACGTTTACCACCCCTAGACTTGATATGCGACATATCAGACGAGGAAACCGGACTGTACGGTAGTGTCACTGTCAGGATTTTTGCAGGAGTTGCAGCGGGCTTGCTTGCTAATCTTCTGATCGCTCAATACCCGGGTAGCCGTTACGTCCAGCTAGTACCGCTGACGGCTTGTAGGTGTTTGATATAATCATCACCTACTGCAGGCGTATTGACGAGTCTTTAGAGTCCTACATAGAGGTTGTACTGGCTCAGGCAAAACGAAATAGGAGCGCATATGTGATATGTGCAGGATCGAGAATAATGCATGTATGTGATACCGTATTCGATTCTCGCGAAGTTTGTATCGATCGGTTATATGCGATATAACGGGTTATCGAATCAAGTGTTGACTCGATAAGTCGATACATTGATATTAGTCGGTTATATGCGATATGACCGGATCGTTAAATCAAGTGTTGATTTAATAATTTAATGTATAATTTTATATTTGATATATTACTTTACATTAACTAGTATTGGTCCACTTTAGATTGATTTTCTCACTTGAAGTGCATAAGTTGTATATGTGATATATTTTTGTGCACAAGTTTGTATCATGTTTGATGATACATGCAAACTTGGGTGTGTGTATGACTTAAACCATGTTTAGGTTAAAGGTTTGGGTTTTTATTTATTTTGGTAAAATAAAATGGTGGATTGCTTTGTCTTTGCTTGAAACTTCATGAAGCTTTCAAGCCTCTTTGACAAAGTCCACCATTTTGTTTTGCATGTCATTTTCCTTAACCTAACCATTAACCTAAACTCAAGTTTAGTCTCTACAATGGTTTATCTCACCCATGGTTTTATTATGATAGACATCACTTGATAATTCATTTTTGGGATTATTCTTATTCTATTCATTTCTCTTCTTCTTCCTCTTCATGAAGAAAAAGAAAAGCTTGTTAGAAAATTATCATGTGATGAATCCAAGTGAGAAATCAAAATCTAAAGAGTACCCACTTCCTATCTCACCATCTTCTACTAGACTAGCACTTTAGTTTAGGGTGTTTGCTTCACTAATTCTATGGTGAGTGAGGTAGAAGCTTGAGTCCGTATTCTCTCGACGTAGATCATCTTCGGCATCGAAGACTTCAAGCGATCCCGTTGCAATTTCTCAAGGATCTGTCCGAGAGTCCGGGAGTTGGATGATCACAGCGAAGTGACGTCGTCACGGAGCTTTGGAAGTGGAGGACCGGATCTACAAAGGTTGTAGTCCCTTCCCTTAGTGATAATTGTTATCTACTAGCTTCATGTTTCGCCTAATCTCTAGTTAACGATCTTGCTTAGGGTTGTTAAGCACCTAAAAATTTTAATCCGGCATGGTCGATGCCTTGTAGAGCCTCCTTAGTGTGCCTAGTAACCCTATAGTGGTATCAGAGCCTAGCTAGAGCATTAGGCGATGTGTTAACAAAGTTAAAACCCCGATCGAACCCGAATACGACAATTCAAACCCCTCTCTGTACATTTTTTAAAATCTGTGTTTCTCCAGAATTAAAAATACATAAAAAATTCAGCAGTCTAATATAAGAATTATGGTGAAAAACGAGCCCCCAATTCCTCAAGATGGCTGTGGAACCGCGGCAATTAGCCACCTTTGGCGGCGGTTCCGCGGCAAGGTAAGGGTATTAGGGACAGATTTTTGCACAGTAATTCTTTTCTCTGTGGTTACTATTTTATGGGTATTTTTAATTTGACTCAAGTGTTGAGTATTCTGGGGTTTATTTTGTAATCGTCGATTCGATCGGGAATTTTAAATTCGTTATTGTTTTTCCGGATATTTTAGAACATGTTAAAAAGTTTGACTAGATATAAATACCCACTTTTTCCCCTGTCGGGAAATTTCCAAGTGTTGGATCTTTCCGTAGTTCAAGAACGTTCGAAGTAGTGCAAGTAACGCGATGGACCCTCTAGAAGACAACAAACCTTAACTCGATTATGTGACCGTCTTGAACTGCCCTTTGAACCTTAGGGTTTGGGGCAGTACGGCGTGCCACATGTGAGGCGTTGGCTTGACCCTTCTACGGCTGGACCGTTGGTACTGTGGCATGAAATGGATGTTTTTAGACTTATTTCATATGTTGAGCTGTTTCGGGAAAACTTGGGTGTTTGATTGTTCGATCGAAAAGTTTAACATTTTCTATTTATCTGGAATGTGATACAATATTTGGAATTCACAAGTAGTTATGAGATAACTAATATAAATGTTATAAACATAGCACTTTAGTCTCACTTGATCGGTTGCCAGGGGATTTTGATGTGATCAAAAGTCTGTCGTAATCACGTAGCGTACACGGATACTCGCCGGGTAAACTTAATAGACAGCCATGCCCCATAGCCCCGACCAAGTGACTGTAAGAGAACCCCGTCGCCAAAAGCATCCGTTCGGGTGCTCGCGGGAGCGGTGTTCCTCCTTAGTGCACTTCGTCGACGGCATCTAGGGGTGCGGCCGTCTACTAAAGTTTGCGACGAGCATTCGATCACTTATCGGGAATCTTGTTGAATTGCCCGACTTGATATTGAAAAGTGTTTTCGATATGGAGACTAAAATGCGAGGTTTATAATTGTTAGGCATGTGATGTCTAAGGAGGTTGCGGATTCCAACTGTTGTAGTTTTACACTTTCTTTTCTTCGACCGTAAGTGTAATATGTGATATCGCCGGTTTCGTTGCTATATGTCAACGACAATTGGGATGCGCATATTTACTTACGTTGATGACATGTGATGTTATGTGTTGCTGGATATGCTATATTGGATCGTCGCGTTTTGAATAGCCGGGGTTTTTTATGTGAGATGAGTGTTTTTCATTTTCATTCATGTAAAATTAATTGTATGTAATATTCTTTTATTGGGGCACTTCCGGGTTGAGGTTAATGTCACCATTTGTATATTATTTACTTTTCCGCACTAGGATAGACCCAAGGAGGAGGGCACAAGTAACCGGGTTCTAGTGTCCAGTGGGAGACCAACTCGAGGAGTCGAGTCCGGGTCTCCTAACTTTAGAATTGGTATGGTTGCTTGCCGCTCTCGTAGGGGTCTAGGGGTGTGGGTTTGGCTATTCATCGCGACCGTGGAATCCTTGTTTTATACTGGCTCGTATTAAAAACACGGACGTCCTAGTATATCCAATGTTTCATATGTTTCTTCAGCTGCGATATCTGTGATGTGATCATTTGATATGTTGTGATGGATACTGTATATAGTATATATGATATATTAAATAGACGTTACTTAGGTTTTACACCCGCGCTAGCCCTGCCTCGCTCTGCCGTTAGTTACCTAACCTAACGGTGCACGAGGGGACATCGAGGCGAATGCGGATGGCATAAGTATACGTCGTATTTATCTGTGATGTTTAGGTAACTTAAATGATAGGACTTCATTAATATGATTAATGAAAGAAAAAGAAACCTAAAAGATGTTGTGGAATCGAATTTTCAAAAACAGGTAGCTACGGTTCTTGCTTTGCATCGCGGTGTTCCTTGTAGAACATACTGCACCTTATTCGATAAGGAAAGGGCCGAGATTCTTTCACCGGGAGTGACCCCTTTAGCAATGACTGGCAGATGCTACACCCCTCGGTTTGTCTTTTGGTTGATTTTGGAGTTTTTGCTTTGCATAGTAATATATATGATATATCCTGCACCTTATTCGATGAGGAAAGGGCCGACGATCCCTTCACCGGGAGTGACCCCTTTAGCGAAACTAGAAAAGCCTCAAAAACACTACATTTCAAAATCATTTGATTCTATAACGATATCAAGTTCATTACGTAATAGGTTTTCTGAAAAACCTGTCGTAGCCCTCCGTCATTTCAGATAAGTAGTAGTTAGTATTCGTGCTGCGTTTGTTGGCCTTTGTCAAGGCGTAGTGTGCGGTAGTTGACTGGTGCTTATCTGCTTATGCATATGATGCAGATTGGGTTAGGGTAGTCGTGCGACCATGTTGGCCTTTGTCAAGGGTCGTGCGGGTGGGTTTAATTCAATCAGGAAATGACGGGTTGAACTTGACTAGCATCCTATGGTTTGTTGGTCTTTATCAAGGTCATAGGAGGTTAGGGGCAAAATTATCGGGAATTTCAAGTGTTGAAATTTGCAATGAGATTGCATACCTTCTATGAGATAGTTGGATCCCGATACCCACCGCGAGTAATTGTTACTCCTGGAAGAGTTTTACACATTACAATTAGCCGATCAAGTAGGTGTCTAGAAAGGTGTCAACGGGGTTACGCCTCTGGGAAAACGAGGTTTACTTTAATTAGGTCCGTGCGAAAGCACGGGGAACCTCCCTCAAAGTACCGACACTGGCCTGGCTGAAAGATTGGCGAACTTGTAGCGTGTAATTAATCCCAGCTACTCTTTCCTTTTAGGGTTTGAAGGAAGATTTGATAAAAACAGTGGGAGCCATCCTGATTAGTTAAAATAATAACCAATCTGATCTTGCAAGAGCGCACACAGAGTGTTTTCTTCTCTCTCTCTCCAGGTAGCGACCATATCACGCCTTAATCAAGATAATAATACGGATATTTGACCGAACCTGCTTGTTATACTGAGCTGGGGAACGTTGGTCCCGCTCCAACTTATAAATGTTATAAGACAGAGCAGGAAATTGGGGAATACCAGAATTCCCGTGCCGCCCAAACGAAGAAAATGCATGATGATGCATCATCTTCGGGTATGTTCATTACAGAGAACTGTTTCTCAATGTCCTTTACATCCTGGGTATATGATACCGGATCAGGATCCCGCATATGTAATCTGTTACATAGGCTACAGATAGGTAAAGAACTGAGAATGGATGATAAGTTTCATGAGACAGAAAATGGTGCAAGTGTTGCAGCCAAGTCTGTTGGTCACTGTCACCCTGTATTACCAATACATTGATTTTGAACAAATGCTATTAGATATCGAACCTGATATACAAAAACATACCAATCTCTTTATTTATTAAAGAAGGATATAATTTTGTATTGTTGGATAATGTTCTGAACATTTCCTATATCAAAAGTTGATCGGTTCAGGTACGTTATCTAAAAGCATTGATGTTCTAAATCAAACTACAGTTCTTACCATATAGAACGCACACAAGAGGAAGAGTTCAGAAATGAACGGATCCTTCTTGAGGCATTGTAGACTAGGTCATATCAATGCGACCAGGCTAGCTGAAGTTACATATAGATGCATATTTAAATTAGTTTGAATTTACATCTTGTGAAACTTGCCGGTCATGTCACAAAGATAAAATGACCGCAGCTCCGTTTATTGGAAACAGAGAAAGAGTTATTAAACTCTTGGGATTAATATATGCTGATGTATGAAAGTCCCCTGTCTACTCATGCCAAGACTGGTTCTTTGTACTTCATTATATTCTCTGATGATCTCTCAAGATTCAGACATATGTTCCTGTTGAAACATAAGTTCAAAGCTTTTGAGATATTCACAGAATATTAGTTAGAAGTAGAGAACCAAAATACAGGTATAAGTATTATGTTCTTTGATGCGATCAGGGAGGAGAATACTTGAGCACAGAATTCCTGGACTATTCTAAAGAAGAATGAGATTCTCTCTCAGCATTACTCCTCCGTATACACCATAGCACGATGGTATATCGGGGCGGAGCAATAACACCCTATCTGATATGGTGTGCTCTATGATGAGTACTACTGAGTTACCTATTTCCTTTTGGGAGTTATGCACCTATGAAGTTGCATACCTATTGAATAGGGTTCCGATCAAAACATATGCCTACCACTTCATATGAGATATGGAAAGAGAAGAGCCCATATCTTAAGTTTGTTAAGATTTGGGGTTGTCCGGCCTATGTCTAAAAAGCAAAATCCGGACAAGCTCGAGGCAAAGTCAGATCTGTAGAAGTTTGTTGGATATCCCAAGCATTCGTAAGGGAATATCTTCTACCTAACCGAGGAACAAAAATGTTTTGTTTCTCAGCATGCCACCTTTGTGAAAGGGAATTTCTTGTGAAGAAATTAGTGGACATGAGGTAGAACTGGAAACAGTTCCAGCTATACAAACTGCAGCTGATGATCTGGTAGAACTAAAGGATTCAATAGCAACCAACGAACCTCAGCCTCTCCGCCGATCTAGTAGGTTTCCTCACCCACTTGAGAGATAGTCCGGTTTCTCTATGACAGTGGGAGCGAGGATTGCATCATGGGATGATGACCTAACTAGTTTCGAGCTGGCCATCAGGAGTGGGACTCTGTAAGAATGGCTGGATGCTTAGTGATCTGAGATGGAATCCTTATACACCAACAAAGTATGGACTTTGGTTGCTTTATCTGAAGGGTTAAATCCCCATCAGGAGCAAGTATATCTTGAGAAGATTACTTGGTGTACATCGAAAAGTTGAGACTTTCAAAGCTAGACTTGTTAAAGATTTGCATCATTAATCAGGTATGGATTATGTTGAAACCTTTTCCAAGTAGCTATGCTTAAGTCCATCCAGATCCTATTTGCCACGGCTACATACCATGACTACGATATCTGGTCTTTGGGTGTTATAACAGATTTTCTAAATGATGTTTTAGAAGAGAGGGTCTCTAAGTACACAGCCAGAGGGCTTCGTAGACAGTGGGAGCAGCGGAAACGTGTACAAGATGTTTTATAGGATAAAGCAAGCATCGCGGAGTTGGAACATCTGTTTTGATGTGGTAGTCAAAGAGTTTGACTTCATCAAAATGGTAGATGAACCTTGTATATACAAAAAAGTAGTAGGGAGTATGGTAGTGATCCTTGTAGAGTACGTGGATGACATACTCTTGATGGGGAAAGAGTTTCCTATGCTACGCTCGGTTAATCTCCGCCTATCACAAGGATTCTCCATATAGGATCAAAGTGATACCTCCTAAATCCTAAGTTTTGGATCTAAGAGATAGATCTAACTGGATGTTAAGATTCTCACTAGTTGTAGTGAGATGGTATCAATTGATCCTGGGGAGAATCACTGGAAAGGTTCCAGGGTGATAAGGACGACTGAATGTCAGTCACAGGCATTGTCTTTACCCTCAGTGGAGGGACGGTATGTTGGAAGAGTTCCAAGCTAGATACTGTGACATACTAGACGATTAAAGGCAAGATACATCGTTACCAAAGATGCTACCAAAGAGGCAGTCTGGATATTTGTATAAGTTCATGAGATGAACTTCGTTCCTACCATTGTGTGACAATGGAGTTGTGACTTATGCCTGGGAACGCCCGTCTCATCAGTGATCCAGATATAATTCTTAGTCAGTGTCACCTGATCGTCGAGATGGTTGATCTCCAGTGGATCGAGGTTAGGAGAGTAGACACAGAGGACGACACGGCAGATCCACTCACAAAGGCTTTTTCCCAGAGAGAGACTATGATAGGATGGTTGAGTATGAGATACTACAACCATCGTTATAAGATGGCCCTAGTACAAGTGGGAGATTGTTAGTTATATGTATGCCCTAGAGGCCATTACTATACATGTGTTGTATATTGTAGTGGATGGTTGGACATATATAGGGAGGACTTTCTTGCTCGACATGATAGTATGCTAACTGGTTACTCTTTTACCTTAACGTGTATACTGATTGTCTCTCTGTTACATGTTGGTAAAGCCCTTAGGATGTGTACTTGACTACCTGGACTGTGATGCAGATCATACTGGTGGGGACATGGTAGGCTATAAGTACATCCTTCAAGGCCCCTAGTCGTGGGTATATCGAGACGGGACATCGATATACCAGAGTAGACTAGCGTATACCTTCTTGACCCATACAGATGGGCGATGGATGATCCCATATCCATTGTTGTTTGACATCAGAGATGATATACGGGTGCTCAGTGGAGACTGGGTACACTGGACGGACTCACCGAGAACTCCCAGATGGTATTATACCTTACGTCAGATAGCAGTTCTCTGGTTACACTGGTACAGGTTAGTCTGTAGACCCGAGATTGTCATAGAGTCTTGTGTGATTCCCACTGTACTTTGATTTCCACCTTACCACGTCCAAGAGGGCGTGCAAAACGGTGGTTTTTGGGTACAATCCCGAGTCACATGGGGGAAATGAGCGATAGGAGGGGTTTCGTCTCTCCCGGAATTGGGGGTTGATGTTGCGCTGTGCTCGATTGGCCATAACAGGGAAGTCCCTGGCCAAGGCTGGTTTAGAGATTTACTGGTAAGTGTTACTCGTAGTTTCTCGACCCGTTATGAGCCTCATATCGGCACGACTTATCGGTTATTGGGGTCTGACGTTTACCACCCCTAGACTTGATATGCGACATATCAGACGAGGAGACCGGACTGTACGGTAGTGTAACTGTCAGGATTTTTGCAGGAGTTAGAGTGGGCTTGCTTGCTGATCTTCCGATCGCTCAATACCCGGATAGCCTTTACGTCCAGCTAGTACCGCTGACGGCTTATGAGTGTTTGATATGATCATCACCTACTGCCGGCGTATTGACGAGTCTTTAGAGTCCTACATAGAGGTTGTACTGGCTCAGGCAAAATGAAATAGGAGCGCATATGTGATATGTGAGGGACCGAGAATAATGCGTGTATGTGATACCGTATTCGATTCTCGCGAAGTTTGTATCGATCGGTTATATGCGATATAACCGGTTATCGAATTAAGTGTTTGTTCGATAAGTCGATACATTGATATTAGTCGGTTATATGCGATATAACCGGATCGTTAAATCAAGTGTTGATTTAATGATTTAATGTATAATTTTATATTTGATATATTACTTTACATTAACCAGTATTGGTTCACTTTAGATTGATTTTCTCACTTGAAGTGCACAAGTTCTATATGTGATATATTTTTGTGCACAAGTTTGTATCATGTTTGATGATACATGCAAACTTGGGTGTGTGTATGACTTACACTATGTTTAGGTTAAAGGTTTGTGTTTTTATTTATTTTGGTAAAATAAAATGGTGGATTGCTTTGTCTTTGCTTGAAGCTTCATGAAACTTTCAAGCATCTTTGACAAAGTCCACCATTTTGTTTTGCATGTCATTTTCCTTAACCTAACCATTAACCTAAACTCAAGTTTAGTCTCTACAATGGTTTATCTCACCCATGGTTGCATTATGATAGACATCACTTGATAATTCATTTTTGGGATTATTCTTATTCTATTCTTTTCTCTTCTTCTTCCTCTTCATGAAGAAAAAGAAAAGCTTGTTAGAAAATTATCATGTGATGAATCCAAGTGAGAAATCAAAATCTAAAGAGTACCCACTTCCTATCTCACCATCCTCTACTAGACTAGCACTTTAGTTTAGGGTGTTTGCTTCACTAATTCTATGGTTAGTGAGGTAGAAGCTTGAGTCCGTATTCCCTCGACGTAGATCATCTTCGGCATCGAAGAATTCAGGCGATCCCGTTGCAATTTCTCAAGGAGCCGTCCGAGAGTCCGGGAGTTGGATGATCGCAGCGAAGGGACATCGTCACGGAGCTTTGGAAGTGGAGGACCGAATCTACAAAGGTTGTAGTCCCTTCCCTTAGTGATAATTGTTATCTACTAGCTTCATGTTTCCCCTAATCTCTAGTTAACGATCTTGCTTAGGGTTGTTAAGCACCTAAAAATTTTAATCCGGCATGGTCGATGCCTTGTAGAGCCTCCTTAGTGTGCCTAGTAACCCTACAGAACACCGCAGCCGCGAGCACCCGAACGGATGCTTTTGGCTACGGGTTTCTCTTACAGTCACTTGGTCAGGGCTATGGGGCGTGGCTATCTATTACGTTTACCCGGCGAGTATCCGCGTACGCTACATGATTGCAACGGACTTTTGATCACATCAAAATCCCATGGCAACCGATCAAAAGAGACTAAACTGCTAGATTTATAACATTCAAATTAGTTATCTCTTAACTACATGTGGATTCCAAATATTGTATCCCATCACATAATATCCGGATGACATTAAACTCTTCAATCGATTCATCAAAATCCCACAATTTCCCGATAGCTCAACACTTGAGCATAGTTTTAGTAATACCCAGAAGATGCCACAGTACCTATGAACCAACCGTAGAAGAGTCAAACCAACGCCTCACATGTGAAATTCTAAACTACCACAAACCCTAGGGTTCAAATGGTGGTTTTGACGGCCACATAATCGAGTTAAGGTTTACATTCTTCTAGAGGGTCCAAAGAATCACTTGCATGTTTTTCCGATTACGTTAAACATGGAAAAATGGGTTTTTGATATTCGATCGAACTTTTTAACATTGTCTAGACAATATGTGAAACACCCGAAACATTGTTAAAACTACGAATACGAAACACTCAGAATTGCTTACAGTGTAATATTGCATCATATGTAAAATTAACAAAATCAAACAACACGTGAAACACCAAAACCCAGCACCTGGAACACATAATCAAACTCAACCCAATCCCTCACTTGGAGGCCGAGGTCGCCGGACCTGCATCAAATGTCGCCGGCCATGGTCCGAGGGGTGGGGTTGTATTTTGTTGTGTGTTCATGTGGTATCACATACTACATTCTGCAATTGTTTAAATAATTTTTTGATCACTTTTCAAAATCGACAAAAACTATAGTTTTGTGTTTCAAGTTTCGGAGTTGTTTCGGTTTCGTGATTCTAAAAAAATCCGTATTTATTCCTAGCATGGCTCTGATACCGCTGAAGGGTTACCCAAGACGGCATCAAGGTTTCAGCAGGCATCGTTCATGCCAAATTAAAAAATTGCCATTTTAGATAACTCTAAACTAGATCGTTAACTAGAAATAATACGGGATATGAATGCAAACACTTTGCAATATGTAGTGAGCAAGGAATACAACCTTTGTAGACCGGTCCTTCACTTCAATAGCTCCGTATAGAAGTCCCCTCCACTGTGATCGTAAACTCCGGACGCTAGAGAAGTTCCACAAGAAGAACAAACATGCTTGCTTCGATGGCTTCGAAGCCGAAGATGATCTACGTCGGGGAGACACTAACTCAACCTATTCCTTCACTAGGTCATGAACTTTGTTAAGAGAACACCCTATACTACATGGCAAGCAGTAGAGGATGATGAAGTAGGAAGTGGGCTCACTTTAGAATTGATTTTCTCACACTTTTTCTCACAACTCCATTAGAGCTAGCAAGCTTTTTCATGGAGCTTGAAGAAGAAGAAGAAGCCTTGTGAATAATTCATCTAAAAAAATTAAGTAACCATGGGTGAGTCAAAGCTATCATGCTTAACTCATGTAGAGAATAAACTAGGGTTAGTATAATGGTTGGGTTGATAAATATCTACAAGAGAAACAAAAGGGGAAGACTTTGGTCAAAGCATCCATAAGCTTCTGCAAGCTTCTTGCCTTGGCAAAATTGCATCCAATTTTGAATTACTTAGATAATTACAAACCCTAGATTATATCAACCATGGTATAAGTCTCATACACCCATGTATCATGTATCATCAAACAAGACACAAAACTATGTACATTAATATATATCACATATATATACATGCACAAAACAAGTGAGAAAATAAATCTTAAGTGAGCTAATATTAGTTAATGTAATGTAATATATCAAATATATAATTACACATTAAATTATTAAATCAACACTTGATTTAATAATCCGGCTATAGTACATATAACCGACAAATATCATGTGTAACAACTTATCGATTCAACACTTGATCGGATAACCCGGCTATATCGTATAGAACCGATCAATGTCATGAATCGCGAGAATACAATACGATATCTCCTATCGTATCAATCTCGGTCCCGCACATATCACATATGTGCTCCTACTCCATTTCGCTTGAGCCAGGAAACCCCTGTGTAGGACTCTAAATACTCGTCAATACGCCGGCAGTAGATGATGATCATATCAAACATCCACAAGCCACAAGCGGTCTGCTAAACGTAAAGGCCACCCAGGTATTGAGCGATCAGAAGATCAACAAGCAAGCCTGCTTACACTCCTACGAATCTAGTCAGTAACACTACCGTACAGTCCGGTCTCTTCTTCTGATATGTCGCATATCTCGTCTAGTGGTGGTAAACATCAGACCCCAGTAACTCGATAAGTCGTGCCGATATGAGGCTCATAACGGGTCGAGAAACTACTGATAACACTTAACTTTATATCTCTGAAGTTTCCTTGGCCAAGGACTTCTTGTTATAGCCAATCGAGCACTGCACAACATCAACTCCCTATACCGGGAGAGACGAAACCCCTCCTATCGCTCATTGCCTCCATGTGACTCGGGACTGTACCCAAAAGCCACCGTTTTGCACGTTCTCTTGAACGTGGTAAGGTGGAAATCAAAGCACAGTGGGAATCACACAATACTCTATGACGATCTCGGGTCTACAGACTAACATGTACCAGTGTCACCAGAGAACTGCCATCTGACGATATCTATAATACCATCTGGGAGTTCTCGGCGAGTCCGTTCAGTGTACCCGGTCCGCACTGAACACCCGTAAACTGTCTCTGATGTTAAATACCAATGGATATGGGATCATCCATCGCACATCTACAAGGGTCGAGAAGCTATACACTAGTCTACTCTGGTATATCGATGCCCTGTCTCGATACACCTACGACTAGGAACATTTGAAGGATGTACTTAGCGACTACACTGTCCCCACTAATATGATCTGCATCATAATCCTGGTAGTCAAGTACTCATCCTAAGGGCTTTATCTGTAGGGTTCCTAGGCACTCCCAAGAGGTCTCACAAGGCATCAACCATGCCAATTTCAAATTTTATAGGGGTGCCGAGAAACCCTAATACGGATCGTTGGCTAGAAATCTTGGCGACAAAGCAACTAGTTAACTACTTTAATTAAGAGTACGGAAATACAACCTTTGTAGATCCGGTCCTCCACCTCCACGGCTCCGTGATGAAGTCCTCTCCGCTGTCCAAATGAAATCCCGGGCTCTAGCGTCGGCTTCATCGGAGAAATGGGCGGGCAAGGTCGTCGGCTTCGTGCCGAAGATGATCTACGTCGAGGCATCACAAGATCAAGCTCCCACTTCACCAAGTGATGAAACTTGTGAAGAGAACACCCTATACTACTTGGCAAGAGGTAGAGGATGAAGAAATAGGAGGTGGGTTCACCTTAGAATTGAATTTCTCACTCTTTTTCACCAATCACCATTGATGAAGTTTAGCTTTCTTCATTGAAGAAGATGAAGAAGAAGAAGAAAGAATGAAGATGAGATGATAAGTATTATGAAAAGAATAATAAAATGATTCTTATCATAATATTAACTATGGTAATGTGTAGAGAAATAACTAAGGTTAAATGAATGGTTAGGGTTTAGGAGATGAAGACAAAAGAGTCACTTTGGTCAAAGTTGCATGAAGCTTCAAGAAGCATCATGAATGAAAGCAACCCTTATGTTTTCATTTCTCATTTCTTTTAATCCAAAATAAATAGATAAATGAATAAATGTATAAGAAATAAAACCCTAACCATTTACTTAACCAAAGTTTAACTCTTTACACAAAACCTAGCAATCTTGCATCATCAAACATGATACAATCAAGTGCACAAAAATATATAACATATACGATGTGCACATCCAAGTGAGAAAATCCATTTAAAGTGAACCAATACTAGTTAATGCAAAGTAATATATCAAATATATAATTATACATTAAATCATTAAATCAACACTTGATTTAACGATCCGGTCATATCACATATAACCGACTAGTATCAAATGTATCGGCTTATCGAATCAATCCTTGATTCGATAACTAGGTTATATCGCATACAACCATTCGATACATTCATCGCGAGAATAGAATACGGTATCACATGCACGCATTATTCTCAGTCCCGCACATATCTCATATGCGCTCCTATTTCGTTTCGCTTGAGCCAGGAAATCTCTGTGTAGGACTCTAAAGACTCGTCAATACGCCGGCAGCAGGTGATAATCATATCAAGTACCCACAAGCCGCAAGCGGTCTGCTAAACGTAACGGCCACCCGGGTATTGAGCGATCAGAAGATCGACGAGAAAGCCCGCTCACACTCCTGTGAATCCAACCAGTAACACTACCGTACAGTCCGGTCTGATCGTCTGATATGCCGCATATCTCGCCTAGGGGTGGTGAACGTCAGACCCCAATAGCTTGATAAGTCGTGTCGATATGAGGTCTATAACAATTCGAGAAACTACTGGTAACACTTACCAGTAAATCTCAGCAACCCTGGCCAGGGATTTCCTGTTATAGCCAATCGAACACAGCGCAACATCAACTCCCTATACCGGGAGAGACGAATCCCCTCCTATCGCTCATTGCCTCCATGTGACTCGGGACTGTACCCAAAAACCACCGTTTTGCACGCCCTCTTGGACGTGGTAAGATGGAAATCAAAGCACAGTGGGAACCATACAAGACTCTATGACGATCTCGGGTCAACAGACTACTCTGTACCAGTGTTACCAGAGAACTGCCATCTGACGTAAGGTATAATACCATCTGGGAGTTCTCGGCGAGTCCGTCCAGTGTACCCAGTCTCTACTGAGCACCCGTATATCATCTCTGATGTCAAACATCGATGGATATGGGATCATCCATCGCCCATCTGGATGGGTCGAGAAGGTATACGCTAGTCTACTCTGGTATATCGATGCCCCGTCTCGATACACCCACGACTAGGGACCTTGAAGGATGTACTTATGGACTACCATGTCAGCACTAATATGATCCGCATCATAGTCCAGGTAGTCAAGTACACATCCTAAGGGCTTTACCAACATGTAACAGAGAGACAATCAGTGTACACGTTAAGGTAAAGAGCGACCAGATAGCATACTATCATGTCGAGCAAGAAAGTCCTCCCTATATATGTCCCAGCATCCACTACAATATACATCCAATGTACAGTAATGGCCTCTAGGGCATACATATAACTAACAATCTCCCACTTGCACTAGGGCCATCTGTAGCAGTGGTTGTAGCATCTCATACTCAACCATCCCATATAAGTCTCTCTCTGGGAAAAGGCCTTCGTGAGTGGATCCGCCGTGTTATCCTCAGAGTCTACTCTCCTAACCTCAATCACCCTGGAGATCAACTATCTCCATGATCAGGTGACACTGCCTTAGAATATGTCTGGATCACGGATGGGACCGCCGTTCCTTGGCATAAGCCATAACTCCATTGTCACACAATGGGAGGAACAAAGTTCATCTCATGAACCAATATACATCCAGACTGCCTCTTTGGTAGCATCTTAAGTAGCGATTTATCCTGCCTTTATCGTCTAGTATGCCACGGTATTTAGCTTGGAACCCTTACAACATACCGTCCCTTTACTGAGGGTAAAGACAATGCCTGTGACTGACATTCAGTCGTCTTTATCACCCTGGAACCCTTCCAGTGATTCTCCCCAGGATCGATTGATACCATCTCACTACAACTAGTGAGTATCCTAACATCCATTTAGATCTATCTCATAGATCCAAAACCCAGGATTTAGATGGTATCACTCTGATCCTATATGGAGAATCATTGTGATAAGCGGAGATTGACCGAGCGTAGCATAGGAAACTCCTTCCCTGTCAAGAGTATGTCATCCACGTACTCTACGAGGATCATAACCATACTCCCTAATACCTTTTTGTTTATACAAGGTTCATCTACCATTTTGATGATGTCCAACTCTTTAACTAACACATCAAAACAGATGTTCCAACTCCGCGATGCCTGCTTTATCCTATAAAGCATCTTGTACACGTTTCCGCTGCTCCCACTGTCTACGAAGTCCTCTGGCTGTGTACTTATAGACGCTCTCTTCTAAAACATCATTTAGAAAAGCTGTCATGACACCCAACCACCAGATATCGTTGTCATGGTATGTAGCCTTGGCAAGTAGGATTTGGATGGACTTAAGCATAGACACTTGAAAAGGTTTTATCATTATCCACGCCTGGTCGATGACGAAAACCTTTAACAAGTCTAGTTTTGAAAGTCTCAACTTTTCCATCTACACCAAGTAATCTTCTCAAGATATACTTGCTCCTGATGGGGATTTAACCCTTCAGATATAGCAATCAAAGTCCATACTTTGTTGGTGTACATGGATTCCATCTCAGATCGCTAAGCATCCAGCCATTCTTACAGAGTCTTACTCCTGATGGCCAGCTCGAAGCTAGTTGGGTCATCATCCCATGATGCAATCCTCGTTCCCACTGTCATAGAGAAATCGAAATATCTCTCAGGTGGATGAGGAACCCTACTAGATCGGCGGAGAGTCTGAGGTTCGTTGGTAACTATTGAATCCTTTGGTTCTACCAAATCATCTGCTGTTGTTTGTATAGCTGGAACCTTTCCAGTTCTACATTACAGACTTTGCCTCGAGCTTGTCCGGATTTTGCTTTCAGACATAGGCCGGTCAACCCCAAATCTTAACTAGCTTAAGACATGGGCTCTTCCCTTTCCATATCACATATGAAATGGTAGGCAACTGATTTGACTGGAACCCTATTCAATAGGTATGCAGCTTTTCAAATGCATAACTCCCAAAAAGGAAAAAGGTAACTCAGCAGTACTCATCATAGAGCACACCATATCAAATAGGGTGTATCTGCTCCGCCCAGATATACCATCGTGCTATGGTGTATACGGAGGAGTAATGCTGAGAGAGAATCTCATTCTCCTTTAGAATAGTCCAGGAATTCCGTGCTCAAGTATTCTCCTCCCTGATCACATCAAAGGACATAATACTTGTACCCTTATTTTGGTTCTCTACTTCTAGCTTATATTCTGTGAATATATCAAAAGGTTCGGACTTGTGTTTCAACAGGAACATATGTCTGAATCTTGAGAGATCATCAGAGAATATAATGAAGTACAAAGAACCGGTCTTGGCATGTGTAGACTGGGGACCTTTATACAACAACATGTATCAACCCAAGAGTTCACTAACTCTTTCTCTGTTTCTCGTAAACGGAGCTATGGTCATCTTATCTCTGTGACATGACTGGCAAGTTTCATAAGATGTAAATTCAAACTGTTTTAAATATGCATCTAAATGTAACTTCAGCGAGTCGGGTCGCATTGATATGACCTAGTCTACAATGCCTCAAGAAGGATCCGTTCTATTCTGAACTCTTCCTCTTGTGTGTGATCCATATACTAAGAACTGTAGTTTGATTTAGAACATTAATACTTTTAGATAACGTGCCTGAACCGATCAACTTTTGATATAGGAAATGTTCAAAACATTATCCAACAATACAAAATTTTATCATTTCTTTACTAATAAAGAGACTGATATGATTTTGTATATCAGGTTCGGTATCTAATAACATTCGTTCAGAACCAATGTATTGATAATACAGGGTGACAGTGACCAACAGACTTGGCTGCAACACTTGCCCCGTTTTCTGCCTCATGAAACTTATCACCCGTTCTCAGTTCTCTACCTTTCTGTAGCCCTATGTAACAGATTACATATCTGGGATCCTGATCTGGTATCAAATACCCAGGACGCATAGGATACTGAGAAACAGTTCTTTGTAATGAACACACCCGAAGATGATGCATCCGCATGCACTCTCTTCGTTTGGACGGCACGGGAAATCTGGTATTCCCGAATTTCCTGCTCTGTCTTATAACAATTATAAGTTGGAGCGGGACCAACGTTCCACAGCTCAGTATAACAAGCGGGTTCGGTCAATATTCCGTATTATTATCTTGATTAAGGCGTGATATGGTCGCTACCTGGAGAGAGAGAGAAGAAAACACTCAGCGTGCGCTCTTGCAAGAATAGATTGGTTTTTATTTTATCTAATCAGGATGGCTCCCACTGCTTTTTATCAAATCTTCCTTCAAACCCTAAAAGGAAAGACTAGCCGGGATTAATTACACACTACAAGTTCGCCAATCTTTCAGCCAGGCCATTGTCGGTACTTTGAGGGAGGTCCCCCGTGCTTTCGCATGAACCTAATTAATGTAAACCTCGTTTTCCCAGAGGCGTAACCTCGTTGACACCTTTCTAGACACCTACTTGATCGGCTAATTGTAATATGTAAAACTCTCCCAGGAGTAACGCTTACTCGCAGCGGGTATCGGGATCCAACTATCTCATAGAATGTATGCAATCGCATTGCAAATTTCAACACTTGAAATTCCCGATAATATTTTGCCCCTAGCGTCCTATGACCTTGACGGAGGTCAACAAACCATAGGCTACTAGTCAAGTTCAACCCGTCATTTCTTGATCGAATTAAACCCACCCGCACGACCCTTGACGGAGGTCAACAAGGCCGCACGACTACCCTAATCCAATCTGCATCATATGCATAAGCAGATAAATACTAGTTAGCTACCGCACACTACGCCTTGACGGAGGTCAACAAACGTAGCACGAATACTAAGTAGGACTTATCTGAAATGATGGAGGGCTACGTCAGGTTTTTCTGAAAACCTATTGCGTAATGAACTTGATATCGTTGTAGGATCGAATGAATTTTGAAATGGAGTGCTTTTGAGGCTTTTCTAGTTTTGCTAAAGGAGTCACTCCCGGTGAAGGGATCGTCGGTTTTTTCCTCGTCGAATGAGGTGCGGGATATATCATATATATCACTGTGCAAAGCAAAAACTCTTAAAAGCAATCGAAAGACAAACCGAGTGTGTAGCATCTGCCAGTTATTGCTAAAGGAGTCACTCCCGGTGAAGGGATCTCGGTCCTTTCCTTATCGAATAAGGTGCAGGATATATCATATATACCGCTGTGCAAAGCAAGAACTGTAGCTACCTGTTTTATTTTGAAATTCGATTCTACAATATCTTAGGTTTCTCTTCTTTCATTAATCACATTAATGAAGTCCCATCATTTAAATACCTAAACATCACAGATAAATACGACGTACACTTATGCCATCCGCATTCGCCACGATGTCCCCTCGTGCACCGTTAGGTTAGGTAACTAACGGCAGAGCGGGGCAGGGCTAGCGCGGGTGTAAAACATAAGTAACGCCTATATAATATATCATATATACTATATACTGTATCTATCACAGAACATCACATGATCACATCACAGATATCGCAGCAGAAGAATCATATGAAATATTGGATATACTAGGACGTCCGTGTTTTCAATACGAGCCAGTATAAAACACGGATTCCACGGTCGCGATGAATAGCCAAACCCACACCCCTAAACCCCTACGAGAGCGGCAAGCAACCTTACCAATTCTAGAGTTAGGAGACCCGGACTCGACTCCTCGAGTTGGTCTCCCACTGGACTCCAGAACCCGGTTACTTGTGCTCCCCTCCTTGGGTCTATCCTAGTGCGGAAATGTAAATAATATACAAACGGTGACAACTTCCGCAACCTGGAAGTGCCCCAATAAAAGAATATTACATACAAGTTTTTACATGAATGAAAATGAAAAACACTCATCTCACATAAAAAAAACCTCGGCTATTCAAACACGACGATCCAATATAACATATCCAGCAACACATAACATCACATGTCATCAGCGTAAGTAAATATGTCCATCCCAATTGTCGTTGACATATAGCAACGAAACCGGCGATATCACATATTACACTTACGGTCACAGAAAAGAAAGTGTAAAACTACAACAGTTGGAATCCGCAACCTCCATAGACATCGCATGCCTAATCAAATGAATTACTTAGACATCGCATGCCTAACAATTATAAACCCCGCATTTTAGTCTCAAAATCAAAAACACTTTTCAATATCAAGTCGGGAAATTCAACAAGATTCCCGACATCCTGATCGAATCCTCGTCGCAAACTTCAGTAGACGGCTGCACCCCCGATACCGTCGACGAAGTGCGCCAAGGCGGAACACCGCTACCGCGAGCACCCGGACGGATGCTTTCGGCGAAGGGGTTCTCCTACAGTCACTTGGTCGGGGCTATGGAGCGAGGCTGTCTATTAAGTTTACCCGGCGAGTATCCGCGTACGCTACGTGATTGCGACGGACTTTTGATCACATCAAAATTCCGTGGCAACCGATCAAGTGAGACTAAACTGCTATGTTTATAACATTCATTCCGTTATCTCATAACTACTTGTGAATTCCAATTATTGTATCACATTCCGGATAAGATAGATAATGTTAAACTTTCCGATCGAACAATCGAACACCCAAGTTTTCCCGATACAGATCAACACATGAAACAATTCTAAAAACATTCGGTTCGTGCCTTAGTACCAACGGTCCAGCCGTAGAAGGGTCAAGCCAACGCCTCACATGTGGCACGCCATACTGCCCCAAACCCGAAGGTTCAAAGGGCAGTTCAAGACGGTCACATAATCGAGTTAAGGTTTGTTGTCTTCTAGAGGGACCATCGCGTTACTTGCACTACTTAGAACGTCTTTAAACCACGGAAAAATCCAATACTTGGAAATTTCCCGACAGGGGAAATGGTGGGTATTTAATTCCGGTCGAACTTTTTAACATATTCAAAAAATTATCCGGAAAGACACATAGACAGAGTTTGACAATCCGATCGAATAAATGAATCCCCAAAACAACCCCAGAAAATTCAACTCTTGAATAAATATTAAAAATTCCCAGAAAATCCAGCACCTGAAAACATGAATTACTGTGCAAAAATTGTTGGATGATATGACAATTTGGCCGCGGAACCGCCGCACAAGCCATGCTTGTGCCGCGGTTCCGCCGCGCAATGAGGGAATCATGGGTACGGGCTTCACAGTAATTCATAAAATTCCCTGCTGAATTTTCTGCATATTTTTAATCTGGAAAAATCCCAGAAATTGAAAAAAGTCCAGAGAGCATATTGTATTAGGGTTTCGATGTTCGATAGGGTTTCAAACATCGTCTAGTCATCGCCTAAGGCTCTAGCTAGGCTCTGATACCGCTGTAGGGTTCCTAGGCACTCCCAAGAGGTCTCACAAGGCATCAACCATGCCAATTTCAAATTTTATAGGGGTGCCGAGAAACCCTAATACGGATCGTTGGCTAGAAATCTAGGCGACAAAGCAACTAGTTAACTACTTTAACTAAGAGTACGGAAATACAACTTTTGTAGATCTGGTCCTCCACCTCCACGGCTCCATGATGAAGTCCTCTCCGCTGTCCAAATGAAATCCCGGGCTCTAGCGTCGGCTTCATCGGAGAAATGGGCGGGCAAGGTCGTCGGCTTCGTGCCGAAGATGATCTACGTCGAGGCATCACAAGATCAAGCTCCCACTTCACCAAGTCATGAAACTTATGAAGAGAACACCCTATACTACTTGGCAAGAGATAGAGGATGAAGAAATAGGAGGTGGGTTCACCTTAGAATTGGATTTCTCACTCTTTTTCATCAATCACCATTGATGAAGTTTAGCTTTCTTCATTGAAGAAGATGAAGAAGAAGAAGAAAGAATGAAGATGAGATGATAAGTATTATGAAAAGAATAATAAAATGATTCTTATCATAATATTAACCATGGTAATGTGTAGAGAAATAACTAAGGTTAAATGAATGGTAAGGGTTTAGGAGATGAAGACAAAAGAGTCACTTTGGTCAAAGTTGCATGAAGCATCATGAATGAAAGCAACCCTTATGTTTTCATTTCTCATTTCTTTTAATCCAAAACAAATAGATAAATGAATAAATGTATAAGAAATAAAACCCTAACCATTTACTTAACCAAGGTTTAACTCTTTACACAAAACCTAGCAATCTTGCATCATCAAACATGATACAATCAAGTGCACAAAAATATATCACATATACGATGTGCACATCCAAGTGAGAAAATCCATTTAAAGTGAACCAATACTGGTTAATGCAAAGTAATATATCAAATATATAATTATACATTAAATCATTAAATCAAGACTTGATTTAACGATCCGGTCATATCACATATAACCGACTAGTATCAAATGTATCGGCTTATCGAATCAATCCTTGATTCGATAACTAGGTTATATCGCATACAACCATTCGATACATTCATCGCGAGAATAGAATACGGTATCACATACACGCATTATTCTCGGTCCCGCACATATCTCATATGCGCTCCTATTTCGTTTCGCTTGAGCCAGGAAACCTCTGTGTAGGACTCTAAAGACTCGTCAATACGCCGGCAGCAGGTGATGATCATATCAAGCACCCACAAGCCGCAAGCGGTATGGTAAACGTAACGGCCACCCGGGTATTGAGCGATCAGAAGATCGACGAGCAAGCCCGCTCACACTCCTGTGAATCCAACCAGTAACACTACCATACAGTCCGGTCTGATCGTCTGATATGCCGCATATCTTGCTTAAGGGTGGTAAACGTCAGACCCCAATAGCTTGATAAGTCGTGTCGATATGAGGTCTATAACAATTCGAGAAACTACTGGTAACACTTACCAGTAAATCTCAGCAACCCTGGCCAGGGATTTCCTGTTATAGCCAATCGAACACAGCGCAACATCAACTCCCTATACCGGGAGAGACGAATCCCCTCCTATCGCTCATTGCCTCCATGTGACTCGGGACTGTACCCAAAAACCACCGTTTTTCACGCCCTCTTGGACGTGGTAAGATGGAAATCAAAGCACAGTGGGAACCACACAAGACTCTATTACGATCTCGGGTCAACAGACTACTCTGTACCAGTGTTACCAGAGAACTGCCATCTGACGTAAGATATAATACCATCTGGGAGTTCTCGGCGAGTCCGTCCAGCGTACCCAGTCTCTACTGAGCACCCGTATATCATCTCTGATGTCAAACACCGATGGATATGGGATCATCCATCGCCCATCTGTATGGGTCGAGAAGGTATACGCTAGTCTACTCTGGTATATCGATGCCCCGTCTCGATACACCCACGACTAGGGACCTTGAAGGATGTACTTATGGACTACCATGTCCCCACTAGTATGATCCGCATCATAGTCTAGGTAGTCAAGTACACATCCTAAGGGCTTTACCAACATGTAACAGAGAGACAATCAGTGTACACGTTAAGGTAAAGAGCGACCAGATAGCATACTATCATGTCGAGCAAGAAAGTCCTCCCTATATATGTCCCAGCATCCACTACAATATACATCCAATGTACAGTAATGGCCTCTAGGGCATACATATAACTAACATTATCAACATGTATCATAGAGACAATCAGAGTACATGTTAAGATGAAGAGCAACCAGATAGCATACTATCATGTAGAGCAAGAAAGTCCACCATATATATGTCCAAGCATCCACTACAATATACAACGTATGTACAGTAATGGCCTCTAGGGCATACATATCACTTACAGATGTTATATCTACTCATGAACCCTCCTGGCTAAGTAAAGCCTACCACTCGCTTTCCCCTGTTCGCAGCGCCCGAAGTCCCCGCCTGCGATCCTGAACACATATAACAATAAAGCAAGCGTATATAAGCAATCGACCAAAAATACATACAACTACGTTAAACCGACGCACCAACTCTAAACATACTCTCGAGTGTCCGTTTAGCGGCTAACGTGCATAGCGACACTACGAAACGAACTCAAGAACAAAAGCTACACAAAATCACGAACGACATCGGCACGACCCTAGCTAGGAACACAAAGCGATACAACTACCAAGCCTAGACCCTGATCGTACCAATCCCGCATTCAAAACACAATAATAAATGTGGAATCAATATAATTAACGTCGCAACGCCAAAAGAAACCCACGCCTAAAACTTACCGAAATCTAGTAAGCAGCATATAACATTTTAGTACCAAACTATAAGTTTTATCAAAACTAGAATTTACAAACATCTCAAAATAGTAAAGTTAAACCATTTAAAGCTTTACTAAAATTTTAAATTCCACTAATTAGGATTAGCAAAACATTAGTTTGTCAATTAGCTTAATTAGCCGATTAGGAAAATATCATTTAACAAATTAGCAACTTGATTAAGTTTTCATTTGTCTTAACTTATCACTTAACCAATCCACTAATCAAAACCCTAATTTGATTATCAAAATAATATCTTGAATTTCTAAATATGAATTTAAAAGCTTATATTAAACATCAAATTAAGCTAATTAATGTATTAAACTACAAAAAGAGAATGGGGTTAAGGTTTTATACCATTAAAGAATACAACTTGAAACAAGGAAAACCAAACTTTTGCCTCCAAAATCCTCACTAGAATGATGATCTAAGCAAGTTTTGTGAAGAAGAATGAAGGTTTTGGATTATATTTGAGTTTGTATGAATATATTTGGATTTTTCGTGATTTATTTGTGCTAGAAAATGATGAAATGAGGTAAGAAGAAGAAGAGGGCAGCAAGGAATGAGGGAGGCCGGGCAAGTGTGATAGGGGTGTTTTGTGTAAAAAGAAGAAATATCTAGCAAAAGAAACAACATTAAATGCTAATTAATGCATTTTGCCACCTTTTCTTTTCTTTTCTTTTTAATTTTTCAATTTAATTATCAAAATATCTAGATATTTGGAATGAATGGTTTAATGAAATATCTAGTGATTAGATTAGCATAAAACCACATTAGTAGTAATTAACCCAAACCAAAAAGTAATTAGCACTAAAAAAGGGCACAAAATAAAGTATTAAAATAACATTTAATTAGGGAAAAATTCTATGTGAACCAAAACTTCCCATTGACCCCCAAAGTTCTCGCACTAGCTTTATTCTAGCTAAACTACGAGCTGGCAAGTCTATATTGAAGTTTGATCACAATCGGGTTAAAACAGAAAATACCGACTATTTTGCCCTAAAACGGAAAATTCGCAAAACGATTTCTAAAACGTTACAATCTTCCCCCCTTAAAGAAATTCGGTACATGAATTTAAAATTCTCACTAAGCGTACCTTCAAAGAGATGAGTACAAAACTCCCAAATCTCGCTGGCAGCCTCCCAAGTTATCACCTCACCATATGTCTACGCCAAATAACCCTCACAGATGGCAAGACTCTTGACCGAAGTTCCTCCACCTTCCGATCCACTATAACCATCGGCTGCCAGTGAACGATAGATCGCATCCAAGCTAAATGGTCTGATGCTGAATCATATGAAAAAGGTCATGAAGGTAATTGCGAAGTATCGACACAAGAAATACGGGTGAATACTCAAAAATCTGGACGGAAGTGCCAAATTATAGGCGACGGGACTAACTCGCTTCAAGGATCTCAAAAGGACCTAAAATTTTGGGGCTAAGCTTCCCAAAACTCAACACGTCATTCATCGGAAAAACCCGTAGGCATACATGATCTCCCACTGCGAACTCAAGTCTGCGACCACCACGGTCAGCATAAAACCTTTGTCTCCACCGGGCTTCTCTCATCCTGACCTGAACCAACTGGATCATCTCCGATGTCTCTAGACAAGCTGGGGTACAAAAATCTTACTCTCGCAGAGTCAGAAAAATAGAATGGCGATCGACATGACCTAACAAACAAAACCTAAAGGTTGCCAATTGGAGTGTCTCTAGATAACTGCTATCGAAGGAGAATCCTAACAATGGCAAGTGACGATCCCAACTGCCGACCATAAAGTTCGCACACAACAAGCATATTCTCCAGAATCAGTATAGTCCGTTCTGTCCAACCACCAGCCAACGGATGGAAACCGGAGCTAAAGCTCAACCAATACCCAAGGATTCCTGAAGCTTCTGTCCAAGATGGCAAGCGTACAGGGTGCCTCTACTGGATACAACGCATGATGAAACTCCGTGCAAACGCACAACTTAATAAAGAACAACTGAGCAAACTGAGCATAACCGGACAACAAACACCCAAATGGAGTCACACCCTGACTAAACCTGGGTAGACGCCACAATGAATATCCATGGAGATCAGCTCCCATTCCCACTCTGCAACGATTAAAGGTTGCAACTCTCCAGCCGGTCTCAGATGTTCAACCTTACCTCACAACAAGTCAAACACCTTTAAATGAAATCCGAAACTTCACTCTCCATCCATGTCCACCCGTAACTATCTCACAAGTCACGCTACAAATTGGTGGAACTTGAATGAACACCGAAAGTTGACGGATGTGCTTGCTCTAGGATTTCGCGTCTCTACCCAGCAGTATGTAACATTTCAAAATAATAAAATATTATTTTTCGGAATTTTTAGGATTTAATATTATTTTATTGAATATTTTAATATTTCGGGATAATTAAATAACGATAAATGGGAAAAATTATGCAAAATTCTAAAATGGGGTATTTATTGGAATTATGCCATTTTTAAGTTTTTGTAATCATTTAATTGCTAATTTAGTGCTAATCGCGATTAAAAAATCGCTAATCGGGTTTTAGGATTTTTTGTGCAAAACATGCACATATCTCTTCTCTACACTTGTGCATTTCTACCATGGTTTTTCTTTTGGGTTTACTATTCAAGTGAGAAGGGATTTAGTGAAGAAAAGAAAAGGTAAAGTACGATGATTAGGAGAGAGGTGGGTATGGGGTTTACTTTTTGACTTGTAGAACCATTCCCCATCATTTTTCCCCTTCTCATTCTCTCTCCTCTCCCTCCCATTGCTGCTGCTGCTGCCATCCCTCTCTCTCCCTCTTCATAATAACCCAAGATCCACCATGAAATCCACCATAAAACCCTATTCCCATTTCACAAAATATGTTCCTGAGCTCACTAGCTACACATTGGACCTAAAAGGAATGGATTTGGAGGACTTTGTGCAACTCAAGAATTTTCTTGAGTTCCCAAAGGAGTTAATTTCTGCACACCTAGTTTAGTATTTCAATTCTTATTGCATCCATTCTAGTTTCATGTCGATATGGTGTAGTTTGATGGACTTTTGAAACTTCAAGTTAGGGTTTAGGTTAGATCTGAAATCAAAGATGAAATTGAGGATTGTGGTGACCTTAGAACCCCTGGTGGAATGTTATTTTAAACCCAAACCTGAACTAGAAACCAGAATACTGATTTATGGAATCGATATCGGGGAAAACTGTAAATCTGGGAATGTATTTTGTAATCTGCTATCATCCGAGACATCCTATAATAAAATTGGTTGGACGGCGAGATGTGCAGGCACCCTAGAACCACCACACCAAACCCTAGCCCCCAACACCTTGTTCAGGCCATAGATTAATCCCATCTGGCCGCAAATTGCGGCCAAATCAGGGGGTTTGGCCTCGTTTTTAGTGCAGGGCCCTATTTCCAGTAGTCTTGACCGATGGCATGTGCAATTTTGTCTGATTCCATCTAGGGTAAAATCTGGGTTAGTTTTCATGGGTTGGCGCATGATTTACGACTTGTTTTAGCATGGATTTTGGTGTTTGTTGATTCGTTTATGTCGAGTGGCGTTTCGACGTCAACGACAAGTGGCTATTGATCATGTTTGCATGCGAGGCGATAGGTTTTTACCTATGCGAGTAGCGTGTGCTGTTTTGGTTTTCCGATGTGATTTTCATGTGCTTTAGCGTTTGTGATATACTTGTAGGTACCCTACGTGATATTGAGGCGAAGAAGATGAAGATGGCGACATCGGCATCGGCACACAAGAAGCGAGGTGGGTAGATTTATATCTACGGGGAGAAGTCGGGTGGATGGCGTATAGCACCCCCGCAGTCCGTGGTGATGTATAGGAATACGTATACATACATATATTTACTATATGTTCTTTGAGATTATTGATGATAGAATGGATTGATTTAGTGTAGTGCGAAACCCTAGAGTAGGGGTTGCACCCATACACACACGCACGCACGCACTTGCATACATACTTTCTTTCGCATGTGTATATGGGAATATATATATTTGTATGTGTTCACATGGGTATGGGACTATGTGTACATATGCTGAATTATGAGGATAGTACTTGGGATGTGAGTTGAGTCGATGAGATTCGATTTGAGGCCGTGAGATCGGCGATATTACAGGATTCGTATGGGAGATACGACGGAATGCTTTAGCGGGCTTTGGGATGTCTATTTACACACACATTTATATAGAGGGTATCGATTGTACTAGACTTAGATCTGTACCCTAGATTATGTGATATGATGGTAGTGATACCTGATATGTGATGAGATAATGTGATATTGACCCGTACCCAGCTATTGGGATGCCATACGACGATTTACCGTACGAGCCTATATTGATGATAGATCCGCGCTCATGACTCGAGGATGTTATATCGTTTGTGATACTATTGAGGCGGGATTACTGACTATTATATTTATATATATATCGACTCAGATGTAGGTGGTTTCATACCCCTCCTGTTTAGATTACTTAGTAAACATTAGACTAGATCCGAGTCATACCTATTTCAAAACTAACGAATCGTGGATATTTTAAAGATAGGCAAAAGGGATTCGACGGGTATTTTCAAACGAAGCATCTTTTCTTAAAACACGTAGCCCTTATTTTATTAAAAAACCCGATTCGTCTTATTTCAAATGGCAAGGCTGCATGATATATTTATTGAGGTAGATTCTTTACTGTTGCGTTGATTATTCGATTCCGCATATTCATGCTATTTGCATTGCATTGCTTGTGTTTATTGATATATTACAGTCATGCTGCTAGGACACCAGCACCATTATTGATGATGCGTATGTTCCACGTACACTTGTTTGTTGGCTCACACACTTCATCATCGATAATTGTCATGTCACTACACTGTAGTACTGTTGCATTCAGTATATGATTTTTGCATGACATAATGATATGCTTACATTTCTTTTACATGTCGCATACATCATGCTTTCTTATTATACGCATTGAGATATGTTGTTTCTATGATATTTCTGGATTTGGGAACCGTGGGTATTTCAAAAGAGAATATGTAATTGTTTTAAAAAACCTGGTTACCCTTAATATGATATTTTAGTGCGTCCACCATGTGTTTTCTCAGTGCTGAGAGCGACATGTGAAACCCGATTCGAGGAGTGGACGAGGCCGATTGCGGGTACATGGTGGGCCCGGTATGGTTCCCCTCGGCAGGATGATCGATGGACTTTGCCGATTGAGCCTGGAGGTAGGTGAGTACCTACCGGTGATTGGTTGGACCTGACGGTTATTCGGAGGATACCAACCAGAGTCGATAGATGGATATGGACGTACAGCTGGGGCCGAGGGCCGATTCCGTAGACGGAGCCCATGGGTTGATCCGGACTGATGGAGCCGGATATATGAGGATTTACGTGCCGATGCTGGGCACAGCTTTCATGATGTTTTCGAGTGTCGATGCTGGGCACCCCGGTTCCATTATTTTGACGTATCGTGAGGGACACAGATGGGTTATATCCTCATATTTTCCATGCATATGCTTTATGAGATGTGCAGGCACTCTAGAACCACCACACTAAACCCTAGCCCCTAACTCCTTGTTCAGGCCGCAAATAAATCCCATCTCGCCGTAAATTGCGGCCAGATCAGGGGGGTTTGGCCTCGTTTTTAGTGCATGGCCCTATTTCCAGTAGTCTTGACCGATGGCATGTGCAATTTTGTCTGATTCCATCTAGGGTAAAATCTGGGTTAGTTTTCATGGGTTGGCGCATGATTTACGACTTGTTTTAGCATGGATTTTGGTGTTTGTTGATTCGTTTCTGTCGGGTGGCGTTTGGACGTCAACGACAAGTGGCTATTGATCGTGTTTGCATGCGAGGCGCTAGGTTTTTACCTATGCGAGTAGCGTATGCTGTTTTGGTTTTCCGATGTGATTTTCATGTGATTTAGCGTTTGTGATATACTTGTAGGTACCCTACGTGATGTTGAGGCGAAGAAGATGAAGATGGCGACATCAGCATCGGCACATGAGAAGCAAGGTGAGTAGATTTATATCTACGGGGAGAAGTCGGGTGGATGGCGTATAGCACCCCCGCAGTCCGTGGTGATGTATACGAATACGTATACATACATATATTTACTATATGTTCTTTAAGATTATTGATGATATGGATTGATTTAGTGTAGTGCGAAACCCTAGAGTAGGGGTTGCACCCATACACACACGCACGCACGCACTTGCATACATACTTTCTTTCGCATGTGTATATGGAAATATATATATTTGTATGTGTTCACATAGGTATGGGACTATCTGTACATATACTGGATTATGAGGATAGTACTTGGGATGTGAGTTGAGTCGATGAGATTCGATTTGAGGCCGTGAGATCGGCGATATGACAGGATTCGTATGGGAGATACGACGGAATGCTTTGGCGGGCTTTGGGACGTGTGTTTACACACACATTTATATAGAGGGTATCGATTGTACTAGACTTAGATCTGTACCCTAGATTATGTTATATGATGGTAGCGATACCTGCTATGTGATGAGATAATGTGATATTGACCCGTACCCAGCTATTGGGATGCCGTACGATGATTTACCGTACGAGCCTATATTGATGATAGATCCACGCTCATGACTCGAGGATGTTATATCGTTTGTGATACTATTGAGGCGGGATTACTGATTATTATATTTATATATATATCGACTCAGATGTAGGTGGTTTCATACCCCTCCTGTTTAGATTACTTTGTAGACATTAGACTAGACCCGAGTCATACCTATTTCAAAACTAACGAATCGTGGATATTTTAAAGATAGGCAGAAGGGATTCTGCGGGTATTTTCAGACGAAGCATCTTTTCTTAAAACACCGTAGCCCATATTTTATTAAAAACCCCGATTCGTCTTATTTCAAATGGCAAGGCTGCATGATATATTTATTGAGGTAGATTCTTTACTGTTGCGTTGATTATTCGATTCCGCATATTCATGCTATTTGTATTGCATTGCTTGTGTTTTTTGATATATTACAGTCATGCTGCTAGGACACCAGCACTATTATCGATGATGCGTATGTTCCACGTACACTTGTTTGCCGGCTCACACACTTCATCATCGATAATTGCCATGTCACTACACTGTAGTACTGTTGCATTCAGTATATGATTCTTTCATGACATAATGATATGCTTACATTTCTTTTACATGTCATATACATCATGCTTTCTGATTATACGCATTGAGATATGTTGTTTCCATGATATTTATGGATTTGGGAACCGTGGGTATTTCAAAAGAGAATATGTAATTGTTTTTAAAAACCCGGTTACCCTTGATATGATAATTCAGTGCGTCCATCATGTGTTTTCTCGGTGATGAGAGCGACATGTGAAACCCGATTCGAGGAGTGGACGAGGCCGATTGCGGGTATATGGTGGGCCCGGTATGGTTCCCCTCGACAAGATGATCGATGGACTTTGCCGATTGAGCCTGGAGTTAGGCGAGTACCTACCGGTGATTGGTTGGACCTGGCGGTTATCCGGAGGATACTGACCAGAGTCGATAGATGGATATCGGCATACTGCTGGGGCCGAGGGCCAATTCCGCAGACGGAGCCCGTGGGCGGATCCGGACTGATGGAGCCCGATATATGAGGATTTACATGCCGATGCTGGGCACAACTTTCATGATGTTTTCGAGTGTCGATGCTGGGCACCCCGGTTCCATTATTTTGACGTGTCGCGAGGGACACAGATGGGTTATATCCTCATATTTTCCATGCATATGCTTTATGATGCTCACCGGACGGGGATTTTAAACAGATTTCCTGGCTTGCCCGTCTCAGTTTTACCGGACTTCGATCTTCTAATGGCAACCCCTTTCTGTTTCTTAGGGCTTTGATGCCTTCCGAGTTTTACATGTATGATGCTTACTGTCATTGGGTGACGAGTGGATAGGATCCACGTAGATGCAGATTGATTATATTGATCATACATCATATTTATGATATGCTATTACCTGAGGCACTGGCACGAGCACTTGGCACTACACTCATGTATAGAGATTACATTGCCACTTTAGCATGATTCAGACTTATTCATATTGAGATTTATTTATATCTGATAATATTGACCTAGGATGGGTCATACATTCGATCTCTACTTGTAGATATTTTTTATTCACGAGTTGGCAACTCACCCCCGTTGTGCCACAGTTCTTGCAGGTTGTTTCCGTACAGATTCCATAGCGGGATTTTTGGCACACTGCTTCCATTTGGGTGACTTGCTTGGGTAGGTGGGTTCTTTTGTATCAAGACCACCATTGTTGATGTATTATTCATTGTATCTAGAAATTCCATCAACCAAAACTTGTATATTGTTTCAGACTTAGAAAAGCAGTGATGTATTATTTCGACCTTAGAGTCGCGCTTGTAGTATTACGGTTTTTTGGCTGTTTAAATTCCTTCTTGGGTTTTGATCCTTGCCCTTTGGCGTTGTATATTATTATTGCTTGTGTGGTTGTGACCGTCGATTGACGAAGAGCTAGCTCCCGCTTGGGGATGCCTTTTATCATTTCATATATATTATTCTTGTCGTACCCCGTTCGGGGCCAGTTTTTTTAAAGGAAACTCTGCCGAAATTTTCAGAAAAGACTACACATTTTTAAAATGCATTTCCGGCTTAGTTATTTGAAAACTTTGATTTCAAATATGCTTTCTTTACTTATTAAAAACCATTTCCTTTATTTACTCCTTAAATGGTTTTAGATTTCTGGGCTTTTGGCTTACTTGGATCAGATGGAGTTCTATAGGCTTCATAGGATTCAAGGGCCAGTCACATGCTATTTCGGGTCGTGACACAGTAGTAGGTACACACAAACGCGTCCCTAAATGTAGCACATCTGGTCACAAATCAAGGACTCCGAATCTTTACCCAGCCGAGTATGCTCAAGAATCTCTGACGAACGAGCATCGACGGGTTGTGCCTCGCGAAAATGATTACGGAAAAGTGGACGGGGGCGGACATGAGCAAGCTATCCCCTCAGTAGAGGCGAACTTAAGCTGTACTCAACGATCGCACAAGAACTGTAAATTTGCAGAAAACTGTCTCAATAATCAAAACCCGCTGCAGGAAGATGTACATTAAGCTCTGGTGGTCTGTGAAAATCTGACACGACTCTCCGAACAAGTAGTGTCCTCAGATCTTCAACGCACGACCACCGCGGCCATCTCCAGATCATGAATGGGATATCCTGCTCGTTCTTCCTCCAACTGTAGGGAAGTAAAAGCGATAACTCTATAATGCCACATCAGCGCAAAATCGAGCCCCACTCGCAAAACATCAAAGTTAAACAACAAATTCGCCCAAACCAGAAAGCAAAGAAAGAACTGGTGCAGTTGTCAACCGAATCTCCAATTGTTGAAAACTCCGCACACATGCCTCAGTCCAAAGAAAAGAACCTCCTTTCCGGTTAGTTCAGTCAACGGTGTAGCGATACACAAGCAATCCTGCATGAAACGGCGGTAAAAACCTGCTAAGCCCAAAGATCTGCGGACCTCCGTCCCATACACAATTCTGGGCTGAAGCTGTACGGCCTCGATCTTCCTCGGGACCATACGAAAACCGTCTCCTGTAACTTCAAGACCTAGGAGTCAACAAAATCAAGCCTGAAGGAACACTCCGAGAATTTAGCAAACCGCTGGGGCTCTCCCAATGTCTGCAAAACAAATCCCCAAGTGCTACTCACATTCTTCACGACTCTTGGAATAGACCAGAATGTCATCAATGTCACACAAATAAACTGGTTGAGGAACGGCCTGAAGAAATCTGGTTCATCACATCCATGAATGCTGCTAGGGCATTGGTAAGTCCAACGACACCACCAAATCTCATACTGCCCGTAGCGTACACAAAGCAGTCTTCGGAATGTCCTCACTCCGAACCCACAACAAATGATGACCTGATCCCAAAACAAACTTAGAAAAGCATGTCTCGCACCCTGGAGCTGATCGAATAAATCGTCAAGGCGAGGTAAAGGATACCTATCCACACTGTAACTCGGCTTAATTGACGACAAATCGATACACAACCTCAAACTGCCATCCTTCTCTTGACGAACAGAATAGGAGCTCCCCAAACCGAAACACATGGACTAACAAGTCCCTCAACAAACGACTCTGCAGCTGATCCTTAAGCTCCCTATGCTCTGCCGGCTCATCTGGAACAACGTCGGAAAACTCTCGCACGAAAGGAACCCGGTACAACAACTCACTGTGGCGCCAGTAACAGGAATGAAAGCCAAGAATCCTCGACATCCTCTCCTCGAAAGCCGACTAGCAAAAAAAGGCTGAATTCAAGCTGTGAGAGGCGGCACCACTGTCCCCTTGCACAACAAGAACTGACTCGCTGGGAAAACAAAACCTGACTATTTTCTCGCGGCAGTCCACAGACGCATAGCACGTAGGTAACCAGTCCGTGCCCAGGAGAGCGTCAAATCCAACATCTCTAGACGGATCGCAACGACAGACGAATCTCTATCTCTTATCCGATTGGATCACGACCGAAACACGTGTCGCGCAACTAAAGAATCGCTCACAGAAGTTAACAAAACAAATGGCTGATCTAGCTAACACGACTCTCCTCGTCCCAAGCCTCTTCTACTCCCGCGACGTGCCCGAAATCTTTCTTGGCGACTAAGCCTCTGTCTTTGGGCTGGTACACCTGCACGAGTCCTCAACTGTTCCGGAACTCCAAAAGTCTCGGAAAGACGTGCCTCGTCAACTATGGCTGCATCCACTAGTGCTGTGTATGTGACAAAATGCTGTGTGCTGATCGCAAGGAACAACTGGGTAACAAGGGTGAGAACCTCCTGTCGCTGCGCTCTGCTGGCCTCAACTAAAGACCTCATCGTTTGCCGCAAGTCCCGCATCTCATCCTCAAGCCTAGCGATACGATCTTTCAAAGGCGGATCCATCTGCTCCTGTGCAACATGTTAGTTATATGTATGCCCTAGAGACCATTACTATATATAAGATGTATATTGTAGTGGATGCTTGGACATATATAGGGAGGACTTTCTTGCTCGACATGATAGTATGCTATCTGGTTGATCTTTGCCTTAACGTGTACACTGATTGTCTCTCTGTTACATGTTGGTAAAGCCCTTAGGATGTGTACTTGACTACCTGGACTATGATGCGGATCATACTAGTGGGGACATGGTAGTCCATAAGTACATCCTTCAAGGTCCCTAGTCATGGGTGTATCGAGACGGGGTATCGATATACCAGTGTAGACTAGCGTATACCTTCTCGACCCATACAGATGGGTGATGGATGATCCCATATCAATTGGTGTTTGACATCAGAGATGATATACGGGTGCTTAGTGGAGACTGGTTACACTGGACGGACTCGCCGAGAACTCCCAGATGGTATTATACCTTACGTCAGATGGCAGTTCTCTGGTGACACTGGTACAGAGTAGTCTGTTGACCCGAGATCGTCATAGAGTCTTGTGTGATTCCCACTATGCTTTGATTTCCACCTTACCACGTCCAAGAGGGCGTGCAAAATGGTGGTTTTTGGGTACAGTCCCGAATCACATGGAGGCAATGAGCGATAGGAGGGGATTCGTCTCTCCCGGTATAGGGAGTTGATGTTGCGCTGTGTTCGATTGGCTATAACCGAAAATCCCTGGCCAGGGTTGCTGAGATTTACTGGTAAGTGTTACCTGTAGTTTCTCGAACTGTTATAGACCTCATATCGACACGACTTATCGAGCTATTGGGGTCTGACGTTTACCACCCCTAGGCGAGATATGCGACATATCAGACGACGAGACCGGACTGTACGGTAAGTGTTACAGGTTGGATTCACAGGAGTATGAGCGGGCTTGCTCGTCGATCTTCTGATCGCTCAATACCCGGGTGGCCGTTACGTTTAGCAGACAACTTGCGGCTTGTGGGTGTTTGATATGATCATCACCTGCTGCCGGCGTATTGCCGAGTCTTTAGAGTCCTACACAGAGGTTTCCTGGCTTAAGCGAAACGAAATAGGAGCGCATATGAGATATGTGCGGGACTGAGAATAATGCGTGTATGTGATACCGTATTCTATTCTCGCGATGAATGTATCGATTGGTTGTACGCGATATAACCTAGTTATCGAATCAAGGATTGATTTGATAAGCCAATAAATTGAATATTAGTCGGTCATATGCGATATGACCGGATCGTTAAATCTAGTGTTGATTTAATGATTTAATGCATAATTATATATTTGATATATTACTTTGCATTAACTAGTATTGGTTCACTTTAAATGGATTTTCTCACTTGAAGTTCACAAGTTGTATATGTGATATACTTTTGTGCACTCTTTTGTATCATGTTTGATGATACATGCTAACTTGGGTTTGTGTAAAGGATTAAACCATGGTTATATAATGGTTAGGGTTTTCATTTTCTTATCTATTTATTTATTTATTTATTTTGGCAAAAGGTAAAGAGAAAATGGTGGCTTTCTTTGTTTGTTGTTGAAGCTTCATGAAGCTTTGACCAAGTGACAATTTTGTCTTCATTTCCTTTAACCTAACCATTCACCAAAACCATAGTTAACTCTCTACACATAACCATGGTTAGTATATGATAAGTATTCATATTATTTTCTTTTAAAAAAAAGACTTATCATATTATCTTCTTCTTCTTCTCTTTCTTCAACATGAAGAAAGCTTGCCTCCATCAATGGCAACTTGAGAAAAAGAGTGAGAAATCCAATTCTAAAGTGAACCCACTTCCTATTTCTTCATTCTCTACCTCTTGCCAAGTAGTATAGGGTGTTTTCTTCACAAGTTTCATGACTTGTTGAAGTGGGAGCTTGATCTTGTGATGCCTCGACGTAGATCATCTTCGGCATCGAAGTCGACGACCTAGCCCGCCTATTTCTCCGATGAAACCGATGCTAGAGTCTGGAATCCGATATGGACAGCGGAGGGACATCATCACGAAGCCTAGGAGGTGGAGGACTGGATCTACAAAAGTTGTAGCATCTTTCTTTTAGTTAAGTTGTTAACTAGTTTCACTTTTCGCCTAAACTCTAGTCAACGAATCCGTATTAGGGTTTCTCGGCACATGAAAAATTTGAAATTGGCATGGTTGATGCCTTGTGAGACCTCATTAGTGTGCCTAGGAACCCTACAGTGGTATCAGAGCCTAGCTAGAGCCTTAGGCGAAGTGTAGACGACGTTTGAAATCCAAACGAACATCGAAACCCTAATCCAAAATGCTCTCGGGAATTTTTTTAAAAACTGGGATTTTTCCAAATTAAATTATGCGGAAAAATCAGCAGGGTTTTATAAGGGTTACTGTGAAAAACGACCGTCTAATTCTACTAAACCGCCGCGGAACAGCTGCAAGAGCCTGGCTCAGGCGGCGGTTCCGCGGCCATATAGTCCCATTATTCAATTATTTTTGCACAGTAACTTCTTTATTTAAGTGCTGGTTTTCCTGGGAATTTTTAATATGAACTCAAGAGTTGAGTTTTCTGGGTTGTATTGGGAGTTCGTATATTCGATCGGATTATCAAAATTTGTCTATGTGTTTTTCCGGGTAATTTTAGAATATGTTAAAAAGTTCGACCGGATATAAATACCCACCTTTTCCCCTGTCGGGAAATTTCCAAGTGTTGGATCTTTCCGTAGTTTAACGACGTTCTAAGTAGTGCAAGTAACGCGATGGTCCCTCTAGAAGACAACAAACCTTAACTCGATTATGTGACCGTCTTGAACTGCCTTTGAACCTTCGAGTTTGGGGCAGTACGGCATGCCACATGTGAGGCGTTGGCTTGACCCTTCTACGGCTGGACCGTTGGTACTGAGGCATGAACTGGATGTTTTTAAACTTGTTTCATGTGTTGATCTGTTTCGGAAAAACTTGGGTGTTTGATTGGGAAAGTTTTGTAGGGTTCCTAGGCACCCTAATGAGTTCTCACAAGGCATCGATCATGCCAAATTAAAATTTTAACGGTGCCGAGAGACCCGACTACGGATCGTTTGCTAGAAAACTAGGCGAAAAAGCTAACTAGTTAACACTTAACTACAAGATACGGAAATACAACCTTTGTAGATCCGGTGCTCCACCTCCATAGCTCCGCAACGAGGTCCTCTCCGCTGTCCAAATCAAATCCGGGCTCAAGCGTCGGCTTCTTCGGAGAATGGGCAAGCTAGGTCGTCGATGTCCATGCCGAAGATGATCTACGTCGAGGCATCGCTAAATCAAGCTCCACCTTCACCAAGCCCTAAAACTTGTGAAGGAAACACACTCTACTACTTGGCAAGAGGTAGAGGATGAAGAAATAGGAAGTGGGTAGACTTTAGAATTGGATTTCTCACTTGTTTGCTCAATTCACCATTGATGAAGAAAGCTTTTTCTTCTTGAGTTCAAGGAAGAAGAAGAAGAAATGTTATGATAAGAATAATTAAATAGAAAATAAAATCAATCCTTATCATAAGCAAACCATGGTCAAGTGTAGAGATTAAACTAGGGTTAAATCAAATGGTTAGGGTTAAGCATGAGATAAGAATGGTGGACAAAGTCAAAGCTTCATGAATCTTCAAATACAAACAAAGAAAGCCACCATTCTTCTCATTTCTTTTTCCAAAAAGAAAATAAATAAATAAATGAATAAATAGATATGAAAAACAAAACCCTAACCATTTAAATAACCATGGTTTAATCTTTACACAAACTCAAGTAAACATGTATCATCAAACATGATACAATCAAGTGCATAAAAGTATATCACATATACAACATGTGAACTTCAAGTGAGAAAATCCATTTAAAGTGAACCAATACTAGTTAATGCAAAGTAATATATCAAATATATAATTATACATTAAATCATTAAATCAACACTTGATTTAACGATCCGGTCATATCGCATATAACCGACTAGTATCCTATGTATCGGCTTATCGAATCAACCTTTGATTCGATAACTAGGGTATATCGCATATAACCTAATCGATACATTCATCGCGAGAATGGAATACGGTATCACATACACGCATTATTCTCGGTCCGGCACATATCTCATATGTGCTCCTATTTCGTTTCGCTTGAGCCAGGAAACCTCTGTGTAGGACTCTAAAGACTCGTCAATACGCCGGCAGCAGGTGATGATCATATCAAACACCCACAAGCCGCAAGCGGTCTGCTAAACGTAACGGCCACCCGGGTATTGAGCGATCTGAAGATCGACGAGCAAGCCCGCTCACACTCCAGTGAATCCGACCAGTAACACTACCGTACAGTCCGGTCTGATCGTCTGATATGTCGCATATCTCACCTAAGGGTGGTAAACGTCAGACCCCAATAGCTCGAAAAGTCGTGTCGATATGAGGTCTATAACTGTTCGAGAAACTACTGGTAACACTTACCAGTAAATCTCAGCAACCCTGGCCAGGGATTTCCTGTTATAGCCAATCGAACACAGCGCAACATCAACTCCCTATACCGGGAGAGACGAATCCCCTCCTATCGCTCATTGCCTCCATGTGACTTGGGACTGTACCCAAAAACCACCGTTTTGCACGCCCTCTTGGATGTGGTAAGATGGAAATCAAAGCACAGTGGGAACCACATAAGACTCTATGACGATCTCGGGTCAACAGACTACTCTGTACCAGTGTCACCAGAGAACTGCCATCTGACGTGAGGTATAATACCATCTGGGAGTTCTCGGCGAGTCCGTCCAGTGTACCCAGTCTCTACTGAGCACCCGTATATCATCTCTGATGTCAAACACCAATGGATATGGGATCATCCATCGCCCATCTTAATGGGTCGAGAAGGTATACGCTAGTCTACTCTGGTATATCGATGCCCCATCTCGATACACCCTCGACTAGGGACTTTGAAGGATGTACTTATGGACTACCATGTCCCCACTAGTATGATCCGCATCATAGTCCAGGTAGTCAAGTACAGATCCTAAGGGCTTTACCAACATGTAACAGGGAGACAATCAGTGTACACGTTAAGGTAAAGAGCAACCAGATAGCATACTATCATGTCGAGCAAGAAAGTCCTCCCTATATATGTCCCAGCATCCACTACAATATACATCCTATGTACAGTAATGGCCTCTAGGGCATACATATAACTAACAATCTCCCACTTGCACTAGGGACATCTGATAGCAGTGGTTGTAGTATCTCATACTCAACTATCCCATAAAAGTCTCTCTCTAGGAACAGGCTTTTGTGAGTGGATCCGCTGTGTTGTCCTCTAAGTCTACTCTCCAAAACTCGATCTCCCTGGAGATCAACTATCTCCATGATCAAGTGATACTGCCTTAGAATATGTCTGGATCACTGATGGGACCGGCGTTCCTTGGCATAAGCCACAACTCCATTGTCACACAATGGGAGGAACAAAGTTCATCTTATGAACTTTTATACACCCAGACTGCCTCTTTGGTAGCATCTTAAGTAGCGATGTATCCAGCCTTTATCGTCTAGTATGTCACAGTATCCAGCTTGGAACTCTTCCAACATACCGTCCCTTTACTGAGGATTAAGACAATGCCTGTGACTGACACTCAGTCGTCTTTATCACCCTGGAACCCTTCCAGCGATTCTCCCCAGGATCGATTGATACCATCTCACTACAACTAGTGAGAATCCTAACATCCATTTAAATCTATCTCATAGATCCAAAACTCAGGATTTAGGAGGTATCATTTTGATCCTATATGGAGAATCATAGTGATAAGCGGAGATTGCTCGAGCGTAGCAAAGGAAACTCCTTCCCTATCAAGAGTATGTCATCCACGTACTCTACGAGGATCGTCACCATACTCCCTACTACCCTTTTTGTTTATACAAGGTTCATCTACCATATTGATGATGTCAACTTCTTTGACTAATCCATCAAAACAGATGTTCCAACTCCGCGATGCCTGCTTTATCCTATAAAGCATCTTGCACACGTTTCCGCTGCTCCCACTGTCTACGAAGCCCTCTGGCTGTGTACTTATAGACACTCTCTTCTAAACATCATTTAGAAAAGCAGTCAAGACACCCAACCACCAGATATCGCAGTCATGGTATGCAGCCGTGACAAGTAGGATCTGGATGGACTTAAGCATAGCTACTTGAAAAGGTTTCATCATTATCCGTACCTGGTCAATGATGCAAACTTTTAACAAGTCTAGCTTTGAAAGTCTCAACTTTTCCATGTACACCAAGTAATCTTCTCAAGATATACTTGCTCCTGATGGGGATTTAACCCTTCAGATATAGCAGCTAAAGTCCATACTTTGCTGGTGTATAAGGATTCCATCTCAGATCACTAAGCATCCAGCCATTCTCACAGAGTCTTACTCCTGATGGCCAGCTCGAAGCTAGTTGGGTCATCATCTCATGATGCAATCCTCGCTCCCACTGTCATAGAGAAACCGAAGTAACTCTCAGGTGGGTGAGGAACCCTAGTAGATCGGCGGAGAGGCTGAGGTTCGTTGGTAACTATTGAATCATTTGGTTTTATCAAATCATCTGCTGTATTTTGTATAGCTGGAACCTTTCCAGTTCTACATTACAGACCTTGCCTCGAGCTTGTCCGGATTTTGCTTTTAGACATAGCCCGAACAACCCCAAATCTTAACTAACTTAAGATATGGGTTCTTCCCTTTCCATATCACATATGCAGCGGTAGGCAACTGATTTGATTTGAACCCTATTCAATAGATATGCAGCTTCTCAAGTGCATAGCTCCCCAAAAGGAAATAGGTAACTCAGCAGTACTCATCATAGAGCATACCTTATCATATAGGGTGTGATTGCTCCACCCCGATATACCATCGTGCTATGGTGTATACAGAGGAGTAATGCTGAGAGAGAATCTCATTCTCCTTTAGAATAGTCTAGGAATTCCATGCACTAGTATTCTCCTCCCTGATCTCATCATAGGACATAATACTTATACCCGTATTTTGGTTCTCTACTTCTAGCTTATATTCTGTGAATATCTCAAAAGGTTCAGACTTGTGTTTCAACAGGAACATTTGTCTGAATCTTGAGAGATTATCAGAGAATGTAATGAAGTACTAAGAACCGGTCTTGGCATGTGTAGACAGGGGACCTACATACATCAACATGTATCATCCCAAGAGCTCACTAACTCTTTCTCTGTTTCCAGTAAACGGAGCTGTGGTCATCTTATCTTTGTGACATGACTGGCGAGCTTCACAAGATGTAAATTCAAACTGATTTAAATATGCATCTAAATGTAACTCAGCCAGTCGGGTCGCATTGATATGACCTAGTCTACAATACCTCAAGAAGGATTCGTTCATTTCTGAACTCTTCCTCTTGTGTGTGTTCTGTATACGAAGAACTGTAGTTTGATTTAGAACATTAATGCTTTTAGATAACGTGCCTGAACCGATCAACTTTTGATATAGGAAATGTTCAAAACATTATCCAACAATACAAAATTTTACCGTTTCTTTACTAATAAAGAGGCAGATATGATTTTGTATATCAGGTTCGGTATCTAATAACATTCGTTCAGAATCAATGTATTGTAATACAGGGTGACAGTGACCAACAGACTTGGCTGCAACTCTTGCCCCGTTTTCTGCCTCATGAAACTTATCACCCGTTCTCAGTTCTCTACCTCTCTGTAGCCCTATGTAACAGATTACATATCTGGGATCCTGATCTGGTATCACATACCCAGGACGTAAAGGATACTGAGAAACAGTTCTCTGTATAATGAACACACCCGAAGATGATGCATCAGCATGCACTCTCTTCGTTTGGGCGGCACGGGAAATCTGGTATTCCCCAATTTCCTGCTCTGTCTTATAACAATTATAAGTTGGAGCGGGACCAACGTTCCCCAGCTCAGTATAACAAGCGGGTACGGTCAATAATCCGTATTATTATCTTGATTAAGGCGTGATATGGTCGCTACCTGGAGAGAGAGAAAAGAAAACACTCAGCGTGCGCTCTGTCAAGAATAGATTGGTTATTATTTTATCTAATCAGGATGGCTCCCACTGCTTTTTATCAAATCTTCCTTCAAACCCTAAAAGGAAAGACTAGCCGGGATTAATTACACACTACAAGTTCGCCAATCTTTCAGCCAGGCTAGTGTCGGTACTTTGAGGGAGGTCCCCCGTGCTTTCGCACGAACCTAATTACTGTAAACCTCGTTTTCCCAGAGGCATAACCCCGTTTACACCTTTCTAGACACCTACTTGATCGGCTAATTGTAATGTATAAAACTCTCCCAGGAGTAACTCTTACTCGCAGCGGGTATCGGGATCCAACTATCTCATAGAAGGTATGCAATCTCATAGCAAATTTCAACACTTGAAATTCCCGATAATATTTTGCCCCTAGCTCGCTATGACCTTGACGCATGCCAAACAACCCATAGTCTGCTAGTCAAGTTCAACCCGTACATTTCTTGATTGAATTAAACCCACCCGCACGACCCTTGACGCATGCCAAACAACGCCGTACGAATACCCTAATCCAATCGCATCATATGCTAGCAGATAAGCACTAGTTAGCTACCGTACACTACGCCTTGACGCATGCCAAACAACCGCAGCACGAATACTAACTAATACTTATCTGAAATGACGGAGGCTACGACAGGTTTTTCTGAAAACCTATTGCGTAATGAACTTGATATCGTTGTAGAATCAAATGATTTTAAAATGGAGTGTTTTTGAGGCTTTTCTAGTTTTGCTAAAGGAGTCAATCCCGGTGAAGGGATCGTCGGTCCTTTCCTCGTCGAATGAGGTGCGGGATATATCATATATATCACTGTGCAAAGCAAAAACACTTAAAAGCAATCAAAAGACAAACCGAGTGTGTAGCATCTGCCAGTTATTGCTAAAGGAGTCACTCCCGGTGAAGGGATCTCGGTCCTTTCCTCATCGAATAAGGTGCAGGATATATCACATATACCGCTGTGCAAAGCAAGAACTGTAGCTACCTGTTTTATTTTGAAATTCGATTCTACAACAACTTTAGGTTTCTTTTATTTCATTAATCTCATTAATGAAGTCCCATCATTTAAATACCTAAACATCACAGATAAATACGACGTACACTTATGCCATCCGCATTCGCCACGATGTCCCCTCGTGCACCGTTAGGTTAGGTAACTAACGACAGAGCGGGGCAGGGCTAGCGTGGGTGTAAAACATAAGTAACGTCTATATAATATATCATATATACTATATACTGTATCTATCACAGAACATCACATGATCACATCACAGATATCGCAGCAGAAGAATCATATGAAATATTGGATATACTAGGACGTCCGTGTTTTCAATACGAGCCAGTATAAAACACGGATTCCACGGTCGTGATGAATAGCCAAACCCACACCCCTAGACCCCTACGAGAGCGGCAAGCAACCCTACCAATTCTAGAGTTAGGAGACCCGGACTCGACTCCTCGAGTTGGTCTCCCACTGGACTCCAGAACCCGGTTACTTGTGCCCTCCTCCTTGGGTCTATCCTAGTGCGGAAAAGTAAATAATATACAAACGGTGACATCTTCCGCAACCTGGAAGTGCCCCAATAAAGAATATTACATACAAGTTTTTACATGAATGAAAATGAAAAACACTCATCTCACATAAAAACCCCCGGCTATTCAAACACGACGATCCAATATAACATATCCAGCAACACATAACATCACACGTCATCCAACTTTGTTTGCACAGTAATTCCTGATAAATTATGCTGAGTTTTCTGGGAATTTTTAAAATTTATTCAAGAGTTGAATTTTCTGCTGTGTATTTGGGGATTCGGTGTTTCGATCGGAGTATCAAATTTTGTCTGTGTGGCTTTCCGGATAAATTTTAGAATATGTTAAAAAGTTCGACCGGATATAAATACCCAATTTTTCCCCTGTCGGGAAATTTCCAAGTGTTGGATTTTTCCGAAGTTTAACGACGTTCTAAGTAGTGCAAGTAACACGATGGACCCTCTAGAAGACAACAAACCTTAACTCGATTATGTGACCGTCTTGAACTGCCCTTTGAACCTTCGGGTTTGGGGCAGTACGGCGTGCCACATGTGAGGCGTTGGCTTGACCCTTCTACGGCTGGACCGTTGGTACTGAGGCACGAACGGAATGTTGTTAGACTTGTTTCATGTGTTGATCTGTATCGGGAAAACTTGGGTGTTCAATTGTTCGATCGGAAAGTTTGACATTTTCTATTTATCTGGAATGGGATACAATAATTGGAATTCACAAGTAGTTATGTGATAACTAAATGAATGTTATAAACGTAGCAGTTTAGTCTCACTTGATCGGTTGCCACGGAATTTTGATGTGATCAAAAGTCCGTTGCAATCACGTAGTGTACGCGGATACTCGCCGGGTAAACTTAATAGACAGCCTCACTCCATAGCCCCGACCAAGTGACTGTAGGAGAACCCCGTCGCCGAAAGCATCCGTCCGGGTGCTCGCGGTAGCGGTGTTCCGCCTTGGTGCACTTCGTCGACGGTATCGGGGGTGCGGCCGCCTACTAAAGTTTGCGACGAGTATTCGATCAGACTGTCGGGAATCTTGTTGAATTGCCCGACTCGATATTGAAAAGTGTTTTCGATTTTGAGACTAAAATGCGGGGTTTATAATTGTTAGGCATGCGATGTCTAAGTAATTCATTTGGTCAGGCATGCGATGTCTGAGGTGATTGCGGATTCCAACTGTTGTAGTTTTACACTTTCTTTTCTGTGACCGTAAGTGTAATATGTGATATCGCCGGTTTCGTTGCTATATGTCAACGAACATATATAGGAAGGACTTTGTTGCTCGACATGATAGTACGCTATCTGGTTGCACTTTATCTTAACATGTATACTTTCTGTCTCTCTGATTACATGTTGATAAAGCCCTTAGGATATGTACTCGACTTCCAGGACTATGATGTAGATCATACTAGTGGGGCCTGGGTAGTCCATGAGTGCATCCTTGAAATGTTCCTAGTCGAGGGAATATCGAGACGGGGCATCGATATTCCAGAGTAGACTAGCGCATATCTTCTCGACCCATGAGATGGGCGATGGATGATCCCATATCCATTGGTGTTTGACATCGAAGATGGTATGCGGGTGCTCAGTGGAGACTGGGTACACTGAACGGACTTGCCGAGAACTCCCAGATGGTATTATACCTCACGTAAACCCCCCCGGCTATTCAAACACGACGATCCAATATAACATATCCAGCAACACATAACATCACATGTCATCAACGTAAGTTATATGATCGCTCTAACAACACATAACATCACCTCTAGTATGAAATTTGCAATGAGATTGCATACCTTCTATGTGATAGTTGGATCTCGATACCCACTGCGAGTAATTGTTACTCCTGGGAGAGTTTTGCACTTTACAATTAGCCGATCAAGTAGGTGTCTAGAAAGGTGTCCCGAAAGGTATCAACACATAACATCACATGTCATCTAAATATACATCCAATTCTTATCATAACATTTCTTCTTCTTCTTCCTTGAACTCAAGAAGAAAAAGCTTTCTTCATCAATGGTGAATTGAGCAAACAAGTGAGAAATCCAATTCTAAAGTCTACCCACTTCTTATTTCTTCATCCTCTACCTCGGTCCAGCCGTAGATGGGTCAAGCCAACGCCTCACATGTGGCACGCCGTACTGCCCCAAACCCGAAGGTTCAAAGGGTAGTTCAAGACGGTCACATAATCGAGTTAAGGTTTGTTGTCTTCTAGAGGGACCATCGTGTTACTTGCACTACTTAGAACGTGATTAAACTACAGAAATATCCAACACTTGGAAATTTCCCGACAGAGGAAAAATTGGGTATTTATATCCGGTCGAACTTTTTAACATATTCAAAAAGCTTTCTTCATCAATGGTGAATTGAGCAATGGTGAATTCAAAAAACTTAGAATTGGATTTCTTATCATAACATTTCTTCTTCTTCTTCCTTGAACTCAAGAAGAAAAAGCTTTCTTCATCAATGGTGAATTGAGCAAACAAGTGAGAAATCCAATTCTAAAGTCTACCCACTTCCTATTTCTTCATCCTCTACCTCTTGCCAAGTAGTAGAGTGTGTTTCCTTCACAAGTTTTAGGGCTTGGTGAAGGTGGAGCTTGATTTAGCGATGCCTCGACGTAGATCATCTTCGGCATGGACATCGACGACCTAGCTTGCCCATTCTCCGACGAAGCCGACGCTTGAGCCCGGATTTGATTTGGACAGCGGAGAGGACCTCGTTGCGGAGCTATGGAGGTGGAGCACCGGATCTACAAAGGTTGTATTTCCGTATCTTGTAGTTAAGTGTTAACTAGTTAGCTTTTTCGCCTAGTTTTCTAGCAAACGATCCGTAGTCGGGTCTCTCGGCACCGTTAAAATTTTAATTTGGTATGATCGATGCCTTGTGAGAACTCATTAGGGTGCTACTTGGCAAGAGGTAGAGGATGAAGAAATAGGAAGTGGGTAGACTTTAGAATTGGATTTCTCACTTGTTTGCTCAATTCACCATTGATGAAGAAAGCTTTTTCTTCTTGAGTTCAAGGAAGAAGAAGAAGAAATGTTTCTCAGTATCCTCTGAATCCTGCTCTGTCTTATAACAATTATAAGTTGGAGCGGGACCAACGTTCCCCAGCTCAGTATAACAAGCGGGTTCGGTCAATAAATCCATGAGGCACCCTAATGAGTTCTCACAAGGCATCGATCATGCCAAATTAAAATTTTAACGGTGCCGAGAGACCCGACTACGGATCGTTTGCTAGAAAACTAGGCGAAAAAGCTAACTAGTTAACACTTAACTACAAGATACGGAAATTCAACCTTTGTAAATCCGGTGCTCCACCTCCATAGCTCCGCAACGAGGTCCTCTCCGCTGTCCAAATCAAATCCGGGCTCAAGCGTCGGCTTCGTCGGAGAATGGGCAAGCTAGGTCGTCGATGTCCATGCCGAAGATGATCTACGTCGAGGCATCGCTAAATCAAGCTCCACCTTCACCAAGCCCTAAAACTTGTGAAGGAAACACACTCTACTACTTGGCAAGAGGTAGAGGATGAAGAAATAGGAAGTGGGTAGACTTTAGAATTGGATTTCTCACTTGTTTGCTCAATTCACCATTGATGAAGAAAGCTTTTTCTTCTTGAGTTCAAGGAAGAAGAAAAAGAAATGTTATGATAAGAATAATTAAATAGAAAAGAAAATCAATCCTTATCATAAGCAAACCATGGTCAAGTGTAGAGATTAAACTAGGGTTAAATCAAATGGTTAGGGTTAAGCATGAGATAAGAATGGTGGATAAAGTCAAAGCTTCATGAATCTTCAAATACAAACAAAGAAAGCCACCATTCTTCTCATTTCTTTTTCCAAAAAGAAAATAAATAAATAAATGAATAAATAGATATGAAAAACAAAACCCTAACCATTTAAATAACCATGATTTAATCTTTACACAAACTCAAGTAAACATGTATCATCAAACATGATACAATCAAGTGCATAAAAGTATATCACATATACAACATGTGAACTTCAAGTGAGAAAATCCATTTAAAGTGAACCAATACTAGTTAATGCAAAGTAATATATCAAATATATAATTATACATTAAATCATTAAATCAACACTTGATTTAACGATCCGGTCATATCGCATATAACCGACTAGTATCCTATGTATCGGCTTATCGAATCAACCTTTGATTCGATAACTAGGGTATATCGCATATAACCTAATCGATACATTCATCGCGAGAATGGAATACGGTATCACATACACGCATTATTCTCGGTCCCGCATATATCTCATATGTGCTCCTATTTCGTTTCGCTTGAGCCAGGAAACCTCTGTGTAGGACTCTAAAGACTCGTCAATACGCCGGCAGCAGGTGATGATCATATCAAACACCCACAAGCCGCAAGCGGTCTGCTAAACGTAACGGCCACCCGGGTATTGAGCGATCTGAAGATCGACGAGCAAGCCCGCTCACACTCCAGTGAATCCGACCAGTAACACTACCGTACAGTCCGGTCTGATCGTCTGATATGTCGCATATCTCACCTAGGGGTGGTAAACGTCAGACCCCAATAGCTCGATAAGTCGTGTCGATATGAGGTCTATAACTGTTCGAGAAACTACTGGTAACACTTACCAGTAAATCTCAGCAACCCTGGCCAGGGATTTCCTGTTATAGCCAATCGAACACAGCGCAACATCAACTCCCTATACCGGGAGAGACGAATCCCCTCCTATCGCTCATTGCCTCCATGTGACTCGGGACTGTACCCAAAAACCACCGTTTTGCACGCCCTCTTGGACGTGGTAGGATGGAAATCAAAGCACAGTGGGAACCACACAAGACTCTATGACGATCTCGGGTCAACAGACTACTCTGTACCAGTGTCACCAGAGAACTGCCATCTGACGTGAGGTATAATACCATCTGGGAGTTCTCGGCGAGTCCGTCCAGTGTACCCAGTCTCTACTGAGCACCCGTATATCATCTCTGATGTCAAACACCAATGGATATGGGATCATCCATCGCCCATCTTAATGGGTCGAGAAGGTATACGCTAGTCTACTCTGGTATATCGATACCCCGTCTCGATACACCCTCGACTAGGGACTTTGAAGGATGTACTTATGGACTACCATGTCCCCACTAGTATGATCCGCATCATAGTCCAGGTAGTCAAGTACAGATCCTAAGGGCTTTACCAACATGTAACAGGGAGACAATCAGTGTACACGTTAAGGTAAAGAGCAACCAGATAGCATACTATCATGTCGAGCAAGAAAGTCCTTCCTATATATGTCCCAGCATCCACTACAATATACATCCTATGTACAGTAATGGCCTCTAGGGCATACATAGAACTAACAAGTTTAACATTTTCTATTTATCCGGAATGTGATACAATAATTGGAATTCACAAGTAGTTATGAGATAACTGAATGAATGTTATAAACATAGCAGTTTAGTCTCACTTGATCGGTTGCCACGGAATTTTGATGCGATCAAAAGTCCGTCGCAATCACGTAGCATACGCGGATACTCGCCGGGTAAACTTAATAGACAGCCTCACTCCATAGCCCCGACCAAGTGACTGTAGGAGAACCCCGTCACCGAAAGCGTCCGTTCGGGTGCTCGCGGCAGCGGTGTTCCGCCTTGGTGCACTTCTTCGACGGTATCGGGGGTGCGGCCGCCTACTAAAGTTTGCGACGAGCATTCGATCAGGATGTCGGGAATCTTGCTGAATTGCCCGACTTGATATTGAAAAGTGTTTTCGATAATGAGACTAAAATGTGGGGTTTATAATTGTTAGGCATGCGATGTCTAAGGAATTCATCAGATTAGGCATGCGATGTCTATGAAGGTTGCGGATTCCAACTGTTGTAGTTTTACACTTTCTTTTCTGTGACCGTAAGTGTAATATGTGATATCCCCGGTTTCGTTGCTATATGTCAACGACAATTGGGATGCGCATATTTACTTACGTTGATGACATGTGATGTTATGTGTTGCTGGATATGTTATATTGGATCGTCGTGTTTGAATAGCCGGGGTTTTTTATGTGAGATGAGTGTTTTTCATTTTCATTCATGTAAAAACTTGTATGTAATATTCTTTTATTGGGGCACTTCCAGGTTGCGGAAGATGTCACCCTTTGTATATTATTTACTTTTCCGCACTAGGATAGACCCAAGGAGGAGGGCACAAGTAACCGGGTTCTGGAGTCCAGTGGGAGACCAACTCGAGGAGTCGAGTCCGGGTCTCCTAACTCTAGAATTGGTAGGGTTGCTTGCCGCTCTCGTAGGGGTCTAGGGGTGTGGGTTTGGCTATTCATCACGACCGTGGAATCCGTGTTTTATACTGGCTCGTATTGAAAACACGGACGTCCTAGTATATCCAATATTTCATATGATTCTTCTGCTGCGATATCTGTGATGTGATCATGTGATATGTTCTGTGATGGATACTTTATATAGTATATATGATATATTATATAGGCGTTACTTATGTTTTACACCTGCTCTAGCCCTGCCCCGCTCTGCCGTTAGTTACCTAACCTAACGGTGCACGAGGGGACATCGAGGCGAATGCGGATGGCATAAGTATACGTCGTATTTATCTGTGATGTTTAGGTACTTAAATGATGGGACTTCATTAATGTGATTAATTAAAGTAAAAGAAACCTAAAGATGTTATAGAATCGAATTTCAAAATAAAAAAGGTAGCTACAGTTCTTGCTTTGCACAGAGGTATATGTGATATATCCTGCACCTTATTCGATGAGGAAAGGACCGAGATCCCTTCACCGGGAGTGACTCCTTTAGCAATAACTGGCAGATGCTACACACTCGGTTTGTCTTTTGATTGCTTTTAAGAGTTTTTGCTTTGCACAGTGATATATATGATATATCTCGCACCTTATTCGACGAGGAAATGACCGACGATCCCTTCACCGGGAGTGACTCCTTTAGCAAAACTAGAAAAGCCTCGAAGACACTCCATTTCAAAATTCATTCGATCCTACAACGATATCAAGTTCATTACGCAATAGGTTTTCAGAAAAACCTGTCGTAGCCCTCCGTCATTTCAGATAAGTGATAGTTAGTATTCGTGCTACGTTTGTTGGCCTGCGTCAAGGCGTAGTGTACGGTAGCTAACTAGTATTTATCTGCTTATGCATATGATGCAGATTGGATTAGGGTAGTCGTGCGACTTTGTTGGCCTGCGTCAAGGGTCGTGCAGGTGGGTTTAATTCAATCAGGAAATGACGGGGTGAACTTGACTAGCGCACTATGGTTTGTTGGCCTGCGTCAAGGTCATAGGACGCTAGGGGCAAAATTATCGGGAATTTCAATTGTTGAAATTTGCAATGAGATTGCATACCTTCTATGAGATAGTTGGATCCCGATACACACTGCGAGTAAGAGTTGCTCCTGGGAGAGTTTTACATATTACAATTAACCGATCAAGTAGGTGTCTAGAAAGGTGTCAACGGGGTTACGCCTCTGGGAAAATGAGGTTTACTGTAATTAGGTTCGTGCGAAAGCACGAGGGACCTCCCTCAAAGTACCGACACTGGCCTGGCTGAAAGATTGGCAAATTTGTAGTGTGTAATTAATCCCGGCTAGTATTTCCTTTTAGGGTTTGAAGGAAGATTTGATAAAAACAGTGGGAGCTATCCTAATTAGATAAAATAATAACCAATCTGATCTTGCAAGAGCATACGCTGAGTGTTTTCTTCTCTCTCTCCAGGTAGCGACCATATCACGCCTTAATCAAGATAATAATACGGATTATTGATCGAACCCGCTTGTTATACTGAGCTGGGGAACGTTGGTCCCGCTCCAACTTATAATTGTTATAAGACAGAGCAGGAAATTGGGGATTACCAGAATTCCCGTGCCGCCCAAACGAAGAGAGTGCATGCTGATGCATCATCTTCGGGTGTGTTCATTACAAAGAACTGTTTCTCAGTATCCTCTGCATCCTGGGCATATGATACCGGATCAGGATCCCAGATATGTAATCTGTTACATAGGGCTGCAGAAAGGTAGAGAACTGAGAACGGGTGATAAGTTTCATGAGACAGAAAACGGGGCAAGTGTTGCAGCCAAATCTGTTGGTCACTGTCACCTTGTATTACAAATACATTGATTCTGAACGAATATTATTAGATACCGAACCTGATATACAAAATCATATCAGTCTCTTTATTAGTAAAGAAAGGATATAATTTTGTATTGTTGGATAATGTTTTGAACATTTCCTATATCAAAAGTTGATCGATTCAGGCACGTTATCTAGAAGCATTGATGTTCTAAATCAAACTACAGTTCCTAGTATACAGAACACACACAAGAGCAAGAGTTCAGAAATGAACGGATCCTTCTTGAGGTATTGTAGACTAGGTCATATTAATGCGACCCGACTAGCTAAGTTGCACATAGATGCATATTCAAATCTGTTTGAATTTACATCTTGCGAAAACTTGCCAGTCATGTCACAAAGATAACATGACCATAGCTCCGTTTAATGGAAACAGAGAAAGAGTTAGTAAACTCTTGGGATGATACATGTTGATGTATGGAGGTCCCCTGTCTACACATGCCAAGACCGGTTCTTTATACTTGATTACATTCTCTGATGATCTCTTTAGATTCAGACATATGTTCCTGTTAAAACATAAGTCCAAACCTTTTGAGATATTCACAGAATATAAGTTAGAAGTAGAGAACCAAAACGGATATAAGTATTATGTCCTTTGATGAGATCAAGGAGGAGAATACTTGAGCACGGAATTCTTGGACTATTCTAAAGGAGAATGAGATTCTCTCTCAGCATTACTCCTCCGTATACACCATAGCACGATGGTATGTCGGGGCGGAGCAATAGCACCCTATGTGATATGGTGCGCTCTATGATGAGTACTACTGAGTTTCCTATTTCCTTTTTGGGAGTTATGCACTTATGACGTTGCATACCTATTGAATAGGGTCGATTCAAATCAGTGCCTACCACTCCATATAAGATATGGTATGTGAAGAGCCTATCTCTTAAGTAAGTTAAGGTTTAGATTGTCCGGCCTATGTCTAAAGCAAAATCCGAACAAGCTCGAGGCAAGGTCTGTTATGTACAACTGGAAAGGTTCCAGCTATACAAACAACAGCAGATAATTTGGTAGAACCAAAGGATTCAGTAGATTCCAACGAACATCAGCCTCTCCGCCGATCTAGTAGGGTTCCTCACCCACCTGAGAGATATTTCGGTTTCTCTATGACAGTGGGAGCGAGGATTACATCATGAGATGATGACCCAACTAGTTTCGAGCTGGCCATCAGGAGTGGGACTCTGTAAGAATGGCTGGATGCTTAATGATCTGAGATGGAATCCTTATACACCAACAAAGTATGGACTTTAGTTGCTATATCTGAAGGGTTAAATCCCCATCAGGAGCAAGTATATCTTGAGAAGATTACTTGGTGTAGATGGAAAAGTTGAGACTTTCAAAGCTAGACTTGTTAAAGCTTTTCGTCATCGACCTGGCATGGATAATGATGAAACCTTTTTAAGTGGCTATGCTTAAGTCCATCCAGATCCTGCTTGCCACGGCTACATACCATGACTACGATATCTGGCGGTTGGGTGCCATGACTGCTTTTCTAAATAATCTTTTAGAAGAGAACGTCTAAAAGTACACAGCCAGAAGGCTTCGTAGACGGTGGGAGCTGAGGAAACGCGTACAAGATGCTTTATAGGATAAAGCAGGTATCGCGGAGTTGGAACATCTGTTTTGATGTGTTAGTCAAAGAGTTTGACATCATCAAAATGGTAGATGAACCTTGTATAAACAAAAAGGTAGTAGGGAGTATGGTGGTGATCCTCGTAGAGTACGTGGATGACATACTCTTGATGGGAAAGGAGTTTTCTATGCTACGCCCGGTCAATCTCCGCTTATCACAAGGATTCTCCATATAGGATCAAAGTGATACCTACTAAATCCTGGGTTTTGGATCTATGAGATAGATCTAATTGGATGTTAGGATACTCACTAGTAGTAGTGAGATGGTATCAATCAATCCTGGGGAGAATCACTGGAAGTGTTCCAGGGTGATAAAGACGACTGAATGTCAGTCACAGGCATTGTCTTTACCCTCAGTGGAGGGACGGTATGTTGGAAGAGTTCAAAGCTAAATACCGTGTCTTACTAGACGATAAAGGCTGGATACATCACTACTTAAGATGCTACCAAAGAGGAAGTCTGGGTGTATATTAGTTCATGAGATGAATCTAGTTCCTCCCATTGTGTGACAACGGAGTTGTGGCTTATGCCAAGGAACGTCCGTCCCATCAGTGATCCAGACATATTCTAAGGCAGTATCACCTGATCATGGAGATGGTTGATCTCCAGGGTGATCGAGGTTAGGAGAGTAGACTCAGAAGACAACACGGCGGATCCACTCACAAAGGCCTTTTCCCAGAGAGAGACTTTTATGGGATGGTTGAGTATGAGATACTACAACCACTGCTATCAGATGGCCCTAGTGCAAGTGGGAGATTGTTAGTTATATGTATGCCCTAGAGGCCATTACTATACATAAGATGTATATTGTAGTGGATGCTTGGACATATATAGGGAGGACTTTCTTGCTCGACATGATAGTATGCTATCTGGTTGATCTATGCCTTAACGTGTACACTGATTGTCTCTCTGTTACATGTTAGTAAAGCCCTTAGGATGTGTACTTGACTACCTGGACTATGATACGGATCATACTAGTGGGGACATGGTAGTCCATAAGTACATCCTTCAATGTCCCTAGTCGTGGGTGTATCGAGATGGGGCATCGATATACCAGTGTAGACTAGCATAAACCTTCTCGACCCATACAGATGGGCGATGGATGATCCCATATCCATTGGTGTTTGACATCAGAGATGATATACGGGTGCTCAATGGAGACTGGGTACACTAGACGGACTCGCCGAGAACTCCCAGATGGTATTATACCTTACGTCAGATGGCAGTTCTCTGGTGACACTGGTACAGAGTAGTCTGTTGACCCGAGATCGTCATAGAGTCTTGTGTGATTCCCACTGTGCTTTGATTTCCACCTTACCATGTCCCAGAGGGCGTGCAAAATGGTGGTTTTTGGGTACAGTTCCGAATCACATGGAGGCAATGAGCGATAGGAGGGGATTCGTCTCTCCCGGTATAGGGAGTTGATGTTGCACTGTGTTCGATTGGCTATAGCTGGAAATCCCTGGCCAGGGTTGCTGAGATTTACTGGTAAGTGTTACCTGTAGTTTCTCGAACTGTTATAGACCTCATATCGACACGACTTATCGAGCTATTGGGGTCTGACGTTTACCACCCCTGGGCGAGATATGCGACATATCAGACGACGAGACCGGACTGTACGGTAAGTGTTACTGGTTGGATTCACAGGAGTATGAGCGGGCTTGCTCGTCGATCTTCTGATCGCTCAATACCCGGGTGGCCGTTACGTTTAGTAGACCGCTTGCGGCTTGTGAGTGTTTGATATGATCATCACCTGCTGCCGGCGTATTGACGAGTCTTTAGAGTCCTACACAGAGGTTTCCTGGCTCAAGCGAAATGAAATAGGAGCGCATATGAGATATGTGCGGGACCGAGAATAATGCGTGTATGTGATACCATATTCTATTCTCGCGATGAATGTATCGATTGGTTGTATGCGATATAACCTAGTTATCGAATCAAGGAATGATTTGATAAGCCGATACATTGAATATTCGTCGGTCATATGCGATATGACCGGATCGTTAAATCAAGTGTTGATTTAATGATTTAATGCATAATTATATATTTGATATATTACTTTGCATTAACTAGTATTGGTTCACTTTAAATGGTTTTTCTCACTTGAAGTTCACAAGTTGTATATGTGATATACTTTTGTGCACTCTTTTGCATCATGTTTGATGATACATGCTAACTTGGGTTTGTGTAAAGGATTAAACCATGGTTATATAATGGTTAGGGTTTTCATTTTCTTATCTATTTATTTATTTTTTTATTTTGGCAAATGGTAAAGAGAAAATGGTGGCTTTCTTTGTTTGTTGTTGAAGCTTTGACCCAGTGACCATTTTGTCTTCATTTCCTTTAACCTAGCCATTCACCAAAATCATAGTTAACTCTCTACACATAACCATGGTTAGTATATGATAAGTTTTCATATTATTTTCTTTTAAAAAAAAAGACTTATCATATTATCTTCTTCTTCTTCTCCTTCTTCAACATGAAGAAAGCTTGCCTCCATCAATGGCAACTTGAGAAAAAGAGTGAGAAATCCAATTCTAAAGTGAACCCACTTCCTATTTCTTCATCCTCTACCTCTTGCCAAGTAGTATAGGGTGTTTTCTTCACAAGTTTCATGACTTGGTGAAGTGGGAGCTTGATCTTGTGATGCCTCGACGTAGATCATCTTCGGCATCGAAGTCGACGACCTAGACCGCCTATTTCTCCGATGAAACCGATGCTAGAGTCCGGAATCCGATATGGACAGCGGAGGGACATCATCACGAAGCCTAGGTGGTGGAGGACCGGATCTACAAAGGTTGTAGCCTCTTTCTTTTAGTTAAGTTGTTAACTAGTTTCACTTTTCGCCTAAACTCTAGTCAACGAATCCGTATTAGGGTTTCTCGGCACATGAAAAATTTGAAATTGGCATGGTTGATGCCTTGTGAGACCTAATTAGTGTGCCTAGGAACCCTACACAACAAGCGTGCCATCCTGGTCAGTCCTCGTCCTACACGTGTCACTCCAACCTCGGCCCTCGCTGCACCTCTCTGAGTCCCCATAGTCATTGGCGGCAAAGGCTATAAATGGAAATAAGATTCGATATGAACACGGAAACCAATCACAAGGATATGTATCATCAAGAAAGGAATTTCAAGCAATTAGTACTTAGGTCACTTTAGACGGAGTACAGCATCGTGAGTATGCCGCGGACATACACACACTACATTACTCTGCTTAAGAAACCTACTCCATCATACCAAGGTCATCCTACACTCCGAAAGGTAAAACCTAACGCTCTGATACCAACTTTGTCACGACCCGAAATTGGCACGTGACGGCCCATAAACTACACAACGTCTACAGGCGTAACGCAATTTAAGTAAGCCGAAAACCCAGCAATCTAAACCATCAAAAGTAGTAACAAATAATAGAAATTTTAAAACATTTGAAATCTGAACCCAAATTCTTTAAAGTCCAACTTTACTTTCTTAAAAAATTTCGACAGCACCTCCTTTGTAAAAACTAACCCCAAAATGGATACAACATAAATATAAATAAAGCATCCCCAACGGGAGAAAATCCACCCCCAACTGCGGAAAACAACCACCACAACAGATATACGACACCGTAGCGAAGAAATAAAAGACGATAGAAGTAAAACTGCATAAAAGACATCCAAGTCACAATATAAAATACAATATCGTCCTCACATCAAGTCTCTAAGTCAAACAAGATAATGGTAGATGGAGAGTACAGGATACAACGAATATACAATAAACATGAACGGATAACCACATAACCCACCTAAGGAAACACTGCACACTGTGACCTGAAGCGGTATCCGCAGCAAAAGATGATGTGATAGATGAATAGCTTGCCTCGACTACTCTGGGAAATAACCTGCAAAACACTGTGGCACAATAGGGATGAGTTTCCAACTCGTGAATAGTAAATAACATATGCAGGTAATCGCAAGTATGCACGTATAGCGCGAATCTAACATATGCAAGGTAATAGCAATAAATGGTCATATGAATGCAATAGTCATGAAAGATACTCTAGCAGGTACATCTAATACATGAAGCAATAATACGACAATCTTTATGCAACAATCATGTAAGGTACTCCACCAGGTACTACTAAAACATGAAGAAATGATATGACAATGTATATATGCAACAGTCATGAAAGGTACTCTATCAGGTATAACTAATACATGAAGCAATGCATATAAAATAAGGTATGTAAATGCAACAGTCATGGAAGGTACTCTATCAGGTACAACTAATACATGAAGCAGTGCATAAACAATAAATGTGGAGTATGGAATGAAACATGTCATTTCCACAGAATCATGATATCGTGGTATGACCAAAGTCCATCAAGACAATCTAAATCTCAATTCCTCAAATTGGCTCTCATATCATGTAAGGCTGAAAACCCCAAATGTACAACATCAAGTAAATCTCATTTATCCTGAATATACAAAATCAAGTAAATCTCATATATCATGTATCCAATATCAAGTGAATCTCATATATCCTGAATCCAATATCAAGTAAATCTCAAATCTCCTAAATCCAATATCCAGTGAATCTCATATATCCTAAGTATATTTCCATGAATAAATATGATGATGTATATAAATTGATATGTATACATATATATTAGCGTCCCATTCCACTAATATATATATATATATTTGCATATATAACAGCGTCCCATTCCACTGTTATATCTAAGAAGTAAATTATCATGAAACCAATGTGTCAAGTATCGACACAGAAATGCTGATCTATCAGGTGCTGTCACCACGACTGGCACCCTGATAGGTACGTATTATACGCTATACCGAAAGCTCGAGTGCCTAGCTCTGACCCTCGCCCTTCGACCTATCCATACGTACATGACTCCCGTCGATATCCCCACGATAACCGCCGAGTCATAGGTACTGTCACCGGTATGTACTTGCCCACCTTCCAGGCTCAATCGGTATGGACCGTCGATCAACTTGCCAAGGTGAACCGTACCGGGCCCCACCATGTACCCTCATACAGCCCACGACGTTCCTCGCATGAGGTATATATATCAGAACCGATAAAACTCATGGTGGCTGCTGAAATATCATATCAAGAGAAACCGGGGTTTTCAAATAATGCATAATTTCATGAAACTACCACGGTCCTCAAATCCAGAAAATATCATGAAAAATCCATATCTCAATACGAAAATCCATGAATATAATATATGCAATATAAAACTGCAATATAAGCATATAAAGGAAAAGCCGCTATTTAACTGCAACAAGTTAAAATATATATATACGGTTCCTAATTTCTCTAAGTCTATATAACATCAAATAAAGGTATACATGTAGCTATAACCAAATATGTGTGTAAACATGAAAGTATAGCGAGGTATATGTATCTACCTATCAATAATGATGTAATATACCCTCCAGGTATAAGTGAAGTATGTATGCAAGGTATACATGTAGCTATATTATTGTGTGTGTATTTACCTATCGCTAATGGTACAATACCCTATAGGTATACAGGTAACTAGCATGTAAGCATGTTAAGGCATATATGTAAGCATGTAGATATACAGGTATGCTATATGTCATATGCATAAACAAATATGAATCAATGTCTCAATGTCCCTAACCAAACAATATCATATAGGTATATGTGTTGTGCATGTTCTGGAAATTATTGACGGTGTGTGTGGTATGCAATCAGTGCTCGTGCAACATGAGCCGTCAATAATAGTGCAGTGTCCTAAGGATACTAGTCCAAGAACAACAAGTTACTAAGCAATAATGTGTATGCGCAACTCTATATATGAAATAGAATATGCGACAATATCATGTCATTTGATCTAGCCCAGATGCATAACGCCATGCAGGCGATCCCCCTGTAGATGTTAAATCTACTCACCAACGCTCCTGGCTAAGTAAGCCAACCACTCGCTTTCCCCTGTTCGCAGCGCCCGAAGTCCCCGCCTGCGATCCTGAACACATATAACAATAAAACAAGCGTATATAAGCATTCGACCAAAAATACGTACAACTATGTTTAACTGGCGCGCCAACTGCAAACATACTCTCGAGTGCCCGTTTAGCGGCTAACGTGCGTAGCGACACTACGAAACGAACTCAAGAGCAAAAGCTACACAAAGTCACGAACGACATCGGCACGACTTTAGCTAGGAACGCAAAGCGATACAACTACCAAGCCTAGACCCTGATCGTACCGTTCGCGCATTCAAAACACAATAATAAACGTGGAATCAATATAATTAACATCGCAACGTCAAAAGAAACCCACGCCTAAAACTTTCCGAAATCCAGCAAGCAGCATATATCATTTTAGTACCAAACTATAAGTTTTATCAAAACTAGAATTTACAAACATCTCAAAACAGCATGGTTAAACCATTTAAAACTTTACTAAAATTTTAGATTTCACTGATTAGGATTAGCAAAAGTTTTGTTTGTTAATTAGCTTAATTAGCCGATTAGGAAAATATCATTTAACAAATTTGCAACTTGATTAAGTTTTCATATGTCTTAACTTATCACCTAACCAATCCACTAATCAAAACCCTAATTTAATTATCAAAATGATATCTTGAATTTCTGAATATGAATTTAAAAGATTAATTTAAACATATAATTAAGCTTATTAAAGTATTAAACTACAAAAAGAGATTAGGGTTAAGGTTTTATACCTTCAAAGAATACAACTTGAAACAAGAAAAATCAAACTATTGCCTCCAAAATCCTCACTAGAATGATGATCTAAGCAAGTATTGTGAAGAAGAATGAAGGTTTTGGATTATATTTGAGTTTGCATGAATTTATTTGGATTTTTCATGATTCATTTGTACTAGAAAATGATGAAATGATATAAGAAGAAGAAGAGGGCAGCAAGGAATGAGGGAGGCCGGCCAAGTGTGATGTGGGGGGGGTGTTTTGTGTAAAAAGAAGAAATATCTAGCAAAAGAAACAACATTAAATGCTAATTAATGCATTTTGCCACATTTTCTTTTCTTTTTAATTTTTCATTTTAATTATCAAAATATCTAGATATTTGGAATGAATGGTTTAACAAAATATCTAGTGATTAGATTAGGATAAAACCATATTAGTAGTAATTAACCCAATCCAAAAAGTAATTACCACTAAAAAAGTGCACAAAATAAAGCATTAAAATAACAATTAATTAGGGAAAAATTCTATATGAAGCAAAACTTTCCATTGACCCCCAAAGTTCGCGCACTAGCTTTATTCTAGCTAAACTAGGTGCCGGCAAGTCTATATTGAAGTTTGATCACAATCGGGTTAAAACAGAAAATACCGACTATTTTGCCCTAAAAACGGAAAATTCGCAAAATGATTTCTAAAATGTTACATATCCATACGTCTCATGGAACCTGAGTTTCCAACTCCGACACTCGCAATCCTCGTATCATATCGTGTTACTAACATAAGTCTCAGAACCGAGAAAATCACATGAAATCCATATCTCAATGTGTTAATCCATGTAATATGATGTATGCAACATAGAACAACAATATGATCATATCAATAGAAAATCCGCTATTTAAATGCATCAAGTCATTAAATATATCACGCGGTTCCTAATTATCCAAATCCAACGCAACATCATATAAAGTGAACATGTAGCTATAGCAAGGTATATGTGTAAGCATGTATGTATGTATGTATGCTATATTTCATATGCTCCATCGCACAAGAATCAATGCCTCAATGTCACTAATCAAAACAATATTACATATGTATATGTGTTGTGCGTACCATGGAAATTACCAACAGTATGTGTGTAGCATACAATTAGTGCTCGTGCAACATGAACTGTCAATAATAGTGCAGTGTCCACAGGGTACAAGTTCAGGCACAACAAGTAATAATATGCAATGATGCCCATGCACCATCTCTATATGTGCATATAAACATGCAACTAATATCATATCATATCTAGCCCTGACGCTTTACGCCATACAGGCGATTTCCCCGTAGATGTTAAATCTACTCACCGACTAACTCGAGCTAGGTAAATCCAGTCATTTGCTTCCCTTTCTTCGCAGCGTTCGAAATCCCCGCCTGCGATTATATTAACACAAACATAACAATTTCAAATCACAGAAATCGACCAATATCACGTGCAAAGTACGTTTGACCGACCCAGCAACTCCAAACCAATTTTCAAGTGTCAATCTAGTGGTTAACGTGTGTGGAGACACCCCAAAACCAACCCAGGTGCAGCAGCTACACAAGATCACGAACCATGTCGGATAACGTAACACGTGTACTCAAAACACTAGATTATAGCAAAGTGATCCCAGATTTTGTATACTGACAAAACCTAAATATCAAACAGTACCAAACACCTCTAAACAATTGCAGATAGCTACCCTACAAAAACCAAGCCCCAACTCCCCTAATTGGCCGAGCTCGCCGGATTTCCCCCAATTGTCACCGGCCAAAACTGCCCAGGTGGGGTTCATGCTTCAGGTGTAAACTTAGGGTCACTAGTACATCACTACAACAGTGCTAGATTTTACAGTAAAATTCCCAGGTCATAGCAGATCACAGAGACTCCAATATGACACTAAAAATACGATATGTGCACGAAACTATACCTTTAGTGTTCTAAACCACAACTACAAGGCAACACAACAATATAAACACCTAATTAACAGTTAGAGGTCATTACTGTTGGAGATAGTGCCCTCAGAGCCAATTATTGGATCACAGGCACGTGATTGCAATGATTGAGGGAGGACCTATGCCGGTAGGACAGTCTTACTCGAGATGATAGTATACTATCTGGTTTATCTTTATCATCGTGTAATGCTTTAGGTGAACTTACGAGTCGCTATTACACGTTAATAGAGCCCCTAGGATTCTTGCTTGACTACCAGCAGTAAGAGGGCGATCATATACGTGAGAGCTGGAGTCTATAAGCACATCCTTAAAAGGTCCCCAGTCGTGAGAGTTTCGAGACAGGGCATCGATACTCCAGAGTAGACTAGTGTATACAGTCGAGACCCCGACGAGGGGCGGTGGCCGGTCTCACAAGCCACTGGTGTCAGTTGGTTCACCTAAGATGTATACAGGTGCTCCTTGTGTTATGAGTACACAGGACAGGACTCGCCGGGAACCTGCTAGTTGGGATTATACCAGACGTCAGATAGCAGTTCCCTGGTGGCATGTGTACAGGTTAGTTCATCGACCTGAGATCGTCATTTGTCTCATGCGAGTTCCCACTGTGCTTTGATTACAACCCTACCACGCTCAAAGGAGACGTGCAAACAGGTTTTAGTGGGGTACAGTCCCGAGCCACATGGAGGCCGTGAGCGGATCTGCAGGGGTTCGCCTCGCCCGGTATTGGGGGTGAGATCGCGCCGTGTCTAGGAGAGCGAGAATATGGAAAGTCCTTGGCCAAGGCAGGAGATTTGCTGGTAGGTATTCCAGTAGTATCTCAGGCTGTTCTGGGCTACACTCCGACACGACTTGTACCGCTTTTGGGGGTCTGACTTTAACCTACCCCCTAGGCCCGCCATGCGATATGTTAGTTATATGTATGCCCTAGAGGCCATTACTGTACATATGATGTATATTGTGGTGGATGCTAGGACGTATATAGGGAGGACTTTCTTGCTCCACATGATAGTATGCTATCTGGTTGATCTTTACCTTAATGTGTACACTGATTGTCTCTCTGTTACATGTTGGTAAAGCCCTTAGGATGTGTACTTGACTACCTGGACTATGATGCGAATCATACTAGTAGGGACATGGTAGTCCATAAGTACATCCTTCAAAGTCCCTAGTCGTGGGTGTATCGAGACGGGGCATCGATATACCAGAGTAGACTAGCGTATACCTTCTCGACCCATACAGATGGGCGATGGATGATCCCATATCCATTGGTGTTTGACATCAGAGATGATATACGGGTGCTCAGTAGAGACTGGGTACACTGGACGGACTCGCCGAGAACTCCCAGATGGTATTATACCTTACGTCAGATGGCAGTTCTCTGGTGACACTGGTACAGAGTAGTCTGTTGACCCGAGATCGTCATAGAGTCTTGTGTGGTTCCCACTGTGCTTTGATTTCCATCTTACCACGTCCAAGAGGGCGTACAAAACGGTGGTTTTTGGGTACAGTCCCGAGTCACATGGAGGCAATGAGCGATAGGAGGGGATTCGTCTCTCCCGGTATAGGGGGTTGATGTTGCGCTGTGTTCGATTCGCTATAACAGGAAATCCCTGGCCAGGGTTGCTGAGATTTACTGGTAAGTGTTACTAGTAGTTTCTCGAATTGTTATAGACCTCATATCGACACGACTTATCGAGCTATTGGGGTCTGACGTTTACCACCCCTAGGCGAGATATGCGACATATCAGACGATCAGACCGGACTGTACGGTAGTGTTACTGGTTGGATTCACAGGAGTGTGAGCGGGCTTGCTCGTCGATCTTCTGATCGCTCAACACCCGGGTGGCCGTTACATTTAGCAGACCGCTTGCGGCTTGTGGGTGATTGATATGATCATCACCTGCTGCCGGCGTATTGACGAGTCTTTAGAGTCCTACACAGAGGTTTCCTGGCTCAAGCGAAACGAAATAGGAGCGCATATGAGATATGTGCGGGACCGAGAATAATGCGTGTATGTGATACCGTATTTCATTCTCGCGAACAATGTGTCGAATGGTTGTATGCGATATAACATAGTTATCGAATCGAGGGTTGATTCGATAAGCCGATACATTTGATACTAGTCGGTTATATGCGATATGACCGGATCGTTAAATCAAGTGTTGATTTAATGATTTAATGTATAATTATATATTTGATATATTACTTTGCATTAACTAGTATCGGTTCACTTTTAAATGGATTTTCTCACTCGGTTTGTGCACATTGTATATGTGATATACTTTTGTACACATGATTGTATCATGTTTGATGATACATGCTTTTTGGTTAAGTGTAAAGAATTAAACCAAGGTTAAGTTGTTGATTAGGATTTTACTTATTCATTTATCTTATTTATTTATTCATTTTGAATAAATTGAAAGATAAATGAATGGTGGCTTCATTTGTTTTTAGTTGAAGCTTCATGAAGCTTTGACTTGATGACCTTTTTGTTCTCATCCTTAACCCTAACCAATCAACCCAACCTTAGTCAATTCTCTACACTTAACTAAGGTTAAGATTATGATAAGTATTCTTTTATTTTATATTTTCTAATAACTTATCTAATATTATTCTTCTTCTTCTTCATTTTCTTCAAGTGAAGAAAGCTTGCCTCCATCAATGGCAAGTGATGAAAAAGAGTGAGAAATCCAAATCTAAAGTGAACCCACCTCCTATTTCTTCATCCTCTACCTCTTGCCAAGTAGTAGAGTGTGTTTCCTTCACAAGTTTTCATGGCTTGTTGAAGGTGGAGCTTGATCTAGCGATGCCTCGACGTAGATCATCTTCGGCATGGACATCGACGACCTAGCTCGCCATTTCTCCGACGAAGCCGACGCTAGAGCCCGGGAATTCATTTGGACAGCGAGGGGACTTTGTTGCGGAGCTATGGAGGTGGAGCACCGGATCTACAAAGGTTGTATTTCCGTTTAAACTTTAGTTAAGTTGTTAACTAGTTTCTTTTTCGCCTAGAAATCTAGCCAACGATCCGTATTAGGGTTTCTCGGCACCTATAATTTTTGAAATTGGCATGGTTGATGCCTTGTGAGACCTCTAGAGAATGCCTAGGAACCCTACAGTGGTATCAGAGACTAGCTAGAGCCTTAGGCGAAGTCTAGATGGAATTTGAAGTCCGAACGAACCGAAACGCCAAAATTTCCAAGCTCTCTGTCCTTTTTTCAAAAACGTGGATTTTTCCAAATTAAAAATTGCTAAAAAATACAGCAGGGTCCTATTAGAATTACTGTGAAATTCGTGGGGCTAATTCATCAAAAGTGCGGCGGAACCGCGGCAGAAGCCTAGCTTCTGCCGCGGTTCCGCGGCCGTTTGATAACGTCACCCTTCCTATTTTGCACAGTAATTCCTCTTTCACAGTGCTGGATTTTATGGGAATTTTTAAATCTTATTCAACAGTTGAATTTTCTGGGGTTGTTTTGGGGATTCGGTGTTTCGATCGGAGTATCAGATTTTGTCTATGTGGCTTTCCGGATAAATTTTAGAATATGTTAAAAAGTTCGACCGGATATAAATACCCAATTTTTCCCCTGTCAGGAAATTTCCAAGTGTTGGATTTTTCCGTAGTTTAACGACGTTCTAAGTAGTGCAAGTAACGCGATGGACCCTCTAGAAGACAACAAACCTTAACTCGATTATGTGACCGTCTTGAACTGCCCTTTGAACCTTAGGGTTTGGGGCAATACGGCGTGCCACATGTGAGGCGTTGGCTTGACCCTTCTACGGCTGGACTGTTGGTACTGAGGCACGAACTGAATGTTGTTAGACTTATGTTTCATGTGTTGATCTATATCGGGAAAACTTAGGTGTTTGACTGTTTGATCGAAAAGTTTAACATTTTCTATTTATCCGGAATGTGATACAACAATTGGAATTCACAAAAGTTATGAGATAACTGAATGAATGTTATAAACACAGCACTTTAGTCTCACTTGATCGGTTGCCACGGAATTTTGATGTGATCAAAAGTCCGTCGCAATCACGTAGCGTACGCGGATACTCGCCGGGTAAACTTAATAGACAGCCTCACTCCATAGCCCCGACCTAGTGACTGTAGGAGAACCCCGTCGCCGAAAGCATCCGTCAGGGTGCTCGCGGTAGCGGTGTTCCGCCTTGGTGCACTTCGTCGACGGTATCGGGGGTGCGGCCGTCTACTAAAGTTTGCGACGAGCATTCGATCAGGATGTCGGGAATCTTGTTGAATTACCCGACTTGATATTGAAAAGTGTTTTCGATAATGAGACTAAAATGCGGGGTTTATAATTGTTAGGCATGCGATGTCTAAGTAATTCATTTGATCAGGCATGCGATGTCTGAGGTGGTTGCGGATTCCAACTGTTGTAGTTTTACACTTTCTTTTCTGTGACCGTAAGTGTAATATGTGATATCGCCGGTTTCGTTGCTATATGTCAACGACAATTGGGATGCGCATATTTACTTACGTTGATGACATGTGATGTTATGTGTTGCTGGATATGTTATATTGGATTGTCGTGTTTGAATAGCCGGGGGTTTTTATGTGAGATGAGCGTTTTTCATTTTTATTCATGTAAAAACTTGTATGTAATATTCTTTTATTGGGGCACTTCCAGGTTGCGGAAGTTGTCACCGTTTGTATATTATTTACATTTCCGCACTAGGATAGACCCAAGGAGGGGAGCACAAGTAACCGGGTTCTGGAGTCCAGTGGGAGACCAACTCGAGGAGTCGAGTCCGGGTCTCCTAACTCTAGAATTGGTAGGGTTGCTTGTCGCTCTCGTAGGGGTCTAGGGGTGTGGGTTTGGCTATTTATCATGACCGTGGAATCCGTGTTTTATACTGGCTCGTATTGAAAACACGGACGTCCTAGTATATCCAATATTTCATATGATTCTTCTGCTGCGATATCTGTGATGTGATCATGTGATGTTCTGTGATAGATACAGTATATAGTATATATGATATATTATATAGGCGTTACTTATGTTTTACACCCGTGCTAGCCCTGCCCCGCTCTGCCGTTAGTTACCTAACCTAACGGTGCACGAGGGGACATCGAGGCGAATGCGGATGGCATAAGTGTACGTCGTATTTATCTGTGATGTTTAGGTACTTAATTGATGGGACTTCATTAATGTGATTAATGAAATAAAAGAAACCTAAGATGTTGTAGAATCGAATTTGAAAATAAAACAGGTAGCTACAGTTCTTGGTTTGCACAGCGGTATATATGATATATCCTGCACCTTATTCGATAAGGAAAGGACCGAGATCCCTTCACGGGGAGTGACTCCTTTAGCAATAACTGGCAGATGCTACACACTCGGTTTGTCTTTTGATTGCTTTTAAGAGGTTTTGCTTTGCACAGTGATATATATGATATATCCCGCACCTCATTCGACGAGGAAAGGACCGACGATCCCTTCACCGGGATTGACTCCTTTAGCAAAACTAGAAAAGCCTCAAAAGTACTCCATTTTAAAATCATTCGATCCTACAACGATATCAAGTTCATTACGCAATAGGTTTTCAGAAAAACCTGTCGTAGCCCTCCGTCATTTCAGATAAGTCCTATTTAGTATTCGTGCTACGTTTGTTGAGCTCCGTCAAGACGTAGTGTGCGGTAGCTAACTAGTATTTATCTATTTATGCATATGATGCAGATTGGATTAGGGTAGTCGTGCGGCCTTGTTGACCTCCGTCAAGGGTCGTGCGGGTAGGTTTAATTCGATCAAGAAATGACGGGTTGAACTTGACTAGTAGCCTATGGTTTGTTGACCTCCGTCAAGGTCATAGGGTGCTAGGGGCAAAATATTATCGGGAATTTCAAGTGTTGAAATTTGCAATGAGATTGCATACCATCTATGAGATAGTTGGATCCCGATACCCGCTGCGAGTAAGAGTTACTCCTGGGAGAGTTTTATACATTGCAATTAGCCGATCAAGTAGGTGTCTAGAAAGGTGTTAACGAGGTTACGCCTCTGGGAAAACGAGATTTACATTAATTAGGTTCATGCGAAAGCACGGGGGACCTCCCTCAAAGTACCGACACTGGCATGGCTGAAAGATTGGCGAACTTGTAGTGTGTAATTAATCCCGGCTAGTCTTTCCTTTTAATGTTTGAAGGAAGATTTGATAAAAAGCAGTGGGAGCCATCCTGATTAGATAAAATAATAACCAATCTATTCTTGCAAGAGCGCACGCTGAGTGTTTTCTTCTCTCTCTCTCCAGGTAGCGACCATATCACGCCTTAATCAAGATAATAATACGGATATTGACCGAACCCGCTTGTTATACTGAGCTGGGGAACGTTGGTCCCGCTCCAACTTATAATTGTTATAAGACAGAGCAGGAAATTGGGGAATACCAGATTTTCCGTGCCGCCCAAACGAAGATAGTGCATGCTGATGCATCATCTTCGGGTGCGTTCATTATAAAGAACTGTTTCTCTATATCCTCTACGTCCTGGGTATGTGATACCAGATCAGGATCCCAGATATGTAATCTGTTACATAGGGCTACAGAAAGGTAGAGAACTGAGAACGGGTGATAAGTTTCATGAGGCAGAAAACGGGGCATGAGTTGCAGCCAAGTCTGTTGGTCACTGTCACCCTGTATTACCAGTACATTGATTCTGAACAAATGTTATTAGATACCGAACCTGATATACAAAATCATATCTATCTCTTTATTAGTAAAGAAATGATAAAATTTTGTATTGCTGGATAATGTTTTGAACATTTCCTATATCAAAAGTTGATCGGATCAGGGACGTTATCTAAAAATATTGATGTTCTAAATCAAACTACAGTTCTTAGTATACAGAACACACACAGGAGGATGAGTTCAGAAATGAACGAATTCTTCTTGAGGCATTGTAGACTAGGTCATATCAATGCGACCCGACTGGCTGAAGTTATATTTTAGATGCATATTTAAATCAGTTTGAATTTACATCTTGTGAAACTTGACAGTCATGTCACAAAGATTAGATGACCATAGCTCTGTTTACTAGAAACAGAGAAAGAGTTAGTGAACTCTTGGGATGATACATGTTGATGTATATAAGGTCCCCTGTCTACACATGCAAGGACTGGTTCTTTATACTTCATTATATTCTCTGATAATCTCTCAAGATTCAGTCATATGTTCCTGTTGAAACATAAGTCCGAACCTTTTGTGATATTCACAGAATATAAGAGAGAAGTAGAGAACCAAAATACGGGTATAAGTATTATGTCCTATGATGAGATCAGGGAGGAGAATACTTGAGCACGGAGTTCCTGGACCATTCTAAAGGAGAATAAGATTCTCTCTCAGCATTACTCCTCCGTATACACCATAGCACGATGGTATATCGGGGCGGAGCAATCTCACCCTATATGATAAGGTGTGCTCTATGATGAGTACTACTGAGTTACCTATTTCCTTTTTGGGAGTTATGCACTTGAGAGCTACATACCTATTGAATAGGGTTCAAATCAAATCTATGCCTACCGCTTCATATGTGATATGGAAAGGGAAGAGCCTATCTCTTAAGTTAGTTAAGATTTGGGGTTATCCGGGCTATGTCTAAAAGCATAATCCGGACAAGCTCGAGGCAAGGTCTGTTATGTAGAACTGGAAATGTTCCAGCCATACAAAATACAGCAGATGATTTGATAAAACCAAAGGATTCAATAGTTACCAACGAACCTCAGCCTCTCCGCCGATCTAGTAGGGTTCCTCACCCACCTGAGAGATACTTCGGTTTCTCTATGACAGTGGGAGCGAGGACTGCATCATGAGATGATGACCCAACTAGTTTCGAGCTGGCCATCAGGAGTGTGACTCTGTAAGAATGGCTGGATGCTTAGCGGTCTGAGATGGAATCCTTATACACCAACAAAGTATGGACTTTGGTTGCTATATCTGAAAGGTTAAATCCCCATCAGGAGCAAGTATATCTTGAGAAAATTACTTGGTGTAGATGGAAAAGTTGAGACTTTCAAAGCTAGACTTGTTAAAGCTTTTCGTCATTGACCAGGCGTGGATAATGATGAAACCTTTTTCCAGTATCTATGCTTAAGTCCATCCAGATTCTACTTGCCACGGCTACATACCATGATTACGATATCTGGTGGTTGGGTGGCATGACTGCTTTTCTAAATAATGTTTTAGAAGAGAGAGTCTATAAGTACACAGCCAGAGGGCTTCGTAGACAGTGGGAGCAGCGGAAACGTGTGCAAGATGTTTTATGTGATAAAGCAGGCATCGCGGAGTTGGAACATCTGTTTTGATGGATTAGTCAAAGAAGTTGACATCATCAAAATGATAGATGAACCTTGTATAAACAAAAAGGTAGTAGGGAGTATGGTGACGATCCTCGTAGAGTACGTGGATGATGTAAGCCCGCGGGGGCGCCCCGGCCGTCGACCCGACGCCGGAAACACGGAAAACAAAAACTTTGCGAACTTTGCAAAACGGCACCACCGCGGACTTTTCACCCGGATCGGGCCATTAACCTAGCTAGCTAGCAAAAAGGAAAAGAGTAGAGATGCTATACCAAGCGATCCGTGTCCTTCGGTCTTCGTCTCCACTCCGATCTCCCGCGGAATCTCCGTCACCTCCTCGCTCGTCGGAAAGGGCACCACGTAGCCGGAATCTTTTACGGGCTCCCGCCTCTTGACCGAGGCAACTCGGGCGCGAAGTTGGCTAGCCGACGCGTCCAAGGCTTGCTATAGAAATAGTGTAGAAGCTTGTCTCTTTTGGGGTTCTTCAAGTTGCCATTGATGGAGGTATTTTTGAGCACAAGAATTTTCCATGGATGCTTGCTAAAAAGGAATGGAGCATGCTAGAAAAAGAACTCGGCCAAAACACTTTTTAGCTCACTGGAAATTGAAGTGGGGAGGAGAATCAATTAAGCTCAAAAGCAACCTTATATAAATTAATCCCTCATCACAAAAGAATCACCAGCACACTTCTAATGGGGGGGGCCCACGAAATTGATCATGAAGGAATTAACCCACCCAAAAATTAAACCTCTCTCCACTCAAAATCAATCAAAAACCCTTGCAGGAAATGTGGCCGGCCCATTAGAAAAATGGGTGTGGGAAATAAAATCAATTAATAAAGAAAAGATAAGAAAGGGAATGAATGAAGGAGAAATGAGTCACACCAAAATCAAGTATCAATCCTTTCACTAACCATCATCATAAATGCAAGGATAGACAAGAAAAGGATATCATGATTATGAAGCAAGTCTCATCATAATCCACAAGTGCAAGAAAACCCTCCACTAAATGCTAATTGCAAACTTGCAATTAACACCCTCCAACAAGAAAGTCCGACCGAGAAGGAATGAAGGAAAACCGGTCGGAACGGAATGCAAACTGGCAACTTCAGAAAACCGATCCCGTAATAAATTACAGGAAAACCCCACTACTGCAAATACATGCCCGCATTTGTATTCGCACTGAACACAAATGCAAAGAGACAAAACTACACTATCTAAAACTAGAATCCGGCTTAAGCCAAAGCCGGCTAGTAAAAGTCGTCCGATCACGATCCGTGCAATACCGCACGTATCTGATCAAACCCTGCCATATCTCCATACGGCCTCTATAGCGTTTCGCCCGAAACTTGAGTAACTGTCTGTGTGGTGGACTCTAAAGACTCGTCAATACTATGGCTGTGGATTTAACCACTAGCACGTCAGAGGTATTAGCCATACGTGACGGGCCACCAGCTATCGACCAAAAGGGACGTCGATGAGCGAACTCATCCTGACACCCTACTGAGCCTGTCAGTGACAATATCCGTACAGTCCGGTCCGTTCGTCTATGAGTATCGCATGGCGGGCCTAGGGGGTTGGTAAAAGTCAGACCCCCAAAAGCGGTACAAGTCGTGTCGGAGTGTAGCCCAGAACACCCTGAGATACTACTGGAATACCTACCAGCAAATCTCCTGCCTTGGCCAAGGACTTTTCATGTTCTGGCTCTCGTAGACACAGCACGACCTCACCCCCAATACCGGGAGAGACGAACCCCTGCAGATCCGCTCACTGCCTCCATGTGGCTCGGGACTGTACCCAACTAAAACCTGTTTGCACGACTCCTTTGAGCCGTGGTAGGGTAGTAATCAAAGTACAGTGGGAACTCACACGAGACAAATGACGATCCCAGGTCGATGAACTAACCTGTACACATTTCACCTGGGAACTGCTATCTGACGTCTGGTATATCCCAACTAGCAGGTTCCCGGCGAGTCCTGTCCGGTGTACTCATAACCCAATGAGCACCTGTATACATCTTAGGTGAACCGACTGACACCAGTGGCTTGTGAGACCGGCCACCGCCCCTCGTCGGGGTCTCGACTGTATACACTAGTCTACTGTGGAGAATCGATGCCCTGTCTCGAAACTCCCTCGACTAGGGAACATTTAAGGATGTGCTTATAGACCCCAGCTCCCACTTATATGATCGCCCTCATACTGCTGGAAGTCAAGCAAGAATCCTAGGGGCTTTATCAACGTGTAATAGCGACTCGTAAGGTCACCTAAAGCAGTACACGATGATAAAGATAAACCAGATAGCATACTATCATCTCGAGTAAGACTGTCCTACCGGGATAGGTCCTCCCCTCAATCATTGCAATCACGTGCCTATGACCCAATAATTGACTCTGAGGGCACTATCTCCAACAATCTCCCACTTGCACTCGAGGCTAATTATTGCGATGTCGCATACTCACAGCCCGTGTGATACCGAACACCCAACTCCTCTACTAGTCAGTCTCACAAAGCTCGTTTGCGAAACTATTGCGTTCGAGGAATAGCCTCAGTGAGTGGATCCACTTTGATGTTTCTTTCTATGTCTCTCTATATCTCATGTTCGCAGAGAAAACTATCTCCCGAAATGAGCAATACCTGTCCTAGAATGTCTGGATGTCTGATGGGACCTAGCTCATAAGTGAACTCCAAATCCAAACTTCTTAGACTGTATCGTCAACTGAACTTATTCAGTATCCTGCGCCATGCCTTCCCTCAGTTTCCACCTGGACCACCTGTCCAAAATACTGCCCCTCGTCAGAGGGAAAAACTATAACTCTGACAGCCACTCTGCCATCCATGTCACCTTGGAAGCCTGGAATGATAACCGTCTCCTAAAGGAGGCTGTCGTTATCAATTCCTTAGAACATCAACTTGTGTTCTAAAACTGCTTCCGACTGTTTCTCCAGGATTGGATCAATATCAACTTATTGCACCTACTGCAAGAGCAACATCTGGTGTGGTACTTGACATCTCATGATTGACTCAATTGTCTAAGCAAGTGATCTGCCAATCATGCGCATCCCTCTCCCCTTTAGTCTGCAAGACACCTTTAGAGAGGGTGACTCCATCACCTGCAGGTATACTACCGTGCCAGGAGTCGTCCATTCTAAATACTCATAGAATGCGGTCAAAGTACCCAGATTGGGAAACCACCCAAATCTAGATCTAAAATCATAGATCTAGTAACCAGAATATCTGATATAATATCCAAGTCCTATGTGGAGAAACTACTGTGTGACGACCAAAGTATAACCGATCGTAGTATAGGAATATCACTTCCTACTCTGTGTATGTCATCAAATACCAGGACATCACACCCTACTACCTTCTTAACAGATCCATCCCCTATTCTGATGAAGTCAAACCTATGACTGTCACATCAGAAATAGATGATCTATCTCCGCTATATCTGCTTTAGTCTATAAATAGACATAAGCCTGATGTCCACCAATGCTTCCGCTGCTCCCACTGACTACGAAAACCCTCTGGCAGAGTCATATACACGTACGCTTCTAAAGCAAGTTTAGAACGACGCTATACTCATCCTCCCGCCGGGTCTCGCAGCCTGGAACAACAGCAATGGCAAGTCTGGGTAAACAAGAACCTCCCTGCCACCGTCCTTGAGCATACCGAAGTACCTCTCGGGTGCCTGAGGTTACCCACCTTATCTGCGGAGTGGTCAATGGAATGTCAAACCAGATTGAATCTTTAGGTTCTTATGAAATCTTCAGTAATCGTTTGTGGTTCTGGAATCACTTCCAGTTCTACCATACTCCCACTACTGTTTTCTGAAAAAATCCATTTCTTTAAAAATTGTGGCGAGTCAAGAACAATATCACTATTGATCTTCCAGATGGTAGAAAATCAACCCTCGTCATAGCCCGGGTCAACCCACAAACAGCCATTACTGAAACGTGCCTTGAGTTGTCCAGAGTCTGGTTTCAAGCATAAGCCGGACAACTCCCCGTATCTTAACAATGTCAAGATATGAACTGTTCTATATCCAAGAAACAGAGGCACTGATTTAATTGAACCAGATTCAAATCATGCAGCTGTCTCCAGCGCATGTCAAGTAAATGGAAGAGAGGCCGATCAGCGTTACTCAACTTAGGAGTACTTCCAATTATGAGTAAAGAAGCAAGTTCTCTTAATCATTACTATCAACTGAATACCATACACAAGTATCTACATCTTCGATCACCTTGAAGAATCCCGATACTTGCGATACCTGGTTCTCTACTGTATTCTTATACCTATAACTCCTCTAAACTTAGACCCTGTGTTTCTACGAAACACATGTCTAAGAACTAGAGAAGTTAAAAGTAAACAGAATATAGTACGAGGACCAACCCCTCTGTCCTAATGGACACTGGACAATATACAATACTCTGTATAAGTCCGCTGAGTCTAACAACTCATTCACTGTGTGTCGTAGGTTGAAAACTGTACTTTTGGTTAAGAAGAATTACACCGTTGTTCAATGCTCCTTACCTAACCATCCACTGGTATAGGTAAATGTCATAGACATAATTTCGAAAAGTATATCTCACTCTATAAAAATAGACGTACAGATATATCAATTTGAAATTGGTGCACAACAACGGATATTCAAAACCAAATATTTGCCGACCGGCAAACAACCCAGGTGGCTTCCTCAAATATCACCAATTCTAACGAATCCCGATATAATGAAGATGGTCACCTAATTCCCAATAACTTACTCCCCTTCATCATCTGTAAAACCATACAGATGTGAGACTCATACCTGGTAAATACATACCCTGGAGTAAGTATCTAATCGGGAAATCAGGTTTCATTTAACAGTACACAGTGAAACTGAAACATTGAGATGTTTCGATGGGGTATCCTGGTATTCTTAGTAATGCATCTTCCAGTATCCAGATTCACAACTATAACTGTATAATTCTTTGCCACCTCTCCAAATCCCTTTACATGTCTTTAGTCATTACCTTCTGTACACCCCTTTAGGCCAAATGGTTTTCTTCCTTCCCTACCGTTCGGCACCAGCCTATGGTTTGGAAGAAGACTATCCAATAAGCATAATGGGTGTACTGTCCTAGTCCTAGGAGCACTCGCAATGCGAGAGAAGGTGAGGATAAAAGACAACCGAATGTACTTAATTCATAGGTGATTTAGGATTGACAAAGAAGTACATGGTTAGGTCGTGAATAGCAGTCGCAATTTACTTTGCCCTCTTACTAATCCCTTGCTTTGTCTGAACTTAATACCTTCTGTACACCGTTTAGGATAATTGGTTTTCTTCATTCCCTACCGGTCGGCACCAGCCTAACGTCTGGAAGAAGACTATCCAATTTGCGTAATAGGTGTACTACTCCTAAACCAAGGAGTACTCGCAACCTGAGAGAAGGTAAAAGGAAAAGACAACTGAATAGTCCTATTCGTTTTCTCCAGAACCGGAAACCATCCTCGAATTCCTTCGAGTTCGTATATAACCATGCGATGGTTTTGTCCAATGGAAGTGGACGTTCACAGTAATACGGGGTGTCCCGGAGAAAAGGGTAAAAGTAGGAGTGGCAAAGAGGTCTGCAACTCTGACAATCCAAAAGCCAATGTTAAGAAGGTTCGGTCTACTTGGTCACTGAGTCATAGTCTAGGGTCGGGTCAATGGTCGCTGCCAAAGAGAGAGAGAAAAGAAACACTCAGCGTGCACTCTAACCTAGATCAGAATGGTTACCAATTTATCTAATCTGGAAACCTCCCACTGTAACGTCAAATTCTTCCCCAAACCTGAAAGAAGAATTAGCCGGGATAACCCGAGGAGTAAACCAACTCATCAGTGGGAATCGGGATCCAACTCTCATCGCATGATAACGTGACGGAATCCGCTAACGTTATCACACTCCAGAAGGTATGCGCATATCTGGCAAGTTTCAGTACTTTTGAAACTCCCGATGTGGATTTCTGCCCCATGCTCTTATGACCTTGACTTTGGCCAACATATCATAAGTCACATGTCAAGTTTTACCCGTCATTTTCCTGGTTAATTTGAACCCACCCGTACCTACCCTTGACTTTGGCCAAAATGGCAGTACGACTGTCCCAAATCAACGCATCTATCTATGCTGCATATGAATACCCAACAGCTACCAAACACTGTGCCTTGACTTTGGCCAACATACACAGCTTGAATACTATTGACCATCCATATGAAACGACGGAGGGCTACGAATGGTTTCTGGCGAAAACCTTTAACGTAATGAACTTGATATCGTTGAAGGAACGGATAGCTTTTTAGAAAATATAGTGACGAAAACCTTTACTAAAGAGGTCACTCCCGGTGAAGGGATCTCGGCTCTTTCCCCGTATAATGAGGTGCAGGATATTCCAAATGAATACCACGATGCAAAGCAAAAGTAATCGGCTATAGTGAAGTTACTGCCCTGACGCAAACTTTTGTCCAAGGGGTCACTCCCGGTGAAGGGATCTCGGCCCTTGCCTCGTCGACTGAGGAGCAGGATATTCCAACTGAATACCACGGTGCATAACAAAAGTGAACGTCCTTGCAATAACAGCTTTTTGAAAAAGTGTTCCAACAACATCAGATTAGGTTTGTTTAACTTGCATTGATCCGAATCAATGCAGTCCCATCAATTGATCACACCACAAAGAACGAAAATATACTGACGTACGTATATGCCATCCGCATTCGCCACTGGGTCCCGTCATCACCCGTTAGGTTAGCTAACTAACGACAGAGCGGGGACTGGACTAGCGCGGATGAAAAACATATACAACATCTATAAATATATATATAATATATAATTTTCGCTCATGGCGTGATAAAAAGAAACACAGAAATGTATAGCAACACAGAAATGTATAGCAACACAGATCAATACAGATATCTGGGATCCCCGGGTTTCACAGAGCCGCTACTGAAACCCGACGTTCCCCTGGTCGTGTGGATAGCCTGTGCAATGAAAACCTAGACCCCTACGGGCGCGGCAAGTCACCCGCCAAAAGCTGAAGCGAGGCAGCCCCCTTCAGCAACGTGAATGGACCACCCAGCACTTCACGGAATCCGGTAACTTGGGCACCCCTCCTGGGTCAACCCTATACCCCCTACGAGTGCGGCGAATAGCCCGCCAATTCTAGAGTGAAGCCCCCTCCGTCTCAATGCCATGAGATGCGGGCTTGTTGCCCTCTAGAATCCGGCTATCCGTGCACCCCTCCGCGGGGTAATCCTAGTACAGAAAGTAAAATATACATACAACGGGTACATCGACCGCAACCAGGTCGTGCCCTAAAATAATAATACAAACAGGCAGTGACGGCAGTCCACATGTCGGACGCTCGCCCCGCAATATCAAATGTACATAATACAACAGAACTGTACTACCACTGCAACCAGGCTATCCCCCACGACCGATCCGCAACAACACAGTACAATCACAGAACATCAACGTGAAAGTCACGTTCGCAAATCCGTCTAACCGGGCTATAGCAGTTAGACGGGATTTACCGATCGAATGACATTCACGGTCGCAGATATAAATTAAATACTGTGAACTAGCATGTTTAAAATATCCGATCGAACAAATTTATCAAAGTGGGCCCCAAGCAGTACTGTAGCACTAATCGAAAATCTGGGCCCAAAGAAAATATCCCAAAAGCCCTATTTCCAACTCATAAGCTTACTGGGAAAATATGGTGCCACGATTCCTCTTATCCGCCGCGCAAGCGCGGCCAAACCAGGGGTTTGGCCGCGCTTCCGCGGTCGAAGTGAGGAATCAGTGGATCGTATTTTCCCAGAATTCTTATAATTTGTTGTACATGTCTCTGCAATCACCAGAAAAATTTTAGGAGCTCAAAAAATTTTAACAGAGAACACATGTGCACAAAAAATACGGTTTTCGGGTTTTTGTTCGATCGAGTTCTAAACGCGCTAGAGCAAGCTAGGGAAGGTTAATGGCCTGGCTCTGATACCATTGTAAGCCCGCGGGGGCGCCCCGGCCGTCGACCCGACGCCGGAAACGCGGAAAACAAAAACTTTGCGAACTTTGCAAAACGGCACCACCGCGGACTTTTCACCCGGATCGGGCCATTAACCTAGCTAGCTAGCAAAAAGGAAAAGAGTAGAGATGCTATACCAAGCGATCCGTGTCCTTCGGTCTTCGTCTCCACTCCGATCTCCCGCGGAATCTCCGTCACCTCCTCGCTCGTCGGAAAGGGCACCACGTAGCCGGAATCTTTTACGGGCTCCCGCCTCTTGACCGAGGCAACTCGGGCGCGAAGTTGGCTAGCCGACGCGTCCAAGGCTTGCTATAGAAATAGTATAGAAGCTTGTCTCTTTTGGGGTTCTTCAAGTTGCCATTGATGGAGGTATTTTTGAGCACAAGAATTTTCCATGGATGCTTGCTAAAAAGGAATGGAGCATGCTAGAAAAAGAACTCGGCCAAAACACTTTTTAGCTCACTGGAAATTGAAGTGGGGAGGAGAATCAATTAAGCTCAAAAGCAACCTTATATAAATTAATCCCTCATCACAAAAGAATCACCAGCACACTTCTAATGGGGGGGGCCCACGAAATTGATCATGAAAGAATTAACCCACCCAAAAATTAAACCTCTCTCCACTCAAAATCAATCAAAAACCCTTGCAGGAAATGTGGCCGGCCCATTAGAAAAATGGGTGTGGGAAATAAAATCAATTAATAAAGAAAAGATAAGAAAGGGAATGAATGAAGGAGAAATGAGTCACACCAAAATCAAGTATCAATCCTTTCACAAACCATCATCATAAATGCAAGGATAGACAAGAAAAGGATATCATGATTATGAAGCAAGTCTCATCATAATCCACAAGTGCAAGAAAACCCTCCACTAAATGCTAATTGCAAACTTGCAATTAACACCCTCCAACAAGAAAGTCCGACCGAGAAGGAATGAAGGAAAACCGGTCGGAACGGAATGCAAACTGGCAACTTCAGAAAACCGATCCCGTAATAAATTACAGGAAAACCCCACTACTGCAAATACATGCCCGCATTTGTATTCGCACTGAACACAAATGCAAAGAGACAAAACTACACTATCTAAAACTAGAATCCGGCTTAAGCCAAAGCCGGCTAGTAAAAGTCGTCCGATCACGATCCGTGCAATACCGCACGTATCTGATCAAACCCTGCCATATCTCCATACGGCCTCTATAGCGTTTCGCCCGAAACTTGAGTAACTGTCTGTGTGGTGGACTCTAAAGACTCGTCAATACTATGGCTGTGGATTTAACCACTAGCACGTCAGAGGTATTAGCCATACGTGACGGGCCACCAGCTATCGACCAAAAGGGACGTCGATGAGCGAACTCATCCTGACACCCTACTGAGCCTGTCAGTGACAATATCCGTACAGTCCGGTCCGTTCGTCAATGAGTATCGCATGGCGGGCCTAGGGGGTTGGTAAAAGTCAGACCCCCAAAAGCGGTACAAGTCGTGTCGGAGTGTAGCCCAGAACACCCTGAGATACTACTGGAATACCTACCAGCAAATCTCCTGCCTTGGCCAAGGACTTTTCATGTTCTGGCTCTCGTAGACACAGCACGACCTCACCCCCAATACCGGGAGAGACGAACCCCTGCAGATCCGCTCACTGCCTCCATGTGGCTCGGGACTGTACCCAACTAAAACCTGTTTGCACGACTCCTTTGAGCCGTGGTAGGGTAGTAATCAAAGTACAGTGGGAACTCACACGAGACAAATGACGATCCCAGGTCGATGAACTAACCTGTACACATGTCACCTGGGAACTGCTATCTGACGTCTGGTATATCCCAACTAGCAGGTTCCCGGCGAGTCCTGTCCGGTGTACTCATAACCCAATGAGCACCTGTATACATCTTAGGTGAACCGACTGACACCAGTGGCTTGTGAGACCGGCCACCGCCCCTCGTCGGGGTCTCGACTGTATACACTAGTCTACTGTGGAGAATCGATGCCCTGTCTCGAAACTCCCTCGACTAGGGACCATTTAAGGATGTGCTTATAGACCCCAGCTCCCACTTATATGATCGCCCTCATACTGCTGGAAGTCAAGCAAGAATCCTAGGGGCTTTATCAACGTGTAATAGCGACTCGTAAGGTCACCTAAAGCAGTACACGATGATAAAGATAAACCAGATAGCATACTATCATCTCGAGTAAGACTGTCCTACCGGGATAGGTCCTCCCCTCAATCATTGCAATCACGTGCCTGTGACCCAATAATTGACTCTGAGGGCACTATCTCCAACAGATGACATACTCTTGATAGAGAAAGAGTTTCCTATGCTATACTCGATCAATCTCCGCTTATCACAATGACTCTCTACATAGGATCAAAGTGATACCTACTAAATCCTGGATTTTGGATCTATGAGATAGATCTAAATGGATGTTAGGCTACTCACTAGTTGTAGTGAGATGGCATCAGTTGATCCTGGGAAGAATCACTGGAAGTGTTCCAGGGTGATAAGGACGACTGAATGTCAGTCACAGGCATTGTCTTTACCCTCAGAAAAGGGACGGTATGTTGGAAGAGTTCCAAACAAGATACCGTGACATACTAGACGATAAAGGCTGGATAAATCGCTACTTAAGATGCTACCAAAGATGCTGTTTGGGTGTATAGTGGTTCATGAGATGAACTACGTTCCTCCCATTGTGTGACAATGGAGTTGTGGCTTATGCCAAGGAACGCCGGTCCCATTAGTGATCCAGACATATTCTAAGGCAGTATTACCTGATCATGGAGATGGTTGATCTCCAAGGAGATCGAGGTTAGGAGAGTAAACTCAGAGGACAACGCAGCGGATCCACTCACAAAGGCCTGTTCCCAGAGAGAGACTTTTATGGGATGGTTGAGTATGAGATACTACAACCACTGCTATCAGATGGCCCTAGTGCAAGTGGGAGATTGTTAGTTATATGTATGCCCTAGAGGCCATTACTGTACATATGATGTATATTGTAGTGGATGCTAGGACGTATATAGGGAGGACTTTCTTGCTCGACATGATAGTATGCTATCTGGTTGATCTTTACCTTAACGTATACACCGATTGTCTCTCTGTTACATGTTGGTAAAGCTCTTAGGATGTGTACTTGACTACCTGGACTATGATGCGGATCATACTAGTGGGGACATGGTAGTCCATAAGTACATCCTTCAAAGTCCCTAGTCGTGGGTGTATCGAGACGGGGCATCGATATACCAGAGTAGACTAGCGTATACCTTCTCGACCCATACAGATGGGCGATGGATGATCCCATATCCATTGGTGTTTGACATCAGAGATGATATACGGGTGCTCAGTAGAGACTGGGTACAGTGGACGGACTCGCCGAGAACTCCCAGATGGTATTATACCTTACGTTAGATGGCAGTTCTCTGGTGACACTGGTACAGAGTAGTCTGTTGACCCGAGATCGTCATAGAGTCTTGTGTGGTTCCCACTGTGCTTTGATTTCCATCTTACTACGTCCAAGAGGGCATGCAAAACGGTGGTTTTTGGGTACAGTCCCGAGTCACATGGAGGCAATGAGCGATAGGAGGGGATTCGTCTCTCCCGGTATAGGGGGTTGATGTTGCGCTGTGTTCGATTGGCTATAACAGGAAATCCCTGGCCAGGGTTGCTGAGATTTACTGGTAAGTGTTACTAGTAGTTTCTCGAATTGTTATAGACCTCATATCGACACGACTTATCGAGCTATTGGGGTCTGACGTTTACCACCCCTAGGCGAGATATGCGACATATCAGACGATCAGACCGGACTGTACGGTAGTGTTACTGGTTGGATTCACAGGAGTGTGAGCGGGCTTGCTCGTCGATCCTCTGATCGCTCAATACCCGGGTGGCCGTTACGTTTAGCAGACCGCTTGCGGCTTGTGGGTGATTGATATGATCATCACCTGCTGCCGGTGTATTGACGAGTCTTTAGAGTCCTACACAGAGGTTTCCTGGCTCAAGCGAAACGAAATAGGAGCGCATATGAGATATGTGCAGGACCGAGAATAATGCGTGTATGTGATACCGTATTTCATTCTCGCGAACAATGTATCGAATGGTTGTATGCGATATAACCTAGTTATCGAATCGAGGGTTGATTCGATAAGCCGATACATTTGATACTAGTCGGTTATATGCGATATGACCGGATCGTTAAATCAAGTGTTGATTTAATGATTTAATGTATAATTATATATTTGATATATTACTTTGCATTAACTAGTATCGGTTCACTTTTAAATGGATTTTCTCACTCGGTTTGTGCACATTGTATATGTGATATACTTTTGTACACATGATTGTATCGTGTTTGATGATACATGCTTTTTGGTTAAGTGTAAAGAATTAAACCAATGTTAAGTTGTTGATTAGGGTTTTACTTATTCATTTATCTTATTTATTTATTCATTTTGAATAAATTGAAAGATAAATGAATGGTGGCTTCATTTGTTTTTAGTTGAAGCTTCATGAAGCTTTGACTTGATGACCTTTTTGTTCTCATCCTTAACCCTAACCAATCAACCCAACCTTAGTCAATTCTCTACACTTAACTAAGGTTAAGATTATGATAAGTATTCTTTTATTTTATATTTTCTAATAACTTATCATAATATTATTCTTCTTCTTCTTCATTTTCTTCAAGTGAAGAAAGCTTGCCTCCATCAATGGCAAGTGATGAAAAAGAGTGAGAAATCCAAATCTAAAGTGAACCCACCTCCTATTTCTTCATCCTCTACCTCTTGCCAAGTAGTAGAGTGTGTTTCCTTCACAAGTTTTTATGGCTTGGTGAAGGTGGAGCTTGATCTAGCGATGCCTCGACGTAGATCATCTTCGGCATGGACATCGACGACCTAGCTCGCCATTTCTCCGACGAAGCCGACGCTAGAGCCCGGGAATTCATTTGGACAGCGAGGGGACTTTGTTGCGGAGCTATGGAGGTGGAGCACCGGATCTACAAAGGTTGTATTTCCGTTTAAACTTTAGTTAAGTTGTTAACTAGTTTCTTTTTCGCCTAGAAATCTAGCCAACGATCCGTATTAGGGTTTCTCGGCACCTATAATTTTTGAAATTGGCATGGTTGATGCCTTGTGAGACCTCTAGAGAGTGCCTAGGAACCCTACACGATACTCATAGACGAACGGACTGAACTGTACGGATATTGTCACTGACAGGCTCAGTAGGGTGTCAGGATGAGTTCGCTCATCGACGTCCCATTTGGTCAGTACCCGGTAGCCCGTTACGTATTGGCTAATACCTCTGACGTGCTAGTGGTTAAATCCATAACCATAGTATTAACGAGTCTTTAGAGTCCACCACACACAGTTACTCAAGTTTCGGGCGAAACGTGTAGAGACCGTATGGAGATATGGCAGGGTTCGATCAGATACGTGCGGTATGGCACGGATCGTGATCGGACGGTTTTTACTAGCCGGCTTTGGCTTAAGCCGGATCCTAGTATTAGATAGTGTAGATTTTGCCTCTTTGCATTTGTGTTCAGTGGGAATACAAATGCGGGCATGTATTTGCAGTAGCGGGGTTTTCCTGTAATTTCTTACGGGATCAGGTTTCTGAAGTTGCCAGTTTGCATTCCGTTCCGGCCGGTTTTCCTTTGTTCCTTCGCGGCCGGACTTTTTCGATGGAGGGGGTTATTTGCAGTTTGGAAACAACTTATTTGTGGAGGGCTTTATTGCATTTGTGCCTTTATCATCATGAAATTCTTTTATGGTCTTTTCCTTTTCTTTTATTGGATGAGGAATGATTAGATATAGTGTGACCTTTTCCTCTTCTCAATCTTTATCCTACTTTTTCTTGCATTATTGCAATGGATAACACCACCATTTTCTTGAAAGGGGCCGGCCAGTAAAGAAAGAAGGGGAGAGAATTATTTTGGTGTGGGAAATTTCTTGATATCATTCTAGGTTCACACCAAAATCCAAAGTTCAATTTTCTCCATTGCTTTTTCCTCCACATTTTCAAGGCAACTCCATAAACCCCAAGAGACAAAGGTTTTCTACACTATATCTGTAGGGTTCCTAGGCACTCTCAAGAGGTCTCACAAGGCATCAACCATGCCAATTTTAAAAATTACCGTGCCGAGAAACCCTAGACTATATCGTTAACTAGAAGTTTAGGCGAAACAACGAGCTAGTTAACAACTTAACTAAAGTGTAAACGGAAATACAACCTTTGTAGATCCGGTTCTCCACCTCCATAGCTCCGCGATGAAGTCCCCTTGCTTTCCAAAACAAATCCCGGGCTCTAGCGTTGGCTTCATCGGAGAAATGGGCGGGCAAGGTCGTCGGCTTCGTGCCGAAGATGATCTACGTCGAGGCATCACTAGATCAAGCTCCCACTTCACCAAGTCATGAAACTGGTGAAGAGAACACACTCTACTACTCGGCAAGAGGTAGAGGATGAAGAAATAGGAAGTGGGTTCACTTTAGAATTTGATTTCTCACTCTTTTCATAAAGTTGCCATTGATGAGGCAAGCTTTTTCTTCAAGTGAAGAAGAAGAAGATGAATATTATGATAAGTTGTTTTCAAAAAGGAAATAAAATGAATACTTATCATAATTCAACCATGGTAAAGTGTAGAGAATAGACTAGGGTTAAGTGGAATGGTTAGGGTTAAGCATGAGACAAAATGGTCACTTAGTCAAACCTTCATGAAGCTTCTTAATACATACAAAGAAAGCCACCATTTTCTCATTATGCTAATTATTTTCTAAAAAGAATAAAGAATAAGTAAATAGATAATTAAATGAAAACCTTAACCATTACATAACCATGGTTTAATCTTTACACAAACTCAAGAGAGCATGTATCATCAAACATGATACAATCAAGTGCACAAAAAGTATATCACATATACAATGTGCACATCCGAGCGAGAAAATCCATTTAAAGTGAACCGATACTAGTTAATGCAAAGTAATATATTAAATATATAATTATGCATTAAATCATTAAATCAACACTTGATTTAATGATCCGGTCATGTTGGAGATAGTGCCCTCAGAGTCAATTATTAGGTCACAGGTACGTGATTGTAATGATTGATAGAGGACCTATCCCGGTAGGACAGTCTTACTCGAGATGATAGTATGCTATCTGGTTTACCTTTATCATCGTGTACTGTTTTAAGTGACCTGACACGTCGCTATTACACGTTGATAGAGCCCCTAGGATTCTTGCTTGACCACCAGCAGTATGAGGGCGATCATATAAGTGGGAGCTGGGGTCTATAAGCATATCCTTAAAAGGTTCCTAGTCGTGAGAGTTTCGAGACAGGGCATCGATTCTCCATAGTAGACTAGTGTATACAGTCGAGACCCCGACGAGGGGCGGTGGCCGGTCTCACAAGCCACTGGTGTCAGTTGGATCACCTAAGATGTATACAGGTGCTCATTGGGTTATGAGTACACCGGACAGGACTCGCCGGGAACATGCTAGTTGGTCATATACCTGACGTCAGATGGCAGTTCCCTGGTGACATGTGTGCAGGTTAGTTCATCGACCTGGGGATCGTCATTTGTCTTGTATGAGTTTCCACTGTACTTTGATTACTACCCTACCACAGCTCAAAGGAGTCGTGCAAACAGGTTTTAGTTGGGTACAGTCCCGAGCCACATGGAGGCAGTGAGCGTATCTTCAGGGGTTCGTCTCTCCCGGTATTGGGGGTGAGGTCGCGCTGTGTCTAGGAGAGCCATTACACGAAGCCCTCGGCCGAGGCAAGGAGATTTACTGGTAGGTATTCCAGTAGTATCTCAGGGTGTTCTGGGCTACACTCCGACACGACTTGTACCGCTTTTGGGGGTCTGACTTTTACCAACCCCCTAGGCCCGCCATGTGATACTCATAGACGAACGGACCGGACTGTACGGATATTGTCACTGACAGGCTCAGTAGGGTTGTCAGGCTGAGTTCACTCACAGACGTCCCTTTTAGTCAATACTTGGTAGCCCGTTACGTATTGGCTTATACCTCTGACGTGCTAGTGGTTAAATCCACAACCGAGGTGTTGACGAGTCTTTAGAGTCCCCCACATTCAGTTACTCAGCTTTCGGGCGAAAGGTTGTAGAGGCCGTATGGAGATATGGCAAGGTCCGATCAGATACGTGCGGTATTGCACGGATCAGGATCGGACAGTCTGTACTATAGGCCGTATGGTTATATGGCAGGGTTCGATCAGATACGTGCGGCATTGCACGGATCAGGATCGAACAGATATTACTAGCCGGCTTTGGTATAAGCCGGATCCTAGTATAGTACAGTGTGAATTTTGTCTCATTGCATTTTGTATTTCGGTCGAAATACAGATGCTGGTGTGTATGCACAGTATCGGGGTTTTCCTGTAATTTATTACGGGACCAGTTTTCTGGAGTTGCCAGTTTGCTTTCCGTTTCGGCCAATTTCCTTTGTTCCGTTCATTGGCCGAAGATTGGTGGAGGAGGGCTTATTTGCATTGTTGCAAATAAGTATTTTTGGAGGGGGTCTTTGCTTATTGGTTGGATCATGATGGTTGCTCCATTGACCTTGACTTCTTGACTTCTTCATGATGGCTTGACCATTTGGAGTCATCATGGTTGCTTTGGAGTGTTTGTTTTTGTTTGTGATGATATTGTTTTGATCATCACTCATTATTCTTCCTTCCATGATAGCTCACCCACTCCCTTGTTTTTCATTTGACTTCACTCCATTCCCACCTACCACCATCATGCTTGGCCGGCCACTAGTGAGGGTGGGGGTTTTTCTTTTGGTAGAGAGAAAATTGTCACATTCATTCTTTGCATGATACATTTTTCCTCACCTCTCTTCAAGTTCTTCTTCCTCCACCACAATGGCAATCTCCATGAACCCCAAAGTGAGACTTGAGTACTACGCATTCTACAGCAAATCTTGGGCACGTCGAGTAGCCGGCTTCGTGCCCGAGTTGCCTCGGCATTGAGGTGGGAGCCCGTAAAAGAAGTAGGCGGTGTGGTGCACTTCCGGCGACGAGGAGGAGACGGGACATTCCGCAGGAGATCGGGACGATGACGAGAAGACCGGAGGACTTGGATCGTCGGTATATCTCTTTCCCATCCTTTAGTTAGCTAGGGCTAGTTAATGGTTCGATCCGGGTTTTAGTGCGCGGCGGTTTGCCAGTTCAAGAAAAATTCAAAGTTTATCACCGCTTCCGCTTTTGGCCGTCGGATTGACGGCCGGGGCGCCGCCGTGCACTTACAGTGGTATCAGAGCCACGCCATTAACTTAGTCTAGCTTGGTTTAATGTGTTTGCATTTCCGATCGATCAAAAAGTTCCAAAACCGTGTTTTTGCTATCGACAGTTTTCTGTTGAAAATTTTTGGTCTCGAAAAATTTTTCAGGTTGTAAAATATTGATGTACTGGAAAATATAAGAGCACTGTAAAAATTCGATGAAGTGACTCCACTATGGGAGCGCGGAACCGCCGCGAAAACCCCCTTCCCGCCGCTGTTCCGCCGCACACTGTGGACATCACTGCACCAAATTTCTACAGTGTCTTTGTGGGCTTAAAATTGGGGTTTTGGAATATTAAAATTGGGCCCAGGTTTTCTGTGAGTGCTACAGTTTTGTTTGGGGGCCCACTTGTTAATTTTTGATCGATCGGATATTTTAAACACATTTTTCACAGTATTTACATTATATCTGCGACCGTGAATGTCACTTGATCGGTAAATCCGGTCTAACTGCTATAGCCCGGTTAGACGGATTTGCGAACGTGACTTTCACGTTGATGTTTTGTTTTTGCTGTGATGTTGCGGATCGGTCGTGGGGGATAGCCTGGATGCAATGCTAGTACAGTTGTGGTTGTATTATGTACATTTGATATTGCGGGGCGAGCGTCCGATATGTGGACTGCCGTCACTGCCTGTTTGTATTATTATTTTGGGGCACGACCTGGTTGCGGTCGATGTACCCGGTGTATGTATATTTTACTTTCTGTACTAGGATTACCCCGCGGAGGGGTGCACGGATAGCCGGGTTCTAGAGGGCAACGGGCCCGCATCTCATGGCATTGAGACGGAGGGGGCTTCACTCTAGGATTGGCGGGCTATTCGCCGCACTCGTAGGGGGTACAGGTTGACCCAGGAGGGGTGCCCAAGTTACCGGATTCCGTGAAGTGCTGGGTGGTCCATTCACGGTGCTGAAGGGGGCTGCCTCGCTTCAAGTTTTGGCGGGTGACTTGCCGCGCCCGTAGGGGTCTAGGATTTCATTGCACAGGCTATCCACACGACCAGGGGAACGTCGGGTTTCAGCGGCTCTGTGAAACCCGGGGATCCCAGATATCTGTATTGTTTCTGTGATGCTGTTCATTCTCTGTGATGTTGCATTTTATTCACGCCTTGAGCGAATATAATATATTGGTATATATATTAGTAGATGTTGTATATGTTTTGCATCCGCGCTAGTCCAGTCCCCGCTCTGTCGTTAGTTAGCTAACCTAACGGGTAATGACGGGACCTAGTGGCGAATGCGGATGGCATATACGTACATCAGTATATTTTCGTTCTTTGTGGTGTGATCAATTGATGGGACTGCATTGATTCGGATCAATGCAAGTTTAAAAACAAACCTAATCTGATGTTGTTGGAACACTTTTCAAAAAAAGCTGTTATTGCAAGGACGTTCACTTTTGTTTTGCACCGTGGTATTCAGTTGGAATATCCTGCTCCTCAGTCGACGAGGCAAGGGCCGAGATCCCTTCACCGGGAGTGACCCCTTGGACAGAAGTTTGCGTCAGGGCATTAACTTCACTATAGCCGATTACTTTTGCTTTGCACCGTGGTATTCAGTTGGAATATCCTGCACCCCATTCTACGGGGAAACAGCCGAGATCCCTTCACCGGGAGTGACCTCTTTAGCAACGGTTTTCGTCACTATATTTTTAAAAGCTATCCGTTCCTTCAACGATATCAAGTTCATTACGTTAAAGGTTTTCGCCAGAAACCATTCGTAGCCCTCCGTCGTTTCATATGGGTAGTCAATAGTATTCAAGCTGTGTTTGTTGGCCAAAGTCAAGGCACAGTGTTTGGTAGCTGTTGGTTATTCATATGCAGCATAGATAGATGCGTTGGTTTGGAACAGTCGTATAGCCTTGTTGGCCAAAGTCAAGGGCTTGTGCGGGTGGATTCGAATCAACCTGGAGAATGACGGGTAGAACTTGACATGTGACTTATGATTTGTTGGCCAAAGTCAAGGTCATAAGAGCATGGGGCAGAAATCACATCGGGAGTTTCAAAAGAACTGAAACTTGCCAGATATGCGCATACCTTCTGGAGTGTGATGACGTGAGCGGATTCCGTCACGTTATCATGCGATGAGAGTTGGATCCCGATTCCCACTGATGAGTTAGTTTACTCCTCGGGTGACCCCGACTAATTCTTCTTTCAGGTTTGGAGGAGAATTTGAGGTACGGTGGGAGGTTTCCAGATTAGATAAATTGGTAACCATTCTGATCTAGGTTAGAGTGCACGCTGAGTGTTTCTTTTCTCTCTCTCTCTGGCAGCGACCTTTTGACCCGACCCTAAGACTATGACTCAGTGACCAAGTTGACCGAACCTTCTTTAACACTGGCTTTTGGATTGTCAGAGTTGCAAAACCTCATTGCCACTCCTACTTTTACCCTTTTCTCCAGGACACCCCGTATTACTACGAACGTCCACTTCCATTGGACAAAACCATCGTATGGTTAGATACGAACTCGAAAGAATTTATTCGAGGATGGTTTCAGGTCCTGGAGAAAACGGATAGGATTATTCAGTTGTCTTTTCCTTTTGCCTCCTCTCCAGTTGCGAGTGCTCCTTGGTTTAGGAGTAGTACACCTGTTACGCAAATTGGATAGTCTTCTTCCAAACCTTAGGCTGGTGCCGACCGGTAGGGAATGAAGAAAACCAATTAGCATAACGATGGTGTGCAGAAGGTATTAAGTTCAGACAAAGTAAGGGATTAGTAAGAGGGCAAAGTAAATTGCAACAGATATTCACGACCAAACCAAATATTTCGTTACCACTCCCACATCACCTTTGTATTTCTCCAGGACACTCCGTATCACTACGAAGATCCACAGTTTATTTGGATACTCCATCGTATGGTTATGTACGAACTCGAATGGAACTTGTTCCAGTTCGGGGATGGATTCTGGTTCAGGAGAAATAGGAATAAGGTTTATTCGGTTGTCTTTTATCTTCACCCTCTCTCATTGCGAGTGTTCCTAGGATTGGGACAGTACACCCATTATGCTTATTGGATAGTCTTCTTCCAAACCATAGGCTGGTGCCGAACGGTAGGGAAGGAAGAAAACCATTTGGCCTAAAAGGGTGTGCAGAAGGTAAAGACTAAAGACATATGAAGGGATTTGGAGAGGTGGCAAAGAACTATACGGTTACAGTCGTGAATCTGAAAGAGGCATTACTAGGAATACCCGAATACCCCATCGGAACATTTCAATGTTTCAGTTTCACTGTGTAATGTTAAAGGAAAACTGATTTCTCGATTAGATACTTACTCCAGGGTATGTATTTACCAGGTACGATTCTCACATCTGTATGGTTTTACAGATGATGAGTGGGAGTAAGTTATTGGGAATTGGGTGATTATCCTCATTATATCAGGATTCGTTGTAATCGGTGATATTTGAGGAAATCACCTGGGCTTTTTGCCGGTCGGCAAATATTTGGTTTTGAATATCCGCTGTTATGCACCAATTTCAAATTGATATATCTGTACGTCTATTTTCATAGAGTGAGATATACCTTTCTGAAATTATGTCTACGACATTTACCTATATCAGTGGATGGTTAGGTAAGGAGCATTAAACAGCGGTGTAATTCTTCTTAACCATAAGTACAGTTTTCAACCTACGACACACAGTGAATGAGTTATCAGACTCAAGGGACTTATACAGAGTATTGTATGTTGTCAAGGGTCCATAAGGACAGAGGGGTTGGTCCTCGTACTATATTCGGTTTACTTATGACTTCTCTAGTTTTTAGACAAGTGTTTCGTGGAAACACAGGGTCCGAATTTGGAGAAGTTATAGGTATTTGAATAGAGTAGAGAACCAGATATAGCAAGTATCGGGATTCTTCAAAAAGATCGAAGATGTAGATACTTGTCAATGATATTCAGTTGCTAGTAATGACTAAGAGAACTTGCTTCTCTTTCAGGTTACTCATAATTGGAAGCATTCCTAAGTTGAGTAACGCTGATCGGCCTCCTTCCATTTAGTTGACATGCACTGGAGACAGCTGCATGATTTTGAATCTGGTTCAATTAAATCAGTGCCTCTGTTTCTATATTGGATATAGAACAGTTCATATCTTAACGTTGTTAAGGTACGGGGAGTTGTCCGGTTTATGATTAAAACCAGACACTGGACAACTCAAGGCACGTTTCTGTAATGTGGGTTGACCCAGGCTATGACGTGGGTTGACTTTCTACCATCTGGATGAACAATAGCGATATTGTTCTAGACTCGCCACAGTTTTATTAAAGATGGATTTTTTCAGAAAACAGTAGTGGGAGTATGGTAGAACTGGAAGTGATTCCAGAACCACAAACGATTAATGAAGATTTGATAAGGAACCTAAAGATTCAATCTGGATTGACATTCCATTTGGCCACTCCGCAGATAAGGTGGGTAACTTCAGGCACCCGAGAGGTACTACGGTAGCCTCAAGGACGGTGACAGGGACGTTCTTGTTTACCCAAAATTACCATTGCTGTTGTTCCAGGCTACGAGACCCGGTGGGAGGATGAGTATAGCGTCGTTCTAAACCAGTTTTAGAAGTGTACGTCTATATGACTCTGCCAGAGGGTTGTCGTAGTCAGTGGGAGCAGCGGAAGCATTGGTGGACAGGTAGCTTATGTCTATTTATAGACTAAAGCAGATGTAGCGGAGATAGATCATCTATTTCTGATGTGACGGTCATAGGTTTGACTTCATCAGAATAGGGGATGGATCTGTTGAGAAGGTAGTGGGGTGTGATATCCTGGTATTTGGATGACATACACAGAATAGGAAAAGAAACTCCTATACTACAATCGGTCATACTTTGGTCGTCACACAGTGGTTTCTCCACATGGGACTTGGATTTTACATCAGACATACTGGTTACTAGATCTATGGTTTTAGATCTAGATTTGGGTGGTTTCCCAATCAGGGTACTTGACAGCATTCTAAGAGTATTTGGGATGGATGACTCCTGGCACGGTAGTGTACCTGCAGGTAATGGAGTCACCCTCTCTAAAGGTGTCTTACAGACTAAACAGGAGAGGGATGTGCATGATTGGCAGATCACTTGCTCAGGCAATTGAGTCAATCATGAGATGTCAAGTACCACACCAAATGTTGTTCTTGCACTAGATGCAATAAGTTGACATTAATCCAATCCTGGAGAAACAGTCGGAAGCAGTTTTAGAACATAAGTGGATGTTCTAGGGATATGATAACGACAGCCTCATTCGGGAGACAGTTATCATACCAGGCTTCCAAGGTGACATGGACGACAAGGAGGTTGTCAGAGCTATAGTTTTTCCTTCTGATGAGGGGCAGTATTTTGGACAGGTGGTCCAAGGCAATACTGAGGGAGGCATGGCGCAGGATACTGATTAAGTTCAGTTGACGATACAGTCTAAGAAGTTTGGATTTGGAGTTCATTTATGAGCTATGTCCCATCAGACATCCAGACATATTCTAAGACAGGTATTGCTCATTTCGGGAGATGGCTTTCTCCGCGAACTTGAGATATAGAGAGACATTGAAAGAGACAACAAAGCGGATCCACTCACTAAGGCTATTCCTCGAACGCAATAGTTTCGCAAACGAGCTTTGTGAGACTGACTAGTAGAGGAGTTGGGTGTTCGGTATCACACGGGCTGTGAGTATGCGACATCGCAATAATTAGCCTTGAGTGCAAGTGGGAGATTGTTGGAGATAGTGCCCTCAGAGTCAATTATTAGGTCACAGGTACGTGATTGTAATGATTGATAGAGGACCTATCCCGGTAGGACAGTCTTACTCGAGATGATAGTATGCTATCTGGTTTACCTTTATCATCGTGTACTGTTTTAAGTGACCTGACACGTCGCTATTACACGTTGATAGAGCCCCTAGGATTCTTGCTTGACCACCAGCAGTATGAGGGCGATCATATAAGTGGGAGCTGGGGTCTATAAGCATATCCTTAAAAGGTCCCTAGTCGTGAGAGTTTCGAGACAGGGCATCGATTCTCCATAGTAGACTAGTGTATACAGTCGAGACCCCGACGAGGGGCGATGGCCGGTCTCACAAGCCACTGGTGTCAGTTGGATCACCTAAGATGTATACAGGTGCTCATTGGGTTATGAGTACACCGGACAGGACTCGCCGGGAACATGCTAGTTGGTCATATACCTGATGTCAGATGGCAGTTCCCTGGTGACATGTGTGCAGGTTAGTTCATCGACCTGGGGATCGTCATTTGTCTTGTGTGAGTTCCCACTGTACTTTGATTACTACCCTACCACGGCTCAAAGGAGTCGTGCAAACAGGTTTTAGTTGGGTACAGTCCCGAGCCACATGGAGGCAGTGAGCGTATCTTCAGGGGTTCGTCTCTCCCGGTATTGGGGGTGAGGTCGCGCTGTGTCTAGGAGAGCCATTACACGAAGCCCTCGGCCGAGGCAAGGAGATTTACTGGTAGGTATTCCAGTAGTATCTCAGGGTGTTCTGGGCTACACTCCGACACGACTTGTACCGTTTTTGGGGGTCTGACTTTTACCAACCCCCTAGGCCCGCCATGCGATACTCATAGACGAACGGACCGGACTGTACGGATATTGTCACTGACAGGCTCAATAGGGTTGTCAGGCTGAGTTCACTCACAGACGTCCCTTTTAGTCAATACTTGGTAGCCCGTTACGTATTGGCTTATACCTCTGACGTGCTAGTGGTTAAATCCACAACCGAGGTGTTGACGAGTCTTTAGAGTCCCCCACATTCAGTTACTCAGCTTTCGGGCGAAAGGTTGTAGAGGCCGTATGGAGATATGGCAAGGTCCGATCAGATACGTGCGGTATTGCACGGATCAGGATCGGACAGTCTGTACTATAGGCCGTATGGTTATATGGCAGGGTTCGATCAGATACGTGCGGCATTGCACGGATCAGGAACGAACAGATATTACTAGCCGGCTTTGGTATAAGCCGGATCCTAGTATAGTACAGTGTGAATTTTGTCTCATTGCATTTTGTATTTCGGTCGAAATACAGATGCGGGTGTGTATGCACAGTATCGGGGTTTTCCTGTAATTTATTACGGGACCAGTTTTCTGGAGTTGCCAGTTTGCTTTCCGTTTCGGCCAATTTCCTTTGTTCCGTTCATTGGCCGAAGATTGGTGGAGGAGGGCTTATTTGCATTGTTGCAAATAAGTATTTTTGGAGGGGGTCTTTGCTTATTGGTTGGATCATGATGGTTGCTCTATTGACCTTGACTTCTTGACTTCTTCATGATGGCTTGACCATTTGGAGTCATCATGGTTGCTTTGGAGTGTTTGTTTTTGTTTGTGATGATATTGTTTTGATCATCACTCATTATTCTTCCTTCCATGATAGCTCACCCACTCCCTTGTTTTTCATTTGACTTCACTCCATTCCCACCTACCACCATCATGCTTGGCCGGCCACTAGTGAGGGTGGGGGTTTTTCTTTTGGTAGAGAGAAAATTGTCACATTCATTCTTTGCATGATACATTTTTCCTCACCTCTCTTCAAGTTCTTCTTCCTCCACCACAATGGCAATCTCCATGAACCCCAAAGTGAGACTTGAGTACTACGCATTCTACAGCAAATCTTGGGCACGTCGAGTAGCCGGCTTCGTGCCCGAGTTGCCTCGGCATTGAGGTGGAAGCCCGTAAAAGAAGTAGGCGGTGTGGTGCACTTCCGGCGACGAGGAGGAGACGGGACATTCCGCAGGAGATCGGGACGATGACGAGAAGACCGGAGGACTTGGATCGTCGGTATATCTCTTTCCCATCCTTTAGTTAGCTAGGGCTAGTTAATGGTTCGATCCGGGTTTTAGTGCGCGGCGGTTTGCCAGTTCAAGAAAAATTCAAAGTTTATCACCGCTTCCGCTTTTGGCCGTCGGATTGACGGCCGGGGCGCCGCCGTGCACTTACAGGTCATATCGCATATAACCGACTAATATCTACAGTAACAACTTATCGAATCAACACTTGATCCGATAACCCGGCTATATCGCATATAACCGATCAATGTCACAAATCGCGAGAATCGAATACAGTATCACAAACTGGTATCATTCTCGGTCCCGCACATATCTCATATGCGCTCCTATTTCGTTTCGCTTGAGCCAGGAAACCTTTGTGTAGGACTCTAAAGACTCGTCAATACGCCGGCAGCAGATGATGATCATATCAAGCACCCACAAGCCGCAAGCGGTCTGCTAAACGTAACGGCCACCCGGGTATTGAGCGATCAGAAGATCGACGAGCAAGCCCGCTCATACTCCTGTGAATCCAACCAGTAACACTTACCGTACAGTCCGGTCTGATCGTCTGATATGTCGCATATCTCGCCTAGGGATGGTAAACGTCAGACCCCAATAGCTCGATAAGTCGTGTCGATATGAGATCTATAACAATTCGAGATACTACTGGTAACACTTACCAGTAAATCACAGCAACCCTGGCCAGGGATTTCCTGTTATAGCCAATCGAACACAGCGCAACATCAACTCCCTATACCGGGAGAGACGAATCCCCTCCTATCGCTCATTGCCTCCATGTGACTCGGGACTGTACCCAAAAACCACCGTTTTGCATGCCCTCTTGGACGTGGTAAGATGGAAATCAAAGCACAGTGGGAACCACATAAGACTCTATGACGATCTCGGGTCAACAGACTACTCTGTACCAGTGTCACCAGAGAACTGCCATCTGACGTAGGTATAATACCATCTGGGAGTTCTCGGCGAGTCCGTCCAGTGTACCCAGTCTCTACTGAGCACCCGTATATCATCTCCGATGTCAAACACCAATGGATATGGGATCATCCATCGCCCATCTGTATGGGTCGAGAAGGTATACGCTAGTCTACTCTGGTATATCGATGCCCCGTCTCGATACACCCACGACTAGGGACTTTGAAGGATGTACTTATGGACTACCATGTCCCCACTAGTATGATCCGCATCATAGTCTAGATAGTCAAGTACACATCCTAAGGGCTTTACCAACATGTAACAGAGAGACAAACAGTGTACACGTTAAGGTAAAGAGCAACCAGATAGCATACTATCATGTCGAGCAAGAAAGTCCTCCCTATATATGTCCCAGCATCCACTACAATATACATCCAATGTACAGTAATGGCCTCTAGGGCATACATATAACTAACAATCTCCCACTTGCACTAGGGCCATCTGATAGCAGTAGTTGTAGTATCTCATACTCAACCATCCCATAAAAGTCTCTCTCTGGGAACAGGCTTTTGTGAGTGGATCCGCTGTGTTGTCCTCTTAGTCTACTCTCCAAACCTCGATCACCCTGGAGATCAACCATCTCCATGATCAGGTGACACTGCCTTAGAATATGTCTGGATCACTGATGGTTCCGGCGTTCCTTGGCATAAGCCACAACTCCATTGTCACACAATGGGAGGAACGAAGTTCATCTCATGAACTATTTACACCCAAACATCCTCTTTGGTAGCATCTTGAGTAGCGATGTATCCTACCTTTATCGTCTAGTATGCCACAGTATTTAGCTTGGAACTCTTCCAACATACCGTCCCTTTACTGAGGGTAAAGACAATGCCTGTGACTGACATTCAGTCGTCTTTATCACTCTGGAACCATTCCAGTGATTCTCCCCAGGGTCGATTGATACCGTCTTACTACTACTAGTGAGATTCCTAGCATCCAATTACATCTATCTCATAGATGATAACTCAGGATTTAGGAGGTATCATTTTGATCCTTTATGGAGAATCATTGTGATAAGCGGAGATTGACCGAGCGTAGCATAGGAAACTCTTTCCCTATCAAGAGTATGTCATCCACGTACTCTACGAGGATCGCCACCATACTCCCTACTACCTTTTGTATATACAAGGTTCATCTACCATTTTTAATGATGTCAAACTGTTTGACTATCTCATCAAAACAGATGTTCCAACTCCGCGATGTCTGCTTTATCCTATAAAACATCTTGCACACGTTTCCGCTGCTCCTACTGTTTACGAGGCCCTCTGGCTGTGTACTTATAGACGCTCTCTTCTAAAACATCATTTAGAAAAGCTGTCATGACACCCAACCACCAGATATCGTAGTCATGGTATGTAGCCGTGGCAAGTAGGATCTGGAAGGACTTAAGCATAGCTACTTGAAAAGGTTTCATCATTATCCACACCTGGTCAATGATGCAAACTTTTAACAAGCCTAGCTTTGAAAGTCTCAACTTTTCCATGTACACCAAGTAATTTTCTCAAGATATACTTTCTCCTGATGGGGATTTAACCCTTCAGATATAGCAACCAAAGTCCATACTTTGTTGGTGTATAAGGATTCCATCTCAGATCACTAAGCATCCAGCCATTCTTACAGAGTCTTACTCCTGATGGCCAGCTCGAAACTAGTTGGGTCATCATCTCATGATGCAATCCTCGCTCCCACTGTCATAGAGAAACCGAAGTATCTCTCAGGTGGGTGAGGAACCCTACTAGATCGGCGGAGAGGCTGAGGTTCGTTGGTTAACTATTGAATCCTTTGGTTCTTTCAAATCATCAGCTGCAGTTTTGTATAGCTGGAACCTTTCCAGTTGTACATAACAGACCTTGCCTCGAGCGTGTCCGGATTTTGCTTTTAAACATAGCCCGGACAACCCCAAATCTTAACTAACTTAAGATATGGGCTCTTCCCTTTCCATATCACATATGAAGCGGTAGGCATAGATTTGATTCGAATCCAATTCAATAGGTATGCAGCTTCTCAAGTGCATAACTCCCAAAAGGAAAAAGGTAACTCAGTAGTACTCATCATAGAGCACACCATATCACATAGGGTGCTATTGCTCCGCCCCGATATACCATCGTGCTATGGTGTATACGGAGGAGTAATGCTGAGAGAGAATCTCATTCTCCTTTAGAATAGACCAGGATTTCCGTGCTCAAGTATTCTCCTCCTCGATCACATCAAAGGACATAATACTTATACCTGTTATTGGTTCTCTACTTCTAACTTATATTCTGTGAATATCTCAAAAGGTTCGGACTTGTGTTTCAACAGGAACATATGTCTGAATCTTGAGAGATTATCAGAGAATGTAATGAAGTACAAAGAACCGGTCTTGGCATTTGTAGACAGGGGACCTTTATACATCAACGTGCATCATCCCAAGAGTTCACTAACTCTTTCTCTGTTTCCAATAAACAGAGCTGGTGTCATTATATCTTTGTGACATGACTGGCAAGTTTCACAAGATGTAAATTCAAACTGATTTAAATATGCATCTACATGTAACTTTAGCTAGTCGGGTCGCATTGATATGACCTAGTCTACAATGCCTCAAGAAGGATTCGTTCATTTCTGAACTCTTCCTCTTTTGTGTGTTCCGTATACTAAGAATTGTGGTTTGATTTAGAAAATTAATGCTTTTAGATAACGTGCCTGAACCGATCAACTTTTGATATAGGAAATGTTCAAAACATTATCCAACAATACAAAATTTTATCATTTCTTTACTATTAAAGAGAGTGATATGATTTTGTATATCAGGTTCGGTATCTAATAACATTCGTTCAGAATCAATGTATTTGGAATACAGGGTGACAGTGACCAACAGACTTGGCTGCAACACTTGCCCCGTTTTCTGCCTCATGAAACTTATCACCCGTTCTCAGTTCTCTACCTATCTGTAGCCCTATGTAACAGATTACATATCTGGGATCCTGATCCGGTATCATATACCCAGGATGCGGAGGATACTGAGAAACTGTTCTTTGTAACGAACACACCCGAAGATGACGCATCAGCATGCACTCTCTTCGTTTGGGCGCCACGGGAATTCTGGTAATCCCTAATTTCTTGCTCTGTCTTATAACAATTATAAGTTGGAGCGGGACCAACGTTCCCCAGCTCAGTATAACAAGCGGGTTCGGTCAATACATCCATATTATTATCTTGATTAAGGCGTGATATGGTCGCTACCTGGAGAGACAGAGAAGAAAACACTCAGCGTGCGCTCTTGCAAGATCAGATTGGTTATTATTTTATCTAATCAGGATGGCTCCCACTGCTTTTCATCAAATCTTCCTTCAAACCCTAAAAGGAAAGACTAGCCGGGATTAATTGCACACTACAAGTTCGCCAATCTTTCAGCCAGGCCAGTGTCGGTACTTTGAGGGAGGTTCCCCGTGCTTTCGCACGGACCTAATTAATGTAAACCTCGTTTTCCCAGAGGCGTAACCCCGTTGACACTTTTCTAGACACCTACTTGATCGGCTAATTGTAATGTGTAAAACTCTCTCAGGAGTAACTCTTACTCGCAGTGGGTATCGGGATTTAACTATCTCATAGAAGGTATGCAATCTCATTGCAAATTTCAACACTTGAAATTCCCGATAATATTTTGCCCCTAGCAGCTATATGACCTTAACATAGTCAACAAATCATAAGTGCTAGTCAAGTTCAACCCGTCATTTCCCGATTGAATTAAACCCACCCGCACGACCCTTAACATAGTCAACAAAGTCGCACGACTACCCTAATCCAATCGCATCATATGCTTATGCAGATAAGCACTAATTAGCTACCGCACACTACTCCTTAACATAGTCAACAAACGTAGCACGAATACTAACTAGTACTTATCTGAAATGACGGAGGGCTACGATAGGTTTTTCTGAAAACCTATTGCGTAATGAACTTGATATCGTTGTAGAATCAAATGATTTTGAAATGGAGTGTTTTTGAGGCTTTTCTAGTTTTGCTAAAGGAGTCACTCCCGGTGAAGGGATCGTCGGTCCTTTCCTCTTCGAATGAGGTGCGGGATATATTATATATATCACTGTGCAAAGCAAAAACACTTAAAAGCAATCAAAAGACAAACTGAGTGTGTAGCATCAGCCAGTTATTGCTAAAGGAGTCACTCCCGGTGAAGGGATCTCGGTCCTTTCCTCATCCAATAAGGTGCAGGATATATCATATATACCGCTGTGCAAAGCAAGAACTGTAGCTACCTGTTTTATTTTGAAATTCGATTCTACAACATCTTAGGTTTCTTTTATTTCATTAATCACATTAATGAAGTCCCATCATTTAAATACCTAAACATCACAGATAAATACAACGTACACTTATGCCATCCGCATTCGCCTCGATGTCCCCTCGTGCACCGTTAGGTTAGGTAACTAATAGCAGAGCGGGGCAGGGCTAGCGCGGGTGTAAAACATAAGTAACGCCTATATAATATATCATATATACTATATACAGTATCCATCACAGAACATCACATGATCACATCACAGATATCGCAGCAGAAGTATCATATGAAATATTGGATATACTAGGACGTCCGTGTTTTTAATACGAGCCAGTATAAAACACGGATTCCACGGTCGTGATGAATAGCCAAACCCACACCCCTAAACCCCTACGAGAGCGGCAAGCAACCCAACCAATTCTAGGGTTAGGAGACCCGGACTCGACTCCTCGAGATGGTCTCCCACTGGACCCTAGAACCCGGTTACTTGTGCTCCCCTCCTTGGGTCTATCCTAGTGCAGAAAAGTAAATAATATACAAAAGGTGACATCTTCCGCAACCTGGAAGTGCCCCAAAAAAAGAATATTACATACAAGTTTTTACATGAATGAAAATGAAAAACACTCATCTCACATAAAAACCCCCGGCTATTCAAACACGACGATCCAATATAACATATCCAGCAACACATAACATCACATGTCATCAACGTAAGTAAATATGCGCATCCCAATTGTCGTTGACATATAGCAACGAAACCGGCGATATCACATATTACACTTACGGTCACAGAAAAGAAAGTGTAAAACTACAACAGTTGGAATCCGCAACCACCTCAGACATCGCATGCCTGACCAAATGAATTACTTAGACATCGCATGCCTAACAATTATAAACCCCGCATTTTAGTCTCAAAATCGATAACTCTTTTCAATATCAAGTCGGGCAATTCAACAAGATTCCCGACATATTGATCGAATGCTCGTCGCAAACTTTAGTAGACGGTCGCACCCCCGATACTGACGACGAAGTGCACCAAGGCGGAACACCGCTACCGGGAGCACCCAAACGGACGCTTCAGGCGACGGGGTTCTCCTACAGTCACTTGGTCGGGGCTATGGAGTGAGGCTGTCTATTAAATTTACCCGGCGAGTATCCGTGTACGCTACGTGATTGCGACGGACTTTTGATCACATCAAAATTCCGTAGCAACCGATCAATCGAGACTAAACTGCTATGTTTATAATATTCATTCAGTTATCTCATAACTGATTGTGAATTCCAAGTATTGTATCCCATTCCAGATAAATAGAAAATGTTAAACTTTTCGATCGAACAGTCAAACACCCAAGTTTTCCCGATACAGATCAACACATGAAACAAGTCTAAAAACATTCAGTTCGTGCCTCAGTACCAACGGTCCAGCCGTAGAAGGGTCAAGCCAACGCCTCACATGTGGCACGCCGTACTGCCCCAAACCCGAAGGTTCAAAGGGCAGTTCAAGACGGTCACATAATCGAGTTAAGGTTTGTTGTCTTCTAGAGGGACCATCGCGTTACTTGCACTACTTAGAACGTCGTTAAACTACGGAAAAATCCAACACTTGGAAATTTCCCGACAGGGGAAAAATTGGGTATTTATATCCGGTCGAACTTTTTAACATATTCAAAAATTATCCGGAATCCACATAGACAAAATCTGATAATCCGATCGAATCATCGAATCCCCAAAACAACCCCAGAAAACTCAACTCTTGAGTGCAGATTAAAAGTTCCCAGAGAACAGAGGAAACAGATACGGGCATTACTGTATCAAAACAAATCCCTAATCAGCACAAACGGCCGCGGAACCGCCGCAAAAGGAGGCTATTGCCGCGGTTCCGCGGCGCTACAGTGGAATTAGGGTTTCGTTTTCTGCAATAATCCTTATAATTTCCTGCTCTATTTTCTGCGCATTTTTAATTGACAAAAATCCAAATTTTTAGAAAATTTCCAGAGAGCATTTTGTATTAGGGTTTCGGGTTTGTTCGGATTTCAAACGTCGTCTAGACATCGCCTAAGGCTCTAGCTAGGCTCTAATACCACTGTAGGGTTCCTAGGCACTCTCAAGAGCCCTCACAAGGCATCAACCATGCCAATTTTAAAAATTACCGTGCCGAGAAACCCTAGACTAGATCGTTAACGAGAAGTTTAGGCGAAACAACGAGCTAGTTAACAACTTAACTAAAGTGTAAACGGAAATACAACCTTTGTAGATCCGGTTCTCCACCTCCATAGCTCCGCGATGAAGTCCCCTTGCTGTCCAAAACAAATCCCGGGCTCTAGCGTTGGCTTCATCGGAGATATGGGCGGGCAAGGTCGTCGGCTTCGTGCCGAAGATGATCTACGTCGAGGCATCACTAGATCATGCTCCCACTTCACCAAGTCATGAAACTGGTGAAGAGAACACACTCTACTACTTGGCAAGAGGTAGAGGATGAAGAAATAGGAAGTGGGTTCACTTTAGAATTGGATTTCTCAATCTTTTCATCAAGTTGCCATTGATGAGGCAAGCTTTTTCTTCAAGTGAAGAAGAAGAAGATGAATATTACGATAAGTTGTTTTCAAAAAGGAAATAAAATGAATAGTTATCATAATTCAACCATGGTAAAGTGTAGAGAATAGACTAAGGTTAAGTGGAATGGTTAGGGTTAAGCATGAGACAAAATGGTCACTTAGTCAAAGCTTCATGAAGCCTCTTAATACATACAAAGAAAGCCACCATTTTCTCATTATGCTAATTATTTTCTAAAAAGAATAAAGAATAAATAAATAGATAATTAAATGAAAACCCTAACCATTACATAAGCATGGTTTAATCTTTACACAAACTCAAGAGAGCATGTATCATCAAACATGATACAATCAAGTGCACAAAAAGTATATCACATATATAATGTGCCCATCCGAGCGAGAAAATCCATTTAAAGTGAACCGATACTAGTTAATGCAAAGTAATATATCAAATATATAATTATGCATTAAATCATTAAATCAACACTTGATTTAATGATCCGGTCATATCGCATATAACTGACTAATATCTAGAGTAACAACTTATCGAATCAACACTTGATCCGATAACCCGGCTATATCGCATATAACCGATCAATGTCACAAATCGCGAGAATCGAATACAGTATCACATACTGGTATCATTCTCGGTCCCGCACATATCTCATATGCGCTCCTATTTCGTTTCGCTAGAGCCAGGAAACCTCTGTGTAGGACTCTAAAGACTCGTCAATACGCCGGCAGCAGATGATGATCATATCAAGCACCCACAAGCCGCAAGCGGTCTACTAAATGTAACGGCCACCCGGGTATTGAGCGATCACAAGATCGATGAGCAAGCCCGCTCATACTCCTATGAATCCATCCAGTAACACTTACCGTACAGTCCGGTCTGATCGTCTGATATGTCGCATATCTCGCCTAGGGGTGGTAAACGTCAGACCCCAATAGCTCGATAAGTCGTGTCGATATGAGGTCTATAACAATTCGAGATACTACTGGTAACACTTACCAGTAAATCACAGCAACCCTGGCCAGGGATTTCCTGTTATAGCCAATCGAACACAGCGCAACATCAACTCCCTATACCGGGAGAGACGAATCCCCTCCTATCGCTCATTGCCTCCATGTGACTCGGGACTGTACCGAAAAACCACCGTTTTGCACGCCCTCTTGGACGTGGTAAGATGGAAATCAAAGCACAGTGGGAACCACACAAGACTCTATGACGATCTCGGGTCAACAGACTACTCTGTACCAGTGTCACTAGAGAACTGCCATCTGACGTAAGGTATAATACCATCTGGGAGTTCTCGGCGAATCCGTCCAGTGTACCCAGTCTCTTCTGAGCACCCGTATATCATCTCCGATGTCAAACACCAATGGATATGGGATCATCCATCGCCCATCTGTATGGGACGAGAAGGTATACGCTAGTCTACTCTGGCATATCGATGCCCCGTCTCGATACACCCACGACTAGGGACTTTGAAGGATGTACTTATGGACTACCATGTCCCCACTAGTATGATCCGCATCATAGTCCAGATAGTCAAGTACACATCCTAAGGGCTTTACCAACATGTAACAGAGAGACAAACAGTGTACACGTTAAGGTAAAGAGCAACCAGATAGCATACTATCATGTCGAGCAAGAAAGTCCTCCCTATATATGTCCCTACATCCACTACAATATACATCTAATGTACAGTAATGGCCTCTAGGGCATACATATAACTAACAATATCTACAGCAAATCTTGGACGCGTCGGCTAGCCAACTTCGTGCCCGAGTTGCCTCGGTCCAGAGGTGGGAGCCCGTAAAAGATTTTGGCGATGTGGTGCCCGTTTCGACGAGGAGGTGACGGACGAAGTATCCGCGGGAGATCGGAGTGGAGACGAAGACCGAAGGACACGGATCGCTTGGTATATCTCTTCACCCATCTTTATGTTTTCTAGTGGCTAGGTTAATGGCCCGATCCGGGTTAAAAGTGCGCGGTGGTGCCGGTTTGCTAGTTTGCAAAGTTTTTCGTTTCCGTATTTCCGACGTCGAATCGACGGCCGGGACGCCGTCGTGCACTTACATTGGTATCAGAGCCAGGTTAATTTAACCATGCCTAGCTTGCTCTAGCATGTTTAAAACCCGATCGAACAAAAATCGCAAAAACCGTTTTTTCAGTGCACTGGTTTCTATCGAATTTATTTTTAGATCCAAAACTTTTTCAGGTTGTTGCAGAATACTGTGCATGGAAATATAAGCAATCTGTGAAAATTTGGTCGCGTGATCTCACCATAACGCCGCGGAACCGCGGCCAAACCCATACTTGGGCCGCGGTTCCGCCGCTCTTTTAACTGTTCAGCGTGCCAAATTTTTCCAGAGGGCTTTAGACATGGAAATAGGGGTTTTGGGATATTCTTTTTGGGCCCAGATTTTCTGTGAATGCTACAGTACTGCTTGGGGCGCACTTCGGTAAATTTGTTCGATCGGATATTTTAAACATGCTAGTTCATAGTATTTACATTATATCTGCGACCGTGAATGTCACTTGATCGGTAAATCCTGTCTAACAGCTATAGCCCGGTTAGACGGATTTGCGAACGTGACATTCACGTTGATGTTCTGTGTTTTGCTGTGATGTTGCGGATCGGTCGTGGGGATAGCTTGGATGCAATGTTAGTACAGTTTTGTTTTTTATGTACATTTGATACTGCGGGGCGAGCGTCCGACATGTGGACTGCCGTCACTGCCTGTTTGTATTATTCTTTTGGGGCACCACCAGGTTGCGGTCGATGTACCCGTTGTGTATATTTTACTTTCTGTACTAGGATTACCTCGCGAAGGGGTGCACGGATAGCCGGGTTCTAGAGGGCAACGAGCCCGCATCTCATGGCGTTGAGACGGAGGGGGCTTTACTCTAGAATTGGCGGGCTATTCGCCGCATTCGTAGGGGGTACAGGTTGGCCCAGGAGGGGTGCCCAAGTTACCGGATTCCGTGAAGTGCTGTGTGGTCCATTCACATTGCTGAAGGGGGCTGCCTCGCTTCAAGTTTTTGGCGGGTAACTTGCAGCGCCCGTAGGGGTCTAGGATTTCATTGCACAGGCTATCCACACGACCAGGGGAACGTCGGGTTTCAGTAGCGACTCTACGAAATCCGGGGAGCCCAGATATCTTTATTGATCTGTGATGCTGTACATTTCTGTGATGTTGCATTTTTTATCACGCCTTGAGAGAAAATTATATATTATATATATACTAGTAGATGTTGTATATGTTTTGCATCAGCGCTAGTCCAGTCCCCGCTCTGTCGTTAGTTAACTAACCTAACGGGTGATGACGGGACCCAGTGGCGAATGCGGATGGCATATACGTACATCATTATTTTCGTTCTTTTGTGGTGTGATCAATTGATGGGACTGCATTGATTCGGATCAATGCAAGTTAAACAAACCTATTCTGATGTTGTTGGAACACTTTTTCAAAAAGCTGTTATTGCAAGGGCGTTCTCTTTTGTTTTGCACAGTGGTATTCAGTTGGAATATCCTGCTCCTCAGTCGACGAGGCAAGGGCCGAGATCCCTTCACCGGGAGTGACCCCTTGGACAAAAGTTTGCGTCAGGGCAATAACTTCACTATAGCCGATTACTTTTGCTTTGCATCATGGTATTCAGTTGGAATATCCTGCACCTCATTCCACGGGGAAAGAGCCGAGATCCCTTCACCGGAAGTGACCTCTTTAGCAAAGGTTTTCGTTACTATTTTTTTCTAAAAAGCTATCCGTTCCTTCAACGATATCAAGTTCATTACGTTAAAGGTTTTCTCCAGAAACCATTTGTAGCCCTCTGTCGTTTTAGACGGGTAGCACATAGTATTCATGCTATGTTTGTTGGCCTTCGTCAAGGCATAGTGTATGGTAGCTGCTTGTTGCCTTTCTGCTGCATAGATAGATGCGTTGGTTTAGGACAGTCGTATAGCCTTGTTGACCTTCGTCAAGGGCTTGTACGGGTGGGTTCAAATTAACCTGGACAATGACGGGTAGAAATTGACATGTGACTTATGATTTGTTGACCTTCGTCAAGGTCATAAGAGCATGGGGCAAAAATCCATATCGGGAGTTTCAAAAGAACTGAAACTTGCCAGATATGCGCACACCTTCTGGAGTGTGATAACGTGAGCGGATTCCGTCACTTTATCATGCGATGATAGTTGGATCCGATTTCCCACTGATGAGTTGGTTTACTCCTCGGGTGATCCCGGCTAATTCTTCTTTCAGGTTTGGGGAAGAATTTGACGTTACAGTGGGAGGTTTCCAGATTAGATAAAGTGATAACCATTCTGATCTAGGTTAGAGTGCACGCTGAGTGTTTCTTTTCTCTCTCTCTTTGGTAGCGACCATTGACCCGACCCTAGACTATGACTCAGTGACCAAGTTGACCGAACCTTCTTAACACTGGCTTTTGGATTGTCAGAGTTGCAAACCTCATTGCCACTCCTACTTTTACCCTTTTCTCCAGGACATCCCGTATTACTACGAACGTCCACTTCCATTGGACAAAACCATCGTATGGTTATATACGAACTCGAAGGAATTCGAGGATGGTTTCCGGTTCTGGAGAAAACGAATAGGACTATTCAGTTGTCTTTTCCTTTTACCTTCTCTCAGCTTGCGAGTACTCCTTGGTTTAAGAGATAGTACGCCTATTACGCAAATTAGATAGTCTTCTTCCAAACCTTAGGCTGGTGCCGAACGATGGGGAATGAAGAAAACCAATTAGCCTAAACGGTGTACATAAGGTATTAAGTTAAGATAAAGAATAGGATTAGTAAGAGGGCAAAGTAAATTGCGACTGCTATTCACGACCGAACCAAGTATTTCTTCGCCAATCCTAAATCACCTTTGTATTTCTCCAGGACACTCCGTATCACTACGAAGATCCCAAGTTTATTGGATAATCCATCGTATGGTTATATACGAACTCAAAAGGAACTTGTTCCAGTTCGGGGATGGATCCTGGTTCAGGAGAAATAGGAATAAGGTTCATTCGGTTGTCTTTTATCTTCACCTTCTCTCGCATTGCGAGTGCTCCTAGGATTAGGACAGTACACCCATTATGCTTATCGGATAGTCTTCTTCCAAACCATAGGCTGGTGCCGAGCGGTAGGGAAGGAAGAAAACCATTTGGCCAAAAGGGGTGTGCAGAAGGTAATGACTAAAGAAAAAAAAAGGGATTTGGACAAGTGGCAAAGAATTATACGGTTACAGTTGTGAATCTGGATAATGGAAGAGGCATTACTAGGAATACCGGGATACCCCATCGAAACATTTCATTGTTTCAGTTTCACTGTGTACTGTTAAAAGAAAACTGATTTCCCAATTAGACACTTACTCCAGGGTAGGTATTTACCTGTTATGATTCTCACATCCGTATGGTTTTACAGATGATGAGTGGGAGTAAGTTATTGGGAATTAGGTGATCATCCTCATTGTATCGGAATTTGTTGTAATTGGCGATATTTAAGGAAGTCACCTGGGTTATTTGCCGGACGACAAATATTTGGTTTTGAATATCCGTTGCTTTGCACCAATTTCAAATTGATATATCTGTACGTCTATTTTAATAGAGTGAGATATACCTATGTCTATGTCATGTACCTATATCAGAGGATTGTTAGGTAAGGAGCATTCAACAGCGGTGTAATTCTTCATAACCACAGTACAGTTTTCAACCTACGACACACAGTGAATGAGTCATTTGACTCAAGGAACTTATACAGAGTATTGTATGTTGTCCAGTGTCCATTAGGACAGAGGGGTTGGTCCTCGTACTATATTCGGTTTACTTATGACTTCTCTAGTTTTTAGACAGGTGTTTCGTAGAAACACAGGGTCTGAGTTTTGAGGAGTTATAGGTATAAGAATAAAGTAGAGAACCAGGTATTGCAAGTATCGGGATTCTTCAAAGTGATCGAAGATGTAGATACTTGTATATGGTATTCAGTTCATAGTAATGATTAAGAGAACTTGCTTCTCTTTCAGGTTAAGTACTCCTAAGTTGAATAATGCTGATCGGCCTCCTTCCATTCAGTTGACATGCACTGGAGACAGCTGCATGATTTGAATCTGGTTCAATTAAATCAGTGCCTCTGTTTCTATATTGGATATAGAACAGTTCATATCTTGACATTGTTAAGATACGGGGAGTTTTCCGTCTTATGCTTAAAACTAGACTCCAGATAACTCAAGGCACGTTTCTGTAATGGCTGTTTGTGGGTTGACCCGGGCTATGACGAGGGTTGACTTTCTACCATCTGGAAGATCAATAGTGATATTGTTCTTAACTCGCCACAGTTTTAACAAAAATGGATTTTTTTTAGAAAACAGTAGTGGGAGTATGGTAGAACTGGAAGTGATTCCAGAACCGCAAACGATTACTGAAGATTTGATAGGAACCTAAAGATTCAATCTGGTTTGACATTTCATTGGCCACTCCGCAGATATGGTGGGTAACCTCAAGCGCTCGAGAGGTACTTCGGTATGCTCGAGGACAGTGACAGGGAGGTTCTTGTTTACCCAGACTTGCCATTGCTGTTGTTCCAGACTGTGAGACCCGGCTGGAGGATGAGTATAGCGTCATTCTAAACTGGCTTTAGAAGCGTACGTCTATATGACTCTGCCAGAGGGTTGTCGTAGTCAGTGGGAGCAGCGGAAGCATTGGTGGGCAGGTGGCTTATGTCTATTTATAGACTAAAGCAGATATAGCGGAGATAGACCATCTATTTCTGATGTGACAGTCATAGGTTTGACTTCATCAGAATAGGGGATGGATCTGTTAAGAAGGTAGTAGGGTGTGATGTCCTGGTATTTGATGACATACACAGAGTAGGAAGTAATATTCCTATACTACGATCGGTTATACTATGGTTGTCACACAGTGGTTTCTCCACATAGGACTTGGATATTATATCAGACATTCTGGTCACTAGATCTATGGTTTTAGATCTAGATTTGGGTAGTTTCCCGATTTGGGTACTTTGACCGCATTCTAAGAGTATTTAGAATGGACGACTCCTGGCATGGTGGTGTACCTGCAGGTAATGGAGTCACCCTCTCTAAAGGTGTTTTACAGACTAAAGGGGAGAGGGATACGCATGATTGGCAGATCACTTGCTTAGGCAATTGAGTCAATCATGAGATGTCAAGTACCACACAAGATGTTTTTGCCGTAGATGCAATAAGTTAATATTGATCCAATCCTGGAGAAACAGTCGGAAGCAGTTTTAGAACATAAGTTGATGCTCTACGGATATGATAACGGTATTCTCCTTCGGGAGACAGTTATCATTCCAGGCTTCCAAGGTGACCTCGATGACAGAGAGGCTGTCAGAGTTATAGTTTTCCCTCTGACGAGGGGCAGTATTTTGGACAGGTGGTCAGGGTGGATACGGAGGGAAGGCATGGCGCAGGATACTGATTAAGATCAGTTGACGATACAGTCTAAGATGTTTGGATTTGGAGTTCATTTATGAGCAAGGTCCCATCAGACATCCAGACATTCTAAGACAGGTATTGCTCATTTCGGGAGATGGCTTTCTCCGCGAACATGGGATAAAGAGAGACATAGAAAGAAACATCAGAGTGGATCCACTCACTGTGGCTATTCCTCGAACGCAATAGTTTCGCAAACGAGCTTTGTGAGATGACTAGTAGAGGAGTTGGGTGTTCGGTATAACACGGGCAGTGAGTATGCGACATCGCAATAATTAGCCTTGAGTGCAAGTGGGAGATTGTTGGAGATAGTGCCCTCAGAGTCAATTATTGGATCACAGGCACGTGATTGCAATGATTGAGGAAGGACCTATGCCGGTAGGACAGTCTTACTCGAGATGATAGTATGCTATCTGGTTTATCTTTATCATCGTGTACTGCTTTAGGTGACCTTACGAGTCGCTATTACACGTTGATAGAGCCCTTAGGATTCTTGCTTGACTACCAGCAATATGAGGGCGATCATATACGTGAGAGCTGGAGTCTATAAGCACATCCTTAAAAGGTCCCTAGTCGTGGGAGTTTCGAGATAGGGCATCGATACTCCAGAGTAGGCTAGTGTATACAGCCGAGACCCCGACGAGGGGCGGTGGCCGGTCTCACAAGCCACAGGTGTCAGTTGGTTCACCTAAGATGTATATAGGTGCTCCTTGGGTTATGAGTACACCGGACAGGACTCGCCGGGAACCTGCTAGTTGGGATTATACCAGACGTCAGATAGCAGTTCCCTGGTGGCATGTGTACAGGTTAGTTCATCGACCTGTGATCGTCAGTTGTCGCGTGTGAGTTCCCACTGTGCTTTGATTACTGCCCCACCATGCTCAAAGGAGACGTGCAAACAGGTTTTAGTTGGGTACAGTCCCGAGCCATATGGAGGCAGTGAGCTGATCTGCAGGGGTTCGTCTCTCCCGGTATTGGGGGTTAGGTCACGCTGTTTCTAGGAGAGCCAGAACATCGAAAGTCCTTGGCCAAGGCAGGAGATTTGCTGTTAGGTATTCCAGTAGTATCTCAGGGTGTTCTGGGCTACACTCCGACACGACTTGTACCGCTTTTGGGGGTCTGACTTTTACCAACCCCCTAGGCCCGCCATGCGATACTCATAGACGAACGGACCGGACTGTACGGATATTGTCACTGACAGGCTCAGTAGGGTGTCAGGATGAGTTCGCTCGTCTATGTCCCTTTTGGTCAGTATCTGTTAGCCCGTTACGTATTGGCTAATACCTCTAACGTGCTAGTGATTAAACCCACAACCATAGTATTAACGAGTCTTTAGAGTCCACCACACACAGTTACTCAAGTTTCGGGCAAAACGCTGTAGAGGCCATATGGAGATATGGCAGGGTTCGATCAGATACATGCGGTATTGCACGGATCGTGATCGGACGGTTTTTACTAGCCGGCTTTGGCTTAAGCCGGATCCTAGTATTAGATAGTGTAGATTTTGTCTCTTTGCATTTATGTTCCGTGGGAATACAAATGCGGGCATGTATTTGCAGTAGCGGGGTTTTCCTGTAATTTATTACGGGATCAGTTTTCTGAAGTTGCCAGTTTGAATTCCGTTCCGGCCGGTTTTCCTTTGTTCCTTCACGGCCGGACTTTTTCGATGGAGGGGGTTATTTGCAGTTTGCAAATAACTTATTTGTGGAGGGCTTTATTGCATTTGTGCCTTTATCATCATGAGATTCTTTTATGGTCTTTTCCTTTGCTTTTATTGGATGAGGATTGATTAGATATTGTGTGACCTTTTCCTCTTCTCAATCTTTATCCTACTTATTCTTTTCTTGCATTATTGCAATGGATAACACCACCATTTTCTTGAAAGGGCCAGCCACTAAAGTAAGAAGGGGAGAGAATTATTTTGGTGTGGGAAATTTCTTGATATCATTCTAGGTTCACACCAAAATCCAAAGTTCAATTTTCTCCATTGCTTTTTCCTCCACATTTTCAAGGCAACTCCATAAACCTCAAGAGACAAAGGTTTTCTACACTATATCTACAGCAAATCTTGGACGCGTCGGCTAGCCAACTTCGCGCCTGAGTTGCCTCGGTCCAGAGGTGGGAGCCCGTAAATGATTTTGGCGATGTGGTGCCCGTTTCGACGAGGAGGTGACGGACGAAGTATCCGCGGGAGATCGGAGTGGAGACGAAGACCGAAGGACACGGATCGCTTGGTATATCTCTTCACCCATCTTTATGTTTGCTTGTAGCTAGGTTAATGGCCCGATCCGGGTTAAAAGTGCGCGGTGGTGCCGGTTTGCTAGTTTGCAAAGTTTTTCGTTTCCGCATTTCCGGCGTCGGATCGACGGCCGGGGCGCCGCCGTGCACTTACAATTACCTAGCCACTCTTGCTCAAAAATCCAATCTTTCCAAGTTCCAAGGCAACCTAGTCGCTAAACATGACATGTGAAGTGTTTTCCATGGTGTTTAATGATGTTTTGCAAGGATTTGTGAAGTGGTAGTGTGGGTTTCATTTTGAGAGTTGAGAGGATGAAGAATAATTGAGAATGAGAGAAGAATGAGAGAGTGAGAGATGATAATGATGAGAGGTGGGTGTAGGGTGAGTCTTAGCCTTACACTCCCTTTCTCCCTATCCTCATCAATGCTCACATTAATACCTCATGACTCACCTATCCACCTCTGTCTCTCTCAATCCAAAAGATGAAAATATCTCTTACACAAATATCTAAGGCAAGGTTAATTCAAGACATGGATTAGCTTAAGGTGTCATGGTCACTTAATAAGATTAGCACAAACTAACCCTCACACTAACATGCACAACTGCGTGCAAGCCATAACAAATAATAATAAAATATTAATTTATTCTTATAAAATGTGAGTAAACCGATTTGGTAAACTTTTCCTTAAAAACCCGCATTAACCCTTAATTAACACTAATCGCATTCTAAGGTGTTACAATCTTCCCCCTTAAAGAAATTCGTCCCCGAATTAAAAATTCTTAATAAGCGTACCTTCAATAAGATAAGGGAATTTCTTCCGCATCTCGCTCTGGGCCTCCCAAGTGATATCCTCACCAGTTGGGTTACGCCAAAGAACCTTCACAGATAGCAAGACCTTTGATCGAAGTTTCTTCACCTGCCGATCCAATATAACTACCGGCTGCTCGATGAACGAAAGATCGGGCTCAAGCTGAACGGTCTGGTGCTGAATCATGTGAGAAGGATCTTGCAGGTATCTACGAAGCATCGATACATGGAATACGGGGTGAACATCCCAAAAACTAGGTGGGAGTGCCAAACGATAGGCAACGGTACCAACTAGCTCAAGGATCTCGAAAGGACCTAGAAATCTAGGACCGAGCTTCCCCTTTTTCCTAAATCTCATAACGCCCTTCATTGGAGAAATCCGTAGGAATACAAGATCCCCCACTGCGAACTCAAGTCTGCGACGACGACGGTCGGCATAAGACTTCTGTCTTCATTGGGCTGCTCTCATCCTGTCCTGAATCAGCTCGATCTTCTCCGTAGTCTCCTGATCTAGCTGGGGTCCCAAAACCCTACTCTCGCTGAGTTTGGTCCAACAGACTGGCGATCGACACTTCCTACCATACAAAGCCTCAAAAGGTGCCATCTGAATAGTCTCCTGAAAGCTGTTGTTGTAGGAGAACTCAATCAACGGCAAGTGACGATCCTAACTGCCACCAAAATCAACCACGCACGCGCGAAGCATATCCTCCAGAGTCTGTATAGTCTGCTCTGACTGACCATCGGTCTGCGGATGGAAAGCGGTGCTAAAACGCAACTGGGCATCCAAAGATTCCTGTAGCTTCTACCAAAAATGGCTAGTGAACTGGGTGCCCCTGTCGGATACGATGCATGTGGGAACGCCGTGCAAACGCACAATCTCATCTAATATACAACTGAGCCTACTGCGCATAACCGAAAGTGGTCTTCACTGGAAGGAAGTGGGCCACTTTCGTTAACCGGTCAACGATCACCCAAATGGAGTCATACCCCCGACTGGTCCTCGGTAGATCCACAACAAAGTCCATGGAAATCTGCTCCCATTTCCACTCAGGAACGAGTAAAGGCTGCAACTCTCCATCCGGTCTCTGATGCTCAGCCTTGACTTGTTGACAAGTCAGGAACCTCAAAACAAAGTCCGAAACATCGCGCTTCATCCCTTCCCACCAGAAAATTTCTTTCAAGTCACGGTACATCTTGGTAGAACCTGGATGAATGCTAAATGATGACTGATGTGCCTGCTCTAGGATCTCGCGTCTCAACCCATCAATATCTGGTACATATAAGTGAGTCCCGTAACGTAGCATACCCTGGTCATCAATCAAGAACTCCGAATATGTACCCTGCCGAACAAGCTCAAGAATCTCAGACAAACGGGCATTACTGGGCTACGCCTCACGGATACGATCAAGTAGAAGTGGACGGGCACGGACATGAGCAAGCTGTCCCCCAGTAGAAGTGAACTCAAACTGTACTCTACCATCGCATAAGATCTGCCAATTTGCAGAAGATTGTCTCTGAATTGTGCTCAACTGGGACAAGCTACTCCTGGGCCTATGACTCAAAGTATCAGCTACCACATTCGCCTTGCCCGGGTGATAAAGGATCTCGCAATCATAATCCTTCACAAGCTCCATCCACCGGCTGTAACGTTTTAGCAATCGTTTTTCAAATTTTTCCGTTTTAGGGTATAATAGTCGGTGTTTTCCGTAAAAATCTAGAAGCGATCTTTTAACAGTATAGAATGCACGTCACCTAGTTTAGCTAGAATGAACCTAGTGCGCAGGCTTTGGGGGTCAATGGGATGTTTTGGTTCACATAAAAATTTTCCCTATTTAAATGTTATTTTAATGCTTTATTTGTGCACTTAATTAGTGGTAATTACATTTTGGGTTAATTACTTATAATTTGAATCATTGCTAATCTAATCACTAGATATTTTTGTTAATCCATCCATCCAAATATCTAGATATTTTGTGAATTTAAAGTGAAAATTTAAACAAAAAGAAAAGAAAGAAAAGTTGGCATTTGCATTAATTAGCACTTAATTTTGTTTTTAGCTAGAACTTTCTTCTTTTTTTCACAACCCCCCCTCCTTGCTTGGCCGAGCCTCTTCCCTAGTTCTGCCCTCCTTTTTCCCAAGCCCAATTTCATCTCCTCCAAGAATAATAAATCATCAAAAATCCTTGAATAATCCTACAAACTCATAATTAAATCCAAACCCATCATTCTTCCTCACAAAACATGTTTGATCATTTTCATGAAAACATCATTTTTGGAGGCTAAAATGATGGGTCTAGTTTCTATTTTGTGTTCTTGAGGAGGTATAATTGCTAACCCAAATCTTTAATTGTTATGTTTAAATCATTAAGTTAGCTAATTAATTGGTTAATATAGCTTTTAACTCTTGTTTAATTCATTCATTATAATTTTAAAGAAGTTCAAGTTAGTGTTTAAACTTGATGAATGGGTTAATGGTTAATTGAAGATTAGGAAAATTTAACCTAATTTGCTAGTTTGTTAAATGATATTTTCCTAATTGTAAAATTAGTTAATTAGCAAACTAAGCTTTTACTAATCCCTAATTAAGTGAGATTAAAATTATAGTAAAGGTATGAATGGTTTAATCATGCTATATTATGATGTTTGTAAATTCTAGTTTGGTAAAAACTTGTAGTTTTGTGCTAAAATGATATATGTTGAATACTAGATTTCGGTAAGTTTAGGCGTGGGTTTCTTTTGACGTTGCGACGTTATTTATATTAGATCCCACGTTTATTAATGTGTTGTGAATGCACAATCGGTACGATCAGGGTTTAGGCTTGGTAGTTGTGTCTCTTTGCGTTCCTAGCTAGGGTTGTGCCGATGTCATTCGTGTCTTTGTGTAGCTTTTTCTCTTGAGTTGGGCTCGTAGTGTCGCTACGCGCGTTAGCCACTGGACGAACACTTGAGAGTATGTTTGGAGTTGGCGCGTCGGTCAAACGTAGTTTGTATGTGTTATTGATCGATTGCTAATATATACTTGTTATATTGTTTTATGCTTTCAGGATTGCATGCGGGGACTTCGGGCGCTGCGAAGAAGGAAAAGTGAGTTGTTGGCTTTACTTAGCCAGGATGGTTGGTTAGTAGATTTAACATCTACAGGGGGATCGCCCGCATGGCGTTATGCGTCTGGGCTAGAGCAAATGACATGACTATTAGTTAGTAGTATACGGATATTGATTGTGCATGTATACCTTTGTTGCTTATCTCATTTCCTTGTGTATGGACTTAGTATTAATAAGACACAACACCATTATTGACGGTTCATGTTTCACGAGCACTAATTGTATGCTACACACACACCGTCAATAATTGCGATGACATGCACAACACCTATACATATATGATATTGTATTGTTTAGAGACATTGAGACATGATCCCTATTGCCTTTTGTGCATATGACATATAGCATACTTGTATACCTACATGCTTGCACATATGCCTTGACATGCTCACATGCTAGTTACCCATATACCTATATGTCATTGTACTATTAGTGATACGTATATACACATATGAGGCATAGCTACATGTACATCTTGCTTACATACTTATACATATACCTAGGGGGTATTACATCATTATTGATAGGTTGATACACATATCTTGCTATGCCAACCTAGTTACGCATACCTGGCTATATCTACATGTTCACCTTTATTTGATGTTGTATGGACTTGGAGAAATTAGGAACCGCATGATATATATATTAACTTGTTGCAGTTAAATAGTGGTTTTTCTTTTATATGCTCATATTACTGTTTCATGTTGCATATATTACATTCATGGATTTCATATGATGTTCTCTGATATTTTTACTCCTAAGTATATATAACAGTGGAATGGGACGCTGTTATATATGCCTATATATATATTAGTGGAATGGAACGCTAATATATATGTATTGATTCAGGCAGTTAATCTTATTCTTAACTTGATATTTGGATGCATCCACTCAGAGATTTGTTTTAAACCGATACGGGATCGAGAGTGTCGATGTTGGGGCACTTAAGATTCGGAGGACATATATACCGATACGTGGTACACAAGTGTCGAGGTGAGACGCTTGGGTTTTGAGGAACGTATAGATATTAGAAAACCGATACGTGGATCACGGGTGTCGATACCGGACACTTACGATTCGAGGAACGTATGAATGTGAGAAAGACCGATACGTGGATCACGAGTGTCGATACCGGACACTTAAGATTCGAGGAACGTATGGATTGGAGTATTTATATGTCGATGCTAGACACTTGTTTCATGATGTTTTTGGGTGTCGATGTTGGACACTCACTTTATATGAAACTTACTCGGTACTGGATATTGGATATATGTGACTTACTTGATACTGTACATTCAGGATATATGAGATTTACTTGATATTGTACATTCAGGATATATGAGATTTACTTGATATTGTACATTCAGAATATATGAGACATACAGGATATGCGGGCCAATTTGGGGGTTGCTTTGAGGAAATTTGGGATTTAGATTGTCTTGATGGACATTGGTCTTGTCACGAGGTCAGGATTCCGTGAGAATGACATGTTTTATTCCATACTTCTCATTTATTTTATATGCATTGCTTCATGTATTAGTAGTACCTGATAGAGTACCTTTCATGACTGTTGCATATACATACTGTCATATTATTGCTTCATGTATTAGTTGTACCTGCTAGATACCTTTCATGACTGTTGCATACATATGACCATTTATTGCTATCCGCTTGCATGTATTAGATTCGAGCTGTATGTGCATACTTGCGATTACCTGCATATGTTATTTACTATTCACGAGTTGGCAACTCACCCCCGTTGTGCCACAATGTTTTACAGGCAGTCCCTCAGGGCAGTCGCGGTAGGCTTTTCATCTTTCTTATCATCTTTTGCAGCGGATACCGCTTCGGCCGACTGTGAGCAGTTTTGCAATAGGTGGGTTTTGCGGCTATCCGATGTTATTTATAGTTATCTTTGTACCATGTACTCTCCATCTACCACTTTCATGTGTATGAGTTAGAGACTTGATGTGAGGACGATATTATATATTTTGGTGACTTAGATGTCTTTATGTAGTTTCGTTTATATCGCCTTTTATTTCTTCGCTACTGTGTCGTATATCTGTTGTGGTGGTTTTTTCAGCTGTTGGGTGTGGATTTTCTCCCGTTCGGGATGCTTTACTTATATTTATGTTGTACCCATTTTTGGGGTTAGTTTTTACAAAGGAGGTGCTGCCAAAATTTTTAAGAAACTAAAATTTGACTTTAAAGAATTTGTACTCGAGATTTTCAAAAGCTTTAACAATGTTCTTATCACTTACTACTTTTGATGGTTTAGATTGCTGGGTTTTCGGCTTACTTAAATTGCGCTACGCCTGTAGACGTTGCGTAGTTTAAGGGCCGTCACGTGCCAATTTTCGGGTCGTGACAAAGTTGGTATCAAAGCGCTAGGTTTTACCTTTCGGAGTGTAGGATGACCTTGGTATGATGGAGTAGGTAGCTTAAACAGAGTAACGTAGTGTGTGTATGTCCGCGGTATACTCACGATCACAGTACTCCGCCTAAAGTGACCGAGTACTAATTGCTTGAAATTCCTTCCTTGATGATACATATCCTTGTGATTCGATTTCCGTGTTCATATTGAATCCTATTTCCATTTATAGCCTTTGCCGCCGATGACCATGATGACTTAGAGTGATGCAGCGAGAGCCAAGGTCAGAGTTGACTCGTGTAGGACGAGGACTGACCAGGATGGCACGCTTGTTGCACAGGAGCAGATGGATCCGCCTTCGACAGATCGTATCGCTAGGCATGGGGCAGCGATGCAGGACTTGCGCCAGACGATGAGGTCTTTGGTTGAGGCCAGTAGAGCGCGGCGACAGGAGGTTGCCACCCCTGTTACCCAGTTGTTCCTTACGATCAGGATTCAGCATTGTGCTACTCATACAGCACTAGTGGACACAGCACTATTTGACGAGGAGCTTCCTTCCGAGACTTTGGGAGTTCGAGGACAGTAGAGGGCTCGTGCAGGTGTGTCAGCTCAGAGACAGAGGTTCAGTCGCCCGTGATAGGTTTCGTGCATGTCACGGGAGTAGCAGAGGCTTGGGACGAGGGAGTCATGTTAGATAGATCAGCCATTATTGTGTTAACTTCTGTCAGCGATTCTTTTGTTACGCGACACGAATTTCAGTCGTGTGCTAATCGGATAAGAGATAGAGATTCGTCCGTCATTTTGATCCTTCTTAAGATGTTGTATTTGACATTCTCCAGGGCACGGACTGGTTTGCTACGTGCTAGGCGTCTGTGGACTACCATGAGGAAACAGTCAGGATTTGTTTCCCGGTAAGTTAGTTCTTGTTGTGCAGGGGGACAGTGGTGCCGCCCATCACAGCTTGAATTCAGCCTTTTTCTCTATTCGGCTTTTGAGGAGAGGTTGTTGAGAATTCTTGTCTTTCATTCATGATACCGAAGCCACAGTGGGTTGTTGGATCGGGTTCCTACCGTGCGGGAGTTTCCGACTTTGTTCCAGATGAGCTGGCGGAGCTTAGGGAGCTTAAGGATCTGCTGCAGAGTTGCTAGATAGGGGAACTTGAACGTCCAAGTGTTTCGCTTTGGGGAGCTCCTATTCTGTTCGTCAGGGAAGAAGATGACAGTTTGAGATTATGTGTTGATTAATCGTCAATTGAACCGAGTTACGGTGCGGATAGGTATCCTTTACCTCTTACTGACGATTTGTTCGACTTGCTCCAGAGTGCGAGACATTTTCTAAGTTTGTTCGGGATCAGGTCATCATTGGTTGCGGGTTTGGAGTGATGACATTCCAAAGACTGCTTTTGTGCGTGCTATGGGCAGTATGTGTTTTAGTGGCGTCGTTGGACTTACCAATGCCCTTGGAGCATTCGAGGATGTGATGAACCTGATTTCTTCAGGCCGTTCCTCGACCAGTTGATTGTTGTGTTATTGATGACATTCTGGTCTATTCCAATGTGTCGTGAGGAACTTGAACAGCACTTGAGGATTTGCTTTGGAGACATTGGGAGAGCCCCAGCAGTTTGCTAAATTCTCGGAGTGTTCCTTCAGGCTTGATTGTGCTGTCTTCCCAGGTCTTGTAGTTACGGGAGACGGTATTCGTATGGACCGATGAAGATCTAGGCAGTACAGCTTGGGCCCAGACTTATATCCGGGACGGAGGTCCACAGATTTTTGGGCTTAGCAGGTTTTTACCGCCGTTTCGTGCATGATTGTTTGTGTATCGCTGTACCGTTGACTGGAATGACCGGGAAGGAGGTTCCTTTTCTTGGACTGAGGCATGCGTGCGGAGTTTTCAGTAGTTGAAGACTCGGTTGACGACTGCACCAGTTCTATCTTTGCTTCTGGGTTAGGCGACTGTTAGTTGTATGTATGCCCTAGAGGCCAGTATTGTACAGATGATGTATATTATATTGGATGCTTGGACATATATAGAGATGACTTTCTTGCTCGATATGATAGTATGCTATCTGGTTACTCTTTATCTTAACATATACACTAGTCTCTTTAAACTGTCTTATAGTTACATGTTGGTAAAGCCCTTAGGATGTATACTTGACTACCTGGACTATGATGAAGATCATACTAGTGGGGACAAGGTAGTCCATAAGTACATCCTTCAAGGTCCCTAGTCGTGGGTGTATCAAGACGGGGCATCGATATACCAGAGTAGACTAGCGTATACGCTTCTTGACCCATGAGATGGGCGATGGATGATCTCATATCCATTGGTGTTTGACATCAGAGATGGTATACGGGTGCTCAGTGGAGACTGGGTACACTGGACGGACTCGCCGAGAACTCCCAGATGGTATTATACCTCACGTCAGATGGCAGTTCTCAGCTGACACTTGTGCAGGTTAGTCTGTAGACCCGAAATCGTCATAGAGTCTTGTGTGATTCCCACTGTGCTTTGATCTCCACCTTACCACGTCCATGAGGGCGTGCAAAACGGTGGTCTTTGGGTACAGTCCCGAGTCACATGGAGGCAATGAGCGATAGGAGGGGTTTCGTCTCTCCCGGTATTGGGAGTTGATGTTGCGCTGTGCTCGATTGGCCGTAGCAGGGAAGTCCCTGGCCAGGGCTGATCAGAGATTTGCTGGTAAGTGTTACCAGTAGTTTCTTGACCCGCTATGAGCCTCATATCTGCACGACTTATCGGTTATTGGGGTCTGACGTATACCACCCCTAGACTTGATATGCGACATATCAGACGAACAGACCGGACTGTACGGTAAGTGTTACTGGTTGGATTCACAGGAGTGTGAGCGGGCTAGCTCGTCGATCTTCTGATCGCTCAATACCCGGATGGCCGTTACGTTTAGCAGACCGCTTGCGGCTTGTGGGTGCTTGATATGATCATCATCTGCTACCGGCGTATTGACGAGTCTTTAGAGTCCTACACAGAGGTTTCCTGGCTCAAGCGAAACGAAACAGGAGTGCATATGAGATATGTGCGGGAGCGAGAATAATGCGTGTATGAGATACCGTATTTCATTCTCGCGATAAATGTTTCGATTGGTTATATTCGATATGACCTAGTTATCGAATCATTGATTCGATAAATCGATACATTGAATACTAGTCGGTTATGTGCGACATGACCGGATCATTGAATCAAATGTTGATTTAATGATTTAATGTATAATTATATATTTGATATATTACTTTGCATTAACTAGTATTGGTTCACTTTATACGGATTTTCTCATTTGATGTGCAAGTTCTATATGTGATATACTTTTGTGCACATATATGTATCATGTTTGATGATACTTGATCATTTGGTTAAGTGTGAAGAATTAAACCATGGTTAAATGATAATTAGGGTTTTGCCTTATCATTTATTTATTCATTTCTTTATTTATTTTATTGGATAAATGAAGAGATAATGGTTTGTTTTTGTCATGAAGCTTGTTGAAGCTTCATGAAGCTTTGACCAAGGAGACCATTTTGTCTTCATGCTTAACCCTAACCCATCCACTTACCATGGTTTATTCTCTACACTTAACCCAAGTTAGATTATGATAAGTATGAATTTTCTTTTCATTTTAAAAGAACTTATCATAAACTAGCTTCATCTTCTACCTTCTTCTTCAAGATTGAAACCTTGATGCCATCAATGGCAACTTGAGTTTTAGTGAGAGAAATCCAAATCTAAAGTGAACCCACCTCCTATTTCTTCATCCTCTACCTCTTGCCAAGTGGTTTTGGGTGTTTTCTTCACAAGTTTCACAACTTGGTGAAGTCGGAGCTTGAACTTGTGCAACCTCGACGTAGATCGTCTTTAACACGAAGCCGACGACCTTGCTCGCCCGTTTTTCCGATGAAGCCGACGAATGAGTCTAGGATTCGTTATGGACAGCGAAAGCACACCCACGTGGAGCTAAGGAAGTGGGGAACCGGATCTACAAAGGTTGTAGCATCTAACTTTTAGTTAAGTAGTTAACTAGATTCTCATTTCGCCTAAACATCTAGTCAACGATCCGTGTTAGGGTTTCTCGGCACCAATAATTTTTGAAATTGGCATGGTTGATGCCTTGTGAGACTTCATTAGGATGCCTAGGAACCCTACAGTGGTATCAGAGCTTAGCTAGAGCCTTAGGCGAAGTCTAGACGGAGTTTGAAGTCCGAAGGAACCCGAAACCCTAATTCCAAGGTGCTCTCTGGAAATTTTCTGAAATTTTGGATTTTTGTCAATTAAAAATATGCAAAAAATCAAGCAGGGTGTTATTTGAATTACTGTGAAATACGAGGGCCTAAGTCGACTTTTCCACCGCGGAACCGCGGCACGTGCTATGAATGTGCGGCGGTTCCGCGGCCTTACTGTTCCCTTGTATGATGATTTCTGCACAGTAACTCATATAATTTAATGCTATATTTTCTGGGATATTTTTATTGTGACTCTACAGAAGAGTATTTTGGGGTTGCTTTGGGGATTCAATTATTCGTTCGGATTATCAGATTTTGTCTATGTGGCTTTCCGGATAACTTTAGAATATGTTAAAAAGTTCGACCGGATTTAAATACCTAACTTTTCCCCTGCCGGAAAAATTCCAAGTGTTGGATTTTTCTGTGGTTTAAACACGTTCTGAGTAGTGCAAGTAACGCGATGGTCCCTCTAGAAGACAACAAACCTTAACTCGATTATGTGACCGTCTTGAACTGCCCTTTGAACCTTCGGGTTTGGGGCAGTACGGCGTGCCACATGTGAGGCGTTGGCTTGACCCTTCTACGGCTGGACCGTTGGTACTGAAGCATGAAGTGAATGTCTTTGAACCTATTTCATGTGTTGATCGGTGTCGGGAAAACTTGGGTGTTCGAATGTTCGATCGGAAAGTTTAATATATTATATTTATCCGGAATTGGATACAATAATTGGAATTCACAAACAGTTATGAGATAACTGAACGAATGTTATAAATCTAGCAGTTTAGTCCCACATGATATTGAAAAGAGTTTTCGATAATGAGACTAAAATGCGGGATTTATATCTGTTAGGCATGAGATGTCTAAGTATTTCAATGGATTAGGCATGCGATGTCTAAAGAAGTTGCGGATTCCAATTGTTGTAGTATTACACTTTCTTTTCTGTGACCGTAAGTGTAGTATGTTCATATCGCCGGTTTCGTTGCTATACGTCAACGACAATTGGGGTATGCATACTTACTTACGTTGATGACATGTGTTGTTATGTGTTGCTGGATATGTTATATTGGATTGTCGTGTTTGAATAGTCGTGGGTTTTTATGTGAGATGAGTGTTTTTCATTTTCATTCATATAAAAACTTGTATGTAATATGTTTTTATTTGGGGGCACTTCCAGGTTGCGGAAGTAGTCACCCTTTGTATATTATTTACTTTTCCGCATTAGGATAGACCCAAGGAGGGGAGCACAAGTAACCGGGTTCTGGGGTCCAGTGGGAGACCAACTCGAGGAGTCGAGTCCGGGTCTCCTAACCCTAGAATTGGCAGGGTTGCTTGCAGCTCTCGTAGGGGTCTAGGGGTGTGGGATTGGCTATTCATCACGACCGTGGAATCCGTGTTTTATACTGGCTCGTATTGAAAACACGGACGTCCTAGTATATCCAATATTTCATATGTTTATTCTGCTGCGATATCTGTGATGTGATTCTGTGATGGATTTAGTATATAGTATATATGATATATTATATAGACGTTACTTATGTTTTACACCCGCGCTAGCCCTGCCCTGCTCTGTCGTTAGTTACCTAACTTAACGGTGCACGAGGGGACATCGAGGCGAATGCGGATGGCATAAGTGTACGTCATATCTATCTGTGATGTTTAGGTATTTAAATGATGGGACTTCATTAATGTTATTAATGAAAGATAAGAAACCTAAGATGTTGTGGAATCGAATTTTAAAATAAAACAGGTAGCTACAGTTCTTGCTTTGCACAGCGGTATATATGATATATCCTGCACCTTATTCGATGAGGAAAGGACCGAGATCCTTTCACCGGGAGTGACTCCTTTAGCAATAACTGGCAGATGCTACACACTCGGTTTGCTTTTGATTGCTTCTATAGTTTATGCTTTGCACAGTGATATATATGATATATCCCGCACCTCATTTGACGAGGAAAGGGCCGACGATCCCTTCACTGGGAGTGACCCCTTTAGCAAAACTAGAAAAGCCTCAAAATCACTCCATTTTTAAAACTTCATTTGATTCTACAACGATATCAAGTTCATTACGCAATAGGTTTTCAAAAAAACCTGTCGTAGCCCTCCGTCATTTCAGATAAGTAGTAGTTAGTATTCGTGCTACGTTTGTTGGCCTGCGTCAAGGCGTAGTGTGCGGTAGCTAACTAGTATTTATCTGCTTATGCATATGATGCAGATTGGATTAGGGTAGTCGTACGACTTTGTTGGCCTGCGTCAAGGGTCATGCAGGTGGGTTTAATTCAATCAGGAAATGACGGGTTGAACTTGACTAGCGTGCTGTGATTTGTTGGCCTGCGTCAAGGTCATAGGACGCTAGGGGCAAAATATTATCGGGAATTTCAAGTGTTGAAATTTGCAATGAGATTGCATACCTTCTATGAGATAATTGGATCCCGATACCCACTGCGAGTAAGAGTTACTCCTGGGAGAGTTTTTCACATTACAATTAGCCGATCAAATAGGTGTCTAGAAAGGTGTTAACGAGGTTACGCCTCTGGGAAAACGAGGTTTACAGTAATTAGGTTCGTGCGAAAGCCCGGGGGACCTCCCTCAAAGTACCGACACTGGCTTGGCTGAAAGATTGGCGAAATTGTAGTGTGTAATTAATCCCGGCTAGTCTTACCTTTTAGGGTTTAAAGAAAGATTTGATAAAAAGCAGTGGGAGCCATCCTGATTAGATAAGATAATAACCAATCTGATCTTGAACGAGCATACGCTAAAGTGTTTTCTTCTCTCTCTCTCCAGGTAGCGACCATTTCATGCCCTAATAAAGATAATAATATGGATGTATTGACCGAACCCGCATGTTATACTGTGCTGGGGAACGTTGGTTTCCTTCTTTCCTATAAGAGTTATAGGACTGAACATGATATAGGGGAATACCAGGATTCCCATACCACCCGATTGAAGAAAGTACATGATGATGCATTTTTTTCGGGTGTGTTCGTTACAGAGAACTGTTTCTCCATTTGCCCTACGTCCTGGGTATTAGATACCGGGTTAGGATCCCATATATGTAATCAGTTACATGGGCTTAGAAAAGGTAGAGAACTTGGAGAATGTGATAAAGACATTAGAGTTGGAAATGGTGCAATTGTTGCAGCTAAGACTGTCGGGGAATATCACCTTGTATTACCAACCGGTAATACATTGGTTCTGAACGAATGCTATTACATGCCGAACCTGATATGCAACATTATATCGGTTTCTTTGTTAAGCAAAGAAGGATATAATTTTGTATTACAGGACAATGTTATGAACATTTTCCGTAACCAAAAGTTGGTTGGATCAGGCACGTTATGCAATGGCATTTATGTTCTAAATCAATCAACAGTTCTGAGCATAACGAACACACACAAGAGGAAGAGTTCAGAGCTGAACGAATCCTTCTTATGGCATTGTTGACTGGGTCATATCAATGCGACACGACTGGCTAAGTTACATAAGGATGGTTATTTGAATCCGTTTGAATTTTCATCTTATGACACTTGCCAGTCATGTCTCAAAGGCAAGATGACCAAAACTCCGTTTACGGGACAGGGAGAAAGAGTTACCGAACTCTTGGGACTGATACATAGTGATGTATGCGGTCCCATGTCTACACATGCCAGGGATGGTTCTTCATACTTCATTACATTCACTGACGATCTCTCTAGGTTCGGGTATGTGTTCCTGATGAAACACAAATCAGAAGCTTTTGAGAAATTTAGGGAATATAAACAAGAAGTTGAGAACCAAACCGGAAAAAGTATTAAAATCCTACGATCTGATCGAGGAGGAGAATACTTAAGCAATGAATTCCTGGACTTCCTAAAAGAGAATGGGATTCTCTCTCAGCTGACTCCTCCATATACACCACAGCACAACGGTGTATCAGAACGGAGGAACCGCACCCTATTAGATATGGTGCGCTCTATGATGAGCACAGCTGAGTTACCTATTTCCTTCTGGGGATATGCACTGGAAACAGCTGCAGACCTATTGAATATGGTTCCCACCAAAACCGTGCCGACCACTCCATATGAGATATGGAAAGGAAAGATACCATATCTTAATTATGTTAAGATATGGGGTTGTCCGGCCTATGTAAAAACGCAAAATCCGGACAAACTCGCGGCAAGGTCCATTCTGTGTAAGTTTATTGGATATCCCAAACATTCGCGCTGGTATATCTTCTACCACCCTGAGGAATAAAGAGTGTTTGTTTCTCGGCATGCCACCTTTTTAGAAAAGGAATTTCTTGAAAAAGAGATTAGTGGTCATGAGGTAGAACTGGAAGAGGTTCCAGCTGCAGAAGCTACAACAGAAGATCTGGTGGAACCAGAGGATTCCGTAGTTCCCGATGAACCCCAGCCACTCCGCCGATCTAGTAGGGTTCCTCGCCAACCTGAGAGATACTACGGTTTTCTCATGGACGGTGGAAGCGAGGATTGCATCATGGAGGATGATGACCCAACTAGCTTCGAGCAGGCCATCACGAGTGGGGACTCTGTGAAATGGCTGGATGCTATGCGGTCCGAGATGGAATCCATGTACACCAACAAAGTATGGACTTTAGAAGTTGCTCCTGAAGGGGTAAAACCCATTGGGAGCAAGTGGATCTTCAAGAAGAAACTTGGTGTAGATGGGAAAGTGGAGACTTTCAAAGCTAGACTTGTAGCAAAGGGTTTTCGTCAAAGACCAGGTGTGGACTATGACGAAACCTTTTCTCCAGTGGCTATGCTTAAATCCATCCAGATCATGCTTGCCATCGCTGCATATCATGATTACGAAATCTGGCAAATGGATGTTAAGACCGCCTTTCTAAATGGTGATTTAGAAGAGTGCGTGTACATGACTCAGCCAGAGGGCTTCGTAGACAGTGGGAGCAGCGGGAAGGTGTGCAAGCTGCTTAAATCCATTTATGGATTAAAGCAAGCATCGCGGAGTTGGAACATCTGCTTTGACGTCGTTATCAAAGAGTGTGATTTCGTCAAAAACCCAGATGAACCTTGTATCTACAAGAAGGTGGCAGAGAGTAAGGTTGTCTTCCTCGTATTATACGTGGACGACATACTCTTGATAGGAAATGATATTCCTATGCTGCAATCGGTCAAGCTCTTCTTATCATAAAGATTCTCAATGAAAGATCTTGGTGATACCTCCTGCATATTGGGGATTAGGATCTATAGAGATAGATCCAAACGGATTTTGGGATTGTCCCAATCCAGGTACATTGACACCATACTAAAGAGGTTTAGTATGGAAGAGTCCAAGCGTGGGAACTTACCCACGATCTCTAGAGTCACTCTCTCCAAAGAGATTGTTGCGCCACGGCAGCGCCCCGGCCGTCTAACTGAGGCCAAAATGCGGAATCAAAAAAATTTCCTTACTTGGAAACCGGCGCTACCGCGGACAATTAAAACCCGGATCGTTAACCATTAACCTATACTAGCAAACAAGAGATGGGAAGAGAAGTATACCGATCTCCCGCGGAAAGTCTTGTCTCCACATCGTCGCCTCCTCGCCGGAAGGGCACCACATCGCCTGCGTCTTTTACGGGCTCCCGCCTCAATACCGAGGCAACTCGGGCATGAAGCCGGCAACTCGACATGCTCAAGATATGCTGTAGAATGTGTAGTGTAGAGGCTATGTCTCATTTGGGGTTTGTTGCCTTTGAAGATGATGGAGGAATCAAGATTAGAAAAATGGTGCTTGCATTTTTCTAGCATGAAAATGAGATCAAGAATGAAACTCTCAAGATGAAGCTCTCATCTTCTTCTTCTCTCCTAAAGGTTCAACCATCTCCTATGAGAAAAATGGTGGAGGAAAAGAATATGAATTCAAAACTTTAGAAGGAAGGTGAGTGTAGGAAAAGGTGGAGGGTAACCACAACCAAACATCATCATAACCAAATCAAATCAACTCCAAATCACTTCTAATCAACAAAAAGCAAGTGATAAGAATGGTATCAAAAGATGCTATCATAATTAATCATTTGCAAGAAAACCCTCCACAAAGTGTTATTTGCAAACTTGCAAATAACACCCTCCATCGGAAAAGTCCGGCCGGGAAAGAACAAAAGAAAAACCGGCCGGAACGGAATGCAAACTGGCAACTCCAGAAAACTGGTCCCGTAATAAATTACAGAAAAACCCCGATACTGTGCATACACACCCGCATCTGTATTCCTACCGGATACAAATGCAATGAGACAGAATCTACACTGTACTAAACTAGGATCCGGCTTAAACCAAAGCCGGCTAGTAATATCCGTCCGATCCTGATCCGTGCAATACCGCACGTATCTGATCGAACCCTGCCATATATCCATACGGCCACTAGTACAAACCGTCCGATCCTGATCCGTGCAATACCGCACGTATCTGATCGGACCCTGCCATATCTCCATACGGCCTCTACAGCGTTTCGTCCGAAAGCTGAGTAACTGAAAGTGTGGTGGACTCTAAAGACTCGTCAATACTATGGCTGTGGATTTAACCACTAGCACGTCAGAGGTATAAGCCAATACGTGACGGGCCACCAGCTATTGACTAAAAGGGACGTCGATGAGCGAACTCATCCTGACACCCTACTGAGCCTGTCAGTGACAATATCCGTACAGTCCGGTCCGTTCGTCTATGAGTATCGCATGGCGGGCCTAGGGGGTTGGTAAAAGTCAGACCCCCAAAAGCGGTACAAGTCGTGTCGGAGCGTAGCCCAGAACGCCCTGAGATACTACTGGAATACCTACCAGTAAATCTCCTGCCTCGGCCGAGGGCTTTGCGTAATGGCTCTCCTAGACACAGCGCGACCTCACCCCCAATACCGGGAGAGACGAACCCCTGCAGATCCGCTCACTGCCTCCATGTGGCTCGGGACTGTACCTAACTAAAACCTGTTTGCACGACTCCTTTGAGCCGTTGTAGGGTAGTAATCAAAGCACAGTGGGAACTCACACGAGACAAATGACGATCTCAGGTCGATGAACTAACCTGTACACATGTCACCTGGGAACTGCTATCTGACGTCTGGTATAATCCCAACTAGCAGGTTCCCGGCGAGTCCTGTCCTGTGTACTCATAACCTAATGAGCACATGTATACATCTTAGGTGAACCAACTGACACCAGTGGCTTGTGAGACCGGCCACCGCCCCTCGTCGGGGTCTCGACTGTATACACTAGTCTACTAATGGAGTATCGATGCCCAGTCTCAAAACTCCAACGACTAGGGACCATTTAAGGATGCGCTTATAGACCCCAGCTCCCACGTATATGATCGCCATCATAATGCTGGTCGTCAAGCAAGAATCCTAGGGGCTCTATCAACGTGTAATAGCAACCTGTAAGGTCACCTGAAACAGTACACGATGATAAAGGTAAACCAGATAGCATACTATCATCTCGAGTAAGACTGTTCTACCGGGATAGGTCCTCCCTCAATCATTGCAATCACGTGCCTGTGATCCAATAATTGACTCTGAGGGCACTATCTCCAACAATCTCCCACTTGCACTCAAGGCTAATTATTGCGATGTCGCATACTCACAGCCCGTATGATACCGAACACCCAACTCCTCTACTAGTCAGTCGCACAAAGCCTGTTTGCGAAACTATTGCGTTCGAGGAATAGCCTCAGTGAGTGGATCCGCTGTGTTGTTTCTTTCTATGTCTCTCTATATCTCAAGTTCGCGGAGAAAGCCATCTCCCGAAATGAGCAATACCTGTCTTAGAGTATGTCTGGATATCTGATGGGACCTAGCTCATAAATGAACTCCAAATCCAAACTTCTTAGACTGTATCGACAACTGAACTTAATCAGTATCCTGCGCCATGCCTCCCTCAGTATTGCCTTGGATCACCTGTCCAAAATACTGCCCCTCGTCAGAAGGAGAAACTATAACTATGATAACCTCCTTGTCGTCCATGTCACCTTGGAAGCCTGGAATGATAACTGTCTCCCAAAGGAGGCTGTCGTTATCACATCCCTAGAACATCAACTTATGTTCTAAAACTGCTTCCGACTGTTTCTCCAGGATTGGATTAATATCAACTTATTGCATCTACTGCAAGAACAACATCTGGTGTGGTACTTGACATCTCATGATTGACTCAATTGCCTAAGCAAGTGATCTGTCAATCATGCGTATCCCTCTCTCCTTTAGTCTGTAAGACACCTATAGAGAGGGTGACTCCATTACCTGCAGGTGTACTACCGTGCCAGGAGTCGTCCATTCTAAATACTCATAGAATGCTGTCAATGTACCCAGATTAGGAAACCACCCAAATCTAGATCTAAAACCATAGATCTAGTAACCAGAATGTCTGATATAATATCCAAGTCCCATGTGGAGAAAACACTGTGTGACGACCAAAGTATAACCGATCGTAGTATAGGAATATCACTTCCTACTACGTATATGTCATCCAAAACCAGGACATCACACCCTACTACCTTCTTAACAGATCCATCCCCTATTCTGATGACGTCAAACCTATGACTGTCACATCAGAAATAGATGATCTATCTCCGCTATATCTGCTTTAGTCTATAGACATAAGCCTGATGTCCACCAATGCTTCCGCTGCTCCCACTGACTACGACAACCCTCTGGCAGAGTCATATAGACGCGCACTTCTAAAGCTAGTTTAGAACGACGCTATACTCATCCTCCTGCCGGGTCTCACAGCCTGGAACAACAACAATGGCAAGTGTGGGTAAACAAGAACTTCCCTGTCACCGTCCTTGAGGCTACCGGAGTACCTCTCGGGTGCCTGAAGTTACCCACCTTATCTGCGGAGTGGCCAATGGAATGTCAAATCAGATTGAATCTTTAGGTTCCTTATCAAATCTTCAGTAATCGTTTGCGGTTCTGGAATCACTTCCAGTTCTACCATACTCCCACTGCTGTTTTTGAAAAAATCCATTTTTAATAAAACTGTGGCGAATCTAGAACAATATTTCTATTGATCTGCCAGATGGTAGAAAATCAACCCTCGTCATAGCCTGGGTCAACCCACAAACAGCCATTACAGAAACGTGCCTTGAGTTATTCGGAGTCTGGTTTCAAGCATAAGCCGGACAACTCCCCGTATCTTAACAATGTCAAGATAGGAACTGTTCTATATCCAAGAAATAGAGGCACTGATTTAATTGAACCAGATTCAAATCATGCAGCTGTCTCCAGTGCATGTCAACTAAATGGAAGGAGGCCGATCAGCGTTACTCAACTTAGGAGTACTTCCAATTATGAGTAACCTGAAAGAGAAGCAATTTCTCTTTATCATTACTATCAACTGAACACCATACACAAGTATCTACATCTTCGATCACTTTGAAAAATCCCGATACTTGCAATACTTGGTTCTCTACTCTATTCAAATACCTATAACTCCTCAAAACTTAGACCCTGTGTTTCTACGAAACACATGTCTAAGAACTAGAGAAGTTAAAAGTAAACAGAATATAGTATGAGGACCAACCCCTCTGTCCTAATGGACACTGGACAACATACAATACTCTGTATAAGTCCACTGAGTCTAACAACTCTCTCACTGTGCGTCGTAGGTTGAAAACTGTACTTATGGTTAAGAAGAATTACACCGCTGTTTAATGCTTCTTACCTAACCATCCACTGATATAGGTAAATGTCATCGACATAATATCAAAAGGTATATCTCACTCTATGAAAATAGACGTACAGATATATCAATTTGAAATTGGTGCACAACAGCGGATATTCAAAACCAAATATTTGCCGACCGGCAAACAGCCCAGGTGATCTCCTCAAATATCACCGATTACAACGAATCCCGATATAATAAGGATGGTCACCTAATTCCTAATAACTTACTCCCACTCATCATCTGTAAAACCATACAGATGTGAGAATCAAACCTGGTAAATACATACCCTGGAGCAAGTGTCTAATCGGGAAATCAGTTTTCTTTTAACAGTACACAGTTGAACTGAAACATTGAAATGTTTCGGTGGGGTATCCTGGTGTTCCTAGTAATGCCACTTCCATTATCCAGATTCACAACTGTAACCGTATAATTCTTTTCCATTTCTCCAAATCCCTTTATATGTCTTTAGTCGTTACCTTCTGCACACCCCTTTAGGCCAATTGGTTTTCTTCCCTCCCTACCGTTCGGCACCAGCCTATGGTTTGGAAGAAGACTATCCAATAAGAATAAAAGGTGTACTGTCCTAATCCTAGGAGCACTCGCAACGCGAGAGAAGGTGAAGATAAAAGACACCTGAATGTACTTTATTCCTATTTCTCCTGAACTAGGATCCATCCCCGAACTGGAACAAGTTCCTTTCGAGTTCATATATAACCATACGATGGAGTATCCAAATAAACTGTAGATCTTCGTAGTGATACGGAGTGTCCTGGAGAAATACAAAGGTGATTTAGGATTGGCGAAGAAATACTTGGTTTGGTCGTGAATATCAGTCGCAATTTACTTTGCCCTCTTATTAATCCCTTGCTTTGTCTTAATCTTAATACCTTCTGCACATCATCGTTACGCTAATTGGTTTTCTTCATTCCCCACCGTTCGGCACCAGCCTAAGGTTTGGAAGAAGACTATCCAATTTGCATAATAGGTGTACTATCTCCTAAACCAAGGAGTACTCGTAATGAGAGAAGGTGAAAAGAAAAGACAACTGAATAATCATATTCGTTTTCTCCAGAACCAGAAACCATCCTCGAAGTCCTTCGAGTTCGTATCTAACTATACGATGGTTTTGTCCAATGGAAGTGGACGTTCGTAGTAATACGGGGTGTCCTGGAGAAAAGGGTAAAATTAGGAGTGGCAATGAGGTCTGCAACTCTGACAATCCAAAAGCCTGTGTTAAGAAGGTTCGGTCAACTTGGTCACTGAGTCATAGTCCAGGGTCGGGTTAATGGTCGCTGCCAAAGAGAGAGAGAAAAGAAACACTCAGCGTGCACTCTAACCTAGATCAGAATGGTTATCACTTTATCTAATCTGGAAACCTCCCACTGTACCTCAAATTCTCCTCCAAACTTGAAAGAAGAATTAGTCGGGGTCACCCGAGGAGTAAACCAACTCATCAGTAGGAATCGGGATCCAACTATCATCGCATGATAACTTGACGGAATCCACTGAAGTCACCACACTCCAGAAGGTATGCGCATGCCTGGCAAGTTTCAGTTCTTTTGAAACTCCCGATGTAATGTTTTTACCCCTAGGACCCAAGTGACCTTGACAATGCCAACAAATCAAAGAGTCCTAGTCAAGTTCTACCCGTCATTATCTTGATTGCGTTAAACCCACCCGTACGAGTCCTTGACAATGCCAACAAGACCGTACGACTGTCCTAACCAATCCACTTATCCATGTGACAGAAAAGCATTACATAGCTACCGAACACTACGCCACGGCAATGCACGACAAACGCAGCACGAATACTAAGTAATACTAATCTGAAGTGACGGAGGGCTACGACTGGTTTTTGGCGAAAAACCTTTAACGTAATGAACTTGATATCGTTGAAGGAACTGGATAACCTTTTTAGAAAATATAGTGACGAAAACCTTTACTAAAGAGGTCACTCCCGGTGAAGGGATCTCGGCTCTTTCCCCGTAGAATGAGGTGCAGGATATTCCAACTGAATACCACGATGCAAAGCAAAAGTAATCGGCTATAGTGAAGTTAATGCCCTGACGCAAACTTCTGTCCAAGGGGTCACTCCCGGTGAAGGGATCTCGGCCCTTGCCTCGTCGACTGAGGAGCAGGATATTCCAAATGAATACTACGATGCAAAACAAAAGTGAACGTCCTTGCAATAACAGCTTTTTGAAAAATGTTCCAACAACATCAGAATAGGTTTGTTTAGCTTGCATTGATCCGAATCAACGCAGTCCCATCAATTGATCACACCACAAAGAACGAAAATATACTGATGTACGTATATGCCATCCGCATTCGCCACTGGGTCCCGTCATCACCCGTTAGGTTAGCTAACTAACGGCAGAGCGGGGACTGGACTAGCGCGGATGAAAAACATATACAACATCTACTAATATATATACCAATATATTATATTTCGCTCAAGGCGTGAATAAAATGCAACATCACAGAAATGTACAGCATCACAGAACAATACAGATATCTGGAAGCCCCGGGTTTCACAGAGCCGCTGCTGAAACCCGACGTTCCCCTGGTCGTGTGGATAGCCTGTGCAATGAAAACCTAGACCCCTACGGGCGCGGCAAGTCACCCGCCAAAACCTGAAGCGAGGCAGCCCCCTTCAGCACCGTGAATGGACCACCCAGCACTTCACGGAATCCGGTAACATGGGCACCCCTCCTGGGTCAACCTGTACCCCCTACGAGTGCAGCGAATAGCCTGCCAATTCCAGACTGAAGCCCCCTCCGTCTCAATGCCCTGAGATGCGGGCCCGTTGCCCTCTAGAACCCGGCTATCCGTGCACCCCTCCATGGGGTAACCTAGTACAGAAAGTAAAATATACATACAACGGGTACATCGACCGCAACCAGGTCGTGCCCCAAAAGAATAATACAAACAGGCAGTGACGGCAGTCCACATGTCGGACGCTCGCCCCGCAATATCAAATGTACATAATACAACAGAAACCGTACTAGCATTGCATCCAGGCTATCCCCCACGACCGATCCGCAACAATACAGCATAAACATAGAACATCAACGTGAAAGTCACGTTCGCAAATCCGTCTAACCGGGCTATAGCAGTTAGACGGGATTTACCGATCAAGTGACATTCACGGTCGCAGATATAATGTAAATACTGTGAAATAATGTGTTTAAAATATCCGATCGATCAAAAAATAACAAGTGGGCCCCCAAAGCAATACTGTAGCACTCACAGAAATTCTGGGCCCAATATTAATATTCCAAAAGCCCTATTTTCAGCCCAGAAAGCAACTGAAGAAAAACGACCAAGTGACCTGACCATAGTACGGCGGAACCGCGGCCCAAAGGGGGTTTTGGCCGCGGTTCCGCGCTCCAACTAGGGAATCACTCTGTCGTACTTCTACAGTAGCCTTATATTTTCCAGTACATCATTTTTCTGCAACCTGAAAAAAATTTTGAGCAAGGAAAAAAAACAACAGAAAACTGATGCAAAGAAAACGCGTATTTTTGGAATTTTGGTCGATCGGAAATGTAAAACACATTAGAACAAGCTAGACAAGGTTAATGGCGTGGCTCTGATACCATGTTGCGCCACGGCAGCGCCCCGGCCGTCTAACCGAGGCCAAAATGCGGAATCAAAAAAATTTCCTTACTTGGAAACCGGCGCTACCGCGGACAATTAAAACCCGGATCGTTAACCATTAACCTATACTAGCAAACAAGAGATGGGAAGAGAAGTATACCGAGTGATCCGAGTCCTCCGGTCTTCTCGTCATCGTCCCGATCTCCCGCGGAAAGTCTTGTCTCCACATCGTCGCCTCCTCGCCGGAAGGGCACCACATCGCCTGCGTCTTTTACGGGCTCCCGCCTCAATACCGAGGCAACTCGGGCATGAAGCCGGCAACTCGACATGCTCAAGATATGCTGTAGAATGTGTAGTGTAGAGGCTATGTCTCATTTGGGGTTTGTTGCCTTTGAAGATGATGGAGGAATCAAGATTAGAAAAATGGTGCTTGCATTTTTCTAGCATGAAAATGAGATCAAGAATGAAACTCTCAAGATGAAGCTCTCATCTTCTTCTTCTCTCCTAAAGGTTCAACCATCTCCTATGAGAAAAATGGTGGAGGAAAAGAATATGAATTCAAAACTTTAGATGGAAGGTGAGTGTAGGAAAAGGTGGAGGGTAACCACAACCAAACATCATCATAACCAAATCAAATCAACTCCAAATCACTTCTAATCAACAAAAAGCAAGTGATGAGAATGGTATCAAAAGATGCTATCATAATTAATCATTTGCAAGAAAACCCTCCACAAAGTGTTATTTGCAAACTTGCAAATAACACCCTCCATCGGAAAAGTCCGGCCGGGAAAGAACAAAAGAAAAACCGGCCGGAACGGAATGCAAACTGGCAACTCCAGAAAACTGGTCCCGTAATAAATTACAGAAAAACCCCGATACTGTGCATACACACCCGCATCTGTATTCCTACCGGATACAAATGCAATGAGACAGAATCTACACTGTACTAAACTAGGATCTGGCTTAAACCAAAGCCGGCTAGTAATATCCGTCCGATCCTGATCCGTGCAATACCGCACGTATCTGATCGAACCCTGCCATATATCCATACGGCCACTAGTACAAACCGCCCGATCCTGATCCGTGCAATACCGCACGTATCTGATCGGACCCTGCCATATCTCCATACGGCCTCTACAGCGTTTCGCCCGAAAGCTGAGTAACTGAAAGTGTGGTGGACTCTAAAGACTCGTCAATACTATGGCTGTGGATTTAACCACTAGCACGTCAGAGGTATAAGCCAATACGTGACGGGCCACCAGCTATTGACTAAAAGGGACGTCGATGAGCGAACTCATCTTGACACCCTACTGAGCCTGTCAGTGACAATATCCGTACAGTCCGGTCCGTTCGTCTATGAGTATCGCATGGCGGGCCTAGGGGGTTGGTAAAAGTCAGACCCCCAAAAGCGGTACAAGTCGTGTCGGAGCGTAGCCCAGAACGCCCTGAGATACTACTGGAATACCTACCAGTAAATCTCCTGCCTCGGCCGAGGGCTTTGCGTAATGGCTCTCCTAGACACAGCGCGACCTCACCCCTAATACCGGGAGAGACGAACCCCTGCAGATCCGCTCACTGCCTCCATGTGGCTCGGGACTGTACCCAAGTAAAACCTGTTTGCACGACTCCTTTGAGCCGTGGTAGGGTAGTAATCAAAGCACAGTGGGAACTCACACGAGACAAATGACGATCTCAGGTCGATGAACTAACCTGTACACATGTCACCTGGGAACTGCTATCTGACGTCTGGTATAATCCCAACTAGCAGGTTCCCGGCGAGTCCTGTCCGGTGTACTCATAACCTAATGAGCACCTGTATACATCTTAGGTGAACCAACTGACACCAGTGGCTTGTGAGACCGGCCACCGCCCCTCGTCGGGGTCTCGACTGTATACACTAGTCTACTAATGGAGTATCGATGCCCAGTCTCGAAACTCCAACGACTAAGGACCATTTAAGGATGCGCTTATAGACCCCAGCTCCCACGTATATGATCGCTATCATACTGCTGGTCGTCAAGCAAGAATCCTAGGGGCTCTATCAACGTGTAATAGCGACTTGTAAGGTCACCTGAAACAGTACACGATGATGAAGGAAAACCAGATAGCATACTATCATCTCGAGTAAGACTGTTCTACCGGGATAGGTCCTCCCTTAATCATTGCAATCACGTGCCTGTGATCCAATAATTGACTCTGAGGGCACTATCTCCAACAGAGATGTCTCCCAAGACTGATTTGGAGAGAGCTCGCATGCAAGGGATACCCTATGCTTCGGCAGTAGGCTCTATCATGTATGCGATGCTATGTACCAGACCCGATGTAGCATACTCACTAAGTATAGTGAGCAGGTATCAAGCTGATCCTGGAGAGAGTCACTGGACAGCTGTGAAGAGCATTCTAAAGTACTTGCGAAGGACTAGAGATATGTTCTTGGTGTATGGTAACGGAGAGCTCCAAGTGGAGTCCTTTACCGATTCGAGCTTCCAGAGTGATAAGGACGACTCTAAGCCGCAGTCGGGCTTTGTCTTTACCCTTTACGGAGGGGCGGTTAGCTGGAAGAGTTCCAAGCAGGAAACCGTGGCAGACTCGACGATGGAGGCTGAGTACATCGCTGCCAACGATGCTTCCAAAGAGGCTGTCTGGATCAAGAAGTTCATTACTGAACTTGGAGTGGTTCCATCCATTGAGCGTCCAATACCTTTATATTGCGATAACAATGGAGCGGTGGCTTTGGCCAAGGAACCCAGGTCCCATCAGCGGTCCAGGCATATTCTAAGGCGGTATCACCTGATCCGGGAGATAGTTGATCGCCGGGAGTTCGAGATCAGGAGGGTTGACACGAAGAATAACACGGCGGATCCACTCACAAAGGCCATTCCCCAGATACAGTTTGAGAGACTCTTCGGGATGCTCGGTATGCGATACTACAGCAGCTGGCCCTAGTGCAAGTGGGAGATTGTTAGTTGTATGTATGCCCTAGAGGCCAGTATTGTACAGATGATGTATATTATATTGGATGCTTGGACATATATAGAGATGACTTTCTTGCTCGATATGATAGTATGCTATCTGGTTACTCTTTATCTTAACATGTACACTAGTCTCTTTAAACTGTCTTATAGTTACATGTTGGTAAAGCCCTTAGGATGTATACTTGACTACCTGGACTATGATGAAGATCATACTAGTGGGGACAAGGTAGTCCATAAGTACATCCTTCAAGGTCCCTAGTCGTGGGTGTATCGAGACGGGGCATCGATATACCAGAGTAGACTAGCGTATACGCTTCTCGACCCATGAGATGGGCGATGGATGATCCCATATCCATTGGTGTTTGACATCAGAGATGGTATACGGGTGCTCAGTGGAGACTGGGTACACTGGACGGACTCGCCGAGAACTCCCAGATGGTATTATACCTCACGTCAGATGGCAGTTCTCAGCTGACACTTGTGCAGGTTAGTCTGTAGACCCGAAATCGTCATAGAGTCTTGTGTGATTCCCACTGTGCTTTGATCTCCACCTTACCACGTCCATGAGGGCGTGCAAAACGGTGGTCTTGGGTACAGTCCCGAGTCACATGGAGGCAATGAGCGATAGGAGGGGTTTCGTCTCTCCCGGTATTGGGAGTTGATGTTGCGCTGTGCTCGATTGGCCGTAGCAGGGAAGTCCCTGGCCAGGGCTGATCAGAGATTTGCTGGTAGGTGTTACCAGTAGTTTCTCGACCCGCTATGAGCCTCATATCGGCACGACTTATCGGTTATTGGGGTCTGACGTATACCACCCCTAGACTTGATATGCGACATATCAGACGAACAGACCGGACTGTACGGTAAGTGTTACTGGTTGGATTCACAGGAGTGTGAGCGGGCTAGCTCGTCGATCTTCTGATCGCTCAATACCCGGATGGCCGTTACGTTTAGCAGACCGCTTGCGGCTTGTGGGTGCTTGATATGATCATCATCTGCTACCGGCGTATTGACGAGTTTTTAGAGTCCTACACAGAGGTTTCCTGGCTCAAGCGAAACGAAATAGCTAGGAGTGCATATGAGATATGTGCGGGGGCGAGAATAATGCGTGTATGTGATACCGCATTTCATTCTCGCGATAAATGTTTCGATTGGTTATATTCGATATGACCTAGTTATCGAATCATTGATTCGATAAATCGATACATTGAATACTAGTCGGTTATGTACGACATGACCGGATCATTGAATCAAATGTTGATTTAATGATTTAATGTATAATTATATATTTGATATATTACTTTGCATTAACTAGTATTGGTTCACTTTATACGGATTTTCTCACTTGATGTGCAAGTTGTATATGTGATATACTTTTGTGCACATATATGTATCATGTTTGATGATACTTGATCATTTGGTTAAGTGTGAAGAATTAAACCATGGTTAAATGATAATTAGGGTTTCGCTTTATCATTTATTTATTCATTTCTTTATTTATTTTATTGGATAAATGAAGAGATAATGGTTTGTTTTTGTCATGAAGCTTGTTGAAGCTTCATGAAGCTTTGACCAAGGAGACCATTTTGTCTTCATGCTTAACCCTAACCCATCCACTTACCATGGTTTATTCTCTACACTTAACCCAAGTTAGATTATAATAAGTATGAATTTTCTTTTCATTTTAAAAGAACTTATCATAAACTAGCTTCATCTTCTTCCTTCTTCTTCAAGATTGAAACCTTGATGCCATCAATGGCAACTTGAGTTTTAGTGAGAGAAATCCAAATCTAAAGTGAACCCACCTCCTATTTCTTCATCCTCTACCTCTTGCCAAGTGGTTTTAGGTGTTTTCTTCATAAGTTTCACAACTTGGTGAAGTCGGAGCTTGAACTTGTGCAACCTCGACGTAGATCGTCTTTGACACGAAGCCGACGACCTTGCTCTCCCGTTTTTCCGATGAAGTCGACGAATGAGTCTAGGATTCGTGATGGACAGCGAGAGCACACCCAGGTGGAGCTAAAGAAGTGGGGAACCGGATCTACAAAGGTTGTAGCATCTAACTTTTAGTTAAGTAGTTAACTAGATTCTCATTTCGCCTAAACATCTAGTCAACGATCCGTGTTAGGGTTTCTAGGCACCAATAATTTTTGAAATTGGCATGGTTGATGCCTTGTGAGACTTTATTAGGATGCCTAGGAACCCTACAGCGACTTTGTTGTTTAACTGTGATGTTTGGCGAGTGGGGCACGATTGTGTACTGATGTGGCACTATAGAGTTATCGCTTATGCTTCCCGACAGTTAGAGGAAGTACGAGCAGGATATCCCACTGATGATCTGGAGATGGCCGCGGTGGTCCTGCGTTGGAGATTCGGAGACACTACTTGTGCGGAGAGTCGTGTCAGATTTTCACGGACCACCAGAGCATAATGTACATCTTCCTGCAGCGAGTTTTGATTTTTGAGACAGTGTTGTTGGATGGAGCTTGTGAAGGATTGTGATTGTGAGATCTTTCATTTCCGTGGCAAGGCGATTATAGTAGCTGATGCTTGAGTCGTAGGCCTAGGGGTAGTTGTTCCAGTTGTGCACAGTTCGGAGACAGTCTTCTGCAGATTTGCGGTTCTTATGCGATCGTGGAGTATAGCTTAGGTTCGCCTCTACTGACGGGACAGCTCGCTCATGTATGCGCCCGTCCACTTTTACTTAATCGTTTTCATGAGGCACATCCCACCGTGCTCGTTGTCTGTGATACTTAAGCATGTTCGGCAGGGTAAAGATTCGGAGTCCTTGATTTGTGACCAGGGTGTGCTACATTCCGGACTCGTTGGTGTATACCTGATACTGATAGGTAAAGACACGAGGTCCCTGGGTAGGCACATCAGTCAGCTTTCTGTGTTCACCCCAAGTGCCACCAAGATGAAACGTGACATGGGAGATAGTTACGGGTGGGCAGGGATGAAGAGTGATGCTTCGGATTTCGTTTCGAGGTGTCTGACTTGTTGGTGGGCAAAGGTTGGGCATTTGGAGACTAGCTGCAGAGTTGCAACCTTTAACCATTCTAGAGTGGGAATGGGAGCAGATCTCCTTGATTTTTGTTGTGGTGTCTACCCAGGTTTAGACAGGGTGTAACTCCATTTGGGTGTTTGTTGTCCGGTTATGCTCAGTTTGCTCAGTTGTTCTTTGTTAAGTTTGTGCGTTTGGACGGAGTTCCTTCATGCGTTGTATCCAATAGAGGCACCCCGTCCGCTAGCCGTCGTAGGCAGAATCTTCTGGAAGGCTTGGGTACTGGTTGAGCTTTAGCTCCGCTTTTCCATCTGTAGGCCAATGGTTTGTGAGAGCGGACAATACAGACTCTGGAAGATAAGCTTGTGCGTACGTACTATGTGTTTGTTGGCAATTGGGATCGTCACTTGCCATTGTTAGGGTTCTCCTTTGATAGCTGTTATCAGGAGACATTCCAATCGGCAACCTTTTGGCTTTGTTTGGTAAGTGGTGTCGATCGCCATTCTGTTTTACTGACTCTGCGAGAGTAGGATTTTTGGACCCCAGCTAGTCACGAGACTACAGAAATGATCTAGTTGATTCAGGTCAGGATGAGTGCAGCCCGCTGCAGACAGGAGTCTTATGCCGACAGTTGTTGTCGCAGACTTGAGTTCGCAATGGGAGATCATGTATACCTACGGATTTTTCAGATGAAATGGCGTGTTGAGTTTTGGGAAGCTTAGTCCTAGAATTGTAGGTCCTTTTGGGATCCGTGAAGCGAGTTAGTTCTGTTGCCGATAATATGGCACTTCCGCCCAGATTATTGAGTATTCAACCGTTGTCCTTGTAGCGATACTTTGCAAATACCTTCATGACCTTTCTTACATGATTCAGCACCAGAACGTTCTTTTGGACGCGATCTTTCATTCACCAGCAGCCGATAGTTATAGTGGATCGGCAGGTGGAGAGACTTCGCTCAAGGATCTTGCTATATGTGAAGGTTCTTGGCGCAGCCGTATAGTGAGGTGATCACTTGGGAGGCTGCGAGGGAGATTTGGGAGTTTTGGTACTCATCTCTTTGAAGGTACGCTTAGTGAGAATTTTAAATTCAAGGACCGAATTTCTTTAAGGGGGCAAAGATTGTAACGTTTTAGAAATCGTTTTGCGAATTTTTCCGTTTTAGGGTAAAATAGTCGGTGTTTTCCGTAAAAACCTAGAAGCGACCTTTTTGCAGTATAGAATGCATGGCACCTAGTTTAGCTAGAATGAAGCAAGTGCGCGTGCTTTGGGGGTCAATGAGAAGTTTTGGTTCACATAGAATTTTTCCCTATTTAAATGTTATTTTAATACTTTATTTGTGCACTTAATTAGTGGTAATTACATTTTGAGTTAATTACTTCTAATTTGAATCATTGCTAATCTAATCGCTTGATATTTTTGTTAATCCATCCATCCAAATATCTAGATATTTTATGAATTTAAAATGAAAATTTAAAGAAAAAGAAATGAAAGAAAAGGTGGCATTTGCATTAATTAGCACTTAATGTTGTTTTTAGCTAGAAATTTCTTCTTTTTTTCACAACCCCCCCACTCCTTGCTTGGTCGAGCCTCTTCCCTAGTTCTGCCCTCATTTTTCCCAAGCCCAATTTCATCTCCTCCAAGCTCAATAAATCATCAAAAATACTTGAAAAATCCTACAAACTCATAATTAAATCCAAACCCATCATTCTTCTTTACAAAACTTGCTTTGATCTTCATGAAAACATCATTTTTGATGGCTAAAATGATGGGTCTAGTTTCGATTTTGTGTTCTTGAGGAGGTATAATTGCTAACCCAAATCTTTAATTGTTATGTTTAAATCATTAAGTTAGCTAATTAAATGATTAATATAGCTTTTAACTCTTGTTTAGTTCATTCATTATAATTTTAAAGAAGTTCAAGTTAGTGTTTAAATTTGATGAATGGGTTAATGGTTAATTGACGATTAGGAAAACTTAACCTAGTTGATAGTTTGTTAAATGATATCTTCCTAATTGTAAAATTAGCAAATTAGCAAACTAAGCTTTTACTAAACCCTAATTAAGTGTGTCACGACCCGAAATAGCCCGTGACTGACACTTGAATCATATGATGTCTACAGGACCACATCTAATTCAAGTAAGCCAAAAGCCCAGAAATCTAAAACCATTTTAGGTAAGAAGAAACTTATTTTAAAACGAGTAGTTTAATAGTATAAGCCGAATTATGCGATTTTCAAAACAGCAAGTCTTTTCTAAAAATTTCGGTAGAATTTCCTTTGTAAATACTGGCCCCGAACGGGGTACAACATGATAAAAGCATATATAATGAAAAGAGCATCCCCAAGCAGGAGCTAGCTCTTCGTCAATCGACGGTCACAACCACGCAAGCAATATAATATACAACGCCAAAGGGCGAGAAAAACTGAAAGGGAAACTCAAAACAACAAGAAATCCACAGTAATACATCGCGCGACTCTAAGGTTGAAAGAATATACAACTGGTCTCTAAGTCTGAATAAATGCATGTTTGGTTGATGGATTTTCTAGATACAACAGAATAAAATAAGTATAATGGTGGTCACGATGCAAGTGAACCCACTTACCAAAGCAAATCACCCGGAATGGAGGCAGTGTGCCGGCAAAGCCGTAACGGAACCTGTACGGCAGAACCTACAAGAAACTATGGCACAACGGGGGTGAGTTGACAACTCGTGAGTAGAAAACATCACAGAGCAGAAATCGCATGTATGACGAAATCCTAGGTCATACGATCAGTAATATCCTCAAATGATAAAGTCTGAAGCATGAAAAGGTGGCAAGGTAAACATCTAAACATAAGTGTAATCCCAGTGCTCGTGTCAGTGCCTCAGGTAGCAATGTATCATATGTATGAGTTATGAATGTAATGTAATGAAATGAGTGAGACAACTGTTTTCTTTAATTTAATGGGATTTCTGTATGTATATAAAACGAGTATCCTCAATGAAATCAACAGAGAAATCCGTGTCAAGTATCGACACAAAACATAAATCTCAATATCTCAGGTTCCGGCTGCCCGGAGTAACCTGTATCATCAAATTTCAATGCCTCAATGTCTCAAATCTCAAATATCAATATCTCAGGCTCCGCTGAACGGATCAATCTATAACCATCTCATGGCTCCGGCCGGTATCCTCCGGATAGCCGACGAGTCCAAATAATATCACCGGTAGGTAGTGCTCCCCTGCCAGGCTCATCGAATACAACTTGAACTTCTTGCACCGGGATACCTTACCGGGCCCACCATGTACCCGAGACGGTTCATCCAACTCCTCGAATTGGGTCTCGAAATCCAATAGCAATCATGAAAACTCATGGTGGACGACTCATACATCATGGGAAAACCGCGCTTCTCATTTTAAAAAGAGAAAGAAGTTTATATATATTCTTGCGGTTTTCCCCCAAATACAGGAAATCTCATGAAAATCCGAAATCCAATCATCAATAGCATGTAAACAGTGAATAATAATATGCATGAAGTAGCAAGTAACAACTGCAATGTCTAAACTAGCATATAAAGCAAGTACACTAATATCATGTCGAAACTATCAGCTAACAAGCCATATCAATGAAATAATCTTCTCTAAAGTGTAAGTGATATGGCAGTTACCGATGATGATGTGTGTGAGCCGGCAAGTAAGTGTACGTGGAACATACGCATCATCGGTAATGGTGTTGGTGTCCTGACAGCAAGATATCAATAATGGTATATGAAAACACAATATAAGCATGCGATGCGAAGAGAATCGCAATAATGTGCGGGAGCTGAAAGATAAACACCTATGATAACTAAACTGCATTTATATAAATATGAGTCATACGATGGTGCTACTTGAAATAACACGAATCGTGGTGTTTTGAAAATAAGGGCTACGGTGTTTTAAGAAAAGATACGTCTTTTGAAATATCCGTAGAATCCTTTGTCCCTTCTTTACAATACACACGATTCGTTAGTTTTTGAAATAGGTATGAGTCGAATCTAATCTGTCATATGCAAGTACACTACAGGGCCAAACTATACAGACTGATCAAAAGGTAAGAAAACTGCCTAACATCTGAGTCGATACAAATATATATAATATAACAGTCGGTGATCCCGCCTCAAAAGTATCCCATACGATACAATATCTATAATATGACATTCTCATGTCAAGAGTGCGGATCTATCATTAATATAGCTCGTACGGTAAATCCGTCGTACGACATCCCAAATCTGGGTACGGTTCATTGTCACATCAATCACTTTAATCATCTGGTATCCTCTTTATCAAACATCAAGATCCGGGGTACTGACCTACGTCTAGTACAATACTGATACTATCTATGTATGCATGTGTGTGTATGAAACACTACGTCAAAGGACCCACTAAAACATCGTGTCGTATCTCAAATACGAACCATGTCATATCACCGATCTCACGGCCTCAAATCCAATCTCATCGACTCATCTCAAATCCCAAGTACTATCCCCATAATTCAGTATTTGTACACATAGTCCCATACCCATGTGTAAATATACACATCCCCATAAACGCACAGGAAAAAGAAAGAATGTATACAAGTATGTGTATGCGTGTGTAGGTGCAACCACTACTCTAGGATTTCACAACTAACACTAAACCAATCCAAGAACACCTAGAATCCTTCCTTATCATCAATAAACTCAAATCAACATATAATATATATATGTGTGTGTGTGTATACGTATTCGTATACATCACAACGAACTGCGGGGGTGCTATACGCCATCCACCCGACTTCCCCCGTAGATATAATCTACTCACCTTGCATCTTGCTTGCCGATGTCGATGTCTTCATCATCTTCTTTATCGTATGAAATCCATGTGAATGTACCTATATAGATAACACAATCGCAATGCACATTAAAAATCAAGTCGGAAACCAAAACGGCACACTAAAGGCCTATAGGTTAGAACCTATGGACCACGCCTTCAAAACCACCAAACAACCCTCGGTATCGTCGTACAAACTTCGAATGATCGAGGTACAACACAGATACAAAAATCCAGAATGCAAAATACGCAAAACGAAACCCCGAATCTATGCAGCAACTCTTGTAAATGGTCCCAGATTTTACCCTAGGTCAAATTGGTCAATTTTGCATATGCCAGGGGTCTAGTTAACAGATGAAGGAACCACAGAACAAACATGAACCCATTTGGACCAGGTCTGGCCGCAACTTATGGCCAGAAAGATTAAATTTGCGGCCGTAATGTGGAGTCAGAGGATGGGGTCTTGGGGTTAGCTTCCTGGGTGCCTGCATGTATCTCTGTGTATGCAAAAAAAAATTCAGAGGCTCCCGGTGTTGGCAGATTTCATTTAACCCTCACAAAATCCACAATTTTCCGATATCGGCTTTTCTAAATCCATATTCCGGGGTTCTAGTCTCTGGTTTAGGTCTGAATTCTAGCACTAGAGGGTTTGTGTGGCCTCTACTGAGATCAATTTCACATCACCACTCTCAATTTCCATTAACCCTAACTAGAATTTTCAAAGTTCACCCAAACAACATAATATCGATTCTAATCTAACATGGGGGTAAAAGCAATGGAAATACGAAGCTAAAGGTTCAAAAAATACCTCATTTGGCAACTCAAGATTTTCTTGAGTTGCCCTAAGGGTCCAAAATCCTTGCTTTCTTGGTCCATGGGGTAGCTAGTGAGCTCATGCATCTTTTTAATGAAATGGGTGATGGGTTTTGAGGTGTTTTTCATGGAGTTTTGAGAGGATGAAGATGGAGGAGGAGGAGGGAAGCAGCAGCAGCAATGATGAGTGAAGGGAGAGGAAATGGGTGAAAAATGAAGAGTGAATGGCCAAGTCAAAGTAACCCTCACCTTTCTCTCTCTCACCCATACCTAATATACTATTCTTTTTCCCTTTTCTTTTCTTTTCCTTTTCTTTTCTTCTCCTCTCAATAGTAAACCCAAAACAAATACCCATACACCCCAAATCATGTAGGAAAATGTAACAAGTGAAAAAAAAGACTTGCGCATGTTTTGCACCAAATATGCTTAAAACCCGATTAGCGATTTTTAATCGCGATTAGCACTAAATTAGTGTATAATTAATCATAAAAACTTATAATGTGAACAATTCACTTAAAACACCCTCTTTTTAGTAATTTCCATAATTTTCCAAATTTTTCCCCATTTATCGGTATTTAATAATACCGCCCTATTAAAATATTCAATATTTTAATATTAAATTATAAAAATTCCCAAAAATAATATTTTATTTTTCTGAAATGTTACAATCTTTCCCCCTTAAAGAAATTCGGTCCCCGAATTTAAATTTAAACCCCTCAAATACTAAATCATTTCAGTAAAAAGTCCAAGTCATCGGGGTCCCGAAATCATCAATACGTAAAACGCACCATAGCGCAATGCATGCGCATGAACAATGAGCAGATAACTCAAAATCAAAACTCCGTCAAGCATCTCGCAATCATCGGAGTCATGGGGAAGATATCAATGTCAAATCCAACACGAAATCAATATGATATACATCAAAATTATACATGTAAACATCAAATCTATAGATGTAAACATATGAAGGAAATGCATGCCAAACCTTTCATGTTGCTGTGCGACGCGCATAACACTGCACAGTGGCGGATGTCTATTGCAAGAAAATATTTATATCTATATATATCCTTTGTTTAATATATACGTCCCACCATTTTGAAAACAATTTATAAGGGTTTCCTTGTTTTTAAATGTTTCGTGTCATATCAGACACGTAGGTAAATACTGAGACTATATCTCCCTTTTTGGAAATCCCTTCAAAAACTATCAATGCAAGCAAAATATATCCAGGTACTGTCCTCTGACTAGTCCTGCTCAGTATGAAACAATAATAAATATCATAAAAACATACTGCTCCATAAGAAATCAATCCCAAAATATGCATATGAATGCTACGTGCGTCTGGTCGCACGGAAATCAAAATCCATGAATGTGCCATATATGGGCACGAAAACAATATCTAAGTGCATCGGGTGTGTATGAAACATCTGTCAAGGGCAACAGGTGTGCCTGACAGCAAAATCAGGTGCATCTGATATGCACAAAGAATCCGATTTAGTGCATCTGGTGTGCACCAAAATCGCATCTCAAATCATGCGCCCAACATGCGCGAAAATCCAAATCAGGTGCATCCATCATGCACGAAATCATGAAATCCAATATCAAGCGCCGAATCATGCGAGGAAATCCAATCAGGTGCACAAGGTGCACAAAACAAATATCGAGTATCACTATCGAAATTAACGGTATACAACACATCTCAAATCCAAATCAGGTATACTGTGGTATCAAATCTCACAACCATGTGCATCAGCATGCACAAAATCTAATCAAAATACTAAAAGCGCATGATAACTATGCCGTAAGCATAAGTCAAATCATTTGCATGCCCTAGGCATGAAGTCAAAATCAATACCTCAAATAACATCAAATCGAAGTCCTGTGCAACTGTAGTGCACAAAATACGTATCACTGCACTGCAAGCATATCTGAAGTATACTGAGTGCAAAAACCAAATTGTGTGCGTACCCTAAGCATAAAATCAACTCAACTGTATGAAACCCATGAAATCATAAACATGTGCAGACAAGGCATAAAAACAATATCCCGTGCGATAACTGTACACAAATCCTAAATACCCAGTAGATGCAACCATGGTGCACGAAAATAAATATCATGAAACTCAATCATCAAAACTAAATCGTCCGAATAGATCGCCCAAAATACCGAAATCCAAGATGACAGATACGTGATAATCAAATCACCAAATCACAAATCATGAATACCGCCTTCGATATGTCCTCCTTCAAAGTCGAGAAGCCACCGGTGAATCCAATGCTAGCAGAGCAAGATATCTACTTGCCTCATGTTCATGGTCTGGCGCCTGATGCTTTTAGGCTCTTGTCTCTCACTGTGCGTTGCTAGCTCTATAGCACCTCGGCCCAACGGCCCAATATGGAAAGACGACGGAAATAGTCCCGCTCAAGCGCATCCTCCAAGAATATCTGGCCAACCGTCATGGTCACTCATAACATGTCTCGTCGACGGTGCCGAACTCTGGCCTGCTGGGTGTGCGCCATATGACCGCTCCTGGTCTAAGTCTTCTCGTATATTATTCCAGAAAGGTCTTGTCGAGATCTCTCTCAAATTTCGTTTCTTCCGAACTGCCCGGAAGTCATCGTCTTTTATTAAATCTGTTTCTGGCTCCGGAACGGCTGCATACTCATCGCGACTCCTTCTGGAAGATATATCCATAAATAACGCCTATGTACGCGTGTCACATCTCTGATGTCGGCGGAGAAGGACGTCATCTCATCAAGATCTCGTATGAACCTCTTACTCCACTTTTCTCAAATATCGACTGCTTCGGACTCGTCTCTTCGTGGCTACATGGACTGTGCTCCAACGGCTATACTGGTATCTGGAGTCTCCCAAGAAATGAATCCCATCATATGATATCCGAAAGATGTCGAACCATCCGATCGACTCGTCAAAACCTCATAATCCCCCAAGAGATCAACATCTTGGGTACAGTTTAATAGTATCGAGTACATGCCACAGCACCTATGGACCATTGTAGAAGGGCAAACCCAAGCCTCAAAAATGGCACCGCTAAACTGCCGCAAACCCTAAGGTTCAAAGGCGTTCCATGGTCATTACGTCGAGTTAGGTTTTCATTCTTCTAGAGGGTCCGCAGAGTTACTTGCATGTTTTCTTCAAACACTTTAAACTTGGAAAATGGGTTACCGACATTCGATCGTCTCTATCGACTCCCAACGTATCCGTGTGAAGTCTCCTCAAGCTGGAATCGATTAATCTGATGACCTCGCATCGGGGTGAGCGAACAAACCACCTTTCCTAGTCATTCATCCTCGGATGACTAGCGACCATCTATCTTATCCCTGAGTGCAACTCGTGCTGCAGTAGCTCCAGCATCTGGGGCAATATCTCGTCATTAGCAGTAACAATTGGGTCATTCGTCTGCACGCTAAACAGTGCCTCGATCATCAAGAATATGCGATACATCAATGGTCATCACACTCTAGCTGGCCTCTATCAGTGGCTCAATCCTCAAGTGCTGATCTGCACGTCCGACTAATCTCGTAAAAGCGACCCATCAAACGCTCATGGCGCGAAAACACAATAAAACGACGCCTCTCTATGCAATCGTATGTCCCTGAAATCACGCCCTGGTCAGTCCTCGTCCATGACGAGCTCATGCTGACCGCAACTCTAGCCGTAGATCTCTCTGCCCGTGTAATCGTGGCAGCAAAATCATAACCAATATTGATGAGGATAGATCATGAATGAATATAATACTGAGCAAAGAAATGTACATCCTAAGGCTTCTTAAGTGCAGTATCGTATCGTAAATATGCCGCGGAACATACGTACGGTACGCCACTCTACTCAAACCACCTACTCCATCAACCAAGGTCAACCTATGCGACGAAAGTTCGGTTATAATACGCCCTCGACTGAGTCTAAGTTCCGTAAGTTCAAGCCTAGATTCCGTATATATATAAACGCCCTAGGCTCCGCATAGTCAAACCTAGACTAGAACAAAGGTTAACCTAGCGCTCTAGGGCATTTTAGATACCAACTTTGTCACGACCCGAAATAGCCCGTGATTGGAACTTGAATCATATGAAGTCTACAGGACCACATCTAATTCAAGTAAGCCAAAAGCCCAGAAATCTAAAACCATTTCAGGTAAGAAGAAACTTATTTTAAAACTAATAGTTTAATAGCATAAGCCGAATTATGCGTTTTTCAAAACATCAAGTCTTTTCTAAAAATTTCGGCAGAATTTCCTTTGTAAATACTGGCCCCGAACGGGGTACAACATGATAAAAGCATATATAATGAAAAGGGCATCCCCAAGCGAAAGCTATCTCTTCATCAATCGACGGTCACAACCACGCAAGTAATATAATATACAACGCCAAAGGGTGAGGAAAACTGAAAAGGAAACTCAAAACATCAAGAAATCCACAGTAATACATCGCGCGACTTTAAGGTCGAAAGAATATACAACTGGTCTCTAAGTCCGAATAAATACATGTTTGGTTGATGGAGTTTCTAGATACAACAGAATAAAATAAGTACAATGCTGGTCACGATGCAAGTGAACCGACCTACCAAAGCAAATCACCCGGAATGGAGGCAGTGTGCCGGCAAAGCCGTAACGGAACCTGTACGGCAGAACCTACAAGAAACTATGGCACAACGGGGGTGAGTTGCCAACTCGTGAGTAGAAAACATCACAGAGCAGAAATTGCATGTATGACGCAATCCTAAGTCATACGATCAGTAATATCCTCGAATGATAAAGTCTGAAGCATGAAAAGGTGGCAAGATAAACATCTAAACATAAGTGTAATCCCAGTGCTCGTGTCAGTGCCTCAGGTAGCAATGTATCATATGTATGAGTTATGAATGTAATGTAATGAAATGAGTGAGACAACTATTTTATTTAATTTAATGGGATTTCTGTATGCATATAAAATGAGTATCCTCAATGAAATCAACAGAGAAATCCGTGACAAGCATCGACACAAAACACAAATCCCAATATCTCAATATCTAAGGTTTCGGCTGCCCGGACTAACTTGTATCATCAAATCTCAATGCCTCGGTGTCCCAAATCTCAAATATCAATATCTCAGGCTCCGCAGAACAGATTAGCCTATAACCATCTCATGACTCCGGCCGGTATCCTCCGGATAGCCGACGAGTCCAAATAATATCACCGGTAGGTAGTGCTCCCCAGCCAGGCTCATCGAATACAACTAGAACTTCTTGTCCCGGGGTACCTTACCGGGCCCACCTCGTACCCGAGACGGTTCATCCAACTCCTGGAATCGGGTCTCGAAATCCAACAGCAATCATGAAAACTCATGGTGGACGACTCATACATCATGGGAAAACCGCGCTTTTCATTTTAAAAAGAGAAAGAAGTTTACATATATTCTTGCGGGTTTCCCCCAAATCCAGGAAATCACATGAAATTCCGAAATCCAATCATCAATAGCAAGTAAACAGTTAATAATAATATGCATGAAGTAGCAAGTAAGAACTGCAATGTCTAAACTAACATATAAAGCAAGTACACTAATATCATGTCGAAACTATCAGCTAACAAGCTATATCAATGAAATAATCTTCTCTAAAGTGTAAGTGATATGGCGGTTACCGATGATGATGTGTGTGAGCCGGCAAGTAAGTGTACGTAGAACATACGCATCATCGGTAAAGGTGTTGGTGTACTGACAGCATGATATCAATAATCGTATATGAAAACACAATATAAGCATGCGATGCGAAGCGAATCGCAATAATGTGCGGGAGCTGAAAGATAAACACCTATGATAACTAAACTGTTAGTTGTATGTATGCCCAAGAGGCCAGTATTGTGCAGATGATACATATTATATTGGATGCTTGGACATATATAGAGAGGACTTTCTTGCTCGATATGATAGTATGCTATTTGGTTGCACTTTACTTTAACATGTATATGTTAGTTATATGTATGCCCTAGAGGCCATTACTATACATAGGATGTATATTGTAGTGGATGCTTGAACATATATAGGGAGGACTTTCTTGCTCGACATGATAGTATGCTATCTGATTGCTCTTTACCTTAACGTGTACACTGATTGTCTCTCTGTTACATGTTGGTAAAGCCCTTAGGATGTGTATTTGACTACCTGGACTATGATGCGGATCATACTAGTGGGGACATGGTAGTCCATAAGTACATCCTTCAAGGTCCCTAGTCGTGGGTGTATCGAGACGGGGCATCGATATACCAGAGTAGACTAGCGTATACCTTCTCGACCCATACAGATGGGCGATGGATGATCCCATATCCATTGGTGTTTGACATCAGAGATGATATACGGGTGCTCAGTGGAGACTGGGTACACTGGACGGAATCGCCGAGAACTCCCAGATGGTATTATACCTTACGTCAGATGGCAGTTCTCTGGTGACACTGGTACAGGTTAGTCTGTAGACCCGAGATCGTCATAGAGTCTTGTGTGATTCCCACTGTGCTTTGATTTTCACCTTACCACGTCCTAGAGAGCGTGAAAAACGGTGGTTTTTGGGTACAGTCCCGAATCACATGGAGGCAATGAGCGATAGGAGGGGATTCGTCTCTCCTGGTATTGGGAGTTGATGTTGCGCTGTGTTCGTTTGGCTATAACCGGAAATCCCTGGCCAGCGTTGCTGAGATTTACTGGTAAGTGTTACCAGTAGTTTCTCGAACTGTTATAGACCTCATATCAACACGACTTATCGAGCTATTGGGGTCTGACGTTTACCACCCCTAGGCAAGATATGCGACATATCAGACGACGAGACCGGACTGTACTTGAAGTGTTACTGGTTGGATTCACAGGAGTGTGAGCGGGCTTGCTCGTTGATCTTCTGATCGCTCAATACCCGGGTGGCCGTTATGTTTAGCAGACCTCTTGCGGCTTATGGGTGTTTGATATGATCAGCACCTGCTACCGGCGTATTGACGAGTCTTTAGAGACCTACACAGTGGTGTCCTGGCTCAAGCGAAACGAAATAGGAGCGCATATGAGATATGTGCGGGACCGAGAATAATACCAGTATGTGATACTGTATTCCATTCTCACGATTTGTATCATTGGTCGGTTATATGTGATTTAGCCGGGTTACCGAATCAAATGTTGATTCGATACATTGATACACTTGATATTAGTCGTTTATATGCAGTATGACCGGATCATTGAATCAAGTGTTGATTTAATGATTTAATGTATAATTATATATTTGATATATTACTTTACATTAACTAGTATTGGTTCACTTAAGATTATTTTCTCACTTGATTGTGCACATTGTATATATGATATATGTTTGTGCACTAGTTTGTATCATGTTTGATGATACATGCAAACTTGGGTGTGTGTTTACTTTAAACCATGTTTGGTTAATGGTTAGGGTTTCCATTACATTATTTATTTATTTACTTATTTATTTTGGCAAGAATAAAATGGTGGCTAATTTTGTTTCATTCTTGAAACTTCATGAAGCTTTGAAAGCTTTGACAATTTTGTTTCTTTCCTTAACCTAACCATTACCTAAACTAGGGTTTGCTCTCTACATGAGTTATCTTCACCCATGGTTGCAATATGATAAGGCATCACTTGATTTTCTATTTGATTAATTCATATTTTCATTTTCTTTCTTCTTCTTCTTCTTGATGAAGAAAGAAAAGCTTTGCTAGAAATTTTCAAGTGATGAATCCAAGTGAGAAATCCAAATCCAAAGTGAACCCACTTCCTATTTCTTCATCCTCTACCACTTGCCATGTTGTATAGGGTGTTTTATTCACAAGGTTGATGACCAAGTGAAGATGGAGCTTGAGTTTGAGTCACCTCGACGTAGATCATCTTCGGCATCGAAGTCAATGACCTAGCCTGCCCGTTTCTCCGATGAAACCGACGCTAGAGTCCGGGATTCCGATGATCGCAGCGGAGGGACGTCAACATGGAGTTATAGAAATGGTGGAGCGGATCTACAAAGGTTGTATTTCCATTCACTTATTAGTTAAGTTGGTAACTTGTTGTAGTTTCGCCTAAACTCTAGTTAACGATCTCGCTAAGTGTTGTTCGTCACCTAGAAAATTTGAATTTGGCATGGTTGATGCCTTGTGGAACCTCTTGATTGTGCCTAGGAACCCTACAGTGGTATCAGAGCCTAGCTAGAGCTTTAGAAGATGCGTAGACGAAGTTAGAAACCCGATCGAACCCCGAAACCCTAACTTAGAGCCCTCTCTGTACATTTTTGAAAACAGTGGATTTTTCCATATTAAAAATATCCAAAAAATTCAGCAGGGTAATGTATGAGTTACTGTGCAACACGTGACCCCAACTCAACCAAAGCGCCAGGGAACCGCGGCCCCACCCCGGCTTGCGCGGCGGTTCCACGGCCATACTGGTGAGTTAGGCCACGTGGTTTGCACAGTAATTTATCTCTGGGGTTGCTGTGTTTTCTGGGATGTTTTAAATTTTACTCAAGAGTTGAGTTTTCTGGGTTGTATTAGGGACTCGGTGTTTCGATCGGGAAGTCTAATTTCGTCTATGTGTGTTTCCGGGTAATTTTAGAATATGTTAAAAAAGTTCGACCGGATATAAATACCCAATTTTTCCCCTGCCGGGAAATTTCCAATTGTTGCATTTTTCCGTAGTTTAATGGCGTTCTAAGTAGTGCAAGTAACGTGATGGACCCTCCAGAAGACAACAAACCTTAACTCGTATTAGTTATGTATATGCCCTAGAGGCCATTGTTGTACATATGATGTATATTATAATGGATGCTTGGTTATATATAGAGATGACTTTCTTGCTCGTCATGATAGTATGCTATTTGGTTTCACTTTATCTTAACATGTTGACTTGTATTGGTTTACTGTTTTACTCTCACATGTTGATAAAGCCCTTAGGATCTGTACTCGACTACTGGGACTATGATGAGATCATACTAGTGGGGCCACGGTAGTCGATGAGTACATCCTATAACTGTTCCTAGTCGAGGGTATATCGACACAGGGCATCGATACACCAGAGTAGACTAGTGTTTACGCATCTTGACCCATATGATGGGCGATGGATGATCCCATATCCATCGGTGTTGGACATCAAGGATGGTATACGGGTGCTCAGTGGAGACAGGGTACACTGGACGGACTCGCCGAGAACTCCCAGATGGTGATATACCACACGTCAGATGGCAGTTCTCCGGTGACACTGGTACAGGGTAGTCTGTAGACCCGAGATCGTCATAGAGTCTTGTGTGATTCCCACTGTGCTTTGATTTCCACCTTACCACGTCCAAGAGGGCGTGCAAAACGGTGGCTTTTAGGTACAGTCCCGAATCACATGGAGGCAATGAGCGATAGGAGGGGATTCGTCTCTCCCGGTATAGGGAGTTGATGTTGTGCTGTGTTCGATTGGCTATAACTGGAAGTCCCTGGCCAGGGCTGATATAGAGATTTACTGGTAAGTGTTACCAGTAGTTTCTCGACCCGTTATGAGCCACACATCGACACGACTTATCGGTTACTGGGGTCTGACGTATACCACCCCTAGACTTGATATGCGACATATCAGACGAACAGACCGGACTGTACGGGAGTGTTACTGGTTGGATTCACAGGAGAACACACAGGCTAGCTTGTCGATCTTCTGATCGCTCAATACCTGGGTGGCTGTTACGTTTAGCTGACCGCTTGCAGCTTGTGGGTGTTTGATATGATCATCACCTGCTACCGGCGTATTGACGATTCTTTAGAGTCCTACACAGAGGTTTCTTGGCTCAGGCGAAACGGAGTAGTGGCGCATATGTGATATGCGCAGGAGCGAGAATAATGCGATATGGGATACCGTATTATATTCTCGCGATATTTAGATTTGAACCGGGTCATCGGATCAAGTATTGATTCGATGAATCGGTACTTGATATATTAGTCGGTAATATTCGATATAGCCGGATCGTCGAATCAAGTGTTGATTCGATGATTTAATGTGTAATAATATATATGATATATTGTATTACATTATCTAATATAGGCTCGCTTTATTATTTCATTTTCTCAGTGGATGATACATTGATATATATGCGATATATGTTAATTGTATTATTTTATTTTGTTGCAAATATATAATATATCTGTGATATATATTATTGTGACATGATATGATTAATTGTTAAACATGTTTAAGGATGATTAATTGAGGTTAGGGTTTGATTAGGGTTAGATGCTTCAAGTTCCTTCTAGAAGCATTTTTCTTTTTGTCATGGTTGTGATATTTTGTGATGACACATTTTTAACTTAACCAAACCCTAACTCTAGTTGTTTCTCTACTCATTCTTAGCCATTCATCCTTGACCATGGTTATATATCAATCATATGTTTTATTTCTATTCATCACAAAAGGATTTGAGATTATCATTATCTTTTCATTATCATCTTCTTCCTTCTTCAAGAAAGCTTGCTAGTTTTTCTTAAGTGATGAAATAAAATGAGAAAATGATTTAAAAAGAAAGCAAAATTACTACTCTCTCATCCTCATCTCATCTAGCCCATGGGATTAGTGTGTTCTTCTCTTTTGAGTAAGAAAGCTTGAGTCGTAGCAACTTCAAGGTAGATCATCGGAGATTTGGAATACTTCGAGCTAGCATGGATCGTTCGAGTCGTGGAGCCTCTCATGAGTCCGGGAGATCGTGGATCGCGGCAAAGGGACTTCTACTCGGAGCTTGTGAAGTGAAGGAGCGGACTACAAAGGTTGTAATCCCATACACTTAGATAAAAGTTATCTTCTTGCATGTTAAACCCTAATAATCTAGCAAAGATCCCGGCTTTGGGTTGTTCGGCACGTCTAAAATTTAATCCGGGCATGTTTGATGCCTTTTGAACCTTCACAAGAGTGCCTAGGAACCCTACAGTGGTATCAGAGGCTAGCTAGAGCATTAGGCGATGTGTTTACGAAGTTAAAACTCCGATCGAACCCGAAACGACGCAAAAAGACCCCTCTCTGGAAATTTTTTAAATTTTGGGATTTTTCTGAATTAAAAATATGTAAAAAATCAGCAGGGAATTCTAAGAATTACCATGAAACCCGAGCCCCCAACTCGACCAAACGGCGGCGGAACCGTGGCGCAAGTAGGCCTTGCGCGGCGGTTCCGCGGCGGATTAGTCGACTGGCGACACGTGGCTTCATGGTAATGTCCGTAGGTACTTGGTGATGTTTCTGGATATTTTTAACAGTGATTCCAGTATTGTTTAAATCTGGGGTTTATTTGGTAATAATAGATTCGATCGGAATATTTAAGTTCGTATTTCTTTCCGGATATTTAGAAACTGTTAAACTATTTGAACGGATATCATTAACTTACTGTTTCTCGGTACGGCAAACTTTCAAGTGTTGAAATTTTTTCGGGTGTAAATCTTTCGGAAAAATTGTACAAGTTAAGTGGTGGACCCTCTAGAAGACAACAAACCTTAACTCGATTATGTGACCGTCTTGAACTGCCTTTTGAACCTTCGAGTTTGGGGCAGTACGGCGTGCCACATGTGAGGCGTTGGCTTGACCCTTCTACGGCTGGATCACTGGTACTTTGACATATTCTGGGATTATTTGAACTCCGCTCAAGAGTTGAGCACTTTGGGAAATTTTGGGTGTTTGATTATCTGTTCGAAAAGTTTAATACTGTCGATTTATCTGGAATGTGATACAATATGTGGAATTCATAGAGTTAGGCATGAAATGCGGAGTATGTGATATTTCGAATTTACGATGTCTAAAGTGATTGTGGATTCCAAATATTGTAGTTTTACACTTTCTTTTCTGTGACCGTAAGTGTAATATGTGAGATCGCCGGTTTCGTTGCTATATGATTCAACGACAATTGGGATGCGTATATTTACTTACGTTGATGATATGTGATATTATGTGTTGCTGTGATATGTTATATTGGATCGTCGCGTTCTGAATAGCCGGGGGTTTTATGTGAGATGAGGGTTTTTATTTTCATTCATGTAAAATTCATTTGTAATGTAATATTCTTTTATTTGGGGCACTTCCTGGTTGCGGTTGATGTCACCAGTGTATATTATTTACTTTTCCGCATTAGGTAGACCCAAGGAGGGGAGCACAAGTAACCGGGTTCTAGGGTCCAGTGGGAGGCCATCTCGAGGAGTCGAGACCGGGTCTCCTAACCCTAGAATTGGCAGTGTTACTTGCCGCTCTCGTAGGGGTCTTGGGATGTGGGTTTGGCTATTCGTCGCGACCGTGGAATCCGTGTTTTATACAGGCTCGTATTGAAAACACGGACGTCCTAGTATATCCAATATTTCATATATGTTCTTCTGCTACAATGTTCTGTGATGAGATCATATTACTGCCTGAGACGAATGCTTATACTATATATATATGCTGATATATAAATATTACTGCTTTCGTTTCTTCTGTGATGCTTAGGAAGCATAAGATGATGGGATTTTTATTAATAAGATTAATAAAAGAAAAGAAACCTAAAGATGTTGTAGAATCAAAAACTTTATAAAAGGGGTAGCTACAGTTTTGCTTTGCACAGAGATATATGCGATATATCCTGCACCTTATTCGATGAGGAAAGGACCGAGATCCCTTCACCGGGAGTGACTCCTTTAGCGAAACTGGCAGATGCTACAAAACTCGGTTTGTCTTTTGATTGCTTTTAGTGTTTTGCTTTGTACAGCGGTATATACGATATATCCTGCACCTTATTCGATGAGGAAAGGGCCGTCGATCCCTTCACCGGGAGTGACCCCTTTAGCAAAACTAAGAAAAGCCTCAAAAACACTCCTTTTGAAAAACTACTCGATTCTACGACGATATCAAGTTCATTACGCTCAGGGTTTTCTAAAAAACCTGCGTAACCCTCCGTCATTTTAGGAAAATAGAGTACTTAGTATTCGTGCTGCGTTTGTTGACCATAGTTAAGGCGCAGTGTACGGTAGCTAAGTGATGTTTTCCTATAAAACATAAGATGTGATTAATTAGGACAGTCATATGACTTTGTTGACCATAGTTAAGGGTCATGTGGGTGGGTCTAAATTAATCAAGAAATGACGGGTAGAACTTGACTAATGCTTATGATTTATTGACCATAGTTAAGGTCATAAGACACTAGGGGCAAAATATTATCGGGAATTTCAAGTGTTGAAATTTGCAATGAGATTGCATACCTCCTATGAGATAGTTGGATCCCGATACCCACTGCGAGTAAGAGTTACTCCTGGGAGAGTTTTACACAGGACAATTAGTCATTCAAGTAGGTGTCTAGAAAAGTGTTAACGAGGTCACGCCTCTGGGAAAACGAGGTTTACATTAATTAGATCCGTGCGAGAGCACGGGGAACCTCCCTCAAAGTACCGACACTGATCTGGCTGAAAGATTGACGAAATTGTAGGGTGTAATTAATCCCGGCTAATCTTACCTTTTAGGGTTTGAAGGCAGATTTGATACAAACAGTGGGAGACATCCTGATTAGATAAGATAATAACCAATCTAATCTTGCAAGAGCATACGCTAAAGTGTTTTCTTCTCTCTCTCTCCAGGTAGCGATCATTTCAGGCCATAATCAAGATAATAATATGGATGTATTGACTAAACCCAATTATTGTACTGAGCAAGGGAACGTTGGACCCGTTCTTTCTTATAAGAGTTATAAGACTGAACAGGAAAAAGGAGAATATCTGGATTCTCACGCCGCCCAAAAGAACATGCATGCTGATGCATCTTCTTCGGGTGTGTTAGTTATTGAGAACTGTTTCTCAGTTCACCCTACGTCCTGGGTATTAGATACCGGATCAGGATCCCACATATGTAAACAGTTACATGGGCTGCGTAAAGGTAGAGAACTGGAAAAAGGTGATCATTCCGTTCAAGTAGGGAACGGTGCAAGTATTATAGCCAAAGCTGTTGGCGAATATCACCTCGTATTACCAAGTCGTAATACACTGATACTAAATGAGTGCTATTATATACCGAACATGATGTGCAACATTATATCAGTTTCTTTATTGAGTAAAGAGGGATATAATTTTGTAGTACAGGATAATGTTATGAACATATTCCTAGATCAAAAGTTGATTGCATCAGGCTCGTTACATAATGGCATATTCATTCTAAATCAGAATACAGTCCTGAATATACAAAACACACACAAGAGGAAAAGTTCAGATATGAACGAATCCTTCTTGTAGCATTGTAGACTTGGTCATATCAATGCGACACGACTGGCTAAGTTACATAAGGATGGTTATTTGAATCCGTTCGAATTATCATCTTATGATACTTGCCATTCATGTCTCAAAGGAAAAATGACCAAAGCTCCGTTTAGTGGACACGGAGAAAGAGTTACTGAACTCTTAGGACTGATACATAGTGATGTATGTGGTCTCATGTCTACGCATGCCAGGAACGGTTCTTCCTACTTCATTACATTCACTGACGATCTCTCTAGATTCGGACATGTGTTCCTGATGAAACACAAGTCTGAAGCTTTTGAGAAATTCAGAGAATATAAGCACGAAGTAGAGAATCAAACGGGCAAAAGTATTAAGATTCTTCGATCTGATCGAGGAGGTGAATACTTAAGTAATGAGTTTCGGGATTATCTAAAAGAGAATGGGATTCTCTCTCAGCTTACTCCTCCTTATACACCACAGCACAAAGGTGTATCGGAGCGGAGGAATCGCATCCTATTAGATATGGTGCGCTCTATGATGAGCACTGCTGAGTTACCTATCTCCTTTTGGGGTTATGCGCTGGAAACAGCCACATATCTATTGAATAGAGTTCCAACTAAATCGGTGCCTACTACTCCATATGAGATATGGAATGGGAAGAGACCATCTCTTAAACGAGTTAAGATATGGGGTTGTCCGGCCTATGTTAAAAAGCAAAATCCGGACAAACTCGAGGCAAAATCAGGTATATGTAAGTTTGTAGGATATCCAAAAGATTCTTATGGATATATATTCTATCACGCTGAGGAACAAAATGTGTTTGTTTCTCAATATGCTACCTTTTTAGAAAAGGAATTTCTTGCAAAAGAAATTAGTGGCAAAGAGGTAGAGCTGGAAGAGGTTCCAGCACCACAGACTACAACTGATGATTTATTGGAACCAGAGGATTCAGTAGTACCTGACGAACCCTAGCCTCTCCGCCGATCTAGTAGGGTTTCTCGTCCACCTGAGAGATACTAAGGTTTTCACATTGATGGTGGAAGCGAGGATTGCATCATGGATGATGATGAACCGACTAGTTTCGAGCAGGCCATCACGAGTGGTGACTCCGTGAAATGGCTGGATGCAATGCGATCTGAGATGGAATCCATGTACACCAACAAAGTAGGGACTTTGGAAAATGCTCCTGAAGGGGTAAAACCCATTGGGAGCAAGTGGATCTTTAAAAAGAAATTTGGTGTAGATGGAAAAGTTGAGACTTTCAAAGCTAGACTTGTAGCAAAGGGTTTTCGTCAACGACCAGGAGTGGATTATGACGAAACCTTTTCTCCAGTGGCTATGCATAAGTCCATCCGGATCTTACTTGCCATTGCTGCATACCATGACTACGAAATCTGGCAAATGGATGTTAAGACCGCCTTTCTAAATGGTGATTTAGAAGAGTGCGTGTACATGACTCAGCCAGAGGGCTTCGTAGATAGTGGGAGCAGCGGAAAGGTGTGCAAGCTGCTTAAATCCATTTATGGGTTAAAGCAAGCATCGCGGAGTTGGAACATCTGTTTTGATGTTGTAGTCAAAGAGTTTGACTTCATCAAAAATATAGATGAACCTTGTATCTATAAGAAGGTAGCAGAGGGTAAGGTTGTCTTCCTCGTATTGTACGTGGATGACATACTCTTGATAGGAAATGATATTCCTATGCTGCAATCAGTCAAGCTCTTCTTATCACAGAGATTCTCAATGAAAGATCTAGGTGATGCCTCCTGCATATTGGGAATCATGATCTATAGAGATAGATCTAAACGGATACTGGGATTGTCCCAATCTAGGTACATTGACACCATACTAAAGAGGTTTAGTATGGAAGAATCCAAGCGTGGGAATCAGCCCATGATCTCTGGACTCACTCTCTCCAAAGAGATGTCTCCCAAGACTGATTTGGAGAGAGCTCACATGCAAGGGATACCCTATGCTTCGGCAGTAGGCTCTATCATATATGCGATGCTATGTACCAGACCCGATGTAGCATACTCACTAAGTGTAGTGAGTCGGTATCAAGCATATCCTGGAGAGAGTCACTGGACAGCTGTGAAGAACATTCTCAAGTACTTACGAAGGACTAAGGAGATGTTCTTGGTGTATGGTAACGGAGAACTCCAGGTGGAGTCCTTTACCGATTCCAGCTTCCAAAGTGATAAGGACGACTCTAAGTCGCATTCGGGTTTTGTCTTTACCCTCAATGGAGGGGCGGTATGTTGGAAGAGTTCCAAACAGGATACCGTTGCAGACTCGACGATGGAGGCTGAATACATCGCTGCCAACGATGCTGCCAAAGAGGCTGTCTGGATAAAGAAGTTCATTAGTGAACTTGGTGTGGTTCCATCCATTGAGCATCCAATACCTCTGTATTGTGATAACAATGGACCTGTGGCTTTAGCCAAGAAACCCAGGTCCCATCAAAAGTCCAGACATATTCTGAGGCGGTATCACCTGATCAGGGAGATAGTTGATCGCCGGGAGATCGAGGTCAGGAGAGTAGATACGAAGGACAATACTGCGGATCCATTCGCGAAGGCTATTCCCCAGATACAGTTTGAGAGATTATTCGGGATGCTAGGTATGAGATACTACAGCAGCTGGCCTTAGTGCAAGTGGGAGATTGTTAGTTATGTATATGCCCTAGAGGCCATTGTTGTACATATGATGTATATTATAATGGATGCTTGGTTATATATAGAGATGACTTTCTTGCTCGTCATGATAGTATGCTATTTGGTTTCACTTTATCTTAACATGTTGACTCGTATTGGTTTACTGTTTTACTCTCACATGTTGATAAAGCCCTTAGGATCTGTACTCGACTACTGGGACTATAATGAGATCATACTAGTGGGGCCACGGTAGTCGATGAGTACATCCTATAACTGTTCCTAGTCGAGGGTATATCGAGACAGGGCATAGTAGACTAGCGTATACGCATCTTGACCCATATGATGGGCGATGGATGATCCCATATCCATCCGTGTTGGACATCAAGGATGGTATACGGGTGCTCAGTGGAGACTGGGTACACTGGACGGACTCGCCGAGAACTCCCAGATGGTGATATACCACACGTCAGATGGCAGTTCTCCGGTGACACTGGTACAGGGTAGTCTGTAGACCCGAGATCGTCATAGAGTCTTGTGTGATTCCCACTGTGCTTTGATTTCCACCTTACCACGTCCAAGAGGGCGTGCAAAACGGTGGCTTTTGGGTACAGTCCCGAATCACATGGAGGCAATGAGCGATAGGAGGGGATTCGTCTCTCCCGGTATAGGGAGTTGATGTTGTGCTGTGTTCGATTGGCTATAACTGGAAGTCCCTGGCCAGGGCTGATATAGAGATTTACTGGTAAGTGTTACCAGTAGTTTCTCGACCCGTTATGAGCCACACATCGACACGACTTATCGGTTACTGGGGTCTGACGTATACCACCCCTAGACTTGATATGCGACATATCAGACGAACAGACCGGACTGTACGGGAGTGTTACTGGTTGGATTCACAGGAGAACGCACAGGCTAGCTTGTTGATCTTCTGATCGCTCAATACCTGGGTGGCTGTTACGTTTAGCTGACCGCTTGCAGCTTGTGGGTGTTTGATATGATCATCACCTGCTACCGGCGTATTGATGATTCTTTAGAGTCCTACACAGAGGTTTCTTGGCTCAGGCGAAACGGAGTAGTGGCGCATATGTGATATGCGCAGGAGCGAGAATAATGCGATATGGGATACCGTATTATATTCTCGCGATATTTGGATTTGAACCGGGTCATCGGATCAAGTGTTGATTCGATGAATCGGTACTTGATATATTAGTCGGTAATATTCGATATAGCCGGATCGTCGAATCAAGTGTTGATTCGATGATTTAATGTGTAATAATATATATGATATATTGTATTACATTATCTAATATAGGCTCGCTTTATTATTTCATTTTCTCAGTGGATGATACATTGATATATATGCGATATATGTTAATTGTATTATTTTCTTTTGTTGCAAATATATAATATATATGTGATATATATTATTGTGACATGATATGATTAATTGTTAAACATGTTTAAGGATGATTAATTGAGGTTAGGGTTTGATTAGGGTTAGATGCTTCAAGTTCCTTCTAGAAGCATTTTTCTTTTTGTCATGGTTGTGATATTTTGTGATGACACATTTTTAACTTAACCAAACCCTAACTCTAGTTGTTTCTCTACTCATTCTTAGCCATTCATCCTTGACCATGGTTATATATCAATCATATGTTTTATTTCTATTCATCACAAAAGGATTTGAGATTATCATTATCTTTTCATTATCATCTTCTTCCTTCTTCAAGAAAGCTTGCTAGTTTTTCTTAAATGATGAAATAAAATGAGAAAATGATTTAAAAAGAAAGCAAAATTACTACTCTTTCATCCTCATCTCATCTAGCCCATGGGATTAGTGTGTTCTTCTCTTTTGAGTAAGAAAGCTTGAGTCGTAGCAACTTCAAGGTAGATCATCGGAGATTTGGAATACTTCGAGCTAGCATGGATCGTTCGAGTCGTGGAGCCTCTCATGAGTATGGGAGATCGTGGATCGCGGCAAAGGGACTTCTACTCGGAGCTTGTGAGGTGAAGGAGCGGACTACAAAGGTTGTAATCCCATACACTTAGATAAAAGTTATCTTCTTGCATGTTAAACCCTAATAATCTAGCAAAGATTCCGGCTTTGGGTTGTTCGGCACGTCTAAAATTTAATCCGGGCATGTTTGATGCCTTTTGAACCTTTACAAGAGTGCCTAGGAACCCTACAACTCGATTATGTGACCGTCTTGAACTGCCCTTTGAACCTTCGGGTTTGGGGCAGTACGGCGTGTTAGGTCCACGTTACCTCTCCCGGTACTTTCGGGGTTGCGGAAACGGTAAATCAAAATTTTTCTTAACTTTGTAACATGGACCGTAAAAGCCGGATCTTTGCTAAACTAAACTAGCATACTTGCAAAGAAGAATTAACTACTCGGCAAAGTGGTTATACCTCAACATGAACTCCTTCACTTCTTGTTGTTGTTCTTCTTTGATGTTCTTCTCTTCTTGTTGTTCTTCTCATTGCTTGCTCAATGGTTGATCCGGACTTCGGTCACCTCCGCGGCCTCCTTGAGTCGAAGACGATCCACCCGAGAGATGTACACCGAGCTCCACCTCGAGCCGAGGTAACTAGGGCAAGGAGATTGCCAATCTAGAAGCCCTAGGTTGTGTAGAGAGGATGTATGGATGTGTTTGTCAAGTAGAATCCTTTTTCTCTCAACACATGAGATCAAAGGAGAAATCAAGAGGAGGAAGAAGAAGGAGATTTTCTAGCAACCATGGAGCTTCTCATTTCAAGAGAGAGAATGAGAATGAGCAAATGAAAAGCTTAACCAAGAGAAAAGCTAACCATGGTTGCAATAATGCACAAAACATTATCATTACAAATCCAATCAAGATAAAGGTGATGGCTACAAATGACATGACCATTATCATAACTTAATAAAAAGAAAACCAAAGAATACTTTAGATCTTCTAAGAAGGTCCAAGTCAACTTTGGTCAAAAGGTCAACAAAGTCAAGATGGTCAAATTGTCAATGTAATTAGCCATAACAAAATTATCAATGAAAGGATTAGTAAATAATGTCCCCGGCACATTTATGGTTTTGACCAAACGAACTGTCGAAACCCTAATGAGTCCGCCTCAAAATGGTTTTGACCGAATCAACTGTCAAAACCCTAATGAGCCTGCCACATAGTGGTTTTGGCCGCCTCTCAACACATGAGATCAAAGGAGAAATCAAGAGGAGGAAGAAGAAGGAGATTTTCTAGCAACCATGGAGCTTCTCATTTCAAGAGAGAGAATGAGAATGAGCAAATGAAAAGCTTAACCAAGAGAAAAGCTAACCATGGTTGCAATAATGCACAAAACATTATCATTACAAATCCAATCAAGATAAAGGTGATGGCTACAAATGACATGACCATTATCATAACTTAATAAAAAGAAAACCAAAGAATACTTTAGATCTTCTAAGAAGGTCCAAGTCAACTTTGGTCAAAAGGTCAACAAAGTCAAGATGGTCAAATGGTCAATGTAATTAGCCATAACAAAATTATCAATGAAAGGATTAGTAAATAATGTCCCCGGCTCATTTATGGTTTTGACCAAACGAACTGTCGAAACCCTAATGAGTCCACCTCAAAATGGTTTTGACCGAATCAACTGTCAAAACCCTAATGAGCCTGCCACATAGTGGTTTTGGCCGAACCAACTGCCAAAACCCTAATGAGGCACCTCCTCCTTCATCGCTCCAGAAAACTGTGCATACACACCTGCATCCGTATTCCGTAGAATGCGGATGCGCAGAAGACAAAACAGATCCATCCGTGCAATACTAGGATCTGGCTTAAACCAAAGCCCACTAGTACTGCCTGCCCGAACATCATACGCACACAAGTGTACGTAAGTGATCGCAGCCCTGCCGTAAAACCATACGGCCTCTACACGTTTCGCTCAGTGCAGGGAAACTCTCTGTGTGGGACTCTAAAGACTCGACACTACGCTGGCAGTGGGTTTAACCACAGACCGCAAGCGGCACTAGCTGTACGTAACGGTCCCCAGGTAGATGTCGATAAGAAGGCCGATGAGGTAAACCCATCTGAACTCCTACTGAGTCTGCATGTGACAATCTCCGTACAGTCCGGTCTGTTCGTCTGATACATCGCATGTCGGGCCTAGGGGGCGGCAAGCGTCAGACCCCTAATAGCGGTACAAGTCGTGTCGGAGTGAAGCCCAGAACACCCTGAGATAACACTGGAACCTACCAGTATATCTCGCTTGCCCTGGCCAGGGACTACTCGTGTAATGGCTCTCCTAGACACAGCGCGATGTCAACCCCCAATACCGGGAGAGACGAATCCTGTCTAACCGTCACTGCCTCCAAGTGCTCCGGGACTGCTCCCAACTACTACCTGTTTGCACGACTCAGTAGAGCCGTGGTAGGGTAGTAATCAAAGAACAGTGGGAACACACTCGAGGCGAAGTGACAGTGTCAAGTTAGCGGACTATGCTGTACTCATGTCACCTGGGAACTGATAACTGACGATAGGTATAATACCAACCATCAGTTCCCGACGAGTCCTGTCCAGTGTACTCGTAACCTAACGAGCACCCGCATACTATCTCAAGTACGACGTACCGACGGCTGTGGGACAGACCGTCTTCCGTGCTGGGATGAGAAGCGCATACGCTAGTCTACTCCGGAGTATCGATGCCCTATCTCGGTACTCCCACGACTAGGGACGTGTATAAGGATGTGCTTGTAGATTACCCAGCCCCCACGAGTGTGATCGCCATCACAACGCCGGTAATCAAGCAAAGATCCTAAGGGCTCTACTAATGCGTATAGGTGATATAATAAATAAACACACATGTACACATTAAAGCAGAGGCAAACCAAGTAGCATACTACTATATTGAGCAAGATTGTCTGTACAACTGTGAATATCCCAAGCTTCCATCAAGTAATATACATACTAGTATGATACAGTAATGGCCTCTAGGGCATATACACCAACAATCTCCCACTTGCACTAAGGCCATGTACTGGCGTATCGAAGACCTATCATCTCGATCAGCCGCTCGAACTGAGTCTGGGGTAAAGCCTTTGTGAATGGGTCCGCAGTGTTGTCCTTTGTGTCCACTCTCTGCACCTCGATCTCCTGTCGATCAATGATCTCCCTGATCAGGTGATACCGCCTTAAGATGTGCCTGGACTTCTGATGGGACCTTGGTTCCTTCGCTAAAGCTATAGCCCCATTGTTATCGCAATACAGAGGTATTGGGTCAACAATGGACGGAACCACCTGAAGTTCATTAATGAACTTCTTTATCCAGACCGCCTCTTTTGCGGCATCGCTTGCAGCAATGTATTCAGCCTCCATCGTCGAGTCTGCGACGGTATCCTGCTTGGAACTCTTCCAAGATACCGCCCCTCCGTTGAGGGTAAACACAAAACCCGAGACAGACTTGCTGTCATCTTTGTCACTCTGGAAGCTTGAATCGGTAAAGGACTCGACCCTGAGGTCTCCATTACCGTAAACTAGGAACATCTCCTTAGTCCTTCTCAGGTACTTGAGAATGTTCTTCACTGCTGTCCAGTGGTCCTCCCCTGGGTCTGACTGATACCGGCTTACCGCGCTCAACGCGTAAGCTACATCTGGTCTTGTACATGTAAGTCCACGTTGCGACCCCCGGTTCTTACGGGGAGGCGGAAACGGTATAAAATCAAAATTTTAACGCAAGAGGCAACATGGACTAAGCTAGGTCGGGATCTTTACCTAAACTAAAACTAGCATACTAAGCTAAAGATATTTAGCTACTCGGATAGAGATGGTTATACCTAGTTTGTCTTGAACTCCTTCGTCTTCAAGCTCCGGTGGTGATCCGATGGCTCCTTCTCGTCGTCTCCGTACGCCGAAGATAGATCCACTTGAAAGCTCCAACCTTTAGCTCCTTCTTCGGTCTTTGAAGAAACTAGCTCACTTGGTTTGCTAAACCTAGTGAACTAGAATGAGTAGAGATGATTTAGAATGGGATTTTATCTATGGTTCTTGATTCTCAACTCATGAGACAAGAGAACCATAGATCAAGAGAGGGAGCAAGAGGTTGAGGGTGAGAGCAAGAGGAGAGCTCAAGAACAAGAGAGAGAATGAGCAAGAAAGAATAAGGCTCTCTTTTTCCTTTCACCCTCTCATAATCCAAAGTGATCATAACTCATCATATCAAAAAAGTCTTTTGGTGATGGTTAGAAGCAACCATAAGGTTATCATATCATGCACTCATTTTACTCAAAAAGGCAAGCAAGAAAAAAGTCTTTGGCATGAAATGATAACCATGGTCATCATGATGGTCAACTAGTCAAGCCTAGTCAACCGGTCAACAAGTCAACAAAAGTCAACAAGTCACCAAAGTCAACAAGTCAACAAAAGTCAACAAGTCAACAACCATATCACCATAATACTTAATTAATATAATAGTTAATCACAAATCATATTCTCATTAGGGTTGAGCAAAAAGTCAAAAGTCAACGGTCAACTGTCAACAACCCTAATGAGAATCAACTGCCTCTGCCTCCCTGTCAACTGTGCATACACACCCGCATCCGCGTTCCGAGGAACACGAATGCAAACTGGATAAATCCAATCCCATAAGGTACACTAGGATCTGGCTTAAACCAAAGCCCGCTAGTGTAAACTGTCCGGACACTGTACGTGCACAAGTGCACGGATGTGACCGAACCCTGTCGCAAAACCATGCGACCTGTCGCAATACCATGCGACCTCTACTCTTTTGCCTAAAGGCGAAAAGCTTTCTGTGTGGGACTCTAAAGACTCGACACTACGCTGGCAGTGGGTTTAACCACAGACCGCAAGCGGCACTAGCTGTGCGTAACGGTCCCCAGGTAATGCCGACAAGAAGACCGACGAGGCGAAACCCATCTGAACTCCTACTGAGCCTGAGTGTGACATTCTCCGTACAGTCCGGTCTGTTCGTCTGATACATCGCATGGCGGGCCTAGGGGGCGGTAAACGTCAGTCCCCCAATAGCGGTACAAGTCGTGCCGGAGCGAAGCCCAAAACACCCTGAGATAACACTGGAAACCTACCAGTATATCTCGTTTGCCCTGGCCAGGGACTACTCGTGTAATGGCTCTCCTAGACACAGCGCGATGTCAACCCCCAATACCGGGAGAGACGAATCCTGTCTAACCGTCACTGCCTCCAAGTGCTTCGGGACTGCACCCAACCACCACCTGTTTGCACGACTCCTTTGAGCCGTGGTAGGGTAGTGATCAAAGTACAGTGGGAACACACCCGAGGCGAAGTGACAGTGTCAAGTCAGCGGACTAAGCTGTACTCATGTCACCTGGGAACTGATAACTGACGATAGGTATAATACCAACTAGTCAGTTCCCGACGAGTCCTGTCCAGTGTACCCGTAACCTAACGAGCACCCGCATACTATCTCAAGTACGACGTACTGACGGCTGTGGGACAGACCGTCTCCCACACTGGGATGAGAAGCGCATGCGCTGGTCTACTCCGGAGTATCGATGCCCTGTCTCGATAGTCCTGCGACCAGGGACCTGAATAAGGATGTGCTTATAGATTACCTAGCCCCCACTAGTGTGACTGCCATCACAACGCTGGTAATCAAGCAAAGATCCTAAGGGCTCCACTAATGCGTATAAGTGATATACTGAAATAAACACAAGTACACATTGAAGTAGAAACAAACCAAGTAGCATACTACTATTTTGAGCAAGATTGTATATACAAGGTGAATATCCCAAGCATCCATTAAGTAATATACAAACTAGTATGATACAGTAATGGCCTCTAGGGCATATACACTAACAATCTCCCACTTGCACTAAGGCCATGTACTGGCGTATCGAAGACCTATCATCTCGATCAGCCGCTCGAACTGAGTCTGGGGCAAGGCCTTGGTGAATGGATCTGCAGTGTTGTCTTCTGAAGCGACTCTCCGAACCTCGATCTCCTGGCGATCTACGATCTCCCTGATCAGGTGATACCGCCTTAAGATGTGCCTGGATTTCTGATGGGACCTGGGTTCCTTCGCTAAAGCTATAGCCCCGTTGTTGTCGCAATACAGAGGTACTGGATCAACAATGGACGGAACCACCTGAAGTTCTTTCAAGAACTTCCTCATCCAGACAGCTTCTTTTGCGGCATCAGATGCAGCGATGTATTCCGCTTCCATCGTCGAGTCTGCAACGGTTTCCTGTTTGGAACTCTTCCAACACACCGCCCCTCCATTGAGGGTAAAGACAAAACCCGACATGGACTTGGAATCATCCTTGTCACTCTGGAAGCTGGAGTCAGCAAAGGCCTCGATCTGGAGGTCTTTTCCGCCATACACCAAGAACATCTCCTTAGTCCTTCTCAGGTACTTGAGAATGTTCTTTACCGCTATCCAGTGTTTCTCCCCTGGGTTAGACTGATACCGGCTTACCACACTCAGTGCATAAGCTACATCCGGTCTGGTACACAACATCGCATACATTATAGAGCCTACCGCAGAAGCGTAGGGTATAATAGACATGCGATCCCTCTCCAAATCAGTCTTGGGAGACATCTCTTTAGAGAGGGTGATCCCGTGACAAGCCGGTAGGTTACCGCGCTTGGAATCTTCCATACTGAACCTCTTCAGTATGGTGTCGATGTACCTGGACTGTGAAAGTCCTAATATCCTCTTGGATCTGTCACGGTAGATCCGGATACCCAGAATGTATGAGGCATCACCCAGGTCTTTCATGGAGAACCTGTGTGACAAGAACCCCTTGACAGATTGTAGCATAGGAATGTCATTTCCTATTAAGAGAATGTCATCCACGTATAAAACGAGGAATACTACAGTTCTCGCTACAAATCTACTATAGATGCATGGTTCATCTGGATTTTTGATAAAGCCAAATTCTTTGACCGTCTCATCAAAGCAGATGTTCCAACTCCGCGATGCCTGCTTTAGTCCATAGATGGACTTAAGCAACTTGCACACCTTTCCGCTGCTCCCACTCTGAATGAAACCCTCTGGCTGGTCCATATAGACACACTCCTCTAAATTTCCATTTAGAAAAGCTGTCTTTACGTCCATTTGCCAGATCTCATAATCGTGGAAGGCAGCAATGGCAAGAAGGATCCGAATGGATTTCAGCATGGCTACTGGAGAAAAGGTTTCGTCGTAGTCCAAGCCAGGTCTTTTACGAAAACCCTTTGCTACCAGCCTAGCTTTATAGGTCTCAACCTGTCCATCTACACCAATCTTCCTTTTGAAGATCCACTTGCATCCTACGGGTTTTACCCCGTCTGGAGCAATGTCCAACGTCCATACCTTGTTGGTGTACATGGACTCCATTTCGGTCCGCATTGCATCCAGCCATTTCACTGAGTCAATGCTCTGAACGGCCTGCTGGAAGCTAGTAGGCTCATCATAATCTATGATGCAATCCTCTCTATCCCCGTCTATGAGAAAACCGCAGTATCTCTCGGGCGGATGAGACTGCCTACTACTCCTGCGGAGCGGCGTAGGAATGTCCTGTTCTGTTGAACCCTCTGGTTCCACTAACCTTTCAGTAATAGTCTGTGGTTCTGGAATTTCTTCTAGTTCTACTGCGCTCCCACTAATTTCCTTTTCCAAGAACTGGTGTTCTAGAAAGTGGGCATTACGAGAAACAAGGACTTTTTGTTCCTCTGCGTAGTAGAAAAGATACCCCCTGGTGTTCTTTGGGTATCCCACAAACTTGCACAGTACTGAGCGTGCCTCAAGTTTGTCCGCATGCTGCTTTTTGACAAAAGCTGGACATCCCCAGATCTTCAGATATTGAAGATAGGGTTTCTTCCCACTCCACATTTCATATGGGGTGGTAGGCACAGTCTTAGTCGGAACTCGGTTCAAAAGGTATGCTGCTGATTCTAGCGCATATCCCCAGAATGATCGCGGCAACTCAGCGTTACTCATCATGGACCGCACCATATCCAATAGGGTGCGGTTCCGTCTCTCCGATACACCGTTATGTTGCGGGGTGTATGGAGGAGTAAGCTGAGAGAGAATTCCGTTCTCTTTTAAATAGTCCAGGAATTCGGCACTTAAGTATTCTCCACCTCGATCCGATCTTAGAATCTTAATACTTTTGCCGGTCTGTTTCTCTACTTCATTCTTATACTCTTGGAATTTTCCAAAGGCCTCGGACTTATGTTTCATTAAGAAGACATAACCGTACCTTGAGAAGTCATCCGTAAAAGTAATGAAGTAAGAATGTCCGCTTCGGGCATGTGTAGACATTGGACCGCACACGTCACTATGTACGAGTCCCAAGAGCTCGCTCGCTCTTACTCCTTGTCCAGTAAATGGAGTCTTTGTCATCTTTCCTTTGAGACAAGATTGACAAGTGGCATACGATTGATATTCGAACGCATTCAAATATCCTTCTGTATGTAACTTAGTCAGCCTTCTCTCATTGATGTGACCCAATCTACAATGCCATAAGAAAGTCTGATTTATTTCTGGAGACTTTCTTTTGTGTGTATTCTGGACGTTGAAAATCTGTGGTTGGTTTAACACGTATATACCATTACTCAATGTACCTGACCCAATCAAAACTTGATTAAGGTGAATGTTTACAACATTACTTACAAACGCAAATTCATAACCTTCTTTAGAAACTAAAGATACAGAAATGATATTACAAGTTGCGTTGGGTACAAAAAAGCAATTACGCAAAACCAAAACATGTCCATCTGACATTCCCAGGTGATAGTCCCCCACGGCTTTAGCATCCATGCTAGCTCCGTTTGCAACTCTGAGGGTCATGTCACCTGCTTTCAAAACACTACGGTTTCTCAACGCCTGCAAAGAATTACAGATATGAGATCCTGATCCGGTATCCAATACCCAGGAAGTAGAGTTTATTGAAAGACAGTTTTCAATAACATACACACCTGAAGCTGAAGCTGCAACCTGCTTCAATTCCTGTGTTCTGGCCTTCCAGGCCCTGCAATCATTCTTCCAGTGTCCTTTCTTATGACAATAGAAGCATTCTTCCTTATCCACAAGCTTCCCCGCTATCTTTGTTTCTTTACCTTTTCCCTTCGTATCCACTTTACTAACACCGCCCCTTGGTTTGGCGGGGGCCTTCTTCTTCTTTCCCTTGGCTTTCGCCTTGGACCTAGAAGAAGATGATCCTCCTACAAACAAAGTAGATGTTTCCCTACCTTTCTGTAGGGTGCCCTCTGCGCTCCTCAGCATGTTGAGGAGCTCTGATAGTTCAACCTCTTTTTCTTGTAGGTTGAAGTTCAGTATAAACTGGGCGTAAGTGGAAGGAAGGGACTGGAGAACTATATCCGTATATAGCTCACTCTCCAATGTGATCCCTAGGTCAGCGAGCTCCTCAATGAAGCCGATCATCTTTAGCACATGCTCGGCTACTGATGATCCGACGGCCATTCTTGTCGAAAACAACTTTTTCGACGCTTCGTATCTTGCGATACGTGATTGCTCTCCATACAGTTCTTTTGTATGGAGCAATATGGACTCCATGTCCATATTCTCATGCCTCCTCTGATGTTCGTTGTCCATCGAGGCAAGCAGGAGGCATTTGGCCTTCGCGCTATCAATCTCCCAAGTCTTACGGATTTCCTTATCCGCGACGCTGGAAGTTGGACCAGGGACAGGGGGAGCTTTGGTGGTAAGAAGATACCCCAGCTTGTCATAAGTGATTGCTATCTTGACATTCCTGAGCTAATCTTTGTAGTTTGGCCCTGTCAGTTTGTTTTTATCTAGGAGTAACTTAAGTCCAGTCATGTTGATTGGTCGCTGCAATTAGGAGAGAGAAGAAGAAACACTCAGCATGATGCTCTTGCAAGTTTAGAGTGGTTTTTAGTTTGTCTAAACAGGATGGCTCCCACTGTTTCTCGAATCCCTCCTCAAACCATAAAAGAAGAATTAGTCAGGATCAATCCCACCGTACAATACTTGCTTAACCGTTCAGCCAGGCCGGTGTCGGTACTTCGAGGGAGGTTTTCCAACGCTTTCGCGAAGTTCCTTAATTAGAGAACCTCTTTTCCCTGGGGGCGTAGCCCCGCTAACACCTTTCTAGGCACCTACTAGGTTTATAGCATTGATCGTTAAGTGAGAAATTTCCCGAGGAGTAGCATATACTCACAGTAGGATCGGGATCCAAATATCATCGCGTGACGAAACTGAAGGAATCCTACCAGAATCATCACACTCCAAATGGTATGCAAATCTAGCAAGTTTCAGTACTTATGAAACTCCCGATGTGGATTTTTGCCCCATGCTCTTATGACCTTGGCGTGAGGTCAAAATGTCATAAGTCACATGTCAAGTTCGTCCCATCATTATCCAGGTTAATTTGAATCCACCCGTACATACCCTTGACGTAGGCCAAAATGGCAGTACGACTGTCTCAAACCAACGCATTCTATCTATGCAACAGATAAATATCCGGCAGCTACCAATCACTATGCCTTGGCGTGAGGTCAAAATACATAGCTTGAATACTACCGAATATTTAACTGAAATGATGGAGGGCTACGGATGGTTTTGGCAAAACCGTGAACGTAGTGAACTTGATTTGGTCGATGGAACGAGATAGCTTTTAAATGGAGTGGCTCAAACTCCGTATTTTAAAAGTTTGTTTTGAAAAGAACCGAGTGGTTTTTCGAAAGTGTTCCAACGACTTTAACTTGGTTTATTATCTTGCATTAGTTCTTTTAATGCGTGATATTCTTGCATTAGTTCTTTTAATGCGTCCCATCATTTAACCCTACCATTGCAGAAAACAACCAAAATATGACGTACGCTTATGCCATTCGCATTCGCCACTGGGCCCCGTCATTACCCGTTAGGTTACTTAACTAACGACAGAGCGGGGGCTGGGCTAGCGCGTCTGTAAAACATAAGCAACGCCTAAATAGTAAGCAATGATAGACATTACAGATCACAGATGAATGCATTGGATATACTAGCAATCCGCAATCCTTTCGAGCCTGAAACGAAAAGCGGATAACACGGTCGCGGTGAATAGCCAAATACCCCACCCAAGACCCCTACGGGTGCGGCAAACTACCCGCCAAGTACTCGGTAGTTTGTGCACCCCTCCATGGGTCTATCCTAGGAGCAAAAACAGTAAAAAGAATTATACAATGACGGCTACAACCCCGACCCGGTTGTGCGGTCAAACAAATAATAATTATTACATCAATTTACATTTACAATGAATGAAAGAAAAACAAAAGCTCATCTCACATCCACCCCGGCTATTCACCCGCGACAGTCCAACAAATTCATATACACATTCCAGCACATTACAGATCATGTATAACCCCGACTAATCGACTTATAGCGATTAGCCGACGTTCAATACATGCAAGCATCACAGATATAACCATCATAGTCAAAGTGCAGTGAAGTTCGGAAAAAATACGGAATTATAGGACCCCAAAAGGAAATTTCTTTTCTGGAAAATCTGGGCACATATAATATATTTTAAAAATCCCAAAACCAACACACAAACACACTGCACGAAAAACGATGCGGAGAAGACACCAAGTCGCGGCGGTTCCGCGGCGTCTAAGAAGGATCACGCGGCGGAAGCGCGGCACTTTAGGCGAATCACTGTATCGTTTTTCTTGGGTGTTCACACAAAACCCTGAGCGGAATTTAGGAGTATAAAGTTTTTCATTTTGAGCAGAAAAAATTTCAACAGAAACTCAGTTTTTGTGATTATCCGGTTTTGTGATTTTTTTCGGTTCCGAACTTCGTTACACTTCACTACCAAGCTAGTTTAAGTTTAGTTAGGCTCTGATACCACTGTAAGTCCACGTTGCGACCCCTGGTTCTTACGGGGAGGCGGAAACGGTATAAAATCAAAATTTTAACGCAAGAGGCAACATGGACTAAGCTAGGTCGGGATCTTTACCTAAACTAAAACTAGCATACTAAGCTAAAGATATTTAGCTACTCGGATAGAGATGGTCATACCTAGTTTGTCTTGAACTCCTTCGTCTTCAAGCTCCGGTGGTGATCCGATGGCTCCTTCTCGTCGTCTCCGTACGCCGAAGATAGATCCACTTGAAAGCTCCAACCTTTAGCTCCTTCTTCGGTCTTTGAAGAAACTAGCTCACTTGGTTTGCTAAACCTAGTGAACTAGAATGAGTAGAGATGATTTAGAATGGGATTTTATCTATGGTTCTTGATTCTCAACTCATGAGACAAGAGAACCATAGATCAAGAGAGGGAGCAAGAGGTTGAGGGTGAGAGCAAGAGGAGAGCTCAAGAACAAGAGAGAGAATGAGCAAGAAAGAATAAGGCTCTCTTTTTCCTTTCACCCTCTCATAATCCAAAGTGATCATAACTCATCATATCAAAAAAGTCTTTTGGTGATGGTTAGAAGCAACCATAAGGTTATCATATCATGCACTCATTTTACTCAAAAAGGCAAGCAAGAAAAAAGTCTTTGGCATGAAATGATAACCATGGTCATCATGATGGTCAACTAGTCAAGCCTAGTCAACCGGTCAACAAGTCAACAAAAGTCAACAAGTCACCAAAGTCAACAAGTCAACAAAAGTCAACAAGTCAACAACCATATCACCATAATACTTAATTAATATAATAGTTAATCACAAATCATATTCTCATTAGGGTTGAGCAAAAAGTCAAAAGTCAACGGTCAACTGTCAACAACCCTAATGAGAATCCACTGCCTCTGCCTCCCTGTCAACTGTGCATACACACCCGCATCCGCGTTCCGAGGAACACGAATGCAAACTGGATAAATCCAATCCCATAAGGTACACTAGGATCTGGCTTAAACCAAAGCCCGCTAGTGTAAACTGTCCGGACACTGTACGTGCACAAGTGCACGGATGTGACCGAACCCTGTCGCAAAACCATGCGACCTGTCGCAATACCATGCGACCTCTACTCTTTTGCCTAAAGGCGAAAAGCTTTCTGTGTGGGACTCTAAAGACTCGACACTACGCTGGCAGTGGGTTTAACCACAGACCGCAAGCGGCACTAGCTGTGCGTAACGGTCCCCAGGTAATGCCGACAAGAAGACCGACGAGGCGAAACCCATCTGAACTCCTACTGAGCCTGAGTGTGACATTCTCCGTACAGTCCGGTCTGTTCGTCTGATACATCGCATGGCGGGCCTAGGGGGCGGTAAACGTCAGTCCCCCAATAGCGGTACAAGTCGTGCCGGAGCGAAGCCCAAAACACCCTGAGATAACACTGGAAACCTACCAGTATATCTCGTTTGCCCTGGCCAGGGACTACTCGTGTAATGGCTCTCCTAGACACAGCGCGATGTCAACCCCCAATACCGGGAGAGACGAATCCTGTCTAACCGTCACTGCCTCCAAGTGCTTCGGGACTGCACCCAACCACCACCTGTTTGCACGACTCCTTTGAGCCGTGGTAGGGTAGTGATCAAAGTACAGTGGGAACACACCCGAGGCGAAGTGACAGTGTCAAGTCAGCGGACTAAGCTGTACTCATGTCACCTGGGAACTGATAACTGACGATAGGTATAATACCAACTAGTCAGTTCCCGACGAGTCCTGTCCAGTGTACCCGTAACCTAACGAGCACCCGCATACTATCTCAAGTACGACGTACTGACGGCTGTGGGACAGACCGTCTCCCACACTGGGATGAGAAGCGCATGCGCTGGTCTACTCCGGAGTATCGATGCCCTGTCTCGATAGTCCTGCGACCAGGGACCTGAATAAGGATGTGCTTATAGATTACCCAGCCCCCACTAGTGTGACTGCCATCACAACGCTGGTAATCAAGCAAAGATCCTAAGGGCTCCACTAATGCGTATAAGTGATATACTGAAATAAACACAAGTACACATTGAAGTAGAAACAAACCAAGTAGCATACTACTATTTTGAGCAAGATTGTATATACAAGGTGAATATCCCAAGCATCCATTAAGTAATATACAAACTAGTATGATACAGTAATGGCCTCTAGGGCATATACACTAACAGTACATAGCATCGCATACATTATAGATCCTACCGCCGAAGCGTAGGGTATAGTGCTCATGCGAACCCTCTCCTCGTCAGTCTTAGGAGACATCTTCTTGGAGAGGGTAATTCCGTGCAATGCGGGTATGTTACCGCGCTTGGAACCCTCCATACTAAATCTCTTTAGTACGGTCTCTATGTACCTGGACTGCGAAAGTCCCAATAGTCTCTTGGATCTATCTCTATAGATCTTGATCCCCAGAATGTATGAGGCATCTCCCAGGTCCTTCATGGAGAACCTTTGTGACAAAAATAGCTTGACCGATTGTAGCATAGGAATATCATTTCCTATCAAAAGAATGTCGTCCACGTACAAGACTAGGAATACGACAGTTCGTCCTACAATCTTCTTATATACACAGGGTTCATCTTCGTTCTTGATGAAATCAAATTCCTTGATTGCCTCATCAAAACAGATGTTCCAGCTCCGCGATGCCTGCTTTAATCCATAAATGGATTTAAGCAACTTGCACACATTTCCGCTGCTCCCACTGTCTACGAAACCTTCTGGTTGATCCATGTAAACGCACTCTTCCAAACAACCGTTTAGGAAAGCCGTCTTAACATCCATCTGCCAGATTTCATAGTCATGGAAGGCAGCAATGGCAAGTAGGATCCGAATGGATTTGAGCATAGCCACCGGAGAAAAAGTCTCGTCATAGTCCAAACCAGGTCTTTGACGAAAACCTTTTGCAACGAGTCTAGCTTTATAGGTTTCTACCTGCCCATCTACACCAAGTTTCCTTTTGTAGATCCATTTGCATCCAACGGGTTTTATCCCAGGTGGAGCAATATCCAAGGTCCACACTTTATTAGCGTACATGGACTCCATTTCGGATTGCATTGCTTCCTGCCATTTATCAGAGTCCCTACTGATAATGGCCTGCCTGAAACTGGTAGGGTCATCTTCTTCCAAGATGCAATCCTCTCGATCCCCGTCAATGAGAAAACCGTAGTATCTCTCGGGCGGATGAGAAATCCTACCAGATCTGCGGAGTGGCTGTGGTTCGTTTGGGGTTATAGAATCTAGCGGTTCCTTCAAATTTTCAGTTACATTTTGTGGTCGCTGAATTTCTTCCAGTTCTACCGAACTCCCACTAGTTTCTTTTGCAAGAAACTCCCTTTCTAAGAAGGTGGCGTGGCGAGATACAAACACCTTCTGTTCCTCAGTGTGGTAGAACAGATATCCTAGTGAGTCTTTAGGATATCCCACAAATTTACAGAGAACTGACCGTGCCTCTAACTTGTCCGGTTTCTGTGTTTTCACATAGGCCGGACAACCCCATATCTTAATAAACTTCAGACATGGTTTCTTACTGCTCCATATTTCATACGGAGTTTTAGGCACAGATTTGGACGGAACTTGATTCAAAAGGTATGCCGCTGTCTGAAGCGCATGTCCCCAGAATGAAAGAGGTAACTCAGCACTACTCATCATGGAGCGAACCATATCCAATAGGGTACGATTCCTCCGCTCCGATACACCGTTGTGTTGTGGTGTATAAGGAGGAGTAAGCTGAGAGAGAATACCATTCTCTTTTAAGTAATCTAGGAATTCCGTGCTTAAGTACTCCCCTCCCCTGTCAGACCGGAGGATCTTGATACTTTTGCCTGTCTGGTTCTCTACTTCCTTTCTGAATTCCTTGAATTTCTCAAAAGCTTCAGATTTGCGTTTCATCAGATACACATATCCGAACCTAGAGAGATCGTCAGTGAATATGATGAAGTACGAGAACCCACCCCTTGCATGTATAGACATCGGACCACATACATCACTATGTATGAGTCCCAAGAGCTCTGCTGCTCTTTCTCCATGTCCGGTGAACGGAGATTTGGTCATCTTCCCTTTGAGACAAGACTGACAAGTTTCATAAGATGAAAACTCGAACGCATCCAAGAGTCCATCTTTATGCAACTTACTCAGTCTTTTCTCTCCGACATGACCAAGTCTACAATGCCACAAGTAGGATTCATTCGTATCTGAATTCTTCCTCTTGCGTGTGTTTTGTATATTGAGAACTGTATTCTGATTTAGAACGTAGATACCATTAAACAGTGTACCCTCTGCAACCAGTACCTTATCAAGGTAAATGTTCATGATATTCTTTTCAAGAACAAACTTATATCTATCTTTATCGAGTAAAGAAACTGATATGATGTTGCAAACCATGGAGGGTACATAGTAGCAATCGTTCAAAATCATAGTCTTGCCATTTGGCAATACTAGGTGATATTCACCGACGGCTGCCGCATTAACTTGTGCTCCGTTCGCTACTCTGAGCGACATATCACCCGGTGCAACTTTCCTACTTTTTCTCAGTCCTTGCAATAAATTACAGATATGAGATCCTGATCCGGTATCAAGTACCCAGGAGGTAGGGCTGACCGTAAAACAGTTCTCAATTACAAGAACACCTGAAGTAGATGCAAAACCATGCTTCTTCTTCGACTGGGTATCCTGGAAATCCATACAATCCCCTTTCCCATTCTCATACTCATGACTGTTGTCACAAGTTAGAGCTGAACCAACTTTCCCAGTCCCGAATAAGAATTCGGATCGGTCAAGCGATACATTTTATTATCTTGATTAGGGCGTGAAAAGGTTGCTGCCTGGAGAGAGAGAAAAGAAACACTCAGCGTATGCTCGTGCAAGATTAGATTGGTTTATTAATTTATCTAACCAGGATGTCTCCCACTGTTTCCTCAAATCCTTCTTAAAACCTTTTAAAAGAATAACTAGCCGGGTTTTAATTCACACCACAATACTTGCTTAACCTTTCAGCCAGGCTAGTGTCGGTACTTCGAGGGAGGTTTTCCAACGCTTTCGCGAAGTTCCTTAATTAAAGAACCTCTTTTCCCTGGGGGCGTAACCCCGCTAACACCTTTCTTAACACCTACTAGGTTTATAGCATTGATCGTTAAGTGAAATAATCTCCCGAGAGTAAACCAACTCATCAGTGGGATCGGGATCCAACTGTCATTGTGTGATAACCTAGATGGAATCCACTCTAGTCACCACACTCCAGAAGGTATGCTAAATCTGCAAGTTTCAGTTCTTTTGAAACTCCCGATGTGGTTTTTGCCCCTAGGATCCAAGTGACCTTGACGAATAATCAACAAATCAAAAGGTCCTAGTCAAGTTCAACCCGTCGTTATCCAGGATTGCATTAGACCCGCCCGCATGACCCTTGACGAATAATCAACAAAATCATGCGACCGTCCTAACCAATCGCATCTATCAGTGCAACAGAGAATTATTACTCAGCTACCGTTCACTGTGTCTTGACGAATAATCAACAAACGCAGCACGAATACTAAGTATTAATTATCCGAAACGACGGAGGGCTACGGCTGGGTTTTTGGCGAAAAACCCGTTAACGTAATGAACTTGATATCGTTGAAGGAACCTGATAATCTTTTTGAAAATATAGTGGCGAAAACTTTTGCTAAAGAGGTCACTCCCTGCGAAGGGATCTCGGCTCTTTCCTCGTCGAATGAGGTGCAGGATATTCCAAACTGAATACCTCGATGCAAAGCAAGAATAATCGACTATAGTGAAGTTATTACCCTGACGCAAACTTTTGTCCAAGGGGTCACTCCCGGTGAAGGGATCTCGGCCCTTGCCTCGTCGACTGAGGTGCTGGGCATTCACAACCGAATACCGCGATGCAAAACAAAAATGAACGTCCTTGTAATAACGGCTTTTTGAAAAATTGTTCCAACAACGTCTTTTAGGTTTATTTTCTTGCATTAGTTCTTTTAATGCGTGATATTCTTGCATTAGTTCTTTTAATGCGTCCCATCATTTAATCCTACCATTGCAGAAAACAACCAAAATATGACGTACGCTTATGCCATTCGCATTCGCCACGGGGTCCCGTCATCACTCGTTAGGTTACTTAACTAACGACAGAGCGGGGGCTGGGCTAGCGCGGCTGTAAAACATAAGCAACGCCTAAATAGTAAAGCAATGATAGACATTACAGATCACAGATGAATACATTGGATATACTAGCAATCCGCAATCCTTTCGAGCCTGGAACGAAAAAGCGGATAACACAGTCGCGGTGAATAGCCAAATACCCCACCCAAGACCCCTACGGGTGCGGCAAACTACCCGCCAAGTACTCGGCAGTTTGTGCACCCCCTCCATGGGTCTATCCTAGGAGCAAAAACAGTAAAAAGAATTATACAATGACGGCTACAACCCCGACCCGGTTGTGCGGCCAAACAAATAATAATATTACATCAATTTACATTTACAATGAATGAAAGAAAAACAAAAGCTCATCTCACATCCATCCCGGCTATTCACCCGCGACAGTCCAACACATTCATATACACAAACCATCAAGAACAATCACAGATCACAGATATGTATAACCCCAACTAATCGACATATAGCGATTAGCCGACGTTCAATACATAAGAACAACACAGATATAACCTTTGTAGTCAAAGTATATTGAAGTTCGGAAAAATACGGAATTATAGGCCCCCAAAAACAAATTTCTATTCTGGAAAATCTGGGCACATATAATATATCTGAAAAATCCTAAAACCATGTCAGAAACGCACTGCACCAAAATCGATGCAGTAACTCACCAAGTTGGCCGCGGTTCCGCGGCAAGAGCTTGCTCTTGCCGCGGAAGCGCGGCGCTTTGGTTGAGTCGCTGCATCGTTTTTGGTGGTTTTCTTATAAAAACCCTGCGATGATTTTTGGGATATAACAAATTTTGTTTTGACCAGAAAAAGTTTTAACAGAAACTCAGATTTTTACAACTTGGTTTTTTCGATTTTTCCGTTTCGAACTTCGATACACTTTACTACCAAGCTAGTTTATGTTTAGTTAGGCTCTGATACCACTGTTAGGTCCACGTTACCTCTCCCGGTACTTTCGGGGTTGCGGAAACGGTAAATCAAAATTTTTCTTAACTTTGTAACATGGACCGTAAAAGCCGGATCTTTGCTAAACTAAACTAGCATACTTGCAAAGAAGAATTAACTACTCGGCAAAGTGGTTATACCTCAACTTGAACTCCTTCACTTCTTGTTGTTGTTCTTCTTTGATGTTCTTCTCTTCTTGTTGTTCTTCTCATTGCTTGCTCAATGGTTGATCCGGACTTCGGTCACCTCCGCGGCCTCCTTGAGTCGAAGACGATCCACCCGAGAGATGTACACCGAGCTCCACCTCGAGCCGAGGAAACTAGGGCAAGGAGATTGCCGATCTAGAAGCCCTAGGTTGTGTAGAGAGTATGTATGGATGTGTTTGTCAAGTAGAATCCTTTTTCTCTCAACACATGAGATCAAAGGAGAAATCAAGAGGAGGAAGAAGAATGAGATTTTCTAGCAACCATGGAGCTTCTCATTTCAAGAGAGAGAATGAGAATGAGCAAATGAAAAGCTTAACCAAGAGAAAAGCTAACCATGGTTGCAATAATGCACAAAACATTATCATTACAAATCCAATCAAGATAAAGGTGATGGCTACAAATGACATGACCATTATCATAACTTAATAAAAAGAAAACCAAAGAATACTTTAGATCTTCTAAGAAGGTCCAAGTCAACTTTGGTCAAAAGGTCAACAAAGTCAAGATGGTCAAATGGTCAATGTAATTAGCCATAACAAAATTATCAATGAAAGGATTAGTAAATAATGTCCCCGGCTCATTTATGGTTTTGACCAAACGAACTGTCGAAACCCTAATGAGTCCGCCTCAAAATGGTTTTGACCGAATCAACTGTCAAAACCCTAATGAGCCTGCCACATAGTGGTTTTGGCCGAACCAACTGCCAAAACCCTAATGAGGCACCTCCTCCTTCATCGCTCCAGAAAACTGTGCATACACACCTGCATCCGTATTCCGTAGAATGCGGATGCGCAGAAGACAAAACAGATCCATCCGTGCAATACTAGGATCTGGCTTAAACCAAAGCCCACTAGTACTGCCTGCCCGAACATCATACGCACACAAGTGTACGTAAGTGATCGCAGCCCTGCCGTAAAACCATACGGCCTCTACACGTTTCGCTCAGTGCAGGGAAACTCTCTGTGTGGGACTCTAAAGACTCGACACTACGCTGGCAGTGGGTTTAACCACAGACCGCAAGCGGCACTAGCTGTACGTAACGGTCCCCAGGTAGATGTCGATAAGAAGGCCGATGAGGTAAACCCATCCAAACTCCTACTGAGTCTGCATGTGACAATCTCCGTACAGTCCGGTATGTTCGTCTGATACATCGCATGTCGGGCCTAGGGGGGCGGCAAGCGTCAGACCCCTAATAGCGGTACAAGTCGTGTCGGAGTGAAGCCCAGAACACCCTGAGATAACACTGGAACCTACCAGTATATCTCGCTTGCCCTGGCCAGGGACTACTCGTGTAATGGCTCTCCTAGACACAGTGCGATGTCAACCCCCAATACCGGGAGAGACGAATCCTGTCTAACCGTCACTGCCTCCAAGTGCTCCGGGACTGCTCCCAACTACTACCTGTTTGCACGACTCAGTAGAGCCGTGGTAGGGTAGTAATCAAAGAACAGTGGGAACACACTCGAGGCGAAGTGACAGTGTCAAGTCAGCGGACTATGCTGTACTCATGTCACCTGGGAACTGTTAACTGACGATAGGTATAATACCAACCATCAGTTCCCGACGAGTCCTGTCCAGTGTACTCGTAACCTAACGAGCACCCGCATACTATCTCAAGTACGACGTACCGACGGCTGTGGGACAGACCGTCTCCCGTGCTGGGATGAGAAGCGCATACGCTAGTCTACTCCGGAGTATCGATGCCCTATCTCGGTACTCCCACGACTAGGGACGTGTATAAGGATGTGCTTGTAGATTACCCAGCCCCCACGAGTGTGATCGCCATCACAACGCCGGTAATCAAGCAAAGATCCTAAGGGCTCTACTAATGCGTATAGGTGATATAATAAATAAACACACATGTACACATTAAAGCAGAGGCAAACCAAGTAGCATACTACTATATTGAGCAAGATTGTCTGTACAACTGTGAATATCCCAAGCTTCCATCAAGTAATATACATACTAGTATGATACAGTAATGGCCTCTAGGGCATATACACCAACACGGCGTGCCACATGTGAGGCGTTGGCTTGACCCTTCTATGGCTGGACCGTTGGTACTGTGGCATGAAATGAATGTTTTTTAAACTTATTTCATGTGTTGAGATGTTTGGGAAAACTTAGGTATTTGATTGTTCAATCGGAAAGTTTAACATTTTCTATTTATCTGGAATGTGATACAATATTTGGAATCCACAAGTAGTTATGAGATAACTGATTTGGATGTTATAAACATAGCACTTTAGTCTCACTTGATCGGTTGCCACGGAATTTTGATGCGATCAAAAGTCCGTCGCAATCACGTAGCATACGCGGATACTCGCCGGATAAACTTAAAAGACAGCTACACCCCTTAGCCCCGACCAAGTGACTGTAGGAGAACCCCGTCGCCGAAAGCATCCGTTCGAGTGCTCGTGGTAGCAGTGTTTCGCCTTGGTGTACTTCGTCGATGGTATCGAGGGTACGGCCGTCTACTAAAGTTTGCGACGAGCATTCGATCAGAATGTTGGGAATCCTGTTGAATTGTCCGACTTAATATTGAAAAGAGTTTTCGATAAATGAGACTAAAATGCGGGGTTTATAATTGTTAGGCATGTGATATCTAAGGAATTCAGATGGTTAGGCATGCGATGTCTAAATAGTTTGCGGATTCCAACTGTTGTAGTTTTACACTTTCTTTTCTGCGACCGTAAGTGTAATATGTGATATCGCCGGTTTCGTTGCTATATGCCAACGACAATTGGGATACGTATGTTTGCTTACGTTGATGACATGTGATGTTATCTGTTGCTGGATATGTTATATTGGATCATCGTGTTTGAATAGCTGGGTTTTTTTTATGTGAGATGAGTGTTTTTCATTTTCATTCATGTAAAAACTTATATGTAATATTCTTTTATTGGGGCACTTACAGGTTGCGGAAGATGTCACGTTTTGTATATTATTTACTTTTCCGCACTATGATAGACCCAAGGAGGAGAGAACAAGTAACCGGGTTCTAGAGTCCTGTGAGAGACCAACTCGAGGAGTCGAGTCCGGGTCTCCTAACTCTAGAATTGGAAGGGTTGCTTGTCGCTCTCGTAGGGGCCTAGGGGTGTGGGTTTGGCTATTCATCGCGACCGTGGAATCCGTGTTTTATACTGGCTCGTACTGAAAACACCGACGTCCTAGTATATCCAATGTTTCATATGTTTCTTCTTCTGCGATATCTGTGATGTGATCATTTGATTTGCTGTGATGGATACTGTATATAGTATATATGATATATTATATAGGCGTTACTTATGTTTTACACCCGCGCTAGCCCTGCCCCGCTCTGCCATTAGTTACCTAACCTAACGGTGCACGAGGGGACATCGAGGCGAATGCGATGGCATAAGTGTACGTCGTATTTATCTGTGATGTTTAGGTACTTAAATGATAGGACTTCATTAATATGATTAATGAAAGAAAAGAAACCTAAAAGATGTTGTGGAATCGAATTTTCAAAAACAGGTAGCTACAGTTCTTGCTTTGCATCGCGGTGTTCCTTGTAGAACATCCTGCAACTTATTCGATAAGGAAAGAGCCGAGATCCCTTCACCGGGAGTGACCCCTTTAGCAATGACTGGCAGATGCTACACCCCTCGGTTTGTCTTTTGATTGCTCCTATAGTTCTTGCTTTGCACAGCAGTATATATGATATATCCTGCAGCTTATTCGATGAGGAAAGGGCCGACGATCCCTTCACCGGGAGTGACCCTTTTAGCAAAACTAGAAAAGCCTCAAAAACACTTCATTTTTAAAATTATTTGATTCTACAACGATATCAAGTTCATTACGCAATAGGTTTTCAGAAAAACCTGTCGTAGCCCTCCGTCATTTCAGACAAGTAGTAGTTAGTATTCGTGCTGCGTTTGTTAGCCTTTGTTAAGGCGTAGTGTGCGGTAGCTAACTGGTGCTTATTTGCTTATGCATATGATGCAGATTGGGTTAGGGTAGTCATGCGACCTTGTTGGCCTTTATCAAGGGTCGTGCGGGTGGGTTTAATTCAATCAGGAAATGACGGGTTGAACTTGACTAGCATCCTATGGTTTGTTGGCCTTTGTCAAGGTCATAGTAGTTTAGGGGCAAAATTATCGGGAATTTCAAGTGTTGAAATTTGCAATGAGATTGCATACCTTCTATGAGATAGTTGGATCCCGATACCCACTGCGAGTAATTGTTACTCCTGAGAGGGTTTTACTCATTACAATTAGCCGATCATATAGGTGTCCAGAAAGGTGTCAACGGGGTTACGCCTCTGGGAAAACGAGGTTTACATTAATTAGGTTCGTGCGAAAGCACGGGGGACCTCCCTCAAAGTACCGACACTGGCCTGGCTGAAAGATTGGCGAACTTGTAGCGTGTAATTAATCCCGGCTAGTCTTTCATTTTAGGGTTTGAAGGAAGATTTGATAAAAACAGTGGGAGCCATCCTGATTACATAAAATAATAACCAATCTGATCTTGCAAGAGCATACGCTGAGTGTTTTCTTCTCTCTCTTCAGGTAGCGACCATATCACGCCTTAATCAAGATAATAAAACGGATATATTGACCGAACCCGCTTGTTATACTGAGCTGGGGAACGTTGGTCCCTCTCCAACTTATAATTGTTATAAGACAGAGCAGGAAATTGGGAAATACCAGATTTCCCGTGCCGCCCAAACGAAGAAAGTGCATGTTGATGCATCATCTTCGGGTGTGTTCGTTACACAGAACTATTTCTCAGTATCCTCTGCGTCCAGGGTATCTGATGCCGGATCAGGATCCCACATATGTAATATATTACATGGGCAACAAAAAGGTAGAGAACTTAGAACGGGTGATAAGTTTCATGAGACAGAAAACGGTGCAAGTGTTGCAGCTAAGTCTGTTGGTCACTGTCACCCTGTATTACCAATACATTGATTCTGAACAAATGCTATTAGATACCGAACCTGATATACAAAATCATATCAGTCTCTTTATTAGTAAAGAAACGATAAAATTTTGTATTATTGGATAATGTTTTGAAAATTTCCTGTATCAAAAGTTGATCGGTTCAGGCACGTTATCTAAAAGCATTGATGTTCTAAATCAAACTACACTTCTTAGTATACAGAACACACACAAGAGGAAGAGTTCAAAAATGAACGGATCCTTCTTCAGGTATTGTAGACTAGGTCATATCAATGCGACCCGACTAGCTGAAGTTACATTTAGATGCATATTTAAATCTGTTTGAATTTACATCTTATGAAACATGCCAGTCATGTCACAAAGATTAAATGACCATAGCTCGGTTTATTGGAAACAGAGAAAGAGTTAGTGTACTCTTGGGACTGATACATGATGATGTATGAAGGTCCCCTGTCTATACATTCCAAGACCGGCTCTTTGTACTTCATTACATTCTCTGATGATCTCTCAAGATTCAGTCATATGTTCCTGTTGAAACACAAGTCCGAACCTTTTGAGATATTCACAGAATATAAGTTAGAAGTAGAGAACCAATACGGGTATAAGTATTATGTCCTTTGATGAGATCAAGGAGGAGAATACTTGAGCACGGAATTTCTGGATTATTCTAAAGGAGAATGAGATTCTCTCTCAGCATTACTCCTCCGTATACACCATAGCACGATGGTATATCGGGGTGGAGCAATAGCACCCTATGTGATATGGTGTGCTCTATGATGAGTATAACTGAGTTCCCTATTTTCCTTCGGGAGTTATGCACTTATGAAGTTACATACCTATTGAATAGGTTCGAATCAAATCAGTACCTACCACTCCATATAAGATATGGTATGGGAAGAGCCTATCTCTTAAGTAAGTTAAGATTTGGGATTGTCCGGCCTATGTCAAAAGAAAAATCCGGACAAGATCGAGGCAAGGTCAGTTCTGTAGAACTGGAAAGGTTCCAGCTATACAAACTACAGCAGATGATTTGGTAGAACCAAAGGATTCAGTAGATTCTAACAAACCTCAGCCTCTCCGCCGATCTAGTAGGGTTCCTCACCCACCTGAGAGATTGAGAGATACTTCGGTTTCTCTATGACAGTGGGAGCGAGGAATGCATCATGAAATGATGACCCAACTAGTTTCGAGCTGGCCATTAGGAGTGAGACTCTGTAAGAATGGCAGGATGTTTATCGATCTGAGATGGAATCCTTATACACCAACAAAGTATGGACTTTGGTTGCTTTATCTGAAGGGTTAAATCCCCATGAGGAGCATGTATATCTTGAGAAGATTACTTGGTGTATTTGGAAAGGTTGAGACTTTCAAAGCTAGACTTGTTAAAGGTTTGCATCATTGACCAGGTATGGATTATGATAAAACCTTTTCTAAGGAGCTATGCTTAAGTCCATCCAGATCCTACTAGCCACGGCTACATACCATGACTATGATATCTGGTGGTTGGGTGCCATGACTGCTTTTCTAAGTGATTTTTAGAAGAATGCGTCTATAAGTACACAGCCAGAGGGCTTCGTAGACAGTGGGAGCAGCGGAAACGCGAGCAAGATGTTTTATGTGATAAAGCAGGCATCGCGGAGTTGGAACGTCTATTTTGATGTGTTAGTCAAGGAGTTTGGCATCATCAAAATGGTAGATGAACCTTGTATATACAAAAGGGCAGTAGAGAGTATGGTGGTGATCCTCATAGAGTACGTGGATGACATACTCTTGATAAGAAATGAGTTTCCTATGCTACGGTCGGTCAATCTCCGCTTATCACAATGATTCTCCATATAGGATCAAAATGATACCTCCTAAATCCTGGGTTTTGGATCTATGAGATAGATCTAATTGGATGTTAGGATTCTCACTAGTTGTAGTGAGATGGTATCAGTTGATCCTGGGGAAAATCACTGGAAAGGTTCCAGGGTGATAAGGACGACTGAAAGTCAGTAACAGGCATTGTCTTTACCCTCAGTAAAGGGACGGTATGTTAGAAGAGTTCCAAGCTAGATACCGTGGCAAAGTAAACGATAATAGCTGGATACATCGCTACTTAAGATGCTAGCAAAAGAGGAAGTCTGGATGTATATTTGTTTATGAGATGAACTTAGTTCCTCCCATTGTGTGACAATGGAGTTGTGGCTTATGCCAAGGAACGTCCGTCCCATCAATGATCCAGACATATTCTAAGGTAGTATCACCTGATCATGGAGATGGTTGATCTCCAAGGAGATCGAGGTTAGGAGAGTAGACTCAGAGGACAACACGGCGGATCCACTCACAAAGGCCTTTTCCCAGAGAGAGACTTTCATGGGATGGTTGAGTATGAGATACTGCAACCACTGCTACAAATGGCCCTAGTGCAAGTGGGATATTGTTAGTTATATGTATGCCCTAGAGGCCATTACTATACATAGGATGTATATTGTAGTGGATGCTTGGACATATATAGGGAGGACTTTGTTGCTCGACATGATAGTATGCTATCTGGTTGCTCTTTACCTTAACGTGTACACTGATTGTCTCTCTGTTACATGTTGGTAAAGCCCTTAGGATGTGTACTTGACTACCTGGACTATGATGCAGATCATACTAGTGGGGACTTGGTAGTCCATAAGTACATCCTTTAAGGTCTCTAGTCGTGGGTGTATCGAGACGGGGCATCGATATACCAGAGTAGACTAGCGTATACCTTCTCGACCCATACAGATGGGCGATGGATGATCCCATATCCATTGGTGTTTGACATCAAAGATGATATACGGGTGCTCAGTGGAGACTGGGTACACTAGACGGACTCGCCGAGAACTCCTAGATGGTATTATACCTTACGTCAGATGGCAGTTCTCTGGTGACACTGGTACAGGTTAGTCTGTAGACCCGAGATCGTCATAGAGTCTTGTGTGATTCCCACTGTGCTTTGATTTCCACCTTACCACGTCCACCAGAGCATGCAAAACGGTGGTTTTTTGGGTACAGTCCCGAATCACATGGAGGCAATGAGCGATAGGAGGGGTTTCGTCTCTCCCGGTATAGGGAGTTGATGTTACGCTGTGTTCGATTGGCTATAACCGGAAATCCCTGGCCAGGGTTGCAGAGATTTACTGGTAAGTGTTACAAGTAGTTTCTCAAACTGTTATAGACCTCATATGGACACGACTTATAGAGCTATTGGGGTCTGACGTTTACCACCCCTAGGCAAGATATGCGACATATCAGACGACGAGACCGGACTATACTGTATGTGTTACTGGTTGGATTCACAGGAGTGTGAGCGGGCTTGCTCGTTGATCTTCTGATCGCTCAATACCCGGGTGGCCGTTACATTTAGCAGACCGTTTGCGGCTTGTGGGTGTTTGATATGATCATCACCTGCTGCCGCCGTATTGACGAGTCTTTAGAGTCATACACAGAGGTTTCCTGGCTCAAGTGAAACGAAATAGGAGTGCATATGAGATATATACGGGACCGAGAATAATACCAGTATGTGATACAGTATTCTATTCTCGCGATTTGTATCATTGGTCGGTAATATGTGATATAGCCGGGTTACCGAATCAAATGTTGATTCGATACATTGATACACTTGATATTAGTCGTTTATATACAGTATGACCGGATCATTGAATCAAGTGTTGATTTAATGATTTAATGTATAATTATATATTTGATATATTACTTTACATTAACTAGTATTGGTTTACTTAAGATTATTTTCTCACTTGATTGTACACATTGTATATATGATATATGTTTGTGCACTAGTCTGTATCATTTTTGATGATACATGCAAACTTGGCTGTGTGTTTACTTTAAACCACGTTTTGTTAATGGTTAGGGTTTCCATTACATTATTTATTTATTTACTTATTTATTTTGGCAAGAATAAAATGGTGGCTAATTTTGTTTCATTCTTGAAACTTCATGAAGCTTTGAAATCTTTGACCATTTTGTTTCTTTCCTCAACCTAATCATTAGTTAAACTAGGGTTTGCTCCCCACATGAGTTATCTTCACCCATGGTTGCAATATGATAAGGCATCACTTGATTTTCTATTTGATTAATTCATATTTTCATTTTCTTTCTTCTTCTTCTTCTTGATGAAGAAAGAAAACCTTTGCTAGAAATTTTCAAGTGAAGAATCCAAGTGAGAAATCCAAATCCAAAGTGAACCCACTTCCTATTTCTTCATCCTCTACCATTTGCCATGTTGTATAGGGTGTTTTCTTCATAAAGTTGATGACCAAGTGAAGATGGAGCTTGAGTTTGAGTCGCCTCGACGTAGATCATATTCGGCATCGAAGTTAATGACCTAGCCCGCCCGTTTCTCAGATGAAACCGACGCTAGAGTCCGGGATTCCGATGATCGCAGCGGAGGGACGTCAACACGGAGCTAGAGAAATGGTGGAGCGGATCTACAATGGTTGTATTTCCATTCACTTATTAGTTAAGTTGTTAACTTGTTGTAGTTTCGCCTAAACTCTAGTTAACAATCTTGCTAAGGGTTGTTCGGCACCTAGAAAATTTGAATTTGGCATGGTGGATGCCTTGTGGAACCTCTTGATTATGCCTAGGAACCCTACAGTATACTTGTCTCTTTATACTGTCTTATAGTTGCATGTTGGTAAAGCCCTTAGGATGTGTACTCGACTACCTGGACTATGATGCGGATCATACTAGTGGGGACATAGTAGTCTATAAGTACATCCTTCAAGGTCCGTAGTCGTGGGTGTATCGAAACGGGGCATCGATATACCAGTGTAGACTAGCGTATACGCTTCTCGACCCATGAGATGGGCGATGGATGATCCCATATCCATTGTTGTTTGACATCAGAGATGGTATACGGGTGCTCAGTGGAGACTGGGTACATTGGACGGACTCGCCGAGAACTCCCAGATGGTATTATACCTCATGTCAGATGGCAGTTCTCTGGTGACTCTTATGCAGGTTAGTCTGTAGACCCGAGATCATCATAGAGTCTTGTGTGACTCCCACTTTACTTTGATTTCCACCTTACCACGTCCATGAGGGCGTGCAAAACGGTAGTTTTTGGGTACAGTCCCGAGTCACATGGAGGCAATGAGCGATAGGAGGGGTTTCGTCTCTCCCGGTATTGGGGGTTGATGTTGCGCTGTGCTCGATTGGCCGTGACAGGGAAGTCCCTGGCTAGTGCTGATTTAGCGATTTACTGTTAAGTGTTACCAGTACTTTCTCGACCCGTTATGAGCCTCACATCGGCAAGACTTATCGGTTATTAGGGTCTGACATTTACCACCCCTAGACTTGATATACGACATATCAGACGAAGAGACCGGACTGTATGGGATGTGTTACCGGAAGGCTTTTTTAGGAGTTGGAGCGAGCTTGCTTGCTGATCTTCTAATCGCTCAATACCCGGGTAGCCGTTATGTCCAGCTAGTACCGCTGACGGCTTGTGGGTGCTTGATGTGATCATCACCTACTGCCGGCATATTGACGAGTCTTTAGAGTCCTACATAGAGGTTTTACTGGCTCAGGCGAAACGAAATAGGAGCACGTATGTGATATGTGCAAGACCGAGAATAATGTGTGTATGTGATACCGTATTCTATTCTCGCGACTTTGTGTATCAGTCGGTTATATATGATATAGCCGGGTTATCGAATCAAGTGTTGATTCGATAATTCCATACATTGGATGTTAGTCGGTTATATGAGATATGACCGGATTATTAAGTCAAGTTTTGATTTAATAATTAAGTGTATAATTGTATATTAGATATACTAGTTTACATTTACTAACACAAGTTCACTTAGGGTTTTTTTTCTCACATGTACACATCTTTACTATATATATGATATATATTAAAATGTGTTATATTATTGTATCATGGTTGATGATACACTTGACTTGGGTGTATGAGACATACACCATGCTATTTGTTATGTTGGGTTTTAACATTTAAAAGTAATTACAAAATTAGTGGTAAATTAGAAAATGCATGAAGCTTGTGGATGCATTGACTAAAGTCCACTAAATTTGTTTTTACTTTGGGTTTTAACCTAACCTTAACACTTAGCCATGGTAATGTCTCTACAAGTGTTAGTATATGATACTCACTCACTATGGTTAGCTCACACACTTGATCATTATCCTCTTAATTTTCTTTTGTTCATCTTCTTCATTGAGCAAAAGAAAAAGCTTCCTAGGGTTTGATCCAATGTGAGATTCATTGTGAGAAATAAAATTCCAAAGAGAACCCACTTCCTATATCACCATCCACTACTAGATTAGCACTTTAGTTTAGGGTGTTTACTTCACTAATTCTCTAGTTAGTGAAGTAGTAGCTTGAGTCGGAATTCCCTCGACGTAGATCATCTTCGGCCTCGGAGACTTCAAGCAAGGTCGCTTCTTTCGCCTCGTGAAGCCATGCAAGAGCCCGGGAGAACTTTGATCGCAGTGAACGGACTATGACAAGGAGCTCTGAAAGTGAAGGACCGATCTACAAAGGTTGTATTTTGCATACCCTTAGTCGTAAAGTTGTTTGCTTGCTATTTTCTTCGCCTAATCTCTAGTATACGATCTATCTTAGGGTTGTTCGGCACATAAAAAATTTAATTTTGGCATGGTCGATGCCTTGTAGAGCCTTGTTAGTGTGCCTAGTAACCTTACAGTGGTATCAGAGCCTAGCTAGATCATTAGGCAATGTGTTAACGAAGTTAAAACTCCGAACGAACCCGAATACGCAAATTTAACCCCCTCTCTGGACTTTTTTCAAAATCTGTGATTTTTTGGAATTAAAAATATCTAAAAAATACAGCAGGGTTTTCTAAGCATCACTGTAAAATTCGATGATGTAATTCGTACTTATCACCGTGGAACCGCGGCCGTACCATGCTTGGGCCGCGGTTCGACGGCCGTACAGAGGGATTGGGTCGTTTTGTTTGCACACTAATGCTAATATTTGAATGTGCTATTTTATGGGTATTTTTAAACTGACTCAAGTGTTGAGTATTTTGGGATTTATTTTGTAATCGTCGATTCGATCGGAGAATTTAATTTTGTTATGTTATTCCGGATAATTTAGATAGTACTAAAATGTTCGAACGGATATCATTAACTCAATTTTTCACGGCACAAAAAACTTTCAAGTGTTGAATTTTTCTCGGGTTTAAATCTTTCGGAAAAACATGTATGTGACGCGATGGACCGTCTAGAAGACAACAAAACTTAACTCGATTACGTGACCGTCTTGAACTGCCTTTTGAACCTTAGGGATTGGGGCAGTACGGCGTGCCACATGTGAGGCGTTGGCTTGACCCTTCTACGGCTGGACCGTTGCTACTGTGATGTATTCTGGAATTTTTGAACTCCGCTAAAGTGTTGAGCTATTATGGAAATCTTGGGTATTTGATTATACGATCGGAAAGTTTAATACTGTCTATTTATCTGGAATGTGATACAATATGTGGAATTCATATAGTTAGGCATGAAATGCGAAATATGTGATATTTCGGATTTACGATGTCTAAAGAGATTGTGGATTCCAAATGTTGTAGTTTTACACTTTCTTTTCTGCGACCGTAAGTGTAATATGTGATATCGTCGGTTTCGTTGCTATATGTCAACGACAATTGGGATGCGCATATTTACTTACGTTGATGACATGTGATGTTCTGTGTTGCTGGATATGTTATATTGGATTGTCGCGCTATGAATAGCCGGGGGTTTTATGTGAGATGAGAGTTTTTATTTTCATTCATGTAAAATTAAATGTATGTAATATTCTTTTATTGGGGCACTTCCGGGATGAGGTCGATGTCACCATTTGTATATTATTTACTTTTCCGCACAAGGATAGACCCAAGGAGGAGAGCACAAGTAACCGGGTTCTGGAGTCCAGTGGGAGACCAACTCGAAGAGTCGAGTCCGGGTCTCCTAACTCTAGAATTGGTAGGGTTGCTTTCCGCTCTCGTAGGGGTCTAGGGGTGTGGGTTTGGCTATTCATCGCGACCGTAGAATCCGTGTTTTATAGAGGCTCAAAATAAAACACGGCCGTCCTAGTATATCCAATGTTTCATATATTTCTTCTCCTGCGATATCTGTGATGTGATCATGTGATATGCTGTGATAGATACTGTATATAGTATATATGATATATTATATAGGCGTTACTTATGTTTTACACCCGCGCTAGCCCTGCCCTGCTCTGCCGTTAGTTACCTAACCTAACGGTGCACGAGGGGGCATCGAGGCGAATGCGGATGGCATAAGTGTACGTCGTATTTATCTGTGATGTTTAGGTGGCTTAAATGATGGGACTTCATTAATGAGATTAATGAAAGAAAAGAAACCTAAAAGATGTTGTATAATCAAATTTTAATAAAAAAGGGTAGCTACAGTTTTGCTTTGCATAGAGATATATATGATATATCCCGCACCTTATTCGATGAGGAAAGAGCCGAGATCCCTTCACCGGGAGTGACCTCTTTAGCAAAACTGGCAGATACTACAATACTCGGTTTGACTTTTGACTGCTTTTGGAGTTTTTGCTTTGTATAGCGATATATATGATATATCCTGCACCTTATTCGATGAGGAAAGAGCCGAGATCCCTTCACCGGGAGTGACCTCTTTAGCAAAACTAATAAAAGCCGCAAAATCACTCCATTTCAAAGTTCACTCGATTCTACAACGATATCAAGTTCATTACACAATAGGTTTTCAGAAAAACCTGTCATAGCCCTCCGTCATTTCAGATAAGTTGTATATAGTATTCGTGCTGCATTTGTTGGCTTTCGTCAAGGTATAGTGTACGGTAGCTATATGCTACTTATCTTCTGCATATGATGCGATTGGATTAGGGTAGTCGTACGGCTTTGTTGGCTTTCGTCAAGGGTCGTACGGGTGGGTTTAATTCAATCAAGAAATGTACGGGTTGAACTTGACTAGCGGGATATGCTTTGTTGGCTTTCGTCAAGGTCATAGCACGTTAGGGGCAAAATATTATCGGGAATTTCGAGTGTTGAGATTTGCAATGAGATTGCATACCTTCTATGAGATAGTTGGATCCCGATACCCACTGCGAGTAATTGTTACTCCTGGGAGAGTTTTACACAGGACAATTAGCCAATGAAGTAGGTGTCTAGAAAGGTGTCAACGGGGTTACGCCTCTGGGAAAACGAGGTTTACTTTAATTAGGTCCGTGCGAAAGCACGGGGAACCTCCCTCAAAGTACCGACACTGGCTTAGCTGAAAGATTGGCGAAGTTGTAGGGTGTAATTAATCCCGGCTAGTCTTTCCTTTTAGAGTTTGAAGGAAGATTTGATAAAAACAGTGAGAGTCATTCTGATTAGATAAAATAATAACCAATCTGATCTTGCAAGAGCATACGCTAAAGTATTTTCTTCTCTTTCTCTCCAGGTAGCGACCATATCATGCCTTAATCAAGATAATAATATGGATGTATTGACCGAACCCGCATGTTATACTGTGCTGGGGAACGTTGGTTCCGTTCTTTCTTATAAGAGTTATAGGACTGAACAGGATATAGGGGAATACCAGGATTCCTATGCCACCCGAGTGAAGAAAGTACATGTTGATGCATTTTCTTCGGGTGTGTTCGTTACAGAGAATTGTTTCTCTATTTGCTCTACGTCCTGGGTATTAGATACCGGATCTGGATCCCATATATGTAATCAGTTACATGGGCTTAGGAAAGGTAGAGAACTTGGAGAAGGTGATAAAGACATAAGGGTTGGAAATGGTGCAATTGTTGCAGCTAAAACCGTCGGAGAATATCACCTTATATTGCCAACTAGTAATACATTTGTTCTGAACGAATGTTATTACATGCCGAACCTGATATGCAACATTATATCGGTTTCTTTACTAAGTAAAGAGGGATATAATTTTGTATTAAAGGATAATGTTATGAACATTTTCCTTAACCAAAAGTTGGTTGGATCAGGCACGTTGTGCAATGGCATTTATTGTCTAAATCAATCAACAGTTCTGAGCATAACAAACACACACAAGAGGAAGAGTTCAGAACTGAACGAATCCTTCTTGTGGCATTGTAGACTCGGTCATATAAATGCGACACGGCTAGCTGAGTTGCATAAGGATGGATACTTGAAACCGTTCGAATTTTCATCTTATGACACTTGTCAGTCATGTCTCAAAGGCAAAGTGACCAAAACTCCGTTTACGGGACACGGAGAAAGAGTTACCGAACTCTTGGGACTGATACATATGATGTATGCGGTCCCATGTCTACACATGCCAGGGATGGTTCTTCGTACTTCATTACATTCACTGACGATCTATCAAGATACGGATATGTGTTCTTGATAAGACACAAGTCTGAAGCTTTTGAGAAATTTAAAGAATATAAACAAGAAGTCGAGAACCAAACCGGAAAAATTATTAAAATCCTTCGATCTGATCGAGGAGGTGAATACTTGAGCAATGAATTCCTGGACTTCCTAAAAGAGAATGAGATTCTCTCTCAGCTGACTCCTCCATATACACCACAGCACAACGGTGTATCAGAACGGAGGAACCGCACCCTATTAGATATGGTGCGCTCTATGATGAGCACAGCTGAGTTACCTATTTCCTTCTGGGGGTATGCGCTAGAAACAGCCATACATCTATTGAATATGGCCCCAAACAAATCTATGCCTACCACTCCATATGAGATATGGAAAGGGAAGAGACCATGTCTTAACTATGTTAAGAGATGGGGTTATCCAGCCTATGTCAAACGACAAAATCCGGACAAACTCGAGGCACAGTCTATTCTATGCAAGTTTGTAGGATATCCCAAGAATTCACAAGGGTATATCTTCTACCACACAGAAGAACAAAGAGTGTTTGTTTCTCGGCATGCCACCTTTTTAGAAAAGGAATTTCTTGCAAAAGAGATTAGTGGTCATGAGGTAGAACTGGAAGAGGTTCCAGCTACAAAAGATGCAATAGAAGATTTGGTGGAACCAGAGGATTCGATAGTTCCCGATGAACCCCAGCCACTCCGCCGATCTAGTAGGGTTCCTTACCCACCTGAGAGATACTATGGTTTTCTTATGGATGGTGGGAGCGAGGATTGCATCGTGGTTGATGATGACCCAACTAGTTTCGAGCAGGCCATCACGAGTGGGGACTCGGTGAAATGGCTGGATGCAATGTGGTCCGAGATGGAATCTATGTACACCAACAAAGTATGGACTTTGGAAGATGCTCCTGAAGGGGTAAAACCCATTGGGAGCAAATGGATCTTCAAGAAAAAACTTGGTGTAGATGGGAAAGTGGAGACTTTCAAGGCTAGACTTGTTGCAAAGGGTTTTCGTTAAAGACCAGTTGTGGACTATGACGAAACCTTTTCTCCAGTGGCTATGCTTAAATCCATCCGGATCATGCTTGCCATCGCTGCATATCATGACTACGAAATCTGGCAAATGGATGTTAAGACCGCATTTCTAAATGGTGATTTAGAAGAGTGCGTGTACATGACTCAGCTAGAGGGCTTCAGAGATAGTCGGAGTAGCGCGAAGGTGTGCAAGCTGCTTAAATCAATTTAAGGATTAAAGCAAGTATCGCGGAGTTGGAACATCTGCTTTGACGTCGTTATCAAAGAGTTTGATTTCGTCAAAAACGTAGATGAACCTTGTATCTACAAGAAGGTGGCAGAGAGTAAGGTTGTCTTCCTCGTATTGTATGTGGACGGCATACTCTTGATAGGAAATGACATTCCTACGCTGCAATCGGTGAAGCTCTCTTCTTATCACAAAGATTCTCAATGAAAGATCTTGGTGATGCCTCCTGCATATTGGGAATTATGATCTATAGAGATAGATCTAAAAGGATGTTGGGATTGTCCCAATCCAGGTACATTGACACCATACTAAAGAGGTTTAGTATGGAAGAGTCCAAACGTGGATTTTTACCCACAATCTCAGGGCTCACTCTCTCCAAAGAGATGTCTCCCAAGACTGATTTGGAGAGAGCTCGCATGCAAGGGATACCCTATGCTTCGGCAGTAGGCTCTATCATGTACGCGATGCTATATACCAGACCCGATATAGCATACTCACTAAGTGTAGTGAGTAGGTATCAAGCTGATCCTGGAGAGAGTCACTGGACAGCTGTTAAGGGCATTCTCAAATACTTACGAAGGACTAAGGAGATGCTTTGGGTATATGGTAACGGAGAACTCCAAGTGGAGTCCTTTACCGATTCGAGCTTCCAGAGTGATAAGGACGACTCTATGTCGCAATCGGGATTTGTCTTTACCCTTTACGGAGGGGCGGTTAGCTAGAAGAGTTCCAAGCAGGAAACCGTGGCAGACTCGACGATGGAGGCTGAATACATCGCTACAAACGATGCTGCCAAAGATTCTGTCTGGATCAAGAAGTTCATTACTGAACTTGGAGTGGTTCCATCCATTGAGCATCCAATACCTTTGTATTGCGATAACAATGGAGCGGTGGCTTTGGCCAAGGAACCCAGGTCCCATCAGCGATCCAGGCATATTCTGATGTGGTATCACCTGATCCGGGAGATAGTTGATCGCCGGGAGATCGAGGTCAGGAGGGTTGACACGAAGAACAACACAGCGGATCCACTCACGAATTCCATTCCCCAGATACAGTTTGAGAGACTCTTCGGGATGCTTGGTATGTGATACTACAGCAGCTGGCCCTAATGCAAGTGGGAGATTTTTAGTTGTATGTATGCCCTAGAGGCCAGTATTGTACACATGATGTATATTATATTGGATGCTTGGACATATATAGAGAGGACTTTCTTGCTCGATATGATAGTATGCTATCTGGTTGCACTTTACTTTAACATGTATACTTGTCTCTTTATACTGTCTTATAGTTGCATGTTCGTAAAGCCCTTAGGATGTGTACTTGACTACCTGGACTATGATGCGGATCATACTAGTGGGGACATAGTAGTCCATAAGTACATCCTTCAAGGTCCCTAGTCGTGGGTGCATCGAGACGGGGCATCGATATACCAGTGTAGACTAGCATATACGCTTCTCGACCCATGAGATGGGCGATGGATGATCCCATATCCATTGGTGTTTGACATCAGAGATGGTATACGGGTGCTCAGTGGAGACTGGGTACACTGGACGCACTCGCCGAGAACTCCCAGATGGTATTATACCTTACGTCAGATGGCAGTTCTCTGGTGACACTTGTGCAGGTTAGTCTGTAGACCCGAGATCGTCATAGAGTCTTGTGTGATTCCCACTGTGCTTTGATTTCCACATTACCACGTCCATGAGGGCATGCAAAATGGTCATTTTTGGGTACAGTCCCGAGTCACATGGAGGCAATGAGCGATAGGAGGGGTTTCGTCTCTCCCGGTATTGGGGGTTGATGTTGCGCTGTGCTCGATTGGCCGTGATAGGGAAGTCTTTCGCAATGGTTGATTTAGAGATTTACTGGTAAGTGTTACCAGTAGTTTCTCGACCCGTTATGCGCCTCACATCGGCACGACTTATCGGTTATTGGGGTCTGAGGTTTACCACCCCTAAACTAGATATGCGACATATTAGATGAGGAGACCGGACTGTACGGGAAGTGTTACCGGCAGGCTTTTACAGGAGTTGGAGCGGGCTTGCTTGCTGATCTTCTGATCGCTCAATACCCGGGTAGCCGTTACGTCCAGCTAGTACCGCTGACGGCTTGTGGGTGCTTGATGTGATCAGCCGGCATATTGACGAGTCTTTAGAGTCCTACATAGAGGTTTTACTGGCTCAGGCAAAACGAAATCGGAGCACGTATGTGATATGTGCAGGACCGAGAATAATGCGTGTATGTGATATCGTATTCTATTTTCGCGGCTTTGTGTATCAGTCGGATACATATGATATAGCCGGGTTATCGAATAAAGTGTTGATTCAATAAGTCGATACATTAGATGTTAGTCGGTTATATGAGATATGACCAGATTATTAAGTCAAGTGTTGATTTAATAATTAAGTGTATAATTGTATATTAGAAATACTAGTTTACATTTACTAACACAAGTTCACTTAGGGTTTTTTTTTTTTCCTCACATGTACACATCTTTACTATATATATGATATATATTAAAATGTGTTATATTATTGTATCATGGTTGATGATACACTTGACTTGGGTGTATGAGACATACACCATGCTATTTATTATGTTGGGTTTTAACATTTAAAAGTAATTACAAAATTAGTGGTAAATTAGAAAGTGCATGAAGCTTGTGGAAGCTTGTGGATGCATTGACTAAAGTCCACTAAATTTGTTTTTACTTTGGGTTTTAACCTAACCTTAACACTTAGCCATGGTAATGTCTCTACAAGAGTTAGTATATGATACTCACTCACCATGGTTAGCTCACTCACTTGATCATTATCCTCTTCATTTTCTTTTGTTCATCTTCTTCATTGAGCAAAAGAAAAAGCTTGCTAGGGTTTGATCCAAAGTGAGAATCATTGTGAGAAATAAAATTCCAAAGAGAACCCACATCCTATTTCTCCATCCTCTACTAGATTAGCACTTTAGTTTAGGGTGTTTACTTCACTAATTCTCTAGTTAGTGAAATAGTAGCTTGAGTCGGAATTCCCTCGACGTTGATCACCTTCGGCCTCGGAGACTTCAAGCAAGGTCGCATCTTTCACCTCATGAAGCCATGCAAGAGCCCGGGAGAACTTTGATCGCAGCGAAGAGACTACGACAAGGAGCTCTAGAACTGAAGGACCGATCTACAAAGGTTGTATTTCGCATACCCTTAGTCGTAAAGTTGTTTACTTGCTATTTTCTTCGCCTAATCTCTAGTATACGATCTAGCTTAGGGTTGTTCGGCACATAAAAAATTTAATTTTGGCATGGTCGATGCCTTGTAGAGCCTTGTTACTGTGCCTAGTAACCCTACATAAACCGCATTTATATAAATATGAGTCATACGATGGTGCTATTTGAAATAACACGAATCGTGGTGTTTTGAAAATAAGGGCTATGGTGTTTTAAGAAAAGATACGTCCTTTGAAATATCCGTAGAATCCTTTGTCCCGTCTTTAAAATACACACGATTCGTTAGTTTTTGAAATAGGTATGAGTCGAATCTAATCTATCATATGCAAGTACACTACAGGGACAAACAATACAGACTGATCAATAGGTAAGAAAACCGCCTAACATCCGAGTCGATACATATATATATAATATAACAGTCGGTGATCCCGCCTCAAATGTATTCCATATGATATAATATCTATAATATGACATCCTCAAGTCAAGAGTGCGGATCTATCATCAATATAGCTCGTACGGTAAATCCGTCGTACGATATCCCAAATCTGGGTATGGGTCAATGTCACATCAATCACTTTACTCATCTGGTATCCTCTTTATCAAACATCAAGATCCGGAGTACTGACCTACGTCTAGTACAATACTGATACTATCTATGTATGCATGCGTGTATATGAAACACTACGTCAAAGGACCCGCTAAAACATCATGTCGTATCTCAAATACGAACCCTGTCATATCACCGATCTCACGGCCTTAAATCCAATCTCATTGACTCATCTTAAATCCCAAGTATTATCCTCATAATCCAGTATATGTATACATAGTCCCATACCCATGTGTAAATATACACATCCCCATAAACGCACAGGTAAATGAAAGAATGTATGCAAGTACGTGTGCGCATGTATGGGTGCAACCACTACTCTAGGGTTTCGCAACTAACACTAAACCAATCCAAGAACACCTAGAATCCATTCTTATCATCAATAAACTCAAATCAACATATAATATATATATGTGTGTATACGTATTCGTATACTGTTGGAGATAGTGCCCTCAGAGTCAATTATTAGGTCACAGGTACGTGATTGTAATGATTGAGGGAGGACCTATCCCGATAGGACAGTCTTACTCGAGATGATAGTATGCTATCTGGTTTACCTTTATCATCGTGTACTGCTTTAGGTGACCTGACACGTCGCTATTACACGTTGATAGAGCCCCTAGGATTCTTGCTTGACCACCAGCAGTATGAGGGCGATCATATAAGTGGGAGCTGGGGTCTATAAGCTTATCCTTAAAAGGTCCCTAGTCGTGGGAGTTTCGAGACTGGGCATCGATACTCCATTAGTAGACTAGTGTATACAGTCGAGACCCCGACGAGGGGCGGTGGCCGGTCTCACAAGCCACTGGTATCAGGTGGATCACCTAAGATGTATACAGGTGCTCATTGGGTTATGAGTACACCGGACAGGACTCGCCGGGAACATGCTAGTTGGTCATATACCAGACGTCAGATGGCAGTTCCCTGGTGACATGTGTGCAGGTTAGTTCATTGACCTGGGGATCATCATTTGTCTCGTGTGAGTTCCCACTGTACTTTGATTACTACCCTACCACGGCTCAAAGGAGTCGTGCAAACAGGTTTTAGTTGGGTACAGTCCCGAGCCACATGGAGGCAGTGAGCGTATCTTCAGGGGTTCGTCTCTCCCGGTATTGGGGGTGAGGTCGTGCTGTGTCTAGGAGAGCCATTACACAAAGTCCTTGGCCAAGGCAAGGAGATTTACTGGTAGGTATTCCAGTAGTATCTCAGGGTGTTCTGGGCTACACTCCGACACGACTTGTACCGCTTTTGGGGGTCTGACTTTTACCAACCCCCTAGGCCCGCCATGCGATACTCATAGACGAACGGACCGGACTGCACGGATATTGTCACTGACAGGCTCAGTAGGGTTGTCAGGCTGAGTTCACTCACAGACGTCCCTTTTAGTCAATACTTGGTAGCCCGTTACGTATTGGCTTATACCTCTGACGTGCTAGTGGTTAAATCCACAACCAAGGTGTTGACGAGTCTTTAGAGTCCCCCACATTTCAGTTACTCAGCTTTCGGGCGAAAGGTTGTAGAGGCCGTATGGAGATATGGCAAGGTCCGACCAGATACGTGCGGTATTGCACCGATCGGGATCAGACAGTTTGTACTATAGGCCGTATGGATATATGGCAGGGTTCGATCAGATACGTGCGGTATTGCACGGATCAGGATCGAACGGATATTACTGGACGGCTTTGGTATAAGCCGGATCCTAGTATAGTACAGTGTAGAGTTTGTCTCATTGCATTTGTATTTCGGTCGGAATACAAATGCGGGTGTGTATGCACAGTATCGGGATTTTCCTGTAATTTATTACGGGACCAGTTTTCTGGAGTTGCCAGTTTGCTTTCCGTTTCGGCCAATTTCCATTGTTCCGTTCATTGGCCGAAGTTTGGTGGAGGAGGGTTTATTTGCATTGTTGCAAATAGGCATTAGTGGAGGGGGTTCTTTGCATCTTGTTACATCATGATGGTTTTCATGATGAGCACCTTACCTTGACTTCTTCTTCTCATGATGGCTTGACTTTTTGAAGCCATCATGCTTGAGATGATGGTTGCCTTGGAGTGTTGGATTTGTTGATAATCATTTCCTTTTGCATGATAGACTCCTCTCTCTCTCTCTCTTGTATCATATGAGTGAGGCTCCCATTTTTGATACACCTCTCTCATTCTCTCCATTCCTCTTGAGATGGCCGGCCATGTATAGGAGGGGGCTGTCCAAATATTTTGGTGAGGGTATATGGTTCATTTCATGCTCCAAAAATGTCCCCAAGTTCCTCCACATAGTTCTTGTTTCATCCCTCCACCAAAAGGCAATTCCGGTAACCCCAAAATGAGATAAATAGTTCACTACATATTCTACAGCGAACCTTGGGCACGTCGAGTAGCCGGCTTCGTGCCCGAGTTGCCTCGGCATTGAGGTGGGAGCCCGTAAACAAAGTAGGCGATGTGGTGCACTTCCGGCGACGAGGAGGAGACGGGACTTTTCCGCAGGAGATCGGGACCATGACGAGAAGACCGGAGGACTTGGATCGTCGGTATATCTCTAACCCATCTTTTAGTTAGCTTAGAATTGTTAATGGTTATGATCCGGGTGTTTAGTGCGCGGTGGTGCCGGTTTGCTAAGTCCGCAAAATTTTAAGTTTACCACCGTTTCCGCTTTTGGCCGTCGGATTGACGGCCGGGGCGCCGCCGTGCACTTACAGTGGTATCAGAGCCTCGCCATTAACTTAGTCTAGCTTGGTTTAATGTGTTTGCATTTCCGATCGATCAAAAAGTTCCAAAACTGCATTTTACCTTCGCATCAGTTTCTGTTGAAAATTTTTGGTCTCGAAAAATTTTTCAGGTTGTAAAATATTGATGTACTAGAAAATCTAAGAACTCTGTAAAATTTCGATGAAGTGATTCCACAGTCAGAGCGCGGAAGCGCCGCACAAACCCCCATTCCGCCGCCCTTCCGCCGCTCAGTGTAGACATCACTGCACCATTTTTTTTCAGAGGCTTTCTGGGCTTAAAATATGGGTTTTGGAATATTAAAATTGGGCCCAGGTTTTCTGTGAGTGCTACAGTTTTGATTGGGGGCCCACTTGTTAATTTTTGGTCAATCGGAAAAATTTTAAACACATTTTTCACAGTATTTACATTATATCTGCGACCGTGAATGTCACTCGATCGGTAAATCCGGTCTAACTGCTATAGCCCGGTTAGACGGATTTGCGAACGTGACTTTCACGTTGATGTTTTGTTTTTGCTGTGTTGTTGCGGATCGGTCGTGGGGATAGCCTGGATGCAATGCTAGTACAGTTTTGTTGTATTATGTACATTTGATATTGCGGGGCGAGCGTCCGACTTGTGGACTGCCGTCACTGCCAGTTTGTATTATTATTTTGGGGCACGACCTGGTTGCGGTCGATGTACCCGTTGTATGTATATTTTACTTTCTGTACTAGGATTACCCCGCGGAGGGGTGCACGGATAGCCGGATTCTGGAGGGCAACAAGCCCGCATCTCATGGCATTGAGACGGAGGGGGCTTCACTCTTGGATTGGCGGGATATTCGCCGCACTCGTAGGGGGTACAGGTTGACCCAGGAGGGGTGCCCAAGTTACCGGATTCCGTGAAGTGCTGGGTGGTCCATTCACGGCGCTGAAGGGGGCTGCCTCGGTTCAGGTTTTGGCGGGTAACTTGCCGCGCCCGTAGGGGTCTAGGTTTTCATTGCACAGGCTATCCACACGACCAGGGGAACGTCGGGTTTCAGCAGTGGCTCTGTGAAACCCGGGGATCCCAGATATCTGTATTGTTTCTGTGATGCTGTACATTTCTGTGATGTTGCATTTTATTCACGCCTTGAGCGAATATAATATATTGGTATATATATTAGTAGATGTTGTATATGTTTTACATCCGCGCTAGTCCAGTCCCCGCTCTGTCGTTAGTTAGCTAACCTAACGGGTAATGACGGGACCCAGTGGCGAATGCGGATGGCATATACGTACATCAGTATATTTTCGTTCTTTTTGGTGTGTTCAATTGATGGGACTGCGTTGATTCGGATCAATGCAAGTTAAAAACAAACCTAATCTGATGTTGTTGGAACACTTTTCAAAAAGCTGTTATTGCAAGGACGTTCACTTTTGTTTTGCATCGTGGTATTCAGTTGGAATATCCTGCTCCTCAGTCGACGAGGCAAGGGCCGAGATCCCTTCACCGGGAGTGACCCCTTGGACAAAAGTTTGCGTCAGGGCATTAACTTCACTATAGCCGATTGCTTTTGCTTTGCACCGTGGTATTCAGTTAGAATATCCTGCACCCCATTCTACGGGGAAAGAGCCGAGATCCCTTCACCGAGAGTGACCTCTTTAGCGGAAGTTGTCGTCACTATATTTCTAAAAAGCTATCCGTTCCTTCGACGATATCAAGTTCATTACGTTAAAGGTTTTCGCCAGAAACCATTCGTAGCCCTCCGTCATTTCAGTTAAATATTCGGTAGTATTCAAGCTATGTATTTTGACCTCACGCCAAGGCATAGTGATTGGTAGCTGCCTGATATTTATCTGTTGCATAGATAGATGCGTTGGTTTGGGACAGTCGTACTACTATTTTGGCCTACGTCAAGGGTATGTACGGGTGGGTTCAAATTAACCTGGATAATGACGGGCAGAACTTGACATGTGACTTATGATATTTTGACCTCACGCCAAGGTCATAAGAGCATGGGGCAGAAATCACATCGGGAGTTTCAAAAGAACTGAAACTTGCCAGATATGCGCATACCTTCTGAAGTGTGATGACGTGAGCGGATTCCGTCACGTTGTCATGCGATGAGAGTTGGATCCCGATTCCCACTGATGAGTTAGTTTACTCCTCGGGTAACCCCGACTAATTCTTCTTTCAGGTTTGGAGGAGAATTTGAGGTACAGTGGGAGGTTTCCAGATTAGATAAATTGGTAACCATTCTGATCTAGGTTAGAGTGCACGCTGAGTGTTTCTTTTCTCTCTCTCTTTGGCAGCGACCATTGACCCGACCCTAAGACTATGACTCAGTGACCAAGTTGACCGAACCTTCTTACCACCGGCTTTTGGATTGTCAGAGTTGCTAACCTCATTGCCACTCCTACTTTTACCCTTTTCTCCAGGACACCCCGTATTACTACGAACGTCCACTTCCATTAGACAAAACCATCGTATGGTTAGATACGAACTCGAAAGAATTTATTCGAGGATGGTTTCCGGTTTTGGAGAAAACGGATAGGATTATTCAGTTGTCTTTTCCTTTTACCCTCTCTCAGGTTACGAGTACTCCTTGGTTTAGGGGTAGTACACCTATTACGCAAATTGGATTGTCTTCTTCCAAACCTTAGGCTGGTGCCGACCGGTAGGGAATGAAGAAAACCAATTAGCATAACGATGGTGTGCAGAAGGTATTAAGTTAAGACAAAGCAAGGGATTAGTAAGAGGGCAAAGTAAATTGCAACAGACATTCACGACCAAACCAGGTATTTCTTCGCCAATCCTAAAATCACCTTTGTATTTCTCCAGGACACTCCGTATCACTACGAAGATCCACAGTTTATTGGATACTCCATCGTATGATTATATACGAACCCGAAAGGAACTTGTTCCAGTTCGGGGATGGATTCTGGTCCAGGAGAAATAGGAATAAGGTTTATTCGGTTGTCTTTTATCTTCACCCTCTCTCATTGCGAGTGTTCCTCGGATTGGGACAGTACACCCATTATGCTTATTGGATAGTCTTCTTCCAAACCATAGGCTGGTGCCGAACGGTAGGGAAGGAAGAAAACCATTTAGCCTAAAGGGGTGTGCAGAAGGTAAAGACTAAAGACATATGAAGGGATTTGGAGAGGTGGCAAAGAACTATACGGTTACAGTCGTGAATCTGGAAGAGGCATTACTAGGAATACCGGGATACCCCATCGGAACATTTCAATGTTTCAGTTTCACTGTGTAATGTTAAAGGAAAACTGATTTCCCGATTAGATACTTACTCCAGGGTATGTATTTACCAGGTACGATTCTCATATCTGTATGGTTTTACAGATGATGAGTGGGAGTAAGTTATTGGGAATTGGGTGATTATCCTCATTATATCAGGATTCGTTGTAATCGGTGATATTTAAGGAAATCACCTGGGCTGTTTGCCGGTTGGCAAATATTTGGTTTTGAATATCCGCAGTTATGCACCAATTTCAAATTGATATATCTGTACGTCTATTTTCATAGAGTGAGATGTACCTTTTTGAAATTATGTCTATGACATTTACCTATATCAGTGGATGGTTAGGTAAGGAGCATTGAACAGCGGTGTAATTCTTCTTAACCATAAGTACAGTTTTCAACCTACGACACACAGTGAATGAGTTATCAGACTCAAGGGACTTATACAAAGGATTGTATGTTGTCCAGGGTCCATCAGGACAGAGGGCTTGGTCCTCATACTATATTCGGTTTACTTATGACTTCTCTAGTTTTTAGACAGGTGTTTCGCGGAAACACAAGGTCCAAATTTTGAGAAGTTATAGGTATTTGAATAGAGTAGAGAACCAGGTATAGCAAGTATCGGGATTCTTCAAAGAGATCGAAGATGTAGATACTTGTGTGTGGTATTCAGTTGATAGTAATGATAAAGAGATCTTGCTTCTCTTTCAGGTTACTCATAATTGGAAGCATTCCTAAGTTGAGTAATGCTGATCGGCCTCCTTCCATTTAGTTGACATGCACTGGAGACAGCTGCATGATTTGAATCTGGTTCAATTAAATCAGTGCCTCTGTTTCTATATTGGATATAGAACAGTTCATATCTTAACGTTGTTAAGGTACGGGGAGTTGTCCGGTTTATGATTAAAACCAGACACTGGACAACTCAAGGCACGTTTCTGTAATGGCTGTTTGTGGGTTGACCCAGGCTATGACGCGGGTTAATTTTCTACCATCTGGATGAACAATAGCAATATTGTTCTAGACTCGCCACAGTTTTATTAAAAATGGATTTTTTTTCAGAAAACAGTAGTGGGAGTATGGTAGAACTGGAAGTGATTCCAGAACCACAAACGATTACTGAAGATTTGATAAGGAACCTAAAGATTCAATCTGGATTGACATTCCATTGGCCACTCCGCAGATAAGGTGGGTAACTTCAGGCACCCGAGAGGTACTACGGTAGCCTCAAGGACGGTGACAGGGAAGTTCTTGTTTACCCACAATTACCATTGCTGTTGTTCCAGGCTGCGAGACCCGGCGGGAGGATGAGTATAGCGTCGTTCTAAACTAGTTTTAGAAGTGCACGTCTATATGACTCTGCCAGAGGGTTGTCGTAGTCAGTGGGAGCAGCGGAAGCATTGGTGGACAGGTAGCTTATGTCTATTTATAGACTAAAGCAGATGTAGCGGAGATAGATCATCTGTTTCTGACGTGACAGTCATGGGTTTGACTTCATCAGAATAGGGGATGGATCTGTTGAGAAGGTAGTAGGGTGTAATGTCCTGGTATTTGGATGACATGCACAAAGTAGGAAAGGAAACTCCTATACTACGATCGGTTATACTTTGGTCGTCACACAGTGGTTTCTCCACAAAGGAAATGGATTTTATATCAGACATACTGGTTACTAGATCTATGGTCTTAGATCTAGATTTGGGTGGTTTCCCAATCAGGGTACTTGACAGCATTCTAAGAGTATTTAGGATGGACGACTCCTGGCACGGTAGTGTACCTGCAGGTAATGGAGTCACCCTCTCCAAAGGTGTCTTACAGACTAAAGAGGAGAGGGACGGGCATGATTGGCAGATCACTTGCTCAGGCAATTGAGTCAATCGTGAGATGTCAAGTACCACACCAGATGTTGTTCTTGCACTAGATGCAATAAGTTGACATTAATCCAATCCTGGAGAAACAGTCGGAAGCAGTTTTAGAACATAAGTGGATGTTCTAGGGAGATGATAACGACAGCCTCATTCAGGAGACAGTTATCATTCCAGGCTTCCAAGGTGACATGGACGACAAGGAGGTTGTCAGAGTTATAGTTTTCCTTCTGATGAGGGGCAGTATTTTGGACAGGTGGTCCAAGGCAATACTGAGGGAGGCATGGCGCGCAGGATACTGATTAAGTTCAGTTGACGATACAGTCTAAGAAGTTTGGATTTGGAGATCATTTATGAGCTAGGTCCCATCAGACATCCAGACATATTCTGAGACAGGTATTGCTCTTTTCGGGAGATGGCTTTCTCCGCGAACTTGAGATATAGAGAGACATAGAAAGAAACAACTAAGCGGATCCACTCACTGAGGCTATTCCTCGAACGCAATAGTTTTGCAAACGAGCTTTGTGAGACTGACTAGTAGAGGAGTTGGGTGTTCGGTATCACACGGGCTGTGAGTATGCGACATCGCAATAATTAGCCTTGAGTGCAAGTGGGAGATTGTTGGAGATAGTGCCCTCAGAGTCAATTATTAGGTCACAGGTACGTGATTGTAATGATTGAGGGAGGACCTATCCCGGTAGGACAGTCTTACTCGAGATGATAGTATGCTATCTGGTTTACCTTTATCATTGTGTACTGCTTTAGGTGACCTGACACGTCGCTATTACACGTTGATAGAGCCCCTAGGATTCTTGCTTGACCACCAGCAGTATGAGGGCGATCATATAAGTGAGAGCTGGGGTCTATAAGCTTATCCTTAAAAGGTCCCTAGTCGTGGGAGTTTCGAGACTGGGCATCGATACTCCATTAGTAGACTAGTGTATACAGTCGAGACCCCGACGAGGGGCGGTGGCCGGTCTCACAAGCCACTGGTGTCAGTTGGATCACCTAAGATGTATACAGGTGCTCATTGGGTTATGAGTACACTGGACAGGACTCGCCGGGAACATGCTAGTTGGTCATATACCAGACGTCAGATGGCAGTTCCCTGGTGACATGTGTGCAGGTTAGTTCATCGACCTGGGGATCATCATTTGTCTCGTGTGAGTTCCCACTGTACTTTGATTACTACCCTACCACGGCTCAAAGGAGTCGTGCAAACAGGTTTTAGTTGGGTACAGTCCCGAGCCACATGGAGGCAGTGAGCGTATCTTCAGGGGTTCGTCTCTCCCGATATTGGGGGTGAGGTCGTGCTGTGTCTAGGAGAGCCATTACACAAAGTCCTTGGCCAAGGCAAGGAGATTTACTGGTAGGTATTCCAGTAGTATCTCAGGGTGTTCTGGGCCACACTCCGACACGACTTGTACCGCTTTTGGGGGTCTGACTTTTACCAACCCCCTAGGCCCGCCATGCGATACTCATAGACGAACGGACCGGACTGCACGGATATTGTCACTGATAGGCTCAGTAGGGTTGTCAGGCTGAGTTCACTCACAGACGTCCCTTTTAGTCAATACTTGGTAGCCCGTTACGTATTGGCTTATACCTCTGACGTGCTAGTGGTTAAATCCACAACCAAGGTGTTGACGAGTCTTTAGAGTCCCCCACATTTCAGTTACTCAGCTTTCGGGCGAAAGGTTGTAGAGGCCGTATGGAGATATGGCAAGGTCCGACCAGATACGTGCGGTATTGCATGGATCGGGATCGGACAGTTTGTACTATAGGCCGTATGGATATATGGCAGGGTTCGATCAGATACGTGCGGTATTGCACGGATCAGGATCGAACGGATATTACTGGCCGGCTTTGGTATAAGCCGGATCCTAGTATAGTACAGTGTAGAGTTTGTCTCATTGAATTTGTATTTCGGTCGGAATACAAATGCGGGTGTGTATGCACAGTATCGGGGTTTTCCTGTAATTTATTACGGGACCAGTTTTCTGGAGTTGCCAGTTTGCTTTCCGTTTCGGCCAATTTCCATTGTTCCGTTCATTGGCCGAACTTTGGTGGAGGAGGGTTTATTTGCATTGTTGCAAATAGGCATTAGTGGAGGGGGTTCTTTGCATCTTGTTACATCATGATGGTTTTCATGATGAGCACCTTACCTTGACTTCTTCTTCTCATGATGGCTTGACTTTTTGAAGCCATCATGCTTGAGATGATGGTTGCCTTGGAGTGTTGGATTTGTTGATAATCATTTCCTTTTGCATGATAGACTCCTCTCTCTCTCTCTCTTGTATCATATGAGTGAGGCTCCCATTTTTGATACACCTCTCTCATTCTCTCCATTCCTCTTGAGATGGCCGGCCATGTATAGGAGGGGGCTGTCCAAATATTTTGGTGAGGGTATATGGTTCATTTCATGCTCCAAAAATGTCCCCAAGTTCCTCCACATAGTTCTTGTTTCATCCCTCCACCAAAAGGCAATTCCGGTAACCCCAAAATGAGATAAATAGTTCACTACATATTCTACAGCGAACCTTGGGCACGTCGAGTAGCCGGCTTCATGCCCGAGTTGCCTCGGCATTGAGGTGGGAGCCCGTAAACAAAGTAGGCGATGTGGTGCACTTCCGGCGACGAGGAGGAGACGGGACTTTTCCGCAGGAGATCGGGACCATGACGAGAAGACCGGAGGACTTGGATCGTCGGTATATCTCTAACCCATCTTTTAGTTAGCTTAGAATTGTTAATGGTTACGATCCGGGTGTTTAGTGCGCGGTGGTGCCGGTTTGCTAAGTCCGCAAAATTTTAAGTTTACCACCGTTTCCGCTTTTGGCCGTCGGATTGACGGCCGGGGCGCCGCCGTGCACTTACATATACATCACAACGAACTGTGGGGGTGCTATATGCCATCCACCCGACTTCCCCCGTAGATATAATCTACTCACCTTGCATCTTGCTTGCCGATGTTGATGTCGTCATCATCTTCTTCATCGTATGAAATCCACGTGAAGGTACCAACATAGATAACACAATCGCAATGCACATTAAAAATCAAGTTGGAAACCAAAATTGCACACTAAAGGCTTATAGGTTAGAACCTATATACCACGCCTTCAAAACCACCAAACAACCATCGATATCGTCGTACAAACTTCGAATGATAGAGGTAAAACACAGATACAAAAATTCAGAATGCAAAATACGCAAAACGAAACCCCGAATCTAAGCAGCAATGCATGTAAATAGTCCCAGATTTTACCCTAGGTCAAATTGGTCAATTTTGCATATGCCAGGGGTCTAGTTTGTTGGGTTAACCTAGCACCTCATCAAGGGTTTAGAAGCATCACATATTCCAAAATCAAATTTTTAAGGTGCTAAGTGAACTTACAAAGAATCATAACTAGAAATTTAGGGTTTCATTTAAACTAAGCATCACATGCAAATGAAAAACTATCACTAAGGGTAGAGATTACAACCTTTGTAGACCTCCCTTGGTAACTCCTCGGCACTTTGAGAGTTTGGAACGGATCGATGGAAGCCTTCCTTGTCGACGAAGATCCACCCGAAGTCCCTTTTCCCAAAACTCCTTGCTTTACTTGATATGTGAATGAAGCAGAGCAAACACCCTACACAAATGGGCTAGATATGTGTAGTATGATGATATCATTTGTATTCTATATTCAAAACCCTTTCTTTTTATCAACTTCACTCAAAGAAATTTTCAAGAGAGGAAGAAGAAGATGGAAGCGAAGCTTGAGCTCATAAGAAAATGATATAAGTGAATTATTGAAATGAGAAAAGAATAATCCATATTAATCCTTCTCACTTCAACCATGGTTAGCAATTATCTAGATCTTTATCAAATGAGTTAAAAAGGCAAAAGGATAATTAACTCAAGGTTAAAAAGTGGTTGAAGCATGGTTAAAGATGATAAACATTAACCATGTCTGAATTTTCCTTTCATTTATTCAAAATGATAAATAAATAGATAATTACTACAATATGAGTCTTGCATTGCCACCAAATATGTATCAACAACCATGTCACGACCCGAAATTGGCCCGTGACGGCCCTAATACTACGCAACGCCTAAAGACGTAACGCGGTAAAAGAAAGCCAAAACCTAGAAATCTAAACCAAGAAAATACGGAAAAGATAATATAAGTTTTTGAAACATTTGAAATCGCAACCCAAATTCTTTAAAAGTCCTACTTTCTTCCTTTAAAATTTTGGCAACACCCCCTTTTTGTAAAGACTAGCCAAGATGAAAACAACATGAATATATGACGCCGTAGCGAAGAAATAAAGACAATAGAGAGAAAGCTGTATATAAAAGACAACAAACCACAATTAATATACAATATCGTCCTCACCAAGACTCTAAGTCAACAACATACTAGTAGATGGAGAGTACAAGATACAACGAATGTACAATATGAAATACAGATAATCATCCAACCCACCTAAGCAAAATAGTATACTGTGAGCCGATACGATATCTGTAGCAAAAGATGATAGATGAATAGCCGAATAGCCTGCCTCGACTACTCTGGGGAACAACCTGAAACACCTGTGGCACAACGGGGGTGAGTTGCCAACTCGTGAATAGTAGATAACATATGCAGGTAATCGCAGGAATGTACGTACAGCATGATCTAAGATATGCGATTACAGTAATAACATGTCATGCAAATGCTGAATAATGGAAAGTACACTAACAGGTACAATCAATATGTGAAGCAATAATAACATGACAATAGTATGCGATAACTATGCAATATGAATGTGAGAATGCAAATATACAGCTATCATGAAGGGTACACTAACAGGTACTCCTAATACATGGAACAGTGCATAAGTGAAAAGGTATGAGGTATGGAGTGAAATATGCCATCCATGGAATCCTGTCATAGTGGTAGGATCACAACCCATCAAGACACTCAAATTCCAATTCATCAAATCAGCCCCCACGTTGGGCTCTCACATCATATAAGTCATACGTCTCCTCAATGTACAATATCGAGTAATCTCCTATATCCCAAATGTACAAATCAAAAATCCTATATGTATGTCCATTCTCAATGAATCACTAGATATCCCAAGTCAAAGTCTCAAGTAAGATTCTAGCATCCTAATTATATATATATATATATATATATATATATATGCAGAAATAAATATAATGGGGTCAATACACATATATTAGCGTCCCATTCCACTAATATTGGTGTAAGGGTATATATAACAACGGCTAAATCCCCTGTTATATATACAAAGGTATTTAAAAGAAATATCATGAAAACAATGTGCCAAGTATCGACATAGAAATCCTGATAGGTACGTATCATACACTGTCCCGAAAGCACGAGTGCCTAGCTCTGACCCTCGCCTTTCGACGTATGCATACATGCATGACTCCCAACGGTGTCTCCATGACCCCCGCCGAGTCATTAGTACTGTCACGGTAGGTACTAGCCCGCCTCCAGGCTCAATCGGTAATATCCATCGATCTTCTTGCCGAAGGGAACCATACCGGGCCCCACCATGTACCTTCATACGGCAACCACACCTCGTATGGAGTATATAATCAGAACAGATAAATCTCATGGTGGCTGTGCAAATATCATATCTAGGAAACCGGGTTTTTCAATGTATGCATAATTTCATGAACTCCCGCGGTTCCCAAATCCAGAAATCATCTTGTGAAATCAAAATAACAATGCGCAAATCTAGGAATAAACATATGCGATATATCTGAAATGCGAGCATATAAATAAGAATATGTAGCTGAAACCAGATATATGCGAAACCAATAAGGTAAAGCTAAGTAGCATCAGTAAAGGTAATATGTAACTGCAACTGAATATGTATGTAACATACAGGTGTAGTAATGTATAGGTATCTACCTATAAGAACTGATGTCGTATACCCCCTGGGTATAAGTAAAATATGAGCAAGGTATACCTGTAGATGTATCGTAAAGGGTATATGTACCTATCACTAATGGTATGATACTCTATAGGTATACAGGTATGGTAAATGTCATATGTGATAAGCAGTACAAATCTAAGTCACAAGGTCCCTAACCAAGCAATACAGTATCTATAATGGTTTGTGTATGACATGGCAATTATTGACGGTGTGTGTGTAGCATACAATCTGTGCTCGTGCAACATGAACCGTCAATAAAGTGTGCAGTGTCCTACGGCTGCTAGTCACAGTATAACTATATCAAGGAAATAAGGTAAAGGCGCAATTCTAACAATGACGTAGAATATGCGACAAGTATTTGAATCCTAGCCCAAACGCTTAACGCCATGCGGGCGATTCCCCTGTATATGTTAAATCTACTCACCTACGCTCAACGCTAGGTGAATCCTACCACCTGTCTCCCTCCGCAGCAGTGTCAGTAGTCCCCGCCTGCAAACCAGAAAATAAGACATGGAAATCATATATTAGCCAAATATTTCGAAAAACGCGATATCGAACCAAAACGAGAAACTCGCATCGCGAACTAAACGCGCGTATGCACGATACGCTAAAACGTGTGTATACGCGACTAAAACCACCGCGACACACCGCGATATGCTGGATCACAGAACCCACTCACGTATCGTGCAAACACAACGGACATGAAAAATGGTATTTGATCCCAGATTTTCCTACAGGACAAACCTTACAAAACTATACATGCCAAAGCACCACAAATCATAGAAGACTACAGTAGCCAAAACCCCAAGACCCTACCCCCCCTTCTTGGCCGCAAATTGCGGCCATAAGGATTAAAATTGTTGCCAAGTTTGGGAATTAGGGGCTCGTGTTTTGGTGGTGTAGTCCTGATCTAATAAGCATGCTCTAGTATTCTTAATTTTATCCTGAGGGGTCCGGGCCAATAGCAGATTACAAAAATGCTAATATATCGCTTAAAAACGCTAATTGCACTAAAAAGGAAACACTATGGTATTTTAGTGTAATCCAGGGTTAAACTCAGTTATGGTGACCCTAACAACACTTAAATAGGTAGGGTTAACCAACAAAATAACCACATAATCAAATTTCCACATACATCACCATAATTAGCACTAAACTCACAATTAAACACAAACCGACACTAAACTACGCACAAGCTAGCAATAAGAGGAATTGGGTCTAAAAGTTATACCCTAAAGACCCCCAAGAAGCAGGTGAAGAAGTGAATTGAGTTGCTGCTGTTGCTAATGCATGAGCTAATGCTAATGCTGTTCTGCTACTGCTGCTCTTGCTTCTGGTGCTGCCTCTGCTGCTGAAGCTGCTGATGCTGATGCCTCTGCTGTTGCTGCTGCCTGCTCGAGCTGCTGCTGTTGGTGTGGTCTCGAGCTACTGCTGCTAGCTGTTGCTGTTGCTTCTATTGTTGTTGCAGTTGTTGCTGATGTTGTTGTTGCTGCTACTGCTGCTTGCTCCTGGGGCTGCTACTGCTGTTGCTCTGCTGATGATGTTGTGTGTGTGTGTGTGTGAGAGTGAGAGAACAAAGAAAATGAGTGTGAGGATGAGAATGAAAGGAATTCAAACACCCCCTCTTCTCTCTCTCTCTCTCACTTCATTAAAGAAGCATGGCACAAGCCATGTTGTCCCATGCCCTCTCTCTCCCAAAGTCAACAATCAACCAAAATAAAACCCTTTTTAAATTCATTTGTCATTTTCTTTTTAAAAGAACAACCATAATACTTAAAACCCAAAACACTAAAACAAAATATAAACTAGATTAAGAAATGGTTAAACCTCAAATTAACACTCTAGTTAACATGCACAAGTGTGTGTGTGCCTAGAAAAATTCTAATAAAATACTCATTAAATAGGATAAAATATTTGAAACTTAGTTTGGTAAACTTTTTATTAAAAACTATATATATAAAATATAATTAACCACAAAACACATTCTAAGGTGTTACAATCTCCCCCCCCCCCTTAAAAGAAATTCGTCCTCGAATTTAAGAATATACTGTAATGCGTACCTTCAAGGAGAAGATTACAACTCCCAGATCTCGCTCGCAGCCTCCCAAGTGATTATCTCATTATACGGCTACGTCCAAGAAAACCCTTCACAGATGGCTAGACTCTTGACCGACGTTTCTCCACCTGCCGAGCCATTAACACAATTGGCTGCTGGTAAGTGAAACGACCGCGTCCATGCCAAAAGGTCTGGTGCCAAATCATGTGAGAAAGGTAATGAAGGTAATTGTAAAGTATTATCACAAGGAATACGGGGTGGAAGCTCAATAATCTGGGCGGAAGTGCCAAATTAAAGGCAACGAAACTAACTCGCTTATAGGATCTCAGAAGGACCTAAATCCTGGGATAAGCTTCCCAAAATCCAACACGTCTTTTCATCGAAAAAGTCCGTAGGAATACATGATCTGTCCCTACGAACTCGAGTCTATCACCAACACAGTCGGCATAAGACCTTAGTTCGCAATGGACAATTTACATCCTGACCTACACAATTGGACCATCTCCGAAGTCTCTAGACATAGCTAGGGTCCCAATCCTACTTACGCAGAGTCAGAAAAACAACAGACCGGTGATCGACACGACCTAATCCCTAAGCCTAAAGGTTGCCAATTGTAGTGTCTCCTGATAACAACTATCAAAGGAGAACCCTAACGATGGCGAGTGACGATCCCCAACTGCTGACGACAACTAACACAAACACACAGCTTAACAAAGAACAACTGAGCAAACTGAGTATAACCGGACGACAAGAATCCGAATGGAGTCACACCCTGACTAAACTTTGGTAGAAACCATAACGAAATTCGTGGAGATCTGCTCCTACTCCTACTTCAGAACAGTAAAAGGTTGCAACTCTCCAGCCGGCCTCAGATACTCGACCCAAACACACAAAAGACAGACACCTTGAAACGAAACTTGAAACTTCTCTTTACATCCCTGCCCACCCGTAACTATCACACAAGTCACGTCACTGTTGGCTGGACTTGAATGAAAACAGATAGTTGACTGATGTGTCTGTCCTAGGGTTTCACGTTTCTACCTGATAATATCAAGTACACAAACGCGTCCCTAACTTAGCACACCATTCTCACAAATCAAAGACTCCGAATCATTACCCAGCCGAGTATGCTCAAGTATCTCTGACGAACGAGTATCGGCGGGCAGCATCTCGCGAAAGCGATTTAAGGAAACTGGTCAGGCACGGACATGAGCAAGCTGTCCCCTCCGTAGAGACGAACTTAAGCTGTACTCAACGATCACACAAGAACTGTAAATCCGCAAAAGACTATCACAACAATCAAAATCCGCTGCAGGAAGATGTACATTAAGCTCTGGTGGTCCGTGGAAAATCTGACACGACTCTCGAACAAGTAGTGTCTCCAATTCTCCAACGCAAAACCACCGCGGCCATCTCCAGATCATGAGTGGAATATCCTTCTCGTACTTCCTCCAAATGTAGGGAAGCAAAAGCGATAACCCTATAGTGTCACCTCAGTACACACTCGAGCCCACTCAAGAAACATTACAGTTAAACAACAAGGTCGCCTGAACCAAGAACAAAGAAAGAACTGATGCAGTTTTTAACAGAATCTTCAACTGCTGAAACTCCGCACATATGCCTCAGTCCACAGAAAAGAAACCTCCCTTCCGGTCCATTCAGTCGACGGTGCAGTACTACTCTAGCAATCCTGCACGAACGGCGGTAAGAACCTGCTAATCCCAAAAATCTACGGACCTCCGTCCTGCAGACATGTCTGGGCCTAAGCTATACGACCAGGATCTCCCTCGGAACCATACGAGACCGTCTCCAGTGACTACAAGACCTAGGAGTCAACACAAAACAAGCCTGAAGAAACACTCCGAGAATTTAGCAAACTGCTGGTGCTCTCCCAGCATCTGCATAACAAATCCTCAAGTGCTACTACTGTCCCTATAGACACATTAAATAGACCAGAATGTCGTAAATAACACAACAAAAACTGGTCGAAGAATGGCCTGAAGAAACTGGTTCATCACATCTACGAATGGTGCTAGGGTATCAGTGAATCCAACGACTCACAAAAACACACAAAGCCCGTCGCACGCATAAGGCAGTCTTCGGAATGCCATCACCCCGAATCCGCAATAATGATAACCTGATCCCAAACAAACTTAGAAAATGTCTCGCACTCTGGAGCTGATCGAAGAAATCATTAATGCGAGGTGAAGGATACTTATCCGCACCGTCAGCCGGTTCAATTAACGATCTGTCGATACACAACCTTAAACTGCCGTCTTTCTCTTTGACGAACAAAAATAGGAGCTTCCAAAAGTGAAACACCTAGACGCACAAAACTCCCCAAACCACAACTCTGCAGCTGATCTTTAAGCTGCCTAAGCTTCGCCGGCTCATCCGAAACAATGTCGGAAAACTCTCGCACGAAAGGAACACCGGTCCAACAAACCCTCTGTGGCTACGGTATCACGAATGAACGCCAAGAATCCACGACATCTCCTCAGTAGCCGACTAGCGAAAAAGGCTGAATTCAAGCTGTGAGAGGCGGCACAACTATCCACCTGCACAACAAGAACTGACTTGCCGGGAAAACAATTCCTGACTGTTTCCTCATGATAGTCCACAGACGCCTAGCACGTAGTTAACCAGTCCGTGCCCAGGAGAACGTCAAATCCAACATCTCTAGAAGGATCGAAACGACGGACGAATCACTATCTTATATCCGATTGGCACACAACTGAATACGTGTCGCGCAACAAAAGAATCGCTGACAGAAGTTAACACAACTACGACTAATCTACCCAACCACGGTACAAGCATGAAAAACAAACGAATACATCAAAGAACATGCGAAATAAGGATACCTGAATACTCTGCATTGGACGTCTGCGCGTCCCGATAAGTAGAAGCAAACTCCTGTGTCTGCCCTCTACCCGCAACAGGCTGAACTCCTCTGGTAGGCTGATCCCTCTGAGCAAATCTTCCACGTCCACGGCCTATCTGAAAACGATCATGACGAGGTTCTAAGGAGCAATCCTTGACGAAATGCTGAAGGCTTCCGCTTCGAAAACATCTACACGCTGACTGCTGACCATCCTGGGGATGAGAGCTGAACGACTGTCCTCGTCCTAAGCCTCTGCTACTCCCGCGACGGCCACGAAATCTGTCTCGATGACCAAACCTCTGTCTCCGGGCTGGTATACTGGTACGAGTCCTCCACTGTCCTGGAATATGTGCCTCGTCCACTGGAGCTGCAACCACTGGTGCTATGTAGGTGACGGACTGCTGCATGCTGATCGTAAGTGACAACTGAGTTACAGGGGTGACAACCTCCTGTCGTAGCTCCCGAACGACATCAACCAAAGAACTCATCGTCTGGCGGAAGTCCTGCATCTCTGCCACAAGCCTATCAATAGTATATGTCGTAGGCTGATCCGTCGGCACCTGTGCAGCTAGAGTGCCATCCTGGTCAGTATTCATCTCACCCGAGCCAACTCTGACCTCGGCCCTCGCTGCATCACTCTGAGTCCCCATAGTCATCAGCGGCAAGGCAATAAATAGATATAAGATTCGATGAGAATAAGGAAATAGAATCTCAAGGATATGAATCATCAAGGAAGGAATGTCAAGCAATTTGTACTTAGGTCACTTAAGGCGAAGTACCGCATCGTGGGTATGCTGCAGACATACACACACTACGTTACTTTGCTTAAGCTACCTACTCTATCATACTAAGGTCATCCTACACTCCGAAAAGTAAAACCTAGCGCTCTGATACCAACTTTGTCACGACCCGAAATTGGCCCGTGACGGCCGTAATACTACGCAACGCCTAAAGACGTAACGCAGTAAAAGAAAGCCAAAACACAGAAATCTAAACCAAGAAAATACGGAAAAGATAATATTAGTTTTTGAAACATTTGAAATCGCAACTCAAATTCTTTAAAATTCCTACTTTCTTTCTTTAAAATTTTGGCAACACCCCCTTTTTGTAAAGACTAGCCAAGATGAAAACACCACGAATATACGACGCCGTAGCGAAGAAATAAAGACAATAGAGAGAAAGCTGTATATAAAAGACAACAAACCACAATTAATTTACAATATCATCCTCACCAAGTCTCTAAGTCAACAACATACTAGTAGATGGAGAGTACAAGATACAACGAATGTACAATATGAAATACAGATAATCATCCAACCCACCTAAGCAAAATAGTATACTGTGAGCCGATGCGATATCTGTAGCAAAAGATGATAGATGAATAGCTGAATAGCCTGCCTCGACTACTCTGGAGAACAACCTGAAACACCTGTGGTACAACGGGGGTGAGTTGCCAACTCGTGAATAGTAGATAACATATGCAGGTAATCGCAGGAATGTACGTACAGCATGATCTAAGATATGCGATTACAGTAATAACATGTCATGCAAATGCTGAATAATGGAAAGTACACTAACAGGTACAATCAATATGTGAAGCAATAATAACATGACAATAGTATGCGAATACTATGCAATAGGGATATGAGAATGCAAATATGCAGCTATCATGAAGGGTACACTAACAGGTACTCCTAATACATGGAACAGTGCATAAGTGAAAAGGTATAAGGTATGGAGTGAAATATGTCATCCACGGAATCCTATCATCGTGGCAGGATCACAACCCATCAAGACACTCAAATTCCAATTCATCAATTCAGCCCCCATGTTGGGCTCTCACATCATATAAGTCTCACGTCTCCTCAATGTACAATATCGAGTAATCTCCTATATCCCGAATGTACAAATCAAAAATCCCATATGTATGTCCAATCTCAATGAATCACCTGATATCCCAAGTCAAAGTCTCAAGTAAGATTCTAGCATCCTAAATATATATATATATATATATATGCAGAAATAAATATGATGGGGTCAATACACATATATTAGTGTCCCATTCCACTAATATTGGTGTAAGGGTATATATAACAACGGCTAAATCCCCTGTTATACATACAAAGATATTTAAAAGAAATATCATGAAAACAATATGCCAAGTATCGACACAAAAATCCTGATAGGTACGTATCATATGCTGTCCCGAAAGCACGAGTGCCTTGCTCTGACCCTCGCCTTTCGACGTATGCATACGTGCATGACTCCCAACGGTGTCTCCATGTCCCCCGCCGAGTCATTAGTACTGTCACCGGTAGGTACTAGCCCGCCTCCAGGCTCAATCGGAAACATCCATCGATCTTCTTGCCGAGGGGAACCATACCGGGCCCTACCATGTACCCTCATACGGCAACCACACCTTGTATGGAGTATATAATCAGAACCGATAAATCTCATGGTGGCTGCGCAAATATCATATCAAAGAAACCGGGTTTTTCAATGTATGCATAATTTCATGAACTCCTGTTCATAACATAATATTGCATTTTGTATTCCCCATTCTTATGCATTTTACAATGAAAACAGGTGCTTTTGACCCATGTCTGCTACATGTTACAGGTTACAGGTTGTTGGAGCAAAAACAGTGAAAAACACAAAAGACGACACAAAAGAAGGACTTTCGACCAACAAATAGGAAGATCTTAGTAAAGCCCAGCAGAAGAACGGTTCACCATCAACAAGGCAACGCAAGATCCAAATTTGCGAGAAAAACGGTTAAAAAATCCCTTGCAAAGTGTTCACTGAAGATCTGGAATTAATACAGAAGCCAAATTGATAAAAGTAATAAAGAACCAGGAAGCCCAAAAGATACCAAGGAAGCTCAGAAAAAATAATGGGATGAACTCACCATTGGGCCGCGGATCCGCGGCCCAAGCGCGCCCATGCTGCGGATCCGCGGCCGTTTGAAGCCCTAATGCGCATAAAATTTTGCCAAAATTCTGTGGCGGCTATGGAAACATTTCCTGTGGGTATATTTGTAACTTTAGACATGCGGTACGATTGTAAACCTAGGGTTTCTATGTCCTATAAATAGAACCCAAAGCCTTGTATTTTCTCTTGCCTCTTCTCATGAATAAAATTCTGTTTTCTTGAAGTTAGAGTGCATCAACAGTAAGTAGGTTATTTTCCTTGCAGTAGTTGTAGTTTTTTATATCTGCCCTAGGTAATTTATTTTTCTCGCCTTAGTTTAATTTATTTTAGCTTTTATTAATTTGCAATGATGTTTTCTCTCTTTAATAAACTCATGTCTTCTTTCATCCCCTCAATGAGCGAGTAGTTTCCTCGCTTGTTAGAGTTAGGAATAGGAAAGGATTTGAGAGACGAAGATCTCTCATCTCTTTTCGTTGCTAAACTTTTATGAACATTAGAACTCCATGCATACCTTTTTATTCCGCTCCCTACGGCACTTTTACCCTCGAGGTAACGGTGAATTCCGTAGTCTAAAGGCCCGGATTTTAAGGTTTTCCATGGAGGTTAGGGTAAAGATTAATAAAGGAAGGACAAGGATCTAGAGAAAGAATCAATCATCCCAATCATCCTAATCCCCTTTATAAATATTTACCATAACACTAATATGATATCTTTAATTAATGGCAATGGAAAGAGATGAAGATTTTTGTTTACCAAATTTTCCCTAAACCTAATCCTAGCAAGTTTCTAATCCTAGTATCATACAACTTCAATTTTTAGATTTAATAATCAATCCGAACACCCTTCGGAATTAACTCGTTAGCGCGATTAGAAAATTCACAACATCCCTGTGGACCGACCCGTACTCACCGGCTAGCTGCAAAGCGACGCCGTTCTTGATTGCGGTTACAAATATTTTTGATCTATCTTTTAGAAAGCGCAAGCGCGCTAAATCTCTACAACCAAATGGCGCCGTTGCCGGGGATGGCGTAAAATTTTCTTTTTGTAATTTCGGGTTAATATAAAATCTAAAAAATCATAAAAATCTAAAAATTCATAAAAATCTGAAAAATCAAAAATAAAAAAAAATATATCATCTTTTATTGTTTGAAGGGTTCTCTTTGTGAATCTTTGCAGGTTTGACGGATCTGAAACAACACAGAAAGGGAAACAGAAAAAGATACATCAGAACAGGAGGAGATTGGAAGTACAGAGCAGCTGAAGAAATCCAGAGACCTGAAGCCTCCAAACCACCGCGCTTCCGCCGCATAACCCCACCTCGCGCCGCGCTTCCGCCGCATATTGGAGCCTTCTCTGAGAAATTTTTGCACTGTTTGTTTCCTATTTCCCTCCTCTTCAAATCCCCATATATCTTCTGTCAAATCTTCTGCAGGATTCTTTGCGCTAAAAATCTTCTTCCCCCTTCCAATAATTGATTTTCTGCAGGATTCTTTGCGCCGCGCTAAAAAGCAAATTGATTGCAAGTGATTTACTGCTTTGCATACTTTAATCTGACTTTAAGGGGCTATTGACCAATTCAGATTGGGTGGGGATTTCATCACCCTTCCCAGGACCCCAGAAATCACTTAAAGCATTTGCATTGACCACTTTTAATTTAAAAAATATTAGACTCAGCCCTAAGGACCTCGAGCTCAATAGGACAGAGGACTAGTATAGGCATCGGCCGTTTATCCTAACCGACATTGCGGTGTCTAGGCTAGTGGTTTTTAATTAGGCCTACTGTAGTGGTGGTTCTTTCCCACTTACCTGGCCGTACTTGTCCGTGAAGAGGCGGTTTGAGGTCCTATCTCTAGCCCTTTGGAACAGTTAGGAGCTGTCTAGCTGACCTAGGTGACCCTAGACTTAGGCCTGATTGTGCATGTGTGGTTAATTGCATTTGTGTCACTAGTCTCTATTCAAAATCTTTTTGCAAAAAGCTCACTTAAAAAGAAAAAGGAAAATCTTTTCAAAACTTGTAACTTGTCGCTAAAGAATATTTGCACTTACTTACACCACTTCTTCTCATTGACGTTTTCTTACCTTCACATTCTGTCTTTCATCTTTCGACTACACTAACCCTTTTAGTGTATGTCCGGTTGGACTAGGGACCCTAGCGCCCGATTAGTCCGTGTTTCGTTGGTACCGACCGACGAACCTTTCGACTCCGAAGTCGAAATCTTGTCCACTTCTTCACTTTCACCATCACATTCTTCCGAAGGTATGTCGGGATACGATCCCAACAATACCTTACCGACGGGAAGGATTCCACCTCCGTTAGGTGCGAATAACCCGAATATTCCGCCTGTCGAAGCGCCCGCACGAGTCGCGCTCCAGGATCTTTTCTATCCCGTCCGCACCGCCCTTCCTACTTGTCTTTCCCTCCCACCGGCTAATGAGGACAATTTTGAGATCAAACCCCACTTCATCAACATGCTGCCTAAGTTTCATGGTTTGGAATCCGAAGATGCATATATCTTTGTCAACAAATTCCAAAACTTTTGCACCATGATGAAAACTACCCAATTAAGTGATGACGCTATAAGGCTAAGGGTCATTCCTTTCACCTTATGTGACCTAGCCGAGAAGTGGCTATACAGCACCGCATCACACTCAATTAGAAATTGGAACGAGTTTGTGAAAGCTTTTCTTAAAAAGTTCTATCCTCATCACAAAACTGCTAAAATCCGTAATGAGATTATACAATTTTCACAGCTTCCTGCCGAACCATTTTGGAAATGTTTTGAAAGATTCAAAGACCTTCTCGTTCAATGCCCTCACCATGGAATCGAAAGATGGCAACTTTGCCAAACATTATATGAGGGATTGAACCCGGCAACGAAGCAGTTGCTAGAAACCATTAGTCAAGGTCACTTTCTGTCCAAGTCTAGTAAGGAAGCGTGGCAGTTTCTTGAGGATCTTAGTGAGCAAACAATTCAATGGGAGAGCACCAAGACCACATCATCTTCTTCTATTGGTCAACCTAGGGCAGGCATACATCAAGTAGAGATGTCAATTGCTATGAAGGCCGAGATGGCCGCTCTTACGAAAAAGCTAGAAGCGCTTGAGACCAAAATCTCAGCACCCTCTCCTGCCCCTGTTTTGCCCCCACGAACTGTTTGTGCTTATTGTTCGGATCCATCACATCTCACCGAAGAGTGTCCTTACACTGCTTCTACTCAAGGACAAGATCAAGTCAATGCTGCCTTTCAGCAACGACAAAGAAATGATCCATACTCTTCGACATACAATCCGGGTTGGAAGAGCCACCCTAATTTCGCTTGGAACCACACTCAACAATCCCAAGGAAACAACAATTTTCAAAGGGCTCCTCCTCCACAACAACAAGCACCTCCACAAACTCAATTTCAGCAGCCTCTCCAACAGCAACCTTACCCTAATCAGATGAACAATTTTGTACCCAACAATTTTGTTCCCCCTCAAAATGCTGTTAGCTCGCTCGAAAGAAGTCTAGAAGCATTCCTAAAGCAATCTGCACAGTCCACAGCTAGGATAGAGACTTCTGTTCAATCTTTGGTGCAAAACAGTGCCTCACACGATCAAAGCATCAAAGCTATTGAGGCACAAATTGCACAACTCAACGCAGCATTGAAAGAGCGAGAGAAAGGAAAGCTTCCGTCTCAACCACTCCCAAATCCCGGTCACGCACATGTTGCACATGAACAGCAGAATTATAACGTGAATGCTGTGACTACGTTGAGATCCGGAAGAGTGCTGCAAAACAATGTGGGTATTCACCATGACACCTCTGCCGGTGGTTCTTCATCTTCTTCTTCTTCTTCGTTAGAGCCTATTCTCCATCCTTCACATGGCTCTACTTCTTCTAGCTCGAACGGACCCTCTTCTCACAACACGAACACATCTACACGGGGTTCCGTTCCAACTCAACAATCTGATCCGCAAAAATTGGACTCAACTACTTTTCAAAATGTTCCTTTTTCAAATCGGTTGAGATCCAATAAACCAACTCCACAGATGGAGAAGATTGTAGAGTTGTTCAAGCAGGTTAGCATAAATATCCCTCTTTTGGATGCAATCCAACAAGTTCCTTCATATGCAAAAATCCTAAAGGACTTATGCACCAAAAAGAGGAAGTCACAAGTACCAAAGAAAGTTTTCGTGGCTAGTGCTGTTAGTGATGCTCTTGTCAATTCTTTACCCCCAAAGCACAAGGACCCCGGTTGTCCTACTATTTCGATCACAATTGGGAACAAGACCATCAATAGAGCACTATTAGATCTTGGTGCTAGTGTCAATTTGCTACCCTATTCGGTGTACGAACAATTAGGCGTTGGAGAGCTCAAGCCTACTCATTGCACTCTCCAATTGGCCGACCGATCAATCACCCACCCTAGGGGAGAGTTGGAGGATGTGTTAATTAGAGTAGGGGATTTCATTTTCCCCGTGGACTTTATTGTTATGGATACACAGCCTGTCGCTAACCCCCGTAATCAAATTCCGGTGATACTTGGTCGACCATTCTTCGCGACTTCTAACGCGGTAATCAACTGTCGTAACGGTTCAATGAATTTATCTTTTGGCAAGATGACAGTTGAACTCAACATTTTCAAGTTAGGAAGTCAGCCTTGCGAGCCTAATTCTAGCGTACTTGATGTGTGCTCGATCGATGAGATCGCGGAGGAGGACTGTGAGTTCGAAAATTTCATATTTGATCACAGTAATAATGGCGCCACTAGTGCGTTCCTCCTAGAATCCGACACAGCTTTCACGTCGGATAAAGATTATGAGTGTTTCACCTTTGTTGATGATCTTGAAGACTCTCCACCCGAGTTTGAGTCTTTTGCTTTTGCGGATGAGTTAGTTGAACCATCCGACTCGGTAGCGTACACTCAATTTGAACCTTTGATGGAATCCTTCGAGTTTGAAACAGTTACTCCATTGTTACCATCTATTGTTTCACCACCTAAACTCGAACTAAAGTTTTTGCCGTCGCACCTAAAATATGCTTATCTAGGTGAAAATGAGACCTTACCCGTTATCATCTAGGTCTCTCTAGCTCTTGAGCAAGAGAAGGCTCTTTTAACGGTCTTATACAATAATCGGCAAGCTTTCGACTGGTCTATGGCGGACATCAAGAGGATTAGTCCCCTCATAGTCGAACATCATATACACTTGATGGATGATGCCAAGCCGGCACGGGATCCACAAAGACGCCTCAACCCCATCATGAAAGAGGCGGTCAAGAAGGAGATTGTTAAGTGTCTTGATAGCGGTATCATTTACCCTATCTCGGATAGCCAATGGGTTAGCCCCATTCATGTCGTGCCAAAGAAAACGGGCATCACGGTCATCACCAATGAGGCAAATGAGTTAATTCCCACTCGCACCCAAACTGGGTGGCGAGTTTGCATCGACTACCGGAAACTCAATGACAAGGAAGGACCACTTTCCTTTACCATTCATTGACCAAATGCTAGAACGATTGGCGGGGCATGAATTCTACTGCTTTTTAGATGGCTATTCCGGTTATAATCAAGTCCCCATAGCCAAAGAGGATCAAGACAAGACTACATTTACTTGTCCCTTTGGCACTTTTGCTTATCGTCGCATGCCCTTTGGGTTATGCAATGCACCCGCTACATTTCAGCGGTGTATGATGGGGATCTTTTCGGACATGGTGGAGAAGTTTTTGGAAATCTTTATGGATGATTTCTCCATTTTTGGTGACTCCTTCGATGAGTGTTTATGACATCTTGACGCAGTTCTCACCCGCTGTAGGGAAAAGAACCTGACTTTGAATTGGGAGAAGTGCCACTTTATGGTACGAGAAGGCATTGTCTTAGGACATATCATCTCGCAAAACGGCATAGAGGTTGATAGAGCTAAAATCGAAGTCATTTCTAATCTTCCTCCTCCTAAATGCGTCAAAGATATCCGAGCTTTCCTTGGCCATGCCGGTTTCTATAGACGGTTCATCAAGGACTTTAGCAAGATTGCTAGACCCTTGACTCTCTTGTTGGCCAAAGACACTACTTTTGTTTTCGACTCAACTTGCATGAAAGCGTTCGAGTGTTTGAAACACTCACTCATTTCTGCGCCCATCCTTTCATCTCCAGACTGGACGCACCCTTTTGAAATTATGTGCGACGCATCAGATTTTGCAATTGGTGCTGTTCTCGGACAGCACATTAACAAGATGCCGCATGTAATTTACTACGCTAGCCGAACATTAAATGAGGCCCAATTAAACTACACAACAACAGAAAAAGAGTTTTTAGCGGTTGTGTTTGCACTTGAAAAATTTCGGCCTTATTTAATCGGCTCTCCAGTTATAGTGTACACGGATCACTCAGCTCTTCGCCACCTTTTTGCGAAGAAGGATGCTAAGTCTAGGCTCATACGTTGGATCCTCATGCTACAAGAATTTGACCTTATCATACGGGACAAAAAGGGATGTGAAAACGTAGTGGCCGATCACCTTTCACGACTTCCTTCGTCGCCTACACTTGAACTGCCTATCACTGATGCTTTCCCCGATGAGCAACTCTTGACTGTTTCTTGCGAACCATGGTTCGCCGATATTGTAAACTACTTAGCCACCGGCTTGATACCTAAAGATTGGTCGAAACAAGATAAACTTCGATTTTTGTCCCAAGTAAAGCATTTTTACTCGGATGAACCTTATCTTTTTAAATATTGTCGCGACCAAATCATTCGTCGGTGTGTGCCAGAAAATGAGGTCAAGAGTGTGCTGTCTTTTTGCCACGATCAAGCATGTGGCGGGCACTTTGGCCCAAAGAAGACAGCCGAGAAAGTTTTGCAGTGTGGTTTCTATTGGCCACGACTCTTCAAAGATGCTTTCGAATACTGCAAAACTTGCTCCCGGTGCCAACACTTGGGCCGGATATCGCGGAGAAACGAAATGCCGCTCCAACCTATTTTGGTTTTCGACATCTTTAATGTTTGGGGTATAGACTTCATGGGACCATTTCCCAACTCTTTTGGAAATGTGTATATTCTTTTGGCTGTCGACTATGTTTCAAAATGGGTCGAGGCGATGCCTAGTCGAACGAATGATAACAAGGTTGTCGTTCGATTTCTTAAAGATCACATCTTTTCTCGATTTGGGCACCCTCGCGCGATAATAAGTGATAATGGTTCTCACTTTTGTAATAGGACTTTTGAGTCCTTAATGCGCAAATACTCTATCACCCATAAGCTGTCAACACCATACCATCCCCAAACATGTGGGCAAGCCGAGGTCTCGAATCGACAAATTAAGCAAATCTTGGAGAAAACGGTTTCTAAAAACCGTAAAGATTGGTCACTAAAATTAATCGATGCACTATAGGCTTTCCGTACTGCATACAAGACCGATCTTGGCATGTCTCCATACCGGCTTGTTTACGGGAAGGCCTGCCACCTTCCAGTAGAAATTGAGCATAAGGCATTTTGGGCCATTAAAGAGCTGAATCTATCCTTAGGAGATGCGGGCAGCAACCGAAAGCTGCAGTTAAATGAACTAGAAGAGCTGCGGGATGAGGCATATGATAATGCCGTGATTGCTAAAAACCGAGTTAAGGTATTTCATGATAAAAACCTTTTGCACAAGACATTTAAACCAGGTCAACAGGTTTTATTATATGATACTCGGTTACATTTTCATCCCGGCAAGCTCCGTTCTAGGTGGAGGGGACCTTTTGTAGTCCGCACCGTTTATCCGCACGGTGCAGTTGATCTGGAAAACCCGGAGGACGGTACGCTTTTCAAAGTAAATGGGCATCGTTTGAAACCGTTCCTCACAGCGGACCCTTCGGAGGAGCTCCTGTTCTTGCAGGAGCCGATCTACACTGAGTAATATTCCTCCACTTTCACCCCCAGATTTCTTTTCTTCCAAAACATTATTTCAAATAAGTTTGGGGGTGTGTATATAATATGTAAATATAATAATAAGCAGGAACTCGCCGATATTATCAACCCAATTGGTGCAGCATGACAGTGAGGACACTGTCCATTCTAAGTTTGGGGGTATGTTCGGTAAGTTTTCCTTTTGCATTCATATGTATATTTTTGCATTGCATCTTTATATAAAAAATCATGAAAATTTGAAAATTTGAAAAATAAAAAATTTTAGAAAACAGAAAAACCCATAAAAATTGAAAAAATTCAAAAATTATAAAAATTAATGTATTCAATTCTGGTTAATTGACTTGAGTTTGATAAATAGGTTAACTGGCTAGGAAAAACTAAATCTTAGACTTAGCAAATTAAAAACCCTAAAAATAACCTTTCTTAGAGTTTAACGGTAGAAAGTATTTGTCTTTGTAGATTATTTAGAAATAGGCAGATTTTGGGTTCAGTTCTTGGGCTAAGTCGAAACGAAGGAAAAGTATTAAAACTTTTATTAGAGTATAAGTTTGAAAAATAGTTCCTTGCTTAAGTCTAGATTCTGAAAACGTATACCCTACAATATGCACAATCACGCACCTTGAAACTTGGAATAGTAGAAGAGACCTTGAAATACTCTTGTCTAAAGTCCTTAGCACAAAAAAAAAAAGAAAAAAAAAGTGAATAAAGAAAAAAATGGACACTGGTTTTTGTGATTACTTAAGGCTGTAAAAATAAAAAATATTTAGCGAGGGTGCTTCATCACCTAGTGCCTTAGACCAACTGGTTTGGGAGTCACTGCTAAAAGCCTTGGGTATTGCAAAGCTAGGAAGTACGCTTTAAAGTGCTAACGCATCTTGTAATCGGTTGTTGGTACCTCAAGAAGTATTAACAGTCGCATGAAGGATGTGAAAGCGAAAGATCACCAGTTAATAAGTGCTTTTGACAATGGACGAGAGTGCGATTGCTTGATTTGAATTTCCAAGTGTAGGGGTGATATTTACACACACGTGGGGATATGTGATTAGAGTTTAGAGGAGAGAAAGGAGTGAAGAATAAAACTTGTATCTTTAATAGAGTTAGAAATTCCTAAGTAGAGATGGAACCCTAGAAGGAAAACTTAAGAAATGCCGAAAGCTAGGTAATTCTATAGAACATATATAATCTTAAGTTAAATAATGAGAAAGTGTGAAGAATATGGGTGGATCATTTGCGGGTTGACGATAATAGAATTCCTTGTTAGAGAACCTAATTAGAAAACAAAAGTCGAAAAGCCAAATTGATAGGATTTTGTGGGTGTAATCCGCTGAAAACCCTCAGGAGACAACACTCCTCCTACTAGGGACACCAAGAGGTTTAACGGCTTGTTGCACGAGCTCAGTGCAATCGCGTTTCCCTGCGAAAGTGTGGCTATGTTAGATTTTTATCAAGAATAAATAAAATAATAAGTTTGCTCGAGGGCGAGCAAAAGATAAGTTTGGGGGTATTTGTTCATAAAATAATATTGCATTTTGTATTCCCCATTCTTATGCATTTTACAATGAAAACAGGTGCTTTTGACCCATGTCTGCTACATGTTACAGGTTACAGGTTGTTGGAGCAAAAACAGTGAAAAACACAAAAGACGACACAAAAGAAGGACTTTCGACCAACAAATAGGAAGATCTTAGTAAAGCTCAGCAGAAGAACGGTTCACCATCAACAAGGCAACGCAAGATCCAAATTTGCGAGAAAAACGGTTAAAAAATCCCTTGCAAAGTGTTCACTGAAGATCTGGAATTAATACAGAAGCCAAATTGATAAAAGTAATAAAGAACCAGGAAGCCCAAAAGATACCAAGGAAGCTCAGAAAAAATGATGGGCTGAACTCACCATTGGGCCGCGGCCCAAGCGCGCCCATACCGCGGATCCGCGGCCGTTTGAAGCCCTAATGCGCATAAAATTTTGCCAAAATTCTGTGGCGGCTATGGAAAGATTTCCTGGGGGTATATTTGTAAGTTTAGACATGCGGTACCATTGTAAACCTAGGGATTCTATGTCCTATAAATAGAACCCAAAGCCTTGTATTTTCTCATGCCTCTTCTCATGAATAAAATTATGTTTTCTTGAAATTAGAGTGCATCAACAGTAAGTAGGTTATTTTCCTTGCAATAGTTGTAGTTTTTTATATCTGCCCTAGGTAATTTATTTTTCTCGCCTTAGTTTAATTTATTTTAGCTTTTATTAATTTGCAATGATGTTTTCTCTCTTTAATAAACTCATGTCTTCTTTCATCCCCTCAATGAGCGAGTAGTTTCCTCGCTTGTTAGGGTTAGGAATAGGGAAGGATTTGAGAGACGAAGATCTCTCATCTCTTTTCGTTGCTAAACTTTTATGAACATTAGAACTCCATGCATACCTTTTTATTCCGCTCCCTACGGCACTTTTACCCTCGAGGTAACGGTGAATTCCGTAGTCTAAAGGCCCGGATTTTAAGGTTTTCCATGGAGGTTAGGGTAAAGATTAATAAAGGAAGGACAAGGATCTAGAGGAAGAATCAATCATCCCAATCATCCTAATCCCCTTTATAAATATTTACCATAACACTAATATGATATCTTTAATTAATGGCAATGGAAAGAGATGAAGATTTTTGTTTACCAAATTTTCCCTAAACCTAATCCTAGCAAGTTTCTAATCCTAGTATCATACAACTTCAATTTTTAGATTTAATAATCAATCCGAACACCCTTCGGAATTAACTCGTTAGCGCGATTAGAAAATTCACAACATCCCTGTGGACCGACCCGTACTCACCGGCTAGCTGCAAAGCGACGCCGTTCTTGATTGCGGTTACAAATATTTTTGATCTATCTTTTAGAAAGCGCAAGCACGCTAAATCTCTACAATCAACTCCCGCGGTTCCCAAATCCAGAAATCATCATGCGAAATCCATGTAAGTGCACGGCGGCGCCCCGGCCGTCAATCCGACGCCGGAATGCGGAAGCGGTGAAAAACTTAAATTTTTGCGGACTTAGCAAACCGGCACCACCGCACACTAAACACCCGGATCGAACCATTAACTAGTCTAAGCTACTAACAAGATGGGTTAGAGATATACCGACGATCCAAGTCCTCCGGTCTTCTCGCCATCGTCCGGATCTCCTGCGGAAAAGTCCCGTCTCCTCCTCGTCGCTGGAAGTGCACCACATCGCCTTCTTCGTTTACGGGCTCCCACCTCAATGCCGAGGCAACTCGGGCACGAAGCCGGCTACTCGACGTGCCCAAGGTTCGTTGTAGAATATGTAGTAGAACTTGTGTCTCCTTATGGGGTAGTGGAGATGCCATTTGGTGGAGGAAAAGAGAGCTTGGAGAGAGGTGGGGAAAATGTAGCATACCAAAATGAGAGTAACATTTTCCACCACCAAAATGAGAAAATGAATCCCATTCCCATAGGAATGGCCGGCCCCCCCTTCCCATCATATATTATTGGAGAGAGAGAGAACAAGGTCAAGGGGGTGGGTGGAACAATCATGCAAGAGGGCATCATGAAAGGATATGATCACAAGCAAAAACCACACACAACCACAACCATCATGAGAAGGAGAAGTCAAGCAAGTCAATGGAATGGTGCACATCATGAAAGCCATCATGATGCAAGGAAATATGCAAAGAACCCCCTTCCACAAATGCCTATTTGCAACAATGCAAATAAGCCCTCCTCCACCAATCTTCGGCCAATGAACGGAACAATGGAAATTGGCCGAAACGAAAAGCAAACTGGCAACTCCAGAAAACTGGTCCCGTAATAAATTACGGGAAAACCCCGATACTGTGCATACACACCCGCATCTGTATTTCGACCGAAATACAAATGCAATGAGACAAAATCTACACTGTACTATACTAGGATCCGGCTTATACCAAAACCGGCTAGTAATATCTGTTCGATCCTGATCCGTGCAATACCGCACGTATCTGATCGAACCCTGCCATATAACCATACGGCCTATAGTACAAACTGTCCGATCCTGATCCGTGCAATACCGCACGTATCTGATCGGACCTTGCCATATCTCCATACGGCCTCTACAACCTTTCGCCCGAAAGCTGAGTAACTGAAATGTGGGGGACTCTAAAGACTCGTCAACACCTTGGTTGTGGATTTAACCACTAGCACGTCAGAGGTATAAGCCAATACGTGACGGGCTACCAGGTACTGACCAAATGGGACGTCGATGAGGAAGCTCACCCCGACACCCAACTGAGCCTGTCAGTGACAATATCCGTGCAGTCCGGTCCGTTCGTCTATGAGTATCGCATGGCGGGCCTAGGGGGTTGGTAAAAGTCAGACCCCCAAAAGCGGTACAAGTCGTGTCGGAGTGTAGCCCAGAACACCCTGAGATACTACTGGAATACCTACCAGTAAATCTCCTTGCCTTGGCCAAGGACTTTGTGTAATGGCTCTCCTAGACACAGCACGATCTCACCCCCAATACCGGGAGAGACGAACCCCTGAAGATACGCTCACTGCCTCCATGTGGCTCGGGACTGTACCCAACTAAAACCTGTTTGCACGACTCCTTTGAGCCGTGGTAGGGTAGTAATCAAAGTACAGTGGGAACTCACACGAGACAAATGACGATCCCCAGGTCGATGAACTAACCTGCACACATGTCACCAGGGAACTGCCATCTGACGTCTGGTATATGACCAACTAGCATGTTCCCGGCGAGTCCTGTCCGGTGTACTCATAACCCAATGAGCACCTGTATACATCTTAGGTGATCCAACTGACACCAGTGGCTTGTGAGACCGGCCACCGCCCCTCGTCGGGGTCTCGACTGTATACACTAGTCTACTAATGGAGTATCGATGCCCAGTCTCGAAACTCCCACGACTAGGGACCTTTTAAGGATAAGCTTATAGACCCCCAGCTCCCACTTATATGATCGCCCTCATACTGCTGGTGGTCAAGCAAGAATCCTAGGGGCTCTATCAACGTGTAATAGCGACGTGTCATGTCACCTAAAGCAGTACACGATGATAAAGGTAAACCAGATAGCATACTATCATCTCGAGTAAGACTGTCCTACCGGGATAGGTCCTCCTTCAATCATTGCAATCACGTACCTGTGATCCAATAATTGACTCTGAGGGCACTATCTCCAACAATCTCCCACTTGCACTCAAGGCTAATTATTGCGATGTCGCATACTCACAGCCCGTGTGATACCGAACATCCAACTCCTCTACTAGTCAGTCTCACAAAGCTCGTTTGCGAAACTATTGCGTTCGAGGAATAGCCTCAGTGAGTGGATCCGCCTGTGGTGTCTCTTTCTATGTCTCTCTATATCTCAAGTTCGCGGAGAAAGCCATCTCCCGAAATGAGCAATACCTGTCTTAGAATGTCTGGATGTCTGATGGGACCTAGCTCATAAAAGAACTCCAAATCCAAACTTCTTAGACTGTATCGTCAACTGAACTTAATCAGTATCCTGCGCGCCATGCCTCCCTCAGTATTGCCTTGGACCACCTGTCCAAAATACTGCCCCTCATCAGAAGGAAAACTATAACTCTGACAACCTCCTTGTCGTCCATGTCACCTTGGAAGCCTGGAATGATAACTGTCTCCTGAATGAGGCTGTCGTTATCATCTCCCTAGAACATCCACTTATGTTCTAAAAACTGCTTCCGACTGTTTCTCCAGGATTGGATTAATGTCAACTTATTGCATCTAGTGCAAGAACAACATCTGGTGTGGTACTTGACATCTCATGATTGACTCAATTGCCTAAGCAAGTGATCTGCCAATCATGCACATCCCTCTCCCCTTTAGTCTGTAAGACACCTTTGGAGAGGGTGACTCCATTACTTGCAGGTACACTACCGTGCCAGGAGTCGTCCATCCTAAATACTCTTAGAATGCTGTCAAGTACCCTGATTGGGAAACCACCCAAATCTAGATCTAAAACCATAGATCTAGTAACCAGTATGTCTGATATAAAATCCATTTCCTTTGTGGAGAAACAACTGTGTGACGACCAAAGTATAACCGATCGTAGTGTAGGAGTTTCTTTTCCTACTCTGTGTATATCATCCAAATACCAGGATATCACACCCTACTACCTTCTCAACAGATCCATCCCCTATTCTGATGAAGTCAAACCCATGACTGTCACGTCAGAAATAGATGATCTATCTCCGCTATATCTGCTCTAGTCTATAAATAGACATAAGCTACCTGTCCACCAATGCTTCCGCTGCTCCCACTGACTACAACAACCCTCTGGCAGAGTCATATAGACGTACACTTCTAAAACTGGTTTAGAACGACGCTATACTCATCCTCCTGCCGGGTCTCGCACCCTGGAACAACAGCAATGGTAATTGTGGGTAAACAAGAACTTCCCTGTCACCGTCCTTGAGGCTACCGTAGTACCTCTCGGGTGCCTGAAGTTACCCACCTTATCTGCGGAGTGGCCAATGGAATGTCAATCCAGATTGAATCTTTAGGTTCCTTATCAAATCTTCAGTAATCGTTTGTGGTTCTGGAATCACTTCCAGTTCTACCATACTCCCACTACTGTTTTCTGAAAAAATCCATTTTTATTAAAACTGTGGCGAGTCTAGAACAATATCGCTATTGTTCATCCAGATGGTAGAAAGTCAACCCTCGTCATAGCCTGGGTCAACCCACAAACAGCCATTACAGAAACGTGCCTTGAGTTGTCCAGTGTCTGGTTTTAATCATAAACCGGACAACTCCCCGTACCTTAACAATGTTAAGATATGAACTGTTCTATATCCCATGTAGGAACAGAGGCACTGATTTAATTGAACCAGATTCAAATCATGCAGCTGTCTCCAGCGCATGTCAACTAAATGGAAGGAGGCCGATCAGCGTTACTCAACTTAGGAATACTTCCAATTATGAGTAACCTGAAAGAGAAGCAAGATCTCTTTATCATTACTATCAACTGAATACCATACACAAGTATCTACATCTTCGATCTCTTTGAAGAATCCCGATACTTGCTATACCTGGTTCTCTACTCTATTCAAATACCAATGACTTCTCCAAATTCGGACCCTGTGTTTCCACGAAACACTTGTCTGAAAAAACCAGAGAAGTCATAAGTAAACTGAATGTAGTATGAGGACCAACCCCTCTGTCCTGATGGACCCTGGACAACATACAATCCTTTGTATAAGTCCCTTGAGTCTGATAACTCATTCACTGTGTGTCGTAGGTTGAAAACTGTACTTATGGTTAAGAAGAATTACACCGCTGTTTAATGCTCCTTACCTAACCATCCACTGATATAGGTAAATGTCGTAGACATAATTTCAGAAAGGTATATCTCACTCTATGAAAATAGACGTACAGATATATCAATTTGAAATTGGTGCATAACAGCGGATATTCAAAACCAAATATTTGCCGACCGGCAAACAGCCCAGGTGATTTCCTCAAATATCACCGATTACAACGAATCCCGATATAATGAGGATAATCACCCAATTCCCAATAACTTACTCCCACTCATCATCTGTAAAACCATACAGATGTGAGAATCGTACCTGGTAAATACATACCCTGGAGTAAGTATCTAATCGGGAAATCAGTTTTCCTTTAACATTACACAGTGAAACTGAAACATTGAAATGTTCCGATGGGGTATTCTGGTATTCGTAGTAATGCCTCTTCCAGATTCACGACTGTAACCGTATAGTTCTTTGCCACCTCTCCAAATCCCTTCATATGTCTTTAGTCTTTACCTTCTGCACACCCTTTTAGGCCAAATGGTTTTCTTCCTTCCCTACCGTTCGGCACCAGCCTATGGTTTGGAAGAAGACTATCCAATAAGCATAATGGTTGTACTGTCCCAATCCTAGGAACACTTGCAATGAGAGAGGGTGAAGATAAAAGACACCTGAATAAATCTTATTCCTATTTCTCCTAGACCAGAATCCATCCCCGAACTGGAACGAGTTCCTTTCGAGTTCGTATATAACCATACGATGGATTATCCAATAAAATGGGATCTTCGTAGTGATACGGAGTGTCCTGGAGAAATACAAAGGTGATGTGGGAGTGGTAACGAAATATTTGGTTTGGTCGTGAATATCTGTTGCAATTTACTTTGCCCTCCTACTAATCCCTTGCTTTGTCTGAACTTAATACCTTCTGCACACCATCGTTATGCTAATTGGTTTTCTTCATTCCCTACCGGTCGGCACCAGCCTAAGGTTTGGAAGAAGACAATCCAATTTGCGTAATAGGTGTACTACCCCTAAACCAAGGAGTACTCGTAACCTGAGAGAGGGTAAAAGGAAAAGACAACTGAATAATCCTATCCGTTTTCTCCAGAACCGGAAACCATCCTCGAATAAATTCTTTCGAGTTCGTATCTAACCATACGATGGTTTTGTCCAATGGAAGTGGACGTTCGTAGCAATACGGGGTGTCCTGGAGAAAAGGGTAAAAGTAGGAGTGGCAATGAGGTCTGCAACTCTGACAATCCAAAAGCCAGTGTTTAAGAAGGTTCGGTCAACTTGGTCACTGAGTCAAAGTCTTAGGGTCGGGTCAATGGTCGCTGCCAAAGAGAGAGAGAAAAGAAACACTCAGCGTGCACTCTAACCTAGATCAGAATGGTGACAATTTATCTAATCTGGAATCCTCCCACTGTACCTCAAATTCTCCTCCAAACCTGAAAGAAGAATTAGTCGGGGTTACCCGAGGAGTAAACTAACTCATCAGTGGGAATCGGGATCCAACTATCATCGCATGATAACGTGACGGAATCCGCTCACGCCATCACACTCCAGAAGGTATGCGCATATCTGGCAAGTTTCAGTTCTTTTGAAACTCCCGATGTGATTTTTTACCTCATGCTCTTATGACCTTGACTAAGGCCAACAAATCATAAGTCACATGTCAAGTTCTACCCGTCATTATCCAGGTTAATTTGAATCCACCCGTACAAGCCCTTGACTAGGGCCAACAAGGCTATACGACTGTCCCAAACCAACGCATCTATCTATGCAGCATATGAATACCCAATAGCTACCAAACACTGTGCCTTGACTAAGGCCAACAAACACAGCTTGAATACTATTGACTACCCATATGAAACGACGGAGGGCTATGAATGGTTTCTGGCGAAAACCTTTAACGTAATGAACTTGATATCGTCGAAGGAACGGATAGCTTTTTGAAAATATAGTGACGAAAACCGTTGCTAAAGAGGTCACTCCCGGTGAAGGGATCTCGGCTCTTTCCCCGTAGAATGGGGTGCAGGATATTTCAACTGAATACCACGGTGCAAAGCAAAAGTAATCGGCTATAGTGAAGTCATTGCCCTGACGCAAACTTTTGTCCAAGGGGTCACTCCCGGTGAAGGGATCTCGGCCCTTGCCTCGTCGACTGAGGAGCAGGATATTCTAATGAATACCACGATGCAAAACAAAAGTAAACGTCCTTGCAATAACAGCTTTTTGAAAAAGTGTTCCAACAACATCAGATTAGGTTTGTTTTTAACTTTGCATTGATCCGAATCAATGCAGTCCCATCAATTGATCACACCAAAAAGAACGAAAATATACTGATGTACGTATATGCCATCCGCATTCGCCACTGGGTCCCGTCATTACCCGTTAGGTTAGCTAACTAACGACAGAGCGGGGACTGGACTAGTGCGGATGCAAAACATATACAACATCTACTAATATATATACCAATATATTATATTTCGCTCAAGGCGTGAATAAAATGCAACATCACAGAGAATGAACAGCATCACAGAAACAATACAGATATCTGGGATCCCCGGGTTTCACAGAGCCGCTGAAACCCGACGTTCCCCTGGTCGTGTGGATAGCCTGTGCAATGAAATCCTAGACCCCTACGGGCGCGGCAAGTTACCCGCCAAAACCTGAAGCGAGGCAGCCCCCTTCAGCAACGTGAATGGACCACCCAGCACTTCACGGAATCCGGTAACTTGGGCACCCCTCCTGGGTCAACCTGTACCCCCTACGAGTGCGACGAATAGCCCGCCAATCCTAGAGTGAAGCCCCCTCCGTCTCAATGCCATGAGATGCGGGCTTGTTGCCCTCCAGAACCCGGCTATCCGTGCACCCCTCCGCGGGGCAACCTAGTACAGAAAGTAAAATATACATACAACGGGTACATCGACCGCAACCAGGTCGTGCCCCAAAAGAATAATACAAACAGGCAGTGACGGCAGTCCACATGTCGGACGCTCGCCCCGCAATATCAAATGTACATAATACAACAGCACAGTACTAGCATTGCATCCAGGCTATCCCCCACGACCGATCCGCAACATCACAGCAAATACATAGAACATCAACGTGAAAGTCACGTTCGCAAATCCGTCTAACCGGGCTATAGCAGTTAGACCGGATTTACCGATCGAGTGACATTCACGGTCGCAGATATAATGTAAATACTGTGAAAAATGTGTTTAAAATATCCGATTGATCAAACTTTAACAAGTGGGCCCACAAAGAATACTGTAGCAGTCACAGAAATAATTGGCCCAATTTTAATATTCCAAAACCCATACTTTAAGCCCAGAAAACTACTGAAGAAATTTGATGCAGGGATCAGAACAGTAAGCGGCGGAAGAGCGGCGCTTAAGGAAGGTCAGGCCGCGCTTCCGCGCTTGTACTGTTGACTGACACTCTCGAATTTTCTCAGTAGCCTTGAAATCTCCAGTACATTAATATTTTACAACCTGAAAAAATTTTCGAGACCAAAAATTTTCAACAGAAAACTGATGCGACAAAATACGGGTTTTTGGACTTTTTGATCGATCGGAAATGCAAACACATTACACAAAGTTAGACTAAGTTAATGGCGAGTCTCTGATACCACTGTAAGTGCACGGCGGCGCCCCGGCCGTCAATCCGACGCCGGAATGCGGAAGCGGTGAAAAACTTAAATTTTTGCGGACTTAGCAAACCGGCACCACCGCACACTAAACACCCGGATCGAACCATTAACTAGTCTAAGCTACTAACAAGATGGGTTAGAGATATACCGACGATCCAAGTCCTCCGGTCTTCTCGCCATCGTCCGGATCTCCTGCGGAAAAGTCCCGTCTCCTCCTCGTCGCTGGAAGTGCACCACATCGCCTTCTTCGTTTACGGGCTCCCACCTCAATGCCGAGGCAACTCGGGCACGAAGCCGGCTACTCGACGTGCCCAAGGTTCGTTGTAGAATATGTAGTAGAACTTGTGTCTCCTTATGGGGTAGTGGAGATGCCATTTGGTGGAGGAAAAGAGAGCTTGGAGAGAGGTGGGGAAAATGTAGCATACCAAAATGAGAGTAACATTTTCCACCACCAAAATGAGAAAATGAATCCCATTCCCATAGAATGGCCGGCCCCTCCTTCCCATCATATGTGATTGGAGAGAGAGAGAACAAGGTCAAGGGGGTGGGTGGAACAATCATGCAAGAGGGCATCATGAAAGGATATGATCACAAGCAAAAACCACACACAACCACAACCATCATGAGAAGGAGAAGTCAAGCAAGTCAATGGAATGGTGCACATCATGAAAGCCATCATGATGCAAGGAAATATGCAAAGAACCCCCTTCCACAAATGCCTATTTGCAACAATGCAAATAAGCCCTCCTCCACCAATCTTCGGCCAATGAACGGAACAATGGAAATTGGCCGAAACGAAAAGCAAACTGGAAACTCCAGAAAACTGGTCCCGTAATAAATTACGGGAAAACCCCGATACTGCGCATACACACCCGCATCTGTATTTCGACCGAAATACAAATGCAATGAGACAAAATCTACACTGTACTATACTAGGATCCGGCTTATACCAAAACCGGCTAGTAATATCTGTTCGATCCTGATCCGTGCAATACCGCACGTATCTGATCGAACCCTGCCATATAACCATACGGCCTATAGTACAAACTGTCCGATCCTGATCCGTGCAATACCGCACGTATCTGATCGGACCTTGCCATATCTCCATACGGCCTCTACAACCTTTCGCCCGAAAGCTGAGTAACTGAAATGTGGGGGACTCTAAAGACTCGTCAACACCTTGGTTGTGGATTTAACCACTAGCACGTCAGAGGTATAAGCCAATACGTGACGGGCTACCAGGTACTGACCAAATGGGACGTCGATGAGGAAGCTCACCCCGACACCCAACTGAGCCTGTCAGTGACAATATCCGTGCAGTCCGGTTCGTTCGTCTATGAGTATCGCATGGCGGGCCTAGGGGGTTGGTAAAAGTCAGACCCCCAAAAGCGGTACAAGTCGTGTCGGAGTGTAGCCCAGAACACCCTGAGATACTACTGGAATACCTACCAGTAAATCTCCTTGCCTTGGCCAAGGACTTTGTGTAATGGCTCTCCTAGACACAGCACGATCTCACCCCCAATACCGGGAGAGACGAACCCCTGAAGATACGCTCACTGCCTCCATGTGGCTCGGGACTGTACCCAACTAAAACCTGTTTGCACGACTCCTTTGAGCCGTGGTAGGGTAGTAATCAAAGTACAGTGGGAACTCACACGAGACAAATGACGATCCCCAGGTCGATGAACTAACCTGCACACATGTCACCAGGGAACTGCCATCTGACGTCTGGTATATGACCAACTAGCATGTTCCCGGCGAGTCCTGTCCGGTGTACTCATAACCCAATGAGCACCTGTATACATCTTAGGTGATCCAACTGACACCAGTGGCTTGTGAGACCGGCCACCGCCCCTCGTCGGGGTCTCGACTGTATACACTAGTCTACTAATGGAGTATCGATGCCCAGTCTCGAAACTCCCACGACTAGGGACCTTTTAAGGATAAGCTTATAGACCCCCAGCTCCCACTTATATGATCGCCCTCATACTGCTGGTGGTCAAGCAAGAATCCTAGGGGCTCTATCAACGTGTAATAGCGACGTGTCATGTCACCTAAAGCAGTACACGATGATAAAGGTAAACCAGATAGCATACTATCATCTCGAGTAAGACTGTCCTACCGGGATAGGTCCTCCTTCAATCATTGCAATCACGTACCTGTGATCCAATAATTGACTCTGAGGGCACTATCTCCAACAATCCAAATAACAATGCGCAAATCCAGGAATAAATATATGCGATATATCTGAAATGCGAGCATATAAATGAGAATATGTAGCTGAAACCAGATGTATGCGAAACCAATAAGGTACAGCTAAGTAGCATCAGTAAAGGTAATATGTAACTGCAACCGAATATGTATGTAACATACAGGTGTAGTAATGTATAGGTATCTACCTATAAGAACTGATGTCGTATACCCCCTAGGTATATGTAAAATATGAGCAAGGTGTACCTGTAGATGTATCGTAAAGGGTATATGTACCTATCACTAATGGTACGATACTCTATAGGTATACAGGTATGGTAAATGTCATATGTGATAAGCAGTATAAATCTATGTCAGAAGGTCCCTAACCAAGCAATACAATATCTATAATGGTTTGTGTGTGACATGGCAATTATTGACGGTGTGTGTGTAGCATACAATCCGTGCTCGTGCAACATGAACCGTCAATAAAGTGTGCAGTGTCCTAGGCTGCTAGTCACAGTACAACTATATCAAGGAAATAAGGTAAAGGCGCAATTCTAAAAGTGACGTAGAATATGCGACAAGTATTTGAATCCTAGCCCAGACGCTTAACGCCATGCGGGCGATTCTCCTGTAGATGCTAAATCTACTCACCTACGCTCCACGCTAGGTGAATCCTACCACCTGTCTCCCTCCGTAGCAGTGTCAGTAGTCCCCGCCTGCAAACCTGAAAATAAGACATGGAAATCATATATAAGCCAAATATTCCGCAAAACGCGATATCGAACCAAAACGAGAAACTCGCGTCGCGAACTAAACGCGCGTGTGCACGATACGCTAAAACGTGTGTATACGCGTTTAAAACCACCGCGACACGCCGCGATACGCTGGATCACAGAACCCACTCACATATCGCGCGTATCACGCAAACACAACGGACATGAAAAACGGTATTTGATCCCAGATTTTTCTGCAGGACAAACCTTACAAAACTATACATGCCAAAGCACCACAAATCATAGAAGACTACAGTAGCCAAAACCCAAGACCCCACCCCCCTTCCTGGCCGCAAATTGCGGCCGTAAGGATTAAAATTGCGGCTAAGTTTGGGAATTAGGGGCTCGTATTTTGGTGGTGTAGTCCTGATCTAATAAGCATGCTCCAGTATTCTTAATTTTATCCTGAAGGGTCCGGGCCAATAGCAGATTACAAAAATGCTAATATATCGCTTAAAAACGCTAATTGCACTAAAAACCCTACGGTATTTTAGGGTAATCCAGGGTTAAACTCAGTTAAGGTGACCCTAACAACACTTAAATAGGTAGGGTTAACCAACAAAATCACCACATAATCAAATTTCCACATACATCACCATAATTAGCACTAAACTCACAATTAAACACAAATCGACACTAAACTACGCACAAGCTAGCAATAAGGGGAATTGGGTCTAAGAGTTATACCCTAAAGACCCTCAAGAAGCAGGTGAAGAAGTGAATTGAGTTGTTGCTGTTGCTAATGCATGAGCTGATGCTAATGTTGTTCTGCTACTGCTGCTCTTTCTTCTGGTGCTGCCTCTGCTGCTGAAACTGCTGTTGCTGCTGCCTGCTCGAGCTGCTGCTGTTGGCGTGGTCTCGAGCTGCTGCTCCTAGCTATTGCTGTTGCTTCTATTGTTGTTGCAGTTGTTGCTGATGTTGTTGCTGCCACTACTGCTTGCTCCTGGGGCTGCTGCTGTTGTTGCTCTGCTGATGATGTTGTGTGTGTGTGTGTATGAGAGTGAGAGAACAAAGAAAATGAGTGTGAGGATGAGAATGAGAGGAATTCAAACACCCCCTTCTTCTCACTCTCTCTCACTTCCTTAAAGAAGCATGGCACAAGCCATGTTGTCCCATGCTCTCTCTCGCCCAAAGTCAACAATCAACCAAAGTAAAACCCTTTTTAAATTCATTTTTCATTTTCTTTTTAAAAGAACAACCATAATACTTAAAACCCAAAACACTAAAACAAAATATAAACTAGATTAAGAAATGGTTAAACCTCAAATTAACACTCTAGTTAACATGCACAAGTGTTTGTGCCTAGAAAAATTCTAATAAAATACTCATTAAATAGGATAAAATATTTGAAACTTAATTTGGTAAACTTTTATTAAAAACTATATATATAAAATATAATTAACCACAAAACACATTCTAAGGTGTTACAAACCATGATACAATGTATGTATGTATGTATGTTTCCATGCACATCATCATGTGCATACATGCAAGCATACAAAAATAGAAAAAGGGTTTAATAAAAGAATTAATGTAAAAGTCATTTGTTAAATCAACACTTGATTTTGCAAACCGGTCATATCACATACAACTCGACCAATAGAAAATGCCCGAGTAATATACGGTATCATATATCCGTATTTAATCGGGTTCCCGCGCATATCTCATATGTATACCACATCTTTTCGCCTGAGCCAGGAAACTTCATTGTGGGACTCTAAGACTCGTCAATACGCCGGCAGTAGGTAATGATCATATCAAATACCTACAAGCCGCAAGCGGTCAGCTAAACGTAACGGCCACCCGGGTATTGATCGATCAGAAGATAACCAGCGAAGCTGTCAAAACTCCCGACGAGCCAACTGGCAACACTTACCGTACAGTCCGGTATCCTCGTAAGATATGTTGCATATCGAGTCTAGGGATGGAATCGTCGACCCCAATAACTCAATAAGTCATGCTAGTGTATGGCTTATAACAAATCGAGAAACTACTGATAACGCTTATCAGTAAATCTCAGAAGCCCTGGCCAGGGACTTCCTGTTATAGCCAATCAAGTATAGCACAACATCAACTCCCAATACCGGGAGAGACGAAACCCCTCCTATCGCTCATCGCCTCCATGTACCTCGGGACTGTACCCAAAGTCCACCTGTTTGCACGACTTAGTAGAGTCGGGGTAGGGTGGATATCAAAGTACAGTGGGAAGACACACAAGACTCTATGACGATCTTGGGTCTACAGACTAACCTGTACCAGTGTCACCTGAGAACTGCTATCTGACGATAGATATAATACCACATAAGAGTTCTCTATGAGTCCATTCAGTGTACCCAGTCTCCACTGAGCACCCGCATACAATCTTTGGTGTCACCTCACCAGATGGAAATGGGATCATCCATCGCCCATCATATGGGACAAGAATAGTATACGCTAGTCAACTCTGGAATATCGATGCCCCGTCTCGATACACCCACGACTAGGAACAGTTCAAGGATATGCTTATAAACTACACATGCCCCACCAGTATGATCTGCATCATAGTCACAGTAGTCAAGCAAATATCCTAAAGGCTTTATCAACATGTGCAAATGAATAAAAGCATGATCAAATCAACATGTCAAGATAAAGTAAACCAGATAGCATACTATCATGTTGAGCGAGAAAGCCATCTCAAAACATATATACATGTTCAAGCATCCACTATACATATAATGGCCTCTAGAGCATACATATATCTAACAATCTCCCACTTGCACTAAGGCCAGTTATTGGCGTATCCCATATCCAGCATCTCAAAAAGTCGCTCATGCTGCGGCTGTGGAAGGGCCTTGGTGAGTGGATCCACTGTGTTATCCTTTGTATATACTCTTCGAATCTCGATCTCCTGGCGATCTACTATCTCCCGGATCAAATTATATTGCCTAATGATGTGTCTGGATTACTGATGGGACCTTGGTTCTTTGGCTAACGCTATAGCTCCATTATTATCACAATACAATGGTATTGGATCAACAATGGTTGGAACTACTCCTAGTTCCGTGATAAACTTCCTCATCCAGACGGCTTCCTTGGCAGCATCATTTGCAGCAATATACTCAGCTTCCATCGTAGAGTCTGCAGTGTTATCCTATTTGGAACTCTTCTAACTAACCGCCCCTCCATTGATGGTAAATACAAACCCTGAGATAAGATTTGCTGTCATCCTTATCACTTTGGAAGCTGGAATCGGTAAAGGCCTCCATCTGGAGATCCCCATTACCTAACACCAAGAACAATTCTTTAGTCCTTCGCAAGTATTTAAGAATGTTCTTCACTGCTATCCAATTTTTCTCCCCCGGGATGGATTGATACCTGCTTACTACAGCTAGTGCATAAGCTACATCAGGGCGAGTACATAATATCGAATACATTATAGATCCTATGGCTGAAGCGTAGCGTATAACGCTCATACGAGCTCTCTCTTCATCAGTCTTCGGACAGAAGTCGTTGGAGAGAGTGATTCCATAACAAGAAGGCAAGGCACTACGCTTGGAATCTATGGTGTCTATGTACTTTGATTGGGACAATTCTAATAACCCCTTGGATTTATCTCTATAGATCCTTATGCCCAAAATGCATGAGGCATCACCCAGGTCCTATAGGGTAACTAGGCACTCGATAAGGGTTAAGAAGGCATCAACCGTGCCCGATTAAAATTTTAGCCGTGCCGAACAACCCTAGAAAAAATCTTTGCTAGATAATTAGGGTTACACAAGCAAGTAAATAACATTTACTACTAAGTGAATACGAAATACAACCTTTGTAGATCGGTCCTTCACTTCTAAAGCTCCTTGTCGTAGTCCCTTCGTTGCGATCATGGTTCTCCCGGGCTCTTGCATGGCTTCACGAGGCGAAAGAAACGTCCTTGCTTGAAGTCTTCGGGGTCGAAGATGATCTACGTCGAGGGAATACCAACTCTAGCTACTACTTCACTAACTAGAGAATTAGTGAAGCAAACACCCCAAACTAAAGTGCTAGTAGAGGATGGAGAAATAGGAAGTGGGTTCACTTTAGAATTTATTTTCTCACAATGTTTCTCACTTTGGATCAAACCCAAGAGAGCTTTTTAGCTCAAGGAAGAAGATGAAGAAAATAAAGAAAGAAAGATAATGATCAAGTGAGTGAGCTAACCATGGGTGAGTGAATATCATATACTAACTCATATAGAGACATAATCATGGCTAAGTGTGATGGTTAGGTTAACAAATATCTAAAGTAAAAACAAACTTAGTGGACTTAGTCAATACATCCACAAGCTTCCACAAGCTTCATGCATTTTTCTAATCTTCCACTAATTTTGTAATTACTTTAAATATTAAACCTAATACAACAAATAGCATGGTGTAAGTCTCATATACCCATGCATGGTGCATCAACAACCATGATACAAAAAGAAAACACATTTTAATATATATCACATATATATTAATGTTGTGCACATGTGAGAAAAATCCTTAAGTGAACAAATGTTAGTTAATGTAAATTAGTATATCATATATACAATTATACACTAAATTATTAAATCAACAGTTGACTTAATAATCTGGTTATATCTCATATAACCTACTAATATCCAATATATCGACTTATCGAATCAACACTTGATTCGATAATCCGGCTATATCACATATAACCGACCGATACAAAAAGTCGCGAGAATAGAATACGGTATCACATACACGCATTATTCTTGGTCCCGCACATATCACATATGCGCTCCTATTTCGTTTTGCCTGAGCCAGTAAAACCTCTATGTAGGACTCTGAAGACTTGTCAATACGCCGGCAATAGGTGATGATCACATCAAGCACCCACAAGCCGTCAGCGGTACTAGCTGGACGTAACGGCTACCCGGGTATTGAGCGATCAGAAGATCAGCAAGCAAGCCCTCTCCAACTCCTGTAAAAGCCTAACGGTAACACTTACCGTACAGTCCGGTCTCCTCGTCTGATATGTCGCATATCATGTCTAGGGGTGGTAAACGTCAGACCCCAATAACCGATAAGTCATGACAATGTAAGGCTCATAATGGGTCGAGAAACTACTGGTAACACTTACTAGTAAATCTCTAAACCAGCCCTGGCCAGGGACTTCCCTGTTATGGACAATCGAGCACAGCGCAATATCAACCCCCAATACCGGGAGAGACGAAACCCCTCCTATCGCTCATTGCCTCCATGTGACTCAGGACTGCACCCAAAAACCACCGTTTTGCACGCCCTCTTGGACGTGGTAAGGTGGAATCAAAGCACAGTGGGAATCACACAAGACTCTATGACGATCTCGGGTCTACAGACTAACCTGCACAAGTGTCACGAGAGAACTGCCATCTAACGTGAGGTATAATACCATCTGGGAGTTCTCGGCAAGTCCGTCCAGTGTACCCAGTCTCCACTGAGCACCCGTATACCATCTCTGATGTCAAACACCAATGGATATAGGATCATCCATCGCCCATCTCATCGATCGAGAAGCGTATACGCTTGTCTACTCTGGTATATCGATGCCCTGTCTCGATACACCTACGACGAGGAACATTAAAGGATGTACTTATGGATTACTCTGTCCCCACTAGTATGATCTGCATCATAGTTCAGGTAGTCAAGTACACATCCTAAGGGCTTTACCAACATGTAACTATAAGACAGTATCAAGAGACTAGTATACATGTTAAGATAAAGAGTAACCAGATAGCATACTATCATATCGAGCAAGAAAGTCCTCTCTATATATGTCCAAGCATCCAATATAATATACATCATTTGTACAATACTGGCCTCTAGGGCATACATACAACTAACAATCTCCCACTTGCACTAGGGCCAGCTGCTGTAGTATCGCATACCAAGCATCCTGAAGAGTCTCTCAAACTGTATCTGGGGAATGGCCTTCATGAGTGGATCCACGGTGTTGTTCTTCGTATCAACCCTCCTGACCTCGATCTCCCGGCGATCTACTATCTCCCGGATCAGGTGATACCGCCTCAAAATATGCCTGGATCGCTGATGGGACCTGGGTTCCTTGGCTAAAGCCACCGCTCCATTGTTATCACAATACAAAGGTATTGGATGCTCAATGGATGGAACCACTCCAAGTTCAGTAATGAACTTCTTGATCCAGACAACCTCTTTGGCAGCATCGTTGGCAGCGATGTATTCAGCCTCCATTGTCGAGTCTGCCACTGTTTCCTGCTTGGAACTCTTCCAGCTAACCGCCCCTCCGTAAAGGGTAAAGACAAATCCCGAGTGCGACTTAGAGTCGTCCTTATCACTCAAGAAGCTCGAATCGGTAAAGGACTCCACTTGGAGTTCTCCGTTACGATACACCAAGAACATCTCTTTAGTCCTTTGTAAGTACTTGAGAATGCTCTTCACAGCTGTCCAGTGCCTCTCTCCAGGATCAGCTTGATACCTACTCACTACACTTAGTGAGTGTGCTACATCGGGTCTGGTACATAGCATCGCGTACATGATAGAGCCTACAGCCGAAGCATAGGGTATCCCTTGCATGCGAGCTCTCTCCAAATCAGTCTTGGGAGACATCTCTTTGGAGAGAGTGAGACCAGAGATCGTGGGTAATTTCCTACGCTTGGATTCTTCCATACTAAACCTCTTTAGTATGGTGTCAATGTACCTGGATTGGGACAATCCCAATATCCTTTTAGATCTATCTTTATAGATCATAATTTCCAGTATGCAGGAGGCATCACCTAGATCTTTCATTGAGAATCTTTGTGATAAGAAGAGATTGACCGATTGCAGCATAGGAATGTCATTTCCTATCAAGTGTATGTCGTCCACGTACAATACGAGTAAGACAACCTTACTCTCTGCCACCTTCTTGTAGATACAAGGTTCATCTACGTTTTTGACGAAATCAAACTCTTTGATAAAGACGTCAAAGCAGATGTTCCAACTCCGCGATGCTTGCTTTAATCCATAAATGGATTTTAGCAGCTTGCACACCTTCCCGCTGCTCCCACTAGCTACGAAGCCCTCTGGCTGAGTCATGTACACGCTCTCTTCTAAATCACCGTTTAGAAAGGCGGTCTTAACATCCATTTGCCAGATTTCATAGTTATGATATGCAGCGATGGCAAGCATGATCCGGATGGATTTAAGCATAGCCACTGGAGAAAAGGTTTCGTCATAGTCCACACCTGGTCTTTGATGAAAGCCCTTTGCAATAAGTCTTGCTTTGAAAGTCTCCACTTTCCCATCTACACCAAGTTTTTTCTTGAAGATCCACTTGCTCCCAATGGGTTTTACCCCTTTAGGAGCATCTTCCAAAGTCCATACTTTGTTGGTGTACATGGATTCCATCTCGGACCGCATTGCATCCAACCATTTCACTGAGTCCCCACTCGTGATGGCCTGCTCGAAACTAGTTGGGTCATCATCCTCCATGATGCAATCCTTGCTTCCACCATCCATGAGAAAACCGTAGTATCTCTCTGGTGGGTGAGGAAACCTACTAGATCAGCGGAGTGGCTGGGGTTCATTGGGAACTACCGAATCCTCTGGTTTAACCAAATCTTTTATCGTAGTCTATATTGCTGGAATCTCTTCCAGTTCTACCTCCTTGCTACTAATCTCTTTTTCAAGAAATTCCTTTTCTAAAAAGGTCGCATGTCGAGAAACAAACACCTTTTGTTCCTCGGTGTTGTAGAAGATATACCCGCGCGAATGTTTGGGATATCCAATAAACTTACACAGAATAGACCTTTACGCGAGTTTGTCCGGATTTTGCATTTTTACATATGTCGGACAACCCCATATCTTAACATAGTTAAGACATGGTCTCTTTCCTTTCCATATCTCATATGGAGAGGTTGGCACAGATTTGGTGGGAACCATATTCAATAGGTCTGCAGCTGTTTCCAGTGCATACCCCCAGAAGGAAATAGGTAACTCAGCTGTGCTCATCATAGAGCGCACCATATCTAATAAGGTGCGGTTCCTCTGTTCCGATAAGGAAAGAGCCGAGATCCCTTATGGTTAACTCTCTCTCAAGATAGTTAGTTTTTCATTCTCATTTTTGAGCTCATCTTCTTCCTCCTTCAAAAGCTTGCTAGGGTTTGATAAAGAGAGAGAAATATAGTGAGAAAAGAAATTCTAAAGTGTACCCTTTTCCTATTTCCCCATCCTCTACTAGATTAGCACTTTAGTATAGGGTGTTTGCTTCACTTTGGTTAAGTGGTAGCTTGAGTTCGTATTCCCTCGACGTAGATCATCTTCGACCTCGAAGACTTCAAGCAAAACCGTTGCCATCTTCTCATGGAGCCGTCCGAGAGTCGGAAGCACCATGATCGCAGCGAAAGGACTTCTACAAGGAGCTTATGAAGTTAAGGACCGATCTACAAAGGTTGTATTTCGTATTCACTTAGCCGTAAAAGTTGTTTACTTGCTTTGTTTCGCCTAATCTCTAGTCTAAGATCTTGGTTAGGGTTGTTCGGCATGGCTAAAATTTTAATCGAGCATGGTTGATACCTTGTAGAACCTTGTTAGAGTGCCTAGTAACCCTACAGTGGTATCAGAGACAAGCTAGAGCTTTAAGCGAAGTCTAGACGAAATTTAAAATCCGATCGAACCCGGAAACCCCGATGTATACCCTTTGCTGGAAATTTTTTTAAAATGTGATTTTTTCTGCATTAAAAATACTCAAAAAAATCAGCAGAGAATTCTAAGAATTATGGTGTAACGTTTTGAAAATCGTTTCGGTGAAGTTTCGGAAAATCGGTAAAATGAGGGGGTTTTCTGTAAAAAATCAAAATACAAATATCTTTATTATAAAATTAAATATACATATTCTAGCTATGTAATTGCTAGTATTTGATATTTATTGAGCCACTGGTGAAATTTCAAATTTTCTGAAAAATTATCCGAATATAATTATTTTAATATTATTTTAAGCCGTCACTAATACATTTAATTAGGGAAAATTACAAATTGGAATGAGTTGAAACAAATTTTGTGCATCATAACACATTTAACAAAATTTTAACAGGTTGTTTTTGAAATGAAATGAAGCCGGCAAACGGTTTTAGAAAATATTGAAGAAAAAAGGGTTTTTTTTTGTGAAATTAGTGTAAATAGATATTGGGGTATAACATTTATCATTTTTCTATCACCCAAACTCACCCACACCCTCTCTCCTCTCCCCAAATCAGCAGCCCAAGCTGCCCCCACTCCCTTTTTCCCCACTTGAAGTTTTGAAAAGAAAAGAAAACAAAGGAAATGGAAAGAAATTGTTAAATGAGGTATGGGCTTTGACTTTATTCTTTGACTTGGACTATTTTCCTCACTTCACTCTCTCTCCTCTCCACACTCACCTGGCCGAACCCTCCCCTTCCTCCAACAGCAGCCCCCCTATTTTCCCTTCTCTTTTCTCTTCAAAAACTCATCAAAAATGCCTCAAAATACATACAAAATCAAAGCAAAATCCAAATCCAACTCATACCCATTTTAGATTAGCCTAACATGCATGGATTGTGGTGAAAAGAGAGCATTTTGAGAGGCTAGATTGCAAGTTTGATCCATGGTTCATGAGGTATAAATCTTGACCTTTGGTTTAAATTGTTGCTAAATACTTTAGTCTAGCTTAATTATAAGTTTATTTGTGGTTTAATTGTGTGTTTGAAAGTTCAAGAGAGTGGGTTGTGATCAAGTTAGGGTTGGTATTGTTTGATCATGGTTTTAGTGGGTAGATGAACATGTTAATTGAATGCAAACCCAAATTGGTTACTAGTTGTTAATTGTTAGTTTAAAAATTGTGATAATTATGCTATTTTGCTAACTAGTTTTCTTAAAATTGGTTAAATAATTGGAATGGTTTATATGACTTGGTTATGATATTGAGTGGATATTGTGGCCGCTAGATTCGTTTAAATATCAAGTTTTGTACTAAAACGGTTAATTTTTGCTTGCTAGATTTTCGGAAAAATGGCTTTTAAAGTGAGTTTGGGGTTTTTGTGAATTTCAACCTATTTTATATTATAATTAGTGTTCGTGATTGCGCAAATGAGTGTGTTTGGGTTTTTCTCGATGGTTTGACGTCTGTACATCGACATCGAGGGTTGGTTTAGCTATTCTTGCATGCATAGGCGATAGGTTTTTACCTATGCGTGATACGCGTGCCGATTTGATTTTCGTATGCCGTTTCGATTTCGAATTTGGTTTTAATGCGATACGTTGCGTTATGATATGTAGGTACCCCATGTGGACTTCGAGACGACAAGAAAGCGCGTGGCGACGTCGACACCGGCGAGCGAGGACCAGGTGAGTAGATTTATATCTACGGGGAGAAGTCGGGTGGATGGCGTATAGCACCCCCGCAGTTCGTTCTTGATGTATACGAATGCGTATACACACATGTATTTGTTAGTGTATATGCCCTAGAGGCCATTACTGTATCATACTAGTTTGTATATTACTTAATGGATGCTTGGGATATTCACCTTGTATATACAATCTTGCTCAAAATAGTAGTATGCTACTTGGTTTGTTTCTACTTCAATGTGTACATGTGTTTATTTTTGTATATCGCCTATACACATTAGTAGAGCCCTTAGGATCTTTGCTTGATTACCAGCGATGTGATGGCCGTCACACTAGTGGGGCTGGGTAATCTATAAGCACATCCTTATGCAGGTCCCTGGTCGCAGGACTATCGAGACAGGGCATCGATACTCCGGAGTAGACCAGCGCATGCGCTTCTCATCCCAGTGTGGGAGACGGTCTGTCCCACAGCCGTCAGTACGTCGTACTTGAGATAGTATGCGGGTGCTCGTTAGGTTATGGGTATACTGGACAGGACTCGTCGGGAACTGACTAGTTGGTATTATACCTATCGTCAGTTATCAGTTCCCAGGTGACATGAGTACAGCTTAGTCCGCTGACTTGACACTGTCACTTCGCCTCGGGTGTGTTCCCACTGTACTTTGATCACTACCCTACCACGGCTCAAAGGAGTCGTGCAAACAGGTGGTGGTTGGGTGCAGTCCCGAAGCACTTGGAGGCAGTGACGGTTAGACAGGATTCGTCTCTCCCGGTATTGGGGGTTGACATCGCGCTGTGTCTAGGAGAGCCATTACACGAGTAGTCCCTGGCCAGGGCAAACGAGATATACTGGTAGGTTTCCAGTGTTATCTCAGGGTGTATTGGGCTTCACTCCGGCACGACTTGTACCGCTATTGGGGGACTGACGTTTACCGCCCCCTAGGCCCGCCATGCGATGTATCAGACGAACAGACCGGACTGTACGGAGAATGTCACACTCAGGCTCAGTAGGAGTTCAGATGGGTTTCGCCTCGTCCGTCTTCTTGTCGGCATTACCTGGGGACCGTTACGCACAGCTAGTGCCGCTTGCGGTCTGTGGTTAAACCCACTGCCAGCGTAGTGTCGAGTCTTTAGAGTCCCACGCAGAAAGCTTTTCGCCTTTAGGCAAAAGAGTAGAGGTCGCATGGTATTGCGACAGGTCGCATGGTTTTGCGACAGGGTTCGGTCACATCCGTGCACTTGTGCACGTACAGTGTCCGGACAGTTTACACTAGCGGGCTTTGGTTTAAGCCAGATCCTAGTGTACCTTATGGGATTGGATTTATCCAGTTTGCATTCGTGTTCCTCGGAACGCGGATGCGGGTGTGTATGCACAGTTGACAGGGAGGCGGAGGCAGCGGATTCTCATTAGGGTTGTTGACAGTTGACCGTTGACTTTTTGACTTTATGCTCAACCCTAATGAGAATATGATATGTGATTAACTATTATATTAATTAAGTATTATGGTGATATGATTGTTGACTTGTTGACTTTTGTTGACTTGTTGACTTTGGTGACTTGTTGACTTTTGTTGACTTGTTGACCGGTTGACTAGGCTTGACTAGTTGACCATCATGATAACCATGGTTATCATTTCATGCCAAAGACTTTTTCTTGCTTGCTCATTTGAGTAAAATGAGTGCATGACATGATAAGCTTATGGTTGCTTCAAACCATCACATAAGACTTTTTTGATATGATGAGTTATGATCACTTTGGATTATGAGAGGGTGAAAGACAAAAGAGTTGCTCATTCTTTCTTGCTCATTCTCTCTCTTGTTCTTGAGCTCTCCTCTTGCTCTCACCCTCAACCTCTTGCTCCCTCTCTTGATCTATGGTTCTCTTGTCTCATGAGTTGAGAATCAAGAACCATAGATAAAATCCCATTCTAAATCATCTCTACTCATTCTAGTTCACTAGGTTTAGCAAACCAAGTGAACTAGTTTCTTCAAAGAACGAAGAAGGAGCTAAAGGTTGGAGCTTTCAAGTGGATCTATCTTCGGCGTATGGAGACAACGAGAAGGAGCCATCGAACCACCATCGGAGCTTGAAGAGAAGGAGTTCAAGTTTAGGTATAACCATCTTCATCCGAGTAGCTAAATATCTTTAGCTTAGTATGCTAGTTTTAGTTTAGGTAAAGATCCCGACCTAGCTTAGTCCATGTTGCCTCTTGCGTTAAAATTTTGATTTTATACCGTTTCCGCCTCCCCGTAAGAACCGGGGGTCGCAACGTGGACTTACAGTGGTATCAGAGCCTAACTAAACTTAAACTAGCTTGGTAGTGAAGTGTAACGAAGTTCGGAACCGAAAAAAATCCAAAAACCAAACTTTTACAAAATCTGAGTTTCTGTTGAAATTTTTTCTGGTCAAAATGAAAAACCTTATACTCCTAAATTTGGCTCAAGGTTTTGTGTGAACACCCAAGAAAAACGATACAGTAATTCGTCGAAACCGCCGCCCTTCCGCCGCGCGAGCTAGGTAGCCGCCGCGGAACCGCCGCGCTTTGTCGTCTTCTGTGCATCGTTTTTCGTGCAGTGTGTGTCTGTGTTGGTTTTGGGATTTTTGGAATATATTATATGTGCCCAGATTTTCCAGAAAAGAAATTTCCTTTTGGGGTCCTATAATTCCGTATTTTTCCGAACTTCACTGCACTTTGACTATGATGGTTATATCTGTGATGTTTGCATGTATTGAACGTCGGCTAATCGCTATAAGTCGATTGGTCGGGGTTATACATGATCTGTAATGTGCTGGAATGTGTATATAAATATGTTGGATTGTCGCGGGTGAATAGCCGGGGGTTGTGAGACGAGAGTTTTCTTTTCTTGCAATTCATGTAAATTTGTAAATTGATGTAATAATTATTTGTATGGCCGCACAACCGGGAAGGGGTTGTAGCCGTCATTGTATAATTTCTTTTTACTGTTTTTGCTCCTAGGATAGACCCATGGAGGGGTGCACAAACTACCGGGTATGCCGAAGTGTCGAGTGGCCTACTCATGGAGATGAGGGAGGTTGCTACGCTTCGGGTACTTGGCGGGTAGTTTGCCGCACCCGTAGGGGTCTTGGGTGGGGTTTTGGCTATTCACCGCGACCGTGTAATCTGTTTTTGTTACAGGCTCGTACAAATTACAGATTCCTAGTATATCCAATGTATTTATCTGTGATCTAAAATGTTTATCATTGCAGTATATCTATATATGATATTATTTAGGCGTTGCTTATGTTTTACAGACGCGCTAGCCCAGCCCCCGCTCTGTCGTTAGTTAAGTAACCTAACGGGTAATGACGGGGCCCCGTGGCGAATGCGAATGGCATAAGCGTACGTCATATTTTGGTTGTTTTCTGCAATGGTAGGATTAAATGATGGGACGCATTAAAAGAACTAATGCAAGAATATCACGCATTAAAAGAACTAATGCAAGATAATAAACCAAGTTAAAGTCGTTGGAACACTTTCGAAAAACCACTCGGTTCTTTTCAAAAACAACTTTTAAATGCGGAGCTTGAGCCACTCCTTTTAAAAGCTATCTCGTTCCATCGACCAAATCAAGTTCACTACGTTCATGGTTTTGCCAAAACCATCCGTAGCCCTCCGTCGTTTCGCATGAATAGTCAATAGTATTCAAGCTGTGTATGTTGGCCAAAGTCAAGGCACAGTGATTGGTAGCTATTGGGTGTTCATGTGTAGCATAGATAGATGCGTTGGTTTGGGACAGTCGTACTGCCATTTTGGCCAAAGTCAAGGGTAGGTACGGATGGATCCAAATTAACCTGGATAATGACGGGTAGAACTTGACATGTGACTTATGATATTTTGGCCAAAGTCAAGGTCATAAGAGCATGGGGCAAAAATCCACATCGGGAGTTTCATAAGTACTGAAACTTGCTAGATTTGCATACCATTTGGAGTGTGATGATTCTGGTAGGATTCCTTCAGTTTCGTCACGCAATGATATTTGGATCCCGATCCTACTGTGAGTATATGCTACTCCTCGGGAAATTTCTCACTTAACGATCAATGCTATAAACCTAGTAGGTGCCTAGAAAGGTGTTAGCGGGGCTACGCCCCCAGGGAAAAGAGGTTCTTTAATTAAGGAACTTCGCGAAAGCGTTGGAAAACCTCCCTCGAAATACCAACACCGGCCTGGCTGAACGGTTAAGCAAGTATTGTACGGTGGGATTGATCCTGACTAATTCTTCCTTTATGGTTTGAGGAGGGATTCGAGAAACAGTGGGAGCCATCCTGTTTAGACAAACTAAAAACCACTCTAAACTTGCAAGAGCATCATGCTGAGTGTTTCTTCTTCTCTCTCCTAATTGCAGCGACCAATCAACATGACTGGACTTAAGTTACTCCTAGATAAAAACAAACTGACAGGGCCAAACTACAAAGATTGGCTCAGGAATGTCAAGATAGCAATCACTTATGACAAGCTGGGGTATCTTCTTACCACCAAAGCTCCCCCTGTCCCTGGTCCAACTTCCAGCGTCGCGGATAAGGAAATCCGTAAGACTTGGGAGATTGATAGCGCGAAGGCCAAATGCCTCCTGCTTGCCTCGATGGACAACGAACATCAGAGGAGGCATGAGAATATGGACATGGAGTCCATATTGCTCCATACAAAAGAACTGTATGGAGAGCAATCACGTATCGCAAGATACGAAGCGTCGAAAAAGTTATTTTCGACAAGAATGGCCGTCGGATCATCAGTAGCCGAGCACGTGCTAAAGATGATCGGCTACATTGAGGAGCTCGCTGACCTAGGGATCACATTGGAGAGTGAGCTATATACGGATATAGTTCTCCAGTCCCTTCCTTCCACTTACGCCCAGTTTATACTGAACTTCAACCTACAAGAAAAAGAGGTTGAACTATCAGAGCTCCTCAACATGCTGAGGAGCGCAGAGGGCACCCTACAGAAAGGTAGGGAAACATCCACTTTGTTTGTAGGAGGATCATCTTCTTCTAGGTCCAAGGCGAAAGCCAAGGGAAAGAAGAAGAAGGCCCCCGCCAAACCAAGGGGCGGTGTTAGTAAAGTGGATACGAAGGGAAAAGGTAAAGCAACAAAGATAGCGGGGAAGCTTGTGGATAAGGAAGAATGCTTCTATTGTCATAAGAAAGGACACTGGAAGAATGATTGCAGGGCCTGGAAGGCCAGAACACAGGAATTGAAGCAGGTTGCAGCTTCATCTTCAGGTGTGTATGTTATTGAAAACTGTCTTTCAATAAACTCTACTTCCTGGGTATTGGATACCGGATCAGGATCTCATATCTGTAATTCTTTGCAGGCGTTGAGAAACCGTAGGGTTTTGAAGGCAGGTGTCATGACCCTCAGAGTTGCGAACGGAGCTAGCATGGATGCTAAAGCCGTGGGGGACTATCACCTGGGAATGTCAGATGGACATGTTTTGGTTTTGCGTAATTGCTTTTTTGTACCCAACGCAACTTGTAATATCATTTCTGTATCTTTAGTTTCTAAAGAAGGTTATGAATTTGCGTTTGTAAGTAATGTTGTAAACATTCACCTTAATCAAGTTTTGATTGGGTCAGGTACATTGAGTAATGGTATATACGTGTTAAACCAACCACAGATTTTCAACGTCCAGAATACACACAAAAGAAAGTCTCCAGAACTAAATCAGACTTTCTTATGGCATTGTAGATTGGGTCACATCAATGAGAGAAGGTTGACTAAGTTACATACAGAAGGATATTTGAATGCGTTCGAATATCAATCATATGCCACTTGTCAATCTTGTCTCAAAGGAAAGATGACAAAGACTCCGTTTACTGGACATGGAGTAAGAGCGAGCGAGCTCTTGGGACTCGTACACAGTGACGTGTGCGGTCCAATGTCTACACATGCCCGAAGCGGACATTCTTACTTCATTACTTTTACGGATGACTTCTCAAGGTACGGTTATGTCTTCTTAATGAAACATAAGTCCGAGGCCTTTGGAAAATACCAGGAGTATAAGAATGAAGTAGAGAAACAGACCGGCAAAAGTATTAAGATTCTAAGATCGGATCGAGGTGGAGAATACTTAAGTGCCGAGTTCCTGGACTATTTAAAAGAGAACGGAATTCTCTCTCAGCTTACTCCTCCATACACCCCGCAACATAACGGTGTATCGGAGAGACGGAACCGCACCCTATTGGATATGGTGCGGTCCATGATGAGTAACGCTGAGTTACCGCGATCATTCTGGGGGTATGCACTAGAATCAGCCGCATACCTTTTGAACCGAGTTCCCACTAAGACTGTGCCTACCACGCCATTTGAGATGTGGTGTGGGAAGAGACCCCATCTTAATCACATTAAGATATGGGGAAGTCCAGCTTTTGTCAAAAAGCAGCATGCGGACAAGCTCGAGGCACGCTCAGTACTGTGCAAGTTTGTGGGATATCCAAAGAATTCCAAGGGATATTTCTTCTACTGTGAAGAGGAACAAAAAGTTCTTGTTTCTCGTCATGCCCACTTTCTAGAACACCAGTTCATAGAAAAAGAAATAAGTGGGAGCGCAGTAGAACTGGAAGAAATTCCAGAACCACAGACTGTTACTGAAAGCTTGGTGGAACCAGAGGGTTCAACAGAACAGGACATTCCTACGCCGCTCCGCAGGAGTAGTAGGCAGTCTCATCCGCCCGAGAGATACTACGGTTTTCTCATAGACGGGGATAGAGAGGATTGCATCATAGATTATGATGAGCCTACTAGCTTCCAGCAGGCCGTTCAGAGCGTTGACTCAGTGAAATGGCTGGATGCAATGCGGACCGAAATGGAGTCCATGTACACCAACAAGGTATGGACGTTGGACATTGCTCCAGACGGGGTAAAACCCGTAGGATGCAAGTGGATCTTCAAAAGGAAGATTGGTGTAGATGGACAGGTTGAGACCTATAAAGCTAGGCTGGTAGCAAAAGGTTTTCGTCAAAGACCTGGCTTGGACTACGACGAAACCTTTTCTCCAGTAGCCATGCTGAAATCCATTCGGATCCTTCTTGCCATTGCTGCCTTCCACGATTATGAGATCTGGCAAATGGACGTAAAGACAGCTTTTCTAAATGGAAATTTAGAGGAGTGTGCCTATATGGACCAGCCAGAGGGTTTCATTCAGAGTGGGAGCAGCGGAAAGGTGTGCAAGTTGCTTAAGTCCATCTATGGACTAAAGCAGGCATCGCGGAGTTGGAACATCTGTTTTGATGAGACGGTCAAAGAATTTGGCTTTATCAAAAATCCAGATGAACCATGCATCTATAGTAGATTTGTAGCGAGAACTGTAGTATTCCTCGTTTTATACATGGATGACATTCTCTTAATAGGAAATGACATTCCTATGCTACAATCTGTCAAGGGGTTCTTGTCACACAGGTTCTCCATGAAAGACCTGGGTGATGCCTCATACATTCTGGGTATCCGGATCTACCGTGACAGATCCAAGAGGATATTAGGACTTTCGCAGTCCAGGTACATCGACACCATACTGAAGAGGTTCAGTATGGAAGATTCCAAGCGCGGTAACCTACCGGCTTGTCACGGGATCACCCTCTCTAAAGAGATGTCTCCCAAGACTGATTTAGAGAGGGATCGCATGTCTATTATACCCTACGCTTCTGCGGTAGGCTCTATAATGTATGCGATGTTGTGTACCAGACCGGATGTAGCTTATGCACTGAGTGTGGTAAGCCGGTATCAGTCTAACCCTGGGGAGAAACACTGGATAGCGGTAAAGAACATTCTCAAGTACCTGAGAAGGACTAAGGAGATGTTCTTGGTGTATGACGGAAAAGACCTCCAGATCGAGGCCTTTGCTGACTCCAGCTTCCAGAGTGACAAGGATGATTCCAAGTCCATGTCGGGTTTTGTCTTTACCCTCAATGGAGGGGCGGTGTGTTGGAAGAGTTCCAAACAGGAAACCGTTGCAGACTCGACGATGGAAGCGGAATACATCGCTGCATCTGATGCCGCAAAAGAAGCTGTCTGGATGAGGAAGTTCTTGAAAGAACTTCAGGTGGTTCCGTCCATTGTTGATCCAATACCTCTGTATTGCGACAACAACGGGGCTATAGCTTTAGCGAAGGAACCCAGGTCCCATCAGAGATCCAGGCACATCTTGAGGCGGTATCACCTGATCAGGGAGATCGTGGATCGCCAGGAGATCGAGGTTCGGAGAGTCGCTTCAGAAGACAACACTACAGATCCATTCACCAAGGCCTTGCCCCAGACTCAGTTCGAGCGGCTGATCGAGATAATAGGTCTTCGATACGCCAGTACATGGCCTTAGTGCAAGTGGGAGATTGTTAGTGTATATGCCCTAGAGGCCATTACTGTATCATACTAGTTTGTATATTACTTAATGGATGCTTGGGATATTCACCTTGTATATACAATCTTGCTCAAAATAGTAGTATGCTACTTGGTTTGTTTCTACTTCAATGTGTACATGTGTTTATTTTTGTATATCGCCTATACACATTAGTAGAGCCCTTAGGATCTTTGCTTGATTACCAGCGATGTGATGGCCGTCACACTAGTGGGGCTGGGTAATCTATAAGGACATCCTTATGCAGGTCCCTGGTCGCAGGACTATCGAGACAGGGCATCGATACTCTGGAGTAGACCAGCGCATGCGCTTCTCATCCCAGTGTGGGAGACGGTCTGTCCCACAGCCGTCAGTACGTCGTACTTGAGATAGTATGCGGGTGCTCGTTAGGTTACGGGTACACTGGACAGGACTCGTCGGGAACTGACTAGTTGGTATTATACCTATCGTCAGTTATCAGTTCCCAGGTGACATGAGTACAGCTTAGTCCGCTGACTTGACACTGTCACTTCGCCTCGGGTGTGTTCCCACTGTACTTTGATCACTATCCTACCACGGCTCAAAGGAGTCGTGCAAACAGGTGGTGGTTGGGTGCAGTCCCGAAGCACTTGGAGGCAGTGACGGTTAGACAGGATTCGTCTCTCCCGGTATTGGGGGTTGACATCGCGCTGTGTCTAGGAGAGCCATTACACGAGTAGTCCCTGGCCAGGGCAAACGAGATATACTGGTAGGTTTCCAGTGTTATCTCAGGGTGTATTGGGCTTCACTCCGGCACGACTTGTACCGCTATTGGGGGACTGACGTTTACCGCCCCCTAGGCCCGCCATGCGATGTATCAGACGAACAGACCGGACTGTACGGAGAATGTCACACTCAGGCTCAGTAGGAGTTCAGATGGGTTTCGCCTCGTCCGTCTTCTTGTCGGCATTACCTGGGGACCGTTACGCACAGCTAGTGCCGCTTGCGGTCTGTGGTTAAACCCACTGCCAGCGTAGTGTCGAGTCTTTAGAGTCCTACGCAGAAAGCTTTTCGCCTTTAGGCAAAAGAGTAGAGGTCGCATGGTATTGCGACAGGTCGCATGGTTTTGCGACAGGGTTCGGTCACATCCGTGCACTTGTGCACGTACAGTGTCCGGACAGTTTACACTAGCGGGCTTTGGTTTAAGCCAGATCCTAGTGTACCTTATGGGATTGGATTTATCCAGTTTGCATTCGTGTTCCTCGGAACGCGGATGCGGGTGTGTATGCACAGTTGATAGGGAGGCAGAGGCAGCGGATTCTCATTAGGGTTGTTGACAGTTGACCGTTGACTTTTTGACTTTATGCTCAACCCTAATGAGAATATGATATGTGATTAACTATTATATTAATTAAGTATTATGGTGATATGGTTGTTGACTTGTTGACTTTTGTTGACTTGTTGACTTTGGTGACTTGTTGACTTTTGTTGACTTGTTGACCGGTTGACTAGGCTTGACTAGTTGACCATCATGATAACCATGGTTATCATTTCATGCCAAAGACTTTTTCTTGCTTGCTCATTTGAGTAAAATGAGTGCATGACATGATAAGCTTATGGTTGCTTCAAACCATCACATAAGACTTTTTTGATATGATGAGTTATGATCACTTTGGATTATGAGAGGGTGAAAGACAAAAGAGTTGCTCATTCTTTCTTGCTCATTCTCTCTCTTGTTCTTGAGCTCTCCTCTTGCTCTCACCCTCAACCTCTTGCTCCCTCTCTTGATCTATGGTTCTCTTGTCTCATGAGTTGAGAATCAAGAACCATAGATAAAATCCCATTCTAAATCATCTCTACTCATTCTAGTTCACTAGGTTTAGCAAACCAAGTGAACTAGTTTCTTCAAAGAACGAAGAAGGAGCTAAAGGTTGGAGCTTTCAAGTGGATCTATCTTCGGCGTACGGAGACAACGAGAAGGAGCCATTGAACCACCATCGGAGCTTGAAGAGAAGGAGTTCAAGTTTAGGTATAACCATCTTCATCCGAGTAGCTAAATATCTTTAGCTTAGTATGCTAGTTTTAGTTTAGGTAAAGATCCCGACCTAGCTTAGTCCATGTTGCCTCTTGCGTTAAAATTTTGATTTTATACCGTTTCCGCCTCCCCGTAAGAACCGGGGGTCGCAACGTGGACTTACAGTATTGATTATATATATTGTTTGATGTCATTGATGACATAGATGGATTGTAGGTGTGATTGGATTAGTTTAGTGTTGTGAAACCCTAGATTAGTGGTTGCACCACACACACACACACCTATACTTGCATACATTCTTCTTTCATATGTGCATACTTGGGATTATATTTATGTGTTCACATAGGTATGGGACTATGTGTTCACATACTGGATTTGAGGATAGTAATTGAGATTTGAGGTGTGTCGATGAGATGTGATTTGAGATCATAAGATCGGTGATATGGTAAAATTTGTATTTGAGATACGTCATGATGCTATAGCTGATTTTAGACGATGTTACTATGTGAATAGTGATATAAATAAAATGGTCGACATGTGATCGTGATATGAGATATGATATGCTAGGATTTTGATACTAGGCCGTATTAGGCGATGTATACCCCTTGATGATGATATGTGCTGATGATATCGGTTTGTTCGAGACTGTCGATCCGTAGTCAGATCATGATTATATTGATGATAGTAGTATTGTACTAGACATAGATTGGTACCCGGATTATGATCTTGATAAAGAGGATACCAGGTGAATAATTTGATGAATGCGATATTGACCCGTACCCCAATTTGGGATGCCGTACGATGGATTTACGTACGAGCTATATATTGATGTTTGATCTGCACTCTTGACTTGAGAATATTTGATTATAGATATGGTATCGGATGTGTTGTTATCGAGGTGGGATCACCGACCAATATATATGTACATATATGTATCGACTCAGATGTTAGGCGGTTTCCTTACCTTCACTTAGCCTGTTAGCTCAGACCTATAGTTTAGTGTAGCTGTATGACTCATATGACTTTAACTGCAGATTAGTTATCGTTGTGTTTAGTATTTAGCTCCCGCTCATTATTGTTGTTCGCTCCGCACCGCATACTTATATTGTGATTCCTATTTGCATTGTTGATATCATGCTGTTAGGACACCAGCACCATTACCGATGATGCGTATGTACCACGTACACTTACTTTCCGGCTCACACACATCTTCATCGGTAATTGCCATGCCATGTACACTTTAGAAATACTATTGCATTGACATAGGTTGTTAGCTAATAATTTAGACATGATATTAGTGTACTTGCCTGATATGCTAGATTAGACATTGTAGTTATTACTTGTTACTTCATGCATGTTATTAATCATTGTTATACCGCATTCATGGATTTTTATGCCTATATTACTGTTTACATGCTATTGAGGATTTGGATTCGGATTTCCATGAGATTTTCTGGATTTGGGGGAAAACAACAAAACTTATATAAACTTCTTTTCTCTCTTTAAAATAAAAAGTGCGGTTTTCCCATGATGTATGAGTCGTCCACCATGAGTTTGCTGATGGATTTTGAGACCCGAGTTCGAGGAGTGGAGGAACCGTTTCGGGTACATGGTGGACCCGGTGCGGTACCCCGGGGCAAGAGGATCGCAGATGATGGCGTTAAGCCTGGCAGGGGAGCACTACCGACCGGGGATTTTACCCGACGCGTCGGATATCCGGAGGATACCGTCGTTGTCTTAAGATGGATGGTAGGGGCCGGTCTTGACTGACGGTGCCCTAGATATTGAGATTGAGGCATTGAGATTTCGAGATATTGAGATACTGAGATTTGATAATACAAGCCAGTCCGGATAGCCGGAGACTGAGATTTTGAGACATCGAGATTTATGTTTTGTGTCAATGCTATACACTGGTTATGTTGATTTCATTTATGATACATCATTTTAAAAATACAAAGGAAATCTCACTAAATTATGAAAGCAGTTTCTTTAGTATATGTATTCTGTTTTCATACATTCATACATCATCCATATGATATATTGCTACCTGAGGCACTAACACGGGCATATGGGATTACACTTGGGTTAGATATTTACCCTAGCCATTGTTTAGGATGCCGGTTATATTTGAGGATATATTATGCTCGTATGACCTAGGATTGCGTTATTCAAGCGATTTCTGTTCGTAGATGTTTTTCTACTCACGAATTGGCAACTTACCCCCATTGTGCCACAGTTTCTTGCAGGTTTTTCCGTACAGGTTTCATTACGACTTTGCTGGCACTGCTTCTTTTGGGTGACTTGCTAGTAGGTGGGTTTATCGGTATCGTACCCATCATTATACATTGTATATTATTATTCAGTTGTATCTAGAAGTTGCATCAACCAAACATGTATTTATTTTTGAGATAGAGACCAGTGATGTTATTCTTTTGACCTTAGAGTCGCGCGTTATATTTCTGTGGATTTCTTGTTGTTTTGAGTTTCCTTTTGAGTTTTGATCCTCACCCTTGGCGTTGTATATTATATTGCTTGTGTGGTTGTGACCGTCGATTGACGAAGAGCTAGCTCCCGCTTGGGGATGCCTTTTATTGATTTCGTATACTATTCATATTGTATCCCGTTTGGGGGCCAGTATTTACAAAGGAGACTCTGCCGAAATTTTCAGTAAATATTGATGTTTTAAAAAAAACGCATAATTCGGCTTATGCTATTAAAACTACTTGATTTAAATTGGTTTTCCTTCACTCTACTACTTTTCTTGGTTTGGATTTCTGGGTTTTCGGCTTACTTAGATTACGTACGCTTCGAGACGTGTCGTAGTTTATGTGCTGGTCAAGTTCCGTACTTTCGAGACGTGACATATGGTGAAACACGGGCCCACGACACTATTAAGTAGCCGCGGAACCGCGTCATGAACCTGCTTCCCGCTGCGGTTCCGCGGCCGTACTATGGTGTTGTGGACACGTGTCTGCACAGTTATATCCGTATATATTTCCTGATGATTCAGGGTGTTTTTAATCTTACTCAAGTGTTGAGTTTTCTGGGTTGTATTGGTAGCTCGTTGATTCGATCGGAAAGTATAACTTCGTTTAGTTTGTCCGGGTAATTTTTAGAACGTGTTAAAAAGTTCGAATGGATATCAATAACTCACTTTTTCCCCTGCCGGAAAATTTCCAAGTGTTGGATTTTTCCGTAGTTTAAGAACGTTCTAAATCGTGCAAGTTACGCAATGGACCCTCTAGAAGACAACAAATCTTAACTCGATTATGTGACCATCTTGAACTGCCTTTTGAACCATAAGGTTTGGGGCAGTACGGCGTGCCACATATGAGGCGTTAGCTTGACCCTTCTACGGCTGGACCATTGGTACTGTGACGTATTCTGGAATTTTTGAACTCCGCTCAAGTGTTGAGCTATTTAGGAAATCTTGGGTATTTGATCATTCGATCGGAAAGTTTAATACTGTCTATTTATCTGGAATGTGATACAATATGTGGAACTCATATAGTTAGGCATGAAATGCGAAGTATGTGATATTTCGATTTTATGATGTCTAAAGTAATTGTTGTTAGTTATATGTATGCCCTAGAGGCCATTACTATACATAGGATGTATATTGTAGTGGATGCTTGGACATATATAGGGAGGACTTTCTCGCTCGACATGATAGTATGCTATCTGGTTGACCTTTACCTTAACGTGTACATTGATTGTCTCTCTGTTACATGTTGGTAAAGCCCTTAGGATGTGTACTTGACTACCTGGACTATGATGCGGATCATACTAGTGGAGACATGGTAGTCCATAAGTACATCCTTCAAGGTCCCTAGTCGTGGGTGTATCGAGACAGGATATCGATATACCAGAGTAGACTAGCGTATACCTTCTCGACCTATACAGATGGGCGATGGATGATCCCATATCCATTGGTGTTTGACATCAGAGATGATATACGGGTGCTCGGTGGAGACTGGGTACACTGGACGGACTCGCCGAGAACTCCCAGATGGTATTATACCTTACGTCAGATGGCAGTTCTCTGGTGACACTGGTACAGAGTAGTCTGTTGACCCGAGATCGTCATAGAGTCTTGTGTGGTTCCCACTGTGCTTTAATTTACACCTTACCACGTCCAAGAGGGCGTGCAAAACGGTGTTTTTTGGGTACAGTCCCGAATCACATGGAGACAATGAGCGATAGGAGGGGATTCGTCTCTCCCGGTATAGGGGGTTGATGTTGCGCTGTGTTCGATTGGCTATAACCGGAAATCCCTAGCCAGGGTTGCTGAGATTTACTGGTAAGTGTTACCAGTAGTTTCTCGAACTGTTATAGACCTCATATCGACACGACTTATCGAGCTATTGGGGTTTGACGTTTACCACCCCTAGGCGAGATATGCGACATATCAGACGACGAGACCGAACTGTACGGTAAGTGTTACTGGTTGGATTCACAGGAGTGTGAGCGGGCTTGCTCGTCGATCTTCTGATCGCACAATACCCGGGTGGCCGTTATGTTTGGCAGACCGCTTGCGGCTTGTGGGTGTTTGATATGATCATCACCTGCTGCCGGCGTATTGACGAGTCTTTAGAGTCCTACACAGAAGTTTCCTGGCTCAAGCGAAACGAAATAGGAGTGCATATGAGATATGTGAGGGACCGAGAATAATGCGTGTATGTGATACCGTATTCCATTCTCGCGATGAATGTATCGAAAGGTTGTATGCGATATAACCTAGTTATCGAATCAAGGATTGATTTGGTAAGCCGATACATAGGTTACTAGTCGGTTATATGCGATATGACCGGATCGTTAAATCAAGTGTTGATTTAATGATTTAATGTATAATTATATATTTGATATATTACTTTGCATTAACTAGTATTGGTTCACTTTAAATGGATTTACTCACTTGAAATGCACATTGTATATGTGATATATTTTAGTGCACTTGATTGTATCATGTTTGATGATACATTCTTGCTTTGGTTTATGTAAAGAATTAAACCATGGTTAGTTAGTGGTTAGGGTTTCATTTCATTTACTTATTCATTTATCTATTTATTTATTTTATTTATTTCATTTAGAAAAGATAAAGAGAATGGTGGCTTATTTTGTAGTTTTGTAGAAACTTCATGAAGTGTTGAAAGCTTGACCATTCTTGTTCTTTTCCTAAACCTAACCATTAACCCTAACCATGGTTTATTCTCTACACCTAACTAAGGTTAAGATTATGATAAGTATCATATTGATTTTTATTTTAAAAAACTGAACTTATCATAATATTCTACCATCTTCTTCTTCTTCTTCACATGAAGAAAAGCTTGCTATCAACAATGGCAACTTGAGAAAATGAGTGAGAAATCCAATTCTAAAATGAACCCACTTGCTATTTCTTCATCCTCTACCACTTGCCAAGTAGTATAGGGTGTTTTCTTCACAAGTTTCATGACTTGGTGAAGTGGGAGCTTGATCTTGTGATGCCTCGACGCAGATCATCTTCGGCATCGTAGTCGATGATCTAGCCCGCCCATTTCTCCGATGAAGCCAACGCTAGAGCCCGGGATTTGATTTGGACAGCAAGGGAACTTCATCACGGAGCTATGGAGGTGGAGCACCGGATCTACAAAGGTTGTATTTCCGTTCACTTAGTTAAATTGTTAACTAGCTTCTTGTTTCGCCTAAAATCTATTTAACGATCCGTATTAGGGTTTCTCGGCACTTGTAATTTTTGAAATTGGCATGGTTGATGCCTTGTGAGACCTCATTAGTGTGCCTAGGATCCCTACAGTGGTATCAGAGCCTAGCTAGAGCCTTAGGCGATGCGTAGACGGTGTTAGAAACCCGATCGAACCGAAAACCCAACCTCAAAATAGCTCTCAGGACTTTTTTCAAAAACTGGGTTTTTTCCAGATTAAAAATTCTTAAAAAATTCAGTAGGAAAAACTAAGAATTACGATGCAAAATTTATCGAGTGACGATGCTATAGAACGGCGGAACCGCGGCAGAAGCTTGGCTTCTGCGGCGGTTCCGCGGCCAATAAATATGATCACTGTTTAAATTTTGCACAGTAATTTATGTTTTCAGGTGTTGAGTTTTCTGGGAATTTTTAATATTTATTCAAGAGTTGAATTTTCTGGGGTTGTTTTGGGGATTCGATGATTCGATCGGAATATCTGATTTTGTCTATGTGGCTTCCGGATAATTTTTGAATATGTTAAAAAGTTCGACTGGATATAAATACCCAATCTTTCCCCTGCCGGAAAATTTCCAAGTGTTGGATTTTTCTGAGGTTTAAAGACGTTCTAAGTAGTGCAAGTAACGCGATGGTCCCTCTAGAAGATAACAAACCTTAACTCGATTATGTGACCGTCTTGAACTGCCCTTTGAACCTTAGGGTTTGGGGCAGTACGGCGTGCCACATGTGAGGTGTTGGCTTGACCCTTCTACGGCTGGACCGTTGGTACTGAGGCACGAACTGAATGTTTTTAGACTTATTTCATGTGTTGAGCTGTATCGGGAAAACTTGGGTGCTCGATTGTTCAATCGGAAAGTTTAACATTTTCTATCTTATCCGGAATGTGATACAATAATTGGAATTCACAAGAAGTTATGAGATAACTGAATGAATGTTATAAACATAGCAGTTTAGTCTCACTTGATCGGTTGCCACGGAATTTTGATGTGATCAAAAGTCCATTGCAATCACGTAGCGTACGCAGATATTCGCCGATAAACTTAATAGACAGCCTCACTTCATAGCCCCGACCAAGTGACTATAGGAGAACCCCGTCGCCGAAAGCATCTGTCCGGGTGCTCGCGGCAGCGGTGTTCCACCTTGGTGCACTTCGTCGACGGTATCGGGGGTGCGGCCGCCTACTGAAGTTTGCGACGAGCATTCGATCAGGATGTCGGGAATCTTGCTGAATTGCCTGACTTGATATTGAAAAGTGTTTTCGATTTTGAGACTAAAATGCGGGGTTTATAATTGTTAGGCATGCGATGTCTAAGGAGTTCATTTCATTAGGCATGCGATGTCTATGCAGGTTGCGGATTCCAACTGTTGTAGTTTTACACTTTCTTTTCTGTGACCGTAAGTGTAATATGTGATATCGCCGGTTTCGTTGCTATATGTCAACGACAATTGGGATGCGCATATTTACTTACGTTGATGACATGTGATGTTATGTGTTGCTGGATATGTTATATTGGATTGTCGTGTTTGAATAGCCGGGGGTTTTTAAGTGAGATGAGTGTTTTTCATTTTCATTCATGTAAAAACTTGTATGTAATATTCTTTTATTTGGGCACTTCCAGGTTGCGGAAGATGTCACCCTTTGTATATTATTTACTTTTCTGCACTAGGATAGACCCAAGGAGGGGAGCACAAGTAACCGGGTTCTAGGGTCCAGTGGGAGACCATCTCGAGGAGTCGAGTCCGGGTCTCCTAACCCTAGAATTGGTAGGGTTGCTTGCCGCTCTCGTAGGGGTCTACGGGTTTGGGATTGGCTATTCATCACGACCGTGGAATCCGTGTTTTATACTGGCTCATATTGAAAACACGGACGTCCTAGAATATCCAATGTTTCATATGTTTCTTCTGCTGCGATATCTGTGATGTGATCATGTGATGTTCTGTGATAGATACAGTATATAGTATATATGATATATTATATAGACGTTACTTATGTTTTGCACCCGCGCTAGCCCTGCCCCGCTCTATCGTTAGTTACCTAACCTAACGGTGCACGAGGGGACATCGAGGCGAATGCGGATGGCATAAGTGTACGTCGTATTTATCTGTGATGTTTAGGTATTTATATGATGGGACTTCATTAATGTGATTAATGAAAGAAAAGAAACCTAAGATGTTGTAGGATCAAATTTTAAACAAAACATGTAGCTACAGTTCTTGCTTTGCATTGCGGTATATATGATATACCCTGCACCTTATTCGATGAGGAAAGGACCGAGATCCCTTCACCGGGAGTGACTCCTTTAGTAATAACTGGCAGATGCTACACACTCGGTTTGACTTTTGATTACTTCTATAGTTTCTGCTTTGCACAGTGATATATATGATATATCCCGCACCTCATTCGACGAGGAAAGGGCCGACGATCCCTTCACCGGGAGTGACCCCTTTAGCAAAACTAGAATAGCCTCAAAATCACTCCATTTCAAAACTTCATTTTGATTTTACAACGATATCAAGTTCATTACGCTCATGGTTTTCAGTAAAACCTGCGTAGCCCTCCGTCATTTCAGATAAGTACTACTTAGTATTCATGCTGCGGTAGTTTGGCCTCCGTCAAGGCGTAGTGTATGGTAGCTAACTAGTGCTTATCTGCCAGCATATGATGCGATTGGATTAGGGTATTCGTACGGCGTAGTTTAGCCTCCGTCAAAGGTCGTACGGGTGGGTTTAATTCGATCAAGAAATGATGGGTTGAACTTGACTAGCGCCCTGTGGGTAGTTTGGCCTCCGTCAAGGTCACAGGACGCTATGGGCAAAAGTATTATCGGAAATTTCAAGTGTTGAAATTTGCAATGAGATTGCATACCTTCTATGAGATAGTTGGATCCCGATACCCACTACGAGTAAGAGTTACTTCTGGGAGAGTTTTACACATTACAATTAGCCGATCAAGTAGGTGTCTAGAAAGGTGTCAACGGGGTTACGCCTCTGGGAAAACGAGGTTTACTGTAATTAGGTTCGTGCGAAAGCACGGAGGACCTCCCTCAAAGTACCGACACTGGCCTGGCTGAAAGATTGGCGAACTTGTAGTGTGTAATTAATCCCGGCTAGTCTTTCCTTTTTGGGTTTGAAGGAAGATTTGATAAAAAGTAGTGGGAGCCATCCAGATTAGATAAAATAATAACCAATCTATTCTTGCAAGAGCGCACGCTGAGTGTTTTCTTCTCTCTCTCTCCAGGTAGCGACCATATCACGCCTTAATCAAGATAATAATACGGATTATTGACCGAACCCGCTTGTTATACTGAGCTGGGGAACGTTGGTCCCGCTCCAACTTATAATTGTTATAACACAGAGCAGGAAATTGGGGAATACCAGATTTCCCGTGCAGCCTAAACGAAGAGAGTGCATGCTGATGCATCATCTTCGGGTGTGTTCATTATACAGAACTGTTTCTAAGTATTCTTTACGTCTTGGGTATGTGATACCAGATCAGGATCCCGCATATGTAATTTGTTACATGGGCTACAGAAAGGTAAAGAACTGAGAACGGGTGATAAGTTTCATGAGGCAGAAAACGGTGCAAGTGTTGCAGCCAAGTCTGTTGGTCACTGTCACCCTGTATTACCAATACATTGATTCTGAACGAATGTTATTAGATACCGAACCTGATATACAAAATCATATCAGTCTCTTTATTAGTAAACAAATGATAAAATTTTGTATTGTTGGATAATGTTTTGAACATTTCCTATATCAAAAGTTGATCGGTTCAGGCACGTTATCTAAAAGCATTGATGTTCTAAATCAAACTGCAGTTCTTAGTATACTGAACACACACAAGAGGAAGAGTTCAGAAATGAACGAATCCTTCTTGAGGCATTTTAGACTAGGTCATATCAATGCGACCTGACTAGCTGAAGTTACATTTAGATGCATATTTAAATCTGTTTGAATTTACATCTTATGAAACTTGCCAGTCATGTCACAAAGATACGATGACCATAGCTCCGTTTACTGGAAACAGAGAAAGAGTTAGTGAACTCTTGGGATGATGCATATTAATGTATGATAGGTCCCCTGTCTACATATGCCAGGATTGGTTCTTTGTACTTCGTTACATTCTCTGATAATCTCTCAAGATTCAGACAAATGTTCCTGTTGAAACACAAGTCCGAACCTTTTGAGATATTCACAGAATATGATTTAGAAGTAGAAAACCAAAACACGGGTATAAGTATTATGTCCTTTGATGAGATCGAGGAGGAGAATACTTGAGCACGGAAATCCTGGATTATTCTAAAGGAGAATGAGATTCTCTCTCAGCATTACTCCTCCATATACACCATAGTGAGATGGTATATCGGGGTGGAGCAATCACACCCTATATGATAAGGTGCGCTCTATGATGAGTACTGCTGAGTGTCCTATTTCCTTTTAGGGAGTTATGCGCTCATGAAGTTGCATACCTATTGAATAGGGTTCCGATCAAATCAGTTGCCTACCGCTTCATATGTGATATGGAAAGGGAAGAGCTCATATCTTAAGTTGGTAAAGATTTGGGGTTGTCCGGGCTATGTCTAAAAGCATAATCCGGACAAGCTCGAGGCAAGGTCTGTTATGTAGAATTGGAAATGTTCCATCTATACAAACAGCAGCTGATGATTTGAAAGAACCAAAGGATTCAATAGTTACCAACGAACCTCAGTCTCTCCGTCGATCTAGTAAGGTTCCTCACCCGCCTGAGAGATACTTCGGTTTCTCTATGACAGTGGGAGCGAGGATTGCATCATGAGATGATGACCCAACTAGTTTCGAGCTGGCCATCAGGAGTGGGACTCTGTAAGAATGGCTGGATGCTTAGTGATCTGAGATGGAATCCTTATACACCAACAAAGTATGGACTTTGGTTGCGATATCTGAAGGGTTAAATCCCCATTAGGAGCAAGTATATCTTGAGAAGATTACTTGGTGTAGATGGAAAAGTTGAGACTTTCAAAGCTAGACTTGTTAAAGGTTTTCTTCATCGGCCAGGCGTGGATAATGATGAAACCTTTTCCAGTGGCTATGCTTAAGTCCATCCGGATCCTACTTGCCACGGCTACGTACCATGACTACGATATCTGACGGTTGGGTGTCATGACAGCTTTTCTAAATGATGTTTTAGAAGAGTGCGTCTATAAGTACACAGCCAGAGGGCTTCGTAGACAGTGGGAGCAGCGGAAACGTGTGCAAGATGCTTTATAAGATAAAGCAGACATCGCGGAGTTGGAACATCTGTTTTGATAAGTTAGTCAAAGAGTTTGACATCATCAAAATGGTAGATGAACCTTGTATAAACAAAAAGGTAGTAGGGAGTAAAGTGACGATCCTCGTAAAGTACGTGGATGGCATGCTCTTAATAGGGAAGGAGTTTCCTATGCTACGCTCGGTCAATCTCCATTTATCACAAGGATTCTCCATATAGGATCAAAGTGATACCTCCTAAATCCTGGGTTTTGGATCTATGAGATAGATCTAAATGGATGTTAGGATTCTCACTAGTTGTAGTGAGACGGTATCAATCGACCCTGGGGAGAATCACTGGAAGGGTTCCAGGGTGATAAGGACGACTGAAAGTCAGTCACAGGCATTGCCTTTACCCTCAGTAAAGGGACGATATGTTGGAAGAGTTCCAAGCTAGATACCGTGGCATACTAGATGATAAAGGCTCGATACATCGCTACTTAAGATGCTACCAAAGAGGCAGTCTGGATGCATATTTGTTCATGAGATGAACTTAGTTCCTCCCATTGTGTGACAATGGAGTTGTGGCTTATGCCAAGGAACGTCCGTCCCATCAGTGATCCAGACATATTCTAAGGTAGTATCACCTGATCATGGAGATGGTTGATCTCCAGGGTGATCAAGGTTAGGAGAGTAGACTCAGAGGACAATACGGCGGATCCACTCACAAAGGCCTTTTCCCAGAGAGAGACTATTAAGGGATGGTTGAGTATGAGATACTACAACCACTGCTACAGATGGCCCTAGTGCAAGTGGGAGATTGTTAGTTATATGTTTGCCCTAGAGGCCATTACTATACATAGGATGTATATTGTAGTGGATGCTTGGACATATATAGGGAGGACCTTCTCGCTCGACATGATAGTATGCTATCTGGTTGACCTTTACCTTAATGTGTACATTGATTGTCTCTCTGTTACATGTTGGTAAAGCCCTTAGGATGTGTACTTGACTACCTGGACTATGATGCGGATCATACTAGTGGGGACATGGTGGTCCATAAGTACATCCTTCAAGGTCCCTAGTCGTGGGTGTATCGAGACAGGGTATCGATATACCAGAGTAGACTAGCGTATACCTTCTCGACCTATACAGATGGGCGATGGATGATCCCATATCCATTGGTGTTTGACATCAGAGATGATATACGGGTGCTCAGTGGAGACTGGGTACACTGGACGGACTCGCCGAGAACTCCCAGATGGTATTATACCTTACGTTAGATGGCAGTTCTCTGGTGACACTGGTATAGAGTAGTCTGTTGACCCGAGATCGTCATAGAGTCTTGTGTGGTTCCCACTGTGCTTTGATTTCCACTTTACCACGTCCAAGAGGGCGTGCAAAATGGTGGTTTTTGGGTACAGTCCCGAATCACATGGAGACAATGAGCGATAGGAGGGGATTCGTCTCTCCCGGTATAGGGGGTTGATGTTGCGCTGTGTTCGATTGGCTATAACCGTAAATCCCTGGCCAGGGTTGCTGAGATTTACTGGTAAGTGTTACCAGTAGTTTCTCGAACTGTTATAGACCTCATATCGACACGACTTATCGAGCTATTGGGGTCTGACGTTTACCACCCCTAGGCGAGATATGCGACATATCAGACGACGAGACCGAACTGTACAGTAAGTGTTACTGGTTGGATTCACAGGAGTGTGAGCGGGCTTGCTCGTCGATCTTCATATCGCTCAATACCCGGGTGGCCGTTACGTTTGGCAGACCGCTTGCGTCTTGTGGGTGTTTGATATGATCATCACCTGCTGCCGGCGTATTGACGAGTCTTTAGAGTCCTACACAGAGGTTTCCTGGCTCAAGCGAAACGAAATAGGAGTGCATATGAGATATGTACGGGACCGAGAATAATGCGTGTATGTGATACCGTATTCCATTCTCGCGATGAATGTATCGAAAGGTTGTATGCGATATAACCTAGTTATTGAATCAAGGATTGATTCGGTAAGCCGATACATAGGTTACTAGTCGGTTATATGCGATATGACCGGATCGTTAAATCAAGTGTTGATTTAATGATTTAATGTATAATTATATATTTGATATATTACTTTGCATTAACTAGTATTGGTTCACTTTAAATGGATTTACTCACTTGAAATGCACATTGTATATGTGATATATTTTAGTGCACTTGATTGTATCATGTTTGATGATACATTCTTGCTTGGGTTTATGTAAAGAATTAAACCATGGTTAGTTAGTGGTTAGGGTTTCATTTCATTTACTTATTCATTTATCTATTTATTTATTTTATTTATTTCATTTAGAAAAGATAAAGAGAATGGTGGCTTATTTTGTAGTTTTGTGGAAACTTCATGAAGTGTTGAAAGCTTGACCATTCTTGTTCTTTTCCTAAACCTAACCATTAACCCTAACCATGGTTTATTCTCTACACCTAACTAAGGTTAAGATTATGATAAGTATCATATTGATTTTTATTTTAAAAAACTGAACTTATCATAATATTCTATCATCTTCTTCTTCTTCTTCACATGAAGAAAATCTTGCTATCAACAATAGCAACTTGAGAAAATGAGTGAGAAATCCAATTCTAAAGTGAACCCACTTCCTATTTCTTCATCCTCTACCACTTGCCAAGTAGTATAGTGTGTTTTCTTCACAAGTTTCATGACTTGGTGAAGTGGGAGCTTGATCTTGTGATGCCTCGACGTAGATCATCTTCGGCATCGTAGTCGATGACCTAGCCCGTCCATTTCTCCGATGAAGCCAACACTAGAGCCCGGGATTTGATTTGGACAGCAAGGGGACTTCATCATGGAGCTATGGAGGTGGAGCACCAGATCTACAAAGGTTGTATTTCCGTTCACTTAGTTAAATTGTTAACTAGCTTCTTGTTTCGCCTAAAATCTAGTTAACGATCCGTATTAGGGTTTCTCGGCACTTGTAATTTTTGAAATTGGCATGGTTGATACCTTGTGAGACCTCATTAGTGTGCCTAGGATCCCTACAATTGTGGATTCCAAATGTTGTAGTTTTACACTTTCTTTTCTGCAATCGTAAGTGTAATATGTGATATCGCCGGTTTCGTTGCTTATATATCAATGACAATTGGGATGCGCATATTTACTTACGTTGATGATATGTGATATTATGTGTTGCTGTGATATGTTATATTGGATCGTCACGTTTTGAATAGCCGGGGGTTTTATGTGAGATGAGGGTTTTTATTTTCATTTATGTAAAATTCTTTGTATGTAATATTCTTTTATTGGGGCACTTCCGGGATGAGGATGATGTCACCATTGTATATTATTTACTTTTCCGCATTAGGTAGACCCAAGGAGGAGAGCACAAGTAACCGGGTTCTAGAGTCCAGTGGGAGACCAACTCGAGGAGTCGAGTCCGGGTCTCCTAACCCTAGAATTGGCAGTGTTGCTTGCCGCTCTCGTAGGGGTCTAGAGATGTGGGTTTGGCTATTCATCGCGACCGTGGAATCCGTGTTTTATACAGGCTCGTATTAAAACACGGACCTCCTAGTATATCCATTATTTCATATGATTCTTCTGCTGCGATATCTGTGATGTGATCATTTGATATGTGTTGATAGATAGTGTATATAGTATATATGATATATTATATAGACGTTGCTTATGTTTTACACCTGCGCTAGCCCTGCCCCGCTCTGCCATTAGTTACCTAACATAACGGTGCACGAGGGGACATCGATGCGAATGCGGATGGCATAAGCGTACGTTGTATTTATCTGTGATGTTTAGGTGACTTAAATGATGGGACTTCATTAATGTGATTAATGAAAGAAAATAAACCTAAAAGATGTTGTGGAATCGAATTTTCAAAAACAGGTAGCTACAGTTCTTGCTTTGCATCGCGGTGTTCCTTGTAAAACATACTGCACCTTATTTGATAAGGAAAGGGCCGAGATCCCTTCAACGGGAGTGACCCCTTTAGCAATGACTGACAGATGCTACATCCCTCAGTTTTGTCTTTTGATTGCTTTTCCAGTTCTTGCTTTGCACAGTGATATATATGATATATCCTGCACCTCATTCGACGAGGAAAGAGCCTAGATCCCTTCACCGGGAGTGACCTCTTTAGCGAAACTAGCAAAAGCCTCAAAAACACTCCATTTTAAAATTATTTGATTCTACAACGATATCAAGTTCATTACGCAATAGGTCTTCAGAAAAACCTGTCATTGCCCTCCGTCCTTTCAGATTAGTAGTAGTTAGTATTCGTGCTGCGTTTGCTGGCCTTTGTCAAGGCGTAGTGTGCGGTAGCTGACTAGTGCTTATCTGCTTATGCATATGATGCAGATTGGGTTAGGGTAGTCGTACGACCTTGTTGGCCTTTGTCAAGGGTCGTGCGGGAGGGTTTAATTCAATCAAGAAATGACGGGTTGAACTTGACTAGCATCCTATGGTTTGTTGACCTTTGTCAAGGTCATAGGAGGTTAGGGGCAAAATTATCGGGAATTTCAAGTGTTGAAATTTGCCATGAGATTGCATACCTTCTATGAGATAGTTGGATCCTGATACCCGCTGCGAGTAAGAGTTACTCCTGGGAGAGTTTTACACATTACAATTAGCCGATCGAGTAGGTGTCTAGAAAGGTGTTAACGGGGTTACGCCCCTGGGAAAACGAGGTTTATTTTAATTAGGTCTGTGCGAAAGCACGGGGAACCTCCCTCAAAGTACCGACACTGGCCTGGCTGAAAGATTGGCGAAGTTGTAGTGTGTAATTAATCCCGGCTAATCTTTCCTTTTATGGTTTGAAGGAAGATTTAATAAAAACAGTGGGAGCCATCCTGATTAGATAAAATAATAACCAATCTGATCTTGCAAGTGCATACGCTAAAGTGTTTTCTTCTCTCTCTCTCTCGAGGTAGCGACCAGATCACGCCTTAATCAAGATAATAATATGGATGTATTGACCGAACCCGCTTGTTATATTGTGCTAGGGAACATTGGACCCGCTCCATCTTATAATTGATATAAGACAGAGCAGGAAATATGGGATTACCGGAATTCCCGTGCCGCCCAAACTAAGAAAGTGCATGCTGATGCATCTTCTTCGGGTGTGTTCATTACAGAGAACTGTTTCTCAGTATCCTTTACGTCCTGGGTATGTAATACCAGATCAGGATCCCACATATGTAATTTTTTACATGGGTTACAGATAGGTAGAGAACTGTGAACGGGTGATAAGTTTCATGAGATAGAAACGGTGCAAGTATTGCAGCCAAATCTGTTGGTAGTTATCACCCTGTATTACCAGAATACATTGATTCTGAACAAATGTTATTAGATACCGAACCTGATATACAACATCATATCAGTCTCTTTATTAGTAAAGAAAGGATATAATTTTGTATTGTTGGATAATGTTTTGAACATTTCCTATATCAAGAGTTGATCGGTTCAGGCATGTTATCTAAAAGTATAGACGTTCTAAATCAAACCACGGTTCTTAACGTACAGAACACGCACAAGAGGAAGAGTTCAGAAATGAACGAATCCTTCTTGAGGTATTGTAGACTAGGTCATATCAATGTCACCCGACTAGCTGAAGTTACATATAGATGCATATTTAAATTAGTTTGAATTTACATCTTGTGAAACTTGCCGGTCATGTCATAGAGATAAGATGACCATAGCTCTATTTATAGGAAACAGTGAAAGAGTTAGTGAACTCTTGGGATGATACATGTTGATGTATGAAGGTCCCCTGTCTACACATGCCAAGACCGGTTCTTTGTATTTCATTACATTCTCTGATGATCTCTCAAGATTCAGACATATGTTCTTGTTGAAACATAAGTCCGAAGCTTTTGAGATATTCACATAATATAAGTTAGAAAATAGAGAACCAAAATGGATATAAGTATTATGTCATTTGATGTGATCAAGGAGGAGAATACTTGAGCACGGAATTCCTGGATTATTCTAAAGGAGAATGAGATTCTCTCTCAGCATTACTTCTCCGTATACACCACAGCACCTCGGTGTATCGGGGCAGAGTAATCACACCCTATGTGATAAGGTGTGCTTTATGATGAGTACTACCGAGTTACCTATTTCCTTTTGGGAGTTATGCACTGGAGAAGTTGCATATCTATTGAATAGGGTTCTGATCAAATCAGTTGCCTACCACTTCATATGAGATATGGAAAGGGAAGAGCCCATATCTTAAGTTTGTTAAGATTTAGGGTTGTCCAGCCTATGTCTAAAAGCATAATCCGGACAAGCTCGGGGCAAAGTCAGTTCTGTAGAAGTTTGCTGGATATCCCAAGCATTCGCAAGGGAATATCTTCTACCTAACCGAGGAACAAAAGATATTTTGTTTCTCAACATGCCACCTTTGTGAAAGGGAATTTCTTATGAAGAAATTAATGGTCATAAGGTAGAACTGGAAAGAGTTCCAGCTATACAAACTTCGGCTGACGATTTGGTAGAACCAAAGGATTCAATAGTTTCCAACGAAGCTCAGCCTCTCCGCCGATCTAGTAGGGTTCCTCACCCACCTGAGAGATACTTCAGCTTCTCTATGACAGTGGGAGCGATGATCGCATCATGAGATGATGACCCAACTATTTTCGAGCTGGCCATCAAGAGTGGGACTCTATAAGAAAAGCTAGATGCTTAGCGATCTGAGATGGAATCCTTATACACCAACAATGTATGGACTTTGGTTGCCTTATCTGAAGGGTTAAATCCCCATCAGGAGCAAGTAAATCTAGAGAAGATTACTTGGTGTACATGGAAAAGTTGAGACTTTCAAAGCTATGGTTAAGTCCATCCAGATCCTACTTGCCACGGCTACATACCATGACTACGATATCTGGCGGTTGGGTGTCATGACTACTTTTCTAAATGAAGATTTGGAATAGAGCATCTATAAGTACACAGCCAGAGGGCTTCGTAGATAATAGGAGCAGCGGAAACGTGTGCAAGATATTTTATGTGATAAAGCTGGCATCGCGGAGTTGGAACGTCTGTTTTGATGTGGTAGTCAAAGAGTTTGACTTCATCAAAATAGTAGATGAACCTTGTATACAAAAAAAGGTAGTAGGGAGTATAGTGGTGATCCTCGTAGAGTACGTGGATGACATACTCTTGATGGGGAAGGAGTTTCCTATGCTACGCTCGATCAATCTCCGCTTATCACAATGATTCTCCATATAGGATCAAAGTGATATCCACTAAATTCTGGGTTTTGGGTCTATGAGATAGATCTAATTGGATGTTAGGATACTCACTAGTTGTAGTGGGATGGTATCAATTGATCCTGGGAAGAATCACTGGAAATGTTCCAGGGTGATAAGGACGACTGAATGTCAGTCGCAGGCATTGTCTTTACCCTCAGTGGAGGGACGGTATGTTGGAAGACTTCCAAGCTAGATACCGTGACTTTCTAGATGATTAAAGGCAAGATACATCGTTACCAAAGATGCTACTAAAGAGGTAGTCTGGATATATATTAGTTCATGAGATAAACTTCGTTCTTTCCATTATGTGACAATGGAGTTGTGTCTTATGCCAAGGAACGCCCGTCCCATCAGTGATCCAGACATATTCTAAGGCAGTATCACTTGATCATGGAGATGGTTGATCTCCAGGGGATCGAGGTTAGGAGAGTAGACTCAGAGGGCAATACAACGGATCCACCCACAAAGGCCTTTTCCCAGAGAGAGACTATTATGGGATGGTTGAGTATGAGATACTACAACCACTGCTATCAGATGGCCCTAGTGCAACTGGGAGATTGTTAGTTATATGTATGCCCTAGAAGCCATTACTGTACATGAGATGTATATTGTAGTGGATGCTTGGACATATATAGGGAGGGCTTTCTTGCTCGACATGATAATATGCTATCTGGTCACTCTTTATCTTAACATGTACATTGATTGTCTCTCTGTGACATGTTGGTAAAGCCCTTAGGTTGTGTACTTGACTACCTGGACTATGATGCGGATCATACTAGTGGGGACATGGTAGTCCATAAGTACATCTTTCAAGGTCCCTAGTCATGGGTGTATCGAGACAGGGCATCGATATAGCATTGTAGACTAGCGTATAGCTTCTTGACCCATGTAGATGGGAGATGGAAGATTCCATATCCATTGGTGTTTGGCATCAGATATGATATACGGGTGCTCAGTGGATACTGGGTACACTGGACGGACTCGCCGAAAACTCCCAGATGGTATTATACCTCACATCAGATGGCAGTTCTCTGGTGACACTGGTGCAGGTTAGTCTGTAGACCCGAGATCGTCATAGAGTCTTGTGTGATTCCCACTGTGCTTTGATTTCCACCTTGCCATGTCCAAGAGGGCGTGCAATACGGTGGTTTTTTGGTACAGTCCCGATTCGCATGGATGCAATGAGCGATTGGAGGGGTTTCGTCTCTCCCGGTATTGGGGGTTGATGTTGCGCTGTGTTCGATTGGCCATAACAGGGAAGTCCCTGGCCAGGGCAGGTTTAGAGATTTACTGGTAAGTGTTACTAGTAGTTTCTCGACCCGTTATGAGCCTCATATCGGCATGACTTATCGGTTATTGGGGTCTGACGTTTACCACCCTAGACTTGATATGTGACATATCAGACGAGGAGACCGGACTGTATGGTAGTGTCGCTGTCAGGCTTTTGCAGGAGTTGGAGCGGGCTTGCTTGCTGATCTTTTGATCACTCAATACCCGGGTAGCGTTATCCAGCTAGTACCGATGACGGCTTGTGGGTGCTTGATGTGATCATCACCTACTGCCGGCGTATTGACGAGTCTTTAGAGTCCTACATAGAGGTTTTACTGGCTCAGGCGAAAAGAAATAGGAGCGCATATGTGATATGTGCGGGACCGAGAATAATGCGTGTATGTGATACCGTATTCTATTCTCACGATATTTGTATCAATCGGTTATATGAGATATTGTAGGGTTCCTAGGCACACTATAGAGGTCTCACAAGGCATCGAACATGCCAATTTAAAAAATTATGGGTGCCGAGGAACCCTAACACAGATCGTCGGCTAGATTTCTAGGCGAAACTATAAACTAGTTAACTACTTAACTAAAAGTTAGATGCTACAACCTTTGTAGATCCGATTCCCCACTTCCTTAGCTCCACGTGGGTGTGCTCTCGCTGTCCATTATGAATCCTAGACTCATTCGTCGGCTTCATCGGAAAAACGGACGAGCAAGGTCGTCGGCTTCGTGTCAAAGACGATCTACGTCGAGGTTGCAAAAGTTCAAGCTCCGACTTCACCAAGTTGTGAAACTTGTGAAGAAAACACCCAAAACCACTTGGCAAGAGGTAGAGAATGAAGAAATAGGAGGTGGGTTCACTTTAGATTTGGATTTCTCTCACTAAAACTCAAGTTGCCATTGATGGCATCAAGGTTTCTATCTTGAAGAAGAAGGAAGAAGATGAAGCTAGTTTATGATAAGTTGATTTAAAATGAAAAGAAAAATCCATACTTATCATAATCTAACTAGGGTTAAGTGTAGAGAATAAACCATGGTAAGTGGATGGGTTAGGGTTAAGCATGAAGACAAAATGGTCTCCTTGGTCAAAGCTTCATGAAGCTTCATGACAAAAACAAACCATTATCTCTTCATTTATCCAATAAAATAAATAAAGAAATGAATAAATAAATGATAAGGCAAAACCCTAATTATCATTTAACCATGGTTTAATTCTTCACACGTAACCAAATGATCAAGGATCATCAAACATGATACATATATGTGCACAAAAGTATACCACATATACAACTTGCACATCAAGTGAGAAAATCCGTATAAAGTGAACCAATACTAGTTAATGTAAAGTAATATATCAAATATATAATTATACATTAAATCATTAAATCAACATTTGATTCAATGATCCGGTCATGTCGCACATAACCGACTAGTATTCAATGTATCGATTTATCGAATCAATGATTCGATAACTAGGTCCTATCGAATAAAACCAATCGAAACATTTATCGCGAGAATGAAATGCGGTATCACATACACGCATTATTCTCGCTCCCGCACATATCTCATATGCACTCCTATTTCGTTTCGCTTGAGCCAGGAAACCTCTGTGTAGGACTCTAAAGACTCGTCAATACGCCGGTAGCAGATGATGATCATATCAAGCACCCACAAGCCGCAAGCGGTCTGCTAAACGTAACGGCCATCCGGGTATTGAGCGATCAGAAGATCGACGAGCTTGTCCGCTCACACTCCTGTGAATCCAACCAGTAACACTTACCGTACAGTCCGGTCTGTTCGTGTAACGTCTTCAAAATAATAAAATATGATTTTTGGGAAATTTTATAATTTAATATTATTTTAATGAATATTTTAATATTCTGGTATAATTAAATACAGATAAATGGGGAAAAATGATGGAAAATTCTAAAATAAGGTATTTTAAGGAATTGCCTCGTTTTCTGTGCATGCCCCCATTTTTCTTTAGTTTTGACCCTGAGTATGTCTAGTTTTGACTGATTCCATCTAGGGTGAAATCTGGGTTGATTTTCCTATGTTGGTGTATAATTTGGGACTTGTTTTAGCATGGATTTTGGTATTTGGTGATTCATTCCTGTCGGGTGGCGTTTGGATGTCAACGACAAGTGGATTTTGATTGTGTTTACATGCGAGTCGATAGGTTTTTACCTATGCGGGTAGCGTGTGCTATTTTGGTTTCCGATGTGATTTTCATATGCTTTAGCATTGTGATATACTTGTAGGTACCCCGCGTGATGTTGAGGCAAAGGAGGTGAAGATAGCGACATCGGCTTTGGCACACGAGAAGCAAGGTGAGTAGATTTATATCTACGGGGAGAAGTCGGGTGGATGGCGTATAGCACCCCCGCAGTCCGTGGTGATGTATACGAATACGTATACACACGAATATTTATTATGTGTTGTTTAGGGTTATTGATGGTAATAATGATATTTTGATGATAAGAATATATTGGTTTAGTATAGTGCGAACCCTAGAGTAGTGGTTGCACTCACACATACATTTACACACATACTTGCATTCATTCTTTCATTTATTAGAGTGCATATGATGGTGCGTATATCTACACATGGGTATGGGACTATGTGTTTATATACGGGATTTGAGGATGATACGTGGTTTAAGATGATACTTGATGTGAGGCCGTGAGATCGGCGATGTGACATAGCTTGTCTTCGAGGTGCGATATGATAGTTTTAGCGGGCCTTTGGACATGTGCTTTACCCGCATTCATATTTTTATAGATGGTATCGATTTGTACTAGACTTAGAGTAGTACCCCAGATTATGCGATCTGATGATAGTGATACCTGATATGTGATGAGGTACTGTGATATTGACCCCTACCCAGCTATTGGGATGCCGTACGACGATCTACCGTACGAGCCGATATTGATGATAGATCCGCACTCATGACTCGAGGATATCTTATGATATGTTATTGAGGCGGGATCACCGACTATCATATCTATATATTTTGACTCAGATTAGGTGGTTTCTTACCCCTCCTGTCTAGATTACTTAGTAGACATTAGACTGGACCGAGTCATACCTATTTCAAACTAACGAATCGGGGATATTTTAAAGATAGGCAGAAGGGTCATACGGATATTTTCAAATGATGTATCTTTTCTTAAAACACCGCAGCCCTTGTTTTTCCAAAAGCCCTGATTCGTCTTATTTCAAATGGCACCCCTGCATGACTTGTACAGATTGGTGTAGATTCTTTACTTTTGCGTTGATCATTCGTTTCCGCCTATTCCAGCTATTTGCATTGCATCGCTTGTATTGTTGTGACATTCAGTCATGCTGCTAGGACACCGGCACCATTATCGATGATGTATATGTTCCACGTACACTTGTTGCCGGCTCACACACTCATCATCGATAATTGCCATGTCACTACACTATAGTACTATTGCATTCATGATATGATTCTGGCATGGCATATTGTACACTTATACCTGTACACATATATAGATGATTCTAGCTTGATTGTGGATTTGGGAACCACAAGATACTCTTTAAAAACAGATTCCTTTTAAAAGAGCGGTCTCCCTCGACATGTGCACATTATTATTCCATGTTGCATGACTTACTGATATGCTTGCATTACTGTTACATGCCGCATACATCATGCTTTGACTGTACGCATTGAGATATGTTGTTTCTATGATATTTCTGGATTTGGGAACCGAGGGTATTTCAAAAGAGAATATGTCATTTCTTTAAAAACCGGGTTACCCTTGATATGATATTTCAGTGCGTCCACCATGTGTTTTCTCGGTGCTGAGAGCGATATGTGTAACCCGAATCGAGGCGTGGATGAGCCGATTGCGGGTACATGGTGGACCCGGTATGGTTCCCCTCGGCAAGATGATCGATGAGCTTTGCCGATTGAGCCTGGAGGCGGGCGAGTACCTACTGGTGATTGGTTGGACCTGGCGGTTATCCGGAGGATACCGACCCGAGTCGATAGATGTTTTGGGCATACTGCCAGGGCCGAGGGCCGATACCGCAGACAGAGCCCGCGGGCCGATCCGGACTGACGGAGCCCGATATATAAGGATTTACGTGCCGATGCTGGGCACAGTTTTCATGATGTTTTCGGGTGTCGATGCTGGGCACCCTGGTTCCATGATTTTGATGTGTCGCGAGGGACACGGGTGGTTATATCCTCATATTATTTCCCATGCACATGATTCATGATATTTACTTGCATGATGGTTATTGTCATTGGGTGACGAGTGGACGGGATCCACGTGTGTGCAGATTTGATTACATTGATCATACCTCATATTCATGACATGTTATTACCTGAGGCACTAGCACGAGCACTTGGCATTACACTCATGTAGAGATTACATTGCCAGTTTAGCATGCTTCAGCTTTATTCATATTGAGGTTTATTTATATCTGATCGTATTGACCTAGGATGGGTCATGCATTCGATCTCTGCTTGTAGATATTTTCTATTCACGAGTTGGCAACTCACCCCCGTTATGCCCCAGTCCTTGCAGGTTTTTTCCTTACAGATTCCATAGCGGCATTTCTGGCACACTGCATCCTGTGGGTGACTTGCTTGGTTAGGTGGGTTCTTTTGTATCAGAACCGCTATTGTATTTGTATTATTCATTGTATCTAGAATTTCCATCAACCAAAACTTGTTTATTGTTTCAGACTTAGAAAACAGTGTTGTTTTATTTCGACCTTAGAGTCGCGCTAGTAGTATTGCGGTTTTCTGGCTGTTTTGAGTTCTTTTTGGATTTGATCCTCGCCTTTGGCGTTGTATATTTTTATTGCTTGCGTGGTTGTGACCGTCGATTGACGAAGAGCTAGCTCCCGCTTGGGGATGCCTTTTATCATTTCATATATTTATTCTTGTTGTACCCCGTTCGGGGCCAGTTTTTACAAAGGAAACTCTGCCGAAATTTTCAGGAAAGGTTACACATTTTAAAAAAATGCATATTCGGCTTAGTTATTTAAAAACTTTGATTTCCTTACTTTTCAAAAACAGTTTTCCTTATTTACTCTTTAAATGGTTTTAGATTGCTGGGCTTTTGGCTTACTTGGATCAGATGGGGTCCTATAGACTTCATATGGTTCAAGGGCCAGTCACGTGCTCTTTCGGGTCGTGACAAAGTTGGTATCAGAGCGCTAGGTTGACCTTGGTTCGAGTCTGAGTTTGACTATGTGGAGCCTAGGGAGTTATTTATATACGGAACTTAGGCTTGACCTTACGGAACTTAGACTTGGTCGAGGGGGTATTAGACCCGAACTTTCTTCGCGTAGGATGACCCTTGGTTGATGGAATAGGTGACTAAAGTAGAGTGACGTACCGTTGGTATGTTCCGCGGCATACTTACGACACGCCACTCCGCTTAAGGAACCTTAGGATGTACATACTTTCGAGATCAGTGATTCTCTTCATATCCATGATTATACATCTATTTGAGATCCCCGATTCTATTAGTTTCATGATCATACCTTTATTGATGCCGTTCCTTCTTATGATCGTGTATCCACTTTGGATCTGTTGTTCTCTTTCTTGCCATTGACCTGCTCTCTTCGATACTCGATTGAGGTTCCTGTCGCCATGGTTGAGCGCAGTTTGGGCTGCTGCTAGGGTTACGTTCAGGGCGAGCTCGTCCGGTATGAGGGCCGACCATTGTGTTTTCTGGTGACATGGGAACGTCTCGAGTTGGTATTGATGAGTGTGACCTCTAGTGGAGGCGAGTGCTTGGTCTTGCACCGGATGATCGGGTCATTGTTAGAGCTGCCACTTGAGAGAGGACTGTTGATGTACAGCGTACCTCAGAGATTATGATGTCGCCTACCGTGCAGACAGATGGACCAGCTGTTGCTGAGATTGAAAGGATGTTGCTTTCGGAGCTTACGAGCTGAGATTGCCGGAGCTTTCAGGCAGATATGCGACAGATGATAGCTAGTCTATCCGATTTGAGAGAAGAAGGTGATTCGTCCGATTTTTGCGCCGGAGCGGGCCCAGCTGAGTTGAAGATCTCCAGTGTGGAGAGTCTTGCTCAGATCTAGAGCAGACCGATTCAGAGATGACCGCTTATGTATCGCCTTTTCTGGAGGATTGAGGCGCTGTTTAGCGTATATACGAAGGAGCCAGTTGTTGCTGCGAGTGATGAGATATCGCCCAGATGATTGGAGCTACTGCAGCATGAGCATATTCTTAGAGATGTGATAGTGAGTCGCTAGTCACCGAGGATTAATGACTAGGACATGTGGTTCGTTCGCTTACCCCGATGCGAGGTCATCAGATAGATTGATTCCAGCTAGAGGCGACTTCACGCAGATTCGTTGAGAGTCGATTGAGACGATCGAAGGTCAGGAACCCATTTTCCAAGTTTAAAGTATACGGAAACACATGCAGGTGATTCTATGGACCCTCTAGAAGAATGAAACCCTAACTCGACTTAATGACCGTGTGAAAGCCTTTGAACCTTAGGATTTGCGGCAGTTCCTCGGCGTCATTAGTGAGGCTTGGGTTTGCCCTTCTACGGCTGGACCACCGACGCTGTGGCATGTACTCGATACTATTAAACTGTACCCGAGATGTGAGCTCTTGGGGGATTATGAGGTTCTGACGAGTCGATCGGATGGTTCGACATCTTTCGGATATTGTGATGGGACACTGCTTGGGAGACTCCAGATGCGAGCATAGCCGTCGGAGCGCAGTCCGTGTAGCCACGATGAGATGAGTCCGAATCAGTCGACATTGGAGCAAGGTGGAGTAAAGAGTTCGCACGAGATTTCGACGAGATGACGTTCCACTTCGCTGACATCAGAGATGTGACGTGCACGCTGAGGACGTGGTCGGCTAGATATCTCCTACTGAGTCAGGAAGATACCGAGTTCGTGATTTCGAGTCCGCGTGAGGGACTTCGGATGGACCGTTGTCGAAGGCATTGCAGTGCGCAGATAGACACGCGATGTTGAAATGGACGATGATACAGACAAGCGGGACAAGAAGTTCGTGCGAGAGGCAGACGAGCTGTTACTACACCCCGTTAAGATTAAAGGCCGGACATGCATACAGAGGCGCAGAGATGCGACCAGCTTCCGAGGAGATGTTGTACTAAGGACGCAGAGGTCCAGAGAGCGAGAAAAGATTACGCCAGAGTACCAGCCTCCTTACAGTTTGGCTTAGGAAAGATCAGAAGAGACCTTGAGTAGGATTCCTTCCAGTATACTGCTGCAATAAGAGTTGTACCCAGGATCGGATGTGTGATATGCATTCAGAGGACCCGAGGTCGGCGCCAGAGATGTGCTGCTTTACGAGCGGTCGTGAGGATTGACCGAGAGATGACCAGGGAAGTGCAAGAACGGAATCGTTCCTGTCAGCACACCTGACCGGGCCGATGAGCCGATGGATTGCGAGTTGGTAATCTACAGGAAAGATCAGGAACCAGAGGCAGAGGACGCCAGCCGCGAGCAAGAGGCAAGTAGATATCTTGCGCCGCTAGCATCGGATGTACCGGTACCTTCTAGACCCTGAAGAAGGATATACCGACGACGGTAATTATGATTTGTGATTTTGTGATTTGATTATCACGTATCCGTTGCTTTGGATTTCGGTATTTTGGGCGATCTAATCGCATGATTTAGTCTTGATGACTGAGTTTCATGATATTTGATTTTGTGCACCATGGTTGCACCTACTAGGTATTTATACCTTGTACATAGTTATTACTCTTGAGCTGTTGATTGCGATTTCATGCCTATTTTATGCTGGTGATTTGATTTACGCTTCCAGCAGAGTTTCATGTAATTTTAGTGTTTTGATTTTGCACTCGGTATAGCTTATATGTGCTTGTAGTGCATCGATATGTGTTTTGTGCCCGCAGCTGCACACGTTTATGATTTTCTTCATATCTGGATACACTTGGTGTTGCTGCTTACGTATTTGAGTTATTGCTTGGTATTTGTGCATGGGATGCACCAGTTCTATACTTCGTGCATTTGTCGCACCAGTTTCATGTTTCTTGCGTTTATCGCATCAGATTTATATTTCGTGCCTTTGTTGCTCCGGATTTATATTTTGTGCATTACGATTGCACCTGACTTCGATTTGATGCCTTTCGGTATGTCGATTTTGATTGTGCTATTGATGTGGATTCTTGCACTCCGTGCTTTTGACTGGACTTACGCATATTCGACGTTGCTATTGGATTTTGTGATTCCGTGCATATTGAGTGCGCAGGGTCTAGATTTTCATTCGTGCATGATGGATGCACCGATTTGGATTTTCGCGCATGTTGGGCGCATGTTTTGAGATACGATTTTGGGGCACACCAGATGCACTAAATCGAGATTCTTCGTGCATGTCAGATGCACCTGTTTTGGCTGTCAGGCACACATGTTGCCTATGACAGATGCTTCGTGCACACCCGTTGCACCTAGATGTTGTTTTGTGCACATGTTTAGCGCATATATGGATTTTGATTTCCGTGCGCGTCAGACGCACAGGGTGCTGTTACGTGCATTTTTGGAATTTATTCCTTTTGGAGCAGTACATTTTTATGATGTGGGATATTTGCTTTCATACTGAGCAGGACTAGTCAGTGGACAGTGCCTGGATATATTTTGCATGCATCGATAGTTATCGAAGGGATTTCCGAAAAGCGAGCTATAGTCTCAGTATATACCTACGTGTCCGATATGACACAAAACGTTTTAAAAACAAGGAAACCCTTCTGATTTTTTTCAAAATGGTGGAACGTGCTTATTAAACAAAGGATATATATACACATATATATAGTTATTTTCTTATGAGAAACGTCCGCCACTGTGCAGTGTTACGCGCATCGCACAGCGACTTAAAAAGATTTGGCATACTGTTGCATCAGCTAATTACATGTATAGATTGGGTGTCTACATGTATAGTCTTGGTCCATATCATATTGATTTTGTATTGGATTTGACATTGTGTCGTTACCATGACTCCGATGATTGCGGATGCTTGATGGAGTGTTGCTTTTGAGTTATCTGCTCAGTACTCATGCGCATGCATTGCGCTATGATGTTTTATGTATAGATGATTTCGGAGCCCCGATGACTTGGAATTTGTATTGAAATATTTTAGTATTTGGGGGTTTAAATTTAAATTCGGGGACCGAATTTCTTTAAGGGGGATAGATTGTAACGTCTTCAAAATAATAAAATATGATTTTTGGGAAATTTTATAATTTAATATTATTTTAATGAATATTTTAATATTCTGGTATAATTAAATAAAGATAAATGGGGAAAAATTATGGAAAATTCTAAAATAAGGTATTTTAAGGAATTGCCTCGTTTTCTGTGCATGCCCCCATTTCCTCTAGTTTTGACCCTGAGTATGTCTAGTTTTGACTGATTCCATCTAGGGTGAAATCTGGGTTGATTTTCCTATGTTGGTGTATAATTTGGGACTTGTTTTAGCATGGATTTTGGTATTTGGTGATTCATTCCTGTCGGGTGGCGTTTGGATGTCAACGACAAGTGGATTTTGATTGTGTTTACATGCGAGTCGATAGGTTTTTACCTATGCGGGTAGCGTGTGCTATTTTGGTTTCCGATGTGATTTTCATGTGCTTTAGCATTGTGATATACTTGTAGGTACCCCGCGTGATGTTGAGGCAAAGGAGGTGAAGATAGCGACATCGGCTTTGGCACACGAGAAGCAAGGTGAGTAGATTTATATCTACGGGGAGAAGTCGGGTGGATGGCGTATAGCACCCCCGCAGTCCGTGGTGATGTATACGAATACGTATACACACGAATATTTATTATGTGTTGTTTAGGGCTATTGATGGTAATAATGATATTTTGATGATAAGAATATATTGGTTTAGTATAGTGCGAACCCTAGAGTAGTGGTTGCACTCACACATACATTTACACACATACTTGCATTCATTCTTTCATTTATTAGAGTGCATATGATGGTGCGTATATCTACACATGGGTATGGGACTATGTGTTTATATACGGGATTTGAGGATGATACGTGGTTTGAGATGATACTTGATGTGAGGCCGTGAGATCGGCGATGTGACATAGCTTGTCTTCGAGGTGCGATATGATAGTTTTAGCGGGCCTTTGGACATGTGCTTTACCCGCATTCATATTTTTATAGATGGTATCGATTTGTACTAGACTTAGAGTAGTACCCCAGATTATGCGATCTGATGATAGTGATTCCTGATATGTGATGAGGTACTGTGATATTGACCCCTACCTAGCTATTGGGATGCCGTACGACGATCTACCGTACGAGCCGATATTGATGATAGATCCGCACTCATGACTCGAGGATATCTTACGATATGTTATTGAGGCGGGATCACCGACTATCATATCTACATATTTTGACTCAGATTAGGTGGTTTCTTACCCCTCCTGTCTAGATTACTTAGTAGACATTAGACTGGACCGAGTCATACCCATTTCAAACTAACGAATCGGGGATATTTTAAAGATAGGCAGAAGGGTCATACGGATATTTTCAAATGATGTATCTTTTCTTAAAACACCGTAGCCCTTGTTTTTCCAAAAGCCCTGATTCGACTTATTTCAAATGGCACCCCTGCATGACTTGTACAGATTGGTGTAGATTCTTTACTTTTGCGTTGATCATTCGTTTCCGCCTATTCCTGCTATTTGCATTGCATCGCTTGTATTGTTGTGACATTCAGTCATGCTGCTAGGACACCGGCACCATTATCGATGATGTATATGTTCCACGTACACTTCTTGCCGGCTCACACACTCATCATCGATAATTGCCATGTCACTACACTATAGTACTATTGCATTCATGATATGATTCTGGCATGGCATATTGTACACTTATACCTGTACACATATATAGATGATTCTAGCTTGATTGGGGATTTGGGAACCGCAAGATACTCTTTAAAAACAGATTCCTTTTAAAAGAGCGGTCTCCCTCGACATGTGCACATTATTATTCCATGTTGCATGACTTACTGATATGCTTGCATTACTGTTACATGCCGCATACATCATGCTTTGACTGTACGCATTGAGATATGTTGTTTCTATGATATTTCTGGATTTGGGAACCGAGGGTATTTCAAAAGAGAATATGTCATTTCTTTAAAAACCCGGTTACCCTTGATATGATATTTCAGTGCGTCCACCATGTGTTTTCTCGTTGCTGAGAGCGATATGTGTAACCCGAATTGAGGCATGGATGAGCCGATTGCGGGTACATGGTGGACCCGGTATGGTTCCCCTCGGCAAGATGATCGATGAGCTTTGCCGATTGAGCCTGGAGGCGGGCGAGTACCTACTGGTGATTGGTTAGACCTAGCGGTTATCCGGAGGATACCGACCAGAGTCGATAGATGTTTTGGGCATACTGCCGGGGCCGAGGGCCGATACCGCAGACAGAGCCCGCGGGCCGATCCGGACTGACGGAGCCCGATATATGACGATTTACGTGCCAATGCTGGGCACAGTTTTCATGATGTTTTCGGGTGTCGATGCTGGGCACCCTGGTTCCATGATTTTGATGTGTCGCGAGGGACACGGGTGGTTATATCCTCATATTATTTCCCATGCACATGATTCATGATATTTACTTGCATGATGGTTATTGTCATTGGGTGACGAGTGGACGGGATCCACGTGTGTGCAGATTTGATTACATTGATCATACCTCATATTCATGACATGCTATTACCTGAGGCACTAGCACGAGCACTTGGCATTACACTCATGTAGAGATTACATTGCCAGTTTAGCATGCTTCAGCTTTATTCATATTGAGGTTTATTTATATCTGATCGTATTGACCTAGGATGGGTCATGCATTCGATCTCTGCTTTTAGATATTTTCTATTCACGAGTTGGCAACTCACCCCCGTTGTGCTCCAGTCCGTGCAGGTTTTTGCCGTACAGATTCCATAGCGGCATTTCTGGCACACTGCTTCCTATGGGTGACTTGCTTGGTTAGGTGGGTTCTTTTGTATCAGAACCGCTATTGTATTTGTATTATTCATTGTATCTAGAATTTCCATCAACCAAAACTTGTTTATTGTTTCAGACTTAGAAAACAGTGTTGTTTTATTTCGACCTTAGAGTCGCGCTAGTAGTATTGCGGTTTTCTGGCTGCTTTGAGTTCCTTTTGGATTTGATCCTCGCCTTTGGCGTTGTATATTTTTATTGCTTGCGTGGTTGTGACCGTCGATTGACGAAGAGCTAGCTCCCGCTTGGGGATGCCTTTTATCATTTCATATATATTATTCTTGTTGTACCCCGTTCGGGGCCAGTTTTTACAAAGGAAACTCTGCCGAAATTTTCAGGAAAGGTTACACATTTTTAAAAAATGCATATTCGGCTTAGTTATTTAAAAACTTTGATTTCCTTACTTTTCAAAAACAGTTTTCCTTATTTACTCTTTAAATGGTTTTAGATTGTTGGGCTTTTGGCTTACTTGGATCAGATGGGGTCCTATAGACTTCATACGGTTCAAGGGCCAATCACGTGCTCTTTCGGGTCGTGACAGTTCGTCTGATATGTCGCATATCTTGTCTAGGGGTGGTATACGTCAGACCCCAATAACCGATAAGTCGTGCCGATATGAGGCTCATAGCGGGTCGAGAAACTACTGGTAACACTTACCAGCAAATCTCTGATCAGCCCTGTCCAGGGACTTCCCTGCTACGGCCAATCGAGCACAGCGCAACATCAACTCCCAATACCGGGAGAGACGAAACCCCTCCTATCGCTCATTGCCTCCATGTGACTCGGGACTGTACCCAAAGACCACCGTTTTGCACGCCCTCATGGACGTGGTAAGATGGAGATCAAAGCACAGTGGGAATCACACAAGACTCTATGACGATCTCGGGTCTACAGACTAACCTGTACAAGTGTCACCTGAGAACTGCCATCTGACGTGAGGTATAATACCATCTGGGAGTTCTCGGCGAGTCCGTCCAGTGTACCCAGTCTCCACTGAGCACCCGTACACCATCTCTGATGTCAAACACCAATGGATATGGGATCATCCATCGCCCATCTCATGGGTCGAGAAGCGTATATGCTAGTCTACACTGGTATATCGATGCCCCGTCTCGATACACCCACGACTAGGGACCTTGAAGGATGTACTTATGGACTACCATGTCCCCACTAGTATGATCTACATCATAGTCCAGGTAGTCAAGTACATATCCTAAGGGCTTTACCAACATGTAACTATAAGACAGTATAAAGAGACAAGTGTACATGTTAAGATAAAGAGCAACCAGATAGCATACTATCATATCGAGCAAGAAAGTCATCTCTATATATGTCCAAGCATCCAATATAATATACATCATCTGTACAATACTGGCCTCTAGGGCATACATACAACTAACAATCTCCCACTTGCACTAGGGCCAGCTGCTGTAGTATCGCATACCGAGCATCCCGAAGAGTCTCTCAAACTGTATCTGGGGAATGGCCTTCGTGAGTGGATCCGCCGTGTTGTCCTTCGTGTCAACTCTCCTGACCTCGATCTCCTGGCGATCAACTATCTCCCGGATCAGGTGATACCGCCTCAGAATATGCCTGGATCGCTGATGGGACCTGGGTTCCTTGGCCAAAGCCACCGCTCCATTGTTATCGCAATACAAAGGTATTGGATGCTCAATAGATGGAACCACTCCAAGTTCAGTAATGAACTTCTTGATCCAGACAGCCTCTTTGGCAGCATCGTTGGCAGCGATGTATTCAGCCTCCATCGTCGAGTCTGCCACGGTTTCCTTCTTGGAACTTTTCCAGCTAACCGCCTCTCCGTAAAGGGTAAAGACAAAGCCCGACTGCGACTTAGAGTCGTCCTTATCACTCTGGAAGCTCGAATCGGTAAAGGACTCCACTTGGAGTTCTCCGTTACCATACACCAAGAACATATCTCTAGTCCTTCGCAAGTACTTGAGAATGTTCTTCACAGCTGTCCAGTGACTCTCTCCAGGATCTGCTTGATACTGACTCACTACACTTAGTGAGTATGCAACATCAGGTCTGGTACATAGCATTGCATACATGATAGAGCTTACTGCCGAAGCATAGGGTATCCCTTGCATGCGAGCTCTCTCCAAATCAGTCTTGGGAGACATCTCTTTGGAGAGAGTGAGTCCAGAGATCGTGGGTAAGTTCCCACGCTTGGATTCTTCCATACTAAACCTCTTTAGTATGGTGTCAATGTACCTGGATTGGGACAATCCCAATATCCGTTTGGATCTATCCCTATAGATCCTGATTCCCAATATGCAAGAGGCATCACCAAGATCTTTCATTGAGAATCTTTGTGACAAGAAGAGCTTGACCGATTGCAGCATAGGAATATCATTTCCTATCAAGAGTATGTCGTCCACGTACAATACGAGGAAGACAACCTTACTCCCTGCCACCTTCTTGTAAATACAAGGTTCATCTGGGTTTTTGACGAAATCAAACTCTTTGATAACGACATCAAAGCAGATGTTCCAACTCCGCGATGCTTGCTTTAATCCATAAATGGATTTAAGCAGCTTGCATACCTTGCCGCTGCTCCCACTGTCTACGAAGCCCTCTGGCTGAGTCATGTACACGCACTCTTCTAAATCACCATTTAGAAAGGCGGTCTTAACATCCATTTGCCAGATTTCGTAGTCATGATATGCAGCGATGGCAAGCATGATTCGGATGGATTTAAGCATAGCCACTGGAGAAAAGGTCTCGTCATAGTCCACACCTGGTCTTTGACGAAAACCCTTTGCTACAAGTCTAGCTTTGAAAGTCTCCACTTTCCCATCTACACCAAGTTTCTTCTTGAAGATCCACTTGCTCCCAATGGGTTTTACCCCTTCAGGAGCAACTTCCAAAGTCCATACTTTGTTGGTGTACATGGATTCCATCTCGGACCGCATAGCATCCATCCATTTCACTGAGTCCCCACTCGTGATGGCCTGCTCGAAGCTAGTTGGGTCATCATCCTCCATGATGCAATCCTCACTGCCACCATCAATGAGAAAACCATAGTATCTCTCAGGTGGACGAGAAACCCTACTAGATCGGCGGAGAGTCTGGGGTACGTCGGGCACCACTGAATCCTCTGGTTCTACTAAATCGTTAGTTGCAGTTTGTGGTGCTGGAACCTCTTCCAGCTCTACCTCTTTGCCATTAATTTCTTTTGCAAGAAATTCCCTTTCCAAAAAGGTGGCATGTTGAGCAACAAACACTCTTTGTTCCTCAGCTTGGTAGAAAAAATATCGTTGAGAATTCTTAGGATATCCCACAAACTTGCAAAGGACTGATCGTGCCTCGAGTTTGTCCGGATTTTGTTTTTTGACATAGGCCGGACAACCCCATATCTTATTTCGTTTAAAATATGGTCTCTTCCCACTCCATATCTCATATGGTGTGGTAGGTACAGATTTAGACGGAACCAGATTCAATAGGTATATGGCTGTCTCAAGCGCATACCCCCAAAAGGAAATAGGTAACTCAGCATTACTCATCATTGAACGCACCATATCTAATAGGGTGCGATTCCTTCGTTCCGATACACCGTTGTGCTGTGGTGTATAAGGAGGAGTAAGCTAAGAGAGAATCCCATTCTCTTTTAGATAATCCAGGAATTCACTGCTTAAGTATTCACCTCCTCGATCAGATCGAAGAACCTTAATACTTTTGCCCGTTTGGTTCTCTACCTCGTGCTTATATTCTTTGAATTTCTCAAAAGCTTCAGACTTGTGTTTCAACAGGAACACATGCCCGTATCTAGAGAGATCGTCAGTGAATGTAATGAAGTAGGAAGAACCATTTCTGGCGTGTGTAGACATTGGACCGCCAACATCACTATGCACCAGTCCCAAGAGTTCAGTAACTCTTTCTCCGTGTCCCGTAAACGGAGTTTTGGTCATCTTTCCTTTGAGACATGAATGGCAAGTGTCATAAGATGATAATTCGAATGAATTCAAATATCCATTCTTATACAACTTAGCTAGTCGTGTCTCATTGATATGGCCAAGTCTACAGTGCCACAAGAAGGATTCGTTCATTTCTGAGCTTTTCCTTTTGTGTGTGTTTTGTATATTGAAGACTGTATTTTGATTGAGAATGAATATGCCATTATGTAGCGAGCCTGATGCAATCAACCTTTGATCTAGGAATATGTTCATAACATTATCCTTTACTACAAAATTATATCCTTCTTTACTTAATAAAGAAACTGATATAATGTTGCACATCATGTTCGGTATATAATAGCACTCATTCAGGACTGGTGTATTACCATTTGGTAATACCAGGTGATATATGCCAACTGCTTTGGCTGCAACATTTGCCCCATTCCCTACTTGAACGGAATGATCACCTTTTCCCAGTTCTCTACCTTTCCTTAGCCCATGTAACTGCTTACATATGTGGGATCCTGATCCGGTATCTAATACCCAGGACGTAGGGTGAACTGAGAAACAGTTCTCAATGACAAACACACCTGAAGATGATGCATCAACATGCATGTTCTCCTTTTGGGCGGTGTGAGAATCCAGATATTCTCCTGTTTCCTGTTCATTCTTATAACACTTATAAGATAGAACGGGTTCAACGTTCCCCTGCACAGTATAATATGCGGGTTCAGTCAATACATCCATATTATTATTTTGATTAAGGCATGAAATGGTCGCTACCTGGAGAGAGAGAGAAGAAAACACTTTAGCGTATGCTCGTGCAAGATCAGATTGGTTATTATCTTATCTAATCAGGATGGCTCCCACTGTTTTTATCAAATCTTCCTTCAAACCCTAAAAGGAAAGACTAGCCGGGATTAATTACACACTACAAGTTCGCCAATCTTTCAGCCAGGCCAGTGTCGGTACTTTGAGGGAGGTCCCCCGTGCTTTCGCACGAACCTAATTAATGTAAACCTCGTTTTCCCAGAGGCGTAACCTCGTTAACACCTTTCTAGACACCTACTTGATCGGCTAATTGTAATGTGTAAAACTCTCCCAGGAGTAACTCTTACTCGCAGTGGGTATCGGGATCCAACTATCTCATAGAAGGTATGCAATCTCATTGCAAATTTCAACACTTGAAATTCCCGATAATGCTTTTGCCCCTAGCGATCTATGACCTTGACTAAGTCAACAAACCATAAATCGCAAGTCAAGTTCAACCCGTACATTTCCCGATTGAATTAAACCCACCCGTACGACCTTTGACTGAGTCAACAAGGCCGTGCGAATGCTCTAATCCAATCACATCTCATGTTGTTGCAGATAAACATAATTTAGCTACCATATACTATGCCTTGACTAAGTCAACAAACATAGCACGAATACTAAATAATATCTATCTGAAATGACGGAGGGCTACGCGGGTTCTTTCAGAAAAAACCATGAGCGTAATGAACTTGATATCGTTGTAGAATCGAATGAAGTTTTGAAATGGAGTGATTTTGAGGCTTTTCTAGTTTTGCTAAAGGGGTCACTCCCGGTGAAGGGATCGTCGGCCCTTTCCTCGTCGAATGAGGTGCGGGATATATCATATATATCACTGTGCAAAGCAAAAACTCTTAAAAGCAATCAAAGCCAAACCGAGTGTGTAGCATGTGCCAGTTACTGCTAAAGGAGTCACTCCCGGTGAAGGGATCTTCGGTCCTTTCCTCATCGAATAAGGTGCAGGGTATATCATATATACCGCTATGCAAAGCAAGAACTGTAGCTACCTGTTTTATTTTAAAATCTGATTCTACAACATCATTTGGTTTCTTTTATTTCATTAATCACATTAATGAAGTCCCATCATTTAAGTACCTAAACATCACAGATAAATACGACGTACACTTATGCCATCCGCATTCGCCTCGATGTCCCCTCGTGCACCGTTAGGTTAGGTAACTAACGACAGAGCAAGGCAGGGCTGGTGCGGGTGCAAAACATAAATAACGTCTATATAATATATCATATATAATATATAAAGTATCTATCACAGAACATCACATGATCACATCACAGATATCGCAGCAGAAGAAACATATGAAATATTGGATATACTAGGACGTCCGTGTTTTCAATACGAGCCAGTATAAAACACGGATTCCACGGTCGTGATGAATAGCCAATCCCACACCCCTAGACCCCTACGAGAGCTGCAAGCAACCCTGCCAATTCTAGGGTTAGGAGACCCGGACTCGACTCCTCGAGTTGGTCTCCCACTGGACCCCAGAACCCGGTTACTTGTGCTCCCCTCCTTGGGTCTATCCTAATGCGGAAAAGTAAATAATATACAAAAGGTGACAACTTCCGCTACCTGGAAGTGCCCCAAATAAAAGAATATTATATACAAGTTTTTACATGAATGAAAATGAAAAACACTGATCTCACATAAAAAACCCCGGCTATTCGAACACGACGATCCAATATAACATATCCAGCAACACATAACATCACATGTCTTCAACGTAAGTAAATATGTCCATCCCAATTGTCGTTGACATATAGCAACGAAACCGGCGATATCACATATTACACTTACGGTCACAGAAAAGAAAGTGTAAAACTACAACAGTTTGAATCCGCAACCTCTTTAGACATCACATGCCTAATTAAATGAAATACTTATACATCACATGCCTAACAGATATAAATCCCGCATTTTAGTCTCATTATCGAAAACTCTTTTCAATATCATGTGGGACTAAACTGATAGATTTATAACATTCATTCAGTTATCACATAACTGTTTGTGAATTCCAATTATTGTATCACATTCCAGATAAACAGAAAATGTTAAACTTTCCGATCGAACAGTCGAATACCCAAGTTTTCCCGATACAGCTCAACACATGAAATAAGTCTAACAACATTCAGTTCGTGCCTCAGTACCAACGGTCCAGCCGTAGAAGGGTTAAGCCAACGCCTCACATGTGGCATGCCGTACTGTCCCAAACCCGAAGGTTCAAAGGGCAGTTCAAGACGGTCACATAATCGAGTTAAGGTTTGTTGTCTTCTAGAGGGTCCATCGCGTTACTTGCACTACTTAGAACGTCGTTAAACTACGGAAAAATCCAACACTTGGAAATTTCCCGACAGGGGAAAAATTGGGTATTTATATCCGGTCAAACTTTTTAACATATTCTGAAAATTATCCGGAAAAATACAAAAGACGAAATTTGATAATCCGATCGAAATACCGAATCCCCAAAACAACCCTGAAAAATTCAACTCTTGAATAAATATTAAAAATTCCCAGGAAAACCACCACAGAAAAATGAGAATTACTGTGAAAATTAAAATGCACAAAACGACAAAGGCGCCGCGCATCCGCCGCACGAGCCATGCTCGTGCCGCGGATCCACGGCTCTTTGATGGAATTAGTCCATCGAAATTCACAGTAACTCTTAGATTAGCCTGCTGATTTTTCTGCATATTTTTAATGTGGAAAAATCCCCGATTTTAGAAAAAGGAAAGAGAGCATGTTTGGTTTGGGGTTTCGGGTTCGTTCGGGCTTCAAACGCCATCTAGACTTCGCCTAAGGCTCTAGCTAGTCTCTGATACCACTGTAGGGTTCCTAGGCACACTATAGAGGTCTCACAAGGCATCGAACATGCCAATTTAAAAAATTATGGGTGCCGAGAAACCCTAACACGGATCGTCGGCTAGATTTCTAGGCGAAACTATAAACTAGTTAACTACTTAACTAAAAGTTAGATGCTACAACCTTTGTAGATCCGGTTCCCCACTTCCTTAGCTCCACGTGGGTGTGCTCTCGCTGTCCATCACGAATCCTAGACTCATTCGTCGGCTTCATCGGAAAAACGGGCGAGCAAGGTCGTCGGCTTCGTGTCAAAGACGATCTACGTCGAGGTTGCACAAGTTCAAGCTCCGACTTCACCAAGTTGTGAAACATGTGAAGAAAACACCCAAAACCACTTGGCAAGAGGTAGAGGATGAAGAAATAGGAGGTGGGTTCACTTTAGATTTGGATTTCTCTCACTAAAACTCAAGTTGCCATTGATGGCATCAAGGTTTCTATCTTGAAGAAGAAGGAAGAAGATGAAGCTAGTTTATGATAAGTTGATTTAAAATGAAAAGAAAAATCCATACTTATCATAATCTAACTAGGGTTAAGTGTAGAGAATAAACCATGGTAAGTGGATGGGTTAGGGTTAAGCATGAAGACAAAATGGTCTCCTTGGTCAAAGCTTCATGAAGCTTCAACAAGCTTCATGACAAAAGCAAACCATTATCTCTTCATTTATCCAATAAAATAAATAAAGAAATGAATAAATAAATGATAAGGCAAAACCCTAATTATCATTTAACCATGGTTTAATTCTTCACACTTAACCAAATGATCAAGTATCATCAAACATGATACATATATGTGCACAAAAGTATATCACATATACAACTTGCACATCAAGTGAGAAAATCCGTATAAAGTGAACCAATACTAGTTAATGTAAAGTAATATATCAAATATATAATTATACATTAAATCATTAAATCAACATTTGATTCAATGATCCGGTCATGTCGCACATAACCGACTAGTATTCAATGTATCGATTTATCGAATCAATGATTCGATAACTAGGTCATATCGAATATAACTAATCGAAACATTTATCGCGAGAATGAAATGCGGTATCACATACACGCATTATTCTCGCTCCCGCACATATCTCATATGCACTCCTATTTCGTTTCGCTTGAGCCAGGAAACCTCTGTGTAGGACTCTAAAGACTCGTCAATACGCCGGTAGCAGATGATGATCATATCAAGCACCCACAAGCCGCAAACGGTCTGCTAAACGTAACGGCCATCCGGGTATTGAGCGATCAGAAGATCGACGAGCTTGCCCGCTCACACTCCTGTGAATCCAACCAGTAACACTTACCGTACAGTCCGGTCTGTTCGTCTGATATGTCGCATATCTTGTCTAGGGGTGGTATACGTCAGACCCCAATAACCGATAAGTCGTGCCGATATGAGGCTCATAGCGGGTCGAGAAACTACTGGTAACACTTACCAGCAAATCTCTGATCAGCCCTGGCCAGGGACTTCCCTGCTACGGCCAATCGAGCACAGCGCAACATCAACTCCCAATACCGGGAGAGACGAAACCCCTCCTATCGCTCATTGCCTCCATGTGACTCGGGACTGTACCCAAAGACCACCGTTTTGCACGCCCTCATGGACGTGGTAAGGTGGAGATCAAAGCACAGTGGGAATCACACAAGACTCTATGACGATCTCGGGTCTACATACTAACCTGTACAAGTGTCACCTGAGAACTGCCATCTGACGTGAGGTATAATACCATCTGGGAGTTCTCGGCGAGTCCGTCCAGTGTACCCAGTCTCCACTGAGCACCCGTACACCATCTTTGATGTCAAACACCAATGGATATGGGATCATCCATCGCCCATCTCATGGGTCGAGAAGCGTATACGCTAGTCTACACTGGTATATCGATGCCCCGTCTCGATACACCCACGACTAAGGACCTTGAAGGATGTACTTATGGACTACCATGTCCCCACTAGTATGATCTACATCATAGTCCAGGTAGTCAAGTACATATCCTAAGGGCTTTACCAACATGTAACTATAAGACAGTATAAAGAGACAAGTGTACATGTTAAGATAAAGAGCAACCAGATAGCATACTATCATATCGAGCAAGAAAGTCATCTCTATATATGTCCAAGCATCCAATATAATATACATCATCTGTACAATACTGGTCTCTAGGGCATACATACAACTAACAGATATAACCAGATTATCAAATCAAGAGTTGATTCGATAAGTCGATACATTGCATGTTAGTCGGTTATATGTGATATAACCGGATTATTAAGTCAAGTGTTGATTTAATAATTTAGTGTATAACTGTATATGTGATATACTAATTTACATTAATTAACATTGGTTCACTTAAGCATTTGTTTTTCTCACTTGTGCACAACTTAATATATATGTGATATATATTTATTTGTGTTCATTTTGTATCATGGTTGTTGATACAACTTACATGGGTGTATAAGAATTATACCATACTAATTATAGTGTTATGTTTTTATATTTAAAGTAATTCTAAAATTAGTGGCTGATGAGCTCACATGCATGAAGCTTCATGAAGCTTAGGGTTGTATTGACTTAGTCTACTAGTTTTATTTTACTTGAGATATTAATTAACCTAACCATTATAATGTAGCCATGGTTATGTCTCTACATGAGTTAATATATGATATAAACTCACCCATGGTTAACTCTCTCTCATGATAGTTAGTTTTTCATTCTCATTTTTGAGCTCATCTTCTTCCTCCTTCAAAAGCTTGCTAGGGTTTGATAAAGAGAGAGAAATATAGTGAGAAAAGAAATTCTAAAGTGTACCCTTTTCCTATTTCCCCATACTCTACTAGATTAGCACTTTAGTATAGGGTGTTTGCTTCACTTTGGTGAAGTGGTAGCTCGAGTTCGTATTTCCTCGACGTAGATCATCTTCGGCCTCGAAGACTTCAAGCAAAACCGTTGCCATCTTCTCATGGAGCCGTCCGAGAGTCGGAAGCACCATGATCGCAGCGAAGGGACTACTACAAGGAGCTTATGAAGTGAAGGACCGATCTACAAAGGTTGTAATTCGTATTCACTTAGTCGTAAAAGTTGTTTACTTGCTTTGTTTCGCCTAATCACTGGTCTAAGATCTTGGTTAGGGTTGTTCGGCACGGCTAAAATTTTAATCGGGCATGGTTGATGCCTTGTAGAACCTTGTTAGAGTGCCTAGTAACCCTACACCTTATTCGATAAGGAAAGAGCCGAGATCCCTTCACCGGGAGTAACCTCTTTAGCAAAACTGGCATATGCTACAACACTCTGTTTGTCTTTTGATTGCTTTTGGAGTTTTTGCTTTGCATAGCTATATATATGATATACCCCACACCTTATTCCATAAGGAAAGAGCCGTGATCCCTTTACCGGGAGTGACCTCTTTAGCAAAACTAATGAAAGCCTCAAAATCACTCCATTTCAAAATTCACTCGATTCTACAACGATAGCAAGCTCATTATGCAATAGGTTTTCAGAAAAACCTGTCGTAGCCCTCCGTCATTTCAGATAAGTCCTACTTAGTATTCGTGCTACGTTTGTTGGCCTGCGTCAAGGCGTAGTGTGCGGTAGCTAACTAGTATTTATCTGTTTATGCATATGATGCAGATTGGATTAAGGTAGTCGTGCGACTTTGTTGGCCTGCGTCAAGGGTCGTACGGGTGGGTTTAATTTAATCAAGAAATGACGGGTTGAACTTGACTAGCACACTATGGTTGTTGGCCTGCGTCAAGGTGATGGGACGCTTGGGGCAAAATATTATCGGGAATTTCAAGTGTTGAAATTTGCAATGAGATTGCATACCTTCTATGAGATAGTTGGATCCCGATACCCACTGCGAGTAATTGTTACTCCTGGGAGAGTTTTACACGGGACAATTAGCCGATCAAGTAGGTATCTAGAAAGGTGTCAACGGGGTTACGCCTCTGAGAAAACGAGGTTTACTTTAATTAGGTCCGTGCGAATGCATGGGGAACCTCCCTCAAAGTACCGACACTGGCCAGGCTAAAAGATTGGCGAAGTCGTAGGGTGTAATTAATCCTGGCTAGTCTTTCCTTTTAGGGTTTGAAGGAAGATTTGATTAAAACGGTAGGAGCCATCCTGATTAGATAAAATAATAACCAATCTGATCTTGCAAGAACATACGCTAAAGTGTTTTTCTTCTCTCTCTCTCCAGATAGCGACCATATCATGCCTTAATCAAGATAATAATATGGATGTATTGATCGAACCCGCATGTTATACTGTGCTGGGGAATGTTGGTTCCGTTCTTTCATATAAAAGTTATAAGACTGAACAGGATATAGGGTCAAGCTAACGCCTCGCATGTGGCAACGACGTACTGCCTCAAACTCTAAGGTTTAGAGGCGGTTCATACGGTCACATAATCGAGTTAAGGTTTGTGTTCTTCTAGAGGGTCCATCGCGTTACATGCACGTTTTTCCGAAAGATTTAAACCCAAGAAAAATTCAACACTTGAAAGTTCTTCATGTCGGGAAAAAGTGAGTTAATGATATCCGTTCGAACATTTTAATACTTTCCAAATTATCCGAAAAAAACGAAATTAAATTTTCCGATCGAATAAAAAAATACAAAATAATCCCCTGAACACTCAACACATGAGTCAGATTAAAAATACCCAGAAAACTAAACTAGCAGCTACGGATATTACTGTTGCAAAACCAAAGCCCAATTGAACAGTACGGCCGCGGATCCGCGGCCCAAGAAAGGTATGGCCGCGGATCCGCGGCCCAAAGAAAGGTATGGCCGCGGTTCCGCAGCGGTCCGTACGAATTGCAGTCTCGTTTTCAACAGTAATACTTATATTTCCCTGCTGATTTTTTAAGGTATTTTTAATACAGAAAATAACACATTTTTAAAAAATGTCCAGAGAGGGGGTCATTTTGACGTTTCGGGGTTCGTTCGGAGTTTTAACTTCGTAAACACGTCGCCTAATACTCTATCTAGGCTCTGATACTACTGTAGGGTTACTAGGCACTCTGACAAGGTTTAAGAAGGTATCAACCATGCCCGATTAAAATTTTAGCCGTGCCGAACAACCCTAGACAAGATCTTTGCTAGATAATTAGGGTTACACATGCAAGTAAATAACATTTACTACTAAGTGAATACGAAATACAACCTTTGTAGATCGGTCCTTCTCTTCTAAAGCTCCTTGTCATAGTCCCTTCGCTGCGATCATGGTTCTCCCAGGCTCTTGCATGGCTTCACGAGGCGAAAGAAGGGTCGTTGCTCGAAGTCTTCGAGGCCGAAGATGATCTACGTCGAGGGAATACCAACTCAAGCTACTACTTCACTATCTAGAGAATTTATGAAGCAAACACCCTAAACTAAAGTGCTAGTCTAGTAGAGGACGGAGAAATAGGAAGAGGGTTCACTTTAGAATTTATTTTCTCACAATGTTTCTCACTTTGGATCAAACCATAGAGAGCTTTTTAGCTCAAGGAAGAAGATGAAGAAAATAAAGAGAGAAAGATATTGATCAAGTGAGTGAGCTAACCATGGGTGAGTGAGTATCATATACTAACTGATGTAGAGACATAATCATGGCTAAGTGTGATGGTTAGGTTAACAAATATCCAAAGTAAAAACAAACTTAGTGGACTTAGTCAATACATCCACAAGCTTCCACAAGCTTCATGCATTTTTCTAATCTTCCACTAATTTTGTAATTACTTTAAATATTAAACCCAACACAACAAATAGCATGGTGTAAGTCTCATACACCCATGCATGTTGCATCAACAACCATGATACAAAAAGAAAACACATTTTAATATATATCACATATATATTAAAGTTGTGCACATGTGAGAAAAATCCTTAAGTGAACAAATGTTAGTTAATGTAAATTAGTATATCATATATACAATTATACACTAAATTATTAAATCAACACTTGACTTAATAATCCGGTTATATCTCATATAACCGACTAACATCCAATGTATCGACTTATCGAATCAACACTTGATTCGATAACCCGGCTATATCACATATAACCGACCGATACAAAAAGTCGTGAGAATAGAATACGGTATCACATACACGCATTATTCTCGGTCCCGCACATATCACATATGCGCTCTTATTTCATTTTGCCTGAACCAGTAAAATCTCTATGTAGGACTCTAAAGACTCGTCAATACGCCGGCAGTAGGTGATGATCACATCAAGCACCCACAAGCCGTCAGCGGTACTAGCTGGACGGAACGGCTATCCGGGTATTGAGCAATCAAAAGATCAGCAAGCAAGCCCGCTCCAACTCCTGTAAAAGCCTAACGGTAACACTTGCCGTACAGTCCGGTCTCCTCGTCTGATATGTCGCATATCATGTTTAGGGGTGGTAAACTTCAGACCCCAATAACCGATAAGTCGTGCCGATGTGAGGCTTATAACGGGTCGAGAAACTACTGGTAACACTTACCAGTAAATCTCTAAATCAGCCCTGGCCAGGGACTTCCCTGTTATGGCCAATCGAGCATAGCGTAACATCAACCCCCAATACCGGGAGAGACGAAAACCATCCTCTCGCTCATTGCCTCCATTTGACTCGGGATTGTACCCAAAAACCACCGTTTTGCATGCCCTCTTGGATGTGATAAGGTGGAAATCAAAGCACAGTGGGAATCACACTAGAATCTATGACGATCTCGGGTCTACAGACTAACTTGCACAAGTGTCACTAGAGAACTGCCATCTGACGTGAGGTATAATACTATCTGGGAGTTCTCGGGGAGTCCGTCCAGTGTACCGAGTCTCCACTGAGCACCCGTATACCATCTCTGATGTCAAACACCAATGGATATGGGATCATCCTGTAAGTGCATGGCGGCGCCCCGGCCGTTAATCTGACGCCGGAATGCGGAAGCGATGCTTTTCTTTAACTTTTTAAAACCGGCACCACCGCGCACTATAAACCCGGATCGTGCCATTAAACTAGTCCTAGCTATCTAGAGAGGTGGTAGAGAGATATACCGAGTGATCCGAGTCCTCCAGTCTTCTCGTCGTCGTCCCGATCTCCCGCAGAATCTCTGGTCTCCATCACGTCGCCGGAAGGGCACCACATCGCCGGCTTCTTTTACGGGCTCCCACCTCTGGTCTGAGGCAACTCGGGCACGAAGTTGGCGAGTCAACATGCCCAAGATTTGCTGTAGAATGTAGTGTGGAACTTGTGTCTCATTTGGGGTTTATGGAAGTTGCCCTTTTGTGGAGGAGAATGATATATAAACTTTTGTGGAAGAACTTGGGGATTTTTCTAGCATGAGAGAGCAAAAAATCCCCACTACAAAATTGGGACAGCCCCTCCCTCCAACTTGGCCAGCCATGGCACATGAGGTAAAAAATGAGAGGAGAGATTGAGAATGAGGGAGTGAGTCTCACAAGAATAATGCAAGAGAGAGAGATCAAAAAAGTTATCATGAAAGGAAATGATCACCAAAACAAACCTACACTCCACCAACCATCATCATCACTCCAAAGTCAAGCTATCATGAACCATCATGAACAAAGGAATGTCAAGGGTGGTATAATCATCATGAAACAACAAGATGCAAATAACACCCTCCACAAATGCTTATTTGCACAATTGCAAATAAGCCCTCCTCCACCAATCTTCAGCCAATGAAAGATACGAAGAAAAATGGCCGAAACGGAAAGCAAACTGGAAACTCCATAAAACTGGTCCCGTAATAAATTACAGGAAAACCCAGCAACTATATATACACACCCGCATTTGTATTCCGACCGAAATACAAATGCAATGAGACAAAATCTACACTGTACAATACTAGGATCCGGCTTAAACCAAAGCCCGCTAGTATTAACCGTCCGATCCTGATCTGTGCAATACCGCACGTATCTGATCGAACCCTGCCGTATCTCCATACGGCCTCTACAGCGTTTCGCCTGAAAACTTGAGCAACTGTCTGTGGGGGACTCTAAAGACTCGTCAATACTATGGCTGTGGATTTAACCACTAGCACGTCAGAGGTATTAGCCATACGTGACGGGCTACTAGCTATTGACCGAAAGGGACGTTGATGAGCGAACTCATCCTGATACCCTACTGAGCTTGTTAGTGACAATATCCGTACAGTCCGGTCCGTTCGTCTATGAGCATCGCATGGCGGGCCTAGGGGGTTGGTAAATGTCAGACCCCCAAAAGAGGTACAAGTCGTGTCAGAGTGTAGCCCAGAACACCCAGAGATACTACTGGAATACCTACCAGTAAATCTCCTGCCTTGGCCAAGGACTTTTCATGTTCTGGCTCTCCTAAACACAGCGCGACCTCACCCCCAATACCGGGATAGACGAACCCCTGAAGATCCGCTCACTGCCTCCATGTGGCTCGGGACTGTACCCAACTAAAACCTGTTTGCATGTCTCCTTTGAGCATGGTAAGGTAGTAATCAAAGTACAGTGGGAACTCACATGAGACAAATGACGAGCCTCAGGTCGATGAACTAACCTGTACACATGTCACCAGGGAACTGCTATCTGACGTCAGGTATAAGACCAACTAGCATGTTCCCGGCGAGTCCTGTCCGGTGTACTCATAACCCAATGAGCACCTGTATACATCTTAGGTGAACCAACTGACACCAGTGGCTTGTGAGACCGGCCACCGCCCCTCATCGGGGTCTCGACTGTATACACCAGTCTACTCTGGAGTATCGATGCCCTATCTCGAAACTCCCACGACTAGGGACCTTTTAAGGATGTGCTTATAGACTACCAGCTCCCACGTATATGATCGCCCTCATACTGCCGGCAGTCAAGCATGAATCCTAGGAGCTCTATCAACGTGTAATAGCGACCTGTCAGGTCACCTAAACCAGTACACGATGATAAAGGTAAACCAGATAGCATACTATCATCTTGAGTAAGACTGTCCTACCGGAATAGGTCCTCCCTCAATCATTGCAATCACGTGCCTGTGATCCAATAATTGACTCTGAGGGCACTATCTCCAACAATCTCCCACTTGCACTCAAGGCTAATTATTGCGATGTCGCATACTCACAGCCCGTGTGATACCGAACACCCAACTCCTCTACTAGTCAGTCTCACAAAGCTCGTTTGCGAAACTATTGCGTTCGAGGAATAGCCTCAGTGAGTGGATCCGCACTGATGTTTCTTTCTATGTCTCTCTATATCTCAAGTTCGCGGAGAAAGCCATCTCCCAAAATGAGCAATACATGTCTTAGAATGTGTCTGGATGTCTGACGGGACCTAGCTCATAAATGAACTCCAAATCCAAACTTCTTAGACTGTATCGTCAACTGAACTTAATCAGTATCCTACGCCATGCCTCCCTCAGTATTGCCTTGGACCACCTGTCCAAAATACTGCTCCTTGTCAGAAGGAAAACTATAACTCTGACAACCTCCTTGTCGTCCAGGTCGCCTTGGAAGCCTGGAATGATAACTGTCTCCCGAATGAGGTTGTCGTTATCATATCCCTAGAACATCCACTTATGTTCTAAAACTGCTTTCGACTATTTCTCTATGATAGGATCAATGTCAACTTATTGCATCTAGTGCAAGAACAATATCTGGTGTGGTACTTGACATCTCATGATTGACTCAATTGCCTGAGCAAGTGATCTGCCAATCATGCACATCCCTCTCCCCTTTAGTCTGTATGACATCTTTAGAGAGGGTGACTCCATCACCAGCAGGTACACCACCATGCCTGAGTCGTCCATTCTAAATACTCTTAGAATGCTGTCTAAGTACCCTTAATTGGGAAACCACCCAAATCTAGATCTAAAACCATAGATCTAGTAACCAGTATGTCTGATATAATATCCAAGTCCCATGTGGAGAAACCACTGTGTGACGACCAAATTGTAACCGATCGTAGAATAGGAATATCACTTCCTACTCTGTGTATGTCATCCAAATATCATGACATCACACCCTACTACCTTCTCAACAGATCCATCCCCTATTCTGATGAAGTCAAACCTATGACTGTCACATCAGAAATTGATGATCTATCTCCGCTATATCTGCTTTAGTCTATAAATAGACATAAGCTACTTGTCCACCATGCTTCCGCTGCTCCCACTGATCATGACAACCCTCTGGCAGAGTCATATTGTCACGACCCGAAAGTACGGAACGTGACTGGCACTTAGATTACGAGACGTCTAAAGGCGTACCGTAACCTAAGTCAGCCAAAGCCCAGAAAAATCTAAACCAAAATCAAAAGAGAGTGAAGGAAAACCTTTAATGAAAACGATTTTCAAATCAATTAGGTTGCAAAGAATCCCTTTTTAAAAACATCATAAATTTCTGAAAATTTCGGCAGAGTCTCCCCTGTATTTTCTAACCCCCAAAATGGGTACAACAAGATAATAAACCTGTAATCATAAAAATGGCATCCCCAAGCGGGAGCTAGCTCTTCGCCCAAGGCGGATCACAACCACATGCAATATAATAGAAATATCAAGAAAAAGAGCATAAAAGAAATGCAAATACCAGAAAACACACGTCGGCTCAAGTGAGCTCGACCCAAAAGAAACCACAATATACAAATCTCTCCGTCTCATCACTAAGTCGCATATACAATGTGAAATGGTAGATGGAGAATACTAGATACAATGATAAAGCAAAAGAAATAAAGTATGCTCGCAACCCACCTACGGGCGATGTCGCGAGTCTGAGCAAAATGAGCTGATGATAAGATAGCCCGCCGCTACAAAGGTGACGGGTCCGACCTGCAAGACACTGTGGCACAACGGGGGTGAGTTGCCAGCTCGTGAGTAGAATATAACATCTAGTAAGGCAATCGTAAGAATGCACGCAATGCGGAACAACATGTATGTCCATATGTGATATAATAACTCTAGTATGCATGCACAGGTATGCAATATCTTTTCTAACTCTTTAAGTGTTTAGAATGTTAAACTTACTGCATTCTTAACTTTTAGAAAATGAATGTCTGTATAATAGCTAAATATCATCAAGAAATCATCTGAAAACCCGTGTCAAGCATCGACACCAAATAGGAATCATATCTGTCTCAATATCGGGCTCCGTCAGTCCGGATCGGCCCATATCATAAATCTCACGACAACGGTCGGTATCCTCCGGATATCCGCCGCGCCAGACATCACCGGTAGGTAGTCTTCCCCTACCAGGCTCGTCGTCTACAACTCGATCTTCTTGCCCCGGGGTACCATACCGGGCCCACCATGTACCCGAGACGGTTCATCCACTCCTCGAATCGGGTCTCGAAATCCAACAGAAAACATGAAAACTCATGGTGGACGACACATACATCACGAGAAAACCGCAACTTTGTTTTAAAAATGATAAATATAACCTTTTGTTAAATTCTTGCGGTTTTCCCCAAAAATCCAGAAATCGCAGCAAAACTGAAATCCTCAAGAAAATCATAATGTCCACATGTTATATATATGACAAATGTCTATGATATCAATGTGTATGATGTAAATTTTGGCTAGAGTTCTATGTAAATATGATGATGATGCGAGATATGTGCATGCGATGCAGTTTCATATATCAAGTATGAATGCAGGTGATGATATTAAGATAAACAGGTTCTATCGTGCACGTGGCATGTCAATTACCAAAGGCGTGTGTGTCACATGAATAGTGCGCGTGCAACATATGCCAATGGTAAGGTGTTCGTGTCCTACGAAATGATATCGCATAGGTAGAGATGAATGTCCATGCAATTTAACATACTGTTCGCTATAAGGGTATGCAGTGTACATGAATGGATAAGCTAACTAACAATATAATCTTGCAAAAAGTAGGGTAATCCTAACTGGGGGGGGCGCCTCACGCCATCCAGACGATTTCCCCCATAGATGAATATATCTACTCACCAGAAATCCCCGCTAATCTGATCCGGCCACCGTTTTGCCTTTACGCGCCGTGTCCGATGTTTCTCCGACCGATCCTATATTTGCACAACACCAAGTATAAGATTACATAACCCTAAACGATGAAAGTCACATTATACAAATATCGATGCGCACAAATTAATCATAGCATGCACTCGGTGCGCGGAAAAACGCACGAAAATCGCTAACCTTTAGCTAGAATCGTCATTTCGGGGAAATCGACAAAACTACAACTCGACTAGACGAAACCCCGCGTTCGCGCATTCTAATAATCCTATACGAAGCTAATAGTATTGCTAACCTAACGCAAATTGAATGCATTCTATTTTTCGTAAAAATCTAGCAAGCAAATTCAACGCCGATTCAATGCAAACATCGATATTTTGTCGATTTAGCGAGCATATAAATACACCATTAACCACTACAACCAATTAGAAACCCAAAGCCCTAATTTAACTCTAACCCCATGCTTCAAACCCTAATCCACAATCAAATCCCTTGAATTTTCAAAACTAACCATTTCAATGAAATTAATCATTTTAAAATACTAAACTAGCTTTATTAAACTACAAATTAACAACTAGTTTAGGATTATACCTCCCAAGTGAACCCCAACTTGCCCTTGCCCTTGAAAGAACCCTCTTTTCACCTTGTTTTGAAACAATTTAGGGTGGGAAAGAGGTGATTTAGGGTTTTGATTTGAATTAGAGAAGAAAAATGTGCATTTTTGTGGATTTTGTGCACTTTTTCATGGATTTTTGAAGAAAGAAAATGGAAAAAAAATGAGGGCTGAAGGAGGGGAGGGCTCGGCCTGAGCTTAGGAGGAGGAAAAATGAGAGGGTGTGTAGAAATTTCCATGAGGAAAATATCATATAAGGTCACTTTAGGCTTTCACATCAAAACTTTTTAAAAAAAACCCTTTTTTAATTCATTTTTCCATTAAATTTCCCACCCTAAAACCATAAGTTTGCAAGTCATGATACAATTTTATTAACACCATATTTTAGCTTATAAAGACTCCTAATTATGAAATTTACCTAATTAAATTTGTATTTATCCCTAATTAAATGTATTTAAAAAGGCTTAAAATAATAAAAAAATAATTAATTACGAATTTTTTTTTATTTAACTAGATAATTATAAGTGACATTTTAGTGACAAAATTATAGTAATATCTTGTCTAAATTTTGTATAATTAGGTCTACAATGAAAAATACCTATTTCGACTTTTTACGGAAAAAGCCGAAAAATTGGCCGATTACCGAAAAACTGCCTAAACGATTTTCGAAGGGTTACAATCTTCCCCACTTAAGGAAATTCGGTCCCCGAATTTAGAATTTAACTACGCGTACCTTCAAAAAGATGGGGATATCTCTTCCTCATCTCGACCTCGGTCTCTCAGGTGACCTCCTCGCTGTTCGGGCCACGCCAAAGAACCTTGACAGACGGTATGACCTTCGACCTCAATTTCTTCACCTGCAGATCCAAAATCACAACCGGCTGCTCGGTGAAAGAAAGATCACGCTCTAACTGGATCGTCTGGTGCTGAATCGCCAGGGAAGGATCATGAAGGTACTTGCGGAGCATCGAGACATGGAATACGGGGTGAACATCGGGGAAGCTGGGCGGAAGAGCTAACCGATAAGCGACAGGACCAACACGCTCTAAGATCTCGAAAGGACCAACATATCTAGGACTCAGTTTCCCTTTCCGCCCAAATCTCATCACACCTTTCATCGGAGAGACCTTCAGGAAAACATGATCGCCAATAGCGAACTCGAGTCGGCGACGGCGCCTGTCAGCATATGATTTCTGCCTGCTCTGTGCCGCTCTCATCCTGTCCCGAATCAGCTGTATCTTCTCGGTCGTCTCCTGTACAATCTGCGGCCCCAAAATACTGCTCTCCCTGAGCTCTGTCCAACATACAGGCGATCGACATCTCCTCCCATATAAAGCCTCAAAAGGTGCCATCTGAATCGTCTCCTGGAAGCTATTATTGTAGGAAAACTCGATCAAAGGCAAATGACGATCCCAGCTACCACCGAAATCTAAAACACAAGCTCTGAGCATGTCCTCAAGAGTCTGAATCGTACGCTCCGACTGACCGTCAGTTGATTAGTGTGTCAAAAACATGAGTTTACCGCAATCAGAAACGACGTCGCTTCGCAGCTAGCCGGTGAGTGCGGGTCGATCCACAGAGACGGGTAAATTCCTTTTATGTGTTTTAACGAGTTGATTCTATTTGTCGTTTTGATTGGTTTATAAAAATCTATAAAAACTAGATCTAATTAATCTAATTAAAAGTCTTGCTAGGGTTAGGCTTAGGGGAAGTTGTGGAGATTAATGTTTCCTTCACCGCTTTCAATGCCTTCTTTTTTAGATCTATTAGATGTTACGTTAATTATCAATAAAATGGATACGAATCTTTTGGGAAGATGTTTCTTCCTCTAGATTTGTATCCTTCCTTTGTTGATAATTACCCTAACCCTCATGGAAAACGCGTGCAACCGGCCCTTTATACTACGGTTCACCGTTACCTCGAGGGGTAGGGTGCCGTAGGGAGCGGATGTGTGCGTATGCATGGAGTTCTAACTCTAAAGTGAAGATGGCATTGAAAGGGGTGAGAGATCTCATTTCTCAACCCTTTCGCTAAGGCTAACCCTAACAAGCAAGGAGACTACTCGCTCATAAGGGGATGATAAATTGTACTAGAAAATAAAAGCAAGGAAATAAATTACCTACAGATTTGATGGCTCCCTCCAAGTAGAAGACAGAATAGATCTGAATGTCACTCCCAGAAATTCTGAACTTTATTTATTGAAAAGAGGCATAGTTTTTACAGATCTGAGACTACAATTTATAGGAAAATATAAAAACTAGGGTTACAGACTCTCGCACATGTGAATTTACAGATTTGACCCCTGAGAATCCCAACACCGGAACCGTCGCGGCAACAGAAGAAAAATCCACCGACACGTGTATTAGACGGCCGCGGATCCGCGGCTCCAGCATGGGTTTGGCCGCGGTTCCGCGGCCAAAGAAAGGATTTGGGCTCTGAAAAGTTTGGGCTTGGTTCAGGGGTTCTTGGGCTTCTTGTTTCCATATGTAGTTTCTCTGTTGGGCTTCTTATTCTCCTCCAGATATTTCAGTGAATACTTGTAGCGATCTTTTAACCGTTCACATGACATTTTGGACCTTGTACTGTTCTTCGTCTAGGCTTGACTAGGATCCGTCCAATTGTTGGTCAAAAGTCCCTTTTCTGTTGTTTTGTGTCTTTTTCACTGTATTTGCTCCAGAAACCTGTAACCTGTAATATGCAACAAACGTGCGTCAAGAGTACCTGTTTATTTATAAAACGGATAAGAATAGGGGAATGAAAAATGCAATATTATGGTCTGAACAAATACCCCCAAACTTACCTTTTGCTCGTCCTCGAGCAAATTTATTATTTATTCACTAAAATCCTAACCACACTTTCGCAGGGAAACGCGATTGCACTGAGCACGTGCAACAAGCCGTTAAACCTCTAGGTGTCCCTAGTAGGAGGAGTGTTGTCTCCTGAGGGTTTTCAGCGGATTACACCCACAAAATCCTATCAACTCGGCCCATTGACTTTTGTTCTCCAATTAGGTCTTCTAATAAGGAATTCTATTATCTTTTACTTGCAAATTATCCACCCACATTCTTCACACTTCCTCTTTATTTAACTTAAGATTATATATATTATGTAGACCTACTTAGCTTTCGGCATATCTTAAGTTTTCCTTCTCGGGTTTCATCTCTACTTAGGAATTTTCTATCAACTCCATTAAAGATACAAATTCTATCTTTCATTCCTCTCTTTTATCTAAATTCCAATCACATGCCCCTACGTGTGTGTAAAGATCACCCCTACACTTCGAAATTCAATTCAAGCAATCATGCCCTTGTCCATTGTCCAAAGTACTTATTAATTGGTGAATTTAAATGAAATTTGCTTACACATCCTTCATGCGACCGTTAATACTTCTTGAGGTACCAACGACCGATTACAAAATGCGTTTGCACTTTAAAGCGTACTTCCTAGTCCTTGCAACACCCAAGGCTTTAGCAGTGACTCCCAAACCAGTTGGTCTAAGGCACTAGGTGATGAAGCACCCTCGCTAAATATTTTTCTATTTTAGCAGCCTTAAGTAATCACAAAAACCAGTGTCCATTTTTTTTATTCTTTATTCACACTTTTTCTTTTATTTTCTTCGTACTAAGGACTTTAGACAAGAGTATTTCATGGTCTCTTCTACTATTCCAAGTTTCAAGGTGCGTGATTGTGCAATTTTGTAGGGTATACATTTTCAGAATCTAGACTTAAGCTAGGAACTATCTTTCAAACTTATACTTTAATTAGAACATAAATACTCTTCCCTTATTTCGACTTAGCCCAAGAAGTGAACCCAAAATTTGCCTATTTCTAAATAAACTACAAGGCATATACTTTCTACCGTTAAACTTTTAAGAAATGTTATCTTTAGGGTTTTTAATTCACTAAGTCTAAGATCTAGTTGTTCCTAACCAGTTAACCTATTAGTCAAACTCAAGTCAATTAGCCAAAATTGAATACAATTATTTTTATAATTTTTGAAATTTTTCAAATTTTTATGGGTTTTCAAATAAGTATGCAAATGCAAAAAAAATATGTACAAATGAATGCGAAGGAAGAAGACGTACCGAGCATACCTCCAAACTTGAACTTGACAGTGTCCTCACTGTCATGCTAAACCAAGAGGGTCAAAATACCGATACTCCCCTGTTTATTTATTTATAATAAAAAAAAATTTATGTTTTGAAATTTTTTTTTTTTATAGAAAAAGAAAACAAAAGGATATATACATATATACAACAAGATTCCCCCCAAAGTTAAGCTTGGCCTTACACAAGTCAAATGTCAGCACCAACCATTTAAAAATCTTATCATGGTAATGGTAGAGTTGGTGCAAGAATGGGATGGAAAGAAAAGAGATGAAAAGCACGCGAGACCGTGTGGAAAGATGAATGGTAGAATCTGGTCTCGGTGGGGGAGAAGAAAGACGGAAAGAAGAAAGATGTGGAGTGCGATCTTGAGGGTGTAAATTGAGTGAATAAATTAGCGCAATTTGTGATGACCGATGTGTTAAAAGCGATTGCGCTAACCTACCAATTCGTCGTGCAATGGGGTCAAATCCCTCAAGATTCGCAAGAAAACATGGGTACGCCGAACTTGGTATAGGAGATGAAATCGTAACGGTCATTTGTTCGGTCGGAACAATAGGAAGGAGGGAGGGTGATATAACAGTCAAAGGTTCAGGAGGCTGGATTGGAAAATCCGACACATCAATTAAAAATGGTTCAACCTTGATATTATCATCAAGACTCTCCTCAATATTTAATCCATCTATGCCATTATCATCAAAATCTAGACGCATATGAGATTCGGGGGAAACATTTAATAACTCAGGATGATGATTTGAACATAAAATTTCTATTAAATCGACAGGTTCATCATCCGAAATATTCCCGGCGTCTATATCCTCAATCAAGTGAAAATCAATTTCTTTAGACACTTCATCCACAGCATGGATATTTATCAATGTAGGTTCTAGAGTGGAGGTGTAAAGATCGAAAGGATTAGGTGCGGTTTCACTCGAAAGGGGTTCCTCACAATTTGGCAAATCAAACACTACAAAACCGCACAACTCATTTTTATTTTCAACTGGTGAATCATTTGGAACAATCGATGGAAAACCGGAGTTGTGGGCTTCAATTGGGTAAGGGTAGGTTTGATTTGAAAATCCTCTCTCATTCTCACTCTGTCCAACTGCCGCCTTATACATTGAAAAATTCGGAGCTAGCGGGACACTAGCTACCGGTTCACTAGGCTGCATAAGGGCGGCCATGGATGCTTCCACATTCCTCATCATTTTATTTGTTGCAGCAATATATGCTTCCAACGACTCTTCAAAACTAGACTTAGGTGGTGAGGGGGTTTCAGTAAAAGATTCAAAATTAGTTGGGTATGTGAAACTCCCTAATGGCTGTGTCGAAACAGCGTCTAGTGAAGGTGGGAAGGTCGGGTATGACTGGTAGGAAGTGGGTGGTAAGACAGGAGTAGGGTCAACAAATGGATAAGAAGGTGAATAATCGTGCGGATCCCTAAAACTAGATGAGTGGAAAGGGGTGAAAGATCGACTGCGAGATTGAGCAATATGCTCAGCAATGGACATCGGCCTAGGAGTGACAGAAGGACTTGAAGAAGTGGTATCAACATATGTAGGTTGTAAAGGTTGACTTGGTTGACACGAAGTGGGTTGAAAAGTCAAACTATTTCTCCTAGACGCCTCTATTTGATCTTTCAACGAAATTTTTGGCAAGGAGGGATCGTTTTTAAATTGACCGAAACAATTGACGAACGACGCAAAGTTAGGTTCGGGATACCAAAATTCGGCAAGAGATTTATGATGTGGGGTACCCATGATAGAAGAGTGCAAGGATTTCTTAGCGACAAAATTTTTGCAAGTTTTTAAAAGATTTTTTCTTTATATTTTTTTTATTGGAGAGTTTTGCAATAAGGTTTTAGAAAATGGCACTCGTGACACAAATGTATCAACCATGCATGCACAATCAGGCCTAGATCTAGGGTTGCCTAGGTCTGCTAGACAGCTCCTAACTAGGGCTAGAATAGACCTCAAACCGCCTCTTCATGGACAAATACGGCCAGGTAAGTGGGAAGGAACCACCACCACAGTGGGCCTAATTAATAACCACTAGCCTAGACACCGCAATGTCGGTTAGGATAAACGGCCGATGCCTATACTAGTCCTTTTCCTATTGAGCTCGATGTCCTTAGGTCTGAGTCTAATCTTTTTTTTTTAATTAAAGGTGGTCGATGCAAAATGCTTTAGGTGTTTTCTGGGGTCCTGAGAAGGGTGATGAAATCCCCACCCAATCTGAGTTTGGTCAATTAGCCCCTTAGAGTCCGGTTAAATTATGCAAAACAAATAAAATTTCACTTGCATTCAATTTTAGCGCGGCGCAAAGAAACCTGCAGAAAATCTGTTATTTAGAAGGGGAGAGAAGATTTTTTTTTAGCGCAAAAAATTCCTGCGGAAAATTTTTTACAGTGGATATATTGTAGGTTACAGAGGGGAGAATGAGGATCAAACCCACAAAATTTAATGCGCTGACGTGGCAGTCAGAGCGCGGAACCGCGGCTTAGGGCACGTTTCTGCGGCTGAAGCGCGGTCCTTTGAGGGAATCAGGGTCTGAAAATTTTTGTACTGTTCTGCGCTTACAATTCCTCTCTGTTCTTATGCTCACCTTTCTGTGTCAACCCTCTGTAAAATTCCAGATTCGCAATCCTTCACTGTTCCTGCAAGATTCAAAAAAAAATATACCCTTCAAACAGATCAAAATTGATAATTTTTGTATTTTTTTATATTTTCAGATTTTTATAATTTTTAAATTTATATCAACCCGAAAATTCACAAAAAGAAAAATTACGCCGTCCCCGGCAACAGCGCCATTTGATTAGTGTGTCAAAAACATGAGTTTACTGCATTCAGAAACGGCGTCGCTTCGCAGCTAGCCGGTGAGTGCGGGTCGGTCCACAGAGACGGGTAAATTCCTTTTATGTGTTTTAACGAGTTGATTCTATTTCACTACTACAAAGAAGGGTTGCCCCTACGGATTTATCCGTAGGGGCAACCAACTGCCCCTACGGATATATACGTAGGGGCGAAAAAATACTCCGTAGGTGCAAAGGCCGCAGGTGCAAGTTGAGGCCCTGAACTTGCCCCTACGGTCAAATTGTTGCCCCTACGGATATATGTGTAGGTCCTTTTGCCCCTACGAATAAAGCCGTAGGGTATAAGATTTTATATAATTTACGGTTTATTTTAATAAATTACTTGGACCTACGGATATATCCGTAGGGGCATGTACTAACCCCTACGGATATATGCGTAGGTACATTTCCGTAGGGGCACAAATTCAGAATTCCTGATATTTTACCCCTACGGATAACTCCGTAGGGGAGAGTCAGTTGCCCCTACGGATATATTCGTAGGGGCTTTCCCAACCCCCTGGAACTGTGATCTAGGGGAAATATCAGTTACTGCTGATATTTTGCCCCTACGGACATATCCGTTGGGGTAACATGTGTACCTACGGATTAATCCGTAGGTACATATTGTCTGTAATTTTTTTTAAAAAATGGGCTGCTTGATTTTTTCCCGCCCTGTGCACAATAATATATACATCAATCAAATCATATATTGCAGTATTCATAATCACATCTCACGCATATATATAATATACAAAAGAATTACAAAAACTGAATATGATATAAATACAAACCAATATCAATATCGTTTCAAAATGTAGTACAATGTGTATGATATAAATAAATACATGTTTCAAAAAAAAAAGAACCAAAAATCTACCCTAGCTCGGTCCAGCTCCACCTCTGAATAACGATAGAATAACGCGCGCCTGCTCCTCGGTCAATAAACTCCGCAATTCGTCGCGAGCGGGAGTCTGAGCGGCATGTGGAGCCGGCGATGTGGTCTGTGCAGCTGCCGTCGAGGTAGTCGCTTGCGGAGCCGCGGCTGCGGGAGTCTGAGTGGGCGGTGGAGCTACAGGAGCTGTCTGCGGAACCGCAGCCGATGTAGTGGCTTGTGGAGTCGCAGCCGAAGGAGATGCGTGTGGAGGCTCGGCCGATCTACCCTGTCGCGTCTGGATATAATGTGTGTAAGAAGCGTGTAAGAACTGTTTATTATTCGAATTCGTATCATTATTAAGTTATTTCGAAACCCTGTTTGGATATCTAGTTTGGAAAAGCGTTGTTTATTTCAATTACATATGTATGTATGATTAATCAAACTTAAGTCTAAAACCAAATAAGCTCAAGCTACATACTAATTATGGATATGTTGATATGTATATAATATGAAATGATATTTTACTATAAAGTAGTATACATACCAGCATCTCCTTCAACTCCTGAACGCTGGCCCTCAAGCTATCCAGTTCATGATGGACATGCCGGTCACTGGAGACGGAGGAAGTAACCGCCGGGGTGGAGTCCAACCTCATATGGGCCCTGCTAGGGCCCAATCCCCGGCCTCTCCCAACCTCCGTGGTGCCCTCCGTGTGCGGCGTCCAGAACTGGGGTCAGCAGCCTCGGATCGTTCTGTCCGGTAAAATCGATCCCCGAGGCCTGGGCCTGCTCAACCACCAGCTCCTACACCCACATTCGAATTCTTATCATTATCGAGTTATTTCGAAACCCCATTTGGATATCTAGTTTTGAAAACTGTAGTTTATTTTAATTAGATATGTACATGTATGATTAATAAAACATAAGTCTACAACCAAATAAGCTCAGGCTATGTACTGATATTGGATATGTTGATATCTATAATATGACATTATATTTTACTTTTAAGTAGTATACATACCAGCATCTCATTCAACTCCTGAACGGTGGCCTTCAAGCTCTCCAGTTCCTGCTGGATACGTCGCTCACTGGAGATGGAGGAAGTAACCACCGGGGTGGAGTCCAACCTCATATGGGCCCTGCTAGAGCCCAGTCCTCGGCCTCTCTCCCAACCTCCATGGTGCCGTCATTGTGCGGCGTCCAGGACTGGGGTCAGCAGCCTCGAATGCTACCTTCCCCCTAGCAACTGTCAGAACATTATATTTAGCACATACTGGTCTATAAAATTGACAAGAAATACCAAAATCAACAAATTCAAAGCCTTACCTACAGAGATAGAAGATGTGCTCCTCTGGTATCTGCATGTATCAAAATTTGAATAATATTAATTAATTTCAGTACATACATACTAACAAGGTAAACTCGCATATAGCGCTGCTTACACATATGACAGGGAGTGAACAAGCTCTTGTAGATCATCAGGCGCAAATCTAATCTCATCAAGCAGCCCATGATAATGAGTTGGACGACTAAGAGCAAAAGGAATGTGTGTATATTTATGATATAGCATTCTAAATCAATATACATGCCCTATATAATATATAAACATACCTGGAGGAACGGAAGTGGCCTCTGTCCCTGATATGGACGCATCACCAACAACTAGACAATCAAACATTGACAATATAAGTAATTTTGACATAAACAGGCATGGATATCTATAATATTACATTCAAAATGGATATTAGAGAGCGCACCTGCAGTGAGAAGTGGTAAAAGTATCACCCAACTAGGGTGTAATTTACAGAATCAGCTGAGACTCTTGAAAGTCATAGAAGAACCCGACCTGCACAAATCTGATGTATGCTTTCCATTGGACACTAAGAAGTCTCTAAAGGGAAAAGTCTATGTGAAAACCATCATTAGTTCATATCCGAAGATTGATGCTGAAACAGAGAACGAGGAATGTCATTTTTTTCTTCTTCTGCCACATTACTGTCTTCTCCTTCTGCCACATTACTGTCTTCTCCTTCTTATTATATGCGCGTGCAAATTCAATGACTATATTGAGAATATGGACTAATGGTGGGTAGGAAAAGTATTTCTCAAATGGCTTTTGCGTCTTAAAACCATAAACTACTAAGTAATGGCATACATAATTTTTTTAGTATAAAGGTTGTTATTTTAAGTTTTCCCTTATAGAGATATGATCTAACTGCATCTATAAACTGTAAGTGTGCAGAAAATTATGATAAGAAACCATAAGAAAGGGTCGTAGCCATGCATAACCTTGAATCTACATACCAAATCATGCAAAAGCATGCACTTATTGTCACCTTGCCTTGGAATATAAAATATCTTGGAAGACTATAAGCGAGCATTTAAATCTTGATAGTTTTTTACTTCAACATATATTTTTCTCAAGTACCATGAAATATACTTCCTCCGTATAAACCGTTTTCAGGAAGATGGATTAATAATGACTAATTATCCATTGTGGCTCACTAGATTAGCATTTTCTCTTCTATTGACCATCTTACTAATCTGCTTGGTAAATTTATTCGGAACCGGCTGCGAATCATTAAAAGACATGCATAAGAAAGAAAGCTAAAATACAGATATATAGCATACCGATACATCGAAACTTCATAGTTGCGATGGCAATCCAGAGATATTTATTTCTATACACGTGGTGCGCGTGCGAATGCGTAAGGCATCATGGACAAATATTTCAGAACATGGAAAGTATTATTCGTATGAAGTAATTAAAACTTTTAAACACCTTGGGTAGATATTTTCTTAGTTGATGCAATCATATCATGAGGACTAAATTTAAGCTATTATACATATGCATATGTATTTTTCTAACATAATATATCACACACACACAGAGAGAGAGAGAGAGAGAACACCAGGTAGGTAGAGAAATCAGGTAGCAGGCTCCTGAAGAAATGGAGTCCATAGTATTGCTCATCATCATCATCCATGATCCCTTTGATAATAAGGCATCAAAGGGATCACGGATGATGATGATGAGCAATGCTATGGACTCCATTTCTTCAGGGTCCTGCTAGCTGATTTCTCTACCAAACTGGTGTTCTCTCTCTCTCTCTGTGTGTGTGTGTGTGAGATATATTAGGTTAGAAAAATACATATGCATATGTATAATAGCTTAAATTTAGTCCTCATGATATGATTGCATCAACTAAGAAAATATCTACCCAAGATGTTTAAAAGTTTTAATTACTTTATACGAATAATACTTTCCATGTTCTGAAATATTTGTCCATGATGCCTTACGCATTCGCACGCGCACCACGTGTGTAGAAATAAATATCACTGGATTGCCATCGCAACTATGAAGTTTCGATGTATCGGTATGCTATATATCTGTATTTTAGCTTTCTTTCTTATGCATGACTTTTAATGATTCGCAGCCGGTTCCGAATAAATTTACCAAGCAGATTAGTAAGATGGTCAATAGAAGAGAAAATGCTAACCTAGTGAGCCACAATAGATAATTTGTCATTATTAATCCATCTTCCTGAAAACGGTTTATACGGAGGAAGTATATTCATGGTACTTAAGAAAAATATATGTTGAAGTCAAAAGCTATCAAGATTTAAATGCTCGCTTATAGTCCTCCAAGATATTTTATATTCCAAGGCAAGGTGACAATAAGTGCATGCTTTTGCATGATTTGGTATGTAGATTCAAGGTTATGCATGGCTACGACCCTTTCTTATGGTTTCTTATCATAATTTTCTGCACACTTATAGTTTATAGATGCAGTTAGATCATATCTCTATAAGGGAAAACTTAAAATAACAACCTTTATACTAAAAAAATTATGTATGCCATTACTTAGTAGTTTATGGTTTTAAGACGCAAAAGCCATTTGAGAAATACTTTTCCTACCCACTATTAATCCATATTCTCAATATAGTCATTGAATTTGCACGCGCACATAATAAGAAGGAGAAGACAGTAATGTGGCAGAAGGAGAAGACAGTAATGTGGCAGAAGAAGAAAAAAATGACATTCCTCGTTCTCTGTTTCAGCATCAATCTTCGGATATGAACTAATGATGGCTTTCACATAGGCTTTTCCCTTTAGAGACTTCTTAGTGTCCAATGGAAAGCATACATCAGATTTGTGCAGGTCGGGTTCTTCTATGACTTTCAAGAGTCTCAGCTGATTCTGTAAATTACACCCTAGTTGGGTGATACTTTTACCACTTCTCACTGCAGGTGCGCTCTCTAATATCCATTTTGAATATCGAGAGCGCACCTGCAGTGAGAAGTGGTAAAAGTATCACCCAACTAGGGTGTAATTTACAGAATCAGTTGAGACTCTTGAAAGTCATAGAAGAACCCGACCTGCACAAATCTGATGTATGCTTTCCATTGGACACTAAGAAGTCTCTAAAGGGAAAAGCCTATGTGAAAGCCATCATTAGTTCATATCAGAAGATTGATGCTGAAACAGAGAACAAGGAATGTGAGTTGTATTCTATATATGTGTGTTTCGATTTATGATTTCGCTTAAGTGTAGGGTTGTTTTTACTTAAAGAAGTATCACCATCTACTATATATAAAAAAATGTAGCAAACTAGGATTGGTATTCAAATCCCAGTCAAGATTGGTATTCAAAATTTGTTTAATTAGTTTGTGATCCACATCATTTGATTCGTTGCTTGAGGCATCAATGTAGGCACAAATATCACTGAAGCAGCCTAAATCACCATATGAACCGTTTATCGGTTTCAATTCTACCAGAATTATAATTCATCCGAACAACTTTCACACGGTAATCGGAACCTGGTCAACAAATTTATCATGCCCGTTGTGGTTTTACTTCTGTACGGTACTTCCACAAAATACGTGTTGTAATTTCTAAATGGAAGTTTCTCAGTGCCACCATAGTAGCAGAAGATGGAATTGTTTATCGCAACTAGATTATGCTAAGCCTCGGATAGATTAGGAAAGGAGAAAATAAGTTTTCGAGAGAAGAGGTGCAAGATATCATGTGCCACGAAGAAAAGGAGGGCAAAAACAGTGTTGGCATTCATAAGAGGAAAGCTAGACTAACAAGAAGAAACATTACAAATATTACTATGTTTATGAATTATCACAGAAAATCAACCCAGAATCTGCAAGAAAATCAAAAGTATGGCTCAAATATGAGACGGACAAATATCTTTTCCTCTCTTATCTTTTCTTTTTGAAAACAAATACCAGAAGATGTTGACTTTCTGGATAGATAGGAGTGGATATGATAAAAACATGTAAAGGGTGCATGGAAGTGCTAACAGAGACTCTTTGTTGCAACTTTATAGTAAACGGAACAATAACTGGCATATTCAAGTTAAAAGAATTGAAAGAATAATGAACATGGCTTACAAACTTGGGTGAGAACGATGTGACACTCAGGAAAACATCTAAAAGACAAATTCATAAATGCGGTTAGGCCAAAACCGGACTAAATCCTGCCATGCGACTGATATTCCTTGATGTAGAAGGACCCACGATTTTCTCGATCAACAATAATTATAGTAATCAAACCAGGCTAAAATTGCTGGAAATTCTTCTCAGGTTTGCCAAATTCAGCAAACCCCGACCCCAACCTAATCCTATCCCCAGCCCCAGCCCAGCCCCACCCCAACCCCAGCCCCAACCTAACCCTAACCCCAGACCCAGCTAAACCCCAACCCCAACCCCAGCCCCAGCCCCAGCCGATCCCCAACCCTAACCCTAACCCTAACCCTAACCCTAACATAAACTGAACCCGATGCCTAACCTTAACCCTCATCCCTACCCGAACCCTGAAGACTAGCCCTAACATCATCACAATTATGTTTAATTGGAGATTTACTTACCTGTAGACAGTGGAGGAGACGACGGAGACGCTTGGCGGTTGACGACGCATGCAATCGGCGACGAGGACTCGACGAGGAAGAACGAGGGCGGTGGTGGGCCGAGAACGGAAGGCGGTGGCGGGCTGAGAACGGAGGGCGCGCGGTGGCGACGAAGAGAAAATTGGAGACATGGGAACGAGAGAAAATTTTGGGAACGAGAGGGAAAGATCGAGATCGAGGCGTAGGGCATTTCTGTGCCTTTTTTATTAAATTCCCATTTAGATGCCCCTACGGACATAACCGTAGGTTATTGGTTTGCGGCTCCGTAGGGCCAAACAACAAATTAAGATTTAATATTTTTAAATTAAAATATCGGGCACCGTAGGGACAACCATTTGGCCCTACGGCTTAGTCCGTAGGGGCAAGAAAAATCTGCCCCTACGGATTTCATCATCCGTAGGGGCAACACCATATTGTAGTAGTGGATGATGTGTGATGATGTAAATGCACACAAGTCATGGTTTCATGTCAAGGAAACAAACATAAACTTCACACTGAAGGAAAACAAGAAAAACACCACAAGAAAAAACATGACATTGGTGTTACTACAGTAATTGTCCCCTCCATACTTACGCTCTAATTCCATGAAACAAACAACCCCTCAGTGGATTTGGATTGGAGTTGGATTTTTGGAATATCAAATCCATAAAAACTTGCCAGTTTTGTATTTGGTTTGCAAACTTGATTTTAGAATTGATTGATGCAACTAGTATATTTGGAGCCCTTTCCATTCCGTCGAAAAAAGTAAGGATTTGCAAAAAAATCCATGTCCACAATTTGGGCACAACCAAACAAAAGAATAAGAAACTCATAAACCATCATCTTTCATTTTCATTTGGTACAAAACAAACAAAAAAGACACATAAATTCATGAATCAACCTTAAGACTTTGAGAATCCATGTGCCCAAGGACACTAATCATCCAACATATTCGATATGAGCCCAAAGAACACTTAACATCCATTTTCAATATGAATCTGACTACAATTTTTTATTTTTTTTATTTTTACATATCAAATATGAACAATGCATCCAATATCCAAACAACATCTACAAGAAATAAATGTGATCGGATGATATAACAATGTTTTCAAGGCTACATCAATTGACAACACCAAAGCCAGCACCAAAGCCAGTTTTCAAGGCTACATCAATTGACAACACCAAAGCCAGTTTTGCTATGAATTAGTTGGTGAAAGAATGGTTTACACAGCAGTACACAAGAACACATCTGGGCATCTTGCTATACTAACTAGAGTGTAAGGATACATACTAGAATAATTTTCGAACTCCCCACCACTTAACCCCAACCCAGCCCCAGCCCCCGCCCCCAGCCCAGCCCCACCCCAGCCCAGCCCCAACCTAACCCTAAACCCAGTGCGGCCAGCTAAACCCCAACACCAACCCTAAGGCAAACCCTAACCCCAGCCCCACCTACAGCAGCCGAACACCAACCCTAACCCTACCCCGACCCCGACCCCAACTGCGACCGCGACCCCTGCCTAACCCCAACTCGCGCGCCATGAACCCTAAGCCCAAAATAATCCCAAAAATCTTTAATTTACCTCACCTGAACCCTAAGCCCGAAGTAATCCAAAGATTTACTCACCTGAACCGCTGCTGCGCTGGGGCTGGGGCGACGACCTGAACCGCGGTGGCGACGAGAGCTGAGGTGGCGACGAAACCGGCGGTGCCGACGAGGAGAACGATGTTGGCGACGACGGCGTGGCGAATTGGGGAATTTTTTCGCGCGCGATCGAGAGAGAGAGAAAGTGAGCGAGCGTAGGCGATCGATCTGGGATTTTGTTAAATCGATATTTACTTGCCCCTACGGATATACCCATAGGTTCTTTGTTTGCGGCTCCGTAGGGGCAAACACCAAATTAAGAATTAATATTTTTATTCTTGGACGTCTATGCCCGCAGGGGCAACCTTTTAGCCCTACGGATTAATCCGTAGGGACAAACTTAAATTTTCCCTACGTATGTCAATATCCGTAGGGGCAACCCATTATTTTACTAGTGTTTGTCATTTTGATTGGTTTATAAAAATCTATAAAAACTAGATCTAATTAATCTAATTAAGAGTCTTGCTAGGGTTAGGCTTAGGGGAAGTTGTGGAGATTAATGTTTCCTTCACCGCTTTCAATGCCTTCTTTTTTAGATCTATTAGATGTTACGTTAATTATCAATAAAGTGGATACGAATCTTTTGGGAAGATGTTTCTTCCTCTAGATTTGTATCCTTCCTTTGTTGATAATTACCCTAACCCCCATGGAAAACGCGCGCAACCGGCCCTTTATACTACGGTTCACCGTTACCTCGAGGGGTAGGGTACCGTAGGGAGCGGATGTATGCGTATGCATGGAGTTCTAACTCTAAAGTGAAGATGGCATTGAAAGGGGTGAGAGATCTCATCTCTCAACCCTTTCGCTAAGGCTAACCCTAACAAGCGAGGAGACTACTCGCTCATTAGGGGATGATAAATTGTACTAGAAAATAAAAGCAAGGAAATAAATTACCTACAGATTTGATGGCTCCCTCCAAGTAGAAGACAGAATAGATCTGAATGTCACTCCCAGAAATTCTGAACTTTATTTATTGAAAAGAGGCATAGTTTTTACAGATCTGAGACTACAATTTATAGGAAAATATAAAAACTAGGGTTACAGACTCTCGCACATGTGAATTTACAGATTTGACCCCTGAGAATCCCAACACCAGAACCGTCGCGGCAACAGAAGAAAAATCCACCGACACGTGTATTAGACGGCCGCGGATCCGCGGCTCCAGCATGGGTTTGGCCGCGGTTCCGCGGCCAAAGAAAGGATTTGGGATCTGAAAAGTTTGGGCTTGGTTCAGGGGTTCTTGGGCTTCTTGTTTCCATATGTAGTTTCTCTGTTGGGCTTCTTATTCTCCTCCAGATATTTCAGTGAATACTTGTAGCGATCTTTTAACCGTTCACATGACATTTTGGACCTTGTACTGTTCTTCGTCTAGGCTTGACTAGGATCCGTCCAATTGTTGGTCAAAAGTCCCTTTTCTGTTGTTTTGTGTCTTTTTCACTGTATTTGCTCCAGAAACCTGTAACCTGTAATATGCAACAAACGTGCGTCAAGAGTACCTGTTTATTTATAAAACGGATAAGAATAGGAGAATGAAAAATGCAATATTATGGTCTGAACATCAGTCTGAGGATGAAAGGCTGTGCTAAAACTCAATCGGGTGCCCAAAGCTTCCTGGAGTTTCTGCCACAATCGGCTGGTAAACTGGGTGCCACGGTCTGACACGATGCAAGTCGGAACGCCATGCAGTCGCACTATCTCATCAATATAAACCTGGGCGTACTGAGAAAATCCAAAAGTGGTCTTCACTGGCAGAAAGTGAGCCGCTTTCGTCAGTCGATCCACAATCACCCAAATAGAGTCATACCCTCGACGGGTCCTGGGTAGACCCACAACGAAGTCTATGGAGACCTGCTCCCACTTCCACTCAAGGATGGGAAAAGGCTGTAACTCGCCGGCTGGCCTCTGGTGCTCGGCCTTGACTTGCTGACAAGTCAGGCATCTCGACACAAAGTCTGCAATATCCTTCTTCATCCCGTCCCACCAGTAAACCTCTCTCAAATCACGGTACATTTTGGTGGAACCCGGATGCACACTGTATACTGATCAATGTGCCTCCTCGAGAATATCACGCCTCAGTCCCTCCGAATCTGGCACGCACAGTCGAGTCCCAAATCGAAGTATCCCCTGATCATCAATCATGAACTCGGAAACTCTGCCCTGCCGACTCTGCTCAATAATCTCTAAGATACGGGCGTCGCCGGACTGTGCCTCGCGGATACGGTCAAGTAACTGTGGGCGTGCTCTGAAATGGGCCAGCTGTCCCCCTGAAGAAGTAAACTCGAATTGCACTCTGCTGTCACATAACACCTGCCAATCAGCCGTCGACTGCATCTGTACTGCGCTCAAACAAGATAGGCTACCTTCGGGCCTCCTACTTAAAGCATCTGCCACCACATTCGCCTTGCCCGGGTGGTATAGAATCTCGCAGTCATAATCCTTCACCAACTCCATCCAACGGCGCTGTCTCAGGTTCAGATCTCGCTGCTGGAAGATATACTTCAAACTCTTGTGGTCAGTGAATATCTGGCACGACTCACCGTATAGGTAATGTCTCCAGATCTTGAGTGCAAATACTACTGCAGCCATCTCTAAATCATGGGTGGGGTAGTTCTGCTCGTGTTTCCTCAGCTGCCGAGAAGCATACGCGATAACTCTGTCGTGCTGCATCAATACACAGCCCAGCCCCACTCTAGAAGCATCACAATATACCACGAACCCGCCTGATCCTGACCGTATTGCCAGATTAGAGGCCGGCATGCAAGAGTTGCGGCAGATGATGGGATCTTTAGTTGAGTCCAGCCGGGCACAGGCCAACTTTGTCATGACCCTGAGGGGTAGGTGTATCATCCCGCTCGATCCTCGCCTCAGACGAGCCCGCTCGAATCTCATCCCTAGCGGCAGCCCGCTGAGCTCTCGTAGTCTTTGGCGGCATCGAAGCTAGAATAAGAAACAAAACTGATAAGATCATTGCAATTGAATCAAGGAATGCAAGGAATCAAGAAAGGAAATACAAGCAATCATGTCCTAAGGTTACTTAGGCGGAGTACCATATCGTAAGTATGCCGTGGATCATACCCACGCTACGCCACTCTGCTTAAGTCACCTACTCCATCTACCAAGGTCGTCCTACACTCAGAAAGGTAAAACCTACTCTCTGATACCAACTTTGTCACGACCCGAAAGTACGGAACGTGACTAGCACTTAGATTACGAGACGTCTAAAGGCGTACCGTAACCTAAGTCAGCCAAAGCCCAGAAAAATCTAAACCAAAATCAAAAGAGAGTGAAGGAAAACCTTTAATGAAAACGATTTTCAAATCAATTAGGTTGCAAAGAATCCCTTTTTAAAAACATCATAAATTTCTGAAAATTTCGGCAGAGTCTCCCCTGTATTTTCTAACCCCCAAAATGGGTACAACAAGATAATAAACCTGTAATCATAAAAATGGCATCCCCAAGCGGGAGCTAGCTCTTCGCCCAAGGCGGATCACAACCACATGCAATATAATAGTAATATCAAGAAAAAGAGCATAAAAGAAATGCAAATACCAGAAAACACACGTCGGCTCAAGTGAGCTCGACCCAAAAGAAACCACAATATACAAATCTCTCCGTCTCATCACTAAGTCGCATATACAATGTGAAATGGTAGATGGAGAATACTAGATACAATGATAAAGCAAAAGAAATAAAGTATGCTCGCAACCCACCTACGGGCGATGTCGCGAGTCTGAGCAAAATGAGCTGATGATAAGATAGCCCGCCGCTACAAAGGTGACGGGTCCGACCTGCAAGACACTGTGGCACAACGGGGGTGAGTTGCCAGCTCGTGAGTAGAATATAACATCTAGTAAGGCAATCGTAAGAATGCACGCAATGCGGAACAACATGTATGTCCATATGTGATATAATAACTCTAGTATGCATGCACAGGTATGCAATATCTTTACTAACTCTTTAAGTGTTTAGAATGTTAAAGTTACTGCATTCTTAACTTTTAGAAAATGAATGTCTGTATAATAGCTAAATATCATCAAGAAATCATCTGAAAACCCGTGTCAAGCATCGACACCAAATAAGAATCATATCTGTCTCAATATCGGGCTCCGTCAGTCCGGATCGGCCCATATCATAAATCTCACGACAATGGTCGGTATCCTCCGGATATCCGCCGCGCCAGACATCACCGGTAGGTAGTCTTCCCCTGCCAGGCTCATCGTCTACAACTCGATCTTCTTGCCCCGGGGTACCATACCGGGCCCACCATGTACCCGAGACGGTTCATCCACTCCTCGAATCGGGTCTCGAAATCCAACAGAAAACATGAAAACTCATGGTGGACGACACATACATCACGAGAAAACCGCAACTTTGTTTTAAAAATGATAAATATAAGCTTTTGTTAAATTCTTGCGGTTTTCCCCAAAAATCCAGAAATCGCAGCAAAACTGAAATCCTCAAGAAAATCATAATGTCCACATGTTATATATATGACAAATGTCTATGATATCAATGTGTATGATGTAAATTTTGGCTAGAGTTCTATGTAAATATGATGATGATGCGAGATATGTGCATGCGATGCAGTTTCATATATCAAGTATGAATGCAGGTGATGATATTAAGATAAACAGGTTCTATCGTGCACGTGGCATGTCAATTACCAAAGGCGTGTGTGTCACATGAATAGTGCGCATGCAACATATGCCAATGGTAAGGTGTTCGTGTCCTACGAGATGATATCGCATAGGTAGAGATGAATGTCCATGCAATTTAACATACTGTTCGCTATAAGGGTATGCAGTGTACATGAATGGATAAGCTAACTAACAATATAATCTTGCAAAAAGTAGGGTAATCCTAATTAGGGGGGGCGCCTCGCGCCATCCAGACGATTTCCCCCATAGATGAATATATCTACTCACCAGAAATCCCCGCTAATCTGATCAGGCCACCGCTTTGCCTTTACGCGCCGTGTCCGATGTTTCTCCGACCGATCCTATATTTGCACAACACCAAGTATAAGATTACATAACCCTAAACGATGCAAGTCACATTATACAAATATCGACGCTCACAAATTAATCATAGCATGCACTCGGTGCGCGGAAAAACGCACGAAAATCGCTAACATTTAGCTAGAATCGTCATTTCGGGGAAATCGACAAAACTACAACTCGACTAGACGAAACCCCGCGTTCGCGCATTCTAATAATCCTATACGAAGCTAATAATATTGCTAACCTAACGCAAATTGAACGCATTCTATTTTTCGTAAAAATCTAGCAAGCAAATTCAACGCCGATTCAATGCAAACATCGATATTTTGTCGATTTAGCGAGCATATAAATACACCATTAACCACTATAACCAATTAGAAACCCAAAGCCCTAATTTAAATCTAACCCCATGATTCAAACCCTAATCCACAATCAAATTCCTTACTTGAATTTTCAAAACTAACCATTTCAATGAAATTAATCATTTTAAAATACTAAACTAGCTTTATTAAACTACAAATTAACAACTAGTTTAGGATTATACCTCCCAAGTGAACCCCAACTTGCACTTGCCCTTGAAAGAACCCTCTTTTCACCTTGTTTTGAAACAATTTAGGGTGGGAAAGAGGTGATTTAGGGTTTTAATTTGAATTAGAGAAGAAAAATGTGCATTTTTGTGGATTTTGTGCACTTTTTCATGGATTTTTGAAGAAAGAAAATGGAAAAAAATGAGGGCTGAAGGAGTGGAGGGCTCGGCCTGAGCTTAGGAGGAGGAAAAATGAGAGGGTGTGTAGAAATTTCCATGAGGAAAATATCATATAAGGTCACTTTAGGCTTTCACATCAAAACTTTTTCAAAAAAACCTTTTTTTAATTCATTTTTCCATTAAATTTCCCACCCTAAAACCATAAGTTTGCAAGTCATGATAAAATTTTATTAACACCATATTTTAGCTTATAAAGACTCCTAATTATGAAATTTACCTAATTAAATTTGTATTTATCCCTAATTAAATGTATTTAAAAAGGCTTAAAATAATAAAAAAATAATTAATTACGAAAAAAAATTTATTTAACTAGATAATTATAAGTGACATTTTAGTGACAAAATTATAGTAATATCTTATCTAAATTTTGTATAATTAGGTCTACAATGAAAAATACCTATTTCGACTTTTTACGGAAAAAGCCGAAAAATTGGCCGATTACCGAAAAACTGCCTAAACGATTTTCGAAGGGTTACACATATAGACGTACACTTATAAAGCCAGTTTAGAACGACGCTATACTCATCCTCCTGTCGGGTCTCACAATCTGGAACAACAGCAATGGCAAGTCTGGATAAACAAGAACTTCCCTGTCACCGTCCTTGAGGCTACCGGAGTACCTCTCGGGTGCCTGAAGTTGCCCACCTTATCTGCAGAGTGGCCAATGGAATGTCAAACTAGATTGAATCTTTAGGTTCTTATCAAATATTCAGTAATCGTTTGCGGTTCTGGAATCACTTCCAGTTCTACCATACTCCCACTACTGTTTTCTGAAAAAATCCATTTTTATTAAAACTGTGGCGAGTCAAGAACAATATCACTATTGATCTTCCAGATGGTAGAAAGTCAACCCTCATCATAGCCTGGGTCAACCCACAAACAGCCATTATAGAAACGTGTCTTGAGTTATCCAGAGTCTGTTTTTAAGCATAGGCCGGACAACTCCCCGTACCTTAACATCGTTAAGATATGAATAGTTCTATATCCAATATAGAACCAGAGGCACTGATTTAATTGAACCAGATTCAAATCATGCAGCTGTCTCCAGTGCATTTCAACTAAATGGAAGGAGCCCGATCAGCGTTACTCAACTTAGGAATGCTTCCAATTATGAGTAACCTGAAAGAGAAGCAAGTTCTCTTAATCACTACTATCAACTGAATACCATACACAAGTATCTATATCTTCGATCACTTTGAAGAATCCCGATACTTGCAACACCTGGTTCTCTACTTTATTCATATACCTATAACTTCTCACAATTCGGACCCTGTGTTTCCATGAAACACATGTCTAAAAACTATAAAAGTCATAAGTAAACCGAATATAGTATGAGGACCAACCCCTCTGTCCTGATGGACCCTGGACAACAATACAATACTCTGTATAAGTCCCTTGAGTCTGATAACTCATTCACTGTGTGTCGTAGGTTGAAAACTGTACTTATGGTTAAGATGAATTACACCGCTGTTTAATGCTACTTACCTAACCATCCACTGATATAGGTAAATGTCACAGACATAATTTCAAAAAGGTATATCTCACTCTATAAAAATAGACGTACAGATATATCAATTTGAAATTGGTGCATAACAACGGATATTCAAAACCAAATATTTGTCGTCCGGCAAACTGCCCAGGTGACTTCCTCAAATATTACCGATTATAACGAATCCCGATATAATGAGGATGATCACCTAATTCCCAATAACGTACTCCCACTCATCATCTATAAAACCATACAGATGTGAGAGTCATACCTGGTAAATACATACCCTGGAGTAAGTATCTAATCGGGAAATCAGTTTTCCTTTAACAGTACACAGTGAAACTGAAACATTGAAATGTTTCGATGGGGTATCCCGGTATTCCTAGTAATGTCTCTTCCATTATCCAGATTCACAACTGTAACCGTGTAATTCTTTGCCATCTTTCCAAATCCCTTTATATGTCTTTAGTCATTACCTTCTGCACACCCCTTTAGGCCAAATGGTTTTCTTCCTTCCCTACCGTTCGGCACCATCCTATAGTTTGGAAGAAGACTATCCAATAAGCATAATGGGTGTACTGTCCTAATCCTAGGAGCACTCGCAATGCGAGAGAAGGTGAAGATAAAAGACAACCGAATAAACCTTATTCCTATTTCTCCTGAACCAAAATCCATCCCCGAACTGGAACAAGTTCCTTTCGAGTTCGTATATAACCATACGATGGAGTATCCAATAAACTGTGGATCTTCGTGGTGATACGGAGTGTCCTAGAGAAATACAAAAGTGATTTAGGATTGGCGAAGAAATACTTGGTTTGGTCATGAATAGCAGTCGCAATTTACTTTGCCCTCTTGCTAATCCCTTGATATGTCTTTACTTAATACCTTCTGTATACCATCGTTATGCTAATTGGTTTTCTTCATTCCCCACCATTCGGCACCAGCCTAAGGTTTGGAAGAAGACTATCCAATTTGCGTAATAGGTGTACTATCTCCTAAACCAAGGAGTACTCGCAACCTGAGAGAAGGTAAAAGGAAAAAGACAACTGAATAGTCCTATTCGTTTTCTCCAGAACCGGAAACCATCCTCGAATAAATTCCTTCGAGTTCGTATCTAATCATACGATGGTTTTGTCCAATGGAAGTGGACGTTCGTAGTAATACGGGGTGTCCTGGAGAAAAGGGTAAAAGTAGGAGTGGCAATGAGGTTTGCAACTCTGATAATCCAAAAGCCAGTGTTTAAGAAGGTTCGGTTAATTTTGGTCAATGAGTCATAGTCTTAGGGTCGGGTCAATGGTCGCTGCCAAAAGAGAGAGAGAAAAGAAACACTCAGCGTGCACTCTAACCTAGATCAGAATGGTTACCAATTTATCTAATCAGGAAACCTCCTACTGTACCGTTAAATTCCCCTCCAAACCTGAAAGAAGAATTAGTCGGGATCACCCAAGGAGTAAACCAACTCATCAGTAGGAATCGGGATCCAACTATCATCGCATGATGACGTGACGGAATCCGCTCACGTCATCACACTCCAGAAGGTATGCGCATATCTGGCAAGTTTCAGTTTCTTTAGAAACTCCCGATGTGATTTTTGCCCCATGCTCTTATGACCTTGGCGTGAGGTCATAATATAATAAGTCATATGTCAAGTTCTACCCGTCATTGTCCAGGTTAATTTGAACCCACCCGTACATACCCTTGACGTAGGCCAAAATAGTAGTACGACTGTCCCAAACCAACGCATCTATCTATGCAATAGATAAATACCCAGCAGCTACCAATCACTATGCCTTGGCGTGAGGTCAAAATACATAACTTGAATACTACCGAATATTTAACTGAAATGACGGAGGGCTACGAATGGTTTCTGGCGAAAACCTTTAACGTAATGAACATGATATCGTTGAAGGAACCGGATAGCTTTTAAAAATATAGTGACGAAAACCTTTGCTAAAGAGGTCACTCTCGGTGAAGGGATCTCGGCTCTTTCCTCGTAGAATGAGGTGCAGGATATTCCAATTGAATACCACGATGCAAAGCAAAAGTAATCGGCTATAGTGAAGTTATTGCCCTGACGCAAACTTTTGTCCAAGGGGTCACTCCCGGTGAAGGGATCTCGGCCCTTGCCTCGTCGACTGAGGAGCAGGATATTCCAACTGAATACCACGATGCAAAACAAAAGAGAACGCCCTTGCAATAACAGCTTTTTGAAAAATGTTCCGACAACATCAGAGTAGGTTTGTTTTTAACTTGCATTGATCCGAATCAACGCAGTCTCATCAGTTGATCACACCACAAAGAACGAAAATATAATGATGTACGTATATGCCATCCGCATTCGCCACTCGGTCCCGTCATTACCTGTTAGGTTAGCTAACTAACGACAGAGCGGGGTCTGGACTAGCGCGGATGCAAAACATATACAACATCTACTAGTATATATATCAATATATAATTTTCGCTCAAGGCGTGATAAAATGCAACATCACAGAAATGTACGGCATCACAGAACAATACAGATATCTGGGATCCCCGGGTTTCACAGAGCCGCTACTGAAACCCAACGTTCCCCTGGTCGTGTGGATAGCCTGTGCAATGAAATCCTAGACCCCTACGGGCACGGCAAGTTACCCGTCAAGACCTGAAGTGAGGCAGCCCCCTTCAGCAACGTGAATGGACCACCCAGCACTTCACGGAATCCGGTAACTTGGGCACCCCTCCTGGGTCAACCTGTACCCCCTACGAGTGCGGCGAATAGCCCGCCAATTCTAGAGTGAAGCCCCCTCCGTCTCAATGCCATGAGATGCGGGATCGTTGCCCTCTAGAACCCGGCTACCCATGCACCCCTCCGCGGGGCAATCCTAGTACAGAAAGTAAAATATACATACAACGGGTACATCGACCGCAACCTGGTCGTGCCCCAAAAGAATAATATACAAACAGGCAGTAACGGCAGTCCACATGTCGGACGCTCGGCCCGCTATATCAAATGTACATAATACAACAAAAAACTGTACTAGCTTTGCATCCAGGCTATCCCCCACGACCAATCCGCAACATCACAGCACAACACAGAACAACAACGTGAATGTCACGTTCGCAAATCCGTCTAACCGGGCTATAGCAGTTAGACAGGATTTACCGATCAAGTGACATTCACGGTCGCAGATATAATGTAAATACTGTGAACTAATGTGTTTAAAATATCCGATCGATCAAATTTTACCAAGTGGTCCCCAAGCACTACTGTAGCACATAAAGAAATTTTGGGCCCAAAAAGAATGTTCCAAAAACCCTATTTTCTACACAGGAGCTCTCTAGAAAAATTTGGTGCACAGAACAGTTAAAACAACGACGGAACCGCGGCCCAAGCATGGGTTTGGCCGAGGTTCCGCGGTGGGGTAATCAGATCGCACGACCAAATTTTTACTGGAAGCTTATAATCCTCTGCACATCATTCTGAAACAACCTGAAAAATTTTTGGACTCCAAAAAATTTCGACAGAAAATGATGCTATTGTAAACGCGGGTTTTTGGAGTTTTGCTCGATCGAAAGTGTAAACATATTAGACAAAGCTTGACTAGGTTAATGGCGAGGCTCTGATACCACTGTAAATGCACGGCGGCGCCCCGGTCGTCAATCCGACACCGGAATGCGGAAGCTATGCTTTTCTTTAACTTTTTAAAACCGGCACCACCGCACACTATAAACCCGGATCGTGCCATTAAACTAGACCTAGCTATCTAGAGAGGGGGTAGAGAGATATACCGAGTGATACGAGTCCTCCGGTTTTCTCGTCGTCGTCCGGATCTCCCGCGGAATCTCCGGTCTCCATCACGTCGCCGGAAGGGCACCACATCGCCGTCTTCTTTTATGGGATCCTACCTCAGGTCCGAGGCAACTCGGGCACGAAGTTGGCGAGTCAACATGCCCAAGATTTGCTGTAGAATGTAGTATGGAACTTGTGTCTCATTTGGGGTTTATGGAAGTTGCCCTTTTGTGGAGGAGAATGATATATGAACTTTTGTGGAGGAACTTGGGGATTTTTCTAGCATGAGAGAGCCAAAAATCCCCACTACAAAATTGGGACAGCCCCTCCCTCCAACTTAGTCGGCCATGGCACATGAGGTAAAAAATGAGAGGAGAGATTGAGAATGAGGGAGTGAGTCTCACAAGAATAATGCAAGAGAGAGAGAGATCAAAAAAGTTATCATGAAAGGAAATGATCACCAAAACAAACCTACACTCCACCAACCATCATCATCACTCCAAAGTCAAGCTATCATGAACCATCATGAACAAAGGAAAGTCAAGGGTGGTAGAATCATCATGAAACAACAAGATGCAAATAACATCCTCCACAAATGCTTATTTGCACAATTGCAAATAAGCCCTCCTCCACCAATCTTCAGCCAATGAAAGATACAAAGAAAAATGGCCGAAATGGAAAGCAAACTGGCAACTCCATAAAACTGGTCCCGTAATAAATTACAGGAAAACCCCGCAACTGTGTATACACACTCGCATTTGTATTCCGACCGAAATACAAATGCAATGAGACAAAATCTACACTGTACAATACTAGGATCCGGCTTAAACCAAAGCCCGCTAGTATTAACCGTCCGATCCTGATCTGTGCAATACCGCACGTATCTGATCGAACCCTGCCATATCTCCATACGGCCTCTACAGCGTTTCGCCCGAAAACTTGAGCAACTGTCTGTGGGGGACTCTAAAGACTCGTCAATACTATGGCTATGGATTTAACCACTAGCATGTTAGAGGTATTAGCCATACGTGACGGGCTACCAGCTATTGACCGAAAGGGACGTCGATGAGCGAACTCATCCTGACACCCTACTGAGACTGTCAATGACAATATCCATACAGTCCGGTCCGTTCGTCTATGAGCATCGCATGGCGGGCCTAGGGGTTTGGTAAAAGTCAGACCCCCAAAAGCGGTACAAGTCGTGTCGGAGTGTAGCCCAGAACACCCTGAGATACTACTGGAATACCTACCAGTAAATCTCCTGCCTTGGCCAAGGACTTTTCATGTTCTGGCTCTCCTAGACACAGCGCGACCTCACCCCCAATACCGGGAGAGACGAACCCCTGAAGATCCGCTCACTGCCTCCGTGTGGCTTGGGACTATACCCAACTAAAACCTGTTTGCACGTCTCATTTGAGCGTGGTAGGGTAGTAATCAAAGTACAGTGGGAACTCACACGAGACAAATGACGATCCTCAGGTCGATGAACTGACCTGTACACATGTCACCAGAGAACTGCTATCTGATGTCAGGTATAAAACCAACTAGCATGTTCCCGGCGAGTCCTGTCCGGTGTACTCATAACCCAATGAGCACCTGTATACATCTTAGATGAACCAACTGACACCAGTGGCTTGTGAGACCGGCCACCGCCCCTCGTCGGGGTCTCGATTGTATACACTAGTCTACTCTGGAGTATCGTTGCCCTGTCTCGAAACTCCCACGACTAGGGACCTTTTAAGGATGTGCTTATAGATTACCAGCTCCCACGTATATGATCGCCTTCATACTGCCGGCAGTCGAGCATGAATCCTAGGGGCTCTATCAACGTGTAATAGCGACCTGTCAGGTCACCTAAACTAGTACACAATGATAAAGGTAAACCAGATAGCATACTATCATCTTGGGTAAGACTGTCCTACCGGGATAGGTCCTCCCTCAATCATTGCAATCACGTACCTGTGATCTAATAATTGACTCTGAGGGCACTATCTCCAACACATCCATCGCCCATCTCATGGGTCGAGAAGCGTATGCGCTAGTCTACTCTGGTATATGATGCCCTGTCTCGATACACCTACGACTAGGAACATTAAAGGATATACTTATGGTCTTCTCTGTCCCCACTAGTATGATCTGCATCATAGTCCAGGTAATCAAGTACACATCCTAAGGGCTTTACCAATATGTAACTATAAGACAGTATCAAGAGACAAGTATACATGTTATGATAAAGAGCAACCAGATAGCATATTATCATATCGAGCAAGAAAGTCCTCTCTATATATGTCCAAGCATCCAATATAATATACATCATCTGTACAATACTGGCCTCTAGGGCATACATACAACTAACAGGTCCTTCATGGAGAACCTTTGTGATAAGAATAGTTTGACTGATTGTAGCATAGGAATATCATTTCCTATCAGGAGAATGTCATCTACGTACAATACTAGAAATGTGACAGTACTCCCTACAATCTTCTTATAAATGCATGGTTCATCTATATTTTTGATAAAATCAAACTCTTTGATTGTATCATCAAAGCAGATGTTCCATCTCCGTGAGGCCTGCTTTAATCCATAAATGGATTTAAGCAATCTACATGCTTTCCCGCTGCTCCCACTGTCAATGAAGCCCTCTGGCTGATCCATAAAAACGCATTCTTCTAAATCAGCATTTAGAAATGCAGTTTTAACGTCCATCTGCCAGATTTCATAATCATAGTGAGCAGCAATAGTAGGTAGGATCCTAATGGATTTAAGCATTGCTACTGGAGAGAAAGTTTCATCATAGTCCAATCCTGGTCTTTGATGAAAACCTTTCACTACTAGCCTTGCTTTAAAGGTCTCTACCTGTCCATCTATACCAATCTTTCTCTTAAAGATCCATTTGCACCCAACGGGTTTTATCCCAAGAGATGCAACGTCCAAAGTCCATACTTTGTTGGTATACATGGACTCCATTTTGGATCTCATGGCTTCCAGCCACATCACTGAGTCACCACTCGTGATAGCTTGCTGAAAACTAGTAGGGTCATCATCTTCCATGATGCAATCTTCTCTATCACCATCAATGAGAAACCCATAGTATCTCTCTGGGGGGTGAGAAGTTCTACCAGCTCTCCGGAGCGGCTGAGGTTCTTGAAGTTCTACTGAAACATCAGTTTCAACCAATTCGTCCTGAGTAATTTGTGTCTCTAGAACCTCTTCTAGTTCTACCGCATTGCCATCAGTACTGTCTGTAAAGATTTCATTTTCCAAAAATATGGCATGCTGAGCAACAAACACCTTTGTTCATCCTTGTGGTAGAATAGATATCCATATGAATGTTTTGGATACCCCACAAATATACACATGACTGATCGTGTCTCGAGTTTTTCTGGATTCTGCTTTTTAACAAAAGCCGGACAACCCTAAATCTAACTCTTTTAAGAGATGGTCTCTTTCCGCTCCATATCTCATAGGGAGTGGTAGACACGGTCTCGGTTGGAACCCTTTTCAATAGATACATTGTTGTCTCTAATCCATGCCCCCAAAAGGAAAGCAGTAACTCAGCATCACACATCATGGATCGTACCATATCTAATAGGGTACGATTCCTCCGTTCTGACAAACCATTATGCTGTGGTGTGTAAGGAGGAGTGAGCAGAGAGAGAATCCCATTCTCTTTTAAGAAGTCTAGAAACTCAGTACTTAAATATTCTCCATCTCGATCTGATCGAAGTTTCTTGATGCTCAAGCCTGTTTGTTTTTCTACTTCAAGTTTATACTCCTTGAATTTCTTGAAAGCTTCGGATTTGTGCTTTATCAAAAACACGTGTCCGAATCTTGAGAAATCATCAGTAAAAGTAATGAAGTTTGAAAAACCACCTTTAGCATGTGTAGACATTGGTCCGCATACATCACTATGTATGAGGCTTAAGAGTTCCACAGCTTTCTCCGTGTCCAGTAAACGGAGTTTTGGTCATTTTACCTTTGATACAAGACTGACAAGTTGCATAAGATTTATATTCAAAAGAATTTAAATATCCATCTTTATGTAGTTTGTTTAGTCTTGTTTCATTAATATGACCAAGTCTACAATACCAAAGAAAAGCTTCATTTATATCTGAAAACTTTCTTTTATTAGTATGTTGTATATTGAAAACTGTGTGTTAGTTAAGGATGTAAATACCGTTATTTAATGTACCATACCCAATCAACTCTTGATTCAAGTTAATGTTCATAAAATTATTTTGCAATACAAAATGATATCCTTCATTGTCTAACAAAGAAACGAATATTATATTACATAGCATACTGGGTACAAAATAACACGGGTTCAAAACCAAAATACAACCCGAAGGCAACCCAAGATGATACTCTACCACGGATACAGCATGTACATTGTAACCATTTCCAACCCGCAGAGTATGGTCACCTGTCTTCAAAACTCTACTATTTCTTAATCCCTGCATACAATTGCAGATGTAGGAACCAGAACCGGTATCTAATACCCAAGATACAGAGTTTAAAGAAAAACAGTTTTCAGTTACAAACAAACCAAAAGTGGAAGCATCAGCATGCTTCTTCTTCTTGAGATCAGCAAGATACACAGCACAGTTGCGTTTCCAATGTCCTAACTTGTGGCAGTAAAAACATTCTCCTTTCCCGCTTCCCGTAGCCCCGGATTTGTCTTTCCCCTTTTCCTTTTTAACTCCACATTTCTGTTTGATGGACTTCTTCTTTTTCTTTCCCTTGGCCTTGGCTTTTAGGAATGAAGAGGAGGATGGCCCAACAAGCAGAGCGGGAGTCATTATTTTCAACGTGCTCTCTGCACTTCTCAACATATTGTGAAGTTAGGGTAATGATTTCTCCAAATCATTCATATTGAAGTTCACTATGAACGGAGCAAAGGCAGGGGGGGAGAGACTGTAGAACAATATCTGTATACTGCTCATTATCCATGGTCCATCCCAGTTCCTCCAGTTCTTCTATAAGACCAATCATCTTTAAAACATGGTCTCCTACTGATGTACCAGGGGCCATTCGCATCTAAAACAGCTTTCGAGATGCCTCGTATCTCAAAGTACGAGATTGCTCTTCATACAAGTCCTTTGTGTGAAGAAAGATGGATTGTACATCCATATTCTCGTGTTGCTTCTGATGGATATTGTCCATAGAAGCAAGCGCGAGGCACTTGGCCGTGTTACAATCAGCATCCCAAGTTTTTCGGATCTCCCTATCCGAGACAGATGATTCAGGTCCTGGGACGGGTGGGGCATTGGTTGTGAGGACATATAATACTTTATCATATGCTAGTGCGATGTTCAAGTTCCTCAACCATTCTTTATAGTTCGGTCCCGTCAGTTTATTTTTCTCTAGTAGAAGCTTAAGTCCCGTCATTGGTATCTGCCATTAGGAGAGAAAAGAATACACTCAGCGAAATGCTCTTGCAAAGAATTAGATTGGTTATTATCTTATCTAATCGATGTCTCCAACTGCTTTAATCAAATTTTCTTTCAAAACCTGAAAAGAAAATTAGCCAGGATTAATTACATTCTACAGTTTCGCTAATCGGTCAGCCAGGCCAGTGTCGGTACTTTGAGGGAGGTTCCCCGTGCTTTCGCACGGACTTAATTAAAGTAAACCTCGTTTTCCCAGAGGTCAAACCCCGTTAACACTTTTTAGACACCTACTGTATCAGCTAATTGTAAAGTGCAAAATTCTCCTGGAAGTAACACTTACTCACAGTGGGATCGGGATCCAACTATCATATCGATGGTATGCAATCTCATTGCAAATTTCAACTCTTGAAACTCCCGATATGGTTTTTACCACTAGTTACTTATGACCTTGGCTATGGTCAAAATATCATAAGTACTAGTCAAGTTCTACCCGTCATTTCGAGATCAACTAGACCCACCAATATGACCCCTGACTATGATCAACATAATCACATGAATGTCCTAACTGATCGCATCATATGCTTTGTAGGAAGGCATCACTTAGCTACCGTACACTACGCCTTGACTATGATCAAAATACGCAGCACGAATACTAAGTACTATGCTTCTTAAAATGACGGAGGGTTGCGGATGGTTTTTATGAAAACCTTTAACGCTTTGAACTTGATCTCGTTGTAGAATCAAAATAGTTTTAGAAAAGGAGTGGCTTTAGCTCCGCATCTTTTGAAACTTGCATTTTTCATAAAAAGGACGAGTGGGTTTCAAATATGATTCTACAACATCTTTTAGGTTTCTTTTTCTTTACATTAATCGCATTAATGTAATCCCATCATTTATGTTCCTAAGCCATCACAGAAAAGAAACGAAAATAGAACGTACACTTATACCATCCGCATTCGCTACAGTGTCCCGTTATGCACCGTTAGGTTACTTAACTAACGGCATAGCGGGGCGGGACTAGTGCGGGTGTAAAACATAAGCAACGTTTATTATATATCATATATATAATAATAATCCATTCGTCTCAGATACTAAGTAATCACATTACAGATTATCTGTTAGTTATATGTTTGCCCTAGAGGCCATTACTATAAATGAGATGTATATTGTAGTGGATGCTTGGACATATATAGGGAGGACTTTCTTGCTCGACATGATAGTATGCTATCTGGTTACTCTTTACCTTAACGTGTACACTGATTGTCTCTCTGTTACATGTGTAAGGTTCCTAGGCACCCTAGTGAGGTCTCACAAGTGATCAACATGCAAATTTCTAAAAATACGGTGCCGAGAAACCCTAGAACGGATCGTTAACTAGATATATATAGGCGAAGCAAGCATGTAATCAAATTAAATGCTAAGGGAAAGTGACTACAACCTTTGTAGATCCGGTCCACCACCTCCTAAGCTCCGTGATGAAGTGCCCTCGCTGTCCAAATCGTATCTTGGGCTCTAGCGTCGGCTTCATCGGAGGAAAAACGGGCTAGGTCATCGACGACGTGCCGAAGATGATCTACGTCGAGGCATCACTAGAACAAGCTCCAACTTCACCAAGTCGGGAAAACTTGTGAAGGAAACACCCTATACTACTTGGCAAGAGGTAGAGGATGAAGATATAGGAAGTGGGTAGACTTTAGTTTTGGATTTCTCACTAGTTTTCATCACTTGCCATTGGAGTAGCAAGCTTTCTCCATGGAAGAAGAAGATGAAGAAGAAGAAGAAGATATGATAAGTTAAATTAAAATAGAAAAGAAAAAACAATACTTATCATATCTTCAACCATGGTTTAGTGTAGAGACTTAACTTAGGTTAGATGAGTGGTTAGGGTTAGGCATGAGACAAGAATGGTGACTAAGTCAATGCTTCATGAATCTTCAACTAAAAACAAATATAGCCACCATTCATTTCACTTTTCTTTTCAAATGAAATAAATAAAAAGATAAATGAATAAGAAAATGAAATGATACCCTAACCACTAACTAACCATGGTTCAATACTTTACACAAAACCAAGAAAGAATGTATCATCGAACATGATACAATCATGTGCACAAAAATAAATCACATATACAATGTGCATTACAAGTGAGTAAATCCATTTAAAGTGAACCAATACTAGTTAATGCAAAGTAATATATCAAATATATAATTATATATTAAATCATTAAATCAACACTTGATTCAATGATCCGATCATGTCGCATATAACCGGCCAGTATCCAACGTATCGGCTTATCGAATCAATCCTTGATTCGATAACTAGGTTATATCGCATATAACTAATCGATACATTCATCGCGAGAATAGAATACCGTATCACATACACGCATTATTCTCGGTCCCGCACATATCTCATATGCGCTCCTATTTCGTTTCGCTTGAGCCAGGAAACCTCTGTGTAGGACTCTAAAGACTCGTCAATACGCCGGCAGCAGATGTTGATCATATCAAACACCCATAAGCCGCAAGCGGTCTGCTAAACGTAACGGCCACCCGGGTATTGAGCGATCAGAAGATCGACGAGCAAGCCCACTCACACTCCTGTGAATCCAACCAGTAACACTTACCGTACAGTCCGGTCTGTTCGTCTGATATGTCGCATATCTCGCCTAGGGGTGGTAAACGTCAGACCCCAATAGCTCGATAAGTCATGCCGACTTGAGGTCCATAACATTCGTGAAACTACTGATAACTCTTACCAGTATATCACTGCAACCCTGGCCAGGGATTTCCTGTTATGGCCAGTCGTGCATTGCGCAACATCAACCCCCAATACCGGGAGAGACGAATCCCCTCTTATCGCTCATTGCCTACATGTGAATCGGGACTGTACCCAAAAACCACCTGTTTGCACGACTCAGTAGAGCCGTGGTAGGGTGGAAATCAAAGCACAGTGGGAGACACACAAGACTCTATGACGATCTCGGGTCAACAGACTAAGCTGTACCAGTGTTACCAGAGAACTGCCATCTGACGTGAGGTATAATACCATCTGGGAGTTCTCGGCGAGTCCGTTCAGTGTACCCAGTCTCCACTGAGCACCCGCATACCATCTTCGATGTCAAACACCAATGGATATGGGATCATCCATCGCCCATCGCATGGGTTGAGAAGATATGCGCTAGTCTACTCTGGAATATCGATGCCCCGTCTCGATATTCCCTCGACTAGGAACATTTGAAGGATGTACTCATGGACTACCCAGGCCCCACTAGTATGATCTACATCATAGTCCTGGAAGTCGAGTACACATCTTAAGGGCTTTATCAACATGTAATCAGAGAGACAGAAAGTATACATGTTAAGATAAAGTGCGACCAGATAGCGTACTATCATGTCGAGCAAGAAAGTCCTTCCTATATATGTCTCAGCATCCACTACAATATATATCCAATGTACAGTAATGGCCTCTAGGGCATACATATAACTAACAATCTCCCACTTGCACTAGGGCCATCTGTAGCAGTGGTTGCAGTATCACATACTCAACCATCCCCTAAAAGTCTCTCTTTGGGAAAAGGGCCTTCGTGAGTGGATCCGCCGTGTTGTCCTCTGAGTCTACTCTCCTAACCTCGATCACCCTGGAGATCAACTATCTCCATGATCAGATGATGCTGCCTTAGATTATGTCTGGGTCACTGATGGGACCAGGGTTCCAGGGCCAAAGCCACAGTTCCATTGTCACACAATGGTAGGAACCTAGTTCATCCTATGAACCAATATACACCCAAACTGCCTCTTTGGTAGTATCTTTAATAGCGATGTTACCATCCTTTATCGTCTAGTTTACCACAGTATGTAGCTTGGAACTCTTCCAACATACCGTCCCTTTACCAAGGGTAAAGACAATGCCTGTGACTGACATTCAGTCGTCTTTATCACCCTGGAACATTTCCAGTGATTCTCCCCAGGATCGATAGATACAATCTCACTATACCTAGTGAGAACCCTAATATCCCTTTAGATCTATCTCATAGGTCCAAATCTCAGGATTTGGGAAGTATCATCTTTATCCTATTTGGAGAATACTTGTGATAATAGGAGATTGACCGATCGTAGTATAGGAAACTCTTTTCCTATCAAGAGTATGTTGTCTACGTACAATACGAAGATGACCACCTTACTCTCTACTACCCTTTTGTATATACAAGGTTCGTCTACCATTTTGATGAAGTCAAACACTTTGACTATCACATCAAAACAGACGTTCCAACTCCGCGATGCCTGCTTCATTATGTAAAGCAACTTGCACAGGTTTCCGCTGCTCCCACTGTTTACGAAGACCTCTGGCAGTGTTCTTATAGACGTTCTCTTCTAAATCAGTATTTAGAAAAACAGTCATGGCACCCAACCGCCAGATATCGTAGTCATGGTATGTAGCCGTGGTAAGTAGGATCTGGATAGACTTAAGCATAGCTACTGGAAAAAGGTTTCATCATTATCCACGTCTGGTCGATGACGAAAACCTTTAACAAGTCTAGCTTTGAAAGTCTCAACTTTTCCATCTATACCAAGTAATCTTCTCAAGATATACTTGCTCCTGATGGGGATTTAACCCTTCAGATATAGCAGCTAAAGTCCATACTTTGCTGGTGTACATGGATTCCATCTCAGATCGCTAAGCATCCAGCCATTCTTACAGAGTCCCTACTCTCGATGGCCTGCTCGAAACTAGTTGGGTCATCATCTCATGATGCATTCCTCGCTCCCACTGTCATCGAGAAACCGAGGTATCTCTTAGGCGGATGAGTAACCCTACTAGATCGGCGGAGAGGCTGATGTTCGTCGGGAACTATAGAATCTTATGGTTCTGTCAAATCATCAACTGCAGTTTTGCATAGCTGGAACCTTTCCAGTTCTACAGAACTGATCCTGCCTCGATCTTGTCCGGATTTTGCTTTAAACATAGGCCGGACAACCCCAAATCTTAACTCTCTTAAGAGATGGGTTCTTCCCATACCATATCTTATATGGAGTGGTAGGCAGTGATTTGATTCAAACCTAATTCAATAGGTATGCAGTTTCTCAAGTGCATAACCCCAAAAGGAAATAGGTAACTCAGTAATACTCATCATAGAGCACACCATATCTAATATTATGCAATTGCTCCGCCCTGATACACCGTTGTGCTGTGGTGTATTCAGAGGAGTAACACTGAGAGAAATTCTCATTCTCCTTTAGAATAGTCCAGGAATTCTATGCACAAGTATTCTTCTCCCTGATCTTATCATAGGACATAATACTTATACCCGTATTTTGGTTCTCTACTTCTAACTTATATTCTGTGAATATCTCAAAAGGTTCGGACTTATGTTTCAACAGGAATATATGACTGAATCTTGAGAGATTATCAGAGAATATAATGAAGTATAAAGAACCAGTCCTGGCATGTGTAGACAGGAGACTTTACATACATCATCATGTATCAGTCCCAAGAGTTCATTAACTCTTTCTCGGCTTCCAGTAAGCAGAGCTGGTTTCATTATATCTTTGTGACATGACTGGCAAGTTTCACAAGATGTAAATTTAAACTGATTTAAATACGCATCTAAAATGTAACTTCAGCCAGTCGGGTCGCATTGATATGACCTAGTCTACAATACCTCAAGAAGAATTCGTTCATTTCAGAACTCTTCTTCTTGTGTGTGTTCAGTATACTAGGAACTGTAGTTTGATTTAGAACGTTAATGCTTTTAGATAGCGTGCCTGAACCGATCAACTTTTGATATAGGAAGTGTTCAAAACATTATCCATCAATACAAAATTATATCCTTTCTTTACTAATAAAGAGACTGATATGATTTTGTATATCAGGTTCGGTATCTAATAGCATTTGTTCAGAATCAATGTATTCGTAATACAGGGTGACAGTGACCAACAGACTTGACTGCAACACTTGCCCCGTTTTCTGCCTCATGAAACTTATCACCCGTTCTCAGTTTTTCTACCCTCTTGTAGCCCTATGTAACAGATTACATATCTGGGATCCTGATCCGGTATCATATACCCAGGATGCAGAGGATACTGAGAAACAGTTCTTTGTAATGAACACACCCGAAGGAGATGCATCATATGCACTTTCTTCGTTTGGGCGGCATAGGAATTCTGGTATTCCCCAATTTCCTGCTCTGTCTTATAACAATTATAAGTTGGAGCGGGACCAACGTTCCCCAGCTCAGTATAACAAGCGGGTTCGGTCAATACATCCGTATTATTATCTTGATTAAGGCGTGATATGGTCGCTACCAGGAGAGAGAGAGAAGAAAACACTCTGCGTGCGCTCTTGCAAGATCAGATTGGTTATATATTTTATCTAATCAGGATGGCTCCCACTGTTTTTATCAAATCTTCCTTCAAACCCTAAAAGGAAAGACTAGCCGGGATTAATTACACTCTACAAGTTCGCCAATCTTTCAGCCAGGCCAGTGTCGGTACTTTGAGGGAGGTTCCCCGTGCTTTCGCACGGACCTAATTACTGTAAACCTCGTTTTCCCAGAGGCGTAACCCCGTTGACACCTTTCTAGACACCTACTTGATCGGCTAATTGCAAAGTGTAAAACTCTCCCAGGAGTAACAATTACTCGCAGTGGGTATCGGGATCTAACTATCACATAGAAGGTATGCAATCTCATTGCAAATTTCAACACTTGAAACTCCCAATAATGGTTTTTACCCCTAGCACCTATGACCTTGGCTAAGGTCAACAAATCATAGGTACTAGTCAAGTTCTACCCGTCATTTCGTGATTAATTAGACCCACCCACATGACCCTTGGCTAAGGTCAACAAAGCCATATGACTGTCCTAACTAATCGCATCATATGCTGTGTAGGAAGACATCATTTAGCTACCGTACACTGTGCCTTGACTATGGTCAACAAACACAGCACGAATACTAAGTACTCTACTTCCTAAAATGACGGAGGGTTGCGAATGGTTTTTGTGAAAACCTTTAACGCTTTGAACTTGATCTCGTTGCGGAATCAAATGGTTTTTAAATGGAATGTTTTCGAGGCTTTTCTAGTTTTGCTAAAGGGGTCAATCCCGGTGAAGGGATCGTCGGCCCTTTCCTCGTCGAATGAGGTGCGGGATATATCATATATATCACTGTGCAAAGCGGAAACTATAGAAGTGATCAAAGACAAACCGAGGGTTGTAGCATCTGCCAGTTATTGCTAAAGGAGTCACTCCCGGTGAAGCGATCTCGGTCCTTTCCTCATCGAATAAAGTGCAGGATGTTCTATAATGAACACCGCGATGCAAAGCAAGAACTGTAGCTACCTGTTTTATTTTGAAATTCGATTCCACAACATCAATTAGGTTTATTTTCTTTCATTAATCTTATTAATGAATATCCTATCATTTAAGTCCACCTAAACATCACAGATAAATATAACGTACGCTTATGCCATCCGCATTCGCCTCGATGTCCTGTCTGCACCGTTAGGTTAGGTAACTAACGGCAGAGCGGGGCAGGGCTAGCGCGGGTGTAAAACATAAGCAACGTCTATATAATATATCATATATACTATATATAATACCTGTCACAGAACATCACATGATCACATCACAGATAAATCACAGCAGAAGAAACATATGAAATATTGGATATACTAGGACGTCCGTGTTTTCAATACGAGCCAGTATAAAACACGGATTCCACGGTCGTGATGAATAGCCAATCCCACACCCCAAGACCCCTACGAGAGCGGCAAGTAACCCTACCAATTCTAGGGTTAGGAGACCCGGACTCGACTCCTCGAGTTGGTCTCCCACTGGACCCCAGAACCCGGTTACTTGTGCTCCCCTCCTTGGGTCTATCCTAGTGCAGAAAAGTAAATAATATAAAAATGGTGACAACATCCGCAACCTGGAAGTGCCCCAATAAAAGAATATTACATACAAGTTTTTACATGAATGAAAATGAAAAACACTCATCTCACATACAAACCCCCCGGCTATTTAAACACGACGATCCAATATAACATATCCAGCAACACATAACATCACATGTCATCAACGTAAGCAAACATGCGTATCCCAATTGTCGTTGACATATAGCAACGAAACCGGCGATATCACATATTACACTTACGGTCATAGAAAAGAAAGTGTAAAACTACAACAGTTGGAATCCGCAACCACCTCAGACATCGCATGCCTGACCAAATGAATTACTTAGACATCGCATGCCTAACAATTATAAACCCCGCATTTCAGTCTCATTATCGAAAACACTTTTCAATATCAAGTCGGGCAATTCAACAGGATCCCCGACATTCTGATCGAATGCTCGTCGCAAACTTCAGTAGACGGCCGCACCCCCGATACCGTCGACGAAGTGCACCAAGGCGGAACACCGCTGCCGCGAGCACCCGAACGGATGCTTTCGGCGACGGGGTTCTCCTACAGTCACTTGGTCGGGGCTATGGAGTGAGGCTGTCTATTAAGTTTACCCGGCGAGTATCCGCGTACACTACGTGATTGCGACGGACTTTTGATCACATCAAAATTCTGTGGCAACCGATCAAGTGAGACTAAACTGCTACGTTTATAATATTCATTCCGTTATCTCATAACAATTTGTGAATTCCAATTATTGTATCACATTCCAGATAATTAGAAAATGTTAAACTTTTCGATCGAACAGTCAAACACCCAAGTTTTCCTGATACAGATCAACACATGAAATAAGTCTAACAACATTCAGTTCGTGCCTCAGTACCAACAATCCAGCCGTAGAAGGCTCAAGCCAACGCCTCACATGTGGCACGCCGTACTGCCCCAAACCCGAAGGTTCAAAGGGCAGTTCAAGACGGTCACATAATCGAGTTAAGGTTTGTTGTCTTCTAGAGGGTCCATCGAGTTACTTGCACTACTTAGAACGTCGTTAAACTACGGAAAAATCCAACACTTGGAAATTTCCCGACAGGGGAAAAATTGGGTATTTATATCCGGTCGAACTTTTTAACATATTCTAAAAATTTATCCGGAAAGCCACATAGACAAAATTTGATACTCCGATCGAAACACCCGAATCCCCAAATACACAGCAGAAAACTCAACTCTTGAATAAATTTTAAAAATTCCCAGAAAACTCAGCATAATTTATCAGGAATTACTGTGCAAACAAAGTGGGGTGACGTCACCAGATAGCCGCGGAACCGCCGCAGAAGCTAGGCTTCTGCCGCGGTTCCGCCGCAATAAATACTGTTCATTGGAAACTTTTTACGCCGTAATTCTTATATTTCCCTGCTGAATTTTTTAGCAATTTTTAATTCGGAAAAATCCCATTTTTTGAAAAAAGGACAGAGAGCAATTTTGTGATCGGGTTTCGGGTTCGTTAGGACTTCAAATTCCGTCTAGACTTCGCCTAAGGCTCTAGCTAGGCTCTGATACCACTGTAAGGTTCCTAGGCACCCTAGTGAGGTCTCACAAGTGATCAAACATGCAAATTTCTAAAAATACGGTGCCGAGAAACCCTAGAACGGATCGTTAACTAGATATATATAGGCGAAGCAAGCATGTAATCAAATTAAATGCTAAGGGAAAGTGACTACAACCTTTGTATATCCGGTCCACCACCTCCTAAGCTCCGTGATGAAGTGCGCTCGCTGTCCAAATCGTATCTTGGGCTCTAGCGTCGGCTTCATCGGAGGAAAAACGGGCTAGGTCATCGACGACGTGCCGAAGATGATCTACGTCGAGGCATCGCTAGAACAAGCTCCAACTTCACCAAGTCGGGAAAACTTGTGAAGGAAACACCCTATACTACTTGGCAAGAGGTAGAGGATGAAGAAATAGGAAGTGGGTAGACTTTAGTTTTGGATTTCTCACTAGCTTTCATCACTTGCCATTGGAGTAGCAAGCTTTCTCCATGGAAGAAGAAGATGAAGAAGAAGAAGAAGATATGATAAGTTAAATTAAAATAGAAAAGAAAATACAATACTTATCATATCTTCAACCATGGTTTAGTGTAGAGACTTAACTTAGGTTAGATGAGTGGTTAGGGTTAGGCATGAGACAAGAATGGTGACTAAGTCAATGCTTCATGAATCTTCAACTAAAAACAAATATAGCCACCATTCATTTCTCTTTTCTTTTCAAATGAAATAAATAAAAAGATAAATGAATAAGCAAATGAAATGATACCCTAACCACTAACTAACCATGGTTCAATACTTTACACAAAACTAAGAAAGAATGTATCATCAAACATGATACAATCATGTGCACAAAAATATATCACATATACAATGTGCAATACAAGTGAGTAAATCCATTTAAAGCGAAACAATACTAGTTAATGCAAAGTAATATATCAAATATATAATTATACATTAAATCATTAAATCAACACTTGATTCAATGATCCGGTCATGTCGCATATAACCGGCCAGTATCCAACGTATCGGCTTATCGAATCAATCCTTGATTCGATAACTAGGTTATATCGCATATAACTAATCGATACATTTATCATGAGAATAGAATACGGTATCACATACACGCATTATTCGCGGTCCCGCACATATCTCATATGCGCTCCTATTTCGTTTCGCTTGAGCCAGGAAACCTCTGTGTAGGACTCTAAAGACTCGTCAATACGCTGGCAGCAGATGTTGATCATATCAAACACCCACAAGCCGCATGCGGTCTGCTAAACGTAACGGCCACCCGGGTATTGAGCGATCAGAAGATCGACGAGCAAGCCCGCTCACACTCCTGTGAATCCAACCAGTAACACTTACCGTACAGTCCGGTCTGTTCGTCTGATATGTCGCATATCTCGCCTAGGGGTGGTAAACGTCAGACCCCAATAGCTCGATAAGTCATGCCGACTTGAGGTCCATAACACTCGTGAAACTACTGATAACTCTTACCAGTATATCACTGCAACCCTGGCCAGGGATTTCCTGTTATGGCCAGTCGTGCATTGCGCAACATCAACCCCCAATACCGGGAGAGACGAATCCCCTCCTATCGCTTATTGCCTCCATGTGAATCGGGACTGTACCCAAAAACCACCTGTTTGCACGACTCAGTAGAGCCGTGGTAGGGTGGAAATCAAAGCACAGTGGGAGACACACAAGACTCTATGACGATCTCGGGTCAACAGACTAAGCTGTACCAGTGTTACCAGAGAACTGCCATCTGACGTGAGGTATAATACCATCTGGGAGTTCTCGGCGAGTCCGTTCAGTGTACCCAGTCTCCACTGAGCACCCGCATACCATCTTCGATGTCAAACACCAATGGATATGGGATCATCCATCGCCCATCGCATGGGTCGAGAAGATATGCGCTAGTCTACTCTGGAATATCGATGCCCCGTCTCGATATTCCCTCGACTAGGAATATTTGAAAGATGTACTCATGGACTACCCAGGCCCCACTAGTATGATCTACATCATAGTCCTGGAAGTCGAGTACACATCCTAAGGGCTTTATCAACATGTAATCAGAGAGACAGAAAGTATACATGTTAAGATAAAGTGCAACCAGATAGCGTACTATCATGTCGAGCAAGAAAGTCCTTCCACTATATGTCTCAGCATCCACTACAATATACATCCAATGTACAGTAATGGCCTCTAGGGCATACATATAACTAACAAAATGGTGGTAAAGCCCTTAGGATATGTACTTGACTACTGGGACTATGATGAGATCATACTAGTGGGGCCACGGTAGTCGACGAGTATATCCTATAAATGTTCCTAGTCGAGGGTGTATCGAGACAAGGCATCGATACACCAGAGTAGACTAGCGTATACGCATCTTGACCCATATGATGGGCGATGGATGATCCCATATCCATCGGTGTTTGACATCAAGGATGGTGTACGGGTGCTCAGTGGAGACTGAGTTCACTGGACGTACTCTCCGAGAACTCCCAGATGGTATTATACCTCGCGTCAGATGGCAGTTCTCTGGTGACACTGGTACAGCTGAAACTGTTGACCCGACATCGTCATAGAGTCTTGTGTGATTCCTACTGTGCTTTGATTTCCATCATACCACGTCCAAGAGGGCATGCAAAAAGGTGGCTTTTGGGTACAGTCCCGAATCACATGGAGGCAATGAGCGATAGGAGGGGATTCGTCTCTTCCGGTATAGGGAGTTGATGTTGCGCTGTGTTCGATTGGCTATAACCTGAAATCCCTGGTCAAGGTTGCTGAGATTTACCGGTAAGTGTTATCAGTAGTTTCTCGAACTGTTATAGACCTCATATCGACACGACTTATCGAGCTACTGGTGTTTGACGTTTACCACCCCTAGGCGAGATATGCGACATATCAGACGACAAGACCGGACTGTACGGTAGTGTTACTGATTGGATTCGCAGGAGAAAAAGCGGGCATGCTTGTTGATCTTCTGATCGCTCAATACCCGGGTGGCCGTTACGTTTAGCACACCGCTTGCGGCTTGTGGGTGTTTGATATGATCATCACCTACTGCCGGCGTATTGACGAGTCTTTAGAGTCCTACACAGGGGTTTCCTGGCTCAAGCGAAACGGAGCAGGAGCACATATGTGATATGTGCGGGACCGAGATTAATACGGTATGAGATACCGTATTCTATTCTCGCAATTCGTGACATTGATCGGTTGTATGCGATATAGCCGGGTTATCGGATCAAGTGTTGATTCGATAAGTTGTTACACATGATATTAGTCGGTTATAGCCGGATTATTAAATCAAGAGTTGATTTAAAAATTTAATGCATAATTATATATTTGATATATTACATTGCATTAACTAGTATTAGCTCACTTATGATTTATTTTCTCACTACATTGTGCACATTGTTTATATGTGATATATGCAAGTGTACAAGGTTGTATCATGCTTGATGATACACACAAGTTGGATGTATGAGACTTAAACCAAATCAAGGTTAAATTAGGGTTTATAATTTCCTAACAAATAACAAAAGTGGTGAGACTTTGGTCAAAGTTATCAAGTTTCATGAAGCTTGATAAACATTGACAAAGTCAACTCTTTTGTCATTCCTTAGGATATTAGTTAACCCAACCCTTAACCTAATGCCTTGGTTAGTTCTCTACATGAGTTAAGCATGAAGGCTTAACTCAACCATGGTGCAATAATTTATTTGGATAAGTTTTCATTTGGATGGTGATTATTCTTGCTTCTTCTTCTTCATCAAGTTCCATCCAAAAGCTTACTAGCTCCAATGGTGCCATGAGATAAAGAGTGAGAAAGTCAATTCTAAAGTGAGCCCACTTCCTACTTCTTCATCCTCTACCACTTGCCATGTAGTAGAGTGTGTTCACTTTACAAAGTTCATGACCTAGCGAAGGAATAGCTTGAGTTAGTGTCTCCCCGACGTAGATCATCTTCGGCCTCGAAGTCATCGTCGCAAGCACGTTCGTTCTTCTCGTGGAGCTTCTCTTGAGTCCGGAGTTCACGATCGCAGCGATGGGAACGTCTACACGGAGCTAAAGAAGTGAAGGACCGGATCTACAAAGGTTGTAATCCCTTTCACTTAGTAGTAAAGTAGTTTACTAGCTTGTAGTTTCGCCTTACCTCTAGTTAACGATCTTGCATAGGGTTGTTCGGCACATAAAAATTTAATTTTGGCATGGTTGATGCTTTGTAGAACCTCATGTGTGTGCCAAAGAACCCTACAGTGGTATCAGAGCCTAGCTAGAGTTTTAGGCGAAATGTAGACCAAGTTAAAAGTCCGATCGAACCCGTAAAACCCAGATAAAACCCTTCTCTGAACTTTTTTTGAAATTGTGGATTTTTCCAAATTAAAAATGCTTAAAAAATTCAGCAGGCAATTATAAGAAATATTGTGCAAAACGACAAAAGTTGGCGTCCAAAGCGCCGCGGAACTGCGGCATGAGCATGGCTCCTGCGGCGGTTCCGCGGCCATAGAATGACCTCATCCTTTACTTTTTGCACAGTAATTTCCCTATTATATTTTCTGTTGTTTCTGAGTATTTTTAATTTATACTCAAAAGTTGAGTTTTCTGGGTTGTATTGGGGACTTAATGATTTGATCGGATTATTTAACTTTGTTTAGTTTTTCCGGATAATTTTAGAACGTGTTAAAAAGTTCGACCGGATATTAATAACTCACTTTTTCCCGACCCGGAAAATTTCCAAGTGTTGGATTTTTCCGTAGTTTAAGAACGTCTAGATCGTGTAAGTTACGCGATGGACTCTCTAGAAGACAACAAACCTTAACTCGATTATGTGACCGTCTTGAACTTCCTTTTGAACCTTAGGGATTGGGGCAGTACGGCGTGCCACATGTGAGACGTTGGCTTGACCCTTCTACGGCTGGACCATCGGTACTGAGGCATGTGATGGATATTTTTGAACCCCGCTCAAGTGTTGAGCTATTGGGTAAACTTGGGTGTTTGATTATTCGATCGGAAAGTTTAACATTGTCTATTTATCTGGAATGTGATACAATAATTGGAATCCACAAATTGTTATGAGATAACTGATTTGAATATTATAAACATAGCACTTTAGTCTCAATTGGTCGGTTGCCACGGGATTTTGATGTGATCAAAAGTCCGTCGCAATCACGTAGTGTACGCGGATACTCGTCGGGTAAACTTAATAGATAGCCATGCCCCATAGCCCCAACCAAGTGAATGTAGGAGAACCCCGTTGCCAAAAGCATCCGTTCGGGTGCTCGCGGCAGCGGTGTTCCGCCTTAGTGCACTTCGTCGACGGCATCTAGGGGTGCGGCCGTCTGCTAAACTTTGCGACGAGCATTCGATCAGCATGTCGGGAATCTTATTGAATTGTCCGACTAGATATTGAAAAGAGTTTTCGATAATGAGACTAAAATGCGGCGTTTATAATTGTTAGGCATGCGATGTCTAAGGAATTCATTTGGTTAGGCATGCGATGTCTAAGAAGGTGGCGGATTCCAACTGTTGTAGTTTTACACTTTCTTTTCTGCGACCGTAAGTGTAATATATGATATCGCCGGTTTCGTTGCTATATGTCAACGACAATTGGGATACTCATACTTGCTTACGTTGATGATATGAGATATAATGTGTTGCTGGATATGTTGTATTGGATCGTCGCGTTTGAATAGCCGGGGGTTTTATGTGAGATAAGAGTTTTTCTTTTTCATTCATGTAAAATTCATTTGTATGTAATATTCTTTTATTGGGGCACTTCCGGGATGAGGTTGATGTCACCACTTGTATATTATTTACTTTTCCGCATTAGGTAGACCCAAGGCGGGGAGCATAAGTAACCGGGTTGTAGGGTCCAGTGGGAGACCATCTCGAGGAGTCGAGACCGGGTCTCCTAACCCTAGAATTGGCAGTGTTACTTACCGCTCTCGTAGGGGTATAGGGATGTGGGTTTGGCTATTCATCGCGACCGTGGAATCCCTGTTTTATACTGGCTCGTATTGAAAACACGGACGTCCTAGTATATCCAATATTTCATATATGTTTCTTCTGCTGCGATATCTGTGATGTGATCATTTGATATGTTGTGATAGATACTGTATATAGTATATATGATATATTATATACACGTTACTTATGTTTAACACCCACGCTAGCCCTGCCCCGCTCTGCCGTTAGTTACCTAACCTAATGGTGCACGAGGGGACATCGAGGAGAATGTAGATGGCATAAGTGTACGTCGTATTTATCTGTGATGTTTAGGTGACTTAAATGATGGGACTTCATTAATATGATTAATGAAAGAAAAGAAACCTAAAAGATGTTGTGGAATCGAATTTTCAAAAACAGGTTGCTACGGTTCTTGCTTTGCATCGCGGTGTTCCTTGTAGAACATCCTGCACCTTATTCGATAAGGAAAGGGCCGAGATCCCTTCACCGGGAGTGACCCCTTTAGCAATGACTGGCAGATACTACACCCCTCAGTTTGTCTTTTGATTGCTTTTGGAGTTTTTGCTTTGCATAGTGGTAAATATGATATACCCTGCACCTTATTCGATGAGGAAAGGGCCGACGATCCCTTCACCGGGAGCGACCCCTTTAGCAAAACTAAAAAAGCCTAAAAAACACTCGATTTTAAAATCATTTGATTCTACGACGATATCAAGTTCATTACGCAATAGGTTTTCAGAAAAACCTGTCGTAGCCCTCCGTCATTTCAGATAAGGACTGTTTAGTATTCGTGCTGCGTTTGTTGGCCTTTGTCAAGGCGTAGTGTGCGGTAGCTGAATAGTACTTATCTGTTTATGCATATGATGCAGATTGGATTAGGGTAGTCGTGCGACCTTGTTGGCCTTTGTCAAGGGCCATGCGGATGGGTTTAATTCAATTAAGAAATGACGGGTTGAACTTGACTAGCAGCCTATGATTTGTTGGCTTTTGTCAAGGTCATAGGATGCTAGGGGCAAAATTATCGGGAATTTCAATTGTTGAAATTTGCAATGAGATTGCATACCTTCTATGAGATAGTTGGATCCCGATATCCACTGCGAGTAAGAGTTACTCCTGGGAGAGTTTTACACATTACAATTAGCCGATCAAGTAGGAGTCTAGAAAGGTATTAACGGGGTTATGCCTCTGGGAAAACAAGGTTTACTTTAATTAGGTCCGTGCGAAAGCACGGGAAACCCCCCTCAAAGTACCGACACTGGCCTGGCTGAAAGATTGGCGAACTTGTAGCGTGTAATTAATCACGGCTAGTCTTTCCTTTTAGGGTTTGAAGGAAGATTTGAATAAAACAGTGGGAGACATCCTGATTAGATAAAATAATAACCAATCTGATCTTACAAGAGCATACGCTGAGTGTTTTCTTCTCTCTCTCTCCAGGTAGCGACCATATCACGCCTTAATCAAGATAATAAAACGGATATATTGACCGAACCCGCTTGTTATACTGAGCTGGGGAACGTTGGTCCCGCTCAAACTTATAATTGTTATAAGACAGAGCAGGAAATTAGGGAATACCAGATTTCCCGTACCGCCCAAACGGAGAAAGTGCATGCTGATGCATCTTCTTCGGGTGCGTTCATTACAGAGAACTGTTTCTCAGTATCCTTTACGTCCTGGGTATGAGATACCGGATCAGGATCCCGCATATGTAATCTGTTACATGGGCTACAGACAGGTAGAGAACTGAGAACGGGTGATAAGTTTCATGAGACAGAAAACGGTGCAAGTGTTGCAGCCAAGTCTGTTGGTCACTATCACCCTGTATTACCAGAATACATTGATTCTGAACAATTGTTATTAGATACCAAACCTGATATACAACATCATATCAGTCTCTTTATTAGTAAAGAAGTATATAATTTTGTATTGTTGGATAATGTTTTAAACATTTCTTATATCAAGAGTTGATCGGTTCAGGCACGTTATCTAAAAGCATTAATGTTCTAAATCAAACTACAGTTCTTAGTATACAGAACACACACGAGATGAAGGGTTCAGAAATGAATGAATCCTTCTTAAGGCTTTGTAGACTAGGTCATATCAATGCGACCCGACTAGCTAAGTTATATTTAGATGCATATTTAAATCTGTTTGAATTTATATCTTGTGAAACTTGCCGGTCATGTCATAAAGATAAGATGACCATAGCTCTGTTTATTGGAAAGAGAGAAAGAGTTAGTGAACTCTTGGGATTGATACAAGCTGATGTATGAAAGTCTCCTGTCTACACATGCCAAGACCGTTTCTTTGTACTTCATTACATTCTCTGATGATCTTTCAAGATTCAGACATATGTTCCTGTTGAAACACAAGTCCGAAGCTTTTGAGATATTCACAGAATATATGTTAGAAGTAGAGAACCAAATATAGGTAAAAGTATTATGTCCTTTGATGTGATCAAGGAGGAGAAAACTTGAGCACAGAATTCCTGGACTATTCTAAAGGATAATGAGATTCTCTCTCAGCATTACTCCTCCGCATACACCACAGCACGTCGGTGTATCGGGGCGGAGCAAAAACACCCTATGTGATATGGTGTGCTCTATGATGAGTACTACCGAGTTGCCTATTTCCTTTTGGGAGTTATGCACTTGAGAAGCTGCATATCTATTGAATAGGGTTCAAATCAAATCAGTTGCCTACCACTTGATATGTGATATGGTTAGGGAAGAGCCCATATCTTAAGTTTGTTAAGATTTGGGGTTGTCCGGTTTATGTCTAAAAGCAAAATCCGGACAAGCTCGAGGCAAGGTCTATTATGTAGAACTGGAAAGGTTCCAGCTATACAAACTGCAGCTGATAATTTGGTAGAACCAAAGGATTTAATAGTAACCAACGAACCTCGGCCTCTCCGCCGATCTAGTAGGGTTCCTCACCCACCTGAGAGATATTTCGGTTTCTCTACGACAGTGGGAGCGAGGATTGCATCATGAGATGATGACCTAACTAGTTTCGAGCTGGCCATCAGGAGTAGGACTCTGTAAGAATGGCTGGATGCTTAGTGATCTAAGATGGAATCCTTATACACCAACAAAGTATGGACTTTGGTTGCTTTATCTAAAAGATTAAATCCACATTAGGAGCAAGTATATCTTGAGAAGATTACTTGGTGTACATGGAAAAGTTGAGACTTTCAATGCTATGTTTAAGTCCATCCAGATCCTAGTTGCCACGGCTACATACCACGACTACGATATCTGGCGGTTGGCTGTCATGACTGCTTTTCTAGATGATGTTTTAGAAGATAGCGTCTATAAGTACACAGCCAGAGGGCTTCGTAGACAGTGTGAGCAGCGGAAACAAGTGCAAGGTGCTTTATAGGATAAAGCAGGCATCGCGGAGTTGGAACATCTATTTTGATGTGCTAGTCAAAGAGTTTGACTTCATCAAAATGGTAGATGAACCTTGTATATACAAAAAGGTAGTAGGGAGTATGGTGGTGATCCTCGTAGAGTACGTGGATGACATACTCTTGATAGGGAAGGAGTTTCCGATGCTACGCTCGATCAATCTCCGCTTATCACAAAGATTCTCTAAATAGGATCAAAGTGATACCTCCTAAATTCTGGGTTTTGGATCTATGAGATAGATCTAATAGGATGTTAGGATACTCGCTAGTTGTAGTGGGATAGTATCAATCGATCCTGGGGAGAATCACTGGAATGGTTCCAGGGTGATAAGGACGACTGAATGTCAGTCGCAGGCATTGACTTTACCCTCAGTGGAGGGACAGTATCTTGGAAGAGTTCCAAGCTAGAAACCGTGACATACTAGACGATTAAAGGCAAGATACATCGTTACCAAGGATGCTACCAAAGAGGCAGTCTGGATATATATAAGTTCATGAGATGAACTTCGTTCATTCCATTGTGTGACAATGGAGTTGTGGCTTTAGCCAAGGAACTACCGTGCCATCAGAAATCCAAATATAATTCTTAGACAGTATCGCCTGATCATGGAGATGGTTGATCTCCCGGGAGATCGAGGTTAGTAGAGTAGACTCAGAGGACAACACGGTGGATCCACTCACAAAGGCTTTTTCCCAGAGAGAGACTATTATGGGATGGTTGAGTATGAGATACTACAACCACTGTTATCAGATGGCCCTAGTGCAAGTGGGAGATTGTTAGTTATATGTATGCTCTAGAGGCCATTACTATACATGAGATGTATATTGTAGTGGATGCTTGGACATATATAGGGAGGACTTTCTTGCTCGACATGATAGTATGCTATCTGGTTATTCTTTACCTTAACGTATACACTGATTGTCTCTCTGTTACATGTTGGTAAAGCCCTTAGGATATGTACTCGACTACTGGGACTATGATGAGATCATACTAGTAGGGCCACGGTAGTCGATGAGTACATTCTATAAATATTCCTAGTCGAGGGTGTATCGAGACAGGGCATCGATACACCAGAGTAGACTAGCGTATACGCATCTTGACCCATATGATGGGCGATGGATGATCCCATATAAATCGGTGTTTGACATCAAAGATGGTGTACGGGTGCTCAGTGGAGACTGGGTACACTGGACGGACACGCCGAGAACTCCCAGATGGTATTATACCGCACGTCAGATGGCAGTTCTCTGTTGACACTGGTACAGCTTAGTATGTTGACCCGAGATCGTCATAGAGTCTTGTGTGATTCCCACTGTGTTTTGATTTCCATCATACCACGTCCAAGAGGGCGTACAAAAAGGTGGCTTTTGGGTACAGTCTCGAATCACATGGAGGCAATGAGCGATAGGAGGATTCGTCTCTCCCGGTATAGGGAGTTGATGTTGCGCTGTGTTCGGTTGGCTATAACCTGAAATCCCTGGCCAGGGTTACTAAGATTTACTGTTAAGTGTTATCAGTAGTTTCTCGAACTGTTATAGACCCCATATCGATACGACTTATCGAGCTACCGGGGTCTGACGTTTACCACCCCTAGGCGAGATATGCGACATATCAGACGACGAGACCGGACTGTACGGCAGTGTTACTGATTAGATTCGCAGGAGAACTAGCGGGCATGCTTGTTGATCTTCTGATCGCTCAATACCCGGGTGGCCGTTATGTTTAGCACACCGCTTGCGGCTTGTGGGTGTTTGATATGATCATCACCTACTGTCGGCGTATTGACGAGTCTTTAGAATCCTACACAGGGGTTTCCTGGCTCAAGCGAAATGGAGTAGGAGCACATATGTGATATGTGCGTGACCGAGATTAATACGATATGAGATACCGTATTCTATTCTCGCGATTCGTGACATTGATCGGTTTTATGCGATATAGCCGGGTTATCGGATCAAGTGTTGATTCGATAAGTTGTTACACATGATATTAGTCGGTTATAGCCGGATTATTAAATCAAGTGTTGATTTAATAATTTAATGCATAATTGTATATTTGATATATTACATTGCATTAACTAGTATTAGCTCACTTATGATTTATTTTCTCACTACATTATGCACATTGTTTATATGTGATATATGCAAGTGTACAAGGTTGTATCATGCTTGATGATACACACAAGTTGGATGTATGAGACTTAAACCAAATCAAGGTTAAATTAGGATTTACTAATTTCCTAACAAATAACAAAAGAGGTGAGACTTTGGTCAAAGTTATCAAGCTTCATGAAGCTTGATAAACATTGACAAAGTCAACTCTTTTGTCATTCCTTAGGATATTAGTTAACCCAACCCTTAACCTAATGCCTTGGTTAATTCTCTACATGAGTTAAGCATGAGGGCTTAAGTCAACCATGGTGCAATAATTTATTTGGATAAGTTTTCATTTGGATGGTGATTATTCTTGCTTCTTCTTCTTCATCAAGTTCCATCCAAAAGCTTACTAGCTCCAATGGTGCCATGAGAAAAAGAGTGAAAAAATCAATTCTAAAGTGAGCCCACTTTCTACTTCTTCATCCTATACCACTTGCCACGTAGTAGAGTGTGTTCTCTTCACAAAGTTCATGACCTAGTGAAGGAATAGCTTGAGTTAGTGTCTCCCCGACGTAGATCATTTTCGGTCTTGAAGTCATCGTAGCAAGCACGTTCGTTCTTCTCATGGAGCTTCTCTAGAGTCCGGAGTTCACGATCGCAGCGATGGGGACGTCTACACGGAGCTAAAGAAGTGAAGGACCGGATCTGCAAAGGTTGTAATCCCTTTCACTTAGTAGTAAAGTAGTTTACTAGTTTCTAGTTTCGCCTTACCTCTAGTTAACGATCTTGTATAGGGTTGTTCGGCACATAAAATTTTGATTTTGGCATGGTTGATGCTTTGTAGAACCTCATGTGTGTGCCTAAGAACCCTACAATATCAACAACAGAAGCACATATGAAAATAAAAGGATATCTAGGACGTCCGTATTTTGTATTTAGCCAACAATAGAAAATACGGATTCCACGGTCGCAATGAATAGCCAAGCCCACACCCCTTGACCCCTATGAGAGCGGCAAGTGATCCTGCCAATTCTAGAGTTTAGGAGACTCGGTCTCGACTCCTCGAGATGGCCTCCCACTGAACCCTAGAACTCGGTCACTTGTGCTCCCCTCCTTGGGTCTATCCTAATGCGGAAAAGTAAATAATATATAATGATGGAAACATCCTCCTCAGCCCTGAAGTGCCCCAAATAAAGGAATATTACATACAATTGATTTATACATGAATGAAAATAAAACTCTCATCTCACATAAAAACCCCCGGCTATTCAATCGCGACAATCCTGCACATCTTATCTCAGCAACACATAATATCTCATATCATTAACGTAAGCAAGTATACGTATCCCGATTGTCGTTAATGTATAGCAACGAAGCCGGCGATACCCCGCATACTACGCTTACGGTCACAGAAAATAAAGTGTAAAACTACAACATTTGGAATCCACAATCTCTTTAGACATCGTAATTCCGAAATATCACAAACTTCGCATTTCATGCCTAACTATATGAATTCCACATATTGTATCACATTCCAGATAAATAGACAGTATTAAACTTTCCGATCGAATAATCAAATACCTAAGATTTCCTAATTAGGTCAACACTTGAGCGGAGTTCAAAAATCCCAGAATGTGTCACAGTAGCAGTAGTCCAGCCGTAGAAGGGTCAAGCCAACGCCTCACATGTGGCACGCCGTACTGCCCCAAACCCTAAGGTTTAGAGGCGGTTCAGACGGTCACATAATCGAGTTAAGGTTTGTGTTCTTCTAGAGGGACCACCACATTACTTGCATGTATTTCCGAACGATTTAAACTCAAGAAAAATTCAACACTTTAAAGTTTTTCGTGCCGGGAAAAAGTGAGTTAATGATATCCGTTCGAACTTTTTAATACTTTCTAAATTAGCCAAAAACAGCACGAAATTAAATTTTCCGATCGAATCAACGAATCCAAATAATCCCCAGAACACTCAACACTTGAGTCAGATTAAAAATACGCAAAAATATGTACAAGCAGCTACGGACATTACTGTGCAAAAAAGATTCCATAATGATTTTGTACGGCCGCGGATCCGCGGCCCAAGCGAGGTATGGCCGCGGTTCCGCGGTGGTATGTACGGATCATGGTGTCGTTTTTTTACAGTTATGCTTATTTTTCCCTGCTGAATTTTTTAAGTATTTTAATTCAGAAAAAATCACACTTTTAAAAAATGTCCAGAGAAGGGTCTAATTCCGTGTTTCGTGGTTCGATCGGAGTTTTAACTTCGCCTAAACTTCGACTAAAGCTCTAGTTTGGCTCTGATACCATTGTTAGGTTAACCTAGCACCTCATCAAGGGTTTAGAAGTATCACATATGCCAAAATAAAATTTTTAAGGTGCTAAGTGAGCTTGCAAAGAATCATAACTAGAAATTTAGAGTTCCATTTGAACTAAGCATCACATGCAAATGAAAAACTATCACTAAGGGTAGAGATTACAACCTTTGTAGACCTCCCTTAGTGACTCCTTGACACTTTGAGAGTTTGGAACGGATCGATGGAAGCCTTCCTTGTCCACGAAGATCCACCCGAAGTCCCTTTGCCTAAAGCTCCTTGCTTTACTTGATATGTGAATGAAGTAGAGCAAACACCCTACACAAATAGACTAGATGTGTGTAGTATGATGATGTGGCTTGTATTCTATAATCAAAACCCTTTCTTTTTATCAACTTCACTCAAATAAATTTTCAAGAGAAGAAGAAGAAGATGGAGGCTAAGCTTGAGCTCATAAGAAAATGATATAAGTGAATTATTAAAATGAGAAAAGAATAATCCATATTAATCCTTATCACTTCAACCATGGTTAGCAATTATCTAGATCTTTATCAAATGAGTTAAAAAGGCAAAAGGATAATTAACTCAAGGTTAAAAAGTGGTTGAAGCATGGTTAAAGGTGATAAATATTAACCATGTGTGAATTATCCTTTTCTTTATTCAAAATGATAAATAAATAGATAATTACTACAATATGAGTCTTGCATTGCCACCAAATATGTATCAACAACCATGATACAATATATGTATGTGTCCACGCACATCATCATGTGCATACATGCATGCAAACAAAAATAGAAAAAGGTTTTAATAAAAGAATTAATCTCAAAGTCATTTGTTAAATCAACACTTGATTTTGCAAACCGGTCATGTCACATACGACCTGACTAATAGAAAATGCCCGATTAATATACGGTATCACATATCCGCATTTAATCGGGTCCCGTGCATATCTCATATGCACACCACATCTTTTCGCCTAAGCCAGGAAACTTCATTGTGGGACTCTAAGACTCGTCAATATGCCGGCAATAGATAATGATCATATCAAATACCTACAAGCAGCAAGTGGTCAGCTAAACGTAACGGCCACCCGGGTATTGATGGATCAAAAGAAAACCAGTGAAGCTGTCAAAACTCCCGTCGAGCCAACTGGCAACACTGACCGTACAGTCCGGTCTCCTCGTCAGATATGTTGCATATCGAGTCTAGGGATGGAATCGTCGACCCTAATAACTCAATAAGTCATGCTAGTGTATGGCTCATAACAGATCGAGAAACTACTGATAACGCTTATCAGTAAATCTCAGCAGCCCTGGTCAGGGACTTCCTGTTATAGGCAATCAAGCATAGCACAACATCAACTCCCAATACCGGGAGAGACGAAACCCCTCCTATCGCTCATCGCCTCCATGTGCCTCGGGACTATACCCAAAGTCCACCTGTTTGCACGACTCAGTAGAGCCGTGGTAGGGTGGATATCAAAGTACAGTGGGAGGACACACAAGACTCTATGACGATATTGGGTCTACAGACTAACCTGTTCCAGTGTCACCAGAGAACTGCTATCCGACGATAGATATAATACCACACAGGAGTTCTCTGTGAGTCCGTTCAGTGTACCTAGTCTCCACTGAGCACCCGCATACAATCTTTGGTGTCACCTCACCAGATGGATATGGAATCATCCATCGCCCATCATATGGGACAAGAATAGTATACGCTAGTCTACTCTGGAATATCGATGCCCCGTCTCGATACACCCACGACTAGAAACAGTTCAAGGATATGCTTATAAACTACACATGCCCCACTAGTATGATCCGCATCATAGTCACAGTAGTCAAGCAAATATCTTAAGTGCTTTATCAACATGTGCAAATGAATAAAAGCATGATCAAATCAACATGTCAAGATAAAGTAAACTAGATAGCATACTATCATGTTGAGCGAGAAAGTCATCTCAATCCATATATACATGTCTAAGCATCCACTATACATATAATGGCCTCTAGGGCATACATATATCTAACATAGTTAACAGATGAAGGAAGCACAGAACAAACACGAACCCATTTGGACAAGGTCTGGCCGCAATTTACGGCCAGAAAGATTAAATTTGCGGCCGTGATGTAGAGTCAGGGGCTGGGGTTTTGGGGTTAGCTTCTTGGGTGCCTGCATGTATCTCTGTGTAATTAAAAAAAAATTCAGAGGCTCCGGGTGTTAGCAGATTTCATTTAACCCTCACAGAATCTATAATTTTCCGATATCAGTTTTTCTAAATCCGTATTCCGGGGTTCTAGTCTCTGGTTTAGGACTGAATTCTAGCATTAGGGGGTTTGTGTGGCCTCTACTGAGCTCAATTTCACATCGCCACTCTCAATTTCCATTAACCCTAACTAGAATTTTCAAAGTTCACCCAAACAACACAATATCGGTTCTAATCTAACATGGGGGTAAAAGCAATGGAAATACTAAGCTAAAGGTTCAAAAAATACCTCATTTAGCAACTCAAGAATTTTCTTGAGTTACCCCAAGGGTCCAAAATCCTTGCTTTCTTGGCTCATACATCTTTTTAATGAAATGGGTGATGGGTTTTGAGGTGTTTTTCATGGAGTTTTGATAGGATGAAGATGGAGGAGGAGGAGGGCAGCAGCAGCAGCAATGATGAGGGAGGGGAGAGGAAATGGGTGAAAAATGAAGAGGGAATGGCCAAGTCAAAGTAATCCTCACCTTTCTCTCTCTCACCCATACCTAATATTCTATTCTTTTCTTTTCCATTTCTTTTCTTCTCTTCTCAATAGTAAACCCAAAACAAATACCCATACACCCCAAATTATGTTGGAAATTGTAACCAGTGAAAAAAATGACTTGTGCATGTTTTTCACCAAACATGCTTAAAACTCGATTACCGATTTTTAACCGCGATTAGCACTAAATTAGAGTATAATTAATCATGAAAACTTAAAATTTGCATAACTCACTTAAAACACCCTCTTTTTAGTAATTTACATAATTTTACAAATTTTTCCCCATTTATCGGTATTTAATAATAGCGCCCTATTAAAATATTCAATATTTTATTATTAAATTATAAAAATTACAAAAAATAATATTTTATTTTTCTGAAATGTTATAAAGTGAAATTAAAATTATAGTAATGGTATGAATGGTTTAATCTTGCTATTTTATGATGTTTGTAAATTCTAGTTTCGTAAAAACTTGTAGTTTTGTGCGAAAACGATATATGTTGATTATTAGATTTCGGTAAGTTTAGGCGTGGGTTTCTTTTGATATTGCGACGTTATTTATATTAGATTCCACGTTTATTAGTGTGTTGTGAATGCACAATCGGTACGATCAGGGTCTAGGCTTGGTAGTTGTGTCGCTTTGCGTTCTTAGCTTGGGTTGTGCCGATATCATTCGTGTCTTTGTGTAGCTTTTGCTCTTGAGTTGGGTTCGTAGTGTCACTACGTGCGTTAGCCACTAGATGAACACATGAGAGTATGTTTGGAGTTGGTGCGTCGGTCAAACGTAGTTTGTACGTGTTATTGATCGATTGCTAATATATACTTGTTATATTGTTATATGCTTTCAGGATCGCAAGCGGGGACTTCGGGCGCTGCGAAGAAGGAAAAACAAGTTGTTGGCTTTACTTAGCCAGGATGGTTGGTGAGTAGATTTAACATCTACAGGGAGATCGCCCGCATGGCGTTATGCGTCTGGGCTAGATCAAATGACATGACTATTAGTTAGAAGTATACGGATATTGATTGTGCATGTATACCTTTGTTGCTTATCTCATTTCATTGTGTATGGACTTAGTATTAATGAGACATAACACCATTATTGACGGTTCATATTTCACGAGCACTAATTGTATGCTACACACACACCGTCAATAATTGCCATGACACGCACAACACCTATACACATGTGATATTGTATTGTTTAGGGACATTGAGACATGACCCCTATTGACTTTTGTGCATATGACATATAGCATACCTGTATACCTACATACTTACACATATGCCTTGACATGCTTACATGCTAGTTACCCATAAACCTATATGGCATTGTAACATTAGTGATAGGTATATACACATATGAGGCATAGCTATATGTACATCTTGCTTACATACTTATACATATACCTGGGGGGTATTACATCATTATTGATAGGTAGATACACATATCTTGCTATGCCAACCTGGTTACGCATACCTGGATATAGCTACATGTTCACCTTTATTTGATGTTTTATGGACTTGGAGAAATTAGGAACCGCATGATATATATATATTAACTTGTTGCAGTTAAATAGCGGTTTTTCCTTTATATGCTCATATTACTGTTTCATGTTGCATATATTACATTCATGGATTTCATATGATGTTCTCTAATATTTTTACTCCTAAGTATATATAACAGTGGAATGGGATGCTATTAAATATGCCTATATATATATATTTGTGGAATGGGATGCTAATATATTTGTATTGATTCTTGCAGTTATTCTTATTCTTTACTTGATATTAGGATGCATCCACTCAGAGATTTGTTTTTAACCGAAACGGGATCGAGAGTGTCGATGTTGGGGCACTTAAGATTTAGAGGACGTATATACCGATACGTCGAAAACAAGTGTCAAGGTGAGACACTTGGGTTTCGAGGAACGTATAGATATTAGAAAACCGATAAGTGGATCACGGGTGTCGATACCGGACACTTACGATTCGAGGAACGTATCAATGTGAGAAAGACCGATACGTGGATCACGGGTGTCGATACCAGACATTTACGATTCGAGGAACATATGGATAGGAGTATTTATGTGTCGATGCTAGACACTTGTTTCATGATGTTTTTGGGTGTCGATATTGGACACTCACTTTATATGAAACATACTCGATACTGGATATTGGATATATGAGACTTACTTGATACTGTATGATCAGTCGAAAATACTGCATTTTTAACACGGCAATTTCCTTATATTTTGCACTCATCTAGAAGTGTTCGGCATTCATATAGCACATATTAGCAAAACAGTCGTAAAATATCAGTTTGCATGTGTTAGACTTTAAAACCGGTATTTTTAGGGAAATTGACTGTGTTTCATGGCATTGCATCATTCCTATATTGCGCAACTTGTGTTTCGAAGTCTGTGCAGGAAGTTCCAAAAGAATGGTCAAATTTGATAACAGTGCTGGTATTGATCTAAGAAGCATTCAGAGATTTAACATATCAGAAAATGAAGCCAACACTGCAAGTTTGAAGCTCCACAGAAGCCACTTGGCCGCGGAACCGCGGCCGGAGCCGCCTTGAGCCGCGGTTCCGCGGCGGCCTTGCCACGTCACCACCCCAATTTGGCTTCATAATTTCCACCTCACTTCCAGAAGCTCTTCAAGCCATTGCAAGTTCCAGAATACTCCAGAAGCTTCTGCCAGTTCAACAAACTTAGGGTTTCTAAGCTAAACATTCCTTGCTTAAAGTCTAAGCTAAGCTCCTAACTAACTTACAACAAACTTTTGGAGGGAATTGCAAATTCAAAATCCTAAACCTAGGGTTTTGGAAATCTATAAATAGGACCCAAGGATCACTAGAAGGTATGACATATATTGTTAATCAATCACTAGTTGGTTCATCATCTCCCCCATTTCTCCCACAAGTTTAGTGACAAAACTTGTGTTCCAAACCCTAACCCTAATCCAATCAATCAAGATTCCAAATTCAAGATCTATGGAGTTCAAGCAAAGCAATTCTTCAACCATCTTTTAGAAGCGAAGCCCGCATTCATCGGAGCACGAGATCCAAGCCGATCCACCACTCAAGGAGCCGATGCAACGCTAGATTCGACAATTTTGTTCCTTCTCAAATTCTTGTAGCCTTGAGCAATGTGTAACAATTTGTGGAATAAATAATAGTGAAGATTCTTTAAACGTGCTTAGATTTCAATTCGAGCATTATGATTCATCTTTAATTCTTGAATGTATTCTTTGTGATGATGCGCGAATAAACTCCGCTCGTGGAGGATAAATCGAATGATTTATGATCTAGATCGATGCGAATATGTTCTTGATTCCTTTTGCATGATCTAGAGATCAACGATCGATCATCAGACTTTCAAGAAGCTATCTAGTGAATATGATTCATCGAATGGACAAAGGATAGGATAAGGAACCCTAATTCTTCGCAAGATCTTTGATCCTCGATGAATTCTACATCGATTTAGCATCAACTTGTTAATAGATAAGAAATCGTATTCTTGAATCTTCATCACATCTACTATCGAATCGATTCCTACGAGCTATACTTCAAATCTTGAAACCTAAATCAATTGGAATTCTATCTCTCTTGATTCTCGATGTTTATCTTTTTCTTGATTCTTGATTAGAATAGTGATACTTGAAACTCATCGATAAAAATCTTGAATCATTTTCTTTGTTATTTTTTCTTTTCTATTAAAGTTTCGATTCAAACAAAACAAGATACGAACGAATCGCGCAATCTCTGTGGACGATCCGCACTTACAAACGCGCTACATCCGACACCGTTATTGATTGCGGTCAAATATTTTTGGTTGTGATTTCTATATATATTTTCTAAAACCGACAACAGAAAATAAGATCAATCAAATGGCGCCGTTGCCGGGGATCGCGCGCTAATTCATTTTATATTGAAATTTGAATTGAAAGATTTATTCTATTATAATTTTGTAATCAAAATTCGCACAAAATCTAAACGATTTGTTGTGGTGTTTTGCAAGGAACATCTGGAGCTGCTATGCAATTGAAATTTTTTTTTGGAAATTTCCAGAGAGCTGGAGGAATCAACAGCAAGCTACTGTTAAACTTTTGTGCAGGGAGAAGTACATACGACCGCGTTTCCGTCGTGGGAGCCATCAATAGCGGCGGTTCCGCGGCTTTATGAAGCCTTCTCAGTGCAAAAATTACACAGTGAGCTTCTTACTTTCTTATCTCCTTCTCTGTCTGCTCCAATTAACATTTTGTGCAGGCTTCTTTGCAAAAATCGCAGCGCCGCGCAAAAAGCAAAATTAAATTGTGCTTGTTTTGATTTTTGTGGTTTTTTGCATAACTAATACGGACATTAAGGGGCAAAGACCAAATCCAGATTAGGTGGGGAGTTCATTACCCTTCCTAAGCCCTGAAAATCGCAAAACTTGCATCTGCATTTACCTAAATTAACTAAAAGAAATCTAGAGATGACTCTAAGGGCCGTCGCACTCACTTAGAACAGAAGAAGGCCGTGGGTAATTAATTACTTATCTGCGTTTCTCTTGTGGTGTCTAAGGCAAGTGTGTCGAAGGCTAGTGGTTACTTAATTAGGCCCACTACTTACGTAGTGGAGAACCTCCCACTTACCTGGCACTTACCTGGCCACAGGAGAGACAAAGTGGCAGTGGAGGATTTATCCTGCGTCTTGTCTTCTGGCAGTTAGGAGCGGTCTAGAGATTTGACCTAGGCGACCAATAGAATTAGGGTTTTGTATGTTGCATTTGTTGTGTTGCATCATTTCCCCTAATTATAAGTCAACGCTGCCACTTGTACTAACCCTTTTTAGTGCATGATAGGCTGGACACGGGATTCTAGTGCCCGTTAAGTCCGCGTTTCACTGATCAACCCAAAAGTCGGTATTTCTATACTTACCTTTCCTTTACCCACCACCACACCCACATCAATGGATCCGTCTCCATCGAACTTCTTTAACCCTAATCTGCCGCCGTCCGTTGGTGCGCAGAATCCACTCCGCATCTCTCTCCAAGAGAGGTGCTATCCAACACGAGGTCCTCTTTCCACCTGTCTCTCCATTCCACCAGCCAACGGGAAAATTTTTGAAATTAAACCCTAATACATTAACCTTCTACCAAAATTTCACGGTCTCGAGACTGAAGACGCATATGCCTTTATCACCAAATTTGAAAATGTATGCGCAATGATGGGTACCTCACAGCTTTTTATGGATGCTATGCGTCTACGTCTTCTTCCATTCACCTTGTGCGATATAGCCGAGAAGTGGCTGTATAACACTACCGCACATTCCATTTCAAACTAGGGAGAATTCGTCAAAGCATTCCTTAAGAAATTCTACCCACATCATAAAACAGCTCGAGTCCGTAGCGAAATCAATCAATTCACCCAGCTTCCAAATGAACCATTTTCAAAATGTCTTGAACGCTTCAAGGATCTGTTAGTCCAATGTCCACATCACGGAATCCCTAGATGGGAACTGTGTAGAATCATTTATGAGGGCATTAATCCTAACACAAGACAGATCCTTGAATTAATGTGTCAAGGCAACTTTATGACCAAAGATGATGGGGAAGCCTGGAAATTTCTAGAAGATTTCGCTGAAAAATCTTTACAGTGGGAGGGTGTGAGTCAATCGTCTAGGGATGGCAATGATATTTCCATAGGAGTTAGAGCTGACATTTCAGCTATACACAAGAAACTCGAGACTGTGGAAAACAAATTTTTAGCCGCCGCCCTAAATCAAATGTCACTCTCCAAAACTGTATGTGGATGCTATTCTGATCCTTCTCACTTGACGGAAGAATGTCCACGAAATTCTCCGTTTCAAGGCCATGAGCATACCAATGCCGCATTTCAAAGACATAGAAACGATCCATATTCTTCCACATATAATCAGGGTTGGAGGAATCACCCTAACTTTGCTTGGAATCAATCACAATCTCAAAACACGGTTCCAACCCAAAACAATTTCCAAAGGGTCCCTCCACCACAACAGCAACCAAAACTTCAATTGAGTTAGCACCCCATTCAAGCACAAAACTTTCAAAATCCGATCAACACACCCGCACTGTCTAGTCCTTTACAGTTGACCGGGACTGACGAATCCTCTTCATTTGCATAATACATGAATTTGGTCTTAACAAATATCATGCAAGTTTCGGCTGAAATGAAGTCTTCTGTCGATAAAATTGAGAAAAACTCTGCGTCCCAAAGCGAGAGTATTAAATCGATGGAAGCAGAAATTGCACGATTAAAAGCCGAAATGAGTGCAAGAGAGAAAGGGAAACTTCCAGCTCAACCCTTACCCAATCCTGGCTGTTCATATCATGTGAATGCAATCACGTTGAGATCTGGAAGAGTGCTTGACGATCACGTTGGGGAAGAGATTGATGACACTGAAAAATCTATCAATGATACCCCGGCTGAGACCTTTCCTTCTAATTCTGACCCCAGTTCTTCTACCCCACCACCTTCTTCCGAGCCTATTCTCCGTTTCCCACAAGGCTCGACACCTCAGCCCATCTCTTCTAGTACACAGAAAATGATCCCCACTCCTATTCTTAGATCATTTTCACCCACACGATCTTCTCCAATATTGGACCCCGACCTTATTGCCCAAGCTCATTACCCAAATCGGTTAAGGGGAAACAGACCGAGTCCACAAATGGAGAAGATCACTGAAATGTTTAAACATGTTAACATCAACATCCCTCTTCTAGATGCTATCCAACAAGTCCCCGCGTATGCGAAAGTTCTTAAAGACTTGTGCACTAGAAAGAGGAAGAAACAAATGCCCAAGAAGATATTCATAGCAAACACAGTAGACACAGCTTTCCCCCAGCAATTACCGAGGAAACGTAAGGATCCTGGATATCCTACGATTTCCATTTCTTTCGGGGAAAAACACATTAACCGTGCTCTACTAGACCTTTGCGTAAGTGTTAACCTGCTTCCTTTCTCAGTCTATGAGCAGTTAGGAATCGGAGAGTTGAAACCAGCCCATTGCACTCTCCAGATGGCTGACCGATCAATCACCAAACTTAGGGGTGAACTGGAGGATGTGTTAATAAAAATCGGGGAATTTATATTCCCTGTGGACATTATTGTAATTGATACACAGCCTGTAGAGAACCCACGGAATCAAATTCCGATGATTTTTGGTCGCCCCTTTTTGGCCACTTCCAATGCTATCATCAACTGTCGTAACGGTTCTATGACCCTATCTTTCGGGAATAGGTCAATTGAGCTGAACATTTACAAGTTGGGAAGTGTACCGTCCGAACCTACTGCTCAGGTCTGTTCTGTCGACTTAAGGGATATCGACAGCAGCAAATTTGATGATCTTCATGTTGGGTTCCTAGGCACACTCAAGAGGTTCCACAAGGTATCAACCATGCCAAATTCAAATTTTTCTAGTGCCGAGAAACCCTTATATAGATCGTTAACTAGAGGATAGACGAAACTACAACAAGTTAACAACTTAACCACTAAGTGAATGGAAATACAACCTTTGTAGATCCGGTCCACCACTTCTTTAGCTCCGTGATGACGTCCCTTCGCTGCGATTACTGGGATCCCGGACTCTAGCGATGGTTTCGTCGGAGAAATGAGTGGGCTTGGTCGTTGACTTCGATGCCGAAGATGATCTACGTCGAGGCAACTCTAACTCAAGCTCCATCTTCACTAGGTCATGAAACTTGTGAAGAAAACACCCAATACAACATGGAAAGTGGTAGAGGATGAAGAAATAGGAAGTGGGTTCACTTCGGATTTGGATTACTCACTTGGATTCATCACTTGATATTTTTCAAGAAAGGTTTTCTTTTTCTTCATGAAAAAGATGAAGAAGAAAGAAAAGAATGAATTATCAAAAATAGAAAATCAAGTGATGCTTATCATTTAGCAACCATGGGTGAGTGTAACCAATGTAGAGAATAAATTAGGGTTTAGGTAAATGGTTAGGGTTAAGGATAAAACAAAAATTGTAGACTTTTCAAAGATGCTAGAAAAGCTTCATGAAGCTTCAAGCATAACAACAAAAAGCCACCATTTAGTTTTGTCAAAAATAAATAAATAAAATAAATAAATAAGGCAAATGAAACCCTAACTATTAACTAAATATGATGTATGGCATACACACACCCAAGTTTGCATGTATCATCAAACATGATACAATCTAGTGCACAAAAATATATCACATATACTACTTGTGCACATCAAATACTAGTTAATGTAAAGTAATATATCAAATATATAATTATACATCAAATCATTAAATCAACACTTGATTTAATGATCCGGTCATATCGCATATAACCGACTAATATCAAGTGTATCAATGTATCGAATCAATACATGATCCGGTAACTCGGCTATATCATATATAACCGTCCAATGATACAAATCGCGAGAATAGAATACAGTATCACATTCTGGTATTATTCTCAGTCCCGCACATATCTCATATACGCTCCTATTTCGTTTCTCTTGAGCCAGGAAACCTCTGTGTAGGACTCTAAAGACTCGTCAATACGCCGGCAACAGGTGATGATCATATCAAACACCCACAAGCCGCAAGCGGTCTGCTAAATGTAACGGCCATCCGGGTATTGAGCGATCAGAAGATCAATGAGCAAGCTCGCTCACAGTCCTGTGAATCCAACCAGCAACACTTACCGTACAGTCCGGTCTGTTCGTCTGATATGTCGCATATCTCGCCTAGGGGTGGTAAACGTCACACCCCAGTAGCTCGATAAGTAGTGTCGATATGAGGTCTATAACATTTTGAGAAACTACTGGTAACACTTACCAGTAAATCTCAGCAACCCTGGCCAGGGATTTCCGGTTATAGCCAATCGAACACAGCGCAGTATCAACTCCCTATACCGGGAGAGACGAATCCCCTCCTATCGCTCATTGCCTCCATGTGATTCAAGACTGTACCCAAAAGCCACCGTTTTGCATGCCCTCTTTGACGTGGTAAGGTGGAAATCAAAGCACAGTGGGAATCACACAAGACTCTATGACGATCTCGGATCAACAGACTACTATGTACCAGTGTCAACAAAGAACTGCCATCTGACGTAAGGTATAATACCATCTGGGAGTTCTCGGCGAGTCCGTCCAGTGTACCCAGTCTCCACTGAGCACCCGTATATCATCTCTGATGTCAAACACCAATGGATATGGGATCATCCATCGCCCATCTGTATGGGTCGAGAAGGTATACGCTAGTCTACTCTGGTATATCGATGCCCCGTCTCGATACACCCACGACAAGGGACCTTGAAGGTTGTACTTATGGACTACCATGTCCCCACTAGTATGATCCGCATCATAGTCCAGGTAGTCAAGTACACATCCTAAGGGCTTTACCAATATGTAACAGAGAGACAATCAGTGTACACGTTAAGGTAAAGAGTAACCAGATAGCATACTATCATGTCGAGCAAGAAAGTCCTCCCTATATATGTCCCAGCATCCACTACAATATGCATCCTATGTACAGTAATGGCCTCTAGGGCAAACATATAACTAACAATCTCCCACTTGCACTAGGGCCATCTGCAGCAGTGGTTGTAGTATCTCATACTCAACCATCCCATAAAAATCTCTCTTTAGGAAAAGCCCTTTGTGAGTGGATCCGCCGTGTTGTCCTCTGAGTCTACTCTCCTAACCTCGATCACCCTGGAGATCAACCATCTCCATGATCAGGTGATACTGCCTTAGAATATGTCTGGATCACTGATGGGACAGGCGTTCCTAGGCATAAGCCACAACTCCATTGTCTCACAATGGGAGGAACGAAGTTCATCTCATGAACTAATATACACCTAGACAGCCTCTTTGGTAGCATCTTAAGTAGCGATGTATCTTGCCTTTAATCGTCTAGCATGTCACGGTATCTAGCTTGGAACTCTTCCAACATACCGTCCCTGTACTGAGGGTAAAGACAATGCCTGTGACTGACTTTCAGTCGTCCTTATCACCCGGGAACCATTCCAGTGATTCTCTCCAGGATCCATTGATACCATCTCACTACAACTAGTGAGAATCCTAACATCCAATCAGATCTATCTGATAGATCCAAAACCCAGGATTTAGTAGGTATCATTTTGATCCTATACGGAGAATCATTATGATAAGCAGAGATTGTTCGAGCGTAGCATAGGAAACTCCATCCCTATCAAGAGTATGTCATCCACGTACTCTTCGAGGATCACAACCATACTCCCTACTACCTTTTTGTTTATACAAGGTTCATCTACCATTTTGATGATGTCAAACTCTTTGACTAACACATCAAAACAGACGTTCCATCTCCGCGATGCCTGCTTTATCACATAAAACATTTTGCACACGTTTCCGCCGCTTCCACTGTCTATGAGGCCCTCTGCTGTGTACTTATAGACACACTCTTCTAAAACATCATTTAGAAAAGCAGTCATGGCACCCAACCGCCAGATATCGTAGTCATGGTATGTAGTCGTGGCAAGTAGGATCTGGATGGACTTAAGCATAGCCACTGGAAAAAGCTTTCATCATTATCCACGCCTGGTCGACGACGAAAATCTTTAAGTCTAGCTTTGAAAGTCTCAACTTTTCCATCTACACCAAGTAATCTTCTCAAGATATACTTGCTCCTGATCGGGATTTAACCCTTCAGATAAAGCAACCAAAGTCCATACTTTTTTGGTGTATAAGGATTCCATCTCAGATCACTAAGCATCCAGCCATTCTTACAGAGTCCCTACTCTCGATGGCCTGCTCGAAACTAGTTGGGTCATCATCTCATGATGCAATCCTCGCTCCCACTGTCATAGAGAAACAGAAGTATCTCTCAGGTGGGTGAGGAACCCTATTAGATCAGCGGAGAGGCTGAGGTTCGTTGGTAACTATTGAATCCTTTAGTTCTTCCAAATCATCAGCAGCAGTTTGTATAGCTGAAATATTTCTAGTTCTACATAACAGATCTTGCCTCGAGCTTGTCCGGATTTTGCTTTTAGACATAGGACGGACAACCCCAAATCTTAACTAACTTAAGATATGGGCTCTTCCCTTTCCATATCACATATGAAGTGGTAGGCAACTGATTTGATTTGAACCCTATTCAATAGATATGCAGCTTCTCAAGTGCATAATTCCTAAAAGGAAATAGGAAACTCAGTAGTACTCATCATAGAGCACACCATATTTCATAGGGTGCTATTGCTCCTCCCCGATATACCATCGTACTATGGTGTATACGGAGGAGTAATGCTGAGAGAGAATCTCATTCTCCTTTAGAATAATCCAGGAATTCCGTGCTTAAGTATTCTCCTCCTTGATCACATCAAAGGACATAACACTTATACCCATTTTGGTTCTCTATTTCTAACTTATATTCTGTGAATATCTCAAAAGCTTCAGACTTATGTTTCAACAGGAACATATGACTGAATCTTGAGAGATCATCAGAGAATGTAATGAAGTACAAATAACCGGTCCTGGCATGAGTAGACAGGGGACCTTACATACATCATCATGTATCATCCCAAGAGTTCACTAACTCTTTCTCTGTTTCCAATAAACGGAGCTGTGGTCATCTTATCTCTGTGACATGACCGGCAAGTTTCACAAGATGTAAATTCAAACTAATTTAAATATGCATCTAAATGTAACATCAGCCAGTCGGGTCACATTCATATGACCTAGTCTATAATACCTCAAGAAGGATTCATTCATTTCTGAACTCTTCCTCTTGTGTGTGTTTCGTATACTAAGAACTGTAGTTTGATTTAGAACATCAATGCTTTTAGATAACGTGCCTGAACTGATCAACTTTTGATATAGGAAATGTTCAAAACATTATCCAACGATACAAAATTTTATCACTTCTTTACCAATAAAGAGACTGATATGATTTTGTATATCAGGTTCGGTATCTAATAACATTTGTTCAGAATCAATGTATTTGGAATACAGGGTGACAGTGACCAACAGACTTGGCTGCAACATTTGCACCGTTTTCTGTCTCATGAAACTTGTCACCCGTTCTCTGTTCTCTACCTTTCTGTAGCCCTATGTAACAGATTACATATCTGGGATCCTATTCCGGTATCAAATACCCAGGACGAAGAGGATACTGAGAAACAGTTCTTTATAATGAACACACCCGAAGGAGATGATGCATCAACATGCACTTTCTTCGTTTGGGCGGCACGGGAAATCTGGTATTCCCCAATTTCCTGCTCTGTCTTATAACAATTATAAGTTGGAGCGGGACCAACGTTCCCCAGAACAGTATAACAAGTGGGTTCGGTCAATACATCCATATTATTATCTTGATTAAGGCGTGACATGGTCGCTACCAGGAGAGAGAGAAGAAAACACTCTGCGTGCGCTCTTGCAAGATCAGATTGGTTATTATTTTATCTAATCAGGATGGCTCCCACTGTTTTTATCAAATTTTCCTTCAAACCCTAAAAGGAAAGACTAGCCGGGATTAATTACACGCTACAAGTTCGCCAATCTTTCAGCCAGGCCAGTGTCGATACTTTGAGGGAGGTTCCCCGTGCTTTCGCACGGAACTAATTACAATAAACCTCGTTTTCCCAGAGGCGTAACCCCGTTGACACCTTTCTAGACACCTACTAGATCGACTAATTGTAAAGTGTAAAACTATCCCAGGAGTAACAATTACTCACAGTGGGTATCGGGATTCAACTATCTCATAGAAGGTATGCAATCTCACTGCAAATTTCAACACTTGAAATTCCTGATAATTTTGCCCCAAACGATCTATGACCTTGACAAGGTCAACAAACCATAGACCGTAAGTCAAGTTCAACCCGTCATTTCTTGATTGAATCAAACCCACCCGCACGACCCTTGACAAGGTCAACAAGGTCGCACGACTACCCTAATCCAATCTGCATCATATGCATAAGCAGATAAATACTAGTTAGCTACCGCACACTACGCCTTGACGCAGGCCAACAAACGTAGCACGAATACTAACTACTACTTATCTGAAATGACGGAGGGCTACGTCAGGTTTTTCAGAAAACCTATTGCGTAATGAACTTGATATCGTTGTAGAATCAAATGATTTTAAAATGGAGTGTTTTTTGAGGCTTTTCTAGTTTTGCTAAAGAGGTCACTCCCGGTGAAGGGATCGTCGGCCCTTTCCTCATCGAATAAGGTGCAGGATATGATACCGCTGTGCAAAGCACGAACTAGAGAAGCAATCAAAAAACAAACCGAGGGTTGTAGCATCTGCCAGTTATTGCTAAAGGAGTCACTCCCGGTGAAGGGATCTCGGTCCTTTCCTTATCGAATAAGGTGCAGGATGTTCTACAAGGAACACCGCGATCCAAAGCAAGAACTGTAGCTACCTATTTTTGAAAATTCGATTCCACAACATCTTTAGGTTTCTTTTTCTTTCATTAATCATATTAATGAAGTCCCATCATTTAAGTTACCTAAACAACACAGATAAATACGACGTACACTTATGCCACCGCATTCGCCTCGATGTCCCCTCTTGCACCGTTAGGTTAGGTAACTAACGGCAGAACGGGGCAGGGCTAGCGCGGGTGTAAAACATAAATAACGTCAATATAATATATCATATATACTATATACAATATCTATCTGAATATATCACATGATCACATCACAGATAACGCAGCAGAAAAAAATATATGAAAAATTGGATATACTAGGACGTCCGTGTTTTCAATACGAGCCTGTATAAAACACGGATTCCACGGTCGCGATGAATAGCCAAACCCACACCCGTAGACCCCTACGAGAGCGGCAAGCAACCCTAACAATTCTAGAGTTAGGAGACCCGGACTCGACTCCTCGAGTTGGTCTCCCACTGGACTCCAGAACCCGGTTACTTGTGCTCTCTTCCTTGGGTCTATCCTAGTGCAGAAAGTAAATAATATACAAAGGTGACATCTTCCGCAACCTGGAAGTGCCCCAATAAAAGAATATTACATACAATAATTTATACATGAATGAAAATGAAAAACACTCATCTCACATAAAAAACCCCGGCTATTCAAACAGGACGATCCAATATAACATATCCAGCAACACATAACATCACATGTCATCAACGTAAGTAAACATGCGTATCCTAATTGTCATTGACATATAGCAACGAAACCGGCGATATCACATATTACGCTTACGGTAACAGAAAACAAAGTATAAAACTACAATAGTTGGAATCCGCAACCTGCATAGACATCGCATTCCTAATCAAATGAATTCCTTAGACATCGCATGCCTAACAATTATAAACCCCGCATTTTAGTCTCATTAGCGAAAACTCTTTTCAATATCAAGTCGGGCAATTCAACAAGATTCTCGACATCCTGTTCGAATGCTCGTCGCAAACATTAGTAGGCGGCCGCACCCCCAATACCGTCGACGAAGTGCACTAAGGCGGAACACCGCAACCGCGAGCACCAGAACGGATGCTTTCGGCGACGGGATTCTCCTACAGTCACTTGGTCGAGGCTATGGGGTGTAGCTGTCTATTAAGTTTATCCGGCGAGTATCTGCGTACGCTATGTGATTGCGACGGACTTTTGATCGCATCAAAATTCCGTGGCAACCGATCAAGTGAGACTAAAGTGCTATGTTTATAACATCCATATTAGTTATCTCATAACTTACTTGTGAATTTCAAATATTGTATCACATTCCAGATAAATAGAAAATGTTAAACTTTTCGATCGAACAATCAAACACCCAAGTTTTCCCGAAACAGATCAACACATGAAATAAGTTTAAAAACATCCACTTCATGCCTCAGTACCAATGGTCCAGCCGTAGAAGGGTCAAGCCAACGCCTCACATGTGGCACGCCGTACTGCCCCAAACCCTAAGGTTCAAAGGGCAGTTCAAAACGGTCACATAATCGAGTTAAGGTTTGTTGTCTTCTAGAGGGTCCATCGAGTTACTTTCACTACTTAGAACATCTTTAAACCACGGAAAAATCCAACATTTGGAAATTTTCCGACAGGGGAAAAAGTGGGTATTTATATCCGGTCGAACTTTTTAACATATTCTAAAATTACCCGGAAAAACCTATAGACAAAATTAGACAATCCGATCGAATCTACGAACCCCCAATACAACCCAGAAAACTCAACTCTTGAGTAAATATTAAAAATTTCCATAAAATACAGCACCTCCAGAAACAAATTACTGTGCAAACCACGTGGCCTAACTCACTAGTATGGCCGCGGAACCGCCTCACAAGCAGGAGTGGGGCCGCGGTTTTGCGGCGCTTTGGTCGAGTTAGGGTCACGTGCTACACAGTAACTCATACAATTCCCTGCTGAATTTTTTGGAAATTTTTAATTTGGAAAATTCCACAGTTTTAAAACTTGGACAGAGAGGGGTACGAATTAGGGTTTCGTGTTTCGATCGGACTTCTAACATCGTCTACAGTTCACCTAAAGCTCTAGCTAGGCTCTGATACCACTGTAGGGTTCCTAGACACACTCAAGAGATTCCACAAGACATCAACCATGCCAAATTCAAATTTTTCTAGTGCCGAGAAACCCTAATATAGATCGTTAACTAGAGGATAGGCGAAACTACAATAAGTTAACAACTTAACTACTAAGTGAATGGAAATACAACCTTTGTAGATCCGGTCCAACACTTCTTTTGCTCTGTGATGACATCCCTTCGCTGCGATCACTGGGATCCCGGACTCTAAAGATGGTTTCGTCGGAGAAATGAGCGGGCTAGGTCGTTGACTTCGATCCTGAAGATGATCTACGTCGAGGCAACTGTAACTCAAGCTCCATTTTCACTAGGTCATGAAACTTGTGAAGAAAACACCCAATACAACATGGCAAGTGGTAGAGGATGAAAAAATAGGAAGTGGGTTCACTTTGGATTTGGATTTCTCACTTGGATTCATCACTTGATATTTTTCAAGAAAGGTTTTCTTTTTCTTCATGAAGAAGATGAAGAAGAAAGAAAAGAATGAATTATCAAAAATAGAAAATCAAGTGATGGTTATCAGTTAGCAACCATGGGTGAGTGTAACCAATGTAGAGAATAAACTAGGGTTTAGGTAAATGGTTAGGGTTAAGGATAAAACAAAAATTGTAGACTTTTCAAAGATGCTAGAAAAGCTTCATGAAGCTTCAAGCATAACAACAAAAAGCCACCATTTAGTTTTGTCAAAAATAAATAAATAAAATAAATAAGGCAAATGAAACCCTAACCATTAACTAAACATGGTGTATGGCATACACACACCCAAGTTTGCATGTATCATCAAACATGATACAATGTAGTGCACAAAAATATATCACATATACTACTTATGCACATCAAGTGAGAAAATCCATCTTAAGTGGACAAATACTAGTTAATATAAAGTAATATATCAAATATATAATTATACATCAAATCATTAAATCAACACTTGATTTAATGATCCGGTCATATCGCATATAACCGATTAATATCAAGTGTATCAATGTATCGAATCAACACTTGATCCGGTAACTTGGCTTTATCATATATAACCGTCCAATGATACAAATCGCGAGAATAGAATACAGTATCACATACTGGTATTATTCTCGGTCCCGCACATATCTCATATGCGCTCCTATTTCGTTTCGCTTGAGCCAGGAAGCCTCTGTGTAGGACTCTAAAGACTCGTCAATACGCCGGCAACAGGTGATGATCATATCAAACACCCACAAGCCGCAAGCGGTCTGCTAAATGTAACGGCCACCCGGGTATTGAGCGATCAGAAGATCAACGAGCAAGCCCGCTCACACTCCTGTGAATCCAACCAGCAACACTTACCGTACAGTCCAGTCTGTTCGTCTGATATGTCGCATATTTCACCTAGGGGTGGTAAACGTCTAACCCCAGTAGCTCGATAAGTCGTGTCGATATGAGGTCTATAACATTTCGAGAAACTACTGGTAACACTTACCAGTAAATCTCAGCAACCCTGGCCAGGGATTTCCGGTTATAGCCAATCGAACACAGCGCAATATCAACTCCCTATACCGGGAGAGGCGAATCCCCTCCTATCGCTCATTGCCTCCATGTGATTCGGGACTGTACCCAAAAGCCAACGTTTTGCACGCCCTCTTGGACGTGGTAAGGTGGAAATCAAAGCACAGTGGGAATCACACAAGACTCTATGACGATCTCGGGTCAACAGACTACTCTGTACCAGTGTCACCAGAGAACTGCCATCTGACGTAAGGTATAATACCATCTGGGAGTTCTCGGCGAGTCTGTCCAGTGTACCCAGTCTCCACTGAGCACCCGTATATCATCTCTGATGTCAAACACCAATGGATATGGGATCATCCATCTCCCATCAGTATGGGTCGAGAAGGTATACGCTAGTCTACTCTGGTATATCGATGCCCCGTCTCGATACACCCACGACTAGGGACCTTGAAAGATGTACTTATGGACTACAATGTCCCCACTAGTATCATCCGCATCATAGTTCAGGCAGTCAAGTACACATCCTAAGGGCTTTACCAACATGTAACAGAGAGACAATCAGTGTACACGTTAAGGTAAGGAGTAACCAGATAGCATACTATCATGTCGAGCAAGAAAATCCTCCCTATATATGTCCTAGCATCCACTACAATATGCATCCTATGTACAGTAATGGCCTCTAGGGTATACATATAGCAAACACCTCATGATACCGATCTTGACTCTTTTCATACGTTATTGTTTGACCCAACTATGTATCAAACACATTCGGACTCTTCCCCCGAGATGTCCGGGTCAACAACTAACACCGATTATGAACTGCTTTCAGAGTCTGAAGATCACCCCGCACTTTGTGATGAAATTATTCATCGGGGTAATGATGGAACTTTTGAGGAGATCTTCGCTGATGAACTCGCATTTTTGAATGACACGGGTGTTGAGATGAATCATGTCCCAATCAATGAAATTGAACCTCCACCCTTTCTTCTGAACTGTAAAAAGAATGCGAGTAATCCATCATATTCACTGCATCGTCTCTCCAAAATGAGACGCACACATATTCTATTCCACCCCTTATCCTTTCCCCACTTCTTCTTCCACCAACCAGAGCACTGCATTGACAAAATTTTTGAATGGTTGGTGTTGACCTTCGGTCTTTGCAAAGCTTGGCATCGACCACTGATTTTTGACCCCCCACATGTGATTTTCAAACGATTAACATTGCATAACTCAAGTTTGGGGGGGCATTTTTTCTGGCTCTTGAAAAGAAAATTTTTACACAAAATTTTGAGCCAAGAATAAGTTTGGGGGAGATTCTTCACTTAAATATTTTGCCCCCACTAATAAATTCCTCCTGAGCTTACAGGTTTTTAAGATTTAGCAGAAGGCAACAGTGAGGACACTGTTGAAAACAAGTTTGGGGGAGGTTTGTGCTTATTTACGCATCATTTGTGTCACGACCCAAAGTTTGGCCCGTGACCGGCACTTAACCACGTAACGTCTCCAGGCGTAACGCGACTAAGTAAGCCGAAAACCCAGAAATCAAACCACTAATAGTATAGAGTGATTTAAGCAATTAGTAGAACCAATTACTAAGATAACAATATACGACGCTGTAGCGAAGAAAATGAGCAACAAGTGGGAAGCATTACAGATAGAATAAACTGCATAAGTAAAGTCGGCTCACAACGTGCTCGACGCCAGAATACAAAATAATATACATCGTCCTCACAACTGGTCTCTAAGTCAATACATAAGTGGCAGATGGAGAGTACTAGATACAACAATGTACATAACTGAAAGATAACCAGATACCGTACAAAACACACCTATCAGCAAAAGAGCTAGTACACTAACTGTAGGGGTATCCGTGCCAAAAGATGCAAGAATGCAGCCTGCCGTGACTACTCCGAAGGGCAACCTGCAAATACTGTGGCACAATGGGGGTGAGTTGCCAACTCGTGAATAGAAGATAACATATAAAGGTAATCGCGAGTATGCACGCACTACTATACTCTAACCTATATCAACAGATAACATCTATATGATGAACTGGATGCTCAAACATGCAACAAGTGCGATCTAATAACATCTCTATGTAATGAGCAAGAAATGTGATGATCATGTATAGCAATGCAATCTAACAACCCTATATAGAATGAACAGGGTATGCAATGATCAGGTATAGCAATGCAATCTAACAACCCTATATAGAATGAACAGGGTATGCAATGATCAGGTATAGCAATGCAATCTAACAACCCTATATAGAATGAACAGGGTATGCAATGATCAGGTATAGCAATTCAATCTAACAACCCTATATAGAATGAACAGGGTATGCAATGATCAGGTATAGCAATGCAATCTAACAACCTTATATAGAATGAACAGGGTATGCAATGATCAGGTCTAGCAATGCAATCTAACAACCCTATATAGAATGAACAGGGTATGCAATGATCAGGTATAGCAATGCAATCTAACAACCCTATATAGAATGAACAGGGTATGCAATGATCAGGTATAGCAATGCAATCTAACAACCCTATATAGAATGAACAGGGTATAATAGATACAGGATGAGATATCAATTACTATATACTAAGCATGGGAAATATAACATCTACACGGAATGTCATCGTGGAAAGTAAAATCGGTACCCATCAATGTACCCAAATCCCAATACTACTCAGGCGTCGTCATCCTCCTCGGTCCTCCAAATCCTGTAGATCTCATATAATCGTGAGTGCCCAACATCGGCACCCAAATATCAAGAAATACTCGTGCCAAGCATCGACACGCAAATCCTCCTGTATAGGGCATCCGTCAGTACGGATCAGCCCACGGGCTCTTTCTGCGGTATCGGCCCTTGGCCCCGGCAGTACGAGTCGTCCCGTATCCATCCATCGTCTCTGGTCGGTATCCTCCGGATAACCGCCAGGTTCAACCAATCACCAGTAGGTAGTAGTCCTTCTGCCAGGCTCACCGTCTACTACACAGCGAAACCGTTCTCGCCCCGGGATACCATACCGGGTCCACCATGTACCCGTAATCGGTCTCATCCAACTCCTCGATTCGGGTTCACATATATCACTCTTGTACCGAGAAAATACATGGTGGACACACCGAAATATCATATCAAGGGAAACCGGGGTTTTTAAATAATTAACTATTCTCTTTGAAATATCCACGGTTCCCCAAATCCAGAATTAACATGGAAACAACATATCTCAATGCGTAATCTAAGCAAGTATGAAGATATCAATATATGTGTGTACTGGTATGAATATACAGTGTGCAAGTGCACAGGTATGAAGAAATCAATATATGTGTGCACTGGTACGAATATACAGTGTGCATGTGCGCAGGTATGAAGATATCAATATATGTGTGCACTGGTATGAATATACAGTGTGCATGTGTGCAGGTATGAACATCTCAATATGTATGCACGTAGTACCAGTAGGGGTATGTGACGCATATGTGCCCAAATATGGATATAACATATGATGTGATGCGGCAAATCATGACAACATCAATAAGGTAGAATCAGTATGATATATGATTTATAGCAATCCTATAATGTGTGTGTAATGGCAATCACTAACGGTGTGAGTGTAGCATATCAATCGTGCTCGTGCGACTTGAACCGTTAGTGACAGTGCAGTGTTCTGTGCTATCATTTCTATATGCAACAATAATGTATGCTACTACAGTCCATATGAACATCTACAATCTAATATCATAACTCGCCCTGACGCTTAACGCCATACGGGCGATTTCCCCGTAGATGTTAAATCTACTCACCTGGTCGTGCACTACTCGTAGCCGACCACCTGCTTCCCTTTCTTAGCTTCGTCCGACGTACCCGCCTGCGAACCTGGAATTACACAAGAATCCATATATAAGCAACTATCTCGCAAAATGTGATATCGACGTCAAACGATACGCTCGCTTCGTGAACTAAACGCGCGTGTATACGATACGCTAAACGTGTGCACGCGTCTAAAACTAACCCCAATACGCCGCGATACGCTGAATCATGGAACTCTCTTGCGTATCGCGCGAACCAAACGTACTAGAAATACGATATAGCGTCCCAGATTCTACCCAGGCTAACAACTTACAAAACTATACATACCACTGGCCTAGAAATAACAACAGACTCCTACCCATCCAAACATCACCCAAAAATTCCCCTATCTGGCCGCAAATGAATAAATCGGCGGCCTCGATATGGGGTGGGGGTCTCGGGCTCTGGTGGTGTGGTCTATACCTTGCATACAAGCTCCAGTTAACTCAATTTCAACCTGAACTACTCGGGCCTACAGCAGATCACAAAAATCCAAAAAGTTCACTTAAAAACACTAAATTTGCACAATTTGAAACCCTATGGTATTTTGGTGTAATCTGGAGTATAACTAGGTTTACATGGCCTTAATAACACCTAATTAGGCTGGGTTAACCAATATTAACAGCACTAAACCATAAGTCCACACAAATCACCATTTCAAGCACAAAATCTCACTTTTTACACAAACCGAAGCTAAACTACACATACGTTAAACAAACAAGAAGTTGGCTCGGATTCTATACCTTACAAGACCCTAGGTGGAAGGAGAAAGGAGGTGGAGAGGATGGGAAGTGCTGCTGCAGCTGCTGGGGGCTGCTGTTGGTGTTGCTGCTGCTGCCACTGCCTGCTGCTGCTGTTGTTATTGCTTGCTGCTGCTGCTGCTGATGCTGCCTCTGCAGCTGCTGCCTCTCTCTCTCTCTCAGCTGAGTGTGTGTGTGTGTGAGAGAGTTTTGATAATGAGAATGAGGAGGGAAATGAGAGCACAAGTCAAAGACCCCTCTCTCTCTCTCTCTTTCTTCATTTAATAAGCATGGCTCAACCATGAAGCCCATACTCTTTCTCTCTCACCAAGTCAACAAGGTCCACATCATTTCTCATAAAAGAAAAGAACAACACAAAAATAAATAAAACCCAATTAAATCCCAAAACACTTAATACAATAGGTTAACCCTTCATGGTTGCTAATCATGGTTTTAACCCCAATTCTAAACCCTAGTTTACATGCACAAGTGTGTGTGTGCCTAGAAAAATCCTAATAAAATATTCATTAACTAGAATAAAATATCTGAAACTTAATTTGGTAAACTTTTTACCAAAAACTATCTATTAAAATATAATTAACCCCTAAACACGACCCAAGGTGTTACAATCTTCCCCCCTTAAAGAAAATTCGTCCCCGAATTTTAAAGTACAAAGCTACGCATACCTTCAGAGGGATGAGGGAACTTCATCCGCATCTCGCCCTCAGCCTCCCAAGTGATTCCCTTACCATTTGGGATGCACCAAAATACCTTCACTGATGGCAAGACCTTCGATCGAAGTTTCTTCACCCGCCGGTCCAAAATTTCAACTGGTTGTTGGGTGAACGAAGGGTCACGTTCGAACTAAATGGTCTGGCGCTGAATCCAATGAGAAAGGTCATGAAGGTAAATGCAAGGTATCGACATAGGGAATACGGGGTAAATACTCAATAATCTGGGTGGAAGTGCCCAACTAAAGGCAACGAACCAACTCGCCTTAGGGATCCTAAAAAGACTTACTATCCTGGAAAGCTTCCCAAAACTCAACATGTCATCTATCGGAAATTTCCGTGGGAATACATGATCTACCATTGTGAACTCGAATCTGCGACCCTCTTGGTCAGCATCTGATCTCTATCCGCAATAGACCATTCTCATCCTGACCCAAAACAACCGGGTCATTTACGAAATTTCTAAACTAGCTGAGGTCCAATAATCCTATAACACGGAGTTAGGAAAAACAGACTGGTGATCGACATAACCTAACCTCTAATCCTAAAGGTTACCAATTGGAGTGTCTCCTGATAACTGCTATCAAAGGAGAACCCTATCGATGGCAAAGGACGATCCTCAACTGCCGACAACAATTTCTACATACACACAACCTAACAAGAACAACTGAGTATCACTGGATGACAAGCATCCGAATGGAGTCACATCCTGACAACTCCTGCGTGGACACCATAATGAAAATTCAGGGAGATCTGCTCTCGTTCCCTCTTCGGAACGGTTAAAGGTTGCAACTCTCCCGTCAGTCTCAGCTGCTCAACTCAAGCACACAATAAGACAGACACTTGAAACGAATCCAAAGACTTCTCTTTCTATCCCTGCCCCCCCGTAACTACCTTACAAGTCACGTTAACAGTTGGTGGGGCTTGAATGAGTACAGAGAGTTGACCGATGTGCCTGTCCTAGGATTCCTCGTCTCTCCCCTATAATACTAGGTACACAAGTGTCTCTCTAGCCTAGCACACCCTTGCCACAAGTCAAGGATTCCAAAACATTACCCAGCCGAGTAGGCTCCAATATCCTTGACGAACGAGCGTCGGTGGGCAGTGTCTCGCGAAAGCGATTTAAGAAAAAGTGGTCGGGCGCGGACATGAGCAAGCTGTCTCTTCAGAAGAGACAAACTTATGCCGTACTCAACGATCACACAAGAACTGTTAATCTGCGGAGGATTATCACAATAATCAAATTCCGCCGCAGGAAGAGGTACCTTTAACTCTGGTGGTCCGTGAAAATCTGACACGGCTCTCAAACAAGTGGTGTCTCTAATCTCCAACGCAAAACCATCGCGGCCATCTCCAGATCAGGAGTGGGATATCCTTCTCGTACTTCTTCCAAATGTAAGGAAGCAAAAGCGATAACTCCACTGTGTCACCTCAGTACACATTCGAGTCCTACTCACGAAACATCACAGTTAAACCACAAAGTCGCCCGAACCAAAAGCAAAGAAGGAGCTGATGCTGTTGTTAACCGAGTCTTCAACTGCGGAAATTCCCTACACAAGCCTCAGTCCAAGGAAAGAAACCTCCAATCCGGTCAATTTAGTCAACGGGGTAGCATTACACTATCAATCCTGCATGAGACGGCGGTAACTCCTGCTAAGCCAAAAATCTGCGGGCCTCCGTCCTGCTCACAAATTTGGGCCTAAGCTGTACGGCCACGATCTTCCTCGAAACCATACCAATTCATCTCCGTAACTACAAAACCTAGGAGTCAACACAACAAGCTTGAAGGGAACACTCCGAGAATCTAGTAAACCGTTGGGGCTCTCCCAGTATCCGTATAACAGATCCTCAAGTGCTACCCTAACCCTCAGGGCACACTAAAAAGACTAGGATGTCGTAAATAGCACAACAATAACTGGTCGAGAAATGGCCTGAAGAAAACCAGTTCATCATACCTACGAATGCTGCTAAAGCATTGATGAGTCCAGTGACACACCCAAAACACACAAAACCTGAAGCATGCACAAGGCAGTCTTCGGAATGTCATCACTCCGGACCCGCAACAATGATGAACTGATCCCTAACGAACTTAGACAAGGTCTTGCACTCTGGTGCTGATCGAAGAATTCGTCAGTGCGAGGTACAGGATACTTATCCGCACCGTAAGCCGATTCAAGTGACGATCCATCAAAACAACCTCAATCTGTCGTTTTCCTCCTGGACGACCAGAAATAGGAGCTTCCTAAATGCGAAACACTCAGACGCACAACTCCCTCAACAACCACTCTGCAGAAGATCCTTAGCTCCTCAAGCTTCGCCGGCTCATCTTGGAATGACGTCGGAAAAATTCTCACATGAAAGAAAACCGGTCCAACAAACCAACTGTGGATACCGCATCACGAAAAACGCCAAGAATCCACGACATCTTCTCAGAGCCGACTAGCGAACAAGGCTGAATTCAAGCTATAAGAGGTGGCACCACTATCCATCTGCACAACAAGATCTGACTTGCCCGGGAAAACAAAACCTAACTGTTCCCTCACGGTAGCCCACAACGCCTAACATGTAGCTAACCAGTCCATGCCCAGGAGATTGCCAAATCCAACATCTTTAGGAGGTTCAAAATGACAGAAGAATCTCTATCTCCTATCCGATGGGCACACGACCGAAGTACGTGTCGCGCAACAAAAGGATTGCTGACAGAAGTTAACTCAACAAACGGCTAATCTACTCAGCACGACTCTCGTCCTAAACTTGGCACGAAGTGTGTAAACATACGAGTGCAACAAAAGGACATACTAAAAGAGTACCTGAAACCACAGCATTGGACGCCCGCGCGTCCCGATGAGTCGAAGCGAAAACTTGTTCCTGTCCTTCATCTGCGACTGATCGAACTCCTCCTCTACTAGCCTGACCCCTCTGTGCAAACCCTCCGCGTCCACGACGTCTCAGAATACGACCCTGACGTGCTGTGAAGGAACACTGCCTGATGAGGTGTTGAAGGCTTCCGCATCGTAAACACCTATGCGCTGAATGCTATCCTGCCTGGGGATGGAAGCCAAACGACTGTCCTCGTCCTAAGCCTCTGCTCTGGGCTGATACACCAGTACGATTCCACAACTGTTCCGGAACACTCACGGTCTCTGGAAGACGTGTCTCGTAAACTGGGGCTGCCTCCACCGGTGCTATGTAGGGGACGGAATACTGCATGATGATCGCAAGGAACAACTGGTTAACAGGGGTGACAACCACCTGTCGCTGCGCTCGAACGACCTCTACCAATGAGCTCATCGTCTGGCGCAAGCTCTGCATCTCTGCCACTAGTCTAGCGATCTGACACGTCGTAGGAGAAACAATTTGTCCTGGTACAACATGGGCACTACTCGGATCAGTCCTCGTCTTAGATAAATCAACTCGAACCTCGGCTCTCCCGGCCTCTCTCTGCACCCTCGTAGTCCTTGGCGGCATAATGGCTGAAAAGAAGGTAGGATTCGATGAGGATACGAAAATCGAATCACAAGGATGTATACAATCATAAAGGAAATTTAATCAATAAGTCCTAAGGTCGCTTAGGCGGAGTACCGTGTCGTGAGTATGCCGCAGAACATACGCACGCTACGCCACTCTGCTGCAGCTACCTACTCCATCATACCAGGGTCATCCTACACTCCGAAGGGAAAACCTACGCTCTGATACCAACTTTGTCACGACCTAAAGTTTGGCCCGTGACCGGCACTTAACCACGTAACGTCTACAGGCGTAACGCGACTAAGTAAGCCGAAAACCCACAAATCAAACCAGTAATAGTATAGAGTGATTTAAGCAATTAATAGAACCAATTACTAAGATAACAATATACGACGCCGTAGCGAAGAAAATGAGCAACAAGTGGGAAGCATCACAGATAGAATAAACTGCATAAGTAAAGTCGGCTCACAACGAGCTCGACGCCAGAATACAAAATAATATACATCATCCTCACAACTGGTCTCTAAGACAATACATAAGTGGTAGATGGAGAGTACTAGATACAACAATGTACATAACTAAAAGATAACCAGATACCGTACAAAACCCACCTATCAGCAAAAGAGCTAGTACACTAACTGTAAGGGTATCCGTGCAAAAAGATGCAAGAATGCAGCCTGCCGCGACTACTCCAAAGCGCAACCTGCAAATACTGTGGCACAACGGGGGTGAGTTGCCAACGAGTGAATAGAAGATAACATATAAAGGTAATCGCGAGTATGCACGCGCTACTATACTCTAACCTATATCAACAGATAACATCTATATGATGAACTGGATGCTCAAACATGCAACAAGTGCGATCTAATAACATCTCCATGTAATGAGCAAGAAATGTGATGATCATGTATAGCAATGCAATCTAACAACCCTATATAGAATGAACAGGGTATGCAATGATCAGGTATAGCAATGCAATCTAACAACCCTATATAGAATGAACAGGGTATGCAATGATCAGGTATAGCAATGCAATCTAACAACCCTATATAGAATGAACAGGGTATGCAATGATCAGGTATAGCAATGCAATCTAACAACCCTATATAGAATGAACAGGGTATGCAATGATCAGGTATAGCAATGCAATCTAACAACCCTATATAGAATGAACAGGGTATAATAGATACAGGATGAGATATCAATTACTACATACTGAGCATGGGAAATATAACATCTACACGGAATGTCATCGTGGAAAGTAAAATCGGTACCCATCAATGTACCCAAATCCCAATACTACTCAGGCGTCGTCATCCTCCTCGGTCCTCCAAATCCTGTAGATCTCATATAATCGTGAGTGCCCAACATCGGCACCCAAATATCAAGAAATACTCGTGCCAAACATCGACACGTAAATCCTCCTGTATAGGGCATCCGTCAGTACGGATCAGCCCACGGGCTCTGTCTGCAGTATCGGCCCTCGGCCCCGGCTGTACGAGTCGTCCCGTATCCATCCATCGTCTCTGGTCGGTATCCTCCGGATAACCGCCAGGTTCAACCAATCACCGGTAGGTAGTAGTCCCTCTGCCAGGCTCACCGTCTACTATACAGCGAAACCGTTCTCGCCCCGGGATACCATACCGGGTCCACCATGTACCCGTAATCGGCCTCATCCAACTCCTCGATTCGGGTTCACATATATCACTCTAGTACCGAGAAAACACATGGTGGACGCACCGAAATATCATATCAAAGGAAACCGGGGTTTTTAAATAATTAATTATTCTCTTTGAAATATCCACAGTTCCCCAAATGCAGAATTAACAAGGAAACAACATATCTCAATGCGTAATCTAAGCAAGTATGAAGATATCAATATATGTGTGCACTCGTATGAATATACAGTGTGCATGTGCGCAGGTAAGAAGATATCAATATATGTGTGCACTGGTACGAATATACAGTGTGCATGTGCGCAGGAATGAAGATATCAATATATGTGTGCACTGGTATGAATATACAGTGTGCATGTGCGCAGGTATGAACATCTCAATATGTGTGCACGTAGTACCAGTAGGGGTATGTGATGCATATGTGCCCAAATATGGATATAACATATGATGTGATGCGGCAAATCATGACAACATCAATAAGGTAGAATCAGTATGATATATGATTTATAGCAATCCTATAATGTGTGTGTCATGGCAATCACTAACGGTGTGAGTGTAGCATATCAATCGTGCTCGTGCGACTTGAACCGTTAGTGACAGTGCAGTGTTCTGTGCTATCATTTCTATATGCAACAATAATGTATGCTACTACAGTCCATATGAACATCTACAATCTAATATCCTAACTCGCCCTGACGCTTAACGCCATACGGGCGATTTCCCCGTAGATGTTAAATCTACTCACCTGGTCGTGCACTACTCGTAGCCGACCACCTGCTTCCTTTTCTTAGCTTCGTCAGACGTACCCGCCTGCGAACCTGGAATTACACAAGAATCCATATATAAGCAACTATCTCGCAAAACGTGATATCGACGTCAAACGATACGCTCGCGTCGCGAACTAAACGCGCGTGTATACGATACGCTAAACGTGTGCACGCGTCTAAAACTAACCCCGATACGCCGCGATACGCTGAATCATGGAACCCTCTCGCGTATCGCGCGAACCAAACGTACTAGAAATACGATATAACGTCCCAGATTCTACCCAGGCTAACAACTTACAAAACTATACATACCACTGGCCTAGAAATAACAATAGACTCCTACCCATCCAAACATCACCCAAAAATTCCCCTATCTGGCCGCAAATTGCGGCCAGAATGAATAAATCGGCGGCCTCGATATAGGGTGGGGGTCTCGGGCTCTGGTGGTGTGGTCTATACCTTGTATACAAGCTCCAGTTAACTCAATTTCAACCTGAACTACTCGGGCTTATAGCAGATCACAAAAATCCAAAAAGTTCACTTAAAAACACTAAATTTGCACAATTTGAAACCCTATGGTATTTTGGTGTAATCTGGGGTATAACTAGGTTTACATGGCCTTAATAACACCTAATTAGGCTAGGTTAACCAATATTAACAGCACTAAACCATAAGTCCACACAAATCACCATTTCAAGCACAAAATCTCACTTTTTACACAAACCGAAGCTAAACTACACATACGTTAAGCAAACAAGAAGTTGGGCTCGGATTCTATACCTTACAAGACCCTAGGTGCAAGGAGAAAGGAGGTGGAGAGCATGGGAAGTGCTGCTGCAGCTGCTGGGGGCTGCTGTTGGTGTTGCTGCTGCTGCCCCTGCCTGCTGCTGCTGTTGTTATTGCTTGCTGCTGCTGCTGCTGATGCTGCCTCTCTCTCTCTCTCAGCTGAGTGTGTGTGTGTGTGAGAGTTGTGAGAATGAGAATGAGGAGGGAAATGAGAGCACAAGTCAAAGACCCCTCTCTCTCTCTCTCTCTTTCTTCATTTAATGAGCATGGCTCAACCATGAAGCCCATACTCTTTCTCTCTCACCAAGTCAACACGGTCCACATCATTTCTCATAAAAGAAAAGAACAACACAAAAATAAATAAAACCCAATTAAATCCCAAAACACTTAATACAATAGGTTAACCCTTCATGGTTGCTAATCATGGTTTTAACCACAATTCTAAACCCTAGTTTACATGACATGCACAAGTGTGTGTGCGCCTAGAAAAATCCTAATAAAATATTCATTAACCTGAATAAAATATCTGAAACTTGATTTGGTAAACTTTTTACCAAAAACTATCTATTAAAATATAATTAACCCCTAAACTCGACCCAAGGTGTTACAATTTGCATCATACTTTGCATAAACACAAAACATTTTTTGAAAACCTATAAAAAAAAATTCAAAAGATAAAAATATTTTTGTACATAAATAAGATAATAAAAGTTTAGATAGTGAAAAATTACATCCATGAGATTAGAAAAATTTATGAAAACTAAGAAAATTAGAAGTTTTCTTATACGATTTAGTAATAAGTAGTTATGAGCCGTTGTCCCAAGGGTTAGTAAGATGAAGGACGTCACTAATCTGAGGATAAAAAAAAGTCTGAAAAATAGTTTCTATTTTGCAAGCCAAAAATTTTGAACGTTGATACCCTGCTATTCGCACTTACACACGTCTTAAAGCCTGGGATACTAGAGGATACCTTGAAATGCTCGTCTTAAAGCCAAAAGTATGAAGGAAATAGAAAATGAAGAAAATATAAAGTGGTGAGAAAAATGGACACTGGTTTTGTTATCGCCAATGCAGCAATAAAAAAAATATAGCGAGGGTGCCTCTTCACCTAGTGCCCTAAGGCCAACTGGTCTGGGAGTCACTACTAAGCCTTAGGTGGTGCAAGACGAGGAAAATACACCAAGTAAGCATGCACAGAAGTAATCGGTCGGTTAGTACCTCAAGAAGTATTAACGGTCGCATGAAAGTGTGCGAGCACATCTAAATATTCATTAATTAAAAAGTACTGAGGCTGATGGGCAAGAGTATGATAACTTGAATTGAATTCTCCGGGTGTAGGGATGTCCTTTACACACACGCAGGGTTATATGATCAATGTTTAGAAGAAAGATAGGAATGAAGAATAAGACGATGTTTTATTGAGGGAGGACGTGATTTCTGATATCTTTTCATGACTATTAAGATAGGGCTCATAACAACCGAAAAGCTAGCTTAGTTGGAAACCCTAATTTTCAAAGTCTTTCTCTTACAATTCTTTTCTTTAAATGTAAGTTTCATGATCTTCCTTTTATTATAGGATTTTTTGGTTGCAATCCGCTGAAAACCCTCAGTAGACAACACTCCTCCTACTAGGGACACCTAGAGATTTAAAGGCTTGTTGCACATGCTCAATGCAATCGTGTTGCCTACGAAAGTGTGCTAGTTAGTTTTTCTCTTTTTTCTCCTTCTCTTTTTAATAAAAAGTTCGCTTGAGACAATCGAAAATAAGTTTGGGGGAATTTGATCAGTCAAAAATACTGCATTTTTAACACGGTAATTTCCCTATCTTTTGCACTCATCTAGAAGTGTTCGGCATTCATATAGCACATATTAGCAAAACAGTCGTAAAATATCAGTTTGCATGTGTTAGACTTTAAAACCGGCATTTTTAGGGAAATTGACTGTGTTTCATGGCATTGCATCATTCTTATATTGCGCAACTTGTGTTTCGAAGTCTGTGCAGGAAGGTCCAGAAGAATGGTCAAATTTGATAACAGTGCTGCTAAAAAATACGCCAACTCATGGATTTGGAATCTGGTATTGATCTAAGAAGCATTCAGAGATTTAACATATCAGAAAATACATCAAAGTACAGAAGAAGCCAACACTGCAAGTTTGAAGGTCTACAGAAGCCACTTGGCCGCGGAACCGCGGCCGGAGCCGCCTTGAGCCGCGGTTCCGCTGCGGCCTTGCCACGTCACCACCCTAATTTGGCTTCATAATTTCCACCTCACTTCCTGAAGCTCTTCAAGCTATTGCAAGTTCCAGAATACTCCTGAAGCTTCTGCCAGTTCAGCAAACTTAGGGTTTCTAAGCTAAACATTCCCAGCTTAAAGTCTAAGCTAAGCTCCTAACTAACTTATAACAAACTTTTGGAGGGAATTGTAAATTCAAAATCCTAGAACTAGGGTTTTGGAAATCTAGAAATAGGACCCAAGGCTCACTAGAAGGTATGACATATATTGTTAATCAATCATTAGTGAATCAATCACTAGTTGGTTGATCATCTCCCCCATTTCTCCCACAAGTTTAGTGACAAAACTTGTGTTCCAAACCCTAACCCTATTCCAATCAATCAAGATTCCAAATTCAAGATCCATGGAGTTCAAGCAAAGCAAGTCTTCAACCATCCTTTAGAAGCGAACACGGCATTCATCGGAGCACGATATCCAAGCCGATCCACGACTTAAGGAGCCGATGCAACGCTAGATTCGACAATTTTGTTCCTTCTCAAATTCTTGTAGCCATGAGCAATGTGTAACAGTTTGTGGACTAAATAAAGGTGAAGATTCTTTAAGCTTGCTTAGATTTCAATTCGAGCATTATGATTCATCTTTAATTCTTGAATGTATTCTTTGTGATGATGCGCGAATAAACTCCGCTTGTGGAGGAATCGAGATGATTGTAGAATGATGATGTTGATGAATCTTTAAATGTTTTCTTAAGTCTTATAACAATTGTAAATTCTTCAAAATCGAATGATTGATGATCTAGATCGATGCGAATGCGTTCTTGATTCCTTTCGCACGATCTATAGATCAACGATTGATCATCCGACTTTCAAGAAGCTATCTAGTGAATGTGATTCATCGAATGGACAAAGGATAGGATGAGGAACCCTAATTCTTCGCAAGATCCTTGATCCTCGATGAATTCTACATCGATTTAGCATCAACTTGTTAATGGATAAGAAATCGTATTCTTGAATCTTCATCACATCTACTATCGAATCGATTCCTACGAGCTATACTTGAAATCTTTAAACCTAAATCAATTGGAATTCTATCTCTCTTGATTCTCGATGTTTATCGATTTCTTGATTCTTGATTAGAATAGTGATACTTGAAACTCATCGATAAAAATCTTGAATCATTTTCTTTGTTTTTTTTTCTTTTCTATTAAAGTTTCGATTCAAACAAAACAAGATACGAACGAATCACGCAATCTCTGTAGACGATCCGTACTTACTAACGCGCTACATCCGACACCGTTATTGATTGCGATCAAATATTTTTGGTTGTGATTTCTATATACATTTTGTAAAACCGACAATGGAAAATAAGATCAATCACTGTACATTCAGGATATATGAGATTTACTTGATATTGTATATTCAGGATATATGTGTAAGTCCACGTTGCCCATCTCGGTGCTTCCGGGGAGGCGGAAACGTTATGAAAAATCGGATTTTTACAACACTAGGCAACATGCACTATGCTAAAGGAGGGATCTTTGCTAAACAAAAACTAACCATAAAGCTGAAAGAGTTAGCTACTTGGAAAGGGGGTTATACCTAGGTCTTCAAGTCCTTCTCTTCTTGCTCCTTGGAGTGAAAGAACGGGTTCTCCTTGTCGCCTTCTCTTGCCGAAGAAAGATCCACCCGAGGGCCTCTACTTTTGGCTCCAATTTCAGACTCGAAGTAACTAAGGTGCTTGGTGTGCTAAACCTAAGACCTTAGAAAGAGTAGAGAGTATTTTTGAGGGTTTTATCTCAAGCTCAAATGGTTCTCAACTCATGAGAGGGGAGAGCTAGAGAGAGGAAGAGGAGGAGAGAGAATGAGAATGATAGAATCAGAAGAATAATCCAACCTTCTCACATATATGTGAATTATGAAAAATAGATAATTAGCTAAAGATAATTGTGATGGTTAATCAAGAAATGACCATTATCATTTCACATTAAATGCTTTTGCAAGGATCAAAGAGTATCTTTCATATGGAATGATGATGGTCAACTTGTCAACCTTCTGTGTGGGACTCTAAAGACTCGACACTACGTTGGAAGTGGGTTTAACCACAAACCGCAAGCGGCACTAGCTGTACGTAACGGTCCCCAGGTAGATGTCGATAAGAAGACTGACGAGGTAAACCCATCTGAACTCCTACTGAGCCTAAATGTGACAGTCTCCGTACAGTCCGGTCTGTTCGTCTAAGAACATCGCATGGCGGGCCTACGGGGGCGGTAAACGTCAGTCCCCTACTAGCGGTACAAGTCGTAGCGGAGTGTAGCCCAGAACACCTGAGATAACACTGGAAACCTACCAGTCTATCTCGCTTGCCCTGGCCAGGGACTTTGTGTAATAGCTCTCCTAGACACAGCGCGATATCAACCCCCAATACCGGGAGAGACGAATCCTGTCTAACCGTCACTGCTTCCAAGTGCTTCGGGACTGCACCCAAAAACTACCTGTTTGCACGACTCCTTTGAGCCATGGTAGGGTAGTAATCAAAGTACAGTGGGAACACACTCGAGGCGAAGTGACAGTGTCAAGTCAACGGACTAAGCTGTACTCATGTCACCTGGGAACTGATAACTGACGATAGGTATAATACCAACCAACAGTTCCCGACGAGTCCTGTCCAGTGTACTCGTAACCTAACGAGCACCCGCATACTATCTCAAGTACGACGTACTGATGGCTGTGGGACAGACCGTCTCCCAAGCTGGGATAAGAAGCGCATACGCTAGTCTACTCCGGAGTATCGATGCCCTGTCTCGATAGTCCTGCGACTAGGGACCTGAATAAGGATGTGCTTATGGATTACCCAGCCCCCACGAGTTTGACTGCCATCACAACGCTGGTAATCAAGCAAAGATCCTAAGGGCTCCACTAATGTGTAAAGGCGATATGCTAAAAGAAACACATGCACACATTAAAGCAGAAACAAACCAAGTAGCATACTACTATTTTGAGGAAGATTGTCAATACAAGGTGAATATCCCAAGCTTCCATCAAGTAATATACATACCAGTATGATACAGTAATGGCCTCTAGGGCATATACACTAACAATCTCCCACTTGCACAAAGGCCATGTACTGGCGTATCGAAGACATATCATCTCGTTCAGCCGCTTTTACTGATTCTGGGGTAAGGCCTTCGTGAATGGATAAGCAGTGTTATCTTCCGTAGCAACTCTCCGAACCTCGATCTCCTGGAGACCCACGATCTTCGCTAAAGCTATAGCCCCGTTGTTGTCGCAATACAGAGGTACTGGATCAACAATGGACGGAACCACCTGAAGTTCTGTTAGGAACTTCCTTATCCAGACGGCTTCATGCGGCATCTGCAGAAGTGATATATTCCGCTTCCATCGTCGAGTCAGCAACGGTTTCCTGTTTGGAACTCTTCCAACACACTGCCCCTCCATAGAGGGTAAAGACATAACCTGACATGGACTTGGAATCATCCTTGTCACTCTGGAAGCTGGAGTCAGCAAATGCCTCGATCTGGAGGTCTTTTCCGCCATACACCAAGAACATCTCCTTAGTCCTTCTCAGGTACTTGAGAATGTTTTTTACCGCTATCCAGTGTTTCTCCCCAGGGTTTGACTGATACCGGCTTACCACACTCAGTGCATAAGCTACATCTGGTCTGGTACACATCATCCCATAGATTATAGAGCCTACCGCAGAAGCGTAGGGTATAATAGACATGTGATCCCTTTCCAAATCAGTCTTGGGAGACATCTCTTTAGTGAGGGTGATCCCGTGACAAGCCGGTAGATTACCGCGCTTGGAATCTTCCATACTGAATCTTTTCAGTATGGTGTCGATGTACCTGGACTGTGAGAGTCCTAATATCCTCTTGGATCTGTCACGATAGATCAGGATCCCCAGAATGTATGATGCATCACCCAGGTCTTTCATGGAGAACCTGTGTGACAAGAACCCTTTGACAGATTTTAGCATAGGAATGTCATTTCCTATCAAGAGAATGTCATCCACGTATAAAACGAGGAATACTACAATTCTTGCTACAAATCTACTATAGATGCATGGTTCATCTGGATTTTTGATAAAGCCAAATTCTTTAACCGTCTCATCAAAACAGATGTTCCAACTCCGCGATACCTAATTTAGTCCATAGATGGACTTAAGCAACTTGCACACCTTTCTGGTGCTCCCACTCTGAATGAAACCCTCTGGCTGGTCAATATAGACACACTCCTCTAAATTTCCATTTAGAAAAGCGGTCTTTACGTCCATCTGCCAGATCTCATAATCGTGGAAGGCAGCAATGGCAAGAAGGATCCGAATGGATTTCAGCATAGCTACTGGAGAAAAGGTTTCGTCATATTCCAAGCCAGGTCTTTGACGGAAACCCTTTGCAACAAGTCTAGCTTTATAGGTCTCAACCTTTCCATCTACACCAATCTTCCTTTTGAAGATCCACTTGCATCCTACGGGTTTTACCCCATCTGGAGCAATGTCCAACGTCCATACTTTGTTGGTTTACATGGACTCCATTTCGGTCCGCATTGCATCCGGCCATTTTACGGAGTCAACGCTCTGAATGGCCTGCTGGAAGCTAGTCGGCTCATCACTATCAATGATGCAATCCTCTCTATCCCCGTCTATGAGAAAACCGTAGTATCTCTCGGGCGGATGAGACTGCCTACTACTTCTGCAGAGCGGCGTAAGAATGTCCTGATCTTTCGAACCCTCTGGTTCTACTAAGCTTTCAGTAATAGCTCGTGGTTCTGGAATTTCTTCCAGTTCTATTGCGCCCCCACTTATCTGATTCTCCAAAAACTGAGTTTCCAAGAAGTGGGCATGCCGAGAAACAAAAACCTTTTATTCCTCTTCGCAATAGAAGAAATATCCCTTGGAGTTCTTTGGATATCGAACAAACTTGCACTGTATTAAGCGTGCCTCGAGTTTGTCCGCATGCTGCTTTTTGACAAAAGTTGGACATCCCCGTGTCTTAATATGATTAAGATAGGGTCTCTTCCCACACCACATCTGATATGGTGTAGTAGGCACAGTCTTAGTTGGAACTCGGTTCAAAAGGTATGCAGCTGATTCTAGTGCATATCCCCAGAATGATCGCGGTAACTCAGCGTTACTCATCATGGACCGTACCATATCCAATAGGGTTCGGTTCCGTCTCTACGATACACCGTTATGTTGCGGAGTGTATGTAGGAGTAAGCTGAGAGAGAATTCCATTCTCTTTTAAGTAATCCAGGAACTCGGCACTCAAGTATTCACCACCTTGATCAGATCTTAGTGTATTGATACTTTTTCCTGTTTGTTTTTCTACTTCATTCTTATATTCCTGGAATTTTGCAAAGGCTTCGGATTTATATTTCATTAAGAAGACATAACCGTACCTTGAAATGTCATCCGTAAAAGTAATGAAGCAAGAATAACCGCTTCGTGCATGCGTAGACATTGGAACGCACACGTCGCTGTGTACGAGTCCCAAGAGCTCTCTCGCTCTCACTCCGTGTCCAGTGAACGGAGTCTTTGTCATCTTTCCTTTGAGACAGGATTGATAAGTTGCATATGATTGATATTCGAACGGATCCAAATATCCTTCTGTATGTAACTTCTTCAACATTCTCTCATTGATGTGACCCAGTCTACAATGCCATAAAAAGTCTGATTTGTTTCCGGAGACTTTCTTTTGTGTGTATTCTGGACATTGAAAATCTGCGGTTTGTTTAATATGTATATACCATTGCTTAATGTACCTGACCCAATCAGAACTTGATTAAGGTGAATATTTACAACATTACTTACAAACGCAAATTCATAACCTTCTTTAGAAATTAAAGATACAGAAATGATATTACAAGTTGCATTGGGTACAAAAAAGAAATTACGTAAAACCAAAACATGTCCATCTGACATTCCCAGGTGATAGTCCCCCACGGCCTCAGCATCCATGCTTGCTCCGTTTGCAACTTTGAGGGTCATGTCACCTGCCTTAAAAAACCTACGCTTTCTCAACGCCTGCAAAGAATTACAGATATGAGATCCTGATCCGGTATCCAATACCCAGGACGTAGAGTTTATTGATAGACAGTTTTCAATAACATACACACCTGAAGCTGAAGCCGCAACTTGCTTTAGATCCTGTGTTCTGGCCTTCCAAGCCCTGCAATCTTTCTTCCAGTGTCCACTCTTGTGACAGTAAAAGCATTCTTCCGTATCCACAAGCTTCCCCGCTACCTTTGTTGCTTTTGCCTTTTCCTTCGTATCCACTTTACTAACACCGCCACTTGGTTTGGCGGGAGTTTTCTTCTTCTTTCCCTTGGCTTTCGCCTTGGACCTAGAAGAGGAAGATCTTCCTACAAACAAAGTGGATGTTTCCCTACCTTTCTGTAGGGTGCCCTCCGCACTCCTCAGCATGTTGAGGAGTTCTGAAAGTTCAACTTCCTTTTCCTGTAAGTTGAAGTTCAGGATGAACAGGGCGTTAGTGGAAGGAAGGGACTGAAGAATCAAGTCCGTATAGAGCTTATTCTCCAACGTGGTCCCAAGGTCCGTGAGCTCCTCTATGTAGCCAATCATCTTAAGCACGTGTTCCGCTACCGATGATCCGACGGCCAATCTAGCCGAAAACAGCTTGTTTGACATTTCGTATCTGGCGATACGGGATTGCCCTCCATACAGTTCTTTTGTATGGATAAATATGGATTCGAGGTCTATATTCTCGTGCCTCCTCTGATGTTCATTGTCCATAGAGGTAAGCACGAGGCACTTAGCCTTCACGCAGTCGATTTCCCAGGTCTTACGGATTTCCCTCTCCGCGACGCTGGTTTTGGGACCTGGGACAGTGGGAGCTTTGGTGGTAAGAAGATACCCCAACTTGTCATAAGTGATTGCCATTTTGACATTCCTGAGCCAATCTTTGTAGTTTGGTCCTGTCAGTATGTTTTTATTTAGAAGTAATTTAAGTCCAGTCATGATAATTGGTCGATGCAATTAGGAGAGAGAGAAGAAACACTTTAGCATAATTCTCTTGCAAGTTTAGAGTGGTCTTAATTTGTCTAAACAGGATGGCTCCCACTGTCTCTCGAATCCCTCCTCAAACCATAAAGGAAGAACTAGTAGGGATCAATCTCATCGTACAATACTTACTTAACCGTTCAGCCAGGCCAGTGTTGGTACTTCGAGGGAGGTTTTCTGTCACGACCCAAAATTGGCCCGTGACGGCCCTAGTACTACGCAACGCCCTAAGACGTAACGTAGTAAAAGAAAGCCAAAACCCAGAAATCTATACCATAAAAGTACGGAAAAGATAATATAAGTTTTTGAAACATTTGAAATCGCAACCCAAATTTTTTAAAAGTCCTACTTTATTTCTTTAAAATTTTGGCAACACCCCTTTTTGTAAAAACTAACCCAAGATGAATACAACACAAAAATATGAAGCTATAGGGAAGAAATAAAGACAATAGAAAAAAGCAGTATATAAAAGACAACAAACCCACAAATAATATACAGTAACGTCCTCACCAAGTCTCTAAGTCAACAACATAATAGTAGATGGAGAGTACAAGATACAACGAATGTACAATACAAAATACAGATGACCACCAAAACTCACCTAAGCAAAATAGTACTGTGAGCTTATGCGGTATCTGTAGCAAAAGATGATAGATGGAAAGCTGAATAGCCTGCCTCGACTACTCTGGGGAACAACCTAAAACACCTGTGGCACAACGGGAGTGAGTTACCAACTCGTGAATAGTAGATAACATATGCAGGTAATCGCAGGAATGCACGTACAGCATGAATCTAAGATATGCGATTACAGTAATAACATATCACGCAAATGCTGAATAAAGGAAAGTACACTAGCAGGTACAATCAATATGTGAAGCAATAGTAACATGACAATAATATGAAATAACCATGCAATAGGGATATGAGAATATAAATATGCAACTATCATAAGGGTACACTAACAGGTACTACCAATATAAGAATCTGTGCATAGAATAGATAAGTGTGAGGTATGGGGTGGAATATGTCATTTCCACGGAAACCTGACATCGTGGCAGGATCACAATCCATCAAGACACTCAAATCCATAATTTCTCAAATCAGCCTCCAAACTGGGCTCTCACATCATATAAGTCTCACATCACCTCAATGTACAATATCGAGTAGCTCTACTATATCTCGAACGTACAAATCAACAATCTCTTTCATATCTAATATCCAATGTCAATGAATCACCTATATCCCAAGTCGAATCTCAAGTAAGTTTCTAACATCCTAAAGGTATATATATATTTGCAGAAATAAATATGATGGGGGCAATACACATATATTAGCGTCCCATTCCACTAATATTGGTGTAAGGGTATATATAACAACGGCTAATCCCCTGTTATATATACAAAGGTATTAAAAGAAATATCATGAAAACAATGTGCCAAGCATCGACACAGAAATCCTGATAGGTACGTATCATACGCTGTCCCGAAAGCACGAGTGCCTAGCTCTGACCCTCGCCTTTCGACGTATGCATACGTGCATGACTCCCAACGGTGTCTCCATGACCCCCGCCGAGTCATTGGTACTGTCACCGGATGGTATGGTTCCCCTGCCGGGCTCATCGGCTCATAGCACATCGACATCCCTTTCTTGCCCCGGGGTACCTCCGGGCCCCACCATGTACCCTCTACGGCCTCGACGCCTCCTCGTAGGGGTATATATAATCAGCACAGATAAAACTCATAGTGGATGCGCAAATATCATATCAAGGAAACCGGGTTTTTCAATGTATGCATAATTTCATGAACTCCCTCCGTTCCCAAATCCAGAAAACATCATGTCAAATCCAAATAATAATGCGCAATCCAGGAATAAACATATACGATATATCTGAAATGCGAGCATTTAAATGAGAATATGTAGCTGAAACCAGGTGTATGCGAAACCAATAAGGTACAGATAAGTAACATCAGTAAAGGTAAATATGTGACTGCAACTGAATATGTGTGTAAAATACAGGTGTAGCAATGTATAGGTATCTACCTATAAGAACTGATGTCGTATACCCCCTGGGTATCAGAAGAATATGAGTAAGATATACCTGTAGATGTATCGTAAAGGGTATGTGTACCTATCACTAATAGTACGATACTCTATAGGTATATAGGTATAGTAATTTCATATGTGATAAGCAATATGAATCAATGTCACAAGGTCCCTAACCAAGCAATATAATGTCTATAATGGTTTGTGTGTGACATGGCAATTATTGACGGTGTGTGTGGTATACAATCCGTGCTCGTGCAATATGAACCGTCAATAATATATGCAGTGTCCTACGGCTGCTAGTCAGAGTATAACTATATCAAGGAAATAAAGTAAAGGCGCAATTCTAACAATGACGTAGAATATGCGACAGGTATTGAATCCTAGCCCAGAAGCATAACGCCATGCGGACGATTCCCTTGTAGATGTTAAATCTACTCACCTACACTCCACGCTAGGTGAATCCTACCATCTGTTTCCCCCTGTAGCCGTATCCGTAGTCCCCGCCTGCAAACCTGCAAATAAGACATGGAAATCATATATAAGCCAAATATTCCGCGAAACGCGATATCGAACCAAAACGAGAAACTCGCGTCGCGAGCTAAACGCGCGTGTGCACGCATCTAAAACCATCGCGATATGCTGGATCACAAAACCCACTCACGTATCGCGCGTATCGTGCAAACACAACGGACATGTAAAATGATATATGATCCCAGATTTTCCTACAGGACAATTCTTACAAAACTAGATATGCCAAAACACTACAATACACAGCAGAGTACCCTACCCAAAACCCCAAGACCCCAGACCCCTACATGGCCGCAAATTGCGGCCAAAAGCATTAAATCTGTGGCCATGGTGTTGAATTTGGGGCTCGTGTTCTGGTTGTGGTATCTAGACCTAGTGAGCATGCCCCAGTTTTCTTAATTTTGTTCTGAAGGCCCCGGGTCAAAAGCAGATCACAGAAAGCTAATATATCGCATAAAAACGATAATTTTCACTAAAAAGGAAACCCTATGGTATTTTAGTGTAATCCAGGGTTAAGCTCAGTTAAGGTGACCCTAACAATACTTAAATGGATAGGGTTAACTAACACAATCATCATATAACCAAACTTCCACACAAAACACCATAATCTAGCACTAAACTAGTTATTTAACACTAATCGAAGCTAATCGATGCACAACTTAAGCAACTAGGGGATTGGGTTAAGAAGTATACCCTGTAGAACCCTAGAGAGCAGGAGAAGAAGTGTATAGAGGAGATGAGGGGTGGCTACAGCTGCTGGAACTCCTGTTGCTACTGCCAGAAGCTGCTGATGCTGTTGCTGATGATGCTGTCTGCTGCTGCTAATGCCTCTGCTGCTGCTGCTGAATTGTTACAGGTGAGAGTGTGTGTGTGTGAGAGTGTGAGAGAATGAGAGCAAGGAAATGAGAGGGAGAAATGAGAACAAACAACAAAGACCCCTTCTCATTCTCTCTCTTCATTAAATGGGCATGGCTCATGCCATGTTTCCCCATGCCCTCTCTCTCTCTCTCCCCTTGGTCAACCATTCAACCAAATAAAAATTCCTTTTAAATTCATTTTTCAATTAATAATAACAACCATACACATTATTAAACCCAAAAGCACCTAAACAATAATTATTAACTTAAAGAGAATGGGTTAATCTATCATGCTTGCTAAACATGGTCTTACCCCATCTCTAAACCCTAGTTATCATGCACAAGTGTGTGTGTGCCTAGAAAAATTCTAATAAAATACTCATAAAATAGGGTAAAATATTTAAAACTTAATTTGGTAAACTTTTTATTAAAAACCAAACATTAAAATATAATTAGCTACAAAACATATTCTAAGGTGTTACATTTTCCAACGCTTTCGCGAAGTTCCTTAATTAAGTAACCTCTTTTCTCTGTGGGCATAGCCCCGCTAACACCGTTCTAGACACCTACTTGGTTTATAGCATTGATCGTTAAGTGAGAAAGTTCCGGAGGAGTAGCATATACTCACAGTAGGATCGGGATCCAAATATCATCGCGTGACAAAACTGAAGGAATCCTACCAGAATCATCACACTCCAAATGGTATGCACCGCTAGCAAGAATCAGTTCTTTTGAAACTCCCGATGTGGATTTTTGCCCCATGCTCTTATGACCTTGACTTTGGCCAAAATATCATAAGTCACATGTCAAGTTCTACCCGTCATTCTCCAGGTTAATTTGAGCCCACCCGCATATACCCTTGATTTTTGCCAACATGGTAGAACGACTGCCCCAAACCAACACATCTATCTATGCTGTACATGAATACCCAATAGCTACCAATCACTATGCCTTGACTTCGGCCAACATACATAGCTTGAATACTTATTGACCATTCATGTGAAACGACGGAGGGCTACGAATGGTTTTGGCGAAACCGTGAACGTAGTGAACTTGATATAATCGAAGGAATGAGATAGCTTTCAAAAGGAGTGGCTCAAGCTCCGCATTTAAAATTTGGTTTTGAAAGGAACCGAGTGGTTTTGAATGTGTTCCAACGACTGTTACTTGGTTTATTTTTTTTCTTGCATTAATTCCAATGCGTCCCATCATTTAATCCTACCATTGCAGAAAACAATGAAAATATGACGTATGCTTATGCCATCCGCATTCACCACGGGGTCCCGTCATCACCCGTTAGGTTACTTAACTAACGACAGAGCGGGGGCTGGACTAGCGCGGTTGCAAAACATAAGCAACGCCTAAATAGATATCATATAGATATATATAAATATTCGTCACATGCAATGATAGCCATTCCAGATCACAGATGAATATATTGGATATACTATGAATCCGCATTTCGTACAAGCCTGTAACGAAGAGCGGATTACACGGTCGCGATGAATAGCCAAACCCCACCCTAGACCCCTACGGGTGCGGCAAACTACCCGCCAAGTACCCGAAGCGAAGCAACCTCCCTCAACACCGTGAGTAGGCCACTCGGCACTTCGAGATACCCGGTAGTTTATGCACCCCTCCTTAGGTCTATCCTAGGAGCAGAAACAGTAAAAAGAAATTATACAATGACGGCTACAACCCCGACCTGGTTGTGCGGCCATACAAATAATATTACATCAATTTACATATTACAAGAATTGAAAGAATAAAAAAACTGTCATCTCACAACCCCCCGGCTATTCATCCGCGACAATCCAACGAATTCATATACACAAACCATCAACTTTACAGATCACAGATATGTATAACCCCCACTAATCGACGTATAGCGATTAGCAGACGTTTAATACATATATCACATCATAGATATAACTCATTAGCCAAAGTGTAAAGAAATTCGATCAAAATACGGATTTGTGACCACCCCAAAAACTAACTTATTCTCTGGAAAATCTGGGTAGAAACAAACTATATTAAAAATCCCAAAACCTCTAACTTAGTGCACTGCACCAAACTCGGTCCACGGCCGAGTCAACTCGGCCGCGGATCGGCGGCAAGAGGCATGTTCTTGCCGCGGAACCGCGGCGCTTTGACCGGTTCAGTGGATCGTTTTAAGTGGGTGTCTTTAGAAAACCCTGAGCCGATTTTTCATGTATGATTTATTATTTTTAAAGCAGAAATAAAAATCGGCAGAAACTAGGGTTTTGAAAAAATGTTTTGCGATTTTTTCCGATCGAAGTTCTAGGTACTTTGCTAACTAGTAAGTTTGTGTTTAGCCAGGCTCTAATACCACTGTAAGTCTACGTTGCCTACCCCGGTGCTTACAGGAAGGCGGAAATGTTATGAAAAATCGGATTTTTACAACACTAGGCAACATGGACTACGCTAAAGGAGGGATCTTCGCTAAACAAAAACTAACCATAAAGCTAAAAGAGTTAGCTACTCGAAAAGGGGGTTATACCTAGGTCTTCAAGTCCTTCTCTTCTTGCTCCTTGGAGTGAAAGAACGGGTTCTCCTTGTCGCCTTCTCTTGCCGAAGAAAGATCCACCCAAGGGCCTCTACCTTTGGCTCCAACTTCAAACTAGAAGTAACTAAGGTGCTTGGTGTGCTAAACCTAGGACCTTAGAAAGAGTAGAGAGTATTTTTGAGGGTTTTATCTTAAGCTCAAATGGTTCTCAACTGATGAGAGGGGAGATCTAGAGAGAGAGGAAGAGGAGGAGAGAGAATGAGAATGATAGAATCAGAAGAATAATCCAACCTTCTCACATATATGTGAATTATGAAAAATAGATAATTAGCTAAAGATAATTGTGATGGTTAACCAAGAAATGGCCATTATCATTTCACATTAAATGCTTTTGCAAGGATCAAAGAGCATCTTTCATATGGAATGATGATGGTCAACTTGTCAACCTTCTGTGTGGGACTCTAAAGACTCGACACTACGCTGGCAATGGGTTTAACCACAGACCGCAAGCGGCACTAGCTGTACGTAACGGTCCCCAGATAGATGCCGATAAGAAGACTGATGAGGTAAACCCATCTGAATTCCTACTGAGCCTGAATGTGATAGTCTCCGTACAGTCCGGTCTGTTCGTCTAAAAACATCGCATGGCAGGCCTAGGGGGCGGTAAACGTCAGTCCCCTACTAGCTGTACAAGTCGTGCCGGAGTGTAGCCCAGAACACCTGAGATAGCACTGGAAACCTACCAGTCTATCTCGCTTGCCCTGGCCAGGGTCTTTGTTTAATGACTCTCCTATACACAGTGCGATATCAACCCCCAATATCGGGAGAGACGAGTCCTGTCTAACCGTCACAGCCTCCAAGTGCTTCGGGACTGCACCCAAAAACTACCTGTTTGCACGACTCCTTTGAGCCGTGGTAGGATAGTAATCAAAGTACAGTGGGAACACACTCGATGCGATGTGATAGTGTCAAGTCAACGGACTAAGCTGTACTCATGTCACCTGGAAACTGATAACTGACGATAGGTATAATACCAACCAACAGTTCCCGACGAGTCCTGTCCAGTATACTCGTAACCTAACGAGCACCCGCATCCTATCTCAAGTACGACGTACTGACAGTTGTGGGACAGACCGTCTCCCAAGCTGGGATAAGAAGCGCATACGCTAGTCTACTCCAGAGTATCGATGCCCTGTCTCTATTGTCCTGCGACTAGGGACCTGCATAAGGATGTGCTTATGGATTACCCAGCCCCCACGAGTGTGACTGCCAACACAACGCTGGTAATCAAGCAAAGATCCTAAGGGCTCCACTAATGTGTAAAGGCGATATGCTAAAAGAAACTCATGCACACATTAAAGCAGAAACAAACCAGGTAGCATACTACTATTTTGCGCAAGATTGTCAGTACAAGGTGAATATCCCAAGCTTCCACCAAGTAATATACATACTAGTATGATACAGTAATGGCCTCTAGGGCATATACACTAACAATATGAGATTTACTTGATATTGTACATTCAGGATATATGAGACTTACAGGATATAAGGGCTAATTTGGGTGCTGATTTGAGGAAATTTAGGATTTAGATTGTCTTGATGGACTTTGGTCCTGTCACGAGGTCAGGATTCCGTGAGAATGACATGTTTTATTCCATACTCCTTATTTATTTTAGATGCATTGCTTCATGTATTAGTAGTACCTGATAGAGTACCTTTCTTGACTGTTGAATATACATATTGTCATATTATTGCTTCATGTATTAGTTGTACCTGCTAGAGTACCTTTCGTGACTGTTGCATACATATGACCATTTATTGCTATCCGCTTGCATGTATTAGATTCGCGATGTACGTGCATACTTGCGATTACCTGCATATGTTATTTACTATTCATGAGTTGGCAACTCATCCCCGTTTTTCCACAGTGTTTTGCAGGTAGTCCCTCAGGGCAGTCGCGGCAGGCTTTTCATCTTTCTTATCATCTTTTGCAGCGGATACCGCTTCGGCTGACTGTGCGCAGTTTTGCTATAGGTGGGTTTTGCGGCCATCCGATGTTGTTTATAGTTATCTTTTTACCATGTACTCTCCATCTACCACTTTCATGTGTATGACTTAGAGACTTGATGTGAGGACAATATTGTATATTTTGGTGACTTGGATGTCTTTAAGGAGTTTTATTCATATCGTGTTTTATTTCTTTGGTACGGCGTCGTATATCTGTTGTGGTCGTTATTTTCCGCCATTGGGCGTGGATTTGCTCCCGTTTGCGATGATTTACTTATATTTATGTTGTACCCATTATTGGAGTTAGTTTTTACAAAGGAGGTGCTGGCAAAATTTTTAAGAAACTAGAATTTGTACTAGTGATTTTCAAAAGCTTTAACAATATTCTTATCACTTACTACTTTTGATAGATTAGATTGCTGGGTTTTCGGCTTACTTAAACTGCGCAACGCCTGTAGACGTTACGTAGTTTAAGGGCCGTCACGTACCGATTTTTGGATCATGACACCGGAGCTGTCTCAGATTCAGGTCCCGCTGATGGAAGATGTACTTCAAGTTCTTGTGGTCCGTGAAAATCTGACACGACTCCCCGTACAAGTACTGTCTCCAAATCTTCAGCGCAAATACCACCGCGGCCATCTCAAGATCGTGAGTCGGATAATTCTGCTCGTGATTCTTCAGCTGCTAAGAAGCATAAGCAATCACTCTATCATGCTGCATCAGAACACAACCGAGCCCCACTCGAGAAGCATCACAGTAAACAACAAAGCCACCCGATCCAGAAGGCAAAGATAGAACTGGTGCAGTTGTCAACCGAGTCTTCAACTGGTGAAAATTCTGCTCACATGCATCAGTCCAAAGAAAAGGAACCCCCTTCCGGGTCAGTCCGGTCAGCGGTGCAGTGATACTCGAGAAATCCTGCATGAAGCGGCGGTAATAACCAGCTAAGCCCAAAAAGTTGCGGACCTCTGTCACGGATACCGGTCTGGGCCAAAGTTGTACAGCCTCGATCTTTCTCGGGTCAACAAGAATACCGTCTCCCGTCACCACATGATCCAGGAAGTCAACTCTATCAAGCCAAAATGCGCACTTTGAGAATTTAGCATGCAGCTGGTGCTCTCTCAATGTCTGCAAAGCAATCCTTAAGTGCTGCTCATGCTCCTCTCGACTTCTAGAGTAGACCAGAATGTCATCAATTGACACAATAATAAACTAGTCGAGGAACGGCCTGAAAATCCAGTTCATCAGATCCATGAACGTTGCTAGTTCATTGGTGAGTCCGAACGACATCACCAGAAACAAATAATGCCCGTAGCGTGTATGAAAAGTAGTCTTCGAAATGTCATCATTCCGAACCCGCAACTGATGATAACCCGAACGCAAATCAATCTTAGAAAAATGTTTCGCACCCTGGAGCTGATCAAACAAATCGTCAATGCGAGGTAAAGGATACTTATTCCGCACTGTAACTCAGTTCAATTGATGATAATCAATACACAACCTCAAACAGTCGTCCTTCTTCTTGACGAATAGCACAGGAGCTCCCCAAGGCAAAACAATCGGACGCACAAGTCCCTTATCAAACAATTCTTGCAATTGATCTTTAAGCTCTCTAAGCTCTGCCGGAGCCATCTGGTAAGGCGGTAGAGAAATAGGCCCCGTGCCAGGAATCAGATCAATGCAAAACTCAATATCGCGCTCTGGTGGCAAACCAAGTAACTCATCGGGAAAAACGTCGGGAAACTTTCGTACGATAGGAACCCGGTCCAACGACTCTACTGTGGCTCTAGTATCATAAATGAAAGTCAAGAATCCCCAACATCCTCTCCTCAAAAGCCGACTAGCGCAAAGGTCTGAAATCAAATTGTGAGGGGCGGAACCACGGTACCCCTGCACAACCCGAACAGACTCGTCCGAAAAACTAAAACTGACTGTCTTCTCACAGCAGTCCACAGACGCATAGCAAGCAGCTAACCAGTCCATGCCAAGGAGAACGTCGAAGTCCAACATATCTAGAAGGATCAAATCGACGGAGGAATCTCTATCTCCAATACAAACGGCACACGACTGAAACACATGTCGCGCAACAAAAGAATCGCCAACAGGAGTAATCACAATAAGCGGCTGATCTAGCAAACACGGCTTTCGGCCCAGCCTCGGCACGAAGTGTGTAGAAACATACGAATGCATAGATCCCGGAAAAAACAAAACATGTGCGTCAAAAGAACATACAGAAGGAGTACCTGAAACCACAACATTGGACGCCTGCGCCTCCTGATGAGTCAAGGAAAACACTCGAGCCTGCCCTCTACCGGCGACTGGCTGACCTCCGCCTCTGCCACCCCCTCCCCTCGGAACAAAACCGTCGCGACCACGACCTCTCTGAACAAACATGGAGCAACAACAGGCATAAGGGGCAACGCCCTCTGAGGTGGAGAAGGTGGTAGGGTAACATGTGGTACAGCTGTCTCGCCCACATGTGGCTCAGTACAATCTCGAACGCGATGACACAAACTCCCACACCGGAAACATCCAGAAGAAAACTGCTGACTCTCCTGGGGATAAGAGCTAAAAAGCTGGCCTCATCCCGAGCCTCCACTACCCCCAGTATCTGAACGGAAACTGTCACGATGTCTAAACACCAGCCTCCGTAATGACACACCAGTACGAACCCTCTTCGGTTCCGGAACAACCGACGTCTCAGAAAGACGCTCCTCCACCAATAAGGCTGCGTCCACCACTTCTACATACGTCTCACAATGTTGTACGTTGATTGAGAGGAACAACTGGGTAAGCATGCCTCGAACAAACCTCTTGACCCTCATCTCCTCAGTACCTACAAATTACGGAGCATACACAGAAAGCTCGGTAAACTGCACATCGTACTCGGCCACCGTCATACCCTGAGTCTGGGGTAACGACTCAAAACTGCGCGCTCGAGCATCGCTGACGCTCTGTGGAAGAAAACGGGCAAGGAACACTGTCACAAACTCTGCCCAAGTCATATGAGAAAGACCTGCGGCTCTGCCCTTCTCTAAGGACTCACACCGCTTCTGGGCCAGACCCTCCAGACGAAAAATCGTGAACTCCACCCATCTCGCATCGGAGCATCTCAGTGAACGACATATCCTGGCCTTCCGATCGATAAACGACTGGGGATCCTCAGCTGCATCAGTGCCAGTGAAAACCGGAGGCCTCAGCCTCATAAACTCCGATAGTGATACGGTGACCTCTGTAGCTGCAGATACAATGGCCTGAACAGTAGGCACCAACACAGTCCCCGTAACAGGTGTAACAACCTCCTGTCGCTGCGCTCGACTGGCCTCAACCAACGTCCCCATCATCTGGCGCATATCCTTCATACCGGCCTCGAGCCTAGCAATACAGTCCATTGAAGATAGATCAATCTGCTCCTGCATAATAGGCATACCGCCCGGGTCAGTCGTCGTCTCGGACGAGTCAACTCTGACCTCGGCTTTCGCGGCAGCTCTCTGCGCCCTCGTAGTCTTCAACGACATTAAGGCTGGAAATGGAAACAAGATTCAATAAGGACACAGAAATCGAATCACAAGGATGTATATAATCATGGAAGGAATTTCAAGCAATAAGTCCTAAGGTCACTTAGGAGGAGTACCATGTCGTAAGTATGCCGCGGAACATACACACACTACGTCACTATGCTTAAGCTACCTACTCCATCATACCAAGGTTATGCTACAGTCCGAAGGGTAAAACCTAGTGCTCTGATACCAACTTTGTCACGATCCAAAATTTGGCACTGTTAGTTATATGTATGCCCTAGAGGCCATTACTATACATAGGATGTACATTGTAGCGGATGCTGGGATATATATAGGGAGGACTTTCTTGCTCGACATGATAGTATGCTATCTGGTTGCTCTTTACCTTAACGTGTACACTGATTGTCTCTCTGTTACATGTTGGTAAAGCCCTTAGGTTGTGTACTTGACTACCTGGACTATGATGCGGATCATACTAGTGGGGACATGGTAGTCCATAAGTACATCCTTCAAAGTCCCTAGTCGTGGGTGTATCGAGACGGGGCATCGATATACCAGAGTAGACTAGCGTATACCTTCTCGACCCATACAGATGGGCGATGGATGATCCCATATCCATTGGTGTTTGACATCAGTGATGATATACGGGTGCTTAGTAGAGACTGGGTATACTGGACGGACTCGCCGAGAACTCCCAGATGGTATTATACCTTACGTCAGATGGCTGTTCTCTGGTGACACTGGTACAGAGTAGTCTGTTGACCCGAGATCGTCATAGAGTCTTGTGTGATTCCCACTGTGCTTTGATTTCCACCTTACCACGTCCAAAAGGGCGTGCAAAACGGTGGTTTTTGGGTACAGTCCCGAATCACATGGAGGCAATGAGCGATAGGAGGGGATTCGTCTCTCCCGGTATAGGGAGTTGATGTTGCACTGTGTTCGATTGGCTATAACCGGAAATCCCTGGCCAGGGTTGCTGAGATTTACTGGTAAGTGTTACCAGTAGTTTCTCGAATTGTTTTAGACCTCATATCGACACGACTTATCGAGCTATTGGGGTCTGACGTTTACCACCCCTAGGCGAGATATGCGACATATCAGACGAACAGACCGGACTGTACGGTAAGTGTTACTGGTTGGATTCACAGGAGTATGATCGGGCTTGCTCGTCGATCTTCTGATCGCTCAATACCCGGATGGCCGTTACGTTTAGCAGACCGCTTGCGACTTGTGGGTGTTTGATATGATCATCACCTGCTGCCGGCGTATTGACGAGTCTTTAGAGTCCTACACAGAGGTTTCCTGGCTCAAGCAAAACGAAATAGGAGCGCATATGAGATATGTGCTGGACCGAGAATAATGAGTGTATGTAATACCGTATTTCATTCTCGCGATGAATGTTTCGAATGGTTGTATGCGATATAACCTAGTTATCGAATCATGGATTGATTCGATAAGTCGATACATTGGATATTAGTCGGTTATATGCGATGTGACCGGATCGTTAAATCAAGTGTTGATTTAATGATTTAATGCATAATTATATATTTGATATATTACTTTGCATTAACTAGTATTGGTTCACTTTAAATGGATTTTCTCACTTGCATTGCACAAGTTGTATATGTGATATACTTTTGTGCACTTGATTGTATCATGTTTGATGATACATGTTTACTTGGGTTTGTGTAAAGATTAAACCATGGTTATATGAATGGATAGGGTTTTGTTTTCTTATTCATTTATTTATTTATTTATTGTTTATTGGAAAATAAAATGGCATAAAGAGAAAATGGTGGCTTTCTTTGTTTGCATCTTGAAGCTTCATGAAGCTTTGACTAAGTGACCATTTTGTCTCATGCTTAACCCTAACCACTCCACTTAACCCTAGTTGATTCTCTACACTTGACCATGGTTGTATTATGATAAGTATTGATTTTCTTTTCTATTAAAAGAATAACTTATCATAATATTTCTATCTTCTTCTTCTTTTTCTTCACATGAAGAAAGCTTGCCTCATCAATGGCAAGTGAAGAAATCAAGTGAGAAATCAATTCTAAAGTGAACCCACCTCCTATTTCTTCATCCTCTACCTCTTGCCAAGTAGTATAGGGTGTTTTCTTCACAAGTTTCATGACTTGGTGAAGTGGGAGCGTGATCTTGTGATGCCTCGACGTAGATCATCTTCGGCATCGTTGTCGATGACCAAGCCCGCCCATTTCTCCGATGAAGCCGACGCTAAAGCTCGGGATTCGATTTGGACAGCAAGGAGACTTCATCATGGAGCTATGGAGGTGGAGGACCGGATCTACAATGGTTGTATTTCCGTTCACTTAGTTAAATTGTTAACTAATTGCATGTTTCGCCTAAAATTCTAGTTAACGATCCGTATTAGGGTTTCTCGGCACTTGTAAAATTTGAAATTGGCATGGTTAATGCCTTGTGAGACCTCATTGGTGTGCCTAGAAATCCTACAGTGGTATCAGAGCCTAGCTAGAGCCTTAGGCGATGCGTAGACGAAGTTTGAAACCCGAACGAACCCGTAACCCTAATTCGAGACCACTCTCTGTCCATTTTTTGAAAATGTGGATTTTTCAATATTAAAAATATGCAGAAAATTCAGCAGGGTTTTCTAAGAAAAACTGTGAAAAACGAGATCATGATTCCACTAAAGTGCGGCGGAACCGCGGCATTAGCATGGCTAATGCGGCGGTTCCGCGGCAAGTTTGTCCCTTCTCCCAGTACTTTTTGCACAGTAACTCTTACATTTTAATGCTGTATTTTCTGGGAATTTTTAATTTGACTCAAGAGTTGAGTGTTCTGGGGTTGTATTGGAAGTTCGTATATTCGATTGGATTATCAAACTTTGTCTATGTGTTTTTCCGGGTAATTATTGAATATGTTAAAAAGTTCGACCGGATATAAATACTCACTTTTTCCCCTGTCGGGAAATTTCCAAGTGTTGGATCTTTCCGTGGTTTAAAGACGTTCTAAGTAGTGCAAGTAACGCAATGGACCCTCTAGAAGACAACAAACCTTAACTCGATTATGTGACCGTCTTGAACTGCCCTTTGAACCTTCGGGTTTGGGGCAGTACGGCGTGCCACATATGAGGCGTTGGCTTGACCCTTCTACGGCTGGACCGTTGGTACTGAGGCATGAACTGAATGTTTTTAAAACTTATTTCATGTGTTGATCTGTATCGGGAAAACTTGGGTGTTTGATTGTTCGATCGGAAAGTTTAACATTTTCTATTTATCCGGAATGTGATACAATAATTGGAATTCACAAGTAGTTATGAGATAACTGAATGAATGTTATAAACATAGCAGTTTAGTCTCACTTGATCGGTTGCCATGGAATTTTGATGCGATCAAAAGTCCGTCGCAATCACGTAGCGTACGCGGATACTCGCCGGGTAAACTTAATAGACAGCCTCACTCCATAGCCCCGACCGAGTGACTGTAGGAGAACCCCGTCGCCGAAAGCATCCGTTCGGGTGCTCGCGGTAGCGGTGTTTCGCCTTGGCGCACTTCGTCGACGGTATCGGGGGTGCGGCCGCCTACTAAAGTTTGCGACGAGCATTCGATCAGCATGTCGGGAATCTTGTTGAATTACCTGACTTGATATTGAAAAGTGTTTTCGATAATGAGACTAAAATGCGGGGTTTATAATTGTTAGGCATGCGATGTCTAAGGAATTCATTTGATTAGGCATGCGATGTCTATGTAGGTTGTGGATTCCAACTGTTGTAGTTTTACACTTTCTTTTCTGCGACCGTAAGTGTAATATGTGATATCGCCGGTTTCGTTGCTATATATCAACGACAATTGGGATGCGCATATTTACTTACGTTGATGACATGTGATGTTATGCGTTGCTGGATATGTTATATTGGATCGTCGTGTTTGAATAGCCGGGGGTTTTTATGTGAGATTAGTGTTTTTCATTTTCATTCATGTAAAAACTTGTATGTAATATTCTTTTGTTGGGGCACTTCCAGGTTGCGGAAGATGTCACCGTTTGTATATTATTTACTTTTCCGCACTAGGATAGACCCAAGGAGGGAAGCACAAGTAACCGGGTTCTGGAGTCAAGTGGGAGACCAACTCGAGGAGTCGAGTCCGGGTCTCCTAACTCTAGAATTGGTAGGGTTGCTTGCCGCTCTCGTAGGGGTCTAGGGGTGTGGGTTTGGCTATTCATCACGACCGTGGAATCCGTGTTTTATACTGGCTCGTATTGAAAACACGGACATCCTAGTATATCCAATATTTCATATGATTCTTTTGCTGCGATATCTGTGATGTGATCATGTGATATGTTCTATGATGGATACTGTATATAGTATATATGATATATTATATAGACGTTACTTATGTTTTACACCCGTGCTAGCCCTGCCCCGTTCTGCCGTTAGTTACCTAACCTAATGGTGCACGAGGGGACATCGAGGCGAATGCGGATGGCATAAGTGTACGTCGTATTTATCTGTGATGTTTAGGTACTTAAATGATGGGACTTCATTAATATGATTAATGAAAGTAAAAGAAACCTAAGATGTTGTAGAATCGAATTTCAAAATAAAAAGGGTAGCTACAGTTCTTGCTATGCACAGAGGTATATATGATATATCCTGCACCTTATTCGATGAGGAAAGGACCGAGATCCCTTCACCGGGAGTGACTTCTTTAGCAATAACTGGCAGATGCTACAACTCTCGGTTTGTCTTTTGATTGCTTTTAAGAGTTTTTGCTTTGCACAGTGATATATGTGATATATCCCGCACCTCATTCGACGAGGAAAGGACCGACGATCCCTTCACCGGGAGTGACTCCTTTAGCAAAACTAGAAAAGCCTCAAAAACACTCCATTTTAAAATCATTTGATTCTGCAACGATATCAAGTTCATTATGCAATAGGTTTTCAAAAAAACCTATCGTAGCCCTCCGTCATTTCAGATAAGTCCTACTTAGTATTCGTGCTACGTTTGTTGACCTCCGTCAAGGCGTAGTGTACGGTAGCTAACTAGTATTTATCTGTTTATGCATATGATGCAGATTGAATTAGGGTAGTCGTGCGACCTTGTTGACCTCCGCCAAGGGTCATGCGGGTGGGTTTAATTCGATCAAGAAATGACGGGTTGAACTTGACTAGTTGCCTATGGTTTGTTGACCTCCGTCAAGGTCATAGGACGCTAGGGGCAAAATATTATTGGGAATTTCAAGTGTTGAAATTTGCAATGAGATTGCATACCTTCTATGAGGTAGTTGGATCCCGATACCCGCTGCGAGTAATTGTTACTCCTGGGAGAGTTTTACACATTACAATTAGCCGATCAAGTAGGTGTCTGGAAAGGTGTCAACGAGGTTACGCCTCTGGGAAAACGGGGTTTACTGTAATTAGGTTCGTGCGAAAGCACGGGGGACCTCCCTTAAAGTACCGACACTGGCTTGGCTGAAAGATTGGCGAACTTGTAGTGTGTAATTAATCCCTGCTAGTCTTTCCTTTTAGGGTTTGAAGGAAGATTTGATAAAAGCAGTGGGAGCCATCCTGATTAGATAAAATAAAAACCAATCTATTTTTGCAAGAGCGCACGCTGAGTGTTTTCTTCTCTCTCTCTCCAGGTAGCGACCATGTCACGCCTTAATCAAGATAATAATACGGATTATTGACCGAACCCGCTTGGTATACTGAGCTGGGGAACGTTAGTCCCGCTCCAACTTATAATTGTTATAAGACAGAGCAGGAAATTGGGGATTACCAGAATTCCCGTGCCGCCCAAACGAAGAGAGTGCATGCTGATGCATCATCTTCGGGTGTGTTCATTACAAAGAACTGTTTCTCAATATCCTTTACGTCCTGAGTATGTGATACCAGATCAGGATCCCAGATATGTAATCTGTTACATAGGGCTACAGAAAGGTAGAGAACTGAGAACGGGTGATAAGTTTCATGAGACAGAAAACGGGGCAAGTGTTGCAGCCAAGTCTGTTGGTCACTTTCACCCTGTATTACAAGTACATTGATTCTGAACGAATGTCATTAGATACCGAACCTGATATACAAAATCATATCACTCTCTTTATTAGTAAAGAAATGATAAAATTTTGTATTGTTGGATAATGTTTTGAATATTTCCTATATCAAAAATTGATCGGTTCAGGCACGTTATCTAAAAGCATTGATGTTCTAAATCAAACTACAGTTCTTAGTATACAGAACACACACGAGAGGAAGAGTCCAAAAATGAACGAATCTTTCTTGAGGTATTGTAGACTAGGTCATATCAATGCGAACCGACTATCTAAGTTGCACATAGATGCATATTTAAATCTGTTTGAATTTACATCTTATGAAACTTGCCAGTCATGTCACAGAGATAAGATGACCACATCTCTGTTTATTGGTAACAGAGAAAGAGTTAGTAAACTCTTGGGACGATACATGTTGATGTATGTAGGTCCCCTGTCTACACATGCCAAGATCGGTTCTTTGTACTTCATTACATTCTCTGATGATCTCTTTAGATTCAGACATATGTTCCTGTTGCAACACAAGTCCGAACCTTTTGAGATATTCACAAAATATAAGTTAGAAGTAGAGAACCAATACGGGTATAAGTATTATGTCCTTTGATGAGATCGAGGAGGAGAATACTTGAGCACGGAAATCCTGGATTACTCTAAAGGAGAATGAGATTCTCTCTCAGCATTACTCCTCGGTATACACCATAGCACGATGGTATATCGGGGCGGAGCAATAGCTCCCTATGTGATATGGTGTGCTCTATGATGAGTACTACTGTGTTTCCTATTTCCTTTTGGGAGTTATGCACTTGAGAAGCTGCATACCAATTGAATTAGGTTCCAATCAAATCAGTTGCCTACCGCTTCATATGTGATATGGAAAGGGAAAAGCCCATATCTTAAGTTGGTTAAGATTTGGGGATGTCCGGGCTATGTCTAAAAGCAAAATCCGGACAAGCTCGAGGCAAGGTTTATTATGTAGAACTGGAAAGGTTCCAGCTATACAAAACTGCAGCTGATGATTTGAAAGAACCAAACGATTCAATAGTTACCAACGAACCTCAGCCTCTGCGCCGATCTAGTAGGGTTCCTCACCTACCTGAGAGATACTACTATTTCTCTATGACAGTGGGAGCGAGGATTGCATCATGAGATGATGACCCAACTAGTTTCGAGCTGGCCATCAGGAGTGCGACTCTGTAAGAATGGCTGGATGCTTAGCGATCTGAGATGGAATCCATGTACACCAACAAAGTATGGACTTTGGTTGCTATATCTGAAGGGTAAAATCCCCATCAGGAGCAAGTATATCTTGAGAAGATTACTTGGTGTAGGTGGAAAAGTTGAGACTTTCAAAGTAAGACTTTTTAAAGGCTTTCGTCATCAACCAGGCGTGGATAATGATGAAACCTTTTCCAGTGGCTATGCTTAAGTCCATCCAGATCTTACTTGCCATGGCTACATACCAAGACTACGATATCTGGCGGTTGGGTGCCATGACTGCTTTTCTAGATGATGTTTTAGAATAGAGCGTCTATAAGTACACAGCCAGAGTGCCTCGTAGACAGTGGGAGCACCGAAAACGTGTGCAAGATGTTTTATGTGATAAAGCAGGCATCGCGGAGTTGGAACATCTGTTTTGATGGATTAGTCAAAGAGTTTGATATCATCAAAATGGTAGATGAACCTTGTATAAACAAAAAGGTAGTAGGGAGTATTGTGACGATCCTCGTAGAGCACGTGGATAACATACTCTTGATAGGGAAGGGGTTTCCTATGCTACGCTCGATCAATCTCCGCTTATCACAATGATTCTCCACATAGGATCAAACTGATACCTACTAAATCCTGGGTTTTGGATCTATGAGATAGATCTAAATGGATGTTAAGATACTCACTAGTTGTAGTGAGATGGTATCAATCGATCCTGGGGAGAATCACTGGAAGGGTTCCAGAGTGATAAGGACGACTGAAAGTCAGTCACAGGCATTGTCTTTACCCTTAGTAAAGGGACGGTATGTTGGAAGAGTTCCAAGCTAGATACCGTGGCTAACTAGACGATAAAGGCAGGATACATCGCTACTTAAGATGCTACCAAAGAGGATGTTTGGGTGTATATTGATTCATGAGATGAACTACGTTCCAACCATTGTGAGACAATGGAGTTGTGGCTTATGCCAAGGAACGCCGGTCCCATCAGTGATCCAGACATATTCTAAGGCAGTATCACCTGATCATGGAGATGTTTGATCTCCAAGGGATCAAGGTTAGGAGAGTAGACGCAGAGGACAACACGGCGGATCCACTCACAAAGGCCTTTTCCCAGAGAGAGACTATTATGGGATGGTTGAGTATGAGATACTTCAACCACTGCTATCAGATGGCCCTAGTGCAAGTAGGAGATTGTTAGTTATATGTATGCCCTAGAGGCCATTACTATACATAGGATGTACATTGTAGTGGATGCTGGGATATATATAGGGAGGACTTTCTTGCTCGACATGATAGTATGCTATCTGGTTGCTCTTTACCTTAACGTGTACACTGATTATCTCTCTGTTACATGTTGGTAAAGCCCTTAGGATGTGTACTTGACTACCTGGACTATGATGCGGATCATACTAGTGGGGACATGGTAGTCCATAAGTACATCCTTCAAAGTCCCTAGTCTTGGGTGTATCGAGACGGGGCATCGATATACCAGAGTAGACTAGCGTATACCTTCTCGACCCATACAGATGGGCGATGGATGATCCCATATCCATTGGTGTTTGACATCAGAGATGATATACGGGTGCTCAGTAGAGACTGGGTACACTGGACGGACTCGCCGAGAACTCCCAGATGGTATTATACCTTACGTCAGATGGCAGTTCTCTGGTGACACTGGTACAGAGTAGTCTGTTGACCCGAGATCGTCATAGAGTCTTGTGTGATTCCCACTGTGCTTTGATTTCCACCTTACCACGTCCAAGAGGGCCTGCAAAACGGTGGCTTTTGGGTACAGTCCCGAATCACATGGAGGCAATGAGCGATAGGAGGGGATTCGTCTCTCCCGGTATAGGGAGTTGATGTTGCGCTGTGTTCGATTGGCTATAACCGGAAATCCCTGGCCAGGGTTTCTGAGATTTACTGGTAAGTGTTACCAGTAGTTTCTCGAATTGTTATAGACCTCATATCGACACGACTTATCGAGCTATTGGGGTTTGACGTTTACCACCCCTAGGCGAGATATGCGATATATCAGACGAACAGACCGGACTGTAGGTAAGTGTTACTGGTTGGATTCACAGGAGTATGAGCGGGCTTGCTCGTCGATCTTCTGATCGCTCAATACCCAGGTGGCCGTTACATTTAGCAGACCGCTTGCGGCTTGTGGGTGTTTGATATGATCATCACCTGCTGCCGGCGTATTAACGAGTCTTTAGAGTCCTACACAGAGGCTCAAGCGAAACGAAATAGGAGCGCATATGAGATATGTGCGGGACCGAGAATAATGCGTGTATGTGATACCGTATTTCATTCTCGCGATGAATGTATCGAATGGTTGTATGCGATATAACCTAGTTATCGAATCATGGATTGATTCGATAAGTCGATACATTGGATATTAGTCGGTTATATGCGATGTGACCGGATCGTTAAATCAAGTGTTGATTTAATGATTTAATGCATAATTATATATTTGATATATTACTTTGCATTAACTAGTATTGGTTCACTTTAAATGGATTTTCTCACTTACATTGCACAAGTTGTATATGTGATATACTTTTGTGCACTTGATTGTATCATGTTTGATGATACATGTTTACTTGGGTTTGTGTAAAGATTAAACCATGGTTATATGAATGGTTAAGGTTTTGTTTTCTTATTCATTTATTTATTTACTTATTCTTTTTGGAAAATAAAATGGCATAAAGAGAAAATGGTGGCTTTCTTTGTTTGCATCTTGAAGCTTCATGAAGCTTTGACTAAGTGACCATTTTGTCTCATGCTTAACCCTAACCACTCCACTTAACCCTAGTTGATTCTCTACACTTGACCATGGTTGTATTATGATAAGTATTGATTTTCTTTTCTATTAAAAGAATAACTTATCATAATATTTCTATCTTCTTCTTCTTCTTCTTCACATGAAGAAAGCTTGCCTCATCAATGGCAAGTGAAGAAATCAAGTGAGAAATCCAATTCTAAAGTGAACCCACCTCCTATTTCTTCATCCTCTACCTCTTGCCAAGTAGTACAGGGTGTTTTCTTCACAAGTTTCATGACTTGGTGAAGTGGGAGCTTGATCTTGTGATACCTCGACGTAGATCATCTTCGGCATCGTTGTCGATGACCTAGCCCGCCCATTTCTCCGATGAAGCCGACGCTAGAGCCCGGGATTCGATTTGGACAGCAAGGAGACTTCATCATGGAGCTATGGAGGTGGAGGACCGGATCTACAAAGGTTGTATTTCCGTTCACTTAGTTAAATTGTTAACTAGTTGCATGTTTCGCCTAAAATTCTAGTTAACGATCCGTATTAGGATTTCTCGGCCCTTGTAAAATTTGAAATTGGCATGGTTGATGCCTTGTGAGACCGCATTAGTGTGCCTAGGAACCCTACAGGCACATGACCGGCACTTAGACTACGTAAAGTCAACAGGTGTAATGCAATTTAAGTAAGCCGAAAACACAGCAATCTAAACCATTACAAGAAGTAAAGGATAGAAACACTTTAAAATCTCAAGTAAGAACTTAAAGCTTTAGTTTGTTTTTCATAAAAATTTCGGCAGCAACTCTTTTGTAAAAGCCAGCCCCGAAACAGGTACAAACATAAGATATAAGTAAAGCATCACCAAACGGGAGCAAATCTCGCCTAAAGGCGGAAAAAACCACCACAATAGATATACGATGCCGTAGCGAAGAAATGAGATAATCAACATAAATAAAGGCCGTCTCACACGAGCATGACAACCAGAGTCATAAGAATATACAACATCGATCCTCACAACTCGTCTCTAAATCAATACATGAAGGTGGTAAATGGAGAGTACTTGATACAAAAGATATACAATGTACATCATCGGATAACCGCAACCCACCTATGGAAAAAGGCCTCATAGCCAACCGTAGCGGTATCCGCAAAAGTAGAGATAATAAGGCTCCCTGCCGCGACTACCCTGAGGATCAGACTTGCAAAACACTGTGGCACAACGGGGGTGAGTTGCTAACTCGTGAATAGTAAATAATATCATACTGTAATCGCAGGTATGCACTAACAGCCATAATCTATCACAAGTAATATGATAACATAAGTTTGGCAATATGAATATGCAACTATCATGATAAAGGTACACCACCCGGGTACTATATCTACATGAATCAAATGCATATCAAATAAATCCTGATTGTGGGATAAATAATAAACCTCATGCATAAATTATCAGCATGGAAAAACCTGGCGTCTATCAATGACACCCCAAACCCCAAAATCCTCAGGCACCGTCACCAGGACTGGCCCTCATATCCTGCAAATCTCATGGAACCTGAGTGCCCAACATCAGCACTCGAAAACATCATGAAATACTCGTGTCCAACATCGACACGTAAATCCACATATCATATCCGTACATCTCACAGAACATGAGTGTCCAATATCGACACTTGCAATCCACGAAACCTGAGTGTCCAACTCCGACACTCTCAATCCACATATCCATACGTCTCACGGAACCTGAGTGTCCAACTCTGACACTCGCAATCATCGAATCGTATCGTGTTTCTAACACAAGTCTCAGAACCGAGAAAATCACAAGAAATCTATATCTCGATGCGTAAATCCATGTAATATGATGTATGCAACATAGAACAACAATATGAGCATATCAAGGGAAAATCCGCTATTTAAATGCATCAAGTCATTAAATATATCACGTGGTTCTCAAATATCCAAATCCAACGCAAAATCATATAAAGTGAACATGTAGCTATAGCAAGGTATATGTGTAAGCATGTAGGTATGCATGTATGCTATATTTCATATGCGCCATCGCACAAGGATCAATGCCTCAATGTCACTAATCAAAACAATATTACATATGTATATGTGTTTTGCGTATCATGGCAATTACCGACAGTGTGTGTGTAGCATACAATTAGTGCTTGTGCAATATGAACTGTCAATAATAGTGCAGTGTCCACAGGGTACAAGTTCAGGCACAACAAGTAATAATATGCAATGATGTCCATGCACCATCTCTATATGTGCATATAAACATGCAGCTAATATCATATAATATGTAGCCCTGACGCTTTACGCCATACGGGCAATTTCCCCGTAGATGTTAAATCTACTCACCGACTAACTCGAGCTAGGTAAATCCAATCACCTGCTTCCCTTTCTTCGCAGCATTCGAAATCCCCGCCTGCGATCATATTAACACAAACATAACAAGTGCAAATCTCAGAATTCGACCAATATCACGTACAAACTACGTTTGACCGACGCCCCAACTCCAAACCAATTTTCAAGTGTCCTTCTAGTGGTTAACGTTTGTGGCGACACCCCAAAACCAACCCAGGTACAGCAGCTACACAAGATCACGAACCGTGTCGGATAACGTAACACGCATACTCAAAACACTAGATTATAGCAAAGTGATCCCAGATTTTGTATACTGACAAAACCTAAAATTCAAACACTACCAAACACCTCTAAACAACTGCAGACAGCTATCCTATAAAAACCAAGCCCTAACTCCCCCAATCGGCCGAGCTCGCCGAATTTTCCCTATTGTCGCCGGCTAAAACCGCCCAGGTGGGGTTCGTGCTTCAGGTGTAAACTTAGGGTCACTAGTACATCACAACAGCATTGCTAGATTTTACAGTATATCATAGAGACTCCAATAAGACACAAAAAATATGATATGTACACAAAACTATACCTTTAGTGTTCTAAACCACAACTACAAGGCATTACAACAATATAAACACCTAAGTAACAGTTAGAGGTCATTACCTAGCCACTTTTGCTCAAAATTCCAATCTTTCCACTCTCCAAGGCAACCTAGTGGCTAAACGTGACATGTGAAGTGTTTTCCATGGTGTTTAATGATGTTTTGCAAGGATTTGTGAAGAGGTAGTGAAGGTTTCAGTTTGAGAGTTGAGAGGACGAAGAATAATTGAGAATGAGAGAAGAATGAGAGAGTGAGAGATGATAATGTTGAGAGGTGAGTGTAGGGTGAGTCTTTGCCTTATACTTACTCTCTTCCTCTCCTCATCAATGCTCACATTAATGCCTCATGACTCACTTATCCACCTCTCTCTGTCAATCCAAAAGATGAAAATATCTCTCACACAAATATCTAAGGCAAGGTTAGTTCAAGACATGGATTAGCTTAAGGTGTCATGGTCACTTAACAAGATTAACACTAACTAACCCTCACACTAACATGCACAAGTGTGTGCAAGACATAACAAATAATAATAAATATTAATTAATTGTTATAAAAGGTGAGAAAACCGAGTTGGTAAACTTTTCCATAAAAACCCGCATTAACGCTTAATTAACACTAATCGCATTCTAAGGTGTTACACCACTGCTAGAGGCTGGCTAAAATGTGATGGCCGTTAATATATCGTCTATTCTTGAGGATTGAGGCACTGTTCAGCGTGCGGATGAATGAGCCAGTTGCTGCTGCGAATGACAAGATATCACCCCAGATGTTTGAAGCTAATGCTGCACGAGTTGTACTTAGAGATATGCTAGAAGATCTCTAGTCACCCAACGATGAATGACTAGTGCATGTGGTTCGTTGCATACCTCGATGCGAGGTCATCAGATTGATTAATTCCAGCTTGAGAAGGCTTCACGAAGGTGCGTAGAGAGTTGATAGAAAACGATCGAATGTCAGAACCCCATTTTTCCAAGTTTAAGGTATTCGGAAAAACATGCAAGTAATTCTGTGGACCCTCTAGAAGAATGAAACCTTAACTCGACATAATGACCATAGAAACGCTTTTGAACCTTAGGGTTTGTGGCAGTTCCGCGGTGCTATTAATGAGACTTGGGTTTGCCCTTCTACGGCTGGTCCATAGGTATTGTGGCATGTACTGGATATTATTAAACTGTGCTCAAGTGTTGAGCTCTTGTGGAATTATGGGACATTGATGAATCGATCGAAAAGTTCGACGTCGTCCGGATATCATGTGATGGGATACATTACTTGGGAGACTCTAGATATGAGTATAGCTGTTGTAGCGCAGTCCATACAGCTACGAAAAGACGAGTCCGAATCAGTCGACATTAGAGAAAACTGGAGTAAGAGGTTCGTACGAGATTTCGACGAAATGACGTTCCACTCCGTTGAAATCAGAGATGTGATACGCATGCAGAGGCGTTGAATATGGATATATCTTCCAGAAGGAGTCGTGATGAGTATGCAGCCGTTCCGGAACAAGAAATGGATTTAGTAAAGGATGATAACTTCCGGGTAGTTTGGTAGAAACGAGTTTGGGAGAGACCTCGACAAGATCTTTCTGGAATACAACCCGAGAAGATTTGGACCCAGGATCGGTCGTATTACGCACACCCAGTAGGCCAAAGTTCGGCATCATCGACGAGACATGTTATGAGTGACCATGATAGTTGGCCAGAGATCTTTAGAGGACGTGCCAGAGCAGAACTGTTTCCGTCATCATTTCCATATTGGGCCGTCAAGCCGAGGAGTTATGTAATGGGAAATTCACATTGAGAGACGAGAGCCTAAGGGCTCCAGGCGCCAGGCCATGAACAGGAGGCAAGTAGATATCTTGCTCTGCTAGCTTTGGATGCACCGACACCTTCTCGACTTTGAAGGAAGGACACATCGACGACAGTATTTACGATTTACGATGTGGTGATTCGAATATCACGTGTCCGTCATTTTGGATTTCGGTATTTTGGGCGATTTATTTACATGATTGTGATTTTGTGCACCACAGTTGCACTCGACTACGATTTGATGTCATTCGAGATGTTGATTTTGATTTCACGCCTATGGTATGCATGTGATTTGACTTGTGCCTTTGGTATAGTTTTCATGCACATCAGTATTTTGATTCGATTTGTGCACGCTGATGCACGTAGTTGTGAGATTATGTCACGACCCGAAAAGTACGGAACGTGACTGGCACTTAAATTACGAAACGTCTCGAGGCATATGTAATCTATGTAAGCCAAAACCCAGAAATCAAAACCAAAAGAAGCAGTAGAGTAAAGGAAAAACCAATTCAAAGGAAGTAGTTTTAATAGCATAAGCCAAACTATGCGTTTTAAAAACATCAAGTCATTTCTGAAAATTTCGGTAGAGTTTCCTTTGTAAATACTGGCCCCAAACGGGATACAACAGGAATAGTATACGAAATAAATAAAAAAAAGGCATCCCTAAGCGGGAGCTAGCTCTTCGTCAATCGACGGTCACAACCACACAAGTAATATAATATACAACGCCGAAGGGCGAGGATCTAAACTCAAAAGAAACTCAAAATCTACATGAAAACCATATTAATACAACGCGCCACTCTAAGGTCAAAAGAATAAACACCGGTATTCTATCTCTATCAAATATACAAGTCTGGTTGATGGAGTTTCTAGTTACAACTGAAATAATAAATTAACAATGGTGGTCCTGATGCAAAAGAACCCACCTACCAAAGAAATCACACGGAAGGAACAATGTGCCAGCAAAGCCGCAATGAAACCTGTAAGGCAAACCTGCAAGGAACTGTGGCACAACGGGGGTGAGTTGCCAACTCGTGAGTAGAAAATATCACCGAGCAGAAATCGCATGTATGACAGAATCCTAGGTCAATACGATCAATTAAATATAACCTCAAAATGATAAGTCTAAAGCATAAAATGGTGGCAAGGGTAAACGTCTATACATAAGTGTAATCCCAGTGCTTGTGTCAGGGCCTCAAGTAGCAATATATCATATGTATAAGGTATGAATATAATGTAATGAAATGAGTGAGACAAATGTTTTCTATTTTTAATGAGATATATTTATGTATATAAATCGAGTAACGTCAATGAAATCAACTAAGAAATCCGTGTCAAGCATCGACACAATACATAAATCAAAATATCTTAATATCTCAGGCTCCGGCTGCCCGGACTGACCTGTATCATCAAATCTCAGTATCTCAGTGTCTCAAATCTCAAATCTTAAATCCCAAATATCAATATCTCAGGCATCCGTATCATCTGCGGGATCGGCCCGCGGGCTCCGGCAGAATGGATCAGCCTGTATCCATCTCAAGACTCCGGCCGGTATCCTCTGGATAACCGACGAGTCCAAATAATATCACTCGTAGGTAGTGCTCCCCTGCCAGGGTCATCGAATACAACTCAAGCTTCTTTCCCCGGGGTACCATACCGGGCCCACCATGTACCCGAGACGGTTCATCAAACTCCTCGAATCGGGCCTCGAAATCCAACAGCAATCCTGAAAACTCATGGTGGACGACTCATACATCACGAGAAAACCGCAATTTGCATTTTAAAATGATGATACTAAGCTTTTATTAAATTCTTACGTTTTTCCCCCAAATCCAGAAATCTCATGTAAATCCGAAATCATCAAAATAATCTGATACCAATAAACAGTATATACCAGCATAAATCTCCATAATACTGCATAACCAATGAAAATATGAATGCACCTAATATTATGCAATGAATGCAATATTTAAACTAGCATATGGAAGCTATAACATATTGCGACTATCGGCTATCAAGCTATGTCAATGAAAAGGTATTTTCTAAAGTGTACGTAGCATGGCAATTACCGATGATGATGTGTGTGAGCCGGCAAGTAAGTGTATGTGGAACATATGCATCATCGGTAATGGTGCTGATGTCCTGACAACATGATCTCAATAATGGCACATGAAAAACACAATATAAGCATGCGATGCGATGCGAACTGCAATAATATGCGGGAGCTGAATATCAAATACAATGATAACGAATCTGCATATTTCTAAGTATGAGTCGTACAGTTTTGCCATTTGAAATAACACGAATCGTGGTGTTTTGAAAATAAGGGCTACGGTGTTTTTAAGAAAAGATACGTCCTTTGAAATATCTGTAGAATCTCTTGGCTTGTCTTTAAAATACTCATGATTCGTTAGTTTTGAAATAGGTATGACTCGAGTCTAATCTATCACTTACAAGTAAACTACTGATCTAAACTAAACAGGCTTATCGAAAGGTAAGAAAACCGCCTAACATCTGAGTCGATATATATATATATATATATATATATATATATATATATATATATATATAACAGTCGGTGATCCCGCCTCAAAATTATCCCATACGATCCAATATCTATAATATGACATCCTCAAGTCAAGAGTGCGGATCTATCATCAATATATAGCTCGTACGGTAAATCCGTCATACGGCCTCCCAAATCTGGGTACGGGTCAAATGTCACATCTATCAAATTATTCATCTGGTATCCTCTTTATTCAAATATCATGATCCGGGATACTGATCTACGTCTAGTACAACACTGATACCACATATGTAAGCATGCGTATGTATGAAAACACCACGTCAAAGGACCCGCTAAAACATCATGTCGTATCCCAAATACGAACCATGTCACATCACCGATCTCACGGCCTCAAGCCCAATCTCATCGACTCATCTCCAATCCCAAGTATTATCCTCATCATCCATGTATATGTATACGTATATATATATATATATACATATACATAGTCCCATACCCATGTGTGTATATATATATACATATCCCTATATACGCACAAGTAAAAATAAATGTATGCAAGTATGTGTGTGCGTGTGGGTGTAACAACTATTTTAGGGTTCGCGAATAAGAAGCTAAACTAAGTTACTTCTAACTACCCTACGCTAAACCATGAACACATAACCATATCTTGAATATCCATGTCTCACATAAAAGATATCATATATATATATATATATATATAGTGCGTGTGTATATATAGTATACTATACATCGAACTGCGGGGATGTTATACGCCATCCACCCGACTTCCCCTGTAGATATATATCTACTCACCGGCTCTTGCTTGCCGATGTCGATGTCGCCATGCCCCTCCTTGTTGCTCCGTACCCACTCGATGGTACCTACATGTATAACACAAGACAGCGTAAATGGAAATAGCGCACGAAAACTAAATCGGCACGCGTATCGTTCATAGGTCAAAACCCATAGCTTCGCATGCAAAACACGATCAGTAACCCTAGTCGTTGACGTTCAAACGCCACACGGCGAAAACACAATATCAAATACCAAATCCAAATTCATTAAAAGCCGCAAAACAAATTCAGAAACTTAGAAAACATGCTCCAGATTTTGTTCCAGGTGAAATTAGGCAATTCTGCATATGGGGTGGGTCTAATTTGACTAAAATGAAGCCATGGACCCAGCGCAGAATGATTCCAATGTACCATGGCCATAAATTGCGGCCAAAAAGAGAGAAAAAGTCGGCCAAAATGAAGAGATATGGTCTCGGGTCTTGAGAACAGCTTCATGGTTGCCTGTATGACTCACAGTCTGTTAGTTATATGTATGCCCTAGAGGCCATTACTGTACATTAGATGTATATTGTAGCGGATGCTGGGACATATATAGGTAGGACTTTCTTTCTCGACATGATAGTACGCTATCTGATTGCTCTTTATCTTAACATGTATACTTTCTGTCTCTCTGTTACATGTTGATAATGTTAGTGTATATGCCCTAGAGGCCATTACTGTATCATACTAGTTTGTATATTACTTAATGGAAGCTTGGGATATTCACAGTTGTATATACAATCTTGCTCGAAATGGTAGTATGCTACTTGGTTTGTCTCTGCTTTAATATGTGCATGTGTTTCTTTTAGCATATTGCTGGTATACATATTAGTAGAGCCCTTAGGATCTTTGCTTGATTACCAGCGTTGTGATGGCGCTCGCACTCGTGGGAGCTGGGTAATCTATAAGCACATCCTTATACAGGTCCCTGGTCGTTGGACTATCGAGACAGGGCATCGATACTCCGGAGTAGACTAGCGTATGCGCTTCTCATCCCAGTGTGGGAGACGGTCTGTCCCACAGCCGTTAGTACGTCGTACTTGGGATAGTATGCGGGTGCTCGTTAGGTTACGAGTACACTGGACAGGACTCGTCGGGAACTGTTGGTTGGTAATATACCTATCGTCAGTTATCAGTTCCCAGGTGACATGAGTACAGCTTAGTCCGCTGACTTGACACTGTCACTTTGCCTCGAGTGCGTTCCCACTGCACTTTGATTACTACCCTACCACGGCTCAAAGGAGTCGTGCAAACAGGTAGTTTTTGGGTGCAGTCCCGAAGCACTTGGAGGCAGTGACGGTTAGACAGGATTCGTCTCTCCCGGTATTGGGGGTTGACATAGCGCTGAGTCCAGGAGAGCCATTACACGAGTAGTCCCTGGCCAGGGCAAGCGAGATATACTGGTAGGTTTCCAGTGTTATTTCAGGGTGTTCTGGGCTACACTCCGACACAACTTGTACCGCTATTAGGGGACTGACGTTCACCGCCGCCCTAGGCCCGCCATGCGATGTATCAGACGAACAGACCGGACTGTACGGAGACTGTCACATACAGGCTCAGTAGGAGTGCAGATGGGGTTCACCTCGTCAGTCTTCTTATCGACATCTACCTGGGGACCGTTACGTACAGCTAGTGCCGCTTGCGGTCTGTGGTTAAACCCACTGCCAGCATAGTGTCGAGTCTTTAGAGTCCCACACAGAGAGCTATTCGCCTTTAGGAAAAATGAGTAGAGATCGCATGGTTTTGCGATAGGGTTCGTTCGCATCCGCGCACTTGTGCACGTTTGCTGTCCGGACAGTTTATACTAGCGGGCTTTGGTTTAATCCGGATCCTAGTATATGATTTGAGATTGGTTTTTCTCAGAGTATTCATGTTCGTCGGATCACGAATGCGGGTGCGTATGCACAGTTGTTTGAGATTGAGGGAGAGGACCTTGTTTAGGGTTAATGGCTATTGTCATTTTATTAACCCTATTGCTTTTGTGTGTATTATAGTTAATTGATAATTAGCTTAATAATTGTACATGGTTGTTGTTGTTGACCTTTTGACTTCATTGACTTGTTGACCTAGGTTGACACTTTGACCATCATCATTTCTTTTGGAAGATGCTCTTTGATCTTTGCAAATTGAAATGATAATGGTCATGTCATGATTTACCATGACAATTTTCAAGCTAATTATTCAATTAAAATTATTCACACATATTAGTGAGAATGGCTCACTAATAATTCATTCTCTCATATCATTTCTCTCTCTTGCTCATCTTCTCCCTCAAGCTCTCTCCCTCTCATGTGTTGAGAAACAAAAAGCTTGAGAAAAACCCTCACTTGATCTTCTCTACTCTCTTCTAGGGTTCAAGTCTTAGCATTTCTTGCACTCTAGTTACTCCTAGCTTGGAGTTGAAGCTAAAGGTCGAGGCTTTCGGGTGGATCCTTCTTTGATGGGAGAAGACAAGCAAGGTGACCTCTTTCTACCATTCCAAGGAGCAAGGAGAGAAGGACTTTGAGCTCAAGGTATAACCTTTCCATCACTTAGCTACTTTGTAGTTAGCTTTAGCAAGTTTATGTTTAGCAAAGATCCTTAAAGCTTGGTCCATGTTGCCTATAGTTGATAAAAATCTGATTTTTATTATGTTTTCCGCCTCCCCGTAAGCACCGGGGTAGGCAACGTGGACTTACTGTGGTATCAGAGCCTAACTAAACATAAACTAACTAAGTAGTTAAGTGTAACGAAGTTTCGAAACCGGAAAATCGAAAAACCAAACTCGCAAAACCCTAAGTTTCTGTTAATTTTTTTTCTGGTCAAAATAAAATTTGTTATAAACCAAAAATTATCTCAGGGTTTTGTTAAGAACACCACCAAAAACGAGATAGAGTGTCGACCAAATGGCCGCGGATCCGCGGCAATAGGAAGCTATTGTGCCGCGCATCCGCGGCCGTCTTGTCTCCTCTCTGCCTCGATTTTGGTGTAGTGTATTTCTGTGTTGGTTTTGTGATTTTTAGGATATGTTATATGTGCCCAGATTTTCCAGAACTGAAATTTACTTTTGGGGGCCTATAAATCCGTATTTTTTTTTCAGAACTTCACTACACTTTAACTATATCGGTTATATCTGTGATGCTTGTATGTATTGACCGTCGGCTAATCGCTATAAGTCGATTAGTCGGGGTTATACATCTCTGTGATCTGTGATTGTTATTGGTTTGTGGATATGAATGGATTGGATTGTCGCGGGTGAATAGACGGGGTGGATGTGAGATGAGCGTTTTTTTTCTTTCATTCATTTGTAACATGTAAATTGATGTAATAATATTATTTGTATGGCCGCACAACCGGGTCGGGGTTGTAGCCGTCATTGTATAATTCTTTTTACTATTTTTGCTCCTAGGATAGACCCATGGAGGGGGTGCACAAACTACCGGGTATCTCGAAGTGCCGAGTGGCCTACTCACGGTGGTGAGGGAGGTTGCTTCGCTTCGAGTGCTTGGCGGGTAGTTTGCCGCACCCGTAGGGGTCTTGGGTGGGGTATTGGCTATTCACCGCGACCGTGTAATCCGCTTTACGTTGCAGGCTCGAACGCATTGCGGATTCCTAGTATATCCAATGTATTCATCTGTGATTTGTAATGTCTATCATTGCTATATATTTATATATAATAACTATTTAGGCGTTGCTTATGTTTTACAGCCGCGCTAGCCCAGCCCCCGCTCTGTCGTTAGTTAAGTAACCTAACGGGTGATGACGGGGCCCCGTGGCGAATGCGAATGGCATAAGCGTACGTCATATTTTGGTTGTTTTCTGCAATGGTAGGATTAAATGATGGGACGCATTAAAAGAACTAATGCAAGAAATAAACCAAGTAAAAGTCGATTGGAACACTTTGAAAACCACTCGGTTCTTTTCAAAACTAAACTTTTAAACGCGGAGCTTGAACCACTCCTTTTAAAAGCTATCTCGTTCCATCGATTATATCAAGTTCACTACGTTCACGGTTTCGCCAAAACCATCTGTAGCCCTCCATCATTTCGGTTAAATATTCGGTAGTTTTCAAGCTATGTATTTTGACCTCACGCCAAGGCATAGTGATTGGTAGCTGCCGGATATTTATCCGTTGCATAGATAGAATGCGTTGATTTGAGACAGTCGTACTGCCGTTTTGGCCTACGTCAAGGGTAGGTACGGATGGGTTCAAATTAACCAGGATAATGATGGGAAGAACTTGACATGTGACTGTTGGAGATAGTGCCCTCAGAGTCAATTATTAGGTCACAGGTACGTGATTGTAATGATTGAGGGAGGACCTATCCCGGTAGGACAGTCTTACTCGAGATGATAGTATGCTATCTGGTTTACCTTTATCATCGTGTACTGTTTTAAGTGACATGACACGTCGCTATTACACGTTGATAGAGCCCCTAGGATTCTTGCTTGACCACCAGCAGTATGAGGGCGATCATATAAGTGGGAGCTGGAGGTCTATAAGCTTATCCTTAAAAGGTCCCTAGTCGTGGGAGTTTCGAGACTGGGCATCGATACTCCATTAGTAGACTAGTGTATACAGTCGAGACCCCGACGAGGGGCGGTGGCCGGTCTCACAAGCCACTGGTGTCAGTTGGATCACCTAAGATGTATACAGGTGCTCATTGGGTTATGAGTACACCGGACAGGACTCGCCGGGAACATGCTAGTTGGTCATATACCAGACGTCAGATGGCAGTTCCCTGGTGACATGTGTGCAGGTTAGTTCATCGACCTGGGGATCGTCATTTGTCTCGTGTGAGTTCCCACTGTACTTTGATTACTACCCTACCACGGCTCAAAGGAGTCGTGCAAACAGGTTTTAGTTGGGTACAGTCCCGAGCCACATGGAGGCAGTGAGCGTATCTTCAGGGGTTCGTCTCTCCCGGTATTGGGGGTGAGGTCGTGCTGTGTCTAGGAGAGCCATTACACAAAGTCCTTGGCCAAGGCAAGGAGATTTACTGGTAGGTATTCCAGTAGTATCTCAGGGTGTTCTGGGCTACACTCCGACACGACTTGTACCGCTTTTGGGGGTCTGACTTTTACCAACCCCCTAGGCCCGCCATGCGATGCTCATAGACGAACGGACCGGACTGCACGGATATTGTCACTGACAGGCTCAGTTGGGTGTCGGGGTGAGCTTCCTCATCGACGTCCCTTTTGGTCAATAGCTGGTGGCCCGTCACGTATTGGCATATACCTCTGACGTGCTAGTGGTTAAATCCTCAGCCATTGTATTGACGAGTCTTTAGAGTCCGCCACACTTTCAGTTACTCAAGCTTTCGGGCGAAACGCTGTAGAGGCCGTATGGAGATATGGCAAGGTCCGATCAGATACGTGCGGTATTGCACGGATCAGGATCGGACAGTTTGTACTATAGGCCGTATGGTTATATGGCAGGGTTCGATCAGATACGTGCGGTATTGCACGGATCAGGATCGAACAGATATTACTAGCCGGTTTTGGTATAAGCCGGATCCTAGTATAGTACAGTGTAGACTTTGTCTCATTGCATTTGTATTTCGGTCGAAATACAGATGCGGGTGTGTATGCACAGTATCGGGGTTTTCCTGTAATTTATTACGGGACCAGTTTTATGGAGTTGCCAGTTTGCTTTCCGTGTCGGCCAATTTCCATTGTTCCGTTCATTGGCCGAAGATTGGTGGAGGAGGGTTTATTTGCATTGTTGCAAATAGGCATTTTTGGAGGGGGTTCTTTGCATCTTGTAGCATCATGATGGTTTTCATGATGTGCACCATCTTTGACTTTTCCTTTCTCATCATGGTTGGACTTTGGGAGGTGATGATGGTGGTGTTGAGTGTGGGTTTGTTTTTGTGATGATTCTTTTTGCATGATGGATGATCATTGGTGTTGGAGTGTTGGATTTTCCTTGCTATCATTTTCTTTTGTATGATAGACTCCTCACTCTCTCTCTTGTATCATATGAGTGAGGCTCCCATTTTTGATACAATCCTCTCATTCTCTCCATTCCTATGGTGATGGCCGGCCACTCAATTTGGTGGGCTGTCCTAATATTTTGAGGTGGGATTTTGCTTCATTTGATGTTGCAAAAATCCCACAAGTTCCATCTAAAAAGCTCCAAGTTCAATCCCTCCTCCAATGGCAATTCCACAACCCCAAGTGAGACATGGTTCTTCACACATTCTACAGCAAATCTTGGGCACGTTGACTAGCCAGCATCGTGCCCGAGTTGCCTCGGCATTGAGGTGGGAGCCCGTATACATAGTAGGCGATGTGGTGCACTTCCGGCGACGAGGAGGAGACGGGACTTTTCCGCAGGAGATCCGGACGATGGCGAGAAGACCGGAGGACTTGGATCGTCGGTATATCTCTATTCCCTTTCTTGTAGTTAGCTAGGACTAGTTAATGGTAACGATCCGGGTGATAGTGCGCGGTGGTGCCGGTTTGCTAAGTCCGCAAATTTTAAGTTATTCACCGCTTCCGCATTCCGGCGTCGGATCGACGGCCGGGGCGCCGCCGTGCACTTACAGTGGTATCAGAGCCTCCCCATTAACTTAGTCTAGCTTTGTGTAATGTGTTTTTCAGTTCCGATCGATCGAAATGTCCGAAAACCCAAATACACCCACGACAGTTTCTGTTGAATTTTTCCAGTCTCCAAAAATTTTTCAGGTTGCATAAAAGTACTGTGCTAGATGAACTAAGAGCACTGTTCAAATTCGAGGCAATGATATTCCAACCAGAGCGCGGAGGCGCGGCCAAAACCCACTTCTGGCCGCGCTTCCGCCGCAGTATGGAATAATCATTGGGCCGGATTTTTTCAGTGGGCTTCTGGGGATAAATTTGGGTTTCTGGAACATTTAAATTGGGCCCATATTTTCTGTAACTGCTGCAGTTTTGTTTTGGGGCCCACTTGTTATATTTTAATCGATCGGATATTTTAAACACATTTTTCACAGTATTTACATTATATCTGCGACCGTGAATGTCACTCGATCGGTAAATCAGGTCTAACTGCTATAGCTCGGTTAGACGGATTTGCGAACGTGACTTTCACGTTGATGTTCTATGTATTTGCTGTGATGTTGCGGATCGGTCGTGGGGGATAGCCTGGATGCAATGCTAGTACAGTTTTGTTGTATTATGTACATTTGATATTGCGGGGCGAGCGTCCGACATGTGGACTGCCGTCACTGCCTGATTGTATTATTATTTTGGGGCACGACCTGGTTGCGGTCGACGTACCCGGTGTATGTATATTTTACTTTCTGTACTAGGATTGCCCCGCGGAGGGGTGCACGGATAGCCGGGTTCTGGAGGGCAGCAAGCCCGCATCTCATAGCATTGGGACGGAGGGGCTTCACTCTAGGATTGGCGGGCTATTCGCCGCACTCGTAGGGGGTACAGGTTTGACCCAGGAGGGGTGCCCAAGTTACCGGATTCCGTGAAGTGCAGGGTGGTCCATTCACGGTGCTGAAGGGGGCTGCCTCGCTTCAGGTTTTGGCGGGTGACTTGCCGCGCCCGTAGGGGTCTAGGATTTCATTGCACAGGCTATCCACACGACCAGGGGAACGTCGGGTTTCAGTAGTGGCTCTGTGAAACCCGGGGATCCCAGATATCTGTATTGTTTCTGTGATGCTGTTCATTCTCTGTGATGTTGCATTTCTTTCACGCCTTGAGCGAAATATAATATATTGGTATATATATTAGTAGATGTTGTATATGTTTTGCATCCGCGCTAGTCCAGTCCCCGCTCTGTCGTTAGTTAGCTAACCTAACGGGTAATGACGGGACCCAGTGGCGAATGCGGATGGCATATACGTACATCAGTATATTTTCGTTCTTTTTTGGTGTGATCAATTGATGGGACTGCATTGATTCGGATCAATGCAAAGTTAAAAACAAACCTAATCTGATGTTGTTGGAACACTTTTTCAAAAAGCTGTTATTGCAAGGACGTTTACTTTTGTTTTGCATCGTGGTATTCAGTTAGAATATCCTGCTCCTCAGTCGACGAGGCAAGGGCCGAGATCCCTTCACCGGGAGTGACCCCTTGGACAAAAAGTTTGCGTCAGGGCATTAACTTCACTATAGCCGATTACTTTTACTTTGCATCGTGGTATTCAGTTGGAATATCCTGCACCTCATTCTACGGGGAAAGAGCCGAGATCCCTTCACCGGGAGTGACCTCTTTAGTAAAGGTTTTCGTCACTATATTTTCTAAAAAGCTATCCGTTCCTTCAACGATATCAAGTTCACTACGTTAAAGGTTTTCGCCAGAAACCATTCGTAGCCCTCCGTCGTTTCATATGGGTAGTCAATAGTATTCAAGCTGTGTTTGTTGGCCTTAGTCAAGGCACAGTGTTTGGTAGCTATTGGGTATTCATATGCTGCATAGATAGATGCGTTGGTTTGGGACAGTCGTATAGCCTTGTTGGCCTTAGTCAAGGGCTTGTACGGGTGGATTCAAATTAACCTGGACAATGACGGGTAGAACTTGACATGTGACTTATGATTTGTTGGCCTTAGTCAAGGTCATAAGAGCATGGGGCAGAAATCACATCGGGAGTTTCAAAAGTACTGAAACTTGCCAGATATGCGCATACCTTCTGGAGTGTGATACCGTGAGCGGATTCCGTCACGTTATCATGCGATGAGAGTTGGATCCCGATTCCCACTGATGAGTTGGTTTCCTCCTCGGGTGACCCCGACTAATTCTTCTTTCTGGTTTGGAGGAGAATTTGAGGTACAGTGGGAGGATTCCTGATTAGATAAATTGGTAACCATTCTGATCTAGGTTAGAGTGCACGCTGAGTGTTTCTTTTCTCTCTCTCTTTGGCAGCGACCATTGACCCGACCCTAAGACTTTGACTCAGTGACCAAGTTGACCGAACCTTCTTAAACACTGGCTTTTGGATTGTCAGAATTGCAGACCTCATTGCCACTCCTACTTTTACCCTTTTCTCCAGGACACCCCGTATTACTACGAACGACAAAACCATCGTATGGTTAGATACGAACTCGAAAGAATTTATTCGAGGATGGTTTCAGGTTCTGGAGAAAACGGATAGGATTATTCAGTTGTCTTTTCCTTTTACCCTCTCTCAGGTTACGAGTACTCCTTGGTTTAGGGGTAGTACACCTATTACGCAAATTGGATTGTCTTCTTCCAAACCTTAGGCTGGTGCCGACCGGTAGGGAATGAAGAAAACCAATTAGCCTAACGATGGTGTACAGAAGGTATTAAGTTCAGACAAAGCAAGGGATTAGTAAGAGGGCAAAGTAAATTGCAACAGATATTCACGACCAAACCAAATATTTCGTTACCACTCCCACATCACCTTTGTATTTCTCCAGGACACTCCGTATCACTACGAAGATCCACAGTTTATTTGGATACTCCATCGTATGGTTATATACGAACTCGAAAGGAACTTGTTCCAGTTCGGGGATGGATTCTGGTCCAGGAGAAATAGGAATAAGGTTTATTCAGGTGTCTTTTATCTTCACCTTCTCTCGCATTGCGAGTGCTCCTAGGATTAGGACAGTACACCCATTATGCTTATTGGATTGTCTTCTTCCAAACCATAGGCTGGTGCCGAACGGTAGGGAAGGAAGAAAACCATTTGGCCTAAAGGGGTGTGCAGAACGTAAAGACTAAAGACATATGAAGGGATTTGGAGAGGTGGCAAAGAACTATACGGTTACAGTCGTGAATCTGGAAGAGGCATTACTAGGAATACCAGAATACCCCATCGGAACATTTCAATGTTTCAGTTTCACTGTGTAATGTTAAAGGAAAACTGATTTCCCGATTAGATACTTATTCCAGGGTATGTATTTACCAAGTATGATTCTCACATCTGTATGGTTTTACAGATGATGAGTGGGAGTAAGTTATTGGGAATTGGGTGATCATCCTCATTATATCGGGATTCGTTGTAATCGGTGATATTTGAGGAAATCACCTGGGTTGTTTGCCGGTCGGCAAATATTTGGTTTTGAATATCCGCTTTCATGCACCAATTTCAAATTGATATATCTGTACGTCTATTTTCATAGAGTGAGATATACCTTTCTGAAATTATGTCGATGACATTTACCTATATCAGTGGATGGTTAGGTAAGGAGCATTAAACAGCGGTGTAATTCTTCTTAACCATAAGTACAGTTTTCAACCTACGACACACAGTGAATAAGTTATCAGACTCAAGGGACTTATACAAAGGATTGTATGTTGTCCAGGGTCCATTAGCACAGAGGGGTTGGTCCTCGTACTATATTCGGTTTACTTATAACTTCTCTAGTTCTTAGACATGTGTTTCGTAGAAACACAGGGTCTATGTTTTGAGGAGTTATAGGTATTTGAATAGAGTAGAGAACCAGGTGTAGCAAGTATCGGGATTCTTCAAAGTGATCGAAGATGTAGATACTTGTGTATGGTATTCAGTTAATAGTAATGATAAAGAGATCTTTCTTCTCTTTCAGGTTACTCATAATTGGAAGTATTCCTAAGTTGAGTAACGCTGATCGGCCTCCTTCCATTTAGTTGACATGCGCTGGGGACAGCTGCATGATTTGAATCTGGTTCAATTAAATCAGTGCCTCTGTTTCTATACTGGATATAGAACAGTTCATATCTTAACGATGTTAAGGTACGGGGAGTTGTCCGGTTTATGATTAAAACCAGACACTGGACAACTCAAGGCACGTTTCTGTAATGGCTGTTTGTGGGTTGACCCAGGCTATGACGAGGGTTGATTTTCTACCATCTGGATGAACAATGGTGATATTGTTCTAGACTCGCCACAGTTTTATTAAAAATGGATTTTTTCAGAAAACAGTAGTGGGAGTATGGTAGAACTGGAAGTGATTCCAGAACCACAAACGATTACTGAAGATTTGATAAGGAACCTTAAGATTCAATCTGAATTGACATTCCATTGGCCACTCCGCAGATAAGGTGGGTAACTTCAGGCACCCGAGAGGTACTACGGTAGCCTCAAGGACGGTGACAGGGAAGTTCTTGTTTACCCACAATTACCATTGCTGTTGTCCCAGGCTGCGAGACCCGGCGGGAGGATGAGTATAGCGTCATTCTAAACTAGTTTTAGAAGTGCACGTCTATATGACTCTGCCAGAGGGTTGTCGTAGTCAGTGGGAGCAGCGGAAGCATTGGTGGACAGGTAGCTTATGTCTATTTACAGACTGAAGCACCAGTAGCGGAGATAGATCATCTATTTCTGACGTGACAGTCATGGGTTTGACTTCATCAGAATAGGGGATGGATCTGTTGAGAAGGTAGTAGGGTGTGATATCCTGGTATTTGGATGACATACACAGAGTAGGAAAGGAAACTCCTACACTACGATCGGTTATAGTTTGGTCGTCACACAGTTGTTTCTCCACAAAGGAAATGGATTTTATATCAGACATACTGGTTACTAGATCTATGGTCTTAGATCTAGATTTGGGTGGTTTCCCAATCAGGGTACTTGACAGCGTTCTAAGAGTATTTAGGATGGACGACTCCTGGCACGGTAGTGTACCTGCAGGTAATGGAGTCACCCTCTCCAAAGGTGTCTTACAGACTAAAGTGGAGAGGGATGTGCATGATTGGCAGATCACTTGCTCAGGCAATTGAGTCAATCATGAGATGTCAAGTACCACACCAGATGTTGTTCTTGCACCAGATGCAATAAGCTGACATTGATCCAATCCTGGAGAAACAGTCGGAAGCAGTTTTAGAACATAAGCAAATGTTCTAGGGATATGATAACGACAGCCTCATTCAGGAGACAGTTATCATTCCACGCTTCCAAGGTGACATGGACGACAAGGAGGTTGTCAGAGTTATAGTTTTTCCTTCTGATGAGGGGCAGTATTTTGGACAGGTGGTCCAAGCCAATACTGAGGGAGGCATGGCGCGCAGGATACTGATTAAGTTCAGTTGTCGATACAGTCTAAGAAGTTTGGATTTGGAGTTCATTTATGAGCTAGATCCCATCAGACATCCAGACACGTTCTAAGACATGTATTGCTCATTTCGGGAGATGGCTTTCTCCGCGAACTTGAGATATAGAGAGACATAGAAAGAAACAACTAAGCGGATCCACTCACTGAGGCTATTCCTCGAACGCAATAGTTCCGCAAACGAGCTTTGTGAGACTGACTAGTAGAGGAGTTGGATGTTCGGTATCACACGGGCTGTGAGTATGCGACATCGCAATAATTAGCCTTGAGTGCAAGTGGGAGATTGTTGGAGATAGTGCCCTCAGAGTCAATTATTAGGTCACAGGTACGTGATTGTAATGATTGAGGGAGGACCTATCCCGGTAGGACAGTCTTACTCGAGATGATAGTATGCTATCTGGTTTACCTTTATCATCGTGTACTGTTTTAAGTGACATGACACGTCGCTATTACACGTTGATAGAGCCCCTAGGATTCTTGCTTGACCACCAGCAGTATGAGGGCGATCATATAAGTGGGAGCTGGAGGTCTATAAGCTTATCCTTAAAAGGTCCCTAGTCGTGGGAGTTTCGAGACTGGGCATCGATACTCCATTAGTAGACTAGTGTATACAGTCGAGACCCCGACGAGGGGCGGTGGCCGGTCTCACAAGCCACTGGTGTCAGTTGGATCACCTAAGATGTATACAGGTGCTCATTGGGTTATGAGTACACCGGACAGGACTCGCCGGGAACATGCTAGTTGGTCATATACCAGACGTCAGATGGCAGTTCCCTGGTGACATGTGTGCAGGTTAGTTCATCGACCTGGGGATCGTCATTTGTCTCGTGTGAGTTCCCACTGTACTTTGATTACTACCCTACCACGGCTCAAAGGAGTCGTGCAAACAGGTTTTAGTTGGGTACAGTCCCGAGCCACATGGAGGCAGTGAGCGTATCTTCAGGGGTTCGTCTCTCCCGGTATTGGGGGTGAGGTCGTGCTGTGTCTAGGAGAGCCATTACACAACGTCCTTGGCCAAGGCAAGGAGATTTACTGGTAGGTATTCCAGTAGTATCTCAGGGTGTTCTGGGCTACACTCCGACACGACTTGTACCGCTTTTGGGGGTCTGACTTTTACCAACCCCCTAGGCCCGCCATGCGATGCTCATAGACGAACGGACCGGACTGCACGGATATTGTCACTGACAGGCTCAGTTGGGTGTCGGGGTGAGCTTCCTCATCGACGTCCCTTTTGGTCAATAGCTGGTGGCCCGTCACGTATTGGCATATACCTCTGACGTGCTAGTGGTTAAATCCTCAGCCATTGTATTGACGAGTCTTTAGAGTCCGCCACACTTTCAGTTACTCAAGCTTTCGGGCGAAACGCTGTAGAGGCCGTATGGAGATATGGCAAGGTCCGATCAGATACGTGCGGTATTGCACGGATCAGGATCGGACAGTTTGTATTATAGGCCGTATGGTTATATGGCAGGGTTCGATCAGATACGTGCGGTATTGCACGGATCAGGATCGAACAGATATTACTAGCCGGTTTTGGTATAAGCCGGATCCTAGTATAGTACAGTGTAGACTTTGTCTCATTGCATTTGTATTTCGGTCGAAATACAGATGCGGGTGTGTATGCACAGTATCGGGGTTTTCCTGTAATTTATTACGGGACCAGTTTTATGGAGTTGCCAGTTTGTTTTCCGTGTCGGCCAATTTCCATTGTTCCGTTCATTGGCCGAAGATTGGTGGAGGAGGGTTTATTTGCATTGTTGCAAATAGGCATTTTTGGAGGGGGTTCTTTGCATCTTGTAGCATCATGATGGTTTTCATGATGTGCACCATCTTTGACTTTTCCTTTCTCATCATGGTTGGACTTTGGGAGGTGATGATGGTGGTGTTGAGTGTGGGTTTGTTTTTGTGATGATTCTTTTTGCATGATGGATGATCATTGGTGTTGGAGTGTTGGATTTTCCTTGCTATCATTTTCTTTTGTATGATAGACTCCTCACTCTCTCTCTTGTATCATATGAGTGAGGCTCCCATTTTTGATACAATCCTCTCATTCTCTCCATTCCTATGGTGATGGCCGGCCACTCAATTTGGTGGGCTGTCCTAATATTTTGAGGTGGGATTTTGCTTCATTTGATGTTGCAAAAATCCCACAAGTTCCATCTAAAAAGCTCCAAGTTCAATCCCTCCTCCAATGGCAATTCCACAACCCCAAGTGAGACATGGTTCTTCACACATTCTACAGCAAATCTTGGGCACGTTGACTAGCCAGCATCGTGCCCGAGTTGCCTCGGCATTGAGGTGGGAGCCCGTATACATAGTAGGCGATGTGGTGCACTTCCGGCGACGAGGAGGAGACGGGACTTTTCCGCAGGAGATCCGGACGATGGCGAGAAGACCGGAGGACTTGGATCGTCGGTATATCTCTATTCCCTTTCTTGTAGTTAGCTAGGACTAGTTAATGGTAACGATCCGGGTGATAGTGCGCGGTGGTGCCGGTTTGCTAAGTCCGCAAATTTTAAGTTATTCACCGCTTCCGCATTCCGGCGTCGGATCGACGGCCGGGGCGCCGCCGTGCACTTACAGTGACTTATGACATTTTGACCTCACACCAAGGTCATAAGAGCATGGGGCAAAAAACCACATCGGGAGTTTCATAAGTACTGAAACTTGCTAGCGTTGCATACCATTTGGAGTGTGATAATTCTCGTAGGATTCCTTCGGTTTTATCACGCGATGATATTTGGATCCCGATCCTACTGTGAGTATATGCTACTCCTCGGGAAAACTCTCACTTAACGATCAATGCTATAAACTTAGTAGGTGTCTAGAAAGATGTTAGCGGGGCTACGCCCACAGGGAAAAGAGGTTACTTAATTAAGGAACTTCGCGAAAGCGTTGGAAAACCTCCCTCGAAGTACCGACACTGGCCTGGCTGAACGGTTAAGCAAGTATTGTACGGTGAGAATGATCCCGACTAATCCTTTCTTTACGGTTTGAGAAGGGATTCGAGAGACAGTGGGAGCCATCCAGTTTAGACAAACTAAAAACCACTCTAAACTTGCAAGAGCATCATGCTAAAGTGTTTCTTTTCTCTCTCCTAATTGCAGCAACCATTCAAGATGACCGGACTTAAGTTATTACTAGATAAAAATAAACTGACAGGGCCAAACTACAAAGATTGGCTCTGGAATGTCAAGATGGCTATCACTTATGACAAGTTGGGGTATGTACTTACCACCAAAGCTCCCCCTGTCCCAGGTCCCACCTCCAGCGTCGCGGATGTAGAAATCCGTAAGACATGGGAGATAGATTGCGCGAGGGCCAGATGCCTCGTACTAGCCTCGATGGACAACGAACATCAGAGGAGGCACGAGAATATGGACCTAGAGTCCATATTTCTCCATACAAAAGAACTGTATGGAGAGCAGTCTCGTATCGCAAGATACGAAGTGTCGAAGAAGCTTTTTTCGGCAAGATTGGCCGTCGGATCATCGGTAGCGGAACACGTGCTTAAGATGATTGGCTACATTGAGGAGCTCGCAGACCTTGGGACCACGTTGGAGAATGAACTCTATACTGATTTGATTCTCCAGTCCCTTCCTTCCACTTACGCCCAGTTCATTCTTAACTTCAACATGCAAGGAAAGGAGGTTGAACTTTCCGAACTTCTGAACATGTTGAGGATTGCTGAGGGCACCCTACAGAAGGGTAGGGAGACATCCACTTTGTTTGTAGGAGTATCTTCCTCTTCTAGGTCCAGGGCGAAAGCCAAGGGCAAGAAGAAGAAAGCCCCCGCCAAACCAAGAGGCGGTGTCAGTAAAGTGGATACGAAGGGAAAAGGAAAAGCAACAAAGGTAGCTGGAAAGCTGGTGGGGAAGGAAGAATGCTTCTACTGTCACAAAAGTGGTCACTGGAAACAGGATTGCAAGGCTTGGAAAGCCAGAACACAGGATTTGAAGCGAGTTGCAGCTTCAGCTTCAGGTGTGTATGTTATTGAAAACTGTCTATCAATAAACACTACTTCCTGGGTATTGGATACCGGATCAGGATCTCATATCTGTAATTCTTTACAGGCGTTGAGAAAGCGTAGAGTTTTGAAGGCAGGTGACATGACCCTCAGAGTTGCGAACGGTGCAAGCATGGATGCTGAGGCCGTGGGGGACTATCACCTGGGATTATCAGATGGACACTTTTTGGTTTTGCGTAGTTGTTATTATGTACCAAATGCAACCTGTAATATCATTTCTGTATCTTTATTATCTAAAGAAGGTTATGAATTTGCATTTGTAAGTAATGTAGTAAACATTCACCTTAATCAAATTTTGATTGGGTCAGGTACATTGAACAACGGTATATACGTTTTAAACCAACCACAGGTTTTCAATATCCAGAATACACACAAAAGAAAGTCTCCAGAAATTAATAAAACTTTCTTATGGCATTGTAGACTGGGTCACATCAATGAGAGAAGATTGACTAAGTTACATACTGAAGGATATTTAGATCCGTTCGAATATCAATCGTATGCAACTTGTCGATCCTGTCTCAAAGGAAAGATGACAAAGGCTCCGTTTTCTGGACACGGAGAAAGAGCGAGCGAGCTCTTGGGACTCATACACAGCGACGTGTGCGGTCCAATGTCTACACATGCGCGAAGCGGTTTTTCTTACTTTATTACTTTCACGGATGATTTCTCAATATTCGGACATGTCTTCTTAATGAAGCATAAATCCGAAGCTTTTGATAAGTTCCAGGAATATAAGAATGAAGTAGAAAAACAAACAGGCAAAAGTATCAAGATCCTAAGATCGGATCGAGGAGGAGAATACTTAAGTGCCGAATTCCTGAATTACTTAAAAGAGAATGGAATTCTCTCTCAGCTTACTCCTCCATACACTCCGCAACATAACGGTGTATCGGAGAGACGGAACCGAACCCTATTGGATATGGTACGGTCCATGATGAGTAACGCTGAGTTACCGCGATCGTTCTGGGGATATGCGCTAGAAACAGCTGCATATCTTTTGAACCGTGTTCCCACTAAGACTGTGCCTACCACACCATATGAGTTATGGAGTGGGAAGAAACCCTATCTTCAATTCTTGAAGATTTGGGGATGTCCAGCTTATGTCAAAAAGCAGCATACGGACAAGCTCGAGGCACGCTCAGTACTGTGCAAGTTTGTGGGATACCCAAAGAACTCCAGGGGGTATCTTTTCTATTATGCAGAGGAACAAAAAGTCCTTGTTTCTCGTAATGCCCATTTTCTGGAACATCAGTTTTTAGAAAAAGAAATAAGTGGGAGCGCAATAGAACTGGAAGAAATTCCAGAACCACAAACTATTACTGAAAGCTTAGTGGAACCAGAAGGTTCAAAAGAACAGGACATTCCTACGCCACTCCGCAGGAGTAGTAGGCAGTCTCATCCGCCCGAGAGGTACTACGGTTTTCTCATTGACGGGGATAGAGAGGACTGCATCATAGATTGTGATGAGCCTACTAGCTTCCAGCAAGCCATTCAGAGCGTCGACTCGGTAAAATGGCTGGATGCAATGCGGACCGAGATGGAGTCCATGTACACCAACAAAGTATGGACGTTGGACATTGCTCCAGACGGGGTAAAACCCGTAGGATGCAAGTGGATCTTCAAAAGGAAGATTGGTGTAGATGGACAGGTTGAGACCTATAAAGCTAGACTGGTAGCAAAGGGTTTTCGTCAGCGACCTGGTTTGGACTATGACGAAACCTTTTCTCCAGTAGCTATGCTGAAATCCATTCGGATCCTTCTTGCCATCGCTGCTTTCCACGATTATGAGATTTGGCAGATGGACGTAAAGACAGCTTTTCTAAATGGTCATTTAGAGGAGTGTGTCTATATGGACCAGCCAGAGGGTTTCATTCAGGGTGGGAGCAGCGGAAAGGTGTGCAAGTTGCTCAAGTCCATTTATGGACTCAAGCAGGCATCGCGGAGTTGGAACATCTGTTTTGATGAGACGGTCAAAGAATTTGGCTTTATCAAAAATCCAGATGAACCATGCATCTATTGTAGATTTGTAGCGAGAACTGTAGTATTCCTCGTTTTATACGTGGATGACATTCTCTTAATAGGAAATGACATTCCTATGCTACAATCTGTCAAGGGGTTCTTGTCACACAGGTTCTCCATGAAAGACCTGAGGTGATGCCTCATACGTTCTGGGTATCCGGATCTACCGTGACAGATCCAAGAGGATATTAGGACTCTCGCAGTCCAGGTACATCGACACCATACTGAAGAGATTCAGTATGGAAGATTCCAAGCGCGGTAATCTACCGGCTTGTCACGGGATCACCCTCTCCAAAGAGATGTCTCCCAAGACTGATTTGGAGAGGGATCGCATGTCTATTATACCCTACGCTTCTGCGGTAGGCTCTATAATGTATGCGATGTTGTGTACCAGACCGGATGTGGCTTATGCACTGAGTGTGGTAAGCAGGTATCAGTCAAACCCTGGGGAGAAACATTGGATAGCAGTAAAGAACATTCTCAAGTACCTGAGAAGGACTAAGGAGATGTTCTTCGTGTATGGCGGAAAAGACCTGCAGATTGAGGCCTTTGCTGACTCCAGCTTCCAGAGTGACAAGGATGATTCCAAGTCCATGTCGGGGTTTGTCTTTACCCTCAATGGAGGGGCGGTGTGTTGGAAGAGCTCCAAACAGGAAACCGTTGCTGACTCGACTATGGAAGCGGAATACATCGCTGCATCTGATGCCGCAAAAGAAGCTGTCTGGATGAGGAAGTTCTTGAAAGAACTTCAGGTGGTTCCGTCCATTGTTGACCCAATACCTCTGTATTGCGACAACAACGGGGCTATAGCTTTAGCGAAGGAACCCAGGTCCCATCAGAAATCCAGACACATCTTAAGGCGGTATCACCGGATCAGGGAGATCGTGGATCGCTAGGAGATCGAGGTCCGGAGAGTTGCATCAGAGGATAACACAGCAGATCCATTCACCAAGGCCTTGCCCCAGACTCAGTTCGAGCGGCTGATCGAGATGATAGGTCTTCGATACGCCAGTACATGGCCTTAGTGCAAGTGGGAGATTGTTAGTGTATATGCCCTAGAGGCCATTACAGTATCATACTAGTTTGTATATTACTTAATGGAAGCTTGGGATATTCACAGTTGTATATACAATCTTGCTCGAAATGGTAGTACGCTACTAGGTTTGTCTCTGCTTTAATATGTGCATGTGTTTCTTTTAGCATATTGCTGGTATACATATTAGTAGAGCCCTTAGGATCTTTGCTTGATTACCAGCGTTGTGATGGCGCTCGCACTCGTGGGAGCTGGGTAATCTATAAGCACATCCTTATACAGGTCCCTGGTCGTTGGACTATCGAGACAGGGCATCGATACTCCGGAGTAGTAGCGTATGCGCTTCTCATCCCAGTGTGGGAGACGGTCTGTCCCACAGCCGTTAGTACGTCGTACTTGGGATAGTATGCGGGTGCTCGTTAGGTTACGAGTACACTGGACAGGACTCGTCGGGAACTGTTGGTTGGTAATATACCTATCGTCAGTTATCAGTTCCCAGGTGACATGAGTACAGCTTAGTCCGCTGACTTGACACTGTCACTTCGCCTCGAGTGTGTTCCCACTGCACTTTGATTACTACCCTACCACGGCTCAAAGGAGTCGTGCAAACAGGTAGTTTTTGGGTGCAGTCCCGAAGCACTTGGAGGCAGTGACGGTTAGACAGGATTCGTCTCTCCCGGTATTGGGGGTTGACATCGCGCTGTGTCCATGAGAGCCATTACACGAGTAGTCCCTGGCCAGGGCAAGCGAGATATACTGGTAGGTTTCCAGTGTTATCTCAGGGTGTTCTGGGCTACACTCCGACATGACTTGTACCGCTATTAGGGGACTGACGTTCACCGCCCCCCTAGGCCCGCCATGCGATGTATCAGACGAACAGACCGGACTGTACGGAGACTGTCACATACAGGCTCAGTTGGAGTGCAGATGGGGTTCACCTCGTCAGTCTTCTTATCGACATCTACCTGGGGACCGTTACGTACAGCTAGTGCCGCTTGCGGTCTGTGGTTAAACCCACTGCCAGCGTAGTGTCGAGTCTTTAGAGTCCCACACAGAGTGCTATTCTCCTTTAGGCAAAATGAGTAGAGGTCGCATGGTTTTGCGACAGGGTTCGTTCGCATCCGCGCACTTGTGCACGTTTGCTGTCCGGACAGTTTATACTAGCGGGCTTTGGTTTAAGCCGGATCCTAGTATATGATTTGAGATTGGTTTTTCTCAGAGTATTCGTGTTCTTCGGATCACGAATGCGGGTGCGTATGCACAGTTGTTTGAGATTGAGGGAGAGGACCTTGTTTAGGGTTAATGGCTATTGTCATTTTATTAACCCTATTGCTTTTGTGTGTATTATAGTTAATTGATAATTAGCTTAATAATTGTACATGGTTGTTGTTGTTGACCTTTTGACTTCATTGACTTGTTGACCTAGGTTGACACTTTGACCATCATCATTTCTTTTGGAAGATGCTCTTTGATCTTTGCAAATTGAAATGATAATGGTCATGTCATGATTTACCATGACAATTTTCAAGCTAATTATTCAATTAAAATTATTCACACATATTAGTGAGAATGGCTCACTAATAATTCATTCTCTCATATCATTTCTCTCTCTTGCTCATCCTCTACCTCAAGCTCTCTCCCTCTCATGTGTCGAGAAACAAAAAGCTTGAGAAAAACCCTCACTTGATCTTTTCTACTCTCTTCTAGGGTTCAAGTCTTAGCATTTCTTGCACTCTAGTTACTCCTAGCTTGGAGTTGAAGCTAAAAGTCGAGGCTTTCGGGTGGATCCTTCTTTGACGGGAGAAGACAAGCAAGGTGACCTCTTTCTACCATTCCAAGGAGCAAGGAGAGAAGGACTTTGAGCTCAAGGTATAACCTTTCCATCACTTAGCTACTTTGTAGTTAGCTTTAGCAAGTTTATGTTTAGCAAAGATCCTTAAAGCTTGGTCCATGTTGCCTATAGTTGATAAAAATCCGATTTTTATTATGTTTTCCTCCTCCCCGTAAGCACCGGGGTGGGCAACGTGGACTTATAGATAAAGCCCTTAGGATGTGTGCTGGACTTCCAGGACTATGATGCAGATCATACTAGTTGGGCCTGGGTAGTCCATGAGTACATCCATCAATGTTCCTAGTCGTGGGAATATCGAGACGGGGCATCGATATTCCAGAGTAGACTAACGCATATCTTCTCGACCCATGTGATGGGCGATGGATGATCCCATATCCATTGGTGTTTGACATCAGAGATGGTATGAGGGTGCTCAGTGGGGACTGGGTACACTAAACGGACTCGCCAAGAACTCCCAGATGGTATTATACCTCACGTCAGATGGTGTCACGCCCCGAAAGTACGGAACATGACCGGCACTTAAACTACGAACGTCTCGAGGCGTACGTAATCTAAGTAAACTGAAAACCCAGAAATCTAAACCAAGAAAATAGTAGAGTGCAGGAAAAACAACTTAAAGCAAGTAATTTCAATAGCATAAGCCGAATTATGCGGTTTTTAAAACATCAAAAATTTACTGAAAATTTCGGCAGAGTCTCCTTTGTAAATACTGGCCCCCAAACGGGATACAACATGAATAGTATACGAAATCCACAAAAAAGGCATCCCCAAGCGGGAGCTAGCTATTCGTCAAACGACGGTCACAACCACACAAGCAATAAAATATACAACGCCGACGGCGAGGATCAAAACTCAAAAGGAAACTCAAAACCACCAGAAATATAATGAGCGACTCTAAGGTCGAAAGAATAAACAACACTGGTCTCTATCTCAAAATACATGTTTGGTTGATGGAACTTCTAGATACAACAGAATAATGATATACATAGTATATAATGGGGGTATGATACAAGTAAACCCACCTACTAGCAAATCACCCGAATGAAACTGAGCCCGCAAGCCGTAATGAAACCTGTACGGCAAATCTGCAAGAAACTGGGGCACAACGGGGGTGAGTTGCCAACTCATGAATAGAAAAACATCTACGCACAGAAATCGCATAAATAACGCAATCCTAGGTCAATGATCATAATATATCCTCAAAATAAGTATATAACATGCAGCCTATAACAAGGCTAGGGTAAATATCTAACCCGAGTGTAAACTCATGTGCCCGTGTCAGTGCCTCAAGTAGCAATATATCCTAAGAATGAGGTATGAATGCATGAAACAGAATACATGTAAATGAAGAAACTGTTTTCATAATTTGGTGAGATTTCCTTCGTATTTTTAAACTGAGGTATCATAAATGAAATCAGCATCAATAGTGTCTAGCATCGACACAAAACATAAATCTCACTGTCTCGAAATATCAATGTCTCAATCTCAATATCTAGGGCACCGTCAATCCGGACCGGCCCCTACCATAAATCTCAAGACCACGACGGTATCCTCCGGATATCCGACGCGTCGGGTAAAATCACCGGTAGATAGTACTCCCCTGCCAGGCTCAACGTCATCACCACATTCCTCTTGCCCCGGGGTACCGCACCGGGTCCACCATGTACCCGAAACGGTTCATCCGTCTCCTCGAATCGGGTTTCCAAATCCATCAGCAAACTCATGGTGGACGACTCATACATCATGGGAAAAACCGCACTTTTTATTTTAAAAGAGAGAATATGTTTATTTGTGTTTTTGCGGTTTTCCTCCAAATCCAGAAAATCTCATAGAAATCCAAATCCAAACCTCAATAGCATGCAAAATAGTGAATATATGCATGAGAATCCATGAATGCGGCATAACAATGAATAACAGTATGCATGAAGTAGCAGGTAATAACTACAATGTCTAAACTATTCGCAAATAGGCTATGTCAAGCAATAATATATTTTCTAAGGTGTACGTGACATGGCAATTACCGATGAAGATGTGTGTGAGCCGGCAAGTAAGTGTACGTGGTGCATACGCATCATCGGTAATGGTGCTGGTGTCCTATCAGCATGATATTAAAATGGAGTATGAAACATAATATAAGAATGCGCTGCAAAGCGAACCACAAAAAAAGTGGGAGCTGAAACTAGACGTAACTAAAACTAATCTGCATTAATCTAATATAAGTCCTATGAATGGTGCCTTTTGAAATAACACGAATCATGGGGTTTTGAAAATAGGGCTACGGTGTTTTTATGAAAAGATACGTCATTTTTGAAATGTCCGTAGATTCCCTTGAGCTGTCTTTAAAAATGCCCACGATTCGTTAGTTTTTGAAATAGGTAAGAAGTCTAATCTACTCTAACAACTACACTAAACTATACAGCCGAACTAACAAGCTGAACTACAGGTAAGGGAACCGCCTAACATCTGAGTCGATATATAAATATATATAAGTCGGTGATCCCGCCTCAATAGTATCGCGTACGATACAGTATATCATCTGACATCCTCGAGTCATGAGCGCGGATCTATCATCAATATAGGCTCGTACGGTAAATCGTCGTACGGCATCCCAAAAGCTGGGTACGGTTCAATATCACACTATCTCATCACATTTCAGATATCACTTATCATATCATAATCTGGGGTACTGATCTAAGTCTAGTACAACTGATATCATTTTCAAAGTAGAATGCGGGGGTAAACACACATCCCGAACCCGCAAGAATCACATTTCGTATCCCAAATACGAATCATATCAAATCACCGATCTCGCGGCACAAAGCCCACATCATCGACTCAACTCCAAAGTCATCCCATATCATCAAACACCGTGCAAGTATAAGAAACATACAAGTGTATGCGTGTGGGTGCAAATCTATCCTATGGTTCGCAACTAGGAACTACGCTAGTTATTTCTACCCCTAACTAACCATAACACACTAACTATCACACATAAAAATATACTACATAGTACTAATTACGGACTGCGGGGGTGCTATACGCCATCCACCCGACTTCTCCCCGTAGATATAAATCTACTCACCTGGTCCTCGCTCGCCGGTGCCGACGTCGCCACGCGCTTGCTTGTCGTCTCGAAGTCCACATGGGGTACCTACATATCATAACGCACCGTATCGCATTAAAAACCCAATTCAAAATCGAAACGGCATACGAAAACTAAATCGGCACGTGTATCATGCATAGGTCAAAACCTATCGCCTACACATGCAAGAATAGTCAAACCAACCCTCGATGTCGATGTACGAACGTCAAACCATCGAGAAAATCCAATCACACTCATTTGCACATTCACGAACACTAATTTTAATATAAAATAGGTTAAAACTCACGAAAACCCCAAATTCACTCTAAAAGCCGTTTTTCCGAAAAACTAGCAAGCAAAATTACCCGTTTTAGTACAAAACTCGATGTTTAAATGAATGTAGCGGCCAATATATTTATTATATATCTTAAATAAGTCAATAAAACCATTTCCATAATTTAATCACATAAATTTGCATAATTTCCAAAATCCTAGTTTGCAAAAATATCAATTTTTAACACATTTTAAAGCAAAATTCACAATTCATCAATTTAGCTTGGTTTTTCATGAACTAAAGTATTAAACCACTCAATATAATATTTAAGATATGATGAAACCCTAACCATATTTTTAATCTCTCATTTTGAATTAAAGCTAAAAACCTAGTTTGCAATATTTACCAATTTTAACAATTTAATAACAAAAATGCACAACCTACGATCTAGCTTGGATTTTCATGAACCAAAGTATTAAACTACACTTTAAAATGTTAATAATGCTATGAATACCCTAATTAGGTTTTTAAACCTAATTATTAGACAAATTATAAAACCTAGTTAGCAATTAGCAAAGTTATCACAATTTTAAATTTACAAATTAGCAAATAGCAACTAACTTAGATTTTGCATACAACTACATGCTAATCTCCTCATTACAACCATAAGCAATTGATAAAAACCTCACTTGATCACAAACCCTAGTCATTAATTCAAAACCCTTCTCTTGAATTTTAATTCAAGCACCTAGAACTAATTAAAAAAACCTAATTAAGCTAACATGAAACAATTAGCACAATTTAAGAAAAGGTTAGAATTATACCTCATGATCAAGAGATCAATTATGAAAATCAAGCCACTAAAATGCCAACTTGCTCCCTAGATCCATGCAAGAATAGCAAATGAAAAATGGGTAGGAGTTAGATTTGAGTTTTAGTTTAATTTTGATGGAAATTTGATGGATTTTTGAAGACTTTTGATGAGGAAAAGAGAGGAGAAGAATGAAGAGGGGCTGCTGTTGAGTTCTGGCCGAAAATGAGAGGGGTGAGGGGGTGTGGGTGTGGGAGTGAGAGTGGGTAGAGAGGTCTAAGTCAAAGGGAGTCCAAGTCAACCCAACCAATACTTATATCTATATACCCTTTCTTCTCATTTCTTTTCATCTTAACATAGAAATTCAAGTGGAGAAAATGGGTGGGGCTGCTGAATTCAGCCATGGGGGAGGGAAAATGGGGGTTTGTGAGTGTGGGTACGGGTGTGGGGTGATGAAAAATGATAAATACAATACCCCAAACATCCATTTACGCCAAAAAAAAGCCATTTTTCTTCAATAATTTCTAAACCGTTTTGGCAAATGATTTCGTTCCAAAAACCACATGATAAATTTTTATTTAATGTTTTATGATGCACAAAATTTGTTTCAACTCATTCCAATTTGTAATTTTCCTTAATTAAATGTATTAGTGACGGCTTAAAATAATAATAAAATAATATTTTTTTCAGAAAATTTGAAATTTCACCATCGGCTCAATAAACACCAAATAATAGCAATTACATAGCTAGAATATGTATATTTAATTTTTATAATAAGATATTTGTATTTTGAATTTTTTACAGAAAACCCCCATATTTTACCGTTTTTTCGAAATTCCACCGAAACGATTTTCAAAACGTTACAATCTTCCCCCCTTAAAGAAATTCGGTCCCCGAATTTAAATTCAAACTCCCCCAAATACTAAAACATCTAAGAAAACCCATCAAGTCGTCGGGGCTCCGAAATCATGAATACATAAAACAAGTCGTAGCGCAGCGCATGCGCTTGAAAAATGAATATATAACTCAAATCAAAACTCCTCCAAGCATCCCGCGATCATCGGAGTCGTGGAGAAGACATCAATGCCAAAATCAAATCAAAACCAATATGATATAACTCAAAACTATAAATGTAAATATCGAATCTATATCTGTAAGCATCTGAAGGAAATGCATGCCAAATCTCTTTAAGTCGCTGTGCAACGCGTATAACGCTGCACAGTGGCGGACGTCTACCATAAGAAAATAACTATATACATATATACTTTTGTTTGAATTGTACGTTCCGCCGTTTTGGAAACAATTTAGAAGGGTCTTCTTGTTTTAAACATTTCGTGTCATATCAGACATGTAGGTAAATACTGAGGCTATAGCTCGCTTTTGGAAATCCCTTCAATAACTATCAATGCATGCAAAATATATTCAGGTACTGTCCTCTGACTAGTCCTGCTCAGTACGAAAACACATAGCAATATCATAAAAACGTACTACTCTATAAGAAATCAATCCCAAAATATGCACATGAATACTACGTGCGTCTGGTGCGCACGGAAATCAAATCCATGAATATGCTATACATGTGCACAGAAACAACATCTAAGTGCATCAGGTGTGCACGAAATATCTGTCGTAGGCAACATGTGCGCCTGACCGCAAAATCAGGTGCATCTGACATGCACGAAAAAAATCTCGAATTAGTGCATCTGGTGTGCGCCAAATCGCATCTCGTAACAGGCGCCCAACAGGCGCTAAAAATCCAAATCAGGTGCATCCATCATGCACGAAATCATGAAATCCAATATCAAGCGCCGAACGTACGCAAAATCAATCAGGTGCACAAGGTGCACAAAACAAATATCGAGTATCACCATCGAAATCGAAGTCTAGTGCATCTAAGTGCACGAGAGGCGTATCACTGCACTGCAAGCATATATCAACTATACAGAGTGCAGGAACCAAATCGTGTGCGTGCATATGCACAAAATCAACTCAAATGTCTAAAACCGTAAAATCACAAACATGTGAACTAAAGAACGAAAACGATATCAAGTGCAACACTGTGCAAAATCGTAAATACTCAGTAGGTGCAACCATGGTCCATGAAAACAATTATCATGAAACTCAATCATCAAAATCAATCCTGCGAATAGATCGCCCAAAATACCCAAAATCAATAATGGCGGAATAGTACCGCTCTAGCGCATCCTCTAAGAATCTCGGCCAACTGTCGCGGTCACTAGTGGGACGTCTCGTCGATGATCATGAACTCTGTCCTGCTGGGGTGCGTAACCATGACCACTCCTGGGTCAAAGTTTTCACTGTGAATTACCAATCTTTCGGTCCATCGGCTCATCGGCCCTGTCAGGTGTGCTAACGGGGACGATTCCGTTCTGGCACTCCTCTGGTCATCTCTTGGTCAATCATCGCGACCACTCGTGAGGCAGCATATCACTGGCGTCGGCCTCTGGCTCTCTGAATGTACGTGACACATCTGATCCTGAGTGCAAGTATCATTGCAGCAGTGTCCTGGAAGGAATCCTGCTCACGGTCTCTTCCATGTCTCGTCTCTGCCAACTGTCCGGAAGTCATTGTCCTTTCTTATATCTGCATCTTGCTCTGGAACGACTGCATACTCATCGTGACTCCTTCTGGAAGGTAAGTCCAAGTACCATGCCTCAGCATGCGCATCGCCTCTCTGATGTCGGCGGAGTGGAACGTCATCTCATCTAGATCTGGTGCGAACCTCTTATTCCACTTTTCTCTAATGTCGTCTGCCTTGGACTCGTCTCGTCGCGGCTGCATGGACTAAGCTCCAACGGCTATCCTCATATCTGGAGTCTCCCAAGAAATGCATCTCACCACCTAGCATCTGAATTAAGTCGAGCCATCTGATCGAGTCGTCAAAACCTCATAATCCCCCAAGAGCTCAACATCTTGTGCACAGTTTAATAGTATCGAGTACATACCACAGCATCGGTGGTCCAGCCGTAGAAGGGCAAACCCAAGCCTCACTAATGGCGCCGCAGAACTGCCGCAAACCCGAAGGTTCAAAGGCTTTCACACGGTCATTAAGTCGAGTTAGGGTTTCATTCTTCTAGAGGGACCATAGAATTGCCTGCATGTCTTTCCGACTACTTTAAACTTGGAATAATAGGTTTCTGACATTCGATCGTCTCTGTCGACTCCCAACGTCTCCGCGTGAAGTCGTCTCCAGCTGGAATCAATCTGTCTGATGACCTCGCATCGGGGTAGCGAACGAACCACATGTCTTCGTCATTCATCCTCGGTGACTAGCGACCTTCAATCATCTCTTAGTACAACTCGTACTGCAATAGCTCCAACATCAGGGGCGATATCTCGTCGTTCGCAGCAATAACGGGCTCACTCGTCTGCACGCTGAACCGTGCCTCAATCATCATGAATAAGCAACACACCAACGGTCATCAAGATTTGGCTGGCCTCTATCATTGGCTCAATCCTCTGATACTGATCGGCACGTCCGAGAAGTCTCATAAAGGCGATCCGCCAAACGCTCATGGCGCGGAAACACAGTAAAAAGACACATCTATGCAATCGTGTGTCGCCGGAATCACGCCATGGTCAGTCCTCGTTCATAACGAGCTCATGCTGACCACAACTCTAGCCGTAGCTCTCCCTGCCGTAACCGTAGCAGCAAAACCAAACTGGTACCGATGAGGCTAGATCAGGAAGGAATATAATACTGAACAAGGAAATGTACATCCTAAGGCTTCATAAGTGGAGTGGCGTGTCGTAAATATGCCGCGGAACATATCAACGGTACGTCACTCTACTTTAGTCACCTATTCCATCAACCAAGGGTCATCCTACGCTCCGAAGGTAAAACCTAACGCTCTGATACCAACTTTGTCACGCCCCGAAAGTACGGAACATGACCGGCACTTAAACTACGAACGTCTCGAGGCGTACGTAATCTAAGTAAACCGAAAACCCAGAAATCTAAACCAAGAAAATAGTAGAGTGCAGGAAAAACAACTTAAAGCAAGTAATTTCAATAGCATAAGCCGAATTATGCGGTTTTTAAAACATCAAAAATTTACTGAAAATTTCGGCAGAGTCTCCTTTGTAAATACTGGCCCCCAAACGGGATACAACATGAATAGTATACGAAATCCACAAAAAAGGCATCCCCAAGCGGGAGCTAGCTCTTCGTCAAACGACGGTCACAACCACACAAGCAATAAAATATACAACGCCGACGGCGAGGATCAAAACTCAAAAGGAAACTCAAAACCACCAGAAATATAATGAGCGACTCTAAGGTCGAAAGAATAAACAACACTGGTCTCTATCTCAAAATACATGTTTGGTTGATGGAACTTCTAGATACAACAGAATAATGATATACAAAGTATATAATGGGGGTATGATACAAGTAAACCCACCTACTAGCAAATCACCCGAATGAAACTGAGCCCGCAAGCCGTAATGAAACCTGTACGGCAAATCTGCAAGAAACTGGGGCACAACGGGGGTGAGTTGCCAACTCATGAATAGAAAAACATCTACGCACAGAAATCGCATAAATAACGCAATCCTAGGTCAATGATCATAATATATCCTCAAAATAAGTATATAACATGCAGCCTATAACATGGCTAGGGTAAATATCTAACCCGAGTGTAAACTCATGTGCCCGTGTCAGTGCCTCAAGTAGCAATATATCCTATGAATGAGGTATGAATGCATGAAACAGAATACATGTAAATGAAGAAACTGTTTTCATAATTTGGTGAGATTTCCTTCGTATTTTTAAACTGAGGTATCATAAATGAAATCAGCATCAATAGTGTCTAGCATCGACACAAAACATAAATCTCACTGTCTCGAAATATCAATGTCTCAATCTCAATATCTAGGGCACCGTCAATCCGGACCGGCCCCTACCATAAATCTCAAGACCACGACGGTATCCTCCGGATATCCGACGCGTCGGGTAAAATCACCGGTAGGTAGTACTCCCCTGCCAGGCTCAACGTCATCACCACATTCCTCTTGCCCTGGGGTACCGCACCGGGTCCACCATGTACCCGAAACGGTTCATCCGTCTCCTCGAATCGGGTTTCCAAATCCATCAGCAAACTCATGGTGGACGACTCATACATCATGGGAAAAACCGCACTTTTTATTTTAAAAGAGAGAATATGTTTATTTGTGTTTTTGCGGTTTTCCTCCAAATCCAGAAAATCTCATAGAAATCCAAATCCAAACCTCAATAGCATGCAAAATAGTGAATATATGCATGAGAATCCATGAATGCGGCATAACAATGAATAACAGTATGCATGAAGTAGCAGGTAATAACTACAATGTCTAAACTATTCGCAAATAGGCTATGTCAAGCAATAATATATTTTCTAAGGTGTACGTGACATGGCAATTACCGATGAAGATGTGTGTGAGCCGGCAAGTAAGTGTACGTGGTACATACGCATCATCGGTAATGGTGCTGGTGTCCTATCAGCATGATATTAAAATGGAGTATGAAACATAATATAAGAATGCGCTGCAAAGCGAACCACAAAAAAAGTGGGAGCTGAAACTAGACGTAACTAAAACTAATCTGCATTAATCTAATATAAGTCCTATGAATGGTGCCTTTTGAAATAACACGAATCATGGGGTTTTGAAAATAGGGCTACGGTGTTTTTATGAAAAGATACGTCGTTTTTGAAATGTCCGTAGATTCCCTTGAGCTGTCTTTAAAAATGCCCACGATTCGTTAGTTTTTGAAATAGGTAAGAAGTCTAATCTACTCTAACAACTACACTAAACTATACGGCCGAACTAACAAGCTGAACTACAGGTAAGGGAACCGCCTAACATCTGAGTCGATATATAAATATATATAAGTCGGTGATCCCGCCTCAATAGTATCGCGTACGATACAGTATATCATCTGACATCCTCGAGTCATGAGCGCGGATCTATCATCAATATAGGCTCGTACGGTAAATCGTCGTACGGCATCCCAAAAGCTGGGTACGGTTCAATATCACACTATCTCATCACATTTCAGATATCACTTATCATATCATAATCTGGGGTACTGATCTAAGTCTAGTACAACTGATATCATTTTCAAAGTAGAATGCGGGGGTAAACACACATCCCGAACCCGCAAGAATCACATTTCGTATCCCAAATACGAATCATATCAAATCACCGATCTCGCGGCACAAAGCCCACATCATCGACTCAACTCCAAAGTCATCCCATATCATCAAACACCGTGCAAGTATAAGAAACATACAAGTGTATGCGTGTGGGTGCAAATCTATCCTATGGTTCGCAACTAGGAACTACGCTAGTTATTTCTACCCCTAACTAACCATAACACACTAACTATCACACATAAAAATATACTACATAGTACTAATTACGGACTGCGGGGGTGCTATACGCCATCCACCCGACTTCTCCCCGTAGATATAAATCTACTCACCTGGTCCTCGCTCGCCGGTGCCGACGTCGCCACGCGCTTGCTTGTCGTCTCGAAGTCCACATGGGGTACCTACATATCATAACGCACCGTATCGCATTAAAAACCCAATTCAAAATCGAAACGGCATACGAAAACTAAATCGGCACGTGTATCATGCATAGGTCAAAACCTATCGCCTACACATGCAAGAATAGTCAAACCAACCCTCGATGTCGATGTACGAACGTCAAACCATCGAGAAAATCCAATCACACTCATTTGCACATTCACGAACACTAATTTTAATATAAAATAGGTTAAAACTCACGAAAACCCCAAATTCACTCTAAAAGCCGTTTTTCCGAAAAACTAGCAAGCAAAATTACCCGTTTTAGTACAAAACTCGATGTTTAAATGAATGTAGCGGCCAATATATTTATTATATATCTTAAATAAGTCAATAAAACCATTTCCATAATTTAATCACATAAATTTGCATAATTTCCAAAATCCTAGTTTGCAAAAATATCAATTTTTAACACATTTTAAAGCAAAATTCACAATTCATCAATTTAGCTTGGTTTTTCATGAACTAAAGTATTAAACCACTCAATATAATATTTAAGATATGATGAAACCCTAACCATATTTTTAATCTCTCATTTTGAATTAAAGCTAAAAACCTAGTTTGCAATATTTACCAATTTTAACAATTTAATAACAAAAATGCACAACCTACGATCTAGCTTGGATTTTCATGAACCAAAGTATTAAACTACACTTTAAAATGTTAATAATGCTATGAATACCCTAATTAGGTTTTTAAACCTAATTATTAGACAAATTATAAAACCTAGTTAGCAATTAGCAAAGTTATCACAATTTTAAATTTACAAATTAGCAAATAGCAACTAACTTAGATTTTGTATACAACTACATGCTAATCTCCTCATTACAACCATAAGCAATTGATAAAAACCTCACTTGATCACAAACCCTAGTCATTAATTCAAAACCCTTCTCTTGAATTTTAATTCAAGCACCTAGAACTAATTAAAAAAACCTAATTAAGCTAACATGAAACAATTAGCACAATTTAAGAAAAGGTTAGAATTATACCTCGTGATCAAGAGATCAATTATGAAAATCAAGCCACTAAAATGCCAACTTGCTCCCTAGATCCATGCAAGAATAGCAAATGAAAAATGGGTAGGAGTTAGATTTGAGTTTTAGTTTAATTTTGATGGAAATTTGATGGATTTTTGAAGACTTTTGATGAGGAAAAGAGAGGAGAAGAATGAAGAGGGGCTGCTGTTGAGTTCTGGCCGAAAATGAGAGGGGTGAGGGGGTGTGGGTGTGGGAGTGAGAGTGGGTAGAGAGGTCTAAGTCAAAGGGAGTCCAAGTCAACCCAACCAATACTTATATCTATATACCCTTTCTTCTCATTTCTTTTCATCTTAACATAGAAATTCAAGTGGAGAAAATGGGTGGGGCTGCTGAATTCAGCCATGGGGGAGGAAAAATGGGGGTTTGTGAGTGTGGGTACGGGTGTGGGGTGATGAAAAATGATAAATACAATACCCCAAACATCCATTTACGCCAAAAAAAAGCCATTTTTCTTCAATAATTTCTAAACCGTTTTGGCAAATGATTTCGTTCCAAAAACCACATGATAAATTTTTATTTAATGTTTTATGATGCACAAAATTTGTTTCAACTCATTCCAATTTGTAATTTTCCTTAATTAAATGTATTAGTGACGGCTTAAAATAATAATAAAATAATATTTTTTTCAGAAAATTTGAAATTTCACCAGCGGCTCAATAAACACCAAATAATAGCAATTACATAGCTAGAATATGTATATTTAATTTTTATAATAAGATATTTGTATTTTGACTTTTTTACAGAAAACCCCCTTATTTTACCGTTTTTTCGAAATTCCACCGAAACGATTTTCAAAACGTTACAATCTTCCCCCCTTAAAGAAATTCGGTCCCCGAATTTAAATTCAAACTCCCCCAAATACTAAAACATCTAAGAAAACCCATCAAGTCGTCGGGGTTCCGAAATCATGAATACATAAAACAAGTCGTAGCGCAGCGCATGCGCTTGAAAAATGAATATATAACTCAAATCAAAACTCCTCCAAGCATCCCGCGATCATCGGAGTCGTGGAGAAGACATCAATGCCAAAATCAAATCAAAACCAATATGATATAACTCAAAACTATAAATGTAAATATCGAATCTATATCTGTAAGCATCTGAAGGAAATGCATGCCAAATCTCTTTAAGTCGCTGTGCAACGCGTATAACGCTGCACAGTGGCGGACGTCTACCATAAGAAAATAACTATATACATATATACTTTTGTTTGAATTGTACGTTCCGCCGTTTTGGAAACAATTTAGAAGGGTCTTCTTGTTTTAAACATTTCGTGTCATATCAGACATGTAGGTAAATACTGAGGCTATAGCTCGCTTTTGGAAATCCCTTCAATAACTATCAATGCATGCAAAATATATTCAGGTACTGTCCTCTGACTAGTCCTGCTCAGTACGAAAACACATAGCAATATCATAAAAACGTACTACTCTATAAGAAATCAATCCCAAAATATGCACATGAATACTACGTGCGTCTGGTGCGCACGGAAATCAAATCCATGAATATGCTATACATGTGCACAGAAACAACATCTAAGTGCATCAGGTGTGCACGAAATATCTGTCGTAGGCAACATGTGCGCCTGACCGCAAAATCAGGTGCATCTGACATGCACGAAAAAAATCTCGAATTAGTGCATCTGGTGTGCGCCAAATCGCATCTCGTAACAGGCGCCCAACAGGCGCTAAAAATCCAAATCAGGTGCATCCATCATGCACGAAATCATGAAATCCAATATCAAGCGCCGAACGTACGCAAAATCAATCAGGTGCACAAGGTGCACAAAACAAATATCGAGTATCACCATCGAAATCGAAGTCCAGTGCATCTAAGTGCACGAGAGGCGTATCACTGCACTGCAAGCATATATCAACTATACAGAGTGCAGGAACCAAATCGTGTGCGTGCATATGCACAAAATCAACTCAAATGTCTAAAACCGTAAAATCACAAACATGTGAACTAAAGAACGAAAACGATATCAAGTGCAACACTGTGCAAAATCGTAAATACTCAGTAGGTGCAACCATGGTCCATGAAAACAATTATCATGAAACTCAATCATCAAAATCAATCCTGCGAATAGATCGCCCAAAATACCCAAAATCAATAATGGCGGAATAGTACCGCTCTAGCGCATCCTCTAAGAATCTCGGCCAACTGTCGCGGTCACTAGTGGGACGTCTCGTCGATGATCATGAACTCTGTCCTGCAGGGGTGCGTAACCATGACCACTCCTGGGTCAAAGTTTTCACTGTGAATTACCAATCTTTCGGTCCATCGGCTCATCGGCCCTGTCAGGTGTGCTAACGGGGACGATTCCGTTCTGGCACTCCTCTGGTCATCTCTTGGTCAATCATCGCGACCACTCGTGAGGCAGCATATCACTGGCGTCGGCCTCTGGCTCTCTGAATGTACGTGACACATCTGATCCTGAGTGCAAGTATCATTGCAGCAGTGTCCTGGAAGGAATCCTGCTCACGGTCTCTTCCATGTCTCGTCTCTGCCAACTGTCCGGAAGTCATTGTCCTTTCTTATATCTGCATCTTGCTCTGGAACGACTGCATACTCATCGTGACTCCTTCTGGAAGGTAAGTCCAAGTACCATGCCTCAACATGCGCATCGCCTCTCTGATGTCGGCGGAGTGGAACGTCATCTCATCTAGATCTGGTGCGAACCTCTTATTCCACTTTTCTCTAATGTCGTCTGCCTTGGACTCGTCTCGTCGCGGCTGCATGGACTAAGCTCCAACGGCTATCCTCATATCTGGAGTCTCCCAAGAAATGCATCTCACCACCTAGCATCTGAATTAAGTCGAGCCATCTGATCGAGTCGTCAAAACCTCATAATCCCCCAAGAGCTCAACATCTTGTGCACAGTTTAATAGTATCGAGTACATACCACAGCATCGGTGGTCCAGCCGTAGAAGGGCAAACCCAAGCCTCACTAATGGCGCCGCAGAACTGCCGCAAACCCGAAGGTTCAAAGGCTTTCACACGGTCATTAAGTCGAGTTAGGGTTTCATTCTTCTAGAGGGACCATAGAATTGCCTGCATGTCTTTCCGACTACTTTAAACTTGGAATAATAGGTTTCTGACATTCGATCGTCTCTGTCGACTCCCAACGTCTCCGCGTGAAGTCGTCTCCAGCTGGAATCAATCTGTCTGATGACCTCGCATCGGGGTAGCGAACGAACCACATGTCTTCGTCATTCATCCTCGGTGACTAGCGACCTTCAATCATCTCTTAGTACAACTCGTACTGCAATAGCTCCAACATCAGGGGCGATATCTCGTCGTTCGCAGCAATAACGGGCTCACTCGTCTGCACGCTGAACCGTGCCTCAATCATCATGAATAAGCAACACACCAACGGTCATCAAGATTTGGCTGTTGGATTTTTCCGTAGTTTAAAGACGTTCTAAGTAGTGCAAGTAACGCGATGGACCCTCTAGAAGACAACAAACCTTAACTCGATTATGTGAACGTCTTGAACTGCCCTTTGAACCTTAGGGTTTGGGGCAGTACGGCATGCCATATGTGAGGCGTTGGCTTGACCTTTCTACGGCTGGACCATTGGTACTGTAGCATGAAGTGAATGTTTTTAAACTTATTTCATGTGTTGAGCTATTTCGGGAAAACTTGGGTGTTTGATTGTTCGATCGGAAAGTTTAACATTTTCTATTTATCTGGAATGTGATACAATATTTGGAATTCACATGTAGTTATGAGATAACTAATATGAATGTTATAAACATAGCAGTTTAGTCTCACTTTACCGTTGCCACGGAATTTTAATGTGATCAAAAGTCCGTCGCAATCACGTAGCGTACACGGATACTCGCCGGATAAACTTAATAGACAGCTACACCCCTTAGCCCCAAACAAGTGACTGTAGGAGAACCCCGTCGCCGAAAGCATCCGTTCGGGTGCTCGCGGCAGCGGTGTTCCGCCTTGGTGCACTTCGTCGACGGCATCGGGGGTGCGGCCGTCTAGTAAAGTTTGCGACGAGCGTTCGTTTTGGATTTCGGGAATCTTGTTGAATTGCCCGACTTGATATTGAAAAGTGTTTTCGATATGGAAACTAAAATGCGGGGTTTATAACTATTAGGCATGCGATGTCTAAGGAATTCATTTGTTTAGGCATGCGATGTCTAAAGATTTTGCGGATTCCAACTGTTGTAGTTTTACACTTTCTTTTCTGTGACCGTAAGTGTAAAATGTGATATCGCCGGTTTCGTTGCTATATGTCAATGACAATTGGGATGCGCATATTTACTTACGTTGATGACATGTGATGTTATGTGTTGCTGGATATGTTATATTGGATCGTCGTGTTTGAATAGCCGGGTTTTTTTTATGTGAGATGAGTGTTTTCCATTTTCATTCATGTAAAAACTTGTATGTAATATTCTTTTATTGGGGCACTTCCAGGTAGCGGAAGATGTCATCGTTGATATATATTATTTACTTTTCCGTATTAGGATAGACCCAAGGTGGGGAGCACAAGTAACCGGGTTCTAGGGTCCAGTGGGAGACCATCTCGAGAAGTCGAGTCCGGGTCTCCTAACCCTAGAATTGGTAGGGTTGCTTGCCTCTCTCGTAGGGGTCTAGGGGCGTGGGTTTGGCTATTCATCACGACCGTGGAATCCGTGTTTTATACTGGCTCGTATTAAAAACACGGACGTCCTAGTATATCCAATTTTTCATATGATATTTTCTGCTGCGTTATCTGTGATGTGATCATGTGATCTGTTCAGATAGATATTATATATAGTATATATGATATATTATATAGACGTTGCTTATGTTTTACACCCGCGCTAGCCCTGCCTCGCTCTGGCGTTAGTTACCTAACCTAACGGTGCAGACGGGACATCGAGGCGAATGCGAATGGCATAAGCGTACGTTATATTTATCTGTGATGTTTAGGTGGACTTAAATGATTGGACATTCATTAATGAGATTAATGAAAGAAAATAAACCTAAAAGATTTTGTGGAATCGAATTTCAAAATAAAACAGGTAGCTACAGTTTTTGCTTTGCATCGCGGTGTTCCTTGTAGAACATCCTGCACCTTATTCGATAAGGAAAGGACCGAGATCCCTTCACCGGGAGTGTCTTCTTTAGCAATAACTGGCAGATACTACAACTCTCGGTTTGTCTTTTAATTGCTTCTATAGTTTCTGCTTTGCACAGCGATATATATGATATATCCTGCACCTTATTCGATGAGGAAAGGGCCGACGATCCTTCACCGGGAGTAACCCCTTTAGCAAAACTAGAAAAGCCTAAAAAACACTTCATTTAAAAACTATTTTATTCCGCAACGAGATCAAGTTCAAAGCGTTAAAGGTTTTATTAAAAACCATTCGCAGCCCTCCGTCATTTTAGGAAGTAGAGTACTTAGTATTCGTGATGTGTTTGTTGACCATAGTCAAGGCACAGTGTACGGTAGCTAAGTGATGTCTTCCTACACCGCATAAGATGCGATTAGTTTGGATAGTCGCGTGACTTTGTTGACCTTAGTTAAGGGTCATGTGGGTGGGTCTAATTAATCATGAAATGACGGGTAGAACCTGACTAGCACTTATGATTTATTGACCATAGTTAAGGTCATAGGTACTAGGGCTAAAAACCTTTATCGGGAGTTTCAAGTGTTGAAATTTGCAATGAGATTGCATACCTTCTATATGATAGTTGGATCCCGATACCCACTCTGAGTAATTGTTACTCCTGGGAGAGTTTTGCACTTTACAATTAGCCAATCAAGTAGGTGTCTAGAAAGGTGTCAATGGGGTTACGCCTCTGGGAAAATGAGATTTACTGTAATTAGGTCCGTGCAAAAGCATGGGGAACCTCCCTTAAAGTACCGACACTGGCCCGGCTGAAAGATAGAGTGTAATTAATCCCGGCTAGACTTTCCTTTTAGGGTTTGAATGAAGATTTGATAAAAACACTGGGAGCCATCCTGATTAGATAAAATATATAACCAATCTAATCCAGCAAGAGCGCACGCAAAGTGTTTTCTTTTCTCTCTCTCCAGGTAGCAACCATATCACGCCTTAATCAAGATAATAATATGGATGTATTGACCGAACCCGCTTGTTATACTGAGCTGGGGAACATTGGTCCTGCTCCAACATATAGTTGTTATAAGACCGAGCAGGATATAGGGGAATACCAAGATTCCCATGCTGCCCAAACGAAGAAAGTTCATATGATGCATCTTCTTCGGGTGTTTTCGTTACACAGAACCGTTTCTCAATATCCTCTGCGTCCTGGGTATCTGATACCGAATCAGGATCCCAGATATGTAATATGTTACATAGGGATACAGAAAGGCAGAGAACTGAGAACGGGTGATAAGTTTCATGAGACAGAAAACGGGGCAAGTGTTGCAGCCAAGTCTGTAGGTCACTGTCACCCTGTATTACCAATACATTGATTCTGAACGAATGTTGTTAGATACCGAACCTGATATACAAAATCATATCAGTCTCTTTATTAGTAAAGAAGGATGTAATTTTGTATTGTTAGATATTGTTTTGAATATTTCCTATATCAAAAGTTGATCGGTTAAGGCACGTTATCTAAAAGCATTGACATTCTAAATCAAACTACAGTTCCTAGTATACATAACACATACAAGAGGAAGAGTTTAGAAATGAACGGATCCTTCTTGAGATATTATAGACTAGGTCATATCAATGCGACCCGACTAGCTTAAGTTACATTTAAGATGCATATTTAAATCAGTTTGAATCTACATCTTATGAAACTTGCCAGTCATGTCACAGAGATAAGATGACCATAGCTCTGTTTACTGGAAACAGAGAAAGAGTTAGTGAACTCTTGGGATGATACATGCTGATGTATGTAGATCCCCTGTCTAGACATGCCTGGACCGGTTATTTGTACTTCATTACATTCTCTGATAATCTCTCAAGATTCAGCCATATGTTCCTGTTGAAACATAAGTCCGAAACTTTTGAGATATTCACAGAATATAAGTTAGAAGTAGTGAACAAAAAACCGGGTATAGGTATTATGCCCTTTGATGAGATCAGGGAGGAGAATACTTGTGCATGGTATTCTTGGACTATTCTAAAGCAGAATGAGATTCTCTCTCGGTGTTACTCCTCTATATACAACACGGCACAATGGTGTATCAGGACGGAGCATTAGCACCCTATATGATATGGTATGCTCTATGATGAGTACTACTGAGTTACCTATTTCCTTTTAGGGGGTTATGCACTTGAGAAGTTGCATACCTATTGAATTGGGTTCAAATCAAATCAGTGCCTACCACTCCATATAAGATATGGTATGGGAAGAGCCTATCTCTTAAGTAAGTTAAGATTTGGGATTTTCCGGCCTATGTCAAAAGCAAAATCCGGACAAGATCGAGGCAAGGTCAGTTCTGTAGAACTGGAATGGTTCCAACCATACAAAACTGCAGCTGATTTGACAGAGCCAGAGGATTCAATAGTCCCCGACGAACCTCAGCCACTCCGCCGATCTGGTAAGGTTCCTCATCCGCCAGAGAGATACTTCGGTTTCTCGATGACAGTGGGAGCGAGGAATGCATCATCAGATGATGACCCAACTAGTTTCGAGCAGGCCATCGAGAGTAGGGGCTCTGTAAGAATGGCTGGATGCTTTGTAACACTTTGAATTTCCGTTTGAATGTCTTTCGTGATAATTAGTGATCGTACGTGTTATTATATAAGTGTTCCTAGGATTATTAGTTATATTTAGTAGTGTTTGCATATTGGGATTTTTCTTGTGCTAGTGTACACCTTACACACTTAGTCATTTTGAGACTTAGGATTTTGTTAACATGTTAACCTTTCCCTTGTGCATGGTTCCTTTTAATTCCCCCACCATCTTATTCATATATTAACCCCATTTGATAATTCAAACTCCTAATAAAACAAATGAGCATGGTGGTTAGGTGAAACTTTGACTTTTTGACCCCTTTTCTTCTCTCTTCTATCTCTTTCCCTCATTCTGAATCCAGCAACAATTTCCAGCAGCAAACCCTCCATTTTTCTCCATATTCTCATCTCTTTTCACTTCTCCATGATTCCCAAACAAATCCTAAACAAAAACCACACATTTTCATCACGAAACCTTAGGAAAAGTGAGCTTTTTGAGGTGTTTAGGGCAAATCTGCACACTAGAGGGGAAAACTGAAACTTTTGGTGTTCTACAAGGTTATTAGAAGGTATTAACTCATATTAGCACTTCTTTTCCTTAGACTTGTTGTATTCTTTAGTAAAAATCTCTTTTTTATGCATTTTTGGTGATATTTAAGGATATTTGTGATTCACATGTTAGATTAGGGTATTGCTAGTTGTGTTAGCTCTATTATGTGTTATTAGAGCTATCTTAGGCCAAGTTTTGTTTCAGTTTGCACAAAAATACCCTAAAGTTCCATTTTAGTGCAAAGTGTGGATTTTTAACTAGAATTAAGGCTCTGTAGGATCTGCTGCTATCCGAGACACTTCAGAGTAAAACTAGAGGTTACTGTAGCATGTATGGGGGGTATAGAGTGCACACACCAAACCTGGGAGCCCAATTCCCAAGTGAGGCCGCCGAAATATTCTTTCTGGCCGCAATTTGCGGTCAGATGGGGGTGCTTTGGGTTGGGGTTTGGGGTGTGGGTGTCTGCTGCTATGTGGGTTGTTTTGGCATATATAGTTTTACAATATCTTTCCTGTATCAAAATCTGGAGGTGATTACCTATTTTCCCGTATTTTCGATCTTTCGCGACACGCGTGATACGTGTGTGTGAGTTTGGGGTTTTTGCGTATCGCGATGCATCGGAGTGGTTTCAGACGCGTAACCACACGTTTTAGCGTATCGCGCACACGCGCGCTTGGTTCGCGACACGAGTTGCTAGTTCGGCTTTAATGTCGCGTTTGTGTGACTTCAAGCTTACGTGTGATATATATTGTGTAATTCTAGGTTCGCAGGCGAGTACGGCGGACGCCGCGCGGAAGGGGAAATAAGTTGTTGGCTACACCTCGCGAGAGACTACGGTGAGTAGATTTCACATCTACGGGGATATCGCCCGCATGGCGTTCTACGTCAGGGCTGATAGGATCTTATAGTTTCCTTTGTGTACATTGACTATTCATGGCTACTATTTAGTGAATGCTGCATTCCCTGCTATTTGGATATAAACTAGGATTGATAGAACACTGCACCTTTACTAACGGTCCATGTTGCACGAGCACTATCCTGCATGTTACACACACACCATTAGTAATTGCCATGACACTCACACAGTAGTATATCACATCGGATCATTATATTGTAGCTCTTCTATATGTGACTTGACATGCTATTCATACTTGATGCCTATATCACATCGGATCATTATATTGTAGCTCATTTATATGTGACTTGACATGCTATTCATACTTGATGCCTATATCACATCGGATCATTATATTGTAGCTTATCTATATGTGACTTGACATGATATTTACATTTGACGCGCATATCATATCGGATCATTGACTTGCATTTTGGGTTAGATTAAATGTGATTTCTGGATTTGGGAACCGTGGCTATTTCAAATATGTAATCGTTTAAAAACCCGGTTCCCTTGATATGATATTTCGGTGCGTCCACCATGTGTTTTCTGTTAGTTGTATGTATGCCCTAGAGGCCAGTATTGTACAGATGATGTATATTATATTGGATGCTTGGACATATATAGAGATGACTTTCTTGCTCGATATGATAGTTTGCTATCTGGTTACTCTTTATCTTAACATGTACACTAGTCTCTTTGTACTGTTTTATAGTTACATGTTGGTAAAGCCCTTAGGATGTGTACTTGACTACTTGGACTATGATGCAGATCATACTAGTGGGAACATGGTAGTCCATAAGTACCTCCTTCGAGGTCCCTAGTCGTGGGTGTATCGAGACGAGGCATCGATATACCAGAGTAGACTAGCGTATACGCTTCTCGACCCATGTGATGGGCGATGGATGATCCCATATCCATTGGTGTTTGACATCAGAGATGGTATACGGGTGCTCAGTGGAGACTGGGTACACTGGACGGACTCGCCGAGAACTCCCAGATGGTATTATACCTCATGTCAGATGGCAGTTCTCAGGTGACACTTGTACAGGTTAGTCTGTAGACCCGAGATCGTCATAGAGTCTTGTGTGATTCCCACTGTGCTTTGATCTCCACCTTACCACGTCCATGAGGGCGTGCAAAACGGTGGTCTTTGGGCACAGTCCCGAATCACATGGAGGCAATGAGCGATAGGAAGGGTTTTCGTCTCTCCCGGTATTGGGGGTTGATGTTGCGCTGTACTCGATTGGCCGTAACAGGGAAGTCCCTGGCCAGGGCTGATCTGAGATTTGCTGGTAAGTGTTACCAGTAGTTTCTCGACCCGTTACGAGCCTCACATTGGCACGACTTATCGGGTTATTGGGGTCTGACGTTTACCACCCTTAGACTTGATATGCGACGTATCAGACGAAGAGACCGGACTGTATGGTAAGTGTTACTGGTCGGATTCGCAGGAGTGTGAGCGGGCTAGCTCGTCGATCTTCTGATCGCTCAATACCCGGGTGGCCGTTACGTTTAGCAGACCGCTTGCGGCTTGTGGGTGCTTGATATGATCATCATCTGCTACCGGCGTATTGACGAGTCTTCAGAGTCCTACACAGAGGTTTCCTGGTTCAAGCGAAACGAAATAGGAGCGCTTATGAGATATGTGCAGGACCGAGAATAATGCGTGTATGTGATACCGCATTTCATTCTCGCGATATATGTTTCGATTGGTTATATTCGATATGACCTAGTTATCGAATCATTGATTCGATAAATCGATACATTGGATTCTAGTCGGTTATGTGCGACATGACCGGATCATTGAATCAAATGTTGATTTAATGATTTAATGCATAATTATATATTTGATATATTGCATTGCATTAACTAGTATTGGTTCACTTTAAACGGATTTTTCTCACTTGATGCACATTGTGTATGTGATATGCTTTAGTGCACAACTTTGTATCATGTTTGATGATACTTGATAATGTGGTTAAGTGTAAAGGGTTAAACCATGGTTAAGTGATGATTAGGGTTTGGGTTTTTCATTTATTTATTTGTTTATTTATTTGGAAAGGATTAAGTTGAGAATGGTGGCTTATTTTGGAGCTATGTTGAAGCTTCTTGAAGCTTTGACAAAGTCCACCATCCTTATCTCATCCTTAACCCTAACCACTCTAACTAACCTTGGTTTAATCTCTACACTTGACCATGGTCAAGATATGATAAGTATTCATATTATTTTTATTTTTTAAAGATAGAAGACTTATCATTCTTGCTTCATCTTCATCTTCTTCTTCTTCTTCAAGCTTGCTACTTTAATGGCAACTTGAGATCTAGTGAGATAAATCCAATTCTAAAGTGAACCCACCTCCTATTTCATCACCCTCTACCTCTTGCCAAGTTGTTTTGGGTGTTTTCTTCACAAGTTTCACAAATTTGTGAAGTCGGAGCTTGAGCTTGTGCAACCTCGACGTAGATCGTCTTTGACACGAAGCCGACGACCTATTCCGCACGTTTCTCCGATGAAGCCGTCACGAGAGTCCAAGGTTCAAGATGGACAGCGAGAGGACGCCCTCGTGGAGCTAAGGAAGTGGGTATCCGGATCTACAAAGGTTGTAGCATCTTAACCTTAGTTAAATAGTTAACTAGATTTATATTTCGCCTAGAATTCTAGCGACGATCCGTAGTCTAGGGTTTCTCGGCACCATTTTTTTTGAAATTGGCATGTTCGATGCCTTGTGAGACCTCACTAGGGTGCCTTGGAATCCTACAGTGGTATCAGAGCCTAGCTAGAGCCTTAGGCGAAGTCTAGACGGAGTTTGAAGTCCGGACGAACCCGAAACCCATATACCCATGAGCTCTCTGGAAATTTTCTAAAATCTGGGATTTTTTAATATTAAAAATGCTTAAAAAATTCACCAAAGAATTCTAAGAATTACTGTGTAAAACGTTTCCCATGAACAGTTCCATGAGCCGCGGAAACGCGGCAGAAGCATGGCTTCTACCGCCGTTCCGCGGCCATATAGTGACGTCAGCCATGTTTCACTGCACAGTAATACCTGATAAATTCTGGTGAGTTTTCTGGGTATTTTTAAATTGATTTAAGGGTTGAGTGCTCTGGGGTTATATTGGGAATCGACGATTCGATTGGAATATCAAACTTTGTCTTAGTGTTTTTCCAGATAACTGTAGAATATGTTAAAAAGTTTGACCGGATACAAATACCCAACTTTTCCCCTGCCGGAAAAATTCCAAGTGTTGGATTTTTCTGTGGTTAAAAGACGTTCGAAGTAGTGCAAGTAACGCGATGGTCCCTCTAGAAGACAACAAACCTTAACTCGATTATGTGACCGTCTTGAACTGCCCTTTGAACCTTCGGGTTTGGGGCAGTATGGCGTGCCGCATGTGAGGCGTTGGCTTGACCCTTCTACGGCTGGACCGTTGGTACTGAGGCATGAAGTGAATGTCTTTGAACCTATTTCATGTGTTGATCGGTGTCGGGAAAACTTGGGTGTTCGAATGTTCGATCGGAAAGTTTAATATATTCTATTTGTCCGGAATTGGATACAATAATTGGAATTCACAAGTAGTTATGAGATAACTGAATGAATGTTGTAAATCTAGCAATTTAGTCCCATATGATATTGAAAAGAGTTTTCGATAATGAGACTAAAATGCGGGATTTATATCTGTTAGGCATGCGATGTCTAAAGAGGTTGCGGATTCCAATTGTTGTAGTTTTACACTTTCTTTTCTGTGACCGTAAGTGTAGTATGTTCATATCGCCGGTTTCGTTACTATACATCAACGACAATTGGGGTATGCATACTTACTTACGTTGATGACATGTGATGTTATGTGTTGCTGGATATGTTATATTGGATCGTCGTATTCGAATAGCCGGGGGTTTTTATGTGAGATGAGTTTTTTTCATTTTCATTCATGTAAAAACTTGTATGTAATATTCTTTTATTTGGGGCACTTCCAGGTAGCGGAAGCTGTCACCCTTTGTATATTATTTACTTTTCCGCATTAGGATAGACCCAAGGAGGGGAGCACAAGTAACCGGGTTCTGGGGTCCAGTGGGAGACCAACTCGAGGAGTCGAGTCCGGGTCTCCTAACCCTAGAATTGGCAGGGTTGCTTGCCGCTCTCGTAGGGGTCTACGAGTGTGGGATTGGCTATTCATCACGACCGTGGAATCCGTGTTTTGTACTGGCTCATATTGAAAACACGGACGTCCTAGTATATCCAATATTTCATATGTTGATTCTGCTGCGATATCTGTGTTGTGACTCTGTGATGGATATAGTATATAGTATATATGATATATTATATAGAAGTTACTTATGTTTTACACCCGCACTAGCCCTGCCCTGCTCTGTCGTTAGTTACCTAACCTAACGGTGCACGAGGGGACATCGAGGCGAATGCGGATGGCATAAGTGTACGTCATATCTATCTGTGATGTTTAGGTATTTAAATGATGGGACTTCATTAATGTGATTAATGAAAGATAAGAAACCTAAGATGTTGTAGAATCAAATTTTAAACTAAAACAGGTAGCTACAGTTCTTGCTTTGCATAGAGGTATATATGATATACCCTGCACCTTATTCGATGAGGAAAGGACCGAGATCCCTTCACCGGGAGTGACTCCTTTAGCAATAACTGGCAGATGCTACACACTCGTTTTGGCTGTGATTGCTTTTAAGAGATTTTGCTTTGCACAGTGATATATGTGATATATCCCGCACCTCATTCGACGAGGAAAGGGCCGACGATCCCTTCACCGGGAGTGACCCCTTTAGCAAAACTAGAAAAGCCTCAAAATCATTCCATTTTAAAACTTCATTTGATTCTACAACGATATCAAGTTCATTACGCAATAGGTTTTCAGAAAAACCTGACGTAGCCCTCCGTCATTTCAGATAAGTACTAGTTAGTATTCGTGCTACGTTTGTTGACTATGTTAAGGCGTAGTGTGCGGTAGCTAATTAGTGCTTATCTGTATAAGCATATGATGCGATTGGATTAGGGTAGTCGTGCGACTTTGTTGACTATGTTAAGGGTCGTGCGGGTGGGTTTAATTCAATCGGGAAATGACGGGTTGAACTTGACTAGCACTTATGATTTGTTGACTATGTTAAGGTCATATAGCTGCTAGGGGCAAAAGATTATCGGGAATTTCAAGTTTTGAAATTTGCAATGAGATTGCATACCTTCTATGAGATAGTTGGATCCCGATACCCACTGCGAGTAAGAGTTACTCCTGGGAGAGTTTTAAACATTACAATTAGCCGATCAAGTAGGTGTCTAGAAAGGTGTTAACGAGGTTACGCCTCTGGGAAAACGAGGTTTACAGTTTTTAGGTTCGTGCGAAAGCACAGGGGACCTCCCTCAAAGTACCGACACTGGCCTGGCTGAAAGATTGGCGAACTTGTAGTGTGTAATTAATCCCGGCTAGTCTTTCCTTTTAGGGTTTGAAGGAAGATTTGATAAAAAGCAGTGGGAGCCATCCTGATTAGATAAGATAATAACCAATCTGATCTTGCACGAGCTTACGCTAAAGTGTTTTCTTCTCTCTCTCTCCAGGTAGCGACCATTTCATGCCTTAATAAAGATAATAATATGGATTTATTGACCGAACCCGCATGTTATACTGTGCTGGGGAACATTGGTTCCGTTTATTCTTATAAGAGTTATAGGAATGAACAGGATATAGGGGAATACCAGGATTCCCATACCACCCGAATGAAGAAAGTACATGTTGATGCATTTTCTTCGGGTGTGTTCGTTACTGAGAACTGTTTCTCCATTTGCTCTACGTCCTGGGTATTGGATACCGGGTCGGGATCCCATATATGTAATCAGTTACATGGGCTTAAGAAAGGTAGAGAACTTGGAGAAGGTGATAAAGACATTAGAGTTGGAAATGGTGCAATTGTTGCAGCTAAGACTGTCGGGGAATATCACCTTGTATTACCAACTGGTAATACATTGGTTCTGAACGAATGCTATTACATGCCGAACCTGATATGCAACATTATATCGGTTTCTTTGCTAAGTAAAGAAGGATATAATTTTGTATTACAGGACAATGTTATGAACATTTTCCATAACCAAAAGTTGGTTGGATCAGGCACGTTGTGCAATGGCATTTATGTTCTAAACCAATCAACAGTTCTGAGTATAACAAACACACACAAGAGGAAGAGTTCAGAACCGAACGATTCTTTCTTGTGGCATTGTAGACTAGGTCACATCAATGCGACACGACTGGCTAAGTTGCATAAAGATGGATATTTGAAACCTTTCGAATTTTCATCTTATGACACTTGCCAGTCATGTCTCAAAGGCAAGATGACCAAAACTCCGTTTACGGGACACGGAGAAAGAGTTACCGAACTCTTGGGACTGATACATAGTGATGTATGTGGTCCCATGTCTACACATGCCAGGGATGGTTCTTCGTACTTCATTACATTCACTGACGATCTCTCTAGATTCGGATATGTGTTCCTGATGAAACACAAATCAGAAGCTTTTGAGAAATTTAGAGAATATAAACAAGAAGTCGAGAACCAAACCGGAAAAAGTATTAAAATCCTTCGATCTGATCGAGGAGGTGAATACTTGAGCAATGAATTCCTGGACTTCCTAAAAGAGAATGGGATTCTCTCTCAGCTGACTCCTCCATATACACCATAGCACAACGGTGTATCTGAACGGAGGAACCGCACCCTATTAGATATGGTGCGCTCTATGATGAGCACAGCTGAGTTACCTATTTCCTTCTGGGGATATGCGCTGGAGACAGCAGCATACCTATTGAATCAAGTTCCATCTAAATCTGTACCTACCACACCATATGAGATATGGAGTGGGAAGAGACCGTATTTTAAACGAGTTAAAATATGGGGTTGTCCGGCCTATGTCAAAAGACAAAATCCAGACAAACTCGAGGCACGGTCAGTTCTTTGCAAGTTTGTGGGATATCCTAAGAATTCCCAAGGATATTTTTTCTACCATGCTGAAGAACAAAAAGTGTTTGTTTCTCAATATGCCACCTTTTTAGAAAAGGAATTTCTTGAAAAAGAAATTAGTGGCAAAGTGGTAGAGCTGGAAGAGGTTCCAGATACACAAACAGTAACTGAAGATTTAGTGGAACCAGAAGATTCAGTAGCTCCCAATGAACCTCAGCCTCTCCGCCGATCTAGTAGGGTTCCTCGCCAGCCTGAGAGATACTACGGTTTTCTCATGGATGGTGGGAGCGAGGATTGCATCATGGAGGATGATGACCCAACTAGCTTCGAGCAGGCCATCACGAGTAGGGACTCAGTGAAATGGCTGGATGCTATGCGGTCCGAGATAGAATCCATGTACACCAACAAAGTATGGACTTTGGAAGTTGCTCCTGAAGGGGTAAAACCCATTGGGAGCAAATGGATCTTCAAGAAAAAACTTGGTGTAGATGGGAAAGTGGAGACTTTCAAAGCTAGACTTGTAGCAAAGGGTTTTCGTCAAAGACCAGGTGTGGACTATGACGAGACCTTTTCTCCAGTGGCTATGCTTAAATCCATCCGAATCATGCTTGCTATTGCTGCCTTTCATGACTACGAAATCTGGCAAATGGATGTTAAGACCGCCTTTCTAAATGGTGATTTAGAAGAGTGCGTGTACATGACTCAGCCAGAGGGCTTCGTAGACAGTGGGAGCAGCGGAAAGGTATGCAAGCTGCTTAAATCCATTTATGGATTAAAGCAAGCATCGCGGAGTTGGAACATCTGCTTTGACGTCGTTATCAAAGAGTTTGATTTCGTCAAAAATCCAGATGAACCTTGTATCTACAAGAAGGTGGCAGAGAGTAAGGTTGTCTTCCTCGTATTGTACGTGGACGACATACTCTTGATAGGAAATGATATTCCTATGCTGCAATCGGTCAAGCTCTTCTTATCACAAAGATTCTCAATGAAAGATCTTGGTGATGCCTCCTGCATATTGGGGATCAGGATCTATAGAGATAGATCCAAACGAATTTTGGGATTGTCCCAATCCAGGTACATTGACACCATACTAAAGAGGTTTAGTATGGAAGAGTCCAAGCGTGAGAACTTGCCCACGATCTCTGGAGTCACTCTCTCTAAAGAGATGTCTCCTAAGACTGATTTGGAGAGAGCTCGCATACAAGGGATACCCTATGCTTCGGCAGTAGGCTTTATCATGTATGCGATGCTATGTACTAGACCCGATGTTGCATACTCACTAAGTATAGTGAGCAGGTATCAAGCTGATCCTGGAGAGAGTCACTGGACAGCTGTGAAGAGCATTCTCAAGTACTTGCGAAGGACTAGAGATATGTTCTTGGTGTATGGTAACGGAGAACTCCAAGTGGAGTCCTTTACCGATTCGAGCTTCTAGAGTGATAAGGACGACTCTAAGTCGCAGTCGGGCTTTGTCTTTACCCTTTACGGAGGGGCGGTTAGCTGGAAGAGTTCCAAGCAGGAAACCGTGGCAGACTCGACGATGGAGGCTGAATACATCGCTGCCAACGATGCTGCCAAAGAGGCTGTCTGGATCAAGAAGTTCATTACTGAACTTGGAGTGGTTCTATCCATTGAGCGTCCAATACCTTTGTATTGCGATAACAATGGAGCGGTGGCATTGGCCAAGGAACCCAGGTCCCATCAGCGATCCAGGCATATTCTGAGGCGGTATCACCTGATCCGGGAGATAGTTGATCGCCGGGAGATCGAGGTTAGGAGGGTTGACACGAAGAACAACACGGCGGATCCACTCACGAAGGCCATTCCCCAGATACAGTTTGAGAGACTCTTCGGGATGCTCGGTATGCGATACTACAGCAGCTGGCCCTAGTGCAAGTGGGAGATTGTTAGTTGTATGTATGCCCTAGAGGCCAGTATTGTACAGATGATGTATATTATATTGGATGCTTGGACATATATAGAGATGACTTTCTTGCTCGATATGATAGTATGCTATCTGGTTACTCTTTATCTTAACATGTACACTAGTCTCTTTATACTGTTTTATAGTTACATGTTGGTAAAGCCCTTAGGATGTGTACTTGACTACCTGGACTATGATGCAGATCATACTAGTGGGAACATGGTAGTCCATAAGTACCTCCTTCAAGGTCCCTAGTCGTGGGTGTATCGAGACGGGGCATCGATATACCAGAGTAGACTAGCGTATACGCTTCTCGACCCATGTGATGGGCGATGGATGATCCCATATCCATTGGTGTTTGACATCAGAGATGGTATACGGGTGCTCAGTGGAGACTGGGTACACTGGACGGACTCGCCGAGAACTCCCAGATGGTATTATACCTCACGTCAGATGGCAGTTCTCAGGTGACACTTGTACAAGTTAGTCTGTAGACCCGAGATTGTCATAGAGTCTTATGTGATTCCCACTGTGCTTTGATCTCCACCTTACCATGTCCATGAGGGCGTGCAAAACGGTGGTCTTTGGGCACAGTCCCAAGTCACATGGAGGCAATGAGCGATAGGAAGGGTTTTCGTCTCTCCCGGTATTGGGGGTTGATGTTGCGCTGTGCTCGATTGGCCGTAACAGGGAAGTCCCTGGCCAGGGCTGATCTGAGATTTGCTGGTAAGTGTTACCAGTAGTTTCTCGACCCGTTACGAGCCTCACATTGGCATGACTTATCGGGTTATTGGGGTCTGACGTTTACCACCCCTAGACTTGATATGCGACGTATCAGACGAAGAGACCGGACTGTATGGTAAGTGTTACTGGTCGGATTCGCAGGAGTGTGAGCGGGCTAGCTTGTCGATCTTCTGATCGCTCAATACCCGGGTGGCCGTTACGTTTAGCGGACCGCTTGCGGCTTGTGGGTGCTTGATATGATCATCATCTGCTACCGGCGTATTGACGAGTCTTTAGAGTCCTACACAGAGGTTTCCTGGTTCAAGCGAAACGAAATAGGAGCGCATATGAGATATGTGCAGGACCGAGAATAATGCGTGTATGTGATACCGCATTTCATTCTCGCGATATATGTTTCGATTGGTTATATTCGATATGACCTAGTTATCGAATCATTGATTCGATAAATCGATACATTGGATTCTAGTCGGTTATGTGCGACATGACCGGATCATTGAATCAAATGTTGATTTAATGATTTAATGCATAATTATATATTTGATATATTGCATTGCATTAACTAGTATTGGTTCACTTTAAACGGATTTTTCTCACTTGATGCACATTGTGTATGTGATATGCTTTAGTGCACTACTTTGTATCATGTCTGATGATACTTGATAATGTGGTTAAGTGTAAAGGGTTAAACCATGGTTAAGTGATGATTAGGGTTTGGGTTTTTCATTTATTTATTTGGAAAGGATTAAGTTGAGAATGGTGGCATATTTTGGAGCTATGTTGAAGCTTCTTGAAGCTTTGACAAAGTCCACCATCCTTATCTCATCCTTAACCCTAACCACTCTAACTAACCTTGGTTTAATCTCTACACTTGACCATGGTCAAGATATGATAAGTATTCATATTAGTTTTATTTTTTAAAGATAGAAGACTTATCATTCTTGCTTCATCTTCATCTTCTTCTTCTTCTTCAAGCTTGCTACTTTAATGGCAACTTGAGATCTAGTGAGATAAATCCAATTCTAAAGTGAACCCACCTCCTATTTCATCACCCTTTATCTCTTGCCAAGTTGTTTTGGGTGTTTTCTTCACAAGTTTCACAAATTTGTGAAGTCGGAGCTTGAGCTTGTGCAACCTCGACGTAGATCGTCTTTGACACGAAGCCGACGACCTATTCCGCACGTTTCTCCGATGAAGCCGTCACGAGAGTCCAAGGTTTAAGATGGACAGCGAGAGGACGCCCTCGTGGAGCTAAGGAAGTGGGTATCCGGATCTATAAAGGTTGTAGCATCTTAACCTTAGTTAAATAGTTAACTAGATTTATATTTCGCCTAGAATTCTAGCGACGATCCGTAGTCTAGGGTTTCTCGGCACCATTTTTTTTGAAATTGGTATGTTCGATGCCTTGTGAGACCTCACTAGGGTGCCTTGGAACCCTACATTTTCTCGGTGCTAGAGTGATATATGCGAACCCGAATCGAGGAGCTGGTTGAGGCCGATTACGGGTACATGGTGGACCCGGGATGGTACCCCAGGGCGAGAACGGTTTCGTTGTATAGTAGACGGTGAGCCTGGCAGAGGGACTACTACCTACCGGTGATTGGTTGGACCTGACAGTTATCCGAAGGGTACTGATCAGAGTCTATAGATGGATGCGGGGTGATCCGTACTGCCGGGACCGAGGGCCGATACCGCAGACGGAGCCCGTGGGCTGACCTGGATTGACGGGGCCCGATGGATGAGGATTTGCGTGTCGATGCTGGACACGAGTATTTATGATATTTGGGTGCCGATGTTGGGCACTCGGGATTCTCAGAGATGTACAGGATTTGAGGGCCGATGAGAGTGCCGGGGCCAGAGCTATTTTGGGATCTGGGTGCATTGAGGGACACCGATTATATATTCCACGTCGACATTCCGTGTAGATAATATATTGCCCCTGCTCAGCATTTACTATTGTACCTCATCCTGTAGTTACATTACCTGATAGAGCATTGTACCTCATCCTGTAGTTACATTACCTGATAGAGCATTTGCATGATTATTGCACATACTGCTTATCACACATTGATATCATCTGTTGGCATATGATAGAGTAGCGCAGTACGTGCATGCTCGCGATTACCTTTATATGTTATCTCTATTCATGAGTTGGCAACTCACCCCCGTTGTGCCACAGTGTTTGCAAGTTGCCCTTCGGAGTAGTCGCGGCAGGCTGCGGTTGCATCTTTTGATACAGATACCCCCATAGTTGGTGTACTAGCTCTTTTGCTGATAGGTGGGTTTTGTGCGGTATCTGTTTATCTTTCAGTTATGTACATTGTTGTATCTAGTATTGTCCATCTACCATGTATGTATTTGACTTAGAGACAGTATGAGGACGATGATGTATTTTATTTGTATTCTGGTGTCGAGCTCGTTGTGAGCCGACTGTACTTGCAGTTTATCCTATCTGTGTTGTTCCCACTTGTGGATCTTGATCTTCACTACGGCGTCGTATATTACTATCTCGGTGATTGTTTGTTTAAATTTCTTATCATGTTAGTAAGTGCTTCATTAAAACTTATAACACTCTATACTTTCACTGGTTTGATTTCTGGGTTTTCGGTTCACTTAGTCGCGTTACGCCTGTAGATGTTACGTGGTTAAGTGCCGGTCACGGGCCAAACTTCGGGTCGTGACAAAGTTGGTATCAGAGCGTAGGTTTTACCTTTCGGAGTGTAGGATGACCCTGGTATGATGGAGTAGGTAGCTGCAGCAGGGTAGCGTAGCGTGTGTATGTTCCGCGGCATACTCACGACACGGTACTCTGCCTACGCGACCTTAGGACTTGTTGATGTAAATTGCTTCTTGAGAATATACATTCTTGCGATTCGATTTCCGTATCCTTGTCGAATCCTGTTGTTCCTTTCAGACATTATGCCGCCAAAGACTACGAGGGCGCAGAGAGCAGCCGCGAGGGCCGAGATTCGAGTTGACTCGTCCGAGACGAGGACTGATTCGGGTAGCACACCGGTTGTGCCTGAGCAAGCTGTTCCTGCCGTGACAGATCAGATTGCCATGTTAGGGGCTGGTGTGCAGGAGATGCGCTAGATGATGGGATCTCTAGTTGAGACACTTCGAGCGCAGCGACCAGAGGTAGTTCCTCCCGTTGCGGAGACCGCGGTGGTACCCACAGTTCAGGCAGTTGCACCTGCGACTACAGAGGTAATTACAGTATCGCTGTCAGAGTTTATAAGGCTGAAGCCTCCGGTCTTCACAGGCACCGATGTGGCTGAGGATCCACAGTCTTTCATTGATAGGATGGCGCGGATATGTCGTTCACTTAGATGCGCAGATGCGAGATGGGTTGAGTTCGCGAGCTTTCGCCTGGAAGGTCTTGCGCAGAAATGGTGCGAATCAGTCGAGAAGGGTAGAGCAGCAGGTCTTCCTCCTATGACCTGGACAGAGTTCGTGGCACTATTCCTTGCCCGCTTTCTTCCCCTGAGTGTCAGAGATGCTAGAGCATGCAGGTTCGAGTCCTTGCGCCAGACGCCAGAGATGTCAGTGGCAGAGTACGATGTGCTGTTCACCGAGCTATCCATTTATGCTCCGTATCTAGTGGCTACTGAGGAGTTGCGAGTCAAGAGATTTGTCCGAGGCTTGCTTACACCACTATTCCTTGCTATCAGCGTGCAGCATTACGAGACATACGCAGCAGCAGTAGATGCAGCATTATTAGTTGAGGAGCGCCTTGCTGAGAATTCGGCAGTGCCAGGGCCGAAGAGAGTTCGTGCAGATGCGTCAGTGCAGAGACGGCCGTTCCGGCGTCGTGACAGGCACCTTGTAGGTGGCAGAGATTCAAGACGAGGCCGATTGTTTAGCTCCTATTCCCAGGAGGGTCAGCGACCGTCATCGGGATGTTACCGTTGCGGGAGTTCTTATCATCGTGTGCGAGATTGTCCTGAGGTACCCCGGAGTGGGGCGGCAACACCACATGTTACATTACCACCTTCACCATCCCAGACGGCATTGCCGATAGTACCTACTGTTACTCCGCGTTAGACGCATACACAGAGAGGTCGTGGTCGCGGAGGATTTGTTCATAGAGGATGAGGTGGCCGAGGTAGAGGGCAGCCAGCGGCCGGCAGGGGACAGTTAGTTGCAGGTGGAGGACAGGCGCGAGTTTTTTCTCTGACGCATCTGGACGCGCAGGCGTCCAATGCGGTGGTCTCAAGTATCCTTTCTGTATGTTCGGTTAATGCACACGTGTTATTCGATCCCGGATCCACGCACTCGTACGTATCCACACACTTTGTGCCAAGTTTGGGTAGAGAGTCCGGTTTGCTTGACCAGCCGCTTGTTGTGACTACTCCTGTGGGAGAGTCGTTTGTTGCTAGGCACGTGTTCCGATCCTGTACCATCTGTATTGGCAAGAGAGAGTTGCCGGTCGATTTGATCCTTCTTGAGATGCTGGACTTCGACGTTATTTTGGGCATGGATTGGTTAGCCACGTGCTATGCTTCTGTTGACTGCCATGAGAAGACAGTTCGATTTTGTTTTCCCGGCGAGTCGGTGGTTGTTGTGTTGGGGGACCGTGGTGCCACCCCTCACAGTGTGATTTCTTCTTTTCGCGGTGGACAGCTTTTGCGGAAGGGATGTCAGGGATTTCTCGCATATGTTTGCGATACAAGAGCTACAGAGGTTCCGGTGGATCAGGTTCCGGTTGTTAGCGAGTTCCCTGATGTGTTCCCTGATGAGCTTCCTGGGCTACCGCCCGAGCGTGATAATTCTTTCTGCATTGACTTGGTTCCTGGCACGGGGCCTATTTCTGTACCGCCTTATCGGATGGCCCCGACGGAACTTTGAGAATTGAAGGGTCAGTTGCAGGATCTGCTGGATAAGGGAATTATTCGACCCAGTGTTTCTCCTTGGCGTGCTTCAGTCCTGTTGGTCAAGAAGAAGGACGGCAGTATGCGTTTGTGTATCGACTACCGCCAGCTGAACAGGGTGACAGTGCGGAACAGATATCCTTTGCCACGCATCGACGATTTTTTCGACCAGCTTCAGGGGGCAGGATACTTTTCGAGGATCGATTTGCGATCGGGCTACCATCAGCTGCGGGTTCGACAAGAGGACATTCCTAGGACGGCATTCCGCACACGTTACGGCCATTACGAGTTTTTGGTGATATCGTTCGGACTCACCAATGCGCCAGCAGCATTTATGGATTTGATGAACCGTATTTTCCGGCCGTATCTTGATCTGTTCATCATAGTGTTTATTGACGATATCTTGGTGTATTCTCGGAGTAGAGAGGAGCACGAGCAGCACCTGCGGATTACACTGCAGATCTTGAGGGAGCATCAGCTTTTCGCCAAATTCTCCAAGTGTGCCTTCTGGCTAGACAGCGTAGACTTCTTGGGGCACGTGATTACACGAGGTGGTATATGTGTCGACCCGAGGAAGATCGAGGCAGTTCGGAGTTGGCCTAGACCCACGTCAGTGACGGAGGTTCGCAGCTTTCTAGGGCTGGCAGGCTATTACAGGCGATTCGTGCAGGACTTCTCTCGTATTGCTACACCTTTGACCGGGTTGACCCGGAAGGGAGTTCGCTTCGATTGGACGGAGGAGTGTGAGCACAGTTTCCAGCTGCTACGGGCTCTACTGACTATGACACCAGTGCTATCATTGCCTTCAGGATCAGGCGGATTTGTGGTCTACTGCGATGCTTCACGAGTAGGGCTGGGGTGCGTTTTGATGCAGCATGACAGGGTGATTGCGTATGCTTCGCGGCAATTAAAGAAACATGAACAGAATTACCCTACTCATGATCTGGAGATGGCTGCGGTGGTCTTTGCACTCAAGATCTGGCGGCATTATCTGTATGGAGAGTCGTGCCAGATATTCACTGACCACAAGAGCTTAAAGTACATATTTCAGCAGCGAGACCTGAACCTTAGACAGCGCCGATGGATGGAGTTAGTGAAGGACTATGATTGTGAGATCTTGTATCACCCGGGCAGGGCGAATGTAGTGGCAGATGCTTTGAGCAGGAGGCTCGGGGGTAGTCTATCCTGTTTGAGCGTAGTGCAGAGGCAGTCGTCGGCGGATTGGCAGATCTTATGCGACAGCCGGGTACAGTTCGAGTTTACGCCGATCGGAGGACAGATTGCGCATGTTCATGCACGCCCACAGTTGCTTGACCGTATACATGAGGCACAGCACGGTGATGATCGCTGTTCAGAGATCAGGACACAGATGGGACATGGCAGATTTTCCGAGTTCGTGATCGATGATCAGGGGATACTACGATTTGGAGCTAGACTGTGCGTACCAGATGCTGAGGGATTGCGGCGTGAGATTCTTGAGGAGGCACATCGGTCGGTATATAGTGTTCATCCCGGTTCCACCAAGATGTACCATGATATGAGAGATGTTTACTGGTGGGGCGGTATGAAGAGGGACATTGCAGATTTTGTGTCGAGATGCCTGACTTGTCAGCAAGTCAAGGCTGAGCACCAGAGGCCCGCGGGAGAGCTACAGCCGTTACCCATTCCGGAGTGGAAATGGGAACAAATATCTATGGATTTCATTGTGGGTCTACCCAGGACTAGTCGAGGGTATGACTCCATCTGGGTGATCGTGGATCGTTTGACGAAAGCGGCTCACTTCCTACCGGTGAAGACGAATTTCGGATTTACTCAATATGCCTAGATTTATATTGATGAGATTGTACGACTGCACGGAGTTCCGACATGCATCGTGTCCGATAGAGGCACCCAGTTTACCAGCCGGCTATGGCAGAGGCTTCAGGAGGCTTTGGGCACTCGCTTGAGTGTCAGCACAGCATTCCATCCGCAGACCGACGGGCAGTCAGAGCGGACTATTCAGACTCTCGAGAACATGCTCAGAGCATGCGTTTTAGACTTCGGAGGTAGCTGGGATCATCATTTGCCCTTAGTAGAGTTCTCCTACAACAACAGCTACCAGGAGACCATTCAGATGGCACCGTTTGAGGCTCTTTATTGGAGGAGATGCAGATCGCCCATCTGTTGGACGGAGCTCAGTGAGAGCAGTATCTTAGGACCGCAGATTGTAGAGGAGACGACCGTGAAGATCCAGTTGATTCGCGATAGGATGAGAGCAGCCCAGAGTAGGCAGAGATCTTATGCGTACCGTCGTCGGTGCAGACTTGAGTTTTCCGTTGGTGATCATGTTTTCTTGAGGGTCTCCCCAATGAAAGGCGTGATGAGGTTTGGGAATAAGGGGAAGCTTAGTCCCAGATACATGGGCCCCTTCGAGATCCTTGAGCGTATTGGTGTGGTTGCGTATCGATTAGCCCTTCCGCCCAGTTTTCCAGACGTGCACCCCGTATTTCACGTTTCGATGCTCCGCAGATATCTTCATGATCCTTCGCATGCGATTCAGCACCCGACGATCCAGCTTGAGCGCGACCTTTCCTATGCAGAGCAGCCGGTCATGATCTTGGATTGGCAAGTGAAGAAATTGAGGTCGAAGGAGATACCGTCCGTCAAGGTACTTTGGCGTGGCCAGCGCGGCGAGGAGGTTACTTGGGAGACCGAGAGCGAGATGAGGAAGAGGTATCCCTATCTTTTTGAAGGTGCGTATAGTTAGATTTTTAAATTCGGAGACCGAATTTCTTTAAGGGGGGTAGATTGTAACACTTTGAATTTCCGTTTGAATGTCTTTCGTGATAATTAGTGATCGTACGTGTTATTATATAAGTGTTCCTAGGATTATAAGTTATATTTAGTAGTGTTTGCATATTGGGATTTTTCTTGTGCTAGTACACCTTACACACTTAGTCATTTTGAGACTTAGGATTTTGTTAACATGTTAACCATTCCCTTGTGCATGGTTCCTTTTAATTCCCCCACCATCTTATTCATATATTAACCCCATTTGATCATTCAAACTCCTAATAAAACAAATGAGCATGGTGGTTAGGTGAAACTTTGACTTTTTGACCCCTTTTCTTCTTTCTTCTATCTCTTTCCCTCATTCTGAATCCAGCAACAATTTCCAGCAGCAAACCCTCCATTTTTCTCCATATTCTCATCTCTTTTCACTTCTCCATGATTCCCAAACAAATCCTACACAAAAACCACACATTTTCATCACGAAACCTTAGGAAAAGTGAGCTTTTTGAGGTGTTTAGGGCAAATCCGCACACTAGAGGGGAAAACTGAAACTTTTGGTGTCCTACAAGGTTCTTAGAAGGTATTAACTCATATTAGCACTTCTTTTCCGTAGACTTGTTGTATTCTTTAGTAAAAATCTCTTTTTTATGCATTTTTGGTGATATTTAAGGATATTTGTGATTCACATGTTAGATTAGGGTTTTGCTAGTTGTGTTAGCTCTATTATGTGTTATTAGAGCTATCTTAGGCCAAGTTTTGTTTCAGTTTGCACAAAAATACCCTAAAGTTCCATTTTAGTGCAAAGTGTGGATTTTTAACTAGAATTAAGGCTCTGTAGGATCTGCTGCTACCCGAGACATTTCAGAGTAAAACTAGAGGTTACTGTAGTATGTATGGGGGGTATAGAATGCACACACCAAACCTGGGAGCCCAATTCCCAAGTGAGGCCGCCGAAATATTCTTTCTGGCCGCAATTTGCGGCCAGATGGGGGTGTTTTGGGTTGGGGTTTGGGGTGTGGGTGTCTGCTGCTATGTGGGTTGTTTTGGCATATATAGTTTTACAATATCTTTCCTGTATCAAAATTTGGAGGTGATTACCTATTTTCCCGTATTTTCGATCTTTCGCGACACGCGTGATACGTGTGTGTGAGTTTGGGGTTTCTGCGTATCGCGACGCGTCGGAGTGGTTTCAGACGCGTAACCACACGTTTTAGCGTATCGCGCACACGCGCGCTTGGTTCGCGACACGAGTTGTTAGTTCGGCTTTAATGTCGCGTTTGTGTGACTTCAAGCTTACGTGTGATATATATTGTGTAATTCTAGGTTCGCAGGCGAGTACGGTGGACGCCGCGCGGAAGGGGAAACAAGTTGTTGGCTACACCTAGCGAGAGACTACGGTGAGTAGATTTCACATCTACGGGGATATCGCCCGCATGGCGTTCTACGTCAGGGCTGATAGGACCTTATAGTTTCGTTTGTGTACATTGACTATTCATGGCTACTATTTAGTGCATGCTGCATTCCCTGCTATTTGGATATAAACTAGGATTGATAGAACACCGCACCTTTACTAACGGTCCATGTTGCACGAGCACTATCCTGCATGTTACACACACACCGTTAGTAATTGCCATGACACTCACATAGTAGTATATCACATCGGATCATTATATTGTAGCTCATCTATATGTGACTTGACATGCTATTCATACTTGATGCCTATATCACATCGGATCATTATATTATAGCTCATCTATATGTGACTTGACATGCTATTCATACTTGATGCCTATATCACATCGGATCATTATATTGTAGCTTAGCTATATATGACTTGACATGATATTTACATTTGACGCACATATCATATCGAATCATTGACTTGCATTTTGGGTTAGATTACATGTGATTTCTGGATTTGGGAACCGTGGCTATTTCAAATATGTAATCGTTTAAAAACCCGGTTCCCTTGATATGATATTTCGGTGCGTCCACCATGTGTTTTCTCGGTGCTAGAGTGATATATGCGAACCCGAATCGAGGAGCTGGTTGAGGCCGATTACGGGTACATGGTGGACCCGCTATGGTACCCCGGGGCGAGAACGGTTTCGCTGTGTAGTAGACGGTGAGCCTGGCAGAGGGACTACTACCTACCGGTGATTGGTTGGACCTGACAGTTATCCGGAGGGTACTGATCAGAGTCTATAGATGGATGCGGGGTGATCCGTACTGCTGGGGCCGAGAGCCGATACCGCAGACGGAGCCCGTGGGCTGACCCGGATTGACGGGGCCCGATGGATGAGGATTTGCGTGTCGATGCTGGACATGAGTATTTATGATATTTGGGTGCCGATGTTGGGCACTCGGGATTCTCAGAGATGTACAGGATTTGAGGGCCGATGAGAATGCCGGCGCCTGAGCTAATTGGGGATCTAGGTGCATTGAGGGACACCGATTATATATTCCACGTTGACATTCCGTGTAGATATTATATTGCCCCTGCTCAGCATTTACTATTGTACCTCATCCTGTAGTTACATTACCTGATAGAGCATTGTACCTCATCCTGTAGTTACATTACCTGATAGAGCATTTGCATGATTATTGCACATACTGCTTATCACACATTGATATCATCTGTTGGCATATGATAGAGTAGCGCAGTACGTGCATGCTCGCGATTTCCTTTATATGTTATCTCTATTCACGAGTTGGCAACTCACCCCCGTTGTGCCACAGTGTTTGCAGGTTGGCCTTCGGAGTAGTCGCGGCAGGCTGCGGTTGCATCTTTTGATACAGATACCCCCATAGTTGGTGTACTAGCTCTTTTGCTGATAGGTGGGTTTTGTGCGGTATCTGTTTATCTTTCAGTTATGTACATTGTTGTATCTAGTATTCTCCATCTACCATGTATGTATTTGACTTAGAGACAGTGTGAGGACGTTGATGTATTTTATTTGTATTCTGCTGTCGAGCTCGTTGTAAGCCGACTGTACTTGCAGTTTATCCTATCTGTGTTGTTCCCACTTGTGGATCTTGATCTTCGCTACGGCGTCGTATATTACTATCTCGGTGATTGTTTATTTAAATTTCTTATCATGTTAGTAAGTGCTTCATTAAAACTTATAACACTCTATACTTTCACTGGTTTGATTTCTGGGTTTTCGGTTCACTTAGTCGCGTTACGCCTGTAGACGTTACGTGGTTAACTGCCGGTCACGGGCCAAACTTCGGGTCGTGACATGCTTAGCGATCTGAGATGGAATCCATGTACACCAACAAAGTATGGACTTTGGATGCTATATCTGAAGGGTTAAATCTCCATCAGGAGCAAGTATATCTTGAGAGGATTACTTGGTGTAGATGGAAAAGTTGAGACTTTCAAAGCTAGACTTGTTGAAGGTTTTCGTCATCGACGAGGCGTGGATAATGATGAAACCTTTTCCAAGTGGCTATGCTTAAGTCCATCCGGATCCTACTTAACATTGCTACATACCATGACTACGATATCTGGTGGTTGGATGTCATGACTATTTTTCTAAATACTGATTTAGAAGAGAACGTCTATAAGTACACATCCAGAGAGCTTCGTAAACAGTGGGAGCAGCGGAATCGTATGCAAGTTGCTTTACAGAATAAAGCAGACATCGCAGAGTTGGAACATCTGTTTTGATGTGGTAGTCAAAGAGTTTGACTTCATTAAAATGGTAGATGAACCTTGTATATACAAAACGGTAGTAGAGAGTAAGGTGGTGATCCTCGTAGAGTACGTGGACAACATACTCTTGATAGGAAAAGAGTTTCCTCTGCTACGGTCGGTCAATCTCCTCTTATCACAAGGATTCTCCAATAGGATAAAGGTGATACCTCCTAAATCCTGGGATTTGGATCTATGAGATAGATCTAAATGGATATTAGGCTTCTCACTAGGTTTAGTGAGATGGTATCAATCGATCCTCGGAAGAATCATTGGAAAGGTTCCAGGATGATAAAGACGACTGAATGTCAGTCGCAGGCAATGTCTTTACCCCCAATGAAGGGACGGTATGTTGGAAGAGTTCCAAACTAGATACCGTGGCAAACTAGACGATAAAGGCTGGTAATATCGCTATTAAAGATACTACCAAAGAGGCAGTTTGGGTGTATATTGGTTCATTTGATGAACTAGGTTCCTACCATTGTGTGATAATGGAAGTGTGGTTTTGGCCCATGAACCCCGGTCCCATCAGTGACCCAGACATATTCTGAGGCAGCATCACCTGATCAAGAAGATAATTGATCTCCAGGGTGATCGAGGTTAGGAGAGTAGACTCAGAGGACAACACGGCGGATCCACTCACAAAGGCCTTTTCCCAAAGAGAGACTTTTAGGGGATGGTTGAGTATTAGATACTGCAACCACTGCTACAGATGGCCCTAGTGCAAGTGGGAGATTGTTAGTTATATGTATACCCTAGAGGCCATTACTGTACATTGGATGTATATTGTAGTGGATGCTGGGACATATATAGGTAGGACTTTCTTGCTCGACATAATAGTACGCTATCTGGTTGCTCTTTATCTTAACATGTATACTTTCTGTCTCTCTGTTACATGTTGATAAAGCCCTTATGATGTGTGCTTGACTTCCAGGACTATGATGCAGATCATACTAGTGGGGCCTGGGTAGTCCATGAGTACATCCTTCAATGTTCCTAGTCGTGGGAATATCGAGACGGGGCATCGATATTCCAGAGTAGACTAGCGCATATCTTCTCGACCCATGTGATGGGCGATGGATGATCCCATATCCATTGGTGTTTGACATCAGAGATGGTATGCGGGTTCTCAGTGGAGACTGGGTACACTGAACGGACTCGCCGAGAACTCCCAGATGGTATTATACCTCACGTCAGATGGCAGTTCTCTGGTGACACTGGTACAGCTTAGTCTGTTGACCCGAGATCGTCATAGAGTCTTGTGTGTCTCCCACTGTGCTTTGATTTCCACCTTACCAGGGCTCTACTGAGTCGTGCAAACAGGTGGTTTTTGGGTACAGTCCCAATTCACATGGAGGCAATGAGCGATACGAGGGGATTTGTCTCTCCCGGTATTGGGGGTTGATGTTGCGCTATGCTCGACTGGCCATAACTGGAAATCCCTGGCCAGGGTTGCTGTGAATTACTGGTAAGAGTTATCAGTAGTTTCACGCTTGTTATGGACCTTACATCGGCATGACTTATCGAGCTACTGGTGTCTGACATTTACGACCCCTAGGCGAGATATGCAACATATCAGACGAACAGACCGGAATGTACGGTAAGTGTTGCTGGTTGGATTCACAAGAGTGTGAGCGGGCTTGCTTGATGATCTTCTGATCGCTCAATACCCGGGTAGCCGTTACGTTTAGCAGACCGCTTGCGGCTTGTGGGTGCTTGATATGATCATCATCTGCTGCCGGTGTATTGACGAGTCTTTAGAGTCCTATACAGAGGTTTCCTGGCTTAAGCGAAACGAAATAGGAGCGCATATGAGATATGTGCAGGACCGAGAATAATGCGTGTATATGATACCGTATTTTATTCTCGCGATGAATGTATCGATTGGTTGTATGTGATATAACCTAGTTATCGGATCGAGGATTGATTCGATAAGTCGATACATTGGATATAAGTCGGTCATATGCGATATGACCGGATCGTTAAATCAAATGTTGATTTAATGATTTAATGTATAATTATATATTTGATATATTACTTTGCATTAACTAGTATTGGTTCACTTAAGATGGATTTTCTCACTTGATGTGCACATTGTATATATGATATAGTTTTGTGCACTAGTTTGTATCATGTTTGATGATACATGCAAACTTGGGTGTGTGTATGCTATACACCATGTTTAGATAAATGGTTAAGGTTTTATTTACTTTATTTATTTTGGTTAAAAGAAAAAGGAAACAAAATAGTTGCTTTTGTTTTATACAAGAAGTTTCTTGATGCTTCATGCATCTTTGACAAAGTGACCATTTTGTTTTTTTCTCATAACCTAACCATTTAACTAAACCCTGGTTTATTCTCTACACTCAAGCATGGTTGCAAAATGATAAGAATCACTTGGATTTTCTTTTTTGAAATAATTCTTTTTTCTTTCATCTTCTTCTTCTTCTTCATGGAGAAAAGAAAAGCTTGCTTGAAAAAGTCTAAGTAATGATTCCAAGTGAGAAATCCAAATCCAAAGTGAACCCACTTCCTATTTCTTCATCCTCTACCACTTGCCATGTAGTATAGGGTGTTTTCTTCACAAGTTTCATGACTTGGTGAAGGTGGAGCTTGAGTTTGAGTTTCCTCGACGTAGATCATCTTCGGCATCGAAGTCAACGACCTAGACCAAGCATTTCTCCGATGAAACCAACGCTAGAGTCCTGGATCTGATGATCGCAGCGAAGGGACAACGTCACGGAGCTATGGAGGTGGAGGACCGGATCTACAAAGGTTGTATTTGTAGGGTTCCTGGACACCCTAATGAGGTCTCACAAGGCATCAACCAAGCCAAATTCAAATTTTAACGGTGCCGAGAAACCCTAGAACGGATCGTTGGCTAGATTTTTAGGCGAAACAATAAACTAGTTAACACTTAACTAAGAGATACGGAAATACAACCTTTGTAGATCCGGTTCTCCACCTCCATAGCTCCGCAATGAAGTCTCCTCGCTGTCCATAACAAGTCCCGGGCTCTAGCGTCGGCTTCATCAGAGAATGGACGGGCTTGGTCATCGATGTCCATGTCGAAGATGATCTACGTCGAGGAATCGCTAAATCAAGCTCCGACTTCACCAAGTCAAGAAACTTGTGAAGAAAACACACTCTATTACTTGGCAAGAGGTAGAGGATGAAGAAATAGGAAGTGGGTAGACTTTAGATTTGGATTTCACACTCTTTTTCATCACTTGCCATTGATGGAGGCAAGCTTTCTTCACTTGAAGAAATGAAGAAGAAGAAGGTAAAATGTTATGATAAGTTATTAGAAAATATAAAATAAAAGAATACTTATCATAATCTTTAACCATGGTAATGTGTAGAGAATCAATCATGGTTAAAGGAATGGTTAGGGTCAAGCTAGAGACAAAATGGTCACTTAGTCAAAGTGCTCATGAAGCTTCATGAAAACAACAAATGAAAGCCACCATTTCATTTCATTTTCTTTTATTAATTTATCATAAATAAATGGATAATTAAATAAGATAAATGAATAACAAATAATAAACCCTAACCATTTCATTAACCAAGGTTTAATACTTTACACTTAACCAAAAAGCATGTATCATCAAACATGATACAAGCAAGTGCACAAAATCATATCACATATATAATGCGCACATCCGAGTGAGAAAATCCATTCAAAGTGAACCGATACTAGTTAATGCAAAGTAATATATCAAATATATAATTATACATTAAATCATTAAATCAACACTTGATTTAACGATCCGGTCATATCACATATAACCGACTAGTATCCAATGTATCGGTTTATCGAATCAACCCTCGATTCGATAACTAGGTTATATCGCATATAACCATTCGATACATTCATCGCGAGAATAGAATACGGTATCACATACACGCATTATTCTCGGTCCCGCACATATCTCATATGCGCTCCTATTTCGTTTCGCTTGAGCCAGGAAACCTCTGTGTAGGACTCTAAAGACTCGTCAATACGCCGGCAGCAGATGATGATCATATCAAACACCCACAAGCCGCAAGCGGTCTGCTAAACATAACGGCCACCCGGGTATTGAGCGATCTGAAGATCGACGAGCAAGCCCGCTCACACTCCAGTGAATCCAACCAGTAACACTACCGTACAGTCCGGTCTGATCATCTGATATGTCGCATATCTTGCCTAGGGGTGGTAAACGTCAGACCCCAAAAGCTCGATAAGTCATGTCGATATGAGGTCTATAACATTCGAGAAACTACAGGTAACACTTACCAGTAAATCTCAGCAACCCTGGCCAGGGATTTCCTGTTATAGCCAATCGAACACAGCGCAACATCAACTCCCTATACCGGGAGAGACGAATCCCCTCCTATCGCTCATTGCCTCCATGTGACTCGGGACTGTACCCAAAAACCACCGTTTTGCTCGCCCTCTTGGACGTGGTAAGATGGAAATCAAAGCACAGTGGGAACCACACAAGACTCTATGACGATCTCGGGTCAACAGACTACTCTGTACCAGTGTCACCAGAGAACTGCCATCTGACGTGAGGTATAATACCATTTGGGAGTTCTCGGCGAGTCCGTCCAGTGTACCCAGTCTCTACTGAGCACCCGTATATCATCTCTGATGTCAAACACCAATGGATATGGGATCATCCATCGCCCATCTGTATGGGTCGAGAAGGTATACGCTAGTCTACTCTGGTATATCGATGCCCCGTCTCGTTACACCCACGACTAGGGACTTTGAAGGATGTACTTATAGACTATCTGTCCCCACTGGTATGATCTGCATCATAGTCTAGGTAGTCAAGTACACATCCTAAGAGCTTTACCAACATGTAACAGAGAGACAATCAGTATACACGTTAAGGTAAAGAGCAACCAGATAGCATACTATCATGTCGAGCAAGAAAGTCCTCCCTATACATGTCCCAGCATCCACTACAATATACATCCAATGTACAGTAATGGCCTCTAGGGCATACATATAACTAACAATCTCCCACTTGCACTAGGGCCATCTGTAGCAGTGGTTGCAGTATCTCATACTCAACCATCCCATAAAAGTCTCTCTCTGGGAATAGGCTTTTGTGAGTGGATCCGCTGTGTTGTCCTCTGAGTCTACTCTCCTAACCTCGATCTCCCTGGAGATCAACTATCTCCATGATCTGGTAATACTGCCTTAGAATATGTCTGGATCACTGATGGGACGGACGTTCCTTGGCATAAGCCACAACTCCATTGTCACACAATGGGAGGAACTAAGTTCATCTCATGAACTAATATACACCCAGACAGCCTCTTTGGTAGCATCTTAAGTAGCGATGTATTCAGCCTTTATCGTCTAGTATGTCACGGTATCTATCTTGGAACTCTTCCAACATACCGTCCCTTTACTGAGGGTAAAGACAATGCCTGCGACTGACATTCAGTCTTCTTTATCACCCTGGAACCCTTCCAGTGATTCTCTCCAGGATCGGTTGATACCATCTCACTACAACTAGTGAGTTTCCTAACGTCCAATTAGATCTATCTCATAGATCCAAATACCAGGATTTAGGAGGTATCACTTTGATCCTATATGGAGAATCTTTTTGATGTGCGGAGATTGACCGAGCGTAGCATAGGAAACTCTTTCCTTATCAAGAGTATGTCATCCACGTACTCTACGAGGATCGCCACCATACTCCCTACTACCTTTTTGTTTATACAAGGTTCATCTACCATTTTGATGATGTCAAACTCTTTGACTAATCCATCAAAACAGATGTTCCAACTCCGCGATGCCTGCTTTATCCTATAAAGCATCTTGCACACGTTTCCGCTGCTCCCACTGTCTACGAAGCCCTCTGGCTGTGTACTTATAGACGCTCTCTTCCAAATCATCATTTAGAAAAGCAGTCAAGACACCCAACCACCAGAGATCGTAGTCATGGTATGTAGCCGTGGTAAGTAGGATCTGGATGGACTTAAGCATAGATACTTGAAAAGGTTTCATCATTATCCATGCCTGGTCGATGATGACAACATTTAACAAGTCTAGCTTTGAAAGTCTCAAGTTTTCCATGTACACCAAGTAATCTTCTCAAGATATACTTGCTCCTGATGGGGATTTAACCCTTCAGATATAGCAACCAAAGTCCATACTTTGTTGGTGTATAAGGATTCCATCTCAGATCACTAAGCATCTAGCCATTCTTATAGAGTCTTACTCCTGATGGCCAGCTCGAAACTAGTTGGGTCATCATCTCATGATGCAATCCTCGCTCCCACTGTCATAGAGAAACCGAAGTATCTCTCAGGTGGGTGAGGAACCCTACTAGATCGGCGGAGAGGCTGAGGTTCGTTGGTATCTACTGAATCCCTTGGTTCTATCAAATCATCTGCTGTAGTTTGTATAGCTGGAACCTTTCCAGTTCTACATTACAGACCTTGCCTCGAGCTTGTCCGGATTTTGCTTTCAGACATAGGCCGGACAACCCCAAATCTTAATTAACTTAAGACATGGGCTCTTCCCTTTCCATATCACATATGAAGTGGTAGGCAACTGATTTGATTTGAACCCTTTTCAATAGGTATGCAGCTTCTCAAGTGCATAACTCTCAAAAGGAAATAGGTCACTCAGTAATACTCATCACAGAGCACACCATATCATATAGGGTGTGATTGCTCCGCCCCGATATACCATCGTGCTATGGTGTATACAGAGGAGTAATGCTGAGAGAGAATCTCATTCTCCTTTAGAATAGTCCAGTATTTCCGTGCTCAAGTATTCTCCTCCTTGATCACATCAAAGGACATAATACTTATACCCGTATTTTGGTTCTCTACTTCTAACTTATATTCTGTGAATATCTCAAAAGGTTCGGACTTGTGTTTCAACAGGAACATATGTCTGAATCTTGAGAGATTATTAGAGAATGTAATGAAGTACAAAGAACCGGTCCTGGCATATGTAGACAGGGGACCTTACATACATCAACATGTATCAGTCCCAAGAGTTCACTAACTCTTTCTCTGTTTCCAATAAACAGAGCTGGTGTCATTATATCTTTGTGACATGACTGGCAAGTTTCACAAGATGTAGATTTAAACTGATTTAAATATGCATCTACATGTAACTTCAGCTAGTCGGGTCGCATTGTTATGACCTAGTCTACAATACCTCATGAAGGATTCGTTCATTTCAGAACTCTTCCTCTTGTGTGTGTTCCGTATACTAAAAACTGTAGTTTGATTTAGAACATCAATGCTTTTAGATAACGTGCCTGAACCGATCAACTTTTGATATAGGAAATGTTCAAAACATTATCCAACAATACAAAATTTTATCATTTCTTTACTAATAAAGAGACTGATATGATTTTGTATATCAGGTTCGGTATCTAATAACATTCGTTCAGAATCAATGTATTTGGAATACAGGGTGACAGTGACCAACAAACTTGGCTGCAACTCTTGCCCCGTTTTCTGCCTCATGAAACTTATCACCCGTTCTCAGTTCTCTACCTATCTGTAGCCCTATGTAACAGATTACATATCTAGGATCCTGATCCGTTATCATATACCCAGGACGTAAAGGATACTGAGAAACAGTTCTGTATAATGAACAAACCCGAAGATGATGCATCAGCATGCACTCTCTTCGTTTGGGCGGCACGGGAAACCTGGTATTCCCCAATTTCCTGCTCTGTCTTATAACATTTATAAGTTGGAGCGGGACCAACGTTCCCCAGCTCAGTATAACAAGCGGGTTCGGTCAATAATCCGTATTATTATCTTGATTAAGGCGTGATATGGTCGCTACCTGGAGAGAGAGAGAAGAAAACACTCAGCGTGCGCTCTTGCAAGAATAGATTGGTTATTATTTTATCTAATCAGGATGGCTCCCACTGCTTTTTATCAAATCTTCCTTCAAACCCTAAAAGGAAAGACTAGCCGGGATTAATTACACACTACAAGTTCGCCAATCTTTCAGCCAGGCCAGTGTCTGTACTTTGAGGGAGGTCCCCCGTGCTTTCGCACGAACCTAATTAATGTAAACCTCGTTTTCCCAGAGGCGTAACCCCATTGACACCTTTCTAGACACCTACTTGATCAGCTAATTGTAATGTATAAAACTCTCCCAGGAGTAACTCTTACTCGCAGTGGGTATCGGGATCCAACTATCTCATAGAAGGTATGCAATCTCATTGCAAATTTCAACACTTGAAATTCCCGATAATATTTTGCCCCTAGCTCGCTATGACCTTGACAAATGCCAAACAACCCATAGTCCACTAGTCAAGTTCAACCCGTACATTTCTTGATCGAATTAAACCCACCCGCACGACCCTTGACGAATGCCAAACAACGCCGTACGAATACCCTAATCCAATCGCATCATATGCTCAAGCAGATAAATACTAGTTAGCTACCGTACACTACGCCTTGACGAATGCCAAACTACCGCAGCACGAATACTAACTAGTACATATCTGAAATGACGGAGGGCTACGACAGGTTTTTCTGAAAACCTTTTACGTAATGAACTTGATATCGTTGTAGAATCAAATGATTTTGAACTGGAGTGTTTTTGAAGCTTTTCTAGTTTTGCTAAAGGAGTCATTCCCGGTGAAGGGATCGTCGGTCCTTTCCTCGTCGAATGAGGTGCGGGATATATCATATATATCACTGTGCAAAGCAAAAACTCTTAAAAGCAATCAAAAGACAAACCGAGTGTGTAGCATCTGCCAGTTATTGCTAAAGGAGTCACTCCCGGTGAAGGGATCTCGGTCCTTTCCTCATCGAATAAGGTGCAGGATATATCACATATACCGCTATGCAAAGCAAGAACTGTAGCTAACTGTTTTATTTTGAAATTCGATTCTACAACATCTTAGGTTTCTTTTATTTCATTAATCACATTAATGAAGTCCCATCATTTAAGTACTAAACATCACAGATAAATACGACGTACACTTATGCCATCCGCATTCGCCTCGATGTCCCCTCGTGCACCGTTAGGTTAGGTAACTAACAGCAGAGCGGGGCAGGGCTAGCGCGGGTGTAAAACATAAGTAACGCCTATATAATATATCATATATACTATATACTGTATCTATCATGGAACATCACATGATCACCTCACAGATATCGCAGCAGAAGAATATCATATGAAATATTGGTTATACTAGGACGCCCGTGTTTTCAATACGAGCCAGTATAAAACACGGATTCCACGGTCGTGATGAATAGCCAAACCCACACCCCTAGACCCCTACGAGAGCGGCAAGCAACCCTACCAATTCTAGAGTTAGGAGACCCGGACTCGACTCCTCGAGTTGGTCTCCCACTGGACTCCAGAACCCGGTTACTTGTGCTCCCCTCCTTGGGTCTATCCTAGTGCGGAAAAGTAAATAATATACAAAGGGTGACATCTTCCGCTACCTGGAAGTGCCCCAATAAAAGAATATTACATACAAGTTTTTACATGAATGAAAATGAAAAAACACTCATCTCACATAAAAACCCCCGGCTTTTCAAACACGACGATCCAATATAACATATCCAACAACACATAACATCACATGTCATCAACGTAAGTAAATATGTCCATCCCAATTGTCGTTGACATATAGCAACGAAACCGGCGATATCACATATTACACTTACGGTCACAGAAAAAAAAGTGTAAAACTACAACAGTTGGAATCCGCAAACTCTTTAGACATCACATGCCTAATCATATGAATACCTTAGACATCGCATGCCTAACAATTATAAACCCCGCATTTTAGTCTCAAAATCGAAAACACTTTTCAATATCAAGTCGGGCAATTCAACAAGATTCCCGACATCCTGATCGAATGCTCGTCGCAAACTTTAGTAGGCGGCCGCACCCCCGATGCCGTCGACGAAGTTCACCAAGGCGGAACACCGCTGCCGCGAGCACCCGAACGGATGCTTTCAGCGACGGGGTTCTCCTGCAGTCACTTGGTCGGGGCTAAGGAGTGAGGCTGTCTATTAAGTTTACCGGCGAGTATCTGCGTTCACAACGTGATTGCAACGGACTTTTGATCACATCAAAATTCCGTGGCAACCGATCAAGTGAGACTAAAGTGCTATGTTTATAACATTCATTCAGTTATCTCATAACTAATTGTGAATTCCAATTATTGTATCACATTCCGGATAAGATAGAAAATGTTAAACTTTTCGATAGAACAATCGAACACCCAAGTTTTCCCGATCAACCGAATGAAATAAGTTCAAAGACATTCACTTCATGCCTCAGTACCAACGGTCCAGCCGTAGAAGGGTCAAGCCAACGCCTCACATGTGGCACGCCGTACTGCCCCAAACCCTAAGGTTCAAAGGGCAGTTCAAGACGGTCACATAATCGAGTTAAGGTTTGTTGTCTTCTACAGGGACCATCGCGTTACCTGCACTACTCAGAACGTCCTTAAACCACGGAAAAATCCAACACTTAGAAATTTTCCGGCAGGGGAAAAAGTGGGTATTTATGTCCGGTCGAAATTTTTAACATATTCTAAAATATCCGAAAAACACTTAGACAAAATTAGACAATCCGATCGAATGTACGAACTCCTAATACAACCCAAAAAAAAACTCAACTCTTGATTTCAGATAAAAAAAAATTCCCTGGAAAACCAGCACTGCAAAATATGAATTACTGTGCAAAATTGAATGCCTAATAAGACAAAACGGCCGCGGAACCGCCGCATTAGCACGCTAATGCCGCGGTTACGCCGCACTTTTGAGGGATCATTAGTTACTTTTTGCACCGTAATTCTTAGAATTTCCTGCTGATTTTTCTGCATATTTTTAATGTTGAAAAATCCACGTTTTTAGAAAAAGTCCAGAGAGCAATTTTTTGGGTCGGGTTTCGGTTCGATCGGGTTTCAAATTCCATCTAGACTTCGCCTAAGGCTCTAGCTAGTCTCTGATACCACTGTAGGGTTCCTGGACACCCTAATGAGGTCTCACAAGGCATCAACCATGCCAAATTCAAATTTTAACGGTGCCGAGAAACCCTAGAACGGATCGTTGGCTAGATTTTTAGGCGAAACAATAAACTAGTTAACACTTAACTAAGAGATACAGAAATACAACCTTTGTAGATCCGGTTCTCCACCTCCATAGCTCCGCAATGAAGTCTCCTCGCTGTCTATAACAAGTCCCGGGCTCTAGCGTCGGCTTCATCGGAGAATGGACGGGCTTGGTCATCGATGTCCATACCGAAGATGATCTACGTCGAGGAATCGCTAAATCAAGCTCCGACTTCACCAAGTCAAGAAACTTGTGAAGAAAACACACTCTACTACTTGGCAAGAGGTAGAGGATGAAGAAATAGGAAGTGGGTAGACTTTAGATTTGGATTTCACACTCTTTTTCATCACTTGCCATTGATGGAGGCAACCTTTCTTCACTTGAAGAAATGAAGAAGAAGAAGGTAAAATGTTATGATAAGTTATTAGAAAATATAAAATAAAAGAATACTTATCATAATCTTTAACCATGGTAATGTGTAGAGAATCAATCATGGTTAAAGGAATGGTTAGGGTCAAGCTAGAGACAAAATGGTCACTTAGTCAAAGTGTTCATGAAGCTTCATGAAAACAACAAATGAAAGCCATCATTTCATTTCATTTTCTTTTATTCATTTATCATAAATAAATGGATAATTAAATAAGATAAATGAATAACAAATAATAAACCCTAACCATTTCATTAACCAAGGTTTAATACTTTACACTTAACCAAAAAGCATGTATCATCAAACATGATACAAGCAAGTGCACAAAATCATATCACATATATAATGCGCACATCCGAGTAAGAAAATCCATTCAAAGTGAACCGATACTAGTTAATGCAAAGTAATATATCAAATATATAATTATACATTAAATCATTAAATCAACACTTGATTTAACGATCCGGTCATATCACATATAACCGACTAGTATCCAATGTATCGGTTTATCGAATCAACCCTCGATTCGATAACTAGGTTATATCGCATATAACCATTTGATACATTCATCACGAGAATAGAATACGGTATCACATACACGCATTATTCTCGGTCCCGCACATATCTCATATGCGCTCCTATTTCGTTTCGCTTGAGCCAGGAAACCTCTGTGTAGGACTCTAAAGACTTGTCAATACGCCGGCAGCAGATGATGATCATATCAAACACCCACAAGCCGCAAGCGGTCTGCTAAACGTAACGGCCACCCGGGTATTGAGCGATCTGAAGATCGACGAGCAAGCCCGCTCACACTCCAGTGAATCCAACCAGTAACACTACCGTACAGTCCGGTCTGATCGTCTGATATGTCGCATATCTTGCCTAGGGGTGGTAAACGTCAGACCCCAATAGCTCGATAAGTCGTGTCGATATGAGGTCTATAACATTCGAGAAACTACAGGTAACACTTACCAGTAAATCTCAGCAACCCTGGCCAGGGATTTCCTGTTATATCCAATCGAACACAGCGCAACATCAACTCCCTATACCGGGAGAGACGAATCCCCTCCTATCGCTCATTGCCTCCATGTGACTCGGGACTGTACCCAAAAACCACCGTTTTGCATGCCCTCTTGGACGTGGTAAGATGGAAATCAAAGCACAGTGGGAACCACACAAGACTCTATGACGATCTCGGGTCAACAGACTACTCTGTACCAGTGTCACCAGAGAACTGCCATCTGACGTGAGGTATAATACCATCTGGGAGTTCTCGGCGAGTCCGTCCAGTGTACCCAGTCTCTACTGAGCACCCGTATATCATCTCTGATGTCAAACACCAATGGATATGGGATCATCCATCGCCCATCTGTATGGGTCGAGAAGGTATACGCTAGTCTACTCTGGTATATCGATGCCCCGTCTCGATACACCCACGACTAGGGACTTTGAAGGATGTACTTATAGACTATCTGTCCCCACTAGTATGATCTGCATCATAGTCCAGGTAGTCAAGTACACATCCTAAGGGCTTTACCAACATGTAACAGAGAGACAATCAGTATACACGTTAAGGTAAAGAGCAACCAGATAGCATACTATCATGTCGAGCAAGAAAGTCCTCCCTATACATGTCCCAGCATCCACTACAATATACATCCAATGTACAGTAATGGCCTCTAGGGCATACATATAACTAACAGTATTTTCCGTTCACTCTTAGTTAAGTTATTAACTTATATCGTTTTCGCCTATCCTCTAGTTACGATCTTGCTTTGGGTTACTTGGCACATAGAAAAATTTTGATTTTGGCAAATTTGATATGTTGTAGAACCTCATGAGTATGCCTAGGAACCCTACACAGTCTTCGCTAAATATTTTTCAGGTGTCCCGGGTGATAGCAGATTTCATATTTCTTACAGAATTCCACAAAAATACGGATATCGAGGATTTCTAAGTTCTCTAATAGGGGCTTAAGTCTCAGGTTTAGGTCTCCAATCAATCACCACAGGGGTTTAAGGTCAATATTAAGTCTTAATTACACTATCTCAATTCAATTCAAACCCTAATTCCCACTTGGAAAATCAAAGTTCACTAAACATTGCCAAATCGATTTCAAACTTCAAGAGAGGCTTAATCAAATGAAATACTATGCTATTTGTGAAGGGATTATCTCATTTGGCAACTCAATAATTTTCTTGGGTTGCCTAAGTGTCCAAAATGCAAGCTTTCTTGGTCCAAAGTGTAGCGTGTGAGCTCATTCACATTTTTTGTGAAGTGGGGATGGATTTTTGGGGTTGTTTTGATGATGAAGTGAAGGGGTGAAGGTGGTAGAGGTGAGGGGGCTGCCATGGGCTTGAGGAGGGGAAAACAAAATATGAAGATGATGAAGGAATTGAAGAGAGAAGACAATAGTCAAAGGTCAAAGAACCCCTCTCCTTCTCTCTCTTGCCCATACCATTTACTATACAACATTTTCTATTTCTTTTCTTTTCTCTTCTCATTTAAATTCAACAACCAAGCTAAAAATAATGAAGAGAAGGCCATGAAGAAAATGTAACAAGTGCTAAAAAAAGACATGTGCCCAAAACACGCTTAAAGTCCGATTAGCGATATTTAATCGCGATTAGCACTAAAATAGTGTCGAATAAATCATAAACTTTCATAATTTGCCTGAATCATATAAAGCACCCTCATTTCAGTAATTTCCATAATTTTCCAAATTTTTCCCAATTTATCAGTATTTAATTATACCACCTTATTAATATATTCAATATATTATTATTTAATTATAAAAATTCCGAAAAATAATATTTTATTTTTCTGAAATGTTACAGATTATATACCACGGTATACCTGTTTTGGATAGAGATGTGTTGTATACCATCGATTTCGATTCTGATACTCGATATTTGTTTTCGTGCACCTTGTGCACTTGATTTGGATTTTTGCGCATACTTGACGCGCTTGATGCGATTTTGGTGCACACCAGATGCACTAAATCGGGATTCTTCGTGCATATCAGATGCACCGGATATTGCTTTCAGGCACACCCGTTGCCTTTGACAGGTGTTTTCATGCACATCCGTTGCACTTAGATTTTTGTTTCTATGCACATGTACGGCACATTTATGGATTTCGATTTTGGTGCGCACCAGACGCACGTGGCATTACGACATGTACTATTGGGTACGATTTTTTTTGAGCAGTACGTTTTTATGATATTTACTATTTGGTTTAGTAGCCGAGCCGGACTGTTCTGAGAACAGTACCTAGGTGTTTTTGCAGCATCGATAGTTATCGAAGGGTATTCCAAAAAGGAGCTACAGTCTCGATATTTTTCCTATGTGTCCGAGATGACATGAACATCTTATAAAGGAAACCCTTCTAAATTACTTTCAAAACGGCAGGACGTTTATATTAAACAAAGGATATATATATAGTTATCTTTCTTACAAAACGTCCGCCACTTGTGCCGTGATACGTGCATCGCACAACGACTTGAAAAAGGTTTGACATGCATTTCTTTCAGATGTTTTCACGAGTTTACAACGATGCGTACTATATACATGTTATAGTTTTGATGTATATCATGTTGGTTTTCGTATTGGACTTTGACATTGGTGTCTTCACCATAACTCCGATGATTGCGGGATTCTTGACGGAGTTTTGATTTTTGATTTATATACTCGTTCTTTATGCGCATGCATTGCGCTACGATAGGTTTTATGTATTTATGATTTCGGAGCCCCGACGACTTGATAATTTTGCTGAAATATTTTAGTATTTGAGGGATCTAAATTTAAATTCGGGGACCAAATTTATTTAAGGGGGGAAGACTGTAAAATTTCAGAAAAATAAAATATTATTTTTGAGAAGTTAAATAATTAAAATAATAAATATTATGAATATTTTAATGTGTGGAATTTAGTTTTAATGATTTGGTATAATTAAATACCGATAAATTGGGAAATATTGGAAAATTACATTGAATGTTGATCTTTTTAGGAAATTCTGAGATTTAGACATTTTATGAATTATTATATAATTTATTATATACAAGTTCATGTCCAAGCTCGATTAATTTCCACTAATCGTGCATTAAGCATGATTACGCATCATGACATGCAAGAAAACGTGTTTCATTTTTATTGAACTATGCCTTCATTGTTATTGCTATTGTGTTGTTTTCTTTTAAAATAGTTAATGGAAAAGAAAAAGGAAAATAGAAAAGTGAAAGAAAAAATATTAGAATATGGAGGTATGGGCAAGAGAGAGAGGGTGAGGGGTCATTTTTGACCATTGCTATTCTCCTCTTCATTTCATTTCCTTCATTCTCTTTCCTCTCTTCTCTCCCATGGCTGCCCTCTTCTATTCACCTCCTCCTAATCTTCACAACACCACCAAAACCACCTCAAAACACCTATTTTCCTTCAATAAAATTGTGCACAAGCTCACTACAAGCATGGTGAAGAAAGTTTGGATTTTGAAGACTTGGGGCAACTCAAGAATATTCTTGAGTTGCCTAATGAGGCAATTCCTTCACTATTAGTGTCGTAATTCATTTCCTTTAGCATCTATTTTAGTTAGAATTGATTTAGTGAGGTTTGGTGATGTTTGAAAATTCCAAATTAAGGTTTAGGAGATTGTATGAGTTGTGAAGGGTGTAATTGACTGTAATTAGGGATCACAACACTTCTAGTGTCAAAACCCGGACCAAACTTGAGACTAAAACCCCACATCCCGAAACATAGAAATCCCCGATATCAGATTTTTGTAGGATTTGTGATGTTGTTTTGAGATCTTCTATCACCCGTTGCCCCTATAAATCAATTAGAAATTACTAAGAGATGTGCAGGCAAAGTGGAGCATACCCTAAAGACCCGAGACCCCAACCAAACCTTATGGCTGCAAATTTTCACTTTCTGGCCGCAAATTGCAGCCAAGGTGTTAACTTTGGTTCTCGTTCTTGGTTTATGGCTCCATTATCTGTTAATTTGACTTATCCCATATGCAAAATTTGCTAATTCCACCTGAATCAAAATCTGGAAATGTTTTTCCGTGTTGCTGTTTTGATTTTCCATTTTTTAATAACTTGAGTTTTGATAGTTGTGTTTCTTCTCGATCGATTAACATTTGTACGTCGATATCGGGAGTCGTTTGGTTGATTTACATGAGTAGACCATAGGATGTAACCTATGTGTGATACGTGTGCCGTTTTAGTTTTCGTGCGCGATTTCGGTTTACAATACCTTGTGTTTATTTGTGTAGGCACCTTCATGTGGACTTCGGACGACGAGGAAGAGAATGGTGACTTCGACTTCGGCATGACAGGATCAAGGTGAGTAGATATATATCTACAGGGGAAGTCGGGTGGATGGCGTATAGCACCCCCGCACATCGTAGGGTAGAATGCGAATACGATTTATATAGTTATATATACGTGTTAATGTGAGACACGAATGCTTAGAGAGAAAGTGACCTAGTTTAGTTCTTAGTCGTGAAACCCTAGAGTAAGGATTGGCACACACGCGCACACACGCATACATCTGTTTTTCTTGTGCGTTTATGGGGATACACACACACACACACATACATATATGTATGTGAGTATGTATATATATATGTGTATACATATACACGGATAATGAGGATAGTATGTGTTATGAGGTGAGGAGTCGATATAATCAGGCATGATGCCGTGAGAGGTTGATAAGTGATTGAGCCGTGATGTGGCACATGATATGGTATACGACATGATATTATAGCGGATCGTTGGGCGATGTGTTTTCATACACACGCGGATATATATTTGTTGATGGTATCGGAATATACTAGACTTTAGATCAGTACCCCTGATTCAGGATATGACGATAATGATACCAGATGAATAATGAGTTATATGTGGTATTGACCCGTACCCCGATTTGGGATGCCGTACGATGGATTTTACCGAACGATGTGTAAGTATGATGATTGATCCGCACTCATGACTCAAGGATGTCGTGTGTGTGTGTGTATTATCGTACGTGACGCTATTGAGGCGGAATCACCGACAACTAGATATATCGACTCGGACCTAGGTGGTTTTCCTTACCCTTTTGATTAGTCTCTTAGCTTTGCCATGTAGTTTACTTTGTAGATGTTAGACTGGGCTCGAGTCATACATTTTCCCAAAACTAACGAATCGTGAATATTTTAAAGACAGGCCAAGGGATACTACGGATATTTCGAAGGACGTACCTTTTCTTAAAAACACTGTATCCCCTATTTTCTAAACACAACAATGTATGACTCGTATATATAATGTAAATTCTTTATTGTTGCGTTTACTATTCATTTTCCGTATATTCTTGCTATTCGCATCGCATTGCATGCTTAAATGTGTTTTATTGTTATTATGAACCCATACTGTCAGGACACCGGCACTATTACCGATGATGCGTATGTCCACGAACACTTGCTTGCCGGCTCACACACATCATAATCGGTAATTGCCACGTCACGTATACTTTAGAGAATATTACATTATTGATATCGCTTTTTAGCTGATAGTTCTGATATATCATTACTGTGCTAGTTTAGATATTGCATTCTTTACATAGATACCCGTGCATGTATACATATTCATTGTCATGCAATGTTATGGGGCTTTATGCCGGTAATTCACCGTTTATTTACTCTTGAGATTGGATTTGGATTACCATGAGATTTATGGATTTGGAGAAACCGCAAGGATTTTATAAACTCGTTATCATTTTAAAGATTGAAATTGGTTGTTTTCTCGTGATATGATTTGAGAGGTGTCCATCATGAGTTTTCTCGGCTCTTGAGCAGTATCATACACCCGATTCGAGGAGGAGGAACCGTCTGCGGGTGCATGGTGGACCCGGTGCGGGACCCCGGGGCAAGATGGTCGCAGATGATGGCGTTGAGCCTGGTAGGGCAGCACTACCGACCGGTTATTTATGACGTGGCGGATATCCGGAGGATATCGACGTTGTTGTGAGATTTGATGATTTGGGCCAGTCCGGATTGCCGTAGCCCAGGGGCCAGTCCGGATTGCTGGAGCCCGAGATATTGAGGTTTATAATAGGGGCCAGTCCGGATTGCCGGAGCACGAGATATTGGATATTAGGATAAATGTTTTGTGTCAATGCTTGACACGGATTCTATGTGGATTTCATTGATGATACCTCGATTTTTTATATACAGAAATCTCACTAAATTAAGAAAAAAGTTTTCACATTCATGATGTATTCTGTTTTCATTTGTAATGCATTCATACATCATATATGTGATATGTTGCTACCTGAGGCACTGACACGAGCACTTGGTACTACACTATAGTAGATGTATACCTCGCCATTATTAGATGCTTCAAGTGTGCCAGAAATGATTACTTAGATGATGTAATGATGAACTAATGGATTACTTTTAGCTCTAAGCTTTTGATTCACAACTCATGTGAAGGATAAAGGTAGGAGCTAGAAAAAGGAGATAGTTAGGAAAGAGAATGTGAAAAATAGAATGAGGAAATATCAAGCTTACATCAAGAGATATGGCTCATGGAAAATAATTGAGTTGTGTATTATTTTATCTCTAAAATAATGCACCATACTTGAATAGTAATCCCAAATGAATAAAATATTCAAAGAGCCATTCCTTGACCTATGCTTTGACAATTCTCCTAATTCCACCTCATATATTTATTTTCATAAAATAAAAATCCTATTATGAGCTGTCTTCTTCTAGAAGGCGTTCTTGTACAATTACAAGAATACCCCTCACCGTATACCGTATAAGTATACATGTATCCATATTCCGAAAAATACGAATACAAATAATCTAATAATATAATACCAGTATCCGGCTTAAACCAAAGCCTACCGGTATTATCCTTCCGATCATCATTCGTGTAGCCAGTGCACGAACATGATCGAAACCCTGCCGTAACAAGTTACGACCTCTACATCTTTTGCCTGAACCAGAGAACCCTCTGTGTGGGACTCTAAAAACTCGACAGTATGTTGGCAGTGGGTTTAACCACAAGCACGTCAGCGGCACTAGCTGTGCATAACGTCTACCCTGGTACATGATGAAAACGTGGCCGACAAGCGAACTCATCCCAACCCTAACGAACCTGTAAGAAACACTTACCTTACTGTTCGGTCTCTTCGTCTGATACGTCGCATATGAAGTCTAAGGGTGGTTAATGTCAGACCCCAGTAACTTTATAAGTCATGCTGATGTTTGGCTCATAACGGTTCGAGAAACTACTGATAACTCTTATCCGTAAATCTTGACAACCCTGACCAGGGATTTGCTGTTATGGCCGATCAAGCATAGCGCGACATCAACTCCCTATACCGGGAGAGACGAAACCCCTCCTATCGCTCACCACCCTCCATGCGATTCGGGACTGTACCTAAAATCCACCAGTTTGCCCGACCCAGTAGAGCCGTGGTAGGTAGGAAATCAAAGCACAGTGGGAATCACACAAGACATTATGACAATCTCGGGTCTACAGACTAAACTGTACAAGTGTCAGTAGAGAACCACTATCTGACAATAGGTATATATACCATCTAGGAGTTCTCGACGAGTCCTGTTCGGTGTACCCATTCTCCAATGAGCACCTATGTACAATCTTTGATGTCAAACACCAATGGTTGTGGGATCAAACATCGCCTCCAGGGTCAAGAAACGTACACACTAGTCTACTCTGGTAATATCGATACCCTGTCTCGATATACCCTCGACTAGGAACTATTAAAGGATATGCTTTTAGACTGCCTAGGCCCCACTAGTATGATCTACACTATAATCCTGGTAGTGAAGCATAATCTTAAGGGCTTCATCAACATGTATATAAGATATGAAATACAACACATCACACGTTAAGATGAATATAAACCAGATAGCATACTATTATCTCGAGCAAAGATTGTTTATGTACATATACATGATTAGCGTCCTATAAAATACAGGTCTCTATGGCATACATAACTAACAGAATTTTCCAAATGGCAAAAGTCAAGTGCACTCCTCCATCCAAAACCCAATCATATTGCCAAAACTTGAATCTTGAAAGATCTCAAACTTGCCCGAAAGCCCGATGGGGCATTCAAACACATCCCAGAGATCCGTATAGGGGTATAGGTGTTGGATATAGTGCCATCAAGGCATTTTTTGTAATTGCAGGCATGCGATTACAATAATTGATGGAGGACCTATACAGGTAGAACAATCTTACTCGAAATGATAGTATGCTATCTGGTTTTTCTTCAACATTGTGTATACATGTTTTACTTGTTTTTACATGTCGCTAATACAAGATGATGAAGCCCGTAGGATTCTTGCTTGACTACCAGCATTATGATGGTGATCATATACGTGAGAGCTGGGTTGTCTATAAGCACATCCTTAAATGTCCCTAGTCATAGGAGTATCGAGACTGGGCATCGATATTTCGAAGAAGACTGGTGTATACATTTCGAGACCCCGACGAGGGGCGGTGGCCGGTTACGCAATCCATTGGTGTTATGTCACCTAAGATAGTATACAGGTGCTCATTGGAGGTGAGTACACTGGACAGACTAGCCGAGAACTTCTAGATGGTATTATATCTATCGTGAGATGGAAGTTCTTGAGTGGAATTAGTACAGGTTAGTCTTTTGACCTGAGATTATCATTTGTATCGTGTGAGTTCCCACTGTACTTTGATTTCTAACCTACCACGGCTCAAAGGATCTATGCAATCATGTTTTAGTTGGGTACAGTCCCGAGCCAAATGGAGGCAGTGGGCGATTTTCGGGGATTCGACTCTCCTGATATTAGGAGTCGATGCCGCGCTATGTTCAATTGACTATCACATTAAATCCATTGCCACGGTGGATGAGATTTACTGATATGAATTCAGTAGTTTCTCGGTTGGTGATGAGCTTGACTCCGACACAACTTATCGAGTTATTAGGGGTCCGACGTTTTCAGCCCCTATACCCGGTATGCGATACTCTCAGACGAAGATACCAAACTATACGGAGATTGTCACATTCAGGCTCAGTAGGGTATGGACGGACTTGATTGTCGACCTCCCTTTCGACAAATACCTAGGTAGACGTTACGTACAGTTAGTGCCGCTGACGTGCTTATGGTTTTTTGATTTATCCAGTAAATCACTGTCGGCATATTGTCAAGTCTTTAGAGTCCTAAACAGAGGGTTTTCCCGGTTCAGGAGATATGATGAAGATGACGTATGTTGGTACTGTTAGTTATATGTATGCCCAAGAGGCCATTCCTGTACATGTTGTTGGAGATAGTGCCCTCAGAGTCAATTATTAGGTCACAGGTACGTGATTGTAATGATTGAGGGAGGACCTATCCCGGTAGGACAGTCTTACTCGAGATGATAGTATGCTATCTGGTTTACCTTTATCATCGTGTACTGTTTTAGGTGACCTGACACGTCGCTATTACACGTTGATAGAGCCCCTAGGATTCTTGCTTGACCACCAGCAGTATGAGGGCGATCATATAAGTGGGAGCTGGGGGTCTACAAGCATATCCTTAAAAGGTCCCTAGTCGTGGGAGTTTCGAGACCGGGCATCGATACTCCATTAGTAGACTAGTGTATACAGTCGAGACCCCGACGAGGGGCGGTGGCCGGTCTCACAAGCCACTGGTGTCAGTTGGATCACCTAAGATGTATACAGGTGCTCATTAGGTTATGAGTACACCGGACAGGACTCGCCGGGAACATGCTAGTTGGTCATATACCAGACGTCAGATGGCAGTTCCCTGGTGACATGTGTGCAGGTTAGTTCATCGACCTGGGGATCGTCATTTGTCTCGTGTGAGTTCCCACTGTACTTTGATTACTACCCTACCACGGCTCAAAGGAGTCGTGCAAACAGGTTTTAGTTGGGTACAGTCCCGAGCCACATGGAGGCAGTGAGCGTATCTTCAGGGGTTCGTCTCTCCCGGTATTGGGGGTGAGGTCGTGCTGTGTCTAGGAGAGCCATTACACAAAGTCCTTGGCCAAGGCAAGGAGATTTACTGGTAGGTATTCCAGTAGTATCTCAGGGTGTTCTGGGCTACACTCCGACACGACTTGTACCGCTTTTGGGGGTCTGACTTTTACCAACCCCCTAGGCCCGCCATGCGATACTCATAGACGAACGGACCGGACTGCACGGATATTGTCACTGACAGGCTCAGTTGGGTGTCGGGGTGAGCTTCCTCATCGACGTCCCTTTTGGTCAATTGCTGGTGGCCCGTCATGTAATGGCATATACCTCTGACGTGCTAGTGGTTAAATCCACAGCCATAGTATTGACGAGTCTTTAGAGTCCACCACATTTACAGTTACTCAGCTTTCGGGCGAAAGGTTGTAGAGGCCGTATGGAGATATGGCATGGTCCGATCAGATACGTGCGGTATTGCACGGATCAGGATCGGACAGTTTGTACTATAGGCCGTATGGTTATATGGCAGGGTTCGATCAGATACGTGCGGTATTGCACGGATCAGGATCGAACAGATATTACTATCCGGTTTTGGTATAAGCCGGATTCTAGTATAGTACAGTGTAGATTTTGTCTCATTGCATTTGTATTTCGGTCGGAATACAAATGCGGGTGTGTATGCACAGTATCGGGGTTTTCCTGTAATTTATTACGGGACCAGTTTTATGGAGTTGCCAGTTTGCTTTCCGTTTCGGCCAATTTCCATTGTTCCGTTCATTGGCCGAAGATTGGTGGAGGAGGGCTTATTTGCATAGTTGCAAATAAGTGTTTGTGGAGGGGATCTTTGCATATTGTTTTATCATGACATCTTTTCATTGACCTTGACTTCTTCTTGTCATGATGGCATGACTTTTGGCTCATCATGATTGTTGATGATGAGGTTGATGGTTGGTGGTGGAGTATGGGTTTTGTTTTGGTATCATTGTTTTTCATGATAACCATTCCTCTCTCTCTCTCTTGCATGATTCATATGGTTACCTCCCCCTTGACTTTTCCCTCTCTCTTTTTTTCCTACATGGGCCGGCCACTTGAGGGTGGGGGTTTGATGGATTGATTCATTTTTGGTGTGGCATTTTTGGTTCATATTGTGCAAAGAAAAGAGCTCTCTTGTTCCTCTCCAAAAATCCTCTCTCTTCCTCCACCAAAATGGCAAAGCTCCAAAACCCCAAATGAGACTTCTTCTCTAGATATTCTACAACGAATCTTGGGCACGTCGAGTAGCCGGCTTCGTGCCCGAGTTGCCTCGGCATTGAGGTGGGAGCCCGTAAACGCAGAAGGCGATGTGGTGCACTTCCGGCGACGAGGAGGAGACGGGACTTTTCCGCAGGAGATCGGGACCATGACGAGAAGACCGGAGGACTTGGATCGTCGGTATATCTCTATTCCCATTCTTGTAGGTAGCTTAGACTAGTTAATGGTTCGATCCGGGTGTTTAGTGCGCGGTGGTGCCGGTTTGCAAAGTCCGCAAAATTTTAGTTTTTCACCGCTTCCGCATTCCGGTGTCGGATTGACGGCCGGGGCGCCGCCGTGCACTTACAGTGGTATCAGAGCCTCCCCATTAACTTAGTCTAGCTTTGTGTAATGTGTTTTTGAGTTCCGATCGATCGAAATGTCCAAAAACCCGTATTTGCCCACGACAGTTTTCTGTTAAGTTTTTTTTTTGGTGTCCAAAAATTTTTCAGGTGACAGAAAAGTGATCTACCAAAAAATATAAGAGTTCTGTAAAAATTCGACGATGTAAAGCTACAGTGTGAGCGCGGAACCGCCGCGGAAACCCCATACATGCCGCCCTTCCGCGGCTCACTGTGCACGTCACATCACCAAATTTTTACAGATGCCTTCTGGGTTTATTTCAGGGGTTTTGGAATATTAAAATTGGGCCAATTATTTCTGTGAGTGCTACAGTATTAGTTTGGGGCCCACTTGTTAATTTTTGGTCAATCGGAAAATCTTAAACACATTTTTCACAGTATTTACATTATATCTGCGACCGTGAATGTCACTCGATCGGTAAATCCTGTCTAACTGCTATAGCCCGGTTAGACGGATTTGCGAACGTGACTTTCACGTTGATGTTCTATGTATTTGCTGTGATGTTGCGGATCGGTCGTGGGGGATAGCCTGGATGCAATGCTAGTACAGTTGTGGTAGTATTATGTACATTTGATATTGCGGGGCGAGCGTCCGACATGTGGACTGCCGTCACTGCCTGTTTGTATTATTATTTTGGGGCACGGCCTGGTTGCGGTCGTTGTACCCGGTGTATGTATATTTTACTTTCTGTACTAGGATTGCCCCGCGGAGGGGTGCACGGATAGCCAGGTTCTGGAGGGCAACAAGCCCGCATCTCATGGCATTGAGACGGAAGGGGCTTCACTCTAGGATTGGCGGGCTATTCGCCGCACTCGTAGGGGGTACAGGTTGACCCAGGAGGGGTGCCCAAGTTACCGGATTCCGTGAAGTGCTGGGTGGTCCATTCACGGTGCTGAAGGGGGCTGCCTCGCTTCAGGTTTTGGCGGGTAACTTGCCGCGCCCGTAGGGGTCTAGGATTTCATTGCGCAGGCTATCCACACGACCAGGGGAACGTCGGGTTTCAGCGGCTCTGTGAAACCCGGGGTTCCCAGATATCTGTATTGTTCTGTGATGCTGTACATTTCTGTGATGTTGCATTTCTTTTCACGCCTTGAGCGAAATATAATATATTGGTATATATATTAGTAGATGTTGTATATGTTTTTCATCCGCGCTAGTCCAGTCCCCGCTCTGTCGTTAGTAAGCTAACCTAACGGGTAATGACGGGACCCAGTGGCGAATGCGGATGGCATATACGTACATCAGTATATTTTCGTTCTTTTTGGTGTGATCAATTGATGGGACTGCATTGATTCGGATCAGTGCAAGTTAAAAACAAACCTAATCTGATGTTGTTGGAACACTTTTCAAAAAGCTGTTATTGCAAGGACGTTTACTTTTGTTTTGCATCGTGGTATTCATTGGAATATCCTGCTCCTCAGTCGACGAGGCAAGGGCCGAGATCCCTTCACCGGGAGTGACCCCTTGGACAGAAATTTGCGTCAGGGCATTGACTTCACTATAGCCGATTACTTTTGCTTTGCACCGTGGTATTCAGTTGGAATATCCTGCACCCCATTCTACGGGGAAAGAGCCGAGATCCCTTCACCGGGAGTGACCCCTTGGACAGAAATTTGCGTCAGGGCATTGACTTCACTATAGCCGATTACTTTTGCTTTGCACCGTGGTATTCAGTTGGAATATCCTGCACCCCATTCTACGGGGAAAGAGCCGAGATCCCTTCACCGGGAGTGACCTCTTTAGCAACGGTTTTCGTCACTATATTTTCAAAAAGCTATCCGTTCCTTCAACGATATCAAGTTCATTACGTTAAAGGTTTTCGCCAGAAACCATTCGTAGCCCTCCATCATTTCAGTTAAATATTCGGTAGTATTCAAGCTATGTATTTTGACCTCACGCCAAGGCATAGTGTTTGGTAGCTGCCGGGTATTTATCTGTTGCATAGATAGATGCGTTGGTTTGGGATAGTCGTACTACTATTTTGGCCTACGTCAAGGGTATGTACGGGTGGATTCAAATTAACCAGGATAATGATGGGCAGAACTTGACATGTGACTTATGATATTTTGACCTCACGCCAAGGTCATAAGAGCATGGGGCAGAAATCTCATCGGGAGTTTCAAAAGTACTGAAACTTGCCAGATATGCGCATACCTTCTAGAGTGTGATACCGTGAGCGGATTCCGTCACGTTATCATGCGATGAGAGTTGGATCCCGATTCCCACTGATGAGTTGGTTTACTCCTCGGGTGACCCCGACTAATTCTTCTTTCAGGTTTGGTGGAGAATTTGAGGTACAGTGGGAGGATTCCAGATTAGATAAATTGGTGACCATTCTGATCTAGGTTAGAGTGCACGCTGAGTGTTTCTTTTCTCTCTCTCTTTGGCAGCGACCATTGACCCGACCCTAAGACTTTGACTCAGTGACCAAGTTGACCGAACCTTCTAAACACTGGCTTTTGGATTGTCAGAGTTGCAGACCTCATTGCCACTCCTACTTTTACCCTTTTCTCCGGGACACCCCGTATTGCTACGAACGTCCACTTCCATTGGACAAAACCATCGTATGGTTAGATACGAACTCGACAGATTTATTCGAGGATGGTTTACGGTTCTGGAGAAAACGGATAGGATTATTCAGTTGTCTTTTCCTTTTACCCTCTCTCAGGTTACGAGTACTCCTTTGTTTAGGGGTAGCACACCTATTACGCAAATTGGATCGTCTTCTTCCAAACCATAGGCAGGTGCCGACCGGTAGGGAATGAAGAAAACCAATTAGCATAACGATGGTGTGCAGAAGGTATTAGGTTAAGACAAAGCAAGGGATTAGTAAGAGGGCAAAGTAAATTGCAACAGATATTCACGACCAAACCAAGTATCTCTTCGCCAATCCTAAAATCACCTTTGTATTTCTCCAGGACACTCCGTATCACTACGAAGATCCACAGTTTATTGGATATTCCATCGTATGGTTATATACGAACTCGAAAGGAACTTGTTCCAGTTCGGGGATGGATCCTGGTTCAGGAGAAATAGGAATAAAGTACATTCAGGTATCTTTTATCTTCACCTTCTCTCGTGTTGCGAGTGATCCTAGGATTAGGACAGTACACCCATTATGCTTTTTGGATAGTCTTCTTCCAAACCATAGGCTGGTGCCGAACGGTAGGGAAGGAAGAAAACCATTTGGCCTAAAGGGGTGTGCAGAAGGTAAAGACTAAAGACATATGAAGGGATTTGGAGAGGTGGCAAAGGATTATACGGTTACAGTCGTGAATCTGGTAGAGGCATTACTAAGAATACCGGGATACCCCATCGGAACATTTCAATGTTTCAGGTTCGCTGTGTACTGTTAAAAGAAAACTGATTTCCCGATTGGACACTTGCTCCAGGGTATGTATTTACCAGGTACGATTCTCACATCTGTATGGTTTTACAGATGATGAGTGGGAGTAAGTTATTGGGAATTGGGTGATTATCCTCATTATATCGGGATTCGTTGTAATCGGTGATATTTGAGGAAATCACCTGGGCTGTTTGCCGGTCGGCAAATATTTGGTTTTGAATATCCGCTGTTATGCACCAATTTCAAATTGATATATCTGTACGTCTATTTTCATAGAGTGAGATATACCTTTCTGAAATTATGTCTACGACATTTACCTATATCAGTGGATGGTTAGGTAAGGAGCATTAAACAGCGGTGTAATTCTTCTTAACCATAAGTACAGTTTTCAACCTACGACACACAGTGAATGAGTTATTAGACTCAAAGGGACTTATACAGAGTATTGTATGTTGTCCAGGGTCCATCAGGACAGAGGGGTTGGTCCTCGTACTATATTCGGTTTACTTATGACTCCTCTAGTTTTTAGACAAGTGTTTCGTGGAAACACAGGGTCCGAATTTGGAGAAGTTATAGGTATTTGAATACAGTAGAGAACCAGGTGTAGCAAGTATCGGGATTCTTCAAAGTGATTGAAGATGTAGATACTTGTATGTGGTATTCAGTTGATAGTAGTGATTAAGAGAAATTGCTTCTCTTTCAGGTTACTCATAATTGGAAGCATTCCTAAGTTGAGTAACGCTGATCAGCCTCCTTCCATTTAGTTGACATGCGCTGGGGACAGCTGCATGATTTGAATCTGGTTCAATTAAATCAGTGCCTCTGTTTCTATATTGGATATAGAACAGTTCATATCTTAACGATGTTAAGGTACGGGGAGTTGTCCGGCTTATGATTAAAACCCGACTCTGGATGACTCAAGGCATGTTTCTGTAATGGCTGTTTGTGGGTTGACCCAGGCTATGACGAGGGTTGACTTTCTACCATCTGGATGAACAATAGCAATATTGTTCTAGACTCGCCACAGTTTTATTAAAAATGGATTTTTTCAGAAAACAGTAGTGGGAGTATGGTAGAACTGGAAGTGATTCCAGAACCACAAACGATTACTGAAGATTTGATAAGGAACCTAAAGATTCAATCTGGATTGACATTCCATTGGCCACTCCGCAGATAAGGTGGGTAACTTCAGGCACCCGAGAGGCACTACGGTAGCCTCAAGGACGGTGACAGGGAAGTTCTTGTTTACCCACAATTGCCATTGCTGTTGTTCCAGGTTACGAGACCCGGCGGGAGGATGAGTATAGCGTCGTTCTAAACCAGTTTTAGAAGTGTACGTCTATATGACTCTGCCAGAGGGTTGTCGTAGTCAGTGGGAGCAGCGGAAGCATTGGTGGACAGGTAGCTTATGTCTATTTATAGACTGAAGCACCAGTAGCGGAGATAGATCATCTATTTCTGACGTGACGGTCATGGGTTTGACTTCATCAGAATAGGGGATGGATCTGTTGAGAAGGTAGTAGGGTGTGATATCCTGGTATTTGGATGATATACACAGAGTAGGAAAAGAAACTCCTACACTACGATCGGTTATACTTTGGTTGTCACACAGTTGTTTCTCCACAAAGGAAATGGATTTTATATCAGACATACTGGTTACTAGATCTATGGTTTTAGATCTGGATTTGGGTGGTTTCCCAATCAGGGTACTTGACAGCGTTCTAAGAGTATTTAGGATGGACGACTCCTGGCACGGTAGTGTACCTGCAGGTAATGGAGTCACCCTCTCCAAAGGTGTCTTACAGACTAAAGGGGAGAGGGACGGGCATGATTGGCAGATCACTTGCTCAGGCAATTGAGTCAATCGTGAGATGTCAAGTACCACACCAGATGTTGTTCTTGCACTGGATGCAATAAGTTGACATTAATCCAATCCTGGAGAAACAGTCGGAAGCAGTTTTAGAACATAAGTGGATGTTCTAGGGAGATGATAACGACAGCCTCATTCAGGAGACAGTTATCATTCCAGGCTTCCAAGGTGACATGGACGACAAGGAGGTTGTCAGAGTTATAGTTTTCCTTCTGATGAGGGGCAGTATTTTGGACAGGTGGTCCAAGGCAATACTGAGGGAGGCATGGCGCGCAGGATACTGATTAAGTTCAGTTGACGATACAGTCTAAGAAGTTTGGATTTGGAGTTCATTTATGAGCTATGTCCCATCAGACATCCAGACATATTCTGAGACAGGTATTGCTCTTTTCGGGAGATAGCTTTCTCCGCGAACTTGAGATATAGAGAGACATAGAAAGAAACAACTAAGCGGATCCACTCACTGAGGCTATTCCTCGAACGCAATAGTTCCGCAAACGAGCTTTGTGAGACTGACTAGTAGAGGAGTTGGATGTTTGGTATCACACGGGCTGTGAGTATGCGACATTGCAATAATTAGACTTGAGTGCAAGTGGGAGATTGTTGGAGATAGTGCCCTCAGAGTCAATTATTAGGTCACAGGTACGTGATTGTAATGATTGAGGGAGGACCTATCCCGGTAGGACAGTCTTACTCGAGATGATAGTATGCTATCTGGTTTACCTTTATCATCGTGTACTGTTTTAGGTGACCTGACACGTCGCTATTACACGTTGATAGAGCCCCTAGGATTCTTGCTTGACCACCAGCAGTATGAGGGCGATCATATAAGTGGGAGCTGGGGGTCTACAAGCATATCCTTAAAAGGTCCCTAGTCGTGGGAGTTTCGAGACCGGGCATCGATACTCCATTAGTAGACTAGTGTATACAGTCGAGACCCCGACGAGGGGCGGTGGCCGGTCTCACAAGCCACTGGTGTCAGTTGGATCACCTAAGATGTATACAGGTGCTCATTGGGTTATGAGTACACCGGACAGGACTCGCCGGGAACATGCTAGTTGGTCATATACCAGACGTCAGATGGCAGTTCCCTGGTGACATGTGTGCAGGTTAGTTCATCGACCTGGGGATCGTCATTTGTCTCGTGTGAGTTCCCACTGTACTTTGATTACTACCCTACCACGGCTCAAAGGAGTCGTGCAAACAGGTTTTAGTTGGGTACAGTCCCGAGCCACATGGAGGCAGTGAGCGTATCTTCAGGGATTCGTCTCTCCCGGTATTGGGGGTGAGGTCGTGCTGTGTCTAGGAGAGCCATTACACAAAGTCCTTGGCCAAGGCAAGGAGATTTACTGGTAGGTATTCCAGTAGTATCTCAGGGTGTTCTGGGCTACACTCCGACACGACTTGTACCGCTTTTGGGGGTCTGACTTTTACCAACCCCCTAGGCCCGCCATGCGATACTCATAGACGAACGGACCGGACTGCACGGATATTGTCACTGACAGGCTCAGTTGGGTGTCGGGGTGAGCTTCCTCATCGACGTCCCTTTTGGTCAATTGCTGGTGGCCCGTCATGTATTGGCATATACCTCTGACGTGCTAGTGGTTAAATCCACAGCCATAGTATTGACGAGTCTTTAGAGTCCACCACATTTACAGTTACTCAGCTTTCGGGCGAAAGGTTGTAGAGGCCGTATGGAGATATGGCAAGGTCCGATCAGATACGTGCGGTATTGCACGGATCAGGATCGGACAGTTTGTACTATAGGCCGTATGGTTATATGGCAGGGTTCGATCAGATACGTGCGGTATTGCACGGATCAGGATCGAACAGATATTACTATCCGGTTTTGGTATAAGCCGGATTCTAGTATAGTACAGTGTAGATTTTGTCTCATTGCATTTGTATTTCGGTCGGAATACAAATGCGGGTGTGTATGCACAGTATCGGGGTTTTCCTGTAATTTATTACGGGACCAGTTTTATGGAGTTGCCAGTTTGCTTTCCGTTTCGGCCAATTTCCATTGTTCCGTTCATTGGCCGAAGATTGGTGGAGGAGGGCTTATTTGCATAGTTGCAAATAAGTGTTTGTGGAGGGGGTCTTTGCATATTGTTTTATCATGATATCTTTTCATTGACCTTGACTTCTTCTTGTCATGATGGCATGACTTTTGGCTCATCATGATTGTTGATGATGAGGTTGATGGTTGGTGGTGGAGTATGGGTTTTGTTTTGGTATCATTGTTTTTCATGATAACCATTCCTCTCTCTCTCTCTTGCATGATTCATATGGTTACCTCCCCCTTGACTTTTCCCTCTCTCTTTTTTTCCTACATGGGCCGGCCACTTGAGGGTGGGGGTTTGATGGATTGATTCATTTTTGGTGTGGCATTTTTGGTTCATATTGTGCAAAGAAAAGAGCTCTCTTGTTCCTCTCCAAAAATCCTCTCTCTTCCTCCACCAAAATGGCAAAGCTCCAAAACCCCAAATGAGACTTCTTCTCTAGATATTCTACAACGAATCTTGGGCACGTCGAGTAGCCGGCTTCGTGCCCGAGTTGCCTCGGCATTGAGGTGGGAGCCCGTAAACGCAGAAGGCGATGTGGTGCACTTCCGGCGACGAGGAGGAGACGGGACTTTTCCGCAGGAGATCGGGACCATGACGAGAAGACCGGAAGACTTGGATCGTCGGTATATCTCTATTCCCATTCTTGTAGGTAGCTTAGACTAGTTAATGGTTCGATCCGGGTGTTTAGTGCGCGGTGGTGCCGGTTTGCAAAGTCCGCAAAATTTTAGTTTTTCACCGCTTCCGCATTCCGGCGTCGGATTGACGGCCGGGGCGCCGCCGTGCACTTACAGATGTGATGTATATTGTAGCGGATGCTTGGATATATATAAGGAGGACTTTCTTGCTCGACATGATAGTATGCTATCTGGTTGCACTTTATCTTAACGTGTACACTTATTGTCTCTCTATTACATGTTGATAAAGCCCGTAGGATGAGTACTTGACTACCAGGATAATAATGCAGATCATACTAGTGGGGACAGTGTAGTCGGTTAGTACATTCCTCAAATGTTCCTAGGCGTAGGAGTATCGAGAGAGGGCATCGATACTCCAGAGTAGACTAGCGTATACGCTTCTTGACCCATATGATGGGTGATGGATGATCCCATATCCATTGGTGTTTGACATCAGAGAAGGTATACGGGTGCTCAGTGGAGACTGGGTACACTGAACGGACTCGCCGAGAACTCCTAGATGGTATTATACCTATCGTCGGATAGCAGTTCTCTGGTGACACCGGTACAGGTTAGTTTGTAGACCCGAGATCGTCATAGAGTCTTGTGTCATTCCCACTGTGCTTTGATTTCCACCATACCACAGTCAAGAGATCGTGCAAAAAGGTGGTTTTTGGGTACAGTCCCGAGTCACATGGAGGCAATGAGCGATAGGAGGGGTTTCGTCTCTCCCGGTATTGGGAGTTGATGTTGCGCTATACTCGATTGGCCATAATAGGAAATCCCTGGCCAGGGTTGCTGAGATTTACTGGTAATTGTTATCAGTAGTTTCTTGAACCGTTTTGGACCTCGCATCGGCATGACTTATCAGGCTATTGGGGTCTGACGTTATACCACCCTCAGGCAGTGATATGCGACATATCTGTCGAAGAGACCGGACGGTACGGTAGTGTTACTGAGTGGATTCGCAAAAGTACGAGCAGGCTTGCTTGTTGATCTTCTGATCGCTTAATACCCGGCTTGCCGTTACGTTTAGCATACCGCTTAAGGCTTGTGGGTGTTTGATATGATCATCACCTACTACCGGTGTGTTAACGAGTCTTTAGAGTCCTACACAGAGTTTTCCTGACTCAAGCGAAACGGGATAGGAGCACATATATGATATGTGCGGGACCGAGATTAATACGATATGAGATACCCTATTTTATTCTTGCGATTTGTGACATCGGTCGGTTATTGGTGATATAGACAGGTTATCGGATCAAGTGTTGATTCGATAAGTTGTTACATATGATATTAGTCGGTTATATGTGATATAGCCGGATTATTAAATCAAGAGTTGATTTGATAATCTAATGTATTATTATATATTTGATATATTAATTTACATTGACTAGTATTAGCTCACTTAAGATTTCTTTTCTCACTAGATTTGTGCACATTGTATATATGTGATATATATATTAGTGTATAAGGTTTGTGTCTTGCTTGATGCCACATACAACTTGGCTGTATGAGACTTATACCATTCTAAATATAATTCCTAGGGTTTTATTTATCAATGTAAACTACCAATTATATGGAAATTGGACAAATGGTTGAAGCTTGGAGAAGCTTTTGGAACCATTGACCAAGTCTACTAATTTGTTTTTACATAGATATTTGTTAACCTAACCAATTATCATTAGCCTTAGTTTAGTCTCTACAAGGGTTAGTATATGACACTAACTCACCCATGGTTGCCATTCACTCTCTCATAAGTTCATTCTTCTTCTTCTTCATCAAAGAAAAAGCTCACTAGGTTTTTCCTAAGTGAAGAATTAGTGTGAGAAAAATAAATCTAAAATGAGAAAAATTCATACTTCATCATCCTCTACTACAAGCCATTTAGTATAGGGTGTTTGCTTTACTAATTTCACAATTAGTGAAGGGGTAGCTTGGGTTAGTGTCTCCTCGACAAAGATCATCTTCGGCCTCGAAGACTTCGATGCAAGCTTGTTCATTTCTTCATAGGAGTCTCTCTAGAGTCCGGAAGTTCGTGATCACAGCGAAGGGACTACTACACAGAGCTATTGAAGTGAAGGACCGGTCTACAAAGGTTGTATTTCTTGTTCACTTTAGTTGCAAAGTTGTTTGCATTCGTTTCGTCAGATTTTCTAGTAACGATTCTAGGGTTAGCTAATACGACAATTTTTTTAAAATGGCATGGACGATGCCTCCCGAAAACTTGCTGTCGTGCTAGACAACCCAACAGTGGTATCAGAGTCATGCTAGAAAATTAGATGATGTTTGCTAGGATTACGAAACCGAAACTACTCCGAAACTCCTGATACGAAAACTTGGTTTCTGTCGAATTTAAAAAGTCTTCAAAATTTTTTTTAAACAACTGCAGAATGTTGTATGAGATATAACATGAACACTGTGAAAATTTGAGGCAATTCTACATCAACATGGCCGGCCACATGCCCTCTAAACCCATTGTGCTCGGTTTTTCCATGGAGTTTTGGGTTCAAATTTGCATTGTGTTCCAGTCTCTGGGTTTTGGTGTTTCAGGTGTTGTTTGTTTTTGCTAAATTTTCATGTGATGTTAACTTTCTGCAAAGGCAACTCGGAGTGTTTCATAGTCATAATTCTAACATGTATTCGGATTATTTAGACGATGTTACAAAGTTTGAACGGATATCAATAACCCAATTTTTCTTCGCTGGAATTTTTTCAAGAGTTTGATTTTTTCCGAGTTTAAAATTTTCAGAAAATCTTGCAAGCGATTCTGTGGACCCTCTAGAAGAACGAAACCCTAACTCGATTCTGTTACCGTCAGAACTGCCATCAAACCCTAGGGTTTGTGGTAGTTCAACGGTGCCACAGTTGAGGCATTGGTTGACCCTTCTACCTCTGGTTCATAGAAGCTGTGGCAATTTCTGTGTACTTTTTGAACTCCGCTCAAGTGTTGAGCTTAATGGGAAATTTTGGGTGCTTTATTATTTGATCGAAAAGTTTATTTTCGTCTAGCTATCTGTGATTTTGATACAATATTTGGAATCCACAAAATTAGTTATGAGATAACTAGTTTGAATTTTATAAATCTAGCAGTTTAGATTCAGTTGATCGGTTGCCACGGAATTTTGATGTGGATCAAAAACCCGTCGCAATTACGTAGTGTACGCGGATACTCGCCGGGTAACCTTACTAGATAGCTACTCCCCAAAGCCCCGACCAAGTGACTGTAGGAGAACCCCGTCGCCAAAAGCATCCGTTCGGGTGCTCGCAGACGTGGTGTTCCGCCTGTTGGATATATTTATGCCCTCGAGGCCATTATATGTATAGTGGATGCTTGGACATGTATATATATATATATATATATATATACAGATGACTTTCTTGCTCGACATGATAGTATGCTATCTTGTTTAATTTATCTTGACATGTTCATTTGATCATGCATCTTACTCATTTGGTACATGATGATAAAGCCCTCGGGATAATTGCTTGACTACTGGGACTATGATGTAGATCATACTAGTAGGACAGGTGTAGTTTATAAGCATATCCTTGAACTGTTCCTAGTCATGAGTTTATCGAGACGGGGCATCGATATTCCAGAGTAGACTAGCGTATACCATTCTTGTCCCATATGATGGGCGATGGATGATCCCATATCCATCTGGTGTGCTGAAACCAAAGATTGTATACGGGTGCTCAGTGGAGATTGGGTACACTGAACGGACTCGCTGAGAACTCGTATGTGGTATTATATTTATCGTCGGATAGCAATTCTTAGGTGACACTGGTACAGGTTATTCTGTAGATCCAAGATTGTCATAGAGTCTTGTGTGTCCTCCAACTGTAATTTGATCTCCACCATACCACGGCTCTACTGAGTCGTGCAAACAGGTGGATTTTGGATACAGTCCCGAGGCACATGGAGGTAATGAGCGAGAGGAGGGGTTTCGTCTCTCCCGGTAATGGGGGTTGATGTTGTGCTATGACCGATTGGCAATAAAAAGAAGTCCCTGGCCAGGGCTGCTGGGATTTACTGATAAGTGTTATCAGTAGTTTCTCGATCTGTTATGAGACATACACCGGCATGAATTATTGAGTTATTAGAGTCGACGATACCATCCCTAGACTCGGTATGCAGCATATCTGACGAAGAGACCGGACTGTACGGTAAGTGTTGCCAGTTGGCTCGACGCGAGTTTTGACAGCTTCGCTTGTTTTCTTCTGATCGCTCAATACCCGGGTGGCCGTTACGTTTAGCTGACCGCTTGCAGCATGTGGGTGTTTGATATGATCATCACCTACTGCCGGCGTATTGACGAGTCTTAGAGTCCCACACAGGAGTTTCCTAGCTCAGGCGAAACGATGTGGTTGCATATGAGATATGCGCGGGGACCCGATTAAATGCGTGTATGTGGTACCGTATATTAATCGGGCATTTTTCTATTTTTCGGGTCATATATGATATGACCGGCTTGTTAAATCAAGTGTTCATTAAACATTGACTTTATAGCTCACTTTTATTAAACCCTTTTTTCTTTCTTGTATGCATGCAAGTATGCATATGTTTATGTTGATGCACATGATGATGTGCATGCATACATTCTTGTGTGTCATGGTTGTTGATACACAAGTGGTGGCATTGCAAGACTCACATAGGAATAAATATGCATATTTATATATTTATTTTAGAATTAAAGAAATAGAAAATCAATTCATAGTGGATAATTATTCATGACTCTTCACTTGACTCTAGCTTCAACCATGAGTTAATTTTCTATGGTTCTTATTACTTCTAAATAAACATGGAGATATTTATTAACCCATGGTTAAGGATGAGAGTGTGAAATTATATATAATTTCAATTCTCATTTTTATTTTATCATTCATTACAATATTGAGCTCAAGCTTGCCATCTTCTTCTTCCACCTCTCTCTTGCTCTCTTGAAATTTCTAGTCAGTGAGAAAGTGAAAAAGAAAGGGTTTTTAAGTGAGAATACAAACCACTTCATCATTCTACACTTCTTTAGCCCATTTGTGTAGGATGTTTTCTCCACTTCTTTCAAGGATCAAGTCAAGTAAGGAGCTTTGTGCAAAGGGACTTTGGGTGGATCATCGTGGACTAGGAAGACCTCTAGCGATCCGTTTCAAACTCTCAAAGGTCTAAGGAGTCACCAAGAGAAGTCTACAAAGGTTGTAATTTCTTCACTTAGTGATAAATAGTTTGTAGTAAGTGATACTTTTGATATTACCCTAAAATTTTAGTTAAGATTCATGGTAAGTTTGCTTAGCATCTCCCCAAATTTTTAAAGTGGCATGTATGATCCTTCCAAACCGTAGTCTAGGTGTTGGAGATAGTGCCCTCAGAGTCAATTATTGGATCACAGGCACGTGATTGGAATGATTGAGGGAGGACCTATGCCGGTAGGATAGTCTTACTCAAGATGATAGTATGCTATCTGGTTTATCTTTATCATCGTGTACTACTTTTGGTGACATTACTGATCACTATTGTACGTTGATAGAGCCCCTAGGATTCTTGCTTGACTGCCAGCAGTATGAGGGAGATCATATACGTGGGAGCTGGGGTCTACAAGCACATCCTTAAAAGGTCCCTAGTCGTGGGAGTTTCGAGACAGGGCATCGATACTCCAGAGTAGACTAGTGTATACAGTCGAGACCCCGAAGAGGGGTGGTGGCCAGTCTCACAAGCCACTGGTGTCAGTTGGTTCACCTAAGATGTAAACAGGTGCTCATTGGGTTATGAGTACACCGGACAGGACTCGCCGGGAACATGCTAGTTGGGATTATACCAGACGTCAGATAGCAGTTCCCTGGTGACATGTGTACAGGTTAGTTCATAGACCTGAGATCGTCATTTATCTCGTGTGAGTTCCCACTGTGCTTTGATTACTACCCTACCATGCTCCAAGTAGACATGCAAACAGGTTTTAGTTGGGTACAGTCCCGAGCCACATGGAGGCAGTGAGCGGATCTGCAGGGGTTCGTGTCTCCCGGTATTGGGGGTAAGGTCGCGCTGTGTCTAGGAGAGCTAGTACATGAAAGTCCTTGGCCAAAGCAGGAGATTTACTGGTAGGTATTCCAGTAGTATCTCAGGGTGTTCTGGGCTACTCTCTGACACGACTTGTACCGCTTTTGGTGGTCTGACTTTTACCAACCCCCTAGGCCCGCCATGCGATACTCATAGACGAATGGACCGGACTGTACGGATATTGTCACTGACAGGCTCAGTAGGGTGTTAGGATGAGTTCGCTCATCGACGTCCCTTTTTGTCAATACCTGGTAGCCCGTTACGCATTGGCTAATACCTCTGACGTGCTAGTGGTTAAATCTACAGCCGAAGTATTGACGAGTCTTTAGAGTCCCCCACAGACCAGTTTCTCAAGTTTCGGGCGAAACGCTGTAGAGGCAGTATGGAGATATGGTAGGGTTCGATCAGATACGTGCGGTATTGCACGGATCTTGATCGGACGGTTTTTACTAGCGGGCTTTGGTTTAAGCCGGATCCTAGTATTGTACAGTGTAGATTTTGTCTCTTTGCATTTGTATTCAGTAGGAATACAAATGCGGGCATGTATATGCAGTCACGGGCTTTTCCTGTAATTTATTACGGGATCAGTTTTCTGAAGTTGCCAGTTTGCATTCCGTTCCGGCCAGTTTTCCTTTGTTCCTTCACGGCCGGATTCTTCTGATGGAGGGACTAATTTGCAGTTGTCCAAATTAGTATTTGTGGAGGGGGTCCTTTGTAAATTGGTGGCATCGTGATGGTTATTGCATTAAATGAGATTAGAAAGGATTAAAAATTGATTTGATATTGTTATCATCACTTTTGGATGTGATCACCCTTTTGCTTTTCCTACACTCACCTCCCTTCATGTTTTATTCTTTTTCCCTCCACCATTTTGATGACGGGGGGCCGGCCACTTTGAGAAGATGAGAGAGAGGCTTCATCTTTGTATGAGGGGAATAATTCATATCTCATTGTCTTGCTTGCAAAATTCTCAACCTCTCTCTAAAGTTCTTTCATTCCTCCATCATGGCAACTTCACAACCCCAATTGAGACAATGGTTTCTACACTAGTTTACAGCATTCCTTGGACCCGTCGGCTAGCCAACTTCGTGCCTGAGTTGCCTCGGTCCAGAGGTAGGATCCTGTAAAAGAAACCGGCGATGTGGTACCCATTTCGACGAGGAGGCGACGACCGGAGATTCCGCGAGGAGATTGGAGTGGAGGCGAAGACCGAAGGACACGGATCGCTCAGTATAGCTTCTCTACTTTTATTCTAGTTCGCTAGAGTTAGGTTAATGGCCCGATCCGGGATTTTTTGTGTGCGGTGGTGCCAGTTTTTAGTTTTTTTAAAAGTTTCGTTTCCGCATTCCGGCATCGGATTGACGGCCGGGGCGCCGCCGTGCACTTACAATGGTATCACAGCCACACCATTAACCTAGTCTAGCTTGCTCTAACGTGTTTAGAACTCGATCGAACAAAATCCCAAAAGCCGTATTTTCTAGTGCACAAGTTTCTGTCGATTTTGTTTTGGCTCGAAATTTTTTTCAGTACAATGCAGAAACATGTGCAGGGAATTGTAAGCATTCTGCAAAAATTTGGTAAGGTGATGCTTTAGTACAACCGCGGAAACGCGGCCTAACCCCTGGTTTGGCCGCGGTTCCGCGATGGAAAAGAGTCAACGCTGTGCACAAATTTTCCAGTGGGCTTCTGGGAAGGAAATGAGGATTTTGGGATATTCTTTTTGGGACCAGATATTCTTTGAGTGCTACAGTAGTGCATGGTGCCCACTTCGATACTTTTGATCGATCGAATATTTTAAACATGTTAGTTCACAGTATTTACATTAAATCTGCGACCGTGAATATCATTCGATCGGTAAATCCTGTCTAACTGCTACAGCCCTTTTAGACGGATTTGCGAACGTGACATTCACGTTGATGTTCTGTGTTGTGCTGTGATATTGCGGATTGGTCGTGGGGGATAGCCTGGATGCAATGGTAGTACAGTTTTGTTTTATATGTACATTTGATATTGCGGGGCGAGCGTCTGACATGTGGACTGCCGTCAGTGCCTGTTTGTATATTATTCTTTTGGGGCACGACCGGGTCGAGGTCGATGTACCCGTTGTATATTTTACTTTCTGTACTAGGTTTACCCCACGGAGGGGTGCACAGGTAGCCGGGTTCTAGAGGGCAACGAGCCCGCATCTCATGGCTTTGAGACGGAGGGGGCATCACTTTAGAATTGGCGGGCTATTCGCCACACTCGTAGGGGGTACAGGTTGACCCAACGAGGGGTGCCCAAGTTACCGGATTCCGTGAAGTGCTGGGTGGTCCATTCACGTTGCTGAAGGGGGCTGCCTCGCTTCAGGTTTTGGCGGGTAAGTTGTCGCGCCCGTAGGGGACTAGGATTTCATTGCACAGGCTATCCACACGACCAGGGGAACGTTGGGTTTCAGTTGCGGCTCTATGAAACCCGGGGATCCTAGATATCAGTATTGTTCTGTGATGCTTATTGCATTTCTGTGATGTTGCATTTTATCACGCCTTGAGCGATATTATATATTGATATATATACTAGTAGATGTTGTATATGTTTTGCATCCGCGCTAGTCCAATCCCCGCTCTGTCGTTAGTTAAGTAACCTAACGGGTGATGATGGGACCCAGTGGCGAATGCGGATGGCATATACGTACATCATTATTTTCGTTCTTTATTGGTGTGATCAATTGATGGGACTGCGTTGATTCGGATCAATGCAAGATAAACAAACCTATTCTGATGTTGTTGGAACAATTTTCAAAAAAGCTGTTATTGCAAGGACGTTCTCTTTTGTTTTGCATCGTGGTATTCAATTGGAATATCCTGCTCCTCAGTCGACGAGGCAAGGGCCGAGATCCCTTCACCAGGAGTGACTCCTTAGACAAAAGTTTGCGTCAGGGCAATAACTTCAGTATAGTCATTTGCTTTTGCTTTGCATCATGGTATTCAGTTGGAATATCCTGCACCTCATTCTATGGGGAAAGAGCCGAGATCCCTTCACCGGGAGTGACCTCTTTAGCAAAGGTTTTCGTCAATATATTTTTATAAAGCTATCCAGTTCCTTCAACGATATCAAGTTCATTACGTTAAAGGTTTTTGCCAGAAACCATTCGTAGCCCTCCGTCGTTTCATATGGATAGTCAATAAGTATTCAAGCTGTGTATGTTGGCCAAAGTCAAGGCACAGTGATTGGTAGCTATTGGGTATTCATATGCAGCATAGATAGATGCGTTGATTTGGGACAGTCATACTACTATTTTGGCCAAAGTCAAGGGTATGTACGGGTGGGTTCAAATTAACCTGGAGAATGACGAGTAGAACTTGACATGTGACTTATGATATGTTGGCCAAAGTCAATGTCATAAGAGCATGGGGAAAAAATCACATCGGGAGTTTCAAAAGAAACTGAAACTTGCCAGATATGCGCATACATTCTGGAGTGTGATAACGTGAGCGGATTCTGTCACGTTATTATGCGATGATAGTTGGATCCCGATTTCCACTGATGAGTTGGTTTACTCCTCGGGTGATCCCGACTAATTCTTCTTTTTCAGGTTTGGAGAAGAATTTGAAGTTACAGTGGGAGGTTTCCAGATTAGATAAAGTGATAACCATTCTGATCTAGGTTAGAGTGCACGCTGAGTGTTTCTTTTCTCTCTCTCTTTGGCAGCGACCATTGACCCGACCCTAGACTATGACTCAGTAACCAAAATTAACCGAACCTTCTTTTAACACTGGCTTTTGGATTGTCAGAGTTGCAAACCTCATTGCCACTCCTACTTTTACCCTTTTCTCCAGGACACCCCGTATTACTACGAACGTCCAGTTCCATTGGACAAAACCATCGTATGGTTATATACGAACTCAAAGGGATTTATTCGAGGATGGTTTCCGGTTCTGGAGAAAACGAATAGGACTATTCAGTTGTCTTTTCCTTTTACCTTCTCTCAGGTTGCGAGTACTCTTTGGTTTAGGAGATAGTACACCTATTACGTAAATTGGATAGTCTTCTTCCAAACCTTAGGCTGGTGCCGAACGGTGGGGAATGAAGAAAACCAATTAGCATAACGATGGTGTACAGAAGTTATTAAGTAAAGACATATCAAGGGATTAGTAAGAGGGCAAAGTAAATTGCGACTACTATTCACGACCGAACCAAGTATTTCATTACCACTCCCACATCACCTTTGTATTTCTCCAGAACACTCCGTATCACTACGAAGATCCACAGTTTATTTGGATACTCCATCGTATGGTTATATACGAACTCGAAAGGAACTTGTTCCAGTTCGGGGATGGATTCTGTTTCAGGAGAAATAGGAATAAGGTTTATTCGGTTGTCTTTTATCTTCATCTTCTCTCGCATTGCGGGTGCTCCTAGGATTAGGACAGTACACCCATTATGCTTATTGGATAGCCTTTTTCCAAACCATAGGCTGGTGCCGAACGGTAGGGAAGGAAGAAAACCATTTGGCCTAACGGGGTGTACAGAAGGTAATGATGAAAGACATATAAAGGGATTTGGAGAGATGGCAAAGAGATATACGGTTACAGTTGTGAATCTGGATAATGGAAGAGGCATTACTAGGAATACCGGGATACCCCATTGAAACATTTCAATGTTTCAGTATCACTGTGTACTGTTAAAAGAAAACTAATTTCCCAATTAGACACTTACTCCAGGGTATGTATTTACCAGGTTTGATTTTCACATCTGTATGGTTTTACAGATGATGAGTGGGAGTAAGTTATTGGGAATTAGGTGATCATCCTCATTATATCGGGATTCGTTGTAATTGGTGATATTTGAGAAAATTGCCTGGGCTGTTTGCCGGTCGGCAAATATTTGGTTTTGAATATCCGTTGTTATGCACCAATTTCAAATTGATATATCTGTACGTCTATTTTTATAGAGTGAGAAATACCTTTTTGAAATTATGTTTATGACATTTACCTATATCAGTGGATGGTTAGGTAAGGAGCATTGAACAGCGGTGTAATTCTTCATAACCATAGTACAGTTTTCAACCTAGGACACACAGGGTTTGAGTTATTGGACTCAGAGAACTTATACAGAGTATTGTATGTTGTCCAGTGTCCATTAGGACAGTGGGGATGGTCCTCGTACTATATTCGGTTTACTTATGACTTCTGTAGTTTTTAGACAGGTGTTTCGTAAAAACACAAGGTCTGAGTTTTGAGAAGTTATAAGTATAAGATTAAAGTAGATAACCAGGTATTGCAAGTATCGGGATTCTTCAAGGTGATCGAAGATGTAGATACTTGTGTATGGTATTCAGTTGATAGTAATGATTAAGAGAACTTGCTTCTTTTTTCATGTTACTCACAATTGGAAGTACTTCTAAGCTGAGTAACGCTGATCAGCCTCTCTCCATTCACTTGACATGCATTGGAGACAGCTGCATGATTTGAATCTGATTCAATTAAATTAGTGCCTCTGTTTCTGTATTGGATATAGAACAGTTCATATCTTAACGATGTTAAGGTATGGGGAGTTGTCCGGCTTATACTTAAAACCAGACTCTGGATAACTCAAGGCACGCTTCTGTAATGGCTGTTTGTGGGTTGACCCGGGCTATGACGAGGGTTGATTTTCTACAATCTGGAAGATCAATAGTGATATTGTTCTTGACTCGCCACAGTTTTAAATAAAAATGGATTTTTTCACAAAATAGTAGTGGGAGTATGGTAGAACTGGAAGTGATTCCAGAACCGCAAACGATTACTGAAGATTTGGTTAGAACCTAAAGATTCAATCTAGTTTGATATTCCATTAGCCACTCCGCAGATATGGTGGGTAACCTCAGGTGCTCGAGAGGTACTTCGGTATGCTTAAGGACGGTGGCAGGGAGGTTCTTGTTTACCCAGACTTGCCATTGCTGTTGTTCCAGACTGTGAGACCCGGCAGGAGGATGAGTATAGCGTTGTTCTAAACTAGCTTTAGAAGTGCACGTGTATATGACTCTGCCAGAGGGTTGTCGTAGTTAGTGGGAGCAGCGGAAGCATTGGTGGACAAGTGGCTTATGTCTATTTATAGACTAAAGCAAATATAGCGGAGATAGATCATCTATTTCTGATCTGATAGTCTTAGGTTTGACTACATCAGAATAGGGGATGGATCTGTTAAGAAGGTAGTAGGGTGTGATGTCCTGGTATTTGGATGACATACACAGAGTAGGAAGTGATATTCCTATACTACGATCGGTTATTCTTTGGTTGTCACACAGTGGTTTCTTCACATAGGAATTGGATATTAATCCAATTTTGGAGAAACATTCGGAAGCAGTTTTAGAACATAAGTGGCTGTTCTAGGGATATGATAACGATAGCCTCCTTTGGGAGACAATTATCACTCCAGGCTTCCAAGGTGACATGGATGACAGAGTGACTGTCAGAGTTATAGTTTTCCCTCTGACAAGGGCAGTATTTGGACAGGTGGTCCAGGTGGATACTGAGGGAAGGCATGGCGCAGGATACTGATTAAGTTCAGTTGACGATACAGTCTAAGAAGTTTGGATTTGGAGTTCACTTATGAACTAGGTCCCATCAGACATCCAAACATATTCTAAGACAGGTATTGCTCATTTTGGGAGATGGGTTTCTCCGCGAACTTGAGATAAAGAGAGACATAGAAAGAAACATCACAGCGGATCCACTCACTGAGGCTATTCCTCGAACGCAATAGTTTCGCAAACGAGCTTTGTGAGACTGACTAGTAGAGGAGTTGGGTGTTCGGTATCACACGGGCTGTGAGTATGCGACATCGCAATAATTAGCCTTGAGTGCAAGTGGGAGATTGTTGGAGATAGTGCCCTCAGTCAATTATTGGATCACAGGCACGTGATTGCAATGATTGAGGGAGGACCTATGCCGGAAGGACAGTCTTACTGATGATGATAGTATGCTATCTGGTTTATCTTTATCATCGTGTACTGCTTTAGGTGACATTACTGATCACTATTGCACGTTGATAGAGCCCCTAGGATTCTTGCTTGACTGCCAGCAGTATGAGGGCGATCATATACGTGGGAGCTGGGGTCTATAAGCACATCCTTTAAAGGTCCCTAGTCGTGGGAGTTTCGAGACAGGGCATCGATATTCCAGAGTAGACTAGTGTATACAGTCGAGACCCCGACGAAGGGCGGTGGCCGGTCTCACAAGCCACTGGTGTGAGTTGGTTCACCTGAGATGTATACAGGTGCTCATTGGGTTATGAGTACACCGGACAGGACTCGCCGGGAACATGCTAGTTGGGATTATACCAGACGTCAGATAGCAGTTCCCTGGTGACATGTGTACAGGTTAGTTCATAGACCTGAGATCATCATTTGTCTCGTATGAGTTCCCACTGTGCTTTGATTACTACCCTACCATGCTCGAAGGAGACGTGCAAACGGTTTTAGTTGGGTACAGTCCCGAGCCACATGGAGGCAGTGAGCGGATCTGCAGGGGTTCGTCTCTCCCGGTATTGGGGGTGAGGTCGCGCTGTGTCTAGGAGAGCCAGTACATGAAAGTCCTTGGCCAAGCCAGGAGATTTACTGGTAGGTATTCCAGTAGTATCTCAGGGTGTTCTGGGCTACTCTCCGACATGACTTGTACCGCTTTTGGGGGTCTGACTTTTACCAACCCCCTAGGCTCGCCATGCGATACTCATAGACGAACGGACAGGATTGTACGGATATTGTCACTAACAGGCGCAGTAGGGTGTCAGGATAAGTTCGCTCATCGACGTCCCTTTTTTTCAATACCTGGTAGCCCGTTACGCATTGTCTAATACCTCTGACGTGCTAGTGGTTAAATCCACAACCAAAGTATTGATGAGTGTTTAGAGTCCCCCACAGACCAGTTTCTCAAGTTTCGGACGAAACGCTGTAGAGGCCGTATGGAGATATGGCAGGGTTCGATCAGATACATGCGGTATTGCATGGATCATGATCGGACGGTTTTTACTAGCGGGCTTTGGTTTAAGCCGGATCCTAGTATTGTACGGTGTAGATTTTGTCTCTTTGAATTTGTATTCAGTGGGAATACAAATTGGGGCATGTATATGCAGTCACGGGGTTTTCCTGTAATTTATTACGGGATCAGTTTTCTGAAGTTGCCAGTTTGCATTCTGTTCCGGGCAGTTTTCCTTTGTTTCTTCACGGCCGGATTCTTCTGATGGAGGGGCTAATTTGTAGTTGTGCAAATTAGTATTTGTGGAGGGGATCCTTTGTAAATTGGTGGCATCATGATGGTTATTGCATTAAATGAGATTAGAAAGGATTAGAAATTAATTTGATATTGTTATCATCACTTTTGGATGTGGTCACGCTTTTGCTTTTCCTACACTCACCTCCCTTCATGTTTTATTCTTTTTCCCTCCACCGTTTTGATGAGGGGGGTCGGCCACTTTGAGGAGAAGATAGAGAGTGTAACACCTTGGGTCGTGTTTAGGGGTTAATTATATTTTAATAGATAGTTTTTGGTAAAAAGTTTACCAAATTAAGTTTCAGATATTTTATTCTAGTTAATAAATATTTTATTAGGATTTTTCTAGGCACACACACACTTGTGCATGTAAACTAGGGTTTAGAATTGGGGTTAAAACCATGATTAGCAACCATGAAGGGTTAACCTATTGTATTAAGTGTTTTGGGATTTAATTGGGTTTTATTTATTTTTGTGTTGTTCTTGTCTTTTATGAGAAATGATGTGGACCTTGTTGACTTGGTGAGAGAGAAAGAGTATGGGCTTCATGGTTGAGCCATGCTCATTAAATGAAGAAAGAGAGAGAGAGAGGGGTCTTTGACTTGTGCTCTCATTTTCCTCCTCATTCTCATTCTCACAACTCTCTCACACACACACACACTCAGCTGAGAGAGAGAGAGAGGCAGCATCAGCAGCAGCAGCAGCAAGCAATAACAACAGCAGCAGTAGGCAGTGGCAGCAGCAGCAACACCAACAGCAGCCCCCAGCAGCTTCAGCAGCACTTCCCATCCGCTCCACCTCCTTTCTCCTTGCACCTAGGGTCTTGTAAGGTATGGAATCCGAGCCCAATTTCTTGTTTGTTTAACGTATGTGTAGTTTAGCTTCGGTTTGTGTAAAAAGTGAGATTTTGTGCTTGAAATGGTGATTTGTGTGGACTTATGGTTTAGTGCTGTTAATATTGGTTAACCTAGCCTAATTAGGTGTTATTAAGGCCATGTAAACCTAGTTATACCCCAGATTACATCAAAATACCATAGGGTTTCAAATTGTGCAAATTTAGTGTTTTTAAGTGAACTTTTTGGATTTTTGTGATCTGCTATAGGCCCGAGTAGTTCAGGTTGAAATTGAGTTAACTGGAGCTTGTATACAAGGTATAGACCACACCACCAGAGCCCGAGACCCCCACCCCATATCGAGGCCGCCGATTTATTCATTCTGGCCGCAATTTGCGGCCAGATAGGGGAATTTTTGGGTGATGTTTGGATGGGTAGGAGTCTGTTGTTATTTCTAGGCCAGTGGTATGTATAGTTTTGTAAGTTGTTAGCCTAGGTAGAATCTGGGACGTTATATCGTATTTCTAGTACGTTTGGTTCGCGCGATACGCGCGATACGCGAGAGGGTTCCATGATTCAGCGTATCGCGGCGTATCGGGGTTAGTTTTAGACGCGTTCATACGTTTAGCGTATCGTATACACGCGCGTTTAGTTCGCGACGCGAGCGTATTGTTTGACGTCGATATCACATTTTGCGAGATAGTTGCTTATATATGGATTCTTGTGTAATTCCAGGTTCGCAGGCGGGTACGTCGGACGAAGCTAAGAAAGGGAAGCAGGTGGTCGGCTACGAGTAGTGCACGACCAGGTGAGTAGATTTAACATCTACGGGGAAATCGCCCGTATGGCGTTAAGCGTCAGGGCGAGTTAGGATATTAGATTGTAGATGTTCATATGGACTGTAGTAGCATACATTATCGTTGCATATAGAAATGATAGCACAGAACACTGCACTGTCACTAACGGTTCAAGTCGCACGAGCACGATTGATATGCTACACTCACAACGTTAGTGATTGCCATGACACACACATTATAGGATTGCTATAAAACATATATCATACTGATTCTACCTTATTGATGTTGTCATGATTTGCCACATCACATCATATGTTATATCCATATTTGGGCACATATGCATCACATACCCCAACTGGTACTACGTGCACACATATTGAGATGTTCATACCTGCGCACATGCACACTGTATATTCATACCGGTGCACACATATATTGATATCTTCATACCTGCGCACATGCACACTGTATATTCATACCTGTGCACACATATATTGATATCTTCATACCTGCGCACATGCACACTGTATATTCATACCAGTGCACACATATATTGATATCTTCATACCTGCGCACATGCACACTGTATATTCATACCAGTGCACAAATATATTGATATCTTCATACCTGCGCACATGCACACTGTATATTCGTACCAGTGCACACATATATTGATATCTTCATACCTGCGCACATGCACACTGTATATTCATACCAGTGCACACATATATTGATATCTTCAAACTTGCTTAGATTACGCATTGAGATATGTTGTTTCCATGTTAATTCTGGATTTGGGGAACCGTAGATATTTCAAAGAGAATAGTTAATTATTTAAAAACCCCGGTTTCCCTTGATATGATATTTCGGTGCGTCCACCATGTGTTTTCTCGGTACTAGAGTGATATATGTGAACCCGAATCGAGGAGTTGGATGAGGCCGATTACGGGTACATGGTGGACCCGGTATGGTACCCCGGGGCGAGAACGGTTTCGCTGTGTAGTAGACGGTGAGCCTGGCAGAGGGACTACTACCTACCGGTGATTGGTTGAACCTGGCGGTTATCCGGAGGATACCGACCAGAGACGATGGATGGATACGGGACGACTCGTACTGCCGGGGCCGAGGGCCGATACCGCAGACAGAGCCCGTGGGCTGATCCGTACTGACGGATGCCCTATACAGGAGGATTTGCGTGTCGATGCTTGGCACGAGTATTTCTTGATATTTGGGTGCCGATGTTGGGCACTCACGATTATATGAGATCTACAGGATTTGGAGGACCGAGGAGGATGACGACGCCTGAGTAGTATTAGGATTTGGGTACATTGATGGGTACCGATTTTACTTTCCACGATGACATTCCGTGTAGATGTTATATTTCCCATGCTCAGTATGTAGTAATTGATATCTCATCCTGTATCTATTATACCCTGTTCATTCTATATAGGGTTGTTAGATTGCAATGCTATACCTGATCATTGCATACCCTGTTCATTCTATATAGGGTTGTTAGATTGCATTGCTATACCTGATCATTGCATACCCTGTTCATTCTATATAGGGTTGTTAGATTGCATTGCTATACCTGATCATTGCATACCCTGTTCATTCTATATAGGGTTGTTAGATTGCATTGCTATACCTGGTCATTGCATACCCTGTTCATTCTATATAGGGTTGTTAGAATGCATTGCTATACCTGATCATTGCATACCCTGTTCATTCTATATAGGGTTGTTAGATTGCATTGCTATACATGATCATCACATTTCTTGCTCATTACATGGAGATGTTCTTAGATCGCACTTATTGCATGTTTGAGAATCCAGTTCATCATATAGATGTTATCTGTTGATATAGGTTAGAGTATAGTAGCGCGTGCATATTCGCGATTACCTTTATATGTTATCTTCTATTCACGAGTTGGCAACTCACCCCCGTTGTGCCACAGTATTTGCAGGTTGCCCTTCGGAGTAGTCGCGTCAAGCTGCTTTCTTGCATCTTTTGGCACGGATACCCCTACAGTTAGTGTACTAGATCTTTTGTTGATAGGTGGGTTTTGTACGGTATCTGGTTATCTTTCAGTTATGTACATTGTTGTATCTAGTACTCTCCATCTACCACTTATGTATTGACTTAGAGACCAGTTGTGAGGACGATATATATTATTTTGTATTCTGGCGTCGAGCTCGTTGTGAGCCGACTTTACTTATGCAGTTTATTCTATCTGTGATGCTTCCCACTTGTTGCTCATTTTCTTCGCTACGGCGTCGTATATTGTTATCTTAGTAATTGGTTCTATTAATTGCTTAAATCACTCTATACTATTACTGGTTTGATTTCTGGGTTTTCGGCTTACTTAGTCGCGTTACGCCTGTAGACGTTACGTGGTTAAGTGCCGGTCACGGGCCAAACTTTGGGTCGTGACAAAGTTGGTATCAGAGCGTAGGTTTTACCTTCGGAGTGTAGGATGACCCTGGTATGATGGAGTAGGTAGCTGCAGCAGAGTGGCGTAGCGTGCGTATGTTCCGCAGCATACTCACGACACGGTACTCCGCCTAAGCGACCTTAGGACTTATTGATTAAATTTCCTTTATGATCGTATACATCCTTGTGATTCGATTTTCGTATCCTCATCGAATCCTACCTTCTTTTCAGCCATTATGCCGCCAAGGACTACGAGGGTGCAGAGAGAGGCCGGAAGAGCCGAGGTTCGAGTTGATTTATCTGAGACGAGGACTGATCCGAGTAGTGCCCATGTTGTACCAGGACAGATTGTTTCTCCTACGACGGGTCAGATCGCTAGACTAGTGGCAGAGATGCAGAGCTTGCGCCAGACGATGAGCTCATTGGTAGAGGTCGTTCGAGCGCAGCGACAGGTGGTTGTCACCCCTGTTAACCAGTTGTTCCTTGCGATCATCATGCAGTATTCCGTCCCCTACATAGCACCGGTGGAGGCAGCCCCAGTTTATGAGACACGTCTTCCAGAGACCGTGAGAGTTTCGGAATAGTTGTGGAATCGTACTGGTGTATCAGCCCAGAGCAGAGGCTTAGGACGAGGACAGTCGTTTGGCTTCCATCCCCAGGCAGGACAGCATTCAGCGCATAGGTGTTTACGATGCGGAAGCCTTCAACACCTCATTGTTAGTTATATGTATGCTCTAGAGGCCATTACTGTACATAGGATGTATATTGTAGTGGATGCTGGGACGTATATAGGGAGGACTTTCTTGCTCGACATGATAGTATGCTATCTGGTTGAACTTTACCTTAACGTGTATACTGATTGTCTCTCTGTTACATATTGGTAAAGCCCTTAGGATCTGTACTTGACAACCTGGACTATGATGCGGATCATACTAGTGGGGACATGGTAGTCCATAAGTACATCCTTGAAAGTCTCTAGTCGTGGGTGTATCGAGACGGGGCATCGATATACCAGAGTAGACTAGCGTATACCTTCTCGACCCATACAGATGGGCGATGGATGATCCCATATCCATCGGTGATTGACATCAGAGATGATATACGGGTGCTTAGTAGAGACTGGGTACACTGGACGGACTCGCCGAGAACTCCCAGATGGTATTATACCTTACGTCAGATGGCAGTTCTCTGGTGACACCGGTACAGAGTAGTCTGTTGACCCGAGATCGTCATAGAGTCTTGTGTGGTTCCCACTGTGCTTTGATTTCCATCTTACCACGTCCAAGAGGGCGTGCAAAACGGTGGTTTTTGTGTACATTCCCGAGTCACATGGAGGCAATGAGCGATAGGAGGGGATTCGTCTCTCCCGGTATAGGGAGTTGATGTTGCGCTGTGTTCGATTGGCTATAACAGGAAATCCCTGGCCAGGGTTGCTGAGATTTACTGGTAAGTGTTACCAGTAGTTTCTCGAATTGTTATAGACCTCATATCGACACGACTTATCGAGCTATTGGGGTCTGACGTTAACCACCCCTAGGCGAGATATGCGACATATCAGACGATCAGACAGGACTGTACGGTAGTGTTACTGGTCGGATTCACTGGAGTGTGAGCGGGCTTGCTTGTCGATCTTCAGATCGCTCAATACCCGGGTGGCCGTTACGTTTAGCAGACCGCTTGCGGCTTGTGGATGTTTGATATGATCATCATCCGCTGCCGGCGTATTGACGAGTCTTTAGAGTCCTACACAGAGGTTTCCTGGCTCAAGCGAAACGAAATAGGAGTGCATATGAGATATGTGCGGGACCGAGAATGATACCAGTATGTGATACTGTATTCGATTCTCGCGATATGTGACATTGATCGGTTATATGCGATATAGCCGGGTTATCGGATCAAGTGTTGATTCGATAAGTTGTTACTAATGATACTAGTCGGTTATATGCGATATGACCGGATCGTTAAATCAAGTGTTGATTTAATGATTTAATGCATAATTATATATTTGATATATTACTTTGCATTAACTAGTATCGGTTCACTTTAAATGGACTTTCTCACTCGGGTGTGCGCATTGCATATGCGATATGATTTTGTGCACTTGATTGTATCATGTTTGATGATACATATCTTTTTTGTTAAGTGTAATGAATTAAACCTAGCTTAAGTAAATGATTAGGGTTTTCTATTATTCATTCATTTATCTTTTCATTTGCATTTAAAAGATAAATGAGAAAAGGAAAAGAAGTCAAAAATGGTGGCCAGTTTTGTTTTCAACATGAAGCTTTCATTAAGTCACCATTTTTGTCTCATCTCCTTAACCCTAACCATTCTTTAACCTTGGTCAATTCTCTACACTTAACTTGGGTTATGTTATGATAAGAATGGATTATTCTTTTCTTTTTATTCAACTTATCATAATATTATAGCTTCTTCTTCTTCTTCCTTCAAGTGAAGAAAAGCTTGACCATCAATGGTGATTGATGAAGATGAGTGAGAAATCCAATTCTAAAGTCTACCCACTTCCTATTTCTTCATCCTCTACCTCTTGTCAAGTAGTAGAGTGTGTTTCCTTCACAAGTCATCATAGTTTGGTGAAGGTGGAGCTTGATCTAGCGATGCCTCGACGTAGATCATCTTCGGCACGAAGCCGACGACCTTGCCCGCTCGTTCTCCGATGAAGTCGACGCTAAAGCCCGGATTTGATTTGGACAGCGGAGAGGACCTCATCTCGGAGACGTGGAGGTGGAGGACCGGATCTACAAAGGTTGTATTTCCGTTTCCCATTAGTTAAGTGTTAACTAGTTAGCTTTTTCGCCTAGTTTTCTAGCAAACGATCCGTAGTCGGGTCTCTCGGCACCCGTAAATTTTTATATTGGCATGTTCGATGCCTTGTGAGACCTTCATAGGGCGCCTAGGAACCCTACAGTGGTATCAGAGCCTAGCTAGAGCCTTAGGCGAAGTCTAGATGGAATTTGAAGTCCGAACGAACCCGAAACCCCGAATCAAACTTGCTCTCTGTCCCTTTTTCAAAAACTGGGATTTTTCCAAATTAAAAATTGCTAAAAAATTCAGCAGGGAAAAATATATATTACGATGCAAAAATTTTCCAGTGAATAGTAATATATGCGGCGGAACCGCGGCAGAAGCCAGGCTTCTGCGGCGGTTCCGCGGCATGATAGTGACGTAAGCCCTCATTTTATGCACAGTAATTCCTGATAAATTATGCTGAGTTTTCTGGGAATTTTTAAAATTTATTCAAGAGTTGAATTTTCTGCAGTTGTTTTGGGGATTCGGTGTTTCGATCGGGGTATCAAATTTTGTTTATTTGGCTTTCCGGATAAATTTTAGAATATGTTAAAAAGTTCGACCGGATATAAATACCCAACTTTTCCCCTGTCGGGAAATTTCCAAGTGTTGGATCTTTCCGTAGTTTAACGACGTTCTAAGTAGTGCAAGTAACGCGATGGTCCCTCTAGAAGACAACAAACCTTAACTCGATTATGTGACCGTCTTGAACTGCCCTTTGAACCTTCGGGTTTGGGGCAGTACGGCGTGCCACATGTGAGGCGTTGGCTTGACCCTTCTACGGCTGGACCGTTGTACTGAGGCACGAACTGAATGTTGTTAGACTTATTTCATGTGTTGAGTAGTATTGGGAAAACTTGGGTGTTCGATTGTTCGATCGGAAAGTTTGACATTTTCTATTTATCCGGAATGGGATACAATAATTGGAATTCACAAACAGTTATGTGATAACTGAATGAATGATATAAATCTAGCGGTTTAGTTTCATTTGATATTGAAAAGAGTTTTCGATAATGAGACTAAAATGCGGGATTTATAATAATTAGGCATGTGATGTCTAAGATATTCATTGGATTAGGCATGTGATGTCTAAAGTAGTTGCGGATTCCAATTGTTGTAGTTTTACACTTTCTTTTCTGTGACCGTAAGTGTAATATGTGATATCGCTGGTTTCGTTGCTATATGTCAACGACAATTGGGATGCGCATATTTACTTACGTTGATGACATGTGATGTTATGTGTTGCTGGATATGTTATATTGGATCGTCGTGTTTGAATAGCCGGGGGTTTTTATGTGAGATGAGTGTTTTTCATTTTCATTCATGTGAAAACTTGTATGTAATATTCTTTTATTTGGGGCACTTCCAGGTAGCGAAAGTTGTCACCCTTTGTATATTATTTACTTTTCCGCATTAGGATAGACCCAAGGAGGGGAGCACAAGTAACCGGGTTCTGGGGTCCAGTGGGAGACCAACTCGAGGAGTCGAGTCCGGGTCTCCTAACCCTAGAATTGGTAGGGTTGCTTGCCGCTCTCGTAGGGGTCTAGGGGTGTGGGTTTGGCTATTCATCACGACCGTGGAATCCGTGTTTTATACTGGCTCGTATTGAAAACACGGACGTCCTAGTATATCCAATATTTCATATGATTCTTCTGCTGCGATATCTGTGATGTGATCTTGTGATGTTCTATGATAGATATAGTATATAGTATATATGATATATTATATTGACGTTGCTTATGTTTTACACCCGCGCTAGCCCTGCCCTGCTCTGCCGTTAGTTACCTAACCTAACGGTGCACGAGGGGACATCGAGGCGAATGCGGATGGCATAAGTGTACGTCGTATTTATCTGTGATGTTTAGGTACATTAAATGATGGGACTTCATTAATGAGATTAATGAAATAAAAGAAACCTAAGATGTTGTAGAATCGAATTTCAAAATAAAACAGGTAGCTACAGTTCTTGCTTTGCATAGAGGTATATGTGATATATCCTGCACCTTATTCGATGAGGAAAGGACCGAGATCCCTTCACCGGGAGTGACTCCTTTAGCAATAACTGGCAGATGCTACACACTCGGTTTGTCTTTTGATTGCTTTTAAGTGTTTTTGCTTTGCACAGTGATATATATGATATATCCCGCACCTCATTCGACGAGGAAAGGACCGACGATCCCTTCACCGGGAGTGACTCCTTTAGCAAAACTAGAAAAGCCTCAAAAACACTCCATTTCAAAATTCATTCGATCCTACAACGATATCAAGTTCATTACGCAATAGGTTTTCAGAAAAACCTGTCGTAGCCCTCCGACATTTCAGATAAGTTGTATATAGTATTCGTGCAGCATTTGTTGGCTTTCGTCAAGGTGCAGTGTGCGGTAGCTATATGCTGCTTATCTGCTAGCATACGATGCGATTGGATTAGGGTAGTCGTGCGGCTTTGTTGGCTTTCGTCAAGGGTCGTGCGGGTGGGTTTAATTCGATCAAGAAATGTACGGGTTGAACTTGACTAGCGGGCTATGGTTTGTTAGCTTTCGTCAAGGTCATTGCACGTTAGGGGCAAAATATTATCGGGAATTTCAAGTGTTGAAATTTACAATGAGATTGCATACCTTCTATGAGATAGTTGGATCCCGATACCCACTGCGAGTAAGTGTTACTCCTGGGAGAGTTTTATACATTACAATTAGTCGATCAAGTAGGTGTCTAGAAAGGTGTCAACGAGGTTACGCCTCTGGGAAAACGAGGTTTACATTAATTAGGTTCGTGCGAAAGCACGGGGGACCTCCCTCAAAGTACCGACACTGGCCTGGCTGAAAGATTGGCGAACTTGTAGTGTGTAATTAATCCCGGCTAGTCTTTCCTTTTAGGGTTTGATGGAAGATTTGATAAAAAGCAGTGGGAGCCATCCTGATTAGATAAAATAATAACCAATCTATTCTTGCAAGAGCGCACGCTGAGTGTTTTCTTCTCTCTCTCTCCAGGTAGCGACCATATCACGCCTTAATCAAGATAATAATACGGATTATTGACCGAACCCGCTTGTTATACTGAGCTGGGGAACGTTGGTCCCGCTCCAACTTATAATTGTTATAAGACAGAGCAGGAAATTGGGGAATACCAGAATTCCCGTGCCGCCCAAACGAAGAGAGTGCATGCTGATGCATCATCTTCGGGTGTGTTCATTATACAGAACTGTTTCTCAGTATCCTTTACGTCCTGGGTATGTGATACCAGATCAGGATCCCAGATATGTAATCTGTTACATAGGGCTACAGAAAGGTAGAGAACTGAGAACGGGTGATAAGTTTCATGAGACAGAAAACGGGGCAAGAGTTGCAGCCAAGTCTGTTGGTCACTGTCACCCTGTATTACAATACATTGATTCTGAACGAATGTTATTAGATACCGAACCTGATATACAAAATCGTATCCGTCTCTTTATTAGTAAAGAAACGATAAAATTTTGTATTGTTGGATAATGTTTTGAACATTTCCTATATCAAAAGTTGATCGGTTCAGGCACGTTATCTAAAAGCATTGATGTTCTAAATCAAACTACAGTTCTTAGTATACGCAACACACACAAGAGGAAGACTTCAGAAATGAACGAATCCTTCTTGAGGCATTGTAGACTAGGTCATATCAATGCGACCCGACTGGCTGAAGTTACATTTAGATGTATATTTAAATCAGTTTGAATTTACATCTTGTGAAACTTGCCAGTCATGTCACAAAGATAAGATGACCATAGCTCCGTTTACTGGAAACAGAGAAAGTGTTAATGAACTCTTGGGACTGATACATGATGATGTATGTATGGTCTCCTATCTACACATGCCAGGACTGGTTCTTTATACTTCATTATATTCTCTGATAATCTCTCAAGATTCAGTCGTATGTTCCTGCTGAAACATAAGTCCGAAGCTTTTGAGGTATTCACAGAATATAAGTTAGAAGTAGAGAACCAATAACCGGGTATAAGTATTATGTCCTATGATGAGATCAGGGAGGAGAATACTTGTGCATAGAATTCCTGGACTATTCTAAAGGAGAATGAGATTCTCTCTCAGCATTACTCCTCCGTATACACCATAGCACGATGGTATATCGGGGCGGGGCTATCACACCCTATATGATAAGGTGTGCTCTATGATGAGTACTGCTGAGTTACCTGTTTCCTTTTGGGGTTATGCACTTGAGAAGTTGCATACCTATTGAATAAAGTTCGATTCAAATCAGAGCCTACCACTTCATATGAGATATGGTATGGGAAGAGCCTATCTCTTAAGTTAGTTAAGATTTGGGATTGTCCGGCCTATGTCAAAAGTAAAATCCGGACAAGCTCGAGGCAAGGTCTGTAATGTAGAACTGGAAAGGTTCCAGCTATACAAACTACAGCTGAAGATTTGACAGAACCAAATGATTCAATAATCACCAACGAACCTCAGCCTCTCCGCCGATCTAGTAGGGTTCCTCACCCACCTGAGAGATACTTCGGTTGCTCTATGACAGTGGGAGCGAGGATTGCATCATGAGATGATGACCCAACTAGTTTCGAGCTGGCCATCAGGAGTAAGACTCTGCAAGAATGGCTGGATGCTTAGTGATCTGAGATGGAATCCATGTACACCAACAAAGTATGGACTTTGGTTGCTATATCTGAAGGGTTAAATCCCCATCAGGAGCAAGTATATCTTGAGAAGATTACTTGGTGTAGATGGAAAAGTTGAGACTTTCAAAGCTAGACTTGTTAAAGATTTGCATCATTGACCAGGTGTGGATTATGTTGAAACCTTTTCAAGTAACTATGCTTAAGTCCATCCAGATCGTACTTACCACGGCTACATACCATGACTACGATATCTGGTGGTTGGGTGTCATGACTGCTTTTCTAAATGAAATTTTGGAAGAGAGCGTCTATAAGTACACAGCCAGAGGGCTTCGTAGACAGTGGGAGCAGCGGAAACGTGTGCAAGATGCTTTATATGATAAAGCAGGCATCGCGGAGTTGGAACATCTGTTTTGATGAATTAGTCAAAGAGTTTGACATCATCAAAATGGTAGATGAACCTTGTATAAACAAAAAGGTAGTAGGGAGTATGGTGACGATCCTCGTAGAGTACGTGGATGACATACTCTTGATGGGGAAGGAGTTTCCTATGCTACGCTCGATCAATCTCCGCTTATCACGATGATTCTCCATATAGGATCAAAATTGATACCTCCTAAATCCTGGTGTTTGGATCTATGAGATAGATCTAATTGGATATTAGGACTCTCACTAGTTGTAGTGAGATGGTGTCATCCGATCCTGGGGAGAATCACTGGAAGGGTTCCAGGGTGATAATGACGACTGAGTGTCAGTCGCAGGCATTGTCTTTACCCTCAGTGTAGGGACGGTATGTTGGAAGAGTTCCAAGCTAGATACCGTGACATACTAGAAGATAAAGGCTGGATGCATCGCTACTTAAGATGCTACCAAAGAGGCCGTTTGGGTGTATATTGGTTCATGAGATGAACTTAGTTCCTCCCATTGTGTGACAATGGAGTTGTGGCTTATGCCAAGGAACGCCCGTCCCATCAGTGATCCAGACATATTCTAAGGCAGTATCACTTGATCATGGAGATGGTTGATCTCCAGGGTGATCGAGGTTTGGAGAGTAAACTCAGAGGACAACACAGCGGATCCACTCACAAAGGCCTGTTCCCAGAGAGAGACTTTTATGGGATGGTTGAGTATGAGATACTACAACCACTGCTATCAGATGGCCCTAGTGCAAGTGGGAGATTGTTAGTTATATGTATGCCCTAGAGGCCATTACTGTACATAGGATGTATATTGTAGTGGATGCTGGGACGTATATAGGGAGGACTTTCTTGCTCGACATGATAGTATGCTATCTGGTTGAACTTTACCTTAACGTGTATACTGATTGTCTCTCTGTTACATGTTGGTAAAGCCCTTAGGATCTGTACTTGACTACCTGGACTATGATGCGGATCATACTAGTGGGGACATGGTAGTCCATAAGTACATCCTTGAAAGTCCCTAGTCGTGGGTGTATCGAGACGGGGCATCGATATACCAGAGTAGACTAGCGTATACCTTCTCGACCCATACATATGGGCGATGGATGATCCCATATCCATCGGTGTTTGACATCAGAGATGATATACGGGTGCTTAGTAGAGACTGGGTACACTGGACGGACTCGCCGAGAACTCCCAGATGGTATTATACCTCACGTCAGATGGCAGTTCTCTGGTGACACTGGTACAGAGTAGTCTGTTGACCCGAGATCGTCATAGAGTCTTGTGTGGTTCCCACTGTGCTTTGATTTACATCTTACCACGTCCAAGAGGGCGTGCAAAACGGTGGTTTTTGGGTACAGTCCCGAGTCACATGGAGGCAATGAGCGATAGGAGGGGATTCGTCTCTCCCGGTATAGGGAGTTGATGTTGCGCTGTGTTCGATTGGCTATAACAGGAAATCCCTGGCCAGGGTTGCTGAGATTTACTGGTAAGTGTTACCAGTAGTTTCTCGAATTGTTATAGACCTCATATCGACACGACTTATCGAGCTATTGGGGTCTGACGTTAACCACCCTTAGGCGAGATATGCGACATATCAGACGATCAGACCGGACTGTACGGTAGTGTTACTGGTCGGATTCACTGGAGTGTGAGCGGGCTTGCTTGTCGATCTTCAGATCGCTCAATACCCGGGTGGCCGTTACGTTTAGCAGACCGCTTGCGGCTTGTGGATGTTTGATATGATCATCATCCGCTGCCGGCGTATTGACGAGTCTTTAGAGTCCTACACAGAGGTTTCCTGGCTCAAGCGAAATGAAATAGGAGTGCATATGAGATATGTGCGGGACCGAGAATGATACCAGTATGTGATACTGTATTCGATTCTCACGATATGTGACATTGATCGGTTATATGCGATATAGCCGGGTTATCGGATCAAGTGTTGATTCGATAAGTTGTTACTAATGATCCTAGTCGGTTATATGCAATATGACCGGATCGTTAAATCAAGTGTTGATTTAATGATTTAATGCATAATTATATATTTGATATATTACTTTGCATTAACTAGTATCGGTTCACTTTAAATGGACTTTCTCACTCGGGTGTGCGCATTGCATATGCGATATGATTTTGTGCACTTGATTGTATCATGTTTGATGATACATATCTTTTTTGTTAAGTGTAATGAATTAAACCTAGGTTAAGTAAATGATTAGGGTTTTCTTTTATTCATTCATTTATCTTTTCATTTGCATTTAAAAGATAAATGAGAAAAGGAAAAGAAGTCAAAAATGGTGGCTAGTTTTGTTTTCGACATGAAGCTTTCATTAAGTCACCATTTTTGTCTCATCTCCTTAACCCTAACCATTCTTTAACCTTGGTCAATTCTCTACGCTTAACTTGGGTTATGTTATGATAAGAATGGATTATTCTTTTCTTTTTTATTCAACTTATCATAATATTATAGCTTCTTCTTCTTCTTCCTTCAAGTGAAGAAAAGCTTGACCATCAATGGTGATTGATGAAGATGAGTGAGAAATCCAATTCTAATGTCTACCCACTTCCTATTTCTTCATCCTCTACCTCTTGTCAAGTAGTAGAGTGTGTTTCCTTCACAAGTCATCATGGTTTGGTGAAGGTGGAGCTTGATCTAGTGATGCCTCGACGTAGATCATCTTCGGCACGAAGCCGACGACCTTGCCCGCTCGTTCTCCGATGAAGTCGACGCTAGAGCCCGGATTTGATTTGGACAGCGGAGAGGACCTCATTTCGGAGCCGTGGAGGTGGAGGACCGGATCTACAAAGGTTGTATTTCCGTTTCCCATTAGTTAAGTGTTAACTAGTTAGCTTTTTCGCCTAGTTTTCTAGCAAACGATACGTAGTCGGGTCTCTCGGCACCCGTAAATTTTTATATTGGCATGTTCGATGCCTTGTGAGACCTTCATAGGGTGCCTAGGAACCCTACACTCATCAGGCAGTGTTCCTTCACAGCACGTCAGGGTCGTATTCTGAGACGTCGTGGACGCGGAGGGTTTGCACAGAGGGGTCAGGCTAGTAGAGGAGGAGTTCGATCAGTCGTAGATGAAGGACAGGCACAAGTTTTCGCTTCGACTCATCGGGACACGCGGGCGTCCAATGTTGTGGTTTCAGGTACTCTTTTAGTATGTTCTTTTGTTGCACTCGTATGTTTACACACTTTGTGCCGAGTTTAGGACGAGAGTCGTGCTGGGTAGATTAGCCGTTTGTTGAGTTAACTTCTGTCAGCAATCCTTTTATTGCGCGACACGTACTTCGGTCGTGTGCCCATCGGATAGGAGATAGAGATTCGTCTGTCATTTTGAACCTCCTAAAGATGTTGGATTTGGCAATCTCCTGGGCATGGACTGGTTAGCTACAGGTTAGGCGTTGTGGGCTACCGTAAGGGAACAGTTAGGTTTTGTTTTCCCGGGCAAGTCAGATCTTGTTGTGCAGATGGATAGTGGTGCCACCTCTTATAGCTTGAATTCAGCCTTGTTCGCTAGTCGGCTCTGAGGAGATGTCGTGGATTCTTGGCGTTTTTCGTGATGCGGTATCCACAGTTGGTTTGTTGGACCGGTTTTCTTTCGTGCGAGAATTTTTCCGACGTCATTCCAAGATGAGTCGGCGAAGCATGAGGAGCTAAGGATCTTCTGCAGAGTGGTTGTTGAGGGAGTTGTGCGTCTGAGTGTTTCGCATTTAGGAAGCTCCTATTTCTGGTCGTCCAGGAGGAAAACGACAGATTGAGGTTGTTTTGATGGATCGTCACTTGAATCGGCTTACGGTGCGGATAAGTATCCTGTACCTCGCACTGACGAATTCTTCGATCAGCACCAGAGTGCGAGACCTTGTCTAAGTTCGTTAGGGATCAGGTCATCATTGTTGCGGGTCCGGAGTGATGACATTCCGAAGACTGCCTTGTGCGTGCTTCAGGTTTTGTGTGCTTTGGGTGTGTCACTGGACTCATCAATGCTTTAGCAGCATTCGCAGGTATGATGAAATGGTTTTCTTTGGGCTATTCCTCGACCAGTTATTGTTGTGCTATTTACGACATCCTAGTCTTTTTAGTGTGCCTTGAGGGTTAGGGTAGCACTTGAGGATCTGTTATACGGATACTGGGAGAGCCCCAGCGGTTTACTAGATTCTCGGAGTGTTCCCTTCAAGCTTGTTGTGTTGACTCCTAGGTTTTGTAGTTACAGAGACGAATTGGTATGGTTTCGAGAAAGATCGTGGCCGTACAGCTTAGGCCCAAATTTGTGAGCAGGACGGAGGCCCGCAGATTTTTGGCTTAGCAGGAGTTACCGCCGTCTCATGTAGGATTGATAGTGTAATGCTACCCCGTTGACTAAATTGACCGGATTGGAGGTTTCTTTCCTTGGACTGAGGCTTGTGTAGGGAATTTCCGCAGTTGAAGACTCGGTTAACAACTGCATCAGCTCCTTCTTTGCTTTTGGTTCGGGCGACTTTGTGGTTTAACTGTGACGTTTCGTGAGTAGGACTCGAATGTGTACTGAGGTGACACAGTGGAGTTATCGCTTTTGCTTCCTTACATTTGGAAGAAGTACGAGAAGGATATCCCACTCCTGATCTGGAGATGGCCACGATGGTTTTGCGTTGGAGATTAGAGACACCACTTGTTTGAGAGTCGTGTCAGATTTTCACGGACCACCAGAGTTAAAGGTACCTCTTCCTGTGGCGGAATTTGATTATTGTGATAATCCTCCGCAGATTCACAGTTCTTGTGTGATCGTTGAGTACGGCATAAGTTTGTCTCTTCTGAGGAGACAGCTTGCTCATGTCCGCGCCCGACCATTTTTTCTTGAATCGCTTTCGCGAGACACTGCCCGCCGACGCTCGTTCTTCAGGGATATTGAAGCCTACTCGGCTGGGTAATGTTTTGGAATCCTTGACTTGTGGCAAGGGTGTACTAGGCTAGAGAGACACTTGTGTACCTAGTATTATAGGGGAGAGACGAGGAATCCTAAGGCAGGCACATCGGTCAACTCTCTGTACTCATTCTAGCCCTACCAACTGTTAACGTGACTTGTAAGGTAGTTACGGGTGGGCAGGGATAGAAAGAGAAGTCTTTGGATTCGTTTCAAGTATCTGTCTTATTGTGTGCTTGAGTTGAGCAGCTGAGACTGACGGGAGAGTTGCAACCTTTAACCGTTCCGAAGAGGGAACGAGAGCAGATCTCCCCGAATTTTCATTATGGTGTCCACCCAGGAGTTGTCAGGATGTGACTCCATTCGGATGCTTATCATCCAGTGATACTCAGTTGTTCTTGTTAGGTTGTGCGTATGTAGAAATTGTTGTCGGCAGTTGGGGATCGTCGTTTGCCATCGATAGGGTTCTCCTTTGATAGCAGTTATCAGGAGACATTCCAATTGGTAACCTTTAGGATTAGAGGTTAGGTTATGTCGATCACCAGTCTGTTTTTCCTAACTCCGTGTTATAGGATTATTGGACCTCAGCTAGTTTAGAAATTTCGGAAATGACCCGGTTGTTTTGGGTCAGGATAAGAATGGTCTATTGCGGATAGAGATCAGATGCTGACCAAGAGGGTCGCAGATTCGAGTTCACAATGGCAGATCATGTATTCCCACGGAAATTTCCGATAGATGACATGTTGAGTTTTGGGAAGCTTTCCAGGATAGTAAGTCTTTTTAGGATCCCTAAGGCGAGTCGGTTCGTTGCCTTAAGTTGGGCACTTCCACCCAGATTATTGAGTATTCACCCCGTATTCCCTATGTCGATACCTTGCATTTACCTTCATGACCTTTCTCATTGGATTCAGCGCCAGACCATTTAGTTCAAGCGTGACCCTACGTTCACCCAACAACCAGTTGAAATTTTGGACCGGCAGGTGAAGAAACTTCGATCGAAGGTATTGCCATCAGTGAAGGTATTTTGGTGCATCCCAAACGGTAAGGGAATCACTTGGGAGGCTGAGGGCGAGATGAGGAAGAAGTTCCCTCATCCCTCTGAAGGTATGCGTAGCTTTGTATTTTAAAATTCGGGGACGAATTTTCTTTAAGGGGGAAGATTGTAACACCTTGGGTCGTGTTTAGGGGTTAATTATATTTTAATAGATAGTTTTTGGTAAAAAGTTTACCAAATTAAGTTTCAGATATTTTATTCTAGTTAATGAATATTTTATTAGGATTTTTCTAGGCACACACACACTTGTGCATGTAAACTAGGGTTTAAAATTGGGGTTAAAACCATGATTAGCAACCATGAAGGGTTAACCTATTGTATTAAGTGTTTTGGGATTTAATTGGGTTTTATTTATTTTTGTGTTGTTCTTTTCTTTTATGAGAAATGATGTGGACCTTATTGACTTGGTGAGAGAGAAAGAGTATGGGCTTCATGGTTGAGCTATGCTCATTAAATGAAGAAAGAGAGAGAGAGAGAGGGCTCTTTGACTTGTGCTCTCATTTCCCTCCTCATTCTCATTCTCACAACTCTCACACACACACACACTCAGCTGAGAGAGAGAGAGAGGCAGCAGCTGCAGAGGCAGCATCAGCAGCAGCAGCAGCAAGCAATAACAACAGCAGCAGCAGGCAGTGGCAGCAGCAGCAACACCAACAGCAGCCCCCAGCAGCCCCCAGCAGCTGCAGCAGCACTTCCCATCCTCTCCACCTCCTTTCTCCTTGCACCTAGGGTCTTGTAAGGTATAGAATCTGAGCCCAACTTCTTGTTTGTTTAACGTATGTGTAGTTTAGCTTCGGTTTGTGTAAAAAGTGAGATTTTGTGCTTGAAATGGTGATTTGTGTGGACTTATGGTTTAGTGCTGTTAATATTGGTTAACCTATCCTAATTAGGTTTTATTAAGGCCATGTAAACCTAGTTATACCCCAGATTACACCAAAATACCATAGGGTTTCAAATTATGCAAATTTAGTGTTTTTAAGTGAACTTTTTGGATTTTTGTGATCTGCTATAGGCCCGAGTAGTTCAGGTTGAAATTGAGTTAACTGGAGCTTGTATACAAGGTATAGACCACACCACCAGAGCCCGAGACCCCCACCCTATATCGAGGCCGCCGATTTATTCATTCTGGCCGCAATTTGTGGCCTGATAGGGGAATTTTTCGGTGATGTTTGGATGGGTAGGAGTCTGTTGTTATTTCTAGGACAGTGGTATGTATAGTTTTGTAAGTTGTTAGCCTGGGTAGAATCTGGGAAGTTATAATGTATTTCTAGTATGTTTGGTTCGCGCGATACGCGCGATACGTGAGAGGGTTCTATGATTCAGCGTATCGCGGCGTGTCGGGGTTAGTTTTAGACGCGTGCATACGTTTAGCGTATCGTATACATGTGCGTTTAGTTTGCGACGCGAGCGTATCGTTTGACGTCGATATCACGTTTTGCGAGATAGTTGCTTATATATGGATTCTTGTGTAATTCCAGGTTCGCAGGCGGGTACGTCGGACGAAGCTAAGAAAGGGAAGCAGGTGGTCGGCTACGAGTAGTGCACGACCAGGTGAGTAGATTTAACATCTACGGGGAAATCGCCCGTATGGCGTTAAGCGTCAGGGCGAGTTAGGAAATTAGATTGTAGATGTAACGTTTTAAAAATAATTAAATAAATAATTAAATGAATAAAAGTGTTTAAGTGAATTTTAGGATTTTCGGTAAAGTAAAATGTATTTTTCGTAAAACCAAACCGTGATTGTTTTCATTATAAATTTTAAAATATCTATTTTAATTATGAAATTACTAGTAAATGGTGTTTATTTATCCACTTATAAATTTTTAGTTTAATAAAATATTTTTCCTAAATTAATTATTTTAAATATTAACATAAGCTTTATTTTTACACTAAATTAGTGTAAATTACAAATTTAAATGGTTTTAATTTGTAAAAATGAACCATGGCATATTAGAAATTAGTGTGTATCATGAAAAATTTATTTGCAAATTTTTCCTATTTTCTAGAGCTTTCTTGAGTTGCTATAGTAAACAAATAAATAAATAATTAAATAAACCATGAAAAGACCTTTAAGTGATATTTCTCCTATTGAAACTTCTACACACTTTCACACTCACTTCTTTCTCTCCCTCACCTCACCAAGGCTGGCCACAACCCCCCATGGCTGCCCCTCCCCTTTTCCCACCTCATTTTTTATCCAAAATTCATTAAAAACACATCAAAAATTCAATTAAAATTCCACAAAATCCTATTTATTCCTTGCTCATTTTTATATGAAATTTGGAGATGGAAAGCATGCATTTTATAGGCTCATTTCTTGTTTGGATTTCATATTTTGGGAGGTATAATTTCTTTCTTTTGATTTATTGTTTTAGATGTTCATTTAAGCTTAATTAGATTTAATGAATTAATTCTATGTTTTTTTTAAAATGCAAGTTAGGGTTGTAAATTCAAGTTAGGGTTTTTAATAATTAATTAGGGTTATAATAGTTAGTTTAAAACTTTTAGAATTGGAAAATATTGCATGGTTGTTAAATTGTAAAATTTTCATTTAAAATTGTTTTAAATAAGGAAATTAGCTAACTAGATTTTTCTAAAATGTGTTTGTGGGTAATATAAAATTCCAATTAAAATTGCTATCATTAGATTGTAGTTTTAGTGAGAATATTAGCATGTAAATGGAAAGAAAAACTTAGTTTGATCACTAGATTACTTTGAGAATTGGAAAATACTAATAAAATGCTATTATTTTGTAAACTAGATTTTGAAAATTCCTAAATAAATGAGATTAAAAATATAATTTATGGTTTCATTAAATCATTATCATCATGAATTGTGGTTTAATACATTAATTCATGCAAAATCATGTTTTGTGGTGGAATTGTGGTATTTTGCTTGTAAAATGTTAAAATTGTTGAAAGTTGCAAACTAGAAATTTCAAATAAATGCAAAATTGTGTAATAAAAATATGGTAATGGTTTGTATAGTCTAGTAATGCTATTTAATGAGTTTTATGACCAATAGTTTCATTTAAATGTCAAGTTTTGATGAAAAACGGTATACTGGCATTTTCGAGTTTTACGAAATTGGACGGTTTGATGGATTTTAGGGTTTCGATGGATTTAATCGTGTTTTATGGTATACGTAATGTGTTTTAAAACTACAAGTTGTTTGATGATGTTATCTCGATCCATCAGAGTTCGTACGCCGATATCGAGCGGTATTTGGTTCTTTTGCGTAGGCGGGACATAGGTTTTAACCTATACTTGTTCCTTTAGATCGTTTGACTGTCGTATGTGATTCAGTTTACGATGCTATTTATATGTTTGCGTCTAGGTACCCCCCCCACGTGGACTGCGGGCGATGAAGAGGATGATGGCGACACTGTCTTCGGCAGACATGGACCAGATGAGTAGATGCATATCTACGGGGGGAAGTCGGGTGGATGGCGTTTAGCACCCCCGCAACGTAGAATAGGAATAGTATTTATTGTCAGTAGGAAACCAGATGTGACCCTAGATACTTAACGCGTAGGACCCTAGTAATAACCCTAGGCTGAACTAGACTGATTTAGGAAGACCTTATCAGGGGATGAGTACCTTGGAAAAGTTCTTAGGTTTCAGGTAGAAACACACACGCACACACTGAAACTTGACATGGCGTATACGTATATGTGTTTATATATATAAAACTAGGTATAGGTGTATATATATACACAACACGTATATGGGATTCATTGATGTGATATGATATCTGTGGTATGATGAAACAGTATAACTGGGCTTGATGCCGTGATTCTTGACTATACAGTCGTATTAAAGTGTTAGCGGATCATTAGAGAATGAGATAATGAACATGAATATATAAATTATGAAGGGTGGTGGTGATATTGAGGTACATGGGACGCTAAAATAGTACCTGGGCTGTAGCTTGTGACTTGATGACGATAAGATATCGGTATGACTTAATCACAATATGATACATATGACATGATACTTCTGAGGATAAACTAATGATGCATATTATGATGGCAATGATATATGATCGATGTAGGCGATTACAGTTTAACACCTTGATCATGAGATGTGTTGGTGATGATATTATACGAATAATGAGACACCTAGGAGATACTTGACCGTACCCCGATATTGGGATGCCGTACGATGGATTTTACCGTACGAGGCTTAGATTTGATGATTGATCCACACTCTTGATTCGAGGAAGCCGTACTACGTACGTGACGCTATTGAGGCAGGATCGCCGACTATTAGATATATTGATTTAGACCCTAGGTAGACTCTAGTTTCTTACTGACTAGTCTATTAGGTTTAGTTCCTTAGGATGTTAGATGGACACTAGTTTAGGTTCGACTCACATAGTGGTAGTTGTACTCGTATCTCGCAGAGGAGTGGATAATGCACACTTGTATTTACATTCATACTGTAATCATCATGGTGCATGTTCTTTTATATGTTGCTATAATCAGTATAAACTTTACCTGTTAGGACACCAGCACTATTACCGATGATGCGCATATTCCACGCACACTTATTTGCCGGCTCACACACATCATCATCGGTAATTGCTATGTCACGTACACTTTAGATTATATTATCTTTCATTGATAGAATCAGTTAACAACTTGACCAATATATTATTGTGATTATTCTCTGACGTTAGTATAGACATGATATTTATTACTTAGACATTCATGGATTCATATTTTCATGTTATCGCATGGTAGTATGGGCATATGCCGACACTTATCATATACTTACTCATGATTTTGAGATTTGGATTTCTATGAGATTTCTAGATTTTTGGGGATAACCGCAAAAATATATAAAAACTTCTCTCTCTCCTTTTCTCTTTTTTAAAATAAGATGCGGTTTTCTCGTGATGTATGTGTCGTCCACCATGAGTATTTCATGTTTTCTGTTGGATTTCGAGACCCGATTCGAGGAGTGGATGAACCGTCTCGGGTACATGGTGGGCCCGGTATGGTACCCCGGGGCAAGAAGATCGAGTTGTAGACGATGAGCCTGGTAGGGGAAGACTACCTACCGGTGATGTCTGGCGCGGCGGATATCCGGAGGATACCGACCGTTGTCGTGGGATTTGATGATATGGGCCGATCCGGACTGACGGAGCCCGACATATTGAGACTTGAGATTTACATATTTATGTCGATGCTTGACTCGGATTTCCATGGATTTCATTGTTGAGATTTCAGATTCTTATACACATTTTACTATGATAACAGCCAAAGATTTCTTATACAGATATACCTGGATTTCAGGATTGCTTATTTTACATTCATGGTGCATGCATATCCATTTATATGACATAGTACTATATGAGGCACTGACACGAGCACGGAGTATCGGCACTTACACGTATTATTACCCAGCTATTACTTGAGATTTGAGACTTAGTAGTGTATTATTATTATGACCTAGGATAGCGTCGTGCATTCGATTTCTTTTCGTAGATGTCTTTTACTCACGAGTTGGCAACTCACCCCCGTTGTGCCAAATTTTATTACAGGTTCGGTGTACAGGTTTCCCTGGCAGCTTGCTGGCACATCTATTCTTTCAGGGTGATTTGCACGGTAGGTTGGTTCACTTGTATCCAAACCACCATTGTACTTTTATTCATTCATTTGTATCTAGTAAGCTCCATCAACCATACTTGTATTAATTGATAAGTTTATTGGACCAGTCTTTTATTTCGACCTTAGAGTCGCGCATGTGTTATTCTGATCTGGTGGTTTTTGTTTTCTTTTGAGTTTTGAGCCTCGCCCTTTGGCGTTGTATGTTATTGTGATTGTTGTGGTTGTCTCCGTCTGTTGGCGTTGAGCTAGCTCCCGTTGGGGATGCTTTTTATTGTTTATGTATATTATACTTGTTGTACCCGTTTGGGGGCCAGTTTTTACATAGGAGACTCTGCCGAAATTTTTGGTAAAATTTGCTGATGTTTTTATACTTGTTTTCTTTTCTTTTCTTCTTTTTCTTCTTTTATGGTTTAGATTTCTGGGCTTCGGCTTACTTAGATCACGTGGCGCCTCTAGACGCTTCGTAATCTAAGTGCCGATCACGTTCCGTACTTTCGGGTCGTGACAAAGTTGGTATCAGAGCGCTAGGTTTAACCTTGTATAAGTCTAGATGACCCTTGGTTAATGGAGTAGGCGTTTTAGGTAGAGTAACGTACCGTGGGTATGGTCCGCGGCATACTTACGATACGCTACTCTGCTTAAGGAGCCTTAGGATGTACATTTGTTTGCACCATATTTCATTCGTTCCTTTGATCTATCTTCGTCGATGTCGGAGGGTGGTTCTGTTACCACGGGCGCACGGGCAGAGGGAGCTGCGGCTCGAATGCGATAACCATTAGAGTATTGGTTATTCTTGAGGATTGAAGCATTGCTTAGCGTGCGGACGAAGGGTATTCACATGCCATCCGGATGAAGTTAAAGGGTTCGAACGATTATCAGAAAACCATTTTCCTAAGTTTAAAGTATTCGGAAGAACATGCAGGTATTTCGATGTACCCTCTAGAAGAGTGAAACCCTAACTCGACATAATGACCACGAGAACGCCCTTGAACCTTAGGGTTTACGGCAGTTCCGCTGTGCCATTAGTGAGGCTTGGGTTTGCCCTTCTACAGCTGGATCATCGATGCTGGGGTATGTACCGGATATTTTTAAACTGTACTTGAGTGTTGAGCTCTCGGGAAATTATGGGATTTGATGGATCGATCGAAAAGTTTAATGTAGTCCGGATATCATGTGAAGGGATCGACTACGTGGGAGACTCTAGATATGAGTATTGCCGTTGGTAGCGCAGTCAGCACAGCTACGAAGAGACGAGTTCGAAGCAATCGACATCAGAGGAAGGAGGCGCACATTGACGATAGTGTTTACGATTTTGATTTAGTGATTTGAATTTCATATTTTCGTTGATTGGATTTTTGTATTTTGAGGACTTTGTTCTACTATTGGTATTTCCTGTGTGTACCTTCATTCTATCTGTGTTTCATATATCAGTTGTATTGATGTGGTTTAGTACGCACCTAGTACACTTGATTTGGTTTTATATATTTTGAGATTTTTGATTGATTTCGTGCATAGGGGTCACACATGATTTTGACATATGTTTTGACTTAGTTTTCATGCATTTTTGTACTGTGATTTTGATTTTGATATTCGAGGTTAGTTTTCGTGCACCATATGCACCTGATTAGGATTCTTGCGCATACTTGGCGCACTTGATGCGATTTTGTGCACACCAGATGCACTAAATCGGGGTTTTGTGCAGATTAGATGTACCTGATATTGAGTCGTGCACGCCCGTTGCACTTGACAGATGTTTTTGGTGCACACCTGTTGCACTTAGTTTTGTTTTTGTGTGTATTCATGGTATCTTTAGTTGGTTTCGATTTCAGTGCGCACCGGACGCACATGATATTTTTATGATGTGATTGGGATTGATTTCAGTTTGAGCAGTATGTTTTCATAATTATTATTATTTGATTTAGTAACCAGGCGGGACGTGTATGTTAAATAAAAGATATATATATATATATAGCAATTTTTTTAATTTAAATGTCTGCTACTTATGCCGTGACACGTGCATCACACGGCAGTTTTCAAAAAGGGGTGTTTGCATATTGCCTTATCCAGATATTTGTACGGTTTTACTATGGTGCGCACTATATATAAGTTACAGATTGATGTATATTATGATGGTTTTCATATTGAGTTTTGATATTTTATTCTCGCCATAACTCCGATGATTGCGTTATGCTTGACGGAGTTGATTTTTGTTATGTATTGATGATTTCGGAGCCCCGACGATTTGGATGTTTTGCTAAACGTTTTAGTATTTGGAGGGGGGTTTTAATTTAAATTCGGGGATCGAATTTCTTAAAGGGGGGAAGATTGTAACGTTTTAAAAATGATTAACTAAATAATTAAATGAATAAAAGTGTTTAAGTGAATTTTAGGATTTTCGGTAAAGTAAAATGTATTTTTCGTAAAACCAAACCGTGATTGTTTTCATTATAAATTTTAAAATATCTATTTTAATTATGAAATTACTAGTAAATGGTGTTTATTTATCCACTTATAAATTTTTAGTTTAATAAAATATTTTTCCTAAATTAATTATTTTAAATATTAACATAAGCTTTATTTTTACACTAAATTAGTGTAAATTACAAATTTAAATGGTTTTAATTTGTAAAAATGAACCATGGCATATTAGAAATTAGTGTGTATCATGCAAAATTTATTTGCAAATTTTTCCTATTTTCTAGAGCTTTCTTGAGTTGCTATAGTAAACAAATAAATAAATAATTAAATAAACCATGAAAAGACCTTTAAGTGATATTTCTCCTCTTGAAACTTCTACACACTTTCACACTCACTTCTTTCTCTCCCTCACCTCACCAAGGCCGGCCACAACCCCCCATGGCTGCCCCTCCCCTTTTCCCACCTCATTTTTTATCCAAAATTCATTAAAAACACATCAAAAATTCAGTTAAAATTCCACAATATCCTATTTATTCCATACTCTTTATTCCTTGCTCATTTTTATATGAAATTTGGAGATGGAAAGCATGCATTTTAGATGCTCATTTCTTGTTTGGATTTCATATTTTGGGAGGTATAATTTCTTTCTTTTGATTTATTGTTTTAGATGTTCATTTAAGCTTAATTAGATTTAATGAATTAATTCTATGTTTTTTTTAAAAATGCAAGTTAGGGTTGTAAATTCAAGTTAGGGTTTTTAATAATTAATTAGGGTTATAATAGTTAGTTTAACACTTTTAGAATTGGAAAATATTGCATGGTTGTTAAATTGTAAAATTTTCATTTAAAATTGTTTTAAATAAGGAAATTAGCTAACTAGATTTTTCTAAAATGTGTTTGTGGGTAATATAAAATTCCAATTAAAGTTGCTATCATTAGATTGTAGTTTTAGTGAGAATATTAGCATGTAAATGGAAAGAAAAACTTAGTTTGATCACTAGATTACTTTGAGAATTGGAAAATACTAATAAAATGCTATTATTTTGTAAACTAGATTTTGAAAATTCCTAAATAAATGAGATTAAAAATATAATTTATGGTTTCATTAAATCATTATCATAATGAATTGTGGTTTAATACATTAATTCATGTAAAATCATGTTTTGTGGTGGAATTGTGGTATTTTGCTTGAAAAATGTTAAAATTGTTGAAAGTTGCAAACTAGAAATTTCAAATAAATGCAAAATTGTGTAATAAAAATATAGTAATGGTTTGTATAGTCTAGTAATGCTATTTAATGAGTTTTATGACCATTAGTTTCATTTAAATATCAAGTTTTGATGAAAAACGGTATACTGGCATTTTCGAGTTTTACGAAATTAGACGGTTTGATGGATTTTAGGGTTTCGATGGATTTAATCGTGTTTTATGGTATAAGTAATGTGTTTTAAAACTACAAGTTGTTTGATGATGTTATCTCGATCCATCGGAGTTCGTACGCCGATATCGAGCGGTATTTGGTTCTTTTGCGTGGGCGGGACATAGGTTTTAACCTATACTTGTTCCTTTAGATCGTTTGACTGTCGTATGTGATTCAGTTTACGATGCTATTTATATGTTTGCGTCTAGGTATCCCCCCACGTGGACTGCGGGCGATGAAGAGGATGATGGCGACACTGTCTTCGGCAGACATGGGCCAGGTGAGTAGATGCATATCTACGGGGGGAAGTCGGGTGGATGGCGTTTAGCACCCCCGCAACGTAGAATAGGAATAGTATTTATTGTCAGTAGGAAACCAGATGTGACCCTAGATACTTAACGCGTAGGACCCTAGTAATAACCCTAGGCTGAACTAGACTGATTTAGGAAGACCTTATCAGGGGATGAGTACCTTAGAAAAGTTCTTAGGTTTCAGGTAGAAACACACACGCACACACTGAAACTTGACATGGCGTATACGTATATGAGTGTATATATATAAAACTAGGTATAGGTGTATATATATACACAACACGTATATGGGATTCATTGATGTGATATGATATCTGTGGTATGATGAAACGGTATAACTGGGCTTGATGCCGTGATTCTTGACTATACAGTCGTATTAAAGTGTTAGCGGATCATTAGAGAATGAGATAATGAACATGAATATATAAATTATGAAGGGTGGTGGTGATATTGAGGTACATGGGACGCTAAAATAGTACCTGGGCTGTAGCTTGTGACTTGATGACGATAAGATATCGGTATGACTTAATCACAATATGATACATATGACATGATACTTCTGAGGATAAACTAATGATGCATATTATGATGGCAATGATATATGATCGATGTAGGCGATTACAGTTTAACACCTTGATCATGAGATGTGTTGGTGATGATATTATACGAATAATGAGACACATAGGAGATACTTGGCCGTACCCCGATATTGGGATGCCGTACGATGGATTTTACCGTACGAGGCTTAGATTTGATGATTGATCCGCACTCTTGATTCGAGGAAGCCGTACTACGTACGTGACGCTATTGAGGCAGGATCGCCGACTATTAGATATATTGATTTAGACCCTAGGTAGACTCTAGTTTCTTACTGACTAGTCTATTAGGTTTAGTTCCTTAGGATGTTAGATAGACACTAGTTTAGGTTCGACTCACATAGTGGTAGTTGTACTCGTATCTCGCAGAGGAGTGGATAATGCACACTTGTATTTACATTCATACTGTAATCATCATGGTGCATGTTCTTTTATATGTTGCTATAATCAGTATAAACTTTACCTGTTAGGACACCAGCACTATTACCGATGATGCGCATATTCCACGCACACTTATTTGCCGGCTCACACACATCATCATCGGTAATTGCTATGTCGCGTACACTTTAGATTATATTATCTTTCATTGATAGAATCAGTTAACAACTTGACCAATATATTATTGTGATTATTCTCTGACGTTAGTATAGACATGATATTTATTACTTAGACATTCATGCATTCATATTTTCATGTTATCGCATGGTAGTATGGGCATATGCCGACACTTATCATATACTTACTCATGATTTTGAGATTTGGATTTCTATGAGATTTCTGGATTTTTGGGGATAACCGCAAAAATATATAAAATTTCTCTCTCTCCTCTTCTCTTTTTTAAAATAAGATGCGGTTTTCTCGTGATGTATGTGTCGTCCAACATGAGTATTTCATGTTTTTTGTTGGATTTCGAGACCCGATTCGAGGAGTGGATGAACCGTCTCGGGTACATGGTGGGCCCGGTTTGGTACCCCGGGGCAAGAAGATCGAGTTGTAGACGATGAGCCTGGCAGGGGAAGACTACCTACCGGTGATGTCTGGCGCGGCGGATATCCGGAGGATACCGACCGTTGTCGTGGGATTTGATGATATGGGCTGATCCGGACTGACGGAGCCCGACATATTGAGACTTGAGATTTACATATTTATGTCGATGCTTGACTCGGATTTCCATGGATTTCATTGTTGAGATTTCAGATTCTTATACACATTTTACTATGATAACAGCCAAAGATTTCTTATACAGATATACCTGGATTTCAGGATTGCTTATTTTACATTCATGGTGCATGCATATCCATTTATATGACATAGTACTATATGAGGCACTGACACGAGCACGGAGTATCGGCACTTACACGTATTATTACCCAGCTATTACTTGAGATTTGAGACTTAGTAGTGTATTATTATTATGACCTAGGATAGCGTCGTACATTCGATTTCTTTTCGTAGATGTCTTTTACTCACGAGTTGGCAACTCACCCCCGTTGTGCCAAATTTTATTACAGGTTCGGTGTACAGGTTTCCCTGGCAGCTTGCTGGCACATCTATTCTTTCAGGGTGATTTGCACGGTAGGTTGGTTCACTTGTATCCGAACCACCATTGTACTTTTATTCATTCATTTGTATCTAGTAAGCTCCATCAACCATACTTGTATTAATTGATAAGTTTATTGGACCAGTCTTTTATTTCGACCTTAGAGTCGCGCATGTGTTATTCTGATCTGGTGGTTTTTGTTTTCTTTTGAGTTTTGAGCCTCGCCCTTTGGCGTTGTATGTTATTGTGATTGTTGTGGTTGTCTCCTCCTGTTGGCGTTGAGCTAGCTCCCGTTGGGGATGCTTTTTATTGTTTATGTATATTATACTTGTTGTACCCGTTTGGGGGCCAGTTTTTACAGAGGAGACTTTGCCGAAATTTTTGGTAAAATTTGCTGATGTTTTTATAATTGTTTTCTTTTCTTTTCTTCTTTTTCTTCTTTTATGGTTTAGATTTCTGGGCTTCGGCTTACTTAGGTCACGTGGCGCCTCTAGACGCTTCGTAATCTTAGTGCCGATCACGTTCCGTACTTTCGGGTCGTGACAGTAGATGTTCATATGGACTGTAGTAGCATACATTATTGTTGCATATAGAAATGATAGCACAGAACAATGCACTGTCACTAACGGTTCAAGTCGCACGAGCACGATTGATATGCTACACTCACACCGTTAGTGATTGCCATGACACACACATTATAGGATTGCTATAAATCATATATCATACTGATTCTACCTTATTGATGTTGTCATGATTTGCCGCATCACATCATATGTTATATCCATATTTGGGCACATATGCATCACATACCCCTACTGGTACTACGTGCACACATATTGAGATGTTCATACCTGCGCACATGCACACTGTATATTCATACCGGTGCACACATATATTGATATCTTCATACCTGCGCACATGCACACTGTATATTCATTCCAGTGCACACATATATTGATATCTTCATACCTGCGCACATGCACTTTATATATTCATACCAGTGCACACATATATTGATATTTTCATACCTGCGCACATGCACACTGTATATTCGTACCAGTGCACACATATATTGATATCTTCATACCTGCGCACATGCACACTGTATATTCATACCAGTGCATACATATATTGATATCTTCATACTTGCTTAGATTACGCATTGAGATATGTTGTTTCCATGTTAATTCTGGATTTGGGGAACCGTGGATATTTCATAGAGAATAGTTAATTACTTAAAAACCCTGGTTTCCCTTAATATAATATTTCAGTGCGTCCACCATGTGTTTTCTCGGTACTAGAGTGATATATGTGAACCGGAATCGAGGAGTTGGATGAGGCCGATTACGGCTACATGGTGGACCCGGTATGGTTCCCCGGGGCGAGAACGGTTTCGCTGTGTAGTAGACGGTGAGCCTGGCAGAAGGACTACTACCTACCGGTGATTGGTTGAACCTGGCGGTTATCCGGAGGATACCGACCAGAGACGATGGATGGATACGGGACGACTCGTACTGCCAGGGCCGAGGGCCGATATCGCAGACAGAGCCCGTGGGCTGATCCGTACTGACGGATGCCCTATACAGGAGGATTTGCGTGTCGATGCTTAGCACGAGTATTTCTTGATATTTGGGTGCCGATGTTGGGCACTCACGATTATATGAGATCTACAGGATTTGGAGGATCGAGGAGGATGACGACGCCTGAGTAGTATTGGGATTTGGGTACATTGATGGGTACCGGTTTTACTTTCCACGATGTCATTCCGTGTAGATGTTATATTTCTCATGCTCAGTATGTAGTAATTGATATCTCATCCTATATCTATTATACCCTGTTCAATCTATATAGGGTTGTTAGATTGCATTGCTATACCTGATCATTGCATACCCTGTTCATTCTATATAGGGTTATTAGATTGCATTGCTATACCTGATCATTGCATACCCTGTTCATTCTATATAGGGTTGTTAGATTGCATTGCTATACCTGATCATTGCATACCCTGTTCATTCTATATAGGGTTGTTAGATTGCATTGCTATACCTGATCATTGCATACCCTGTTCATTCTATAAAGGGTTGTTAGATTGTATTGCTATACATGATCATCACATTTCTTGCTCATTACATGGAGATGTTATTAGATCGCACTTGTTGCATGTTTGAGCATCCAGTTCATCATATAGATATTATCTGTTGATATAGGTTAGAGTATATTAGCGCGCGCATACTCGCGATTACCTTTATATGTTATCTTCTATTCACGAGTTGGCAACTCACCCCCGTTGTGCCACAGTATTTGCAGGTTGCCCTTCGGAGTAGTCGCGGCAGGCTGCATTCTTGCATCTTTTGGCACGGATACCCCTACAGTTAGTGTACTAGCTCTTTTACTGATAGGTGGGTTTTGTACGGTATCTGGTTATCTTTCAGTTATGTACATTGTTGTATCTAGTACTCTCCATCTACCACTTATGTATTGACTTAGAGACCAGTTGTGAGGACGATGTATATTATTTTGTATTCTGGCGTCGAGCTCGTTGTGAGCCGACTTTACTTATGCAGTTTATTCTATCTGTGATGCTTCCCACTTGTTGCTCATTTTATTCACTACGGCGTCGTATATTGTTATCTTAGTAATTGGTTCTATTAATTGCTTAAATCACTCTATACTATTACTGGTTTGATTTCTGGGTTTTCGGCTTACTTAGTCGCGTTACGCCTGTAGACGTTACGTGGTTAAGTGCCGGTCACGGGCCAAACTTTGGGTCGTGACAGAGAGGCTTCATTTTTTGTATGAGGGGAATAATTCATATCTCATTTTCTTGCTTGCAAAATTCTCAACCTCTCTCTAAAGTTCTTTCATTCCTCCATCATGGCAACTTCATAACCCCAATTGAGGCAATGGTTTCTATACTAGTCTACAGCATTCCTTGGACGCGTCGGCTAGCCAACTTCGCGCCCGAGTTGCCTCGGTCCAGAGGTGGGAGCCCGTAAAAGAACCTGGCGATGTGGTTCCCGTTTCGACGAGGAGGCGACGACCGAAGATTTCGTGAGGAGATTGGAGTGGAGGCGAAGACCGACGGACACGGATCGCTCGGTATAGCTTCTCTACTCTTATTCTAGTTTGCTAGAGTTAGGTTAATTGCCCGATCTGGGATTTTTTGTGCGCGGTGGTGCTGGTTTCTAGTTTTTAGAAAAGTTTTGTTTCCGTATTCCGGAATCGGATTGACGGCCGGGGCGCCGCCGTGCACTTACACTAGGTGTTGAGAAAACCCAACACCGCCTTGGTGCACTTCGTCGACGGCATCAGGGGGTGTGACTGTCTACTAAAGTTTCCGATGAGCATTCGATCAGGTTATCGAGAATCTTGTATAATTACCCTACAGGTTTTTGGAATGTGTTTTCAATATAGAGACTAAAATGCGGGGTTTATAATTGTTAGGCATGTCGTGTCTAAAGAATTCATTTGGTTAGGCATGAAATCCAAAGTATGTGATACATTGGGTTTATGATGTCTAAGGTGGTTGCGGATTCCAATTGTTGTAGTTTTTCACTTTCTTTTCTGCGACCGTAAGTGTAATATGTGTTGTATCGCAGGTTTCGGTGCTATATATCAACGACAATTGGTATATGCATATTTACTTACGTTGATGATATCTGATGTTATGTGTTACTGTGATATGTTATATTGGATCGTCGTGTTTTAAATAGCCGGTGGCTTTTATGTGAGATGAGAGTTTTACATTTTCATTCATGTAAAAGCTTGTATGTAATATTCTTTTATTGGGGCACTTCCAGGTTGAGGATGATGTCACCATTGTATATTATTTACTTTTCCGCATTAGGATATACCCAAGGCGGGGAGCATAAGTAACCGGGTTCTAAGGTCCAGTAGGAGACCATCTCGAGGAGTCGAGACCGGGTCTCCTAACTCTAGAATTGTTAGGGTTGCTTTCCACTCTCGTAGGGGTCTATGGTTGTGGGTTTGGCTATCATCACGACCGTGGAATCCACGTTTTTGCTGGCTTAAATAAAACACGGAATTCCTAGTATATCCAATATTTCATTTTTGATTATTCTGTTGAATATAGTGCCCTCAGAGTCAATTATTGGATCACAGGCACGTGATTGCAATGATTGAGGAGGACCTATGCCGGTAGGACAGTCTTACTCGAGATGATAGTATGCTATCTGGTTTATCTCTATCATCATGTACTGCTTTAGGTGACCTTACGAGTCACTATTACACGTTGATAGAGCCCCTAGGATTCTTGCTTGACTACCAGCAGTATGATGGCGATCATATAAGTGAGAGCTGGGGTCTATAAGCACATCCTTAAAAAGGTCCCTAGTCATGGGAGTTTCGAAACAGGGCATCGATTCTCCAGAGTAGACTAGTGTATACAGTCGAGACCCCGACGAGGGGCGGTGGCCGGTCTCACAAGCCACTGGTGTCAGTTGGTTCACCTAAGATGTATACAGGTGCTCATTGGGTTATGAATACACCGGACAGGACTCGCCGGGAACCTGCTAGTTGGTATTATACCTGACGTCAAATAGAAATTCCTTGGTGACATGTGTACAGGTTAGTTCATCGACCTGAGATCGTCATTTGTCTCGTGTGAGTTCCCACTGTGCTTTGATTACTACCCTACCACGCTCAAAGGAGACGTGCAAACAGGTTTTAGTTGGGTACAGTCCCGAGCCACATGGAGGCAGTGAGCGGATCTGCAGGGGTTCGTGTCTCCCGGTATTGGGGGTGAGGTCGCGCTGTGTCTAGGAGAGCCAGAACATGAAAAGTCCTTGGCCAAGGCAGGAGATTTGCTGGTAGGTATTCCAGTAGTATCTCAGGGTGTTCTGGGCTACACTCCGACACGACTTGTACCGCTATTGGGGGTCTGACTTTTACCAACCCCCTAGGCCCGCCATGCGATGCTCATAGACGAACGGACCGGACAGTACGGATATTGTCACTGACAGGCTCAGTAGGGTGTCAGGATGAGTTCGCTCATCGACGTCCCTTTTGGTCAATAGCTGGTGGCCCGTTACGTATTGGCTGATACCTCTGACGTGCTAGTGGTTAAATCCACAGCCATAGTATTGACGAGTCTTTAGAGTCCACCACACTTAGTTACTCAGGTTTCGGGCGAAACGCTGTAGAGGCCGTATGGAGATATGGCAGGGTTCGATCAGATACGTGCGGTATTGCACGGATCGTGATCGGACAGTTTTTACTAGCCGGCTTTGGCTTAAGCCGGATCCTAGTATTAGATTGTGTAGATTTTGTCTCTTTGCATTTGTGTTCAGTGGGAATACAAATGCAAGCATGTATTTGCATTAGCGGGGTTTTCCTGCAATTTATTACGGGATCAGTTTTCTGAAGTTGCCAGTTTGCATTCCGTTCCGGCCGGTCTTCTTTTATTCCTTCTCGACCGGACTTTCGATGGAGGGGGTTATTTGCACATTTGCAAATAACATTTGTGGAGGGGTTTTCTTGCTTAAGTGAGGCATCATGAGTGCTCTTATCATCATGAGATTCCATTATGGTCTTTTCATTGCTTTTCATGAGATGGGTATGGAGTTGATTTGGAAAAGAAATGGTTGTGACCATTTCTTTTCTTTTTAGCTTATTCTCTTTCTTCTCTTGATTAATTAATTCCCACCACCATTTTGAAGGGCCGGCCACTTGATTGAGGAGAGAGAGAGAGGTTCATTTTGTTATGTGGTTTTATTCTTCATCTCATCTTCCTTGCAAATTTGAGAGCACCTTTTTCCTTCATAGCCTTTTCTCTCTTTACCTCCATCAAAGGCAACTTCACATACCCCAAATGAGACAGCGATTCTACACTGGTCTACAGCAACCCTTGGACGCATCGGCTTGCCAACTTCGCGCTCGAGTTGCCTCGGTCAAGAGGTGGGAGCCCGTAAAAGATTCCGGCTACGTGGTGCCCTTTCCGACGAGGAGGTGATGGACGGAGTTTTCGCGGGAGATTAGAGTGGAGACGAAGACCGAAGGACACGGATCGCTTGGTATAGCTTCTCTACACTTTTCTGGTTGCTAATTGCTAGGTTAATGGCCCGATCCGGGTGAAAAGTGCGCGGTGGTGCCGGTTCAATAGTTTTTGAAAGTTTTTGTTTCCGCGTTTCCAGCGTCGGTTCGACGGCCGGGGCGCCCCCGCGGACTTACATTGGTATCAGAGCCACGCCGTTAACTTACCTAACTTGCTCTAGTATGTTTAAAACCCGATCGAACAAAAATTGCAAAAACCGTACTTCTAGTGCATGTGTTCTCTGTTGAAATTTTTCCAGCTCCAAAAATTTTTCAGGTCATTGCAGAAAGACATGCAAGAAATTCTAACAATTCTGGGAAAATACGATTCACTGATTCCTTACTATGACCGCGGAAACGCGGCCAAACCCCTAGTTTGGCCGCGGGTCCGCGGTGGTTAAGTGGAATCACTGAACCAAATTTTTCCAGTGGGCTTTTGAATAGGAAATAGGGGTTTTGGGATATTATTTTTGGCCCCAGATTTTCTGTAAGTGCTACAGTACTGCTTGGGGCCCACTTTGATAAATTTGTTCGATCGGATATTTTAAACATGCTAGTTCACAGTATTTACATTATATCTGCGACCATGAATGTCACTCGATCGGTAAATCCAGTCTATCTGCTATATCCCTTTTAGACGGATTTGCGAACGTGACATTCACGTTGATGTTCTGTGTATTGCTGTGTTGTTGCGGATTGGTCGTGGGGGATAGCCTGGATGCAATGTTAGTACAGTTCTGTTTTATATGTATATTTGATTTTGCGAGGCGAGCGTCCGACATGTGGACTTCCGTCACTGCCTATTTGTATTATTATTTTGGGGCACGACCAGGTTGCGGTCGATGTACCCGTTGTATGTATATTTTACTTTCTGTACTAGGATTGCCTCGCGGAGGGGTATACGGATAGCCGGGTTCTAGAGGGCAACGAGCCCGCATCTCATGGCATTGAGACGGAGGGGGCTTTACTCTAGAATTGGCGGGTTTTTCGCCGCACTCGTAGGGGGTATAGGATTGACCCAGGAGGGGTGCCCAAGTTACCAGATTCCGTGAAGTGCTGGGTGGTCCATTCACGTTGCTGAAGGGGGCTACCTTGCTTCAGGTTTTGGCGGGTAACTTGCCGCGCCCGTAAGGGTCTAGGATCTCATTGCATAGGCTATCCACTCGACCAGGGGAACGTCGGGTTTCAGTAGCGGCTCTATGAAACCCGGGGATCCCAGATATCTGTATTGTTCTGTGATGCTGGTTACATTTCTGTGATGTTGCATTTTATCACGCCTTGAGCGAAAATTATATATTATATATATACTAGTAGATGTTGTATATATTTTGCATCCGCGCTAGTCCAGTCCCCGCTCTGTCGTTAGTTAGCTAACCTAACGGGTGATGACGGGACCCAGTGGCGAATGCGGATGGCATATACGTACGTCATTATTTTCGTTCTTTATTGGTGTGATCAATTGATTACTGCATTGATTCGGATCAGTGCAAGATAAACAAACCTATTCTGATGTTGTTGGAACACCTTTTCAAAAAGCTGTTATTGCATTGACGTTCAGTTTTGTTTTGCATCGTGGTATTCAGTTGGAATATCCTGCTCCTCAGTCGACGAGGCAAGGGCCGAGATCCCTTCACCGGGAGTGACCCCTTGGATAGAAGTTTGCGTCAGGGCAATAACTTCACTATAGCCGATTACTTTTGCTTTGCATCGTGGTATTCAGTTGGAATATCCTGCACCCCATCCTACGGGGAAAGAGCCGAGATCCCTTCACCGTGAATGACCTCTTTAGCAAAGGTTTTCGTAACTATATTTTTAAAAGCTATCCGGTTCCTTCAACGATATCAAGTTCATTACGTTAAAGGTTTTCGCCAGAAACCATTCGTAGCCCTTCGTCGTTTCATATGGATAGTCAATAGTATTCAAGCTGTGTTTGTTGGCCATAGTCAAGGCACAGTGTTTGGTAGCTATTGGGTGTTCATATACTGCATAGATAGATGCGTTGGTTTGGGACAGTCGTATAGCCTTGTTGGCCCTAGTCAAGGGCTTGTACGGGTTGGTTCAAATCAACCTGGATAATGACGGGTAGAACTTGACATGTGACTTATGATTTGTTGGCCTTAGTCAAGGTCATAAGAGCATGGGGAAAAAATCTACATCGGGAGTTTCAAAAGAACTGAAACTTTCCAGATATGCGCATACCTTCTGGAGTGTAATAACGTGAGCGGATTCCGTCACGTTATCATGCGATGATAGTTGGATCCCGATTCCCACTGTTGAGTTGGTTTACTCCTCGGGTGATCCCGGCTAATTCTTCTTTCAGGTTTGGGGAAGAATTTGACGTTACAGTGGGAGGTTTCCAGATTAGATAAAGTGATAACCATTCTGATCTAGGTTAGAGTGCACGCTGAGTGTTTCTTTTCTCTCTCTCTTTGGCAGCGACCATTGAGCCGACTCTAGACTATGACTCAGTGACCAAGTTGACTGAACCTTCTTAACACTGGCTTTTGGATTGTCAGAGTTGCAGACCTCATCGCCACTCCTACTTTTACCCTTTTCTCCATGACACCCCGTATTACTACGAACGTCCACTTCCATTGGACAAAACCATCGTATGGTTATATACGAACTTGAAAGAATTCGAGGATGGTTTCCGGTTCTGGAGAAAACGAATAGGACTATTCAGTTGTCTTTTCTTTTTGCCTTTTCTCAGGTTGCGAGTACTCCTTGGTTTAGGAGTAGTACACCTATTACGCAAATTGGATAGTCTTCTTCCAAACCTTAGGCTGGTGCTGAACGGTAGGGAATGAAAAAAACCAATTAGCCTAAACGGTGTACAGAAGGTATTAAGTTAAGACAAAGAAAGGGATTAGTAAGAGGGCAAAGTAAATTGCGACTGCTATTCACGACCAAACCAAGTGTTTCTTCACCAATCCTAAATCACCTTTGTATTTCTCCAGGACACTCCGTATCACTACGAAGATCCCAAGTTTATTGGATAATCCATCGTATGGTTATATACGAACTGAAAGGAACTTGTTCCAGTTTGGGGATGGATCCTGGTTCGGGAGAAATAGGAATAAGGTTCATTCGGTTGTCTTTTATTTTCACCTTCTCTCGCATTGCGAGTGCTCCTAGGATTAGGACAGTACACCTATTATGCTTATTGGATAGTCTTCTTCCAAACCATAGGCTGTTGCCGAACGGTAGGGAAGGAAGAAAACCATTTGGCCTAAAGGGGTGTGCAGAAGGTAATGACTAAAGACATAAAAAGGGATTTGGAGAAGTGGCAAAGAATTATACGGTTACAGTCGTTAATCTGGAAGAGGCATTACTAGAAATACCGGGATACCCCATCGAAACATTTCAATGTTTCAGTTTCACTGTGTACTGTTAAAGGAAAACTGATTTCCCAATTAGACACTTGCTCCAGGGTATGTATTTACCAGGTTGGATTCTCACATCTGTATGGTTTTACAGATGATGAGTGGGAGTATGTTATTGGAAATTGGGTGATCATCCTCACTATATCGGGATTCGTTGTAATTGGTGATATTTGAGGAAGCCACCTGGATAGTTAGCCGGTCGGCAAATATTTGGTTTTGAATATCCGTTGTTACGCACCAAATTCAAATTGGTATATCTGTACGTCTATTTTTATAGAGTGAGATGTATCTTTTTGAAATTATGTCTATGACATTTACCTATACCAGTGGTTGGTTAGGTAAGGAGCATTGAACAATGGTGTAATTCTTCTTAACCATAAGTACAGTTTTCAACCTACAACACACAGTGAATGAGTCATTTGACTCAAGGGACTTATACAGAGTATTGTATATTGTCCAGTGTCCATTAGGACAGAGGGGTTGGTCCTCGTACTATATTCTGTTTACTTATGACTTCTCTAGTTCTTAAACATGTGTTTCGTAGAAATGCAAGGTCTAAGTTTTGAGGAGTTATAAGTATAAGAATAAAGTAGAGAACCATGTATTGCAAGTATCGGGATTCTTCAAGGAGATCGAAGATGTAGATATTTGTGTATGGTATTGTAAGTCCACGTTGCGACCCCCGGTTCTTACGGGGAGGCGGAAACGGTATAAAATCAAAATTTTAACGCAAGAGGCAACATGGACTAAGCTAGGTCGGGATCTTTACCTAAACTAAAACTAGCATACTAAGCTAAAGATATTTAGCTACTCGGATAGAGATGGTTATACCTAGTTTGTCTTGAACTCCTTCGTCTTCAAGCTCCGGTGGTGATCCGATGTCTCCTTCTCGTCGTCTCCGTACACCGAAGATAGATCCACTTGAAAGCTCCAACCTTTAGCTCCTTCTTCGGTCTTTGAAGAAACTAGCTCACTTGGTTTGCTAAACCTAGTGAACTAGAATGAGTAGAGATGATTTAGAATGGGATTTTATCTATGGTTCTTGATTCTCAACTCATGAGACAAGAGAACCATAGATCAAGAGAGGGAGCAAGAGGTTGAGGGTGAGAGCAAGAGGAGAGCTCAAGAACAAGAGAGAGAATGAGCAAGAAAGAATAAGGCTCTCTTTTTCCTTTCACCCTCTCATAATCCAAAGTGATCATAACTCATCATATCAAAAAAGTCTTTTGGTGATGGTTAGAAGCAACCATAAGGTTATCATATCATGCACTCATTTTACTCAAAAAGGCAAGCAAGAAAAAAGTCTTTGGCATGAAATGATAACCATGGTCATCATGATGGTCAACTAGTCAAGCCTAGTCAACCGGTCAACAAGTCAACAAAAGTCAACAAGTCACCAAAGTCAACAAGTCAACAAAAGTCAACAAGTCAACAACCATATCACCATAATACTTAATTAATATAATAGTTAATCACAAATCATATTCTCATTAGGGTTGAGCAAAAAGTCAAAAGTCAACGGTCAACTGTCAACAACCCTAATGAGAATCCACTGCCTCTGCCTCCCTGTCAACTGTGCATACACACCCGCATCCGCGTTCCGAGGAACACGAATGCAAACTGGATAAATCCAATCCCATAAGGTACACTAGGATCTGGCTTAAACCAAAGCCCGCTAGTGTAAACTGTCCGGACACTGTACGTGCACAAGTGCACGGATGTGACCGAACCCTGTCGCAAAACCATGCGACCTGTCGCAATACCATGCGACCTCTACTCTTTTGCCTAAAGGCGAAAAGCTTTCTGTGTGGGACTCTAAAGACTCGACACTACGCTGGCAGTGGGTTTAACCACAGACCGCAAGCGGCACTAGCTGTGCGTAACGGTCCCCAGGTAATGCCGACAAGAAGACCGACGAGGCGAAACCCATCTGAACTCCTACTGAGCCTGAGTGTGACATTCTCCGTACAGTCCGGTCTGTTCGTCTGATACATCGCATGGCGGGCCTAGGGGGCGGTAAACGTCAGTCCCCCAATAGCGGTACAAGTCGTGCCGGAGCGAAGCCCAAAACACCCTGAGATAACACTGGAAACCTACCAGTATATCTCGTTTGCCCTGGCCAGGGACTACTCGTGTAATGGCTCTCCTAGACACAGCGCGATGTCAACCCCCAATACTGGGAGAGACGAATCCTGTCTAACCGTCACTGCCTCCAAGTGCTTCGGGACTGCACCCAACCACCACCTGTTTGCACGACTCCTTTGAGCCGTGGTAGGGTAGTGATCAAAGTACAGTGGGAACACACCCGAGGCGAAGTGACAGTGTCAAGTCAGCGGACTAAGCTGTACTCATGTCACCTGGGAACTGATAACTGACGATAGGTATAATACCAACTAGTCAGTTCCCGACGAGTCCTGTCCAGTGTACCCGTAACCTAACGAGCACCCGCATACTATCTCAAGTACGACGTACTGACGGCTGTGGGACAGACCGTCTCCCACACTGGGATGAGAAGCGCATGCGCTGGTCTACTCCGGAGTATCGATGCCCTGTCTCGATAGTCCTGCGACCAGGGACCTGAATAAGGATGTGCTTATAGATTACCCAGCCCCCACTAGTGTGACTGCCATCACAACGCTGGTAATCAAGCAAAGATCCTAAGGGCTCCACTAATGCGTATAAGTGATATACTGAAATAAACACAAGTACACATTGAAGTAGAAACAAACCAAGTAGCATACTACTATTTTGAGCAAGATTGTATATACAAGGTGAATATCCCAAGCATCCATTAAGTAATATACAAACTAGTATGATACAGTAATGGCCTCTAGGGCATATACACTAACAATCTCCCACTTGCACTAAGGCCATGTACTGGCGTATCGAAGACCTATCATCTCGATCAGCCGCTCGAACTGAGTCTGGGGCAAGGCCTTGGTGAATGGATCTGCAGTGTTGTCTTCTGAAGCGACTCTCCGAACCTTGATCTCCTGGCGATCTACGATCTCCCTGATCAGGTGATACCGCCTTAAGATGTGCCTGGATTTCTGATGGGACCTGGGTTCCTTCGCTAAAGCTATAGCCCCGTTGTTGTCGCAATACAGAGGTATTGGATCAACAATGGACGGAACCACCTGAAGTTCTTTCAAGAACTTCCTCATCCAGACAGCTTCTTTTGCGGCATCAGATGCAGCGATGTATTCCGCTTCCATCGTCGAGTCTGCAACGGTTTCCTGTTTGGAACTCTTCCAACACACCGCCCCTCCATTGAGGGTAAAGACAAAACCCGACATGGACTTGGAATCATCCTTGTCACTCTGGAAGCTGGAGTCAGCAAAGGCCTCGATCTGGAGGTCTTTTCCGCCATACACCAAGAACATCTCCTTAGTCCTTCTCAGGTACTTGAGAATGTTCTTTACCGCTATCCAGTGTTTCTCCCCTGGGTTAGACTGATACCGGCTTACCACACTCAGTGCATAAGCTACATCCGGTCTGGTACACAACATCGCATACATTATAGAGCCTACCGCAGAAGCGTAGGGTATAATAGACATGCGATCCCTCTCCAAATCAGTCTTGGGAGACATCTCTTTAGAGAGGGTGATCCCGTGACAAGCCGGTAGGTTACCGCTCTTGGAATCTTCCATACTGAACCTCTTCAGTATGGTGTCGATGTACCTGGACTGTGAAAGTCCTAATATCCTCTTGGATCTGTCACGGTAGATCCGGATACCCAGAATGTATGAGGCATCACCCAGGTCTTTCATGGAGAACCTGTGTGACAAGAACCCCTTGACAGATTGTAGCATAGGAATGTCATTTCCTATTAAGAGAATGTCATCCACGTATAAAACGAGGAATACTACAGTTCTCGCTACAAATCTACTATAGATGCATGGTTCATCTGGATTTTTGATAAAGCCAAATTCTTTGACCGTCTCATCAAAGCAGATGTTCCAACTCCGCGATGCCTGCTTTAGTCCATAGATGGACTTAAGCAACTTGCACACCTTTCCGCTGCTCCCACTCTGAATGAAACCCTCTGGCTGGTCCATATAGACACACTCCTCTAAATTTCCATTTAGAAAAGCTGTCTTTACGTCCATTTGCCAGATCTCATAATCGTGGAAGGCAGCAATGGCAAGAAGGATCCGAATGGATTTCAGCATGGCTACTGGAGAAAAGGTTTCGTCGTAGTCCAAGCCAGGTCTTTGACGAAAACCCTTTGCTACCAGCCTAGCTTTATAGGTCTCAACCTGTCCATCTACACCAATCTTCCTTTTGAAGATCCACTTGCATCCTACGGGTTTTACCCCGTCTGGAGCAATGTCCAACGTCCATACCTTGTTGGTGTACATGGACTCCATTTCGGTCCGCATTGCATCCAGCCATTTCACTGAGTCAATGCTCTGAACGGCCTGCTGGAAGCTAGTAGGCTCATCATAATCTATGATGCAATCCTCTCTATCCCCGTCTATGAGAAAACCGTAGTATCTCTCGGGCGGATGAGACTGCCTACTACTCCTGCGGAGCGGCGTAGGAATGTCCTGTTCTGTTGAACCCTCTGGTTCCACTAACCTTTCAGTAATAGTCTGTGGTTCTGGAATTTCTTCTAGTTCTACTGCGCTCCCACTAATTTCCTTTTCCAAGAACTGGTGTTCTAGAAAGTGGGCATTACGAGAAACAAGGACTTTTTGTTCCTCTGCGTAGTAGAAAAGATACCCCCTGGTGTTCTTTGGGTATCCCACAAACTTGCACAGTACTGAGCGTGCCTCAAGTTTGTCCGCATGCTGCTTTTTGACAAAAGCTGGACATCCCCAGATCTTCAGATATTGAAGATAGGGTTTCTTCCCACTCCACATTTCATATGGGGTGGTAGGCATAGTCTTAGTCGGAACTCGGTTCAAAAGGTATGCTGCTGATTCTAGCGCATATCCTCAGAATGATCGCGGCAACTCAGCGTTACTCATCATGGACCGCACCATATCCAATAGGGTGCGGTTCCGTCTCTCCGATACACCGTTATGTTGCGGGGTGTATGGAGGAGTAAGCTGAGAGAGAATTCCGTTCTCTTTTAAATAGTCCAGGAATTCGGCACTTAAGTATTCTCCACCTCGATCCGATCTTAGAATCTTAATACTTTTGCCGGTCTGTTTCTCTACTTCATTCTTATACTCTTGGAATTTTCCAAAGGCCTCGGACTTATGTTTCATTAAGAAGACATAACCGTACCTTGAGAAGTCATCCGTAAAAGTAATGAAGTAAGAATGTCCGCTTCGGGCATGTGTAGACATTGGACCGCACACGTCACTATGTACGAGTCCCAAGAGCTCGCTCGCTCTTACTCCTTGTCCAGTAAATGGAGTCTTTGTCATCTTTCCTTTGAGACAAGATTGACAAGTGGCATACGATTGATATTCGAACGCATTCAAATATCCTTCTGTATGTAACTTAGTCAGCCTTCTCTCATTGATGTGACCCAATCTACAATGCCATAAGAAAGTCTGATTTATTTCTGGAGACTTTCTTTTGTGTGTATTCTGGACGTTGAAAATCTGTGGTTGGTTTAACACGTATATACCATTACTCAATGTACCTGACCCAATCAAAACTTGATTAAGGTGAATGTTTACAACATTACTTACAAACGCAAATTCATAACCTTCTTTAGAAACTAAAGATACAGAAATGATATTACAAGTTGCGTTGGGTACAAAAAAGCAATTACGCAAAACCAAAACATGTCCATCTGACATTCCCAGGTGATAGTCCCCCACGGCTTTAGCATCCATGCTAGCTCCGTTTGCAACTCTGAGGGTCATGTCACCTGCTTTCAAAACACTACGGTTTCTCAACGCCTGCAAAGAATTACAGATATGAGATCCTGATCCGGTATCCAATACCCAGGAAGTAGAGTTTATTGAAAGACAGTTTTCAATAACATACACACCTGAAGCTGAAGCTGCAACCTGCTTCAATTCCTGTGTTCTGGCCTTCCAGGCCCTGCAATCATTCTTCCAGTGTCCTTTCTTATGACAATAGAAGCATTCTTCCTTATCCACAAGCTTCCCCGCTATCTTTGTTCCTTTACCTTTTCCCTTCGTATCCACTTTACTAACACCGCCCCTTGGTTTGGCGGGGGCCTTCTTCTTCTTTCCCTTGGCTTTCGCCTTGGACCTAGAAGAAGATGATCCTCCTACAAACAAAGTGGATGTTTCCCTACCTTTCTGTAGGGTGCCCTCTGCGCTCCTCAGCATGTTGAGGAGCTCTGATAGTTCAACCTCTTTTTCTTGTAGGTTGAAGTTCAGTATAAACTGGGCGTAAGTGGAAGGAAGGGACTGGAGAACTATATCCGTATATAGCTCACTCTCCAATGTGATCCCTAGGTCAGCGAGCTCCTCAATGAAGTCGATCATCTTTAGCACATGCTCGGCTACTGATGATCCGACGGCCATTCTTGTCGAAAACAACTTTTTCGACGCTTCGTATCTTGCGATACGTGATTGCTCTCCATACAGTTCTTTTGTATGGAGCAATATGGACTCCATGTCCATATTCTCATGCCTCCTCTGATGTTCGTTGTCCATCGAGGCAAGCAGGAGGCATTTGGCCTTCGCGCTATCAATCTCCCAAGTCTTACGGATTTCCTTATCCGCGACGCTGGAAGTTGGACCAGGGACAGGGGGAGCTTTGGTGGTAAGAAGATACCCCAGCTTGTCATAAGTGATTGCTATCTTGACATTCCTGAGCCAATCTTTGTAGTTTGGCCCTGTCAGTTTGTTTTTATCTAGGAGTAACTTAAGTCCAGTCATGTTGATTGGTCGCTGCAATTAGGAGAGAGAAGAAGAAACACTCAGCATGATGCTCTTGCAAGTTTAGAGTGGTTTTTAGTTTGTCTAAACAGGATGGCTCCCACTGTTTCTCGAATCCCTCCTCAAACCATAAAGGAAGAATTAGTCAGGATCAATCCCACCGTACAATACTTGCTTAACCGTTCAGCCAGGCCGGTGTCGGTACTTCGAGGGAGGTTTTCCAACGCTTTCGCGAAGTTCCTTAATTAGAGAACCTCTTTTCCCTGGGGGCGTAGCCCCGCTAACACCTTTCTAGGCACCTACTAGGTTTATAGCATTGATCGTTAAGTGAGAAATTTCCCGAGGAGTAGCATATACTCACAGTAGGATCGGGATCCAAATATCATCGCGTGACGAAACTGAAGGAATCCTACCAGAATCATCACACTCCAAATGGTATGCAAATCTAGCAAGTTTCAGTACTTATGAAACTCCCGATGTGGATTTTTGCCCCATGCTCTTATGACCTTGGCGTGAGGTCAAAATGTCATAAGTCACATGTCAAGTTCGTCCCATCATTATCCAGGTTAATTTGAATCCACCCGTACATACCCTTGACGTAGGCCAAAATGGCAGTACGACTGTCTCAAACCAACGCATTCTATCTATGCAACAGATAAATATCCGGCAGCTACCAATCACTATGCCTTGGCGTGAGGTCAAAATACATAGCTTGAATACTACCGAATATTTAACTGAAATGATGGAGGGCTACGGATGGTTTTGGCAAAACCGTGAACGTAGTGAACTTGATTTGGTCGATGGAACGAGATAGCTTTTAAATGGAGTGGCTCAAACTCCGTATTTTAAAAGTTTGTTTTGAAAAGAACCGAGTGGTTTTTCGAAAGTGTTCCAACGACTTTAACTTGGTTTATTATCTTGCATTAGTTCTTTTAATGCGTGATATTCTTGCATTAGTTCTTTTAATGCGTCCCATCATTTAACCCTACCATTGCAGAAAACAACCAAAATATGACGTACGCTTATGCCATTCGCATTCGCCACTGGGCCCCGTCATTACCCGTTAGGTTACTTAACTAACGACAGAGCGGGGGCTGGGCTAGCGCGTCTGTAAAACATAAGCAACGCCTAAATAGTAAGCAATGATAGACATTACAGATCACAGATGAATGCATTGGATATACTAGCAATCCGCAATCCTTTCGAGCCTGAAACGAAAAGCGGATAACACGGTCGCGGTGAATAGCCAAATACCCCACCCAAGACCCCTACGGGTGCGGCAAACTACCCGCCAAGTACTCGGTAGTTTGTGCACCCCTCCATGGGTCTATCCTAGGAGCAAAAACAGTAAAAAGAATTATACAATGACGGCTACAACCCCGACCCGGTTGTGCGGTCAAACAAATAATAATTATTACATCAATTTACATTTACAATGAATGAAAGAAAAACAAAAGCTCATCTCACATCCACCCCGGCTATTCACCCGCGACAGTCCAACACATTCATATACACATTCCAGCACATTACAGATCATGTATAACCCCGACTAATCGACTTATAGCGATTAGCCGACGTTCAATACATGCAAGCATCACAGATATAACCATCATAGTCAAAGTGCAGTGAAGTTCGGAAAAAATACGGAATTATAGGACCCCAAAAGGAAATTTCTTTTCTGGAAAATCTGGGCACATATAATATATTTTAAAAATCCCAAAACCAACACACAAACACACTGCACGAAAAACGATGCGGAGAAGACACCAAGTCGCGGCGGTTCCGCGGCGTCTAAGAAGGATCACGCGGCGGAAGCACGGCACTTTAGGCGAATCACTGTATCGTTTTTCTTGGGTGTTCACACAAAACCCTGAGCGGAATTTAGGAGTATAAAGTTTTTCATTTTGAGCAGAAAAAATTTCAACAGAAACTCAGTTTTTGTGATTATCCGGTTTTGTGATTTTTTTCGGTTCCGAACTTCGTTACACTTCACTACCAAGCTAGTTTAAGTTTAGTTAGGCTCTGATACCACTGTAAGTCCACGTTGCGACCCCCGGTTCTTACGGGGAGGCGGAAACGGTATAAAATCAAAATTTTAACGCAAGAGGCAACATGGACTAAGCTAGGTCGGGATCTTTACCTAAACTAAAACTAGCATACTAAGCTAAAGATATTTAGCTACTCGGATAGAGATGGTCATACCTAGTTTGTCTTGAACTCCTTCGTCTTCAAGCTCCGGTGGTGATCCGATGGCTCCTTCTCGTCGTCTCCGTACGCCGAAGATAGATCCACTTGAAAGCTCCAACCTTTAGCTCCTTCTTCGGTCTTTGAAGAAACTAGCTCACTTGGTTTGCTAAACCTAGTGAACTAGAATGAGTAGAGATGATTTAGAATGGGATTTTATCTATGGTTCTTGATTCTCAACTCATGAGACAAGAGAACCATAGATCAAGAGAGGGAGCAAGAGGTTGAGGGTGAGAGCAAGAGGAGAGCTCAAGAACAAGAGAGAGAATGAGCAAGAAAGAATAAGGCTCTCTTTTTCCTTTCACCCTCTCATAATCCAAAGTGATCATAACTCATCATATCAAAAAAGTCTTTTGGTGATGGTTAGAAGCAACCATAAGGTTATCATATCATGCACTCATTTTACTCAAAAAGGCAAGCAAGAAAAAAGTCTTTGGCATGAAATGATAACCATGGTCATCATGATGGTCAACTAGTCAAGCCTAGTCAATCGGTCAACAAGTCAACAAAAGTCAACAAGTCACCAAAGTCAACAAGTCAACAAAAGTCAACAAGTCAACAACCATATCACCATAATACTTAATTAATATAATAGTTAATCACAAATCATATTCTCATTAGGGTTGAGCAAAAAGTCAAAAGTCAACGGTCAACTGTCAACAACCCTAATGAGAATCCACTGCCTCTGCCTCCCTGTCAACTGTGCATACACACCCGCATCCGCGTTCCGAGGAACACGAATGCAAACTGGATAAATCCAATCCCATAAGGTACACTAGGATCTGGCTTAAACCAAAGCCCGCTAGTGTAAACTGTCCGGACACTGTACGTGCACAAGTGCACGGATGTGACCGAACCCTGTCGCAAAACCATGCGACCTGTCGCAATACCATGCGACCTCTACTCTTTTGCCTAAAGGCGAAAAGCTTTCTGTGTGGGACTCTAAAGACTCGACACTACGCTGGCAGTGGGTTTAACCACAGACCGCAAGCGGCACTAGCTGTGCGTAACGGTCCCCAGGTAATGCCGACAAGAAGACCGACGAGGCGAAACCCATCTGAACTCCTACTGAGCCTGAGTGTGACATTCTCCGTACAGTCCGGTCTGTTCGTCTGATACATCGCATGGCGGGCCTAGGGGGCGGTAAACGTCAGTCCCCCAATAGCGGTACAAGTCGTGCCGGAGCGAAGCCCAAAACACCCTGAGATAACACTGGAAACCTACCAGTATATCTCGTTTGCCCTGGCCAGGGACTACTCGTGTAATGGCTCTCCTAGACACAGCGCGATGTCAACCCCCAATACCGGGAGAGACGAATCCTGTCTAACCGTCACTGCCTCCAAGTGCTTCGGGACTGCACCCAACCACCACCTGTTTGCACGACTCCTTTGAGCCGTGGTAGGGTAGTGATCAAAGTACAGTGGGAACACACCCGAGGCGAAGTGACAGTGTCAAGTCAGCGGACTAAGCTGTACTCATGTCACCTGGGAACTGATAACTGACGATAGGTATAATACCAACTAGTCAGTTCCCGACGAGTCCTGTCCAGTGTACCCGTAACCTAACGAGCACCCGCATACTATCTCAAGTACGACGTACTGACGGCTGTGGGACAGACCGTCTCCCACACTGGGATGAGAAGCGCATGCGCTGGTCTACTCCGGAGTATCGATGCCCTGTCTCGATAGTCCTGCGACCAGGGACCTGAATAAGGATGTGCTTATAGATTACCCAGCCCCCACTAGTGTGACTGCCATCACAACGCTGGTAATCAAGCAAAGATCCTAAGGGCTCCACTAATGCGTATAAGTGATATACTGAAATAAACACAAGTACACATTGAAGTAGAAACAAACCAAGTAGCATACTACTATTTTGAGCAAGATTGTATATACAAGGTGAATATCCCAAGCATCCATTAAGTAATATACAAACTAGTATGATACAGTAATGGCCTCTAGGGCATATACACTAACAGGTATTCAGTTGATAGTAATGGTTAAGAGAACTTGCTTCTCTTTCAGGTTACTCATAATTGGAAACCCTCCTAAGTTGAGTAACACTGATCGGCCTCCTTCCATTTAGTTAACATGCACTGGAGACAGTTGAATGATTTGAATCTGGTTCAATTGAATCAGTGCCTCTGTTTCTATATTGGATATAGAACAGTTCATATCTTGACATTGTTAAGGTACGGGGAGTTGTCCGGCTTATGCTTAAAACCAGACTCCAGATAACTCAAGGCACGTTTCTGTAATGGCTGTTTATGGGTTGACCCGGGCTATGACGAAGGTTGATTTTCTACCATCTGGAAGATCAATAGTGATATTATTCTTAACTCGCCACAGTTTTAATTAAAAATGGTTTTTTTCAGAGAACAGTAGTGGGAGTATGGTAGAACTGGAAGTGATTCCAGAACCGCAAACGATTACTGAAGATTTGGTAATAACCTAAAGATTCAATCTGTTTTGACATTCCATTGGCCACTCCGCAGATATAGTGGGTAACCTCAGGCGCTCGAGAGGTACTTCAGTATGCTCAAGGACGGTGACAGAGAGGTTCTTGTTTACCCAGACTTGCCATTGCTGTTGTTTCAGACTGTGAGACCCGGTAGGAGAATGAGTATAGCGTCGTTCTGAACTAGTTTTAGAAGTATACGTCTATATGACTCTGCAAGAGGGTTGTCGTAGTCAGTGGGAGCAGCGGAAGCATTGGTGGACATCAGGCTTATGTCTATTTATAGACTAAAGCAGATATAGCGGAGATAGATCATCTATTTCTGATGTGACAGTCATAGGTTTTACTTCATCAGAATAGGGGATGGATCTGTTAAGAAGGTAGTAGGGTGTGATGTCCTGGTATTTGATGACATACACAGAGTAGGAAGTGATATTCCTATACTACAATCGGTTATACTTTGGTCGTCACACAGTGGTTTCTCCACATAGGACTTGGATATTATATCAGACATTCTGGTCACTAGATCTATGGTTTTAGATCTAGATTTGGGTAGTTTCCCAATCGGGGTACTTAGACAGCATTCTAAGAGTATTTAGAATGGATGACTCCTGGCACGGTAGTATACCTGCTGGTGATGGAGTCACCCTCTCTAAAGGTGTCTTACAGACTAAAGGGGAGAGGGATGTGCATGATTGGCAGATCACTTGCTTAGGCAATTGAGTCAATCGTGAGATGTCAAGTACCACACCAGATGTTGTTCTTGCAGTAGGTGCAATAAGTTGATATTAATTCAATTCTGGAGAAACGATCGGAAGCAGTTTTAGAACATAAGTTGATGTTCTAAGGATATGATAACAGCATTCTCCTTCGGGAGACAGTTATCATTCCAGGCTTCCAAGATGACCTGGATGGCAGAGTGGCTGTCAGAGTTATAGTTTTCTCTCTGACGAGGGGCAGAAGTTTGGACAGCTGGTCCAAGCAGATACTGAAGGAAGGCATGGCGTAGGACACTGATTAAGTTCAGTTGTCGATATTGTCTAAGAAGTTTGGATTTGGAGTTCATTTATGAGCTGGGTCCCATCAGACATCCAGACATTCTAAGACAGGTATTTCTCAATTTGGGAGATGGTTTTCTCCGCGAACTTGAGATAAAGAGAGACATAGAAAGAAACACCAGAGCGGATCCACTCACTGAGGCTATTCCTCGAACGCAATAGTTTCGCAAACGAGCTTTGTGAGACTGACTAGTAGAGGAGTTGGGTGTTCGGTATCACACGGGTTGTGAGTATGCGACATCACAATAATTAGCCTTGAGTGCAAGTGGGAGATTGTTGGATATAGTGCCCTCAGAGTCAATTATTGGATCACAGGCACGTGATTGCAATGATTGAGGAGGACCTATACCGGTAGGACAGTCTTACTCGAGATGATAGTATGCTATCTGGTTTATCTCTATCATCATGTACTGCTTTAGGTGACCTTACGAGTCATTATTACACGTTGATAGAGCCCCTAGGATTCTTGCTTGACTACCAGTAGTATGAAGGCGATCATATAAGTGAGAGCTGGGGTCTATAAGCACATCCTTAAAAAGGTCCCTAGTCATGGGAGTTTCGAGACAGGGCATCGATTCTCCAGAGTAGACTAGTGTATACAGTCGAGACCCCGATGAGGGGCGGTGGCCGGTCTCATAAACCACTGGTGTCAGTTGGTTCACCTAAGATATATACAGGTGCTCATTGGGTTATGAGTACACCGGACAGGACTCGCCGGGAACCTGCTAGTTGTTATTATACCTGACGTCAGATAGCAGTTCCCTGGTGACATGTGTAAAGGTTAGTTCATCGACCTGAGATCGTCATTTGTCTCGTGTGAGTTCCCACTGTGCTTTGATTACTACCCTACCACGCTCAAAGGAGACGTGCAAACAGGTTTTAGTTGGGTACAGTCCCGAGCCACATGGAGGCAGTGAGCGGATTGGCAATGGTTCGTCTCTCCTGGTATTGGGGGTGAGGTCGCGCTGTGTCTAGGAGAGCCAGAACATGAAAAGTCCTTGGCCAAGGCAGGAGATTTGCTGGTAGGTATTCCAGTAGTATCTTAGGGTGTTCTGGGCTACACTCCGACACGACTTGTACCGCTATTGGGGGTCTGACTTTTACCAACCCCCTAGGCCCGCCATGCGATGCTCATAGACGAACGGACTGGACAGATCGGATATTGTCACTGACAGGCTCAGTAGGGTGTCAGGATGAGTTCGCTCATCGACGTCCCTTTTGGTCAATAGCTGGTGGCCCGTTACGTATTGGCTGATACCTCTGACGTGCTAGTGGTTAAATCCACAACCATAGTATTGACGAGTCTTTAGAGTCCACCACACTTAGTTACTCAGGTTTCGGGCGAAATGCTGTAGAGGCCGTATGGAGATATGGTAGGGTTCGATCAGATACGTGCGGTATTGCACGGATCGTGATCGGACAGTTTTTACTAGCCGGCTTTGGCTTAAGCCGGATCCTGGTATTAGATTGTGTAGATTTTGTCTCTTTGTATTTATGTTCAGTGGGAATACAAATGCGGGCATGTATTTGCATTAGCGGGGTTTTCCTATAATTTATTACGGGATCAGTTTTCTAAAGTTGCCAGTTTGCATTCCGTTCCGGCCGGTTTTCTTTTATTCCTTCTCGACCGGACTTTCGATGGAGGGGGTTATTTGCACATTTGCAAATAACATTTATGGAGGGGTTTTCTTGCTTAAGTGAGGCATCATGAGTTCCCTTATCATCATGAGATTCCATTATGGTCTTTTCATTGCTTTTCATGAGATGGGTATGGAGTTGATTTGGAAAAGAAATGGTTGTGACCATTTCTTTTCTTTTTAGCTTATTCTCTTTCTTCTCTTGATTAATTAATTCCCACCACCATTTTGAAGGGCCGACCACATGATTGAGGAGAGAGAGAGAGGTTCATTTTGTTATGTGGTTTTATTCTTCATCCCATCTTCCTTGAAAATTTGAGAGCACCTTTTTCCTTCATAGCCTTTTCTCTCTTTACCTCTATCAAAGGCAACTTCACATACCCCAAATGAGACAACGATTCTACACTGGTCTACAGCAACCCTTGGACGCGTCGATTTGCCAACTTCGCGCTCGAGTTGCCTCGGTCAAGAGGTGGGAGCCCATAAAAGATTCCAGCTACGTGGTGCCCTTTCCGACGAGGAGGAGATGGACGGAGTTTCCGCGGGAGATCGGAGTGGAGACGAAGACCGAAGGACACGGATCGCTTGGTATAGCTTCTCTACTCTTTTCTTGTTTTCTAGTTGCTAGGTTAATGGCCTGATCCGGGTGAAAAGTGCGCGGTGGTGCCGGTTCAATAGTTTTTGAAAGTTTTTGTTTCCGCGTTTCCGGCGTCGGTTCGACGACCGGGGCGCCCCCGCGGACTTACATCTTCTGCTGCTAATATTCCATGATGTGATCACTTGATATGTTCTGAGATGAATGCCTATATTATATATATGAGATGTAATAAATATTGTTGCTTTCGTTTCTTACGTGATGCATAGGAAGCATAAAATAGATGGGACTTCATTAAAAAGGTTAATGAAATAATAGAATCCTAAAAGATGTTGTAGAAACTTGTTTTAAAAACTGGTAGCTTTAGTTTTTGCTATGCATAGCGGTATTCATTTCGGAATATCCGGCACCTTATTCGATAAGGAAAGAGCCAAGATCTCTTCACCGGGAGTGACCTCTTTAGCGAAACTAGCAGAAGCTACAACCCACTCGGTTTGTCTTTTGATTGCTTCTATAGTTTTTGCTTTGCATAGTGGTATTTGTGAAATATCCTACACCTTATTCGATAATTAAAGAGCCGAGATCCCTTCACCGGGAGTGACCTCTTTAGCAAAACTAGTAAAACCCTAAAAAACACTCCTTTTTAAATTCACTCGATTCAACAATGATATCAAGTTCATTACGCAAAAGGTTTTCTTAAAAACCTGTCATAGCCCTCCAATATTTCAGATAAGTAATATTTAGTATTTGTGCTGCGTTTATTGGCTTTCGTCAATGCATAGTGTGCGGTAGCTGATTAGTGCTTATCTTCTAAAGCATGAGATGCGATTGGATTAGGGTAGTCGTACGACTTTGTTGGCTTTCGTCAAGAGTAGTGCGGGTGGTTTTAATTCAACCATGAAATGTACGGGTTGAACTTGACTAGTGGACTATGCTTTATTGGCTTTCGTCAAGGTCATAGGACGCTAGGGGTAGAGTATTATTGGGAATTTCAAGCGTTGAAATTTGCAATGAGATTGCATACCTTCTATGAGATAGTTGGATCCCGATATCCACTGCGAGTAAGAGTTACTCCTGGGAGAGTTTTACACATTACAATTAGCCGATCAAGTAGGTGTCTAGAAAGGTGTTAACGGGGTTACAACCATGGGAAAACGAGGTTTATTTTAATTAGGTCCGTGCGAAAGCACGGGGAACCTCCTTCAAAGTACCGACATTGTCCTTGCCGAAAGATTGGCGAACTTGTATGGTGTAATTAATCCTGGCTAGTCTTACCTTTTAGGATTTGAAGGAAGATTTGCTAAAAACAGTGGAAGCCATCCTGATTAGATAAAATAATAACCAATCTAATCTTATAAGAGCCCACGAAGAGTGTTTTCTTCTCTCTCTCTCCTGGTAGCGACCATGTCACGCCTTAATCAAGATAATAATATGGATGCATTGACCGAACCTGCTTATTATACTGAGCTAGAGAACGTTGGTTCCGTTCTTTCTTATAATTGTTATAAGTCTGAGCAGGAAATAGGGGAATATCCGGATTCCCATGCCACCCAATCGAAGATTGAGCATGTTGATGCATATTCTTCAGGTGTGTTCTTTAACGAGAACTGTTTCTCAGTATCCTCTACGTCCTAGGTATGAGATGCCGGATCAGGATCCCACATATGTAAGATTTACATGGGATACAGAAAGGTAAAGAACTAAGAATGGGTGATATGTCTTTAAGTGTTAGAGAATGGTGCAATTGTTGCAACCAAGTCTGTTGGCCGATATCACCTTGTATTAATACATTGATTCTGAACAAATGTTATTACATACCGAACCTGATATTCAACATTACATCATGTTCTTTACTGAGTTAAAGAAGGATATAATTATGTATTGGAGGATAATATTTTAAAAATTTTCCTGAATCAAGAGTTGATTCGATCAGGCATGTTATGTAATGGCATATAAGTTCTAAATAAAAATACAGTTCAAAGTATGTAGAACAGACACAAGAGGAGTAGTTCAGAAACGAACGAATCCTAATTGTAGTATTATAGACAAGGTCATATCAATACGACACGACTAGCTAAGTTACATAAGGATGAATATAAGAATCTATTTGAATTTTCATCTTATGATACTTTCCAGTCTTGTCTGAAAAGTAAAATGATCAATACTCCATTTACTGAAAACAGAGAAAGAGTTAGTGAACTCTAGGGATGCATACATGCTGATGTATACGGTCCTATGTCTACAAATGCCAAGGTTGGTTATTGGTAATTCATTACATTCATCGACTATCTCACAAGATTTGGACATGTGTTCCTGTTGAAACATGAGTCTAAAACTTTTGAGAAATTCAACGAATATAAGCTTGAAGTTGAGAACCAGATGGGCGAAAGTATTAAAATCCTTCGATGTGATCAAAGAGGAGAATACTTGGGCATGGAGTTCTTGGATTATTTAAAGGAGAATGTGATTCTCTCTTAGCTACTCCTTCGAGTACACCAAAGCACAACGGTGTATCGAGGCGGAATTATCGCACCCTATGAGATATGGTGCGCTCTATGATGAGTAATGCTGAGTTACCTGTTTTCTTTTGGAGTTATACACTTGAGAAGCTGCATACCTATTGAATGTGGTTCCGTCCAAATCAGGGCCTACCACTAAATATGAGATATGGTGTGGGAAGAGACCATGTCTTAAACGAGTTAAGATATGGGGTTAACTGGCCTATGTTTTAAAGAAGAATCCGGACAAGCACGAGGTAAGGTCAGTTCTGTACAAGTTTGTTAGGATATGCCGAACATTCGTGAGGGAATATCTTCTACAACACTGAAGAGTAAAAGGTGTTTTGTTTCTCAGCATGCAACCTTTTTAGAAAAGGACTTTCTTATGAAGAAATTAGTGGTCATGAGGTAGAACTGGAAGGTGTTCCAGCTTGACAAACTAACAACTGATGATTTGGTGAAACCAAATGATTTAGTAGTCTCCAACGATCCTCAGCATCTCCGCGAATCTGGTCGGGTTCCTCATCCACTGGAGAGATACTACGGTCTTCTCGGTAACAGTAGGAGCGAGGATTGCATCATGAGATGATGGCCCAACCAGGTTCAGGCAGGCCATCAGGAGTGGTGACTCTGTGAAATGGCTGGACGCTATGCGATCAAAGATGGAATCCATGTACAACAACAAAGTATGTCTTTGATGTTGCACCAGAAAGGGTAAAACTCATTGGGGTAAAAAGGATCTTGATAAGATTTTTGGTGTAAATGGAAAAGTTGAGACTTTCAAAACTATGCTTAAGTCCATCAGGATCAATGCAAGCATCGCAGAGTTGGAACATCTGTTTTGATGTGATAGTCAAAGATTTTGACTTCATCAAAAGGGTAGATGAACTTTGTATATATAAGAAGGTTATAGAGAGTAAGGTTGTCTTATACGTATTGTACGAAGATGATATACTCTTGATAGGAAATGGTTTCCTATGCTACACTCGGTCAAGCTCCTCTTATCACGAGGATTCTTAATAGAAGATTTGGATGATACCTACTACATCTTGTGGTTTATGATCTATGGTGATAGATCTAAGTGGATGTTGGGAGTGTCCCAAAATCCAGGTACATTAACACCATACTAAAGGGGTTTAGTATGGATGATTCTATGCGTGGTGGTTCACCCACTTACTCATGGATCACTCTCTCCAAAAAGATGTCTCCCAAGACTAATTTGGAGAGATCTCGCGCAAGGGAAACCTATACTTCGGCAGTAGGCTTGTAACGCCTTAGATTTCATTTATTGTTAGTTTAGACGGTAATGCGGGTTTACTGTAAAAAGTTTACCAATTCGGGTTCCTCACATTTTATAACATTTAATTATTATTTTAATATTATTTGTTATGGGCATGCACACACTTGTGCTCGTAAATGTGAGGGTTGTTTATGCTAATCTAGTATTAGTGGTCTTGACACTTAACCTTAATAATAATCTTTTGCTTTAAATCCACCATTTGCTTTAATCATTGATATTTGTTGAGTGAGAAGAGAGATATTTAGCTTGGTTTTTTTTTGATGTGAGGTGGAGTGGTGAGAATAGTGTGCATTAAGTGTAATGGTGCACTCACTCTCCTACACTCACTTCTCTCTCTTTATCTTTTCCTTCTTTCATTTCTCTATCTCTTTAGCATTATTTCTTCACCGTCTCATTCCTCAAACTGAACACTTAGCTTCTCTTCACCATTTCTATACAAATCCATCACTAAACGTCACAAATCTCACAAAAATCACATCTTTATTCTAGTTTTGCATCTTGGATGCCTAGAAGCTAGCTTGGATAGCTTGGATCTTTGGGTTCTTGAGGATAGGTAATGATCTCTATTTGTTATTTATGTTGTGGTAGTGATGTGTAAACTTTTAATTTCAGTTTAGATAGTGTAAAGTTATGTTTGGTGCGAAATATCGTATTTTTAGTGTCGTATTTGATATCTATGACCTGCTGTGACCCCGAGAAAATACTAGAAAACCAAACAATGTAGTGTTAGTGTATATGTCTTAGAGGCCATTACTGTATCATATTAGTTTGTATATTACTTGATGGAAGCTTGGGATATTCACAGTTGTATAGACAATCTTGATCGAAATGGTAGTATGCTACTTGGTTTGTTTCTACTTTAATGTATTCAAGTGTTTCTTTTAGCATATCGCCTTTACACATTAGTGGAGCTCTTAGGATCTTTGCTTGATTACCAGCGCTGTGATGGCAGTCACACTAGTAGGGGCTAGGTAGTCCACAAGCACATCCTTATACAGGTCCTTAGTCGTAGGACTATCGAGACAGGGCATCGATACTCCGGAGTAGACTACCGTATGCACTTCTCATCCCAGCAGGGGAGACGGTCTGTCCTACAACCGTCAGTACGTCGTACTTGAAATAGTATGCGGGTGCTCGTTAGGTTACGAGTACGCTGGACAGGACTCGTCGGGAACTGTTGGTTGGTACTATACCTATCGTCAGTTATCAGTTCCCAGGTGACATGAGTACAGCTTAGTCCGCTGACTTGACACCGTCACTTCGCCTCGAGTGCGTTCCCACTGTACTTTGATTAGTACCCTACCACGGCTCAAAGGAGTCGTGCAAACAAGTAGTAGTTGGGTGCAGTCCCGAATCACTTGGAGGCAGTGACAGTTAGACAGGATTCCTTTCTCCCGGTATTGGGGGTTGATATCGCGCTGTGTCTAGGAGAGCCATTACACAAAGTCCCTGGCCAGAGCAAGCGAGATAAACTAGTCGGTTTTCCAGTGTTATCTCAGGGTGTTCTGGGCTTCACTCCAACATGACTTGTACCGCTATTAGGGAACTGACGTTTACCGCACCCTAGGCCCGCCATGCGATGTTCTCAGACAAACAGACCAGGCTGTACGGAGACTGTCACATTCAGGCTCAGTAGGAGTTCGGATGGGTTCACCTCATCAGTCTTCTTATCGGCATCTACCTGGGGACCGTTACGTACAGCTAGTACCGCTTATGGCCTATGTTTAAACCCACTACCAGCGTAGTATCGAGTCTTTAGAGTCCCACACAGAGAGCTATTCGCCTTTGGGCAAAACAGAGTAGAGGTCGCATGGTTTTGCGACAGGGTTCGTTCACATCCATGCACTTATGCACGTTTGGTGCCTGGGCAGTTATTACTAGCGGGCTTTGGTTTAAGCCAGATCCTAGTATACGTTTTAGGATTGGTTTTATCTCGTTTGTATTCGTGTTCCTCGGAACGCTGATGCGGGTGTGTATGCATGGTTGACTGAGACAGAGGTAAAGGATTCTCGTTAGGGTTGTTGACTGTTGACCTTTTCTAAACCCTAATGAGAATAAGAAATATGATTAATAATAATTTAATTAAGTATTATTATGCCATGGTTGGGTTGAAAGTTTGACTTTGTTGACTTGTTGACTTTGTTGACCGGTCGACTATTTGGGACTTGTTGACCATCATCATTTCATGGCTATCATTTCATGGCTATGACTTTTGCTTGCTTGTTGTTTACAAAATGCATTAAATGCATGAAATGATAATGCCATTGACATGGACCATCACAAATACTTAATTATTATTATTATCATGATTATTTTTGTTTTTGAGAGCATGGTTGTAAAAAGTCTTTCTCATTCTATCATTCTCACTCTCTCTCATCCAAGCTCTCCCTCTTCCTCTTGCTCATGGCTCTCATGTCTCATGAGTTGAGAAACATGAGCCATTAAGATAAAAACCCTAAAAACACTTCTATACTCATACTAAAGTTCAAGGTCTAGCAAGCTAAGGACTTTAGTTTCCTCTCGATTGAGGTAGGAGCCAAAGGTAGAAGCTTTCGGGTGGATCCGTCTTCGGCAAGAGGAGACGACGAGGTGAGGCCGTTCCAACCACTCCAAGGAGAAGAAGAGTAGGAGTTCAAGACTAGGTATAACCCCTAACATAGTAGTTAAACTTGTAGTTAGGTTGCTGGATAGTTAGTTTAGTAAAGATCCCGTTTTCTAGTCTGTGTTACCCTTCACCGAAAAAATTGTTTTCCACCGTTTCCGCAACCCCGAAATAACCGGGACGGGTAACGTGGACTTACAGTTGTATCAGAGCCAGGATAAACACTATCTAGAATGTTAGCAAAGTATCTAGAATTTCGATCGGGAAAAAAATCACAAAACACGCCCGTGATTTGAACATTCTGTCGATTTTTAAACTGCTCCAAAAATAATTTGACACATACCAAAAATCGGCTCAGGGTTTTAAATGAACCCAGAACAAAAATGAGCCAACGAGTCGACCAACTCACCATGGAACCGCGGCAAGAACATGATTCTTGCCGCGGATGCGCGGCCGAGTTGACTCGGCTGTGGCTCATTTTTTGCTGCAGTGTACTTAGTGTGCAGTTTTAGGATTTTTGGAATATGTTTTTTCTGCCCAGATTTTCCGTAAAAAAATTGTGTTTGGGGTGGTTACAAATCCGTATTTTGATCGAACTTCTATAGACTTTAGCTAATGGGTTATATCTGTGATGTGATATATGTATCGAACGTGTGGTAATCGCTATACGTCGATTAGTGGGGGTTATACATATCTATGATCTGTAATATTGCTGGTATGTGTATATGAATTCGTTGGATTGTCACGGATGAATAGCCAGGGGGTTGTGAGATGAGAGTTTTCTTAAACTTTTCATTTGATGTAATATTATTTGTATGGCCGCACATCCGGGATGAGGTTGTAGCCGCCATTGTATATTATTTCTTTTACTGTTTTTGCTCCTAGGATAGACCCAAGGTGGGGTGCACAAACTACCGGGTACCTCGAAGTGCCGAGTGGCCTACTCACGTTGTTGAGGAAGGTTGCTTCACTTCGGGTATTTAGCGGGTAGTTTGCCGCACCCGTAGGGGTCTAGGGTGAGGTCTTGGTTGTTCATCGCGACCGTGTAATCCGCTTTTCGTTGCAGGCTCGAATGAAACGCGGATTCCTAGTATATCCAATGTGTTCAACTGTGATCTGGAATGGCTATCATTGCATCAGACGAATGTATATCTCTATATATGATATCTATTTAGGCGTTGCTTATGTTTTGCATCCGCGCTAATCTAGCCCCCGCTCTGTCGTTAGTTAAGTAACTTAATGGTTAATGACGGGGCTCCATGGCGAATGCGGATGGCATAAGCGTACGTCATATTTTCGTTGTTTTCTGCAATGGTAGGATTAAATGATGGGACGCATTAAATTAATGCAAGAAAATAAACCAAAGTAAAGTCATTGGAACAATTTCAGAACCACACGGTTTCCTTTCAAAAACAACTTTTAAACGCGGAGCCTAAGCCACTCCTTTTAAAAGCTATCACGTTCCATCGATTATATCAAGTTCGCTATGTTCACGGTTTTGCCAAAACCATCCGTGGCCCTCCATCCTTTCAGTTAAATATTCGGTAGTATTCAATCTATGTATTTTGACCTATGCCAAGGCATAGTGATTGGTAGCTGCCGGATATTTATCTGTTGCATAGATAGATGCGTTAGTTTGGGACAGTCGTACTGCCATTTTGGCCTACGTCAAGGGTACGTACGGGTGGGTTCAAATTAACCTGGTAAATGATGGGTAGAACTTGACATGTGACTTATGATATTTTGTCCTGCGTCAAGTTTATAAGAGCATGGGGCAAAAATCCACATCGGGAGTTTCTAAAGAAACTGAAACTTGCTAGTGTTGCATACCATTTGGAGTGTGATGATTCTGGTAGGATTCCTTCAGTTTTATCACACGATGATATTTGGATCCCGATCCTACTGTGAGTATATGCTACTCCTCGGGAAATTTCTCACTTAACGATCAATGCTATAAACCAAGTAGGTATCTAGAAAGGTGTTAGCGGGGCTACGCCCCTCGGGAAAAGAGGTTCTTTAATTAAGGAACTTCGCAAAAGCGTTGGAAAACCTCCCTCGAAGTACCAACACTGGCCTGGCTGAACGGTTAAGCAAGTATTGTACGGTGAGATTGTAAGTGCACGGCGGCGCCCCGGCCGTCAATCCGACGCCGGAATGCGGAAACGGTGATAACTTAAATTTTGCGGACTTTGCAAACCGGCACCACCGCGTACTAAACTCCGGATCGAACCATTAACTAGTCTAAGCTATCTACAAGAATGGGAATAGAGATATACCGACGATCCAAGTCCTCCGGTCTTCATCTCCGCTCCGATCTCCTCGCGGGATCTCCGTCCATCTCCTCCTCGTCGGAAAGGGCACCACGAAGCCGGGTACTTTTACGGGCTCCCGCCTCAATACCGAGGCAACTCGAGCATGAAGCCGGCAACTCGACATGCTCAAGAATCGCTGTAGGAAGTGGTGTGTAGAATCGTAGTCTCTTTTTGGGCTATTGGAGTTGCCTTGATGGAGGAATAAGGTTAAAGGAAATTGGAGCTTTCAATTTTCCAAAAACAAGAAGAATGAGATGAAGAAATTTGTGTCATGCAAGAATGAAAAATTTCTCTCATCCTCACTCAAAGTGGCCGGCCTTCTCTTGAATGAGAAAGGTGGAGGGAACCAAACTCAAATCATATGAGGGAGGTAAGTGTAGGAGAAGTATGTGGTGACCATATCCAAAGTCAATGAAAACTTCAACCATGCTTTCACTTTAAACCCATACCTATATCAAATCACTCAATTCAAAAGCATGGAGCAAAGATATGAAAACTATCATAATCAAACAATATGCAAAGAAACCCCTCACAAAGTGTTATTTGCAAAACTGCAAATAACCCCCTCCATCGGAAAAGTCCGGCCGGGAAAGAACAAAGGAAAACCGGCCGGAACGGAATGCAAACTGGCAACTCCAGAAAACTGGTCCCGTAATAAATTACAGGAAAACCCCGATACTGTGCATACACACCCGCATCTATATTCCGTCCGGATACAAATGCAATGAGACAAAATCTACACTGTACTAAACTAAGACCAGCTTAAGCCAAAGCCGGCTAGTTAAATCCGTTCGATCCTGATCCATGCAATACCGCACGTATCAGATCAAACCCTGCCATATAACTATACGGCCACTAGTACAAAACTGTCCGATCCTGATCCGTGCAATACCGCACGTATCTGATCGGACCTTGCCATATCTCCATACGGCCTCTACAGCGTTTCGCCCGAAAGCTGAGTAACAGAAAGTGTGGTGGACTCTAAAGACTCGTCAATACTATGGCTGTGGATTTAACCACTAGCACGTCAGAGGTATAAGCCAATACGTAACGGGCCACCAGCTATTGACTAAAAGGGACGTCGATGAGCGAACTCATCCTGACACCCTACTGAGCCTGTCAGTGACAATATCCGTGCAGTCCGGTCCGTTCGTCTATGAGCATCGCATGGCGGGCCTAGGGGGTTGGTAAAAGTCAGACCCCCAAAAGCGGTACAAGTCGTGTCGGAGTGTAGCCCAGAACACCCTGAGATACTACTGGAATACCTACCAGTAAATCTCCTTGCCTTGGCCAAGGACTTTGTGTAATGGCTCTCCTAGACACAGCACGACCTCACCCCCAATACCGGGAGAGACGAACCCCTGAACATACGCTCACTGCCTCCATGTGGCTCGGGACTGTACCCAACTAAAACCTGTTTGCACGACTCCTTTGAGCCGTGGTAGGGTAGTAATCAAAGTACAGTGGGAACTCACACGAGACAAATGACGATCCCCAGGTCGATGAACTAACCTGCACACATGTCACCAGGGAACTGCCATCTGACGTCTGGTATATGACCAACTAGCATGTTCCCGGCGAGTCCTGTCCGGTGTACTCATAACCCAATGAGCACCTGTATACATCTTAGGTGATCCAACTGACACCAGTGGCTTGTGAGACCGGCCACCGCCCCTCGTCGGGGTCTCGACTGTATACACTAGTCTACTAATGGAGTATCGATGCCCAGTCTCGAAACTCCCACGACTAGGGACCTTTTAAGGATATGCTTGTAGACCCCCAGCTCCCACTTATATGATCGCCCTCATACTGCTGGTGGTCAAGCAAGAATCCTAGGGGCTCTATCAACGTGTAATAGCGACGTGTCATGTCACCTAAAGCAGTACACGATGATAAAGGTAAACCAGATAGCATACTATCATCTCGAGTAAGACTGTCTTACCGGGATAGGTCCTCCCTCAATCATTACAATCACGTACCTGTGACCTAATAATTGACTCTGAGGGCACTATCTCCAACAATCTCCCACTTGCACTCAAGGCTAATTATTGCGATGTCGCATACTCACAACCCGTGTGATACCGAACATCCAACTCCTCTACTAGTCAGTCTCACAAAGCTCGTTTGCGGAACTATTGCGTTCGAGGAATAGCCTCAGTGAGTGGATCCGCTTAGTAGTTTCTTTCTATGTCTCTCTATATCTCAAGTTCGCGGAGAAAGCCATCTCCCGAAAAGAGCAATACCTGTCTCAGAATATGTCTGGATTCTGATGGGACCTAGCTCATAAATGAACTCCAAATCCAAACTTCTTAGACTGTATCGTCAACTGAACTTAATCAGTATCCTGCGCGCCATGCCTCCCTCAGTATTGCCTTGGACCACCTGTCCAAAATACTGCCCCTCATCAGAAGGAAAACTATAACTCTGACAACCTCCTTGTTGTCCATGTCACCTTGGAAGCCTGGAACGATAACTGTCTCCTGAATGAGGCTGTCGTTATCATATCCCTAGAACATCCACTTATGTTCTAAAACTGCTTCCGACTGTTTCTCCAGGATTGGATTAATGTCAACTTATTGCATCTTGTGCAAGAACAACATCTGGTGTGGTACTTGACATCTCACGATTGACTCAATTGCCTAAGCAAGTGATCTGCCACTCATGCACGTCCCTCTCCCCTTTAGTCTGTAAGACACCTTTGGAGAGGGTGACTCCATTACCTGCAGGTACACTACCGTGCCAGGAGTCGTCCATCCTAAAAACTCTTAGAATGCTGTCAAGTACCCTGATTGGGAAACCACCCAAATCTAGATCTAAAACCATAGATCTAGTAACCAGTATGTCTGATATAAAATCCATGTCCTTTGTGGAGAAACCACTGTGTGACGACCAAAGTATAACCGATCGTAGTGTAGGAGTTTCTTTTCCTACTCTGTGTATGTCATCCAGATACCAGGACATCACACCCTACTACCTTCTCAACAGATCCATCCCCTATTCTGATGAAGTCAAACTCATGACTGTCACGTCAGAAATAGATGATCTATCTCCGCTACATCTGCTTTAGTCTATAAATAGACATAAGCTACCTGTCCACCAATGCTTCCGCTGCTCCCACTGACTACGACAACCCTCTGGCAGAGTCATATAGACGTACACTTCTAAAACTAGTTTAGAACGACGCTATACTCATCCTCCCGCCGGGTCTCGCAGCCTGGAACAACAGCAATGGTAATTGTGGGTAAACAAGAACTTCCCTGTCACCGTCCTTGAGGCTACCGTAGTACCTCTCGGGTGCCTGAAGTTACCCACCGTATCTGCGGAGTGGCCAATGGAATGTCAATCCAGATTGAATCTTTAGGTTCCTTATCAAATCTTCAGTAATCGTTTGTGGTTCTGGAATTACTTCCAGTTCTACCATACTCCCACTATTGTTTTCTTGAAAAAATCCATTTTTTATAAAACTGTGGCGAGTCTAGAACAATATCGCTATTGTTCATCCAGATGGCAGAAAGTCAACCCTCGTCATAGCCTGGGTCAACCCACAAACAGCCATTACAGAAACGTGCCTTGAGTTGTCCAGTGTCTGGTTTTAATCATAAACCGGACAACTCCCCGTACCTTAACATCGTTAAGATATGAACTGTTCTATATCCAATATAGAAACAGAGGCACTGATTTAATTGAACCAGATTCACATCATGCAGCTGTCTCCAGTGCATGTCAACTAAATGGAAAGAGGCCGATCAGCGTTACTCAACTTAGGAATACTTCCAATTATGAGTAACCTGAAAGAGAAGCAAGATCTCTTTATCATTACTATCAACTGAATACCATACACAAGTATCTACATCTTCGATCTCTTTGAAGAATCCCGATACTTGCTATACCTGGTTCTCTACTCTATTCAAATACCTATAACTCCTCAAAACTTAGACCCTGTGTTTCCACGAAACACCGGTCTAAAAATTGGAGGAGTCATAAGTAAACCGAATATAGTACGAGGACCATCCCCTCTGTCCTGATGGACCCTGGACAACATACAATACTCTGTATAAGTCCCTTGAGTCTGATAACTCGTTCACTGCGTGCCGTAGGTTGAAAACTGTACTTATGGTTAAGAAGAATTACACCGCTGTTTAATGCTCCTTACCTAACCATCCACTGATATAGGTAAATGTCGTAGACATAATTTCAGAAAGGTATATCTCACTCTATGAAAATAGACGTACAGATATATCAATTTGAAATTGGTGCATAACAGCGGATATTCAAAACCAAATATTTGCCGACCGGCAAACAGGCCAGGTGATTTCCTCAAATATCACCGATTACAACGAATCCCGATATAATGAGGATAATCACCCAATTCCCAATAACCTACTCCCACTCATCATCTGTAAAACCATACAGATGTGAGAATCATACCTGGTAAATACATACCCTGGAGTAAGTGTCTAATTGGGAAATCAGTTTTCTTTTAATAGTACACAGTGAAACTGAAACATTGAAATGTTTCGTTGGGGTATCCTGGTATTCCTAGTAATGCCTCTTCCAGATTCACGACTGTAACCGTATAGTTCTTTGCCACCTCTCCAAATCCCTTCATATGTCTTTAGTCTTTGCCTTCTGCACACCCTCGTTATGCTAATTGGTTTTCTTCATTCCCTACCGGTCGGCACCAGCCTATGGTTTGGAAGAAGACTATCCAATAAGCATAATGGGTGTACTGTCCCAATCCTAGGAACACTCGCAATGAGAGAGGGTGAAGATAAAAGACACCTGAATGTACTTTATTCCTATTTCTCCTGAACCAGGATCCATCCCCGAACTGGAACAAGTTCCATTCGAGTTCGTATATAACCATACGATGGAATATCCAAATAAACTGTGGATCTTCGTAGTGATACGGAGTGTCCTGGAGAAATACAAAGGTGATGTGGGAGTGGTAACGAAATATTTGGTTTGGTCGTGAATACCTGTTGCAATTTACTTTGCCCTCTTACTAATCCCTTGCTTTGTCTGAACTTAATACCTTCTGCACACCATCGTTATGCTAATTGGTTTTCTTCATTCCCTACCGGTCGGCACCAGCCTAAGGTTTGGAAGAAGACAATCCAATTTGCGTAATAGGTGTACTACCCCTAAACCAAGGAGTACTCGTAACCTGAGAGAGGGTAAAAGGAAAAGACAACTGAATAGTCCTATCCGTTTTCTCCAGAACCGGAAACCATCCTCGAATCCCTTCGAGTTCGTATCTAACCATACGATGGTTTTGTCCAATGGAAGTGGACGTTCGTAGAAATACGGGGTGTCCTGGAGAAAAGGGTAAAAGTAGGAGTGGCAATGAGGTCTGCAACTCTGACAATCCAAAAGCCGGTGTTTAAGAAGGTTCGGTCAACTTGGTCACTGAGTCAAAGTCTTAGGGTCGGGTCAAATGGTCGCTGCCAGAGAGAGAGAGAAAAGAAACACTCAGCGTGCACTCTAACCTAGATCAGAATGGTTACCAATTTATCTAATCTGGAATCCTCCCACTGTACCTCAAATTCTCCTCCAAACCAGAAAGAAGAATTAGTCGGGGTCACCCGAGGAGTAAACCAACTCATCAGTGGGAATCGGGATCCAACTCTCATCGCATGATAACGTGACGGAATCCGCTCACGGTATCACACTCCAGAAGGTATGCGCATATCTGGCAAGTTTCAGTTCTTTTGAAACTCCCGATGTGATTTCTGCCCCATGCTCTTATGACCTTGGCGTGAGGTCAAAATATCATAAGTCACATGTCAAGTTCTGCCCATCATTATCCAGGTTAATTTGAATCCACCCGTACATACCCTTGACGTAGGCCAAAATAGTAGTACGACTGTCCCAAACCAACGCATCTATCTATGCAACAGATAAATACCCGGCAGCTACCAAACACTATGCCTTGGCGTGAGGTCAAAATACATAGCTTGAATACTACCGAATATTTAACTGAAATGATGGAGGGCTACGAATGGTTTCTGGCGAAAACCTTTAACGTAATGAACTTGATATCGTTGAAGGAACGGATAGCTTTTTAGAAATATAGTGACGACAACTTCCGCTAAAGAGGTCACTCCCGGTGAAGGGATCTCGGCTCTTTCCCCGTAGAATGGGGTGCAGGATATTCCAACTGAATACCACGGTGCAAAGCAAAAGTAATCGGCTATAGTGAAGTTAATGCCCTGACGCAAACTTATTGTCCAAGGGGTCACTCCCGGTGAAGGGATCTCGGCCCTTGCCTCGTCGACTGAGGAGCAGGATATTCCAATGAATACCACGATGCAAAACAAAAGTAAACGTCCTTGCAATAACAGCTTTTTGAAAAGTGTTCCAACAACATCAGATTAGGTTTGTTTTAACTTGCATTGATCCGAATCAATGCAGTCCCATCAATTGATCACACCAAAAAGAACGAAAATATACTGATGTACGTATATGCCATCCGCATTCGCCACTGGGTCCCGTCATTACCCGTTAGGTTAGCTAACTAACGACAGAGCGGGGACTGGACTAGCGCGGATGCAAAACATATACAACATCTACTAATATATATACCAATATATTATATTCGCTCAAGGCGTGAATGAAATGCAACATCACAGATAATGAACAGCATCACAGAAACAATACAGATATTTGGGATCCCCGGGTTTCACAGAGCCGCTGAAACTCGACGTTCCCCTGGTCGTGTGGATAGCCTGTGCAATGAAATCCTAGACCCCTACGGGCGCGGCAAGTCACCCGCCAAAACCTGAAGCGAGGCAGCCCCCTTCAGCGCCGTGAATGGACCACCCAGCACTTCACGGAATCCGGCAACTTGGGCACCCCTCCTGGGTCAACCTGTACCCCCTACGAGTGCGGCGAATAGCCCGCCAATCCTAGAGTGAAGCCCCCTCCATCCCAATGCCATGAGATGCGGGCTTGTTGCCCTCTAGAACCCGGCTATCCGTGCACCCCTCCGCGGGGTAATCCTAGTACAGAAAGTAAAATATACATACACCGGGTACATCGACCGCAACCAGGTCGTGCCCCAAAAGAATAATACAATCAGGCAGTGACGGCAGTCCACATGTCGGACGCTCGCCCCGCAATATCAAATGTACATAATACAACAAAACAGTACTAGCATTGCATCCAGGCTATCCCCCACGACCGATCCGCAACATCACAGCAAATACATAGGACATCAACGTGAAAGTCACGTTCGCAAATCCGTCTAACCGGGCTATAGCAGTTAGACCGGATTTACCGATCGAGTGACATTCACGGTCGCAGATATAATGTAAATACTGTGAAAAATGTGTTTAAAATTTTCCGATTGATCAAACAATTAACAAGTGGGCCCCAAAGAAAACTGTAGCACTCACAGAAACAATTGGCCCAACTTTAATATTCCAAAGCCCATATTTTAAGCCCAGAAGGCCTCTGTAAAAAAATGGTGAAGTGATGTGAATAGTGCGCGGCGGAAGGGCCGCACAAAGGTGGTTTTCGCGGCGGTTCCGCGCTCCAACTGTGGAGTTACTTCATCAAATTTTTACAGAACTCTTAGATTATCCAGTACATCAATATTTTACAACCTGAAAAATTTTTCGAGACCAAAAATTTTCAACAGAAACTGATGCGAACTAAAATGCAGTTTTGGAACTTTTTGATCGATCGGAAATGCAAACACATTACACAAAGTTAGACTAAGTTAATGGCGAGGCTCTGATACCAATGTAAGTGCACGGCGGCGCCCCGGCCGTCAATCCGACGCCGGAATGCGGAAACGGTGATAACTTAAATTTTGCGGACTTTGCAAACCGGCACCACCGCGTACTAAACTCCGGATCGAACCATTAACTAGTCTAAGCTATCTACAAGAATGGGAATAGAGATATACCGACGATCCAAGTCCTCCGGTCTTCATCTCCGCTCCGATCTCCTCGCGGGATCTCCGTCCATCTCCTCCTCGTCGGAAAGGGCACCACGAAGCCGGGTACTTTTACGGGCTCCCGCCTCAATACCGAGGCAACTCGAGCATGAAGCCGGCAACTCGACATGCTCAAGAATCGCTGTAGGAAGTGGTGTGTAGAATCGTAGTCTCTTTTTGGGCTATTGGAGTTGCCTTGATGGAGGAATAAGGTTAAAGGAAATTGGAGCTTTCAATTTTCCAAAAACAAGAAGAATGAGATGAAGAAATTTGTGTCATGCAAGAATGAAAAATTTCTCTCATCCTCACTCAAAGTGGCCGGCCTTCTCTTGAATGAGAAAGGTGGAGGGAACCAAACTCAAATCATATGAGGGAGGTAAGTGTAGGAGAAGTATGTGGTGACCATATCCAAAGTCAATGAAAACTTCAACCATGCTTTCACTTTAAACCCATACCTATATCAAATCACTCAATTCAAAAGCATGGAGCAAAGATATGAAAACTATCATAATCAAACAATATGCAAAGAAACCCCTCACAAAGTGTTATTTGCAAAACTGCAAATAACCCCCTCCATCGGAAAAGTCCGGCCGGGAAAGAACAAAGGAAAACCGGCCGGAACGGAATGCAAACTGGCAACTCCAGAAAACTGGTCCCGTAATAAATTACAGGAAAACCCCGATACTGTGCATACACACCCGCATCTATATTCCGTCCGGATACAAATGCAATGAGACAAAATCTACACTGTACTAAACTAAGACCAGCTTAAGCCAAAGCCGGCTAGTTAAATCCGTTCGATCCTGATCCATGCAATACCGCACGTATCAGATCAAACCCTGCCATATAACTATACGGCCACTAGTACAAAACTGTCCGATCCTGATCCGTGCAATACCGCACGTATCTGATCGGACCTTGCCATATCTCCATACGGCCTCTACAGCGTTTCGCCCGAAAGCTGAGTAACAGAAAGTGTGGTGGACTCTAAAGACTCGTCAATACTATGGCTGTGGATTTAACCACTAGCACGTCAGAGGTATAAGCCAATACGTAACGGGCCACCAGCTATTGACTAAAAGGGACGTCGATGAGCGAACTCATCCTGACACCCTACTGAGCCTGTCAGTGACAATATCCGTGCAGTCCGGTCCGTTCGTCTATGAGCATCGCATGGCGGGCCTAGGGGGTTGGTAAAAGTCAGACCCCCAAAAGCGGTACAAGTCGTGTCGGAGTGTAGCCCAGAACACCCTGAGATACTACTAGAATACCTACCAGTAAATCTCCTTGCCTTGGCCAAGGACTTTGTGTAATGGCTCTCCTAGACACAGCACGACCTCACCCCCAATACCGGGAGAGACGAACCCCTGAACATACGCTCACTGCCTCCATGTGGCTCGGGACTGTACCCAACTAAAACCTGTTTGCACGACTCCTTTGAGCCGTGGTAGGGTAGTAATCAAAGTACAGTGGGAACTCACACGAGACAAATGACGATCCCCAGGTCGATGAACTAACCTGCACACATGTCACCAGGGAACTGCCATCTGACGTCTGGTATATGACCAACTAGCATGTTCCCGGCGAGTCCTGTCCGGTGTACTCATAACCCAATGAGCACCTGTATACATCTTAGGTGATCCAACTGACACCAGTGGCTTGTGAGACCGGCCACCGCCCCTCGTCGGGGTCTCGACTGTATACACTAGTCTACTAATGGAGTATCGATGCCCAGTCTCGAAACTCCCACGACTAGGGACCTTTTAAGGATATGCTTGTAGACCCCCAGCTCCCACTTATATGATCGCCCTCATACTGCTGGTGGTCAAGCAAGAATCCTAGGGGCTCTATCAACGTGTAATAGCGACGTGTCATGTCACCTAAAGCAGTACACGATGATAAAGGTAAACCAGATAGCATACTATCATCTCGAGTAAGACTGTCTTACCGGGATAGGTCCTCCCTCAATCATTACAATCACGTACCTGTGACCTAATAATTGACTCTGAGGGCACTATCTCCAACAGAGATTGATTCCGGCTAATTCTTCCTTTTGGTTTGAGGAGGAATTCGAGAAACAGTGGGCGCTATCATGTTTAGACAAACTAAAAACCACTCTAAACTTGCAAGAGCATCATGCTAAAGTGTTTCATCTCTCTCTCCTAATTGCAGCGACCAATGATCATGACCGGACTTAAGTTATTACTAGATAAAAACATACTGACAGGGCCAAACTACAAAGATTGGCTCAGGAATGTCAAAATGGCAATCACTTATGACAAGCTGGGGTAACTTCTTACCACCAAAGCTCCCCCTGTCCCAGGTCCTACCTCCAGCGTCGCGGATAAGGAAATCCGTAAGACCTGGGAGATTGACTGCGCGAAGGCCAAGTGCCTCGTGCTTGCCTCTATGTACAATGAACATTAGAGGAGGCACGAGAATATGGACCTTGAATCCATATTTCTCGATACAAAAGAACTATATGGTGAGCAATCCCGTATCGCCAGATACGAAGTCTCGAAAAAGCTGTTTTCGGCGAGATTGGCCGTCGGATCATCGATAGCGGAATACGTGCTTAAGACGATTGGCTATATTGAAGAGCTCGCGGACCTTGGGACCACGTTAGAGAACGAGCTCTATACTGACTTGATTCTCCAGTCCCTTCCTTCCACTTACGCCCAGTTTATCCTGAACTTCAACTTGCAAGAAAAAGAAGTTGAACTTTCAGAACTCCTCAATATGCTGAGGAGTGCAGAGGGCACCCTACAGAAAGGTAGGGAAACATGCACATTGTTTGTTGGAGGACCTTCCTCTTCTAGGTCCAAGGCGAAAGCCAAAGGAAAGAAGAAGAAATCCCCCACCAAACCAAGGGGCGGTGTTAGTAAAGTGGAAGCGAAGGGAAAAGCAAAAGAAACAAAGGTAGCAGGAAAGCTTGTTGTGAAAGAAGAGTGCTTTTATTGTCACAAGAGTGGACACTGGAAAAAGGATTGCAGGGCTTAGAAGGCCAAGAACCAGGACCCGAAGCAAGTTGCGGCTTCGGCTTCAAGTGTGTATGTTATTGAAAACTGTCTATCAATAAACTCTACTTCCTGGGTATTGGATACCGGATCAGGATATCATATCTGTAATTTTTTGCAGGCACTGAGAAAGCGCAGGGTTTTGAAGGCAGGTGATATGACCCTCAGAGTTGCAAACGGAGCTGGCATGGATGCTGAGTCCGTGGGGGACTATCACTTGGGATTGTCAGATGGACATATTTTGGTTTTACGAGATTGTTATTTTGTACCCAATGCAACTTGTAATATCATATCTGTATGTTTAATGTCTAAAGACGGTTATGAATTTGCATTTGCAACCAATGTTGTAAATATTCACCTTAATCAAGTTCTGATTGGGTCGGGTACATTAAGCAATGGTATATACGTATTAAACCAACCACAGATTTTCAATGTCCAGAATACACACAAAAGAAAGTCTCCAGAAGTAAATCATGTATTCTTATGGCATTGTAAACTGGGTCACATCAATGAGAGAAGGTTGACGAAGTTACCTGCAGAAGAATATTTGGATCCGTTCGAATATCAATCGTATGCAACTTGTCAATCCTGTCTCAAAGGAAAGATGACAAAGACTCCATTTACTAGACATGGAGTAAGAGCGAGCGAGCTCTTGGGATTCGTACACAGCGATATATGCGTTCCAATGTCTACACATGCGCGAAGTGGTTATTCTTACTTCATTACTTTTACGGATGATTTTTCAAAGTTCGGACATGTCTTCTTAATGAAGCATAAATCTGAAGCCTTTGAAAAATTCCAGGAATACAAGAATGAAGTAGAAAAACAAATAGGAAAAAGTATCAAGACACTGAGATCTGATCGAGATGGTGAATACTTGAGTGCCGAGTTCCTGGATTACTTAAAAGAGAATGGAATTCTCTCTCAGCTTACTCCTCCATACACTCCACAACATAACGGTGTATCGGAGAGACGGAACCGAACCCTATTGGATATGGTACGTTCCATGATGAGTAACGCTGAGTTACCAAAATCATTTTGAGGATATGAACTAGAATCAGCAGCAAATCTTTTGAATCGAGTTCCAACTAAGACTGTGCCTACCACACCATATCAGATGTGGAGTGGGAAGAAACCCTATCTTCAATATCTGAAGATTTGGGGATGTCCAGCTTTTGTCAAAAAGTAGCATGCAGACAAACTCGAGGCACGCTCAGTACAGAGCAAGTTTGTGGGATACCCAAAGAACTCCAGAGGGTATCTTTTTTACTATGCAGAAGAACAAAAGGTTTTTGTCTCTCGTAATTCCCACCTTCTGGAACATCAGTTCGTAGAAAAAGAAATAAGTGGGAGCATAATAGAACTGGTTGAAATTCCAGAACCACAAACTATCACTGAAAGCTTAGTAGAACCAGAGGGTTCGAAAGAACAGGACATTCCTGCGCCGCTCTGCAGAAGTAGTAAGCAGTCTCATTCGCCCGTGAGATACTACGGTTTACTCATAGACGGGGATAGAGAGGATTGAATCATTGATAATGATGAGCCAACTAGCTTCCAACAGGTCATTCAGAGCGTTGACTCGGTAAAATGGCTGGATACAATGCGAACCGAAATGGAGTCCATGTACACTAACAAAGTATGGACTTTGGGCGTTGCTCCAGATGGGGTAAAACCCGTAGGATGCAAGTGGATCTTCAAGAGGAAGATTGGTGTAGATGGACAGGTTGAGACCTATAAGGCTAGACTTGTTGCAAAAGGTTTTCGTCAAAGACCTGGTTTGGACTATGACGAAACCTTTTCTCCAATGGCTATGCTCAAATCCATTCGGATCCTTCTTGCCATTGCTGCCTTCCACGATTATGAGATTTGGCAGATGGACGTAAAGACCGCTTTTCTAAATGGAAATTTAGAGGAGTGTGTCTATATGGACCAGCCAGAGGGTTTCATTCAGAGTGGGAGCAGTGGAAAAGTGTGCAAGTTGCTTAAGTCTATTTATGGACTAAAGCAGGCATCGCGGAGTTGGAACATCTGTTTTGATGAGACGGTCAAAGAATTTGGCTTTATCAAAAATCCAGATGAATCATGCATCTATAGTAAAATTGTAGCACGAACTGTCGTATTCCTCGTTTTATACGTGGACGACATTCTCTTGATAGGAAATGACATTCCTATGCTACAATCTGTCAAAGGGTTCTTGTCACACAGGTTCTCCATAAAAGACCTAGGTGATGCCTCTTACATTCTGGGGATCCGGATCCATCGTGATAGATCCAAGAGGATATTAGGACTTTCACAGTCCAGGTACATCGACACCATACTGAAAATATTTAGTATGGAAGATTCCAAGTGCGGTAATCTACCGGCTTGTCACGGGAACACCTCTCCAAAGAGATGTCTCCCAAGACTGATTTGGAAAGGGATCGCATGTCTATTATACCCTACGCTTATACGGTAGGCTTTATAATGTATGTGATGTTGTGTACCAGTCCAGATGTTGCTTATGCACTGAGTGTGGTAAGCCGCTATCAGTCAAACCCTTAGGAGAAGCACTGGATAGCGGTAAAGAACATTCTGAAGTACCTGAGAAGGACTAAGGACATGTTTTTGGTTTACGGCGGAAAAGACCTCCAGATGGAGGCCTTTGCTTACTCCAGCTTCCAGAGTGACAAGGATGACTCCAAGTCCATGTCAGGTTATGTCTTCACCCTCAATGGAGGGGCGGTGTGTTAGAAGAGTTCCAAACAGGAAACCGTTGCTGACTCGACGATGGAAGCGGAGTATATCGCTGCATCTGATGCCGCAAAAGAAGCCGTCTGGATGAGGAAGTTCTTGACTGAACTTCAGGTGGTTCCGTCCATTGTTGATCTAATATCTCTGTATTGTGACAGCAACGGAGCTATAGCTTTAGCGAAGGAACCCAGGTCCCATCAGAAGTCCAGACACATCTTAAGGCGGTATCACCTGATCAGGGAGATCGTGGATCGCTAGGAGATCGAGGTTCGGAGGGTTGCTACAGAAGATAACACTGCAGATCCATTCACGAAGGCCTTACCCCAGGCTCAGCTCGAGCTGTTGATCGAGATGATAGGTCTTCGATACGCTAGTACATGGCCTTAGTGCAAGTGGGAGATTGTTAGTGTATATGCCCTAGAGGCCATTACTGTATCATACTAGTTTGTATATTACTTGATGGAAGCTTGGGATATTCACAGTTGTATAGACAATCTTGCTCGAAATGGTAGTATGCTAGTTGGTTTGTTTCTACTTTAATGTGTACATGTGTTTCTTTTAGCATATCGCCTATACACATTAGTGGAGCCCTTAGGATCTTTGCTTGATTACCAGCGTTGTGATGGCAGTCACACTAGTTGGGGCTGGGTAATCCACAAGCACATCCTTATACAGGTCCCTAGTCGTAGGACTATCGAGACAAGGCATCGATACTCCGGAGTAGACTAGCTTATGCGGTTTTCATCTCAGCAGGGGAGATGGTCTGTCCCACAGCCGTCAGTACATCATACTTGGGATAGTATGCAGGTGCTCGTTAGGTTACGAGTACACTGGATAGGACTCGTTGGGAACTGTTGGTTGGTACTATACCTATCATCAGTTATCAGTTCCCAGGTGACATGAGTACAGCTTATTCCGCTGACTTGACACCGTCACTTCTCCTCGAGTGTGTTCCCACTGTACTTTGATCAGTACCCTACCATGGCTCAAAGGAGTCGTGCAAACAGGTAGTAGTTTGGTGCAGTCCCGAAGCACTTGAAGGCAGTGACGGTTAGACAGGATTCGTCTCTCCCGGAATTGGGGGTTGATATCACGTTGTGTCTAGGAGAGCCATTATACAAAGTCCCTGGCCAGGGCAAGCGAGATAAACTGGTAGGATTTCCAGTGTTGTCTCAGGGTGTTCTGGGCTTCACTCCGACATGACTTGCACCGCTATTAGGGGACTGACATTTACCGCCCGTAGGCCCGCCATGCGATGTTCTCAGACGAACAGACCGGACTGTACGGAGACTGTCACATTCAGGCTCAGTAGGAGTTCGGATGGGTTCACCTCATCAGTCTTCTTATCGGCATCTACCTGGGGACCGTTAAGTACAGCTAGTACCGCTTGCGGCCTGTGGTTAACCCCACTGCCAGCGTAGTGTCGAGTCTTTAGAGTCCCACACAGAGATTTATTCGCCTTTGGGCAAAACAGAGTAGAGGTCGCATGGTTTTGCGACAGGGTTCGTTCACATCCGTGCACTTGTGCATGTTTGGTGCCCGGGAAGTTATTACTAGCGGGCTTTGGTTTAAGCCAGATCCTAGTATATGTTTTGGGATTGGTTTTATCTCGTTTGTATCCGTGTTCCTCGGAACGCGGATGCTGGTGTGTATGCACGGTTGACTGAGACAGAGGTAGAGGATTCTCGTTAGGGTTGTTGACTGTTGACCTTTTCTGAACCCTAATAAGAATAAGAAATATGATTAATAATAATATTAATTAAGTTTTATTGTGCCATGGTTGGGTTAAAAGTTTGACTTTGTTGACTTGTTGACTTTGTTGACCGGTTGACTATTTTGGACTTGTTGACCAACATCATTTCATGGCTATCATTTCATGACTATGACTTTTGCTTTCTTGTTGTTTACAAAATGCATGAAATGCATGAAATGATAATTCCATTGACATGAACCATCACAAATACTTAATTATTATTATTATCATGATTATTTTTGTTTTTGAGTGCATGGTTGTAAAATGTCTTTCTCATTCTATCATTCTCACTCTCTCTCTTCCAAGCTCTCCCTCTTCCTCTTGCTCATGGCTCTCATGTCTCATGAGTTGAGAAACATGAGCCATTGAGATAAAAACCCTAAAAACACTTCTCTACTCATCCTAAAGTTCAAGGTCTAGCAAGCCAAGGACTTTAGTTTCCTCTCAATTGAGGTAGGAGCCAAAGGTAGAAGCTTTCGGGTGGATCCATCTTCGGCAAGAGGAGACGAAGAGATGAGGCCGATCCAACCAATCCAAGGAGAAGAAGAGAAGGAGTTCAAGACTAGGTATAACCCCTAACATAGTAGTAAAACTTGTAGTTAGGTTGCTAGATAGTTAGTTTAGCAAATATCCCGTTTTCTAGTCCGTGTTACCCTTCATCGAAAAAATCGTTTTTCACCGTTTCCGCAACCCCGAAAGAACCGAGACGGGTAACGTGGACTTACATGTAGTTGTGTTCTACCTGAGACCATAGGCCTTCACCTGGAGCACGAACCCACCTGCTCGTACCACGGCCGGCGACGCGAAGGAGGATTCCGGCGAGCTCGGTTTTGGGTGGGAGTTAGGGTTTGGGTTTTTGTGGGAAGGTGTCTGCAGTGGTTTAAGTGTGTTTGGTTCTGTTTGATTGTTTAGTTTTCTCTGTATGAAAATTCTGGGACCACATAGGTAGGTTTTAGTGATACGACTACGCGCGATATGTTATTCGACACGGTCCATGCACTTTGTGCTGGTTTTGCTCTTGGGTTGGTTTCGTCGTGTCGCTATGTGCGTTAGCCACAATACGAACACTTGGGAGTAGGTTTGGAGTTGGTGTGTCGGTAAAACATAGTTTGTACGTGTTTTCGGTCATTTGCTAATATACACTTGTGTTATCGTTTTGTTGTTTTAGGTTCGCAGGCGGGGACTTCAGACGCTGCGACGAAGGGGGAAACAGGTGGTTGGCTTTGCTTAGCCAGGATGGTTGGTGAGTAGATTTAACATCTACAGGGGAATCGCCCGCATGGCGTTATGCGTCTGGGCTAGAGATGTTATGTTTTATCGCATATTTTATTGCATATATAGAGTTGCGCCTACTTACTACTGCTTAGTTATTGTTGTGCTTGGACTAGTATCCTTAAGACACTGCACTATTATTGAGGGCTTATGTTGCACGAGCACTGATTATATGGCACACGCACCGTCAATAATTGCCATGACACGCACAACACCCTTATAGATATGATATTGTTGCTTAGGAACGTTGGGACATGGTCCTTATTTTTATTGTGCATATGACATATAGAATACCTGTATACTTACATGCTAGTTACCCTTATACCTATATGGTATTGTACCATTGTGATAGGTATATACACATATGAGACATAGCTACATGTACATCTGGCATACATACATACATACATATACATGGAAGGTATTATGGATAAGTATAGATACATACCTTACTACAGCTACTTTGACATCATACATACTTACATATGGACACACATATCTTGCTATACCGACATGGTTGCGCATACCTTGTTATAGCTACATGTTCACCTGTCTATGTTGCTGCATCTGATTTCGGGGAAAATCAGGAACCATGTGATATATTTAATAACTTGTTGCAGTAAAAATAGCGGTTTTTCCTTTATATGCTCATATTACTGTTTCATGTTGCATATATTACATTCATGGATTTCATATGATGTCTCTGATATTTTTAATCCTAAGTATATAACAGTGGAATGGGACGCTGATATATATGCCTATACACATATTTTAGTGGAATGGGACGCTAATATGTGTTTATTGATTCATGCATTTGTACTTATTCTTTATTTGATATTTCTATGCATCCACTCTGAGATTTGTATAATACCGATACGGGGATCGAGAGTGTCCGTGTTTGGCACTTAAGATTCGAGGACGTATAATACCGATACGGGGATCGAGAGTGTCGGTGTTTGGCACTTAAGATTCGAGGACGTATAATACCGATACGGGGATCGAGAGTGTCGGTGTTTGGCACATAAGATTAGAGGGCGTATAAACATGTATTTATGTGTCGATGCTAGACACTTGTTTTCATGATGTTTTTGGATGCCGATATTGTACACACAGGATATGTGGGATATACCGATATTGTACATACAGGATATGTGGGATATACCGATATTGTACACACAGGATATGTGGGATATACTGATATTGTACACTCAGGATATGTGAGAATTACTTGATGTTATACATTAATGATACATAAGACTTACATGATATGATGGCCAATTTGGGGGCTGATTTGTGGAAATTGGGAATTTGATTGTTTTGTTGGATTTTGGTCCTACCACGAGATTAGGATTTCCGTGGGAATGACAAGTTTTATTCCATACTCCACATTTATTGTTTATGCAATACTTCATGTATTAGTTGTATCTGATAGAGTACTTTCCATGACTGTTGCATTTACATACTATTATATGCATTGTTTCATGTATTAGTTGTACCTGATAGAGTACCTTACATGATTATCGCATACAGATTGTCATATTATTGCTTCATGTATTAGTAGTACCCGATAGTGTACCTTTCATGACTAATGCATTACATGCGACTATTTACTGCTGATAGTTTTCTTATGTTAGATTCGCGCTGTACGTGCATACTTGCGATTACCTGCATATGTTATTTACTATTCACGAGTTGGCAACTCACCCCCGTTGTGCCACAGTGTGTTGCAGGTGTTCTTCAGGATAGTCAGAGGCAGGGCTATTTCCATCCATCGTATTATCTTTTGCTGCGGATACCGCTTCGCCTGACAGTGTGCAGTTTTGCTTAGGTTGGTTTTGCGGTTATCCGATGTTGCTTGTTGTATATTCGTTGTATCCTGTACTCTCCATCTACCATTATCTTGTGTGACTTAGAGACTTGTTGAGAGAACGATATTGTATATTATTTTGTGACTTGGAGGTTTTATGCAGTTTTATGTATATCGTCTCTTTCTTCGCTACGGCGTCGTATATCTGTTGTGGTGGTTGTTTTCCGCCGTTGGGCATGAATTTTTCTCCCGTTTGTGATGCTTTTACTTATATTATGTTGTACCCATATTTTGGGGGGCTTGTTTTACAAAGGAGGTGCTGCCAAAATTTTAAAGAATAAAAGTTGGACTTTAAAGAATTTGGTTTGAGATTTCAAAAGTTTTAGCAATGTTCTTATTTCTTACTAGTTTTGATGGTTTAGATTGCTGGGTTTTTCAGCTTACTTAAATTTGTTAGTGTATATGCCCTAGAGGCCATTACTGTATCATACTAGTTTGTATATTACTTAATGGAAGCTTGGGATATTCACCTTGTATTGACAATCTTGCTCAAAATGGTAGTATGCAACTTGCTTTGTTTCTACATTAATATGTGCATGTGTTTCTTTTAGCATATTGCTTAAACATATTAGTAGAGCCCTTAGGATCTTTGATTGATTACCAGTGTTGTGATGGCAATCACCCTCGTAGGGGCTGGGTAATCCACAAGCACATCCTTATACAGGTCCCTAGTCATAGGACTATCGAGACAGGGCATCGATACTCCGGAGTAGACTAGCGTATGCGCTTCTCATCCCAGCATGGGAGACGGTCTGTCCCACAGCCGTCAGTACGTCGTACTTGAGATAGTATGCGGGCGCTCGTTAGGTTACGGGTATACTGGACAGGACTCATCGGGAACTGATTGGTTGGTACTATACCTATCGTCAATTATCAGTTCCCAGGTGACATGAGTACAGCTTAGTCTGCTGACTTGACACTGTCACTTCGCCTTGAGTGTGTTCCCACTGTACTTTGATTACTACCCTACCACGGCTCAAAGAAGTCGTGCAAACAGGTAGTAGTTGGGTGCAGTCCCGAAGCACTTGGAGGCAGTGACGGTTAGACAGGATTCGTCTCTCTCGTTATTGGGAGTTGACATCGTGCTGTTTCTAGGAGAGCCATTAAACGAGTAGTCCCTGGCCAGGGCAAGCGAGATATACTGGTAGGCTTCCAGTGTTATCTCAGGGTGTTTTAGGCTTCACTCCAGCATGACTTGTACCGCTATTAGGGGACTGACGTTTACCGCCCCCTAGGACCGCCATGCGATGTATCAGACGAACAGACCGGACTGTACAGAGACTGTCACATTCAGGCTCAGTAGGAGTTCAGATGGGTTTCACCTCGTCAGTCTTCTTGTCGGCATCTACCTGGGGACCGTTACGCATAGCTAGTGCCGCTTGCGGTCTGTGGTTAAACCCACTGCCTGCATAGTGTCGAGTCTTTAGAGTCCTACACAGAAAGCTATTCGCCTTTAGGCAAAAGAGTAGAGGTCGCATGGTTTTGCGGCAGATCGCATGGTTTTGCGATAGGGTCCGGTCACATCCGTGCACTTGGCACGTACAGTGTCCGGACAGTTAACACTAGCGGGCATTGGTTTAAGCCAGATCCTAGTGTACGTTTTGGGATTGATTTTATCTCGTATGTATTCGTGTTCCTCGGAACGCGGATGCGGGTGTGTATGCACAGTTGACGGAGAGACAGAGGCAGAGGATTCTCATTAGGGTTGTTGACTGCTGACTGTTGACCATTGACTTTTTGCTAAACCCTAATGAGAATATGATATATGATTAACGATAATATTAATTAAGTATTATGGTGACATGGTTGTTGAGGGGTTGACTTTGTTGACTTGTTGACTTTGTTGACCGGTTGACTAGGTTGGCTAGTTGACCATCATGATGACAATGGCTATCATTTCATGGCAAAGACTTTTTGCTTGCTTGTTTCTCTTGTGAAAAATGAGTGCATGAAATGATATGGCTATTGTAGCTTAAACCATCACATAATGCTTGATTGCTATGATTTGTTATGATGGCTTTGGATTATGAGAGCCAAGAGAGAAAAAGTCTTTCTCATTCTATCATTTTCATTCTCTCTCTTGTGTTTGAGCTCTCATCCTCTTCCTCTTGCTCTCCCTCTCTCTAGTCTATGGTTCATTTGTCTCATGAGTTGAGAAGCAAGAACCATAGAGAAAAATCCCAACACACTCTCCTCTACTCACTCTAGTTCACAAGGTTTAGCAAACCGAGTGAACTAGTTTCTTCAAAGTTCGAAGAAGAAGCCAAAGGTAGAAGCTTTCAGGTGGATCGATCTTCGGCGCAAGGAGATGACGGGGTGAAGCCGATCCGTACACCATCGAGGTTTGAAGACGAAGGAGTTCAAGAAAGAAAGGTATAACCCCCTAACCGAGTAGTTAAGAACTCCTAGTTAGGTTGTTAGTTAGATGTTTAACAAAGATCCGGTTTTGAGTCCATGTTACCGCCTCTAGAAAATTGTTTTTCACCAAATTCCGCATGCCCGAAAGTACCGGGAGAGGTAGCATAGACTTACAGAATTGCGTTATGCCTGTAGACGTTGCGTAGTTTAAGGGCCATCACGTGCCATTTTCGGGTCGTGACAAAGTTGGTATCAGAGCGCTAGGTTTTACCTTTCGGAGTGTAGGATGACCTTGGTATGATGGAGTAGGTAGCTTAAAGCAGAGTAACGTAGTGTGTGTATGTCCGCGGCATACTCATGATCATGGTACTCCGCCTAAAGTGACCTAAGTACAAATTGCTTGAAAATTCCTTCCTTGATGATACATATCCTTGTGATTCGATTTCCGTGTTCATATTGAATCCTTTTTCATTTATAGCCTTTGCCGCCGATGACTATGAGGACTCAGAGTGATGCAACGGGTGCCGAGGTCAGAGTTGACTCGTGTGGGAAGAGGACTGACTAGGATGGCATGCTTGTTGCATCGGACCATATGGATCCGCTTTCGATAGATCATATTGATAGGCTTGTGGCAGAGATAATGGATTTGGGCCAGACAACGAGTTCTTTGGTTGAGGCCATTCGAGCGCAGCGACTGGAGGTTGTCACCCCTGTTACCCGTTGTTACTTGCAGTCAGTAGCCAACCTTGTGGTACTTATACAGCACCAGTGGACGCAGCCCGTTTTGACGAGGAGCATTTTTCCGAGACTTTGGGAGTTCCGGAACAGTGAAGGGCTCGTACAGGTGTACCGGCCCAGAGACTGAGGCTTAGTCATCGAGACAGTTTTCGTGACCGTCGCGGGAGTAGCAGAGGCTTGGGACGAGGCCAGTCGTTCAGCTCTCATCCCAAGGATGGTCAGCAGTGTTCTTCCGGATATTATCGTGCGAGAGTTTTCCGACGTTGTTCCGGATGAGCCGGCGGAGCTTAGGAAGCTTAAGGATCAACTGCAGAGTTGTTTGTTGGGGGATTTGTGCGTCCGAGTATTTCGCTTTGGGGAGCTCATTTTCTGTTCGTCAGGGAGAAGACGGCAGTTTGAGGTTGTGTGTTGATTGATCGTCAGTTGAACCGAATTACGGTGCGGATGAGTATCCTTTACCTTGCATTGACGATTTGTTCAACTTGCTCCAGAGTGCGAGACTTTTTGCTAAGTTTGTATTGGATCAGGTCGTCATTGTTGCGGGTTCGGAGTGATGGCATTCCGAAGACTGCTTTTGTGCGTGCTACTGGATTTATATGTTTTGGTTGTGTCGTTGGACTCGCCAGTGCCTTAGCAGCAATCATGGATATGTTGGAGATAGTGCCCTCAGAGTCAATTATTAGGTCATAGGTACGTGATTGCAATGATTGATGGAGGACCTATCCCGGTAGGACAGTCTTACTCGAGATGATAGTATGCTATCTGGTTTACCTTTATCATCGTGTACTGTTTTAAGTGACCTGACACGTCGCTATTACACGTTGATAGAGCCCCTAGGATTCTTGCTTGACCACCAGCAGTATGAGGGCGATCATATAAGTGGGAGCTGGGGGTCTATAAGCATATCCTTAAAAGGTCCCTAGTCGTGAGAGTTTCGAGACAGGGCATCGATTCTCCAGAGTAGACTAGTGTATACAGTCGAGACCCCAACGAGGGGCGGTGGCCGGTCTCACAAGCCACTGGTGTCAGTTGGATCACCTAAGATGTATACAGGTGCTCATTGGGTTATGAGTACACCGGACAGGACTCGCCGGGAACATGCTAGTTGGTCATATACCAGACGTCAGATGGCAGTTCCCTGGTGACATGTGTGCAGGTTAGTTCTGTAAGTGCACGGCGGCGCCCCGGCCGTCAATCCGACGCCGGAATGCGGAAGCGGTGAATAACTAAAATTTTGCGGACTTTGCAAACCGGCACCACCGCGCACTAAACTCTGGATCGAACCATTAACTAGTCTAAGCTAACTACAAGAAAGGGAATAGAGATATACCGACGATCCAAGTCCTCCGGTCTTCTCGTCATGGTCCCGATCTCCTGCGGAAAAGTCCCGTCTCCTCCTCGTCGCCGGAAGTGCACCACATCGCCTACTTTGTTTACGGGCTCCCACCTCAATGCCGAGGCAACTCGGGCACGAAGCCGGCTACTCGACGTGCCCAAGATTCGTTGTAGAATTCGTAGAGAAGGAGTCTCATTTTTGGGGTTTGGAGTTGTGCCATTTTGTGGAAGAAAAGAGAGGAACTTTTGGAAATGAACTAGAGGGCTTTTCTAGTGAGCAAGAGAAACAAAATGCCACACATAAAATGAATCCATCCTCTCCATTTGGAATGGCCGGCCCCCCCCTTACCAAGTGAGATTGGAGAGAGAAAAGACAAGGGGGTGGGTGGAACAATAATGCAAGGTGGAGTGTCATGGAAAAAAGCAAGTGATGATGAGAGGCAATGATCACTCCCAAAACCAATACACTACCAACTAATCATCAACAACCATGATGCTAACAAAGTCAAGCCATCATGAAGTATGAAGTCAAGCAAGTCAAAGGAGGGTGCTATCATGATAAAACAAAATGCAAAGACCCCCTTCCACAAATGCCTATTTGCAACAATGCAAATAAGCCCTCCTCCACCAATCTTCGGCCAATGAACGGAACAATGGAAATCGGCCGAAACGGAAAGCAAACTGGCAACTCCAGAAAACTGGTCCCGTAATAAATTACAGGAAAACCCCGATACTGTGCATACACACCCGCATTTGTATTCCGACCGAAATACAAATGCAATGAGACAAAATCTACACTGTACTATACTAGAATCCGGCTTATACCAAAACCGGATAGTAATATCTGTTCGATCCTGATCCGTGCAATACCGCACGTATCTGATCGAACCCTGCCATATAACCATACGGCCTATAGTACAAACTGTCCGATCCTGATCCGTGCAATACCGCACGTATCTGATCGGACCTTGCCATATCTCCATACGGCCTCTACAACCTTTCGCCCGAAAGCTGAGTAACTGAAATGTGGGGGACTCTAAAGACTCGTCAACACCTTGGTTGTGGATTTAACCACTAGCACGTCAGAGGTATAAGCCAATACGTAACGGGCTACCAGGTACTGACCAAAAGGGATGTCTGTGAGCGAACTCAGCCTGACAACCCTACTGAGCCTGTCAGTGACAATATCCGTGCAGTCCGGTCCGTTCGTCTATGAGTATCGCATGGCGGGCCTAGGGGGTTGGTAAAAGTCAGACCCCCAAAAGCGGTACAAGTCGTGTCGGAGTGTAGCCCAGAACACCCTGAGATACTACTGGAATACCTACCAGTAAATCTCCTTGCCTTGGCCAAGGACTTTGTGTAATGGCTCTCCTAGACACAGCACGACCTCACCCCCAATACCGGGAGAGACGAACCCCTGAAGATACGCTCACTGCCTCCATGTGGCTCGGGACTGTACCCAACTAAAACCTGTTTGCACGACTCCTTTGAGCCGTGGTAGGGTAGTAATCAAAGTACAGTGGGAACTCACACGAGACAAATGACGATCCCCAGGTCGATGAACTAACCTGCACACATGTCACCAAGGAACTGCCATCTGACGTCTGGTATATGACCAACTAGCATGTTCCCGGCGAGTCCTGTCCGGTGTACTCATAACCCAATGAGCACCTGTATACATCTTAGGTGATCCAACTGACACCAGTGGCTTGTGAGACCGGCCACCGCCCCTCGTCGGGGTCTCGACTGTATACACTAGTCTACTAATGGAGTATCGATGCCCAGTCTCGAAACTCCCACGACTAGGGACCTTTTAAGGATAAGCTTATAGACCCCCAGCTCCCACTTATATGATCGCCCTCATACTGCTGGTGGTCAAGCAAGAATCCTAGGGGCTCTATCAACGTGTAATAGCGACGTGTCATGTCACCTAAAGCAGTACACGATGATAAAGGTAAACCAGATAGCATACTATCATCTCGAGTAAGACTGTCCTACCGGGATAGGTCCTCCCTCAATCATTACAATCACGTACCTGTGACCTAATAATTGACTCTGAGGGCACTATCTCCAACAAGTTCATCGACCTGGGGATCGTCATTTGTCTCGTGTGAGTTCCCACTGTACTTTGATTACTACCCTACCACGGCTCAAAGGAGTCGTGCAAACAGGTTTTAGTTGGGTACAGTCCCGAGCCACATGGAGGCAGTGAGCGCATCTTCAGGGGTTCGTCTCTCCCGGTATTGGGGGTGAGGTCGTGCTGTGTCTAGGAGAGCCATTACACGAAGCCCTCGGCCGAGGCAAGGAGATTTACTGGTAGGTATTCCAGTAGTATCTCAGGGTGTTCTGGGCTACACTCCGACACGACTTGTACCGCTTTTGGGGGTCTGACTTTTACCAACCCCCTAGGCCCGCCATGCGATGCTCATAGACGAACGGACCGGACTGTACGGATATTGTCACTGACAGGCTCAGTAGGGAGTCAGGCTGAGTTCGCTCACAGACGTCCCTTTTGGTCAATACCTGGTAGCCCGTTATGTATTGGCTTATACCTCTAACGTGCTAGTGGTTAAATCCACAACCAAGGTGTTGACGAGTCTTTCGAGTCCCCCACATTCAGTTACTCAGCTTTCGGGCGAAATGCTGTAGAGGCTGTATGGAGATGTGGCAGGGTTCGATCAGATACATGCGGTATTGCACGGATTGTGATCGGACGGTTTTTACTACCCGGCTTTGGCTTAAGCCGGATCTTAGTATTTGATAGTGTAGTTTTGTCTCTTTACATTTGTATTTCGGTCGAAATACAAATGCGGGTGTGTATGCACAGTATCGGGGTTTTTCCTGTAATTTATTATGGGACCAGTTTTCTGGAGTTGCCAGTTTGCATTCCGTTCCGGCCGGTTTTCTCTTTTTCCTTCCCGGTCGGACTTTTCGTTGGAGGGTGTTAATTGCAAGTTTGCAATTAACATTTTGTTGAGGGGGTTTCTTGCAAAAGTTTTGATATGATTACATCTTTGCTCCATGATGCATTAATTTTGACATGAGAGGGTAGGGGCCGGCCACTGTTGAAATCATGGTGATGAGGGATTATTTTAATGTTAATTAATATTGTGGCTACATTGTGAAATGAGTGTGCTGGAGTGTTTTTCCTTGATGATGAATTTCGTGGGCCCCCCCATCTTTGTGTGTGTGTGTGCAGTGAAGACATTCTCTTTTCTTTGGTATTAATTCCTACACATTCTTTCAAGTGAGTACACACATGATTATTTTCCAGTGAGCAAAATCTTGCTCTAGCCGAGCCCATTTTTGAGGGGATGCTCATTCCTTTTGAGAGCTTGCTCAATTCTTCATCAAGCTTTCATCCATGATTATTCTTGCACAAATCCCTCCAAATTGGCAACCTCCTAAACCCCAAAGAGACAGCTATTCTACTCTATTCTACAGCAAATCTTGGACGCGTCGGCTAGCCTACTTCGCGCCCGAGTTGCCTCGGTATTGAGGCGGGAGCCCGTAAAAGATGCAGGCGACGTGGTGCCCTTCCGGTGAAGAGGCGACGACCGGAGATCCCGCGAGGAGATCGGAGTGGAGATGAAGACCGGAGGACTCGGATCAGTCGGTATATCTCTATTCCCATTCTTGTAGATAGCTAGGACTAATTAATGGTTCGATCCGGATATTAGTGCGCGGCGGTTTGCCAGTTCAAGTAAAATTTAAAGTTTATCACCGCTTCCGCATTTGGCCGTCGGATTGACGGCCGGGGCGCCGCCGTGCACTTACAGTGGTATCAAAGCCTCGCCATTAACTTAGTCTAGCTTTGTGTAATGTGTTTTTCTGTTTCGATCGATCGAATGTTCCAAAACTGTATTTTAGTTCGCATCAGTTTCTGTTGAAATTTTTTGGTGTCCATAAATTTTTCAGGTTGTAAAATAGTGATGTACTGGAATATCTAAGGGTGCTGTAAAAATTCGGTACAGTGATTCGTCTACGGGAGCGCGGAACCGCGGCCAAACCCCCCTTTGGGCCGCGGTTCCGCCACACAATGATGAGTTGACTGCACCAAATTTCTACAGTATCTTTCTGGGCTGAAAATATGGGTTTTGGAATATTAATATTGGGCCCAGAATTTCCTGATCTGCTACAGTAATGCTTTGGGGCCCACTTGTTAAAATTTGATCGATCGGATATTTTAAACACATTATTTCACAGTATTTACATTATATCTGCGACCGTGAATGTCACTTGATCGGTAAATCCGGTTTAACTGCTATAGCCCGGTTAGACGGATTTGCGAACGTGACTTTCACGTTGATGTTCTGTATTTGCTGTGTTGTTGCGGATCGGTCGTGGGGATAGCCTGGATGCAATGCTAGTACTGTGTTGTTGTATTATGTACATTTGATATTGCGGGGCGAGCGTCCGACATGTGGACTGCCGACACTGCTTGTTTGTATTATTATTTTGGGACACGGCCAGGTTGCGGTCGTTGTACCCGTTGTATGTATATTTTACTTTCTGTACTAGGATTGCCCCGCGGAGGGGTGCACGGATAGCCGGGTTCTGGAGGGCAACAAGCCCGCATCTCATAGCATTGAGACGGAGGGGGCTTCACTCTAGAATTGGCGGGCTATTCGCCGCACTCGTAGGGGGTACAGGTTGACCCAGGAGGGGTGCCCAAGTTACCGGATTCCGTGAAGTGCCGGGTGGTCCATTCACGTCGCTGAAGGGGGCTGCCTCGCTTCAGGTTTTGGCGGGTGACTTGCCGCGCCCGTAGGGGTCTAGGATTTCATTGCACAGGCTATCCACACGACCAGGGGAACGTCGGGTTTCAGCGGCTTTGTGAATCCCGGGGATCCCAGATATCTGTATTGTTTCTGTGATGCTGTTCATTCTCTGTGATGTTGCATTTTATTCACGCCTTGAGCGAAATATAATATATTAGTAGATGTTGTATATGTTTTACATCCGCGCTAGTCCAGTCCCCGCTCTGTCGTTAGTTAGCTAGCCTAACGGGTAATGACGGGACCCAGTGGCGAATGCGGATAGCATATACGTACATCAGTATATTTTCGTTCTTTGTGGTGTGATCAATTGATGGGACTGCATTGATTCGGATCAATGCAAGTTAAAAACAAACCTAATCTGATGTTGTTGGAACACTTTTCAAAAGCTGTTATTGCAAGGACGTTCACTTTTGTTGTGCATCGTGATATTCAGTTGGAATATCCTGCTCCTCAGTCGACGAGGCAAGGGCCGAGATCCCTTCACCGGGAGTGACCCCTTGGACAGAAAGTTTGCGTCAGGGCATTAACTTCACTATAGCCGATTACTTTTGCTTTGCACCGTGGTATTCAGTTGGAATATCCTGCACCCCATTCTACGGGGAAAGAGCCGAGATCCCTTCACCGGGAGTGACCTCTTTAGCAACGGTTTTCGTCACTATATTTTCAAAAAGCTATCCGTTCCTTCAACGATATTAAGTTCATTACGTTAAAGGTTTTCGCCAGAAACCATTCGTAGCCCTCCATCATTTCAGTTAAATATTCGGTAGTATTCAAGCTATGTATTTTGACCTCACGCCAAGGCATAGTGTTTGGTAGCTGCCGGGTATTTATCTGTTGCATAGATAGATGCGTTGGTTTGGGACAGTCGTACTACTATTTTGGCCTACGTCAAGGGTATGTACGGGTGAATTCAAATTAACCTGGATAATGATGGGTAGAACTTGACATGTGACTTATGATATTTTGACCCCACGCCAAGGTCATAAGAGCATGGGGCAGAAATCACATCGGGAGTTTCAAAAGAACTGAAACTTGCCAGATATGCGCATACCTTCTGGAGTGTGATACCGTGAGCGGATTCCGTCACGTTGTCATGCGATGAGAGTTGGATCCCGATTCCCACTGATGAGTTAGTTTACTCCTCGGGTGTTCCCGACTAATTCTTCTTTTAGGTTTGGAGGAGAATTTGAGATACAGTGGGAGGATTCCAGATTAGATAAATTGGTAACCATTATAATCTAGGTTAGAGTGCACGCTGAGTGTTTCTTTTCTCTCTCTCTTTGGCAGCGACCATTGACCCGACCCTAAGACTATGACTCAGTAGCCAAGTTGACCGAACCTTCTCAACACTGGCTTTTGGATTGTCAGAGTTGCAAACCTCATTGCTACACCTACTTTTACCCTTTTCTCCAGGACACCCCGTATTACTACGAACGTCCACTTCCATTGGACAAAACCATCGTATGGTTAGATACGAACTCGAAGGAATTTATTCGAGGATGGTTTCAGGTTCTGGAGAAAACGGATAGGATTATTCAGTTGTCTTTTCCTTTTACCTTCTCTCAGGTTGCGAGTACTCCTTGGTTTAGGAGATAGTACACCTATTACGCAAATTGGATAGTCTTCTTCCAAACCTTAGGCTGGTGCCGACCGGTAGGGAATGAAGAAAACCAATTAGCCTAACGATGGTGTACAGAAGGTATTAAGTTCAGACAAAGCAAGGGATTAGTAAGAGGGCAAAGTAAATTGCAACTGATATTCACGACCAAACCAGGTATTTCGTTACCACTCCCATGTCACCTTCGTATTTCTCCAGGACACTCCGTATCACTACGAAGATCCACAGTTTATTGGATACTCCATCGTATGGTTATATACGAACTCGAAGGGAACTTGTTCCAGTTCGGGGATGGATTCTGGTTCAGGAGAAATAGGAATAAGGTTTATTCAGGTGTCTTTTATCTTCACCTCCTCTCGCATTGCGAGTGTTCCTAGGATTGGGACAGTACACCCATTATGCTTATTGGATAGTCTTCTTCCAAACCATAGGCTGGTGCCGAACGGTAGGGAAGGAAGAAAACCATTTGGCCTAAAGGGGTGTGCAGAAGGTAAAGACTAAAGACATATGAAGGGATTTGGAGAGGTGGCAAAGAACTATACGGTTACAGTCGTGAATCTGGAAGAGGCATTACTAGGAATACCAGGATACCCCATCGAAACATTTCGATGTTTCAGTCTCACTGTGTACTGTTAAAGGAAAACTGATTTCCCGATTAGACACTTGCTCCAGGGTATGTATTTACCAGTTATGATTCTCTCATCTGTATGGTTTTACAGATGATGAGTGGGAGTAGGTTATTGGGAATTGGGTGATCATCCTCATTATATCGGGATTCGTTGTAATCGGTGATATTTGAGGAAATCACCTGGGCTGTTTGCCGGTTGGCAAATATTTGGTTTTGAATATCCGCTTTTATGCACCAATTTCAAATTGATATATCTGTACGTCTATTTTCATAGAGTGAGATATACCTTTCTGAAATTATGTCTACGACATTTACCTATATCAGTGGATGGTTAGGTAAGGAGCATTAAACAGCGGTGTAATTCTTCTTAACCATAAGTACAGTTTTCAACCTACGACACACAGTGAATGAGTTATCAGACTCAAGGGACTTATACAGAGTATTGTATGTTGTCCAGGGTCCATCAGGACAGAGGGGTTGGTCCTCGTACTATATTCGGTTTACTTATAACTTCTCTAGTTTTTAGACAAGTGTTTCGTAGAAACACAGGGTCCGAATTTGGAGAAGTTATAGGTATTTGAATAGAGTAGAGAACCAGGTGTAGCAAGTATCGGGATTCTTCAAAGTGATCGAAGATGTAGATACTTGTATATGGTATTCAGTTGATAGTAGTGATTAAGAGAAATTGCTTCTCTTTCAGGTTACTCATAATTGGAAGCTTTCCTAAGTTGAGTAACACTGATCGGCCTCCTTCCATTTAGTTGACATGCACTGGAACTGCTGCATGATTTGAATCTGGTTCAATTAAATCAGTGCCTCTGGTCCTATATTGGATATAGAACAGTTCATATCTTAACGATGGTTAAGGTACGGGGAGTTGTCCGGTTTATGCTTAAAACCAGACACTGGACAACTCAAGGCACGTTTCTGTAATGGCTATTTGTGGATTGACCCAGGCTATGACGCGGGCTGACTTTCTACCATCTGGATGAACAATAGCAATATTGTTCTAGACTCGCCACAGTTTTAATAAAAATGGATTTTTTCAGAAAACAGTAGTGGGAGTATGGTAGAACTGGAAGTGATTCCAGAACCACAAACGATTGCTGAAGATTTGATAAGGAACCTAAAGATTCAATCTGGATTGACATTCCATTGGCCACTCCGCAGATAAGGTGGGTAACTTCAGCCACCCGAGAGGTACTACGGTAGCCTCAAGGACGGTGACAGGGAAGTTCTTGTTTACCCACAATTACCATTGCTGTTGTTCCAGGCCGCGAGACCCGGTGGGAGGATGAGTATAGCGTCGTTCTAAACTAGTTTTAGAAGTGTACGTCTATATGACTCTGCCAGAGGGTTGTCGTAGTCAGTGGGAGCAGCAGAAGCATTGGTGGACAGGTAGCTTATGTCTATTTATAGACTAAAGCAGATGTAGCGGAGATAGATCATCTATTTCTGACGTGACAGTCATAGGTTTGACTTCATCAGAATAGGGGATGGATCTGTTGAGAAGGTAGTAGGGTGTGATATCCTGGTATTTGGATGACATACACAAAGTAGGAAAGGAAACTCCTATACTACGATCGGTTATACTTTGGTCGTCACACAGTGGTTTCTCCACATGGGACTTGGACATTATATCAGACATTCTGGTTACTAGATCTATGGCTTTAGATCTAGATTTGGGTAGTCTCCCAATCTGGGTACTTAGACAGCATTCTAAGGGTATTTAGAATGGACGACTCTATGCACGGTAGTGTACCTGCAGAAGATGGAGTCACCCTCTCTAAAGGTGTCTTATAGACTAAAGGGGAGAGGGATGTGCATGATTGACAGATCACTTGCTTAGGCAATTGAGTCAATCATGAGATGTCAAGTACCACACCAGATTTTGTCCTTGCACTAGATGCAATAAGTTGACATTGATCCAATCCTGGAGAAACAGTCGAAAGCAGTTTTAGAACATAAGTTGATGTTCTAGGGATATGATAACGACAGCCTCCTTCGGGAGACAGTTATCATTCCAGGCTTCCAAGGTGACATGGACGACAGGGAGGTTGTCAGAGTTATAGTTTTCCTTCTAGGGGCAGTATTTTGGACAGGTGGTCCAAGGCAATACTGAGGGAGGCATGGCGCTGGATACTGATTGAGTTCAGTTGACGATACAGTCTAAGAAGTTTGGATTTGGAGTTCATTTATGAGCTATGTCCCATCAGACATCCAGACGCATTCTAAGACAGGTATTGCTCTTTTCGGGAGATGGGTTTCTCCGCGAACTTGAGATATAGAGAGACATAGAAAGAAACAACAAAGCGGATCCACTCACTAAGGATATTCCTCGAACGCAATAGTTTCGCAAACGAGCTTTATGAGACTGACTAGTAGAGGAGTTGGGTGTTCGGTATCACACGGGCTGTGAGTATGCGACATCGCAATAATTAGCCTTGAGTGCAAGTGGGAGATTGTTGGAGATAGTGCCCTCAGAGTCAATTATTAGGTCACAGGTACGTGATTGCAATGATTGATGGAAGACCTATCCCAGTAGGACAGTCTTACTCGAGATGATAGTATGCTATCTGGTATACCTTTATCATCGTGTACTGTTTTAAGTGACCTAACACGTCGCTATTACACGTTGATAGAGCCCCTAGGATTCTTGCTTGACCACCAGCAGTATGAGGGCGATCATATAAGTGGGAGCTGGGGGTCTATAAGCATATCCTTAAAAGGTCCCTAGTCGTGAGAGTTTCGAGACAGGGCATCGATTCTCCAGAGTAGACTAGTGTATACAGTCGAGACCCCGACGAGGGGCGGTGGCCGGTCTCACAAGCCACTGGTGTCAGTTGGATCACCTAAAATGTATACAGGTGCTCATTGGGTTATGAGTACACCGGACAGGACTCGCCGGGAACATGCTAGTTGGTCATATACCAGACGTCAGATGGCAGTTCCCTGGTGACATGTGTGCAGGTTAGTTCATCGACCTGGGGATCGTCTTTTGTCTCGTGTGAGTTCCCACTGTACTTTGATTACTACCCTACCATGGCTCAAAGGAGTCGTGCAAACAGGTTTTAGTTGGGTACAGTCCCGAGCCACATAGAGGCAGTGAGCGCATCTTCAGGGGTTCGTCTCTCCCGGTATTGGGGGTGAGGTCGTGCTGTGTCTAGGAGAGCCATTACACGAAGCCCTCGGCCGAGGCAAGGAGATTTACTGGTAGGTATTCCAGTAGTATCTCAGGGTGTTCTGGGCTACACTCCGACACGACTTGTACCGCTTTTGGGGGTCTGACTTTTACCAACCCCCTAGGCCCGCCATGCGATGCTCATAGACGAACGGACCGGACTGTACGGATATTGTCACTGACAGGCTCAGTAGGGAGTCAGGCTGAGTTCGCTCACAGACGTCCCTTTTGGTCAATACCTGGTAGCCCGTTATGTATTGGCTTATACCTCTAACGTGCTAGTGGTTAAATCCACAACCAAGGTGTTGACGAGTCTTTAGAGTCCCCCACATTCAGTTACTCAGCTTTCGGGCGAAATGCTGTAGAGGCCGTATGGAGATGTGGCAGGGTTCGATCAGATACGTGCGGTATTGCACGGATCGTGATCGGACGGTTTTTACTAGCCGGCTTTGGCTTAAGCCGGATCTTAGTATTTGATAGTGTAGTTTTGTCTCTTTACATTTGTATTTCGGTCGAAATACAAATGCGGGTGTGTATGCACAGTATCGGGGTTTTTCCTGTAATTTATTATGGGACCAGTTTTCTGGGGTTGCCAGTTTGCATTCCGTTCCGGCCGGTTTTCTCTTTTTCCTTCCCGGTCGGACTTTTCGTTGGAGGGTGTTAATTGCAAGTTTGCAATTAACATTTTGTTGAGGGGGTTTCTTGCAAAAGTTTTGATATGATTACATCTTTGCTCCATGATGCATTAATTTTGACATGAGAGGGTATGGGCCGGCCACTGTTGAAATCATGGTGATGAGGGATTATTTTAATGTTAATTAATATTGTGGCTACATTGTGAAATGAGTGTGCTGGAGTGTTTTTCCTTGATGATGAATTTCGTGGGCCCCCCCTCTTTGTGTGTGTGTGTGCAGTGAAGACGTTCTCTTTTCTTTGGTATTAATTCCTACACATTCTTTCAAGTGAGTACACACATGATTATTTTCCAGTGAGCAAAATCTTGCTCTGGCCGAGCCTATTTTTGAGGGGATGCTCATTCCTTTTGAGAGCTTGCTCAATTCTTCATCAAGCTTTCATCCATGATTATTCTTGCACAAATCCCTCCAAATTAGCAACCTCCTAAACCCCAAAGAGACAGCTATTCTACTCTATTCTACAGCAAATCTTGGACGCGTCGGCTAGCCTACTTCGCGCCCGAGTTGCCTCAGTATTGAGGCGGGAGCCAGTAAAAGATGCAGGCGACGTGGTGCCCTTCCGGTGAAGAGGCGACGACCGGAGATCCCGCGAGGAGATCGGAGTGGAGATGAAGACCGGAGGACTCGGATCAGTCGGTATATCTCTATTCCCATTCTTGTAGATAGCTAGGACTAATTAATGGTTCGATCCGGGTATTAGTGCGCGGCGGTTTGCCAGTTCAAGTAAAATTTAAAGTTTATCACCGCTTCCGCATTTGGCCGTCGGATTGACGGCCGGGGCGCCACCGTGCACTTACAGGATATGACGAACCAGATTTCTTCAAGCCGTTTCTCGACCAGTTTATTGTTGTGTCATTGATGAGATACTGGTCTATTCTAAGAGTCGTGAGGAACGTGAGCAGCACTTGAGGATTTATTTTGCAGATACTGGGAGAGCACCAGCAGTTTGCTAAATTCTCGGAGTGTTCCTTCAGGCTTGATTGTGTTGACTCTTAGGTCTAGTAGTTACAGGAGACGGTTTTCGTATGGACCCGAGGAGGATCGAGGACGTACAGCTTTGGCCCATACTTATATCCGGGACAGAGGTCCGCAAATTTTGGGCTTAGTAGTTTTTTACCGCCGTTTCGTGCAGGATTGCTTGTGTATCGCTGCACCGTTGACTGAACTGACAGGGAAGGAGGTTCTTTTTCTGTGGAAAGTGGCATGTGTGTGGAGTTTTCTGTAGTTGGATATTCGGTTGACAACTGCCTCAGTTCTTTCCTTGTTTTCTGGTTCGGGCGACTTTGTTGTTTAACTGTGATGTGTCGCGAGTGGGGATCGATTTTTGCGTTGATGTGGCATAATAGAGTTATCACTTTTACTTCCCTACAGTTGGAGAAAGTACGACCAGGATATCCCACTCATGATCTGGAGATGGCCGCGGTGGTCTAGCATTGGAGATTTGGAGACACTACTTGTTCGGAGAGTCGTGTCAGATTTTCACGGACCACCATAGCCTAATGTACATCTTCCTGCAACGGGTTTTGATTGTTGAGACAGCATCGTTAGATGGAGCTTGTGGAGGATTGTGTTTGTGAGATCCTCATTACCCGTGGCAAGGCGATTGTGGTACCTGATGCTTGAGTCGTAGGCCCGGGGATAGCTTGTTCCAGTTGTGCGCAGTTCAGAGACAGTCTTCTGCAGATTTACAGTTCTTGTGTGATTGTGGAGTACAGCTTGGTTCGCCTCTACTGAGGGGACAACTTGCTTATATTCGCACCCGACAACTTTTCCTTAATCGTTTTCGTGAGGCACAACCCACCGATGCTCGTTGTCTGTGATACTTGAGCATGTTCGGCAGGGTAAATTTTTGGAGTCCTTGATTTGTGACCAGGGTGTGCTACGTTTAGGGACGCGTTTGTGTGTACCTGATGTTGATAGGTCGAGACGCTAAATCCTAGAGCATGCACATCAGTCAGCTTTCTGAGTACATTCAAGTTCCACCAATTTGTAACGTGACTTGAGAGTTAGTTACTGGTGGGCAGGATGAAAAAGTGATGTTTCGGATTTCGTTCAAGGTGTCTGTCTGGTTGTGAGATAAGGTTGAGTAATTGAGACCGGCTGGAGAGTTGCAATCTTTAACCATTCCAGAGTGGGAATGGGAGCACATCTCCATGATTTTCGTTGTGGTGTCTACCGAGGTCTAGATAGGGTGTGACTACATTTGGGCGTTTGTTGTCCGGTTATGCTCAGTTTGCTCAGTTGTTCTTGTTAAGTTTGTGCGTTGCACAGAGTTCCTTCATGTGTTGTATCCAATGGAGGCACCCTGTTCGCTTGCCGTTTTAGGCAGGAGCTTCAGGAAGCCTTGTGTACTGGTTGAGTTTTAGCTCCGCTTATCCATCTGTGGGACGATGGTCTGTGAGCGGACTATACAGACACCGGAGGATATGCATGTGCGTACGTACTAAGTGTTTGTTGGCGGTTGGGATCGTCACTTGCCATTGTTAGAGTTCTCTTTCGATAGCTGTTATCAGGAGACACTCCAATTGGTTACCCATATGTTTTGTTGTTAGGTTGTGTCAATCGCCATTCTGTTTTTCTGACTCTGCGTGAGTAGGATTTTGGACCCCAGCTAGTCTAGAGAATTCGGAGATGATCCTGTTGGTTCAGGTCAGGATGAGGAGAGCCTAGTGCAGACAGATGTCTTATGTCGATCGTGGTGGTCGCAGACTCGAGTTCGCAGGGAGAGATCATGTATTCCTAAGGATTTTCCGATGAATGACGTGTTGAGTTTTGGGAAGCTTATCCCGGGATTGTAGGTCCTTTTAAGATCCTTTAAGCGAGTTAGTTCCGTTGCCTTTGTTTTGGCACTTCCACCCTGATTATTGAGTTTTCACCCCGTATTCCTTGTGTCGATACTTTGCAAATACCTTCATGACCTTTCTCATTTGATTTAGCATCAGACCATTTAGTTTGGACGCGATCTTTTCGTTCACTGGCAGCCATTTGTGTTAGTGGCTCGGCAGGTGGAGAAAATTCGGTCAAGGGTCTTGCCATCTGTGGAGGGTTTTTCTTTGGCGTAGCCATATAGTGAGGTGGTCACTTGGGAGGCTGTGAGCGAGATTTGGGAGCTTTGTACTCATCTCTTTGAAGGTACTTTTAGAGAAAATTTTAAATTCGGGGACGAATTTTTATAAAGGGGGAGATTGTAATGCCTTAGATTTCGGTTAGTGTTAGTTTAGACGGTAATGCGGGTTTACTGTAAAAAGTTTACCAATTCGGATTTCTCACATTTTATAACATTTAATTATTATTTAATATTATTTGTTATGGGCATGCACGCAAGTGTGCACGTAAATGTGAGGGTTGTTTGTGCTAATCTAGTATTAGTGGCCTTGACACTTAACCTTAATTCTAATCTTTTGCTTTAAATCCACCATTTGCTTTAATCCTTGATATTTGTTGAGTGAGAAGAGAGATATTTATCTTGGTTTTGTTTTGGTGTGAGGTGGAGTGGTGAGAATAGTGTGCATTATGTGTAATGGTGCACTCACTCTCCTACACTCACCTCTTTCTCTTTATATTTTCCTTCTTTCATTTCTCTATCTCTTTAGCATTATTTCTTCACCTCCTCATTCCTCAAACTGAACACTTAGCTTCTCTTCACCATTTCTACACAAATCCATCACTAAACATCACAAATCTCACAAAAATCACATCTTTATTCTAGTTTTGCCTCTTGGATGCCTAGAAGCTTGGATAGCTTGGATCTTTGGGTTCTTGAGGATAGGTAATGATCTCTATTTGTTCTTTATGTTGTGGTAGTGATGTGTAGCCTTTTAATTTCAGTTTAGATAGTGTAAAGTTATGTTTGGTGCGAAATATCATATTTTTAGTGTCGTATTTGATATTTGTGACCTGCTGTGACCCCGAGAAAATACTAGAAAACCAAACAATGAAGTTGTGTTGTACCTGAGAGCATAGGCCTTCACCTAGAGCACGAACCCACCTTCTCGGACCACGTCCTGCGACGCGAAGGAGGATTCCGGCGAGCTCGGTTTTGGGTGGGATTTAGGGTTTGGGTTTTTGTGGGTAGGTGTTTGCAGTGGTTTATGTGTGTTTGGTTCTATTTGATTGTTTAGTTTTCTCTGTATGAAAAATCTGGGATCACATAGGTGGTTTCTAGTGATAGGACTACGCGCGATACGTTATCCGACACGGTCCGTGCACTTTGTGCTAGTTTTGCTCTTGGGTTGGTTTCGTCGTGTCGCTACGCGAGTTAGCCACAATACGAACACTTAGGAGTAGGTTTGGAATTTGTAACATTTCAGAAAAATAAAATATTATTTTTGGGAATTTTTATAATTTAATAATAAAATATTGAATATTTTAATAGGGCGGTATTATTAAATACCGATAAATTGGGAAAAATTTGAAAAATTAGGAAAATTACTGAAAAGAGGGTGCTCTATGAGATTCATGAAAATTATGAGAATTTATGTGTTATTTGACGCTAATTTAGTGCTAATCGCGATTAAAAATCGCTAATCGGGTTTTAAGCGTGTTTGGTGCAAAACATGCACAAGTCTTTTTTTCACTTGTTACATTTTCCTACAAGGCTTTATCATCATTTTTCATTCTTCGCTTTGGGGTTACTATTACAAGGAGAAGGAAATAAAAGAAAAGAAAAGAAATGGAATATGATTAAAGAATAGAGGTATGGGTGAGAGAGAGAAAGGTGAGGGTTTACTTTGACTTGTCCATCCTCTCATCTCACCATTTTCATCACATTTCTCTCCTCTCCCTCACTCCTTGCTGCTGCTGCTTCCTCCTCCTCCTCCACCATCTTCAACCCTCTCAAACTCCATGAAAAACAGCTCAAAACTCAAACCCCATTTCAATAAAAACTTGCACAAGCTCACATTAAACACTTTGGACCAAGAAAGGAAGGGTTTTGTAGACTTGGGGCAACTCAAGAAAGTTCTTGAGTTTCCAAATGAGGTATTCTCTTAACCATTAGCATAGTTTTTCTATTTCTTTTACATCCATGTTTGATTAGAACCGAATTAGTGTCGTTTAGTGAAGGTTGGAAATTTCTAGTTAGGGTTTAGGGTTTGATTTGATTCCAAAGGTGTAATTGAAGATTAATATTGATCCTAAACCCCAATAGTGATTGATTGGAGACTTTAACCAGTGACTAGAACCCCAGAATACGGATTTATAAAACCCGATATCCGAAGAATTGTGGATTCTGTAGAGTTTAATGAAATCTGCTAACACTCGGGTTACCTGAAAATTATTTAGCAAGGACAGTGATACATGCAGGCACCTAGGAAGCACCACCAAAGACCCTAGCCCCTGGATCCACTCCCTGGCTACAGATTTAATCATTCTGGCAGCAATTTGCGGCCAGAGCAGTTTGGAAATGCTTCGTTTTTGTTTCAGGGCCTTATCTCCAGTAAATTTGACCCTTGGCATGTGCAAAATTGGCTGATTTGACTTAGGGTAGAATCTGGGATCTTTTTCTTGTATTGGCACATTGTTTTATGATTTGTTTTAACATGGATTTTGGTATTTGATAATTCGTTTCTGTCGGGTGGCGTTTGGACGTCAACGACAAGGGTTATTGGTCGTGTTTGCATGCGAGGCTATATGTTTTTACCTATGAGCATAGCGTGTGCCGTTTCTGTTTTCCGATGTGATTTTAATACGCAATCATGATTGGATTATATGTGTAGGTACCCCACGTGATGTCGAGACGTTGAAGATGAAGATGGCGACATCGGCATCGGCACACAAGAAGCAATGTGAGTAGATTATATCTATGGGGGAAGTTGGGTGGATGGCGTATAGCACCCCCACAGTTCGTTATGATGTATACGAATACGTATACACACACATATATATTATATGTTGATTTGAGTTTATTGATGATAAAGATGGATTCTAGGTGTTCTTGGATTGGTTTAGTGTTAGTTGCGAAACACTAGAGTAGTGGTTGCACCCACACACGCACACACATGCTTGCTTACATTCTCTCTTTTACCTGTGCGTATATGGGGATATGTATATATATAAACATGGGTATGGGACTATGTATATATATATATATACGTATATATATACACGGATTATGAGGATAGTACTTGGGATTTGAGATGAGTCGATGAGATTGGGCTTGAGGCCGTGAGATCGGTGATGTGACAGGGTTCATATTTGAGATACGACATGATGTTTTAGCGGGTCCTTTGACATGGTGTTTTCATATACACGCATGCAGACATAGGTGGTATCAGTATTGTACTAGACGTAGATCAGTACCCCAGATCATGATATTTGATAAAGAGGATACCAGATGAATAGTGTGATAGATGAGACATTTGACCCGTACCCAGATTTGGGAGGCGTACGACGAATGTACCGTACGAGCTATATATTGATGATAGATCCGCACTCTTGACTTGAGGGTGCCATATTATAGATATTGGATCGTATATGATACTATTGAGGCGGGATCACTGACTGTTATATTATATATATATGTATGTATGTATGTATGTATGTATGTATGTATCGACTTAGATGTTAGGCGGTTTCCTTACCTTTTGATCAGTCTGTATAGTTTGGCCCTGTAGTGTACTTGTAAATGATAGATTAGATTCGACTCATACCTATTTCAAAAACTAACGAATCGTGTGTATTTTAAAGATGGGACAAGGGTTCTACGGATATTTCAAAGGATGTATCTTTTCTTAAAAACACCGTAGCCCTTATTTTCAAAACACCACAATTCGTGTTATTTCAAATGGCAAAACTGTATGACTCGTATTATATAAATGCAGATTAGTTATAATTGTGTTTATTATTTAGCTCCCTCATATTATTACTGTTCGCATCGCATTTGCATGTTTATATTGTATTTCCATATGCCATTATTGAGATTATGTTGTCAGGACACCAGCACCATTACCGATGATGCGTATGTTCCATATACACTTACTTGCCGGCTCACACACATCATTGTCGGTAATTACCATGTCACTTACACTTTAGAGAATATTGTTTCATTGACATAGCTTGTTAGCTGATAATTTCGACATGATATTAGTGATATTAGATGCATTCATTTATTCATTGGTTATGCAGTATTATGGAGATTTATGCCGGTATTCACCGTTTATTGGTATCATGATTTTTATGATTTCGGATTTACATGAGATTTCTGGATTTGGGGGAAAACACAAAAATTTAATAAAAGCTTAGTATCATCATTTTTAAAATGCAAATTTGCGGTTTTCTCATGATGTATGAGTCGTCCACCATGAGTTTTCATGATTGCTGTGAGATTTCGAGATCCGATTCGAGGAGTTGGATGAACCGTCTAGGGTACATGGTGGGCCCGGTATGGTACCCCGGGGCAAGAAGCTCGAGTTGTATTCGATGAGCCTGGCAGGGGAGCACTACCAACCGGTGACATTAATTGGACTCGTCTGTTATCCGGAGGATACCGGCCGTAGTCATAAGATGGATACAGGCTGATCCGTTCTGCTGGAGCCAACGGGCCGATCTCGCAGATGATACGGTTGCCTGAGATATTGATATTTAAGATCTGAGATTTGAGATATTAAGATTTGATATTGAGATACTGAGACTTATATTTTGTGTCGATGCTGATGTTAGTTATATGTATGCCCTAGAGGCTATTACTGTACAAAGGATGTATATTGTAGTTGATGCTGGGACATATATAGGGAGGACTTTCTTGCTCGACATGATAGTATGCTATCTGGTTGCTCTTTACCTTAACGTGTACACTGATTGTCTCTCTGTTACATGTTGGTAAAGCCCTTAGGATGTGTACTTGACTACCTGAACTATGATGCGGATCATACTATTGGGGACATGGTAGTCCCTAAGTGCATCCTTCAAGGTCCCTAGTCGTGGGTGTATCGAGACGGGGCATCAATATACCAGAGTAGACTAGCGTATACCTTCTCGACACATACAGATTGTTAGTTATATGTATGCCCTAGAGGCCATTACTATACATAGGATGTATATTGTAGTGGATGCTTGGACATATATAGGGAGGTCTTTCTTGCTCGACATGATAGTATGCTATCTGGTTGCTCTTTACCTTAACGTGTACACTGATTGTCTCTCTGTTACATGTTGGTAAAGCCCTTAGGATGTGTACTTGACTACCTGGACTATGATGCGGATCATACTAGTGGGGACAAGGTAGTCCATAAGTACATCCTTCAAGGTCCCTAGTCGTGGGTGTATCGAGACGGGGCATCGATATACCAGAGTAGATTAGCGTATACCTTCTCGACCCATACAGATGGGCGATGGATGATCCCATATCCATTGGTGTTTGACATCAGAGATGATATACGGATGCTCAGTGGAGACTGGGTACACTGTACGGAGTCGCCGAGAACTCCCAGATGGTATTATACCTTACGTCACATGGCAGTTCTCTGGTGACACTGGAACAGAGTAGTCTGTTGACCGGAGATCGTCATAGAGTCTTGTGTGATTCCCACTGTTCTTTGATTTCCACCTTACCACGTCCAAGAGGGCGTGCAAAATGGTGGTTTTTAGGTACAGTCCCGAATCACATGGAGGCAATGAGCGATAGGAGGGGATTCGTCTCTCCCGGTATAGGGAGTTGATGTTGCGCTGTGTTCGATTGGCTAATGTAGGGTTCCTAGGCACTCTCAAGAGGTCTCACAAGGCATCGACCATGCCAATTTCAAATTTTACGGGTGCCGAGAAACCCTAATACGGATCGTTAACTAGAAATTTAGGAGAAAGATGCAACTAGTTAACAAATTAACTAAGTGAACGGAAATACAACCTTTGTAGATCCGGTCCTCCACCTCCATAGCTCCGCAATGAAGTCCTCTCCGCTGTACAAATCGGATCTTGGACTCTAGTGTCGGCTTCATCGGAGAAATGGACGGGCTAGGTCGTCGACTACGATGCCGAAGATAATCTACGTCGAAGCATCACAAGATCAAGCTCCCACTTCACCAAGTCATGAAACTTGTGAAGAAAACGCACTCTACTACTTGGCAAGAGGAAGAGGATGAAGAAATAGGAAGTGGGTTCACTTTAGAATTGGATTTCTCACTCTTTTTCTCACTTTGCCATTGATGAAGGCAAGGTTTCTTTTCTTGAAAAAAGAAGAAGAAGAAGATGAAGAAGATGATAGAATTATGATAAGTTATTCTTTAAAAAAGAAAATCATAGAATACTTATGATAAACCAACCATGGTTATGTGTAGAGAGCAAACTATAGTTAGGTGAATGGTTAGGTTAGGCATAAAACAAAAATGGTGGACTTTTTCAAAGCTTCATGAAACATCAACAAAGAAACAAAATTAGCCACCATTTTCCTTTTGCCAAAATGAAATAAATAAATTAATGAATGAATAAATAAATTATACAAAACCCTAACCATTTACTTAACCAAGGTTTAAACTTTACACAAATTCAAGTAAGCATGTATCATCAAACATGATACAATCAAGTGCACAAAAGTATATCACATATACAACTTGTGAACTTCAAGTGAGAAAATCCTTTTAAAGTGAACCAATACTAGTTAATGTAAAGTAATATATCAAATATATAATTATACATTAAATCATTAAATCAACACTTGATTTAACGATCCTGTCATATCGCATATAACCGACTAGTATCCTATGTATCGGCTTACCGAATTAATCCTTGATTCGATAACTAGGTTATATCGCATACAACCATATCGATACATTCATCACGAGAATAGAATACGGTATCACATACACGCATTATTCTCGGTCCCGCACATATCTCATATGCGCTCCTATTTCGTTTCGCTTGAGCCAGGAAACCTCTGTGTAGGACTCTAAAGACTCGTCAATACGCCGGCAGCAGGTGATGATCATATCAAACACCCACAAGCCGCAAGCGGTCTGCTAAACGTACCGGCCACCCGGGTATTGAGCGATCAGAAGATCGACGAGCAAGCCCGCTCACACTCCTGTGAATCCAACAAGTAACACTTACCGTACAGTCCGGTCTCGTCGTCTGATATGTCGCATATCTCGCCTAGGGGTGGTAAACGTCAGACCCCAATAGCTCGATAAGTCGTGTCGATATGAGGTCTATAACAATTCGAGAAACTACTGGTAACACTTACCAGTAAATCTCAGCAACCCTGGCCAGGGATTTCCGGTTATAGCCAATCGAACACAGCGCAACATCAACTCCCTATACCGGCACAGACAAATCCCCTCCTATCGCACATTGCCTCCATGTGACTCGGGACTGTACCCAAATACCACCGTTTTGCATGCCCTCTTGGACGTGGTAAGATGGAAATCAAAGCACAGTGGGAACCACACAAGACTCTATGACGATCTCGGGTCAACAGACTACTCTGTACCAGTGTCACCATAGAACTGCCATCTGACGTAAGGTATAATACCATCTGGGAGTTCTCGGTGAGTCCGTCCAGTGTACCTAGTCTCTACTGAGCACCCGTATATCATCTCCGATGTCAAACACCAATGGATATGGGATCATCCATCGCCCATCTGTATGGGTCGAGAAGGTATACGCTAGTCTACTCTGGTATATCGATGCCCCGTCTCGATACACCCACGACTAGGGACTTTGAAGGATGTACTTATGGACTACCATGTCCCCACTAGTATGATCCGCATCACAGTCCAGATAGTCAAGTACACATCCTAAGGGCTTTACCAACATGTAACAGAGAGACACCCAGTATACACGTTAAGGTAAAGTTCAACCAGATAGCATACTATCATGTCGAGCAAGAAAGTCCTCCCTATATATGTCCCAGCATCCACTACAATATACATCCAATGTACAGTAATGGCCTCTAGGACATACATATAACTAACAGTCTCCCACTTGCACTAGGGCCATCTGATAGCAGTGGTTGTAGTATCTCATACTCAACCATCCCATGAAAATCTCTCTCTGGGAACAGGCCTTTGTGAGTGGATCCGCTGTGTTGTCCTCTGAGTCTACTCTCCTAACCTCGATCTCCTTGGAGATCAACCATCTCCATGATCAGGTGACACTGCCTTAGAATATGTCTGGATTACTGATGGGACCTGCGTTCCTTGCCACAAGCCATAACTCCATTGTCACACAATGGTAGGAACCTAGTTCATCTCATTAACCAAAATACACCGAAACAGCCTCTTTGGTAGCATCTTTAGTAGCGATGTATCCTACCTTTATCGTCTAGTATGCCACGGTATCTAGCTTGGAACTCTTCCAACATACCGTCCCTCGATTGAGGGTAAATACAATGCCTGTGACTGACATTCAGTCATCTTTATCATCCTGGAACACTTCCAGTGATTTTCCCCAGGATCAACTAATACCATCTCACTACAACTAGTGAGTATCCTAACATCAATTTAGATCTATCTCATAGATCCAAGACGCAGGATTTAGTAGGTATCATTATGATCCTATATGGAGAATCATTGTGATAAGCGGAGATTGATCGAGCGTAGCATAGGAAACTTCTTCCCCATCAAGAGTATGTTATCCACGTACTCTACGAGGATCGTCACAATACTCCCTACTACCTTTTTGTATATACAAGGTTCATCTACCATTTTGATGATGTCAACTTCTTTGACTAATACATCAAAACAGATGTTCCAACTCCGCGATGCCTGCTTATCCTATAAAACACCTTGCACACGTTTCTGCTGCTCCCACTGTCTATGAAGCCCTCTGGCTGTATACTTATAGACGCTCTCTTCCAAAACATCATTTAGAAAAGCAGTCATGACACCCAACCGCCAGATATCGTAGTCATGGTATGTAGCCGTGGCAAGTAGTATCTGGATGGACTTAAGCATAGGTACTGGAAAAGGTTTCATCATTATCCACGCCTGGTCGATGACGAAAACCTTTAACAAGTCTAGCTTTGAAAGTCTCAACTTTTCCATCTACACCAAGTAATCTTCTCAAGATATACTTGCTCCTGATAGGGATTTAACCCTTCAGATATAGCAACCAAAGTCCATGCTTTGTTGGTGTACATGGATTCCATTTCAGATCACTAAGCATCCAGCCATTCTTACAGAGTCTTCCTCCTGATAGCCAGCTCAAAGCTAGTTGGGACATCATCTCATGATGCAATCCTCGCTCCCACTGTCATAGAGAAACAGAAGTATCTCTCAGGTGGGTGAGAAACCCTACTAGATCGGCGAAGAGGCTGAGGTTCGTTGGTTACTATTGAATCCTTTGGTTCTATCAAATCATCAGCTGCAGTTTGTATAGCTGGAACCTTTCCAGTTCTACATTACAGACTTTGCCTCGAGCTTGTCTGGATTTTGCTTTCAGACATAGGCCGGTCAACCTCAAATCTTAACTAGCTTAAGACATGGGCTCTTCCCTTTCCATATCACATATGAAATGGTAGGCAACTGATTTGATTGGAACCCTATTCAATAGGTATGCAACTTCATAAGTGCATAACTCCCAAAAGGAAAAAGGTAACTCAGCAGTACTCATCATAGAGCACACCATATCAAATAGGGTGTATCTGCTACGCCCCGATATACCATCGTGCTATGGTGTATACGGAGGAGTAATGCTGAGAGAGAATCTCATTCTCCTTTAGAATAGTCCAGGAATTCCGTGCTCAAGTATTCTCCTCCCTGATCACATCAAAGGACATAATACTTGTACCCTTATTGGTTCTCTACTTCTAACTTATATTCTGTGAATATCGCAAAAGGTTCAGACTTGTGTTTCAACAGTAGCATATGTCTGAATCTTGAGAGATTATCAGAGAACGTAATGAAGTATAAAGAACCGGTCCTGGCATATGTAGACAGGGGACCTTACATACATCAACATGTATCATCCCAAGAGTTTGCTAACTCTTTCTCTGTTTCCAATAAACAGAGCTGGTGTCATTATATCTTTGTGACATGACTGGCAAGTTTCACAAGATGTAGATTCAAACTAATTTAAATATGCATCTAAATGTAACTTCAGCCAGTCGGGTCGCATTGATATGACCTAGTCCACAATGCCTAAAGAAGGATTCGTTCATTTCTGAACTCTTCCTCTTGTGTGTGTCCCGTATACTAAAGAACTGTAGTTTGATTTAGAACATCAATGTTTTTAGATAACGTGCCTGAACCGATCAACTTTTGATATAGGAAATGTTCAAAACATTATCCAACAATACAAAATTTTATCATTTCTTTACTAATAAAGAAACTGATATGATTTTGTATATCAGGTTCGGTATCTAATAACATTCGTTCAGAATCAATGTATTGGTAATACAGGGTGACAGTGACCGACAGACTTGGTTGCAACACTTGCCCCGTTTTCTGCCTCATGAAACTTATCACCCGTTCTGAGTTCTCTACCTTTCTGTAGCCCTATGTAACAGATTACATATCTGGGATCCTGATCTGGTATCACATACCCAGGACGTAAAGGATACTAAGAAACAGCTCTCTGTAATGAACACACCCGAAGATGATATATTAGCATGCACTCTCTTCGTTTGGGCTGCACGGGAATTCTGGTAATCCCCAATTTCCTGCTCTGTCTTATAACAATTATAAGTTGGAGCGGGACCAACGTTCCCCAGCTCAGTATAACAAGCGGGTTCGGTCAATAATCCGTATTATTATCTTGATTAAGGCGTGATATGGTCGCTACCTGGAGAGAGAGAAGTAAACACTCAGCATGCGCTCTGCAAGAATAGATTGGTTATTATTTTATCTAATCAGGATGGCTCCCACTGCTTTTTATCAAATCTTCCTTCAAACCCTAAAAGGAAAGACTAGCCGGGATTAATTACACACTACAAGTTCGCCAATCTTTCAGCCAGGCCAGTGTCAGTACTTTGAGGGAGGTCCCCCGTTCTTTCGCACGAATCTAATTAATGTAAACCTCGTTTTCCCAGAGGCGTAACTATAAGTCCACGTTGCGACCCCCGGTTCTTACGGGGAGGCGGAAACGGTATAAAAATCAAATTTTTAGCGCAAGGGGCAACATGGACTAAACAAAGTCGGGATGTTTTCCTAAACTAAAACTAGCAAACTTGCTAAAGAGAGTTAGCTACTCGGATGAAGATGGTTATACCTAAACTTGAACTCCTTCTTCTTCAAACTTTTGTAGAGGTTGATGGTTCTCTTCTTGTAGCCTTCTTCCGTCGAAGATGGATCCACCTCGAGGGTTCAACCTTTGGGCTCTTTCTCGAACTTGGAGTGAACTAGAATCTCCGGCTTGCTAAACCCTTGATCCTAGGGTGAGTAGAGAGAGTCTAAGAGGTGCTTTTCTTTTAAGGAGAAGGATTCTCAACACATGAGAAGGGTTCTCCTTATGCTAGAGGAAGAAGAAGATGAAGTGAGGAGAGAGAGTTGTTATGATAAAGTGAGCTCTTTTTCTTTTGCAACCATAACATAAAGCAAAAGAATTATCAAATAATAATAATAATGAAAATGAAAAGGTTGATGGAAAGTTTAAGAATGACCATTATCATTTCAAACATTAAATGAATTTGCTAGAATCAAAGAGCATCTTTCTTTTGTAATGATGATGGTCAAAACTTCAATCATGGTCAACAAGTCAACCATGGTCAACAAGTCAACATAAAAACCAACCATGACACAATTTCATTTTATTATATATTATTAATTGATAAAACAAAAATCCATTAGGGTTTGGAAAAAGACAACTGTCAACTGTGCATACGCACCCGTTCCGAAACCCTAATGAAAGTCCTCTTCCTCTTCCTCAAATAACTGTGCATACACACCTGCATCCTTGTTCCGAGGAACATGAATACTGAGAGATAAAAGCAACCCCAAAACATATACCAGCATCTGACTCAAACCAGAGCCAGCCAGTAATATCCGTCCGGACTCCAAACGTGCACAAGTGCGCGGATGAGAACGAACCCTGTCGTAAAACCATGCGAACTCTACTCTGTTTTGCCCAGAGGCGAATACCCTCTGTGTGGGACTCTAAAGACTCGACACTACGCTGGCAGTGGGTTTAACCACAGACCGCAAGCGGCACTAGCTGTGCGTAACGGTCCCCAGGTAGATGTCGACAAGAAGGCTGACGAGGTGAAACCCCATCTGTACTCCTACTGAGTCTGAATGTGACAGTCTCCGTACAGTCCGGTCTGTTCGTCTGATACATCGCATGTCGGGCCTAGGGGGCGGTAAAACGTCAGTCCTCCAATAGCGGTACAAGTCGTGTCGGAGTGAAGCCCAAAACACCCTGAGATAACACTGGAACCTACCAGTATATCTCGCTTGCCCTGGCCAGGGACTACTCGTGTAATGGCTCTCCTAGACACAGCGCGATGTCAACCCCCAATACCGGGAGAGACGAATCCTGTCTAACCGTCACTGCCTCCAAGTGCTTCGGGACTGCACCCAACCACCACCTGTTTGCACGACTCCTTTGAGCCGTGGTAGGGTAGTGATCAAAGTGCAGTGGGAACACACTCGAGGCGAAGTGCCAGTGTCAAGTCAGCGGACTAAGCTGTACTCATGTCACCTGGGAACTGATAACTGACGATAGGTATAATACCAACCTGTCAGTTCCCGACGAGTCCTGTCCAGTGTACTCGTAACCCAACGAGCACCCGTATACTATCTCCAGTACGACGTACTGATGGCTGTGGGACAGACCATCTCCCACACTGGGATGAGAAGCGCATACGCTAGTCTACTCCGGAGTATCGATGCCCTGTCTCGATAGTCCTACGACTAGGGACCTGTATAAGGATGTGCTTATAGATTACCCAGCCCCCACTAGTGTGACTGCCATCACAACGCTGGTAATCAAGTAAAGATCCTAAGGGCTCCACTAATGCGTATAGGTGATATCGCAAAATAAACACATGTACACATTGAAGTAGAAACAAACCAAGTAGCATACTACTATATTGAGCAAGATTGTTTATACAAGGTGAATATCCCAAGCTTCCATTAAGTAATATACAAACTAGTATGATACAGTAATGGCCTCTAGGGCATATACACTAACAATCTCCCACTTGCACTAAGGCCATGTACTGGCGTATCGAAGACCTATCATCTCGATCAGCCGCTCGAACTGAGTCTGGGGTAGGGCCTTGGTGAATGGATCTGCAGTGTTTTCTTCTGAAGCAACCCTCCGAACCTCGATCTCCTTGCGATCCACGATCTCCCTGATCAGGTGATACCACCTCAAGATGTGCCTGGATCTCTGATGGGACCTCGGTTCCTTCGCTAAAGCTATAGCCCCGTTGTTGTCGCAATACAGAGGTATTGGGTCAACAATGGACGGAACCACCTGAAGTTCTTTCAAGAACTTCCTCATCCAGACAGCTTCTTTTGCGGCATCAGATGCAGCGATGTATTCCGCTTCCATAGTCGAGTCTGCTACGGTTTCCTGTTTGGAACTCTTCCAACACACCGCCCCTCCGTTGAGGGTAAAGACAAAACCCGACATGGACTTGGAATCATCCTTGTCACTCTGGAAGCTGGAGTCAGCAAAGGCCTCGATCTGGAGGTCTTTTTCGCCATACACCAAGAACATCTCCTTAGTCCTCCTTAGGTACTTGAGAATGTTCTTTACTGCTATCCAGTGTTTCTCCCCAGGGTTTGACTGATACCTGCTTACCACACTCAGTGCATAAGCTACATCCGGTCTGGTACACAACATCGCATACATTATAGAGCCTACCGCAGAAGCGTAGGGTATAATAGACATGCGATCCCTCTCCAAATCAGTCTTGGGAGACATCTCTTTAGAGAGGGTGATCCCGTGACAAGCCGGTAGGTTACCGCGCTTGGAATCTTCCATACTGAATCTTTTCAGTACGGTGTCGATGTACCTGGACTGTGAAAGTCCTAATATCCTCTTGGATCTATCACGATGGATCTGGATCCCCAGGATGTATGAGGCATCACCCAGGTCTTTCATGGAGAACCTGTGTGACAAGAAACCCTTGACAGATTGTAGCATAGGAATGTCATTTCCTATTAAGAGAATGTCATCCACGTATAAAACAAGGAATACTACAGTTCTCGCTACAAATCTACTATAGATGCATGGTTCATCTGGATTTTTGATAAAGTCAAATTCCTTGACCGTCTCATCAAAACAGATGTTCCAACTCCGCGATGCCTGCTTTAGTCCATAGATGGACTTAAGCAACTTGCACACTTTTCCGCTGCTCCCACTCTGAATGAAACCCTCTGGCTGATCCATATAGACACACTCCTCTAAATTTCCATTTAGAAAAGCGGTTTTTACGTCCATCTGCCAAATCTCATAATCGTGGAAGGCAGCAATGGCAAGAAGGATCCGAATGGATTTCAGCATAGCCACTGGAGAAAAGGTTTCGTCATAGTCCAAGCCAGGTCTTTGACGGAATCCCTTTGCTACAAGTCTAGCTTTATAGGTCTCAACCTGTCCATCTACACCAATCTTCCTTTTGAAGATCCACTTGCATCCTACGGGTTTTACCCCGTCTGGAGCAATGTCCAACGTCCATACTTTGTTGGTGTACATGGACTCCATTTCGGTCCGCATTGCATTCAGCCATTTTACCGAGTCAACGCTCTGAACGGCCTGCTGGAAGCTAGTAGGCTCATCATAATCTATGATGCAATCCTCTCTATCCCCGTCTATGAGAAAACTGTAGTATCTCTCGGGCGGATGAGACTGCCTACTACTCCTGTGGAGCGGCGTAGGAATGTCCTGTTCATTTGAACCCTCTGGTTCTACTAAGCTTTCAGTAATAGTCTATGGTTCTGGAATTTCTTCCAGTTCTACTGCGCTCCCACTTAATTCTTTTTCTAAGAACTGGTGTTCTAGAAAGTGGGCATGACGAGAAACAAGAACTTTTTGTTCCTCTTCGTAGTAGAAGAGATATCCCTTGGAATTCTTTGGATATCCCACAAACTTACACAGTACTGAGCGTGCCTCGAGCTTGTCCGCATACTGCTTTTTAACAGAAGCTGGACTTCCCCAAGTCTTAATGTGACTGAGATGGGGTCTCTTCCCACACCACATCTCATATGGTGTAGTAGGCACAGTCTTAGTAGGAACTCGGTTCAAAAGGTACGCAACTGATTCTAGCGCATACCCCCAGAATGATCGCGGTAACTCAGCGTTACTCATCATGGACCGTACCATATCCAATAGGGTTCGGTTCCGTCTCTCCGATACACCGTTGTGTTGCGGAGTGTATGGAGGAGTAAGCTGAGAGAGAATCCCGTTCTCTTTTAAATAATTCAGGAACTCGGCACTTAAGTATTCTCCACCTCGATCCGATCTTAGAATCTTGATACTTTTGCCGGTTTGTTTTTCTACTTCATTCTTATATTCCTGGAATTTTTCAAAAGCTTCGGACTTATATTTCATTAAGAAGACATAACCGTATCTTGAAAAATCATCCGTAAAAGTAATGAAGTAAGAATAACCGCTTCGCGCATGTGTAGACATTGGACCGCACACGTCGCTGTGTACGAGTCCCAAGAGCTCGCTCGCTCTTATTCCGTGTCCAGTGAACGGAGTCTTTGTCATCTTTCCTTTGAGACAGGATTGACAAGTGGCATACGATTGATATTCGAACGGATCCAAATATCCTTCTGTATGTAACTTAGTCAACCTTCTCTCATTGATGTGACCCAGTCTACAATGCCATAAGAAAGTCTGATTGATATCTGGAGACTTTCTTTTGTGTGTATTCTGGACATTGAAAATCTGTGGTTGGTTTAATACGTATATACCATTACTCAGTGTACCTGACCCAATCAGAACTTGATTAAGGTGAATGTTTACAACATTACTTACAAACGCAAATTCATAACCTTCTTTAGAAACCAAAGATACAGAAATGATATTACAAGTTGCGTTGGGTACAAAAAAGCAATTACGCAAAACCAAAACATGCCCATCTGACATTCCCAGGTGGTAGTCCCCCACGGCTTTAGCATCCATGCTAGCTCCGTTCGCAACTCTGAGGGTCATGTCACCTGCCTTCAAAACCCTACGGTTTCTCAACGCCTGCAAAGAATTACAGATATGAGATCCTGATCCGGTATCCAATACCCAGGAAGTAGAGTTTATAGAAAGACAGTTTTCAATAACATACACACCTGAAGCTGAAGCCGCAACCTGCTTCAGTTCCTGTGTCCTGGCCTTCCAAGCCCTGCAATCCTTTTTCCAGTGTCCACTCTTATGACAATAGAAGCATTCTTCCTTTCCAACAAGCTTCCCCGCAATCTTTGTTGTCTTTTCCTTTCCCTTCGTACCCACTTTACTAACACCGCCTCTTGGTTTGGCGGGGGCTTTCTTCCTCTTTCCCTTGGCTTTCGCCTTGGACCTAGAGGAAGAAGATCCTCCTACAAACAAAGCGGGTGCTTCCCTACCCTTCTGTAGGGTGCCCTCTGCGCTCCTCAGCAGGTTGAGGAGTTCTGAAAGTTCAACTTCCTTTTCTTGTAAGTTGAAGTTCAGTATAAACTGGGCGTAAGTGGATGGAAGGGACTGGAGAATTAAATCCGTATAGAGTTCACTGTCCAACGTGGTCCCAAGTTCCGCGAGCTCCTCAGTGTAGCCAATCATCTTAAGCACGTGGTCCGCTACCGATGATCCGACGGCCAACTTTGTCGAAAATAACTTCTTCGACACTTCGTATCTTGCGATACGAGACTGCTCTCCGTACAGTTCTTTTGTATGGAGAAATATGGACTCGAGGTCCATATTCTCATGCCTCCTCTGATGTTCGTTGTCCATAGAGGCAAGCACGAGGCACCTGGCCTTCGCGCAATCAATCTCCCAAGTCTTACGGATTTCCTTATCCGCGACGCTGGAGGTGGGACCTGGGACGGGGGGAGCTTTGGTGGTAAGAAGATACCCCAGCTTGTCGTAAGCGATTGCCAATTTGACATTCCTGAGCCAATCTTTGTAGTTTGGCCCTGTCAGTATGTTTTTATCTAGAAGTAACTTAAGTCCAGTCATTTCGATTTGGTTGCTGCAGGGGGGAGAGAAGAAACACTTTAGCACGATGCTCTTGCAAGTTTAGAATGGTTTTTAATTTGTCTAAACAGGATGGCTCCCACTGTCTCTCGAATACCTCCTCAAACCACAAAGGAAGAATTAGCCGGGATCAATCCCACCATACAATACTTGCTTAACCGTTCAGCCAGGCCAGTGTCGGTACTTCGAGGGAGGTTTTCCAACGCTTTCGCGAAGTTCCTTAATTAAAGAACCCCTTTTCCCTGGGGGCGTAGCCCCGCTAACACCTTTCTAGGCACCTTCTAGGTTTATAGCATTGATCGTTTAGTGAGAAATTTCCCGAGGAGTAGCATATACTCACAGTAGGATCGGGATCCAAATATCATCGCGTGACGAAAATGAAGGAATCCTACCATAATCATCACACTCCAAATGGTATGCAAATCTAGCAAGTTTCAGTACTTATGAAACTCCCGATGTGGATTTTTGCCCCATGCTCTTATGACCTTGACTTTGGCCAAAATATCATAAGTCACATGTCAAGTTCTACCCGTCACTTTCCAGGTTAATTTGGATCCATCCGTACATACCCTTGACTTTGGCCAAAATGGCAGCACGACTGTCCCAAACCAACGCATCTATCTATGCTACACATGAATACCCAATAGCTACCAATCACTGTGCCTTGACTTTGGCCAAAATACACAGCTTGAATACTATTGCCTATTCATGCGAAACGACGGAGGGCTACGAATGGTTTTGGCAAAACCGTGAACGTAGTGAACTTGATATAATCGATGGAACGAGATAGCTTTTAGAAGGAGTGGCTCAAGCTCCGCATTTAAAAGTTAGTTTTGAAAAGAACCGAGTGGTTTTTCGAAAGTGTTCCAACGACTTTAACTTGGTTTATTATCTTGCATTAGTTCTTTTAATGCGTGATATTCTTGCATTAGTTCTTTTAATGCGTCCCATCATTTAATCCTACCATTGCAGAAAACAACCAAAATATGACGTACGCTTATGCCATTCGCATTCGCCACGGGGTCCCGTCATCACTCGTTAGGTTACTTAACTAACGACAGAGCGGGGGCTGGGCTAGCGCGGCTGTAAAACATAAGCAACGCCTAAATAGAAAGCAATGATAGACATTACAGATCACAGATGAATACATTGGATATACTAGCAATCCGCAATCCTTTCGAGCCTGCAACGAAAAGCGGATTACACGGTCGCGGTGAATAGCAAATACCCCACCCAAGACCCCTACGGGTGCGGCAAACTACCCGCCAAGTACTCGGCAGTTTGTGCACCCCTCCATGGGTCTATCCTAGGAGCAGAAACAGTAAAAAGAATTATACAATGACGGCTACAACCCCGACCCGGTTGTGCGGCCAAACAAATAATAATATTACATCAATTTACATTTACAATGAATGAAAGAAAAACAAAAGCTCATCTCACATCCACCCCGGCTATTCACCCGCGACAGTCCAACACATTCATATACACAATCCAATATCAAACACAGATCATGTATAACCCCGACTAATCGACTTATAGCGATTAGCCGACGTTCAATACATGCAAACATCACAGATATAACCACCATAGTCAAAGTGCAGTGAAGTTCGGAAAAATACGGAATTATAGGACCCCAAAAGTAAATTTCAGTTCTGGAAAATCTGGGCACATATAATATATCTTAAAAATCCCAAAACCAACACAGAGACACACTGCACGAAAAACGATGCAGAGAGGATAACAAACTGCGGCGGTTCCGCGGCAAATGCCTACCTCATGCCGCGGAACCGCGGCGGTTTAGATGAATCAATGGATCGTTTTTCATGGGTGTTCACACAAAACCCTGAGCCGAATTTAGAAGTATAAAGTTTTTCATTTAGAGCAGAAAAAATTTCAACAGAAACTTAGGGTTTTAGTTTTTCCGGTTTTGCGATTTTTCGGTTTCGAACTTCCATACACTTCGCTACCAAGCTAGTTTAAGTTTAGTTAGGCTCTGATACCACTGTAAGTCCACGTTGCGACCCCCGGTTCTTACGGGGAGGCGGAAACGGTATAAAAATTAAATTTTTAGCGCAAGGGGCAACATGGACTAAACAAAGTCGGGATCTTTTCCTAAACTAAAACTAGCAAACTTGCTAAAGAGAGTTAGCTACTCGAATGAAGATGGTTATACCTAAACTTGAACTCCTTCTTCTTCAAACTTTTGTAGAGGTTGATGGTTCTCTTCTTGTAGCCTTCTTCCGTCGAAGATGGATCCACCTCGAGGGTTCAACCTTTGGGCTCTTTCTCGAACTTGGAGTGAACTAGAATCACCGGCTTGCTAAACCCTTGATCCTAGGGTGAGTAGAGAGAGTCTAAGAGGTGCTTTTCTTTTAAGGAGAAGGATTCTCAACACATGAGAAGGGTTCTCCTTATGCTAGAGGAAGAAGAAGATGAAGTGAGGAGAGAGAGTTGTTATGATAAAGTGAGCTCTTTTTCTTTTGCAGCCATAACATAAAGCAAAAGAATTATCAAATAATAATAATAATGAAAATGAAAAGGTTGATGGAAAGTTTAAGAATGACCATTATCATTTCAAACATTAAATGAATTTGCTAGAATCAAAGAGCATCTTTCTTTTGTAATGATGATGGTCAAAACTTCAACCATGGTCAACAAGTCAACCATGGTCAACAAGTCAACATAAAAACCAACCATGACACAATTTCATTTTATTATATATTATTAATTGATAAAACAAAAATCCATTAGGGTTTGGAAAAAGACAACTGTCAACTGTGCATACGCACCCGTTCCGAAACCCTAATGAAAGTCCTCTTCCTCTTCCTCAAATAACTGTGCATACACACCTGCATCCTTGTTCCGAGGAACATGAATACTGAGAGATAAAAGCAACCCCAAAACATATACCAGCATCTGACTCAAACCAGAGCCAGCCAGTAATATCCGTCCGGACTCCAAACGTGCACAAGTGCGCGGATGAGAACGAACCCTGTCGCAAAACCATGCGAACTCTACTCTGTTTTGCCCAGAGGCGTATACCCTCTGTGTGGGACTCTAAAGACTCGACACTACGCTGGCAGTGGGTTTAACCACAGACCGCAAGCGGCACTAGCTGTGCGTAACGGTCCCCAGGTAGATGTCGACAAGAAGGCTGACGAGGTGAAACCCCATCTGTACTCCTACTGAGTCTGAATGTGACAGTCTCCGTACAGTCCGGTCTGTTCGTCTGATACATCGCATGTCGGGCCTAGGGGGCGGTAAAACGTCAGTCCCCCAATAGCGGTACAAGTCGTGTCGGAGTGAAGCCCAAAACACCCTGAGATAACACTGGAACCTACCAGTATATCTCGCTTGCCCTGGCCAGGGACTACTCGTGTAATGGCTCTCCTAGACACAGCGCGATGTCAACCCCCAATACCGGGAGAGACGAATCCTGTCTAACCGTCACTGCCTCCAAGTGCTTCGGGACTGCACCCAACCACCACCTGTTTGCACGACTCCTTTGAGCCGTGGTAGGGTAGTGATCAAAGTGCAGTGGGAACACACTCGAGGCGAAGTGCCAGTGTCAAGTCAGCGGACTAAGCTGTACTCATGTCACCTGGGAACTGATAACTGACGATAGGTATAATACCAACCTGTCAGTTCCCGACGAGTCCTGTCCAGTGTACCCGTAACCCAACGAGCACCCGTATACTATCTCCAGTACGACGTACTGATGGCTGTGGGACAGACCATCTCCCACACGGGGATGAGAAGCGCATACGCTAGTCTACTCCGGAGTATCGATGCCCTGTCTCGATAGTCCTACGACTAGGGACCTGTATAAGGATGTGCTTATAGATTACCCAGCCCCACTAGTGTGACTGCTATCACAACGCTGGTAATCAGGCAAAGATCCTAAGGGCTCCACTAATGCGTATAGGTGATATCGCAAAATAAACACATGTACACATTGAAGTAGAAACAAACCAAGTAGCATACTACTATATTGAGCAAGATTGTTTATACAAGGTGAATATCCCAAGCTTCCATTAAGTAATATACAAACTAGTATGATACAGTAATGGCCTCTAGGGCATATACACTAACAGTAACCCCGTTGACACCTTTCTAGACACCTACTTGATCAGCTAATTGCAATGTGTAAAACTCTCCCAGGAGTAACAATTACTCGCAGCGGGTATCGGGATCCAACTATCTCATAGAAGGTATGCAATCTCATTGCAAATTTCAACACTTGAAATTCCCGATAATATTTTGCCCCTAGCGTCCTATGACCTTGACGCAGGCCAACAAACCATAGTGCGCTAGTCAAGTTCAACCCGTCATTTCCTGATTGAATTAAACCCACCCGCATGACCCTTGACGCAGGCCAACAAAGTCGCACGACTACCGTAATCCAATCTACATCATATGCATAAGCAGATAAATACTAGTTAGCTACCGCACACTACGCCTTGACGCAGGCCAACAAACGTAGCACGAATACTAACTACCACTTATCTGAAATGACGGAGGGCTACGAAAGGTTTTTCTGAAAACCTATTGCGTAATGAACTTGATATCGTTGTAGGATCGAATGAATTTTGAAATGGAGTGTTTTTGAGGCTTTTCTAGTTTTGCTAAAGAAGTCACTCCCGGTGAAGGGATCGTCGGTCCTTTCCTCGTCGAATGAGGTGCGGGATATATCATATATATCACTGTGCAAAGCAAAAACTCTTAAAAGCAATCAAAAGACAACTGCCAGTTATTGCTAAAGGAGTCACTCCCGGTGAAGGGATCTCGGTCCTTTCCTTATCGAATAAGGTGCAGGATATATCATATATACCGCTGTGCAAAGCAAGAACTGTAGCTACCTGTTTTTATTTTGAAATTCGATTCCACAACATCTTAGGTTTCTTTTATTTCATTAATCACATTAATGAAGTCCCATCACTTAAGCACCTAAACATCACAGATAAATACGACGCACACTTATGCCATCCGCATTCGCCTCGATGTCCCCTCGTGCACCATTAGGTTAGGTAACTAACGGCAGAGCGGGGCAGGGCTGGTGCGAGTGCAAAACATAAGTAACGCCTATATAATATATCATATATACTATATACAGTATCTATCACAGAACATCACATGATCACATCACAGATATCGCAGCAGAAGAATCATATGAAATATTGGATATACTAGGACGTCCGTGTTTTCAATACGAGCCAGTATAAAACACGGATTCCACGGTCGTGATGAATAGCCAAACCCACACCCCTAGACCCCTACGAGAGCGGCAAGCAACCCTACCAATTCTAGAGTTAGAAGACTCGGTCTCGACTCCTCGAGTTGGTCTCCCACTGGACTCTAGAACCCGGTTACTTATGCCCTCCTCCTTGGGTCTATCCTAGTGCGGAAAAGTAAATAATATACAAAGGGTGACATCTTCCGCAACTTGGAAGTGCCCTAATAAAAGAATATTACATACAAGTTTTTACATGAATTAAAATGAAAAACACTCATCTCACATAAAAACCCCCCGGCTATTCAAACACGACGATCCAATATAACATATCCAGCAACACATAACATCACATGTCATCAACGTAAGTAAACATGCGTATCCCAATTGTCGTTGACATATAGCAACGAAACCGGCGAAATCACATATTACACTTACGGTCACAGAAAAGAAAGTGTAAAACTACAACAGTTGGAATCCGCAACCACTTCAGACATCGCATGCCTGACCAAATGAAATACTTAGACATCACATTGCCTAACAATTATAAACCCCGTATTTTAGTCTTAAAATCGAAAACACTTTTCAATACCAAGTCGGGCAATTCAACAGGATTCCCGACAATTTGATCGAATGCTCGTCGCAAACTTCAGTAGGCGGCCGCACCCCCGATACCGTCGACGAAGTGCACCAAGGCGGAACACCGCTACCGCGAGCACCCGGACGGATACTTTCGGCAACTGGGTTCTCCTACAGTCACTTGGTCGGGGCTATGGAGTGAGGCTGTCTATTAAGTTTACCCGGCGAGTATCCGCGTACGCTACGTGATTGCGACGGACTTTTGATCACATCAAAATTCCGTGGCAACCGATCAAGTGAGACTAAACCGCTAGATTTATAACATTCATTCAGTTATCTCATAACTCTTTGTGAATTCCAATTATTGTATCCCGTTCCAGATAATTAGAAAATGTTAAACTTTTCGATCGAACATTCAAACACCCAAGTTTTCCCGATACAGATCAACACATGAAACAAGTCTAAAAACATTCAGTTCGTGCCTCAGTACCAACGGTCCAGCCGTAGAAGGGTCAAGCCAACGCCTCACATGTGGCACGCCGTACTGCCCCAAACCCGAAGGTTCAAAGGGTAGTTCAAGACGGTCACATAATCGAGTTACGGTTTGTTGTCTTCTAGAGGGACCATCGCGTTACTTGCACTACTTAGAACGTCGTTAAACTACGGAAAAATCCAACACTTGGAAATTTCCCGACAGGGGAAAAATTGGGTATTTATATCCGGTCGAACTTTTTAATATATTCAAAAATTATCCGGAAAGCCAAATAGACAAAATCTGATACTCCGATCGAAACACCGAATCCCCAAAGCAACCCCAAAATACTCAACTCTTGAGTACAGATTAAAAATTTCCATAAAACTCAGCACCTGAAACCATGAGTTACTGTGCAAAATAGAAAGGCAACTTCCATCATTTGGCCGCGGAACCGCCGCAGAAACCAGGCTTCTGCCGCGGTTCCGCCGCAGTATGAACAGTTAATGGAAAAAAATTTGCACCGTAATTCTTATATTTCCCTGCTGAATTTTTTAAGCATTTTTAAAGTGGAAAAATCCCAGTTTTTAGAAAAAGTCCAGAGAGCATGTTTAGTTTAGGGTTTCGGGTACGTTCGGGTTTCAAACTTCATCTACGCATCGCCTAAGGCTCTAACCTGGCTCTGATACCACTGTAGGGTTCCTAGTGTTAGTTATGTATATGCCCTAGAGGCCATTGTTGTACATATGATGTATATTATAATGGATGCTTGGATATATATATAGATGACTTTCTTGCTCGTCATGATAGTATGCTATTTGGTTTCACTTTATCTTAACATGTTGACTTGTATTGGATTACTGTTTTACTCTCACATGTTGATAAAGCCCTTAGGATCTGTACTCGACTACTGGGACTATGATGAGATCATACTAGTGGGGCCGCGGTAGTCGATGAGTACATCCTATAACTGTTCCTAGTCAAGGTATATCGAGATAGGGCATCGATACACCAGAGTAGACTAGCGTATACGCATCTTGACTCATATGATGGGCGATGGATGATCCCATATCCATCGGTGTTAGACATCAAGGATGGTATACGGGTGCTCAGTGGAGACTGGGTACACTGGACGGACTCGCCGAGAACTCCCAGATGGTGATATACCACACGTCAGATGGCAGTTCTCAGGTGACACTGGTACAGGGTAGTCTGTAGACCCGAGATCGTCATAGAGTCTTGTGTGATACCCACTGTGCTTTGATTTCCACTTTACCACGTCCAAGAGGGCGTGCAAAACGGTGGCTTTTGGGTACAGTCCCGAATCATATGGAGGCAATGAGCGATAGGAGGGGATTCGTCTCTCCCGGTATAGGGAGTTGATGTTGTGCTGTGTTCGATTGGCTATAACTGGAAGTCCCTGACCAGGGCTGATATAGAGATTTACTGGTAAGTGTTACTAGTAGTTTCTCGACCCGTTATGAGCCACACATCGACACGACTTATCGGTTACTAGGGTCTGACGTATACCACCCCTAGACTTGATATGCGACATATCAGACGAACAGACCGGACTGTACGGGAGTGTTACTGATCGGATTCACAGGAGAACACACAGGCTAGCTTGTTGATCTTCTGATCGCTCAATACCTGGGTGGCTGTTACGTTTAGCTGACCGCTTGCAGCTTGTAGGTGTTTGATATGATCATCACCTGCTACCGGCGTATTGACGATTCTTTAGAGTCCTACACAAAGGTTTCTTGGCTCAGGCGAAACGGAGTAGTGGCACATATGTGATATGCGCCGGAACGAGAATAATGCGATATGGGATACCGTATTATATTCTCAGGATATTTAGATATGAACCGGGACATCGGATCAAGTGTTGATTCGATGAATCGGTACATGATATATTAGTCGGCAATATTCGATATAGCCGGATCGTCGGATCAAGTGTTGATTCGATGATTTAATGTATAATAATATATAAGATATATTATTACATTATCTGATATTGGCTCGCTTTATTATTTCATTTTCTCAGTGGATGATACATTGATATATATGCGATATATGTTAATTGTATTATTTTCTATTGTTGCAAATATATAATATATATGTGATATATATTATTGTGACATGATATGATTAATTGTTAAACATGTTTAAGGATGATTAATTGAGGTTAGGGTTTGATTTGGGTTAGTAGTTTCATGCACATTCTAGAAGCTTTATTCTTTTGTCATGTTTAAGATATTTGTTGATGACACATTCTTAACTCAACCAAACCCTAACCCTACTTTATTCTCTACTCATTTTTAGCCACTCATCCTTGACCATGGTTAATAATTCAATCATATGGTTTATATTCTATTCATCACAAAAGGATTTATCTAAGGATTATATTTTCCATTAGCTTCTTCTTCTCTTTTGATAAGCTATCTTGAAAATCCTAAAGTGATGATAAAAATTGAGAAAATGATTTAAAAAGAAAGCAAAATCACTACTCTCTCATCCTCATCTCATCTAGCCCATGGGATTAGTGTGTTCTACTCTTTTGAGTGAGAAAGCTTGAGTCGAAGCTGTTAGTGTATATGCCCTAGAGGCCATTACTGTATCATACTAGTTTGTATATTACTTAATGGATGCTTGGGATATTCACCTTGTATATACAATCTTGCTCAAAATAGTAGTATGCTACTTGGTTTGTTTCTACTTCAATGTGTACATGTGTTTATTTTTGTATATCGCCTATACACATTAGTAGAGCCCTTAGGATCTTTGCTTGATTACCAGCGATGTGATGGCCGTCACACTAGTGGGGCTGGGTAATCTATAAGCACATCCTTATGCAGGTCCCTGGTCGCAGGACTATCGAGACAGGGCATCGATACTCCGGAGTAGACCAGCGCATGCGCTTCTCATCCCAGTGTGGGAGACGGTCTGTCCCACAGCCGTCAGTACGTCGTACTTGAGATAGTATGCGGGTGCTCGTTAGGTTACGGGTACACTGGACAGGACTCGTCGGGAACTGACTAGTTGGTATTATACCTATCGTCAGTTATCAGTTCCCAGGTGACATGAGTACAGCTTAGTCCGCTGACTTGACACTGTCACTCCGTCTCGAGTGTGTTCCCACTGTACTTTGATCACCACCCTACCACGGCTCAAAGGAGTCGTGCAAACAGGTAGTGGTTGGGTGCAGTCCCGAAGCACTTGGAGGCAGTGACGGTTAGACAGGATTCGTCTCTCCCGGTATTGGGGGTTGACATCGCGCTGTGTCTAGGAGAGCCATTACACGAGTAGTCCCTGGCCAGGGCAAACGAGATATACTGGTAGGTTTCCAGTGTTATCTCAGGGTGTTTTGGGCTTCGCTCCGGCACGACTTGTACCGCTATTGGGGGACTGACGTTTACCGTCCCCTAGGCCCGCCATGCGATGTATCAGACGAACAGACCGGACTGTACGGAGAATGTCACACTCAGGCTCAGTAGGAGTTCAGATGGGTTTCACCTCGTCGGTCTTCTTGTCGGCATTACCTGGGGACCGTTACGCACAGCTAGTGCCGCTTGCGGTCTGTGGTTAAACCCACTGCCAGCGTAGTGTCGAGTCTTTAGAGTCCCACACAGAAAGCTTTTCGCCTTTAGGCAAAAGAGTAGAGGTCGCATGGTATTGCGACAGGTCGCATGGTTTTGCGACAGGGTTCAGTCACATCCGTGCACTTGTGCACGTACAGTGTCCGGACAGTTTACACTAGCGGGCTTTGGTTTAAGCCAGATCCTAGTGTACCTTATGGGATTGGATTTATCCAGTTTGCATTCGTGTTCCTCGGAACGCGGATGCGGGTGTGTATGCACAGTTGACAGGGAGGCAGAGGCGGCGGATTCTCATTAGGGTTGTTGACTGTTGACCATTGACTATTTGACTTTATGCTCAACCCTAATGAGAATATGATATGTGATTAACTATTATATTAATTAAGTATTATGGTGATATGGTTGTTGACTTGTTGACTTTTGTTGACTTGTTGACTTTGTTGACTTGTTGACTTTTGTTGACTTGTTGACCGGTTGACTAGGCTTGACTAGTTGACCATCATGATAACCATGGTTATCATTTCATGCCAAAGACTTTTACTTGCTTGCTCATTTGAGTAAAATGAGTGCATGACATGATAAGGTTATGGTTGCTTCAAACCATCACATAAGACTTTTTTGATATGATGAGTTATGATCACTTTGGATTATGAGAGGGTGAAAGACAAAAGAGTTGCTCATATTCTTTCTTGCTCATTCTCTCTCTTGTTCTTGAGCTCTCCTCTTGCTCTCACCCTCAACCTCTTGCTCCCTCTCTTGATCTATGGTTCTCTTGTGTCATGAGTTGAGAATCAAGAACCATTGATAAAATCCCATTCTAAATCTTCTCTACTCATTCTAGTTCACTAGGTTTAGCAAACCAAGTGAACTAGTTTCTTCAAAGAACGAAGAAGGAGCTAAAGGTTGGAGCTTTCAAGTGGATCTATCTTCGGCGTACGGAGACGACGAGAAGGAGCCATCGGACCACCATCGGAGCTTGAAGAGAAGGAGTTCAAGTTTAGGTATAACCATCTCTATCCGAGTAGCTAACTCTCTTTAGCTAAGTATACTAGTTTTAGTTTAGTCAAAGATCCCGACTTTGCTTAGTCCATGTTGCCCCTTGCGATAAAATTTGATTTTTATACCGTTTCCGCCTCCCCGTAAGAACCGGGGGTCGCAACGTGGACTTACTGTGGTATCAGAGCCTAACTAAACTTAAACTAGCTTGGTAGTAAAGTGTAACGAAGTTCGGAACCGAAAAAAAAAATCCAAAAACCTAACTTTTACAAAACCTGAGTTTCTGTTGAAATTTTTTCTGGTCAAAATGAAAAACTTTATACTTGTAAATTCGGCTCAGGGTTTTGTGTGAACACCCAAGAAAAACGTTGCCCTAATTCATTCAAACCGCCGCGCTTCCGCCGCACAAGGTAGGCATGTGCCGCGGAAGCGCCGCGGTTTGTCGTCTTCTGTGCATCGTTTTTCGTGCAGTGTGTGTCTGTGTTGGTTTTGGGATTTTTGAAATATATTATATGTGCCCAGATTTTCCAGAAAAGAAATTTCCTTTTGGGGTCCTATAATTCCGTATTTTTTTTCCGAACTTCACTGCACTTTGACTATGATGGTTATATCTGTGATGTTTGCATGTATTGAACGTCGGCTAATCGCTATAAGTCGATTGGTCGGGGTTATACATGATCTGTAATGTGCTGGAATGTGTATATAAATATGTTGGATTGTCGCGGGTGAATAGCCGGGGGTTGTGAGACGAGAGTTTTCTTTTCTTGCAATTCATGTAAATTTGTAAATTGATGTAATAATTATTTGTATGGCCGCACAACCGGGTCGGGGTTGTAGCCGTCATTGTATAATTTCTTTTTACTGTTTTTGCTCCTAGGATAGACCCATGGAGGGGGTGCACAAACTACCGGGTATGCCGAAGTGTCGAGTGGCCTACTCATGGAGATGAGGGAGGTTACTACGCTTCGGGTACTTGGCGGGTAGTTTGCCGCACCCGTAGGGGTCTTCGGTGGGGTATTGACTATTCACCGCGACCGTGTTATCTGTTTTTGTTACAGGCTCGTACAAATTACAGATTGCTAGTATATCCAATGTATTTATCTGTGATCTGAAATGTTTATCATTGCAGTATATCTATATATGATATTATTTAGGCGTTGCTTATGTTTTACAGACGCGCTAGCCCAGCCCCCGCTCTGTCGTTAGTTAAGTAAGCTAACGGGTAATGACGGGGCCCCGTGGCGAATGCGAATGGCATAAGCGTACGTCATATTTTGGTTGTTTTCTGCAATGGTAGGATTAAATGATGGGACGCATTAAAAGAACTAATGCAAGAATATCACGCATTAAAAGAACTAATGCAAGATAATAAACCAAGTTAAAGTCGTTGGAACACTTTCGAAAAACCACTCGGTTCTTTTCAAAAACAAACTTTTAAAATACGGAGTTTGAGCCACTCCATTTAAAAGCTATCTCGTTCCATCGACCAAATCAAGTTCACTACGTTCACGGTTTTGCCAAAACCATCCGTAGCCCTCCATCATTTCAGTTAAATATTCGGTAGTATTCAAGCTATGTATTTTGACCTCACGCCAAGGCATAGTGATTGGTAGCTGCCGGATATTTATCTGTTGCATAGATAGAATGCGTTGGTTTGAGACAGTCGTACTGCCATTTTGGCCTATGTCAAGGGTATGTACGGGTGGGTTCAAATTAACCTGGATAATGATAGGACGAACTTGACATGTGACTTATGACATTTTGACCTCACGCCAAGGTCATAAGAGCATGGGGCAAAAATCCACATCGGGAGTTTCATAAGTACTGAAACTTGCTAGATTTGCATACCATTTGGAGTGTGATGATTCTGGTAGGATTCCTTCAGTTTCGTCACGCGATGATATTTGGATCCCGATCTTACTGTGAGTATATGCTACTCCTCGGGAAATTTCTCATTTAACGATCAATGCTATAAACCTAGTAGGTGCCTAGAAAGGTGTTAGCGGGGCTACGCCCCCAGGGAAAAGAGGTTCTTTAATTAAGGAACTTCGCGAAAGCGTTGGAAAACCTCCCTCGAAGTACCGACACCGGCCTGGCTGAACGGTTAAGCAAGTATTGTACGGTGGGATTGATCCTGACTAATTCTTCCTTTATGGTTTGAGGAGGGATTCGAGAAACAGTGGGAGCCATCCTGTTTAGACAAACTAAAAACCACTCTAAACTTGCAAGAGCATCATGCTGAGTGTTTCTTCTTCTCTCTCCTAATTGCAGCGACCAATCAACATGACTGGACTTAAGTTACTCCTAGATAAAAACAAACTGACAGGGCCAAACTACAAAGATTGGCTCAGGAATGTCAAGATAGCAATCACTTATGACAAGCTGGGGTATCTTCTTACCACCAAAGCTCCCCCTGTCCCTGGTCCAACTTCCAGTGTCGCGGATAAGGAAATCCGCAAGACTTGGGAGATTGATAGCGCGAAGGCCAAGTGCCTCCTGCTTGCCTCGATGGACAACGAACATCAGAGGAGGCATGAGAATATGGACATGGAGTCCATATTGCTCCATACAAAAGAATTGTATGGAGAGCAATCACGTATCGCAAGATACGAAGCGTCGAAAAAGTTATTTTCGACAAGAATGGCCGTCGGATCATCAGTAGCCGAGCACGTGCTAAAGATGATCGGCTACATTGAGAAGCTCGCTGACCTAGGGATCACATTAGAGAGTGAGCTATATACGGATATAGTTCTCCAGTCCCTTCCTTCCACTTACGCCCAGTTCATACTGAACTTCAACCTACAAGAAAAAGAGGTTGAACTTTCAGAGCTCCTCAACATGCTGAGGAGCGCAGAGGGCACCCTACAGAAAGGTAGGGATACATCCACTTTGTTTGTAGGAGGATCATCTTCTTCTAGGTCCATGGCGAAAGCCAAGGGAAAGAAGAAGAAGGCCCCCGCCAAACCAAGGGGCGGTGTTAGTAAAGTGGATACGAAGGGAAAAGCAAAAGCAACAAAGATAGCGGGGAAGCTTGTGGATAAGGAAGAATGCTTCTATTGTCATAAGAAAGGACACTGGAAGAATGATTGCAGGGCCTGGAAGGCCAGAACACAGGAATTGAAGCAGGTTGCAGCTTCAGCTTCAGGTGTGTATGTTATTGAAAACTGTCTTTCAATAAACTCTACTTCCTGGGTATTGGATACCGGATCAGGATCTCATATCTGTAATTCTTTGCAGGCGTTGAGAAACCGTAGGGTTTTGAGGGCAGGTGACATGACTCTCAGAGTTGCAAACGGAGCTAGCATGGATGCTAAAGCCGTGGGGGACTATCACCTGGGAATGTCAGATGGACATGTTTTGGTTTTGCGTAATTGCTTTTTTGTACCCAACGCAACTTGTAATATCATTTCTGTATCTTTAGTTTCTAAAGAAGGTTATGAATTTGCGTTTGTAAGTAATGTTGTAAACATTCACCTTAATCAAGTTCTGATTGGGTCAGGTACATTGAGTAATGGTATATACGTGTTAAACCAACCACAGATTTTCAACGTCCAGAATACACACAAAAGAAAGTCTCCAGAACTAAATCAGACTTTCTTATGGCATTGTAGATTGGGTCACATCAATGAAAGAAGGTTGACTAAGTTACATACAGAAGGATATTTGAATGCGTTCGAATATCAATCGTATGCCACTTGTCAATCTTGTCTCAAAGGAAAGATGACAAAGACTCCGTTTACTGGACAAGGAGTAAGAGCGAGCGAGCTCTTGGGACTCGTACACAGTGACGTGTGCGGTCCAATGTCTACACATGCCCGAAGCGGACTTTCTTACTTCATTACTTTTACGGATGAATTCTCAAGGTACGGTCATGTCTTCTTAATGAAACATAAGTCCGAGGCCTTTGGAAAATTCCAGGAGTATAAGAATGAAGTAGAGAAACAGACCGGCAAAAGTATTAAGATTCTAAGATCGGATCGAGGTGGAGAATACTTAAGTGCCGAGTTCCTGGACTATCTAAAAGAGAACGGAATTCTCTCTCAGCTTACTCCTCCATACACCCCGCAACATAACGGTGTATCGGAGAGACGGAACCGCACCCTATTGGATATGGTGCGGTCCATGATGAGTAACGCTGAGTTACCGCGATCATTCTGGGGGTATGCGCTAGAATCAGCTGCGTACCTTTTGAACCGAGTTCCGACTAAGACTGTGCCTACCACCCCATATGAAATGTGGAGTGGGAAGAAACCCTATCTTCAATATCTGAAGATCTGGGGATGTCCAGCTTTTGTCAAAAAGCAGCATGCGGACAAACTCGAGGCACGCTCAGTACTGTGCAAGTTTGTGGGATACCCAAAGAACACCAGGGGGTATCTTTTCTACTACGCAGAGGAACAAAAAGTCCTTATTTCTCGTAATGCCCACTTTCTGGAACACCAGTTCTTGGAAAAGGAGATTAGTGGGAGCGCAGTAGAACTGGAAGAAATTCCAGAACCGCGGACTATTACTGAAAGGTTAGTGGAACCAGAGGGTTCAACAGAACAGGACATTCCTATGCCGCTCCGCAGAAGTAGTAGGCAGTCTCATCCGCCCGAGAGATACTACGGTTTTCTCATAGACGGGGATAGAGAGGATTGCATCATAAATTATGATGAGCCTACTAGCTTCCAGCAGGCCGTTCAGAGCGTTGACTCAGTGAAATGGCTGGATGCAATGCGGACCGAAATGGAGTCCATGTACACCAACAAGGTATGGACGTTGGACATTGCTCCAGACGGGGTAAAACCCGTAGGATGCAAGTGGATCTTCAAAAGGAAGATTGGTGTAGATGGACAGGTTGAGACCTATAAAGCTAGGCTGGTAGCAAAGGGTTTTCGTCAAAGACCTGGCTTGGACTACGACGAAACCTTTTCTCCAGTAGCCATGCTGAAATCCATTCGGATCCTTCTTGCCATTGCTGCCTTCCACGATTATGAGATCTGGCAAATGGACGTAAAGACAGCTTTTCTAAATGGAAATTTAGAGGAGTGTGTCTATATGGACCAACCAGAGGGTTTCATTCGGAGTGGGAGCAGCGGAAAGGTGTGCAAGTTGCTTAAGTCCATCTATGGGCTAAAGCAGGCATCGCGGAGTTGGAACATCTGCTTTGATGAGACGGTCAAAGAATTTGGCTTTATCAAAAATACAGATGAACCATGCATCTATAGTAGATTTGTAGCGAGAACTGTAGTATTCCTCGTTTTGTATGTGGATGACATTCTCTTAATAGGAAATGACATTCCTATGCTACAATCTGTCAAGGGGTTCTTGTCACACAGGTTCTCCATGAAAGACCTGGGTGATGCCTCATACATTCTGGGTATCCGGATCTACCGTGACAGATCCAAGAGGATATTAGGACTTTCACAGTCCAGGTACATCGACACCATACTGAAGAGGTTCAGTATGGAAGATTCCAAGCGCGGTAACCTACCGGCTTGTCACGGGATCACCCTCTCTAAAGAGATGTCTCCCAAGACTGATTTGGAGAGGGATCGCATGTCTATTATACCCTACGCTTCTGCGGTAGGCTCTATAATGTATGCGATGTTGTGTACCAGACCGGATGTAGCTTATGCACTGAGTGTGGTAAGCCGGTATCAGTCTAACCCTGGGGAGAAACACTGGATAGCGGTAAAGAACATTCTCAAGTACCTGAGAAGGACTAAGGAGATGTTCTTGGTGTATGGCGGAAAAGACCTCCAGATCGAGGCCTTTGCTGACTCTAGCTTCCAGAGTGACAAGGATGATTCCAAGTCCATGTCGGGTTTTGTCTTTACCCTCAATGGAGGGGCGGTGTGTTGGAAGAGTTCCAAACAGGAAACCGTTGCAGACTCGACGATGGAAGCGGAATACATCGCTGCATCTGATGCCGCAAAAGAAGCTGTCTGGATGAGGAAGTTCTTGAAAGAACTTCAGGTGGTTCCATCCATTGTTGATCCAATACCTCTGTATTGCGACAACAACGGGGCTATAGCTTTAGCGAAGGAACCAAGGTCCCATCAGAAATCCAGGCACATCTTGAGGCGGTATCACCTGATCAGGGAGATCGTGGATCGCCAGGAGATCGAGGTTCGGAGAGTCGCTTCAGAAGACAACACTGCAGATCCATTCACCAAGGCCTTGCCCCAGACTCAGTTCGAGCGGCTGGTCGAGATGATAGGTCTTCGATACGCCAGTACATGGCCTTAGTGCAAGTGGGAGATTGTTAGTGTATATGCCCTAGAGGCCATTACTGTATCATACTAGTTTGTATATTACTTAATGGATGCTTGGGATATTCACCTTGTATATACAATCTTGCTCAAAATAGTAGTATGCTACTTGGTTTGTTTCTACTTCAATGTGTACATGTGTTTATTTTTGTATATCGCCTATACACATTAGTAGAGCCCTTAGGATCTTTGCTTGATTACCAGCGATGTGATGGCCGTCACACTAGTGGGGCTGGGTAATCTATAAGCACATCCTTATGCAGGTCCCTGGTCGCAGGACTATCGAGACAGGGCATCGATACTCCGGAGTAGACCAGCGCATGCGCTTCTCATCCCAGTGTGGGAGACGGTCTGTCCCACAGCCGTCAGTACGTCGTACTTGAGATAGTATGCGGGTGCTCGTTAGGTTACGGGTACACTGGACAGGACTCGTCGGGAACTGACTAGTTGGTATTATACCTATCGTCAGTTATCAGTTCCCAGGTGACATGAGTACAGCTTAGTCCGCTGACTTGACACTGTCACTCCGCCTCGAGTGTGTTCCCACTGTACTTTGATCACTACCCTACCACGGCTCAAAGGAGTCGTGCAAACAGGTAGTGGTTGGGTGCAGTCCCGAAGCACTTGGAGGCAGTGACGGTTAGACAGGATTCGTCTCTCCCGGTATTGGGGGTTGACATCGCGCTGTGTCTAGGAGAGCCATTACACGAGTAGTCCCTGGCCAGGGCAAACGAGATATACTGGTAGGTTTCCAGTGTTATCTCAGGGTGTTTTGGGCTTCGCTCCGGCACGACTTGTACCGCTATTGGGGGACTGACGTTTACCGCCCCCTAGGCCCGCCATGCGATGTATCAGACGAACAGACCGGACTGTACGGAGAATGTCACACTCAGGCTCAGTAGGAGTTCAGATGGGTTTCGCCTCGTCGGTCTTCTTGTCGGCTTTACCTGGGGACCGTTACGCACAGCTAGTGCCGCTTGCGGTCTGTGGTTAAACCCACTGCCAGCGTAGTGTCGAGTCTTTAGAGTCCCACACAGAAAGCTTTTCGCCTTTAGGCAAAAGAGTAGAGGTCGCATGGTATTGCGACAGGTCGCATGGTTTTGCGACAGGGTTCGGTCACATCCGTGCACTTGTGCACGTACAGTGTCCGGACAGTTTACACTAGCGGGCTTTGGTTTAAGCCAGATCCTAGTGTACCTTATGGGATTGGATTTATCCAGTTTGCATTCGTGTTCCTCGTAACGCGGATGCGGGTGTGTATGCACAGTTGACAGGGAGGCAGAGGCGGCGGATTCTCATTAGGGTTGTTGACTGTTGACCATTGACTATTTGACTTTATGCTCAACCCTAATGAGAATATGATATGTGATTAACTATTATATTAATTAAGTATTATGGTGATATGGTTGTTGACTTGTTGACTTTTGTTGACTTGTTGACTTTGTTGACTTGTTGACTTTTGTTGACTTGTTGACCGGTTGACTAGGCTTGACTAGTTGACCATCATGATAACCATGGTTATCATTTCATGCCAAAGACTTTTACTTGCTTGCTCATTTGAGTAAAATGAGTGCATGACATGATAAGGTTATGGTTGCTTCAAACCATCACATAAGACTTTTTTGATATGATGAGTTATGATCACTTTGGATTATGAGAGGGTGAAAGACAAAAGAGTTGCTCATATTCTTTCTTGCTCATTCTCTCTCTTGTTCTTGAGCTCTCCTCTTGCTCTCACCCTCAACCTCTTGCTCCCTCTCTTGATCTATGGTTCTCTTGTCTCATGAGTTGAGAATCAAGAACCATAGATAAAATCCCATTCTAAATCTTCTCTACTCATTCTAGTTCACTAGGTTTAGCAAACCAAGTGAACTAGTTTCTTCAAAGAACGAAGAAGGAGCTAAAGGTTGGAGCTTTCAAGTGGATCTATCTTCGGCATACGGAGACGACGAGAAGGAGCCATCGGACCACCATCGGAGCTTGAAGAGAAGGAGTTCAAGTTTAGGTATAACCATCTCTATCCGAGTAGCTAACTCTCTTTAGCTAAGTATACTAGTTTTAGTTTAGTCAAAGATCCCGACTTTGCTTAGTCCATGTTGCCCCTTGCGATAAAATTTGATTTTTATACCGTTTCCGCCTCCCCGTAAGAACCGGGGGTCGCAACGTGGACTTACAGAAGCAACTTCAAGGTAGATCATCGGAGATTTGGAATACGACAAGCTAGAATGGATCGTTCGAGTCGTGGAGCCTCTCATGAGTCCGGGAGATCGTGGATCACGGCAAAGGGACTTCTACTTGGAGCTTGTGAAATGAAGGAGCGGACTACAAAGGTTGTAATCCCTCACACTTAGATAAAAGTTATCTTAATGCATGTTAAACCCTAATAATCTAGCAAAGATCCCGGCCTTGGGTTGTTCGGCACGTCTAAAATTTAATCCGGGCATGTTTGATGCCTTTTGAACCTTCACAAGAGTGCTTAGGAACCCCACAGTGGTATCAGAGCCTAGCTAGAGCATTAGGCGATGTGTTTACGAAGTTAAAACTCCGATCGAACCCGAAATGACGAAATTTGACCCCTCTCTGGAAATTTTTTAAATTTTGGTATTTTTCTGAATTAAAAATATGTAAAAAAATCAGCAGGGAATTCTAAGAAATACCATGAAACACGTGCCCACAATTCCACAATCTGAGCGCGGAACCACGGCAAGAACATGGTTCTCGCGGCGGTTCCGCGGCTGAATTGTATGATTGGGACACGTGGCTTCATGGTATAGACCGTAGGTACTTGCTGACTATTCTGGGTATTTTTAATCTGTTCCAGGTGTTTAAAATTCTGGGGTTTGTTTTGTAATAGTAGACTCGATCGGAATATTTAAATTCGTATTTCTTTCCGGATATTTAGAAACTGTTAAACTATTTGAACGGATATCATTAACTTACTGTTTCCCGGTACGGCAAACTTTCAAGTGTTGAAATTTATTCGGGTTTAAATCTTTCGGAAAAATTGTACAAGTTAAGCGGTGGACCCTCTAGAAGACACAAACCTTAACTCGATTATGTGACCGTCTTGAACTGCCTTTTGAACCTTCGGGTTTGGGGCAGTACGGCGTGCCACATGTGAGGTGTTGGCTTGACCCTTCTACGGCTGGATCACCGGTACTGTGACATATTCTGGGATTATTTGAACTCCACTCAAGAGTTGAGCACTTTGGGAAATTTTGGGTGTTTGATTATCTGTTCGGAAAGTTTAATACTGTCTATTTATCTGGAATGTGATACAATATGTGGAATTCATAAAGTTAGGCATGAAATGCGGAGTATGTGATATTTCGGATTTACGATGTCTAAAGTGATTGTGGATTCCAAATATTGTAGTTTTACACTTTCTTTTCTGTGACCGTAAGTGTAATATGTGATATCGCCGGTTTCGTTGCTATATGATTCAACGACAATTGGGATGCGCATATTTACTTACGTTGATGATATGTGATATTATGTGTTGCTGTGATATGTTATATTGGATCGTCGCGTTCTGAATAGCCGGGGGTTTTATGTGAGATGAGGGTTTTTATTTTCATTCATGTAAAATTCATTTGTAATGTAATATTCTTTTATTTGGGGCACTTCCAGGTTGCGGTTGCTGTCACCAGTGTATATTATTTACTTTTCCGCATTAGGTAGACCTATGGAGGGGAGCACAAGTAACCGGGTTCTAGGGTCCAGTGGGAGGCCATCTCGAGGAGTCGAGACCGGGTCTTCTAACCCTAGAATTGGCGGTGTTACTTGCCGCTCTCGTAGGGGTCTTGGGATGTGGGTTTGGCTATTCGTCGCGACCGTGGAATCCGTGTTTTATACAGGCTCGTATTGAAAACACGGACGTCCTAGTATATCCAATATTTCATATATGTTCTTCTGCTGCAATGTTCTGTGATGAGATCATATTACTGCCTGAGACGAATGCTTATACTATATATATATGCTGATATATAAATATTACTGCTTTCGTTTCTTCTGTGATGCTTAGGAAGCATAAGCTGATGGGATTTTTATTAATGAGATTAATAAAAGAAAAGAAACCTAAAGATGTTGTAGAATCAAAACTTTATAAAAAGGGTAGCTACAGTTTTGCTTTGCACAGTGATATATACGATATATCCTGCACCTTATTCGATGAGGAAAGGACCGAGATCCCTTCACCGGGAGTGACTCCTTTAGCAAAACTGGCAGATGCTACAAAACGCGGTTTGGCCTTTGATTGCTTTTAGTGTTTTGCTTTGCACAGCGGTATATATGATACATCCTGCACCTTATTCGATGAGGAAAGGGCCGACGATCCCTTCACCGGGAGTGACCCCTTTAGCAAAACTAAGAAAAGCCTCAAAAACACTCCTTTTTCAAAACTTCACTCGATTCTACGACGATATCAAGTTCATTACGCTCAGGGTTTTTCTGAAGAAACCTGCGTAGCCCTCCGTCATTTCAGATAGATGTTATTTAGTATTCGTGCTATGTTTGTTGACTTAGTCAAGGCGTAGTGTACGGTAGCTAAGTAGTGTTTATCTGTTAAAACATGAGATGTGATTGGATTAGGGTATTCGCACGGCCTTGTTGACTCAGTCAAGGGTCGTACGGGTGGGTTTAATTCAATCAAGAAATGTACGGGTTGAACTTGACTTGCGATTTATGGTTTGTTGACTTAGTCAAGGTCATAGATCGCTAGGGGCAAAAATATTATCGGGAATTTCAAGTGTTGAAATTTGCAATGAGATTGCATACCTCCTATGAGATAGTTGGATCCCGATACCCACTGCGAGTAAGAGTTACTCCTGGGAGAGTTTTACACAGGACAATTAGTGATTCAAGTAGGTGTCTAGAAAAGTGTTAACGAGGTTACGCCTCTGGGAAAACGAGGTTTACATTAATTAGGTCCGTGCGAGAGCACGGGGAACCTCCCTCAAAGTACCGACACTGATCTGGCTGAAAGATTGACGAAATTGTAAGGTGTAATTAATCCCGGCTAATCTTACCTTTTAGGGTTTCAAGGTAGATTTGATAAAAACAGTGGGAGACATCCTGATTAGATAAGATAATAACCAATCTAATCTTTCAAGAGCATACGCTAAAGTGTTTTCTTCTCTCTCTCTCCAGGTAGCGACCATTTCAGGCCATAATCAAGATAATAATATGGATGTATTGACTAAACCTGATTATTGTACTGAGCTAGGGAATGTTGGACCCGTTCTTTCCTATAACAGTTATAAGACTGAACAGGAAACAGGAGAATATCTGGATTCTCACGCCGCCCAAAAGAACATGCATGTTGATGCATCTTCTTCGGGTGTGTTAGTTATTGAGAACTGTTTCTCAGTTCACCCTACGTCCTGGGTATTAGATACCGGATCAGGATCCCACATATGTAAACAGTTACATGGGCTACGTAAAGGTAGAGAACTGGGAAAAGGTGATCATTCCGTTCAAGTAGGGAACGGTGCGAGTATTGTAGCCAAAGCTGTTGGCGAATATCACCTTGTATTACCAAGTCGTAATACACTGATTCTGAATGAGTGTTATTATATACCGAACATGATGTGCAACATTATATCAGTTTCTTTATTGAGTAAAGAGGGATATAATTTTGTAGTACAGAATAATGTTATGAACATATTCCTAGATCAAAAGTTGATTGCATCAGGCTCGTTACATAATGGCATATTCATTCTAAATCAGAATACAGTCCTGAATATACAAAACACACACAAGAGGAAAAGTTCAGATATGAACGAATCCTACTTGTGGCATTGTAGACTTGGTCATATCAATGCGACACGACTGGCTAAGTTACATAAAGATGGTTATTTGAATTCGTTCGAATTATCATCTTATGATACTTGCCATTCATGTCTCAAAGGAAAAATGACCAAAGCTCCGTTTAGTGGACACGGAGAAAGAGTTACTGAACTCTTAGGACTGATACATAGTGATGTATGCGGTCCCATGTCTACGCATGCCAGGAACGGTTCTTCCTACTTCATTACATTCACTGACAATCTCTCTAGATACGGACATGTGTTCCTGTTGAAACACAAGTCTGAAGCTTTTGAGAAATTCGGAGAATATAAGCACGAAGTAGAGAATCAAACGGGCAAAAGTATTAAGATTCTTCGATCTGATCGAGGAGGTGAATACTTAAGCAATGAGTTCTTAGATTATCTAAAAGAGAATGGGATTCTCTCTCAGCTTACTCCTCCTTATACACCACAGCACAACGGTGTATCGGAGCGGAGGAATCGCACCCTATTAGATATGGTGCGCTCTATGATGAGCGAAGCTGAGTTACCTATTTCCTTCTGGGGGTATGCGCTTGAGACAGCCATATACATATTGAATCTAGTTCCGTCTAAATCTGTACCTACCACACCATATGAGATATGGAGTGGGAAGAGACCATATTTTAAACGAGTTAAGATATGGGGTTGTCCGGCCTATGTCAAAAGACAAAATCCAGACAAACTCGAGGCACGATCAGTTCTTTGCAAATTTGTGGGATATCCTAAGAATTCACAAGGATATTTTTTCTACCACGCTGAGGAACAAAAAGTGTTTGTTGCTCAACATGCCACCTTTTTGGAAAGGGAATTTCTTGCAAAAGAAATTAGTGGCAGAGAGGTAGAGCTGGAAGAGGTTCCAGCAACACAAACTGCAACTGAAGATTTAGTGGAACCAAAGGATTCAGTAGTACCCGACGAACCCCAGCCTCTCCGCCGATCTAGTAGGGTTTCTCGTCCACCTGAGAGATACTACGGTTTTCTCATTGATGGTGGAAGCGAGGATTGCATCATGGATGATGATGAACCGACTAATTTCGAGCAGGCCATCACGAGTGGTGACTCTGTGAAATGGCTGGATGCAATGCGATCTGAGATGGAATCCATGTACACCAACAAAGTATGGACTTTGGAAAATGCTCCTGAAGGGGTAAAACCCATTAGGAGCAAGTGGATCTTTAAAAAGAAATTTGGTGTAGATGGAAAAGTTGAGACTTTCAAAGCTAGACTTGTAGCAAAGGGTTTTCGTCAACGACCAGGCGTGGATTATGACGAAACCTTTTCTCCAGTGGCTATGCTTAAGTCCATCCGGATCTTACTTGCCATTGCTGCATACCATGACTACGAAATCTGGCAAATGGATGTTAAGACCGCCTTTCTAAACGGTGATTTAGAAGAATGCGTGTACATGACTCAGCCAGAGGGCTTCGTAGATAGTGGGAGCAGCGGAAAGGTGTGCAAGCTGCTTAAATCCATTTATGGGTTAAAGCAAGTATCGCGGAGTTGGAACATCTGTTTTGATGTTGTAGTCAAAGAGTTTGACTTCATCAAAAATATAGATGAACCTTGTATCTATAAGAAGGTAGCAGAGGGTAAGGTTGTCTTCCTCGTATTGTACGTGGATGACATACTCTTGATAGGAAATGATATTCCTATGCTGCAATCAGTCAAGCTCTTCTTATCACAGAGATTCTCAATGAAAGATCTAGGTGATGCCTCCTGCATATTGGGAATCATGATCTATAGAGATAGATCTAAACGGATATTGGGATTGTCCCAATCCAGGTACATTGACACCATACTAAAGAGGTTTAGTATGGAAGAATCCAAGCGTGGGAATCAGCCCACGATATCTGGACTCACTCTCTCCAAAGAGATGTCTCCCAAGACTGATTTGGAGAGAGCTCGCATGCAAGGGATACCCTATGCTTCGGCAGTAGGCTCTATCATGTATGCGATGCTATGTACCAGACCCGATGTAGCATACTCACTAAGTGTAGTGAGTCGGTATCAAGCAGATCCTGGAGAGAGTCATTGGACAGCTGTGAAGAACATTCTCAAGTACTTGCGAAGGACTAAGGAGATGTTCTTGGTGTATGGTAACGGAGAACTCCAGGTGGAGTCCTTTACCGATTCCAGCTTCCAAAGTGATAAGGACGAATCTAAGTCGCATTCGGGTTTTGTCTTTACCCTCAATGGAGGGGCGGTATGTTGGAAGAGTTCCAAACAGGATACCGTTGCAGACTCGACGATGGAGGCTGAATACATCGCTGCCAACGATGCTGCCAAAGAGGCTGTCTGGATAAAGAAGTTCATTAGTGAACTTGGAGTGGTTCCATCCATTGAGCATCCAATACCTCTGTATTGCGATAACAATGGAGCTGTGGCATTAGCCAAGGAACCCAGGTCCCATCAGAAGTACAGACATATTCTGAGGCGGTATCACCTGATCAGGGAGATAGTTGATCGCCGGGAGATCGAGGTCAGGAGAGTAGATACGAAGGACAACACTGCGGATCCATTCACGAAGGCTATTTCCCAGATACAGTTTGAGAGATTATTCGGGATGCTAGGTATGAGATACTACAGCAGCTGGCCTTAGTGCAAGTGGGAGATTGTTAGTTATGTATATGCCCTAGAGGCCATTGTTGTACATATGATGTATATTATAATGGATGCTTGGATATATATAGAGATGACTTTCTTGCTCGTCATGATAGTATGCTATTTGGTTTCACTTTATCTTAACATGTTGACTTGTATTGGATTACTGTTTTACTCTCACATGTTGATAAAGCCCTTAGGATCTGTACTCGACTACTGGGACTATAATGAGATCATACTAGTGGGGCCGCGGTAGTCGATGAGTACATCCTATAACTGTTCCTAGTCGAGGGTATATCGAGACAGGGCATCGATACACCAGAGTAGACTAGCGTATACGCATCTTGACCCATATGATGGGCGATGGATGATCCCATATCCATCGGTGTTAGACATCAAGGATGGTATACGGGTGCTCAGTGGAGACTGGGAACACTGGACGGACTCGCCGAGAACTCCCAGATGGTGATATACCACACGTCAGATGGCAGTTCTCCGGTGACACTGGTACAGGGTAGTCTGTAGACCCGAGATCGTCATAGAGTCTTGTGTGATACCCACTGTGCTTTGATTTCCACCTTACCACGTCCAAGAGGGCGTGCAAAACGGTGGCTTTTGGGTACAGTCCCGAATCACATGGAGGCAATGAGCGATAGGAGGGGATTCGTCTCTCCCGGTATAGGGAGTTGATGTTGTGCTGTGTTCGATTGGCTATAACTGGAAGTCCCTGGCCAGGGCTGATATAGAGATTTACTGGTAAGTGTTACTAGTAGTTTCTCGACCCGTTATGAGCCACACATCGACACGACTTATCGGTTACTAGGGTCTGACGTATACCACCCCTAGACTTGATATGCGACATATCAGACGAACAGACCGGACTGTACGGGAGTGTTACTGATCGGATTCACAGGAGAACGCACAGGCTAGCTTGTTGATCTTCTGATCGCTCAATACCTGGGTGGCTGTTACGTTTAGCTGACCGCTTGCAGCTTGTGGGTGTTTGATATGATCATCACCTGCTACCGGCGTATTGACGATTCTTTAGAGTCCTACACAGAGGTTTCTTGGCTCAGGCGAAACGGAGTAGTGGCACATATGTGATATGCGCAGGAACGAGAATAATGCGATATGGGATACCGTATTATATTCTCAGGATATTTAGATATGAACCGGGACATCGGATCAAGTGTTGATTCGATGAATCGGTACATGATATATTAGTCGACAATATTCGATATAGCCGGATCGTCGGATCAAGTGTTGATTCGATGATTTAATGTATAATAATATATAAGATATATTATTACATTATCTGATATTGGCTCGCTTTATTATTTCATTTTCTCAGTGGATGATACATTGATATATATGCGATATATGTTAATTGTATTATTTTCTATTGTTGCAAATATATAATATATATGTGATATATATTATTGTGACATGATATGATTAATTGTTAAACATGTTTAAGGACGATTAATTGAGGTTAGGGTTTGATTTGGGTTAGTAGCTTCATGCACATTCTAGAAGCTTTATTCTTTTGTCATGTTTAAGATATTTGTTGATGACACATTCTTAACTCAACCAAACCCTAACCCTAGTTTATTCTCTACTCATTTTTAGCCACTCATCCTTGACCATGGTTAATAATTCAATCATATGGTTTATATTCTATTCATCACAAAAGGATTTATCTAAGGATTATATTTTCCATTAGCTTCTTCTTCTCTCTTGATAAGCTCTCTTGAAAATCCTAAAGTGATGATAAAAATTGAGAAAATGATTTAAAAAGAAAGCAAAATCACTACTCTCTCATCCTTATCTCATCTAGCCCATGGGATTAGTGTGTTCTACTCTTTTGAGTGAGAAAACTTGAGTCGAAGCAACTTCAAGGTAGATCATCAGAGATTTGGAATACGACAAGCTAGAATGGATCGTTCGAGTCGTGGAGCCTCTCATGAGTCCGGGAGATCGTGGATCGCGGCAAAGGGACTTCTACTCGGAGCTTGTGAAATGAAGGAGCGGACTACAAAGGTTGTAATCCCTCACACTTAGATAAAAGTTATCTTAATGCATGTTAAACCCTAATAATCTAGCAAAGATCCCGTCTTTGGGTTGTTCGGCACGTCTAAAATTTAATCCGGGCATGTTTGATGCCTTTTGAACCTTCACAAGAGTGCCTAGGAACCCTACACCTAGGCACTCTCAAGAGGTCTCATAAGGAATCGACCATGCCAATTTCAAATTTTACGGGTGCCGAGAAACCCTAATACGGATCGTTAACCAGAAATTTAGGCGAAAGATGCAACTAGTTAACAAATTAACTAAGTGAACGGAAATACAACCTATGTAGATCCGGTCCTCCACCTCCATAGCTCCGCAATGAAGTCCTCTCCGCTGTACAAATCGGATCTTGGACTCTAGTGTCCGCTTCATCGGAGAAATGGACGGGCTAGGTCGTCGACTACGATGCCGAAGATGATCTACGTCGAAGCATCACAAGATCAAGCTCCCACTTCACCAAGTCATGAAACTTGTGAAGAAAACACACTCTACTACTTGGCAAGAGGTAGAGGATGAAGAAATTGGAAGTGGGTTCACTTTAGAATTGGATTTCTCACTCTTTTTCTCACTTTGCCATTGATGAAGGCAATGTTTCTTTTCTTGAAGAAGAACAAGAAGAGGATGAAGAAGATGATAGAATTATGATAAGTTATTCTTTAAAAAAGAAAATCATAGAATACTTATCATAAACCAACCATGGTTATGTGTAGAGAGCAAACTATAGTTAGGTGAATGGTTAGGTTAGGCATAAAACAAAAAAGGTGGACTTTTTCAAAGCTTCATGAAACTTCAACACAGAAACAAAATTAGCCACCATTTTCCTTTTGCCAAAATGAAATAAATAAATCAATAAATGAATAAATAAATTAAACAAAACCCTAACCATTTACTTAACCAAGGTTTAAACTTTACACAAATTCAAGTAAGCATGTATCATCAAACATGATACAATCAAGTGCACAAAAGTATATCACATATACAACTTGTGAACTTCAAGTGAGAAAATCCTTTTAAAGTGAACCAATACTAGTTAATGCAAAGTAATATATCAAATATATAATTGTACATTAAATCATTAAATCAACACTTGATTTAAGGATCCGGTCATATCGCATATAACCGACTAGTATCCTATGTATCGGCTTACCGAATTAATCCTTGATTCGATAACTAGGTTATATCGCATACAACCATATCGATACATTCATCGCGAGAATAGAATACGGTATCACATACACGCATTATTCTTGGTCCCGCACATATCTCATATGCGCTCCTATTTCGTTTCGCTTGAGCCAGGAAACCTCTGTGTAGGACTCTAAAGACTCGTCAATACGCCGGCAGCAGGTGATGATCATATCAAACACCCACAAGCCGCAAGCGGTCTGCTAAACGTAACGGCCACCCGGGTATTGAGCGATCAGAAGATTGACGAGCAAGCCCGCTCACACTCCTGTGAATCCAACAAGTAACACTTACCGTACAGTCCGGTCTCGTCGTCTGATATGTCGCATATCTCGCCTAGGGGTGGTAAACGCCAGACCCCAATAGCTCGATAAGTCATGTCGATATGAGGTCTATAACAATTCGAGAAACTACTGGTAACACTTACCAGTAAATCTCAGCAACCCTGGCCAGGGATTTCCGGTTATAGCCAATCGAACACAGCGCAACATCAACTCCCTATACCGGGACAGAAGAATCCCCTCCTATCGCACATTGCCTCCATGTGACTCGGGACTGTACCCAAAAACCACCATTTTGCACGCCCTCTTGGACGTGGTAAGATGGAAATCAAAGCACAGTGGGAACCAAACAAGACTCTATGACGATCTCGAGTCAACAGACTACTCTGTACCAGTGTCACCATAGAACTGCCATCTGACGTAAGATATAATACCATCTGGGAGTTCTCGGCGAGTCCGTCCAGTGTACCCAGTCTCTACTGAGCACCCGTATATCATCTCCGATGTCAAACACCAATGGATATGGGATCATCCATCGCCCATCTGTATGGGTCGAGAAGGTATACGCTAGTCTACTCTGGTATATCGATGCCCCGTCTCGATACACCCACGACTAGGGACTTTGAAGGATATACTTATGGACTACCATGTCCCCACTAGTATGATCCGCATCACAGTCCAGATAGTCAAGTACACATCCTAAGGGCTTTACCAACATGTAACAGAGAGACACCCAGTATACACGTTAAGGTAAAGTTCAACCAGATAGCATACTATCATGTCGAGCAAGAAAGTCCTCCCTATATATGTCCCAGCATCCACTACAATATACATCCAATGTACCGTAATGGCCTCTAGGGCATACATATAACTAACAGCTATAACCGGAAATCCCTGGCCAGGGTTGCTGAGATTTACTGGTAAGCGTTACCAGTAGTTTCTCGAATTGTTATAGACCTCATATCGACACGACTTATCGAGCTGTTGGGGTCTGACGTTTACCACCCCTAGGCGAGATATGCGACATATCAGACGACGAGACCGGACTGTACGGTAAGTGTTACTGGTTGGATTCACAGGAGTATGAGCGGGCTTGCTCGTCGATCTTCTGATCGCTCAATACCCGGGTTTCCGTTACGTTTAGCAGACCGCTTGCGGCTTGTGGGTGTTTGATATGATCATCACCTGCTGCCGGCGTATTGACGAGTCTTTTGAGTCCTACACAGAGGTTTCCTGGCTCAAGCGAAACGAAATAGGAGCGCATATGAGATATGTGCGGGACCGAGAATAATGCGTGTATGTGATACCGTCTTCTATTCTCACGATGAATGTATCGATTGGTTGTATGCGATATAACCTAGTTATCGAATCAAGGATTGATTTGATAAGCCGATACATTGAATATTAGTCGGTCATATGCGAAATGACCGAATCGTTAAATCAAGTGTTGATTTAATGATTTAATGCATAATTATATATTTGATATATTACTTTGCTTTAACTAGTATTGGTTCACTTTAAATGGATTTTCTCACTTGTTGTACATAAGTTGTATATGTGATATACTTTTGTGCACTTGTTTGTATCATGTTTGATGATACATGCTCACTTGGGTTTGTGTAAAGAATTGAACCATGGTTAAGTTAGTGATTAGGGTTTTTGTTTTATTACTTATCTATTTATTTATAATTCTTATTTTGAAAAGATAAAGAAAGAATGGTGGCTTTGTTTGTTTATTTGTTGAAGCTTCATAAAGCTTTGAACAAGTCCACCATTCTTGTCTTATGCTTAACCCTAACCATTTAAATTAACCATAGTCCATTCTCTACACCTAACCATGGTTGCCAAATGATAAGTATTCATTTATTTTTCTTTTTGAAAATATAGCTTATCATATTCTATCATCATCTTCTTCTTCTTCTTCTTCAAGAAGAAAGCTTGCTTCCATCAATGGCAACTTATGAAAACGAGTGAGAAATCCAATTCTAAAGTGAACCCACTTCCTATTTCTTCATCCTCTACCTCTTGCCAAGTAGTATAGGGTGTTTTCTTCACAAGTTTCATGACTTGGTGAAGTGGGAGCTTGATCTTGTGATGCCTCGACGTAGATCATCTTCGGCATCGTAGTCGATGACCTAGCCCGCCCATTTCTCCGATGAAGCCGAAGCTAGAGTCTGGGATCCGATTTGTACAGCGAGGGGACTTCATCACGGAGCTATGGAGGTGGAGTACCGGATCTACAAAGGTTGTATTTCCGTTCACTTAGTTAAGTTGTTAACTATTCGCATTTGTTTCGCCTAAAATCTAGTTAACGATCCGTATTAGGGTTTCTCGGCACTTGTAATTTTTTAAATTGGCATGGTTGATGCCTTGTGAGACCTCATTAGTGTGCCAAGGAACCTTACAGTGGTATCAGAGCTTAGCTAGAGCCTTAGGCGATGCGTAGACGGAGTTAGAAGTCCGATCGAACCGAAACCCTAATTCAAACTTGCCTTGAGAATTAAAAATATGCAGAAAAATCAGCAGGAATATCTAAGAGTTACTGTGAAATTCGATTCCCTAATTCCATCAAGCCGCCGCGGTTCCGCGGCACGAGCATGGATCGTGCGGCGGATCCGCGACCGTTTTGTCTTATCATGCATTGAATTTTGTACAGTAATTCTTATTTTGCAGTACTGGTTTTCCTGGGAATTTTTAATATTTATTCAAGAGTTGAATTTTCTGGGTTGTATTGGGGACTCGGTGTTTCGATCGGATTGTCTAATTTTGTCTGTGTTTTTCCGGATAATTTTTGAACATGTTAAAAAGTTCGACCGGATATAAATACCCACCTTTTCCCCTGTCGGGAAATTTCCAAATGTTGGATCTTTCCGTAGTTTAAGAACGTTCTAAGTAGTGCAAGTAACGCGATGGCCCCTCTAGAAGACAACAAAGCTTAACTCGATTATGTGACCGTCTTGAACTGCCCTTTGAACCTTAGGGTTTGGGGCAGTACGGCGTACCACATGTGAGGCGTTGGCTTGACCCTTCTACGGATGGACCGTTGGTACTGAGGCATGAACAGGATGTTTTTAAACTTGTTTCATGTGTTGAGCTGTATCGGAAAAACTTGGGTGTTCGACTGTTCGATCGAAAAGTTTAACATTTTCTGTTTATCTGGAATGTGATACAACAATTGGAATTCACAAGAAGTTATGAGATAACTGAATGAATGTTATAAACATAGCAGTTTAGTCTCACTTGATCGGTTGCCACGGAATTTTGATGTGATCAAAAGTCCGTCGCAATCACGTAGTGTACACGGATACTCGCCGGGTAAACTTAATAGACAACCTCACTCCATAGCCCCGACCAAGTGACTGTAGGAGAACCCCATCGCCGAAAGCATCCGTTCGGGTGCTCGCGGCAGCGGTGTTCCGCCTTGGTGCACTTCGTCGACGGTATCGGGGGTGCGGCCGCCTACTAAAGTTTGCGACGAGCATTCGATCAAAATGTCGGGAATCTTGTTGAATTGCCCGACTTGATATTGAAAAGTGTTTTCGATAATGAGACTAAAATGAGGGGTTTATAATTGTTAGGCATGCGATGTCTAAGGAATTCATTTGATTAGGCATGCGATGTCTATGTAGGTTGCGGATTCCAACTGTTGTAGTTTTACACTTTCTTTTCTGTGACCGTAAGTGTAATATGTGATATCGCCGGTTTCGTTGCTATATGCCAACGACAATTGGGATACGCATGTTTACTTACGTTGATGACATGTGATGTTATGTGTTGCTGGATATGTTATATTGGATCGTCGTGTTTGAATAGCCGGGGGTTTTTTATGTGAGATGAGTGTTTTTCATTTTCATTCATGTCAAAACTTGTATGTAATATTCTTTTATTGGGGCACTTCCAGGTTGCGGAAGATGTCACCCTTTGTATATTATTTACTTTTCCGCACTAGGATAGACCCAAGGAGGAGGGCACAAGTAACCGGGTTCTGGAGTCCAGTGGGAGACCAACTCGAGGAGTCGAGTCCGGGTCTCCTAACTCTAGAATTTGTAGGGTTGCTTGCCGCTCTCGTAGGGGTCTAGGGGTGTGGGTTTGGCTATTCATCGCGACCGTGGAATCCGTGTTTTATACTGGCTCGTATTAAAAACACGGACGTCCTAGTATATCCAATATTTCATATGTTTCTTCTGCTGCGATATCTGTGATGTGATCATGTGATGTTCTGTGATAGATACAGTATATAGTATATATGATATATTATATAGTCGTTACTTATGTTTTACACCCGTGCTAGCCCTGCCCCGCTCTGCCATTAGTTACCTAACCTAACGGTGAACGAGGGGACATCGAGGTGAATGCGGATGGCATAAGTGTACGTCGTATTTATCTGTGATGTTTAGGTGCTTTAATGATGGGACTTCATTAATGTGATTAATGAAAGTAAAAGAAACCTAAAGATGTTGTAGAATCGAATTTCAAAAATAAAACAGGTAGCTACAGTTCTTGCTTTGCACAGTGGTATATATGATATATCCTGCACCTTATTCGATAAGGAAAGGACCGAGATCCCTTCACCGGGAGTGACTCCTTTAGCAATAATTGGCAGATGATACACACTCGGTTTGTCTTCTGATTTCTTTTAAGAGTTTTTTCTTTGCACAGTGATATATATGATATATACCGCACCTCATTCGACGAGGAAAGGACCGACGATCCCTTCACCGGGAGTGACTCTTTTAGCAAAACTAGAAAAACCTCAAAAACACTCCATTTTTAAATCATTTGATTCTACAACGATATCAAGTTCATTACGCAATAGGTTTTCAGAAAAACCTGTCGTAGCCCTCCGTCATTTCAGATAAGTCCTACTTAGTATTTGTGCTACGTTTGTTGGCCTGCGTCAAGGCGTAGTGTGCGGTAGCTAACTAGTATTTATCTGCTTATGCATATGATGCAGATTGGATTAGGGTAGTCGTGCGACTTTGTTGGCCTGCGTCAAGGGTCGTGCGGGTGGGTTTAATTCAATCAGGAAATGACGAGTTGAACTTGACTAGCGCACTATGGTTTGTTGGCCTGCGTCAAGGTCATAGGACGCTAGGGGCAAAATTATCGGGAATTTCAAGTGTTGAAATTTGCAATGAGATTGCATACCTTCTATGAGATAGTTGGATCCCGATACCCGCTGCGAGTAATTGTTACTCCTGGGAGAGTTTTACACATTATAATTAGCCGATCATGTAGGTGTCTAGAAAGGTGTTAACGAGGTTACACCTCTGGGAAAACGAGGTTTACATTAATTAGGTTCGTGCGAAAGCACGGGGGACCTCCCTCATAGTACCGACACTGGCCTGGCTGAAAGATTGGCGAACTTATAGTGTGTAATTAATCCCGGCTAGTCTTTCCTTTTAGGGTTTGAAGGAAGATTTGATAAAAACAGTGGGAGCCATCCTGATTAGATAAAATAATAACCAATCTATTCTTGCAAGAGCGCACGCAGAGTTTTTTCTTCTCTCTCTCTCCAGGTAGCGACCATGTCACCCCTTAATCAAGATAATAATACGGAATATTTACCGAACCCGATTGTTATACTGAGCTGGGGAACGTTGGTCCCGCTCCAACTTATAATTGTTATAAGACAGAGCAGGAAATTAGGGAATACCAGATTTCCCGTGCCGCCCAAACGAAGAGAGTGCATGTTGATGCATCATCTTCGGGTGTGTTCATTATAGAGAACTGTTTCTCAGTATCCTTTACGTCCTGGGTATGTGATACCAGATCAGGATCCCAGATATGTAATCTGTTACATAGGGCTACAGAAAGGTAGAGAACTGAGAACGGGTGATAAGTTTCATGAGGCAGAAAACGGGGCAAGTGTTGCAGCCAAGTCTGTTGGTCACTGTCACCTTGTATTACAAATACATTGATTCTGAACAAATGCTATTAGATACCGAACCTGATATACAAAATAATATCAGTCTCTTTATTAATAAAGAAATGATAAAATTTTGTATTGTTGGATAATGTTTTGAACATTTCCTATATCAAAAGTTGATCGGTTCAGGCACGTTATATAAAAGCGTTGATGTTCTAAATCAAAATACAGTTCTTAGTATACAGAACACACACAAGAGGATGAGTTCAGAAATGAACGAATTTTTCTTGAGGTATTGTAGACTAGGTCATATCAATGCGACCAGACTAGCTGAAGTTACATTTAGATGCATATTTAAATCTGTTTGAATTTACATCTTATGAAACTTGCCAGTCATGTCACAAAGATACGATGACCATAGCTCTGTTTACTGGAAACAGAGAAAGAGTTAGTAAACTCTTGGGATGATACATGCTGATGTATGGAAGGTCCCCTATCTACATATGCCATGACTGGTTCTTTGTACTTCGTTACATTCTCTGATAATCTCTCAAGATTCAGACATATGTTCCTGTTGAAACACAAGTCCGAACCTTTTGAGATATTCACAGAATATGATTTAGAAGTAGAAAACCAAAACTGTTAGTTATATGTATGCCCTAGAGGCCATTACTGTACATAGGATGTATATTGCAGTGGATGCTGGGACGTATATAGGGAGGACTTTCTTGCTCGACATGATAGTATGCTATCTGGTTGAACTTTACCTTAACGTGTATACTGATTGTCTCTCTGTTACATGTTGGTAAAGCCCTTAGGATCTGTACTTGACTACCTGGACTATGATGCGGATCATACTAGTGGGGACATGGTAGTCCAAGAGTACATCCTTGAATTGTTCCTAGTCGTGGGAACATCGAGACGGGGCATCGATATTCCAGAGTAGACTAGCGCATATCTTCTCGACCCATGAGATGGGCGATGGATGATCCCATATCCATTGGTGTTTGACATCGAAGATGGTATGCGGGTGCTCAGTGGAGACTGGGTACACTGAACGGACTCGCCGAGAACTCCCAGATGGTATTATACCTCACGTCAGATGGCAGTTCTCTGGTGACACTTGTACAGCTTAGTCTGTTGACCCGAGATCGTCATAGAGTCTTGTGTGTCTCCCACTGTGCTTTGATTTCCACCCTACCACGGCTCTACTGAGTTGTGCAAACAGGTGGTTTTTGGGTACAGTCCCGATTCACATGGAGGCAATGAGCGATAGGAGAGGATTCGTCTCTCCCGGTATTGGGGGTTGATGTTGTGCTATGCTCGACTGGCCATAACAGGAAATCCCTGGCCAGGGTTGCTGTGATATACTGGTAAGTGTTATCAGTAGTTTCACGAATGTTATGGACCCTACGTCGACATGACTTATCGAGCTATTGGGTTCTGACGTTTACCACCCCTAGGCGATTTATGCAACATATCAGACGAACAGACCGGACTATACGGTAGTGTTACTGGTTGGATTCGCAGGAGTCTGAGCGGGCTTGCTCGTCGATCTTCTGATCGCTCAATACCCGGGTGGCCGTTACGTTTAGCAGACCGCTTGCGGCTTGTGGGTGCATGATATGATCATCATCTGCTACCGGCGTATTGACGAGTCTTTAGAGTCCTACACAGAGGTTTCCTGGTTCAAGCGAAACGAAATAGGAGTGCATATGAGATATGTGCGGGACCGAGAATAATGCGTGTATGTGATACCGTATTTGATTCTCGCGATTAATGTTTCGATTGGTTATATGAGATATGACCTAGTTATCGAATCATTGATTCGATAAGTCGATGCATTGCATACTAGTCGGTTATGTGCGACATGACCGGATCATTGAATCAAGTGTTGATTTAATGATTTAATGTATAATTATATATTTGATATATTACTTTACATTAACTAGTATAGGTTCACTTTAAACGGATTTTTCTCACTTGATTTGCACATTATATATGTGATATATTTTTGTGCACTTTTTGTATCATGTTTGATGATACTTGATCATATGGTTAAGTGAATAGGATTAAACCATGGTTATTATGATAATTAGGGTTTTGCATATTTATTTATTCATTCATTCATTTAGATAAGTATAAATGATAATGGTGGCAACTTTTGTTTCTTATGAGATGCTTCATGAACATTTGACTTTATGCAACCATTCTTGTCATTTTGCTTAACCCTAACCCACTCTAATCACCATGGTTAATTCTCTACACTTAACCTTAGTTAAGTTATGATAAATATTGAGTTTATTATTTCATTTTTAACTTAAGTTATCATAACTAGCTTCATATCTTCTTCTTCTTCTTCTTCTTCTTCCATGGATGTAGCTTGCTACTCCAATGGCAAGTGTTGAAAAAGTGTGAGAAATCCAAATCTAAAGTGAACCCAACTCCTATTTCTTCATCCTCTACCTCTTGCCAAGTAGTATAGGGTGTTTCCTTCACAAGTTTTCAAAGCTTGATGATGTTGGAGCTTGTTCTTGCGATACCTCGACGTAGATCATCTTCGGCATCGAACCGACGATCAAGCTCGCTTATTCTTCGACGAAGCCGACGCTAGAGCCCGGGAGTTCACTTGGACAGCGAGAGGACTTCGTTGCGGAGCCGTGGAGGTGGTGGACCGGATCTACAAAGGTTGTATATCTGTTCCCTTAGTTAAATATGTAAACTAGTTTACATGTTTCGCCTAAATATCTAGTAAACGATCCGTAGTCGGGTTTGTAGGCACCCGTAAAATTTTATTTGTGCATGTTTGATCACTTGTGAGACCTAACTAGAGTGCCTAGGAACCCTACAGTGGTATCAGAGCCTAGCTAGAGCCTTAGGCGAAGTCCAGACGGAATTTGAAGTCCGAACGAACCCGAAACCCCGAATCAAATATGCTCTCTGTCCAATTTTTAAAATCTGGTCTTTTTCCAAATTAAAAATATCCAGAAAATCAAGCAGGGTTTTATAAGAATTACTGCAAATTTCGAGGGCCCAACTCAACTTTTCCGGCGCGCTTCCGCGGCATGAGCTAAGCTCATGCGGCGGATCCGCGGCCGTACGGCCCCTGTATTTATTTTATTATGCACAGTAATTCTTAGTTTCCAGTGCTGATATTTCTGGGAATTTTTAATAATTTTTCAAGAGTTGAATTTTCTGCAGTTGTTTTGGGGATTCGGTGTTTCGATCGGGGTATCAAATTTTGTCTGTGTGGCTTTCCGGATAAATTTTAGAATATGTTAAAAAGTTCGACCGGATATAAATACCCACTTTTTCCCCTGTCGGGAAATTTCCAAGTGTTGGATTTTTCCGCAGTTTAACGACGTTCTAAGTAGTGCAAGTAACGCGATGGTCCCTCTAGAAGACAACAAACCTTAACTCGATTATGTGACCGTCTTGAACTGCCCTTTGAACCTTCGGGTTTGGGGGAGTACGGCGTGCCACATGTGAGGCGTTGGCTTGACCCTTCTACGGCTGGACCGTTGGTACTGAGGTACGAACGGAATGTTGTTAGACTTATTTCATGTGTTGAGCTGTATCGGGAAAATTTGGGTGTTCGATTGTTCGATCGAAAAGTTTAACATTTTCTGTTTATCTGGAATCTGATACAATAATTGGAATTCACAAATAGTTATGTGATAACTAAATGAATGTTATAAACATAGCATTTTAGTCTCACTTGATCGGTTGCCACGGAATTTTGATGCGATCAAAAGTCCGTCGCAATCACGTAGCGTACGCGGATACTCGCCGGGTAAACTTAATAGACAGCCTCACCCCATTGCCCCGACCAAGTGACTGTAGGAGAACCCCGTCGCCGAAAGCATCCGTTCGGGTGCTCGCGGTAGCGGTGTTCCGCCTTGGTGCACTTCGTCGACGGCGTTAGGGGTGCGGCCGTCTACTGAAGTTTGCGACGAGCATTCGATCAGAATGTCGGGAATCCTGTTGAATTGCCCGACTTGATATTGAAAAGAGTTTTCGATAATGAGACTAAAATTCGGGGTTTATAATTGTTAGGCATGTGATGTCTAAGTAATTCATTTGGTCAGGCATGCGATGTCTGAGGTGGTTGCGGATTCCAACTGTTGTAGTTTTACACTTTCTTTTCTGTGACCGTAAGTGTAATATGTGATGTCGCCGGTTTCGTTGCTATATGTCAACGACAATTGGGATGCGCATATTTACTTACGTTGATGACATGTGATGTTATGTGTTGCTGGATTTGTTATATTGGATCGTCGTGTTTGAATAGCCGGGGGTTTTTATGTGAGATGAGTGTTTTTCTTTTTCATTCATGTAAAAACTTGTATGTAATATTCTTTTATTGGGGCACTTCCAGGTTGCGGAAGTCGTCACCCGTTGTATATTATTTACTTTTCCGCATTAGGATAGACCCAAGGAGGGGAGCACAAGTAACCGGGTTCTAGGGTCCAGAGGGAGACCAACTCGAGGAGTCGAGTCCGGGTCTCCTAACCTTAGAATTGGTAGGGTTGCTTGCCGCTCTCGTAGGGGTCTAGGGGTGTGGGATTGGCTATTCATCACGACCGTGGAATCCGTGTTTTATACTGGCTCGTATTGAAAACACGGACGCCCTAGTATATCCAATATTTCATATGTTTCTTCTGCTGTGTTTTATCTGTGATCATGTGATGTTCTGTGACAGATATTATATATAGTATATATGAAATATTATATAGACGTTGCTTATGTTTTACACCCGCGCTAGCCCTGCCCCGCTCTGCCGTTAGTTACCTAACCTAATGGTGAGCGAGGGGACATCGAGGCGAATGCGGATGGCATAAGTGTACGTCATATCTATCTGTGATGTTTAGGTAACTTAAAATGATGGGATATTCATTAATGAGATTAATGAAAGAAAATAAACCTAAATGATGTTGTGGAATCGAATTTCAAAATAAAACAGGTAGCTACAGTTCTTGCTTTGCATCGCGGTGTTCATTGTAGAACATCCTGCACCTTATTCGATAAGGAAAGGACCGAGATCCCTTCACCGGGAGTGACTCCTTTAGCAATAACTGGCAGATACTACAACCCTCGGTTTGTCTTTGATCGCTTCTATAGTTTCCGCTTTGCACAGTGATATATATGATATATCCCGCACCTCATTCGACGAGGAAAGGGCCGACGATCCCTTCACCGGGAGTGACCCCTTTGGCAAAACTAGAAAAGCCTCGAAAACATTCCATTTAAAAACCATTTGATTCCGCAACGAGATCAAGTTCAAAGCGTTAAAGGTTTTCACAAAAACTAGCCGCAACCCTCCGTCATTTTAGGAAGTAGAGTACTTAGTATTCGTGCTGTGTTTGTTGACCATAGTCAAGGCACAGTGTACGGTAGCTAAGTGATGTCTTCCTACACCGCATATGATGCGATTAGTTAGGACAGTCGTGTGACTTTGTTGACCTTAGTTAAGGGTCATGTGGATGGGTCTAATTAATCACGAAATGACGGGTAGAACTTGACTAGTACTTATGATTTGTTGACCATAGTTAAGGTCATAGGTGCTAGGGGTAGAAACCATTATCGGAAGTTTCAAGTGTTGAAACTTGCAATGAGATTGCATACCTTCTATGTGATAGTTGGATCCCGATACCCACTGCGAGTAAGTGTTACTCCTGGGAGAGTTTTATACATTACAATTAGCCGATCAAGTAGGTGTCTAGAAAGGTGTCAACGGGGTTACGCCTCTGGGAAATCGAGGTTTACATTAATTAGGTTCGTGCGAAAGCACGGGGGACCTCCCTCAAAGTACCGACACTGGCCTGGCTGAAAGATTGGCGAACTTGTAGTGTGTAATTAATCCCGGCTAGTCTTTCCTTTTAGGGTTTGAAGGAAGATTTGATAAAAATAGTGGGAGCCATCCTGATTAGATAAAATACATAACCAATCTGATCTTGCAAGAGCGCACGCAGAGTGTTTTCTTCTCTCTCTCTCCTGGTAGCGACCATATCACGCCTTAATCAAGATAATAATACGGATTATTGACCGAACCCGCTTATTATACTGAGCTGGGGAACGTTGGTCCCGCTCCAACTTATAATTGTTATAAGACAGAGCAGGAAATAGGGGAATACCAGAATTCCTATGCCGCCCAAACGAAGACAGTGCATATGATGCATCTTCTTCGGGTGTGTTCATTACAAAGAACTGTTTCTCAGTATCCTCTGCATCCTGGGTATATGATACCGGATCAGGATCCCAGATATGTAATCTGTTACATAGGGCTACAAAAAGGTAGAAAAACTGAGAACGGGTGATAAGTTTCATGAGACAGAAAACGGGGCAAGTGTTGCAGCCAAGTCTGTCGGTCACTGTCACCCTGTATTACGAATACATTGATTCTGAACAAATGCTATTAGATACCGAACCTGATATACAAAATCATATCAGTCTCTTTATTGCTAAAGAAAGGATATAATTTTGTATTGATGGATAATGTTTTGAACATTTCCTATATCAAAAGTTGATCGATTCAGGCACGTTATCTAAAAGCATTGAAGTTCTAAATCAAACTCCAGTTCCTAGTATACAGAACACACACAAGAGGAAGAGTTCAGAAATGAACGAATCATTCTTGAGGCATTGCAGACTAGGTCATATCAATGCGACCCGACTGGCTGAAGTTACATTTTAGATGCATATTTAAATCAGTTTGAATTTACATCTTATGAAACTTGCCAGTCATGTCACAAAGATTAGATGACCATAGCTCTGTTTACTAGAAACAGAGAAAGAGTTAATAAACTCTTGGGACTAATACATGATGATGTATGTAAAGTCTCCTGTCTACACATGCCAGGACTGGTTCTTCATACTTCATTGTATTCTCTGATAATCTCTCAAGATTCAGTCATATGTTCCTGTTGAAACATAAGTCCGAACCTTTTGAGGTATTCACTGAATATAAGTTAGAAGTAGAGAACCAATAACCGGGTATAAGTATCATGTCTTATGATGAGATCAGGGAGGAGAATACTTGTGCATAGAATCCTTGGACTATTCTAAAGGAAAATGAGATTCTCTCTCAGTATTACTCCTCTGAATACACCACAGCACAACGATGTATCGGGACGGAGCAATCACACAGTATTAGATATCGTGTGCTCTATGATGAGTATTACTGAGTTACCTATTTCCTTTTGGGAGTTATGCACTTGAGAAGCTGCATACCTATTGAATTAGGTTCGAATCAAATCAGTGCCTACCATTCCATATGAGATATGGTATGGGAAGAGCCTATCTCTTAAGTATGTTAAGATTTGGGATTGTCCGGCCTATGTCAAAAGCGAAATCCGGACAAGATCGAGGCAAGATCAGTTCTGTAAAACTGGAAAGGTTCCAGCTGTACAAAACTGCTAATGATTTGGTAGAACCAAAGGATTCAATAGTTTCCGACGAACCTCAGCCTCTCCGCCGATCTAGTAGGGTTCCTCACCCACCTGAGAGATACCTCGGTTTCTCGATGACAGTGGGAGCAAGGATTGCATCATGAGATGATGACCCAACTAGTTTCGAGCAGGCCATCGAGAGTAGGGACTCTGTAAGAATGGCTGGATGCTTAGCGATCTGAGATGGAATCCACATACACCAGCAATGTATGGACTTTAGCTGCTATATCTGAAGGGTTAAATCCCCATCAGGAGCAAGTATATCTTGAGAAGATTACTTGGTGTAGATGGAAAAGTTGAGACTTTCAAAGCTAGACTTGTTAAAGTTTTTCGTCATCGACCAGGCGTGGATAATGATGAAATCTTTTTCCAGTAGCTATGCTTGAGTCTATCCAGATCCTACTTACTACGGCTGCATACCATGACTACGATATCTGGCGGTTGGGTGCCATGACTGCTTTTCTAAATACTGATTTAGAAGAGAACGTCTATAAGAACACAGCCAGAGGTCTTCGTAAACAGTGGGAGCAGCGGAAACGTGTGCAAGTTGCTTTACATAATGAAGCAGGCATCGCGGAGTTGGAACGTCTGTTTTGATGTGATAGTCAAAGTGTTTGACTTCATCAAAATGGTAGACGAACCTTCTATATACAAAAGGGTAGTAGAGAGTAAGGTGGTCATCTTCGTATTGTACGTAGACAACATACTCTTGATAGGAAAAGAGTTTCATATACTACGATCGGTCAATCTCCTTTTATCACTAGGATTCCCCAAATAGGATCAAAGTGATACCTCCTAAATCCTGAGTTTTCATCTATGAGATAGATGTAATTGGATGTTAGGATTCTCACTAGATGTAATGAGATGGTATCAATCGATCCTGGGGAGAATCACTGGAAGTGTTCCAGGGTGATAAAGACGACTGAATGTCAGTCACAGGCACTGTCTTTACCCTCAGTAAAGGGACGGTGTGTTGGAAGAGTTCCAAGCTCGATACCGTGGCAATCTAGACGATAAAGGCTGGTAACATCGCTATTAATGATACTACCAAAGAGGCAGTTTGGGTGTATATTGGTTCATAAGATGAACTAGGTTCCTTCCATTGTATGACAATGGAATTGTGGCTTTGGCCCAGGAACCCTGGTCCCATCAGTGACCCAAACATATTCTGAGGCAGCATCACCTGATCATGGAGATAGTTGATCTCCAGGGTGATCGAGGTTAGGAGAGTAGACTCAGAGGACAACACGGCGGATCCACTCATGAAGGCCCTTTTCCCAAAGAGAGACTTTTAGGGGATGGTTGAGTATGAGATACTACAACCACTGCTATCAGATGGCCCTAGTGCAAGTGGGAGATTGTTAGTTATATGTATGCCCTAGAGGCCATTACTGTACATAGGATGTATATTGTAGTGGATGCTGGGACGTATATAGGGAGGAATTTCTTGCTCGACATGATAGTATGCTATCTGGTTGAACTTTACCTTAACGTGTATACTGATTGTCTCTCTGTTACATGTTGGTAAAGCCCTTAGGATCTGTACTTGACTACCTGGACTATGATGCGGATCATACTAGTGGGGACATGGTAGTCCAAGAGTACATCCTTGAATTGTTCCTAGTCGTGGGAACATCGAGACGGGGCATCGATATTCCAGAGTAAACTAGCGCATATCTTCTCGACCCATGCGATGGGCGATGGATGATCCCATATCCATTGGTGTTTGACATCGAAGATGGTATGCGGGTGCTCAGTGGAGACTGGGTACACTGAACGGACTCGCCGAGAACTCCCAGATGGTATTATACCTCACGTCAGATGGCAGTTCTCTGGTGACACTTGTACAGCTTAGTCTGTTGATCCGAGATCGTCATAGAGTCTTGTGTGTCTCCCACTGTGCTTTGATTTCCACCCTACCACGGCTCTACTGAGTTGTGCAAACAGGTGGTTTTTGGGTACAGTCCCGATTCACATGGAGGCAATGAGCGATAGGAGGGGATTCGTCTCTCCCGGTATTGGGGGTTGATGTTGTGCTATGCTCGACTGGCCATAACAGGAAATCCCTGGCCAGGGTTTGTAAGTGCACGGCGGCGCCCCGGCCGTCAATCCGACGGCCAAATGCGGAAGCGGTGATAAACTTTAAATTTTTCTTGAACTGGCAAACCGCCGCGCACTAATACCCGGATCGAACCATTAGCTAGTCCTAGTTATCTACAAGAAAGGGAATAGAGATATACCGACGATCCAAGTCCTTCGGTCTTCTCGTCATCGTCCCGATCTCCTGCGGAATGTCCCGTCTCCTCCTCGTCGCCGGAAGTGCACCACATCGCCTACTTTGTTTACGGGCTCCCACCTCAATGCCGAGGCAACTCGGGCACGAAGCCGGCTACTCGACGTGCCCAAGGTTTGCTGTAGAATGTGTAGTAGAGGATTGTGTCTCATTTGGGGTTGTAGGAATTGCCTTTGGTGGAGGGATTGAACTTGGAGCTTTATGGATTGATCAAGTGGGATTTTTGCAACATGAAATGAGCTAAAAACCCACACCACAAATTTTGGACAGCCCCCAAATGGGAGTGGCCGGCCAAGCTTTCAAGAGAGGGAGGAATGAGAGTGTGTTATGATAGAAAAGAGAGAGCCATCCAATAATACAATGGGGAGAGAGAGAGAGAAGGCTATCATAGTTAACCATGATCACAAAGCAATGCCAACACTCCACACAACCATCATCAACAACCATGATGCTAACAAAGTCAAGCCATCATGAAGTATGAAGTCAAGCAAGTCAATGGATGGTGCACCATCATGAAGACTATCATGATGCTACAGGATGTAAAGAACCCCCTCCACAACCACTTATTTGCAACAATGCAAATAAGCCCTCCTCCACCAATCTTCGGCCAATGAACGGAACAATGGAAATCGGCCGAAGCGGAAAGCAAACTGGCAACTCCAGAAAACTGGTCCCGTAATAAATTACAGGAAAACCCCGATACTGTGCATACACACCCGCATCTGTATTTCGACCGAAATACAAATGCAATGAGACAAAATCTACACTGTACTATACTAGGATCCGGCTTATACCAAAGCCGGCTAGTATTATCCGTTCGATCCTGATCCGTGCAATACCGCACGTATCTGATCGAACCCCGCCATATAACCATACGGCCTATAGTACAGACTGTCCGATCCTGATCCGTGCAATACCGCACGTATCTGATCGGACCTTGCCATATCTCCATACGGCCTCTACAACCTTTCGCCCGAAAGCTTGAGTAACTGAATGTGGGGGACTCTATAGACTCATCAACACCTTGGTTGTGGATTTAACCACTAGCACGTTAGAGGTATAAGCCAATACATAACGGGCTACCAGGTATTGACCAAAAGGGACGTCTGTGAGCGAACTCAGCCTGACACCCTACTGAGCCTGTCAGTGACAATATCCGTGCAGTCCGGTCCGTTCGTCTATGAGTATCGCATGGCGGGCCTAGGGGGTTGGTAAAAGTCAGACCCCCAAAAGCGGTACAAGTCGTGTCGGAGTGTAGCCCAGAATACCCTGAGATACTACTGGAATACCTACCAGTAAATCTCCTTGCCTTGGCCAAGGACTTTGTGTAATGGCTCTCCTAGACACAGCACGACCTCACCCCCAATACCGGGAGAGACGAACCCCTGAAGATACGCTCACTGCCTCCATGTGGCTCGGGACTGTACCCAATTAAAACCTGTTTGCACGACTCCTTTGAGCCATGGTAGGGTAGTAATCAAAGTACAGTGGGAACTCACACGAGACAAATAACGATCCCCAGGTCGATGAACTAACCTGCACACATGTCACCAGGGAACTGCCATCTGACGTCTGGTATATGACCAACTAGCATGTTCCCGGCGAGTCCTGTCCGGTGTACTCATAACCCAATGAGCACCTGTATACATCTTAGGTGATCCAACTGACACCAGTGGCTTGTGAGACCGGCCACCGCCCCTCGTCGGGGTCTCGACTGTATACACTAGTCTACTAATGGAGTATCGATGCCCAGTCTCGAAACTCCCACGACTAGGGACCTTTTAAGGATAAGCTTATAGACCCCCAGCTCCCACTTATATGATCGCCCTCATACTGCTGGTGGTCAAGCAAGAATCCTAGGGGCTCTATCAACGTGTAATAGCGACGTGTCAGGTCACCTAAAGCAGTACACGATGATAAAGGTAAACCAGATAGCATACTATCATCTCGAGTAAGACTGTCCTACCGGGATAGGTCCTCCCTCAATCATTACAATCACGTACCTGTGACCTAATAATTGACTCTGAGGGCACTACCTCCAACAATCTCCCACTTGCACTCAAGGCTATTTATTGCGATGTCGCATACTCACAGCCCGTGTGATACCGAACATCCAACTCCTCTACTAGTCAGTCTCACAAAGCTCGTTTGCGGAACTATTGCGTTCGAGGAATAGCCTCAGTGAGTGGATCCGCTTAGTTGTTTCTTTCTATGTCTCTCTATATCTCAAGTTCGCGGAGAAACCCATCTCCCGAAAAGAGCAATACCTGTCTCAGAATATGTCTGGATGTCTGATGGGACCTAGCTCATAAATGAACTCCAAATCCAAACTTCTTAGACTGTATTGACAACTGAACTTAATCAGTGTCCTGCGCGCCATGCCTCCCTCAGTATTGCCTTGGACCACCTGTCCAAAATACTGCCCCTCATCAGAAGGAAAACTATAACACTGACAACCTCCTTGTCGTCCATGTCACCTTGGAAGCCTGGAATGATAACTGTCTCCTGAATGAGGCTGTCGTTATCATCTCCCTAGAACATCCACTTATGTTCTAAAACTGCTTCCGACTGTTTCTCCAGGATTGGATTAATGTCAACTTATTGCATCTAGTGCAAGAACAACATCTGGTGTGGTACTTGACATCTCACGATTGACTCAATTGCCTGAGCAAGTGATCTGCCAATCATGCCCGTCCCTCTCCCCTTTAGTCTGTAAGACACCTTTGGAGAGGGTGACTCCATTACCTGCAGGTACACTACCGTGCCAGGAGTCGTCCATCCTAAATACTCTTAGAATGCTGTCAAGTACCCTGATTGGGAAACCACCCAAATCTAGATCTAAAACCATAGATCTAGTAACCAGTATGTCTGATATAAAATCCATTTCCTTTGTGGAGAAACAACTGTGTGACGACCAAAGTATAACCGATCATAGTGTAGGAGTTTCTTTTCCTACTCTGTGTATGTCATCCAAATACCAGGATATCACACCCTACTACCTTCTCAATAGATCCATCCCCTATTCTGATGAAGTCAAACCTATGACTGTCACGTCAGAAATAGATGATCTATCTCCGCTACATCTGCTTTAGTCTATAAATAGACATAAGCTACCTGTCCACCAATGCTTCCGCTGCTCCCACTGACTACGACAACCCTCTGGCAGAGTCATATAGACGTACACTTCTAAAACTGGTTTAGAACGACGCTATACTCATCCTCCCGCCGGGTCTCGTAACCTGGAACAACAGCAATGGCAATTGTGGGTAAACAAGAACTTCCCTGTCACCGTCCTTGAGGCTACCGTAGTGCCTCTCGGGTGCCTGAAGTTACCCACCTTATCTGCGGAGTGGCCAATGGAATGTCAATCCAGATTGAATTTTTAGGTTCCTTATCAAATCTTCAGTAATCGTTTGTGGTTCTGGAATCACTTCCAGTTCTACCATACTCCCACTACTGTTTTCTGAAAAAATCCATTTTTAATAAAACTGTGGCGAGTCTAGAACAATATCGCTATTGTTCATCCAGATGGTAGAAAGTCAACCCTCGTCATAGCCTGGGTCAACCCACAAACAGCCATTACAGAAACGTGCCTTGAGTTGTCCAGTGTCTGGTTTTAATCATAAACCGGACAACTCCCCGTACCTTAACATCGTTAAGATATGAACTGTTCTATATCCAATATAGAAACAGAGGCACTGATTTAATTGAACCAGATTCAAATCATGCAGCTGTCCCCAGCGCATGTCAATTTAATGGAAGGAGGCCGATCAGCGTTACTCAACTTAGGAATACTTCCAATTATGAGTAACCTGAAAGAGAAGCAAGATCTCTTTATCATTACTATCAACTGAATACCATACACAAGTATCTACATCTTCGATCTCTTTGAAGAATCCCGATACTTGCAATACCTGGTTCTCTACTCTATTCAAATACCTATAACTTCTCAAAATTCGGACCCTGTGTTTCCTACGAAACACCTGTCTAAAAACTAGAGAAGTCATAAGTAAACCGAATATAGTACGAGGACCAACCCCTCTGTCCTGATGGACCCTGGACAACATACAATACTCTGCATAAGTCCCTTGAGTCTGATAACTCATTCACTGTGTGTTGTAGGTTGAAATCTGTACTTATGGTTAAGAAGAATTACACCGCTGTTTAATGCTCCTTACCTAACCATCCACTGATATAGGTAAATGTCATAGACATAATTTCAAAAAGGTACATCTCACTCTATGAAAATAGACGTACAGATATATCAATTTGAAATTGGTGCATAACTGCGGATATTCAAAACCAAATATTTGCCAACCGGCAAACAGCCCAGGTGATTTCCTCAAATATCACCGATTACAACGAATCCCGATATAATGAGGATAATCACCCAATTCCCAATAACTTACTCCCACTCATCATCTGTAAAACCATACAGATGTGAGAATCGTATCTGGTAAATACATACCCTGGAGTAAGTATCTAATCGGGAAATCAGTTTTCTATTAACAGTACACAGTGAAACTGAAACATTGAAATGTTTCGATGGGGTATCCTGGTATTCCTAGTAATGCCTCTTCCAGATTCACGATTGTAACCGTATAATTCTTTGCCACCTCTCCAAATCCCTTCATATGTCTTTAGTCTTTACCTTCTGTACACCCCTTTAGGCCAAATGGTTTTCTTCATTCCCTACCGTTCGGCACCAGCCTATGGTTTGGAAGAAGACTATCCAATAAGCATAATGGGTGTAATGTCCCAATCCTAGGAACACTCGCAATGCGAGAGAAGGTGAAGATAAAAGACACCTGAATAAATCTTATTCCTATTTCTCCTGAACCAGAATCCATCCCCGAACTGGAACAAGTTCCTTTCGAGTTCGTATATAACCATACGATGGAGTATCCAAATAAACTGTGGATCTTCGTAGTGATACGGAGTGTCCTGGAGAAATAAAAAGGTGATGTGGGAGTGGTAACGAAATACCTGGTTTGGTCGTGAATATCTGTTGCAATTTACTTTGCCTCTTACTAATCCCTTGCTTTGTCTTAACTTAATACCTTCTGCACACCATCGTTATGCTAATTGGTTTTCTTCATTCCCCACCAGTCGGCACCAGCCTAAGGTTTGGAAGAAGACAATCCAATTTGCGTAATAGGTGTACTACCCCTAAACCAAGGAGTACTCGTAACCTGAGAGAGGGTAAAAGGGAAAGACAACTGAATAATCTTATCCGTTTTCTCCAGAACCGGAAACCATCCTCGAATAAATTCTTTCGAGTTCGTATCTAACCATACGATGGTTTTGTCCAATGGAAGTGGACGTTCGTAGTAATACGGGGTGTCCTGGAGAAAAGGGTAAAAGTAGGAGTGGCAATGAGGTTTGCAACTCTGACAATCCAAAAGCCAGTGTTTAAGAAGGTTCGGTCAACTTGGTCACTGAGTCAAAGTCTTAGGGTCGGGTCAATGGTCGCTGCCAGAGAGAGAGAAAAGAAACACTCAGCGTGCACTCTAACCTAGATCAGAATGGTTACCAATTTATCTAATATGTAAACCTCCCACTGTACCTCAAATTCTCCTCCAAACCTGAAAGAAGAATTAGTCGGGAACACCCGAGGAGTAAACTAACTCATCAGTGGGAATCGGGATCCAACTCTCATCGCATGACAACGTGACGGAATCCGCTCACGGTATCACACTCTAGAAGGTATGCGCATATCTGGCAAGTTTCAGTTCTTTTGAAACTCCCGATGAGATTTCTGCCCCATGCTCTTATGACCTTGGCGAAGGTCAACAAATCATAAGTCACATGTCAAGTTCTACCCGTCATTATCCAGGTTAATTTGAATCCACCCGTACAAGCCCTTGACGAAGGTCAACAAGGCTATACGACTGTCCCAAACCAACGCATCTATCTATGCAACAGAAAGGTAACAAGCAGCTACCATACACTATGCCTTGACGAAGGTCAACAAACATAGCATGAAAACTACGTGCTACCCGTCTGAAACGACGGAGGGCTACGAATGGTTTCTGGCGAAAACCTTTAACGTAATGAACTTGATATCGTCGAAGGAACGGATAGCTTTTTTAAAAATATAGTGACGAAAACCGTTGCTAAAGAGGTCACTCCCGGTGAAGGGATCTCGGCTCTTTCCCCGTAGAATGGGGTGCAGGATATTCCAAATGAATACCGCGAAGCAAAGCAAAAGTAATCGGCTATAGTGAAGTTAATGCCCTGACGCAAACTTCTGTCCAAGGGGTCACTCCCGGTGAAGGGATCTCGGCCCTTGCCTCGTCGACTGAGGAGCAGGATATTCCAATGAATACCACGATGCAAAACAAAAGTAAACGTCCTTGCAATAACAGCTTTTTGAAAAGTGTTCCAACAACATCAGATTAGGTTTGTTTTTAAACTTGCATTTATCCGAATCAATGCAGTCCCATCAATTGATCACACCAAAAAGAACGAAAATATACTGATGTACGTATATGCCATCCGCATTCGCCACTGGGTCCCGTCATTACCCGTTAGGTTAGCTAACTAACGACAGAGCGGGGACTGGACTAGCGTGGATGCAAAACATATACAACATCTACTAATATATATACCAATATATTATATTCGCTCAAGGCGTGAATAAAATGCAACATCACAGAAATGTACAGCATCACAGAAACAATACAGATATCTGGGATCCTCGGGTTTCACAGAGCCACTGCTGAAACCCGACGTTCCCCTGGTCGTGTGGATAGCCTGTGCAATGAAATCCTAGACCCCTACGGGCGCGGCAAGTTACCCGCCAAAACCTGAAGCGAGGCAGCCCCCTTCAGCAACGTGAATGGACCACCCAGCACTTCACGGAATCCGGTAACTTGGGCACCCCTCCTGGGTCAACCTGTACCCCCTACGAGTGCGGCGAATAGCCCGCCAATCCTAGAGTGAAGCCCCCTCCGTCTCAATGCCATGAGATGCGGGCTTGTTGCCCTCCAGAACCCGGCTATCCTTGCACCCCTCCGCGGGGCAATCCTAGTACAGAAAGTAAAATATACATACAACGGGTACATCGACCGCAACCAGGTCGTGCCCCAAAATAATAATACAAACAGGCAGTGACGGCAGTCCACATGTCGGACGCTCGCCCCGCAATATCAAATGTACATAATACAACAGAACTGTACTAGCATTGCATCCAGGCTATCCCCCACGACCGATCCGCAACATCACAGCAAAAACAAAACATCAACGTGAAAGTCACGTTCGCAAATCCGTCTAACCGGGCTATAGCAGTTAGACCGGATTTACCGATCAAGTGACATTCACGGTCGCAGATATAATGTAAATACTGTGAAAAATGTGTTTAAAATATCCGATCGATCAAAAATTAACAAGTGGGCCCCCAATCAAAACTGTAGCACTCACAGAAAACCTGGGCCCAATTTTAATATTCCAAAACCCATATTTTAAGCCCAGAAGGCCTCTGTAAAAAATTGGTGAAGTGATCTCCACAGTGCGCGGCGGAAGGGCGGCGGGAAGGGGGTTTTCGCGGCGGTTCCGCGCTCCCACTGTGGAGTTACTTCGTCGAATTTTTACAGAGCTCTTAGATTTTCCAGTACATCAATATTTTACAACCTGAAAATTTTTTCGAGACTAAAAATTTCCAACAGAAAACTGATGTGATCAAAATACGGGTTTTGGAACTTTTTGATCGATTGGAAATGCAAACACATTACTCAAAGCTAGACTAAGTTAATGGCGAGGCTCTGATACCACTGTAAGTGCACGGCGGCGCCCCGGCCGTCAATCCGACGGCCAAATGCGGAAGCGGTGATAAACTTTAAATTTTTCTTGAACTGGCAAACCGCCGCGCACTAATACCCGGATCGAACCATTAGCTAGTCCTAGCTATCTACAAGAAAGGGAATAGAGATATACCGACGATCCAAGTCCTCCGGTCTTCTCGTCATCGTCCCGATCTCCTGCGGAATGTCCCGTCTCCTCCTCGTCGCCGGAAGTGCACCACATCGCCTACTTTGTTTACGGGCTCCCACCTCAATGCCGAGGCAACTCGGGCACGAAGCCGGCTACTCGACGTACCCAAGGTTTGCTGTAGAATGTGTAGTAGAGGATTGTGTCTCATTTGGGGTTGTAGGAATTGCCTTTGGTGGAGGGATTGAACTTGGAGCTTTATGGATTGATCAAGTGGGATTTTTGCAACATGAAATGAGCTAAAAACCCACACCACAAATTTTGGACAGCCCCCAAATGGGAGTGGCCGGCCAAGCTTTCAAGAGAGGGAGGAATGAGAGTGTGTTATGATAGAAAAGAGAGAGCCATCCAATAATACAATGGGGAGAGAGAGAGAGAAGGCTATCATAATCAACCAAGATCACAAAGCAATGCCAACACTCCACACAACCATCATCAACAACCATGATGCTAACAAAGTCAAGCCATCATGAAGTATGAAGTCAAGCAAGTCAATGGATGGTGCACCATCATGAAGACTATCATGATGCTACAAGATGCAAAGTACCCCCTCCACAACCACTTATTTGCAACAATGCAAATAAGCCCTCCTCCACCAATCTTCGGCCAATGAACGGAACAATGGAAATCGGCCGAAGCGGAAAGCAAACTGGCAACTCCAGAAAACTGGTCCCGTAATAAATTACAGGAAAACCCCGATACTGTGCATACACACCCGCATCTGTATTTCGACCGAAATACAAATGCAATGAGATAAAATCTACACTGTACTATACTAGGATCCGGCTTATACCAAAGCCGGCTAGTATTATCCGTTCGATCCTGATCCGTGCAATACCGCACGTATCTGATCGAACCCCGCCATATAACCATACGGCCTATAGTACAGACTGTCCGATCCTGATCCGTGCAATACCGCACGTATCTGATCGGACCTTGCCATATCTCTATACGGCCTCTACAACCTTTCGCCCGAAAGCTTGAGTAACTGAATGTGGGGGACTCTATAGACTCATCAACACCTTGGTTGTGGATTTAACCACTAGCACGTTAGAGGTATAAGCCAATACATAACGGGCTACCAGGTATTGACCAAAAGGGACGTCTGTGAGCGAACTCAGCCTGACACCCTACTGAGCCTGTCAGTGACAATATCCGTGCAGTCCGGTCCGTTCGTCTATGAGTATCGCATGGCGGGCCTAGGGGGTTGGTAAAAGTCAGACCCCCAAAAGCGGTACAAGTCGTGTCGGAGTGTAGCCCAGAACACCCTGAGATACTACTGGAATACCTACCAGTAAATCTCCTTGCCTTGGCCAAGGACTTTGTGTAATGGCTCTCCTAGACACAGCATGACCTCACCCCCAATACCGGGAGAGACGAACCCCTGAAGATACGCTCACTGCCTCCATGTGGCTCGGGACTGTACCCAACTAAAACCTGTTTGCACGACTCCTTTGAGCCGTGGTAGGGTAGTAATCAAAGTACAGTGGGAACTCACACGAGACAAATGACGATCCCCAGGTCGATGAACTAACCTGCACACATGTCACCAGGGAACTGCCATCTGACGTCTGGTATATGACCAACTAGCATGTTCCCGGCGAGTCCTGTCCGGTGTACTCATAACCCAATGAGCACCTGTATACATCTTAGGTGATCCAACTGACACCAGTGGCTTGTGAGACCGGCCACCGCCCCTCGTCGGGGTCTCGACTGTATACACTAGTCTACTAATGGAGTATCGATGCCCAGTCTCGAAACTCCCACGACTAGGGACCTTTTAAGGATAAGCTTATAGACCCCCAGCTCCCACTTATATGATCGCCCTCATACTGCTGGTGGTCAAGCAAGAATCCTAGGGGCTCTATCAACGTGTAATAGCGACGTGTCAGGTCACCTAAAGCAGTACACGATGATAAAGGTAAACCAGATAGCATACTATCATCTCGAGTAAGACTGTCCTACCGGGATAGGTCCTCCCTCAATCATTACAATCACGTACCTGTGACCTAATAATTGACTCTGAGGGCACTACCTCCAACAGGGTTGCTGTGATATACTGGTAAGTGTTATCAGTAGTTTCACGAATGTTATGGACCCTACGTCGACATGACTTATCGAGCTATTGGGTTCTGACGTTTACCACCCCTAGGCGATTTATGCAACATATCAGACGAACAGACCGGACTATACGGTAGTGTTACTGGTTGGATTCGCAGGAGTCTGAGCGGGCTTGCTCGTCGATCTTCTGATCGCTCAATACCCGGGTGGCCGTTACGTTTAGCAGACCGCTTGCGGCTTGTGGGTGCATGATATGATCATCATCTGCTACCGGCGTATTGACGAGTCTTTAGAGTCCTACACAGAGGTTTCCTGGTTCAAGCGAAACGAAATAGGAGTGCATATGAGATATGTGCGGGACCGAGAATAATGCGTGTATGTGATACCGTATTTGATTCTCGCGATTAATGTTTCGATTGGTTATATGAGATATGACCTAGTTATCGAATCATTGATTCGATAAGTCGATGCATTGCATACTAGTCGGTTATGTGCGACATGAATGGATCATTGAATCAAGTGTTGATTTAATGATTTAATGTATAATTATATATTTGATATATTACTTTACATTAACTAGTATAGGTTCACTTTAAACGGATTTTTCTCACTTGATTTGCACATTATATATGTGATATATTTTTGTACACTTTTTGTATCATGTTTGATGATACTTGATCATATGGTTAAGTGAATAGGATTAAACCATGGTTATTATGATAATTAGGGTTTTGCATATTTATTTATTCATTTATTTGTTCATTCATTCATTTAGATAAGTATAAATGATAATGGTGGCAACTTTTGTTTCTTATGAGATGCTTCATGAACATTTGACTTTATGCAACCATTCTTGTCATTTTGCTTAACCCTAACCCACTCTAATCACCATGGTTAATTCTCTACACTTAACCTTAGTTAAGTTATGATAAATATTGAGTTTATTATTTCATTTTTAACTTAAGTTATCATAACTAGCTTCATATCTTCTTCTTCTTCATCTTCTTCTTCCATGGATGTAGCTTGCTACTCCAATGGCAAGTGTTGAAAAACTGTGAGAAATCCAAATCTAAAGTGAACCCAACTCCTATTTCTTCATCCTCTACCTCTTGCCAAGTAGTATAGGGTGTTTCCTTCACAAGTTTTCAAAGCTTGATGAAGTTGGAGCTTGTTCTTGCGATACCTCGACGTAGATCATCTTCGGCATCGAACCGACGATCAAGCTCGCTTATTCTTCGACGAAGCCGACGCTAGAGCCCGGGAGTTCACTTGGACAGCGAGAGGACTTCGTTGCGGAGCCGTGGAGGTGGTGGACCGGATCTACAAAGGTTGTATATCTGTTCCCTTAGTTAAATATGTAAACTAGTTTACATGTTTCACCTAAATATCTAGTAAACGATCCGTAGTCGGGTTTGTAGGCACCCGTAAAATTTTATCTGTGCATGTTTGATCACTTGTGAGACCTAACTCGAGTGCCTAGGAACCCTACAAAAACACGGGTATAAGTATTATGTCCTTTGATGAGATCGAGGAGGAGAATACTTGAGCATGGAAATCCTGGATTATTCTAAAGGAGAATGAGATTCTCTCTCAAAATTACTCCTCCGTATACTCCATAGCACGATGGTATATCGGGACAGAGCAATAGCACCCTATGTGATATGGTGTGCTCTATGATGAGTACTACGGTGTTTCCAATTTCCTTTTGGGAGTTATGCACTTGAGAAGCTGCATACCAATTGAATTGGGTTCCAATCAAATCAGTTGCCTACCGCTTCATATGTGATATGGAAAGGGAAGAGCCCATATCTTAAGTTGGTTAAGATTTGGGGTTGTCCGGGCTATGTCTAAAAGCATAATCCGGACAAGCTCGAGGCAAGGTCTGTTATGTACAACTGGAAAGGTTCCACCTATACAAACAGCAGCAGATGATTTAGTAGAACCAAAGGATTCAGTAGATTCCAACGAACCTCAGCCTCTCCGCCGATCTAGTAGGGTTCCTCACCCACCTGAGAGATACTTTGGTTTCTCTATGACAGTGGGAGCGAGGATTGCATCATGAGATGATGACCCAACTAGTTTCGAGCTGGCCATCAGGAGTAAGACTCTGTATGAATGGCTGGATGCTTAGTGATCTGAGATGGAATCCTTATACACCAACAAAGTATGGACTTTAGTTGCTTTATCTGAAGGGTTAAATCCCCATCAGGAGCATGTATATCTTGAGAAGATTACTTGGTGTACATCGAAAAGTTAAGACTTTCAAAGCTAGACTTGTTAAAGGTTTGCATCATTAACCAGGTGTGGATCATGATGAAACTTTTTCTAAAAATCTATGCTTAAGTCCATCCAGATCCTACTTGCCACGGCTACAGACCATGACTACGATATCTGGTGGTTGGGTGTCATGACTGCTTTTCTAAATGATGTTTTAGAAGAGAACGTCTATAAGTACATAGCCAGAGGGCTTCGTAGACAGTGGGAGCAGCGGAAATGTATGCAAGATGTGTAAGTGCACGGCGGCGCCCCGGCCGTCAATCCGACGCCGGAATGCGGAAGCGGTGAATAACTTAAAATTTGCGGACTTAGCAAACCGGCACCACCGCGCACTATCACCCGGATCGTTACCATTAACTAGTCTAAGCTAACTACAAGAAAGGGAATAGAGATATACCGACGATCCAAGTCCTCCGGTCTTCTCGTCATGGTCCCGATCTCCTGCGGAAAAGTCCCGTCTCCTCCTCGTCGCCGGAAGTGCACCACATCGCCTACTTTGTTTACGGGCTCCCACCTCAATGCCGAGGCAACTCAGGCACGAAGCCGGCTACTCGACGTGCCCAAGATTCGCTGTAGAATGTGTAGTAGAACTTGTGTCTCCTTTTGGGGTAGTGGAGATGCCATTTGGTGGAGGGATGAAACAAGAACAATGTGGAGGAGCTAGTGGGTATTTTGGAGCATGATATGAACCAAAGATACACCCACACAATTTTTGGACAGCCCCAATCCTAAGTGGCCGGCCAAAGAGGTGAGGAGAAGAGCATGGAGTGAGGGAGTGATATGATATAAACCAAAAAGATCAAAAACCACAACCATAATCAAAAGAGAGAGAGAAAGGAATGGTTATGATATCAAGTAATGATCACAAGCAAAACCAACACTCATCCAACCATCATCACCAAACTCATCATCAACAACCATGATGATCACTAAAAGTCAAGCAATCATGAAGCTAGAAGTCAAGGTCAATGAGAGGCTATCATGATTCAACAATAAGCAAATACCCCCTCCACAAATACTTATTTGCAACAATGCAAATAAGCCCTCCTCCACCAATCTTCGGCCAATGAACGGAACAATGGAAATTGGCCGAAACGGAAAGCAAACTGGCAACTCCAGAAAACTGGTCCCGTAATAAATTACAGGAAAACCCCGATACTGTGCATACACACCCGCATCTGTATTTCGATCGAAATACAGATGCAATGAGACAAACACTACACTGTACTATACAAGGATCCGGCTTATACCAAAGCCGGCTAGTAATATCTGTTCGATCCTGATCCGTGCAATACCGCACGTATCTGATCGAACCCTGCCATACACCAATACGGCCTATAGTACAAACTGTCCGATCCTGATCCGTGCAATACCGCACGTATCTGATCCGACCTTGCCATATCTCCATACGGCCTCTACAACCTTTCGCCCGAAAGCTGAGTAACTGTAAATGTGGTGGACTCTAAAGACTCGTCAATACTATGGCTGTGGATTTAACCACTAGCACGTCAGAGGTATATGCCAATACGTGACGGGCCACCAGCTATTGACCAAAAGGGACGTCGATGAGGAAGCTCACCCCGACACCCAACTGAGCCTGTCAGTGACAATATCCGTGCAGTCCGGTCCGTTCGTCTATGAGTATCGCATGGCGGGCCTAGGGGGTTGGTAAAAGTCAGACCCCCAAAAGCGGTACAAGTCGTGTCGGAGTGTAGCCCAGAACACCCTGAGATACTACTGGAATACCTACCAGTAAATCTCCTTGCCTTGGCCAAGGACTTTGTGTAATGGCTCTCCTAGACACAGCACGACCTCACCCCCAATACCGGGAGAGACGAACCCCTGAAGATACGCTCACTGCCTCCATGTGGCTCGGGACTGTACCCAACTAAAACCTGTTTGCACGACTCCTTTGAGCCGTGGTAGGGTAGTAATCAAAGTACAGTGGGAACTCACACGAGGCAAATGACGATCCCCAGGTCGATGAACTAACCTGCACACATGTCACCAGGGAACTGCCATCTGACGTCTGGTATATGACCAACTAGCAGGTTCCCGGCGAGTCCTGTCCGGTGTACTCATAACCCAATGAGCACCTGTATACATCTTAGGTGATCCAACTGACACCAGTGGCTTGTGAGACCGGCCACCGCCCCTCGTCGGGGTCTCGACTGTATACACTAGTCTACTAATGGAGTATCGATGCCCGGTCTCGAAACTCCCACGACTAGGGACCTTTTAAGGATATGCTTGTAGACCCCCAGCTCCCACTTATATGATCGCCCTCATACTGCTGGTGGTCAAGCAAGAATCCTAGGGGCTCTATCAACGTGTAATAGCGACGTGTCAGGTCACCTAAAACAGTACACGATGATAAAGGTAAACCAGATAGCATACTATCATCTCGAGTAAGACTGTCCTACCGGGATAGGTCCTCCCTCAATCATTACAATCACGTACCTGTGACCTAATAATTGACTCTGAGGGCACTATCTCCAACAAGATGCTTTATAGGATAAAGCAGACATCGCGGAGTTGGAACATCTGTTTTGATGTGTTAGTCAAAGAGTTTGACATTATCAAAATGGTAGATGAACCTTGTATAAACAAAAAGGTAGTAGGGAGTATAGTGACGATCCTCGTAAAGTACGTGGATGACACGCTCTTGATAGGAAAGGAGTTTCCTAAGCTACGCTCGGTCAATCTCCGCTTATCACAATGATTCTCCATATAGGATCAAAGTGATACCTCCTAAATCCTGGTTTTGGATCTATGAGATAGATCTAATTGGATGTTAGGATTCTCACTAGTTGTAGTGAGATGGTATCAACCGATCCTGGGGAGAATCACTGGAAGGGTTCCAGGGTGATAAGGACGACTGAAAATCAGTCACAGGCATTGTCTTTACCCTCTGTATGGGACGGTATGTTGGAAGAGTTCCAAGCTAGATACCGTGGCATATTAGACGATAAAGGCTCGATACATCGCTACTTAAGATGCTAACAAAGAGGCAGTCTGGATGTATATTGGTTCATGAGATGAACTACGTTCCAACCATTGTGAGACAATGGAGTTGTGGCTTATGCCAAGGAACGCCGGTCCCATCAGTGATCCAGACATATTCTAAGGCAGCATCACCTGATCATGGAGATGGTTGATCTCCAAAGAGATCGAGGTTAGGAGAGTAGACTCGGAGAACAGCACGGCGGATCCACTCACAAAGGCCTTTTCCCAGAGAGAGACTTTTAAGGGATGGTTGAGTATGAGATACTGCAACCACTGCTATCAGATGGCCCTAGTGCAAGTGGGAGATTGTTAGTTATATGTATGCCCTAGAGGCCATTACTATACATACGATGTATATTGTAGTGGATGCTTGGACATATATAGGGAGGACTTTCTTGCTCGACATGATAGTATGCTATCTGGTTGCTCTTTACCTTAACGTGTACACTGATTGTCTCTCTGTTACATGTTGGTAAAGCCCTTAGGATGTGTACTTGACTACCTGGACTATGATGCGGATCATACTAGTGGGGACATGGTAGTCCATAAGTACATCCTTCAAGATCCCTAGTCGTGGGTGAAAGGATCCTAGGCACCCTATAGTGGTCTCACAAGGCATCAACCATGCCAATTTACAAAAATTATGGTGCCGAGAAACCCTAATACGGAACGTCGGCTAGAATCCTAGGCAAAAAACGAATCTAGTTAACACTTTAACTAAAGATCGGAAGTTACAACCTTGGTAGATCCGGATATCCACTTCCTTAGCTCCACGTAGTCGTCCTCTCGCTGTCCTTTTTGAATGCTAGACTCATTCGTTGGCTTCATCGGGAAAACGAGCGGGCAATGTCGTCGGCTTCGTGCCGAAGATGATCTACGTCGAGGTTGCACAAGTTCAAGCTCCAACTTCACCAAGTTGTGAAACTTGTGAAGAAAACACCCAAAACAACTTGGCAAGAGGTAGAGGGTGAAGAAATAGGAGGTGGGTTCACTTTAGAATTGGATTTCTCACTTTGGATCTCAAGTTGCCAGTGATGGCATCAAGGTTTCTTTCTTGAAGAAGAAGGTCAAGCAACAAGAAAGAATATGATAAGTGTCATTTAAAATGAAAAAGAAAACCATACTTATCATATCCTAACTAGGGTTAAGTGTAGAGAATAGACCATGGTAAGTGGATGGGTTAGGGTTAAGCATGAAGACAAAATGGTCTCTTTGGTCAAAGCTTCATGAAGCTTCAACAAGCTTCATGACAAAAACAAACCATTTTATTTTCATTTATCCAATAAAATAAATAAAGAAATGAATAAATAAATGATAAGGGAAAACCCTAATTATCATTTAACCATGGTTTAATTCTTCACACTTAACCAAATGATCAAGTATCATCAAACATGATACAAATATGTGCACAAAAGTATATTACATATACAACTTGCACATCAAGTGAGAAAATCCATATAAAGTGAACCAATACTAGTTAATGCAAAGTAATATATCAAATATATAATTATACATTAAATCATTAAATCAACATTTGATTCAATGATCCGGTCATGTCGCACATAACCGACTAGTATTCAATGTATCGATTTATCGAATCAATGATTCGATAACTAGGTCATATCGAATATAACCAATCGAAACATTTATCGCGAGAATGAAATGCGGTATCACATACACGCATTACTCTCGCTCCCGCACATATCTCATATGCGCTCCTATTTCGTTTCGCTTGAGCCAGGAAACCTCTGTGTAGGACTCTAAAGACTCGTCAATACGCCGGTAGCAGATGATGATCATATCAAGCACCCACAAGCCGCAAGCGGTCTGCTAAACGTAACGGCCATCCGGGTATTGAGCGATCAGAAGATCGACGAGCTAGCCCGCTCACACTCCTGTGAATCCAACCAGAAACACTTACCGTACAGTCCGGTCTGTTCGTCTGATACGTCGCATATCTTGTCTAGGGGTGGTAAACGTCAGACCCAAATAACCGATAAGTCGTGCCGATGTGAGGCTCATAACGGGTCGAGAAACTACTGGTAACACTTACCAGCAAATCTCTGATCAGCCCTGGCCAGGGACTGTAATGACCCCAAAATCTTTATACATTTGTATTATCCCTCTTCAATAATATACCGTATTTATTTGTACTTGGTATTTTCATTTTTTCTATTAAATTTATTATTATTTTATTCCTTAATCTATTATGTATTTTTTTCTAGGTACAATTTCATTTTCTTATATTTAAGTTTTTAACTTCTCATTCTTATTTTTTTCCTTTCATAAATATTTAACCCAAATCCATTATTCTAATTCTCTACAGCCCATCTAAAAAGCCCATTTTCTTTTTAAGCAACATCATATATTTAATTCTAATTAAATATATGCATGAACAACTTTATAGCTCATTGGTTAAGTCCTTGCATTATTATTCCATAAGTTGCATGTTCAAATCCCCATTCTTGCAATTATTTTTATCATTTTTTATTCTTCTCATAACCTACAAATGAGACCTTTCATTTCCAAATTGAATGGTGACCTTTCATTTCTCTTTTAATTTTCATGTTGAATGCATATATTATTATACATAATTCACCATTACACCATCTTTATTGTCCTCCTATATCTTTTCCTTCCTCATATTTTCCTATCTCTCACTTCTTCCTCTTCACCTAGAGTCCAAGAAGAAGAACATGAAGAAGTATTCAAGAAGGTCTCGCTACTAACGCGAGGCTATCGGCGGATAGACAAGCCCGGTGACAATACCGGCTTGTGCTTGTAAGTCCCTTCTCTCTCCTTTCCCCTCACCTCTATTTTTTCCTCTTGTCATGCATCGTGAACCCCCTATTCTTTTCATATCATAATCCATAAGAGAAGACACACATAAACATATACATATACATATACATAAGTTTAGATATATATGATTCTATATGGTTTAATAATATCTTATTATCTCTTGTTCAAATTAAAGTATTTTTAATTCTTTCATCATGATTATGAATGTTTATTACAAGTTGTAAGAACATAGATTTCAATCCATAATATATCTACGATATCTCATGGAATCGGTTTGGTTATTAAAAGAAAGGATAAAGCTTGCATAAAAATACTAGTTAATCTTTTTGCCGATTTTAGTATACACATCAATACCTTTAGGTTTAAAATAATTTTTAGAAATTAATTTTTACTTCTGAAAATTTCATGGAATTTACATATGATAGATTATATTATTTTATACATGCTGTAAAAATTTTAGATCGATCCGCATAACGGTTTATGAATTACATCGTATTTATTCACTGATCGTAAAACAGAAAACTGCAGTTATCGGTCAATTTCTACGACATATAACTTGGTATACCGGTATCCAAATTGAGCAAACTCATGTGTTTTTGATATCTACATCGAATGAACTAGATTTTATTAGTTTTATATTTTTACTGAAAACCGACGTAAAATATAGAAAACTGTGTTACAATATTAAGTGACGGATCTGGACAGAATCTGTCCTGATTCGCACATTGTTTTTAAATTGGACATAACTCGAACACCCGATATCCGTTTGTGACAAAATTTAGATGTGTAGATGCACCATTGATAAAACTATAATTTTCTGTATATTATATTACTTAGGAATGCATGAAACAACCTGATATAGGCTTTGCAATAGAATATATAGTTGCTGTCCAGAAATCTGAATTTCTGTTTTAAACGCTGATATTAAAATGATCATAACTAGAGCTTCAGAAATCCAAATCGTATGAATCTTGGTGTTTTCGATAAGTACATCGAAATACCTACAATTTTATAATAAGCTTCGTAACCTGAAACCCGATAGAAATTAACTCAAACTGCGTTTTAAAAATATGTGACGGTGCCGAATAGATTCTGATCCGTTTTGCGCGACGATACGAAAACATATATATCTCTCAAACCGGTAGTCGTATTTAGGTGAAACTGGAACTTACGCATGCAAAACATTTAGAGCCATATTTCTGTTTATATTTCGCATTCGTTCAACTTGATTAATTAGTCGTACATAATATTTCTTTACAGCATTGTTTATGGTAGTTACTCGAATAATATACTTGACTCATTTCATGTTATTCGAACATGTATACATATTTAGCTTGATCATTAAATTGTTGTATGTACATAAAGACGATAATTAAATACTTAAGTTGTATTTTGAAAAATATACAATAGTATTTTTACAATAAACCCCCTCAAGTTTTATAAATTACAATAAGGCCCTTAACAATTATTGAACTTCAACTCACCTTCTTTTAGTCTGACTCGGGTTAGAGTCTGACTATTTCTGACTTGAATATAATTCAAGTCAACCTATATTCAATCATATTCCAATACAAATTTGAATACAAGAATCCCTGAATCCAGTTAACAATATATTCATTTTGACTGAATCAAACCATGGATATTCATCTATTATCCTGATATTCCATTTTCCTGATTATACAGTTACAACATGTTTATTGATATCATGGTTTTGGTCAGTCATCCAGTTTACATATTCCAATACTACAACACTGTTAAAACACTACGGGGTTTAAAGGGATAGATTGGTACGGAAGGTGTTAAAGGTGGCACGAGGTGGTCAGATTAAGACACCTAACATGAATACTGTTGCTGTTGTACCGTGGCATAACGGTTCCTTGTACTCTCCATTTGCCCTGATCTCTAGCATATAGAGATCCCCCTCGTATACACTGGCATCCTTCTGTACCAAGCTACAAACAACAGCGTTAAACAATATTCAACAACATAATACTAAGGCCCTTAACAATTATTGAACTTCAACTCACTTTCTTTTAGTCTGACTCGGGTTAGAGTCTGACTATTTCTGACTTGAAAATGATTCAAGTCAATCTATATTCTTTATATTTCAACTCAAGATGAATACATGAATTCCAGAATCCAGTTAACAATCTAATTGACAGAACCGAACCATGGATATTCCTTTTACATGTTTCCCAGTATTCCATTTACATGACTCTACGGTTATAACCGTTTCCTGATATCATGGTTTCAGTCAGTCAGTTAATCAATCTTACAATCAATACAATTTTACAAGATAACAATACAAACAAGACATCGCGGGGTTTAAGGGGTAGATTGGTACGGAAGGTGTTAAAGGTGGCACGAGGTGGTCAGATTAAGACACCTAATATGAATACTGTTGCTGTTGTACCGTGGCATAACGGTTCCTTGTACTCTCCATTTGCCCTGATCTCTAGCATATAGAGACCCCCCTCGTATACACTGGCATCCTTCTGTACCAAGCTACAAACAACGGCGTTAAACAATATTCCATAATATTCAACAACATAATACTTTAGAAAATACTGCTACTCTGCCATTCTCATTCTTCTTTTCTTTGGGACTTACCGAGCGACCTGTTCGCTGACGACATTCTATTTCTTTCTTCTTTGAATGTCGTCAGGTGCGTTGGACCAAGTTGAGACCGAGCCCACAAGTGAAGATTTGGAGCAGTTCCAAGAAGACCCAGAGCTCTAGATAATTGTACTTTGTTCTTTCCAGTATTTCCTTTTATTATTATGCCACTGTTTAGGCATTGCTTTTCCATTCCAGTTGCATTTTCATTTAATGCATTGTACAAAGAATGATATTAATAAAAGTTGCGGTTATTTCAATATCATTTGTCTCTTGTGATTATTTTATATTGCTTAATTACGCTTAGCGTATGTACTTCTGAGTACATACGTAGCGGGCCTCGTCACGTCCACTTCGCCGTACACTGGGAAGCGGGGCGTGACAGGTTTTGTTGGTGGCCCATGCAGGTCAGAGCTGTATGGAACCCTAAGCAATATAAAACACAAGAACCAGCAACTAAAACATTCTTTACATTACATATTCCTTGAATCCATCATGATCCCCACCTTCGGTTTCCTTGAAGTCCATCTCAAGACTTTTGAATCTTTAATTCTTATTCATCCTTTCTATTTGTATCTTGTAGACTTATTAGCTCAATTGGTTAGAGTATCAATCGACGGAGCTCGAAGAAGACATCATCCTAATCCTGTTTCCTTACTCTGTTACATCATCCTTCTTGAGTAATTTCGAGGACGAAATTATTTTTAAGGAGGGTAGAATGTAATGACCCCAAAATCTTTATACATTTGTATTATCCCTCTTCAATAATATACCGTATTTATTTGTACTTGGTATTTTCATTTTTCTATTAAATTTATTATTATTTTATTCCTTAATCTATTATGTATTTTTTTCTAGGTACAATTTCATTTTCTTATATTTAAGTTTTTAACTTCTCATTCTTATTTTTTCCTTTCATAAATATTTAACCCAAATCCATTATTCTAATTCTCTACAGCCCATCTAAAAAGCCCATTTTCTTTTTAAGCAACATCATATATTTAATTCTAATTAAATATATGCATGAACAACTTTATAGCTCATTGGTTAAGTCCTTGCATTATTATTCCATAAGTTGCATGTTCAAATCCCCATTCTTGCAATTATTTTTATCATTTTTTATTCTTCTCATAACCTACAAATGAGACCTTTCATTTCCAAATTGAATGGTGACCTTTCATTTCTCTTTTAATTTTCATGTTGAATGCATATATTATTATACATAATTCACCATTACACCATCTTTATTGTCCTCCTATATCTTTTCCTTCCTCACATTTTCCTATCTCTCACTTCTTCCTCTTCACCTAGAGTCCAAGAAGAAGAACATGAAGAAGTATTCAAGAAGGTCTCGCTACTAACGCGAGGCTATCGGCGGATAGACAAGCCCGGTGACAATACCGGCTTGTGCTTGTAAGTCCCTTCTCTCTCCTTTCCCCTCACCTCTATTTTTTCCTCTTGTCATGCATCGTGAACCCCCTATTCTTTTCATATCATAATCCATAAGAGAAGACACACATAAACATATACATATACATATACATAAGTTTAGATATATATGATTCTATATGGTTTAATAATATCTTATTATCTCTTGTTCAAATTAAAGTATTTTTAATTCTTTCATCATGATTATGAATGTTTATTACAAGTTGTGAGAACATAGATTTCAATCCATAATATATCTACGATATCTCATGGAATCGGTTTGGTTATTAAAAGAAAGGATAAAGCTTGCATAAAAATACTAGTTAATCTTTTTGCCGATTTTAGTATACACATCAATACCTTTAGGTTTAAAATAATTTTTAGAAATTAATTTTTACTTCTGAAAATTTCATGGAATTTACATATGTTAGATTATATTATTTTATACATGCTGTAAAAATTTTAGATCGATCCGCATAACGGTTTATGAATTACATCGTATTTATTCACTGATCGTAAAACAGAAAACTGCAGTTATCGGTCAATTTCTACGACATATAACTTGGTATACCGGTATCCAAATTGAGCAAACTCATGTGTTTTTGATATCTACATCGAATGAACTAGATTTTATTAGTTTTATATTTTTACTGAAAACCGACGTAAAATATAGAAAACTGTGTTACAATATTAAGTGACGGATCTGGACAGAATCTGTCCTGATTCGCACATTGTTTTTAAATTGGACATAACTCGAACACCCGATATCCGTTTGTGACAAAATTTAGATGTGTAGATGCACCATTGATAAAACTATAATTTTCTGTATATTATATTACTTAGGAATGCATGAAACAACCTAATATAGGCTTTGCAATAGAATATATAGTTGCTGTCCAGAAATCTGAATTTCTGTTTTAAACGCTGATATTAAAATGATCATAACTAGAGCTTCAGAAATCCAAATCGTATGAATCTTGGTGTTTTCGATAAGTACATCGAAATACCTACAATTTTATAATAAGCTTCGTAACCTGAAACCCGATAGAAATTAACTCAAACTGCGTTTTAAAAATATGTGACGGTGCCGAATAGATTCTGATCCGTTTTGCGCGACGATACGAAAACATATATATCTCTCAAACCGGTAGTCGTATTTAGGTGAAACTGGAACTTACGCATGCAAAACATTTAGAGCCATATTTCTGTTTATATTTCGCATTCGTTCAACTTGATTAATTAGTCGTACATAATATTTCTTTACAGCATTGTTTATGGTAGTTACTCGAATAATATACTTGACTCATTTCATGTTATTCGAACATGTATACATATTTAGCTTGATCATTAAATTGTTGTATGTACATAAAGACGATAATTAAATACTTAAGTTGTATTTTGAAAAATATACAATAGTATTTTTACAATAAACCCCCTCAAGTTTTATAAATTACAATAAGGCCCTTAACAATTATTGAACTTCAACTCACCTTCTTTTAGTCTGACTCGGGTTAGAGTCTGACTATTTCTGACTTGAATATAATTCAAGTCAACCTATATTCAATCATATTCCAATACAAATTTGAATACAAGAATCCCTGAATCCAGTTAACAATATATTCATTTTGACTGAATCAAACCATGGATATTCATCCATTATCCTGATATTCCATTTTCCTGATTATACAGTTACAACATGTTTACTGATATCATGGTTTTGGTCAGTCATCCAGTTTACATATTCCAATACTACAACACTGTTAAAACACTACGGGGTTTAAAGGGATAGATTGGTACGGAAGGTGTTAAAGGTGGCACGAGGTGGTCAGATTAAGACACCTAACATGAATACTGTTGCTGTTGTACCGTGGCATAACGGTTCCTTGTACTCTCCATTTGCCCTGATCTCTAGCATATAGAGATCCCCCTCGTATACACTGGCATCCTTCTGTACCAAGCTACAAACAACAGCGTTAAACAATATTCAACAACATAATACTAAGGCCCTTAACAATTATTGAACTTCAACTCACTTTCTTTTAGTCTGACTCGGGTTAGAGTCTGACTATTTCTGACTTGAAAATGATTCAAGTCAATCTATATTCTTTATATTTCAACTCAAGATGAATACATGAATTCCAGAATCCAGTTAACAATCTACTTGACTGAACCAAACCATGGATATTCCTTTTACATGTTTCCCAGTATTCCATTTACATGACTCTACGGTTATAACCGTTTCCTGATATCATGGTTTCAGTCAGTCAGTTAATCAATCTTACAATCAATACAATTTTACAAGATAACAATACAAACAAGACATCGCGGGGTTTAAGGGGTAGATTGGTACGGAAGGTGTTAAAGGTGGCATGAGGTGGTCAGATTAAGACACCTAACATGAATACTGTTGCTGTTGTACCGTGGCATAACGGTTCCTTGTACTCTCCATTTGCCCTGATCTCTAGCATATAGAGACCCCCCTCGTATACACTGGCATCCTTCTGTACCAAGCTACAAACAACGACGTTAAACAATATTCCATAATATTCAACAACATAATACTTTAGAAAATACTGCTACTCTGCCATTCTCATTCTTCTTTTCTTTGGGACTTACCGAGCGACCTGTTCGCTGACGACATTCTATTTCTTTCTTCTTTGAATGTCGTCAGGTGCGTTGGACCAAGTTGAGACCGAGCCCACAAGTGAAGATTTGGAGCAGTTCCAAGAAGACCCAGAGCTCTAGATAATTGTACTTTGTTCTTTCCAGTATTTCCTTTTATTATTATGCCACTGTTTAGGCATTGCTTTTCCATTCCAGTTGCATTTTCATTTAATGCATTGTACAAAGAATGATATTAATAAAAGTTGCGCTTATTTCAATATCATTTGTCTCTTGTGATTATTTTATATTGCTTAATTACGCTTAGCGTATGTACTTCTGAGTACATACGTAGCGGGCCTCGTCACGTCCACTTCGCCGTACACTGGGAAGCGGGGCGTGACAGGGACTTCCCTGTTACGGCCAATCGAGCACAGCGCAACATCAACCCCCAATACCGGGAAAGACGAAACCCCTCCTATCGCTCATTGCCTCCATGTGACTCGGGACTGTACCCAAAGACCACCGTTTTGCACGCCCTCATGGACGTGGTAAGGTGGAGATCAAAGCACAGTGGGAATCACATAAGACTCTATAACGATCTCGGTTCTACAGACTAACCTGCACAAGTGTCACCTGAGAACTGCCATCTGACGTGAGGTATAATACCATCTGGGAGTTCTCGGCGAGTCCGTCCAGTGTACCCAGTCTCCACTGAGCACCCGTACACCATCTCTGATGTCAAACACCAATGGATATGGGATCATCCATCGCCCATCTCATGGGTCGAGAAGCGTATACGCTAGTCTACACTGGTATATCGATGCCCCGTCTCGATACACCCACGACTAGGGACCTTGAAGGATGTACTTATGGACTACCATGTCCCCACTAGTATGATCTGCATCATAGTCCAGGTAGTCAAGTACACATCCTAAGGGCTTTACCAACATGTAACTATAAGACAGTTTAAAGAGACAAGTGTACATGTTAAGATAAAGAGTAACCAGATAGCATACTATCATATCGAGCAAGAAAGTCATCTCTATATATGTCCAAGCATCCAATATAATATACATCATCTGTACAATACTGGCCTCTAGGGCATACATACAACTAACAATCTCCCACTTGCACTAGGGCCAGCTGCTGTAGTATCGCATACCGAGAATCCCGAAGAGTCTCTCAAACTGTATCTGGGGAATGGCCTTCGTGAGTGGATCCGCCGTGTTGTTCTTCGTGTCAACCCTCCTGACCTCGATCTCCCGGCGATCAACTATCTCCCGGATCAGGTGATACCGCCTCAGAATATGCCTGGATCGCTGATGGGACCTGGGTTCCTTGGCCAAAGCCACCGCTCCATTGTTATCGCAATACAAAGGTATTGGATGCTCAATGGATGGAACCACTCCAAGTTCAGTAATGAACTTCTTGATCCAGACAGCCTCTTTGGCAGCATCGTTGGCAGCGATGTATTCAGCCTCCATCGTCGAGTCTGCCATGGTTTCCAGCTTGGAACTCTTCCAGCTAACCGCCCCTCCGTAAAGGGTAAAGACAAAGCCCGACTGCGACTTAGAGTCGTCCTTATCACTCTGGAAGCTCGAATCGGTAAAGGACTCCACTTGGAGCTCTCCGTTACCATACACCAAGAACATATCTCTAGTCCTTCGCAAGTACTTGAGAATGCTCTTCACAGCTGTCCAGTGATTCTCTCCAGGATCATCTTGATACCTGCTCACTATACTTAGTGAGTATGCTACATCGGGTCTGGTACATAGCATCGCATACATGATAGATCCTACTACCGAAGCATAGGGTATCCCTTGCATGCGAGCTCTCTCCAAATCAGTCTTGGGAGACATCTCTTTGGAGAGAGTGACTCCAGAGATCGTAGGGCAAGTTCCCATGCTTGGACTCTTCCATACTAAACCTCTTTAGTATGGTGTCAATGTACCTGGATTGGGACAATCCCAAAATCCGTTTGGATCTATCTCTATAGATCCTAATTCCCAATATGCAGGAGGCATCACCAAGATCTTTCATTGAGAATCTTTGTGATAAGAAGAGCATGACCGATTGCAGCATAGGAATATCATTTCCTATCAAGAGTATGTCGTCCACGTACAATACGAGGAAGACAACCTTACTCTCTGCCACCTTCTTGTAGATACAAGGTTCATCTGGATTTTTGACGAAATCAAACTCTTTGATAATGACGTCAAAGCAGATGTTCCAACTCCGCGATGCTTGCTTTAATCCATAGATGGATTTAAGCAGCTTGCACACCTTTCCGCTGCTCCCACTGTCTACGAAGCCCTCTGGCTGAGTCATGTACACGCACTCTTCTAAATCACCATTTAGAAAGGCGGTCTTTACATCCATTTGCCAGATTTCGTAATCATGATATGCAGCGATGGCAAGCATGATCCGGATGGATTTAAGCATAGCCATTGGAGAAAAGGTTTCGTCATAGTCCACACCTGGTCTTTGACGAAAACCCTTTGCTACAAGTCTAGCTTTGAAAGTCTCCACTTTCCCATCTACACCAAGTTTCTTCTTGAAGATCCACTTGCTCCCAATGGGTTTTACCCCTTCAGAAGCAACGTCCAAAGTCCATACTTTGTTGGTGTACATGGATTCCATCTCGGACCGCATAGCATCCAGCCATTTCACTGAGTCCCCACTCGTGATGGCCTGCTCGAAGCTAGTTGGGTCATCATCCTCCATGATGCAATCCTCGCTCCCACCATCCATGAGAAAACCGTAGTATCTCTCAGGTGGGAGAGGAACCCTACTAGATCGGCGGAGAGGCTGAGGTTCGTCGGGAGCTTCTGAATCCTCTGGTTCCACTAAATCTTCAGTTTGAGTTCGTGTAGCCGGAATTTCTTCCAGTTCTACCTTATCGCCACTAATTTCCTTTGCAATAAATTCCTTTTCCAAAAAGGTGGCTTGTCGAGAAACAAACACTTTTTGTTCCTCTGTATGGTAGAAAAGATATCCATGTGAATGTTTGGGATATCCCACAAACTTGCATAGAACTGACCGTGCCTCGAGTTTGTCCGGATTTTGCCTTTTGACATAGGCCGGGCAACCCCATATCTTAACTCGTTTAAGACACGGTCTCTTCCCACTCCATATCTCATATGGTGTGGTAGGTACAGATTTAGATGGAACTTGATTCAATAGGTATGCTGCTGTCTCCAGCGCATGACCCCAGAAGGAAATAGGTAACTCAGCTGTGCTCATCATAGAGCACACCATATCTAATAGGGTGCAGTTCCTCCATTCTGATACACCGTTGTGTTGTGGTGTATAAGGAGGAGTCAGCTGAGAGAGAATCCCATTCTCTTTTAGGAAGTCCAGGAATTCATTGCTTAAGTATTCTCCTCCTCGATCAGATCGTAGGATTTTAATACTTTTTCCGGTTTGGTTCTCAACTTCTTGTTTATATTCCCTAAATTTCTCAAAAGCTTCTGATTTGTGTTTCATCAGGAACATATACCCGAACCTAGAGAGATCGTCAGTGAATGTGATGAAGTATGAAGAACCATCCCTGGCATGTGTAGACATGGGACCGCATACATCACTATGAATAAGTCCCAAGAGTTCGGTAACTCTTTCTCCGTGTCCCGTAAACGGAGTTTTGGTCATCTTGCCTTTGAGACATGACTGACAAGTGTCATAAGATGAAAATTCAAACGGATTTAGATATCCATCCTTATGCAACTTAGCCAGTCGTGTCGCATTGATGTGACCCAGTCTACAATGCCACAAGAAGGATTCGTTGAGTTCAGAACTCTTCCTCTTGTGTATGTTTGTTATGCTCAGAACTGTTGATTGATTTAGAACATAAATGCCATTGCACAACGTGCCTGATCCAACCAACTTTTGGTTACGGAAAATGTTCATAACATTGTCCTGTAATACAAAATTATATCCCTCTTTACTTAATAAAGAAACCGATATAATGTTCCATATCAGGTTCGGCATGTAATAGCATTCGTTCAGAACCAATGTATTACCAGCTGGTAATACAAGGTGATATTCCCCGACAGTCTTAGCTGCAACAATTGCACCATTTTCAACTCTAATGTCTTTATCATCTTCTCCAAGTTCTCTACCTTTCCTGAGCCCATGTAACTGATTACATATATGGGATCCTGACCCGGTATCTAATACCCAGGACGTAGAGCAAATGGAGAAACAGTTCTCAGTAACGAACACACCCGAAGAAAATGCATCAACATGTACTTTCTTCATTCGGGTGGCATGGGAATCCTGGCATTCCCCTATATCCTGTTCATTCCTATAACTCTTATAAGAAAGAACGGAACCAACGTTCCCCAGCACAGTATAACATGCGGGTTCGGTCAATACATCCATATTATTATCTTCATTAGGGCATGAAATGGTCGCTACCTGGAGAGAGAGAGAAGAAAACACTTTAGCGTATGCTCGTGCAAGATCAGATTGGTTATTATCTTATCTAATCAGGATGGCTCCCACTGCTTTTTATCAAATCTTCCTTCAAACCCTAAAAGGAAAGACTAGCCGGGATTAATTACACACTACAAGTTCGCCAATCTTTCAGCCAGGCCAGTGTCGGTACTTTGAGGGAGGTCCCCCGTGCTTTCGCACGAACCTAATTAATGTAAACCTCGTTTTCCCAGAGGCGTAACCTCGTTGACACCTTTCTAGACACCTACTTGATCAGCTAATTGCAATGTGTAAAACTCTCCCAGGAGTAACTCTTACTCGCAGTGGGTATCGGGATCCAACTATCTCATAGAAGGTATGCAATCGTATTGCAAATTTCAACACTTGAAATTCCCGATAATATTTTGCCCCTAGTGTCCTATGACCTTGACAAAGGCCAACAAATCACAGGATGCTAGTCAAGTTCAACCCGTCATTTCTTGATTGAATCAAACCTACCCGCACGACCCTTGACAAAGGCCAACAAGGTCGTACGACTACCCTGAAACAATCTGCATCATATGCATTAGCAGATAAGCACTATTCAGCTACCGCACACTACGCCTTGACAAAGGCCAACAAACGCAGCACGGATACTAAACAGTTCTTATCTGAAATGACGGAGGGCTACGGCAGGTTTTTCTGAAAACCTATTGCGTAATGAACTTGATATCATTGTAGAATCAAATGAAGTTTTGAAATGGAGTGATTTTGAGGCTTTTCTAGTTTTGCTAAAGGAGTCACTCCCGGTGAAGGGATCTCGGTCCTTTCCTCGTCGAATGAGGTGCGGGATATATCATATATATCGCTGTGCAAAGCAAAAACTCTTAAAAGCAATCAAAAAACCAAACCGAGTGTGTAGCATCTGCCAGTTATTGCTAAAGGAGACACTCCCGGTGAAGGGATCTCGGTCCTTTCCTCATCGAATAAGGTGCAAGGTATATCATATATAGCGCTATGCAAAGCAAGAACTGTAGCTACCCTTTTTATTTAAAATTTTGATTCCACAACATCTTAGGTTTATTTTCTTTCATTAATCACATTAATGAAGTCCCATCATTTAAATACCTAAACATCACAGATAGATATGACGTACACTTATGCCATCCGCATTCGCCTCGATGTCCCCTCGTGCACCGTTAGGTTAGGTAACTAACGACAGAGCAGGGCAGGGCTAGCGCGGGTGTAAAACATAAGTAACATCTATATAAAATATCATATATACTATATACTATATCCATCACAGAATCACATCACAAATATCGCAGCAGAATAAACATATGAAATATTGGATATACTAGGACGTCCATGTTTTCAATACGAGCCAGTATAAAACACGGATTCCACGGTCGTGATGAATAGCCAATCCCACACCCCTAGACCCCTACGAGAGCGGCAAGCAACCCTGCCAATTCTAGGGTTAGGAGACCCGGACTCGACTTCTCGAGTTGGTCTCCCACTAGACCCCAGAACCCGGTTACTTGTGCTCCCCTCCTTGGTTCTATCCTAATGCGGAAAAGTAAATAATATACAAAGGGTGACAACTTCCGCTACTTGGAAGTGCCCCAAATTAAAGAATATTACATACAAGTTTTTACATGAATGAAAATGAAAAACACTCATCTCACATAAAAAACCCCGTCTATTCGAACACGACGATCCAATATAACATATCCAGCAACACATAACATCACATGTCATCAACGTAAGTAAATATGCGCATCCCAATTGTCGTTGACATATAGCAACGAAACCAGCGATATCACATATTACACTTACGGTCACAGAAAAGAAAGTGTAAAACTACAACAATTGGAATCCGCAACTTCTTTAGACATCGCATGCCTAATCAAATGAAATACTTAGACATCACATGCCTAACAGATATAAATCCAGCATTTTAGTCTCATTATCGAAAACTCTTTTCAATATCATGTGGGACTAAACTGCTAGATTTATAACATTCATTCAGTTATCTCATAACTGTTTGTGAATTCCAATTATTGTATCACATTCCAGATAAACAGAAAATGTTAAACTTTCCGATCGAACAGTCGAATACCCAAGTTTTCCCGATACAGCTCAACACATGAAATAAGTCTAACAACATTCAGTTCGTGCCTCGGTACGAACGGTCCAGCCGTAGAAGGGTCAAGCCAACGCCTCACATGTGGCACGCCGTACTGCCCCAAACCCGAAGGTTCAAAGGGCAGTTCAAGACGGTCACATAATCGAGTTAAGGTTTGTTGTCTTCTAGAGGGTCCATCGCGTTACTTGCACTACTTAGAACGTCGTTAAACTACGGAAAAATCCAACACTTGGAAATTTCTCGACAGGGGAAAAATTGGGTATTTATATTCGGTCGAACTTTTTAACATATTCTAAAAATTATCCGGAAATACACAAAGACGAAATTTGATAATCCGATCGTAACTACGAAGCTCCAAAACACCCCAGAAAATTCAACTCTTGAATAAAAATAAAAAATTCCCCTAAAACTCAGCAGCAGAAAAGAAGAATTACTGTGCAAACAATATTGCGCAATGTGAACAGTAGGCGGCGGAACCGCGGCAGAAGCCATGCTTCTGCCGCGTTTCCGCTGCTGTTTAGATGAATCATGAGCTCGTGTTTCACCATAATTCTTAGATCTTCCTGCTTAATTTTTTAGGCATTTTTAATCTGGAAAAATCCCAGATTTTAGAAAATGTACAGAGAGCATTTTGTGAGTTAGGGTTTCGGTTCGTTCGGACTTCAAACTCCGTCTAGACTTCGCCTAAGGCTCTAGCTAGGCTCTGATACCAGTGAAAGGTTCCTAGGCACCCTATAGTGGTCTCACAAGGCATCAACCATGCCAATTTACAAAAATTATGGTGCCGAGAAACCCTAATACGGAACGTCGGCTAGAATGCTAGGCGAAAAACGAATCTAGTTAACACTTTAACTAAAGATCGGAAGTTACAACCTTTGTAGATCCAGATATCCACTTCCTTAGCTCCACGTAGTCGTCCTCTCGCTGTCCTTTTCGAATCCTAGACTCATTCGTCGGCTTCATCGGGAAAACGAGCGGGCAATGTCGTCGGCTTCGTGCCGAAGATGATCTACGTCGAGGTTGCACAAGTTCAAGCTCCAACTTCACCAAGTTGTCAAACTTGTGAAGAAAACACTCAAAACAACTTGGCAAGAGGTAGAGGGTGAAGAAATAGGAGGTGGGTTCACTTTAGAATTGGATTTCTCACTTTGGATCTCAAGTTGCCATTGATGGCATCAAGGTTTCTTTTTTGAAGAAGAAGGTCAAGCAACAAGAAAGAATATGATAAGTGTCATTTAAAATGAAAAAGAAAACCATACTTATCATATCCTAACTAGGGTTAAGTGTAGAGAATAGACCATGGTAAGTGGATGGGTTAGGGTTAAGCATGAAGACAAAATGGTCTCTTTGGTCAAAGCTTCATGACAAAAACAAACCATTTTATTTTCATTTATCCAATAAAATAAATAAAGAAATGAATAAATAAATGATAAGGCAAAACCCTAATTATCATTTAACCATGGTTTAATTCTTCACACTTAACCAAATGATCAAGTATCATCAAACATGATATAAATATGTGCACAAAAGTATATCACATATACAACTTGCACATCAAGTGAGAAAATCCATATAAAGTGAACCAATACTAGTTAATGCAAAGTAATATATCAAATATATAATTATACATTAAATCATTAAATCAACATTTGATTCAATGATCCGGTCATGTCGCACATAACCGACTAGTATTCAATGTATCGATTTATCGAATCAATGATTCGATAACTAGGTCATATCGAATATAACCAATCGAAACATTTATCGCGAGAATGAAATGCGGTATCACATACACGCATTACTCTCGCTCCCGCACATATCTCATATGCGCTCCTATTTCGTTTCGCTTGAGCCAGGAAACCTCTGTGGAGGACTCTAAAGACTCGTCAATACGCCGGTAGCAGATGATGATCATATCAAGCACCCACAAGCCGCAAGCGGTCTGCTAAACGTAACGGCCATTCGGGTATTGAGCGATCAGAAGATCGACGAGCTATCCCGCTCACACTCTTGTGAATCCAACCAGTAACACTTACCGTACAGTCCGGTCTGTTCGTCTGATACGTCGCATATCTAGTCTAGGGGTGGTAAACGTCAGACCCCAATAACCGATAAGTCGTGCCGATGTGAGGCTCATAACGGGTCGAGAAACTACTGGTAACACTTACCAGCAAATCTCTGATCAGCCCTGGCCAGGGACTTCCCTGTTACGGCCAATCAAGCACAGCGCAACATCAACCCCCAATACCGGGAGAGACGAAACCCCTCCTATCGCTCATTGCCTCCATGTGACTCGGGACTGTACCTAAAGACCACCGTTTTGCACGCCCTCATGGACGTGGTAAGGTGGAGATCAAAGCACAGTGGGAATCACACAAGACTCTATGACGATCTCGGGTCTACAGACTAACCTGCACAAGTGTCACCTGAGAACTGGCATCTGACGTGAGGTATAATACCATCTGGGAGTTCTCGGCGAGTCCGTCCAGTGTACCCAGTCTCCACTGAGAACCCGTACACCATCTCTGATGTCAAACACCAATGGATATGGGATCATCCATCGCCCATCTCATGGGTCTAGAAGCGTATACGCTAGTCTACACTGGTATATCGATGCCCCATCTCGATACTGTTAGTGTATATGCCCTAGAGGCCATTACTGTATCATACTAGTATGTATATTACTTGATGGAAGCTTGGGATATTCACAGTTGTACAGACAATCTTGCTCAATATAGTAGTATGCTACTTGGTTTGCCTCTGCTTTAATGTGTACATGTGTGTTTATTTATTATATCACCTATACGCATTAGTAGAGCCCTTAGGATCTTTGCTTGATTACCGGCATTGTGATGGCGATCACACTCGTGGGGGCTGGGTAATCTACAAGCACATCCTTATACGCGTCCCTAGTCGTGGGAGTACCGAGATAGGGCATCGATACTCCGGAGTAGACTAGCGTATGCGCTTCTCATCCCAGCAAGGGAGACGGTCTGTCCCACAGCCGTCAGTACGTCGTACTTGAGATAGTATGCGGGTGCTCGTTGGGTTACGAGTACACTGGACAGGACTCGTCGGGAACTGATGGTTGGTATTATACCTATCGTCAGTTATCAGTTCCCAAGTGACATGAGTACAGCTTAGTCCGCTGACTTGACACTGTCACTTCGCCTCGAGTGTGTTCCCACTGTTCTTTGATTGCTACCCTACCACGGCTCTACTGAGTCGTGCAAACAGGTAGTAGTTGGGAGCAGTCCCGAAGCACTTGGAGGCAGTGACGGTTAGACAGGATTCGTCTCTCCCGGTATTGGGGGTTGACATCGCGCTGTGTCTAGGAGAGCCATTACACGAGTAGTCCCTGGCCAGGGCAAGCGAGATATACTGGTAGGTTTCCAGTGTTATCTCAGGGTGTATTGGGCTTCACTCCGACACGACTTGTACCGCTATTAGGGGACTGACGTTTACCGCCCCCCTAGGCCCGCCATGCGATGTATCAGACGAACAGACCGGACTGTATGGAGAATGTCACATTCAGACTCAGTAGGAGTTCAGATGGGGTTTCACCTCGTCAGCCTTCTTGTCGGCATCTACCTGGGGACCGTTACGCACAGCTAGTGCCGCTTGCGGTCTGTGGTTAAACCCACTGCCAGCGTAGTGTCGAGTCTTTAGAGTCCCACACAGAGGGTATTCGCCTCGGGGCAAAACAGAGTAGAGGTCGCATGGTTTTGCGACAGGGTTCGTTCTCATCCGCGCACTTGTGCACGTTTGGAGTCCGGACGGATTATACTGGCAGGCTCTGGTTTGAGCCAGATACTGGTATATACATTTGGGGTTGCTTTTATATCTTGGTATTCTTGTTCCTCGGAACGAGAATGCAGGTGTGTATGCACAGTTGCTTGAGGCGGAGGATGAGGTATTTCATTAGGGTTTCGGAACGGGTGCGTATGCACAGTTGACAGTTATCATTTTCCAAACCCTAATGGATTTATGAATTATCTATTAATAATAGTAATTAAATGAGAATTATGTTATGGTTAATTTTGTTGACTTGTTGACCATGGTTGACTTGTTGACCATGGTTGAATGTTGACCACCATCATGCTTTAAAAAGTCCTCCTTGATTCATGCTTACATTTCTTTAAATGAAGCATGGTAGTGGTCATTCCAAATTGCCATCAACTATTCTCATTTTGAATTATTATCATTTAGATAATTCTTTTTCTTTTTGATATGGTTGCAAAAAGAAAAAGAGAGCTCATTCTTTCATATCCATTCTCTCTCCTCTCTTCATCTTCTTCTTCTTCTAGCTCAAGGTGATTCCTTCTCATGTGTTGAGATTCCTTCACCTTGAAAAGAAAACAACCCCTAAACACTCTCTACTCTCTCTAGGGTTCAAGGTTTAGCAAGCCGGAAACCCTAGTTCACTCAAAGATCGAGGAAGAGCCCAAAGGTCGAACCTTCGAGGTGGATCCATCTTCGACGGAAAAAGGCGACGAGAAGAGAACCATTCAAGCTACTACAAAGAACAAGAAAGAAGAACAACAACAAGAAGAGAAGGAGTTCAAGTTTAGGTATAACCATCATCATAGTAGCTAACTCTCTTTAGCAAGTATGTTAGTTTAGTTTAGCAAAGATCCGGCTTTTAAGGTCCATGTTACAAAGTTTAGAAAAAATTTTGATTTACCGTTTCAGCAACCCCGAAAGTACCGGGAGAGGTAACGTGGACCTAACAGATACACCCACGACTAGGGACCTTGAAGGATGTACTTATGGACTACCATGTCCCCACTAGTATGATCTGCATCATAGTCCAGGTAGTCAAGTACACATCCTAAGGGCTTTACCAACATGTAACTATAAGACAGTTTAAAGAGACAAGTGTACATGTTAAGATAAAGAGTAACCAGATAGCATACTATTATATCGATCAAGAAAGTCATCTCTATATATGTCCAAGCATCCAATATAATATACATCATCCGTACAATACTGGCCTCTAGGGCATACATACAACTAACAGTGGGTGTATCGAGACGGGGCATCGATATACCAGAGTAGACTAGCGTATACCTTCTCGACCTATACAGATGGGCGATGGATGATCCCATATCCATTGGTGTTTGACATCAGAGATGATATACGGGTGCTCAGTGGAGACTGGGTACACTGGACGGACTCGCCGAGAACTCCCAGATGGTATTATACCTTACGTCAGATGGCAGTTCTCTGGTGACACTGGTACAGAGTAGTCTGTTGACCCGAGATCGTCATAGAGTCTTGTGTGATTCCCACTGTGCTTTGATTTCCACCTTACCACGTCCAAGAGGGCGTGCAAAACGGTGGTTTTTGGGTACAGTCCCGAATCACATGGAGGCAATGAGCGATAGGAGGGGATTCGTCTCTCCCGGTATAGGGAGTTGATGTTGCGCTGTGTTCGATTGGCTATAACCGGAAATCCCTGGCCAGGGTTGCTGAGATTTACTGGTAAGTGTTACCAGTAGTTTCTCGAATTGTTATAGACCTCATATCGACACGACTTATCGAGCTGTTGGGGTCTGACATTTACCACCCCTAGGCGAGATATGCGACATATCAGACGACGAGACCGGACTGTACGGTAAGTGTTACTGGTTGGATTCACAGGAGTATGAGCGAGCTTGCTCGTCGATCTTCTGATCGTTCAATACCCGGGTGGCCGTTACGTTTAGCAGACCGCTTGCTGCTTGTGGGTGTTTGATATGATCATCACCTGCTGCCGGCGTATTGACGAGTCTTTAGAGTCCTACACAGAGGTTTCCTGGCTCAAGCGAAACGAAATAGGAGCGCATATGAGATATGTGCAGGACCGAGAATAATGTGTTTATGTGATACCGTATTCTATTCTCGCGATGAATGTATCGATTGGTTGTATGCGATATAACCTAGTTATCGAATCAAGGATTGATTTGATAAGCCGATACATTGAATATTAGTCGGTCATATGCGATATGACCGAATCGTTAAATCAAGTGTTGATTTAATGATTTAATGCATAATTATATATTTGATATATTACTTTGCATTAACTAGTATTGGTTCACTTTAAATGGATTTTCTCACTTGTTGTACACAAGTTGTATATGTGATATACTTTTGTGCACTTGTTTGTATCATGTTTGACGATACATGCACACTTGGGTTTGTGTAAAGAATTGAACCATGGTTAAGTTAGTGATTAGGGATTTTGTTTTATTACTTATCTATTTATTTATAATTCTTATTTTGAAAAGATAAAGAAAGAATGGTGGCTTTGTTTGTTTATTTGTTGAAGCTTCATGAAGCTTTGAACAAGTCCACCATTCTTGTCTTATGCTTAACCCTAACCATTTAAATTAACCATAGTCCATTCTCTACACCTAACCATGGTTGCCAAATGATAAGTATTCATTTATTTTTCTTTTTGAAAATATAGCTTATCATATTCTATCATCTTCTTCTTCTTCTTCAAGAAGAAAGCTTGCCTCCATCAATGGCAACTTATGAAAAAGAGTGAGAAATCCAATTCTAAAGTGAACCCACTTTCTATTTCTTCATCCTCTACCTCTTGCCAAGTAGTATAGGGTGTTTTCTTCACAAGTTTCATGACTTGGTGAAGTGGGAGCTTGATCTTGTGATGCCTCGACGTAGATCATCTTCGGCATCGTAGTCGATGACCTAGCCCGCCCATTTCTCCGATGAAGCCGACGCTAGGGTCTGGGATCCGATTTGTACAGCGAGGGGACTTCATCACGGAGCTATGGAGGTGGAGTACCGGATCTACAAAGGTTGTATTTCCGTTCACTTAGTTAAGTTGTTAACTATTCGCATTTGTTTCGCCTAAAATCTAGTTAACGATCCGTATTAGGATTTCTCGGCACTTGTAATTTTTGAAATTGGCATGGTTGATGCCTTGTGAGACCTCATTAGTGTGCCAAGGAACCCTACATGGACGATGGATCATCCCATATCCATTGGTATTTGACATTAGAGATGATATACGGGTGCTCAGTGGAGACTGGGTACACTGGACGGACTCGCCGAGAACTCCCAAATGGTATTATAACTTACGTCAGATGACAGTTCTCTGGTGACACAGGTACATGTTAGTCTGTAGACCCGAGATCGTCATAGAGTCTTGTGTGATTCCCACTGTGCTTTGATTTCCACCTTACCACGTCCAAGAAGGCGTGCAAAACGGTGGTTTTTGGGTACAGTCCCGAATCATATGGAGGCAATGAGCGATAGGCGGGGATTCGTCTCTCCCGGTATAGGGAGTTGAAGTTGCGCTATGTTCGATTGGCTATAACCGGAAATCCTTGGCCAGGGTTGCTGAGATTTACTGGTAAGTGTTACCAGTAGTTTCTCGAACTGTTATAGACCTCATATCGACACGACTTATCGAGCTACTAGGGTCTTACATTTACCACCCCTAGGCAAGATATGTGACTTATCAGACGAACAGATCGGACTGTACGGTAAGTGTTACTGGTTGGATTCACAGGAGTGTGAGTAGGCTTGCTCGTCGATCTTCTGATCGCTCAATACCCGGGTGGTCGTTACGTTTAGCAGACCGCTTGCGGCTTGTGGGTGTTTGATATGATCATCACCTGCTGCCGACGTATTGACGAGTCTTTAGAGTCCTACACAGAGGTTTCCTGGCTCAAGAAAAATGAAATAGGAGCGCATATGAGATATGTGCGGGACCGAGAATAATACCAGTATGTGATACTGTATTCGATTCTCGCGATTTGTGACATTGATCGGTTATATGCGATATAGCCGGGTTATCGGATCAAGTGTTGATTCGATAAGTTGTTACTATTGATATTAGTCGATTATATGCGATATGACCGGATCGTTAAATCAAGTATTGATTTAGTGATTTAATGTATAATTATATATTAGATATATTACTTTACATTGACTAATATTGTTCACTTTAAATGGATTTTCTCACTTGAAGTGCACATTGTATATGTGATATATTTTTGTACACTTGTTTGTATCATGTTTGATGATACATGCAACCTTGGGTGTGTGTGTATGCTATACACTATGATTAGTTAATGGTTAGGGTTTCCATTGCTTTATTTATTTATCTATTTATTTTAGTTAAAAGAAAAAGGAAGAACAAAATGGTTGCTTTTATACTAGAACTTTCTTGATGCTTCATGCATCTTTGACTAAGTGACCATTTTGTCTTCATCTCCTAAACCTAACCATTCAACTAACCCTAGTTGATTCTCTACACTTAACCAAGGTTGCATTATGATAAGAATGAATGGGATTTTCTTTTTAACTTAATCCTTTTTATTTCTATCATGTTCTTCATCTTCATCAAGCTTCAAAAAGCTTGCTAGCTTCAATGGTGAAATGAGAAAAAGAGTGAGAAATCCAATTCTAAAGTGAACCCACTTCCTATTTCTTCATCCTCTACCACTTGCCAAGTAGTATAGGTTGTTTTCTTCACAAGTTTCATGACTTGGTGAAGTTGGAGCTTGATCTCGAGTTGCCTCGATGTAGATCATCTTCGGCATCGAAGTCGACGACCTAGCCCGATCATTTCTCCGACGAAACCTTCACCAGAGTCCGGATTCCGATAGGTACAGCGGAGGGACGTCATCAAGGAGCATAGGAAGTGGAGGACCGGATCTACAAAGGTTGTAGTCACTTTCCTTTAGCAATAAAGTTGTTTACTTGCTTGCATCGCCTTATCATCTAGTTAACGATCCGTATTAGGGTTTGTAGGCACATGAAAAAATTTGAATTGGGCATGTTTGATCTGTTGTGAGACCTCATTAGTGTGCCTAAGAACCCTACAGTGGTATCAGAGCCTCGCTAGAGCCTTAGGCGATGCGTAGATGGAGTTAGAAGTCCGATCGAACCGAAACCCTAATGCAAATTCCTTCTCTGTACATTTTTTGAAATCGGGGATTTTGGAGAATTAAAAATATGCAGAAAAATTAGCAAAAGTTTCTAAGAATTACTGTGAAGCACGTGCGCCTGATTCAATCAAAGCGCGGCGGAACCGCGGCATTAGCATGGCTAGTACGGCGGTTCCGCGGCCACTTAGTCCCTTATTCCATTTATTTTTGCACAGTAATTCTTGGTGCTGTATTTTCTGGGAATTTTTAAATCTTACTCAAGAGTTGAGTTTTCTGGGTTGTATTGGGAGTTCGTAGATTTGATCGTATTATCAAACTTTGTCTATGTGTTTTTCCGGGTAATTTTAGAATATGTTAAAAGTTCGACCAGATATAAGTACCCACTTTTTCCCCTACCGGGAAATTTCCAATTGTTGGATATTTCCGTAGTTTAATCACGTTCTAAGTAGTGCAAGTAACGCGATGGTCCCTCTAGAAGACAACAAACCTTAACTCGATTATATGACCGTCTTGAACTGCCATTTGAACCCTAGGGTTTAGGGCAGTACGGCGTGCCACATGTGAGGCGTTGGCTTGACCCTTCTACGGCTGGACCGTTGGTACTGAGGTACGAAGTGAATGTTTTTAAACTTATTTCATGTGTTGAGCCGTTTCGGGAAAACTTGGGTGTTCGATTGTTCGATCGGAAAGTTTAACATTTTCTATATACCCGGAATGTGATGCAACATTTGGAATTCACAAGTAGTTATGAGATAACTGAATGAATGTTATAAACATAGCAATTTAGTCTCACTTGATCGGTTGCCATGGAATTTTGATGTGATCAAAAGTCCGTCGCAATCATGTAGCGTACGCAGATACTCACCGGTAAACTTAATAGACAGCTATGCCCATAGCCCCGACCAAGTGACTGTAGGAGAACTCCGTCGCCGAAAGCATCCGTTCGGGTGCTCGCGGCAGCGGTGTTCCACCTTGGTGCACTTCGTCGACGGTATCAGGGGTGCGGCCGTCTACTGAAGTTTGCAACGAGCATTCGATCACGATGTCGGGAATCTTGTTGAATTGCCCGACTTAATATTGAAAAGTGTTTTCGATAATGAGACTAAAATGCGGGGTTTATAATTGTTAGGCATGCGATGTCTAAGAAATTCATTTGATTAGGCATGCGATGTCTATGCAAGTTGCGGATTCCAACTGTTGTAGTTTTACACTTTCTTTTCAGCGACCGTAAGTGTAATATGTGATATCGCCGGTTTCGTTGCTATATGTCAATGACAATTGGGATATGCATGTTTACTTACGTTGATGACATGTGATGTTATGTGTTGCTGGATATGTTATATTGGATCGTCGTGTTTGAATAGCCGGGGCGGTTTTTATGTGAGATGAGTGTTTTTCATTTTCATTCATGTAAAAACTTGAATGTAATATTCTTTTATTTGGGGCACTTCCAGGTTGCGGAAGATGTCACCTTTTGTATATTATTTACTTTTCCGCACTAGGATAGACCCAAAGAGGGGAGCACAAGTAACCGGGTTCTAGGGTCCAGTGGGAGACCATCTCGAGGTGTCGAGTTCGGGTCTCCTAACCCTAGAATTGGTAGGGTTGCTTGCCGCTCTCGTAGGGGTCTAGGGGTATGGGTTTGGCTATTCATCGCGACAGTGGAATCCGTGTTTTATACTGGCTCGTATTGAAAACACGGACGTCCTAGTATATCCAATATTTCATATGATTCTTCTGCTGCGATATCTGTGATGTGATCATTTGATATTCTGTGATAGATACTATATATAGTATATATGATATATTATATAGACGTTACTTATGTTTTACACCCGCGCTAGCCCTGCCCTGCTCTGCAGTTAGTTACCTAACCTAACGGTGTACGAGGGGACATCGAGGCGAATGCGGATGGCATAAGTGTACGTCGTATTTATCTGAGATGTTTAGGTGATTTAAATGATGGGACTTCATTAATGAGATTAATGAAATAAAAGAAACCTAATGATGTTGTGGAATCGAATTTTCAAAAATAAAACAGGTAGCTACAATTCTTGCTTTGCACAGCGGTATATATGATATATCCTGCACCTTATTCGATGAGTAAAGGGCCGACGATCCCTTCACCGGGAGTGACCCCTTTAGCAATAACTGGCAGATGCTACACACTCCGTTTGTATTTTGATTGCTTCTATAGTTTTTGCTTTGCACAGTGATATATATGATGTATCCCACACCTCATTCGATGAGGAAAGGGCCGACGATCCCTTCACCGGGAGTGACCCCTTTAGCAAAACTAGAAAAAGCCTAAAAAACACTCCATTTTTAAAATCATTTGATTCTACAACGATATAAAGTTCATTACGCAAAAGGTTTTCTTAAAAACCTGTCGTAGCCCTCCGTCATTTCAGATAAGTAATAATTAGTATTCGTGCTGCGTTTGTTGACTCAGTCAAGACGTAGTGTGCGGTAGCTGATTAGTGCTTATCTGCAAAGCATATGATGCGATTGGATTAGGGTAGTCGTGCGGCTTTGTTGACTCAGTCAAGGGTCGTGCGGGTGGGTTTAATTCAATCGAGAAATAACGGGTTGAACTTTACTTGCAGTCTATGGTTTGTTGACTCAGTCAAGGTCATAGATCGCTTGGGGCAAAATATTATCGGGAATTTCAAGTGTTGAAATTTGCAATGAGATTGCATACCTTCTATGAGATAGTTGGATCCCGATACCCGCTGCGAGTAAGAGTTACTCTTGGGAGAGTTTTACACATTACAATTAGCCGATCAAGTAGGTGTCTAGAAAGGTGTTAACGAGGTTACGCCTCTGGGAAAACGAGGTTTACATTAATTAGGTTCGTGCGAAAGCACGACGGACCTCCCTCAAAGTACCGACACTGGCCTGGTGAAAGATTGGCGAACTTGCAGCGTGTAATTAATCTCGGCTAGTCTTTCCATTTAGGGTTTGAAGGAAGATTTGATAAAAACAGTGGGAGCCATCCTGATTAGATAAAATATATAACCAATCTAATCTTGCAAGAGCGCACGCTGTGTGTTTTCTTCTCTCTCTCTCCAGGTAGCGACCATATCACGCCTTAATCAAGATAATAATACGGATGTATTGACCAAACCCGTTTGTTATACTGAGCTGGGGAACGTTGGTCCCGCTCCAACTTATAATTGTTATAAGACTAAGAAGGAAATAGGAAAATACCAGAATTCCCGTGCCGCCCAAACGAAGAAAGTGCATATGATGCATCTCCTTCGGGTGTGTTCATTATAAAGAATTGTTTCTCAGTATCCTCTACGTCCTGGGTATTTGATACCGGATCAGGATCCCGCATATGTAATTTGTTACATGGGCTACAGATAGGTAGAGAACTGAGAACGGGTGATAAGTTTCATGAGGCAGAAAACGGTGCAAGTGTTGCAACCAAGTCTGTTGGTCACTGTCACCCTGTATTCCAAATACATTGATTCTGAACGAATGTTATTAGATACCGAACCTGATATACAAAATCATATCAGTCTCTTTGTTAGTAAAGAAATGATAAAATTTTGTATTGATGGATAATGTTTTGAACATTTCCTATATCAAAAGTTGTTCGGTTCAGGCACGTTATCTAAAAGAATTAATGTTCTAAATCAAACTACAGTTCTTAGGATACGGAACACACACAAGAGGAAGATTTCAGATATGAACGAATCCTTCTTAAGGTATTATAGACTAGGTCATATCAATTCGACCCGACTGGCTGAAGTTACATTTAGATGTATATTTAAATCAGTTTGAATTTACATCTTGTGAAACTTACCAGTCATGTCACAAAGATAAGATGACCATAGCTCCGTTTACTGGAAACAGAGAAAGAGTTATTAAACTCTTGGGATTAATATATGCTGATGTATGAAAGTCCCCTGTTTACTCATGCCAAGACAGGTTCTTTGTACTTCATTACATTCTCTGATGATCTCTTTAGATTCGGTCATATGTTCCTGTTGAAACACAAGTCCGAACCTTTTGAGATATTCACAGAATTTAAGTTAGAAGTAGAGAACCAAAAACCAGGTATAAGTATTATGTCCTATGATAAGATCAGGGAGGAGAATACTTAAGCATGGAAATCCTGGACTATTCTAAAGGAGAATGAGATTCTCTCTCAGCATTACTTCTCCGTATACACCATATTACGATGGTATATCGGGGCGGAGCAATAGCACCCTATGTGATATGGTGTGCTCTATGATGAGTACTACTGAGTTTCCTATTTCCTTTTGGGAGTTATGCGCTTGAGAAGCTGCATACCTATTGAATAGGGTTCCAATCAAATCAATTGCCTACCATTTCATATGTGATATGGAAAGGGAAGAGTCCATATCTTAAGTTTGTTAAGATTTGGGGTTGTCCGGGCTATGTCTAAAAGCATAATCCGGACAAGCTCGAGGCAAGGTCTATTATATACAACTGGAAAGGTTCCAGCTATACAAACTACAGCAGATGATTTGGTCGAACCAAAATGATTCAGTAGATACCAACGAACCTCAGCCTCTCCGCCGATCTAGTAGGGTTTCTCACCTACCTGAGAGATACTTCTGTTTCTCTATGACAGTGGGAGTGAGGATTGCATCATGAGATGGTGACCCAACTAGTTTTGAGCTGGCCATCAGGAGTGGGACTCTATAAGAATGGCTGGATGCTTAGCGATCTGAGATGGAATCCTTATACACCAACAAAGTATGGACTTTGGTTGCTTTATCTGAAGGGTTAAATCCCCATCAGGAGCAAGTATATATTAAGAAGATTACTTGGTGTACATAGAAAGGTAGAGACTTTTAAAGCTAGACTTGTTAAAAGTTTGCATCATTGACCAGGTATGGATTATGATGAAACTTTTTCTAAATTGCTATGCTTAAGTCCATCCAGATCCTACTTGCCACGTCTACATACTGTGACTACGATATCTGGTGGTTGGGTGTCATGACTGCTTTTCTAAATGATATTTTAGAAGAGTGCGTCTATAAGTACACAGCTAGAGGGCCTCGTAGACAGTGGGAGCAGCGGAAACGCGAGCAAGATGCTTTATAAGATAAAGCAGGCATCGCGGAGTTGGAACATCTGTTTTGATGTGGTAGTCAAAGAGTTTGACTTCATCAAATTGGTAGATGAACCTTGTATAAATAAAAGGGTAGTAGGGAGTATGGTGGTGATCCTCGTAGAGTACGTGGATGACATACTCTTGATAGGGAAAGGGTTTCCTATGCTACGCTCGGTCAATCTCCGCTTATCACAAGGATTCTCCATAAAGGATCAGACTAATACCTCTTAAATCCTGGGTTTTGGATCTATGAGATAGATCTAATTGGATGTTAGGATACTCACTAGTAGTAGTGAGATGGTATCAATCGATCCTGTGGAGAATCACTGGAAAGGTTCCAAGGTGATAAGGACGACTGAATGTCAGTCACAGGCATTGTCTTTACCCTCAGTGGAGGGACGGTATGTTGGAAGAGTTCCAAGCTAGATACCGTGGCATACTAGATGATAAAGGCTGTGATACATCGCTACTTAAGATGCTACCAAAGAGGCTGTCTGGGTGTATATTAGTTCATGAGATGAACTTAGTTCCTCCCATTGTGTGACAATGGAGTTGTGGCTTATGCCAAGGAACGACCGTCCCATCAGTGATCCAGACATATTCTAAGGCAGTATCACCTGATCATGGAGATGGTTGATCTCCAAGGAGATCGAGGTTAGGAGAGCAGACTCAGAAGACAACACGGGGGATCCACTCACAAAGGCCTTTTTCCCAGAGAGAGACTTTTATGGGATGGTTGAGTATGAGATACTGCAACCACTGCTACAGATGGCCCTAGTGCAAGTGGGAGATTGTTAGTTATATGTATGCCCTAGAGGCCATTACTGTACATAGGATGTATATTGTAGTGGATGCTGGGACATATATAGGGAGGACTTTCTTGCTCGACATGATAGTATGCTATCTGGTTGCTCTTTACCTTAACGTGTACACTGATTGTCTCTCTGTTACATGTTGGTAAAGCCCTCAGGATGTGTACTTGACTACCTGGACTATGATGCGGATCATACTAGTGGGGACATGGTAGTCCAAAAGTGCATCCTTCAAGGTCCCTAGTCGTGGGTGTATCGAGACGGGGCATCGATATACCAGAGTAGACTAGCGTATACCTTCTCGACCCATACAGATGGGCGATGGATGATCCCATATCCATTGGTGTTTGACATGAGAGATGATATACGGGTGCTCAGTGGAGACTGGGTACACTGGACGGACTCGCCGAGAACTCCCAGATGGTATTATACCTTACGTCAGATGGCAGTTCTCTGGTGACACTGGTGCAGGTTAGTCTGTAGACCCGAGATCGTCATAGAGTCTTGTGTGATTCCCACTGTGCTTTGATTTCCACCTTACCACATCCAAGAGGGCGTGCAAAATGGTGGTTTTTGGCTACAGTCCCAAATCACATGGAGGCAATGAGCGATAGGAGGGGATTCGTCTCTCCCGGTATATGGAGTTGATGTTGCGCTGTGTTCAATTGGCTATAACCGGAAATCCCTGGCCAGGGTTGCTGAGATTTACTGGTAAGTGTTACCAGTAGTTTCTCGAACTGTTATAGACCTCATATCGACACGATTTATCGAGCTACTAGGGTCTGACGTTTACCACCCCTGGGCAAGATATGCGACATATCAGACGAACAGATCGGACTGTATGGTAAGTGTTACTGGTTGGATTCACAGGAGTGTGAGCAGGCTTGCTCGTCGATCTTCTGATCGCTCAATACCCGGGTGGCCGTTACGTTTAGCAGACCGCTTGCGGCTTGTGAGTGTTTGATATGATCATCACCTGCTGCCGGCGTATTGACGAGTCTTTAGAGTCCTACAAAGAGGTTTCCTGGCTCTAGCAAAATGAAATAGGAGCGCATATGAGATATGTGCGGGACCGAGAATAATACCAGTATGCGATACTGTATTCGATTCTTGCGATTTGTGACATTGATCGGTTATATGCGATATAGCCGGGTTATGGGATCAAGTGTTGATTCGATAAGTTGTTGCTATTGATATTAGTCAGTTATATGCGATATGACCGGATCGTTAAATCAAGTATTGATTTAATGATTTAATGTATAATTCTATATTAGATATATTACTTTACATTGACTAATATTGTTCACTTTAAATGGATTTTCTCACTTGAAGTGCACATTGTATATGTGATATATTTTTGTACACTTGTTTGTATCATGTTTGATGATACATGCAACCTTGGGTGTGTGTGTATGCTATACACTATGATTAGTTAATGGTTAGGGTTTCCATTGCTTTATTTATTTATCTATTTATTTTAGTTAAAAGAAAAAGGGAAAACAAAATGGTTGCTTTTATACTAGAACTTTCTTGATGCTTCATGCATCTTTGACTAAGTGACCATTTTGTCTTCATCTCCTAAACCTAACCATTCAACTAACCCTAGTTGATTCTCTACACTTAACCAAGGTTGCATTATGATAAGAATGAATGGGATTTTCTTTTTAACTTAATCCTTTTTATTTCTATCATCTTCTTCATCTTCATCAAGCTTCAAAAAGCTTGCTAGCTTCAATGGTAAAATGAGAAAAAGAGTGAGAAATCCAATTCTAAAGTGAACCCACTTCCTATTTCTTCATCCTCTACCACTTGCCAAGTAATATAGGGTGTTTTCTTCATATGTTTCATGACTTGGTGAAGTTGGAGCTTGATCTCGAGTTGCCTCGACATAGATCATCTTCGGCATCGAAGTCGACGACCTAGACCGATCATTTCTCCGACGAAACCTTCGCCAAAGTCTGGATTCCGATAGGTACAGCGGAGGGACATCATCACGGAGCCTAGGAAGTGGAGGACCGGATCTACAAAGGTTGTAGTCACTTTCCTTTAGCAATAAAGTTGTTTACTTGTTTGCATCGCTTTATCATCTAGTTAACGATCCGTATTAGGGTTTGTTGGCACATGAAAAAATTTGAATTGGGCATGTTTGATCTGTTGTGAGACCTCATTAGTGTGCCTAGGAACCCTACAGCTGACACTGATTTCTCCGTTGCTTTCATTGATGATACTTGATTGATATACATATAGAAATCTCTTAATTAAAGAAAACTGTTGTCTCGCTCATGATATATTCTGTTTCCATTCGTACATCATATATATCTGATTTGTTACTATCTGAGGCACAGACACGAGCACGTGGTATTGCTCTTATAAGTAGCTAGACCAGGATTTTTATTTGAGGATATTACCTGATATGACCTAGGATAGCGTTATGCATGCGATTTCTACTCGTAGATGTTTTCTACTCACGAGTTGGCAACTGACCCCCGTTGTGCCACAGTTCCTTGCCGGTTTTTCCATACAGGTTTCGTTGCAGCTTTGCTGGCACACTGTTCCTTCCGGATGATTGCCTTGGTAGGTGGGTTCTTTTGCATCAGGACCACCATTGTTTATTTATTATTTCAGTTGTATCTAGAAACTCCATCAACCAGATTGTATATTTGATAGAGATAGAAGACCAGACTTGTTGTTATTTCGACCTTAGAGTCGCGCGTTGTATTATTATGGTTTTCTTGCTGATTTTAGGTTTCCGTTTGAGTTTTGCTCCTCGCCCTTCGGCGTTTTATATTATATTACTTGCGTGGTTGTGACCGTCGATTGACGAAGAGCTAGCTCCAGGTTGGGGATGCCTTTTTATTTATTTCGTATACTATTCATATTGTATCCCGTTTGGGGTCAGTATTTACAAAGAAGACTCAGCCGAAATTTTCAGAAAATACTTGAGATTTCAAAAATACATACTTCGGCCTATGTTGATTAAAACTACTTCCTTTAAATTGGTTTTTCCCTTCACTCTACTGTTTCTTTAGTTTTGATTTCTGGATTTTGGCTTACTTAGATTACGTACGCCTCGAGACGTTTCGTAATTTAAGTGCCAGTCATGTTCCGTACTTTTCGGGATGTGACAAAGTTGGTATCAGAGCGTTAGGTTTTACCTTCGGAGTGTAGGATGACCCTTGGTTGATGGAGTGGGTAGCTTGAGTAGAGTGACGTACTGTATGTATGTTCCGCGGCATATTTACGATACGATACTCCGCTTAAGAAGCCTTAGAATTGTATATTTCCTTGCACAGTATTATATTCCTTCGTATGATCTAGCCTCATCGGTACCGGTTTATGGTTTTGTTATCACGGTTGTATGGGTGTGGAGAGCTACGGCTAGAGTTGCGGTCAGCACGAGTTCGTCACGGACGAGGACTGACTAGGACGTGATTCCAGGGACATACGATTGCATAGAGGCGTCGTTTTATTGTGTTTTCGTGCCACGAGCGTTTGATGGATCGTTTTTACGAGATTTATCGGACGTGAAGATCAGCACCAGAGGATTAGGCTACTGTTAGAGGCCAGCCAAAATGTGATGGCAGTCAACACACCGATTACTTGATGATTGAGATACGGTTCAGCGTGCGGACAAATGAGCCAGTGATTTTGGCGAATGAGGAGATATCGCCCCAGAAGTTTGGAGCCATTGCCGCACGAGTCGTACTTAGAGATATGATAGAAGATCGCTAGTCACCAAAGATGAAAGACTAGGACATGTGATTCATTGCCTACCTCGATGCGAGGTCATCAGATGGATTGATTCCAGTTAGAGACGACTTCACGCGGATACATTGAGAGTCGATAGAGACGATCGAATATCAGGAACCCATTTTCCTAGTTTAAAGTATTCGGAAAACAATGCAAGCAATTCTACGGACCCTCTAGAAGAATGAAATCCTAACTCGACTTACTGACCATGGAATGTCGGTGAACCTTAGGGTTTGAGGCAGTTCAGCGGTGCCATTAGTGAGGCTTGGGTTTGTTCTTCTACGGTTGGTCTATAGGTGTTGTGGCATATATTCGACACTATTAAACTGTACCCAAGATGTTGAGCTCTTGGGGGATTATGGAACCTTGACGAATCGATCGAAAAGTTCGACATCATTCAGATATCATATGATAGGAGACTCCAGATACGAGTATAGCCGTTGGAGCGCAGTCCATGCAGCCACGAAGAGACGAGTCTGAAGCAGTCGACATTTGAGAAAAGTGGAGTAAGAGGTTCGTACGAGATCTTGATGAGATGTCGTTACACTCCGCCGACATCAGAGATGTGATACGCAAGTAGAAGTGTTGACTATGGATATATCTTCCAGGAGGAGTCGTGATGAGTATGCAGCCGTTCCGGAACATGAAATAGATATAGTAAAGGATGATAACTTCTGGGTAGTTTGGCAGAAACGAGATTTGGGGAGAGACCTTGACAGGATCCTTTTGGAATTCTATACGAGGAAACTTGGACCCAGGATCGGTCATATTGCATGCATACAGCAGGCCAGATTTCAGCATCGTCGACGAGACATGTTATGAGTAACCATGATAGTTGGCCAGAGATCTTTAGAGGACGTGGCAGAGCGGACTACTTCCGTTATCGTTTCTATATTGGACCTTTGAGCCGAGGAGCTATGTACTTAGCAATCTGCAGTGAGAGACGAGAGCCTAAGGGCACTAGGCGATAGGCCATGATCATAAGGCAAGTAGATATGTTGCTCTACTAGCATTTGATGCACCGAAATCTTCTTGACCTTGAAGGAAGGACATATCAACGACAACATTTATGATTTGTGATTGACTATCACGTATCCGTCACTTTGGATTTCAGTATTTTTTGGGTGATTTATTTCATGATTGAGTTTTGATGACCGAGTTTCATGATATTTGTTTTTGTGCACCTTGCGCACTTGATTTGGATTTTGCGATTTAGGTGCACACCAGATGCACTAAATCGAGATTCTTCGTGTATATCAGATGCACCTGGTTTTGCTGTCAGGCACACACGTTGCTCTTGACAGGTGTTTTCGTGCACACCCAGTTGCACTTAGATTTTTTCTTTTGTACACGTGTTTAGCACATTCATGGATTTCGATTTCCGTGCCCACCAGACGCACGTGGCATTCATATATATTTGGGATTGATTTCTTTTGGAGCAGTTTATTTTATGATACTTACTATTTGGTTTAGTACTGAGCAGGACTAGTCAGAGGACAGTACCTGAGTATACTTTTGCATGCCTTGATACTTATCGAAGGGATTTCCAAAGAGGAGATATAGTCTTAGTATTTTCCTACGTGTCCGAAATGACACGAAACTTTTTACAAGGGAAAACCTTCTAAATTGTTTTCAAAATGGCCGGACGTGTATATTAAACAAAGGATATATATAAATATATAGTTATTTTCTCACAATGGACGTCCGCCACTGTGAAGTGATACACACATCGCATAGCTATTTGAAAAAGATTTGGCATGCATTGCTTCCAGATGTTTAAATGATGTATATAATATTGATTTTCGTTTTGGATTTAGACATTGATGTCTTCCCCATAACTCCGATGATTGCGGGATGCTTGACGGAGTTTTGATTTTTTAGCTATACACTCTTTTTCATGCGCATGCATTGCGCTATGATGTGTTTTATGTATTTATGATTTCGGAGCCCAGACGATTTGATTGTTTTGCTGAAATGTTTTAGTATTTGGGGAAATTTTGATTTAAATTCGGGGACCGAATTTCTTTAAGGGGGGAAGATTGTAACGTTTTGAAAATCGTTTAGGTGAAATTTCGGTTAATCGGTAAAATAACGGGTGTTTTCCGTAATAATCAGGATATAAATATCTTTTAATATAAAATTAAATATACATATTCTAGCTATGTAATTCCTAGTATTTGGTGTTTATTGAGCCACTTGAAAAATTTCTAATTTATTGAAAATTTTTCCGAAATTAATTATTTTAATATTATTTTAAGCCGTCACTAATGCATTTAATTAGGGAAAATTATAAATTAGAATGGTTTAATACAAATTTTGTGTATCATGACACACTAAACTAACATGTAAAATATTGTTTTTGAAATGAAATATTAAACAAAAGGGGTATGGTGTTAGATAATGGGGACTTGGACTTTTTCTTTGACTTTACCAACACCCCCACACCCTTTCTCCTTGCCTTCCTCATCTGGCCGAGCCCCCCCTCTCCCTCAGCAGCAGCCCCCTCCTTCTTCTCCTCTCGTTTCTCATAAAAAAAATCCACCATTTTGCCTCAAAATCCATACAAAAATCAAAGCTAAATCCAAATCCAACTCTTACCCATTTTTCCTTAGACTAACATGCATGGATTGTGGTGAAAAGAGAGCATTTTGAGAGACTAGATTGCAGGTTTGATCCATGGTTCATGAGGTATAAATCTTGACCTTTGTTTAATTGTTTCTATAATACTTCCTTATTAGCTAATTAGATGCTTAATTAGGTTTTAATTTGAAAACTTGGAAACTCTAGAATGGGGTTTAATTGCTAGTTAGGGTTTTGGGTAATTAGATCATAGTTGTGTGTTGTAATTAAGATCTTAAGTCATGTAAAGGCAAAGATAGTTTTAGTTTGCTAATTGTATTTTAAAATTTATCCTAATTAAGATTTCTAGCAAACTAGGTTTTTGGAACTAATTCAAACAATGAGATTAAAATCTAGTAAAGGTTTTTATTACATAATTAACATTTTAATTTGTTGTTTAGCAACTTAGTTCATGCAAAACTTAGTTTAGTTAATGAATTGCGGATTGTTACCTTGAAAATTGTTAAAATTGATTATGTTTGGAAACTAGATTTTAAAGATTAATATTAAGAGGTAAGTTTAAAATCTAATTAATATTGGTATGACTTAATTGAGATGTTTAATGAACATTAGAGCCACTAGAATTTTTAAAATATTTAGATTGGTTAAAACATCAAGTTTTGAACCGAAATGGGAATTTGTGCTAACTAGGTTTTTGGGAAATAAAACGATTTGATTAATTTTAATATTTTGATGAATTAAAACCCTATTTCATATATGATTAGTGATTTGTGAAACCACGAATGGTGCGTTTGAGTTTTTCTCGATCGCTCGGCATTTGTACGCCGATGTCGAGGGTTTTTGGGTTGATTTGAGAAGCAAAACCATAGGTTTTGACCTATGTGAGATTCGTGTGTTGTTTTGGTCTTGAGTCGGATTTTCATGCGATACGATGCGTTATAATACGTAGGTACCCTCACGAATACTTTGAGACGACAAGAAAGCACGTGGCGACATCGATTTCGGCAAGCGAGGACCAGGTGAGTAGATTATATCTACGGGGGAAGTCGGGTGGATAGTGTATAGCACCCCCGTAGTCCATAGTATAGTTTATGATATATATGTTCATATAGGTGCTTTATGATACTTGGATGTTTATCAAGGGATAATTATTGCGTTCATGGTTTAGTTTAGGGTAATTAGAAGTAACTAGCATAGCTTCTTAGTCTCGAGCCCTAGAATAGGTTCACACCTACACGCACACACGCATTTGCATACATCTATTTTACATGTGCGTATATGGGGATATGTATATATATATATACACACACACACATGGGTATGGGACTATGTATATATATATACGTATACATATACATGGATTATGAGGATAGTACTTGGGATTGGAGATGAGTCGATGAGATTGGGTTTGAGGCCGTGAGATCGGTGATGTGACAGGGTTCGTATTTGAGTTACGACGTGATATGTTTAGTGGGTCCTTTACGCGTGGTATTTTCATACACACGCATGCATACATAGATGGTATCAGTTTTGTACTAGACGTAGATCAGTACCCCGGATCTTGATTTTAATAAAGAGGATACCAGATGAATAAAGTGATGAATGTGATATTTGACCCGTACCCAGATTTGGGATGCCGTACGGCGGATTTACCGTACGAGCTATATATTGATGATAGATCCGCACTCTGGATTCAAGGATTTCATATTATAATAGGGTATCGTATGGGATACTATTGAGGCGGGATCACCGACTATTATATATATATATATATATATATATGTATGTATCGACTCAGATGTTAGGCGGTTTCCTTTACTTTCGATCAGCCTGTTTAGTTTGGCCCCGTAGTGTACTTGTAAATGATATATTAGATTCGACTCAAACCTATTTCAAAAACTAATGAATCATGTGTATTTTAAAGACGGGACAAGGGATTCTACGGATATTTCAAATGACGTATCTTTTCTTAAAAACACCGTAGGCCTTATTTTCAAAACACCACAATTCGTGTTATTTTAAATGGCACCACTGTATGACTCATATTTATATAAATGCAGATTAGTTATCATTGTGTCTATCATTTAGCTCCCGCATATTATTACTGTTCGCATCGCATTTGCATGTTTATATTGTACTTCAATATGCCATTATGAGATCATGCTGTCAGGACACCAGCACAATTACCGATGATGCGTATGTTCCACATACACTTACTTGCCGACTCACACACATCATCATCGGTAATTGCCATGTCACGTACAATTTAGAAAATACATTTTCATTGACATAGCTTGATAGCTGATAGTCGCAATATGTTATTGTAAGGTTACTTACGACGACGGCAAGGTTTCGGGAGGCATCATCCATGCCAAATTAAAATTTTGCCGATTTAGATAACCCTAACATAGATCGTCTACTAGAAATATACGGAAAGAAATATGCAAACACTTTGCAATAAGTAAAGAGAGCGAGGAATACAATCTTTGTAGACCGGTCCTTCACCTCAATAGCTCGTGTTGTAGTCCCCTTCGCTACGATCGCAAGCTCCGGACTCTAGAGAGGCTCCGTTGAAGAAACGAACGTGCTTGCTTCGAAGACTTCGAGGCCGAAGATGATCTACGTCGGGGAGACACTAACTCAATCTATTCCTTCACTAGGTCATGAACTTTGTGAAAAGAACACCCTATAATACATCGCAAGTAGTAGAGAATGAAGAAGTAGGAAGTGGGCTCACATTAGAATTGATTTTCTCACACTTTATCTCAAACCACCATTGAAGCTAGCAAGCTTTTTAGGAGGAAGAAGAAGAAGAAGAACTCATCTCATGAGTTAATCCAAATGAATCATAAGTGAGGTTAGAAATGCAACCAAGGGTTAATCATGTCATGCTTAACCCTTGTAGAGAGTTAACCACAAGCTATGGTTAAAGATTAGGTCAAAAATATCTCAAGCTAGACAAAAGGATTGGATAAAGTCAAAGAAGACATGAAGCTTTTACAAGCTTTCAATAATTATCAACCATGACAAATATCCATACTTTTTGAATAACTTAATGATAATTAAAAACCCTAATCTTAACTCTAGCATGGTTTAGTCTCTACAAACCCTAGTTGCATTTTTAACCAAGCATGATACATTTAACTTATATCACATATACATCAATGTATCCTAAAGTGAGAAAAGAAATCATAAGTGAGCTAATACTAGTTAATGTAATGTAATATATCAAATATATAATTATACATTAAATTATTAAATCAACACTTGATTTAATAATCCGGTTATAACCAACTAATATCATGTGTAACAACTTATCGAATCAACACTTGATCCGATAACCCGGCTATATCGCATACAACCGATCAATGTCATGAATCGCGAGAATAGAATACGGTATCTCATATCGTATCAATCTCAGTCCCGCACATATCACATATATGCTCCTACTCCATTTCGCTTGAGCCAGGAAACCCCTGTGTAGGACTCTAAAGACTCGTCAATACGCCGGCAGTAGGTGGTGATCATATCAAACACCCATAAGCCTCAAGTGGTCTGCTAAACGTAACGGCCACCCGGGGATTGAGCGATCAGAAGATCAACAAGCAAGCCTGCTCACACTCCTGCGAATCTAATCAGTAACACTACCGTACAGTCCGGTCTCTTCGTCTGATATGTCTTATATCTCGTCTAGGGGTGGTAAACGTCAGACCCCAGTAACTCGATAAGTCATGTCGATATGAGGCTCATAACCGGTCAAGAAACTACTGATAACACTTACCAGTATATCTCTGAAGCTGCCTTGGCCAATGACTTCCTGTTATAGCCAATCGAGTACTGCGCAACATCAACTCCCTATAACGGGAGAGACGAAACCCCTCCTATCGCTCATTGCCTCCATGTGATTCGGGACTGTACCTAAAAGCCACCGTTTTGCACGCCCTCTTGGATGAGGTAGGAAGGAAATCAAAGCACTGTGGGAATCACACAAGACTCTATGACGATCTCGGGTCTACACACTAACCTGTACCAGTGTCACCAAAGAACTGCCATATGATGATAGGTATAATACCATCTGGGAGTTCTCGGCAAGTCCGTCCAGTCTACCCAGTCTCTAGTGAGCACCCGTATACTATCTCTGATGTCAAACACCAATGGATATGGGATCATCCATTGCCCATCTACATGGGTCGAGAAGCTATACGCTAGTCTACTCTGGTATATCGATGCCCTGTCTCGATACACCTACGACTAGGAATATTTGAAGGATGTACTTAACGACTACTCTGTCCCCACTATTATGATCTGCATCATTGTCCTGGTAGTCAAGTACTCATCCTAAGGGCTTTATTTGTAGGGTTCCTAGGCACACTAATGAGGTCTCACAAGTATTCAACCATGAAAATTTTAAATTTTACAAGTGCCGAGAAACCCTAATACGGATCGTTAACTCGAGTTTAGGCGAAACAGAAACTAGTTAACAACTTAACTAAAAGAAAGAGACTACAACCTTTGTAGATCCGGTTCTCCACCTCCATGGCTCCGTGATGAAGTCCCCTCGCTGTCCATATCGGATCCCGGACTCTAGCATCGGCTTCATCGGAGAAATGGGCGGGCTAGGTCGTCTACTTCGATGCCGAAGATGATCTACGTCGAGGCAACACTAGATCAAGCTCCAACTTCACCAAGTCAAGAAACTTGTAAAGAAAACACCCTATACTACTTGGCAAAAGGTAGAGGATGAAGAAATAGGAAGTGGGTTCACTTTAGAATTGGATTTCTCACACTTTTTCACTAGTTGCCATTGATGAAGGCAAGGTTTCTTCTTGAAGAAGAAGAAGAAGATGATGAAAGAATATGATAAGTTCTTTAAAAAAGAAAATAATTGGAATACTTATCATACACCAACCATGGTCAAGTGTAGAGAGTAAACTAGGGTTAGGTGAATGGTTAGGGTTAAGCATGAAGACAAAAATGGTGACTTAGTCAAAGCTTCATGAAGCTTCAATATCAAACAAAGAAAGCCACCATTTTCTCTTTAGCTTTTCCATAATAAATAAATAAATAAATAGATATGAAAATCTAAACCCTAACCATTTAAATAACCATGGTTTAATCTTTATACAAACTCAAGTAAGCATGTATCAACAAACATGATACAATCAAGTGCACACAAAAATATATCACATATACAATGTGCACATCAAGTGAGAATATCCATTTAATGTGAACCAATACTAGTTAATGCTAAGTAATATATCAAATATATAATTATACATTAAATCGTTAAATCAACACTTGATTTAATGATCCGGTCATATCGCATATAACCGACTAGTATCAAGTGTATCAATGTATCGAATCAACACTTGATTCGGTAACCCGGCTATATCACATATAACCTGCCAATGATACAAATTGCGAGAATAGAATACGGTATCACATACACGCATTATTCTCGGCCCCGCGCATATCTCATATGCGCTCCTATTTCGTTTCGCTTGAGCCAGGAAACCTCTATGTAGGACTCTAAAGACTCGTCAATACGCCGGCAGCAGATGATGATCATATCAAGCATCCACAAGCCGCAAGCGGTCTGCTAAACGTAACGGCCACCCGGGTATTGAGCAATCAGAAGATCGACGAGCAAGCCCGCTCACACTCCTGTGAATCCAACCAGTAACACTTACCGTACAGTCCGGTCCGTTCGTCTGATATGTCGCATATCTCGCCTAGGGGTGGTAAACGTCAGACCCCAACAGCTCGATAAGTCGTGTCGATATGAGGCCTATAACAGTTCGAGAAACTACTGGTAACACTTACCAGTAAATCTCGGTAACCCTGGCCAGGGATTTCCGGTTATAGCCAATCGAACACAGCGGAACATCAACTCCCTATACCGGGAGAGACGAATCCCCTCCTATCGCTCATTGCCTCCATATGATTCGGGACTGTACCTAAAAGCCACCGTTTTGCACGCCCTCTTGGACGTGGTAAGGTGGAAATCAAAGCACAGTGGGAACCACACAAGACTCTATGACGATCTCGGGTCAACAGACTACTTTGTACCAGTGTCACCAGAGAACTGCCATCTGACGTAAGGTATAATACCATCTGGGAGTTCTCGGCGAGTCCGTCCAGTGTACCCAGTCTCCACTGAGCACCCGTATATCATCTCTGATGTCAAACACCAATGGATATGGGATCATCCATCGCTCATCTGTATGGGTCGAGAAGGTATACGCTAGTCTACTCTGGTATATCGATGCCCCGTCTCGATACACCCATGACTAGGGACCTTGAAGGATGTACTTATGGACTACCATGTCCCCACTAGTATGATCCACATCATAGTCCAGGTAGTCAAGTACACATCCTAAGGGCTTTACCAACATGTAACAGAGAGACAATCAATGTACACGTTTAGGTAAAGAGTAACCAGATAGCATACTATCATGTCGAGCAAGAAAGTCCTCCCTATATATGTCCCAGCATCCACTACAATATACATCCAATGTACAGTAATGGCCATTAGGGCATACATATAACTAACAATCTCCCACTTGCACTAGGGCCATCTGATAGCAGTGGTTGTAGTATCTCATACTCAACCATCCCATAAAAGTCTCTCTCTGGGAAAAGGCCTTCATGAGTGGATCCGCCGTGTTATCCACTGAGTCTACTCTCCTAACCTTGATCACCCTAGAGATCAACCATCTCCATGATCAGGTGATACTGCCTTAGAATATGTCTGGATCTCTGATGGGACGGACGTTCCTTGGCATAAGCTACAACTCCATTGTCTCACAATGGAAGGAACGTAGTTCATCTCATGAACCAATATACACCCAAACAGCCTCTTTGGTAGCATCTTAAGTAGCGATGTATCTAGCCTTTATCGTCTAGTATGCCACGGTATCTAGCTTGGAACTTTTCCAACATACCGTCCCTTTACTGAGGGTAAAGACAATGCCTGCGACTGATTTTCAGTCGTCCTTATCACCCTGGAACCCTTCCAGTGATTCTCCCCAGGATCGGTTGATACCATCTCACTACAACTAGTGAGAATCCTAACATCCAATTAGATCTATCTCATAGATCCAAAACCCAGGATTTAGGAGGTATCACTTTGATCCTATATGGAGAATCATTGTGATAAGCGGAGATTTACCGAGCGTAGCATAGGAAACTCCTTCCCTATCAAGAGTATGTCATCCACGTACTCTACGAGGATCACCACCATACTCCCTACTACCTTTTTGTTTATACAATGTTCATCTACCATTTTGATGATGTCAAACTCTTTGGCTAACACATCAAAACAGATGTTCCAACTCCGCGATACCTGCTTTATCCTATAAAGCATCTTGTACATGTTTCCGCTGCTCCCACTGTCTATGAAGCCCTCTGGCTGTGTACTTATAGACGTTCTCTTCTAAAAGAGTATTTAGAAAAGCAGACATGGCACGCAACCGCCAGATATCGTAGTCATGGTATGTAGCCGTGGCAAGTAGGATCTGGATGGACTTAAGCATAGCCACTGGAAAAAGGTTTCATCATTATCCACGCCTGGTCAATGATGAAAACCTTTAACATGTCTAGCTTTGAAAGTCTTAACCTTTCCATCTACACCAAGTAATCTTCTCAAGATATACTTGCTCCTGATGGGGATTTAACCCTTCAGATATAGAAACCAAAGTCCATACTTTGTTGGTGTATAAGGATTCCATCTCAGATCACTAAGCATCCAGCCATTCTTATAGAGTCTTACTCCTGATGGCCAGCTCGAAACTAGTTGGGTCATCATCTCATGATGCAATCCTCGCTCCCACTGTCATAGAGAAACCAAAGTATCTCTCAGGTGGGTGAGGAACCCTTCTAGATCGGCGGAGAGGCTGAGGTTCGTTGGTTACTATTGAATCCTTCGGTTCTACCAAATCTTCTGCTGTAGTTTGTATAGCTGAAACACTTACAGTTCTACATAACTGACCTTGCCTCGAGCTTGTCCGGATTTTGCTTTTAGACATAGGCCGGACAACCCTAAATCTTAAGTAACTTAAGATATGGGTTCTTCCCTTTCCATATCACATATGAAGTGGTAGGCAATAGATTTGATCGGAACCCAATTCAATTGGTATGCAGCTTCTCAAGTACATAACTCCCAAAAGGAAATAGGTAACTCAGTAGTACTCATCATAGAGCACACCTTATCACATAGGGTGTTATTGCTCCGCCCCGATATACCATCGTGCTATGGTATATACGGAGGAGTAATGCTGAGAGAGAATCTCATTCTCCTTTAGAAAAGTCCAAGAATTCCGTGATCAAGTATTCTGCTCCTTGATCACATCAAAGGACATAATACTTATACCCGTCTTGGTTTTCTACTTCTAACTTATATTCTGTGAATATCTCAAAAGGTTCGGACTTGTGTTTCAACAGGAACATATGTCTGAATCTCGAGAGATCATCAGAGAATGTAACGAAGTACAAAGAACCGGTCCTGGCATGTGCAGACGGGGGACCTTACATACATCATCATGTATCAGTCCCAAGAGTTTACTAACTCTTTCTCTGTTTCCAATAAACAGTGCTATGGTCATCTTATCTTTATGACATGACTGGCAAGTTTCACAAGATGTAAATTAAAACTAATTTAAATATGCATCTAAATGTAACTTCAGCCAGTCGGGTCGCATTGATATGACCTAGTCTACAATGCCTCAAGAAGGATCCATTCATTTCTGAACACTTCCTCTTGTGTTTGTTCTGTATACTAGGAACTGTAGTTTGATTTAGAACGTTAATGCTTTTAGATAACGTGCCTGAACCGATCAACTTTTGATATAGGAAATGTTCAAAACATTATCCAACAATACAAAATTTTATCGTTTCTTTACTAATAAAGTGACGGATATGATTTTGTATATCAGGTTCGGTATCTAATAACATTCGTTCAGAATCAATGTATTTGTAATACATGGTGACAGTGACCAACAGACTTGGCTGCAACACTTGCCCCGTTTTCTGCCTCATGAAACTTATCACCCTTTCTCAGTTCTCTACCTTTCTGTAGCCCATGTAACGGATTACATTTGCGGGATCCTGATCCGGTATCTAATACCCAGGACGTAGAGGATACTGAGAAACAGTTCTTTGCAATGAACACACCCGAAGCTGATGCATCAGTATGCACTCTCTTCGTTTGGGCGGCACAGGAATTCTGGTAATCCCCAATTTCCTGCTCTGTCTTATAACAATTATAAGTTGGAGCGGGACCAACGTTCCCCAGCTCAGTATAACAAGTGGGTTCGGTCAATAATCCGTATTATTATCTTGATTAAGGCGTGATATGGTCGCTACCTGGAGAGAGAGAGAAGAAAACACTCAGCGTACGCTCTTGCAAGATCAGATTGGTTATTATTTTATCTAATCAGGATGGCTCCCACTGTTTTTATCAAATCTTCCTTCAAACCCTAAAAGGAAAGACTAGCCGGGATTAATTACACACTACAAGTTCGCCAATCTTTCAGCCAGGCCAGTGTCGGTACTTTGAGGGAGGTCCCCCATGCTTTCGCACGAACCTAATTAATGTAAACCTCGTTTTCCCAGAGGCGTAACCTCGTTAACACCTTTCTAGACACCTACTTGATCGTCCAATTTTAATGTGTAAAACTCTCCCAGGAGTAACAATTACTCGCAGTGGGTATCGGGATCCAACTATCTCATAGAAGGTATGCAATCTCATTGCAAATTTCAACACTTGAAATTTCCGATAATTTTGCCCCTAACCTCCTATGACCTTGACAAAGGCCATCAAACCATAGGATGCCAGTCAAGTTCAACCCGTCATTTTCTGATTGAATTAAACCCACCCGCACGACCCTTGATAAAGGCCAACAAGGTCGCACGACTACCCTAACCCAATCTGCATCATATGCATAAGCAGATAAGCACCAGTTAGCTACCACACACTGCGCCTTGACAAAGGCCAACAAACGCAGCACGAATACTAACTACTACTTATCTGAAATGTCGGAGGGCCACGACAGGTTTTTCTGAAAACCTATTGCGTAATGAACTTGATATCGTTGTAGAATCAAATGATTTTAAAATGGAGTGTTTTTTAGGCTTTTCTAGTTTTGCTAAAGGAGTCACTCCCGGTGAAGGGATCGTCGGTCCTTTCCTCGTCGAATGAGGTGCGGGATATATCATATATATCATTGTGCAAAGCAAAAACTCTTAAAAGCAATCAAAAGACAAACCGAGTGTGTAGCATCTGCCAGTTATTGCTAAAGGTGTCACTCCCGGTGAAAGGATCTCGGTCCTTTCCTCATCGAATAAGGTAAAGGATATATCACATATACCTCTGTGCAAAGCAAGAACTGTAGCTACCTGATTTTATTTTTGAAATTCGATTCCACAACATCTTAGGTTTCTTTTACTATCATTAATCATATTAATGAAGTCCCATCATTTAGTACCTAAACATCACAGATAAATACGACGTATACTTATGCCATCCGCATTCGCCTCGATATCCCCTCGTGCACCGTTAGGTTAGGTAACTAACGGCAGAGCGGGGCAGGGCTAGCGCGGGTGTAAAACATAAGTAACGCCTATATAATATATCATATATACTATATACAGTATCTATCACAGAACATCACATGATCACATCACAGATATCGCAGCAGAAGAAACATATGAAATATTGGATATACTAGGACGTCCGTGTTTTCAATACGAGCCAGTATAAAACACGGATTCCACGGTCGTGATGAATAGCCAAACCCACACCCCGACACCCCTACGAGAGCGGCAAGCAACCCTACCAATTCTAGAGTTAGGAGACCCGGGCTCGACTCCTCGAGTTGGTCTCCCACTGGACTCCAGAACCCGGTTACTTGTGCCCTCCTCCTTGGGTCTATCCTAGTGTGGAAAAGTAAATAATATACAGAGGGTGACATCTTCCGCAACCTGGAAGTGCCCCAATAAAAGAATATTACATACAAGTTTTTACATGAATGAAAACGAAAAACACTCATCTCACATAAAAACCCCCGGCTATTCAAACACGACGATCCAATATAACATATCCAGCAACACATAACATCACATGTCATCAACGTAAGTAAACATGCGCTTCCCAATTGTCGTTGGCATATAGCAATGAAACCGGCGATATCACATATTACACTTACGGTCACAGAAAAGAAAGTGTAAAACTACAACAGTTGGAATCCGCAACCTTTTTAGACATCGCATGCCTAATCAAATGAATTCCTTAGACATCGCTGTTGGGGTAAAAATTTACACCCCGGTTGACCAAGTCAAAATCAAAGTCAACCCCAAGCCAAGTGGGCCCAAGCCCAGATCCAGTGGGCCCATGCCCGGGTCGAGCCCGAACATGAAGCGGCCGGCCTCCCCCACGCCAAGATAAAATTTTTGTAATAAATAATTTTTTTGCATCTTCTTTTATTTTATTTTCGGATAAGTGTAAGAAAAATAGGCATAAAGCCAAATTTTTGTAAAGCCCATGGCTTATGTGCAAAAAGAAATGGCACATGAGCCATAGGATAGGCAAAATGCCATTTTGTGAAGCCCAAGGGGCTATGTGTAAAATGTATGGCCTATAAAGGCAAAGATAATGAGAATATCTCACAATTTTTTCTCTCTCCAAAAAAAGTTTCAGAGCTGAGCTCTTTCCTGCTTCTTCTCCAAGGTTCTAAAACCTTCTCATTTCTTTTGAATTAAATCAAGAGTTTTACTCTTTCTTTTCCAAAACTAAGTGGTTTTCCACCACAAAACCCACAAAGGGGAACTCAGATCTCCCATCAGATCTCAAAAATGAGTGATTTTTAAAATCTCCTACTTCTTGATCTTCAAGATCCGGCCAAACAACAGGAGGAAGAAAAAGAACCCCCTTTATCAGCTTCAAAACATCATAGGAGTTTAACTCCATACATATATACATAATAAATATTTCATTTCTGAAGCACAGCTTCTGTTCTTAGGCTAAAAGCCTCTTGTGCCTCTCCGGCGCGCAGCGCAAGTGCGCAAGGCGCCCGCGTGCCGACACGTGGCGCGCGCGCTTGCGCACCTGCGCAAGGCGCCCGCGTGCCGACACGTGGCGCGCGCGCTTGCGCAAGTGCGCAAGGCGCCCGCGTGCCGACACGTGGCGCGCGCGCTTGCGCACCTGCGCAAGTGCGCAAGGCGCCCGCGTGCCGACACGTGGCGCGCGCGCTTGCGCACCTGCGCACAGCACCCAAGGTGCTGCCCCACGCATCCCTTGGATGCCTTTTCCCCCTCTTTTTATGTATATACACATATATATACATTTGTATACAAATGTACACATACACATACTCCGCAACATTCTCCCCCTCCAAAAAATTTTCGGGCCGGGGCGCTGCCCCGAACCCCGCAAGGGGGCTGCTAGCCCCCTTGACCCCCAGCCCGCTATCCGGGTAGCGGGACCCCCGTAAAAACTCTGCGTGGCTCCCGATATATCCAAAACCCCCCTTTCAGAACAGAACACACGTACACTGCACATTGAATTCGCATGACCAGTTTAACCCGTTAATCGGAGGTTCCCTCGCCCCAAAGGCGAGGGGTAATTAACGGCAGCTTAGTCCGCGGCTGCCGGAGGTTCGGATCCCCACAATCATTAAACCCCGGCCTACCCTAGGCAGGGGGAATCTGTAGTACGCCTGACAAGCGTGCGCGTATTCCCATCTCAATGGGGTGACGAAAAAACACCCTACAGATTCTGGCACGCCCGGTGGGACCAATCTCCCCTCCCATATTTCGGGTTAAATGTTCATACGAACTCAATCAATATACATATCGATTGCCTATACTGAAATGATGTTTTTTTTCCGTGCAGCAATCAACCTTCAACGACAATGTCTTCCCAGACGAATTCAACTTCCAAAGCGACCCCGATTCCATACGTGGTCAAGATCAACGCTCGTGTGGTTCTCCCTGCAAGCCTCAGTCGACAGTGGGAGGAACCGCCCCGCCAGTTTGGCTCCGTCATCATCTACCCTGCTGGAAGCGCTCATCTGGCGGAAATCCCGGCGGAACAGGTGGTCAAGCCGGTCCCAAGGGGCAAGAGGCCGAATGTTGTGATTGCTAAGGCACCACAACCGAAACTTAAGATGGTGTCTGAACGATTCCCTGACGCTCTAGCTGGGGGCAAGACTTCCGGTGCGAAGGGCAACAACAAATGTCGCGGACGAGATCAAGCGATGACTCCAACAAACGCACAATCGAGCGTATCTCCAAAGCCCTCCGTCGCCCGGTCTGCGGCGTCTTCCCAAAGAGCTGAAGTCTGCCAGGTGCTTAGAACAGAAAAGTTAAGGCAGAAGCGGCTCAGGTATCGAGCCAACAAAAGGGCCAAGGCTTCGGCTAAATGGAATCATGTGAAGTTCCAAGTGCAGGGTTTCCCCGCGACGACGGCTGAGTTGGACGTAAGAATCAGCAATTCTTTCGAGCCTCTGAAGTGGGTTCAGAAAAACGCCATGACCGCCAGAATCAAGAAGACAGCGGTCCGAACAGTGCCACAAAGAGACGTGTCCCCGCCCCAACAGAAAACGTACGACACTATCTCTTCAAGAGTCTATCAAGCACTCTGTGCCGCACGAAAGCAGCGGGGCAGACCCAGAAAAGAAGTGCCATCACCATTGAAGAAACTGGTTAGGCCAGCCGCCTTCAATCGACTACCAGCTACTGAAACAAGGGGGTCAAGACAGCAATCCGTGAAATCAGCTGCCAATAATAGAAAGACGGCCGGATATATCATCCATACGGTCTATATGGCGGGCGGGCGCCCCAGCGACAACCTTCGCAGCAAAAGCAAGGATGGGGCCACCACATCCCAAGCTCAATCTAGCCTGAATGTGGTTGCCGCTGCCCAAGAACAGCCGCCCCCGCTGGATGAAGAAAACCCTCTCGATGAGGATGATAGGCAGAAAGACCCCTCGGTCCATGCAGAGTCAAGCTCGGACAGCGAGGAAGAGCCGACTTTCCGCCCTAGGACTGCGGAGCAAGAGCTGCTTCAAGAACTTCGAAAACAGCTCAGGAGCAAAGATAAAGAGATGGCCAAGCTCTATTCGAAGATTGACGACTTAACGAACGTGGTGATGCAGCTTACGGCTCAAATTGCTCGAGCGCCTCCTAATCAAGCACAAGCCGCTACTAATCAGCCGGGTGATGACAATCCGAGGCAGCCAATGCCTGTTCCTTTGGGACCAAGACTGGTCGAGCCAAATGAAAGCCGGCCACACTCTACTTCTGGGGACGTCTTGGCCCCAGATAGCATTATCCCGCTAACACAGGATCGGATAATGGATTTGGTCACCAGCAAGGTTAAAACATTGGTGGCCGAAGCTGAAGCTCAGAAAGAAATCGGCAGTAGCGGGCGGCCATATCCCGCGCAGTACGACCTGATTGAGTTCCCAAGCGGCTACGTTATTCCTAAGTTCGGAAGATTTGATGGAACAGGGAATGCAAATCAGCACGTCGCCCACTTCAAAGCATCGTGCGGAAATACAGGGGGCAATGACGCGCTCCTTCTTCGTCAGTTTGTCAATAGCCTGACCGGCGTTGCTTTCGACTGGTACGCGAGCATACCAGATGGGTCCGTCATTACCTTTGCCCAAATGGAGTCTCTCTTCCGGCAAAGGTTCATGAGCGTCAGTGATAAAATCTCCATTGCCGACCTTGTGAGGACCAAGCCGGGGAAGAATGAAAGCAACACTGACTTTATCGCCCGATGGCGTAATCTCACGGTCAAGTGCGAACCGCCGCTGGAGCAGGACCAGTCCGTCAGCCTTCTCATTGGGAACCTCAGCAATTGGATGGTCCCATTCTTGTGTACAGCGGGCCTCAAGACATTTCAGGAGCTAACCAAGAAAGTCCAAATGCTGGAACGCTCAAAGCAAGAGTCCCCGCCGGACACTCAGAGAGACAAAACCTGGAAAAGCAAGCGGGACGACAACCGTAGAAGCGGGAGTTCCAGCAGTATCGATGTCTTCAATGCCTCCGACAATGAAGAAAAGCGAAGGGCGGGCGAATCCAAAACCAACCGGTCTCGAAAGCCATTGCTGGGAGGAGACGGGCCCTCCCTAGAGGAGAAAATGAACAAGGTTTACTCTTTCAGAAGGGACAAGGTCCGCAAGATATTTAAAGATGCCTTGAACAATGGCTTACAACTGCCGGAGTCGAAAAGACCCCAAGAAGCAAAAATGACCGACAATCCCCTGTATTGCCCGTACCACCGAGTAGTGAGCCATGCGATCGAGGATTGCTATATCTTCAAGGATTGGGTCGAGAAGCAGTACAAGGCTGGAGAGATCGAGCTGTCCAAAAGCGTGTTGGTGAACAATCAAGTTGCGACCGCCAACTTTATACAGACAGAAGTTGAAGCCTTCTGGGAGCAGACAGCTGAACCCGCTGCCCCGACAAACAAAACCGACTCATCGCAGCCTCCGTGGAGTACGCACATATCTAATAAGACGAAGAAGCTGCTAAAGCTACTTCAGAAAGAACCCGGGACGGAATGGGAAGGGCAAAAGAAGCCTACCAGTCCAGCTGCCAATGCAGCTCCATCAGGCTCAAAATCCAAGAAGCTCAAGAAGAAGAAAAGTGTAGCTCGGCGCGAAAAGGAGCCTGCAGGGAGATCGACCATTCAAAAATATATCGATTCCCTCGAAGAATATGAACAAAGGGAAAGAACATTGATTCAATTGAAGGAGTTCTTCCCTGTACAAGCGGCTGAAATTCTGGAGGAATTAGAAGAAGACTCCAATGAAGAGATCCCAATAGTGACCTGCTATGCCATCCATCTTGGCAGCGACTCCGAGGATGATCTCTGTTTTCCCGAAGAGGACGAGGAGCTCACCACAAAGGCCAATCAAATCCAGCTCAGAAGCGGCAGAGCTCTACCGCAAAATCAGGGCAACGCCCCAAAAGGGAAGGAAAAACAAGTCGCTAACGAAGAAAATGGCAGAGAACCGGCCGACGAAAACATAAATCGTTCCTCGGTGGACTATAATGTCTTGGCACATCTCCGGAAGCTTCCATCTCTCCTGAGCATCTACGACGCCTTGGTCCTATCTAAGGAGCTTAGAGACGTTCTCATTCACGCTCTACAAAACCCCGAGCGGTATCAGGCTCACTTTGCGGAAATTAACATGAAAGAAGCCCAGCACGCTTTGCATGCCGCCGCAGTCACATTTAAGGATGAAGACTTGCTACTGGGAACGGCTGAGCATAATCGGCCGCTTTACGTGACCGGGTACAGCGACGGAGATCGAATTAATCGTATATTGATTGATCCGGGGTCCTCAGTGAACATCATGAACTTGCGAACTCTGAAGAGTCTGTCAATGGACGTCCGACACCTGTCGAGGGAAAGGATTGTCATTCAAGGGTTCAACCAAAATTGCCAGCAAGTTCTAGGGTCTATAGCTTTGCCAATCAAATTCGGGGATCTGCAAACTGAAGCTAAGATATACGTGATCGACGCCGACACGTCTTATAAGATTCTCTTGGGGCGGCCATGGCTCCACGATTATGGCATCATTCCATCAACTCTCCATCAATGCATGAAATATACTAAAAATGGCGAAGAAAGACGCATTGACGGAGACATCCAACCGTTCGGTGTGCATGAAGTCCGCTATGAAGATTCTCGGTACTTTACGAACCACCAAAATGCTAAGCCACAACTGACTGAGGATAGAACGGCCCCAAGACTCAAAAGCAAATCTGCGCCGGCTATCACTTTCAAAAGCAAAAATACCCAAGTACGCCCGCATTTCGGCAGCGACACTGATGAGTCCGACGCTGGAAGCCCGTCCTTCCGCCAAACTCGCCCTCATTTCGGCAGCGATACGGACGAATCTGTTACTGAAGGCCCATCTAGCAGCAAAGTCCGCCCTCATCTTGGCAGTGACACTGAAGAGTCAGAAGAAGAGGACCTGCCGTGCGACAGCTGTGCAGATCGACCCCCCATGCAGCAAGCGAAACTACGAGAGACCTTCGAAGTCGCAGAAGGGTCCCTGGCTATCACAAGGGTGCCGGAATGGATGTGCAAAGAGCTCGACGCATTGTCAGTCTCTACCGTGGACCAGCTGAAAACTTTCTACATGCCCGGGAGGAAAAATGGACAGAAGGGCATCCTGTTTTACAAGTCAAACCCCGTTGTGCACCCGGACGATCTTTCTGTCGCGTGCCTTCCCTATGAGAGAGGCATAAGAGCCGTCCTCAATCCCAAATACTATGCGCCCAAGATGCGGGAATACTTTAAGAAGTGCGGATGCCGGTTATATCAAACGGAGTCCGAAGCAAAGTTTTACGAAGGGCTATGGTATCCGCCCCAGGTCCGAGCACTCATCGATGGACGAATTCCAGATAGACGGGGCATAGGCTACATTCAACCTGATTCCAAAGCGTGCTACATGATCCATGTTGGTGAAGCCAGCGAAAGATCAAATGATGATGACGAGATAGCCGAGCCAGAAGAAGCTCCTTAAGAGCTCGAAGATGGCGGACAAGCAACCTTTGATGAGCTAGCCGAGATTGACTTAGGAACGCCCGATAATCCAAGGCCGACCTACATCAGCTCACTCTTGTCGGAGGAAATGAAAGAGCAGATAATTACCCTGCTGCGTGAGTTCGTCGACTGCTTCGCGTGGACGTACAAAGAAATGCCTGGCCTTTCTCCTGAGGTAGCCATGCATAAGCTGGCTATATCTCCTGATGCTAAGCCAGTCAAACAAGCTCCTCGAAGAATGAGAAGGGAGTTGGAAGAAAAGGTCATCGAGGAAACCAAGAAACTCATCGATGCCGGCTTTATCAGGGAAGAGAAATATGCAGACTGGATCGCATGCATAGTCCCAGTGAAGAAGAAAAATGGGCAGATCCGAGTTTGTGTTGATTTCAGGGACCTCAACAAGGCATGTCCTAAAGACGACTTCCCGCTACCGGTCATGGAAATGATGGTCGATGACACCTCAAATTACGAGCTGTTCACTTTTATGGATGGCTCGTCTGGATATAATCAGATCAAGATGTCGCCTGAGGATGAGAAGCACACAGCATTTCGAACTCCGATCGGAATATATTGCTACAAGGTGATGCCGTTCAGACTGAAGAACGCAGGTGCTACATATCAAAGGGCAATGACCAATATCTTCGATGACCTAATTCATAAAGTCGTCGAATTTTATGTTGATGATCTGGTCGTTAAGACTGAAACCAAGGCCGATCATATCCAGGATCTTAGGACCGTTCTCACCAGACTGAGGGAATTTGATCTGAAGATGAATCCTCTGAATTGCGCTTTTGGCGTGTCATCGGGAAAATTCCTGGGCTTCATAGTTCGACATCGAGGGATCGAAGTTGACCCATCAAAGATAAAGGCCATCATGGAGATGCCTCCTCCGAAGAGTCTGACGCAGCTAAGATCTTTTCAAGGCAAGCTTGCTTATATACGGAGGTTTATCTCAAATTTATCGGGGAGATGTAGGCCCTTCTCAAAGCTCATGAAGAAAGGAGCTCCTTTTATCTGGGATGCCGAGTGTCAAGAAGCGTTCGAAAGTATCAAACAGTACTTGTTGCACCCTCCAGTGTTGGCCGCTCCCATTCCAAATAAACCGCTGATTCTCTACACTGCCGCGCTAGATGAGTCACTTGGTGCACTCCTTGCTCAGAATAATGAGGAGGGAAAAGAAAATGCCCTCTACTACCTCAGTCGAACTCTAGTCGGGGCGGAACACAACTACTCCCCAATCGAAAAGCAATGCCTGGCTCTGATATTTGCTGTGAAGAAGCTGAGGCACTATTTGCTCGCTCATCGGGTTATGCTGATCTCCAAGGTCGACCCGCTCAAACACTTGATGACCAAAGCAAGCCTAGCCGGCAGAATGGCAAGATGGGCTGTCATGCTACTTGAGTTTGACATAGTTTATACCCCTCAGAAAGCAGTAAAAGGGCAAGCTCTTGCAGACTTTCTCGCTGCTCATCCCATACCAGAAGGGTCGCCGCTAAATTGTGAGTTACCCGATGAACAAGTGCTTCACCTCGAGGAAGATGAGCCATGTTGGGAGCTCTACTTCGATGGAGCCTCGTCAATAAGGACCTCCAGTAAATCAAGCGTCCCGGAGATAAAAGCAGGGATAGGATTGGTGTTCATCACACCATCAATGGGAACCCTACGGCGTTCTTTTGCTCTCACCGAGCCTCGGACAAACAATGAAGCTGAGTATGAAGCTCTGATAGCTGGTTTGGAGCTTGCCATAGAAATGGAAATCCTTCGGCTACGGGTTTACGGTGACTCCCAGCTTGTCGTCAACCAAGTAAGCGGCGACTATAAGATATACAAACCCGAGTTAGCTCGGTACAGAGGTCGAGTGGTGGAACTCATGAAACGGTTCACTCATATTGAACTAATGAGAGTCCCTAGAGAGTTGAACGGAAAGGCTGATGTACTCGCTCGCTTGGCCAAGGAGCTGGCTGATCCTGACATGGACGAAATTCTGATCACAGTCAGGAGCCGGCAAATTCTACCCCCAGTCTCTCTACGAGAAGAAGAAAGTGCGGAACAGAAGAGCAGTCCTGCGGAAGAAGCTTCGATCATCCAAGACGAGCCCGATTGGAGAGAACCCTTTATAGAGTACCTCCGATACGATAAGCTGCCCGAAGAAAAATCTGCGATTCAGCTGAAGAAAAGAGCTCTCCGATACGTGTTTGTAAATGACACGTTATACCGCAGGTCATATGACCAACTCTGGCTCAGGTGCCTGTCATCGGCCGAAGCCCAAAAAGTCATGAAAGAAGTTCACTCAGGCGTTTGCGGTGCTCACCAATCTAGCCCCAAGATGCGACTGCAAATTAAACGGCTTGGGTATTACTGGCCCACCATGATACGGGATTGCGGAGAGCATGCAAAGAAATGTTATATCTGCCAAATTCACGGTGATTTTATTCACAAGCATCCCAATCCATTGCATCTTACAGTGGCGTCGTGGCCCTTCGAAGTCTGGGGCACCGACATTGTTGGTCCAATTGATCCTCCGTCATCCAAAGGCCACCGGTTCATACTGGCTGCGACAGACTACTTCTCCAGATGGGCTGAAGCTGTCCCGCTAAAAGAAGTCAAGACAAAAGATATTCTGACATTCTTCCAGCATAATATTCTATACCGCTTCGGTACACCAAGAAGAATCATTTTTGACAACGGGCCTTCTTTCAAGAGCTTCAATGTCTCAAGGTTTGCTACCCAGCACAAGATAGACTGGAGATATTCCTCCATCTATAATCCAAGAGCCAACGGGCTAGCCGAAGCCTTCAATAAGACTCTATGCAAGCTCCTGAGGAAAAATGCTTCAGCCAACAAGAGAGACTGGAATCTCAAACTTCACGAGGCGTTGTGGGCATATCGTACCACGCACCGTACTCCAACTCAGTCCACTCCATACTCATTGCTCTTCGGAGTGGAGGCGGTCCTCCCCCTCGAAGTCGAAGTTCCAAGATTAAGAATGGCCGTTCAGCACGAGTTGACGGAGGAGGAAAACGTGCTCCTTCGACTTGAAGAACTCGATGCCCTCGAAGAAAAGAGGCTCGCGGTGCAGCAAAATCTGGAACTATACTGAGCCCAAATGTCACGGGCCTATGACAAGATAACCCGTCTCCGCGCTTTCAAGAAAGGTGAATTGGTGTTGGTCCTCAAAAGACCGATCATCCCCAATCGACATGCCAAGGGAAAATTCGAGCCGAACTGGGAAGGACCATACGTCATCGAGAAAGTGTTCGACGGAGGATCCTACCAACTAATAAGTGCCGAGGGAGAAAGGCCCATGCCACCCATCAATGGCCGATATCTCACGAAATACTACATATGAATGCTCCAAGTCGCAGGCGAATTGAGCACATCAGCCCTACGGTCTGGATCAGACATCCTGCAGAACCGTATACAATCCACGGGCGTAAATGACCCCTAGTTCTCCCAAATCCTTCCGGTGAGACTACTTTTAAAGTCCCACCAGCGGCAAAAAAAAAAAAAGAGAGAGAAAAAGCAAAAAAAAAGAGAAAAAAAGAAGAAATAAACGGTATGTCCACAAGCAAAATGGGCACGGATGAAAACCCGAAAGGGCTCCGTGAGTAAAAACAGCAGGACCACCGGCGAGTGTGTGAAAACCCGAAAGGGCGCGAACTCGTGAAATGAGATGAAGTACACTCACAAAGTCCTCTCGACCTTGTGAGGAGAAAACCCCTGCGTGAGATCCTTACGACTCACAAAGGAGCAACACACTTAGGAATCCTCACGATTCCTAAGGAGAAAATACACATGCGGGATCCTTACGACTCGTAGGGAGAAAATGCTTTTATGGGACCCTCACGGCCCATAAAATTGAAAAGCCTTAGGTGGTAGGGACCCAAACCTACCTCCTAAGGCATCGTTCCCCAACGGGTAACGGCAAATGATGAGCCGCTCCTGGCATTCCGCTTCAGTGTTAGCGGTGCTGATGCCGACCAAAAACCCAAATCCCAAGTCCTCCCATGGCAAATGATGAGTTGCTCCTGGCATTATTCCAGTGCAGCAATGCTGATGCCAAACAAGATCCAAATTCCAAATCCCATACCCCAACAGCGAATGATGAGTCGCTCCTGGTACCACATTCCAGTGCAGCGATGCAGACGCCAACAAAGCCCTGAAATTTTTTCGGCCCTACGGTCTGGATCATACATCCTGCAAAACCGTATACAATCCACGGGCGTAAAACAATCCCGATCTCTCCAAAAAAAAAATAGAAAAAGAAAAAAAAAAGAAAAGAAAAAAAAATAATAAACGGTATGTCCACAAGCAAAACGGGCACGGATGAAAACCCGAAAGGGCTCCGTGAGTAAAAACAGCAGGACTACCGGCGAGTCTGTGAAAACCCGAAAGGGCGCAAACTCGTAAAAAAAGAAAGGAGATGAAATGCACTCTCAAAGTCCTCTCGACTTTGAGAGGAGAAAATTCCCGCGTGAGATCCTTACGACTCACAAAGGAGCAACACCCTTAGGAGTCCCCACGACTCCTATGGAGAAAATACACCTACGAGATCCTTTCGACTCGTAGGGAGAAAATGCTTTTATGGGACCCTCACGGCCTATAAAATTGAAAAGTCTTAGGTGATAGGGATCTAAACCTGCCTCCTAAGCCATCAATTCTCAAATTCTCTCGGGGCAAATGATGAGTTGCTCCTGGCATTATTCCAGTGCAGCAATGCAGATGCCAAACAAAAACCAAAATCCCAAAATCCTCTCAATGACAGATGATGATTCGCTCCTGGTACCATATTCCAGTATAGCGATGCTGATGTCAACCCAAATCAAAATCAACAAGTCAACTTCTACTCCGACACTGCAGAAAGCGAGACGAGTCAGAATCCAATCTCGACACCGCAAGAAGCGGAGCAAGTCAAGTCTACCCCTGACACTGCAAGAAGCAGAGCAAGTCAAATCAAGCACCGACCGTCCACGTCGCTAAAAGGGCAGCACCGACCGTCCAAGTCGCTAAAAGGGCAGCATCGACCGTCCAAGTCGCAAAAAGGGCACACCGACCGTCCAAGTTGCTAAAAGGGCAGCATCGACCGTCCAAGTCGCAAAAAGGGCATCACCGACCGTCCACGTCGCTAAAAGGGCAGCATCGACCGTCCAAGTCGCGAAAAGGGCAGCACCGACCGTCCAAGTCGCAAAAAGGGCAGCACCGACCGTCCATGTCGCAAAAAGGGCAGAACCGACCGTCCAAGTCGCTAAAAGGGCAGAACCGACCGTCCACGTCGCTAAAAGGGCAGCACCGACCGTCCATGTCGCAAAAAGGGCAGCATCGACCGTCCAAGTCGCTAAAAGGACAGCATCGACCGTCCATGTCGCTAAAAGGGCATTACCGACCGTCCACGTCGCTAAAAGGGAAGCAAAGACCGTCCAAGTCGCTAAAAGGGCAGCACCGACCGTCCAAGTCGCAAAAAGGGCAGCGCAGGATTCCTACAAAGCGGGAACCAGATAACTCCGGGCCAGGGAAAACGTCTATCACGGACACTCCGTCTCGGAGACATGTCAAGCAACGACCGTCCATGTCGTAAAAAGGGCAGTGCCAGCTTCCCAAAAAGCGGGAACCAAATCAAGTCGCCTCCACGTGAAAGAAGATCCATCAATTTCATGCACACGACCCACATATGTGGTGTGCATTTATTGATGGGGGGCAATTTGTTGGGGTAAAAATTTACACCCCGGTTTACCAAGTCAAAATCAAAGTCAACCCCAAGCCAAGTGGGCCCAAGCCCAGATCCAGTGGGCCCATGCCCGGGTCGAGCCCGAACATGAAGCGGCCGGCCTCCCCCACGCCAAGATAAAATTTTTGTAATAAATAATTTTGTTGCATCTTCTTTTATTTTATTTTCGGATAAGTGTAAGAAAAATAGGCATAAAGCCAAATTTTTGTAAAACCCATGGCTTATGTGCAAAAAGAAATGGCACATGAGCCATGGGATAGGCAAAATGCCATTTTGTGAAGCCCAAGGGGCTATGTGTAAAATGTATGGCCTATAAAGGCAAAGATAATGAGAATATCTCACAATTTTTTCTCTCTCCAAAAAAAGTTTCAGAGCTGAGCTCTTTCCTGCTTCTTCTCCAAGGTTCTAAAACCTTCTCATTTCTTTTGAATTAAATCAAGAGTTTTACTCTTTCTTTTCCAAAACTAAGTGGTTTTCCACCACAAAACCCACAAAGGGGAACTCAGATCTCCCATCAGATCTCAAAAATGAGTGATTTTTAAAATCTCCTACTTCTTGATCTTCAAGATCCGGCCAAACAACAGGAGGAAGAAGAAGAACCCCCTTTATCAGCTTCAAAACATCATAGAAGTTTAACTCCATACATATATACATAATAAATATTTCATTTCTGAAGCACAGCTTCTGTTCTTAGGCTAAAAGCCTCTTGTGCCTCTCCGGCGCGCAGCGCAAGTGCGCAAGGCGCCCGCGTGCCGACACGTGGCGCGCGCGCTTGCGCACCTGCGCGCTTGCGCACGTGCGCAAGACGCCCGCGTGCCGACACGTGGCGCGCGCGCTTGCGCACCTACGCGCTTGCGCAAGTGCGCAAGGCGCCCGCGTGGCGACACGTGGCGCGCGCGCTTACGCACCTGCGCAAGTGCGCAGGGCGCCCGCGTGCCGACACGTGGCGCGCGCGCTTGCGCAAGTGCGCAGGGCGCCCGCGTGCCGACACGTGGCGCGCGCGCTTGCGCACCTGCGCAAGTGCGCAAGTCGCCCGCGTGCCGACACGTGGCGCGCGCGCTTGCGCACCTGCGCACAGCACCCAAGGTGCTGCCCCACGCATCCCTTGGATGCCTTTTCCCCCTCTTTTTATGTATATACACATATATATACATTTGTATACAAATGTACACATACACATACTCCGCAACATTCTCCCCCTCCAAAAAATTTTCGGGCCGGGGCGCTGCCCCGAACCCCGCAAGGGGGCTGCTAGCCCCCTTGACCCCCAGCCCGCTATCCGGGTAGCGGGACCCCCGTAAAAACTCTGCGTGGCTCCCGATATATCCAAAACCCCCCTTTCAGAACAGAACACACGTACACTGCACATTGAATTCGCATGACCAGTTTAACCCGTTAATCAGAGGTTCCCTCGCCCCAAAGGCGAGGGGTAAGTAACGGCAGCTTAGTCCGCGGCTGCCGGAGGTTCGGATCCCCACAATCATTAAACCCCGGCCTACCCTAGGCAGGGGGAATCTGTAGTACGCCTGACAAGCGTGCGCGTATTCCCATCTCAATGGGGTGACGAAAAAACACCCTACAATCGCATGCCTGACAATTATAAACCCCGCATTTTAGTCTCAAAATCGAAAACACTTTTCAATATAAAGTCGGGCAATTCAACAAGATTCCCGACATCATGATCGAATGCTCGTCGCAAACTTCAGTAGGCGGCCGCACCCCAGACGCCGTCGACAAAGTGCACCAAGGCGGAACACCGCTGCCGCGAGCATCCGAACGGATGCTTTCGACGACGGGGTTCTCCTACAGTCACTTGGTCGGGGCTATGGAGTGAGGCTGTCTATTAAGTTTACCCGGGGAGTATCCGCGTACGCTACGTGATTGCGACGGTCTTTTGATCACATCAAAATTCCGTGGCAACCGATCAAGTGAGACTAAACTACTAGATTTATAACATTCATTCAGTTATCTCATAACTACTTGTGAATTCCAAATGTTGTATCACATTCCGGATAAATAGAAAATGTTAAACTTTCCGATCGAACAATCGAACACCCAGGTTTTCCCAATACAGCTTAACACATGAAATAAGTCTAAAAAACATTCAGTTCATGCCTCAGTACTAACGGTCCAGCCGTAGAAGGGTCAAGCCAACGCCTCACACGTGGCACGCCGTACTGCCCCAAACCCGTAGGTTCAAAGAGCAGTTCAAGACGGTCACATAATCGAGTTAAGGTTTGTTGTCTTCTAGAGGGACCATCGCGTTACTTGCACTACTTAGAACGTGATTAAACTACGGAAAAATCCAACACTTAGAAATTTCCCGACAGGGGAAAAAGTGGGTATTTATATCCGGTCGAACTTTTTAACATATTCAATAATTATCCGGAAAACACATAGAAAAGATTAGACAATCCGATCGAATCGACGAGTTCTCAAAACAAACCCAGAAAACTCAACTGTAGAGTAAATATTAAAATATCCCAGAAAATACAGCACTAAAATAGAGGAATTACTGTAAAACTTTTATTGGAAGACCCAACTGTACGGCCGCGGAACCGCCGCACAAGCAGCCTTATACCGCGGTTCCGCAGCGGTTTAATCGATTTAGGTCCACGAAATTTATAGTAATTCCTACAAAACCCTGCTTAATTTTCTGCATATTTTTAATATGGAAAAATCCAAAATTTTCAAAAATGTACAGAGAGCAAGTTTTGAAATAGGGTTTTGGTTCGATCGGACTTCTAACTCCGTCTACACATCGCCTAAGGCTCTAGCTAGGCTCTGATACAACTGTAGGGTTTCAAGGCACACTAATGAGGTCTCACAAGGTATCAACCATGCCAATTTTAAATTTTACAACTGCCGAGAAACCCTAATACGGATCGTTAACTAGAGTTTAGGCGAAACAGAAAGTAGTTAACAACTTAACTAAAAGAAAGAGGCTACAACCTTTGTAGATCCGGTTCTCCACCTCCATGGCTCCATGATGAAGTCCCCTCGCTGTCCATATCGGATCCCGGACTCTAGCGTCGGCTTCATCGGAGAAATGGGCGGGCTAGGTCGTCGACTTCGATGCCGAAGATGATCTACGTCGAGGCAAAACTAGATCAAGATCCAACTTCACCAAGTCAAGAAACTTGTGAAGAAAACACCCTATACTACTTGGCAAGAGGTAGAGGATGAAGAAATAGGAAGTGGGTTCACTTAAGAATTGGATTTCTCACTCTTTTTCACTAGTTGCCATTGATGAAGGCAAGGTTTCTTCTTGAAGAAGAAGAAGAAGATGATGAAAGAATATGATAAGTTCTTTAAAAAAGAAAATAATTGGAATACTTATCATACTCCAACCATGGTCAAGTGTAGAGAGTAAACTAGGGTTAGGTGAATGGTTAGGGTTAAGCATGAAGAAAAAAATGGTGACTTAGTCAAAGCTTCATGAAGCTTCAATATCAAACAAAGAAAGCCACCATTTTCTCTTTAGCTTTTCCATAATAAATAAATAGATATGAAAATCAAAACCCTAACCATTTAAATAACCATGGTTTAATCTTTACACAAACTCAAGTAAGCATGTATCATCAAACATGATACAATCAAGTGCACACAAAAATATATCACATATACAATGTGCACATCAAGTGAGAATATCCATTTAATGTGAACCAATACTAGTTAATGCTAAGTAATATATCAAATATATAATTATACATTAAATCGTTAAATCAACACTTGATTTAATGATCAGGTCATATCGCATATAACCGACTGGTATCAAGTGTATCAATGTATCGAATCAACACTTGATTCGGTAACCCGTCTATATCACATATAACCTGCCAATGATACAAATCGCGAGAATAGAATACGGTATCACATACACGCATTATTCTCGGCCCCGCGCATATCTCATATGCGCTCCTATTTCGTTTTGCTTGAGCCAGGAAATCTCTGTGTAGGACTCTAAAGACTCGTCAATACGCCGGCAGCAGATGATGATCATATCAAGCATCCACAAGCCGCAAGCGGTCTGCTAAACGTAACGGCCACCCGGGTATTGAGCGATCAGAAAATCGACGAGCAAGCCCGCTCACACTCCTGTGAATCCAACCAGTAACACTTACCGTACAGTCCGGTCCGTTCGTCTGATATGTCGCATATCTCGCCTAGGGGCGGTAAACGTCAGACCCCAACAGCTCGATAAGTCGTGTCGATATGAGGCCTATAACAGTTCGAGAAACTACTGGTAACACTTACCAGTAAATCTCGGCAACCCTGGCCAGGGATTTCCGGTTATAGCCAATCGAACACAGCGCAACATCAACTCCCTATACCGGGAGAGACGAATCCCCTCCTATCGCTTATTGCCTCCATGTGATTCGGGACTGTACCCAAAAGCCACCGTTTTGCACGCCCTCTTGGACGTGGTAAGGTGGAAATCAAAGCACAGTGGGAACCACACAAGACTCTATGACGATCTTGGGTCAACAGACTACTCTGTACCAGTGTCACCAGAGAACTGCCATCTGACGTAATCCAGTGTACTACTCTGGGAGTTCTCGGCGAGTCCGTCCAGTGTACCCAGTCTCCACAGAGCACCCGTATATCATCTCTGATGTCAAACACCAATGGATATGGGATCATCCATCGCCCATCTGTATGGGTCGAGAAGGTATACGCTAGTCTACTCTGGTATATCGATGCCCCGTCTCGATACACCCACGACTATGGACCTTGAAGGATGCACTTTTGGACTACCATGTCCCCACTAGTATGATCCGCATCATAGTCCAGGTAGTCAAGTACACATCCTGAGGGCTTTACCAACATGTAACAGAGAGACAATCAGTGTACACGTTAAGGTAAAGAGCAACCAGATAGCATACTATCATGTCGAGCAAGAAAGTCCTCCCTATATATGTCCCAGCATCCACTACAATATACATCCAATGTACAGTAATGGCCTCTAGGGCATACATATAACTAACAATATTAACATGTAACATAGAGACTATCAGCGTACACGTTAAGAAAAAGAGCAACCAGATAGTAAACTATCTTGTCGAGCAAGAAAGTCCTCCATGTATATGTCCAAGCATCCACTACAATATACATCGTATGTACAGTAATGGCCTCTAGGGCATACATATCACTAACAATCTCCCACTTGCACTAGGGCCATCTGTTGTAGTATCTCATACCCAACAATCAGCAGTGGTTTAAGTATCTCATACTCAACCATCCGATAAAAGTCTCTACTGGGAAATAGGCCTTTGTGAGTGGATCCACGCTGTTGTCCTCTGTGTCTACTCTCATAACCTCGATCTCCCTGGAGATCAACCATCTCCAGATCAGGTGATACTGCCTAAGAATTTGTCTGGATCTCTTATGGGATGGGGGTTCCTAGGCCAAAACCACAACTCCATTGTCACACAATGGTAGGAACGAAGTTCATCTCATGAACTTATATATATCCAGACTACTTCTTTGGTAGCATCATAGGTAGCAATGTAATAGCCTTTATCTTCTAGTATGCCACGGTATTTAGCTTGGAACTCTTCCAACATACCATCCCTCTACAGAGGGTAAAGACAATGCCTGTGACTGACATTCAGTCGTCCTTACCACCCTGGATCCTATCCAGTGATTCTCCCCAAGATCGATTGATACTATCTCACTACACCTAGTGAGAATCCTAAAATCCACTTAGATCTATCTCATAGATCCAAAATCCAGGATTTAGGAGGTATCACCTTGATCCTATATAGAGAATCCTTGTGATAAGAGGAGATTGACCGAGCGTAGTATAGGAAACTCCTTCCCTATCAAGAGTATGTCATCCACGTACAATACGAGGATCATCACCATAATCCCTACTACCTTTTTGTATATTCAAGGTTCATCTACCATTTTGATGAAGTCAAACTCTTTGACTATTACATCAAAACAGATGTTCCAACTCCGCGATGCCTACGTTAACTCATAAAGCAACTTGCACACGTTTCCGCTGCTCCCACTGTCTACGAAGCTCTCTGGCTGTGTAGTTACAGACGCTATCTTCTAAATCACTATTTAGAAAAGCAGTCCTGACACCCAACCGCCAGATATCGTAGTCATGGTATGTAGCAGTGGCAAGTAGGATCTGGATGGACTTAAGCATAGCTTTGAAAGTCTCAACTTTTCCTTGTACACTAAGTAATCTTCTGAAGATATACTTGCTCCTGATGGGGATTTAACCCTTCAGATAAAGTAACCAAAGTCCATACTTTGTTGCTGTATATGGATTCCATCTGAGATCCCTTAGCATCCAACCATTCTCACAGAGTCACCTGAAAGAAGCTGTGCCCGCCAAGCCGTAATGAAACCCATACGACAACACCTGCAAGAAACTGGGGAACAACGGGGGTGAGTTGCCAACTCGTGAGTAGAAAAAGATCTACGAACAGAAATCGCATGTATGACGCATTCCTAGGTCATACAATCAAATATATATAATCCTCAAATGTATAACCAGCAATCTATGACAAGACTAGGGTAAATATCTAACCTAAGTGTAATCCCATGTGCCTGTGTCAGTGCATCAGGTGGCAATATATCATATGCATGATGTATGAATGCATGAAACAGAATGCATGTACTAAAGAAAACTGCTTTCAAAAATTTGTGGGATTTCTGTATTTTAAAATGAGGTATCATAATTAAATCAGCATAAAACAGTGCCTAGCATCGGCACAAAACATAATATCAATATCTCGATATCTCTGAATCACAATCTATGTACCTCAATATCTCAAATCTCAATATCTCAATCATCAATCCAGGGTGCCGTCAGTCCAGATCGGCCCCTACCATCCATTTCATGACTACGACGGTATCCTCCGGATATCCGACGCGTCGGGTAATATCACCGGTCAGTCGTGCTCCCTTTCCAGGCTCAACGCCATCTCCTGCGATCTTCTTGCCCTGGGGTACCGCACCGGGCCCACCATGTACCCGAAACGGTTCATCCGCCTCCTCGAATCGGGTCTCGAAATCCATCAGCAAAACTCATGGTGGACGACTCATACATCATGGGAAAACTGCATTTTTATTTAGAAAGAGTGAAAGCAGTTTATATATGTTTTTGCGGTTTTCCTCAAAATCCAGAAAATATCATGGAAATCCGAATCATCAATAGCATGTAAAACCATGAGTATAAGCATGAGAATCCATGAATGCGGCATATAATGAACAACAGTATGCATGAAGTGACAGGTAATAACTACAATGTCAAGCTGGCATATAAGGCAAGCATACTAATATCATGTCATTACTAGCTAACAAGCTAATTCAAGCAATAATATTTTCTAAGTGTTCGTGACATGGCAATTACCGATAAAGATGTGTGTGAGCCGGCAAATAAGTGTACGTGGTGCATACGCATCATCGGTAATGGTGCTGGTGTCTTAACAACATGATATCAATAATGGAATATAAATCATAATAAGTATGCGATGCAGAGTAACAACAACAATATGCGAAAGCTGAAAGCTAAACACAAAGATAGCTAAACTGCATCTAATGTCATACAAGTCATACAGCTACACCACTAAGGCTGAGTTAAAGCTAACAGTAGGTAAGGGAAACCGCCTCACCTCTGAGTCGATACATATATATATACATAAATAGTCGGTGATCCCGCCTCGATCATATCACATCCGATACCATATCTCTATAATCAGTTATTCCCAAATCAAGAGTGCGGATCAAACATCAATTTATAGCTCGTACGTAAATCCGTCGTACGGCATCCCCAAATCTGGGTACGGGTCAATATCACATTCGTCATATCATTCATCTGGTATTCTCTTTATCAAATATCATAATCTGGGTACTGACTTATGTCTATTACAATGCTAACATCACTACTATAATCAAGGTCAGACTACTGATCGACAGTCTAGTATAAATCGGTATCATCATCACGTATCATCACAAAGAGTATATATCGCCGAATGCCGCCTATCATAATTATCTTGTCATGTCATAACAAATCATATCCTATTTCGTATCATCATCATATGTCGATCATTTATATATATCACTATTCCTATAGCATTATTATCCCAAAATCCGCTAAAGCACCAAGACGTATCTCAAATACGAATTTTACCATATCACCGATATCATAATTTCAGATCAAAAATCATCGACTCATCTCAATCCCAAGTATCACCCTCAAATCCGTATGTGAACACATAATCCAAAACCCATGTGGACACATCTCTATGTAGAATCCCATAACCACATATGAAACAATGATGTATGCAAGTATGTATATGTGTGTATGTATGTGTAGTGCACCCACTATCCTAGGGTTTCGTAACCTTTCACAAATCCAACATACCAATATCCATTAAACATCAATAATTAATCCCAACACTTATAATAAATGTTAGTGTGTATACGCATCCATACACATCACTACGAACTGCGGGGGTCCTATACGCCATCCACCCGACTTCTCCCCGTAGATATAAATCTACTCACCTTGTTTATGCATGCCGGTGCCGATGTCGCCATATGCATCTCCAACGCCTCGACGCCACGTGGGGTATATCACACGCTAAAACACATAAAAACCATGTCGGGAGCCAAAATGGTGCACGCTACGACCAAAGGTAAAAACCTGTGGCCTCGCGTGCAAACTCAGCCAATGCTCATTGGTCGTTGGCGTTCAAACGCCACCCGACGGAAACGAATCATCGAATACCAAAAACCATACGAAAAAAAGTCGTAAATCATACGCCAACTCATGAAAATAAATCCAGATTTTACCCTAACTGGAAACAGTCAAAACTAGACATACAGGGGGTCAAGTTTACATGAAATAGAGATGTGCACGCAAAACGAGACAGTTTCACCCAGGTCTGGCCGCAAATTGAGGCCAGAAGGAATTAAATGGCGGCCCAAAAATGGTGGTTGGGGCCAGGGTTTTGGGTGTTGGTTCCTATCTACCTGCACGTCTCACTGCCAAGTCAATTTTATTTTAGGAGGTCCAGATTGATAGCAGTTTACAGAAAGCCACAACGTCGACAAAAATGCTGAATTACGCCAAGTTTAACCAATCTGGTATTTTGGTGAAATCTGGAACAAATCTTGGTCACAATGGTCTCAAACACACCTAATAAGGCTACTCTAACATTCAAAACCAACTCTTGGCCAAATCTCACACAAAATCACTAATCTAGCACTAATCTACTTAAAAACACTAAACTTTCAGCTAAACAACTCAAACTTAGCAAGATAGGAGTTGGGTTGCAAGATTATACCTCAAAAAAGGTCCTAGGATGTAGGAGAAGTGAGGATGAAGGAAGGAGGGAGGGCTGTTGTTGCTGGGGAGCTGCTCCATTTTCTCAAGTTGCTGATGCTGGGTTGTTGCTGCATCAGGCTGCTATTGCCTTGGCTGCTGCTGCTGTTTTTGCTTGTGTTCTTCAGTAGTTGCAGCAGCAGAAGTTTTGTGGCTGAGGGAGGGTGGTGTGTTGTGTGATGTTGTGATATGGTGAAGTGTGAGGTTGTTTTGAAATGAAGTTGCTGCTGCTCTGGCTGTTTTTCACAGCAGCGCTGATGTTGTTGAGGCTAAAATGTGGCTGATTTGTTGCCAGAAAATGGGGCTGAATCTGATGTAGCTGCTGATGTGAGGGGTTTGGGGTGTAGGTTTTGGGCTATGGTGCTAGGGTGGCTGCAGCGATGCTAGTGGCTAGGGTGGCTGAAGTCAGTTATTGGGGGCTGTAAAGATGATGATATATGGGCTAATGTTTTGCCTCAGCTGCAGTTGCAGCCTGGATGCTGCTGCTGATGTGTTGGCTGAAGTTGTTTGAAGTGGTGTGATGTGTGAGAGTGAGAGGTAGTATGAAAGAGCACAAAGGATAATGAAAATTTAGAGGGATCATGGCACACCCTAACCATCTCTCTCTCTCTCAAAACATGTTAGCACCCACAAACCATCATGGCTCACCTCTCTCCTACACAAGTCAACCTAACCCTAATTACCCTTAACAAGCTAAAACCCTTAATTAACCCAATTAACCTAAACAAATGGTTCAACCCACCATGGTCATCTAAGGATGGTCCAACCCTAGGCCACCATGACCCAAACAAGAAACAAGTGTAACAAGTGTAGAAATTTTATGGTGCACAATTTTTGCACAAAAAGCCAAAAATCCAATTAGCGATTTTTAATCGCGGTTAACACCAACATAGCATTTACGTAACCATAAAAGCTTAAAAATGTCTTATTTCCACAAAATAACCTATTTTAGAATTTCCAAAATTTTATCCGGAATTTTCACCATTTATCGGTATTTAATTATACCGACTATTAAAATATTCATTAAAAATTAATATTAAATTATGAAAATTCCCAAAAATAATATTTTATTTTTTTGAAATGTTACAGTCTTCCCTCCTTAAAGAAATTCGGTCCCCGAATTTAAATTTAAACACCTAAATTCTAAAACATTTCAACAAAATGTCCAAGTCAACGGGGCTCCAAAATCATCAATACATAAAAAGGCATAGTAGCGCAATACATGCACATGAGTAACGAGCAGATAACTCGAAGTCAAAACTCCGTCAAGCATCTCGCAATCATCGTAGTCAAGGTGAAAACACGAATGCTAAATCCAAGGTAAAACCGATATGCTAGAAATCAGAACTATACATGTAAATATATGAAGGAAATGCATGCCAAAATTCTTTTAAGTCGATGTACAATGCGTATAACACTGCACAATGGCGGACGTCTCTATAAGAAAATAGCCATATACGTATATATCTTTTGTTTAATATGCACGCCCCTCCGTTTTGAAAATAATTTAGAAGGATTCCCTTGTTTTAAACGTTTCGTGTCATACCGGACACGTATAAAAATAATGAGACTATAGCTCGCTTTTGGAAATCCCCTTGAAATCTATCAATGCATGCAAAAACGCACTCAGGTACTGTCATCTGACTAGTCCTGCTCAGTACGAAAACGAAGCACATCAACACAAAAATGTACTGCTGCATAAGAAATCAGTCCCAAAAATGCATATAAAACCCTGTGCGTCCGGTGCGCACGGAAATCCAAAATCCATATGTGCCAAGCAGGTGCACAAAAACGACATCAAGGTGCAACGGGTGTGCACACAACATCGGTCATAGGAAACGTGTGTTCCTGACCGCAAAATCAGGTGCATCTGAAATGCACGAAAATCCCGATTTAGTGCATCTAGTGTGCACCAAATCGCATCTCATAGCAGGCGCCCAACATGCGCTAAAAATCCAAATCCGGTGCATCCATCATGCATGAAACCATGAAATCCAATATCAAGCGTCGAACATGCGCAAATCCAATCAGGTGCATAAAGTGCACAAAACCAATATCGAGTATCACTATCAAAATCGAAGTCAAGTGCATCCAAGTGCACGAAATGCGAAACACTGCACTGCAAGCATATGCGAACTATACCGAGTGCAAAAACCAAATCGTGTGTGTGCATACGCACAAAATCATCTCAACTGTATGAAACCCATGAAATCATAAATATGGGAAACCAAGGCACGAAAACGATATCAAGTGCAACAACCGTGCAAAATCGTAAATAGTCAATCATCAAAATCAAATTATACAAACAAATCGCCCAAAACACCAAAATCAAGCATGGTGGAGTAGTCCCTGTAAGTCTACGGTAGCGCCCCGGCCGTCTACAGACGCCAAATGCGGAACAAAAACTTTTAAACTGGCGCTATCGTATACTTTAACCCGGATCTGTCATTATTGCTAAACTAACAAACTGTATAGAGTGTAGAAAGGTTATACCGAACGATCTGAGTCCTTCGTTCTTTAACCATCATCCCACGCTCCGTTACGGCTGCTCCGATCTCGTCGATCTCCGATCTGCTCGTCCAGGTGGCACCACGTCAACGATTCTTTAAACGGGCTCCAACCTCTGACTCGAGGCAACTCGATCGTTAAGTTTGCCAAAAGAGACGACCAAGATTGATGTGGAGAATGAGTAGATTACTTTGTCTCACTTTGTCCAAAGCCGTGGACGATCGGATAATGAAGTTGCCAATAAGTCGGGTGATGGAATGAAATGAGCAATAAAATTTCCATACACCCCAAAACTATCATATCTTTTAAACAAATGAAACAATCAAGTGAGAGAGAGAGAGAGGAGGGGGCCGGCCATCTTATAGGAATAGGGGGTGAGTGTAGGAGGGAAGAGGGTGACCACAAGAGAAAATATCATTTGTGAACACAAAGTGTGAACACAAAGAAAGCAACCAATGAAAAATCAACAACATTCTAACCTAGTCACCTCTTCTAGAAACTTCTAGAAGCATCCACACTCATCTCAAGAAAAGATAAATTCGTCTTTAACCAAATGTTAAAAGACGGCTGATAGAAAACTGGAAACTGGCAACTTCCAAAAGTGATCCCGAAACGAATTTCAGGATAACCCCGTAACTGTATAAATATACCCGCATTTGTATTACGACCGAATACAAATGCAACTGAGACAAAGATATTATATCTACTCAATATAATACTCGGATCTGGCTTAAACCAAAGCCGACCAGTATCATCTGCCCGAAATCTGACACGTGCGTAAACGCACGTTCATTTTCCAAACCCTTCCATAAAACCATACGGCCTCTACAACGTTTCGCCCGAACTTGGAAAACTGTCTGTGGGGGACTCTAATGACTCGTCAGTACCCTGGCAGTGGGTTTAACCACAAACCGTCAGCGGAACTAGCTATGCGTAACGGCTGCCCATGGACTGACCTCAAGGGAGGCCGATGAGCGAACTCATCCGGAAACCCTACCGAGCCTAACAGTGACAATGTATATACAGTCCGGTCCGTTCGTCTATGAGTATCGCATATCTGCCTAGGGGGCTAGTAACGTCAGACCCCCAATAGCAGTATAAGTCGTGTCGGAGTGTAGCCTAATAACACCCTGAGATACTACTGGAGTACCTAACAGTAAATCTCCTGCCACGGCCATGGGCTTTGTGTAATGGCTCTCCTAGACACGGCACGATCTCGCCCCCAATACCGGGAGAGACGAATCCCCTGCCGATCGGCTCACGTGCCTCCATGTGGCTCGGGACTGTACCCAAAAGCTACCGGTTTGCACGACTCCTTTGAGCCGTGGTAGGGTAGAAATCAAAGCACAGTGGGAACTCACACGAGACAAATGACGACCTCAGGTCGATGAACTAACCTGTACACATGTCACCAGGGAACTGCTATCTGACGATATGTATAATACCAACTAGCAGATTCCCGACGAGTCCTGTCCGGTGTACTCATAACCCAATGGGCACCTGTATACATCTTAGGTGATCCAACTGACACCAGTGGCTTGTGAGACCGGCCACCGCCCCTCGTCGGGGTCTCGACTGTATACACTAGTCTACTCCGGAGTATCGATGCCCTATCTCGAAACTCCAATGACTAGGGACCACAATTAAGGACATGCATATAAACTACCCAACTCTCACGTATATGATCGCCATCATACTGTTGGTAGTAAAGCAAGATTCTAAGGGCTCTATCAAAGTGTAACATGTAATCAGTCACCTAGACATGTACACGACTGATAAAGGCAAACCAGATAGCATACTATCATCTCGAGTAAGATTGTCCTACCGGTATAGGTCCTCCGCAATCATTGCAATCACGTACCTGCGATCCAATAATTGACTCTGAGGGCACTATCTCTAACAATCTCCCACTTGCACTTAAGGCTAATTATTGCGATGTCGACTACTCACAGCCCGTGTGAAACCGAACATCCAACTCCTCTACTAATCAGTTTCACAAAGCCCGTTTGTAAAACTATTGTGTTCGAGAAATAGCCTCAGTGAGTGGATCCGTCTAGATGTTTATTTCTATGTCTCTCTTAATCTCAAGTTCGTGGAGAATGCCATCTCCCGAATTGAGTAATACATGTCTTAGAATATGTCTGGATATCTGATGGGACCTAGTTCATAAATGAACTCCAAATCCAAACTTCTTAGACTGTATCGATCACTGAACCTAATCAGTATCTGGCACCATGCCTCCCAAAGTATCCTCTTGGACCACCTGTCCATAATACTGCCCCCTTCGTCAGAGGGAAAAACTATAACTCTGACAATCACTCTGTCATCCATATCACCTTAGAAGCCTGGAATGATAATCGTCTCCCGAAGGAGGCTCCCGTTATCAAATCCGTAGAACATGTACTTATGTTCTAAAACTGCTTCCTTATGTTTCTCTAGGATTGTATTAATACAAACTTATTGCATCTAGTGCAAAAACAACATTTGGTGTGGTACTTGACATCTCACGATTGACTCAATTGCCTAAGCAAGTGATCTGTCAATCATGCACACATCTCTCTCCCCTTTAGTCTGTAAGACACCTTTAGAGAGGGTGACTCCATCACCTGCAGGTACACCACCATGCTAGGAGTCATCTATTCTAAAAACCATTAGAATACTGTCAAAGTACCCACATTGGGAAACTACCCAAATCCAGATCTAAAACCATAGATCTAGAAACCAGAATGTCAAATATTATATCCATATCCTGTCTGGAGAAACAACTGTGTGACGACCATAGTACAACCGATTGTAGTATAGGAATTTTACTTCCTACTCTGTGTATGTCATCCAAATACCAGGACATCACACTCTACTACCTTCTTAACAGATCCATCCCCTATTCTGATGAAGTCAAACCCATGACTGTCACATCAAAATTAGATGATCTTTCTCCGCTATAACTGCTCAAGTCTATAAATAGACATAAGCTACTTACCCACTATGCTTCGGCTGCTCCCACTGACTATGACAACCCTCCTACCGGGTCTCATAGCCTGGAAAAACAGTAGTATCAAGTCTGGGTAGATAAAACCTCCCTGTCACCGTCCTTGAGCCTATCGAAGTACCTCTCGGGTGTCTGAGGTTACCTACCATATCTGCGGAGTGGCTATTGGAATGTCAAACCTGATTGAATATATAGGTCCTATTAAATTTTCCGTAATCGTTCAAGGTTCTGGAATCACTTCCAGTTCTACCATACTCCCACTACTGTTTTCTGGAAAAAAAATTTTTAACTAAAACTGTGGCGAGTCAAGAACAATATCACTATTGATCTTCCAAATGGTAGAATATCAACCCTCGTCATAGCCAGGTCAACCCACAAACAAGCATTACAGAAACGTGCCTTGAGTTATCCAGAGTCTGGTTTTAAGCATAAGCTGGACAACTCCCCGTACCTTAATATCTTTTAAGGTATGAACCATTGTACATCCAATATAGAAACTTTGGCACTTATTTAATTGGAACCAGATTCAAATCATGCAGCTGTCTCCAGTGCATATCAACTTAATGGAAAGAGGCTGATCAGCATTACTCAACTTAGGAATCCATCCAATTATGAGCAACCTGAAAGAGAAACAAGTTTCTCAAAATCATTACTATCATCTGAATACCAATCATAAGAATCTACATTTTCGATCTCTTTGAAGAATCCCGATACTTGTGACACCTGGTTCTCTACTTTATTCTTATATCCACAACTTCTCAAAACTTAGACCTTGTATTTTTATGAAACACTTGTCTAAATACTAGAAAAGTCAAAAGTAAACAGAACAGAGTACGAGGACCTACCCCTTTGTCCTGATGGACACTGGACAACATACAATACTCTGTATAAGTCCGCTGAGTTGAACAACACAAAACCTGTGCGTCGTAGGTGGAAAACTGTACCCTGGCGATTTCCTCAAATATCACCAATTACAACGAATTCCGATATAATGAGGATAATCACCAAATTCCCAATAACTTACTCCCACTCATCATCTGTAAAACCATACGGATATGAGAATGAAACCTGGTAAATACATACCCATTGAGTAAGTATCTTATCGGGAAAACAGTTTTCCTTTAACAATGCACTGAAACATGAAAATGTTTCGTAAGGGTATCCTAGTATTCATAGCAATGCCTCTTCCATAATCCAATTCATGACTTCAACCGTATATTTTATTGCCATCTCTCCAAATCCTTTATTTTTCTTTAGTCGTTACCTTCTTCACACCATCGTTAGGCTAAATGGTTTTCTTCCTTCCCTACCGTTCGTGTAACGTTTTGAAAATCGTTTCGGTGAAATTTCGAAAAAACGGTAAAATTAGGGGGTTTTCTGTAAAAGTCAAAATGCAAATATCTTTATTATAAAATTAAATATACATATTCTAGCTATGTAATTGCTAGTATTTGGTGTTTATTGAGCCACTGGTGAAATTTCAAATTTTCTGAAAATTTTTCCGAAATTAATTATTTTAATATTATTTTAAGCCGTCACTAATACATTTAATTAGGGAAAATTACAAATTGGAATGAGTTGAAACAAATTTTGTGCATCATAAAACATTAAATAAAATTTTATCATGTGGTTTTTGAAACGAAATCGTTTACCAAAACGGTTTAGAAATTATTGAAGAAAAAAGGCTTTTTTTTAGTGTAAATGGATGTTCGGGGTATTGTATTTATCATTTTTCATCACCCCACACCCATACCCACACTCACACACACCCGTTTATTTCCTCCCTTGGCTGAATTCAGCAGCCTCATCAATTTTCCCCACTTGAATTTCAAAGTTAAGAAGAAAGGAAATGAAAAGAATAATGAGAAAAAGAAAGTGTTAGTTGAATGTTGACTTAGACTTTTCCGTTACCCATACCTCACACCACACTCCCTCTATCCTCTCCCCCACCTGCAATGGCCGAGCCCTCCCCCCTTCCATTTCAGCCCCTTCATTCTTCATCTCTTTTTCTTAAAGAAAAATTCATCAAAAATGCTTGAAAATCCACAAAAAATCAAGCAAAAATCCAAATCAAAATCCACCTCCTACCCATTTTTCCTTGGCTACCATAGCATGGATTTAGGGATTAAGATTTCGATTTGGGAGGCTAAGTGTGCCTGTGGGATCTTCAAATTTATTTGGGTATAATTCTAACCTTTTTGTTAAATTGTTGTTAATTGCTTTAAGTTAGCTTAATTAGGTGTTTAATTAGGTTTAATTGCTAGTTTGGAAAATTTATGAGTTAGGGTTTGAACTCAAATATGGTTATTGTCACTTGTTTAAGTTTACAAAGTGTATTTTGGTATGTGAGGGCATGGAAAACCTAATCTAGTTGCTATTATGTAAATTGTTGCATTTAAATTGTCCAAATCAAGTTTTTTAAGCAAACTAGGTTTTTGAAATTTGATTAAATAATGGAGATAAAAATCTAATTAGGGTATTCATGGCATTATTAACATTTTAAAGTGTAGTTTAATACTTTAGTTCATGAAAATCCAAGCTAGATTGTAGTGTGTGCATTTTTGCTATAAAATTGTTAAAATTTAGGTATTTTGTAAACTAGAATTTTGGAATTTATGGAAATTGATGAGAATAAATTATAGGAATGGTTTATATGACTTTGTTATGATATTTAGTAAATATTGTGGCCGCTAGATTCGTTTAAACATCAAGATGTTGTATTAAAGCGGGTAATTTTGCTTATTAGGTTTTCGGAAAAATAGCTTTAATGAGAATTTGAAGTTTTGGTGATTTTAACCATATTTTATATATATAATTAAGGTGTTGTGAAACCACGATTGATACGTTTGAGTTTTTCTCGATGGTTTGGCGTTTGTACGCTGACGTCGAGGGTTTTTGGGTTGATTTGTGAAAGCAACCATAGGTTTTGACCTATGTGGGATTCACGTGTCGTTTTTGGGTCATGAGTCGGATTTTAATAGGATACGATGCGTTATGATATGTAGGTACCCCATGTGGACTTCGAGACGACAAGCAAGCGCGTGGCGACGTCGGTACCGGCTAGCGAGGACCAGGTGAGTAGATTTATATCTACGGGGAGAAGTCGGGTGAATGGCGTATAGCACCCCTGCAGTCCGTAGTGTAGCTCATATATATATGTTTATATAGGTGTTTTATGATACGAGAATTTTTATTCATGTTATGTTTATGTGTTCATAGACTACCTTTGGGTTAGTTGCGAAACCCTAGAGTAGTTGTTATACCCACATACGCACACACAGACTTGCATACTTTACTTTCTTGTGCGCAGATTGGGATGTGTATATATGTATATATGTGTGGGTATGGGACTATGCATATGTACATTCATATACGCATGCATGGATAATGAGGATAGTACTTAGGATTTAAGATGAGTCGATGAGATTTGATTTGAGGCCGTGAGATCGGTGATATAGTAGGGTTCGTATTTGAGATACGACATGACGTTGTAGCGGGTCCTTGACGTAGTGTTTCACACACATCAATGCATATTTAGGCGGTATCAGTATTGTACTAGACGTAGATCAGTACCCCGATCATGATATTTGATAAAGAGGATACCAGGTGAATAGTATGATGAATGTGATATTGACCCGTACCCAGATTTGGGATGCCGTACGATGGATTTACGTACGAGCTATATTGATGATTGATCCGCACTCTTGACTTGGGATGCCTGATTATAAATATGGTATCGGATATGATATTATTGAGGCGGGATCACCGACTATACATATACAGGTATGTATATTTATCGACTCCGATGATAGGAGGTTTCCATACCTGTAGTTCAGCTTGTTAGTTCAGCCGTATAGTTTAGTGTAGTTGTTAGATTAGATTAGACTCCTACCTATTTCAAAACTAGCGGATCGTGGGTATTTTAAAAGACAGGTCAAGGGATCTACGGATATTTCAAAAGACGTATCCTTTTTTAAAAACCACCGTAGCCCCTATTTTCAAAACCCCGCGATTCGTGTTATTTCAAATGGCACCATTGTTTAATATTTAGCTCCCGCTCATTTTGGTTGCTCGCTCCGCATTGCATACTTACATTGTTATTTCATATTGCATTGTTGACATTATGCTGTTAGGACACCAGCACCATTACCGATGATGCGTATGTACCACATACACTTACTTGCCGGCTCACACACATCTTCATCGGTAATTGCCATGTCACGTACACCTTAGAAAATATTATTGCTTAACTTAGCTTGATAGCTAGTAGTTTGACATAATATTAGTGTACATACCTTATATGCCGGCTTAGATATTGTAGTTATTACTTGTCGCTTCAAGCATACTGTTATTCATTGTTATGCCGTATTCATGGATCCTCATGCTTATATTCAAGGTTTTACATGCTATTGATGATTCGGATTTCCATGATATTTTCTGGATTTGGAGGAAAACCGCAAAACATATATAAACTGCTTTCTCTCTTTTTAAATAAAAATGCGGTTTTCCCATGATGTATGTGTCGTCCACCATGAGTTTGCTGATGGATTTCGAGACCCGATTCGAGGAGATGGATGAACCGTTTCGGGTACATGGTGGGCCCGGTAAGGTACCCCGGGGCAAGAAGGTCGTGTTGCTGACGTTGAGCCTGGCAGGGGAGCACTACCTACCGGTGATATTACCCGACGCGTCGGATATCCGGAGGATACCGTCGTGGTCTTGAGATGGATGGTAGGGGCCGGTCTGGACTGACGGCGCCCTAAATATTGTGATTGAGACATTGAAATTTCGAGATATTGAGGTACAGAGACTGTGATACAGAGATATCGAGATATAGGGATTACATTTTGTGCCGATGCTAGGCACTGTTTTATGCTGATTTCATTATGATACCTCATTTTAAAAATACAGAAATCTCACTAATTTATGAAAGTAGTTTTCTTCAGTACATGCATTCTGTTTCATGCATTCATACATCATCCATGTGATATATTGCTACCTGAGGCACTGACACGGGCCCATGAGATTACACTCGGTTAGATATTACCCTAGCCATTGTTATAGGCTGCATGTTATACATATATTTGAGGATATATTATGATCATTGACCTAGGTTGCGTTATTTATGCGATTTCTTTCCGTAGATGTTTTCTATTCACGAGTTGGCAACTCACTCCCCTTGTGCCCCAGTTTCTTGCAGGTTTTGCCGTACAGGTTTCTTTACGGCTTTGCTGTCCCTGCTTTCCATTTCCGGGTGACTTGCTAGTAGGTGGGTTTACTTGTATCGTACCCCCATTATATATCTTGTATATCATTATTCTGTTGTATCTAGAAGTTCCATCAACCAAACATGTATTTATTTTTGAGATAGAGACCAATGATGTTATTCTTTCGACCTTAGAGTCGCGCGTAATATTTCTGTGGATTTCTTGTTGTTTTGCGTTCCCTTTTGAGTTTTGATCCTCGCCCTTGGCGTTGTATATGATATTACTTGTGTGATTGTGACCGTCGATTGACGAAGAGCTAGCTCCCGCTTGGGGATGCCTTTTTATTGATTTCGTATACTATTCATGTTGTATCCCATTTGGGGGCCAGTATTTACAAAGGAGACTCTGCCGAAATTTTCGGGAAATATTTGATGTTTTTAAAACCGCATAATTCGGCTTATGCTATTAAAACTACTTGATTTAAATTGGTTTTCCTTCACTCTGCTAATTTTCTTGGTTTGGATTTCTGGGTATTCGGCTCACTTAAATTACGTACGCCTCGAGACGTTCGTAGTTTAAGTGCCGGTCATTTTCCGTACTTTCGGGGCGTGACAAAGTTGGTATCAGAGCATTAGGTTTTACCTTCGGAGCGTAGGATGACCCTTGGTTGATGGAATAGGTGACTAAAGTAGAGTGACGTACCGTAGGTATGTTCCGCGGCATATTTACGATACGCTACTCCACTTAAGAAGCCTTAGGATGTACATTTCTTTGCTCAGTATTATATTCATTCCGATCTAGCCTCATCAGTACCAGTTATGGTTTTGCTGCCACGATTACGGGCAGGGAGAGCTACAGCTAGAGTTGCGGTCAGCACAAGCTCGTCACGAACGAGGACTGACCAAGGCGAAATTCCGGCGACACACGATTGCGGAGATGTGACTTTTTACTGTGTTTCCGCGCCACGAGCGTTTGGCGGATCGCCTTTATGAGGTTACTCGGATGTGCTGATCGACACTAAAGGATTGAGCCAATGATAGAGGCCAGCCAGATTTTGATGACCGTTGGTGTATTGCTTACTCATGATGATTGAGGCACTGTTCAGCGTGCAGACGAGTGAGCCAGTTGTTGCTGCGAGCGACAAGATATCGCCCCATATGTTGGAGCTATTGCAGTACAGGTTATACTAAGAGATGATAGAAGGTCGCTAGTCACCCGAGGATGAATGACTAGGACATGTAGTTCGTTCGCCTACCCGATGAGAGGTCATCAGATATATTGATTCCAGCTAGAGACGACTTCACGCGGAGACGTTAGGAGTCGACAGAGACGATCGAATGTCAGAAGCCTATTATTCCAAGTTTAAAGTATTCGGAAGGGCACGTAGGCAATTCTATGGACCCTCTAGAAGAATGAAACCCTAACTCGACTTAATGACTGTGTGAAAGCCTTTGAACCTTCGAGTTTGCGGCAGTTCTACGGCGCCATTAATGAGGCTTGGGTTTGCCCTTCTACGGCTCGACCACCGATGCTGTGGTATATACTCGATACTATGAAACTGTGCCCAAGATGTTGAGCTCTTGGGAGATTATGGTTTTGACGACTCGATCGGATGACTCGACTTAATTCGGATGCTAGGTGGTGAGATGCATTTCTTGGGAGACTCCCTATACGAGGATAGCCGTTGGAGCTCAGTCCATGCAACCGCGACGAGACGAGTCCAAAGCAGACGACATTAGAGAAAAGTGAAGTAAGAGGTTCGTACCAGATCTAGATGAGATGACGTTCCACTCCGCCGACATCAGAGATGCGATGCGCATGCCGAGGCATGGTACTTGGATTTACCTTCCAGAAGGGGTCGCGATGAGTATGCAGTCGTTCCAGAGCAAGATGCAGATATAGGAAAGGACGATGACTTCCGGACAGTTGGCAGAGACGAGAAATGGAAGAGACCGTAAGCAGGATTCCTTCCAGGACACTGCTGCAATGATACTTGCATCCAGGATCAGATGTGTCACGTACATTCAGAGAGCCAGAGGCCGACGTCAGTGATATGCTGTCTTACGAGTGGTCGCGATGATTGACCGAGAGATGACCAGAGAGGTGCCAGAACGGGATCATCCCCGTTATCATACCTGACAGGGCCGATGAGCCGATGGACCGAGAGATTGGTAATTCACAGTGAAGACCTTGACCCAGGAGTGGTCATTATTACGCACACCAGCAGGCCAGAGTTTATGATCATCGACGAGATGTCCCACTAGTGACCGCGACAGTTGGCCCGAGATTCTTAGAGGATGCGCTCGAGCGGTACTATTCCGCCATTATTGATTTCGATATTTTGGGTGATTTATTCGCATGATTTGATTTTGATGATTGAGGATTTACGATCTTTGCACAGTGTTACACTTGATATCGTTTTCGTGCTTTGGTTTCACATGTTTGTGATTTTACGGTTTTAGACATTTGAGTTGATTTTGTGCGTATGCACGCACATGATTTGGTTCCTGCACTCTGTATATTTTATATATGCTTGCAGTGCAGTGATATGCCTTTTGTGCACTTAGATGCACTGGACTTTGATTTCGATTGTGATACTCGATATTGTTTTGTGCACCTTGTGCACCTGATTTGATTTTGCGCATGTTCGGCGCTTGATATTGGATTTCATGATTTCGTGCATGATGGATGCCCCTGGTTTTGTGTTTTCGCGCATGTTGAGCGCATGTCTTGAGATGCGATTTTGGTGCACACCAGATGCACTAAATCGAGTTTTTTCGTGCATGTCAGATGCACCTGATTTTGCTGTCAGGCACACACGTTGCCTAGGACAGATGCTTTGTGCACACCCGATGCACTTAGATCTTATTTCTGTGCACTTGTATGGCACGTATATAGATTTTGATTGTCGTGCGCACCAGACGCACGTAGTATTCATACGCGTATTTTGGGATTGATTTCTTATAGAGCAGTACGTTTTTTTTTATGATAATTGCGATGTGTTTTCATACTAAGCAGGACTAGTCAGAGGACAGCACCTGAATGTATTTTGCATGCATTGACAGCTATTGAAGGGAATTCCAAAAAGCGAGCTATAGTCTCAGTATTTACCTACGTGTCTGATATGACGTGAAACGTTTAAAACAAGGAAAACCCTTTTAAATTGTTTCCCAAAACGGCGGAACGTACATTTCGAATAAAGGTATATATATATATAGTTATTTTCTTATGATAGACGTCCGCCACCGTGTAGTTTTATGTGCATTGCACAGCAACTTAAAGGATTTGGCATGCATTTCCTCCTGATATTTACATGTATAGTTCCGATTTATAGCATATCGTTCTTGCTTGAGATTTGGCATTCGTGTCTTCACCTTGAATCCAATGATTGCAGGATGCTTGACGGAGTTTTGATTTCGAGTTATCTACTCATTAATCATGCGCATGCATTGCGCTATGATGCGTTTATGTATTTATGAGTTCGGAGCCCCAGCGATTTAATGGTTTTGGCTGAAATATTTTAGTATTTGGGGGGGAGTTTTAATTTAAATTCGGGGACCGAATTTCTTTAAGGGGGGAAGATTGTAACGTTTTGAAAATCGTTTCGGTGAAATTTCGAAAAAACAGTAAAATAAGGGGGTTTTCTGTAAAAAGTCAAAATGCAAATATCTTTATTATAAAATTAAATATACATATTCTAGCTATGTAATTGCTAGTATTTGGTGTTTATTGAGCCAGTGGTGAAATTTCAAATTTTCTGAAAATTTTTCCAAAATTAATTATTTTAATATTATTTTAAGCCGTCACTAATACATTTAATTAGGGAAAATTACAAATTGGAATGAGTTGAAACAAATTTTGTGCATCATAAAACATTAAATAAAATTTTATCATGTGGTTTTTGAAACGAAATCGTTTGCCAAAACGGTTTAGAAATTATTGAAGAAAAAAGCTTTTTTTTTAGTGTAAATGGATGTTTGGGGTATTGTATTTATCATTTTTCATCACCCCACACCCATACCCACACTCACACACCCCCATTTATTTCCTCCCTTAGCTGAATTCAGCAGCCCCATCAATTTTCCCTACTTGAATTTCAAAGTTAAGAAGAAAGGAAAAGAAATGAATAATGAGAAGAAGAAAGTGTTAGTTGAATGTTGACTTGAACTTTTCTTTTACCCATACCTCACACCACACTCCCTCTCTCCTCTCCCCCACCTTCAATGGCCGAGTCCCCCCTCCATTTCAGCTCCTTCATTGTTCATCTCTTTCTCTTAAAGAAAAATTCATCAAAAATGCTTGAAAATCCACAAAAAATCAAGCAAATATCCAAATCAAAATCCACCTCCTACCCATTTTTCCTTGCCTACCATAGCATGGATCTAGGGATTAAGATTTCAATTTGGGAGACTAAGTGTGCTTGTGGGATCTTCAAATTTATTTGGGTATAATTCTAACCTTTTTGTTAAATTGTTGTTAATGGCTTTAAGTTAGCTTAATTAGGTTTAATTGCTAGTTTGGAAAATTTATGAGTTAGGGTTTGAATTCAAATATGATTATTGTCACTTGTTTAAGTTTACAAAGTGTATTTTGGCATGTGAGGGCATGGAAAACCTAATCTAGTTGCTATTATGTAAATTGATGCATTTAAATTGTCCAAATCAAGTTTTTTAAGCAAACTAGGATTTTGAAATTTGATTAAATAATGGAGATAAAAATCTAATTAGGGTATTCATGGCATTATTAACATTTTAAAGTGTAGTTTAATACTTTAGTTCATGAAAATCCAAGCTAGATTGTAGTTTGTGCATTTTTGCTACAAAATTGTTAAAATTTAAGTATTTTGTAAACTAGAATTTTGGAATTTATGGAAATTGATGAGAATAAATTATAGGAATGGTTTATATGACTTTGTTGTGATATTTAGTGAATATTGTGACCGCTAGATTCGTTTAAACATCAAGATGTTGTATTAAAGCGGTTAATTTTGCTTATTAGGTTTTCGGAAAAATAGCTTTAAAGGGAATTTGATGTTTTGGTGATTTTAACCCTATTATATATATATAATTACGGTGTTGTGAAACCACGATTGATACGTTTGAGTTTTTCTCGATGGTTTGGCGTTTGTACGCCGACGTCGAGGGTTTTTGGGTTGATTTGTGAAAGCAACCATAGGTTTTGACCTATGTGGGATTCACGTGTCGTTTTTGGGTCATGAGTCAGATTTTAATACGACACGGTGCGTTATGATATGTAGGTACCCCATGTGGACTTCGAGACGACAAGCAAGCGCGTGGCGACGTCGGCACCGGCTAGCGAGGACCAGGTGAGTAGATTTATATCTACGGGGAGAAGTCGGGTGGATGGCGTATAGCATCCCCGCAGTCCGTAGTGTAGCTCATATATATATGTTTATATAGGTGTTTTATGATACGAGAATGTTTATTCATGTTATGTTTATGTGTTCATGGACTACCTTTGGGTTAGTTGCGAAACCCTAGAGTAGTTGTTATGCCCACATACGCACACACAGACTTGCATACTTTACTTACTTGTGCGCAGATTGGGATGTGTATATATGTATATATGCGTGGGTATGGGACTATGCATATATACATTCATATACGCATGCATGGATAATGAGGATAGTACTTGGGATTTCAGATGAGTCGATGAGATTTGATTTGAGGCCGTGAGATCGGTGATATAGCAGAGTTCGTATTTGAGATACGACATGACGTTGTAGCGGGTCGTTGACGTAGTGTTTCACACACGTCCATGCATACTTAGGCGGTATCAGTATTGTACTAGACGTAGATCAGTACCCCGATCATGATATTTGATAAAGAGGATACCAGGTGAATAGTATGATGAATGTGATATTGACCCGTACCCAGATTTGGGATGCCGTACGACGGATTTACGTACGAGCAATATTGATGATTGATCCGCACTCTTGACTTGGGATGCCTGATTATAGATATGATATCGGATATGATATTATTGAGGCAGGATCACCGACTATACATATACAGGTATGTATATGTATCGACTCAGATGATAGGCGGTTTCCTTACCTGTAGTTCAGCTTGTTAGTTCAGCCGTATGGTTTAGTGTAGTTGTTAGATTAGATTAGACTCTTAACTATTTCAAAACTAGCGGATCGTGGGTATTTTAAAAGACAGGTCAAGGGATCTACGGATATTTCAAAAGATGTATCCTTTCTTAAAAACCACCGTAGCCCCTATTTTCAAAACCCCGCGATTCGTGTTATTTCAAATGGCACCATTGTTTAATATTTAGCTCCCGCTCATTTTGGTTGCTCGCTCCGCATTGCATACTTACATTGTTATTTCGTATTGCATTGTTGACATTATGCTGTTAGGACACCAGCACCATTACCAAGTAAGCGTATGTACTACATACACTTACTTGCCGGCTCACACACATCTTCATCGGTAATTGCCATGTCGCGTACACCTTAGAAAATATTATTTCTTAACTTAGCTTGATAGCTTGTAGTTTGACATATTATTAGTGTACATACCTTATATGCCAGCTTAGATATTGTAGTTATTACTTGTCGCTTCTTGCATACTGTTATTCATTGTTATGCCGTATTCATGGATTCTCATGCTTATATTCATGGTTTTGCATGCTATTGATGATTCGGATTTCCATGATATTTTCTGGATTTGGAGGAAAACCGCAATATATATATAAACTGCTTTCTCTCTTTTTAAATAAAAATGCGGTTTTCCCATGATGTATGAGTCGTCCACCATGAGTTTGCTGATGGATTTCGAGACCCGATTCGAGGAGATGGATGAACCGTTTCGGGTACATGGTGGGCCCGGTAAGGTACCCCGGGGCAAGAAGGTCGTGTTGCTGACGTTGAGCCTGGCAGGAGAGCACTACCTACCGGTGATATTACCCGACGCGTCGGATATCCGGAGGATACCGTCGTGGTCTTGAGATGGATGGTAGGGGCCGGTCTGGACTGACGACGCCCTAGATATTGTGATTGAGACATTGAGATTTCGAGATATTGTGGTACAGAGACTGTGATACAGAGATATCGAGATATTGGGATTACGTTTTGTGCCGATGCTAGGCACTGTTTTATGCTGATTTCATTATGATACCTCATTTTAAAAATACAGAAATCTCACTAATTTATGAAAGTAGTTTTCTTCAGTACATGCATTCTGTTTCATGCATTCATACATCATCCATGTGATATATTGCTACCTGAGGCACTGACACGGGCCCATGAGATTACACTCGGTTAGATATTACCCTAGCCATTGTTATAGGCTGCATGTTATACATATATTTGAGGATATATTATGATCATTGACCTAGGTTGCGTTATTTATGCGATTTCTTTCCGTAGATGTTTTCTATTCACGATTTGGCAACTCACCCCCGTTGTGCCCCAGTTTCTTGCAGGTTTTGCCGTACAGGTTTCTTTACGGCTTTGCTGGCCCTGCTTTCCATTTCCGGGTGACTTGCTAGTAGGTGGGTTTACTTGTATCGTACCCACATTATATATCTTGTATATCATTATTCTGTTGTATGTAGAAGTTCCATCAACCAAACATGTATTTATTTTTGAGATAGAGACCAGTGATGTTATTCTTTCGACCTTAGAGTCGCACGTTGTATTTCTGTGGATTTCTTGTTGTTTTGCGTTCCCTTTTGAGTTTTGATCCTTACCCTCGCCATTTCCATCTCCAATGCCTCGACGCCACGTGGGGTACCTACAAGGATATCACACGCTAAAACACATAAAAACCATGTCGGGAGCCAAAATGGTGCACGCTACGCCCATAGGTAAAAACCTGTGGCCTCGCGTGCAAACTTAGCCAATGCTCACTGGTCGTCGGCATTCAAACGCCACCCGATGGAAACGAATCATCGAATACCAAAACCATACGAAAATAAGTCGTAAAACATACGCCAACTCATGAAAATAAACCCAGATTTTACCCTAACTGGAAACTGTCAAAACTAGACATACAGGGGGGCCAAGTTTACATGAAATAGAGCTGTGCACGCAAAACGAGACAGTTTCACCCAGGTCTGGCCGCAAATTGCGGCCAGAAGGAATTAAATGGCGGCTTAAAATTGGTGGTTGGGGCTAGGGTTTTGGGTGTTGGTTCCAATCTACCTGCACGTCTCACTACTAAGTCAATTTTATTTTAGGAGGTCCAGATTGATAGCAGTTTCCAGAAAGCCACAAAGTCGACAAAAATGCTGAATTACCCCAAGTATAACCAATCTGGTATTTTGGTGAAATCTGAAAAAAATCTTGGTCACAATGGTCTCAAATACACCTAATAAGGCTACTCTAACATTCAAAACCAACTCTTGGCCAAATCTCACTCAAAATCACTAATCTAGGACTAATCTACTTAAAAACACTAAACTTTCAGCTAAACAACTCAAACTTAGCAAGATAGGAGTTGGGTTGCAAGATTATACCTCAAACAAGGTCCTAGGATGTAGGAGAAGTGAGGATGAAGGAGGGAGGGAGGGTTGTTGCTGCTGGGGAGCTGCTCCATTTTCTCAAGTTGCTGATGCTGGGTTGTTGCTGCATCAGGCTGTTGTTGCCTTGGCTGCTGCTGCTGTTTTTGCTTGTATTCTTCAGTAGTTGCAGCAGCAGGAGTTTTGTGGCTGAGGGAGGGTGGTGTGTTGTGTGATGTTGTGATATGGTGAAGTGTGAGGTTGTTTTGAAATGAAGTTGCTGCTGCTGTGGCTGTTTTTCACAGCAGTGTTGATGTTGTTGGGGCTAAAATGTGGCTGATATGTTGCCAGAAAATGGGTCTGAATCTGTGCTGATGTAGCTGCTGATGTGAGGGGTTTGGGGTGTAGGTTTTGGGCTATGGTGCTAGGGTGGCTGCAGCTGATGCTAGTGGCTAGGGTTGCTGAAGTCAGTTATTGGGGGCTGTAAAGATGATGATATATGGGCTAATGTTTTGCCTCAGTTGCAGTTGCAGCCTGGATGCTGCTGCTGATGTGTTGGCTGAAGTTGTTTGAAGTGGTGTGATGTGTGAGAGTGAGATGTAATCTGAAAGAGCACAAAGGATAATGAAAATTGAGAGGGATCATGGCACACCCTAACCATCTCTCTCTCTCTCTCAAAACATGTTAGCACTCACAAGCCATCATGGCTCACCTCTCTCCTACACAAGTCAACCTAACCCTAATCACCCTTAACAAGTTAAAACCCTTAATTAACCCAATTAACCTAATCAAATGGTTCAACCCACCATGGTCATCTAAGTATGGTCCAACCCTAGGCCATCATGACCCAAACAAGAAACAAGTGTAACAAGTGTGGAAATGTTATGATGCACAATTTTTGCACAAAAAGCCAAAAATCCAATTAGCGATTTTTAATCGCGGTTAACACCAACATAGCATTTACGTAACCATAAAAGCTTAAAAATGACTTATTTCCACAAAATAACCTATTTTAGAATTTCCAAAATTTTATCCGGAATCTTCACCATTTATCGGTATTTAATTATACCGACTATTAAAATATTCATTAAAAATTAATATTAAATTATGAAAATTCCCAAAAATAATATTTTATTTTTTTGAAATGTTACATCGGCGGAGAGGCTGTGGTTCGTCGGGAACTATTGAATCCTTCGGTTCTACCATATCATTAGCTGCAGTTTGTATAGCTAGAACTTCTTCCAGTTCTGCCTCATGACCACTAATTTCTTCACAAGAAATTCTCTTTCTAAAAGGTAGCATGCTGAGAAACAAGAACACCTTTTGCTCTTCAGTGTGGTAGAAGATATTCCCTTGCGAATGCTTGGGATATCCAACTAACTTCCACAGAACTGACCTTGCCTCGAGCTTTTCCGATTTTTGCTTTTAAACATAGGCCGGACAACCCCAAATCTTAACATCCATAAGAGATGGGCTCTTCCCATACCATATCACATATGGAATGGTAGGCACCTGATTTTATTGGAACCCTATTCAATAGGTATGCAGTTTCTTAAGTGCATAACCCCCAAAAGGAAATAAGCAACTTAGTAGTACTCATCATAGAGCACACCATATCTCATAGGGTACGATTGCTCTTGTCACGACCCGAATATTTCGACTCGTGACCGGCACTTAACCACGCTATGTCTACAAGCGTAACGCGACTAAGTAAGCCGAACCCAGAAATCAAAACCATTTAAAAGTAGTGAGTGTTGAAAACATTTAATTAAAAACATTTAGAAGACCTTAATTAGTTCAATGAGGTTCTTTTAAAAGTTAAATTATCCTTATAATAATTTTGGCAGCATTTCCTTTGTAAAATTAACCCCGAAAATCGGGTAAAAACAGGATATAAGTGAAAATGAGATATAATGAACAAAGCATCCCCAACCGGGAGCAATCACGCCCAACGGCGGAAACCATCACCACAAGAGTATTATACGACGTCATAGCGAAGAATGAGCAATAAGTAACATCCCAGAATAATAACTGCAAATATAATGTCGGCTCCCACGAGCTCGACACCATAATACAAAAATATACATCATCGTCCTCACACTGTCTCTAAGTCAAGTACAAATATGGTAGATGGAGAATACTAGATATAAAAGTGTGTACAATAAAAGTAACCAGATACCACAACCCACCTAAAAAGCAAAATAGCTCTCGCACCAACTGTGGTGGTATCTGAAGCCAAAAGTTGCAAAAAGGCAGCCTGCCGCGACTACTATGAGAGGCAACCTGCAAATACTGTAGCACAACGGGGGTGAGTTGCCAACTCGTGAATAGAGATAACATATAATGGTAATCACGAGCATGCACGTACGGCGCTACGCTATCATATGCCAGCAGGTAAATCAATATGCGACAAGTAGTAAGTGAAATAATCATGCAAATGCTCTGTCAGGTAAAATAACTACAGGATGAGATACATGATAAACACTGCGGAGCATGTGATAAACAACATCTACACGAAATATCAATCGTGGAAAAATAATCGGTGACCAAGCTGCACCCAAATCCCAAATAAGCTCAGGCGCCGGCACTCTCCTCGGCCTTCAAATCCTGTAAATCTCTGAGAATCACGAGTGCCCAACATCGGCACCCAAAATATCATAAATACTCGTGTCCAGCATCGACACGCAAATCCTCATACATCGGTCTCCGTAAGTCCGGATCAGCCCACGGGCTCCGTCTGCGGTATCGGCTCTAGGCCCCGGCAGTACGGATCATCCCGCATCCATCTCTCGACTCTGGTCGGTATCCTCCGGATAACCGCCAGGTCCAACCAATCACCGGTAGGTACTCGCCCACCTCCAGGCTCAATCGGCAAAGTCCATCGATCATCTTGGCGAGGGGAACCATAACGGGTCCACCATGAACCCACAAACGGATCATCCACTCCACGAATCGGGTTTCGAGCACACGTCTCAGCACCGAGAAAACGCGTGGTGGACGCACCAAAATATCATATCACGAGGAACCGGGTTTTCAAATAGTGCATCTTTTCTTAAATAATCCCAAAGTCCTCAAAACCAGAAATCACATAAAAATCCAACACCAACGAGTGGATAAAATACGATATGCTATGTACATCAAGTCATAGTATAGGTACAAGGGAGAAACCACTTTTCTTAAGATAGTTTTAGTTTTCAAGACAGCATTCGGCTTCCAATTTCTATGAAAATCATATCGAATCATATGTGAAATGAACTACAGTATAATGACCATGGCAATTCTACAGTGAGTGTGTCATGGCAATTACTAACGGTGTGTGTGTAACATGCAGATTAGTGCTCGTGAAACATAAACCGTTAGTAATAGTGCGGTGTTCTTTCAATTCTAAGTTTTCATACATATAGCAGGGAATGCAGTATGCAACAACAGTATCCATGAACAGTCAATGTAGGTAAATGCAATATGTAGCTATAAAGTCTTATCAGCCCTGACGTAGAACGCCATGCGGGCGATATCCCCGTAGATGTTAAATCTACTCACCGAAGTCTCGCGCTAAGTATAGCCGACGACTTGTTTCCCCTTCTTCGCAGCGTCCGTCTCACTCGCCTGCGAACCTAGATTTACACAATATAACACACATAAGCTCAAATCTACCAAAACGAAATATTAAGGTCAAACTAGAACCCCGCGTTGCAACCCAAGCGCGCGTGTGCGCGATACGCTAAAACGTGTGATCACGCTCCTGAAGCTAACCTGACGCATCGCGATACGCAGCACAACCCAAAACCACACACGTGTCACGTGTGTCGCGGAGATTTAAAATACGGAAAATAGGGTAATAGGTCCCAGATTTTGATACAGAAAGAGTTTTATAAAAATAAATATACCATGAAACCCCAAATATCAGCAGACACCAACCACCAAAACCCCAACCCAATACCCTCCCATCTGGCCGCAAATTGCTGCCAGAACGATTATTTTGGCGACCTGGGTAGGGGGGTGGGCTCCCGGGTTTTGTGTGTGCACTCCATACCCCCTGTGTATATCTCAGTAATTACAATTTTATTCTGAAACACCCCGGTTAGTAGAAGTTTCAACAGAACCCAATTTCAAGTTAAAAAATCACACTTTGCACTAAAATTATACTTTAGGGTATTTTTCTGAAACTTGAAACAACCCCAAGTCTAAAACCACTCTAATATCACATTACCAAGCTAATCAAGCCAAAAAAAGTTAATTTTTATCACTACCTGACTAGATCCCTTCATAAAGCACAAAACATGCATAAAATGTGATATTTTGCTAGAAATACTTTAAGTTATTTAAAAGAGGTGCTAAGGGTGAGTCAATACCTTCAAAACACCTTAAGAAACACCAAAAATCCCTGCTTTACCCCAAGTGTGCAGATCCACCACCAAACACCTCAAAAGCTCATTTTTTCTATGGTTTTGTGAAGGAAAAGTGTTGATTTGAGTAGGGTTTTATGTAGGGATCAAAAGGAAGTGAAAAGTGAAGAAGAGAAGAAGAAGGAGCTATTGTTTTTGCTGGAAATCCTGCAGGAATTCTGAATGGGGAGAAGAGAGAGAGAAGAGAAGAAAAATGGGGTCAAAAGGTCAACTTCTCACCAAACACCATACCTCATTGTTTAATTGGAAATTTTGAATTATAAAAGGGTTTTAACTAGTTGAAATGGGGGGGATAGATTATCAACCATGCATCAAATGAAGGGGGGTTAACATGACACATTTTCTCATCTAGCCTCAAAATGCTAAGTGTGCATGTGTGCTCCTAACACAAAAATTAACACTCCACAACACAAAACCCACTAGCCAAGAAAGAAAATAAGATATCCATTTTTACGAAAAACACGCACACTAGCTAAATAACGAGAAAACATCCTACACAAATTCCAAGGCGTTACAATGTACCCCCGTTAAAGAAATTCGGTCGCCGAATTCAAAAATCTAACTATACATACCTTCAAAAAGATGGGGATACCTCTTCCTCATCTCGCTCTCGGTCTCCCAAGTGACCTCCTCGCCGCTCTGGCCACGCCAAACTACCTTGACTGACGGTATGTCCTTCGATCGCAATTTCTTCACTTGTCGATCCAAGATCATCACCGGCTGCTCTGCATAGAAAAGGTCACGCTCAAGCTCGATCGTCGGGTGCTGAATCGCATGCGAAGGATCATGAAGATATCTGCGGAGCATCGAAACGTGAAATACCGGGTGCACGTCTGGAAAACTGGGCAGAAGGGCTAAATGATACGCAACCGCACCAACTCGCTCGAGGATCTCGAAGGGGCCCACATACCTGGGACTAAGCTTCCCCTTCTTCCCAAATCTCATCACACCTTTCATTGGGGAGACCCTCAACAAAACATGATCACCAACAGAAAACTCAAGTCTGCGCCGACGACGGTCCGCATAAGATCTCTGCCTACTCTGGGCTGCTCTCATCCTATCGCGAATCAACTGGATCTTCGCGGTCGTCTCCTCCACAATCTGCGGCCCTAAGATGCTTCTCTCACTGAGCTCTGTCCAACAGGTGGGCGATTTACATCTCCTCCCATAAAGAGCCTCAAACGGTGCCATCTGAATAGTCTGCTGGTAGCTGTTGTTATAGGAGAACTCTACTAGGGGCAGATGATGATCCCAGCTACCTCCGAAGTCTAATACGCATGCTCTGAGCATGTCCTCGAGAGTCTGAATAGTCCGCTCTGACTGTCCGTCGGTCTGCGGATGAAATGCTGTGCTGAAACTCAAGCGGGTGCCCAAAGCCTCCCGAAGCCTCTGCCATAGTCGGCTGGTAAACTGGGTGCCTCTGTCGGACACAATACATGTCGGAACTCCGTGTAGTCGTACAATCTCATCAATATAAATCTGGGCATACTGAGCAAATCTGAAAGTCGTCTTCACCGGTAGGAAGTGAGCCGCTTTCGTCAAACGATCGACGATCACCCAGATGAAGTCATACCCTCGACTAGTCCTGGGTAGACCCACAATAAAGTCCATAGAAATCTATTCCCATTTCCACTCCGGAATGGGCAACGGCTGTAGCTCTCCCGCGGGCCTCTGATGCTCAGCCTTGACTTGCTGACAAGTCAGGCATCTCGACACAAAATCTGCAATGTCCCTCTTCATCCCATCCCACCAGTAAACATTTCTCAAATTGTGGTACATCTTGGTGGAACCTGGATGAACACTATACACCGATCGATGTGCCTCCTCGAGAATCTCACGCCGCAGTCATTCAGCATCTGGTATGCACATTCTGGTCCCAAATCATAGTATCCCCTGATCATCGATCACGAACTCGGAAAATCTGCCCTGTCCCATCTGCGTCCTGATCTCTGAACAACGATCATCACTGTGCTGTGCCTCATATATACGGTCATGCAACTGTGGGCATGCACGAACATGCGCAATCTGTCCTCCGATTGGCGTAAACTCAAACTGTACCCGGCTGTCGCATAAGATCTGCCAATCTGCCGACGACTGCCTCTGCACTGCGCTCAAACGACATAGACTACCTCCGGGCCTCCTACTCAAAGCATCCGCCACTACATTAGCCTTGCCCGGGTGGTACAAGATCTCGCAGTCATAGTCCTTCACTAACTCCATCCATCGGCGCTGTCTAAGGTTCAGGTCTCGCTGCTGGAATACATACTTTAAGCTCTTGTGATCAGTGAATATCTGGCACAACTCGCCGTATAGGTAATGTCGCCAGATCTTAAGTGCAAAGACCACTGCAGCCATCTCCAAATCGTGAGTGGGGTAGTTCTGTTCATGTTTCTTCAATTGCCGCGAAGCATATGCGATCACCCTGTCATGCTGCATCAGAACACACCCTAGCTCCACTAGAGAAGCATCACAATATACCACAAATCCACGTAACCCTGAGGGCAAAGATAATACTGGCGCCGTAGTCAATAGAGCCCTAACTGCTAAAAACTGTGCTCACACTCCTCTGTCCAAAAAAAAGGAACTCCCTTCCGGGTCAACCCGGTCAAAGGTGTTGCAATGCGAGAGAAATCCTGCACAAATCGCCTGTAGTAGCCGGCCAGGCCTAGAAAGCTGCGAATCTCCGTAACTGATGTGGGTCTGGGCCAACTCCGAACGGCCTCGATCTTCCTCGGGTCTACACATATAACGTCTCGTGAAATCATGTGCCCCAAGAAGTCTACGCTGTCCAGCCAGAAAGCACACTTGGAGAATTTGGAGAAAAGCTGATGATCTCTCAAGGTCTGCAGTGTAATCCGCAGGTGCTGCTCGTGCTCCTCTCTACTTCGAGAATACACCAGAATATCATCAATGAATAGAATGATGAACAGATCAAGATACGACCGGAAAATACGGTTCATCAAATCTATGAATGCTACTGGCGCATTGGTGAGTCCGAACGACATCACCAAAAACTCGTAATGGCCGTAGCGCGTGCGGAAAGCTGTCCTAGGAATGTCCTCCTGTCGAACCCGCAGCTGATGATAGCCTGATCGCAAATCGATCCTCGAAAAGTATCCTGCCCCCTGAAGCTGGTCGAATAAATCGTCGATACGCGACAAAGGATATCTGTTCCGCACTGTAACCTTGTTCAGCTGGCGATGGTCGATACACAGACGCAAACTGCCGTCCTTCTTCTTGACGAACAGGACTGGAGCACCCCAAGGAGAAATACTGGGTCGAATAAGTCTCTTGTCCAGCAAATCTTGCAACTGACCCTTCGATTCTCGAAGTTCCACCGGGGCCATCCGATAAGGTGGTATAGAAATAGGCCCCGCGCCAGGAACCAAATCAATACAAAAAGAAATGTCGCGCTCGGGCGGTAGCCCAGGAAGCTCGTCAGGGAACACATCAGGAAACTCGCTAACAACCGGAACCTGATCCAGAGGAACCTCTGTAGCTCTAGTATCACAAACATAGGCGAGAAATACCTGACATCCCTTCCTTAAAAGCTGTCCAGCGCGAAAAGAAGAAATCACACAGTTTGGGGCGGCACCACGGTCCCCCAACACAACAAAAACCGACTAGCCGGGAAAAAAAATCTAACTGTTTTCTCACGGCAGTCCACAGAAGCATAGCACGTGGCTAACCAATCCATGCCCAAAAGAACGTCGAAGTCCAACATCTCAAGAAGGATCAAATCGACAGGCAACTCTCTCTCGCCAATACAGACGGTACAGGATCGGAACACGTGCCTAGCAACAAACGACTCTCCCACAGGAGTAGTCACAACAAGCGGCTGATCAAGCAAACCGGACTCTCTATCCAAACTCGGCATGAAGTGTGTAGATACGTACGGGTGCGTGGATCCGGGATCGAACAATACGTGTGCATCAACAGAACATACTTGAAGGATACCTGAGACCACCGTATTGGACGCCTGCGCGTCCTGATGCGTTAAAACAAAAACTCGTGACTGCCCTCCACCTGTGACTGATTGTCCCCTGCCTCGGTCATCCCGTCCCCTTTGAGCAACTCCTCCACGCCCACGACCTCTCTGTGTATGAGTCTGACGCGGAGTAACAGTAGGAACAACAGGCAACACCCTCTGGGGTGGTGAAGGTGGTAAGGTGACGTGCAGTGCTGCTGTCTCCCTCCGGTGAATCTCAGGACAATCTCTGACGAGGTGAAGTAAACTGCCGCATCTATAGAAACCTCGCTGTAACGTTTTGAAAATCGTTTCGGTGAAATTTCGAAAAAACGGTAAAATAAGGGGGTTTTCTGTAAAAAATCAAAATGCAAATATCCTTATTATAAAATTAAATATACATATTCTAGCTATGTAATTGCTAGTATTTGGTGTTTATTGAGCCACTGCTGAAATTTCAAATTTTCTGAAAATTTTTCCGAAATTAATCATTTTAATATTATTTTAAGCCGGTAAGAAAATACATTAAATTAGCGATAAATACAAATTTAAATGGGCTAATTTTAATCTTTAAAATCATGTTAATTAAAATCTAGTTGTAATATAATTTTTTAGTATTTTATTTCAAGTTTTAATTGATTTATTTTATGGAAAACAAAAATATAGTTATTTTGAACTAAAACTTGCAAATATGGTATTGTGGGGGGTCTTTTTGCATAGAATTTTTTTGTAAAATCTCTCATACTCACCCTCACTCCCCTTGGCCGGCCTCACACTATAGTAGCAGCCCAAGAATTTTATTTCCCTCTTTTTGACCTTAAATCATGTGAGAAATGGGTTAAAATAAGGTTTTTATATATAGTAAAGTAGGTGGGGGTATTATGGTAATTGGGAGGGGCTTTGACTTAGATCTTTTGGCATCATCCCTTCACCTTTTTCCCCCTCTTCCTCTGCTGAAACCAGCAGCAGCATCCCCCTCTCCATTTCTTCTTCTCTTTTCTCTTCAAAATTCCATCAAAAAATCATCCAAAATGCTTCAAAAATTCCACAAAATCAAAATCTAATCCCTACCCATTTTTACTTGACCATTCTAGTATGGATCTTGGTGACGGGAAGCATGTTTGGGAGGCTAGATTTGTGTTAGATTTCAAGATGATTGTGGGGGTAAATTCTTAACCTTATGTCTAATTGTTGTTTGGATACTTTAAATCTAGCATAATTAGTTAATAGTTTGGGATTAATTGAATGTTTTGAAAAATATAGTAAGGGTTTGTGATTTCAATTAGGGATTTTATCATATCATTAGGGATGCAAGGTTTAGTTTAACATCTTAATGTATGTAAATGTAGGGTTCCTATGCACGCTAATGAAGTCTCACAAGGCATCAACCATGCCAATTTCAAATTTTACGGGTGCCGAGAAACCCTAATACGGATCGTTGACTAGAAGTTTAGGCGATATACGAATCTAGTTAACAACTTAACTGAAGATAAGAAACTACAACCTTTGTAGATCCGGTTATCCACTTCCTTATCACTACGTAGTCGTCCCCTCGCTGTCCATCTTGAATCTCGGACTCTTGCATCGGCTTCATCGGAGAAATGAGCGGAATAGGTCGTCGGCTTCGTGCCGAAGATGATCTACGTCAAGGCTACACTGGATCAAGCTCCGACTTCACCTAGTTGTGAAACTTGTGAAGAAAACACCCAAAACCACTTGGCAAGAGGTAGAGGATGAAGAAATAGGAGGTGGGTTCACTTTAGAATTGGATTTCTCTCACTTTTGCTCAAGTTGCCATTGATGGACTTAAGCTTTTCTTGAAGAAGAAGATGATGAAGAAGAAGAAAGAATATGATAAGTGTTGAATTAAAATGAAAATAAATCAATACTTATCATAAGCTAACTAAGGTTAAGTGTAGAGAATAGACCATGGTAAGTGGGAATGGTTAGGGTTAAGCATGAAGACAAATGGTCTCTTTGGTCAAAGCTTCATGAAGCTTCAACAAGCTTCATGATAAAAAGAAACCATTTTCTTTTCTTTTATCTATTTAAATAAATAAAGAATGGATAAATAAATAGATGAATAACACAAAACCCTAACCATTATCATAACCATGGTTTAATTCTTTGCACAAACCCAAGTAAGTATGTATCATCAAACACGATACAATCAAGTGCACACAAAAGCATATCATATATACAATGTGCACTTCAAGTGAGAAAATCCTTTTAAAATGAACCAATACTAGTTAATGCAAATTAATATATCAAATATACAATTATACATTAAATCATTAAATCAACACTTGATTCAATGATCCGGTCATGTCGTACATAACAGACTAGTATACAATGTATCGATTTGTCGAATCAATGATTCGATAACTAGGTTATATCGCATACAACCAATCGAAACATTCATCGCGAGAATGAAATACGGTATTACATACACGCATTATTCTCGGTCCCGCACATATCTCATATGCGCTCCTATTTCGTTTCGCTTGAGCCAGGAAACCTCTGTGTAGGACTCTAAAGACTCGTCAATACGCCGGTAGCAGATGATGATCATATCAAGCACCCACAAGCCGCAAGCGTTCTGCTAAACGTAACGGCCATCCGGGTACTGAGCGATCAGAAGATCGACGAGGTAGCCCGCTCACACTCCTGTGAATCCAACCAGTAACACTTACCGTACAGTCCGGTCTGTTCGTCTGATATGTCGCATATCAAGTCTAGGGGTGGTAAACGTCAGACCCCAATAACCGATAAGTCGTGCCGATGTGAGGCTCATAACGGGTCGAGAAACTACTGGTAACACTTACCAGCAAATCTCTGATCAGCCCTGGCCAGGGACTTCCCTGTTACGGCCAATCGAGCACAGCGCAACATCAACCCCCAATACCGGGAGAGACGAAACCCCTCCTATCGCTCATTGCCTCCATGTGACTCGGGACTATACCCAAATACCACCGTTTTGCACGCCCTCATGGACGTGGTAAGGTGGAGATCAAAGCACAGTGGGAATCACACAAGACTCTATGACGATCTCGGGTCTACAGACTAACCTGCACAAGTGTCACCTGAGAACTGCCATCTGACGTGAGGTATAATACCATCTGGGAGTTCTCGGCGAGTCCGTCCAGTGTACCCAGTCTCCACTGAGCACCCGTATACCATCTCTGATGTCAAACACCAATGGATATGGGATCATCCATCGCCCATCTCATGGGTCGAGAAGCGTATACGCTAGTCTACACTGGTATATCGATGCCCCGTCTCGATACACCCACGACTAGGGACCTTGAAGGATGTATCTATAGACTACCATGTCCCACTAGTATGATCTGCATCACAGTCCAGGTAGTCAAGTACACATCCTAAGGGCTTTACCAACATGTAACTATAAGACAGTTTAAAGAGACTAGTGTACATGTTAAGATAAAGAGCAACCAGATAGCATACTATCATATCGAGCAAGAAAGTCATCTCTATATATGTCCAAGCATCCAATATAATATACATCATCTGTACAATACTGGCCTCTAGGGCATACATACAACTAACAATCTCCCACTTGCACTAGGGCCAGCTGCTGTAGTATCGCATACCGAGCATCCCGAAGAATCTCTCAAACTGTATCTGGGGAATGGCCTTCGTGAGTGGATCCGCCGTGTTGTTTTTCGTGTCAACCCTCCTGACCTCGATCTCCCGGCGATCAACTATCTCCCGGATCAGGTGATACCGCCTCAGAATATGCCTGGATCGCTGATGGGACCTGGGTTCCTTGGCCAAAGCCACCGCTCCATTGTTATCGCAATACAAAGGTATTGGATGCTCAATGGATGGAACCACTCCAAGTTCAATAATGAACTTCTTGATCCAGACAGCCTCTTTAGCAGCATCGTTGGCAGCGATGTATTCAGCCTCCATCGTCGAGTCTGCCACGGTTTTCTGCTTGGAACTCTTCCAGCTAACCGCCCCTCCGTAAAGGGTAAAGACAAAGCCCGACTGCGACTTAGAGTTGTCCTTATCACTCTGGAAGCTCGAATCGGTAAAGGACTCCACTTGGAGTTCTCCGTTACCATACACCAAGAGCATCTCTTTAGTCCTTTGTAAGTGCTTGAGAATGCTCTTCACAGCTGTCCAGTGATTCTCTCCAGGATCAGCTTGATACCTGCTCACTACACTTAGTGAGTATGCTATATCGGGTCTGGTACATAGCATCGCATACATGATAGAGCCTACAGCCGAAGCATAGGGTATCCCTTGCATGCGAGCTCTCTCCAAAGATCGTGGGCAAGTTCCCACGCTTGGATTCTTCCATACTAAACCTCTTTAGTATGGTGTCAATGTACCTGGATTGGGACAGTCCTAAAATCCGTTTGGATCTATCTCTATAGATCCTGATCCCCAATATGCAAGAGGCATCACCGAGATCTTTCATTGAGAATCTTTGTGATAAGAAGAGCTTGACCGATTGCAGCATAGGAATATCATTTCCTATCAAGAGTATGTCGTCCACGTACAATACGAGGAAGACAACCTTACTCTCTGCCACCTTCTTGTAAATACAAGGTTCATCTGGGTTTTTGACGAAATCAAACTCTTTGATAACGACGTCAAAGCAGATGTTCCAACTCCGCGATGCTTGCTTTAATCCATAAATGGATTTAAGCAGCTTGCACACCTTCCCGCGGCTCCCACTGTCTACGAAGCCCTCTGGCTGAGTCATGTACACGCACTCTTCTAAATCACCATTTAGAAAAGCGGTCTTAACATCCATTTGCCAGATTTCGTAGTCATGATATGCAGCGATGGCAAGCATGATCCGGATGGATTTAAGCATAGCCACTGGAGAAAAGGTTTCTTCATAGTCCACACCTGGTCTTTGACGAAAACCCTTTGCAACAAGTCTAGCTTTGAAAGTCTCCACTTTCCCATCTACACCAAGTTTCTTCTTGAAGATCCACTTGATCCCGATGGGTTTTACCCCTTCAGGAGCAACATCCAAAGTCCATACTTTGTTGGTGTACATGGATTCCATCTCGGACCGCATAGTATCCAGCCATTTCACTGAGTCCCTACTCGTGATGGCCTGCTCGAAGCTAGTTGGGTCATCATCATCCATGATACAATCCTCGCTCCCTCCATCCATGAGAAAACCGTAGTATCTCTCAGGTTGGCGAGGAACCCTACTAGATCGGCGGAGTGGCTGGGGTTCGTCGGGTACTACTGAATCCTCTGGTTCTACCAAGTCTTCTGTTATAGTTTGTGCCGCTGGAACCTCTTCCAGTTCTACCTCAATACCACTTGTCTGTTTCATAAGAAAACTTTTTTCTAAGAAAGTGGCATGTCGAGAAACAAACACCTTTTGTTCCTCGGGATGGTAGAAGATATACCCTTGTGAATTTTTGGGATATCCTACAAACTTACATAAGACTGATCTTGCCTCGAGTTTGTCCGGATTTTGTCTTTTGACATAGGCTGGACAACCCCATATCTTAATGTAATTAAGATGTGGTCTCTTCCCTTTCCATATCTCATATGGAGTGGTAAGCACTGATTTGGTAGGAACTCTATTCAATAGGTCCATGGCTGTCTCAAGCGCATATCCCCAGAAGGAAATAGGTAACTCAGCTGTGCTCATCATAGAGCGCACCATATCTAATAGGGTGCGGTTCCTTCGTTCTGATACACCGTTGTGCTGTGGTGTATAGGGAGAAGTCAACTGAGAGAGAATCCCATTCTCTTTTAGGAAGTCCAGGAATTCATTGCTCAAGTATTCACCTCCTCGATCAGATCGAAGGATTTTAATACTTTTTCCGGTTTGGTTTTCGACTTCTTGTTTATATTCTCTAAATTTCTCAAAAGCTTCTGATTTGTGTTTCATCAGGAACACATATCCGAATCTAGAGAGATCGTCAGTGAATGTAATGAAGTACGAAGAACCATCCCTGGCATGTGTAGACATGGGACCGCATACATCACTATGTATCAGTCCCAACAGTTCGGTAACTCTTTCTCCGTGTCCCGTAAACGGAGTTTTGGTCATGTTGCCTTTGAGACATGACTGGCAAGTGTCATAAGATGAAAATTCAAACGGATTTAAATATCCATCTGTATGCAACTTAGCTAGTCGTGTCGCATTGATGTGACCCAGTCTACAATGCCACAAGAAGGATTCGTTCAGTTCAGAACTCTTCCTCTTGTGTGTGTTAGTTATGCTCAGAACTGTTGATTGATTTAGAACATAAATGCCATTGCACAACGTGCCTGATCCAACCAACTTTTGGTTACGGAAAATGTTCATAACATTATCCTGTAATACAAAATTATATCCTTCTTTACTCAATAAAGAAACCGATATAATGTTGCATATCAGGTTCGGCATGTAATAGCATTCGTTCAGAACCAATGTATTACCAGTTGGTAACACAAGGTGATATTCCCCGACAGTCTTAGCTGCAACAATTGCACCATTTCCAACTCTAATGTCTTTATCACCTTCTCCAAGTTCTCTACCTTTTCTAAGCCCATGTAACTGATTACATATATGGGATCCTGACCCGGTATCTAATACCCAGGACGTAGGGCAAATGGAGAAACAATTCTCTGTAACGAACACACCCGAAGAAAATGCATCATCATGTACTTTCTTCAATCGGGTGGCATGGGAATCCTGGTATTCCCCTATATCCTGTTCATTCCTATAACTCTTATAGGTAAGAACAGAACCAACGTTCCCCAGCACAGTATTACATGCGGGTTCGGTCAATACATCCATATTATTATCTTTATTAGGGCATGAAATGGTCGCTACCTGGAGAGAGAGAGAAGAAAACACTTTAGCGTAAGCTCGTGCAAGATCAGATTGGTTATTATCTTATCTAATCAGGATGGCTCCCACTGGTTTTTATCAAATCTTCCTTCAAACCCTAAAAGGAAAGACTAGCCGGGATTAATTACACACTACAATTTTGCCAATCTTTCAGCCAGGCCAGTGTCGGTACTTTGAGGGAGGTCCCCCGTTCTTACGCACGAACCTAATTAATGTAAACCTCGTTTTCCCAGAGGCGTAACCCCGTTGACACCTTTCTAGACACCTACTTGATCAGCTAATTGCAATGTGTAAAACTCTCCCAGGAGTAACTCTTACTCGCAGTGGGTATCGGGATCCAACTATCTCATAGAAGTTATGCAATCTCATTGCAAATTTCAACACTTGAAATTCCCGATAATATTTTGCCCCTAGCGTGCTATGACCTTGACGCATGCCAAACAACCCATAGTCCGCTAGTCAAGTTCAACTCGTACAATTCGTGATCGAATTAAACCCACCCATACGACCCTTGACGCATGCCAAACAACGCCGTACGAATACCTTAATCCAATCGCATCTCATGCTACAGATAAGTAATAATCAGCTACCGTACACTACGCCTTGACGCATGCCAAACAACCGTAGCACGAATACTGAATATTACATATCTGAATTGACGGAGGGCTACGCAGGTTTTTCTGAAAACCATGAGCGTAATGAACTTGATATCGTTGTAGAATCAAGTTTTGAAATGGAGTGATTTTGAGGCTTTTCTAGTTTTGCTAAAGGGGTCACTCCCGGTGAAGGGATCGTCGGCCCTTTCCTCGTCGAATGAGGTGCGGGATATATCATATATATCACTGTGCAAAGCAGAAACTATAGAAGCAATCAAAAACAAACCGAGTGTGTAGCATCTACCAGTTATTGCTAAAGGAGTCACTCCCGGTGAAGGGATCTCGGTCCTTTCCTCATCGAATAAGGTGCAGGGCATATCATATATACCGCTATGCAAAGCAAGAACTGTAGCTACCTGTTTTATTTAAAATTTGATTCTACAACATCATTTGGTTTCTTTTCTTTCATTAATCACATTAATGAAGTCCCATCATTTAAATACCTAAACATCACAGATAAATACGACGTACACTTATGCCATCCGCATTCGCCTCGATGTCCCCTCGTGCACCGTTAGGTTAGGTAACTAACGACAGAGCAGGGCAGGGCTAGTGCGGGTGCAAAACATAAGTAACGTCTATATAATATATCATATATACTATATACTGTATCTATCACAGAACATCACATGATCACATCACAGATATCGCAGCAGAAAATATCATATGAAATATTGGATATACTAGGACGTCCGTGTTTTCAATACGAGCCAGTATAAAACACGGATTCCACGGTCGTGATGAATGGCCAATCCCACACCCCTAGACCCCTACGAGAGCGGCTAGCAACCCTACCAATTCTAGGGTTAGGAGATCCGGACTCGACTCCTCGAGATGGTCTCCCACTGGACCCTAGAACCCGGTTACTTGTGCTCCCCTCCTTTGGTCTATCCTAGTGCAGAAAAGTAAATAATATACAAAGGGTGACAGCTTCCGCAACCTGGAAGTGCCCCAATAAAAGAATATTACATACAAGTTTTTACATGAATGAAAATGAAAAACGCTCATCTGACATAAAAACCCCCGGCTATTCAAACACGACGATCCAATATAACATATCCAGCAACACATAACATCACATGTCATCAACGTAAGTAAACATGCGTATCCCAATTGTCGTTGACATATAGCAACGAAACCGGCGATATCACATATTACACTTACGGTCACAGAAAAGAAAGTGTAAAACTACAACAGTTGGAATCCGCAACCTCTTTAGACATCACATGCCTAATCAAATGAAATACTTAGACATCACATGCCTAACAGTTATAAACCCCGCATTTTAGTCTCATTATCGAAAACACTTTTCAATATCAAATGAAACTAAACCGCTAGATTTATAACATTCATTCAGTTATCTCATAACTGATTGTGAATTCCAATTATTGTATCCCATTCCGGATAAATAGAATATATTAAACTTTCCGATCGAACATTCGAACACCCAAGTTTTCCCGAAACCGTTCAACACATGAAATTTGTTCAAAGACGTTCACTTCATGCCTCAGTACCAACGGTCCATCCGTAGAAGGGTCAAGCCAACGCCTCACATGTGGCACGCCGTACTGCCCCAAACCCGAAGGTTCAAAGGGCAGTTCAAGACGGTCACATAATCGAGTTAAGGTTTGTTGTCTTCTAGAGAGACCATCACGTTACTTGCACTACTCAAAACGTCCTTAAACCATAGAAAAATCCAACACTTGGAAATTTTTTCGGCAGGGGAAAATTTGGGTATTTATATCCGGTCGAAATTTTTAACATATTCTACAGATATCCGGAAAAACACATAGACGAAGTTTAACAATCCGATCGAATCTGCGATTCCCAATGCAACCCCAAAATACTCAACTCTTGAGTCAATTTAAAAATTCCCAGAAAACTCAGCATAATTAACTAGGAGTTACTGTGCAAACGAGGAGGGCTGACGTCATCATAAGGCCGAGGAACCGCCGCATAAGCCATGCTTATGCCGCGGTTCCGCCGCACAATTTACTGTTCATGTGAAAAAATTTGCACCGTAATTCTTAGAATTCCCTGCTGAATTTTTTAAGCATTTTTAATATGGAAAAATCCCAGATTTTAGAAAAAGTCCAAAGAGCATATAAAAGTTAGGGTTTCGGGTTCGATCGGGTTTCAAACATCGTCTAAGCATCGCCTAAGGCTCTAGCTAGGCTCTGATACCACTGTAGGGTTCCTAGGCATGCTAATGAAGTCTCACAAGGCATCAACCATGCCAATTTCAAATTTTACGGGTGCCGAGAAACCCTAATACGGATCGTTGACTAGAAGTTTAGGCGATATACGAATCTAGTTAACAACTTAACTAAAGATAAGAAACTACAACCTTTGTAGATCCGGTTATCCACTTCCTTAGCTCCACGTAGTCATCCCCTCGCTGTCCATCTTGAATCTCGGACTCTTGCATCGGCTTCATCGGAGAAATGAGCGGAATAGGTCGTCGGCTTCGTGCCGAAGATGATCTACGTCGAGGCTACACTGGATCAAGCTCCGACTTCACCTAGTTGTGAAACTTGTGAAGAAAACACCCAAAACTACTTGACAAGAGGTAGAGGATGAAGAAATAGGAGGTGGGTTCACTTTAGAATTGGATTTCTCTCACTTTTGCTCAAGTTGCCATTGATGGACTTAAGCTTTTCTTGAAGAAGAAGATGATGAAGAAGAAGAAAGAATATGATAAGTGTTGAATTAAAATGAAAATAAATCAATACTTATCATAAGCTAACTAAGGTTAAGTGTAGAGAATAGACCATGGTAAGTGGGAATGGTTAGGGTTAAGCATGAAGACAAATGGTCTCTTTGGTCAAAGCTTCATGAAGCTTCAACAAGCTTCATGATAAAAAGAAACCATTTTCTTTTCTTTTATCTATTTAAATAAATAAAGAATGGATAAATAAATAGATGAATAACACAAAACCCTAACCATTATCATAACCATGGTTTAATTCTTTGCACAAACCCAAGTAAGTATGTATCATCAAACACGATACAATCAAGTGCACACAAAAGCATATCATATATACAATGTGCACTTCAAATGAGAAAATCCTTTTAAAATGAACCAATACTAGTTAATGCAAATTAATATATCAAATATACAATTATACATTAAATCATTAAATCAACACTTGATTCAATGATCCGGTCATGTCGCACATAACCGACTAGTATACAATGTATCGATTTGTCGAATCAATGATTCGATAACTAGGTTATATCGCATACAACCAATCGAAACATTCATCGCGAGAATGAAATACGGTATCACATACACGCATTATTCTCGGTCCCGCACATATCTCATATGCGCTCCTATTTCGTTTTGCTTGAGCCAGGAAACCTCTGTGTAGGACTCTAAAGACTCGTCAATACGCCGGTAGCAGATGATGATCATATCAAGCACCCACAAGCCGCAAGCGGTCTGCTAAACATAACGGCCATCCGGGTACTGAGCGATCAGAAGATCGATGAGCTAGCCTGCTCACACTCCTGTGAATCCAACCAGTAACACTTACCGTACAGTCCGGTCTGTTCGTCTGATATGTCGCATATCAAGTCTAGGGGTGGTAAACGTCAGACCCCAATAACCGATAAGTCGTGCCGATGTGAGGCTCATAACGGGTCGAGAAACCATTGGTAACACTTACCAGCAAATCTCTGATCAGCCCTGGCCAGGGACTTCCCTGTTACGGCCAATCGAGCACAGCGCAACATCAACCCCCAATACCGGGAGAGACGAAACCCCTCCTATCGCTCATTGCCTCCATGTGACTCGGGACTGTACCCAAAGACCACCGTTTTGCACGCCCTCATGGACGTGGTAAGGTGGAGATCAAAGCACAGTGGGAATCACACAAGACTCTATGACGATCTAGGGTCTACAGACTAACCTGCACAAGTGTCACCTGAGAACTGCCATCTGACGTGAGGTATAATACCATCTGGGAGTTCTCGGCGAGTCCGTCCAGTGTACTCAGTCTCCACTGAGCACCCGTATACCATCTCTGATGTCAAACACCAATGGATATGGGATCATCCATCGCCCATCTCATGGGTCGAGAAGCGTATACGCTAGTCTACACTGGTATATCGATGCCCCGTCTCGATACACCCACGACTAGGGAGCTTGAAGGATGTATCTATAGACTACCATGTCCCACTAGTATGATCTGCATCACAGTCCAGATAGTCAAGTACACATCCTAAGGGCTTTACCAACATGTAACTATAAGACAGTTTAAAGAGACTAGTGTACATGTTAAGATAAAGAGCAACCAGATAGCATACTATCATATCGAGCAAGAAAGTCATCTCTATATATGTCTAAGCATCCAATATAATATACATCATCTGTACAATACTGGCCTCTAGGGCATACATACAACTAACCGTAAAACCTAGTTTGGTTGATTAAATTGCACTTGTTATATGTAATTTGTCCAAATTGCTTAAATTGCAAACTAGGTTTTTGTAAACCTTGAATTTGATTAAGAGAAAAATGTAATTAGGTTTTTCTTGACTTCATTAACATTATTAAGTGTGGTTTAATGTCTTTAGTTCATGAAAATCCTAGCTAAATTGTTGTTTGTGCATTTTTGCTATAAAATTGTTAAAATTTGGGTATATTGTAAACTAGAATTTTGGGGCTAAAGAAATTTAATGAGATTAAATAATGGAAATGGTTTTTATGACTTATTTAAGTTGTTTAATAAGTATTATGGCTATTAAATTTGTTCAAACGTCGAGTTTTGTACCAAAACGGGTAATTTGTGCTTGCTAGATTTTCAGAAAAATGGCTTTTAAAGTGAATTTTGGGTTTTTGTGAAAGCAACCATATGTTTTGACCTATGTGGGTTTCGTGTGTCGTTTTGATCATGAGTCGGATTTTAATGCGATACGGTGCGTTATGATATGTAGGTACCCATGTGGACTTCGAGACGACAAGCAAGCGCGTGGCGACGTCGGCACCGGCGAGCGAGGACCAGGTGAGTAGATTTATATCTACGGGGAGAAGTCGGGTGGATGGCGTATAGCACCCCCGCAGTTCGTGGTGATATATACGAATACGTATACACACATATATATTGATTATATTTTGGTTGAGTATATTGATGATAATATGGATATTTGGTGTTCTTGGATGATTTAGTGTCGCGAAACCCTAGAGTAGTGGTCGCAACACACATGCACACAACCACCCATACTTGCATACTTTCTTCTTTCATTTGTGCTTATTCGGGAATATATAGTTTTGTGTTCACATGGGTATGGGACTATGTGTTCACATACGGATTTGAGGATGATACTTGGGTTTAAGATGAGTTGATGAGATTTGTGTTGAGGTTGTGATATCGGTGATATGGAAGGATTCGTATTTGAGATACGTCTTGATGTTATAGCGGGTCTTTGAACGACGATACGGGTGAATAGTGCTATAAATAAAATGGTCGACATGTGATCGTGATATGAGATATGATATGCTAGGATATTGATACTAGGCCGTATTGGGCGATGTATACCCCTTGATGATGATATGTGCTGATGATATCGGTTTGTACGAGACTGTCGATCAGTAGTCAGATCATGACTATATTGATGATATTATTATTGTACTAGACATAGGTCAGTACTCTGGACTATGATCTTAGATAAAGAGGATACCAGATGAATAGTGTGATGAATATGATATTAACCCGTACCCAGATTTAGGGATGCCGTACGACGGATTTATGTACGAGCTATATTTTGATGATTGATCCGCACTCTTGACTTGGGATGTCTGATTATAGATATGGTATCGGATATGATATTATTGAGGCGGGATCACCGACTAATATATATACAGGTATGTATATGTATCGATTCAAATGTTAGGCGGTTTCCTTACCTGTAGTCCAGCTTGTTAGCTTAGCCCTTTAGTTTAGTTTAGTTGTTAGATTAGATTCGATTCTTACCTATTTCAAAAACTAATGAATCGTGGGTATTTTAAAAGACAGCCCAAGGGATCCTACGGATATTTCAAAAGACGTATCTTTTCATAAAAACACCGTAGCCCCTATTTTCAAAACCCCACGATTCGTGTTATTTCAAATGGCACCATTGTTCAATATTTAGCTCCCGCTCATTTTGGTTGCTCGCTCCGCATCGCATACTTACATTGTTATTTCATATTGCATTGTTGACATTATGCTGTTAGGACACCAGCACCATTACCGATGATGCGTATGTACCATGTACACTTACTTGCCGGCTCACACACATCTTCATCGGTAATTGCCATGTCACGTACACCTTAGAAAATATTATTGCTTAACTTAGCTTGATAGCTAGTAGTTTGACATAATATTAGTGTACTTACCTTATATGCCAGCTTAGATATTGTAGTTATTACTTGTCACTTCATGCATACTGTTATTCATTGTTATGCCGTATTCATGGATTCTTATGCCTATATTCATGGGTTTATATGCTATTGATGATTTGGATTCGGATTTCTATGAGATTTTCTGGATTTGGGGGAAAACCGCAAAACTTGTATAAGCTTCTTCCCTCTCTTTTAAATAAAAAGTGCGGTTTTCCCATGATGTATGAGTCGTCTACCATGAGTTTGCTGATGGATTTCGAGACCCGATTCGAGGAGTGGAGGAACCGTTTCGGGTACATGGTGGGCCCGGAGCGGTACCCCGGGGCAAGCGGATCGTGTTGTTGATGTTGGGCCTGGCAGGGGAGCACTACCGACCGGTGATATTACCCGACGCGTCGGATATCCGGAGGATACCGTCGTGGTCTTGAGATGGATGGTAGGGGCCGGTCTGGACTGACGGCGCCCTAGATATTGTGATTGAGACATTAAGATTTCGAGATATTGAGGTACAGAGACTGTGATACAGAGATATCGAAATATTGGGATTACGTTTTGTGCCGATGCTAGGCACTGTTTTATGCTAATTTCATTATGATACCTCATTTTAAAAATATAAAGGAAATCTCACTAAATTATGAAAACAGTTTCTTTATTTACATGTATTCTATTTTCAAGCATTCATACCTCATTCATATGATATATTGCTACCTGAGACACTGACACGGGCACATGAGATTACACTCGGGTTAGATATTTACCCTATCCTTTGTTATAGGCTGCATGTTATATATATAATTGAGGATATATTATGATCATTGACCTAGGTTGCGTTATTTATGCGATTTCTTTCCGTAGATGTTTTTCTATTCACGAGTTGGCAACTCACCCCCGTTGTGCCCCAGTTTCTTACAGGTTTTGCCGTACAGGTTTCATTACGGCTTTGCTGGCACTGCTTCCCATTTCGGGACGTGACACTTGTAAGTCCGCGGCGGCGCCCCGGCCGTCGATCCGACGCCGGAAACGCGGAAACGAAAACTTTCAAAAACTATTGAACCGGCACCACCGCGCACTTTTCACCCGGATCGGGCCATTAACCTAGCAACTAGCAAAATAGAAAAGAGTAGAGAAGCTATACTAAGCGATCCGTGTCCTTCGGTCTTCGTCTCCACTCCGATCTCCCGCGGATACTTCGTCCGTCACCTCTTCGTCGAAACGGGCACCACGTAGCCGGAATATTTTACGGGCTCCCACCTCTGGACCGAGGCAACTCGGGCATGAAGTTGGCTAGCCGACGCGTCCAAGAAGTGCTGTAGAATAGTGTAGTAGTCTATGTTTTTTTGGGGTTTAGTTGCCATGGTGGAGTTATGAGGTTGAACTAAAGTTCCAAGTGGAGCTAGAATTTGTGTAGCATGGAAAAATTGAGATGAACAAATTTTCCCTCTTCCAAATGAAATGATCCTCTCTTCCCTAATCAAGTGGCCGGCCCTCCTTTTATGGGTGGGAAAAAGATGATTGATTTTTCAAAGGAGAAAAAGAAAAAATCAATAAGAATAATGGTCACAACAATATCTCATCTCATCAAATCACTAAACCATCACAATGAAAGCAAGTGAGTTGATAAAAAAGGAATCTCATCATGAAAGAACACTCATGATGCCTCACAAATGCAAGAAAGCCCTCCACAAAATGTTATTTGCAAATGTGCAAATAACACCCTCCAACGGAAAGTCCGGCCATGAAGGTATAAAAGAAAACCGGCCGGAACGGAATGCAAACTGGCAATTTCAGAAAACTGATCCCTTAATAAATTACAGGAAAACCCCGCTACTGCAAATACATGCCCGCATTTGTATTCCCACTGAACACAAATGCAAAGAGACAAAACTACACTATCTAATACTAGGATCCGGCATAAGCCAAAGCCGGCTAGTAAAATCCGTCCGATCACGATCCGTGCAATACCGCACGTATCTGATCGAACCCTGCCATATCTCCATACGGCCTATACAGCGTTTCACCCGAAACTTGAGTATCTGTGTGGTGGACTCTAAAGACTCGTCAATACTATGGCTGTGGATTTAACCAATAGCACGTCAAAGGTATAAGCCAATACCTGACGGGCTACCAGGTATTGACCAAAAGGGACGTCGATGTGCGAACTCATCTTGACACTCTACTGAGCCTGTCAGTGACAATATCTGTACAGTCCGGTCCGTTCGTCTGTGAGTATCGCATGGCGGGCCTAGGGGGTTGGTAAATGTCAGACCCCCAATAGCGGTACAAGTCGTGTCGTAGTGTAGCCCAGAACACCCTGAGATACTACTGGAATACCTACCAGCAAATCTCCTGCCTTGGCCAAGGACTTTTCATGTACTGGCTCTCCTAGACACAGCGCGACCTCACCCCCAATACCGGGAGAGACGAACCCCTGCAGATCCGCTCACTGCCTCCATGTGGCTCGGGACTGTACCCAACTAAAACCTGTTTGCACGACTCCTTTGAGCCATGGTAGGGTAGTAATCAAAGCACAGTGGGAACTCACACGAGACAAATGACGATCTCAGGTCGATGAACTAACCTGTACACATGTCACTAGGGAACTGCTATCTGACGTCTGGTATAATCCCAACTAGCAGGTTCCAAGCGAGTCCTGTCCGGTGTACTCATAACCCAATGAGCACCTGTATACATCTTAGGTGAACCAACTGACACCAGTGGCTTGTGAGACCGGCCACCGTCCCTCGTCGGTGTCTCGACTGTATACACTAGCTTACTCTGGAGAATCAATGCCCTGTCTCGAAACTCCCTCGACTAGGGACCTTTTAAGGATGTGCTTATAGACTCCAGCTCTCACGTATATGATCGCCCTCATACTGCTGGTAGTCAAGCAAGAATCCTAGGAGCTTTATCAACGTGTAATAGCGACTCGTAAGGTCACCTAAAGCAGTACACGATGATAAAGATAAACCAGATAGCATACTATCATCTCGAGTAAGACTGTCCTACTGGGATAGGTGCTCCCCTCAATCATTGCAATCACGTGCCTGTGATCCAATAATTGACTCTGAGGGCACTATCTCCAACAATCTCCCACTTGCACTCAAGGCTAATTATTGCGATGTCGCATACTCGCAGCCCGTGTGATACCGAACACCCAACTCCCCTACTAGTCAGTCTCACAAAGCTCGTTTGCGAAACTATTGCGTTCGAGAAATAGCCTCAGTGAGTGGATCCGCTATGGTGTTTCTTTCTATGTCTCTCTATATCTCAAGTTCGCGGAGTAAGCCATCTCCCGAAATGAGCAATACCTGTCTTAGAATGTCTGGATGTCTGATGGGACCTAGCTCATAAATGAACTCCAAATCCAAACTTCTTAGACTGTATCGTCAACTGAACATAATCAGTATCCTGCGCCATGCCTTCCCTCAGTATCTGCTTGGACCAGCTGTCCAAACTACTGCCCCTCAATCAGAGGGAAAACTATAACTCTGACAGCCGCTCTGTCATCCATGTCACCTTGGAAGCCTGGAATGATAACTGTCTCCTAAAGGAGGCTGTCGTTATCAATTCCCTAGAGCATCAACTTATGTTCTAAAACTGCTCCCGTTTGTTTCTCCAGGATTGGATGAATATCAACTTATTGCACCTACTGCAAGAACAACATCTGGTGTGGTACTTGACATCTCATGATTGACTCAATTGCCTAAGCAAGTGATCTGCCAATCATGCGTATCCCTCTCCCCTTTAGTCTGTAAGACACCTTTAGAGAGGGTGACTCCATCACCTGCAGGTATACTACCGTGCCAGGAGTCGTCCATTCTAAATACTCATAGAATGCTGTCTAAGTACCCAGATTAGGAAACCACCCAAATCTAGATCTAAAACCATAGATCCAGTAACCAGAATGTCTGATATAATATCCAAATCCTGTGTGGAGAAACCACTGTGTGACGACCAAGGTATAACCGATCGTAGTATAGGAATATCACTTCCTACTCTGTGTATGTCATCAAATACCAGGACATCACACCCTACTACCTTCTCAACAGATCCATCCCCTATTCTGATGAAGTCAAACCTATGACTTTCATATCAGAAATAGATGATCTATCTCCGCATATCTGCTTTAGTCTATAAATAGACATAAGCCCGATGTCCACCAATGCTTCCGCTGCTCCCACTGACTACGACAACCCTCTGGCAGAGTCATATACACGTACGCTTCTAAAGCCAGTTTAGAACGATGCTATACTCATCCTCCTGCCGGGTCTCACAGTCTGGAACAACAGCAATGGCAAGTCTGGGTAAACAAGAACCTCCCTGCAAACGTCCTTGAGCATACCGAAGTACCTCTCGAGTGCCTGAGGTTACCCACTTTATCTGCGGAGTGGTTAATGGAATGTCATACCAGATTGAATCTTTAAGTTCTTATCAAATCTTCAGTAATCGTTTGCGGTTCTGGAATCACTTCCAGTTCTACCATACTCCCACTACTGTTTTCTGAAAAAATTCATTTTTAATTAAAACTGTGGCGAGTTAAGAACAATATCTCTATTGATCTTCCAGATGGTAGAAAGTCAACCCTCGTCATAGCCCGGGTCAACCCGCAAACAGCCATTGCTGAAACGTGCCTTGAGTTATCCGGAGTCTGGTTTTAAGCATAAGCCGGACAATTCCCCGTATCTTAACAATGTCAAGATATGAACTGTTCTATATCCAATATAGAAACAGATGCACTGATTTAATTGAACCAGATTCAAATCATGCAGCTATCTCCAGTGCATGTCAAGTAAATGCAAGGAGGCCGATCAGCGTTACCTAACTTAGGAGTACTTCCAATTATGAGTAACCTGAAAGAGAAGCAAGTTCTCTTAATCATTACTATCAACTGAATACCATATACAAGTATCTACATCTTCGATCACCTTGAAGAATCCCGATACTTGCAATACCTGGTTCTCTACTTTACTCTTATACCTATAACTCCTCAAAACTTAGACCTTGCATTTCTACGAAACACATGTCTAAGAACTAGAGAAGTCATAAGTAAACAGAATATAGTACGAGGACCTACCCCTTTTTGTCCTAATGGACACTGGACAACATACAATACTCTGTATAAGTCCTCTGAGTCTAATGACTCATTCACTGTGTGTCGTAGGTTGAAAACTGTACTTATGGTTAAGAAGAATTACACCGTTGTTCAATGCTCCTTACCTAACCATCCATTGATATAAGTAAATGTCATGGACATAATTTCAAAAAGGTATATCTCACTCTATGAAAATAGACGTACAGATATATCAATTTGAAATTGGTGCATAACAACGGATATTCAAAACCAAATATTTGCCGACCGGCAAACAACCCAGGTGACTTCCTCAAATATCACCAATTACAACGAATTCCGATATAATGAGGATGATCACCTAATTCCCAATAACTTACTCCCACTCATCATCTGTAAAACCATACAGATGTGAGAATCATACCTGGTAAATACATACCCTGGAGTAAGTGTCTAATTAGGAAATCAGTTTTTATTTAACAGTACACAGTGAAACCGAAACATTAAAATATTTCGATGGGGTATCCTGGTATTCCTAGTAATGCCTCTTCCATTATCCAGATTCACAACTGTAACCGTATAATTCTTTGCCACTTCTCCAAATCCCTTTTTATGTCTTTAGTCATTACCTTCTGTACACCCCTTTAGGCCAAATGATTTTCTTCCTTCCCTACCGTTCGGCACCAGCCTATGGTTTGGAAGAAGACTATCCAATAAGCATAATGGGTGTACTGTCCTAGTCCTAGGAGCACTCGCAATGCGAGAGAAGGTGAAGATAAAAGACAACCGAACGAACTTAATTCCTATTTCTCCTGAACCAGGATCCATCCCCGAACTGGAACAAGTTCCTTTCAAGTTCGTATATAACCATACGATGGATTATCCAATAAACTTGGGATCTTCGTACTGATACAGAGTGTCCTGGAGAAATACAAAGGTGATTTAGGATTGGCGAAGAAATACTTGGTTCGGTCGTGAACAGCAGTCGCAATTTACTTTGCCCTCTTACTAATCCCTTACTTTGTCTTTACTTAATACCTTCTGTACACCATTTAGGCTAATTGGTTTTCTTCATTCCCCACCGTTCGGCACCAGCCTAAGGTTTGGAAGAAGACTATCCAATTTGCGTAATAGGTGTACTATCTCCTAAATCAAGGAGTACTCACAACTTGAGAGAAGGTAAAAGGAAAAGACAACTGAATAGTCCTATCCGTTTTCTCCAGAACCTGAAGCCATCCTCGAATAAATTCGAGTTCGTATATAACCATACGATGGTTTTGTCCAATGGAAGTGGACGTTCGTAGTAATACGGGGTGTCCTGGAGAAAAGGGTAAAAGTAGGAGTGGAAATGAGGTCTGCAACTCTGACAATCCAAAAGCCAGTGTTAAGAAGGTTCGGTCAACTTGGTCACTGAGTCATAGTCTAGGGTCGGGTCAATGGTCGCTGCCAAAGAGAGAGAGAAAAGAAACACTCAGCGTGCACTCTAACCTAGATCAGAATGGTTATCACTTTATCTAATCTGGAAACCTCCCACTGTAACGTCAAATTCTTCCCCAAACCTGAAAGAAGAATTAGCCGGGATCACCCAAGGAGTAAACCAACTCATCAGTGGGAATCGGGATCCAACTATCATCGCATGATAACGTGACGGAATCCGCTCACGCTATCACACTCCAGAAGGTATGCGCATATCTGGCAAGTTTCAGTTTCTTTAGAAACTCCCGATGTGATTTTTGCCCCATGCTCTTATGACCTTGACTTTGGCCAACATATCATAAGTCACATGTCAAGTTCTACCCGTCATTCTCCAGGTTAATTTGAACCCACCCGTACATACCCTTGACTTTGGCCAAAATAGTAGTACGACTGTCCCAAACCAACGCATCTATCTATGCTGCATATGAATACCCAACAGCTACCAAACACTGTGCCTTGACTTTGGCCAACATACACAGCTTGAATACTATTGACTATCCATATGAAACGACGGAGGGCTATGAATGGTTTCTGGCGAAAACCTTTAACGTAATGAACTTGATATCATTGAAGGAACGGATAGCTTTATAAAAATATAGTGACGAAAACCTTTGCTAAAGTGGTCACTCCCGGTGAAGAGATCTCGGCTCTTTCCCCGTAGAATGAGGTGCAGGATATTCCAACTGAATACCACGATGCAAAGCAAAAGCAATCGGCTATAGTGAAGTTATTGCCCTGACGCAAACTTCTGTCCAAGGGGTCACTCCCGGTGAAGGGATCTCGGCCCTTGCCTCGTCGACTGAGGAGCAGGATATTCCAACTGAATACCACTGTGCAAAACAAAAGAGAACACCCTTGCAATAACAGCTTTTGAAAAAGTGTTCCAACAACATTAGAATAGGTTTGTTTATCTTGCATTGATCCGAATCAATGCAGTCCCATCAATTGATCACACCACAAAGAACGAAAATATACTGACGTACGTATATGCCATCCGCATTCGCCACTGGGTCCCGTCATCACCCGTTAGTTAGCTAACTAACAATAGAGCGGGGACTGGACTAGTGCGGATGTAAAACATATACAACATCTACCAGTATATATAATATATAATTTTCGCTCAAGGCGTGATAAAAGTGCAGCAGCACAGAAAAGTATAGCAGCACAGATCAATACAGATATCTGGGATCCCCGAGTTTCACAGAGCCGCTACTGAAACCCGACGTTCCCCTGGTCGTGTGGATAGCCTGTGCAATGAAAATCCTAGACCCCTACGGGCGCGGCAAGTTACCCGCCAAAACCTGAAGCGAGGCAGCCCCCTACAGCAGCGTGAATGGACCACCCAGCACTTCACGGAATCCGGTAACTTGGGCACCCCTCCTGGGTCAACCTATACCCCCTACGAGTGCGACGAATAACCTGCCAATTCTAGAGTAAAGCCCCCTCTGTCTCAATGCCATGAGATGCGGGCTCGTTGCCCTCTAGAACCCGACTATCCGTGCACCCCTCCTTGGGGTAATCCTAGTACAGAAAGTAAAATATACATACAACGGGTACATCGACCGCAACCTGGTCGTGCCCCAAAATAATAATACAAACAGGCAGTGACGGCAGTCCACATGTCGGACGCTCGCCCCGCAATATCAAATATACATATAAAACAAAACTGTACTAACATTGCATCCAGGCTATCCCCCACGACCGATCCGCAACATCACAGCACAACACAGAACATCAACGTGAATGTCACGTTCGCAAATCCGTCTAACCGGGCTATAGCAGTTAGACAGGATTTACCGATCGAGTGACATTCACGGTCGCAGATATAATGTAAATACTGTGAACTGGCATGTTTAAAATATCCGATCGAACAAACTTTATAAAAGTGGGCCCCAAGCAGTACTGTAGCACTTACAGAAAATCTGGGCCCAAAAATAATATCCCAAAACCCATAATTCCAAGTCTAGAGCCCTCTGGAAAAATTTGGCATGCTGATCATATAAAAGCGCGGCGGAACCGCGGCCCAAGCATGGGTTTGGCCGCGGTTCCGCGGCGGTATGGAGCGATCTCGCGACCAAATTTTCATAGAATTCTTAGATTGTCATGCACAGTATTCTGAAACAACCTGAAAAATTTTTGGAGCAGAAAAAATTTCGACAGAAACACGATGCATTGGAAAATACGGTTTTTAGGGATTTTTGTTCGATCGAGTTCCAAACATACAAGAGCAAGCTAGGCATGGTTAATGGCGTGGCTCTGATACCAATGTAAGTCCGCGGCGGCGCCCCGGCCGTCGATCCGACGCCGGAAACGCGGAAACGAAAACTTTCAAAAACTATTGAACCGGCACCACCGCGCACTTTTCACCCGGATCGGGCCATTAACCTAGCAACTAGCAAAATAGAAAAGAGTAGAGAAGCTATACTAAGCGATCCGTGTCCTTCGGTCATCGTCTCCACTCCGATCTCCCGCGGATACTTCGTCCGTCACCTCCTCGTCGAAACGGGCACCACGTAGCCGGAATCTTTTACGGGCTCCCACCTCTGGACCGAGGCAACTCGGGCGTGAAGTTGGCTAGCCGACGCGTCCAAGATGTGCTGTAGAATAGTGTAGTAGTCTATGTCTCTTTCGGGTTTAGTTGCCATGGTGGAGGTATGAGGTTGAACTAAAGTTCCAAGTGGAGCAAGAATTTGTGTAGCTTGGAAAAATTGAGATGAACAAATTTTCCCTCTTCCAAATGAAATGATCCTCTCTTCCCTAATCAAGTGGCCGGCCCTCCTTTTGTGTGTGGGAAAAAGATGATTGATTTTTCAAAGGAGAAAAAGAAAAAATCAATAAGAATAATGGTCACAACAATATCTCATCTCATCAAATCACTAAACCATCACAATGAAAGCAAGTGAGTTGATAAAAAAGGAATCTCATCATGAAAGAACACTCATGATGCCTCACAAATGCAAGAAAGCCCTCCACAAAATGTTATTTGCAAATGTGCAAATAACACGCTCCAACGGAAAGTCCGGCCGTGAAGGACTAAAAGAAAACCGGCCGGAACGGAATGCAAACTGGCAACTTCAGAAAACTGATCCCGTAATAAATTACAGGAAAACCCCGCTACTGCAAATACATGCCCGCATTTGTATTCCCACTGAACACAAATGCAAAGAGACAAAACTACACTATCTAATACTAGGATCCGGCTTAAGCCAAAGCCGGCTAGTAAAATCCGTCCGATCACGATCCGTGCAATATCGCACGTATCTGATCGAACCCTGCCATATCTCCATACGGCCTCTACAGCGTTTCGCCCGAAACTTGAGTATCTGTGTGTTGTGGACTCTAAAGACTCGTCAATACTATGGCTGTGGATTTAACCACTAGCACGTCAGAGGTATAAGCCAATACCTGACGGGCTACCGGGTATTGACCAAAAGGGACGTCGATGAGCGAACTCATCCTGACACCCTACTGAGCCTGTCAGTGACAATATCTCTACAGTCCGGTCCGTTCGTCTATGAGTATCGCATGGCGGGCTTAGGGGGTTGGTAAAAGTCAGACCCCCAATAGCGGTACAAGTCATGTCGGAGTGTAGCCCAGAACACCCTGAGATACTACTGGAATACCTACCAGCAAATCTCCTGCCTTGGCCAAGGACTTTTCATGTACTGGCTCTCCTAGACACAGCGCGACCTCATCCCCAATACCGGGAGAGACGAACCCCTGCAGATCCGCTCACTGCCTCCATGTGGCTCGGGACTGTACCCAACTAAAACCTGTTTGCACGACTCCTTTGAGCCATGGTAGGGTAGTAATCAAAGCACAGTGGGAACTCACACGAGACAAATGACGATCTCAGGTCGATGAACTAACCTGTACACATGTCATCAGGGAACTGCTATCTGACGTCTGGTATAATCCCAACTAGCAGGTTCCCGGCGAGTCCTGTCCGGTGTACTCATAACCCAATGAGCACCTGTATACATCTTAGGTGAACCAACTGACACCAGTGGCTTGTGAGACCGGCCACCGCCCCTCGTCGGGGTCTCGACTGTATACACTAGACTACTCTGGAGAATCGATGCTCTGTCTCGAAACTCCCTCGACTAGGGACCTTTTAAGGATGTGCTTATAGACTCCAGCTCTCACGTATATGATCGCCCTCATACTGCTGTTAGTCAAGCAAGAATCCTAGGGGCTCTATCAACGTGTAATAGCGACTCGTAAGGTCACCTAAAGCAGTACACGATGATAAAGATAAACCAGATAGCATACTATCATCTCGAGTAAGTCTGTCCTACTGGGATAGGTCATCCCCTCAATCATTGCAATCACGTGTCTGTGATCCAATAATTAACTCTGAGGGCACTATCTCCAACAACACTTGCTAGTAGGTGGGTTTTTTGTTTCGTACCGATCATTATACATTGTATATTATATTTCAGTTGTATCTAGAATTTCCATCAACCAAACATGTACTTATTTGAGATAGTGACCAGTGATATTTATTCTTTCGACCTTAGAGTCGCACGTTTTATTCTGTAGATTTCTTGTTGTTGGAGTTCTCTTTCTGTTGTGATCCTCTCCTTTAGGCGTTGTATATTATGTTGTTAGCAGGTTGATTTGTTATGGTTTTCCTACTCTCTACTACTTTTCTTGGTTTGGATTTCTGGGTTCGGCTTACTTAGAGTACATACGCCTCGAGACGTTCGTAGTCTAAGTGCCTGTCATGTTCCGTACTTTCGGGTCGTGACAAAGTTGGTATCAGAGCGTTAGGTTTTACCTTCAGAGCGTAGGATGACCCTTGGTTGATGGAATAGGTGACTAAAGTAGAGTGACGTACCGTTGGTATGTTCCGCGGCATATTTACGACATGCCACTCCGCTTAAGAAGCCTTAGGATGTATATTTCTTTGTTCAGTATCATATTCATTCCTGATCTAGCCTCATCGGTACCGGTTATGGTTTTGCTGCCACGATTTCGGGCAGGGAGAGCTACGGCTTGAGTTGCGGTCAGCACAAGCTCGTTATGAACGAGGACTGACCAGGGCGTGATTCCGGGGACACACGATTGGAGAGATGTGTCTTTTGATTGGGTTTTGCATCGCAAGCGTTGGATGGATCGCTGTATGAGATTACTCGGACGTGCAGATCAGCACCAGAGGATTGGGCCACTGACAGAGGCCAGCCAGATTTTGATGACCGTTGGTGTATTGCTTACTCATGATAATTGAAGCACTGTCCAGCGTGCAGACGAGCGAGCCAGTTCTTGCTGCGAATGATGAGATATCACCCCAGATGTTGGAGCTGTTACAGTACGAGATTGTACTAAGGGATGACGCAAGGTCGCTACTCACCAAGGATGAATGACTAGGACGTGTGATTCGTTCGCTACCCCGATGCGAGGTCATCAGATAGATTGATTCCAGTTGAGACGACTTCACGCAGAGACGTTGAGAGTCGACAGAGACGATCGAATGTCAGAAACCTACTATTCTAAGTTTAAAGTATTCGGAAAGACATGCAGGCAATTCTATGGTCCCTCTAGAAGAATGAAACCCTAACTTGACTTACTGACCGTATGAAAGCCTTTGAACCTTAGGGTTTGCGGCAGTTCTGCGGCGCCATTAGTGAGGCTTGGGTTTGCCCTTCTATGGCTGGACCAACAATGCTGTGGTATGTGCTCGATACTATTATACTGTACCCAAGATGTTGAGCTCTTGGGGGATTATGAGGTTTTGAGAAATCGATCGGATGGCTCGACGTAATTCGGATGCTAGGTGGTGAGATACATTTCTTGGGAGACTCCAGATACGATGTCACGACCCGAAAGTACGGAACGTGATCGGCACTTAGATTATGAAGCGTCTAGAGGCGCAACGTAACCTAAGTAAGCCGAAGCCCAGAAATCTAAACCATAAAGAAGAAGAAGAAGTAAAAGAACATGAAGAAAAACAGGTTTAAAAATGTCAGCAATTTTTCCCAAAAATTTCGGCAGAGCCTCCTCTGTAAAAACTGGCCCCCAGACGGGTACAACAAGTATAATATAAATAAACAATAAAAAGCATCCCCAAACGGGTGCTAGCATCAACGCCAACAGGCGGAAACAACCACAACAAGCACAATAATATACAACGCCAAAGGGCGAGGCTCAAAACTCAAAGAAAACAAAACCACCATATCAGAATAAAACATGCGCGACTCTAAGGTCGAAATAAAAGACTGGTCCAATAAACTTATCAAGTAATACAAGTATGGTTGATGGAGCTTACTAGATACAAATGAAAGGATAAAAAATACAATGGTGGTTCAGATACAAGTGAACCAACCTACCGTACAAATCACCCTGAAGAAAAGATGTGCCAGCAAGCTGCCAGGGAAACCTGTACATCGAACCTGTAATAAAATTTGGCACAACGGGGGTGAGTTGCCAACTCGTGAGTAGAAGACATCTACGAAAAGAAATCGAATGCACGACGCTATCCTAGGTCATAATATTACACTATTAAATCCCAATCATCTAGTAATAGCAGGGTAAAACTACGTGTAAATGCAGATACTCCGTGCTCGTGTCAGTGCCTCATATAATACTATGTCATATGAATGGATATGCATGCATCATGAATATAAAATAACCAATCCTGAAATCCAGAAATATCTGTATAAGAAATCTTTAGCTGTTATCATAGTAAAATTTGTATAAGAATCTGAAATCTCAACAATGAAATCCAAGGAAATCCGTGTCAAGTATCGACACAACACATGTAATCTCAAGTCTCAATATCTCGGGCTCCGTCAGTCCGGATCAGCCCATATCATCAAATCTCACGACAACGGTCGGTATCCTCCGGATATCCGCCGCGCCAGGCATCACCGGTAGGTAGCCTTCCCCTGCCAGGCTCATCGTCTACAACTCGATCTTCTTGTCCCGGGGTACCATACCGGGCCCACCATGTACCCGAGACGGTTCATCCACTCCTCAAATCGGGTCTCGAAATACATCAGAAAACATGAAATCTCATGGTGGACGACACATACATCACGAGAAAACCGCATCTTATTTTAAAAAAAAGAGAAGAGGAGAGAGAGAGAAGTTTGTTTATATATTCTTGCGGTTTTCCCCAAAATCCAGAAATCTCATAGAAATCTAAATCTTAAAATCATAAGTAACTATATGATAAGTGTCGGCATATGCCCATAATACTGCATGATAACATGAAAATATGAATGCATGAATGTCTAAGTAATAAATATCATGTCTATACTAACATCAGAGAATAATCACAATATTATATTGGTCTAGTTGTTAACTGATTCTATCCATAAAAGTCAATATGATCTAAAGTGTACGTGACATAGCAATTACCGATGATGATGTGTGTGAGCCGGCAAATAAGTGTGCGTGGAATATGCGCATCATCGGTAATGGTGCTGGTGTCCTAACAGGTAAAGTTTATACTGATTATAGCAACATATGAAAGAACATGCACCATGATGATTACAGTATGAATGCAAAGACAGATGTGCATTATCCACTCATTTGATATACAATTATCACTACCACTATATGAATCGAACCTAAATTAGTGTCCATCTAACCTCCTAAAGAACTTAACCTAAGAAACTGGTCAATAAGAAACAAGAGTCTACCTAACGTCTGAATCAATATCTCGAATAGTCGGCGATCCGGCCTCAATAGCGTCACGTACGTAGTACGGCTTCCTCGAATCAAGAGTGCGGATCAATCATTATATTTATGCCTCGTACGGTAAAATCCATCGTACGGCATCCCAATATCGGAGTACGGGTCAAGTATCTCCTAGATGTCTCATCATTCGTATAATGTCATCACCAACATATCTCATGATCAAGGTACTAAACTGTAATCGCCTACATCAATCATATATCATTATCCTCATAATATAAATCATTAGTTTATCCTCAGAAATATCATGTCATATGTATCATATCGTAATCAAGTCATACATATCCCAAATCGCGATCAATCACAAGTTATAGTCCGGGTACTATTTTAGAGTCCCATGTACCTCAATATCATCACTACCCCTTATAATTTAAATATACATGTTCATTATCTCATTCTCTAATGATCCGCTAACACTTAATACGACTGTATAGCCAAGAATCACGGCATCAAGCCCAGTTACACTATTTCATCATACCTCGGATATCATATCACATCAATGAATCACATATACGTGTTGTATATATATGTATATATCTATACCTACTTCTATATATATCCACATACACGTATACCCCATGTCGAGTTTCAGTGTGTGCGTGGGTGTGTTTCTATCTGAAACCTACGAATCTCTTCCAAGGTACTCATCCTCTGATATGGTTTTCCTAAATCAGTCTAGTCCAGCCTAGGGTCAATACTAGGGTCCTACTAGGGTCACATCTTGTTTCCTAATGTCAATAAGTACTATTCCTATTCTACGTTGCGGGGGTGCTAAACGCCATCCACCCGACTTCCCCCCGTAGATATGCATCTACTCACCTGGTCCATGTCTGCCGAAGACAGTGTCGCCATCCTCCTCTTCATCGCCCGCAGTCCACATGAGGGGTACCTAGATGCAAACATATAAATAGCATCGTAAACTGAATCACATACGAAAGTCAAACGATACAAGGAACAAGCATAGGTTAAAACCTATGTCCCGTCCACGCAAAAGCATCAAATATCGCTCGATATCGGCGTACAAACTCCGATGGATCGAGATAAACATTAACAAATAACTCGTAGTTTTAAAACACATTACTTATATTATAAATCATGATTAAATCCATCGAAACCCTAAAATCCATCAAATCGCCCGATTTCGTAAAACCCGAAAATGCCAATTTACCGTTTTTCATCAAAACTTGACATTTAAATGAAACCAATGGTTATAAAACTCATTAAATAGCATAAATAGACTATACAACCCCTTACTTTATTTTTATTACACAATTTTGCATTTATTTAAAATTTCTAGTTTGCAACTTTTAACAATTTTTAACATTTTTCTAGCAAAATACCACAATTCCACCACAAAACGTGTTTTTTCATGAATTAATATATTAAACCGTAATTCATAATGATAATGATTTAATGAAACCATAAATTATATTTTTAATCACATTTATTTAGAAATTTCTAAAATCTAGTTTACAAAATAGCAATTTTTATCACATTTTATCAATTATCAATAGAAACTAGCAATCAAACTAAGTTTTTCTTTCCATTAACATGCTAAAGTTCTCACTAAAACTACAATCTAATAATAGCCACCTTAATTGGAATTTTATATCACCCACATATATATTTTACAAAAACCAGTTAGCTAAATAGCTTCATTTAAACAATTTTAAATGAAAAAAATTACAATTCAACAAACATGCAAGATTTTTCCACTCTAAAAATGTTAAACTAGCTATTATAACCTTATTTAATCAATAAAAATCACAACTTGATTTTTCAAACCCTAACTTGAATTTTAAAAGTAGCAAATAGAATTAATATATTAAATCTAATTATGCTTAAATGAACATCTAATAACAATAAATCAAAAGAAGGAAATTTATACCTCCAAAATATGAAACCCAAACATGAAATAAGCCTCCAAAATGCATGCTTTCCATCTCCAAAATCCATGCTAAATAGGTCAAAGGAAAATGGTAGAGGTTGAATGTTGATTTTTGAGATTTATTTTTGGAATTTTTGATGAATTTTGATGATTTTTAATGCAAAAATGATGGGGGAAAAATTTTAGGGCTACCCATGGAGGGGAGGCTGGCCATGGAGAGGGAGGAGGGTGGAGAGAGAGAAAAAATGTGTGGTATTGTGTAGAAAGTTCATAAATAATGCATTTTTTTCACTTAAACCCTTTATTATCTAACTTTTTCAATTTAACCCTTTTCCTAGAAATTTCTAGAACCATGGAGAGATTTTGGAAAAGACTTTGCATATTACACACTTGATTCTAATATACCATGGCTCATTTTTACAAATTAAAACCATTCAAATTTGTAATTTACACTAATTTAGTGTAAAAAATAAAGATTATGTTAATATTTAAAATATTTAATTTAGGAAAAATATTTAATTAAAATAAAAATTTATAAGTGGCTAAATAAACACCATTTAATAATAATTACATAATTAAAATATGTATTTTTGAAATTATAATGAAAAACAATCACGGTTTAATTTTACGAAAAATACATTTTACTTTACCGAAATTCATAAAATTCACTTAAACAACTTTATTCATTTAATTATTTATTTAATTATTTTTAAAACGTTACAATATTCCCCCTTTAAGAAATTCGGTCTCCGAATTTAAATTAAAACTCCCCCTCCAAATACTAAAATATTTAGCAAAACACTCAAATCGTCGGGGCTCCGAAATCATCAATACATAACAAAAATCAACTCCGTCAAGCATAACGCAATCATCGGAGTTATGGCGAGAATAAAATATCAAAACCCAATATGAAAACCAACATAATATATATCAATCTACAACTTATATACAGTGTGCATCATAGTGAAATCACCTAAATATCATAATAAAGAAGCATACGAAAACCCCTCTTGAAAATCGCCGTGCAATGCACGTGTCACGGCATAAATAGAGGACGTTTATTTTAAAAAAAAAACTATATATATATATATCTTTTATTTAACATACACGTCCCGCCTGGTTACTAAATCAAATAATAATGACTATGAAACATACTGCTCAAACTGAAATCAATCCCAATCACATCAATAAAATATCATGTGCGTCCGGTGCGCACTGAAATCGAAACCAAATACAGATACCATGAATACACACAAAAACAAAAATAAGTGCAACAGGTGTGCACCAAAACATCTGTCAAGTGCAACGGGCGTGCACGACTCACTATCAGGTGTATCTAATCTGCACAAAACCCCGATTTAGTGCATCTGGTGTGCACAAAATCGCATCAAGTGCGCCAAGTATGCGCAAGAATCCTAATCAGGTGCACATGGTGCACGAAAACATACATCGAATATCAGAATCGAAATCACAATGCGAAAATGGATAAAAACTAGGTCGAAGCATATATCAAAATCATGTGTAACCCATATGCACGAAATCAAATAAAAAAATCTTAAAATATATAAAACCAAATCAAGTGTACTGGGTGTATACCAAGCAACATCAATACAGCTGATATGTGAAACACGGATAGAATGCAATGAAGGTACACATAAGAAATACCAATCGTAGAACAAAATCCTCAAAATACCAAAATCCAATAACAGAAATATGAAATTCAAATCACCAAGTCACATCGTAAACACTATCGTCAATGTGCGCCTCTTTCCTCTGATGTCGATTGCTTCGAACTCATCTCTTCATAGCTGTGCTGACTGCACTACCAACGGCTATACTCATATCTAGAGTCTCCCACGTAGTCGATCCCTTCACTTGATATCCGGACTACATTAAACCTTTCGATCGATCCATCAAAATCCCATAATTCCCCGAGAGCTCAACACTCAAGTACAGTTTAAAATATCCAGTACATACCCCAGCATCGATGATCCAGCCGTAGAAGGGCAAACCCAAGCCTCACTAATGGCACCGCGGAACTGCCGTAAACCCTAAGGTTCAAGGGCGTTCTCGTGGTCATTATGTCGAGTTAGGGTTTCATTCTTCTAGAGGGTCCATCGAAATACCTGCATGTTCTTCCGAACACTTTAAACTTGGGAAAATGGTTTTCTGATAATCGTTCGAACCCTTTAACTTCATCCGGACGGCATGTGAATACCCTTTATCCGCACGCTACGCAATGCTTCAATCCTCAAGAATAACCAATACTCTAATGGTTATCGCATTCGAGCCGCAGCTCCTTCTGCCAGTGTGCCCGTGCTTAACAGAAACTACCATCCGATATCGACAAAGATAGATCAAGGGAACGAATGAAATACGGTGCAAACAATGTACATCCTAGGGCTCCTTAAGCAGAGTAGCGTATCGTACGTATGCCGCGGACCATACCCACGGTACGTTACTCTACCTAAATCGCCTACTCCATCAACCAAGGGTCACCTAGACTTATACAAGGTTAAACCTAGCGCTCTGATACCAACTTTGTCACGACCCGAAAGTACGGAACGTGATCGGCACTTAGATTACGAAGCGTCTAGAGGCGCAACGTAACCTAAGTAAGCCGAAGCCCAGAAATCTAAACCATAAAGAAAAAGAAGAAGAAGTAAAAGAACATGAAGAAAAACAAGTTTAAAAATATCAGCAATTTTTCCCAAAAATTTCGGCAGAGTCTCCTCTGTAAAAACTGGCCCCCAGACGGGTACAACAAGTATAATATAAATAAACAATAAAAAGCATCCCCAAACGGGTGCTAGCATCAACGCCAACAGGCGGAAACAACCACAACAAGCACAATAATATACAACGCCAAAGGGCGAGGCTCAAAACTCAAAGAAAACAAAACCACCATATCAGAATAAAACATGCGCGACTCTAAGGTCGAAATAAAAGACAGGTCCAATAAACTTATCAAGTAATACAAGTATGGTTGATGGAGCTTACTAGATACAAATGAAAGAATAAAAAATACAATGGTGGTTTAGATACAAGTGAACCAACCTACCGTGCAAATCATCCTGAAGAAAAGATGTGCCAGCAAGCTGCCAGGGAAACCTGTACATCGAACCTGTAATAAAATTTGGCACAACGGGGGTGAGTTGCCAACTCGTGAGTAGAAGACTTCTACGAAAATAAATCGAATGCACGACTCTATCCTAGGTCATAATATTACACTATTAAATCCCAATCATCTAGTAATAGCAGGGTAAAACTACGTGTAAATGCAGATACTCCGTGCTCGGGTCAGTGCCTCATATAATACTATGTCATATGAATGGATATGCATGCATCATGAATATAAAATAACCAATCCTGAAATTCAGAAATATCTGTATAAGAAATCTTTAACTGTTATCATAGTAAAATGTGTATAAGAATCTGAAATCTCAACAATGAAATCCATGGAAATCCGTGTCAAGTATCGACACAACACATGTAATCTCCAGTTTCAATATCTCGGGCTCCGTCAGTCCGTATCGGCCCATATCATCAAATCTCACGACAACGGTCGGTATCCTCCGGATATCCGCCACGCCAGACATCACCGGTAGGTAGCCTTCCCCTGCCAGGCTCATCGTCTACAACTCGATCTTCTTGCCCCGGGGTACCATACCGGGCCCACCATGTACCCGAGACGGTTCATCCACTCCTCGAATCGGGTCTCGAAATCCATCAGAAAACATGAAATCTCATGGTGGACGACACATACATCACGAGAAAACCACATCTTATTTTAGAAAAAAGAGAAGAGGAGAGAGAGAGAGAAGTTTATTTATATATTCTTGCGGTTTTCCCCAAAATTCAGAAATCTCATAGAAATCCAAATCTTAAAATCATAAGTAACTATATGATAAGTGTCGGTATATGCCCATAATACTGCATGATAACATGAAAATATGAATGCATGAATGTCTAAGTAATAAATATCATGTCTATACTAACATCAGAGAATAATCACAATATTATATCGGTCTAGTTGTTAACTGATTCTATCCATAAAAGACAATATGATCTAAAGTGTACGTGACATAGCAATTACCGATGATGATGTGTGTGAGCCGGCAAATAAGTGTGCGTGGAATATGCGCATCATCGGTAATGGTGTTGGTGTCCTAACAGGTAAAGTTTATACTGATTATAGCAACATATGAAAGAACATGCACCATGATGATTACAGTATGAATGCAAAGACAGATGTGCATTATCCACTCATTTGATATACAATTATCACTACCACTATATGAATCGAACCTAAACTAGTGTCCATCTAACCTTCTAAAGAACTTAACCTAAGAAACTAGTCAATAAGAAACAAGAGTCTACCTAAGGTCTGAATCAATATCTCGAATAGTCAGCGATCCGTCCTCAATAGCGTCACGTACGTAGTACGGCTTCCTCGAATCAAGAGTGCGGATCAATCATCATATTTATGCCTCGTACGGTAAAATCCATCGTACGGCATCCCAATATCGGAGTACGGGTCAAGTATCTCCTAGGTGTCTCATCATTCGTATAATGTCATCACCAACACATCTCATAATCAAGGTACTAAACTGTAATCGCCTACATCAATCATATATCATTACCCTCATAATATGCATCATTAGTTTATCATCATAAATATCATGTCATATGTATCATATCGTAATCAAGTCATACATATCCCATATCGTGATCAATCGCAAGTTATAGTCCGGGTACTATTTTAGAGTCCCATGTACCTCAATATCATCACTACCCCTTATAATTTAAATATACATGTTCATTATCTCATTCTCTAATGATCCGCTAACACTTAATACGACTGTATAGCCAAGAATCACGGCATCAAGCCCAGTTACACAATTTCATCATACCTCGGATATCATATCACATCAATGAATCACATATACGTGTTGTATATATATGTATATATCTATACCTAGTTCTATATATATCCACATACACATATACCCCATGTCGAGTTTCAGTGTGTGCGTGGGTGTGTTTCTATCTGAAACCTACGAATCTCTTCCAAGGTACTCATCCTCTGATATGGTTTTCCTAAATCAGTCTAGTCTAGCCTAGGGTCAATACTAGGGTCCTACTAGGGTCACATCTTGTTTCCTAATGTCAATAAGTACTATTCCTATTCTACGTTGCGGGGGTGCTAAACGCCATCCACCCGACTTCCCCCCGTAGATATGCATCTACTCACCTGGTCCATGTCTGCCGAAGACAGTGTCGCCATCATCTTCTTCATCGCCCGCAGTCCACGTGAGGGGTACCTAGACGCAAACATATAAATAGCATCGTAAACTGAATCACATACGAAAGTCAAACGATACAAGGAACCAGCATAGGTTAAAACCTATGTCCCGTCCACGCAAAAGCACCAAATATCGCTCGATATCGGCGTACAAACTCCGATGGATCGAGATAAACATTAACAAATAACTCGTAGTTTTAAAACACATTACTTATATTATAAAACATGATTAAATCCATCGAAACCCTAAAATCCATCAAATCGCCCGATTTCGTAAAACCCGAAAATGCCAATTTACCGTTTTTCATCAAAACTTGACATTTAAATGAAACCAATGGTTATAAAACTCATTAAATAGCATAACTAGACTATACAATCCCTTACTTTATTTTTATTACACAATTTTGCATTTATTTGAAATTTCTAGTTTGCAACTTTTAACAATTTTTAACATTTTTCAAGCAAAATACCACAATTCCACCACAAAACGTGATTTTTCATGAATTAATGTATTAAACCATAATTCATAATGATAATGATTTAATGAAACCATAAATTATATTTTTAATCACATTTATTTAGAAATTTCTAAAATCTAGTTTACAAAATAGCAATTTTTATCACATTTTATCAATTATCAATAGAAACTAGCAATCAAACTAAGTTTTTCTTTCCATTAACATGCTAAAGTTCTCACTGAAACTACAATCTAATAATAGCCACCTTAATTGGAATTTTATATCACCCACATATATATTTTACAAAAACTAGTTAGCTAAATAGCTTCATTTAAACAATTTTAAATGAAAAAATTTACAATTCAACAAACATGCAAGATTTTTCCGCTCTAAAAATGTTAAACTAGCTATTATAACCTTATTTAATCAATAAAAATCACAACTTGATTTTTCAAACCCTAACTTGAATTTTAAAAGTAGCAAATAGAATTAATATATTAAATCTAATTATGCTTAAATGAACATCTAATAACAATAAATCAAAAGAAGGAAATTTATACCTCCAAAATATGAAACCCAAACATGAAATAAGCCTCCAAAATGCATGCTTCCCATCTCCAAAATCCATTCTAAATAGGTCAAAGGAAAATGGTAGAGGTTGAATGTTGATTTTTGAGATTTATTTTTGGAATTTTTGATGAATTTTGATGATTTTTAATGCAAAAATGATGGGGGAAAAAATTTGGGGCTACCCATGGAGGGGAGGCCGGCCATGGAGAGGGAGGAGGGTGGAGAGAGAAAAAATGTGTGGTATTGTGTAGAAAGTTCATAAATAATTCATTTTTTTCACTTAAACCCTTTATTATCTAACTTTTTCAATTTAACCCTTTTCCTAGAAATTTCTAGAACCATGGAGAGATTTTGGAAAAGATTTTGCATATTACACACTTGATTCTAATATACCATGGCTCATTTTTACAAATTAAAACCATTTAAATTTGTAATTTACACTAATTTAGTGTAAAAAATAAAGCTTATGTTAATATTTAAAATATTTAATTTAGGAAAAATATTTAATTAAAATAAAAATTTATAAGTGGCTAAATAAACACCATTTACTAGTAATTACATAATTAAAATATGTATTTTTGAAATTATAATGAAAAACAATCACGGTTTAATTTTACGAAAAATACATTTTACTTTACCGAAATTCATAAAATTCACTTAAACAATTTTATTCATTTAATTATTTATTTAATTATTTTTAAAACGTTACATACGAGGATAGCCGTTGGAGCTCAGTCCATGCAGCCACGACGAGACGAGTCCGAAGCAGTCGACGTTAGAGAAAAGTGGAGTAAGAGGTTCGTACGAGAGCTTGATGAGACTACGTTCCACTCCGCCGACATCAGAGATGCGATGCGCATGCCGAGGCATGGTACTTGGATTTACCTTCCAGAAGGAGTCGCGATGAGTATGCAGTCGTTCTAGAGCAAGATGCAGATATAGGAAAGGACGATGACTTCCGGACAGTTGGCAGAGACGAGACATGGAAGAGACCGTGAGCAGGATTCCTTCCAGGACACTGCTGCAATGATACTTGCACCCAGGATCAGATGTGTCACGTACATTCAGAGAGCTAGAGGCCGATGCCAGTGATATGCTGTCTTACGAGTGGTCGCGATGATTGACCGAGAGATGACCAGAGAAGTGCCAGAACGGAATCATTCCCGTTAGCACACCTGACAGGGCCGATGAGCCGATGGACCGAGAGATTGGTAATTCACAGTGAAGACCTTGACCCAGGAGTGGTCATTGTTACGCAGACCAGCAAGCCAGAGTTCATGATCATCGATGAGACGTCCCACTAGTGACCGCAACAGTTGGCCCGAGATTCTTAGAGGATGCCCTTGAGCGGTACAATTCCGCCATTATTAATTTCGATGTTTTGGGTGATTTATTCTTATGATTTGATTTTGATGATTGAGAATTTACGATCATTGCAAAGTGTTGCACTTGATATCATTTTCGTGCTTTGGTTTCACATGTTTGTGATTTTACGGTTTTAGACATTTGAGTTGATTTTGTGCGTATGCACGCACACGATTTGGTTCCTGCACTCTGTATAGTTTATATATGCTTGCAGTGCAGTGATACGCCTTTTGTGCACTTAGATGCATTGGACTTCGATTTCGATTGTGATACTCGATATTTGTTTTGTGCACCTTGTGCACCTGATTTGATTTTTTGCATGTTCGGTGCTCGATATTGGATTTCATGATTTCGTGCATGATGGATGCCCCTGGTTTTGGGTTTTCGTGCATGTTGAGCGCATGTCTTGAGATGCGATTTTGGTGCACACCAGATGCACTAAATCGAGATTTTTTTCGTGCATGTCAGATGCACCTGATTTTGCTGTCAGGCACACACGTTGCCTACGACAGATGCTTTGTGCACACCCGATGCACTTAGATCTTATTTCTGTGCACTTATATGGCACGTATATGGATTTTGATTGTCGTGCGCACCAGACGCATGTAGTATTCATACGCGTATTTTGGGATTGATTTCTTATAGAGCAGTACGTTTTTTTTTGATAATTGCGATGTGTTTTCATACTAAGCAGGACTAGTCAGAGGACAGTACCTGAATATATTTTGCATGCTTTGATAGTTATTGAAGGGATTTCCAAAAAGCGAGCTATAGCCTCAGTATTTACCTACGTGTCCGATATGACACGAAATGTTTAAAACAAGGAGACCCTTCTAAATTGTTTCCAAAACGGCGGAATGTACATTTCAAACAAAGGTATATATGTATATAGTTATTTTCTTATGATAGACGTCCGCCACTGTGCCGTGTTATACGCGTTGCACAGCGACTTAAAGAGATTTGGCATGCATTTCCTTCAAATACTTACATATATAGATTCGATATTTACATTTATAGTTTCGAGTTATATCATATTGGTTTTGCTTTGGATTTGGCATTGATATCTACCCCATGACTCCGATGATTGCGGGATACTTGACGGAGTTTTGATTTGAGTTATATGCTCATTTTTCATGCGCATGCGCTGCGCTACGATTTGTTTTATGTATTTACGATTTCGGAGCCCAGACGACTTGATGGTTTTGCTTAGATGTTTTAGTATTTGGGGGGAGTTTTAATTTAAATTCGGGGACCGAATTTCTTTAAGGGGGGAAGATTGTAACGTTTTGAAAATCGTTTCGGTGAAATTTCGAAAAAACGGTAAAATAAGGGGGGTTTCTGTAAAAAGTCAAAATGCAAATATCTTTATTATAAAATTAAATATACATATTCTAGTTATGTAATTGCTAGTATTTGGTGTTTATTGAGCCACTGCTGAAAATTTTTCCGAAATTAATCATTTTAATATTATTTTAAGCCGGTAAGAAAATACATTAAATTAGCGATAAATACAAATTTAAATGGGCTAATTTTAATCTTTAAAATCATGTTAATTAAAATCTAGTTGTAATATAATTTTTTAGTATTTTATTTCAAGTTTAAATTGATTTATTTTATGGAAAACAAAAATATAGTTATTTTGAACTAAAACTTGCAAATATGGTATTGTAGGGGTTTTTTTTGCATAGAATTTTTTTGTAAAGTCTCTCATACTCACCCTCACTCCTCTTTGTCGGCCACACACTATTGTAGTAGCCCAAGAATTTTATTTCCCTCTTTTTGACCTTAAATCATGTGAGAAATGGGTTAAAATAAGGTTTTTATATATAGTAAAGTAGGTGGGGGTATTATGGTAATTGGGAGGGGCTTTGACTTAGATCTTTTGGCATCATCCCCTCACCTTTTTCCCCCTCTTCCTTTGCTGAAACCAGCAGCAGCAGCCCCCCTCCATTTCTTCTTCTTTTTTCTCTTCAAAATTCCATCAAAAAATCATCCAAAATGCTTCAAAAATTCCACAAAATCAAAATCTAATCCCTACCCATTTTTACTTGACCATTCTATTATGGATCTTGGTGACGGGAAGCATGTTTGGGAGGCTAGATTTGTGCTAGATTTCAAGATGATTGTGGGTGTAAATTCTTAACCTTATGTCTAATTGTTGTTTGGATACTTTAAATCTAGCATAATTAGTTAATAGTTTGGGATTAATTGAATGTTTTGAAATATATAGTAAGGGTTTGTGATTTCAATTAGGGTTTTTATCATATCATTAGGGATGCAAGGTTTAGTTTAACATCTTAATGTATGTAAAACCTAGTTTGGTTGATTAAATTGCACTTGTTATATATAATTTGTCCAAATTGCTTAAATTGCAAACTAGGTTTTTGTAAACCTTGAATTTGATTAAGAGAAAAATGTAATTAGATTTTTCTTGACTTCATTAACATTATTAAGTGTGGTTTAATGTCTTTAGTTCATGAAAATCCTAGCTAAATTGTTGTTTATGCATTTTTGCTATAAAATTGTTAAAATTTGGGTATATTGTAAACTAGAATTTCGGGGCTAAAGAAATTTAATGAGATTAAATAATGGAAATGGTTTTTATGACTTATTTAAGTTTTTTAATAAGTATTATGGCCATTAAATTTGTTCAAACGTCGAGTTTTGTACTAAAACGGGTAATTTGTGCTTGCTAGATTTTCGGAAAAATGGCTTTTAAAGTGAATTTTGGGTTTTTGTGAAAGCAACCATAGGTTTTGACCTATGTGGGTTTCGTGTGTCGTTTTGATCATGAGTCGGATTTTAATGCGATACGGTGCGTTATGATATGTAAGTACCCATGTGGACTTCGAGACGACAAGCAAGCGCATGGCGACGTCGGCACCGGCGAGCGAGGACCAGGTGAGTAGATTTATATCTACGGGAAGACGTCGGGTGGATGGCGTATAGCACCCTCGCAGTTCGTGGTGATGTATACGAATACGTATACACACATATATATATTGATTATATTTTGTTTGAGTATATTGATGATAATATGGATATTTGGTGTTCTTGGATGATTTAGTGTCGCGAAACCCTAGAGTAGTGGTCGCACCACACATGCACACAACCACCCACACTTGCATACTTTCTTCTTTCATTTGTGCTAATTCGGGAATATATAGTTTTGTGTTCACATGGGTATGGGACTATGTGTTCACATACGGATTTGAGGATGATACTTGGGTTTGAGATGAGTTGATGAGATTTGTGATGAGGTTGTGATATCGGTGATATGGCAGGATTCGTATTTGAGATACGTCCTGATGTTATAGCGGGTCTTTGAACGACGATACGGATGAATAGTGCTATAAATAAAATGGTCGACATGTGATCGTGATATGAGATATGATATGCTAGGATATTGATACTAGGCCGTAATGGGCGATGTATACCCCTTGATGATGATATGTGCTGATGATATCGGTTTGTACGAGACTGTCGATCAGTAGTCAGATCATGACTATATTGATGATATCAGTATTGTACTAGACATAGGTCAGTACCCTGGACTATGATCTTAGATAAAGAGGATACCAGATGAATAGTGTGATGAATATGATATTAACCCGTACCCAGATTTAGGGATGCCGTACGACGGATTTACGTAAGAGCTATATTTTGATGATTGATCCGCACTCTTGACTTGGGATGTCTGATTATAGATATGGTATCGGATATGATATTATTGGGGCAGGATCACCGACTAATATATATACAGGTATGTACATGTATCGACTCAGATGTTAGGCGGTTTCCTTACCTGTAGTCCAGCTTGTTAGCTTAGCCCTTTAGTTTAGTTTAGTTGTTAGATTAGATTCGATTCTTACCTATTTCAAAAACTAACGAATCGTGGGTATTTTAAAAGACAGCCCAAGGGATCCTACGGATATTTCAAAAGACGTATCTTTTCATAAAAACACCGTAGCCCTATTTTCAAAACCCCACGATTCGTGTTATTTCAAATGGCACTATTGTTTAATATTTAGCTCCCACTCATTTTGGTTGCTCGCTCCGCATCGCATACTTACATTGTTATTTCATATTGCATTGTTGACATTATGCTGTTAGGACACCAGCACCATTACCGATGATGCGTATGTACCACGTACACTTACTTGCCGGCTCACACACATCTTCATCGGTAATTGCCATGTCACGTACACCTTAGAAAATATTATTGCTTAACTTAGCTTGATAGCTAGTAGTTTGACATAATATTAGTGTACTTACCTTATATGCCAGCTTAGATATTGTAGTTATTACTTGTCACTTCATGCATACTGTTATTCATTGTTATGCCGTATTCATGGATTCTTATGCCTATATTCATGGGTTTATATGCTATTGATGATTTGGATTCGGATTTCTATGAGATTTTCTGGATTTGGGGGAAAACCGCAAAACTTGTATAAGCTTCTTCCCTCTCTTTTAAATAAAAAGTGCGGTTTTCCCATGATGTATGAGTCGTCCACCATGTGTTTGCTGATGGATTTCGAGACCCGATTCGAGGAGTGGAGGAACCGTTTTGGGTACATGGTGGGCCCGGTGCGGTACCCCGGGGCAAGAGGATCGTGTTCTTGACGTTGAGCCTGGCAGAGGAGCACTACCGATCGGTGATATTACCCGACGCGTCGGATATCCAGAGGATACCGTCGTGTTCTTGAGATGGATGGTAGGGGCCGGTCTGGACTGACGGCGCCATAGATATTGTGATTGAGACATTGAGGTACAGAAACTGTGATACAGAGATATCGAGATATTGGGATTACGTTTTGTGCCGATGCTAGGCACTGTTTTATGCTGATTTCATTATGATACCTCATTTTAAAAATATAAAGGAAATCTCACTAAATTATGAAAACAGTTTCTTCATTTACATATATTCTGTTTTCATGCATTCATACCTCATTCATATGATATATTGCTACTTGAGGCACTGACACGGGCACATGAGATTACACTCGGGTTAGATATTTACCCTATCCTTTGTTATAGGCTGCATGTTATATATATAATTGAGGATATATTATGATCATTGACCTTAGTTGCGTTATTTATGCTATTTCTTTCCGTAGATGTTTTTCTATTCACGAGTTGGCAACTCACCCCCGTTGTGCCCCAGTTTCTTGCAGGTTTTTCCGTGCAGGTTTCATTACGGCTTTGCTGGCACTGCTTCCCATTTCGGGACGTGACACTTGCTAGTAGGTGGGTTTATTGTTTCGTACCCATCATTATACATTGTATATTATATTTCAGTTGTATCTAGAATTTCCATCAACCAAACATGTACTTATTTGAGATAGAGACCAGTGATATTTATTCTTTCGACCTTAGAGTCGCACGTTTTATTCTGTGGATTTCTTGTTGTTGGAGTTCCCTTTCTGTTGTGATCCTCTCCTTTAGGCGTTGTATATTATGTTGTTAGCAGGTTGATTTGTTATGGTTTTCCTACTCTCTACTACTTTTCTTGGTTTGGATTTCTGGGTTCGGCTTACTTAGGGTACATACGCCTCGAGACGTTCGTAGTCTAAGTGCCGGTCATGTTCCGTACTTTCGGGTCGTGACACTCGCGACGACTGCTGACTCTCCCCTGGATACGAACTAAACATCTGGCCTCGTCCCGAATCTCTACCACTCCTCGTGCCTGAACGATACCTGTCGCGGCGTTTGAATGTCTGTCTCCGTGCTGATATATCAGTACGAACTCTCTTCGGCTCTGGAACTACCGAAGTCTCAGCAAGGCGCTCCTCGACTAATAGAGCTGCATCTACCGCTGCTGCATATGTCTCATAGTGCTGCGCGCTGATCGCAAGGAACAATGGTGTAAGCAAGCCTCGAACAAATCTCTTGACTCGCAACTCCTCGGTAGCCACTAGATACGGCGCATAGAAAGATAGCTCTGTGAACAGCACATCATACTCTGCCACTGACATCTCCGGAGTCTGGCGTAAGGACTCGATCCTGCGTGCTCTAGCATCTCTGACACTCAGGGGAAGAAAGCGGGCAAGGAATAGCGCCACGAACTCTGTCCAGGTCATAGGAGGAAGACCTGCTGCTCTGCCCTTCTCGGCTGATTCGCACCATTTCTACGCAAGACCTTCTAGGCGAAAGCTCGCGAACTCAACCCATCTCGCATCTGCGCATCTGAGGGAACGACATATCCGAGCCATCCTATCAATGAAGGACTGTGGGTCCTCGGCTGCATCGGTGCCTGTGAAGACCGAAGGCTTCAGCCTCATGAACTCTGATAGCGATACTGTAATCACCTCCGAAGATGCAGGGGCAACTGGCTGTGCGGTAGGTACCATCGCGGTCTCTGTAACGGCTGGAGCTACCTCTGGTCGCTGCGCTCGAAGCGTCTCAACTAGCGATCCTATCATCTGGCGCATCTCCTGCATGCTGGATCCCACCGTCTGGCGCATCTCCTGCATACCAGCCCCTAGCGTGGTGATCTGATCTGTCACGGGAGGAACAGCCTGCTCGGGTACAACCGGTGTACTGCCCGGATCAGTCCTCGTCTCAGACGAATCAACTCGAATCTCGGCCCGCGCGGCCGCTCTCTGTGCACTCGTAGTCTTTGGCGGCATAATGGCTGAAAGGAAAATAGGATTCGATAAGGATGCAGAAATCGAATCGCAGGAATGTATATACTCAAAAGGAATTTAAATCAATAAGTCCTAGGGTCGCTTTGGCGGAGTACCGTGTCGTGAGTATGCCGCGGAACATAAGCACGCTACGCCACTCTGCTTCAGCTACCTACTTCATCATACCAGGTCATCCTACACTCCGAAAGGTAAAACCTACGCTCTGATACCAACTTTGTCATGACCCGAATATTTCGACTCATGACCGGCACTTTACCACGCTACGTCTACTGGCGTAACACGACTAAGTAAGCCGAACCCAGAAATCAAAACCATTTAAAAGTAGTGAGTGTTGAAAACATTTAATTAAAAACATTTAGAAGACCTTAATTAGTTCAATGAGGTTCTTTCAAAAGTTAAATTATCCTTATAAAAATTTTGGCAGCATTTCCTTTGTAAAAGTAACCCCAAAAATTGGGTAAAAACAGGATATAAGTGAAAATGAGATATAATGAACAAAGCATCCCCAACCGGAAGCAATCACGCCCAACGGCGGAAACCATCACCACAAGAGTAATATACGATGCCATAGCGAAGAATGAGCAATAAGTAACATCCCAGAATAATAACTGCAAATATAATGTTGGCTCCCACGAGCTCGACACCAGAATACAAAAATATACATCATTGTCCTCATACTGTCTCTAAGTAAAGTACAATTATGGTAGATGGTGAATACTAGATACAAAAGTGTGTACAATAAAAGTAACCAGATACCACAACCCACCTAAAAAGCAAAATAGCTCTCGCACCAACTGTGGTGGTATCTGAAGCCAAAAGATGCAGAAAGGCAGCCTGCCGCGACTACTCTGAGGGACAACCTGCAAATACTGTGGCACAACGGGGGTGAGTTGCCGACTCGTGAATAGAGATAACATATAAAGGTAATCACGAGCATGCACGTACTGCGCTACGCTATCATATGCCAGCAGGTAAATCTATATGCGACAAGTAGTAAGTGAAATAATCATGCAAATGCTCTGTCAGGTAAAATAACTACAGGATGAGATACATGATAAACACTGCGGAGCATGGGATAAACAACATATACACGAAATATCAATCGTGGAAAAATAATCGGTGCCCAAGCTGCACCCAAATCCCAAATAAGCTCAGGCGCCGGCACTCTCCTCGGCCCTCAAATCCTGTAAATCTCTGAGAATCACGAGTGCCCGACATCGGCACCCAAAATATCATAAATACTCGTGTCCAGCATCGACACGCAAACCCTCATACATCAGGCTCCGTAAGTCCGGATCAGCCCACGGGCTCCGTCTGCGGTATCGGCCCTAGGCCCCGGTAGTACGAATCATCCTGCATCCATCTCTCGACTCTGGTCGGTATCCTCCGGATTACCGCCAGGTCCAACCAATCACCGGTAGGTACTCGCCCACCTCCAGGCTCAATCGGCAAAGTCCATCGATCATCTAGTAGAGGGGAACCATACCGGGCCCACCACGAACTCGCAAACGGATCATCCACTCCACGAATCGGGTTTCAAGCACACACCTCAGCATCGAGAAAACGCGTGGTGGACGCACCAAAATATCATATCACGAGGAACCGGGTTTTCAAATAGTGCATCTTTTCTTAAATAATCCCACGGTCCTCAAAACCAGAAATCACATAAAAATCCAACACCAACGAGTAGATCAAATACGATATGCTATGTACATCAAGTCATAATATAGGTACAAGGGAGAAACCGCTTTTCTTAAGATAGTTTCAGTTTTCAAGACAGCATGCGGCTACCAATTTCTATGAAAATCATATCGAATCATATGTGAAATGAACTACAGTATAATGACCATGGCAATTCTACAGTGAGTGTGTCATGGCAATTACTAACGGTGTGTGTGTAACATGCAGATTAGTGCTCGTGCAACATAAACCGTTAGTAATAGTGCGGTGTTCTATCAATTCTAAGTTTTCATACATATAGCAGGGAATGCAGTATGCAACAACAGTATCCATGAACAGTTAATGTAGGTAAATGCAATGTGTAGCTATAAAGTCTTATCAGCCCTGACGTAGAACGCCATGCGGGCGATATCCCAGTAGATGTTAAATCTACTCACCGAAGTCTCGCGCTAAGTGTAGCCGTCGACTTGTTTCCCCTTCTTCGCAGCGTCCGTCTCACTCGCCTGCGAATCTAGATTTACACAATATAACACACATAAGCTCCAATCTACCAAAACGAAATATTAAGGTCAAACTAGTACCCCGCGTTGCAACCCAAGCACGCGTGTGCGCGATACGCTAAAACGTGTGATCACGCTCCTGAAGCTAACCTGACGCGTCGCGATACGCAGCACAACCCAAAACCACACACGTGTCACGTGTGTCGCGGAGATTTAAAATACGGAAAATAGGGTAATAGGTCCCAGATTTTGATACAGAAAGAGTTTTATAAAAATAAATATGCCATGAAACCCTAAATATCAGCAGACACCAACCACCGAAACCCCAACCGAATACCCTCCCATCTGGCCGCAAATTGCTGCCAGAACGATTATTTTGGCGGCCTGGGTAGGGGGTGGGCTCCCGGGTTTGGTGTGTGCACTCCATACCCCCTGTGTATATCCCAGTAATTACAATTTTATTCTGAAACACCCTGGGTAGTAGCAGTTTCAACAGAACCCAATTTCAAGTTAAAAAATCACACTTTGCACTAAAATGATACTTTAGGGTATTTTTCTGAAACCTGAAACAACCCCAAGTCTAAAACCACTCTAATATCACATTACCAAGCTAATCAAGCCAAAAAAAAGTTAATTTTTATCACAACCTCACTAGATCCCTTTATAAAGCACAAAACATGTATAAATGTGATATTTTGCTAGAAATATATTAAGTTATGTAAAAGAGGTGCTAAGGGTTAGTCAATACCTTCAAAACACCATAAGAAACACCAAAAATCCCTGCTTTTCCCCAAGTGTGCAGAGCCACCACCAAACACCTCAAAAGCTCATTTTTTCTATGGTTTTGTGAAAGAAAAGTGTTGATTTGAGTAGGGTTTTATGTAGGGATCAAAAGGAAGTGAAAAGAGAAGAAGAGAAGAAGAAGGAGCTCTTGTTTTTGCTGGAAATCCTGCAGGAATTCTGAATGAGGAGAAGAGAGAGAGAAGAGAAGAAAAATGGGGTCAAAAGTTCAACTTCTCACCTAACACCATACCTCATTGTTTAATTGGAAATTTTGAATTATAAAAGGGTTTTAACTTGTTGAAATGGGGGGAAAAATAGATTGTCAACCATGCATCAAATGAAGGGGGGTTAACATGACACATTTTCTTATCTAGCCTCAAAATGCTAAGTGTGCATGTGTGCTCCTAACATAAAAATTCACAATTAGGGTAAACCCGACTAAAAATAATTAACAATCCTATATATATATATATATATATATATATATATATATATCCATATAAACACTCCACAACACAAAACCCACTAGCCAAGATGGAAAATAAGATATCCATTTTACGAAAAACACGCACACTAGCTAAATAACGAGAAAACATCCTAAACGAATTCCAAGGCGTTACAGCTCTGCCCCGATACACCTACGTGTTGTGCTGTATACGGAGGAGTAATGCAGAGAGAGAATCTCATTCTCCTTTAGAATTGTCCAGGATTTCCGTGCTCAAGTATTCTCCTCCCTGATCTCATCAAAGGACATAATACTTATTCCCATTATGGTTCTCTACTTCTAACTTATATTCTTTGAATATCTCAAAAGGTTCAGACTTGTGTTTCAACAAGAACATAAGTGCGAATCTTGAGAGATCATCAGTGAATGTAATGAAGTATAAAGAACCAGTCCTGGCATTTGTAGACAGAGGACCTAGATAGATCATCATGTATCAATCCCAAGAGTTCATTAGCTCTTTCTCTGTTTCCAATAAACGGAGCTATGGTTATCTTATCTTTGTGACATGACTGGCAAGTTTCACAAGATATAAATTCAAACTGATTTAAATATGCTTCTTTATGTAACTTCAGCAAGTCGGGTCGCATTGATATGACCTAGTGTACAATGCCTCAAGAAGGATGCGTTCATTTCTGAACCCTTCCTCTTGTGCGTGTTCTGTACGATTAAGAACAGTGGTTTGATTTAGAACATATATGCTTTTAGATAACGTGCCTGAACCGATCAACTCTTGATATAGGAAATGTTCAAAACATTATCCAACAATACAAAATTATATCCTTTTTTACTAAATAAAGAGACTGATATAATGTTGTATATCAGGTTCGGTATTTAATAACATTCGTTCAGAATCAATGTATTTGGTAATACAGGATGATAATTGCCAACAGACTTGGCTGCAACACTTGCACCATTTTTAACTCTTAAAACGTATCACCCTTTCTCAGTTCTCTACCTTTCTGTAGCCCATGTAACATATTACATATGCGGGATCCTGATCCGGTATCTTATACCCAGGACGTAAAGGAAACCCAGAAACAGTTCTCTGTAATGAACATACCCGTAGATGATGCATCAGCATGTACTTTCTTCGTTTGGGCGGCACGGTAATTCTGGTAATCCACTATTTCCTGCTCGGTCTTATAACAATTATAAGTTAGAGCGGGACCAACGTTCCCTAGCGCAGTATAACAAGCGGGTTCGGTCAATACATCTGTATTATTATCTTGATTAAGGCGTGACATGGTCGCTACCTGAGAGAGAGAAGAAAACGCTCAGCGTATGCTCTTGCAAGATTAGATTGGTTATTAATATATCTAATCAGGATGTCTCCCACTATTTTAGTCAAATCTTCCTTCAAACCCTAAAAGGAAAGACTAGCCGGGATTAACTACACCCTATAAGTTTGTCGATCTTTCAGCCAGGCCAGTGCTGGTACTTTGAGGGAGGTTCCCCGTGCTTTCGCACGGACCTAATTAAAATAAAGCTCGTTTTCCCAGGGGCGTAACCCCGTTGACACCTTTCTAGAGACCTACTTGACCGTCTAATTGTAATGTGTAAAACTCTCCCAGGAGTAACTCTTACTCGCAGTGGGTATCGGTATCCAACTATCTCATAATAGGTATGCAATCTCATTGCAGATTTCAACACTTGAAATTCCCAATAATATTTTACCCCGAGCGTTCTATGACCGTGACGGAGGCCAAACTACCCATAGTCCGCTAGTTAAGTTCAGCCCGTACATTTCCTGACTGAATTAGACCCACCCGCACGACCCTTGACGGACCCCAAACTACACCGTACGAATACCCTAATCCAATCGCATCGCATGCTAGAAGATAAGCACTAGTTAACTACCGTACACTACGCCTTGACGGAGGCCAAACTACCGCAGCACGAATATTAAGTAGTAATTATCTGAAATGACGGAGGGCTACGCAGGTTTTGAAGAAAACCCTTTGCGTAATGAACTTATATCATTGTAGAATCAAATGATTTAAAATGGAGTGTTTTTTAGGCTTTTACTAGTTTTGCTAAAGAGGTCACTCCCGGTGAAGGGTTCGTCAGCTCTTTCCTTATCGAATAAGGTGCAGGATATTTACAATACCACTATGCAAAGCAAAAACTATAGAAGCAATCAAAATACAAACTGAAGTTTGTAGCATCTTCCAGTTATTGCTAAAGAGGTCACTCCTGGTAAAGGGATCTCGGCTCTTTCCTTATCGAATAAGGTGCTGGATGTTCTACAAGGAACACCGCTATGCAAAGCAACAACTAGAGCAACCTGTTTTTGAAAATTCGATTCCACAACATCTTTAAGTTTATTTTATTTCATAAATCTCATAAATGAAGTCCCATAATATTAAATTATCTAAACATCACAGATAAATACAGCGTACGCTTATGCCATCCGCATTCGCCTCGATGTCCCCTCGTGCACCGTTAGGTTAGGTAACTAACGGCAGAGCGGGGTAGTGCTAGCGTGGGTGTAAAACATAAGCAACGTCTATATAATATATCACATATATTATATCCTGTATCCATCTCAACATATCAAATGATCACATTACAGAAATCGCAGCAGAAGAACAACATATGAAATATTGCATATACTAGGATTTCCGGGTTTTATTTTAAGCCTGTATAAAACACGGATTCCACGATCGTGATGAATAGCCAATCCCACACCCCTAAACCCCTACGAGAGCGGCAAGCAACCCTACCAATTCTAGAGTTAGGACCCGGTCTCGACTGCTCGAGATGATCTCCCACTGGACTCCAGAACCCGGTTACTTGTGCTCCCCGCCTTGGGTCTATCCTAATGCGGAAAAGTAAATAATATACAATGGTGACATCATCCTCAACCCGGAAGTGCCCGAATAAAAGAATATTACATACAATGAATTTTACATGAATGAAAATAAAAAACTTTCATCTCACATAAAACCCCCGGCTATTCAAACACGACGATCCAATATAACATATCCAAGCAACACATAATATCACATGTCATCAACGTAAGTAAATATGCGTATCCCAATTATCGTTGACATATAGCACTGAAACCGGCGATACACCACATATTACACTTACGATCGCAGAAAAGAAAGTGAAAAACTACACCAGTTGGAATCCGCAACCTCCTTAGACATCACATGCCTAACCAAATGAATTCCTTAGACATCGCATGCCTAACAATTATAAACCGCGCATTTTAGTCTCGATCTCGAAAATACTTTTCAATATCTTGTCGGGCAATTAAAAAAGATTCCCGACATCCTGATCGAATGCTCATCGGAAACTTTAGTAGACGGCCGCACCCCCGATACTGTCGATGAAGTGCACTAAGGCGGAACACCGCTGCCGGGAGCACCCGAATGGATGCTTTTGGCGACGGGGTTATCCTACAGTCACTTGGTCAGGGCTATAGGGCATGGCTATCTATTAAGTTTACCCGGCGAGTATCCGCGTACGCTACGTGATTGCGACGGGCTTTTGATCACATCAAAATCCTGTGGCAACCGATCAAATGAGACTAAACTACTAGATTTATAACATTCAAATTAATTATCTCGTTACTACATGTGGATTCCAAATATTTTATCCTATCACATAATATCTGGACGATGATAAACTGTTCGATCGATTCATCAAAGTCCCACAATTTTCCGACAGCTCAACACTTGAGCACGGTTTTAGTAATACCCAGAAGATGCCTCAGTACCTATGAACCAGCCGTAGAAGGGTCAAACCAATGCCGCACATATGAAACGCTAAACCACCACAAACCCGAGGGACAAAGTGGTGGTTTTGATGACCACATAATCGAGTTAAGGTTTCGTTCTTCTAGATGGTCTACAGAATCACTTGCATGTTTTTCTGAATACGTTAAACTTGAAAAAATAGGTTTTTGACATTCGATCGAACTTTTTAACATTGTCTAGACAATATGTGAAACACCCAAAAAATTGTTAAAACTACGAATACAAAACACTCCGAATTGTTTATAGTGTAAGATTACATCACATGCAAAATTAGCAAAAATAAACAACACCAGAAACATCAAAACCAAGCCATTGGATCACTGGCAAAATTTCAGGGGAGGGCGCTCGATTTTGGCCGATATGGGGAGGGGGGTGCTCGGCCCAAATTTCTCCAAATGCCCTGAAATTTTGTGTGTGTTCATGATATATCCCATACATCACTCTGTACTTGTTTTAAAAAAATTTTGATAACTTTTAAAATCGACAGAAACTAGAGATTTCGTGTTTCAGTTTCGGAGTTATTTCGGTTTCGTGATTCTAACAAATTCCGTATTAATTTCTAGCATGGCTCTGATACCACTGTAGGGTTACTTATGACGGCAGCAAGATTTCGGGAGGTATCGTCCATGCCAAATTAAAATTTTGCCAATTTAGATAACCTTAACATATATCGTCTACTAGAAATATACGGAAAGCAATATGCAAACACTTTGCAATAAGTAAAGAGAGCGAGAAATACAACCTTTGTAGATCGGTCCTTCACTTCAATAGTTCCGTGTAGTAGTACCCTTCGCTGCGATCGCAAGCTCCAGACTCTAGAGAGGATCCGTTGAAGAAACGAACGTGCTTGCATCGAAGACTTCGAGGCCGAAGATGATCTACGTCGGGGAGACACTAACTCAAGCTATTCCTTCACTAGGTCATGAACTTTGTGAAGAGAACACACTATACTACATGGCAAGTTGTAGAGGATGAAGAAGTAGGAAGTGGGCTCACTTTAGAATTGATTTTCTCACACTTTATCTCAAACCACCATTGAAGCTAGCAAGCTTTTAAGGAGGAAGAAGAAGAAGAAGAAGAACTCATCTCATGAGTTAATCCAAATGAATCATAAGTGAGGTTAGAAATGCAACCAAGGGTTAAGCATGTCATGCTTAACCCTTGTAGAGAGCTAACCACAAGCTATAGTTAAAGGTTAGGTCAAAAATATCTCAAGCTAGACAAAAGGATTGGATAAAGTCAAAGAAGACATGAAGCTTCTACAAGCTTTCAATAATTATCAACCTTGACAAATATCCATACTTTTTGAATAACTTAATGATAAATAAAAACACTAATCTTAACTTTAGCATGGTTTAGTCTCTACAAACCCTAGTTCCATATTTAACCAAGCATGATACATTTAACATATATCACATATACATCAATGTATCCAAAAGTGAGAAAAGAAATCATTTGTGAGCTAATACTAATTAATGTAATGTAATATATCAAATATATAATTATACATTAAATTATTAAATGAACACTTGATTTAATAATCCGGCTTTAACCAACTTAATATCATGTGTAACAACTTATCGAATCAACACTTGATCCGATAACCCGGCTATATCGCATACAACCGATCAATGTCACGAATCACGAGAATAGAATACAGTATCTCATATCGTATCAATCTCGGTCCTGCACATATCACATATATGCTCCTACTCCGTTTCACTTGAGCCAGGAAACCCCTGTGTAGGACTCTAAAGACTCGTCAATACGCCGGCAGTAGATGATGATCATATCAAACATCCACAAGCCGCAAGCGGTCTGCTAAACGTAACGGCCACCCAAGTATTGAGCGATCAGAAGATCAACAAGCAATCCTGCTCACACTCCTGCGAATCCAATCAGGAACACTACCGTACAGTACGGTCTCTTCGTCTGATATGTCGCATATCTCGTCTAGGGGTGGTAAACGTCAGACCCCAGTAACTCGATAAGTCGTGTCGATATGAGCCTCATAATGGGTCGATAAACTACTGATAACACTTACCAGTATATCTCTGAAGCTGCCTTGGCCAAGGACTTCCTGTTATAGCCAATCGAGCACTGCGAAACATCAACTCCCAATACCGGGAGAGACGAAACCCCTCCTATCGCTCATTGCCTCCATATGATTCGGGACTGTACCCAAAAGCCACCGTTTTGCACGCCCTCTTGGACGTGGTATGATGGAAATCAAAGCACAGTGGGAATCACACAAGGCTCTTTGACGATCTCGGTTCTACAGACTAACCTGTACCAGTGTCACCTGAGAACTGCCATCTGACGATAGGTATAATACCATCTAGGAGTTCTTGGCGAGTCCGTCCAGTCTACCCAGTCTTCACTGAGTACCCGTATACTGTCTCTGATGTCAAACATCAATGGATATAGGATCATCCATCGTCCATCTACATGGGTCGAGAAGCTATACGCTAGTCTAGTCTGGTATATCGATACCCTGTCTCGATACACCTACGACTAGGAACATTTGAAGGATGTACTTAACGACTACTCTGACCCCACTAATATGATCTTCATCATAGTCCTGGTAGTCAAGTAATTATCCTAAGGGCTTTATCAATATGTAACATAGAGACTATCGGTGTACACGTTAAGATAAAGAGCAACCGGATAGCATACTATCATGTCGACCAAGAAAGTCCTCCATGTATATGTCCAAGCATCCACTACAACATACATCGTATGTACAGTAATGGCCTCTAGGGCATACATGTCACTAACAGTTATAGCTTCCATATGCTAGTTTAAATATTGCATTCTTTGCATGATATTAGATGCATTCATATATTCATTGGTTATGCAACATTATGGAGATTTATGCCGGTATTCACTGTTTATTGGTATCATGATTTTGATGATTTCAGATTTACATGAGATTTCTGGATTTGGGGGAAAACCGCAAGAATTTAATAAAAGCATAGTATCATCATTTTTAAAATGCAAATTTGCGGTTTTCTCATGATGTATGTGTCATCCACCATGAGTTTTCATGATTGCTGTTGGATTTCGAGACCCGATTCGAGAAGTTGGATGAACCGGCTCGGGTACATGGTAGGTCCGGTATGGTAGCCCGGGGCAAGAAGCTCGAGTTGTATTCGATGAGCCTGGCAGGGGAGCACTACCTACCGGTGATATTAATTGGACTCGTCGGTTATCCGGAGGATACCGGTCAGAGTCATGAGATGGATACAGGATGATCCGTTCTGCTGGAGCCCTCGGGCCGATCCCGCAGATGATACGGATGCCTGAGATATTGATATTTGAGATCTGAGATTTTAGATATTGAGATTTAATATTGAGATACTGAGACTTATGTTTTGTATCGATGCTAACACTGATTTCTCTGTTGGTTTCATTGATGATACTTGATTGATATATATATAGAAATCACATTGATTAAAGAAAACAGTTGTTTCACTCATGATATATTCCGTTTCCATTCGTACATCATATATATCTGATATGTTTCTATCTGAGGCACGGACACGAGCACGTGGTATTGCACTTATAAGTAGCTAGACCAGGATTTTTATTTGAGGATATTACCTGATATGACCTAGGATAGCGTTATGCATGCGATTTCTACTCGTAGATGTTTTCTACTCACGAGTTGGCAACTCACCCCTATTGTGCCACAGTTCCATGCTGGTTTTGCCGTACAGGTTTCATTGCGGCTTTGCTGGCACACTGTTCCTTCCGGATGGTTGCCATTGTAGGTGGATTCTTTTGCATCAGGACCATCATTGTTTATTTATTATTTTAGTTGACTCCATCAACCAGATTATATATTTGATAGAGATAGTGTTATGACCCGAATATTTCGACTCGTGACCGGCACTTAACCCCGCTACGTCTACAGGCGTAACGCGACTAAGTAAGCCGAACCCAGAAAACAAAACCATATATAAGTAGCGAGTGTTGAAAACATTTAGTTAAAACATTTAGAAAACCTTAAATAATTCAATAAGTTCTTTTAAAGTTACGTAATCATTTAAATAATTTTGGCAGCATTTCCTTTGTAAAAATAGCCCCGAGACCGGGTATAAAACAGGATATGAGTGAAAATGAGATATAATGAAACAAAACATTCCCAATGGGAGCAATCACGCCCAACGGCGGAAACCATCATCACAAGAGTAATATACGACGCCGTAGCGAAGAATGAGCAATAAGTAAACATCACAGAAATATAAACTGCATATAAAAACAGTCGGCTCCCACGAGCTCGACACCAGAATCCAAAATATACATCATCGTCCTCACACAGTATCTATGTCCAGTATATGAATGGTAGATGGAGAATACTAGATACAAAAAGGGGTACAATAAAAGTAATCAGATACCACAACCCACCTAAAAGCAAAACAGCTCTCGCACTAACTATAGTGGTATCTGTAGCCAAAAGATGCAAAAGGCAGCCTGCCGCGACTACTCTGAAGGGCAACCTGCAAATACTGTGGCACAACGGGGGTGAGTTGCCAACTCGTGAATAGAGATAACATATAAAGGTAACCGCGAGCATGCACGTACCGCGCTACTCTATCATATGCCAGCAAGTAAGATCTATATGCGACAAGCAGTAGGTTCAATAATCATGCAATTGCTCTGTCTGGTGAAACGGATATAGGATGAAATGCATGATAAACAATGCTGAGCATGAGGTAAACAACACCTACATGGAAATATCAACATGGAAAAATAATCGGTGCCCCAAACTGCACCCAAATCCCAAATAAACTCAAGCGCCGGCACTCTCCTCGGCCCACAAATCCTGTAAATCTCTGAGAATCACGAGTGCCCAACATCGGCACTCAAAATATCATAAAATACTCGTGTCCAGCATCGACACGCAAATCCTCATATATCGGGCTCCGTCAGTCCGGATCAGCCTACGGGCTCCGTCTGCGGTATCGGCCCTCGGCCCCGGCAGTACGGATCATCCCGCATCCATCTCTCGACTCTGGTCAGTATCCTCCGGATAACCGCCAGGTCCAACCAATCACCGGTAGGTACTCGCCACCCTGCCAGGCTCATCGTCTACTCCACGAAAAACATTTCTCGCCCCGGGGAACCATATCGGGTCCACCACGAACCCGCAAACGGATCATCCAACTCCTCAAATCGGGTTTCAAGCACACGTCTCAGCACCGAGAAAACGTGTGGTGGACGCACCAAAATATCATATCATGAGGAACCGGGTTTTCAAATAGTGCAGCTTTTCTTTAATTAATTCCACGGTCCTCAAAACCAGAAATCACATGGAAATCCAACACCAATGAGTAAGTCAAATGCGATATGCTATGCACATCAAGTCATAATGTAGGTACAAGGGAGAACAGCTTTTTAAAATAATTTTAGTTTTCAAAGGACATCTTGCGGCTCCCAATTTCTATGCAAATCATAACGAATCATATATGAAATGAACTATAGCAATATAATCATGGCAATTCTACAGTGAGTGTGTCATGGCAATTACTAACGGTGTGTGTGTAACATGCAGATTAGTGCTCGTGCAACATGAACCGTTAGTAATAGTGCGGTGTTCTATCAATTCTAAGTTTACATACATATGGCAGGGAATGCAGTATGCAACAATAGTATACATGACAGTCATTGTAGGTAAATGCAATAAATAACTATAAGGTCCTATCAGCCCTGACGTATAACGCCATGGGGGCGATATCCCCGTAGATGTTAAATCTACTCACCGAAATCTCGCGCTAAGTGTAGCCGACGACTTGCTTCCCTTTCTTCGCAGCGTCCGTCTCACTCGCCTGCGAACCTAGAATCACACAATATATCACACAATACATCACACATAAGCTCAAATCCACAAATTCTTGACATTAAGGTCAAACTAGAAACCCGCGTCGCAAACCAAGGGCGTGTGCGCGCGATACGCTAAAACGTGAGATTACGCGCCTGAAACTACCCCGACGCGTCGCGATACGCAGAAACCCCAAACCACATGCGTATCACGTGTGTCGCGAAGGTTTAAAATACGAGAAATAGGGTAATTAGCTCCAGATTTTTCTACAGCAAGAATCAAATAAAATTATACATGCCAGGAGTCTAAGGGTCGCAGCAGACACCTATAGGACCAAACCCTAACCCAAACCCTCTCCATCTGGCCGCAATTTGCGGCCAGAAACAATTTTTCGACGGCCACTGTACGGAATTTGGGGGTCGGGTTCTACCTGGGGGATCAGCACCTAACAACTATACTGCAGTCTTCTCAAAATTATTCTGAACTCACCGGGTCGATAGCAGTTTACCGAAAGTCAAAATTTGCTTAAAAACGATGAATTTGCATCAAATAGGGATTTGGGGGTATTTTAGTGCAATTAGGGCTAAGCTTGGTTAATATGGCCCTAACAACACTCCAGCAACTTACTAACACCAAATCATACTTCACTTGGTCATGGTTCCCACAAATCACCATATATCGCACTAAAACACACCAATAAACACTAATCGAAGCTAACCTACACTAAATAAGCAAACTAGGGAGTAAGTTCAAGAAGTATACCCTACACTCGACCCTAGGGAGCTAGAGGAAGAAGAAGGAGTAGAGGAAAGGAGCTGCAGCTAGAGTTGTTGCTGCTGCTGCTCTCACTGTTGCTGCTGCTGTTTACTGCTGCTTGCTGCTGCTGTGTTGCTTGCTGCTGCTGTGCTGCTTGCTTCTGCTGCTGCTGCTGCTGTGGAGAAGTAAGTGTGTGTGTGTGAGTGTGAGAGTGAGGTTGAGAGAAAAGAACATAAGAATGAGAGGGAATCATAACCACAAATGTCAACCCCTCCACTCTCTCTCTTCATTAAATGCAAGCATGGCTTTTGCCATGATGCATTCTCTCTCTCTCATTCTCACCAAGTCAACACTCAAAAAGGGAAATTCAAATTAAAGAAACCATCATATAACTAATTAAACTTAATTAAAACGCAAAAGACTTAATCCCCATGATTAAAACCACCATGGTTGCTAATCATGGTATTACCTCATTTTAAAACCTTAGTTTACATGCACATGTGTATGCAAGCCTAGGAAAATTCTACAAAAATATTTATTAAATTGGGAAAAATATTTGAAACTCAATTTGGTAAACTTTTTATTAAAAACCCTTTATTTAAATATAAATAGCCACTAAACACATCCTAAGGTGTTACAATCTCTCCCCCTTAAAGAAATTCGTCCCCGAATTTCAAAATCTAACTACACGTACCTTCGAAAAAACAGGGGTACTTCTTCCTCATCTCGCTTTCTGTCTCCCAAGTGACCTCCTCGCTGCTCGGACCACGCCAAAGTACTTTGACTGATGGAATGTCTTTCGATCTCAATTTCTTCACTTGTCGATCCAAGATTATCACTGGCTGCTCTGCATAGGAAAGGTCGTGCTCAAGCTGGACGTCGGGTGCTGAATCGTATGCGAAGGGTCATGAAGATATCTACGGAGCATCGAAACGTGAAATACGGGGTGCACATCTGGAAAGCTGGGCGGAAGGGCTAACCGGTATGCAACTGCATCAACACGCTCGAGGATCTCGAAGGGGCCCATATATCTGGGACTGAGCTTCCCCTTCTTCCCAAACCTCATCACACCTTTCATTGGGGAGACCCTCAAGAAAATGTGATCACCCTCAGAAATCTCAAGTCTGCGCCGCCGACGGTCCGCATAAGATCTCTGCCTACTCTGGGCTGCTCTCATCCTATCTAGAATCAACTGGATCTTCGCGGTCGTCTCCTCAATAATCTGTGGCTCTAAGATACTGCTCTCTCTGAGCTCTGTCCAACAGGCGGGCGATCTGCATCTCCTCCCATAAAGAGCCTCAAACGATGCCATCTGAATGGTCTCCTGGTAGCTGTTATTGTAGGAGAACTCTACTAAGGGTAAGTGATGATCCCAGCTACCTCCGAAATCTAAAACACACGCTCTGAGCATGTCCTCGAGAGTCTGAATAGTCCGCTCTGACTGTCCGTCGGTCTGCGGATGAAATGCTGTGCTGAAACTCAAGCGAGTGCCCAAAGCCTCCTGAAGCCTCTGCCATAGTCGACTGGTAAACTGGGTGCCTCTGTCGGACCCGATACACGTCGGAACTTCGTGCAGTCGTACTATCTCGTCGATGTAAATCTGGGCGTACTGAGCAAATCCGAAAGTCGTCTTCACTGGTAGGAAGTGAGCCGCTTTCGTCAAACGATCTACGATCACCCAAATGGAGTCATACCCTCGCCTAGTCCTGGGTAGACCCATAACGAAATCCATCAAAATCTGCTCCTATTTCCACTCCGGAATGGGTAACGGCTGTAGCTCTCCCGCGGGCCTCTGGTGCTCAGCCTTGACCTGCTGACAAGTCAGGCATCTCGACACAAAATCTGCGATGTCTTTCTTCATTCCGTCCCACCAGTAAACATCTCTCATATCATGGTACATCTTGGTGGAACCGGGATGAACACTATATACCGATCGATGTGCCTCCTCAAGAATCTCGCGCCCCAGTCCCTCAGCATCTGGTATGCACAGCCTAACCCCAAATCGTAGTACCCCCTGATCATCGATCATGAACTCGGAAAATCTGCCCTGTCCAATCTGTGCCATGATCTCCGAACATCGGTCATCACTGCGCTGTGCCTCATGTATGCGGTCAAGTAACTGTGGGCGCGCACGAACATGCGCGATCTGTCCTCCAATCGGTGTGAACTCGAACTGTATCCGGCTGTCGCATAATATCTGCCAATCTGCCAACGACTGCCCCTGTACTGCGCTCAAACAAGATAGACTACCCCCGGGCCTCCTGCTCAAAGCATCCGCCACCACATTCGCCTTGCCCGGGTGATACAAGATCTCGCAGTCGTAATCCTTCACTAACTCCATCCATCGGCGCAATCTAAGGTTCAGGTCTCGCTGCTGAAATATATACTTTAAACTCTTGTGATCAGTGAATATCTGGCACGACTCGCCGTATAGGTAATGTCACCAGATCTTAAGTGCAAAGACCACTGCAGCCATCTCCAAATCGTGAGTGGGGTAGTTCTGTTCATGTTTCTTCAATTGTCACGAAGCATACGCTATCACCCTGTCATGCTGCATCAATACGCACCCTAGCCCCACTCGAGAGGCATCACAATAGACCACAAATCTGTCTGATCCTGAAGGTAATGATAATACCGGTGCCGTAGTCAGCCGAGTCCGTAGCTGCTGAAAACTGTGCTCGCACTCCTCCGTCCAATCGAAAGGAACTCCCTTCCGGGTCAACCCGGTCAAAGGTGTAGCAATACTGGAGAAGTCATGCACAAATTGCCTGTAGTAATCGGCCAACCCCAAAAAGCTATGAATCTCCGTAACTGATATGGGTCTGGGCCAACGCTGAACGGCCTCGATCTTCCTTGGGTCTACACATATACCGTCTCGTGAAATCACATGCCCCAAGAAGTCTACGCTGTCCAGCTAGAAAGCACACTTGGAGAATTTCGCATAAAGCTGGTGCTCCCTCAAAGTCTGCAGTGTAATCCGCAGGTGCTGCTCGTGCTCCTCACTACTCCGGGAATACACCAAGATATCGTCAATGAATACTATGATGAACAGATCCAAATATGGCCGGAAAATACGGTTCATCAAGTCCATGAATGTTGCTGGTGCATTGGTGAGTCCGAACGACATCACCAAAAACTCATAATGGCCGTAGCGCATACGGAAAGCTGTCCTAGGAATGTCCTACTGTCGAACCCCCAGCTGATGATAGCCCGATCGTAAATCGATCCTCGAAAAGTATCCTTCCCCCTGAAGCTGGTCGAACAAATCGTTGATACGTGGCAAGGGATATCTGTTCCGCACTGTCACCCTGTTCAGCTGGCGGTAGTCGATACACAGACGCAAATTGCTGTCCTTCTTCTTGACGAACAGGACTGGAGCACCCCAAGGAGAAACAATGGGTCGAATAAGTCCCTTATCCAACAAATCTTGCAACTGACCCTTCAACTCTCAAAGTTCCACCGGGGCCATCCGATAAAGCGGTATGGAAATAGGCCCCGTGCTAGGAACCAGATCAATACAGAATAAAATGTCGCGCTTGGGCGGTAGCCCAGGAAGCTCGTCAGGGAACACATCAGGAAACTCGCTAACAACCGGAACCTGATCTAATGGAACCTGTGTAGCACTAGCATCGCAATCATAAGCGAGAAATCCCTGACATCCCTTCCTCAAAAGCTGTCCAGCGCGAAAAGAAGAAATCACACTGTGAGGGGCGGCACCACGGTCCCCCAACACAACAAAAACCGACTCGCCGGCAAAGCAGAATCTAACTGTCTTCTCACGGCAGTCCACAGAAGCATAGCACGTGGCTAACTAATCCATGCCCAAAAGGACATCGAAGTCCAACATCTCAAGAAGGATCAAGTCGACAGGCAACTCCCACTCGCCAATACAGACAGTACAGAATCGGAATACGTGCCTAGCAACAAATGACTCTCCTACAGGAGTGGTCACAACAAGCGGCTGATCAAGCAAACCGGACTCTTTACCCAAACTCAGCACGAAGTGTGTGGATACGTACGAGTGCGTGGATCCGGGATCGAACAACACGTGTGCATCAACGAAGCATACTGGAAGGATACCTGAAACCATCGCATTGGACGCCTGCGCGTCCCGATGCGTCAAAGCAAAAACCCGTGCCTGTCCTCCACCGGTGACTGACTGCCCTCTGCCTCGGTCATCTCGTCCTCTCTGAGCAACTCCTCCACGCCCACGACCTCTCTGAGTATGAGTCTGACATGGAACAATGGTAGGTACAACAGGCAACGCCCTCTGGGGTGGTGAAGGTGGTAAAGTAACATGCGGTGCTGCTGCCTCCTTCCGGTGTATCTCAGGACAATCTCTAACGAGGTGAAGTAGACTGCCGCATCTAAAGCAACCCTGCGGCAACTGCTGGCTCTCCCGTGGATACGAACTAAACATCTGGCCTCGTCCAGAATCTCTGCTACTCCTCGTACCAGAACGATACCTGTCGCGGCGTCTGAATAACTGTCTTCGTGCGGATATACTAGTACGAACTCTCTTCGCTCTGGAACTACCGAAGTCTCAGCAAGGTGCTCCTCGACTAATAGGGCTGCGACTACAGCTGCTGCATATGTCTCGTAATGCTGCGTGCTGATCGCAAGGAACAGTGGTGTAAGCAAGCCTCGAACAAATCTCTTGACTCGCAACTCCTCGGTAGCCACTAAATACGGGGCATAAACTGCTAGCTCTGTAAACAGCACATCATACTCTGCCACTGTCATCTCTGGTGTCTGGCGCAAGGACTCGAATCTGCGTGCTCGGGCATCCCTAACATTCTGGGGTAGGAAACGGTCTAGAAATACTGTCACAAACTCCGTCCAGGTCATAGGAGTAAGACCTGCCGCTCTGCCCTTCTCAACGGAAGCGCACCACTTCTGCGCAAGTCCTTCCAGGAGAAAGCTCACGAACTCAACCCATCTCGCATCTACGCATCTGAGGGAACGACATATCCGGACCATCCTATCGATGAAAGACTGTGGGTCCTCGGCTGTATCGGTGCCTGTGAAGATCGGAGGCTTCAGCCTCATGAACTCTGATAGCGATACTGTAATCACCTCCGTGGCTGCAGGTGCAACTGGCTGTATGGTAGGTACCATCGCGGTCTCTGGAACGGGTGGAGCTACCTCTGGCCGCTGTGCTCGAAGCATCTCAACTAGCGATCCTATCATCTGGCGCATCTCCTGCATGCTGGATCCCACCGTTTGGCGCATCTCCTGCATACCAGCCCCTAGAATGGCGATCTGATCTGTCATGGTAGGAAAAACCTGCTCGGGAACAACCGGTGCAATGCCCAGATCAGTCCTCGTCTCGGACGAGTCAACTCGAATCTCGTCCCTCGCGGCCGCACTCTGCGCCCTCGTAGTCTTTGGCGGCATAATGGCTAAAAGGAAATAAGGATTCGATAAGAATATGGATATCGAATCACAAGAATACATATACCCAAGAAGGAATTTAAATCAATAAGTCCTAAGGTCGCCTTGGCGGAGTACCGTGTCATGAGTATGCCGTGGAACATACACACGCTACATGTAGCCGACAACTTGTTTCCCCTTCTTCGCAGCGTCCGTCTCACTCGCCTGCGAACCTAGATTTACACAATATAACACACATAAGCTCAAATCTACCAAAACGAAATATTACAAAGATTCTCAATGAAAGATCTTGGTGATGCCTCCTGCATATTGGGAATAAGGATCTATAGAGATAGATCCAAACGGATATTGGGATTGTCCCAATCCAGGTACATTGACACCATACTAAAGAGGTTTAGTATGGAAGAATCCAAGCGTGGGAACTTGCCCACGATCTCTGGACTCACTCTCTCCAAAGAGATGTCTCCCAAGACTGATTTGGAGAGAGCTCGCTTGCAAGGGATACCCTATGCTTCGGCTGTAGGCTCTATCATGTATGCAATTCTATGTACCAGACCCGATGTAGCATACTCACTAAGTGTAGTGAGTAGGTATCAAGATGATCCTGGAGAGAGTCACTGGACAGCTGTGAAGTGCATTCTCAAGTACTTACGAAGGACTAAAGAGATGCTCTTGGTGTATGGTAACGGAGAACTCCAAGTGGAGTCCTTTACCGATTCGAGCTTCCAGAGTGATAAGGACGACTCTAAGTCGCAGTCGGGATTTGTCTTTACCCTTTACGGAGGGGCGGTTAGCTGGAAGAGTTCCAAGCAGGAAACCGTGGCAGACTCGACGATGGAGGCTGAATACATCGCTGCCAACGATGCTGCAAAAGAGGCTGTGTGGATCAAGAAGTTCATTACTGAACTTGGTGTGGTTCCATCCATTGAGCATCCAATACCTTTGTATTGCGATAACAATGGAGCGGTGGCTTTGGCCAAGGAACCCAGGTCCCATCAGCGATCCAGGCATATTCTGAGGCGGTATCACCTGATCCGGGAGATAGTTGATCGCCGGGAGATCGAGGTCAGGAGAGTTGACACGAAGAACAACACGGCGGATCCACTCACGAAGGCCATTCCCCAGATACAGTTTGAGAGACTCTTCGGGATGCTCGGTATGCGATACTACAGCAGCTGGCCTTAGTGCAAGTAGGAGATTGTTAGTTGTATGTATGCCCTAGAGGCCAGTATTGTACAGATGATGTATATTATATTGGATGCTTGGACATATATAGAGATGACTTTCTTGCTCGATATGATAGTATGCTATCTGGTTGCTCTTTATCTTAACATGTACACTTGTCTCTTTAAACTGTCTTATGGTTACATGTTGGAAAAGCCCTTAGGATGTGTACTTGACTACCTGGACTATGATGCAGATCATACTAGTGGGGACATGGTAGTCCATAGGTACATCCTTCAAGGTCCCTAGTCGTGGGTATATCGAGACGGGGCATCGATATACCAGAGTAGACTAGCGTATACGCTTCTCGACCCATGAGATGGGCGATGGATGATCCCATATCCATTGGTGTTTGACATCAGAGATGGTATACGGGTGTTCAGTGGAGACTGGGTACACTGGACGGACTCGCCGAGAACTCCCAGATGGTATAATACCTCACGTCAGATGGCAGTTCTCAGGTGACACTTGTACAGGTTAGTCTGTAGACCCGAGATCGTCATAGAGTCTTGTGTGATTCCCACTGTTCTTTGATCTCCACCTTACCACGTCTATGAGGGCGTGCAAAACGGTGGTCTTTGGGTACAGTCCCGAGTCACATGGAGGCAATGAGCGATAGGAGGGGTTTCGTCTCTCCCGGTATTGGGGGTTGATGTTGCGCTGTGCTCGATTGGCCGTAACAGGGAAGTCCCTGGCCAGGGCTGATCAAAGATTTGCTGGTAAGTGTTACCAGTAGTTTCTCGACCCGTTATGAGCCTCACATCGGCACGACTTATCGGTTATTGGGGTCTGACGTTTACCACCCCTAGACTTGATATGCGACATATCAGACGAACAGACCGGACTGTACGGTAAGTGTTACTGGTTGGATTCACAGGAGTGTGAGCGGGCTAGCTCGTCGATCTTCTGATCGCTTAATACCCGGGTGGCCGTTACGTTTAGCAGACCGCTTGCGGCTTGTGGGTGTTTGATATGATCATCATCTGCTACCGGCGTATTGACGAGTCTTTAGAGTCCTACACAGAGGTTTCCTGGCTCAAGCGAAATGAAATAGGAGCGCATATGAGATATGTGCGGGAGCGAGAATAATGCGTGTATGTGATACCTTATTTCATTCTTGCGATGAATGTTTCGATTGGTTATATGCGATATAACCTAGTTATCGAATCGTAGATTGATTCGATAAGTCGATACATTGGATACTAGTCGGTTATGTGCGACATGACCGGATCATTGAATCAAGTGTTGATTTAATGATTTAATGTATAATTATATATTTGATATATTACTTTGCATTAACTGGTATTGGTTCACTTTAATAGGATTTTCTCACTTGTAGTTCACAAGTTGTATATGTGATATACTTTTGTGCACTACTATGTGTCATGTTTGATAATGCATGTAGATTGGTTTTGTGTTAAGACTTAAACCATGGTTATGATAATAGTTAGGGTTTTTATTTATTTACATATTTATTTATCTATTCATTTTGGATAAATAAATAAATGATAACAAAATGGTTTCTTTCATGAAGCTTGATGAAGCTTCATGAAGCTTTGACTAATGTGACCATTGTGTCATCATCCTTAACCATAACCATTCTCATTTGACCATGGTTTATTCTCTAAACTTAACCAAGGTTAGAAGATAATAAGTATTGATTTTATTATTCTTTTTACATAATACTTATCATATTCTATTTACTTCTTCTTCTTCATCTTCAAGAGAAAAAAGCTTGATGCCATCAATGGCATCTTGAGTTCCAAAGTGAGAAATCCAATTCTAAAGTGAACCCACCTCCTATTTCCTCACCCTCTACCTCTTGCCAAGTTGTTTTGGGTGTTTTCTTCACAAGTTTCACAACTTTGTGAAGTCGGAGCTTGAACTTGTGATGCCTCGATGTAGATCATCTTCGGCACGAAGCCGACGACCTAGTCCGCCCATTTCTCCGATCAAGCCGACGCATGAGTTCGGGATTCAAGATGGACAGCGAGAGGACACCTACGTGGAGCTAAGGAAGTGGAGAACCGGATCTACAAAGGTTGTAGACTTTCTCTTTTAGTTAAAGTGTTAACTAGTTTCGTATTTCGCCTAAATTTCTAGTTAACGATCCGTATTAGGGTTTCTCGGCACCCGTAAAATTTGAAATTGGCATGGTTGATGCCTTGTGAGACCTCTATAGTGTGCCTAGGAACCCTATAAAGGCGGTATAGAAATAGGACCTACGCCAGGAACCAAATCAATACAGAAAGAAATGTCGCGCTCGGGCGGTAGCCCAGGAAGCTCGTCAGGGAACACATCAGGGAACTCGCTAACAACCGGAACCTGATCCAGAGGAACCTCTGTAGCTCTAGTATCACAAACATAGGCAAGAAATCCCTGACATCCCTTCCTCAAATGTTGTTCAGCGCAAAAAGAAGAAATCACACAGTGTGGGGCGGCACCACGGTCCCCCAACACAACAAAAACCGACTCGCCGGGAAAACAAAATCTAACTGTCTTCTCACGGCAGTCCACAGAAGCATAGCACGTGGCTAACCAATCCATGCCCAAAAGAACGTCGAAGTCCAACATCTCAAGAAGGATCAAATCGACAGGCAACTCTCTCTCGCCAATACAGACGGTACAGGATCAAAATACGTGCCTAGCAACAAACGACTCTCTCACAGGAGTGGTCACAACAAGCGGCTGATCAAGCAAACCGGACTCTCTACCCAAACTCGGTACGAAGTGTGTAGATACATACGAGTGCGTGGATCCGGGATCGAACAATACGTGTGCATCAACAGAACATACTGGAAGGATCCCTGAGACCACCGCATTGGACGCCTGCACCTCCTGATGCGTCAAAGCAAAAACTCACGACTGCCCTCCACCTGTGACTGACTGTCCTCTGCCTCGGTCATCCCATCCTCTCTGAGCAACTCCTCCATGCCCACGGCCTCTCTGTGTATGAGTCTGACACGGAGTAACAGTAGGAACAACAGGCAACACCCTCTGGGGTGGTGAAGGTGGTAAAGTGACGTGCGGTGCTGCTGTCTCCCTCCGGAGAATCTCAGGACAATCTCTGACGAGGTGAAGTAAACTGCCGCATCTATAGCAACCTCGCGACGACTGCTGACTCTCCCGTGGATACGAACTAAACATCTGGCCTCGTCCCGAATCTCTGCCACTCCTCGTGCCTGAACGATACCTGTCACGGCGTCTGAATGTCTGTCTCCGTGCTGATATACCAGTACGAACTCTCTTCGGCTCTGGAACTACCGAAGTCTCAGCAAGGCGCTCCTCGAATAATAGAGCTGCATCTACCGCTGCTGCATATGTCTCATAGTGCTGCGCGCTGATCGCAAGGAACAGTGGTGTAAGCAAGCCTCGAACAAATCTCTTGACTCGCAACTCCTCGGTAGCCACTAGATACGGCGCATAGATAGATAGCTCTGTGAACAGCACATCATACTCTGCCACTGACATCTCTGGAGTCTGGCGTAAGGACTCGAACCTGCGTGCTCTAGCATCTCTAACACTCAGGGGAAGAAAGCGGGCAAGGAATAGCACCACGAACTCTGTCCAGGTCATAGGAGGAAGACCTGCTGCTCTTCCCTTCTCGAATGATTCGCACCATTTCTGCGCAAGACCTTCTAGGCGAAAGCTCGCGAACTCAACCCATCTCGCATATGCGCATCTGAGGGAACGACATATCCGAGCCATCCTATCAATGAAGGACTGTGTGTCCTCGGCTGCATCGGTGCCTGTGAAGACCGGAGGCTTCAGCCTCATGAACTCTGATAGCGATACTGTAATCACCTCCGTAGCTGCAGGGGTAACTGGATGTGTGGTAAGTACCATCGCGGTCTCTGTAACGGCTGGAGCTACCTCTGGTCGCTGCGCTCGAAGCGTCTCAACTAGCGATCCTATCATCCGGCGCATCTCCTGCATGCTGGATCCCACCGTCTGGCACATCTCCTGCATACCAGCCCCTAGCATGGCGATCTGATCTGTCACGGGAGGAACAGCCTGCTCGGGTACAACCGGTGTACTGCCCGGATCAGTCCTCGTCTCAGGCAAATCAACTCGAATCTCGGCCCTCGCGGCCGCTCTCTGCGCCCTCGTAGTCTTTGGCGGCATAATGGCTGAAAGGAAAATAGGATTTGTTAAGGATGCAGAAATCGAATCACAGGAATGTATATACTCAAAAGGAATTTAAATCAATAAGTCCTAAGGTCGCTTTGGTGGAGTACCGTGTCGTGAGTATGCCGCGGAATATACGCACGCTACGCCACTCTGCTTCAGCTACCTACTCCATCATACATGGTCATCCTACACTCTGAAAGGTAAAACCTACGCTCTGATACCAACTTTGTCACGACCCGAATATTTCGACTCGTGACCGGCACTTAACCACGCTACGTCTACATGCGTAACGCAACTAAGTAAGCCGAACCCAGAAATCAAAACCATTTAAAAGTAGTGAGTGTTGAAAACATTTAATTAAAAACATTTAGAAGACCTTAATTAGTTCAATGAGGTTCTTTTAAAAGTTAAATTATCCTTATAACAATTTTGGCAGCATTTCCTTTGTAAAAGTAACCCCGAAAATCGGGTAAAAACAGGATATAAGTGAAAATGAGATATAATAAACAAAGCATCCCCAACCACGAGCAATCACGCCCAACGGCGGAAACCAGCACCACAAGAGTAATATACGACGCCATAGCGAAGAAAGAGCAATAAGTAACATCCCAGAATAATAACTGCAAATATATTGTCGGCTCCCACGAGCTCGACACCTGAATACAAAAATATACATCATTGTCCTCACACTGTCTCTAAGTCAAGTACAAATATGGTAGATGGAGAATACTAGAAACAAAAGTGTGTACAATAAAAGTAACCAGATAGCACAACCCACCTAAAAAGCAAAATAGCTCTCGCACCAACTGTGGTGGTATCTGAATCCAAAAGATGCAAAAAGGCAGCCTGCCGCGACTACTCCGAAGGGCAACCTGCATATACTGTGGCCCAACGGGGATGAGTTTCCAACTCATGAATAGAGATAACATATAAAGATAATCACGAGCATGAACGTACTGCGCTACGCTATCATATGCCAGCAGGTAAATCTATATGCGACAAGCAGTAAGTGAAATAATCATGCAAATACTCTGTCAGGTAAAATAACTACAGGATGAGATACATGATAAACACTGCGGAGCATGGGATAAACAACATCTACACGAAATATCAATCGTGGAAAAATAATCGGTGCCCAAGCTGCACCCAAATCCTAAATAAGCTCAGGCGCCGGCACTCTCCTCGGCCCTCAAATCCTGTAAATCTCTGAGAATCACGAGTGCCTGACATCGGCATCCAAAATATCATAAATACTCATGTCCAGCATCGACACGCAAACCCTCATACATCGGGCTCCGTAAGTCCGAATCAGCACACGGGCTCCGTCTGCGGTATCGGCCCTAGGCCCCGGCAGTACGGATCATCCCGCATCCATCTCTCGACTCTGGTCGGTATCCTCCGGATAACCGCCAGGTCCAACCAATCACCGGCAGGTACTCGCCCACCTCCAGGCTCAATCGGCAAAGTCCATCGATCATCTTGCCGAGGGGAACCTTACCGGGTCCACCACGAACCCGCAAACGGATCATCCACTCCACGAATCGGGTTTCAAGCACACGTATCAGCACAGAGAAAACGTGTGGTGGACGCACCAAAATATCGTATCACGAGGAGCCGGGTTTTCAAATAGTGCATCTTTTCTTAAATAATCCCACGGTCCTCAAAACCAGAAATCACATAAAAATCCAACACCAACGAGTAGATCAAATACGATATGCTATGTACATCAAGTCATAATATAGGTACAAGGGAGAAACCGCTTTTCTTAAGATAGTTTCAGTTTTCAAGACAGCATGCAGCTTCCAATTTCTATGAAAATCATATCGAATCATATATGAAATGAACTACAGTATAATGACCATGGCAATTCTACAGTGAGTGTGTCATGGCAATTACTAACGGTGTGTGTGTAACATGCAGATTAGTGCTCGTGCAACATAAACCGTTAGTAATAGTGCGGTGTTCTATAAATTCTATGTTTTCATACATATAGCAGGGAATGCAGTATGCAACAACAGTATCCATGAACAGTCAATGTAGGTAAATGCAATGTGTAGCTATAAAGTCTTATCAGCCCTGACGTAGAACGCCATGCGGGCGATATCCCCGTAGATGTTAAATCTACTCACCGAAGTCTCGCGCTAAGTGTAGCCGACGACTTGTTTCCCCTTCTTCGCAGCGTCCGTCTCACTCGCCTGCGAACCTAGATTTACACAATATAACACACATAAGCTCAAATCTACCAAAACGAAATATTAAGGTCAAACTAGAACCCCGCGTTGCAACCCAAGCGCGCGTGTGCGCGATACGCTAAAACGTGTGATCACGCTCCTGAAGCTAACCTGACGCGTCGCGATACGCAGCACAACCCAAAACCACACACGTGTCACGTGTGTCGCGGAGATTTAAAATACGGAAAGTAGGGTAATAGGTCCCAGATTTTGATACAGAAAGAGTTTTATAAAAATAAATATACCATGAAACCCCAAATATCAGCAGACACCAACCACCAAAACCCCAACCCAATACCCTCCTATCTGGCCGCAAATTGCGGCCAGAACGATTATTTTGGCGGCCTGGGTAGGGGATGGGCTCCCGGGATTGGTGTGTGCACTCCATACCCCCTGTGTATATCCCAGTAATTACAATTTTATTCTGAAACACCCTGGGTAGTAGCAGTTTCAACAGAACACAATTTCAAGTTAAAAAATCACACTTTGCACTAAAATGATACTTTAGGGTATTTTTCTGAAACCTGAAACAACCCCAAGTCTAAAACCACTCTAATATCACATTACCAAGCTAATCAAGCCAAAAAAAAGTTAATTTTTATCACAACCTCACTAGATCCCTTTATAAAGCACAAAACATGCATAAAATGTGATATTTTGCTAGAAATACTTTAAGTTATGTAAAAGAGGTGCTAAGGGTGAGTCAATACCTTCAAAACACCTTAAGAAACACCAAAAATCCCTGCTTTTCCCCAAGTGTGCAGATCCACCACCAAACACCTCAAAAGCTCATTTTTTTCTATGGTTTTTGGAAGGAAAAGTGTTGATTTGAGTAGGGTTTTTTGTAAGGATCAAAAGGAAGTGAAAAGAGAAGAAAAGAAGAACAAGGAGCTATTGGTTTTGCTGGAAATCCTGCAGGAATTCTGAATGAGGAGAAGAGAGAGAGAAAAGAAGAAAAATGGGGTCAAAAGGTCAACTTCTCACCTAACACCATACCTCATTGTTTAATTGGAAATTTTGAATTATAAAAGGGTTTTAACTTGTTGAAATGGGGGGAAAAATAGATTATCAACCATGCATCAAATGAAAGGGGGTTAACATGACACATTTTCTCATCTAGCCTCAAAATGCTAAGTGTGCATGTGTGCTCCTGACACAAAAATTCACAATTAGGGTAAACCCGACTAAAAATAATTAACAATCCTATATATATATATATATATCCATATAAACACTCCACAACACAAAACCCACTAGCCAAGAAGGAAAATAAGATATCCATTTTTACGAAAAACACGCACACTAGTTAAATAATGAGAAAACATCCTAAACGAATTCCAAGGCGTTACAGCTCTGCCCCGATACACCTACGTGCTGTGCTGTATACGGAGGAGTAATGCTGAGAGAGAATCTCATTCTCCTTTAGAATAGTCCAGGATTTCCGTGCTCAAGTATTCTCCTCCCTGATCTCATCAAAGGACATAATACTTATTCCCATTGTGGTTCTCTACTTCTAACTTATATTCTTTGAATATCTCAAAAGGTTCAGACTTGTGTTTCAACAAGAACATAAGTGCGAATCTTGAGAGATCATCAGTGAATGTAATGAAGTATAAAGAACCAGTCCTGGCATATGTAGACAGGGGACCTACATAGATCATCATGTATCAATCCCAAGAGTTCATTAACTCTTTCTCTGTTTCCAATAAACGGAGCTATGGTTATCTTATCTTTGTGACATGACTGGCAAGTTTCACAAGATGTAAATTCAAACTGATTTAAATATGCATCTTTATGTAACTTCAGCAAGTCGGGTCACATTGATATGACCTAGTCTACAATGCCTCAGGAAGGATGTGTTCATTTCTGAACCCTTCCTCTTGTGTGTGTTCTGTACGATTAAGAGCAGTGGTTTGATTTAGAACGTATATGCTTTTAGATAACGTGCCTGAACCGATCAACTCTTGATATAGGAAATGTTCAAAACATTATCCAACAATACAAAATTATATCCTTCTTTACTAAATAAAGAGACTGATATAATGTTGTATATCAGGTTTGGTATCTAATAACATTCGTTCAGAATCAATGTATTTGGTAATACAGGGTGATAATTGCCAACAGACTTGGCTGCAACACTTGCACCCTTTTTAACTCTTAAAACTTATCACCCTTTCTCAGTTCTCTCTACCTTTCTGTAGCCCATGTAACATATTACAAATGCAGGATCCTGATCCGGTATCTCATACCCAGGACGTAATGGAAACCGAGAAACAGTTCTCTGTAATGAACACACCCGAAGATGATGCATCAGCATGTACTTTCTTCGTTTGGGCGGCACGGTAATTCTGGTAATCCACTATTTCCTGCTCGCTCTTATAACAATTATAAGTTAGAGCGGGACCAACGTTCCCTAGCGCAGTATAACAAGTGGGTTCGGTCAATACATCTGTATTATTATCTTGATTAAGGCGTGACATGGTCGCTACCTGGAGAGAGAGAGAAGAAAACGCTCAGCGTATGCTCTTGCAAGATTAGATTGGTTATTAATATATCTAATCAGGATGTCTCCCACTATTTTAGTCAAATCGTCCTTCAAACCCTAAAAGGAAAGACTAGCCGGGATTAACTACACCCTACAAGTTCGTCGATCTTTCAGCCAGGCCAGTGCTGGTACTTTGAGGGAGGTTCCCCGTGCTTTCGCACGGACCTAATTAAAATAAACCTCGTTTTCCCAGGGGTGTAACCCCGTTGACACATTTCTAGACACCTACCTGATCGTCTAATTGTAATGTGTAAAACTCTTCTAGGAGTAACTCTTACTCGCAGTGGGTATCGGGATCCAACTATCTCATAAGAGGTATGCAATCTCATTGCAGATTTCAACACTTGAAATTCCCAATAATATTTTACCCCTAACGTTCTATGACCTTCACGGAGGCCAAACTACCCATAGTCCGCTAGTTAAGTTCAACCCGTACATTTCCTGACTGAATTAGACCCACCCGCACGACCCTTGACGGAGGTCAAACTACACCGTACGAATACCCTAATCCAATCACATCGCATGCTAGAAGATAAGCACTAGTTAGCTACCGTACACTATGCCTTGACGGAGGCCAAACTACCGCAGCACGAATATTAAGTAGTAATTATCTGAAATGACGGAGAGCTACGCAGGTTTTGAAGAAAACCCTTTGCGTAATGAACATGATATCATTGTAGAATCAAATGATTTAAAATGGAGTGTTTTTTAGGCTTTTACTAGTTTTGCTAAAGAGGTCACTCCCGGTGAAGGGATCGTCGGCTCTTTCCTTATCGAATAAGGTGCAGAATATTCACAATACCACTATGCAAAGCAAAAACTATAGAAGCAATCAAAATACAAACCGAGGGTTGTAGCATCTGCCAGTTATTGCTAAAGAGGTCACTCCTGGTAAAGAGATCTTGGCTCTTTCCTTATCGAATAAGGTGCTGGATGTTCTACAAGGAACACCGCTATGCAAAGCAACAACTAGAGCTACCTGTTTTTGAAAATTCGATTCCACAACATCTTTAGGTTTATTTTATTTCATAAATCTCATAATTGAAGTCCCATAATATCAAATTACCTAAACATCACAGATAAATACAGCGTACGCTTATGCCATCCGCATTCGCCTCGATGTCCCCTCGTGCACCGTTAGGTTAGGTAACTAACGGCAGAGCGGGGCAGTGCTAGCGTGGGTGTAAAACATAAGCAACGTCTATATAATATATCACATATATTATATTCTGTATTCATCTCAACATATCAAATGATCACATCACAGAAATCGCAGCAGAAGAACAACATATGAAATATTGCATATACTAGGATTTCCGGGTTTTATTTTAAGGCTGTATAAAACACGGATTCCACGGTCGTGATGAATAGCCAATCCCACACCCCTAAACCCCTACGAGAGCGGCAAGCAACCCTACCAATTCTAGAGTTAGGAGACCCGGTCTCGACTGCTCGAGATGATCTCCCACTGGACTCCAGAACCCGGTTACTTGTGCTCCCCGCCTTGGGTCTATCCTAATGCGGAAAAGTAAATAATATACAATGGTGACATCATTCTCAACCCGGAAGTGCCCCAATAAAAGAATATTACATACAATGAATTTTACATGAATGAAAATAAAAAACTCTCATCTCACATAAAACCCCCGGCTATTCAAACACGACGATCCAATATAACATATCCAAGCAACACATAACATCACATGTCATCAACGTAAGTAAATATGCGTATCCCAATTATCGTTGAAATATAGCACCGAAACCGGTGATACACCACATATTACACTTACGGTCGCAGAAAAGAAAGTGAAAAAGTACAGCAGTTGGAATCCGCAATCTCCTTAGACATCACATGCCTAACCAAATGAATTCCTTAGACATCGCATGCCTAACAATTATAAACCCCGCATTTTAGTCTCGATCACGAAAATACTTTTCAATATCTGGTCGGGCAATTAAACAAGATTCCCGACATCCTGATCGAATGCTCATCGGAAACTTTAGTAGACGGCCGCACCCCCGATACTGTCGATGAAGTGCACTAAGGCGGAACACTGCTACCGGGAGCACCCGAATGGATGCTTTTGGTGACGGGGTTATCCTACAGTCACTTGGTCAGGGCTATAGGGCATGGCTATCTATTAAGTTTACCCGGCGAGTATCCGCGTACGCTACGTGATTGCGACGGACTTTTGATCACATCAAAATCCTGTGGCAACCGATCAAATGAGACTAAACTACTAGATTTATAACATTCAAATTAGTTATCTCGTAACTACATGTGGATTCAAAATATTGTATCCTATCACATAATATCTGGACGACGATAAACTCTTCGATCGATTCATCAAAGTCCCACAATTTTCCGACAGCTCAACACTTGAGCACGGTTTTAGTAATACCCAGAAGATGCCTCAGTACCTATGAACCAGCCGTAGAAGGGTCAAACCAATGCCTCACATGTGAAACGCTAAACCACCACAAACCCTAGGGACAAAGTGGTGGTTTTGACGACCACATAATTGAGTTAAGGTTTCGTTCTTCTAGAGGGCTACAGAATCACTTGCATGTTTTTCCGAATACGTTAAACTTGAAAAAATGGGTTTTTGACATTCGATCAAACTTTTTAACATTGTCTAGAAAATATGTGAAACACCCGAAAAATTGTTAAAACTACAAATACGAAACACACCGAATTGTTTATAGTATAAGATTACATCACATGCAAAATTAGCAAAAATAAACAACACCCGAAACATCAAAACCAAGCCATTGGAAACTGGCAAAATTTCAGGGGAGGGCGCTCGATTTTGGCTAATATGGGGAGGGGGTGCTCGGCCCAAATTTCTTCAAATGCCCTGAAATTTTGTGTGTGTTCATGATATATCCCATACATCACTCTGTACTTGTTTTAAAAAAATTTTGACAACTTTTAAAATCGACCGAAACTATAGATTTCGTGTTTCAGTTTCGGAGTTATTTCGGTTTCATGATTCTAACAAATTCCGTATTAATTTCTAGCATGGCTCTGATACCACTGTAGGGTTACTTACGACGGCGGCAAGGTTTCGGGAGGTATCGTCCATGCCAAATTAAAATTTTGCCGATTTAGATAACCCTAACATATATCGTCTACTAGAAATATACGGAAAGCAATATGCAAACAGTTTGCAATAAGTAAGGAGAGCGAGGAATACAACCTTTGTAGACCGGTCCTTCACTTCAATAGTTCCATGTAGTAGTACCCTTCGCTGCGATCGCAAGCTCCAGACTCTAGAGAGGCTCCGTTGAAGAAACGAACGTGCTTGCTTCGAAGACTTCGAGGCCGAAGATGATCTACGTCGGGGAGACACTAACTCAAGCTATTCCTTCACTAGGTCATGAATTTTGTGAAGAGAACACACTATACTACATGGCAAGTAGTAGAGGATGAAGAAGTAGGAAGTGGGCTCACTTTAGAATTTGATTTTCTCACACTTTATCTCAAACCACCATTGAAGCTAGCAAGCTTTTTAGGAGGAAGAAGAAGAAGAAGAAGAAGAAGAAGAAGAACTCATCTCATGAGTTAATCCAAATGAATCATAAGTGAGGTTAGAAATGCAACCAAGGGTTAAGCATGTCATGCTTAACCCTTGTAAAGAGCTAACCACAAGCTATGGTTAAAGGTTGGGTCAAAAATATCTCAAGCAAGACAAAAGGATTGGATAAAGTCAAAGAAGACATGAAGCTTCTACAAGCTTTCAATAATTATCAACCTTGACAAATATCCATACTTTTTGAATAACATAATGATAAATAAAAACCCTAATCTTAACTTTAGCATGGTTTAGTCTCTACAAACCCTAGTTCCATATTTAACCAAGCATGATACATTTAATATATATCACATATACATCAATGTATCCAAAAGTGAGAAAAGAAATCATAAGTGAGCTAATACTAATTAATGTAATGTAATATATCAAATATATAATTATACATTAAATTATTAAATCAACACTTGATTTAATAATCCGGCTATAACCAACTTAATATCATGTGTAACAACTTATCGAATCAACACTTGATCCGATAATCCGGCTATATCGCATACAACCGATCAATGTCACGAATCACGAGAATAGTGTAGGGTTCCTAGGCATACTATAGAGGTCTCACAAGGCATCAACCATGCCAATTTCAAATTTTATGGGTGCCGAGAGACCCTAATACGGATCGTTAACTAGAAGTTTAGGCGAAAAATGAATCTAGTTAACAACTTAACTAAAGATAAGAAGGTACAACCTTTGTAGATCCGGTTCTCCACTTCCTTAGCTCCACGTAGGCGTCCTCTCGCTGTCCATCTCGAATCCCGGACTCAATCGTCGGCTTGATCGGAGAAATGGGTGGACTAGGTCGTCGGTTTCGTGCCGAAGATGATCTACGTCGAGGCATCACAAGTTCAAGCTCCGACTTCACAAATTTATGAAACTTGTGAAGAAAACACCCAAAACAACTTGGAAAGAGGTAGAGGGTGAAGAAATAGGAGGTGGGTTCACTTTAGAATTGGATTTCTCACTTTAGAACTCAAGTTGCCATTGATGGCATCAAGCTTTCTTTCTTGAAGAAGAAGATCAAGAAGAAGGAAATATTATGATAAGTTAATCCAAAATGAAAAAGAAATGAATACTTATCATAATAGAAACCATGGTTAGGTGTAGAGAATTGACCAAGGTTAGAAGAGTGGTTAGGGTTAAGCATGAAGACAAATTGGTCACTTTGGTCAAAGCTTCATGAAGCTTCACAAAGGTTCAAGAATGAAAGCAACCATTTTGTATTCTTATCCCATTCTTTTTCCAAAATGAATAAATAAAAGAATGGATAATTAAAACCCTAATCACTTTCTTAACCTAGGTTTAATTCTTTACACTTAACCAAATGAGCAAGCATCATCAAACATGATACAAAGATGTGCACAAAAGTATACAACATGCACATCAAGTGAGAAAATCCATTTAAAGTGAACCCATACTAGTTAATGCAAAGTAATATATCAAATATATAATTATACATTTAATCATTAAATCAACACTTGATTTAACGATCCGGTCATATCGCATATAACCGACTAGTATCCTATGTATCGGCTTATCGAATCAATCCTTGATTCAATATCTAGGTTATATCGAATATAACCAATCGATACATCCATCGCGAGAATGGAATACGGTATCACATACACGCATTATTCTCGGTCCTGTACATATCTCATATGCACTCCTATTTCGTTTCGCTTGAGCCAGGAAACCTCTGTGTAGGACTCTAAAGACTCGTCAATACGCCGGTAGCAGATGATGATCATATCAAGCACCCACAAGCCGCAAGCGGTCTGCTAAACGTAACGGCCATCCGGGTATTGAGCGATCAGAAGATCGACGAGATAGCCTGCTCACACTCTTGTGAATCCAACCAGTAACACTTACCGTACAGTCCGGTCTGTTCGTCCGATATGTCGCATATCAAGTCTAGGGGTGGTATACGTCAGACCCCAATAACCGATAAGTCATGCCGATGTGAGGCTCATAACGGGTCGAGAAACTACTGGTAACACTTACCAGCAAATCTCTGATCAGCCCTGGCCAGGGACTTCCTTGTTACGGCCAATCGAGCACAGCGCAACATCAACCCCCAATACCGGGAGAGACGAAACCCCTCCTATCGCTCATTGTCTCCATGTGACTCGGGACTGCACCCAAAGACCACCGTTTTGCACGCCCTCATGGACGTGGTAAGGTGGAGATCAAAGCACAGTGGGAATCACATGACTCTATGACGATCTCGGGTCTACAGACTAATCTGCACAAGTGTCACCTGAGAACTGCCATCTGACGTGAGGTATAATACCATCTGGGAGTTCTCGGCGAGTCCGTCCAATGTACCCAGTCTCCACTGAGCACCCGTATACCATCTCTGATGTCAAACACCAATGGATATGGGATCATCCATCGCCCATCTCATGGGTCGAGAAGCGTATACGCTAGTCTACACTGGTATATCGATTCCCTGTCTCGATACACCCACGACTAGGGACCTTGAAGGATGTACTTATGGACTACCATGTCCCCACTAGTATGATCTGCATCATAGTCCAGGTAGTCAAGTACACATCCTAAGGGCTTTATCAACATGTAACTATAAGACAGTTTAAGGAGACAAGTGTACATGTTAAGATAAAGAGTAACCAGATAGCATACTATCATATCGAGAAAGAAAGTCATCTCTATATATGTCCAAGCATCCAATATAATATACATCATCTGTACAATACTGGCCTCTAGGGCATACATACAACTAACAATCTCCCACTTGCACTAGGGCCAGCTGCTGTAGTATCGCATACCGAGCATCCCGAAGAGTCTCTCAAACTGTATCTGGGGAATGGCCTTCGTGAGTGGATCCGCCGTATTGTTCTTCGTGTCAACTCTCCTGACCTCGATCTCCCGGCGATCAACTATCTCCCGGATCAGGTGATACCGCCTCAGAATATGCCTGGATCGCTGATGGGACCTGGGTTCCTTGGCCAAAGCCACCGCTCCATTGTTATCGCAATACAGAGGTATTGGACGCTCAATGGATGGAACCACTCCAAGTTCAGTAATGAACTTCTTGATCCCGACAGCTTCTTTAGCAGCATCGTTGGCAGCGATGTATTCAGCCTCCATCGTCGAGTCTGCCACGGTTTCCTGCTTGGAACTCATCCAGCTAACCGCCCCTCCGTAAAGGGTAAAGACAAAGCCCGACTGCGACTTAGAGTAGTCCTTATCACTCTGGAAGCTCGAATCGGTAAAGGACTCCACTTGGAGTTCTCCGTTACCATACACCAAGAGCATCTCTTTAGTCCTTCGCAAGTACTTGAGAATGCTCTTCACAGCTGTCCAGTGATTCTCTCCAGGATCAGCTTGATACCTGCTTACTACACTTAGTGAGTATGCTACATCGGGTCTGGTACATAGCATCGCGTACATGATAGAGCCTACTGCAGAAGCATAGGGTATCCCTTGCATGCGAGCTCTCTCCAAATCAGTCTTGGGAGACATCTCTTTGGAGAGAGTGACTCCAGAGATCGTGGGCAAATTCCCACGCTTGGATTCTTCCATACTAAACCTCTTTAGTATGGTGTCAATGTACCTGGATTGGGACAATCCCAAAATCCGTTTGGATCTATCTCTATAGATCCTAATTCCCAATATGCAGGAGGCATTACCAAGATCTTTCATTGAGAATCTTTGTGATAAGAAGAGCTTGACCGATTGCAGCATAGGAATATCATTTCCTATCAAGAGTATGTCATCCACGTACAATACGAGGAAGACAACCTTACTCTTTGCCACCTTCTTATAAATACAAGGTTCATTTGGATTTTTGACAAAATCAAACTCTTTGATAACGACATCAAAGCAGATGTTCCAACTCCGCGATGCTTGCTTTAATCCATAAATGGATTTAAGCAGCTTACACACCTTCCCGCTGCTCCCACTGTCTACGAAGCCCTCTGGCTGAGTCATGTACACGCACTCTTCTAAATCACCATTTAGAAAGGCGGTCTTAACATCCATTTGCCAGATTTCGTAATCATGATATGCAGCGATGGCAAGCATGATCCGGATGGATTTAAGCATAGCCACTGGAGAAAAGGTTTCGTCATAGTCCACACCTGGTCTTTGACGAAAACCCTTTGCTACAAGTCTAGCTTTGAAAGTCTCCACTTTCCCATCTACACCAATTTTTTTCTTAAAGATCCACTTGCTCCCGATGGGTTTTACCCCTTCAGGAGCAACATCCAAAGTCCATACTTTGTTGGTGTACATGGATTCCATCTCGGACCGCATTGCATCCAGCCATTTCACTGAGTCCCCACTCGTGATGGCCTGCTCGAAGCTAGTTGGGTCATCATCCTCCATGATGCAATCCTCACTGCCACCATCAATGAGAAAACCATAGTATCTCTCAGGTGGACGAGAAACCCTACTACATCGGCGGAGAGGCTGGGGTACGTCGGGCACCACTGAATCCTCTGGTTCTACAAAATCATTAGTTGCAGTTTGTGGTGCTGGAACCTCTTCCAGCTCTACCTCTTTGCCATTAATTTCTTTTGCAAGAAATTCCCTTTCCAAAAAGGTGGCATGTTGAGCAACAAACACTCTTTGTTCCTCAGCTTGGTAGAAAAAATATCCTTGAGAATTCTTAGGATATCCCACAAACTTGCAAAGGACTGATCGTGCCTCTAGTTTGTCCGGATTTTGCTTTTTGACATAGGCCGGACAACCCCATATCTTAATTCGTTTAAAATATAGTCTCTTCCCACTCCATATCTCATATGGTGTGGTAGGTACATATTTAGACGGAACCAGATTCAATAGGTATATGGCTGTCTCAAGCGCATACCCCCAAAAGGAAATAGGTAACTCAGCATTGCTCATCATTGAACGCACCATATCTAATAGGGTGCGATTCCTTCGTTCCGATACACCGTTGTGCTGTGGTGTATAAGGAGGAGTAAGCTGAGAGAGAATCCCATTCTCTTTTAAATAATCCAGGAATTCACTGCTTAAGTATTCACCTCCTCGATCAGATCGAAGAATCTTAATACTTTTGCCCGTTTGGTTCTCTACCTCGTGCTTATATTCTTTGAATTTCTCAAAAGCTTCAGACTTGTGTTTTAACAAGAACACATGCCCGTATCTAGAGAGATCGTCAGTGAATGTAATGAAGTAGGAAGAACCATTTCTGGCGTGTGTAGACATAGGACCGCATACATCACTATGCACCAGTCCCAAGAGTTCTGTAACTCTTTCTCCGTGTCCCGTAAACGGAGTTTTGGTCATTTTTCCTTTGAGACATGAATGGCAAGTGTCATAAGATGATAATTCGAATGAATTCAAATATCCATTCTTATGCAACTTAGCTAGTCGTGTCTCATTGATATGGCCAAGTCTACAGTGCCACAAGAAGGATTCATTCATTTCTGTGCTTTTCCTCTTGTGTGTGTTTTGTATATTGAAGACTGTATTTTGATTGAGAATGAATATGCCATTATATAGCGAGCCTGATGCAATCAACTTTTGATCTAGGAATATGTTCATAACATTATCCTTTACTACAAAATTATATCCTTCTTTACTTAATAAAGAAACTGATATAATGCTGCACATCATGTTCGGTATATAATAGCACTCATTCAGGACTAGTGTATCACCATTTGGTAATACCAGGTGATATATGCCAACTGCTTTGGCTGCAACATTTGCCCCATTCCCTACTTGAACGGAATGATCACCTTTTCCCAGTTCTCTACCTTTCCGTAGCCCATGTAACTGCTTACATATGTGGGATCCTGATCCGGTATCTAATACCCAGGACGTAGGGTGAACTGAGAAACAGTTCTCAATAACAAACACACCCGAAGAAGGTGCATCATCATGCACGTTCTCCGTTTGGGCGGCGTGAGAATCTAGATATTCTCCTATTCCCTGTTCAGTCTTATAACTCTTATAAGAAAGAACGGGTCCAACGTTCCCCTGCACAGTATAACATGCGGGTTCGGTCAATACATCCATATTATTATCTTTATTAGGGCATGACATGGTCGCTACCTGGAGAGAGAGAGAAGAAAACACTTTAGCGTAAGCTCGTGCAAGATCAGATTGGTTATTATCTTATCTAATCAGGATGGCTCCCACTGGTTTTTATCAAATCTTCCTTCAAACCCTAAAAGGAAAGACTAGCCGGGATTAATTACACACTACAAGTTCGCCAATCTTTCAGCCAGGCCAGTGTCGGTACTTTGAGGGAGGTCCCCCGTGCTTTCGCACGAACCTAATTAATGTAAACCTCGTTTTCCCAGAGGCGTAACCCCGTTGACACCTTTCGAGACACCTACTTGATCGGCTAATTGTAATGTGTAAAACTCTCCCAGGAGTAACTCTTACTCGCAGTGGGTATCGGGATCCAACTATCTCATAGAAGGTATGCAATCTCATTGCAAATTTCAACATTTGAAATTCCCAATAATGCTTTTGCCTCTAGCGATCTATGACCTTGACTAAGTCAACAAACTATAAAACGCTAGTCAAGTTCAACCCGTGCATTTCTCGATTGAATTAAACCCACCCGTACGACCCTTGACTGAGTCAACAAGGCCGTGCGAATGCCCTAATCCAATCACATCTCATGTTGTAACAGATAAACATTATTTAGCTACCGTACACTATGCCTTGACTAAGTCAACAAACATAGTACGATACTAAATAATATCTATCTGAAATGACGGAGGGCTACGCAGGTTTTTCAGAAAAACCATGAGCGTAAAGAACTTGATATCGTTGTAGAATCAAATGAAGTTTTTAAAATGGAGCGATTTTGAGGCTTTTCTAGTTTTGCTAAAGGGGTCACTCCCGGTGAAGGGATCGTCGGCCCTTTCCTCGTCGAATGAGGTGCGGGATATATCATATATATCACTGTGCAAAGCAGAAACTATAGAAGCAATCAAAAGTCAGACCGAGTGTGTAGCATCTGCCAGTTATTGCTAAAGGAGTCACTCCCGGTGAAGGGATCGCGGTCCTTTCCTCATCGAATAAGGTGCAGGGTATATCATATATACCGCTATGCAAAACAAGAACTGTAGCTACCTGTTTTATTTTAAAATCTGATTCTACAACATCATTTGGTTTCTTTTATTTCATTAATCACATTAATGAAGTCCCATCATTAAAATACCTAAACATCACAGATAAATACGATGTACACTTATGCCATACGCATTCGCCTCGATGTCCCCTCGTGCACCGTTAGGTTAGGTAACTAACGACAGAGCAGGGCAGGGCTAGCGCGGGTGTAAAACATAAGTAACGTCTATATAATATATCATATATAATATATACAGTATCTATCACAGAACATCACATGATCACATCACAGATATCGCGGCAGAAGAAACATATGAAACATTGGATATACTAGGACGTCCGTGTTTTCAATACGAGCCAGTATAAAACACGGATTCCACGGTCGTGATGAATAGCCAATCCCACACCCCTAGACCCCTACGAGAGCGGCAAGCAACCCTGCCAATTCTAGGGTTAGGAGACCCGGACTCGACTCCTCGAGATGGTCTCCCACTGGACCCTAGAACCCGGTTACTTGTGCTCCCCTCCTTGGGTCTATCCTAATGCGGAAAAGTAAATAATATACAAAGGGTGACATCTTCCGCAACCTGGAAGTGCCCCAAATAAAAGAATATTACATACAAGTTTTTACATGAATGAAAATGAAAAACGCTCATCTCACATAAAAACCCCTGGCTATTCAAACACGACGATCCAATATAACATATCCAGCAACACATAACATCACATGTCATCAACGTAAGTAAATATGCGCATCCCAATTGTCGTTGACGTATAGCAACGAAACCGGCGATATCACATATTACACTTACGGTCACAGAAAAGAAAGTGTAAAACTACAACAGTTGGATCCGCAACCTCTTTAGACATCGCATGTCTAACACTTATAAACCCCGCATTTTAGTCCCATTATCGAAAACACTTTTCAATATCAAATGAGACTAAACCGCTAGATTTATAACATTCATTCAGTTATCTCATAACTGTTTGTGAATTCCAATTATTGTATCCCATTCCGGATAAATAGAAAATATTAAACTTTCCGATCGAACATTCGAACACCCAAGTTTTCCCGAAACCGTTCAACACATGAAATAGGTTCAAAGACATTTACTTCATGCCTCAGTACCAACGGTCCAGCCGTAGAAGGGTCAAGCCAACGCCTCACATGTGGCATGCCGTACTGCCCCAAACCCGAAGGTTCAAAGGGTAGTTCAAGACGGTCACATAATCGAGTTAAGGTTTGTTGTCTTCTAGAGGGACCATCGCGTTACTTGCACTACTTAGAACGTCTTTAAACTACGGAAAAATCCAACAATTGGAAATTTCCGGGCAGGGGAAAGATTGGGTATTTACATCCGATCGAACTTTTTAACATATTCGAAAATTATCCGGAAAACCACACAGACAAAATTTGAAAATCCGATCGAATCATTGATTCCCAATACAACCCCAGAATACTCATCTGTAGAGTCACAATAAAAATACCCAGAAAATATAGCATTAAATTATATGAGTTACTGTGCAGAAATCACCAGACAAGGGTACAGTACGGCCGTGGAACCGCCGCACATGCCTAGCTTGTGCCGCGGTTCCGCGGTGGAAAAATCGATTCAGGTCCTCGTATTTCACAGTAATTCAAATAACACCCTGCTTATTTTTCTGCATATTTTTAATTGACAAAAATCCAAAGTTTCAGAAAATTTCCAGAGAGCATTTTGGGTTTTAGGGTTTCGGTTCGATCGGGTTTCAAACATCGTCTAGACTTCGCCTAAGGCTCTAGCTAGGCTCTGATACCACTGTAGGGTTCCTAGGCACACTATAGAGGTCTCACAAGGCATCAACCATGCCAATTTCAAATTTTATGGGTGCCGAGAAACCCTAATACGGATCGTTAACTAGAAGTTTAGGCGAAAAATGAATCTAGTTAACAACTTAACTAAAGATAAGAAGCTACAACCTTTGTAGATCCGGTTCTCCACTTCCTTAGCTCCACGTAGGCATCCTCTCGCTGTCCATCTCGAATCCCGGACTCAATCGTCGGCTTGATCGGAGAAATGGGCGGACTAGGTCGTCGGCTTCGTGCCGAAGATGATCTACGTCGAGGCATCACAAGTTCAAGCTCCGACTTCACAAATTTGTGAAACTTGTGAAGAAAACACCTAAAACAACTTGGCAAGAGGTAGAGGGTGATGAAATAGGAGGTGGGTTCACTTTAGAATTGGATTTCTCACTTTAGAACTCAAGTTGCCATTGATGGCATCAAGCTTTCTTTCTTGAAGAAGAAGATCAAGAAGAAGGAAATATTATGATAAGTTAATCCAAAATGAAAAAGAAATGAATACTTATCATAATAGAAACCATGGTTAGGTGTAGAGAATTGACCAAGGTTAGAAGAGTGGTTAGGGTTAAGCATGAAGACAAATTGGTCACTTTGGTCAAAGCTTCATGAAGCTTCACAAAGGTTCAAGAATGAAAGCAACCATTTTGTATTCTTATCCCATTCTTTTTCCAAAATGAATAAATAAAAGAATGGATAATTAAAACCCTAATCACTTTCTTAACCTAGGTTTAATTCTTTACACTTAACCAAATGAGCAAGCACCATCAAACATGATACAAAGATGTGCACAAAAGTATATCACATATACAACTTGCACATCAAGTGAGAAAATCCATTTAAAGTGATCCAATACTAGTTAATGCAAAGTAATATATCAAATATATAATTATACATTTAATCATTAAATCAACACTTGATTTAACGATCCGGTCATATCGCATATAACCGACTAGTATCCTATGTATCGGCTTATCGAATCAATCCTTGATTCGATATCTAGGTTATATCGAATATAACCAATCGACACATCCATCGCAAGAATGGAATACGGTATCACATACACGCATTATTCTCGGTCCTGCACATATCTCATATGCACTCCTACTTCGTTTCGCTTGAGCCAGGAAACCTCTGTGTAGGACTCTAAAGACTCGTCAATACGCCAGTAGCAGATGATGATCATATCAAGCACCCACAAGCCGCAAGCGGTCTGCTAAACGTAACGGCCATCCGGGTATTGAGCGATCAGAAGATCGACGAGCTAGCCCGCTCACACTCCTGTGAATCCAACCAGTAACACTCACCGTACAGTCCGGTCTGTTCGTCTGATATGTCGCATATCAAGTCTAGGGGTGGTATACGTCAGACCCCAATAACCGATAAGTCGTGCCGATGTGAGGCTCATAACGGGTCGAGAAACTACTGGTAACACGTACCAGCAAATCTCTGATCAGCCATGGCCAGGGACTTCCCTGTTACGGCCAATCGAGCACAGCGCAACATCAACCCCCAATACCGGGAGAGACGAAACCCCTCCTATCGCTCATTGTCTCCATGTGACTCGGGACTGCACCTAAAGACCACCGTTTTGCACACCCTCATGGACGTGGTAAGGTCGAGATCAAAGCACAGTGGGAATCACACAAGACTCTATGACGATCTCGGGTCTACAGACTAATCTGCACAAGTGTCACCTGAAAACTGCCATCTGACGTGAGGTATAATACCATCTGGGAGTTCTCGGCGAGTCCGTCCAGTGTACCCAGTCTCCACTGAGCACCCGTATACCATCTCTGATGTCAAACACCAATGGATATGGGATCATCCATCGCCCATCTCATGGGTCGAGAAGCGTATACGCTAGTCTACACTGGTATATCGATGCCCTGTCTCGATACACCGACGACTAGGGACCTTGAAGGATATACTTATGGACTACCATGTCCCCACTAGTATGATCTGCATCATAGTCCAGGTAGTCAAGTACACATCCTTAGGGCTTTATCAACATGTAACTATAAGACAGTTTAAGGAGACAAGTGTACATGTTAAGATAAAGAGTAACCAGATAGCATACTATCATATCGAGCAAGAAAGTCATCTCTATATATGTCCAAGCATCCAATATAATATACATCATCTGTACAATACTGGCCTCTAGGGCATACATACAACTAACAAATAGAATAAAGTATCTCATTTCGTATCAATCTCGGTCCCGCACATATCACATATGTGCTCTTACTCCGTTTCGCTTGAGCCAGGAAACCCCTGTGTAGGACTCTAAAGACTCGTCAATACGCCGGCAGTAGATGATGATCATATCAAACATCCACAAGCCGCAAGCGGTCTGCTAAACGTAACGGCCACCCAGGTATTGAGCGATCAGAAGATCAACAAGCAAGCCTGCTCACACTCCTACGAATCCAATCAGTAACACTACCGTACAGTCCGGTCTCTTCGTCTGATATGTCGCATATCTCGTCTAGGGGTGGTAAACGTCAGACCCCAGTAACTCGATAAGTCATGTCGATATGAGGCTCATAATGGGTCGATAAAGTACTAATAACACTTACCAGCATATCTCTGAAGCTGCCTTGGCCAAGGACTTCCTGTTATAGCCAATCGAGCACTGCGAAACATCAACTCCCAATACCGGGAGAGACGAAACCCCTCCTATCGCTCATTGCCTCCATGTGATTCGGGACTGTACCCAAAAGCCACCGTTTTGCACGCCCTCTTGAACACGGTATGATGGAAATCAAAGCACAGTGGGAATCACACAAGGCTCTTTGACGGTCTCGGGTCTACAGACTAACCTGTACCAGTGTCACCTGAGAACTACCATCTGACGATAGGTATAATACTATCTAGGAGTTCTCGGCGAGTCCGTCCAGTCTACCCAGTCTCCACTGAGTACCCGTATACTGTCTCTGATGTCAAACACCAATGGTTATAGGATCATCCATCGTCCATCTACATGGATCGAGAAGCTATACGCTAGTCTACTCTGGTATATCGATACCCTGTCTTGATACACCTACGACTAGGAACATTTGAAGGATGTACTTAACGACTACTCTGTCCCCACTAATATGATCTTCATCATAGTCCTGGTAGTCAAGTACTTATCCTAAGGGCTTTATCAACATGTAACATAGAGACTATCGGTGTACACGTTAAGATAATGAGCGACCAGATAGCATACTATCATGTCGACCAAGAAAGTCCTCCATGTATATGTCCAAGCATCCACTACAACATACATCGTATGTACAGTAATGGCCTCTAGGGCATACATGTCACTAACAATTATAGCTTCCATATGCAAGTTTAAATATTGCATTCTTTGCATGATATTAGATGCTGTAACGTTTTGAAAATCGTTTCGGTGAAATTTCGAAAAAACGGTAAAATAAAGGGGTTTTCTATAAAAAGTTAAAATGCAAATATCTTTATTATAAAATTAAATATACATATTCTAACTATGTAATTGCTTGTATTTGGTGTTTATTGAGCCACTGGTGAAATTTCAAATTTTCTGAAAAATTTTCCGAAATTAATTATTTTAATATTATTTTAAGCTGTTAAAAATACATTAAATTAGCGATAAGTATAGATTTGGATAAGCTAATTACACCCTATAGAACCATGACAACTAAAATCTAGTTAGTAATATAAATTTTTAGCAATTTATTTCAACTTCTAATTGGTTATAATTAAGGAGAAAACTAAAATTTAAATAATTAAACAAAAACTTGCATTTTTGTAACTTGAGGGGTTCTTTTTGCATGAAATTTTCTTGTACACTCTCTCTCACACCCTCACCTCCACTTGGCCGGCCCTACCACCTTGGCAACAGCCCATAATTTTTCCCTCTCCAATTTGTGTTCTTCAACTCTCTTAAAGTGTTCTAAAAAGGGGGTTTTATATATTAAATTGAGGTATGGGTTTAAGGGGTATGAGGGGGCTTTGACCTTTGACTTTTTCCACACAAATTCCCTCACTCTCCTCCCTATCTCCTCTGGCCGAATTCTTCCTGCTGCTGTCCCCAAAAATCCCCTTCTCTTTTCTCTTCAAATTTCATCAAAAAACACATCAAAATCCACCAATTTTCATCAAAATTCAAATCAATGTCCTACCCATTTTTCCTTAGCCCATTCTAACATGATTCTTGGAGAAAAATTTGTATTTAAGAGGCTAGATTGCAAGGTTTGATCCATGGTTTGTGAGGTATAAAATCTTGATCTTTTGTTACATTATTTGTTATTACTTCAAATTAAATTAGTAAAGGGTTTAATTTTAGGTTTGAAATTTGCAAGTCCAAATTCATGAGATTAGGGTTTGTGAAAATGCAGTTAGGGTTTTGGGAAATGAGATTATAGTTGTGTGATGTATTTAACATGTTAATACTATGCAAAATTAATCTAGTTGCTATTTTCCAAATTGTAACATTTAAAATGTCCAAAATAAGTTTTTTTGCAAACTAGGTTTTGAAATTTAATTGCATGTGTGAGATTAAAAATGTAATTAGGTTTTTTATGACTTTATTAACATTTTAAAATATAGTTTAATGCTTTAGATCATGCAAATCCAAGCTAGATTGTTGCATGCGCATTTTTGCTATAAAATGGTTGAAATTGGTTAAAATTGCAAACTAGGTTTTTGAAATTGAATTAAATTGTGGGTTTAAAATTTACGTAATCGTTTCTATGGCATAATTAAGATATTAAGTTATCATCTTGGTCACTAGAATTGTTAAAACATCATGTTTTTCACAAGAACGGTAAATCTTGCTTACTACGTTTTCGGAAAAATAGCTTTTAAGGTGAATTTGGGGTTTTTGTGAATTTTAAGCTATTTTATATTATAATTAGTGCTCGTGATTGTACAAATGAGTGTGGTTGGGTTTTTCTCTATGGTTTGGCGTTTGTACGCCGACGTCGAGGGTTTTTGGGTTGATTTGTGAAAGCAACCATAGGTTTTGACCTATGTGGGATTCGGGTGTCGTTTTGGTCATGAGTCGGATTTTAATGCGATATGGTGCGTTATGATATGTAGGTACCCCATGTGGACTTCGAGACGACAAGCAAGCGCGTGGCGACGTCGGCACCGGCGAACGAGGACCAGGTGAGTAGATTTATATCTACGGGGAGAAGTCGGGTGGATGGTGTATAGCACCCCCGCAGTCCGTGGTGGTGTATACGGATGCGTATACACACCAACAATTTATTATATATTATTTGGGATTAATAACGATGTTTATGGTGGATATTGGGGTGTTGGATTACTTTAGTGTTGCGAACCCTAGGACGGTGTTGCACTACACATACACACATACATACTTGCATACATTCCTATTTTTATGTGCTCATGGGATTCTTTATAGTTATGTGTTCACATTGGTATGGGACTATGTGTTCACATACGGATTTGAGGATGATACTTAGGATTGAGCTGAGTCGATGAGATTTGTGTTGAGGTTGCGATATCGGTTTGTACGAGATTATCGATCAGTAGTCAGATCATGAGTATATTGAGGATATTAGTATTGTACTAGACATAGGTCAGTACCCTAGACTATGATTTCGGAGCCCCGACAACTTGATGGTTTTGCTTAGATGTTTTAGTATTTAGGGGGAGTTTTTAATTTAAATTCGGGGACCGAATTTCTTCAAGAGGGGAAGATTGTAACGTTTTGAAAATCGTTTCGGTGAAATTTCGAAAAAACGGTAAAATAAGGGGGTTTTCTATAAAAAGTTAAAATGCAAATATCTTTATTATAAAATTAAATATACATATTCTAACTATGTAATTGCTTGTATTTGGTGTTTATTGAGCCACTGGTGAAATTTCAAATTTTCTGAAAAATTTTCCGAAATTAATTATTTTAATATTATTTTAAGCTGTTAAAAATACATTAAATTAGCGATAAGTACAGATTTGGATAAGCTAATTACACCCTATAGAACCATGACAACTAAAATCTAGTTAGTAATATAAATTTTTAGCAATTTATTTCAACTTCTAATTGGTTATAATTAAGGAGAAAACTAAAATTTAAATAATTAAACTAAAACTTGCATTTTTGTAACTTGGGGGGTTCTTTTTGCATGAAATTTTCTTGTACACTATCTCACACACCCTCACCTCCACTTGGCCGGCCCCACCACCTTGGCAACAGCCCATAATTTTTCCCTCTCCAATTTGTGTTCTTCAACTCTCTTAAAGTGTTCTAAAAAGGGGGTTTTATATATTAAATTGAGGTATGGGTTTAAGGGGTATGAGGGGGCTTTGACCTTTGACTTTTTCCACACAAATTCCCTCACTCTCCTCCCTATCTCCTCTGGCCGAATTCTTCCTGCTGCTGTCCCCAAAAATCCCCTTCTCTTTTCTCTTCAAATTTCATCAAAAAACACATCAAAATCCACCAATTTTCATCAAAATTCAAATCAATGTCCTACCCATTTTTCCTTAGCCCATTCTAACATGATTCTTGGAGAAAAATTTGCATTTGAGAGGCTAGATTGCAAGGTTTGATCCATGGTTTGTGAGGTATAAAATCTTGATCTTTTGTTACATTATTTGTTATTGATTCAAATTAAATTAGTAAAGAGTTTAATTTTAGGTTTGAAATTTGCAAGTCCAAATTCATGAGATTAGGGTTTGTGAAAATGTAGTTAGGGTTTTGGGAAATGAGATTATAGTTGTGTGATGTATTTAACATGTTAATACTATGCAAAATTAATCTAGTTGCTATTTTCCAAATTGTAACATTTAAAATGTCCAAAATAAGTTTTTTTGCAAACTAGGTTTTGTAATGTAATTGCATGTGTGAGATTAAAAATGTAATTAGGTTTTTTATGACTTCATTAACATTTTAAAATATAGTTTAATGCTTTAGATCATGCAAATCCAAGCTAGATTGTTGCATGCGCATTTTTGCTATAAAATGGTTGAAATTGGTTAAAATTGCAAACTAGGTTTTTGAAATTGAATTAAATTGTGGGTTTAAAATTTACGTAATCGTTTCTATGGCATAATTAAGATATTAAGTTATCATCTTGGTCACTAGAATTGTTAAAACATAATGTTTTGCACAAAAACGGTAAATCTTGCTTACTAGGTTTTCGGAAAAATAGCTTTTAAGGTGAATTTGGGGTTTTTGTGAATTTTAAGCTATTTTATATAATAATTAGTGCTCGTGATTGTACAAATGAGTGTGGTTGGGTTTTTCTCGATGGTTTGGCGTTTGTACGCCGACGTCGAGGGTTTTTGGGTTGATTTGTGAAAGCAACCAAAGGTTTTGACCTATGTGGGATTCGGGTGTCGTTTTGGTCATGAGTCGGATTTTAATGCGATATGGTGCTTTATGATATGTAGGTACCCCATGTGGACTTCGAGACGACAAGCAAGCGCGTAGCGACGTCGACACCGGCGAACGAGGGCCAGGTGAGTAGATTTATATCTACGGGGAGAAGTCGGGTGGATGGCGTATAGCACCCCCGCAGTCCGTGGTGGTGTATACGGATGCGTATACTGATTGTTAGGGTACGAGCGTGTTCAAGTTCTAGTTTAAATACCGCAATCAAGACGGTTTCGCACGTAGCTAGCCGGTTGAGTACGGGTCGTCCGTAGGGAGATGGGAATCTTTTTCTATGTGTTTTTCGACGAGTTAAGTCCGGTTGTTCAGATTTTGTTTGTAGTTATCTAAGTGTTGAGTTGATATTTAAAGAGAGCTTGTTAGGGTTAGGATTAGGTTAGTTTGAGTTAGGAGTCTCCACATCTTTCGTTGCCCCACTTAATATCGGTGTTACGGTAATCGGCAACAACGGGGATTAGCACGACTAGGAAGGAACTTGCGAGTATAAGCTAGGCTTTCCAACGCATAGTCCTTCCTTTTGGTGCTTGTCCGTCCGTTCTTGGCTCTTATCCATAACCTCCGGTTAATTCAACCACAACCGGTCTCACTACGGAATCACCGCTATCATGTAGGATAGGGTGCCGTAAGGAGCGGATTGTGGTTGGGTTAACGGGAGTTGATTTAAGTTGTTGGGCAAGGAAAGAGTGAGAGAGATTTCCTTCTCTCAAACTTCCCTTATCCTACCCTAACAAGTATAGAACTACTCACACTTCATAATACGGAAAAATAAAACAACACAAAAGAGGAAGATAGAAAGAAAGAGATTAGAAGAATACGACTAACTGTTTGCGACCTCACCTTGGCGAGGATCAAGCGTAAGTATCATTGTCGTATGAAAGGATAAAGAAAAAGAGAGAAGAAACAAACAACAAGGAAATAACAACAACTACTTAACAATTAAAATTACAACAATTATAACAAGTAAAGAAAGAGACAAGCATGATAATAAAAATGGTCTTCTTTATTCATCACTCTTCACTCAAAAGCTCACTTACAAGTTTAATGGAGAAGAGGTGAGAAGAGGAAGAAGAACATGTACTAAAACCTAGCAAAGAAAAATACAAGATTATGGACCTTTTCCTTCTTAAACTTCTGGGCTATTTATAGGCTGGAGAATGAAAACCTAGGGCAACCACCAGACCAAAAATGCAAATACCAAAATACCCCTGAAAATTGGTCGGCTGAAGGCACTGTACTGCCGCGGATCCGCCGCCTATACCCCCCTTTGGCCGCGGATCCGCCGCACCTTGGTAGGTTTAGGGTGTGGGCTTTGGGGTACTTCCCTGTTCTTCTGTCCCCTCTTGTCTGTTGTATGTATTTTCTGAAAATACATCCAAAATTCTTCCAGAATTTCTGTTGAGGGAAAGGTGTTATGAAGTGGACTTTTTGTGGATGATTGCCTCGAGCTCCGTGTAGATCTCTTGGATTATGTGCTACCATAGTGCTTTGTGCATGAAGGTGACAATTGATTTGTCCTTTTGTCTCCTAAACTGGTATCTGGCAACATACGGATGAAGAGCGGAGACCGTGTTTTATCTGTGGTTGGCAGGAACCCGGATTTTGTCGTGTTTTTCCATGAATTTCACCGTTTTGGAACCGAGGACCTGTATCCTGCAATTGACTAGCAAACACGGCTCAAGAGTATCTACGGATATGCAATGTGATAAAAATTGGACGGTATGAAAATGCAAAAATCTGATATGAACAAATACCCCCAAACTTATCATTTGCTCGTCCCGAGCAAAGTCCATTTATTCATAAAAAATTTCCTAACCTCACTTTCGCAGGGAACGCGATTGCACTGAGCATGTGCAACAAGCCGTTAAACCTCTAGGTGTCCCTAGTAGGAGGAGTGTTGTCTCCTGAGGGTTTTCAGCGGATACTACCCACAAAAATCCGGTCAAGTTGGTTTGTAAAAATGACTAAGTTTCAAACCCTAAAGTTTTGTTTTAGAAAATAACAATTCTATAATCCTTAGTCTAGACTATCAAACCTTTATTTTTCACACCTCACATCTTATTTAACTACAGATTTTATATGTCTTTACGTGCAGTGTGGATAGTGTCGTTAAGTTCCAGAAGGATCGATTAGAGTCATCATGTCGCACAATAAAGCCCAGATAATAATTTTAAGAGGATCACATAAGTTTTATAACGAGTTAAGCATTTTTCAAGTTTCGTTTTCCAGTAAGGTTTTAACTTCAGAATTTCTATCTTCCTTAACAGGAAACTACGTCGTATTTTTCACTCCACCTTTTTCTTGTTTTCATTTCATACACACCACTGTGAACGTGCAATAGTCTTTATCAAAGAGTAAAACCTTCATATCTCCGTTAAAATTTTTTAAAAGCCTGTCTTTTATCAAGATTATTCTCACACAAAGAACCGTTAGGAATTTTAACTCGGAGAGAACACTTGCTTGACTTTGTTTTAAACTGGACTTTCTAGGCTTCTTAGCGAGCTTTGGGCCAATGCACCCAAACCAGTTGGTTTTAGGGCATTAGGTGTAGAAACACCCCAGCGGACTTAATTACTCAAGTTACCTAGGTCCAAAAACAAAAGACAGTTTGGCGTGAAAATCAGATGATTTAATACGAACGGAGATATAACCGGCAGTTCAAATATTTTTTTGGATAAAAGACGTGTCTAGTGGGTTTGGTGTGTAATCATTCCAATCAAGTTTTAGATGGGTTATTTTTCAGACTTAGCTCCTATTACGGCATCAATAACATTCCTTCATATTCGCTTTACTTCATAAACTATTCTTGTCATTACTTATTTCAGAACAAACCTATTTGATTCTCAGAAAATCATTTATCTGTTTAAAAGTTTGAACATGAAAGACTTGTCATCTAATTCCCAAAACTCACGACACGTGTAGTGTGATGTAAAGACGTATATCAGCTATAGTTAACTTCAAAGGAGAGTTATCTTTCAGGTTTTCAAAATCCAAACATAAGATCTAGTTATTCCTATTTTATCAAACAAAAACCGTCGAATGTTGAATCAGAGTTCTTCCACAAGCTAACTTGACAAAAAAGTTTTTATATTTTTGGAAAATTTACAAATTTTTATGGATTTTATGGATTTTAATATGCAGATGCAAAATATACATATGAATGCGAAGGTAAGAAATGCGTACCGAGTGTACCCCCAAACTTAAACTGGACAGTGTCCTCACTGTCATTGCATGAAGAGAGTAGTTTGAAGGTTCAAAATTGTTGGTTAGCGATACACAATTTTTATTTGTTTTTGTTTTGAAAGAAAAGAAAAAGAATATACAAGAATATAAACAAAATGGTTTGTACATACCCCCAAACTTATTTGGAACAGTGTCCACTGTTCTTGGCTGGATAACCGAAGTTTGGAGGTAGGCAGAGGAAGATCAAGCAAGGTAAACCGGCTCCTGTAAGAACAGGAGCTCCTCTGTTGGTTCGGCGCTAAGGTACGGTTTGCATCGGTGTCCGTTCACTTTGAAGAGTGAACCGTCCTTTGGATTTTCCAAATCCACAGCGCCCTGCGGATACACAATCCGCACAAAATACGGCCCTTTCCAGCGAGATCGGAGCTTTCCAGGATGGAAGTGAAGTCGGGTGTCGTAAAGAAGTACCTGCTGACCAGGTACGAAGGTTTTGCGCACAAGGTGTTTATCATGAAACACCTTCGTTCGATTCTTAACGACAACCGCGTTGTCGTAAGCCTCATCCCTAAGCTCGCTCAGTTCGTTCAGCTGCAGCTTCCGATGGCTGCCCGCGTCCTCCAGAGACAGATTCAGCTCCTTTATCGCCCAAAACGCGCGATGCTCGATTTCGACAGGAAGGTGGCAGGCTTTTCCGTACACAAGCCGATAGGGAGACATGCCAAGGTCGGTCTTATAAGCGGTTCTAAATGCCCAAAGGGCATCAGTGAGTTTCAAAGACCAATCCTTACGGTTCTTGGAAACCGTTTTCTCCAGTATCTGCTTGATTTGCCGATTTGAAACTTCGGCCTGCCCGCAGGTTTGGGGGTGGTAGGGCGTAGAAAGCTTATGATTAATGGAGTATTTCCGCATCAAGGCCTCGAAAGTCCTATTGCAGAAATGACTTCCATTGTCGCTAATGATCGCTCGGGGGTGCCCAAACCGTGAGAAAATGTTTTCTTTAAGGAACCTAACGACAACCTTGTTGTCGTTAGTTCGGCTGGGCACAGCCTCGACCCATTTAGAGACGTAATCAACAGCTAGAAGAATGTACAAGTTCCCAAAAGAGCTGGGAAACGGCCCCATGAAGTCTATCCCCCAAACATCGAAAATCTCCACAACCAAGATCGGTTGGAGCGGCATCTCATTCCTCCGGGATATCCGGCCCATGTGTTGGCACCGGGAGCAAGTCTTGCAATAGTCGTGAGCGTCTTTGAAAAGTTGTGGCCAGTAGAAACCACATTGCAAGATCTTCTCAGCTGTCTTTCTGGGCCCAAAATGCCCGCCACATGCTTGGTCGTGGCAAAATGACAGCACACTCTTGAATTCCTCATCAGGGACACACCGACGAATAATCTGGTCGGGACAGTACTTGAACAAGTAGGGTTCGTCCCAGTAAAAATGTTTTACTTGGGATAAGAAGCGAAGTCTGTCCTGACTCGACCATTTGGTCGGTAGCAATCCCGTGGCCAAATAGTTCACAATATCTGCGAACCAGGGTTCGCAAGATACTGTCAAGAGTTGTTCATCCGGGAAAACGTCGTTTATCGGAATTGGAAGCGAAGGCGAAGAAGGAAGTCGCGAGAGATGGTCGGCAACCACGTTTTCACATCCTCGTTTGTCCTTAATGACAAGGTCAAACTCTTGAAGCAAGAGGATCCAACGGATCAACCGAGATTTGGCATCTTTCTTCGCAAAAAGATGGCGCAGAGCTGAGTGGTCAGTGTAGACAATGACTGGAGAGCCGATGAGGTAGGGCCTGAACTTTTCTAAGGCAAATACAACAGCTAAGAATTCCTTCTCAGTTGTTGTATAATTGAGTTGTGTGTCGTTCAGGGTTCGGCTTGCGTAATAGATCACGTGCGGCATCTTGTTGATGTGCTGTCCAAGGACAGCACCGATGGCAAAGTCGGATGCATCGCACATAATCTCGAATGGGTGCGTCCAGTCAGGGGAAGAGAGAACGGGAGCAGAAGTGAGTGAGTGTTTCAATGATTCAAAAGCAGCCGCACAGCTTGAGCTGAAGTCGAATGGCGCGTCCTTGGCCAGGAGAAGAGTCAAGGGCCTAGCAATCTTGCTAAAGTCCTTGATAAACCGTCTATAAAAACCGGCGTGGCCAAGGAAGGCTCGGATATCTCTGACGCATCGGGGAGGAGGCAGATTGGAAATGACCTCAATCTTTGCTTTGTCAACCTCTATGCCATTTTGCGAGATGATATGTCCTAAGACAATACCTTCGCGCACCATGAAGTGGCATTTCTCCCAGTTCAAAGTGAGATTCTTGTCCTTACATCGTGTAAGGACAGCGTCAAGATGCAGCAAACACTCGTCAAAGGAGTCGCCGAAAATGGAGAAGTCATCCATGAAAATCTCCAGAAATTTCTCCACCATGTCTGAGAAAATCCCCATCATACACCGCTGGAAGGTAGCGGGCGCATTGCATAACCCAAAGGGCATGCGTCGATATGCAAACGTGCCGAAAGGACAAGTGAAAGTGGTCTTGTCCTGGTCTTTTTCGGCGATGGGAATTTGATTATAGCCAGAGTAGCCATCTAGAAAGCAATAGTACTCATGTCCGGCCAATCGTTCGAGCATCTGGTCAATAAAAGGTAGCGGAAAGTGGTCTTTCCGCGTTACGGCGTTGAGTTTTCTGTAATCAATGCAAACTCGCCACCCAGTTTGGGTGCGAGTAGGGATTAACTCATTCGCCTCGTTGGTTATGACCGTGATGCCCGACTTCTTGGGAACAACGTGAATGGGGCTAACCCACTGGCTATCAGAGATAGGGTAAATGATACCACTATCTAGACATTTGACGATTTCCTTCTTCACAGCCTCCTTCATGACTGGATTAAGACGTCTCTGTGGATCCCGGGCTGGTTTGGCATCATCCATCAGATGAATGTGATGCTCAACGATGAGGGGACTAATCCCCTTGATGTCCGCCATGGACCAGCCAAAAGCTTGCCTGTTGCCGTGCAAGACCGTGAGAAGGGCTTTCTCTTGCTCGGGAGCTAGAGAAGCCGAGATGATGACAGGAAGGGTCTCGTTCTTACCTAAGTAAGCATACTTAAGGTGAGACGGCAACGGCTTGAGTTCGAGCGTTGGAGGTGAAATGATGGAAGGCAAGACTGGTGCAAAGGTCTCGAACTCAAAGGACTCCAGCAAGGGTTCAAAACGAGTGTAGGCAACCGAGTCGGATGGTTCAGGTAACTCATCCGAAAAGTCGAAAGATTCAAACTCGGGTTGTGCGCGGCTAAGATCGTTCGTGAACGTGAAACACTCGTAGTCGTTATCGGGCGCAGAAACAGCAGCAGGTTCGAAGAGACACGCACTAGTGGCGTCAAGATTATCGTATTCAAACAAAAACTCCTCGAATTCACACTCTTCGGAGGTGATCTCCTGGATCGAGCAAACATCCAGTATATGAGCATTAGGTTCGGCGGGCTGATTCCCCAACCTAAAAATGTTGAGTTCAATTGTCATATTTCCAAAAGAGAGGTTCATTGAACCATTGCGACAATTGATCACAGCATTTGAGGTTGCGAGAAATGGGCGACCGAGTATCACCGGAATTTGATTCCGGGGGTTAGCTACAGGCTGTGTATCTAAGACAATGAAGTCGACGGGGAATATGAAGTCCCCGACTTTGATTAACACATCCTCTAGCTCACCCCTAGGATGGGTGATCGATCGGTCGGCCATCTGGAGAGTGCAGTGTGTGGGTTCCAGCTCTCCGACGCCTAATTGCTCGTATACTGAATACGGAAGCAAGTTAACACTGGCACCAAGATCTAATAGTGCACGGTTGATGTTCTTATCCCCAATAGTAATTGAAATCGTAGGACAGCCAGGGTCCTTCCGTTTTTGTGGTAAAGATTGGGTAAGGGCATCACTCACAGCACTAGCCAAGAAAACTTTCTTGGGTACCTGAGACTTCCTCTTTTTCGTGCACAAGTCCTTTAAGATTTTCGCGTAAGAAGGGACTTGTTGGACAGCATCTAAAAGAGGAATGTTAATGTTAACTTGCTTGAATAACTCCAAAATCTTCTCCATTTGTGGATTTTGTTTGTTAGACCTCAACCGGTTTGGAAATGGAACATTTTGAAAATTGGTTGAGTCTAATGCTGGAGGAGGAGATTTTGGAGTTGAAACGGATCCCAGAATAGGTGTTTTCGTGGGGTGAGAAGCGGGTCCGTTTAGAGAAGAAGAGGAAGGAGAGCCTTGTGAAGAACGGAGAATAGGCTCGGAAGACGAAGAAGAAGAAGCAGGAGAAGAAGAAGAAGAAGCGGGAGAAGAAGAAGAAGAAGCGGCCGGGGTGTCATCGTTGATTTGCTTGCCAATGTTGTTTTGCAGCACCCTCCCTGATCTCAGTGTGGTCACGGCACTCACATTATGGTTTTGTTGTTCAAGAGCAACAAGTGCATTATGTGGGTGGCCGGGATTTGGAAGTGGCTGGGACGGGAGCTTCCCCTTCTCTCGCTCGCTCAAGGCCGCGTTCAGCTGTGCAATCTGGGCCTCGATGGTCTTGATGCTCTGCCCGTGTGCGGCGGTGTGTTGCACTAAAGATTGGATCGAAGACTGGATGTTGGCGGTGGATTGAGACGATTGTTTAACAAACGCATCCAGACTTCGCTCGAGCGAGGAAACCTTATCATTGTTCGACGGAACAAAGTTGTTTGGTGGAAAGGAATTGTTCGGTGCAAAGTTGTTCGTCTGGTTTTGGTAAGGCTGGGGTTGGAAGGGCTGCTGATACTGAGTTTGTTGTTGCGCTTGTTGTTGCGGTGGAGGGGCCCTTTGGAAATTGTTGCCCTGGAATTGATTCTGATTCTGATTCCAGGCGAAATTGGGGTGGTTCCTCCAACCGGGATTGTAGGTGGAAGAGTATGGATCATTCCTTGGTCTTTGCTGGAATGCATTAACCTGATCCTGTCCTTGCGAGGGTGGATTGTAAGGACACTCTTCAGTTAAGTGGGACGGATCGGAACAACAAGCGCAGATGGTACGAAGGGGGAGAACAGGGGCAGGAGTAGGAGAAGAAAATTTGCTCTCTATTGCTTCAAGCTTTTTTGTGATTGCAGCCATTTCAGCTCTCATCGCAATAGAGACATCAAGCTGGTGAATTCCTACCCTAGACTGACCGGTAGAAGTGGAGGGAGAAGAAGAAGAAGGAGTCGGTCTGGTGCTCTCCCACTGTAGCGTTTGCTCCACAAGATCGTCAAAGAACTGCCACGCTTCCTCGTCAGATTTGGATAGGAAGTGGCCCTGACAGATGGTTTCCAGCAACTGCTTCGTTGCTGGGTTCAGTCCCTCGTATAAGGTTTGGCAGAGTTGCCATTTCTCTATACCGTGGTGAGGACACTGAACAAGAAGGTCTTTGTATCGGTCAAAGCACTTCCAAAAGGGTTCAGAAGGAAGCTGGGAGAATTGGTTGATCTCATTTCGAATTCTTGCGGTCTTATGATTTGGGTAGAATTTTTTCAGAAACGCTTTAACAAACTCGTCCCAGCTGGTGATTGAGTGGGAAGCGGTGCTATACAGCCATTTTTCTGCGAGATCGCATAAAGTGAACGGAATGACCCGTAGACGTATAGCATCGTCCGACAGCTGGGTTGTTTTCATCATGGCACAGACGTTTTGAAATTTGTTAATGAAGATATAGGCATCTTCAGATTCAAGCCCATGAAAACGTGGAAGCATGTTGATGAAATGGGGCTTAATTTCAAAGTTGTCCCCATTGGCCGGAGGAAGAGAAAGGCAGGTTGGAAGTGCAGAACGGGTAGGGTAGAAACGATCCTGGAGCGCAATTCGCTGCGGCGCTACAACAGGCGGTGGTGGTGGGAGATTGGTCTCCATAGGAGGTGGAGCCAATCCAGGGGTGGTCAACGAGATGTTTGGAATAAATCCCGACATCGCGGAAGAAGAGGTTGGTGAAGGTGAAGGTGAAGGTGAAGATGTATGAACAGAATTCCGGTCAACGTCGGAGTTGGCCGGCAAAGGATGGGGAGAAAGAGGAGTGGACGGAGTATCGACTTCGGAGTCGATCGCGTAGTCGGTCGCGACTAACGTAACGCGGACTAGACGGGCGCTAGTGTCCCGAGTCCAAGCGGACATACACTAAACGAGTTTAGTATAGTCAAAGCGGAGAAGGTGAGGGTAAGAAAACGTCAATGAAGAACGGCGATGGGTGTTGGGTGAAAATGGATTTGGCGACAAAAGGGCAAGTTTTTATAAACGTTTTTGATTTTTTTTTTCTTTTTTTTTTTTTTTTTAGAAAAAGATTTACAGAAGTATGTACGGAAATACGGCTTAAGCAATCACAAACAAGATATGCACAATCACACCTAGATCTAGGGTAACCTAGGTCTACTAGACCTGCTCCTGAACTTGATTGTCGAAGTTAAACAGTGTCGAGAAACGGGCTTAAAAATACACTGATCACGAGGCCAGGTAAGTGCAGAGATAAGGGGAGGTTGTCCAACGCTTTCGCGAAGTTCCTTAATTAAATAACCCTTTCTCTTTCGGCGGTTGCGCCTTTAACACTTTCCTAGACACCCCGTAAACAATATACGGTTAAGCGAGCTTCTAAACAAGGTTTATCTTCTCCTAATGAGCGCGAAGTCCTTAGGGCTGAAGTCTAGTATTTTTTTTAATTACAATGGACAATGCATATGCTTTAGTGATTTCCGGGGTCCTGGGAAGGGTGATGAAATCCCCACCCAATCTGGATTGGTTTCAAGCCCCTTAAGTCCGTATTAAAGAATGCAAAACAGTAACAATATCAACAGCAAACAATTTTTATTTGCGGCGCAAAGAATCCTGCACAAGAACAGTTTATTGGAAAGGGGAGAAGAATTTGCGCAAAGAAAGCTGCAGAAAACACAATTCAGTGGAGTTCAGAGGAGTGGAGAGAGGCAGAGAGACTCACCAGAGAAAAATGGGGCCCTGAAGCCAAAAGATGGCCGCGCTTGCGCGGCCAAATGCATGTAATTGCCGCGCTTGCGCGGCAGTCCTGAGGCTTTGGTGCTCTGGAAAAATTTGGTGTTCTCTGTTGGGTGTCCTCTGCTTGTCTGGATATACTGAATCTTGATTTGCTCACTGTATTTGCTCCAGATTTGTACAGTAAACCGGATGCTTCGTTTTGTCCGTCGCGGTGTAGCCGCGAAAACGTGGGTCTATCTTCCCACGTCTTTGGCACTGTACTTGAACTCCGTATTTCCAACGTCTTTGGCGTCGATCTTGAGCTTCGTATTTCCTGCACACTTGCACAAAAACTAATCAAAAAATAACAAGATGGTTTCTTTTACAAAGTATATATTTTTTTTGGTTTTTGGTTGTTTTTATATTCACAAATTAACCCGAAATTTCACTTAGAAATAGACTACCGTCTCCCCGGCAACGGCGCCATTTGATTGTTAGGGTACGAGCGTGTTCAAGTTCTAGTTTAAATACCGCAATCAAGACGGTTTCGCACGTAGCTAGCCGGTTGAGTACGGGTCGTCCGCAGGGAGATGGGAATCTTTTTCTATGTGTTTTTCGACGAGTTAAGTCCGGTTGTTCAGATTTTGTTTGTAGTTATCTAAGTGTTGAGTTGATATTTAAAGAGAGCTTGTTAGGGTTAGGATTAGGTTAGTTTGAGTTAGGAGTCTCCACATCTTTCGTTGCCCCACTTAATATCGGTGTTACGGTAATCGGCAACAACGGGGATTAGCACGACTAGGAAGGAACTTGCGAGTATAAGCTAGGCTTTCCAACGCATAGTCCTTCCTTTTGGTGCTTGTCCGTCCGTTCTTGGCTCTTATCCATAACCTCCGGTTAATTCAACCACAACCGGTCTCACTACGGAATCACCGCTATCATGTAGGATAGGGTGCCGTAAGGAGCGGATTGTGGTTGGGTTAACGGGAGTTGATTTAAGTTGTTGGGCAAGGAAAGAGTGAGAGAGATTTCCTTCTCTCAAACTTCCCTTATCCTACCCTAACAAGTATAGAACTACTCACACTTCATAATACGGAAAAATAAAACAACACAAAAGAGGAAGATAGAAAGAAAGAGATTAGAAGAATACGACTAACTGTTTGCGACCTCACCTTGGCGAGGATCAAGCGTAAGTATCATTGTCGTATGAAAGGATAAAGAAAAAGAGAGAAGAAACAAACAACAAGGAAATAACAACAACTACTTAACAATTAAAATTACAACAATTATAACAAGTAAAGAAAGAGACAAGCATGATAACAAAAATGGTCTTCTTTATTCATCACTCTTCACTCAAAAGCTCACTTACAAGTTTAATGGAGAAGAGGTGAGAAGAGGAAGAAGAACATGTACTAAAACCTAGCAAAGAAAAATACAAGATTATGGACCTTTTCCTTCTTAAACTTCTGGGCTATTTATAGGCTGGAGAATGAAAACCTAGGGCAACCACCAGACCAAAAATGCAAATACCAAAATACCCCTGAAAATTGGTCGGCTGAAGGCACTGTACTGCCGCGGATCCGCCGCCTATACCCCCCTTTGGCCGCGGATCCGCCGCACCTTGGTAGGTTTAGGGTGTGGGCTTTGGGGTACTTCCCTGTTCTTCTGTCCCCTCTTGTCTGTTGTATGTATTTTCTGAAAATACATCCAAAATTCTTCCAGAATTTCTGTTGAGGGAAAGGTGTTATGAAGTGGACTTTTTGTGGATGATTGCCTCGAGCTCCGTGTAGATCTCTTGGATTATGTGCTACCATAGTGCTTTGTGCATGAAGGTGACAATTGATTTGTCCTTTTGTCTCCTAAACTGGTATCTGGCAACATACGGATGAAGAGCGGAGACCGTGTTTTATCTGTGGTTGGCAGGAACCCGGATTTTGTCGTGTTTTTCCATGAATTTCACCGTTTTGGAACCGAGGACCTGTATCCTGCAATTGACTAGCAAACACGGCTCAAGAGTATCTACGGATATGCAATGTGATAAAAATTGGACGGTATGAAAATGCAAAAATCTGATATGAACATATACACACCAACAATTTATTATATGTTATTTGGGATTAATAACGATGTTTATGGTGGATATTGGGGTGTTGGATTACTTTAGTGTTGCGAACCCTAGGGTGGTGTTGCACTACACATACACACATACATACTTGCATACATTCCTATTTTTATGTGCTCATGGGATTCTTTATAGTTATGTGTTCACATTGGTATGGGACTATGTGTTCACATACGGATTTGAGGATGATACTTGGGATTGAGCTGAGTCGATGAGATTTGTGTTGAGGTTGCGATATCGGTTTGTACGAGATTGTCGATCAGTAGTCAGATCATGAGTATATTGAGGATATTAGTATTGTACTAGGCATAGGTCAGTACCCTAGACTATGATCTTGGATAAAGAGGATACCAAAGGAATAGTGTGAGGAATATGATATTGACCCGTACCCAGATTTGGGGATGCCGTACGACGGATTTACGTACGATCTATATCTTGATGATTGATCTACACTCTTGACTTGGGATGCCTGCTTATAGATATGGTATCGGATACGATATTATTGAGGCGGGATCACCGACTGTATATATACAGGTATGTATATGTATCGACTCAGATGATAGGCGGTTTCCTTACCTGTAGTTCAGCTTGTTAGTTCAGCCGTATAGTTTAGTGTAGTTGTTAAATTAGATTAGACTCCTACATATTTCAAAACTAGCGGATCATGGGTATTTTAAAAAGACAGGTCAAGGGATCTACGGATATTTCAAAAGACGTATCCTTTCTTAAAAACCACCGTAGCCCCTATTTTCAAAACCCCGCGATTCGTGTTATTTCAAATGGCACCATTGTTTAATATTTAGCTCCCGCTCATTTTGGTTGCTCGCTCCGCATCGCATATTTACATTGTTATTTCATATTGCATTGTTGACATTATGCTGTTAGGACACCAGCACCATTACCGATGATGCGTATGTACCACATACACTTACTTGCCGGCTCACACACATCTTCATCGGTAATTGCCATGTCACGTACACCTTAGAAAATATTATTGCTTGACTTAGCTTGATAGCCAGTAGTTTGACATAATATTAGTGTACATACCTTATATGCCAGCTTAGATATTGTAGTTATTACTTGTCGCTTCATGCATACTGTTATTCATTCTCATGCTTATAATCATGGTTTTACATGCTATTGATGATTCGGATTTCCATGATATTTTCTGGATTTGGAGGAAAACCGCAAAACATATATAAACTGCTTTCTCTCTTTTTAAATAAAAGTGCGGTTTTCCCATGATGTATGAGTCGTCCACCATGAGTTTGCTGATGGATTTCGAGACCCGATTCGAGGAGTTGGATGAACCGTTTCGGGTACATGGTGGGCCCGGTAAGGTACCTGGGCAAGAAGCGTGTGATGATGACGATGTGAGCCTGGCAGGGGAGCACTACCTACCGGTGATATTACCCGACGCGTCGGATATCCGGAGGATACCGTCGTAGTCTTGAGATGGATGGTAGGGGCCGGTCTGGACTGACGGCGCCCTAGATATTGAGATTGAGACATTAAGATTTCGAGATATTGGGGTACTAAGATTTGATGATACAGGCTAGTCCGGATAGCCGGAGCCTGAGATTTTGAGACATTGCAATTTATGTTTTGTGTCGATGCTAGACACTGTTGATGCTGATTTCATTATGATACCTCTTTTTAAAAATACAAAGGAAATCTCACTAAATTATGATAACGGTTCTTCATTTACATGTATTCTGTTTTCATGCATTCATACCTCATTCATATGATATATTGCTACTTGAGGCACTGACACGGGCACATGAGATTACACTCGGGTTAGATATTTACCCTAGCATTGTTATAGGCTACGTGTTATTCTTATATTTGAGGATATATTATGATCATTGACCTAGGTTGCGTTATTTATGCGATTTCTGTGCGTAGATATTTTTCTATTCACGAGTTAGCAACTCACCTCCGTTGTGCCCCAGTTTCTTGCAGGTTTGCCGTACAGGTTTCTTTACGGCTTGTGGGCATAGTTTCCTTCGGGTGATTTGCTAGAAGGTGGGTTTACTTGTATCGTACCCCTATTTTATATCTTGTATATTATTATTCTGTTGTATCTAGAAGTTCCATCAACCAAACATGTATTTATTTTGAGATAGAGACCAGTGATGTTATTCTTTCGACCTTAGAGTCGCGCGTTGTATTTCTGTGGTTTTCTTGTTGTTTTACGTTTCCTTTTGAATTTTGATCCTCGCCGTTGGCGTTGTATATATATTATTGCTTATGTGGTTGTGACCGTCGTTTGACGAAGAGCTAACTCCCGCTTGGGGATGCCTTTTATTGATTTCGTATACTATTCATGTTGTATCCCGTTTGGGAGCCAGTATTTACAAAGGAGACTCTGCCGAAATTTTCGGGAAATATTTGATGTTTTTAAAACCGCATAATTCGGCTTATACTATTAAAACTACTTGTTTTAAATTGGTTTTCCTTCACTCTACTACTTTTCTTGGTTTGCATTTCTGGGTTTTCGGTTTACTTAGATTACGTACGCCTCGAGACGTTCGTAGTTTAAGTGCCGGTCTTGTTCCGTACTTTCGGGACGTGACAAAGTTGGTATCAGAGCGTTAGGTTTTACCTTCGGAGCGTAGGATGACCCTTGGTTGATGGAATAGGTGACTAAAGTAGAGTGACGTACCGTGGGTATGTTCCGCGGCATATTTACGATATGCTACTCCACTTAAGAAGCCTTAGGATGTACATTTCTTTTCTCAGTATTATATTCATTCCGATCTAGCCTCATCAGTACCAGTTATGGTTTTGCTGCCACGATTACGGGCAGGGAGAGCTACGGCTAGAGTTGCGGTCAGCACGAACTCGTCACAAACGAGGACTGACCAGGGCGAAATTCCGGCGACACTCGATTGCGGAGATGTGTCTTTTTACTGTGTTTCCGCGCCACGAGCGTTTGGCGGATCGCCTTTATGAGATTTCTCGGACGTGCCGATCAGTATCAGAGGATTGGGCTACTGACAGAGGCCAGCCAGATTTTGATGACCGTTGGTGTGTTGCTTATTCATGATGGTCGAGGCACTGTTCAACGTGCAGACGAGCAAGCCGGTTATTGCTGCGAACGACGAGATATTGCCCCAGATGCTGGCGTTAGTGCAGAACGAGTTGTACTAAGAGATGATAGAAGGTCGCTAGTCATCGAGGATGAATGACTAGGACATGTAGATCGTTCGCCTACCCCGATGCGAGTTCATCAGATAGATTGATTCCAGCTAGAGATGACTTCATGCGGAGACGTTGGGAGTCGACAGAGACGATCGAATGTCAGAAACCTATTATTCCAAGTTTAAAATAGTCGGAAAGACATGCAGGCAATTATATGGTCCCTCTAGAAGAATGAAACCATAACTCGACTTAATGACCGTGTGAAAGCCTTTGAACTTTCGGGTTTGCGGCAGTTCTACGGCGCCATTAGTGAGGCTTGGGTTTGCCCTTCTACGGCTGGACCACCGATGCTGTGGTATGTACTCGATACTATTAAACTGTGCCCAAGATGTTGAGCTCTTGGGGGATTATGAGGTTGTGATGACTCGATCGGATGGCTCGACTTAATTCGGATGCTAGGTGGTGAGATGCATTTCTTGGGAGACTCCCGATACGAAGATAGCCGTTGGAGCTCAGTCCATGCAGCCGCGACGAGACGAGTCCAAAGAAGACGACATTAGAGGAAAGTGAAGTAAGAGGTTCGTACCAGATCTAGATGAGATGACGTTCCACTCCGCCGACATCAGAGATGCGATGCGCATGCCGAGGCATGGTACTTGGATTTACCTTCCAGAAGGAGTCGTGATGAGTATGCAGCCGTTCCGAAACAAGAAACAGATCTAGTAAGGAACGATGACTTCCGGACAGTTCGGCAGAGACGGGATTTGAGAGAGATCTCGATAGGACCTTTCTGGAATAAATTACGAGAAGACTTGGACCCAGTAATGGTCATGTTATGCACACCGGCAGGCCAGAGTTCAGGATCGTCGACGAGACATGCTATGAGTGACCACGGCAGTTGGCCAGAGATTCTTGGAGGATGCGCTTGAGTGGGACTATTCTGCCATACTTGATTTGCGTATTTTGGGAGATCTTTTCGCATGATTGATTTTGATGATTGAGTTTCATGATATTTGTTTCCATGGACCATGGTTGCACCTACAGAGTATTCACGATTTTTGCACAGTTGTTGCACTTGAGATAGTTTTCGTGCCTTGGTACCTCATGTTTGTGATTATATGGATTTCATACAGTTGAGTTGATTGTGCGTATACACACATACGATTTGGTTTTTGCACTCGGTATGATTCACATATTCTTGCAGTGCAGTGATGCGCACTTTGTGCACTTAGATGCACTGGACTTCGGTTTCGATTGTGATACTCGATATTTGTTTTGTGCACCTTGTGCACCTGATTTGATTTTGCGCATGTTCGGCGCTTGTTATTGGATTTCATGATTTCGTGCATGATGGATGCACCTGCCTTGGATTTTCGCACAGGTTGAGCGCATGTTTTGAGATGTGATTTTGGTGCACACCAGATGCACTAAATCGAGATTTTTCGTGCATGTCAGATGCACCTGATTTTGCTGTCAGGCATACATGTTGCCTACGACAGATGTTTCGTGCACACCCGATGCACTTAGATGTTGTTTTTATGCATATGTATGGCACATATTTGGATTTTGATTTCCGTGCGCACCAGACGCACGTAGTATTCATACGCGTATTTTGGGATTGATTTTTCTTATAGAACAGTACGTTTTTATAATGATTGCTATAAGTTTTTGTACTGAGCAGGACTAGTCAGAGGACAGTACCTGAATATATTTTGCATGAATTGATAGTTATTGGGAGGAATTCCAAAAAGCGAGCTATAGTTTCAGTATTTACCTACGTGTCTGATATGACGCGAAACGTTTAGAACAAGGAAAACCCTTCTAAATTGTTTCCCAAAACGGCGGAACGTACATTTCAAACAAAGGTATATATGTATATAGCTATTTTCTTATGATAGACGTCCTCCACTGTGCAGTGTTATGTGCATTGCACAGCAATATAAGGGATTTGGCATGCATTTCCTCCTGATATTTGCATGTATAGTTCCGATTTATAGCATATCGGTCTTGCTTGAGATGTGGCATTCGTGTCTTCACCCTGACTCCGATGATTGCGGGATCCTTGACGGAGTTTTGATTTGAGTTTTATGCTCATTTTTCATGCGCATGCGTTGCGCTACGATTTGTTTTATGTATTTAGGATTTCGGAGCCCCGACAACTTGATGGTTTTGCTTAGATGTTTTAGTATTTAGGGGGAGTTTTTAATTTAAATTCGGGGACCGAATTTCTTCAAGAGGGGAAGATTGTAACGTTTTGAAAATCGTTTTGGTAAAATTTCGAAAAAACGGTAAAATAAGGGGGTTTTCTGTAAAAAGTTAAAATGCAAATATCTTTATTATAAAATTAAATATACATATTCTAACTATGTAATTGCTTGTATTTGGTGTTTATTGAGCCACTGGTGAAATTTCAAATTTTCTGAAAAATTTTCCGAAATTAATTATTTTAATATTATTTTAAGCTGTTAAAAATACATTAAATTAGCGATAAGTACAGATTTGGATAAGCTAATTACACCCTATAGAACCATGACAACTAAAATCTAGTTAGTAATATAAATTTTTAGCAATTTATTTCAACTTCTAATTGGTTATAATTAAGGAGAAAACTAAAATTTAAATAATTAAACTAAAACTTGCATTTTTGTAACTTGGGGGGTTCTTTTTGCATGAAATTTTCTTGTACACTCTCTCACACACCCTCACCTCCACTTGGCCGGCCCCACCACCTTGGCAACAGCCCATAATTTTTCCCTCTCCAATTTGTGTTCTTCAACTCTCTTAAAGTGTTCTAAAAAGGGGGTTTTATATATTAAATTGAGGTATGGGTTTAAGGGGTATGAGGGGGCTTTGACCTTTGACTTTTTCCACACAAATTCCCTCACTCTCCTCCCTATCTCCTCTGGCCGAATTCTTCCTGCTGCTGTCCCCAAAAATCCCCTTCTCTTTTCTCTTCAAATTTCATCAAAAAACACATCAAAATCCACCAATTTTCATCAAAATTCAAATCAATGTCCTACCCATTTTTCCTTAGCCCATTCTAACATGATTCTTGGAGAAAAATTTGCATTTGAGAGGCTAGATTGCAAGGTTTGATCCATGGTTTGTGAGGTATAAAATCTTGATCTGTTACATTATTTGTTATTACTTCAAATTAAATTAGTAAAGGGTTTAATTTTAGGTTTGAAATTTGCAAGTCCAAATTCATGAGGTTAGGGTTTGTGAAAATGCAGTTAGGGTTTTGGGAAATGAGATTATAGTTGTGTGATGTATTTAACATGTTAATACTATGCAAAATTAATCTAGTTGCTATTTTCCAAATTGTAACATTTAAAATGTCCAAAATAAGTTTTTTTGCAAACTAGGTTTTGAAATTTAATTGCATGTGTGAGATTAAAAATGTAATTAGGTTTTTTATGACTTCATTAACATTTAAAATATAGTTTAATGCTTTAGATCATGCAAATCCAAGCTAGATTGTTGCATGCGCATTTTTGCTATAAAATGGTTGAAATTGGTTAAAATTGCAAACTAGGTTTTTGAAATTGAATTAAATTGTGGGTTTAAAATTTACGTAATCGTTTCTATGGCATAATTAAGATATTAAGTTATCATCTTGGTCACTAGAATTGTTAAAACATCATGTTTTTCACAAGAACGGTAAATCTTGCTTACTAGGTTTTCGGAAAAATAGCTTTAAGGTGAATTTGGGGTTTTTGTGAATTTTAAGCTATTTTATATTATAATTAGTGCTCGTGATTGTACAAATGAGTGTGGTTGGGTTTTTCTCGATGGTTTGGCGTTTGTACGCCGACGTCGAGGGTTTTTGGGTTGATTTGTGAAAGCAACCATAGGTTTTGACCTATGTGGGATTCGGGTGTCGTTTTGGTCATGAGTCGGATTTTAATGCGATATGGTGCGTTATGATATGTAGGTACCCCATATGGACTTCGAGACGACAAGCAAGCGCGTGGCGACGTCGGCACCGGCGAACAAGGACCAGGTGAGTAGATTTATATCTACGGGGAGAAGTCGGGTGGATGGCGTATAGCACCCCCGCAGTCCGTGGTGGTGTATACGGATGCGTATACACACCAACAATTTATTATATGTTATTTGGGATTAATAACGCTGTTTATGGTGGATATTGGGGTGTTGGATTACTTTAGTGTTGCGAACCCTAGGGTGGTGTTGCACTACACATACACACATACATACTTGCATACATTCCTATTTTTATGTGCTCATGGGATTCTTTATAGTTATGTGTTCACATTGGTATGGGACTATGTGTTCACATACGGATTTGAGGATGATACTTAGGATTGAGCTGAGTCGATGAGATTTGTGTTGAGGTTGCGATATCGGTTTGTACGAGATTGTCGATCAGTAGTCAGATCATGAGTATATTGAGGATATTAGTATTGTACTAGACATAGGTCAGTACCCTAGACTATGAACTTGGATAAAGAGGATCCCAGAGGAATAGTGTGAGGAATATGATATTGACCCGTACCCAGATTTGGGGATGCCGTACGACGGATTTATGTACGATCTATATCTTGATGATTGATCCGCACTCTTGACTTGGGATGCCTGCTTATAGATATGGTATCGGATACGATATTATTGAGGCGGGATCACCGACTGTATATATACAGGTATGTATATGTATCGACTCAGATGATAGGCGGTTTCCTTACCTATAGTTCAGCTTGTTAGTTCAGCCGTATAGTTTAGTGTAGTTGTTAAATTAGATTAGACTCCTACATATTTCAAAACTAGCGGATCACGGGTATTTTAAAAAGACAGGTCAAGGGATCTACGGATATTTCAAAAGACGTATCCTTTCTTAAAAACCACCATAGCCCCTATTTTCAAAACCCCGCGATTCGTGTTATTTCAAATGGCACCATTGTTTAATATTTAGCTCCCGCTCATTTTGGTTGCTCGCTCCGCATCGCATATTTACATTGTTATTTCATATTGCATTGTTGACATTATGCTGTTAGGACACCAGCACCATTACCGATGATGCGTATGTACCACATACACTTACTTGCCGGCTCACACACATCTTCATCGGTAATTGCCATGTCACGTACACCTTAGAAAATATTATTGCTTGACTTAGCTTGATAGCCAGTAGTTTGACATAATATTAGTGTACATACCTTATATGTAGTTATTACTTGTCGCTTCATGCATACTTGTAGGGTTCCTAGGCACTCTCAAGAGGTCTCACATGGCATCAACCATGCCAATTTCAAATTTTACGGGTGCCGAGAAACCCTAATACGGATCGTTAACTAGATATTTAGGCGAAACCAAGCAACTAGTTAACAACTTAACTACAAGAACGGAAATACAACCTTTGTAGATCCGTTTCTCCACCTCCATAGCTCCATGATGAAGTCCTCTCCGCTGTCCAAATCGAACCATGACTCTAGCATCGGCTTCATCGGAGAAAGAGAGGGCTAGGTCATCGACGACGATGCCGAAGATGATCTACGTCGAGGCATCACTAGATCAAGCTCCAACTTCACCAAGTCATGAAACTTGTGAAGAAAACACACTCTACTACTTGGCAAGAGGTAGAGGATGAAGAAATAGGAAGTGGGTTCACTTTAGAATTGGATTTCTCACTCATTTGCTCAAGTTGCCATTGTTGAAGCAAGCTTTCTTCAAGTGAAGAAGAAGAAGAAGAAAGAAAGAATATGATAAGTTTTATTTAAAAATGGAAAAGAAAATCAATACTTATCATATTCAAACCATGGTTAAGTGTAGAGACTAAACTAGGGTTAGTGGGAATGATTAGGGTTAAGCATGAGACAAAATGGTCACTTAGTCAAACCTTCATGAAGCTACAATGTCAAACAAAGAAAGCCACCATTTTCTCTCATTTCCAAAATGAATAAAATAAATAAAGAAAGAAAGAAAATGAAAACCCTTAACCATTACACAACCATGGTTTAATCTTTACACAAACCCTAATGAGCATGCATCATCAAACTTGATACAAACTAGTGTACAAAAGTATATCACATATACAATGTGCACATAAAGTGAGAAAATCCATTTAAAGTGAACCAATACTAGTTAATGCAAAGTAATATATCAAATATATAATTATGCATTAAATTATCAAATCAACACTTTATTTAACGATCCGGTCATATCGCATATAACCAACTAGTATTCAATGTATCGGCTTATCGAATCAACCCTCGATTCGATAACTAGGTTATATCGCATATAACCATTCGATACATTCATCGCGAGAATAGAATACGGTATCACATATACGCATTATTCTCGGTCCCGCACATATCTCATATGCGCTCCTATTTCGTTTCGCTTGAGCCAGGAAGCCTCTGTGTAGGACTCTAAAGACTCGTCAATACGCCGGCAGCAGGTGTTGATCATATCAAACACCCACAAGCCGCAAGCGGTCTGCTAAACGTAACGGCCACCCGGGTATTGAGCGATCAGAAGATCGACGAGCAAGCCCGCTCATACTCCTGTGAATCAAACCAGTAACACTTACCGTACAGTCCGGTCTCATCGTCTGATATGTCGCATATCTCGCCTAGGGGTGGTAAACGTTAGACCCCAATAGCTCGATAAGTCGTGTCGATATGAGGTCTATAATAGTTTGAGAAACTACTGGTAACACTTACCAGTAAATCTCAGCAACCCTGGCCAGGGATTTCCGGTCATAGCCAATCGAACACAGCGCAACATCAACTCCCTATACCGGGAGAGACGAATCCCCTCCTATCGCTCATTGCCTCCATGTGACTCGGGACTGTACCCAAAAACCACCGTTTTGCACGTCCTCTTGGACGTGGTAAGGTGGAAATCAAAGCACAGTGGGAACCACACAAGACTCTATGACGATCTTGGGTCAACAGACTACTCTGTACCAGTGTCACCAGAGAACTGCCATCTGACGTAAGGTATAATACCATCTGGGATTTCTCGGCGAGTCCGACCAGTGTACCCAGTCTCCACTGAGCACCCGTATATCATCTCTGATGTCAAACACCAATGGATATGGGATCATCCATCGCCCATCTGTATGGGTCGAGAAGGTATACGCTAGTCTACTCTGGTATATCGATGCACCGTCTCGATACACCCACGACTAGGGACTTTGAAGGATGTACTTATAGACTACCATGTCCCCACTAGTATGATCCGCATCATAGTCCAGGTAGTCAAGTACACATCCTAGGGGCTTTACCAACATGTAACAGAGAGACTGTCAGTATACACGTTAAGGTAAAAAGCAACCAGATAGCATACTATCATGTCGAGCAAGAAAGTCCTCCCTATATATGTCCAAGCATCCACTACAATATACATCCTATGTATAGTAATGGCCTCTAGGGCATACATATAATTAACAATCTCCCACTTGCACTAGGGCCATCTGATAGCAGTGGTTGTAGTATCTCATACTCAACCATCCCATAAAAATCTCTCTCTGGGAACAGGCCTTTGTGAGTGGATCCGCTGTGTTTGTCCTCTGAGTCTACTCTCCAAACCTCGATCACCCTGGAGATCAACCATCTCCATGAACAGGTGACACTGCCTTAGAATATGTCGGGATCACTGATGGGACCGGCGTTCCTTGGCATAAGCCACAACTCCATTGTCTCACAATGGTTGGAACGTAGTTCATCTCATGAACCAATATACACCCAGACTGCCTCTTTGGTAGCATCTTAAGTAGCGATGTATCCATCCTTTATCGTCTAGTATGCCACGGTATCTAGCTTGGAACTTTTCCAACATACTGTCCCTCCACTGAGGGTAAAGACAATGCCTGTGACTGACATTCAGTCGTCTTTATCACCCTGGAACCATTCCAGTGATTCTCCCCAGGATCGATTGATACCTTTTCACTACAACTAGTGAGAATCCTAACATCCATTTAGATCTATCTCATAGATCCAAAACCCAGGATTTAGGAGGTATCACTTTGATCCTATATGGAGAATCCTTGTGATAAGCGGAGATTGATCGAGCGTAGCATAGGAAACTCCTTCCCTATCAAGAATATGTCATCCACGTACTCTACGAGGATCGTCACCATACTCCCTACTACCTTTTTGTTTATATAAGGTTCATCTACCATTTTGATGATGTCAACTTCTTTGACTAATCCATCAAAACAGATGTTCCAACTCCGCGATGCCTGCTTTATCACATAAAACATCTTGCACACGTTTCCGCTGCTCCCACTGTCTACGAAGCCCTCTGGCTGTGTACTTATAGACGCTCACTTCCAATACATCATTTAGAAAAGTAGTCATGACACCCAACCACCAGATATCGTAGTCATGGTATGTAGCCGTGGTAAGTAGGATCTGGATGGACTTAAGCATAGATCCTTAGAAAAGGTTTCATCATAATCCACGCCTGGTCGATGACGAAAACCTTTAACAAGTCAAGCTTTGAAAGTCTCAACTTTTCCATCTACACCAAGTAATCTTCTCAAGATATACTTGCTCCTGATGGGGATTTAACCCTTCAGATATTGCAACTAAAGTCCATACTTTGTTGGTGTATAAGGATTCCATCTCAGATCGCTAAGCATCCAGCCATTCTTACAGAGTCTTACTCCTGATGGCCAGCTCGAAACTAGTTGGGTCATCATCTCATGATGCAATCCTCGCTCCCACTGTCATAGAGAAACCGAAATATCTCTCAGGTGGGTGAGGAACCCTACTAGATCGGCGGAGAGGCTGAGGTTCGTTGGAATCTACTGAATCCTTTGGTTCTATCAAATCATCAGCTGCAGTTTGTATAGCTGGAACCTTTCCAATTCTACTTTATAGACCTTGCCTCGAGTTTGTCCGGATTTTTCTTTTAGACATAGGCCAGACAACCCCAAATCTTAACCAGCTTAAGACATGAGCTCTTCCCTTTCCATATCACATATGAAGTGGTAGGTAACTGATTTGATTCGAACCTATTCAATAGGTATGCAGCTTCTCAAGTGCATAACCCCCTAAAAGGAAACAGGTAACTCAGTAGTACTCATCATAGAGCACACCATATCAAATAGGGTGTATCTGCTCCGCCCCGATATACCATCGTATGGTGTATCCGGAGGAGTAATCCTGAGAGAGAATCTCATTCTCCTTTAGAATAGTCCAGGATTTCCATGCTCAAGTATTCTCCTCCTTGATCTCATCATAGGACATAATACTTATACCTGTATGGGTTCTCTACTTCTAACTTATATTCTGTGAATATCTCAAAAGGTTCAGACTTGTGTTTCAACAGGAACATATGTCTGAATCTTGAGAGATTATCAGAGAACGTAATGAAGTACAAAGAACCATTCTTGGCATGTGTAGACAGGGGACCTTATATACATCAACATGTATCAATCCCAAAAGTTCACTAACTCTTTCTCTGTTTCCATTAAACAGACCTCTGGTCATCTTATCTTTGTGACATGACTGGCAAGTTTCACAAGATGTAAATTCAAACTGATTTAAATATGCATCTACATGTAACTTCAGCTAGTCGGGTCGCATTGATATGACCTAGTCTACAATGCCTCAAGAAGGATTCGTTCATTTCTGAACTCTTCCTCTTGTGTGTGTTCCGTATACTAAGAACTGTAGTTTGATTTAGAACATCAACGCTTTTAGATAACGTGCCTGAACCGATCAACTTTTGATATAGGAAATGTTCAAAACATTATCCAACAATACAAAATTTTACCGTTTCTTTACTAATAAAGAGACAGATATGATTTTGTATATCAGGTTCGGTAACTAATAACATTCGTTCAGAATGAATGTATTGGTAATACAGGGTGACAGTGACCAACAGACTTGGCTGCAACACTTGCCCCGTTTTCTGCCTCATGAAACTTATCACCCGTTCTCAGTTCTCTACCTTTCTGTAGCCCTATGTAACAGATTACATATCCGGGCTCCTGATCTGGTATCAAATACCCAGGACGCAGAGGATACTGAGAAACAGTTCTTTGTAATGAACACACCTGAAGATGATGCATCAGCATGCACTCTCTTCGTTTGGGCGGCACGGGAAATCTGGTATTCCCCAATTTCCTGCTCTGTCTTATAACAATTACAAGTTGTAGCGGGACCAACGTTCCCCAGCTCAGAATAACAAGCGGGTTCGGTCAATATTCCGTATTATTATCTTGATTAAGGCGTGATATGGTCGCTACCTGGAGAGAGAGAGAAGAAAACACTCAGCGTGCGCTCTTGCAAGAATAGATTGGTTATTATTTTATCTAATCAGGATGGCTCCCACTGCTTTTTATCAAATCTTCCTTCAAACCCTAAAAGGAAATACTAGCCGGGATTAATTACACACTACAAGTTCGCCAATCTTTCAGCCAGGCCAGTGTCGGTACATTGAGAGAGGCCCCCCGTGCTTTCGCACGAACCTAATTAGTGTAAACCTCGTTTTCCCAGAGGCGTAACCCCATTGACACCTTTCTAGACACCTACTTGATCGGCTAATTGTAATGTATAAAACTCTCCCAGGAGTAACAATTACTCGCAGCGGGTATCGGGATCCAACTATCTCATAGAAGGTATGCAATCTCATTGCAAATTTCAACACTTGAAATTCCCGATAATATTTTGCCCCTAACGTGCTATGACCTTGACGAAAGCCAACAAACCATAGCCTGCTAGTCAAGTTCAACCCGTACATTTCTTGATTGAATTAAACCCACCCGCACGACTCTTGATGAAAGCCAACAAAGCCGCACGACTACCCTAATCCAATCGCATCGTATGTAGCAGATAAGCAGCATATAGCTACCGCACACTGCACCTTGACGAAAGCCAACAAATGCAGCACGAATACTATATACAACTTATCTGAAATGACGGAGGGCTACGACAGGTTTTTCTGAAAACCTATTGCGTAATGAACTTGATATCGTTGTAGGATCGAATGAATTTTGAAATGGAGTGTTTTTGAGGCTTTTCTAGTTTTGCTAAAGGAGTCACTCCCGGTGAATGGATCGTCGGTCCTTTCCTCGTCGAATGTGGTGCGGGATATATCATATATATCACTGTGCAAAGCAAAAACACTTAAAAGCAATCAAAAGACAAACTGAGTGTGTAGCATCTGCCAGTTATTGCTAAAGGAGTCACTCCCGGTGAAGGGATCTCGGTCCTTTCCTTATCGAATAAGGTGCAGGATATATCATATATACCGCTGTGCAAAGCAAGAACTGTAGCTACCTGTTTTATTTTGAAATTCGATTCTACAACATCTTAGGTTTCTTTTTACTTTCATTAATCACATTAATGAAGTCCCATCATTTAAGTACCTAAACATTACAGATAAATACGACGTACACTTATGCCATCCGCATTCGCCTCGATGTCCCCTCGTGCACCGTTAGGTTAGGTGACTAACGGCAGAGCGGGGCAGGGCTAGCGCGGGTGTAAAACATAAGTAATGCCTATATAATATATCATATATACTATATACTGTATCCATCACAGAACATATCACATGATCACATCACAGATATCGCAGCAGAAGAATCATATGAAATATTGGATATACTAGGACGTCCGTGTTTTCAATACGAGCCAGTATAAAACACGAATTCCACGGTCGCGATGAATAGCCAAACCCACACCCCTAGACCCCTATGAGAGCGGCAAGCAACCCTTCCAATTCTAGAGTTAGGAGACCCGGACTCGACTCCTCGAGGTGGTCTCCCACTGGACTCCAGAACCCGGTTACTTGTGCCCTCCTCCTTGGGTCTATCCTAGTGCGGAAAAGTAAATAATATACAAACGGTGACATCTTCCGCAACCTGGAAGTGCCCCAATAAAAGAATATTACATACAAGTTTTTACATGAATGAAAATGAAAAACACTCTTCTCACATAAAAACCCCGGCTATTCAAACACGACGATCCAATATAACATATCCAGCAACACATAACATCACATGTCAACAACGTAAGTAAATATGCGCATCCCAATTGTCGTTGACATATAGCAACGAAACCGGCGATATCACATATTACACTTACGGTCACAGAAAAGAAAGTGTAAAACTACAACAGTCGGAATCCGCAACCACCATAGACATCGCATGCCTAATCAAATGAATTCCTTAGACATCGCATGCCTAACAATTATAAACCCCGCATTTTAGTCTCAAAATCGAAAACACTTTTCAATACCAAGTCGGGCAATTCAACAGGATTCCCGACAATTTGATCGAGTGCTCGTCGCAAACTTCAGTAGATGGCCGTACCCCCGACGCCGTCGACGAAGTGCAGCAAGGCGGAACACCGCTACCGCGAGCACCCGGACGGATGCCTTCGGCGACGGGGTTCTCTTATAGTCACTTGGTCGGGGGTATGGAGCGAGGTTGTCTATTAAGTTTACCCGGCGAGTATCCGCGTACGCTACGTGATTGCGACGGACTTTTGATCACATCAAAATTCCGTGGCAACCGATCAAATGAGACTAAACCGCTAGATTTGTAACATTCATTCAGTTATCTCATAACTCTTTGTGAATTCCAATTATTGTATCCCGTTCCAGATAATTAGAAAATTTTAAACTTTCCAATCGAACATTCAAACACCCAAGTTTTCCCGATACAGATCAACACATGAAACAAGTCTAAAAACATTCAGTTCGTGCCTCAGTACCAACGGTCCAGCCGTAGAAGGGTCAAGCCAACGCCTCACATGTGGCACGCCGTACTGCCCCAAACCCGAAGGTTCAAAGGGCAGTTCAAGACGGTCACATAATCGAGTTAAGATTTGTTGTCTTCTAGAGGGTCCATCACGTTACTTGCACTACTTAGAACGTCATTAAACTACGGAAAAATCCAACACTTGGAAATTTCCCGACAGGGGAAAAATTGGGTATTTATATCCGGCCGAACTTTTTAACATATTCTAAAATTTATCCGGAAAGCCACATAGACAAAATCTGATACTCCGATCGAAACACCGAATCCCCAAAACAACCCCAGAAAATTCAACTCTTGAATAATTTTTAAAAAATACCCAGAGAACTCAGCACTGTTAAATAGGAATTACTGTGGAAATAGATAGGGCTGACGTCATAAAGTAGCGGCGGAACCGCCGCACGAGCCATGCTCGTGCCGCGGTTCCACGGCTGTTTAAACTCCAAACAGTGTCGTATTTGCACGGTAATTCTTACAATTTCCTGCTGAATTTTTTTAGGAATTTTTAATTCTAAAAAAACCCAGTTTTTAGAAAAAGTCCAGAGAGCGCTTGCGGGTTAGGGTTTCGGGTCGATCGGGTTTCAAACTTCGTCTACGCATCGCCTAAGGCTCTAGCTAGGCTCTGATACCACTGTAGGGTTCCTAGGCACTCTCAAGAGGTCTCACATGGCATCAACCATGCCAATTTCAAATTTTACGGGTGCCGAGAAACCCTAATACGGATCGTTAACTGGATATTTAGGCGAAACCAAGCAACTAGTTAACAACTTAACTACAAGAACGGAAATACAACCTTTGTAGATCCGTTTCTCCACCTCAATAGCTCCATGATGAAGTCCTCTCCGCTGTCCAAATCGAACCATGACTCTAGCATCGGCTTCATCGGAGAAAGAGCGGGCTAGGTCATCGACGACGATGCCGAAGATGATCTACGTCGAGGCATCACTAGATCAAGCTCCAACTTCACCAAGTCATGAAAGTTGTGAAGAAAACACACTCTACTACTTGGCAAGAGGTAGAGGATGAAGAAATAGGAACTGGGTTCACTTTAGAATTGGATTTCTCACTCATTTGCTCAAGTTGCCATTGTTGAAGCAAGCTTTCTTCAAGTGAAGAAGAAGAAGAAGAAAGAAAGAATATGATAAGTGTTATTTAAAAATGGAAAAGAAAATCAATACTTATCATATTCAAACCATGGTTAAGTGTAGAGACTAAACTAGGGTTAGTAGGAATGGTTAGGGTTAAGCATGAGACAAAATGGTCACTTAGTCAAACCTTCATGAAGCTTCAATGTCAAACAAAGAAAGCCACCATTTTCTCTCATTTCCAAAATGAATAAAATAAATAAATAAATAAAGAAAATGAAAACCCTTATTACACAACCATGGTTTAATCTTTACACAAACCGTAATGAGCATGTGTCACGACCCGAAAGTACGGAACGTGACCGGCACTTAGATTACGAAGCGTCTAGAGGCGCCACGTGACCTAAGTAAGCCGAAACCCAGAGATCTAAACCATAAAAGAAGAAAAAGAAGAAAAGAAAAGAAAACAAGTAAAAAAAAAAAAACATCAGCAAATTTTACCAAAAATTTCGGCAGAGTCTCCTCTGTAAAAACTGGCCCCCAAACGGGTACAACAAGTATAATATGAATAAACAATAAAAAGCATCCCCAAACGGGTGCTAGCATCAACGCCAACAGGCGGAAACAACCACAACAAGCACAATAATATACAACGCCAGAGGGCGAGGCTCAAAACTAAAAAGAAAGCAAAACCACCAGATCAGAATAATACAGGCGCGACTCTAAGGTCGAAGTAAAAGACTGGTCCAATAACTTATCAAGTAATACAAATATGGTTGATGGAGCTTACTAGATACAAATGAATGAATAAAAGTACAATGGTGGTTCGGATACAAGTGAACCAACCTACCGTGCCAATCGCCCTGAAGAAAAGATGTGCCAACAAGCTGCCACGGGAAACCTGTACATCGAACCTGTAAAGAATTTGGCACAACAGGGGTGAGTTGCCAACTCGTGAGTAGAAGACATCTACGAAAAGAAATCGAATGCACGACGCTATCCTAGGTCATAATAATACACTACTATATCCCAAACATCTAGTAATAGCAGGGTAATACTACGTGTAAGTGCAAATACTCCGTGTCGTGTCAGTGCCTCATATAGTACTAAGTCATATGAAATGAAATGCATGCACCATGAATGTAAAGTCACAAATCCTGAAATCCAGATATATATGTATGAGAACCTTTAGCCGTTATCATAGTAAAGTGTGTATAAGCATCTGAAATCTCAACAATGAAATCCATGGAAATCCGTGTCAAGCATCGACACAACACATGTAACCTCAAGTATCAATATGTCGGGCTCCGTCAGTCCGGATCGGCCCATATCATCAAATCCCACAACAACGGTCGGTATCCTCCGGATATCCGCCGCGCCAGACATCACCGGTAGGTAGCCTTCCCCTGCCAGGCTCATCGTCTACAACTCGATCTTCTTGCCCCGGGGTACCATACCGGGCCCACCATGTACCCGAGACGGTTCATCCACTCCTCGAATCGGGTCTCGAAATCCATCAGAAAACATGAAATACTCATGGTGGACGACACATACATCACGAGAAAACCGCATCTTATTTTAAAAAAAGAGAAGAGGAGAGAGAGAGAAGTTTTTATATATTTTTGCGGTTTTCCCCAAAAATCCAGAAATCTCATAGAAATCCAAATCTCAAAATCATGAGTACTATATGATAAGTGTCGGCATATGCCCATAATACTGCATGATAACACGAAAATATGAATGCATGAATGTCTAAGTAATGAATGTCATGTCTTATACTTAACATCAGAGAGTGATCACAATACTACATCGGTTTAGTTGTTAACTGATTCCATCAATAAAAGATAATATGATCTAAAGTGTACGTGACATAGCAATTACCGATGATGATGTGTGTGAGCCGGCAAATAAGTGTGCGTGGAATATGCGCATCATCGGTAATGGTGCTGGTGTCCTAACAGGTAAGGTTTATACTATTTATAGCAACATATGTATGAACATGCAACATTATGATTACAGTGTGAAAGTAAAGACGAATGTATATTACCTACTCATTTAATATACTAATACTGCTACCACTATATGACTCGAACCTAACCTAGTGTCCATCTAACCTCCTAAGGAAAACTAAACCTAAGAACTAGTCAATAGAAATAAGAGTCTACCTAAGGTCTGAATCAATATCTCTAATAGTCGGCGATCCCGCCTCAACAGCGTCACGTACGTAGTACGGCTTCCTTGAATCAAGAGTGCGGATCAATCATCAAATCTAAGCCTCGTACGGTAAAATCCATCGTACGACATCCCAATGTCGGGGTACGGTCAAGTATCTCCTAGGTATCTCCTCATTCGTATAATGTCGTATGTATCATATTGTGATTAAGTCATACTCATATGATATCGGCATCAGGTCACACCAATATAATGTCGAAATCAAGTTATACATATATCATATCGTAATCAGTCACAAGTTACAGTCCGAGTACTATTCTAGCGTCCCATGTACATCAATATCACCACCACTCTTTGTAATTTATATATTCAAGTTCATTATCTCATTCCCTAATGATCCGCTAACACTTTATTACGACTGTATAGTCAAAAATCACGGCATCAAGCCCAGTTATACTATTTCATCATACCTCGGATATCATATCACATCACTGAATCACCTATATGTGTTGTATATATATGTATATACCTATACCTAGTTCTATATATATACACATACACGTACCCCATGTCGATTTTCAGTGTGTGCGCTGGTGTGTTTCTATCTGAAACCTACGAACCTCTTCCAAGGTACTCATCCTCTGATATAGTTTTCCTAAATCGGTCTAGTCCAGCCTAGGGTCAATACTAGGGTCCTACTAGGGTCACGTCTGGTTTCCTAATGTCAATAAGTACTATTCCTATTCTACGTTGTGGGGGTGCTAAACGCCATCCACCCGACTTCCCCCCGTAGATATGCATCTACTCACCTGGTCAATGTCTGCCGAAGACAGTGTCGCCATCCTCCTCTTCATCGCCCGCAGTCCACGTGAGGGTACCTAGATGCAAACATATAAATAGCATCGTAAACCGAATCACATACAAAAGTCAAACGATACGAAGAGCAAGCACAGGTTAAAACCTATGTCCCGTCCACGCAAAAGAACCAAATACCGCTCGATATCGGCGTACAAACTCCGATGGATCGAGATAAAATCATCAAACAACTTGTAGTTTTAAAACACATTACTTATATTGTAAAACATGATCAAATTCATCGAAACACTAAAATCGATCAAATCGTCCGTTTTCGAAAAACCCGAAAATGCCAATTTACCGTTTTTCATCGAAACTTGACATTTAAATGAAACCAATGGTCATAAAACTCATTAAATAGCATTACTAGACTATACAAACCATTACTATATTTTTAATACACAATTTTGCATTTATTTGAAATTTCTAGTTTGCAACTTTTAACAATTTTAACATTTTCCAAGCAAAATACCACAATTCCACCTCAAAACATGATTTTGCATAAATTAATCACTTAAACCACAATTTATGATGATAATGATGTAATGAAACTATAATTATATTTTTAATCATATTTATTTAGAAATTCCTAAAATCTAGTTTACAAAATAATAGCATTTTATTACTATTTTTCCAATTATCAAAATAATCTAGTGATCAAACTAGGTTTTTCATTCAATTAATATGCTAATATTCTCACTAAAATTACCATCTAATGATAACACCCTTAATAAGAATTTTATTTTACCCACAACACATTTTAGAAAAAATCTAGTTAGCTAAATAGTTTAAATTAAACAATTTCGATCAACAATTTATTATACCACCACCATGCAAGAATTTTCCACTCTAAAAGATGTTAAACTAGCTATTATAACCCTAATTAATTAACAAAAACCACCTCTTGAATTTTCAAACCCTAACTTGAATTTTAGAATTTGCAACAAGAATTAATCTAATTAATCTAATTATGCTTTAAAAGAAATATCTAATAGAAATAAAACAAAAGAGAAGGATTTATACCTCCACAACCTCATGTCCAAACTTGAAAATGAGCCTCAAAAATACTTGCTTTCCCACTCCAAAATCCATGTAGAGAAGAGTAGAGAATAAAGGGTATGAAATAATTAGGTTTTTGTGGAATTTAAATTGGATTTTTGTAATATTTTTGATGATTTTTGAATAAAAATGAAGAGGAAAATGGGGGGGGGGCAGCCATGGTGATGGGGAGGCCGGCCACAATAAGGGGAAGAGGGAGAAACACATAAGAAATGGTGTAGAAACTTCTCCAAAATGTCATCATCTTAATGTCTTTTCATGCTTTATTCATTTTCTTTTAATTCTTTTCTAAAATAACTCAAGAAAGATCTAGAAACAAGGAAAAATTTGCAAATAAATTTTGCATGATACACACTAAATTCTAATATGCCATGGTTCATTTTTACAAATTAAAACCATTTAAATTTGTAATTTACACTAATTTATTGTAAAAATAAAGCTTATGTTAATATTTAAAATAATTAATTTAGGAAAAATATTTTATTAAACCAAAAATTTATAAGTGGCTAAATAAACACTATTTACTAGTAATTTCATAATTAAAATAGATATTTTTAAATTTATAGTGAAAAACAATCACGGTTTGGTTTTACGAAAAATACATTTTACTTTACCGAAAATCCTAAAATTCACTTAAACACTTTTATTCATTTAATTATTTATTTAATTATTTTTAAAATGTTACAATCTTCCCCCCTTTAAGAAATTCGGTCCCCGAATTTAAATTAACACTCCCCTTCCAAATACTAAAACATTTAGCAAAATACTCAAATCGTCGGGGCTCCGAAATCATTAATACATAACGAAAATCAACTCCGTCAAGCATGACGCAATCATCGGAGTTATGGCGATAATGAAATATCATAACCCAATATAAAAACCATCATAATATACATCAATCTATAACTTATATATAGTTCGCATCCTAGTAAAATCGCCGAATCATCATAATAAAGCAGCATACAAAAACCCCTTCTTGAAAATCACCGTGCAATGCACGTGTCACGGTCTAAGTAGCGGACGTTTAATTTTTTTAAAAATATAGCTACATATATATCTTTTATTTAACATACACGTCCCTCCTGGTTACTAACTCAAATAATAATGATCATGAAAACATACTGCTCAAACTAAAATCAATCCCAATCACATCAATAAAATGTCATGTGCGTCCGGTGCGCATTGAAATCGAAACCAAATGCAGAAACCATGAATACCCACAAAACAAAACTAAGTGCAACAGGTGTGCACCAAAAATATCTGTCAAGTGCAACGGGCGTGCACGACTCACTATCAGGTGCATCTAATCTGCACAAAACCCCGATTTAGTGCATCTGGTGTGCACAAAATCGCATCAAGTGCGCCAAGTATGCGCAAGAATCCTAATCAGGTGCACATGGAGCACGAAAACATACATTGAATATCAAAATCGAAATCACGGCACAAAAATGCATGAAAATTAGGTCGAAACATATGTCAAAATCACGTGTAACCCCTATGCACGAAATCAAATCAAAAATCTCAAAAAAATATATAAAACCAAATCAAGTGTACTGGGTGCGTACTAAACCACATCAATACAACTGACATAAGAAACACAGATAGAATGAAGGTACACACAGGAAATACCAATCGTAGAACAAGTCCTCAAAATACAAAAATCCAATCAACGAAAATAGGAAATTCAAATCACTAAATCACAATCGTAAATACTATCGTCAATGTGCGCCTCTTTCCTCTGATGTCGACCGCTTCGAACTCGTTCTTTCATAGGTGTGCTGACTGCGCTACCAACGGCAATACTCATGTCTAGAGTCTCCCACATAGTCGATCCCTTCACTTGATATCCGGACTACATTAAACTTCTCGATCGATTCATCAAAATCCCATAATTCCCCGAAAGCTCAACACTCAAGTACAGTTTAAAAATATCCGGTACATACCCCAGCATCGATGATCCAGCTGTAGAAGGGCAAACCCAAGCCTCACTAATGGCACAGCGGAACTGCCGTAAACCCTAAGGTTCAAGGGCGTTCTCGTGGTCATTATGTCGAGTTAGGGTTTCATTCTTCTAGAGGGTCCATCGAAATACCTGCATGTTCTTCCGAATACTTTAAACTTAGGAAATGGTTTTCTGATAATCGTTCGAACCCTTTAACTTCATCCGGACGGCATGTGAATACCCTTCGTCCGCACGCCAAGCAATGCTTCAGTCCTCAAGAATAACCAATACTCTAATGGTTACTGCGTTCGAGCCGCATCTCCCTCTGCCCGTGTTAACAGAAACCACCATCCGACATTGACGAAGATAGATCAAAGGAACGAATGAAATACGGTGCAAACAATGTAAATCCTAGGGCTCCTTAAGCAGAGTAGCGTATCGTAAGTATGCCGCGGACCATACCCACGGTACGTTACTCTACCTAACTCGCCTACTCCATCAACCAAGGGTCACCTAGACTTATACAAGGTTAAACCTAGCGCTCTGATACCAACTTTGTCACGACCCGAAAGTACGGAACGTGACCGGCACTTAGATTACGAAGCGTCTAGAGGCGCCACGTGACCTAAGTAAGCCGAAGCCCAGAGATCTAAACCATAAAAGAAGAAAAAGAAGAAAAGAAAAGAAAACAAGTAAAAAAAAAAAACATCAGCAAATTTTACCAAAAATTTCGGCAGAGTCTCCTCTGTAAAAACTGGCCCCCAAACGGGTACAACAAGTATAATATGAATAAACAATAAAAAGCATCCCCAAACGGGTGCTAGCATCAACGCCAACAGGCGGAAACAACCACAACAAGCACAATAATATACAACGCCAGAGGGCGAGGCTCAAAACTAAAAAGAAAGCAAAACCACCAGATCAGAATAATACAGGCGCGACTCTAAGGTCGAAGTAAAAGACTGGTCCAATAACTTATCAAGTAATACAAATATGGTTGATGGAGCTTACTAGATACAAATGAATGAATAAAAGTACAATGGTGGTTCGGATACAAGTGAACCAACCTACCGTGCCAATCGCCCTGAAGAAAAGATGTGCCAACAAGCTGCCACGGGAAACCTGTACATCGAACCTGTAAAGAATTTGGCACAACAGGGGTGAGTTGCCAACTCGTGAGTAGAAGACATCTACGAAAAGAAATCGAATGCACGACGCTATCCTAGGTCATAATAATACACTACTATATCCCAAACATCTAGTAATAGCAGGGTAATACTACGTGTAAGTGCAAATACTCCGTGTCGTGTCAGTGCCTCATATAGTACTAAGTCATATGAAATGAAATGCATGCACCATGAATGTAAAGTCACAAATCCTGAAATCCAGATATATATGTATGAGAACCTTTAGCCGTTATCATAGTAAAGTGTGTATAAGCATCTGAAATCTCAACAATGAAATCCATGGAAATCCGTGTCAAGCATCGACACAACACATGTAACCTCAAGTATCAATATGTCGGGCTCCGTCAGTCCGGATCGGCCCATATCATCAAATCCCACAACAACGGTCGGTATCCTCCGGATATCCGCCGCGCCAGACATCACCGGTAGGTAGCCTTCCCCTGCCAGGCTCATCGTCTACAACTCGATCTTCTTGCCCCGGGGTACCATACCGGGCCCACCATGTACCCGAGACGGTTCATCCACTCCTCGAATCGGGTCTCGAAATCCATCAGAAAACATGAAATACTCATGGTGGACGACACATACATCACGAGAAAACCGCATCTTATTTTAAAAAAAGAGAAGAGGAGAGAGAGAGAAGTTTTTATATATTTTTGCGGTTTTCCCCAAAAATCCAGAAATCTCATAGAAATCCAAATCTCAAAATCATGAGTACTATATGATAAGTGTCGGCATATGCCCATAATACTGCATGATAACACGAAAATATGAATGCATGAATGTCTAAGTAATGAATGTCATGTCTTATACTTAACATCAGAGAGTGATCACAATACTACATCGGTTTAGTTGTTAACTGATTCCATCAATAAAAGATAATATGATCTAAAGTGTACGTGACATAGCAATTACCGATGATGATGTGTGTGAGCCGGCAAATAAGTGTGCGTGGAATATGCGCATCATCGGTAATGGTGCTGGTGTCCTAACAGGTAAGGTTTATACTATTTATAGCAACATATGTATGAACATGCAACATTATGATTACAGTGTGAAAGTAAAGACGAATGTATATTACCTACTCATTTAATATACTAATACTGCTACCACTATATGACTCGAACCTAACCTAGTGTCCATCTAACCTCCTAAGGAAAACTAAACCTAAGAACTAGTCAATAGAAATAAGAGTCTACCTAAGGTCTGAATCAATATCTCTAATAGTCGGCGATCCCGCCTCAACAGCGTCACGTACGTAGTACGGCTTCCTTGAATCAAGAGTGCGGATCAATCATCAAATCTAAGCCTCGTACGGTAAAATCCATCGTACGACATCCCAATGTCGGGGTACGGTCAAGTATCTCCTAGGTATCTCCTCATTCGTATAATGTCGTATGTATCATATTGTGATTAAGTCATACTCATATGATATCGGCATCAGGTCACACCAATATAATGTCGAAATCAAGTTATACATATATCATATCGTAATCAGTCACAAGTTACAGTCCGAGTACTATTCTAGCGTCCCATGTACATCAATATCACCACCACTCTTTGTAATTTATATATTCAAGTTCATTATCTCATTCCCTAATGATCCGCTAACACTTTATTACGACTGTATAGTCAAAAATCACGGCATCAAGCCCAGTTATACTATTTCATCATACCTCGGATATCATATCACATCACTGAATCACCTATATGTGTTGTATATATATGTATATACCTATACCTAGTTCTATATATATACACATACACGTACCCCATGTCGATTTTCAGTGTGTGCGCTGGTGTGTTTCTATCTGAAACCTACGAATCTCTTCCAAGGTACTCATCCTCTGATATAGTTTTCCTAAATCGGTCTAGTCCAGCCTAGGGTCAATACTAGGGTCCTACTAGGGTCACGTCTGGTTTCCTAATGTCAATAAGTACTATTCCTATTCTACGTTGCGGGGGTGCTAAACGCCATCCACCCGACTTCCCCCCGTAGATATGCATCTACTCACCTGGTCCATGTCTGCCGAAGACAGTGTCGCCATCCTCCTCTTCATCGCCCGCAGTCCACGTGAGGGTACCTAGATGCAAACATATAAATAGCATCGTAAACCGAATCACATACAAAAGTCAAACGATACGAAGAGCAAGCACAGGTTAAAACCTATGTCCCGTCCACGCAAAAGAACCAAATACCGCTCGATATCGGCGTACAAACTCCGATGGATCGAGATAAAATCATCAAACAACTTGTAGTTTTAAAACACATTACTTATATTGTAAAACATGATCAAATTCATCGAAACACTAAAATCGATCAAATCGTCCGTTTTCAAAAAACCCGAAAATGCCAATTTACCGTTTTTCATCGAAACTTGACATTTAAATGAAACCAATGGTCATAAAACTCATTAAATAGCATTACTAGACTATACAAACCATTACTATATTTTTAATACACAATTTTGCATTTATTTGAAATTTCTAGTTTGCAACTTTTAACAATTTTAACATTTTCCAAGCAAAATACCACAATTCCACCTCAAAACATGATTTTGCATAAATTAATCACTTAAACCACAATTTATGATGATAATGATGTAATGAAACTATAATTATATTTTTAATCACATTTATTTAGAAATTCCTAAAATTTAGTTTACAAAATAATAGCATTTTATTACTATTTTTCCAATTATCAAAATAATCTAGTGATCAAACTAGGTTTTTCATTCAATTAATATGCTAATATTCTCACTAAAATTACCATCTAATGATAACACCCTTAATAAGAATTTTATTTTACCCACAACACATTTTAGAAAAAATCTAGTTAGCTAAATAGTTTAAATTAAACAATTTCGATCAACAATTTATTATACCACCACCATGCAAGAATTTTCCACTCTAAAAGATGTTAAACTAGCTATTATAACCCTAATTAATTAACAAAAACCACCTCTTGAATTTTCAAACCCTAACTTGAATTTTAGAATTTGCAACAAGAATTAATCTAATTAATCTAATTATGCTTTAAAAGAAATATCTAATAGAAATAAAACAAAAGAGAAGGATTTATACCTCCACAACCTCATGTCCAAACTTGAAAATGAGCCTCAAAAATACATGCTTTCCCACTCCAAAATCCATGTAGAGAAGAGTAGAGAATAAAGGGTATGAAATAATTAGGTTTTTGTGGAATTTAAATTGGATTTTTGTAATATTTTTGATGATTTTTGAATAAAAATGAGGAGGAAAATGGGGGGGGGGGGGCAGCCATGGTGATGGGGAGGCCGGCCACAATAAGGGGAAGAGGGAGAAACACATAAGAAATGGTGTAGAAACTTCTCCAAAATGTCATCATCTTAATGTCTTTTCATGCTTTATTCATTTTCTTTTAATTCTTTTCTAAAATAACTCAAGAAAGATCTAGAAACAAGGAAAAATTTGCAAATAAATTTTGCATGATACACACTAAATTCTAATATGCCATGGTTCATTTTTACAAATTAAAACCATTTAAATTTGTAATTTACACTAATTTAGTGTAAAAATAAAGCTTATGTTAATATTTAAAATAATTAATTTAGGAAATTATTTTATTAAACCAAAAATTTATAAGTGGCTAAATAAACACTATTTACTAGTAATTTCATAATTAAAATAGGTATTTTTAAATTTATAGTGAAAAACAATCACGGTTTGGTTTTACGAAAAATACATTTTACTTTACCGAAAATCCTAAAATTCACTTAAACACTTTTATTCATTTAATTATTTATTTAATTATTTTTAAAATGTTACAGCATGCATCATCAAACATGATACAAACTAGTGTACAAAAGTATATCACATATACAATATGCACATAAAGTGAGAAAATCCATTTAAAGTGAACCAATACTAGTTAATGCAAAGTAATATATCAAATATATAATTATGCATTAAATCATCAAATCAACACTTGATTTAACGATCCGGTCATATCGCATATAACCGACTAGTATTCAATGTATCGGCTTATCGAATCAACCCTCGATTCGATAACTAGGTTATATCGCATATAACCATTCGATACATTCATCGCGAGAATAGAATACGGTATCACATATACGCATTATTCTCGGTCCCGCACATATCTCATATGCGCTCCTATTTCGTTTCGCTTGAGCCAGGAAACCTCTGTGTAGGACTCTAAAGACTCGTCAATACGTCGGCAGCAGGTGTTGATCATATCAAACACCCACAAGCCGCAAGCGGTCTGCTAAACGTAACGTCCACCCGGGTATTGAGCGATCAGAAGATCGACGAGCAAGCCCGCTCATACTCCTGTGAATCCAACCAGTAACACTTACCGTACAGTCCAGTCTGATCGTCTGATATGTCGCATATCTCGCCTAGGGGTGGTAAACGTCAGACCCCAATAGCTCGATAAGTCATGTCGATATGAGGTCTATAACAGTTTGATAAACTACTGGTAACACTTACCAGTAAATCTCAGCAACCCTGGCCAGGGATTTCCGGTCATAGCCAATAGAACACAGCGCAACATCAACTCCCTATACCGGGAGAGACGAATCCCCTCCTATCGCTCATTGCCTCCATGTGACTCGGGACTGTACCCAAAAACCACCGTTTTGCACGCCCTCTTGGACGTGGTAAGGTGGAAATCAAAGCACAGTGGGAACCACATAAGACTCTATGACGATCTCGGGTCAACAGACTACTCTGTACCAGTGTCACTAGAGAACTACCATCTGACGTAAGGTATAATACCATCTGGGAGTTCTCGGCGAGTCCGTCCAGTGTACCCAGTCTCCACTGAGCACCCGTATATCATCTCTGATGTCAAACACCAATGGATATGGGATCATCCATCGCCCATCTGTATGGGTCGAGAAGGTATACGCTAGTCTACTCTGGTATATCGATGCGCCGTCTCGATACACCCACGACTAGGGACTTTGAAGGATGTACTTATAGACTACCATGTCCCCACTAGTATGATCCGCATCATAGTCCAGGTAGTCAAGTACACATCCTAGGGGCTTTACCAACATGTAACAGAGAGACTGTCAGTATACACGTTAAGGTAAAGAGCAACCAGATAGCATACTATTATGTCGAGCAAGAAAATCCTTCCTATATATGTCCAAGCATCCACTACAATATACATCCTATGTATAGTAATGGCCTCTAGGGCATACATATAACTAACAATACTGTTATTCATTCTCATGCTTATATTCATAGTTTTACATGCTATTGATGATTCGGATTTCCATGATATTTTCTGGATTTGGAGGAAAACCGCAAAACATATATAAACTGCTTTCTCTCTTTTTAAATAAAAGTGCGGTTTTCCCATGATGTATGAGTCGTCCACCATGAGTTTGCTGATGGATTTCGAGACCCGATTCGAGGAGTTGGATGAACCGTTTCGGGTACATGGTGGGCCCGGTAAGGTACCTCGGGGTAAGAAGCGCGTGATGATGACGATGCGAGCCTGGCAGGGGAGCACTACCTACCGGTGATATTACCCGACGCGTCGGATATCCGGAGGATACCGTCGTGGTCTTGAGATGGATGGTAGGGGCTGGTCTGGACTGACGGCGCCCTAGATATTGAGATTGAGACATTGAGATTTCGAGATATTGGGGTACTGAGATTTGATGATACAGGCTAGTCCGGATAGCCGGAGCCTGAGATTTTGAGACATTGAGATTTATGTTTTGTGTCGATGCTAGACACTGTTGATGCTGATTTCATTATGATACCTCTTTTTAAAAATACAAAGGAAATCTCACTAAATTATGAAAACGGTTCTTCATTTACATGTATTCTGTTTTCATGCATTCATACCTCATTCATATGATATATTGCTACTTGAGGCACTGACACGGGCATATGAGATTACACTCGGGTTAGATATTTACCCTAGCCTTGTTATAGGCTACGTGTTATTCTTATATTTAAGGATATATTATAATCATTGACCTAGGTTGCGTTATTTATGCGATTTCTGTGCGTAGATATTTTTCTATTCACGAGTTGGCAACTCACCCCCGTTGTGCCCCAGTTTCTTTCAGGTTTGCCGTACAGGTTTCTTTACGGCTTGTGGGCATAGTTTTCTTCGGGTGATTTGCTAGAACGTGGGTTTACTTGTATCGTACCCCCATTTTATATCTTGTATATTATTATTCTGTTGTATCAAGAAGTTCCATCAACCAAACATGTATTTATTTTGAGATAGAGACCAGTGATGTTATTCTTTCGACCTTAGAGTCGCGCTTTGTATTTCTGTGGTTTTCTTGTTGTTCTACGTTTCCTTTTGAATTTTGATCCTCGCCGTTGGCGTTGTATATATATTATTGCTTATGTGGTTGTGACCATCGTTTGACGAAGAGCTAGCTCCCGCTTGGGGATGCCTTTTATTGATTTCGTATACTATTCATATTGTATCCCGTTTGGGAGCCAGTATTTACAAAGGAGACTCTGCTGAAATTTTCGGGAAATATTTGATGTTTTTAAAACCGCATAATTCGGCTTATGCTATTAAAACTACTTGTTTTAAATTGGTTTTCCTTCACTCTACTACTTTTCTTGGTTTGCATTTCTGGGTTTTCGGTTTACTTAGATTACGTACGCCTCGAGACGTTCGTAGTTTAAGTACCGGTCTTGTTCCGTACTTTCGGGACGTGACAGATGCATTCATATATTCATTGGTTATGCAGCAGTATGGAGATTTATGCCGGTATTCACTGTTTATTGGTATCATGATTTTGATGATTTCGGATTTACATGAGATTTCTGGATTTGGGGGAAAACCGCAAGAATTTAATAAAAGCATAGTATCAACATTTTTAAAATGCAAATTTGCGGTTTTCTCATGATGTATGTGCCATCCACCATGAGTTTTCATGATTGCTGTTGGATTTCGAGACCCGATTCGAGAAGTTGGATGAACCGGCTCGGATACATGGTAGGCCCGGTATGGTACCCCGGGGCAAGAAGCTCGAGTTGTATTCGATGAGCCTAGTAAGGGAGCACTACCTACCGGTGATATTAATTGGACTCGTCGGTTATCCGGAGGATACCGGTCGGAGTCATGAGATGGATACAGGCTGATCCGTTCTGCTGGAGCCCTCGGGCCGATCCCGCAGATGATACGGATGCCTGAGATATTGATATTTGCAATCTGAGATTTGAGATATTGAGATTTAATATTGAGATACTGAGACTTATGTTTTGTATCGATACTGACACTGATTTCTCTGTTGGTTTCATTGATGATACTTGATTGATATACATATAGAAATCACATTGATTAAAGAAAACAATTGTTTCACTTATGATATATTCCGTTTCATTCGTACATCATATATATCTGATATGTTGCTATCTGAGGCACGGACACGAGCACGTGGTATTGCACTTATAAGTAGCTAGACCAGGATTTTTATTTGAGGATATTACCTGATATGACCTAGCATAGCGTTATGCATGCGATTTCTACTCGTAGATGTTTTCTACTCACGAGTTGGCAACTCACCCCCATTATGCCACAGTTCTATGCTGGTTTTGCTGTACAGGTTTCGTTGCGGCTTTGCTGGCACACTGTTCCTTCCGGGTGGTTGCCTTGGTAGGTGGGTTCTTTTGCATCAGGACCATCATTGTTTATTTATTATTTCAGTTCACTCCATCAACTGTATTGTATATTTGATAGAGATAGTTTCACGACCCGAATATTTCGACTCGTGACCGGCACTTAACCCCGCTACGTCTACAGGCATAACGCGACTAAGTAAGCAGAACCCAGAAATCAAAACCATATATAAGTAGCGAGTGTTGAAAACATTTAGTTAAAACATTTAGAAAACCTTAAATAATTCAATAAGTTCTTTTAAAGTTACGTAATCATTTAAATAATTTTGGCAGCATTTCCTTTGTAAAAGTAGCCCCGAGACCGGGTATAAAACAGGATATGAGTGAAAATGAGATATAATGAAACAAAACATTCCCAACAGGAGCAATCATGCCCAACGGCGGAAACCATCATCACAAGAGTAATATACGACGCCATAGCGAAGAATGAGCAATAAGTAAACATCACAGAAATATAAACTGCATATAAAAAAAGTCGGCTCCCACGAGCTCGACACCAGAATCCAAAATATACATCATCGTCCTCACACAGTATCTAAGTCCAGTACATGAATGGTAGATGGAGAATACTAGATACAAAAAGGGGTACAATAAAAGTAATTAGATACCACAACCCTCCTAAAAGCAAAACAGCTCTCGCACTAACTATAGTGGTATCTGTAGCCAAAAGATGCAAAAGGCAGCCTGCCGCGACTACTCTGAAGGACAACCTGCAAATACCGTGGCACAACGGGGGTGAGTTGCCAACTCGTGAATAGAGATAACATATAAAGGTAATCGCGAGCATGCACGTACTGCGCTACTCTATCATATGCCAGCAAGTAAGATCTATATGCGACAAGCAGTAGGTGCAATAATCATGCAATTGCTCTGTCTGGTGAAACGGATACAGGATGAAATGCATGATAAACAATGCTGAGTACGAGGTAAACAACATCTACATGGAAAAATAATCGGTGCCCCAAACTGCACCCAAATCCCAAATAAACTCAGGTGCCGGCACTCTCCTCGGCCCACAAATCCTGTAAATCTCTGAGAATCACGAGTGCCCAACATCGGCACTCAAAATATCATAAAATACTCGTTTCCAGCATCGACACGCAAATCCTCATATATCGGGCTACGTCAGTCCGGATCAGCCTATGGGCTCCGTCTGCGGTATCGGCCCTCGGCCCCGGCAATACGGATCATCCCGCATCCATCTCTCGACTCTGGTCAGTATCCTCCGGATAACCGCCAGGTCCAACCAATCACCGGTAGGTACTCGCCACCCTGCCAAGCTCATCGTCTACTCCACGAAAAACATTTCTCACCCAGGGGAACCATACCGGGTCCACCACGAACCCACAAGCAGATCATCCAACTCCTCGAATCGGGTTTCAAGCACACGTCTCAGCACCGAGAAAACACGTGGTGGACACACCAAAATATCATATCACGAGGAACCGAGTTTTCAAATAGTGCATCTTTTCTTTAATTAATTCCACGGTCCTCAAAACCAGAAATCACATGGAAATCCAACACCAATGAGTAAATCAAATGCGATATGCTATGCACATCAAGTCATAATGTAGGTATAAGGGAGAACCGCTTTTTTAAATAGTTTCAGTTTTCAAAGGACATCTTGCGGCTCCCAATTTCTATGCAAATCATAACGAATCATATATGAAATGAACTATAGCAATATAATCATGGCAATTCTACAGTGAGTGTGTCATGGCAATTACTAACGGTGTGTGTGTAACATGCGGATTAGTGCTCGTGCAACATGAACCGTTAGTAATAGTGCGGTGTTCTATCAATCCTAAGTTTACATACATATAGTAAGGAATGCAGTATGCAACAATAGTATACATGACAGTCAATGTAGGTAAATGCAATAAATAACTATAAGGTCCTATCAGCCCTGACGCATAACGCCATGCGGGCGATATCCCCGTAGATGTTAAATCTACTCACCGAAGTCTCGCGCTAAGTGTAGCCGTAATTGCTTCTCTTTCTTCGCAGCGTCCGTCTCACTCGCCTGCGAACCTAGAATCACATAATATACCACACATAAGCTCAAATCCACAAATTCTTGACATTAAGGTCAAACTAGAAACCCGCGTCGCAAACCAAGCGCGTGTGTGCGCGATACGCTGAAACATGAGATTACGCGCCTGAAACTACCCGACGCGTTGCGATACGCAGAAACCCCAAACCACATGCGTATCACGTATGTCGCGAAGGTTTAAAATACGAGAAATAGGGTAATTAGCTCCAGATTTTTCTACAGCAAGAATCAAATAAAATTATACATGCCAGGAGTCTAAGGGTCGCAGCAGACACCTATAGGACCAAACCCCAACCCAAACCCTCCCCATTTGGCCGCAATTTGCGGCCAGAAACAATTTTTCGGCGGCCACTGTACGGAATTTGGGGGTCGGGTTCTACCTGGGGCATCAGCACCTAACAACTATACTGCAGTCTTCTCAAAATTATTCTGAACTCACCGGGTCGATAGCAGTTTACAGAAAGTCAAAATTTGCTTAAAAACGATGAATTTGCATCAAATAGAGATGTGGGGGTATTTTAGTGCAATTGGGGCTAAGCTTGGTTAATATGGCCCTAACAACACTCCAGCAACTTACTAACACCAAATCATACTTCACTTGGTCATGGTTCCCACAAATCACCACATATCGCACTAAAACGCACCAATAAACACTATCAAAACTAAGCTACACTAAATAAGCAAACTAGGGAGTAAGTTCAAGAAGTATACCCCACACTCGACCCTAGGGAGCTAGAGGAAGAAGAAAGAGTGGAGGGAAGGAGCTACAGCTAGAGTTGTTGCTGCTGCTGCTCACTACTGCTGCTGCTCTCACTGTTGCTGCTGCTGTTTACTGCTGCTTGCTGCTGCTGTGTTGCTTGCTGCTGCTGTGCTGCTTGCTTCTGCTGCTGCTGCTGCTGTGGAGAAGTAAGTGTGTGTGAGTGTGAAAGTGAGGTTGAGAGAAAAGAACATAAGAATGAGAGGGAATCATAACCCCAAATGTCAACCCCTCCACTTTCTCTCTTCATTAAATGCAAGCATGGCTTTTGCCATGATGCATTCTCTCTCTCTCATTCTCACCAAGTCAACACTCAAAAAGGGAAATTCAATTTAAAGCAACCATCATATAACTAATTAAACTTAATTAAAACCGAAAAGACTTAATCCCTATGATTAAACCCACCATGGTTGCTAATCATGGTATTACCTCTTTTTAAAACCCTAGTTTACATGCATATGTGTGTGCAAGCCTAGTAAAATTCTACAAAAATATTTATTAAATTGGGAAAAATATTTGAAACTCAATTTGGTAAACTTTTTATTAAAAACCCTTTATTTAAATATAAATAGCCAGTAAACACATCCTAAGGTGTTACAATCTCTCCCCCTTAAAGAAATTCGTCCCTGAATTTCAAAATCTAACTACACATACCTTCGAAAAGACAGGGGTACTTCTTCCTCATCTCGCTTTCGGTCTCCCAAGTGACTTCCTCGCTGCTCGGACCATGCCAAAGTACCTTGAATGATGGAATGCCTTTCGATCTCAATTTCTTCACTTGTCGATCCAAGATCATCACCGGCTGCTCTGCATAGGAAAGGTCGTGCTCAAGTTGGACGTCGGGAGCTGAATCGTATGCGAAGGGTCATGAAAATATCTACGGAGCATCGAAACGTGAAATACGGGGTGCACATATGGAAAGCTGGGCTGAAGGGCTAACCGGTATGCAACTGCACCAACACGCTCGAGGATCTTGAAGGGGCCCACATATCTGGGACTGAGCTTCCCCTTCTTCCTAAACCTCATCACACCTTTCATTAGGGAGACCCTCAAGAAAACGTGAGCACCCTCTGAAAACTCAAGTCTGCGCCGCAGACGGTCCGCATAAGATCTCTGCCTACTCTTGGCTGCTCTCATCCTATTGCGAATCAACTGGATCTTCGCGGTCGTCTCCTCAACAATCTGTGGCCCTAAGATACTGCTCTCACTGAGCTCTGTCCAACTTGCGGGCGATCTGCATCTCCTCCCATAAAGAGCCTCAAACGGTGTCATCTGAATGGTCTCCTGGTAGCTGTTATTGGAGGAGAACTCTACTAAGGATAAGTGATGATCCCAGCTACCTCCGAAATCTAACACACACGCTCTGAGCATGTCCTCGAGAGTCTGAATAGTCCGCTCTGACCGTCCGTCGGTCTGCGGATGAAATGCTATGCTGAAACTCAAGCGAGTGCCCAAAGCCTCCTGAAGCCTCTTCCATAGTCGACTGGTAAACTGGGTGCCTCTGTCGGACGCGATACACATCGGAACTCTGTGCAGTCGTACTATCTCGTCGATGTAAATCTGGGCATACTGAGCAAATCCGAAAGTCATCTTCACTGGCAGGAAGTGAGCCGCTTTCGTCAAACGATCTACGATCACCCAAATGGAGTCATACCCTCACTTAGTCTTGGGTAGACCCATAACGAAATCCATCGAAATCTGCTCCTATTTCCACTCCGGAATGGGTAACGGCTGTAGCTCTCCCGCGGGCCTCTGGTGCTCAGCCTTAACCTGCTGACTAGTCAGGCATCTCGACACAAAATCTGCGATGTCTCTCTTCATTCCGTCCCATCAGTAAACATCTCTCATATCATGGTACATCTTGGTGGAACCGGGATGAACACTATATACCGATCGATGTGCCTCCTCAAGAATCTCGCGCCGCAGTCCCTCAGCATCTGGTACGCACAGTCTAACCCCAAATCGTAGTACCCCCTGATCATCGATCACGAACTCGGAAAATCTGCCCTGTCCAATCTGTGCCATGATCTCCGAACATCGGTCATCACTGCGCTGTGCCTCATGTATGCGGTCAAGTAACTGTAGGCATGCACGAACATGCGCGATCTGTCCTCCAATCGGCGTGAACTCGAACTGTATCCGGCTGTCGCATAATATCTGCCAATCTGCCAACGACTGCCCCTGTACTGCGCTCAAACAAGATAAACTACCCCCGGGCCTCCTTCTCAAAGCATCCGCCACCACATTCGCCTTGCCCGGGTGATATAAGATCTCGCAGTCGTAATCCTTCACTAACTCCATCCATCGGCGCTGTCTAAGGTTCAGGTCTCGCTGATGAAATATATACTTTAAACTCTTGTGATCAGTGAATATCTGGCTCGACTCGCCGTATAGGTAATGTCGCCAGATCTTAAGTACAAAGACCACTGCAGCCATCTCCAAATCGTGAGTGGGGTAGTTCTGTTCATGTTTCTTCAATTGTCGCGAAGCATGCACGATCACCCTGTCATGCTGCATCAATACGCACCCTAGCCCCACTCAAGAAGCATCACAATAGACCACAAATCCGCCTGATCCTGAAGGTAATGATAATACCGGTGTCGTAATCAGCCGAGTCCGTAGCTGCTGAAAACTGTGCTCGCACTCCTCCGTCCAATCGAAAGGAACTACCTTCCGGGTCAACCCGGTCAAAGGTGTAGCAATACTGGAGAAGTCCTGCACAAATCGCCTGTAGTAACCGACCAACCGCAAAAAGCTGCGAATCTCCGTAACTGATGTGGGTCTGGGCCAACGCTGAACGGCCTCGATCTTCCTTGGGTCTACACATATACCGTCTCGTGAAATCACATGCCCCAAGAAGTCTACGCTGTCCAGCCAGAAAGCACACTTGGAGAATTTCGCATAAAGCCGGTGCTCCCTCAAAGTCTGCAGTGTAATCCGCAGGTGCTGCTTGTGCGCCTCACTACTCCGGGAATACACCAAGATATCGTCAATGAAAAATTTGATGAACAGATCCAAATATGGCCGGAAAATACGGTTCATCAAGTCCATGAATGCTGCTGGTGCATTGGTGAGTCCGAACGATATCACCAAAAACTCATAATGGCCGTAGCGCGTACGGAAAGCTGTCCTAGGAATGTCCTCCTGTCGAACCCGCAGCTGATGATAGCCCGATCGTAAATCGATCCTCGAAAAGTATCCTGCCCCCTGAAGCTGGTCGAACAAATCGTCGATACGTGGCAAGGGATATCTGTTCCGCACTGTCACCCTGTTCAGCTGGCGGTAGTCGATACACAGACGCAAATTGCCGTCCTTCTTCTTGACGAACAGGACTGGAGCACCCCAAGGAGAAACACTGGGTCGAATAAGTCCCTTATCCAACAAATCTTGCAACTGACCCTTCAACTCTTAAAATTCCGCCGGGGCCATCCGATAAAGCGGTATGGAAATAGGCCCCGTGCCAGGAACCAGATCAATATAGAAAGAAATGTCGCGCTCGGGCGGTAGCCCAGGAAGCTCGTCAGGGAACACATCAGGAAACTCGCTAACAACCGGAACCTGATCCAATGGAACCTATGTAGCACTAGCATCGCAATCATAAGCGAGAAATCCCTGACATCCCTTCCTCAAAAGCTGTCCAACACGAAAAGAAGAAATCACACTGTGAGGGGCGGCACCACGGTCCCCCAACACAACAAAAACCGACTCCCCGGGAAAGCAGAATCTAACTGTCTTCTCACGGCAGTCCACAGAAGCATAGCACGTGGCTAACCAATCCATGACCAAAAGGACATCGAAGTCCAACATCTCAAGAAGGATCAAGTCGACAGGCAACTCCCTCTCGCCAATACAGACGGTACAGGATTGGAACACGTGCCTAGCAACAAACGACTCTCCCACAGGAGTGGTCACAACAAGTGGCTGATCAAGCAAACCGGACTCTCTACCCAAACTCGGCACGTAGTTTGTGGATACGTACGAGTGCGTGGATCCGGGATCGAACAACACGTGTGCATCAACAGAGCATACTGGAAGGATACCTGAAACCACCGCATGGGACGCCTGCGCGTTCCGATGCGTCAAAGCAAAAACCCGCGCCTGTCCTCCACCGGTGACTGACTGCCCTCTGCCTCGGTCATCCCGTCCTCTCTGAGCAACTCCTCCACGTCCACGACCTCTCTGAGTATGATTCTGACGCGGAACAATGGTAGGTACAACAGGCAACGCCTTCTGGGGTGGTGAAGGTGGTAAGGTAACATGCGGTGCTGTTGCCTCCCTTCGGTGTATCTCAGGACAATCTCTAACGAGGTGAAGTAGACTGCCGCATCTAAAGCAACCCTGCGGCAACTGCTGGCTCTCCCGTGGATACGAACTAAACATCTGGCCTCGTCCCGAATCTCTGCTACTCCTCATACCAGAACGATAACTGTCGCGGCGTCTGAATGACTGTCTTCGTGCGGATATACTAGTACGAACTCTCTTCGGCTCTGGAACTACCGAAGTCTCAGCAAGGCGCTCCTCGACTAATAGGGCTGCGTCTACAGCTGCTGCATATGTCTCGTAATGTTGCGCGCTGATTGCAAGGAACAGTGGTGTAAGCAAGCCTCGAACAAATCTCTTGACTCGCAACTCCTCGGTAGCCACTAAATACGGGGCATAAACTGCTAGCTCTGTAAACAGCACGTCATACTCTGCCACTGTCATCTCTGGTGTCTGGCGCAAGGACTCGAATCTGCGTGCTCGGGCATCCCTAACACTCTGGGGAAGGAAACGGCCTAGAAATACTGTCACAAACTCCGTCCAGGTCATAGGAGGAAGACCTGCCGCTCTGCCCTTCTCAACTGAATCGCACCACTTTTGCGCAAGTCCTTCCAGGCGAAAGCTCGCGAACTCAACTCATCTCGCATCTACGCATCTGAGGGAACGGCATATCCGGGCCATCCTATCGATGAAAGACTGTGGGTCCTCGGCTGTATCGGTGCCTGTGAAGACCGGAGGCTTCAGCCTCATGAACTTTGATAGCGATACTGTAATCACCTCCGTGGCTGCAGGGGCAATGGGCTGTGCGGTAGGTACCATCGCGGTCTCTGGAACGGGTGGAGCTACCTCTGGCCGCTGTGCTCGAAGCGTCTCAACTAGCGATCCTATCATCTGGCGCATCTCTTGCATGCTGGATCCCACCGTCTGGCGCATCTCCTGCATACCAGCCCCTAGCATAGCGATCCGATCTATCATGGGAGGAACAACCTGCTCGGGAACAACCAGTGCACTGCCCAGATGATTCCTCGTCTCGGACGAGTCAACTCAAATCTCGGCCCTCGGGCCGCTCTCTGTGCCCTCGTAGTCATTGGCGGCATAATGGCTGAAAGGAAATCAGGATTCGATAAGAATACGGAAATCGAATCACAAGAATATATATACCCAAGAAGGAATTTAAATCAATAAGTCCTAAGGTCGCCTTGGCGGAGTACCGTGTCGTGAGTATGCCGAGGAACATACACACGCTACGCCACTCTGCTTCAGCTACCTACTCCATCGTACCAAGGTCATCCTACACTCCGAAAGGTAAAACCTACGCTCTGATACCAACTTTTTCATGACCCAAATATTTCAACTCGTGACCGGCACTTAACCCCGCTACGTCTACAGGCGTAACGCGACTAAGTAAGCCGAACCCAGAAATCAAAACCATATACAAGTAGCGAGTGTTGAAAACATTTAGTTAAAACATTTAGAAAACCTTAAATAATTCAATAAGTTCTTTAAAAGTTACGTAATCATTTAAATAATTTTGGCAGCATTTCCTTTGTAAAAGTAGCCCCGAGACCGGGTATAAAACAGGATATGAGTGAAAATGAGATATAATGAAACAAAACATTCCCAACGGGAGCAATCACGTCCAACGGCGGAAACCATCATCACAAGAGTAATATACGACGCTGTAGCGAAGAATGAGAAATAAGTAAACATCACAGAAATATAAACTGCATATAAAAACAGTCGGCTCCCACGAGCTCGACACCAGAATCCAAAATATACATCAACGCCCTCACACAGTATCTAAGTCCAGTACATAAATCGTAGATGGAGAATACTATATACAAAAAAGGGTACAATAAAAGTAATCAGATACCACAACCCACCTAAAAGCAAAACAGCTCTTGCACCAACTGTAGTGGTGTCTGTAGCCAAAAGATGCAAAAGGCAGCCTGCCGCAACTACTCTGAAGGGCAACCAGCAAATATTGTTGCACAACGGGAGTGAGTTGCCAACTCGTGAATAGAGATAATATATAAAGGTAATCGTGAGCATGCACGTACTGCGCTACTCTATCATATGCCAGCAAGTAAGATCTATATGCGACAAGCAGTAGGTGCAATAATCATGCAATTGCTCTGTCTGGTGAAACGGCTACAGGATGAAATGCATGATAAACAATGCTAAGCATGAGGTAAACAACATCTACATGGAAATATCAACATGGAAAATTAATCGGTGCCCCAAACTGCACCCAAATCCCAAATAAACTCAGGCGCCGACACTCTCCTCGGCCCTCAAATCTTGTAAATCTCTGAGAATTACGAGTGCCCAACATCGGCACTCAAAATATCATAAAATACTCGTGTCCAGCATCGACACGCAAATCCTCATATATCGGACTCCGTCAGTCCGGATCAGCCCACGGGCTCCGTTTGCGGTATCGGCCCTCAGCCCCGGCAGTACGGATCATCCCGCATCCATCTCTCGACTCTGGTCAGTATCCTCCGGATAACCGCCAGGTCCAACCAATCACCGGTAGGTACTCGCTACCCTTCCAGGCTCATCGTCTACTCCACGAAAAACATTTCTCGCCCCGGGGAACCATACCGGGTCCACCACGAACCCGCAAACGGATCTTCCAACTCCTCGAATCGGGTTTCAAGCACACGTCTCAGCACCGAGAAAACGCGTGGTGGACGCACCAAAATATCATATCATGAGGAACCAGGTTTTCAAATAGTGCATCTTTTCTTTAATTAATTCCACGGTCCTCAAAACCAGAAATCACATGGAAATCCAACACCAATGAGTAAATCAAATGCGATATGCTATGCACATCAAGTCATAATGTAGGTACAAGGGAGAACAGCTTTTTAAAATAGTTTTAGTTTTGAAAGGACATCTTGCGGCTCCCAATTTCTATGAAAATCATAACGAATCATATATGAAATGAACTATAGCAATATAATCATGGAAATTCTACAGTGAGTGTGTCATGGCAATTACTAACGGTGTGTGTGTAACATGCAGATTAGTGCTCGTGCAACATGAACCGTTAGTAATAGTGCGGTGTTCTATCAATTCTAAGTTTACATACATATGGCAGGGAATGCAGTATGCAACAATAGTATACATGATAGTCAATGTAGGTAAATGCAATAAATAACTATAAGGTCCTATCAACCCTGACGCATAACGCCATGCGGGCGATATCCCCGTAGATGTTAAATCTACTCACCGAAGTCTCGCGCTAAGTGTAGCCGACGACTTACTTCCCTTTCTTCGCAGCGTCCGTCTCACTCGCCTGCGAACCTAGAATCACACAATATATCACACATAAGCTCAAATCCACAAATTCGTAACATTAAGGTCAAACTAGAAACCCGCGTCGCAAACCAAGCGCGCGTATGCGCGATACCCTAAAACGTGAGATTACGCGCCTGAAACTACCCCGACGCGTCGCGATACGCAGAAACCCCAAACCACATGTGTATCATGTGTGTCGCGATGGTTTAAAATACGAGAAATAGGGTAATTAGCTCCAGATTTTTCTACAGCAAGAATCAAATAAAATTATACATGCCAGGAGTCTATGGGTCGCAGCAGACACCTATAGGACCAAACCCTAACCCAAACCCTCCCCATCTGGCCTCAATTTGCGGCCAGAAATAATTTTTCGGCGGCCACTGTACGGAATTTGGGGGTCGGGTTCTACCTGGGGGATCAGCACCAAACAACTATACTGCAGTCTTCTGAAAATTATTCTAAACTCACCGGGTCGATAGTAGTTTACAGAAAGTCAAAATTTGCTTAAAAACGATGAATTTGCATCAAATAGGGATTTAGGGGTATTTTAGTGCAATTGGGGCTAAGCTGGGTTAATATGGCCCTAACAACACTCCAGCAACTTACTAACACCAAATCATACTTCACTTGGTCATGGTTCCCACAAATCACCACATATCGCACTAAAACGCACCAATAAACACTAATCGAAACTAAGCTACACTAAATAAGCAAACTAGGGAGTAAGTTTAGGAAGTATACCCCACACTCGACCCTAGAGAGCTAGAGGAAGAAGAAGGAGTGGAGGGAAGGAGCTGCAGCTAGAGTTGTTGCTGCTGCTGCTCACTACTGCTGCTGCTCTCACTGTTGCTGCTGCTGTTTACTGCTGCTTGCTGCTGCTATGTTGCTTGCTGCTGCTGTGCTGCTTGCTTCTACTGCTGCTGCTGCTGTGGAGAGGTTAGTGTGTGTGTGTGTGAGTGTGAGAGTGAGGTTGAGAGAAAAGAACACAAGAATGAGAGGGAATCATAACCCCAAATGTCAACCCCTCCACTCTCTCTCTTCATTAAATGCAAGCATGGCTTTTGCCATGATGCATTCTCTCTCTCTCATTCTCACCAAGTCAACACTCAAAAAGGGAAATTCAAATTAAAGCAACCATCATATAACTAATTAAACTTAATTAAAACCTAAAAGACTTAATCCCCATGATTAAACCCACCATGGTTGCTAATCATGGTATTACCTCATTTTAAAATCCTAGTTTACATGCTCATATGTTTGCAAGCCTAGGAAAATTCTAGAAAAATATTTGTTAAATTGGGAAAAATATTTGAAACTCAATTTGGTAAACTTTTTATTAAAAACCCTTTATTTAAATATAAATAGCCACTAAACACATCCTAAGGTGTTACAGATAGAAGACCAGACTTGTTATTATTTCGACCTTAGAGTCGCGCGTTGTATTATTATGGTTTTGTTGTTGATTTTGGGTTTCCTTTTGAGTTTTGATCCTTGCCTTTCGGCGTTGTATATTATATTGCTTGCATGGTTGTGACCGTCGATTGACGAAGAGCTAGCTCCTACTTGGGGATGCTTTTTTATTTATTTCGTATACTATTCATGTTGTATCCCGTTTTGGGCCAATATTTACAAAGGAGACTCTGCCGAAATTTTCAGAAAATACTTGAGATTTTAAAAATACATATTTCGGCCTATGTTGATTAAAACTACTTGCTTAAAATTGGTTTTTCCATTCACTCTACTGTTTCTTTGGTTTTGATTTCTGGGTTTTGGCTTACTTAGATTACATACGCCTCGAAACATTTCGTAATTTAAGTGTCGGTCATGTTCCGTACTTTTCGGGACGTGGCAAAGTTGGTATCAGAGCGTTAGGTTTTACCTTCGGAGTGTAGGATGACCATTGGTTGATGGAGTAGGTAGCTTGAGTAGAGTGACGTACCGTACGTATGTTCCGCGGCATATTTACGATACGATACTCCGCTTAAGAAGCCTTAGGATTGTACATTTCCTTGCACAGTATTATATTCCTTCGTATGATCTAGCCTCATCGGTACCAGTTTATGGTTTTGTTATCACGGTTGTACGGGCGTGGAGAGCTACGGCTAGAGTTGCGGTCAGCACGAGTTCATCACGGACGAGGACTGACCAGGACATGATTCCAGGGACATACGATTGCATAGAGGCATTGTTTTATTGTGTTTTAGCGCCACGAGCGTTTGATGGATCGCTTTTACGAGATTTCTCGGACGTACAGATCAGCACCAGAGGATTAGGCTACTGTTAAAGGCCAGTCAGAATGTGATGACCGTCAATACACCGATTACTTGATGATTGAGACACGGTTCAGTGTGCGGACAAATGAGCTAGTGATTTTTGGGAATGAGGAGATATCGTTCCAGAAGTTTGGAGCTATTGCCGTACGAGTTATACTTAGAGATATGATAGAAGATCGCTAGTCACCAAAGATGAAAGACTAGGACATGTGATTCATTGCCTACCCCGATGCGAGGTCATCAGATTGATTGATTCCAGCTAGAGATGACTTCACGCGGATACGTTGAGAGTCGATCAAGACGATCGAATGTCAGGAACCCATTTTCCAAGTTTAAAGTATTCGGAAAACAATGCAAGCAATTCTACGAACCCTCTAGAAGAATGAAACCCTAACTCAACTTAATGACCATGGAACGCCGGTGAACCTTAGGGTTTGCGGCAGTTCAGCGGTGCCATTAGTGAGGCTTGGGTATGCCCTTCTACGGTTGGTCCATAGGTGCTGTGGCATATATTCGATACTATTAAACTGTACCTAAGATGTTGAGCTCTTGGGGGATTATGGAACCTCGACGAATCGATCGAAAAGTTCGACATCATTCGGATATCATACGATGGGATACATTGCTTGGGAGACTCCATGTCACGACCGGAAATTGGCACGTGATGGCCCTAACACTACACAATGTCTAAAGGCGTAACGCAGTAAAAGAAAACCAAAAACCCAGAAATCTAAACCGTTAAAAGACAAGAAAAGATAATAGCAGTTTTGAAACATTTGAAATCACAACCAAAATTCTTTAAAAGTCCAACTTTCTTTCTTTAAAATTTTGACAGCACCCCCTTTGTAAAAACTAGCCCAAAGATGAGCATAACATAAATATAATTGAAGCATTCCCAAATGGGAGCAAATACACGCCCAAAGGCGGAAAACAACAACCACAACAAATATACGACGCCGTAGCGAAGAAATAAAAGACAATAGAAAGGAAACTGTATATAAAAGGCAACCAAATCACAAATAATATACAATATTGTCCTCACCAAGTCTCTAAGTCAAACAAAATAATAGTAGATGGAGAGTATAAGGATACAACAATATACAATACAAAATACGGATAATCACAAAACCCACCTAAGCAAAACCGCACACTATGAGCTGAAGCGGTATCCGTAGCCAAAGATGATCAGATAGATGAATAGCCAGGATCGACTACTCTGGGGAGACAGCCTGAAAAAAAACAGTGGTACAACGGGGGTGAGTTGCCAACTCGTGAATAGTAAATAATATATGCAGCTAATCGCAAGTATGCACGTACAACGTGAATCAAAGATATGCAATTAACAGTAATAACAGGTCATATGAATACAGTAATAATGAAAAGTACACTAACAGGTACAACTAATACATGAAGAATAATAATAGGACAATCAGTTTGCAATAATCGTGCAATAATGATATGAAAATGTAGATATGCAACAATCATGAAAGGTACATTAACAGGTACTACTAATACATGAAACAGTGCATAAACAATAAATATGTGGTATGGAGAGAAATATGTCATTTCCACGGAATCCTGACATCGTGGTAGGATCACAATCCATCGAGACAATCAAAATCCCAATTCCACAAATCAGCCCCCAAATTGGTTCTCATATCATATAAGTCTCACCTCAACTCAAGGTACAATATCGAATAAATCTCCTATATCCCGAATGTATAAAATCATGTGAGTCTCGTATATTTTTTATCAAATCTCAAGTAAATATCATATGTCCTAAATCCAATATCCAATGAATCTCTTATAATCTAGGTATATCTGTGTGAATAAATATGATAAGGTATATATATTAATGTCAATACACATATATTAGCGTCCCATTCCATTAATATTGGTGTAAGGGCATATATAACAGCGTCCTAACCCACTGTTATATATACATATGAGTAAACGAAATATCATGAAACTAATGTGCCAAGCATCGACACAGAAATACTGATCTATCAGGTGCTGTCACCAAGACTGGCACCCTGATAGGTACGTATTATACGCTATACCGAAAGCTCGAGTGCCTAGCTCCGACCCTCGCCTTTCGACGTATCCATACGTACATGACTCCTGTCGGTATCCCCATGATAACCGCCGAGTCATAGGTAATATCACCGGAGTGTATGGTTCCCCTGCCGGGCTCATCGGCGTGGTGCATCGACATCCCTTTCTTGCCCCGGGGTACCTCCGGGGCCAACCATGTATCCTCATACGGCCTCTACGCCTCCTTGTAGGGGTATATATATATTAGAACCGATAAAACTCATGGTGGATGCTGAAATATCATATCAAGGAAACCGTGTTTTTCAAATAATGCATAATTTCATGAACTCCCGCGGTTCCCAAATCCAGAAAACATCATGAAAAATCCATTTAACAATGCGAAAATCCATGAATATAATATATGCGACATAACTGAAATGTAAGCATATAAAAGGAAAAACCGCTGGGTAACATCAGTAAAGGTAAATATGTAACTGTAACTGATATATGTGTAACATACAGGTGTAGCAAAGTATAGGTATCTACCTATAAGAACTGATGTAGTATACCCCCTGGGTATAAGTGGAATATGTGAGCAAGGTATATCTGTAGCTATATCATAAAGTGTGTATGTACCTATCACTAATGGTACAATACTCTATAGGTATACAGGTATGCTAAATGTCATATGTGATGAGAAATATGAATCAATGTTACTATGTCCCTGACCAAGCAATATAATATCTATAAGCGGTTTGTGTGTGACATGGCCATTATTGACGGTGTGTGTAACATACAATCAGTGCTCGTGCAACATGAATCGTCAATAATATGTGCAGTGTCCTACGGCTACTAGTCCAAGCACAACAACATCTAAGTAATAGGGTAAATACGCAATTCTAAATATAACATAGAATATGCGACATGTATCAACATTCCTAGCCCAGACGCATAACGCCAAGTGGGCGATTCCCCTGCAGATGTTAAATCTACTAACCTGGTCGTGTGCTACACAAAGCCGACCACCTGCTTCCCTTTTGTTGCTGCGTCTGATGTACCCGCTTGCAAACCTAAAAATTAGACAAGGACTCCATATATAAGCAAAATATCTCGCAAAACATGATATCGAAACCAAACGAGAAACTCGCGTAGCGAACTAAATGCGTGTGTGTACGATACGCTGAAATGTGTGTATACGCGTCTAAAACTACCCCGACACGCCGTGACACGCTGGATCACAGAACCCACTCACGTATCGCGCGTATCGCGCAAACCAAACGTTCTAGAAAAACGATATATGGTCCTAGATTTTGATACAGGTGAAATCTTACAAAATTGCACATGCCAAAACACTGAAAAACACAGCAGACTACCCTAACCAAAACCCCAACACCCCAGCCCCCTGCCTAGCCGCAATTTGCGGCCAGAACTAATAAACCAGCGGCCACTATTTGGAATTTCGGGTTCGTGCTCTGGTGGTGTGGTCTATACCTAGTGTACATGCTCCAGTTTCCATAATTTTGATCTGAGAGAGCCGGGTCACAAGCAGATCACAGAAAAGTACAATTTCGCTTAAAAACACTAATTTTGTACAAAAAGGAAACCCTATGGTATTTTAATGAAATCTGGGGTTACTCTCAGTTAAGGTGACCCTAATAACACTTAAATAGGCTAGGTTAACCAATAAAATCATCACTTAACCAAAACCCCAAACAAATCACCATAATTAGCACAAAACTCACTATTTAACACAAACCGAAGCTAATTCTATACAAGTTAAGAAAAGAGGGAATTGAGTCTAGAGATTATACCCTAATGGACCTTAGGAAGCAGGAAAAGGAGAGGAACTGAGTTGATGCTGCTGCTTGCTACTTCAGGTGCTGCAATGAAGCTGCTGCTGATGCTGCCTATGCTGATGCTGATGCTGCTTGCTGCTGATGGTGCGGCTGTTGGTGCTGCTGCTGAAGCCTCTGCTGTTGCTGCTGGCTGCTGGTGTGTGTGTGAGAGTAAGAGAATGAGAGAAATGATAATGAGAAGGAGAAATGAGAGCCAAGGCAAAACCCCTCCCTTCTCTCTCTCTTTCCTCATTAAATGAGGCATGGCTCATACCATGTAGCCCCATGCTTCTCTCTCTCTCTCTCTTTTTCAACAAAAGAAAATAAAACATTTTTATTTTTAAAACAACCATACATAATTAAAACCCAAAAGCACCTAATACAATTTTTTAAACTAGATTAAGGCAATGGTTAGCTCACCATGGTTGCTAATCATGGTTTTAATCCCCATTTTAAAACCCTAGTTAACATGCACAAGTGTGTGCAAGCCTAGGAAAATTATAATAAAATATTCATTAAATAAGATAAAATATTTGAAAATCAATTTGGTAAACTTTTTATTAAAAACCATATATTAAAATATAATTAGCCACTAAACACATCCTAAGGTGTTACACTCCAGATACGAGTATAGCCGTTGGAGCGCAGTCCATGCAGCCACGAAGAGACGAGTCCGAAGCAGTCGACATTTGAGAAAAGTGGAGTAAGAGGTTCGTACGAGATTTTGATGAGATGGCGTTCCACTCCGCCGACATCAAAGATGTGATACGCAAGCAGAAGTGTTGACTATGGATATATCTTCCAGGAGAAGTCGTGATGAGTATGCAGCCGTTCCGAAACAAGAAATAGATATAGTAAACGATGATAACTTCTGGTCAGTTTGGCAGAAACGAGATTTGGGGAGAGACCTTGACAGGACCTTTCTGGAATACTATATGAGAAAATTTGGACCCAATATCGGTCATATTGCACGCACCCAGCAGACAGAGTTCAGCATGGTCGACGAGACATGTTATGAGTAACCATGATAGTTGTCCAGAGATCTTTAAAGGATGTGTCAGAGTGGACTACTTCCGTTATCGTTTCTATATTGGACCTTTGAGCCGAGGAGCTATGTACTAAGCAATCTGCAGTGAGAGACGAGAGCCTAAGGGAACTAGGCGACAGGCCATGATCAGAAGGAAAGTAGATATCTTGCTCTACTAGCATTTGATGCACCGACATCTTCTTGACCTTGAAGGACGGACATATCGACGACAACATTTATGATTTGTGATTTTGGGATTGACTATCACGTATCCGTCACTTTGGATTTCATTATTTTTTGGGTGATTTTTTTCATGATTGAGTTTTGATGATCGAGTTTCATGATATTTGTTTTCGTGCACTTTGTGCACTTGATTTGGATTTTGCGCATACTTAAGGCGCTTGATGCGATTTAGGTGCACACCAGATGCAATAAATCGAGATTCTTCATGCATATCAGATGCACCTGGTTTTGCTGTCAAGCACACACGTTGCACTTGACAGGTGTTTTCGTGCACACCCGTTGCACTTAGATTTTTGTTTTTGTACACGTGTTTAGCACATTCATGGATTTCGATTTCGGTGCGCACCAGACGCACGTGGCATTCATATATATTTGGGATTGATTTCTTTTGGAGCGATTTATTTTATGATACTTGCTATTTGGTTTAGTGCTGAGCGGGACTAGTTAGAGAACAGTACCTGAGTATATTTTTGCATACCTTGATAGTTATCGAAGGGATTTCCAAAGAAGAGCTATAGTCTTAGTATTTACCAACGTGTCCGAGATGATACGAAACTTTTTATAAGGGAAACCCTTCTAAATTGTTTTCAAAATGGTGGGACGTGTATGTTAAACAAAGGATATATATAAATATATAGTTATATTCTCACAATGGACGTCCGCCACTGTGCAGTGATACACACAACGCACAGCGATTTGAAAAAGATTTGGCATGCATTGCTTCCAGATGTTTAAATGATGTATATAATATTGATTTTCGTTTTGGATTTAGACATTGATGCCTTCCCCATAACTCTGATGATTGCGGGATGCTTGACGGAGTTTTGATTTTTGAGCTATACACTCTTTTTCATGCGCATGCATTGCGCTACGATGTGTTTTATGTATTTATGATTTCGGAGCCCCGACGATATGATTGTTTTGCGGAAATGTTTTAGTATTTGGGAAAATTTTGATTTAAATTCGGGGACCGAATTTCTTTAAGGGAGGAAGATTGTAACGTTTTGAAAATCGTTTAGGTGAAATTTCGGTTAATCAGTAAAATAACGGTTGTTTTCCGTAAAAATCAGGATATAAATATCTTTTAATATAAAATTAAATATACATATTCTAGCTATGTAATTGCTAGTAATTGGTGTTTATTGAGCCACTTGTAAAATTTCTAATTTATTGAAAAAATTTCCGAAATTAATTATTTTAATATTATTTTAAGCCGTCACTAATACATTTAATTAGGGAAAATTACAAATTGGAATGGGTTAATACAAATTTTGTGCATCATGACACACTAAACTAACATGTAAAATATTGTTTTTGAAATGAAATATTAAACAAAAGGTATATGGTATTAGATAACGGGGACTTGGACTTTTTCTTTGACTTTACCAACACCCCCACACCCTCTCTCCTTGCCTTCCTCATCTGGCCGAGCCCCCCCTCTCCCTCAGCAGCAGCCCCTCCTTCTTCTCCTCTCATTTCTCATAAAAAATCCACCATTTTGCCTCAAAATCCATACAAAAATCAAAGCTAAATCCAAATCCAACTCTTACCCATTTTTCCTTAGCCTAACATGCATGGATTGTGGTGAAAAGAGAATATTTTGAGAGGCTAGATTGCAAGTTTGATCCATGGTTCATGAGATATAAATCTTGACCTTTGTTTAATTGTTGCTATAATACATCCTTATTAGCTAATTAGATGCTTAATTAGGTTTTAATTTGAAAACTTGGAAATTCTAGAATGGGGTTTAATTGCTAGTTAGGGTTTCGGGTAATTAGATCATGGTTGTGTATTGTAATTAAGATCTTAAGTCATGTAAAGGCAAAACTAGTTGTAGTTTGCTAATTGTATTTTAAAATTTGTTCTAATTAAGATTTCTAGCAAACTTGGTTTTTGGAACTAATTCAAACCATGAGATTAAAATCTAGTAAAGGTTTTTATGACATAATTAATATTTTAATTTGTTGTTTAGCAATTTAGTTCATGCAAAACTTAGTTTAGTTGATGAATTGTGGATTGTTACCTTGAAAATTGTTAAAATTGGTTATGTTTGGAAACTAGATTTTTAAGATTAATATTAAGAGGTAAGTTTAAAATCTAATTAACATTGGTATGACTTAATTGAGATGTTTAATGAACATTAGAGCCACTAGAATTGTTAAAATATTTAGATTGTTTAAAATATCAAGTTTTGAACCGAAATGGGAATTTGTGCTAACTAGGTTTTTGGTAAATAAAACGATTTGATTAATTTTAATGTTTTGATGATTTAAAACCCTATTTCATATATGATTAGTGATTTGTGAAACCACGAATGGTGCGTTTGAGTTTTTCTCGATCGCTCGGCGTTTGTACGCCGATGTCGAGGGTTTTTGGGTTGATTTGAGAAGCAAAACCATAGGTTTTGACCTATGTGAGATTCGTGTGTCATTTTGGTCATGAGTCGGATTTTACTGCGATACGATGCGTTATGATACGTAGGTACCCTCACGAAGACTTCGAGACGACAAGCAAGCGTGTGGCGACATCGATTTTGGCAAGTGAGGACCAGGTGAGTAGATTATATCTACGGGGGAAGTCGGGTGGATGGCGTATAGCACCCCCGCAGTCCGTAGTATAGTTTATGATATATATGTTCATATAGGTGCTTTATGATACTTGGATGTTTATCAAGAGATGATTATTGCGTTCATGGTTTATTTTAGGGTGATTAGAAGTAACTAGCATAGCTTCTTAGTCGCGAGCCCTAGAATAGGTTCATACCCACACGCACACACGCATTTGCATACATCTATTTTACATGTGCGTATATGGGGATATGTGTATGTATACACACACACACACGCACACATACATGGGTATGGGACTATGTATATATATATATATACGTATATATATACACGGATTATGAGGATGGTACTTGGGATTGGAGATGAGTCGATGAGATTGGGCTTGAGGCCGTGAGATCGGTGATGTGACAGGGTTCGTATTTGAGTTACGACGTGATATGTTTAGTGGGTCCTTTACACGTGGTGTTTTCATACACACGCATGCATACATAGATGGTATCAGTATTGTACTAGACGTAGATCAGTACCCCGGATCTTGATTTTGATAAAGAGGATACCAGATGAATAAAGTGATGAATGTGATATTTGACCCGTACCCAGATTTGGGATACCGTACGAGCTATATATTGATGATAGATCCGCACTCTTGATTCGAGGATGTCATATAATATTAGGGTATCGTATGGGATACTATTAAGGCGGGATCACCGACTATTATATATATATATATATATATATATATATATGTATCGACTCAGATGTTAGGCAGTTTCCTTACCTTTCGATTAGCCTGTTTAGTTTGGCCCTGTAGTGTACTTGTAAATGATAGATTAGATTCGACTCATACCTATTTCAAAAACTAACGAATCGTGTGTATTTTAAAGACGGGACAAGGGATTCTACGGATATTTCAAATGACGTATCTTTTCTTAAAAACACCGTAGCCTTTATTTTCAAAACACCACGATTCGTGTTATTTCAAATGGCACCACTGTATGACTCATATTTATATAAATGCAGATTAGTTATCATTGTGTCTATCATTCAGCTCCCGCATATTATTACTGTTCGCATCGCATTTGCATGTTTATATTGTACTTCGATATGCCATTATTGAGATCATGCTGTCAGGACACCAGCACCATTACCGATGATGCGTATGTTCCACATAAACTTACTTGCCTGCTCACACATATCATCATCGGTAATTGCCATGTCACGTACACTTTAGAAAATACCTTTTCATTAACATAGCTTGATAGCTGATAGTCGCAATATGTTATAGCTTCCATATGCTAGTTTTAATATTGCATTTTTTGCATGATATTAGATGCATTCATATATTCATTGGTTATGCAGATGATCGCACGCTTTTGGCATGTCGGATGTTCAAAATATTAAATTTATAACCGCGATAAGGACGGTGTCGCTATGCAGCTAGCCGGTTGAGCACGGGTCGATCCACAGGGAGATGGTTGTATGTCCGTTCGAGTTTTAGACGAGTCAATAAAGAATGTGTATATGTTTGTTCAAATCTAACCTATGTGTTTTATATGCAAGTATAAAGTTGTTAAGAAAAAGATACGAAAGTGTTAGCTAAAGAAATCCGCACTCAAAACCTTTGAGCCGAGTCTTAACTAATTGAAGCTAGAGCAATCGGCAACAACGTGGATAAGGGGATTTAAGCACGGTATTCGTGGAATCCGGCTTATTGACCCATGTGCTTCCGTTCTTGTCTCTTGCTTTCGCCTCCGGCCAAACCGAACGCAACCGGTCACGGTTAGGAATCACCGTTACCTTGGTAGGGTAGGGTGCCTAACGGAGCGCTTGCGTAACGTTTGGGCAGAGTTCAAAGGATAATAACGGGAAAAGGAAATGAGGAATGAAATCTTAACTTACAATATTGTATTTATTCTTAACAACAACATATTACAAGCATTCACAAAACGAACCAAAAAGAGCAAAAGAAAAGATAAACAAAGAAAAGAAAAGATTACAAGCAAGTAATTAAAAGTGCATGGAATTTAAGTGCATGAAAGTAAAGCATGATTGTAAAGCAAGTAATAAAAAGTAAGAAAGAAATAAGAAAGAAAGAGAACTAGAAACCATGGAACAAGTTACACACCATGGGTTTAATAACCCAAACTTAAACTTGCAAGCTCAATTAAGAGGTTGCAAGATCAAGAGAGAGTTAAAAACCCAAGGCAAAATGAAGCACAAAAGAGACTTTATTCCTTCCAAAATGATACAACCCTTGAGATCAAATAATAACCCTTAAACCTTCAAGCTCAATGAAGAGGTTGAAAGATCACGAGAAAGCAAGGATCTCAAGGGGAAGCTAAGCAAAAGAATGATACAAAATAATCCTCATCTTCATTTAACATCCACTCAAAATCTCTCACAACAATTTAATGGAGGAAAGATGAAGAAGAAGAAGAAGTTAAACCAAAAACTAACAAAAAGAGGGCATAAGAATTCATCCAATACAATGGTTCAGATCTGGGGTATTTATAGGATGAGAGTTGAAACCCTAGGGCAATTATCTGTGCCTAATTGAAGTGACCTAAATGCCCCCAAAACCTCAGACTCCACCGAGTCAACTCGGCCGCGGATCCGCGGCCGTTTGGGGGAGTTGGCAAGTCATTTTTTTGGGGTTTTCCTGTGCTGCATTCTTCTATTGTTCTACAGGTACCAAATTGCAAATTGCTTCCACAATTGCTTCAGATCTGCAACGGTCCAAAATGGCATCAAAAATAAAACTTTTGACCTTTTCTCCCTCGAGCTCCGCGCACCTATTAATTCTTGTGCTGCCCCCCTCGTGCTCTGTGCTTGTCCGAAACACGAATGACCACTGTCATATGTATTGTCTCTGGAACCGGTACGCGGCACTGGACGGATACGGATGACCGGAACCCGGCTTTTATCTGCTGTCAACAGATGTTCTGTATTTTGGCGTAACAGTGGAGATTTTGTATCAATTGCGTTATTTTGGACTAGGAACCTGTAGCCTGTAAATATGTAGCAAACACGGATTAAAAGCACCTACCTATAAACAAACGAGCGTAAGAATGGGCGGTAGTAAAAGCAATATTCTGGTATGAAAAAATACCCCCAAATTTAACTTTTGCTCGTCCCGAGCAAAACCAATTATTCACAAAAAAGTCCTAACCGTATTTTCGCAAGGAACGCGATTGCACTGAGCTCGTGCAACAAGCCGTTAAACCTCTAGGTGTCCCTAGTAGGAGGAGTGTTGTCTCCTGAGGTTTTTCAGTGGATACTACTCACAAAATCCCGTCAAGCTAGTGCCATAAGTTAACATCAATTCTACTCCTATAGTTTAGTATCTACGTTAGAAACTCTATCATCCTATGTTAGAAATATCCAACCCTTATTTTTCACGCCTCCTATCTATTTAACTTTAGATCCTATACGTTCCAAAAAAAAGTTTAGAAAGATGTTGCTATCTCCTGAGTTTTCCTTCTAAAGTGCGGTCTTAAATTAGGGATTTTTATCAACTTTACAGAAAACATAAGTCTTATTCTTTATTTCTATCTCTTATCCAAACATCGATTGTATACCCCTACGTGTGTGTATATTTGCACCCCTACACTCAAGAATTCAATTCAAGCTATAATACCCTTGCCCTAACACCTAATACTACTTCTTTTCATTAAGGATAGACGGATTTGCTCTCACACCATTCATGCGACTATTAATGCTTCTTGAGACACAAACAGCCGATTACTGAATGTGTGAGCTTAAAGCGTAAATAGCAGTTTCCAGGTCTTGACTTTATTCTATTTTTCTTTTTCTTTTTCTTTTTCTTTTTCTTCTTTTCTTTTCCAAGACCGGATATATTTTTCATTATGCGCTTTTGGCGTTTAGCTTTAAATACCGTTTTTTCTTTCATACTAGGTTTTCAGGCAAGAGTATTTCTAGGTATTCTCTACTATCCCAAGTTTCAAGGTGCGTGTAAGTGCAGTTTGTAAGGTATATACTTTCTAAATTTGAACTCAAGAAAAGAAACTATTTTTCAGACTTATCCTTTAGTAAAGCTTCAATACTTTCCCCTCGTCTTAACTTAACTCAAGAACTGAACTGAAGATTACCTATTTCTAAAAAAAAAACTGTAAGGACGTATAATCACCAAGTTTAAACAGAATGAGGGTTATTTTTAGGATTTTCAATTCCTAAGCCTAGAATTTAGTTATTTCTAACATATCAACTAAACTTTCAGAATAAAAATATAAGTTACCCTATTAGCTAACTTGACGACAAAGTTTTTATATTTTTGGATTTTTTTTTTATTTTTATGGGTTTTTAATAAGGTATGCAAATGCAAAATATACAAATGAATGCGAAGGAAGAAAGCTTACCGAGCACACCCCCAAACTTAAACTTGACAGTGCCCTCACTGTCAGGCTACACCAAGAGGGTCAAAATTGTCGGCGCTCTATAAAAACAAATTATATACAAAACAAAAAGGAAAACAAAAATTATATACAAAAAGGTTCTCCCCAAACTTAAGTAAAACAGTGTTTCCACTGTTAAGCATTGAAGTTCAGGATCAGGGGACAAAGAAAAGTATCAAGCTATACAAGGCCTTACACAGGCCAAAAGTGAGCACCAACCATTCAAAGATTTTATCGCTATAAGGTACAGGTTGGTAAAAGAAGGTGTAGAGAAAAGAATTGGAGAATACACGAGACCGTATGGAGATAGAAGTGGGATACGGTCTCAGTATATAAGAAGAAGAATGGCAGAAGGGAGAAAGAAGTGGAATACGAACTTGAGGGTAAAAATGGAGTGAATAGATTAGCACAATATGTGATGAATGATGTGTAAAAAGTGATTGTGCTAATCTACCAACCCGTCGAGAAATGGGGTCAAATCCCTCAAGGTTCGTTAGAAACCATGGGTAAGCCGAACTCGGTAAACCAGACACTAGAAATGAAAGTGATACGGCTTCTTCCAAGGTCGAAACGACGGAAAGGATGTGGGGAAGTGATTGAGGAAGGATATCGGTTAAGGGTTCGGGAGGGTGCACACAGTCAATGAAAGGAACATGATGAATTGGAAAATCCGACTCATCAATTAAAACTGGTTCATCCTCGGTACTATCCTCAATAGTCTCCTCAAAATTCAGCTTATCCATGCAAATTTTGTCAAAATCAAAACGCATATGAAGTTCGGGAAAAACAGTTAAAGACTCGGAATGATGAATTGGAGAGAAAAACTCATCCAAAGCAGTGGGTTCATCATCCAAAATATTCCCAGCGTCAAAATTCTCAATCAAGTGAAAATCTATATTCTCAGACACCTCAACAAAAGCATGTATATCAATCAATTCAGGTTCTAAAGTGGTGGTGTAGAGGTCAAAAAGTTTAGGATTGGTTTCATTTGGAAGGGACCCTTCACAATCAGGTAAATCAAACAATACAAAGTCGCACAACTCATTAATCATTCTATCTTCAATCGGTGAATCGTTGGGATCACTAGATAGACATTCAAAATTGGAGTTGTGCGATTCAAATTGAAATGGGTAGGTCTGATTTGGAACGGTGTACAGCTCACTCTCTCCGCACAAATTCTCAACCTGTCCTACCGCCTCTTCATACATTGGAAAATTTGGAGCTAGTTGAAAACTAGCAACCGGGTCAGTAGGTTGTATGAGGACGGCCATGGACGCATTCAGATCCATCATCTGTTGGCATGACGCTACCCTAAAGTCTTCCAACGACTGTTCCAGACTAGACATGGGTTGTGACGGGGTGTCAGTAAAAGATTCAAAGTTGTTTGGATACTGAAAACTCCCAAATGGCGGTTCAGAAGCAACGTCTAGGGAAGGTGCAAAATTCGGGTAGGACTGGTAGGAATTGAATGGCTGGATAGGCGAAGGATCAACATTTGGATAAGACGGTGAATGGAATTGTTGATCCTAAGATTCTGTAGTGGTGAAAGGAGTGAAAGATTGGCTACGGGATTGTTCAATATGTTCAGCGATGGAAAAAGGACGACTTGCAAAAGGGGTATCAACATAAGAGGGTGGGGGAGGTTGAAAAGGCTGATACAAAGTGGAATGTGGAGTGCAAGTGTTTGTCCTAGACGCGTCTATCCGATCTTTTAAAGAAATTTTGGGCATGGAGGGGTCGTTCGAAATTCGACCAAAACAAGAACCATAAGAAATAATGTCTGGTTGTGGGTACCAAAGTTCGGCAAGAGTTTTCCTAGGTGGAGTACCCATGATATGAAGAGAGAAAGAAAGAAAGGAAGAGAAAAGGAGGGGAAAAAGAATGTGGATTTTTTTATTTTTATAAAAAAATATTTGTTTTTGGAGTTTTGAAAATTGTTTGTTTAAAAGAATATGGAATTATGGGACTAAAATTTACAAGCATAATCACAATCACAATATGCACAAACACACTTAAAGCTAGGGTCACTTAGGTCAGCTAGACAGCTCCTGACTGTTCCATAGGGCTACAAATAGGACCTCAAACCGCCTCTTCTCCGCCAATTGCCGCCAGGTATGTACCAGGTAAGTGGGAGGCTCCCCACTACGTAAGTAGTGGCCCTAATTAAGTAACCACTTGCCTTAGACACACTTGTCTAGACACCGCAAAGTCAGGATAGGATAAACGGTCGATGCCTACAACCAGTCCTCTGTCTTATTGAGCGCGACGTCCTTAGGGCTGAGTCTAGTATTTTTTTATTAGCTCAAGGTAATGCGTATGCAATTAGTGATTTGTGGGGTCCTAGGAAGCGTGATGAAATCCCCACCCAATCTGAGTTGGTGTTATAGCCCCTTAATATCCGTATTAATATATGCAAAGCGGTAAACAAACAAAATTTAAAACAACAAAAATTTATTTTGCGGCTGTGCAATCTGTGCAAAGAAATCTGCAGAAAATACAGTATAGTGGAATTCACAGAGAAGATAAAAGAAAAGAGAAAGGGCAGAAAAAAATTGGGGCACAGAGGCCTCAATACAGCCGCGGAACCGCGGCCAAAGCCCCCCTTTGACCGCGATTCCGCGGTCAAGTTGATGAATTGGCGCCTGAAATTTGGTTCCCTGCACCCCCCTTGATCTCTACTCCAAAATAAAATGCTCTGTTTTCTTTTTGGATTACTGTACTTGCTCCAGATTAGCCTGCACACTTGCACACAAAAATTATCAAAAATATCAAAAAGATTTTATTTTTTTATTTATAAATATATATACAAAAATAATATTAACCCGAATAACAAGAAAGAAAATACGTTACCGTCTCCACGGCAACGACGCCATTTGATCGCACGCTTTTGGCATGTCGGATGTCCAAAATTCTAAAGTTATAACAGCGATCAGGACGGTGTCGCAATGCAGCTAGCCGGTTGAGCACGGGTCGATCCACAGGGAGATGGTTGTATGTCCGTTCGAGTTTTAGACGAGTCAATAAAGAATGTGTATATGTTTGTTCAAATCTAACCTATGTGTTTTATATGCAAGTATAAAGTTGTTAAGAAAAAGATACAAAAGTGTAAGCTAAAGAAATCCGCACTCAAAACCATTGAGCCGAGTCTTAACCAATTGAAGCTAGAGCAATCGGCAACAACGTGGATTAGAGGATTTAAGCACGGTATTCGTGGAATCCGGCTTATTGACCCATGTCCTTCCGTTCTTGTCTCTTGCTTTCGCCTCCGGCCAAACCGAACGCAACCGGTCGCGGTTAGGAATCACCGTTACCTTGGTAGGGTAGGGTGCCTAACGGAGCACTTGCGTAACGTTTGGGCGGAGTTCAAAGGAAAATAACGGGAAAAGGAAATGAGGAATGAAACCTTAACTTACAATATTGTATTTATTCTTAACAACAACATATTACAACCATTCACAAAACGAACCAAAAAGAGCAAAAGAAAAGATAAACAAAGAAAAGAAAAGATTACAAGCAAGTAATTAAAAGTGCATGGAATTTAAGTGCATGAAAGTAAAGTATGAATGTAAAGCAAGTAATAGAAAGTAAGAAAGAAATAAGCAAGAAAGAGAACTAGAAACCATGGAACAAGTTACAGACCATGGGTTTAATAACCCAAACTTAAACTTGCAAGCTCAATTAAGAGGTTGCAAGATCAAGAGAGAGTTAAAAACCCAAGGCAAAATGAAGCTCAAAAGAGACTTTATTCCTTCCAAAATGATACAACCCTTGAGATCAAATACCAACCCTTAAACCTTCAAGCTCAATGAAGAGGTTGAAAGATCAAGAGAAAGAAAGGATCTCAAGGGGAAGCTAAGCAAAAGAATGATACAAAATAACCCTCATCTTCATTTAACATCCACTCAAAAGCTCTCACAACAATTTAATGGAGGAAAGATGAAGAATAAGAAGTTAAACCAAAAACAAACAAAAAGAGGGCATAAGAATTCATCCCTTACAATGTTTCAGATCTGGGGTATTTATAGGAGGAGAGTAGAAACCCTAGGGCAATTATCTGTGCCCAATTGAAGTGACCTAAATGCCCCCAAAACCTCAGACTCCACCGAGTCAACTCGGTCGCGGATCCGCGGCCGAGTCACCTTATTGGCCGCGGATCCGCAGCCGTTTGGGGGAGTTGGCAAGTCATTTTTTCGGGGTTTTCCTGTGCTGCATTCTTCTATTGTTCTACATGTACCAAATTGCAAATTGCTTCCATAATTGCTTCAGATCTGCAACGGTCCAAAATGGCATCAAAAATAATACTTTTGACCTTTTCTCCCTCGAGCTCCGCGCACCTATTAATTCTTGTGCTGCCCCCCTCGTGCTCTGTGCTTGTCCGAGACACGAATGACCACTGTCATATGTATTGTCTCTTGAACTGGTACGCGGCACTGGACGGATACGGATGACCGGAACCCGGCTTTTATCTGCTGTCAACAGATGTTCTGTATTTTGGCGTAACAGTGGAGATTTTGTATCAATTGCGTTATTTTGGACTAGGAACCTGTAGCCTGTAAATATGTAGCAAACACGGATTAAAAGCACCTACCTATAAACAAACGAGCGTAAGAATGGGCGGTAGTAAAAGCAATATTCTGGTATGAACACAGTATTATGGAGATTTATGCCGGAATTCTCTGTTTATTGGTATCATGGTTTTGATGATTTTGGATTTACATGAGATTTCGGGATTTGGGGGAAAACCGCAAGAATTTAATAAAAGATTAGTATCATCATTTTTAAAATGCAAATTTGCGGTTTTCTCATGATATATGAGTCATCCACTATGAGTTTTCATGATTGCTGTTGGATTTCGAGACCCGATTCGAGGAGTTGGATGAACCGTCTCGGGCACATGGCAGGCCCGGTATGGTACCCCGAGGCAAGAAGCTCGAGTTGTATTCGATGAGCCTGGCAGGGGAGCACTACCTACTGGTGATATTAATTGGACTCGTCGGTTATCCGGAGAATACCGGCCAGAGTCATGAGATGGATACAGGCTGATCCATTCTGCCGGAGCCCGTGGGCCGATCCCGCAGATGATACGGATGCCTGAGATATTGATATTTGAGATCTGAGATTTGAGATATTGAGATTTGATATTGAGATACTGAGACTTATGTTTTGTGTCGATGTTGACACTGATTGCTCCGTTGCTTTCATTGATGAAACTTGATTGATATACATATAGAAATCTCATTGATTAAAGAAAACAGTTGTCTCACTCATGATATATTCTGTTTCCATTCGTACAGCATATATATCTGATATGTTGCTATCTGAGGCACGGACACGGGCACGTGTTATTGCACTTATAAGTAGCTAGACCAGGATTTTTATTTGAGGATATTACCTGATATGACCTAGGATAGCGTTATGCATGCGATTTCTACTCGTAGATGTTTTCTACTCACGAGTTGGCAACTCACCCCCGTTGTGCCACAGTTCCTTGCAGGTTTTGCCGTATAGGTTTCGTAGCGGCTTTGCTGGCACACTGTTCTTTCCGGGTGATTGCCTTGGTAGGTGGGTTCTTTTGCATCAGGACCACCGTTTTTTTATTTATTATTTCAGTTGAATCTAGAAACTCCATCAACCAGATTGTATATTTGATAGAGATAGAAGACCAGACTTGTTATTATTTCGACCTTAGAGTCGCGCATTGTATTATTATGGTTTTCTTGCTGATTTTGGGTTTCCTTTTGAGTTTTGATCCTCGCCCTTCGGCGTTGTATATTTTATTGCTTGCGTGGTTGTGACCATCGATTGACGAAGAGCTAGCTCCCGCTTGGAGATGCCTTTTTATTTATTTCGTATACTATTCATATTGTATCCCGTTTGGGGCCGGTATTTACAAAGGAGACTCTGCCGAAATTTTCAGAAAATACTTGAGATTTTAAAAATACATACTTCAGCCTATGTTGATTAAAACTACATGCTTTAAATTGGTTTTTCCCTTCACTCTACTGTTTCTTTGGTTTTGATTTTTGGGTTTTGGCTTACTTTGATTACGTACGCCTCGAGACGTTTCGTAATTTAAGTGACGGTCATATTCCGTACTTTTCGGGACATGACATCAACAAATGCAGCACGAATAATAACTATTACTTATCTGAAATGACGGAAGGCTACGTCAAGTTTCTAAGAAAACCTTTTGCGTAATGAACTTGATATCGTTGTAGAATCGAGTGATTTTAAATGGAATGTTTTTGAGGCTTTTACTAGTTTTGCTAAAGAGGTCACTCCCGGTAAAGGGATCTCGGCTCTTTCCTTATCGAATAAGGTGTAGGATATTTCTCAAATACCACTGTGCAAAGCAAAAACTATAAAAGCAATCAAAAGACAAACCGAGTGTTGTACCATATGCTAGTTTCGCTAAAGAGGTCACCCGCGGTGAAGGGATCTCGGCTCTTTCCTTATCGAATAAGGTGCTGGATATTCTATAAGGAATACCGCTATGCAAAGCAAGAACTGGAGCTACCAGTTTTTAAAACAAGTTTCTACATCATCTTTAGGTTTCTTTTACTTGATTAATCTCATTAATGATGTCCCATTTATTATGCTTCCCAAGCATCACATATGAAAAGAAAGCAACAATATAAAATATATATCATATATATATAATATAAGCATTCGTCTCAGAATATAATCAATGATCAAATCACAGAATATCGCGGCAGAATAAAAACATATGAAATATTGGATATACTAGGATTTCCGGGTTTTATTTTAAGCCTGTATAATACACGGATTCCACGGTCGTGATGAATAGCCAATCCCACACCCCTAGAACCCTACGAGAGTTTCAAGCAACCCTACCAATTCTAGAGTTAGGAGACCCGGTCTCGAATCGTCGAGATGGTCTCCCACTGGACCTAGAACCCGGTTACTTTTGCTCCCCGCCTTGGGTCTATCCTCATACGGAAAAGTAAATAATATTCAATGGTGACATCATCCTCAACCCGGAAGTGCTCCAATAAAAGAATATTATATACAATGAATTTTACATGAATGAAAATGAAAAACTCTCATCTCACATAAAACCCCCGGCTATTCAATCACGATGATCCAATATAACATATCACAGCAACGCGTAACATCACATGTCAACAACGTAAGTAAATATGCGTATCCCAATTGTCGTTGACATAGAGCACCGAAACCGGCGATACACCACATATTACACTTACGGCCGCAGAAAAGAAAGTGAACTACAACAGTTGGAATCTGCAACCACCATAGACATCATAAACCCAACGTATGACATACTTTGGATTTCATGCCTAACCAAATGAACTCCTTAGACATCGCATGCATAACTGTTATAAACCCCGCATTTTAGTCTCGATATTGAAAACACATTTTAATATCTAGTCGGGCAATTCAATAAGATTCCAGACATCCTGATCGAATGATCGTCGGAAACTTTAGTAAACGGCCGCACACCCGATGCCGTCGAGGAAGTTCACTAAGGCGAAACACCGCTGCCGCGAGCACCCTAACGGATGCTTTTGGGGATGGGGTTCTCCTATAGTCACTTGGTCGGGGCTATCGGGCATGGCTATCTAATAAGGTTACCCGGCGAGTATCCACGTACACTACGTGATTGCGACGGTCTTTTGATCTCATCAAAATCCCATGGCAACCGATCATCTGAGACTAAACTGCTAGAATTATAATATTCAAGCAAGTTATCACATAACTACTTCTATGAATTCCAAATATTGTATCCCATCTCATAATATCCGGACGAACGTTATACTTTTCGATCTATTCATCAAAGTCCCACAATTTCCCGACAGCTCAACACTTGAGCACGGTTTTAATAATACCCAGAATATGCCACAGTACCTATGCACCAGCCGTAGAAGGGCAAAGCCAAGCCTCACTCATGTCGCCACGGAACGACGACAAAACCTAGGGTTTGACCGTGGTTCCGCGATCCAAAAAGTCGAGTTAGGGTTTCATTCTTCTAGAGCGTTCATAGGATCACTTGCTTGTTTTTCCGAATACGTTAAACTTGGAAAAATGGGTTTTTGACATTCGATCGAACTTTTTAACTTCGTCTAGACAACATGCGAATAATCCGAAACAATGTTACAACTATGAATACGAAACACTCCGAATTGTTTATAGTGTAATATTACATCACATGCAAAATTAGCAAAAACAAACAACACCCGAAACATCAAAACCAAGTCACTGGAACACAGGCAAAAAATCAGGGGGTGGGGCTCGGATTTGGCCGAGATCACCTATATTGTGGCCTGCGAAAAAATTCCAGAATTGCCTCAAATTTTGTCCGTGTTCATGTTATATCACATTGATTGATCGTTTCTTCGTCGTGATGAAATGTAAAGTGTTCACAATCAAAGATATTTATACCGCAATAAATTAACGGTATCGGTGTAGCGCGTTAATGAATACGGATCATCCACTAAGAAAGTGTGATTTGCTCGTTATCGTTTTAGTTGAGTCGAAAATTAAAAGATAAAAGAGATTGCAATAAAATTGATTCAAGATTTGTGAATTATTATTTCAAGAAACTTAAAGAAAATAAAGGTCAAGAATCAAGAATCAAGAACCGTCCAATTTAAATTAGTAATCAAGATTTGTAATGAGGCTCGTAGGAATCGATCCAATCGATAGTGACGATGAAGAATTAGGATTACAAATTCTTATCTATTGAAGATTTGATACTAGATCGGTGTCAATCAACGAGGTTTAGGGATCCTTTGACGAAATGAGGGTTTCTTCTGTAGGGTTCCTAGGCACTCTCAAGAGGTCTCACAAGGCATCAATCATGCCAATTTCAAAAATTACGGTGCCGAGAAACCCGACTACGGATCGTTGGCTAGAAGTTTAGGCGATAACAAAAACTAGTTAACAACCTAACTAAGTGTAAACGGAAATACAACCTTTGTAGATCCGGTTCTCCACCTCCATGGCTCCGCGATGAAGTCTCCTCGATGTACAAATCGGATCTTGGGCTCTAGCGTCGGCTTCATCGGAGAAAAAGCGGGCTAGGTCATCGACGACGTGCCGAAGATGATCTACGTCGAGACATCACTAGATCAAGCTCCCACTTCACCAAGTCATGAAACTTGTGAAGAGAACACCCTATACTACTTGGCAAGAGGTAGAGGATGAAGAAATAGGAGGCGGGTTCACTTTAGATTTGGATTTCTCACTCTTTTTGATCAATCACCATTGATGAAGTTTAGCTTTCTTCATTGAAGAAGATGAAGAAGAAGAAGAAAGAATATTATGATAAGTTTTATAATAAGAATAATAAAATCATTCTTATCATAATCATGAACCATGGTCAACTGTAGAGAACTAACTAAGGTTTAAGTGAATGGTTAGGGTTAAGCATGAGTCAAAATGGTCACTTTAGTCAAAGCTTCATGAAGCTTCAAAGATAAAACAAAACTAGCAACCATTTTCCCTTTTTCTTTCCAAAATAAATAAATAAATAAATAAGAAAGAAAAAGCAAAACCCTAATCATCAACTTAACCATGGTTTAATTCTATACACTTAACCAAATAAGCATGTATCATCAAACATGATACAATCATGTGCACAAAAGTATATCACATATACAACTTGCACATGCAAGTGAGAAAATCCATATAAAGTGAACCAATACTAGTTAATGCAAAGTAATATATCAAATATATAATTATGCATTAAATCATTAAATCAACACTTGATTCAATGATCCGGTCATGTCGCACATAACCGACTAGTATACAATGTATCGATTTATCGAATCAATACTTGATTCGATAACTAGGTTATATCGCATACAACCAATCGATACATTCATCGCGAGAATAGAATACGGTATCACATACACGCATTATTCTCGGTCCCGCACATATCTCATATGCGCTCCTATTTCGTTTCGCTTGAGCCAGGAAACCACTGTGTAGGACTCTAAAGACTCGTCAATACGCCGGCAGCAGGTGATGATCATATCAAACACCCACAAGCCGCAAGCGGTCTGCTAAACGTAACGGCCACCCGGGTATTGAGCGATCAGAAGATCGACGAGCAAGCCCGCTCATACTCCTGTGAATCCAACCAGTAACACTTACCGTACAGTCCGGTCTGATCGTCTGATATGTCGCATATCTTGCCTAGGGGTGGTAAACGTTAGACCCCAATAGCTCGATAAGTCGTGTCGATATGAGGTCTATAACATTTCGAGATACTACTGGTAACACTTACCAGTAAATCTCAACAACCCTGGCCAGGGATTTCCGGTTATAGCCAATCGAACACAGCGCAACATCAACTCCCTATACCGGGAGAGACGAATCGCCTCCTATCGCTCATTGCCTCCATATGATTCGGGACTGTACCCAAAAACCACCGTTTTACACGCCCTCTTGGACGTGGTAAGATGGAAATCAAAGCACAGTGGGAACCACACAAGACTCTATGATGATCTCGGGTCAACAGACTACTCTGTACCAGTGTCACCAGAGAACTGCCATCTGACGTAAGGTATAATACCATCTGGGTGTTCTCGGCGAGTCCGTCCAGTGTACCCAGTCTCCACTGAGCACCCGTATATCATCTCTGATGTCAAACACCAATGGATATGGGATCATCCATCGCCCATCTGTATGGGTCGAGAAGATATACGCTAGTCTACTCTGGTATATCGATGCCCCGTCTCGATACACCCACGACTAGGGACTTCAAAGGATGTACTTATGGACTACCATGTCCCCACTAGTATGATCTGCATCATAGTCCAGGTAGTCAAGTACACATCCTAAGGGCTTTACCAACATGTAACAGAGAGACAATCAGTATACACGTTAAGGTAAAAATCAACCAGATAGCATACTATCATGTCGAGCAAGAAAGTCCTCCCTATATATGTCCCAGCATCCACTACAATATACATCCTATGTATAGTAATGGCCTCTAGGGCATACATATAACTAACAATCTCCCACTTGCACTAGGGCCATCTGATAGCAGTGGTTGAAGTATCTCATACTCAACCATGCCATAATAGTCTCTCTCTGGGAAAATGCCTTTGTGAGTGGATCCGCCGTGTTGTCCTCAGAGTCTACTCTCCTAACCTCGATCACCCTGGAGATCAACTATCTCCATGATCAGGTGATACTGCCTTAGAATATGTCTGGATCACTGATGGGACGGACATTCCTTGGCATAAGCCACAACTCCATTGTCACACAATGGGAGGAACTAAGTTCATCTCATGAACAAATATACATCAAGACTGCCTCTTTGGTAGCATCTTAAGTGGCGATGTATTCAGCCTTAATCGTCTAGTATGTCACGGTATCTATCTTGGAACTCTTCCAACATACCGTCCCACCACTGAGGGTAAAGACAATGCCTGTGACTGACATTCAGTCGTCCTTATCATCCTGGAACCCTTCCAGTGATTCTCCCCAGGATCGATTGATACCATCTCACTACAACTAGTGAGAATCCTAACATCCAATTAGATCTATCTCATAGATCCAAAAACCAGGATTTAGGAGGTATCACTTTGATCCTATATGGAGAAAGATTGACCGAGCGTAGCATAGGAAACTCCTTCCCTATCAAGAGTATGTCATCCACGTACTCTACGAGGATCGTCACCATACTCCCTACTACCTTTTTGTTTATACAAGGTTCATCTACCATTTTGATGATGTCAACTTCTTTGACTACCACGTCAAAACAGATGTTCCAACCCCGCGATGCCTGCTTTATCCTATAAAGCATTTTGCACACGTTTCCGCTGCTCCCACTGTCTACGAAGCCCTCTGGCTGTGTACTTATAGACGCTCTCTTCCAAAACATCATTTAGAAAAGCAGTCATGACACCCAACCACCAGATATCGTAGTCATGGTATGTAGCCGCGGCAAGTAGGATCCGGATGGACTTAATCATAGCCACTGGAAAAGGTTTCATCATTATCCACGCCTGGTCGATGACGAAAACCTTTAACAAGTCTAGCTTTGAAAGTCTCAACTTTTCCATGTACACCAAGTAATCTTCTCAAGATATACTTGCTCCTGATGGGGATTTAACCCTTCAGATATAGCAACCAAAGTCCATACTTTGTTGGTGTATAAGGATTCCATCTCAGATCGCTAAACATCCAGCCATTCTTACAGAGTCTCACTGCTGATGCCCAGCTCAAAACTAGTTCGGTCATCATCTCATGATGCAATCCTCGCTCCCACTGTCATAGAGAAACCGAATTATCTCTCAGGTGGGTGAGGAATCCTACTAGATCGGCGGAGAGGCTGAGGTTCGTTGGTAACTATTGAATCCTTTGATTCTTTCAAATCATCAGCTGCAGTTTGTATAGCTCGAACATTTCCAGTTCTACATAACGGACCTTGCCTCGAGCTTGTCCGGATTTTGCTTTTAGACATAGGCCAGACAACCCCAAATCTTAACTAGCTTAAGACATGGGATCTTCCCTTTCCATATCACATATGAAGCGGTATGCATCGGATTTGATTTGAACCTAATTCAATAGGTATGCAGCTTCTCAAGTGCATAACTCCCAAAAGGAAATAGGTAACTCAGTAGTACTCATCATAGAGCACACCTTATCATATAGGGTGTTATTGCTCCGCCCCGATACACCATCGTGCTATGGTGTATACGGAGGAGTAATGCTGAGAGAGAATCTCATTCTCCTTTAGAATAATCCAGGAATTCCGTGCTCAAGTATTCTCCTCCTTGATCACATCAAAGGACATAATACTTTTACCCGTATTTTGGTTCTCTATTTCTAACTTATATTCTGTGAATATCTCAAAAGATTCGGACTTGTGTTTCAAGAGGAACATAGGTCTGAATCTCAAAAGATCATCAGAGAATGTAATGAAGTACAAAGAACCAGTCTTGGCATGTGTAGACAGGGGACCTACATACATCAACATGTATCATCCCAAGAGTTTACTAACTCTTTCTCTGTTTCCAATAAACAGAGCTGGTGTCATTATATCTTTGTGACATGACTGGCAAGTTTCACAAGATGTAGATTCAAACTGATTTAAATATGCATCTTCATGTAACTTCAGCTAGTCGGGTCGCATTGATATGACTTAGTCTACAATACCTCAAGAAGGATTCGTTCATTTCTGAACTCTTCCTCTTGTGTGTGTTCCGTATACTAAAGAACTGTAGTTTGATTTAGAACATTAATGCTTTTAGATAACGTGCCTGAACCGATCAACTTTTGATATAGGAAATGTTCAAAACATTATCCAACAATACAAAATTATATCCTTTTTTTACTAATAAAGAGACTGATATGATTTTGTATACCAGGTTCGGTATCTAATAACATTTGTTCAGAATCAATGTATTTGGAATACAGGGTGACAGTGACCAACAGACTTGGCTGCAACTCTTGCCCCATTTTCTGCCTCATGAAACTTATCACCCGTTCTCAGTTCTTTGCCTTTCTGTAGCCCTATGTAACTGATTACATATCTGGGATCCTGATCCGGTATCACATACCCAGGATGTGGAGGATAGTGAGAAACAGTTCTGTATAATGAACACACCCGAAGATGATGCATCTCATGCACTTTCTTCGTTTGGGCGGCACGGGAATTCTGGTATTCCACAATTTCCTGCTCTGTCTTATAACAATTATAAGTTGGAGCGGGACCAACGTTCCCCAGCTCAGTATAACAAGCGGGTTCGGTCAAATATCCGTATTATTATCTTGATTAAGGCGTGATATGGTCGCTACCTGGAAAGAGAGAGAAGAAAACACTCAGCGTGCGCGCTTGCAAGAATAGATTGGTTATTATTTTATCTAATCAGGATGGCTCCCACTGCTTTTTATCAAATCTTCCTTCAAACCCTAAAAGGAAAGACTAGCCGGGATTAATTACACACTACAAGTTCGCCAATCTTTCAGCCAGGCCAGTGTCGGTACTTTGAGGGAGGTCCCCCGTGCTGTCGCACGAACCTAATTAATGTAAACCTCGTTTTCCCAGAGGCGTAACCTCGTTAACACCTTTCTAGACACCTACTTCATCGGCTATGTGTAATGTGTAAAACTCTCCCAGGAGTAACAATTACTCGCAGCGGGTATCGGGATCCAACTATCTCATAGAAGGTATGCAATCTCATTGCAAATTTCAACACTTGAAATTCCCGATAATATTTTGCCCCGAACGATCTATGACCTTGACAAGGTCAACAAACCATAGACCGCAAGTCAAGTTCAACCCGTCATTTCTTGATTGAATCAAACCCACCCGCACGACCCTTGACAAGGTCAACAAGGCCGCACGACTACCCTAACCCAATCTGCATCATATGCATAAGCAGATAAATACTGGTTAGCTACCGCACACTGCGCCTTGACAAGGTCAACAAACGCAGCACGAATACTAAACAGGATTTATCTGAAATGAAGGAGGGCAACGACAGGTTTTTCTGAAAACCTATTGCGTAATGAACTTGATATCGTTGTAGAATCAACTGATTTTAAAATGGAGTGCTTTTGAGGCTTTTCTAGTTTTGCTAAAGGAGTCACTCCCGGTGAAGGGATCGTCGGTCCTTTCCTCATCGAATAAGGTGCAGGATATATCACATATACCGCTGTGCATAGCAAAAACACTTAAAAGCAATCAAAAGACAAACCGAGTGTGTAGCATCAGCCAGTTATTGCTAAAGGAGTCACTCCCGGTGAAGGGATCTCGGTCCTTTCCTTATCGAATAAGGTGCAGGATATATCACATATACCGCTGTGCAAAGCAAGAACTGTAGCTACCTGTTTTATTTTGAAATTCGATTCTACAACATCTTAGGTTTCTTTTATTTCATTAATCATATTAATGAAGTCCCATCATTTAAAATACCTAAACATCACAGATAAATACGACGTACACTTATGCCATCCGCATTCGCCTCGATGTCCCCTCGTGCATCGTTAGGTTAGGTGACTAACGGCAGAGCGGGGCAGGGCTAGCACGGGTGTAAAACATAAGTAACGTCTATATAATATATCATATATACTATATATAGTATCCATCACAGAACATCACATGATCGCATCACAGATATCGCAGCAGAAAAAACATATGAAATATTGGATATACTAGGACGTCCGTGTTTTCAATACGAGCCAGTATAAAACACGGATTCCACGGTCGTGATGAATAGCCAAACCCACACCCCTAGACCCCTACGAGAGCGACAAGCAACCCTACCAATTGTAGAGTTAGGAGACCCGGACTCGACTCCTCGAGTTGGTCTCCCACTGGACTCCAGAACCCGGTTACTTGTGCTCCCCTCCTTGGGTCTATCCTAGTGCGGAAAAGTAAATAATATACAAAAGGTGACATCTTCCGCAACCTGGAAGTGCCCCAATAAAAGAATATTACATACAAGTTTTTACATGAATGAAAATGAAAAACACTCATCTCACATAAAACCCCCCGGCTATTCAAACACGACGATCCAATATAACATATCCAGCAACACATAACATCGCATGTCATCAACGTAAGTAAATATGCGCATCCCAATTGTCGTTGACATATAGCAACGAAACTGGCGATATCACATATTACACTTACGGTCACAGAAAAGAAAGTGTAAAACTACAACAGTTGGAATCCGCAACCTCATTAGACATCACATGCCTAATCAAATGAAATACTTAGACATCGCATGCCTAACAATTATAAACCCCGCATTTTAGTCTCATTATCGAAAACACTTTTCAATATCAAGTCGGGAAATTCAACAAGATTCCCGACATCCTGATCAAATACTCGTCGCAAACTTTAGTAGGCGGCCGCACCCCCGACGCCGTCGACGAAGTGCACCAAGGCGGAACACCGCTGCCGCGAGCACCCGGACGGATGCTTTCGGCGACGGGGTTCTCCTACAGTCACTTGGTCGGGGCTATGGAGTGAGGCTGTCTATTAAGTTTACCCGGTGAGTATCCGCGTACGCTACGTGATTGCGACGGACTTTTGATCACATCAAAATTCCGTGGCAACCGATCAAGTGATACTAAATTGCTATGTTTATAACATTCATTCAGTTATCTCATAACTACTTGTGAATTCCAATTATTGTATCACATTCCGGATAAATAGAAAATGTTAAACTTTTCGATCGAACAATCGAACACCCAAGTTTTCCCGATACAGATCAACACATGAAATAAGTCTAACAACATTCAGTTCGTGCCTCAGTACCAACGGTCCAGCCGTAGAAGAGTCAAGCCAACGCCTCACATGTGGCACGCCGTACTGCCCCAAACCCGAAGGTTCAAAGGGCAGTTCAAGACTGTCACATAATCGAGTTAAGGTTTGTTGTCTTCTAGAGGGTCCATCGCGTTACTTGCACTACTTCAAACGTCGTTAAACTACGGAAAAATCCAACGCTTGGAAATTTCCCGACAGGGGAAAAATTGGGTATTTAAATCCGGTCGAACTTTTTAACATATTCAAAAATTATCCGGAAAGCCACACAGACAAAATTTGACAATCCGATCGATACATCGAGTCCCCAATACAACCCAGAAAATTCAACTCTTGAATAAATATTAAAAATTCCCATAAAATCCAGCATCAGAAAATTGGAATTACTGTGCAACAATTACTGTGAGAGTCGACCGTACGGCCGCGGAACCGCCGCATGAGCCATGCTCATGCCGCGGAACCGCGGCGGTTTATATGAATTAGGACCTCGTTTTGCACCAAAACTCTTAGATCTTCCTGCTGAATTTTTAAAGAATTTTTAATCTGGAAAAAACCCAGTTTTTCAAAATTGTCCAGAGAGCAAATTTGGGTTTGGGTATCAGGTCGATCGGGTTTCAAACTTCGTCTACGCATCGCCTAAGGCTCTAGCTAGGCTCTGATACCACTGTAGGGTTCCTAGGCACTCTCAAGAGGTCTCACAAGGCATCAACCATGCCAATTTCAAAAATTACGGTGCCGAGAAACCCGACTACGGATCGTTAGCTAGAAGTTTAGGCAATAACAAAAACTAGTTAACAACTTAACTAAGTGTAAACGGAAATACAACCTTTGTAGATCCGGTTCTCCACCTCCCTGGCTCCGCGATGAAGTCTCCTCGCTGTACAAATCGGATCTTGGGCTCTAGCGTCGGCTTCATCGGAGAAAAAGCGGGCTAGGTCATCGACGACGTGCCGAAGATGATCTACGTCGAGGCATCACTAGATCAAGCTCCCACTTCACCAAGTCATGAAACTTGTGAAGAGAACACCCTATACTACTTGGCAAGAGGTAGAGGATGAAGAAATAGGAGGTGAGTTCACTTTAGATTTGGATTTCTCACTCTTTTTCATCAATCACCATTGATGAAGTTTAGCTTTCTTCATTGAAGAAGATGAAGAAGAAGAAGAAAGAATATTATGATAAGTATTATAATAAGAATAATAAAATCATTCTTATCATAATCATGAACCATGGTCAAGTGTAGAGAACTAACTAAGGTTTAAGTGAATGGTTAGGGTTAAGCATGAGACAAAATGGTCACTTTAGTCAAAGCTTCATGAAGCTTCAAAGATAAAACAAAACTAGCAACCATTTTCCCTTTTTCTTTCCAAAATAAATAAATAAATAAATAAGAAAGAAAAAGCAAAACCCTAATCATCAACTTAACCATGGTTTAATTCTATACACTTATCATCAAACATGATACAATCATGTGCACAAAAGTATATCACATATACAACTTGCACATGCAAGTGAGAAAATCCATATAAAGTGAACCAATACTAGTTAATGCAAAGTAATATATCAAATATATAATTATGCATTAAATCATTAAATCAAAACTTGATTCAATGATCCGGTCATGTCGCACACAACCGACTAGTATACAATGTATCGATTTATCGAATCAATACTTGATTCGATAACTAGGTTATATCGCATACAACCAATCGATACATTCATCGCGAGAATAGAATACGGTATCACATACACGCACTATTTTCGGTCCCGCACATATCTCATATGCGCTCCTATTTCGTTTCGCTTGAGCCAGGAAACCTCTGTGTAGGACTCTAAAGACTCGTCAATACGCCGGCAGCAGGTGATGATCATATCAAACACTCACAAGCCGCAAGCGGTCTGCTAAATGTAACGGCCACCCGGGTATTGAGCGATCAGAAGATCGACGAGCAAGCCCGCTCATACTCCTGTGAATCCAACCAGTAACACTTACCGTACAGTCCTGTCTGATCGTCTGATATGTCGCATATCTTGCCTAGGGGTGGTAAACGTCAGACCCCAATAGCTCGATAAGTCGTGTCGATATGAGGTTTATAACATTTCGAGATACTACTGGTAACACTTACCAGTAAATCTCAGCAACCCTGGCCAGGGATTTCCGGTTATAGCCAATCGAACACAGCGCAACATCAACTCCCTATACCGGGAGAGACGAATCCCCTCCTATCGCTCATTGCCTCCATATGATTCGGGACTGTACCCAAAAACCACCGTTTTGCACGCCCTCTTGGACGTGGTAAGATGAAAATCAAAGCACAGTGGGAACCACACAAGATTCTATGACGATCTCGGGTCAACAGACTACTCTGTACCAGTGTCACCAGAGAACTGCCATCTGACGTAAGGTATAATACCATCTGGGAGTTCTCGGCGAGTCCGTCCAGTGTACCCAGTCTCCACTGAGCACCCGTATATCATCTCTGATGTCAAACACCAATGGATATGGGATCATCCATCGCCCATCTGTATGGGTCGAGAAGGTATACGCTAGTCTACTCTGGTATATCGATGCCCCGTCTCGATACACCCACGACTAGGGACTTTGAAGGATGTACTTATGGACTACCATGTCCCCACTAGTATGATCTGCATCATAGTCCAGGTAGTCAAGTACACATCCTAAGGGCTTTACCAACATGTAACAGAGAGACAATCAGTATACACGTTAAGGTAAAGATCAACCAGATAGCATACTATCATGTCGAGCAAGAAAGTCCTCCCTATATATGTCCCAGCATCCACTACAATATACATCCTATGTATAGTAATGGCCTCTAGGGCATACATATAACTAACATCTTTATCCTCATCCCTTATCCTTTCGTTAATTAACACTCAATTTCTAGCCTCTAGGAAATTCAATCATCGATTGTTGATTTCTAATTGAGAGCGAAAATATTTTAGAAGACATCTCGCTCAAAACTAGGTTATCTTTGATTCAATTTCCTAGGGATTACAAAACACATATGACTTAAGAATTGTTCATGAATTTAATCATCTTCATCTATCCATTTTCTCGATTCCTCCACGAGAGGAGTTTTCACTCAAACATTATGACAAAGAAAAAAATCAAGAATTGAGAACTCATCATATTGCTCAAATGTAAAGAAAAGCAAGATCAAGAATTTTCACCTTTCATTATTCAACATCTCGTCACAATTCTCTCAAAAGACTACAAGAATTGAGGAAAGAACTCGATCGTCGAATTAGCTGCGCATCGTCTCCGTGAGTCGCGGATCGTCTTGGATCACTTGCTCAGATGAAGATCGTCGTCGCTTCAAAAAGTCTTGATGGCTTCTTGCTTGATTTTGTACTCGGTGATCTTGAATTGGCTTTTAGAATTAGATTAGGGTTTGGATGCACAAGGTTTGTCACTCAACTTGTGTTTGGAAATTGTTGAGCAACCTTTTGATGAAGCCTTAGGTCCCTTTATATAGCCTTCTCCTTTAGCTTCCCCTAGAAGCTTGATTAGGTTTAGCTTCCCTTGTAAGCTTGGTAGTTATGAAGGAAGCTTCTAGATTTAGGTAGTTAGCTAGCTTCCTTGATAAGCTTGGTTGTTGGGAAGAAACTTCTGGAGATTTCTGGAGAATGATGTGGCTTGAAGAAGTTTGGCCAGTGAAAGGAGAAGCCTGAGATAATAATATGCTGACGACATGATGACGCGACCGCGGATCCACCGCCAACAAGCCCCTCCGGCCGCGGATCCGCGGCCGTTTAGAAGGCTTGGTGCATGAATTTTCTTGTGTTGAATTATGTTGACCTCATGGTACTTTTCTGATCTCTGGAATATTTTTATACTTTCTTGTTCACTGCCAGATTCCAAGTCTTGGACATGGCGTATTTTTATCAGCACTTTTAACAGTTTCGGTTCTTTTTCCTGGAATTTCCTGCACACAATCTCGAGACAAGGATTGATATATATAGATCGATGCAATTAGTAATAAATACGTAATTTCCCTCTAGAATGTCGATTATAACTATAACACAAGTAATTTGTTATTTTCCAGATGAAATCGTAAACTGTGTTAAAATTACAATAAACACCTATATATGAATGATAAGAGTAGGGAAATTAACGTGTTGAGAATGCACTATTTCTGACTGATCACACATATAGCACTCTGTACATGCTTAATTTTTTTTTTGACAATTATTTAAAATCGACAGAATCTAGGGTTTCACGTTGCAAGTTTCGGATTTGTTTCGGTTTCGTATTTCTAACAAAATCCGTATAAATTTCTAGCATGGCTCTGATACCACTGCAGGGTTACCTAAGACGTCAGCAAGGTTTCGGGAGGCATCGTCCATGCCAAATTCAAAAATTTGCCGTTTTAGCCAACCCTAACTAAGAATCGTTAACTAGAAATCGATGGAATATAAAATGCAAACTCTTTGCAAGTCTAGTGAGCAAGGAATACAACCTTTCTAGACCGGTCCTTCACTTCAATAGCTCTGTGTAGTAGTCCCTTTCTCTGTGATCGTGAACTCCGGACTCTAGAGAGGATCCCATGAAGAAACGAGCATGCTTGTTTCGATGTCCTCGAGGCCGAAGATGATCTACGTCGAGGAGACTCTAACCCTAGCTATCTCTTCACTAATCATGGAATTAGTGAAGCAAACACCCTATACTAAATGGCAAGTAGTAGAGGATGGTGAAGTAGGAATTTTGCTCACATTAGAAATCATTTTCTCACTCAAAATCACCACTTTCCATTGAAGCTAGAAGCTTGAGGGGAAGAAGAAGATCAAGAAGAATGATCTCATCAAATGAGTTATGTGTTAGGTTAGAAATGCAACCAAGGGTTAAGCATGTCATGCTTAACCCTTGTAGAGAGTTAACTATGAGCTAGGGTTAAAGTTTAGGTCAAAAAATATATTAAGCTAGACAAAGAGAATGGACAAAGTCAAAGATGCCTTGAAGCTTCTACAAGCTTTCAACAAATATCATCCATGACAAATATCCATAATCTTTGAATTACTTAATGATAAATTATAAACCCTAATCTTAACCTTAGCATGGTTTAACCCTCATTAACCCTAGTTGCATTTGTAACATAGTATGATACATTTAACATATATCACATATACATCAATATATCCAAAGTGAGAAAAGAAATCATAAGTGAGCTAATACTAGTTAATGTAATGTAATATATCAAATATATAATTATACATTAGATTATCAAATCAACTCTTGATTTAATAATCCAGCTATATCACCTATAACCGACTAATATCATATGAATCAACTTATCGAATAAACACTTGATCCGATAACCCGGCTATATCATATATAACCGACCGATATCACAAATCGCGAGAATACAATACGGTATCTCATATTATATCAATCTCGGTCCCGCACATATCACATATGTGCTCCTATTCCGTTTCGCTTGAGCCAGGAAACCCCTGTATAGGACTCTAAAGACTCGTCAATACGCCGGCAGTAGGTGATGATCATATCAAACACCTACAAGCCGCAACCGGTCTGCTAAACGTAACGGCCACCCGGGTATTGAGCGATCAGAAGATCAACAAGCAAGCCTGCTCGTACTCATGCGAATCCAATAAGTAACACTACCGTACAGTCTGGTCTCTTCGTCTGATATGTTGCATATCTCGTCTAGGGGTGGTAAACGTCAGACCCCAGTAACTCGATAAGTCATGTCGATATGAGGCTCAAAACGAGTCGAGAAACTACCGATAACACTTACCAGTATATCTCTGAAGCAGCCTTGGCCAAGGACTTCCTGTTATAGCCAATCAAGCACAGCGCAACATCAACTCCCTATACCGGGAGAGACGAAACCCCTCCTATCGCTCATTGCCACCATGTGACTCGGGGCTGTACCCAAAAGCCACCGTTTTGCACGTTCTCTTGAACGTGGTAAGGTGGAAATCAAATCACAGTGGGAATCACACAATACTCTATGACGATCTCGGGTCTACAGACTAACTTGTACCAGTGTCACCAGAGAACTGCCATCTGACGTGAGGTATGATACCATCTAGGAGTTTTCGGCGAGTCCGTCCAGTGTACCCAGTCTCCACTGAGCACCCGCATACTATCTCTGATGTCAAACACCAATGGATATGGGATCATCCATCGCCCATCTACATGGGTCAAGAAGCTATATGCCAGTCTACTCTGGTATATTGATGCCCTGTCTCGATACACATACGACTAGGAACATTTGAAGGATATACTTAGCGACTACTCTGTCCCCACTAGTATGATCTGCATCATAGCCCTGGTAGTCAAGTACTCATCCAAAGGTCTTTATCAACATGTAACGTAGAGACAATCAGAGTACATGTTAAGATAAAGAGCAACCGGATAGCATACTATCATGTCGAGCAAGAAAGTCCTCCATATATATGTCCAAGCATCCACTACAATATACATCGTATGTACAGTAATGGCCTCTAGGGCATACATATAACTAACAGTATGACACTATCCTAGGTCATACAATAATATATCCTCACTATAAAATAACCCTGAAACATCTACACATAAGTGTAAAATCAAGTGCTCGTGCCAGTGCCTCATGTAGCAACGTAATACATATATGATGTTTGAATGCATGAAAACAGAATGCAACTAAATGAGAAAACTGTTTTCATATCTCGGTGAGATTTCTGTATAAAAATCAAAGTATCGTCAATGAAATCAATAGAGAATCCGTGTCATGTATCGACACAAAATGTTTATATCCCAATATCTCAATATCTCGGGCTCCGGCAATCCGGACTAGCCTATATCATAAAAATATCAATATCTCTGTATCTCAATATCTCGGGCTCCAACAGTCCAGACTGGCCTCTATAATCAAATCTCACGACTACGTTGGTGTCCTCCGGATATCCGCCGTGTCATAAATAACCGGTCGGTAGTGCTCCCCTGCCAGGCTCAACGCCATCATCCGCAACCATCTTACCCCGAGGTACCGCACCGGGTCCACCATGCACCCACAGAAGGTTCCTCCTCCTCCTCGAATCGGGTGTATGATACCGCTCAAGAGCCGAGAAAACTCATGGTGGACATATCTCATATCATATCATGAGAAAATCGCTATTTCTATTTTTAGAAATGATAATCAGTTTATAAAATCCTTGCGGTTTCTCCAAATCTAGAAATCTCATGGAAATCCGAAATCTCAAAATTGCGATGTCAATAAACAATGAATACTGGCATAAAGCACCATAATATTGCATGTTAAATGGGTATATGAATGCATCGGATATCAAGCAAGGAATGCAATAAATAAACTTGCATATAAAAGCAAGTGTACTAGTACTATGTCGAAACGACCAACTAGCAATTTATACCAAAGAACAAGTGTTTTCTAAGTTGTACATGACATGAAAATTACCGATGATGATGTGTGTGAGCTGGCAAATATGTGTACGTGGGGCATACACATCATCTGTAATGGTGCTGGTGTCCTGACAACAGGTTTCATAATAACTAACGAAAACACATATAAGTATGCAATGCGATACGTACAGCAAGAATATATGGCAAATGAATAGTAAATGCAACAATAAAGAAATATACATTCCTATATACAAGTCATACAGTTTTTGGTATCAGAAATGGTACGAATCATGGTTTTAGTAAATATAGGGCTACGGGGTCTTTGAGAAAAGATGCATCCTTTGAAAAATCCGTAGTATCCCTTGGCCTGTCTTTAAAATACTCACAATTCGTTAATTTTGAAAGTATGTATGACTCGAGCCCAATCTAACATCTACCTGATAACTATATGACTAAACTGAGAGACTAAATCAAAAGGGTAAGGAAATCCAGCTAAGTCTGAGTCGATATTTCTAGTAGTTGGTGATCCCGCCTCAATAGCGTCACATACGATAAAATATATTATACAACATCCTCAAGTCGATAGTGCGGATCAATCATCATATTTATACATCGTATGGTAAAATCCATTGTATGGCATCCCAAAATCGAGGTACGGGTCAATATCACATATACCTCATTATTCAACTGGTATCATTATCATCATATCATGAACTAGGGGTACTAATTTAAAGTCCAGTAAATTCCGATACCATCAACATATATCGCGTGTGCATGAAAACACATCGCCCAATGATCCATTATAATATCATGTCGTGTCTTATCACACGACCACAATCACATCACCAATCTCACGGCATCATGCACAATCACATCGACCCATCTCCAAGTATCATATACTATCCTCATCATACATGTATACGTATATATATATATATACATACTCATATATATATATGTGTGTATATATATATATATATCGCCATATACGCACAAGAAAAAATCAAATGTATGCGTGTGTGTGTGCGTGTGTGCAAATCATTACTCTAGGGTTTCACGACTGAGAAACTAAGCTAAAAGCATTTTCCTACAATTACACTAAAACTAACCCAAGTCATCTAAGCATTTCTTGCTAAGTATACACATCTCATAAAACACATAAGTATATATATATATCATAGCGCATTCGCATGCTACACTATGAAACTGCGGGTGTGCTATACGCCATCCACCCGACTTCACCCGTAGATATATATCTACTCACCTTGATCCTTGCTTGCCGAAGTCGAGGTCGCCTTGCTCCTCCTTGTTGTACGACGTCCATATGGGTACCTACACATATCACACATAGTATCGTAAACCGAAATCACGGATGAATACCCAAAACGGCACACGAAACACATTTAGGTTAGAACATATGGTCTACTCATGCAAAAGAGCTAAATAACACCCGATATCGACGTACAAACGTCAACCCATCGAGTTAAAACCCAAATACCAAAACCAAAGTTAAAACGAAGTCGCAAAACAAAACATCAACACAAAAAAACACCTCCAGATTTTGTTTGAGGTGAAATAAGCCAATTTTGCATATAGGGGAGGTCTAATTAACTGATATAGGGGCCCCCGATCAAGCGCGAACCAATTCTACCCTACCCAGGCCGCAATTTGAGTCCAAAGGGGTTTAATTTGTGTCCCTAAAGTGGAATTGGGGTCCTGGGTCTTCAGGATAGCTTCTAGGTCACCTGCTTGTGTCACTGTAATCGCTATATATTTTTCCAGGTCTCCGAGTCATAGCAGATTTCTAAAGTCATCACTATTTCTACAAAAATCCAATGTCGGGGACTTCTAAGTTCATGTCTTAGGGTTTTAGTCTCTGATTTAGTCCAATATACTATCACCACAGGGGTTGTGGTCTCTAACTAATTCTTAAGTACACCTTCACTAACCAAAATACTCCCAAATCCTCATCTTGGAATTTTCCAAGTTCACAAAACTAGACTAAAGCAATTCTAAACTAATATGGATGCTAAAGGAAATGAATTTCTACTCTAATGGTGAAGGAAATAACTCATTTGGCAACTCAGTGATTTTCTTGAGTTGCCCCAAGTGCTCAAAATCCAAACTTTCTTGATCTCTCATGCTTGTAGTGAGCTTGTGCATGATTTTTATGAAGGAAACATGATGTTTTGGTGTGGGATTGAGGGTGTTTGTGAGGATGTTGAGGAGGTGGAGAAGAGAGAGGGCAGCGAAGATGAAAGAGAAGGAAAAAGAGAATGAACAAAAACGAAATGGAGGGAAAATATCCATGGTCAAGTGACCCCTCACCCCCTCTCTCTCTCTCTCTTCTCTCTCTTTCCCGTGCTTCCTTGTCTCCCCATGCCACATTCATTACTCTTTTCCCCTTTTTCTTTTATTTTCTATTCTTTTCTTTAACCAAAATTCAAAAACCATGCATAAAGAAAAAATGGAGAATTAAAGCCATGGTAGAATGAAATGTATTAAGTGTTAGCAATATGACATGGTGCATGTCATGTGCATAATCACGCTTAATGCATAATTAGTGATTATAAATCAAGTTTAGAAATAAACCTGTATATAATTAATTATAAAAATTTATAATTTTCCTTAATCACATAAATCCCTCCAAAAACCACCATTCAATTTAATTTTCCAATATTTTCCAAACTATCGGTATATAATTATACCACATCATTAAAATATTCATGATATTTATTATTTTAATGATATAAATTCCCAAAAGTAATATTTTATTGTTCTGAAATGTTACAGTCTTCCCCCATTAAATAAATTCGGTCCCCGAATTTAAATTTAAACCCCTCAAATACTAAAACATTTCAGTAAAATGGTCAAGTCGTCGGGGCTCCGAAATCATAAATACATAAAACACATCGTAGCGCAATGCATGCGCCTGGAAACGGGTATATAACTCAAAATCAAAACTCCGTCAAGCATCACGCGATCATCGGAGTTAAGGTGAAGATACCGATGTCAAAATCCAATACGAACACCAACATGATATACTCAAGACCATAATATGTACATAGTACGCATCGTTGTAAACTCATCAAAACTTCTGAAAGAAATGCATGCCAAACCTTTTTCAAGTCGCTGTGCGATGCGCGTATCACGGCACAAGTAGCGGACGTTTATTGAAAGAAAATAACACTACATGCATATATATACTTTATTTAACATACATGTCCTGCCGTTTTGAAAATAATTTAGAAGGATTTCCTTGTAAAATGTTTCGTGTCATCTAGGACACATAGGTAAATACCGAGACTATAGCTCCTTTTTGGAAATCCCTTCGGTAACTATCGATGCATGCAAAAACATATTCAGGTACTATCCTCTGACTGGTCCTGCTCGGTTACTATATCAAATAATAAATATCATAAAAACGTATTGCTCAAAAGAAATCATACTCAATAGTATATGTAATAATGCCACGTTCGTCTGGTGCGCATAGAAATCGAATCAATGAATGTGCCATACCTGTGCACAGAAACAAAATCTAAGTGCAACGGGTGTGCACGAAAACACCTGTCAAGGGCAACTAGTGTTTCTGACAACAATATCAGGTGCATCTGATATGCATGAAGAATCCCAATTTTAGTGCATCTGGTGTGCACCAAAATCGCATCAAGCGCGTCGGTATGCACAATAATCCAAATCAAGTGCACAAGGTGCACGAAAACAAATATTGACTATCACAATCGAAATCGATGGTATACAATACATCTCAATCCAAATCAGCTATACCGTGGTATATAATCTCACAACCACGTGCATCGGCGTGCACAAAATCGAATCAAAGTACTAAAAGTACAACAAAACTACACCGAAGGCACAAGTCAAATCACATAAATACCATAGGCATGAAATCAAAATCAAACATCTCGAACGATATCAAATCGAAGTCGAGTGCAACTGTGGTGCACAAAATCTCAATCACGCAAATAAATCACCCAAAATACCGAAATCCAAATAATGAACACGTGATATTCGAATCACCAAATCGCAAATCGTAAACACTGTCGTCGATATGTCCTTCCTTCAAATTCGAGAAGGTGTCGGTGCATCCAAAGCTAGAAGAGCAAGATATCTACTTGCCTCCTGTTCCTGGTCTGGCGCCTTGTGCCCTTAAGCGCTCGTCACTCACTGTGAATTTCCCGTTACATAACTCCTCGGCTCAACGTGTAACGTTTTAAAAATAATTAAATAAATAATTAAATAAATAAAATCGTTTAAGTGAATTTTATGATTTTCGGTAAAGTAAAACTAATTTTTCGTAAAACAAAACCGTAATTATTTTTCACTATAAATTTAAAAATACCTATTTTAATTATGATATTACTAGTAAATGGTGTTTATTTAGTCACTTACAAATTTTTAGTTTAATTAAATATTTTTCCTAAATTAATTATTTTAAATATTAACATAAGCTTTATTTATGCACTAAATTAGTGTAAATTTCAAATTTGAAGTGGGTTAATTTTACAAAATGAGCCATGCAATATTACAATCAAGTTTTTTTTATGCAAAATTCTTTCTCAAACATTTTCATGATTCTATATTTTTCTAGGATAAATTTTTTAAGAGGAAAAATTATTAAATAAGAAATTAATGAAAAGACATAAAGGAGGTGTTGTTGTGGAGAAGTTTCTACATCATTCTCACTCTTTTTCTTTCTCTCCCTCTCCTCCATGGTGTGTGGCCGGCCTCCTCCCCAAGCAGCCCCCCATTTTCCTCTCTTGATTTTGTCTCAAAAATCCTTAAAAATTCATCAAAAATCCAATAAAAAATCCACAAAATCCTAATAAATTCATACCCTCTATTCTTTGCTCTTCTTTGCATGGATTTTGGAGATGGAAAGCACTCATTTTGGAGGCTCATTTTCATGTTTGGATTTTATGTTGTGGAGGTATAAATCTTTTTCTTTTGATTTATTTTTTATTAGATGTTTCTTTTAAGCATAATTAGATTTATTAAATTAATTCTATTAGAAAATTTTAAAATTCAAGTTAGGGTTTGTAAATTCAAGTTGTGGTTTTATTAATTCATTAGGGTTATAATAACTTGTTTAACACTTTTAGAAATGGAAAATCATGCATGGTTGATACGTTGTAAATTGTTATCCAAAATTGTTTAAATTAAACAATTTTTGCAAACTAGATTTCTATATATTATATATATTGGTGAGATAAATTCTAATTAATGTTTGTAACATTAGATTGTTGTTTAAATAAGAATATTGACATGTTTAAGGAATGAAAAACTTAGTTTGGTCACTAGTTTCTTTTGATAATTGAAAAATACTAATAAAAATGCTATTTTTGCTAACTAGTTTTTGGAAATTATTAAATAAATGAGATTTAAAATATAAATTATGGTTTAATTATATCATTATCATTATAAATTGTAGTTCAATACATTAATTCATGAAAAATCAAGTTTTTTGTTGAATTGTGGAAAGTTTCTTGTAAGATGTTGAAAATTTATAAAAGTTGCAAACTAGGAATTTTGTATTAATACAAATTTATGTAATAAAAATATAGTAATGGGTTGTATAGTCTAGATATGCTATTTAATGAGTTTTATGACCATTGTCTTCATTTAAATGTCAAGTTTTGAAGAAAAACGGTAAATTGGCATTTTCGGGTTTTACGAAATCGGGCGATTTGATGGATTTTAGGGTTTCGATGAATTAAATCATGTTTTATATTATAAGTAATGAGTTTGTTAATGTTTATCTCGATTAATCGGAGTTTGTACGCCGATATCGAGCGATATTTGGTTCTTTTGCATGAACGGGACATAGGTTTTAACCTATGCGCGTTCCGTGTGTCGTTTTGACTTTTGTCCGTGATTTAGTTTACGATACTATATATGTTTGTGTATAGGTACCCCTCATGTGGACTGCGGGCGATGAAGAAGAGGATGGCGACACCGTCTTCGGCAGACATGGACCAGGTGAGTAGATGTATATCTACGGGGGGAAGTCGGGTGGATGGCGTTTAGTACCCCTGCACGTAGAATAGGAACGGTACTTATTGACATTAGGAAGCCAGATGTGACCCTAGATTCTTAATAAGTAGGACCCTAGTAAAGACCCTAGGCTGGACTAGACTGATTTAGGAAGACCATACCAGAGGATGAATACCTTGGAAGAGATTCGTAGGTTTCAGGTAGATACATACACACGCACACCGAAACTCGACGTGGTGTATACGTGTATGTGTGTATATATATATATATATATATATATAGGACTAGGTGTAGGTATATATATATATACAACACGTATATGGGATACAATGATGTGATATGATACACGGGAATGAAACAGTATAGCTGGGCTTGATGCCGTGATTCTTGACTATACGGTCGTATTATGATGTTAGCGGATCATTAAAAAATGATATAATGAATAGGTATACATAGATAATAAAGGGTGGTGATGATATCGAGGTACATGGGACTCTTAAATAGCACCCGAACCGTAACATGTAATTGATATTCTGATATGTTATATGTATGACTTGATTACGACATCATATAGATGTCACTTGATTGCGATATCATAAAGGTGTAACTTGATTTCGATATCTTATAGGCGTGACTTAATCACGACTTGACATATGTGACTTGATCAAGATATGATATATGTGACTTGACATTTTTGAGGATAAATTAACGATGTATATTTATGCTGACAATGATATATGATTGATGTATGCGATTACAGTATAGCACCTTGATCATGATATGTGTTGATGATGATATTATACGAATGATGAGACACGTAGGTGATACTTGACCCGTACCCTGATATTTGGATGTCGTACGATGGATTTTACCGTACGAGGCATAGATGTGATGATTGATCCGCACTCTTGTTTCGAGGAAACCGTACTACGTACGTGACGCTATTGAGGCTGGATCGCCGACTATTAAAGATATGGACTCAGACTTTAGGTGTACCCTTATTTCTTATCGACTAGTTCTTAGGTTTAGTTCTTTAGGAGGTTAGATGGACACTAGTTAGGCTCGAGACATATAGTTGTAGTTATACTTGTATATCAAATGAGTGGTTATTGCACATCTGTCTTTACTTTCATACTGTAATCATAATGTTGCATGTTCATACATATGTTTCTATAATCAGAATCAAACTCTGCCTGTTAGGACACTAGCACCATTACCGATGATGCGCATATTCTACACACACTTATTTGCCAGCTCACACACATCATCATCGGTAATTTCTATGTCACGTACACTTTAGATCATATTATCGTTTATTGATGCAATCAGCTAACAGCTAGATTGATGTAATATCGTCATTGCTCTTTGGGGTTAGTATAGACATGGCATTGATTACTTAGACATTTCATGCATTCATATTTCCATGTTATCATGCAGTATTATGGGCATATGCCGACAATTATCATATACTTACTCATGATTTTGGGATTTTGGTTTTCTATGAGATTTCTGGATTTTGGGGAAAACCGCAAAAATATATAAAAACTTCTTTCTCTCTCCTCCTCTTTTTTAAAACATAACATGCGGTTTTCTCGTGAGGTATGTGTCGTCCACCATGAGATTTCATGTTTTCTGTTGGATTTCGAGACCCGATTCGAGGAGTGGATGAACCGTCTCGGGTACACGGTGGGCCCGGTATGGTACCCCGGGGCAAGAAGATCGAGTTGTAGACGATGAGCCTGGCAGGGGAAGGCTACCTACCGGTGATGTCTGGCGCGGCGGATTTCCGGAGGATACCGACCGTTGTCGTGAGATTTGATGATATGGGCCGATCCGGACTGACGGAGCCTGAGATATTGAGACTATGAGACATTGAGATTATGAGGTATTGAGACTTGAGATTTACATGCTTTGTGTCGATGCTTGACATGGATTTCCATGGATTTCATTGTTGATATTTCAGATTTCTATACACATTTTACTATGATAAAAGTTAAAGATTTCTTATACAGATATACCTAGATTTCAGGATTGGTCATTTTACATTCATGGTGCATGCATACTCATTCATATTACATAGTACTATATGATGCACTGATACGAGCACGGAGTATTTGCATTTACACGTAGCTTATTATCCTGTCTTACTTGATGACTAGGAGTATATTAGTATATTATTATGACCTAGGATAGCGTCGTGCATTCGATTTCTTTTCGTAGATGTCTTCTACTCACGAGTTGGCAACTCACCCCCGTTGTGCCAAATTTTATTACAGGTTGATGTACAGGGTCCCTTGGCAGTTGCTGGCACATCATTTTCATTCCGGGTGATTTGCACGGTAGGTTGGTTCATTTGTATCTGAACCGCCGTTGTATTTTTATTATTTCATTTGTATCTAGAAAACTCCATCAACCAAACTTGTATTATTTGATAGATTACTGGTCCATTTATTTATTTCGACCTTAGAGTCGCGTGTATTATTCTGATTTGGTGGATTTGTTTTCTTTTGAGTTTTGAGCCTCGCCCTTTGGCGTTGTATATTATTGTACTTGTTGTGGTTGTTTCCGCCTGTTGGCGTTGAGCTAGCTCTCGTTTGGGGATGCTTTTTATTGTTTATGTATATTATACTTGTTGTACTCGTTTGGGGTCAGTTTTACAGAGGAGACTCTGCCAAAATTTTCGGGAAAATTTGCTGGTGCTTTTAAACTTGTTTTCTTCTTGTTTTCTTCTTCTTCTTCTTCTTCTTCTTCTTCTTTTATATGGTTTAGATTTCTGGGCTTCGTCTTACTTAGATTACGTTGCGCCACTAGACGTTTCGTAATCTAAGTGCCGGTTGTTCCCCTCCGAAAGGCGGCCTAGACTTGGCGTCTGGCCTGAGATTCGGGGCAGATGCTATATGGTTTTATCCGTCTACCTCTCAGAAGATGCCAAGTTGATTTATGGCGCCGTGTATCGAAGGTTTAAACGGATGCGGCCGATGTAGCAAACTTTTTTCAGATTCCCCCTCAGGATGAGGGGTTTTTGATTGTGGGGACGCTCTTCCCTGCAGGCGCAAGCCCCTGCAGTTAATTACGCTACCGCATCGCGGTAACAACTTTCTCCTTCTCCAGAATTTCACTTCGTGTCGTGTGCGTTCATTTTGTTTGTGGTTGCCCGTGGATTGTATACGGAGACTGAGTAATGCCGTCGCCCGTAGGACGTGGATTAGTCCAAATCTGTATTTACTTAGATTTGGGTTTGGTTTTTTCAGTTTAAGGATGCATTAGTCGTGTTGCGGCTAAGATCAACTTAAACGTTCGTCAAGGATACGTTAGTCCTGTTTTAGACTAAGATCAACTCAACGTAGTGATTAATTTAATGTATGGCCTGTTAGTGTATATGCCCTAGAGGCCATTACTGTATCATACTAGTTTGTATATTACTTAATGGATGCTTGGGATATTCACCTTGTATATACAATCTTGCTCAAAATAGTAGTATGCTACTTGGTTTGTTTCTACTTCAATGTGTACTTGTGTTTATTTCAGTATATCACTTATACGCATTAGTGGAGCCCTTAGGATCTTTGCTTGATTACCAGCGTTGTGATGGCAGTCACACTAGTGGGGGCTGGGTAATCTATAAGCACATCCTTATTCAGGTCCCTGGTCGCAGGACTATCGAGACAGGGCATCGATACTCCGGAGTAGACCAGCGCATGCGCTTCTCATCCCAGTGTGGGAGACGGTCTGTCCCACAGCCGTCAGTACGTCGTACTTGAGATAGTATGCGAGTGCTCGTTAGGTTACGGGTACACTGGACAGGACTCGTCGGGAACTGACTAGTTGGTATTATACCTATCGTCAGTTATCAGTTCCCAGGTGACATGAGTACAGCTTAGTCCGCTGACTTGACACTGTCACTTCGCCTCGGGTGTGTTCCCACTGTACTTTGATCACTACCCTACCACGGCTCAAAGGAGTCGTGCAAACAGGTGGTAGTTGGGTGCAGTCCCGAAGCACTTGGAGGCAGTGACGGTTAGACAGGATTCGTCTCTCCCGGTATTGGGGGTTGACATCGCGCTGTGTCTAGGAGAGCCATTACACGAGTAGTCCCTGGCCAGGGCAAACGAGATATACTGGTAGGTTTCCAGTGTTATCTCAGGGTGTATTGGGCTTCACTCCGGCACGACTTGTACCGCTATTGGGGGACTGACGTTTACCGCCCCCTAGGCCCGCCATGCGATGTATCAGACGAACAGACCGGACTGTACGGAGAATGTCACACTCAGGCTCAGTAGGAGTTCAGATGGGTTTCGCCTCGTCGGTCTTCTTGTCGGCATTACCTGGGGACCGTTACGCACAGCTAGTGCCGCTTGCGGTCTGTGGTTAAACCCACTGCCAGCGTAGTGTCGAGTCTTTAGAGTCCCACACAGAAAGCTTTTCGCCTTTAGGCAAAAGAGTAGAGGTCGCATGGTATTGCGACAGGTCGCATGGTTTTGCGACAGGGTTCGGTCACATCCGTGCACTTGTGCACGTACAGTGTCCGGACAGTTTACACTAGCGGGCTTTGGTTTAAGCCAGATCCTAGTGTACCTTATGGGATTGGATTTATCCAGTTTGCATTCGTGTTCCTCGGAACGCGGATGCGGGTGTGTATGCACAGTTGACAGGGAGGCAGAGGCTGCGGATTCTCATTAGGGTTGTTGACAGTTGACCGTTGACTATTTGACTTTATGCTCAACCCTAATGAGAATATGATATGTGATTAACTATTATATTAATTAAGTATTATGGTGATATGGTTGTTGACTTGTTGACTTTTGTTGACTTGTTGACTTTGGTGACTTGTTGACTTTTGTTGACTTGTTGACCGGTTGACTAGGCTTGACTAGTTGACCATCATGATAACCATAGCCATCATTTCATGGCAAAGACTTTTGTTTACTTGCTCATTTGTGTAAAATGAGTGCTTGAAATGATATGGTTGTGGTTGCTTCTAACCATCACATAAGACTTTTGTTAATATGATGAGTTATCATTACTTTGGATTATGAGAGGGTGAAAGAAAAAAGAGTTGCTCATTTTCTTTCTTGCTCATTCTCTCTCTTGTTCTTGAGCTCTCCTCTTGCTCTCACCCTCAACCTCTTGCTCCCTCTCTTGATCTATGGTTCTCTTGTCTCATGAGTTGAGAATCAAGAACCATAGATAAAATCCCATTCTAAATCATCTCTACTCATTCTAGTTCACTAGGTTTAGCAAACCAAGTGAACTAGTTTCTTCAAAGAACGAAGAAGGAGCTAAAGGTTGGAGCTTTCAGGTGGATCTATCTTCGGCGTACGGAGACAACGAGAAGGAGCCATCGAACCACCATCGGAGCTTGAAGAGAAGGAGTTCAAGTTTAGGTATAACCATCTTCATCCGAGTAGCTAAATATCTTTAGCTTAGTATGCTAGTTTTAGTTTAGGTAAAGATCCCGACCTAGCTTAGTCCATGTTGCCTCTTGCGTTAAAATTTTGATTTTATACCGTTTCCGCCTCCCCATAAGAACCGGGGGTCGCAACGTGGACTTACAGTGGTATCAGAGCCTAACTAAACTTAAACTAGCTTGGTAGTAAAGTGTAACGAAGTTCGGAACCGAAAAAAATCCAAAAACCTAACTTTTACAAAACCTGAGTTTCTGTTGAAATTTTTTCTCGTCAAATTGAAAAACTTTATACTCCTAAATTCGGCTCAGGGTTTTGTGTGAACACCCAAGAAAAACGTTGCCCTAATTCGTTCAAACCGCCGCGCTTCCGCCGCACGAGGTAGGCATTTGCCGCGGAAGCGCCGCGGTTTGTCGTCTTCTCTGCATCGTTTTTCGTGCAGTGTGTGTCTGTGTTGGTTTTGGGATTTTTGGAATGTATTATATGTGCCCAGATTTTCCAGAAAAGAAATTTCCTTTTGGGGTCCTATAATTCCGTATTTTTTTCCGAACTTCGCTGCACTTTGACTATGATGGTTATATCTGTAATGTTTGCATGTATTGAACGTCGGCCAATCGCTATAAGTCGATTGGTCGGGGTTATACATGATCTGTAATGTGCTGGAATGTGTATACAAATATGTTGGATTGTCGCGGGTGAATAGCCGGGGTTGTGAGACGAGAGTTTTCTTTTCTTGCAATTCATGTAAATTTGTAAATTGATGTAATAATTATTTGTATGGCCGCACAACCGGGTCGGGGTTGTAGCCGTCATTGTATAATTTCTTTTTACTGTTTTTGCTCCTAGGATAGACCCATGGAGGGGTGCACAAACTACCGGGTATGCCGAAGTGTCGAGTGGCCTACTCATGGAGATGAGGGAGGTTGCTACGCTTCGGGTACTTGGCGGGTAGTTTGCCGCACCCGTAGGGGTCTTGGGTGGGATTTTGGCTATTCACCGCGACCGTGTAATCTGTTTTTGTTACAGGCTCGTACAAATTACAGATTCCTAGTATATCCAATGTATTTATCTGTGATCTGAAATGTTTATCATTGCAGTATATCTATATATGATATTATTTAGGCGTTGCTTATGTTTTACAGACGCGCTAGCCCAGCCCCCGCTCTGTCGTTAGTTAAGTAACCTAACGGGTAATGACGGGGCCCCGTGGCGAATGCGAATGGCATAAGCGTACGTCATATTTTGGTTGTTTTCTGCAATGGTAGGTTTAAATGATGGGACGCATTAAAAGAACTAATGCAAGAATATCACGCATTAAAAGAACTAATGCAAGATAATAAACCAAGCTAAAGTCGTTGGAACACTTTCGAAAAACCACTCGGTTCTTTTCAAAACCAACTTTTAAATGCGGAGCTTGAGCCACTCCTTTTAAAAGCTATCTCGTTCCATCGACTAAATCAAGTTCACTACGTTCACGGTTTTGCCAAAACCATCCGTAGCCCTCCGTCGTTTCACATGAATAGTCAATAGTATTCAAGCTGTGTTTGTTGGCCAAAGTCAAGGCACAGTGATTGGTAGCTATTGGGTATTCATGTGCAGCATAGATAGATGCGTTGGTTTGGAACAGTCGTACTGCCTTGTTGGCCAAAGTCAAGGGTAGGTGCGGGTGGATTCAAATTAACCTGGAGAACGACGGGCAGAACTTGACATGTGACTTATGATTTGTTGGCCAAAGTCAAGGTCATAAGAGCATGGGGCAAAAAAAAAATCCACATCGGGAGTTTCATAAGTACTGAAACTTGCTAGATTTGCATACCATTTGGAGTGTGAAGATTCTGGTAGGATTCCTTCAGTTTCGTCACGCGATGATATTTGGATCCCGATCCTACTGTGAGTATATACTACTCCTCGGGAAATTTCTCACTTAACGATCAATGCTATAAACCTAGTAGGTGCCTAGAAAGGTGTTAGCGGGGCTACGCCCCCAGGGAAAAGAGGTTCTCTAATTAAGGAACTTCGCGAAAGCGTTGGAAAACCTCCCTCGAAGTACCGACACCGGCCTGGCTGAACGGTTAAGCAAGTATTGTACGGTGGGATTGATCCTGACTAATTCTTCCTTTATGGTTTGAGGAGGGATTCGAGAAACAGTGGGAGCCATCCTGTTTAGACAAACTAAAAACCACTCTAAACTTGCAAGAGCATCATGCTGAGTGTTTCTTCTTCTCTCTCCTAATTGCAGCGACCAATCAACATGACTGGACTTAAGTTACTCCTAGATAAAAACAAACTGACAGGGCCAAACTACAAAGATTGGCTCAGGAATGTCACGATAGCAATCACTTATGACAAGCTGGGGTATCTTCTTACCACCAAAGCTCCCCCTGTCCCTGGTCCAACTTCCAGTGTCGCGGATAAGGAAATCCGCAAGACTTGGGAGATTGATAGCGCGAAGGCCAAGTGCCTCCTGCTTGCCTCGATGGACAACGAACATCAGAGGAGGCATGAGAATATGGACATGGAGTCCATATTGCTCCATACAAAAGAACTGTATGGAGAGCAATCACGTATCGCAAGATACGAAGCGTCGAAAAAGTTATTTTCGACAAGAATGGCCGTCGGATCATCAGTAGCCGAGCATGTGCTAAAGATGATCGGCTTCATTGAGGAGCTCGCTGACCTAGGGATCACATTGGAGAGTGAGCTATATACGGATATAGTTCTCCAGTCCCTTCCTTCCACTTACGCCCAGTTTATACTGAACTTCAACCTACAAGAAAAAGAGGTTGAACTATCAGAGCTCCTCAACATGCTGAGGAGCGCAGAGGGCACCCTACAGAAAGGTAGGGATACATCCACTTTGTTTGTAGGAGGATCATCTTCTTCTAGGTCCAAGGCGAAAGCCATGGGAAAGAAGAAGAAGGCCCCCGCCAAACCAAGGGGCGGTGTTAGTAAAGTGGATACGAAGGGAAAAGCAAAAGCAACAAAGATAGCGGGGAAGCTTGTGGATAAGGAAGAATGCTTCTATTGTCATAAGAAAGGACACTGGTAGAATGATTGCAGGGCCTGGAAGGCCAGAACACAGGAATTGAAGCAGGTTGCAGCTTCAGCTTCAGGTGTGTATGTTATTGAAAATTGTCTTTCAATAAACTCTACTTCCTGGGTATTGGATACCGGATCAGGATCTCATATCTGTAATTCTTTGCAGGCGTTGAGAAACCGTAGGGTTTTGAAGGCAGGTGACATGACCCTCAAAGTTGCGAACGGAGCTAGCATGGATGCTAAAGCCGTGGGGGACTATCACCTGGGAATGTCAGATGGACATGTTTTGGTTTTGCGCAATTGCTTTTTTGTACCCAACGCAACTTGTAATATCATTTCTGTATCTTTAGTTTCTAAAGAAGGTTATGAATTTGCGTTTGTAAGTAATGTTGTAAACATTCACCTTAATCAAGTTCTGATTGGGTCAGGTACATTGAGTAATGGTATATACGTGTTAAACCAACCACAGATTTTCAATGTCCAGAATACACACAAAAGAAAGTCTCCGGAAATGAATCAAACTTTCTTATGGCATTGTAGATTGGGTCACATCAATGAGAGAAGGTTGACTAAGTTACATACAGAAGGATATTTGAATGCGTTCGAATATCAATCGTATGCCACTTGTCAATCTTGTCTCAAAGGAAAGATGACAAAGACTCCGTTTACTGGACAAGGAGTAAGAGCGAGCGAGCTCTTAGGACTCATACACAGTGACGTGTGTGGTCCAATGTCTACACATGCCCAAAGCGGACATTCTTACTTCATTACTTTTACGGATGACTTCTCAAGGTACGGTTATGTCTTCTTGATGAAACATAAGTCCGAGGCCTTTGGAAAATTCCAGGAGTATAAGAATGAAGTAGAGAAACAGACCGGCAAAAGTATTAAGATTCTAAGATCGGATCGAGGTGGAGAATACTTAAGTGCCGAGTTCCTGGACTATTTAAAAGAGAACGGAATTCTCTCTCAGCTTACTCCTCCATACACCCCGCAACATAACGGTGTATCGGAGAGACGGAACCGCACCCTATTGGATATGGTGCGGTCCATGATGAGTAACGCTGAGTTACCGCGATCATTCTGGGGATATGCGCTAGAATCAGCCGCATACCTTTTGAACCGAGTACCTACTAAGACCGTGCCTACTACACCATATGAGATGTGGTGTGGGAAGAGACCCTATCTTAAGCATATTAAGACATGGGGATGTCCAGCTTTTGTCAAAAAGCAGCATGCGGACAAGCTCGAGGCACGCTCAGTACAGTGCAAGTTTGTGGGATATCCAAAGAATTCCAAAGGATATTTCTTCTACTGTGAAGAGGAACAAAAAGTCCTTGTTTCTCGTCATGCCTACTTCTTGGAAACTGAGTTTTTAGAAACCCAGATAAGTGGGAACGCAATAGAACTGGAAGAAGTTCCAGAACCACAGACTGTTACTGAAAGCTTAGTGGAACCAGAGGGTTCAACAGAACAGGACATTCCTGTGCCACTCCGCAGGAGTAGTAGGCAGTCTCATCCGCCCGAGAGATACTACGGTTTTCTCATAGACGGGGATAGAGAGGATTGCATCATAGATTATGATGAGCCTACTAGCTTCCAGCAGGCCGTTCAGAGCGTTGACTCAGTGAAATGGCTGGATGCAATGCGGACCGAAATGGAGTCCATGTACACCAACAAGGTATGGACGTTGGACATTGCTCCAGACGGGGTAAAACCCATAGGATGCAAGTGGATCTTCAAAAGGAAGATTGGTGTAGATGGATAGGTTGAGACCTATAAAGCTAGGCTGGTAGCAAAGGGTTTTCGTCAAAGACCTGGCTTGGACTACGACGAAACCTTTTCTCCAGTAGCCATGCTGAAATCCATTCGGATCCTTCTTTCCATTGCTGCCTTCCACGATTATGAGATCTGGCAAATGGACGTAAAGACAGCTTTTCTAAATGGAAATTTAGAGGAGTGTGTCTATATGGACCAGCCAGAGGGTTTCATTCAGAGTGGGAGCAGCGGAAAGGTATGCAAGTTGCTTAAGTCCATCTATGGACTAAAGCAGGCATCGCGGAGTTGGAACATCTGCTTTGATGAGACGGTCAAAGAATTTGGCTTTATCAAAAATCCAGATGAACCATGCATCTATAGTAGATTTGTAGCGAGAACTGTAGTATTCCTCGTTTTATACGTGGATGACATTCTCTTAATAGGAAATGACATTCCTATGCTACAATCTGTCAAGGGGTTCTTGTCACACAGGTTCTCCATGAAAGACCTGGGTGATGCCTCGTACATTCTGGGTATCCGGATCTACCGTGACAGATCCAAGAGGATATTAGGACTTTCACAGTCCAGGTACATCGACACCATACTGAAGAGATTCAGTATGGAAGATTCCAAGCGCGGTAACCTACCAGCTTGTCACGGGATCACCCTCTCTAAAGAGATGTCTCCCAAGACTGATTTGGAGAGGGATCGCATGTCTATTATACCCTACGCTTCTGCGGTAGGCTCTATAATGTATGCGATGTTGTGTACCAGACCGGATGTAGCTTATGCACTGAGTGTGGTAAGCCGGTATCAGTCAAACCCTGGGGAGAAACACTGGATAGCGGTAAAGAACATTCTCAAGTACCTGAGAAGGACTAAGGAGATGTTCTTGGTGTATGGCGGAAAAGACCTCCAGATCGACGCCTTTGCTGACTCCAGCTTCCAGAGTGACAAGGATGATTCCAAGTCCATGTCGGGTTTTGTCTTTACCCTCAATGGAGGGGCGGTGTGTTGGAAGAGTTCCAAACAAGAAACCGTTGCAGACTCGACGATGGAAGCGGAATACATCGCTGCATCTGATGCCGCAAAAGAAGCTGTCTGGATGAGGAAGTTCTTGAAAGAACTTCAGGTGGTTCCGTCCATTGTTGATCCAATACCTCTGTATTGCGACAACAACGGGGCTATAGCTTTAGCGAAGGAACCCAGGTCCCATCAGAGATCCAGGCACATCTTGAGGCGGTATCACCTGATCAGGGAGATCGTAGATCGCCAGGAGATCGAGGTTCGGAGAGTCGCTTCAGAAGATAACACTGCTGATCCATTCACCAAGGCCCTGCCCCAGACTCAGTTCGAGCGGCTGATCGAGATGATAGGTCTTCGATACGCCAGTACATGGCCTTAGTGCAAGTGAGAGATTGTTAGTGTATATGCCCTAGAGGCCATTACTGTATCATACTAGTTTGTATATTACTTAATGGATGCTTGGGATATTCACCTTGTATATACAATCTTGCTCAAAATAGTAGTATGCTACTTGGTTTGTTTCTACTTCAATGTGTACTTGTGTTTATTTCAGTATATCACTTATACGCATTAGTGGAGCCCTTAGGATCTTTGCTTGATTACCAGCGTTGTGATGGCAGTCACACTAGTGGGGGCTGGGTAATCTATAAGCACATCCTTATTCAGGTCCCTGGTCGCAGGACTATCGAGACAGGGCATCGATACTCCGGAGTAGACCAGCGCATGCGCTTCTCATCCCAGTGTGGGAGACGGTCTGTCCCACAGCCGTCAGTACGTCGTACTTGAGATAGTATGCGAGTGCTCGTTAGGTTACGGGTACACTGGACAGGACTCGTCGGGAACTGACTAGTTGGTATTATACCTATCGTCAGTTATCAGTTCCCAGGTGACATGAGTACAGCTTAGTCCGCTGACTTGACACTGTCACTTCGCCTCGGGTGTGTTCCCACTGTACTTTGATCACTACCCTACCACGGCTCAAAGGAGTCGTGCAAACAGGTGGTAGTTGGGTGCAGTCCCGAAGCACTTGGAGGCAGTGACGGTTAGACAGGATTCGTCTCTCCCGGTATTGGGGGTTGACATCGCGCTGTGTCTAGGAGAGCCATTACACGAGTAGTCCCTGGCCAGGGCAAACGAGATATACTGGTAGGTTTCCAGTGTTATCTCAGGGTGTATTGGGCTTCACTCCGGCACGACTTGTACCCCTATTGGGGGACTGACGTTTACCGCCCCCTAGGCCCGCCATGTGATGTATCAGACGAACAGACCGGACTGTACGGAGAATGTCACACTCAGGCTCAGTAGGAGTTCAGATGGGTTTCGCCTCGTCGGTCTTCTTGTCGGCATTACCTGGGGACCGTTACGCACAGCTAGTGCCGCTTGCGGTCTGTGGTTAAACCCACTGCCAGCGTAGTGTCGAGTCTTTAGAGTCCCACACAGAAAGCTTTTCGCCTTTAGGCAAAAGAGTAGAGGTCGCATGGTATTGCGACAGGTCGCATGGTTTTGCGACAGGGTTCGGTCACATCCGTGCACTTGTGCACGTACAGTGTCCGGACAGTTTACACTAGCGGGCTTTGGTTTAAGCCAGATCCTAGTGTACCTTATGGGATTGGATTTATCCAGTTTGCATTCGTGTTCCTCGGAACACGGATGCGGGTGTGTATGCACAGTTGACAGGAAGGCAGAGGCTGCGGATTCTCATTAGGGTTGTTGACAGTTGACCGTTGACTATTTGACTTTATGCTCAACCCTAATGAGAATATGATATGTGATTAACTATTATATTAATTAAGTATTATGGTGATATGGTTGTTGACTTGTTGACTTTGGTGACTTGTTGACTTTTGTTGACTTGTTGACCGGTTGACTAGGCTTGACTAGTTGACCATCATGATAACCATAGCCATCATTTCATGGCAAAGACTTTTGTTTACTTGCTCATTTGTGTAAAATGAGTGCATGAAATGATATGGTTGTGTTTGCTTCTAACCATCACATAAGACTTTTGTTAATATGATGAGTTATCATTACTTTGGATTATGAGAGGGTGAAAGAAAAAAGAGTTGCTCATTTTCTTTCTTGCTCATTCTCTCTCTTGTTCTTGAGCTCTCCTCTTGCTCTCACCCTCAACCTCTTGCTCCCTCTCTTGATCTATGGTTCTCTTGTCTCATGAGTTGAGAATCAAGAACCATAGATAAAATCCCATTCTAAATCATCTCTACTCATTCTAGTTCACTAGGTTTAGCAAACCAAGTGAACTAGTTTCTTCAAAGAACGAAGAAGGAGCTAAAGGTTGGAGCTTTCAGGTGGATCTATCTTCGGCGTACGGAGACAACGAGAAGGAGCCATCGAACCACCATCGGAGCTTGAAGAGAAGGAGTTCAAGTTTAGGTATAACCATCTTCATCCGAGTAGCTAAATATCTTTAGCTTAGTATGCTAGTTTTAGTTTAGGTAAAGATCCCGACCTAGCTTAGTCCATGTTGCCTCTTGCGTTAAAATTTTGATTTTATACCGTTTCCGCCTCCCCGTAAGAACCGGGGGTCGCAACGTGGACTTACATGGCCATCGGGACTCGTCACCTCTCTGACGTCGTTGAAGGATTACAACGGCATGTATCGAAGGAGCTCGGAGATGTACCCTCGAACTAGAGTTGATTGGGAGTTTTATAATCCATTTGAATATTTAAGGATACGTTAACCGTGTTTGGGGCTAAGATCAACTTAAACGTTTGTTAAGGATACGTTAGTCCAGTTTGAGACTAAGATCAACTTAACGGGACTGTTTAGATCCGACAAAAGAGCACTTGGGCTCTATTGTGCCAGTTTAGGGACGTGGTGGTCCGATATTAGTTTAGGGACGTTTCGGTCCGTCATTAGTTTTAGGGACGTTTCGGTCCGATATTAGTTTATGGACGTTTCGGTCCGATGTTAGTTTAGGGACATTTCGGTCCGATGTTAGTTTAGGGACGTTTCGGTCCGGTATTGGGTGTGTGGCCGTTGGGACCCGTCACCTCTTTGACGTCGTTGAGGAATTACAACGATGGATGTCAAAGGAGTTCGGAGATGTACCCTCGAACCGGATGTAGATTGATTTAGGAGAGCCATTTTGCTCAGCCAATTTAATTTAAGGACTTATGGCCACGATTAGGCTAAGTCCAGTAAAAAAAATGTTCAACATTGCTTTTGCATTTCCTTTTATTTTTATTTGGGCTTTGCCCAGAAAAGATGCAGGGCATCAATTAATTCTGGGCTCTGTTCTTTATGAATGATGCAGAGCATCAATTTTATTTGGGCTCAGCCCTTTTATTGCTTTTACAATTTATTTTGGCCTGCTAAGTCTTTTTGATTTGGGCCTGGCCTTTCAAATAATGCATTGCATTTGTGCAAAGCACCAAGAATCTTTTAGATTCAAGGAAAGGAGTGCAGAGCACTTTTTAAGTTCTTGATCTAAATTTAGATCAAAGAAAAGAAAAGATATCTTTTCTTTCTTTCTACCTCAGAGAACCAGAGGCTCTCTAGCAAGTGCAAGGCACTATTTTTTTATTATTTTTATTTATTTATTTATTTATTGAAGATCACTGATCTTGTCTTTTAGATCAATGATCTATTCCTAAGAGAATTTTCTCTTATTTGAAAAGGTTTTTACCTTCTTCTTCTTTTTTGTGTTATCAAGAAGTTCTCCAGAGCTCTTTTCTCTTTTTTTTTTAATCCAATTCTCTCTCTCTTTGAAATGGGGTCTGGGGTTCTTTTTATAGTGCTCAAAAATCAGTTAAATTTGTTAAAAAGATCTTTTCTGAGTGATTTGGGGAATTTTCCCCACCGTTGGATCTTTGATCCAAAGGCCCCTGTTTTACAGAAGAAATCTTCTTGTTTAAACAAGAACAGAAAAAAAAATATCCTTAAATCTTCACTCTGTTGTTGCGCAACTCACCAGCGCGTGACACGTGTCGCGCAGTGAAGCGCTTGCGCAACAGCGCTTGCGCACCAGCGCTTGCGCACCAGCGCATGAGACGTGTCGCGCAGTGAGGCACTTGCGCAACAGCGCTTGCGCAACAGCACAGACACGTGTCGCGCAGTGAGGCACTTGCGCAACAGCGCTTGCGCAACTGCGCAGACACGTGTCCCGCAGCGGTGCGCTTGAGCAGTTGTGCTTGTGCAATTGCGCAGACACGTGTCGCGCAGCCGTACGCTTGCGCAGTTTGTGCTTGTGCAACTGCGCAGACACGTGTCGCGCTGCCGTGCGCTTGCGCAATTGAACGTTGCTTATGTTTTTTAAAGAGCCTTGCTCTGATTGGACGTACTGCCTTGGGCGTTGTGCTGCCGTGTCAACTTCTGACACGTGGCGCGTTGCACGCAGCGCACGGGAACTGAAGCGTTGCTTCAAAATATGAATTTTCAAAATTCAAGCAGAGCCTTGCTCTGATTGGGGGAACAAATGCCCCCCCACTGTTGCGCTCACGTGGCGCGCACGTGAGTGCATCGGTGGCAAGATCCTGACTGTTGGATCATGGGGGTCAGTTGAAAGGCGCAGGCGCCTATAAATAGGACCCTTGGTCCTTGGTAATTCTTTACCAATTTCAAGAATTTGAATTTCAGAGCCTTGCTCTTACTTAAGAACTTCCAGAGCCTTGCTCTTGTGAGAACTTCAAAGTTCTAGTTTTAGAATCACTCTAGGTAAAATTAATTAAATTTAATTAACAGAGCCTTGCTCTTATAGATCTTTGATCTAAAGGAAAACCCCTTTGGGGTTTCTTCAACAGAGCCTTGCTCTCAAAAAATTTACAGATTTACAGAGATCTGATCCATGGGTTCTAACCCATGAACAGAGCATTGCTCTTAGATCAAATGTAGATCTTTTTAGATCTGATAAACGGAATATTTTTTTTTTTTAAGTTTTCATGGATTTTTCAAGATTCCAATACTCTAAAGATAAAATTGATGGATCTTTCCACTATTACCATAGAGCTATGCTCTTTTAAGGAATCTTGTTCCCCCGAGACCAGAGTTTGACAAATGTCACTCTGTGACAGAGCTTTGCTCTAAAAGAGAATATTTCTCCTTGTCTCTAGGGATTTCCCATCAGTGAGGATATTCTTTTGGGGACCTTTTCATTAATTGACAGTCTCATCTAATGATGGGGTTGTCTTATTAAATGATGTACCGTCATCCAGATTTTGTGGGTCCTTCTTTTTGTCCCCTACCCATTACATCACAGTGTTGAGTAAGATGCCAAGTGTCAGAACACTGACGGTTATTTTTATCTTTCTACAGGAAACATGTCTGACGACTTATCTTTCCCCTTTGTTCGCTCGGAAGGAGGGTTCCCCCATTCGCCGGTGGACCGGGTGGTGTTCGCCTTGATTAAAGATCACGATCCAGAGTGCAAGAGACTTCACCTGTGGGGAAGGTGGTACAGCCAAATCATCCAAGGCCGTCGCAGCTTCAGCTCCGCTTCGCCTTCTGAGCCCATAGTTACGATCCCTTATGCGGACAAGCCCCCGGTGGAGTATGCCGTGGAGGTTAAAAATTGGAATGCCGACGACCTCCTTCAGCCTGCAATCGGTGCCATTCCGGTGCAGCCGCCACCGGCTATAGATATCTTGGGGAGGCGAATCTGTCAGGGTGAAGCACGCCCTTGGGGACAGGCTTATAACATTGGATTTATCCCGCGGCCGCTTGCCGGATATTTGCAATGGGCCCGTTACATTTTGGCGACGAAGAGGGCCCTCCTGACGACGATTGGTTTATACTCAGCTGTCTACGTCTCGCTTTTCGAGTATCCCTCTCCTCCGACATGGTGGATAAAGGCCTTCATCGAACAATGGAATATCCCCACCCATACCTTCCTGACAGCGGATAGGAAAGTCTCCATCTCTCTGGAGGAGTTTGCTGAGATTTCAGGTCTGCCAATGAGGGGAGAACACTACGAGGAGCTGCTTCCTCCTGACGAGTATGTATTCGCCACCAAGCAGCTTGTATTTGACTTGACTCCGGAAAATGCCATTCAGCATCAGCACTCGGGCTTGGTGAAGGTGTTGGAGATTTATGAAGAACTCCATTTGGAATCGGGCGACCGGGGCGTCAGTTTCGCGGATTTCATTGCTCGTTTTATCCGCCCGGAGTTCCTATCAGAGCAGGGCGAGAAGTTCGCTCAGCTTGCTGACCCCTTTGGTGTCGGCTTGGACCGCCGACCTTCATCGGAAAATGACCAGCGGGATTTTTATTTCCCCGGCACTGCCAGCGTCCCTTTCTCAGAGATCGCCGTTCCTGGCATGGACGAGGAGACATTTTTCATAGGGTTCTTGGGTCTATGGCTATGCAGCTTCGCGCTTCCCATGCACCCACGCCTCATGCGGTCCTCTGTCTTTTACCCGGCGCATCGAATGGCGGCTGGTTTACAGTTATCAGTGGGGATCGCCGGGCTGGCTTACCTCTACAATGGACTTAGCGTAGCGGCGGATGCTAATGAGCCTGGGGTACAGCCTGCTAACTTCCCGATGCACTACTTCACTTCCTGGATGGAGCTGCATGTGCGAGGGGTGTTTGCTGCCCATAAGACTCCTCCGTTTTTTGAGAAATACAGACTCCCAAGAATCATGCGGTTGGTCGGGGCTTCAATTGTGGTTGCACCTCCGCGGGAGTCTAGGGGACTGCTCCTGCGTTCACATCTAGTCGGAGCGAAGACCTCTTTTGTGGATAAGGTCATCACCATAGGCTCCGAGACCACTAAGTCAGTGGTGTCGCTGCGTGATGACTTTAAGGGCGGGGTTTCTGTACTGAAGGCTCGGGAAATCCTTCACCTTTACTCCATTCGGCCGGGCTACCTAGTATTTAAGCAGAATGAGACGGCTCTCTTTAGGAGGTATAACCCATATCGATTTGCCCGACAATCGAGTTACAATCAAGGGATCCCGATGGAAGCCTTTCTGGAAACGCCCGCGGCCAACCAAGGGGGAATAAGGAATGCTATGCATCATTTCACCCGGCTCAATACAGGCTCTTATTTTTTTATCAGTGAGCCTAGCTGTGCCCCTAAAATAATTCATCCGTATGTAGCCTGGTATGCGCATGCTATGGGCCCAATCATTTTAATGGAGAAACGCCTGCTGGTTGACCGTAGGGGTGCGCCTCCTGGTGGTGATCGCAAGGCTCCCTTGCAGCCAAGGATCCAGGTCATCCCCCAGATAAAAGATGCCAGGGCTGACCAACCGCGCGTGTTGAGCCCCCCGCGTGGATTGCCATTGCCCACTACGGTGGATGCACCGCCGGCGCCCCGTGCTCCCACGAAGACGGTTAATGTGGTATCACCAGGGTCTGGCGGGGGGGGGGGCAGAGATCGGGACTCGCCGCCCTAAAGTGGCTGCCAAGCGCAAATCCGCTCCGGGTGGATCTAAAGCTGGTGGACAGCAGAAAAAGAAGAAGTCCGCCCTTTCCCTCGATGCGATCCTCAGCTTAAAGCCTGCGGCTCCTCCCGCCGAGGCCATATGTGAATACGGCAGCAATGAGGGTTTCGTGGTAGATCCTGCGGACACCAATCTGGCTGCCGCCATTGCAGCTTCAGAGCGATCGGCTAGGCTCGAAGTGATGCTAAGCAAACTCGCTGAGTCCGGTAATCATCAGACGCTTCATTTGTCATTTTATTGCATATTGTATTATTATCTTTAGCTAACATTTGCTCCATTTTCAACAGGTGTCTCCACTGAAGAGGCTATTGCTGCCTCCCTGAAAACCTTCCAGGAGGAGGAGGAGAAGCGTGCCCTAGCAGGCGCTGGTATGTTTCACCCCTTTCTCTTTTATAAGGAAAGTTCGTTGTCTTTTTATGATGGTCAACCTAACCTTCTTTCGTTTCTTAGCAGGGGTTATATCAGTTGATGCGGGGATCCTTCCTGAGCCTGTTACTGAAGTCCCGGCTTCGTCAAAGTTGCCGCAATAGCCTCGGCTTGACAAAACGACAAGGGATGCCCTGAAAACCTTAGAGGCTTCCCTATTCACGGACGAGGACACCTCAATTAGGGAAGCTCTAGTGGCATCCGTCTCAACGGCTCGGGAGGAGCGGAAGCGGTTGAGACGCGAAGCAAAGGCGCGTAGAGCTGCTTTGGCCGCAGGAGCAGGTCCCAGTACCATTCCTCGCGCTGACACTCCTTTTGAAGAGGCCCCTGTCGCCCTGTCTACTGCTTATAGGCAAGTGGCGCGCACGGCCCGAAGTGCAAACAATAAATCCCCTTCAGGTAGCATCTCTTTCAGAACCTTGTTGTAAGAATTATTATAAAGCCATTGGCTCATATGCATTCCATCTTGTAGGACCAAGTCCGACTGAGGGAGAGGCGGAGACCGTTGAACCCCAGGAAACGGCGGAAGCGGCGCCTGCCGAACCTGAGCCGACGGTGGGCACCGTCGTCGGGGCCACGGTGCCTGAAACAGAAGTTGAAGGATCCGCCGCCGAGAAGGTCATTGATGCCGCGTCTGAAGTGGCGGCAGATGAGATGATTGTCGAGCCGAAGGCAGTAGAAGTCGAGGCGCTTGAGGCTGGAGACGTCACGGTGCCGATGGACGAGACAACCGTGACCGCAGAAACCGAGGGAGTATCGGGTGAGGCGGCCACGATTCCTGAGGAGGAGCGAACCGCTCTTTCTCAGGAATCTGGTAATACTCCGATCATAGCCCTCCCCGCGTATGGTTCCTTGCCGTCTCCCGGGCTCGCGAGCACAACAACGGTTCCCATCGAGTCGGGTGATGAGGCTACGGGCGGTGGTCTCATGTCGATGGATGAGGGGATTGCTTCAGTTTCTGCTGGTAGCTCGTCAGGCAAAAAATTTTTTTTTGTCACCAGCGTTCCCCCCTTTTTTTTATATATCTTGCGATCTCTTCTAACAAGCTTGTCTTTGCAGGTGCGGCCAGTGCCGATGCTCCTTTGCTCGAGGGGGCACCGTCGACTACTGCTTTGGCGGTGGTCACCTCCCCGCCTTCCCTTGTACCATCACGGATGTTGGAAGGTATGGATTCACGACTCATGCATTAATCTTTCAAAAATGTAGCTTTGTACTAACGTTATACCATTGTGCCTTTGCAGGAGTGCTCTTCGATCATTTATATCAAGTGTTGCTTCCACACTTTTCTTTCCCATCCGAGCTCGCTTCTCCTTCTGGTGGCGCCGGTGAGTATACCTTTACTATAATATCTTTACTTACCCCTTTTTTCTAGCAATGGGATAATTTCTGACTTTTTCTTTTCTCTATTGTAGTGCCACAAATCGAAGGAGGGGATGCAAGACCTGCCGTGCTACCTGCCCTTCCGGCTTTGCCGTCCGTTGCAGCTTGTATAGTAAATTTCCTTCTTTTTTTTAACCCTTCAACATCTTCTGAACCATCGTTTAACCATGTTTTGTTTTGCAGCTATTGTTCCGGCTCCGGTCCCCTTTGAGGCTCGCGTCCTTTCACCGGCAGGCCCTTTCTCGAGACGTCCATCTTCAAAGGGTGCTGTGATGAGTTTGGCATGCTGAGCGGGTACATTGAAGAGCTCAATGTGGACGCTCTCCCTTCTGCCGTAGATTTTGCCACGGAGGTTAACCCGATGTTGGCGGCGCTCGTAAATTTTCCTAACGAAGGCGTCGTCGAATCTTGGGTTAACCACTGCAGGGGGATCGAGGCTTGTCTATATCGGCTGGAGTCGACGCGCCCTTCTCCCGAAGTTTTAGCCCTGAGCACCCAACGCACAACTTGGCTCGAGGAAAGCACTTCGCACTTCCGCCACTTGGAACAAGAAGCAGCTTCAAGACTAAGGGAATGCCAAAAGATCTCGAACGAAATGGCCCATCTGCGCGCTGAGGTTGAGGCAAATGCTGCCCAAGTGAAGACTATCTTCGAGGGTCTCTTGGAGCATATCTTGTAGGGTTCCTAGGCACTCTAATGGAGTCTCACAAGTGATCAAACATGCACAAATCAAATTTTACAAGTGCCTATAAACCCAAATACGGATCGTTAACTAGATAAATAGGCGATGTAAGCAAGTAAACGGAAATATAGCTAAAGGAAAGGGGCTACAACCTTTGTAGATCCGGTCCACCACCTCCTAGGCTCCGTGATGAAGTCCCCTCGCTGTCCAAATCGTATCTTGGGCTCTAGCGTCGGCTTCATCGGAGGAAAAACGGGCTAGGTCATCGACGACGATGCCGAAGATGATCTACGTCGAGGCATCGCTAGATCAAGCTCCAACTTCACCAAGTCAAGAAAACTTGTGAAGGAAACACCCTATACTACTTGGCAAGAGGTAGAGGATAAAGAAATAGGAGGTGGGTTCACTTTAGAATTGGATTTCTCACTTGTTTTGGCTAGTTGCCATTAAAGGTTGCAAGCTTTTTCTTTTGTTGAAGAAGAAGAAGATGAAGAAAAAAAATATATGATAAGTATATTTAAATTATCAAATAAAATTATACTTATCATGATAGTAACCATAGTTAGGTGTAGAGAATAAACCATGGTTAGGGTTAATGGTTAGGTTTAGGAAAAGAACAAGAATGGTCAAGATTTCAACATTTCATGAAGTTTCCACAAAACTACAAAAAAGCCACCATTCTCTTTATCTTTTCCAAAAAGAAAGAAATAAATAAATCAATAGATAAATGAATAAGATAAAAGTAAACCCTAACCACTAACTTAACCATTGTTTAATTCTTTACACGAACCTAAGCTTGCATGTATCATCAAACATGATACAATCTTGTGCACAAAAATATATCACATAAACAATGTGCATTTCAAGTGAGAAAATCCATTAAAGTGAACAAATACTAGTTAATGCAAAGTAATATATCAAATATATAATTATGCATTAAATCATTAAATCAACACTTGATTCAACGATCCGGTCATGTCGCATATAACCGGCTAGTATCCAATGTATCGGCTTATCGAATCAATCCTCGATTCGATAACTAGGTCAAATCGCATACAACCATTCGACACATACATCGCGAGAATGAAATACGGTATCACATACACGCATTATTCTCGGTCCCGCACATATCTCATATGCGCTCCTATTTCGTTTCGCTCGAGCTAGGAAACCTCTGTGTAGGACTCTAAAGACTCGTCAATACGCCGGCAGCAGATGATGATCATATCAAACACCCACAAGCCGCAAGCGGTCTGCTAAACGTAACGGCCACCCGGGTATTGAGCGATCAGAAGATCGACGAGCAAGCCCGCTCACACTCCTGTGAATCCAACCAGTAACACTTACCGTACAGTCCGGTCTGTTCGTCTGATATGCCGCATATCTCGCCTAGGGGTGGTAAACGTCAGACCCCAATAGTTTGATAAGTCATGCCGACGTAGGGTCCATAACATTCATGAAACTACTGATAACTCTTACCAGTATATCACTTCAACCCTGGCCAGGGATTTCCTGTTATGGCCAGTCGTGCATAGCGCAACATCAACCCCCAATACCGGGAGAGACGAATCCCCTCCTCTCGCTCATTGCCTCCATGTGAATCGGGACTGTACCCAAAAACCACCTGTTTGCACGACTCAGTAGAGCCGTGGTAGGGTGGAAATCAAAGCACAGTGGGAGACACACAAGACTCTATGACGATCTCGGGTCAACAGACTAAGCTGTACCAGTGTCACCAGAGAACTGCCATCTGACGTGAGGTATAATTCCATCTGGGAGTTCTCGGCGAGTCCGTTCAGTGTACCCAGTCTCCACTGAGCACCCGCATACCATCTCTGATGTCAAACACCAATGGATATGGGATCATCCATCGCCCATCGCATGAGTCGAGAAAATATGCGCTAGTCTACTCTGGAATATCGATGCCCCGTCTCGATATTCCCTCGACTAGGAACATTTCAAGGATGTACTCATGGACTACCCAGGCCCTACTAGTATGATCTACATCATAGTCCTGGAAGTCGAGTACACATCCTATGGGCTTTATCAACATGTAATCAGAGAGACAGAAAGTATACATGTTAAGATAAAGTGCAACCAGATAGCGTACTATCATGTCGAGCAAGAAAGTCCTACCTATATATGTCCCAGCATCCACTACAATATACATCCTATGTACAGTAATGGCCTCTAGGGCATACATATAACTAACAATCTCCCACTTGCACTCGGGACATCTGTAGCAGTGGTTGCAGTATCACATACTCAACCATCCCCTAAAGGTCTCTCTTTGGGAAAAGGCCTTCGTGTGTGGATCCGCCGTGTTGTCCTCTGAGTCTACTCTCCTAACCTCGATCACCCTGGAGATCAACTATCTCCATGATCAGGTGATTCTTCCTCAGAATTTGTCTGGGTCACTGATGGGACCAGGGTTCCAGGGCCAAAGCCACACTTCCATTGTCATACAATGGCAGGAACCTAGTTCATCTTATGAACCAATATACACCCAAACTGCCTCTTTGGTAGTATCATTAATAGCGATGTTATCAGCCTTTATCGTCTAGTTTTCCACGGTATCTAGCTTGGAACTCTTCCAACATACCGTCCCTTTACTAAGGGTGAAGACAGTGCCTTAGACTGACATTCAGTCGTCTTTATCACCCTGGAACACTTCCAGTGATTCTCCCCAGGATCGATTGATACAATCTCACTATACCTAGTGAGAACCCTAATATCCCTTTAGATCTATCTCATAGGTCCAAATCTCAGGATTTAGGAGGTATCATCTTTATCCTATTTGGAAAATCCTTGTGATAATAGGAGATTGACCGATCGTATTATAGGAAACTCCTTCCCTAACAAGAGTATGGCATCCACGTACTCTACGAGGATCGTCACCATACTCCCTACTATCCTTTTGTTTATACAAGGTTCATCTACCATTTTGATGATGTCAACTTATTTGACTAATCCATCAAAACAGATGTTCCAACTCCGCGATGCCTGCTTCATTATGTAAAGCAACTTGCACACGTTTCCGCTGCTCCCACTGTTTACGAAGACCTCTGGCTGTGTTCTTATAGACGTTCTCTTCTAAATCAGTATTTAGAAAAGCAGTCATGGCACCCAACCGCCAGATATCGTAGTCATGGTATGTAGCCGTGGTAAGTAGGATCTGGATAGACTTAAGCATAGCTACTAGAAAAAGGTTTCATCATTATCCACGCTTGGTCGATGACGAAAACCTTTAACAAGTCTAGCTTTGAAAGTCTCAACTTTTCCATCTACACCAAGTAATCTTCTCAAGATATACTTGCTCCTGATGGGGATTTAACCCTTCAGATATCGCAACCAAAGTCCATACTTTGTTGGTGTATATGGATTCCATCTCAGATCACTAAGCATCCAGCCATTCTTACAGAGTCCCTACTCTCGATGGCCTGCTCGAAACTGGTTGGGTCATCATCTCATGATGCAATCCTCGCTCCCACTGTCATAGAGAAACCGAGGTATCTCTCAGGTGGGTGAGGAACCTTACTAGATCGGCGGAGAGGCTGAGGTTCGTCGGAAACTATTGAATCCTTTGGTTTTGTCAAATCATTAGCAGTTTTGTACAGCTGGAACCTTTCCAGTTCTACAGAACTGATCTTGTCTCGATCTTGTCCGGATTTTGCTTTTGACATAGGCCGGACAATCCCAAATCTTAACTTACTTAAGAGATAGGATCTTCCCATACCATATCTCATATGGAGTGGTAGGCATTGATTTGATTCAAACCTAATTCAATAGGTATGCAGCTTCTCAAGTGCATAACTCCCAAAAAGGAAATAGGTAACTCAGTAGTACTCATCATAGAGCACACCTTATCATATAGGGTGTGATTGCTCCGCCCCGATATACCATCGTGCTATGGTTTATACGGAGGAGTAATGCTGAGAGAGAATCTCATTTTCTTTTAGAATAGTCCAGGAATGCTATGCACAAGTATTCTCCTCCCTGATCTCATCATAGGACATAATACTTATACCTGTATTTTGGTTCTCTACTTCCTACTTATATTCTGTGAATACCTCAAAAGGTTCGGACTTATATTTCAACATGAATATATGACTGAATCTTGAGAGATTATCAGAGAATATAATGAAGTATAAAGAACCAGTCCTGGCATGTGTAGACAGGAGACCTTACATACATCATCATGTAACAGTCTCAAGAGTTTATTAACTCTTTCTCGGCTTCCAGTAAGCAGAGCTGGTGTCATTATATCTTTGTGACATGACTGGCAAGTTTCACAAGATGTAAATTTAAACTGATTTAAATATGCATCTAAAATGTAACTTCAGCCAGTCGGGTCGCATTGATATGACCTAGTCTACAATGCCTCAAGAATGATTCGTTCATTTCTGAACTCTTCCTCTTGTGTGTGTTCAGTATACAAGGAACTGTAGTTTGATTTAGAACGTCAATGATTTTAGATGACGTGCCTGAACCGATCAACTTTTGATATAGGAAATGTTCAAAACATTATCCTACAATACAAAATTATATCATTTCTTTACTTATAAAGAGACTGATATGATTTTGTATATCAGGTTCGGTATCTAATAGTATTTGTTCAGAATCAATGTATTGGTAATACAGGGTGACAGTGACCAACAGACTTGGCTGCAACACTTGCCCCGTTTTCTGCCTCATGAAACTTATCACCCGTTCTCAGTTTTTCTACCTTTTTGTAGCCCTATGCAACAGATTACATATCTGGGATCCTGATCCGGTATCATATACCCAGGATGCAGAGGATACTGAGAAACAGTTCTTTGTAATGAACACACCCGAAGGAGATGCATCATATGCACTGTCTTCGTTTGGGCGGCATAGGAATTCTGGTATTCCCCTATTTCCTGCTCTGTCTTATAACAATTATAAGTTGGAGCGGGACCAACGTTCCCCGGCTCAGTATAACAAGCGGGTTCGGTCAATATTCCGTATTATTATCTTGATTAAGGCGTGATATGGTCTCTACCTGGAGAGAGAGAGAAGAAAACACTCTGCGTGCGCTCTTGCAAGATCAGATTGGTTATATAATTTATCTAATCAGGATGGATCCCACTATTTTTATCAAATCTTCCTTCAACCCCTAAAAGGAAAGACTAGCCGGGATTAATTACACTCTACAAGTTCGCCAATCTTTCAGCCAGGCCAGTGTCGGTACTTTGAGGGAGGTTCCCCGTGCTTTCGCACGGACCTAATTACTGTAAACCTCGTTTTCCCAGAGGCGTAACCCCGTTGACACCTTTCTAGACACCTACTTGATCGGCTAATTGCAAAGTGCAAAACTCTCCCAGGAGTAACAATTACTCGCAGTAGGTATCGGGATCCAACTATCACATAGAAGGTATGCAATCTCATTGCAAATTTCAACACTTGAAACTCCCGATAAAGGTTTTTACCCCTAGCACCTATGACCTTAACTATGGTCAACAAATCACAAGTACTAGTCAAGTTCTACCCGTCATTTCATGATTAATTAGACCCACCCACATGACCCTTAACTAAGGTCAACAAAGTCACGCGACTGTCCTAACTAATCGCATCATATGCGGTGTAGGAAGACATCACTTAGCTACCGTACACTGTGCCTTGACTATGGTCAACAAACACAGCACGAATACTAAGTACTCTACTTCCTAAAATGACGGAGGGTTGCGAATGGCTTTCTGTGAAAACCTTTAACGCTTTGAACTTGATCTCGTTGCGGAATCAAATGGTTTTTTAAATGGAATGTTTTCGAGGCTTTTCTAGTTTTGCTAAAGGGGTCACTCCCGGTGAAAGGATCGTCGGCCCTTTCCTCGTCGAATGAGGTGCGGGATATATCATATATATCACCGTGCAAAGCGAAAACTATAGAAGCGATCAAAGACAAACCAAGTGTGTAGCATCTGCCAGTTATTGCTAAAGGAGTCACTCCCGGTGAAGGGATCTCGGTCCTTTCCTCATCGAATAAGGTGCAGGATGTTCTATAATGAACACCGCGATGCAAAGCAAGAACTGTAGCTACCTGTTTTTATTTTAAAATTCGATTCCACAACATCAATTAGGTTTATTTTCTTTCATTAATCTCATTAATGAATATCCCATCATTTAAGTCCACCTAACAATCACAGATAAATATAACGTACGCTTATGCCATCCGCATTCGCCTCGATGTCCCGTCTGCACCGTTAGGTTAGGTAACTAACGGCAGAGCGGGGCAGGGCTAGCGCGAGTGTAAAACATAAGCAACGTCTATATAATATATCATATATACTATATATAATACCTGTCACAGAACATCATATGATCACATCACAGATAAAACACAGCAGAAGAAACATATGAAATATTGGATATACTAGGACGTCCGTGTTTTCAATACGAGCCAGTATAAAACACGGATACCACGGTCGTGATGAATAGCCAAGCCCACACCCCTAGACCCCTACGAGAGCGGCAAGCAACCCTACCAATTCTAGGGTTAGGAGACCCGGACTCGACTCCTCGAGTTGGTCTCCCACTGGACCCCAGAACCCGGTTACTTGTGCTCCCCTCCTTGGGTCTATCCTAGTGCAGAAAAGTAAATAATATACAACAACGGTGACAACTTCCGCAACCTGGAAGTGCCCCAATAAAAGAATATTACATACAAGTTTTTACATGAATGAAAATGAAAAAACACTCATCTCACATAAAACCCCCCGGCTATTCAAACACGACGATCCAATATAACATATCCAGCAACACATAACATCACATGTCATCAACGTAAGTAAATATGCGCATCCCAATTGTCGTTGACATATAGCAACGAAACCGGCGATATCACATATTACACTTACGGTCACAGAAAAGAAAGTGTAAAACTACAACAGTTGGAATCCGCAACCTCCTCAGACATCGCATGCCTGACCAAATGAAATACTTAGACATCGCATGCCTAACAATTATAAACCCCGCATTTTAGTCTCATTATTGAAAACTCTTTTCAATATTAAGTCGGGCAATTCAACAGGATTCCCGACATTCTGATCGAATGCTCGTCGCAAACTTTAGTAGGCGGCCGCACCCCCGATACCGTCGACGAAGTGCACCAAGGTGGAACACCGCTGCCGCGAGCACCCGAACGGATGCTTTCGGCGACGGGGTTCTCCTACAGTCACTTGGTCGGGGCTATGGAGTGAGGCTGTCTATTAAGTTTACCCGGCGAGTATCCGCGTACGCTACGTGATTGCGACGGACTTTTGATCACATCAAAATTCCGTGGCAACCAATCAAGTGAGACTAAACTGCTATGTTTATAATATTCATTCCGTTATCTCATAACATTTTGCGAATTCCAATTATTGTATCACATTCCGGATAAATGGAAAATGTTAAACTTTCCGATCGAACAATCGAACACCCAAGTTTTCCCGATACTACTCAACACATGAAATAAGTCTAACAACATTCAGTTCGTGCCTCAGTAGCAACGGTCCAGCCGTAGAAGGGTCAAGCCAACGCCTCACATGTGGCACGCCGTACTGCCCCAAACCCGAAGGTTCAAAGGGCAGTTCAAGACGGTCACATAATCGAGTTAAGGTTTGTTGTCTTCTAGAGGGTCCATCACGTTACTTGCACTACTTAGAACGTCGTTAAACTACGGAAAAACCCAACACTTGGAAATTTCCCGATAGGGGAAAAGTTGGGTATTTATATCCGGTCGAACTTTTTAACATATTCTAAAATTTATCCGGAAAGCCACACTGACAAAATTAGACAATCCGATCGAAACACCGAGTTCCTGATACAACCCAGAAAATAAAACTCTGGAATAAATATTAAAATATTCCCAGGAAGACCAGCACTAAAAACTAGGAGTTACTGTGAAAATTAAAACAGATGATGGGACAACTTGGCCGCGGAACCGCCGCACAAGCCATGCTTGTGCCGCGGTTCCGCCGCAATGTAGATGAATCATGCTGCCGAATTTCACAGTGATTCTTAGGATTACCTGCTGATATTTCTGCATATTTTTAATTTCGAAAAAACCACATTTTACAGAAATGTCCAGAGAGCAATATTCGGGTCGGGGTTTTGGGTCGATCGGACTTCTAACTCCGTCGGGACTTCGCCTAAGGCTCTAGCTAGGCTCTGATACCACTGTAGGGTTCCTAGGCACTCTAATGGAGTCTCACAAGTGATCAAACATGCACAAATCAAATTTTACAAGTGCCTATAAACCCTAATACGGATCGTTAACTAGATAAATAGGCGATGTAAGCAAGTAAACGGAAATATAGCTAAAGGAAAAGGGCTACAACCTTTGTAGATCCGGTCCACCACCTCCTAGGCTCCATGATGAAGTCCCCTCGCTGTCCAAATCGTATCTTGGGCTCTAGCGTCGGCTTCATCGGAGGAAAAATGGGCTAGGTCATCGACGACGATGCCGAAGATGATCTACGTCGAGGCATCGCTAGATCAAGCTCCAACTTCACCAAGTCAAGAAAACTTGTGAAGGAAACACCCTATACTACTTGGCAAGAGGTAGAGGATGCAGAAATAGGAGGTGGGTTCACTTTAGAATTGGATTTCTCACTTGTTTTGGCTAGTTGCCATTAAAGGTTGCAAGCTTTTTCTTTTGTTGAAGAAGAAGAAGATGAAGAAAAAAAAAATATGATAAGTATATTTAAATTATCAAATAAAATGATACTTATCATGATAGTAACCATAGTTAGGTGTAGAGAATAAACCATGGTTAGGGTTAATGGTTAGGTTCAGGAAAAGAACAAGAATGGTCAAGATTTCAACATTTCATGAAGTTTCCACAAAACTACAAAAAAGCCACCATTCTCTTTATCTTTTCCAAAAAGAAAGAAATAAATAAATCAATAGATAAATGAATAAGATAAAAGTAAACCCTAACCACTAACTTAACCATTGTTTAATTCTTTACACAAACCTAAGCTTGCATGTATCATCAAACATGATACAATCTTGTGCACAAAAATATATCACATATACAATGTGCATTTCAAGTGAGAAAATCCATTAAAGTGAACAAATACTAGTTAATGCAAAGTAATATATCAAATATATAATTATGCATTAAATCATTAAATCAACACTTGATTCAACGATCCGGTCATGTCGCATATAACCGGCTAGTATCCAATGTATCGGCTTATCGAATCAATCCTCGATTCGATAACTAGGTCAAATCGCATACAACCATTCGACACATACATCGCGAGAATGAAATACGGTATCACATACACGCATTATTCTCGGTCCCGCACATATCTCATATGCGCTCCTATTTCGTTTCGCTCGAGCTAGGAAACCTCTGTGTAGGACTCTAAAGACTCGTCAATACGCCGGCAGCAGGTGATGATCATATCAAACACCCACAAGCCGCAAGCGGTCTGCTAAACGTAACGGCCACCCGGGTATTGAGCGATCAGAAGATCAACGAGCAAGCCCACTCACACTCCTGTGAATCCAACCAGTAACACTTACCGTACAGTCCGGTCTGTTCGTCTGATATGCCGCATATCTCGCCTAGGGGTGGTAAACGTCAGACCCCAATAGTTTGATAAGTCATGCCGACGTAGGGTCCATAACATTCGTGAAACTACTGATAACTCTTACCAGTATATCACTTCAACCCTGGCCAGGGATTTCCTGTTATGGCCAGTCGTGCATAGCGCAACATCAACCCCCAATACCGGGAGAGACGAATCCCCTCCTATCGCTCATTGCCTCCATGTGAATCGGGACTGTACCCAAAAACCACCTGTTTGCACGACTCAGTAGAGCCGTGGTAGGATGGAAATCAAAGCACAGTGGGAGACACACAAGACTCTTTGACGATCTCGGGTCAACAGACTAAGCTGTACCAGTGTCACCAGAGAACTGCCATCTGACGTGAGGTATAATTCTATCTGGGAGTTCTCGGCGAGTCCGTTCAGTGTACCCAGTCTCCACTGAGCACCCGCATACCATCTCTGATGTCAAACACCAATGGATATGGGATCATCCATCGCCCATCGCATGAGTCGAGAAGATATGCGCTAGTCTACTCTGGAATATCGATGCCCCGTCTCGATATTCCCTCGACTAGGAACATTTCAAGGATGTACTCATGGACTACCCAGGCCCCACTAGTATGATCTACATCACAGTCCTGGAAGTCGAGTACACATCCTATGGGATTTATCAACATGTAATCAGAGAGACAGAAAGTATACATGTTAAGATAAAGTGCAACCAGATAGCGTACTATCATGTCGAGCAAGAAAGTCCTACCTATATATGTCCCAGCATCCACTACAATATACATCCTATGTACAGTAATGGCCTCTAGGGCATACATATAACTAACATATCTCCCATGGGCTAAACTTGAAGCGGAGGCTTGACGTAGCTGAGCGCAATATCCCAAGTCGGGAAGCTGCCTATCAGGCCGTCAGGGAGCAGCTTGCGTCGGTCTTGCAGTAGCGAGCCCAAGTGGAGGCAGAGCTGGCGGTGGTAGCCGATCGAGAGAAGACGTGGAAGGAAGTATGCGAGCAATTGCTAAATCTATGCAAGACGCTTCCTTCCCAGTAATTCTCTTTGTATCTAGATACTTGTAAAATTTTTCTTTTTAAATAATATGTATCCATTCTTCATTATTTTGTACGCTTCATCTTGTATTTGATTATATTCAATAAAGATACACATTTTTCTTTGCAATGTCTTGTATACTCTTTTGCTTTCTGTCTTCTCTTATTATCAGCATGCTGTCACAATTAGCAGATAATAGAGTAAGCATCTTGATTTCTTCACGAGATAGTGATGGCTTAGACCACAAGTTCAGATCTGCCGCCTAAGACTTTTCAACTCTATGAGCCGTGAGGGTCTCATAGAGACTTTTCTCCCTACGGGTCGAGAGGATCCCATAGGTGGATTTTCTCTTTAGGAATCGTGAGGATTCCTAAGTGTGGTTTTCTCTTATAAGTCATAAGGATCGTATAAGAGAATTTTCCCTCTTACGAGTCGAGAGGATTCGTAAGTGGTTGTTTCCCTCCTCGTCGAAATTTGACTTTGGAGAGTGAGACCCGTGTATAGTATGCAAGAGACCATTTTGGATTGACTTGCAGGGTCCCATTGCTCAGGAAGCAAGCTTTTCAATCCTAGCAGCCTGAGACTTCATCTTGCAAGTTGAGACGAATCGAGGATTTCCCGCAGAGGCACTGGTGGCTCTGCAAGTCGACGCGAATCAGGAGGCTCTCGTCAAGAAGTGTTTCTATCCGTGAGTCGAGGAGTTTGCTAGGGATTATTTGTTTCCCAAGCGCCAAGGATTATTTGTTTCCTTGGGGTTTGAAACGAGTCGAGGATTCCCACGGGGGCACTGGTGGCTCTGCGGGTCGACGCGGATCAGGAGGCTCTCGTCAATGAGTGTTTGTATCCGTGAGTCGAGGAGTTTGCTAGGGATTATTTGTTTCCCGAGCGCCAAGGATTATTTGTTTCCTTGGGGTTTGAAACGAGTCGAGGATTCCCACGGGGGCACTGGTGGCTCTGCGGGTCGACGCGGATCAGGAGGCTCTCGTCAAGGAGTGTTTGTATCCGTGAGTCGAGGAGTTTGCTAGGGATTATTTGTTTCCCGAGCGCCAAGGATTATTTGTTTCCTTGGGGTTTGAAACGAGTCGAGGATTCCCACGGGGGCACTGGTGGCTCTGCGGGTCGACGCGGATCAGGAGGCTCTCATCAAGGAGTGTTTGTATCCGTGAGTCGAGGAATTTTGCTAGGGATTATTTGTTTCCCGAGCGCCAAGGATTATTTGTTTCCTTGGGGTTTGAAACGAGTCGAGGATTCCCACGGGGGCACTGGTGGCTGTGCGGGTCGACGCGGATCAGGAGGCTCTCGTCAAGGAGTGTTTGTATCCGTGAGTCGAGGAATTTTGCTAGGGATTATTTGTTTCCCGAGCGCCAAGGATTATTTGTTTCCTTGGGGTTTGAAACGAGTCGAGGATTCCCACGGGGGCACTGGTGGCTCTGCGGGTCGACGCGGATCAGGAGGCTCTCGTCAAGGAGTGTTTGTATCCATGAGTCGAAGAGTTTGATGAAGATACTGGTTTCTTCGGAGTTGGACTGAACCGTCGAGATTTAGCTTCGCCTTCTGGCGGAGCCTGCTGGGAAAGTATGGTTCCCTTTTTGTTTACGCCCTTGGATTTTATACAGGGATCGATATGATCTTAACTGTAGGGCCAAAGTTTTATCATCATTTTTTTGTTTTATCTCCGCGATGCTCTATCATTTCAGCTTTTATATCGCGAAGGTCGCGATTGCCCAATCATTTCGGCTATTTTTCGCGGTGCCCAATCATTTTGGCTATTTAATTTATTTTTACTCGCTGTTTTTTTTTACGAGTTGCCCAATCATTTCGGCTATTTTGCATGCATACATTTTTACTTGCTGCTTTTTCTTGCAAGTTGCCCAATCATTTCGGCTATTCCGTATGCATGTGCGGCCTACTGGCTTTCCGCCGTAAACCTGGAATTAGACACCGATTTCGGCATCAGCACCGCTACAACTGGGATATTGCCAGGAGCGAATCATCATTTGCCTCCGTCGATATTGAACAAAGGTGGCTTAGCGAACAGGGTTAAGGCGCTGTCGACTAAGGCTTTTAACTTCATGAGCCGTAAGGGTCTCACAAAGGTATTTCTCCCTACAAGTCGTGAGGATCTTATAGGTGTATTTTCTCCTTAGGAATCGTGAGGATTCCTAAGTGTATGTTCCTCTGTAAGTCGTAAGGATCCTACAAGAGGGTTTTCTCCTTGTAAGTCGAGAGGACTTATAAGGGTTGTTCATCATGCGAACATATCCCCAGTCTCGGATGAGACTCGATTAGGGAAATGTTTATTCGCGCCCGTGGATTGTATACAAGGGTCAGTATTGAACCACTTGTAGGGCAATATTGGAAGTTTGTGGGGGTTTGCTTAAGCACAGGTTTAGGTCTCTGTAACTTAAGACTTTCAAATCTTATGGACCGTGAGGGTCCCATAAGAGAGTTCTCCTTACGAGTCGTGAGGATCTCGCAAGTGTATTTTCTCCTTAGGAATCGTGGGGATCCCTAAGTGTGTTGTTCCCTTGTGAGTTGTAAGGATCTCACGCAGGTGGTTTCTCCTTACAAGGTCGAGAGGATCTTGTAAGTGTTCTTTAACGAGGTTGCGCCCTTTCAGGTTTTCACAAACACTCGCCAGTAGTCCTGGTGTTTTTACTCACGGAGCCCTTTCGGGTTTTCATCCGTGCCCATTTTGCTTATGGACATACCATTTTTTTTATTCTTTTTATTTCCTTTTTCTCTTTTTTTTTTTACGAGGTCGCGCCCTTTCGGGTTTTCACGAACACTCGCCGGTAGCCCTGCTGTTTTTACTCAGGAGCCCTTTCGGGTTTTCATCCGTGCCCCTTTTTGCTTATGGACATACCGTTTTTATTTTATTTTATTTTTATATATTTTTTTATATCTCGTCAGTCTAAAGATGCTGCGGTAGTAGTTTAAAGACGTTTCGGTCTGCTATTAGTTTAAGGACATTTCGGTCCGCTGTTAGTTTAAGGACATTTCGGTCCGCTGTTGAGAAGCTGGCTACTGCTTATACAGTTTGAGCTTAGGAAGATAGCGAGTGGACATAGTCGTCGTCATCTATCATTGACCTAGGCTGTGGCTCATTAAGCGTAGTATTTCTTTAGGAAGCGACCGTTTATTGGTCTGAAAGGCCTTTCACCGTGCATGTCCATGAGTAGATAGGCCCCACCCTGATAAACTTTATCTATGATGTACGGGCCTTCATAGTTCGGTTCGAATTTTCCCCGCTTGGCGCGATTGGGGATCATAGGCCTTTTGACCACTAGCACGAGTTCGCCTTGGTGGAATGTCCTTGGTCGGGTCAATCTTTCGTATGAGCGCATCATCTTTGCTTTATAGGCCTCCAGATTTTGTCGCGCTATGAGCCGTGTTTCTTCAAGGGCGTCAAGTTCCTCAAGCCGAAGATGAGCATTTTCTTCGTCCGTCAGCTCGTAATGGACTGCCACTCGTAGAGAGGGTAACTCTACCTCGAGAGGGAGTACTGCTTCCGTACCGAACAGCAACGCGTATGGCGTTGTGTTTGTGGCTGTCTTGAACGTGGTTCGATACGCCCAAAGAGCTTCTTGCAGTCTCTCATGCCAGTCTTTCTTATTTCGGGACACTGTTTTCTTTATAATTTTCGTCAAGGTCTTGTTGAAGGCCTCGGCGAGACCGTTAGCTCGTGGATTATAGACTGAGGAATATCTCCAGTCTATGTTATGCTGCTGTGCGAAGCGGCTGATTTTATGACTTCGGTAGGCCGGCCCGTTATCGGAGATGATCCGCCTCGGAGTTCCAAACCGATATATGACGTGCGTTTTGAAGAAATGGAGGATATTCTCCGTCTTCACTTCTCTCAATGGTACTGCTTCTGCCCACTTAGAGAAGTAGTCAGTCGTCGCTAGGATGAAACGATGTCCTTTAGACGATGCTGGCTCGATGGGGCCGACTATATGAGTCCCCCACATTTCGAATGGCCAGCTAGCTACCGTCGGATGCAACAGATTCGGGTGCTGGTGGATGAAGTCCCCATGAATCTGGCATGAGTGACATTGCTTCGCATATTCGATGCAGTCTTGAATCATCGTGGGCCAGTAATAGCCCATCCGTTTGATCTTCAACTTCATCTTTGGACCTGCTTGGTGAGAACCGCAGATTCCGTCATGAACTTCCTGAACGACTCTTTCCGATTCGTCTGGTCCTAAGCATCTCAGCCACAGAGAATCGAATGACCTCTTCTATAGAGTATCATTGACGAAGGCGAAAGACAGGGCTCGCTTTATGAGTTGATGTCTTGCGGACGCATCTTCGGGCATTTGGTGGGATTTGAAGTAGTCTATAAAGACTTCCCTCCAATCCTCAACCTTTTCATGTTCTTTTATTTGCAAGGTCTCTTGTCTAGCCACTCCCTTCTCTTCGGGTGATTCCGAAGGTATTTCTGCGGGGGCGAGCACCTGACGACTTTGTACCATGATTCTAACGTCATCGAGGTTCTCGTCAGCCATTTCTTTAGCGAGTTTGGCCAACGCGTCCACTTTGCTGTTATCTGCGCGTGGTATGCTCTCCAAAGTATAGAAGGGAATTTGGGTTAGCAGTTGTTGCACCTTTTCACCGTATTTTACTAACTCCGGTTTGCATGTTTGGTAATCGCCGTTTACATGACTAACGACCAGTTGCGAATCTCCGTATATGAGGAGGTTTTCAATTCCCATGTCAATGGCGATCTCGAGGCCTGCTATCAGAGCTTCGTATTCAGCTTCGTTGTTTGTCCTCGGTTCCGTCAGGGAGAACGCGTAGCGCATTATCCCTCCTTGTGGAGTTATAAAGATGAGTCCTACCCCCGATTTGATTATAGGGGTACTTTGTTTGCGCTTCTTCACGGAAGATGCTCCGTTAAAATAAAGCTCCCATCGAGTATTATCACCATCGATCGCATCAAACGCATGTTCGTCTGGAAGATCGCAGTTTAAAGGAGAGTCGGCTGGTATCGGGTGCTCAGCAAGGAAGTCGGCGATGGCCTGGCCTTTTACTGCTTTGAGTGGTCGATATGCTATCGAAAACTCCATTAAAAGCAGGGCCTATTTAGCGAGTCGTCCTGTCAATATGGCCTTTGACATTAGATATTTGAGAGGGTCCACCTTTGAAATGAGATAGACTTCATGCGCTAATGCGTAATGTCTAAGCTTTGTTATTGCGAAGATCAACGCCAGGCAGTGTTTTTCAATGGGGGAATAATTGCTTTCTGCCCCCAGCAGCACTCGACTTAAATAGTAAAGTGCTCTTTCTTTCCCCTGGTCATTCTCTTATGCCCATAATGCGCCCAAAGAACCTTCCACGGCGGCCGTGTAAAGAATGAGAGGCTTTCCCTTCACTGGAGCAGCCAACACTGGAGGTTTTGCTGGTACTGTTTGACCTCGTCTAGTGCGCTTTGGCACTTTTGATCCCAGACGAACGGGGTTCCCTTCTTCATCAGGTGGCTGTAAGGACGGCACTTTCCTGAGAGGTTGGCTATAAATCGCCGTATGTACGCGAGCTTTCCTTGGAGAGACCGCAGCTGTTTGAGAGTTCTCGGCGGAGACATTCCCATGATTGCCTTGATCTTGGACGGATCTATCTCGATACCTCGGTGTCGAACGACGAATCCCAGGAATTTGCCCGAGGAAACCCCGAATGCACACTTCAGAGGGTTCATCTTCAAGTTGTATTGTCGAAGACGTTGAAATACGGTCTTCAGATGCTCGAGATGTTCCTCATATGATTTTCTTTTAACAACGAGGTCGTCGATATAGCATTCAACAATTTTTTGTATAAGGTTATCGAAAATCTTCGTCATGGCCCTTTGGTAGGTTGCACCGGCGTTCTTTAAACCGAAGGGCATCACCTTGTAACAGAATATTCCTAAAGGAGTCCGGAAAGCCGTATGTTTCTGGTCTTCAGGGTGCATTTTTATTTGATTATATCCTGATGAGTCGTCCATGAATGAGAAAATCTCATGCGTGGACGTATTGTCTATCATTAGTTCGGTGACTGGTACTGGGAAATCATCCTTCGGGCAGGCTTTGTTGAGATCCCGAAAGTCCACGCATATGCGCACCGTACCATTTTTCTTCATCACTGGGACGATATTAGCAATCCATTCAGGGTATTGAACCTCTTGGATAAAGCCGGAGTCTATCAGCTTTTTGACTTCCGCGTTGATGCTCATTTCGAGCTCAAGCCGCATTCTTCTCGGCGCTTGTTTGACCGGTTTGACACTCGGGGATATTGCCAGTCTATGTACAGCAACTTCTGGATCAAGTCCCGGCATCTCGGAATAGTACCATGCGAAGCAATCTTTAAGCTGTACAAGGACGTCCTTTAACGCAGCCACCTTTTCCTCGGACAGCAGTTCGCTGACGAATGTCGGTCGTGGATCGTTTATCGTCCCCAACTCAATTTTCTTGTGGTTATACGCAATGGTATGTATGCCGTCCTCCAGTTCTTTCGGAGCTGGGGGAAATTCTGATATTACCTCATCATTGTTGTTTTCGAGGCACCAGGGACGGCTGTCTATGTTCTCGGACTCTTCTTTTAGTATCGTTATCATATGGCAGGTGCGAATTTTCATCCAATCCCAATGCGGAGTTGGTTCTGTTCTTGTGTTTTCGGGTTCGTGCTTTTGTGGTGGCGCTACCCTCTAGTTGTCAGACAATGCGAATCTGCCAAGCTGATACTGGTCCTCAACCCAATTCTTAAAGGTGAAGCAATCTTCAAGCGGATGTCCTGCTACTCGATGGTAAAAGCAATAATTTGGGTTTGTTGCGCCACGGCAGCGCCCCGGCCGTCTTACCGAGGCCAAAATGCGGAATCAAAAATTTTCCTTACTTGGAAACTGGCGCTACCGCGGACAATAAAACCCGGATCGTTAACCATTAACCTATACTAGCAAACAAGAGGTGGGAAGAGAAGTGTACCAAGTGATCCGAGTCCTCCGGTCTTCTCCTCGTCGTCCCGATCTCCTGCGGAAACTCCGGTCGTCGCCTCCTCGCCGGAAGGGCACCACATCGCCTGTATCTTTTACGGGCTCCCACCTCAATACCGAGGCAACTCGGGCGCGAAGTAGGCTAGCCGATGCGTCCAAGATTTGCTGTAGAATGTGTAGGGTTGAAGCTATGTCTCATTTGGGGTTTTGTTGCCATTTGAAGATGATGGAGGAAACTAGATAAGGAAAAATGGTGCTTGCATTTTTCCTAGCATGAAAATGAGATCAAGAAAAATCACACAAGCTCAAAATGAAAACTCTCTCTTCTTCTTCTCTCAAATGTGGCTTCTTTCTTCAAGTGAGAATAATGGTGGAGGAAATCAAACATAAGCAAGAGGGAGGTGAGTGTAGGAGAAAGAGAAAGGTGACCACATCCAAAGCACCATGATAACAATCTCACATCAAACATTCTCATCACTTCTAATCACATAAAGCAAATGAGGTGATGGAAAAAGAATATAATCATGAAGGAAGTATCATGAAGCCATCATATGCAAGAAAACCCCTCCACAATATGTAATTTGCAAAACTGCAAATTACCCCCTCCATCGGAAAAGTCCGGCCGGGAAAGGACAAAGGAAAACCGGCCGGAACGGAATGCAAACTGGCAACTCCAGAAAACTGGTCCCGTAATAAATTACAGGAAAACCCCAATACTGTGCATACACACCCGCATCTGTATTCCGACCGGATACAAATGCAATGAGACAAAATCTACACTGTACTAAACTAGGATCCGGCTTAAACCAAAGCCGGCTAGTAATGTTCGTCCGATCCTGATCCGTGCAATACCGCACGTATCAGATCGAACCCTGCCATATATCCATACGGCCACTAGTACAAACCGTCCGATCCTGATCCGTGCAATACCGCACGTATCTGATCGGACCCTGCCATATCTCCATACGGCCTCTACAGCGTTTCGCCCGAAAGCTGAGTAACTGAAAGTGTGGTGGACTCTAAAGACTCGTCAATACTATGGCTGTGGATTTAACCACTAGCACGTCAGAGGTATCAGCCAATACATGACGGGCCACCAGCTATTGACCAAAAGGGACGTCGATGAGCGAACTCATCCTGACACCCTACTGAGCCTGTCAGTGACAATATCCGTACAGTCCGATCCGTTCGTCTATGAGTATCGCATGGCGGGCCTAGGGGGTTTGTAAAAGTCAGACCCCCAAAAGCGGTACAAGTCGTGTCGGAGTGTAGCCCAGAACGCCCTGAGATACTACTGGAATACCTACCAGTAAATCTCCTGCCTCGGTCGAGGGCTTTGCGTAATGGCTCTCCTAGACACAGCGCGACCTCACCCCCAATACCGGGAGAGACGAACCCCTGCAGATCCGCTCACTGCCTCCATGTGGCTCGGGACTGTACCCAACTAAAACCTGTTTGCACGACTCCTTTGAGCCGTGGTAGGGTAGTAATCAAAGCACAGTGGGAACTCACACGAGACAAATGACGATCTTAGGTCGATGAACTAACCTGTACACATGTCACCTGGGAACTGCTATCTGACATCTGGTATAAGACCAACTAGCAGGTTCCCGGCGAGTCCTGTTCGGTGTACTCATAACCCAATGAGCACCTGTATACATCTTAGGTGAACCAACTGACACCAGTGGCTTGTGAGACCGGCCACCGCCCCTCGTCGGGGTCTCGACTGTATACACTAGTCTACTAATGGAGTATCGATGCCCTGTCTCGAAACTCCTACGACTAGGGACCTTTTAAGGATGTGCTTATAGACCCCAGCTCCCACGTATATGATCGCCATCATACTGCTGGTCGTCAAGCAAGAATCCTAGGGGCTCTATCAACGTGTAATAGCGACCTGTAAGGTCACCTGAAACAGTACACGATGATAAAGGTAAACCAGATAGCATACTATCATCTCGAGTAAGACTGTCGTCCCGGGATAGGTCCTCCCTCAATCATTGCAATCACGTGCCTGTGATCCAATAATTGACTCTGAGGGCACTATCTCCAACAATCTCCCACTTGCACTCAAGGCTAATTATTGCGATGTCGCATACTCACAGCCCGTGTGATACCGAACACCCAACTCCTCTACTAGTCAGTCTCACAAAGCTCGTTTGCGAGACTATTGCGTTCGAGGAATAGCCTCAGCGAGTGGATCCGCTCTGATGTTTCTTTCTATGTCTCTCTATATCTCAAGTTCGCGGAGAAAACCATCTCCCGAAATGAGCAATACCTGTCTTAGAGTATGTCTGGATATCTGACGGGACCTAGCTCATAAATGAACTCCAAATCCAAACTTCTTAGACTGTATCGATAACTGAACTTAATCAGTACCCAGCGCCATGCCTCCCTCAGTATTGCCTTGGACCACCTGTCCAAAATACTGCCCCTCGTCAGAAGGAGAAACTATAACTCTGACAGCCACTCTGCCATCCATGTCACCTTGGAAGCCTGGAATGATAACCGTCTCGTAAAAGAGGCTGTCGTTATCACATCCCTAGAACATCAACTTATGTTCTAAAACTGCTTCCGACTGTTTCTCCAGGATTGGATTAATATCAGCTTATTGCAGCTACTGCAAGAACAACATCTGGTGTGGTACCTGACATCACATGATTGACTCAATTGCCTAAGCAAGTGATCTGTCAATCATGCGTATCCCTCTCCCCTTTAGTCTGTAAGACACCTTTAGAGAGGGTGACTCCATTACCTGCAGGTGTACTACCGTGCCAGGAGTCGTCCATTCTAAATACTCATAGAATGCTGTCAAGGTAACCAGATTAGGAAACCACCCAAATCTAGATCTAAAACCATAGATCTAGTAACCAGAATGTCTGATATAATATCCAAGTCCTGTGTGGAGAAACCACTGTGTGACAACCAAAATATAACCGATCGTAGTATAGGAATATCAATTCCTACTCTGTGTATGTCATCAAATACCAGGACATCACACCCTACTACCTTCTTAACAGATCCATCCCCTATTCTGATGAAGTCAAACCTATGACTGTCACATCAGCAATAGATGATCTATCTCCGCTATATTTGCTTTAGTCTATAAATAGATATAAGCCTGATGTCCACCAATGCTTCCGCTGCTCCCACTGACTACGACAACCCTCTGGCAGAGTCATATAGACGTGCACTTCTAAAGCTAGTTTAGAACGACGCTATACTCATCCTCCTGCCGGGTCACGCAGCCTGGAACAACAACAATGGCAAGTGTGGGTAAACAAGAACTTCCCTGTCACCATCCTTGAGGCTACCGGAGTGCCTCTCGGGTGCCTGAAGTTACCCACCTTATCTGCGGAGTGGCCAATGGAAAGTCAAATCAGATTGAATCTTTAGGTTCCTTATCAAATCTTCAGTAATCGTTTGCGGTTCTGGAATCGCTTCCAGTTCTACCATACTCCCACTGCTGTTTCTGAAAAATAACCATTTCCTTTTAAAATGTGGCGAGTTAAGAACAATATCACTATTGATCTTCCAGATGGTAGAAAGTCAACCCTCGTCATAGCCTGGGTCAACCCACAAACAGCCATTACAGAAACGTGCCTCGAGTTGTCCAGTGTCTGGTTTTAAGCATAAGCCGGACAACTGTTGCGCCACGGCAGCGCCCCGGCCATCTATTCCGAGGCCAAATTGCGGAATCAAAATTTTCTTATCTTTTAAACCGGCGCTACCGCGGACAATGAAAAACCCGGATCGTTAACCATTAACCTATACTAGCTATCAAGAGATGGGAAGAGAAGTATACCGAGTGATCCGAGTCCTCCGGTCTTCTCTTCATCGTCCCGATCTCCCACGGAAAGTCTTGTCTCCATATCGTCGCCTCCTCGCCGGAAAGGGCACCACATCACCTGCGTCTTTTACGGGCTCCCGCCTCAATACCGAGGCAACTCGGGCATGAAGCCGGCAACTCGACATGCTCAAGATATGCTGTAGAATGTGTAGTGTAGAGGCTATGTCTCATTTGGGGTTTGTTGCCATTTGAAGATGATGGCGGAAATGAGATAAGAAAAATGGTGCTTGCATTTTTCTAGCATGAATGAGATCAAAAGATGAAACTCTTAAGAAGAAGCTCTCTTCTTCTTTTTCTCTCAAATGTTTTTCAACCATTTTCATCAAGTGAGAAGAATTTGGTGGAGGAATGAATATGAAGCATGAAGGGAGGTGAGTGTAGGAGCACAAGTGGTGACCACAACCAAACAACATCATCAGAAACTCAAATCAACCTCTAATCACCTCAAATCACCAAAAAGCAAGTGATGATGAAAGATAAGAATGGTATCAAAAAGATGCTATCATAATTAATCATCTTACAAATAAAACCTCCACAATATGTTATTTGCAAACTTGCAAATAACACCCTCCATCCTAAAAGTCCGGCCGGGAAAGAACAAAGGAAAACCGGCCGGAACGGAATGCAAACTGGCAACTCCAGAAAACTGGTCCCGTAATAAATTACAGGAAAACCCCGATACTGTGCATACACACCCGCATCTGTATTCTGACCGGATACAAATGCAATGAGACAAAATCTACACTGTACTAAATTAGGACCGGCTTAAGCCAAAGCCGGCTAGTAATATCCGTCCGATCCTGATCCGTACAATACCGCACGTATCAGATCGAACCCTGCCATATAACTATACGGCTGCTAGTACAAAACTGTCCGATCCTAATCCGTGCAATACCGCACGTATCTGATCGGACCCTGCCATATCTCCATACGGCCTCTACAGCGTTTCGCCCGAAAGCTTGAGTAACTGAAAGTGTGGTGGACTCTAAAGACTCGTCAATACTATGGCTGTGGATTTAACCACTAGCACGTCAGAGGTATAAGCCAATACATGACGGGCCACCAGCTATTGACCAAAAGGGACGTCGATGAGCGAACTCATCCTGACACCCTACTGAGCCTGTCAGTGACAATATCCGTACAGTCCGGTCCGTTCGTCTATGAGCATCGCATGTCGGGCCTAGGGGTTGGTAAAAGTCAGACCCCCAAAAGCGGTACAAGTCGTGTCGGAGTGTAGCCCAGAACGCCCTGAGATACTACTGGAATACCTACCAGTAAATCTCCTGCCTCGGCCGAGGGCTTTGCGTAATGGCTCTCCTAGACACAGCGCGACCTCACCCCCAATACCGGGAGAGACGAACTCCTGAAGATCCGCTCACTGCCTCCATGTGGCTCGGGACTGTACCCAACTAAAACCTGTTTGCACGACTCCTTTGAGCCGTGGTAGGGTATTAATCAAAGTACAGTGGGAACTCACACGAGACAAATGACGATCCCCAGGTCGATGAACTAACCTGTACACATGTCACCCGGGAACTGCTATCTGACGTCTGGTATAATCCCAACTGGCAGGTTCCCGGCGAGTCCTGTCCGGTGTACTCATAACCCAATGAGCACCTGTATACATCTTAGGTGAACCAACTGACACCAGTGGCTTGTGAGACCGGCCACCTCCCCTCGTCGGGGTCTCGACTGTATACACTAGTCTACTCACGGAGTATCGATGCCCTGTCTCGAAACTCCTACGACTAGGGACCTTTTAAGGATGTGCTTATAGACTACCAGCTCCCACGTATATGATCGCCATCATACTGCTGGTAGTCAAGCAAGAATCCTAGGGGCTCTATCAACGTGTAATAGCGACATGTCAGGTCACCTAAAGCAGTACACGATGATAAAGATAAACCAGATAGCATACTATCATCTCGAGTAAGACTGTCCTACCGGGATAGGTCCTCCCTCAATCATTGCAATCACGTGCCTGTGATCCAATAATTGACTCTGAGGGCACTATCTCCAACAATCTCCCACTTGCACTCAAGGCTAATTATTGCGATGCCGCATACTCAAAGCCCGTGTGATACCGAACACCCAACTCCTCTACTAGTCAGTCTCACAAAGCTCGTTTGCGAAACTATTGCGTTTGAGGAATAGCCTCAGTGAGTGGATCCGCTGTGATGTTTCTTTCTATGTCTCTTTATATCTCAAGTTCGCGGAGAAAGCCATCTCCCGAAATGAGCAATACCTGTCTTAGAATGTCTGGATGTCTGATGGGACCTAGCTCATAAATGAACTCCAAATCCAAACTTCTTAGACTGTATCGTCAACTGAACTTAATCAGTATCCTGCGCCATGCCACCCTCAGTATTGCCTTGGACCACCTGTCCAAAATACTGCCCCTCATCAGAAGGAAAACTATAACTCTGACAACCTCCTTGTCGTCCATGTCACCTTGGAAGCCTGGAATGATAACTGTCTCCCAAATGAGGCTGTCGTTATCATATCCCTAGAACATCCACTTATGTTCTAAAACTGCTTCCGACTGTTTCTCCAGGATTGGATCTATATCATCTTATTGCATCTAGTGCAAGAACAACATCTGGTGTGGTACTTGACATCTCATGATTGACTCAATTGCCTAAGCAAGTGATCTGCCAATCATGAGTATCCCTCTCCCCTTTAGTCTATAAGACACCTTTAGAGAGGGTGACTCCATCAATTGCAGGTACACTACCGTGTCAGGAGTCGTCCATTCTAAATACTCATAGAATGCTGTCAAGGTACCCAGATTGGGAAACCACCCAAATCTAGATCTAAAACCATGGATCTAGTAACCAGTATGTCTGATATAATATCCAAGTCCTATGTCGAGAAAACACTGTGTGAAGACCAAAGTATAACCGATCGTAGTATAGGAATATCACTTCCTACTACCTTCTCAACAGATCCACCCCCTATTCTGATGACGTCAAACCTATGACTGTCACATCAGAAATAGATGATCTATCTCCGCTACATCTGCTTTAGTCTATAAATAGACATAAGCCTGACGTCCACCAATGCTTCCGCTGCTCCCACTGACTACGACAACCCTCTGGCAGAGTCATATAGACGTGCACTTGCAAAGCTAGTTTAGAACGACGCTATACTCATCCTCCTGCCGGGTCTCGCAGCCTGGAACAACAGCAATGGCAAGTGTGGGTAAACAAGAACTTCCCTGTCACCGTCCTTGAGGCTACCGGAGTACCTCGCGGGTGCCTGAAGTTACCCACCGTATCTGCGGAGTGGCCAATGGAATGTCAAACCAGATTGAATCTTTAGGTCGCTTATCAAATCTTCAGTAATCGTTTGCGGTTCTGGAATCACTTCCAGTTCTACCATACACCCAGTACTTTTTCTGAAAAAATCCATTTTTAATAAAAACTGTGGCGAGTCTAGAACAATATTGCTATTGTTCATCCAGATGGTAGAAAGTCAACCCTCGTCATAGCCTGGGTCAACCCACAAACAGCCATTACAGAAACGTGCCTTGAGTTGTCCAGTGTCTGGTTTTAATCATAAGCCGGACAACTCCCCGTACCTTAACAATGTCAAGATATGAACTGTTCTATATCCAATATAGAAACAGAGGCACTGATTTAATTGAACCAGATTCAAATCATGCAGCTGTCTCCAGTGCATGTCTACTGAATGGAAAAAGGCCGATCAGCGTCACTCAACTTAGGAATGCTTCCAATTATGAGTAACCCAAAAGAGAAGCAAGTTCTCTTAATCAATACTATCAACTGAATACCATACACAAGTATCTACATCTTCGATCACTTTGAAGAATCCCGATACTTGCAACACCTGGTTCTCTACTCTATTCAAATACCTATAACTCCTCAAAACTTAGACCCTGTGTTCCTACGAAACACATGTCTAAGAACTAGAGAAGTTAAAAGTAAATAGAATATAGTATGAGGACCAACCCCTCTGTCCTAATGGACACTGGACAACATACAATACTCTGTATAAGTCCGCTGAGTCTAACAACTCTTTCACTGTGTGTCGTAGGTTGAAAACTGTACTTATGGTTAAGAAGAATTACACCGCTGTTTAATGCTCCTTACCTAACCATCCACTGATATAGGTAAATGTCATCGACATAATATCAAAAGGTATATCTCACTCTATGAAAATAGACGTACAGATATATCAATTTGAAATTGGTGCACAACAGCGGATATTCAAAACCAAATATTTGCCGACCGGCAAACAACCCAGGTGACTTCCTCAAATATCACCGATTACAACGAATCCCGATATAATGAGGAAGACCACCCAATTCCCAATAACTTACTCCCACTCATCATCTGTAAAACCATACAGATGTGAGAATCATACCTAGTAAATACATACCCTGGAGTAAGTGTCTAATCAGGAAATCAGTTTTCTATTAACAGTACACAATGAAACTGAAACATTGAAATGTTTCGTTGGGGTATCCTGGTATTCTTAGTAATGCCTCTTCCATTATCCAGATTCACAACTGTAACCGTATAATTCTTTGCCACCTCTCAAAATCCCTTTATATGTCTTTAGTCATTACCTCCTGTACACCCCTTTAGGCCAAATGGTTTTCTTCCTTCCCTACCGTTCGGCACCAGCCTATGGTTTGGAAGAAGACTATCCAAAAAGCATAAAGGGTGTACTGTCCTAATCCTAGGAACACTCGCAATGCGAGAGAAGGTGAAGATAAAAGACACCTGAATGTGCTTTATTCCTATTTCTCCTGAACCAGAATCCATCCCCGAACTGGAACAAGTTCCTTTCGAGTTCGTATATAACCATACGATGGAGTATCCAATAAACTGTGGATCTTCGTAGTGATACGGAGTGTCCTGGAGAAATACAAAGGTGATTTAGGATTGGCGAAGAAAAACTTGGTTTGGTCGTGAATATCAGTCGCATTTTACTTTGCCCTCTTACTAATCCCTTGCTTTGTCTTAATCTTAATACCTTCTGCACACCGTTTAGGCTAATTGGTTTTCTTCATTCCCTACCGGTCGGCACCAGCCTAAGGTTTGGAAGAAGACTATCCAATTTGCGTAGTAGGTGTGCTATCTCCTAAACCAAGGAGTACTCACAACTTGAGAGAAGGTAAAAGGGAAAAGACAACTGAATAATCCTATCCGTTTTCTCCAGAACCAGAAACCATCCTCGAATTCCTTCGAGTTCGTATCTAACCATACGATGGTTTTGTCTAATGGAAGTGGACGTTCGTAGTAATACGGGGTGTCCTGGAGAAAAGGGTAAAAGTAGGAGTGGCAATGAGGTTTGCAACTCTGACAATCCAAAAGCCAGTGTTAAGAAGGTTCGGTCAACTTGGTCACTGAGTCATAGTCAAGGGTCGGGTCAATGGCCGCTGCCAAAGAGAGAGAGAAAAGAAACACTCAGCGTGCACTCTAACCTAGATCAGAATGGTTATCACTTTATCTAATCTGGAAACCTCCCACTGTACCTCAAATTCTCCTCCAAACCTTAAAGAAGAATTAGTCGGGGTCACCCGAGGAGTAAACCAACTCATCAGTGGGAATCGGGATCGAACTATCATCGCATGATAACGTGACAGAATCCGCTCACGGTATCACACTCTAGAAGGTATGCGCATGCCTGGCAAGTTTCAGTTCTTTTGAAACTCCCGATGTGATGTTTTTACCCCTAGGACTCAAGTGACCTTGACGGAGTCAACAAATCAAAGAGTCCTAGTCAAGTTCAACCCGTCATTATCTGGATTGCATTAAACCCACCCGTACGTGCCCTTGACGGAGTCAACAAGGCTGCACGACTGTCCTAATCGATCCCATTTATGCAACAAACATGCACCACTTAGCTACCGTACACTACGCCTTGACGGAGTCAACAAACACAGCACGAATACTAAATAATACCCATAAGAAATGACGGAGGGCTACGAATGGTTTTTGGCGAAAAACCTTTAACGTAATGAACTTGATATCGTTGAAGGAACTGCATAGCCTTTTATAAAAATATAGTGACGAAAACCTTCGCTAAAGAGGTCACTCCCGGTGAAGGGATCTCGGCTTTTTCCCCGTAGAATGAGGTGCAGGATATTCCAACTGAATACCACGATGCAAAGCAAAAGTAATCGGCTATAGTGAAGTTAATGCCCTGACGCAAACTTCTGTCCAAGGGGTCACTCCCGGTGAAGGGATCTCGGCCCTTGCCTCGTCGACTGAGGAGCAGGATATTCCAAATGAATACCGCGATGCAAAACAAAAGTGAACGTCCTTGCAATAACAGCTTTTTGAAAAAGTGTTCCAACAACATCAGATTAGGTTTGTTTATCTTGCATTGATCCGAATCAATACATTCCCATCAATTGATCACACCAAAAAGAACGAAAATATACTGACGTACGTATATGCCATCCGCATTCGCCACTGGGTCCCGTCATCACCCGTTAGGTTAGCTAACTAACGGCAGAGCGGGGACTGGACTAGCGCGGATGAAAAACATATACAACATCTACTAATATATATACCAAAATATAGTATTTCGTGTTAGTTATATGTATGCCCTAGAGGCCATTACTGTACATTGGATGTATATTGTAGTGGATGCTGGGACATATATAGGAAGGACTTTCTCGCTCGACATGATAGTACGCTATCTGGTTGCTCTTTATCTTAACATGTATAATTTCTGTCTCTCTGTTACATGTTGATAAAGCCCTTAGGATGTGTACTCGACTTCCAGGACTGTGATGCAGATCATACTAGTGGGGCCTGGATAGTCCATGAGTACATCCTTCAAATGTTCCTAGTCGAGGGAATATCGAGATGGGGCATCGATATTCCAGAGTAGACTAGCGTATATCTTCTCGACCCATGCGATGGGCGATGGATGATCCCATATCCATTGGTGTTTGACATCAGAGATGGTATACGGGTGCTCAGTGGAGACTGGGTACACTGGACGGACTCGCCGAGAACTCCCAGATGGTATTATACCTCACGTCAGATGGCAGTTCTCTGGTGACACTGGTGCAGCTTAGTCTGTTGACCCGAGATCGTCATAGAGTCTTGTGTGTCTCCCACTGTGCTTTGATTTCCACCCTACCACGGCTCTACTGAGTTGTGCAAACAGGTGGTTTTTGGGTACAGTCCCGATTCACATGGAGGCAATGAGCGATAGGAGGGGATTCGTCTCTCCCGGTATTGCGGGTTGATGTTGCGCAATGCACGACTGGCCATAACAGGAAATCCCTGGCCAGGGTTGCAGTGATGTACTGGTAAGAGTTATCAGTAGTTTTACGATTGTCATGGACCTCACGTCGGCATGACTTATCGAGCTATTGGGGTCTGACGTTTACCACCCCTAGGCGAGATATGCGACATATCAGACGAATAGACCGGACTGTACGGTAAGTGTTACTGGTTGGATTCACAGGAGTGTGAGCGGGCTTGCTCGTCGATCTTCTGATCGCTCAATACCCGGGTGGCCGTTACGTTTAGCAGATCGCTTGCGGCTTGTGGGTGTTTGATATGATCATCACCTGCTGCCGGCGTATTGACGAGTCTTTAGAGTCCTCCACAGAGGTTTCCTGGCTCAAGCGAAACGAAATAGGAGCGCATATGAGATATGTGCGGGACCGAGAATAATGCGTGTATGTGATACCGTATTCTATTCTCGCGATGAATGTATCGATCAGGTTATATGCGATATACCCTAGTTATCGAATCAAGGATTGATTCGATAAGCCGATACATTGGATACTAGTCGGTTATATGCGATATGACCGGATCGTTAAATCAAGTGTTGATTTAATGATTTAATGTATAATTATATATTTGATATATTACTTTGCATTAACTAGTATCGGTTCACTTTAAATGGATTTTCTCGCTCGGATGTGCGCATTGCATATGCGATATGATATTGTGCACTAGTTTGTATCATGTTTGATGATACATGTCTTTTTGGTTAAGTGTAAAGAATTAAACCTTGGTTAATGAAATCGTTAGGGTTTACAATTTGCTTATTCCTTTATTTATTTGTTTTATTCATTATGGTATTTATAATAAGCATAATGAGAAAGAAACAAAATGGTTAGCTTTCATTCTTTCATGAAGCTTAATGAAGCTTCATGAAGCTTTGACCAAAAGTGACCATTTTGTTTTTATCTCAAACCCTAACCACTCACTAACCTTGGTTAACTCTCTACACTTTACTATGGTTCAATTATGATAAGAAATTTATTATTCATTTTCTATTCCATAATTCTTATCATAATTATCTTCTTCATCTTCTTTATTCTTCAAGTGAAGAAAACCATCCTCCATCAATGGTGATTGATGCAAATGAGTGAGAAATCCAATTCTAAAGTGAACCCAACTCCTATTTCTTCATCCTCTACTACTTGCCATGTAGTAGAGTGTGTTTTCTTCACAAGTTTCTTGACTTGGCGAAGGCGGAGCTCGAGTTTTGTGATGCCTCGACGTAGATCATCTTCGGCATCGAACCGACGATCAAGCCCGCCCATTCTCCGATGGAGCCGATGCCAGAGTCATGGATTTGATTTGGACAGCGGAGGGACCTCGTCACGGAGTCTAGGATATGGTGGACCGGATCTACAAAGGTTGTAGCCCCTTCCATTTAGCTATATTTCCGTATACTTGCTTACTTTGCCTATATATCTAGTTAACGATCCGTTCTAGGTTTTCTCGGCACTAGGAATTTTTTTTGATTTGTGCATGTTTGATCACTTGGGAGACTCCATTAGAGTGCCTAGGAACCCTACATTTCGCTCAAGGCGTGAATAAAATGCAACATCACAGAACAATACAGATATCTGGAAGCCCCGGGTTTCACAGAGCCGCTGCTGAAACCCGACGTTCCCCTGGTCGTGTGGATAGCCTGTGCAATGAAATCCTAGACCCCTACGGGCGCGGCAAGTCACCCGCCAAAACCTGAAGCGAGGCAGCCCCCTTCAGCTCCGTGAATGGACCACCCATCACTTCACGGAATCCGGTAACTTGGGCACCCCTCCTGGGTCAACCTGTACCCCCTACGAGTGCGGCGAATAGCCCGACAATTCCAGACTGAAGCCCCCTCCGTCTCAATGCCCTGAGATGCGGGCCCGTTGCCCTCTAGAACCCGGCTATCCGTGCACCCCTCCGCGGGGTAACCCTAGTACAGAAAGTAAAATATACATACAACGGGTACATCGACCGCAACCAGGTCGTGCCCCAAAAGAATAATACAAACAGGCAGTGACGGCAGTCCACATGTCGGACGCTCGCCCCGCAATATCAAATGTACAAAATACAACCAAACTGTACTAACATTGCATCCAGGCTATCCCCCACGACCGATCCGCAACAACACAGCATAAACATAGAATATCAACGTGAAAATCACGTTCGCAAATCCGTCTAACCGGGCTATAGCAGTTAGACGGGATTTACCGATCAAGTGACATTCACGGTCGCAGATATAATGTAAATACTGTGAAATAATGTGTTTAAAAATATCCGATCGATCAAACAATTAACAAGTGGGCCCCCACTCAATACTGTAGCAGTCACAGAAAACCTGGGCCCAAATTTAATATTCCAAAACCCACAAAATTAGCCCAAAAGCCCACTGTAAAATTTTGACCCAGTGAAGACTCCAGAGTGCGGCGGAACCGCGGCCCAAGGGGGGGTTTGGCCGTGGTTCCGCGCTAAAGCAGTCGACTGAAATTGTCGAATTTTTACAGTGGTCTTATAATATCTTGTACAGCAGTTTTCTACAACCTGAAAAATTTTTTGACACCAAAAAATTCCAACAGAAAACTGATGTGAATAAAAATGAGGTTTTTGGAATTTTGGTCGATCGGATAAGCAAAACGCATTAGAACAAGCTAGAAAAGGTTAATGGCGTGGCTCTGATACCATGTTGCGCCACGGCAGCGCCCCGGCCATCTATTCCGAGGCCAAATTGCGGAATCAAAATTTTCTTATCTTTTAAACCGGCGCTACCGCGGACAATGAAAAACCCGGATCGTTAACCATTAACCTATACTAGCTATCAAGAGATGGGAAGAGAAGTATACCGAGTGATCCGAGTCCTCCGGTCTTCTCTTCATCGTCCCGATCTCCCACGGAAAGTCTTGTCTCCATATCGTCGCCTCCTCGCCGGAAAGGGCACCACATCACCTGCGTCTTTTACGGGCTCCCGTCTCAATACCGAGGCAACTCGGGCATGAAGCCGACAACTCGACATGCTCAAGATATGCTATAGAATGTGTAGTGTAGAGGCTATATCTCATTTGGGGTTTGTTGCCATTTGAAGATGATGGAGGAAATGAGATAAGAAAAATGGTGCTTGCATTTTTCTAGCATGAATGAGATCAAGAGATGAAACTCTTAAGAAGAAGCTCTCTTCTTCTTTTTCTCTCAAATGTTTTTCAACCATTTTCATCAAGTGAGAAGAATTTGGTGGAGGAATGAATATGAAGCATGAAGGGAGGTGAGTGTAGGAGCACAAGTGGTGACCACAACCAAACAACATCATCACAAACTCAAATCAACCTCTAATCACCTCAAATCACCAAAAAGCAAGTGATGATGAAAGATAAGAATGGTATCAAAAAGATGCTATCATAATTAATCATCTTACAAATAAAACCTCCACAATATGTTATTTGCAAACTTGCAAATAACACCCTCCATCCTAAAAGTCCGGCCGGGAAAGAACAAAGGAAAACCGGCCGGAACGGAATGCAAACTGGCAACTCCAGAAAACTGGTCCCGTAATAAATTACAGGAAAACCCCGATACTGTGCATACACACCCGCATCTGTATTCTGACCGGATACAAATGCAATGAGACAAAATCTACACTGTACTAAACTAGGACCGGCTTAAGCCAAAGCCGGCTAGTAATATCCGTCCGATCCTGATCCGTGCAATACCGCACGTATTAGATCGAACCCTGCCATATAACTATACGGCTGCTAGTACAAAACTGTCCGATCCTAATCCGTGCAATACCGCACGTATCTGATCGGACCCTGCCATATCTCCATACGGCCTCTACAGCGTTTCGCCCGAAAGCTTGAGTAACTGAAAGTGTGGTGGACTCTAAAGACTCGTCAATACTATGGCTGTGGATTTAACCACTAGCACGTCAGAGGTATAAGCCAATACATGACGGGCCACCAGCTATTGACCAAAAGGGACGTCGATGAGCGAACTCATCCTGACACCCTACTGAGCCTGTCAGTGACAATATCCGTACAGTCCGGTCCGTTCGTCTATGAGCATCGCATGTCGGGCCTAGGGGGTTGGTAAAAGTCAGACCCCCAAAAGCGGTACAAGTCGTGTCGGAGTGTAGCCCAGAACGCCCTGAGATACTACTGGAATACCTACCAGTAAATCTCCTGCCTCGGCCGAGAGCTTTGCGTAATGGCTCTCCTAGACACAGCGCGACCTCACCCCCAATACCGGGAGAGACGAACCCCTGAAGATCCGCTCACTGCCTCCATGTGGCTCGGGACTGTACCCAACTAAAACCTGTTTGCACGACTCCTATGAGCCGTGGTAGGGTAGTAATCAAAGTACAGTGGGAACTCACGAGACAAATGACGATCCCCAGGTCGATGAACTAACCTGTACACATGTCACCAGGGAACTGCTATCTGACGTCTGGTATAATCCCAACTGGCAGGTTCCCGGCGAGTCCTGTCCGGTGTACTCATAACCCAATGAGCACCTGTATACATCTTAGGTGAACCAACTGACACCAGTGGCTTGTGAGACCGGCCACCGCCCCTCGTCGGGGTCTCGACTGTATACACTAGTCTACTCACGGAGTATCGATGCCCTGTCTCGAAACTCCTACGACTAGGGACCTTTTAAGGATGTGCTTATAGACTACCAGCTCCCACGTATATGATCGCCATCATACTGCTGGTAGTCAAGCAAGAATCCTAGGGGCTCTATCAACGTGTAATAGCGACATGTCAGGTCACCTAAAGCAGTGCACGATGATAAAGATAAACCAGATAGCATACTATCATCTCGAGTAAGACTGTCCTACCGGGATAGGTCCTCCGTCAATCATTGCAATCACGTGCCTGTGATCCAATAATTGACTCTGAGGGCACTATCTCCAACAACAACTCCCCGTACCTTAACAATGTCAAGATATGAACTATTCTATATCCAATATAGAAACAGAGGCACTGATTTAAATGAACCAGATTCAAATCATGCAGCTATCTCCAGTGCATGTCAACTAAATGGAAGGAGGCCGATCAGCGTTACTCAACTTAGGAATGCTTCCAATTATGAGTAACCTGAAAAAGAAGCAAGTTCTCATTACTATCAACTGAATACCATACACAAGTATCTACATCTTCGATCACTTTGAAGAATCCCGATACTTGCTACACCTGGTACTCTACTCTATTCAAATACCTATAACTCCTCAAAACTTAGATCCTGTGTTTCTACGAAACACATGTCTAAGAACTAGAGAAGTTAAAAGTAAACAGAATAAGGACCAACCCCTCTGTCCTAATGGACACTGGACAACATACAATACTCTGTATAAGTCCGCTGAGTCTAACAACTCTTTCACTGTGTGTCGTAGGTTGAAAACTGTACTTATGGTTAAGAAGAATTACACCGCTGTTTAATGCTCCTTACCTAACCATCCACTGATATAGGTAAATGTCATCGACATAATATCAAAAGGTATATCTCACTCTATGAAAATAGACGTACAGATATATCAATTTTAAATTGGTGCACAACAGCGGATATTCAAAACCAAATATTTGCCGACTGGCAAACAGCCCAGGTGATCTCCTCAAATATCACCGATTACAACGAATCCCGATATAATGAGGATGATCACCCAATTCCCAATAACTTACTCCCACTCATCATCTGTAAAACCATACAGATGTGAGAATCATACCTGGTAAATACATACCCTGGCGCAAGTGTCTAATCGGGAAATCAGTTTTCTTTTAACAGTACACAGTGAAACTGAAACATTGAAATGTTTCGATGGGGTATCCTGGTATTCCTAGTAATGCCTCATCCATTATCCAGATTCACAACTATAACCGTATAATTCTTTGCCATCTCTCCAAATCCCTTTATATGTCTTTAGTCGTTACCTTCTGCACACCTCTTTAGGCCAAATGGTTTTCTTCCTTCCCTACCGTTCGGCACCAGCCTATGGTTTGGAAGAAGACTATCCAATAAGCATAAAGGGTGTACTGTCCTAATCCTAGGAGCACTCGCAATGTGAGAGAAGGTGAAGATAAAAGACAACCGAATAAACCTTATTCCTATTTCTCCTGAACCAGAATCCATCCCCGAACTGGAACAAGTTCCTTTCGAGTTCGTATATAACCATACGATGGAGTATCCAATAACCTGTGGATCTTCGTAGTGATATGGAGTGTCCTGGAGAAATACAAAGGTGATTTAGGATTGGCGAAGAAATACTTGGTTCGGTCGTGAATAGCAGTCGCAATTTACTTTGCCCTCTTACTAATCCCTTGCTTTGTCTTAAGTTAATACCTTCTGTACACCATCGTTATGCTAATTGGTTTTCTTCATTCCCTACCGGTCGGCACCAGCCTAAGGTTTGGAAGAAGACTATCCAATTTGCGTAATAGGTGTACTATCTCCTAAACCAAGGAGTACTCGCAACCTGAGAGAAGGTAAAAGGAAAAGACAACTGAATAATCCTATCCGTTTTCTCCAGAATCGGAAACCATCCTCGAATTCCTTCGAGTTCGTATCTAACCATACGATGGTTTTGTCCAATGGAAGTGGACGTTCGTAGTAATACGGGGTGTCCTGGAGAAAAGGGTAAAAGTAGGAGTGGCAATGAGGTCTGCAACTCTGACAATCCAAAAGCCAGTGTTAAGAAGGTTCGGTCAACTTGGTCACTGAGTCATAGTCTAGGGTCGGGTCAATGGTCGCTGCCAAAGAGAGAGAGAAAAGAAACACTCAGCGTGCACTCTAACCTAGATCAGAATGGTTATCACTTTATCTAATCTAGAAACCTCCCACTGTACCTCAAATTCTCCTCCAAACCTGAAAGAAGAATTAGTCGGGGTCACCCGAGGAGTAAACCAACTCATCAGTGGGAATCGGGATCCAACTATCATCGCATGATAACTTGATGGAATCCGCTCAAGTCACCACACTCCAGAAGGTATGCGCATGCCTGGCAAGTTTCAGTTCTTTTGAAACTCCCGATGTGATTCTTACCCCTAGGACCCAAGTGACCTTGACACAGTCAACAAATCAAAGAGTCCTAGTCAAGTTCAACCCGTCATTATCCTGGATTGCATTAAACCCATCCGTACGAGCCCTTGACACAGTCAACAAGGCCGCACGACTGTCCTAACCAATCCCATTAATATGCTACAAACAAACACTACTTAGCTACCGCACACTACGCCTTGATACAGTCAACAAACGCAGCACGAATACTAAGTAATACTTGTAAGAAATGACGGAGGGCTACGTGTAGTTTTTGGCGAAAAACCTTTAACGTAATGAACTTGATATTGTTGAAGGAACTGCATAGCCTTTTTAGAAAATATAGTGACGAAAACCTTTACTAAAGAGGTCACTCCCGGTGAAGGGATCTCGGCTCTTTCCCCGTAGAATGAGGTGCAGGATATTCCAACTGAATACCACGATGCAAAGCAAAAGTAATCGGCTATAGTGAAGTTAATGCCCTGACGCAAACTTCTATCCAAGGGGTCACTCCCGGTGAAGGGATCTCGGCCCTTGCCTCGTCGACTGAGGAGCAGGATATTCCAAATGAATACCACGATGCAAAACAAAAGTGAACGTCCTTGCAATAACAGCTTTTTGAAAAAGTGTTCCAACAACATCAGATTAGGTTTGTTTATCTTGCATTGATCCGAATCAATGCAGTCCCATCAATTGATCACACCATAAAGAACGAAAATATACTGACGTACGTATATGCCATCCGCATTCGCCACTGGGTCCCGTCATCACCCGTTAGGTTAGCTAACTAACGGCAGAGCGGGGACTGGACTAGCGCGGATGAAAAACATATACAACATCTACTAATATATATACCAATATATAATATTTCGCTCAAGGCGTGATAAAATGCAACATCACAGAAATATGCAGCAACACAGAACAATACAGATATCTGGAAGCCCCGGGTTTCACAGAGCCGCTGCTGAAACCCGACGTTCCCCTGGTCGTGTGAATAGCCTGTGCAATGAAAACCTAGACCCCTACGGGCGCGGCAAGTCACCCGCCAAAACCTGAAGCGAGGCAGCCCCCTTCAGCTCCGTGAATGGACCACCCAGCACTTCACGGAATCCGGTAACTTGGGCACCCCTCCTGGGTCAACCTGTACCCCATACGAGTGCGGCGAATAGCCCGCCAATCCTAGAGTGAAGCCCCCTCCGTCTCAAAGCCATGAGATGTGGGCCCGTTGCCCTCCAGAACCCGGCTATCCGTGCACCCCTTCGCGGGGTAATCCTAGTACAGAAAGTAAAATATACATACAACGGGTACATCGACCGCAACCAGGTCGTGCCCCAAAAGAATAATACAAACAGGCAGTGACGGCAGTCCACATGTCGGACGCTCGCCCCGCAATATCAAATGTACATATAAAACAAAACAGTACTAGCATTGCATCCAGGCTATCCCCCACGACCGATCCGCAACAACACAGCATAAGCACAGAACATCAACGTGAAAGTCACGTTCGCAAATCCGTCTAACCGGGTTATAGCAGTTAGACCGGATTTACCGATCGAGTGACATTCACGGTCGCAGATATAATGTAAATACTGTGAAATAATGTGTTTAAAATATCCAATCGATCAAAAAAATTTACAAGTGGGCCCCCAAGTAATACTGTAGCACTCACAGAAATTCTGGGCCCAATTTTAATATTCCAAAACCCCTATCTTAAGCCCATAAGCCCACTGTAAAAATATGGCGAAGTGATCCCAACTTCCTACGGCGGAACCGCGGCCAAAGAGGGGTTAAGGCCGCGGTTCCGCGGTCGTACGGAAGCATTGGGTTGCCAAATTTTTCCAGTGTTCTTAGGAATCTCTGTACATCATTCTGCAATAACCTGAAAAAATTTTCGAGCCCGGAAAAAATCGACAGAAAACTGATGCAAGCAAAACGCGGTTTTTGGAATTTTGGTCGATCGGATAAGTAAAACGCATTAGAACAAGCTAGGCAAGGTTAATGGCCTGGCTCTGATACCATGTTGCGCCACAGCAGCGCCCCGGCCGTCTTACCGAGGCCAAAATGCGGAATCAAAAATTTTCCTTACTTGGAAACTGGCGCTACCGCGGACAATAAAACCCGGATCGTTAACCATTAACCTATACTAGCAAACAAGAGACGGGAAGAGAAGTATACCAAGTGATCCGAGTCCTCCGGTCTTCTCCTCGTCGTCCCGAACTCCTGCGGAAACTCCGGTCGTCGACTCCTCGCCGGAAGGGCACCACATCGCCTGTATCTTTTACGGGCTTCCACCTCAATACCGAGGCAACTCGGGCGCGAAGTAGGCTAGCCGACGCGTCCAAGATTTGCTGTAGAATGTGTAGGGTTGAAGCTATGTCTCATTTGGGGTTTTGTTGCCATTTGAAGATGATGGAGAAAACTAGATAAGGAAAAATGGTGCTTGCATTTTTCCTAGCATGAAAATGAGATCAAGAAAAATCCCACAAGCTCAAAATGAAAACTCTCTCTTCTTCTTCTCTCAAATGTGGCTTCTTTCTTCAAGTGAGAATAATGGTGGAGGAAATCAAACATAAGCAAGAGGGAGGTGAGTGTAGGAGAAAGAGAAAGGTGACCACATCCAAAGCACCATGATAACAATCTCACATCAAACATTCTCATCACTTCTAATCACATAAAGAAAATGAGGTGATGGAAAAAGAATATAATCATGAAGGAAGTATCATGAAGCCATCATATGCAAGAAAACCCCTCCACAATATGTAATTTGCAAAACTTCAAATTACCCCCTCCATCGGAAAAGTCCGGCCGGGAAAGGACAAAGGAAAACCGGCCGGAACGGAATGCAAACTGGCAACTCCAGAAAACTGGTCCCGTAATAAATTACAGGAAAACCCCAATACTGTGCATACACACCCGCATCTGTATTCCGACCGGATACAAATGCAATGAGACAAAATCTACACTGTACTAAACTAGGATCCGGCTTAAACCAAAGCCGGCTAGTAATGTTCGTCTGATCCTGATCCGTGCAATACCGCACGTATCAGATCGAACCCGGCCATATATCCATACGGCCACTAGTACAAACCGTCCGATCCTGATCCGTGCAATACCGCACGTATCTGATCGGACCCCGCCATATCTCCATACGGCCTCTACAGCGTTTCGCCCGAAAGCTGAGTAACTGAAAGTGTGGTGGACTCTAAAGACTCGTCAATACTATGGCTGTGGATTTAACCACTAGCACGTCAGAGGTATCAGCCAATACGTGACGGGCCACCAGCTATTGACCAAAAGGGACGTCGATGAGCGAACTCATCCTGACACCCTACTGAGCCTGTCAGTGACAATATCCGTACAGTCCGGTCCGTTCGTCTATGAGTATCGCATGGCGGGCCTAGGGGGTTGGTAAAAGTCAGACCCCCAAAAGCGGTACAAGTCGTGTCGGAGTGTAGCCCAGAACGCCCTGAGATACTACTGGAATACCTACCAGTAAATCTCCTGCCTCGGCCGAGGGCTTTGCGTAATGGCTCTCCTAGACACAGCGCGACCTCACCCCCAATACCGGGAGAGACGAACCCCTGCAGATCCGCTCACTGCCTCCATGTGGCTCGGGACTGTACCCAACTAAAACCTGTTTGCACGACTCCTTTGAGCCGTGGTAGGGTAGTAATCAAAGCACAGTGGGAACTCACACGAGACAAATGACGATCTCAGGTCGATGAACTAACCTGTACACATGTCACCTGGGAACTGCTATCTGACATCTTGTATAAGACCAACTAGCAGGTTCCCGGTGAGTCCTGTCCGGTGTACTCATAACCCAATGAGCACCTGTATACATCTTAGGTGAACCAACTGACACCAGTGGCTTGTGAGACCGGCCACCGCCCCTCGTCAGGGTCTCGACTGTATACACTAGTCTACTAATGGAGTATCGATGCCCTGTCTCGAAACTCCTACGACTAGGGACCTTTTAAGGATGTGCTTATAGACCCCAGCTCCCACGTATATGATCGCCATCATACTGCTGGTCGTCAAGAAAGAATCCTAGGGGCTCTATCAACGTGTAATAGCGACCTGTAAGCTCACCTGAAACAGTACACGATGATAAAGGTAAACCAGATAGCATACTATCATCTCGAGTAAGACTGTCGTCCCGGGATAGGTCCTCCCTCAATCATTGCAATCACGTGCCTGTGATCCAATAATTGACTCTGAGGGCACTATCTCCAACAGGGTTGAATACCTCGCCTGCGTGCTCGGGGTGCTTGGACTCTGGCAGCGTAAACTTTTGATGTTTTAGAGCAAGATCAAATATTTTCCTTGTTTTGTTCCGAGGAAATGAGTATGCTCGACCCATTTTCTTCATGAGGGCTAAGTCAGTGACGCTCGACTCTCGGATATGTGGTTTCTTAGCTCTGCCTTGTGGTTGTTGAGCGTCTTTTCTGCCCTCTGACTTGTTCTTGCATTCGCGTCGAACCTTTTTTGTAGCAGGTTGACAAGGAGCGGCCTTTTCATCCTTCACGGCCTGTCGGAGAAGGCGTTGCGTCTTGGCTTTCTCATAGATGGCCGCCTCGCAATTGTGGTCATCTCGGACTTTTTGACCAGCTTCCCTTATAAGCCTGTCCATTTGTTCTTCAAATGATGGACCGGGCAGTTTTTCATCAAGAACTTTTACTGGCATAGGATTAGCGTCCTCCCATTGAGCGTCCGCATCTTCATCGAAGTCATACATGACATAACAGCTATTTACTAGCTCTCGTTTCTTTAGCAGGATGTACCCAAGCCCTTTTGTTTCCATTCTCCCGTTAGGCAGTTTGCGTTGGGTCCCGGGAACATTCCAGACCCTGTCATAGAATTTAGCCTCTCTAACGGTCTGTCTGAAGGATATCCCCTGGCGTTTCAGTAGTTTCTTCAAACCTTCGGTATAATATCTGGGAAGACGGATAGGCTGAAGCCTGTCGAGCGTTGGATCCATGCCATGCCAAACTTAATTTTCCACCTTGTTTTCTTCAGAACGGTAGAATAGGATTGTCTTCTCGCCTTCCCGCCTGGGAGGGATATAGAATGTCCGCAGCTCTTCTACACTGTAGATATTAAGTGCGTTCAGTTCTTTATGATGTTTAGGCGGCACCATGGCGACTTGCAGACTTTGCTCTTCGTCCGCGGAAGCATGTATTGAAGGTCGAGCGGAGAATACGACATGGACCTCATCCTCCGAGTCACTACCAAAGACCACTGTAGGAGTGAACGGCCCTGGCTTGTTATGTTGGGGCGGACCCGTATAAACGATCTCCTCTTCTTCCTCGGTATCACTGCCGAAGACAGGGATGGTGGCGTTAGTTTTATTTTCCGGCTTGTGACACTTCTCTGTGTCTTCGAAATTCGGCAAGAAGTATTTGGCATCTTCGTATTTGCGGACCTCGTTCACAGAGAACGGGTTCAGTTCTCCCGTCACGGTATACTCGAAACCATCCTTAAAATACTTCATACACTGATGTTGTGTAGAAGGGATGATGTTGTACTCGTGTAACCATGGTCGACCGAGCAAAGCGTTGTAGCATGTCTTGGAATCTATGACGTGGAACTTAATATCCGTGACGAGTAATCCGAAACGTAGCGTCAGTATCACAGATCCAAGAGTCTTTGACGATTGGGAGTCGAACCCAGATATGGTGATCTTGTCCCGAGCAAGGTGCTGGACGCTCATGCAGATTTCCTTCAACACCCGCACGTTGAGTAGGTTAACAGACGACCCGTTATCGATCAGAATCTTGCCTATCTTTATATCATGGCAGTATCCCGAAACATAGAGAGGGCGATTGTGTTCGCAAGTCCTAAGTAGAAGGTCCTCATCGCCAAAAGTAACATCAGCCGTGTGTACTTCCTCCAACTCATCCTTCATCTTTTCCTCAGCCAGGCATGCTTGGAATTGTTCCGGCTCTTGTAAGGCTTTAATCAAAGAATCCCTCGCCTCTTTTGATAGCAACAGGGCATCGAGAATGCTGAGTTGTGAGGGTAGCTTCCTCAGATGCGCCAAGACATTGTAATCCACTTTATTCCTCTTTGGCGGGTTCTTGGCGGTTAACTCTTCCGCAACTCGATCATCCAAGGCGATGTCTTCAGAGGCCTTCTCTTTCCCTTTGTCTTTCTTGTTTAAGGGTCCGAGATTCTTTTCTGGTAACGTCCGGTTGCGTAGCTGTATATTCTCACAAGCCTTTGGTCCTTCTTCTTTTCCCGAAGTGGATTCTTTAAAGAGGGGGCCAAGCTCTAGCTCCTCATCAGAATCGCTCCCAAATACAGGTACTTGTGATTCCCCGGCGTCAATCGTGCAACAACCACCGCTAGTTTTATCAAGCACTTCGTTTATTCCGTTCCGCTCTCGGCGGGTTTTGCGCTTTTCCCGCTTAAACTGTTGCCGGTGAGTAACATATCCTTGCCACCACTTACCGAAAGCTTTGCACTCTTCGGTAGGATGCGACATCTTCCGATGGTACAAGCAATAGGAGGGGTGGTTTTCCATTTCACCCGTAATGTTTTTCTCGGAGGGTGGTAGCTTTATACCCATTGACACAGCCTTAGCGAATCTCTTCTTTATCTTGAACTTGATTTTATCTGTGGCGGGTGTATTTTGTTCTAGCGGGAGTACCGCAATTCTTTCGCCAAGGCGCTGGCGTTTGGCCTTTTCGAACATAACCGCTTCGTTATCCCGATCAGCTTTGCCCTTTAAAAACGCCTGATTTAGGAATGCATCAATCGCTTCATCCGACGGCTCCAGGATTTTTAGTGCAGGCTCTGCCCCCAGCTTTTCAGCGCGAGGAGTCTCCTCATCGCTTGTGGACAAATGGGAAATCACATGGCAACTTGCTACATGTTCTTCAGATTCATTTGACGAACTACCTCCCTCATCTTCTGCTTGGAAGACGTGGTTGAGGAACTCTTGCAATGTAACGGGAGTCCGCGCCTTCTGGTTGTACTCTTCCAGCGCGTCAATTTGCTTTTGCAAGTCCGTGCGCCTATCGCTAGGCTTCACCGGTTTCTTGGCCTTCTTCTTTTTCTTCGAAGACTTTGACGACTGACTACTAGTGCTTGAACCCCCATCATTGGTCTTTGGAGCTGGACGTGGCTTTAACATCCCCTCAACGACCTGCGGTTCCAATGGGCTTTTCCACTTGATCGCCGGACATGTCCGAAGATCATTTAGCATTCTCTTCGTTTTTGAAGATAATACAACCTCCCACGGAGTTTCTTTAATGACAGAGCATGTTGCCCCCGGCGTATTCGTCCCTTTAGAGGTGTGGGGCTGCGGGGGATTCACCTTCCATTTGTCAGATAACGCAAATTTTCCCTGTCTATACTGGTTTTCAAGCCAATTTTTGAAAACATAGCAGTCCTCAATCGGATGGCCTAGCACTCGATGATAGGGGCAGTAATTAGGTTCGTTGACGTCACTTGGTTGCAATGGACGTTTTGGATCCGGCAGATTTATGAGTCTGTTGCGTAATGCCAGCTCGAATAACCTCTTCGTTTTATCGCGGGGAAAGGAATAAGGACGTCCCATCCTATCCTCAAGGGGTACGTAAGGGCGCGTATTGTTTGGACGAGCAACCGGCTTCAAGTCGTTTGGTTGTTGTTGAGCATTAGCGACAATGATCGCTTTTCCCTTTCTTTTGTCAGTTCGGGAATCTGGCTTTGGGAGAGGGGGTTTATGACCCATCTGGTCCATTTGTGCTAGTTTGTCAATCAAAGCCTGGAAGGAAGTCGGCTTGAAAAACATCATAAACTGTGAGATGGTTGCCTGTGGATCAAGAGTTCCAACAAACATTCCCACCGCAGGGGCTTCTTCTATGCGCTGCTCACACTTTGACCATAGATTACACTACCGTATAGCGTACTGAACCCATGTCTCGCCAGGTTTTACCCTGGCGTTAATCAGCGCCGTCATCGGTGTACGTTCACTGGCACTTGCAAAGCGTTGGGTAAACAGCAGCTCCATCTCCGCGAAGGTTTTAATAGAATCATTAGGGGGTTCAGAGTACCACTCGAACGCCGTATCTGATAGACTTCCGACAAACTGGCGGAGCAAAAGCTTGTCATCGCCGCCGGTGTTACCGCAAAGCGCCCTGAACTGGGCGACATGCTGATGGGGATTGCCAGTCCCTTTGTAGACATGAAACTTGGGAATTGTGTAACCCGGCGGGTACTTGATTTGGTTATACCAGCCTGGATATGGCCGCCCCGTTTTTACGACGTGGCCGGCTGCTTCGGCCGCATGATGAACCTTTATTTGCTGGGCTATTTATTCGTCCAGATCGGTCTTAGAGATTGTATCCTCTTTAGCTGCCAATAGAGCGGGCTGCGGATTTAATGTTTCTCCCTTATCATCTCCAAGGATGGTCAGGGGTTCTTCAGCGGGAGGATCTTGTTGTATCATCATCCCTATCATGTCCTGGAAGAGGAGGCCCATCCGCTGTATGTTGGCCGCTTGTTCAGCAGCCTCTTTGTCCCTCTTCTCCAGTACTCGGCGAAGGAACTCGGCGTCGGTCTCTTCCTCCTGGCGCTCATCTAAGGACGTCTCAGGGTTCTTTTTTGGCCCAGTGAGTGCAGCCATTGTGGTCATCATCTCCTGGAGCTTTTGTTGCTGCTCCTGAGCCTTGGTCACTGATCGGGTGAGCGGTCGGTGACCCGTAGAAGTACGGCTTTCTTCCTTTCCAGAAGCCATATAAATCGTATGAACTGTTATGCCCCCTGACTTTGGAGGTTTAGGTTCACCACCTTTAAACTTTGCCGCTGACGCGGGAGCTTTCTCTGGCCTCCTTCTTTTGTGGGCCATCGAGGTTGAAGGAGCCGTTAAAATGGGCTTGCTAGCAATTGTTGCCCCCTGCTGTTTAACGGGGCGGGTTTTGTCCTTTTCCACCTTTGCCTTTTTCTGGCGATGAAAGTGATCTGGGTCAATCACAGAGTCTTGAACCCTCCGCCAAACCTTGTATATCTTTGACGATAGCCGTTGAGGGGGCTGTTCTTGTTTTGTTTCTGGAACCCTCTCCGCAGGTGGAGGAGATCTCTTCAAGGTAGCGGTTGGAGAGTTCTTACGCACTCTCCTCAGTAGTTCAAAGCTGTTCCCAGTTGGAACAGCAGCGTTGACTTCCACCATTGGAGCGGGTGGAGTTATCCCTGAGGGGGAGTTGCCCCCTGCTTTCCTCACTCGTCGCCAATGGAGACGTCGCGCGCGACGAGCCGTTGGGACTGGCTCGGAAATCGAGATGGTTTCTTGTTGCCCCCTGTTTGAGTGTGGGGTAACTGCCGATGTCAGCCTGTCGAAGACTGATGCCTTTTGACCAGCTGGGGGAGGAGTGGGAACCGTCAATCTTGTGAAGACCGACTCTCTGATGGGAGAAGCCGCTTTAATGACTTCCGAAGCAGCGGCCGTGGCCCTCTTTGGGACGGCCACTTTATAGTTCTGACCTAGCCTGGTGAAAACGGAGGCTGTCGGTTTAGTAGCGGGCGACCCGTTGACAGGGGCCGTCGGAATAGTGAGCCAGTTGAAGACCTACTTTTTCCCCGCTTCCGGTGCAGGTATTGGTGCAGAAAAGCTTGCAGGTGGGATCATAGTCCCGAAGAACAAGCCGATGGTGGCTTGGGTCACTTGGTCTACCGGCAGAGTAAGGAAGGAAATCGCTTGGGGCCCATATGCTACACCTCCTGGTGAGGTGGAGCGTCCTTTGCAGCGGCATTTCGAGCAGTTGGTACAGCTAGAGGCCATTGAATCTTGAATTCTGCGCCAGGTAAAAGACCAAATCTTAGTAACTTGAAATCCGAAGACAACCATTTAATGAACCGCGATTGGTTCGCGAAGACGACACACGAAGTGTGGAGTGGAAAGAGGAAGAGGTCCCACCGGGCGTGCCAGAATCTGTTCCCCTCCGAAAGGCGGCCTAGACTTGGCGTCTGGCCTGAGATTCGGGGCAGATGCTATATGGTTTTATCCGTCTACCTCTCAGAAGATGCCAAGTTGATTTATGGCGCCGTGTATCGAAGGTTTCAACGGATGCGGCCGATGTAGCAGACTTTTTTCAGATTCCCCCTCAGGATGAGGGGTTTTTGATTGTGGGGACGCTCTTCCCTGCAGGCGCAAGCCCCTGCAGTTAATTACGCTACCGCATCGTGGTAACAACTTTCTCCTTCTCCAGAATTTCACTTCGTGTCATGTGAGTTCATTTTGTTTGTGGTTGCCCGTGGATTGTATACGGAGACTGAGTAATGCCGTCGCCCGTAGGACGTGGATTAGTCCAAATCCATATTTACTTAGATTTGGGTTTGGTGTTTTCAGTTTAAGGATGCATTAGTCGCGTTGCGGCTAAGATCAACTTAAACGTTCGTCAAGGATACGTTAGTCCTGTTTTAAACTAAGATCAACTCAACGTAGTGATTAATTTAATGTATGGCCATCGGGACTCGTCACCTCTCTGACGTCGTTGAAGGATTACAACGGCATGTATCAAAGGAGCTCGGAGATGTACCCTCGAACCAGAGTTGATTAGGAGTTTTATAATCCATTTGAATATTTAAGGATACGTTAACCGTGTTTGGGGCTAAGATCAACTTAAACGTTTGTTAAGGATACGTTAGTCCAGTTTGAGACTAAGATCAACTTAACGGGACCGTTTAGATCCGACAAAAGAGCATTTAGGCTCTATTGTGCCAGTTTAGGGACGTGGTGGTCCGATATTAGTTTAGGGACGTTTCGGTCCGTCATTAGTTTTAGGGATGTTTCGGTCCGATATTAGTTTATGGACGTTTCGGTCTATTATTAGTTTATGGACGTTTCGGTCCGATGTTAGTTTAGGGACATTTCGGTCCGATGTTAGTTTAGGGACGTTTCGGTTCGGTATTGGGTGTGTGGCCGTTGGGACCCGTCACCTCTTTGACGTCGTTGAGGAATTACAACGAAGGATGTCAAAGGAGTTCGGAGATGTACCCTCGAACCGGATGTAGATTGATTTAGGAGAGCCATTTTGCTCAGCCAATTTAATTTGAGGACTTATGGCCACGATTGGGCTAAGTCCAGTAAAAAAAATGTTCAACATTGCTTTTGCATTTCCTTTTATTTTTATTTGGGCTTTGCCCAGAAAAGATGCAGGGCATCAATTAATTCTGGGCTGTGTTCTTTATGAATGATGCAGAGCATCAATTTTATTTGGGCTCAGCCCTTTTATTGCTTTTACAATTTATTTTGGCCTGCTAAGTGTTTTTGATTTGGGCCTGGCCTTTCAAATAATGCATTGCATTTGTGCAAAGCACCAAGAATCTTTTAGATTCAAGGAAAGGAGTGCAGAGCACTTTTTAAGTTCTTGATCTAAATTTAGATCAAAGAAAAGAAAACATATCTTTTCTTTCTTTCTATCTCAGAGAACCAGAGGCTCTCTAGCAAGTGCAAGGCACTATTTTTTTATTATTTTTATTTATTTATTTATTTATTGAAGATCACCGATCTTGTCTTTTAGATCAATGATCTATTCCTAAGAGAATTTTCTCTTATTTGAAAAGGTTTTTACCTTCTTCTTCTTTTTTGTGTTATCAAGAAGTTCTCCAGAGCTCTTTTCTCTTTTTTTTTTAATCCAATTCTCTCTCTCTTTGAAATGGGGTCTGGGGTTCTTTTCATAGTGCTCAAAAATCAGTTAAATTTGTTAAAAAGATCTTTTCTGAGTGATTTGGGGAATTTTCCCCAACGTTGGATCTTTGATCCAAAGGCCCCTATTTTACAGAAGAAATCTTCTTGTTTAAACAAGAACAGAAAAAAAAATATCCTTAAATCTTCACTCTGTTGTTGCGCAACTCACCAGCGCGTGACACGTGTCGCGCAGTGAGGCGCTTGCGCAACTGCGCTTGCGCAACTGCGCAGACACGTGTCTCGCAGCGGTGCGCTTGCGCAACAGCGCTTGCGCAACTGCGCACACACGTGTCGCGCAGCGATGCGCTTGCGCAGTTGTGCTTGCGCAACTGCGCACACACGTGTCGCGCAGCCGTGCGCTTGCGCAGTTTGTGCTTGCGCAACTGCGCAGACACGTGTCGCGCTGCCGTGCGCTTGCGCAATTGAACGTTGCTTATGTTTTTCAAAGAGCCTTGCTCTGATTGGACGTACTGCCTTAGGCATTGTGCTGCCGTGTCAACTTCTGACACGTGGCGCGTTGCGCGCAGCGCACGGGAACTGAAGCGTTGCTTCAAAAATTGAATTTTCAAAATTCAAGCAGAGCCTTGCTCTGATTGGGGGAACACCCGTCACGTTCCGTACCTTCGGGTCGTGACACAACGGCCCAATATAGAAATGATGACGGAAACAGTTCTGCTCGGGCACGTCCTCTAAAGATCTCTGGCCAACTATCATGGTCACTCATAACATGTCTCGCCAACGATGCCGAACTCTGGCCTAATGGGTGTGCGTAATACGACCGATCCTGGGTCCAAGTCTCTTGTTTAGTATTTCCAGAAAGATCTTGTCGGGGTCTCTCCCAATCTCGTTTCTGCCGAACTTCCTGGAAGTTATCACCCTTTACTAAATCCATTTCTTGTTCCGGAACAGCTGCAAACTCATTACGACTTCTTCAAAAAGTTATATCTATATTTAACGCCTCTGCATGCGTATCACATCTCTGATGTCAACGGAAGGGAACTCCATCTCGTCAAAATCTCGTACGAACCACTTACTCCACTTTTCTCTAAAGTCGACTGATTCGGACTTGTCTCTTCATAGCTGTATGGACTGTGCTACAATGGCTAATGTCACGACCCGAAAAGTACGGAACATGAATGGCACTTAAACTACACAACGTCTCGAGGCGTACGTAATCTAAGTAAGCCAAAACCCAGAAATCCAAACCAAGTAAAGCAGTAGAGTGAAGGAAAAACTAATTTTTTAAGCAAGAAATTTAACAACATAAGCCGATGTATGCATTTTTAAAATCTCAAGTCTTTTCTGAAAATTTTGGCAGAGTTTCCTTTATAAAAACTGACCCCAAACGGGTACAACCTGATAAAGCATGTATAATGAATAATGGCATCCCAAAGAAGGAGCTAGCTCTTCGTCGATCGACGGACAAAACCACACAATGCAATATAATATACAACGCCAAAGGCGAGGATCAAAGCTCAAGGAAACTCAAAAATTATCAAAAAAACCATAATAATACAATACGCGACTCTAAGGTCGAAACAATAAACATTGGTCTTCTATCTCTATCAAATATACAAGTCTGGTTGATGCAGCTTTACTAGATACAAGTGAACAATAATATACAATGGTGGTCCTGATGCAATAGATTCCACCTACTAAAGCAATCACCCGTAAAGAACAGTGTGCCAGCAAAACCGCAATGAAACCTGCACAGCAAAACCTGCAAGGAACTGGGCCACAATGTGGGTGAGTTGCCAACTCGTGAGTAGAAAACATATACGAGCAGAAATCGCATGAATAACGCAATCCTAGGCCACATCAGGTAATATCCTCAAATAAATATGGCCTGAAGTATAATATAATGGTAAAGGTAAAGATCTATCCATGTAGTGTGGTACCAAGAACTCGTGTCAGTGCCTCAGATAACAACATGTCCCTAATATGAGGTATAAATGTCAGGTAGCAATATGTCACTAAAATGGTATGCAGATGCTTATAATGAGAACAAAGTACATCATGAATCAAAAATCTGTTTTTCTTTATTTAATGAGATTTCTATTTGTATATCAATCGGTTATCACCAATGAAATCAATAGAGAAATTAGTGTCAAGTATCGACACAAAACATAAATCTCAGTATCTCAATATTAAATCTCAATATCTCTGTATCTCAAATCTCAATATCTTTGTATCTCAAATCTCAATATCTCGGGCTCCGTCAGTCCGGATTGGCCCATATCATCAATCATATGACCACGATGGTATCCTCTGGATATCCGCTGCGCCAGGTAAAATCATCGGTTGGTAGTGCTCCCCTGCCAGGCTCATCGAATACAACTCGAGTTTCTTGCCCCGGGGTACCATAACGGGCCTACCATGTACCCGAGACGGTTCATCCAACTCCACGAATCGGGTCTCGAAATCCAACAGCAATCATGAAAACTCATGGTGGACGACTCATACATCACGAGAAAACCACACTTTTCATTTTAAAAAGAGAGAGAGAGGGAGAGAAGTTTTTATATATATTCTTGCGGTTTTCTCCTAAATCCAGGAAATTTCATGAAAATCCGAAATCCAATCATCAATAGCAAGTAAACAGTGAATATCGGCATAAACTCCATAATACTGCATAACAATGAATACATGAATGCATTTGATATCATGCAATGAATCCAATAGTTAGACTAGCATCTGAAAGCTATAACATATTGCAACTATCAACTTAGCAGGTTATGCCAAAAAATAGTATTTTCTAAACTGTACGTGACATGGCAATTACCGATGAAGATGTGTGTAAGCCAGCAAGCAAGTGTATGTGGAGCATACGCATCATCGGTAATGGTGCTGGTGTCCTGACAGCAGGGTTTCTTGATAATTACTGATAACATACGCACAAGCATGCAATGCGATGGAACATCATGAAATGTACAGAAAAAGATGTAGTAACAGCAACACTGAAACATACCTACCCAATATACGAGTCATACAAATCAGGTATTTAAAATACTCACAATTCTCCACTTTTGAAAACAAGTATGACTCGAGCCCAGTCAAAGGGTAAGGAAATCCACCTAAATCTGAGTCGATCGGTATATATCTGGTAGTCGGTGATCTCTCCTTAATAGTATCATGTACGATAGAATATATATCATATGACATCCTCAAGTCAAGAGGGCGGATCTAACATCATAAATATATCTCGTACAGTAAATCTATCGTACGGCATCCCAAATCTGGGTACGGGTCAATTATCACATTTTATCTCATTATTCATCAGGTATCATCATCATCACAAATCGTGAACAGGGGTATCATCTAGGTCTAGTACATTACTAATATCATCAATATAATCATGATCTGACTACTGATCTACAGCCTCATATAATCCGATGTCATCAACACATATCACCATATAGAAGTATACATCGCCCAATGCGATCTATTATAAATACCTTAACATATCTTATCTCATATCTCGATCACATGTCAACTATCATATACATATCACTATTCACATGGTATCGTCGTCCAACGATCCGCTATAACATCATGGCAAATCTCGGTCACACCTTAAATATCTCACGGCATCATACCCGATCATATCGACTCATCCCCAAGTATCATATAACATTCTCGTCATCCAAGCATATGAATATACCAATATAAATATGTCCCAATACGCATAAGGATATCAATGTAAGCTAGTATGTGTATGTGCGTGTATGCAAACCTTTACTTTAGGGTTTCAGGACTAAGAATATCGATTGGAGTCCTTGTTTAAATTCTCGCTAACATTAAACCCATGATCACCTAAAACTCCCTTTGCTAAGTTTTCAATCTCTCCATATCATATAAAGGCATATCTATAACATATCATATCAGTTCTTAAGACTTTGCGGGGGTGATATAATGTAAGTCCATGTCACGCACCCCACGAACTTGCTGGAGGCGGAATATATGAAAAAGGTTTATCAAAGCTTCGTAACACGGACTTGAGCACATGAATCGTTTCTAAACCGTTACTAGCAAACTACGAAAGGTTTAACTACTCGGATTCGAAGTTATACCTCACGTTACTTGTCCTTAGGGTCTTCATCGCGGTCATCCACTCCTCGTAGGCTCCATGGAACATCGGCACCTCAACGGCCTCCTCGAGTCAAAAATGATCCACCCGAGAGCTCCTACGCCAAGCATTATCTCTAACTTGAGATAACTAGGTTGCTCAAAGTGCTAATCTAAGCTACCTAGGGGATATAGAGTGAGGTTAAGGATGTATTAGTCTAGCTAACCCTTGATCTCAACACATGAGAGGTTAGGGTTAGGGTTTCAAGAATGAGAGAGCTTGAGGAGAAAGAAGGTGATGATAAGAATGATATTGAAAAACGAACTCATTAGAATATATCAACCATAACAATTTATCAAATAAATAATATATATGATTAATCATCATGGTTGTTGCATTCACCTAGTGTGATTCATCTCATGAGTCATTAGCTTCATAAATGAAGCATTAACTCCATGGATGAATCATACAAATGAGTCATTAAGCAATAAATACTTATGCCACCTTAACACCCAAGTCACCATGCTTCTAGAAGCTTCCCGGAAAATTACGAGAACGCCCCTCCAATCCGTGAAAATACGGAAAAACTTTAGACTGTATAAATCCAATAACCTGATACTAGAAACTGGCTTAAACCAAAGCCGACTAGTAAAAACTGTCCGAACGTCGTACGTGCGTAAACACACGTATGCGTCCGAACCCTTGTCGTAAAACCATACGACCTCTATATCATTTCGCCTGGAGCAGGGAAACTCTCTGTGTGGGACTCTAAAGACTCGATACTACGCTGGTAGTGGGTTTAACCACAGACCGCAAGCGGCACTAGCTGTACGTAACGGTCCCCAGGTAGAAATCGATAAGAAGGCCGATGTAGAAAACCATCTGAACTCCTACTGAGCATGATGTGACAATCTCCGTACAGTCCGGTCTGTTCGTCTAAGACTATCGCATATCGAGCCTAGGGGGCGGCAAGCGTCAGTCCCCTAATAGTTGTATAAGTTGTGTCGGAGCGTAGCCCATTACACCCTGAGAAAACTACTGGAACCTACCAGTAAATCTCGCTTGCCCTGGCTAGGGACTTTGCGTAATGGCTCTCTGACACAGCACGATATCATCTCCCAATACCGGTAGAGACGAATCCTGTCTAACCGCCACTGCCTCCAAGTGCTCAGGATTGCACCCAACTGCTACCTGTTTGCACGACTCCTTTGAGCCGTGGTAGGGTAGCAATCTAAGAACAGTGGGACACACTCGAGGCGAAGTAGCAGTGTCAAGTCTGCGGACTATGCTGTACTCATGTTATGTGGGAACTGTTAACTGACAATGGGTATAATACCAACCAATCAGTTCCCCTGCGAGTCCTGTCCGGTGTACCCGTAACCTAACGAGCACATGTATACTATCTTCAGTACGACGTACTGATGGCTGCGGGACAGACCATCTCCCCAACTGGGATGAGAAGCGTACACACTTAGTCTACTCCGGAATATCGATACCCTGTCTCGATAATCCTACGACTAGGGACAAGTATAGGATGTTGCTTATAGACTACCCAGCCCCCACTAGTGTGACTGCCATCACAACGCTGGTAATCAAGCAAAGATCCTATGCGCTCTACTAATATGTATAAGTGATACGTTACAAGAAACATATGCACATAATAAAGTAGATACAAACCAAGTAGCATACTACCATTTTTACCAAGACTGTATATACAACTGTGAATATCCCAAGCTTCCATTAAGTAATATACATACAAGTATGATACAACAATGGCCCCTAGGGCATATACACTAACAATCTCCCACTTGCACTAGGGCCATGAGCTGGCATATCGTAGACCTATCATCTCGAATATCCTCTCGAACTGCGTCTGAGTAAGGGCCTTTATGAATGGATCAGCCATGTTATTCTCTATCTCTACTCTTTTCACCTCGATCTCCCAGCGATCTACGATCTCCCTAATCAGGTGGTACCGCCTTAAGATGTGTCTGGACTTCTGATGGGACCTGGGTTCCTTCACTAAAGCTATAGCACCGTTGTTGTCACAATACAGAGGTATTGGATCAACACTGGTAGGAACCACCTGAAGTTCTGTGAGGAACTTCTTCATCCAGACAGCTTCTTTTGCGGCATCGCAAACAGCTATGTACTCCGCTTCCATCGTTGAGTCAGCAACGGTCTCTTGCTTAAAACTCTTCCAACAGACCGCCCCTCCATTGAGGGTAAAGACATAACCCGACATGGACTTGGAGTCATCTTTGTCACTTTGGAAGCCGGAGTCGGCAAAGGCCTCAATCTGGAGGTCTTTTCCGCCATACACCAAGAACATATCTTTAGTCTTCCTTAGGTACTTGAGAATGTTCTTTACGGCTATCCAGTGCTTCTCCCCTGGGTTTGCCCGATACCGGCTTACAACGCTCAATGCGTATGCTACATCTGGTCTGGTACATAACATCGCATACATTATAGAGCCTACCGCAAAAGCGTAGGGTATAATCGACATGCGATCCCTTTCCAAATCAGCCTTGGGAGACATCTCTTTGGAGAGGGTGATTCCGTGACAAGCCGGTAGGTTATCGCGCTTAGAATCACCCATACCGAATCTCTTCACTATGGTGTCTATGTACCTGGACTGCGAAAGTCCCAACATCCTCTTTGATCTATCACGATAGATCCGGATGACCAGAATGTAGGTGGCATCACCCAGGTCTTTCATGGAGAATTTATGTGGCAAGAATCTTTTGAATGACTGTAACATAGGAATATCATTTCCTATTAGGAGAATGTCATCTACGTACAAGACGAGGAATACTACAGCTCTCGCTACGATCTTACTATATATGCAAGGTTCATCTGGATTTTTGATAAAGTCGAATTCTTTGACAGCATCATCAAAACAGATGTTCCAACTCCGCGATGCCTGTTTTAGTCCATAAATGGACTTAAGCATCTTGCATACTTTACCGCTGCTCCCACTCTAAATGAATCCCTCTGGCTGATCCATATAGACGCACTCTTCCAAATTACCATTTAGAAAGGCCGTCTTTACGTCCATCTGCCAGATTTCATAATCGTGGAAGGCAGCAATAGCAAGAAGGACCCGAATAGATTTAAGCATAACCACTAGAGAAAAGGTTTCGTCATAGTCCAAACCAGGTCTTTGACGGAAACCCTTTGCAACAAGTCTAGCCTTATAGGTTTCAACCTGTCTATCTACACCAATCTTCTTTTTGAAGATCCATTTGCATCCTACGGGTTTTACCCTATCTGGAGCAATGTTTAAAGTCCATACTTTGTTTGTGTACATGGACTCCATTTCGGTCCGCATTGCATCCAGCCATTTTACTGAGTCACCGCTCTGAATGGCCTGCTGGAAGCTAGTAGGCTCATCATAGTCAATAGTGCAATCCTCTCTATCCCCGTCAATGAGAAAACCGTAGTATCTCTCGGGCGGATGAGACTGCCTACTACTCCTGCGGAGTGGCGTCGGGATGTCCCTTTCTTCTGAAACCTCTGGTTCTTCCAAGCTTTCAGTAATAGCTTGTGGTTCTGGAATTTCTTCCAGTTCTACCACGCTCCCACTTGTTCCTTTTTCTAAAAACTTATGTTCCAGAAAGTGGGCATGACGAAAAACAAAAACCTTTTGTTCCTCTGCGTAATAGAAATAATATCCTTTGCAATTCATCGGATATCCCACAAACTTACACTGTACTGATCGTGCCTCGAGCTTATCCACGTGCTGCTTTTTTACAAAAGCTGGACATCCCCATGTCTTAAAATGTTTTAGACTGGGTTTGGTCCCACTCCACATCTGATATGGTATGGTAGGAACAGTATTGGTGGGAACTTGGTTCAAAAGATATGCAGCTGATTCTAGTGCATATCCCCAGAATGATCGCGGTAACTCGGCGTTACTCATCATGGAACGAACCATATCCAATAGGGTTCGATTCCTCCTTTCTGATACACCATTGTGTTGTGGTGTGTATGGAGGAGTAAGCTGAGAGAGAATTCCATTCTCTTTTAAGTAACCTAGGAACTCGGCACTTAAGTATTCACCACCTCGATCAGATCTCAGTGTCTTTATACTCTTGCCTGTTTGTTTTTCTACTTCATTCTTGTATTCTTGGAATTTTTCAAAGGCCTCGGATTTGTGTTTCATTAAGAAGACATATCCATACCTAGAGAAATCATCCGTAAAAGTAATGAAGTAGGAATAACCACCTCGCGCATGTGTACACATTGGACCACACACGTCACTGTGTATGAGTCCCAAGAGCTCGCTTGCTCTTACTCCGTGTCCAGTGAACAGAGTCTTTGTCATCTTTCCTTTGAGACAAGATTCACAACTAGCATAAGATTGATATTCGAACGGATTGAAATATTCTTCTCTATATAACTTAGTCAACATTCTCTCATTGATGTGACCAAGTCTACAATGCCATAAGAAAGCCTGATTTATTTCTGGAGACTTTCTTTTAAGTGTGTTCTGGACATTGAAAACCTGAGCTTGACTCAATACGTATTTACCGTTATCTAATGTACCGGACCCAATCAGAACTTGATTTAGGTGGATGTTAACTACATCGCTTACGAATGTAAAATCATATCCCTCTTTTGAAAGTGAGGACACTGATATGATATTACAAGCCATACAAGGTACATACAGACAGTTACGTAGAATCAATATCTGCCCACTTGTCAAACCTAGGCGATATTCTCCCATGGATTCAGCGTCTACGCTCATTCCGTTTGCAACTCTGAGAGACAAATCACCTACCTTCATAACTCTATGGTTTCTCAAAGCATGTAATGAATTACAGATATGAGATCCTGCTCCGGTAACGAGTACCCAGGAAGTAGAGTTAATTAACAAACAGTTCTCAATAATAAATACACTTGAGGCTGAAACCACAACATGCTTCGTATCCTGGCTACTGGCTTCTAAAGCCCTGCAATCTTTCTACCAATGCCCAATCTCATAACAATAAGAACGTCCCTCTTTTACTACATTAAGTCCCGAAACTTTTGCCCTTCTCTTTCCTTCCACTTCCCAGGTTTCTTTCATGGTAGAAGGTAGAGACTGTTGAATCAAGTCAGTATCTGACCTGTTTCCCAATGTGGTCTTCAGGTCCTGGAGCACATCAATATAGCTAGTCATTGTAAGGACGTTGTCCCCTACAGATGACCCGACAGCCAACCTCGCTTGAATTAATTCGGTAGAGGTCTCATACCTTGCGATATGAGACTGCTCTCCATATAAATCTTTATTATGGAGAAAGATGGAAACTGAGTCTATCTTCTCGTGCTACTTCTGGTATACACCATCAACTGAAGCTAACACGAGGCATTTGGCTTTCGCTTTATTCTTTTCCCTTGTCTGGCGGATATCCATATCCGTGACGGTGGAAACTGGACCAAGGACGGCGGGATCTTGAGTAGTATTAGGTTGGTCCAGCTTGTCATAGGCAATGGACATCTGGACAGACCTTTGCTAATCAAATAAGTCAGATTTAGTTAATTTGTTATCTAGATGTAACCTATGTGTGGTCACAAGGTCGCTGCAATTTAAGAGAGAGAAGAAAATACTATTAGCATGATCCTCTTGCAAGTTTAGATTGGTTTTTAATTTATCTAAACAGGATGGCTCCCACTGTTTCTCGAATCCCTCCTCAAACCATAAAAGAAGAATTAGCCAGGACTATTCTCACCGTACAATTCTTGCTTAACTGTTCAGCCAGGTCAGTGTCGATACTTCAAGGGAGGTTTTCCAACGCATTCGCGAAGTTCCTTAATTAAATAACCTCTTTTCTCTAGGGGCGTAGCCCCGCTGACACCTTTCTAGGCACCTACTTGGTTTATAGCATTGATCGTTAAGTGACGAATCTCCTGATAAGTAGTATATACTCACAGTAGGATCGGGATCCAAAATATCATCGTATGATAATGTTGAAGGAATCCTACCAACATTCTTCAAACTCCAAAATTGTATGCTCTCACTGCAAATTTCAGTTTCTTTAGAAATTCCCGATATAAATTTTTGCCCCATGCTCTTATGACCTTGACTAAGGGCCAAAATGTCATAAGTCACATGTCAAGTTCTACCTGTCATTATCCAGGTTAATTTGAACTCACCCGTATATACTCTTGACTAAGGGCCAAGAAAAGTAATACGACTGTCCCAAACCAACGCATCTATCTATGGAACAAATGAATACCCCAGCAGCTACCAAACACTATGCCTTGACTAAGGGCCAAAATACATAGCTTGAATACTACTAAATACCCAAATTGAATGACGGAGGGCTACGAATGGTTTTGGCAAAACCGTGAACATAGTGAACTTGATATAATCGAAGGAACCTCATACTTTTTAAAAGGAGTGGTTAAAGCTTCGCAATTAAAAAATCTGATATTTTTAAAATAACCGAGTGGTTTCTTTTAAATTTGTTCCAACGATTAAACATTGGTTTATTTTCTTTGCATTATACTAATGCGTCCCATCATTTATCCTATCATTGTAGAAAACAACGAAAATACCACGTCCTCTTATGCCATCCGCATTCACCACGGGGTCCCGTCGTCACCCGTTAGGTTACTTAACTAACGACAGAGCGGGGGCTAGGCTAGCGCGGGTGTAAAACATAAGTGACGTCTAATAGCTATCATATATAGATATTGTACATTCGTCAGACGCAATAATAGGCATTCCAGATCACTGATAAACTTTATTGGATATACTAGTAATCCGCATTTGCTTTGAGCCTGCAATAAAAGACGGATTACACAGTTGTGATGAATAGCCATTACCCCACCCTAGATCCCTATGGGTATGGCAAACTACCCGCCAAGTACCCGAAGTGAAGCGGTCTCCCTCAACAACATGAGTAGGCCACTAAACACTTCAACGTACCCGGTAGTTTGTGTACTCCGCCTTGGGTCTATCCTAGGAGCAAAAACAGTAAAAAGAAATAATACAACTGTGGCTACAACCGCAACCTGGATGTGCCCCGCAAAAGAATATTACATCATATTACATTTACATCGAATGAATGAATATTAAACCCATCTCAAACCCCGGCTAATCATCACAATATTCCAATCAAGTCCATATACACAAACAGTAAACATTACAGAAATGTGCAACCCCCTGCCAACCGACATACTAGCAGCTAGGGGAGGTTTACGAACACATTAAACATTACAGATAATAACCCGATTATCAATTAGTTTAGAACATCAATCGACTACCTTTACCGTGTCTACCCCAAAAGCAAACCTGTACTGAAGTAACGTGGGTAGAAACAGAACATACTGGAAAACAGAACACCATAAAACAAGAATAACAGAGCAAATCAGAGTCAACTCGGAGTTGACTCGGCGGCGGATCCGCGGCATAAGAACTCTATTGCCGCGGATCCGTGGCCATAATACCGAGTTGGAACATCTTAATTTCCCAGTATTCTTAAATTTCCCTGCTGTGAATTTTAAGGTATGTCAAATATTTTTTCAGACACTTTTAAAATTAAGAGAAACTTGGGATTTCCAGGGTTTCGTTTTCGCGTTTTCTGACGATCAAAGTTCTAATTAGTTGCTAACAAGCTAGTAATGGTTTAGTTAGCTCTGATACCACTGTAAGTCCAAGTCACGCACCCCAAGAACTTGCGGGGAGGCGGAATATATGAAAAACGTTTATCAAAGTTTCGTAACACGGATTTGAGCGCATGAATCGTTTCTAAACCGTTACTAGCAAACTACGAAAGGTTTAACTACTCGGATTCGAAGTTATACCTCACGTTACTTGTCCTTCGGGTCTTCATCGCGGTCCTCCACTCCTCGTAGGCTCCTTGGAACATCGGCACCTCAACGGCTTCCTCGAGTAAAAAACAATCCACCCGAGAGCTCCTACGCCAAGCTTTATCTCTAACTTGAGATAACTAGGTTGCTCAAAGTGCTAATCTAAGCTACCTAGGGGATATAGAGTGAGGTTAAGGATGTATTAGTCTAGCTAACCCTTAATCTCAACACATGAGAGGTTAGGGTTAGGGTTTCAAGAATAAGAGAGCTTGAGGAGAGAGAAGGTGATGATAAGAATGATATTGAAAAATGAACTCATTAGAATATATCAACCATAACAATTTATCAAATAAATAATATATATGATTAATCATCATGGTTGATGCATTCACCTAGTGTGATTCATCTCATGAGTCATTAGCTTCATAAATGAAGCATTAACTCCATGGATGAATCATACAAATGAGTCATTAACCAATAAATGTTTATGCCACCTTAACACCCAAGTCACCATGCTTCTTGAAGCTTCCCGGAAAATTACGAGAACGCCCCTCTAATCCGTGAAAACACGGAAAAACTTTAGACCGTATAAATCCAATAACCTGATACTAGAAACTGGCTTAAACCAAAGCCGGCTAGTAAAATCTGTCCGAACGTTGTATGTGCGTAAACACACGTATGCGTCCGAACCCTTGTCGTAAAACCATACGACCTCTATATCATTTCTCCTGGAGCAGGGAAACTCTCTGTGTGGGACTCTAAAGACTCGACACTACGCTGGCAGTGGGTTTAACCACAGACCGCAAGCGGCACAAGCTGTACGTAACGGTCCCATGTCGATAAGAAGGCCGATGAGGAAAACCATCCGAACTCCTACTGAGCCTGATGTGACAATCTCTGTACAGTCTGGTCTGTTCGTCTAAGACTATCGCATATCGAGCCTAGGGGACGGCAAGCGTCAGTCCCCTAATAGCTGTATAAGTTGTGTCGGAGCGTAGCCTATTACACCCTGAGAAAACTACTGGAACCTACCAGTAAATCTCGCTTGCCATGGCCAGGGACTTTGCGTAATGGCTCTCTGACACAGCGCGATATCATCTCCCAATACCGGGAGAGACGAATCCTGTCTAACCGCCACTGCCTCCAAGTGCTCGGGACTGCACCCAACTGCTTCCTGTTTGCATGACTCCTTTGAGCCGTGGTAGGGTAGCAATCTAAGAATAGTGGGACACACTTGAGGCGAAGTAGCAGTGTCAAGTCTGCGGACTATGCCGTACTCATGTCACCTGGGAACTGTTAACTGACGATGGGTATAATACCAACCAATCAGTTCCCCTGCGAGTCCTATCCGGTGTACCCGTTGTTAGTTATATGTATGCCCTAGAGGTCATTACTATACATAGGATGTATATTGTAGTGGATGCTTGGACATATATAGGGAGGACTTTCTTGCTCGACATGATAGTATGCTATCTGGTTGCTCTTTACCTTAACGTGTACACTGATTGTCTCTCTGTTACATATTGGTAAATCCCTTAGGATGTGTACTTGACTACCTGGACTATGATGCGGATCATACTAATGGGGACATGGTAGTCTATAAGTACATCCTTCAAGGTCCCTAGTCGTGGGTGTATCGAGACAAGGCATCGATATACCAGAGTAGACTAGCGTATACCTTCTCGACCCATACAGATGGGCGATGGATGATCCCATATCCATTAGTGTTTGACATCAGAGATGATATACGGGTGCTCAGTGGAGATTAGGTACACTGGACGGACTCGCCGAGAACTCCCAGATGGTATTATACCTTACGTCAGATGGCAGTTCTCTGGTGACACTGGTACAGAGTAGTCTGTTGACCCGAGATCGTCATAGAGTCTTGTGTGGTTCCCACCGTGCTTTGATTTACACCTTACCACGTCCAAGACGGAGTGCAAAATGGTGGTTTTTGGGTACAGTCCCGAATCATATGGAGGCAATGAGCGATAGGAGGGGATTCGTCTCTCCTGGTATAGGGAGTTGATGTTGCACTGTGTTCGATTGGCTATAACCGAAAATCCCTGGCCAGGGTTGCTGAGATTTACTGGTAAGTGTTACCAGTAGTTTCTCGAACTATTATAGACCTCATATCGACACAACTTATCGAGCTACTAGGGTCTGACGTTTACCACCCCTAGGCAAGATATGCGACATATCAGACGAACAGACCGGACTGTTCGGTAAGTGTTACTGGTTGGATTCACAGGAGTTTGAGCGGGCTTCCTCGTCGATCTTCAGATCGCTCAGTACCTGGGTGGCCGTTACGTTTAGCAGACCGCTTGCGGCTTGTGGGTGTTTGATATGATTATCAACTGCTGCCGGCGTATTGACGAGTCTTTAGAGTCCTACACAGAGGTTTCCTGGCTCAAGCGAAACGAAATAGGAGCGCATATGAGATATGTGCGGGACCGAGAATAATGAGTGTATGTGATACCATATTCTATTCTCGCGATGAATGTATCGATTGGTTGTATGCGATATAACCTAGTTATCGAATCGAGGATTGATTCGATAAGTCGATACATTGGATATTAGTCGGTCATATACGATATGACCGGATCGTTAAATCAAGTGTTGATTTAATGATTTAATGTATAATTATATATTTGATATATTACTTTACATTAACTAGTATTGGTTCACTTAAGATGGATTTTCTCACTTGATGTGCACATTGTATATGTGATATATTTTTGTGCACTTGTTTGTATCATGTTTGATGATACATGCATATTTAGGTTTGTGTAAAGAATTAAACCATGGTTATGTTAATGGTTAGGGTTTTGATTTACTCACTTATTCTTTTATCTATTTATCTTGGTTAGAAAATGAGAAAAGAAAACAAAATGGTTGCTTTCATACATGAAGCTTCTTGAAGCTTCATGCAACTTTGACTAAGTGACCATTCTTGTCTTCTTCTCCTAACCCTAACCATTCAACCTAACCTTAGTTAATTCTCTACACCTAACCATGGTTGTAATTATGATAAGTATCATATTATTTTCTTTTTTGCAATAAGACTTATCATATTTTCTTCTTCTTCTTCTTCTTCTTCTTCTTATTCATCAACAAGAAGAAAAACTTGCAACCTTTAATGGCAACTTGAGAAAATGAATGAGAAATCTAATTCTAAAGTGAACCCACTTCTTATTTCTTCATCCTCTACCACTTGCCAAGTAGTATAGGGTGTTTTCTTCACAAGTTTCATGGCTTGGTGAAGTTGGAGCTTGATCTTGTGTTGCCTCGACGTAGATCATCTTCGGCATCGAAGTCGACGACCTAGCCCGATCATTTCTTCGATGAAACCACCGCGAGAGTCCGGGATCCGATGGGTACAGCGGAGGGACTTCATCACGGAGCTATGGAGGTGGAGGACCGGATCTACAAAAGTTGTATTTTCGTTCACTCTTAGTTAAAGCCGTTGACTTGCTTGCATCGCCACATTATCTAGTTAACGATCCGTATTAGGGTTTATAGGCACCTGTAATGTTTGAATTTAGCATGGTTGATGCCTTGTGAGACCTCCTTAGAGTGCCTAGGAACCCTACAGTGGTATCAGAGCCTTAGGCGATGCGTAGACGGAGTTAGAAGTCAGATCGAACCGAAACCCTAACTCCAAAATGCTCTCTGGACATTTTTTAAAAACTGGGTTTTTTCCAGATTAAAAATGCTTAAAAAATTCAGCAGGGAATTCTATGAATTACGGTGCAAAAATGACCAAAAGATGTGCCAAAAGAGCGGCGGAACCGCGGCAGAAGCCTGCATTATGCGGCGGTTCCGCGGCCAAATTATGAGATCAGCCTATAATTTTCGCACAGTAATTTATTTCTTCAGGTGCTGAGTTTTCTGGGAATTTTTAATTTGCACTCAAGAGTTGAGTTTTCTGGGGTTGTTTTGGGGATTCGATTATTCGATCGGTTTATTTAATTTCGTCTATGTGCTTTTTCGGGTAATTTTAGAATATGTTAAAAGTTCGACCAGATATAAATACCCACTTTTTCCCCTGCCAGGAAATTTCCAATTGTTGGATTTTTCCGTAGTTTAATGACGTTCCAAGTAGTGCAAGTAACGCGATGGTCCCTCTAGAAGACCACAAACCTTAACTCGATTATATGACGGTCTTGAACTACCCTTTGAACCATAGGGTTTGGGGCAGTACGGCGTGCCACATATGAGGCGTTGGCTTGACCTTTCTACGGCTGGACCGTTGGTACTGAGGCATGAAGTGAATGTTTTTAAACTTGTTTCATGAGTTGAGCTATTATCGGGAAAACTTGGGTGTTTGGATGTTCGATCGGAAAGTTTAACATTTTCTATTTATCTGGAATGTGATACAATAATTGGAATTCACAAAAAGTTATGAGATAACTGAATGAATGTTATAAATCTAGCGGTTTAGTCTCACTTGATCGGTTGCCACGGAATTTTGATGTGATCAAAAGTCCGTCGCAATCACGTAGCGTACGCGGATACTCGCCGGGTAAACTTAATAGACAGCCACGCCCCATAGCCCCGACCAAGTGACTGTAGGAGAACCCCGTCGCTGAAAGCATCCGTTCGGGTGCTCGCGGCAGCTGTGTTCCGCCTTGGTGCACTTCGTCGACGGCGTCAAGTGTGCGGCCGCCTACTACAGTTTGCGACGAGCATTCGATCAGGATGTCGGGAATCTTGTTGAATTGCCCGACTTGATATTGAAAAGTGTTTTCGATAATGAGACTAAAATGCGGGATTTATAATTGTTAGGCATGCGATATCTAAGGAATTCATTTGATTGGGCATGCGATATCTATGCAGGTTGCGGATTCCAACTGTTGTAGTTTTACACTTTCTTTTCTGTGACCGTAAGTGTAATATGTGATATCGCTGGTTTCGTTGCTACATGTCAACGACAATTGGGATGTGCATATTTACTTACATTGATGACATGTGATGTTATGTGTTGCTCGATATGTTATATTGGATCATCGTGTTTGAATAGCCGGGGGGTTTTATGTGAGATGAGTGTTTTTCATTTTCATTCATGTAAAAACTTGTATGTAATATTCTTTGATTGGGGCACTTCCTGGTTGCGGAAGATGTTACCTTTTGTATATTATTTACTTTTCCGCACTAGGATAGACCCAGGAGGGGAGCACAAGTAACCGGGTTCTAGGGTCCAGTGGGAGACCATCTCGAGGAGTCGAGTCCGGGTCTCCTAACCCTAGAATTGGCAGGGTTGCTTGCCGCTCTCGTAGGGGTCTAGGGGTGTGGGTTTGGCTATTCATCGCGACCGTGGAATCCGTGTTTTATACTTGCTCGTATTAAAAACACGGACGTCCTAGTATATCCAATATTTCATATGATTCTTCTGCTGCGATATCTGTGATGTGATCATTTGATATGTTCTGTGATAAATACTGTATATAGTATATATGATATATTATATAGGCATTGCTTATGTTTTACACCCGCGCTAGCCCTGCCCTGCTCAGTCCTTAGTTACCTAACCTAACGGTGCACGAGGGGACATCGAGGCAAATGCAGATGGCATAAGTGTACGTCGTATTTATCTGTGATATTTAGGTACTTAAATGATGGGACTTCATTAATATGATTAATGAAAGAAAAGAAACCTAAGAAGTTGTGGAATCGAATTTCAAAATAAAAACAAGTAGCTACAGTTCTTGCTTTAGATCGCGGTGTTCCTTGTAGAACATCCTGCACCTTATTCGATAAGGAAAGGGCCGAGATCCCTTCACCGGGAGTGACCCCTTTAGCAATAACTGGCAGATGCTACAACCCTCGGTTTGTCTTTTGATTTCTTCTATAGTTTCTGCTTTGCACAGTGATATATCCCGCACCTCATTCGACGAGGAAAGGACCGACGATCCCTTCACCGGGAGTGACTCCTTTAGCAAAACTAGAAAAGCCTAAAAAACACTCCATTTTAAAATCATTTGATTCTACAACGATATCAAGTTCATTACGCAATAGGTTTTTAGAAAAACCTGTCGTAGCCCTCCGTCATTTCAGATAAGTACTAGTTAGTATTCGTGCTACGTTTGTTGACTATGTTAAGACGTAGTGTGCGGTAGCTAATTAGTGCTTATCTGTATAAGCATATGATGCGATTGGATTAGGGTAGCCGTGCGACATTATTGACTATGTTAAGGGTCGTGCGGGTGGGTTTAATTCAATCAGGAAATGACGGGTTGAACTTGACTAGCACTTATGATTTGTTGACTATGTTAAGGTCATATAGCTGCTAGGGGCAAAATATTATCGGGAATTTCAAGTGTTGAAATTTGCAATGAGATTGCATACCTTCTATGAGATAGTTGGATCCTGATACCCGCTACGAGTAAGAGTTACTCCTGGGAGAGTTTTACACATTATAATTAGCCGATCAAGTAGGTGTCTAGAAAGGTGTCAACAGGGCAATGCCTCAGGGAAAACGAGGTTTACTATAATTAGGTCCGTGCGAAAGCACGGGGAACCTCCCTCAGAGTACCGACACTGGCCTGGCTGAAAGATTTGCGAACTTGTAGCGTGTAATTAATCCCGGCTAGTCCTTCCTTTTAGGGTTTGAAGGAAGATTTGATAAAAACAGTGGGAGCCATCCTGATTAGATAAAATAATAACCAATCTGATTTTGTAAGAGCGCACGCAGAGTGTTTTCTTCTCTCTCTCTTCAGGTAGCAACTATATCACACCTTAATCAAGATAATAAAATGGATATATTCATCGAACCCGCTTGTTATACTGTGCTGGGGAACATTGGTCCCGCTCTAACTTATAATTGTTATAAGACAGAGCAGGAATTAGGGGATTACCAGAATTCCCATGCCGCCCAAACGAAGAAAGTGCATGTTGATGCATCATCTTCTGGTGTGTTCGTTATACAGAACTGTTTCTCAGTTATGTCCTGGGTATGTGATACCAGTTCAGGATCCCAGATATGTAATCTGTTACATAGGGCTACAGATAGGTAGAGAACTGAGAACGGGTGATAAGTTTCATGAGGCAGAAAACGGTGCAAGTGTTTCAGCCAAGTCTGTTGGTCACTGTCACCCTGTATTACCAATACATTGATTCTGAACAAATGCTATTAGATACCGAACCTGATATACAAAATCATATCATTCTCTTTATTAGTAAAGAAATGATAAAATTTTGTATTGTTGGATAATGTTTTGAACATTTCCTATATCAAAAGTTGATCGGTTCAAGCATGTTATCTAAAAGCATTGATGTTCTAAATCAAACTACAGTTCTTAGTATACAGAACACATACAAGAGGAAGAGTTCAGAATTGAACGAATTCTTCTTGAGGTATTGTAGACTAGGTCATATCAATGCGACCCGACTGGCTGAGGTTACATTTAGATGTATATTTAAATCAGTTTGAATTTACATCTTGTGAAACTTGCCAGTCATGTCACAAAGATTAGATGACCATAGCTCTGTTTATTGGAAACAGAGAAAGAGTTAGTTGAATTCTTGGGATGATACATGTTGATGTATGTAGGTCCCCTATCTACACATGCCAAGACAGGTTCTTTGTACTTCATTAAATTCTCTGATGATCTTTCAAGATTCAGACCTATGTTCCTGTTGAAACACAAGTCCGAACCTTTTGAGATATTCAGAGAATATAAGTTAGAAGTAGAGAACCAAAATAAGGGTATAAGTATTATGTCCTATGATGAGATCAGGGAGGAGAATACTTGTGCATGGAATTCCTGGACTATTCTAAAGGAGAATGAGATTCTCTCTCAGGATTACTCCTCCGAATACACCATAGCACGATGGTATATCGGGGTGGAGCAATCACACCCTATATGATATGGTGCGCTCTATGATGAGTAGTACTGAGTTTTCTATTTCCTTTTGGGAGTTATGCACTTATGAAGTTGCATACCTATTGAATAGGGTTCCGATCAAATCAGTTGCCTACCACTTCATTTGTGATATGGAAAGGGAAGAGCCCATATCATAAGTTTGTTAAGATTTGGGGTTGTCCGGCCTATGTCTAAAAGCAAAATCTGGACAAGCTCGAGGCAAGGTCTGTTATGTAGAACTGGAAATGTTTCAGCTATACAAACTGCAGCTGATGATTTGGAAGAACCAAAGGATTCAATAGTTACCTACGAACTTCAGCCTCTCCGCCGATCTAGTAGGGATCCTCACCCACCTGAGAGATATTTCTGTTTCTCTATGACAGTGGGAGCGAAGATTGCGTCATGAGATGATGACCCAACTAGTTTCGAGCTGGCCATCAAGAGTGGGACTCTGTGAGAATGGCTGGATGCTTAGCGATCTGAGATAGAATCCTTATACACCAACAAAGTATGGACTTTGGTTGCTATATATAAAGGGTTAAATCCCCATCAGGAGAAAGTATATCTTGAGAAGATTACTTGGTGTAGATGGAAAAGTTGAGACTTTCAAATCTAGACTTGTTAAAGGTTTTCGTCATCGACCAGGCATGGATACTGATGAAACCTTTTTCCAGTGGCTATGCTTAAGTCCATCCAGATCCTACTTGCTATGGCTACATACCATGACTGCGATATCTGGCGGTTGGGTGCCATGACTGCTTTTCTAAATGATGTTTTAGAAGAGAACGTCTATAAGTACACAGCCAGAGGGCTTCGTAAATAGTGGGAGCAGCGGAAACATGTGGAAGATGTTTTATGTGATGAAGCAGGCATCGCGGAGTTGGAATATCTGTTTTGATGAGTTAGTCAAAGAGTTTGACATCATCAAAATGGTAGATGAACCTTGTATAAACAAAAGGGTAGTAGGGAATATGGTGGTGATCCTCGTAAAGTACATGGATGGCATACTCTTGATAAGAAAGGAGTTTCCTATGCTACGCTCGGTCGATCTCCGCTTATCAAAAAAATTCTCCATATAGGATCAAAATGCCTTAATCCTGAGTTTAGGATCTATGAGATAGATCTAATTGGATGCTAGGATTCTCACTAGTAGTAGTGAGATGGTATCAATCGATCCTGGGGAGAATCACTGGAAGGGTTCCAGGGTGATAAAGACGACTGAATGTCAGTCACAGGCATTGTCTTTACCCTCAGTAAAGAAACGGTATGTTGGAAGAGTTCTAAGCTAGATACCGTGGCATACTAGACGATAAAGGCTGGATACATCGCTACTTAAGATGCTACCAAAGAGGCTGTCTGGGTGTATATTAGTTCATGAGATGAACTTAGTTCCTCCCATTATGTGACAATGGAGTTGTGGCTTATGCCAAGGAACGTCCGTCCCATCAGTGATCCAGACATATTCTGAGGCAGCATCACCTGATCATGGAGATAGTTGATCTCTAGGGTGATCAAGGTTAGGAGAGTAGACTCAGAGGACAACACAGCGGATCCACTAACAAAGGCCTTTTCCCAATGAGAGACTTTTATGGGATGGTTGAGTATGAGATACTACAACCACTGCTATCAGATGGCCCTAGTGCAAGTGGGAGATTGTTAGTTATATGTATGCCCAAGAGGCTATTACTATACATAGGATGTATATTGTAGTGGATGCTTGGACATATATAGTGTCACGACCCGAAAGTACGGAACGTGACCGGCACTTAGATTACGAAGCGTCTAGAGGCGCCACGTAACCTAAGTAAGCCGAAGCCCAGAAATCTAAACCATAAAAGAAGAAGAAGAAGAAAAAAGAAAACAAGTTTAAAAGCATCAGCAAATTTTCTCAAAAATTTCGGCAGAGTCTCCTCTGTAAAAACTGGCCCCCAAACGGGTACAACAAGTATAATATAAATAAACAATAAAAAGCAACCCCAAACGGGTGCTAGCTCAACGCCAACAGGCGGAAACAATCACAACAAACACAATAATATACAACGCCAAAGGGCGAGGCTCAAAACTAAAAGAAAACAAAACCACCAGATCAGAATAATACATGCGCGACTCTAAGGTCGAAATAAAAGACTGGTCCAATAAACTTATCAAGTAATACAAGTATGGTTGATGGAGCTTACTATATACAAATGAATGAATAAAAGTACAATGGTTGTTCGGATACAAGTGAACCAACCTACCGTGCAAATCACCCTGAAGAAAAGATGTGCCAACAAGCTGCCACGGAAACCTGTACATCGAACATGAAATAAAATTTGGCACAACGGGGGTGAGTTTCCAACTCGTGAGTAGAAGACATCTACGAAAAGAAATCGAATACACGACGCTATCCTAGGTCATAATAATACACTATAATATCCCAATCATCTAGTAATAGCAGGGTAAAACTACGTGTAAGTGCAGATACTCCGTGCTTGTGTCAGTGCCTCATATAATACTATGTCATATGAAATGAAATGCATGCACCATGAATGTAAAGTAACAAATCCTGAAATCCAGATATATATGTATAGGAAATCTTTAGCTGTTATCATAGTAAAATGTGTATAAGAATCTGAAATCTCAACAATGAAATCCATGGAAATCCGTGTCAAGCGTCGACACAACACATGTAATCTCAAGTCTCAATATCTTGGGCTCCGTCAGTCCGGATCGGCCCATATCATCAAATCTCACGACAACGGTCGGTATCCTCCGGATATCCGCCGCGCCAGACATCACCGGTAGGTAGCCTTCCCCTACCTGGCTCATCGTCTACAACTCGATCTTCTTGCCCCGGGGTACCATACCGGGCCCACCATATACCCGAGACGGTTCATCCACTCCTCGAATCGGGTCTCGAAATCCAACAGAAAACATGAAATCTCATGGTGGACGACACATACATCACGAGAAAACCGCATCTTATGTTTTTAAAAAGAGAGGAGGAGGAGAGAGAGAAGTTTTTTTTACATATTCTTGCGGTTTTCCCCAAAATCCAGAAATCTCATAGAAATCCAAATCTCAAAATCATGAGTAACTATATGATAAGTGTCGGCATATGCCCATAATACTGCATGATAACATGAAAATATGAATGCATGAATGTCTAAGTAATAAATATCATGTCTATACTAACATCAGAGAATAATCACAATATTATATCGGTCTAGTTGTTAACTGATTCTATCCATAAAAGACAATATGATCTAAAGTGTACGTGACATAGCAATTACCGATGATGATGTGTGTGAGCCGGCAAATAAGTGTGCGTGGAATATGCGCATCATCGGTAATGGTGCTGGTGTCCTAATAGGTAAAGTTTATACTGATTATAGTAACATATGTAAGAACATGCAACATTATGATTACAATGTGAAAGTAAAGACGGATGTGTGTTATCCACTCATTTGATATACAATTACCACTACCACTATACGACTCGAACCTAACGTAGTGTCCATCTAACCCCCCTAAGGAAAACTAAACCTAAGAACTGGTCGATAGAAGTATACCTAAAGCCTGAGTCCATATCTCTAATAGTCGGCGATCCTGCCTCAATAGCGTCACGTACATAGTACGACATCCTCAAATCAAGAGTGCGGATCAATCATCACATCTATGCCTCGTACGGTAAAATCCATCGTACGGCATCCCAATATCGGGGTACGGGTCAAATATCACCTACGTGTCTCATTATTCGTATAATATCATCATCAACACATGTCATGATCGAGGTGCTATGCTGTAATCGTATACATCAATTATATAACATTGTCATCATAAATATACCTCATTAATTTATCCTCAGAAATAGCATGTCATATGTATCATGTTGTGATCGAGTCATACTGATATCATATCGTCATCAAGTCACACCTATATGATATCGACATCAGGTCACACCTATATGATGTCGTAATCAAGTCATACATATATCATATCGTGATCAGTCACAAGTTACAGTTCGGGTTCTATTTTAGAGTCCCATGTACCTCAATATCATCACTACCCATTATAATTTAGGTATACCTGTTCATTATCTCATTCTCTAATGATCCGCTAACACTTTAATACGACTGTATAGTCAAGAATCACGGCATCAAGCCCAGTTATCATGTTTCATTCCCGTGTATCAATGTATCCCACATACGTGTTGTATATATCTATATATATACCTATACCTAGTGCTATATATATATACACATACCCGTATACACCATGTCGAGTTTCAGTGTGTGCGTGTGTGTGTTTCTACCTGAAACCTACGAACCTCTTCCAGGGTATTCATCCTCTGGTATGGTCTTCCTAAATCAGTCTGGTCCAGCCTAGGGTCATTACTAGGGTCCTACTCATTAAGAATCTAGGGTCACATCTGGTTTCCTAATGTCAATAAGTACTATTCCTATTCTACGTTGCGGGGGTGCTAAACGCCATCCACCCGACTTCCCCCCGTAGATATGCATCTACTCACCTGGTCCATGTCTGCCGAAGACGGTGTCGCCATCATCCTCTTCATCGCCTGCAGTCCACGTGAGGGGTACCTAAACGCAAACATATAAATAGTATCGTAAACTGAATCACATACAAAAGCCAAAACGACGCAAGGAACAAGCATAGGTTAAAACCTATGTCCCGTCCACGCAAAAGAACCAAATATCGCTCGATATCGGCGTACAAACTCCGATGGATCGAGATAAACATCAACAAATAACTCGTAGTTTTAAAACACCTTACTTATATTATAAAACATGATTAAATCCATCGAAACCCTAAAATCCATCAAACCGTCCAATTTCGTAAAACCCGAAAATACCAATTTACCGTTTTTCATCAAAACTTGACATTTAAATGAAACCAATGGTCATAAAACTCATTAAATAGCATAACTAGACTATACAAACCATTACTATATTTTTATTACACAAATTTGTATTAATTTGAAATTTCTAGTTTGCAACCTTTAACAATTTTCAACATTGTTCACGCAAAATACCTAAATTCCACCACAAAACATGATTTTGCATGAATTAATGTACTAAACTATAATTCATGATGATAATGATATGATGAAACCATGATTATATTTTTAATTTCATTTATATAGGAATTTCCAAAATCTAGTTTACAAAATACTAGCATTTTATTACTATTTTCCAATTATCAAAGGAAACTAGTGATCAAACTAAGTTTTTCTTTCCTTTAATATGCTAATATTCTCATTAAAACTACCATCTAATGATAACAAGCTTAATAAGAATTTTATTTTACCCACAAACACATTTTTGAAAATTCTAGTTAGCTAAATAGCTTAATTAAAACAATTTGAATAAACAATTTATTATACAACAACCATGCAATATTTTTCCACTCTAAAAGATGTTAAACTAGCTATTATAACCTTATTTAATTAATTAAAACCACAACTTGAATTTACAAACCCTAACTTTAATTTTAAAATTTGCAACTAGAATTAATATATTAAATCTAATTATTCTTTAAAAGAAACATCTAATAGAAATAAAACAAAAGAAGGAAATTTATACCTTCAAAATATGAAACCCAAACATGAAAATGAGCCTCCAAAATGTATGCTTCCCATCTCCAAAATCCATGCTAAATAGGTCAAAGGAAAATGGTAGAGGTTGAATGTTGATTTTTGAGATTTATTTTTGGAATTTTTGATGAATTTTGATGATTTTTATTGCAAAAATGATGGGGGAAAAATTTTGGGGCTACCCATGGAGGGGAGGCCGGCCATGGAGAGGGAGGAGGGTGGAGAGAGAGAAAAAATGTGTGGTATTGTGTAGAAAGTTCATAAATAATGCATTTTTTTCACTTAAACCCTTTATTATCTAACTTTTTCAATTTAACCCTTTTCCTAGAAATTTCTAGAACCATGGAGAGATTTTGGAAAAGATTTTGCATATTACACACTTGATTCTAATATACCATGGCTCATTTTTACAAATTAAAACCATTCAAATTTGTAATTTACACTAATTTAGGTTAAAAAATAAAGCTTATGTTAATATTTAAAATAATTAATTTAGGAAAAATATTTAATTAAAATAAAATTTTATAAGTGGCTAAATAAACACCATTTACTAGTAATTACATAATTAAAATATGTATTTTTGAAATTATAATGAAAAACAATTACGGTTTAATTTTACGAAAAATACATTTTACTTTACCGAAATTCATAAAATTCACTTAAACAATTTTATTCATTTAATTATTTATTTAATTATTTTTAAAACATTACATATAGGGAGGACTTTCTTGCTCGACATTATAGTATGCTATCTGGTTACTCTTTACCTTAACGTGTACACTGATTGTCTCTCTGTTACATGTTGGTAAACTCCTTAGGATGTGTACTTGACTACCTGGACTATGATGCGGATCATACTAGTGAGGTCATGTTAGTCCATAAGTACATCCTTCAAGGTCCCTAGTCATGGGTGTATCGAGATGGGGCATCGATATACCAGAGTAGACTAGCGTATACCTTCTCGACCCATACAGATGGGCGATGGATGATCCCATATCCATTGGTATTTGACATCAGAGATGATATACGAGTGCTTAGTGGAGACTGGGTACACTGGACGGACTCGCCGAGAACTCCCAGATGCTATTATACCTTACGTCAGATGGCAGTTCTCTGGTGACACTGGTACAGGTTAGTCTGTAGACCCGAGATCGTCATAGAGTCTTATGTGATTCCCACTGTGCTTTGATTTCCACCTTACCACGTCCAAGAGGGCGTGCAAAACGGTGGTTTTTGGGTACAGTCCCGAATCACATGGAGGCAATGAGCGATAGGAGGAGATTCGTCTCTCCCGGTATAGGGAGTTGATGTTGCGCTATGTTCGATTGGCTATAACCGGAAATCCCTGGCCAGGGTTGCTGAGATTTACTGGTAAGTGTTACCAGTAGTTTCTCGAACTGTTATTGACGTCATATCAACACGACTTATCGAGCTACTAGGGTCTGACGTTTACCACCCCTAGGCAAGATATGCGACATATCAGACGAACAGACCGGACTGTACGGTAAGTGTTACTGGTTGGATTCACAGGAGTGTGAGCGAGCTTCCTCGTCGATCTTCTGATCGCTCAATACCCGGGTGGCCGTTACGTTTAGCAGACCGCTTGCGGCTTGTGGGTGTTTGATATGATCATCACCTGCTGCCGGCGTATTGACGAGTCTTTAGAGTCCTACACAGAGGTTTCCTGGCTCAAGCGAAACGAAATAGGAGCGCATATGAGATATGTGCGGAACCGAGAATAATGCGTGTATGTGATACCATATTCTATTCTCGCGATGAATGTATCGATTGGTTGTATGTGATATAACCTAGTTATCGAATCGAGGATTGATTCGATAAGTCGATACATTGGATATTAGTCGGTCATATGCGATGTGACCGGATCGTTAAATTAAGTGTTGATTTAATGATTTAATGTATAATTATATATTTGATATATTATTTTACATTAACTAGTATTTGTTCACTTAAGATGGATTTTCTCACTTGATGTGCACATTGTATATATGATATAGTTTTGTGCACTAATTTGTATCATGTTTGATGATACATGCAAACTTGGGTGTGTATGATTAAACCATGGTTATGTTAATGGTTAGGGTTTTGATTTACTTATTTATTTATTCTCATAATTCTTTTTTGGCAAAAAGGGAAATGGTGGCTTGCTTTGTTTTGTAGTTGAAGCTTTGAAAAAGTCTACCATTTTTGTTTCATGCTAAACCTAACCATTCACCTAACCTTAGTTTATTCTCTACACTTAACCATGGTTGCTAATATGATAAGAATGACTTATTTTCTATTTTCCAATAATTCTTATTATATTATCGTCTTCTTCTTCTTCTTTTTCAAGAAGAAAGAAGCTTGCTAGCTTCAATGGTGACTTGAGAAAATGAGTGAGAAATCCAATTCTAAAGTGAACCCACTTCCTATTTCTTTATCCTCTACCACTTGCCAAGTAGTATAGGGTGTTTTCTTCACAAGTTTCATGGCTTGGTGAAGTTGGAGCTTGATCTTGAGTTGCCTCGACGTAGATCATCTTTGGCATCGAAGTCGATGACCTAGCCCGCCCATTTCTCCGATGAAGCCGACGCTAGAGCCCGGGATCCGATGATCGCAGCGAGGGGGCATCATCACGGAGCTATGGAGGTGGAGGACCGGATCTACAAAGGTTGTAGACTCTTTCACTTAGCAGTAAAATTGTTTACTTGCTTGCTTGTATCGCCTATTCTCTAGTCAACGATCGCATTAGGGTTTCTCGGCACCGAAAAATTTGAATTTGGCATGGTAAATGCCTTGTGAGACCTCATTAGTGTGCCTAGGAACCCTACAGTGGTATCAGAGCCTAGCTAGAGCCTTAGGCGATGCGTAGACGATGTTAGAAACCCGATCGAACCCGAAACCCTAACCCGAGACCACTCTCTGTACATTTTCTGAAAATGTGTTTTTTTCCAAATTAAAAATAGCCAAAAAATTCAGCAGGGTTTTCTAGGAATTACTGTGAAATTCGTGGACCCAATTTGACTAAACCGCCGCGGAACCGCGGCCATACCCTAGGTTGGGCGGCGGTTCCGCGGCAATACAGTGAGCTCGTTCACTTTTGTTTGCACAGTAATCTCTATCTTTAGTTGCTGTATTTTATGGGAATTCTTAATTGATACACAACAGTTAGGTTTTCTGGGGTGTATTGGGGACTCAGTTTTTCGATCGGAAAGTTTAACTCAGTCTATGTGTTTTCCGGATAATTTTTGAATATGTTAAAAAGTTCGACCGGATATAAATACCCACTTTTTCCTCTGCCGGGAAATTTCGAAGTGTTGGATCTTTCCGTAGTTTAATGACGTTCTAAGTCGTGCAAGTAACGCGATGGTCCCTCTAGAAGACAACAAACCTTAACTCGATTATGTGACCGTCTTGAACTGCCCTTTGAACCTTAGGGTTTTGGGCAGTACGACGTGCCATATGTGAGGCGTTGGCTTGACCCTTCTACGACTGGACCGTTGGTACTGAGGCATGAAGTGAATGTTTTTAAACTTGTTTCATGTGTTGAGCTGTTTCGGGAAAACTTGGGTCTTCGATTGTTCGATCGGAAAGTTTGACATTTTCTATTTATCCGGGATATGATACAATAATTGGAATTCACAAGTTGTTATGAGATAACTGAATGAATGTTATAAATCTAGCGGTTTAGTCTCACTTGATCGGTTGCCACGGAATTTTGATGTGATCAAAAGTCCATCGCAATCACGTAGCGTACGCGGATACTCGCCGGGTAAACTTAATAGAGAGCCTCACTTCATAGCCCAGACCAAGTGACTGTAGGAGAACCCCGTCGCCGAAAGCATCCGTTCAGGTGCTCGCGGCAGCGGTGTTCCGCCTTGGTCCACTTCGTCGGCGGCATCGGGGGTGCAGCCGTCTACTGAAGTTTGCGACGAGCATTCGATCAGGATGTCGGGAATCTTGTTGAATTGCCCGACTTGATATTGAAAAGTGTTTTCGATAAAGAGACTAAAATGAGGGGTTTATAATCGTTAGGCATGTGATGTCTAAGAAATTCATTTGATTAGGCATGCGATGTCTAAAGAGGTTGCGGATTCCAACTGTTGTAGTTTTACACTTTCATTTCTTCGACCGTAAGTGTAATATGTGATATCGCCGGTTTCGTTGCTATATGTTAACGACAATTGGGATGGGCATATTTACTTACGTTGATGACATGTGATGTTATGTGTTGCTGGATATGTTATATTGGATCGTCGCGTTTGAATAGCCGGGTTTTTTTTATGTGAGATAAGTGTTTTTCATTTTCATTCATGTAAAAACTTGTATGTAATATTCTTTTATTGGGGCACTTCCAGGTTGCGGAAGATTTCACCGTTTGTATATTATTTACTTTTCCGCACTAGGATAGACCCAAGGAGGGGAGCACAAATAACCGGGTTCTAGGGTCCAGTGGGAGACCATCTCGAGGAGTCGAGTCCGGGTCTCCTAACCCTAGAATTGGTAGGGTTTCTTGCCGCTCTCGTAGGGGTCTAGGGGTGTGGGTTTGGCTATTCATCGCGACCGTGGAATCCGTGTTTTATACTGGCTCGAATTAAAAACACGGACGTCCTAGTATATCCAATATTTCATATGATTCTTCTGCTGTGATATCTGTGATGTGATCATTTGATATGTTCTGTGATAAATACTGTATATAGTATATATGATATATTATATAGGCGTTGCTTATGTTTTACACCCGCGCTAGCCCTGCCCCGCTCTGTCGTTAGTTACCTAACCTAACGGTGCACGAGGGGACATCGAGGCAAATGCGGATAGCATAAGTGTACGTCGTATTTATCTGTGATGTTTAGGTACTTAAATGATGGGACTTCATTAATATGATTAATGAAAGAAAAGAAACCTAAGATGTTGTGGAATCGAATTTCAAAATAAAAACAGGTAGCTACAGTTCTTGCTTTGCATCGCGGTGTTCCTTGTAGAACATCCTGCACCTTATTCGATAAGGAAAGGGCCGAGATCCCTTCACCGGGAGTGACCCCTTTAGCAATAACTGGCAGATGCTACAACCCTCGGTTTGACTTTTGATTGCTTCTATAGTTTCTGCTTTGCACAGTGATATATATGATATATCCCGCACCTCATTCGACGAGAAAAGGACCGACGATCCCTTCACCAGGAGTGACTCCTTTAGCAAAACTAGAAAAGCCTAAAAAACACTCCATTTTAAAATCATTTGATTCTACAACGATATCAAATTCATTACGCAATAAGTTTTTAGAAAAACCTGTCGTAGCCCTCCGTCATTTCAGATAAGTACTAGTTAGTATTCGTGCTACGTTTGTTGACTATGTTAAGGCGTAGTGTGCGGTAGCTAATTAGTGCTTATCTGTATAAGCATATGATGCGATTGGATTAGGGTAGTCGTGCGACTTTGTTGACTATGTTAGTGGTCGTGCGGGTGGGTTTAATTCAATCAGGAAATGATAGGTTGAACTTGACTAGCACTTATGATTTGTTGACTATGTTAAGGTCATATAGCTGCTAGGGGCAAAATATTATCGGGAATTTCAAGTGTTGAAATTTGTAATGAGATTGCATACCTTCTATGAGATAGTTGGATCCCGATACCCGCTGTGAGTAAGAGTTACTCCTGGGAGAGTTTTACATAATACAATTAGCCGATCAAGTAGGTGTCTAGAAAGGTGTCAACGGGGCAATGCCTCTGGGAAAACGAGGTTTAGTATAATTTGGTCCGTGCGAAAGCACGGGGAACCTCCCTCAAAGTACCGACACTGGCATAGCTGAAAGATTGGCGAACTTGTAGCGTGTAATTAATCCCGGCTAGTCGTTCCTTTTAGGGTTTGAAGGAAGATTTGATAAAAACAGTGGGAGCCATCCTGATTAGATAAAATAATAACCAATCTGATCTTGTAAGAGCGCACGCAGAGTATTTTCTTTTCTCTCTCTCCAAGTAGCGACCATATCACGCCTTAATCAAAATAATAAAACGGATATATTGACCGAACCCGCTTGTTATACTGTGCTGGGGAACGTTGGTCCCGTTCCAACTTATAATTGTTATAAGACAGCGCAGGAATTAGGGGATTACCAGAATTCCCGTTCCGCCCAAACGAAGAAATTGCATGTTGATGCATCATCTTCTGGTGTGTTCGTTACACAGAACTGTTTCTCAATTACGTCCTGGGTATGTGATACCAGATCAGGATCCCAGATATGTAATCTGTTAAATAGCGCTACAGATAGGTAGAGAACTGAGAACGGGTGATAAGTTTCATGAGGCAGAAAACGGTGCAAGTGTTGCAGCCAAGTCTGTTGGTCACTGTCACCCTGTATTACCAATACATTGATTCTGAACAAATGCTATTAGATACCGAACCTGATATACAAAATCATATCAGTCTCTTTATTAGTAAAGAAATGATAAAATTTTGTATTGTTGGATAATGTTTTGAACATTTCCTATATCAAAAGTTGATCGGTTCAGACACGTTATCTAAAAGCATTGATGTTCTAAATCAAACTACAGTTCTTAGTATACAGAACACATACAAGAGGAAGAGTTCAGAATTGAACGAATCCTTTTTGAGGTATTCTAGACTAGGTCATATCAATGCGACCCGACTGGCTGAAGTTACATTTAGATGTATATTTAAATCAGTTTGAATTTACATCTTGTGAAACTTGCCAGTCATGTCACAAAGATTAGATGACCATAGCTCTGTTTATTGGAAACAGAGAAAAAGTTAGTTGAACTCTTGGGATGATACATGTTGATGTATGTAGGTCCCCTGTCTACACATGCCAAGACAGGTTCTTTGTACTTCATTAAATTCTCTGATGATCTTTCAAGATTCAGACCTATGTTCCTATTGAAACACAAGTCCGAACCTTTTGAGATATTCAGAGAATATAAGTTAGAAGTAGAGAACCAAAATAAGGGTATAAGTATTATGTCCTATGATGAGATCAGGGAGGAGAATACTTGTGCTTGGAATTCCTGGACTATTCTAAAGGAGAATGAGATTCTCTCTCAGCATTACTCCTCCGAATACACCATAGCACGATGGTATATCGGGGCGGAGAAATCACACCCTATATGATATGGTGCGCTCTATGATGAGTACTACTGAGTTTCCTATTTCCTTTTGGGAGTTATGCACTTATGAAGTTGCATACCTATTGAATAGGGTTCCGATCAAATCAGTTGCCTACCACTTCATATGTGATATGGAAAGGGAAGAGCCCATATCATAAGTTTGTTAAGATTTGGGGTTGTCCGGCCTATGTCTAAAAGCAAAATCTGGACAAGCTCGAGACAAGGTCTGTTATGTAGAACTGGAAATGTTTCAGCTATACAAACTGCAGCTGATGATTTGGAAGAACCAAAGGATTCAATAGTTACCTACGAACTTCAGCCTCTCCGCCGATCTAGTAGGGATCCTCACCCAACTGAGAGATATTTCCGTTTCTCTATGACAGTGGGAGCGAGGATTGCGTCATGAGATGATGACCCAACTAGTTTCGAGCTGGCCATCAAGAGTGGGACTTGAAAGGTTAGCCTAGCACCCTATGAGGGGTTTTGAAGCATCACATGTACCAAAGATGGTGTCTTTAGGGTGCTAAGTTAACATACAAAGGATCATCCTAGAAAAATTAGGGTTTCTATTCTTTCACAACATCATATGAAAAGAAATGCTAGGGTTTAGAGAGTACAACCTTTCTAGCACCCTACGCTAGACTCCTCGGCTACTTGGGGTTTGAAAGAACTCCGCTTGAACTCCTCAACGTCACCGATGATCCACCCGGAGTCCGCTTTGTCCAAGCTTGCGACTTTCTTCGATCAAGAATGAAAATCGAAGCTAACACTCTATACAAGTGGGCTAGATTTGTGTAGAATGGTGTTGTGGTTCTCTTTCTCACTTCAAAATCCTATTTTGATGAATATTTTGCTCACTTGAAAATTCAAGAAAGCATAAGCTCAAGGTTGAAGAAGATGATGGATATTATGAAGAAGAGAAGAATAAAAAACTCTTCAAGAAAAAGGAAAACTTAAGTATATATATTTTCCTTTCTCATTTCCAACCATGGTTAATAGATATGGATATTTATTTCATCTTAGTTAAAAGAGAAGTGGAAGATAAATCATGGTTAAATGGTAGGTGAAAATGGTTAGGTCAAGAGAAGAGTGTAGAAGAAAACCAATCATTCACCTTTTTCTCTTTTCTTTTGATTTTGCAAAAATACAAATAAATATCCATAATATAAACCATGGTGTGAGTCTTATATATCCACCATTTTCTATGTATAATCAACCATGATAGTTGATGTATGTATGTATGTGTGCATGCACATCCATATGTGCATGAAACAAAAAGAAATGCATACATGCATCCATACGTCCATATGAAAACAAGAAGGGATTTCTAGTGAGAATCTAATGGTTAAATGATAAATCAACACTTGATTTATCAATCCGGCCATATCACATATGACCCCACCAAAAGCAAGCCGCCCGATCAATACACGGTATCCTATACGCGCATTTTAATCAGGTCCATGCGCATATCGCATACGCGCACCACAACGTTTCGCCTGGACTAGGAAACTCCATTGTGGGACTCTGAGACTCGTCAATACGCCGGCAGTGGGTGATGATCATATCAAGCACCCCCAAGCCGCAAGCGGTCAGCTAAACGTAACGACCACCCAGGTATTGAGCGATCAGAAGAGAACAAGCGATCCTGCTTCAACTCCCGTCGAGCCGATCGGCAACACTTCCCGTACAGTCCGGTCTCCTCGTCTGATATGTCGCATATCAAGTCTAGGGGTGGTAAACGTCAGACCCCAATAACCGATAAGTCGTGCCGATGTGAGGCTCATAACGGGTCGAGAAACTACTGGTAACACTTACCAGCAAATCTCTGAATCAGCCCTTGTTAGTTGTATGTATGCCCTAGAGGCCAGTATTGTACAGATGATGTATATTATATTGGATGCTTGGACATATATAGAGATGACTTTCTTGGTCGATATGATAGTATGCTATCTGGTTGCTCTTTATCCTAACATGTATACTGGTCTCTTTAAACTGTCTTATAGTTACATGTTGGTAAAGCCCTTAGGATGTGTACTTGACTACCTGGACTATGATGCAGATCATACTAGTGGGGACATGGTATTCTATAGGTACATCCTTCAAGGTCCCTAGTCATGGGTGTATCGAGACGGGGCATCGATATACCAGTGTAGACTAGCGTATATGCTTCTCGGCCCATGAGATGGGCGATGAATGATCCCATATCCATTGATGTTTGACTTAAGTGATGGTATACGGGTGCTCAGTATAGACTGGGTACACTGGACGGACTCGCCGAGAACTCCCAGATGGTATTATACCTCACGTCAGATGGCAGTTCTCAGGTGACACTTGTGCAGGTTAGTCTGTAGACCCGAGATCGTTATAGAGTCTTGTGCGATTCCCACTGTGCTTTGATCTCCACCTTACCACGTCTATGAGGGCGTGCAAAACGGTGTTTTTTGGGTACAGTCCCGAGTCACATGGAGGCAATGAGCGATAGGAGGGGTTTCGTCTCTCCCGATATTGGGGGTTGATGTTGCGCTGTGCTCGATTGGCCGTAACAGGGAAGTCCCTGGCCAGGGCTGATCAGAGATTTGCAGGTAAGTGTTACCAGTAGTTTCTCGACCCGTTATGAGCCTCACATCGGCACGACTTATCGGTTATTGGGGTCTGACGTTTACCAGCCCTAGACTTGATATGCGACATATCAGACGAACAGACCGGACTGCACGGTAAGTGTTACTGGTTGGATTCACAGGAGTGTGAGCGGGCTTGCTCGTCGATCTTCTGATCGCTCAATACCCGGGTGGCCGTTACATTTAGCAGACCGCTTGCGGCTTGTGGATGCTTGATATGATCATCATCTGCTACCGGCGTATTGACGAGTCTTTAGAGTCCTACACAGAGGTTTCCTGGCTCAAGCGAAATGAAATAGGAGCGCATATGAGATGTGTGCGGGACCGAGAATAATACGTGTATGTGATACCGTATTTCATTCTCGCGATGAATGTTTCGATTGGTTGTATGCGATATAACCTAGTTATTGAATCGAAGATTGATTCGATAAATCGATACATTGGATACTAGTCGGTTATGTGCGACATAACCGGATCACTGAATCAAATGTTGATTTAATGATTTAATGTATAATTATATATATTTGATATATTACTTTGCATTAACTAGTATTGGTTCATTTTAAAAGGATTTTCTCACTTGATGTGCACATTGTATATGTGATATATTTTTGTTTGCACTTGATTGTATCATGTTTGATGATACATGCTTACTTGAGTTTGTGTGAAGATTAAACCATGGTTATGTAATGGTTAGGGTTTTTCTTTTTCTTACTTATTTATTTATTTTGGAAAAGATATAAGAGAAAATGGTGGCTTTCTTTATTTGTTGTTGAAGCTTCATGAAGCTTTGACTAAAGTGACCATTTTGTCTTCATGCTTAACCCTAACCATTCAAACTAACCATGGTCTATTCTCTACACCTAACCAAGGTTAGGATATGATATGTATTCATATTATTTTTCTTTTTAAGAAGAATATATCATATTCTTTCTTCTTCTTCATCATCTTTAACAAGAAGAAAAGCTTACTAGCTTTAATGGCAACTTGTGAAAATGAGTGAGAAATCCAATTCTAAAGTGAACCCACCTCCTATTTCTTCATCCTCTACCTCTTGCCAAGTAGTATAGGGTGTTTTCTTCACAAGTTTCACAACTTGGTGAAGTTGAATCTTGATCTTGAGTTGCCTCGACGTAGATCTTCTTCGGCATCGAAGTCGACAACCTTGTCCGCATATTTCTCCGATGAAACTGATGCTAGAGTCCGAGATCCGATATGGACAGCGAGGGGACGTCTACGTGGAGCTAAGGAAGTGGAGAACCGGATCTACAAATGTTGTAGCCTCTTTCTTTTAGTTAAATTGTTAACTAGTTTCACTTTTCGCCTAAACTCTAGTCAACGAATCCGTATTAGGGTTTCTCGGCACTTGTAAAATTTAAAATTGGCATGGTTGATACCTTGTGAGACCTCATTAGCGTGCCTAGGAACCCTACAGTGGTATCAGAACCTAGCTAGAGCCTTAGGCGAAGTGTAGACGACGTTTGAAATCCGAACGAACATCGAAACCCTAACCCAAATTGCTCTCTGGACAATTTTCAAAAATGTGGATTTTTGTGGATTAAAAATATGTAGAAAAATCAGCAGGAGTTTTTAAGAATTACTGTGAAATTCGAGCGGCCAATTCATCTAAAGCGCGGCGGAACCGCGGCACGAGCATGGCTCGTGCGGCGGTTCCGCGGCCAAGTTGTCATATCACCTCTTGAAAATTGCACAGTAATTCCTATATTTTAGTGCTGAATTTTCTGGGAATTTTTAATATTTACTCAAGAGTTGAGTATTTTGGGTTGTATTGGGAGTTCGTAGATTCGATCGGATTATCAGACTTCGTCTATGTGTTTTTCCAGATAATTTTAGAATATGTTAAAAAGTTCGACCGGATGTAAATACCCAATCTTTCCCCTGCCTGGAAATTTCCAATTGTTGAACTTTTCCGTAGTTTAATAATGTTCTAAGTAGTGCAAGTAACGCGATGGTCCCTCTAGAAGACAACAAACCTTAACTCGATTATGTGACCGTCTTGAACTGCCCTTTGAACCTTAGGGTTTGGGGCAGTACGGCGTGCCACATGTGAGGCTATGGCTTGACCCTTCTACGGCCGGACCGTTGGTACTGAGGCATGAAGTGAATGTCTTTGAACTTATTTCATGTGTTGAACGGTTTCGGGAAAACTTGGGTGTTCGAATGTTCGATCGGAAAGTTTAATATTTTCTATTTATCCGGAATGGGATACAATAATTGGAATTCACACACAGTTATGAGATAACTGAATGAATGTTATAAATCTAGCGGTTTAGTCTCACTTGATATTGAAAAGAGTTTTCGATAATGAGACTAAAATGCGGGGTTTATAATTGTTAGGCATGTAATGTCTAAGTATTTCATTTGATTAGGCATGCGATGTCTAAAGAGGTTGCGGATTCCAACTGTTGTAGTTTTACACTTTCTTTTCTGTGACCGTAAGTGTAGTATGTAGTGATATTGCCGATTGTCGTTGCTATACGTCGACGACAATCGGTGTATGCATACTTACTTACGTTGATGACATATGATGTTATGTGTTGCTGGATATGTTATATTGGATCGTCGTGTTTGAGTAGCCGGGGGTTTTTATGTGAGATGAGTGTTTTTCTTTTTCATTCATGTAAAAAATTGTATGTAATATTCTTTTCTTGGGGCACTTCCAGGTTGCGGAAGATGTCACCGTTGATGTATATTATTTACTTTTCCGCATTAGGATAGACCCAAGGAGGGGAGCACAAGTAATCGGGTTCTAGGGTCCAGTGGGAGACCATCTCGAGGAGTCGAGTCCGGGTCTCCTAACCTTAGAATTGGTAGGGTTGCTTGCCGCTCTCGTAGGGGTCTATGGGTGTGGGATTGGCTATTCATCACGACCGTGGAATCCGTGTTTTATACTGGCTCGTATTAAAAACACGGACGTCCTAGTATATCCAATATTTCATATGATATTTTATGCTGCGATATCTGTGATGTGATCATTTGATAGTTTCTGATGGATACAGTATATAGTATATATGATATATTATATAGACGTTACTTATGTTTTGCACCCGCACTAGCCCTTCCCTGCTCTGTCGTTAGTTACCTAACCTAACGGTGCACGAGGGGACATCGAGGCGAATGCGGATGGCATAAGTGTACGTCGTATTTATCTGTGATGTTTAGGTGACTTAAATGATGGGACTTCATTAATGTGATTAATGAAAGAAAAGAAACCTAAAAGATGTTGTAGAATCAAACTTTAAATAAAAAGGGTAGCTACAGTTTTGCTTTGCATAGCGGTATATATGATATACCCTGCACCTTATTCGATGAGGAAAGGGCCGAGATCCCTTCACCGGGAGTGACCCCTTTAGCAATAACTGGCAGATGCTACACACTCGGTTTGGTTTTTGATTGCTTCTATAGTTTCTGCTTTGTTGCACAGTGATATATATGATATATCCCGCACCTCATTCGACGAGGAAAGGGCCGACGATCCTTTCACCGGGAGTGACCCCTTTAGCAAAACTAGAAAAGCCCCAAAAACACTCCATTTCAAAATCATTTGATTCTACAACGATATCAAGTTCATTACGCAATAGGTTTTCAGATAAACCTGTCGTAGCCCTCCGTCATTTCAGATAAATCCTACTTAGTATTCGTGCTACGTTTGTTGGCCTGCGTCAAGGCGTAGTATGCGGTAGCTAACTAGTATTTATCTGTTAATGCATGTGATGCAGATTGGATTAGGGTAGTCGTGCGACTTTGTTGGCCTGCGTCAAGGGTCGTACGGGTGGGTTTAATTCAATCAAGAAATGATGGGTTGAACTTGACTAGCGCACTATGGTTTGTTGGCCTGCGTCAAGGTCATAGCACGCTAGGGGCAAAATATTATCGGGAATTTCAAGTGTTGAAATTTGCAATGAGATTGCATACCTTCTATGAGATAGTTGGATCCCGATACCCACTGCGAGTAAGTGTTACTCCTGGGAGAGTTTTACACATTACAATTAGCCGATCAAGTAGGTGTCTAGAAAGGTGTCAACGGGGTTACGCCTCTGGGAAAACGAGCTTTACTTTAATTAGGTCCGTGCGAAAGTACGGGGAACCTCCCTCAAAGTACCGACACTGGCCTGGCTGAAAGATTGGCGAAGTTGTAGGGTGTAATTAATCCCGGCTAGTCTTTCCTTTAAGGGTTTGAAGGAAGATTTGATAAAAACCAGTGGGAGCCATCCTGATTAGATAAGATAATAACCAATCTGATCTTGCAAGAGCATACGCTAAAGTGTTTTCTTCTCTCTCTCTCCAGGTAGCGACCATGTTATGCCCTAATCAAGATAATAATATGGATGTATTGACCGAACCCGCATGTTATACTGTGCTGGGGAACGTTGGTTCCGTTCTTTCTTATAAGAGTTATAGGACTGAACAGGATATAGGGGAATACCAGGATTCCCATGCCACTCGAATGAAGAAAGTACATGTTGATGCATTTTCTTTGGGTGTGTTCGTTACAGAGAACTGTTTCTCCATTTGCTCTACGTCCTGGGTATTAGATACCGGGTCAGGATCCCATATATGTAAGCAGTTACATGGGCTAAGAAAAGGTAGAGAAGTTGGAGAAGGTGATAAAGACATAAGAGTTGGAAATGGTGCAATAGTTGCAGCTAATACTGTCGGGGAATATCATCTTGCATTACCAACTGGTAATACATTGTTTCTGAACGAATGCTATTACATGCCGAACCTGATATGCAACATTATATCGGTTTCTTTGTTGAGTAAAGAGGGATATAATTTTGTATTATAGGATAATGTTATGAACATTTTCCGTAACCAAAAGTTGGTTGGATCAGGCACGTTGTGCAATGGCATTTATGTTCTAAATCAATCAACAGTTCTGAGCATAACAAACACACACAAGAGGAAGAGTTCTGAACTGAACGAATCCTTCTTGTGGCATTGTAGACTGGGTCACATCAATGCGACACGACTGGCTAAGTTAAATAAGGATGGATATTTGAAACCATTCGAATTTTCATCTTATGACACTTGCCAGTCATGTCTCAAAGGCAAGATGACCAAAACTCCGTTTATAGGACACGGAGAAAGAGTTACTGAACTCTTAGGACTGATACATAGTGATGTATGCGGTCCTATGTCTACACATGCCAGGGATGGTTCTTCATACTTCATTACATTCACTGACGATCTCTCTAAGTTCGGGTATGTGTTCCTGATGAAACACAAATCAGAAGCTTTTGAGAAATTTAGAGAATATAAACAAGAAGTTGAGAACCAAACCGGAAAAAGTATTAAAATCCTACGATCTGATCGAGACGGTGAATACTTGAGCAATGAATTCCTGGACTTCCTAAAAGAGAATGGGATTCTCTCTCAGCTGACTCCTCCATATATACCACAGCACAACGGTGTATCAGAACGGAGGAACCGCACCCTATTAAATATGGTGCGCTCTATGATGAGCACAGCTGAGTTACCTATTTCCTTCTGGGGATATGCACTGGAAACAGCTGCAGACCTATTGAATATGGTTCCCACCAAAACCGTGCCAACCACTCCATATGAGATATGGAAAGAAAATAGACCATGTCTTAATTATGTTAAGATATGGGGTTGTCCGGCATATGTAAAAACGCAAAATCCGGACAAACTCGCGGCAAGGTCCATTCTGTGTAAGTTTATTGGATATCCCAAACATTTGCGCGGGTATATCTTTTACCACACCGAGGAACAAAAGGTATTTGTTTCTCGACATGCCACCTTTTTAGAAAAGGAATTTCTTGATAAAGAGATTAGTAGCAAGGAGGTAGAACTGGAAGAGGTTCAAGCAATACAGACTACGACAGAAGACTTGGTTGAACCAGAGGATTCAGTAGTTCCTGATGAACCTCAGCCTCTCCGCCGACCTAGTAGGGTTCCTCGCCAACCTGTGAGATACTATGGTTTTCTCATGGATGGTGGCAGCGAGGATTGCATCATGGAGGATGATGACCCAACTAGCTTCGAGCAGGCCATCACAAGTGGGGACTCAGTGAAATGGCTGGACGCTATGCGGTCCGAGATGGAATTCATGTACACCAACAAAGTATGGACTTTGGAAGTTGCTCCTGAAGGGGTAAAACCCATCGGGAGCAAGTTGATCTTCAAGAAAAAACTTGGTGTAGATGGGAAAGTGGAGACTTTCAAAGCTAGACTTGTTGCAAAAGGTTTTCGTCAAAGACCAGGTGTGGACTATGAAGAAACCTTTTCTCCAGTGGCTATGCTTAAATCCATCCGGATCATGCTTGCCATCGCTGCATATCATGACTACGAAATCTGGCAAATGGATGTTAAGACCGCCTTTCTAAATGGTGATTTAGAAGAGTGCGTATACATGACTCAGCCAGAGGGCTTCGTAGACAGTGGGAGCAGCGGGAAGGTGTGCAAGCTGCTTAAATCCATTTATGGATTAAAGCAAGCATCGCGGAGTTGGAACATCTGCTTTGACGTCGTTATCAAAGAGTTTGATTTCGTCAAAAACCCAGATGAACCTTGTATCTACAAGAAGGTGGCAGAGAGTAAGGTTTTCTTCCTCGTATTGTACGTGGACGACATACTCTTGATAGGAAATGATATTCCTATGCTGCAATCGGTCAAGCTCTTCTTATCACAAAGATTCTCAATGAAAGATCTTGGTGATGCCTCCTGCATATTGGGAATTAGGATCTATGGGGATAGATCCAAACGGATATTGGGATTGTCCCAATCCAGGTACATTGACACCATACTAAAGAGGTTTAGTATGGAAGAATCCAAGTGTGGGAACTTGCCCACGATCTCTGGAGTCACTCTCTCCAAAGAGATGTCTCCCAAGACTGATTTGGAGAGAGCTCGCATGCAAGGGATACCCTATGCTTCGGCTGTAGGCTCTATCATGTACGTGATGCTATGTACCAGACCCGATGTAGCATACTCACTAAGTGTTGTGAGCAGGTATCAAGCTGATCCTGGAGATAGTCACTGGACAGCTGTGAAGAGCATTCTCAAGTACTTGCGAAGGACTAAAGAGATGCTCTTGGTGTATGGTAACGGAGAACTCCAAGTGGAGTCCTTTACTGATTCGAGCTTCCAGAGTGATAAGGACGACTCTAAGTCGCGGTTGGGATTTGTCTTTACCCTTTACGGAGGGGCGGTTAGCTGGAAGAGTTCCAAGCATGAAACCGTGGCAGACTCGACGATGGAGGCTGAATACATCGCTGCCAACGATGCTGCTAAAGAGGCTGTCTGGATCAAGAAGTTTATTACTGAACTTGGTGTGGTTCCATCCATTGAGCATCCAATACTTTTGTATTGCGATAACAATGGAGCGGTGGCTTTGGCCAAGGAACCCAGGTCCCATCAGCGATCCAGGCATATTCTGAGGCGGTATCACCTGATCCGGGTGATAGTTGATCGCCGGGAGATCGAGGTCAGGAGGGTTGACACGAAGAACAATACGGCGGATCCACTCACGAAGGCCATTCCCCAGATACAGTTTGAGAGACTCTTCCGGATGCTCGGTATGCGATACTACAGCAGCTGGCCCTAGTGCAAGTGGGAGATTGTTAGTTGTATGTATGCCCTAGAGGCCAGTATTGTACAGATGATGTATATTATATTGGATACTTGGACATATATAGAGATGACTTTCTTGCTCGATATGATAGTATGCTATCTGGTTGCTCTTTATCTTAACATGTATACTGGTCTCTTTAAACTGTCTTATAGTTACATGTTGGTAAAGCCCTTAGGATGTGTACTTGACTACCTGGACTATGATGCAGATCATACTAGTGGGGACATGGTAGTCTATAGGTACATCCTTCAAGGTCCCTAGTCGTGGGTGTATCGAGACGGGGCATCGATATACCAGTGTAGACTAGCGTATATGCTTCTCGACCCATGAGATGGGCGATGGATGATCCCATATCCATTGATGTTTGACTTCAGAGATGGTATACGGGTGCTCAGTGTAGACTGGGTACACTGGACGGACTCGTCGAGAACTCCCAGATGGTATTATACCTCACGTCAGATGGTAGTTCTCAGGTGACACTTGTGCAGGTTAGTCCGTAGACCCGAGATCGTCATAGAGTCTTGTGAGATTCCCACTGTGCTTTGATCTCCACCTTACCACATCAATGAGGGCGTGCAAAACGGTGGTTTTTGGGTACAGTCCCGAGTCACATGGAGGCAATGAGCGATAGGAGGGGTTTCGTCTCTCCCGGTATTGGGGGTTGATGTTGCGCTGTGCTCGATTGGCCGTAACAGGGAAGTCCCTGGCTAGGGATGATCAGAGATTTGCTGGTAAGTATTACTAGTAGTTTCTCGACCCGTTATGAGCCTCACATCGGCACGACTTATCGGTTATTGGGGTCTGACGTTTACCACCCCTAGACTTGATATGCGACATATCAGACGAACAGACCGGACTGTACGGTAAGTGTTACTGGTTGGATTCGCAGGAGTGTGAGCGGGCTTGCTCGTCGATCTTCTGATCGCTCAATACCCGGGTGTCCGTTACGTTTAGCAGACCGCTTGCGGCTTGTGGAAGCTTGATATGATCATCATCTGCTACCGGCGTATTGACGAGTCTTAAGAGTCCTACACAGAGGTTTCTTGGCTCAAGCGAAACGAAATAGGAGCGCATATGAGTTATGTGCGGGACCGAGAATAATGCGTGTATGTGATACCTTATTTCATTCTCGCGATTAATGTTTCGATTGGTTGTATGCGATATAACCTAGTTATCGAATCGAAGGTTGATTCGATAAATCGATACATTGGATACTAGTCGGTTATGTGCGACATAACCGGATCATTGAATCAAATGTTGATTTAATGATTTAATGTATAATTATATATATTTGATATATTACTTTGCATTACCTAGTATTGGTTCATTTTAAAAGGATTTTCTCACTTGATGTGCACATTGTATATGTGATATATTTTTTTGTGCACTTGATTGTATCATGTTTGATGATACATGCTTACTTGAGTTTGTGTGAAGATTAAACCATGGTTATGTAATAGTTAGGTTTTTTTTTTTGCTTACTTATTTATTTATTTATTTTGGAAAAGATATAAGAGAAAATGGTGGCTTTCTTTGTTTGTTGTTGAAGCTTCATGAAGCTTTGACTAAAGTGACCATTTTGTCTTCATGCTTAACCCTAACCATTCAAACTAACCATGGTCTATTCTCTACACCTAACCAAGGTTAGGATATGATAAGTATTCATATTATTTTTCTTTTGAAGAAGAATATATCATATTCTTTCTTCTGCTTCATCATCTTTAACAAGAAGAAAAGTTTACTAGCTTTAATGGCAACTTGTGAAAATGAGTGAGAAATCCAATTCTAAAGTGAACCCACCTCCTATTTCTTCATCCTCTACCTCTTGCCAAGTAGTATAGGATGTTTTCTTCACAAGTTTCACAACTTGGTGAAGTTGGAGCTTGATCTTGAGTTGCCTCGACGTAGATCTTCTTCGGCATCGAAGTCGGCAACCTAGTCCGCACATTTCTCCGATGAAGCCGATGCTAGAGTCCGAGATCCGATATGGACAGCGAGGGGACGTCTACGTGGAGCTAAGGAAGTGGAGAACCGGATCTACAAAGGTTGTAGCCTCTTTCTTTTAGTTAAATTGTTAAGTAGTTTCACTTTTCGCCTAAACTCTAGTCAACGAATCGGTATTAGGGTTTCTCGGCACTTGTAAAATTTAAAATTGGAATGGTTGATGCCTTGTGAGACCTCATTAGCGTGCCTAGGAACCCTACAGCCCTGGCCAGGGACTTCCTTGTTATGGCCAATTGAGCACAGTACAACATCAACCCCTAATACCGGGAGAGACGAAACCCCTCCTATCGCTCATTGCCTCCATGTGACTCGGGACTGTACCCAAAAACCACTGTTTTGCACGCCCTCATGGATGTGCTAAGGTGGAGATCAAAGAACAGTGGGAATCACACAAGACTCTATAACGATCTCGGGTCTACAGACTAACCTGTACAAGTGTCACCTGAGAACTGCCATCTGACGTGAGGTATAATACCATCTGGGAGTTCTCGGCGAGTCCGTCCAGTGTACCCAGTCTCCACTGAGCACCCGTATACCATCTCTGATGTCAAACACCAATGGATATGGGATCATCCATCGCCCATCTCATGGGTCGAGAAGCGTATACGCTAGTCTACACTGGTATATCGATGCCCCGTCTCGACACACCTATGACTAGGGACCTTGAAGGATGTACTTATGGACTACCATGTCCCCACTAGTATGATCTTCATCATAGTCCACGTAGTCAAGTACACATCCTAAGGGCTTTACCAACATGTAACTATAAGACAGTTTAAAGAGACTAGTATACATGTTAAGATAAAGAGCAACCAGATAGCATACTATCATATCGAGCAAGAAAGTCATCTCTATATATGTCCAAGCATCCAATATAATATACATCATCTGTACAATACTGGCCTCTAGGGCATACATACAACTAACAATCTCCCACTTGCACTAGGGCCAGCTGCTGTAGTATCGCATACCGAGCATCCCGAAGAGTCTCTCAAACTATATCTGGGGAATGGCCTTCGTGAGTGGATCCGCCGTGTTGTTCTTCGTGTCAACCCTCCTGACCTCGATCTCCCGGCGATCAACTATCTCCCGGATCAGGTGATATCGCCTCAGAATATGCCTGGATCGCTAATGGGACCTGGGTTCCTTAGCCAAAGCCACCGCTCCATTGTTATCGCAATACAAAGGTATTGGATGCTCAATGGATGGAACCACTCCAAGTTCAGTAATGAACTTCTTGATCCAGACAGCCTCTTTTGCAGCGATGTATTCAGCTTCCATCGTCGAGTCTGCCACGGTTTCCTGCTTGGAACTCTTCCAGCTAACCGCCCCTCCGTAAAGGGTAAAGACAAATCCCGACTGCGACTTAGAGTCGTCCTTATCACTCTGGAAGCTCGAATCGGTAAAGGACTCCACTTGGAGTTCTCCATTACCATACACCAAGAGCATCTCTTTAGTCCTTCGTAAGTACTTGAGAATGCTCTTCACAGCTGTCCAGTGACTCTCTCCAGGATTAGCTTGATACCTACTCACTACACTTAGTGAGTATGCTACATTGGGTCTGGTACATAGCATCGCGTACATGATAGAGCCTACAGCCGAAGCATAGGGTATCCCTTGCATGCTAGTTCTCTCCAAATCAGTCTTAGGAGACATCTCTTTGGAGAGAGTGACTCCAGAGATCGTGGGTAAGTTCCCACGCTTGGATTCTTCCATACTAAACCACTTTAGTATGGTGTCAATGTACCTGGATTGGGACAATCCCAATATCCGTTTGGATCTATCTCTATAGATCATGATTCCCAATATGTAGGAGGCATCAGGACTCTGTGAGAATGGCTGGATGCTTAGCGATCTGAGATGGAATCCTTATACACCAACAAATTATGGACTTTTGTTGCTATATATGAAGGGTTAAATCCCCATCAGGAGAAAGTATATCTTGAGAAGATTACTTGGTGTAGATGGAAAAGTTGAGACTTTCAAAGCTAGACTTGTTAAAGGTTTTCGTCATCGACCAGGCGTGGATAATGATGAAATCTTTTTCCAATGGCTATGCTTAAGTCTATCCAGATCCTACTTGCCACGGCTACATACCATGACTACGATATCTGGCGGTTGGGTGCCATGACTGCTTTTCTAAATGATGTTTTAGAAGAGAACGTCTATAAGTACACGGCCAGAGGGCTTCGTAAATAGTGGGAGCAGCAGAAACGTGTGCAAGATGTTTTATGTGATGAAGCAGGCATCGCGGAGTTGGAACATCTGTTTTGATGAGTTAGTCAAAGAGTTTGACATCATCAAAATGGTAGATGAACCTTGTATAAACAAAAGGGTAGTAGGGAGTATGGTGGTGATCCTCGTAAAGTACATGGATGACTTACTCTTGATAAGAAAGGAGTTTCCTATGCTACGCTCGGTCAATCTCCGCTTATCACAAAGATTCTCCATATAGGATCAAAATGATACCTCCTTAATCCTGAGTTTTGGATCTATGAGATAGATCTAATTGGATGCTAGGATTCTCACTAGTAGTAGTGAGATGGTATCAATCGATCCTGGGGAGAATCACTGGAAGGGTTCCAGGGTGATAAAGACGACTGAATGTCAGTCACAGGCATTGTCTTTACCCTCAGTAAAGGGACGGTATGTTGGAAGAGTTCCAAGCTAGATACCGTGGCATACTAGACGATAAAGGCTGGATACATCGCTACTTAAGATGCTACCAAAGAGGCTGTCTGGGTGTATATTAGTTCATGAGATGAACTTAGTTCCTCCCATTGTGTGACAATAGAGTTGTGGCTTATGCTAAGGAACGTCCGTCCCATCAGTGATCCAGACATATTCTGAGGCAGCATCACCTGATCATGGAGATAGTTGATCTCCAGGGTGATCAAGGTTAGGAGAGTAGACTCAGAGGATAACACGACTGATCCACTCACAAAGGCATTTTCCCAAAGAGAGACTTTTATGCGATGGTTGAGTATGAGATACTACAACCACTGCTATCAGATGGCCCTAGTGCAAGTGGGAGATTGTTAGTTATATGTATGCACTAGAGGCCATTACTATACATAGGATGTATATTGTAGTGGATGCTTGGACATATATAGGGAGGACTTTCTTGCTCGACATTATAGTATGCTATCCGGTTACTCTTTACCTTAACGTGTACACTGATTGTCTCTCTGTTACATGTTGGTAAAGCCCCTAGGATGTGTACTTGACTACCTGGACTATGATGCGGATCATACTAGTGGGGTCATGGTAGTCCATAAGTACATCCTTCAAGGTCCCTAGTCGTGGGTGTATCGAGACGGGGCATCGATATACCAGAGTAGACTAGCGTATACCTTCTCGACCCATACAGATGGGCGATGGATGATCCCATATCCATTGGTGTTTGACATCAGAGATGATATACGGGTGCTCAGTAGAGACTGGGTACACTGGACGGACTCGCCGAGAACTCCTAGATGCTATTATACCTTACGTCAGATGGCACTTCTCTGGTGACACCGGTACAGGTTAGTCTGTAGACCCGAGATCGTCATAGAGTCTTATGTGATTCCCACTGTGCTTTGATTTCCACCTTACCACGTCCAAGAGGGCATGCAAAACGGTAGTTTTTGGGTACAGTCCCAAATCACATGGAGGCAATGAGCGATAGGAGGGGAGTCGTCTCTCCCGGTATAGGGAGTTGATGTTGCGCTGTGTTCGATTGGCTTTAACCGGAAATCCCTGGCCAGGGTTGCTGAGATTTACTGGTAAGTGTTACCAGTAGTTTCTCGAACTGTTATAGACCTCATATCGACACGACTTATTGAGTTACTGGGGTCTGACGTTTACCACCCCTAGGCAAAATATGCGACATATCAGACGAACAGACCGGACTGTACGGTAAGTGTTACTGGTTGGATTCACAGGAGTGTGAGCGGGCTTCCTCGTCGATCTTCTGATCGCTCAACACCCGGGTGACCGTTACGTTTAGCAGACCACTTGCGGCTTGTGGGTGTTTGATATGATCATCACCTGCTGCCGGCGTATTGACGAGTCTTTAGAGTTTTACACAGAGGTTTCCTGGCTCAAGCGAAACGAAAAGGAGCGCATATAAGATATGTGCGGGACCGAGAATAATGCGTGTATGTGATACCGTATTCTATTCTTGCGATGAATGTATCGATTGGTTGTATGCGATATAACCTAGTTATCGAATCGAGGATTGATTCGATAAGTAGATACATTGGATATTAGTCGGTCATATGCGATGTGACCGGATCGTTAAATCAAGTGTTGATTTAATGATTTAATGTATAATTATATATTTGATATATTACTTTACATTAACTAGTATTTGTTCACTTAAGATGGATTTTCTCACTTGATGTGCATATTGTATATATGATATAGTTTTGTGCACTAATTTGTATCATGTTTGATGATACATGCAAACTTGGATGTGAATGATTAAACCATGGTTATGTTAATGGTTAGGGTTTTGATTTACTTATTTATTTATTCTCTTAATTCTTTTTTGGCAAAAAGAGAAATGGTGGCTTGCTTTGTTTTGTAGTTGAAGCTTCATGAAGTTTTGAAAAAGTCTACCATTTTTGTTGTAAGTCGATGTACAACACCTCACGACTTGCGGGGAGGCGGAAATATGAAAAATGATCTTGTTCTTTGCTTAAACATCGACTAACCGCATGAATCGAAGGTAAACGATAACTAACATCAAACATAGAAGTTAACAACTACTATGTAAAGGGATTATACCTAAAGAACCGTGTCCTTCATCTTTACGAACTCCACCTCCTCCTCGGCTTTCTCCAAGTAGTAGACGATCCACCACGAGAGCTAAACTCCAAGCTTTGCCTCTAAACTTGAGGCAACTAGGTATCTTTATGTGCTAATCAAAGTACCTAGATGAAATAGAGTATGGTTATGGATTAAGTAGTCTAACTAATCCTTGTACTCAACACATGAGAGGGGAGGATTAGGGTTTGAAGAGAGAGAGAGCTTGAGGAGAGAGAAGATGAACATAATAATAAGAAGAGAAAATGAGTTATCATAATATATATCAAGCATTTTATTTTATCAAGAAAAGAAAAGAAAATGATTTACAACCATGCTTGATAAATATCTTGTGGTGATTCATCCCCATGAGTCATTAAGCAATTATGAAGCATTAATGACATGGATGAATCATCCATATGACTCACTAATCTCATTCAATGTATATGCCACCTAAACCTCCTTAGTCACCATCTTCTAGAAGCTTCTCGCGCAATTACGAGAACGCCCCTCCTATCCGTGAAAACACGGAAAAACTTTAGACCGTATAAATCGAATAACCGGATACTAGTAACTGGCTTAAACTAAAGCCGACTAGTAAAAACTGTCCGAAAGTCGTACGTGCGTAAACACACGTATGCGTCCGAACCCTTGTCGTAAAACCATAGGACCTCTATATCGTTTCGCCTGGAGTAGGGAAACTCTCTGCGTGGGACTCTAAAGACTCGACTACTACGCTGGCAGTGGGTTTAACCACAGACCGCAAGCGGCACTAGCTGTACGTAACGGTCCCCAGGTAGATGTTGATAAGAAGGCCGATGAGGAAACCCATCCGAACTCCTACCGAGTCTGATCTGACAATCTCCATACAGTCCGGTCCGTTCGTCTAAGACTATCGCATATCGGGCCTAGGGGGGCGGCAAGCGTCAGTCCCCTAATAGTGGTATAAGTCGTGTCGGAGCGAAGCCCATTACACCCTGAGAAACTACTGGAACCTACCAGCAAATCTCGCTTGCCCTGGCCAGGGACTTTGCATAATGGCTCTCTGACACAGCGCGATATCAACCCCCAATACCGGGAGAGACGAATCCTTTCTAACCGCCACTGCCTCCAAGTGCTCGGGACTGAACCCAACTGCTACCTGTTTGCACGACTCCTTTGAGCCGTGGTAGGGTAGCAATCTAAGAATAGTGGGACACACTCGAGGCGAAGTAGCAGTGTCAAGTCTGCGGACTATGCTGTACTCATGTCACCTGGGAACTATTCACTGACGACTGGTATAAAACCAACCAACAGTTCCCTGTGAGTCCTGTCCGGTGTACCCGTAACCCAACGAGCACCTGCATACTATCTCCAGTACAACGTACTGACGGCTGTGGGACAGACCATCTCCCCAACTGGGATGAGAAGCGCACACACTAGTCTACTCATCAGTATCGATGCTCTGTCTCGATAATCCAACGACTAGGGACCTGAATAAGGATGTGCTTGTGGACTACCCAGCCCCCACTAGTGTGACTGCCATCACAACGCTGGTAGTCAAGCAAGATCCTAAGAGCTCTATCAATACGTATACTCACATATCAATATAGAAAAACCAAGTAGCATACTACCATGTTTAGCAAGACTGTTATATATATGTGAATATCCCAAGCTTCCATTAAGTAATATACAAACTAGTACAATAATGGCCCCTAGGGCATATACACTAACAATCTCCCACTTACACTAGGGCCATGTACTGGCATATCGAAGACCGATGATCTCGAGTACCCTCTCGAACTGAATCTGAGGTAGGGCCTTCGTGAACGGATCAGCAATGTTCTCTTCAGAAGCAACTCTCCGAATATCGATCTCCTGACGATCAATGATCTCCCTGATCAGGTGATACCGCCTTAAGATGTGTCTGGACTTCTGATGGGACCTTGGTTCCTTCGCTAAAGCTATAGCTCCGTTGTTGTCGCAATACAGAGGTATTGGATCAACTATGGTAGGAACCACCTGAAGTTCTGTTAGGAACTTCTTCATCCAGACTGCTTCTTTTGCGGCATCGCAAGCAGCTATATACTCCACTTCCATCGTTGAGTCAGCAACGGTGTCCTGCTTGGAGCTCTTCCAGCACACCGCCCCTCCATTGAGGGTAAAGACATAACCCGACATGGACTTGGAATCGTCCTTATCACTCTGGAAGCCGGAATCAGCAAAGGCCTCCAACCTGAGGTCTTTTCCGCCATAAACCAAGAACATCTCCTTAGTCCTTCTCAGGTACTTGAGAATGTTCTTTACTGCTATCCAGTGCTTCTCCCCTGGGTCTGACTGATACCGGCTTACCACGATTAATGCGTAAGCTACATCTGGTCTGGTGCACAACATCGCATACATTATAGAGCCTACTGCAGAAGCGTAGGGTATAATAGACATGCGTTCCCTTTCCAAATCAGTCTTGGGAGACATCTCTTTGGAGAGGGTGATTCCTGTTAGTGTATATGCCCTAAAGGCCATTACTGTATCATACTAGTTTGTATATTACTTGATGGAAGCTTGGGATATTCACCTTGTATAAACAATCTTGCTCAATATAGTAGTATGCTACTTGGTTTGTTTCTACTTCAATGTGTACTTGTGTTTATTTCAGTATATCACTTATACGCATTAGTAGAGCCCTTAGGATCTTTGCTTGATTACCAGCGTTGTGATGGCAGTCACACTAGTGGGGGCTGGGTAATCTATAAGCACATCCTTATACAGGTCCCTAGTCGTAGGACTATCGAGACAGGGCATCGATACTCCGGAGTAGACTAGCGTATGCGCTTCTCATCCCAGTGTAGGAGATGGTCTGTCCCACAGCCATCAGTACGTCGTACTGGAGATAGTATACGGGTGCTCGTTGGGTTACGAGTACACTGGACAGGACTCGTCGGGAACTGACAGGTTGGTATTATACCTATCGTCAGTTATCAGTTCCCAGGTGACATGAGTACAGCTTAGTCCGCTGACTTGACACTGGCACTTCGCCTCGAGTGTGTTCCCACTGCACTTTGATCACTACCCTACCACGGCTCAAAGGAGTCGTGCAAACAGGTGGTGGTTGGGTGCAGTCCCGAAGCACTTGGAGGCAGTGACGGTTAGACAGGATTCGTCTTTCCCGGTATTGGGGGTTGACATCGCGCTGTGTCTAGGAGAGCCATTACACGAGTAGTCCTTGGCCAGGGCAAGCGAGATATACTGGTAGGTTCCAGTGTTATCTCAGGGTGTTTTGGGCTTCACTCCGACACGACTTGTACCGCTATTTGGGGACTGACGTTTTACCGCCCCCTAGGCCCGACATGCGATGTATCAGACGAACAGACCGGACTGTACGGAAACTGTCACATTCAGACTCAGTAGGAGTACAGATGGGGTTTCACCTCGTCAGCCTTCTTGTCGACATCTACCTGGGGACCGTTACGCACAGCTAGTGCCGCTTGCGGTCTGTGGTTAAACCCACTGCCAGCGTAGTGTCGAGTCTTTAGAGTCCCACACAGAGGGTATTCGCCTCTGGGCAAAACAGAGTAGAGTTCGCATGGTTTTGCGACAGGGTTCGTTCTCATCCGCGCACTTGTCCACGTTTGGAGTCCGGACGGATATTACTGGCTGGCTCTGGTTTGAGTCAGATGCTGGTATATGTTTTGGGGTTGCTTTTATCTCTCAGTATTCATGTTCCTCGGAACAAGGATGCAGGTGTGTATGCACGGTTATTTGAGGAAGAGGAAGAGGGCTTTCATTAGGGTTTCGGAACGGGTGCGTATGCACAGTTGACAGTCGTCTTTTTCCAAACCCTAATGGATTTATGTTATATCAATTAATAATATATAATAAAATGAAATTGTGTCATGGTTGGTTTTTATGTTGACTTGTTGACCATGGTTGACTTGTTGACCATGGTTGAAGTTTTGACCATCATCATTACAAAAGAAAGATGCTCTTTGATTCTAGCAAATTCATTTAATGTTTGAAATGATAATGGTCATTCTTAAACTTTCCATCAACCTTTTCATTTTCATTATTATTATTATTTGATAATTCTTTTGCTTTATGTTATGGTTGCAAAAGAAATAGAGCTCACTTTATCATAACAACTCTCTCTCCTCACTTCATCTTCTTCTTCCTCTAGCATAAGGAGAACCCTTCTCATGTGTTGAGAATCCTTCTCCTTAAAAGAAAAGCACCTCTTAGACTCTCTCTACTCACCCTAGGATCAAGGGTTTAGCAAGCCGGAGATTCTAGTTCACTCCAAGTTCGAGAAAGAGCCCAAAGGTTGAACCCTCGAGGTGGATCCATCTTCGACGGAAGAAGGCTACAAGAAGAGAACCATCAACCTCTATAAAAGTTTAAAGAAGAAGGAGTTCAACTTTAGGTATAACCATCTTCATCCGAGTAGCTAACTCTCTTTAGCAAGTTTGCTAGTTTTAGTTTAGGAAAAGATCCCGACTTTGTTTAGTCCATGTTGCCCCTTGCGCTAAAAATTTGATTTTTATACCGTTTCCGCCTCCCCGTAAGAACCGGGGGTCGCAACGTGGACCTACAGTGGTATCAGAGCCTAACTAAACTTAAACTAGCTTGGTAGCGAAGTGTATGGAAGTTCGAAACCGAAAAATCGCAAAACCGGAAAAACTAAAACCCTAAGTTTCTGTTGAAATTTTTTCTGCTCTAAATGAAAAACTTTATACTTCTAAATTCGGCTCAGGGTTTTGTGTGAACACCCATGAAAAATGATCCATTGATTCATCTAAACCGCCGCGGTTCCGCGGCATGAGGTAGGCATTTGCCGCGGAACCGCCGCCGTTTGTTGTCCTCTCTACATCGTTTTTCGTGCAGTGTGTCTCTGTGTTGGTTTTGGGATTTTTAAGATATATTATATGTGCCCAGATTTTCCAGAACTGAAATTTACTTTTGGGGTCCTATAATTCCGTATTTTTCCGAACTTCACTGCACTTTGACTATGGTGGTTATATCTGTGATGTTTGCATGTATTGAACGTCGGCTAATCGCTATAAGTCGATTAGTCGGGGTTATACATGATCTGTGTTTGATATTGGATTGTGTATATGAATGTGTTGGACTGTCGCGGGTGAATAGCCGGGGTGGATGTGAGATGAGCTTTTGTTTTTCTTTCATTCATTGTAAATGTAAATTGATGTAATATTATTATTTGTTTGGCCGCACAACCGGGTCGGGGTTGTAGCCGTCATTGTATAATTCTTTTTACTGTTTTTGCTCCTAGGATAGACCCATGGAGGGGTGCACAAACTGCCGAGTACTTGACGGGTAGTTTGCCGCACCCGTAGGGGTCTTGGGTGGGGTATTTGCTATTCACCGCGACCGTGTAATCCGCTTTTCGTTGCAGGCTCGAAAGGATTGCGGATTGCTAGTATATCCAATGTATTCATCTGTGATCTGTAATGTCTATCATTGCTTTCTATTTAGGCGTTGCTTATGTTTTACAGCCGCGCTAGCCCAGCCCCCGCTCTGTCGTTAGTTAAGTAACCTAACGAGTGATGACGGGACCCCGTGGCGAATGCGAATGGCATAAGCGTACGTCATATTTTGGTTGTTTTCTGCAATGGTAGGATTAAATGATGGGACGCATTAAAAGAACTAATGCAAGAATATCACGCATTAAAAGAACTAATGCAAGATAATAAACCAAGTTAAAGTCGTTGGAACACTTTCGAAAAACCACTCGGTTCTTTTCAAAACTAACTTTTAAATGCGGAGCTTGAGCCACTCCTTCTAAAAGCTATCTCGTTCCATCGATTATATCAAGTTCACTACATCCACGGTTTTACCAAAACCATTTGTAGCCCTCCGTCGTTTCGCATGAATAGGCAATAGTATTCAAGCTGTGTATTTTGGCCAAAGTCAAGGCACAGTGATTGGTAGCTATTGGGTGTTCATGTGTAGCATAGATAGATGCGTTGGTTTGGGACAGTCGTGCTGCCATTTTGGCCAAAGTCAAGGGTATGTACGGATGGATCCAAATTAACCTGGAAAGTGACGGGTAGAACTTGACATGTGACTTATGATATTTTGGCCAAAGTCAAGGTCATAAGAGCATGGGGCAAAAAAAAAAAATCCACATCGGGAGTTTCATAAGTACTGAAACTTGCTAGATTTGCATACCATTTGGAGTGTGATGATTATGGTAGGATTCCTTCATTTTCGTCACGCGATGATATTTGGATCCCGATCCTACTGTGAGTATATGCTACTCCTCGGGAAATTTCTCACTAAACGATCAATGCTATAAACCTAGTAGGTGCCTAGAAAGGTGTTAGCGGGGCTACGCCCCCAGGGAAAAGGGGTTCTTAAATTAAGGAACTTCGCGAAAGCGTTGGAAAACCTCCCTCGAAGTACCGACACTGGCCTGGCTTAACGGTTAAGCAAGTATTGTACGGTGGGATTGATCCCGGCTAATTCTTCCTTTGTGGTTTGAGGAGGGATTCGAGAGACAGTGGGAGCCATCCTGTTTAGACAAATTAAAAACCATTCTAAACTTGCAAGAGTATCGTGCTAAAGTGTTTCTTCTCTCCCCCCTGCAGCAACCAAATCGAAATGACTGGACTTAAGTTACTTCTAGATAAAAACATACTGACAGGGCCAAACTACAAAGATTGGCTCAGGAATGTCAAATTGGCAATCGCTTACGACAAGCTGGGGTATCTTCTTACCACCAAAGCTCCCCCCGTCCCAGGTCCCACCTCCAGCGTCGCGGATAAGGAAATCCGTAAGACTTGGGAGATTGATTGCGCGAAGGCCAGGTGCCTCGTGCTTGCCTCTATGGACAACGAACATCAGAGGAGGCATGAGAATATGGACCTCGAGTCCATATTTCTCCATACAAAAGAACTGTATGGAGAGCAGTCTCGTATCGCAAGATACGAAGTGTCGAAGAAGTTATTTTCGACAAAGTTGGCCGTCGGATCATCGGTAGCGGACCACGTGCTTAAGATGATTGGCTACACTGAGGAGCTCGCGGAACTTGGGACCACGTTGGACAGTGAACTCTATACGGATTTAATTCTCCAGTCCCTTCCATCCACTTACGCCCAGTTTATACTGAACTTCAACTTACAAGAAAAGGAAGTTGAACTTTCAGAACTCCTCAACCTGCTGAGGAGCGCAGAGGGCACCCTACAGAAGGGTAGGGATACACCCGCTTTGTTTGTAGGAGGATCTTCTTCCTCTAGGTCCAAGGCGAAAGCCAAGGGAAAGAGGAAGAAAGCCCCCGCCAAACCAAGAGGCGGTGTTAGTAAAGTGGGTACGAAGGGAAAGGAAAAGGCAACAAAGATTGCGGGGAAGCTTGTTGGAAAGGAAGAATGCTTCTATTGTCATAAGAGTGGACACTGGAAAAAGGATTGCAGGGCTTGGAAGGCCAGGACACAGGAACTGAAGCAGGTTGCGGCTTCAGCTTCAGGTGTGTATGTTATTGAAAACTGTCTTTCTATAAATTCTACTTCCTGGGTATTGGATACCGGATCAGGATCTCATATCTGTAATTCTTTGCAGGCGTTGAGAAACCGTAGGGTTTTGAAGGCAGGTGACATGACCCTCAGAGTTGCGAACGGAGCTAGCATGGATGCTAAAGCCGTGGGGGACTATCACCTGGGAATGTCAGATGGGCATGTTTTGGTTTTGCCTAATTGCTTTTTTGTACCCAACGCAACTTGTAATATCATTTCTGTATCTTTGGTTTCTAAAGAAGGTTATGAATTTGCGTTTGTAAGTAATGTTGTAAACATTCACCTTAATCAAGTTCTGATTGGGTCAGGTACACTGAGCAATGGTATATACGTATTAAACCAACCACAGATTTTCAATGTCCAGAATACACACAAAAGAAAGTCTCCAGATATCAATCAGACTTTCTTATGGCATTGTAGACTGGGTCACATCAATGAGAGAAGGTTGACTAAGTTATATACAGAAAGATATTTGGATCCGTTCGAATATCAATCGTATGCCACTTGTCAATCCTGTCTCAAAGGAAAGATGACAAAGACTCCGTTCACTGGACACGGAGTAAGAGCGAGCGAGCTCTTGGGACTCGTACACAGCGACGTGTGCGGTCCAATGTCTACACATGCGCGAAGCGGTTATTCTTACTTCATTACTTTTACGGATGATTTTTCAAGATACGGTTATGTCTTCTTAATGAAACATAAGTCCGAAGCTTTTGAAAAATTCCAGGAATATAAGAATGAAGTAGAAAAACAAACCGGCAAAAGTATCAAGATTCTAAGATCGGATCGAGGTGGAGAATACTTAAGTGCCGAGTTCCTGAATTATTTAAAAGAGAACGGGATTCTCTCTCAGCTTACTCCTCCATACACTCCGCAACACAACGGTGTATCGGAGAGACGGAACCGAACCCTATTGGATATGGTACGGTCCATGATGAGTAACGCTGAGTTACCGTGATCATTCTGGGGGTATGCGCTAGAATCAGCTGCGTACCTTTTGAACCGAGTTCCTACTAAGACTGTGCCTACTAGACCATATGAGATGTGGTGTGGGAAGAGACCCCATCTCAGTCACATTAAGACTTGGGGAAGTCCAGCTTTTGTTAAAAAGCAGTATGCGGACAAGCTCGAGGCGCGCTCAGTACTGTGTAAGTTTGTGGGATATCCAAAGAATTCCAAGGGATATCTCTTCTACTACGAAGAGGAACAAAAAGTTCTTGTTTCTCGTCATGCCCACTTTCTAGAACACCAGTTCTTAGAAAAAGAATTAAGTGGGCGCGCAGTAGAACTGGAAGAAATTCCTGAACCACAGACTATTACTGAAAGCTTAGTAGAACCAGAGGGTTCAAATGAACAGGACATTCCTACGCCGCTCCGCAGGAGTAGTAGGCAGTCTCATCCGCCCGAGAGATACTACGGTTTTCTCATAGACGGGGATAGAGAGGATTGCATCATAGATTATGATGAGCCAACTAGCTTCCAACAGGCCGTTCAGAGCGTTGACTCGGTAAAATGGCTGGATGCAATGCGGACCGAAATGGAGTCCATGTACACCAACAAAGTATGGACGTTGGACATTGCTCCAGACGGGGTAAAACCCGTAGGATGCAAGTGGATCTTCAAAAGGAAGATTGGTGTAGATGGACAGGTTGAGACCTATAAAGCTAGACTTGTAGCAAAGGGTTTCCGTCAAAGACCAGGCTTGGACTATGACGAAACTTTTTCTCCAGTGGCTATGCTGAAATCCATTCGGATCCTTCTTGCCATTGCTGCCTTCCACGATTATGAGATTTGGCAGATGGACGTAAAAACCGCTTTTCTAAATGGAAATTTAGAGGAGTGTGTCTATATGGATCAGCCAGAGGGTTTCATTCAGAGTGGGAGCAGCGGAAAGGTGTGCAAGTTGCTTAAGTCCATCTATGGACTAAAGCAGGCATCGCGGAGTTGGAACATCTGTTTTGATGAGACGGTCAAGGAATTTGACTTTATCAAAAATCCAGATGAACCATGCATCTATAGTAGATTTGTAGCGAGAACTGTAGTATTCCTTGTTTTATACGTGGATGACATTCTCTTAATAGGAAATGACATTCCTATGCTACAATCTGTCAAGGGTTTCTTGTCACACAGGTTCTCCATGAAAGACCTGGGTGATGCCTCCTACATCCTGGGGATCCGGATCCATCGTGATAGATCCAAGAGGATATTAGGACTTTCACAGTCCAGGTACATCGACACCGTACTGAAAAGATTCAGTATGGAAGATTCCAAGCGCGGTAACCTACCGGCTTGTCACGGGATCACCCTCTCTAAAGAGATGTCTCCCAAGACTGATTTGGAAAGGGATCGCATGTCTATTATACCCTACGCTTCTGCGGTAGGCTCTATAATGTATGCGATGTTGTGTACCAGACCGGATGTAGCTTATGCACTGAGTGTGGTAAGCAGGTATCAGTCAAACCCTGGGGAGAAACACTGGATAGCAGTAAAGAACATTCTCAAGTACCTGAGAAGGACTAAGGAGATGTTCTTGGTGTATGGCGGAAAAGACCTCCAGATCGAGGCCTTTGCTGACTCCAGCTTCCAGAGTGACAAGGATGATTCCAAGTCCATGTCGGGTTTTGTCTTTACCCTCAACGGAGGGGCGGTGTGTTGGAAGAGTTCCAAACAGGAAACCGTAGCAGACTCGACTATGGAAGCGGAATACATCGCTGCATCTGATGCCGCAAAAGAAGCTGTCTGGATGAGGAAGTTCTTGAAAGAACTTCAGGTGGTTCCGTCCATTGTTGACCCAATACCTCTGTATTGCGACAACAACGGGGCTATAGCTTTAGCGAAGGAACCCAGGTCCCATCAGAGATCCAGGCACATCTTTAGGCGGTATCACCTGATCAGGGAGATCGTGGATCGCAAGGAGATCGAGGTTCGGAGGGTTGCTTCAGAAGAGAACACTGCAGATCCATTCACCAAGGCCTTACCCCAGACTCAGTTCGAGCGGCTGATCGAGATGATAGGTCTTCGGTACGCCAGTTCATGGCCTTAGTGCAAGTGGGAGATTGTTAGTGTATATGCCCTAGAGGCCATTACTGTATCATACTAGTTTGTATATTACTTGATGGAAGCTTGGGATATTCACCTTGTATAAACAATCTTGCTCAATATAGTAGTATGCTACTTGGTTTGTTTCTACTTCAATGTGTACTTGTGTTTACTTCAGTATATCACTTATACGCATTAGTAGAGCCCTTAGGATCTTTGCTTGATTACCAGCGTTGTGATGGCAGTCACACTAGTGGGGGCTGGGTAATCTATAAGCACATCCTTATACAGGTCCCTAGTCGTAGGACTATCGAGACAGGGCATCGATACTCCGGAGTAGACTAGCGTATGCGCTTCTCATCCCAGTGTGGGAGATGGTCTGTCCCACAGCCATCAGTACGTCGTACTGGAGATAGTATACGGGTGCTCGTTGGGTTACGAGTACACTGGACAGGACTCGTCGGGAACTGACAGGTTGGTATTATACCTATCGTCAGTTATCAGTTCCCAGGTGACATGAGTACAGCTTAGTCCGCTGACTTGACACTGGCACTTCGCCTCGAGTGTGTTCCCACTGCACTTTGATCACTACCCTACCACGGCTCAAAGGAGTCGTGCAAACAGGTGGTGGTTGGGTGCAGTCCCGAAGCACTTGGAGGCAGTGACGGTTAGACAGGATTCGTCTCTCCCGGTATTGGGGGTTGACATCGCGCTGTGTCTAGGAGAGCCATTACACGAGTAGTCCCTGGCCAGGGCAAGCGAGATATACTGGTAGGTTCCAGTGTTATCTCAGGGTGTTTTGGGCTTCACTCCGACACGACTTGTACCGCTATTGGGGGACTGACGTTTTACCGCCCCCTAGGCCCGACATGCGATGTATCAGACGAACAGACCGGACTGTACGGAGACTGTCACATTCAGACTCAGTAGGAGTACAGATGGGGTTTCACCTCGTCATCCTTCTTGTCGACATCTACCTGGGGACCGTTACGCACAGCTAGTGCCGCTTGCGGTCTGTGGTTAAACCCACTGCCAGCGTAGTGTCGAGTCTTTAGAGTCCCACACAGAGGGTATTCGCCTCTGGGCAAAACAGAGTAGAGTTCGCATGGTTTTGCGACAGGGTTCGTTCTCATCCGCGCACTTGTGCACGTTTGGAGTCCGGACGGATATTACTGGCTGGCTCTGGTTTGAGTCAGATGCTAGTATATGTTTTGGGGTTTCTTTTATCTCTTAGTATTCATGTTCCTCGGAACAAGGATGCAGGTGTGTATGCACGGTTATTTGAGGAAGAGGAAGAGGGCTTTCATTAGGGTTTCGGAACGGGTGCGTATGCACAGTTGACAGTCGTCTTTTTCCAAACCCTAATGGATTTATGTTATATCAATTAATAATATATAATAAAATGAAATTGTGTCATGGTTGGTTTTTATGTTGACTTGTTGACCATGGTTGACTTGTTGACCATGGTTGAAGTTTTGACCATCATCATTACAAAAGAAAGATGCTCTTTGATTCTAGCAAATTCATTTAATGTTTGAAATGATAATGGTCATTCTTAAACTTTCCATCAACCTTTTCATTTTCATTATTATTATTATTTGATAATTCTTTTGCTTTATGTTATGGTTGCAAAAGAAATAGAGCTCACTTTATCATAACAACTCTCTCTCCTCACTTCATCTTCTTCTTCCTCTAGCATAAGGAGAACCCTTCTCATGTGTTGAGAATCCTTCTCCTTAAAAGAAAAGCACCTCTTAGACTCTTTCTACTCACCCTAGGATCAAGGGTTTAGCAAGCCGGAGATTCTAGTTCACTCCAAGTTCGAGAAAGAGCCCAAAGGTTGAACCCTCGAGGTGGATCCATCTTCGACGGAAGAAGGCTACAAGAAGAGAACCATCAACCTCTACAAAAGTTTGAAGAAGAAGGAGTTCAAGTTTAGGTATAACCATCTTCATCCGAGTAGCTAACTCTCTTTAGCAAGTTTGCTAGTTTTAGTTTTGGAAAAGATCCCGACTTTGTTTAGTCCATGTTGCCCCTTGCGCTAAAAATTTGATTTTTATACCGTTTCCGCCTCCCCGTAAGAACCGGGGGTCGCAACGTGGACCTACAATTCCGTGACAAGCCGGTAGATTATCGCTCTTAGAATCTTCCATACTGAATCTTTTCAGTACAGTGTTGATATACCTGGACTGTGAAAGTCCCAACATCCTCTTGGATCTATCACGATAGATCCGGATCCCCAGAATGTAAGAGGCATCACCCAGGTCTTTCATGGAGAACCTGTGTGACAAGAATCCTTTGATAGATCGTAGCATAGGAATGTCATTTCCTATCAATAGAATGTCATCCACGTACAAGACGAGGAATACGACACTTCTGGCTACAACTTTACTATATATGCACGGTTCATCTGGATTTTTGATAAAATCATATTCTTTGACTGTCTCATCAAAACAGATGTTCCAACTTCGCGATGCCTGCTTTAGTCCATAAATGGACTTCAGCAGCTTGCATACTTTCCCGCTGCTCCCACTCTGATTGAAACCCTCTGGCTGATCCATATAGACGCACTCTTCTAAATTTCCATTCAGAAAAGCCGTCTTTACGTCCATCTGCCAGATTTCATAATCATGGAAGGCAGCAATAGCAAGAAGGACCCGAATGGATTTGAGCATAGCCACTGGAGAAAAAGTTTCGTCATAGTCCAAACCAGGTCTTTGACGAAAACCCTTTGCAACAAGTCTAGCCTTATAGGTTTCCACCTGTCCATCTACACCAATCTTTTTCTTGAAGATCCATTTGCATCCTATGGGTTTTACCCCATCTGGAGCAAAGTCCAAAGTCCATACTTTGTTGGTGTACATGGACTCCATTTCGGTCCGCATTGCATCTAGCCATCGTACCGAGTCGCCGCTCTGGATGGCCTGCTGGAAGTCAGTAGGTTCATCATCATCTATGATGCAATCCTCTCTATCCCCATCTATGAGAAAACCGTAGTATCTCTCAGGCGGATGAGACGGCCTACTACTCCTGCGGAGGGGTGCGGGAATGTCCTGTTCTTCTTGAACTATCGGTTCTACCAAACTTTCAGTAGCAGTTTGTGGTTCTGGAATTTCTTCCAGTTCTATTTCGCTCCCACTTATTTCCTTTTCTAATAACTGATGTTCCAGAAAATGGGCATTACGAGAAACAATAACCTTTTGTTCCTCTGCGTAATACAAATAATATCCCTTGGAGTTCTTTGGATATCCCACAAACTTACATTTTACTGATCGTGCCTCGAGCTTGTCCACATGCTGCTTTTTAACAAAAGCTGGACATCCCCAAATCTTCATATGCTGAAGATGGGGTTTCTTCCCAGTCCACATCTGATATGGAGTGGTAGGCACAGTCTTGGTAGGAGCCCTGTTCAGAAGATATGCTGCTGATTCTAGCGCATAACCCTAAAAAGATCGCGGTAACTCAGCATTGCTCATCATGGATCGTACCATATCCAATAGGGTTCGATTCCGTCTCTCCGATACACCGTTATGTTGTGGAGTGTATGGAGGAGTAAGCTGAGAGAGAATTCCTTTCTCTTTTAGGTAACCTAGGAACTCGGCACTCAAGTATTCACCACCTCGATCAGATCTAAGTGTCTTGATACTTTTGCCGGTTTGGTTTTCTACGTTATTCTTATACTCTTGGAATTTCTCAAAAGCCTCGGATTTATGTTTCATCAGATTAATGAATCCGTATCTTGAGTAATCATCCGTGAAAGTAATGAAATCGGAAAAACCACCTCTTGCATGTGTAGACATTGGACCACATACATCGCTGTGTATGAGTCCTAAGAGCTCGCTCGCACTTACTCCATGTCCAGTAAATGGAGTCTTTGTCATCTTTCCTTTGAGACAAGATTGACAAGTGTCATAAGTTTGATATTCGAACGAGTCCAAATATCCTTCTCTACGCAACTTAGTCAACCTTCTCTCATTGATGTGACCCAGTCTACAATGCCATAAGAAAGCTTTATTTAAATCTGGAGACTTTCATTTTAGTTTGTTCTGGACATTAAAAATTTGGAGTTGGTTTAAAACATATATACCGTTATTTAGTGTACCGGACCCAATCAAACCATGATTAAGGTGGATGTTAACAACATCTCTTACAAACGTGAAATCATAACCTTTATTTGATAACAAGGAAACTGATATGATATTACACGTTAAGCTTGGTACAAAAAAACAGTTATGTAAAACTAAAATGTGTCCACTCGTCAATCCTAGGTGATAATCCCCGACGGACGCAGCTCGCACGCTAGCTCCGTTAGCAGCCTTTTGGGTCATATCACCTTCCTTCAGCACTCTACGGTTTCTCAGTACCTGCAATGAATTGCAAATATGAGATCCTGATCCGGTATCCAATACCCAGGAAGTAGAGTTAATTGACAGACAATTCTCAATTACAAACACACCTGAAGTCGGAGCCACAGCTTGCTTCGGTTCCTGGTTCTTGGCGTTCCACGCCTTGCAATCTTTCTTCCAGTGCCCTTTCCTGTGACAATGGAAGCACTCATCCTGGCCCACTACCGGTGCCGCAAACTTTTTCTTTCCCTTCCCTCCCACCTTACTAACACCTCCTCTAGGTTTGGTGGCGGCCTTCTTCTTCCTTCCTTTGGCCCTAGCCTTGGACCCGGAAGAAGATGCACCGCTAACAAACATAGCGGGTGTTTCTCTTGCTTTCTGCAAGGTGCCCTCTGCACTCCTTAACATGTTCAGGAGTTCCGGAAGTTCAACTTCTTTTCTTTGAATGTTGAAGTTCAGGATAAACTGGGTGTAGGTGTGAGGAAGGGACTGGAGAATAAGGTTTGTATAGAGCTCATTATCTAAAGTCGTCCCAAGTTCTGCGAGCTCTTCTATATAGCCGATCATCTTTAGGACATGTTCTCCTACCGATGACCCGACAGCCAACCTCGCTCGAAACAAGTTCTTAGAGGTCTCATATCTTGCTATACGAGATTGCTCTCCACAATGTTCCTTTGTATGGAGAAATATGACATCTAGTTCCATATCCTTGTGCCTCCTCTGATGTTCTTTGTTCATCGAGGCAAGCACGATGCACTTGGCTTTCACGCAATTGAAATCCCCGGTTTTGCGGATTTCCTTATCCGCATTACTGGATTTGGGACCAGGGACAGCAGGTGCCGTAGCGGTGAGGACGTACCCCAATTTGTCATAGGTCAAAGCCATTTTGACATTCCGCAGCCAATCTTTATAGTTTGGCCCTGTCAGTATATTTTTCTCTAAAAGTAACTTAAGTCCAGTCATTTTCAGGGTCGCTGCAAATAGGAGAGAGAGAAGAAAACTCTTTAGCATGATGCTCTTGCAAGTTTAGAGTGATTTTTAGTTTATCTAAACTGGATGGCTCCCACTGTTTCTCGAATCCTTCCTCAAACCATAAAAGAAGAATTAGCCAGGACTATTCTCACTGTACAATTCTTGCTTAACCGTTCAGCCAGGCTAGTGTCTATACTTCGAGGGAGGTTTTCCAATGCTTTCGCGAAGTTCCTTAATTAAAGAACCTCTTTTCTCTGGGGGCGTAACCCCGCTGACACCTTTCTGGACACCTACTTGGTTTATAGCATTGATCGTTAAATGACGAATATCCTGATAAGTAGTATACACTCACAGTAGGATCGGGATCCAAATATCATCGTATGATAATGTTGAAGGAATGCTACCAACATTCATCAAACTCCAAATGGTATGCATCTCTTTGCAAATTTCAGTTTCTTTAGAAATTCCCGATATAAGTTTTTGCCCCATGCTCTTATGACCTTGGCTTTGGTCAAAATGTCATAAGTCACATGTCAAGTTCTACCCGTCATTATCTTGTCAATTTGAACTCATCCGTATATACCCCTGACTTTGGTCAAATGATAATACGACTGTCCCAAACCAACTCATCTATCTTATGCAACAAATGAAAACCCAGCAGCTACCAAACACTATGCCTTGACTTTGGCCAAAATGCATAGTTTGAATACTACTGAATACCCAAATGAAATGACGGGAGGCTACGAATGGTTTTGGCGAAACCGTGAACGTAGTGAACTTGATATAACCGAAGGAACCTGATAGCTTTTAAAAGGAGTGGTTAAAGCTCCGCATTTAAAAATATCTGTTTTTTAAAATTAACCGAGTGGTTTCTTTTAAATTGTTCCAACGATTAAACTTTTCGTTTATTTTCTTTGCATTATAAATAATGCGTCCCATCATTAACCTATCATTGCAGAAAACAACGAAAATACAACGTCCTCTTATGCCATCCGCATTCGCCACGGGGTCCCGTCATCACCCGTTAGGTTACTTAACTAACGACAGAGCGGGGGCTGGGCTAGCGCGGGTGTAAAACATAAGAGACGTCTAAATAGCTATCATATATAGATATTGTACATTCGTCAGACGCAATAATAGGCATTCCAGATCACAGATGAACTTTATTAGATTTGCAAGTAATCCGTGTTTGTTTTGAGCCTGCAACAAAAGACGGATTACACAGTTGCGATGAATAGCCATTACCCCACCCAAGACCCCAACGGGTATGGCAAACTACCCGCCCGGCAGTTTGTGCACCCCACCTTGGGTTTGTCCTAGGAGCAAAAACAGTAAAATGAAATAATACAACGGTGGCTACAACCGCAACCTGGATGTGCCCCGCAAAATAATATTACAACAAATTACATTTACATCAAATGAATTAAATAATAACCCATCACATAACCCCGGCTATACATCACAACAGTCCAACACAGTTCATATCCACAAACAGTAAAATCCATTATAGAAATGTGCAACCCCCTGCCAACCGATATACCAGCAGTTAGGGGAGGTTTACGAACACATTATACAAACACAGATATAATCCAATAAGCAAATACCGTATAATTTCGATCGATTAAACACATTTAATTTTACTCCAATACTTCTCTGTAAATCTGAAAGCTGAGCAAAAATTAAAAATTCCAGAAAATACCAAATATCAAAGAGAACCAGCATAGGAAAATTGGGCTTGTGAATCGGCAACTCGTCGGCGGAATCGCGGCGGATCGGGGGGATTCGCCGCGGTTCCGCGGCGGTTTAGTCGATTCGTGAGCCCAGTTTTCTTGGGTGTTCTAATACTATCATTTTGGGCTTTCTGAACCAGCCTGAAAAATTTTTGGACTTCATTTAAAAATCGACAGAAACCATGATATCGGGGTTTTCCGGTTTTGGTTTTTTCCGTTCGAAATTCATACAATTTTGCAAGTGAGTTATTTATTGTTTAGCGAGGCTCTGATACCACTGTAAGTCGATGTACAACACCCCACGACTTGCGGGGAGGCGGAAATATGAAAAACGATCTTGTTCATGAATCGAAGCTAAACGATAACTAACATCAAACATAGAAGTTAACAACTACTATGTAAAGGGATTATACCTAAAGAACCGTGTCCTTCATCTTTAGGAACTCCACCTCCTCCTCGGCCTTCTCCAAGTAGTAGACGATCCACCACGAGAGCTAAACTCCAAGCTTTGCCTCTAAACTTGAGGCAACTAGGTATCTTTAAGTGCTAATCAAAGTACCTAGATGAAATAGAGTATGGTTATAGATTAAGTAGTCTAACTAATCCTTGTACTCAACACATGAGAGGGGAGGATTAGGGTTTGAAGAGAGAGAGCTTGAGAAGAGAGAAGATGAACATAATAATAAGAAGAGAAAATGAGTTATCATAATATATATCAAGCATTTTATTTGATCAAGAAAAGAAAAGAAAATGATTTACAACCATGCTTGATAAATATCTTGTGGTGATTCCTCTCCATGAGTCATTAAGCAATTATGAAGCATTAATGACATGGATGAATCATCCATATGACTCACTAATCTCATTCAATGTATATGCCACCTAAACCTCCTTAGTCACCATCTTCTAGAAGCTTCTCACGCAATTATGAGAATGCCCCTCCTATCCATGAAAACACGGAAAAACTTTAGACTGTATAAATCCAATAACCGGATACTAGTAACTGGCTTAAACTAAAGCCGACTAGTAAAAACTGTCCGAAAGTCGTACGTGCGTAAACACACGTATGCGTCCGAACCCTTGTCGTAAAACCATACGACCTCTATATCGTTTCGCCTGGAGTAGGGAAACTCTCTGCGTGGGACTCTAGAGACTCGACTACTATGCTGGCAGTGGGTTTAACCACAGACCGCAAGCGGCACTAGCTGTACGTAACGGTCCCCAGGTAGATGTCGATAAGAAGGCCGATGAGGAAACCCATCCGAACTCCTACTGAGTCTGATGTGACAATCTCCATACAGTCCGGTCCGTTCGTCTAAGACTATCGCATATCGGGCCTAGGGGGGCGGCAAGCATCAGTCCCCTAATAGCGGTATAAGTCGTGTCGGAGCGAAGCCCATTACACCCTGAGAAACTACTGGAACCTACCAGCAAATCTCTCTTGCCCTGGCCAGGGACTTTGCGTAATGGCTCTCTGACACGGTGCGATATCAACCCCCAATACCGGGAGAGACGAATCCTTTCTAACCGCCACTGCCTCCAAGTGCTCGGGACTGCACCCAACTGCTACCTGTTTGCACGACTCCTTTGAGCCGTGGTAGTGTAGCAATCTAAGAACAGTGGGACACACTCGAGGTGAAGTAGCAGTGTCAAGTCTGCGGACTATGCTGTACTCATGTCACCTGGGAACTGTTCACTGACGACTGGTATAATACCAACCAACAGTTCCCTGTGAGTCCTGTCCGGTGTACCCGTAACCCAACGAGCACCAGCATACTATCTCCATTGTTAGTGTATATGCCCTAGAGGCCATTACTGTATCATACTAGTTTGTATATTACTTAATGGAAGCTTGGGATATTCACCTTGTATATACAATCTTGCTCAAAATAGTAGTATGCTACTTGGTTTGTTTCTACTTCAATGTGTACATGTGTTTATTTTATTATATCACCTATACGCATTAGTGGAGCCCTTAGGATCTTTGCTTGATTACCAGCGTTGTGATGGCAGTCACACTAGTGGGGCTGGGTAATCTATAAGCACATCCTTATGCAGGTCCCTAGTCGCAGGACTATCGAGACAGGGCATCGATACTCCGGAGTAGACTAGCGCATGCGCTTCTCATCCCAGTGTGGGAGACGGTCTGTCCCACAGCCGTCAGTACGTCGTACTGGAGATAGTATGCGGGTGCTCGTTGGGTTACAAGTACACTGGACAGGACTCGTCGGGAACTAACCGGTTGGTATTATACCTATCGTCAGTTATCAGTTCCCAGGTGACATGAGTACAGCTTAGTCCGCCGACTTGACACTGTCACTTCGTCTCGAGTGTGTTCCCACTGTACTTTGATTACTACCCTACCACGGCTCAAAGGAGTCGTGCAAACAGGTAGTAGTTGGGTGCAGTCCCGAAGCACTTGGAGGAAGTGACGGTTAGACAGGATTCGTCTCTTCCGGTATTGGGGGTTGACATCGCGCTGTGTCTATGAGAGCCATTACACGAGTAGTCCCTGGCCAGGGCAAGCGGGATATACTGGTAGGCTTTCAGTGTTATCTCAGGGTGTATTGGGCTTCACTCCGAAACGACTTGTACCGCTATTAGGGGACTGACGTTTACCGCCCCCCTAGGCCCGCCATGCGATGTATCAGACGAACAGACCGGACTGTACGGAGATTGTCACATTCAGGCTCAGTAGGAGTTCAGATGGGTTTCACCTCGTCAGTCTTCTTGTCGGCATCTACCTGGGGACCGTTACGCACAGCTAGTGCCACTTGCGGTCTGTGGTTAAACCCACTGCCAGCGTAGTGTCGAGTCTTTAGAGTCCCACACGGAAAGCTATTCGCCTTTAGGCAAAAGAGTAGAGGTCGCATGGTTTTGCGAAAGGTCGCATGGTTTTGCGACAGGGTTCGGTCACATCCGTGCACTTATGCACGTACAGTTTACACTAGCGGGCTTTGGTTTAAGCCAGATCCTAGTGTACCTTTTGGGATTGGTTTTATGCAGTTTGCATTCGTGTTCCTCGGAACGCGGATGCGGGTGTGTATGCACAGTTGACGGAGAGACAGAGGCAGAGGATTCTCATTTGGGTTGTTGACCATTGACCGTTGACTGTTGACTTTTTGCTCAACCCTAATGAGAATATGATATGTAATTAACAATTATATTAATTAAGTATTATGGTGACATGGTTGTTGAGGGATTGACTTTGTTGACTTGTTGACTTTGTTGACTTGTTGACTTTGTTGACCGGTTGACTAGGCTTGACTAGTTGACCATCATGATAACAATAGCTATCATTTCATGGCAAAGGCTTTTGCTTGCTTGCTCTCTTGTGCAAAATGAGTGCATGAAATGATATGGCTATTGTTGCTTAAACCATTACATAATACTTGATTGCTATGATGTGTTATGATGGTTATGGATTATGAGAGCCAAATGAGAAAGTCTTCTCTCATTCTATCATTCTCATTCTCTCTCTTGTTCTTGAGCTCTCATCTTCCTCCTCTTGCTCTCCCTCTCTTGAGTCTATGGTTCACTTGTCTCATGAGTTAAGAACCAAGAACCATAGATAAAATCCCAAACAAACTCTTCTCTACTCACTCTAGTTCATAAGGTATAGCAAACCGAGTGAACTAGTTTCTTCAAAGTTCGAAGAAGGAGCCAAAGGTAGAAGCTTTCAGGTGGATCTATCTTCGGCGCAAGGAGACGACGGGGAGAAGCCGATTCGGACAACCATCGAGGCTTGAAGACGAAGGAGTTCGAGATAAGAAAGGTATAAACCCCCTAACCGAGTAGTTAATGTTAGTTATATGTATGCCCTAGAGGCCATTACTGTACTTAGGATGTATATTGTAGTGGATGCTGGGACATATATAGAGAGGACTTTCTTGCTCGACATGATAGTATGCTATCTGGTTGCTCTTTACCTTAACGTGTATACTGATTGTCTCTCTGTTACATGTTGGTAAAGCTCTTAGGATCTGTACTTGACTACCTGGACTATGATGCGGATCATACTAGGGGGGACATGGTTGTCCATAAGTACATCCTTCAAAGTCCCTGGTCGTGGGTATATCGAGACGGGGCATCGATATACCAGAGTAGACTAGCGTATAGCTTCTCGACCCATACAGATGGGCGATGGATGATCCCATATCCATTGGTGTTTGACATCAGGGATGATATACGGGTGCTCAGTAGAGACTGGCTACACTGGACGGACTCGCCGAGAACTCCCAGATGGTATTATACCTCACGTCAGATGGCAGTTCTCTGGTGACACTGGTACAGAGTAGTCTGTTGACCCGAGATCGTCATAGAGTCTTGTGTGGTTCCCACTGTGCTTTGATTTCCATCTTACCACGTCCAAGAGGGCGTGCAAAACGGTGGTTTTTGGGTACAGTCCCGAGTCACATGGAGGCAATGAGCGATAGGAGGGGATTCGTCTCTCCCGGTATAAGGGGTTGATGTTGCGCTGTGTTCGATTGGCTATAACAGGAAGTCCCTGGCCAGGGATGATCAGAGAATTGCTGGTAAATGTTACCAGTAGTTTCTCGACCCGTTATGAGCCTCATATCGACACGACTTATCGAGCTATTGGGGTCTGACGTTTACCACCCCTAGGCAACTTATGCGACATATCAGACGATCAGACCGGACTGTACGGTAGTGTTACTGGTTGGATTCACTGGAGTGTGAGCGGGCTTGCTCGTCGATCTTCAGATCGCTCAATACCCGGGTGGCCGTTACGTTTAGCAGACCGCTTGCGGCTTATGGGTGTTTGATATGATCATCACCTTCTGCCGGCGTATTGACGAGTCTTTAGAGTCCTACACAGAGGTTTCCTGGCTCAAGCGAAACGAAATAGGAGCGCATATGAGATATGCGCGGGACCGAGAATAATGCGTGTATGTGTTACCGTATTCTATTCTCGCGATAAATGTATCGAATGGTTGTATGCGATATAACCTAGTTATCGATTCAAGCGTTGATTCGATAAGCCGATATATTGTATACTAGTCGGTTGTGTGCGACATAACCGGATCATTGAATCAAGTGTTGATTTAATGATTTAATGCATATTTATATATTTGATATATTACTTTGCATCAACTAGTATCGGTTTACTTAAGATGGATTTTCTCACTCGAATGTGCGCATTATATATGTGATATGATTTTTGTGCACTTGCTTGTATCATGTTTGATGATACATGCTTTTTGGTTAAGTGTAAAGTATTAAACCTTGGTTAATGAAATGGTTAGGGTTTATTATTTGTTATTCATTTATCTTATTTAATTATCCTTTTATTTTTGATAAATGAATAAAAGAAAAGAGAAAAGAATGGTGGCTAATTTTGTTCTTTAGTTGAAGCTTCATGAAGCTTTGATCAAGTCAACCATTCTTATCTCATCCTTAACCCTAACCATTCCCACTAACCCTAGTTTAATCTCTACACTTGACCATGGTTAATTTTATGATAAGAATTCATTTTCTTTTCTTTTTCAATTAACTTATCATAACTATTAGCTTCTTCTTCTTCTTCCTTCAAGTGAAGAAAAGCTTTCTTCATCAATGGTGGATTGATGATTTGAGTGAGAAATCCAATTCTAAAGTCTACCCACTTCCTATTTCTTCATCCTCTACCTCTTGCCAAGTAGTAGAGTGTGTTCTCTTCACAAGTTTTTGGACTTGATGAAGGTGGAGCTTGATTTAGCGATGCCTCGACGTAGATCATCTTCGGCATGGACATCGACGACCTAGCTCACTTTTTCTCCGACGAAGCCGACTCTAGTGCCCGGATTTGTTTTGGACAGCGGAGACGACTTTGTTGCGGAGCTATGGAGGTGGAGCACCGGATCTACAAAGGTTGTATTTCCGATATCCCATTAGTTAAGTTGTTAACTAGTTCTTTTTCGCCTAGACATCTAGCAAACGATCCGTAGTTTAGGGTTTCTCGGCACGTTAAAATTTGAAATTGGCATGTTCGATGCCTTGCGATACCTCACTAGTGTGCCTAGGAACCCTACAGTGGTATCAGAGCCTAGCTAGAGCCTTAGGCGAAGTCCAGACGGAATTTGAAGTCCGAACGAACCCGAAACCCGATCACAATCATGCTCTCTGTCCTTTTTTGAAAACAGTGAGTTTTTCCAAATTAAAAATATGCAGAAAAATAAGCAGGGTTTTCTAAGAATTACGGTATAAAATTTTGGTCCTAATTCCATTAAACAGCCGCGGAACCGCGGCCTTAGCCCACGTGGCGCGGCGGTTCCGCGGCAACACTGTTCCATCGTTGACCAAAATTTGCACAGTAATTATTAGTTTGCTGTGCTGAGTTCTCTGGGTATTTTTAATATTTTATTCAAGAGTTGAATTTTCTGCAGTTGTTTTGGGGATTCGGTGTTTCGATCGGGGTATCAAATTTTGTCTATTTGGCTTTCCGGATAAATTTTTAGAATATGTTAAAAAGTTCGACCGGATATAAATACACAATTTTTCCCCTGTCGGGAAATTTCCAAGTGTTGGATTTTTCCGTAGTTTAACGATGTTCTAAGTAGTGCAAGTAACGCGATGGTCCCTCTAGAAGACAACAAACCTTAACTCGATTATGTGACCGTCTTGAACTGCCCTTTGAACCTTCGGGTTTGGGGAAGTACGGCGTGCCACATGTGAGGCGTTGGCTTGACCCTTCTACGGCTGGACCGTTGGTACTGAGGCACGAACTGAATGTTGTTAGACTTATTTCATGTGTTGATCAATATCGGGAAAACTTGGGTGTTCGATTGTTCGATCGGAAAGTTTGACATTTTCTATTTATCCGGTATGGGATACAATAATTGGAATTCACAAAAGTTATGTGATAACTAAATGAATATTATAAACGTAGCAGTTTAGTCTCACCTGATCGGTTGCCACGGAATTTTGATGTGATCAAAAGTCCGTCGCAATCACGTAGCGTACGCGGATACTCGCCGGGTAAACTTAATAGACAGCCTCACTCCATAGCCCTGACCAAGTGACTGTAGGAGAACCCCGTCGCCGAAAGCATCCGTTCGGGTGCTCGCGGTAGCGGTGTTCCGCCTTGGTGCACTTCGTCGACGGTATCGGGGGTGCGGCCGCCTACTGAAGTTTGCGACGAGCATTCGATAAGGATGTCGGGAATCCTGTTGAATTGCCCGACTTGGTATTGAAAAGTGTTTTCGATAAAGTGACTAAAATGCGGGGTTTATAATTGTTAGGCATGCGATGTCTAAGTAATTCATTTGGTCAGGCATGCGATGTCTGAGGTGGTTGCGGATTCCAACTGTTGTAGTTTTACACTTTCTTTTCTGTGACCGTAAGTGTAATATGTGATATCGCCGGTTTCGTTGCTATATGTCAACGACAATTGGGATGCGCATGTTTACTTACGTTGATGACATGTGATGTTATGTGTTGCTGGATATGTTATATTGGATCGTCGTGTTTGAATAGCCGGGGGTTTTTATGTGAGATGAGTGTTTTTCATTTTCATTCATGTAAAAACTTGTATTTAATATTCTTTTATTGGGGCGCTTCCAGGTTGCGGAAGTTGTCACCGGTTGTATATTATTTACTTTTCCGCACTAGGATAGACCTAAGGAGGAGGGCACAAGTAACCGGGTTCTGGAGTCCAGTGGGAGACCAACTCGAGGAGTCGAGTCCGGGTCTCCTAACTCCAGAATTGGTAGGGTTGCTTGCCGCTCTCGTAGGGGTCTTGGGGTGTGGGTTTGGCTATTCATCACGACCGTGGAATCCGTGTTTTATACTGGCTCGTATTGAAAACACGGACGTCCTAGTATATCCAATATTTCATATGATTCTTCTGCTGCGATATCTGTGATGTAATCATGTGATGTTCTGTGATGGATATAGTATATAGTATATATGATATATTATATAGACGTTACTTATGTTTTACACCCGCGCTAGCCCTGCCCCGCTCTGTCGTTAGTTACCTAACCTAACGGTGCACGAGGGGACATCGAGGCGAATGCGGATGGCATAAGTGTACGTCATATCTATCCGTGATGATTAGGTACTTAAATGATGGGACTTCATTAATGAGATTAATGAAATAAAAGAAACCTAAGATGTTGTAGAATTGAATTTCAAAATAAAACAGGTAGCTACAGTTCTTGCTTTGCACAGCGGTATATATGATATATCCTGCACCTTATTCGATGAGGAAAGGACCGAGATCCCTTCACCGGGAGTGACTCCTTTAGCAATAACTGGCAGATGCTACATACTCGGTTTGTCTTTTGATTGCTTTTAAGAGTTCTGCTTTGCACAGTGATATATATGATATATCCCGCACCTCATTCGACGAGGAAAGGACCGACGATCCCTTCACCGGGAGTGACTCCTTTAGCAAAACTAGAAAAGCCTCAAAAGCACTCCATTTTAAAATCATTTGATTCTGCAACGATATCAAGTTCATTACGCAATAGGTTTTCAGAAAAACCTGTCGTAGCCCTCCGTCATTTCAGATAAGTTGTATATAGTATTCGTGCTGCATTTGTTGGCTTTCGTCAAGGTGCAGTGTGCGGTAGCTATGTGCTGCTTATCTGTTGCATACGATGCGATTGGATTAGGGTAGTCGTGCGGCTTTGTTGGCTTTCGTCAAGGGTCGTGCGGGTGGGTTTAATTCGATCAAGAAATGTACGGGTTGAACTTGACTAGCGGGCTATGGTTTGTTGGGTTTCGTCAAGGTCATAGCACGTTAGGGGCAAAATATTATCGGGAATTTCAAGTGTTGAAATTTGCAATGAGATTGCATACCTTCTATGAGATAGTTGGATCCCCATACCGGCTGCGAGTAAGAGTTACTCCTGGGAGAGTTTTATACATTACAATTAGCCGATCAAGTAGGTGTCAACGGGGTTACGCCTCTGGGAAAACGAGGTTTACAGTAATTGGGTTCGTGCGAAAGCACGGGGGACCTCCCTCAAAGTACCGACACTGGCCTGGCTGAAAGATTGGCGAACTTGAAGTGTGTAATTAATCCCGGCTAGTCTTTCCTTTTAGGGTTTGAAGGAAGATTTGATAAAAAGCAGTGGGAGACATCCTGATTAGATAAAATAATAACCAATCTATTCTTGCAAGAGCGCACGCTGAGTGTTTTCTTCTCTCTCTCTCCCGGTAGCGACCATATCACGCCTTAATCAAGATAATAATACGGATTATTGACCGAACCCGCTTGTTATACTGAGCTGGGGAACGTTGGTCCTGCTCCAACTTATAATTGTTATAAGACAGAGCAGGAAATTGGGGAATACCAGATTTCCCGTGCTACCCAAACGAAGAGAGTGCATGCTGATGCATCATCTTCGGGTATGTTCATTACAAAGAACTGTTTCTCCGTATCCTCTATGTCCTGGGTATGTGATACCAGATCAGGATCCCAGATATGTAATCTCTTACATAGGGCTACAGATAGGTAGAGAACTGAGAACGGGTGATAAGTTTCATGAGGCAGAAAACGGGGCAAGTGTTGCAGCCAAGTCTGTTGGTCACTGTCACCCTGTATTACCAATACATTGATTCTGAACGAATGTTATTAGATACCGAACCTGATATACAAAATCATATCTGTCTCTTTATTAGTAAAGAAATGATATAATTTTGTATTGTTGGATAATGTTTTGAACATTTCCTATATCAAAAGTTGATCGGTTCAGGCACGTTATCTAAAAGCATTGATGTTCTAAATCAAACTGCAGTTCTTAGTATATGGAACACACACAAGAGGAAGAGTTCAGAATTGAACGATTCCTTCTTGAGGTATTGTAGACTAGGTCAGATCAATGTGACCCGACTAGCTAGAGTTACATAAAGATGCATATTTAAATTAGTTTGAATTTACATCTTGTGAAACTCGCCAGTCATGTCACAAAGATATAATGACACCAGCTCTGTTTATTGGAAACAGAGAAAGAGTTAGTAAACTCTTGGGATGATACATGTTGATGTATGTAGGTCCCCAGTCTACACATGCCAGGACTGGTTCTTTATACTTCATTATATTCTCTGATAATCTCTCAAGATTCAGTCCTATGTTCCTGTTGAAACACAAGTCCGAACCTTTTGAGATATTCACGGAATATAAGTTAGAAGTAGAGAACCAAAACGGGTATAAGTATTATGTCCTTTGATGTGATCAAGGAGGAGAATACTTGAGCACGGAAATCCTGGACTATTTTAAAGGAGAATGAGATTCTCTCTCGGCATTACTCCTCTGTATACGCCATAGCACGATGGTATATCAGGGCGGAGCAATCACACCCTATATGATAAGGTGTGCTCTATGATTTGTACTACTGGGTTACCTGTTTCCTTTTGGGTGTTATGCATTTGAGAAGTTGCATACCTATTGAATAGGGTTCGAATCAAATCAATGCCTACCACTTCATATGTGATATGGAAAGGGAAGAGCCCATGTCTTAAGTTAGTTAAGATTTGGGGTTGTCCGGCCTATGTCTAAAAGCAAAATCCGGACACGCTCGAGGCAAGGTCTGTTATATAGAACTGGAAAAGTTCCAGCTATACGAACTACAGCAGATGATTTGATAGAACCAAGGGATTCAGTAGATACCAACGAACCTCAGCCTCTCCGCCGATCTAGTAGGGTTCCTCACCCACCTGAGAGATACTTCGGTTTCTCTATGACAGTGGGAGCGAGGATTGCATCATGAGATGATGACCCAACTAGCTTCGAGCAGGCCATCAGGAGTAAGACTCTGTAAGAATGGCTGGATGCTTAGCGATCTGAGATGGAATCCTTATACACCAACAAAGTATGGACTTTGGTTGCAATATCTGAAGGGTTAAATCCCCATCAGGAGCAAGTATATCTTGAGAAGATTACTTGGTGTAGATGGAAAAGTTGAGACTTTCAAAGCTAGACTTGTTAAAGTTTGCATCATTGACCAGGTGTGGATAATGATGAAACCTTTTCTAAGGAGCTATGCTTAAGTCCATCCAGATCCTACTTGCCACGGCTACATACCATGACTACGATATCTGGCGGATGAGTGCCATGACTGCTTTTCTAAATATTGATTTAGAAGAGTGCGTCTATAAGTACACAGCCAGAGGGCCTCGTAGACAGTGGGAGCAGCGGAAACGTGTGCGAGATGTTTTATAGGATAAAGCAGACATCGTGGAGTTGGAACATCTGTTTTGATGAATTAGTCAAAGAAGTTGACATGATCAAAACGGTAGATGAACCTTGTATAAACAAGAAGGTAGTAGGGAGTATGGTGACGATCCTCGTAGAGTACGTGGATGACATACTCTTGATAGGGAAGGAATTTCCTATGCTACGCTCGATCAATCTCCGCTTGTCACAATGATTCTCCATATAGGATCAAAGTGATACCTACTAAATCCTGGATTTTGGATCTATGAGATAGATCTAACTGGATGTTAGGAATCTCACTAGCTGTAGTGAGATGGTATCAGTTGATCCTGGGGAGAATCACTGGAAGTGTTCCAGGGTGATAAAGATGACTGAATGTCAGTCACAGGCATTGTCTTTACCCTCAGTATAGGGACGGTATGTTGGAAGAGTTCCAAGCTAGATACCGTGACATACTAGACGATAAAGGCAGGATACATCGTTACTTAAGATGCTACCAAAGAGGCTGTTTGGGTGTATATAGGTTCATGAGATGAACTATGTTCCTACCATTGTGTGACAATGGAGTTGTGGCTTATGCCAGGGAACGCAGGTCCCATCAGTGATCCAGACATATTCTAAGGCAGTATCACTTGATCATGGAGATGGTTGATCTCCAGGGTGATCGAGCTTTGGAGAGTAGACTCAGAGGACAACACAGCGGATCCACTCACAAAGGCCTGTTCCCAGAGAGAGACTTTTATGGGATGGTTGAGTATGAGATACTACAACCACTTCTATCAGATGGCCCTAGTGCAAGTGGGAGATTGTTAGTTATATGTATGCCCTAGAGGCCATTACTGTACATAGGATGTATATTGTAGTGGATGCTGGGACATATATAGGGAGGAATTTCTTGCTCGACATGATAGTATGCTATCTGGTTGCTCTTTACCTTAACGTGTATACTGATTGTCTCTCTGTTACATGTTGGTAAAGCCCTTAGGATCTGTACTTGACTACCTGGACTATGATGCGGATCATACTAGTGGGGACATGGTAGTCCATAAGTACATCCTTCAAAGTCCCTGGTCGTGGGTATATCGAGACGGGGCATCGATATACCAGAGTAGACTAGCGTATAGCTTCTCGACCCATACAGATGGGCGATGGATGATCCCATATCCATTGGTGTTTGACATCAGGGATGATATACGGGTGCTCAGTAGAGACTGGGTACACTGGACGGACTCGCCGAGAACTCCCAGATGGTATTATACCTCACGTCAGATGGCAGTTCTCTGGTGACACTGGTACAGAGTAGTCTATTGACCCGAGATCGTCATAGAGTATTGTGTGGTTCCCACTGTGCTTTGATTTCCATCTTCCCACGTCCAAGAGGGCGTGCAAAACGGTGGTTTTTGGGTACAGTCCCGAGTCACATGGAGGCAATGAGCGATAGGAGGGGATTCGTCTCTCCCTGTATAGGGGGTTGATGTTGCGCTGTGTTCGATTGGCTATAACAGGAAGTCCCTGGCCAGGGCTGATCAGAGAATTGCTGGTAAATGTTACCAGTAGTTTCTCGACCCGTTATGAGCCTCATATCGACACGACTTATCGAGCTATTGGGGTCTGACGTTTACCACCCCTAGGCAAGATATGTGACATATCAGACGATCAGACCGGACTGTACGGTAGTGTTACTGGTTGGATTCACTGGAGTGTGAGCGGGCTTGCTCATCGATCTTCAGATCGCTCAATACCCGGGTGGCCGTTACGTTTAGAAGACCGCTTGCGGCTTGTGGGTGTTTGATATGATCATCACCTGCTGCCGGCGTATTGACGAGTCTTTAGAGTCCTACACAGAGGTTTCCTGGCTCAAGCGAAACGAAATAGGAGCGCATATGAGATATGCGCGGGACCGAGAATAATGCGTGTATGTGTTACCGTATTCTATTCTCGCGATAAATGTATCGAATGGTTGTATGCGATATAACCTAGTTATCGATTCAAGCGTTGATTCGATAAGCCGATATATTGTATACTAGTCGGTTGTGTGTGACATAACCGGATCATTGAATCAAGTGTTGATTTAATGATTTAATGCATATTTATATATTTGATATATTACTTTGCATCAACTAGTATCGGTTTACTTAAGATGGATTTTCTCACTCGAATGTGCGCATTATATATGTGATATGATTTTTGTGCACTTGCTTGTATCATGTTTGATGATACATGCTTTTTGGTTAAGTGTAAAGTATTAAACCTTGGTTAATGAAATGGTTAGGGTTTATTATTTGTTATTCATTTATCATATTTAATTATCCTTTTATTTTTGATAAATGAATAAAAGAAAAGAGAAAAGAATGGTGGCTAATTTTGTTCTTTAGTTGAACCTTCATAAAGCTTTGATCAAGTCAACCATTCTTATCTCATCCTTAACCCTAACCATTCCCACTAACCCTAGTTTAATCACTACACTTGACCATGGTTAATTTTATGATAAGAATTCATTTTCTTTTCTTTTTCAATTAACTTATCATAACTATTAGCTTCTTCTTCTTCTTCCTTCAAGTGAAGAAAAGCTTTCTTCATCAATGGTGGATTGATGATTTGAGTGAGAAATCCAATTCTAAAGTCTACCCACTTCCTATTTCTTCATCCTCTACCTCTTGCCAAGTAGTAGAGTGTGTTCTCTTCACAAGTTTTTGGACTTGATGAAGGTGGAGCTTGATTTAGCGATGCCTCGACGTAGATCATCTTCGGCATGGACATCGACGACCTAGCTCACTTTTTCTCCGACGAAGCCGACTCTAGAGCCCGGATTTGTTTTGGACAGCGGAGACGACTTCGTTGCGGAGCTATGGAGGTGGAGCACCGGATCTACAAAGGTTGTATTTCCGATATCCCATTAGTTAAGTTGTTAACTAGTTCTTTTTCGCCTAGACATCTAGCAAACGATCCGTAGTTTAGGGTTTCTCGGCACGTTAAAATTTGAAATTGGCATGTTCGATGCCTTGCGAGACCTCACTAGTGTGCCTAGGAACCCTACAGTTAACAACTCCTAGTTAGGTTGTTAGTTAGATGTTTAACAAAGATCCGGGTTTTAAGTCCATGTTACCACCTCTAGAAAATTGTTTTTCACCAAATTCCGCATGCCCGAAAGTACCGGGAGAGGTAGCATGGACTTACAGTGTTATCAGAGCCTAGTTAAACTCTATCTAACATGTTAGCAAAGTAGCTAGAAGATCGATCAAAGAAAAAGTCCCGAAATGAACCCCGATATAATGCTTGCTGTCGAATTTTTCCTCTGTTCCAAAAATGATAAATCATACTTTAAAATTCGGCTCAGGGTTTTTATAACAAACTGACAAAATTTCGTCCACTGAACCGATCAAAGCGCCGCGGAAACGCGGCGGGAGCGTGCTCCCGCCGCGGTTCCGCGGCCAAGTTGACTCGGTAGTGGGAAATTTTGGTTGCAGTTTGTTCAGTGGGGTATTTTGGGATTTTTGGAATATGTATTTTCTGCCCAGATTTTCCAGAACGAAAATTTTGTGTTTGGGGCCTGAAAATCCGTATTTTTTATCGAACTTCTAAAAGACTTAAGCTGATGGGTTTTTCTGTGATATGATATTTGTATTGAACGTCTGCTAATCGCTATATGTCGATTAGTGGGGGTTATACAAATCTGTGATCTGTAATGTTATCGGAATGTGTATATGAATTCATTGGATTATCGCGGGTGAATAGCCGGGGGTTGTGAGATGAGAGTTTTCTTTTCTTTCAATTCATGTAAATTTGTAAATTGATGTAATAATTATTTGTATGGCCGCACAACCGGGTCGGGGTTGTAGCCGCCATTGTATAATTTCTTTTTACTGTTTTTTCTCTTAGGATAGACCTATGGAGGGGGTACACAAACTACCGGGTATGCCGAAGTGCCGAGTGGCCTACTCACGGAGTTGAGGGAGGTTGCTTCGCTTCGGGTACTTGGCGGGTAGTTTGCCGCACCCGTAGGGGTCTTGGGTGGGGTATTGGCTATTCACCGCGACCGTGTAAACTGCTTTTCGTTACAGGCTCGTACGAATTGCGGATTCCTAGTATATCCAATGTGTTCATCTGTGATCTGAAATGGCTATCATTGCAGTATATCTATATATGATATTATTTAGGCGTTGCTTATGTTTTACAGCCGCGCTAGCCTAGCCCCCGCTCTGTCGTTAGTTAAGTAACCTAACGGGTAATGATGGGGCCCCTTGGCGAATGCGAATGGCATAAGCGTACGTCATATTTTGGTTGTTTTCTGCAATGGTAGGATTAAATGATGGGACGCATTAAAAGAACTAATGCAAGAATATCACGCATTAAAAGAACTAATGCAAGAAAATAAACCAAGTTAAAATCGTTGGAACACTTTCGGAAAACCACTCGGTTCTTTTCAAAACTAACTTTTAAATGCGGAGCTTGAGCCACTCCTTTTAAAAGCTATCTCGTTCCATCGATTATATCAAGTTCACTACGTTCACGGTTTTGCCAAAACCATTCGTCGCCCTCCGTCATTTCACATGAATAGTCGATAGTATTCAAGCTGTGTATGTTGGCCAAAGTCAAGGCATAGTGATTGGTACCTATTGGGTATTCATGTGTAGTATAGATAGATGCGTTAGTTTGGGACAGTCGTACTGCCATTTTGGCCAAAGTCAAGGGTAGGTACGGATGGATCCAAATTAACCTGGAGAATGACGGGTAGAACTTGACATGTGACTTATGATATTTTGGCCAAAGTCAAGGTCATAAGAGCATGGGGCAAAAATCCACATCGGGAGATTCAAAAGAACTGAAACTTGCTAGGGTTGCATACCATTTGGAGTGTGATGATTCTGGTAGGATTCCTTCAGTTTCTTCACGCGATGATATTTGGATCCCGATCCAACTGTGAGTATATGCTACTCCTCGGGAAAATTCTCACTTAACGATCAATGCTATAAACCAAGTAGGTGTCTAGAAAGGTGTTAGCGGGGCTACGCCCCCAGGGAAAAGAGGTTATTTAATTAAGGAACTTCGCGAAAGCATTGGAAAACCTCCCTCGAAGTACCAACACTGGCCTGGCTGAACGGTTAAGCAAGTATTGTACGGTGAGATTAATCCTGACTAATTCTTCCTTTTTTGGTTTGAGGAGGGATTCGAGAAACAGTGGGAGCCATCCTGTTTAGACAAATTAAAAACCATTCTAAACTTGCAAGAGCATCAAGCTGAGTGTTTCTTCTCTCTCCTAATTGCAGCGACCAATCGACATGACTGGACTTAAGTTACTTCTAGATAAAAACATACTGACAGGGCCAAACTACAAAGATTGGCTCAGGAATGTCAAGATGGCAATCACTTACGACAAGCTGGGGTATCTTCTTACCACCGAAGCTCCCCCTGTCCCAGGTCCCAAAACCAGCGTCGCGGATAAGGAAATCCGTAAGACCTGGAAACTAGACTGCGTGAAGGCCAAGTGCCTCGTGCTTGTCTCTATGGACAATGAACATCAGAGGAGGCATGAGAATATGGACCTGGAATCCATATTTCTTCATACAAAAGAACTGTATGGAGAGCAATCTCGTATCGCAAGATACGAAGTGTCGAAGAAGTTATTTTCGGCAAGATTGGCCGTCGGATCATCGGTAGCGGAACACGTGCTTAAGATGATTGGCTACATTGAGGAGCTCGCGGACCTTGGGACCACGTTGGAGAATGAGCTCTATACGGACTTGATTCTCCAGTCCCTTCCTTCCACTTACGCCCAGTTCATACTGAACTTCAACTTACAAGAAAAGGAAGTTGAACTTTCAGAACTCCTCAACATGCTGAGGAGCGCAGAGGGCACCCTACAGAAAGGTAGGGAAACATCCACTTTGTTTATAGGAGGATCTTCTTCTTCTAGGTCCAAGGAGAAAGCCAAGGGAAAGAAGAAGAAAGCCCCCGCCAAACCAAGAGGCGGTGTTAGTAAAGTGGATACGAAGGAAAAGACAAAAGCAACAAAGAAAGTGGGAAAGCTTGTGGATAAGGAAGAAAGTGGGAAAGCTTGTGGATAAGGAAGAATGCTTCTATTGTCATAAGAAAGGACACTGGAAGAATGATTGCAGGGCTTGGAAAGCCAGGACACAGGAATTGAAGCAGGTTGCAGCTTCAGCTTCAGGTGTGTATGTTATTGAAAACTGTCTTTCAATAAACTCTACTTCCTGGGTATTGGATACCGGATCAGGATCTCATATCATTAATTCTTTGCAGGCGTTGAGAAACCGTAGGGTTTTGAAAGCAGGTGACATGACCCTCAAAGTTGCAAACGGAGCTAGCATGGATGCTAAGGCCGTGGGGGACTATCACCTGGGAATGTCAGATGGACATGTTTTGGTTTTGCGTAATTGCTTTTTTGTACCCAACGCAACTTGTAATATCATTTCTGTATCTTTGGTTTCTAAAGAAGGTTATGAATTTGCGTTTGTAAGTAATGTTGTAAACATTCGCCTTAATAAAGTTCTGATTGGGTCAGGTACATTGAGCAATGGTATATACGTATTAAACCAACCACAGATTTTCAATGTCCAGAATACACACAAAAGAAAGTCTCCGGAAATAAATCAGACTTTCTTGTGGCATTGTAGACTGGGTCACATCAATGAGAGAAGGTTGATGAAGTTACATACAGAAGGATATTTGAATCCGTTCGAATATCAATCGTATGCCACTTGTCAATCCTGTCTCAAAGGAAAGATGACAAAGACTCCGTTTACTGGACACGGAATAAGAGCGAGCGAGCTCTTGGGACTCGTATACAGCGACGTGTGCGGTCCAATGTCTACACATGCGCGAAGCTGTTATTCTTACTTCATTACTTTTACGGATGACTTTTCAAGGTACGGTTATGTCTTCTTAATGAAACATAAGTCCGAAGCCTTTGGAAAATTCCAGGAATATAAGAATGAAGTAGAAAAACAAACCGGCAAAAGTATCAAGATCCTAAGATCGGATCGAGGTGGTGAATACTTGAGTGCCAAATTCCTGAACAATTTAAAAGAGAACGGAATTCTCTCTCAGCTTACTCCTCCATACACTCCGCAACATAACGGTGTATCGGAGAGACGGAACCGAACCCTATTGGATATGGTACGGTCCATGATGAGTAACGCCGAGTTACCGCGATCATTCTATGGGTATGCGCTAGAATCAGCCGCATACCTTTTGAACCGAGTTCCCACTAAGGCTGTGCCTACTACACCATATGAGATGTGGTGTGGGAAGAGACCCTGTCTTAATCACATTAAGACATGGGGAAGTCCAGCTTTTGTCAAAAAGCAGCATGCGGACAAGCCCGAGGCACGCTCAGTACAGTGTAAGTTCGTGGGATATCCAAAGAACTCCAAGGGATATTTCTTCTATTGTGAAGAGGAACAAAAGGTTTTTGTTTCTCGTCATGCCCACTTTCTAGAACACCAGTTCTTAGTAAAGGAAATTAGTGGGAGCGCAGTAGAACTGGAAGAAATTCCAGAACCACGAGCTATTACTGAAAGCTCAGTGGAACCAGAGGGTTCAAAAGAACAGGACATTCCTACGCCACTCCGCAGGAGTAGTAGGCAGTCTCATCCGCCCGAGAGATACTACGGTTTTTTTATAGACGGGGATAAAGAGGATTGCATCATAGATTATGATGAGCCTACTAGCTTCCAGCAGGCCGTTCAGAGCGTTGACTCAGTAAAATGGCTGGATGCAATGCAGACCGAAATGGAGTCCATGTACACCAACAAAGTATGGACGTTGGACATTGCTCCAGACGGGGTAAAACCCGTAGGATGCAAGTGGATCTTCAAAAGGAAGATTGGTGTAGATGGACAGGTTGAGACCTATAAAGCTAGACTTGTTGCAAAGGGTTTCCGTCAAAGACCTGGCTTGGACTATGACGAAACCTTTTCTCCAGTGGCTATGCTGAAATCCATTCGGATCCATCTTGCCATTGCTGCCTTCCACGATTATGAGATCTGGCAAATGGACGTAAAGACCGCTTTTCTAAATGGAAATTTAGAGGAGTGTGTCTATATGGACCAACCAGAGGGTTTCATTCAGAGTGGGAGCAGCGGAAAGGTGTGCAAGTTGCTTAAGTCCATCTATGGATTAAAGCAGGCATCGCAGAGTTGGAACATCTGTTTTGATGAGACGGTCAAGGAATTTGGCTTTATCAAAAATCCAGATGAACCATGCATCTATTGTAGATTTGTAGCGAGAACTGTAGTATTCCTCGTTTTGTACGTGGATGACATTCTCTTAATAGGAAATGACATTCGTATGCTACAATCTGTCAAGGGGTTCTTGTCACACAGGTTCTCCATGAAAGACCTGGGTGATGCCTCATACATCCTGGGGATCCGGATCCATCATGATAGATCCAAGAGGATATTAGGACTTTCATAGTCCAGGTACATCGACACCATACTGAAAAGATTCAGTATGGAAGATTCCAAGCACGGTAACCTACCGGCTTGTCACGGGATCACCCTCTCTAAAGAGATGTCTCCCAAGACTGATTTGGAGAGGGATCGCATGTCTATTATACCCTACGCTTCTGCGGTAGGCTCTATAATGTATGCGATGTTGTGGACCAGACCGGATGTAGCTTATGCATTGAGTGTGGTAAGCCGGTATCAGTCAAACCCTGGGGAGAAACACTGGATAGCGGTAAAGAACATTCTCAAGTACCCGAGAAGGACTAAGGAGATGTTCTTGGTGTATGGCGGAAAAGGCCTCCAGATCGAGGCCTTTGCTGACTCCAGCTTCCAGAGTGACAAGGATGATTCCAAGTCCATGTCGGGTTTTGTCTTTACCCTCAATGGAGGGGCGGTGTGTTGGAAGAGTTCCAAACAGGAAACCGTTGCAGACTCGACGATGGAAGCGGAATACATCGCTACATCTGATGCCGCAAAAGAAGCTGTCTGGATGAGGAAGTTCTTCAAAGAACTTCAGGTGGTTCCGTCCATTGTTGATCCAATACCTCTGTATTGCGACAACAACAGGGCTATAGCTTTAGCAAAGGAACCCAGGTCCCATCAGAGATCCAGACACATCTAGAGGCGGTATCACCTGATCAGAGAGATCGTGGATCGCCAGGAGATCGAGGTTCGGAGGGTTGCTTCAGAAGATAACACTGCAGATCCATTCACCAAGGCCTTGCCCCAGACTCAGTTCGAGCGGCTGATCGAGATGATAAGTCTTCGATACGCTAGTATATGGTCTTAGTGCAAGTGGGAGATTGTTAGTGTATATGCCCTAGAGGCCATTACTGTATCATACTAGTTTGTATATTACTTAATGGAAGCTTGGGATATTCACCTTGTATATACAATCTTGCTCAAAATAGTAGTATGCTACTTGGTTTGTTTCTACTTCAATGTGTACATGTGTTTATTTTATTATATCACCTATACGCATTAGTGGAGCCCTTAGGATCTTTGCTTGATTACTAGCGTTGTGATGGCAGTCACACTAGTGGGGCTGGGTAATCTATAAGCACATCCTTATGCAGGTCCCTAGTCGCAGGACTATCGAGACAGGGCATCGATACTCCGGAGTAGACTAGCGCATGCGCTTCTCATCCCAGTGTGGGAGACGGTCTGTCCCACAGCCGTCAGTACGTCGTACTGGAGATAGTATGCCGGTGCTCGTTGGGTTACGAGTACACTGGACAGGACTTGTCGGGAACTGACCGGTTGGTATTATACCTATCGTCAGTTATCAGTTCCCAGGTGACATGAGTACAGCTTAGTTCGCTGACTTGACACTGTCACTTCGCCTCGAGTGTGTTCCCACTGTACTTTGATTACTACCCTACCACGGCTCAAAGGAGTTGTGCAAACAGGTAGTAGTTGGGTGCTGTCCCGAAGCACTTGGAGGCAGTGACGGTTAGACAGGATTCGTCTCTCCCGGTATTGGGGGTTGACATCGCGCTGTGTCTAGGAGAGCCATTACACGAGTAGTCCCTGGCCAGGGCAAGCGGGATATACTGGTAGGCTTCCAGTGTTATCTCAGGGTGTATTGGGCTTCACTCCGACACGACTTGTACCGCTATTAGGGGACTGACGTTTACCGCCCCCCTAGGCCTGCCATGCGATGTATCAGACGAACAGACCGGACTGTACGGAGATTGTCATATTCAGGCTCAGTAGGAGTTCAGATGGGTTTCACCTCGTCAGTCTTCTTGTCGGCATCTACCTGGGGACCGTTACGCACAGCTAGTGCCGCTTGCGGTCTGTGGTTAAACCCACTGCCAGCGTAGTGTCGAGTCTTTAGAGTCCTACACAGAAAGCTATTCGCCTTTAGACAAATGAGTAGAGGTCGCATGGTTTTGCGACAGGTCGCATGGTTTTGCGACAGGGTTCGGTCACATCCGTGCACTTGTGCACGTACAGTGTCCGGACAGTTTACACTAGCGGGCTTTGGTTTAAGCCAGATCCTAGTGTACCTTTTGGGATTGGTTTTATCCAGTTTGCATTCGTGTTCCTCGGAATGCGGATGCGGGTGTGTATGCACAGTTGACGGAGAGACAGAGGCAGAGGATTCTCATTAGGGTTGTTGACCATTGACCGTTGGCTGTTGACTTTTTGCTCAACCCTAATGAGAATATGATATGTAATTAACAATTATATTAATTAAGTATTATGGTGACATGGTTGTTGAGGGATTGACTTTGTTGACTTGTTGACTTTGTTGACTTGTTGACCGGTTGACTAGGCTTGACTAGTTGACCATCATGATAACAATAGCTATCATTTCATGGCAAAGACTTTTGCTTGCTTGCTCTCTTGTGCAAAATGAGTGCATGAAATGATATGGCTATTGTTGCTTAAACCATCACATAATACTTGATTGCTATGATGTGTTATGATGGTTATGGATTATGAGAGCCAAATGAGAAAAGTCTTCTCTCATTCTATCATTCTCATTCTCTCTCTTGTTCTTGAGCTCTCATCTTCCTCCTCTTGCTCTCCCTCTCTTGAGTCTATGGTTCACTTGTCTCATGAGTTGAGAACCAAGAACCATAGATAAAATACCAAACAAACTCTTCTCTACTCACTCTAGTTCACAAGGTTTAGCAAACCGAGTGAACTAGTTTCTTCAAAGTTCGAAGAAGGAGCCAAAGGTAGAAGCTTTCAGGTGGATCTATCTTCGGCGCAAGGAGACGACGGGGAGAAGCCGATTCGGACAACCATCGAGGCTTGAAGACGAAGGAGTTCGAGATAAGAAAGGTATAAACCCCCTAACCGAGTAGTTAACAACTCCTAGTTAGGTTGTTAGTTAGATGTTTAACAAAGATCTGGGTTTTATGTCCATGTTACCACCTCTAGAAAATTGTTTTTCACCAAATTCCGCATGCCCGAAAGTACCGGGAGATGTAGCATGGACTTACATCCAGTACAACGTACTGACGGCTGTGGGACAGACCATCTCCCCAACTGGGATGAGAAGCGCACACACTAGTCTACTCCGGAGTATCGATGCTCTGTCTCGATAATCCAACGACAAGGGACCTGAATAAGGATGTGCTTGTGGACTACCCAGCCCCCACTAGTGTGACTGCTATCACAACGCTGGTAGTCAAGCAAGATCCTAAGAGCTCTATCAATATGTATACTCACATATTAAGATAGAAAAACCAAGTAGCATACTACCATCATTAGCAAGACTGTTATATATATGTGAATATCCCAAGCTTCCATTAAGTAATATACAAACTAGTATGATACAATAATGGCCCCTAGGGCATATACACTAACATTTGTTTCATGCTAAACCTAACCATTCACCTAACCTTAGTTTATTCTCTACACTTAACCATGGTTGCTAATATGATAAGAATGACTTATTTTATATTTTCCAATAATTCTTATCATATTATCATCTTCTTCTTCTTCAAGAAGAAAGAAGCTTGCTAGCTTCAATGGTGACTTGAGAAAAAGAGTGAGAAATCCAATTCTAAAGTGAACCCACTTCCTATTTCATCATCCTCTACCACTTGCTAAGTAGTATAGGGTGTTTTCTTCACAAGTTTCATGGCTTGGTGAAGTTGGAGCTTGATCTTGAGTTGCCTCGACGTAGATCATCTTCGGCATCGAAGTCGACGTCCTAGCCCGCCCATTTCTTCGATGAAGCCGACGCTAGAGCCCGGGATCCGATGATCGCAGCGAGGGGACATCATCACGGAGCTATGAAGGTGGAGGACCGGATCTACAAAGGTTGTAGCCTCTTTCACTTAGCAGTAAAATTGTTTACTTGCTTGCTTGTATCGCCTATTCTCTAGTCAACGATCGCATTAGGGTTTCTCGGCACCGGAAAATTTGAATTTGGCATGGTAGATGCCTTGTGAGACCTCATTAGTGTGCTTAGGAACCCTACACTCCGTTACCATACACCAAGAGCATCTCTTTAGTCCTTCGCAAGTACTTGAGAATGCTCTTCACAGCTGTACAGTGACTCTGTCCAGGATCAGCTTGATACCTGCTCACTACACTTAGTGAGTATGCTACATCGGGTCTGGTACATAGCATAGCGTACATGATAGAGCCTACAGCCGAAGCATAGGGTATCCCTTGCATGCGTGCTCTCTCTAAATCAGTCTTGGGAGATATCTCTTTGGAGAGAGTGACTCTAGAGATCGTGGGTAAGTTCCCACGCTTGGATTCTTCCATACTAAACCTCTTTAGTATGGTGTCAATGTACCTGGATTGGGACAATCCCAATATCCGTTTGGATCTATCTCTATAGATCCTGATTCCCAATATGCAGGAGGCATCACCGAGATCTTTCATTGAGAATCTTTATGATAAGAAGAGCTTGACCGATTGCAGCATAGGAATGTCATTTCCTATCAAGAGTATGTCGTCCACGTACAATACGAGGAAGATAACTTTACTCTCTGCCACCTTCTTGTAGATACAAGGTTCATCTACGTTTTTGACGAAATCAAACTCTTTGATAACGACGTCAAAGCAGATGTTCCAACTCCGCGATGCTTGCTTTAATCCATAAATGGATTTAAGCAGCTTGCACACCTTCCCGCTGCTCCAACTATCTACGAAGCCCTCTGGCTGAGTCATGTACACGCACTCTTCTAAATCACCGTTTAGAAAGGCGGTCTGAACATCCATTTGCTAGATTTCGTAATCATGATATGCAGCGATGGCAAGCATGATCCGGATGGATTTAAGCATAGCCACTGGAGAAAAGGTTTCGTCATAGTCCACACCTGGTCTTTGACGAAAACCCTTTGCAACAAGTCTAGCTTTGAAAGTATCCACTTTCCCATCTACACCAAGTTTTTTCTTGAAGATCCACTTGCTTCCAATGGGTTTTACCCCTTTAGGAGCATCTTCCAAAGTCAATTCTTTGTTGGTGTAAATGGATTCCATCTCGGACCGCTTAGCATCCAGCCATTTCACTGAGTCCCCACTCGTGATGGCCTGCTCGAAGCTTGTTGGGTCATCATCCTCCATGATGCAATCCTCGCTCCCACCATCCATGAGAAAACCGTAGTATCTCTCAGGTTGGCGAGGAACCCTACTAGATCGGCGGAGAGGCTGAGTTTCGTTGGGAACTACCGAATCCTCTGGTTCCACTAAATCTTCAGTTGCAGTTTGTGTTTCTGGAACCTCTTCCGGCTCTACCACTTTGCCACTAATTTCTTTTGCAAGAAATTCCTTTTCCAAAAAGGTGGAATATTGAGAAACAAACACTTTTTGTTCTTCAGCGTGGTAGAAAAAATATCCTTAGGAATTCTTAGGATATCCCACAAACTTGCAAAGAACTGACCGTGCCTCGAGTTTGTCTGGATTTTGCCTTTTGACATAGGCCGGACAACCCCATATCTTAACTTGTTTAAAATATGGTCTCTTCCCACTCCATATCTCATATGGTGTGGTAGGTACAGATTTAGATGGAACTTGATTCAATAGGTATGCTGCTGTTTCCAGTGCATATCGCCAGAAGGAAATAGGTAACTCAGCTATGCTCATATAGAGCGCACCATATCTAATAGGGTGCGGTTCCTCCGTTCTGATACATCGTTGTGCTGTAGTGTATATGGAGGAGTCAGCTGAGAGAGAATCCCATTCTCTTTTAGGAAGTCCAGGAATTCATTGCTCAAGTATTCACCTCCTCAATCAGATCGAAGGACTTTAATACTTTTTCCGGTTTGGTTCTCGACTTCTTGTTTATATTCTCTAAATTTCTCAAAAGATTTTTATTTTTGTTTCATCAGGAACACATATCCGAATCTAGAGAGATCATCAGTGAATGTAATGAAGTACGAAGAACCATCCCTGGCATGTATAGACATGGGACCGCATACATCACTATGTATCAGTCCCAAGAGTTCGGTAACTCTTTCTCCGTGTCCCATAAACGGAGCTTTGGTCATTTTGCCTTTGAGACATGACTGGCAAGTGTCATAAGATGAAAATTCGAACAGTTTCAAGTATCCATCCTTATGCAACTTAGCTAGCCGTGTCGCATTTATATGACCGAGTCTACAATGCCACAAGAAGGATTCGTTCAGTTCTGAACTCTTCCTCTTGTGTGTGTTTGTTATGCTCAGAACTGTTGATTGATTTAGAACATAAATGCCGTTGCATAACGTGCCTGATCCAACCAACTTTTGGTTACGGAAAATGTTCATAACATTATCCTGTAATACAAAATTATATTCTTCTTTACTCAACAAAGAAACCGATATAATGTTGCATATCAGGTTCGGCATGTAATAGCATTCGTTCAGAACCAATGTATTACCAGTTGGTAATGCAAGGTGATATTCCCCGACAGTCTTAGCTGCAACAATTGCACCATTTCCAACTTTTATGTCTTTATCACCTTCTCCAAGTTCTCTACCTTTCCTAAGCCCATGTAACTGATTACATATATGGGATCCTGACCCGATATCTAATACCCAGGACATAGGGCAAATAGAGAAACAGTTCTCTGTAACGAACACACCCGAAGAAAATGCATCAACATGTACTTTCTTCATTCGGGTGGCATGGGAATCCTGGTATTCCCCTATGTCCTGTTCATTCCTATAACTTTTATAAGAAAGAACGGAACCAACGTTCCCCAGCACAGTATAACTTGCGGGTTCGGTCAATACATCCATATTATTATCTTGATTAAGGCATGACATGGTCGCTACCTGGAGAGAGAGAGAAGAAAACACTTTAGCGTATGCTCTTGGAAGATCAGATTGGTTATTATCTTATCTAATCAAGATGGCTCCCACTGGTTTTTATCAAATCTTCCTTCAAACCCTAAAAGGAAAGACTAGCTGGGATTAATTACACCCTTCAACTTCGCCGATCTTTCAGCCAGGCCAGTGTCGGTACTTTGAGGGAGGTTCCCCGTGCTTTCGCACGGACCTAATTAAAGTAAACCTCGTTTTCCCAGAGGCGTAACCCCGTTGACACCTTTCTAGACACCTACTTGATCGGCTAATTGTAATGTGTAAAACTCTCTCAGGAGTAACTCTTACTCGCAGTGGGTATCGGGATCCAACTCTCATAGAAGGTATGCAATCTCATTGCAAATTTCAACACTTGAAATTCCTGATAATATTTTGCCCCTAGTAGCTATATGACCTTAACATAGTCAACAAATCATAAGTGCTAGTCAAGTTCAACCCGTCATTTCCTGATTGGATTAAACCCACCCGCACGACCCTTAACATAGTCAACAAAGTTGCACGACTACCCTAATCCAATCGCATCATATGCATATACAGATAAGCACTAATCAGCTACCGCACACTACGCCTTAACATAGTCAACAAACGTAGCACGAATACTAACCAGTACTTATCTGAAATGACGGAGGGCTACGACAGGTATTTCTGAAAACCTATTGCGTAATGAACTTGATATCGTTGTAGAATCGAATGAATTTTGAAATGGAGTGTTCTTGAGGCTTTTCTAGTTTTGCTAAAGGGGTCACTCCCGGTGAAGGGATCGTCGGCCCTTTCCTCGTCGAATGAGGTGCATGATATATCATATATATCACTGTGCAAAGCAGAAACTATGGAAGCAATCAAAAGACAAACCGAGTGTGTAGCATCTGCCAGTTATTACTAAAGGGGTCACTCCCGATGAAGGGATCTCGGCCCTTTCCTCATCGAATAAGGTGCAGGGTATATCATATATACCGCTATGCAAAGAAAAACTGTAGCAACCCTTTTTATTTAAAAATTTGATTCTACAACATCTATTAGGTTTCTTTTCTTTCATTAATCACATTAATGAAGTCCCATCATTTAAATCACCTAAACATCACAGATAAATACGACGTACACTTATGCCATCCGCATTCGCCTCGATGTCCCCTCGTGCACCGTTAGGTTAGGTAACTAACGACAGAGCAGGCCAGGGCTAGTGCGGGTGTAAAACATAAGTAACGCCTATATAATATATCATATATACTATATACTGTATCCATCAGAACATATCAAATGATCACATCACAGATATCGCTGCAGAAACATAGATATAATGTGGGATATACTAGGACGTCCGTATTTAGTACTTAGCCAACAATAGAAAATACGGATTCCACAGCCGCGATGAATAGCCATGCCCACACCCTCGACCCCTACGAGAACGGCAAGCGACCCTACCAATTCTGGAATTTAGGAGACTCGGTCTCGACTCCTCGATATGGCCTCCCACTGAACCCCAGATCCCGATCACCCATGCTCCCCTCCTTGGGTCCATCCAAATGCGGAAAAGTAAATAATATACAACACAGGTGGCATCGACCTCAACCCGGAAGTGCCCCAAATAAAAGAATATTACATTACATTTGAATTTACATGAATGAAAATATAAGACTCTCATCTCACATAAAAAAAAAACCCGGCTATTCAATCGCGACAATCCTGCACATCATATCTCAGCAACACATAATATCTCATATCATCAACGTAAGTAAGTATGCATGCACCGATTGTCGTTGATGTATAACAACGAAACCGGCGATATCGATATACTACACTTACGGTCACAGAAAAGAAAGTGTAAAACTGCAATATCTGGAATCCACATTCTCTTTAGACATCATAAATGCGAAATATCACATACTTCGTATTTCATATCTAACTATATGAATTCCAGATATTGCATCACATTCCAGATAAATAGACGGTATTAAAGTTTTCGAACGAACGATCAAATACCCAAGATTCGCTAAAGCTCAACACTTGAGCGGAGTTCAAAAACCCGGAGTGTGACACAGTGGTAGCGGTCCGGCCGTAGAAGGGTCAAGCCAACGCCTCACATGTGGCACGCCGTACTGCCCCAAACCCTAAGGTTCAAAAGGCAGTTCAAGATGGTCACATAATCGAGTTAAGGTTTGTTGTCTTCTAGAGGGTCCACCACAAACAAACTTGCACGTATTTCCGAAAGATTTTAAACCCCGTGAAAAGTGAGCAAATGATACTCGTTCAAACACTTCAATACATTCTAATTTATCCGGAAATAGCAACGAAATGAAAATTCCGATCGAATCGACGAGTCCAAAACCATCTCCAGAAAATACAGTACTATATTCAGATTAAACATACCTAAAACACTATACAAGCAGTTATAAGAATTACTGTGCAAATTTGAAGCAATAATGCCTCTGTATGGCCGCGGAGCCGCGGCCTAAGCAAGTAATTGCCGTGGTTCCGCGGCGGTTTGTACGGATCAGGGTTTCGAATTTCACAGTGTTTCTTAGTTTTTCCTGCTGTATTTTTAAAGAATTTTTAATTCTGAAAAATGTCAGATTTTAAAATTTGTCCAGAGAAGGTCTCGAAAAGTCGTATTTTGATCCGATCGGGATTTTTACTTCGTAAAAGTGTCGCCTAATGTTCTAGGTTGGCTCTGATACCAATGAAGGGTTTACTTAGAACCCTATGCGGGGTTTGGAAGCATCACATGTACCAAAGATGGAATCTTTATGGTGCTAAGTAAACATACAAAGGATGTATCCTAGAAAATTAGGGTTTCTAAAACTTGCATATCATCATATGAAAGAAAAGCTAGGATTTAGAGAGTACAACCTTTTCAGCTCCCTATGCTAGACTCCTCGGCTACTTGGGGTTTGAAAAATCTCCGCTTGAACTCCTCTAGGTCGCCGATGATCCACCCGGAGTCAGCTTTGTCCAAGCTTGCAACTTCACCCGATCAAGAGAACGAAATGAAGCTAACACTCCAAACAAGTGGGCTAGACTTGTGTAGAATAGTGTTGTGGTTCTCTTTCTCACTTCAAAATCCTAACTTGTTGAGTATATTGCTCACTACAAAAATCTAGATAGGAAATGAGAGAGGAAGAAGAAAATGATGGCTATATTTTTAACAAGGAGTGAAAAGAATAACCCTTGTCCTAGAAAAATGAAAATTTATCAATATATATTTTCTTGTTCGCATCTCAAACCATGGTTTAAACAATGAATATATTATTAAACTTGAGTTAAAACACAAAAGGAAAGTTTACCCAAGGTTAAAAGGTGGGTGAGAATGGTTAGGTCAAAAGAAGAGTGTAGAAACAAATCAATCATAACCATTTTCTTTTTCCTTTTTGTTTTAAATCAAATGTAATAAAATCCATATTTAAAACCATGGTGTGAGTCTTATATTGCCACCATTTCCATGTATATACAACCATGAAGGATGTATGTATGTATGTATGTGTGAATGTACATCTATATGTGCATGAATCTTAAAAAAGAGAACATACATGCATGCATACATCCATCAAATACAAGAAAGGATTTCTAGTGAGAAACTAATGGTTAAATGATAAATCAACACTTGATTTATCAATCCGGTCATATCACATATGACCCTAACCAAAAGCAAGCCGCCCGAACAATATACGGTATCCTATACTCGCATTTTAATCGGGTCCATGCGCATATCGCATACGCGCACCACAACGTTTCGCCTGGACTAGGTAACTCCATTGTGGGACTCTAAGACTCGTCAATACGCTGGCAGTGGGTGATGATCAAATCAAGCACCCGCAAGCCGCAAGCGGTCAGCTAAACGTAACGGCCACCCAGGTATTGAGCGATCAGAAGAGAACAAGCGAACCTGCTACAACTCCCGTCGAGCCAACCGGCAACATTTCCCGTACAGTCCGGTCTCCTCGTCTGATATATCGCATATCAAGTCTAGGGGTACTAAATGTCAGACCCCAATAACCGATAAGTCGTGCCGATGTGAAGCTCATAACGGGTCGAGAAACTACTGGTAACACTTACCAGCAAATCTCTGAATTAGCCCTGGCCAGGGACTTCCCTGTTACGGCCAATCGAGCACAGCGCAACATCAACCCCCAATACCGGGAGAGACGAAACCCCTCCTATCGCTCATTGCCTCCATGAGACTCGGGACTGTACCCAAAAACCACCGTTTTGCACGCCCTCATGGACGTGGTAAGGTGCAAATCAAAGAACAGTAGGAATCACACAAGACTCTATGACGATCTCGGGTCTACAGACTAACCTGCACAAGTGTCACCTGAGAACTGCCATCTGACGTGAGGTATAATACTAGCTGGGAGTTCTTGGCGAGTCCGTCCAGTGTACCCAGTCTCCACTGAGCACCCGTATACCATCTCTGATGTCAAACACCAATGGATATGGGATCATCCTGTTAGTCATATGTATGCCCTAGAGGCCATTACTGTACATTGGATGTATATTGTAGTGGATGCTGGGACATATATAGGGAGGACTTTCTTGCTCGACATGATAATTTGCTATCTGGTTGCTCTTTACCTTAACGTGTACACTGATTGTCTCTCTGTTACATGTTGGTAAAGCCCTTAGGATGTGTACTTGACTACCTGGACTATGATGCGGATCATACTAGTGGGGACATGGTAGTCCATAAGTACATCCTTCAAAGTCCCTAGTCGTGGGTGTATCGAGACGGGGCATCGATGTAGGGTTCCTAGGCACTCTAGTGAGGTCTCACAAGGCATCGAACATGCCATTTTCAAATTTTAACGGTGCCGAGAGACCCGACTACGGATCGTTTGCTAGAAAACTAGGCGAAAAAGCTAACAAGTTAACACTTAACTACAAGATACGGAAATACAACCTTTGTAGATCCGGTGCTCCACCTCCATAGCTCCGCAACGAGGTCCTCTCCGCTGTCCAAATCAAATCCGGGCTCTAGTGTCGGCTTCGTCGGAGAATGGGCAAGCTAGGTCGTCGATGTCCATGCCGAAGATGATCTACGTCGAGGCATCGCTAGATCAAGCTCACAACTTCACAAAGTCATGAAACTTGTGAAGTAAACACACTCTACTACTTGGCAAGAGGTAGAGAATGAAGAAATAGGAAGTGGGTAAACTTTAGATTTGGATTTCTCACTCTTTTTCATCACTTGCCATTGATGGAGGCAAGCTTTCTTCACTTGAAGAATGAAGAAGAAGAAGGAAATAGTTATGACAAGTTAATCTTTTTAAAAGAATAAATAAAATCAACCTTATCATAACATAACTATGGTTATGTGGAGAGAGCAAATCATGGTTTAGTGGATGGTTAGGTTAAGCATGAGACAAAAATGGTTGCAAAGTCAAACATACATGAAGCTTCATGAAAACAACAAATAAAGCCTCCATTTCTTCTCATGCTAAAAGTTTTCCAAAAAGAATAAATGTATATATAAATAAATAAGAAAAGAAAAACCCTAATTATCCACTTAACCATTGTTTAATTCTTTACACTTAACCAAAATTCATGTATCATCAAACATGATACAAAGAAGTGCACAAAATCATATCGCATATGCAATGCGCACACCCGAGTGAGAAAATCCATTTTAAAGTGAACCGATACTACTTAATGCAAAGTAATATATCAAATATATAATAATGCATTAAATCATTAAATCAACACTTGATTCAATGATCCGGTCATGTCGCACACAACCGACTGGTATCATTAGTAACAACTTATCGAATCAACACTTGATCCGATAACCCGGCTATATCGCATATAACCGATCAATGTCACATCGCGAGAATCGAATACAGTATCACATACTGGTATTATTCTCGGTCCCGCACATATCTCATATGCGCTCCTATTTCGTTTCGTTTGAGCCAGGAAACCTCTGTGTAGGACTCTAAAGACTCGTCAATACGCCTGCAGCAGGTGATGATCATATCAAACACCCACAAGCCGCAAGCGGTCTGCTAAACGTAACGGCCACCCGGGTATTGAGCGATCTGAAGATCGACGAGCAAGCCCGCTCACACTCCAGTGAATCCGACCAGTAACACTACCGTACAGTCCGGTCTGATCGTCTGATATATCGCATATCTCGCCTAGGGGTGGTTAAACGTCAGACTCCAATAGCTCGATAAGACGTGTCGATATGAGGTCTATAACTTTTCGAGAAACTACTGGTAACACTTACCAGTAAATCTCAGCAACCCTGGCCAGGGATTTCCTGTTATAGCCAATCGAACACAGCGCAACATCAACCCCCTATACCGGGAAAGACGAATCCCCTCCTATCGCTCATTGCCTCCATGTGACTCGGGACTGTACCCAAAAACCACCGTTTTGCACGCCCTCTTGGACGTGGTAAGATGGAAATCAAAGCACAGTGGGAACCACACAAGACTCTATGACGATCTCGGGTCAACAGACTACTCTGTACCAGTGTCACCAGAGAACTGCCATCTGACGTGAGGTATAATACCATCTGGGAGTTCTCGGCGAGTCCGTCCAGTGTACCCAGTCTCTACTGAGCACCCGTATATCTCCTCTGATGTCAAACACCAATGGATATGGGATCATCCATCGCCCATCTGTATGGGTCGAGAAGGTATACGCTAGTCTACTCTGGTATATCGATGCCCCGTCTCGATACACCCACGACTAGGGACTTTGAAGGATGTACTTATGGACTACCATGTCCCCACTAGTATGATCCGCATCATAGTCCAGGTAGTCATGTACAAATCCTAAGGGCTTTACCAACATGTAACAGAGAGACAATCAGTATACACGTTAAGGTAAAGTGCAACCAGATAGCATACTATCATGTCGAGCAAGAAAGTCCTCCCTATATACGTCCCAGCATCCACTACAATATACATCCTATGTATAGTAATGGCCTCTAGGGCATACATATAACTAACAATCTCCCACTTGCACTAGGGCCATCTGATAGCAGTGGTTGTAGTATCTCATACTCAACCATCCCTTAAAAGTCTCTCTCTGGGAAAAGGCCTTTCGTGAGTGGATCCGCTGTGTTGTCCTCTGAGTCTACTCTCCTAACCTCGATCTCCCTGGAGATCAACCATCTCCATGATCAAGTGATACTGCCTTAGAATATGTCTGGATCACTGATGGGACCGGCGTTCCTTGGCAAAAGCCACAACTCCATTGTCACACAATGGTAGGAACATAGTTCATCTCATGAACCTATATACACCCAAACAGCTTCTTTGGTAGCATCTTAAGCAGCGATGTATCCCGCCTTTATCTTCTAGTATGCCACGGTATCTAGCTTGGAACTCTTCCAACATACCGTCCCTGCACTGAGGGTAAAGACAATGCCTGTGACTGACATTCAGTCGTCTTTATCACCCTAGAACCCTTCCAGTGATTCTTCCCAGGATCGGTTGATACCATCTCACTACAACTAGTGAGAATCCTAACATCCAATTAGATCTATCTCATAGATCCAAAACCCAGGATTTAGGAGGTATCATTTTGATCCTATATGGAGAATCAATGTGATAAACGGAGATTGACCGAGCGTAGCATAGGAAACTCCTTCCCTATCAAGAGTATGTCATCCACGTACTCTACGAGGATCGTAACCATACTCCCTACTACCTTCTTGTTTATACAAGGTTCATCTACCATTTTGATGATGTCAACTTCTTTGACTAATCCATCAAAACAGATGTTCCAACTCCGCGATGTCTGCTTTATCCTATAAAACATCTTGTACACGTTTCCGCTGCTCCCACTGTCTACGAAGCCCTCTGGCTGTGTACTTATAGACGCACTCTTCTAAAACATCATTTAGAAAAGTAGTCATGACACCCAACCACCAGATATCGTAGTCATGGTATGTAGCCGTGACAAGTAGGATCTGGATGGACTTAAGCATAGCTACTTGAAAAGGTTTCATCATTATCCATACCTGGTCGATGACGAAAACCTTTAACAAGTCTAGCTTTGAAAGTCTCAACTTTTCCATCTACATCAAGTAATCTTCTCAAGATATACTTGCTCCTGATGGGGATTTAACCCTTCAGATATAGCAGCTAAAGTCCATACTTTGCTGATGTACATGGATTCCATCTCAGATTGCTAAGCATCCAGCCATTCTTACAGAGTCTCACTCCTGATGGCCAGCTCGAAACTAGTTGGGTCATCATCTCATGATGCAATCCTCGCTCCCACTGTCATAGAGAAACTGAAGTATCTCTCAGGTGGGTGAGGAACCCTCACTAGATCGGCGGAGAGGCTGAGGATCGTTGGTAACTATTGAATCGTTTGGTTCTTTCAAATCATCAGCTGCAGTTTGTATGGCTGGAACATTTCCAGTTCTACATAACAGTCCTTGCCTCGAGATTGTCCGGATTTTGCCTTTAGACATAGGCCAGACAACCCCAAATCTTAACCAACTTAAGATATGGGCTCTTCCCTTTCCATATCACATATGAAATGGTAGGCAACTGATTTGACTGGAACCCTATTCAATAGGTATGCAGCTTCTCAAGTGCATAATCCCCTTAAAAGGAAATAGGTAACTCAGTAATACTCATCATAGAGCGCACCTTATCATATAGGGTGTGATTGCTCCGCCCCGATATACCATCGTGCTATGGTGTATACAGAGAAGTAATGCTGAGAGAGAATCTTATTCTCCTTTAGAATAGTCCAGGAATTCCATGCACAAGTATTCTCCTCCCTGATCACATCAAAGGACATAATACTTATACCCGTATTTTGGTTCTCTACTTCTAACTTATATTCCGTGAATATCTCAAAAGGTTCGGACTCATGTTTCAACAGGAACATATGACTGAATCTTGAGAGATTATCAGAGAATATAATGAAGTATAAAGAACCGGTCTTGGCATGTGTAGACTGGGGATCTATATACATCAACATGTATCATCCCAAGAGTTTACTAACTCTTTCTCTATTTCCAATAAACAGAGCTGTGGTCATCTTATCTTTGTGACATGACTGGCTAGTTTCACAAGATGTAAATTCAAACTAATTTAAATATGCATCTAAATGTAACTTCAGCCAGTCGGGTCACATTGATCTGACCCAGTCTACAATACCTCAAGAAGGATTCGTTCATTTCTGAACTCTTCCTCTTGTGTGCGTTCCATATACTAAGAACTGTAGTTTGATTTAGAACATTAATGCTTTTAGATAACGTGCCTGAACCGATCAACTTTTGATATAGGAAATGTTCAAAACATTATCCAACAATACAAAATTTTATCAATTTTTTACTAATAAAGAGACTGATATGATTTTGTATATCAGGTTCGGTATCTAATAACATTCGTTCAGAATCAATGTATTGTAATACAGGGTGACAGTGACCAACAGACTTGGCTGCAACTCTTGCCCCGTTTTCTGCCTCATGAAACTTATCACCCGTTCTCAGTTCTTTACCTTTCTGTAGCCCTATGTAACATATTACATATCTGGGATCCTGATCTGGTATCATATACCCAGGACGTAAAGGATACTGAGAAACAGTTCTATATAATGAACACACCCGAAGATGATGCATCATCATGCACTCTCTTCGTTTGGGCGGCACGGGAAATCTGGTATTGCCCAATTTCTTGCTCTGTCTTATAACAATTATAAGTTGGAGCGGGACCAACGTTCCCCAGCTCAGTATAACAAGCGGGTTCGGTCAATATTCCGTATTATTATCTTGATTAAGGCGTGATATGGTCGCTACCTGGAGAGAGAGAGAGAAGAAAACACTCAGCGTGCGCTCTGTCAAGAATAGATTGGTTATTATTTTATCTAATCAGGATGGCTCCCACTGCTTTTTATCAAATCTTCCTTCAAACCCTAAAAGGAAAGACTAGCCGGGATTAATTACACACTACAAGTTCGCCAATCTTTCAGCCAGGCCAGTGTCGGTACTTTGAGGGAGGTCCCCCGTGCTTTCGCACGAACCTAATTAATGTAAACCTCGTTTTCCCAGAGGCGTAACCTCGTTAACACCTTTCTAGACACCTACTTGATCGGCTAATTGTAATGTATAAAACTCTCCCAGGAGTAAAACTTACTCGCAGCGGGTATCGGGATCCAACTATCTCATAGAAGGTATGCAATCTCATTGCAAATTTCAACACTTGAAATTCCCGATAATATTTTGCCCCTAACCTCCTATGACCTTGACAAAGGCCAACAAACCATAGGATGCTAGTCAAGTTCAACCCGTCATTTCCTGATTGAATTAAACCCACCCGCACGGCCCTTGACAAAGGCCAACAAGGTCGCACGACTACCCTAACTCAATCTGCATCATATGCATAAGCAGATAAGCACCAGTCAGCTACCGCACACTGCGCCTTGACAAAGGCCAACAAACGCAACACGAATACTAACTACTACTTATCTGAAAAGACGGAGGGCTACGACAGGTTTTTATGAAAACCTATTGCGTAATGAACTTGATATCGTTGTAGAATCAAATGAATTTTGAAATGGAGTGTTTTTGAGGCTTTTCTAGTTTTGCTAAAGGAGTCACTCCCGGTGAAGGGATCGTCGGTCCTTTCCTCGTCGAATGAGGTGCGGGATATATCATATATATCGCTGTGCAAAGCAAAAACTCTTAAAAGCAATCAAAAGACAAACCGAGGGTTGTAGCATCTGCCAGTTATTGCTAAAGGAGTCACTCCCGGTGAAGGGATCTCGGTCCTTTCCTCATCGAATAAGGTGCAGGATATATCACATATAACGCTGTGCAAAGCAAGAACTTTAGCTACCTGTTTTATTTTGAAATTCGATTCTACAACATCTTAGGTTTCTTTTATTTCATTGATCACATTAATGAAGTCCCATCATTTAAGTACCTAAACATCACAGATAGATATGACGTACACTTATGCCATCCGCATTCGCCTCGATGTCCCCTCGTGCACCGTTAGGTTAGGTAACTAACGGCAGAGCGGGGCAGGGCTAGCGCGGGTGTAAAACATAAGTAACGTCTATATAATATATCATATATACTATATATTGTATCTATCACAGAACATCACATGATCACATCACAGATATTGCAGCAGAAGAATCATATGAAATATTGGATATACTAGGACGTCCGTGTTTTCAATACGAGCCAGTATAAAACACGGATTCCACGGTCGCGATGAATAGCCAAACCCACACCCCTAGACCCCTACGAGAGCGGCAAGCAACCCTACCAATTCTAGAGTTAGGAGACCCGGACTCGACTCCTCGAGTTGGTCTCCCACTGGACTCCAGAACCCGGTCACTTTTGCTCCCCTCCTTGGGTCTATCCTAGTGCGGAAAAGTAAATAATATACAAAAGGTGACATCTTCCGCAACCTGGAAGTGCCCCAATAAAAGAATATTACATACAAGTTTTTACATGAATGAAAATGAAAAACACTCATCTCACATAAAAACCCCCGGCTATTCAAACATGACGATCTAATATAACATATCCAGCAACACATAACATCACATGTCATCAACGTAAGTAAATATGTCCATCCCAATTGTCGTTGACATATAGCAACGAAACCGGCGATATCACATATTACACTTACGGTCACAGAAAAGAAAGTGTAAAACTACAACAGTTGGAATCCGCAACCACCTCAGACATCGCATGCCTGACCAAATGAATTACTTAGACATCACATGCCTAACAATTATAAACCCCGCATTTTAGTCTCAAAATCGAAAACACTTTTCAATATCAAGTCGGGTAATTCAATAAGATTCCCGACATCCTGATCGAATACTCGTCGCAAACTTTAGTAGGCGGCCGCACCCCCAATACCGTCGACGAAGTGCACCAAGGCGGAACACCGCTACCGCGAGCACCCGAACGGATGCTTTCGGCGACGGGGTTCTCCTACAGTCACTTGGTTGGGGCTATGGAGTGAGGCTGTCTATTAAGTTTACCCGGAGAGTATCCGCGTACGCTACGTGATTGCGACGGACTTTTGATCACAACAAAATTCCGTGGCAACCGATCAAGTGAGACTAAATTGCTATGTTTATAACATTCATTCAGTTATCTCATAACTTCTTGTGAATTCCAATTATTGTATCCCATTCCAGATAATTAGAAAATGTTAAACTTTTCGATTGAACATTCGAACACCCAAGTTTTCCCGATACAGATCAACACATGAAATAAGTCTAACAACATTCAGTTCGTGCCTCAGTACCGACGGTCCAGCCGTAGAAGGGTCAAGCCAACGCCTCACATGTGGCACGCCGTACTGCCCCAAACCCGAAGGTTCAAAGGGCAGTTCAAGACGGTCACATAATCGAGTTAAGGTTTGTTGTCTTCTAGAGGGACCATCGCGTTACTTGCACTACTTAGAACGTCGTTAAACTACGGAAAAATTCAACACTTGGAAATTTCCCGACAGGGGAAAAAATTGGGTATTTATATCCGGTCGAACTTTTTAACATATTCTAAAATTTATCCGGAAAGCCACACAGACAAAATTTGATACTCCGATTGAAACACCGAATCCCCAAAAACACAGCAGAAAAATTCAACTCTTGAATAAATATTAAAAATTCCCAGAAAACTCAGCAGAATTTATCAGGAGTTACTGTGCAAACAAAGTGGGCTGACGTCATCAAGTGGCCGCTGATCCGCCGCGGAAGCCATGATTCTGCCGCGGATCCGCCGCGAAATTTACTGTTCACCAGAAACTTTTTGCATCGTAATTCTTATTTTTTCCTGCTGAATTTTTTAGCAATTTTTAATTTGGAAAAATCCACTGTTTTCAAAAATGTACAGAGAGCAATATTGGTTCGGGGTTTCGGGTTCGTTCGGACTTCAAATTCCGTCTAGACTTCGCCTAAGGCTCTAGCTTGGCTCTGATACCACTGTAGGGTTCCTAGACACTCTAGTGAGGTCTCACAAAGCATCGAACATGCCATTTTCAAATTTTAACGGTGCCGAGAGACCCGACTACGGATCGTTTGCTAGAAAACTAGGCGAAAAAGCTAACAAGTTAACACTTAACTACAAGATACGGAAATACAACCTTTGTAGATCCGGTGCACCACCTCCATAGCTCTGCAACGAGGTCCTCTCCGCTGTCCAAATCAAATCCGGGCTCTAGTGTCGGCTTCGTCGGAGAATGGGCAAGCTAGGTCGTCGATGTCCATGCCGAAGATGATCTACGTCGAGGCATCGCTAGATCAAGCTCACAACTTCACAAAGTCATGAAACTTGTGAAGTAAACACACTATACTACTTGGCAAGAGGTAGAGAATGAAGAAATAGGAAGTGGGTAAACTTTAGATTTGGATTTCTCACTCTTTTTCATCACTTGCCATTGATGGAGGCAAGCTTTCTTCACTTGAAGAATGAAGAAGAAGAAGGAAATAGTTATGACAAGTTAATCTTTTTAAAAGAATAAATAAAATCAACCTTATCATAACATAACTATGGTTATGTGTAGAGAGCAAATCATGGTTTAGTGGATGGTTAGGTTAAGCATGAGACAAAAATGGTTGCAAAGTCAAACATACATGAAGCTTCATGAAAACAACAAATAAAGCCTCCATTTCTTCTCATGCTAAAAGTTTTCCAAAAAGAATAAATGTATATATAAATAAATAAGAAAAGAAAAACCCTAATTATCCACTTAACCATTGTTTAATTCTTTACACTTAACCAAAATTCATGTATCATCAAACATGATACAAAGAAGTGCACAAAATCATATCGCATATGCAATGCGCACACCCGAGTGAGAAAATCCATTTTAAAGTGAACCGATACTAGTTAATGCAAAGTAATATATCAAATATATAATAATGCATTAAATCATTAAATCAACACTTGATTCAATGACCCGGTCATGTCGCACACAACCGACTGGTATCATTAGTAACAACTTATCGAATCAACACTTGATCCGATAACCCGGCTATATCGCATATAACCGATCAATGTCACATCGCGAGAATCGAATACAGTATCACATACAGGTATTATTCTCGGTCCCGCACATATCTCATATGCGCTCCTATTTCGTTTCGCTTGAGCCAGGAAACCACTGTGTAGGACTCTAAAGACTCGTCAATACGCCGGCAGCAGGTGATGATCATATCAAACACCCACAAGCCGCAAGCGGTCTGTTAAACGTAACGGCCACCCGGGTATTGAGCGATCTGAAGATCGACGAGCAAGCCCGCTCACACTCCAGTGAATCCGACCAGTAACACTACCGTACAGTCCGGTCTGATCGTCTGATATATCGCATATCTCGCCTAGGGGTGGTTAAACGTCACACCCCAATAGCTCGATAAGTCGTGTCGATATGAGGTCTATAACTTTTCGAGAAACTACAGGTAACCCTTACCAGTAAATCTCAGCAACCCTGGCCAGGGATTTCCTGTTATAGCCAATCGAACACAGCGCAACATCAACCCCCTATACCGGGAGAGACGAATCCCCTCCTATCGCTCATTGCCTCCATTTGACTCGGGACTGTACCCAAAAACCACCGTTTTGCACGCCCTCTTGGACGTGGTAAGATGGAAATCAAAGCACAGTGGGAACCACACAAGACTCTATGACGATCTCGGGTCAACAGACTACTCTGTACCAGTGTCACCAGAGAACTGCCATCTGACGTGAGGTATAATACCATCTGGGAGTTCTCGGTGAGTCCGTCCAGTGTACCCAGTCTCTACTGAGCACCCGTATATCTCCTCTGATGTCAAACACCAATGGATATGGGATCATCCATCGCCCATCTGTATGGGTCGAGAAGGTATACGCTAGTCTACTCTGGTATATCGATGCCCCGTCTCGATACACCCACGACTAGGGACTTTGAAGGATGTACTTATGGACTACCATGTCCCCACTAGTATGATCCGCATCATAGTCCAGGTAATCAAGTACAGATCCTAAGGGCTTTACCAACATGTAACAGAGAGACAATCAGTATACACGTTAAGGTAAAGTGCAACCAGATAGCATACTATCATGTCGAGCAAGAAAGTCCTCCCTATATACGTCCCAGCATCCACTACAATATACATCCTATGTATAGTAATGGCCTCTAGGGCATACATATAACTAACAATCGATATACCAGAGTAGACTAGCGTATACCTTCTCGACCCATACAGATGGGCGATGGATGATCCCATATCCATTGGTGTTTGACATCAGAGATGATATACGGGTGCTCAGTGGAGACTGGGTACACTGGACGGACTCGCCGAGAACTCCCAGATGGTATTATACCTTACGTTAGATGGCAGTTCTCTAGTGACACTGGTACAGAGTAGTCTGTTGACCCAAGATCGTCATAGAGTCTTGTGTGGTTCCCACTGTGCTTTGATTTCCACCTTACCATGTCCAAGAGGGCGTGCAAAACGGTGTCTTTTGGGTACAGTCCCGAATCACATGGAGGCAATGAGCGATAGGAGGGAATTCGTCTCTCCCGGTATAGGGAGTTGATGTTTCGCTGTGTTCGATTGGCTATAACCGGAAATCCCTGGCCAGGGTTGCTGAGATATACTGGTAAGTGTTACCAGTAGTTTCTCGAATTTTTATAGACCTCATATCGACACGACTTATCGAGCTATTGGGGTCTGACGTTTACCACCCCTAGACGAGACATGCGACATATCAGAGGAACAGACCGGACTGTACGGTAAGTGTTACTGGTTGGATTCACAGGAGTATGAGCGGGCTTGCTCATCGATCTTTTGATCGCTCAATACCCGGGTGGCCATTACGTTTAGCAGACCGCTTGCGGCTTGTGGGTGTTTGATATGATCATCACCTGCTGCCGGCGTATTGACGAGTCTTTAGAGTCCTACACAGAGGTTTCCTGGCTCATGCGAAACGAAATAGGAGCGCATATGAGATATGTGTGGGACCGAGAATAATGCATGTATGTGATACCGTATTCAATTCTCGCGAAGAATGTATCGACTGGTTATATGCGATATAACCTAGTTATCGTATCAAGGATTGATTCGATAAGCCGATACATTGGATATTAGTCGGTTATATGTGATATGACCGGATCGTTAAATCAAGTGTTGATTTAATGATTTAATGTATAATTATATATTTGATATATTACTTTGCATTAACTAATATTTGTTCACTTTAAATGGATTTTCTCACTTGATGTGCACATTGTATATGTGATATAGTTTTGTGCACTTGTATGTATCTTGTTTGATGATACATGTTTACTTGAATTTGTGTAAAGATTAAACCATGGTTGTTTAAATGGTTAGGGTTTTAATTTTCATATCTATTTATTTATTATGGAAATGATAATGAGAAAAATGGTGGCTTTCTTTGTTTGTTCATGAAGCTTCTTGAAGCTTTGACTAAAGTGACCATTTTGTCTCATCCTTAACTCTAACCATTTCACTTAACCATAGTTCTCTCTCTACACTTAACCATGGTTATAGTTATGATAAGAATAATCTTTTTTCTATTTTTCTAATTATTCTTATGATAATTATCTTCTTCTTCTTCTTCTTCAAAAAAAAAAAGCTTAATAGCTTCACTGGTGATTTGAGAAAAAGAGTGAGAAATCCAATTCTAAAGTGAACCCACTTCCTATTTCTTCATCCTCTACCTCTTGCCAAGTAGTATAGGGTGTTTTCTTCACAAGTTTCATGACTTGGTGAAGTGGGAGCTTGATCTTGTGATGCCTCGACGTAGATCATCTTCGGCATCGTTGTCGATGACCTAGCCCGCCCATTTCTCCGATGAAGCCGATACTAGAGCCCGGGATTGGTTTTGGACAGCAAGGGGACTTCATCATGGAGCTATGGAGGTGGAGAACCGGATCTACAAAGGTTGTATTTCCGTTCACTTAGTTAAGTTGTTAACTAGTTGCTTGTTTCGCCTAAAATTCTAGTTAACGATCCGTATTAGGTTTCTCGGCACATGTAAAGTTTTAAATTGGCACGGTTGGTGCCTTGTGAGACCTCATTAGCATGCCTAGGAACCCTACAGTGGTATCAGAGCCTAGCTAGAGCCTTAGGCGATGAGTAGACGAAGTTTGAAACCTGAACGAACCCGAAACCCCAATTTTTCACCCTCTCTGGACTTTTTCTGAAAAAGTGGTTTTTTCCAAATTAAAAATTCTTAAAAAATTCAGCAGGGAATATTATGAATTACTGTGAAGCGCGTGACATTGATTCGACAGAAGAGCCGCGGAACCGCGGCCCCACCCTGGCTTGTGCTGCGGTTCCGCGGCAAAAGTGCTGAATCAATGCACTTGCTTTGCACAGTAATTAGTTTCTGGATGTGCTGTATTTTATTGGAATTTTTAAAATTTATTCAAGAGTTGAATTTTCTGGGGTGTATTGGGAGTTCGTAGATTCGATCGGATTATCAGATTTTGTCTATGTGGCTTTCCGGATATTTTAGAATATGTTAAAAAGTTCGACCGGATATAAATACCCAATCTTTCCCCAACCGGAAAATTTCCAAGTGTTGTATTTTTCCGTGGTTTAAAGACGTTCTAAGTAGTGCAAGTAACGCGATGGTCCCTCTAGAAGACAACAAACCTTAACTCGATTATGTGACCGTCTTGAACTGCCCTTTGAACCTTCGGGTTTGGGGCAGTACGGCGTGCCACATGTGAGGCGTTGGCTTGACCCTTCTACGGCTGGACCGTTGGTACTGAGGCACGAAGTGAATGTCTTTGAACTTATTTCATGAGTTGAGCTGTTTCGGGAAAACTTGGGTGTTCGATTGTTCGATCGGAAAGTTTAACATTTTCTATCTTATTCGGAATTGGATACAATAATTGGAATTCACAAACAGTTATGAGATAACTGAATGAATGTTATAAACATAGCACTTTAGTCTCACTTGATCGGTTGCCACGGAATTTTGATGTGATCAAAAGTCCGTCGCAATCACGTAGCGTACGCGGATACTCGCCGGGTAAACTTAATAGACAGCTTCGCTCCACAGCCCCGACCAAGTGACTGTAGGAGAACCCCGTCGCCGAAAGCATCCGTTCGGGTGCTCGCGGCAGCGGTGTTCCGCCTTGGTGCACTTCGTCGACGGCGTCGGGGGTGCGGCCGTCTACTGGAGTTTGCGACGAGCATTCGATCGGGATGTCGGGAATCTTGTTGAATTGCCCGACTTGACATTGAAAAGAGTTTTCGATAATGAGACTAAAATGCAGGGTTTATAATTGCTAGGCATGCGATGTCTAAGGAATTCATTTAGTCAGGCATGCGATGTCTGAGGATGTTGCGGATTCCAACTGTTGTAGTTTTACACTTTCTTTTCTGTGACCGTAAGTGTAATATGTGGTATCGCCGGTTTCGTTGCTATATGTCAAAGACAATTGGGATACGCATGTTTACTTACGTTGATGACATGTGATGTTATGTGTTGCTAGATATGTTATATTGGATCGTCGTGTTTGAATAGCCGGAGGTTTTTATGTGAGATGAGTGTTTTTCAGTTTCATTCATGTAAAAACTTGTATGTAATATTCTTTTATTGGGGCACTTCCAGGTTGCGGAAGATGTCACCCTTTGTATATTATTTACTTTTCCGCACTAGGATAGACCCAAGGAAGGGAGCACAAGTAACCGGGTTCTGGAGTCCAGTGGGAGACCAACTCGAGGAGTCGAGTCCGGGTCTCCTAACTCTAGAATCGGCAGGGTTGCTTGCCGCTCTCGTAGGGGTCTAGGGGTGTGGGTTTGGCTATTCATCACGACCGTGGAATCCGTATTTTATACTGGCTTGTATTGAAAACACGGACGTCCTAGTATATCCAATATTTCATATGATTCTTCTGCTGCGATATCTGTGATGTGATCATGTGATATGTTCTGTGATGGATACAGTATATAGTATATATGATATATTATATAAGCGTTACTTATGTTTTACACCCGTGCTAGCCCTGCCCCGCTCTGTCGTTAGTTACCTAACCTAACGGTGCACGAGGGGACATCGAGGCGAATGCGGATGGCATAAGTGTACGTCGTATTTATCTGTGATGTTTAGGTAAATTTAAATGATGGGACTTCATTAATGTGATTAATGAAAGTAAAAGAAACCTAAAGATGTTGTAGAATCGAATTTCAAAAATAAAACAGGTAGCTACAGTTCTTGCTTTGCACAAAGGTATATGTGATATATCCTGCACCTTATTCGATGAGGAAAGGACCGAGATCCCTTCACCGGGAGTGACTCCTTTAGCAATAACTGGCAGATGCTACAACCCTCGGTTTGTCTTTTGATTGCTTCTATAGTTTCTGCTTTGCACAGTGATATATACGATATATCCCGCACCTCATTCGACGAGGAAAGGACCAACGATCCCTTCACCGGGAGTGACTCCTTTAGCAAAACTAGAAAAGCCTCAAAAACACTCCATTTCAAAATTCATTCGATCCTACAACGATATCAAGTTCATTACGCAATAGGTTTTCAGAAAAACCTGTCGTAGCCCTCCGTCATTTCATATAAGTACTAGTTAGTATTCGTGCTGTGGTAGTTTGGCCTCCGTCAAGGCGTAGTGTACGGTAGCTAACTAGTGCTTATCTGCTAGCATATGATGCGATTGGATTAGGGTATTCGTACGGCGTTGTTTGGCCTCCGTCAAGGGTCATGCGGGTGGGTTTAATTCAATCAGGAAATGACGGGTTGAACTTGACTAGCGGACTATGGGTAGTTTGGCCTCCGTGAAGGTCATAGGACGCTAGGGGCAAAATTATCGGGAATTTCAAGAGTTGAAATTTGCAATGAGATTGCATACCTTCTATGAGATAGTTGGATCCCGATACCCGCTGCGAGTAATTGTTACTCCTGGTAGAGTTTTACACATTACAATTAGCCGATCAAGTAGGTGTCTAGAAAGGTGTTAACGATGTTACGCCTCTGGGAAAACGAGGTTTACATTAATTAGGTTCGTGCGAAAGCACGGGGGACCTCCCTCAAAGTACCGACACTGGCCTGGCTGAAAGATTGGCGAACTTGTAGTGTGTAATTAATCCCGGCTAGTCTTTCCTTTTAGGGTTTGAAGGAAGATTTGATGAAAAGCAGTGGGAGCCATCCTGATTAGATAAAATAATAACCAATCTATTCTTGCAAGAGCGCACGCTGAGTGTTTTCTTCTCTCTCTCTCCAGGTAGCGACCATATCACGCCTTAATCAAGATAATAATACGGATTATTGACCGAACCCGCTTGTTATACTGAGCTGGGAAACGTTGGTCCCGCTCCAACTTATAATTGTTATAAGACAGAGCAGGAAATAGGGGATTACCAGAATTCCCGTGCCACCCAAACGAAGAGAGTGCATGCTGATGCATCATCTTCGGGTGTGTTCTTTATACAGAACTGTTTCACTATTCTTTACGTCCTGGGTATATGATACCAGATCAGGATCCCAGATATGTAATCTGTTACATAGGGCTACAGATAGGTAGAGAACTGAGAACGGGTGATAAGTTTCATGAGGCAGAAAACGAGGCAAGTGTTGCAGCCAAGTCTGTTGGTCACTGTCACCCTGTATTCCAAATACATTGATTCTGAACGAATGGTATTAGATACCGAACCTGATATACAAAATCATATCAGTCTCTTTATTAGTAAAGAAAGGATAAAATTTTGTATAGTTGGATAATGTTTTGAACATTTCCTATATCAAAAGTTGATCGGTTCAGGTACGTTATCTAAAAGCATTAATGTTCTAAATCAAACTACAGTTCTTAGTATACTGAACACACACAAGAGGATGAGTTCAGAAATGAACGAATCCTTCTTGAGGCATTGTAGACTAGGTCATATCAATGCGATTCGACTGGCTGAAGTTACATTTTAGATGCATATTTAAATTAGTTTGAATTTACATCTTATGAAACTTGCCAGTCATGTCACAAAGATACGATGACCATAGCTCTGTTTACTGGAAACAGAGAAAGAGTTAGTAAACTCTAGGGATGATACATGTTGATGTATGTAAGGTCCCCTGTCTACATATGCCAGGACTGGTTCTTTGTACTTCGTTACATTCTCTGATAATCTCTCAAGATTCAGACATATGTTCCTGTTGAAACACAAGTCCGAACCTTTTGAGATATTCACAGAATATGATTTAGAAGTAGAGAACCAAAACACGGGTATAAGTATTATGTCCTTTGATGAGATCGAGGAGGAGAATACTTGAGCACGGAAATCCTGGATTATTCTAAAAGGAGAATAAGATTCTCTCTCAGCATTACTCCTCCGTATACACCATAGCACGATGGTATATCGGGGTGGAGCAGTTGCACCCTATTCGATATGGTGCGCTCTATGATGAGTACTACTGAGTTACCTGTTTCCTTTTGGGAATTATGCACTTGAGAAGCTGCGTACCTATTGAATAGGGTTCAAACAAATCCGTTGCCTACTGCTCAATATGTGATATAGATAGGAAACAGCCCATATCTTAAGTTGGTTAAGATTTGGGGTTGTCCGGGCTATGTCTAAAAGCATAATCCGGACAAGCTCGAGGCAAGGTCTGTTATGTACAACTGGAAATGTTCCAGCTATACAAACTGCAGCTGATGATTTGAAAGAACCAAAGGATTCAGTAGATTCCAACGAACCTCAGCCTCTCCGCCGATCTAGTAGGGTTCCTCACCCACCTGAGAGATATTTCGGTTTCTCTATGACAGTGGGAGCGAGGATTGCATCATAAGATGATGACCCAACTAGTTTCGAGCTGGCCATCAGGAGTGGGACTCTGTAAGAATGGCTGGATGCTTAGTGATCTGAGATGGAATCCATGTACACCAACAAAGTATGGACTCTGGTTGCTATATCTGAAGGGTTAAATCCCCATCAGGAGCAAGTATATCTTGAGAAGATTACTTGGTGTAGATGGAAAAGTTGAGACTTTCAAAGCTAGACTTGTTAAAGGTTTTCTTCATCGACCAGGCGTGGATCATGATGAAACCTTTTCTAAGGAGCTATGCTTAAGTCCATTCAGATCCTACTTGCCATGGCTTCATACCATGACTACGATATCTGGCGGTTGGGTGTCATGACTGCGTTTCTAAAATGATGTTTTAGAAGAGAGCGTCTATAAGTACACAGCCAGAGGGCTTCGTAGACAGTGGGAGCAGCGGAAACGTGTGCAAGATGTTTTATGTGATAAAACAGACATCGCGGAGTTGGAACATCTGTTTTGATGGATTAGTCAAAGAGTTTGACATCATCAAAATGGTAGATGAACCTTGTATAAACAAAAAGGTAGTAGGGAGTATGGTGGTGATTCTCGTAGAGTACGTGGATGTCATACTCTTGATAAGAAAGGAGTTTCCTATGCTACGCTCGGTCAATCTCCGCTTATCACAAGGATTCTCCATATAGGATCAAAATGATACCTCCTAAATCCTGGGTTTTGGATCTATGAGATAGATCTAATTGGATGTTAGGATTCTCACTAGTTGTAGTGAGATGGTATCAATCGATCCTGGGGAAAATCACTGGAAGGGTTCCAGGGTGATAAAGACGACTGAATGTCAGTCGCAGGCATTGTATTTACCCTCAGTAAAGGGACGGTATGTTGGAAGAGTTCCAGGCTAGATACCGTGGCTAACTAGACGATTAAGGCTAGATACATCGCTACTTAAGATGCTACCAAGGAGGATGTTTGGGTGTATATTGGTTCATGAGATGAACTACGTTCCAACCATTGTGAGACAATGGAGTTGTGGCTTATGCCAAGGAACGCCGGTCCCATCAGTGATCCAGACATATTCTAAGGCAGTGTCACCTGATCATGGAGATGGTTGATTTCCAGGGTGATCGAGGTTAGGAGAGTAGACTCAGAGGACAGCACGGCGGATCCACCCACAAAGGCCTTTTCCCAGAGAGAGACTATTATGGGATGGTTGAGTATGAGATACTACAACCACTGCTATCAGATGGCCCTAGTGCAAGTGAGAGATTGTTAGTTATATGTATGCCCTAGAGGCCATTACTGTACATTGGATGTATATTGTAGTGGATGCTGGGACATATATAGGGAGGACTTTCTTGCTCGACATGATAGTATGCTATCTGGTTGCTCTTTACCTTAACGTGTACACTGATTGTCTCTCTGTTACATGTTGGTAAAGCCCTTAGGATGTGTACTTGACTACCTGGACTATGATGCGGATCATACTAGTGGGGATATGGTAGTCCATAATTACATCCTTCAAAGTCCCTAGTCGTGGGTGTATCGAGACGGGGCATCGATATACCAGAGTAGACTAGCGTATATCTTCTCGACCCATACAGTTGGGCGATGGATGATCCCATATCCATTGGTGTTTGACATCAGAGATGATATACGGGTGCTCAGTAGAGACTGGGTACACTGGACGGACTCGCCGAGAACTCCAAGATGGTATTATACCTTACGTCAGATGGCAGTTCTCTGGTGACACTGGTACAGAGTAGTCTGTTGACCCGAGATCGTCATAGAGTCTTGTGTGGTTCCCACTGTGCTTTGATTTCCACATTACCATGTCCAAGAGGGCGTGCAAAACGGTGGCTTTTGGGTACAGTCCCAAATCACATGGAGGCAATGAGCGATAGGAGGGGATTCGTCTCTCCCGGTATAGGGAGTTGATGTTGCGCTGTGTTCGATTGGCTATAACCGGATATCCCTGGCCAGGGTTGCTGAGATTTACTGGTAAGTGTTACCAGTAGTTTCTCGAATTGTTATAGATCTCATATCGACATGACTTTTCGAGCTATTGGGGTCTGACGTTTACCACCCCTAGGCGAGACATGCGACATTTCAGACGAACAGACCGGACTGTACGGTAAGTGTTACTGGTTGGATTCACAGGAGTATGAGCGGGCTTGCTCGTCGATCTTCTGATCGCTCAATACCCGGGTGGCCGTTACGTTTAGCAGACCGCTTGCGGCTTGTGGGTGTTTGATATTATCATCACCTGCTGCCGGCGTATTGACGAGTCTTTAGAGTCCTACACAGAGGTTTCCTGGCTCAAGCGAAACGAAATAGGAGCGCATATGAGATATGTGCGGGACCGAGAATAATGCGTGTATGTGATACCGTATTCAATTCTCGCGTTGAATGTATCGACTGGTTATATGCGATATAACCTAGTTATCGAATCAAGGATTGATTCGATAAGCCGATACATTGGATATTAGTCGGTTATATGCGATATGACCGGATCGTTAAATCAAGTGTTGATTTAATGATTTAATGTATAATTATATATTTGATATATTACTTTGCATTAACAAATATTTGTTCACTTTAAATGGATTTTCTCACTTGATGTGCACATTGTATATGTGATATAGTTTTGTGCACTTGTATGTATCATGTTTGATGATACATGTTTACTTGAATTTGTGTAAAGATTAAACCATGGTTGTTTAAATGGTTAGGGTTTTAATTTTCATATCTATTTATTTATTATGGAAATGATAATGAGAAAAATGGTGGCTTTCTTTGTTTGTTCATGAAGTTTCATGAAGCTTTGACTAAAGTGACCATTTTGTCTCATCCTTAACTCTAACCATTTCACTTAACCATAGTTCTCTCTCTACACTTAACCATGGTTATAGTTATGATAAGAATAATCTTTTTTCTATTTTTCTAATTATTCTTATGATAATTATCTTCTTCTTCTTAAAAAAAAAAAAAAAGCTTGATAGCTTCAATGGTGATTTGAGAAAAAGAGTGAGAAATCCAATTCTAAAGTGAACCCACTTCCTATTTCTTCATCCTCTACCTCTTGCCAAGTAGTATAGGGTGTTTTCTTCACAAGTTTCATGACTTGGTGAAGTGGGAGCTTGATCTTGTGATGTCTCGACGTAGATCATCTTCGGCATCGTTGTCGATGACCTAGCCCGCCCATTTCTCCGATGAAGCCGACGCTAGAGCCCGGGATTGGTTTTGGACAGCAAGGGGACTTCATCATGGAGCTATGGAGGTGGAGAACTGGATCTACAAAGGTTGTATTTCCTTTCACTTAGTTAAGTTGTTAACTAGTTGCTTGTTTCGCCTAAAATTCTAGTTAACGATCCGTATTAGGGTTTCTCGGCACATGTAAAGTTTTAAATTGGCATCGTTGATGCCTTGTGAGACCTCAATAGCGTGCCTAGGAACCCTACACATCCATTGCCCATCTCATGGGTCGAGAAACGTCTACGCTAGTCTACACTGGTATATCGATGCCCCGTCTCGATACACCTCGACTAGGGACCTTGAAGGATGTACTTATGGACTACCATGTCCCCACTAGTATGATCTGCATCATAGTCCAGGTAGTCAAGTACACATCCTAAGGGCTTTACCAACTTGTAACTATAAGACAGTTTAAAGAGACTAGTATACATGTTAAGATAAAGAGCAACCAGATAGCATACTATCATATCGAGCAAGAAAGTCATCTCTATATATGTCCAAGCATCCAATATAATATACATCATCTGTACAATACTGGCCTCTACGGCATACATACAACTAACAGTTTCTCGAACTGTTGTAGACCTCATAGTGACACGACTTATCAAGCTACTGGGGTCTGACGTTTACCACCCCTAGGCGAGATATGCGACATATCAGACGATCAGACCGGACTGTACGGTAAGTGTTACTGGTTGGATTCACAGGAGTGTGAGCGGGCTTGCTCGTCGATCTTCTGATCGCTCAATACTCGGGTGGCCGTTACGTTTAGCAGACCGCTTGCGGCTTGTGGGTGTTTGATATGATCATCACCTGCTGCCGGCGTATTGATGAGTCTTTAGAGTCCTACACAGAGGTTTCCTGGCTCATGAGAAACGAAATAGGAGCACATATGAGATATGTGCGGGACCGAGAATAATACCAGTATGTGATACTGAATTCTATTCTCGCGATTTGTATCATCGGACGGTTATATGTGATATAGCCGGGTTACCGAATCAAGTGTTGATTCGATACATTGATACACTTGATACTAGTCGGTTATATGCGACATGACCGGATCATTAAATCAAGTGTTGATTTAATGATTTAATGTATAATTATATATTTTGATATATTACTTTACATTAACTAGTATTAGTTCACTTAAAATGGATTTTCTCACTTGATGTGCACATTGTATATATGATATAGTTTTGTGCACTAGTTTGTATCATGTTTGATGATACATGCAAACTTGGGTTTGTGTTTACATTAAACCATGTTTAAGTGAATGGTTAGGGTTTTATTATCTTCTCTTGATTATTTATTTTATTCTTGAAAAGAAAAAGAAATGGTTGCTTCTTTTGGATTTACTTTGAAGCTTCATGAAGCTTTGAACAGTTCAACCATTTTTGTTTCTTTTGCCTAACCTAACCATTCACCTAACACTAGTTTATTCTTTACACTTAACCATGGTTGCATAATGATAACCTTCACTTGATTTTATTTTTATTGATAATTCTTTTTCCTTCTTCTTCTTCATCTTCTTGAAGAGAAAAAGAAAAGCTTTGCTTGAAAATTATCAAGTGTTGAAATCAAGTGAGAAATCCAAAACCAAAGTGAACCCACTTCCTATTTCTTCATCCTCTACCACTTGCCATGTAGTATAGGGTGTTTTCTTCACAAGTTTCATGACTTGGTGAAGGTGGAGCTTGATCTTGAGTTGCCTCGACATAGATCATCTTCGGCATCGAAGTCGACGACCTAGCCCGATCATTTCTTCAATGAAACCATCGCTAGAGTCCGGGATCCGATAATCGCAGCGGAAGGACGTCAACATGGAGCTAAGGAAGTGGAGGACCGGATCTACAAAGGTGGTAGCCCCTTTCACTTTCTAGCAAAATTGTTTGCTTGCATTAGTATTTGCCTAATCTCTAGTTAACGATCCGTATTAGGGTTTCTCGGCACCGGAAAATTTTGAAATTGGCATGGTTGATGCCTTGTGAGACCTCATTAGTGTGCCTAGGAACCCTACACTGCTCAATACGAAAACAAATAGAAAATATCATAAAAACGTACTGCTCCATAAGAAATCAATCCCAAAACGTGCATATGAAAGCTACGTGCGTCTGGTGCGCACGGAAATTGAAATCCATGAATGTGTCATATATGTGCGCAGAAACAACATCTAAGTGCAACGGATGTGCATGAAACACCTGTCAGAGGCAACGGTGTGCCTGACAACAATATCAGGTGCATCTAATATGCACAAAGAATCCCGATTTAGTGCATCTGGTGTGCACCAAAATCGCATCTCATATAATGCGCCCAATATGCGCAAATCCAAATCAGGTGCACAAGGTACACAAAACATATCTTGAGTATCACAATCGAAATCGACAGTATACAACACATCTCAAATCCAAATCCAGTATACCGTGGTATATAATCTCATATCCATGTACAACCGCGTGCACAAAATCTAATCAAAACACTAAAAGTGCACGAAATCTATGCCGAAAGCATAAGTCAAATCATATGCATGCCCTTGGCATGAAATCAAATCAATATCTCAAATGACATCAAATTGAAGTCCAGTGCAACTGTGGTGCACCAAAATGCGTATCAATGCACTGCGAGCATATGTGAACTATACCGAGTGTAAAAACCAAATCATGTGCGTACATATGCACAAAATCGACTCAACTTTATGAAACCCATAAAATCATAAACATTTTCAACCAAGGCACAAAAACAAATATCATGAAACTCGGTCATCAAAACTCAATCGTGCGAATAGATCGCCCAAAATACCGAAATCATGTATGGCGGAATAGTCCCGGTCAAGCACATCCTCTAAAAAAAATCTCTGGCCAACTGTCGTGGTCGCTCATAACATGTTTCGTCGCCGATGCCGAACTCTGGCCTGCTGGGTGTGCACAATATGACCACTCCTGGGTCCAAGTCTTCTCGTACTTTATTCCAGAAAGGTCCTGTCGAAGTCTCTCCCAAATCTCGTTTCTGCCGAACAACCCGGAAGTCATCGTCCTTTACCAAATATGTTTCTTGTTCTGGAACGGATCCATACTCATCGTGACTCCTTCTGGAAGATATATCCATATATAACTCCTCTGCATGCGTATCACATCTCTGATGTCGGCGGAGTGGAACATCATCTCACCAAGGTCTCGTACGAACCTCTTACTCCACTTTTATCTGATGTCGACTGCTCCAGACTCGTTTCTTCATGGCTGCATGGACTGTGCTCTAACGGCTATACTCATATCTGGAGTCTCCCAAGAAATGCATCTTACTACATAGCATCCGAATGAAGTCGAACCATTCGATCAATTCATCAAAACCTTATAATCCCTCAAGAGCTCAACATCTTAGGTACGGTTTAATAGAATCGAGTACATACCACAGCATCGGTTGACCAGCCGTAGAAGGGCAAACCCAAGCCTCACTAATGGCGCCGTGAAACTGCCGCAAACCCTAAGGTTCAAAGGCTTTCACACAGTCATTTTGTCGAGTTAGGGTTTCATTCTTCTAGAGGGTCCATAGAATTGCTTCCTTGTCTTTCTGAATACTTTAAAATTGGAATATGGGTTTCTGACATTCGATCGACTCTCATCGTATCTGCGTGAAGTCGTCTCTAGCTGGAATCCATCTATCTGATGACCTCGCATCGGGGTAAGCGAACAAACCACATGTCCTAGTCATTCATCCTCAGGTGACTAGCGACCTTCTGTCATATCTCTTAGTACCACTTGTACTGCAATGGCTCCAACATCTGGGGCAATATCTCGTCGTTCGCTGCAACAACTGGCTCATTCATCTGCACGCTGAACAATGTCTTAATCATCATGAATATGAGATACATCAAAGGTCATCACATTCTGGCTGGCCTCTATCAGTAGCCCAATCCTCTGGTGCTGATCTGCACGTCCGAGAAATCTCGTAAAAGCGATCCATCAATGCTCATGGTGCGAAATCAGAATAAAACGACGCCTCTCTATGCAATCGTATCGCTGGATTCACGCCCTGGTTATTCCTCGTCCGTGACGAGCTCGTGCTGACCTCAACTCTAGCCGCAGCTCTCTCTCTCTGCCCGTACAATCGTGGTAACAAACCCATAACAGGTACCGATGAGGCTAGATCATAGGAAGGAATATAATACAGTGCAAGGAAATGTACATCCTAAGGCTTCTTGAGTGGAGTATCGTATCGTAAATATGCCGCGGAATATACATACGGTACGTCACTCTACTCAAGCTACCTACTCCATCAACCAAGGGTCATCCTACACTCAGAAGGTAAAACCTAACGCTCTGATACCAAGTTTGTCACGACCCGAAAAGTACGGAACATGACTGGCAATTAAACTATACAACGTCTCGAGGCGTACGTAATCTAAGTAAGCCAAAACCCAGAAATCCAAACCAAGTAAAGCAGTAGAGTGAAGAAAAAACCAATTTTTTAAGAAAGAAGTTTAAATTCATAAGCTGAAGTATGCATTTTTAAAATCCCAAGTCTTTTTTGAAAATTTAGTCAGAGATTCCTTTATAAAAACTGACCCCAAACGGGTAAAACCTGATAAAGCAGGTATAATGAATAAAGGCATCCCCAAGCGGGAGCTAGCTCTTCGTCAATCGACGGACAAAACCACACAATGCAATATAATATACAATGCCAAAGGAGAGGATCAAAGCTCAAGGAAATGTAGGGTTACTAGGCACACTAAGGAGGCTCTACAAGGCATCAACCATGCCGGATTAAAATTTTAGCATGCCGAACAACCCTAAGCTAGATCGTTGACTAGAGATTAGGCGATAACTAAAACTAAGTAAACAACTTTACTCTAAGAGCTCATGAAATACAACCTTTGTAGATCGGTCCTCTACTTCTTTAGCTCCTTGATGAAGTCTCTTCGCTGCGATCAAGCTTCTCCCGGACTCTTGCATGGCTTCACGACGCGAAGGATGCGACCTTGCTTGAAATCTCCTAGGCCGAAGATGATCTACGTCGAGGGAATTCCAACTCAAGCTCCTACTTCACTAACTAGAGAAATAGTGAAGTAAACACCCTAAACTAAAGTGCTACTCTAGTAGAGGATGGAGAAATAGGAAGTGGGTTCTTTTTAGAATTTTGTTTCTCACACTCTTTCTCACTTTGGATCAAACCCTAGTTCTCTTTTTCCTTTTCACAAATGAAGAAGATGAACAAAAGAAAGAGGAAAGGATAATGATTAAGTGAGTTTGCTAACCATGGTGAGAGAGTATCATATACTAACCCTTGTAGAGACTTTACCATAGCTAAGTGCAAATGGTTAGGTTAAACAAAGATCTAAGGTAAAACAAAACAAGTGGACTTTTTCAAAGCAACCATAAGCTTCTACAAGCTTCATGCTTATGAAAGAAATTCCACTAATTTGTAATTACCTTAAATAAATGTAAACCACCATTTAAAATAGAATGGTGTGAGTCCTGTACACCCATGTTTTGTGTATCATCAACCATGATACAAAACAAAACACTTTTAATATATATATCATATATATATATATTCAAGTGTGCAAGTGTGAGAAAAACCCTAAAGTGAATAAGTGTTAGAAAATGTAAATTAGTATATCTAATATACAATTATACACTTAATTATTAAATCAAGACTTGACTTAATAATACGGTCATATCACATATAATCGGCTAACATCCATCGTATCGACTTATCGAATCAACAATTGATTCGATATGACCGACCGATACATAAAGTCACGAGAATAGAATACGGTATCATATACACGCATTTATTCTCGGTCTCGCACATATCACATATGCGCTCCTATTTCGTTTCGCCTGAGCCAGTAAAACCTCTGTGTAGGACTCTAAAGACTCGTCGATACACCGGCAGTAGGTGATGATCACATCACGCACCCACAAGCCGTCAGCGGTACTAGCTGGACATAACGGCGACCCGGGTATTGAGCGATCAGAAGATCAGCAAGCAAGCCCGCTCTAACTCCTATGAAAGCCTGCCGGCAACACTTCCCGTGCAGTCCGGTCTCCTCGTCTGATACGTCGCATATGAAGTCTAGGGGTGGTAAACGTCAGACCCCAATAACCGATAAGTCGTGCTAATGTGAGGCTCATAACGGGTCGAGAAACTACTGGTAACACTTACCAATAAATCTCTGAACAACCCTGGAGAGCGACGTCCCTGTTACGGCCAATCGAGCACAGCGCAACATCAACCCCCAATACCGGGAGAGACGAAACCCCTCCTATCGCTCATTGCCTCCATGTGACTCGGGACTGTACCCAAAAAACACCGTTTTGCACGCCCTCATAGACGTGGTAAGGTGGAAATCAAAGCACAGTGGGAATCACACGAGACTCTATGACGATCTCGGGTCTACAGACTAACCTGCACAAGTGTCACCAGAGAACTGCCATCTGACGTGAGGTATAATACCATCTGGGAGTTCTCGGCGAGTCCATCCAGTGTACCCAGTCTCTACTGAGCACCCGTATACCATCTCTGATGTCAAACACCAATGGATATAGGATCATCCATCGCCCATCTCATGGGTCGAGAAGCGTATACGCTAGTCTACACTGGTATATCGATGTCCCGTCTCGATACACCCACGACTAGGGACTTTGAAGGATGTACTTATGGACTACCATGTCCCCACTTGTATGATCCGCATCACAGTCCAGGTAGTCAAGTACACATCCTAAGGGCTTTACCAACATGTAATGATAAGACAGAATAAAAAGACAAGTATACATGTTAAAGTAAAGAGCAAGCAGATAGCATACTATAATGTCGAGCAAGAAAGTCCTCTCTATATATGTCTAAGCATCCAATATAATATACATCATCTGTACAATACTGGCCTCTAGGGCATACATAAAACTAACAATCTCCCACTTGCACTAGGGCCAGCTGCTGTAGTATCGCATACCGAGCATCCCGAAGAGTCTCTCAAACTGTATCTGGGGAATGGCCTTCGTGAGTGGATCCGCTGTGTTATTCTTCGTGTCAACCCTCCTGACCTCGATCTCCCGGTGATCAACTATCTCCCGGATCCGGTGATACCGCCTTAGAATATGCCTGGACAGCAGATGGGACCTGGGTTCCTTGGCCAAAGCCACCGCTCCATTGTTATCGCAATACAAAGGTATTGGATGCTCAATGGATGGAACCACTCCAAGTTCAGTAATGAACTTCTTGATCCAGACAGCCTCTTTGGCAGCATTGTTAGCAGCGATGTATTCAGCCTCCATCGTCGAGTCTGCCACGATTTCCTGCTTGGAACCCTTCCAGCTAACCGCCCCTCCGTAAAGGGTAAAGACAAATCCCGACTGCGACTTAGAGTCGTCCTTATCACTCTGGAAGCTTGAATCAGTAAAGGACTCCACTTGGAGTTCTCCGTTACCATACACCAAGAGCATCCCTTTAGTCTTTCGTAAGTACTTGAGAATGCTCTTCACAGCTGTCCAGTGACTCTCTCTAGGATCAGCTTGATACCTACTCACTACACTTAGTGAGTATGCTACATCAGGTCTGGTACATTGTTAGTTTATATGCCCTAGAGGCCATTACTGTATCATACCAGTTTGTATATTACTTGATGGAAGCTTGGGATATTCACATTTGTATATACAATCTTGCTCGAAATGGTAGTATGCTACTTGGTTTGTCTTTGCTTTAATATGTGCATGTGTTTCTTTTAGCATATCGCTGATATACATATTAGTAGAGCCCTTAGGATCTTTGCTTGATTACCAGCGTTGTGATGGCGCTCACACTCGTGGGGGCTGGGTAATCCATAAGCACATCCTTATACAGGTCCCTAGTTGTTGGACTATCGAGACAGGGCATCGATACTCCGGAGTAGACTAGCGTATGCACTTCTCATCCCAACGTGGGAGACGGTCTGTCCCACAGCCGTCAGTACGTCGTACTTGAGATAGTATGCGGGTGCTCGTTAGGTTACGAGTACACTGGACAGGACTCGTCGGGAACTGTTGGTTGGTATTATACCTATCGTCAGTTATCAGTTCCCAGGTAACATGAGTACAGCTTAGTCCGCTGACTGGACACTGTCACTTCGCCTCGAGTGTGTTCCCACTGCACTTTGATTACTACCCTACCACGGCTCAAAGGGGTCGTGCAAACAGGTAGTTTTTGGGTGCAGTCCCGAAGCACTTGGAGGCAGTGACGGTTAGACAGGATTCGTCTCTCCCGATATTGGGGTTTGACATCGCGCTGTGTCCAGGAGAGCCATTACACAAGTAGTCCCTGGCCAGGGCAAGCGGGATATACTGGTAGGTTTCCAGTGTTATCTCAGGGTGTTCTGGGCTACACTCCGACACGACTTGTACCGCTATTAGGGGACTGACGTTCACCGCCCCCTAGGCCCGCCATGCGATGTATCAGACGAACAGACCGGACTGTACGGAGACTGTCACATACAGGCTCAGTAGGAGTCCAGATGGGGTTACCTCGTCAGTCTTCTTATCGACATCTACCTGGGGACCGTTACGTACAGCTAGTGCCGCTTGCGGTCTGTGGTTAAACCCACTGCCAGCGTAGTGTCGAGTCTTTAGAGTCCCACACAGAGAGCTATTCGCCTTTAGGCAAAATGAGTAGAGGTCGCATGGTTTTGCAACAGGGTTCGTTCATATCCGCGCACTCGTGCACGTTTGCTGTCCGGACAGCTTATACTAGCGGGCTTTGGTTTAAGCCGGATCCTGGTATATGATTTGGGATTAGTTTTATCTCATTGTATTCGTGTTCCTCGGATCACGAATACGGGTGCGTATGCACAGTTGCTTGAGACAGAGGGAGAGGACTTTGATTAGGGTTAATGACCATTGTCTTTTTATTAACCCTAATGCTTATGTGTGTATTATGGTTAATTGATATTAGTTTAATATAATTGTGCATGGTTATGGTTGTTGACCATTTGACTTTCTTGACTTGTTGACCTAGGTTGACACTTTGACCATCATTATTTCATTTGGAAGATGCTCTTTGATCCTTGCAATTTGCATTAAAAATTAAATGATAATTCTCTCATTCTATCATTTGCTTTATCTTTCTTGTTCTTGCTCTCCCTCAAGCTCTCCCCTCTCATGTGTTGAGAAACACTTGAGCTTGAGAAAAACCTCTTCTTGATAATCTCTACTCTCATCTAGGGTTCTAGAATTAGCACTTCTTGCACCCTAGTTACTTCTAGCTTGGAGTTGAAGCCAAAGGTTGAGGCTTTCGAGTGGATCTTTCTTCGACGTGAGAAGACGACAAAGGTGACCTCTTTCTACTACTCCAAGGAGCAAGGAGAGAAGGACATAAAGCCCTAGGTATAACCGTTCTACCCTTAGCTTGTTTCTAGTTAGCTTTAGCTTGTTTTTGTTTAGCAAAGATCCTTCTTTGTCTAGTCCATGTTGCCTAAAGTGATAAAAAATTGATTTTTATTCCGTTTTCCGCCTCCCCGCAAGCACCGGGGTAGGCAACGTGGACTTACAGTGCTATCAGAGCCTAACTAAACATAAACTAGCTAGGTAGTAAAGTGTATGGAAGTTCAATCGAAAAAAATCGCAAAACCGAGTTTACAAAAACCAAAGTTTCTGCTAAAATTTTTCCTGTTCAAAATAAAATATATCATGCGTAAAAAATCATCTCAGGGTTTTTTGAAGAAAGCCACCAAACCCGGTCCAGTGAATCGACCAAAGAGCCCCGGTTCCACGGCAATAGCAAGCTATTGCCGCGCAACCGCGGCCGAGTTGGCTCGGCTCTGGGTCGAGTTTGGTGCAGTGTTCTTCTGGCATGGTTTTGTGATTTTTAAGATGGTTTATATGTGCCCAGGTTTTCCAGAAAAGAAATTTGTTTTTGGGTGCCTATAAATCCATATTTTTTTATCGAACTTCAATACACTTTGACTAAAGGGTTATATCTGTGATGTTTATATGTATTGAACGTCGGCTAATCGCTATATGTCGATTAGTGGGGGTTATACATATCGGTGATCTGTGTTTGATGATGGTATGTGTATATGAATGCGTTGGATTGTCGCGGGTGAATAGCCGGGGTGGATGTGAGATGATTGTTTCTTTTTCTTTCATTCATTGTAACATATAAATTGATGTAATATTATTTGTATGGCCGCACAACCGGGTCGGGGTTGTAGCCGTCATTGTATAATTCTTTTTACTGTTTTTGCTCCTAGGATAGACCCATGGAGGGGGTGCACAAACTACCGGGTATCTCGAAGTGCCGAGTGGCCTACTCACGGTGGTGAGGGAGGTTGCTTCGCTTCGGGTACTTGGCGGGTAGTTTGCCGCACCCGTAGGGGTCTTGGATGGGGTATTGGCTATTCACCGCGACCGTGTAATCCACTTTTCGTTGCAGGCTCGAACGGATTGCGGATTCCTAGTATATCCAATATATTCATCTGTGATCTGTAATGTCTATCATTGCTATATATTTATATATTATAACTATTTAGGCGTTGCTTATGTTTTACAGCCGCGCTAGCCCAGCCCCCGCTCTGTCGTTAGTTAAGTAACCTAACGAGTGATGACGGGGCCCCGTGGCGAATGCGAATGGCATAAGCGTATGTCATATTTTGGTTGTTTTCTGCAATGGTAGGATTAAATGATGGGACGCATTAAAAGAACTAATGCAAGAAAATAAACCAAGTAAAAGTCGATTGGAACACTTTGAAAACCACTCGGTTCTTTTCAAAACTAAACTTTTAAACGCGGAGCTTGAACCACTCCTTTTAAAAGCTATCTCGTTCCATCGATTATATCAAGTTCACTACGTTCACGGTTTCGCCAAAACCATTCGTAGCCCTCCGTCATTCTACATGAATGGTCAAAAAGTATTCAAGCTATGTATTTTGGCCAAAGTCAAGGCATAGTGATTGGTAGCTATTGGGTATTCATGTGCAGCATAGATAGATGCGTTGGTTTGGGATAGTCGTGCTGCTATTTTGGCCAAAGTCAAGGGTAGGTACGGGTGGTTCCAAATTAACCAGGAGAATGACGGGTAGAACTTGACATGTGACTTATGATATTTTGGCCAAAGTCAAGGTCATAAGAGCATGGGGCAAAAATCCACATCGGGAGTTTCATAAGTACTGAAACTTGCTAGCGCTGCATACCATTTGGAGTGTGATGATTCTGGTAGGATTCCTTCGGTTTTATCACACGATGATATTTGGATCTCGATCCTACTGTGAGTATATGCTACTCCTCGGGAAAACTCTCACTTAACGATCAATGCTATAAACCTAGTAGGTGTCTAGAAGGGTGTTAGCGGGGCTACGCCCACAGGGAAAAGAGGTTACTTAATTAAGAAACTTCGCGAAAGCGTTGGAAAACCTCCCTCGAAGTACCGACACTGGCCTGGCTGAACGGTTAAGCAAGTATTGTACGGTGAGATTGATCCTGACTAATCCTTTCTTTACGGTTTGAGAAGGGATTCGACAGACAGTGGGAGCCATCCTGTTTAGATAAACTAAAAACCACTCTAAACTTGCAAGAGCATCATGCTAAAGTGTTTCTTTTCTCTCTCCTTATTGCAGCGACCATTCAATATGACCGGACTTAAGTTATTACTAGATTAAAACATACTGACAGGGCCAAACTACAAAGATTGGCTCAGGAATGTCAAGATGTCACTTACGACAAGCTGGGGTATCTCCTTACCACCAAAGCTCCCCCTGTCCCAGGTCCCAAAACCAATGTCGTAGATAGGGAAATCTATAAGACCTGGTAAATAGATTGGCGAAGGCCAAATGCCTCGTACTTGCCTCGATGGACAACGAACATCAGAGGAGGCACGAGAATATAGACCCAGAGTCCATATTTCTTCATACAAAAGAACTGTATGGAGAGCAGTCTCGTATCGCCAGATACGAAGTGTCGAAGAAGTTGTTTTCGGCAAGGTTGGCCGTCAGATCATCGGTAGCGGAACACGTGCTTAAGATGATTGGCTACATAGAGGAGCTCACAGAACTTGGGACCACATTGGAGAATGAGCTCTATACGGACTTGATTCTCCAGTCCCTTCCTTCCACTTACGCCCAGTTCATCCTGAACTTCAACTTACAGGATAAAGAAGTTGAACTTTCAGAGCTCCTCAACATGCTGAGGAGTGCAGAGGGCACCCTACAGAAAGGTAGGGAGACATCCACCTTGTTTGTAGGAGGATCTTCCTCTTCTAGATCCAGGGCGAAAGCTAAGGGTAAGAAGAAGAAAGCCCCCGCCAAACCAAGAGGCGGTGTCAGTAAAGTGGATACGAAGGGAAAGGGAAAAGCAACAAAGGTAGCGGGAAAGCTGGTGGAGAAGGAAGAATGCTTCTACTGTCACAAAAGTGGTCACTGGAAACAGAATTGCAAGGCTTGGAAGGCCAGAACACAGGATTTGAAGCGAGTTGCGGCTTCAGCTTCAGGTGTGTATGTTATTGAAAACTGTCTATCAATAAACTCTACATCCTGGGTATTGGATACCGGATCAGGATCTTATATCTGCAATTCTTTGCAGGCGTTGAGAAAGCGTAGAGTTTTGAAGGCAGGTGACATGACCGTCAGAGTTGCAAACGGTGCTAGTGTTAGTGTATATGCCATAGAGGCCATTACTGTATCATACTGGTTTGTATATTACTTAATGGAAGCTTGGGATATTCACCTTGTATATACAATCTTGCTCAAAATTGTAGTATGCTACTTGGTTTGTTTCTACTTCAATGTGTACATGTGTTTATTTTATCATATCACCTATACGCATTAGTGGAGCCCTTAGGATCTTTGCTTGATTACCAGCGTTGTGATGGCAGTCACACTAGTGGGGGCTTGGTAATCTATAAGCACATCCTTATACAGGTCCCTAGTCGCAGGACTATCGAGACAGGGCATCGATACTCCGGAGTAGACTGGCGCATGCGCTTCTCATCCCAGTGTAGGAGACGGTCTGTCCCACAGCCGTCAGTACGTCGTACTTGAGATAGTATGCGGGTGCTCGTTAGGTTACGAGTACACTGGACAGGACTCGTCTGGAACTGACAAGTTGGTATTATACCTATCGTCAGTTATCAGTTCCCAGGTGACATAAGTATAGCTTAGTCCGCTGACTTGACACTGGCACTTCGCCTCGAGTGTGTTCCCACTGTATTTTGATTACTACCCTACCACGGCTCAAAGGAGTCGTGCAAACAGGTGGTAGTTGGGTGCAGTCCCGAAGCACTTGGAGGCAGTGACGGTTAGACAGGATTCGTCTCTCCCGGTATTGGGGGTTGACATCGCGCTGTGTCTAGGAGAGCCATTACACAAGTAGTCCCTGGCCAGGGCAAGCGAGATATACTGGTAGGTTTCCAGTGTTATCTCAGGGTGTTTTGGGCTTCACTCCGACATGACTTGTACCGCTATTAGGGGACTGACGTTTACCGCCCCCTAGGCCCGACATGCGATGTATCAGACGAACAGACCGGACTGTACGGAGACTGTCACATTCAGACTCAGTGGGAGTTTTGATGGGGTTCACCTCATCAGTCTTCTTTTCGGCATCTACCTGGGGACCGTTACGCACAGCTAGTGCCGCTTGCGGTCTGTGGTTAAACCCACTGCCAGCGTAGTGTCGAGTCTTTAGAGTCCCACACAGAGGGCTATTCGTCTCTGGGAAAAACAGAGTAGAGGTCGCATGGTTTTGCGACAGGGTTCGTTCTTATCCGCGCACTTGTGCACGTTTGGAGTCCGGACATATATTACTAGCAGGCTCTGGTTTGAGCAAGATACTGGTATATGTTTTGGGGTTGATTTTATCTCATTGTATTCATGTTCCTCAGAACAAGAATGCGGGTGTGTATGCACAGTTGATTGAGGCGGAGGAAGTGGATTTTCATTGGGGTTTCGGAACGGGTGCGTATGCACAGTTGACAGTCGTCTTTTTCCAAACCCTAATGAATTTATGAAATATCAATTAATAATATTAATTAAATGAAATTGTGTCATGGTTGGGTTTGTTGACTTGTTGACCAAGATTGACTAGTCGACCATGGTTGAAAGTTTGACCATCATCATTACATATCAAAGATGCTCTTTGATTCTAGCAAAACCATTTAATGAATGTAATGATAATGGTCATTCCAAACCATCCATCAACTATTTCATTTTTATTATTATTATTAATTTGATAATTCTTTTCATTTTAGTTATGGTTGTAAAATGAAAAGAATGGCTCATTCTATCATATATCTTCTCTCTCCTCTCTTCTTCTTCCTCCTCCTCTAGTTCAAGGAGCTCCCTTCTCATGTGTTGAGAATCCATCTTCTTGAGATAAAACACCCCAAAATCACTCTCTACTCACTCTAGGGTTAGAGGTTTAGCAAGCCAAAGATCCTAGTTCACTCAAAGTTCGAGAAAGAGCCCGAAGGTTGAACCCTCAGGTGGATCCATCTTTGACGGAAGAAGGCGACGAGGAAAGCACCATCAACCCCTACAAAGGTTTCAAGAAGAAGGAGTTCAAGTTAGGTATAACCTCTTTTCCGAGTAGCTAACTCTCTTTAGCTTTCTTGCTAGTTTAGTTTAGAAAAGATCCCGACTTTGTTAGTCCATGTTGCCCCATGCGCTAAAAATTTGATTTTTATACCGTTTCCGCCTCCCCGCAAGAACCGGGGACGGCAACGTGGACTTACAGTGGTATCAGAGCCTAACTAAACTTAAACTAGCTTAGTAGTAAAGTGTATGGAAGTTCGATCAGAAAAATCGCAAAAACCGGAAAATCAAAACCCTAACTTTCTGTTGAAATTTTTTGTGCTCTAAAAATAAAAAGTTTTACTCCTAAAATCGGCTCAGGGTTTTGTGAAAACACCCACCAAAAACGGTCACCTGATTCCCTCAAACCGCTGCGGTTCCGCGGCGATAGGTATGCATTTGCCGCGGAACCGCCGCCGTTTTGGCTCCTCTCGTGATCGGGTTTTGTGCAGTGTTCTTCTGGTAGGGTTTTGGGAATTTTCAGATGGGTTATTTGTGCCCAGATTTTCCAGAAAAGAAATTTGTTTTTGAGGGCCTATAAATCCGTATTTTTATCGAACTTCACTACACTTTGACTATAATGGTTATATCTGTGATGTTTATATGTATTGAACGTCGGCTAATCGCTATATGTCGATTAGTCGGGGTTATACATATCTGTGATCTGTGTTTGATGATGGTTTGTGTATATGAATGCGTTGGACTGTCGCGGGTGAATAGCCGGGGTGGATGTGAGATGAGTGTTTCTTTTTCTTTCATTCATGTAAAATGTAAATTGATGTAATATTATTATTTGTATGGCCGCACAACCGGGTCGGGGTTGTAGCCGTCATTGTATAATTCTTTTTACTGTTTTTGCTCCTAGGATAGACCCATGGAGGGGTGCACAAACTACCGGGTATCTCGAAGTGCCGAGTGGCCTACTCACGGCATTGAGGGAGGTTGCTCCACTTCGGGTACTTGGCGTGTAGTTTGCCGCACCCGTAGGGGTCTTGGGTGGGGTATTGGCTATTCACCGCGACCGTGTAATCCGCTTTTCGTTGCAGGCTCGAAAGGATTGCGGATTCTTAGTATATCCAATGTATTCATCTGTGATCTGTAATGTCTATCATTGCTATATATTTATAACTATTTAGGCGTTGCTTATGTTTTACAGCCGCGCTAGCCCAGCCCCCGCTCTGTCGTTAGTTAAGTAACCTAACAGGTGATGACGGGACCCCGTGGCGAATGCGAATGGCATAAGCGTACGTCATATTTTGGTTGTTTTCTGCAATGGTAGGATTAAATGATGGGACGCATTAAAACAACTAATGCAAGAATATCACGCATTAAAAGAACTAATGCAAGATAATAAACCAAGCAAAAGTCGTTGGAACACTTTCGAAAAACCACTCGGTTCTTTTCAAAACTAACTTTTAAATGCGGAGCTTGAGCCACTCTTTTTAAAAGCTATCTCGTTCCATCGATCATATCAAGTTCACTGCGTTCACGGTTTAGCCAAAACCATTCGTAGCCCTCCGTCGTTTCACATGAATAGTCAATAGTATTCAAACTATGTTTGTTGGCCAAAGTCAAGGCATAGTGATTGGTAGCTATTGGGTATTCATGTGCAGCATAGATAGATGCGTTGATTTGGAACAGTCGTACTGCCTTGTTGGCCAAAGTCAAGGGTAGGTACGGGTGGATTCAAATTAACCTGGAGAACGACGGGTAGAACTTGACATGTGACTTATGATTTGTTGGCCAAAGTCAAGGTCATAAGAGCATGGGGCAAAAATCACATCGGGAGTCTCATAAGTACTGAAACTTGTTAGATTTGCATACCATTTGGAGTGTGGTGATTCTGGTAGGATTCCTTCAGTTTCATCACGCGATGATATTTGGATCCCGATCCTGCTGTGAGTATATGCTACTCCTCGGGAAATTTCTCACTAAGCGATCAATGCTATAAACCTAGTAGGTGTCCAGAAAGGTGTTAGCGGGGCTACGCCCCCAGGAAAAAGAGGTTCTTAAATTAAGGAACTTCGCGAAAGCGTTGGAAAACCTCCCTCGAAGTACCGACACTGGCCTGGCTGAACGGTTAAGCAAGTATTGTGCGGTGGAATTGATCCCGACTAATTCTTCCTTTATGGTTTGAGGAGGGATTCGAGAGACGGTGGGAGCCATCCTGTTTAGACAAATTAAAATCCATTCTAAACTTGCAAGAGCATCGTGCTGAGTGTTTCTTCTCTCTCTCCTAATTGCAGCGACCAATCAACATGACTGGACTTAAGTTACTTCTAGATAAAAACATACTGACAGGGCCAAACTACAAAGATTGGCTCAGGAATGTCAAAATGGCAATCACTTACGACAAGCTGGCGTATCTTCTTACCACTAAAGCTCCCCCCGTCCCAGGTCCCACCTCCAGCATCGCGGATAAGGAAATCCGTAAGACTTGGGAGATTGATTGCGCGAAGGCCAAGTGCCTCGTGCTTGCCTCTATGGACAACGAACATCAGAGGAGGCACGAGAATATGGACCTGGAATCCATATTTCTCCATACAAAAGAACTGTATGGAGAGCAGTCTCGTATCGCAAGATACGAAATGTCGAAGAAGTTATTTTCGGCAAGATTGGCCGTCGGATCATCGGTAGCGGAACACGTGCTTAAGATGATTGGCTACATTGAGGAGCTCGCAGAACTTGGGACCACGTTGGAGAGTGAGCTCTATACGGACTTGATTCTCCAGTCCCTTCCTTCCACTTACGCCCAGTTTATACTGAACTTCAACTTACAAGAAAAAGAAGTTGAACTTTCAGAACTCCTCAACATGCTGAGGAGCGCAGAGGGCACCCTACAGAAAGGTAGGGAAACACCCACTTTGTTTGTAGGAGGATCTTCTTCTTCTTGGTCCAAGGCGAAAGCCAAGGGAAAGAAAAAGAAAGCCCCCGCCAAACCAAGGGGCGGTGTTAGTAAAGTGGATACGAAGGGAAAGGAAAAGGCAACAAAGATAGCGGGGAAGCTTGTGGGTAAAGAAGAATGCTTCTATTGTCATAAGAGTGGACACTGGAAGAAAGATTGCAGGGCTTGGAAGGCCAGGACACAGGAACTGAAGCAGGCTGCGGCTTCACCTTCAGGTGTGTATGTTATTGAAAACTGTCTATCGATAAACTCTACTTCCTGGGTATTGGATGTAAGTCCATGTCACGCACCCCACTAACTCGCGGGGAGGCGGAATATATGAAAAACGATTATCAAAGCTTCGTAACACGGACTTGAGCGCATGAATCGTAATCTAAACCATTGCTAACGTTATACTAGAGGTTTAACTACTCGGTACCGGAGTTATACCTCACGTTACATGTCCTTCGGGTCTTCATCGCTGTCCTCCACTCCTCGTAGGCTTCTTGGAACATCGGCAACTTCACGGCCTCCTCGAATCAAAGACGATCCACCCGAAAGCTTCTACGCCAAGCTTATTCTCAAACTTAAGATAACTAGGTTGCTTAAAGTGCTAATCTAAGCTACCTAGAGGATATAGAGTGAGGTTATGGATGTTTTAGTCTAACTAACCCTTGATCTCAACACATGAGAGTTTAGGGTTAGGGTTTCAAGAGAGAGTGAGCTTGAGGAGAGAGAAGGTGAGAATGATAATCAAAAATAAAAATCCTTCTCACTTGAATATATGATACATAATGAATTATCAAATAATATCAATTAATTGATTATTCACCATGTTTCATTTAATCAAGGAGAGTGATTCATCATGTGAGTCATTAGATCATTAATGAAGCATTAATGATATGATGAATCATATAAATGAGTCACACAAAGCAATCAAGAAAAAGCCACCTCAACCCCTCATGTCACCACTCTTCTAGAACCTTCTCGACAAATTACGAGAACGCCCCTCCAATCCGTGAAAACACGGAAAAACTTTAGACTGTATAAATCCAATAACCTGATACTAGAAACTGGCTTAAACCAAAGCCGGCTAGTATAAACTGTCCGAAAAGTCGTACGTGCGAAAACACACGTACGCATCCGAACCCTTGTCGTAAAACCATACGACCTCTATATCGTTTCGCCTGGAGCAGGGAAACTCTCTGTGTGGGACTCTAAAGACTCGACACTATGCTAGCAGTGGGTTTAACCACAGACCGCAAGCGGCACTAGCTGTACGTAACGGTCCCCAGGTAGATGTCGATAAGAAGGCCGATGAGGTAAATCATCCGAACTCCCACTGAGCCTGATGTGACAATCTCCGTACAGTCCGGTCTGTTCGTCTAAGACTATCGCATATCAAGCCTAGGGGGCGGCAAGCGTCAGTCCCCTAATAGCTGTATAAGTCGTGTCGGAGCGAAGCCCATTACACCCTGAGAAGCTACTGGAACCTACCAGTATATCTCGTTTGCCCTGGCCAGGGACTTTGTGTAATGGCTCTCTGACACAGCGCGATATCATCTCCCAATACCGGGAGAGAAGAATCCTATCTAACCGCCATTGCCTCCAAGTGCTCGGGACTGCTCCCAACTGCTACCTGTTTGCACGACTCCTTTGAGCCGTGGTAGGGTAGCAATCTAAGAACAGTGGGACACACTCGAGGCGAAGCAGCAGTGTCAAGTCTGCGGACTATGCTGTACTCATGTCACCTGGGAACTGACAACTGACGATGGGTATAATACCAACCAATCAGTTCCTCGGCGAGTCCTGTCCGGTGTACCCGTAACCTAACGAGCACCTATATACTATCTCCAGTACGGCGTACTGATGGCTGTGGGACAGACCATTTCCCCAACTGGGATGAGAAGCGTATAAACTTAGTCTACTCCGGAATATCGATGCCCTATCTCGACAATCCAACGACCAGGGACCTGTATAGGATGTTTGCTTATAGACTACCCAGCCCCCACTAGTGTGACTGCCATCACGACGCTGGTAATCAAGCAAAGATCCTATGGGCTCTACTAATATGTATAAGTGATACGTTACAAGAGACATATGCACATATTAAAGTAGACATCAACCAAGTAGCATACTACCATTTTTAGCAAGACTGTATATATAACTATGAATATCCCAAGCTTCCATTAAGTAATATACAATCTAGTATGTTACAATAATGGCCTCTAGGGCATATACACTAACAATCTCCCACTTGCACTAGGGCCATGAGCTGGCATATCGTAGACCTATCATCTCGAATAGCCTCTCGAACTGCGTCTGAGGAATGGCCTTTGTGAATGGATCAGCAATGTTATCCTCCGTCTTTACTCTCTTCACCTCGATCTCCCGGCGATCTATGATCTCCCTGATCAGGTGATACCGCCTTAAGATGTGTCTGGACTTCTGATGGGACCTGGGTTCCTTCGCTAAAGCAATAGCGCCGTTGTTGTCACAATACAGAGGTATTGGATCAACACTGGTAGGAACCACCTGAAGTTCTGTGAGGAACTTTTTCATCCAGACTGCTTCTTTTGCGGCATCGTAAGCAGCTATGTACTCTGCTTCCATCGTTGAGTCGGCAACGGTCTCCTGTTTGGAACTCTTCCAGCAGACCGCCCCTCCATTGAGGGTAAAGACATAACCCGACATGGATTTGGAGTCATCTTTGTCACTCTGGAAGCCGGAGTCGGCAAAGGCCTCCATCTGGAGGTCTTTTCCGCCATATACGAAGAACATTTCCTTAGTCCTTCTCAGGTACTTGAGAATGTTCTTTACTGCTATCCAGTGCTTCTTCCCTGGGTTTGCTTGATACCGGCTTACTATGCTCAATGCGTATGCTACATCGGTCTGGTACATAACATCGCATACATTATAGAGCCTACCGCAGAAGCGTAGGGTATAATTGACATGCGATCCCTTTCCAAATCAGTCTTGGGAGACATCTCTTTGGAGAGGGTGATTCCGTGACAAGCCGGTAGGTTACCGCGCTTAGAATCATCGATACTGAATCTCTTTACTATGGTGTCTATGTACCTGGACTGTGAAAGTCCCAATATCCTCTTTGATCTATCACGATAGATCCGGATCCCCAGAATGTAGGTGGCATCACCCAGGTCTTTCATGGAGAATTTATGTGACAAGAATCTTTTGACTGACTGTAACATAGGAATATCATTTCCTATTAGGAGAATGTCATCCACGTACAAGACGAGGAATACTACAGCTCTCCCTACAATCTTACTGTATATGCAAGGTTCATCTGGATTTTTGATGAAGTCAAATTCTTTGACAGCAACATCAAAACAGATGTTCCAACTCCGCGATGCCTGCTTTAGACCATAAATGGACTTAAGCAGCTTGCATACTTTACCGCTGCTCCCACTCTGAATGAATCCTTCTGGCTGATCCATATAGACCCTCTCTTCCAAATTACCATTTAGAAAGGCCGTCTTTACGTCCATCTGCCAGATTTCATAATCGTGGAAGGCAGCAATAGCAAGAAGGACCCGAATAGATTTAAGCATAGCCACTGGAGAAAAGGTTTCGTCATAGTCCAAACCAGGTCTTTGACGGAAACCCTTTGCAACAAGTCTAGCTTTATAAGTTTCAACCTGTCTATCTACACCAATCTTCTTTTTTAAGATCCATTTGCATCCTACAGGTTTTACCCCATCTGGAGCAATGTCCAAAGTCCATACTTTGTTGGTGTACATGGACTCCATTTCGGTCCGTATTGCATCTAGCCATTTTACCGAGTCACCGCTCTGAATGGCTTGCTGGAAGCTAGTAGGCTCATCATGGTCAATAGTGCAATCCTCTCTATCCCCGTCAATGAGAAAACCGTAGTATCTCTCGGGCGGATGAGATTGCCTACTACTCCTGCGGAGTGGCGTCAGGATGTCCCTTTCTTCTGAAACTTCTGGTTCTACCATACCTTCAGTAGTAGTTTGTGTTTCTGGAATTTCTTCCAGTTCTATTTCGCTCCCACTTGTTTCCTTTTCTAAAAATTGATATTCTAGAAAATGGGCATTACGAGAAACAAAAATCTTTTGTTCCTCTGCGTAATAGAAAAAATACCCCCTGGAGTTCTTTGGGTATCCCACAAACTTACACAGTACTGAGCGTGTCTCGAGCTTGTTCGGATGCTGCTTTTTTATAAAAGCTAGACATCCCCATGTCTTTAGGTACTGAAGACAGGGTTTCTTCCCACTCCATATCTGATATGGTGTGGTAGGCACAGTTTTGGTTGGAACCTTGTTCAAAAGATATGCAGCTGATTCTAGTGCATAACCCCAGAAAAATCGCGGTAACTCAGCTTTACTCATCATGGAACGAACCATATCCAATAGGGTTCGATTCCTCCTTTCTGATACACCATTGTGTTGTGGTGTGTATGGAGGAGTAAGTTGAGAGAGAATTCCATTCTCTTTTAAGTAACCCAGGAACTCGGCGCTTAAGTATTCACCACCTCGATCAGATCTCAGTGTCTTGATACTTTTGCCGGTTTGTTTTTCCACTTCATTCTTGTATTCCTGGAATTTCTCGAAGGTCTTGGATTTATGCTTCATTAAGAAGATATGTCCATACCTAGAGAAATCATCCGTAAAAGTAATGAAGTAGGAATAACCACCTCGCGCATGTGTAGACATTGGACCACACACATCACTGTGTATGAGTCCTAAGAGCTCGCTTGCTCTTTCTCCGTGTCCAGTGAACGGAGTCTTTGTCATCTTTCCCATGAGACAAGATTCACAAGTGGCATAAGACTGATACTCGAACAGATCCAAGTATCCCTCTCTATGCAACTTTTTTAATCTTCTCTCATTGATGTGACCCAGTCTACAATGCCATAAGAAAGCCTGATTTGTTTCCGGAGACTTTCTCTTAAGTGTGTTTTGGACACTGAAAATCTGAGCTTGATTTAATACGTATATTCCGTTTTCTAATGTACCTGACCCAATCAAAACTTGATTTAGGTGGATGTGAACCACATCTCTTGCAAAAGTAAAATCATATCCTTCCTTAGAAAGTAAGGGTACAGATATGATATTACAAGTCGTACCTGGTACACAAAAACAATTACGCAGAATCAATATCTGCCCAGTTGTCAGTCCAAGATGATATTCCCCTACGGATTCAGCGTCCATGCTCATTCCGTTAGCAACTGTGAGGGTCATATCACCTATCCCGATAACCCTACGGTTTCTCAGAGCCTGTAAAGAATTACAGATGTGAGTTCCTGACCCGGTATCCAATACCCAGGAAGTAGGGTTAACTGACATACAGTTTTCTATCATAAACACACCCGAAGATGAAGCCACAACATGCTTCGAATCCTGGCTACTGGCTTCTAAAGCCCTGCAATCTTTCTGCCAATGCCCAATCCCATAGCAATAGGAATGTCCCTCAATAGGTGGTCCAGCTTGTCATAGGCAATGGACATCTGGACAGACTTATGCCAGTCATATAAGTCAGATTCAGTCAAATTATTATCTAGATGTAACCTATGTGTGGTCACAGGGTCGCTGCAATTTTAAGAGAGAGAAGAAGATACTATTAGCATGATGCTCTTGCAAGTTTAGAGTGGTTTAATTTATCTAAACAGGATGGCTCCCACTGTTTCTCGAATCCCTCCTCAAACCATAAAAGAAGAATTAGCCAGGACAATTCTCACCGTACAATACTTGCTTAACCGTTCAGCCAGGCCAGTGTCGATACTTCGAGGGAGGTTTTCCAACGCTTTCGCGAAGTTCCTTAATTAAATAACCTCTTTTCTCTGGGGGCGTAACCCCGCTGACACCTTTCTTGGCACCTACTTGGTTTATAGCATTGATCGTTAAGTGACGAATCCCCTGATAAGTAGCATGTACTCACAGTAGGATCGGGATCCAAAATATCATCGTAAGATAATGTTGAAGGAATCCTACCAACATTCATCAAACTCCAAAATGGTATGCATCTCTCTGCAAATTTCAGTTTCTTTTGAAATTCCCAATGTTGATTTTTTGCCCCATGCTCTTATGACCTTGACGAAGGCCAACATATCATAAGTCACATGTCAAGTTCTACCCGTCATTATCCAGGTTAATTTGAACCCACCCGTACATACCCTTGACGAAGGCCAAAATAGTAGTACGACTGTCCCAAACCAACGCACCTATCTATGCTACAGATAAATATCCAGCAGCTACCAATCACTATGCCTTGGCGAAGGTCAAAATACATAGCTTGAATACTACTGAATATTTAACTGAAATAACGGAGGGCTACGACTGGTTTTGGCAAAACCGTGAACGTAGTGAACTTGATATAATCGAAGGAATCTGATACTTTTTAAAAGGAGTGGTTAAAGCTCCACAATTAAAAATCTGATTATTTTAAAATAACCGAGTGGTTTCTTTTAAATTTGTTCCAACGATTAAACTTTGGTTTATTTTCTTTGCATTATAATAATGCGTCCCATCATTTATCCTATCATTGCAGAAAACAATGAAAATACCACATCCTCTTATGCCATCCGCATTCGCCACGGGGTCCCGTCATCACCCGTTAGGTTACTTAACTAACGACAGAGCGGGGGCTGGGCTAGCGCGGGTGTAAAACATAAGTGACGTCTAATAGCTATCATATATAGATATTGTACATTCGTCAGACGCAATAATAAGCATTCCAGATCACAGATAAACTTTATTGGATATGCAAGTAATCCGCGTTTCTTTTGAGCCTGCAATGAAAGACGGATTACACAGTTGTGATGAATAGCCATTACCCCACCCCAGACCCCTACGGGTACGGCAAACTACCCGCCAAGTACCAGAAGTGAAGCGGTCCGCCTTAACACTTCAAAATACCCGGTAGTTTGTGCACCCCACCTTGGGTCTTTCCTAGGAGCAAAAACAGTAAAAAGAAATAATACAACGGTGGCTACAACCGCAACCTGGATGTGCCCCGCAAAATAATATTACAACTTATTACATATACATCGAATGAATTAATACAATAACCCATCACAAAACCCGGCTATTCACCACAACAGTCCAATACAGTTTATATACACAAACAGATAAAATCCATTACAGAAATGTCCAACCCCCTGCCAACCGACATACTAGCAGTTAGGGGAGGTTTACGAACACATTAAACCTTACAGATAAAAATCCAATTAGCAAATTGATTAGAACATCGATCGATTACTTATATCCGTGTCTACCCCCAAAAGAAAATCATCACAGAGGCAACCTGGGCAGAAACAGTATATACAGGAAAACAAAAAACCCAAAATTATGAATTACTGTGAAACTCCGAGTCAACTCGGCGTTGACTCGGCAGCGGTTCCGCGGCAATAGCTCTCTATTGCCGCGGAACCGCGGTCGTTTAGTCGAGTTGCCTCCTCGAATTTTCCCAGATTTCTTACAATTCCCTGCTGTGAATTTTAAGGTATGTCAAAAAAATTTTGCGACACTTTTAAAATTTACAGAAACTGTCAAGGCTTAGGGTTTTGTTTTCCGTGTTTTCCGTCGATCGAACTTCTAATCAGTTGCTAACAAGCTAGTAATGGTTTAGTTGGCTCTGATACCACTGTAAGTCCATGTCACGCACCCCACTAACTCGCGGGGAGGCGGAATATATGAAAAACGATTATCAAAGCTTCGTAACACGGACTTGAGCGCATGAATCGTAATCTAAACCATTGCTAACGTTATACTAGAGGTTTAACTACTCGGTACCGGAGTTATACCTCACGTTACATGTCCTTCGGGTCTTCATCGCTGTCCTCCACTCCTCGTAGGCTCCTTGGAACATCGGCAACTTCACGGCCTCCTCGAATCAAAGACGATCCACCCGAAAGCTTCTACGCCAAGCTTAATCTCAAACTTGAGATAACTAGGTTGCTTAAAGTGGTAATCTAAGCTACCTAGAGGATATAGAGTGAGGTTATGGATGTTTTAGTCTAACTAACCCTTGATCTCAACACATGAGAGGTTAGGGTTAGGGTTTCAAGAGAGAGTGAGCTTGAGGAGAGAGAAGGTGAGAACGACAATCAAAAATAAAAATCCTTCTCACTTGAATATATGATACATAATGAATTATCAAATAATATCAATTAATTGATTATTCACCATGTTTCATTTAATCAAGGAGAGTGATTCATCATGTGAGTCATTAGATCATTAATGAAGCATTAATGATATGATGAATCATATAAATGAGTCACACAAAGCAATCATGAAAAAGCCACCTCAACCCCTCATGTCACCACTCTTCTAGAACCTTCTCGACAAATTACGAGAACGCCCCTCCAATCCGTGAAAACACGGAAAAACTTTAGACTGTATAAATCTAATAACCTGATACTAGAAACTGGCTTAAATCAAAGCCGGCTAGTATAAACTGTCCGAAAAGTCGTACGTGCGAAAACACACGTACGCATCCGAACCCTTGTCGTAAAACCATACGACCTCTATATCGTTTCGCCTGGAGCAGGGAAACTCTCTGTGTGGGACTATAAAGACTCGACACTACGCTGGCAGTGGGTTTAACCACAGACCGCAAGCGGCACTAGCTGTACGTAACGGTCCCCAGGTAGATGTCAATAAGAAGGGCGATGAGGTAAATCATCCGAACTCCCACTGAGCCTGATGTGACAATCTCCGTACAGTCCAGTCTGTTCGTCTAAGACTATCGCATATCAAGCCTAGGGGGCGGCAAGCGTCAGTCCCCTAATAGCTGTATAAGTCGTGTCGGAGCGAAGCCCATTACACCCTGAGAAGCTACTGGAACCTACCAGTATATCTCGTTTGCCCTGGCCAGGGACTTTGTGTAATGGCTCTCTGACACAGCGTGATATCATCTCCCAATACCGGGAGAGACGAATCCTATCTAACCGCCACTGCCTCCAAGTGCTCGGGACTGCTCCCAACTGCTACCTGTTTGCACGACTCCTTTGAGCCGTGGTAGGGTAGCAATCTAAGAACAGTGGGACACACTCGAGGCGAAGCAGCAGTGTCAAGTCTGCGGACTATGCTGTACTCATGTCACCTGGGAACGGACAACTAACGATGGGTATAATACCAACCAATCAGTTCCTCGACGAGTCCTGTCCGGTGTACCCGTAACCTAACGAGCACCTGTATACTATCTCCAGTACGGCGTACTGATGGCTGTGGGACAGACCATTTCCCCAACTGGGATGAGAAGCGTATACACTTAGTCTACTCCGGAATATCGATGCCCTATCTCGACAATCCAACGACCAGGGACCTGTATAAGATGTTTGCTTATAGACTACCCAGCCCCCACTAGTGTGACTGCCATCACGACGCTGGTAATCAAGCAAAGATCCTATGGGTTCTACTAATATGTATAAGTGATACGTTACAAGAGACATATGCACATATTAAAGTAGACATCAACCAAGTAGCATACTACCATTTTTAGCAAGACTGTATATATAACTGTGAATATCCCAAGCTTCCATTAAGTAATATACAATCTAGTATGATACAATAATGGCCTCTAGGGCATATACACTAACATTGGATACCTGATCAGGATCTCATATCTGTAATTCTTTGCAGGCGTTGAGAAACCGTAGGGTTTTGAAGGCAGGTGACATGACCCTTAAAGTTGCGAACGGAGCTAGCATGGATGCTAAAGCCGTGGGGGACTATCACCTGGGAATGTCAGATGGACATGTTTTGGTTTTACGTAATTGCTTTTTTGTACCCAACGCAACTTGTAATATCATTTCTGTATCTCTGGTTTCAAAAGAAGGTTATGAATTTGCGTTTGTAAGTAATGTTGTAAACATTCACCTTAATCAAGTTCTGATTGGGTCAGGTACACTGAGCAATGGTATATACGTATTAAACCAACCACAGATTTTCAATGTCCAGAATGCACACAAAAGAAAGTCTCCAGATATAAATCAGGCTTTCTTATGGCAATGTAGACTAGGTCACATCAATGAGAGAAAGTTGACTAAGTTACATACAGAAGGATATTTGGATCCGTTCGAATATCAATCGTATGCCACTTGTCAATCCTGTCTCAAAGGAAAGATGACAAAGACTCCGTTCACTGGACACGGAGTAAGAGCGAGCGAGCTCTTGGGACTCGTACACAGCGACGTGTGCGGTCCAATGTCTACACATGCGCGAAGCGGTTATTCTTACTTCATTACTTTTACGGATGACTTCTCAAGGTACGGTTATGTCTTCTTGATGAAACATAAGTCCGAAGCCTTTGAAAAGTTCCAGGAATATAAGAATGAAGTAGAAAAACAAACCGACAAAAGTATCAAGATTCTAAGATCGGATCGAGTTGGAGAATACTTAAGTGCCGAGTTCCTGAATTACTTAAAAGAGAATGGAATTCTCTCTCAGCTTACTCCTCCATACACTCCGCAACATAACGGTGTATCGGAGAGACGGAACCGGACCCTATTGGATATGGTACGGTCCATGATGAGTAACGCTGAGTTACCGCGGTCATTCTGGGGGTATGCACTAAAATCAGCTGCATACCTTTTGAACCGAGCTCCCACTAAGACTGTGTCTACCACACCATATGAGATGTGGTGTGGGAAGAGGCCCCATCTCAGTCACATTAAGACATGGGGAAGTCCGGCTTTTGTCAAAAAGCAGCATGTGGACAAGCTCGAGGCACGCTCAGTACAGTGTAAGTGTTGGAGATAGTGCCCTCAGAGTCAATTATTGGATCACAGGCACGTGATTGCAATGATTGAGGGGAGGACCTGTCCCAGTAGGACAGTCTTACTCGAGATGATAGTATGCTATCTGGTTTACCTTTATCATCGTGTACTGCTTTAGGTGACCTTTCGAGTCGCTATTACACGTTGATAAAGCCCCTTGGATTCTTGCTTGACCACCAGCAGTATGAGGGCGATCATATAAGTGGGAGCTGGGGGTCTACAAGCACATCCTTAAAAGGTCCCTAGTCGTGGGAGATTCGAGACAGGGCATCGTTTCTCCAAAGTAGACTAGTGTATACAGTCGAGACCCCGACGAGGGGCGGTGGCCGGTCTCACAAGCCACTGGTGTCAGTTGGTTCACCTAAGATGTATACAGGTGCTCATTGGGTTATGAGTACACCGGACAGGACTCGCCGGGAACCTGCTAGTTGGGATATACCAGACGTCAGATAGCAGTTCCCAGGTGACATGTGTACAGGTTAGTTCATCGACCTGGGATCGTCATTTGTCTCGTGTGAGTTCCCACTGTACTTTGATTACTACCCTACCACGGCTCAAAGGAGTCGTGCAAACAGGTTTTAGTTGGGTACAGTCCCGAGCCACATGGAGGCAGTGAGCGGATCTGCAGGGGTTCGTCTCTCCCGGTATTGGGGGTGAGGTCGTGCTGTGTCAAGGAGAGCCAGAACATGAAAAGTCCTTGGCCAAGGCAGGAGATTTGCTGGTAGGTATTCCAGTAGTATCTCAGGGTGTTCTGGGCTACACTCCGACACGACTTGTACCGCTTTTGGAGGTCTGACTTATACCAACCCCCTAGGCCCGCCATGCGATGCTCATAGACGAACGGACCGGACTGTACGGATATTGTCACTGACAGGCTCAGTAGGGTGTCAGGATGAGTTCGCTCATCGACGTCCCTTTTGGTCAATACCTGGTGGCCCGTCATGTATGGCTAATACCTCTGACGTGCTAGTGGTTAAATCCACAGCCATAGTATTGACGAGTCTTTAGAGTCCACCACACAGACAGTTACTCAAGTTTCGGGCGAAACGCTGTAGAGGCCGTATGGAGATATGGCAGGGTTCGATCGGATACGTGCGGTATTGCACGGATCGCGATCGGACAGTTTTTACTAGCCGGCTTTGGCTTAAGCCGGATCCTAGTATAAGATAGTGTAGTTTTGTCTCTTTGCATTTGTGTTCAGCGGGAATACAAATGCGGGCATGTATTTGCAGTAGTGGGGTTTTCCTGTAATTTATTACGGGATCGGTTTTCTGAAGTTGCCAGTTTGCATTCCGTTCCGACCGGTTTTCCTTCATTCCTTCTCGGTCGGACTTTCTTGATGGAAGGTGTTAATTGCAAGTTTGCAATTAACACTTAGTGGAGGGGCTTTCTTGCTTATTTGTGGCATGATGAGACTTGCTTCATGATGAGATTCTTTTTTAATCTCATCACTTGCTTTTCTTGTGATAGGTTGTGAAGGGATTGAAATGAGAAATGAGTTTGACCATTTTCCATATTGTTGATATATTCTTTCTTTCTTGCATTTTTTCTCTCTCCAATCTCATTCTTGAGATGGGGGCCGGCCACTTCATGAGAGGGAGAGAGGAGGGGATTTCATTTGGGGTGAGGAAAAAGTTTCATATCATTTTATGCTACCAAAATTCCAAAGCACCATTTTCTTTAGTTGCTTTCTTCTCCTCCTCACACCCTTCCATCAAGGCAACTTCCATAAACCCTAAAGAGACAACTCACTACACTATTCTATAGCAAGCCTTGGACGCGTCGGCTAGCCAACTTCGCGCCCGAGTTGCCTCGGACAAGAGGCGGGAGCCCGTAAAAGATTCCGGCTACGTGGTGCCCTTTCCGACGAGCGAGGAGGTGACGGAGATTCCGCGGGAGATCGGAGTGGAGACGAAGACCGAAGGATACGGATCGCTTGGTATAGCATCTCTACTCTTTTCTATTTTTGCTAGCTAGCTAGGTTAATGGCCCGATCCGGGTGAAAAGTCCGCGGCGGTGCCGTTTTGCAAAGTTCGCAAAGTTTTTGTTTTCCGCGTTTCCGGCGTCGGGTCGACGGCCGGGGCGCCCCCGCGGGCTTACAATGGTATCAGAGCCACGCCGTTAACCTACCTAGCTTGCTCTAGTATGTTTAGTGCTCGATCGAACGAAAATCCCCAAAAACCGTATTTTGTGCACATGTGTTCTCTGTTAAAATATTTTGAGCTCCTAAAATTTTTCTGGTTGTTTCAGAGGCATGTACAAGCAATTATAAGAATTATGGGAAAATACGATCCAATGATTCTTCACTTCGACCGCGGAAGGGCGGCCAAACCCTCGGTTTGGCCGCGCTTCCGCGGCGGATAGGAGGAATCTTGGCATCATATTTTCCCAGTAAGCTTATGAGTAGGAAATAGGGCTTTTGGGATATTTTCTTTGGGCCCAGATTTTCTGTAAGTGCTACAGTAGTGTGTGGGGCCCACTTTGATAAATTTGTTCGATTAGATATTTTAAACATGCTAGTTCACAGTTTTTACTTTATATCTGCGACCGTGAATGTCACTCGATCGGTAAATCCGGTCTAACTGCTATAGCCCGGTTAGACGGATTTGCGAACGTGATTTTCACGTTGATGTTCTGTGATTGTACTGTGTTGTTGCGGATCGGTCGTGGGGGATAGCCTGGTTGCAGTGGTAGTACAGTTTTGTTTTATATGTACATTTGATATTGCGGGGCGAGCGTCCGACATGTGGACTGCCGTCACTGCCTGTTTGTATTATTATTTTGGGGCACGACCTGGTTGCGGTCGATGTACCCGTTGTATGTATATTTTACTTTCTGTACTAGGATTACCCCACGGAGGGGTGCACGGATAGCCGGGTTCTAGAGGGCAACAAGCCCGCATCTCATGGTGTTGAGACGGAGGGGGCTTTACTCTAGAATTGGCGGGCTATTCGCCGCACTCGTAGGGGGTATAGGGTTGACCCAGGAGGGGTGCCCAAGTTACCGGATTCCGTGAAGTGCTGGGTGGTCCATTCACGTTGCTGAAGGGGGCTGCCTCGCTTCAGGTTTTGGCGGGTAACTTGCCGCGCCCGTAGGGGTCTAGGATTTCATTGCACAGGCTATCCACACGACCAGGGGAACGTCGGGTTTCAGCGGCTCTGTGAAACCTGGGGATCCCAGATATCTGTATTGATCTGTGTTGCTATACATTTCTGTGTTGCTTTTATCACGCCTTGAGCGAATACTATATATTGGTATATATATTAGTAGATGTTGTATATGTTTTTCATCCGCGCTTGTCCAGTCCCCGCTCTGTCGTTAGTTAGCTAACCTAACGAGTGATGACGGGACCCAGTGGCGAATGCGGATGGCATATACGTACGTCAGTATATTTTCGTTCTTTGTGGTGTGATCAATTGATGGGACTGCATTGATTCGGATCAATGCAAGTTAAACAAACCTAATCTTCTGTTGTTGGAACACTTTTTCAAAAAGCTGTTATTGCAAGGGCGTTCTCTTTTGTTTTGCACAGTGGTATTCAGTTGGAATATCCTGCTCCTCAGTCGACGAGGCAAGGGCCGAGATCCCTTCACCGGGAGTGACCCCTTGGACAAAAGTTTGCGTCAGGGCAGTAACTTCACTATAGCCGATTACTTTTGCTTTGCATCGTGGTATTCATTTGGAATATCCTGCACCTCATTCTACGGGGAAAGACCCGAGATCCCTTCACCGGGAGTGACCTCTTTAGCAAAGGTTGTCGTCACTATAATTTTCAAAGCTATCAGTTCCTTCGACGATATCGAGTTCATTACGTTAAAGGTTTTCGCCAGAAACCATTCGTAGCCCTCCGTCATTTCAGTTAAATATTCGGTAGTATTCAAGCTATGTATTTTGACCTCACGCCAAGGCATAGTGTTTGGTAGCTGCTGGGTATTTATCTGTTGCATAGATAGATGCATTGGTTTGGGACAGTCGTACTACTATTTTGGCCTACGTCAAGGGTATGTACGGGTGGGTTCAAATTAACCAGGATAATGACGGGTAGAACTTGACATGTGACTTATGATATTTTGACCTCACGCCAAGGTCATAAGAGCATGGGGCAAAAATCCACATCGGGGGTTTCAAAAGTACTGAAACTTGCCAGATATGCGCATACCTTCTGGAGTGTGATAACGTGAGCGGATTCCGTCACGTTATCATGCGATGAGAGTTGGATCCCGATTCCCACTGATGAGTTGGTTTACTCCTCGGGTTATCCCGGCTAATTCTTCTTTCAGGTTTGGGGAAGAATTTGACGTTACAGTGGGAGGTTTCCAGATTAGATAAATTGGTAACCATTCTGATCTAGGTTAGAGTGCACGCTGAGTGTTTCTTTTCTCTCTCTCTGGCAGCGACCATTGACCCGACCCTAGACTATGACTCAGTGACCAAGTTGACCGAACCTACTTAACACTGGTTTTTGGATTGTCAGAGTTGCAGACCTCTTTGCCACTCCTACTTTTACCCTTTTCTCCGGGACACCCCGTATTACTACGAACGTCCACTTCCATTGGACAAAACCATCGTATGGTTATATACGAACTCGAAGGACTTCGAGGATGGTTTCCGGTTCTGGAGAAAACGAATAGGACTATTCAGTTGTCTTTACCTTTTACCTTCTCTCAGGTTGCGAGTACTCCTTGGTTTAGGAGATAGTACACCTATTACGCAAATTGGATAGTCTTCTTTCAAACCTTAGGCTGGTGCCGAACGGTGGGGAATGAAGAAAGCCAATTAGCCTAAACGGTGTACAGAAGGTATTAAGTTCAGACAAAGCAAAGGATTAGTAAGAGGGCAAAGTAAATTGCGACTGCTATTCACGACCAAACCATGTACTTCTTTGTCAATCCTAAATCACCTAAGAATTAAGTTCATTCGGTTGTCTTTTATCCTCACCTTCTCTCGCATTGCGAGTACTCCTCGGATTAGGACAGTACACCCATTATGCTTTTTGGATAGTCTTCTTCCAAACCATAGGCTGGTGCCGAACGTTAGGGAAGGAAGAAAACCATTTGGCCTAAAGGGGTGTACAGAAGGTAATGACTAAAGACATGTAAAGGGATTTGGAGAGGTGGCAAAGAATTATACAGTTATAGTTGTGAATCTGGATAATGGAAGAGGCATTACTAGGAATACCAGCATACCCCATCGAAACATTTCAATGTTTCAGTTTCACTGTGTACTGTTAAAAGAAAACTGATTTCCCGATTAGACACTTACTCCAGGGTATGTATTTACCAGGTTGGATTCTCACATCTGTATGGTTTTACAGACGATGAGTGGGAGTAAGTTATTGGGAATTAGGTGACCATCCTCATTATATCGGGATTCGTTGTAATCGGTGATATTTGAGGAAGTCACCTGGGTTGTTTGCCGGTTGGCAAATATTTGGTTTTGAATATCCGTTGTTGTGCACCAATTTCAAATTGATATATCTGTACGTCTATTTTTATAGAGTGAGATATACTTTTTGAAATTATGTCTATGACATTTACCTATACCAGTGGATGGTTAGGTAAGGAGCATTGAACAGCGGTGTAATTCTTCTTAACCAAAAGTACAGTTTTCAACCTACGACACACAGTGAATAAGTCACTAGACTCAAGGGACTTATACAGAGTATTGTATATTGTCCAGTGTCCATTAGGACAGAGGGGTTGGTCCTCGTACTATATTCTGTTTACTTTTAACTTCTCTAGTTCTTAAACATGTGTTTCGTAGAAACATAGGGTCTAAGTTTTGAGAAGTTATAGGTATAAGAATAGAGTAGAGAACCAGGTATTTCAAGCATCGGGATTCTTTGAGATTATCGAAGATGTAGATACTTGAGTATGGTATTCAGATGATAGTAATGAAGACTTGCTTCTCTTTCAGGTTACTCATAATTGGAAGTACTCCTAAGTTGAGTAACGAAGATCGGCCTCTTTCCATTTAGTTGACATGCACTAGAGACAGCTGCATGATTTGAATCTGGTTCAATTAAATCAGTGCCTCTGTTTCTTGGATATAGAACAGTTCATATCTTGACATTGTTAAGATACGGGGAGTTGTCCGGCTTATGCTTAAAACCAGACTCTGGACAACTCAAGGCACGTTTCAGTAGTGGCTGTTTGTGGGTTGACCCGGGCTATGACGAGGGTTGATTTTCTACCATCTGGAAGATCAATAGTGATATTGTTCTTGACTCGCCACAGTTTTATCAAAAATGGATTTTTTTTTCAGAAAACAGTAGTGGGAGTATGGTAGAACTGGAAGTGATTCCAGAACCACAAACGATTACTGAATATTTCATAAGAACCTAAAGATTCAATCTGGTTTGACATTCCAATGGCCACTCCGCAGATAAGGTGGGTAACCTCAGGCACCCGAGAGGTACTTCGGTATACTCAAGGACAGTGGCAGAGAGGTTCTTGTTTACCCAGACTTGCCATTGCTGTTGTTCCAGGCTGCGAGACCCGGCAGGAGGATGAGTATAGCGTCGTTCTAAACTTACTTTAGAAGTGTACGTGTATATGACTCTGCCAGAGGGTTGTCGTAGTCAGTGGGAGCAGCGGAAGCATTGGTGGATATCAGGCTTATGTCTATTTATAGACTTAAGCAGATATAGCGGAGATAGATCATCTATTTCTGATGTGACAGTCAGAGGTTTGACTTCATCAGAATAAGGGATGGATCTGTTAAGAAGGTAGTAGGGTGTGATGTCCTGGTGTTTGATGACATACACAGAGTAGGAAGTGATATTCCTATACTACGATCGGTTATACTTTGGTCGTCACACAGTAGTTTCTCCACATAGAATTTGGATATTAAATCAGACAGTCTGGTTACTAGATCTATGGTTTTAGATCTAGATTTGGGTGGTTTCCCAATCAGGGTACTTTGACAGCATTCTATAAGTATTTAGAATGGACGACTCCTGGCACGGTAGTGTACCTGCAGGTAATGGAGTCACCCTCTCTAAAGGTGTCTTACAGACTAAAGGGGAGAGGGATACGCATGATTGACAGATCACTTGCTTAGGCAATTGAGTCAATCATGAAATGTCAAGTACCACACCAGATGTTGTTCTTGCAGTAGGTGCAATAAGTTGATATTGATCCAATCCTGGAGAAACAGTCGGAAGCAGTTTTAGAACATAAGTTGATGTTCTAAGGAATTGATAACGGCAGCCTCCTTTAGGAGACGGTTATCATTCCAGGCTTCCAAGGTGACCTGGATGGCAGAGTGGCTGTCAGAGTTATAGTTTTCCCTCTAACGAGGGGCAGTATTTTGGACAGGTGGTCCAGTTGGATGCTGAGGGAAGGCATGACGCAGGATACTGATTAAGTTCAGTTGACGATACAGTCTAAGAAGTTTGGATTTGGAGTTCATTTATGAGCTAAGTCCCATCAGACATCCAGACATTCTAGGACAGGTATTGCTCGTTTTCGGGAGATAGTTTTCTCTGCGAACATGAGATAAAGAGAGACATAGAAAGAAACATCAAAGCGGATCCACTGACTGAGGCTATTCCTCAAACGCAATAGTTTTGCAAACGAGCTTTGTGAGACTGACTAGTAGAGGAGTTGGGTGTTCGGTATCACACGGGCTGTGAGTATGCGACATCGCAATAATTAGCCTCGAGTGCAAGTGGGAGATTGTTGGAGATAGTGCCCTCAGAGTCAATTATTGGATCACAGGCACGTGATTGCAATGATTGAGGGGAGGACCTGTCCCAGTAGGACAGTCTTACTCGAGATGATAGTATGCTATCTGGTTTACCTTTATCATCGTGTACTGCTTTAGGTGACCTTTCGAGTCGCTATTACACGTTGATAAAGCCCCTTGGATTCTTGCTTGACCACCAGCAGTATGAGGGCGATCATATAAGTGGGAGCTGGGGGTCTACAAGCACATCCTTAAAAGGTCCCTAGTCGTGGGAGATTCGAGACAGGGCATCGTTTCTCCAGAGTAGACTAGTGTATACAGTCGAGACCCCGACGAGGGGCGGTGGCCGGTCTTACAAGCCACTGGTGTCAGTTGGTTCACCTAAGATGTATACAGGTGCTCATTGGGTTATGAGTACACCGGACAGGACTCGCCGGGAACCTGCTAGTTGGGATATACCAGACGTCAGATAGCAGTTCCCAGGTGACATGTGTACAGGTTAGTTCATCGACCTGGGATCGTCATTTGTCTCGTGTGAGTTCCCACTGTACTTTGATTACTATCCTACCACGGCTCAAAGGAGTCGTGCAAACAGGTTTTAGTTGGGTACAGTCCCGAGCCACATGGAGGCAGTGAGCGGATCTGCAGGGGTTCGTCTCTCCCGGTATTGGGGGTGAGGTCGTGCTGTGTCAAGGAGAGCCAGAACATGAAAAGTCCTTGGCCAAGGCAGGAGATTTGCTGGTAGGTATTCCAGTAGTATCTCAGGGTGTTCTGGGCTACACTCCGACACGACTTGTACCGCTTTTGGGGGTCTGACTTATACCAACCCCCTAGGCCCGCCATGCGATGCTCATAGACGAACGGACCGGACTGTACGGATATTGTCACTGACAGGCTCAGTAGGGTGTCAGGATGAGTTCGCTCATCGACGTCCCTTTTGGTCAATACCTGGTGGCCCGTCATGTATGGCTAATACCTCTGACGTGCTAGTGGTTAAATCCACAGCCATAGTATTGACGAGTCTTTAGAGTCCACCACACAGACAGTTACTCAAGTTTCGGGCGAAACGCTGTAGAGGCCGTATGGAGATATGGCAGGGTTCGATCGGATACGTGCGGTATTGCACGGATCGCGATCGGACAGTTTTTACTAGCCGGCTTTGGCTTAAGCCGGATCCTAGTATAAGATAGTGTAGTTTTGTCTCTTTGCATTTGTGTTCAGCGGGAATACAAATGCGGGCATGTATTTGCAGTAGTGGGGTTTTCCTGTAATTTATTACGGGATCGGTTTTCTGAAGTTGCCAGTTTGCATTCCGTTCCGACCGGTTTTCCTTCATTCCTTCTCGGTCGGACTTTCTTGATGGAAGGTGTTAATTGCAAGTTTGCAATTAACACTTAGTGGAGGGGCTTTCTTGCTTATTTGTGGCATGATGAGACTTGCTTCATGATGAGATTCTTTTTTAATCTCATCACTTGCTTTTCTTGTGATAGGTTGTGAAGGGATTGAAATGAGAAATGAGTTTGACCATTTTCCATATTGTTGATATATTCTTTCTTTCTTGCATTTTTTCTCTCTCCAATCTCATTCTTGAGATGGGGGCCGGCCACTTCATGAGAGGGAGAGAGGAGGGGATTTCATTTGGGGTGAGGAAAAAGTTTCATATCATTTTATGCTACCAAAATTCCAAAGCACCATTTTCTTTAGTTGCTTTCTTCTCCTCCTCACACCCTTCCATCAAGGCAACTTCCATAAACCCTAAAGAGACAACTCACTACACTATTCTATAGCAAGCCTTGGACGCGTCGGCTAGCCAACTTCGCGCCCGAGTTGCCTCGGACAAGAGGCGGGAGCCCGTAAAAGATTCCGGCTACGTGGTGCCCTTTCCGACGAGCGAGGAGGTGACGGAGATTCCGTGGGAGATCGGAGTGGAGACGAAGACCGAAGGATACGGATCGCTTGGTATAGCATCTCTACTCTTTTCTATTTTTGCTAGCTAGCTAGGTTAATGGCCCGATCCGGGTGAAAAGTCCGCGGCGGTGCCGTTTTGCAAAGTTCGCAAAGTTTTTGTTTTCCGCGTTTCCGGCGTCGGGTCGACGGCCGGGGCGCCCCCGCGGGCTTACAGTAAGTTCGTGGGATATCCAAAGAACTCCAAGGGATATTTCTTCTACTGCGAAGAGGAACAAAAGGTTTTTGTTTCTCGTCATGCCTACTTCTTGGAAACTGAGTTTTTGGAAAACCAGATAAGTGGGAGCACAGTAGAACTGGAAGAAATTCCAGAACCACAAGCTATTACTGAAAGCTTAGAGGAACCAGAGGGTTCAAAAGAACAGGACATTCCTACGCCGCTCCGCAAGAGTAGTAGGCAGTCTCATCCACCCGAGAGATACTACGGTTTTCTCATAGACGGGGATAGAGAGGATTGCATCATAGATTATGATGAGCCTACTAGCTTCCAGCAGGCCGTTCAGAGCGTTGACTCGGTAAAATGGCGGGATGCAATGCGGACCGAAATGGAGTCCATGTACACCAACAAAGTATGGACGTTGGACATTGCTCCAGACGGGGTAAAACCCGTAGGATGCAAGTAGATCTTCAAAAGGAAGATTGGTGTAGATGGACAGGTTGAGACCTATAAAGTTAGACTTGTTGCAAAGGGTTTTCGTCAAAGACCTGGTTTGGACTATGACGAAACCTTTTCTCTAGTGGCTATGCTGAAATCCATTCGGATCCTTCTTACCATTGCTGCCTTCCACGATTATGAGATTTGGCAGATGGACGTAAAAACCGCTTTTCTAAATGGAAATTTAGAGGAGTGTGTCTATATGGACCAGCCAGAGGGTTTCATTCAGAGTGGGAGCAGCGGAAAGGTGTGCAAGTTGCTTAAGTCTATCTATGGACTAAAGCAGGCATCGCGTAGTTGGAACATCTGTTTTGATGAGACGGTCAAGGAATTTGACTTTATCAAAAATCCAGATGAACCATCCATCTATAGTAGATTTGTAGCGAGAACTGTAGTATTCCTCGTTTTATACGTTGATGACATTCTCTTAATAGGAAATGACATTCCTATGCTACAATCTGTCAAGGGGTTCTTGTCGCACAGGTTCTCCATGAAAGACCTGGGTGATGCCTCATACATCCTGGGGATCCGGATCCATCGTGATAGATCCAAGAGGATATTAGGACTTTCACAGTCCAGGTACATCGACACCATACCGAAAAGATTCAGTATGGAAGATTCCAAGCGCGGTAACCTACCGGCTTGTCACGGGATCACCCTCTCTAAAGAGATGTCTCCCAAGACTGATTTGGAGAAGGATCGCATGTCTATTATACCCTACGCTTCTGCGGTAGGCTCTATAATGTATGCGATGTTGTGTACCAGACCGGATGTAGCTTATGCACTGAGTGTGGTAAGCCGGTATCAGTCAAACCCTGGGGAGAAACACTGGATAGCGGTAAAGAACATTCTCAAGTACCTGAGAAGGACTAAGGAGATGTTCTTGGTGTATGGCGGAAAGGACCTCCAGATTGAGGCCTTTGCTGACTCCAGTTTCCAGAGTGACAAGGATGATTCCAAGTCCATGTCGGGTTTTGTCTTTACCCTCAATGGAGGGGCGGTGTGTTGGAAGAGTTCCAAACATGAAACCGTTGCAGACTCGACGATGGAAGCGGAATACATCGCTGCATCTGATGCCGCAAAAGAAGCTGTCTGGATAAGGAAGTTCTTGAAAGAACTTGAGGTGGTTCCGTCCATTATTGATCCAATACCTCTGTATTGCGACAACAACGGTCTTTAGTGAAGGAACCCAGGTCCCATCAGAGATCCAGACACATCTTGAGGCGGTATCACCTGATCAGAGAAATCGTGGATCGCGAGGAGATCGAGGTTCGGAGGGTTGCTTCAGAAGAAAACACTGTAGATCCATTCACCAAGGCCCTGCCCCAGACTCAGTTCGAGCGGCTGATCGAGATGATAGGTCTTCGATACGCCAGTTCATGGCCATAGTGCAAGTGGTAGATTGTTAGTGTATATGCCCTAAAGGCCATTACTGTATCATACTGGTTTGTATATTACTTAATGGAAGCTTGGGATATTCACCTTGTATATACAATCTTGCTAAAAATAGTAGTATGCTACTTGGTTTGTTTCTACTTCAATGTGTACATGTGTTTATTTTATCATATCACCTATACGCATTAGTGGAGCCCTTAGGATCTTTGCTTGATTACCAGCGTTGTGATGGCAGTCACACTAGTGGGGGCTCGGTAATCTATAAGCACATCCTTATACAGGTCCCTAGTCGCAGGACTATCGAGACAGGGCATCGATACTCCGGAGTAGACCGGCGCATGCGCTTCTCATCCCAGTATGGGAGACGGTCTGTCCTACAGCCGTCAGTACGTCGTACTTGAGATAGTATGCGGGTGCTCGTTAGGTTACGAGTACACTGGACAGGACCCGTCGGGAACTGACAAGTTGGTATTATACCTATCGTCGGTTATCAGTTCCCAGGTGACATAAGTACAGCTTAGTCCGCTGACTTGACACTGGCACTTCGCCTCGAGTGTGTTCCCACTGTATTTTGATTACTACCCTACCACGGCTCAAAGGAGTCGTGCAAACAGGTGGTAGTTGGGTGCAGTCCCGAAGCACTTGGAGGCAGTGACGGTTAGACAGGATTCGTCTCTCCCGGTATTGGGGGTTGACATCGCGCTGTGTCTAGGAGAGCCATTACACAAGTAGTCCCTGGCCAGGGAAAGCGAGATATTCTGGTAGGTTTCCAGTGTTATCTCAGGGTGTTTTGGGCTTCACTCCGACACGACTTGTACCGCTATTAGGGGACTGACGTTTACCGCCCCCTAGGCCCGACATGCGATGTATCAGACGAACAGACCGGACTGTACGGAGACTGTCACATTCAGACACAGTGGGAGTTTTGATGGGGTTCACCTCGTCAGTCTTCTTTTCGGCATCTACCTGGGGACCGTTACGCACAGCTAGTGCCGCTTGCGGTCTGTGGTTAAACCCACTGCCAGCGTAGTGTCGAGTCTTTAGAGTCCCACACAGAGGGCTATTCGCCTCTGGGCAAAACAGAGTAGAGGTCGCATGGTTTTGCGACAGGGTTCGTTCTCATCCGCGCACTTGTGCACGTTTGGAGTCCGGACAGATATTACTAGCAGGCTCTGGTTTGAGCCAGATACTGGTATATGTTTTGGGGTTGATTTTATCTCATTGTATTCATGTTCCTCGGAACAAGAATGCGGGTGTGTATGCACAGTTGATTGAGGCGGAGGAAGAGGATTTTCATTAGGGTTTCGGAACGGGTGCGTATGCACAGTTGACAGTCGTCTTTTTCCAAACCCTAATGAATTTATGAAATATCAATTAATAATATTAATTAAATGAAATTGTGTCATGGTTGGGTTTGTTGACTTGTGGACCAAGGTTGACTAGTTGACCATGGTTGAAAGTTTGACCATCATCATTACATATCAAAGATGCTCTTTGATTCTAGCAAAACCATTTAATGAATGTAATGATAATGGTCATTCCAAACCATCCATCAACTATTTCATTTTTATTATTCTTATTAATTTGATAATTCTTTTCATTTTAGTTCTGGTTGTAAAATGAAAAGAATGGCTCATTCTATCATAACTCTTCTCTCTCCTCTCTTCTTCTTCCTCCTCCTCTAGTTCAAGGAGCTCCCTTCTCATGTGTTGAGAATCCATCTCCTTGAGATAAAAACACCCCAAAGCCACTCTCTACTCACTCTAGGATCAAAGGTTTAGCAAGCCAAAGATCCTAGTTCACTCAAAGTTCGAGAAAGAGCCCGAAGGTTGAACCCTCAGGTGGATCCATCTTTGACAGAAGAAGGCGACGAGGAAAGCACCATCAACCCCTACAAAGGTTTCAAGAAGAAGGAGTTCAAGTTAGGTATAACCTCTTTTCCGAGTAGCTAACTCTCTTTAGCTTTCTTGCTAGTTTAGTTTAGAAAAGTGTCACGACCCGAAAGTACGGAACGTTACCGGCACTTAGATTACGAAGCGTCTAGAGGCACCGCGTAACCTAAGTAAGCCGAAGCCCAGAAATCTAAACCATGAAAAAGAAGAAGAAGCGGTAAAAGAAAACATGAAGGAATAAGTTTAAAACATCAGCAAATTTTCCCAAAAATTTCGGCAGAGTCTCCTCTATAAAAACTGGCCCCCAAACGGGTACAACAAATATAATATACATAAACAACAATAAAAAGAATCCCCAAACAGGAGCTAACTCAACGCCAACAGGCGGAAACAACCACAACAAGCACAATAATATACAACGCCAAAGGGCGAGGCTCAAAACTCAAAAGAAAACAAAACCACCAGAGCAGAATAATACACGCGCGACTCTAAGGTCGAAATAAAAGACTGGTCCAATTAACTTATCAAGTAATACAAATATGGTTGATGGAGATTACTAGATACAACGAATGAATAAAATACAATGGTGGTTCAGATACAAGTGAACCAACCAATCGTGCAAATCACCCTGAAATAAAAGATGTGCCAGCAAGCTGCCCGGAAAACCTGTACATCGAACCTGTAATAAAATTTGGCACAACGGGGGTGAGTTGCCAACTCGTGAGTAGAAGACATCTACGAAAAGAAATCGAATGCACAACGCTATCCTAGGTCATAATAATAATACACTACTAAGTCTCAAACCTCAAGTAATAGCATGGTAATAATACGTGTAAGTGCAGATACTCCGTGCTCGTGTCAGTGCCTCATATAGTACTATGTCATATAAATGGATATGCATGCACCATGAATGTAAAATAAGCAATCCTGAAATCCAGGTATATTTGTATAAGAAATCTTTGGCTGTTATCATAGTAAAATGTGTATAAGAATCTGAAATCTCAACAATGAAATCCATGGAAATCCGAGTCAAGCATCGACACAAATATGTAAATCTTAAGTCTCATAGTCTCAATACCTCGGGCTCCGTCAGTCCGGATCGGCCCATATCATCAAATCTCACGACAACGGTCGGTATCCTCCGGATATCCGCCGCACCAGACATCACCGGTAGGTAGCCTTCCCCTGCCAGGCTCATCGTCTACAACTCGATCTTCTTGCCCCGGGGTACCATACCGGGCCCACCATGTACCCGAGACGGTTCATCCACTCCTCGAATCGGGTCTCGAAATCCATCAGAAAACATGAAATCTCATGGTGGACGACACATACATCACGAGAAAACCGCATCTTATGTTTTAAAAAGAGAGGAGGAGAGAGAGAGAAGTTTTTACATATTCTTGCGGTTTTCCCCAAAATCCAGAAATCTCATAGAAATCCAAATCTCAAAATCATGAGCAACTATATGATAAGTGTCGGCATATGCCCATAATACTGCATGATAACACGAAAATATGAATGCATGAATGTCTAAGCAATAAATATCATGTCCGTACTAATGTCAGAGAATAATCACAATATTATAGCGGTCTAGTTGTTAACTGATTCTATCCATAAAAGTCAATATGATCTAAAGTGTACGTGACATAGCAATTACCGATGATGATGTGTGTGAGCTGGCAAATAAGTGTGCGTGGAGTATGCGCAACATCGGTAATAGTGCTGGTGTCCTAACAGGTAAAGTTTATACTGATTATAGCAACATATAAAAGAACATGCACCATGATGATTACAATATGAATGCAAGACAGATGTGCATTATCCACTTCTCTGCGATATACGAGTACAACCACCACTATATAAATCAAACCTAAACTAGTGTCTATCTAACCTTCTAAGAAACTTAACCTAAGAAACTAGTCCTTAAGAAACAAGAGTCTACCTAGGTCTGAATCAATATCTCTAATAGTCGGCGATCCAGCCTCAATAGCGTCACGTACGAAGTACGGCTTCCTCAATCAAGAGTGCGGATCAATCCTCATATCTATGCCTCGTACGGTAAAATCCATCGTACAGCATCCCAATATCGGGGTACGGGTCAAGTATCTTCTAGGTGTCTCATTATTCGTAATGTGTCATCATCAGCACATCTCATGATCAAGGTGCTAAACTATAATCGCATACATAAATCATATATCATTGCCATCATGGAATAATCATTAGTTTATCCTCAGAAATATCATGTCACATGTATCATATTGTGATTAAGTCATACCGATATCTTATCGTCATCAAGTCACAAGCTACAGCCCAGGTACTATTTTAGCGTCCCATGTACCTCAATATCACCACCACCCTTCATAATTTATATATTCATGTTCATTATCTCATTCTCTAATGATTCGCTAACACTTTAATACGACTGTATAGTCAAGAATCACGGCATCAAGCCCAGTTATACTGTTTCATCATACCTCAGATATCATATCACATCAATGAATCCCATATACGTGTTGTATATATATATATACACCTATACCTAGTTTTATATATATACACACATATACGTATACTCCATGTCGAGTTTCAATGTGTGCGTGTGTGTTTCTACCTGAAACCTAAGAACTTTTCCAAGGGACTCATCCCCTGATAAGGTTTTCCTAAATCAGTCTAGTTCAGCCTAGGGTTATTACTAGGGTCCTACGCGTTAAGTATCTAGGGTCACATCTGGTTTCCTATTGACAATAAATACTATTCCTATTCTACGTTGCGGGGGTGCTAAACGCCATCCACCCGACTTCCCCCCGTAGATATGCATCAACTCACCTGGTCTATGTCTGCCGACGACGGTGTCGCCATCCTCCTCTTCATCGCCCGCAGTCCACTTGAAGGGTACCTAAACGCAAACATATAAATAGCATCGTAAACCGAATCACATACAAAAGTCAAACGATACAAGGAACAAGCATAGGTTAAAACCTATGTCCCGTCCACGCAAAAGAACCAAATATCGCTCGATATCGGCGTACAAACTCCGATGGATCGAGATAAACATCAACAGATAACTCGTAGTTTTAAAACACATTACTTATATTTTAAAACATGATCAAATTAAACACTAAAATCGATCAAATCGTCCGTTTTCGAAAAACCCGAAAATGCCAATTTACCGTTTTTCCTCAAAACTTGACATTTAAATGAAACCAACGGTCATAAAACTCATTAAATAGCATAACTAGACTATACAAACTATTACTATATTTTTATTACACATATTTGTAGTAATTTGAAATTTCTAGTTTGCACCCTTTAACAATTTTCAACATTTTCCAAGCAAAATACCACAATTCCACCTCAAAACATGATTTTGCATAAATTAATGACTTAAACCACAATTTATGATGATAATGATATAATGAAACCATAATTATTTTTTTAATCTCATTTATATAGGAATTTCTAAAATCTAGTTTACAAAATTAGCAATTTTTTTATCACAATTTATCAATTATCCATTGAAACTAGCAATCAAACTAAGTTTTTCTTTACATTAACATGCTAACATTTCCACTAAAACTATAATCCAATGATAACAACCCAAATTAGAATTTTATATTAACCACAAACACATTTTGCAAAAACCTAGTTAACTAAATTCCTAATTTAAAACAATTTTAAATGAAAATTTTACAATTCAACAACCATGGAATATTTTCCAATTCTAAAAGTATTAAACTAACTATTATAACCCTAAATAATTAACAAAAATCATAACTTGAATTTACAAACCCTAACTTGAATTTTTAAAAAAAAACATAGAATTAATTCATTAAATCTAATTAAGCTTAAATGAACATCTAAAACAATAAATCAAAAGAAAGAAATTATACCTCCCAAAATATGAAATCCAAACAAGAAATGAGCCTCCAAAATGCATGCCTTCCATCTCCAAATTTCATATAAAAATGAGCAAGGAATAAAGAGTATGAAATAAATAGGATTTTGTGGAATTTTAATGGAATTTTTTGATGTATTTTTAATGAATTTTGAATAAAAATGAGGTGGGAAAAGGGGGGGCTGCCATGGGGGGTTTGTGGCCGGCCCTAGAGAGGTGAGGGAGAGAAAGAAGAGAGTGGAAAAAGTGTGTAGAAGTTTCAAGAGAAAGAACAACACTTAAGTCTTTTCATGGTTTATTTAATTATTTATTTATTTATTTACTATAGCAACTCAAGAAAGCTCCAGAAAATAGGAAAAAATTGCAAATAAATTTTGCATGATACACACTAATTTCTAATATGCCATGGTTCATTTTTACAAATTAAAACCATTTAAATTTGTGATTTACACTAATTTAGTGTAAAAATAAAGCTTATGTTAATATTTAAAATATTTAATTTAGGAAAAATATTTTATTAAACTAAAAATTTATAAGTGGCTAAATAAACACCATTTACTAGTAATTTCATAATTAAAATAGATATTTTAAAAATTATAATGAAAACAATCACGGTTTGGTTTTACGAAAAATACATTTTACTTTACCGAAAATCCTAAAATTCACTTAAACACTTTTATTCATTTAATAATTTATTTAATTATTTTTAAAACGTTACAAAAAGATCCCGACTTTGTTAGTCCATGTTGCCCCATGCGCTAAAAATTTGATTTTTATACCGTTTCCGCCTCCCCGCAAGAACCGGGGACGGCAACATGGACTTACAGCTAGCATGGATGCTGAGGCCGTGAGGGACTATCACCTGGGACTGTCGGATGGACACTTTTTGGTTTTAAGTAGTTGTTATTATGTACCAAATGCAACCTCTAATATCATTTCTGTATCTTTATTATATAAAGAAGGTTATGAATTTGCATTTGTAAGTAATGTACTAAATATTCACCTTAATCAAGTTTTGATTGGGTCAGGTACATTGAACAACGGTATATACGTATTAAACCAACCACAGATTTTCAATGTCCAGAATACACACAAAAGAAAGTCTCCAGAAATCAATAAAATTTTCTTATGGCATTGTAGACTGGGTCACATCAATGAGAGAAGCTTGACTAAGTTACATACAGAAGGATATTTGGATCCGTTCGAATATCAATCGTATGCAACTTGTCAATCCTGTCTCAAAGGAAAGATGACAAAGACTCTGTTCGCTGGACATGGAGTAAGAGCGAGCGAGCTCTTGGGACTCGTACACAGTGACGTGTGCGGTCCAATGTCTACACATGCACGAAGCGGTTATTCTTACTTCATTACTTTTACGGATGATTTTTCAAGGTACGGTTATGTCTTCTTAATGAAACATAAATCCGAGGCTTTTGAAAAATTCCAGGAATATAAGAATGAAGTAGAAAAACAAACAGGCAAAAGTATCAAGGCACTGAGATCTGATCGAGGTGGTGAATACTTGAGTGCCGAGTTCCTGGGTTACTTAAAAGAGAATGGAATTCTCTCTCAGCTTACTCCTCCATACACTCCGCAACATAACGGTGTATCGGAGAGACGGAACCGAACCCTATTGGATATGGTACGGTCCATGATGAGTAACGCTGAGTTGCCGCGATCGTTTTGGGGATATGCGCTAGAATCAGCTGCATACCTTTTGAACCGAGTTCCAACTAAGACTGTGCCTACCACACCATATCAGATGTGGTGTGGGAAGAGACCCTATCTTAATCACATTAAGACATGGGGATGTCCAGCTTTTGTAAAAAAGCAGCATGCGGACAAGCTCGAGGCACGCTCAGTACAGTGTAAGTTTGTGGAATATCCAAAGAACTCCAAGGGATATTTCTTCTATTGCGAAGAGGAACAAAAGGTTTTTGTTTCTGGCCATGCCCACTTTCTAGAACACCAGTTCATAGAAAAAGAAATAAGTGGGAGCGCAATAGAACTGGAAGAAATTCCAGAACCACGAGCTATTACTGAAAGCTTAGTAGAACCAGAGGGTTCGAAAGATCAGGACATTCCCACGCCACTCCGCAGGAGTAGTAGGCAGTCTCATCCGTCCGAGAGATACTACGGTTTTCTCATTGACGGGGATAGAGAGGATTGCATCATAGATTGTGATGAGCCCACTAGCTTCCAGCAAGCCATTCAGAGCGTCAACTCGGTAAAATGGCTGGATGCAATGCGGACCGAAATGGAGTTCATGTACACCAACAAAGTATGGACGTTGGACATTGCTCCAGATGGGGTAAAACCCGTAGGATCCAAGTGGATCTTCAAAAGGAAGATTGGTGTAGATGGATAGGTTGAGACCTATAAAGCTAGACTGGTAGCAAAGGGTTTTCGTCAGCGACCTGGTTTGGACTATGACGAAACCTTTTCTCCAGTAGCTATGCTGAAATCCATTCGGATCCTTCTTGCCATTGCTGCCTTCCACGATTATGAGATTTGGCAGATGGACGTAAAGACAGCTTTTCTAAATGGACATTTAGAGGTGTGTGTCTATATGGAACAGCCAGAGGGTTTCATTCAGAGTGGGAGCAGCGGAAAGGTGTGCAAGTTGCTTAAGTCCATTTATGGACTAAAGCAGGTATCGCGGAGTTGGAACATCTGTTTTGATGAGACGGTCAAGGAATTTGGCTTTATCAAAAATCCAGATGAACCATGCATCTATTGTAGATTTGTAGCGAGAACTGTGGTATTCCTCGTTTTATACGTGGATGACATTCTCTTAATAGGAAATGACATTCCTATGCTACAATCTGTCAAGGGGTTCTTGTCACACAGGTTCTCCAAGAAAGTCCTGGGTGATGCCTCATACATTCTGGGTATCCGGATCTACCGTGACAGATCCAAGAGGATATTAGGACTTTCACAGTCCAGGTACATCGACACCATACTGAAGAGATTCAGTATGGAAGATTCCAAGCGCGGTAATCTACCGGCTTGTCACGGGATCACCCTCTCCAAAGAGATGTCTCCCAAGACTGATTTGGAGAGGGATCGCATGTCTGTTATACCCTACGCTTCTGCGGTAGGCTCTATAATGTATGCGATATTGTGTACCAGACCAGATGTGGCTTATGCACTGAGTGTGGTAAGCAGGTATCAGTCAAACCCTGGGGAGAAACATTGGATAGCGGTAAAGAACATTCTCAAGTACCTGAGAAGGACTAAGGAGATGTTCTTGGTGTATGGCTGAAAAGACCTCCAGATTGAGGCCTTTGCTGACTCCAGCTTCCAGAGTGACAAGGATGATTCCAAGTCCATGTCGGGTTTTGTCTTTACCCTCAATGGAGGGGCTGTGTGTTGGAAGAGCTCCAAACAAGAAACCGTTGCTGACTCGACTATGGAAGCGGAATACATCGCTGCATCTGATGCCGTAAAAGAAGCTGTCTGGATGAGAAAGTTCTTGAAAGAACTTCAGGTGGTTACGTCCATTGTTGACCCAATACCTCTGTATTGCGACAACAACGGGGCTATAGCTTTAGCGAAGGAACCCAGGTCCCATCAGAAATCCAGACACATCTTGAGGCGGTATCACCTGATCAGGGAGATCGTGGATCGCCAAGAGATCGAGGTTCGGAGGGTTGCTTCAGAAGATAACACAGCAGATCCATTCACCAAGGCCTTGCCCCAGATTCAGTTCGAGCGGCTGATCGAGATGATAGGTCTTCGATACGCCAGTACATGGCCTTAGTGCAAGTGGGAGATTGTTAGTGTATATGCCTTAGAGGCCATTACTGTATCATACTAGTTTGTATATTACTTGATGAAAGCTTGGGATATTCACAATTGTATATACAATCTTGCTCGAAATGGTAGTATGCTACTTGGTTTGTCTCTGCTTTAATATGTGCATGTGTTTCTTTTAGCATATCCCTGATATACATATTAGTAGAGCCCTTAGGATCTTTGCTTGATTACCAGCGTTGTGATGGCGCTCACACTCGTGGGGGCTGGGTAATCCATAAGCACATCCTTATACAGGTCCCTAGTCGTTGGACTATCCAGACAGGGCATCGATACTCCGGAGTAGACTAGCGTATGCGCTTCTCATCCCAGCGTGGGAGACGGTCTGTCCCACAGCCGTTAGTATCTCGTACTTGAGATAGTATGCGGGTGCTCGTTAGGTTACGAGTACACTGGACAGGACTCGTCGGGAACTGTTGGTTGGTATTATACCTATCGTCAGTTATCAGTTCCCAGGTGACATGATTACAACTTAGTCCACTGACTTGACACTGTCACTTCGCCTCGAGTGTGTTCCCACTGCACTTTGATTACTACCCTACCACGGCTCAAAGGGGTCGTGCAAACAGGTAGTTTTTGGGTGCAGTCCCGAAGCACTTGGAGGCAGTGACGGTTAGGCAGGATTCGTCTCTCCCGATATTGGGGGTTGACATCGCGCTGTGTCCAGGAGAGCCATTACACGAGTAGTCCCTGGCCAGGGCAAGCGAGATATACTGGTACGTTTCCAGTGTTATCTCAGGGTGTTCTGGGAAACACTCCGACACGACTTGTACCGCTATTAGGGGACTGACATTCACCTCCCCCTAGGCCCGCCATGCGATGTATCAGACGAACAGACCGGACTGTACGTAGACTGTCACATACAGGCTCAGTAGGAGTTCAGATGGGGTTACCTCGTCAGTCTTCTTATCGACATCTACCTGGGGACCGTTACGTACAGCTAGTGCCGCTTGCGGTCTGTGGTTAAACCCACTGCCAGCGTAGTGTCGAGTCTTTAGAGTCCCACACAGAGAGCTATTCGCCTTTAGGCAAAATGAGTAGAGGTCGCATGGTTTTGCGACAGGGTTCGTTCACATCCGTGCACTCATGCACGTTTGCTGTCCGGACAGCTTATACTAGCGGGCTTTGGTTTAAGCCGGATCCTAGTATACGATTTGGGATTGGTTTTATCTCATTGTATTCGTGTTCCTCGGATCACGAATACGGGTGCGTATGCACAGTTGCTTGAGACAGAGGGAGAGGACTTTGATTAGGGTTAATGACCATTGTCATTTTATTAACCCTAATGCTTATATGTGTATTATGGTTAATTGATATTAGTTTAATATAATTGTGCATGGTTATGGTTGTTGACCATTTGACCTTCTTGACTTGTTGACCTAGGTTGACACTTTGACCATCATCATTTCATTTGGAAGATGCTCTTTGATCCTTGCAATTTGCATTAAAAATGAAATGATAATGGTCATGTCTTGATTAACCATGACAATTATCTAGCTAATTATCAATTTATAATAATTTACACATATATGTGAGAATGGTTGTTTTATTCTCTCATTCTATCATTTGCTTTCTCTCTCTTGTTCTTCCTCTCCCTCAAGCTCTCCCCTCTCATGTGTTGAGAAACACTTGAGCTTGAGAAAAACCTCTTCTTGATAATCTCTACTCTCATCTAGAGTTCTAGAATTAGCACTTCTTGCACCCTAGTTACTTCTAGCTTGGAGTTGAAGCCAAAGGTTAAGGCTTTCGGGTGGATCTTTCTTTGACGTGAGAAGACGACAAAGGTGACCTCTTTCTACTACTCCAAGGAGCAAGGAGAGAAGGACATAAAGCCCTAGGTATAACCATTCTACCCTTAGCTAGTTTCTATTTAGCTTTAGCTTGTTTTTGTTTAGCAAAGATCCTTCTTTGTCTAGTCCATGTTGCCTAAAGTGATAAAAATTTGATTTTTATTCCGTTTTCCGCCTCCCCGCAAGCACCGGGGTAGGCAACGTGGACTTACAGTAGCATCGCGTACATGATAGAGCCTACTGCCGAAGCATAGGGTATACCTTGCATGCGAGCTCTCTCCAAATCAGTCTTAGGAGACATCTCTTTGGAGAGAGTGAGCCCTGAGATCGTGGGTAAAAACCCACGTTTGGACTCTTCCATACTAAACCTCTTTAGTATGGTGTCAATGTACCTGGATTGGGACAATCCCAATATCCGTTTAGATCTATCTCTATAGATCCTAATCCCCAATATGCAGGAGGCATCACCAAGATCTTTCATTGAGAATCTTTGTGATAAGAAGAGCTTCACTGATTGCAGCATAGGAATGTCATTTCCTATCAAGAGTATGTCGTCCACATACAATACGAGGAAGACAACCTTACTCTCTACCACCTTCTTGTAGATACAAGGTTCATCTACGTTTTTGATGAAATCAAGCTCTTTGATAACAACGTCAAAGCAGATGTTCCAACTCCGCGATGCTTGCTTCAATCAATAAATGGATTTAAGCAGCTTGCACACCTTCCCGCTGCTCCCACTGTCTACGAAGCCCTTTCGCTGAGTCATGTACACGCACTCTTCTAAATCACAGTTTAGAAAGGAGGTCTTAACATCCATTTGCCAGATTTCGTAGTCATGATATGCAGCGATGGCAAGCATGATCCGGATGGATTTAAGCATAGCCACTGGAGAAAAGGTTTCGTCATAGTCCACACCTGGTCTTTAACGAAAACCCTTTGCAACAAGTCTAGCTTTGAAAGTCTCCACTTTCCCATCTACACCAAGTTTTTTCTTGAAGATCCACTTGCTCCCAATGGGTTTTACCCCTTCAGGAGCAACTTCCAAAGTCCACACTTTGTTGGTGTACATGGATTCCATCTCGTACCGCATTGCATCCAGCCATTTCACTGAGTCCCCACTTGTGATGGCCTGCTCGAAGCTAGTTGGGTCATCATCAACCATGATGCAATCCTCGCTCCCACCATCCATGAGAAAACCGTAGTATCTCTCAGGTTGGTGAGGAACCCTACTAGATCGGCGGAGAGGCTGAGGTTCGTTGGGAACTACCGAATCCTCTGGTTCCACTAAATCTTCAGTTGCAGTTTGTGTATCTGGAACCTCTTCCAGTCTGCCAGTTTGCCACTAATTTCTTTTACAAGAAATTTCTTTTCTAAAAAGGTGGCATGTTGAGCAACAAACACTTTTTGTTCCTCACTGTGGTAGAAAAAATACCCATATGAGTTCTTTGGATATCCCACAAACTTGCAAAGAACTGACCGTGCCTCGAGTTTGTCCGGATTTTGTCTTTTGACATAGGTCGGACAACCCCATATCTTAACTCGTTTAAGATATGGTCTCTTCCCACTGCATATCTCATATGGTGTGGTAGGTACAGATTTAGATGGAACTTGATTCAATAGGTATGCTGCTGTCTGCAGCGCATACCCCCAGAAGGAAATAGGTAACTCAGCTGTGCTCATCATAGAGCGCACTATATCTAATAGGGTGCGATTCCTTCGTTCAGATACACCGTTGTGCTGTGGTGTATATGGAGGAGTCAGCTGAGAGAGAATCCCATTCCCTTTTAGGAAGTCCAGGAATTCATTGCTCAAGTATTCACCTCCTCGATCAGATCGTAGGATTTTAATTCTTTTTCCGGTTTGGTTCTCGACTTCTTGTTTATATTCTCTAAATTTCTCAAAAGCTTCTGATTTGTGTTTCATCAGGAACACATATCCGAATCTAGAGAGATCGTCAGTGAATGTAATGAAGTACGAAGAACCATCCCTGGCATGTGTAGACATGGGACCGCATACATCACTATATATCAGTCCCAAGAGTTTGGTAACTCTTTCTCCGTGTCCCGTAAACGGAGTTTTGGTCATCTTGCCTTTGAGACATGACCGGCAAGTGTCATAAGATGAAAATTCAAATGGATTCAAATATCCATCCTTATGCAACTTAGCGAGTCGTGTCGCATTGATGTGACCCAGTCTACAATGCCAGAAGAAAGATTCATTCAGTTCTGAACTCTTCCCCTTGTGTGTGTTTGTTGTGCTCAAAACTGTTGATTGATTTAGAACATAAATACCATTGCACATCGTGCCTGATCCGACCAACTTTTGGTTTGGGAAAATGTTCATAACATTATCCTGTAATACAAAATTATATCCCTCTTTACTCAACAAAGAAACCGATATAATGTTGCATATCAGGTTCGGCATGTAATAGCATTCGTTCAGAATCAATGTATTACCAGTTGGCAATACAAGGTGATATTCCCCGACGGATTTAGCTGCAATAATTGCACCATTTCCAACCCTTATGTCTTTATCACCTTCTCCAAGTTCTCTACCTTTCCTAAGCCCATGTAACTGATTATATATATGGGATCCTGACCCGGTATCTAATACCCAGGATGTAGAGGAAATGGAGAAACAGTTCTCTGTAACGAACACACCCGAAGAAAATGCATCAACATGTACTTTCTTCATTCGGGTGGCATGAGAATCCTGGTATTCCCCTATATCCTGTTCAGTCTTATAACTCTTTTAAGAAAGAACGGAACCAACGTTCCCTAGCACAGTATAACATGCGGGTTCGGTCAATACATCCATATTATTATCTTTATTAAGGCATGATATGGTCGCTACCTGGAGAGAGAGAGAATAAAACACTTTAGCGTATGCTCTTGCAAGATCAGATTGGTTATTATCTTATCTAATCAGGATGGCTCCCACTGTTTTTTATCAAATCGTCCTTCAAACCCTAAAAAGAAAGACTAGCCGGGATTAATTACACCCTACAACCTCGGCGATCTTTCAGCCAGGCCAGTGTCGGTACTTTGAGGGAGGTTCCCCGTGCTTTCGCACGGACCTAATTAAAGTAAACCTCGTTTTCCCAGAGGCGTAACCCCGTTGACACCTTTCTAGACATCTACTTGATCGGCTAATTATCCTATATAAAACTCTCCCGGGAGTAACAATTACTCGTAGTGGGTATCGGGATCCAACTATCTCATAGAAGGTATGCAATCTCATTGCAAATTTCAACACTTGAAATTCCCGATAATATATTTGCCCCAAACGATCTATGACCTTGACAAGGTCAACAAACCATAGACCGTAAGTCAAGTTCAACCCATCATTTCTTGATTGAATTAAACCCATCCACACGACCCTTGACAAGGTCAACAAGGTCGTACGACTACCCTAAAACAATCTGCATCATATGCATAAATCGATAAATACTGGTCAGCTACCGCATACTACGCCTTGACAAGGTCAACAAATGCAGCACGAATACTAAGCAGGACTTATCTGAAATGATGGAGGGCTACGACAGGTTTTTCTGAAAACCTATTGCATAATGAACTTGATATCGTCGTAGAATCGCATGAATTTTGAAATGGAGTGATTTTGAGGCTTTTATTAGTTTTGCTAAAGTGGTCACTCCCGGTGAAGGGATCTCGGCTCTTTCCTTATGGAATAATGTGCAGGATATATCATATACATCACTATGCAAAGCAAAACACCAAAAGCAGTCAAAAGTCAAACCGAGTGTTGTAGCATCTGCCAGTTTTGCTAAAGAAGTCACTTCCGGTGAAGGGATCTCGGCTCTTTCCCCATCGAATAAGGTGCAGGGTATATCATATATACCGCTATGCAAAGCAAAAACTGTAGCTACCCTTTTGTTTGAAAATTTGATTCTACAACATCTCTTAGTTTTCTTTTCTTTCATTAATCACATTAATGAAGTCCCATCATTTAAGTCACCTAAACATCACAGATAAATACGACGTACACTTAAGCCATCCGCATTCGCCTCGATGTCCTCTCGTGCACCGTTAGGTTAGGTAACTAACGGCAGAGCAGGGCAGGGCTAGCGCGGGTGTAAAACATAAGTAACGCCTATATAATATATCATATATACTATATACAGTATTTATCACAGAACATCACATGATCACATCACAGATATCGCAGCAGAAGAAACATATGAAACATTGGATATACTAGGACGTCCGTGTTTTATTTTGAGCCTTTATAAAACATAGATTCCACGGTCGCGATGAATAGCCAAACCCACACCCCTAGACTCCTACGAGAGCGGCAAGCAACCCTGCCAATTCTAGGGTTAGGAGACCCGGACCCGACTCCTCGAGTTGGTCTCCCACTGGACCCTAGAACCCGGTTACTTGTGCTCCCCTCCTTGGCTCTATCCTAGTGTGGAAAAGTAAATAATATACAAAAGGTGACATCAACCTCGACCCTGAAGTGCCCCAATAAAAGAATATTACATACAATTTAAATTTTACATGAATGAAAATAAAAACTTTCATCTCACATAAAAACCCCGGCTATTCAGAACGCGACGATCCAATATAACATATCTAGCAACACAGAACATCACATGTCATCAACGTAAGTAAATATGCGCATCCCAATTGTCGTTGATATATAGCAACGAAACCGGCGATATCACTTATTACACTTACGGTCATAGAAAAGAAAGTGTAAAACTACAACATTTGGAATCCACAATCTCTTTAGACATCGTAAATCCAAAATATCACATATTTCGCATTTCATGCCTAACATGTATGAATTCTACATATTGTATCACATTCCAGATAAATAGACAGTATTAAACTTTCCGATCGAATAATCAAATACTCAAGATTTCCATAATAGATCAACACTTGAGCGGAGTTTAAAGATTCCAGAATACGTCACAGTAGCAACGGTCCAGCCATAGAAGGGTCAAGCCAACACCTCACATGTGGCACGCCGTACTGCCCCAAACCCTAAGGTTCAAAGGGAAGTTCAAGACGGTCACATAATCGAGTTAAGGTTTGTTGTCTTCTAGAGGGTCCGTCACATTTCTTGCACGTTTTTCCGAAAGATTTAAACCCGAGAAAAATTCAACACTTGAAACTTTTTCGTGCCGGGAAAAATTGAGTTAGTGATATCCGTTCGAAGATTTTAATACTTACTAAATTATCCGGAATAACAATAACGAATTTAAAATTCCCGATCGAATCGACGATTACAAAATAAATCCCAGATTACTCAACACTTGAGTTAAAATAAAAATACCCAGAAAATACAAATAACAGAAATAGAAATAACAGTGCAAAAACGAGCACATAATTCCACTATACCGCCGCGGATCCGCGGCCCAAGCGCGGTACGGCCGCGGTTCCGCGGCGGTTTGGACGTATTACGTGTTTGTTTTTCACCACATTTCTTATAAAACCCTGCTGAATTTTTTAGGTATTTTTAATTCTGAAAAAACCCAGTTTTTAAATTTTGACCAGAGAGGCGGTTATTTCATCGATTCCGTGTTCGATCGGGGTTTTAATTTCGTTAACACTTCGCCTAATGCTCTAGCTAGGCTCTGATACCACTGTAGGGTTACTAGACACACTAAGGAGGCTCTACAAGGCATCAACCATGCCGGATTAAAATTTTAGCATGCCGAACAACACTAAGCTAGATCGTTGATTAGAGATTAGGCGATAACTAAAGCCAAGTAAACAACTTTACTCTAAGAGATCACGAAATACAACCTTTGTAGATCGGTCCTCCACTTCTTTAGCTCCTTGATGAAGTCTCTTCGCTGCGATCAAGCTTCTCCCGGACTCTTGCATGGCTTCACGACGTGAAGGATGCGACCTTGCTTGAAATCTCCGAGGCCGAAGATGATCTATGTCGAGGGAATTCCGAATCAAGCTCCTACTTCACTAACTGGAGAAATAGTGAAGTAAATACCCTAAACTAAAGTGCTAGTCTAGTAGAGGATGGAGAAATAGGAAGTGGGTTCTTTTTAGAATTTTGTTTCTCACACTCTTTCTCACTTTGGATCAAACCCTAGTTCTCTTTTTCCTTTTCACAAATGAAGAAGATGAACAAAAGAAAGAGGAAAGGATAATGATCAAGTGAGTTTGCTAACCATGGTGGGAGAGTATCATATACTAACCCTTGTAGAGAATTTACCATAGCTAAGTGTTAATGGTTAGGTTAAACAAAGATCTAAGGTAAAACAAAACAATTGGACTTTTTCAAAGCAACCACAAGCTTCTACAAGCTTCATGCTTATGAAAGAAATTCCACTAATTTGTAATTACCTTAAATAAATGTAAACCACCATTTAAAATAGAATGGTGTGAGTCTTGTACACCCATGTTTAGCGTATCATCAACCATGATACAAAACAAAACACTTTTAATATATATATCATATATATATATTCAAGTGTGCAAGTGTGAGAAAAACCCTAAAGTGAATAAGTGTTAGCAAATGTAAATTAGTATATCTAATATACAATTATACACTTAATTATTAAATCAACACTTGACTTAATAATCCGGTCATATCACATATAACCGGCCAACATCCAACGTATCGACTTATCGAATCAACACTTGATTCGATAACCCGGTCATAGCATATATGACCGACCGATACATAAAGTCGCGAGAATAGAATACGGTATCACATACACGCATTTATTCTCGGTCTCGCACATATCACATATGCGCTCCTATTTCGTTTCGCCTGAGCCAGTAAAACCTCTGTGTAGGACTCTAAAGACTCGTCAATACGCCGGCAGTAGGTGATGATCACATCACGCACCTATAAGCCGTCAGCGGTACAACTGGACGTAACGGCTACCCGGGTATTGAGCGATCAGAAGATCAGCAAGCAAGCCCGCTCCAACTCCTGTGAAAGCCTGCCGGCAACACTTCCCGTGCAGTCCGGTCTCCTCGTCTGATACGTCGCATATCAAGTCTAGGGGTGGTAAACGTCAAACCCCAATAACCGATAAGTCATGCCGATGTGAGGCTCATAACGGGTCGAGAAACTACTGGTAACACTTACCAGTAAATCTCTGAACAGCCCTGGCCAGGGACTTCCCTGTTACGGCCAATCGAGCACAGCGCAACATCAACCCCCAATACCGGGAGAGACGAAACCCCTCTTATCGTCATTGCCTCTATGTGACTCGGGACTGTACCCAAAAACCACCGTTTTGCACGCCCTCATGAACGTGGTAAGGTGGAAATCAAAGCACAGTGGGAATCACACGGGACTCTATGACGATCTCGGGTCTACAGACTAACCTGCACAAGTGTCACCAGAGAACTGCTATCTGACGTGAGGTATAATACCATCTGGGAGTTCTCGGCGAGTCCGTCTAGTGTACCCAGTCTCCACTGAGCACCCGTATACCATCTCTGATGTCAAACACCAATGGATATGGGATCATCCATCGCCCATCTCATGGGTCGAGAAACGTATACGCTAGTCTACACTGGTATATCGATGCCCCATCTCGATACACCCATGACTAGGGACTTTGAAGGATGTACTTATGGACTACCATGTCCCCACTAGTATGATCCACATCATAGTCCAGGTAGTCAAGTACACATCCGAAGGGCTTTACCAACAAGTAATGCTAAGACGGAATAAAGAGACAAGTATACATGTTAAAGTAAAGAGCAACCAGATAGCATACTATCATGTCGAGCAAGAAAGTCCTCTATATATATGTCCAAGCATCCAATATAATATACATCATCTGTACAATACTGGTCTCTAGGTCATACATACAACTAATAGGAAACTAAAAAATTATCAAGAAAACCATAATAATACAATACGCGACTCTAAGGTCGAAAGAATAAACACTGGTCTTCTATCTCTATCAAATATACAAGTCTGGTTGATGGAGTTTTACTAGATACAAGTGAATAATAATATACATTGGTGGTCCTGATGCAATAGATTCCACCTACCAAAGCTATCACCCGTAAGGAACAGTGTGCCAGCAAAGCTACAACGAAACCTGTACGGCAAAACCTGCAAGGAACTGGGGCACAACGGGGGTGAGTTGCCAACTTGTGAGTAGAAAACATCTACGAGCAGAAATCGCATGAAAAACGCAATCCTAGGCGACATCAGGTAATATCCTCAAATAAATATGGCCTGAAGTATAATATAATGGTAAGGGTAAACATCTATCCATGTAGTGTGGTACCAAGAACTCGTGTCAGTGCCTCAGATAACAACATGTCCCAAATATGAGGTACAGATGTCAGGTAGCAATATGTCACTAAAATGCTATGCAGATGCATATAATGAGAACAATGTATATCATGAATTAAAAAACTGTTTTTCTTTATTTAATGAGATTTCTATATGTATATCAATCGGTTATCACCAATGAAATCAATAGAGAAATCAGTGTCAAGCATCGACACAAAATATAAATCTCAGTATCTCAATATCAAATCTCAATATCTCTGTATCTCAAATCTCAATATCTCGGGCTCCGTCAGTCCAGATCGGCCCATATCATCAATCATATGACCACGATGGTATCATCCGGATAACCGCCATGCCAGGTAAAATCACCGGTAGGTAGTGCTCCCCTGCCAGGCTCATCGAATACAACTCGAGCTTCTTGCCCCGGGTACCATACCGGGCTCACCATGTACCCGAGACTGTTCATCCAACTCCTCGAATCGGGTCTCGAAATCCAACAGCAATCATAAAAACTCATGGTGGATGACTCATACATCACGAGAAAACCACACTTTTCATTTTAAAAAGAGAGAGAGAGGGAGAGAAGTTTTTATATATATTCTTGCGGTTTTCTCCCAAATCCAGGAAATCTCATGAAAATCCGAAATCCAATCATCAATAGCAAGTAAAAAGTGAATATCGCCATAAACTCCATAATACTGCAAATCAATGAATACATGAATGCGTCTGATATCATGCAATGAATGCAACAGTTAAACTAGCATCTGAAAACTATAACATATTGCAACTATCAACTTACCAAGTTATGTCAAGAAATAGTATTTTCTAAAGTGTACGTGACATGGCAATTACCGATGAAGATGTGTGTGAGCCGGCAAGCAAGTGTATATGGAGCATACGCATCATCGGTAATGGTGCTGGTGTCCTGATAGCAGGGTTTCATGATAATTACTGATAACATATGCACAAGCATGCAATGCGATGAAACATCATGAAATGTACAGAAAAAGATTTAGTATCAGCAACACTAAAACATACCTAACCAATATACTGTAGGGTTGCTAGGCATGCTCAAGAGGGTTCACAAGGCATCTACCATGCCAAATTCAAAAATATAGGTGCCGAGAAACCCTAATGCAAGATCGTTAACTAGAGGATAGGCGAAACTAAAAGCTAGGAAACAACTTTACTAATAAGTGAAAGGGATTACAACCTTTGTAGATCCTCTCCTCTGCTTCTAAAGCTCCGTGATGACGTCCCTCTACTGCGATCATCGGAATCCCGAAATCTAGCGTTGGTTTCATCGGAGAAATGAGCGGGCTAGGTCGTTGACTTCGATGCCGAAGATGATCTACGTCGAGGCAACTCAAACTCAAGATCCATCTTCACTAGGTCATGAAACTTGTGAAGATAACACCCTATATAACATGGCAAGTGGTAGAGGATGAAGAAATAGGAAGTGGGTTCACTTTGGATTTGGATTTCTCACTTGATTTCATCACTTGAAAATTTTCAAGAAGGGTTTCTTCACTTCATGAAGAAGAAGAAGAAGAAGAAAAGAAAATGAATCATCTTAAAAGAAAATTCAAGTGATGCTTATCATATTGCAACCATGGGTGAGTTAACACATGTAGAGAATAAACTAGGGTTTAGGTGTAATGGTTTGGTTAAAGGAAAAAAAAACAAAATGGTCAAAGATGCTAAGAAGCTTCATGAAGCTTAAAGCAAAGAAAGAAAACCACCATTTTATTTTTTTAGCCAAAAATAAATAAATAAAATAAAATAAATAAATAAGTTCAAACCCTAAACATGGTTTAAAGCATACACACACCCAAGTTTGCATGTATCATCAAACAAGATACAAACTAGTGCACAAACATATATCATATATACAATGTGCACAATCTAGTGAGAAAAATAATCTTAAGTGAACCAATACTAGTTAATGTAAAGTAATATATCAAATATATAATTATACATTAAATCATTAAATCAACACTTGATTTAATGATCCGGTCATACTGCATATAACCGACTAATATCAAGTGTATCAATATATCGAATCAACATTTGATTTGGTAACCCGGCTATATCTCATATAACCGTCCAATGATACAAATCGCGAGAATAGAATACAGTATCACATACTGGTATTATTCTCGATCCCGCACATATGTTATTTGCGCTCCTATTTCGTTTCGCTTGAGCCAGGAAACCCCTGTGTAGGACTCTAAAGACTCGTCAATACGCCGGCAGTAGGTGATGATCATATCAAACACCCATAAGCCGCAAGCGGTCTGCTAAACGTAACGGCCATCCGGGTATTGAGCGATCAGAAGATCAATGAGCAAGCCCGCTCACACTCCTGTGAATCCAACCAGTAACACTCTCGTACAGTCCGGTCTCGTCGTCTGATATGTCGCATATCTCGCCTACGGGTGGTAAACGTCAGACCCCAGTAGCTCGATAAGTCGTGTCGATATTGTTAGTTATATGTATGCCCTAGAGGCCATTACTGTACATAGGATATATATTGTAGTGGATGCTGGGACATATATAGGGAGGACTTTCTTGCTCGACATGATAGTATGCTATCTGGTTGATCTTTACCTTAACGTGTACACTGATTGTCTCTCTGTTAAATGTTGGTAAAGCCCTTAGGATGTGTACTTGACTACCTGGACTATGATGCGGATCATACTAGTGGGGACATGGTAGTCCATAAGTACATCCTTCAAAGTCCCTAGTCGTGGGTATATCGAGACGGGGCATCGATATACCAGAGTAGACTAGCGTATACCTTCTCGACCCATACAGATGGGCGATGGATGATCCCATATCCATTGGTGTTTGACATCGGAGATGATATACGGGTGCTCAGTGGAGACTGGGTACACTGGACGGACTCGCCGAGAACTCCCAGATGGTATTATACCTTACGTCAGATGGCAGTTCTCTGGTGATACTGGTACAGAGTAGTCTGTTGACCCGAGATCGTCATAGAGTCTTGTGTGGTTCCCACTGTGCTTTGATTTCCATCTTACCACGTCCAAGAGCGCGTGCAAAACGGTGGTTTTTGGGTACAGTCCCGAGTCACATGGAGGCAATGAGCGATAGGAGGGGATTCGTCTCTCCCGGTATAGGGAGTTGATGTTGCGCTGTGTTCGATTGGCTATAACCGGAAATCCCTGGCCAGGGTTGCTGAGATTTACTGGTAAGTGTTACCAGTAGTTTCTCGAATAGTTATAGACCACATATCGACACGACTTATCAAGCTATTGGGGTCTGACGTTTACCACCCCTAGGCGAGATATGCGACATATCAGACGATCAGACCGGACTGTACGGTAAATGTTACTGGTTGGATTCACAGGAGTGTGAGCGGGCTTGCTCGTCGATCTTCTGATCGCTTAATACCCGGGTGGCCGTTACGTTTAGCAAACCGCTTGCGGCTTGTGGGTGTTTGATATGATCATCATCTGCTGCCGGCGTATTGACGAGTCTTTAGAGTCCTACACAGAGGTTTCCTGGCTCAAGCGAAACGAAATAGGAGCGCATATGAGATATGTGCGGGACCGAGAATAATACGTGTATGTGATACCGTATTCTATTCTCGCGATGAATGTGTCGAATGGTTGTATGCGATATAACCTAGTTATCGAATCAAGGATTGATTCGATAAATCGATACATTGGATATTAGTTGGTTATATGCGATATGACCGGTTCGTTAAATCAAGTGTTGATTTAATGATTTAATGCATAATTATATATTTGATATATTACTTTGCATTAACTAGTATTGGTTCACTTTAAATGGATTTTCTCACTTGGATTGTGCACATTGTATATGTGATATACTTTTGTACACAAGTTTGTATCATGTTTGATGATACATGCTCACTAGGGTTTGTGTAAAGATTAAACCATGGTTATGGAATGGTTAAGGTTTTCCTTTTGTTTTCTTATTCATTTATTTATCTATTTATTCTTTTTGGAAAAATATTAAGCATAAAGAAAAATGGTGGCTTTCTTTGGAAGCATATTGAAGCTTCATGAAGCTTTGACTAAGTCACCATTTTGTCTCATGCTTAACCCTAACCATTCCCACTAACCATGATTTATTCTCTACACTTGACCATGGTTGAGACATGATAAGTATTCTTATTATTTTCTTTTTAGAAAATAACTTATCATATTATTCTTTCTTCTTCTTCTTCATCTTCTTCAATGAAGAAAGCTTGACTTCATCAATGGTGAATTGATGAAATGAGTGAGAAATCCAATTATAAAGTGAACCCACTTCCTATTTCTTCATTCTCTACCTCTTGCCAAGTAGTATAGGGTGTTTTCTTCACAAGTTTCATAACTTGGTGTAGTTGGAGCTTGATCTAGCGATGCCTCGACGTAGATCATCTTCGGCATCGTCGTCGATGACCTAGCCCGCTTTTTCTCCGATGAAGCCGACGCTAGAGCCCAAGATCCGATTTGTACAGCGAGGAGACATCATCATGGAGCTATGGAGGTGGAGAAACGGATCTACAAAGGTTGTATTTCCGTTCTTTTAGTTTAGTTGTAAACTATTTGCTTTGGTCGCCTAGATTTCTAGTTAACGATCCGTATTAGGGTTTCTCGGCACCCATAAAATTTGAAATTGGCATGGTTGATGCCTTGTGAGACCTCTTGAGAGTGCCTAGGAACCCTACAGATATGAGGTCTATAACAGTTCAAGAAACTACTGGTAACACTTACCAGTAAATCTCAGCAACCCTGGCCAGGGATTTCCGGTTATAGCCAATCGAACACAGCACAACATCAACTCCCTATACCGGGAGATACGAATCCCCTCCTATCGCTCATTGCCTCCATGTGATTCGGGACTGTACCCAAAAACCACCGTTTTACACGCCCTCTTGGACGTGGTAAGGTGGAAATCAAAGCACGGTGGGAATCACACAAGACTCTATGACGATCTCGGGTCAACAGACTACTCTGTACCAGTGTCACCGGAGAACTGCCATCTGACGTGAGGTATAATACCATCTGGGAGTTCTCGGCGTGTCCGTCCAGTGTACCCAGTCTCCACTGAGCACCCGTACACTATCCTTGATGTCAAACACCGATGGATATGGGATCATCCATCGCCCATCATATGGGTCAAGATGCGTATACGCTAGTCTACTCTGGTGCATCGATGCCCTGTCTCGATACACCCACGACTAGGGACCTTAAAGGATGTACTTATGGACTACCATGTCCCCACTAGTATGATCCGCATCATAGTCCAGGTACTCAAGTACACATCCTAAGGGCTTAACCAATATGTAACAGAGAGAAAATCAGTATACACGTTAAAGTAAAGAGTAACCAGATAGCATACTATCATGTCGAGCAAGAAAGTCATCCCTATATATGTCCAAGCATCCTCTGCAATATACATCACATGTATAGTAATGGCCTCTAGGGCATACATATAACTAACAATCTCCCACTTGCACTAGGGCCATCTGATAACAGTGGTTGTAGTATCTCATACTCAACCATCCCATAAAAGTCTCTCTCTGGGAAATGGCCTTTGTGAGTGGATCCGCCGTGTTGTCTTCTGAGTCAACTCTCCTGACCTCGATCCTCTGGAGATCAACTATCTCCATGATCAGGCGACACTGCCTTAGAATATGTCTGGATCACTGATGGGACGGGCGTTCCTAGGCATATGCCACAACTCCATTGTCATACAATGGTAGGAAAGAAGTTCATCGCATGAACTAATATACACCCAGACTTCCTCTTTGGTAGCATCTTTGGTAGCGATGTATCTAGCCTTTATCGTCTAGTATGCCACGGTATATAGCTTGGAACTCTTCCAACATACCGTCCCTCTACTGAGGGTAAAGACAATGCCTGTGACCGACTTTCAATCGTCCTTATCACCCTGGAACCCTTCCAGTGATTCTCGCCTGGATCGATTGATACCATCTCACTACAACTAGTGAGTATCCTAATATCCAATTAGATCTATCTCATACATCAAAAACCCAGGATTTAGCAGGTATCACTTTGATCTTATATGGAGAATCCTTATGATTAGCGGAGATTGACTGAGCGTAGCATAGGAAACTCCTTCCCCAACAAGAGTATGTCATCCATGTACTCTACCAGGATCACCACCATACTCCCTACTACCTTTTTGTATATACAAGGTTCATCTACCATTTTGATGATGTCAAACTCTTTGACTAACTCATCAAAACAGATGTTCCAACTCCGCGATGCCTGTTTTATCACGTAAAACATCTTGCACATGTTTCCGCTGCTCCCACTGTCTACGAAGCCCTCTGGCTGTGAACTTATAGACGCTCTCTTCTAAAACATAATTTAGAAAAGCAGTCATGACACCCAATCACCAGATATCGTATTCGTGGTAAGTAGCAGTGGCAAGTAGGATCTGGACAGACTTAAGCATAGCTTTGAAAGTCTCAACTTTTCAATGTACACCAAGTAATCTTCTCCAGATATACTCGCTCCTGATGGAGATTTAACCCTTCAGATAAAGCAACCAAAGTCCATACTTTGTTGGTGTATAAGGATTCCATCTCAGATCGCTAAGCATCCAGCCATTCTCACAGTGTCCCACTCCTGATGGCCAGCTCAAAATGAGTTGGGTCACCATCTCATGATGCAATCCTCGCTCCCACTGTCATAGAGAAACCGAAGTAACTCTCAGGTGGGTGAGGAACCCTACTAGATCGGCGGAGAGGCTGAGGTTCGTTTGAAACTATTGAATCCTTTGGTTCTATCAAATTATCTGCTGTAGTTTGTATAGCTGGGACCTTTCCAGTTCTACATAATAGATCTTGCCTCGAGCTTGTCCGGATTTTGCTTTTAGACATAGGCCGGACAACCCCAAATCTTAACCAACTTAAGATATGGGCTCTTCCCATTCCATATCACATATGAAGTGGTAGGCAACTGATTTGATTTGAACCCTATTCAATAGGCATGCAGCTACTCAAATGCATAACTCCCAAAAGGAAATAAGAAACTCAGTAGTACTCATCATAGAGCACACCATATCATATAGGGTGCTATTACTCCGCCCCGATATTCCATCGTGCTATGGTGCATACGGAGGAGTAATACTGAGAGAGAATCTCATTCTCCTTTAGAATAGTCCAGGTTTTCCGTGCTCAAGTATTCTCCTCCTTGATCACATCAAAGGACATAATACTTATACCTGTTTTGGTTCTCTACTTCTAACTTACATTCTGTGAATATTTCAAATGGTTCGGACTTATGTTTCAACAGGAACATATGTCTGAATCTTGAGAGATAATCAGAGAATGTAATGAAGTACAAAGAACCGGTCTTGGCATGTGTAGACAGGAGACCTACATACATCAACATGTACATCCCAAGAGTTCACTAACTCTTTCTCTGTTTCCAATAAACAGAGCTATGGTCATCTTATCTTTGTGACATGACCGACAAGTTTCACAAGATGTAAATTCAAACAGATTTAAATATGCATCTAAATGTAACTTCAACTAGTCGGGTCGCATTGATATGACTGAGTCTACAATACCTTAAGAAGGATTCGTTCATTTCTGAACTCTTCCTCTTGTGTGTGTTCTGTATACTAAGAACTGTAGTTTGATTTAGAATGTCAATGCTTTTAGATAACGTGCCTGAACCGATCAACTCTTGATATAGAAAATGTTCAAAACATTATCCAACAATACAAAATTATATCATTTCTTTACTAATAAAGAGACTGATATAATGTTGTATATCAGGTTCGATATCTAATAACATTTGTTCAGAATCAATGTATTCTGGTAATATAGGGTGATAGTGACCAACAGACTTGGCTGCAACGCTTGCACCGTTTTCTGTCTCATGAAACTTATCACTCGTTCTCAGTTCTCTACCTATCTGTAGCCCATGTAACAAATTACATATGCGGGATCCTGATCCGGTATCTCATACCCAGGACGTAAAGGATACTGCGAAACAGTTCTCTATAATGAACACACCCAAAGAAGATGCATCAGCATGCACTTTCTCCGTTTGGGCGGCATGGGAAATCTAGTATTCTATAATTTCCTTCTCTGTCTTATAACAATTATAAGTTGGAGCGGGACCAACGTTCCCCAGCTCAGTATAACAAGCGGGTTCGGTCAATTCATCCATTTTATTTTCTTGATTAAGGCATGATATGGTCCTACCGGTGTAAGTGCACGGCGGCGCCCCGGCCGTCAATCCGACGCCGGAATGCGGAAACGGTGATAAACTTTAATTTTTGCGGACTTAGCAAACCGGCACCACCGCGCACTAAACCCCGGATCGTGCCATTAAACTAGTCTAAGCTAACAAGAAGATGGGTTAGAGATATACCGACTGATCCGAGTCCTCCGGTCTTCATCTCCACTCCGATCTCCTCGCGGGATCTCCGTCCGTCTCCTCCTCGTCGGAAAGGGCACCACGAAGCCGGGTACTTATACGGGCTCCCACCTCAATACCGAGGCAACTCGGACGCGAAGCTGGCGAGTCGACGCGTCCAAGATTTGCTGTAGGAAGTGTAGTGTAGAGGCTATGTCTCATTTGGGTTCGTTGCCATTAGAAGATGATGGAGGAAACTAGATAAGAAAAATGGTGCTTGCATTTTTCTTAACATGTAAAATGAGATCAAGAATGCTACTCTCTCAAAGATGAAGCTCTCATCTTCTTCTCTCTCAACCATGGAAAAAACTTATCAACTTAGAAAATGGTGGAGCAAACATTATGAAGCATGAAGGGAGGTGAGTGTAGGAAGTGAAAAGAGGTGACCACATCCTAGACATAATCATCACAAAACTCAAATCCAAATCAAATCCATTCTTATCACAATAAATGCATGAAAAGCAAAGATGCTTAACATATCAATCCTTATGCAAATAAATCCTCCACAAAGTGTTATTTGCAAACTTGCAAATAACCCCCTCCATCGGAAAAGTCCGGCCGGGAAAGAACAAAGGAAAACCGGCCGGAACGGAATGCAAACTGGCAACTCCAGAAAACTGGTCCCGTAATAAATTACAGGAAAACCCCGATACTGTGCATACACACCCGCATCTGTATTCCGTCCGGATACAAATGCAATGAGACAAAATCTACACTGTACTAAACTAGGACCGGCTTAAACCAAAGCCGGCTAGTAAAAACCGTTCGATCCTGATCCGTGCAATACCGCACGTATCTGATCGAACCCTGCCATGTATCCATACGGCCGCTAGTACAAACCGTCCGATCCTGATCCGTGCAATACCGCACGTATCTTATCGGACCCTGCCATATCTCCATACGGCCTCTACAGCGTTTCGCCCGAAAGCTGAGTAACTGAATGTGTGGTGGACTCTAAAGACTCGTCAATACTATGGCTGTGGATTTAACCACTAGCACGTCAGAAGTATAAGCCAATATGTAACGGGCCACCAGCTATTGACTAAAAGGGACGTCGATGAGTGAACTCATCCTGACACCCTACTGAGCCTGTCAGTGACAATATCCGTACAGTCCGGTCCGTTCGTCTATGAGTATCGCATGTCGGGCCTAGGGGGTGGGTAAAAGTCAGACCCCCAAAAGCGGTACAAGTCATGTCGGAGTGTAGCCCAGAACACCCTGAGATACTACTGGAATACCTACCAGTAAATCTCCTGCCTTGGCCAAGGACTTCGTGTAATGGCTCTCCTAGACACAGCGCGACCTCACCCCCAATATCGGGAGAGACGAACCCCTGAAGATCCGCTCACTGCCTCCATGTGGCTCGGGACTGTACCCAACTAAAACCTGTTTGCACGACTCCTTTGAGCCGTGGTAGGGTAGTAATCAAAGCACAGTGGGAACTTACACGAGACAAATGACGATCCCCAGGTCGATGAACTAACCTGTACACATGTCACCTGGGAACTGCTATCTGACGTCAGGTATAAGACCAACTAGCATGTTCCCGGCGAGTCCTGTCCGGTGTACTCATAACCCAATGAGCACCTGTATACATCTTAGGTGAACCAACTGACACCAGTGGCTTGTGAGACCGGCCACCGCCCCTCGTCGGGGTCTCGACTGTATGCACTAGTCTACTCTGGAGAATCGATGCCCTGTCTCGAAACTCCCACGACTAGGGACCTTTTAAGGATATGCTTGTAGACTCCAGCTCTCACTTATATGATCGCCCTCATACTGCCGGCAGTCAAGCAAGAATCCTAGGGGCTCTATCAACGTGCAATAGTGACATGTCAGGTCACCTAAAGCAGTACACGATGATAAAGGTAAACCAGATAGCAAACTATCATCTCGAGTAAGACTGTTCTACCGGGATAGGTCCTCCCTCAATCATTGCAATCACGTGCCTGTGATCCAATAATTGACTCTGAGGGCACTATCTCCAACAATCTCCCACTTGCACTCAAGGATAATTATTGCGATGTCGCATACTCACAGCCCGTGTGATACCGAACACCCAACTCCTCTACTAGTCAGTCTCACAAATCCTGTTTACGAAACTCTTGCGTTCGAGGAATAGCCTCAGCGAGTGGATCCGCTCTGAAGTTTCTTTCTATGTCCCTCTATATCTCAAGTTCGCGGAGAAAGCCATCTCCCGAAATGAGCAATACCTGTCTTAGAGTGTCTGGATGTCTGATGGGACCGAGCTCATAAATGAACTCCAAATCCAAACTTCTTAGACTGTATCGTCAACTGAACATAATCAGTATCCTGCGCAATGCCACCCTCAGTATTTCCTTGGATCACCTGTCCAAAATACTGCCCCTCGTCAGAGGGAAAACTATAACTCTGACGATCACCCTGTCGTCCATGTCACCTTGGAAGCCTGGAATGATAACTGTCTCCCAAATGAGGCTGTCGTTATCATATCCTTAGAACATCCACTTATATTCTAAAACTGCTTCCGACTGTTTCTCCAGGATTGGATCAATGTCAACTTATTGAATCTAGTGCAAGAACAACATCTGGTGTGGTACTTGACATCTCATGATTGACTCAATTGCCTAAGCAAGTGATCTGCCAATCATGCGCATCCCTCTCCCCTTTAGTCTATAAGACACCTTTAGAGAGGGTGACTCCATCACTTGCAGGTACACTACCGTGCCAGGAGTCGTCCATTCTAAATACTCTTAGAATGCTGTCTAAGTACCCTGATTGGGAAACCACCCAAATCTAGATCTAAAACCATAGATCTAGTAACCAGTATGTCAGATATAATGTCCAAGTCCCATGTGGAGAAACCACTGTGTGACGACCAAAGCATAACTGATCGTAGTATAGGAATATCACTTCCTACTACCTTCTCAACAGATCCATCCCCTATTCTGATGACGTCAAACCTATGACTGTCACATCAGAAACAGATGATCTATCTCTGGTATATCTGCTTTAGTCTATAAATAGACATAAGCCTGATGTCCACCAATGCTTCCGCTGCTCCCACTGACTACGACAACCCTCTGGCAGAGTCATATAGATGTGCACTTCTAAAGCTAGTTTAGAACGACGCTATACTCATCCTCCCACCGGGTCTCGCAGCCTGGAACAACAGCAATGGCAAGTGTGGGTAAACAAGAACTTCCCTGTCACCGTCCTTGAGGCTACCGGAGTACCTCTCGGGTGCTTGAAGTTACCCACCTTATCTGCGGAGTGGCTAATGGAATGTCAAAACAGATTGAATCTTTAGGTTCCTTATCAAATCTTCAGTAATCGTTTGCGGTTCTGGAATCACTTCCAGTTCTACCATACTCCCACTACTGTTTTTGAAAAAAAAAACATTTCTTTTAAAATGTGGCGAGTTAAGAACAATATCACTATTGATCTTTCAGATGGTAGAAAGTCAACCCTCGTCATAGCCTGGGTCAACCCACAAACAGCCATTACAGAAACGCGCCTTGAGCTGTCCAGAGTCTGGTTTTAATCATAAGCCGGACAACTCCCCGTACCTTAACAACGTTAAGATATGAACTGTTCTATATCCAACATAGAACCAGAGGCACTGATTTAATTGAACCAGATTCAAATCATGCAGCTGTCTCCAGTGCATGTCAACAAAATGGAGAGAGGCCGATCAGCATTACTCAACTTAGGAATGCTTCCAATTATGAGTAACCTGAAAGAGAAGCAATTTCTCTTTATCATTACTATCAACTGAATACCATACACAAGTATCTACATCTTCGATCACCTTGAAGAATCCCGATACTTGCTACACCTGGTTCTCTACTCTATTCTAAATACCTATAACTCCTCAAAATTTAGACCCTGTGTTTCTACGAAACATATGTCTAAGAACTAGAGAAGTTAAAAGTAAACAGAATATAGTATGAGGACCAACCCCTCTGTCCTAATGGACACTGGACAACATACAATACTCTGTATAAGTCCACCGAGTCTAACAACTCTTTCACTGTGTGTTGTAGGTTGAAAACTGTACTTATGGTTAAGAAGAATTACACCGCTGTTTAATGCTCATTACCTAACCATCCACTGATATAGGTAAATGTCATCAACATAATATCAAAAGGTATATCTCACTCCATGAAAATAGACGTACAGATATATCAATTTGAAATTGGTGCATAAAAGCGGATATTCAAAACCAAATATTTGCCGACCGGCAAACAGCCTAGATGATCTCCTCAAATATCACCGATTACAACGAATCCCGATATAATGAGGATGATTACCCTATTCCCAATAACTTACTCCCACTCACCATCTGTAAAAACCATACAGATGTGAGAATCAAACCTGGTAAATACATACCCTGGAGCAAGTGTCCAATCGGGAAATCAGTTTTCTTTTAACAGTACACAGTTGAACTGAAACATTGAAATATTTCGATGGGGTATCCTGGTATTCCTAGTAATACCTCTACCATTATCCAGATTCACAACTATAACCGTATAATTCTTTGCCACCTCTCCAAATCCCTTTATATGTCTTTAGTCATTACCTTCTGCACACCCCTTAGGCCAAATGGTTTTCTTCCTTCCCTACCGTTTGGCACCAGCCTATGGTTTGGAAGAAGACTATCCAATAAGCATAATGGGTGTACTGTCCTAACCCTAGGAGCACTCGCAATGCGAGAGAAGGTGAAGATAAAAGACAACAGAATAAACCTTATTCCTATTTCTCCTGGACCAGAATCCATCCCCGAACTGGAACAAGTTCCTTTCGAGTTCGTATATAACCATACGATGGAGTATCCAATAAACTGTGGATCTTCGTAGTGATACGGAGTGTCCTGGAGAAATACAAAGGTGATTTAGGATTGGCGAAGAAATACTTGGTTTGGTCGTGAATATCAGTCGCAATTTACTTTGCCCTCTTACTAATCCCTTGCTTTGTCTTAATCTTAATTCCTTCTGCACACCATCGTTATGCTAATTGGTTTTCTTCATTCCCCACTGTTCGGCACCAGCCTAAGGTTTGGAAGAAGACTATCCAATTTGCGTAATAGGTGTACTATCTCCTAAACCAAGGAGTACTCACAACTTGAGAGAAGGCAAAAGGGAAAAGACAACTGAATAATCCTATCCGTTTTCTCCAGAACCGGAAACCAACCTCGAATTCCTTCGAGTTCGTATCTAACCATACGATGGTTTTGTCCAATGGAAGTGGACGTTCATAGTAATACGGGGTGTCCTGGAGAAAAGGGTAAAAGTAGGAGTGGCAATGAGGTCTGCAACTTTGATAATCCAAAAGCCAGTGTTAAGAAGGTTCGGTCAACTTAGTCACAGAGTCATAGTCTAGGGTCGGGTCAATGGTCGCTGCCAAAGAGAGAGAGAAAAGAAAACACTCAGCGTGCACTCTATCCTAGATCAGAATGGTTACCAATTTATCTTATCTGGAAACCTCCCACTGTACCTCAAATTCTCCTCCAAACCTATAAGAAGAATTAGTCGGGAATACCCGAGGAGTAAACTAACTCATCAGTGGGAATCGGGATCCAACTATCATCGCATGAAAACGTGACGGAATCCGCTCACGCTATCACACTCCAGAAGGTATGCGCATATCTGGCAAGTTTCAGTTCTTTTGAAACTCCCGATGTGATTTCTACCCCATGCTCTTATGACCTTGACTTTGGCCAACATATCATAAGTCACATGTCAAGTTCTACCCGTCATTCTCCAGGTTAATTTGAACCCACCCGTACATACCCTTGACTTTGGCCAAAATGGCAGTACGACTGTCCCAAACCAACGCATCTATCTATGCTGCATATGAATACCCCAATAGCTACCAATCACTGTGCCTTGACTTTGGCCAACATACACAGCTTGAATACTATTGACTACCCATATGAAACGACGGAGGGCTACGAATGATTTCTGGCGAAAACCTTTAACGTAATGAACTTGATATCGCTGAAGGAACGGATAGCTTTTTAGAAAATATAGTGACGAAAACCTTTACTAAAGAGGTCACTCCCGGTGAAGGGATCTCGGCTCTTTCCTCGTAAAATGGGGTGCAGGATATTCCAAATGAATACCACGGTGCAAAGCAAAAGTAATCGGCTATAGTGAAGTTAATGCCCTGACGCAAACTTCTGTCCAAGGGGTCACTCCCGGTGAAGGGATCTCGGCCCTTGCCTCGTCGACTGAGGAGCAGGATATTCCAAATGAATACCATGATGCAAAACAAAAGTGAACGTCCTTGCAATAACAGCTTTTTGAAAAGTGTTCCAACAACATCAGAATAGGTTTGTTTAACTTGCATTGATCCGAATCAACGCAGTCCCACCAATTGATCACACCACAAAGAACGAAAATATACTGACGTACGTATATGCCATCCGCATTCGCCACTGGGTCCCGTCATCACCCGTTAGGTTAGCTAAATAACGGCAGAGCGGGGACTGGACTAGCGCGGATGAAAAACATATACAACATCTACTAATATATATACCAATATATAGTATTTCGCTCAAGGCGTGAATAAAATGCAACATCACAGAAATGTACAGCATCACAGAACAATACAGATATCTGGGATCCCCGGGTTTCACAGAGCCACTACTGAAACCCGACGTTCCCCTGGTCGTGTGGATAGCCTGTGCAATGAAATCCTATACCCCCTACGAGTGCGGCGAATAGCCAGCCAATCCTGGAGTGAAGCCCCCTCCGTCCCAATGCCATGAGATGCGGGCTTGTTGCCCTCTTGAACCCGGCTATCCGTGCACCCCTCCGCGGGGCAACCCTAGTACAGAAAGTAAAATATACATACAACGGGTACATCGACCGCAACCAGGTCGTGCCCCAAAAAAATAATACAAACAGGCAGTGACGGCAGTCCACATGTCGGACGCTCGCCCCACAATATTAAATGTACATGATACAACAACACTGTACTAGCATTGCATCCAGGCTATCCCCCACGACCGATCTGCAACATCACAGCAAATACATAGAACATCAACGTGAAAGTCACGTTCGCAAATCCGTCTAACCGGGCTATAGCAGTTAGACCGGATTTACCGATCGAGTGACATTCACAGTCGCAGATATAATGTAAATACTGTGAAAGATGAGTTTAAAATATCCGATCGATCAAAAATTAACAAGTGGGCCCCCAACCAAAACTGTAGCACTCACAGAAAACCTGGGCCCAATTTTAATATTCCAAAACCCCTAAAAATAGCCCAGAAGCCCACTGGAAAAAAATGATGCATTGACGACTCCAATGTGCGGCGGAACCGCGGCCCCAGGGGGGGTTTGGCCGCGGTTCCGCGCTCCAATCGTCGACTGAATGTATCGAATTTTTCCAGTAGTCTTGTAGTCTCCAGTACATCAATATTTTACAACCTGAAAAAATTTTAGAGACCAAAAAATTTCAACAGAAAACTGATGTGAACTAAATTGTAGATTTTGGAATTTTGGTCGATCGGAAATGGAAAACACATCAAACGAAGCTAGACGAAGTTAATGGCGAGGCTCTGATACCAGTGTAAGTGCACGGCGGCGCCCCGGCCGTCAATCCGACGCCGGAATGCGGAAACGGTGATAAACTTTGATTTTTGCGGACTTAGCAAACCGGCACCACCGCGCACTAAACCCCGGATCGTGCCATTAAACTAGTCTAAGCTAACAAGAAGATGGGTTAGAGATATACCGACTGATCCGAGTCCTCCGGTCTTCATCTCCACTCCGATCTCCTCGCGGGATCTCCGTCCGTCTCCTCCTCGTCGGAAAGGGCACCACGAAGCCGGGTACTTATACGGGCTCCCACCTCAATACCGAGGCAACTCGGGCGCGAAGCTGGCGAGTCGACGCGTCCAAGATTTGCTGTAGGAAGTGTAGTGTAGAGGCTATGTCTCATTTGGGTTCGTTGCCATTAGAAGATGATGGAGGAAACTAGATGTAAGTGCACGGCGGCGCCCCGGCCGTCAATCCGACGGCCAAATGCGGAAACGGTGATAAACTTTAATTTTGCGGACTTAGCAAACCGGCACCACCGCGCACTAAACCCCGGATCGTAACCATTAACAAGTCTAAGCTACTAACAAGAAGGGAAAGAGATATACCGAATGATCCGAGTCCTTCGGTCTTCGTCTCCACTCCGATCTCTCGCGGATGCTTCGTCCGTCATCTCCTCGTTGTCGCCTCTTCGCCGGAAGGGCACCACATCGCCTGCATCTTTTACGGGCTTCCACCTCAATACCGAGGCAACTCGGGCGCGAAGCTGGCGAGTCGACGCGTCCGAGATTTGCTGTAGGAAGTGTAGTGTAGAGGCTATGTCTCATTTGGGTTCGTTGCCATTAGAAGATGATGGAGGAAACAAGATAAGAAAAATGGTGCTTGCATTTTTCTTAACATGTAAAATGAGATCAAGAATGCTACTCTCTCAAAGAAGAAGCTCTCATCTTCTTCTCTCTCAACCATGGAAAAAACTTATCAACTTAGAAATGGTGGAGGAAAGAATATGAAGCATGAAGGGAGGTGATGGTAGGAGCATAAGTGGTGACCACATCCAAAACATAATCATAACCATCTCACATCAAACTCTAATCACATCTAATCCTTTCTTATCAACAAAAAGCAAGTGAAGAGAATGGAATCAAAAAGATGCTATCATAATAAATCATCTTGCAAATAAATCCTCCAAAATGTGTTATTTGCAAACTTGCAAATAACACCCTCCATCGGAAAAGTCCGGCCGGGAAAGAACAAAGGAAAACCGGCCGGAACGGAATGCAAACTGGCAACTCCAGAAAACTGGTCCCGTAATAAATTACAGGAAAACCCCATACTGTGCATACACACCCGCATCTATATTCCGTCCGGATACAAATGCAATGAGACAAAATCTACACTGTACTAAACTAGGATCCGGCTTAAACTAAAGCCGGCTAGTAATATCCGTCCGATCCTGATCCGTGCAATACCGCACGTATCTGATCGAACCCTGCCATATACCCATACGGCCATTAGTACAAACCGTCCGATCCTGATCCGTGCAATACCGCACGTATCTGATCGGACCCTGCCATATCTCCATACGGCCCTACAGCGTTTCGCCCGAAAACCTGAGTAACTGAAAGTGTGGTGGACTCTAAAGACTCGTCAATACTATGGTTGTGGATTTAACCACTAGCACGTCAGAGGTATAAGCCAATACGTAACGGGCCACCAGCTATTGACCAAAAGGGACGTCGATGAGTGAACTCATCCTGACACCCTACTGAGCCTGTCAGTGACAATATCCGTACAGTCCGGTCCGTTCGTCTATGAGCATCGCATGTCGGGCCTAGGGGGTTGGTAAAAGTCAGACCCCCAAAAGCGGTACAAGTCGTGTCGGAGTGTAGCCCAGAACACCCTGAGATACTACTGGAATACCTACCAGTAAATCTTCTGCCTTGGCCAAGGACTTCGTGTAATGGCTCTCCTAGACACAGCGCGACCTCACCCCCAATACCGGGAGAGACGAACCCCTGAAGATCCGCTCACTGCCTCCATGTGGCTCGGGACTGTACCCAACTAAAACCTGTTTGCACGACTCCGTTGAGCCATGGTAGGGTAGTAATCAAAGTACAGTGGGAACTCACACGAGACAAATGACGATCCCCAGGTCGATGAACTAACCTGTACACATGTCACCTGGGAACTGCTATCTGACATGAGGTATAAGACCAACTAGCATGTTCCCGGCGAGTTCTGTCCGGTGTACTCATAACCCAATGAGCACCTGTATACATCTTAGGTGAACCAACTGACACCAGTGGCCTGTGAGACCGGCCACCGCCCCTCATCGGGGTCTTGACTGTATACACTAGTCTACTCTGGAGAATCGATGCCCTGTCTCGAAACTCCCACGACTAGGGACCATTTAAGGATGTGCTTATAGACTATCAGCTCCCACTTATATGATCGCCCTCATACTGCTGGTGGTCAAGCAAGAATCCTAGGGGCTCTATCAACGTGCAATAGTGACCTGTCATGTCACCTAAAGCAGTACACGATGATAAAGTTAAACCAGATAGCATACTATCATCTCGAGTAAGACTGTCCTACCGGGATAGGTCCTCCCTCAATCAATGCAATCACGTGCCTGTGATCCAATAATCGACTCTGAGGGCACTATCTCCAACAATCTCCCACTTGCACTCAAGGCTAATTATTGCGATGTCGCATACTCACAGCCCGTGTGATACCGAACACCCAACTCCTCTACTTGTCAGTCTCACAAAACTCGTTTGCGAAACTATTGCGTTCGAGGAATAGCCTCAGTGAGTGGATCCGCTCTGGTGTTTCTTTCTATGTCTCTCTATATCTCAAGTTCGCGGAGAAAGCCATCTCCCGAAATGGGCAATACCTGTCTTAGAATGTCTGGATGTCTGATGGGACCTAGCTCATGAATGAACTCCAAATCCAAACTTCTTAGACTGTATCGTCAACCGAACTTAATCAGTATCCTGCGCCATGCCACCCTCAGTATTGCCTTGGACCACCTGTCCAAAGTACTGCCCCTCGTCAGAAGGAAAACTATAACTCAGACAACCTCCTTGTCGTCCATGTCACCTTGGAAGCCTGGAATGATAACTGTCTCCCGAAGGAGAATGCTGCTATCATATCCCTAGAACATCCACTTATGTTCTAAAACTGCCTCCGACTGTTTCTCCAGGATTGGATGAATATCAACTTATTGCATCTACTGCAAGAACAACATCTGGTGTGGTACTTGACATTTCATGATTGACTCAATTGCCTAAGCAAGTGATCTGCCAATCATGCACATCCATCTCTACTTTAGTCTATAAGACACCTTTAGAGAGGGTGACTCCATTACCTGCAGGTATACTACCGTGCCAGGAGTCGTCCATTCAAAATACTCTTAGAATGCTGTCAAGGTACCCTGATTGGGAAACCACCCAAATCTAGATCTAAAACCATAGATCCAGTAACCAGTATGTCTGATATAATGTCCAAGTCCTTTGTGGAGAAACCACTGTGTGACGACCAAAGTATAACCGATCGTAGTATAGGAATATCACTTCCTACTACCTTCTCAACAGATCCATCCCCTATTCTGATGACGTCAAACCTATGACTGTCACAACAGAAATAGATGATCTTTCTCCGCTACATCTGCTTTAGTCTATAAATAGACATAAGCCGGATGTCCACCAATGCTTCCGCTGCTCCCACTGACTACGACAACCCTCTGGCAGAGTCATATAGACGTGTACTTCTAAAGCAAGTTTAGAATGACGCTATACTCATCCTCCTGCCGGGTCTCGCAGCCTGGAACAACAACAATGGCAAGTGTGGGTAAACAAGAACTTACCTGTCACCGTCCTTGAGGCTACCGGAGTACCTCTCGGGTGCCTGAAGTTACCCACCATCCCTGCGGAATGGCCAATGGAATGTCAAATCAGATTGAATCTTTAGGTTCCTTATCAAATCTTCAGTAATCGTTTGCGGTTCTGGAATCACTTCCAGTTCTACCATACTCCCACTACTGTTTTTGAAAAAATCCATTTTTAATAAAACTGTGGCGAGTCCAGAACAATATTTCTATTGATCTGCCAGATGGTAGAAAATCAACCCTCGTCATAGCCTGGGTCAACCCACAAACAGCCATTACAGAAACGTGCCTTGAGCTGTCCAGTGTCTGGTTTTAATCATAAGCCGGACAACTCCCCGTACCTTAACAACGTTAAGATATGAACTGTTCTATATCAAATATAGAACCAGAGGCACTGAATTAATTGAACCAGATTCAAATCATGCAGCTATCTCCAGTGCATGTCAACTAAATGGATGGAGGCCGATCAGCGTTACTCAACTTAGGAATGCTTCCAATTATGAGTAACCTGAAAAGAGAAGCAATTTCTCTTTATCTTTACCATCAACTGAATACCATACACAAGTATCTACATCTTCGATCACTTTGAAGAATCCCGATACTTGCTACACTTGGTTCTCTACTCTATTCAAATACCTATAACTCCTCAAAACTTAGACCCTGTGTTTCTACGAAACACATGTCTAAGAACTAGAGAAGTTAAAAGTAAACAGAATATAGTATGAGGAACAACCCCTCTGTCCTAATGGACACTGGACAACATACAATACTCTGTATAAGTCCGCCGAGTCTAACAACTCTTTCACTGTGTGTCGTAGGTTGAATACTGTACTTATGGTTAAGAAGAATTACACCGCTGTTTAATGCTCCTTACCTAACCATCCACTAATATAGGTAAATGTCATCGACATAATATCAAAAGGTATATCTCACTCTATGAAAATAGACGTACAGATATATCAATTTGAAATTGGTGCACAACAGCGGATATTCAAAACCAAATATTTGCCGACCGGCAAACAGCCCAGGTGATCTCCTCAAATATCACCGATTACAACGAATCCCGATATAATAAGGATGATCACCCAATTCCCAATAACTTACTCCTACTCATCATATGTAAAACCATACAGATGTGAGAATCATACCTGGTAAATACATACCCTGGAGTAAGTGTCTAATCGGGAAATCAGTTTTCCATTAACAGTACACAGTGAAACTGAAACATTGAAATGTTTCGTTGGGGTATCCTGGTATTCCTAGTAATGCCTCTACCATTATCCAGATTCACAACTATAACCGTATAATTCTATGCCACCTCTCCAAATCCCTTTATATGTCTTTAGTCATTACCTTCTGCACACCCCTTTAGGCCAATTGGTTTTCTTCCTTCCCTACCGTTCGGCACCAGCCTGTGGTTTGGAAGAAGACTATCCAATAAGCATAATGGGTGTACTGTCCTAATCCTAGGAGCACTCGCAATGAGAGAAGGTGATGATAAAAGACAACCGAATAAACCTTATTCCTATTTCTCCTGGACCAGAATCCATCCCCGAACTGGAACAAGTTCCTTTCGAGTTCGTATATAACCATACGATGGAGTATCCAATAAACTGTGGATCTTCGTAGTGATACGGAGTGTCCTGGAGAAATACAAAGGTGATTTAGGATTGGCGAAGAAATATTTGGTTTGGTCGTGAATATCAGTCGCAATTTACTTTGCCCTCTTACTAATCTCTTTATATGTCTTAATCTTAATACCTTCTGCACACCGTTTAGGCTAATTGGTTTTCTTCATTCCCTACCGGTCGGCACCAGCCTATGGTTTGGAAGAAGACTGTCCAATTTGCGTAATAGGTGTACTACTCCTAAACCAAGGAGTACTCGCAACCTGAGAGAAGGTGAAAAGAAAAGACAACTGAATAATCCTATTCGTTTTCTCCAGAACCGGAAACCATCCTCGAATAAATTCCTTCGAGTTCGTATCTAACCATACGATGGTTTTGTCCAATGGAAGTGGACGTTCGCAGTAATACGGGGTGTCCTGGAGAAAAGGGTAAAAGTAGGAGTGGCAATGAGGTCAGCGACTCTGACAATCCAAAAGCCAGTGTTAAGAAGGTTCGGTCAACTTGGCCACTGAGTCATAGTCTAGGGTCGGGTCAATGGTTGCTGCCAGAGAGAGAGAAAAGAAACACTCAGCGTGCACTCTATCCTAGATCAGAATGGTTACCAATTTATCTAATCTGGAAACCTCCCACTGTACCTCAAACTCTCCTCCAAACCTGAAAGAAGAATTAGTCGGGGTCACCCGAGGAGTAAACCAACTCATCAGTGGGAATCGGGATCCAACTATCATCGCATGATAACGTGACGGAATCCGCTCACGCTATCACACTCCAGAAGGTATGTGCATATCTGGCAAGTTTCAGTTCTTTTGAAACTCCCGATGTGATTTCTGCCCCATGCTCTTATGACCTTGACGAAGGTCAACAAATGATAAGTCACATGTCAAGTTCCACCCGTCATTGTCCAGGTTAATTTGAACCCACCCGTACAAGCCCTTGACGAAGGTCAACAAGGCTATACGACTGTCCCAAACCAACACATCTATCTATGCAGCAGAAAAGCAACAAGCAGCTACCATACACTATGCCTTGACGAAGGTCAACAAACATAGCATGAATACTACGTGCTACCCGTCTGAAACGACGGAGGGCTACGAATGGTTTCTGGCGAAAACCTTTAACGTAATAACTTGATATCGTTGAAGGAACGGATAGCTTTTTAGAAAATATAGTGACGAAAACCTTCGCTAAAGAGGTCACTCCCGGTGAAGGGATCTCGGCTCTTTCCCCGTAGAATGGGGTGCAGGATATCCCAAATGAATACCACGATGCAAAGCAAAAGTAATCGGCTATAGTGAAGTCATTGCCCTGACGCAAACTGTTTGTCCAAGGGGTCACTCCCGGTGAAGGGATCTCGGCCCTTGCCTCGTCGACTGAGGAGCAGGATATTCCAAATGAATACCACGATGCAAAACAAAAGTAAACGTCCTTGCAATAACAGCTTTTTGAAAAGTGTTCCAACAACATCAGAATAGGTTTGTTTAACTTGCATTGATCCGAATCAACGCAGTCCCATCAATTAATCACACCACAAAGAACGAAAATATACTGACGTACGTATATGCCATCCGCATTCGCCACTGGGTCCCGTCATCACTCGTTAGGTTAGCTTACTAACGACAGAGCGGGGACTGGACTAGCGCGGATGAAAAACATATACAACATCTACTAATATATATACCAATATATTATATTTCGCTCAAGGCGTGAAAAGAAATGCAACATCACAGAAATGTACAGCATCACAGAACAATACAGATATCTGGGATCCCCGGGTTTCACAGAGCCACTACTGAAACCCGACGTTCCCCTGGTCGTGTGGATAGCCTGTGCAATGAAATCCTAGACCCCTACGGGCGCGGCAAGTTACCCGCCAAAACCTGAAGCGAGGCAGCCCCCTTCAGCTCCGTGAATGGACCACCCAGCACTCCACGGAATCCGGTAACTTGGGCACCCCTCCTGGGTCAACCTGTACCCCCTACGAGTACGGCGAATAGCCTGCCAATCCCAGAGTGAAGCCCCCTTCGTCTCAATGCCATGAGATGCGGGCTTGTTGCCTTCCAGAACCTGGCTATCCGTGCACTCCTCCGTGGGGTAAACCTAGTACAGAAAGTAAAATATACATACACCGGGTACATCGACCGCAACCAGGTCGTGCCCCAAAAGAATAATACAAACAGGCAGTGACGGCAGTCCACATGTCGGACGCTCGCCCCGCAATATCAAATGTACATAATACAACAAAAACTGTACTAGCATTGCATCCAGGCTATCCCCACGACCGATCCGCAACATCACGGCAAAAACAGAACATCAACGTGAAAGTCAAGTTCGCAAATCCGTCTAACCGGGCTATAGCAGTTAGACCGGATTTACCGATCAAGTGACATTCACGGTCGCAAATATAATGTAAATACTGTGAAAAATGTGTTTAAAATTTTCCGATTAATCAAAAATAAACTAGTGGGCCCCAAACCAATACTGCAGCACTCACAGAAATACTGGGCCCAAAATTAATATTCAAAAACCCATATTTTAAGCCCAGAAAGCCTCTGTAAAAAATTGGTGCAGGGAACCTTACAGTGCGCGGCGGATTAGCGGCGGGAATGGGGTATATGCGGCGGTTCCGCGCTCCCACTGTGGATTCACCTCATCGAATTTTTACAGAGCTCTTAGATTTTCCAGCACATCAATAATTTACAACCTGAAAAAATTTTCGACACCAAAAATTTCAAACAGAAAACTGATGTGATCAAAATATGGTTTTTGGAATTTTGGTCGATCGGAAATGCAAAACACATCAAACGAAGCTAGACGAAATTAATGGCGAGGCTCTGATACCACTGTAAGTGCACGGCGGCGCCCCGGCCGTCAATCCGACGGCCAAATGCGGAAACGGTGATAAACTTTAATTTTGCGGACTTAGCAAACCGGCACCACCGCGCACTAAACCCCGGATCGTAACCATTAACAAGTCTAAGCTACTAACAAGAAGGGAAAGAGATATACCGAATGATCCGAGTCCTTCGGTCTTCGTCTCCACTCCGATCTCTCGCGGATGCTTCGTCCGTCATCTCCTCGTTGTCGCCTCTTCGCCGGAAGGGCACCACATCGCCTGCATCTTTTACGGGCTCCCACCTCAATACCGAGGCAACTCGGGCGCGAAGCTGGCGAGTCGACGCGTCCGAGATTTGCTGTAGGAAGTGTAGTGTAGAGGCTATGTCTCATTTGGGTTCGTTGCCATTAGAAGATGATGGAGGAAACAAGATAAGAAAAATGGTGCTTGCATTTTTCTTAACATGTAAAATGAGATCAAGAATGCTACTCTCTCAAAGATGAAGCTCTCATCTTCTTCTCTCTCAACCATGGAAAAAACTTATCAACTTAGAAATGGTGGAGGAAAGAATATGAAGCATGAAGGGAGGTGATGGTAGGAGCATAAGTGGTGACCACATCCAAAACATAATCATAACCATCTCACATCAAACTCTAATCACATCTAATCCTTTCTTATCAACAAAAAGCAAGTGAAGAGAATGGAATCAAAAATATGCTATCATAATAAATCATCTTGCAAATAAATCCTCCAAAATGTGTTATTTGCAAACTTGCAAATAACACCCTCCATCGGAAAAGTCCGGCCGGGAAAGAACAAAGGAAAACCGGCCGGAACGGAATGCAAACTGGCAACTCTTGAAAATTGGTCCCGTAATAAATTACAGGAAAACCCCATACTGTGCATACACACCCGCATCTGTATTCCGTCCGGATACAAATGCAATGAGACAAAATCTACACTGTACTAAACTAGGATCCGGCTTAAACTAAAGCCGGCTAGTAATATCCGTCCGATCCTGATCCGTGCAATAACGCACGTATCTGATCGAACCCTGCCATATACCCATACGGCCATTAGTACAAACCGTCCGATCCTGATCCGTGCAATACCGCACGCATCTGATCGGACCCTGCCATATCTCCATACGGCCTCTACAGCGTTTCGCCCGAAAACCTGAGTAACTGAAAGTGTGGTGGACTCTAAAGACTCGTCAATACTATGGTTGTGGATTTAACCACTAGCATGTCAGAGGTATAAGCCAATACGTAACGGGCCACCAGCTATTGACCAAAAGGGACGTCGATGAGTGAACTCATCCTGACACCCTACTGAGCCTGTCGGTGACAATATCCGTACAGTCCGGTCCGTTCGTCTATGAGCATCGCATGTCGGGCCTAGGGGGTTGGTAAAAGTCAGACCCCCAAAAGCGGTACAAGTCGTGTCGGAGTGTAGCCCAGAACACCCTGAGATACTACTGGAATACCTACCAGTAAATCTCCTGCCTTGGCCAAGGACTTCGTGTAATGGCTCTCCTAGACACAGCGCGACCTCACCCCCAATACCGGGAGAGACGAACCCCTGAAGATCCGCTCACTGTCTCCATGTGGCTCGGGACTGTACCCAACTAAAACCTGTTTGCACGACTCCTTTGAGCCGTGGTAGGGTAGTAATCAAAGTACAGTGGGAACTCACACGAGACAAATGACGATCCCCAGGTCGATGAACTAACCTGTACACATGTCACCTGGGAACTGCTATCTGACATGAGGTATAAGACCAACTAGCATGGTCCCGGCGAGTTCTGTCCGGTGTACTCATAACCCAATGAGCACCTGTATACATCTTAGGTGAACCAACTGACACCAGTGGCCTGTGAGACCGGCCACCGCCCCTCGTCGGGGTCTTGACTGTATACACTAGTCTACTCTGGAGAATCGATGCCCTGTCTCGAAACTCCCATGACTAGGGACCATTTAAGGATGTGCTTATAGACTATCAGCTCCCACTTATATGATCGCCCTCATACTGCTGGTGGTCAAGCAAGAATCCTAGGGGCTCTATCAACGTGCAATAGTGACCTGTCATGTCACCTAAAGCAGTACACGATGATAAAGTTAAACCAGATAGCATACTATCATCTCGAGTAAGACTGTCCTACCGGGATAGGTCCTCCCTCAATCAATGCAATCACGTGCCTGTGATCCAATAATCGACTCTGAGGGCACTATCTCCAACACTAGATAAGAAAAATGGTGCTTGCATTTTTCTTAACATGTAAAATGAGATCAAGAATGCTACTCTCTCAAAGATGAAGCTCTCATCTTCTTCTCTCTCAACCATGGAAAAAACTTATCAACTTAGAAAATGGTGGAGCAAAGATTATGAAGCATGAAGGGAGGTGAGTGTAGGAAGTGAAAAGAGGTGACCACATCCTAGACATAATCATCACAAAACTCAAATCCAAATCAAATCCATTCTTATCACAATAAATGCATGAAAAGCAAAGATGCTTAACATATCAATCCTTATGCAAATAAATCCTCCACAAAGTGTTATTTGCAAACTTGCAAATAACCCCCTCCATCGGAAAAGTCCGGCCGGGAAAGAACAAAGGAAAACCGGCCGGAACGGAATGCAAACTGGCAACTCCAGAAAACTGGTCCCGTAATAAATTACAGGAAAACCCCGATACTGTGCATACACACCCGAATCTGTATTCCGTCCGGATACAAATGCAATGAGACAAAATCTACACTGTACTAAACTAGGACCGGCTTAAACCAAAGCCGGCTAGTAAAAACCGTTCGATCCTGATCCGTGCAATACCGCACGTATCTGATCGAACCCTGCCATGTATCCATACGGCCGCTAGTACAAACCGTCCGATCCTGATCCGTGCAATACCGCACGTATCTGATCGGACCCTGCCATATCTCCATACGGCCTCTACAGCGTTTCGCCCGAAAGCTGAGTAACTGAATGTGTGGTGGACTCTAAAGACTCATCAATACTATGGCTGTGGATTTAACCACTAGCACGTCAGAGGTATAAGCCAATACGTAACGGGCCACCAGCTATTGACTAAAAGGGACGTCGATGAGCGAACTCATCCTGACACCCTACTGAGCCTGTCAGTGACAATATCCGTACAGTCCGGTCCGTTCGTCTATGAGTATCGCATGTCGGGCCTAGGGGGTGGGTAAAAGTCAGACCCCCAAAAGCGGTACAAGTCGTGTCGGAGTGTAGCCCAGAACACCCTGAGATACTACTGGAATACCTACCAGTAAATCTCCTGCCTTGGCCAAGGACTTCGTGTAATGGCTCTCCTAGACACAGCGCGACCTCACCCCCAATACCGGGAGAGACGAACCCCTGAAGATCCGCTCACTGCCTCCATGTGGCTCGGGACTGTACCCAACTAAAACCTGTTTGCACGACTCCTTTGAGCCGTGGTAGGGTAGTAATCAAAGCACAGTGGGAACTTACACGAGACAAATGACGATCCCCAGGTCGATGAACTAACCTGTACACATGTCACCTGGGAACTGCTATCTGACGTCAGGTATAAGACCAACTAGCATGTTCCCGGCGAGTCCTGTCCGGTGTACTCATAACCCAATGAGCACCTGTATACATCTTAGGTGAACCAACTGACACCAGTGGCTTGTGAGACCGGCCACCGCCCCTCGTCGGGGTCTCGACTGTATACACTAGTCTACTCTGGAGAATCGATGCCCTGTCTCGAAACTCCCATGACTAGGGACCTTTTAAGGATATGCTTGTAGACTCCAGCTCTCACTTATATGATCGCCCTCATACTGCCGGCAGTCAAGCAAGAATCCTAAGGGCTCTATCAACGTGCAATAGTGACATGTCAGGTCACCTAAAGCAGTACACGATGATAAAGGTAAACTAGATAGCAAACTATCATCTCGAGTAAGACTGTTCTACCGGGATAGGTCCTCCCTCAATCATTGCAATCACGTGCCTGTGATCCAATAATTGACTCTGAGGGCACTATCTCCAACAACCGGGAGAGAGAGAGAGAAGAAAACACTCAGCGTATGCTCTTGCAAGATCAGATTGGTTATTATTTTATCTAATCAGGATGGCTCGCACTGTTTTAATCAAATCTTCCTTCAAACCCTAAAAGGAAAGACTAGCCAGGATTAATTACACGCTATAAGTTCGCCAATCTTTCAGCCAGGCCAGTGTCGGTACCTTGAGGGAGGTCCCCCGTGCTTTCGCACGAACCTAATTAATGTAATCCTCGTTTTCCCAGAGGCGTAACCCCATTGACACCTTTCTAAACACCTACTTGATCGGCTAATTGTAATGTGTAAAACTCTCCCAGGAGTAACTCTTACTCGCAGCGGGTATCGGGATCCAACTATCTTATAGAAGATATGCAATCTCATTGCAAATTTCAACACTTGAAATTCCCGATAATATTTTGCCCCTAGCGTCCCATGACCTTGACGCAGGCCAACAAACCACAGTGCGCTAGTCAAGTTCAACCCGTCATTTCTTGATTGAATTAAACCCACCCGCATGACCCTTGATGCAGGCTAACAAAGTCGCACGACTACCCTAATCCAATCTGCATCATATGCAAAAGCAGATAAATACTAGTTAGCTACCGCACACTACGCCTTGACGCAGGCCAACAAACGTTGCACGAATACTAAGTAGGACTTATCTGAAATGACGGAGGGTTACGACAGGTTTTTCTGAAAACCTATTACGTAATGAACTTGATATCGTTGTAGAATCAAATGATTTTAAAATGGAGTGTTTTTTAGGCTTTTCTAGTTTTGCTAAAGGGGTCACTCCCGGTGAAGGGATCGTCGGCCATTTCCTCATCGAATAAGGTGCAGGATATATCATATATATCACTATGCAAAGCAAAAACTATAGAAGCAATCAAAAACAAACCGAGGGGTGTAGCATCTGCCAGTTATTGCTAAAGGGGTCACTCCCGGTGAAGGGATCTCGGCCCTTTCCTTATTGAATAAGGTGCAGGATGTTCTACAAGGAACACCGCGATGCAAAGCAAGAACCGCAGCTTCCTGGTTTTGAAAATTCGATTCCACAGCATCTTTTAGGTTTCTTTTCATTCATTAATCATATTAATGAAGTCCCATCATTTAAGTCACCTAAACATCACAGATAAATACGACGTACACTTATGCCATCCGCATTCGCCTCGATGTCCCCTCGTGCACCGTTAGGTTAGGTAACTAACGGCAGAGCGGGACAGGGTTAGCACGGGTGAAAAACATAAGTAGCGTTTATATAATATATCGTATATACTATATACAGTATCTATCACAATATATCAAATGATCACATCACAGATAAATCACAGCAGAAGAAACATATATGAAATATTGGATATACTAGGACGTCCGTGTTTTTAATACGAGCCTGTATAAAACACGGATTCCACAGTCGCGATGAATAGCCAAACCCACATCCCTAGACCCGTACGAGAGCGGCAAGCAACACTGCCAATTCTAGGGTTAGGAGACCCGGTCTCAACTCCTCGAGATGGTCTCCCACTGGACCCTAGAACCCGGTTACTTATGCTCCCCGCCTTGGGTCTACCTAATGCGGAAAAGTAAATAATATACAAGTGGTGACATCAACCTCATCCCGGAAGTGCCCCAATAAAAGAATATTACATACAAGGTTTTTTTACATGAATGAAAATGAAAAAACAATCATCTCACATAAAAACCCCGGCTATTCAAAACGCGACGATCCAATACAACATATCCAGCAACACATAACATCACATGTCATCAACGTAAGTAAATATGCGCATCCCAATTGTTGTTGACATATAGCAACGAAACAGGCGATATCACATATTACGCTTACGGTCACAGAAAAGAAAGTGTAAAAGTGTACAACAGTTGGAATCCGCAACTTTCTTAGACATCGCATGCCTAACCAGATGAATTCCTTAGACATCGCATGCCTAAAAATTATAAACCCCGCATTTTAGTCTCTTTATCGAAAACGCTTTTCAATTTCAAGTCGGGCAATTCAACAAGATTCCCGACATCCTGATCGAATGCCCGTCGTAAACTTTAGTAGACGGCCGCACCCCCGATACCGTCGACGAAGTGCACTAAGGCGGAACACCGCCGCTGCGAGCACCCGAACGGATGCTTTTGGCTACGGGGTTCTCCTTAAGTCACTTGGTCGGGGCTATGGGGCGTGGCTGTCTATTAAGTTTATCGGCGAGTATTCGCATACGCTACGTGATTGCGACGGACTTTTGATCACATCAAAATTCCATGGCAACCGATCAAATGAGACTAAAGTACTTTGTTTATAACATTAAAATCAGTTATCTCATAACAATTTGTGGATTCCAAATATTGTATCACATTCCAGATAAATAGACAATGTTAAACTTTCCAATCGAACAATCAAACACCCAAGTTTTCCCGAAAAGCTCAACACATGAAATAAGTTTAAAAACATCCATTTCATGCCACAGTACCAACGGTCCAGCCGTAGAAGGGTCAAGCCAACGCCTCACATGTGGCACGCCGTATTGCCCCAAACCCTAAGGTTCAAAGGGCAGTTCAAGACGGTCACATAATCGAGTTAATGTTTGTTGTCTTCTAAAGGGTCCATCGTGTTACTTGCACTACTTGGAACGTTCTTAAATTACGGAAAAATCCAACACTTGGAAATTTCCCGGAAAGGGAAAAAGTGGGTATTTATATCCGGTCGAACTTTTTTACATGATCTAAAATTACCCGGAAAAACAAAAACAAAGTTAAACAATCCGATCGAAACATCGAGTCCCCAAAGCAACCCAGAAAACTCAACTGTTGAGTAAAAATTAAAAATTCCCATAAAACAGAGGCATTACAGACAGGGATTACTGTGCAAAGCACGTGCTTTAATTTAATATTATGGCCACGGAACCGCCGCTAAAGCTAGGGTGGCGCCGCGGTTCCGCAGCTCATTTATTGATTTAGGGTCACGTGCTTCACAGTAACTCCTATAAAACCCTGCTGAATTTTTTGAAAATTTTTAATTCACAAAAATCCACAATTTCAGAAAATGTACAGAGAAGGGTTTTGTTTAGGGTTTCGGGGTTCGATCGGGTTTCTAATTTCGTCTACACTTCGCCTAAAGCTCTAGCTAGGTTCTGATACCACTGTAGGGTTACTAGGCACGCTCAAGAGGGTCCACAAGGCATCTACCATGCCAAATTCAAAAATTTAGGGGCCGAGAAACCCTAATGCAAGATCGTTAACTAGAGGATAGGCGAAACTAAAAGCTAGCAAACAACTTTACTAATAAGTGAAATGGATTACAAGCTTTGTAGATCCGCTCCTCTGCTTCTAAAGCTCCGTGATGACGTCCCTCCGCTGCGATCATCAGAATCACGGACTCTAGCATTGGTTTCGTCGGAGAAATGAGCGGGCTAGGTCGTTGAGTTCGATGCCGAAGATGATCTACATCAAGGAAACTCAAACTCAAGCTCCATCTTCACTGGGTCATGAAACTTGTGAAGATAACACCCTATACAACATGGCAAGTGGTAGAGGATAAAGAAATTGGAAGTGGGTTCACTTTGGATTTGGATTTCTCACTTGATTTCATCACTTGAAAATTTTCAAGAAGGATTTCTTCATTTCATGAAGAAGAAGAAGAAGAAGAAAAGAAAATGAATTATCTTAAAAGAAAATTCAAGTGATGCTTATCATATTGCAACCATGGGTGAGTTAACATATGTAGAGAATAAACTAGGGTTTAGGTGTAATGGTTAGGTTAAAGGAAAAAAAAAACAAACTGGTCAAAGATGCTAAGAAGCTTCATGAAGCTTAAAGCAAAGAAAGAAAACCACCATTTTATTAATTTTTGCCAAAAATAATTAAATAAATAAAATAAATAAGTTAAAACCCTAACCATTAACCTAAACATGGTTTAAAGCATACACACACCCAACTTTGCATGTATCATCAAACATGATACAAACTAGTGCACAAACATATATCATATATACAATGTGCACAATCTAGTGAGAAAAATAATCTTAAGTGAACCAATACTAGTTAATGTAAAGTAATATATCAAATATATAATTATACATTAAATCATTAAGTCAACACTTGATTCAATGATCCGGTCATACTGCATATAACCGATTAATATCAAGTGTATCAATATATCGAATCAACATTTGATGCGGTAACTGTTAGTTGTATATATGCCCTAGAGGCCAGTATTGTACAGATGATGTATATTATATTGGATGCTTGGACATATATAGAGATGACTTTCTTGCTCGATATGATAGTTGTAAGTGCACGGCGGCGCCCCGGCCGTCAATCCGACGCCGGAATGCGGAAGCGGTGAATAACTTAATTTTGCGGACTTTGCAAACCGGCACCACCGCGCACTAAACTCCGGATCGAACCATTAACTAGTCTAGGCTATCTACAAGAATGGGAAAGAGATATACCGACGATCCAAGTCCTCCGGTCTTCATCTCCAAACCGATCTCCTCGCGGGATCTCCGTCCGTCTCATCCTCGTCGCCGGAAGTGCACCACGTTGCCTACATCGTTTACGGGCTCCCACCTCTATGCCGAGGCAACTCGGGCACGAAGCCGGCTATTCGACGTGCCCAAGATTCGTTGTAGAATATCTAGAGAAGAAGTCTCATTTGGGTTTATGTGGAGTTGCCTTTGTGGTGGAGGAAAAAGATCTTAGAGAGGGGTGAGGAAAAATGTAGCATACAAAGGGAAATGAGAGTAACATTTTTCTCCACCTGAAAATGAATCCCCATTCCTCCTCTTAGGAATGGCCGGCCCCCCCCCCCCACCATGTGTGATTGGAGAGAGAAAAAGTAAGGTCAAGAGAGTGGTTGGATAGCAATGATGCAAGCAAGAGATGATGAAAGAAAAACCAATGATCACAAGAAAACCCTCACTCCAACACCACCATCATCAACAACCATGATGGTTACATAAAGTCAAGCCATCATGAAGATATGAAGTCAAATGATGGGACAAGTATCATGACATGATAATATACAAAGACCCCCTCCATAAAAGCTTATTTGCAACAATGCAAATAAACCCTCCTCCACCAATCTTCGGCCAATGAACGAAACAATGGAAATCGGCCGAAACGGAAAGCAAACTGGCAACTCCAGAAAACTGGTCCCGTAATAAATTACAGGAAAACCCCGATACTGTGCATACACACCCGCATTTGTATTCCGACCGAAATACAAATGCAATGAGACAAAATCTCCACTGTACTATACTAGAATCCGGCTTATACCAAAACCGGCTAGTAATATCTGTTCAATCCTGATCCGTGCAATACCGCACGTATCTGATCGAACCCTGCCATATAACCATACGGCCTATAGTACAAACTGTCCGATCCTGATCCGTGCAATACCGCACGTATCTGATCGGACCTTGCCATATCTCCATACGGCCTCTACAACCTTTCGCCCGAAAGCTGAGTAACTGAAAATGTGGGGGACTCTAAAGACTCGTCAACACCTTGGTTGTGGATTTAACCACTAGCACGTCAGAGGTATAAGCCAATACGTGACGGGCTACCAGGTACTGACCAAATGGGACGTCGATGAGGAAGCTCACCCCGACACCCAACTGAGCCTGTCAGTGACAATATCCGTGCAGTCCGGTCCGTTCGTCTATGAGTATCGCATGGTGGGCCTAGGGGGTTGGTAAAAGTCAGACCCCCAAAAGCGGTACAAGTCGTGTCGGAGTGTAGCCCAGAACACCCTGAGATACTACTGGAATACCTACCAGTAAATCTCCTTGCCTTGGCCAAGGACTTTGTGTAATGGCTCTCCTAGACACAGCACGACCTCACCCCCAATACCGGGAGAGACGAACCCCTGAAGATACGCTCACTGCCTCCATGTGGCTCGGGACTGTACCCAACTAAAACCTGTTTGCACGACTCCTTTGAGCCGTGGTAGGGTAGTAATCAAAGTACAGTGGGAACTCACACGAGACAAATGACGATCCCCAGGTCGATGAACTAACCTGCACACATGTCACCAGGGAACTGCCATCTGACGTCTGGTATATGACCAACTAGCATGTTCCCGGCGAGTCCTGTCCGGTGTACTCATAACCCAATGAGCACCTGTATACATCTTAGGTGATCCAACTGACACCAGTGGCTTGTGAGACCGGCCACCGCCCCTCGTCGGGGTCTCGACTGTATACACTAGTCTACTAATGGAGTATCGATGCCCAGTCTCGAAACTCCCATGACTAGGGACCTTTTAAGGATAAGCTTATAGACCCCCAGCTCCCACTTATATGATCGCCCTCATACTGCTGGTGGTCAAGCAAGAATCCTAGGGGCTCTATCAATGTGTAATAGCGACGTGTCATGTCACCTAAAGCAGTACACGATGATAAAGGTAAACCAGATAGCATACTATCATCTCGAGTAAGACTGTCCTACCGGGATAGGTCCTCCCTCAATCATTGCAATCACGTACCTGTGATCCAATAATTGACTCTGAGGGCACTATCTCCAACAATCTCCCACTTGCACTCAAGGCTAATTATTGCGATGTCGCATACTCACAGCCCGTGTGATACCGAACATCCAACTCCTCTACTAGTCAGTCTCACAAAGCTCGTTTGCGAAACTATTGCGTTCGAGGAATAGCCTCAGTGAGTGGATCCGCCTGTGGTGTCTCTTTCTATGTCTCTCTATATCTCAAGTTCGCGGAGAAAGCCATCTCCCGAAATGAGCAATACCTGTCTTAGAATGTCTGGATGTCTGATGGGACCTAGCTCATAAAAGAACTCCAAATCCAAACTTCTTAGACTGTATCGTCAACTGAACTTAATCAGTATCCTGCGCGCCATGCCTCCCTCAGTATTGCCTTGGACCACCTGTCCAAAATACTGCCCCTCATCAGAAGGAAAACTATAACTCTGACAACCTCCTTGTCGTCCATGTCACCTTGGAAGCCTGGAATGATAACTGTCTCCTGAATGAGGCTGTCGTTATCATCTCCCTAGAACATCCACTTATGTTCTAAAAACTGCTTCCGACTGTTTCTCCAGGATTGGATTAATGTCAACTTATTGCATCTAGTGCAAGAACAACATCTGGTGTGGTACTTGACATCTCACGATTGACTCAATTGCCTGAGCAAGTGATCTGTCAATCATGCCCGTCCCTCTCCCCTTTAGTCTGTAAGACACCTTTGGAGAGGGTGACTCCATTACCTGCAGGTACACTACCGTGCCAGGAGTCGTCCATCCTAAATACTCTTAGAACGCTGTCAAGTACCCTGATTGGGAAACCACCCAAATCTAGATCTAAGACCATAGATCTAGTAACCAGTATGTCTGATATAAAATCCATTTCCTTTGTGGAGAAACAACTGTGTGACGACCAAAGTATAACCGATCGTAGTGTAGGAGTTTCTTTTCCTACTCTGTGTATATCATCCAAATACCAGGATATCACACCCTACTACCTTCTCAACAGATCCATCCCCTATTCTGATGAAGTCAAACCCATGACTGTCACGTTAGAAATAGATGATCTATCTCCGCTACATCTGCTTTAGTCTATAAATAGACATAAGCAACCTGTCCACCAATGCTTCCGCTGCTCCCACTGACTACGACAACCCTCTGGCAGAGTCATATAGACGTACACTTCTAAAACTGGTTTAGAACGACGCTATACTCATCCTCCCGCCGGGTCTCGTAACCTGGAACAACAGCAATGGCAATTGTGGGTAAACAAGAACTTCCCTGTCACCGTCCTTGAGGCTACCGTAGTACCTCTCGGGTGCCTGAAGTTACCCACCTTATCTGCGGAGTGGCCAATGGAATGTCAATCCAGATTGAATCTTTAGGTTCCTTATCAAATCTTCAGTAATCGTTTGTGGTTCTGGAATCACTTCCAGTTCTACCATACTCCCACTACTGTTTTCTGAAAAAATCCATTTTTATTAAAACTGTGGCGAGTCTAGAACAATATCGCTATTGTTCATCCAGATGGTAGAAAGTCAACCCTCGTCATAGCCTGGGTCAACCCACAAACAGCCATTACAGAAACGTGCCTTGAGTTGTCCAGTGTCTGGTTTTAATCATAAACCGGACAACTCCCCGTACCTTAACAATGTTAAGATATGAACTGTTCTATATCCCATATAGGAACAGAGGCACTGATTTAATTGAACCAGATTCAAATCATGCAGCTGTCTCCAGCGCATGTCAACTAAATGGAAGGAGGCCGATCAGCGTTACTCAACTTAGGAATACTTCCAATTATGAGTAACCTGAAAGAGAAGCAAGATCTCTTTATCATTACTATCAACTGAATACCATACACAAGTATCTACATCTTCGATCTCTTTGAAGAATCCCGATACTTGCTATACCTGGTTCTCTACTCTATTCAAATACCAATGACTTCTCCAAATTCGGACCCTGTGTTTCCACGAAACACTTGTCTGAAAAAACCAGAGAAGTCATAAGTAAACTGAATGTAGTATGAGGACCAACCCCTCTGTCCTGATGGACCCTGGACAACATACAATCCTTTGTATAAGTCCCTTGAGTCTGATAACTCATTCACTGTGTGTCGTAGGTTGAAAACTGTACTTATGGTTAAGAAGAATTACACCGCTGTTTAATGCTCCTTACCTAACCATCCACTGATATAGGTAAATGTCGTAGACATAATTTCAGAAAGGTATATCTCACTCTATGAAAATAGACGTACAGATATATCAATTTGAAATTGGTGCATAACAGCGGATATTCAAAACCAAATATTTGCCGACCGGCAAACAGCCCAGGTGATTTCCTCAAATATCACCGATTACAACGAATCCCGATATAATGAGGATAATCACCCAATTCCCAATAACTTACTCCCACTCATCATCTGTAAAACCATACAGATGTGAGAATCGTACCTGGTAAATACATACCCTGGAGTAAGTATCTAATCGGGAAATCAGTTTTCCTTTAACATTAAACTGAAACATTGAAATGTTCCGATGGGGTATTCTGGTATTCCTAGTAATGCCTCTTCCAGATTCACGACTGTAACCGTATAGTTCTTTGCCACCTCTCCAAATCCCTTCATATGTCTTTAGTCTTTACCTTCTGCACACCCTTTTAGGCCAAATGGTTTTCTTCCTTCCCTACCGTTCGGCACCAGCCTATGGTTTGGAAGAAGACTATCCAATAAGCATAATGGGTGTACTGTCCCAATCCTAGGAACACTCGCAATGAGAGAGGGTGAAGATAAAAGACACCTGAAAAAATCTTATTCCTATTTCTCCTGGACCAGAATCCATCCCCGAACTGGAACGAGTTCCTTTCGAGTTCGTATATAACCATACGATGGATTATCCAATAAAATGGGATCTTCGTAGTGATACGGAGTGTCCTGGAGAAATACAAAGGTGATGTGGGAGTGGTAACGAAATATTTGGTTTGGTCGTGAATATCTGTTGCAATTTACTTTGCCCTCCTACTAATCCCTTGCTTTGTCTGAACTTAATACCTTCTGCACACCATCGTTATGCTAATTGGTTTTCTTCATTCCCTACCGGTCGGCACCAGCCTAAGGTTTGGAAGAAGACAATCCAATTTGCGTAATAGGTGTACTACCCCTAAACCAAGGAGTACTCGTAACCTGAGAGAGGGTAAAAGGAAAAGACAACTGAATAATCCTATCCGTTTTCTCCAGAACCGGAAACCATCCTCGAATAAATTCTTTCGAGTTCGTATCTAACCATACGATGGTTTTGTCCAATGGAAGTGGACGTTCGTAGCAATACGGGGTGTCCTGGAGAAAAGGGTAAAAGTAGGAGTGGCAATGAGGTCTGCAACTCTGACAATCCAAAAGCCAGTGTTTAAGAAGGTTCGGTCAACTTGGTCACTGAGTCAAAGTCTTAGGGTCGGGTCAATGGTCGCTGCCAAAGAGAGAGAGAAAAGAAACACTCAGCGTGCACTCTAACCTAGATCAGAATGGTGACAATTTATCTAATCTGGAATCCTCCCACTGTACCTCAAATTCTCCTCCAAACCTGAAAGAAGAATTAGTCGGGGTCACCCGAGGAGTAAACTAACTCATCAGTGGGAATCGGGATCCAACTATCATTGCATGATAACGTGACGGAATCCGCTCACGCTATCACACTCCAGAAGGTATGCGCATATCTGGCAAGTTTCAGTTCTTTTGAAACTCCCGATGTGATTTCTGCCCCATGCTCTTATGACCTTGACTTTGGCCAACAAATCATAAGTCACATGTCAAGTTCTACCCGTCATTCTCCAGGTTGATTCGAATCCACCCGCACAAGCCCTTGACTTTGGCCAACAAGGCTATACGACTGTTCCAAACCAACGCATCTATCTATGCAGCATATGAATAACCAACAGCTACCAAACACTGTGCCTTGACTTTGGCCAACAAACACAGCTTGAATACTATTGACTACCCATATGAAACGACGGAGGGCTACGAATGGTTTCTGGCGAAAACCTTTAACGTAATGAACTTGATATCGTCGAAGGAACGGATAGCTTTTAAAAAATATAGTGACGAAAACCGTTGCTAAAGAGGTCACTCCCTGTGAAGGGATCTCGGCTCTTTCCCCGTAGAATGAGGTGCAGGATATTCCAAATGAATACCACGGTGCAAAGCAAAAGTAATCGGCTATAGTGAAGTCATTGCCCTGACGCAAACTTTTGTCCAAGGGGTCACTCCCGGTGAAGGGATCTCGGCCCTTGCCTCGTCGACTGAGGAGCAGGATATTCCAATGAATACCACGATGCAAAACAAAAGTAAACGTCCTTGCAATAACAGCTTTTTGAAAAGTGTTCCAACAACATCAGATTAGGTTTGTTTTTAACTTGCATTGATCCGAATCAATGCAGTCCCATCAATTGATCACACCACAAAGAACGAAAATATACTGATGTACGTATATGCCATCCGCATTCGCCACTGGGTCCCGTCATTACCCGTTAGGTTAGCTTACTAACGACAGAGCGGGGACTGGACTAGCGCGGATGCAAAACATATACAACATCTACTAATATATATACCAATATATTATATTTCGCTCAAGGCGTGAATAAAATGAAACATCACAGAAAATGAACAGCATCACAGAAACAATACAGATATCTGGGATCCCCGGGTTTCACAGAGCCACTGCTGAAACCCGACGTTCCCCTGGTCGTGTGGATAGCCTGTGCAATGAAATCCTAGACCCCTACGGGCGCGGCAAGTCACCCGCCAAAACCTGAAGCGAGGCAGCCCCCTTCAGCGCCGTGAATGGACCACCCAGCACTTCACGGAATCCGGCAACTTGGGCACCCCTCCTGGGTCAACCTGTACCCCCTACGAGTGCGGCGAATAGCCCGCCAATCCTAGAGCGAAGCCCCCTCCGTCTCAATGCCATGAGATGCGGGCTTGTTGCCCTCCAGAACCCGGCTATCCGTGCACCCCTCCGCGGGGCAATCCTAGTACAGAAAGTAAAATATACATACACCGGGTACATCGACCGCAACCAGGTCGTGCCCCAAAATAATAATACAATCAGGCAGTGACGGCAGTCCACATGTCGGACGCTCGCCCCGCAATATCAAATGTACATAATACAACAAAACTGTACTAGCATTGCATCCAGGCTATCCCCCACGACCGATCCGCAACATCACAGCAAATACATAGAACATCAACGTGAAAGTCACGTTCGCAAATCCGTCTAACCGGGCTATAGCAGTTAGACCGGATTTACCGATCGAGTGACATTCACGGTCGCAGATATAATGTAAATACTGTGAAAAATGTGTTTAAAATATCCGACCGATCAAATTATACCAAGTGGGCCCCAAAACAATACTGTAGCAGTTACAGAAAATATGGGCCCAAATTTAATGTACCAAAACCCCTGAAATAAACCCAGAAGGCATCTGTAAAAATTTGGTGATGTGACGTGCACAGTGCGCCGCGGAAGGGCGGCATGTATGGGGTTTATGCGGCGGTTCCGCGCTCACACTGTAGCTTTACATCGTCGAATTTTTACAGAACTCTTATATTTTTTGGTAGATCACTTTTCTGTCACCTGAAAAATTTTTGGACACCAAAAAATCTTAACAGAAAACTGATGTGGGTGTATTGGGGTTTTCGGACATTTCGATCGATCGGAACAGAAAAACACATTACACAAAGCTAGACTAAGTTAATGGCGAGGCTCTGATACCACTGTAAGTGCACGGCGGCGCCCCGGCCGTCAATCCGACGCCGGAATGCGGAAGCGGTGAATAACTTAATTTTGCGGACTTTGCAAACCGGCACCACCGCGCACTAAACTCCGGATCGAACCATTAACTAGTCTAGGCTATCTACAAGAATGGGAAAGAGATATACCGACGATCCAAGTCCTCCGGTCTTCATCTCCAATCCGATCTCCTCGCGGGATCTCCGTCCGTCTCATCCTCGTCGCCGGAAGTGCACCACGTTGCCTACATCGTTTACGGGCTCCCACCTCTATGCCGAGGCAACTCGGGCACGAAGCCGGCTATTCGACGTGCCCAAGATTCGTTGTAGAATATCTAGAGAAGAAGTCTCATTTGGGTTTATGTGGAGTTGCCTTTGTGGTGGAGGAAAAAGATCTTAGAGAGGGGTGAGGAAAAATGTAGCATACAAAGGGAAATGAGAGTAACATTTTTCTCCACCTGAAAATGAATCCCCATTCCTCCTCTTAGGAATGGCCGCCCCCCCCCCCACCATGTGTGATTGGAGAGAGAAAAAGTAAGGTCAAGAGAGTGGTTGGATAGCAATGATGCAAGCAAGAGATGATGAAAGAAAAACCAATGATCACAAGAAAACCCTCACTCCAACACCACCATCATCAACAACCATGATGGTTACATAAAGTCAAGCCATCATGAAGATATGAAGTCAAATGATGGGACAAGTATCATGACATGATAATATACAAAGACCCCCTCCATAAAAGCTTATTTGCAACAATGCAAATAAACCCTCCTCCACCAATCTTCGGCCAATGAACGAAACAATGGAAATCGGCCGAAACGGAAAGCAAACTGGCAACTCCAGAAAACTGGTCCCGTAATAAATTACAGGAAAACCCCGATACTGTGCATACACACCCGCATTTGTATTCCGACCGAAATACAAATGCAATGAGACAAAATCTCCACTGTACTATACTAGAATCCGGCTTATACCAAAACCGGCTAGTAATATCTGTTCAATCCTGATCCGTGCAATACCGCACGTATCTGATCGAACCCTGCCATATAACCATACGGCCTATAGTACAAACTGTCCGATCCTGATCCGTGCAATACCGCACGTATCTGATCGGACCTTGCCATATCTCCATACGGCCTCTACAACCTTTCGCCCGAAAGCTGAGTAACTGAAAATGTGGGGGACTCTAAAGACTCGTCAACACCTTGGTTGTGGATTTAACCACTAGCACGTCAGAGGTATAAGCCAATACGTGACGGGCTACCAGGTACTGACCAAATGGGACGTCGATGAGGAAGCTCACCCCGACACCCAACTGAGCCTGTCAGTGACAATATCCGTGCAGTCCGGTCCGTTCGTCTATGAGTATCGCATGGCGGGCCTAGGGGGTTGGTAAAAGTCAGACCCCCAAAAGCGGTACAAGTCGTGTCGGAGTGTAGCCCAGAACACCCTGAGATACTACTGGAATACCTACCAGTAAATCTCCTTGCCTTGGCCAAGGACTTTGTGTAATGGCTCTCCTAGACACAGCACGACCTCACCCCCAATACCGGGAGAGACGAACCCCTGAAGATACGCTCACTGCCTCCATGTGGCTCGGGACTGTACCCAACTAAAACCTGTTTGCACGACTCCTTTGAGCCGTGGTAGGGTAGTAATCAAAGTACAGTGGGAACTCACACGAGACAAATGACGATCCCCAGGTCGATGAACTAACCTGCACACATGTCACCAGGGAACTGCCATCTGACGTCTGGTATATGACCAACTAGCATGTTCCCGGCGAGTCCTGTCCGGTGTACTCATAACCCAATGAGCACCTGTATACATCTTAGGTGATCCAACTGACACCAGTGGCTTGTGAGACCGGCCACCGCCCCTCGTCGGGGTCTCGACTGTATACACTAGTCTACTAATGGAGTATCGATGCCCAGTCTCGAAACTCCCACGACTAGGGACCTTTTAAGGATAAGCTTATAGACCCCCAGCTCCCACTTATATGATCGCCCTCATACTGCTGGTGGTCAAGCAAGAATCCTAGGGGCTCTATCAACGTGTAATAGCGACGTGTCATGTCACCTAAAGCAGTACACGATGATAAAGGTAAACCAGATAGCATACTATCATCTCGAGTAAGACTGTCCTACCGGGATAGGTCCTCCCTCAATCATTGCAATCACGTACCTGTGATCCAATAATTGACTCTGAGGGCACTATCTCCAACAATAGTATGCTATCTGGTTGCTCTTTATCTTAACATGTATACCAGTCTCTTTAAACTGTCTTATAGTTACATGTTGATAAAGCCCTTAGGATGTGTACTTGACTACCTGGACTATGATGCAGATCATACTAGTGGGGACATGGTAGTCCATAGGTACATCGTTCAAGGTCCCTAGTCGTGGGTGTATCGAGACGGGGCATCGATATACCAGTGTAGACTAGCGTATACGCCTCTCAACCCATGAGATAGGCGATGGATGATCCCATATCCATTGGTGTTTGACATCAGAGATGGTATACGGGTGCTCAGTGGAGACTGGGTACACTGGACGGACTCGCCGAGAACTCCCAGATGGTATTATACCTCACGTCAGATGGCAGTTCTCAGGTGACACTTGTACTGGTTAGTCTGTAGACCCGAGATCGTCATAGAGTCTTGTATGATTCCCACTGTGCTTTGATCTCCACCTTACCATGTCCATGAGGGCGTGCAAAATGGTGGTCTTTGGGTACAGTCCCGAGTCACATGGAGGCAATGAACGATAGGAGGGGTTTCGTCTCTCCCAGTATTGGGGGTTGATGTTGCGCTGTGCTCGATTGGCTGTAATAGAGAAGTCCCTGGCCAGGGCTGATCAGAGATTTGCTGGTAAGTGTTACCAGTAGTTTCTCGACCCGTTATTGTAAGTCCACGTTGCGACCCCCGGTTCTTACGGGGAGGCGGAAACGCTATAAAAATCAAATTTTTAGCGCATGGGGCAACATGGACTAACAAAGTCAGGATCTTTTCTAAACTAAACTAGCTAACATGCTAAAGAGAGTTAGCTACTCGGATAGATGGTTATACCTAACTTGAACTCCTTCTTCTTCAAGCTTTTGTAGAGGTTGATGGTGCTTTCCTCGTTGCCTTCTGCCGTCAAAGATGGATCCACCTGAGGGTTCAACCTTCGGGCTCTTTCTCGAACTTTGAGAGAACTAGAATCTTCGGCTTGCTAAACCTTTGATCCTAGAGTGAGTAGAGAGTGTCTAAGGGGTGTTTTTATATCAAGGAGAGGGATTCTCAACTCATGAGAAGGATTCTCCTTGAACTAGAGGAGGAAGAAGAACAAGTGAGGAGAGAGAATGGTTATGATAGAATGAGCTCTTTTTCTTTTGCAACCGTAACATAAAGCAAAAAGAATTATCAAATTAATAATAATAATGAAAATGGAATAGTTGATGGAAGGTTTATGAATGACCATTATCATTTCAAACATTAAATGAATTTTGCTAGAATCAAAGAGCATCTTTCTTTTGTAATGATGATGGTCAAAACTTCAACCATGGTCAACAAGTCAACCATGGTCAACAAGTCAACAAAAACCAACCATGACCCAATTTCATTTTATTAATATCATTAATTGATATATCATAATTCTATTAGGGTTTGGAAAAAGACGACTGTCAACTGTGCATACGCACCCGTTCCGAAACCCTAATGAAAAACCTCTTCCTCCGCCTCAATCAACTGTGCATACACACCCGCATTCTTGTTCCGAGGAACATGAATACCAAGAGATAAAATCAACCCCAAAACATATACCAGTATCTGACTCAAACCAGAGCCAGCCAGTAATATCCGTCCGGACTCCAAACGCGCACAAGTGCGCGAATGAGAACGAACCCTGTCGCAAAACCATGCGACCTCTACTCTGTTTTGCCCAGAGGCGAATACCCTCTGTGTGGGACTCTAAAGACTCGACACTACGCTGGCAGTGGGTTTAACCACAGACCGCAAGCGGCACTAGCTGTGCGTAACGGTCCCCAGGTAGATGCCGATAAGAAGGCTGACGAGGTGAACCCCATCTGAACTCCTACTGAATCTGAATGTGACAGTCTCCGTACAGTCCGGTCTGTTCGTCTAATACATCGCATGTCGGGCCTACGGGGCGGTAAAACGTCAGTCCCCTAATAGCGGTACAAGTCGTGTCAGAGTGAAGCCCAAAACACCCTGAGATAATACTGGAAGCCCACCAGTATATCTCGCTTGCCCTGGCCAGGGACTACTCGTGTAATGGCTCTCCTAGACACAGCGCGATGTCAACCCCCAATACCGGGAGAGACGAATCCTGTCTAACCGTCACTGCCTCCAAGTGCTTCGGGACCGCACCCAACCACTACCTGTTTGTACGACTCCTTTGAGCCGTGGTAGGGTAGTGATCAAAGTGCAGTAGGAACACACTCGAGGCGAAGTGCCAGTGTCAAGTCAGCGGACTAAGCTGTACTCATGTCACCTGGGAACTGATAACTGACGATAGGTATAATACCAACCTGTCAGTTCCCGATGAGTCCTGTCCAGTGTACTCGTAACCTAACGAGCACCCGTATACTATCTCCAGTACGACGTACTGATGGCTGTGGGACAGACCATCTCCCACACTGGGATGAGAAGCGCATACGCTAGTCTACTCCGGAGTATCGATGCCCTGTCTCGATAGTCCTGCGACTAGGGACATGTATAAGGATGTGCTTATAGATTACCCAGCCCCCACTAGTGTGACTGCCATCACAACGCTGGTAATCAAGCAAAGATCCTAAGGGCTCCACTAATGTGTATAGGTGATATATACTAAGATAAACACAAGTACACATTGAAGTAGAAACAAACCAAGTAGCATACTACTATATTGAGCGAGATTGTTTATACAAGGTGAATATCCCAAGCTTTCATTAAGTAATATACAAACTAGTATAATACAGTAATGGCCTCTAGGGCATATACACTAACAATCTCCCACTTGCACTAAGGCCATGTACTGGCGTATCGAAGACCTATCATCTCGATCAGCCGCTCGAACTGAGTCTGGGGTAGGGCCTTGGTGAATGGATCTGCAGTGTTTTCTTCTGAAGCAACCCTCCGAACCTCGATCTTCTTGCGATCCACGATCTCCCTGATCAGGTGATACCGCCTCAAGATGTGCCTGGATCTCTGATGGGACCTGGGTTCCTTCGCTAAAGCTATAGCCCCGTTGTTGTCGCAATACAGAGGTATTGGGTCAACAATGGACGGAACCACCTGAAGTTCTTTCAAGAACATCCTCATCCAGACAGCTTCTTTTGCGGCATCAGATGCAGCGATGTATTCCGCTTCCATGGTCGAGTCTGCAACGGTTTCCTGTTTGGAACTCTTCCAACACACCGCCCCTCCATTGAGGGTAAAGACAAAACCCGACATGGACTTGCAATCATCCTTGTCACTCTGGAAGCTGGAGTCAGCAAAGGCCTCGATCTGGAGGCCTTTTCCGCCATACACCAAGAACATCTCCTTAGTCCTCCTTAGGTATTTGAGAATGTTCTTTACTGCTATCCAGTGTTTCTCCCCAGGGTTTGACTGATACCGGCTTACCACACTCAGTGTATAAGCTACATCCGGTCTGGTACACAACATCGCATACATTATAGAGCCTACCGCAGAAGCGTAGGGTATAATAGACATACGATCCCTCTCCAAATCAGTCTTGGGAGACATCTCTTTAGAGAGGGTGATCCCGTGACAAGCCGGTAGGTTACCGCGCTTGGAATCTTCCATACTGAATCTTTTCAGTACGGTGTCGATGTACCTGGACTGAGAAAGTCCTAATATCCTCTTGGATCTATCACGATGGATCCGGATCCCCAGGATGTATGAGGCATCACCCAGGTCTTTCATGGAGAACCTGTGTGACAAGAATCCCTTGACAGATTGTAGCATAGGAATGTCATTTCCTATTAAGAGAATGTCATCCACGTATAAAACGAGGAATACTACAGTTCTCGCTACAAATCTACTGTAGATGCATGGTTCATCTGGATTTTTGATAAAGCCAAATTCCTTGACCGTCTCATCAAAACAGATGTTCCAACTCCGCGATGCCTGCTTTAGTCCATAGATGGACTTAAGCAACTTGCACACCTTTCCGCTGCTCCCACTCTGAATGAAACCCTCTGGCTGATGCATATAGACACACTCCTCTAAATTTCCATTTAGAAAAGCGGTTTTTACGTCCATCTGCCAAATCTCATAATCGTGGAAGGCAGCAATGGCAAGAAGGATCCGAATGGATTTCAGCATAGCCACTGGAGAAAAGGTTTCGTCATAGTCCAAGCCAGGTCTTTGACGGAAACCCTTTGCTATAAGTCTAGCTTTATAGGTCTCAACCTGTCCATCTACACCAATCTTCCTTTTGAAGATCCACTTGCATCCTACGGGTTTTACCCCGTCTGGAGCAATGTCCAACGTCCATACTTTGTTGGTGTACATGGACTCCATTTCGGTCCGCATTGCATCCAGCCATTTTACCGAGTCAACGCTCTGAACGGCCTGCTGGAAGCTAGTAGGCTCATCATAATTTATGATGCAATCCTCTCTAGCCCCGTCTATGAGAAAACCGTAGTATCTCTCGGGCGGATGAGACTGCCTACTACTCCTGTGGAGCGGCGTAGGAATGTCCTGTTCATTTGAACCCTCTGGTTCCACTAAGCTTTCAGTAATAGTCTGTGGTTCTGGAATTTCTTCCAGTTCTACTGCGCTCCCACTTAATTCTTTTTCTAAGAACTAGTGTTCTAGAAAGTGGGCATGACGAGAAACAAGAACTTTTTGTTCCTCTTCGTAGTAGAAGAGATATCCCTTGGAATTCTTTGGATATCCCACAAACTTACACAGTACTGAGCGCGCCTCGAGTTTGTCCGCATGCTGCTTTTTAACAAAAGCTGGACTTCCCCAAGTCTTAATGTGACTGAGATGGGGCCTCTTCCCACACCACATCTCATATGGTGTAGTAGGCACAGTCTTAGTAGGAACTCGGTTCAAAAGGTACGCAGCTGATTCTAGCGCATACCCCCAGAATGATCGCGGTAACTCAGCGTTACTCATCATGGACCGTACCATATCCAATAGGGTTCGGTTACGTCTCTCCGATACACCGTTATGTTGCGGAGTGTATGGAGGAGTAAGCTGAGAGAGAATCCTATTCTCTTTTAAGTAATTCAGGAACTCGGCACTTAAGTATTCTCCACCTCGATCCGATCTTAGAATCTTGATACTTTTGCCGGTTTGTTTTTCTACTTCCTTCTTATATTCCTGGAACTTTTCAAAGGCTTCGGACTTATGTTTCATTAAGAAGACATAAACGTACCTTGAAAAATCATCCGTAAAAGTAATGAAGTAAGAGTAACCGCTTCGCGCATGTGTAGACATTGGACCGCACACGTCGCTGTGTACGAGTCCCAAGAGCTCGCTCGCTCTTACTCCGTGTCCAGTGAACGGAGTCTTTGTCATCTTTCCTTTGAGACAGGATTGACAAGTGGCATATGATTGATATTCGAACGGATCCAAATATCCTTCTGTATGTAACTTAGTCAACCTTCTCTCATTGATGTGACCCTGTCTACAATGCCATAAGAAAGTCTGATTGATATCTGGAGACTTTCTTTTGTGTGTATTCTGGACATTGAAAATCTGTGGCTGGTTTAATACGTATATACCATTGCTCAGTGTACCTGACCCAATCAGAACTTGATTAAGGTGAATGTTTACAACATTACTTACAAACGCAAATTCATAACCTTCTTTAGAAACCAAAGATACAGAAATGATATTACAAGTTGCGTTGGGTACAAAAAAGCAATTACGCAAAACCAAAACATGTCCATCTGACATTCCCAGGTGATAGTCCCCCACGGCTTTAGCATCCATGCTAGCTCCGTTCGCAACTCTGAGGGTCATGTCACCTGCCTTCAAAACCCTACGGTTTCTCAACGCCTGCAAAGAATTACAGATATGAGATCCTGATCCGGTATCCAATACCCAGGAAGTAGAGTTTATCGAAAGACAGTTTTCAATAACATACACACCTGAAGCTGAAGCCGCAACCTGCTTCAGTTCCTGTGTCCTGGCCTTCCAAGCCCTACAATCTTTCTTCCAGTGTCCACTCTTATGACAATAGAAGCATTCTTCCTTTCCAACAAGCTTCCCCGCAATCTTTGTTGCCTTTTCCTTTCCCTTCGTACCCACTTTACTAACACCGCCTCTTGGTTTGGCGGGGGCTTTCTTCCTCTTTCCCTTGGCTTTCTCCTTAGACCTAGAGGAAGAAGATCCTCCTAGAAACAAAGCGGGTGTTTCCCTACCTTTCTGTAGGGTGCCCTCTGCGCTCCTCAGCATGTTGAGGAGTTCTGAAAGTTCAACTTCCTTTTCTTGTAAGTTGAAGTTCAGTATGAACTGGGCGTAAGTGGATGGAAAGGACTGGAGAATTAAATCCGTATAGAGTTCACTTTCCAACGTGGTCCCAAGTTCCGCGAGCTCCTCAATGTAGCCAATCATCTTAAGCACGTGGTCCGCTACCGATGATCCGACGGCCAACTTTGCCGAAAATAACTTCCTCGACACTTCGTATCTTGCGATACGAGACTGCTCTCCATACAGTTCTTTTGTATGGAGAAATATGGACTCGAGGTCCATATTCTCATGCCTCCTCTGATGTTCGTTGTCCATAGAGGCAAGCACAAGGCACCTGGCCTTCGCGCAATCAATCTCCCAAGTCTTACGGATTTCCTTATCCGCGACGCTGGAGGTGGGACCTGGGACGGGGGGAGCTTTGGTGGTAAGAAGATACCCCAGCTTGTCGTAAGTGATTGCCATTTTGACATTCCTGAGCCAATCTTTGTAGTTTGGCCCTGTCAGTATGTTTTTATCTAGAAGTAACTTAAGTCCAGTCATTTCGAATTTGGTCGCTGCAGGGGGGAGAGAAGAAACACTTTAGCACGATGCTCTTGCAAGTTTAGAATGGTTTTTAATTTGTCTAAACAGGATGGCTCCCACTGTCTCTCGAATCCCTCCTCAAACCACAAAGGAAGAATTAGCCGGGATCAATCCCACCGCACAATACTTGCTTAACCGTTCAGCCAGGCCAGTGTCGGTACTTCGAGGGAGGTTTTCCAACGCTTTCGCGAAGTTCCTTAATTTAAGAACCTCTTTTTCCTGGGGGCGTAGCCCCGCTAACACCTTTCTAGGCACCTACTAGGTTTATAGCATTGATCGTTTAGTGAGAAATTTCCCGAGGAGTAGCATATACTCACAGTAGGATCGGGATCCAAATATCATCGCGTGACGAAATTGAAGGAATCCTACCAGAATCATCACACTCCAAATGGTATGCAAATCTAGCAAGTTTCAGTACTTATGAAACTCCCGATGTGGATTTTTGCCCCATGCTCTTATGACCTTGACTTTGGCCAAAATATCATAAGTCACATGTCAAGTTCTACCCGTCACTATCTAGGTTAATTTGGATCCACCCGTACCTACCCTTGACTTTGGCCAAAATGGCAGTACGACTGTCCCAAACCAACGCATCTATCTATGCTACACATGAACACCCAATAGCTACCAATCACTATGCCTTGACTTTGGCCAAAATACATAGCTTGAATACTATTGCCTATTCATGCGAAACGATGGAGGGCTACGAATGGTTTTGGTAAAACCGTGAACGTAGTGAACTTGATATAATCGATGGAACGAGATAGCTTTTAGAAGGAGTGGTTCAAGCTCCGCATTTAAAAGTTAGTTTTGAAAAGAACCGAGTGGGTTTTCGAAAGTGTTCCAACGACTTTAACTTGGTTTATTATCTTGCATTAGTTCTTTTAATGCGAGATATTCTTGCATTAGTTCTTTTAATGCGTCCCATCATTTAATCCTACCATTGCAGAAAACAACCAAAATATGACGTACGCTTATGCCATTCGCATTCGCCACGGGGCCCCGTCATCACCCGTTAGGTTACTTAACTAACGACAGAGCGGGGGCTGGGCTAGCGCGGCTGTAAAACATAAGCAACGCCTAAATATAAAGCAATGATAGACATTACAGATCACAGATGAATATATTGGATATACTAGGAATCCGCAATCCGTTCGAGCCTGCAACGAAAAGCGGATTACACGGTCGCGGTGAATAGCCAAAACCCCACCCAAGACCCTTTCGGGTGCGGCAAACTACCCGCCAAGTTCCCGGTAGTTTGTGCACCCCTCCATGGGTCTATCCTAGGAGAAGAAACAGTAAAAAGAATTATACAATGACGGCTACAACCCCGACCCGGTTGTGCGGCCATACAAATAATATTATTACATCAATTTACATATTACAAATAAATGAAAGAAAAACAAAAGCTCATCTCACATCCACCCCGGCTATTCACCCGCGACAGTCCAACATATTCATATACACATTCCAATATCAAACACAGATCACAGAGATGTATAACCCCGACTAATCGACTTATAGCGATTAGCCGACGTTCAATACATACAAACATCACATATATAACCAACATAGTCCAAGTGTAGTGAAGTTCGGAAAAAATACGGAATTATAGGCCCCCAAAAATAAATTTCTATTCTGGAAAATCTGTGCACATATAATATATCTGAAAAATCCCAAAACCCTACCAGAAGAACACTGCACAAAACCCGATCACGAGAGGACCCTAAACGGTGGCGGTTCCGCGGCAAATGCATACCTATTGCCGCGGAACCGCGGCGGTTTGAAGGAATCAGGGGATCGTTTTTCTTGGGTGTTCTCACAAAACCCTGAGCCGATTTTAGGTGTATAACAAATTTTGTTTTGACCAGAAAAAAATTTAACAGAAACTAGGGTTTTTGAAAAGTTTGGTTTTTGGATTTTTCGGTTCCGAACTTCGTTACACTTCACTACAAAGCTAGTTTAAGTTTAGTTAGGCTCTGATACCACTGTAAGTCTACGTTGCGACCCCCGGTTCTTATGGGGAGGCGGAAACGGTATAAAAATCAAATTTTTAGCGCATGGGGCAACATGGACTAACAAAGTCGGGATCTTTTCTAAACTAAACTAGCTAACATGCTAAAGAGAGTTAGCTACTCGGATAGATGGTTATACCTAACTTGAACTCCTTCTTCTTCAAGCTTTTGTAGAGGTTGATGGTGCTTTCCTCGTTGCCTTCTTCCGTCAAAGTTGGATCCACCTGAGGGTTCAACCTTCGGGCTCTTTCTCGAACTTTGAGAGAACTAGAATCTTCGGCTTGCTAAACCTTTGATCCTAAAGTGAGTAGAGAGTGTCTAAGGGGTGTTTTTATCTCAAGGAGAGGGATTCTCAACTCATGAGAAGGATTCTCCTTGAACTAGAGGAGGAAGAAGAACAAGTGAGGAGAGAGAATGGTTATGATAGAATGAGCTCTTTTTCTTTTGCAACCATAACATAAAGCAAAAAGAATTATCAAATTAATAATAATAATGAAAATGGAATAGTTGATGGGAGGTTTATGAATGACCATTATCATTTCAAACATTAAATGAATTTTGCTAGAATCAAAGAGCATCTTTCTTTTGTAATGATGATAGTCAAAACTTCAACCATGGTCAACAAGTCAACCATGGTCAACAAGTCAACAAAAACCAACCATGACACAATTTCATTTTATTAATATTATTAATTGATATATCATAATTCCATTAGGGTTTGGAAAAAGACGACTGTCAACTGTGCATACGCACCCGTTCCGAAACCCTAATGAAAACCTCTTCCTCCGCCTCAATCAACTGTGCATACACACCCGCATTCTTGTTCCGAGGAACATGAATACCAAGAGATAAAATCAACCCCAAAACATATACCAGTATCTGACTCAAACCAGAGCCATCCAGTAATATCCGTCCGGACTCCAAACGCGCACAAGTGCGCGAATGAGAACGAACCCTGTCGCAAAACCATGCGACCTCTACTCTGTTTTGCCCAGAGGCGAATACCCTCTGTGTGGGACTCTAAAGACTCGACACTACGCTGGCAGTGGGTTTAACCACAGACCGCAAGAGGCACTAGCTGTGCGTAACGGTCCCCAGGTAGATGCCGATAAGAAGGCTGACGAGGTGAACCCCATCTGAACTCCTACTGAGTCTGAATGTGACAGTCTCCGTACAGTCCGGTCTGTTCGTCTAATACATCGCATGTCGGGCCTAGGGGGCGGTAAAACGTCAGTCCCCTAATAGCGGTACAAGTCGTGTCAGAGTGAAGCCCAAAACACCCTGAGATAATACTGGAAGCCCACCAGTATATCTCGCTTGCCCTGGCCAGGGACTACTCGTGTAATGGCTCTCCTAGACACAGCGCGATGTCAACCCCCAATACCGGGAGAGACGAATCCTGTCTAACCGTCACTGCCTCCAAGTGCTTCGGGACCGCACCCAACCACTACCTGTTTGCACGACTCCTTTGAGCCGTGGTAGGGTAGTGATCAAAGTGCAGTAGGAACACACTCGAGGCGAAGTGCCAGTGTCAGGTCAGCGGACTAATCTGTACTCATGTCACCTGGGAACTGATAACTGACGATAGGTATAATATCAACCTGTCAGTTCCCGACGAGTCCTGTCCAGTGTACTCGTAACCTAACGAGCACCCGTATAGTATCTCCAGTACGACGTACTGATGGCTGTGGGACAGACCATCTCCCACACTGGGATGAGAAGCGCATACGCTAGTCTACTCCGGAGTATCGATGCCCTGTCTCGATAGTCCTGCGACTAGGGACCTGTATAAGGATGTGCTTATAGATTACCCAGCCCCCACTAGTGTGACTGCCATCACAACGCTGGTAATCAAGCAAAGATCCTAAGGGCTCCACTAATGTGTATAGGTGATATACTAAAATAAACACAAGTACACATTGAAGTAGAAACAAACCAAGTAGCATACTACTATATTGAGCGAGATTGTTTATACAAGGTGAATATCCCAAGCTTCCATTAAGTAATATACAAACTAGTATGATACAGTAATGGCCTCTAGGGCATATACACTAACAGTTATGAGCCTCACATCGGCACGACTTATCGGTTACTGGGGTCTGACGTTTACCACCCCCAGACTTGATATGCGACATATCAGACGAACAGACCGGACTGTACAGTAAGTGTTACTGGTTGGATTCACAGGAGTGTGAGCGGGCTAGCTCGTCGATCTTCTGATCGCTCAATACCCGGATGGCCGTTACGTTTAGCAGACCGCTTGCGGCTTGTGGGTGCTTGATATGATCATCATCTGCTACCGGCGTATTGACGAGTCTTTAGAGTCCTACACAGAGGTTTCCTGGCTCAAGCGAAATGAAATAGGGGCGCATATGAGATATGTGCGGGACGGAAAATGATGCGTGTATGTGATGCCGCATTTCATTCTCACGATGAATGTTTCGATTGGTTGTATGTGATATAACCTAGTTATCGAATCAAAGATTGATTCGATAAGTCGGTACATTGGATACTAGTCGGTTATGTGCGATATGACCGGATCATTGAATCAAGTGTTGATTTAATGATTTAATGTATAATTATATATTTGATATATTACTTTGCATTAACTAGTATTGGTTCACTTTAAAGGGATTTTCTCACTTGTAGTGCACATTGTATATGTGATATATTTTTTGTGTGCACTTGATTGTATCATGTTTGATGTTGCAAGCTAACTTGTGTTTTGTGTAAAGATTAAACCATGGTTGTGTAATGGTTAGGGTTTTCTTTTTCATTTATTTATTTATTGATTTTGGAAAAGATTATGAAGAAAATGGTGGCATTATTTAGATTTAGTTGAAGCTTCACGAAGATTTGACTTTGTTACCATTTTGTCTTCATACTTAACCCTAACCATTCTAACTAACCATGATCTATTCTCTACACCTTACCATAGTTAGTATATGATAAGTATTCACATTTATTTTATATTTTACACCATACTTATCATATCTTTTCTTCTTCTTCATCATCTTCATCAAGAAGGAAAGCTTGTCTTCATCAATGGCATCTTGAGCAAAAGTGTGAGAAATCCAATTCTAAAGTGAACCCACCTCTTATTTCTTCACCCTCTACCTCTTGCCAAGTAGTATAGGGTGTTTTCTTAACAAGTTTCACAACTTGGTGAAGTTGGAGCTTGATCTTGGGTAACCTCGACGTAGATCATCTTCGGCATCGTAGCCGACGACTTGTCCGCTCATTTCTCCGATGAAGCCGATGCTAGAGTCCGAGATCCGACTAGGACAGCGAGAGGACATCTACGTGGAGCTAAGGAAGTGGAGAACCGGATCTACAAAGGTTGTAGCTTCTCACTTTTAGTTAAGATGTTAACTAGCTTAACTTTTCGCCTAAAATTCTAGTTAACGATCCGTATTAGGGTTTCTCGGCACTCGTAAAATTTGAAATTGGCATGGTTGATGCCTTGTGAGACTTCATTAACGTGCCTAGGAACCCTACAGTGGTATCAGAGCCTGGCTAGAGCCTTAGGCGATGCTTAGACGATGTTTGAAACCCGATCGAAACCGAAACCCTAAAACCAAATCGCTCTCTGGTCTTTTTCTAAAAACTGGGTTTTTTCCATATTAAAAATGCTTAAAAAATTCAGCAGGAAGTTATAAGAATTACGGTGCAAAATTGGACAAATGATGCCTCCAACCTGCGGCGGAACCGCGGCAGAAGCCGAGCTTCTGCGGCGGTTCCGCGGCGACATGATGACGTCAGCCCTCCAAATTTGCACAGTAATTCCTATTTTACAGTGCTGAGTTTTATGGGAATTTTTAATATTTATTCAAGAGTTGAATTTTCTGGGGTGTTTTGGGACTTCGCTGATTCGATCGGATTATTAGACTTTGTCTATGTGGCTTTCCGGATATTTTGGAATATGTTAAAAAGTTCGACCGGATGTAAATACCCAATCTTTCCCCTGCCGGAAAATATCCAAGTGTTGGATTTTTCTGTGGTTTAAGGACGTTCTGAGTAGTGCAAGTAACGCGATGGTCCCTCTAGAAGACAACAAACCTTAACTCGATTACGTGACCGTCTTGAACTGCCCTTTGAACCTTCGGGTTTGGGGCAGTACGGCGTGCCACATGTGAGGCGTTGGCTTGACCCTTCTACGGCTGGACCGTTGGTACTGAGGCATGAAATGAATGTCTTTGAACCTATTTCATGTGTTGAACGGTTCCGGGAAAACTTGGGTGTTCGAATGTTCGATCGGAAAGTTTAATATTTTCTATTTATCCGGAATGGGATACAATAATTGGAATTCACAAACAGTTATGAGATAACTGAATGAATGTTATAAATCTAGCGGTTTAGTCTCACAAGATATTGAAAAGAGTTTTCGGTATTGAGACTAAAATGCAGGGTTTATAATTGTTAGGCATGTGATTTCTAAGTATTTCATTTGATTAGGCATGCGATGTCTAAAGAGGTTGCGGATTCCAATTGTTGTAGTTTTTCACTTTCTTTTCTGTGACCATAAGTGTAATATGTGATATTGCCGATTGTCATTGCTATATGTCGACGACAATCGGTGTATGCATACTTACTTACGTTGATGACATGTGATGTTATGTGTTGCTGGATATGTTATATTGGATCGTCGTGTTCGAATAGCCGGGTTTTTTTTATGTGAGATGAGTGTTTTTCATTTTCATTCATGTAAAAAATTTGTATGTAATATTCTTTTATTTGGGGCACTTCCAGGTTGCGGAAGTTGTCACCTTTTGTATATTATTTACATTTCCGCATTAGGATAGACCCAAGGAGGGGAGCACAAGTAACCGGGTTCTAGGGTCCAGTGGGAGACCATCTCGAGGAGTCGAGTCCGGGTCTCCTAACCCTAGAATTGGTAGGGTTGCTTGTCGCTCTCGTAAGGGTCTAGGGGTGTGGGATTGGCTATTCATCACGACCGTGGAATCCGTGTTTTATACTGGCTCGTATTGAAAACACGGACGTCCTAGTATATCCAATGTTTCATATGTATTTTCTGCTGCGATATCTGTGATGTGATCATGTGATGTTCTGTGATAGATACAGTATATAGTATATATGATATATTATATAGTCGTTACTTATGTTTTGCATCCACACTAGCCCTGCCCTACTCTGTCGTTAGTTACCTAACCTAACGGTGCATGAGGGGACATCCAGGCGAATGCGGATGGCATAAGTGTACGTCGTATTTATCTGTGATGTTTATGTGACTTAAATGATGGGACTTCATTAATGTGATTAATGAATGAAAAGAAACCTAAGATGTTGTAGAATCAAATTTTAAACAAAATAGGTAGCTACAGTTCTTGCTTTGCATAGCGGTATATATGATATACCCTGCACCTTATTCGATGAGGAAAGGACCGAGATCCCTTCACCGGGAGTGACTCCTTTAGCAATAACTGGCAGATGCTACATACTCGGTCTGCTTTTGATTGCTTCTATAGTTTCTGCTTTGCACAGTGATATATATGATATATCCCGCACCTCATTCGACGAGGAAAGGGCCGACGATCCCTTCACCGGGAGTGACCCCTTTAGCAAAACTAGAAAAAGCCTCAAAAACACTCTATTTCAAAATCATTCGATTCTACAACGATATCAAATTCATTACGCAATAGGTTTTCAGAAAAACCTGTCGTAGCCCTCCGTCATTTCAGATAAGAACTGTTTAGTATTCGTGCTGCGTTTGTTGGCCTTTGTCAAGGCATAGTGTGCGGTAGCTGAATAGTGCTTATCTGCTTGTGCATGTGATGCAGATTGTTTCAAGGTAGTCGTACGACCTTGTTGGCCTTTGTCAAGGGCCGTGCAGGTCGGTTTGATTCAATCAAGAAATGACGGGTTGAACTTGACTAGCAGCCTATGATTTGTTGGCCTTTGTCAAGGTCTTAGGACGCTAATGGCAAAATATTATCGGGAATTTCAAGTGTTGAAATTTGCAATGAGATTGCATACCTTCTATGAGATAATTGGATCCCGATACCCACTGCGAGTAAGAGTTACGCCTGGGAGAGTTTTACACATTACAATTAGCCGATCAAGTAGGTGTCTAGAAAGGTGTCAACGGGGTTACGCCTCTGGGAAAACGATGTTTACATTAATTAGGTTCGTGCGAAAGAACGGGGGACCTCCCTCAAAGTACCGACACTGGCCTGGCTGAAAGATTGGCGAACTTGTAGTGTGTAATTAATCCCGGCTAGTCTTTCCTTTTAGGGTTTGAAGGAAGATTTGATAAAAACAGTGGGAGCCATCCTGATTAGATAAGATAATAACCAATCTGATCTTGCAAGAGTATACGCTAAAGTGTTTTCTTCTCTCTCTTTCTCCAGGTAGGGACCATGTCATGCCCTAATAAAGATAATAATATGGATGTATTGACTGAACCCGCATGTTATACTGTGCTGGGGAACGTTGGTTCCGTTCTTTCTTATAAGAGTTATAGGAATGAACAGGATATAGGGGAATACCGGGATTCCTATGCCATAACATTGAAGAAAGTACATGATGATGCATTTTCTTCGGGTGTGTTCGTTACAGAGAACTGTTTCGCCATTTGCCCTACGTCCTGGGTATTAGATACCGGGTCAGGATCCCATATATGTAATCAGTTACATGGGCTTAGAAAAGGTAGAGAACTTGGAGAAGGTGATAAAGACATTAGAGTTGGAAATGGTGCAATTGTTGCAGCTAAGACTGTCGGGGAATATCACCTTGTATTACCAACTGGTAATACATTGGTTCTGAACGAATGCTATTACATGCCGAACCTGATATGCAACATTATATCGGTTTCTTTATTGAGTAAAGAGGGATATAATTTTGTATTACAGCATAATGTTATGAACATTTTCCGTAACCAAAAGTTGGTTGGATCAGGCACGTTGTGCAATGGCATTTATGTTCTAAATCAATCAACAGTTCTGAGCATAACAAACACACATAAGAGGAAGAGTTCTGAACTGAACGAATCCTTCTTGTGGCATTGTAGACTGGGTTACATCAATGCGACATGACTAGCAAAGTTGCATAAGGATGGATATTTAAATCCGTTTGAATTTTCATCTTATGACACTTGCCAGTCATGTCTCAAAGGAAAGATGACCAAAACTCCGTTTACGGGACACGGAGAAAGAGTTACTGAACTCTTGGGACTGATACATAGTGATGTATGCGGTCCCATGTCTACACATGCCAAGGATGGTTCATCATACTTCATTACATTCACTGACGATCTCTCTAGATTCGGATATGTGTTCCTGATGAAACACAAATCAGAAGCTTTTGAGAAATTTAGAGAATATAAACATGAAGTCGAGAACCAAACCGGAAAAAGTATTAAAATCCTTCGATCTGATCGAGGAGGTGAATACTTGAGCAATGAATTCCTGGACTTCCTAAAAGAGAATGGGATTCTCTCTCAGCTGACTCCTCCATATACACCACAACACAACGGTGTATCAGAATGGAGGAACCGCACCCTATTAGATATGGTGCGCTCTATGATGAGCACAGCTGAGTTACCTATTTCCTTCTGGGGGTATGCGCTGGAAACAGCAGCATACCTATTGAATCAAGTTCCAACTAAATCTGTACCTACCACAGCATATGAGATATGGAGTGGGAAGAGACCATGTCTTAAACGAGTTAAGATATGGGGTTGCCCGGCCTATGTCAAAAGGCAAAATCCGGACAAACTCGAGGCACGGTCAGTTCTATGCAAGTTTGTGGGATATCCCAAAGATTCACATGGATATCTTTTCTACCATGCAGAGGAACAAAAAGTGTTTGTTTCTCGACATGCCACCTTTTTAGAAAAGGAATTCCTTGAAAAAGAAATTAGTGGCAAAGTGGTAGAGCTGGAAGAAGTTCCAGATACACAAACAGTAACTGAAGATTTAGTGGAACCAGAAGATTCAGTAGCTCCCAATGAACCTCAGCCTCTCCGCCGATCTAGTAAGGTTTCTCGCCAACCTGAGAGATACTACGGTTTTCTCATGGATGGTGGGAGCGAGGATTGCATCATGGAGGATGATGACCCAACTAGCTTCGAGCAGGCCATCACGAGTAGGGACTCAGTGAAATGGCTGGATGCTATGCGGTCCGAGATGGAATCCATGTACACCAACAAAGTATGGACTTTGGAAGTTGCTCCTGAAGGGGTAAAACCCATTGGGAGCAAATGGATCTTCAAGAAAAAACTTGGTGTAGATGGGAAAGCGGAGACTTTCAAAGCTAGACTTGTTGCAAAGGGTTTTCGTCAAAGACCAGGTGTGGACTATGACGAAACCTTTTCTCCAGTGGCTATGCTTAAATCCATCCGGATCATGCTTGCCATCGCTGCATATCATGATTACGAAATCTGGCAAATGGATGTTAAGACCGCCTTTCTAAATGGTGATTTAGAAGAGAGCGTGTACATGACTCTGTTAGTTGTATGTATGCCCTAGAGGCCAGTATTGTACAGATGATGTATATTATATTGGATGCTTGGACATATATAGTGATGACTTTCTTGCTCGATATGATAGTATGCTATCTGGTTACTCTTTATCTTAACATGTACACTTGTCTCTTTAAACTGTCTTATAGTTACATGTTGATAAAGCCCTTAGGATGTGTGCTTGACTACGTGGACTATGATACAGATCATACTAGTGGGGACATGGTAGTCTATAAGTTCATCCTTCAAGGTCCCTAGTCGTGGGTGTATCGAGACAGGGCATCGATATACCAGTGTAGACTAGCGTATACGCTTCTCGACCCATGAGATGGGCGATGGATGATTCCATATCCATTGATGTTTGACATCAGAGATGGTATACGGGTGCTCAGTGGAGACTGGGTACACTGGACAGACTCGCCGAGAACTCCCAGATGGTATTATACCTCACGTCAGATGGCAGTTCTCAGGTAACACTTGTACAGGTTAGTCTGTAGACCCGACATCGTCATAGAGTCTTGTGTGATTCCCACTGTTCTTTGATCTCCATCTTACCACGTCCATGAGGGCGTGCAAAACGGTGGTCTTTGGGTACAGTCCCGAGTCACATGGAGGCAATGAGCGATAGGAGGGGTTTCGTCTCTCCCGGTATTGGGGGTTGATGTTGCGCAGTGCTCGATTGGCCGTAACAGGGAAGTCCCTGGCCAGGGCTGATCAGAGATTTGCTGGTAAGTGTTACCAGTAGTTTCTCGACCCGTTATGAGCCTCACATCAGCACGACTTATCGGTTATTGGGGTCTGACGTTTACCACCCCTAGACTTGATATGCAACATATCAGACGAACAGACCGGACTGTACGGTAAGTGTTACTAGTTGGATTCACAGGAGTGTGAGCGGGCTAGCTCGTTGATCTTCTGATCGCTCAATACCCGGATGGCCGTTACGTTTAGCAGACCGCTTGCGGCTTGTGGATGCTTGATATGATCATCATCTGCTACCGGCGTATTGACGAATCTTTAGAGTCCTACACAGAGGTTTCCTGGCTCAAGCGAAACGAAATAGGAGCGCATATGAGATATGTGCAGGACCGAGAATAATGCGTGTATGTGATACCGCATTTCATTCTCGCGATATATGTTTCGATTGGTTATATTCGATATGACCTAGTTATCGAATCATTGATTCGATAAATCGATACATTGGATTCTAGTCGGTTATGTGCGACATGACCGGATCATTGAATCAAATGTTGATTTAATGTATAATTATATATTTGATATATTACTTTGCATTAACTAGTATTGGTTCACTTTAATTGGATTTTCTCACTTGATGTACATGTTGTATATGTGATATACTTTTGTGCACATCTTTGTGTCATGTTTGATGATGCATGTGTTTGGTTTGGTGTTAAGACTTAAACCATGGTTATAATAATAGTTAGGGTTTTTATTTATTTACTTATTTATTTATCTATTCTTTTTTGATAAATAAATAAAAGATAACAAAATGGTTTCTTTCATGAAGCTTCATGAAGCTTTGACTAAAGTGACCATTTTGTCATCATCCTTAACCCTAACCATTCTCATTTGACCATGGTTTATTCTCTACACTTAACCAAAGTTAGAAGATGATAAGTATTGATTTTATTATTCTTTTTAGACAATACTTATCATATTCTATTTACTTCTTCTTCTTCATCTTCAAGAGAGAAAGCTTGATGCCATCAATGGCATCTTGAGTTCTAAAGTGAGAAATCCAATTCTAAATTGAACCCACCGCCTATTTCTTCACCCTCTACCTCTTGCCAAGTTGTTTTGGGTGTTTACTTCACAAGTTTCACAAATTTGTGAAGTCGGAGCTTGAACTTGTGATGTCTCGACGTAGATCATCTTCGGCACGAAGCCGACGACCTAGTCCGCCCAATTCTCCGATGAAGCCGACGTTTGAGTTCGGGATTCGAGATGGAAAGCAAGAGGACGCCTACGTGGAGTCAAGCAAGTGGATATCCGGATCTACAAAGGTTGTAGCTTCTTATCTTTAGTTAAGTTGTTAACTAGATTAGCTTTTCGCCTAAACTTCTAGTCAACGATCCGTATTAGGGTTTCTCGGCACCCGTAAAATTTGAAATTGGCATGGTTGATGCCTTGTGAGACCTCTTGAGAGTGCCTAGGAACCCTACAGTGGTATCAGAGCCTAGCTAGAGCCTTAGGCGAAGTTTAGACGATGTTTGAAACCCGATCGAACCCGAAAACCTAACTTTTTGATGCTCTCTGGACTTTTTCTAAAAACTGGGATTTTTCGAGATTAAAAATTGCTAAAAAATTCAGCAGGGAAATCTATGAATTACGGTGCAAAAATAACTTACTGAAGAGTCTACAGTGCGGCGGAACCGCGGCAGAAGCCTTGCTTCTGCGGCGGTTCCGCGGAAAATGTATTGAATTATAAAATAATTTTTGCACAGTAACTGATTGATTCTGGTGTTGGATTTTCTGGGAATTTTTAAAATTTATTCAAGAGTTGAATATTCCAGGTTGTTTTAGAGCTTCGATGTTTCGATCGGATTATCAAATTTCGTCTTTGTGTTTTTCCGGATAATTTTTTGAATTTGTTAAAAAGTTCGACCGGATATAAATACCCAACTTTTCCCCTGTCGGGAAATTTCCAAGTGTTGGATTTTTCCGTAGTTTAACGACGTTCTAAGTAGTGCAAGTAACGCGATGGACCCTCTAGAAGACAACAAACCTTAACTCGATTATGTGACCGTCTTGAACTGCCCTTTGAACCTTCGGGTTTGGGGCAGTACGGCGTGCCACATGTGAGGCGTTGGCTTGACCCTTCTACGGCTGGACCGTTGGTACTGAGGCACGAACTGAATATTGTTAGACTTATTTCATGTGTTGAGCTGTATCGGGAAAACTTGGGTATTCGACTGTTCGATCGGAAAGTTTAACATTTTCTGTTTATCTGGAATGTGATACAATAATTGGAATTCACAAACAGTTATGAGATAACTGGATGAATGTTATAAATCTAGCAGTTTAGTCCCATATAATATTGAAAAGAGTTTTCGATAATGAGACTAAAATGCGGGGTTTATAACTGTTAGGCATGTGATGTCTAAGTATTTCATTTGTTTAGGCATGTGATGTCTAAAGAGGTTGCGGATTCCAACTGTTGTAGTTTTACACTTTCTTTTCTTTGACCGTAAGTGTAATATGTGATATCGCCGGTTTCGTTGCTATATGTCAACGACAATTGGGATGCGCATATTTATTTACGTTGATGACATGTGATGTTATGTGTTGCTGGATATGTTATATTGGATTGTCGTGTTTGAATAGCCGGGGGTTTTTATGTGAGATGGGTGTTTTTCATTTTCATTCATGTAAAAACTTGTATGTAATATTCTTTTATTTGGGGCACTTCCAGGTTGCCGAAGTTGTCACCTTTTGTATATTATTTACTTTTCTGCACTAGGATAGACCCAAGGAGGGGAGCACAAGTAACCGGGTTCTAGGGTCCAGTGGGAGACCAACTCAAAGAGTCGAGTCCGGGTCTCCTAACCCTAGAATTGGCAGGGTTGCTTGCCGCTCTCGTAGGGGTCTAGGGGTGTGGGATTGGCTATTCATCACGACCGTGGAATCCGTGTTTTATACTGACTCGTATTGAAAACACGGACGTCCTAGTATATCCAATGTTTCATATGTTTCTTCTGCTGCGATATCTGTGATGTGATCATGTGATGTTCTGTGATAGATACAGTATATAGTATATATGATATATTATATAGACGTTACTTATATTTTGCACCCGCATAAGCCCTGCCCTGCTCTGTCGTTAGTTACCTAATCTAACGGTGCACGAGGGGACATCGAGGCGAATGCGGATGGCATAAGTGTACGTCGTATTTATCTGTGATGTTTAGGTACATAAATGATGGGACTTCATTAATGTGATTAATGAAATAAAAGAAACCAAATGATGTTGTAGAATCAAATTTTAAATAAAACAGGTAGCTACAGTTCTTGCTTTGCATAGCGGTATATATGATATACCCTGCACCTTATTCGATGAGGAAAGGACCGAGATCCCTTCACTGGGAGTGACTCCTTTAGCAATAACTGACAGATGCTACACACTCGGTTTGCTTTTGATTGTTTTTGAGTTTTGCTCTGCACAGTGATATATATGATATATCCCGCACCTCATTCGACGAGGAAAGGGCCGATGATCCCTTCACCGGGAGTGACCCCTTTAGCAAAACTAGAAAAGCCTCAAAATCACTGCATTTTAAAACTTCATTTGATTCTACAACGATATCAAGTTCATTACGTAATAGGTTTTCAGAAAAACCTGTCGTAGCCCTCCGTCATTTCAGATGAGTAGTAGTTAGTATTCGTGCTACGTTTGTTGGCCTGCGTCAAGGCGTAGTGTGCGGTAGCTAACTAGTATTTATCTGCTTATGCATATGATGCAGATTGGATTAGGGTAGTCGTGCGACTTTGTTGGCCTGCGTCAAGGGTCGTACGAGTGGGTTTAATTCAATCAGGAAATGACGGGTTGAACTTGACTAGCGCACTATGGTTTGTTGGCCAGCGTCAAGGTCATAGGACGCTAGGGGCAAAATATTATCGGGAATTTCAAGTGTTGAAATTTGCAATGAGATTGCATACCTTCTATGAGATAGTTGGATCCCGATACCCACTGCGAGTAAGAGTTACTCCTGGGAGAGTTTTGCACACTACAATTAGCCGATCAAGTAGGTGTCTAGAAAGGTGTTAATGAGGTTACGCCTATGGGAAAACGAGGTTTACATTAATTAGGTTCGTGCGAAAGCACGGGGGACCTCCCTCAAAGTACCGACACTGGCCTGGCTGAAAGATCGACAAAGTTGTAGGGTGTAATTAATCCCGGCTAGTCGTTCCTTTTAGGGTTTGAAGGAAGATTTGATAAAAAGCAGTGGGAGCCATCCTGATTAGATAAGATAATAACCAATCTGATCTTGCACGAGCTTACGCTAAAGTGTTTTCTTCTCTCTCTCTCCAGGTAGCGACCATTTCATGCCTTAATCAAGATAATAATATGGATGTATTGACCGAACCCGCATGTTATACTGTGCTGGGGAACGTTGGTTCCGTTCTTTCCTATAAGAGTTATAGGAATAAACAGGATATAGGGGAATACCAGGATTCCCAGACCACCCGAATGAAGAAAGTACATGTTGATGCATTTTCTTCGGGTGTGTTCATTACAGAGAACTGTTTCTCCATTTGCTCTACGTCCTGGGTATTAGATACCGGGTCAGGATCCCATATATGTAATCAGTTACATGGGCTTAGGAAAGGTAAAGAACTTGGAGAAGGTGATAAAGACATTAGAGTTGGAAATGGTGCAATTGTTGCAGCTAAGACTGTCGGGGAATATTACCTTGTATTACCAACTGGTAATACATTGGTTCTGAACGAATGCTATTACATGCCGAACCTGATATGAAACATTATATCGGTTTCTTTATTGAGTAAAGAGGGATATAATTTTGTATTACAGGATAATGTTATGAACATTTTCCGTAACCAAAAGTTGGTTGGATCAGGCACGTTGTGCAATGGCATTTATGTTCTAAATCAATCAACAGTTCTGAGCATAACAAACACACACAAGAGGAAGAGTTCAGAACTGAACGAATCCTTCTTGTGGCATTGTAAACTGTGACATCAATGCGACACGACTAGCTAAGTTGCATAAAGATGGATATTTAAATCCGTTTGAATTTTCATCTTATGACACTTGCCAATCATGTCTCAAAGGCAAGATGACCAAAACTCCATTTACGGGACACGGAGAAAGAGTTACCGAACTCTTGGGACTTATACATAGTGATGTCTGCGGTCCCATGTCTACACATGCCAGGGATGGTTCTTCGTACTTCATTACATTCACTGACGATCTCTCTAGGTTCGGGTATGTGTTCCTGATGAAACACAAACCAGAAGCTTTTGAGAAATTTAGAGAATATAAACAAGAAGTCGAGAACCAAACCGGAAAAAGTATTAAAATCCTTCGATCTGATCGAGGAGGAGAATACTTAAGCAATGAATTCCTGGACTTCCTAAAAGAGAATGGGATTCTCTCTCAGCTGACTCCTCCATATACACCACAGCATAACGGTGTATCAGAACGGAGGAACCGCACCCTATTGGATATGGTGCGCTCTATGATGAGCACAGCTGAGTTACCTATTTCCTTCTGGGGATATGCACTGGAAACAGCTGCAGATCTACTGAATATGGTTCCCACCAAAACCGTGCCAACCACTCCATATGAGATATGGAAAGGAAATAGACCATATCTTAATTATGTTAAGATATGGGGTTGTCCGGCATATGTAAAAACGAAAAATCCGGACAAACTCGCGGTAAGGTCCATTCTGTGTAAGTTTATTGGATATCCCAAACATTCACGCGGGTATATCTTCTACCACACCGAGGAACAAAAGGTGTTTGTTTCTCGACATGCCACCTTTTTAGAAAAGGAATTTCTTGAAAAAGAGATTAGTGGCAAGGAGGTAGAACTGGAAGAGGTTCCAGCAATACAGACTACAACAGAAGATTTGGTTGAACTAGAGGATTCAGTAGTTCCCAATGAACCTCAGCCTCTCCGCCGATCTAGTAGGGTTCCTCGCCCACCTGAGAGATACTACGGTTTTCTCATGGATGGTGGGAGCGAGGATTGCATCATGGAGGATGATGACCCAACTAGCTTCGAGCAGGCCATCACGAGTAGGGACTCGGTGAAATGGCTGGATGCTATGCGGTCCGAGATGGAATCCATGTACACCAACAAAGTTTGGACTTTGGAAGTTGCTCCTGAAGGGGTAAAACCCATCGGGAGTAAGTGGATCTTCAAGAAGAAACTTGGTGTAGATGGGAAAGTGGAGACTTTCAAAGCTAGACTTGTAGCAAAGGGTTTTCGTCAAAGACCAGGTGTGGACTATGACGAAACCTTTTCTCCAGTGGCTATGCTTAAATCCATCCGGATCATGCTTGCCATCGCTGCATACCATGATTACGAAATCTGGCAAATGGATGTTAAGACCGCTTTTCTAAATGGTGATTTAGAAGAGTGCGTGTACATGACTCAGCCAGAGGGCTTCGTAGACAGTGGGAGCAGCGGCAAGGTGTGCAAGCTGCTTAAATCCATTTATGGATTAAAGCAAGCATCACGGAGTTGGAACATCTGCTTTGACGTCGTTATCAAAGAGTTTGATTTCGTCAAAAATCCAGATGAACCTTGTATCTACAAGAAGGTGACAGAGAGTAAGGTTGTCTTCTTCGTATTGTACGTGGACGACATACTCTTGATAGGAAATGATATTCCTATGCTGCAAGCGGTCAAGCTCTTCTTATCACAAAGATTCTCAATGAAAGATCTTGGTGATGCCTCCTGTATATTGGGAATTAGGATCTATAGAGATAGATCCAAACGGATATTGGGATTGTCCCAATCCAGGTACATTGACACCATACTAAAGAGGTTTAGAATGGAAGAATCCAAGCATGGGAATTTGCCCACGATCTTTGGAGTCACTCTCTCCAAAGAGATGTCTCCCAAGATTGATTCGGAGAGAGCTCGCATGCAAGGGATACCCTATGCTTCGGCTGTAGGCTCTATCATGTATGCGATGCTATGTACCAGACCCGATGTAGCATACTCATTAAGTGTAGTGAGCAGGTATCAAGCTGATCCTGGAGAGAGTCACTGGACAGCTATGAAGAGCATTCTCAAGTACTTGCGAAGGACCTCTTGGTTTATGGTAACGGAGAACTCCAAGTGGAGTCCTTTACCGATTCGAGCTTCAAGAGTGATAAGGACGACTCTAAGTCGCAGTCGGGATTTGTCTTTACCCTTTACGGAGGGGCGGTTACCTAGAAGAGTTCTAAGCAGGAAACCGAGGCAGACTCGACGATGGAGGCTGAATACATCGCTGCCAACGATGCTGCCAAAGAGGCTATCTGGATCAAGAAGTTCATTACTGAACTTGGAGTGGTTCCATCCATTGAGCATCCAATACTTTTGTATTGCGATAACAATGGAGCGGTGGCTTTGGCCAAGGAACCCAGGTCCCATCAGCGGTCCAGGCATATTCTGAGGCGGTATCATCTGATCCTGGAGATAGTTAATCGCCGGGAGATCGAGGCCAGGAGGGTTGACCCGAAGAACAACACGGCGGATCCACTCACGAAGGCCATTCCCCATATACAGTTTGAGAGACTCTTCGGGATGCTCGGTATGCGATACTACAGCAGCTGGCCCTGGTGCAAGTGGGAGATTGTTTGTTGTATGTATGCCCTAGAGGCCTGTATTGTACAGATGATGTATATTATATTGGATGCTTGGACATATATAGAGATGACTTTCTTGCTCGATATGATAGTATGCTATCTGGTTACTCTTTATCTTAACATATACACTTGTCTCTTTAAACTGTCTTATATAGTTACATGTTGATAAAGCCCTTAGGATGTGTACTTGACTACCTGGACTATGATGCAGATCATACTAATGGGGACATGGTAGTCCATAAGTACATCCTTCAAGGTCCCTAGTCATGGGTGTATCGAGACAGGGCATCGATATACCAGTGTAGACTAGCGTATACGCTTCTCGACCCATGAGATGGGTGATGGATGATCCCATATCCATTGATGTTTGAAATCAGAGATGGTATACGGGTGCTCAGTGGAGACTGGGTACACTGGACGGACTCGCCGAGAACTCCCAGATGGTATTATACCTCACGTCAGATGGCAGTTCTCAGGTGACACTTGTACAGGTTAGTCTGTAGACCCGAGATCGTCATAGAGTCTTGTGTGATTCCCACTGTGCTTTGATCTCCACCTTACCACGTCCATGAGGGCGTGCAAAACGGTGGTCTTTGGGTACAGTCCCGAGTCACATGGAGGCAATGAGCGATAGGAAGGGTTTCGTCTCTCCCGGTATTGGGGGTTGATGTTGCGCAGTGCTCGATTGGTCGTAACAGGGAAGTCCCTGGCCAGGGCTGATCAGAGATTTGCTGGTAAGTGTTACCAGTAGTTTCTCGACCCGTTATGAGCCTCAAATCAACATGACTTATCGGTTATTGGGGTCTGACGTTTACCACCCCTAGACTTGATATGCGACATATCAGATGAACAGACCGGACTGTACGGTAAGTGTTACTGGTTGGATTCACAGGAGTGTGAGCGGGCTAGCTCGTCGATCTTCTGATCGCTCAATACCCGGATGGCCGTTACGTTTAGCAGACTGCTTGCGGCTTGTGGATGCTTGATATGATCATCATCTGCTACCGGCGTATTGACGAGTCTTTAGAGTCCTACACAGAGGTTTCCTGGCTCAAGCGAAACGAAATAGGAGCGCATATGAGATATGTGCAGGACCGAGAATAATGCGTGTATGTGATACCGCATTTCATTCTCGCGATATATGTTTCGATTGGTTATATTCGATATGACCTAGTTATCGAATCATTGATTCGATAAATCGATACATTGGATTCTAGTCGGTTATGTGCGACATGACCGGATCATTGAATCAAATGTTGATTTAATGATTTAATGTATAATTATATATTTGATATATTACTTTGCATTAACTAGTATTGGTTCACTTTAATTGGATTTTCTCACTTGATGTACATGTTGTATATGTGATATACTTTTGTGCACATCTTTGTGTCATGTTTGATGATGCATGTGTTTGGTTTTGTGTTAAGACTTAAACCATGGTTTTGATAATAGTTAGGGTTTTTATTTATTTACTTATTTATTTATCTATTCTTTTTTGATAAATAAATAAAAGATAACAAAATGGTTTCTTTCATGAAGCTTGATGAAGTTTCATGCAGCTTTGACTAAAGTGACCATTTTGTCATCATCCTTAACCCTAACCATTCTCATTTGACCATGGTTTATTCTCTACACTTAACCAAAGTTAGAAGATGATAAGTATTGATTTTATTATTCTTTTTAGACAATACTTATCATATTCTATTTACTTCTTCTTCTTCATCTTCAAGAGAGAAAGCTTGATGCCATCAATGGCATCTTGAGTTCTAAAGTGAGAAATCCAATTCTAAAGTGAACCCACCTCCTATTTCTTCACCCTCTACCTCTTGCCAAGTTGTTTTGGGTGTTTTCTTCACAAGTTTAACAAATTTGTGAAGTCGGAGCTTGAACTTATGATGTCTCGACGTAGATCATCTTCGGCACGAAGCCGACGACCTAGTCCGCCCAATTCTCCGATGAAGCCGACGTTTGAGTTCGGGATTCGAGATGGACAGCGAGAGGACGCCTAGGTGGAGTCAAGCAAGTGGATATCCGGATCTACAAAGGTTGTAGCTTCTTATCTTTAGTTAAGTTGTTAACTAGATTAGATTTTCGCCTAAACTTCTAGTCAACGATCCGTATTAGGGTTTCTCGGCACCCGTAAAATTTGAAATTGGCATGGTTGATGCCTTGTGAGACTTCTTGAGAGTGCCTAGGAACCCTACAGACTCAGCCAGAGGGCTTCGTAGACAGTGGGAGCAGCGGGAAGGTGTGCAACCTGCTTAAATCCATTTATGGATTAAAGCAAGCATCGCGGAGTTGGAACATCTGCTTTGACGTCGTTATCAAAGAGTTTGATTTCGTCAAAAACCCAGATGAACCTTGTATTTACAAGAAGGTGGCAGAGAGTAAGGTTGTCTTCCTCGTATTGTACATGGACGACATACTCTTTATAGGAAATGATATTCCTATGCTGCAATCAGTCAAGCTCTTCTTATCACAAAGATTCTCAATGAAAGATCTTGGTGATGCCTCCTGCATATTGGGAATCAGGGTCTATAGAGACAGATCCAAACGGATATTGGGATTTTCCCAATCCAAGTACATTGACACCATACTAAAGAGGTTTAGTATGGAAGAATCCAAGCGTGGGAACTTGCCCACGATCTCTGGAGTCACTCTCTCCAAAGAGATGTCTCCCAAGACCGACTTGGAGAGAGCTAGCATGCAAGGGATACCCTATGCTTTGGCTGTAGGCTCTATCATGTACGCGATGCTATGTACCAGACCCGATGTTGCATACTCACTAAGTGTAGTGAGTAGGTATCAAGCTGATCCTAGAGAGAGTCACTGGACAGCTGTGAAGAGCATTCTCAAGTACTTGCGAAGGACTAAAGAGATGCTCTTGGTGTATGGTAACGGAGAACTCCAAGTGGAGTCCTTTACCAATTCGTGCTTCCAGAGTGACAAGGACGACTCTAAGTCACAGTCGGGATTTGTCTTTACCTTTTACGGAGGGGCGGTTAGCTGGAAGAGTTCCAAGCAGGAAACCGTGGCAGACTCAACGATGGAGGCTGAATACATCGCTGCTAACGATGCTGCTAAAGAGGCTGTCTGGATCAAGAAGTTCATTACTGAACTTGGAGTGGTTCCATCCATTGAGCATCCAATACCTTTGTATTGCGATAACAAGGGAGCGGTGGCTTTGGCCAAGGAACCTAGGTCCCATCAGCGATCCAGGCATATTCTGAGGCGGTATCACCTGATCCGGGAGATAGTTGATCGCCGGGAGATCGAGGTCAGGAGGGTTGACACGAAGAAAAACACGGCGGATCCACTCACGAAGGCCATTCCCCAGATACAGTTTGAGAGACTCTTCGGGATGCTCGGTATGCGATACTACAGCAGCTGGCCCTAGTGCAAGTGGGAGATTGTTAGTTGTATGTATGCCCTAGAGGCCAGTATTGTACAGATGATGTATATTATATTGGATGCTTGGACATATATAGAGATGACGTTCTTGCTCGATATGATAGTATGCTATCTGGTTGCTCTTTATCTTAACATGTATACTAGTCTCTTTAAACTTTCTTATAGTTACATGTTGATAAAGCCCTTAGGATGTGTACTTGACTACCTGGACTATGATGCAGATCATACTAGTGGGGACATGGTAGTCCATAGGTACATCCTTCAAGGTCCCTAGTTGTGGGTGTATCGAGACGGGGCATCGATATACCAGTGTAGACTAGCGTATACGCCTCTCGACCCATGAGATGGGCGATGGATGATCCCATATCCATTGGTGTTTGACATCAGAGATGGTATACGGGTGCTCAGTGGAGACTGGGTACACTGGACGGACTCATCGAGAACTCCCAGATGGTATTATACCTCTCGTCAGATGGCAGTTCTCAGGTGACACTTGTACTGGTTAGTCTGTAGACCCGAGATCGTCATAGAGTCTTGTGTGATTCCCACTGTGCTTTGATCTCCACCTTACCACGTCCATGAGGGCGTGCAAAACGGTGGTCTTTGGGTACAGTCCCGAGTCACATGGAGGCAATGAACGATAGGAGGGGTTTCGTCTCTCCCGGTATTGGGGGTTGATGTTGCGCTGTGCTCGATTGGCTGTAACAGGGAAGTCCCTGGCCAGGGCTGATCAGAGATTTACTGGTAAGTGTTACCAGTAGTTTCTCGACCCGTTATGAGCCTCACATCGGCACGACTTATCGGTTACTGGGGTCTGACGTTTACCACCCCTAGACTTGATATGCGACATATCAGACGAACAGACCGGACTGTACGGTAAGTGTTACTGGTTGGATTCACAGGAGTGTGAGCGGGCTAGCTCGTCCTGGATGGCCGTTACGTTTAGCAGACCGCTTGCGGCTTGTGGGTGCTTGATATGATCATCATCTGCTACCGGCGTATTGACGAGTCTTTAGAGTCCTACACAGAGGTTTCCTGGCTCAAGCGAAATGAAATAGGGGCGCATATGAGATATGTGCGGGACCGAAAATGATGTGTGTATGTGATACCACATTTCATTCTCGCGATGAATGTTTCGATTGGTTGTATGTGATATAACCTAGTTATCGAATCAAAGATTGATTCGATAAGTCGATACATTGGATACTAGTCGGTTATGTGCGACATGACCGGATCATTGAATCAGGTGTTGATTTAATGATTTAATGTATAATTATATATTTGATATATTACTTTGCATTAACTAGTATTGGTTCACTTTAAAGGGATTTTCTCACTTGTAGTGCACATTGTATATGTGATATATTTTTTGTGTGCACTTGATTGTATCATGTTTGATGTTGCAAGCTAACTTGTGTTTTGTGTAAAGATTAAACCATGGTTGTGTAATGGTTAGGGTTTTCTTTTTCATTTATTTATTTATTGATTTTGGAAAAGATTATGAAGAAAATGGTGGCATTATTTGAATTTAGTTGAAGCTTCATGAAGGTTTGACTTTGTTACTATTTTGTCTTCATACTTAACCCTAACCATTCTAACTAACCATGATCTATTCTCTACACCTTACCATAGTTAGTATATGATAAGTATTCACATTTATTTTCTATTTTACACAATACTTATCATATCTTTTCTTCTTCTTCATCATCTTCATCAAGAAGGAAAGCTTGTCTTCATCAATGACATCTTGAGCAAAAGTGTGAGAAATCCAATTCTAAAGTGAACCTACCTCCTATTTCTTCACCCTCTACCTCTTGCCAAGTAGTATAGGGTGTTTTATTTACAAGTTTCACAACTTGGTGAAGTTGGAGCTTGATCTTGTGTAACCTCGACATAGATCATCTTCGGCATCGTAGCCGACGACTTGTCCGCTCATTTCTATGATGAAGCCGATGCTAGAGTCCGAGATCCGACTAGGACAGCGAGAGGACGTCTACGTGGAGCTAAGGAAGTGGAGAACCGGATCTACAAAGGTTGTAGCTTCTCACTTTTAGTTAAGATGTTAACTAGCTTAACTTTTGGCCAAAAATTCTAGTTAACGATCCGTATTGGGGTTTCTCGGCACTCGTAAAATTTGAAATTGGCATGGTTAATGCCTTGTGAGACTTCATTAGCGTGCCTAAGAACCCAACAGTAACCCGGCTATATCTCATATAACCGTCCAATGATACAAATCGCGAGAATAGAAGACAGTATCACAAACTAGTATTATTCTCGGTCCCGCACTTATCTCATATGCGCTCCTATTTCGTTTCGCTTGAGCCAGGAAACCCCTGTGTAGGACTCTTAAGACTCGTCAATACGCCGGCAGTAGGTGATGATCATATCAAACACCCACAAGCTGCAAGCGGTCTGCTAAACGTAACAGCCACCTGGGTATTGAGCGATCAGAAGATCAACGAGCAAGCCCGCTTACACTCCTGTAAATCCAACCAGTAACACTCCCGTACAGTCCGGTCTCGACGTCTGATATGTCGCATATCTTGCTTAGGGGTGGCAAATGTAAGACCCCAGTAGCTTGATAAGTCGTGTCGATATGAGGTCTATAACAGTTCGAGAAACTACTGGTAACACTTACCAGTAAATCTCAGCAACCCTGACCAGGGATTTCCGGTTATAGCCAATCTGTAAGTCGATGTACAACACCCCAATACTTGTGGGGAGGCGGAATTTTCAAAAACGAACTTGTTTAGTGAACAAACATCGACTAACCGCTTGAATCGAAGCTAAACGATAACTAACTTAAAACATAGAGTTTCTATGCTACTATGTTTAGGGATTATACCTAACGAATCGTGTCCTTCGTCTTTGCGAACTCCACCTCCTCCTCGGCCTTCTCGAAGTAGTAGACGATCCACCCGAGAGCTTTACTCCAAGCTTAGCCTCTAAACTTGAGGCAACTAAACTTCTCTAAGTGCTAATCAAAGAAGCTAGGTGAAATATAGAGAGGGTTATGGATTAAGTAGTCTAACTAATCCTTGTACTCAACACATGAGAGGGGAGGATTAGGGTTTGAAGAGGGAGAGCTTGAGGAGAGAGAAGGTGAGGATAATAATGAAGTGAGAATAATGAGTTATGATAATATATATCAAGCATTTCTTTTTATCAAGAAAAGAATAAGAAATGAATTTAGCAACCATGCTTGATAATATCTAGTGATGATTCACTCCATGAGTCATTAAGCATTTATCATGCATTAATGACATGGATGAATCATCCATATGACTCACTAATCACATTCATTGCATATGCCACCTAAACCTCCTTAGTCACCATCTTCTAGAAGCTTCTCGCGCAATTACGAGAACGCCCTTCCTTTCCACAAAAATACGGAAAAACTTTAGACTGTATAAATCTAATAACCGGATACCAGTAACTGCCTTAAACCAAAGCCGACTGGTAAAAACTGTCCGAAAGTCGTACGCGCGTAAACGCACGTATGCGTCCGAACCCTTATCGTAAAACCATACGACCTCTATATCGTTTCGCCTTGAGTAGGGAAACTCTCTGTGTGGGACTCTAGAGACTCGACTACTACGCCGGCAGTGGGTTTAACCACAGACCGCAAGCGGCACTAGCTGTACGTAACGGTCCCTAGGTAGATGTCGATAAGAAGGCCGATGAGGGAACCCATCCGAACTCCTACTGAGTCTGATGTGACAATCTCCATACAGTCCGGTCCGTTCGTCCAAGACTATCGCATATCGGGCCTAGGGGGCGGCAAGCGTCAGTCCCCTAATAGCGGTATAAGTCGTGTCGGAGGGAAGCCCATTACACCCTGAGAAACTACTGGAACCTACCAGCAAATCTCGCTTGCCCTGGCCAGGGACTTTGCGTAATGGCTCTCTGACACAGCGCGATATCAACTCCAAATACCGGGAGAGACGAATCCTGTCTAACCGCCACTGCCTCCAAGTGCTCGGGACTGCACCCAACTGCTACCTGTTTGCACGACTCCTTTGAGCCGTGGTAGGGTAGCAATCTAAGAACAGTGGGACACACTCGAGACGAAGTAGCAGTGTCAAGTCTGCGGACTATGCTATACTCATGTCACCTGGGAACTGTTTACTGACGACTGGTATAAAACCAACCAACAGTTCCCTGTGAGTCCTGTCCGGTGTACCCGTAACCTAACGAGCACCTGTATACTATCTCCAGTACGACGTACTGACGGCTGTAGGACAGACCATCTCCCCAACTGGGATGAGAAGCGTACACACTAGTCTACTCCGGAGTATCGATGCTCTGTCTCGATAATCCAACGACTAGGGACCTGAATAAGGATGTGCTTGTAGACTACCCAGCCCCCACTAGTGTGACTGCCATCACAACGCTGGTAGTCAAGCAAGATCCTAAGAGCTCTATCAATACGTATACTCACATATTAAGATAGAAAAACCAAGTAGCATACTACCATGTTTAGCGAGACTGTTATATATATGTGAATATCCCAAGCTTCCATTAAGTAATATACAAACAAGTATTATACAGTAATGGCCTTCTAGGGCATAAACACTAACAATCTCCCACTTGCACTAGGGCCATGTACTGGCATATCGAAGACCAATGATCTCGAGTAGCCTCTCGAACTGAATCTGAGGTAGGGCCTTCGTGAATGGATCAGCAATGTTCTCTTCAGAAGCAACTCTCCGAACCTCGATCTCCTGACGATCAATGATCTCCCTGATCAGGTGATACCGCCTCAAGATGTGTCTGGACTTCTGATGGGACCTTGGTTCCTTCGCTAAAGCTATAGCTCCGTTGTTGTCGCAATATAGAGGTATTGGATCAACTATGGTAGGAACCACCTGAAGTTCTGTTAGGAACTTCTTCATCCAGACTGCTTCTTTTGCGGCATCGCAAGCAGCTATATACTCCCCTTCCATCGTCGAGTCAGCAACGGTGTCCTGCTTGGAGCTCTTCCAGCACACCTCCCCTCCATTGAGGGTAAAGACATAACCTGACATGGACTTGGAATCGTCCTTATCACTCTGGAAGCCGGAATCAGCAAAGGCCTCCAACCTGAGGTCTTTTCCGCCGTAAACCAAAAACATTTCCTTAGTCCTTCTTAGGTACTTGAGAATGTTCTTTACTGCTATCCAGTGCTTCTCCCCTGGGTATGACTGATACCGGCTTACCACGCTTAGTGCGTAAGCTACATCTGGTCTGGTACACAACATCGCATACATTATAGAGCCTACCGCAGAAGCGTAGGGTATAATAGACATGCGTTCCCTTTCCAAATCAGTCTTGGGAGACATCTCTTTGGAGAGGGTGATTCCGTGACAAGCCGGTAGATTACCGCGCTTAGAATCTTCCATACTGAATCTTTTCAGTACAGTGTCGATATACCTGGACTGCGAAAGTCCCAATATCATCTTGGATCTATCACGATAGATCCGGATCCCCAGAATGTAAGAGGCATCACCCAGGTCTTTCATGGAGAACCTGTGTGACAAGAATCCTTTGACAGATTGTAGCATAGGAATGTCATTTCCTATCAATAGAATGTCATCCACGTATAAGACGAGGAATACGACACTTCTGGCTACAACTTTACTATATATGCACGGTTCATCTGGATTTTTGATAAAGTCATATTCTTTGACTGTCTCATCAAAACAGATGTTCCAACTCCGCGATGTCTGCTTTAGTCCATAAATGGACTTAAGCAACTTGCATACTTTTCCGCTGCTCCCACTCTGATTGAAACCCTCTGGCTGATCCATATAGACGCTCTCTTCTAAATTTCCATTCAGAAAAGCCGTCTTTACGTCCATCTGCCAGATTTCATAATCATGGAAGGCAGCAATAGCAAGAAGGACCCGAATGGATTTGAGCATAGCCACTGGAGAAAAAGTTTCGTCATAGTCCAAACCAGGTCTTTGACGAAAACCCTTTGCAACAAGTCTAGCCTTATAGGTTTCCACCTGTCCATCTATACCAATCTTTTTCTTGAAGATCCATTTGCATCCTATGGGTTTTACCCCATCTGGAGCAAAGTCCAAAGTCCATACTTTGTTGGTGTACATGGACTCCATTTCGGCCCGCATTGCATCTAGCCATCGTACCGAGTCGCCGCTCTCGATGGCCTGCTGGAAGTCAGTAGGTTCATCATCATCTATGATGCAATCCTCTCTATCCCCATCTATGAGAAAACCGTAGTATCTCTCAGGCGGATGAGACGGCCTACTTCTCCTGCGGAGGGGTGCAGGAATGTCCTGTACTTCTTGAACTTCCGGTTCTACCAAACTTTCAGTAGCAGTTTATGGTTCTGGAATTTCTTCCAGTTCTACTATGCTCCCACTCTTCTGATTTTCTAAAAATTCAGTTTCTAAGAAGCGGGCATGACGAGAAACAAAAACCTTTTGTTCCTCTGCGTAATAGAAAAAATATCCCATAGAGTTCTTTGGATATCCCACAAACTTACACTCTACTGAGCGTGCCTCGAGCTTGTCCGGATGCTGCTTTTTTACAAAAGCTGGACATCCCCATGTCTTCAGGTACTGAAGATAGGGTTTCTTCCCACTCCATATCTGATATGGTGTGGTAGGCACAGTTTTGGTTGGAACTCTGTTCAAAAGATATGTCGCTGATTTTAGCGCATAACCCCAAAAAGATCGCGGTAACTCAGCATTACTCATCATGGATCGTACCATATCCAATAGGGTTCGATTCCGTCTCTCCGATACACCATTGTGCTGTGGAGTGTATGGAGGAGTAAGCTGAGAGGGAATTCCTTTCTCTTTTAGGTAACCTAGGAACTCGGCACTTAAGTATTCTCCACCTCGATCAGATCTCAGTGTCTTAATACTTTTGCCTGTTTGGTTTTCCGCTTCACTCTTGTATTCCTGGAATTTCTCAAAGGCCTCGGATTTATGCTTTATTAAGAAGACATGTCCAAACCTAGAGAAATCATCTGTAAAAGTAATGAAGTTGGAATAACCACCTCTCGCATGTGTAGACATTGGACCACATACATCGCTGTGTATGAGTCCTAAGAGCTCGCTCGCTCTTACTCCTTGTCCAGTAAATGGAGTCTTTGTCATCTTTCCTTTGAGACAAGATTGACAAGTGTCATAAGTTTGATATTCGAACGAGTCCAAATATCCTTCTCTATGCAACTTAGTCAACCTTCTCTCATTGATGTGACCCAGTCTACAATGCCATAAGAAAGCTTTATTTAAACCTGGAGACTTTCTTTTTAGTGTGTTCTGGACATTGAAAATTTGGAGTTGGTTTAAAACATATATACCGTTATTTAGTGTACCGGACCCAATCAAACCATGATTAAGGTGGATGTTAACAACATCTCTTACAAACGTGAAATCATAACCTTTATTTGATAACAAGGAAACTGATATGATATTACACGTTAAGCTTGGTACAAAATAACAGTTATGTAAAACCAAAATGTGTCCACTCGTCAATCCTAGGTGATAATCCCCGACGGACGCAGCTCCCACGCTAGCTCCGTTAGCAACCTTTAGGGTCATATCACCTTCCTTCAGCACTCTACGGTTTCTCAGTGCCTGCAAAGAATTGGAAATATGAGATCCTGATCCGGTATCCAATACCCAGGAAGTAGAGTTGATTGACAGACAATTCTCAATTACAAACACACCTGAAGTCGAAGCCACAGCTTGCTTCGGTTCCTGGTTCTTGGCGTTCCACGCCTTGCAATCCTTCTTCCAGTGCCCTTTCCTGTGACAATGGAAGCACTCATCCTGGCCAACTACCGGTACCGCAAACTTTTTCTTTCCCTTCCCTCCCACCTTACTAACACCTCCTCTAGGTTTGTTGGCGGCCTTCTTCTTCCTTCCTTTGGCCCTAGCCTTGGACCCGAAAGAAGATGCACCGCTAACAAACATAGCGGGTGTTTCCCTTGCTTTCTGCAAGGTGCCCTCTGCACTCCTTAACATGTTCAGGAGTTCCGGAAGTTCAACTTCTTTTCTTTGAAGGTTGAAGTTCAGGATAAACTGGGCGTAGGTGTGAGGAAGGGACTGGAGAATAAGGTCTGTATAGAGCTCATTATCCAAAGTCATCCCAAGGTCTGCGAGCTCTTCAATATAGCCGATCATCTTTAGGACATGTTCTCCTACTGATGACCCGACAGCCAACCTCGCTCGAAACAAGTTCTTAGAGGTCTCGTATCTTGCTATACGAGATTGCTCTCCATAAAGTTCCTTTGTATGGAGAAATATGCCATCTAGGGTCATATCCATGTGCCTCCTCTGATGTTCATTGTTCATTGAGGCAAGCATGATGCACTTGGCTTTCGCGCAATCTAAATCCCAGGTTTTGCGGATTTCCTTATCCGCATTGCTGGATTTGGGACCAGGGACAGCAGGTGCCGTAGCGGTGAGGACGTACCCCAATTTGTCATAGGTCAAAGCCATTTTGACATTCCGCAGCCAATCTTTATAGTTTGGCCCTGTCAGTATATTTTTCTCTAAAAGTAACTTAAGTCCAGTCATTTTTAGGGTCGCTGCAATTAGGAGAGAAAGAAGAAAACTCTTTAGCATGATGCTCTTGCAAGTTTAGAGTGGTTTTTAGTTTATCTAAACTGGATGGCTCCCACTGTTTTTCGAATCCTTCCTCAAACCATAAAAGAAGAATTAGCCAGGACTATTCTCACTGTACAATTCTTGCTTAACCGTTCAGCCAGGCTAGTGTCGATACTTCGAGGGAGGTTTTCCAACGCTTTCGCGAAGTTCCTTAATTAAATAACCTCTTTTCTCTGGGGGCGTAACCCCGCTGACACTTTTCTGGACACCTACTTGGTTTATAGCATTGATCGTTAAGTGACGAATATCCTGATAAGTAGCATATACTCACAGTAGGATCGGGATCCAAATATCATCGTATGATAATGTTGAAGGAATCCTACCAACATTCATCAAACTCCAAATGGTATGCATCTCTTTGCAAATTTCAGTTTCTTTAGAAATTCCAGATATAAGTTTTTACCCCATGCTCTTATGACCTTGACGTATGCCAACAAATCATAAGTCACATGTCAAGTTCTGCCCATCATTATCTTGTTAATTTGAACCCACCCGTATATACCCTTGACGTAAGCCAACAAGGTAATGCGACTGTCCCAAACCAACACATCTATCTATGCAACAAATGAATATCCCAGCAGCTACCAAACACTATGCCTTGACGTAAGCCAACAAGCATAGCTTGAATACTACTGACCATCCATAAGAAATGATGGAGGGCTACGACTGGTTTTGGCGAAACCGTGAACGTAGTGAACTTGATATAACCGAAGGAACTTGATAGCTTTTAAAAGGAGTGGTTAAAGCTCCGCATTTAAAAATATCTGTTTTTAAAATTAACCGAGTGGTTTCTTTTAAATTGTTCCAATCGATTAAAACTTTGGTTTATTTTCTTTGCATTATAGATAATGCGTCCCATCATTAACCTATCATTGCAGAAAACAACGAAAATACAACGTCCTCTTATGCCATCCGCATTCGCCACGGGGTCCCGTCATTACCCGTTAGGTTACTTAACTAACGACAGAGCGGGGGCTGGGCTAGCGCGGGTGTAAAACATAAGTGACATCTAAATAACTATCATATATATAGATATTTTACATTCGTCTGACGCAATGATATTCATTCCAGATCACAGATGAACTTAATTGGATTTGCAAGCAATCCATGTTTGTTTTGAGCCTGCAACAAAATACGGATTACACAGTTGTGATGAATAGCCATTACCCCACCCACGACCCCTACGGGTGCGGTAAACTACCCGCCCGGCAGTTTGTGCACCCCACCTTGGGTCTGTCCTAGGAGCACAAACAGTAAAATGAAATAATACAACGGTGGCTACAACCGCAACCTGGATGTGCCCCATAAAATAATATTACAACAAATTACATTTACATCAAATGAATTAAATAATAACCCATCACATAACCCCGGCTATACATCACAACAGTCCAACACAGTTCGTATGCACAAACAGATAAAATCCATTTCAGAAATGTGCAACCCCCTGCCAACTGACATACTAGCAGTTATGGGAGGTTTACGAACACATTATACAATCACAGATATAATCCAACAAGCAAATACTGTATAATTTCGATCGATTAAACACTTTTAATTTTGCTCCAATACTGCTCTGCAAATCTGAAGCCTGAGCAAAAATTAAATATTTCAGAAAATCCCAAATATCACACAGAACCAATACAGGAAAATTGGGTTCATGACTCGGCAACTCGGCGGCGGAACAGCGGCGGATCGGTGGGATCCGCCGCGTTTCCGCGGCGCTTTAGCCGAATCATGTGCCCAATTTTCTTGGGTGTTCTTCTACTCTCTTTTTAAGCTTTCTGAACCTCTCTGAAAAATTTTTGGACTTCATTTAAAAAACGACAGAAACTTGTGATTTCGGGTTTTTCCGGTTTCGTTTTTTCCGTTCGAAATTCATACAAATTTGCAAGTAAGTTATTTATTGTTTAGCGAGGCTCTGATACCACTGTAAGTCGATGTACAATACCCCAATACTTGTGGGGAGGCGGAATTTTCAAAAACGAACTTGTTTAGTGAACAAACATCGACTAACCGCTTGAATCGAAGCTAAACGATAACTAACTTAAAACATAGAGTTTCTATGCTACTATGTTTAAGGATTATACCTAACGAATCGTGTCCTTCGTCTTTGCGAACTCCACCTCCTCCTCGGCCTTCTCGAAGTAGTAGACGATCCACCCGAGAGCTTTACTCCAAGCTTAGCCTCTAAACTTGAGGCAACTAAACTTCTCTAAGTGCTAATCAAAGAAGCTAGGTGAAATATAGAGAGGGTTATGGATTAAGTAGTCTAACTAATCCTTGTACTCAACACATGAGAGGGGAGGATTAGGGTTTGAAGAGGGAGAGCTTGAGGAGAGAGAAGGTGAGGATAATAATGAAGTGAGAATAATGAGTTATGATAATATATATCAAGCATTTCTTTTTATCAAGAAAAGAATAAGAAATGAATTTAGCAACCATGCTTGATAATATCTAGTGATGATTCACTCCATGAGTCATTAAGCATTTATCATGCATTAATGACATGGATGAATCATCCATATGACTCACTAATCACATTCATTGCATATGCCACCTAAACCTCCTTAGTCACCATCTTCTAGAAGCTTCTCGCGCAATTACGAGAACGCCCCTCCTTTCCGCAAAAATACGGAAAAACTTTAGACTGTATAAATCCAATAACCGGATACCAGTAACTGGCTTAAACCAAAGCCGACTGGTAAAAACTGTCCGAAAGTCGTACGCGCGTAAACGCACGTATGCGTCCGAACCCTTGTTGTAAAACCATACGACCTCTATATCGTTTCGCCTGGAGTAGGGAAACTCTCTGTGTGGGACTCTAGAGACTCGACTACTACGCTGGCAGAGGGTTTAACCACAGACCGCAAGCGGCACTAGCTGTACGTAACGGTCCCCACGTAGATGTCGATAAGAAGGCCGATGAGGGAACCCATCCGAACTCCTACTGAGTCTGATGTGACAATCTCCATACAGTCCGGTCCGTTCGTCCAAGACTATCGCATATCGGGCCTAGGGGGCGGCAAGCATCAGTCCCCTAATAGCGGTATAAGTCGTGTCGGAGGGAAGCCCATTACACCCTGAGAAACTACTGGAACCTACCAGCAAATCTCGCTTGCCCTGGCCAGGGACTTTGCGTAATGGCTCTCTGACACAGCGCGATATCAACTCCCAATACCGGGAGAGACGAATCCTGTCTAACCGCCACTGCCTCCAAGTGCTCGGGACTGCACCCAACTGCTACCTGTTTGCACGACTCCTTTGAGCCGTGGTAGGGTAGCAATCTAAGAACAGTAGGACACACTCGAGGCGAAGTAGCAGTGTCAAGTCTGCGGACTATGCTATACTCATGTCACCTGGGAACCGTTTACTGACGACTGGTATAAAACCAACCAACAGTTCCCTGTGAGTCCTGTCCGGTGTACCCGTAACCTAACGAGCACCTGTATACTATCTCCAGTACGACGTACTGACGGCTGTGGGACAGACCATCTCCCCAACTGGGATGAGAAGCGTACACACTAGTCTACTCTGGAGTATCGATGCTCTGTCTCGATAATCCAATGACTAGGGACCTGAATAAGGATGTGCTTGTAGACTACCCAGCCCCCACTAGTGTGACTGCCATCACAACGCTGGTAGTCAAGCAAGATCCTAAGAGCTCTATCAATACGTATACTCACATATTAAGATAGAAAAACCAAGTAGCATACTACCATGTTTAGCGAGACTGTTATATATATGTGAATATCCCAAGCTTCCATTAAGTAATATACAAACTAGTATGATACAGTAATGGCCTTCTAGGGCATAAACACTAACACAATCAAACACAGCACAACATCAACTCCTTATACCGGGAGAGACGAATCCCCTCCTATCGCTCATTGCCTCCATGTGATTCGGGACTGTACCCAAAAACCACTGTTTTGCACGCCCTCTTGGACGTGGTAAGGTGGAAATCAAAGCACGGTGGGAATCACACAAGACTCTATGACGATCTCGGGTCAACAGACTACTCTGTACCAGTGTCACCGGAAAACTGCCATCTGACGTGAGGTATAATACCATCTGAGAGTTCTCGGCGAGTCCGTCCAGTGTACCCAGTCTCCACTAAGCACCCGTACACCATCCTTGATGTCAAACACCGATGGATATGGGATCATCCATCGCCCATCATATGGGTCAAGATGCGTATACGCTAGTCTACTCTGGTGCATCGATGCCCTGTCTCGATACACCCACGACTAGGGACCTTAAAGGATGTACTTATGTACTACCATATCCCCACTAGTATGATCCGCATCATAGTCCAGGTAGTCAAGTACACATCCTAAGGGCTTTACCAATATGTAACAGAGAGACAATCAGTATACACGTTAAGGTAAAGAGTAACCAGATAGCATACTATCATGTCGAGTAAGAAAGTCATCCCTATATATGTCCAAGCATCCTCTACAATATACATCACATGTATAGTAATGGCATTTAGGGCATACATATAACTAACATATACGAGTCATATAAATCAGTTATTTAAAATACTCACAATTCTCCACTTTTGAAAACAAGTATGACTCGAGCCCAGTCATAGGGTAAGGTAATCCACCTAAATCTGAGTCGATCGGTATATATCTGGTAGTCGGTGATCTCGCCTTAATAGTATCATGTACGATACAATATATATCATATGACATTCTCGAGTCAAGAGGCGGATCTAACGTCATAAATATATCTCGTATGGTAAATCTATCGTACGGCATTCCAAATCTGGGTACGGGTCAATTACCACATTTTATCTCATTATTCATCAGGTATCATCATCATCACCAATCGTGAATAGGGGTACTGATCTAGGTCTAGTACAATACTAATATCATCAATATAATCTTTGTCACGACCCGAAAGAGAACGTGACTGGCCCTTGAACCATATGAAGTCTATAAGACTCCATCTGATCCAAGTAAGCCAAAAGCCCAGAAATCTAAAACCATTTTAAGAGTAAGTAAAAAAAACTGGTTTAAAGAAGTGAAGAAAAACGTGTTTGAAGTCAAGGTTTTTAAATAACTAAGCCGAATATACATTTTAAAATGTAAAGTCTTTTCTAAAACTTTCGGCAGAGTTTGTTTTGTAAATAAAGGCTCCGAACGGGGTACAACAAGAACAATATATATGTAATGATAAAAGGCATCCCCAAGCGGGAGCTAGCTCTTCGTCAATTGACGGTCACAACCACGCAAGCAATAATATACAACGCCGAATGGCGAGGGTCAAATCCAAAATGAAACTCAATAAGCATGAAAACCGCAATACTACTAAGCGCGACTCTAAGGTCGAATAATACATCACTATTGTCTAAGTCTGAAACAATAAACAAGTTTTAGTTGATGGAATTTCTAGATACAATGAATAATACAAGTACAATGGTGGTTCTTGATATAAAAGAACCCACCTACCAAAAGCAATTCACCCGCAAGGAAGCAGTGTGCCAGAAATGCCGCTATGGAACCTGTACGGCAAAACCTGCAAGAACTGTGGCACAACGGGGATAAGTTGCCAGCTCGTGAATAGAGAATATCTACAAGCAGAAACCGAATGCAAGACATAATACTAAGTCAATACGATCAGTATATGATATAAACCTCAAGAGTAAGTCTGAAGCATGATAAGGTGGCAATGTAACATCTAAACATGTAGGTAGTGCCAAATACTCGTGCCAGTGCCTCAGGTAATAACATATCATAAATATAAGGTATGTCTGCATGAAGTAAATATGATGAATTATCAAATGAAAATCAATACACATATATTAGCGTCCCATTCCACTAATATTGGTGTAAGGGTATATATAAGAGCGCCCTCGTACCCGGTTATATATACAAATGAAGTATGATCAATGTAGTCAAGTCTGTATGTAATCAACGTCCGTATATATGTGGATCCCATCCACCTGTCACCTAATGACAATAAGCATCATGCATGCAAATATGATGATATAATCAAAATCATGGAAATCATCATGAAACCTGTGCCTAGCATCGGCACGTAAATCCTGATCCATATGGGGCTCCGTCTGCGGTATCGGCCCTCGGCCCCGGCAGTACGGGTCAGCCCATGTCCATCTCTCAACTCCGGTCGGTATCCTCCAGATATCCGCCGAGCTCAAATACAATCACCGGTAGGTAGTAGTCCCTCTGCCAGGCTCACCGTCTACTACACAGCGAAACCGTTCTAGCCCCGAGGTACCATACCGGGTCTACCATGTACCCGCAATCGGCCTCATCCGCCTCCTCGAATCGGGTTTCACATGTCGCTCTCAGTACCTAGAAAACACATGGTGGACGCACTGAAATATCATATCAAGGGTAACCGGGTTTTTTAAACAATTATATATTCTCTTTTGAAATACCCACGGTTCCCAAATCCAGAAATATCATGGAAACAACATATCTCAATGCGTATAATCAAAATATGATGTATGCGACATGTAAAGAAAGGTAAGCATAATAATAAGTCATGCAACATGAAATAGTAATGTGCACATGTCGAGGGAAACCGCTCTTTTAAAATGAATCAGTTTTGAAGAATATCTTGCGGTTCCCAAATCTCTAATCAAGTAAGAATCATCTATGTATGTGTACAGGTATAAGTGTACAATATGCCATGCAAGAATCATATCCTGAATGCAACAGTACTACAGTGTAGTGGCATGGCAATTATCGATGATGAAGTGTGTGAGCCGGCAAATAGTGTACGTGGAACATACGCATCATCGATAATGGTGCTGGTGTCCTAACAGCATGATAATAATATAGCAATAAACATATGCAAAGCAATGCGAATAGCATGAATATGCGGAAATCAAATAATCAACACCACAGTGAAGAATCTACTATGCAAACTACAGATCTAAGTATCAAGTCAATCGGGAGAGGTATGGAAACCACCTAAATCTGAGTCGATATATATATAGATATAATAGTCGGTGATCCCGCCTCAATAATATCGTGTACGATACAGTATAACGTAAGACATCCTCGAGTCATGAGTGCGGATCTATCATCAATATAGGCTCTTACGGTAAATCGTCGTACGGTATCCCAATAGCTGGGTATGGGTCAATATCACATAATCTCACCACATATCAGGTATCACTATCATCATATCACCTAATCTGGGGTACTAATCTAAATCTAGTACAATCGATACCATCTATCACTGCGTGTGTAAACACACGTCCAAGGGCCCGCTAGAGATCACATGTCGTATCCCACATACGAATCATATCAAATCACCGATCTCGCGTTACAATGTCCAACATCATCGACTCATCTCCAATATCATCAAACATAGTGCAAGTATAATGAATATGCAAGGGTGTGTGTGTAGGTGTAAATCTATTCTAGGGTTCGCGACTATGAACTACACTAGTTACTTCTAACCCTACATTATCCATAATACACCTAACTATCATATATATACATAACAACTACGGACCGCGGAGGGTGCTATACGCCATCCACCCGACTTCCCCCGTAGATATAATCTACTCACCTTGTGTCTTTATTTATCGATGTCGTCATGCGTTTGCTTGCCATCCCGAAGTCTTCATGGAGTACCTACACATTAACGTATCACAAATGCGTATCAAAACCAAATCAAAGCTAAAACGACACACTAAAGCCAAAAAGATACGCTATGGGGCCTATAGGTTAGAACCTATGGGTACGCCTCCAAAACCATCAACAACCCTCAGTATCGTCGTATAAACGCCAAGTAGTCGAGGTAAAACACCATAAGCAAATTCAGAATTAGAAATACGGAATACGGAAACATGAATCTAAAACAGCAACTAAGGAAATAGGCTCTAGATTTCACCCTAGGTCAAATTAGACGAATCTATACATGTCAGGGTCTAAACTACTTGAAATAGGGCCATGCACAAAAAACGAGGCAATTCCCTCCTGCTCTGGCCGCAATTTGCGGTCGGAAGGAATTAATTGGCGGCCAGAACATGGTGGTTAGGGCTAGGGCTTTGGGTGTTCGTTTCTATTTGCCTGCACATCTCACTGCCAACTCAAAATTATTTTTAGACGTCTCGGGTGATAGCAGATTCCTAAACACAGTGTCGGATTTGCAGTTTTCCCCGATATCGATTCCGTAAATCCGTATTCTGGGTTCATGTTATAGGTATTGTCCAATAAAACATCACAACAGGGGTTCTAAGATCACTACAAGCTTCAATTTCACCTTTGATTTCAGATTTACCCTAAACCCTAACTTGAGGTTCACAAGTCCATCAAACGACACCATATCGACAAGAAACTAGAATTGATGCAATAAGAATTGAAATACTAAACTAGGGATGCAGAAATTACCTTCTTTGGCAACTCAAGAATTTTCTTGAGTTGCACAAAGTCCTTAAGATCACCCCTTGCTTAGTCCAATGTGTAGCTATTGAGCTTGGGAGCACCTTTTGTGAAATGGGGATAGGGTTTTGGTTAGGTTTTAATGGTGGATCTAAGTTGAAGAGGGAGGAGGAAGAAGAGGGAGAGGGCGGGAGCAGCAGCAGCTCTATGAAGGGGGGGAGAGAAAATGAGGTGGAAATGATGGAGGAAAGGGTCAAAAGTCAAAAGCAACCTACTCTCTCTCACTCATCATCATGCTACTTTTTCCTTTTCTTTTCTTTTTCTCTAAATTCCTTCTCACTCAAATAGTAAACCCAAATGAGAAACCATGGTAGAAAATGCACAAGTGTAGGAAAATAAAAGATACGTGCATGTTTTGCACAAAATTGTTTAAAAGCCGATTAGCGATTTTTAATCGCGATTAGCATCAAATTAGCATATAACAAATCATAAAAACTTAAGAATGGCATAATTCCATAAATTACCCTATTTTAGAATTTTCCATAATTTTTCCAAAATTTTTCCCATTTATTTGTTTTTAATAATACCAAAATATTAAAATATTCATTAAAATAATATTAAATTATAAAAATTCCCAAAAATTAATATTTTTTTAAAATGTTACAATCATGATCTGACTACTGATCTACAGCCTCATACAATCCGATGTCATCAGCACATATCATCATATAGAAGTATACATCGCCCAATGCGATCTATTATAAATACCTTAGCATATCTTATCTCATCTCTCGATCACATGTCAACTATCATATACATATCACGATTCACATGGTATCGTCGTCCAACGATCCGCTATAACATCATGACATATCTCGGTCAAACCTTAAATATCCCACGGCATCATACCCGATCATATCGACCCATCCCCAAGTATCATATAACATTCAAGTCATCCAAGCATATGAATATACCAATATAAATATGTCCTAATACGCACAAGGATATCAATATAAGCTAGTATGTGTATATGCGTGTATGCAAACCTTTACTCTAGGGTTTCGGGACTAAGAATATCGACTAGAGTCATTGTTCAAATTCTCGCTAACACTAAACCCATCATCACCTAAAATTCCCTTTGCTAAGTGTTCAATCTCTCCATATCATATAAAAGCATATCTATAACAAAACATATCATTTCTTAAGACTTTGCGGGAGTGCTATACGCCATCCACCCAACTTCTCCCCGTAGATATAAATCTACTCACCTTTTGCTTGTCGGTGCCGACGTCGCCACGCGCTTGCTTGTCGTCTCGAAGTCCTCATGGGGTACCTACACATCATAACGTATGGTATCGTATTATAATCCAATTCAAAATCAAAACGACACACGAAAACCAAAATGTCGCACGAATCACCCATAGGTTAAAACCTCTGGTCTACCTCTCGCAATTCACCCAAATAACCCTCGATATAGACGTACAAACGTCAAGTGATCGAATACAAAACCTATTATCAAAACTTAAATCCATAACATCATGAAACATATGGCAGCAACCCAGAAAAGTTCTCCCAGATTTCTGTTCAGGTCAAAAATAGGTAAGCAAACAAGTCTAGGGTGTAATATAGGGAGTGTGTGACCTATTAAAGCCACTTAGGCACCTAACACACTAGGGTAGCTGGCCACGTAAGGAGGAATTCTGGCCACGCCGGTTTTGCTGAGGATATAGGGTATAGTTTTGGTAGGGTGGTCTCGTATTGGTTCAATTTGGCCTTTAGAGTTGTTTGTTTGTCACAGAAATTCCCCGGGTCATCCCATATTTCCCAGCACACTCATTTTCCTCACAAACTGACATGGATAGTTTTCTGTTTTCAGTATTTGGGTTTGTTTCAGTATAGTCTAGGTTTTAAGATCATAGTGGGGGGTTTAAGGTCACCACTAAGGCTTATTTGCACTAACCCAACTCAAATTAAACCCTAACCCTTTCTAGGGATATCCAAAGTCCACTAAACCGATACAAAACAAATCCTAAGTTCGTGCATCGGTTTCAATTCTATGGCTCGGGTCAGCAAAAGTGTCACCATGATCATGTAAACACTCACAAAAGTTCCCAAATTTTAACTATAGTCATTTCATAAAAATCCAGTAGTACCAAACACTATTAAACCTCTACATACATGTACCCTCCAACCTACAACCCCCAACTCCCTCCTATGGCCGAGGTCGCCGGATCTGGCCCCCTCCTCGCAGGCCAAAACCGCCCAGATAGGTCTCGTTCATCAGGTGGTCACTTAGGGTTACAAGTACAACATCACTACACCGTTTGTTCTTACAGTGAACATTCAGGGTCACAGCAGGTTATCGATGTCACAAAACGACATTAAAATATGTCATCGCACAAAATTAAACTAAAAGGAAGAAGTTATACCTCATGGATGGAACTAATGAGAAACCCTAGCTTCGCAAAGTCATCACAATTCAATTTTTCTTGGTCCAAAGCGTAGAGGATGAAGCGGTGGTCATGTTTTGTGAAAGGTTTATAGAGTTTTGGAGAGTATTTTGAGATGGGTTTTGGGGTAAAAGTTGGAGGGAGATGAGAAAGAAGAAGCAGGAGAAAATGGTGGAGGAAGTAAAATGAGGCATCCCCCTTCCCTCTCTGTAACATTTCAAAACAATAAAATATTATTTTTGGAGAATTTTTTTTAATTTAATAATAAAATATTGAATATTTTAATAAAGCGGTATAATTAAATACCGATAAATGGGGAAAAAGTTTGAAAATTATAGAAATTATTTAAAAGAGGGTGTTTTATGTAAATTATGCAATTTTAAGTTTTTATGATTAATTATATGCTAATTAGTTGCTAATCGCGATTAAAAATCTCTAATCGCGTTTTAAGCTTGTTTTGTGCAAACATGCACCATATCTTTTTATTAACACTTGTTGCATTTTTACTACATGTTTTTGGGTTCATGGCTTTTGTTTTGGGGTTACTATTGTTGAGAGAAGGAAATTTGAAAAGAAAAGGAAAAGAATATAATATGGAGGTATGATTAGAGAGAGAAAGAGTACGTGTGGGGTCAACCCTTTGTCATGAGCCATCCCTCATCATTTCATCCTCTCATTTCTCTCCCCTCTCCTTCCTTTGTTGCTGCTACTGCTGCACACCCCCTACCTCCTCCATCTTCAATCGTCCAATACACCATGAAAATCAACTCAAAACCCAAACCCCATTTCATAGAAAGGATGCATAAGCGCACTAGCTACCCCATGGACCAAGAAAGAGAAGATTTTGAGGACTCTGAGCAACTCAAAAATTTTCTTGAGTTGCCAAATGAGGTAATTTCTGCACCATTAGAGTATTGTTTTATTTTCTTATGCATCCATACTTGTTTCATGTCGATATCGAGTGGTTTTGAGGACTTAGGAAAACTCTAGTTAGGGTTAATAGGAAGTGAGAGTGGTGATGGGTAATTAAGCTCAATAGAGGCCACACAAACCCCCTGGTGCTAGGATTCAGGCCTAAAGCGGAGAGTAGAAACCCGGAATACGGATTTAGAAAAGCCGATAGCGGGAAATTGTGGAATCTGTGAGGGGTAAATGGAATCTGCTACCACCCCGAGACTCTGAAAATTATTTTGTAAGGACAGGGATACATGCAGGCACCTAGGAAGCTACCACCAAAACCCTAGCCCCTAAACCTCAACCTCGGCCGCAGATTTATTCTTTCTGGCCGCAAATTGTGGCCATATCAGTGAGGAAAGGGTTCGTTTTTGGTCTGTAGCTCTATCTCCAGTAAAATAGACCCTTGGCATATGCAAAATTGACTAATTTGACTTAGGGTAGAATCTGGAACCTTTTTCCTAAGTTGTTGTTTTGATTCGGAGTTTTGTTTTGCGTATTTTAAATTCTGGATTTGCGTATTTGTGCTTTACCTCGATCACTTGACGTTAGTACGACGATATCAAGGATTGTTTGATGGTTTTGAAAGCGTAGTCCACAGGTTCTAACCTATAGGCCTTACCGCGATGTTTGGTTTTCTCGATGTAATTTTAAGATGCATTTGCGATTGTGTTATCTTGTAGGTACCTTCTCGAGGGCTTCTTATGACAAAGAAGATGAAGGCGACATCGACACCGACACGCAGGATGTAAGGTGAGTAGATTATATCTACGGAGGAAGTCGGGTGGATGGCGTATAACACCCCCGCAGTTCGATATTTAGTATACTAGATATATACTATATTTGTATGTATATTATAGCGTTTTGTGTGATATGGATATTCGAGATGTGATTAGGTATACTATGGATAGATTAGGGTTTAGAAGTAAACTAGTATAGTTTCCTAGTCGCGAACCCTAGAATAGGTTTACACCCACACAGACACATGCTTGCTTGTTATACTATTACCTGGATGATGAGGATAGTGTATGATATTTAGAGGTCAGTCGAGGAGATTGGGTATAGTGCCATAAGATCGGTGATATAATGTGATTCGTATTTGGGATACGACATGAGATTTTAGCGGGCCTTTGGACGTGTGTTTCACACACGCATTTATATTTATATAGATGGTATCAGATAGTGCTAGACAAGATCAGTACCCCAGATCATGAGATATGATGATAAAGATACCAGATAATTGATGAGATGAATGTGATAATGACCCGTACCCAGCTTTTGGGATGCCGTACGATGATTTACCGTACGGGCTTTAAATTGATGATAGATCCGCACTCATGACTCGAGGATGTTATATGATATTGTATCGTACGCGGTACCATTGAGGCGGGATCACCGACTATTATATCTATATGTATATATATATATATCGACTCAAATTTAGGTGGCTTCCATACCCCTCCTGATTGACTTGTTAGTCAGAGCTGTAGTTTTGCTAGTAGATGTTAGGCTAGGCCGATGTCATACCTATTTCAAAAATTAACGAATCGGGAGTATTTTAAAGACAGACAAAGGGATTCTACGGATATTTTCAAAAGACGTATCTTTTCTTAAAAACACCGTAGACCTTATTTTTCTAAAAATCCCGATTCGTCCTCTTTCAAATGGCAAAACAGTACGACATGGATACATTCATTGTATATTCATACCAGTGCACACATATATTGATATCTTCATACTTGCGCACATGCACATTGTATATTCATACCAGCGCATACATATATTGATATCTTCATACTTGCGCACATGCACATTGTATATTCATACCAGTGCACACATATATTGATATCTTCATACTTGCGCACATGCACATTGTATATTCATACCAGTGCACACGTATATTGATATCTTCATAGTTGCGCACATGCACATTGTATATTCATACCAGTGCACACACATATATTGATATCTTCATATTTGCGCACATGCACAATGTATATTCATACCAGTGCACACATATATTGATATCTTCATACTTGCGCACATGCACAATGTATATTCATACATACTCATACCAGTGCACACAAATATTGATATCTTCATACTTGCGCACATGCACACTGTATATTCATACCAGTGTACACATATATTGATATCTTCATACTTGCGCACATGCACACTGTATATTCATACCAGTGCACACATATATTGATATCTTCATACGTGCGCACATGCACACTGTATATTCATACCACTGCACACATATATTGATATCTTCATACGTGCGCACATGCACACTGTATATTCATACTAGTACACACATATATTGATATCTTCATACCTGCGCACATGCACACTGTATATTCATACCAGTGCACACATATATTGATATCTTCATACTTGCGCACATGCACACTATATGTTCATACCGGTGCACATATATTGATATCTTCATACTTGCGCACATGCACACTGTATATTCATACCCGTGCACATATATATTGATATATCCCTACTTGCGCACATGCACACTGTATTTTCATAGTAGTGCTACACTCATATTCGCATATATATCCATTTGCACATCCATATCTACATACATACACATGTTACATACATGGATGATATTGACTTGATTTCAAGAGAATAGGGACCACATGAGATATTTTCAAAACTGGATTCTTTTAAAGGAGCGGTTTCCCCTTTTTTCTTACTCTTAGTGTCATACGACACATTGCATGGATTTACACATTGAATTTGGATTTATGGGATTTATGGATTTGAGAACCGTGGTATTATTTTAAGAAAATACGCACTGTTTTAAAAACCCAGTTTCTCTTGATATGATATTTCAGTGCGTCCACCATGAGTTTTCTCGGTTCCTGAAAGCTTATGTGAGTATACCCGATTCGAGGAGTGGTAGGCACCGATTGCGGGTACATGGTGGACCCGGTGAGGTACCCCGGGGCAAGAAGACTCGTATATGTTAGACGGTGAGCCCGGCAGGGGAGTACTACCTGCCAGTGATTGTGTTGAGCTCGGCGGATATCTGGGGGGTTACCGACCGGAGTTGAGAGATGAAACGGGCCGATCCGGATGACGGAGCCTTTTGTATATGAGGATTTACGTGCCGATGCTAGGCACAGGTTTTATGATGTTTTCGAGTGTCGATGCTTGACACTCAGGTTCCATGATTTGGTATGTCGCGAGCGACACCTGTTGATTTACATCCTCATATTTCCATGCATGATGCTTATTGTCATTGGGTGACATGTGGACGATTTCCACAGACCTATAGTTAACATTGATGATATTGACCACATAGTTGGATGATATGCACATACATATAGTTGACATTGATGACATTGATCAAATAGTTGGATGATACCCACATATTCATAGACTTCATGATATAGTCGACACTGATAATACTTCATATTTATGATATGTTAGTACCTGAGGCACTGGCACGAGCACTTGGCACTACACTTATGTATAGATGTTACATTGCCACTTTATCATGCTTCAGACTTATTCATTTGAGGTTTATAAATATTGATCGTATTGACCTAGGATTGTGTCATACATACGATTTCTGTTCTGTGATGTTTTCTATTCACGAGCTGGCAACTCACCCCTGTTGTGCCACAGTTTCTTGCAGGTTTTGCCGTACAGGTTCCATTGCGGCTTTTCTGGCACGCTGCTTCCCTTACGGGTGATTTGCTTTGGTAGGTGGGTTCTTTTGCATCAGAACCACCATTGTACATGTATTATTCAGTTGTATCTAGTAATTCCATCAACCAAACTTGTATATTGTTTCAGACTTAGAAAACCAGTTATGTATTATTTCGACCATAGAGTCGCGCGATGTAGTATTATGGTTTTCTTGATATTTTGAGTTTTCCCTTGAGTTTTGATCCTCGCCCTTTGGCGTTGTATATTATATTGCGTGCGTGGTTATGACCGTCGATTGATGAAGAGCTAGCTCCCGCTTGGGGATGCCTTTTATCATCGTATATATACTATTCATGTTGTACCCCGTTCGGGGCCAGTATTTAGAAAGGAAACTCTGCCGAAATTTTCAGAAAAGATATTGATGATTTAAAAATGTATATTCGGCTTTCTTATTTTAAAACCTTGTTTTTAAACGTGTTTTCTTTGTAGGGTTCCTAGGCACACTAGTGAGGTCTCACAAGCCATCAACCATGGCAATTTCAAAAAATCTAGGTGCCGAGAAGCCCGACTACGGATCGTTGGCTAGATATCTAGGCGAAAAACAATCTAGTTAACAACTTAACTAATGGGATATCGGAAATACAACCTTTGTAGATCCGGTGCTCCACCTCCATAGCTCCGCAACGAAGTCGTCTCCGCTGTCCAAAAGGAATCCGGGCTCTAGCGTCGACTTCATCGGAGAATAAGCGAGCTAGGTCGTCGATGTCCATGCCGAAGATGATCTACGTCGAGGCATCGCTAAATCAAGCTCCGACCTCACCAAGTCAAGAAACTTGTGAAGGAAACACACTCTACTACTTGGCAAGAGGTAGAGGATGAAGAAATAGGAAGTGGGTAGACTTTAGTTTTGGATTTCTCACTCTTTTTCATCACTTGCCATTGATGGTCAAGCTTTTCTTCACTTGAAGGAAGAAGAAGAAGAAGAAGCTAAAAAATTATGATAAGAATAATTAGAAAGAAAAGAATAATCCAATCTTTATCATAATGTGACCATGGTTATGTGTAGAGACTAAACCCAAGTTAAGTGAATGGTTAGGTTAGGAATGAAGACAAAAATGGTGACTAAGTCAAAGTATTCATGAAGCTTCATGAATGAACAAAAGAATGCCACCATTTTTCTTTTCTTTTCCTTAAATGAATAATGAATATAAATAAATGAATAAGTATATACAACCCTAACCATTCATATAACCATGGTTTAATCTTTACACAAACACAAGTCAACATGTATCATCAAACATGATACAATGTATATGCACAAAAGTATATCACATATACAACTTGCACATCGAGTGAGAAAATCCATATAAAGTGAACCTATACTAGCTAATGCAAAGTAATATATCAAATATATAATTATGCATTAAATCATTAAATCAACACTTGATTTAATGATCCGGTCATATCGCATATAACCGACTAGTATCCAATGTATCGGCTTATCGAATCAACCCTCGATTCGATAACTAGGGTATATCTCATATAACCTAATCGATACATTCATCGCGAGAATGGAATACGGTATCACATACACGCATTATTCTCGGTCCCGCACATATCTCATATGCGCTCCTATTTCGTTTCGCTTGAGTCAGGAAACCTCTGTGTAGGACTCTAAAGACTCGTCAATACGCCGGCAGCAGATGATGATCATATCAAACACCCACAAGCCGCAAGCGGTCTGCTAAACGTAACGGCCACCCGGGTATTGAGCGATCTGAAGATCGACGAGCAAGCCCGCTCACACTCCAGTGAATCCGACCAGTAACACTACCGTACAGTCCGGTCTGATCGTCTGATATGTCGCATATCTCGCCTAGGGGTGGTAAACGTCAGACCCCAATAGCTCGATAAGTCGTGTCGATATGAGGTCTATAACACTTCGAGAAACTACTGGTAACACTTACCAGTAAATCTCAGCAACCCTGGCCAGGGATTTCCTGTTATAGCCAATCGAACACAGCGCAACATCAACCCCCTATACCGGGAGAGACGAATCCCCTCCTATCGCTCATTGCCTCCATGTGACTCGGGACTGTACCCAAAAACCACCGTTTTGAATGCCCTCTTGGACGTGGTAAGATGGAAATCAAAGCACAGTGGGAACCACACAAGACTCTATGAAGATCTCGGGTCAACAGACTACTCTGTACCAGTGTCACCAGAGAACTGCCATCTGACGTGAGGTATAATACCATCAGGGAGTTCTCGGCGAGTCTGTCCAGTGTACCCAGCCTCCACTGAGCACCCGTATATCATCTCTGATGTCAAACACCAATGGATATGGGATCATCCATCGCCCATCTGTATGGGTCGAGAAGGTACACGCTAATCTACTCTGGTATATCGATGCCCCGTCTCGATATACCCACGACTAGGGACTTTGAAGGATGTACTTATGGACTACCTGTCCCCACTAGTATGATCTGCATCATAGTCCAGGTAGTCAAGTACACATCCTAAGGGCTTTACCAACATGTAACAGAGAGACAATCAGTATACACGTTAAGGTAAAGATCAACCAAATAGCATACTATCTTGTCGAGCAAGAAAGTCCTCCCTATATACGTCCCAGCATCCACTACAATGCACATCCAATGTACAGTAATGGCCTCTAGGGCATACATATAACTAACATTCTTCACTTCTTAAAACTAGTTTTCCTTATTTACTCCTTAAAATGGTTTTAGATTTCCGTGCTTTTGGCTTACTTGAATTAGATGGGGTCCTATGTACTTCATATGATTCAAGTGCCAGTCACGGGCTATTTCGGGTCGTGACAAAATTGGTATCAGAGCGCTAGGTTAACCTTGGTTCGAGTCTAAGTTTGACTATGCAGAGCCTAAAGCGTTTATATTTATACGGAACTTAGGCTTGACCTTACGGAACTTAGACTTAGTCGAGGGGATATTATACCCGAACTTTCGTCGCGTAGGATGACCCTTGGTTGATGGAGTAGGTAGCTTGAATAGAGTGACGTACCGTACGTATGTTCCGCGGCATACTTACGATACGCAACTCCGCTTAAGAATACTTAGGATGTACATTTCCTTGCATAGTATTATATTCATTTCTATGATCTATCCTCATCGATACTGGCTATGATTTTGCTGCCATGATTACACGGGCAGAGAGAGCTACGGCTAGAGTTGCGTCAGCTTGAGCTCGTCACGGACGAGGACTGACCAAGGCGTGATTCCAGAGACGTATGATTGCATAGGGGCATCGTTTTATTGTGTTTTCGCGCCATGAGCGTTTGGTGGATTGCTCATACGAGATTTCTCGGATGTGCAGATCAGCACCAGAGGATCAGGCTACTGCTAGAGGCCAGCCAGGATGTGATGACCATTGATATATCGCTTATTCATGATGATTTGGGCGCTATTTAGCGTACAGATAAATGAGCCAGTTGTTGTTGCAAATGACGAGATATCGCCCAGATGTTGGAGCTACTGCAGCATGACCATATGCTTAGAGATATGATGGAAGGTCGCTAGTCACCTGAGGATGAATGATTAGGACATGCGGTTCGTTTGCTTACCCCGATGCGAGCTCATCAGATAGATTGATTCCAGCTAGAGACGACTTCATGCAGATTCGTTGAGAGTCGACAGAGACGATCGCTTGTCAGGGACCCATTTCCAAGTTTAAAGTATTCGAAAGACAAAGCAAGTAATGCTTTGGACCCCCTAGAAGAATGAAAGCCTAACTCGACGTAATGACCATGGAATGCCTCCGAACCTTAGGGTTTGCGGCAGTTTAGCGGTTCCATTTGTGAGGCTTGGGTTTGCTCTTCTACGGTTGGTCCACAGGTGCTATGGTATGTACTGGAATACTATTAAACTGTACTCAAGATGTTGATCTCTTGGGGGAATATGAGGTTCTGACAAATCGATCGGATGGTTCGACATCATTCGGATATCATGTGATAGGACACATTTGTTGGGAGACTCCAGATACGAGTATAGCCGTTGGAGCACAGTCCATGCAGCCATGAGAAGACGAGTACGAATCAGTCAACATTGGAACATAGTGGAGTAAAGAGTTCGCACGAGATTTCAACGAGATGACGTTCCACTCCGCTTACATCAGAGATGCGAAACGCAAGCAGAAGCCTTGTATATGGATAAACCTTCCAGAAGGAGTCGCGATGAGTGTGCAGCCGTTCCGGAATAAGAAGCAGATATAGTGAAGGATGGTAACATCCAGGAAATTCGGCAGAAACGAGATTAGAGAGAGGCCTCGACGGGACCTTTCTGGAATACTATACGAGAAGACTTGGACCCAGGAGTGGTCATATTGTGCATACCCAGCAGGCCAGAGTTCGGCATCGTCGACGAGATAGTTGACCAGGTTCAGATGAAAGACCTCAACCAGATGCGTTGGGAGTTGATCAAGGATGGACGAGAATAGAGTATACCTCCACAGATTGGGACGAGTTCCTAAGGACGCGTTCGGCTAGATATCTTCCACAGAGTGATGAAGATACCGAGTTCGTGATTTCGAGTCCGTGTGAAAGACTTCGGATTGACCGTAGCCGAGAACATTTGCAGTGCACAGATAGAGACGTGACGTCGAAGTGGACGACGATACAGAAAAATGGGACAAGAAGTTCGTGCGTGATGCTGACGAGCTATTGTTATTCCCCGTTAAGATTAAAGGTCGGATATGTCTATAGAGGCGTTGAGATGCGACCAGTTTCCGAGAAAATGCTGTGCTGAGGACGCAGATGTCCAGAGAGCGAGAAAAGATTATGCAAGAATACCGGCCTCCGTACAGTTCGGCATAGGCGAGATCGGGAGAGACCTTGAGCAGGATTCCTTCCAGGACACTGCTGAAATAAGATTTGCACCCAGGATCAGATGTGGGATGTGTATTCAGAGGAGCAGAGGTCAGCACCAGTGACGTGCTGCTTTATGAGTGGCCATGAGGATTTACCGAGAGATGACCAGAGAAGTGCCAGAACGGAATCGTCCCCGTTAGCACACCTGACAGGGCCGATGATCCGATAGATCGCGAGTTTGGTAATCCATAGAGAAGTAAAGGCCCAGAGACAGAGGACGCTAGACCGCGAGCAAGAGTCAAGTAGATATCTTGCGCTGCTACCATTGGATGCACCGACACCTTCTCGACCTTGAAGGAGGATATACCGACGACAGTATTTATGATTTGTGATTTTGTGATTCGATTATCACGTATCCGTCACCTTGGATTTCGGTATTTTGGGCGATTTACTCGCATGATTTAGTCTTGATGGCCGAGTTCCATGATATTTGTTTTCGTACACCATGGTTGCACCTACTGGGAATTTATATCTTGCGCATAGTTGTTACACTTGAGATGTGCTTTATACACCGTTGTGTTGATTTATGATTTGTGCACGGTTATTGCACCTGATATCGTTTTCATTCCTTGGCTGCACATGCTTATAACTTCATGGGTTTTATACAGTTGAATTGATTTTGTCCATATGATATACACACGATTTGGTTTTTGCACTCGGTATAGCTTATATGTGCTTGTAGTGCATTGAGATGTGTTTTGTGCACGCAGTTACACACGTTTATGATTTTTACACCTTGTTACACTCGGTGTTGCTATTTATGCATTTGAGTTATTGTTTGGTATTTGTGCACGGGATGCACCGTATTTGTTGTTGGATATATGTATGCCTTAGAGGCCATTATATGATAGTGGATGTATTTATACATATATATATATATATTCAGTGTACATTCTTGCTCGACATGATAGTATGCTATCTGGTTCTTCTTTATCTGACATGTTGATTTGATCATGCTTTTATTCATTCACACATGCTGATAAAGTCCTGAGGATATAGACTTGACTACTGTGATTATGATAGAGATCATACTAGTGGGACATCTGTAGTTTATAAGCATATCCTGGAATGTCTCTAGTCGTAGGTGTATCGAGACGGGCCATCGATATACCAGAGTAGACTAGCGTATATGATACTAGAACCATATGATGGGCGATGGATGTTCCCACATTCATCGATGTTTGACATCGAGATCGTATACGGGTGCTCAGTGGTGACTGGGTACACTGAACGGACTCACCGAGAACTCCTATATGGAATTCTATCTATCGTCGGATAGCAGTTCTCAGGTGACACTAATGCAGGTTAGTCTGTAGACCCGAGATCGTCATAGAGTCTTGTGTGTTCTCCCATTGTATTTTTATTACAACCCTACCACGTCTCTACTGAGTCGTGCAAACAGGTGGCTGTTGGGTACAGTCCCGAGACACACGAAGGCGATGAGCGATAGGAGGAGTTTCGTCTCTCCCGGTATTGGGAGTTGATGTTGTGCTGTGCTCGACTGGCTATATTAGTAAGTCCCTGGCCAGGGCTGTTGAGATTTACTGATAAGTGTTATCAGTAGTTTCTCGATCTGTTATAGACCATTCATCGGCATGACTTATTGAGTTATTGGGGTCGACGTTACCATCCCTAGACTCGATATGCAGCATATCTGACGAAGAGACCGGACTGTACGGTAGTGTTGCTGATTGGCTCGACGAGAGTTGTAACAGGTTAAGAATGAAGAGTGCCCTGACCTTCTACCCGTCATCGTCGGATTTTTAAGTTGTTTTCTTCTGATTGCTCAATACCTAGGTGGCCATTATATTTAGCTGACCGGTTGCGGCCTGTAGGTATTTGATATGATCATTACCTACTGCCGGCGTATTGACGAGTCTTAGAGTCCCACAATGAAGTTTCCTGGCTCAGGCGAAATGATGTGGTGTGCATATGAGATATGCACGAGGACCCGATTAAATACGGATATGTGATACCGTATATTAATCGGGCATTTTCTATTGGTCGGGTCGTATGTGATATGACCGGTTTGCAAAATCAAGTGTTGATTTAACAAATGACTTTTAGATTAATTCTTTAATCAAACTCTTTTTCTATTTTTGTATGCATGCATATATGCACATGATGATGTGCATGGATACATACATACATACATAGTATCATGGTTGTTGATACATGTTTGGTGCCAATGCAAGACTTATATTGTAGAATTATCTATTTATTTATCATTTAGAAAAAGAGAAAGGATAATTCACACAAGGTTTATACTTATCATCTTTGACCATGCTTCAACCACCATTTATTCTTGAGTTAATTATCCTTTTGTCTTTAACCCATTTGATAAAAATCTAGGTGATTCTAACCATGGTTGAAGTGAGAAAGGATTAATATATATTATTCTTTTCTCATTTCAATTATGATTCACTCTCATAACTTTTCTTCTGTGAGAAAGCTTAGCCACCATCTTCTTCTTCCTCTCTTAATAATTTTCTTGAGTGAGGTTGATAAAAAGAAAGAGTTTTGATTATAGAATACAAACCACATCATCATACTTCACACATCTAGCCCATTTGTGTAGGGTGTTTGCTCTACTTCATTCACATATCGAGTAAAGCAAGGAGCTTTGGGCAAAAGAGCTTCGGGTGGATTGTCGTGGACCTAGAAGATCTCAAGCGAACCTTTTTCCAACCCTCAAGTAGCCAAGGAGTCTAGCGTAGGGAGCTACAAAGGTTGTACTCTTAAAACCCTAGCTTTTTTTACTTGTAATGATGTACATGTAATGAAACCCTAAATTTCTAGTGATGATTCTTTGCATGTTCAATTAGCACCTTAAAAATTTGATTTTGACACATGTGATGCTTCCAAACCCTTCATGAGGTGCTAGGTAAACCTAACATTGGTTTCAGAGCCAAGCTAGAGCTTTAGGAGATGCTTTAGTAAAGTTAAAACTCCGATCGAACCAAAAATACGTATTTTTCAACCCTCTCTGGACATTTTTTGAAACTGTGTTATTTTCAGAATTAAGAATACGTAAAAAATTCAGCAGGAAAATCTAAGCAACACTGTAAAAAACGATGCAATGATTCGTATATGCCGCCGCGGAACCGCGGCCAGACCTTGCTTGGGCCGCGGATCCGCGGTCGTAGAGGAGAATTATGGCTTCGTTTTTATATAGTAATGTTAGTATCTGTTTGTATATATTTTTGGGAATTTGTAATCTGATTCAAGTGTTGAATGTTCTGGGGATTATTTTGGATTCGGTAATTCGATCGGAATTTTAATTTCGTGCCTTTTTCGGATAATTTAGAAAGTATTAAAAAGTTCGAATGGATATCATTAAGTCACTTTTTCCCGGTACGAAAAATTTTCAAGTGTTGATTTTTTCTCGGGTTTAAATCTTTCGGAAATACGTGCAAGTTAAGTGGTGGACCCTCTAGAAGAACACAAACCTTAACTCGATTATGTGACCGTCTGAACTGCCTCTATACCTTAGGGTTTGGGGCAGTACAGCGTGCCACATGTGAGGCGTTGGCTTGACCCTTCTACGGCTGGACCGCTGCTACTGTGACACATTCCGGGTTTATTTGAACTCCGCTCAAGTGTTGAGCTTTAGGAAATTTTGGGTATTTGATTATTCGATTGAAAAGTTTAATACTGTCTATTTATCTGGAATGTGATACAATATGTGGAATTCATACAGTTAGGCATGAAATGTGAAGTATGTGATATTTCGGATTTACGGTGTCTAAAGAGAATGTGGATTACAAATTTTGTAGTTTTACACTTTCTTTTCTGTGACCGTAAGTGTAGTATGTTGCTTATCGCCGGTTTCGTTGCTATACATCAACGACAATCGGGGTACGCATACTTACTTACGTTGATGATATATGATATTATGTGTTGCTGAGATATGATGTGCAGGATTGTCGCGATTGAATAGCCGGGGGGTTTTTATGTGAGATGAGATTTTTATTTTCATTTATGTAAAATTCAAATGTAATGTAATATTCTTTTATTTGGGGCACTTCCTGTTAGTTATATGTATGCCCTAGAGGCCATTACTGTACATTGGATGTATATTGTAGTGGATGCTGGGACATATATAGGTAGGACTTTCTTGCTCGACATGATAGTACGCAATCTGGTTGCTCTTTATCTTAACGTTTATACTTTCTGTCTCTCTGTTACATGTTGATAAAGCCCTTAGGATGAGTACTCGACTTCAAGGACTATGATGAAGATCATACTAGTGGGGCCTGGGTAGTCAATGAGTACATCCTTCATTGTTCCTAGTCGTGGGAATATCGAGACGGGGCATCGATATTCCAGAGTAGACTAGCGTATATCTTCTCGACCCATGTGATGGGCGATGGATGATCCCATATCCATTGGTGTTTGACATCGAAGATGGTATACGGGTGCTCAGTGGAGACTGGGTACACTGAACGGACTCGCCGAGAACTCCCATATGGTATTATACCTTACGTCAGATGGCAGTTCTCTGGTGACACTGGTACAGCTTAGTCTGTTGACCCGAGATCGTCATAGAGTCTTGTGTGTCTCCCACTGTGCTTTAATTTCCACCCTACCACGGCTCTACTGAGTCGTGCAAACAGGTGGTTTTTGGGTACAGTCCCGATTCACATGGAGGCAATGAGCGATAGGAGGGGATTCGTCTCTCCCGGTATTGGGGGTTGATGTTGTGCTATGCTCGACTGGCCATAACAGAAAATCCCTGGACAGGGTTGCAGTGACCTACTGGTAAGTGTTATCAGTAGTTTCACGAATGTTATGGACCTTACGTCGGCATGACTTATCGAGCTATTGGGGTCTGACGTTTACCACCCCTAGGCGAGATATGCGACATATCAGACGAACAGACCGGACTGTACGGTAAGTGTTACTGATTGGATTCACAGGAGTGTGAGCGGGCTTGCTCGTCGATCTTCTGATCGCTCAATACCCGGGTGACCGTTACGTTTAGCAGACCGCTTGCGGCTTGTGGGTGTTTGATATGATCATCATCTGCTGCCGGCGTATTGACGAGTCTTTAGAGTCCTACACAGAGGTTTCCTGGCTCAAGCGAAACGAAATAGGAGCGCATATGAGATATGTGCGGGACCGAGAATAATGCGTGTATGTGATACCGTATTCCATTCTCGCGATGAATGTATCGATTGGTTATATGCGATATAACCTAGTTATCGAATCAAGGATTGATTCGATAAGCCGATACATTGGATACTAGCCGGTTATATGCGATATGACCGGATCATTGAATCAAGTGTTGATTTAATGATTTAATGCATAATTATATATATTTGATATATTACTTTGCATTAACTAGTATTGGTTCACTTTAAAAGGATTTTCTCACTTGAATTGTGCAAGTTGTATATGTGATATACTTTTGTACACAAGATTGTATCATGTTGGATGATACTTGCTCTTTTGGGTTTGTATAAAGATTAAACCATGTTTAGTGAATGGTTAGGGTTTCTTTTCTCTTATTTATTTATCCATTTATTATTGTTTTGGAAAAGATAAAGAGAAAAAGAAATGGTGGCTTATTTTGTTTCTTCTTTGAATCTTCTTGAAGCTTTGAATAAGTCTACCATTCTTGTCTCTTCTTTAACCCTAACCACTCATATAAACCTTGGTTAAATATCTACACTAAACCATGGTTGAAGTTATGATAAATATTCTTTTTATTTTCTTTTTTAAAAGAGAACTTTATCATATCTTCTTCTTCTTCTTCATCATCTTCAACAAAAGAGAAAGCTTGCTACTCCAATGGCAAGTGATGAAAACTAGTGAGAAATCCAAAACTAAAGTCTACCCACTTCCTATTTCTTCATCCTCTACCTCTTGCCAAGTTGTATAGGGTGTTTACTTCACAAGTTTTCAAAGGTTGGTGAAGTTGGAGCTTGTTCTTGCGATGCTTCGACGTAGATCATCTTCAGCATCGAACCGACGATCAAGCCCGCCTATTCTTCGATGAAGCCGACGCTAGAGCCCAAGATACGATTTGGACAGCGAGGGGACTTCATCACGGAGCCTAGGAGGTGGTGGACCGGATCTACAAAGGTTATAGCCCCTTTCCTATTTCTATATTTCCGTTTACATGCTCGCTTCGCCTAGTTTATCTAGTTAACGATACGTTCTTGGGTTTCTCGGCACCGTAATTTTTAGAAATTTGCGTGTTTGATCACTTGTGAGACCTCACTAGGGTGCCTAGGATCCCTGCAGTGGTATCAGAGCCTAGCTAGAGCCTTAGGCGAAGTCCCGACGGAATTAGAACTCCGATCGAATCAAAACCCAAATCCTAATATAGCTCTCTGGACTTTTTCTGAAATCGTGGTTTTTTCGAAATTAAAAATATGCAGAAAAATCAGCAGGTAATCCTAAGAATTACTGTGCAAGCCGTGCCCATGATTCGACAAGAGTGCGGCGGAACCGCGGCAGAAGCAAGGCTTCTGCGGCGGTTCCGTGGCCGTTTCATCACAGTGCGCAATACTGTTTGCACAGTAATTCCTAGATTCTGGTGTTGGTTTTCCTGGGAATATTTTAATATTTATTCCAGAGTTTTATTTTCTGGGTTGTATCAGGGACTCGGTGTTTCGATCGGATTGTCTGATTTTGTCAGTGTGGCTTTCCGGATAAATTTTTGAATATGTTAAAAAGTTCGACCGGATATAAATACCCACTTTTTCCCCTGCCGGGAAATTTCCAATTGTTGGATTTTTCCGTAGTTTAACGATGTTCTAAGTAGTGCAAGTAACGCGATGGACTCTCTAGAAGACAACAAACCTTAACTCGATTATGTGACCGTCTTGAACTGTCCTTTGAACCTTCGGGTTTGGGGCAGTACGGCGTGCCACATGTGAGGCGTTGGCTTGACCCTTCTACGGCTGGACCGTTGGTACTGAGGCAAGAACTGAATGTTGTTAGACTTATTTCATGTGTTGAGCTGTTTCGGGAAAACTTGGCTGTTCGAATGTTCAATTGAAAAGTATAACATTTTCTGTTTATCCGGAATGTGATACAACAATTGGAATTCACAAAAGTTATGTGATAACTGAATGAATGTTATAAACATAGCACTTTAGTCTCACTTGATCGGTTGCCACGGAATTTTGATGTGATCAAAAGTCCGTCGCAATCACGTAGTGTACGCGGATACTCGCCGGGTAAACTTAATAGACAGCCCCACTCCATAGCCCCGACCAAGTGACTGTAGGAGAACCCCGTCGCCGAAAGCATCCGTTTGGGTGCTCGCGGTAGCGGTGTTCCGCCTTGGTACACTTCGTCGACGGTATCGGGGGTGCGGCCGCCTACTAAAGTTTGCGACAAGCATTCGATCAGAATGTCGGGAATCTTGTTGAATTTCCCGACTTGATATTGAAAAGAGTTTTTGATAATGAGACTAAAATGCGGGGTTTATAATTGTTAGGCATGCGATGTCTAAGTATTTCATTTGGTCAGGCATGCGATGTCTGAGGAGGTTGCGGATTCCAACTGTTGTAGTTTTACACTTTCTTTTCTGTGACCGTAAGTGTAATATGTGATATCGCCGGTTTCGTTGCTAGATGTCAACGACAATTGGGATGCGCATATTTACTTACGTTGATGACATGTGATGTTATGTGTTGCTGGATATGTTATATTGGATCGTCGTGTTTGAATAGCCGGGGGTTTTTTATGTCAGATGAGTGTTTTTCATTTTCATTCATGTAAAAACTTGTATGTAATATTCTTTTATTGGGGCACTTCCAGGTTGCAGAAGTTGTCACCGTTGTTGTATATTATTTACTTTTCTGCACTAGGATAGACCCAAGGAGGGGAGCACAAGTAACCGGGTTCTGGGGTCCAGAGGGAGACCAACTCGAGGAGTCGAGTCCGGGTCTCCTAACCCTAGAATTGGTAGGGTTGCTTGCCGCTCTCGTAGGGGTCTTTGGGTGTGGGATTGGCTATTCATCACGACCGTGGAATCCGTGTTTTATACTGGCTCGTATTGAAAACACGGACGTCCTAGTATATCCAATATTTCATATGTTTCTTCTGCTGTGATTTATCTGTGATGTGATCATATGATGTTCTGTGACAGGTATTATATATAGTATATATGATATATTATATAGACGTTGCTTATGTTTTACACCCGCGCTAGCCTTGCCCCGCTCTGCCGTTAGTTACCTAACCTAACGGTGCAGACGGGACATCGAGGTGAATGCGGATGGCATAAGCGTACGTTATATTTATCTGTGATGGTTAGCTGGACTTAAATGATGGGATATTCATTAATGAGATTAATGAAAGAAAATAAACCTAATTGATGTTGTGGAATCGAATTTCAAAATAAAAACAGGTAGCTACAGTTCTTGCTTTGCATCGAGGTGTTCATTATAGAACATCCTGCACCTTATTCGATGAGGAAAGGACCGAGATCCCTTCACCGGGAGTGACTCCTTTAGCAATAACTGGCAGATGCTACAACCCTCGGTTTGTCTTTGATCGCCTCTATAGTTTCCGCTTTGCACAGTGATATATATGATATATCCCGCACCTCATTCGACGAGGAAAGGGCCGACGATCCCTTCACCGGGAGTGACCCCTTTAGCAAAACTAGAAAAGCCTCGAAAACATTCCATTTAAAAACCATTTGATTCCGCAACGAGATCAAGTTCAAAGCGTTAAAGGTTTTCACAAAAACCATTCGCAACCCTCCGTCATTTTAGGAAGTAGAGTACTTAGTATTCGTGCTGTGTTTGTTGACCATAGTCAAGGCACAGTGTACGGTAGCTAAGTGATGTTTTCCTACACCGCATATGATGCGATTAGTTAGGACAGTCGCGTGACTTTGTTGACCTTAGTTAAGGGTCATGTGGGTGGGTCTAATTAATCACGAAATGACGGGTAGAACTTGACTAGTACTTATGATTTGTTGACCATTGTTAAGGTCATAGGTGCTAGGGGTAAAAACCTTTATCGGGAGTTTCAAGTGTTGAAATTTGCAATGAGATTGCAAACCTTCTATGTGTTAGTTGGATCCCGATACCCACTGCGAGTAATTGTTACTCCTGGGAGAGTTTTGCACTTTACAATTAGCCGATCAAGTAGGTGTCTAGAAAGGTGTCAACGGGGTTATGCCTCTGGGAAAACGAGGTTTACTGTAATTAGGTCCGTGCGAAAGCACGGGAAACCTCCCTCAAAGTACCGACACTGGCCTGGCTGAAAGATTGGCGAACTTGTAGAGTGTAATTAATCCCGGCTAGTCTTTCCTTTTAAGGTTTGAATGAAGATTTGATAAAAACAGTGGGAGCCATCCTGATTAGATAAAATATATAACCAATCTGATCTTGCAAGAGCGCACGCAGAATGTTTTCTTCTCTCTCTCTCCTGGTAGCGACCATATCACGCCTTAATCAAGATAGTAAAATGGATGTATTGACCGAACCCGCTTGTTATACTGAGCTGGGGAACGTTGGTCCCGCTCCAACTTATAATTGTTATAAGACAGAGCAGGAAATTAGGGAATACCAGAATTCCTATGCCGCCCAAACGAAGACAGTGCATATGATGCATCTCCTTCGGGTGAGTTCATTACAAAGAACTGTTTCTCAGTATCCTCTGCATCCTGGGTATATGATACCGGATCAGGATGCCAGATATGTAATCTGTTACATAGGGCTACAAAAAGGTAGAAAAACTGAGAACGGGTGATAAGTTTCATGAGACAGAAAACGGGGCAAGTGTTGCAGCCAAGTCTGTTGGTCACTGTCACCCTGTATTACGAATACATTGATTCTGAACAAATGCTATTAGATACCGAACCTGATATACAAAATCATATCAGTCTCTTTATTACTAAAGAAAGGATATAATTTTGTATTGATGGATAATGTTTTGAACATTTCTTATATCAAAAGTTGATCGGTTCAGGCACGTTATCTAAAAACATTGACGTTCTAAATCAAACTACAGTTCCTAGTATACAGAACACACGCAAGAGGAAAAGTTCAGAAATGAACGAATCATTCTTGAGGTATTGTAGACTAGGTCATATCAATGCGACCCGACTAGCTGAAGTTACATTTAGATGCATATTTAAATTAGTTTGAATTTACATCTTGTGAAACTTGCCAGTCATGTCACAAAGATTAGATGACCTTAGCCCTGTTTATTGGAAACAGAGGAAGAGTTAGTAAACTCTTGGAACTGATACATGATGATGTATGTAAGGTCTCCTGTCTACACATGCCAGGACTGATTCTTTATACTTCATTATATTCTCTGATAATCTCTCAAGATTCAGTCATATGTTCCTGTTGAAATATAAGTCCGAACCTTTTGAGATATGCACAGAATATAAGTTAGAAGTAGAGAACCAAAATACGGGTATAAGTATGATGTCCTATGATAAGATCAGGGAGGAGAATACTTATGCATAGAATTCCTGGACTATTCTAAAGGAGAATGAGATTTTCTCTGTGTTACTCCTCTGAATACACCACAGCACAACGGTGTATCAGGGCGGAGCAATTGCACAATATTAGATATGGTGTGCTCTATGATGAGTATTACTGAGTTACCTATTTCCTTTTGGGGTTATGCACTTGAGAAGCTGCATACCTATTGAATTAGGTTTGAATCAAATCAATGCCTACCACTCCATATGAGATATGGTATGGGAAGATCCTATCTCTTAAGTAAGTTAAGATTTGGGATTGTCCGGCCTATGTCAAAAGCAAAATCCGGACAAGATCGAGGCAAGATCAGTTCTGTAGAACTGGAAAGGTTCCAGCTGTACAAAACTGCTAATGATTTGACAGAACCAAAGGATTCAATAGTTTCCGACGAACCTCAGCCTCTCCTACGATCTAGTAGGGTTCCTCACCCACCTGAGAGATACCTCGGTTTATCGATGACAGTGGGAGCGAGGATTGCATCATGAGATGATGACCTAACCTGTTTCGAGCAGGCCATCGAGAGTAGGGACTCTGTAAGAATGGCTGGATGCTTAGTGATCTGAGATGGAATCCATATACACCAACAATGTATGGACTTTGGTTGCGATATCTGAAGGGTTAAATCCCCACCAGGAGCAAGTATATCTTGAGAAGATTACTTGGTGTAGATGGACAAGTTGAGACTTTCAAAGCTAGACTTGTTAAAGGTTTTCGTCATCAACCAGGCACGGATAATGATGAAACCTTTTCCAGGGACTATGCTTAAGTCCATCCAGATCCTACTTGCCACGGCTACATACCATGACTACGATATCTGGTGGTTGGGTGCCATGACATCTTTTCTAAATAATGATTTAGAAGAGAATGCCTATAAGAACACAGCCAGAGGGCCTCGTAAACAGTGGGAGCAGCGGAAACGTGTGCAAGATGCTTTATAAGATAAAGCGGGCATCGCGGAGTTGGAACATCTGTTTTGATGGATTAGTCAAAGAAGTTGACATCATCAAAATGGTAGATGAACCTTGTATAAGCAAAAAGGTAGTAGGGGGTATGGTAACGATCCTCGTAGTGTACGTGGATGACATACTCTTGTTATGGAAGGAGTTTCCTATACTACGATCGGTCAATCTTCTATTATCACAAGGATTCTCCAAATAGGATAAAGATGATACCTCCTAAATCCTGAGATTTGGACCTATGAGATAGATCTAAAGGGATATTAGGGTTCTCACTAGGTACAGTGAGATTGTATCAATCGATCCTGGGGAGAATCACTGGAAGGGTTCCAGAGTGATAAAGACGACTGAATGTCAGTCACATGCATTGTCTTTACCCTTAGTAAAGGGACGGTATGTTGGAAGAGTTCCAAGCTAAATACCGTGGCAAACTAGACGATAAAGGCTGGTAACATCGCTATTAAAGATACTACCAAAGAGGCAGTTTGGGTGTATATAGGTTCATAGGATGAACTAGGTTCCTACCATTGTGTGACAATGGAAGTGTGGCTTCGACCCTGGAACCCTGGTCCCATCTGTGACCCAGACATATTCTGAGGCAGCATCACCTGATCATGGAGATAGTTGATCTCCAGGATGATCGAGGTTAGGAGAGTAGACTTAGAGGACAACACGGCGGATCCACTCACAAAGGCCTTTTCCCAGAGAGAGACTTTTATGGGATGGTTGAGTATGAGATACTACAACCACTGCTACAGATGGCCCTAGTGCAAGTAGGAGATTGTTAGTTATATGTATGCCCTAGAGGCCATTACTGTACATTGGATGTATATTGTAGTGGATGCTGGGACATATATAGGTAGGACTTTCTTGCTCGACATGATAGTACGCTATCTGGTTGCTCTTTATCTTAACGTGTATACTTTCTGTCTCTCTGTTACATGTTGATAAAGCCCTTAGGATGAGTACTCGACTTCCAGGACTATGATGAAGATCATACTAGTGGGGCCTGGGTAGTCAATGAGTACATCCTTCATTATTCCTAGTCGTGGGAATATCGAGACGGGGCATCGATATTCCAGAGTAGACTAGCGTATATCTTCTCGACCTATGTGATGGGCGATGGATGATCCCATATCCATTGGTGTTTGACATCGAAGATGGTATACGGGTGCTCAGTGGAGACTGGGTACACTGAACGGACTCGCCGAGAACTCCCAGATGGTATTATACCTCACGTCAGATGGCAGTTCTCTGGTGACACTGGTACAGCTTAGTCTGTTGACCCGAGATCGTCATAGAGTCTTGTGTGTCTCCCACTGTTCTTTGATTTCCACCCTACCACGGCTCTACTAAGTCGTGCAAACAGGTGGTTTTTGGGTACAGTCCCGATTCACATGGAGGCAATGAGCGATAGGAGGGGATTCGTCTCTCCCGGTATTGGGGGTTGATGTTGTGCTATGCTCGACTGGCCATAACAGGAAATCCGTGGCCAGGGTTGCAGTGACCTACTGGTAAGTGTTATCAGTAGTTTCACGAATGTTATGGACCTTACGTCGGCATGACTTATCGAGCTATTGGGGTCTGACGTTTACCACCCCTAGGCGAGATATGCGACATATCAGACGAACAGACCGGACTGTACGGTAAGTGTTACTGGTTGGATTCACAGGAGTGTGAGCGGGCTTGCTCGTCGATCTTCTGATCGCTCAATACCTGGGTGGCCGTTACGTTTAGCAGACTGCTTGCGGCTTGTGGGTGTTTGATATGATCATCATCTGCTGCCGGCGTATTGACGAGTCTTTAGAGTCCTACACAGAGGCTTCCTGGCTCAAGCGAAACGAAATAGGAGCGCATATGAGATATGTGCGGGACCGAGAATAATGCGTGTATGTGATACCGTATTCCATTCTCGCGATGAATGTATCGATTGGTTATATGCGATATAACCTAGTTACCGAATCAAGGATTGATTCGATAAGCCGATACATTGGATACTAGCCGGTTATATGCGATATGACCGGATCATTGAATCAAGTGTTGATTTAATGATTTAATGCATAATTATATATATTTGATATATTACTTTGCATTAACTAGTATTGGTTCACTTTAAAAGGATTTTCTCACTTGAATTGTGCAAGTTGTATATGTGATATACTTTTGTGCACAAGATTGTATCATGTTTGATGATACTTGCTCTTTTGGGTTTGTATAAAGATTAAACCATGTTTAGTGAATGGTTAGGGTTTCTTTTCTCTTATTTATTTATCCATTTATTATTGTTTTGGAAAAGATAAAGAGGAAAAGAAATGGTGGCTTATTTTGTTTCTTCTTTGAATCTTCTTGAAGCTTTGAATAAGTCTACCATTCTTGTCTCTTCTTTAACCCTAACCACTTATCTAAACCTTGGTTAAATCTCTACACTAAACCATGGTTGAAGTTATGATAAATATTCTTTTTATTTTCCTTTTTAAAAGAGAACTTTATCATATCTTCTTCTTCTTCTTCATCATCTTCAACAAAAGAGAAAGCTTGCTACTCCAATGGCAAGTGATGAAAACTAGTGAGAAATCCAAAACTAAAGTCTACCCACTTCCTATTTCTTCATCCTCTATCTCTTGCCAAGTTGTATAGGGTGTTTACTTCACAAGTTTTCAAAGCTTGGTGAAGTTGGAGCTTGTTCTTGCGATGCTTCGACGTAGATCATCTTCGGCATCGAACCGACGATCAAGCCCGCCTATTCTTCGATGAAGCCGACGCTAGAGCCCAAGATACGATTTGGACAGCGAGGGGACTTCATCACGGAGCCTAGGAGGTGGTGGACCGGATCTACAAAGGTTGTATCCCCTTTCCTATTTCTATATTTCCGTTTACATGCTCGCTTCGCCTAGTTTATCTAGTTAACGATCCGTACTAGGGTTTCTCGGCACCGTAATTTTTAGAAATTTGCGTGTTGATCACTTGTGAGACCTCACTAGGGTGCCTAGGATCCCTACAGTGGTATCAGAGCCTAGCTAGAGCCTTAGACGAAGTCCCGACGGAATTAGAACTCCGATCGAATCAAAACCCAAACCCTAATATAGCTCTCTGGACTTTTTCTGAAATCGTGGTTTTTTCGAAATTAAAAATATGCAGAAAAATCAGCAGGTAATCCTAAGAATTACTGTGCAAGCCGTGCCCATGATTCGACAAGAGTGCGGCGGAACCGCGGCAGAAGCAAGGCTTCTGCGGCGGTTCCGCGGCCGTTTCATCACAGTGCGCAATACGGTTTGCACAGTAATTCCTAGATTCTGGTGTTGGTTTTCCTCGGAATATTTTAATATTTATTCCAGAGTTTTATTTTCTGGGTTGTATCAGGGACTCGGTGTTTCGATCGGATTGTCTGATTTTGTCAGTGTGGCTTTCCGGATAAATTTTTGAATATGTTAAAAAGTTCGACCGGATATAAATACCCACTTTTTCCCCTGCCGGGAAATTTCCAATTGTTGGATTTTTCCGTAGTTTAACGACGTTCTAAGTAGTGCAAGTAACGCGATGGAGTCTCTAGAAGACAACAAACCTTAACTCGATTATGTGACCGTCTTGAACTGTCCTTTGAACCTTCGGGTTTGGGGCAGTACGGCGTGCCACATGTGAGGCGTTGGCTTGACCCTTCTACGGCTGGACCGTTGGTACTGAGGCAAGAACTGAATGTTGTTAGACTTATTTCATGTGTTGAGCTGTTTCGGGAAAACTTGGGTGTTCGAATGTTCAATCGAAAAGTTTAACATTTTCTGTTTATCCGGAATGTGATACAACAATTGGAATTCACGAAAGTTATGTGATAACTGAATGAATGTTATAAACATAGCACTTTAGTCTCACTTGATCGGTTGCCACGGAATTTTGATGTGATCAAAAGTCCGTCGCAATCACGTAGTGTACGTGGATACTCGCCGGGTAAACTTAATAGACAGCCCCACTCCATAGCCCCGACCAAGTGACTGTAGGAGAACCCCGTCGCCGAAAGCATCCGTTTGGGTGCTCGCGGTAGCGGTGTTCCGCCTTGGTGCACTTCGTCGACGGTATCGGGGGTGCGGCCGCCTACTAAAGTTTGCGACAAGCATTCGATCAGAATGTCGGGAATCTTGTTGAATTGCCCGACTTGATATTGAAAAGAGTTTTTGATAATGAGACTAAAATGCGGGGTTTATAATTGTTAGGTATGCGATGTCTAAGTATTTCATTTGGTCAGGCATGCGATGTCTGAGGAGGTTGCGGATTCCAACTGTTGTAGTTTTACACTTTCTTTTCTGTGACCGTAAGTGTAATATGTGATATCGCCGGTTTCGTTGCTAGATGTCAACGACAATTGGGATGCGCATATTTACTTACGTTGATGACATGTGATGTTATGTGTTGCTGGATATGTTATATTGGATCGTCGTGTTTGAATAGCCGGGGGGTTTTATGTCAGATGAGTGTTTTTCATTTTCATTCATGTAAAAACTTGTATGTAATATTCTTTTATTGGGGCACTTTCAGGTTGCAGAAGTTGTCACCGTTGTTGTATATTATTTACTTTTCTGCACTAGGATAGACCCAAGGAGGGGAGCACAACTAACCGGGTTCTGGGGTCCAGAGGGAGACCAACTCGAGGAGTCGAGTCCGGGTCTCCTAACCCTAGAATTGGTAGGGTTGCTTTCCGCTCTCGTAGGGGTCTTTGGGTGTGGGATTGGCTATTCATCACGACCGTGGAATCCGTGTTTTATACTGGCTCGTATTGAAAACACAGACGTCCTAGTATATCCAATATTTCATATGTTTCTTCTGCTGTGATTTATCTGTGATGTGATCATATGATGTTCTGTGACAGGTATTATATATAGTATATATGATATATTATATAGACGTTGCTTATGTTTTACACCCGCGCTAGCCCTGCCCCGCTCTGCCGTTAGTTACCTAACCTAACGGTGCAGACGGGACATCGAGGCGAATGCGGATGGCATAAGCGTACGTTATATTTATCTGTGATGGTTAGCTGGACTTAAATGATGGGATATTCATTAATGAGATTAATGAAAGAAAATAAACCTAATTGATGTTGTGGAATCGAATTTCAAAATAAAAACAGGTAGCTACAGTTCTTGCTTTGCATCGAGGTGTTCATTATAGAACATCCTGCACCTTATTCGATGAGGAAAGGACCGAGATCCCTTCACCGGGAGTGACTCCTTTAGCAATAACTGGCAGATGCTACAACCCTCGGTTTGTCTTTGATCGCCTCTATAGTTTTCGCTTTGCACAGTGATATATATGATATATCCCGCACCTCATTCGACGAGGAAAGGGCCGACGATCCCTTCACCGGGAGTGACCCCTTTAGCAAAACTAGAAAAGCCTCGAAAACATTCCATTTAAAAACCATTTGATTCCGCAACGAGATCAAGTTCAAAGCGTTAAAGGTTTTCACAAAAACCATTCGCAACCCTCCGTCATTTTAGGAAGTAGAGTACTTAGTATTCGTGCTGTGTTTGTTGACCATAGTCAAGGCACAGTGTACGGTAGCTAAGTGATGTCTTCCTACACCGCATATGATGCGATTAGTTCGGACAGTCGCGTGACTTTGTTGACCTTAGTTAAGGGTCATGTGGGTGGGTCTAATTAATCACGAAATGACGGGTAGAACTTGACTAGTACTTATGATTTGTTAACCATAGTTAAGGTCATAGGTGCTAGGGGTAAAAACCTTTATCGGGAGTTTCAAGTGTTGAAATTTGCAATGAGATTGCATACCTTCTATGTGATAGTTGGATCCCGATACCCACTGCGAGTAATTGTTACTCCTGGGAGAGTTTTGCACTTTACAATTAGCCGATCAAGTAGGTGTCTAGAAAGGTGTCAACGGGGTTATGCCTCTGGGAAAACGAGGTTTACTGTAATTAGGTCCGTGCGAAAGCACGGGAAACCTCCCTCAAAGTACCGACACTGGCCTGGCTGAAAGATTGGCGAACTTGTAGAGTGTAATTAATCCTGGCTAGTCTTTCCTTTTAAGGTTTGAAGGAAGATTTGATAAAAACAGTGGGAGCCATCCTGATTAGATAAAATATATAACCAATCTGATCTTGCAAGAGCGCACGCAGAGTGTTTTCTTCTCTCTCTCTCTCCTGGTAGCGACCATATCACGCCTTAATCAAGATAGTAAAATGGATGTATTGACCGAACCCGCTTGTTATACTGAGCTGGGGAACGTTGGTCCCGCTCCAACTTATAATTGTTATAAGACAGAGCAGGAAATTAGGGAATAGCAGAATTCCTATGCCGCCCAAACGAAGACAGTGCATATGATGCATCTCCTTCGGGTGAGTTCATTACAAAGAACTGTTTCTCAGTATCCTCTGCATCCTGGGTATATGATACCGGATCAGGATCCCAGATATGTAATCTGTTACATAGGGCTACAAAAAGGTAGAAAAACTGAGAACGGGTGATAAGTTTCATGAGACAGAAAACGGGGCAAGTGTTGCAGCCAAGTCTGTTGGTCACTGTCACCCTGTATTACGAATACATTGATTCTGAACAAATGCTATTAGATACCGAACCTGATATACAAAATCATATCAGTCTCTTTATTACTAAAGAAAGGATATAATTTTGTATTGATGGATAATGTTTTGAACATTTCTTATATCAAAAGTTGATCGGTTCAGGCACGTTATCTAAAAGCATTGACGTTCTAAATCAAACTACAGTTCCTAGTATACAGAACACACGCAAGAGGAAAAGTTCAGAAATGAACGAATCATTCTTGAGGTATTGTAGACTAGGTCATATCAATGCGACCCGACTAGCTGAAGTTACATTGAGATGCATATTTAAATTAGTTTGAATTTACATCTTGTGAAACTTGCCAGTCATGTCACAAAGATTAGATGACCTTAGCCCTGTTTATTGGAAACAGAGGAAGAGTTAGTAAACTCTTGGGACTGATACATGATGATGTATGTAAGGTCTCCTGTCTACACATGCCAGGACTGATTCTTTATACTTCATTATATTCTCTGATAATCTCTCAAGATTCAGTCATATGTTCCTGTTGAAACATAAGTCCGAACCTTTTGAAATATTCACAGAATATAAGTTAGAAGTAGAGAACCAAAATACGGGTATAAGTATGATGTCCTATGATAAGATCAGGGAGGAGAATACTTATGCATAGAATTCCTGGACTATTCTAAAGGAGAATGAGATTTTCTCTCAGTGTTACTCCTCTGAATACACCACAGCACAACGGTGTATCAGGGCGGAGCAATTGCACAATATTAGATATGGTGTGCTCTATGATGAGTATTACTGAGTTACCTATTTCCTTTTGGGGTTATGCACTTGAGAAGCTGCATACCTATTGAATTAGGTTTGAATCAAATCAATGCCTACCACTCCATATGAGATATGGTATGGGAAGATCCTATCTCTTAAGTAAGTTAAGATTTGGGATTGTCCGGCCTATGTCAAAAGCAAAATCCGGACAAGATCGAGGCAAGATCAGTTCTGTAGAACTGGAAAGGTTCCAGCTGTACAAAACTGCTAATGATTTGATAGAACCAAAGGATTCAATAGTTTCCGACGAACCTCAGCCTCTCCGACGATCTAGTAGGGTTCCTCACCCACCTGAGAGATACCTCGGTTTCTCGATGACAGTGGGAGCGAGGATTGCATCATGAGATGATGACCTAACCTGTTTCGAGCAGGCCATCGAGAGTAGGGACTCTGTAAGAATGGCTGGATGCTTAGTGATCTGAGATGGAATCCATATACACCAACAAAGTATGGACTTTGGTTGCGATATCTGAAGGGTTAAATCCCCATCAGGAGCAAGTATATCTTGAGAAGATTACTTGGTGTAGATGGACAAGTTGAGACTTTCAAAGCTAGACTTGTTAAAGGTTTTCGTCATCAACCAGGCACGGATAATGATGAAACCTTTTCCAGGGACTATGCTTAAGTCCATCCAGATCCTACTTGCCACGGCTACATACCATGACTATGATATCTGGTGGTTGGGTGCCATGACAACTTTTCTAACTAATGATTTAGAAGAGAATGCCTATAAGAACACAGCCAGAGGGCCTCGTAGACAGTGGGAGCAGCGGAAACGTGTGCAAGATGCTTTATAAGATAAAGCAGGCATCGCGGAGTTGGAACATCTGTTTTGATGGATTAGTCAAAGAAGTTGACATCATCAAAATGGTAGATGAACCTTGTATAAACAAAAAGGTAGTAGGGAGTATGGTGACGATCCTCGTAGTGTACGTGGATGACATACTCTTGTTATGGAAGGAGTTTCCTATACTACGATCGGTCAATCTCCTATTATCACAAGGATTCTCCAAATAGGATAAAGATGATACCTCCTAAATCCTGAGATTTGGACCTATGAGATAGATCTAAAGGGATATTAGGGTTCTCACTAGGTACAGTGAGATTGTATCAATGGATCCTGGGGAGAATCACTAGAAGGGTTCCAGAGTGATAAAGACGACTGAATGTCAGTCACAGGCATTGTCTTCACCCTTAGTAAAGGGACGGTATGTTGGAAGAGTTCCAAGCTAAATACCGTGGCAAACTAGACGATAAAGGCTGGTAACATCGCTATTAAAGATACTACCAAAGAGGCAGTTTGGGTGTATATAGGTTCATAGGATGAACTAGGTTCCTACCATTGTGTGACAATGGAAGTGTGGCTTCGACCCTGGAACCCTGGTCCCATCAGTGACCCAGACATATTCTGAGGCAGCACCACCTGATCATGGAGATAGTTGATCTCCAGGATGATCGAGGTTAGGAGAGTAGACTCAGAGGACAACACGACGGTTCCACTCACAAAGGCCTTTTCCTAGGGAGAGACTTTTATGGGATGGTTGAGTATGAGATACTACAACCACTGCTACGATGGCCCTAGTGCAAGTGGGAGATTGTTAGTTATATGTATGCCCTAGAGGCCATTACTGTACATTGGATGTATATTGTAGTGGATGCTGGGACATATATAGGTAGGACTTTCTTGCTCGACATGATAGTACGCTATCTGGTTGCTCTTTATCTTAACGTGTATACTTTCTGTCTCTCTGTTACATGTTGATAAAGCCCTTAGGATGAGTACTCGACTTCCAGGACTATGATGAAGATCATACTAGTGGGGCCTGGGTAGTCAATGAGTACATCCTTCATTGTTCCTAGTCATGGGAATATTGAGACGGGGCATCGATATTCCAGAGTAGACTAGCGTATATCTTCTCGACCCATGTGATGGGCGATGGATGATCCCATATCCATTGGTGTTTGACATCGAAGATGGTATACGGGTGCTCAGTGGAGACTGGGTACACTGAACGGACTCGCCGAGAACTCCCAGATGGTATTATACCTCACGTCAGATGGCAGTTCTCTAGTGACACTGGTACAGCTTAGTCTGTTGACCCGAGATCGTCATAGAGTCTTGTGTGTCTCCCACTGTGCTTTGATTTCCACCCTACCACGGCTCTACTGAGTCGTGCAAACAGGTGGTTTTTGGGTACAGTCCCGATTCACATGGAGGCAATGAGCGATAGGAGGGGATTCGTCTCTCCCGGTATTGGGGGTTGATGTTGTGCTATGCTCGACTGGCCATAACAGGAAATCCCTGGCCAGGGTTGCAGTGACCTACTGATAAGTGTTATCAGTAGTTTCACGAATGTTATGGACCTTACGTCGGCATGACTTATCGAGCTATTGGGGTCTGACGTTTACCACCCCTAGGCGAGATATGCGACATATCAGACGAATAGACCGGACTGTACGGTAAGTGTTACTGGTTGGATTCACAGGAGTATGAGCGGGCTTGATCGTCGATCTTCTGATCGCTCAATACCCGGGTGGCCGTTATGTTTAGCAGACCGCTTGCGGCTTGTGGGTGTTTGATATGATCATCATCTGCTGCCGGCGTATTGACGAGTCTTTAGAGTCCTACACAGAGGTTTCCTGGCTCAAGCGAAACGAAATAGGAGCGCATATGAGATATGTGCGGGACCGAGAATAATGCGTGTATGTGATACCGTATTCCATTCTCGCGAGGAATGTATCGATTGGTTATATGCGATATAACCTAGTTATCGAATCAAGGATTGATTCGATAAGCCGATACATTGGATACTAGCCGGTTATATGCGATATGACCGGATCATTGAATCAAGTGTTGATTTAATGATTTAATGCATAATTATATATATTTGATATATTACTTTGCATTAACTAGTATTGGTTCACTTTAAAAGGATTTTCTCACTTGAATTGTGCAAGTTGTATATGTGATATACTTTTGTGCACAAGATTGTATCATGTTTGATGATACTTGCTCTTTTGGGTTTGTATAAAGATTAAACCATGTTTAGTGAATGGTTAAGCCTTCTTTTCTCTTATTTATTTATCCATTTATTATTGTTTTGGAAAAGATAAAGAGAAAAAGAAATGGTGGCTTATTTTGTTTCTTCTTTGAATCTTCTTGAAGCTTTGAATAAGTCTACCATTCTTGTCTCTTCTTTAACCCTAACCACTCATCTAAACCTTGGTTAAATCTCTACACTAAACCATGGTTGAAGTTATGATAAATATTCTTTTTATTTTCTTTTTTAAAAGAGAACTTTATAATATCTTCTTCTTCTTCTTCATCATCTTCAACAAAAGAGAAAGCTTGCTACTCCAATGGCAAGTGATGAAAACTAGTGAGAAATCCAAAACTAAAGTCTACCCACTTCCTATTTCTTCATCCTCTACCTCTTGCCAAGTTGTATAGGGTGTTTACTTCACAAGTTTTCAAAGCTTGGTGAAGTTGGAGCTTGTTCTTGCGATGCTTCGACGTAGATCATCTTCGGCATCGAACCGACGATCAAGCCCGCCTATTCTTCGATGAAGCCGAAGCTAGAGCCCAAGATACGATTTGGACAGCCAGGGGACTTCATCACGGAGCCTAGGAGGTGGTGGACCGGATCTACAAAGGTTGTAGCCCCTTTCTTATTTCTATATTTCCGTTTACATGCTCGCTTCGCCTAGTTTATCTAGTTAACGATCCGTTCTAGGGTTTCTCGGCACCGTAATTTTTAGAAATTTGCGTGTTTGATCACTTGTGAGACCTCACTAGGGTGCCTAGGATCCCTACACTTCCGGGTTGAGGTTGATGTCACTGTAAGTCCATATTGCGACCCCCGGTGCTTACGGGGAGACGGAAACGGTATAAAAAACAAATTTTTATCGCAAGAGGTAACATGGACTAAAACAATGTCGGGATCGTGTCTAAACTAAACTAGCAAATACGCTAAAGGGAGTTAGCTACTCGGATGAAGATGGTTATACCTAAACTTGAACTCCTTCTTCTTCAAACTTTTGTAGAGGTTGATGGTTCTCTTCTTGTCGCCTTCTTCCGTCGAAGATGGATCCACCTCGAAGGTTCGACCTTTGGGCTCTTCCTCGATCTTTGAGTGAACTAGGGTTTCCGGCTTGCTAAACCTTGAACCTAGAATGAGTAGAGAGAGTCTAAGGGGTGCTTTTCTTTTTAAAGAGAAGGATTCTCAACACATGAGAAGGTTTCTCTTTAGCTAGAGGAAGAAGAAGATGAAGTGAAGAAAGAGAATGAATATGATAGAATGAGCTATCCTTTTTCTTTCTTGCAACCATAATGCAAAAGAAAAAGAATTATCAATAATAATAATGAAAATGAAAAGGTTAATGGAAAGTTTTAGAATGACCATTATCATTTCAAACATTAAATGAATTTGCTAGAATCAAAGAGTATCTTTCTTTTGTAATGATGATGGTCAAAACTTCAACCATGGTCAACAAGTCAACCATGGTCAACAAGTCAACAAAAACCAACCATGACACAATTTCATTTTATTATTAATTGATATAATACAAATCTATTAGGGTTTGGAAAAAGACGACTGTCAACTGTGCATACGCACCCGTTCCGAAACCCTAATGAAAGCCCTCTTCCTCTTCCTCAAATAACCGTGCATACACACCTGCATCCTTGTTCCGAGGAACATGAATACTGAGAGATAAAAGCAACCCCAAATCATATACCAGCATCTGACTCAAACCAGAGCCAGCCAGTAATATCCGTCCGGACTCCAAACGTGCACAAGTGCGCGGATGAAAACGAACCCTGTCGCAAAACCATGCGACCTCTACTCAGTTTTGCCCAGAGGCGAATACCCTCTGTGTGGGACTCTAAAGACTCGACACTACGCTGGCAGTGGGTCTAACCACAGACCGCAAGCGGCACTAGCTGTGCGTAACGGTCCCCAGGTAGATGCCGACAAGAAGGCTGACGAGGTGAAACCCCATCTGAACTCCTACTGAGTCTGAATGTGACAGTCTCCGTACAGTCCTGTCTGTTCGTCTGATACATCGCATGTCGGGCCTAGGGGGCGGTAAAACGTCAGTCCCCCAATAGCGGTACAAGTCGTGTCGGAGTGAAGCTCAAAACACCCTGAGATAACACTGGAAACCTACCAGTATATCTCGCTTGCCCTGGCCAGGGACTACTCGTGTAATGGCTCTCCTAGACACAGCGCGATGTCAACCCCCAATACCGGGAGAGACAAATCCTGTCTAACCGTCACTGCCTCCAAGTGCTTCGGGACTGCACCCAACCACCACCTGTTTGCACGACTCCTTTGAGCCGTGGTAGGGTAGTGATCAAAGTGCAGTGGGAACACACTCGAGGCGAAGTGCCAGTGTCAAGTCAGCGGACTAAGCTGTACTCATGTCACCTGGGAACTGATAACTGACGATAGGTATAGTACCAACCTGTCAGTTCCCGACGAGTCCTGTCCAGTGTACTCGTAACCTAACGAGCACCCGTATACTATCTCCAGTACGACGTACTGATGGCTGTGGGACAGACCATCTCCCATACTGGGATGAGAAGCGCATACGCTAGTCTACTCCGGAGTATCGATGCCCTGTCTCGATAGTCCTGCGACTAGGGACCTGTATAAGGATGTGCTTATAGATTACCCAGCCCCCACTAGTGTGACTGCCATCACAACACTGGTAATCAAGCAAAGATCCTAAGGGCTCCACTAATGCGTATAAGTGATATACTGAAATAAACACAAGTACACATTGAAGTAGAAACAAACCAAGTAGCATACTACTATATTGAGCAAGATTGTTTATACAAGGTGAATATCCCAAGCTTCCATCAAGTAATATACAAACTAGTATGATACAGTAATGGCCTCTAGGGCATATACACTAACAGTCACCAGTGTTGTATATTATTTACTTTTCCGCATTAGGATAGACCCAAGGAAGGGAGCACAAGTGACCTGGTTCTGGGGTTCAGTGGGAGGCCATCTCAAGGAGTCGAGACCGGGTCTCCTAAACTCCAGGATTGGTAGGGTCGCTTGCCGCTCTCGTAGGGGTCTAGGGGTGTGGGCTTGGCTATTCATCGCGACTGTGGAATCCGTATTTTCTATTGTTGGCTAAATACTAAATACGGATGTCCTAGTATATCCCACATTGTATCTGTGTTTCTGCTGCCTGTGTTCTGTGATATCTGAGACGAATGATATATTATATAAGATATATATAGCAGACGTTGCTTATGTTTTACACCCGCGCTAGTCCCGTCCCGGTATGCCGTTAGTTAAGTAACCTAACAGTGCATAACAGAACATTGCGGCGAATGCGGATGGCAAAAGCGTACGTTGTATTTTCGTTTCTTTTCTGTGATTGGCTTAAGGACTTAAATGATGGGACTACATTAATATGATTAATGTAAAGAAAATAAACCTAAAAAAATGTTGTAGAATCGGATTTGAAAACCACTCGGCTCTTTATGAAAAAGCTATATTTCAAAACTGCGGAGCTCAAGCCACTCCTTTTGAAAACCATTTGATTCTACGACGATATCAAGTTCAAAGCGTTAAAGATTTTCTTAAAAATCATCCGCAACCCTCCGTCATTTTAGGAAATAGAGTACTTAGTATTCGTTCTATGTTTGTTGACTATAGTTAAGGCGTAGTGTACGGTAGCTAAGTGATGTCTTTCTACACTGCATATGATGCGGATTAATTAGGACATTCATGGGATTTTGTTGACCATAGTTAAGGGTCATATGTGTAAGTCCACATTGTAAGTGCACGGCGGCGCCCCGGTCGTCAATCCGACGGCCAAATGCGGAAACGGTGATAAACTTTATTTTTGCGAACTTTGCAAACCGGCACCACCGCGCACTAAACCCCGGATCGGGCCATTAAACTAGATCTAACTAACTAACAAGATAGGGAAAAGATATACCGACTGATCCGAGTCCTCCGGTCTTCATCTCCACTCCGATCTCCTCGCGGGATCTCCGTCCGTCTCCTCCTCGTCGAAAAGGGCACCACGAAGCCGGGTACTTTTACGGGCTCCCACCTCAATACCGAGGCAACTCAGGCGCGAAGTAGGCTAGCCGACGCGTCCAAGATTTGCTGTAGAATGTAGTGTAGAGTGCATGTCTCACTTTGGGGTTATGTTGCCATTGATGGAGGTGAAGGAAGAATGAACTTTGAGGGAAATGATGCTATCAATTTTTAGCAAGTCAAATGAGATGATAAAAATGCAACACTAAAAATCAACCTCTCTCATTTTTTCTCCCCAAGTTGTGGCCGGCCATCCCCATAGGAAAAAGGGTGGAGGGAAAAACAATATCTAGCATGAAGGGAGGTTATTGTATGATAAAGCAAGAGGTGACCTCAAACAAACATAATGATCACAAAACTCACATCCAAATCAAATCCTTTCTCTTCACAATAAATGCAAGAAATGGTGCAAAAGAAAAGATGCTCTCATAATAAATCCTTTTGCAATAAACCCCTCCACAAAAAGTTATTTACAAACTTGCAAATAACCCCCTCCATCGGAAAAGTCCGGCTGGGAAAGAACAAACGAAAACCGGCCGGAACGGAATGCAAACTGGCAACTCCAGAAAACTGGTCCCGTAATAAATTACAGGAAAACCCCGATGCTGTGCATACACACCCGTATCTGTATTCCGTCCGGATACAAATGCAAAGAGACAAAATCTACACTGTACTATACTAGGATCCGGCTTAAACCAAAGCCGGCTAGTAATATCCGTCCGATCCTGATCCGTGCAATACCGCACGTATCTGATCGAACCCTGCCATATATCTATACGGCCTCTAGTACAAACCGTCCGATCCTGATCCGTGCAATACCGCACGTATCTGATCGGACCCTGCCATATCTCCATACGGCCTCTACAGCGTTTCGCCCGAAAGCTGAGTAATTGAAAGTGTGGTGGACTCTAAAGACTCGTCAATACTATGGCTGTGGATTTAACCACTAGCACATCAGAGGTATAAGCCAATACGTAACGGGCCACCAGCTATTGACCAAAAGGGACGTCGATGAGCGAACTCATCCTGACACCCTACTGAGCCTGTCAGTGACAATATCCGTACAGTCCGGTCCGTTCGTCTATGAGCATCGCATGTCGGGCCTAGGGGGTGGGTAAAAGTCAGACCCCTAAAAGCGGTACAAGTCGTGTCGGAGCGTAGCCCAGAACACCCTGAGATACTACTGGAATACCTACCAGTAAATCTCCTGCCTTGGCCAAGGACTTCGTGTAATGGCTCTCCTAGACACAGCGCGACCTCACCCCCAATACCGGGAGAGACGAAACCCCCGAAGATCCGCTCACTGCCTCCATGTGGCTCGGGACTGTACCCAACCAAAACCTGTTTGCACGACTCCTTTGAGCCGTGGTAGGGTAGTAATCAAAGCACAGTGGGAACTCATACGAGACAAATGACGATCCCCAGGTCGATGAACTAACCTGTACACATGTCACCTGGGAACTGCTATCTGACGTCAGGTATAAGACCAACTAGCATGTTCCCTGCGAGTCCTGTCCGATGTACTCATAACCCAATGAGCACCTGTATACATCTTAGGTGAACCAACTGACACCAGTGGCTTGTGAGACCGGCCACCGCCCCTCGTCGGGGTCTCGACTGTATACACTAGTCTACTCTGGAGAATCGATGCCCTGTCTCGAAACTCCTACGACTAGGGACCTTTTAAGGATGTGCTTATAGACTCCAGCTCTCACTTATATGATCGCCCTCATACTGCTGGCAGTCAAGCAAGAATCCTAGGGGCTCTATCAACGTGCAATAGCGGCCTGTCAGGTCACCTAAAGCAGTACACGATGATAAAGGAAAACCAAATAGCATACTATCACCTCGAGTAAGACTGTCGTACCGGGATAGGTCCTCCCTCAATCATTGCAATCACGTGCCTGTGATCCAATAATTGACTCTGAGGGCACTATCTCCAACAATCTCCCACTTGCACTCAAGGCTAATTATTGCGATGTCGCATACTCACAGCCCGTGTGATACCGAACACCCAACTGCTCTACTAGTCAGTCTCACAAAACCTGTTTGGAAGACTATTGCGTTCGAGGAATAGCCTCAGTGAGTGGATCCGCCTTGAAGTTTCTTTCTATGTCTCTCTAAATCTCAAGTTCGCGGAGAATGCCATCTCCCGAAATGAGCAATACCTGTCTTAGAATGTCTGGATGTCTGATGGGATCGAGCTCATAAATGAACTCCAAATCCAAACTTCTTAGACTGTATCGTCAACTGAACTTAATCAGTATCCTGCACCATGCCACCCTCAGTATTGCCTTGGACCACCTGTCTAAAATACTGCCCCTCGTCAGAGGGAAAACTATAACTCTGACAACGTCCTTGTCGTCCATGTCACCTTGGAAGCCTGGAGTGATAACTGTCTCCCAAATGAGGCTGTCGTTATCATATCCCTAGAACATCCACTTATGTTCTAAAACTGCTTCCGACTGTTTCTCCAGGATTGGATTAATGTCAATTTATTGCATCTACTGCAAGAACAACATCTGGTGTGGTACTTGACATCTCATGATTGACTCAATTGCCTGAGCAAGTGATCTGCCAATCATGCACATCCCTCTCTACTTTAGTCTATAAGACACCTTTAGAGAGGGTGACTCCATCACCTGTAGGTACACTACCGTGCCCGGAGTCGTCCATTCTAAATACTCTTAGAATGCTGTCTAAGTACCCTGATTTGGAAACCACCCAAATCTAGATCTAAAACCATAGATCTAGTAACCAGTATGTTTGATATTGTGTCCAAGTCCCTTGTGGAGAAAACACTGTGTGACGACCAAAGTATAACCGATCGTAGTATAGGAATATCACTTCCTACTTTGTGTATGTCATCCAAAACCCGGATATCACACCCTACTACCTTCTCAACAGATCCATCCCCTATTCTGATGACGTCAAACCCATGACTGTCACATCAGAAATAGATGATCTATCTTCGCTATATCTGCTTTAGTCTATAAATAGACATAAGCCAGATGTCCACCAATGCTTCCGCTGCTCCCACTGACTACGACAACCCTCTGGCAGAGTCATATTGACGTGCACTTCTAAAGCTAGTTTAGAACGACGCTATACTCATCCTCCTGCCGGGTCTCGCAGCCTGGAACATCAACAATGGCAAGTGTGGGTAAACAAGAACTTCCCTGTCACCGTCCTTGAGGGTACCGGAGTATCTCTCGGGTGCCTGAAGTTACCCACCTTATCTGCGGAGTGGCCAATGGAATGTCAAATCAGATTGAATCTTTAGGTTCCTTATCAAATCTTCAGTAATCGTTTGCGGTTCTGGAATCACTTCCAGTTCTACCATACTCCCACTACTGTTTTTGAAAAATAACCATTTCTTTTAAAATGTGGCGAGTTAAGAACAATATCACTATTGATCTTCCAGATGGTAGAAAGTCAACCCTCGTCATAGCCTGGGTCAACCCACAAACAGCCATTACAGAAACGTGCCTTGAGCTGTCCAGAGTCTGGTTTTAATCATAAGCCGGACAACTCCCTGTACCTTAACAACGTTAAGATATGAACTGTTCTATATCCAATATAGAACCAGAGGCACTGATTTAACTGAACCAGATTCAAATCATGCAGCTGTCTCCAGTGCATGTCAACTAAATGGAGAGAGGCCGATCAGCGTTACTTAACTTAGGAATGCTTCCAATTATGAGTAACCTGAAAGAGAAGCAATTTCTCTTTATCATTACTATCAACTGAATACCATACACAAGTATCTACATCTTCGATCACCTTGAAGAATCCCGATACTTGCTACACCTGGTTCTCTACTCTATTCAAATACCTATAACTCCTCAAAACTTAGACCCTGTGTTTCTACGAAACACATGTCTAAGGACTAGAGAAGTTACAAGTAAACAGAATATAGTATGAGGACCAACCCCTCTGTCCTAATGGACACTGGACAACATACATTACTCTGTATAAGTCCGCTGAGTCTAACAACTCTTTTACTGTGTGTCGTAGGTTGAAAACTGTACTTATGGTTAAGAAGAATTACACCGCTGTTTAATGCTCCTTACCTAACCATCCACTGATATAGGTAAATGTCATCGACATAATATCAAAAGGTATATCTCACTCTATGAAAATAGACGTACAGATATATCAATTTGAAATTGGTGCATAAAAGCGGATATTCAAAACCAAATATTTGCCGACCGGCAAACAGCCCAGATGATCTCCTCAAATATCACCGATTACAACGAATCCCGATATAATGAGGAGGATCACCCTATTCCCAATAACTTACTCCCACTCATCATCTGTAAAACCATACAGATGTGAGAATCAAACCTGGTAAATACATACCCTGGAGCAAGTGTCCAATCGAGAAATCAGTTTTCCTTTAACAGTACACAGTGAAACTGAAACATTGAAATGTTTCGATGGGGTATCCCGGTATTCCTAGTAATGCCTCTACCATTATCCAGATTCACAACTATAACCGTATAATTCTTTGCCACCTCTCCAAATCCCTTTATATGTCTTTAGTCATTACCTTCTGCACACCCCTTTAGGCCAATTGGTTTTCTTCCTTCCCTACCGTTCGGCACCAGCCTATGGTTTAGAAGAAGACTATCCAATAAGCATAATGGGTGTACTGTCCTAGTCCTAGGAGCACTCGCAATGTGAGAGAAGGTGAAGATAAAAGACAACCGAATAAACCTTATTCATATTTCTCCTGGACCAGAATCCATCCCCGAACTGGAACAAGTTCCTTTCGAGTTCGTATATAACCATACGATGGAGTATCCAATAAACTGTGGATCTTCGTAGTGATACGGAGTGTCCTGGAGAAATGCAAAGGTGATTTAGGATTGGCGAAGAAATAGTTGGTTTGGTCGTGAATATCAGTCGCAATTTACTTTGCCCTCTTACTAATCCCTTGCTTTGTCTTAATCTTAATACCTTCTGCACACCGTTTAGGCTAATTGGTTTTCTTCATTCCCTACCGGTCGGCACCAGCCTAAGGTTTGGAAGAAGACTATCCAATTTGCGTAATAGGTGTACTATCTCCTAAACCAAGGAGTACTCACAACTTGAGAAAAGGTAAAAGGGAAAAGACAACTGAATAATCCTATCCGTTTTTCTCCAGAACCTGAAACCATCCTCGAATTCCTTCGAGTTCGTATCTAACCATACGATGGCTTTGTCCTATGGAAGTGGACGTTCGCAGTAATACGGGGTGTCCTGGAGAAAAGGGTAAAAGTAGGAGTGGCAATGAGGTCTGCAACTCTGACAATCCAAAAGCCAGTGTCAAGAAGGTTCGGTCAACTTGGTTACTGAGTCATAGTCTAGGGTCGGGTCAATGGTCGCTGCCAGAGAGAGAGAAAAGAAACACTCAGCGTGCACTCTATCCTAGATCAGAATGGTTATTACTTTATCTAATCTGGAAACCTCCCACTGTACCTCAAATTCTCCTCCAAACCTGAAAGAAGAATTAGTCGGGGTCACCCGAGGAGTAAACCAACTCATCAGTGGGAATCGGGATCCAACTATCATCGCATGATAACGTGACGGAATCCGCTCACGGTATCACACTCCAGAAGGTATGCGCATATCTGGCAAGTTTCAGTTCTTTTGAAACTCCCGATGTGATTTCTGCCCCATGCTCTTATGACCTTGACGAAGGTCAACAAATCATAAGTCGCATGTCAAGTTCCACCCGTTATTGTCCAGGTTAATTTGAACCCACCCGTACAAGCCCTTGACGAAGGTCAACAAGGCTATACGACTGTCCCAAACCAACACATCTATCTATGCAGCAGAAAGGCAACAAGCAGCTACCATACACTATGCCTTGACGAAGGCCAACAAACAGAGCATGAATACTACGTGCTACCCGTCTGAAACGACGGAGGGCTACGAATGGTTTCTGGCGAAAACCTTTAACGTAATGAACTTGATATCGTTGAAGGAACGGATAGCTTTTAAGAAAATATAGTGACGAAAACCTTTACTAAAGAGGTCACTCCCGGTGAAGGGATCTCGGCTCTTTCCCCGTAGAATGAGGTGCAGGATATTCCAACTGAATACCACGATGCAAAGCAAAAGTAATCGGCTATAGTGAAGTTAATGCCCTGACGCAAACTTCTGTCCAAGGGGTCACTCACGGTGAAGGGATCTCGGCCCTTGCCTCGTCGACTGAGGAGCAGGATATTCCAAATGAATACCACGATGCAAAACAGAAATGAACGTCCTTGCAATAACAGCTTTTTGAAAAGTGTTCCAACAACATCAGATTAGGTTTGTTTTAACTTGCATTGATCCGAATCAATGCAGTCCCATCAATTGATCACACCACAAAGAACGAAAATATACCGACGTACGTATATGCCATCCGCATTCGCCACTGGGTCCCGTCATCACCCGTTAGGTTAGCTAACTAACGGCAGAGCGGGGACTGGACTAGCGCGGATGAAAAACATATACAACATCTACTAATATATATATACCAATATATAGTATTTCGCTCAAGGCGTGAAAAAAATGCAACATCACAGAAATGTACAGCATCACAGAACAATACAGATATCTGGGATCCCCGGGTTTCACAGAGCCACTACTGAAAACCGACGTTCCCCTGGTCGTGTGGATAGCCTGTGCAATGAAATCCTAGACCCCTACGGGCGCGGCAAGTTACCCGCCAAAACCTGAAGCGAGGCAGCCCCCTTCAGCGCCGTGAATGGACCACCCAGCACTTCACGGAATCCGGTAACTTGGGTACCCCTCCTGGGTCAAACTGTACCCCCTACGAGTGCGTCGAATAGCCCGCCAATCCTGGAGTGAAGCCCCCTCCGTCCCAATGCCATGAGATGCGGGCTTGTTGCCTTCTAGAACCCGGCTATCCGTGCACCCCTTCGCGGGGTAACCCTAGTACAGAAAGTAAAATATACATACAACGGGTACATCGACCGCAACCAGGTCGTGTCCCAAAAGAATAATACAAACAGGCAGTGACGGCAGTCCACATGTCGGACGCTCGCCCCGCAATATCAAATGTACATAATACAACAAAATTGTACTAGCATTGCATCCAGGCTATCCCCCACGACCGATCCGCAACATTACAGCAAAAACAGAACATCAACGTGAAAATCACGTTCGCAAATCCGTCTAACCGGGCAGTTAGACCGGATTTACCGATCAAGTGACATTCACGGTCGCAGATATAATGTAAATACTGTGAAATAATGTGTTTAAAATATCCGATTGATCAAAAATTAACAAGTGGGCCCCAAAGCAATACTGTAGCACTCACAGAAAATCTGGGCCCAATATTAATATTCCAAAACCCCTAAAATAAGCCCAGAAGCCCACTGGAAAAATATGATGCAGTGAGGATACAAATGTGCGGCGGAACCGCGGCCCAAGTGGGGGTTTGGCCGCGGTTCCGCGCTCCAGGTGTCGACTCACTGTGTCGAACTTTTCCAGTATGCTTAGAATTTCTTGTACATCAGTTTTATACAACCTGAAAAATTTTAGGAGACCAAAAAATTTCAACAGAAAACTGTCGTGAACTAAAATTGGGTTTTTGGAATTTTGGTCGATCGGAACTGAAAAACACATCAAACGAAGCTAGACGAAGTTAATGGCGAGGCTCTGATACCACGGTAAGTGCACGGCGGCGCCCCGGTCGTCAATCCGACGGCCAAATACGGAAACGGTGATAAACTTTATTTTTGCGAACTTTGCAAACCGGCACCACCGCGCACTAAACCCTGGATCGGGCCATTAAACTATATCTAGCTAACTAACAAGATAGGGAAGAGATATACCGACTGATCCAAGTCCTCCGGTCTTCATCTCCACTCCGATCTCCTCGCGGGATCTCCGTCCGTCTCCTCCTCGTCGAAAAGGGCACCACGAAGCCGGGTACTTTTATGGGCTCCCACCTCAATACCGAGGCAACTCGGGCGCGAAGTAGGCTAGCCGACGCGTCCAAGATTTGCTGTAGAATGTAGTGTAGAGTGCATGTCTCACTTTGGGGTTATGTTGCCATTGATGGAGGTGAAGGAAGAATGAGCTTTGAGGGAAATGATGCTATCAATTTTTAGCAAGTCAAATGAGATGATAAAAATGCAACACTAAAAATCAACCTCTCTCATTTTTTCTCCCCAAGTTGTGGCCGGCCATCCCCTTAGGAAAAAGGGTGGAGGGAAAAACAATATCTAGCATGAAGGGAGGTTATTGTATGATAAAGCAAGAGGTGGCCTCAAACAAACATAATGATCACAAAACTCACATCCAAATCAAATCCTTTCTCTTCACAATAAATGCAAGAAATGGTGCAAAAGAAAAGATGCTCTCATAATAAATCCTTTTGCAATAAACCCCTCCACAAAAAGTTATTTGCAAACTTGCAAATAACCCCCTCCATCGGAAAAGTCCGGCCGGGAAAGAACAAACGAAAACCGGCCGGAACGGAATGCAAACTGGCAACTCCAGAAAACTGGTCCCGTAATAAATTACAGGAAAACCCCGATGCTGTGCATACACACCCGCATCTGTATTCCGTCCGGATACAAATGCAAAGAGACAAAATCTACACTGTACTATACTAGGATCCGGCTTAAACCAAAGCCGGCTAGTAATATCCGTCCGATCCTGATCCGTGCAATACCGCACGTATCTGATCGAACCCTGCCATATATCTATACGGCCTCTAGTACAAACCTTCCGATCCTGATCCGTGCAATACCGCACGTATCTGATCGGACCCTGCCATATCTCCATACGGCCTCTACAGCGTTTTGCCCGAAAGCTGAGTAATTGAAAGTGTGGTGGACTCTAAAGACTCGTCAATACTATGGCTGTGGATTTAACCACTAGCACGTCAGAGGTATAAGCCAATACGTAACGGGCCACCAGCTATTGACCAAAAGGGACGTCGATGAGCGAACTCATCCTGACACGCTACTGAGCCTGTCAGTGACAATATCCGTACAGTCCGGTCCGTTCGTCTATGAGCATCGCATGTCGGGCCTAGGGGGTGGGTAAAAGTCAGACCCCCAAAAGCGGTACAAGTCGTGTCAAGCGTAGCCCAGAACACCCTGAGATACTACTGGAATACCTACCAGTAAATCTCCTGCCTTGGCCAAGGACTTCGTGTAATAGCTCTCCTAGACACAGCGCGACCTCACCCCCAATACCGGGAGAGACGAAACCCCCGAAGATCCACTCACTGCCTCCATGTGGCTCGGGACAGTACCCAACTAAAACCTGTTTGCACGACTCCTTTTAGCCGTGGTAGGGTAGTAATCAAAGCACAGTGGGAACTCACACGAGACAAATGACGATCCCCAGGTCGATGAACTAACCTGTACACATGTCACCTGGGAACTGCTATCTGACGTCAGGTATAAGACCAACTAGCATGTTCCCTGCGAGTCCTGTCCGATGTACTCATAACCCAATGAGCACCTGTATACATCTTAGGTGAACTAACTGACACCAGTGGCTTGTGAGACCGGCCACCGCCCCTCGTCGGGGTCTCGACTGTATACACTAGTCTACTCTGGAGAATCGATGCCCTGTCTCGAAACTCCTACGACTAGGGACCTTTTAAGGATGTGCTTATAGACTCCAGCTCTCACTTATATGATCGCCCTCATACTGCTGGCAGTCAAGCAAGAATCCTAGGGGCTCTATCAACGTGCAATAGCGGCCTGTCAGGTCACCTAAAGCAGTACACGATGATAAAGAAAAACCAGATAGCATACTATCACCTCGAGTAAGACTGTCGTACCGGGATAGGTCCTCCCTCAATCATTGCAATCACGTGCCTGTGATCCAATAATTGACTCTGAGGGCACTATCTCCAACACACATTGCCCACCCCGGTGCTTGCTGGGAGGCGGAAACGTTATGAAAAATCGGATTTTTACAACACTAGGCAACATGGACTATGCTAATGGAGGAATCTTTGCTAAACAAAAACTAACTACCAAGCTAAAAGAGTTAGCTACTCAGAAAGGGGGTTATACCTAAGTCTTGAAGTCCTTCTCTTCTTGCTCCTTGGAGTGGAAAGAACGGATCGTTTCGTCGCCTTCTCTTGCCGAAGAAAGATCCACCCGAAGGCCTCTACCTTTGGCTCCAACCTCAAACTAGAAGTAACTAAGGTGCTTGGTGTGCTAAACCTAGGACCATAGAAAGAGTAGAGAGTATTTTGAAGGGATTTATCTCAAGCTCAATGGTTCTCAACTCATGAGAGGGGAGAGCTTTGAGAGGGAGGTAGAGGAGAAGAGAGAATGAAAAAGATAGAATGAGAATGATAAAGCCAACTTTCTCACATATATGTGAATTATGATAAATAAATAATTAGCTAAACATAATTGTGATGGTTAATCATGAAATGACCATTATCATTTCACATTAAATACTTTTGCAAGGATCAAAGAGCATCTTTCATATGAAATGATGATGGTCAACCTAGGTCAACAAGTCAAGCATAGTCAAATGGTCAACAAGCCTAATCATACACAATTATAATTAACTAATATTAATAAATCATATTTCACACATAAACATTAGGGTTAAGAAAATGACATTGGTCATCAACCCTAATGAAAGTCCTCTGCCTCTGCCTCAGTTAACTGTGCATACACACCCGTATCCGCGTTCCGAGGAACACGAATACAAAGAGATAAAACCAATCCCAAAACATATACTAGGATCTCGTTTAAACCAAAGCCCACTAGTATAAGCTGTCCGGACACCAAACGTGCATAAGTGCGCGGATGTGAACAAACCCTGTCGCAAAACCATGCGACCTCTACTCATTTTGCCTAAAGGCGAATAACCCTCTGTGTGGGACTCTAAAGACTCAACACTACGCTGGCAGTGGGTTTAACCACAGACCGCAAGCGGCACTAGCTATACGTAACGGTCCCTAGGTAGATGCCGATAAGAAGACTGACGAGGTAAACCCATCTGAACTCCTACTGAGCCTGAATGTGACAGTCTCCATACAGTCCGGTCTGTTCGTCTAAGAACATCGCATGGCGGGCCTAGGGGGTTGTAAACGTCAGTCCCTACTAGCGGTACAAGTCATGCCGGAGTGTAGCCTAGAACACCCTGAGATAACATTGGAAACCTACCAGTCTATCTCACTTACCCTGGCCAGAGACTTTGTGTAATGGCTCTCCTAGACACAGCGCGATATCAACCTCCAATACCGGGAAAGACGAATCCTATCTAACCGTCACTGCCCCCAAGTGCTTCGGGACTGCACCCAAAAACTACCTGTTTGCACGACTCCTTTGAGCCGTGGTAGGGTAGTAATCAAAGTACAGTGGGAACACACTCGAGGCGAAGTGACAATGTCAAGTCAACGGACTAAGCTATACTCATGTCACCTGGGAACTGATAACTGACGGTAGGTATAATACCAACCAATAGTTCCCGACGAGTCCTGTCCAGTGTACTCGTAACCTAACGAGCACCCGCATACTATCTCAAGTACGACGTACTGACGGCTGTGGGACAGACCGTCTCCCAAGCTGGGATAAGAAGCGCATACGCTAGTCTACTCAGGAGTATCGATGCCCTGTCTCGATAGTCCTGCGACTAGGGACGTGCATAAGGATGTGCTTGTGGATTACCCAGCCCCCACGAGTGTGACTGCCATCACAACGCTAGTAATCAAGCAAAGATCCTAAGGGCTCCACTAATGTGTAAAGGCGATATGCTAAAAGAAACACATGTACACATTAAAGCAGAAACAAACCAAGTAGCATACTACTATTTTGAGCAAGAATGTCAATACAAGGTGAATATCCCAAGCTTCCATCAAGTAATATACAAACTAGTATGATACAGTAATGGCCTCTAGGGCATATACACTAACAATCTCCCACTTACACTAAGGCCATGTACTGGCGTATCGAAGACCTATCATCTCGATCAGCCGCTCGAACTGAGTCTGGGGTAAGGCCTTCGTGAATGGATCAGCAGTGTTATCTTCCGTAGCAACTTCCCGAACCTCGATCTCTTGGCGACCCACAATCTCCCTTATCAGGTGATACCGCCTCAAGATGTGCCTGGACTTCTGATGGGACCTGGGTTCCTTCGCTAAAGCTATCGCCTCGTTGTTGTCGCAATACAGAGGTATTGGATCAACAATGGATGGAACCACCTGAAGTTCTGTCAAGAACTTCTTTATCCAGACGGCTTCTTTTGCGGCATCTGCAGCAGCGATATATTTCGCTTCCATCGTCGAGTCAGCAATGGTTTCCTGTTTGGAACTCTTCCAACACACCGCCCCTCGATAGAGGGTAAAAACATAACCCGACATGGACTTGGAATCATCCTTGTCACTCTGGAAGCTGGAGTCAGCAAAGGCCTCGATCTGGAGGTCTTTTCCGCCATACACCAAGAACATCTTCTTAGTCCTTCTCAGGTACTTGAGAATGTTCTTTACCGCTATCCAGTGTTTCTCCCCAGGGTTTGACTGATACCGGCTTACCACACTCAGTGCATAAGCTACATCTGGTCTGGTGCACAACATCGCATACATTATAGAGCCTACCGCAGAAGCGTAGGGTATAATAGACATGCGATCCCTTTCCAAATCAGTCTTGGGAGACATCTTTTTGGAGAGGGTAATCCCGTGACAAGCCGGTAGATTACTGCTCTTGGAATCTTCCATACTGAATCTTTTCAGTATGGTGTCGATATACATGGACTGTGAAAGTCCTCATATCCTCTTGGATCTGTCACGATAGATCCGGATCCCCAGAATGTAAGAGGCATCACCCAGGTCTTTCATGGAGAACCTGTGTGACAAGAACACTTTGACAGATTGTAGCATAGGAATGTCATTTCCTATCAAGAGAATGTCATCTACGTATAAAACGAGGAATACTACAGTTCTTGCTACAAATCTACTATAGATGCATGGTTCATCTGGATTTTTGATAAAGCCAAATTCTTTGACCATCTCATCAAAACAGATGTTCCAACTCCGCGATGCCTGCTTTAGTCCATAGATGGACTTAAGCAACTTGCACACCTTTCCGCTGCTCCCACTCTGAATGAAACCCTCTGGCTGGTCCATATAGACACACTCCTCTAAATTTCCATTCAGAAAAGTTGTCTTACGTCCATCTGTCAAATCTCATAATCGTGGAAGGCCGCAATGGCAAGAAGGATCCGAATGGATTTCAGCATAGCCACTGGAGAAAAGGTTTCATCATAGTCTAATTGTCACGACCCGAAAGTACGGAACGTGACTGGCACTTAGATTACGAGACGTCTAAAGGCGTACCGTAACCTAAGTCAGCCAAAGCCCAGAAATCTAACCCAAAATCAAAGAGAGTGAAGGAAAACCTTAAATGAAAACGGTTTTGAAATCAATTAAGTTGCATAGAATCCATTTTTAAAACATCGAGAATTCCCGAAAATTTCGGCAGAGTCTCCCCTGTATTTTCTATCCCCCAAAATGGGTACAACAAGATAATAAACCTGTAATCATCAAATGGCATCCCCAAGCGGGAGCTAGCTCTTCGCCCAAGGCGGATCACAACCACATGCAATATATATAAGCAATACCAAGAAAAGAGCAGAAGAAACCCAAAACATCCGAAAACGCAACGCCGGCTCAAGTGAGCTCGACCCAAAAGAAACCACAAATATACATATCTCTCAGTCTCATCACTAGGTCGCATATACAATACAAGTGGTAGATGGAGATACTAGATACAATGATAAAGCAAAAAGGAATAAAGTATACTCGCAACCCACCTACGGGCGATATCGCGAGTCTGAGCAAAAGAAACTGATGACAAGATAGCCCGCCGCTACGAGGCTGACGGGTCCGACCTGCAAGACACTGTGGCACAACGGGGGTGAGTTGCCAGCTCGTGAGTAAATATAACATCTACTAAGGCAATCGTAAGAATGCACGCAATGCGGAACAACAAGTATGTCCATATGTGATATAATAACTCTAGTATGCATGCACATGTATGCAATATCTTTTCTAACTCTTTAAGTGTTTTAAATGTTAAAGTTACTGGATTCTTAACTTTTAGAAAACGAATGTCCGCATAATAACTAAATATCATCAAGAAATCCTCAGAAAACCCGTGTCAAGCATCGACACCAAATAGGAATCATATCTGTCTCAATGTCGGGCTCCGTCAGTCCGGATCGGCCCATATCATAAATCTCACGACAACGGTCGGTATCCTCCGGATATCCGCCGCGCCAGACATCACCGGTAGGTAGTCTTCCCCTGCCAGGCTCATCGTCTACAACTCGATCTTCTTGCCCCGGGGTACCATACCGGGCCCACCATGTACCCGAGACGGTTCATCCACTCCTCGAATCGGGTCTCGAAATCCAACAGAAAACATGAAAACTCATGGTGGACGACACATACGTCACGAGAAAACCGCAACTTTGTTTCGAAAATGATAAATCTAAGGTTTTGTTAAATTCTTGCGGTTTTCCCCAAAAATCCAGAAATCACAGAACACTGAAATTATCAAGAAAAATCATAGTGTCCACATGTTATATATAATAAATGTCTATGATATCAATGTATATGATGTGAGAGTTTGGCTAGAAATCTAGGTAGATATGATAGTAATGCGAGGTATATGCGTTCGATACATTCTCAAATATCATGCATGAATGCAATGGCGTTACTAAGCTAAACAAGTTTTATAGTGCACGTGGCATGGCAAATACCAAAGGCGTGTGTGTCACATGAATAGTGCGCGTGCAATAGATGCCAATGGTAAGGTGTTCGTGTCCTACGAAATGATATCGCATATGTATATATGAATGCCATATTAATGTCCATGCAATCTAGTATAGGGTTAGCTGTAAGGGTATGCAATATACATAAATGGATAAGCTAGCTAACAATATAATTATTGCATAAAGTAGGGTAATCCTAACTAGGGGGGAGGGGCGCCTCGCGCCATCCAAACGATTCCCCCATAGATGAATATATCTACTCACCAGAAATCCCCGCTAATCTGATCCGGCCACCGCTTTGCCTTTACGCGCCGTGTCCGAAGTTTCCCCGACCGATCCTAGAATTGCATAACACACAAAATAAGGTTACATATTTCCGAAATGATGCAACTCACACTATGAAAAGATCGACGCTCTCGGATTAGTCACAACGTGCACTCGGTACGCGAAAATGCACGAAAATCGCTAAAACCTTAACAAAAATCGCCGTATCGGGGAAATCGATTAAACTACAACCCGACTAGACGAAACCCCGCGTTCGCGCATTCTAATAATCCTATATGAAGCTACTAATATTGCTAACCTAACGCAAATTGACCGCCTTCTATTTCTACAAAAAATCTAGTAAGCGATTCCTTACCGATTTTGTTACAAACATTGAAATTTATCGATTTAGTAAGCATACCAATACACAATTAACCACTCCAATCACCTAGATAACCATCCCTAGAATAATCCAAGCATCATGCTACAAGCCCTAATTTCTAAAATCAAAACCTTCACTTGATTTTTCCAAATCAAACATTTACTACCAAACTAATATTTAGAATTGAAATTCTAGCACAATTAAACCTCAAGTAAGCAACTAGTTTAGGATTTTTCACCTCTCAATCTTGAACCCTAACTTTAATACATCAACCATGCTTCAAACCCTAATCCACAATCAAATCCCTTTCTTGAATTTCCTAACCAAGAATTCATAAGCAAATTACACACTAAAACTACTAAATCTAGCAACTTAAACAACAAATTAACAACTAGATTTGGATTTATACCTCCCAAGTGTGAACCCTAGCTTGCTCAAGCCACCAAAGAAGCCTCCTTTCTCCAAGTTTTGAACTAATTTGGGTTGAGGAGAGATAGGATTTGGATTTTGCTTTGAATTGGAGAAAGAATTTGTGGATTTTTATTGATTTTTAGCATGAAAATAAAGCTAGAATGAAGTGGGAAAATGGAGGTTGCTGCTGTAGGAAGCTCGGCCAGCAGGTGGAGGAAAGATTTTGGGAATTTTTGGAGAAGTTTCTAGGCCTAAAACACCCCCATGTTCTCATTTAATGCATTTCAAATCAACTTTTTACAAAAAAACCCCTTTTTAAGCCATTTTTTTCATAATTTTCCCACTAAAAATCTAAAAGTTTGCAAGACATGTTATAATTTTATTAACACCATATTTTAGCTTATAAAGACTCCTAATTAAGAAATTTACCTAATTAAATTTGTATTTATCCCTAATTAAATGTATTTAAAAAGGCTTAAAATAATAAAAAAATAATTAATTACGAAAAAAATTTTATTTAACCAGAAAATTATAAATGACATTTTAGTGACAAAATTATAGTAATATCTTATTTAAATTTTGTATAATTAGGTCTATACTGAAAAATATCAATTTTGACTTTTTACGGAAAAAGCCGAAAAATTTGCCGATTACCGAAAAACTGCCTAAACGATTTTCGAAGGGTTACAATCTTCCCCCCTTAAAGAAATTCGGTCCCCGAATTTAGAATTCAACTACGCGTACCTTCAAAATGATGGGGATATCTCTTTCTCATCTCGACCTCGGTCTCCCAGGTGACCTCCTCGCTGTTCGGGCCACGCCAAAGGACTTTGACAGACGGTATGACCTTCGACCTCAATTTCTTCACCTGCCGATCCAAGATGACAACCGGCTGCTCGGTGAAAGAAAGATCACGCTCTAACTGGATCGTCTGGTGCTGAATCGCCTGGGAAGGATCATGAAGGTACTTGCGGAGCATCGAGACATGGAATACGGGGTGAACATCGGGGAAGCTGGGCGGAAGAGCTAACCGATAAGCGACTGGACCAACACGCTCTAGGATCTCGAAAGGACCAACATATCTAGGACTCAGCTTCCCTTTCCGCCCAAATCTCATCACACCCTTCATCGGAGAGACCTTCAGGAAAACATGATCGCCAACAACGAACTCGAGTCGGCGACGACGCCTGTCAGCATAAGATTTCTGCCTGCTCTGTGCCGCTCTCATCCTGTCCCGAATCAGCTGTATTTTCTCGGTCGTCTCCTGTACGATCTGAGGCCCCAAAATACTGCTCTCCCTGAGCTCTGTCCAACATAGAGGCGATCGGCATCTCCTCCCATATAAAGCCTCGAAAGGTGCCATCTGAATCGTCTCCTGGAAGCTATTATTGTAGGAAAACTCGATCAAAGGCAAATGACGATCCCAGCTACCACCGAAATCTAAAACACAAGCTCTGAGCATGTCCTCAAGAGTCTGAATCGTACGCTCCGACTGACCGTCAGTCTGAGGATGAAAGGCTGTGCTAAAACTCAATCGGGTGCCCAAAGCTTCCTGTAGTTTCTGCCACAATCGGCTGGTAAACTGGGTGCCACGGTCGGACACGATGCAAGTCGGAACGCCATGCAGTCGCACTATCTCATCAATATAAACCTGGGCGTACTGAGAAAATCCAAAAGTGGTCTTCACTGGCAGGAAGTGAGCCGCTTTCGTCAGTCGATCGACAATCACCCAAATAGAGTCGTATCCTCGACTGGTCCTGGGTAGACCCACAACGAAGTCCATGGAGATCTGCTCCCACTTCCACTCAGGGATGGGCAAAGGCTGTAACTCGCCGGCTGGCCTCTGGTGCTCGGCCTTGACTTGCTGACAAGTCAAGCATCTCGACACAAAGTCTGTAACATCCCTCTTCATCCCGTCCCACCAGTAAACCTCTCTCAAATCACGGTACATCTTGGTGGAACCTGGATGCACACTGTATACTGATCTATGTGCCTCCTCGAGAATATCACGCCTCAGTCCCTCTGAATCTGGCACACACAGTCGAGTCCCAAATCGGAGTATCCCCTGATCATCAATCACGAACTCAGAAACTCTGCCCTGCCGAATCTGCTCAATAATCTCCAAGATACGGGCATCGCCGGACTGTGCCTCATGGATACGGTCAAGTAACTGTGGGCGTGCTCTGAAATGGGCCAGCTGTCCCCCTATAGGAGTAAACTCGAACTGCACTCGGCTATCACATAAAACCTGCCAATCCGCCGTCGACTGCATCTGTACTGCGCTCAAACAAGATAAGCTACCTCCGGGCCTCCTACTCAAAGCATCTGCCACCACATTCGCCTTGCCCGGATGGTATAGAATCTCGCAGTCATAATCTTTCACCAACTCCATCCAACGGCGCTGTCTCAGGTTCAGGTCTCGCTGCTGGAAAATATACTTCAAACTCTTGTGGTCAGTGTATATCTGGCACGATTCACCGTATAGGTAATGTCTCCAGATCTTGAGTGCAAACACCACTGCAGCCATCTCTAAATCATGGGTGGGGTAGTTCTGCTCGTGTTTCCTCAGCTGCCGAGAAGCATACGCGATAACTCTGTCGTGCTGCATCAACACACATCCCAGCCCCACTCTAGAAGCATCACAATATACCACGAACCCGCCTGATCCTGAAGGCAATGCTAACACTGGAGCAGTTGTCAGACGAGTCTTCAACTGCTGGAAGCTATCCTCACATGCCTGGGTCCAATCAAAAGGAACCCCCTTCCGGGTCAACCCGGTCAACGGTGCAGCAATGCGGGAGAAATCCTGGACAAAACGTCGATAATAACCGGCCAGACCTAGAAAACTGCGGACCTCTGTGACGGATACCGGTCTAGGCCAACGCTGAACTGCCTCGATCTTCTTCGGGTCCACGCAAATACCATCTCTCGTCACCACATGACCCAAGAAGTCGACACTGTCTAACCAGAATGCGCACTTGGAAAATTTGGCGAACAGCTGATGCTCCCTCAAAGTCTGCAGTGTGATACGTAAGTGCTGCTCATGCTCCTCCCGGCTCCGAGAATAAACCAAGATGTCGTCAATGAACACAATGATGAACTGATCGAGATACGGCCTGAATACGCGGTTCATCAAATCCATAAAAGCTGCCGGGGCATTGGTGAGCCCGAACGACATCACCAAGAACTCATAATGACCATATCGAGTACGAAAGGCAGTCTTCGGAATATCCTCCTTCCGAACCCGCAACTGGTGATAACCTGATCGTAAGTCAACCTTCGAGAAGAACCCTGCACCCTGGAGCTGATCAAATAAGTCATCAATGCGGGGTAGGGGATATCTGTTCCGCACAGTAACTCGGTTCAGCTGACGATAATCAATGCATAAACGCATACTTCCGTCCTTCTTCTTAACAAACAGGACGGGAGCACCCCAAGGTGACACACTCGGTCGGATAAGCCCCTTGTCCAGCAAGTCCTGTAACTGATCCTTTAGCTCTCTCAGCTCCGCCGGGGCCATCCGATAAGGCGGTATAGAGATAGGCCCCGTGCCAGGGATCAAGTCAATACAGAACTCAATCTCGCGCTCTGGTGGCAGACCAGGCAGCTCGTCAGGGAATACATCAGGAAACTCTCTAACAACAGGGACCTGGTCCAACGGAACCTCTGTGGAGCTAATATCACAAATATAGGCTAAGAATCCCTGACACCCTTTCCTTAAGAGCTGACCAGCGCGAAGAGAAGAAATCAAGCTGGGAAGGGCAGCGCTACGATCTCCCTGAATAATAAGAACCGGCTCACCAGGAAAACTGAATCTGACTGCCTTTTCACGGCAGTCCACAGATGCATAACAGGTGGCTAGCCAGTCCATACCAAGAAGAACGTCAAAGTCTAGCATATCGAGGAGAATTAAATCTACTGAAGAATCTCTCTCCCCGATACGAACGGAACACGATCGGTATACAAAACGGGCAACAAAAGACTCGCCTACCGGGGTAATAACGACAAGCGGCTGATCTAACGGACAAGACTCTCGGCCCAACCTCGGTGCAAAATACGTGGAAACATAGGAATGTGTGGAGCCTGGATCAAATAATACCCGTGCATCAAAAGAACATACTGGCAGAGTACCTGTCACGACGGCATTGGATGCCTGTGCATCCTGAGGAGTCAACGCGAACACTCGGGCCTGTCCACCACTAATAGCTGGCTGTCCTCTGCCTCTACCTCGGCCTCTGCCTCTGCCTCTGTCACCTCGTCCTCTCTGAACCGGACCGCCACGCCCACGGCCTCTAGAAGCATCTGGCTGGCGTGAAGCATCATCAGAAGGAGGAAGTAAAGCTCTCTGCGAGGGTGGTGAAGGTGGTAAAGTCACATGCGGGACTGTCGCCGTGCCCGGACGTCCCATGGTACAGTCTCTGACACGGTGGTACTGACTCCCACACCGAAAACATCCTGGAGACGACTGCTGGGTCTGTGGATATGAACCAAATAACTGACCTCGTCTCAATCCTCTGCCTCCGCCATCTCCCGGAAATAATCTATCACGACGTCTGCCCATCTGCCGCTGAGCTGGCGTATCAGTACGGATCCTCTTCGGCCCAGAAGCGACCGGAGTCTCAGAAATACGCTCCTCCAAAAGTAAGGCTGCATCCATCGCGGCAGCGTATGTATCAAAGTGCTGGGTGCCGATGGCAAGGAATAGCTGTGTATCAAGCCCTCGTACAAACCTCTTTATCCTCTTCTCTTCTGTGTCGACTAGGTACGGTGCATATCGAGACAACTGGGTAAACTGTATATCATACTCCGACACTGTCATCCCTGGAGTCTTGCGCAAAGACTCAAAACTACGGGCTCGAGCATCTCGGACACTCTCCGGAAGAAAACGGGCAAGAAATGCAGATGTAAACTCATCCCAGGTCATAGAAGGCAGACCTGCAGCTCGGCCTCTCTCTACTGAGTCGTACCATGTCTGGGCAAGACCCTCCAGACGAAAACTCGCAAACTCCACCAATCTATCCTCAGAACACCTCAACGAACGGCCAATCCGTGCCATCCTATCGAGAAATGCCTGTGGGTCCTCTGTCGCATCTGTACCGGTAAAAGCTGGAGGTCTCAATCTCATGAACTCCTGTAGTGAAACGGGGATAGTCTCCGTAGCAGCAGCAGGAGTGACCATCTGTGCAGCAGGTACGATCGTGGTCTGTGCGGTGGAAGGAACGTCCTCGGATCTCTGTGCCCGGCTGGACTCAACTAAAGATCCCATCATCTGCCGCAACTCTTGCATGCCGGCCTCTAATCTGGCAATACGGTCTGGATGAGGCGGATCAGTGGGACCCTGAGGGGTAGGAGTATCCTCCCGCTCGATCCTCGCCTCAGACGAGCCCGCTCGAATCTCATCCCTAGCGGCAGCCCGCTGAGCTCTCGTAGTCTTTGGCGGCATCGAAGCTGGAATAAGAAATAGAACTGATAAGGACATTGCAATTGAATCAAGGAATGCAAGGAATCAAGAAAGGAAATACAAGCAATTATGTCCTAAGGTTACTTAGGCGGAGTACCGTATCGTAAGTATGCCGCGGATCATACCCACGCTACGCCACTCTGCTTAAGTCACCTACTCCATCTACCAAGGTCGTCCTACACTCAGAAAGGTAAAACCTAAGCTCTGATACCAACTTTGTCACGACCCGAAAGTACGGAACGTGACTGGCACTTAGATTACGAGACGTCTAAAGGCGTACCGTAACCTAAGTCAGCCAAAGCCCAGAAATCTAACCCAAAATCAAAGAGAGTGAAGGAAAACCTTAAATGAAAACGGTTTTGAAATCAATTAAGTTGCATAGAATCCATTTTTAAAACATCGAGAATTCCCGAAAATTTCGGCAGAGTCTCCCCTGTATTTTCTATCCCCCAAAATGGGTACAACAAGATAATAAACCTGTAATCATCAAATGGCATCCCCAAGCGGGAGCTAGCTCTTCGCCCAAGGCGGATCACAACCACATGCAATATATATAAGCAATACCAAGAAAAGAGCAGAAGAAACCCAAAACATCCGAAAACGCAACGCCGGCTCAAGTGAGCTCGACCCAAAAGAAACCACAAATATACATATCTCTCAGTCTCATCACTAGGTCGCATATACAATACAAGTGGTAGATGGAGATACTAGATACAATGATAAAGCAAAAAGGAATAAAGTATACTCGCAACCCACCTACGGGCGATATCGCGAGTCTGAGCAAAAGAAACTGATGACAAGATAGCCCGCCGCTACGAGGCTGACGGGTCCGACCTGCAAGACACTGTGGCACAACGGGGGTGAGTTGCCAGCTCGTGAGTAAATATAACATCTACTAAGGCAATCGTAAGAATGCACGCAATGCGGAACAACAAGTATGTCCATATGTGATATAATAACTCTAGTATGCATGCACATGTATGCAATATCTTTTCTAACTCTTTAAGTGTTTTAAATGTTAAAGTTACTGGATTCTTAACTTTTAGAAAACGAATGTCCGCATAATAACTAAATATCATCAAGAAATCCTCAGAAAACCCGTGTCAAGCATCGACACCAAATAGGAATCATATCTGTCTCAATGTCGGGCTCCGTCAGTCCGGATCGGCCCATATCATAAATCTCACGACAACGGTCGGTATCCTCCGGATATCCGCCGCGCCAGACATCACCGGTAGGTAGTCTTCCCCTGCCAGGCTCATCGTCTACAACTCGATCTTCTTGCCCCGGGGTACCATACCGGGCCCACCATGTACCCGAGACGGTTCATCCACTCCTCGAATCGGGTCTCGAAATCCAACAGAAAACATGAAAACTCATGGTGGACGACACATACGTCACGAGAAAACCGCAACTTTGTTTCGAAAATGATAAATCTAAGGTTTTGTTAAATTCTTGCGGTTTTCCCCAAAAATCCAGAAATCACAGAACACTGAAATTATCAAGAAAAATCATAGTGTCCACATGTTATATATAATAAATGTCTATGATATCAATGTATATGATGTGAGAGTTTGGCTAGAAATCTAGGTAGATATGATAGTAATGCGAGGTATATGCGTTCGATACATTCTCAAATATCATGCATGAATGCAATGGCGTTACTAAGCTAAACAAGTTTTATAGTGCACGTGGCATGGCAAATACCAAAGGCGTGTGTGTCACATGAATAGTGCGCGTGCAATAGATGCCAATGGTAAGGTGTTCGTGTCCTACGAAATGATATCGCATATGTATATATGAATGCCATATTAATGTCCATGCAATCTAGTATAGGGTTAGCTGTAAGGGTATGCAATATACATAAATGGATAAGCTAGCTAACAATATAATTATTGCATAAAGTAGGGTAATCCTAACTAGGGGGGAGGGGCGCCTCGCGCCATCCAAACGATTCCCCCATAGATGAATATATCTACTCACCAGAAATCCCCGCTAATCTGATCCGGCCACCGCTTTGCCTTTACGCGCCGTGTCCGAAGTTTCCCCGACCGATCCTAGAATTGCATAACACACAAAATAAGGTTACATATTTCCGAAATGATGCAACTCACACTATGAAAAGATCGACGCTCTCGGATTAGTCACAACGTGCACTCGGTACGCGAAAATGCACGAAAATCGCTAAAACCTTAACAAAAATCGCCGTATCGGGGAAATCGATTAAACTACAACCCGACTAGACGAAACCCCGCGTTCGCGCATTCTAATAATCCTATATGAAGCTACTAATATTGCTAACCTAACGCAAATTGACCGCCTTCTATTTCTACAAAAAATCTAGTAAGCGATTCCTTACCGATTTTGTTACAAACATTGAAATTTATCGATTTAGTAAGCATACCAATACACAATTAACCACTCCAATCACCTAGATAACCATCCCTAGAATAATCCAAGCATCATGCTACAAGCCCTAATTTCTAAAATCAAAACCTTCACTTGATTTTTCCAAATCAAACATTTACTACCAAACTAATATTTAGAATTGAAATTCTAGCACAATTAAACCTCAAGTAAGCAACTAGTTTAGGATTTTTCACCTCTCAATCTTGAACCCTAACTTTAATACATCAACCATGCTTCAAACCCTAATCCACAATCAAATCCCTTTCTTGAATTTCCTAACCAAGAATTCATAAGCAAATTACACACTAAAACTACTAAATCTAGCAACTTAAACAACAAATTAACAACTAGATTTGGATTTATACCTCCCAAGTGTGAACCCTAGCTTGCTCAAGCCACCAAAGAAGCCTCCTTTCTCCAAGTTTTGAACTAATTTGGGTTGAGGAGAGATAGGATTTGGATTTTGCTTTGAATTGGAGAAAGAATTTGTGGATTTTTATTGATTTTTAGCATGAAAATAAAGCTAGAATGAAGTGGGAAAATGGAGGTTGCTGCTGTAGGAAGCTCGGCCAGCAGGTGGAGGAAAGATTTTGGGAATTTTTGGAGAAGTTTCTAGGCCTAAAACACCCCCATGTTCTCATTTAATGCATTTCAAATCAACTTTTTACAAAAAAACCCCTTTTTAAGCCATTTTTTCATAATTTTCCCACTAAAAATCTAAAAGTTTGCAAGACATGTTATAATTTTATTAACACCATATTTTAGCTTATAAAGACTCCTAATTAAGAAATTTACCTAATTAAATTTGTATTTATCCCTAATTAAATGTATTTAAAAAGGCTTAAAATAATAAAAAAATAATTAATTACGAAAAAAATTTTATTTAACCAGAAAATTATAAATGACATTTTAGTGACAAAATTATAGTAATATCTTATTTAAATTTTGTATAATTAGGTCTATACTGAAAAATATCAATTTTGACTTTTTACGGAAAAAGCCGAAAAATTTGCCGATTACCGAAAAACTGCCTAAACGATTTTCGAAGGGTTACACTAATCCAGGTCTTTGACGGAAACCCTTTGCAAAAAGTCTAGCTTTATAGGTCTCTACCTGTCCATCTACACCAATCTTCCTTTTGAAGATCCACTTGCATCCTACGGGTTTTACCCCATCTGGAGCAATGTCCAATGTCCATACTTTGTTGGTGTACATGGACTCCATTTCGGTCCGCATTGCATCCAGCCATTTTACCAAGTCAACGATCTGAATGGCCTGCTGGAAGCTAGTCGGTTCATCACTATCAATGATGAAATCCTCTCTATCCCCGTCTATGAGAAAACCGTGGTATCTCTCGGGCGGATGAGACTGCCTACTACTTCTGCAGAGCGGCGCAGGAATGTCCTGATCTTTCGAACCCTCTGGTTCTACTAAGCTTTCAGTAATAGCTCGTGGTTCTGGAATTTCTTCCAGTTCTATTGCGCTCCCACTTATCTGATTTTCTAGAAACTCAGTTTCCAAGAAGTGGGCATGACGAGAAACAAAAACCTTTTGTTCCTCTTCGCAATAGAAGAAATATCCCTTGGAGTTCTTTGGATATCCCACAAACTTGCACTGTATTGAGCGTGCCTTGAGTTTGTCCGCATGCTGCTTTTTGACAAAAGCTGGACATCCCCATGTCTTAATGTGATTAAGATAGGGTCTCTTCCCACACCACATCTGATATGGTGTAGTAGGCACAGTCTTAGTTGGAACTCGGTTAAAAAGGTATGCAGCTGATTCTAGTGCATATCCCCAGAATGATCGCGGTAACTCAGCGTTACTCATCATGGACCGTACCATATCTAATAGGGTTCGATTCCGTCTCTCCGATACACCGCTATGTTGCGGAGTGTATGGAGGAGTAAGCTGAGAGAGAATTCCATTCTCTTTTAAGTAATCCAGGAACTCGGAACTCAAGTATTCACCTCCTCGATCAGATCTTAGTGTCTTGATACTTTTGCCTGTTTGTTTTTCTACTTCATTCTTGTATTCCTGGAATTTTCCAAAGGCTTCGGATTTATCTTTCATCAAGAAGACATATCCGTATCTTGAAAAGTCATCCGTGAAAGTAATGAAGTAAGAATAACCGCTTCGTGCATGCGTAGACATTGGACCGCACACGTCGCTGTGTACGAGTCCCAAGAGCTCGCTCGCTCTTACTCCGTGTCAAGTGAACGGAGTCTTTGTCATCTTTCCTTTGAGACAGGATTGACAAGTTGCATATGATTGATATTCGAACGGATCCAAATATCCTTCTGTATGTAACTTCGTCAACCTTCTCTCACTGATGTGACCCAGTCTACAATGCCATAAGAAAGCCTGATTTGTTTCTGGAGACTTTCTTTTGTGTGTATTCTGGACATTGAAAATCTGTGGTTGGTTTAATATGTATATACCATTGCTTAATGTACCTGACCCAATCAGAACTTGATTAAGGTGAATGTTTACAACATTACATATAAACGCAAATTCATAACCTTCTTTAGAAATTAAAGATACAGAAATGATATTACAAGTTGCATTGGGTACAAAATAGCAATTACGAAAAACCAAAACATGTCCATCTGACATTCCCAGGTGATAGTCCCCCACGGCCTCAGCATCCATGCTAGCTCCATTTGCAACTTTGAGGGTCATGTCACCTGCCTTCAAAAACCTACGCTTTCTCAACGCCTGCAAAGAATTACAGATATGAGATCCTGATCAGGTATCTAATACCCAGAACGTAATGTTTATTGATAGGCAGTTTTTGTAAGTGCACGGCGGCGCCCCGGCCGTCAATCCGACGGCCAAATGCGGAAGCGGTGATAAACTTTAATTTTACATGAACTGGCAAACCGCTGCGCACTAATACCCGGATCGAACCACTAACTAGTCCTAGCTATCAGCAAGAAAGGGAATAGAGATATACCGACGATCCAAGTCCTCCGGTCTTCTCGTCATCGTCCCGATCTCCTGCGGAATGTCCCGTCTCCTCCTCGTCGCCGGAAGTGCACCACACCGCCTACTTCTTTTACGGGCTCCCACCTCAATGCCGAGGCAACTCGGGCACGAAGCCGGCTACTCGACGTGCCCAAGGTTCGCTGTAGAATATGTAGTCCTCAAGTCTCACTTTTGGGTTGTGGAATTGCCATTTGGTGGAGGAATGATGCTTGGAGCTTTTGGGATTGATCTTGTGGGATTTTTGCAACATGAAATGAAGCAAAATCCCACACCAAAATGTTTGGACAGCCCCCCCCAAAGAGAGTGGCCGGCCATGCAAGGTAAATGGAAAGAATGGAGTGAGTGGGAGAGCAAATCAAATGGGAGCCATTCTCATCTAATACCAAAGAGAGAGAGATGAAAGCTATCATGCAAAAGAAATGATAGTAAGGAAAATCCAACACTCAAAGCAACAATCATCACTCCAAAAGTCATGCCATCATCAACAACCATGATGACTTTAAAGGTCAAGCCATCATGAGGAAGTCAAGAAGTCAAGGTCAAGGGATGCGGCTATAATCATGATGCAACAAAATGCAAAGAACCCCTTCCACTAATGCCTATTTGCAACAATGCAAATAAACCCTCCTCCACCAATCTTCGGCCAATGAACGGAACAAAGGAAATTGGCCGAAACGGAAAGCAAACTGGCAACTCGAGAAAACTGGTCCCGTAATAAATTACAGGAAAACCCCGATACTGTGCATACACACCCGCATCTGTATTTCGACCGAAATACAAATGCAATGAGACAAAATCTACACTGTACTATACTAGGATCCGGCTTAAACCAAAGCCGGCTAGTAATATCCGTTCGATCCTGATCCGTGCAATACCGTACGTATCTGATCGAACTCTGCCATATAACCATACGGCCTATAGTACAGACTGTCCGATCCTGATCCGTGCAATACCGCACGTATCTGATCGGACCTTGCCATATCTCCATACGGCCTCTACAACCTTTCGCCCGAAAGCTGAGTAACTGAAATGTGGGGGACTCTAAAGACTCATCAACACCTTGGTTGTGGATTTAACCACTAGCACGTTAGAGGTATAAGCCAATACATAACGGGCTACCAGGTATTGACCAAAAGGGACGTCTGTGAGCGAACTCAGCCTGACTCCCTACTGAGCCTGTCAGTGACAATATCCGTACAGTCCGGTCCGTTCGTCTATGAGCATCGCATGGCGGGCCTAGGGGGTTGGTAAAAGTCAGACCCCCAAAAGCGGTACAAGTCGTGTCGGAGTGAAGCCCAGAACACCCTGAGATACTACTGGAATACCTACCAGTAAATCTCCTTGCCTCGGCCGAGGGCTTCGTGTAATGGCTCTCCTAGACACAGCACGACCTCACCCCCAATACCGGGAGAGACGAACCCCTAAAGATACGCTCACTGTCTCCATGTGGCTCGGGACTGTACCCAACTAAAACCTGTTTGCACGACTCCTTTGAGCCGTGGTAGGGTAGTAATCAAAGTACAGTGGGAACTCACACGAGACAAATGACGATCCCCAGGTCGATGAACTAACCTGTACACATGTCACCAGGGAACTGCCATCTGACGTCTGGTATATGACCAACTAGCATGTTCCCGGCGAGTCCTGTCCGGTGTACTCATAACCCAATGAGCACCTGTATACATCTTAGGTGATCCAACTGACACCAGTGGCTTGTGAGACCGGCCACCGCCCCTCGTCGGGGTCTCGACTGTATACACTAGTCTACGCTGGAGTATCGATGCCCTGTCTCGAAACTCACACGACTAGGGACCATTTAAGGATATGCATATAGACCCCAGCTCCCACTTATATGATCGCCCTCATACTGCTGGTGGTCAAGCAAGAATCCTAGGGGCTCTATCAACGTGTAATAGCAACTTGTCAGGTCACCTAAAATAGTACACGATGATAAAGGTAAACCAGATAGCATACTATCATCTCGAGTAAGACTGTCCTACCGGGATAGGTCCTCCATCAATCTTTGCAATCACGTACCTGTGACCTAATAATTGACTCTGAGGGCACTATCTCCAACAATCTCCCACTTGCACTCAAGGCTAATTATTGCGATGTCGCATACTCACAGCCCGTGTGATACCGAACACCCAACTCCTCTACTAGTCAGTCTCACAAAGCTCGTTTGCGAAACTATTGCGTTCGAGAAATAGCCTCAGTGAGTGGATCCGCTTTGATGTTTCTTTCTATGTCTCTCTATATCTCAAGTTCGCGGAGAAACCCATCTCCCGAAATGAGCAAAACCTGTCTTAGAATGTGTCTGGATGTCTGATGGGACATAGCTCATAAATGAACTCCAAATCCAAACTTCTTAGACTGTATCGTCAACTGAACTTAATCAGTATCCAGCGCCATGCCACCCTCAGTATTGCCTTGGACCACCTGTCTAAAATACTGCCCTTCGTCAGAAGGAGAATTATAACTTTGACAACCTCCTTGTCGTCCATGTCACCTTGGAAGCCTGGAATGATAACTGTCTCCTGAATGAGGCTGTCGTTATCATATCCCTAGAACATCCACTTATGTTCTAAAACTGCTTCCGACTGTTTTTCCAGGATTGGATTAATGTCAACTTATTGCATCTAGTGCAAGAACAACATCTGGTGTGGTACTTGACATCTTATGATTGACTCAATTGCCTGAGCAAGTGATCTGCCAATCATGCATATCCCTCTCCCCTTTAGTCTGTAAGACAGCTTTAGAGAGGGTGACTCCATCACCTGCAGGTACACTACCGTGCCAGGAGTCGTCCATTCTAAATACCCTTAGAATGCTGTCTAAGTACCCAGATTGGGAGACTACCCAAATCTAGATCTAAAACCATAGATCTAGTAACCAGTATGTCTGATATAAAATCCATTTCCTTTGTGGAGAAAACACTGTGTGACGACCAAAGTATAACCGATCGTAGTATAGGAATATCACTTCCTACTCTGTGTATGTCATCCAAATACCAGGACATCACACCCTATTACCTTCTCAACAGATCCATCCCCTATTCTGATGAAGTCAAACCTATGACTGTCACGTCAGAAATAGATGATCTATCTCCGCTATATCTGCTTTAGTCTATAAATAGACATAAGCTACCTGTCCACCAATGCTTCCGCTGCTCCCATTGACTACGACAACCCTCTGGCAGAGTCATATAGACGTACACTTCTAAAACTAGTTTAGAACAACGCTATACTCATCCTCCCACCGGGTCTCGCAGCCTGGAACAACAGCAATGGTAATTGTGGGTAAACAAGAACTTCCCTGTCACCGTCCTTGAGGCTACCGGAGTACCTCTCGGGTGCCTGATGTTACCCACCTTATCTGCGGAGTGGCCAATGGAATGTCAATCCAGATTGATCTTTAGGTTCCTTATCAAATCTTCAGTAATGGTTTGTGGTTCTGGAATAACTTCCAGTTCTACCATACTCCCACTACTGTTTTCTGAAAAAATCCATTTTTATTAAAACTGTGGCGAGTCTAGAACAATATTGCTATTGTTCATCCAGATGGTAGAAAGTCAGCCCGCGTCATAGCCTGGGTCAACCCACAAACAGCCATTACAGAAACGTGCCTTGAGTTGTCTAGTGTCTGGTTTTAAGCATAAACCGGACAACTCCCCGTACTTTAACATCGTTAAGATATGAACTGTTCTATATCCAATATAGAACCAGAGGCACTGATTTAATTGAATCAGATCCAAATCATGCAGCTGTCTCCTGTGCATGTCAACTAAATGGAAGGAGGCCGATCAGCGTTACTCAACTTAGGAATGCTTCCAATTATGAGTAACCTGAAAGAGAAGCAAGTTCTCTTAATCATTACTATCAACTGAATACCATTGACAAGTATCTACATCTTCGATCACTTTGAAGAATCCCGATATTTGCTCCACCTGGTTCTCTACTCTATTCGAATACCTATAACTTCTCCAAATTCGGACCTTGTGTTTCCATGAAACACCTGTCTAAAAACTAGAGAAGTCATAAGTAAACCGAATATAGTACGAGGACCAACCCCTCTGTCCTGATGGACCCTGGACAACATACAATACTCTGCATAAGTCCCTTGAGTCTGATAACTCATTCACTGTGTGTCGTAGGTTGAAATCTGTACTTATGGTTAAGAAGAATTACACCGCTGTTTAATGCTCCTTACCTAACCATCCACTGATATAGGTAAATGTCGTAGACATAATTTCAAAAAGGTATATCTCACTCTATGAAAATAGACGTACAGATATATCAATTTGAAATTGGTGCATAACAGCGGATATTCAAAACCAAATATTTGCCGACCGGCAAACAGCCCAGGTGATTTCCTCAAATATCACCGATTACAACGAATCCTGATATAATGAGGATGATCACCCAATTCCCAATAACCTACTCCCACTCATCATCTGTAAAACCATACAGATGTGAGAATCATACCTGGTAAATACATACCCTGGAGCAAGTGTCTAATCGGGAAATCAGTTTTCTTTTAACATTACACAGTGAAACTGAAACATTGAAATGTTCCGATGGGGTATCCCAGTATTCCTAGTAATGCCTCTTCCAGATTCACGACTGTAACCGTATAATTCTTTGCCACCTCTCCAAATCCCTTCATATGTCTTTAGTCTTTACCTTCTGCACACCCCTTTAGGCCAAATGGTTTTCTTCCTTCCCTACCGTTCGGCACCAGCCTATGGTTTGGAAGAAGACTATCTAATAAGCATAATGGGTGTACTGTCCCAATCCTAGGAACACTCGCAATGAGAGAGGGTGAAGATAAAAGACAACCGAATAAACCTTATTCCTATTTCTCCTGAACCAGAATCCATCCCCGAACTGGAACAAGTTCCTTTTGAGTTCGTATATAACCATACGATGGAGTATCCAATAAACTGTGGATCTTCGTAGTGATACGGAGTGTCCTGGAGAAATGCAAAGGTGATTTTAGGATTGGCGAAGGAATACTTGGTTTGGTCGTGAATATCTGTTGCAATTTACTTTGCCCTCTTACTAATCCCTTGCTTTGTCTGAACTTAATACCTTCTGTACACCATCGTTAGGCTAATTGGTTTTCTTCATTCCCTACCGGTCGGCACCAGCCTAAGGTTTGGAAGAAGATTATCCAATTTGCGTAATAGGTGTACTATCTCCTAAACCAAGGAGTACTCGCAACCTGAGAGAAGGTAAAAGGAAAAGACAACTGAATAATCCTATCCGTTTTCTCCAGAACCTGAAACCATCCTCGAATAAATTCCTTCGAGTTCGTATCTAACCATACGATGGTTTTGTCCAATGGAAGTGGACGTTCGTAGTAATACGGGGTGTCCTGAAGAAAAGGGTAAAAAGTAGGAGTGGCAATGAGGTTTGCAACTCTGACAATCAAAAAGCCAGTGTCAAGAAGGTTCGGTTAATTTGGTCACTGAGTCATAGTCTTAGGGTCGGGTCAATGGTCGCTGCCGAAGAGAGAGAGAAAAGAAACACTCAGCGTGCACTCTATCCTAGATCAGAATGGTTACCAATTTATCTAATCTGGAAACCTCCCACTGTACCTCAAATTCTCCTCCAAACCTGAAAGAAGAATTAGTCGGGGTCACCCGAGGAGTAAACTAACTCATCAGTGGGAATCGGGATCCAACTCTCATCGCATGACAACGTGACGGAATCCGCTCACATCATCACACTCCAGAAGGTATGCGCATATCTGGCAAGTTTCAATTCTTTTGAAACTCCCGATGTGATTTCTGCCCCATGCTCTTATGACCTTGACTTTGGCCAACATATCATAAGTCACATGTCAAGTTCTACCCGTCATTCTCCAGGTTAATTTGAATCCACCCGTACATACCTTTGACTTTGGCCAAAATGGCAGTACGACTGTCCCAAACCAACGCATCTATCTATGCTGCATATGAATGTCCCAATAGCTACCAATCACTGTGCCTTGACTTTGGCCAACATACACAGCTTGAATACTATTGACCACCCATATGAAACGACGGAGGGCTACGAATGGTTTCTGGCGAAAACCTTTAACGTAAAGAACTTGATATCGTCGAAGGAACTGATAGCTTTTTGAAAATATAGTGACGAAAACCGTTGCTAAAGAGGTCACTCCCGGTGAAGGGATCTCGGCTCTTTCCCCGTAGAATGGGGTGCAGGATATTCCAACTGAATACCACGATGCAAAGCAAAAGTAATCGGCTATAGTGAAGTTAATGCCATGACACAAACTTATTGTCCAAGGGGTCACTCCCGGTGAAGGGATCTCGGCCCTTGCCTCGTCGACTGAGGAGCAGGATATTCTAAATGAATACCGCGATACAAAACAAAAGTGAACGTCCTTGCAATAACAGCTTTTTTTGAAAAAGTGTTCCAACAACATCAGTTTAGGTTTGTTTTTTACTTGCATTGATCCGAATCAACGCAGTCCCATCAATTGATCACACCACAAAGAACGAAAATATACTGATGTACGTATATGCCATCCGCATTCGCCACTGGGTCCCGTCATTACCCGTTAGGTTAGCTAACTAAGGACAGAGCGGGGACTGGACTAGCGCGGATGTAAAACATATACAACATCTACTAATATATATACCAATATATTATATTCGCTCAAGGCGTGAATAAAATGCAACATCACAGAAATGTACAGCATCACAGAAACAATACAGATATCTAGGATCCCCGGGTTTCACAGAGCCACTACTGAAACCCGACGTTCCCCTGGTCGTGTGGATAGCCTGTGCAATGAAAACCTAGACCCCTACGGGCGCGGCAAGTCACCCGCCAAAATCTGAAGCGAGGCAGCCCCCTTTAGCGCCGTGAATGGACCACCCAGCACTTCACGGAATCCGGTAACTTGGGCACCCCTCCTGGGTCAACCTGTACCCCCTACGAGTGCGGCAAATAGCCCGCCAATTCTAGAGTGAAGCCCCTTCCGTCTCAATGCCATGAGATGCGGGCTTGTTGCCCTCTAGAACCCGGCTATCCGTGCACCCCTCCGCGGGGTAACCCTAGTACAGAATGTAAAATATACATACAACGGGTACATCGACCGCAACCAGGTCGTGCCCCAAAATAATAATACAAACAGGCAGTGACGGCAGTCCACATGTCGGACGCTCGCCCCGCAATATCAAATGTACATAATACAACCACAACTGTACTAGCATTGCATCCAGGCTATCCCCCACGACCGCTCCACAACATCACAGCAAAAACAGAACATCAACGTGAAAGTCACGTTCGCAAATCCGTCTAACCGGGCTATAGCAGTTAGACCGGATTTACCGATCAAGTGACATTCACGGTCGCAGATATAATGTAAATACTGTGAAATAATGTGTTTAAAATATCCGATCGATCAAATTTTAACAAGTGGGCCCCCAAGCACTACTGTAGCAGATCAGGAAATTCTGGGCCCAAAATTAATATTCCAAAACCCATATTTTCATCCCAGAAAGCAACTGAAGAAGTTTGATGCAGTAAGGACACCATTGTGCGGCGGAACCGCGGCCCAAGGGGGCGTTTTGCCGCGGTTCCGCGCTCTGGTGGTCGAGTTACTGCGTCGAATTTCTACAGTGGGCTTATAATCTCCAGTACAACACTATTTTACAACCTGAAAAATTTTTGGAGACCAAAAAAATTCAACAGAAAACTGTCGTTAACAAAAATGTAGATTTTGGAATTTTGGTCGATCGGAAATGCAAAACACAATAAGGAAAGCTGGACTAAGTTAATGGCGAGGCTCTGATACCACTGTAAGTGCACGGCGGCGCCCCGGCCGTCAATCCGACGGCTAAATGCGGAAGCGGTGATAAACTTTAATTTTACATGAACTGGCAAACCGCCGCGCACTAATACCCGGATCGAACCACTAACTAGTCCTAGCTATCAGTAAGAAAGGGAATAGAGATATACCGACGATCCAAGTCCTCCGGTCTTCTCGTCATCGTCCCGATCTCCTGCGGAATGTCCCGTCTCCTCCTCGTCGCCGGAAGTGCACCACACCGCCTACTTCTTTTACGGGCTCCCAGTAAATCTGGAATACCTACCAGTAAATCTCCTTGCCTCGGCTGAGGGCTTCGAGTAATGGCTCTCCTAGACACAGCACGACCTCACCCCCAATACCGGGAGAGACGAACCCCTGAAGATACGCTCACTGTCTCCATATGGCTCGGGACTGTACCCAACTAAAACCTGTTTGCACGACTCCTTTGAGCCGTGGTAGGGTAGTAATCAAAGTACAGTGGGAACTCACACGAGACAAATGACGATCCCCAGGTCGATGAACTAACCTGTACACATGTCACCAGGGAACTGCCATCTGACGTCTGGTATATGACCAACTAGCATGTTCCCGGCGAGTCCTGTCCGGTGTACTCATAACCCAATGAGCACCTGTATACATCTTAGGTGATCCAACTGACACCAGTGGCTTGTGAGACCGGCCACCGCCCCTCGTCGGGGTCTCGACTGTATACACTAGTCTACGCTGGAGTATCGATGCCCTGTCTCGAAACTCACACGACTAGGGACTATTTAAGGATATGCATATAGACCCCAGCTCCCACTTATATGATCGCCCTCATACTGCTGGTGGTCAAGCAAGAATCCTAGGGGCTCTATCAACGTGTAATAGCAACTTGTCAGGTCACCTAAAACAGTACACGATGATAAAGGTAAGCCAGATAGCATACTATCATCTCGAGTAAGACTGTCCTACTGGGATAGGTCCTCCATCAATCATTGCAATCACGTACCTGTGACCTAATAATTGACTCTGAGGGCACTATCTCCAACAGTTTTCAATAACATACACACCTGAAGCTGAAGCCGCAACTTGCTTCAGATCCTGTGTTCTGGCCTTCCAATCCCTGCAATCTTTCTTCCAGTGTCCACTCTTGTGACAGTAAAATCACTCTTCTTTATCCACAAGCTTTCCTGCTACCTTTGTTGCCTTTGCCTTTCCCTTCGTATCCACTTTACTAACACCACCCCTTGGTTTGGCAGGGGTTTTCTTCTTCTTTCCCTTGGCTTTCGCCTTGGACCTAGAAGAGGATGATCCTCCTACAAACAAAGTGGATGTTTCCCTACCTTTCTATAGGGTGCCCTCTGCACACCTCAGCATGTTGTGGAGTTCTGAAAGTTCAACTTCCTTTTCTTGCAAGTTGAAATTCAGGATGAACTGGGCGTAAGTGGAAGGAAGGGACTGAAGAATCAAGTCCGTATAGATCTCATTCTCCAACGTGGTCCCGAGGTCCGCGAGCTCCTCTATGTAGCCAATCATCTTAAGCACGTGTTCCGCTATCGATGATCCGACGGCCAATCTCGCCGAAAACAGCTTCTTCGACACTTCGTATCTGACGATACGGGATTGCTCTCTATACAGTTCTTTTGTATGGAGAAATATGGATTCGAGGTCTATATTCTCGTGCCTCCTCTGATGTTCATTGTCCATAGAGGCAAGCACGAGACACTTGGCCTTCGCGTAGTCGATTTCCCAGGTCTTACGGATATTCCTATCCGCGACGCTGGTTTTGGGACCTGGGACAGGGAGAGCTTTGGTGGTAAGAAGATACCACAACTTGTCATAAGTGATTGCCATTTTAACATTCCTGAGCCAATCTTTGTAGTTTGGCCCTGTTAGCATGTTTTTATCTAGAAGTAACTTAAGTCCAGTCATGATAATTGGTCGCTGCAATTCGGAGAGAGAGAAGAAACACTTTAGTACGATGCTCTTGCAAGTTTAGAGTGGTTTTTAATTTGTCTAAATAGGATGGCTCCCACTGTTTCTCGAATCTCTCCTCAAACCATAAAGGAAGAATTAGTCGGGATCAATCTCACCGTACAATTCTTGCTTAACCATTCAGCCAGGCCAGTGTCGGTACTTCGTGGGAGGTTTTCCAACGCTTTCGCGAAGTTCCTTAATTAAGTAACCTCTTTTCCCTGTGGGCGTAGCCCCACTAACACCGTTCTAGACACCTACTTGTGTAGGGTTCCTAGGCACACTCATGAAGTTCTACGACTGATCAACCATACCAAAATCAAAATTTTCATGTGCCAAAGAAACACTAATGCTAGATCGCTAACTAGAGGTAAGGCGAAACTAAGCAAGTTAACAGTTTAACTACAAGTGAAAGTGACTACAACCTTTGTAGATACGGTCCTCCACCTCTTTAGCTCCGTGATGATGTCCCTCCACTGCGACCATCGGGATCCCGGAGTCTAGCGATGGTTTCGTCGGAGAATTGATCGGGCTGGGTCGTTGACTTCGATGCCGAAGATGATCTACGTCGAGGCGACTCAAACCCAAGCTCCAACTTCACTAGGTCATGAAACTTGTGAAGATAACACACTCTACTACATGGCAAGTGGTAGAGGATGAAGAAATAGGAAGTGGGTTCACTTTAGAAATGGATTTCTCACTTGATTTCATCACTTGGAAAGTTTCAAGAATGGTTTTCTTCCCTTCATGAAGAAGAAGAATAAGAAGAAAGAAAAAATGAATTCTTGAAAATAATGAATCAAGTGATGCTTATCATATTGCAACCATGGGTGAAGTAAACACATGTAGAGAATAAACTAGGGTTTAGGTGTAATGGTTAGGTTAAGGAAAAAACAAAATGGTCAAACTTTTCAAAGCTTCATGAAGCTTCAAGTAAAAACCAAAGAAAGCCACCATTTTATTTCTTGCCAAAAATAAATGAATAAAATAAATAAATAAGTTAAAACCCTAACCATTAACCTAAACATGGTTAAAAGCATACACACACCAAACTTTGCATGTACCATCAAACATGATACAAACTAGTGCACAAACATATATCATATATGCAATGTGCACAATCAAGTGAGAAAAATAATCTTAAGTGAACCAATACTAGTTAATGTAAAGTAATATATCAAATATATAATTATACATTAAATCATTAAATCAACGCTTGATTTAATGATCTGGTCATACTGCATATAACCGACTAATATCAAGTGTATCAATATATTGAATCAACATTTGATTCGGTAACCCGGCTATATCTCATATAACCGTCCGATGATACAAATTGCAAGAATAGAATTCAGTATCACATACTGGTATTATTCTCGGTCCCGCACATATCTCATATGCGCTCCTATTTCGTTTCGCTTGAGCCAGGAAACCTCTGTGTAGGACTCTAAAGACTCGTCAATACACCGGCAGTAGGTGATGATCATATAAAACACCCATAAGCCGCAAGCGGTCTGCTAAACGTAACGGCCACCCGGGTATTGAGCGATCAGAAGATCAACGAGCAAGCCCGCTCACACTCCTGTGAATCCAACCAGTAACACTTACCGTACAGTCCGGTCTGTTCGTCTGATATGTCGCATATCTCGGTTAGGGGTGGTAAACGTCAGACCCCAGTAGCTTGATAAGTCATGCCGATGTAAGGTCTATAACAAGAGTGAAACTACTGATAACTCTTACCAGTATATCACTGCGACCCTGGCCAGGGTTTTCCAGTTATGGCCAGTCGAGCATAGCGCAACATCAACCCCCAATACCGGGAGAGACGAATCGCCTCCTATCGCTCATTGCCTCCATGTGAATCGGGACTGTACCCAAAAACCACCTGTTTGCACAACTCAGTAGATCCATGGTAGGATGGAAATCAAAGCACAGTGGGAGACACACAAGACTCTATGACGATCTCGAGTCAACAGACTAAGCTGTACCAGTGTCACCAGAGAACTGCCATCTGACGTGAGGTATAATACCATCTGGGAGTTCTCGGCGAGTCCGTTCAGTGTACCCAGTCTCTACTGAGCACCCGCATACCATCTCTGATGTCAAACACCAATGGATATGGGATCATCCATCGCCCATCACATGGGTCGAGAAGATATATGCTAGTCTACTCTGGAATATCGATGCCCCGTCTCAATATTCCCACGACTAGGAACATTGAAGGATGTACTCATGGACTACCCAGGCCCCACTAGTATGATCTGCATCATAGTCCTGGAAGTCGAGTACACATCCTAAGGGCTTTATCAACATGTAAGAGAGAGACTGAAAGTAAACATGTAAAGATAAAGAGCAACCAGATAGCGTACTATCATGTCGAGCAAGAAAGTCCTACCTATATATGTCACAGCATCCAGTACAATATACATCCTATGTACAGTAATGGCCTCTAAGGCATACATATAACTAACAATCTTCCACTTGCACTAAGGCCATCTGTAGCAGTGGTTGCAGTATCTAATACTCAACCATCCCATATAAGTCTCTCTCTGGGAAAAAGCCTTTGTGAGTGGATCCGCCGTGTTGTCCTCTGAGTCTACTCTCCTAACCTCGATCACCCTGGAGATCAACTATCTCCATGATCAGGTGATGCTGCCTCAGAATATGTCTGGGTCACTGATCAGACCAGGGTTCCTGGGCCAAAGCCACACTTCCATTGTCACACAATGGTAGGAACCTAGTTCATCTCATGAACCAATATACACCCAGACTTTCTCTTTGGTAGTATCTTTAATAGCGATGTTACCAGCCTTTATCGTCTAGTTTGCCACGGTATCTAGCTTGGAACTCTTCCAACATACCGTCCCTCTACTGAGGGTAAAGACAATGCCTGCGACTGACATTCAGTCGTCCTTATCACCCTGGAACATTTCCAGTGATTCTCCCCAGGATCGATTGATACCATCTCACTACATCTAGTGAGAATCCTAACATCCAATTAGAACTATCTCGTAGATCCAAAACCCAGGATTTAGGAGGTATCACCTTGATCCTATATGGAGAATCCTTGTGATAAGCGGAGATTGACCGAGCGTAGCATAGGAAACTCCTTCCCCATCTAGAGTATGTCATCCACGTACTCTACGAGGATCACCACCATACTCCCTACTACCTTTTTGTATATACAAGGTTCATCTACCATTTTGATGAAGTCAAACACTTTGACTACCACATCAAAACAGATGTTCCAACTCCGCGATGCCTGCTTTAATCTGCAATGAAACTTGCACACGTTTCCGCTGCTCTCACTGTTTACGAAGCCCTCTGGCTGTGTTCTTATAGACGTTCTCTTCTGAATCATTATTTAGAAAAGCAGTCATGGCACCCAACCACCAGATATCGTAGTCATGGTATGTACCAAAGGCAAGTAGGATCCGGATGGACTTAAGTATAACCACTGGAAAAAGGTTTCATCATTATCCACGCCTGTTCGATGACGAAAACCTTTAATAAGTCTAGTTTTGAAAGTCTCAACTTTTCTATCTACACCAAGTAATCTTCTCAAGATATACTTGCTCCTGATGGGGATTTAACCCTTCAGATATAGCAACCAAAATCCATACTTTGTCGGTGTACATGGATTCCATCTCAGATCGCTAAGCATCCAGCCATTCTTACAGAGTCCCTACTCTTGATGGCCTGCTCGAAACTAGTTGGGTTATCATCTCATGATGCAATCCTCGCTCCCACTGTCATCGAGAAACCAAAGTATCTCTCAGGCGGATGAGGAACCCTGCTAGATCGACGGAGAGGCCGAGGTTCATTGGAGACTATTGAATCCTTTGGTTCTATCAAATCATCAGCTGCAGTTTGTATAGCTGGAACTTTTCCAGTTCTACAAAACTGACCTTGCCTCGATCTTGTCCGGATTTTGCTTTTGACATAGGCCGGACAACCCCAAATCTTAACTTACTTAAGAGATAGGCTCTTCCCATGCTATATCTTATATGGAGTGGTAGGCACTGATTTGATTCGAACCTAATTTAATAGGTATGCAGCTTCTTAAGTGCATAACCTCTAAAAGGAAATAGGTAACTCAGTAGTACTCATCATAGAGCGCACCATATCTAATATGGTGCGATTGCTCCGCCCCGATACACCGTTGTGCTGTGGTATATTCAGAGGAGTAATACGGAGATAGAATCTCATTCTCCTTTAGAATGATCCAGGAATTCTATGCACAAGTATTCTCCTCCTTGATCTTATCATAGGACATAATACTTATACCCGTATTTTGGTTCTCTACTTCTAACTTATATTCTGTGAATATCTCAAAAGCTTCAGACTTATGTTTCAACAGGAACATATGGCTGAATCTTAGGAGATCATCAGAGAATGTAATGAAGTACAAAGAGCCGGTCCTGGCATGTGTAGACAGGGGACCTTACATACATCATCATGTATCAGTCCCAAGAGTTTACTAACTTTTTTCTCTGTTTCCAATAAATAGAGCTATGGTCATCTAATCTTTACGGCATGACTGGCAAGTTTCACACGATATAAATTCAAACTGATTTAAATATGCATCTAAAATGTAACTTAAGCTAGTCGGGTCACATTGATATGACCTAGTCTACAATACCTCAAGAAGAATTAGTTCATTTCTGAACACTTCCTCTTGTGTGTGTTCTGTATACTAGGAACTGTAGTTTGATTTAGAACGTCAATGCTTTTAGATAACGTGCCTGAACCGATCATCTTTTGAAATGTTCAGAATAATATTCAACAATACAAAATTATATCCTTTCTTTAATAATAAAGAGACTGATATGATTTTGTATATCAGGTTCGGTATCTAATAGCATTTGTTCAGAATCGATGTATTTATAATACAGGGTGACAGTGACCAACAGACTTGGCTGCAACACTTGCACTGTTTTCTGTCTCATGAAACTTATCACCCGTTCTGAGTTCTCTACCTATCTGTAGCCCATGTAACAGATTACATTTGCCTAATCCTGATCCGGTATCTAATACCTAGGACCTAGAGGACACTGAGAAACAGTTCTTTATAATGAACACACCCGAAGGAGATGCATCTTATGCACTTTCTTCATTTGGGCGGTATAGGAATTCTGATATTCCCCTATTTCCTGCTCGGTCTTATAACAATTATAAGTTGGAGCAGGACCAACGTTCCCCAGCTCAGTAAAACAAGCGGGTTCGGTCAATATCCATATTATTATCTTGATTAATGCGTGATATGGTCGCTACCTGGAAAGAGAGAGAAGAAAACATTCTGCGTGCGCTCTTGCAAGATTAGATTGGTTATTTATTTTATCTAATCAGGATGGCTCCCACTGTTTTTATCAAATCTTCTTTCAAACCTTAAAAGGAAAGACTAGCCGGGATTAATTACACTCTACAAGTTCGCCAATCTTTCAGCCAGGCCAGTGTCGGTACTTTGAGGGAGGTTCCCCATGCTTTCGCACGGACCTAATTAAAGTAAACCTCATTTTTCCAGGGGCGTAACCCCGTTGAAACCTTTCTAGACACCTACTTGATCGGCTAATTGTAAAGTGCAAAACTCTCGCAGGAGTAACAATTACTCGCAGTGGGTGTCGGGATCCAACTATCATATAGAAGGTATGCAATCTCATTGCCAATTTCAACACTTGAAATTCCCGATAAAGGTTTTTACCCCTAGCACTTATGACCTTAACTATGGTCAACAAATCATAAGCACTAGTCAATTTCTACCCGTCATTTCGTGATTAATTAGACCCACCCACATGACCCTTAACTAAGGTCAACAAAATCACGCGACTATCCTAACTAATCGCATCATATGCGGTGTAGGAAGACATCACTTAGCTACCGTACACTGTGCCTTGACTATGGTCAACAAACACAGCACGAATACTAAGTACTCTTCTTCTTAAAATGACGGAGGGTTACGGATGGTTTTTAAGAAAACCTTTAACGCTTTGAACTTGATCTTGTTGCGGAATCAAATGGTTTTTAAATGGAGTGCTTTTGAGGCTTTTCTAGTTTTGCTAAAGGGGTCACTCCCAGTGAAGGGATCGTCGGCCCTTTCCTCATCGAATAAGGTGCAGGATATATCATATATACCGTTGTGCAAAGAAAAAACTATAGAAGCAATCAAAAGACAAACCGAGGGTTGTAGCATCTGCCAGTTATTGCTAAAGGGGTCACTCCCGGTGAAGGGATCGTCGGCCCTTTCCTCATCGAATAAGGTGCAGGATGTTCTACAAGGAACGCCGCGATGCAAAACAAGAACTGTAGCTACCTGTTTTTGAGAAATTCGATTCCACAACATCTTTTAGGTTTATTTTCTTTCATTAATCACATTAATGAAGTCCCATCATTTAAGTCCACCTAAACATAGATAAATACAACGTACGCTTATGCCATCCGCATTCGCCTCGATGTCCCGTCTGCACCGTTAGGTTAGGTAACTAACGCCAGAGCGAGGCAGGGCTAGCGCGGGTGTAAAACATAAGCAACGTCTATATAATATATCATATATACTATATACAATATCTATCTGAACAAATCACATGATCACGTCACAGATAACGCAGCAGAAAATATCATATGAAATATTGGATATATTAGGACGTCCGTGTTTTATTTTGAGCCTGAATAAAACACGGATTCCACGGTCGTGATGAATAGCCTTTCCCACACCCCTAGACCCCTACGAGAGCGGCAAGCAACCCTACTAATTCTAGAGTTTGGAGACCCGGACTCGACTCCTCGAGTTGGTCTCCCACCGGTCCCTAGAACCCGGTTACTTATGCTCCCCGCCTTGGGTCTATCCTAATGCGGAAAAGTAAATAATATACAATGGTGACATCTTCCGCAACCTGGAAGTGCCCCAATAACAGAATATTACATAAAAGTTTTTACATGAATGAAAATGAAAAACACTCATCTCGCATAAAAAACCTCGGCTATTCAAACACGACGATCCAATATAACATATCCAGCAACACATAACATCACATGTCATCAACGTAAGTAAATATGCCCATCTCAATTGTCGTTGACATATAGCAACGAAACCGGTGATATTACATATAACACTTACGGTCGCAGAAAAGAAAGTGTAAAACTACAATAGTTGGAATCCGCAAACTCTTTAGACATCGCATGCCTAACCAAATGAATTCCTTAGACATCGCATGCCTAACAATTATAAACTCCGCATTTTAGTCTCTTTATCGAAAACACTTTTCAATATCAAGTCGGGCAATTCAACAAGATTCCCGACATCCTGAACGAATGCTTGTCGCAAACTTTAGTAGACGGCCGCACCCCCGATGCCGTCGACGAAGTGCACCAAGGCGGAACACCGCTGCCGCAAGCACCCGAACAGATGCTTTCGGCGACGGGGTTCTCCTACAGTCACTTGGTCGGGGCTATGGGGTGTAGCTGCCTATTAAGTTTACCCGGCGAGTATCCGCGTACGCTACGCGATTGCGACGGACTTTTGATCACATCAAAATTCCGTGGCAACCGATCAAGTGAGACTAAACCGCTAGATTTATAACATTCATTCAGTTATCACATAACTACTTGTGGATTCCAAATATTATATCACATTCCAGGTAAATAGAAAATGTTAAACTTTCCGATCGAACAATCAAACACCCAAGTTTTCCCGAAACAGCTCAACACTTGAAATAAGTTAAAAAAAACATCCATTTCATGCCACAGTACCAACGGTCCAGCGGTAGAAGGGTCAAGCCAACGCCTCACATGTGGCACGCCGTACTGCCCCAAACCCTAAGGTTCATAGGACAGTTCAAGACGGTCACATAATTGAGTTAAGGTTTGTTGTCTTCTAGAGGGTCCATCGCGTTACTTGCACTATTTAGAACATTATTAAACTACGGAAAAATCCAACACTTGGAAATTTCCTGGCAAGGGAATAGTGGGTATTTATATCCGGTCGAACTTTTTAACATGTTCTAAAAATTATCCGGAAAAACAAAAACAAAGTTAAACAATCCGATCAAAACATCGAGTCCCCAATACACCCCAGATAACTCAACTCATGAGTGGAAGTTAAAAATTCCCAGAAAATACAGCACTTAAAAATAGAGATTACTGTGCAAACCACGTGGCAATATTCATCACTTTGGCCGCGGAACCGCCGCCCAAGCCAGGATGGGGCCGAGGTTCCACGGCGCAATGGTCGATTTGAGATCGCGTGCTTGACAGTAACTCCCAGAAAACCCTGCTGAATTTTTTGACAATTTTTAATTCACAAAAATCCACAATTTCAGAAAATGTACAGAGAGGGGTATTCGATTAGGGTTTCGGGTTCGATCGGACTTCTAACTTCGTCTACACTTCGCCTAAATCTCTAGCTAGACTCTGATACAACTGTAGGGTTGCTAGGCACACTCAAGAGGTTCTACAACTGATCAACCATACCAAAATCAAATTTTTCATGTGCCAAAGAAACCTTAGTGCTAGATCGTTAACTAGAGGTAAGGCGAAACTAAGCAAGTTAACAGTTTAACTACAAGTGAAAGTGACTACAACCTTTGTAGATCCGGTCCTCCACCTCTTTAGCTCCGTGATGACGTCCCTCCACTACGACCATCGGGATCCCGGACTCTAGCGATGGTTTCGTCGGAGAATTGATCGGGATAGGTCGTTGACTTCGATGCCGAAGATGATCTATGTCGAGGCGACTCAAACCCAAGCTCCATCTTCACTAGGTCATGAAACTTGTGAAGATAACACACTCTACTACATGGCAAGTGGTAGAGGATGAAGAAATAGGAAGTGGGTTCACTTTAGAATTGGATTTCTCACTTGATTTCATCACTTGGAAATTTTCAAGAATGGTTTTCTTCTCTTCATGAAGAAGAAGAAGAAGAAGAAAGAAAAAATGAATTCTTGAAAATAATAAATCAAATGATGCTTATTGATTGGTATAATTTTTTCTTGATTGGGTGTAAAAAGTAAAAGAATCAATTCAAATAGTCCCCGATTTCGGCACCATTTGATTGTTCGTAAAATTTAAGACTATGTAAGTAAATCAACTCAAATGATTCCCGATAACGGTTTCATTTGATCGATAAGAGTCTCTTTGTGTCGGTAATTAGAAAATTGAATCAAGTTCACAATCAAAGAATTATATTTGACCGCAATCAATTACGGTGTCGATTGTAGATCGTAAGCGAGTGCGGATCGTCCACAGGAATTGTGCGATTCGTTTCTGTATTTAATTTGTTTGAATTGAAAAGTTAATCGAAAGGAAAAGAAAACATGATTCAAGAATTTATCGATTGATTCAGGTGTCACGACGTTTAATCAAGAATAAAGAAACTGATAAACAAATCAAGAATCGGTGTTTCGATGATATTTCCAACCAAAATGTCAAGAATCTAAATGAGGCTCATAGGAATCGATCGGATCTATAGACATGATGTAATCTCAAGATTTCGTGTTCTTGTCCTTCGATGGATTGATACTAGATCGATGATGATCGACGAGAGTTAGGGCTTTCTTGATGAGACTAGGGTTTCATCGTTTAACCCTTGTTCTTTCGTAGATATCATTCAAATTCTAGCCTCTAGCAATTTCAAGAAACGATCGTAACTCCCCAATCTCGAGCGATATCAATCAAGAAAGCATCGCAACGAATAGGGTCGTCGATTCTTGAACTTGCTAGGGTTTACAAAACTCGTAGGATTCAAGAATCGATTTAAGATATATTACATCATCATTCTATTGATCGTCTCGACTCCTCGACGAGCGGAGTATTACTCAAACATCATCACACAGAAAGCATTCAAGAATTGAAAAGATATCATGATGTAAGAATTTAAAGAAAACAAGATAAAAGAATATCACCTTATTTTTATATCAACAATTTGATTACAGTCGCTCAAGAACTACAAGAGGAAGAACTAAATTGTTGAATTGGCGTCGCTCGGCTCCGTGAGTCTCGGATCGGCTTGGACCACTTGCTCTGTTGAAGATCGGCTCGGCTCATAAAAGGTTGCAAGGCTTCTTGCTTGATGGGTACTCGGGATCTTGGCTTTTGATTGGAATTAGGGTTAGGGTTTCACACAAGCCCTCTCACTAGACTTGTGGAAGAAGAAGATGAAGAAAGAGAGTGAATGGATCAATCAATTTCAATGAATGAATAATCTCCCCCTTACAAGTGAGCCTAGGGTCCTATTTATAGATCTCCCAAACCCTAGGTCTAGGTTTGAATTTATAATTCCCTCCAAAAGTTTGTTGAGGCTTCTAGAAGGAGTTTGTTAGGCTTAGCTTAGGGTTTAAGCTAGGGTTTAGGGAGAAATTTCTAGAATACAAGGCTAGTTTAGTGTTGATCCCAAAGCTTGCTGATCTGGTAAAGTCTTCTGGAAATTGTTGTGTCTTGCTGAAGTGTAGGCCCTGAGAGAAGCATTTTGCACCAAATTTGGGAGGCTAAATCTTTGGACCCACCGTGGATCCGCGGCGCAAGCAGGCTCCTGCCGCGGATCCGCGGCTCTTTGTGGGACTTGGGCCTAGGGTTTTCTGGTGTGGTCTTGAAATGCCATTTGGGACTTTATCTGATATGTTGATTTGTATTTTCCCCTTTGGATTGATACCAGAACTGAAATCATTGAGTTGGCGTAATGTTTGATCGGTACCCTGTACATTTTGGCCTTTCTCCTGGATTTTCCTGCATAGATCTCAAAACCAGTGTTGCGCAAATGTAGGGATGATGTGATGCCATGAAATGTGGTCAATTTCCTTTATAGTGTCGGTTTCAGAGTCTAATACATGCAATCTGATATTTTGCGATAGTTTTACTAATATGTAAAATATGAATGCCGAACACTTCTATATGGACGCAAATGATGAGGAAATTGCCGGCTAAAATATACAATATTTTCGACTAATCAAATTCCCCCAAACTTAATTTCGATCGTGTAGGGTTCCTAGGCACACTATAGAGGTCTCACAAGGCATCGAACATGCCAATTTAAAATTTTATGGGTGCCGAGAAACCCTAACACGGATCGTCGGCTAGATTTCTAGGTGAAACTATAAACTAGTTAACACTTTAACTAGAAGTGAGAAGCTACAACCTTTGTAGATCCGGATTTCCACTTCCTTAGCTCCACATGGGTGTCCTCTCGCTGTCCATCATGAATCCCGAACCCAATCGTCGGCTTCATCGGAGAAACGGGCGAGCTAGGTCGTCGGCTTCGTGCCAAAGACGATCTACGTCGAGGTTGCACTAGTTCAAGCTCCGACTTCATAAAGTTGTGAAACTTATGAAGAAAACACCCAAAACAACTTAGCAAGAGGTAGAGGATGAAGAAATAGGAGGTGGGTTCACTTTAGAATTGGATTTCTCTCACTAGAACTCAAGTTGCCATTAAAGTAGCAAGCTTTTTCTTTTTAGAAGAAGAAGACGATCAAGCTAGTTATGATAAGTTCTCTCTTGAAAAAGAAAAGAAAATACAAACTTATCATAACTTTAACTAGGGTTAAGTGTAGAGAATAAACCATGGTCATTTGAGTGGGTTAGGGTTAAGCATGAAGACAAGAATGGTTAGCAAAGTCAAAGCTTCATGAAGCTTCAATATGAAACAAAAATTGCCACCATTTTCATCTTAAAGTTTATCCAAATAAATGAATAAACAAATAAATGAATAAATGCATAATCAAAACCCTAATCTCAAGTTAACTATGGTTTAATTCTATACACTTAACCATATGATCAAGTATCATCAAACATGATACAAATATGTGCACAAAAGTATATCACATATACAATGTGTAAATCAAGTGAGAAAAATCCGTTTAAAATGAACCAATACTAGTTAATGCAAAGTAATATATCAAATATATAATTATACATTAAATCATTAAATCAACACTTGATTCAATGATCCGGTCATGTCGCACATAACCGACTAGTATTCAATGCATCGATTTATCAAATCAATGATTCGATAACTAGGTCATATCTCATACAACCAATCGAAACATTAATCGCGAGAATCAAATACGGTATCACATACACGCATTATTCTCGGTCCCACACATATCTCATATGCACTCCTATTTCGTTTCGCTTGAGCTAGGAAACCTCTGTGTAGGACTCTAAAGACTCGTCAATACGCCGGTAGCAGATGATGATCATATCAAGCACCCACAAGCCGCAAGCGGTCTGCTAAACGTAACGTCCACCCGGGTATTGAGCGATCAGAAGATCGACGAGCTAGCCCGCTCACACTCCTGCGAATCCGACCAGTAACACTTACCATACAGTCCGGTCTCTTCGTCTGATATGTCGCATTTCAAGTCTAGGGGTGGTAAACGTCAGACCCCAATAACCCGATAAGTCGTGCCGATGTGAGGCTCATAACGGGTCGAGAAACTACTGGTAACACTTACCAGCAAATCTCTGATCAGCCCTGGCCAGGGACTTCCCTGCTACGGCCAATCGAGCACTGCGCAACATCAACCCCCAATACCGGGAGAGAAGAAACCCCTCCTATCGCTCATTGCCTCCATGTGACTCGGGACTGTACCCAAAGACCACCGTTTTGCACGCCCTCATGGACGTGGTAAGGTGGAGATCAAAGCACAGTGGGAATCACACAAGACTCTATGACGATCTCGGGTCTACAGACTAACCTGTACAAGTGTCACCTGAGAACTGCCATCTGACGTGAGGTATAATACCATCTGGGAGTTCTCGGCGAGTCCGTCCAGTATACTCAGTCTCCACTGAGCACCCGTATACCATCTCTGATGTCAAACACCAATGGATATGGGATCATCCATCGCCCATCACATGGGTCGAGAAGCGTATACGCTAGTATACACTGGTATATCGATGCCCCGTCTCGATACACCCACGACTAGGGACCTTGAAGGATGTACTTATGGACTACCATGTCCCCACTAGTATGATCTGCATCATAGTCCAGGTAGTCAAGTACAAATCCTAAGGGCTTTACCAACATGTAATTATAAGACAGTATAAAGAGACTAGTGTACATGTTAAGATAAAGAGTAACCAGATAGCATACTATCATATCGAGCAAGAAAGTCATCTCTATATATGTCCAAGCATCCAATATAATATACATCATCTGTACAATACTGGCCTCTAGGGCATACATACAACTAACAATCTCCCACTTGCACTAGGGCCAGCTGCTGTAGTATCGCATATCGAGCATCCCGAAGAGTCTCTCAAACTGTATCTGGGGAATGGCCTTCGTGAGTGGATCCGCCGTGTTGTTCTTCGTGTCAACCCTCCTGACCTCGATCTCCCGGCGATCAACTATCTCCCGGATCAGGTGATACCGCCTCAGAATATGCCTGGATCGCTGATGGGACCTGGGTTCCTTGGCCAAAGCCACCGCTCCATTGTTATCGCAATACAAAGGTATTGGACGCTCAATGGATGGAACCACTCCAAGTTCAGTAATGAACTTCTTGATCCAGACAGCCTCTTTGGCAGCATCGTTGGCAGCGATGTATTCAGCCTCCATCGGCGAGTCTGCCACGGTTTCCTGCTTGGAACTCTTCCAGCTAACCGCCCCTCCGTAAAGGGTAAAGACAAAGCCCGACTGTGACTTAGAGTCGTCCTTATCACTCTGGAAGCTCGAATTGGTAAAGGACTCCACTTGGAGCTCTCCGTTACCATACACCAAGAACATATCTCTAGTCCTTCGCAAGTACTTGAGAATGCTCTTCACAGCTGTCCAGTGACTCTCTCCAGGATCAGCTTGATACCTGCTCACTACACTTAGTGAGTATGCTACATCGGGTCTGGTACATAGCATCGTATACATGATAGAGCCTACTGCCGAAGCATAGGGTATCCCTTGCATGCGAGCTCTCTCCAAATCAGTCTTGGGAGACATCTCTTTGGAGAGAGTGACTCCAGAGATCGTGGGCAAGTTCCCACGCTTGGACTCTTCCATACTAAACCTCTTTAGTATGGTGTCAATGTACCTGGATTGGGACAATCCCAAAATCCGTTTGGATCTATCTCTATAGATCCTAATTCCCAATATGCAGGAGGCATCACCAAGATCTTTCATTGAGAATCTTTGTGATAAGAAGAGCTTGACCGCTTGCAGCATAGGAATATCATTTCCTATCAAGAGTATGTCGTCCACGTACAATACGAGGAAGACAACCTTACTCTCTGCCACCTTCTTGTAGATACAAGGTTCATCTGGATTTTTGACAAAATCAAACTCTTTGATAACGACATCAAAGCAGATGTTCCAACTCCGCGATGCTTGCTTTAATCTATAAATGGATTTAAGCAGCTTGCACACCTTTCCGCTGCTCCCACTGTCTACGAAGCCCTCTGGCTGAGTCATGTACACGCACTCTTCTAAATCACCATTTAGAAAGGCAGTCTTAACATCCATTTGCCAGATTTCGTAGTCATGAAAGGCAGCAATGGCAAGCATGATCCGGATGGATTTAAGCATAGCCACTGGAGAAAAGGTTTCGTCATAGTCCACACCTGGTCTTTGACGAAAACGCTTTGCTACAAGTCTAGCTTTGAAAGTCTCCACTTTCCCATCTACACCAAGTTTCTTCTTGAAGATCCACTTGCTCCCAATGGGTTTTACCCCTTCAGGAGCAACTTCCAAAGTCATACTTTGTTGGTGTACATGGATTCCGTCTCGGACCGCATAGCATCCAGCCATTTCACTGAGTCCCTACTCGTGATGGCCTGCTCGAAGCTAGTTGGGTCATCATCCTCCATGATGCAATCCTCGCTCCCACCGTCCATGAGAAAACCGTAGTATCTCTCAGGTTGGCGAGGTACCCTACTAGATCGGCGGAGTGGCTGGGGTTCATCGGGAACTACGGAATCCTCTGGTTCCACCAGATCTTCTGTTGTAGCTTCTGCTGCTGGAACCTCTTCCAGTTCTACCTCATGACCACTAATCTCTTTTTCAAGAAATTCCTTTTCTAAAAAGGTGGCATGCCGAGAAACAAATACTCTTTGTTCCTCTGGGTGGTAGAAGATATACCCTTGAGAATTCTTAGGATATCCTACAAATTTGCATAGAACAGACCGTGCCTCGAGTTTGTCCGGATTTTGTCGTTTGACATAGGCTGGACAACCCCATATCTTAACATAGTTAAGACATGGTCTCTTCCCTTTCCATATCTCATATGGAGTGGTAGGCACAGATTTGGTGGGGATCATATTCAATAGATGTATGGCTGTCTCAAGCGCATACCCCCAGAAGGAAATAGGTAACTCAGCTGTGCTCATCATAGAGCGCACCATATCTAATAGGGTGCGGTTCCTCCGTTCTGATACACCGTTGTGCTGTGGTGTATATGGAGGAGTCAGCTGAGAGAGAATCCCATTCTCTTTTAGGAAGTCAAGGAATTCATTGCTCAAGTATTCACCTCCTCGATCAGATCGAAGGATTTTAATACTTTTTCCGGTTTGGTTTTCGACTTCTTGTTTATATTCTCTAAATTTCTCAAAAGCTTCAGACTTGTGTCTTATCAAGTACACATGTCCGTATCTTGAGAGATCGTCAGTGAATGTAATGAAGTACGAAGAACCATCCCTGGCATATGTAGACATTGGACCGCATACATCACTATGTACTAGTCCTAAGAGTTCAGTAACTCTTTCTCCGTGTCCCGTAAACGGAGTTTTGGTCATCTTGCCTTTGAGACATGACTGGCAAGTGTCATAAGATGAAAATTCGAATGGTTTCAAATACCCATCCTTATGCAACTTAGCCAGTCGTGTCGCATTGATGTGACCTAGTCTACAATGCCACAAGAAGGATTCGTTCAGTTCAGAACTCTTCCTCTTGTTTGTGTTTGTTATGCTCAGAACTGTTGATTGGTTTAGAACATAAATGCCATTGCACAACGTGCCTGATCCAACCAACTTTTGGTTACGGAAAATGTTCATAACATTGTCCTGTAATACAAAATTATATCCCTCTTTACTCAACAAAGAAACCGATATAATGTTGCATATCAGGTTCGGAATGTAATAGCATTCGTTCAGAACCAATGTATTACCTGTTGGTAATACAAGGTGATATTCCCCGACAGTCTTAGCTGCAACAATTGCACCATTTCCAACTCTAATGTCTTTATCACCTTCTCCAAGTTCTCTACCTTTCCTAAGCCCATGTAACTGATTACATATATGGGATCCTGACCTGGTATCTAATACCCAGGACGTAGGGCAAATGGAGAAACAGTTCTCTGTAACGAACACACCTGAATAAAATGCATCATCATGTACTTTCTTCATTCGGGTGGCATGGGAATCCTGGTATTCCCCTATATCCTGTTCAGTCCTATAACTCTTATAGGAAAGAACGGAACCAACGTTCCCCAGCACAGTATAACATGCGGGTTCGGTCAATACATCCATATTATTATCTTTATTAAGGCATGAAATGGTCGCTACCTGGAGAGAGAGAGAAGAAAACACTTTAGCGTATGCTCGTGCAAGATCAGATTGGTTATTATCTTATCTAATCAGGATGGCTCCCACTGCTTTTTATCAAATCTTCTTTCAAACCCTAAATGGAAAGACTAGCCGGGATTAATTACACACTACAAGTTCGCCAATCTTTCAGCCAGGCCAGTGTCGTTACTTTGAGGGAGGTCCCCCGTGCTTTCGCACGAAACTAATTAATGTAAACCTCGTTTTCCCAGAGGCGTAACCTCGTTAACACCTTTCTAGACACCTACTTGATCGGCTAATTGTAATGTGTAAAACTCTCCCAGGAGTAACTCTTACTCGCAGTGGGTATCGGGATCCAACTATCTCATAGAAGGTATGCAATCTCATTGCAAATATCAACACTTGAAATTCCCGATAATCTTTTGCCCCTAGTGTCCTATGACCTTGACAAAGGCCAACAAATCACAGGATGCTAGTCAAGTTCAACCCGTCATTTCTTGATTGAATCAAACCCACCCGCACGACCCTTGACAAAGGCCAACAAGGTCGTACGACTACCCTGAAACAATCTGCATCATATGCATAAGCAGATAATCACTATTTAGCTACCGCACACTACGCCTTGACAAAGGCCAACAAACGCAGCACGAATACTAAACAGTTCTTATCTGAAATGACGGAGGACTATGACAGGTTTTTCTGAAAACCTATTGCGTAATGAACTTGATATCGTTGTAGAATCAAATGAAGTTTTGAAATGGAGTGATTTTGAGGCTTTTCTAGTTTTGCTAAAGGGGTCACTCCCGGTGAAGGGATCGTCGGCCCTTTCCTCATCGAATGAGGTGCGGGATATATCATATATATCGCTATGCAAAGCAAAAGTCAAAAGCAATCAAAAGCAAACCGAGTGCGCAGCATCTGCCAGTTATTGCTAAAGGAGTCACTCCCGGTGAAGGGATCTCGGTCCTTTCCTCATCGAATAAGGTGCAGGATATATCATATATACCTCTATGCAAAGCAAGAACTGTAGCTACCTGTTTTATTTTGAAATTTGATTCTACAACATCTTAGGTTTCTTTTCTTTCATTAATCACATTAATGAAGTCCCATCATTTAAATACCTAAACATCACAGATAAATACGACGTACACTTATGCCATCCGCATTCGCCTCGATGTCACCTCGTGCACCGTTAGGTTAGGTAACTAACGACAGAGCAGGGCAGGGCTAGTGCGGCTGTAAAACATAAGTAACGTCTATATAATATATCATATATAGTATATTCTATATCCATTACAGAACATCACATGATCGCATCACAGATATCGCAGCATAAGAAACATATGAAACATTGGATATACTAGGACGTCCGTGTTTTCAATACGAGCCAGTATAAAACACGGATTCCACGGTCGTGATGAATAGCCAATCCCACACCCATAGACCCCTACAAGAGCGGCAAGTAACCCTGCCAATTCTAGGGTTAGGAGACCCGGACTCGGCTCCTCGAGTTGGTCTCCCACTGGACCCCAGAACCCGGTTACTTGTGCTCCCCTCCTTGGGTCTATCCTAATGCGGAAAAGTAAATAATATACAAAAGGTGACAACTTCCGCTACCTGGAAGTGCCCCAAATAAAAGAATATTACATACAAGTTTTTACATGAATGAAAAATAAAAACACTCATCTCACATAAAAAAAACCCCGGCTATTCGAACACGACGATCCAATATAACATATCCAGCAACACATAACATCATATGTCATCAACGTAAGTAAGTATGCATACCCCAATTGTCGTTGACGTATAGCAACGAAACCGGCGATATGAACATACTACACTTACGGTCACAGAAAAAAAAGTGTAAAACTACAACAATTGGAATCCGCAACCTCTTTAGACATCACACGCCTAACAGTTATAAACCCCGCATTTTAGTCCCATTATCGAAAACTCTTTTCGATATCAAGTGAAACTAAACCGCTAGATTTATAACATTCATTCAGTTATCTCATAACTGTTTGTGAATTCCAATTATTGTATCACATTCCAGATAAACAGAAAATGTTAAACTTTCCGATCGAACATTCGAATACCCAAGTTTTCCCGATACAGCTCAACACATGAAATAAGTCTAACAACATTCAGTTCGTGCCTCAGTACCAACGGTCCAGCCGTAGAAGAGTCAAGCCAACGCCTCACATGTGGCACGCCGTACTGCCCCAAACCCGAAGGTTCAAAGGGCAGTTCAAGACGGTCACATAATCGAGTTAAGGTTTGTTGTCTTCTAGAGGGTCCATCGCGTTACTTGCACTACTTAGAACGTCGTTAAACTATGGAAAAATCCAACACTTGGAAATTTCCCGACAGGGGAAAAGTTGGGTATTTATATCCGGTCGAACTTTTTAACATATTCAAAAAATTATCTGGAAAAACACAAAGACGAAATTTTATAATCCGATCGAAACTTTGATTCCCAATAGTACCCCAGAATACTCTTCTGTAGAGTCACAACAAAAATATCCCAGAAAATATAGCATTAAATTATATGAGTTACAGTGCAGAAATCATCATACAAGGGAACAGTAAGGCCGCGGAACCGCCGCATCATGCATAGCACGTGCCGCGGTTCCGCGGTGGCAAAGTCGACTTAGGCCCTCGTATTTCACAGTAATTCAAATAACACCCTGCTTGATTTTCTGCATATTTTTAATTGACAAAAATCCCATTTTTTAGAAAAAGTCCAGAGAGCTATTTTGGGGTTAGGTTTTCGGTTCGTCCGGCTTTCAAACTCCGTCTAGACTTTGCCTAAGGCTCTGGCTAGGCTCTGATACCACTGTAGGGTTCCTAGGCACACTATAGAGGTCCCACAAGGCATCGAACATGCCAATTTAAAATTTTATGGGTGCTGAGAAACCCTAACACGGATCGTCGGCTAGATTTCTAGGCGAAACTATAAACTAGTTAACACTTTAACTAGAAGTGAGAAGCTACAACCTTTGTAGATCCGGATTTCCACTTCCTTAGCTCCACATGGGTGTCCTCTTGCTGTCCATCATGAATCCCGAACCCAATCGTCGGCTTCATCGGAGAAACGGGCGAGCTAGGTCGTCGGCTTCGTGTCAAAGACGATCTACGTCGAGGTTGCACTAGTTCAAGCTCCGACTTCACAAAGTTGTGAAACTTGTGAAGAAAACACCCAAAACAACTTGGCAAGAGGTAGAGGGTGAAGAAATAGGAGGTGGGTTCACTTTAGAATTGGATTTCTCTCACTAGAACTCAAGTTGCCATTAAAGTAGCAAGCTTTTTCTTTTTAGAAGAAGAAGACGATCAAGCTAGTTATGATAAGTTCTCTCTTGAAAAAGAAAAGAAAATACAAACTTATCATAACTTTAACTAGGGTTAAGTGTAGAGAATAAACCATTGTCATTTGAGTGGGTTAGGGTTAAGCATGAAGACAAGAATGGTTAGCAAAGTCAAAACTTCATGAAGCTTCAATATGAAACAAAAATTGCCACCATTTTCATCTTAAAGTTTATCCAAATAAATGAATAAACAAATAAATGAATAAATGCATAATCAAAACCCTAATCTCAAGTTAACTATGGTTTAATTCTATACACTTAACCATATGATCAAGTATCATCAAACATGATACAAATATGTGCACAAAAGTATATCACATATACAATGTGTAAATCAAGTGAGAAAAATCCGTTTAAAATGAACCAATACTAGTTAATGTAAAGTAATATATCAAATATATAATTATACATTAAATCATTAAATCAACACTTGATTCAATGATCCGGTCATGTCGCACATAACCGACTAGTATTCAATGCATCGATTTATCGAATCAATGATTCGATAACTAGGTCATATCTCATACAACCAATCGAAACATTAATCGCGAGAATCAAATACAGTATCACATACACGCATTATTCTCGGTCCCGTACATATCTCATATGCACTCCTATTTCGTTTCGCTTGAGCTAGGAAACCTCTGTGTAAGACTCTAAAGACTCGTCAATACGCCGGTAGCAGATGATGATCATATCAAGCACCCACAAGCCGCAAGCGGTCTGCTAAACGTAACGGCCACCCGGGTATTGAGCGATCAGAAGATCGACGAGCTAGCCCGCTCACACTCCTGCGAATCCGACCAGTAACACTTACCATACAGTCCGGTCTCTTCGTCTGATATGTCGCATTTCAAGTCTAGGGGTGGTAAACGTCAGACCCCAATAACCCGATAAGTCGTGCCGATGTGAGGCTCATAACGGGTCGAGAAACTACTGGTAACACTTAACAGCAAATCTCTGATCAGCCCTGGTCAGGGACTTCCCTGCTACGGCCAATCGAGCACTGCGCAACATCAACCCCCAATACCGGGAGAGACGAAACCCCTCCTATCGCTCATTGCCTCCATGTGACTCGGGACTGTGCCCAAAGACCACCGTTTTGCACGCCCTCATGGACGTGGTAAGGTGGAAATCAAAGCACAGTAGGAATCACACAAGACTCTATGACGATCTCGGGTCAACAGACTAACCTGTACAAGTGTCACCTGAGAACTGCCATCTGACGTGAGGTATAATACCATCTGGGAGTTCTCGGCGAGTCCGTCCAGTGTACTCAGTCTCCACAGAGCACCCGTATACCATCTCTGATGTCAAACACCAATGGATATGGGATCATCCATCGCCCATCACATGGGTAGAGAAGCGTATACGCTAGTCTACACTGGTATATCGATGCCCCGTCTCGATACACCCACGACTAGGGACCTTGAAGGATGTACTTATGGACTACCATTGTCACGACCCGAAAGTACGGAACGCAACTGGCACTTAGATTACGAGACGTCTAAAGGCGTACCATAACCTAAGTCAGCCAAAGCCCAGAAATCTAACCCAAAATCAAAAGAGAGTGAAGGAAAACCTTTAATGAAAATGGTTTTTTTAAAATCAATTAGGTTGCATAGAATCCCAAAAAAAAAAACATCATAAATTTCTGAAAATTTCGGCAGAATCTCCCCTGTATTTTCTATCCCCCAAAATGGGTACAACAAGATAATACATATGAAATCATAAAAATGGCATCCCCAAGCGGGAGCTAGCTCTTCGCCCTAGGCGGATCACAACCACATGCAATATATAAGCAATACCAAGAAAAGAGCATAGAAGAAACCCAAAATATCAGAAAACGCAACGCCGGCTCAAGTGAGCTCGACCCAAAAGAAACTACCAATATACAAATCTCTCAGTCTCATCACTATGTCGCATATACAATATATAAAGTGGTAGATGGAGAATACTAGATACAATGATAAAACAAAAGATATAAAATATGCTCGCAACCCACCTACGGGCGATGTCGCGAGTCTGCACAAAAGGAGCTAATGATAAGATAGCCGCTGCTATAAGAGTGACGGGTCCGACCTGCAAGACACTGTGGCACAACGGGGGTGAGTTGCCAGCTCGTGAGTAAATATAACATCTAATAAGGCAATCGTAAGAATGCACGCAATGCACCACAACATACATGTTCATAGGTACTATGATATCTCTAGTATGCATGCACAGGTATGCAATGTCATTATTAAGTCTTTAAGTGTTTTAACTGCTAAGGTTATTGAATTCTTAACTTTAGAACATGAATATCTGTATAATAGCTAAATATCATCAAGAAATCATCTGAAAACCCGTGTCAAGCATCGACACCAAAAAGGAATCATATCTGTCTCAATATCGGGCTCCGTCAGTCCGGATCGGCCCATATCATAAATCTCACGACAACGGTCGGTATCCTCCGGATATCCGCCACGCCAGACATCACCGGTAGGTAGTCTTCCCCTGCCAGGCTCATCGTCTACAACTCGATCTTCTTGCCCCGGGGTACCATACCGGGCCCACCATGTACCCGAGACGGTTCATCCACTCCTCGAATCGGGTCTCGAAATCCAACAGAAAACATGAAAACTCATGGTGGACGACGCATACATCACGAGAAAACTGCAACTTTGTTTTGAAAATGATAAATATAAGGTTTTGTTAATTTCTTGCAGTTTTCCCCAAAAATCCAGAAATCGCAGCAATATTGAAATCCTCAAGAAAATCATAATGTCCACATGTTATATATATGATAAATGTCATGATATCAATGTGTATGATGTGAATTTTGGCTAGAGTTCTATGTAAATATGATGATGATGCGAGATATATGCATGCGATGCAGTTTCATATATCAAGTATGAATGCAGGTGACGATATTAAGATAAACAGGTTCTATCGTGCACGTGGCATGTCAATTACCAAAGGCGTGTGTGTCACATGAATAGTGCGCGTGCAACATATGCCAATGGTAAGGTGTTCGTGTCCTACGAAATGATATCGCATAGGTAGAGATGAATGTCCATGCAATTTAACATACTGTTCGCTATAAGGGTATGCAGTGTACATGAAAGGATAAGCTAACTAACAATATAATCTTGCAAAAAGTAGGGTAATCCTAACTAGGGGGGCACCTCACGCCATTCAGACGATTCCCCTATAGATGAATACATCTACTCACCTGAAATCCCCGCTAATCTGATCCGGCCACCGCTTTGCCTTTTCGCGCCGTATCCGAAGTTTCCCCGACCGATCCTATATTTGCACAATATCAAGCATAAGATTACAAAACCTAACACAATGCAAGTCACAACATACAATTATCCACGCTCTCAAATTAATCGTAGCATGCACTCAGCGCGCGGAAAAACGCACGAAAATCGCAATCCTTTAACTAAAATCGTCATTTCGGGGAAATCGACAAACTACCACCCGACTAGACGAAACCCCGCGTTCACGCATTCTAATAATCCTATACGAAGCTAATAATATTGCTAACCTAACGCAAATTGAACGCATTCTATTTTCTACAAAAATCTTGTAAGCGAATTTCTAGCCGATTTGATACAAACATCGAAATTTGTCGATTTAGCAAGCATATAATTACACCATTAACCATTCTAATCAATTAGATAACCATCCCTAACATAATCCAACCATTATGCTACAAACCCTAATTTTTAAAAATCAAAACCTTCTCTTGATTTTTCATGAACAAGGATTTACACTAAATTAATACTTAAAAATTAGATTTTAGCACAAATAAACTACAAGTTAGCAAAAAGATTAGAACTTTCACCTCTCAAACTTGAACCCTAGCTTGATCAAGTCACCAAGAAGCCTCCTTTCATCATGTTTTTGAACTAATTTGGGTTGAGAGAGAAAGGATTAGGGTTTAGATTTGAATGGTTTAATGAAATTGTGGATTTTTCTTGAATTTTTGCATGAAAATGAAGCAAAAAAGAAGTGAGAAGAGGGGGGAAACCTGCAGGTGAGGGTCGGCTGCAGCTTGAGGAGGAAGTGGGGAAATTTTGGGGAAGTTTCTAGGTGATTACAACATTATATGATATCATATCATGCTTTCATATCAACCTTTTTCTAAAAAAACCCCTTTTTCATCATTTTTTTCATAATTTTCCCACCATAAAACCAAAAGTTTGCAAGACATGATATAATTTTATTTACACCATATTTTAGCTTATAAAGACTCCTAATTAAGAAATTTACCTAATTAAATTTGTATTTATCCCTAATTAAATGTATTTAAAAAGGCTTAAAATAATAAAAAAATTAATTAATTACGAATTTTTTTTTATTTAACTAGAAAATTATAAGTGACATTTTAGTGACAAAATTATAGTAATATCTTATCTAAATTTTGTATAATTAGGTCTACAATGAAAAATATCAATTTTGACTTTTTACGGAAAAAGCCGAAAAATTAACCGATTACCGAAAAACTGCCTAAACGATTTTCGAAGGGTTACAACCATGTCCACTTAAAGAAATTCGGTCCCCGAATTTAAAATTTAACTACATGTACCTTCAAAAAGATGGGGATATCTCTTCCTCATCTCGACCTCGGCCTCCCAGGTGACCTCCTCGCTGTTCGGGCCATGCCAAAGGACCTTTACGGACGGTATGACCTTCGACCTCAATTTCTTCACCTGCCGATCCAAGATGACAACCGGCTGCTCGGTGAAAGAAAAATCACGCTCTAACTGGATCGTCTGGTGCTGAATCGCCTGGGAAGGATCATGAAGTACTTGCGAAGCATCGAGACATGGAATACGGGGTGAACATCGGGGAAGCTGGGCGGAAGAGCTAACCGATAAGCGACTGGACCAACACGCTCTAGGATCTCGAAAGGACCAACATATCTAGGACTCAGTTTCCCTTTCCGCCCAAATCTCATCACACCCTTCATCGGAGAGACCTTCTGGAAAATATGATCGCCAACAGCGAACTCGAGTCGGCGACGGCGCCTGTCAGCATATGATTTCTGCCTGCTCTGTGCCGCTCTCATCCTATCCCGAATCAGCTGTATCTTCTCGGTCGTCTCCTGTACGATCTGCGGCCCCAAAATACTGCTCTCCCTGAGCTCTGTCCAACATACCGGCGATCGACATCTCCTCCCATATAAAGCCTCGAAAGGTGCCATCTGAATCGTCTCCTGGAAGCTATTATTGTAGGAAAACTCGATCAAAGGCAAATGACGATCCCAGCTACCACCGAAATCTAAAACACAAGCTCTGAGCATGTCCTCAAGAGTCTGAATAGTACGCTCCGACTGACTGTCAGTCTGCGGATGAAAGGCTGTGCTAAAACTCAATCGGGTGCCCAAAGCTTCCTGTAGTTTCTGCCACAATCGGCTGGTAAACTGGGTGCCACGGTCGGACACGATGCAAGTCGGAACGCCATGCAGTCGCACTATCTCATCAATATAAACCTGGGCATACTGAGAAAATCCAAAAGTGGTCTTCACTGGCAGGAAGTGAGCCGCTTTCGTCAGTCGATCCACAATCACCCAAATAGAGTCATACCCTCGACTGGTCCTGGGTAGACCCACAACGAAGTCCATGGAGACCTGCTCCCACTTCCACTCAGGGATGGGCAAAGGCTGTAACTCGCCGGCTGGCCTCTGGTGCTCAGCCTTGACTTGCTGACAAGTCAGGCATCTCGACACAAAGTCTGTAATATCCTTCTTCATCCCGTCCCACCAGTAAACCTCTCTCAAATCACGGTACATCTTGGTGGAACCTGGGTGAACACTGTATACTGATCTATGAGCCTCATCGAGAATATCATGCCTCAGTCCTTCTGAATCTGGCACGCATAGTCGAGTCCCAAATCGATGTATCCCCTGATCATCAATCACGAACTCAAAAACCCTGCCCTGCCGAATCTGCTCAATAATCTCTAATGTACGGGCATCGCCGGACTGTGCCTCATAGATACGGTCAAGTAACTGTGGGCGTGCTCTGAAATGGGCCAGCTGTCCCCCTGAAGAAGTAAACTCGAATTGCACTCTGCTGTCACATAAAACCTGCCAATCCGCCGTCGACTGCATTTGTACTGCGCTCAAACAAGATAAACTACTTCCGGGCCTCCTACTCAAAGCATCTGCCACCACATTCGCCTTGCCCGGACGGTATAAAATCTCGCAGTCATAATCCTTCACCAACTCCATCCAACGGCGCTGTCTCAGGTTCAGGTCTTGCTGCTGGAAGATATACTTCAAACTCTTGTGGTCAGTGAATATCTGGCACGACTCACCGTATAGGTAATGTCTCCAGATCTTAAGTGCAAATACCACTGCAGCCATCTCTAAATCATGGGTGGGGTAGTTTTGCTCGTGTTTCCTCAGCTGCCGAGAAGCATACGCGATAACTCTGTCGTGCTGCATCAACACACATCCCAGTCCCACTCTAGAAGCATCACAATATACCACGAACCCGCCTGATCCTGAAGGCAATGCTAACACTGGAGCAGTAGTCAGACGAGTCTTCAACTGCTGGAAGCTATCCTCACATGCCTGGGTCCAATCAAAAGGAACCCCCTTCCGGGTCAACCCGGTCAGTGGTGCAGCAATGCGGGAGAAATCCTGGACGAAACGTCGATAATAGCCGGCCAGACCTAGAAAGCTACGAACCTCTGTAACTGATACCGGTCTAGGCCAACGCTGAACTGCCTCGATCTTCTTCGGGTCCACGCAAATACCATCTCTCGTCACCACATGACCCAAGAAGTCGACACTGTCTAACCAGAATGCGCACTTGGAGAATTTGGTGAACAGCTGATGCTCCCTCAAAGTCTGCAATGTGATACGTAAGTGGTGCTCATGCTCCTCCCGGCTCCGAGAATAAACCAAGATGTCGTCAATGAACACAATGATGAACTGATCAAGATACGGCCTGAATACGCGGTTCATCAAATCCATAAATGCTGCCGGGGCATTGGTGAGCCCGAACGACATCACCAAGAACTCGTAATGACCATATCGAGTACGGAAAGCGGTCTTCGGAATATCCTCCTTCCGAACCAGCAACTGGTGATAACCTGACCGTAAATCAACCTTCGAGAAAAACCCTGCACCCTGGAGCTGATCAAATAAGTCATCAATGCGGGGTAGGGGATACCTGTTCCGCACAGTAACCCGGTTCAGCTGACGATAATCGATGCATAAACGCATACTCCCGTCCCTCTTCTTAACAAACAAGACGGGAGCACCCCAAGGTGACACACTCGGTCGGATAAGCCCTTTGTCCAGCAAGTCCTGTAACTGATCCTTTAGCTCTCTCAGCTCTGCCGGGGCCATCCGATAAGGAGGTATAGAGATAGGCCCCGTGCCGGGGATCAAGTCAATACAGAACTCAATCTCGCGCTCTGGTGGCAGACCAGGCAGCTCATCAGGAAATACATCAGGAAACTCTCTCACAACAGGGACCTGGTCCAACGGAACCTCTGTGGAGCTAGTATCACAAACATAGGCTAAGAATCCCCGACACCCTTTCTTTAAGAGCTGACCAGCGCGAGCTGACCAGCGCGAAGAGACGAAATCAAGCTGGGAAGGGTAGCGCTACGATCTCCCTGAATAATAAGAACCGGCTCACCAGGAAAACTGAATCTGACTGCCTTTTCACGGCAGTCCACGGATGCATAACAGGTGGCTAGCCAGTCCATACCAAGAAGAACGTCAAAGTCTAGCATATCGAGGAGAATCAAATCAACTGAAGAATCTCTCTCCCCGATACGAACGGAACACGATCGGTATACAAAACGGGCAACAAAAGACTCGCCTACCGGGGTAATAATGACAAGCGGCTGATCTAACGGAGAAGACTCTCGGCCCAACCTCGGTGCAAAGTACGTGGATACATTGGAATGTGTCGAGCCTGGATCAAATAATACCCGTGCATTAAAAGAACATACTGGCAGAGTACCTGTCACGACGGCATTGGATGCATGTGCATCCTGAGGAGTCAATGCGAACACTCGGGCCTGTCCACCACTAATAGCTGGCTGTCCTCTGCCTCTACCTCGGCCTCTGCCTCTGTCGCCTCGTCCTCTCGGAACTGGACCGCCACGCCCACGGCCTCTAGAAGCATCTGGCTGACGTGGAGCATCGTCAGGAGTAGGAAGTAAAGCTCTCTAAGAAGGTGGTGAGGGTGGTAAAGTCACATGCGGGACTGTCGCCGCGCCCGGACGTCCCATGGTACAGTCTATGACACGGTGGTACTGACTCCCACACCGAAAACATCCTGGAGACGACTGCTGGGTCTGTGGATATGAACCAAATAACTGACCTCGTCTCAATCCTCTGCCTCCACCATCTCTCGGAAACAATCTATCGCGGTGTCTACCCATCTGCCGCTGAGCTGGCGTATCAGTACGGATCCTCTTCGTCCCAGAAGCGACCGGAGTCTCAGAAATACGCTCCTCCAAAAGTAAGGCTGCATCCATCGCGGCTGCGTATGTATCAAAGTGCTGGGTGCCGATGGCAAGGAATAGCTGTATATCAAGCCCTCGCACAAACCTCTTTATTCTCTTCTCTTCTGTGTCGACTAGGTACGGAGCATATCGAGACAACTGGGTAAACTGTATATCATACTCCGACACTGTCATCCCAGGAGTCTTGCGCAAAGACTCAAAACTACGGGCTCGAGCATCTCGGACACTCTCCGGAAGAAAACGGGCAAGAAATGCAGATGTAAACTCATCCCAGGTCATAGAAGGCAGACCTGCAGCTCGGCCTCTCTCTACTGAGTCGTACCATGTCTGGGCAAGACCCTCCAGACGAAAACTCGCAAACTCTACCAATCTATCATCAGAACACCTCAACGAACGGCAAATCCGAGCCATCCTATCTAGAAATGCCTGTGGGTCCTCTGTCGCATCTGTACCGGTAAAAGCTGGAGGTCTCAATCTCATGAACTCCTGTAGTGAAACAGGGATAGTCTCCGTAGTAGCAGCAGGAGTGACCATCTGTGCAGCAGGTACGATCGTGGTCTGTGCGGTGGAAGGAACGTCCTCGGATCTCTGTGCCCGGCTGGACTCAACTAAAGATCCCATCATCTGCCGCAACTCTTGCATGCCGGCCTCTAATCTGGCAATACGGTCAGGATAAGGCGGATCAGTATGACCCTGAGGGACAGGCGTATCATCCCGCTCGATCCTCGCCTCAGACGGGCCCGCCCGAATCTCATCCCTAGCGGCAGCCCGCTGAGCTCTCGTAGTCTTTGGCGGCATCGAAGCTGGAATAAGAAACAGGACTGATAAGATCATTGCAATTGAATCAAGGAATGCAAGGAATCAAGAAAGGAAATACAAGCAATTATGTCCTAAGGTCACTTAGGCGGAGTACCGTATCGTAAGTATGCCGCGGATCATACCCACGCTACGCCACTCTGCTTAAGTCAACTACTCCATCTACCAAGGTCGTCCTACACTCAGAAAGGTAAAACCTACACTCTGATACCAACTTTGTCACGACCCGAAAGTACGGAACGCGACTGGCACTTAGATTACGAGACGTCTAAAGGCGTACCGTAACCTAAGTCAGCCAAAGCCCAGAAATCTAACCCAAAATCAAAAGAGAGTGAAGGAAAACCTTTAATGAAAATGGTTTTTTTAAAATCATTTAGGTTGCATAGAATCCCAAAAAAAAAAAATCATAAATTTCTGAAAATTTCGGCAGAGTCTCCCCTGTATTTTCTATCCCCCAAAATGGGTACAACAAGATAATACATATGAAATCATAAAAATGGCATCCCCAAGTGGGAGCTAGCTCTTCGCCCAAGGAGGATCACAACCGCATGCAATATATAAGCAATACCAAGAAAAGAGCATAGAAGAAACCCAAAATATCAGAAAACGCAACGCCGGCTCAAGTGAGCTCGACCCAAAAGAAACTACCAATATACAAATCTCTCAGTCTCATCACTATGTCGCATATACAATATATAAAGTGGTAGATGGAGAATACTAGATACAATGATAAAACAAAAGATATAAAATATGCTCGCAACCCACCTACGGGCGATGTCGCGAGTCTGCACAAAAGGAGCTGATGATAAGATAGCCGCCGCTACAAGAGTGACGGGTCCGACCTGCAAGACACTGTGGCACAACGGGGGTGAGTTGCCAGCTCGTGAGTAAATATAACATCTAATAAGGCAATCGTAAGAATGCACGCAATGCACCACAACATACACGTCCATAGGTACTATGATATCTCTAGTATGCATGCACAGGTATGCAATGTCATTATTAAGTCTTTAAGTGTTTTAACTGCTAAGGTTATTGAATTCTTAACTTTAGAACATGAATATCTGTATAATAGCTAAATATCATCAAGAAATCATCTGAAAACCCGTGTCAAGCATCGAAACCAAAAAGGAATCATATCTGTCTCAATATCGGGCTCCGTCAGTCCGGATCGGCCCATATCATAAATCTCACGACAACGGTCGGTATCCTCCGGATATCCGCCGCGCCAGACATCACCGGTAGGTAGTCTTCCCCTGCCAGGCTCATCGTCTACAACTCGATCTTCTTGTCCCGGGGTACCATACCGGGCCCACCATGTACCCGAGACGGTTCATCCACTCCTCGAATCGGGTCTCGAAATCCAACAGAAAACATGAAAATTCATGGTGGACGACGCATACATCACGAGAAAACCGCAATTTTGTTTTGAAAATGATAAATATAAGGTTTTGTTAATTTCTTGCGGTTTTCCCCAAAAATCCAGAAATCGCACCAATACTGAAATCCTCAAGAAAATCATAATGTCCACATGTTATATATATGATAAATGTCATGATATCAATGTGTATGATATGAATTTTGGCTAGAGTTCTATGTAAATATGATGATGATGCGAGATATGTGCATGCGATGCAGTTTCATATATCAAGTATGAATGCAGGTGACGATATTAAGATAAACAGGTTCTATCGTGCACGTGGCATGTCAATTACCAAAGGCGTGTGTGTCACATGAATAGTGCGCGTGCAACATATGCCAATGGTAAGGTGTTCGTGTCCTACGAAATGATATCGCATAGGTAGAGATGAATGTCCATGCAATTTAACATACTGTTCGCTATAAGGGTATGCAGTGTACATGAATGGATAAGCTAACTAACAATATAATCTTGCAAAAAGTAGGGTAATCCTAACTAGGGGGGGCGCCTCACGCCATTCATACGATTCCCCCATAGATGAATACATCTACTCACCTGAAATCCCCGCTAATCTGATCCGGCCACCGCTTTGCCTTTTCGCGCCGTATCCGAAGTTTCCCCGACCGATCCTATATTTGCACAATATCAAGAATAAGATTACAAAACCTAACACAATGCAAGTCACAACATACAATTATCCACGCTCTCAAATTAATCATAGCATGCACTCAGTGCGTGGAAAAACGCACGAAAATCGCAATCCTTTAACTAAAATCATCATTTCGGGGAAATCGACAAACTACCACCCGACTAGACGAAACCCCGCGTTCGCACATTCTAATAATCCTATACGAAGCTAATAATATTGCTAACCTAACGCAAATTGAACGCATTCTATTTTCTACAAAAATCTAGTAAGCGAATTTCTAGCCGATTTGATACAAACATCGAACTTTGTCGATTTAGCAAGCATATAATTACACCATTAACCATTCTAATCAATTAGATAACCATCCCTAACATAATCCAACCATTATGCTACAAACCCTAATTTTTAAAAATCAAAACCTTCTCTTGATTTTTCATGAACAAGGATTTACACTAAATTAATACTTAAAAATTAGATTTTAGCACAAATAAACTACAAGTTAGCAAAAAGATTAGAACTTTCACCTATCAAACTTGAACCCTAGCTTGATCAAGTCACCAAGAAGCCTCCTTTCATCATGTTTTTGAACTAATTTGGGTTGAGAGAGAAAGGATTAGGGTTTAGATTTGAATGGTTTAATGAAATTGTGGATTTTTCTTGAATTTTTGCATGAAAATGAAGCAAAAAAGAAGTGAGAAGAGGGGGGAAACCTGCAGGTGAGGGTCGGCTGCAGCTTGAGGAGGAAGTGGGGAAATTTTGGGGAAGTTTCTAGGTGATTACAACATTATATGATATCATATCATGCTTTCATATCAACCTTTTTCCAAAAAAACCCCTTTTTCATCATTTTTTTCATAATTTTCCCACCATAAAACCAAAAGTTTGCAAGACATGATATAATTTTATTTACACCATATTTTAGCTTATAAAGACTCCTAATTAAGAAATTTACCTAATTAAATTTGTATTTATCCCTAATTAAATGTATTTAAAAAGGCTTAAAATAATAAAAAAATTAATTAATTACGAAAAAAAATTATTTAACTAGAAAATTATAATTGACATTTTAGTGACAAAATTATAGTAATATCTTATCTAAATTTTGTATAATTAGGTCTACAATGAAAAATATCAATTTTGAGTTTTTACGGAAAAAGCCGAAAAATTAGCCGATTACCGAAAAACTGCCTAAACGATTTTCGAAGGGTTACAACCATGTCCCCACTAGTATGATCTGCATCATAGTCCAGGTAGTCAAGTACAAATCCTAAGGGCTTTACCAACATGTAACTATAAGACAGTATAAAGAGACTAGTGTACATGTTAAGATAAAGAGTAACCAGATAGCATACTATCATATCGAGCAAGAAAGTCATCTCTATATATGTCCAAGCATCCAATATAATATACATCATCTGTACAATACTGGCCTCTAGGGTATACATACAACTAACAGATCGTCTCGAGCGAACTGTTTTATTTAAAAAGAGAAGGAGAAAATCAAGAAAGAGAAAAACTATCTAGCACACTTTCGTAGGAAACACGATTGCACTGAGCATGTGCAACAAGCCTTTAAACCTCTAGGTGTCCCTAGTAGGTGGAGTGTTGTCTCCTGAGGGTTTTTAGCGGATTGCACCAACAAAATCCAATAATAAAAGAAAGATCACGAATATTACATTTAAAGACAAGAATTGTTAAAGAAAAGCTTTGAAAATTAGGGTTTCCAACAAAGCTAGCTTTTCGGTTGTCATGAGCCCTATCTTAATGGTCATGAAAAGATGTCAGAAATCGCGTCCTCCCTCAATAAAACATCGTCTTATTCTTCACTCCTATCTTTCTTCCAAACATCGATCATATCACCCTGCGTGTGTGTAAAGACATCCCTTCACCCGGAGAATTCAATTCAAGCTATCATACTCTTGCCCATCAGCCTCAGTACTTTTTAATTAATGAATATTTAGATGAGATTGCTCACACACTTTCATGCGACCGTTAATACTTTTTGAGGTACTAACCAACCGATTACTCCTGTGCTTGCTTACTTGGTGTATTTTCCTCGTCTTGCACCACCTCAGGCATAGCAATGACTCCCAGACCAGTTTGCCTTAGGGCACTAGGTGAAGAAGCACCCTCGCTATACATTTTTTTTATTGCCCTTGGTGATAACAAAACCAGTGTCCATTTTTCTCACCACTTTATATATTTTTTATTCACTTTTTTTTCTTTTTATTTCCTTCATACATCAGCTTTAAGGCAAGAGCATTTCAAGGTATCCTCTACTATCCCAGGCTTCAAGATGTGTGTAAGTGCGAATAGCAGGGTAGCAACGTTCAAAATGTTTGGCTTCCAGAATAGAAACTATTTTTCAGACTTATTTTTATCCTCAGATTAGTGACGTCCTTCATCTTACTAACTCTTGGGACAACGGCTCATAACTACTTATTACTAGTTCGTATAAGAAAACTTCTAATTTTCTTAGTTTTCTTAAATTTTTCTAATCTCATGGATGTAATATTTCACTATCTAATCTTTTATTATTTTATTTATATACAAAAAAGTGTAAATATTAAAATTATTTTTATACTTGGAAAATTTTTTAAATTTTTATGGGTTTTGAAAATTTTTCAATTTTTATAGATTTTTAAAAAAATGTTTTGTGTTTATGCAGATGATATGCAAATGATACAAAAATAAGCACAAACCTCCCCCAAACTTGTTTTCAACAGTGTCCTCACTGTTGCCAATCGTTATACCTACAAAAACTGTAAGCCTGGGGGGAATTATTAGTGGGGGCAAAATATATAAGTGAAGAACTTCCCCCAAACGTACTCTTTTCACTCACCTCCATTCAAAAGATGATGCAATGATATACTGGATATGAAGGTGAGACGGAGGAATTTTAATCCAAATAAACTGGCTCTTGTAAGAACAAGAGCTCCTCCATGAGGTCAGTGGAAAAATACGGCTTAAGTCTATATCCATTCACTTTGAAAAAGGTGCCGTTTTTAACATTTTCTACTTCTACTACCCGTGCGGGTATACAGACCGGACAACAAAAGGTCCCTGCCATCGAGATCGAAGCTTACCCGCGTGAAGGTGTAATCGTGAATCATAAAGAAGGACTTGTTGACCAGGTGAAAATGTTTTCCTCAAAATGTTTTTATCGTGAAAAACCTTAGTCCTATTCTTTACAATTACAGTGTTATCATAAGCTTCATCGCGGAGTTCGCTTAGCTCATTTATTTGCAGCTTCCGAAAGTTGCAAGCAAGGTTTAGATCAAAATTTATTTCTTTTATAGCCCACAATGCTTTATGCTCTATCTCGACGGGTAAATGACATGCTTTCCCAAACACTATCCTATATGGAGACATTCCTAGGTCGGTTTTAAATGCAGTTCTGAATGCCCAAAGAGCATCCGTCAATTTGGTCGACCAGTCTTTTCTATTTTTAGCAACAGTTTTCTCCAGGATAAATTTGATTTGTCTGTTTGAGATCTCAACCTGCCCGCTTGTTTGAGGATGATAGGGTGTAGAAAGTCGGTGGTTGATTGAGTATTTTCGCATCAGAGTCTCAAAAGACCTGTTGCAGAAATGTGTCCCATTATCGCTAATGATAGCGCGTGGGTGTCCAAATCGCGAGAAGATATTCTCTTTCAAGGACTTAATGACAACTTTCTAGTCATTAGTGCGAATGGAATGGCTTCTACCCACTTTGAGACATAATCAACCGCCAGCAATATATACAGATTCCCAAAGGAGTTGGGAAAAGTACCCATAAAATCAATGCCCCAAACATCAAATATTTCAACAACCAAGATGGGTTGCTGAGGCATTTCATTCCTCTGGGATATTCTACCCGTATACTGACATTGTGTACAGGTTTTGCAATACTCAAATGCGTCCTTGAATAAGGTCGGCCAATAAAATCCACATTGCAAAACCATTTCCGCTGTCTTTCTAGGACCAAAGTGACCCCTACATGCCTGATCATGACAAAATGAAAGAACACTCTTGAACTCTTCATTCGGGACACACCGGCGAATGATCGGATCAGGACAATATTTAAACAAATAGGGCTCGTCCCAGTAAAAGTGTTTTACTTGGGATAGAAAACGGTATTTGTCCTGTTTAGACCAATCGCTGGGTATCAGTCCCGTGGCATGACAGTTCACAATATCCCTAAACCATGGTTCAGCGGATATGCTCAAGAGTTGTTCGTCAGGAAATGAGTCATTAATCGGCAGGGTCACAGGGGAAGAAATGATACGTGAAAGATGGTCAGCTACTACGTTTTCACATCCTTTCTTATCTTTGATAACAAGATCGAATTCTTGTAACAGAAGGATCCAACGTATTAGTCGACCTTTTGCATCTTTCTTGGCCAGAAGATGTTTTAAAGCGGAATGGTCAGTATACACAACTATAGGTGAGCCAATTAAATAAGGCCTGAATTTTTCTAATGCAAATACAACCGCTAAGAGTTCTTTTTCTGTGGTTGTATAATTGATTTGCGCATCATTCAAGGTCTTACTTGCATAGTATATCACGTGTGGCATCTTATCGATGTGCTGTCCTAAGACTGCACCTACTGCAAAATCAGATGCGTCACACATCAGCTCAAAGGGGTAGTCCCAGTTTGGTGATGATAAAACGGGGTCTGAAGTGAGTGAGTGTTTAAGTAAGTCGAAAGCTGTCTCGCAGTCCGAGTCAAAATGGAAGGTCGTATCCTTGGCCAGGAGAAGAGTTAAAGGTCTAGCAATTTTGCTAAAGTCCTTAATGAATCTCCTATAAAAGCCCGCATCGCCAAGGAAAGATCGAATATCTTTGACGCTTTTGGGATGAGGGAGGTTTTGAATGACATCTATCTTAGCTCTGTCAACCTCAATGCCTTTCTGTGAAATAACATGTCCAAGTACTATTCCTTCTTGGACCATAAAATGGCATTTTTCCCAGTTCAAAGTCAAGTTCTTCTCTTTGCAACGAGTAAGAACAGCGTCAAGATTCGCTAGGCAATCAGAAAAAGAGTCTCCAAAAATCGAGAAATCGTCCATAAAGATCTCCAGAAAATTCTCTACCATATCAGAGAATATCCCCATCATACACCGCTGAAAGGTAGCGGGAGCATTGCATAACCCAAAAGGCATGCGACTGTAAGCAAAGGTACCAAAAAGACAAGTAAAAGTGGTTTTATCTTGATCCTTTTTGGCGATGGGGACCTGATTATAGCCTGAATATCCGTCCATAAAACAATAATACTCTCGTCCCGCTAAGCGTTCCAGCATCTGATCAATGAATGGTAGAGGAAAGTGGTCTTTCCTCGTGGCAGCATTGAGTTTTCTATAATCAATACATACACGCCACCCAGTTTGGGCGCGTATCTGAATCAACTCATTCGCCTCATTGGTTATGACAGTGATGCCGAATTTCTTAGGAACGACATGTATAGGACTCACCCACTGGCTATCGAAGATGGGGTATATAATACCATTATCTAAGCATTTGACGATCTCTTTCATGACCGCTTCCTTCATGACGGGATTCAACCGTCTCTGTGGTTCTCGGGTTGGTCTGGCATCATCCATCACATGTATATGATGTTCAACTATCAAGGGACTAATCCCTTTGATGTCTGCCATAGTCCAACCAAACGCCTCTTTGTTAGATCTCAATACCGATAAAAGTGCATTTTCTTGCTCTGATGCAAGAGAAGCGGATATTATAACCGGTAAAGACTCATTCTCACCTAGATATGCATATTTCAGGTGAGAAGGTAAAATTTTGAGATCTAACTCAACCAGAGAAATAATAGAAGGAGGGATCATCGAGCGATTTTTGGAATTACAAAGAAGCTCAGAGCTTGTGAAAGATACAGACTCGGGTGGAAAAAAGTCAGGAGTGCAGGACTCAAGTGTAGAGAAAGTGTCCTCACTAAGATCATGTGTGAAATCAAACAGAGATGTAGTAATGTCATCGAGATCAGTAAAGCAAAGTTCCTCGGCTCCACAACTATCGGGAGCGATCTCATGGGCAGAGCACACATCTAAAATATGAGCAGAGGGTTCTGATGGCTGACTTCCAACTTTGTAGATATTTAGTTCAATGGTCATATTTCCAAATGATAAATTCATTGAACCATTTCTACAGTTTATAACAGCGTTGGAAGTGGCAAGGAAAGGACGACCCAGAATCACCGGAATTTGGCCCCGGGGGTTTGCTACAGGATGTGTGTCGAGTACAATGAAGTCTACAGGGAAAACAAATTCCCCGACCTTTATCAACACATCCTCTAATTCACCCCTTGGTTTGGTGATAGATCGGTCTGCCATCTGGAGAGTGCAGTGAGCAGGTTTCAGCTCTCCAATCCCTAATTGCTCATAGACAGAATAAGAGAGCAGGTTAACACTTGCGCCAAGGTCTAAAAGTGCACGATTTATGTTTTTACCCCCAATCGAAATCGATATTGTAGGACATCCTGGGTCCTTTCGTTTCTTTGGTAGCTGGGGTATAAAAGCAGTGCTAATATTATTAGACATGAAGACCTTTTTCGGCACTTGAGTCTTCCTCTTCCAAGTGAACAAGTCCTTAAGAATTTTCGCATAAGCGAGGACTTGTTGAATCGCATCTAGGAGAGGGATATTGATGTTAACCTGTTTGAACATTTCCAAAATTTTCTCCATATGAGGACTCGTTCCATTAGCCCTTAACCGGTTCGGATAAGGAGCTTTCGCAATAAGCGCAGGGTCCATCATAGGAGAAGGAAGAGGGGGTAGACGAGGTCCCAAAAGAGGTGTGGGGACCGTCTGTGGAGAACTAGAAGGGTTGGGAGAAGGTGTCGAGCCTAATGGGAAATGAAGAATAGGCTCGCGAGAAAGTGGTGTGGTAGAAGAAGAAGGATCAGAAGGAGAAGTGTGTGTATGTGGAAAGGTCTCAGCCGGGGTGTTGATATGATTTTCAGTATCATCAATACCTTCCTCGATATGATTGTTTAGCACTCTTCCCGATCTCAACGTTGTGACGGCATTTACATTGTAATGCCCAGGATTCTGTAGGGGTTGAGAGGGAAGTTTGCCTTTTTCTCTCGCACTCATTTCGGCTTTAAGTCATGCGATTTCAGCTTCCATCGTTCTGTTACTCTCAGCTTGGGACGCTGAGTTTTTCTTTATCTCACCGACGGAAGATCTAACCTCAGCCGAAACCTCTATGAAATTTGACAAAAGTGATTTCATGGTTTGAGTGAATTGACAGAATTCGTCAGAACAGGTCATCGGATTAGACTGTGCAGGATTGTTGACCTGATTTTGGAAGTTTTGTGACTGGTAGGGGTGCTGAGTGAGTTGAAGGGGTTGCTGTTGTGGTGGAGGAAGAGCCCTTTGAAAATTATTCGTGTTTGGAACCGTGTTTTGAGATTGGTTTTGGTTCCAAGCGAAATTCGGGTGATTCCTCCAACCCTGATTGTACGTGGAAGAATATGGATCGTTTCTAGGTCTTTGAAATGCGGCATTAGAATGCTCGTGACCTTGAAACGCAGAGTTTAATGGACATTCTTCCGTTAAATGAGACGGATCAGAACAGCACCCACAAACAGTTTTGGGGAGTGACACTGGGTTTAGGGAGGCTGCTGCAAATTTGTGTTCCATAGCGTCGAGCTTCTTTTGCATTACTGCCATTTCAGCTCGAACACCTATGGACACATCTATTTGGTGTACGCCACCCCTATTCAATGGTTGGGTTCCACTCTCCCACTGTAATGATTTTTCAGCGAACTCTTCTAAATACTTCCAAGCTTCCCCATCATCTTTGGTCATAAAAGTACCTTGACACATGTTTTCAAGGCTCTGTTTAGTGTTTGGGTTAATGACCTCATAAATGATTCGGCACAATTCCCATCTCGGGATGCCGTGATGAGGACACTGAACCAAAAGATCCTTGAAACGTTCAAAGCATTTAGAGAATGGTCCAGCAGGGAGCTGGGCAAATTGATTCAGTTCGCTACGGATTCGAGCTGTCTTTTGTATTGGGTAAAATTTCTTAAGGAATGCAGCGACGAATTCTTCCCAATTCGTAATAGAGTGTGCGGTAGTGTTATATAGCCACTTCTCGGCTATATCGTACAAAGTAAATGGAAGAAGTCGTAGACGCATAGTATCCACTGAAAGTTGTGACGTACCCATCATTGCGCATACGTTTTCAAATTTGGTAATGAAAACGTAAGCGTCCTCAGTCTCGAGTCCGTGGAATTTGGGTAAAAGATTGATATACTGGGGCTTAATCTCAAAGTTATCCCCGTTGGCTGGTGGTGTGGATAAGCAGGTCGAAAGAAGACCTCGAATAGGGTAGCACCTCTTCTGGAGAGAGATGCGGGGTGGATTCTGCGCACCAACGGACGGCGGCAGATTAGGGTTAAAGAAGTTTGATGGATTCAGATCCATCGGTGTAGGTGTGGTAGTGGGTAAAGAAAAGGTAAATGGAGAAATATCGACTTCGGAGTCGATAAAGGGTACGCGGACTAAATGGGCACTAAAATCCCATGTCCAGCCTATCTTGCACTAAAAAGGGTTAGTACAAGTGGCAGCGTTGACTTATAATTAGGGGTAATGAATGAATGCGGTGCTTGCTTTGAAAAAGAGACGGATTTTTGAAAAAATGATGCGACAAAACAAATGCAGCACACAAGCCCTAGAATCTAGTGGTCACCTAGGTCCGGCTCTAGACCGCTCCTAACTGCCAAAAGACAAGTCGCAGGATAGAATCCTCCACTGCCTCTTTGTCCCCCTGTGGCCGGATAAGTGCCAGGTAAGTGGGAAGGTACTCCACTACGTAAGTAGTGGGCCTAATTAAAAACCACTAGCCTTAGACACACTCGCCTTAGGCACCACAAGAAAACGCGGATAAGCAATGAATTACCAACGGCCTTCTCTTGTCCTAATTGAGCGCGACAGTCCTTAGAGTCATCTCTAGATTTCTTTTAGTTAATGTGGGTCAATGCGGATGCAAGTTTTGTGGTTTTCGGGGCCTAGGAAGGGTAATGAAATCCCCACCTAATTTGGATTTGGCCGTGCCCCTTAATTTCCGTATTTAGAATGCAAACAACCAAGAAACAAAATCACGCACAATTTTAATTTTGCTTTTGCAGCGCTGCGATTATTTGCAAAGAAACCTGCAGAAAATTGTTAGTTGGAGCTAAAAGAGGAGAGAGGAGAAGGTAAGAAAATACCTGAGACAAAAATTTTGCAGAGATCCCCCCAAGATGCCGCAGTTCCGCCGCGAATCCCTCCTTATGCCGCGCTTCCGCGGTTGAATAATGGGATCACTGCACAAAACTTCACCAGGGAGCTTCTGTAGACTCCCTCTGCTTTCTGGTATATCCCAAAAATTTTCTTCAATTGCCAAACAGCTCCAGATTTCCTTGCAATGAACCACAACAAATCGTTTAGGGTTTGCACGAATTTTGATCTCAAAATAACAATGGAATAATTCTTTCAATTCAAACTATAATATGAAACGAATTAGCGCGCGATCCCCGGCAACGACGCCATTTTGATTGGTATAATTTTTTCTTGATTGGGTGTAAAAAGTAAAAGAATCAATTCAAATAGTCCCCGATTTCGGCACCATTTGATTGTTCGTAAAATTTAAGACTGTGTAAGTAAATCAACTCAAATGATTCCCGATAACGGTTTCATTTGATCGATAAGAGTCTCTTTGTGTCGGTAATTAGAAAATTGAATCAAGTTCACAATCAAAGAATTATATTTGACCGCAATCAATTACGGTGTCGATTGTAGATCGTAAGCGAGTGCGGATCGTCCACAGGGATTGTGCGATTCATTTCTGTATTTAATTTGTTTGAATTGAAAAATTAATCGAAAGAAAAAGAAAACATGATTCAAGAATTTATCGATTGATTCAGGTGTCACGACGTTTAATCAGGAATCAAGAAACTGATAAACAAATCAAGAATCGGTGTTTCGATGATATTTCCAACCAAAATGTCAAGAATCTAAATGAGGCTCGTAGGAATCGATCGAGTCTATAGACATAATGTAATCTCAAGATTTCGTGTTCTTGTCCTTCGAAGGATTGATACTAGATCGATGATGATCGACGAGAGTTAGGGCATTCTTGATGAAACTAGGGTTTCATCGTTTAACTCTTGTTCTTTCGTAGATATCATTCAAATTCTAGCCTCTAGCAATTTCAAGAAACGATCGTAACTCCCCAATCTCGAGCGATATCAATCAAGAAAGCATCGCAACGAATTGGGTCGTCGATTCTTGAACTTGCTAGGGTTTACAAAACTCGTAGGATTCAAGAATCGATTTAAGATATATTACATCATCATTCTATTGATCGTCTCGACTCCTCGACGAGCGGAGTATTACTCAAACATCATCACACAGAAAGCATTCAAGAATTGAAAAGATATCATGATGCAAGAATTTAAAGAAAACAAAATAAAAGAATATCACCTTTTATTTATATCAACAATTTGATTACAGTCGCTCAAGAACTACAAGAGGAAGAACTAAATTGTTGAATTGGCGTCGCTCGGCTCCGTGAGTCTCGGATCGGCTTGGACCACTTGCTCTGTTGAAGATCGGCTCGGCTCATAAAAGGTTGCAAGGCTTCTTGCTTGATGGGTACTCGGGATCTTGGCTTTTGATTGGAATTAGGGTTAGGGTTTCACACAAGCCCTCTCACTAGACTTGTGGAAGAAGAAGATGAAGAAAGAGAGTGAATGGATCAATCAATTTCAATGAATGAATAATCTCCCCCTTACAAGTGAGCCTAGGGTCCTATTTATAGATCTCCCAAACCCTAGGTCTAGGTTTGAATTTACAATTCCCTCCAAAAGTTTGTTGAGGCTTCTAGAAGGAGTTTGTTAGGCTTAGCTTAGGGTTTAAGCTAGGGTTTAGGGAGAAGATTCTAGAATACAAGGCTAGTTTAGTGTTGATCCCAAAGCTTGCTGATCTGATAGAAACCTCTGGAGTCTTCTGGAAATTGTTGTGTCTTGCTGAAGTGCAGGCCCTGAGAGAAGCATTTTGCACCAAATTTGGGAGGCTAAATCCTTGGACCCACCGCGGATCCGCGGCGCAAGCAGGCTCCTGCCGCGGATCCGCGGCTCTTTGTGGGGCTTGGGCCTTGGGTTTTCTGGTGTGGTCTTGAAATGCCATTTGGGGCTTTATCTGATATGTTGATTTGTATTTTCCCCTTTGGATTGATACCAGAACTGAAATCATTGAGTTGGCGTAATGTTTGATCGGTACCCTGTACATTTTGGCCTTTCTCCTGGATTTTCCTGCATAGATCTCAAAACCAGTGTTGCGCAAATGTAGGGATGATGCGATGCCATGAAATGTGGTCAATTTCCTTTATAGTGTCGGTTTCAGAGTCTAATACATGCAATCTGATATTTTGCGACAGTTTTGCTAATATGTAAAATATGAATGCCGAACACTTCTATGTGGATGCAAATGATGAGGAAATTGCCGGCTAAAATATGCAATATTTTCGTCTAATCACTTATCATATTGCAACCATGGGTGAAGTAAACACATGTAGAGAATAAACTAGGGTTTAGGTGTAATGGTTAGGTTAAGAAAAAAACAAAATGGTCAAACTTTTCAAATCTTCATGAAGCTTCAAATAAAAACCAAAGAAAGCCACCATTTTATTTCTTGCCAAAAATAAATGAATAAAATAAATAAATAAGTTAAAACCCTAACCATTAACCTAAACATGGTTTAAAGCATATACACACCCAAGTTTGCATGTACCATCAAACATGATACAAACTAGTGCACAAACATATATCATATATATAATGTGCACAATCAAGTGAGAAAAATAATCTTAAGTCAACCAATACTAGTTAATGTAAAGTAATATATCAAATATATAATTATACATTAAATCATTAAATCAACGCTTGATTTAATGATCCGGTCATACTGCATATAACCGACTAATATCAAGTGTATCAATATATCAAATCAACATTTGATTCGGTAACCCGGCTATATCTCATATAACCGTCCGATGATACAAATGGCGAGAATAGAATTCCGTATCACATACTGGTATTATTCTCGGTCCCGCACATATCTCATATGCGCTCCTATTTCGTTTCGCTTAGGCCAGGAAACCTCTGTGTAGGACTCTAAAGACTCGTCAATGCGCCGGCAGTAGGTGATGATCATATCAAACACCCACAAGCCGCAAGCGGTCTGCTAAACGTAACGGCCACCCGGGTATTGAGCGATCAGAAGATCAACGAGCAAGCCCACTCACACTCCTGTAAATCCAACCAGTAACACTTACCGTACAGTTCGGTCTGTTCGTCTGATATGTCGCGTATCTCGCCTAGGGGTGGTAAAAGTCAGACCCAGTAGCTTGATAAGTCAAGCCGATGTAAGGTCCATAACAAGCGTTAAACTACTGATAACTCTTACCAGTATATCACTGCAACCCTGGCCAGGGATTTCCAGTTATGGCCAGTCAAGCATAGCGCAACATCAACCCCCAATACCGGGAGAGACGAATCCCCTCCTATCGCTCATTGCCTCCATGTGAATCGGGACTGTACCCAAAAACCACCTGTTTGCACGACTCAGTAGAGCCATGGTAGGGTGGAAATCAAAGCACAGTGGGAGACATACAAGACTCTATGACGATCTCGGGTCAATAAACTAAGCTATACCAGTGTCACCAGAGAACTGCCATCTGACGTGAGGTATAATACCATCTGGGAGTTCTCGGCAAGTCCGTTCAGTGTACCCAGTCTCTACTGAGCACCCGCATACCATCTCTGATGTCAAACACCAATGGATATGGGATCATCCATCGCCCATCACATGGGTCGAGAAGATATACGCTAGTCTACTCTGGAATATCGATGCCCCGTCTCAATCTTCCCACGACTAGGAACATTGAAGGATGTACTCATGGACTACCCAGGCCCCACTAGTATGATCTACATCATAGTCCTGAAAGTCGAGTACACATCCTAAGGGCTTTATCAACATGTAACAGAGAGACTGAAAGTATACATGTTAAGATAAAGAGCAACCAGATAGCGTACTATCATGTCGAGCAAGAAAGTCCTACCTATATATGTCCCAGCATCCACTACAATATACATCCTATGTACAGTAATGGCCTCTAGGGCATACATATAACTAACAACTTGGTTTATATCATTGATCGTTAAGTGAGAAAGTTCCGGAGGAGTAGCATGTACTCACAGTAGGATCGGGATCCAAATATCATCACGTGACAAAACTGAAGGAATCCTACCAGAATCATCATACTCCAAATGGTATGCAGCGCTAGCAAGTTTCAGTTTTTTTGAAACTCCCGATGTGGATTTTTGCCCCATGCTCTTATGACCTTGACTTTGGCCAACAAATCATAAGTCACATGTCAAGTTCTAACTGTCATTCTCCAGGTTAATTTGAGCCCACCCGCACATACCCTTGACTTTGGCCAACAAGGTAGAACGACTACCCCAAACCAACACATCTATCTATGCTGCACATGAATACCCAATAGCTACCAATCACTATGCCTCGACTTTGACCAACAAACATAGCTTGAATACTTATTGACCATTCATGTGAAACGGCGAAGGGCTACGAATGGTTTTGGCGAAACCGTGAACATAGTGAACTTGATATAATCGATGGAACGAGATAGCTTTCAAAAGGAGTGGCTCAAGCTCCGCATTTAAAATTTGGTTTTGAAAAGAACCGAGTGGTTTTGAAAGTGTTCCAACGACTTTTACTTGGTTTATTTTTTTCTTGCATTAATTTTAATGTGTCCCATCAATTAATCCTACCATTGCAGAAAACAACGAAAATATGACGTACACTTATGCCATCCGCATTCGCCACGGGGTCCCGTCATCACCCGTTAGGTTACTTAACTAACGACAGAGCGGGGGCTGGACTAGCGCGGATGCAAAACATAAGCAACGCCTAAATAGATATCATATAGATATATATAAACATTCGTCACATGCAATGATAGCCATTCCAGATCTCAGATGAACACATAGGATATACTAGGAATCCACATTTCGTACGAGCCTGTAACGAAGAGCGGATTACACGGTCGCGATGAATAGCCAAACCCTACCCTAGACCCCTACGGGTGCGGCAAACTACCCGCCAAGTACCCGAAGCGAAGCAACGTCCCTCAACACCGTGAGTAGGCTACTCGGCACTTCGAGATACCCGGTAGTTTGTGCAACCCACCTTGGGTCTATCCTAGGAGCAAAAACAGTAAAAGAAATTATACAATGACGTCTACAACCCCGACCCGGTTGTGCGGCCATACAAATAATATTACATCAATTACATATTACAAGAATTGAAAGAATAAGAAAACTCGCATCTCACAACCCCCCGTCTATTCATCCGCGACAATCCAACGAATTCATATACATAAACCATCAACATTACAGATCACAGATATGTATAACCCCCATTAATCGACGTATAGCGATTAGCAGACGTTTAATACATATATCACATCACAGATATAACCCATTAGCCAAAGTGTAAAGAAGTTCGATCAAAATACGGATTTGTGACTACCCCAAAAACTAACTTGTTTTCTGGAAAATCTGGGCAGAAACAAACCATCCTAAAAATCCCAAAACAGCAACAGGAGAACACTGCAGGAAAAATGACCCATGGCCAAGTCAACTCGGCCGCGGATCCGCGGCAAGAGCATGCTCTTGACGCGGTTCCGCGGTGAGTTGGTCGACTCGCTGGTTCGTTTTTCTTGGGTGTTCTGTAAAAACCTTGAGCCGATTTTTAGTGTATGATTTATTATTTTTAAAGAAGAAATAAAAATCGGCAGAAACTAGGGGTTTAGAAAACATGTTTTGCGATTTTTCCGATCGAAGTTCTAGATACTTTGCTAACTAGTTAGTTTGTGTTTAGCTAGTCTCTGATACCACTGTAAGTCCACGTTGCCCACCCCGGTGCTTGCGGGGAGGCGGAAACGTTATGAAAAATCAGATTTTTACAACACGAGGCAACATGGACTACGCTAAAGGAGGGATCTTTGCTAAACAAAAACTAACTACCAAGCTAAAAGAGTTAGCTACTCGGAAAGGGGGTTATACCTAAGTCTTGAAGTCCTTCTCTTCTTGCTCCTTGGAGTGGAAAGAACGGATCGTCTCGTCACCTTCTCTTGCCGAAGAAAGATCCACCCGAGGGCCTCTACCTTTGGCTCCAACCTCAAACTAGAAGTAACTAAGGTGCTTGGTGTGCTAAACCTAGAACCTTAGAAAGAGTAGAGAGTATTTTGAAGGGATTTATCTCAAGCTCAATGGTTCTCAACTCATGAGAGGGGAGAGCTTTGAGAGAGAGCAAGAGGAGGAGAGAGAATGAAAATGATAGAATGAGAATGATAAAGCCAATCTTCTCACATATATGTGAATTATGACAAATAAATAATTAGCTAAAGATAATTGTGATGGTTAATCATGAAATGACCATTATCATTTCATATTAAATATTTTTGCAAGGATCAAAGAGCATCTTTCATATGAAATGATGATGGTCAACTTGTCCACCTAGGTCAACAAGTCAAGCATAGTCAAATGGTCAACAACCCTAACCATACACAATTATAATTAACTAATATTAATAAATCATATTTCACACATAAACATTAGGGTTAAGAAAATGACAATGGTCATCAACCCTAATGAAAGTCCTCTGCCTCTGCCTCAGTCAACTGTGCATACACACCCGTATCCGCGTTCCGAGGAACACGAATACAAAGAGATAAAACCAATCCTAAAATATATACTAGGATCTAGCTTAAACCAAAGCCCGCTAGTATAAGCTGTCCGGACACCAAACGTGTACAAGTGCGCGGATGTGAACGAACCCTGTCGCAAAACCATGCGACCTCTACTCATTTTACCTAAATGCGAATAACCCTCTGTGTGGGACTCTAAAGACTCGACACTATGCTGGCAGTGGGTTTAACCACAGACCGCAAGCGGCACTAGCTATATGTAACGGTCCTCAGGTAGATGCCGATAAGAAGACTGACGAGGTAAACCCATCTGAACTCCTACTGAGCCTGAATGTGATAGTCTCCGTACAGTCCGGTCTGTTCGTCTAAGAACACCACATGGCAGGCCTAGGGGGCGGTAAACGTCAGTCCCCTACTAGCGGTACAAGTCGTGCCGGAGTGTAGCCCAGAACACCCTGAGATAACACTGGAAACCTACCAGTCTATCTCACTTGCCCTGGCCAGGGAATTTATGTAATGGCTCTCCTAGACACAGCGCGATATCAACCCCCAATACCGGGAGAGACGAATCCTATCTAACCGTCACTGGCTCTAAGTGCTTCGGGACTGCACCCAAAAACTACCTGTTTGCATGACTCCTTTGAGCCGTGGTAGGGTAGTAATAAAATTACAGTGGGAACACACTCGAGGCGAAGTGACAGTGTCAAGTCAACGGACTAAGCTATACTCATGTCACCTGGGAACTAATAACTGACGATAGGTATAATACCAACAAACAGTTCCCAACGAGTCCTGTCCAGTGTACTCGTAACCTAACGAGCACCCGCATACTATCTCAAGTACGACGTACTAACGGCTGTGGGACAGACCGTCTCCCAAGCTGGGATAAGAAGCGCATACGCTAGTCTACTCCGGAGTATCGATGCCCTATCTCGATAGTCCTGCGAGTAGGGACCTGCATAAGGATGTGCTTGTGGATTACCCAGCCCCCACGAGTGCGACTGCCATCACAACGCTGGTAATCAAGCAAAGATCCTAAGGGCTCCACTAATGTGTAAAGGTGATATGCTAAAAGAAACACATGCACACATTAAAGCAGAAACAAACCAAGTAGCATACTTCCATTTTGAGCAAGAATGTCAATACAAGGTGAATATCCCAAGCTTCCATCAAGTAATATACAAACTAGTATGATACAGTAATAGCCTCTAGGGCATATACACTATCAATATGAGTGGGTCTAATTGATCAAGAAATGACGGGTAGAACTTGACTGGTACTTATAATTTGTTGACCATAGTTAAGGTCATAGGTACTAGGGGTAAAAAAAACCGCATCGGGAATTTCAAGTGTTGAGATTTGCAATGACATTGCATACCTTCTATATGATGGTTGGATCTCGATCCCACTGTGGGCAATATTTGCTCCCAGGAGAGTTTTGCAGTTTACAATTAGCTAACTCATTAGGTGTCTAGAAAGGTGTTAACGGGGCTATGCCTCTAGGAAAACAAGGTTTACTTTAATTAGGTCCGTGCGAGATGTAAATCCCCGTTTCCTTTCTACATGAAACTTCCTATTTTCTGAATTTTAGTAATTAACTTATTCTTGACTTCGTATGTTTTAGTTGGTTGTTTAAAACCCAATATTTATTTTTCCAAACAAATTTAATTTAACCCAAATTTTCTTTTAACCACTAAATTCCCAAACCCTTTTATCAACCAGCCATTTAGACTTTTAATTAAATCCCTTTTTAAATTTCCCTCAGCCCAATCTCATCAATCAGCCCATTAAAATTTTTCCCTCAGTTAATTCTACAGAAAATCCCTTGGCCCATTTCCCTTCTGCAGCCCACGACTTTTTCGAAAGGAAAATTTCCTTTTTGTGCCGGCCCGATCTTTTCTGCAGCCCACTGTGGTTTTTCCTATTTAAAAGGGAATTTTTCGTTGGCCCGGCCCACTCCATCTTAACCCACGCGCGCTTCTTTCTTTCCCAAGCCCGCTCCCCATCTCACTGTTCTTCTCCTTCAATTTTAGCCCCAACGGCTACCTCCCCTAAACGCGCGCGCGACACGCCTCCCTCGCCGTCGCCCACGCCCTCGCCCGACCGTTGCCCCCACGTGGTAAATCTCGTCGCCCTCATCTCTCTTACTCACCAAATCCTCACCTCTCTCTCCTTTACATTCACCGAGCCCCATATACCCGAACACCTAAAACTTTTCTCGAACCATTGACACCTCCATCGCCGGCGATCATCCCACCTCGTCGTTCGACACACGACGACAACCACTCGTCCACCCTCCTTCTTCCTCCACGACTTCACCAATCTTCAACCCCTCTCGAATTTCCTCTGCACACCCAAACCCACTTGCACAACCTCTGCCACTTCGCAACCCGTGCCGACGAGCCACCCCACTTCGCCTGAACCCACTCTACGACCCTACTCAACCTCAGCCTCACCCTCATATTTCCAGAACCGACACCACTGCTTCCCACCTCTCTCCAAAACTCCAAAAACCCATTTTCAATTTTTCCCCCTCACTGCGAAACCTCACTGTACACTTAACTGGAGCGCCGTCGACCGACGCCGACCCCAGCACACCCCGGGAGACTCACAGAGCACCATTCTAGACTTCCAGCAAGCACCAAGACGACCCCGGGAACTCCGACGTATAACCCGTGCTCGTTCGAGGCTCGCGGAAATCCGATACGTGGCGTATACCGCGCGTTCGCGACGACACTGTTGCCGTACGACCCCAAGGCATTCTCCAGGCAAGTGTTTACTTGCTTCATGCTAAAATATTAGTGGTATAACATTAAAATCATATAATTATAAATTTATCGAATAGCGATATATATTGTGACGTATGTGTTCGATGAATGATCCCAATGGAAATGATTGTCTAATTTGACGGAAATCGATATTTTATGTTGGCCCTTTTAATGATGTATAATGTGTGAGAAATTCGCTGGAAAACACGATCGTTTGTAACAAAAATCGATACCCCCAAACATGTTGTTTAAAACTGGAATTCTCTCGTAACTGAAAATGCATAAAATCACTATAAATCATACACATATTGGAAAGATGCGTTCGAGGGCTTAAATCGAAGCCAACTCGATGAACTTTAACCCTATGTAGAATTTTAATGTTTTCTGTTCTGAAACCATGAAGATAAGTGGATTGGAACACGACTCTGGACTGCAGTCCAGAGCGTTTCTGATTAGTGCGTTCTGTCTAAAGTTCTGCGTCCCCGTGTTTCCTGAAATCGCATGATACGGAACTTTCAGTAGTTATAAGATATACCTGTTAGTGAAAGAAAACAAGTGGTTTCATTCTGATTCATCGCAGTTTGTTATTTTAAACTTATTTTAAAAGAGCAGAACATAAAGCTGTCCAGAACACTTTCTGGAATGACATTTGAGATTAAACTGTATATAACTTTCAACGTACAGATGCGATTGAGGATCCGTCTGTTGCGTTGAATACTTTATCGAAAACCCTAGATTCCATCTAACTGTGTCATCGCTAAATTTTGAGCCCAACTGGGTGCAATTCGTGTTGCGAAACAGGAGTTCAGCTCTGAAATTGAAATTCCAGCCGTGAACACTTAAACTGAAACAGTTATATCTTGAAAACCGAAACCCCGATTGGACTGAAACAAATTTTGATGAATTACTGACTGATTGTTCTATATATCTTACCTACATCATTTCTGCTGAATTTGTAATATATTAATTTGTGCAATGTACTTAAATTCATGATGTGCATGCTAATTCATAACATACCGTGTTTATTGGTAGCATACAATACATATATCATACCCTTGTCATTTACACAGTGTTAGTGCGTGTGGACATTGCATTATCGTGCGTGATAGGTGTTGATTTAGGAATGACGAGTACACCAATGGAAAGTGAATAATCGTGATAGTGATTGGTACAGTGGACAGTGATTGATATAGTGGACAGTGATGAAACCGTGACATTGGTATACTCGTACACAAATAGATCAATATCTTAAATAGTGTAACCTGGGGAAAAAGGGGAAATCAAAGTGGAAAGAGTATCTTATTTAGCGGGACCGTGTTTAGAGGATGATCATTCGAACTGTGATACTTATTCGTGTAGGACAGGATCTAGCGATCCGGCTGACAGGGTTATGTCCCGGGCGTGTGGGCCGTGGTCTCGGGTATGTACGAGACTCCTGTTAAACATGATCCTCCTTCCACTATGTGATTTCAAATATGACCTAGAGACCGATAGGGACACATAACATATTCTGCATCATATTGTGACATAGTGTTTACTCGCATTATTCTCATACCCGTAATACCTCATTTACCTGTTTCATTTGATTATTATAATATTATTATTTGTGTCGCTCTGACGACCTGAGTATGCATGCTCAGATCCCGCGGGAAGACCAGCACAGGAGACGGATCTATCCTTTGAGTTCACGGAGATATAGTTTGGTGTACCTTCTTCATTTACTGCTTTCCATAAGAGAAATTGTGAGATTGAACTCGGTTAGTTATCGTTCTTATTATCTGTAATCTGTGAACAATGAAATTTCAATGTAATAAATTAGTGATGTGATTCCTTTAATATTGTGCTTATTCACTGATTACCATGTAGTGCTAGAAGCCGAAGTGTGACTACGGCAGGATGATTCCTTGACCGTAGGAGCATGGCTGGCCTAGTCATACCTCGTATTCCATATTTTGGGATGCGGGGCGTGACATGGTTTAGTTGGTATCAGAGACCGTGTTTAGCATCAAGGGATAACATTCACTAGGCGATATTACGTTATTCTTGTTTCCCTACTCTTGATTTCCATCCTTGAATCTGATCCTATTCTTCTGAATCTTCCAGTGATATGACGTCCCCGAACGACCCCTCCTCGGACTCCAGCTCTCAGGACCGCACGGAAAGAATACTCAGTGCACTGACCACTCTCGCGGAAGCTCAGGAGAGGAAGACTGATTTGCTTACTGAGGGACTCAGGGCGATTACCGCCGCAGGAGGACCCTCCGCACTTATTACTGCCCCCGAGGGTGTTGTTCCCCCAGCATATCAGGCTAGAGCGGGTACCGTATCAGACTTCCGACGGTTACACCCAGCTGCATTCACAGGGCTAGCTGAACCCCTTGAAGCTGAGCAATGGCTGGTAAATATGGAGAATTTATTGGCAGCCGCCAGGATTCCAGAGGAAGACAGAGTGAATGTGATAAAGATACAATTAGAAGACGAGGCCCGTACTTGGTGGTCGGTAGAAGAAAGCAGACTTGAAGAGCCGATTGAATGGAACAAGTTTAAGGAGTGCTTCTTAGATCACTATTTTCCTCCCACAGCCAAGGCAGAAATGGAGGAAAGGTTCATTCTTTTGAAACAAAATGGACGCCCAGTGGACGTTTATGCGGCAGAGTTCAACCGTCTGAGCCGCTTTGCTCCATACATGGTCAAATCAGAAGTCACCAGGGCCAGGCGTTTCCTTCAGGGGTTAGATTTTGAGCTGCAGCAGCTGATTGCATCGTTGGATCTACAGACTTTCGCACAGGTACTCAACGCGGCGAGAGTTCAAGAGCAATTGATTAGCAAGTTCAGGAGACCCCCAGTCGTTCCAGCACGTACCCACGCACCTTCTCGAGGAGCTATACCGGTTCACCGAGCAGGGACGACGCAAATGAAGCGCCCGTTTGTACCACAGCATCGCCCCCAGAGACAGGGCGTAACTTGCGGCTATTGCGGTAGAGGAGGGCATACTCAGAAGGACTGTCGCCGTGCCAAGGGACAGTGCCTGATTTGCGGTTCCAGTCAGCACAGGATTAACAGTTGTCCTGAGCGAGCAGAAATACAGGGAGGTTCTGGACCGTCACAACAGAGGCCGCAGGAACAGAGACAGCCATTTACAGGTCGCGGTCAGGGACGGGCTTTCACCTTGACCGCCGAGCAGGCAGAGGCATCAGGAGACGTGGTCACAGGTACTCTACTTGTACATTCATTGCCAGCTAGAGTACTATTTGATTCAGGAGCATCGCATTGTTTCTTGTCTGAGCATTTCACCAATACACACTCAATACCACATGAACCACTAACCAAGGGATGGGAAATTCATACGGGTAATGGCATTATTGTATCTAGTCGGGAATGTAGATTATGCCCGGTTGTAGTATGTGGTAGGGAATTCTATGCGAATTTCCTTCTAATTGGGACAGGCAGTTACGACGCAATTCTCGGGATGGATTGGATGAGCACTTTCCATGCAGTTATCGACTGTCATGCAAGGAAGGTGATCTTCCGCATTCCCAATCACCCGGAGTTTATTTTTGAGGGCGGAAGCGAATCTTTGGAACCAGCTAAATACAGAGCAAAGCCTAAGGAACTGACAGCTATGGAGATTGATAAGAGCCCAGCCCCAGAAATTGTTCGGGACTTTCTAGACGTATTTCCTGAAGATCTACCAGGTCTACCCCCCCCTCGAATCTTGGAGTTCTCGATCGATTTGATCCCAGGTACAGCCCAGTATCCAGGGCCCCATACAGAATGGCACCAGTGGAGTTGGCGGAATTGAAGAAACAGGTTGAAGAATTATTGGAGAAGGGATTTATTCGGCCAAGCGCTTCACCGTGGGGTGCACCAGTTCTATTGGTGAAGAAAAAGGATGGATCGTTGCGAATGTGCATAGATTACCGGGAGCTGAACAAGGTCACAATAAAGAACAAGTACCCAATCCCGCGTATCGATGACCTATTCGATCAGCTAAATGGAGCCAAGGTTTTCTCGAAGTTGGATCTCCGTTCTGGGTATCATCAAATCAGGGTAGCAGCTGAGGATGTATGCAAGACGGCTTTCAGGACCCGATACGGACATTACGAGTTTCTTGTGATGCCGTTCGGCGTTACCAACGCCCCAGCAATATTCATGGACTTGATGAACAGGGTGTTTGCAAAGTACTTAGACACGTTTGTCGTTGTGTTTATTGACGACATACTTGTCTACTCGAAGACTCGGGAAGAGCACGCTGAACACTTGCGCACAGTTCTACAAATTCTTCGGGAAGAGAAGCTGTATGCGAAGCTAAGCAAGTGTGAGTTCTGGCTCGACAAGGTACAGTTTTTGGGACATATTGTTTCAGACGAAGGCATCTCAGTGGACCCGACAAAGATAGAATCTGTCAGAGATTGGCCGACGCCGAAATCAGTAGCAGAGATCAGGAGTTTTCTGGGATTGGCAGGTTATTATCGGAGATTCGTCCAAGATTTCTCAAGAATCGCAGAACCATTGACGCGGCTGACACGGAAGGACGTGCCGTTTACATGGACAGAGGAGTGCACTCAGGCATTCGACACACTAAAGCAGAAATTAACCACGGCGCCTATTCTTACAGTACCAGATAATTCCGGTGGTATGGTGATACACAGTGATGCCTCGGGGAAGGGTTTAGGCTGTGTTTTGATGCAGCACGGCCGAGTGGTTGCTTACGCCTCTCGACAACTGAGAAACCACGAGAAGAACTATCCTACTCACGACTTGGAGTTAGCTGCGGTAGTTTTTGCGTTGAAGATTTGGAGGCACTATCTTTTGGGTGAGAAAGTGGAGGTTTACACGGATCACAAAAGTTTAAAGTATGTTTTCACTCAGAAGGAACTGAACATGAGACAGCGCCGATGGCTAGAGCTAATGGCAGATTATGATCTGGACCTTCAGTATCACCCGGGGAAGGTCAATGTTGTACCAGACGCACTCAGTCGCAAACCAGCGGTCATGATGTTGACCGATCAGAGGAGTATTATTGAGGATTTCCAGAGACTTGAACTTGAGGTCGTTACGCCAAACGCACTCAGTCAATTTTGGCAACTACAGGTGCAATCTTCCCTGGTGGATCGCATCAAGAATGCACAAGCGGATGATCCTCGATTGCAAAAGCTCAGAGAGCAAGTGGAAGCTGGATTGAGAACGGATCTGATTATACATGAGGATGGATCTCTAAGATTCGGTAGCAGACTCTGCGTACCTAAAGGAGATGTTCGAGAAGAAGTTTTGACTGAAGCACACAGTTCAGCTTATTCTGTGCATCCAGGAGGTACAAAAATGTATCAGGACCTAAAGCAGCACTTTTGGTGGAACGGAATGAAGCGGGAAATTGCAAGGTTCGTATCCAGATGCTTGGTATGTCAACAGGTGAAGGCGGAACATCAGAGAACAGCAGGATTATTACAACCATTGCCGATACCTGAATGGAAGTGGGAGCACATTACTATGGATTTTGTGACGGCCTTACCACGGAGCCCCAGAGGCAATAATGCCATTTGGGTTATCGTCGATCGCCTCACAAAAGCTGCACACTTTCTATCTTTCCGAGTGGGACAGTCGACAGAATCACTGGCAGAAAGATATATGCAGGAGATTGTGCGACTTCACGGTGTTCCAGTCAGCATTGTGTCAGACCGGGACACGAGATTCTTGTCACACTTTTGGAAGAGCTTACAGGAGAGTTTGGGAACCCGCCTCAAATTCAGCACAGCTTATCACCCACAGACGGATGGACAATCCGAGCGTACAATTCAGACGCTCGAGGATATGTTGAGAGCCTGTATGTTGGACTTTCAAGGTTCCTGGGAGGACCATCTGCACCTAGTCGAGTTCTCTTACAACAACAGTTATCAGGGTAGTATTCAGATGGCTCCTTTTGAAGCACTATATGGGCGAAAGTGTCGATCCCCAGTATGTTGGGATGATGTGGGAGAACGAAGATTACTGGGCCCCGAACTCATTGTTCAGACAGTGGACAAGGTCCAAATGATCAGGCAGCATATTAAGACGGCTCAGGATCGACAGAAGAGTTGGGCAGATACCAGCAGAAGGGCACTTGAGTTCGAAGTCGGAGATCATGTATTCTTGAAGATTTCCCCTACTCGTGGAGTTATCAGGTTCGGAAGTCGGGGAAAACTTAGTCCCCGTTTTATCGGACCTTTTGAGGTGCTAGAGCGAGTAGGAGAGGTGGCCTATCGACTGGCCTTGCCTCCATCGCTAGCTGGCGTGCACAATACCTTCCACGTGTCACAGTTGCGGCGTTACGTTCGAGATGAGAGCCATGTTCTGGATCATTCAGAGTTAGTTTTGGGAACCGATCTGTCATACGAGGAGCAGCCTACTACCATTCTCGACCGCAGAGAGAAAGTACTGAAGAATAAGGTCATTCCATTAGTCCGAGTGTCTTGGGGCGGTCGTTCCCCAGGAGAATCCACCTGGGAGCGGGAGGAAGATATCCGTGATCGTTATCCACATCTCTTTGTTTAGTACTTTTGTTTCTTTGTATCCTTGTTGAATTTCGAGGACGAAATTTTGTTAGGGGGGGTATGATGTAAATCCCCGTTTCCTTTCTACATGAAACTTCCTATTTTCTGAATTTTAGTAATTAACTTATTCTTGACTTCGTATGTTTTAGTTGGTTGTTTAAAACCCAATATTTATTTTTCCAAACAAATTTAATTTAACCCAAATTTTCTTTTAACCACTAAATTCCCAAACCCTTTTATCAACCAGCCATTTAGACTTTTAATTAAATCCCTTTTTAAATTTCCCTCAGCCCAATCTCATCAATCAGCCCATTAAAATTTTTCCCTCAGTTAATTCTACAGAAAATCCCTTGGCCCATTTCCCTTCTGCAGCCCACGACTTTTTCGAAAGGAAAATTTCCTTTTTGTGCCGGCCCGATCTTTTCTGCAGCCCACTGTGGTTTTTCCTATTTAAAAGGGAATTTTTCGTTGGCCCGGCCCACTCCATCTTAACCTACGCGCGCTTCTTTCTTTCCCAAGCCCGCTCCCCATCTCACTGTTCTTCTCCTTCAATTTTAGCCCCAACGGCTACCTCCCCTAAACGCGCGCGCGACACGCCTCCCTCGCCGTCGCCCACGCCCTCGCCCGACCGTTGCCCCCACGTGGTAAATCTCGTCGCCCTCATCTCTCTTACTCACCAAATCCTCACCTCTCTCTCCTTTACATTCACCGAGCCCCATATACCCAAACACCCAAAACTTTTCTCGAACCATTGACACCTCCATCGCCGGCGATCATCCCACCTCGTCGTTCGACACACGACGACAACCACTCGTCCACCCTCCTTCTTCCTCCACGACTTCACCAATCTTCAACCCCTCTCGAATTTCCTCTGCACACCCAAACCCACTTGCACAACCTCTGCCACTTCGCAACCCGTGCCGACGAGCCACCCCACTTCGCCTGAACCCACTCTACGACCCTACTCAACCTCAGCCTCACCCTCATATTTCCAGAACCGACACCACTGCTTCCCACCTCTCTCCAAAACTCCAAAAACCCATTTTCAATTTTTCCCCCTCACTGCGAAACCTCACTGTACACTTAACTGGAGCGCCGTCGACCGACGCCGACCCCAGCACACCCCGGGAGACTCACAGAGCACCATTCTAGACTTCCAGCAAGCACCAAGACGACCCCGGGAACTCCGACGTATAAACCGTGCTCGTTCGAGGCTCGCGGAAATCCGATACGTGGCGTATACCGCGCGTTCGCGACGACACTGTTGCCGTACGACCCCAAGGCATTCTCCAGGCAAGTGTTTACTTGCTTCATGCTAAAATATTAGTGGTATAACATTAAAATCATATAATTATAAATTTATCGAATAGCGATATATATTGTGACGTATGTGTTCGATGAATGATCCCAATGGAAATGATTGTCTAATTTGACGGAAATCGATATTTTATGTTGGCCCTTTTAATGATGTATAATGTGTGAGAAATTCGCTGGAAAACACGATCGTTTGTAACAAAAATCGATACCCCCAAACATGTTGTTTAAAACTGGAATTCTCTCGTAACTGAAAATGCATAAAATCACTATAAATCATACACATATTGGAAAGATGCGTTCGAGGGCTTAAATCGAAGCCAACTCGATGAACTTTAACCCTATGTAGAATTTTAATGTTTTCTGTTCTGAAACCATGAAGATAAGTGGATTGGAACACGACTCTGGACTGCAGTCCAGAGCGTTTCTGATTAGTGCGTTCTGTCTAAAGTTCTGCGTCCCCGTGTTTCCTGAAATCGCATGATACGGAACTTTCAGTAGTTATAAGATATACCTGTTAGTGAAAGAAAACAAGTGGTTTCATTCCGATTCATCGCAGTTTGTTATTTTAAACTTATTTTAAAAGAGCAGAACATAAAGCTGTCCAGAACACTTTCTGGAATGACATTTGAGATTAAACTGTATATAACTTTCAACATACAGATGCGATTGAGGATCCGTCTGTTGCGTTGAATACTTTATCGAAAACCCTAGATTCCATCTAACTGTGTCATCGCTAAATTTTGAGCCCAACTGGGTGCAATTCGTGTTGCGAAACAGGAGTTCAGCTCTGAAATTGAAATTCCAGCCGTGAACACTTAAACTGAAACAGTTATATCTTGAAAACCGAAACCCCGATTGGACTGAAACAAATTTTGATGAATTACTGACTGATTGTTCTATATATCTTACCTACATCATTTCTGCTGAATTTGTAATATATTAATTTGTGCAATGTACTTAAATTCATGATGTGCATGCTAATTCATAACATACCGTGTTTATTGGTAGCATACAATACATATATCATACCCTTGTCATTTACACAGTGTTAGTGCGTGTGGACATTGCATTATCGTGCGTGATAGGTGTTGATTTAGGAATGACGAGTACACCAATGGAAAGTGAATAATCGTGATAGTGATTGGTACAGTGGACAGTGATTGATATAGTGGACAGTGATGAAACCGTGACATTGGTATACTCGTACACAAATAGATCAATATCTTAAATAGTGTAACCTGGGGAAAAAGGGGAAATCAAAGTGGAAAGAGTATCTTATTTAGCGGGACCGTGTTTAGAGGATGATCATTCGAACTGTGATACTTATTCGTGTAGGACAGGATCTAGCGATCCGGCTGACAGGGTTATGTCCCGGGCGTGTGGGCCGTGGTCTCGGGTATGTACGAGACTCCTGTTAAACATGATCCTCCTTCCACTATGTGATTTCAAATATGACCTAGAGACCGATAGGGACACATAACATATTCTGCATCATATTGTGACATAGTGTTTACTCGCATTATTCTCATACCCGTAATACCTCATTTACCTGTTTCATTTGATTATTATAATATTATTATTTGTGTCGCTCTGACGACCTGAGTATGCATGCTCAGATCCCGCGGGAAGACCAGCACAGGAGACGGATCTATCCTTTGAGTTCACGGAGATATAGTTTGGTGTACCTTCTTCATTTACTGCTTTCCATAAGAGAAATTGTGAGATTGAACTCGGTTAGTTATCGTTCTTATTATCTGTAATCTGTGAACAATGAAATTTCAATGTAATAAATTAGTGATGTGATTCCTTTAATATTGTGCTTATTCACTGATTACCATGTAGTGCTAGAAGCCGAAGTGTGACTACGGCAGGATGATTCCTTGACCGTAGGAGCATGGCTGGCCTAGTCATACCTCGTATTCCATATTTTGGGATGCGGGGCGTGACACGAAAGCACGGGGAACCTCCCTCAAGTACCGACACTGGCCTGGCTGAACGGTTAGTGAAGTTGTAGACAGTAATTAATCCTGGCTAGTTTTCTTTTTAAGGTTTGAAAGAAAAACTTAATTAAAGCAGTGGGAGACATCGATTAGACAAGATAATTACCAATCTGATCTTTGCAAGAGCTTTCGCTGAGTGTATTCTTTTCTCTCTCTTAATAGCAGATACCAATGACTGGACTCAAGCTTCTACTAGATAAAAATAAACTGAATGGGACCAATTATAAGACTGGCTGAGGAATCTGAAAATTGCCTTGACTTATGATAAAGTATCATATGTCCTCACGGCTTCAGCCCCGCCCGTCCCAGGTACAAAATCCTCCATTGCGGATATTAAAGTCCGTAAGATATGGGACGCTGACTGTGCCACAGCCAAATGCCTCTCGCTTGCATCGATGGACAACACACATCAAAAGCAGCACGAGAATATGGACATTCAAGCCATATTCCTCCATACAAAGGTGTTGTATGGAGAGCAATCCCGCGTATTACGATACGAAGCATCAAAGAAATTATTTCAGATCCGAATGGCCCCTGACACACCAGTAGGAGACCATGTTCTGAAGATGATAGCTCTCATAGAAGAGCTTGAGGATCTTGGATGGACGATGGACAATGAACAATATACGGATATTATTCTGCAGCCCCCCTTCCACCTTTGCTCAATTCATAGTTAAGTTCAACATGCATAACATAGAGAAGGAACTACCCGAACTCCTTAATATGTTAAGGAGTGCAGAGAACACACTGAAATCAGTGAAAACTCCCGTTTTGAGTGTTGGGCAATCTTCTTCTTCTCGCCCAAAGGCTATGGCCAAGGGAAAGCTCAAGAAGAAGCCTACCAAGCCTAGGGGTGGAGTTAAAAAGGTTAAGGGGAAGGACAGGTCCAAAGCTGGAGAATCGGGAAAAGGGGAATGTTTTCATTGCCACAAAACAGGATATTGGAAGCGCAACTGTACGGAGTACTTAAATATCAAGAAGTAGCATGGGGATTCTTCCGCTTCAGGTGTGTTTGTGACAGAAAACTGTTTTTCAATAAACTCTGCTTCCTGGGTATTAGATACCGGTTCAGGTTCTCACATTTGCAATTCTATGCAGGGGCTGAGAAATAGCAAGGTTTTGAAGACAGGTGACCATACTCTCCGCGTTGGAAATGGTTCCAATGTACATATAGTCGCAGTCGGAGAGTATCACTTGGGGTTGCCATCTGGGTGTATATTGGTTTTGAACCCATGATATTTTGTACCAAGTATGCTTTGTAATATAATATCTGTTTCTTTGTTAGACAATGAAGGATATAATTTTGTATTGCAGAACAATGTTATGAACATTCACCTGAATCAAATGTTGGTTCGGTATGGTACTCTTAATAACGGGAGATACATCCTAAATCAACACACAGTTTTCAGCATACAACACACACATAAAATAAAACTTTTAGAAATAAATGAAGCTTTTCTTTGGCACTGTAGACTTGGTCATATTAACGAAACAAGACTAAACAAGTTATACAAAGATGGATATTTAAACCCTTTTAAATATAAATCTTATGCGACTTGCCAGTCTTGTATCAAGGGTAAAATGACCAAAACTCCATTTACCGGACACGGAGAAAGAGCCACCCAGCTCCAGGGACTCATACATAGTGATGTATGTGGGCCAATGTCTACACAGGCTAGAGGCGGTTTTTCTTACTTCATTACTTTCACTGACGATTTCTCAAGATTCGGACATGTATTTTTATTAAAGCATAAATCCGAAGCTATCGAGAAATTCACGGAATATAAACTCGAAGTAGAAAAACAAACCGGCTTGAGTATCAAAATTCTTCGATCAGATCGAGGTGGGGAGTACCTCAGTACAGAATTTGCAAACTTCCTAAAAGAGAATGGGATTCTCTCTCAGCTCACTCCTCCTTACACACCACAGCACAACGGTGTGTCTGAACGACGGAACCGGACCCTATTAGATATGGTCCATTCCATGATGAGTGATGCTGAATTACCTGTCTCATTTTAGGGGCATGCATTTGTCACGACCCGAAAGTACGGAACATGACCGGCACTTAAACTACGAAACGTCTCGAGGCGTTCGTAATCTAAGTAAGCCGAAAACCCAGAAATCCAAACCAAGAAAAGTAGTAGAGTGAAGGAAAATCAATTTAAATCAAGTAGTTTTAATAGCATAAGCCGAATTATGCGGGTTTCTAAAAACATCAAAAATTTACTGAAAATTGCGACAGAGTCTCCTTTGTAAATACTGGCTCCCAAACGGGATACAACATGAATAGAATACGAAATCAATAAAAAGGCATCCCCAAGCGGGAGCTAGCTCTTCGTCAATCGACGGCCACAACCACACAAGCAATATAATATACAACGCCAACGGCGAGGATCAAAATTCAAAAGGAAACTCAAAACCACAAGAAAACCACAGAAATAAAACGCGCGACTCTAAGGTCGAAACATTAACATCACTGGTCTCTATCTCAAAATAAATACATGTTTGGTTGATAGAACTTCTAGATACAACAGAATAATGATATACAAGATATATAATAGGGGTACGATACAAGTAAACTCACCTACTAGCAAATCACCGTAAGGAAACTATACCCGCAAAGCCGTAATGAAACCTGTACGGCAACCTACAAGAAACTGGGGTACAACGGGGGTGAGTTGCCAACTCGTGAATAGAAAAACATCTACGCATAGAAATCGCATAAATAACGCAACCTAGGTCAATGATCATAATATATCCTCAAATATAAGAATAACATGCAGCCTATAACAAGGCTAGGGTAGATATCTAACCCGAGTGTAATCTCATGTGCCCGTGTCAGTGCCTCAGGTAGCAATATATCATATGAATGAGGTATGAATGCATGAAAACAGAATACATGTAAATGAAGAACTGTTTTCATAATTTAGTGAGATTTCCTTTGTATTTTTAAAATGAGGTATCATAATGAAATCAGCATAAAACAGTGCTTAGCATCGGCACAAAACGTAATCCCAATATCTCGATATCTCTGTATCACAGTCTCTGTACCTCAATATCTCGAAATCTCAATATCACAGTCTCAATATCTATGGCGCCGTCAGTCCAGACCGGCCCCTACCATCCATCTCAAGACAACGACGGTATCCTCCGGATATCCGACACGTGGGGTAAACTCACCGGTAGGTAGTGCTCCCCTGCCAGGCTCACATCGTCATCATCACGCGCTTCTTGCCCCGGGGTACCTTACCGGGTCCACCATGTACCCGAAACGGTTCATCCACCTCCACGAATCGGGTCTCGAAATCCATCAGCAAACTCATGGTGGACGACTCATACAGCATGGGAAAAACCGCACTTTTTTTATTTAAAAAGAGCGAAATCAGTTTATATAAGTTTTGCGGTTTTCCCCCCAAATCCAGAAAATTTCATGGAAATCCGAATCCAAATCATCAATAGCATGTAAAACTATGAATATAGGCATAACAATGAATAACGGTATGCATGAAGTGACAAGTAATAACTACAATGTTAAGCTGGCATATAAGGCAGGTACACTAATATCATGTCAAATTACTAACTAACAAGCTAAGTCAAGCAATAATATTTTCTAAGGTGTACGTGACATGGCAATTACCGATGAAGATGTGTGTGAGCCGGCAAGTAACTGTACGTGGTACATACGCATCATCGGTAATGGTGCTGGTGTCCTAACAGCATGATATCAATAATGGAGTATGAAACATAATATAAGCATGCGATGCGAACCACAATAAAGAGCGGGAGCTGATTACTAGACGCAATTATAACTAATCTGCATTAACCTAATATAAGTCCTACAAATGGTGCCTTTTGAAATAACACGAATCATGGGGTTTTGAAAATACGGGCTACGGTGTTTTTATGAAAAGATACGTCTTTTGAAATATCCGTAGGATCCCTTGGGCTGTCTTTTAAAATACCCACGATTCGTTAGTTTTGAAATAGGTAAGAATCGAATCTAATCTAACAACTAAACTAAACTAAAGGGCTAAGCTGACCAGCTGGGCTACAGGTAAGGAAACCGCCTAACATCTGAGTCGATACATATACATACCTGTATATATATTAGTCGGTGATCCCGCCTCAATAATATCATATCCGATACCATATCTATAATCAGACATCCCAAGTCAAGAGTGCGGATCAATCATCAAAATATAGCTCGTACGTAAATCCGTCGTACGGCATCCCCAAATCTGGGTACGGGTTAATATCATATTTATCACACTATTCATCTAGTATCCTCTTTATCCAAGATCATAGTCCAGGGTACTGACCTATATCTAGTACAATACTAATATCATCAATATAGTCATGATCTGACCACTGATCGACAGTCTCGTACAGACCGATATCACAACCACAAAACAAATCTCATCGACTCAGCTCAATCCCTAGTATCGTCCTCATATCCGTATGTGAACACATAGTCCCATACCCATGTGAACACATAACTATAAAGAATCCCATGAGCACATATAAATAGGAATGTATGCAAGTATGTATGTGTGTATGTATGTGTGTATGTATGTGTGTATGTGTAGTGCAACACTACCCTAGGGTTCGCAACACTAAAGTAATCCAACACACCAATATCCATCCTAACATCGTTATTAATCACAAATAACATATAATAATCGTTGGTGTGTATACGCATCCGTATACACCACCACGGACTGCGGGGGTGCTATACGCCATCCACCCGACTTCTCCCCGTAGATATAAATCTACTCACCTGGTCCTCGCTCGCCGGTGCCGACGTCGCCATGCGCTTGCTTGTCGTCTCGAAGTCCACATGGGGGTACCTACATATCACAACGCATCGTATCGCATTAAAATTCGACTCATGACTAAAACGACACACGAATCCCAAATAAGTCAAAACCTATGGTTGCTTTCATAAATGAACCCAAAAACCCTTGACGTCGGCGTACAAACGCCAAACAATCGAGAAAACTCTCAACACACTCATTTGTACAATTACAAGCACTAATTATAATATAAAATTGCTTACAATTCCCAAAAACCCCAATTTCACTTAAAAAGTCATTTTTCCGAAAATATAGAAAGCACAAATTACCGTTTTTGTACAAAACATGATGTTTTAATAATTATTGTGACCAAGATGATAACTTAATATCATAATTATGGCATAAAAACCACTACGTAAATTTTAAACCCATAATTTAATTCAATTTTAAAAACCTAGTTTGCAATTTTAACCAATTTCAACCATTTTATAGCAAAAATGTGTTAGTTATATGTATGCCCTAGAGGCCATTACTATACATAGGATGTATATTGTAGTGGATGCTTGGACATATATAGGGAGGACTTTCTTGCTCGACATGATAGTATGCTATCTGGTTGCTCTTTACCTTAACGTGTACACTGATTGTCTCTCTGTTACATGTTGGTAAAGCCCTTAGGATGTGTACTTGACTACCTGGACTATGATGCGGATCATACTAGTGGGGACATGGTAGTCCATAAGTACATCCTTCAAAGTCCCTAGTCGTGGGTATATCGAGACGGGGCATCGATATACCAGAGTAGACTAGCGTATACCTTCTCGACCCATACAGATGGGCGATGGATGATCCCATATCCATCGGTGTTTGACATCAGAGATGATATACGGGTGCTCAGTGGAGACTGGGTACACTAGACGGACTCGCCGAGAACTCCCAGATGGTATTATACCTCACGTCAGATGGCAGTTCTCTGGTGACACTGGTACAGAGTAGTCTGTTGACCCGAGATCGTCATAGAGTCTTGTGTGGTTCCCACTGTGCTTTGATTTCCATCTTACCACGTCCAAGAGGGCGTGCAAAACGGTGGTTTTTGGGTACAGTCCCGAATCACATGGAGGCAATGAGCGATAGGAGGGGATTCGTCTCTCCCGGTATAGGGAGTTGATGTTGCGCTGTGTTCGATTGGCTATAACAGGAAATCCCTGGCCAGGGTTGCTGAGATTTACTGGTAAGTGTTACCAGTAGTTTCTCGAATTGTTATAGACCTCATATCGACACGACTTATGGAGCTATTGGGGTCTGACGTTTACCACCCCTAGGCGAGATATGCGACATATCAGACGATCAGACCGGACTGTACGGTAGTGTTACTGGTTGGATTCACTGGAGTGTGAGCGGGCTTGCTCGTCGATCTTCAGATCGCTCAATACCCGGGTGGCCGTTACGTTTAGCAGACCGCTTGCGGCTTGTGGGTGTTTGATATGATCATCATCCGCTGCCGGCGTATTGACGAGTCTTTAGAGTCCTACACAGAGGTTTCCTGGCTCAAGCGAAACGAAATAGGAGCGCATATGAGATATGTGCGGGACCGAGAATAATGCGTGTATGTGATACCGTATTTCATTCTCGCGATGAATGTATCGACTGGTTGTATGCGATATAACCTAGTTATCGAATCAAGTATTGATTCGATAAATCGATACATTGGATATTAGTCGGTTATATGCGATATGACCGGATCGTTAAATCAAGTGTTGATTTGATGATTTAATGTATAATTATATATTTGATATATTACTTTGCATTAACTAATATTGGTTCACTTTAAATGGATTTTCTCGCTCGGATATGCGCATTGCATATGCGATATGATTTTGTGCACTTGCTTGTATCATGTTTGATGATACATGTTAACTTGGTTAAGTGTAAAGATTAAACCATGGTTAAATTGATGATTAGGGTTTTCTTTTTCTTAATCATTTATTTATTTATTTATTTGGAAAAGATTAGAAATGAAATGGTTGCAAGTTTTGTTTCTTTCTTTGAAGCTTCATGAAGCTTTGACTTTGTGACCATTTTGTTTTTAGCTTAACCCTAACCATTGCATTAAACCATGATTAGTTCTCTACACTTAACTATGGTCATGTTATGATAAGGATTGATTATTCTTTTCTTTTTTAATTAACTTATCATAACATAATTCTTCTTCTTCTTCTTTTCTTCACTTGAAGAAAGCAAGCTCCATCAATGGTGATTGATGGAAATGAGTGAGAAATCCAATTCTAAAGTCTACCCACTTCCTATTTCTTCATCCTCTATCTCTTGCCAAGTAGTAGAGTATGTTTCCTTCACAAGTTTTCATGGCTTGGTGAAGGTGGAGCTTGATCTAGCGATGCCTCAACGTAGATCATCTTCGGCACGTCGTCGATGACCTAGCCCGCTTTTTCTCCGATGAAGTCGACGCAAGAGCCCGGATTTCGATTTGGACAGTGAGGAGAGTTCATTGCGGAGCTATGGAGGTGGAGGACCGTATCTACAAAGGTTGTATTTCCGTTTCCTTTTAGTTAAGATGTTAACTAGTTTACCTTTTCGCCTAGAAATCTAGCCAACGATCCGTAGTTTAGGGTTTCCCGGCACCGTAAAATTTGAAATTGGCATGGTTGATGCCTTGTGAGACCTCTTGAGAGTGCCTAGGAACCCTACAGTAGTATCAGAGCCTAGCTAGAGCCTTAGGCGAAGTCCCGACGGAATTTGAAGTCCGATCGACCCAAAACCCAAACCCTTAACATGCTCTCTGGACATTTCTGTAAAATGTGGATTTTTTGGAATTAAAAATATGCAGAGAAATGTGCAGGAAATTCTAAGAAAAACTGGAGAAAACGACAACCTAATTCAACAGTAAGGCCGCGGAACCGCGGCGTTGACCCCACTTTTGCGGCGGTTCCGCGGCCGTCTGTGATGATTAGGATGTGTGTTTTCTTCAGTTGTTTCTGTTGGTGTTTCTTGTGTGTTCTGGATGTTTTTAATATTTATTCCAGAGTTGTATTTTCTGGGTTGTATTGGGGACTCGGTGTATTCGATCGGACTGTCTAATTTTGTCGGTGTGCTTTTCCGGGTATTTTTAGAATATGTTAAAAAGTTCGATCGGATATAAATACCCACTTTTTCCCCTGCCGGGAAATTTCCAATTGTTGGATTTTTCCGTAGTTTAACGACGTTCTAAGTAGTGCAAGTAACGCGATGGACCCTCTAGAAGACAACAAACCTTAACTCGATTATGTGACCGTCTTGAACTGCCCTTTGAACCTTCGGGTTTGGGGCAGTACGGCGTGCCACATGTGAGGCGTTGGCTTGACCCTTCTACGGCTGGACCGTTGGTACTGAGGCACGAACTGAATGTTGTTAAACTTATTTCATGTGTTGATCTGTATCGGGAAAACTTGGGTGTTTGACTGTTCGATCGAAAAGTTTAACATTTTCTATTTATCTGGAATGGGATACAATAATTAGAATTCACAACAGTTATGAGATAACTGAATGAATGTTATAAACATAGCAGTTTAGTCTCACTTGATTGGTTGCCACGGAATTTTGATGTGATCAAAAGTCCGTCGCAATCACGTAGTGTACGCGGATACTCGCCGGGTAAACTTAATAGACAGCCTCACTCCATAGCCCCGACCAAGTGACTGTAGGAGAACCCCGTCGCCGAAAGCATCCATTTGGGTGCTCGCGGTAGCGGTGTTCCGCCATGGTGCACTTCGTCGACGGTATCAGGGGTGCAGCCGTCTATTGAAGTTTGCGACGAGCATTCGATCAGGATGTCGGGAATCTTGTTGAATTCCCCGACTTGATATTGAAAAGAGTTTTCGATAATGAGACTAAAATGCGGGGTTTATAATTGTTAGGCATGCGATGTCTAAGAAATTCATTTGGTCAGGCATGCGATGTCTGAGGTGGTTGCGGATTCCAACTGTTGTAGTTTTACACTTTCTTTTCTGTGACCGTAAGTGTAATATGTGATATCACCGGTTTCGTTGCTATATGTCAACGACAATTGGGATGCGCATATTTACTTACGTTGATGACATGTGATGTTATGTGTTGCTGGATATGTTATATTGGATCGTCGTGTTTGAATAGCCGGGGGTTTTTATGTGAGATGAGTGTTTTCATTTTCATTCATGTAAAAACTTGTATGTAATATTCTTTTATTGGGGCACTTCCAGGTTGCGGAAGTTGTCACCGTTTGTATATTATTTACTTTACTGCACTAGGATAGACCCAAGGAGGGGAGCACAAGTAACCGGGTTCTAGGGTACAGTGGGAGACCATCTCGAGGAGTCGAGTCCGGGTCTCCTAACCCTAGAATTGATAGGGTTGCTTGCCGCTCTCGTAGGGGTCTAGGGGTGTGGGTTTGGCTATTCATCGCGACCGTGGAATCCGTGTTTTATACTGGCTCGTATTGAAAACACGGACGTCCTAGTATATCCAATATTTCATATGTTTCTTCTGCTGCGATATCTGTGATGTGATCATGTGATGTTCTGTGATGGATACTATATATAGTATATATGATATATTATATAGACGTTACTTATGTTTTACACCCGCGCTAGCCCTGCCCCGCTCTGCCGTTAGTTACCTAACCTAACGGTGCACGAGGGGACATCGAGGCGAATGCGGATGGCATAAGTGTACGTCGTATTTATCTGTGATGTTTAGGTACTTAAATGATGGGACTTCATTAATGTGATTAATGAAATAAAAGAAACCTAAGATGTTGTGGAATCGAATTTCAAAATAAAACAGGTAGCTACAGTTCTTGCTTTGCACAGCGGTATATGTGATATATCCTGCACCTTATTCGATGAGGAAAGGACCGAGATCCCTTCACCGGGAGTGACTCCTTTAGCAATAACTGGCAGATGCTACACACTCGGTTTGGCTTTTGATTGCTTTTAAGAGTTTTGCTTTGCACAATGATATATATGATATATCCCGCACCTCATTCGACGAGGAAAGGACCGACGATCCCTTCACCGGGAGTGACTCCTTTAGCAAAACTAGAAAAGCCTCAAAAACACTCCATTTCAAAATTCATTCGATCCTACAACGATATCAAGTTCATTACGCAATAGGTTTTCAGAAAAACCTGTCGTAGCCCTCCGTCATTTCAGATAAGTGGTAGTTAGTATTCGTGCTACGTTTGTTGGCCTGCGTCAAGGCGTAGTGTGCGGTAGCTAACTAGTATTTATCTGCTTATGCATATGATGCAGATTGGATTAGGGTAGTCGTGCGACTTTGTTGACCTGCGTCAAGGGTCGTGCGGGTGGGTTTAATTCAATCAGGAAATGACGGGTTGAACTTGACTAGCGCACTATGGTTTGTTGGCCTGCGTCAAGGTCATAGGACGCTAGGGGCAAAATATTATCGGGAATTTCAAGTGTTGAAATTTGCAATGAGATTGCATACCTTCTATGAGATAGTTGGATCCCGATACCCGTTGCGAGTAAGAGTTACTCCTGGGAGAGTTTTATACATTACAATTAGCCGATCAAGTAGGTGTCTAGAAAGGTGTTAACGAGGTTACGCTTCTGGGAAAAACGAGGTTTACATTAATTAGGTTCGTGCGAAAGCACGGGGGACCTCCCTCAAAGTACCGACACTGGCCTGGCTGAAAGATTAGCGAACTTGTAGTGTGTAATTAATCCCGGCTAGTCTTTCCTTTTAGGGTTTGAAGGAAGATTTGATAAAAAGCAGTGGGAGCCATCCTGATTAGATAAAATAATAACCAATCTATTCTTGCAAGAGCGCACGCTGAGTGTTTTCTTCTCTCTCTCTCCTGGTAGCGACCATATCACGCCTTAATCAAGATAATAATACGGAATATTGACCGAACCCGCTTGTTATACTGAGCTGGGGAACGTTGGTCCCGCTCCAACTTATAATTGTTATAAGACAGAGCAGGAAATAAGGGAATACCAGATTTTCCGTGCCGCCCAAACGAAGAGAGTGCATGCTGATGCATCATCTTCAGGTGTGTTCATTACAAAGAACTGTTTCTCCGTATCCTCTACGTCCTGGGTATGTGATACCAGATCAGGATCCCAGATATGTAATCTATTACATAGGGCTACAGAAAGGTAGAGAACTGAGAACGGGTGATAAGTTTCATGAGGCAGAAAACGGGGCAAGTGTTGCAGCCAAGTCTGTTGGTCACTGTCACCTTGTATTCCAAATACATTGATTCTGAACGAATGCTATTAGATACCGAACCTGTTATGCAAAATCATATCTGTCTCTTTATTAGTAAAGAAACGATAAAATTTTGTATTGTTGGACAATGTTTTGAACATTTCCTATATCAAGAGTTGATCGGTTCAGGCACGTTATCTAAAAGCGTTGATGTTCTAAATCAAACTACAGTTCTTTAGTATACGGAACACACACAAGAGGAAGAGTTCAGAATTGAACGATTCCTTCTTAAGGTATTGTAGACTAGGTCAGATCAATGTGACCCGACTAGCTAGAGTTACATAAAGATGCATATTTAAATTAGTTTGAATTTACATCTTGTGAAACTCGCCAGTCATGTCACAAAGATAAAATGACCATAGCTCCGTTTATTGGAAACAGAGAAAGAGTTAGTGAACTCTTGGGATGATACATGTTGATGTATGTAGGTCCCCTATCTACACATGCCAGGACAGGTTCTTAATACTTCATTACATTCTCTGATAATCTCTTTAGATTCAGACATATGTTCTTGTTGAAACGCAAGTCCGAACCTTTTGAGATATTCACAGAATATAAGAGAGAAGTAGAGAACCAAACTACGGGTATAAGTATTATGTCCTTTGATGTGATCGAGGAGGAGAATACTTGAGCACGAAAATCCTGGATTATTCCAAAAGAGAATGAGATTCTCTCTCAGCATTACTCCTCCGTATACACCATAGCACGATGGTATATCGGGGCGGAGCAATCTCACCCTATATGATAAGGTGTGCTCTATGATGAGTACTACTGAGTTTCCTATTTCCTTTTGGGAGTTATGCACTTGAGAAGCTGCATACCTATTGAATAGGGTTCAAATCAAATTAGTTGCCTACCACTTCATATGTGATATAGAAAGGGAAGAGCCCATATCTTAAGTTAGTTAAGATTTGGGGTTGTCCGGGCTATGTCTAAAAGCATAATCCGGACAAACTCGAGGCAAGGTCTGTAATGTAGAACTGGAAAGGTTCCAGCTATACAAACTACAGCAGATGATTTGATAGAGCCAAAAGATTCAGTAGATTCCAACGAACCTCAGCCTCTCCGCCGATCTAGTAGGGTTCCTCACCCACCTGAGAGATACTTCGGTTTCCCTAAGATAGTGGGAGCGAGGATTGCATCATGAGATGATGACCCGACTAGTTTCGAGCTGGCCATCAGGAGTGAGACTCTATAAGAATGGCTGGATGCTTAGTGATCTGAGATGGAATCCTTGTACACCAACAAAGTATGGACTTTGGTTGCTATATCTGAAAGGTTAAATCCCCATCAGGAGCAAGTATATCTTGAGAAGATTACTTGGTGTAGATGGAAAAGTTGAGACTTTCAAAGCTAGACTTGTGAAAGGTTTTTCATCATCGACCAGGCGTGGATTATGGTGAAACCTTTTCCAGTGTCTATGCTTAAGTCCATCCAGATCCTACTTGCCACGGCTACATACCATGACTACGATATCTGGTGGTTGGGTGTCCTGACAGCTTTTCTAAATGATGTTTTAGAAGAGAGCGTCTATAAGTACACAGCCAGAGGGCTTCGTAGACAGTAGGAGCAGCGGAAACGTGCACAAGATGCTTTATAGGATAAAGCAGGAATCGCGGAGTTGGAACATCTGTTTTGATGGATAAGTCAAAGAGTTTGACATCATCAAAATAGTAGATGAACCTTGTATAAATAAAAAGGTAGTAGCGAGTATGGTGGTGATCCTCGTATAGTACGTGGATGACATACTCTTGATAGGGAAGGAGTTTCCTATGCTACGCTCGATCAATCTCCGCTTATCACAATGACTCTCCACATAGGATCAAAGTGATACCTACTAAATCCTGGATTTTGGATCTATGAGATAGATCTAAATGGATGTTAGGCTACTCACTAGTTGTAGTGAGATGGCATCAGTTGATCCTGGGAAGAATCACTGGAAGTGTTCCAGGGTGATAAAGACGACTGAATGTCAGTCACAGGCATTGTCTTTACCCTCAGTGGAGGGACGGTATGTTGGAAACGTTCCAAGCTAGATACCGTGGCATACTAGAAGATAAAGGCAAGATACATCGCTACTTAAGATGCTACCCAAGAGGCTGTTTGGGTGTATATTGGTTCATGAGATGAACTACGTTCCAACCATTGTGAGACAATGGAATTGTGGCTTATGACAAGGAACGCCGGTCCCATCAGTGATCCAGACATATTCTAAGGCAGTATTACCTGATCATGGAGATGGTTGATCTCCAAGGAAATCGAGGTTTGGAGAGTAGACTCAGAGGACAACACAGCGGATCCACTCACAAAGGCATGTTCCCAGAGAGAGATTTTTATGGGATGATTGAGTATGAGATACTACAACCACTGCTATCAGATGGTCCTAGTGCAAGTGGGAGATTGTTAGTTATATGTATACCCTCGAGGCCATTACTATACATAGGATGTATATTGTAGTGGATGCTTGGACATATATAGGGAGGACTTTCTTGCTCGACATGATAGTATGCAATCTGGTTGCTCTTTACCTTAACGTGTACACTGATTGTCTCTCTGTTACATGTTGGTAAAGCCCTTAGGATGTGTACTTGACTACCTGGACTATGATGCGGATCATACTAGTGGGGACATGGTAGTCCATAAGTACATCCTTCAAAGTCCCTAGTCGTGGGTATATCGAGACGGGGCATCGATATACCAGAGTAGACTAGCGTATACCTTCTCGACCCATACAGATGGGCGATGGATGATCCCATATCCATCGGTGTTTGACATCAGAAATGATATACGGGTGCTCAGTGGAGACTGGGTACACTAGACGGACTCGCCGAGAACTCCCAGATGGTATTATACCTTACGTCAGATGGCAGTTCTCTGGTGACACTGGTACAGAGTAGTCTGTTGACCCAAGATCGTCATAGAGTCTTGTGTGGTTCCCACTGTGCTTTGATTTCCATCTTACCACGTCCAAGAAGGCGTGCAAAACGGTGGTTTTTGGGTACAGTCCCGAATCACATGGAGGCAATGAGCGATAGGAGGGGATTCGTCTCTCCCGGTATAGGGAGTTGATGTTGCGCTGTGTTCGATTGGCTATAACAGGAAATCCCTGGCCAGGGTGCTGAGATTTACTGGTAAGTGTTACCAGTAGTTTCTCGAATTGTTATAGACCTCATATCGACACGACTTATCGAGCTATTGGGGTCTGACGTTTACCACCCCTAGGCGAGATATGCGACATATCAGACGATCAGACCGGACTGTAAGGTAGTGTTACTGGTTGGATTCACTGGAGTGTGAGCGGGCTTGCTCGTCGATCTTCAGATCGCTCAATACCCGGGTGGCCGTTACGTTTAGCAGACCGCTTGCGGCTTGTGGGTGTTTGATATGATCATCATCCGCTGCCGGCGTATTGACGAGTCTTTAGAGTCCTACACAGAGGTTTCCTGGCTCAAGCGAAACGAAATAGGAGCGCATATGAGATATGTGCGGAACCGAGAATAATGCGTGTATGTGATACCGTATTTCATTCTCGCGATGAATGTATCGACTGGTTGTATGCGATATAACCTAGTTATCGAATCAAGTATTGATTCGATAAATCGATACATTGGATATTAGTCGGTTATATGCGATATGACCGGATCGTTAAATCAAGTGTTGATTTGATGATTTAATGTATAATTATATATTTGATATATTACTTTGCATTAACTAATATTGGTTCACTTTAAATGGATTTTCTCGCTCGGATGTGCGCATTGCATATGCGATATGATTTTGTGCACTTGCTTGTATCATGTTTGATGATACATGTTAACTTGGTTAAGTGTAAAGATTAAACCATGGTTAAATTGATGATTAGGGTTTTCTTTTTCTTAATCATTTATTTATTTATTTATTTGGAAAAGATTAGAAATGAAATGGTTGCAAGTTTTGTTTCTTTCCTTGAAGCTTGATGAAGTTTTGACTTTGTGACCATTTTGTTTTTAGCTTAACCCTAACCATTGCATTAAACCATGATTAGTTCCCTACACTTAACTATGGTCATGTTATGATAAGGATTGATTATTCTTTTCTTTTTTAATTAACTTATCATAACATAATTCTTCTTCTTCTTTCTTTCTTCACTTGAAGAAAGCAAGCTCCATCAATGGTGATTGATGGAAATGAGTGAGAAATCCAATTCTAAAGTCTACCCACTTCCTATTTCTTCATCCGCTACCTCTTGCCAAGTAGTAGAGTATGTTTCCTTCACAAGTTTTCATGGCTTGGTGAAGGTGGAGCTTGATCTAGCGATGCCTCGACGTAGATCATCTTCGGCACGTCGTCGATGACCTAGCCCGCTTTTTCTCCGATGAAGTCGACGCAAGAGCCCGGATTTCGATTTGGACAGCGAGGAGAGTTCATTGCGGAGCTATGGAGGTGGAGGACCGGATCTACAAAGGTTGTTTTTCCGTTTCCTTTTAGTTAAGATGTTAACTAGTTTACCTTTTCGCCTAGAAATCTAGCCAACGATTCGTAGTTTAGGGTTTCCCGGCACCGTAAAATTTGAAATTGGCATGGTTGATGCCTTGTGAAACCTCTTGAGAGTGCCTAGGAACCCTACAAAATGCACATACAACAATCTAGCTTGGATTTGCATGATTTAAAGCATTAAACTACATTTTAAAATGTTAATGAAGTCATAAAACCCTAATTACATTTTTAATCTCACACATGCAATTAAATTCCAAAACCTAGTTTGCAAAACAAAAAACTTATTTTGGACATTTTAAATGTTACAATTTGGAAAATAGCAACTAGATTAATTTTGCATAGTATTAACATGTTAAATACATCACACAACTATAATCTCATTTCCCAAAACCCTAACTACATTTTCACAAACCCTAATCTCATGAATTTGGACTTGCAAATTCAAACCTAAAATTAAACCCTTTACTAACTTAATTTGAAGTAATAACAAATAATGTAACAAAAGATCAAGATTTTATACCTCACAAACTATGGATCAAACCTTGCAATCTAGCCTCTCAATTGCAAATTTTTCTCCAAGAATCATGTTAGAATGGGCTAAGGAAAAATGGGTAGAGATTGGATTTGGGTTTAGCTTTGAATTTGTGAGAGAAATGGTTGATTTTTGTTGGGTTTTGATGAGGAAATGAGAGGAGAAATTTGGGGGGGCTGCCCAAGAGAGGCTCGGCCAGAAATTTGTGAGGGAGTGAGAGAGAGGTGTGGGTTTCAAGTCAACACAAGACCAAGTCAACAATTACCCATACTTCATTAATAAAACATTACCCCTTTTCTTTTTTTCTTTTTCTTTTGCTTTTATCTTCAAATTCAAGTGGGGAAAAAGGTGGGGGCTGCTGAATTCAGCCAAGGGGAGAAGTAAATGGGGGTGTGTGAGTGTGGGTATGGGAGTGGGGTGATGAAAAATGATAAATATAACACCCCAAACATCCATTTACACTAAAAAAAAGCCTTTTTTCTTCAATAATTTCTAAATCGATTTGGCAACCGATTTCATTTCAAAAACCACATGATAAAATTTTATTTAATGTTTTATGATGCACAAAATTTGTTTCAACTCATTCCAATTTGTAATTTTCCCTAATTAAATGTATTAGTGACGGCTTAAAATAATATTAAAATAATATTTTTTTCAGAAAATTTGAAATTTCACCAGTGGCTCAATAAACACCGAATACTAGCAATTACATAGCTAGAATATGTATATTTAATTTTTATAATAAGATATTTGTATTTTGACTTTTTACAGAAAACCCCCTTATTTTACCGATTTTTCGAAATTTCACCGAAACGATTTTCAAAACGCTACAATCTTCCCCCCTTAAAACAATTCGGTCCCAGAATTTAAATTCAAACTCCCCCCAAATACAAAAACATCTAAGCAAAATCATCAAGTCGTCGGGGCTCCGAAACCATAAGTACATAATACGCATCATAGCGCAATGCATGCGCATGAGCAACGAGCATATAACTCAAAATCAAAACTCCGTCAAGCATCCCGCCATCATTGGAGTCATGGTAAAGACACAAATGTCAAATCCAATACAAAACCAATATGCTATAATTCGGAACAACACACGTAAATATCAAATCTATATATGTAAATATCTGAAGGAAATGAATGCCAAATATATTCAGGTACTGTCCTCTGACTAGTCCTGCCCAGTACGAAAACACATAGTAAATATCATAAAAATGTACTGCTCTATAGGAAAAATCAATCCCGAAATACCCGTATGAGTACTACGTGCGTCTGGTTCGCACGGAAATCAAAATCCAAATATGTGCCATACATATGTACAGAAACAACATCCAAGTGCATCGGGTGTGCATGAAACATCTGTCGTAGGCAACATGTGTGCCTGACAGCAAAATCAGGTGCATCTGACATGCACGAAAAATCTCGATTTAGTGCACCTGGTGTGCACCAAAATCATATCTCAAAACATGCGCCCAACATGTGCGAAAATCCAAGGCAGGTGCATCCATCATGCACGAAATCATGAAATCCAATATCAAGCGCCGAACATGCGCAAAATCAAATCAGGTGCACAAAACAAATATCGAGTATCACAATCAAAATCGAAGTCCAGTGCATCTAAGTGCATAAAAGGCGTATCACTGCACTGCAAGCATATATAAACTATACAGAGTGCAGGAACCAAATCGTGTGCGTGCATACGCACAAAATCAACTCAAATGTCTAAAACCGTAAAATCACAAATATGTGAAACCCAAGAACAAAAACAATATCAAGTGCAACACTGTGCAAAGATCGTAAATCCTCAATCATCAAAATCAAATCATTCGAATAAATCACCCAAAATATCGAAATCAATAATGGCGGCATAGTACCGCTCAAGCGCATCCTCTAAGAATCTCGGGCCAACTGTCGCGGTCACTAGTGGGACGTCTCGTGGATGATCATGAATTCTGGCCTGCTGGTGTGCGTAACAATGACCACTCCTAGGTCAAGGTCTTCACTGGGAATTACCAATCTCTCGGTCCATCAGCTCATCGGCCTTATCAGGTGTGCTAACGGGGATGATCCCGTGCTGGCACGTCTCTTGTCATCTCCCGGTCAATCATCGTGACCACTCGTAAGACAGCATACCACTGACGTCGGCCTCTGGCTTTCTGAATGTACGTGACACTTCTGATCCTGGGTGCAAGTATCATTGCAGCAGTGTCCTGGAAGGAATCCTGCTCACGGTCTCTTCCATGTCTCGTCCCTGCCAACTGTCCGGAAGTCATCGTCCTTTCCTATATCTGCATCTTGCTCCGAAACGGCTGCATACCCATCGCGACTTCTTCTGGAAGGTATATCCAGTACTCTGCCTCGGCATGCGTATCGCATCTCTGATGTCGGCGGAGTGGAACGTCGTCTTATCCAGATCTTGTACGGACCTCTTTACTCCACTTTCTCTAATGTCGACTGCTTCGAACTTGTCTCATCGTGGCTACATGGACTGAGCTCCAATGGCTATCCTCGTATCGGGAGTCTCCCAAGAAATGCATCTCACCACCTAGCATCCGAATTAAGTCGAGCCATCCGATCGAGTCGTCAAAACCTCATAATCCCCCAAGAGCTCAACCTCTTGGGCATAGTTTAATAGTATCGAGTACATACCACAGCATCGGTGGTCCAGCCGTAGAAGGGCAAACCCAAGCCTCAGTAATGGCGCCGTAGAACTGCCGCAAACCCGAAGGTTCAAAGGCTTTCACATGGTCATTAAGTCGAGTTAGGGTTTCATTCTTCTAGAGGGACCATAGAATTGCCTGCATGTCTTTCCGACTACTTTAAACTTGGAATAATAGGTTTTTGACATTCGATCGTCTCTGTCGACTCCCAACGTCTCCGCGTGAAGTCGTCTCTAGCTGGAACCAATCTATCTGATGACCTCGCATCGGGGTAGGCGAACGATCCACCTGTCCTAGTCATTCATCCTCGATGACTAGCGACCTTCTATCATCTCTTAGTACAACTCGTTCTGCCCTAATTCTAGCATCTGGGGCAATATCTCGTCTTCGCAACAATAACTGGCCCGCTCGTCTGCACGCTGAACAGTGCCTTGATCATCATGAATAAGCAACACACCAACGGTTATCAAAATCTGGCTGGCCTCTATCATTGGCTCAATCCTCTAGTGTCGATCAGCACATCCGAGTAACCTCATAAAGGCGATCCGCCAAACGCTCGTGGCGCGGAAACACGGTAAAAAGACACATCTCTGCAATCGTGTGTTGCCGGAATTTCGCCCTGGTCAGTCCTCGTTCGTGACGAGCTCGTGCTGACCGCAACTCTTGCTGTAGCTCTCCCTGCCCGTAATCGTGGCAGCAAAACCATATCTGGTACTGATGAGGCTAGATCGGAATGAATATAATACTGAACAAAGAAATGTACATCCTAAGGCTCCTTAAGTGGAGTGGCGTGTTGTAAGTATGCCGCGGAACATACCCACGGTACGTCTCTCTACTTTAGTCACCTATTACATCAACCAAGGGTCATCCTACGCTCCGAAGGTAAAACCTAACGCTCTGATACCAACTTTGTCACGACCTGAAAGTACGGAACATGACCGGCACTTAAACTACGAAACGTCTCGAGGCGTTCGTAATCTAAGTAAGCCGAAAACCCAGAAATCCAAACCAAGAAAAGTAGTAGAGTGAAGGAAAACCAATTTAAATCAAGTAGTTTTAATAGCATAAGCCGAATTATGCGGGTTTCTAAAAACATCCAAAATTTACTGAAAATTTCGGCAGAGCCTCCTTTGTAAATACTGGCTCCCAAACAGGATACAACATGAATAGAATACGAAATCAATAAAAAGGCATCCCCAAGCGGGAGCTAGCTCTTTGTCAATCGACGGCCACAACCACACAAGCAATATAATATACAACGCCAACGGCGAGGATCAAAATTCAAAAGGAAACTCAAAACAATAAGAAAACCACAGAAATAAAACGCGCGACTCTAAGGTCGAAGGAATAACATCACTGGTCTCTATCTCAAAATAAATACATGTTTGGTTGATAGAACTTCTAGATACAATAGAATAATGATATACAAGATATATAATGGGGGTACGATACAAGTAAACCCACCTACTAGCAAATCACCGTAAGGAAACTATGCCCGCAAAGCCGTAATGAAACCTGTACGGCAACCTGCAAGAAACTGGAGCACAACGGGGGTGAGTTGCCAACTCGTGAATAGAAAAACATTTACGCACAGAAATCGCATAAATAACGCAATCTAGGTCAATGATCATAATATATCCTCAAATATAATAATAACATGCAGCCTATAACAAGGCTAAGGTAGATATCTAACCCGAGTGTAATCTCATGTGCCCGTGTCAGTGCCTCAGGTAGCAATATATCATATGAATGAGGTATGAATGTATGAAAATAGAATACATGTAAATGAAGAACTGTTTTCATAATTTAGTGAGATTTCCTTTGTATTTTTAAAATGAGGTATTATAATGAAATCAGCATAAAACAGTGCCTAGCATCGGCATAAAACGTAATCCCAATATCTCGATATCTCTGTATCACAGTCTCTGTACCTCAATATCTCGAAATCTCAATATCACAGTCTCAATATCTAGGGCGCCGTCAGTCCAGACCGGCCCCTACTATCCATCTCAAGACCACGACGGTATCCTCCGGGTATCCGACGCGTCGGGTAAAATCACCGGTAGGTAGTGCTCCCCTGCCAGGCTCACTTCGTCATCATCACGCGCTTCTTGCCCCGGGGTACCTTACCGGGTCCACCATGTACCCGAAACGGTTCATCCGCCTCCTCGAATCGGGTCTCGAAATCTATCAGCAAACTCATGGTGGACGACTCATACTGCATGGGAAAACACGCACTTTTTTTATTTAAAAAGAGAGAAATCAGTTTATATAAGTTTTGCGGTTATCCCCCCAAATCCAGAAAATTTCATGGAAATCCGAATCCAAATCATCAATAGCATGTAAAACAATGAATAACAGTATGCATGAAGTGACAAGTAATAACTACAATGTTAAGCTGGCATATAAGGCAGGTACACTAATATCATGTCAAATTACTAACTAACAAGCTAAGTCAAGCAATAATATTTTCTAAGGTGTACGTGACATGGCAATTACCGATGAAAATGTGTGTGAGCCGGCAAGTAAGTGTACGTGGTACATACGCATCATCGTGTTAGTTATATGTATGCCCTAGAGGCCATTACTGTACATAGGATGTATATTGTAGTGGATGCTGGGACATATATAGGGAGGACTTTCTTGCTCGACATGATAGTATGCTATCTGGTTACCCTTTACCTTAACGTGTATGCTGATTGTCTCTCTGTTACATGTTGGTAAAGCCCTTAGGATCTGTACTTGACTACCTGGACTATGATGCGGATCATACTAGTGGGGACATGGTAGTCTATAAGTACATCCTTCAAAGTCCCTAGTCGTGGGTGTATCGAGACGGGGCATCGATATACCAGAGTAGACTAGCGTGTACCTTCTCGACCCATACAGATGGGCGATGGATGATCCCATATCCATCGGTGTTTGACATCAGAGATGATATACGGGTGCTCAGTAGAGACTGGGTACACTGGACGGACTCGCCGAGAACTCCCAGATGGTATTATACCTCACGTCAGATGGCAGTTCTCTGGTGACACTGGTACAGAGTAGTCTGTTGACCCGAGATCGTCATAGAGTCTTGTGTGGTTCCCACTGTGCTTTGATTTCCATCTTACCACGTCCAAGAGGGCGTGCAAAACGGTGGTTTTTGGGTACAGTCCCGAGTCACATGGAGGCAATGAGCGATAGGAGGGGATTCGTCTCTCCCGGTATAGGGGGTTGATGTTGCGCTGTGTTCGATTGGCTATAACAGGAAATCCCTGGCCAGGGTTGCTGAGATTTACTGGTAAGTGTTGCCAGTAGTTTCTCGAACAGTTATAGACCTCATATCGACACGACTTATCGAGCTATTGGGGTCTGACGTTTACCACCCCTAGGCGAGATATGCGACATATCAGACGATCAGACCGGACTGTACGGTAGTGTTACTGGTCGGATTCACTGGAGTGTGAGCGGGCTTGCTCGTCGATCTTCAGATCGCTCAATACCCGGGTGGCCGTTACGTTTAGCAGACCGCTTGCGGCTTGTGGATGTTTGATATGATCATCATCCGCTGCCGGCGTATTGACGAGTCTTTAGAGTCCTACACAGAGGTTTCCTGGCTCAAGCGAAACGAAATAGGAGCGCATATGAGATATGTGCGGGACCGAAAATAATGCGTGTATGTGATACCGTATTCCATTCTCGCGATGAATGTATCGATTAGGTTATATGCGATATACCCTAGTTATCGAATCAAAGGTTGATTTGATAAGCCGATACATTATATACTAGTCGGTTGTGTGCGACATGACCGGGTCATTGAATCAAGTGTTGATTTAATTATTTAATGCATAATTATATATTTGATATATTACTTTGCATTAACTAGTATCGGTACACTTTAAATGGATTTTCTCACTCGGGTGTGCGCATTACATATGCGATATGATTTTGTGCATTTGATTGTATCATGTTTGATGATACATGTTATGCTAGGGTTTTTGTGTAAAGATCAAACCATGGTTACATGATTATGGTTAGGGTTTTGTTTTATATCTATTTATTCATTTATTTATTTATTTTCTTTTTGGAAAAAGAAATGAGATGAATGGTGGCTTTCTTTGTTTGTAGTTGAAGATTCATGAACCTTTGACTTTGTCCACCATTCTTATCTCATGCTTAACCTAACCATTTGATTTAACCCTAGTTCAATCTCTACACTTTACCATGGTTTAGTCATGATAAGTTTTGATTATTCTTTTCTTTTTCTAATTAACTTATCATAACTATTTTCCTTCATCTTCTTCATTCTTCAAGTGAAGAAAACCAAGCTCCATCAATGGTGATTGTTGGAAAAGAGTGAGAAATCCAAAACTAAAGTCTACCCACTTCCTATTTCTTCATCCTCTACCTCTTGCCAAGTAGTAGAGTGTGTTTACTTCACAAGTTTCTTGACCTGGTGAAGTTGTGAGCTTGATCTAGCGATGCCTCGACGTAGATCATCTTCGGCATGGACATCGACGACCTAGCTCCCTTTTTCTCCGACGAAGCCGACTCTAGAGCCCGGATTTGATTTGGACAGCGGAGAGGACCTCGTTGCGGAGCTATGGAGGTGGAGCACCGGATCTACAAAGGTTGTATTTCCGTTAAACTTTTAGTTAATTGTTAACTAGTTAGTTTTTCGCCTAGACCTCTAGCCGATGATCCGTAGTTTAGGGTTTGTAGGCACGGTAAAATTTTAATATGGCATGTTCGATGCCTTGTGAGACCTCCTTGGGGTGCCTAGGAACCCAACAGTGGTATCAGAGCCTAGCTAGAGCCTTAGGCGAAGTCCAGATGGAATTTGAAACCCGATCGAACCGAAACCCTACCCGGATATGAGCTCTCTGGACTTTTTCGAAAATCTGGGATTTTCCAGAATTAAAAATTACTAAAAAATTCAGCAGGGAAATTTAAGATTTACGATGCAAAATTTTTTCACTGAACAGTAATACTTGCGGCGGAACCGCGGCAGGAGCATTGCTTCTGCGGCGGTTCCGCGGCAATATTGATGGATCATTCCGTACTTTTTGCACAGTAATACCTGATAAATTGTGCTGGATTTTCTGGGAATTTTTAAAATTTATTCAAGAGTTGAATGTTCTGGGGTTGCATTGGGAATAGTAGATTCGATCGGATTATCATGTTTCGTCTATGGGACTTTCCGGATATTTTAGAATATGTTAAAATGTTCGATCAGATATAAATACCCAATTTTTCCCCTGTCGGGAAATTTCCAAGTGTTGGATTTTTCCGTAGTTTAACGACGTTCTAAGTAGTGCAAGTAACGCGATGGTCCCTCTAGAAGACAACAAACCTTAACTCGATTATGTGACCGTCTTGAACTGCCCTTTGAACCTTCGGGTTTGGGGCAGTACGGCGTGCCACATGTGAGGCGTTGGCTTGACCCTTCTACGGCTGGACCGTTGGTACTGAGGCACGAACTGAATGCTTTTAGACTTGTTTCATGTGTTGATCTGTATCGGGAAAACTTGGGTGTTCAAATGTTCAATCGGAAAGTTTAACATTTTCTAATTATCTGGAATGGGATACAATAATTGGAATTCACAAAAGTTATGAGATAACTAAATGAATGTTATAAACATAGCACTTTAGTCTCACTTGATCGGTTGCCACGGAATTTTGATGTGATCAAAAGTCCGTCGCAATCACGTAGCGTACGCGGATACTCGCCGGGTAAACTTAATAGACAGCCTCACTCCATAGCCCCGACCAAGTGACAGTAGGAGAACCCCGTCGCCGAAAGCATCCGTTCGGGTGCTCCCGGTAGCGGTGTTCCGCCTTGGTGCACTTCGTCGCCGGTATCGGGGGTGCGGCCGTCTACTGAAGTTTGCGACGAGCATTCGATCAGGATGTCGGGAATCTTGTTGAATTGCCCGACTTGATATTGAAAAGTGTTTTCGATTTTGAGACTAAAATGCGGGGTTTATAATTGTTAGGCATGCGATGCCTAAGGAATTCATTTGGTCAGGCATGCGATGTCTGAGATGGTTGCGGATTCCAACTGTTGTAGTTTTACACTTTCTTTTCTGTGACCGTAAGTGTAATATGTGATATCGCCGGTTTCGTTGCTACATGTCAACGACAATTGGGATGCGCATATTTACTTACGCTGATGACATGTGATGTTATGTGTTGCTGGATATGTTATATTGGATCGTCGTGTTTGAATAGCCGGGGGTTTTTATGTGAGATGAGTGTTTTTCATTTTCATTTATGTAAAAACTTGTATGTAATATTCTTTTATTGGGGCGCTTCCAGGTTGCGGAAGTTGTCACCGTTTGTATATTATTTACTTTTCCGCACTAGGATAGACCCAAGGAGGAGAGCACAAGTAACCGGGTTCTGGAGTCCAGTGGGAGACCAACTCGAGGAGTCGAGTCCGGGTCTCCTAACTCTAGAATTGGTAGGGTTGCTTGCCGCTCTCGTAGGGGTCTATGGGTGTGGGTTTGGCTATTCATCACGACCGTGGAATCCGTGTTTTATACTGGCTCGTATTGAAAACACGGACGTCCTAGTATATCCAATATTTCATATGTTTCTTCTGCTGCGATATCTGTGATGTGATCATGTGATGTTCTGTGATAGATACACCATATAGTATATATGATATATTATATAGACGTTACTTATGTTTTACACCCGCGCTAGCCCTGCCCCGCTCTGCCGTTAGTTACCTAACCTAACGGTGCACGAGGGGACATCGAGGCGAATGCGGATGGCATAAGTGTACGTCGTATTTATCTGTGATGTTTAGGTACTTAAATGATGGGACTTCATTAATATGATTAATGAAATAAATGAAACCTAAGATGTTGTAGAATCGAATTTCAAAATTAAAACAGGTAGCTACAGTTCTTGCTTTGCACAGAGGTATATATGATATATCCTGCACCTTATTCGATGAGGAAAGGACCGAGATCCCTTCACCGGGAGTGACTCCTTTAGCAATAACTGGCAGATGCTACACACTCGGTTTGTCTTTTGATTGCTTTTAAGTGTTTTTGCTTTGCACAGTGATATATATGATATATCCCGCACCTCATTCGACGAGAAAAGGACCGACGATCCCTTCACCGGGAGTGACTCCTTTAGCAAAACTAGAAAAGCCTAAAAAACACTCCATTTTAAAATCATTTGATTCTACAACGATATCAAGTTCATTACGCAATAGGTTTTCAGAAAAACCTGTCGTAGCCCTCCGTCATTTCAGATAAGTGCTGTTTAGTATTCGTGCTGCGTTTGTTGGCCTCCGTCAAGGCGCAGTGTGCGGTAGCTAACCAGTATTTATCTGCTTAAGCATATGATGTGATTGGATTAGGGTAGTCGTGCGACTTTGTTGGCCTGCGTCAAGGGTCGTGCGGGTGGGTTTAATTCAATCAGGAAATGACGGGTTGAACTTGACTAGCGGACTATGGTTTGTTGGCCTGCGTCAAGGTCATAGGACGCTAGGGGCAAAATATTATCGGGAATATCAAGTGTTGAAATTTGCAATGAGATTGCATACCTTCTATGAGATAGTTGGATCCCGATACCCGCTGCGAGTAAGAGTTACTCCTGGGAGAGTTTTATACATTACAATTAGCCGATCAAGTAGGTGTCTAGAAAGGTGTCAACGGGGTTACGCCTCTGGGAAAACGAGGTTTACATTAATTAGGTTCGTGCGAAAGCACGGGGGACCTCCCTCAAAGTACCGACACTGGCCTGGCTGAAAGATTGGCGAACTTGTAGTGTGTAATTAATCCCGGCTAGTCTTTCCTTTTAGGGTTTGAAGGAAGATTTGATAAAAAGCAGTGGGAGCCATCCTGATTAGATAAAATAATAACCAATCTATTCTTGACAGAGCGCACGCTGAGTGTTTTCTTCTCTCTCTCTCCAGGTAGCGACCATATCACGCCTTAATCAAGATAATAATACGGAATATTGACCGAACCCGCTTGTTATACTGAGCTGGGGAACGTTGGTCCCGCTCCAACTTATAATTGTTATAAGACAGAGCAGGAAATTGGGGATTACCAGAATTCCCGTGCCGCCCAAACGAAGAAAGTGCATATGATGCATCTCCTTCGGGTGTGTTCGTTACATAGAACTATTTCTCAGTATCCTCTGCGTCCTGGGTATTTGATACCCGATCAGGATCCCAGATATGTAATATGTTACATAGGGCTACAGAAAGGTAGAGAACTGAGAACGGGTGATAAGTTTCATGAGGCAGAAAACGGGGCAAGTGTTGCAGCCAAGTCTGTTGGTCACTGTCACCCTGTATTACAATACATTGATTCTGAACGAATGTTATTAGATACCGAACCTGATATACAAAATCATATCACTCTCTTTATTAGTAAAGAAATGATAAAATTTTGTATTGTTGGATAATGTTTTGAACATTTCCTATATCAAAAGTTGATCGGTTCAGGCACGTTATCTAAAAGCATTGATGTTCTAAATCAAACTACAGTTCTTAGTATGCGGATCACACGCAAGAGGAAGAGTTCAGAAATGAACGAATTCTTCTTGAGGTATTGTAGACTAGGTCAGATCAATGTGACCCGACTAGCTGAAGTTACATTTAGATGTATATTTAAATCAGTTTGAATTTACATCTTGTGAAACTCGCCAGTCATGTCACAAAGATAAGATGACCATAGCTCCGTTTACTGGAAACAGAGAAAGAGTTAGTGAACTCTTGGGATGATACATGTTGATGTATGTAGGTCCCCAGTCTACACATGCCAAGACCGGTTCTTATTACTTCATTATATTCTCTGATAATCTCTCAAGATTCAGTCATATGTTCCTGCTGAAACATGAGTCCGAACCTTTTGAGATATTCACAGAATATAAGTTAGAAGTAGAGAACCAATACGGGTATAAGTATTATGTCCTATGATGAGATCAAGGAGGAGAATACTTGAGCACGGAAATCCTGGACTTTTCTAAAGGAGAATGAGATTCTCTCTCGGTATTACTCCTCCGTATACACCATAGCACGATGGTATATCGGGGTGGAGCAATCACACCCTATATGATAAGGTGTGCTCTATGATGAGTACTGCTGAGTTACCTTTTTCCTTTTGGGAGTTATGCACTTGAGAAGCTGCATACCTATTGAATAGGGTTCCAATCAAATCAGTTGCCTACCACTTCATATATGATATGGAAAGGGAAGAGCCCATATCTTAAGTTAGTTAAGATTTGGGATTGACCGGCCTATGTCTAAAAGAAAAATCCGGACAAGCTCGAGGCAAGGTCTGTAATGTAGAACTGGAAATGTTCCAGCTATACAAACTACAGCACATGATTTGATAGAACCAAAGGATTCAGTAGATTCCAACGAACCTCAGCCTCTCCGCCGATCTAGTAGGGTTCCTCACCCACCTGAGAGATACTTCGGTTTCTCTATGACAGTGGGAGCGAGGATTACATCATGAGATGATGACCCAACTAGTTTCGAGCTGGCCATCAGGAGTGTGACTCTGTAAGAATGGCTGGATGCTTAGTTATCTGAGATGGAATCCATGTACACCAACAAAGTATGGACTTTGGTTGCTAAATCTGAAGGGTTAAATCCCCATCAGGAGCAAGTATATCTTGAGAAGATTACTTGGTGTAGATGGAAAAGTTGAGACTTTCAAAGCTAGACTTGTTAAAAGTTTGCATCATTTACCAGGTTTGGATTATGATGAAACCTTTTTCAAGTAGCTATGCTTAAGTCCATCCAGATCCTACTTGCCACGGCTACATACCATGACTACGATATCTGGTGGTTGGGTGCCATGACTGCTTTTCTAAATGTTGTTTTAGAAGAGTGCGTCTATAAGTACACAGCCAGAGGGCCTCGTAGACAGTGGGAGCAGCAGAAACATGTGCAAGATGTTTTATATGATAAAGCAGGCATCGCGGAGTTGGAACATCTGTTTTGATGAGTTAGTCAAACAGTTTGATATCATCAAAATGGTAGATGAACCTTGTATAAACAAAAAGGTAGTAAGGAGTATGGTGACGATCCTCGTAGAGTACGTGGATGACATACTCTTGATAGGGAAGGAGTTTCCTATGCTACGCTCGATCAATCTCCGCTTATCACTATGATTCTCCATATAGGATCAAAATGATACCTCCTAAATCCTGGTTTTGGATCTATGAGATAGATTTAATTGGATGTTAGGATACTCACTAGTTGTAGTGAGACGGTATCAACCGATCCTGGGGAAAATCACTGGAAGTGTTCCAGGGTAATAAAGACGACTGAGTGTCAGTCACAGGTATTGTCTTTACCCTCAGTATAGGGACGGTATGTTGGAAGAGTTCCAAGCTAGATACCGTGACATACTAGACGATAAAGGCTGGATACATCGTTACTTTAGATGCTACCAAAGAGCCAGTCTGGGTGTATATTTGTTCATGAGATGAACTACGTTCCAACCATTGTGAGACAATGGAGTTGTGGCTTATGCCAAGGAACGTCCGTCCCATCAGTGATCCAGACATATTCTAAGGCAGTATCACTTGATCATGGAGATGGTTGATCTCCAGGGGGATCGAGGTTAGGAGAGTAGACTTAGAGGACAACACAACGGATCCACTCACAAAGGCCTGTTCCCAGAGAGAGACTTTTATGGGATGGTTGAGTATGAGATACTACAACCACTGCTACAGATGGCCCTAGTGCAAGTGGGAGATTATTAGTTATATGTATGCCCTAGAGGCCATTACTGTACATAGGATGTATATTGTAGTGGATGCTGGGACATATATAGGGAGGACTTTCTTGCTCGACATGATAGTATGCTATCTGGTTACCCTTTACCTTAACGTGTATGCTGATTGTCTCTCTGTTACATGTTGGTAAAGCCCTTAGGATCTGTACTTGACTACCTGGACTATGATGCGGATCATACTAGTGGGGACATGGTAGTCTATAAGTACATCCTTCAAAGTCCCTAGTCGTGGGTGTATCGAGACGGGGCATCGATATACCAGAGTAGACTAGCGTGTACCTTCTCGACCCATACAGATGGGCGATGGATGATCCCATATCCATCGGTGTTTGACATCAGAGATGATATACGGGTGCTCAGTAGAGATTGGGTACACTGGACGGACTCGCCGAGAACTCCCAGATGGTATTATACCTCACGTCAGATGGCAGTTCTCTGGTGACACTGGTACAGAGTAGTCTGTTGACCCGAGATCGTCATAGAGTCATGTGTGGTTCCCTCTGTGCTTTGATTTCCATCTTACCACGTCCAAGAGGGCGTGCAAAATGGTGGTTTTTGGGTACAGTCCCGAGTCACATGGAGGCAATGAGCGATAGGAGGGGATTCGTCTTTCCCGGTATAGGGGGTTGATGTTGCGCTGTGTTCGATTGGCTATAACAGGAAATCCCTGGCCAGGGTTGCTGAGATTTACTGGTAAGTGTTGCCAGTAGTTTCTCGAACAGTTATAGACCTCATATCGACACGACTTATCGAGCTATTGGGGTCTGACGTTTACCACCCCTAGGCGAGATATGCGACATATCAGACGATCAGACCGGACTGTACGGTAGTGTTACTGGTCGGATTCACTGGAGTGTGAGCGGGCTTGCTCGTCGATCTTCAGATCGCTCAATACCCGGGTGGCCGTTACGTTTAGCAGACCGCTTGCGGCTTGTGGGTGTTTGATATGATCATCATCTGCTGCCGGCGTATTGACGAGTCTTTAGAGTCCTACACAGAGGTTTCCTAGCTCAAGCGAAACGAAATAGGAGCGCATATGAGATATGTGCGGGACCGAGAATAATGCGTGTATGTGATACCGTATTCCATTCTCGCGATGAATGTATCGATTAGGTTATATGCGATATACCCTAGTTATTGAATCAAAGGTTGATTTGATAAGCCGATACATTATATACTAGTCGGTTGTGTGCGACATGACCGGGTCATTGAATCAAGTGTTGATTTAATTATTTAATGCATAATTATATATTTGATATATTACTTTGCATTAACTAGTATCGGTACACTTTAAATGGATTTTCTCACACGGGTGTGCGCATTACATATGCGATATGATTTTGTGCATTTGATTGTATCATGTTTGATGATACATGTTATGCTAGGGTTTTTGTGTAAAGATCAAACCATGGTTACATGATTATGGTTAGGGTTTTGTTTTATATCTATTTATTCATTTATTTATTTATTTTCTTTTTGGAAAAAGAAATGAGAAGAATGGTGGCTTTCTTTGTTTGTAGTTGAAGATTCATGAACCTTTGACTTTGTCCACCATTCTTATCTCATGCTTAACCTAACCATTTGATTTAACCCTAGTTCAATCTCTACACTTTACCATGGTTTAGTCATGATAAGTTTTGATTATTCTTTTCTTTTTCTAATTAACTTATCATAACTATTTTCCTTCATCTTCTTCATTCTTCAAGTGAAGAAAACCAAGCTCCATCAATGGTGATTGTTGGAAAAGAGTGAGAAATCCAAAACTAAAGTCTACCCACTTCCTATTTCTTCATCCTCTACCTCTTGCCAAGTAGTAGAGTGTGTTTACTTCACAAGTTTCTTGACTTGGTGAAATTGTGAGCTTGATCTAGCGATGCCTCGACGTAGATCATCTTCGGCATGGACATCGACGACCTAGCTCCCTTTTTCTCCGACGAAGCCGACTCTAGAGCCCGGATTTGATTTGGACAGCGGAGAGGACCTCGTTGCGGAGCTATGGAGGTGGAGCACCGGATCTACAAAGGTTGTATTTCCGTTAAACTTTTAGTTAATTGTTAACTAGTTAGTTTTTCGCCTAGACCTCTAGCCGACGATCCGTAGTTTAGGGTTTGTAGGCACGGTAAAATTTTAATATGGCATGTTCGATGCCTTGTGAGACCTCCTTGGGGTGCCTAGGAACCCAACACATCGGTAATGGTGCTTGTGTCCTAACAGCATTATATCAATAATGGAGTATGAAAGATAATATAAGCATGCGATGCGAAGCGAACCACAATAAAGAGCGGGAGCTGAATACAAGACGCAACTATAACTAATCTGCATTAACCTAATATAAGTCCTACAAATGGTGCCTTTTGAAATAACACGAATCATGGGGTTTTGAAAATAGGGGCTACGGTGTTTTTATGAAAAGATACGTCTTTTGAAATATCCGTAGGATCCCTTGGGCTGTCTTTTAAAATACCCACGATTCGTTAGTTTTGAAATAGGTAAGAATCGAATCTAATCTAACAACTAAACTAAACTAAAGGGTTAAGCTGACCAGCTGGGCTACAGGTAAGGAAACCGCCTAACATCTGAGTCGATACATATACATACCTGTATATATATTAGTCGGTGATCCCGCCTCAATAATATCATATCCGATACCATATCTATAATCAGACATCCCAAGTCAAGAGTCCGGATCAATCATCAAAATATAGCTCGTACGTAAATCCGTCGTACGGCATCCCTAAATCTGGGTACGGGTTAATATCATATTCATCACACTATTCATCTAGTATCCTCTTTATCTAAGATCATAGTCCAGGGTACTGACCTATGTCTAGTACAATACTAATATCATCAATATAGTCATGATCTGACCACTGATCGACAGTCTCGTACAAACCGATATCACAACCACAAAACAAATCTCATCGACTCAGCTCAATCCCTAGTATCGTCCTCATATCCGTATGTGAACACATAGTCCCATACCCATGTGAACACATAACTATAAAGAATCCCATGAGCACATATAAATAGGAATGTATGCAAGTATGTATGTGTGTATGTATGTTTGTATGTGTAGTGCAACACTACCCTAGGGTTCGCAACACTAAAGTAATCCAACACACCAATATCCATCCTAACATCGTTATTAATCCCAAATAACATATAATAATTGTTGGTGTGTATACGCATCTGTATACACCACCACGGACTGCGGGGGTGCTATACGCCATCCACTCGACTTCTCCCCGTAGATATAAATCTACTCACCTGGTCTTCGCTCGCCGGTGCCGACGTCGCCACGCGCTTGCTTGTCGTCTCGAAGTCTACATGGGGGTACCTACATATCACAACGCATCGTATCGCATTAAATTCTGACTCATGACTAAAACGACACACAAATCCCAAATAAGTCAAAAACTATGGTTGCTTTCACAAATGAACCCAAAAACCCTCGACGTCGGCGTACAAACGCCAAACAATCGAGAAAACTCTCAACACACTCATTTGTACAATTACAAGCACTAATTATAATATAAAATAGCTTACAATTCCCAAAAACCCCAATTTCACTTAAAAAGTCATTTTTTCGAAAATATAGAAAGCACAAATTACCGTTTTTGTACAAAACATGATGTTTTAATAATTATAGTGACCAAGATGATAACTTAATATCTTAATTATGCCATAAAAACCACTACGTAAATTTTAAACCCACAATTTAATTCACTTTCAAAAACCTAGTTTGCAATTTTAACCAATTTCAACCATTTTATAGCAAAAATGCACATACAACAATCTAGCTTGGATTTGCATGATTTAAAGCATTAAACTACATTTTAAAATGTTAATGAAGTCATAAAACCCTAATTACATTTTTAATCTCACACATGCAATTAAATTCCAAAACCTAGTTTGCAAAACAAAAAACTTATTTTGGACATTTTAAATGTTACAATTTGGAAAATTGCAACTAGATTAATTTTGCATAGTATTAACATGTTAAATACATCACACAACTATAATCTCATTTCCCAAAACCCTAACTACATTTTCACAAACCCTAATCTCATGAATTTGGACTTGCAAATTCAAACCTAAAATTAAACCCTTTACTAACTTAATTTGAAGTAATAACAAATAATGTAACAAAAGATCAAGATTTTATACCTCACAAACTATGGATCAAACCTTGCAATCTAGCCTCTCAAATGCAAATTTTTCTCCAAGAATCATGTTAGAATGGGCTAAGGAAAAATGGGTAGAGATTGGATTTGGGTTTAGCTTTGAATTTGTGAGAGAAATGGTTGATTTTTGTTGGGTTTTGATGAGGAAATGAGAGGAGAAATTTGGGGGGGCTGCCTAAGAGAGGCTCGGCCAGAAATTTTTGAGGGAGTGAGAGAGAGGTGTGGGTTTCATGTCAACACAAGACCAAGTCAACAATTACCCATACTTCATTAATAAAACATTACCCCTTTTCTTTTTTTCTTTTTCTTTTGCTTTTCTCTTCAAATTCAAGTGGGGAAAAGGGTAGGGGCTGCTGAATTCAGCCAAGGGGAGAAGTAAATGGGGGTGTGTGAGTGTGGGTATGGGTGTGGGGTGATGAAAAATGATAAATATAACACCCCAAACATCCATTTACACTAAAAAAAGCTTTTTTTCTTCAATAATTTCTAAACCGATTTGGCAACCGATTACATTTCAAAAACCACATGATAAAATTTTATTTAATATTTTATGATGCACAAAATTTGTTTCAACTCATTCCAATTTGTAATTTTCCCTAATTAAATGTATTAGTGACGGCTTAAAATAATATTAAAATAATATTTTTTTCAGAAAATTTGAAATTTCACCAGTGGCTCAATAAACACCGAATACTAGCAATTACATAGCTAGAATATGTATATTTAATTTTTATAATAAGATATTTGTATTTTGACTCTTTACAGAAAACCCCCTTATTTTACCGATTTTCCGAAATTTCACCGAAACGATTTTCAAAACGCTACAGTATTGGAGACTGCAGCGTTTCTGCTGAACAGGGTTCCAACCAAAACCATGTCTACCACGCCATATGAGATATGGCATGGGAAGAGACCATCTCTTAAGAGAATTAAGATTTAGGGTTGCCCGACCTATGTTAAAAAACAGAATCCGGACGAACTCGAGACACGGTCAGTCATGTGTAACTTTGTAGGATATCTAAGGAACTCTTATGGATATTTATTCTACCATAAGGTGGAACAAAAGGTGTTTGTTTCTCAGTATGCCACATTCTTAGAAAAAGAGTTTCTCACAGATAAAGATGATGGCAATGTGGTGGATCTAGAAGAGATTCTACAGACACAAACTACAAATGACGACTTGGTTGAACCGGCTGTAGCAATAGAAACTAAGGAACCTCGGGCACTCCGTTGGTCTGGTAGGACTTCTCACCCCCCGGAGAGGTACTACGGTTTCCTCATTGATGCTAACAGAGAAGACTGCATCATGGAGGATGATGATCCTACCAGTTTTCAGCAAGCTATCACGAGTGGAGACTCTGTGAAGTGGCTGGATGCCATGAGATCCGAAATGGAGTCTATGTACACCAACAAAAGTATGGACTTTGGACGTTGTACCCCCTGGAGTAAAACCTGTGGGCTGCAAATGGATCTTTAAAAGAAAGATTGGTGTAGATAGGCAGGTAGAAACCTATAAGGCAAGACTTGTGGCAAAGGGTTTTCGTCAAAGAACATGTTTGGACTATGACGAGACTTTTTCGCTCGTAGCCATGCTCAAATCCATTCGGATCCTACTTGCTATTGCTGCTCACTACGACTATGAAATCTGGCAGATGGACGTTAAAATGGCATTTCTAAATGGAGATTTAGAAGAATGCGTTTATATGGATCAGCCAGAGGGATTCATTAACAGTGGGAGCAGCGGGAAAGCATGTAGATTTCTTAAATCCATATATGGGTTAAAGCAAGCATCACGAAGTTGGCACATCTGTTTCGATGATGTTATCAAAGAGTTTGATTTCATCAAAAATCCAGATGAACCTTGTGTTTATAAGAAGGCTGTAGGGAGAGCTGTCACATTCCTCGTATTGTACATAGATGACATTCTTCAGATAGGAAATGACATTCCTATGCTACAGTCGGTCAAATCTTTCTTATGACTAAGGTTCTCCATGAAGGACCCGGGTGATGCCATATACATTCTGGGCATTAGGATCTATAGGGATAGATCCAAAAGGTTATTGGGATTGTCCAAAACCAGGTACATCAACACCATCCTAAAAAGGTTTAGTATGGAAGACTCCAAGCGGGGTGCCTTACCCGCTTGCCATGGGGTCACTCTCTCCAAGGACTCTTGCCCAAAGACCGATGAAGATGTAGGGTTACTAGGCACACTAAGGAGGCTCTACAAGGCATCGACCATGCCGGATTAAAAAAAATTTAGGTGCCTAACAACCTGAAGCTAGATCGTTAACTAGATATTAGGCGAATCAAAAGCAAGTAAATAACATTTACACTAAAGGAAAGGGACTACAACCTTTGTAGATCCGGTCCTCCACTTCCAAAGCTCCATGACGACGTCCCTTCGCTGCGATCAACCAACTCCTGGACTCTCGGACGGCTCCATGAGGAAATTGCAACGGGATCTCTTGAAGTCTTCGGTGCCGAAGATGATCTACGTCGAGAGAATACGGACTCAAGCTTCTACCTCACTAACCATAGAATTAGTGAAGCAAACATCCTAAACTAAAGTGCTAGTCTAGTGGAGGATGGTGAGATAGGAAGTGGGTACTCTTTAAATTTTGATTTCTCACTTGGATCCATCACTTGGAATTTTCTAGCAAGGTTTTCTTCTCTTCATGAAGAAGAAGAAGAAGAAGAAAGAAAAGAATGAATTATCAATTAAAGAAAATCAAGTGAAGAGTTATCATAATGCAACCATGGGTGAGGTAAAATCATGTAGAGAATTAACTAGGGTTTAGGTTAAAGGATAAAAACAAAATGGCAAGACTTTTTCAAAGATGCTAGCATGCTTCATGAAGCTTCTAGCAATGAAACAAAAAGCCACCATTTAGTTTTTCCAAAATAAATAAAATACATAAAACCCTAACCATTAACCTAATCAAGGGGTAAGTGATACACACATCCAAGTTTGCATGTATCATCAAATATGATACAAACTTGTGCACAAAAATATATCACATATACAACTTGTGCACATCAAGTGAGAAAATCAATCTTAAGTGAACCGATACTAGTTAATGTAAAGTAATATATCAAATATATAATTATACATTAAATCATTAAATCAACACTTGATTTAACGATCCGGTCATATCGCATATAACCGACTAATATCAATGTATCGACTTATCGAATCAACACTTGATTCCATAACTAGGTTATATCGCATATAACCAATCGATACAATCATCGCGAGAATAGAATACGGTATCACATACTCGTATCATTCTCGGTCCCGCACATATCACATATGCGCTCCTATCTCGTTTTGCCTGAGCCAGTACAACCTCTATATAGGACTCTAAAGACTCGTCAATACGCCGGCAGTCGGTGATGATCATATCAAACACTCACAAGCCGTCAGCGGTACTAGCTGGACGTAACGGCTACCCGGGTATTGAGCGATCAGAAGATCAGCAAGCAAGCCCGCTCCAACTCCTGCAAAAAGCCTGACAGTGACACTACCGTACAGTCCGGTCTCCTCGTCTGATATGTCGCATATCAAGTCTAGGGGTGGTAAACGTCAGACCCCAATAACCGATAAGTCGTGCCGATATGAGGCACATAACGGGTCAAGAAACTACGGGTAACACTTACCAATAAATCTCTAAACCAGCCCTGGTCAGGGACTTCCCTGTTATGGCCAATCGAGCATAGCGCAATATCAACCCCCAATACCGGGAGAGACGAAACCCCTCCTATCGCTCATTGCCTCCATGTGACTCGGGACTATACCCAAAAACCACCATTTTGCACACCCTCTTGGACGTGGTAAGGTGGAAATCAAAGCATAGTGGGAATCACACAAGACTCTATGACGATCTCGGTCTATAGACTACCCTGTACCAGTGTCACCAGAGAACTGCCATCTGACGTAAGGTATAATACCATCTGGGAGTTCTCGGCGAGTCCGTCCAGTGTACCCAGTCTCCACTGAGCACCCGTATATCATCTCTGAAGTCAAACACCAATGGATACGGGATCATCCATTACCCATCTGTATGGGTCGAGAAGGCATACGCTAGTCTACTCTGGTATATCGATGCCCCGTCTCGATACACCCATGACTAGGGACCTTGAAGGATGTACTTATGGACTACCATGTCCCTACTAGTATGATCCGCATCACAGTCCAGGTAGTCAAGTACACATCCTAAGAGCTTTACCAACATGTAACAGAGAGACAATCAGTATACACGTTAAGGTAAAGAGTAACCAGATAGCATACTATCATGTCGAGCAAGAAAGTCCTCCCTATATATGTCCAAGCATCCACTACAATATACAACATATGTATAGTAATGGCCTCTAGGGCGTACATATAACTAACAGAAGAGAGAGCTCGCATGAGCATTATACCCTATGTTTCGGCAGTAGGATCTATAATGTATGCGATGTTATGTACACGCTCAGATGTTGCTTATGCACTTAGTGTAGTAAGCAGGTATCAATCCAACCCAGGAGAGAATCACTGGATAGCTGTGAAGAACATTCTTAAGTACTTACGAAGGACTAAAGAATTGTTCTTGGTGTATGGTAATGGAGATCTCCAAATGGAGGCCTTTACCGATTCGAGCTTCCAGAGCGATAAGGACGACAGCAAATCTTTCTCAGGGTTTGTATTTACCCTCAATGGAGGGGCGGTAAGTTGGAAGAGTTCCAAACAGGATACCGTTGCAGACTCTACGATGGAGGCTGAGTACATTGCTGCAAATGATGCCGCCAAGGAAGCCGTCTGGATGAGGAAGTTCATCTCGGAGCTAGGAGTAGTTCCAACCATTATTGATCCAATACCATTATATTATGATAATAGTGGGGCTATGGCGTTAGCCAAGGAGCCCAGGTCCCATCAGCGGTCCAGACACATCCTGAGGTGCTTTCATTTGATCCGGGAGATTGTAGATCACCGCGAGATCGAGATTAGGAGAGTAGACACAAAGAATAACGCCGCGGATCCACTCACCAAGGCCCTCCCTCAGCCGCAGCATGAGCGACTTTTTGAGATGTTGGGTATGAGATACGCCAATAACTGGCCTTAGTGCAAGTGGGAGATTGTTGGATATATGTATGCCCTAGAGGCCATTATATGATAGTGGATGTATTTATACACACACACACACACATATATATATATATATATATATTCAGTGTACAATCTTGCTCGACATGATAGTATGCTATCTGGTTCTTCTTTATCTGATATGTTGATTTGATCATGCTTTTATTCATTCACACATGTTGATAAAACCCTAAGGATATAGACTTGACTACTGTGATTATGATAGAGATCATACTAGTGGGACATCTGTAGTTTATAAGCATATCCTGGAATGTCCCTAGTCGTAGGTGTATCGAGACGGGGCATCGATATACCAGAGTAGACTAGCGTATACGATACTAGACCCATATGATGGGCGATGGATGTTCCCACATTCATCGATGTTTGACATCGAGATCGTATACGGGTGCTCAGTGGTAACTGGGTACACTGGACGGACTCACCGAGAACTCCTATATGGAATTATATCTATCGTCAGATAGCAGTTCTCAGGTGACACTGGTGCAGGTTAGTCTGTAGACCCGAGATCGTCATAGAGTATTGTGTGTTCTCCCACTGTACTTTGATTACCACCCTACCACGGCTCTATTGAGGCGTGCAAACAGGTGGCCGTTGGGTACAGTTCCGAGACACACGAAGGCGATGAGCGATAGGAGGGGTTTCGTCTCTCCCGGTATTGGGAGTTAATGCTGTGCTGTGCTCGACTGGCTATATCAGTAAGTCTCTGGCCAGGGCTGTTGAGATTTACTGATAAGTGTTATCAGTAGTTTCTCGATCTGTTATAGACCATTCATCGGCACGACTTATTGAGTTATTGGGGTCGACGTTACCATCCCTAGACTCGATATGCAGCATATCTGACGAAGAGACCGGACTGTACGGTAGTGTTGCCGGTTGGCTCGACGGGAGTTGTAACAGGTTCGCTTGTTTTCTTCTGATCGCTCAATACCCGGGTGGCCGTTACGTTTAGCTGACCGCTTGTGGCCTATAGGTATTTGATATGATCATTACCTACTGCCAGCGTATTAACGAGTCTTAGAGTCCCACAATGAAGTTTCCTGGCTCAGGCGAAATGATGTGGTGTGCATATGAGATATGCGTGGGGACCCGATTAAATATGGATATGTGATACCGTATGTTAATCGGGCATTTTCTATTGGTCGGGTCGTATGTCATATGACCGGTTCGCAAAATCAAGCGTTGATTTAACAAATGACTTTTAGATTAATTCTTTAATTAAACTCTTTTTCTATTTTTGTATGCATGCATGTATGCACATGATGATGTGCATGGATACATACATACATACATATATAGTATCATGGTTGTTGATACATGTTTGGTGGCAATGCAAGACTTATATTGTAGAATTATCTATTTATTTATCATTTAGAAAAAGAGAAAGGATAATTCACACAAGGTTTATACTTATCATCTTTGACCATGCTTCAACCACCATTTAACCTTGAGTTAATTATCCTTTTGTCTTTAACCCATTTGATAAAAATCTAGATGATTCTAACCATGGTTGAAGTGAGAAAGGATTAATATAGATTATTCTTTTCTCATTTCAATTATGATTCACTCTCATAACTTTTCTTTTGTGAGAAAGATTAGCCACCATCTTCTTCTTCCTCTCTTGATAATTTTCTTGAGTGAGGATGATAAAAAGAAAGAGTTTTGATTATAGAATACAAACCACATCATCATACTAGACACATCTAGCCAATTTGTGTAGGGTGTTTGCTCTACTTCATTCAAATATCGAGTAAAGCAAGGAGTTTTGGGCAAAGGGGCTTCGGGTGGATCGTCGTGGACCTAGAAGATCCCAAGCGAACCTTTTTCCAACCCTCAAGTAGCCAAGGAGTCTAGCGTAGGGAGCTACAAAGGTTGTACTCCCAAAACCCTAGCTTTTTCTACTTGTGATGATGCACATGTAATGAAACCCTAAATTTCTAGTGATGATTCTTTGCATGTTCACTTAGCACCTTAAAATTTTGATTTTGACACATGTGATGCTTCCAAACCCTTCATGAGGTGCTAGGTAAACCTAAAATTTGTATTTCTTGCACAGGATGCACCAGTTTTATACTTCATGCGTTTATCGCACCAGATTTATATTTCATGCTTTTGTTGCACCGGATTTATATTTTGTGCACTACAGTTGCACCTGACTTCGATTTGATGTCATTCCATATGTTGATTTTTATTTCATGCCTATATTATGCATGCGATTTGACTTATGCCTTCGGTATTGTTTACCTGCACTTTTAGTGTTTTGATTTGATTTGTGCATGCTGATGCACATGGTTGTGAGGTTATATACCGCGGTATACCTGATTTTGATCGAGCCGTATTGTATACCGTCGATTTTGAGTCTGATATTGATTTTGATTTCTTGCACTCCGTGCATTTGATTTGGATTTTTGCGCATGATTCGACGCTTGATATTGGATTTTGTGATTTCGTGCATGTTGAGTGCGCATGACTTAGATTTTATTCGTGCATGATGGGTGCACCTGATTTGGATTTTCGCGCGTGTTGAGCGCATGTTTTGAGATACGATTTTGGCGCACACCAGATGCACTAAATCGAGATTCTTCGTGCATATCAAATGAACCTGATTTTGCTGTCAGGCATACACGTTGTCTATGACAGATGTTTCGTGCACACCCGTTGCACCTAGATGTTGTTTCTGTGCACATGTATGGCACTTATATGGATTTAATTTCCATGCGCACCAGACACACAGGGTATTCTTATATACATTTTGGGATTTATTTCTGATGGAGCAGTACGTTTTTATGATATTTGCTATATGTTTTCATACTGAGCAGGACTAGTCAGAGGACAATACCTGGATAGATTTTGCATGCCTTGATAGTTATCGAAGGGATTTCCAAAAAGCGAGCTATAGTCTCAGTATTTACCTACGTGTCTGATATGACACGAAATGTTTAAAGCAAGGAAACCCTTTTAAATTATTTTCAAAACGGCGGAACGTACATATTAAACAAAAGATATATACATATATGGTTATTTTCATACAATAGAAGTCTACCACTGTGCCACGATACGTGCATAGCACAGCAACATGAAAAGGTTTTGGCATGCATTTTCTTCAGTTATTTACGTGTATGGATTTGATGTCTACATGTATAATTTTGATGTATATCATATTGGTGTTGTTTTGGATTTGACATTTGTGTCTTTACCATGACTCCGATGATTGCGGGATGCTTGACGGAGCTTTGTTTTTGACTTATCTACTCATTGTTCATGCGCACGCATTGCGCTATGATGCGTTTTATGTATTGATGATTTCTGAGCCCCGACGACTTGGACTTTTTATTGAAATGTTTTAGATTTTGGGGGTTTTAAATTTTAAATTCGGGGACCGAATTTCTTTAAGGGGGGAATATTGTGACATTTCAAAAAAATAAAATATTATTTATGGGGATTTTTTTAATTTAATAATAAAATATAATAAAATATTGAATATTTTAATAAAGCGGTATAATTAAATACCGATAAATGGGGGAAAAGTTTGAAATTTATAGAAATTATTTAAAAGAGCGCGATTTATGTAAATTATGCAATTTTAAGTTTTTATGATTAATTATATGCTAATTTAGTTGCTAATCGCGATTAAAAATCGCTAATCGCGTTTTAAGCTTGTTTTGTGCAAACATACACCATATCTTTTTATTAACACATGTTGCATTTTTACTACATGTTTTTGGGTGCATGGCTTTTGTTTTGGGGTTACTATTGTTGAGAGAAGGAAATTTGAAAAGAAAAGGAAAAGAATATAATATGGAGGTATGATTAGAGAGAGAAAGAGTGGGTGAGGGGTCAACCCTTTGTCATGAGCCATCCCTCATCATTTCATCCTCTCATTTCTCTCCCCTCTCCTTCCTTTGTTGTTGTTGCTGCTGCACCCCCTCCTCCTCCATCTTCAATCCCCCAATACACCATGAAAATCAACTCAAAACCCAAACCCCATTTCACAAAAAGGATGCAAAAGCTCACTAGCTACCCCATGGACCAAAGAAGAGAAGATTTTTAGGACTTTGAGCAACCAAGAATTTTCTTGAGTTGCCAAAGGACGTAATTTCTACACCATTAGAGTAGTGTTTTATTTTCTTATGCATCCATACTTGTTTCATGTCGATATCGAGTGGTTTTGAGGACTTAGGAAAACTCTAGTTAGGGTTAATGGGAAGTGAGAGTGGTGATGGGTAATTAAGCTTAATAGAGGCCATACAAACCCCATAGTGCTATGATTCAGGCCTAAAACGGAGACTAGAAACCCAGAATATGGATTTAGAAAAGCCGATAGCGGGAAATTCTGGAATCTTTGAGGGTTAAATGGAATCTGCTATCACCCCGAGACTCTAAAAATTATTTTGTAAGGACAGGGATACATGCAAGAACCTAGGAAGCTACCACCAAAACCTTAGCCCCTAACCCTCAACCTCGGCCGCAGATTTATTCTTTCTGGCCGCAAATTGCTGACAAATCAGTGAGGAAAGGGTTCGTTTTTGGTCTGTAGCTCTATCTCCAGTAAAATAGACCCTTGGCATATGCAAAATTGACCAATTTAACCTAGGGTAGAATCAGGAACCTTTTTCCTAAGTTGCTATTTTGATTCGGAGTTTCATTTTGCGTGTTTTAAATTATGGATTTGCGTATTTGCTCTTTACCTCGATCACTTGACGTTTGTACGACGATATCGAGGATTGTTTGAAGGTTTTGAAAGCGTAGTCCATAGGTTCTAACCTATAGGACTTAGCGCGTCGTTTGGTTTTCTCGATGTAATTTTAAGATGCATTTGCGATTGTGTTATCTTATAGGTACCTTCTCGAGGGTTTCTTATGACAAAGAAGATGAAGGCGACATCGACTCCGACACGCAGGATGCAAGGTGGGTAGATTATATCTACGGGGGAAGTCGGGTGGATGGCGTATAGCACCCCCGCAGTTCGATGTTTAGTATACTAGATATATACTATATTTATATGTATATGATAGCGTTTTGTGTGATGTGGATATTCGATATGTGATTAGGTGTACTATGGATAGATTAGGGTTTAGAAGTAAACTAGTATAGTTTCCTGGCCGCGAACCCTAGAATAGGTTTACACCCACACATACACACATGCTTGCTTGTTATACTAATACCTGGATGATGAGGATAGTGTATGATATTTAGAGCTGAGTCGATGAGATTGGGCATAGTTCCATGAGATCGGTGATATAACGTGATTCGTATTTGGGATACGACATGAGATTTTAGCGGGCCTTTGGACGTGTGTTTCACACACGCATTTATATTTATATAGATGGTATCGGTTAGTACTAGACTAGATCGGCACCCCAGATCATGAGATATGATGATAAGGATACCAGATAATTGATGAGATGAATGTGATATTGACCCGTACCCAGCTTTTGGGATGCCGTACGATGATTTACCGTATGAGCTTTATATTGATAATAGATCCGCACTCATGACTCGAGGATGTCATATGATATTATATCGTACGCGGTACATATGAGGCGGGATCACCGACTATTATATCTATATGTATATATATATATATCGACTCAGATTTAGGTGGTTTCTATACCCCTCCTGATTGACTTGTTAGTCAGAGCTGTAGTTTTGCTAGTAGATGTTAGCCTAGACCGATGTCATACATTTTTCAAAAACTAACGAATCAGGAGTATTTTAAAGACAGGCAAAGGGATTCTACGGATATTTTCAAAAGACACATCTTTTCTTAAAAACACCGTAGCCCTGATTTTCCTAAACACCCCGATTCGTCTTCTTTCAAATGGCTAAACACTATGACATGGATACATTCATTGTATATTCATACCAGTGCACACATATATTGATATCTTCATACTTACGCGCATGCATATTGTATATTCATACCAGTGCACACATATCGATATCTCCATACTTGCGCACATGCACATTGTATATTCATACCAGTGCACATATATATTGATATCTCCATATTTACGCACATGCATAATGTATATTCATACCGGTGCACACATATTGATATCTTCATATTTGCGCACATGTACACTGTATATTCATACCAGTGCACACATATATTGATATCTTCATACTTGCGCACATGTGCACTGTATATTCATACCAGTGCACACATATATTGATATCTTTATACTTGCACACATGCCCAATGTATATTTATATCAGTGCACACATATATTGATATCTTCATACTTGCGCATATGCACACTGTATATTCATACCAGTGCACACATATATTGATATCTTCAAACTTGCGCACATGCACACTGTATATTCATACTAGTGCACACATATATTGATATCTTCATACCTGTGCACATGCACACTGTATATTCATATTAGTGCACACATATATTGATATCTTCATACCTGTCCACATGCACATTATATATTCATACCAGTGCACACATATATTGATGTCTCCATACTTGCCCACATGCACACTGTATATTCATACCAGTGCACACATATTGATGTCTTCATACTTGCGCACATGCACACTGTATATTCATACCAGTGCACATATATTGATATCTTCATACTTCCGCACATGCACACTGTATATTCATACCAGTGCATATATATATTGATATTTCCCTACTTGCGCACATGCACATTGTATTTTCATAGTAGTGCTACACTCATATTCGCGTATATATCCATTTGCACATCTATACCTACATACATACATATGTTACATACATTGATGATATTGACTTGATTTCAAGAGAATAGGGACCGCATGAGATATTTTCAAAACTGGATTCTTCTAAAGGAGCGGTTTCCTCTTTTTTTTACTCTTAGTATCATACGACACATTGCATGGATTTACACATTGAGTTTGGATTTATGGGATTTCTGGATTTGAGAACCGTGGTATTATTTTAAGAAAATACGAACTGTTTTAATAACCCGGTTTCTCTTGATATGATATTTCAGTGCGTCCACCATGAGTTTTCTCAGTTCATGAGAGCTTGTGTGAGTATACCCGATTCGAGGAGTGGTAGGCACCGATTGCGGGTACATGGTGGACCCGGTGAGGTACCCCAGGACAAGAAGACTCGTATATGTTAGACGGTGAGCCCGGCAGGGGAGTACTACGTACCGGTGATTGTGTTGAGCTCGGCGGATATCTGGGGGATACCGAACGGAGTTGAGAGATGTGACAGGCCGATCCGGATGACGGAGCCCTTTGTATATGAGGATTTTTATGCCGCTGCTAGGCACATGCTTCATGATGTTTTCGAGTGTCGATGCTTAACACTCAGGTTCCATGATTTGGTATGTCGCGAGCTACACCTGTTGATTTACATCCTCATATTTCTATGCATATGCTTTATGATATTTACATGCATGATGCTTATTGTCATTGGATGACACGTGGACGATTTCCACATACATATAGTTAACATTGATGATATTGACCACATAGTTGGATGATATCCGCATACATATAGTTGACATTGATGACATTGATCACATAGTTGGATGATGATACCCACATATTCATAGATTTCATGATATAGTCGACATTGATCATACTTCATATTTATGATATGTTAGTACCTGAGGCACTGGCACGAGCACTTGGCACCACACTTAAGTACAGATGTTACATTGCCACTTTATCATGCTTCAGACTTATTCATTTGAGGTTTATATATATTGATCGTATTGACCTATGATTGTGTCATACATACGATTTCTGTTCTGTGATGTCTTCTATTCACGAGTTGGCAACTCACCCCTGTTGTGCCACTGTTTCTTGCAGGTTTTTCCGTACAGGTTCCATTGCGGCTTTTCTGGCATACTGCTTCCCTTACGGGTGATTTGCTTTGGTAGGTGGGTTATTTTGCATCAGAACCACCATTGTACATGTATTATTCAGTTGTATCTAGTAATTCCATCAACCAAACTTGTATATTGTTTTAGACTTAGAAAACCAGTTATGTATTATTTCAACCTTAGAGTCGCGCGATGTAGTATTATGGTTTTCTTGATATTTTGAGTTTTCCTTTTAGTTTTGATCCTCGCCCTTTGGCGTTGTATATTGTATTGCGTGAGTGGTTGTGGTAGTCGATTGACGAAGAGCTAGCTCCTGCTTGGGGATGCTTTTTATCATTGTATATATACTATTCATGTTGTACCCCGTTTGGGGCCAGTATTTACAAAGGAAACTCTGCCGAAATTTTCAGAAAAGATATTGATGATTTAAAAATTCATATACGGCTTACTTATTTTAAAATCTTGTTTTTAAACGTGTTTTTTTCACGACTCGAAAGTACGGAACATGACCGGCACTTAAACTACGAACGTCTCGAGGCGTACGTAATCTAAGTAAACCAAAAACCCAGAAATCCAAACCAAGAAAAGATGTAGAGTGTAGGAAAAACCAACTTAAAGCAAGTAGTTTCAATAGCATAAGCCGAATTATGCGGTTTTTAAAAACATCAAAAATTTCCTGAAAATTTCGGCAGAGTCTCCTTTGTAAATACCGGCTCCCAAACGGGATACACCATGAATAGTATACGAAATCAAAAAAAAAGGCATCCCAAGCGGGAGCTAGCTCTTCGTCAATCGACGGCCACAACCACACAAGCAATATAATATACAACGCCAACAGCGAGATCAAAACTCAAAAGGAAACTCAAAACCACAAGAAAACTACAGAAAAATAACGCGCGACTCTAAGGTCGAAGGAATAACATCACTGGTCTCTATCTCAAAGTAAATATATGTTTGGTTGATGGAACTTCTAGATACAACTGAATAATAATATACAATGTATAATGATGGATACGATACAAATAAACCCACCTACTAGCAAGTCACCCGAACGAAACTGTACCCGTAAAGCCGTAAGGAAACCTGTACGGCGAAACCTGCAAGAAACTGGGGCACAACGGGGGTGAGTTGCCAACTCGTGAATAGAAAAACATCTACGAATAGAAATCGCATGTATGACGCAATCCTAGGTCATACGATCAATATATATAATCCTCAAATAAAACCAGCAGTCTATAACAATGACTAGGGTAAATATCTAATCCAAGTGTAATTCCATGTGCCCGTGCCAGTGCCTCAGGTAGCAATGTATCATATGAATGAGGTATGAATGCATGAAAACAGAATACATGTAAATGAAGAAACTGTTTTCATAAATTAGTGAGATTTCCTTTGTATTTTTAAAATGAGGTATCATAAATGAAATCAGCATCAACAGTGTCTAGCATCGACACAAAACATAAATCTCAATGTCTCAAAGCCTCAGGCTCCGGCTATCCGGACCGGCCTGTATCATCAAATCTCAGTACCTCAATATCTCAAAATCTTAATGTCTCAATCTCAATATCTAGGGCGCCGTCAGTCCAGACCGGCCCCTACCATCCATCTCAAGACCACGATGGTATCCTCCGGATATCCGACGCGTCGGGTAAAATCACCGGTAGGTAGTCTCCCCCTGCCAGGCTCATCGTCATCACCACGAGCTTCTTGCCCCGGGGTACCTTACCGGGTCCACCATGTATCCAAAACGGTTCATCCAACTCCTCGAATCGGGTCTCGAAATCCATCAGCAAACTCATGGTGGACGACTCATACATCATGGGAAAACCGCACTTTTTTATTTTAAAAGAGAGAGAAGGTTTATTTATGTTTTTGCGGTTTTCCTCCAAATCCAAGAAATCTCATGAAATCCGAATCCAAGTCATCAATAGCATGTAAACAGTGAATATAGGCATGAGAATCCATGAATGCGACACAACAGTGAATAATAACATGCATGAAGTAGTAGGCAATAACTACAATGTCTAACTAGCATATAAGGCAAGTACACTAATATAATGTCTAAACTATTAGCTAACAACCTATGTCAAATGAAATAGTATTTTCTAAAGTGTTCGTGACATGGCAATTACCGATGAAGATGTGTGTGAGCCGGCAAGTAAGTGTACGTGGTACATACGCGTCATCGGTAATGGTGCTGGTGTCCTAACAGCATGATATTAATAATAGGAGTATGAAACATAATATAAGCATGCGATGCGAAGCGAACCACAATAATGAGCGGGAGCTGAATACTAGACGCAACTATAACTAATCTGCATTAATCTAATATAAGTCCTACAAATGGTGCCTTTTGAAATAACACGAATCATGGGGTTTTGAAAATAGGGGCTACGGTGTTTTTATGAAAAGATGCGTCTTTTGAAATATCCGTAGGATCCCTTGGGCTGTCTTTTAAAATACCCACGATTCGTTAGTTTTTGAAATAGGTAAGAATGGAATCTAATCTAACAACTAAACTAAACTAAAGGGCTAAGCTAACAAGCTGGACTACAGGTAAGGAAACCGCCTGACATCTGAGTCGATACATATACATACCTGTATATATATTAGTCGGTGATCCCGCCTCAATAATATCATATCCGATACCATATCTATAATCAGACATCCCAAGTCAAGAGTGCGGATCAATCATCAAAATATAGCTCGTACGTAAATCCGTCGTACGGCATCCCCAAATCTGGGTATGGGTTAATGTCACATTCATCATACTATTCACCTGGTATCCTCTTTATCAAATATCATGATTGGGGTACTGATCTACGTCTAGTACAATACTGATACCGCCTAAGTATGCATGCACGTGTGTGAAACACTACGTCAAGGACCCGCTACAACGTCATGTCGTACCTTGCTATATCACCGATCTCACGGCCTCAAATCAAATCTCATCGACTCCTCATAAATCCCAAGTACTATCTGTTAGTTGTATGTATGCCCTAGAGGCCAGTATTGTACAGATTATGTATATTATATTGGATGCTTGGACATATATAGAGATGACTTTCTTGCTCGACATGATAGTATGCTATCTGGTTGCTCTTTATCTTAACATGTACACTAGTCTCTTTATACTATCTTATAGTTACATATTGGTAAAGCCCTTAGGATTTGTACTTGACTACCTGGACTATGATGCAGATCATACTAGTGGGGACATGGTAGTCCATAAGTACATCCTTCAAGGTCCCTAGTCGTGGGTGTATCGAGACGGGGCATCGATATACCAGAGTAGACTAGTGTATATGCTTCTCGACCCATGTGATGGGCGATGGATGATCCCATATCCATTGGTGTTTGACATCAGAGATGGTATACGGGTGCTCAGTGGAGACTGGGTACACTGGACGGACTCGCCGAGAACTCCCAGATGGTATTATACCTCACGTCAGATGGCAGTTCTCAGGTGACACTTGTACAGGTTAGTCTGTAGACCCGAGATCGTCATAGAGTCTTGTGTGATTCCCACTGTGCTTTGATCTCCACCTTACCACGTCCATGAGGGCGTGCAAAACGGTGGTCTTTGGGTACAGTCCCGAGTCACATGGAGGCAATGAGCGATAGGAGGGGTTTCGTCTCTCCCGGTATTGGGAGTTGATGTTGCGCTGTGCTCGATTGGCCGTAGCAGGGAAGTCCCTGGCCAGGGCTGATCAGAGATTTGCTGGTAAGTGTTACCAGTAGTTTCTCGACCCGCTATGAGCCTCACATCGGCACGACTTATCGGGTTATTGGGGTCTGACGTTTACCACCCCTAGACTTGATATGCGACATATCAGACGAAGAGACCGGACTGTACGGTAAGTGTTACTGGTCGGATTCGCAGGAGTGTGAGCGGGCTAGCTCGTCGATCTTCTGATCGCTCAATACCCGGGTGGCCGTTACGTTTACCAGACCGCTTGCGGCTTGTGGGTGCTTGATATGATCATCATCTGCTACCGGCGTATTGACGAGTCTTTAGAGTCCTACACAGAGGTTTCCTGGTTCAAGCGAAACGAAATAGGAGCGCATATGAGATGTGTGCAGGACCGAGAATAATGCGTGTATGTGATACCGCATTTCATTCTCGCGATATATGCTTCGATTGGTTATATTCGATAAGACCTAGTTATCGAATCATTGATTCGATAAATCGATACATTGAATACTAGTCGGTTATGTGCGACATGACCGGATCATTGAATCAAATGTTGATTTAATGATTTAATGTATAATTATATATTTGATATATTACTTTGCATTAACTAGTATTGGTTCACTTTAAACGGATTTTTCTCACTTTGTGTGCACATTGTATATGTGATATGTTTTGTGAACACTTGTTTGTATCATGATTGATGATGCATAATAACTTGGCTTTGTGTGAAGAATTGAACCATGGTTATGATAAGGGTTAGGGTTTTTGATTATTCACTTAATTATTTATTCATTTAATTAGGTGAAAGAAAACAAAAAGGGTTTCTTTTCTTCATGAAGCTTATTGAAGCTTCATGAAACTTTGACCAAAGTCATCCCTTTTGTCTTCATCCTTAACCCTAACCACTAATCTAACCTTGGTCAATTCTCTACACATAACCATGGTTTACTTTATGATAAGTATTGATTTTCCTTTTTATTTCAATTACTTATCATAACATTATCATCATCTTCTTCATCTTCTTCTTCTTCTTCAAGCTTGCTACATCAATGGCAACTTGAGTTTTAGTGAGAGAAATCCAAATCTAAAGAGAACCCACCTCCTATTTCTTCACCCTCTACCCTTTGCCAAGTTGTTTTGGGTGTTTACTTCACAAGTTTCACAAGTTTGTGAAGTCGGAGCTTGAACTTGCGATGCCACGAGGTAGATCGTCTTTAACACAAAGCCGACGACCTAGCTTGCCCGTTTCTCCGATGAAGCCAAAGTTCGAGTTTGGGAATCGAGATGGACAGTGAGATGATGCCTTCGTGGAGCCAAGGAAGAGGATTACCGGATCTACAAAGGTTGTAGCATCTAACCTATAGTTAATTTGATAACTAGTTTTCCGTTTCGCCTAAACATCTAGTAAACGATCCGTGTTAGGGTTTCTCGGCACCCATAATTTTTGAAATTGGCATGTTCGATGCCTTGTAAGACCTCTATAGGGTGCTTAGGAACCCTACAGTGGTATCAGAGCCTAGCTAGAGCCTTAGGCGAAGTCTAGACGGAGTTTGAAGTCCGGACGAACCCGAAACCCATATACCCATGAGCTCTCTGGAAATTTTCTAAAATCTGGGATTTTTTAATATTAAAAATGTCTAAAAAATTCAGTAAAGAATTATAAGAATTACGATGCAAAATATTTCACATGAACAGTTCCTTAAGCCGCGGAACCGCGGCAGAAGCATGGCTTCTGCCGCTGTTCCGCGCTCAAAAGGTGACGTCAGCCATACTTAATTGCACAGTAATTCCTGATAAATTCTACTGAGTTTTCTGGGTATTTTTAAATTGACTCTAAGATTGAGTGCTCTGGGGTTAAATTGGGAATCGACGATTCGATCGGAATATCAAACTTTGTCTAAGTGTTTTTCCAGATAACTGTAGAATATGTTAAAGAGTACGACCGGATATAAATACCCAAGTTTTCCCCTGCCGGAATAATTCCAAGTGTTGGATTTTTCTGTGGTTAAAAGACGTTCTGAGTAGTGCAAGTAACGCGATGGTCCCTCTAGAAGACAAGAAACCTTAACTCGATTATGTGACCGTCTTGAACTGCCCTTTGAACCTTCGGGTTTGGGGGAGTACGGCGTGCCACATGTGAGGCATTGGCTTGACCCTTCTACGGCTGGACCGTTGGTACTGAGGCATGAAGTGAATGTTTTTGAACCTATTTCATGTGTTGATCGGTGTCGGGAAAACTTGGGTGTTCGAATGTTCGATCGGAAAGTTTAATATATTCTATTTATCCGGAATTGGATACAATAATTGGAATTCACAAACAGTTATGAGATAACTGGATGAATGTTATAAATCTAGCAGTTTAGTCCCATACGACATTGAAAAGAGTTTTCGATAATGAGACTAAAATGCGGGGTTTGTAACTGTTAGGCATGTGATGTCTAAAGAGGTTGCGGATTCCAACTGTTGTAGTTTTACACTTTCTTTTCTGTGACCGTAAGTGTAATATGTGATATCGCCGGTTTCGTTGCTATATGTCAACGACAATTGGGATGGACATATTTACTTACGTTGATGACATGTGATGTTATGTGTTGCTGGATATGTTATATTGGATCGTCGTGTTTGAATAGCCGGGGGTTTTTATGTGAGATGAGTGTTTTCCATTTTCATTCATGTAAAAACTTGTATGTAATATTCTTTTATTTGGGGCACTTCCAGGTAGCGGAAGCTGTCACCCTTTGTATATTATTTACCTTTCCGCATTAGGATAGACCCAAGGAGGGGAGCACAAGTAACCGGGTTCTGGGGTACAGTGGGAGACCAACTCGAGGAGTCGAGTCCGGGTCTCCTAACCCTAGAATTGGTAGGGTTGCTTGCCGCTCTCGTAGGGGTCTAGGGGTGTGGGATTGGCTATTCATCACGACCGTGGAATCCGTGTTTTATACTGGCTCGTATTGAAAACACGGACGTCCTAGTATATCCAATATTTCATATGTTTATTCTGCTGCGATATCTGAGTTGTGACTCTGTGATGGATATAGTATATAGTATATATGATATATTATATAGACGTTACTTATGTTTTACACCCGCGCTAGCCCTGCCCTGCTCTGTCGTTAGTTACCTAACCTAACGGTGCACGAGGGGACATCGAGGCGAATGCGGATGGCATAAGTGTACGTCATATCTATCTGTGATGTTTAGGTATTTAAATGATGGGACTTCATTAATGTGATTAATGAAAGATAAGAAAGCTAAGATGTTGTGGAATCGAATTTTAAAATAAAACAGGTAGCTACAGTTCTTGCTTTGCACAGCGATATATATGATATATCCCGCACCTTATTCGATGAGGAAAGGACCGAGATCCCTTCACCGGGAGTGACTCCTTTAGCAATAACTGGCAGATGCTATACACTCGGTATGCTTTTGACTGCTTTTGGGTTTTTGCTTTGCACAGCGATATATATGATATATCCCGCACCTCATTCGACGAGGAAAGGACCGAGATCCCTTCGCCGGGAGTGACTCCTTTAGCAAAACTAGAAAAGCCTCAAAATCACTCCATTTCAAAACTTCATTTGATTCTGCAACGATATAAAGTTCATTACGCAAAGGGTTTTCTTAAAAACCTGACGTAGCCCTCCGTCATTTCAGATAAGTAATAGTTAGTATTCGTGCTGCGTTTGTTGACTCAGTCAAGGCGTAGTGTGCGGTAGCTGATTACTATTTATCTGTTTATGCATATGATGCAGATTGGATTAGGGTAGTCGTGCGGCCTTGTTGACTTAGTCAAGGGTCGTGCGGGTGGGTTTAATTCAATCAGGAAATGACGGGTTGAACTTTACTTGCGGTCTATGGTTTGTTGACTCAGTCAAGGTCATAGATCGCCTGGGGCAAAATATTATCGGGAATTTCAAGTGTTGAAATTTGCAATGAGATTGCATACCTTCTATGAGATAGTTGGATCCCGATACCCACTGCGAGTAATTGTTACTCCTGGGAGAGTTTTATACATTACAATTAGCCGATCAAGTAGGTGTCTAGAAAGGTGTTAACGAGGTTACGCCTCTGGGAAAACGAGATTTACATTAATTAGGTTCGTGCGAAAGCATGGGGGACCTCCCTCAAAGTACCGACACTGGCCTGGCTGAAACATTGGCGAACTTGTAGTGTGTAATTAATCCCGGCTAGTCTTTCCTTTTAGGGTTTGGAGGAAGATTTGATAAAAAGCAGTGGGAGCCATCCTGATTAGATAAGATAATAACCAATCTGATCTTGCACGAGCATACGCTAAAGTGTTTTCTTCTCTCTCTCTCCAGGTAGCGACCATTTCATGCCCTAATGAAGATAATAATATGGATGTATTGACCGAACCCGCATGTTATACTGTGCAGGGGAACGTTGGACCCGTTCTATCTTATAAATGTTATAAGACTGAACAGGAAACAGGAGAATATCTGGATTCTCACACCGCCCAAACGGAGAACATGCATGTTGATGCATCATCTTCGGGTGTGTTTGTCATTGAGAACTGTTTCTCAGTTCACCCTACGTCCTGGGTATTAGATACCGGGTCAGGATCCCACATATGTAAGATGTTACATGGTCTGCGAAAAGGTAGAGAACTGAGAAAAGGTGAACATTCCGTTCATGTAGGGAATGGGGCAAATGTTGCAGCCAAAGCAGTTGGCATATATCACCTGGTATTACCAAATGGTGATACACTAGTCCTGAATGAGTGCTATTATATACCGAACATGATGTGCAACATTATATCAGTTTCTTTATTAAGTAAAGAAGGTTATAATTTTGTAGTAAAGGATAATGTTATGAACATATTCCTAGATCAAAAGTTGATTGCATCAGGCTCACTACATAATGGCATATTCATTCTCAATCAAAATACAGTCTTCAATATACAAAACACACACAAAAGGAAAAGCTCAGAAATGAACGAATCCTTTTTGTGGCACTGTAGACTTAGCCATATCAATGAGACACGACTAGCTAAGTTGCATAAGAATGGATATTTGAATTCATTCGAATTATCATCTTATGACACTTGCCATTCATGTCTCAAAGGAAAAATGACCAAAACTCCGTTTAAAGGACACGGAGAAAGAGTTACTGAACTCTTGGGACTGGTGTATTGTGATGTATGCGGTCCAATGTCTACACACGCCAGAAATGGTTCTTCCTACTTCATTACATTCACTGACGATCTCTCTAGATACGGGCATGTGTTCCTGTTGAAACACAAGTCTGAAGCTTTTGAGAAATTCAAAGAATATAAGCACGAGGTAGAGAACCAAACGGGCAAAAGTATTAAGGTTCTTCGATCTGATCGAGGAGGTGAATACTTAAGCAGTAAATTCCTGGATTATCTAAAAGAGAATGGGATTCTCTCTCAGCTTACTCCTCCTTATACACCACAGCACAACGGTGTATCGGAACGAAGGAATCGCACCCTATTAGATATGGTGCGTTCAATGATGAGTAATGCTGAGTTACCTATTTCCTTTTGGGGGTATGCGCTTGAGACAGCCATATACCTATTGAATCTGGTTCCGTCTAAATCTGTACCTACCACACCATATGAGATATAGAGTGGGAAGAGACCATATTTTAAACGAATTAAGATATGGGGTTGTCCGGCCTATGTCAAAAAACAAAATCCGGACAAACTCGAGGCACGATCAGTCCTTTGCAAGTTTGTGGGATATCCTAAGAATTCTCAAGGATATTTTTTCTACCAACCTGAGGAACAAAGAGTGTTTGTTGCTCAACATGCCACCTTTTTGGAAAGGGAATTTCTTGCAAAAGAAATTAATGGCAAAGAGGTAGAGCTGGAAGAGGTTCCAGCACCACAAACTGCAATTGACAATTTAGTAGAACCAGAGGATTCAGTGGTGCCCGACGTACCCCAGCCTCTCCGCCGATCTAGTAGGGTTTCTCGTCCACCTGAGAGATACTATGGTTTTCTCATTGATGGTGGTAGTGAGGATTGCATCATGGAGGATGATGACCCAACTAACTTCGAGCAGGCCATCACGAGTGGGGACTCAGTGAAATGGCTGGATGCTATGCGGTCCGAGATGGATTCCTTGTAAACCAACAAAGTATGGACTTTGGAAGTTGCTCCTGAAGGGGTAAAACCCATTGGGAGCAAGTGGATCTTGAAGAAGAAACTTGGTGTAGATGGGAAAGTGGAGACTTTCAAAGCTAGACTTGTAGCAAAGGGTTTTCGTCAAAGACCAGGTGTGGACTATGACGAGACCTTTTCTCCAGTGGCTATGCTTAAATCCATCCGGATCATGCTTGCCATCACTGCATATCATGATTACGAAATCTGGCAAATGGATGTTAAGACCGCCTTTCTAAACGGTGATTTAGAAGAGTGCGTGTACATGACTCAGCCAGAGGGCTTCGTAGACAGTGGGAGCAGCGGGAAGGTGTGCAAGCTGCTTAAATCCATTTATGGATTAAAGCAAGCATCGCGGAGCTGGAACATCTGCTTTGACGTCGTTATCAAAGAATTTGATTTCGTCAAAAATCCAGATGAACCTTGTATCTACAGGAAGGTGGCAGAGAGTAAGGTTGTCTTCCTCGTATTGTACGTGGACGATATACTCTTGATAGGAAATGATATTCCTATGCTGCAATCGGTCAAGCTCTTCTTATCACAAAGATTCTCAATGAAAGATCTTGGTGATGCCTCCTGCATATTGAGAATTAGGATCTATATAGATAGATCCAAACGGATTTTGGGATTGTCCCAATCCAGGTACATAGACACCATACTAAAGAGGTTTAGTATGGAAGAGTCCAAGCGTGGGAACTTGCCCACGATCTCTGGAGTCACTCTCTCCAAAGAGATGTCTCCCAAGACTGATTTGGAGAGAGCTCGCATGCAAGGGATACCCTATGCTTCGGCAGTAGGCTCTATCATGTATGCGATGCTATGTACTAGACCCGATGTTGCATACTCACTAAGTATAGTGAGCAGGTATCAAGCTGATCCTGGAGAGAGTCACTGGACAGCTGTGAAGAGCATTCTCAAGTACTTGCGAAGGACTAGAGATATGTTCTTGGTGTATGGTAACGGAGAACTCCAAGTGGAGTCCTTTACCGATTCGAGCTTCCAGAGTGATAAGGACGACTCTAAGTCGCAGTCGGGCTTTGTCTTTACCCTTTACGGAGGGGCGGTTAGCTGGAAGAGTTCCAAGCAGGAAACCGTGGCAGACTCGACGATGGAGGCTGAATACATCGCTGCCAACGATGCTGCCAAAGAGGCTGTCTGGATCAAGAAGTTCATTACTGAACTTGGAGTGGTTCCATCCATTGAGCGTCCAATACCTTTGTATTGCGATAACAATGGAGCGGTGGCTTTGGCCAAGGAACCCAGGTCCCATCAGCGATCCAGGCATATTCTGAGGCGGTATCACCTGATCCGGGAGATAGTTGATCGCCGGGAGATCGAGGTCAGGAGAGTTGACACGAAGAACAACACGGCGGATCCACTCACGAAAGCCATTCCCCAGATACAGTTTGAGAGACTCTTCGGGATGCTCGGTATGAGATACTACAGCAGCTGGCCCTAGTGCAAGTGGGAGATTGTTAGTTGTATGTATGCCCTAGAGGCCAGTATTGTACAGATTATGTATATTATATTGGATGCTTGGACATATATAGAGATGACTTTCTTGCTCGACATGATAGTATGCTATCTGGTTGCTCTTTATCTTAACATGTACACTAGTCTCTTTATACTGTCTTATAGTTACATGTTGGTAAAGCCCTTAGGATTTGTACTTGACTACCTAGACTATGATGCAGATCATACTAGTGGGGACATGGTAGTCCATAAGTACATCCTTCAAGGTCCCTAGTCGTGGGTGTATCGAGACGGGGCATCGATATACCAGAGTAGACTAGCGTATACGCTTCTCGAGCCATGTGATGGGCGATGGATGATCCCATATCCATTGGTGTTTGACATCAGAGATGGTATACGGGTGCTCAGTGGAGACTGGGTACACTGGACGGACTCGCCGAGAACTCCCAGATGGTATTATACCTCACGTCAGATGGCAGTTCTCAGGTGACACTTGTACAGGTTAGTCTGTAGACCCGAGATCGTCATAGAGTCTTGTGTGATTCCCACTGTGCTTTGATCTCCACCTTACCACGTCCATGAGGGCGTGCAAAACGGTGGTCTTTGGGTACAGTCCCGAGTCACATGGAAGCAATGAGCGATAGGAGGGGTTTCGTCTCTCCCGGTATTGGGAGTTGATGTTGCGCTGTGCTCGATTGGCCGTAGCAGGGAAGTCCCTGGCCAGGGCTGATCAGAGATTTGCTGGTAAGTGTTACCAGTAGTTTCTCGACCCGCTATGAGCCTCACATCGGCACGACTTATCGGGTTATTGGGGTCTGACGTTTACCACCCCTAGACTTGATATGCGACATATCAGACGAAGAGACCGGACTGTACGGTAAGTGTTACTGGTCGGATTCGCAGGAGTGTGAGCGGGCTAGCTCGTCGATCTTCTGATCGCTCAATACCCGGGTGGCCGTTACGTTTAGCAGACCGCTTGCGGCTTGTGGGTGCTTGATATGATCATCATCTGCTACCGGCGTATTGACGAGTCTTTAGAGTCATACACAGAGGTTTCCTGGTTCAAGCGAAATGAAATAGGAGCGCATATGAGATGTGTGCAGGACCGAGAATAATGCGTGTATGTGATACCGCATTTCATTCTCGCGATATATGCTTCGATTGGTTATATTCGATATGACCTAGTTATCGAATCATTGATTCGATAAATCGATACATTGAATACTAGTCGGTTATGTGCGACATGACCGGATCATTGAATCAATTGTTGATTTAATGATTTAATGTATAATTATATATTTGATATATTACTTTGCATTAACTAGTATTGGTTCACTTTAAACGGATTTTTCTCACTTGGTGTGCACATTGTATATGTGATATGTTTTGTGTACACTTGTTTGTATCATGATTGATGATGCATAATAACTTGGCTTTGTGTGAAGAATTGAACCATGGTTATGATAAGGGTTAGGGTTTTTGATTATTCACTTAATTATTTATTCATTTAATTAGGTGAAAGAAAACAAAAAGGGTTTCTTTTCTTCATGAAGCTTATTGAAGCTTCATGAAACTTTGACCAAAGTCATCCCTTTTGTCTTCATCCTTAACCCTAACCACTAATCTAACCTTGGTCAATTCTCTACACATAACCATGGTTTACTTTATGATAAGTATTGATTTTCCTTTTTATTTCAATTACTTATCATAACATTATCATCATCTTCTTCATCTTCTTCTTCTTCTTCAAGCTTGCTACATCAATGGCAACTTGAGTTTTAGTGAGAGAAATCCAAATCTAAAGAGAACCCACCTCCTATTTCTTCACCCTCTACCTCTTGCCAAGTTGTTTTGGGTGTTTACTTCACAAGTTTCACAAGTTTGTGAAGTCGGAGCTTGAACTTGCGATGCCTCGAGGTAGATCGTCTTTGACACAAAGCCGACGACCTAGCTTGCCCGTTTCTCCGATGAAGCCAAAGTTCGAGTTTGGGAATCGAGATGGACAGCGAGATGATGCCTTCGTGGAGCCAAGGAAGAGGATTACCGGATCTACAAAGGTTGTAGCATCTAACCTATAGTTAATTTGATAACTAGTTTTCCGTTTCGCCTAAACATCTAGTAAACGATCCGTGTTAGGGTTTCTCGGCACCCATAATTTTTGAAATTGGTATGTTCGATGCCTTGTGAGACCTCTATAGGGTGCCTAGGAACCCTACACTATCATCATTATCCATGCATGCGTATATGAATGTACATATGCATAGTCCTATACCCATGCATATATACATGTATACACATCCCAATCTGCGCACAAGAAAGTAAAGTATGCAAGTCTGTGTGTGCGTATGTAGGTATAACAACTACTCTAGGGTTTCGCAACTAGCCCAAAGCTAATCCATGAACACATAATCATTACATGAATAAACATTCTCGTATCATAAAACACCTATATAAACATATATATATAGGCTACACTACGGACTGCGGGGGTGCTATACGCCATCCACCCGACTTCTCCCCGTAGATATAAATCTACTCACCTGGTCCTCGCTCGCCGGTGCCGACGTCGCCACACGCTTGCTTGTCTTCTCGAAGTCTACATGGGGGTACCTACATATCACAACGCATCGTATCGTATTAAAATCCGACTCATGACCAAAACGACACACGAATCCCACATAGGTCAAAACCTATAGTTGCTTTCACAAATCAACCCAAAAACTCTCGACGTCGGTGTACAGACGCCAGACCATCGAGAAAAACCCAAATACACTCATTTTCACATTCACGAACACTAATTTTAATATAAAATAGGTTAAAACTCACAAAAACCCTAATTTCACTTAAAAAGTCATTTTTCCGAAAATCTAGCAAGCACAATTCGCCGTATTAGTACAAAACTCGATGTATAAACGAATCTAGCGGCCACAATATTCACTAAATATCTTAATTATGTCATAAAAACAATTCCCATAATTTAATCTCATTAATTTACAAAAACGTTAAAATTCTAGTTTACAAAATACCTAAATTTTAACAATTTTATAGCAAAAATGCACAAACTACAATCTAGCTTGGATTTTCATGAACTAAAAACATTAAACCACTCAATATAATCTTTATAATGACATGAAACCTAAATTTGAATTTTATCTCATAAGAATATAATTATTTAAAAAACCTAGTTTACCAATTATATAATTATCACTTTTAAATCAACAAATATGCAAACTCGCAACTTAAATTGGATTTAGCATAACATTAATATGTCAATTATATCACATAAACTGAATCTCACAACACAAAATACCAATTTGAAATCAAACCCCTCTCTTTAATTTTAAATCATGCACCTAGAACTAATTAAAAACCTAATTAAACAATTAATTAAGCTAACCTAAGCAATTAACAACACATTAAGCAAAAAGGTTAGAATTTATACCCGAATAATTTGAAGATTCCACAAGCACACTTAGCCTCCCAAATTGAAATCTAAATCCCTAGATCCATGCAATGGTAGCCAAGGGAAAATGGGTAGGAGGTGGATTTTGATTTGGATTTTTGCTTGATTTTTTTGTGGATTTTTCAACCATTTTGATGAACTTTTTTAAAGAGAAGGAGATGAAGAATGAAGGGGCTATTGTGGGTTCAGATTTTGGCCAGAATTGGTGGGGATTGGGTCAGGGAGGAGAAAGAGTGAGGTGGGGAAAATCCACTCTAGTCAAAGTCCACTCTAATTCTATCATTTTCTACTCTTTTCTTTTTCTTTTCTTTTGAAAAAAGAAGTGATTGGAGAGAGGGAGAGGGGGAGGGCTGTCATGGTGGGACCGGACACATGGGGAGAGGGTGAGGTGTGGGTGTGTGGGTTAGGAAAAAGATAAATGCTAAACCTCAATTCCCATTAACTCTGATTTCACCGAAAAAAGCCTTTTTCTTCGATATTTTCTAAACCGTTTTGGCAAACGATTTCGTTTCAAAAACCACATGATAAAATTTTATTTAATGTTTTATGATGCACAAAATTTGTTTCAACTCATTCCAATTTGTAATTTTCCCTAATTAAATGTATTAGTGACGGCTTAAAATAATAATAAAATAATTTTTTTTTCAGAAAATTTATAATTTCACCAGTGGCTCAATAAAGACCAAATACTAGCAATTAAATGGCTAGAATATGTATAGTTAATTTTTATAATAAGATATTTGTATTTTGACTTTTTACAGAAAACCCCCTTATTTTACCGATTTTTCGAAATTTCACCGAAACGATTTTCAAAACGTTACAATCTTCCCCCCTTAAAGAAATTCGTTCCCCGAATTTAAATTCAAACTCCCCCCAAATACAAAGACATCTAAGCAAAACCATCAAGTCGTCGTGGCTCCAAAATCATATGTACATAAAACGCATCATAGCGCAATACATGCGAATGAGTAATGAGTAGATAACTCAAAATCAAAACTCCGTCAAGCATCCCGCAATCATCGGAATCAAGGTGAAGACACGAAAGCCAAATCTCAAGCAAGACCGATATGCCATAAATCGGAACTATACATGTAAATATCAGGAGGAAATGCATGCCAAATCCTTTAAGTTGCTATGCAACGCACATAACACTGCACAGTGGTGGACGTCTATCATAAGAAAATAACTATATACATATATACCTTTGTTTGAAATGTACGCTCCGCCGTTTTGGGAAACAATTTAGAAGGGTTTTCCTTATTTTAAACGTTTCGCGTCATATCAGACACGTAGATAAATACTGAGACTATAGCTCGCTTTTTGGAATTCCCTTCAATAGCTATCAATGCATGCAAAATACATTCAGGTACTGTCCTCTGACTAGTCCTGCTTAGTACGAAAACACATCGCAATTATCACAAAAAAAAACGTACTGCTCTATAAGAAATCAATCCCAAAATACGCGTATGAATACTACGTGCGTCTGGTGCGCACGACAATCAAAATCCATATACGTGCCATATAAGTGCATAGAAACAAGATCTAAGTGCATCGGGTCTGCACAAAGCATCTGTCGTAGGCAACGTGTATGCCTGACAGCAAAATCAGGTGCATTTGACATGCATGAAAAAAAATCTCGATTTAGCGCATCTGGTGTGCACCAAAATCGCATCTCAAGACATGCGCTCAACATGCGCGAAAACCTAAAACCAGCGGCATCCATCATACACGAAATCATGAAATCTAATATCAAGCGCCGAACATGCGCAAAATCAAATCAGGTGCACAAGGTGCACAAAAAAATATCGAGTATCATAATCGAAATCGAAGTCCAGTGCATCTAAGTGCACAAAAGGCGTATCACTGCACTGCAAGCATATATAAACTATACAGAGTGCAGGAACCAAATCGTGTGCGTGCATACGCACAAAATCAACTCAAATGCCTAAAACAGTAAAATCATAAACATGTGAAACCCAAGCACGAAAACGATATCAAGTGCAATACCGTGTAAAGATCGTAAATCCTCAATCATCAAAATCAAATCAGGCGAAAAAATCACCCAAAACATCGAAATCAATAATGGCGGAATAGTACCGCTCAAGCGCATCCTCTAAGAATCTCGGGCCAATTGTCGCGGTCACTAGTGGGACGTCTCGTCGATGATCATGAACTCTGGCCTGCTGGTGTGCGTAACAATGACCACTCCTGGGTCAAGGTCTTCACCATGAATTACCAATCTCTCAGTCCATCGGCTTATCGGCCCTGTCAGGTGTGCCAACGTGGATGATCCCGTTCTGGTACTTCTCTGGTCATCTCTCGGTCAATCATCGCGACCACTCGTAAGACAGCGTATCACTGGCGTCGGCCTCTGGATCTCTGAATGTACGTGACACATCTGATCCTGGGTGCAAGTATCATTGCAGCAGTGTCCTGGAAGGAATCCTGCTCACGGTCTCTTCCATGTCTCGTCTCTGCCAACTGTCCGGAAGTCATCGTCCTTTCCTATATCTGCATCTTGCTCTGGAACGGCCGCATACCCATCGCGACTCCTTCTGGAAGGTATATCCAGTACTCTGCCTCGGCATGTGCATCGCATCTTTGATGTCGGCGGAGGGGAACGTCATCATATCCAGATCTTGTACGAACCTGTTACTCCATTTTTCTCTAATGTCGACCGCTTCGGACTCGTCTCGTCGTGGCTGCATGGACTGAGCTCCAACGGCTATCCTCGTATCGGGAGTCTCCCAAGAATTGCATCCCACCACCTAGCATCCGAATTAAGTCGAACCATCCAATCGATTGTCAAAACCTCATAATCCCCCAAGAGCTCAACATCTTGGATACAGTTTAATAGTATCGAGTACGTACCACAACATCGATGGTCCAGCCGTAAAAGGGAAAACCCAAGCCTCACTAATGGCGCCGCGGAACTGCCGCAAACCCGAAGGTTCAAAGGCTTTCACACAGTCATTATGTCGAGTTAGGGTTTCATTCTTCTAGAGGGACCATAGAATTGCCTGCATGTCTTTCTGAATACTTTAAACTTGGAATAATAGGTTTCCGACATTCGATCGTCTCTGTCGACCCTCACGTTTTTGCGTGAAGTCGTCTCTAGCTGGAATCAACCTATCTGATGACCTCGTATCGGGGTAGCGAACGAACCACATGTCCTAGTCATTTATCCTCGGTGACTAATGACCTTCTATCATCTCTTAGTACAACTTGTACTGCAATAGCTCCAACATCTGGGGCGATATCTCGTCGTTTGCAGCAATAGCTGGCTCGCTCGTCTGCATGCTGAACAGTGCCTCGACCATCATGAATAAGAAATACACAAACGGTCATCAAAATCTGCTGGCCTCTATCATTGGCTAAATCCTCTAGTGTCGATCAACACATCCGAGTAACCTCATAAAGGCGATCCGCCAAACGCTCGTGGCGTGGAAACACAGTAAAAAGACACATCTCCGCAATCGTGTGTCGCCGGAATCATGCCCTGGTCAGTCCTCGTTCTTGACGAGCTCATGCTGACCGCAACTTTAGCCGTAGCTCTCCCTGCCCGTAATCGTAGCAGCAAATCCATAACTGGTACTGATGAGGCTAGATCGGAATGAATATAATACTGAGCAAAGAAATGTACATCCTAAGGCTTCTTAAGTGGAGTAGCGTATCGTAAATATGCCGCGGAACATACCTACGGTACGTCACTCTACTTTAGTCACCTATTCCATCAACCAAGGGTCATCCTACGCTCCGAAGGTAAAACCTAACGCACTGATACCAACTTTGTCACGACCCGAAAGTACGGAACATGACCGGCACTTAAACTACGAACGTCTCGAGGCGTACGTAATCTAAGTAAACCGAAAACCCAGAAATCCAAACCAAGAAAAGATGTAGAGTGCAGGAAAAACCAACTTAAAGCAAGTAGTTTCAATAGCATAAGCCGAATTATGCGGTTTTTAAAAACATCAAAAATATCCTGAAAATTTCGGCAGAGTCTTCTTTGTAAATACCGGCTCCCAAACGGGATACACCATGAATAGTATACGAAATCAAAAAAAAAGGCATCCCCAAGTGGGAGCTAGCTCTTCGTCAATCGACGGCCACAACCACACAAGCAATATAATATACAACGCCAACGGCGAGGATCAAAACTCAAAAGGAAACTCAAAACTCAAAAGAAAACTACAGAAAAATAACGCGCGACTCTAAGGTCGAAGGAATAACATCACTGGTCTCTATCTCAAAGTAAATACATGTTTGGTTGATGGAACTTCTAGATACAACTGAATAATAATATACAATGTATAATGATGGGTACAATACAAATAAACCCATCTACTAGCAAGTCACCCGAACGAAACTTTACCCGCAAAGCCGTAAAGAAACCTGTACGGCGAAACCTGCAAGAAACTGGGACACAACGGGGGTGAGTTGCCAACTCGTGAATAGAAAAACATCTACGAATAGAAATCGCATGTATGACGCAATCCTAGGTCATACGATCAATATATATAATCCTCAAATAAAACCAGCAGTCTATAACAATGACTAGGGAAAATATCTAATCCAAGTGTAATTCCATATGCCCGTGCCAGTGCCTCTGGTAGCAATGTATCATATGAATGAGGTATGAATGCATGAAAACAGAATACATGTAAATGAAGAAACAATTTTCATAAATTAGTGAGATTTCGTTTGTATTTTTAAAATGAGGTATCATAAATGAAATCAGCATCAACAGTGTCAGGCATCGACACAAAACATAAATCTCAATGTCTCAAAGCCTCAGGATCCGGCTATCCGGACCGGCCTGTATCATCAAATCTCAGTACCTCAATATCTCGAAATCTCAATGTCTCAATCTTAATATCTAGGGCGCCGTCAGTCCAGACCGGCCCCTACCATCCATCTCAATACCACGACGGTATCCTCCGGATATCCGACGCGTCGGGTAAAATCACCGGTTGGTAGTCTCCCCCTGCCAGGCTCATCGTCATCACCACGAGCTTCTTGCCCCGGGGTACCTTACCGGGTCCACCATGTACCCAAAACGGTTCATCCAACTCCTCGAATCGGGTCTCGAAATCCATCAGCAAACTCATGGTGGACGACTCATACATCATGGGAAAACCGCACTTTTTTATTTTAAAAGAGAGAGAAGGTTTATTTATGTTTTTGCGGTTTTCCTCCAAATCCAAGAAATCTCATGAAAGCCGAATCCAAGTCATCAATAGCATGTAAACAGTGAATATAGGCATGAGAATCCATGAATGCGACATAACAGTGAATAATAACATGCATGAAGTAGTAGGCAATAACTACAATGTCTAACTAGCATATAAGGCAAGTACACTAATATCATGTCTAAACTATTAGCTAACAACATATGTCAAATGAAATAGTATTTTCTAAAGTGTTCGTGACATGGCAATTACCGATGAAGATGTGTGTGAGCCGGCAAGTAAGTGTACGTGGTATATACGCGTCATCGGTAATGGTGCTGGTGTCCTAACAGCATGATATTAATAATAGGAGTATGAAACATAATATAAGCATGCGATGCGAAGCGAACCACAATAATGAGCGGAAGCTGAATACTAGACGCAACTATAACTAATCTGCATTAATCTAATATAAGTACTACAAATGGTGCCTTTTGAAATAACACGAATCATGGGGTTTTGAAAATAGGGGCTACGGTTTTTTTATGAAAAGATACGTCTTTTGAAATATCCGTAGGATCCCTTGGGCTGTCTTTTAAAATACCCACGATTCTTTAGTTTTTGAAATAGGTAAGAATCGAATCTAATCTAACAACTAAACTAAACTAAAGGGCTAAGCTAACAAGCTGGACTACAGGTAAGGAAACCGCCTGACATCTGAGTCGATATATATACATACCTGTATATATATTAGTCGGTGATCCCGCCTCAATAATATCATATCCGATACCATATCTATAATCAGACATCCCAAGTCAAGAGTGCGGATCAATCATCAAAATATAGCTCGTACGTAAATCCGTCGTACGGCATCCCCAAATCTGGGTACGGGTTAATGTCACATTCATCATACTATTCACCTGGTATCCTCTTTATCAAATATCATGATCGGGGTACTGATCTACGTCTAGTACAATACTGATACCGCCTAAGTATGCATGCACGTGTGTGAAACACTACGTCAAGGACCCGCTACAACATCATGTCGTATCTCAAATACGAACCCTGCTATATCACCGATTTCACGGCCTCAAATCAAATCTCATCGACTCATCATAAATCCCAAGTACTATCATCATTATCCATGCATGCGTATATGAATGTACATATGCATAGTCCCATACCCACGCATATATACATGTATACACATCCCAATCTGCGCACAAGAAAGTAAAGTATGCAAGTCTGTGTGTGCGTATGTGGGTATAACAACTACTCTAGGGTTTCGCAACTAACCCAAAGCTAATCCATGAACACATAATCATTACATGAATAAACATTCTCGTATCATAAAACACCTATATAAACATATATATATAAGCTACACTACGGACTGCGGGGGTGCTATACGCCATCCACCCGACTTCTCCCCGTAGATATAAATCTACCCACCTGGTCCTCGCTCGCCGGTGCCGACGTCGCCACACGCTTGCTTGTCGTCTCGAAGTCCACATGGGGGTACCTACATATCACAACGCATCGTATCGGATTAAAATCCGACTCATGACCAAATCGACCCACGAATCCCACATAGGTCAAAACCTATGGTTGCTTTCACAAACCAAGCCAAAAACTCTCGACGTCGGTGTACAAACGCCAGACCATTGAGAAAAACCCAAATACACTCATTTTCACATTCACGAACACTAATTTTAATATAAAATAGGTTAAAACTCACAAAAACCCCAATTTCACTTAAAATGTCATTTTTCCGAAAATCTAGCAAGCACAATTCGCCGTTTTAGTACAAAACTCGATGTATAAACGAATCTAGCGGCCACAATATTCAATAAATATCTTAATTAAGTCATAAAAACAATTCTCATAATTTAATCTCATTAATTTCCATAAACGTTAAAATTCTAGTTTACAAAATACCTAAATTTTAACAATTTTATAGCAAAAATGTACAAACTACAATCTAGCTTGGATTTTCATGAACTAAAAGTATTAAACCACTCAATATAATCTTTATAATGACATGAAACCCAAATTTGAATTTTATCTCATAAGAATATAATTATTTAAAAAACCTAGTTTACCAATTATATAATTATCACTTTTAAATCAACAAATATGCAAACTAGCAACTTAAATTAGATTTAGCATAACATTAATATGTCAATTATATCACATAAACTAAATCTCACAACACAAAATACCAATTTGAAATCAAACCCCTCTCTTTAATTTTAAATCATGCACCTAGAACTAATTACAAACCTAATTAAACAATTAATTAAGCTAACCTAAGCAATTAACAACACATTAAGCAAAAAGGTTAGAATTTATACCCAAATAATTTGAAGATCCCACAAGCACACTTAGCCTCCCAAATTGAAATCTAAATCCTTAGATCCATGCAATGGTAGCTAAGGGAAAATGGGTAGGAGGTGGATTTTGATTTGGATTTTTGCTTGATTTTTTTGTGGATTTTTCAACCATTTTGATGAACTTTTTTAAAGAGAAGGAGATGAAGAATGAAGGGGCTATTGTGGGTTCAGATTTTGGCCAAAATTGGTGGGGATTGGGTCAGGGAGGAGAAAGAGTGAGGTGGGGAAAATCCACTCTAGTCAAAGTCCACTCTAATTCTATCATTTTCTACTCTTTTCTTTTTCTTTTCTTTTGAAAAAAGAAGTGATTGGAGAGAGGGAGAGGGGGAGGGCTGTCATGGTGGGACCGGACACATGGGGAGAGGGTGAGGTGTGGGTGTGTGGGTTAGGAAAAAGATAAATGCTAAACCCCAATTCCCATTAACTCTGATTTCACCGAAAAAAGCCTTTTTCTTCGATATTTTCTAAACCGTTTTGGCAAACGATTTCGTTTCAAAAACCACATGATAAAATTTTATTTAATGTTTTATGATGCACAAAATTTGTTTCAACTCATTCCAATTTATAATTTTCCCTAATTAAATGTATTAGTGACGGCTTAAAATAATAATAAAATAATTTTTTTTTCAGAAAATTTATAATTTCACCAGTGGCTCAATAAACACCAAATACTAGCAATTAAATGGCTAGAATATGTATAGTTAATTTTTATAATAAGATATTTGTATTTTGACTTTTTACAGAAAACCCCCTTATTTTACCGATTTTTCGAAATTTCACCGAAACGATTTTCAAAACATTACAATCTTCCCCCCTTAAAAAAATTCGGTCCCCGAATTTAAATTCAAACTCCCCCCAAATACAAAAACATCTAAGCAAAACCATCAAGTCATCGGGGCTCCGAAATCATAAGTACATAAAACGTATCATAGCGCAATACATGCGCATGAGTAATAAGTAGATAACTCAAAATCAAAACTCCGTCAAGCATCCCGCAATCATCGGAATCAAGGTGAAGACACGAATGCCAAATCTCAAGCAAGACCGATATGCCATAAATCGGAACTATACATGTAAATATCAGGAGGAAATGCATGCCAAATCCTTTAAGTTGCTGTGCAATGCACATAACACTGCACAGTGGTGGACGTCTATCATAAGAAAATAACTATATACATATATACCTTTGTTTGAAATGTACGTTCCGCCGTTTTGGGAAACAATTTAGAAGGGTTTTCCTTATTTTAAACGTTTCGCGTCATATCAGACACGTAGATAAATACTGAGACTATAGCTCGCTTTTTGGAATTCCCTTCAATAGCTATCAATGCATGCAAAATACATTCAGGTACTGTCCTCTGACTAGTCCTGCTTAGTACGAAAACACATCGCAATTATCACAAAAAAAACGTACTGCTCTATAAGAAATCAATCCCAAAATACGCATATGAATACTACGTGCGTCTGGTGCGCACGACAATCAAAATCCATATACGTGCCATATAAGTGCACAGAAACAAGATCTAAGTGCATCGGGTCTGCACAAAGCATCTGTCGTAGGCAACGTGTATGCCTGACAGCAAAATCAGGTGCATCTGACATGCATGAAGAAAATCTCGATTTAGTGCATCTGGTGTGCACCAAAATCGCATCTCAAGACATGCGCGAAAACCCAAAACCAGGGGCATCCATCATGCACGAAATCATGAAATCTAATATCAAGCGCCGAACATGCGCAAAATCAAATCAGGTGCACAAGGTGCACAAAACAAATATCGAATACCATAACCGAAATCGAAGTCCAGTGCATCTAAGTGCACAAAAGGCGTATCACTGCAAGCATATATAAACTATACAGAGTGCAGGAACCAAATCGTGTGCGTGCATACGCACAAAATCAACTCAAATGCCTAAAACCGTAAAATCACAAACATTTGAAACAACGATATCAAGTGCAACACCGTGTAAAGATCGTAAATCCTCAATCATCAAAATCAAATCAGGCGAATAAATCACCCAAAACATCGAAATCAATAATGGCGGAATAGTACCGCTCAAGCGCATCCTCTAAGAATCTCGGGCCAATTGTCGCGGTCACGAGTGGGACGTCTCGTCGATGATCATGAACTCTGGCCTGCTGGTGTGCGTAACAATGACCACTCCTGGGTCAAGGTCTTCACTATGAATTACCAATCTCTCGGTCCATCGGCTTATCGGCCCTGTCAGGTGTGCCAACGGGGATGATCCCGTTCTGGCACTTCTCTGGTCATCTCTCGGTCAATCATCGCGACCACTCGTAAGACAGCATATCACTGGCGTCGGCCTCTGGCTCTCTGAATGTACGTGACACATCTGATCCTGGGTGCAAGTATCATTGCAGCAGTGTCCTGGAAGGAATCCTGCTCACGGTCTCTTCCATGTCTCGTCTCTGCCAACTGTCCGGAAGTCATCATCCTTTCCTATATCTGCATCTTGCTCTGGAACGGCTGCATACCCATCGCGACTCCTTCTGGAAGGTATATCTAGTACTCTGCCTCGACATGCGCATCGCATCTTTGATGTCGGCGGAGGGGAACGTCATCATATCTAGATCTTGTACGAACCTCCTACTCCATTTTTCTCTAATGTCGACCGCTTCGGACTCGTCTCGTCGTGGCTGGATGGACTGAGCTCCAATGGCTATCCTCGTATCGGGAGTCTCCCAAGAATTGCATCCCACCACCTAGCATCCGAATTAAGTCGAACCATCCAATCGATTGTCAAAACCTCATAATCCCCCAAGAGCTCAACATCCTGGGTACAGTTTAGTAGTATCGAGTACGTACCACAACATCGATGGTCCAGCCGTAGAAGGGCAAACCCAAGCCTCACTAATGGCGCCGTGGAACTGCCGCAAACCCGAAGGTTCAAAGGCTTTCACACAGTCATTATGTCGAGTTAGGGTTTCATTCTTCTAGAGGGACCATAGAATTGCCTGCATGTCTTTCCGAATACTTTAAACTTGGAATAATAGGTTTCCGACATTCGATCATCTCTGTCGACCCTCACGTCTCTGCGTGAAGTCGTCTCTAGCTGGAATCAACCTATCTGATGACCTCGCATCGGGGTAGCGAACGAACCACATGTCCTAGTCATTTATCCTCGGTGACTAGTGACCTTCTATCTTCTTTTGGTACAACTCGTACTGCAATAGCTCCAACATCTGGGGCGATATCTCGTCGTTCGCAGCAATAGCTGGCTCGCTCGTCTGCACGCTGAACAGTGCCTCGACCATCATGAATAAGCAATACACCAACGGTCATCAAAATCTGCTGGCCTCTATCATTGGCTCAATCCTCTAGTGTCGATCAACACATCCGAGTAACCTCATAAAGGCGATCCGCCAAACGCTCGTGGCGCGGAAACACAGTAAAAAGACACATCTCCGCAATCGTGTGTCGCCGGAATCATGCCCTGGTCAGTCCTCGTTCTTGACGAGCTCATGCTGACCGCAACTCTAGCCGTAGCTCTCCCTGCCGGTAATCGTAGCAGCAAAACCATAACTGGTACTGATGAGGCTAGATCAGAATGAATATAATACCGAGCAAAGAAATGTACATCCTAAGGCTTCTTAAGTGGAGTAGCGTATTGTAAATATGCCGCGGAACATACCTACGGTACGTCACTCTACTTTAGTCACCTATTCCATCAACCAAGGGTCATCCTACGCTCCGAAGGTAAAACCTAACGCTCTGATACCAACTTTGTCATGACCCGAAAGTACGGAACATGACCGGCACTTAAACTACGAACGTCTCGAGGCATACGTAATCTAAGTAAACCGAAAACCCAGAAATCCAAACCAAGAAAAGATGTAGAGTGCAGGAAAAACCAACTTAAAGCAAGTAGTTTCAATAGCATAAGACGAATTATGCGGTTTTTAAAAACATCAAAAATTTCCTGAAAATTTCGGCAGAGCCTTCTTCGTAAATACCGGCTCCCAAACGGGATACACCATGAATAGTATACGAAATCAAAAAAAAAGGCATCCCTAAGCGGGAGCTAGCTCTTCGTCAATCGACGGCCACAACCACACAAGCAATATAATATACAACGCCAACGGCGAGGATCAAAACTCAAAAGGAAACTCAAAACTCAAAAGAAAACAACAGAAAAATAATGCGCGACTCTAAGGTCGAAGGAATAACATCACTGGTCTCTATCTCAAAGTAAATACATGTTTGGTTGATGGAACTTCTAGATACAACTGAATAATAATATACAATGTATAATGATGGGTACGATACAAATAAACCTACCTACTAGCAAGTCACCCGAACGAAACTGTACCCGCAAAGCCGTAAAGAAACCTGTACGGCGAAACCTGCAAGAAACTGGGGCACAACAGGGGTGAGTTGCCAACTCGTGAATAGAAAAACATCTACGAATAGAAATCGCATGTATGACGCAATCCTAGGTCATACGATCAATATATATAATCCTCAAATAAAACCAGCAGTCTATAACAATGACTAGGGAAAATATCTAATCCAAGTGTAATTCCATGTGCCCGTGCCAGTGCCTCAGGTAGCAATGTATCATATGAATGAGGTATGAATGCATGAAAACAGAATACATGTAAATGAAAAAACTATTTTCATAAATTAGTGAGATTTCCTTTGTATTTTTAAAATGAGGTAAAATAAATGAAATCAGCATCAACAGTGTCTAGCATCGGCACAAAACATAAATCTCAATGTCTCAAAGCCTCAGGCTCCGGCTATCCGGACCGGCCTGTATCATCAAATCTCAGTACCTCAATATCTCGAAATCTCAATGTCTCAATCTTAATATCTAGGGCGCCGTCAGTCCAGACCGGCCCCTACCATCCATCTCAAGACCACGACGGCATCCTCCGGATATCTGACGCGTCGGGTAAAATCACCGGTTGGTAGTCTCCCCCTGCCAGGCTCATCGTCATCACCACGAGCTTCTTGCCCCGGGTTACCTTACCGGGTCCACCATGTACCCAAAACAGTTCATCCAACTCCTCAAATCGGGTCTCGAAATCCATCAGCAAACTCATGGTGGACGACTCATACATCATGGGAAAACCGCACTTTTTTATTTTAAAAGAGAGAAGGTTTATTTATGTTTTTGCGGTTTTCCTCCAAATCAAAGAAATCTCATGAAATCCGAATCCAAGTCATCAATAGCATGTAAACAGTGAATATAGGCATGAGAATCCATGAATGCGACACAACAGTGAATAATAACATGCATGAAGTAGTAGGCAATAACTACAATGTCTAACTAGCATATAAGGCAAGTACACTAATATCATGTCTAAACTATTAGCTAACATCCTATGTCAAATGAAATAGTATTTTGTAAAGTGATCGTGACATGGCAATTACCGATGAAGATGTGTGTGAGCCGGGAAGTAAGTGTACGTGGTACATACGCGTCATCGGTAATGGTGCTGGTGTCCTAACAGCATGATATTAATAATAGGAGTATGAAACATAATATAAGCATGCGATGCGAAGCGAACCACAATAATGAGCGGGAGCTGAGTACTAGATGCAACTTTAACTAATCTGCATTAATCTAATATAAGTCCTACAAATGGTGCCTTTTGAAATAACACGAATCATGGGGTTTTGAAAATAGGGGCTACGGTTTTTTTATGAAAAGATACGTCTTTTGAAATATCCGTAGGATCCCTTGGGCTGTCTTTTAAAATACCCACGATTCATTAGTTTTTGAAATAGGTAAGAATCGAACCTAATCTTACAACTAAACTAAACTAAAGGGCTAAGCTAACAAGCTGGACTACAGGTAAGGAAACCGCCTGACATCTGAGTCGATACATATACATACCTGTATATATATTAGTCGGTGATCCCGCCTCAATAATATCATATCCGATACCATATCTATAATCAGACATCCCAAGTCAAGAGTGCGGATCAATCATCAAAATATAGCTCGTACGTAAATCCGTCGTACGGCATCCCCAAATCTGGGTACGGGTTAATATCACATTCATCATACTATTCACCTGGTATCCTCTTTATCAAATATCATGATCGGGGTACTGATCTACGTCTAGTACAATACTGATATCGCTTAAGTATGCAAGCACGTGTATGAAACACTACGTCAAGGACCCGCTACAACGTCATGTCGTATCTCAAATACGAACCCTGCTATATCACCGATCTCACGGCCTCAAATCAAATCTCATCGACTCATCATAAATCCCAAGTACTATCATCATTATCCATGCATGCGTATATGAATGTACATATGCATAGTCCCATACCCACGCATATATACATGTATACACATCCCAATCTGCGCACAAGAAGGTAAAGTATGCAAGTCTGTGTGTGCGTATGTGGGTATAACAACTACTCTAGGGTTTCGCAACTAACCCAAAGCTAATCAATGAACACATAATCATAACATGAATAAACATTCTCGTATCATAAAACACCTATATAAACATATATATATAAGCTACACTACGGACTGCGGGGGTGCTATACGCCATCCACCCGACTTCTCCCCGTAGATATAAATCTACTCACCTGGTCCTCGCTCGCCGGTGCCGACGTCGCAACGCGCTTACTTGTCGTCTCGAAGTCCACATGGGGGTACTTACATATCACAACGCATCGTATCGTATTAAAATCCGACTCATGACCAAAATGACACACGAATCCCACATAGGTCAAAACCTATGGTTGCTTTCACAAATCAACCCAAAAACTCTCGACGTCGGTGTACAAATGCCAGACCATCGAGAAAAACCCAAATACACTCATTTTCACATTCACGAACACTAATTTTAATATAAAATAGGTTAAAACTCACAAAAACCCCAATTTCACTTAAAAAGTCATTTTTCCGAAAATCTAGCAAGCACAATTCGCCGTTTTAGTACAAAACTCGATGTATAAACGAATCTAGCGGCCACAATATGCACTAAATATCTTAATTAAGTCATAAAAACAATTCCCATAATTTAATCTCATTAATATCCATAAACGTTAAAATTCTAGTTTACAAAATACCTAAATTTTAACAATTTTATAGCAAAAATGCACAAACTACAATCTAGCTTGGATTTTCATGAACTAAAAGCATTAAACCACACAATATAATCTTTATAATGACATGAAACCTAAATTTGAATTTTATCTCATAAGAATATAATTATTTAAAAAACCTAGTTTACCAATTATATAATTATCACTTTTAAATCAACAAATATGCAAACTAGCAACTTAAATTGGATTTAACATAACATTAATATGTCAATTATATCACATAAACTAAATCTCACGACACAAAATACCAATTTAAAATCAATCCCCTCTCTTGAATTTTAAATCATGCACCTAGAACTAATTAAAAACCTAATTAAACAATTAATTAAGCTAACCTAAGCAATTAACAACACATTAAGCAAAAATGTTAGAATTTATACCCAAATAATTTGAAGATCCCACAAGCACACTTAGCCTCCCAAATTGAAATCTAAATCCCTAGATCCATGCTATGGTAGCCAAGGGAAAATGGGTAGGAGGTGTATTTTGATTTGGATTTTTGCTTGATTTTTTTGTGGATTTTTCAACCATTTTGATGAAATTTTTTAAAGAGAAGGAGATGAAGAATGAAGGGGCTGTTGTGGGTTCAGATTTTGGCCAGAATTGGTGGGGATTGGGTGAGGGAGGAGAGAGAGTGAGGTGGGGAAAGTCCACTCTAGTCAAAGTCCACTCTAATTCTATCATTTTCTACTCTTTTCTTTTTCTTTTCTTTTGAAAAAAGAAGTGATTGGAGAGAGGGAGAGGGGGAGGGCTGTCATGGTGGTGCCGGACACATGGGGAGAGGGTGAGGTGTGGGTGTGTGGGTTAGTAAAAAGATAAATGCTAAACCCCAATTCCCATTAACACTAATTTCACCGAAAAAAGCCTTTTTCTTCGATATTTTCTAAACCGTTTTGGCAAATGATCGCACGCTTTTGGCGTGTCGGATGTTCAAAGAATTAAAGTGTAACCGCGATCAGGACGGTGTCGCTATGCAGCTAGCCGGTTGAGTACGGGTCGGTCCACAGGGAGATGGTGGTATCTTACCTTCTTGTCTTAGACGAGTCAATAAAGAATCTGTATGTTTGTTTGATCTAACCTATGTGTTTATTTGCAAGTATAAAGTTGTTAAGAAGAAAATACGAGATTGTAAGCTAAAGAAATCCGTACTCAAAACCTTTGAGCCGAGTCTTGACCAATTGAAGCTCGAGCAATCGGCAACAACGTGGATTAGGGGATTTAAGCGCGGTATTCGTGGAATCCGGCTTATTTACCCTTGTCCTTCCGTTCTTGTCTCTTGCTTTCGCCTCCGGCCAAACCGAACGCAACCGGTCGCGGTTAGGAATCACCGTTACCTTGTCAGGGTAGGGTGCCTAACGGTGCGCTTGCGTATGGTTTGGGCGGAGTTCAATGGAAAATAACGGGAAAAGGAAAAGAGCAAAGAAATGTTAACTTACAATATCATATGGATTCTTAACAACAACAATAATTACAACATTCACAAAATGAACAAAAGAGAACAAAAAGAAAAGAACAAAGAAAAGAATACAAGTAATTAAGTGCATGAATATTAATTGCAAGTAATTAAAGTGCATGGAAATAAATTGCAAGTAATAAAAAGCGATAAAAAGAACACGAAACTAGGACTCAAGACAAGCATGTGATCAATAGCCAACCCTTAAACTTGCAAGCTCAATGAAGAGGTTGCAAGATCAAGGGAAGGGTAGAGAACGCATGTGAAATGAAGTGCTAATTCCATGAAAGAATACGACCCTTGAGATCAATAACTAACCCTTAACCATTCAAGCTCAATGAAGAGGTTGAATGATCAAGAGAAAGCAGAAATCTCAAGGGGAAGAAAGAACAAAAGAGAATGATACAAAAGCCTCATCTTCATTAATCTTCCACTCAAAAAAGCTCTCACTACAATTTTAATGGAGAAAGAATGAAGAAGAAGAAGAAGAAGAACTATACAAAAGACTACAAAAGAGGAACAAAAAGAATGACCCTTGGCTTTGGCAAGTTCTGCTGTATTTATAGGCAGGGAAATGAAAATCTAGGGCAACCACCAGAGCACATGTAAAGTACCAAAAATACCCCCAAAAACTTTCTGTCTGCCGCCACCATATGGCCGCGGATCCGCGGCCAATACCCCTCTTTGGCCGCGGATCCGCGGCCGTCTTGATGAGTTGGGTCGTCGTATTTTTGGTGCTTCCCTGGTTTCTTGTCCCCTGTTGTCTGGTACATATAGTTTCTGAAAATACTTTCACATTTCTTCCAGAATTTCTGTTGAGGAAAGGTGGACTTTTGTGGGTGCTTTTGTCATGATTGCCTCGAGCTCCGCATAGATTTCTTGGAACTTGTTGTTGCCATTGAGCCTTGTGCATGAAGGTGACATTGATTTGACATTTTGTCTTCCTAAACTGGTATCTGGCAACATACGGATGACGAGCGGAGACCGTGTTTTCTCAGTGGTTGGCAGGAACCCGGATTTTGTCGTGTTTTCCATGAATTTCACCGTTTTAGAACCGAGAACCTGTATCCTGCAAATATGTAACAAACACGGACTAAAAGTACCTACCTATAAACAACCGAGCGTAAGAATGGGCGGTATAAAATGCAGTATTCTGTGATGAACAAATACCCCCAAACTTAACTTTTGCTCGTCCCGAGCAAAACCAATTATTCACAAAAATAAAAACCTAACCGCACTTTCGCAGGAAACGCGATTGCACTGAGCATGTGCAACAAGCCGTTAAACCTCTAGGTGTCCCTAGTAGGAGGAGTGTTGTCTCCTGAGGGTTTTCAGCGGATACTACCCACAAAATCCCGTCAAGCTAGTGTCATAAGTTAACATAGATTTTACTCCTACAGTTTAGTTATTACGTTAGAAACTTTATTATCCTAAGTCAGAAATATCCAACCCTTATTTTTCACACCTCCTATCTATTTAACCTTGGATCTCCTGAGTTTTCCTTCTAAAGCGCGGCCTCAAATCAGGGATTTTTATCAACTTTACAGAAAACACAAGTCTTATTCTTTATTTCTATCTTTTATCCAAACATCGATTGTATACCCCTACGTGTGTGTGTATTTGCACCCCTACACTCAAGAATTCAATTCAAGCTATAATACCCTTGCCCTAATACCTAATACTACTTCTTTTCATTAAGGATGGACGGATTTGCTCACACACCTTTCATGCAACTATTAATGCTTCTTGAGGCACTAACGGCCGATTACTGAATGTGTGAGCTTTAAAGCGTAAATAGCAGTTTTCAGGTCTTGACTTTATTCTATTTTTCTTTTTCTTTTTCTTTTTTTTTTTCAAGACCGGATATATTTTTCAATATGCTCTTTTGGTGTTTAGCTTTAAATACCGTTTTTTCTTTCATACTAGGCTTTCAAGCAAGAGTATTTCTAGGTATCCTCTACTATCCCAAGTTTCAAGGTGCGTGTAAGTGCAGTTTGTAGGGTATATACTTTCTAAATTTGAACTCGAGAAAAGAAACTATTTTTCAGACTTATCCTCCAGTAAAGCTTCAATACTTTCCCTTCATCTTGACTTGACTCAAGAACTGAACTCAAAAATTGTAAGGACGTATACTTACCAAAGTTAGACAAAATGAGGGTTATTTTAAGGATTTTCAATTCCTAAGTCTAGAATTTAGTTATTTCTAATATATCAACTAAACTTTCAGAATAAAAATCTAAGTTACCCTAATAGCTAACTTGACGACAAAGTTTTTATATTTTTGGAAAATTTTTGATTTTTGTGGGTTTTTAAATAAGGTATGCAAATGCAAAATATACAAATGAATGCGAAGGAAGAAAGCTTACCGAGCACACCCCCAAACTTAAACTTGACAGTGCCCTCACTGTCAGGCTATACCAAGAGGGTCAAAATTTCCGGTGCTTCCTAAAAACAAATTATATACAAAACAAAAAGGGGAAACAAAAAAAAAATATATACAAAAAGGGAGTCCCCCCCAAACTTAAGTAAAACAGTGTTTCCACTGTTAAGCGTTGACGTTCAGGATTAGGGGAGAAAGAACAATATCTATCTATACAAGGCCTTACAGAGGCCAAAGGTGAGCACCAACCATTCAAAGATCTTATCGTGATAAAGCAGTGGCTGGTGAAAGAAGGCGTAGAGAAAAGAGATGGAGAATACGCGAGACCGTATAGAGATAGAAGCGGGATACGGTCTCGGTATATCAGAAGAAGAATGGCGGAAGGGAAAAAGAAGTGGAGTACGAACTTGAGGGTGCAAATGGAGTGAATAGATTAGCACAATATGTGAGGAGCGATGTGTAAACAGCGATTGTGCTAATCTATTAACCCGGCGAGAGATTGGGTCAAATCCCTCAAGATTCGTAAGAAACCATGGGTACGCCGAACTTGGTAAACCAGACATAGTAAATGAAAGTGAGACGGGTTCTTGCAAGGTCGGAACGATGGAAAGGATGGAGGAAAGTGGTTGAGGAAGAGTATCGGTTAAGGGTTCTGGAGGGTGTACACAGTCAGTGAAAGGAACAGGATGAATTGGAAAATCCGACTCATCATCTAGAACTGTTTCATCCTCAAAAATATCCTTAAAATTTTCCTCAAAGTTAAGCTCATCCATGTATATTTCATCAAAGTCCAGACGCATATGGGGTTCGGGAAAAACATTTAATGACTCGGGATGATGAATTGGAGAGAGAAACTCAGTCAAATCTACAGGTTCATCATCCAAAATATTCCCAGCGTCAATATCCTCAATTAAGTGAAAATCAAAATTCTCTGACACCTCATCAAAAGCATGGATTTTAATCAATTCAGGTTCTAGAATGGAGGTGTAGAGGTCAAAAGGATTGGGTATGGTTTCACTCAAAGGGGACCCTTCACAATTGGGTAAATCAAACACTACAAAGTCGCACAACTCATTAATCATTCTATCTTCAATTGATAAATCATGTGGGATACTTGATAGACTTTCAAAACAGGAGTTGTGGGATTCAATTTGGGATGGGTAGGTTTGATTTGGAAGGGGGTACATCTCACTCTCTCCACTCAAATTCACAGCCTGTCCTACCGCTTCTTCATACATTGGAAAATTTGGAGCTAGTTGAAAACTAGCTACCGGGTCACTAGGTTGTATGAGAGCGGCCATGGACGCATTCAACTCCATCATCTGTTGGCTCGACGCTACCCTAAAGTCTTCCAACGACTGTTCCAGACTAGACAAGGGTTGTGAAGGGGGTTCAGTAAAAGATTCAAAGTTGTTTGGATACTGAAAACTCCCAACTGGCGGTTCTGATGCAATGTCTAGGGAAGGTGCAAAAGTAGGGTAGGATTGGTAGGAATTGAATGGTTGGACAGGAGCAGGATCAACATTTGGATAGGAAGGTGAATGGAATTGTTGATCCCAAGAAGTTGAAGTGGTGAAAGGAGTGAAAGATCGGCTACGGGATTGTTCAATACGTTCAGCGATGGACAAAGGACGACTTGCAAAAGGGGTATCAACATAAGCGGGTGCGGGAGGTTGAAAAGGTTGATACGAAGTGGAATGAGGAGTGCAAGTGTTTGTCCTAGACGCTGCTATGCGATCTTTCAGTGAAACTTTGGGCATGGAGGGGTCGTTCGATGTTCGGCCAAAGCAAGAACCGTAAGAAGTAATGTCTGGTTGTGGGTACCAAAGTTCGGCAAGAGTTTTTCGAGGTGGGGTACCCATGATATGAAGAGAGAGAAAGAAAAGTAGAGAAAAGGAGAGGAAAAAGAATGTGATTTTTTTTTTTTTTGAATATTAACAAAAGAATGAAATATACACAAAAAGGAATATTGACAAAAACAATCACGACACAAAAATACTACACACCTAATCGTTCTAAGGTTCACCTAGGTCAACTAGACCTGCTCCAGAACTTGATTGTCGAAGTAAATCTGTGTCGAGAAACAGGCTCAAGATACACTGATCACGAGGCCAGGTAAGTGCAGAGATAAGGGGAGGTTTTCCAACGCTTTCGCGAAGTTCCTTAATTAAATAACCCTTTCTCTTTTGGCGGTTTCGCCGTTAACACTTTCCTAGACACCCCGTAAACAATATACCGTTAAGCAAGGTTCTAAATACAGTTAACTTCTCCTAGTGAGCGCGAAGTCCTTAAGGCTTAAAGTCTAGTTTCTTTTAAATTTTGTGCGGGTAAACGTTATGCTCAAGTTCGTGATTTGTGGGCCACGGAAAAGGTGATGAAATCCTTTACCGTATATTGTGGGTTTCGCTTGCCCTTAAGTCCGTATTAATGTATGCAATGCGCAATTCAAAAAAAATTCTATAAAGAATCAAACAATCGTTTTTTAGTTTAAGCGCGGCGCTGCAACAAATACGGGTTAGTCAATTTTTAGCGTTTGCTAGCGAACTTGCAAAGAATCCTGCAAAGAATAGTATATTGGATGCGTCGGATTTGAGAAGAAGGTGTTAGTAAAGTACGTACCGTTAAGTTTTGGGTTAGGAAACCCCCGTTGAATCAAATCCGGTAAGCTTGAAAAGTTCGCTTGCGCGGGTCAAACTACCCGGATCTTTGGCACTGTATTTCGTAATCACCTTAACTTTGAACGTACACTTTGCTCCCCACAATCGTAGTTTGCAAATCTGCAAAAATCTGCACTCTTGCCCACAAAAATGATCAAAAAAAAACAAAAAGATTTTTTTTTTTATAGATATATATACAAAAAGAATATTAACCCGAATAACAAGAAAGAAAATACGCTACCGTCTCCCCGGCAACGGCGCCATTTGATCGCACGCTTTTGGCGTGTCGGATGTTCAAAGAATTAAAGTGTAACCGCGATCAGGACGGTGTCGCTATGCAGCTAGCCGGTTGAGCATGGGTCGGTCCACAGGGAGATGGTGGTATCTTACCTTCTTGTCTTAGACGAGTCAATAAAGAATCTGTATGTTTGTTTGATCTAACCTATGTGTTTATTTGCAAGTATAAAGTTGTTAAGAAGAAAATACGAGATTGTAAGCTAAAGAAATCCGTACTCAAAACCTTTGAGCCGAGTCTTGACCAATTGAAGCTCGAGCAATCGGAAACAACGTGGATTAGGGGATTTAAGCGCGGTATTCGTGGAATCCGGCTTATTTACCCTTGTCCTTCCGTTCTTGTCTCTTGCTTTCGCCTCCGGCCAAACCGAACGCAACCGGTCGCGGTTAGGAATCACCGTTACCTTGTCAGGGTAGGGTGCCTAACGGAGCGCTTGCGTATGGTTTGGGCGGAGTTCAATGGAAAATAACGGGAAAAGGAAAAGAGCAAAGAAATGTTAACTTACAATATCATATGGATTCTTAACAACAACAATAATTACAACATTCACAAAATGAACAAAAGAGAACAAAAAGAAAAGAACAAAGAAAAGAATACAAGTAATTAAGTGCATGAATATAAATTGCAAGTAATTAAAGTGCATGGAAATAAATTGCAAGTAATAAAAAGCGATAAAAAGAACACGAAACTAGGACTCAAGACAAGCATGTGATCAATAGCCAACCCTTAAACTTGCAAGCTCAATGAAGAGGTTGCAAGATCAATGGAAGGGTAGAGAACGCATGTGAAATGAAGTGCTAATTCCATGAAAGAATACGACCCTTGAGATCAATAACTAACCCTTAACCATTCAAGCTCAATGAAGAGGTTGAATGATCAAGAGAAAGCAGAAATCTCAAGGGGAAGAAAGAACAAAAGAGAATGATACAAAAGCCTCATCTTCATTAATCTTCCACTCAAAAAAGCTCTCACTACAATTTTAATGGAGAAAGAATGAAGAAGAAGAAGAAGAAGAACTATACAAAAGACTACAAAAGAGGAACAAAAAGAATGACCCTTGGCTTTGGCAAGTTCTGCTGTATTTATAGGCAGGGAAATGAAAATCTAGGGCAACCACCAGAGCACATGTAAAGTACCAAAAATACCCCCAAAAACTTTCTGTCTGCCGCCACCATATGGCCGCGGATCCGCGGCCAATACCCCTCTTTGGCCGCGGATCCGCGGCCGTCTTGATGAGTTGGGTCGTCGTATTTTTGGTGCTTCCCTGGTTTCTTGTCCCCTGTTGTCTGGTACATATAGTTTCTGAAAATACTTTCACATTTCTTCCAGAATTTCTGTTGAGGAAAGGTGGACTTTTGTGGGTGCTTTTGTCATGATTGCCTCGAGCTCCGCGTAGATTTCTTGGAACTTGTTGTTGCCATTGAGCCTTGTGCATGAAGGTGACATTGATTTGACATTTTGTCTTCCTAAACTGGTATCTGGCAACATACGGATGACGAGCGGAGACCGTGTTTTCTCAGTGGTTGGCAGGAACCCGGATTTTGTCGTGTTTTCCATGAATTTCACCGTTTTAGAACCGAGAACCTGTATCCTGCAAATATGTAACAAACACGGACTAAAAGTACCTACCTATAAACAACCGAGCGTAAGAATGGGCCGTATAAAATGCAGTATTCTGTGATGAACAGCAAACGATTTCGTTTCAAAAACTACATGATAAAATTTTATTTAATGTTTTATGATGCACTAAATTTGTTTCAACTCATTCCAATTTGTAATTTTCCCTAATTAAATATATTAGTGACGGCTTAAAATAATAATAAAATAATTTTTTTTTTCAGAAAATTTGAAATTTCACCAGTGGCTCAATAAACACCAAATACTAGCAATTACATAGCTAGAATATGTATATTTAATTTTTATAATAAGATATTTGTATTTTGATTTTTTACAGAAAACCCCCTTTTTTTACCGATTTTTCGAAATTTCACCGAAACGATTTTCAAAACTTTACAGTTTTCTTCACTTCTTAAAACTTGTTTTCCTTATTTACTCCTTAAAATGGTTTTAGATTTCTGGGCTTTTGGCTTACTTGAATTAGATGGGGTCCTACAGACTTCATATGATTCAAGTGCCAGTCACGGGCAATTTCGGGTCGTGACACTCTCTCTCACAATTATTCTCACTTTTCTCTCTCACTACAAGCATGCTCACTCCCATCATGATGCCCCCTTTCTCTCTCTTCAAGTCAACATTTCTTTTCTTTTCTTTTCTAAAGTCAACCACCATGCATGATAAATGAAGATAAGACCATGATAGAAAAATGTAACAAGTGTAAAAATGATATGGTCCATGTCATGTGCACAAAACATGCTTAATGCGCGATTAGCGAAATTTAATCGCGATTTTCGTTAAAAATGCATATAAAAATCCTGAAAATTCATAATTCGCCTAAATCATATAAAACACCCTCTGTTCTGTAATTTCCACAATTTCCCAAATTTTTCCCAATTTATCGGTATTTAATTTTACCGCCCTATTAAAATATTCTTTATATTTATTATTTAATTATAAAAATTCCCAAAAATAATATTTTATTTTTCTGAAATTTTACAGTTATACTCATATCTAGAGTCTCCCAAGTAATGTATCCCATCACATGATGTCCGGATGATGTCGAACTTTTCGATCGATTCATCAAAGTCCTATAATTTCCCGAGAGCTCAATACTTGAGCACAGTTTAATAATATCCGGTACATGCCCCAATACCTATGGACCAACCGTAGAAGGGCAAACCCAAGCTTCATTAATGGCACCGCGGAACTGCCGTAAACCCTAAGGTTCAAAAGCATTTCCATGGTCATTATGTCGAGTTAGGGTTTCCTTCTTTAGAGGGTTCACAAAATTACTTGCATGTTTTTCCCAATACCTTAAACTAGGAAAAATGAGTTTCTGACATTCGATCGTTTTCTATCGACTCACAACGTACCTGCGTGAAGTCTTCTCTAGCTGGAATCAATCAATCTGATGAACTCACATCGGAGTATGCAAACGAACCACATGTTCTAGTCGTTCGTCCTTGGGTGACTAGCGATCTTCTATCATATCTCTAAGTACAACTCATGCTGCATTAGCTTCAAACATCTGGGGCGATATCTTGTTAGTCGCCGTAACAACTGGATCATTCGTCCGCATGCTAAACAATTCCTCAATCATCAAGAATAAACGGTGCATTGATGGTCATCACATTCTAGCCGGCCTATAGCAGTGGCCCAATCCTCTGGTGCTGATCTGTACGTTCGAGAAATTTTAGTAAAAGCAATCCATCAAACGCTCATGACGTGAAAAACATAATAAAATGACACATCTATGCAATCGTGTGTCACCGGAATTATGCCTTGGTCAGTCCTCGTCCAAGACGAGCTCATGCTGACCGCAACTCTAGCCGCAGCTCTCTGCCCGTGCAATCGTGGTAACACAAACCACAAACCGATATCGATGAGGATAGATCATGGAATGAATATAATACAGTGCAAGGAAATGTACATCCTAAGGCTTCTTAAGCGGAGTAGAGTATCGTAAGTATGCTGCGGAACATACACACGGTATGTCACTCTACTAAAGTCACCTACTCCATCAACTAAGGTCAGCCTATGCGACGAAAGTTCGGGTCTAATACCCGCTCGACCAAGTCTAAGTTCCGTAAGGTCAAGCCTAGGTTCCGAATATATATATATATATATATATATATATATATATATATACGCCCTAGACTCCGCATAGTCAAACTTTAGACTCGAACCAAGGTTAAACCTAGCGCTCTGATACCAACTTTGTCATGACCCGAAATGGCACGTGACTGACACTTGAATCATGTGAAGTCTATAGGAACACACCTAATTCAAGTAAGCCAAAAGCCCAGAAATCTAAACCATTTGAAAGAGAAGTGAAGGAAAACTTGTTTAAAAGTTTACATATAAATCCCCTTGAAAGTCGTAGTAAGCATTTTAAAAAAATCAAGTCCTTTCCAAAAATTTCGGCAGAGTTTCATTTATAATTACTGGCCCTAAACGGGTACAAACATGCATAATATAAAGGCATCCCCAAGCGGGAGCTAGCTCTTCGCCAATTGGCGGACACAACCACGCAATGCAATATAATATACAACGCCGAAGGGCGAGGATCAAAACTCATCAAGAAAAGCAATATCCTCAAGAAAACCAGATAAAAACCATAATAATACAGGCGCGCGACTCTAAGGTCGAAAGAATATATATTGTTCCTCTAAGTCTATCAAATATACAAGTCTTGTTAATGGAGTTACTAGATACAACTGAAATAATAAAAGTACAATAGTGGTCACGTTACGAGTGAACCCACCTAGCAAAGCAATCACCCGGAAGAAAGCCGTGTGCCAACAAAGCTGTCAAGGAAACCTGTATGGCAAAACCTGCAAGAAACTGTGGCACAACGTGGGTGAGTTGCCAACTCGTGAGTAGAAAACATCACCGAGCAGAAATCGCATGTATGACTCTATCCTAGGTCATACAATAATATATCCTCAATATAAAATAACCCTGAAACATCTACACAGAAGTGTAATATCAAGTGCTCGTGTCAGTGCCTCAGGTAGCAACATAATACATATATGATGTATGAATGCATGAAAACAGAATACAACTAAATGAGAAAACTGTTTTCATATCTCATTGAGATTTCTGTATAAAAATGGAAGTATCATCAATGAAATCAATAGAGAATCCGTGTCAAGCATCGGATGTGTATATCCCAATATCTCAATATCTCGGTCTCCGGCAATCCGGACTGGTCCATATCATAAAATATCTATTTCTCTGTGTTTCAATATCTCGGGCTCCGGCAATCCAGACTGGCCCCTACAATCAAATCTCACGACTACGTCGGTATCCTCCGGATATCCGGCGTTTCACAAATAACCGGTCGGTTATGCTCCCGTGCCAGGCTCAACGCCATCATCTGCGACCATCTTGCCCCGGGGTACCGCACTGGGTCTACCATTCACCCGCAGACGGTTCCTCCTTCTCCTCGAATCAGGTGTATGATACCGCTTAAGAGCCGAGAAAACTCATGGTGGACATATCTCATATCATATCATGAGAAAACAGCAATTTCTATTTTTAGAAATGATAATCGGTTTATAAAATCCTTGCGGTTTCTCCAAATCCAGAAATCTCATGGAAATCCAAAATCTCAAAATCGCGATGCAATAAACAGTGAATACTAGCATAAAGCCCTATAATATTGTTGGAGATAGTGCCCTCAGAGTCAATTATTGGATCACAGGCACGTGATTGCAATGATTGAGGGAGGACCTATCCCGGTAGGACAGTCTTACTCGAGATGATAGTATGCTATCTGGTTTATCTTTATCATCGTGTACTGCTTTAGGTGACCTGACATGTCGCTATTACACGTTGATAGAGCCCCTAGGATTCTTGCTTGACTACCAGCAGTATGATGGCGATCATATACGTGGGAGCTGGTAGTCTATAAGCACATCCTTAAAAGGTCCCTAGTCGTAGGAGTTTCGAGACAGGGCATCGATACTCCATTAGTAGACTAGTGTATACAGTCGAGACCCCGACGAGGGGCGGTGGCCGGTCTCACAAGCCACTGGTGTCAGTTGGTTCACCTAAGATGTATACAGGTGCTCATTGGGTTATGAGTACACCGGACAGGACTCACCGGGAACCTGCTAGTTGGTCTTATACCAGATGTCAGATATCTGTTCCCTGGTGACATGTGTACAGGTTAGTTCATCGACCTGAGATCGTCATTTGTCTCGTGTGAGTTCCCACTGTGCTTTGATTACTACCCTACCACGGCTCAAAGGAGTCGTGCAAACAGGTTTTAGTTGGGTACAGTCCCGAACCACATGGAGGCAGTGAGCGGATCTGCAGGGGTTCGTCTCTCCCGGTATTGGGGGTGAGGTCGCGCTGTGTATAGGAGAGCCATTACGCAAAGCCCTCGGCCGAGGCAGGAGATTTACTGGTAGGTATTCCAGTAGTATCTCAGGGCGTTCTGGGCTACGCTCCGACACGACTTGTACCGCTTTTGGGGGTCTGACTTTCACCAACCCCCTAGGCCCGACATGCGATGCTCATAGACGAACGGACCGGACTGTACGGATATTGTCACTGACAGGCTCAGTAGGGTGTCAGGATGAGTTCGCTCATCGACGTCCCTTTTGGTCAATAGCTGGTGGCCCGTCACGTATTGGCTAATACCTCTGACGTGCTAGTGGTTAAATCCACAGCCATAGTATTGACGAGTCTTTAGAGTCCACCACACTTACAGTTACTCAAGCTTTCGGGCGAAACGCTGTAGAGGCCGTATGGAGATATGGCAGGGTCCGATCAGATACGTGCGGTATTGCACGGATCAGGATCGGACAGTTTTGTACTAGTAGCCGTATAGTTATATGGCAGGGTTCGATCTGATACGTGCGGTATTGCACGGATCAGGATCGGACGGATATTACTAGCCGGCTTTGGCTTAAGCCGGTCCTAGTTTAGTACAGTGTAGATTTTGTCTCATTGCATTTGTATCCGGTCGGAATACAGATGCGGGTGTGTATGCACAGTATCGGGGTTTTTCCTGTAATTACTTACGGGACCAGTTTTCTGGAGTTGCCAGTTTGCATTCCGTTCCGGCCGGTTTTCCTTTGTTCTTTCCCGGCCGGACTTTTCTGATGGAGGGGGTAATTTGCAGTTTTGCAAATTACATTTTGTGGAGGGTTTATTTGTAAGATGAGAGCATCTTTAGATACCATTCTTTTCCTTCATCATTTCATGCTTTATTGTGATTAGATTTGATTAGAATTGTTGATGTAAGTTTGTGATGATGATGTTTTTGGATATAGTCACCACTTGCTTTTACTACCATGACCTTCCTTCTAAGGTTGTGGTTTAGTATTCCCTCCTCCACCATTCTCATTTTTTTGGAGATGGTTGAACACTTGAGAGGAAGAAAAAAATGAGAGAGTTCATCTTTGTTTTGGGAGGAATTCTTCATCTCCTTCTTCTTCTTGTTTTGGAAAAATGAAAGCACCATTTTTCCTAATCCCATTCCTCCATCAAGGCAACTACAAACCCCAAATGAGACTAGCATGATCTACTACACATTCTACAGCACATCTTGGGCATGTCGAGTTGCCGGCTTCATGCCCGAGTTGCCTCGGTATCGAGGCGGGAGCCCGTAAAAGACACAGGCGATGTGGTGCCCTTCCGGCGAGGAGGCGACGATGTGGAGGCAAGACTTTCCGCGGGAGATCGGGACGATGACGAGAAGACCGGAGGACTCGGATCACTCGGTATACTTCTCTTCCCCTCTCTTGATTGCTAGCATTAGGTTAATGGTTACGATCCGGGTTTTCTTTGTCCGCGGTAGCGCCGGTTTCCGAGTAAGGAAAAATTTTGATTCCGCATTTTTGCCTCGAGTACGAGGCCGGGGCGCTGCCGTGGCACAACATGGTATCAGAGCCACGCCATTAACCTTGCCTAGCTTGTTCTAATGCGTTTTGCTTATCCGATCGACCAAAATTCTAAAAACCTCATTTTTGTTCACATCAGTTTTCTGTTGGAATTTTTTGGTGTCTAAAAATTTTTCAGGTTGCAGAAAAATGATGTGCTGGAAAATATAAGGCTACTGTAGAAAAACGATAAAGTGATTCACTAGTTGGAGCGCGGAACCGCGGCCAAAACCCCCTTGGGGCCGCGGTTCCGCCGCACTATGGTGAGTTCACTTGGTCGTTTTTCTTCAGTTGCTTTCTGGGCTGAAAATAGGGCTTTTGGGATATTAAATTTGGGCCCAGATCTTCTGTGACTGCTACATTATTACTTTGGGGCCCACTTGTTAATTGTTTGATCGATCGGATATTTCTAAACACATTATTTCACAGTATTTACATTATATCTGCGACCGTGAATGTCACTCGATCGGTAAATCCGGTCTAACTGCTATAGCCCGGTTAGACGGATTTGCGAACGTGACTTTCACGTTGATGTTCTGTGTTTATGCTGTGTTGTTGCGGATCGGTCGTGGGGGATAGCCTGGATACGATGTTAGTACAGTTTTGTTTTATATGTACATTTGATATTGCGGGGCGAGCGTCCGACATGTGGACTGCCGTCACTGCCTGTTTGTATTATTCTTTTGGGGCACAACCTGGTTGCGGTCGATGTACCCGGTGTATGTATATTTTACTTTCTGTACTAGGATTGCCCCGCGGTGGGGTGCACGGATAGCCGGGTTTTGGAGGGCAACAAGCCCGCATCTCATGGCATTGGGACGGAGGGGGCTTCACTCTAGGATTGGCGGGCTATTCGCCGCACTCGTAGGGGGTACAGGTTGACCCAGGAGGGGTGCCCAAGTTACCGGATTCCGTGAAGTGCTGGGTAGTCCATTCACGGAGCTGAAGGGGGCTGCCTCGCTTCAGGTTTTGGCGGGTGACTTGCCGCACCCGTAGGGGTCTAGGTTTTCATTGCACAGGCTATCCACACGACCAGGGGAACGTCGGGTTTCAGCAGCGGCTCTGTGAAACCCGGGGCTTCCAGATATCTGTATTGTTCTGTGATGCTGTACATTTCTATGATGTTGCATTTTATCACGCCTTGAGCGAAATATAATATATTGGTATATATATTAGTAGATGTTGTATATGTTTTACATCCGCGCTAGTCCAGTCCCCGCTCTGCCGTTAGTTAGCTAACCTAACGGGTGATGACGGGACCCAGTGGCGAATGCGGATGGTATATACGTACGTCAGTATATTTTCGTTCTTTGTGGTGTGATCAATTGATGGGACTGCGTTGATTCGGATCAATGCAAGATAAACAAACCTTTTCTGATGTTGTTGGAACACTTTTCAAAAAGCTGTTATTGCAAGGACGTTCACTTTTGTTTTGCATCGTGGTATTCATTTGGAATATCCTGCTCCTCAGTCGTCGAGGCAAGGGCCGAGATCCCTTCACCGGGAGTGACCCCTTGGACAGAAGTTTGCGTCAGGGCATTAACTTCACTATAGCCGATTACTTTTTCTTTGCATCGTGGTATTCAGTTGGAATATCCTGCACCTCATTCTACGGGGAAAGAGCCGAGATCCCTTCACCGGGAGTGACCTCTTTAGCAAAGGTTTTCGTCACTATATTTTTACAAAAGGTTATGCAGTTCCTTCAACGATATCAAGTTCATTACGTTAATGGTTTTTCGCCAAAAACCAGTCGTAGCCCTCCGTCATTTCAGATTAGTATTACTTAGTATTCGTGCTGCGTATGTCGTGCTTAGCCGAGGCGTAGTGTTCGGTAGCTATGTAGTGCTTTTCTGTTGCATGGATATGAGATTGGTTAGGACAGTCGTGCGGTCATTTTGGCTCAGTCAAGGATTCGTGCGGGTGGGTCTAATGCAATCAAGATAATGACGGGTTGAACTTGACTAGGATCCTTTGATATGTTGGCTCAGTCAAGGTCACTTGGGTCCTAGGGGTAAAAATCATATCGGGAGTTTCAAAAGAACTGAAACTTGCCAGGCATGCGCATACCTTCTGGAGTGTGGTGACTTGAGTGGATTCCGTCAAGTTATCATGCGATGATAGTTGGATCCCGATTTCCACTGATGAGTTAGTTTACTCCTCGGGTGATCCCGACTAATTCTTCTTTCAGGTTTGGAGGAGAATTTGAGGTACAGTGGGAGGTTTCCTGATTAGATAAATTAGTAACCATTCTGATCTAGGTTAGAGTGCACGCTGAGTGTTTCTTTTCTCTCTCTCTTTGGCAGCGACCATTGACCCGACCCTGGACTATGACTCAGTGACCAAGTTGAACGAACCTTCTTAACACTGGCTTTTGGATTGTCAGAGTTGCAGACCTCATTGCCACTCCTACTTTTACCCTTTTCTCCAGGACACCCCGTATTACTACGAACGTCCACTTCCATTGGACAAAACCATCGTATGGTTATATACGAACTCGAAGGACTTCGAGGATGGTTTCTGGTTCTGGAGAAAACGAATAGGATTATTCAGTTGTCTTTTTCCTTTTACCTTCTCTCAGGTTGCGAGTACTCCTTGGTTTAGGAGATAGTACACCTATTACGCAAATTGGATAGTCTTCTTCCAAACCTTAGGCTGGTGCCAAACGGTGGGGAATGAAGAAAACCAATTAGCATAACGATGGTGTGCAGAAGGTATTAAGATTAAGACAAAGCAAGGGATTAGTAAGAGGGCAAAGTAAATTGCGACTGATATTCACGACCAAACCAAGTATTTCTTCGCCAATCCTAAATCACCTTTATATTTCTCCAGGACACTCCGTATCACTACGAAGATCCACAGTTTATTGGATACTCCATCGTATGGTTATATACGAACTCGAAAGGAACTTGTTCCAGTTCGGGGATGGATTCTGGTCCAGGAGAAATAGGAATGCGGTTTATTCGGTTGTCTTTTCTCTTCACCTTCTCTCGCATTGCGAGTGCTCCTAGGATTAGGACAGTACACCTTTTATGCTTATTGGATAGTCTTCTTCCAAACCATAGGCTGGTGCCGAACGGTAGGGAAGGAAGAAAACCAATTGGCCTAAAGGGGTGTACAGAAGGTAATGACTAAAGACATATAAAGGGATTTGGACAGATGGCAAAGAGATATACGGTTACAGTTGTGAATCTGGATAATGGAAGAGGCATTACTATGAATACCGGAATACCCCACCGAAACATTTCAATGTTTCAGTTTCAACTATGTACTGTTAAAAGAAAACTGATTTCCCGATTAGACACTTGCTCCAGGGTATGTATTTACCAGGTTTGATTCTCACATCTGTATGGTTTTACAGATGATGAGTGGGAGTAAGTTATTGGGAATTGGGTGATCATTCTCATTATATCAGGATTCGTTGTAATCGGTGATATTTGAGGAGATCACCTGGGCTGTTTGCCGGTCGGCAAATATTTGGTTTTGAATATCCGTTGTTATGCACCAATTTCAAATTGATATATCTGTACGTATATTTTTATAGAGTGAGATATACCTTTTGAAATTATGTCTATGACATTTACCTATATCAGTGGATGGTTAGGTAAGGAGCATTGAACAGCGGTGTAATTCTTCTTAACCATAAGTACAGTTTTCAACCTACGACGCACAGTGAAAGAGTTGTTAGACTCAGCGGACTTATACAGAGTATTGTATGTTGTCCAGTGTCCATTAGGACAGAGGGGTTGGTCCTCATACTATATTCTGCTTACTTTTAACTTCTCTAGTTCTTAGACATGTGTTTCGTAAGAACACAGGGTCTAAGTTTTGAGGAGTTATAGGTATTTGAATAGAGTAGAGAACCAGGTATAGCAAGTATCGGGATTCTTCAAAGTGATTGAAGATATAGATACTTGTGTATGGTATTCAGTTGATAGTAATGATAAAGAGAAATTGCTTCTCTTTCAGGTTACTCATAATTGGAAGCATTCCTAAGTTGAGTAACGCTGATCGGCCTCCTTCCATTTAGTTTACATGCACTTGAGATACCTGCATGATTTGAATCTGGTTCAATTGAATCAGTGCCTCTGGTTCTATATTGGATATAGAACAGTTCATATCTTAACGATGTTAAGGTACGGGGAGTTGTCCGGCTTATGCTTAAAACCAGACACTGGACAACTCAAGGCACGTTTCTGTAATGGCTGTTTGTGGGTTGACCCAGGCTATGACGAGGGTTGACTTTCTACCATCTGGAAGATCAATAGTGATATTGTTCTTAACTCGCCACATTTTAAAAGGAAATGGTTATTTTTCAGAAAACAGTAGTGGGAGTATGGTAGAACTGGATGCGATTCCAGAACCGCAAACGATTACTGAAGATTTGATAAGGAACCTAAAGATTCAATCTGATTTGACATTCCATTGGCCACTCCGCAGATAAGGTGGGTAACTTCAGGCACCCGAGAGGTACTCCGGTTGCCTCAAGGACGGTGACAGGGAAGTTCTTGTTTACCCACACTTGCCATTGTTGTTGTTCCAGGCTGCGAGACCCGGCAGGAGGATGAGTATAGCGTCATTCTGAACTAGCTTCAGAAGTGTACGTGTATATGACTCTGCCAGAGGGTTGTCGTAGTCAGTGGGAGCAGCGGAAGCATTGGTGGACATCAGGCTTATGTCTATTTATAGACTAAAGCAGATATAGCGGAGATAGATCATCTATTTCCGATGTGACAGTCATAGGTTTGACGTCATCAGAATAGGGGATGGATCTGCTGAGAAGGTAGTAGGGTGTGATGTCCTGGTATTGGATGACATACACAAAGTAGGAAGTGACATTCCTATACTACGATCGGTTATACTTTGGTCGTCACACAGTGGTTTCTCCACAAGGGACTTGGACACAATATCAGACATACTGGTTACTAGATCTATGGTTTTAGATCTAGATTTGGGTGGTTTTCTAATCTGGGTACCTTGACAGCATTCTATGAGTGTTTAGAATGGACGACTCCTGGCATGGTAGTGTACCTGCAGGTAATGGAGTCACCCTCTCTAAAGGTGTCTTGTAAACTAAAGTAGAGAGGGATGTGCATGATTGGCAGACCACTTGCTTAGGCAATTGAGTCAATCATGAGATGTCAAGTACCACACCAGATGTTGTTCTTGCACTAGATGCAATAAGTTGATATTGATCCAATCCTAGAGGAACAGTCGGAAGCAGTTTTAGAACATAAGTGAATGTTCTAGGGATATGATAACGGCTGCCTCCTTTAGGAGACGGTTATCACTCCAGGCTTCCAAGATGACATGGACGACAAGGAGGTTGTCAGAGTTATAGTTCTCCCTCTGACGAGGGACAGTATTTTGGACAGGTGGTCCAAGGCAATACTGAGGGAGGCATGGCGCAGGATACTGATTAAGTTCAGTTGTTGATACAGTCTAAGAAGTTTGGATTTGGAGTTCATTTATGAGCTAGGTCCCATCAGACATCCAGACATTCTAAGACAGGTATTGCTCATTTCGGGAGATGGCTTTCTCCGCGAACTTGAGATATAGAGAGACATAGAAAGAAACATCACAACGGATCCACTCACTGAGGCTATTCCTCGAACGCAATAGTTTCGCAAACGAGCTTTGTGAGACTGACTAGTAGAGGAGTTGGGTGTTCGGTATCACACGGGCTGTGAGTACGCAACATCGCAATAATAAGCCTTGAGTGCAAGTGGGAGATTGTTGGAGATAGTGCCCTCAGAGTCAATTATTGGATCACAGGCACGTGATTGCAATGATTGAGGGAGGACCTATCCCGGTAGGACAGTCTTACTCGAGATGATAGTATGCTATCTGGTTTATCTTTATCATCGTGTACTGCTTTAGGTGACCTGACATGTCGCTATTACACGTTGATAGAGCCCCTAGGATTCTTGCTTGACTACCAGCAGTATGATGGCGATCATATACGTGGGAGCTGGTAGTCTATAAGCACATCCTTAAAAGGTCCCTAGTCGTAGGAGTTTCGAGACAGGGCATCGATACTCCATTAGTAGACTAGTGTATATAGTCGAGACCCCGACGAGGGGCGGTGGCCGGTCTCACAAGCCACTGGTGTCAGTTGGTTCACCTAAGATGTATACAGGTGCTCATTGGGTTATGAGTACACCGGACAGGACTCGCCGGGAACCTGCTAGTTGGTCTAATACCAGATGTCAGATATCTGTTCCCTGGTGACATGTGTACAGGTTAGTTCATCGACCTGAGATCGTCATTTGTCTCGTGTGAGTTCCCACTGTGCTTTGATTACTACCCTACCACGGCTCAAAGGAGTCGTGCAAACAGGTTTTAGTTGGGTACAGTCCCGAGCCACATGGAGGCAGTGAGCGGATCTGCAGGGGTTCGTCTCTCCCGGTATTGGGGGTGAGGTCGCGCTGTGTCTGGGAGAGCCATTACGCAAAGCCCTCGGCCGAGGCAGGAGATTTACTGGTAGGTATTCCAGTAGTATCTCAAGGCGTTCTGGGCTACGCTCCGACACGACTTGTACCGCTTTTGTGGGTCTGACTTTCACCAACCCCCTAGGCCCGACAAGCGATGCTCATAGACGAACGGACCGGACTGTACGGATATTGTCACTGACAGGCTCAGTAGGGTGTCAGGATGAGTTCGCTCATCGACGTCCCTTTTGTTCAATAGCTGGTGGCCCGTCACGTATTGGCTAATACCTCTGACGTGCTAGTGGTTAAATCCACAGCCATAGTATTGACGAGTCTTTAGAGTCCACCACACTTACAGTTACTCAAGCTTTCGGGCGAAACGCTGTAGAGGCCGTATGGAGATATGGCAGGGTCCGATCAGATACGTGCGGTATTGCACGGATCAGGATCGGACAGTTTTGTACTAGTAGCCGTATAGTTATATGGCAGGGTTCAATCTGATACGTGCGGTATTGCACGGATCAGGATCGGACGGATATTACTAGCCGGCTTTGGCTTAAGCCGGTCCTAGTTTAGTACAGTGTAGATTTTGTCTCATTGCATTTGTATCCGGTCGGAATACAGATGCGGGTGTGTATGCACAGTATCGGGGTTTTTCCTGTAATTACTTACGGGACCAGTTTTCTGGAGTTGCCAGTTTGCATTCCATTCCGGCCGGTTTTCCTTTGTTCTTTCCCGGCCGGACTTTTCTGATGGAGGGGGTAATTTGCAGTTTTGCAAATTACATTTTGTGGAGGGTTTATTTGTAAGATGAGAGCATCTTTAGATACCATTCTTTTCCTTCATCATTTCATGCTTTATTGTGATTAGATTTGATTAGAATGGTTGATGTAAGTTTGTGATGATGATGTTTTTGGATATAGTCACCACTTGCTTTTACTACCATGACCTTCCTTCTAAGGTTGTGGTTTAGTATTCCCTCCTCCACCATTCTCATTTTTTTGGAGATGGTTGAACACTTGAGAGGAAGAAAAGAATGAGAGAGTTCATCTTTGTTTTGGGAGGAATTCTTCATCTCCTTCTTCTTCTTGTTTTGGAAAAATGAAAGCACCATTTTTCCTAATCCCATTCCTCCATCAAGGCAACTACAAACCCCAAATGAGACTAGCATGATCTACTACACATTCTACAGCACATCTTGGGCATGTCGAGTTGCCGGCTTCATGCCCGAGTTGCCTCGGTATCGAGGCGGGAGCCCGTAAAAGACACAGGCGATGTGGTGCCCTTCCGGCGAGGAGGCGACGATGTGGAGGCAAGACTTTCCGCGGGAGATCGGGACGATGACGAGAAGACCGGAGGACTCGGATCACTCGGTATACTTCTCTTCCCCTCTCTTGATTGCTAGCATTAGGTTAATGGTTACGATCCGGGTTTTCTTTGTCCGCGGTAGCGCCGGTTTCCGAGTAAGGAAAAATTTTGATTCCGCATTTTTGCCTCGAGTACGAGGCCGGGGCGCTGCCGTGGCACAACAAATATTGCATGACAAATGAGTGTATGAATGCATCGGATATCAAGCAAGGAATGCAACAATTAAACTAGCATATAAAAGCAAGTGTACTAGTACTATGTCGAAACTACCAACTAGCAATTTATACCAATGAAGTAGTGTTTTCTAACGTGTGAGTGACATGAAAATTGCCGATGAAGATGTATGTGAGCCGGAAAATAAGTGTACGTGTGGCATACGCATCTTCGATAATGGTGCTGGTGTCGTGACAACAGGTTTCATAATAACTATCAAAAACACATATAAGCATGCAATGCGATACAAACAACAGGAAAGAAAATGAATAGTAAATGCAACAATAAAGAAATATACATTCCTATATACGAGTCATACAGTTTTTGGTATGTGAAATCGTACGAATCGTGGTTTTAGTAAATATAGGGCTACGGGGTCTTTGAGAAAAGATGCATCCTTTGAAAAATCCGTAGTATCCCTAGGCCTGTCTTTAAAATACTCACGAATCGTTAATTTTGAAAATAAGTATGACTCGAACCCAATCTAACATCTACCTGATAACTACACAACTAAACTAAGAGACTAAATCAAAAGGGTAAGGAAATTCGGCTAAGTCTGAGTCGATATTTCTAGCAGTCGGTGATCCCGCCTCAATAGAGTCACGTATAATAAAATATATTACACAACATTCTCGAGTCGAGAGTGCGGATAAATCATCATATTTATACATCGTAAGGTAAAATCCATCGTACGGCATCCCAAAATCGAGGTACGGGTCAATATCACATATACTCCATTATTCAACTGGTATCATTATCATCATATCATAAACTAGGGGTACTGATCTAAAGTCTAGTACATTCCGATACAATCAACATATATCGCGTGTGCATGAAAACACATTGCCCAACGATCCTCTATAATATCATGTCGTGTCTCATCACACGACCCAAATCACATCACCGATCTCACGGCATCATACTCAATCACATCGACTCATCTCCAAGTATCATATACTATCCTCATCATACATGTATACGTATCCATATATATGTAGGGTTAGTATAGCACCTTAGCAAGGTTTTGGCAAGCATCAATCATGCTACTTTAAAATTTTTGGGGTGCTAAACAAACCCTAACCAACATCTTAACTAGAGACTTAGGGTAAACATAACAAGTAAACAACTTTACTTCTAAGAGTTCGGGATTACAACCTTTGTAGTCCGTTTCTTCGCTTCATAAGCTCCGAGTAGTAGTCCCTTCGCCGCGATCCATGAACTCCCAGACTCTAGAGAGGCCCCACAAGTCGAATGATCCATGCTTGCTAGAAGTCTTCCTTTTCGAAGATGATCTACCTTCAAGAAACTCAAACCCAAGCTCTTGCTTCACTAATCAAGTATTAGCAAAGTAAACATACTAATCTAAGTGGCTAGAATAGATGAGGATAATGAAGTAGGAATTTATCTCTCTTTTGTTTTCAATTTCTCACTCATTATCATCACATGTCAAAAAGCTAGAAAGCTTTTTCAAGAGGAAGAAGAAGATGAAATCTATTTGTGATGAATAATGAAAACTTGTGTAAGGTTAGAAATGCAACCATGGGTTAAGAATGAAGACTTAACCCTTGTAGATAATTAACTATGGTAAAGGGTTTGGGTTGGGTTAAGAAATATCTACACAAAATATCACAAGTCAAAGTCAAAGCTTCTTGAAAGCTTCATCCAAGTTTAACCCTAATCCAAACCCTAACCATTTTTAAACTCCACAAAACATGTTGCATTAGTAACCATAACATGTTACACTATTATATATCACATATACAATATTTATTGTAACAAAATAAAATAATACAATTAACATATATCACATATATATCAATGTATTATCCAAGTTAGAAAAAGAATCTTTATGTGAGCTAATATTAGTTAATGTAATATAATATATCAAATATATAATTATACATTAAATTATCGAATCAACACTTGATCCGATAATCCGGCTATTTCATAAATAACCGAATAATATAATCTGTATCAATTCATCGAATCAACACTTGATCCGATGCCCCGGCTATATCACATATACCCGGCCGATATCACAAATCGCGAGAATCTAATACGGTATCGCATACACATATTATTCTCGGTCCTGCACATATCTCATATGTGCTCCTACTCCGTTTTGCCTGAGCCAAGAAACCTCTGTGTAGGACTCTAAAGAATCGTCAATACGCCGGCAGTAGGTGATGATCATATCGAACACCCACAAGCCGCAAGCGGTCAGCTAAACGTAACAGCCACCCAGGTATTGAGCGATCAGAAGATCAACAAGCAAGCATGTACATTCTGCTGCGAATCCAATCAGTAACACTCCCGTACAGTCCGGTCTCTTCGTCTGATATGTCGCATATCTCGCCTAGGGATGGTAAACGTTGGACCCCAGTAGCTTGATAAGTCATGTCGATATGAGGTCCATAACAGTTCGAGAAAATACTGATAACACTTACCAGTAAATCACAGCAACCCTGACCAGGGATTTCAGTTATAGCCAATCGAACACAGCGCAACATCAACTCCCTATACTGGGAGAGACGAAACCCCTCATATCGCTAATTTCCTCCACGTGATTCGGGACTGTACCCAAAAGCCACCGTTCTACACGCCCATTGGACGTTGTGAGGTGGAAATACAAGCACAGTCGGAATCACAGAAGACTCAATGACGATCTCGGGTCTACAGACTAACCTGTACCAGTGTCACCAGAGAACTGCCATCTGACGTGAGGTATAATACCATCTAGGAGTTCTTGGTGAGTCCGTCCAGTGTACCCAGTCTCCACTGAGCACCCGTATACCTTCTCTGATGTCAAACACCAATGGATATGGGATCATTCATCGCCCATCATATGGGTCAAGAAGCACATACGCTAGTCTACTCTGGTATATCGATGCCCTGTCTCGATACACCTACGACCAGGAACATTTGAAGGATGTACTTAGCGACTACACTGTCCCCACTAGTATGATCTGCATCATAGTCCTGGTAGTTAAGTACTCATCCTAAGGGCTTTATCAACATATAATATAGAGACAATCAGAGTACATGTTAAGATAAAGAGCAACCAGATAGCATACTATCATGTCGAGCAAGAAAGTCCTACCTATATATGTCCAAGCATTCACTACAGTATACATCGTATGTACAGCAATGGCCTCTAGGGCATACATATAACTAACAATCTCCCACTTGCACAAGGGCCATCTGTTGTGGTATCGCATGTAAGTCTACGGTAGCGCCCCGGCCGTCTGTCCGAGGCCAAAATGCGGAAACGAAAACTTTTTCATAGAATTGAAACCGGCGCTATCGCAGACTTTAATCCCGGATCGAACCATTAACCTATAACTAGCAAACTAGAGAAGGGTTAGAAAGCTATACCGATCAATCCGTGTCCTTCGGTCTTTAGCCACCATCCCAAGCGCCTCGCGGCATCTCTGATCTCCACTCTCCTCATCGTAGGGGCACCACATCAAGAAGTCTTTTTACGGGCTCCCACCTCTGAACCGAGGTAACTCGGACACGAAGTTTGCTAGCCGACGTGTCCAAGGTTGCTGTAGAATAAGTGTAGAACGCTTTGTCTCGAGGGTTAATCGAAGTTGCCAAAATGAGGAAGTGAGATGGAATGAGCTTGAAGATTTTTATTTGCAATAAAAATGAAACAAAAATCCTCACACACCAAATTGGGGCTGCCCAATTTGTGCTCTCGGCCATGGAAAGAAAAATGAAGAGGAGAGAGGGTGAGCATAAGCAAATGTGTGGTGATAATGAGGGAAAAAAGCCACACCAACATCAACACCAATATCCAATCCAATAAATGCTACAAGATGGCTCAAGAAGCACTCAATCAATCAAGAACACTGCATAATTCTGCTGGAGCCCCGGCCACCGCAAAAAAAAACCCTCCTTTGCTAATTGCACATTTGCAAAAAGAACCCCCTTCAATCAAATTCAGCCATGAAGGAATAAAAAGAAAAATGGATAAAGTGAAATGCAAACTGGCAACTTCAAAAAGCAATCCGGTAACAAATTACAGGATAACCCCGCGACTGTACATACATACCTGCATTTGACTTTTGACCGAATACAAATGCAATGAGACAAAATCTACACAGTATAATACTAGGATCCGGTTTAAACCAAAGCCCGCTAGTATTTTCCGTCCGAACCATGACACGTGCACAAGTGCATGCATATGTTCGAACCCTGCAATAAATCCATACGGCCTCTACAACGTTTCGCCCGAAACTTAAGAAACTGTCTGTGGGGGACTCTAAAGACTCGTCAATATTTTGGCTGTGGAATTTACCACTAGCACGTCAGTGGTACTAGCTGTACGTAACTGTCACGACCCGAAAGTACGGAACATGACCGGCACTTAAACTACGAACGTCTCGAGGCGTACGTAATCTAAGTAAACCGAAAACCCAGAAATCCAAACCAAGAAAATAGTAGAGTGCAGGAAAAACAACTTAAAGCAAGTAATTTCAATAGCATAAGCCGAATTATGCGGTTTTTAAAACATCAAAAATTTACTGAAAATTTCGGCAGAGTCTCCTTTGTAAATACTGGCCCCCAAACGGGATACAACATGAATAGTATACGAAATCAAGAAAAGGGCATCCCCAAGCGGGAGCTAGCTCTTCGTCAATCGACGGTCACAACCACACAAACAATATAATATACAACGCCAACGGCGAGGATCAAAACTCAAAAGGAAACTCAAAACCACCAGAAAAATAACGAGCGACTCTAAGGTCGAAAGAATAACCAACACTGGTCTCTATCTCAAAAAAAATACATGTTTGGTTGATGGAATTCTAGATACAACAGAATAATGATATACAAGATAAATAATGGGGGTATGATACAAGTAAACCCACCTACTAACAAATCACTCGAATGAAACTATGCCCGCAAAGTCGTAATGAACCTGTACGGCAAACTGCAAGAAACTGGGGCACAACGGGGGTGAGTTGCCAACTCGTGAATAGAAAAACATCTACGCACAGAAATCGCATAAATAACGCAATCCTAGGTCAATGATCATAATATATCCTCAAATATAAATAACATGCAGCCTATAACAATGGCTAGGGTAAATATCTAACCCGAGTGTAAACTCATGTGCCCGTGTCAGTGCCTCAGGTAGCAATATATCATATGAATGAGGTATGAATGCATGAAAACAGAATACATGTAAATGAAGAAACTGTTTTCATAAATTAGTGAGATTTTCTTCATATTTTAAACTGAGGTATCATAATTAAAATCAGTATCAACAGTGTCTAGCATCGACACAAAACATAAATCTCACCGTCTCGAAATATCAATGTCTCAATCTCAATATCTAGGGCGCCGTCAGTCCAGACCGGCCCCTACCATCCATCTCAAGACCACGACGGTATCCTCCGGATATCCGACGCGTCGGGTAATATCACCGGTAGGTAGTGCTCCCCAGCCAGGCTCAACGTCAACACCACATTCCTCTTGCCCCGGGGTACCATACCGGGCCCACCATGTACCCGTGACGGTTCCTCCACTCCTCGACACGGATCTCCAAAACCACAGCAAACTCATGGTGGACGACACTTTACATCACTATAAAACCGCAACATTTTATATTTTAAAAGATCATAAGTTGTAAATTTTGCGGCTTTCCCCGAAATCCAGAAATATCATAAATCTCAAGAAATCATCACAAGTGCATATGTCAATGATAATGAACTAGGCACGAACAACTGAATAACAGTATGCATGAAGTGGTAGGTAATAACTACAATGTCTAATATGGCATATAAGGGAAGTACACTAATATCATGTCAACACTAATAGCTAACAATCTAAGTCAAGCAATTATATTCTCTAAAGTGTACGTGACATGGCAATTACCGATGAAGATGTGTGTGAGCCGGCAAGTAGGTGTACGTGGTACATACGCATCATCGGTAATGGTGCTGGTGTCCTAACAGCATGATATCAATAATGGAATATGCAGCAAAATAAATATGTGAGGCAGAGCGAACAGCAATAGTGTGCGGGAGCTGAATACTAGACACAACGATAACTAATCTGCAATAATCTAATATAAGTCCTACAAATGGTGCCTTTTGAAATAACACGAATCATGGGGTTTTGAAAATAGGGGCTACGGTGTTTTTTATGAAAAGATACGTCGTTTTTGAAATATCCGTAGATTCCCTTGAGCTGACTTTAAAAATGCCCACGATTCGTTAGTTTTTGAAATAGGTAAGAAGTCTAATCTAATCTAACAACTACACTAAACTATACGGCTGAACTACAAGCTGAACTACAGGTAAGGAAACCGCCTATCATCTGAGTCGATACATATACATACCTGTATATGTATAGTCGGTGATCTCGCCTCAATAATATCATATCCGATACCGTATCTATAATCAGGCATCCCAAGTCAAGAGTGCGGATCAATCATCAATATAGCTCATACGTAAATCCGTCGTACGGCATCCCAATCTGGGTACGGGTCAATATCACATTCATCATACTATTCACCTGGTATCCTCTTTATCAAATATCATGATCGGGGTACTGATCTACGTCTAGTACCATACTGATACCGCCTACGTATGCATGGACGTGTGTGAAACACTACGTCAAGGACCCGCTACAACGTCATGTCGTATCTAAGATACGAATCCTGCTATATCACCGATCTCACGGCCTCAAATCAAATCTCATCGACTCATCATAAATCCCAAGTACTATCATCCTCAATCCGTATGTGAACACATAGTCCCATACCCATGTGAACACATAACTATATAATCCCGTATAAGCGCAAATGAAAGAAGAAAGTATGCAAGTATGGGTGTGTGTGTGCATGTGTGGTGCGACCACTACTCTAGGGTTTCGCGACACTAAATCATCCAAGAACACCAAATATCTATATCATCGATAATATCAAACAAATTATAGTCAGAATATATATATGTGTGTATACGTATTCGTATACATCACCACGAACTGCGGGGGTGCTATACGCCATCCACCCGACTTCTCTCCGTAGATATAAATCTACTCACCTGGTCCTCGCTCGCCGGTGCCGACGTCGCCACACGCTTGCTTGTCGTCTCGAAGTCCCCGTGGGGGTACCTACATATCATAACGCATTAAAACTAAATTCGAGATCGAAACGGCATACGAAAATCAAATCGGCACGCGTATCACGCATAGGTCCAAACCTATCGCCTACGCATGCAAGAATAGTAAAACCAACCCTCGATGTCGATGTACAAATGTCAAACCATCGAGAAAAATCCAATCACACTCATTTACACAATTACAAGCACTAATTATAATATAAAATAGCTTAAAATTCCCAAAAACCCCAATTTCACCTAAAAAGTCATTTTTCCGAAAATCTAGCAAGCACAATTCGCCGTTTTTGTACAAAACATGATGTTTAAATGAAAGTAGCGGCCAATATACTTATTAAATATCTTAAATAAGTCGTATAAACAATTTCCGGAATTTAATCTCATTAAATTCCAAAAATCCTAATATTCTAGTTTACAAAAATACCCTTTTTTAACAATTTCAAAGCAAAAATGCACAAACTACAATCTAGCTTAGATTTGCATGATCCAAAGCATTAAACCACACTTAATAAAGTTAATGAAGCCAAGAAAATCCTAATCACATTTTTAATCCCAAGAATTTAACAAATTTCAAAAACCTAGTAAGCAATTAGCAAATTAACACAATTTTTCAAGTAACAACTTGTAATTAACAACTAGATTAGTTTTCTACAAAACTAATTATGTTAAAACACTTCACTAAACCATGCACAATCAAACACAACTCATTTCCACAACAAACCCTAACTTTTCAATTCAAACTTCTTCTCTTTAGATTTCCAAACTTGCAATTAAACCATATTTAAGCACCTAATAAGATACATTAAGGAATTTAACCCAACAATTGAACAATAGGTTAGGATTTATACCTTAAAACCATCATGAGATCAACATGAAACTAGACCTCCAAATTGAAATCTTTGCACCAAGATCCATGCTTAAAGAGATAAGAGAAAATGGGTAGGGCTTTGATTTGCATTTTAGCTTTGATTTTTGATGGAAATGGGTGAATTTTTTGATGGAAAATGAGAGGAGAAGAGGGAGGGAGGGGCTGCCGTTGGGGGGCTGAGAATTTCGGCCAGAATTGGGAGTGAGGAGAGAGAGGGAGGTAGAGAAAATGGTGGGGGACAAAGTCAAGGTCAAAGCAAGTCAAAAGTCTAACTACTTTATCCATTTTCTATTCTTTTCTTCATTTCCTTTTTCCTTTGCAAACCAAGTGGGGGAAAAGTGAGGGCTGCTGAATTTGGCTAAGGGGAGGAGTAAGTGGGGGTGTGTGGGTGTGGGCACGGGTGTGGGGTGATGAAAAATGATAAATACAATACCCCAAACATCCATTTACGCTAAAAAGAAGCCTTTTCTCTTCAATAATTTCTAAACCGTTTTGGCAATTGATTTCGTTCCAAAAGCCACATGACAAATTTTTATTTAATGTTTTATGATGCACAAAATTTGTTTCAACTCATTCCAATTTGAAATTTTCCCTAATTAAATGTATTAGTGACGGCTTAAAATAATAATAAAATAATATTTTTTTCAGAAAATTTGAAATTTCACCAGCGGCTCAATAAACACCAAAAAATAGCAATTACATAGCTAGAATATGTATATTTAATTTTTATAATAAGATATTTGTATTTTGACTTTTTACAGAAAACCCCCTCATTTTACCGATTTTTTCGAAATTTCACCGAAACGATTTTCAAAACGTTACAATCTTCCCCCCTTAAAGAAATTCGGTCCCCGAATTTAAATTCAACTCCCCCAAATACTAAAACATCTAAGAAAAACCATCAAGTCGTCGGGGCTCCGAAATTGTAACTACATAAAACAAATCGTAGCGCAGCGCACGCGCATGAAAAATGAGCATATAACTCAAATCAAAACTCCGTCAAGCATCCCGCAATCATCGGAGTCATGGAGAAGACATCAATGCCAAATCCAAATCAAAACCAATATGATATAACTCGAAACTATACATGTAAATATCGAATCTATATATGTAAGTATCTGAAGAAAATGCATGCCAAATCTCTTTAAGTCGCTGTGCACGCGTATAACACTGCACAGTGGCGGACGTCTATCATAAGAAAATAACTATATACATATATACCTTTGTTTGAAATGTACGTTTCGCCGTTTTGGAAACAATTTAGAACGGTCTCCTTGTTTTAAACATTTCGTGTCATATCAGACACGTAGGTAAATACTGAGGTTATAGCTCGCTTTTTGGAAATCCCTTCAATAACTATCAATGCATGCCAAATATATTCAGGTACTGTCCTCTGACTAGTCCTGCTCAGTACGAAAACACATAGCAATATCATAAAAACGTACTACTCTATAAGAAATCAATCCCAAAATATGCACATGAATACTACGTGCGTCTGGTGCGCACGGAAATCAAAATCCATGAATGTGCCATACATGCGCACAGAAACAACATCTAAGTGCATCGGGTGTGCACGAAACATCTGTCGTAGGCAACATGTGTGCCTGACGGCAAAATCAGGTGCATCTGACATGCACGAAAAATCTCAATTTAGTGCATCTGGTGTGCACCAAAATCGCATCTCAAGACATGCGCTCAACATGCGCGAAAATCCAAATCAGGTGCATCCATCGCGCACGAAATCATGAAATCCAATATCAAGCGCCGAACGTGCGCAAAATCAATCAGGTGCACAAGGTGCACAAAACAAATATCGAGTATCATAATCGAAATCGAAGTCCAGTGCATCTAAGTGCACATAAGGCGTATCACTGCACTGCAAGCATATATAAACTATACCGAGTGCAGGAACGAAATCGTGTGCATGCATACGCACAAAACCAACTCAACTGTTTAAAACCGTAATATCATAAACATGTGAAACTAAAGCACGAAAACGATATCAAGTGCAACACTGTGCAAAGGTCGTAAATCCTCAATCATCAAAATCAAATCATACGAATAAATCACCCAAAACATCGTAATCAATAATGGCGGAATAGTACCGCTCAAGTGCATCCTCTAAGAATCTCGGCCAACTGTCGTAGTCACTAGTGGGACGTCTCGTCGATGATCATGAACTCTGTCATGCTGGTGTGCGTAACCATGACCACTCCTGGGTCAAGGTCTTCACTGTGAATTACCAATCTTTCGGTCCATCGGCTCATCGGCCCTGTCAGATGTGCTAACGGGGACGATTCCGTTCTGGCACTTCTCTGGTCATCTCTTGGTCAATCATCGCGACCACTCGTAAGACAGCATATCACTGGCGTCAGCCTCTGGCTCTCTGAATGTACGTGACATATCTGATCCTGGGTGCAAGTATCATTGCAGCAGTGTCCTGGAAGGAATCCTGCTCACGGTCTCTTCCATGTCTCGTCTCTGCCAACTGTCCGGAAGTCGTTGTCCTTTCCTATATCTGCATCTTGCTCTGGAACGACTGCATACTCATCGCGACTCCTTTTGGAAGGTAAGTCCAAGTACCATGCCTCGGCATGCGCATCGCCTCTCTGATGTCGGCGGAGTGGAACACCATCTCATCTAGATCTGGTGCGAACCTCTTACTCCACTTTTCTCTAATGTCGTCTGCTTTGGACTCGTCTTGTCGCGGCTGCATGGACTGAGCTCCAACGGCTATCCTCGTATCGGGAGTCTCCTAAGAAATGCATCTCACCACCTAGCATCCGAATTGAGTCGAGCCATCCGATCGAGTCGTCAAAACCTCATAATCCCCCAAGAGCTCAACATCTTGGGCACAGTTTAATAGTATCGAGTACATACCACAGCATCGGTGGTCCAGCCGTAGAAGGGCAAACCCAAGCCTCACTAATGGCGCCGCAGAAATGCCGCAAACCCTAAGGTTCAAGGGCTTTCACACGGTCATTAAGTCGAGTTAGGGTTTCATTCTTCTAGAGGGACCATAGAATTGCCTGCATGTCTTTCCGACTACTTTAAACTTGGATAAATAGGTTTCTGACATTCGATCGTCTCTGTCGACTCCCAACGTCTCCGCGTGAAGTCGTCTCTAGCTGGAATCAATCTATCTGATGACCTCGCATCGGGATAGCGAACGAACCACTTGTCCTAGTCATTCATCATCGGGTGACTAGCGACCTTCTATCATCTATTCGTACAACTCGCCCCGCAATAGCTCCAACATATGGGGCGATATCTCGTCGCTCGCAACAACCACTGGCTTGCTCGTCTGCATGCTGAACAGTGCCTCAATCATCAGGAGTAAGCAACATACCAATTGTCATCAAAATCTGGCTGGCCTCCATCATCGGCCCAATTCTCTAGTGTCGACCAGCACCTCCAAGTAACCTCATAAGGGCGATCCGCCAAACACTCGTGGCGCGGAAACACTGTAGCGACTTGAAAAGTCGTTTTGGTGTTTTCTTGAAATTCGGTGAAAATTCGGTATTTTTCCGAAAACCGTCTTTCTTGTTATTTTGCAGTTTAGGGCTAATTATACTTAAAATGGATAGGTAATTGCTTGTTTTTAGTAGCTAATGAGTTAATTATGAAATTCTGGTCGTTTAAAAATTTTCCCTAATTTTTCATTTTTTTAATATTATTTTAGGCCGGTAAGAAAACACATTAAATTAGCGATAAATACAAAATTTTCCGGGCTAATTTTAATCTCTAAAATTATGATAATTATAATCTAGTGATAACATAAATTTTTAGTAATTTATTTTGATTTTTAACAAATTTTTATGATTTGAAACGAATTTATTGAATTTTGAGCTAAAACTCGCAATTTTTGAGTTGTAGGGGGCCTTTTTGCATAAAATTTCTTTTGTAAAACCCCTCTCTCTTTTCCCTCAGCCCTAGGACAGCCCCACCTTGTCCAAGACCAGAAATTTCTGACCTCATTTCTTGAGTTGCGTTATTGAGTTGATTTTGATAGTTTATGGTTTTATTTTAATTAAAATGAATAAAGTATGATACATTGACTTTGTGGACTTGACCCATGACCTTCCCCACTTGCCCACACCATCCCCACTCCTCCTTTCAGCCGAGAATCCCTGCAGGAAACAGCCCCCAAATTTCCCCCTCTCATTTCCTTCTAAACTCATCAAATTCCAACTCAAAATCCTTACAAATCCACAAATTTCTTCACAAAACCAAAACAAATCCTTATGCTATCCTTTCCTTAGCCATTCTTGCTTGGATCTTGGTGCTTGAGGCCATCACTTGGAGCAAAATTTTCTTGCTTGATCCATAGATCAAGAGGTATAAATTCCATCAAAGTTACTTCTTTTGCTAAATTCCTTTAATTGTATGGTTTAGTGTTTAAAAGCTTAGCTAATTCTTAATCTAGTTATAAAAGAATAGTTGTATTAAACTAGGGTTTTGAACCATGATGGTTAATTAAGTTGTTTTATAGTTAATCTAGTTGTTAATGAACTAATCTATATGGTTACCTTGTTATGTAGTCTTCTAATTGTGTTAATTTAGTTAACTTTAAAAGTTCGATTTTAGTTGTAATTGTCGTTTTAGGAATTTCAAGAGAGGGTTAGTGTATGGAATTGAGTTGTGAAGCTTGATTAGTGAGTTGATTAAGGTTTAGAAAACATTATTTAGTTGATTGAACCTAATTTGTTATCTAGTATTTTGCTAACCTAAATCTAAGAGGTGAACTTGCTAATTGGGTTGAAATTAGTGTTAATTAAGTTTTCAAGTGTGGAAATTGATTAGATTTTGCTAGGTTATAAATTCAAGAATTGGTGGTTATGGAAAATAGGATTGGAATCATTGCTATTGTGTTGTAATTAGTGTTTGTAGATTGCTTTTAGTGTGCTTGGGTGAGTATGCTATATTGTAGTCGTTTTGTCGCAAATCGGCGATTTTTGCACCGATTTTGGGACGCAAATGCTTACTAGTTTTGTATAAAAATTATGTGATGAATTATTTTTGATATCTTGATGATTGTAATGGCTTGTCCTACGACTTTTAGGATGCGTGAGTGCGGATTTTTGGGTAGTCGGGTTTTAGTTTTGCCGGGCGACCAAATCGGCGTTTTTTGGCAGTTTTTGCGATTTGCGCGTGTGTTCCGCGCACTTTGTGCACGTTGTACCTAGCTAGCGAACTTTAGTAGTTTCGTTGGGGTTTTGCGTCGTTCTTGATATGTAACCTTATATTTGGTATTGATGTAAATTCCAGGTTCGGTCGCGGAGACGTCAGACGCGGCGTGAAAGGGAAAGGCGGTGATTAGACACAGCTAGCCAGAGATCCCGGTGAGTAGATGTAACATCTACGGGGGACTATCGTTGGATAGTGCAAGCCGCCCGATAGTTTTAGTAACTTACAAGATCCTTAGTAATGTTAGTAATTAGGGGTGAAATGCTTAATTGACTATTTGCTGCATCCATGCATTATATTGACATACCTATACGAAACCATTTCATAGGACACCTGCACCATTACCAGGGTTTTTATATGCAGCACGAGCACTATTCATTTTTACACACACACCCTGGTAATTGCCATGCCACCACACTAGATAACTTTTAAAAATGAAACCGTAGTATTGCTATTCATATGCATGTACTTCATCATATTAATTGTTCATGCTTAATACATTAATCACACATCGCAACTTGATTATTGATATCATACGCATTCATTATCATTGATATATGCACTTATGAGGATTTCTTGAGATTTTATGATATTGCTGGATTTCGGGGGAAAGCCGCAAAATTTCTAAACTTATTATATTTTTTTAAAATATGTAAATTGCGGTTTTCTAGTGATGTAGGTGTCGTCCACCATGAGTTTGCTGTGGATTTGGAAATCCGTGTCGAGGAGTGGAGGAACCGGCACGGGTACATGGTGGGCCCGGTAAGGTACCCCGGGGCAAGAGGAATGTGGTGATGACGTTGAGTCTGGCAGGGGACGGATTACCTACCGGTGACTGTTTGGGACGGCGGATATCCAGAGGATACCGACCGTGGCCGCTAGATGACGAGATATTGATATTTGAGATGGGTCAGCCGGACGGCTGAGGCCAGAGATACATTTATGAGATTTGAGACAGCTTTTGGGTGTCGTTGCTGGACAACGATTTCCATCGATTCATTGACATTATGCTGGCATTCTAAAAGAGTTTCAAAAACAAAAAGAGATAAAATATTTCTTATATATACCTATTGAGACCTCAGATATTCATGTTGCATACATATTAGCACACTGATGTTGTATACACACCTGCTAGTGCATCCAGTCATACCTGTATTTTAGATGCTAGGATGCTTGTGTGCATGCATACGATAGCCTTTGTAGATGTTATTTATTACTCACGAGTTGGCAACTCACCCCCGTTGTGCCACAGTCTTTTGCAGGTCCGCTCCGTCAGTTCAGTAGCGGCGGGCGCACTTGTTCTTTTGCCTCTTTTGCCTGAGCTCGAGATTTGCTCATAGGTGGGTTATGTTATCATTTTTGTACCACCTTGTATATTCTTTGTATCTAGTGTACTCCATCTACTGTTTCTACCAGATTATTGTATATTGACCTAGAGATGAGACTGTGAGGTTTGTGGATTTTATGCTGTATTTTGGGGTCGAGCTCACTTGAGCCGACCTGCTACTTTTTTCATGCTTCCTTATGATTATTACGCTTGTTGTCATTTATATTGCGTGGGATTTGTGACCGCTTTATGGCGAAGAGCTAGCTCCCGCTTGGGGATGCCTTTTTGTTGGTTTTACATATATTCTTGTTGTACCCATTTTTGGGGGCCAGTATTTACAAAGGAGACTCTGCCGAAATTTTCGGAAAAATTAGTATTGTTTTTAAAAGGGGTTTTATATGACTTATTTGATAAACTTGCTTTCAAATGTTGGGTTTTCTTCACTCTTTTGCTTAATTGGTTTTGTTCTCTGGGCTTTTGGCTTACTTATTTTACGGACGCCTTTAGACGTTTCGTAAACTTAAGTGCCAGTCACGTTCCGTACCCTGCGGGTCGTGACAAAGTTGGTATCAGAGCGATAGGTTTTACCTTTGTGAGTGTAGGATGACCCTTGGTAGATGGAGTAAGTGACTTAAGCAGGGTAACGTAGCGTGCGTATGTCCGCGGCATACTTACGATACGGTACTCCGCCTAAGTGACTTTAGGATATACTTGCTTGAAAAATTCCTTCTTCAATTCCGTGTATCCTATAATCCTATTGCACTGTCCTTACTATCCGTTTTCCTGTAACAGCCACTATGCCGCCGAAGGCTACGAGGGCACAGAGGGCTGCCGCCAGAGACGAGATTCGAGCTGGCTCGTCCGAGACTAGGACTGAGCAGGGTGGTATGCCTACGCCGCAGGGACAGACCGATCCACCTTCCCCAGGCCGTATGGATAGGCTCGAGACCGGTATGGAGGAGTTGCGACAGATGATGGGAGGCATGCAGGAGCTACGTCAGATGGTAGGATCCCTAGTTGCAGCCAGTCGTACACCGAGGCCGGATGACGTACCTACTACATCACAGACGACCATGATACCTGCTCCTACTACTACCACCGTGGCCATTCCGGTTTCACTACAGGATTTCATGAGGCTGAGACCTCCAGTATTCACCGGCACCGAGGCAGCGGAGGACCCACAGACGTTCCTTGACAGTTTAGCCAGGATCTGCCGTTCGCTGAGATGTTCGGATGATCGATGGGTAGAGCTTGCGAGTTTCCGACTAGAGGGTCTCGTGCAGACATGGTGGGGGCGTCAGTCTTGAGAGGTCGAGCTGCAGATCTACCGCCTATGACTTGGGCCGAGTTTACAGCGGTCTTTCTAGCCCGTTTCCTTCCAGAGAGCGTTCGTGACGCCAGAGCTCTTAGCTTCGAGGCCTTAGTCAAGACACCTGGGATGACGGTGTCTGAGTATGACATCCAGTTTACACAGTTATCCCGATATGCTCAGTATTTGGTGGATACCGAGGAGAAGATGGTGAAGAGGTTCGTACAGGGACTTGATGCCCAGCTATATCTTGCCATTGGCGCCCAGCACTACGACACTTATTCAGCTGCTATGGATACGGCATTGCGGATGGAGGCACGCATATCACAGACTTCGGCCGTTTCTGGGCCGAAGAGGATGCGCACCGATGTACCGTCTCAGAGGCAGCGCGCCAGATTCTTTCCGAGAGATAGGCCTGGCAGAGGATTTGGGCGGGGACAGTTATATGGTTCTTATCCCCAGGGGCAGCAGCCGTCGCCAGGATGTTTTGGGTGTGGGAGTCTGCACCATCTTGTCAGAGACTGTCCGGTGAGACGACAGGGAGCAGCGACAGTTCCGCATGTGACCCTACCACCATCACCACCCCCTCCTCAGAGAGCCCTACTTCCTACCCCAGGCGATGCTCCACGCCAGTTAGGTGCACCGAGAGGCCGTGGACGCGGCGGTCCTGTTCAGAGAGGACGAGGAGGCAGAGGCCGAGGTCGAGGTCAGCCTGCTATCGGTGGAGGACAGGCCCGAGTATTTGCTTTGACACCGCAGGATGCGCAGGCATCCAATGCCGTTGTGACAGGTACCATGCCAGTTTGTTCTTTCGACGCACGAGTATTATTCGACCCAGGTTCCACACATTCGTACGTATCTACACACTTTGCACCGATGTTGGGCCGTGAGTCGTCGTCGTTAGATCAGCCGCTTGTTGTTGTTACTCCGGTAGGGGAGTCGTTTGTCGCTCGTTTTGTATTTCGTTTGTGTTCCGTTCGTATCGGGGAGAGGGATTCATCAGTTGATTTGATACTCCTCGATATGTTGGACTTTGATGTGCTTCTGGGCATGGATTGGCTAGCCACTTGTTATGCTTCGGTGGACTGCCGTGAGAAGGCAGTCAGATTTAGCTTTCCGGGAGAGCCAGTCCTTGTTATTTGGGGAGACCGCAGTGTCGCCCTTCCCAGCTTAATTTCGTCTCTTCGCGCTGGTCAGCTCTTGCGGAAGGGATGTCAGGGATTCTTAGCGTATATTTGTGATACTCGAGCTGCAGAGGTTCCGTTGGACCGGGTCCCGGTAGTTTGTGAGTTCCCTAATGTTTTCCCTGATGAGCTACCTGGGCTACCGCCTGAGCGCGATGTTGAGTTCTGCATTGATTTGATTCCCGGTTCGGGGCCTATTTCTATACCGCCTTATCGGATGGCCCCGGCAGAGCTTCGAGAGCTGAAGGATCAGTTGCAGGATTTGTTAGATAAGGGGCTTATTCGACCGAGTGTTTCTCCGTGGGGTGCTCCGGTCCTGTTTGTCAAGAAGAAGGATGGAAGTTTGCGCTTATGTATCGACTACCGCCAGCTGAACAAAGTTACCGTTCGGAACAGATATCCGTTGCCGCGCATTGATGATTTGTTCGACCAGCTTCAGGGTGCGGGGTATTTTTCGAGGATCGACTTGCGATCAGGATACCATCAGCTGCGAGTTCGACAGGAGGATATACCGAGGACAGCTTTCCGCACGCGCTACGGCCACTACGAGTTTTTGGTGATGTCTTTCGGACTCACCAACGCCCCAGCAGCATTTATGGATTTGATGAACCGTACATTCAGGACGTATCTTGACTTGTTCATCATCGTGTTTATCGACGATATCTTGGTGTACTCCCAGAGCAGAGAGGAGCACGAGCAGCACTTGCGGATTACGTTACAGACTCTGAGGGAGCACCAGCTGTTCGTGAAGTTCTCCAAGTGTGCTTTCTGGCTGGACAGCGTCGGATTCTTGGGTCACGTGGTTACGAGAGACGGCATTTGTGTGGACCCGAAGAAGATTGAGGCTGTTCAGCAGTGGCCCCGACCTACATCGGTTACTGAGATCCGTAGTTTCTAGGCCTGGCGGGCTACTACAGGCGTTTTGTTCAGGACTTCTCCCGTATAGCTGCACCGTTGACCGGTTTGACCCGGAAGGGAGTTCCTTTCGTTTGGACAGAGGAGTGCGAGCGCAGTTTTCAGCAGCTACGGACTTGTCTGACTACGGCGCCGGTATTATCTTTACCTTCGGGATCAGGCGGATTTGTTGTCTACTGTGATGCTTCGCGAGTGGGATTAGGATGCGTATTGATGCAGCATGGCCGGGTGATCGCTTACGCTTCTCGGCAGTTGAAGAAGCATGAACAGAACTACCCCACTCATGATTTGGAGATGGCTGCAGTGGTCTTTGCACTGAAGATTTGGCGACATTACCTTTACGGCGAGTCGTGTCAGATATTCACCGATCACAAGAGCTTAAAGTACATATTTCAGCAGCGAGACCTGAACCTCAGACAGCGTCGTTGGATAGAGTTGGTGAAAGACTACGACTGCGAGATCTTATATCACCCCGGCAAGGCAAATGTGGTGGCAGATGCGTTGAGTAGGAGGCCCGAGGGTAGCCTATCCTTTTTGCGCGCAGTGCAGAGGCAGTCGTCAGCAGATTGGCAGACGTTACGCGACAGCCGAGTTGAGTTCGAGTTCACTCAGACAGGGGGACAGCTCGCGCATGTTCGTGCACGCCCACAGTTGCTTGACCGTATATATGAGGCACAGCGCAGTGACGACCGTTGCTCAGAGATCATGGCACAGATGGGACAGGGCAGATTTTCCGAGTTCGTGATTGACGATCAGGGGATTTTACGATATGGATCTAGACTGTGCGTACCAGATGCTGATGGATTGCGACGCGACATTCTTGAGGAGGCACACCGATCAGTGTATAGTGTCCACCCAGGTTCCACCAAGATGTACCATGATATGAGAGAGACCTACTGGTGGGACGGGATGAAGAGGGACATTGCGGAGTTCGTTTCGAGATGCCTGACTTGTCAGCAAGTCAAGGCCGAGCACCAGAGGCCCGCAGGAGAGCTACAGCCGTTACCCATTCCAGAGTGGAAATGGGAGCAGATTTCGATGGATTTCGTTGTGGGTCTACCCAGGACCAGTCGAGGGTACGACTCCATCTGGGTGATCGTGGATAGATTGACGAAAGCGGCTCACTTCCTTCTAGTGAAGACGACTTTCAGCTTCGCTCAGTATGCTCAGCTCTATATTGACGAGATCGTGCGACTACATGGCGTACCGACTTGTATCGTGTCAGATCGAGGCACTTAGTTCACCAGCCGACTTTGGCAGAGACTTCAGGAGGCTTTGGGCACTCGTTTGAGCTTCAGCACAGCGTTTCATCCGCAGACAGACGGACAGTCAGAGCGAACCATTCAGACTCTCGAGGACATGCTCAGAGCATGCGTTTTAGACTTTGGTGGTAGCTGGGATCGTCATTTACCTCTAGTGGAGTTCTCCTACAACAACAGGTTCCAGGATACTATTCAGATGGCACCTTTCGAGGCATTGTATGGGAGGAGATGCAGATCGCCCGTTTGTTGGACAGAGCTCAGCGAGAGCAGCATTTTGGGGCCGCAGCTTGTGGAGGAGACGACAGCGAAGATACAGTTGATCCGAGACCGGATGAGAGCGGCTCAGAGCAGGTAGAAATCCTATGCAGACAGGCGCCGTCGCAGATTAGAGTTCACAGTTGGCGACCATGTTTTTCTGAGGGTCTCTCCGATGAAGGGCGTGATGCGTTTTGGGCGAAAGGGGAAGCTTAGCCCTAGATTCGTAGGTCCCTTTAAGATCCTCGAGCGTGTTGGCACTGTTGCTTATCGTTTGGCTCTTCCACCCAGCTTTCCCGATGTTCACCCCGTTTTTCATGTTTCGATGCTCCGCAAGTACCTTCACGACCCTTCGCATGCGATTCAGCACCCGACAGCCCAGCTAGAGCGCGACCTTTCTTTTGCAGAGCAGCCGGTGGCCATCCTGGATCGGCAGGTGAAGAAGTTGAGGTCGAAGATTATACCAACCGTCAAGGTCCTTTGGCGTAGCCCGAGCAGCGAGGAGGTTACCTGGGAGACCGAGGGCGAGATGAGGAAGAAATATCCCCATCTCTTCGAAGGTATGCGTAGCTATTTTTTTTAAATTCGGGGACCGAATTTCTTTAAGGGGGGAAGATTGTAGCGACTTGAAAAGTCGTTTTGGTGTTTTCTTGAAATTCGGTGAAAATTCGGTATTTTTCCGAAAACCGTCTTTCTTGTTATTTTGCAGTTTAGGGCTAATTATACTTAAAATGGATAGGTAATTGCTTGTTTTTAGTAGCTAATGAGTTAATTATGAAATTCTGGTCGTTTAAAAATTTTCCCTAATTTTTCATTTTTTTAATATTATTCTAGGCCGGTAAGAAAACACATTAAATTAGCGATAAATACAAATTTTTCCGGGCTAATTTTAATCTCTAAAATTATGATAATTATAATCTAGTGATAACATAAATTTTTAGTAATTTATTTTGATTTTTAACAAATTTTTATGATTTGAAACGAATTTATTGAATTTTGAGCTAAAACTCGCAATTTTTGAGTTGTAGGGGGCCTTTTTGCATAAAATTTCTTTTGTAAAATCCCTCTCTGTTTTCCCTCAGCCCTAGGACAGCCCCACCTTGTCCAAGACCAGAAATTTCTGACCTCATTTCTTGAGTTGCTTTCTTGAGTTGATTTTGATAGTTTATGGTTTTATTTTAATTAAAATGAATAAAGTATGATACATTGACTTTGTGGACTTGACCCATGACCTTCCCCACTTGCCCACACCATCCCCACTCCTCCTTTCAGCCGAGAATCCCTGCAGGAAACAGCCCCCAAATTTCCCCCTCTCATTTCCTTCTAAACTCATCAAATTCCAACTCAAAATCCTTACAAATCCACAAATTTTTTCACAAAACCAAAACAAATCCTTATGCTATCCTTTCCTTAGCCATTCTTGCTTGGATCTTGGTGCTTGAGGCCATCACTTGGAGCAAAATTTTCTTGCTTGATCCATAGATCAAGAGGTATAAATTCCATCAAAGTTACTTCTTTTGCTAAATTCCTTTAATTGTATGGTTTAGTGTTTAAAAGCTTAGCTAATTCCTAATCTAGTTATAAAAGAATAGTTGTATTAAACTAGGGTTTTGAACCATGATGGTTAATTAAGTTGTTTTATAGTTAATCTAGTTGTTAATGAACTAATCTATATGGTTACCTTGTTATGTAGTCCTCTAATTGTGTTAATTTAGTTAACTTTAAAAGTTCGATTTTAGTTGTAATTGTCGTTTTAGGAATTTCAAGAGAGGGTTAGTGTATGGAATTGAGTTGTGAAGCTTGATTAGTGAGTTGATTAAGGTTTAGAAAACATTATTTAGTTGATTGAACCTAATTTGTTATCTAGTATTTTGCTAACCTAAATCTAAGAGGTGAACTTGCTAATTGGGTTGAAATTAGTGTTAATTAAGTTTTCAAGTGTGGAAATTGATTGGATTTTGCTAGGTTATAAATTCAAGAATTGGTGGTTATGGAAAATAGGATTGGAATCATTGCTATTGTGTTGTAATTAGTGTTTGTAGATTGCTTGTAGTGTGCTTGGGTGAGTATGCTATATTGTAGTCGTTTTGTCGCAAATCGGCGATTTTTGCACCGATTTTGGGACGCAAATGCTTAGTAGTTTTGTATAAAAATTATGTGATGAATTATTTTTGATATCTTGATGATTGTAATGGCTTGTCCTACGACTTTTAGGATGCGTGAGTGCGGATTTTTGGGTAGTCGGGTTTTAGTTTTGCCAGGCGACCAAATCGGCGTTTTTTGGCAGTTTTTGCGATTTGCGCGTGTGTTCCGCGCACTTTGTGCACGTTGTACCTAGCTAGCGAACTTTAGTAGTTTCGTTGGGGTTTTGCGTCGTTCTTGATATGTAACCTTATATTTGGTATTGATGTAAATTCCAGGTTCGGTCGCGGAGACGTCAGACGCGGCGCGAAAGGGAAAGGCGGTGATTGGACACAGCTAGCCAGAGATCCCGGTGAGTAGATGTAACATCTACGGGGGACTATCGTTGGATGGCGCAAGCCGCCCGATAGTTTTAGTAACTTACAAGATCCTTAGTAATGTTAGTAATTAGGGGTGAAATGCTTAATTGACTATTTGCTGCATCCATGCATTATATTGACATACCTATACGAAACCATTTCATAGGACACCTGCACCATTACCAGGGTTTTTATATGCAGCACGAGCACTATTCATGTTTACACACACACCCTGGTAATTGCCATGCCACCACACTAGATAACTTTTAAAAATGAAACCGTAGTATTGCTATTCATGTGCATGTACTTCATCATATTAATTGTTCATGCTTAATACATTAATCACACATCGCAACTTGATTATTGATATCATACGCATTCATTATCATTGATATATGCACTTATGAGGATTTCTTGAGATTTTATGATATTGCTGGATTTCGGGGGAAAGCCGCAAAATTTCTAAACTTATTATATTTTTTTAAAATATGTAAATTGCGGTTTTCTAGTGATGTAGGTGTCGTCCACCATGAGTTTGCTGTGGATTTGGAAATCCGTGTCGAGGAGTGGAGGAACCGGTACGGGTACATGGTGGGCCCGGTAAGGTACCCCGGGGCAAGAGGAATGTGGTGATGACGTTGAGCCTGGCAGGGGACGGATTACCTACCGGTGACTGTTTGGGACGGCGGATATCTAGAGGATACCGACCGTGGCCGCTAGATGATGAGATATTGATATTTGAGATGGGTCAGCCGGACGGCTGAGGCCAGAGATACATTTATGAGATTTGAGACAGCTTTTGGGTGTCGTTGCTGGACACCAATTTCCATCGATTCATTGACATTATGCTGGCATTCTAAAAGAGTTTCAAAAACAAAAAGAGATAAAATATTTCTTATATATACCTATTGAGACCTCAGATATTCATGTTGCATACATATTAGCACACTGATGTTGTATACACACCTGCTAGTGCATCCAGTCATACCTGTATTTTAGATGCTAGGATGCTTGTGTGCATGCATACGATAGCCTTTGTAGATGTTATTTATTACTCACGAGTTGGCAACTCACCCCCGTTGTGCCACAGTCTTTTGCAGGTCCGCTCCGTCAGTTCAGTAGCGGCGGGCGCACTTGTTCTTTTGCCTCTTTTGCCTCTTTTGCCTGAGCTCGAGATTTGCTCATAGGTGGGTTATGTTATCATTTTTGTACCACCTTGTATATTCTTTGTATCTAGTGTACTCCATCTACTGTTTCTACCAGATTATTGTATATTGACCTAGAGATGAGACTGTGAGGTTTGTGGATTTTATGCTGTATTTTGGGGTCGAGCTCACTTGAGCCGACCTGCTACTTTTTTCATGCTTCCTTATGATTATTACGCTTGTTGTCATTTATATTGCGTGGGATTTGTGACCGCCTTATGGCGAAGAGCTAGCTCCCGCTTGGGGATGCCTTTTTGTTGGTTTTACATATATTCTTGTTGTACCCATTTTTGGGGGCCAGTATTTACAAAGGAGACTCTGCCGAAATTTTCGGAAAAATTAGTATTGTTTTTAAAAGGGGTTTTATATGACTTATTTGATAAACTTGCTTTCAAATGTTGGGTTTTCTTCACTCTTTTGCTTAATTGGTTTTGTTCTCTGGGCTTTTGGCTTACTTATTTTACGGACGCCTTTAGACGTTTCGTAAACTTAAGTGCCAGTCACGTTCCGTACCCTGCGGGTCGTGACAAACACAGTAAGAAGACACATCTCTGCAATCGTGTCGCCGGAATTTCGCCCTGGTCAGTCCTCGTTCGTGACGAGCTTGTGCTGACCGCAACTCTAGCCGTAGCTCTCCCTGCCGTAACCGTAGCAGCAAAACCAAACTGGTACCGATGAGGCTAGATCGGAAAGAACATAATACTGAACAAAGAAATATACATCCTAAGGCTTCTTAAGTGGAGTGGCGTATCGTGAATATGCCGCGGAACATACCCACGGTACGTCACTCTACTTTAGTCACCTATTCCATCAACCAAGGGTCATCCTACGCTCCGAAGGTTAAAACCTAACGCTCTGATACCAACTTTGTCACGACCCGAAAGTACGGAACATGACCGGCACTTAAACTACGAACGTCTCGAGGCGTACGTTATCTAAGTAAACCGAAAACCCAGAAATCCAAACCAAGAAAATAGTAGAGTGCAGGAAAAACAACTTAAAGCAAGTAATTTCAATAGCATAAGCCGAATTATGCGGTTTTTAAAACATAAAAAATTTACTGAAAATTTCGGCAGAGTCTCCTTTGTAAATACTGGCCCCCAAACGGGATACAACATGAATAGTATACGAAATCAAGAAAAGGGCATCCCCAAGCGGGAGCTAGCTCTTCGTCAATCGACGGTCACAACCACACAAACAATATAATATACAACGCCAACGGCGAGGATCAAAACTCAAAAGGAAACTCAAAACCACCAGAAAAATAATGAGCGACTCTAAGGTCGAAAGAATAACCAACACTGGTCTCTATCTCAAAAAAAATACATGTTTGGTTGATGTAATTCTAGATACAACAGAATAATGATATACAAGATAAATAATGGGGGTATGATATAAGTAAACCCACCTACTAGCAAATCACCCGAATGAAACTATGCCCGCAAAGTCGTAATGAACCTGTACGGCAACCTGCAAGAAACTGGGGCACAACGGGGGTGAGTTGCCAACTCGTGAATAGAAAAACATCTACGCACAGAAATCGCATAAATAACGCAATCCTAGGTCAATGATCATAATATATCCTCAAATATAAATAACATGCAGCTTATAACAATGGCTAGGGTAAATATCTAACCCGAGTGTAAACTCATGTGCCCGTGTCAGTGCCTCAGGTAGCAATATATCATATGAATGAGTTATGAATGCATGAAAACAGAATACATGTAAATGAAGAAACTGTTTTCATAAATTAGTGAGATTTCCTTCATATTTTAAACTGAGGTATCATAATTAAAATCAGTGTCAACAGTGTCTAGCAACGACACAAAACATAAATCTCATTGTCTCGAAATATCAATGTCTCAATCTCAATATCTAGGGCGCCGTCAGTCCAGACCGGCCCCTACCATCCATCTCAAGACCACGACGGTATCCTCCGGATATCCGACGCGTCGGGTAATATCACCGGTAGGTAGTGCTCCCCAGCCAGGCTCAACGTCAACACCACATTCCTCTTGCCCCGGGGTACCATACCGGGCCCACCATGTACCCGTGACGGTTCCTCCACTCCTCAACACGGATCTCCAAAACCACAGCAAACTCATGGTGGACGACACTTTACATCACTATAAAACCGCAACATTTTATATTTTAAAAGATCATAAGTTGTAAATTTTGCGGCTTTCCCCGAAATCCAGAAATATCATAAATCTCAAGAAATCATCACAAGTGTATATGTCAATGATAATGAACTAGGCATGAACAACTGAATAACAGTATGCATGAAGTGGTAGGTAATAACTACAATGTCTAATATGGCATATAAGGGAAGTACACTAATATCATGTCAACACTAATAGCTAACAATCTAAGTCAAGCAATTATATTCTCTAAAGTGTACGTGACATGGCAATTACCGATGAAGATGTGTGTGAGCCGGCAAGTAGGTGTACGTGGTACATACGCATCATCGGTAATGGTGCTGGTGTCCTAACAGCATGATATCAATAATGGAATATGCAGCAAAATAAATATGTGAGGCAGAGCGAACAGCAATAGTGTGCGGGAGCTGAATACTAGACACAACGATAACTAATCTGCAATAATCTAATATAAGTCCTACAAATGGTGCCTTTTGAAATAACACGAATCATGGGGTTTTGAAAATAGGGGCTACGGTGTTTTTTATAAAAAGATACGTCGTTTTTGAAATATCCGTAGATTCCCTTGAGCTGTCTTTAAAAATGCCCACGATTCGTTAGTTTTTGAAATAGGTAAGAAGTCTAATCTAATCTAACAACTACACTAAACTATACGGCTGAACTACAACCAGAACTACAGGTAAGGAAACCGCCTATCATCTGAGTCGATACATATACATACCTGTATATGTATAGTCGGCGATCTCGCCTCAATAATATCATATCCGATACCATATCTATAATCAGGCATCCCAAGTCAAGAGTGCGGATCAATCATCAATATAGCTCGTACGTAAATCCGTCGTACGGCATCCCAATCTGGGTACGGGTCAATATCACATTCATCATACTATTCACCTGGTATCCTCTTTATCAAATATCATGATCGGGGTACTGATCTACGTCTAGTACCATACTGATACCGCCTACGTATGCATGGACGTGTGTGAAACACTACGTCAAGGACCCGCTACAACGTCATGTCGTATCTAAGATACGAACCCTGCTACATCACCGATCTCACGGCCTCAAATCAAATCTCATCGACTCATCATAAATCCCAAGTACTATCATCCTCAATCCGTATGTGAACACATAGTCCCATACCCATGTGAACACATAACTATATAATCCCGTATAAGCGCAAATGAAAGAAGAAAGTATGCAAGTATGGGTGTGTGTGTGCATGTGTGGTGCGACCACTACTCTAGGGTTTCGCGACACTAAATCATCCAAGAACACTAAATATCTATATCATCGATAATATCAAACAAATTATAGTCAGAATATATATATGTGTGTATACGTATTCGTATACATCACCACGAACTGCGGGGGTGCTATACGCCATCCACTCGACTTCTCCCCGTAGATATAAATCTACTCACCTGGTCCTCGCTCGCCGGTGCCGACGTCGCCACGCGCTTGCTTGTCGTCTCGAAGTCCCCGTGGGGGTACCTACATATCATAACGCATTAAAACTAAATTCGAGATCGAAACGGCATACGAAAATCAAATCGGCACGCGTATCACGCATAGGTCCAAACCTATCGCCTACGCATGCAAGAATAGTAAAACCAACCCTCGATGTCGATGTACAAACGTCAAACCATCGAGAAAAATCCAATCACACTCATTTACACAATTACAAGCACTAATTATAATATAAAATAGCTTAAAATTCCCAAAAACCCCAATTTCACTTAAAAAGTCGTTTTTCCGAAAATCTAGCAAGCACAATTCGCCGTTTTTGTACAAAACATGATGTTTAAATGAAAGTAGCGGCCAATATACTTATTAAATATCTTAAATAAGTCGTATAAACAATTTCCGGAATTTAATCTCATTAAATTCCAAAAATCCTAATATTCTAGTTTACAAAAATACCCTTTTTTAACAATTTCAAAGCAAAAATGCACAAACTACAATCTAGCTTAGATTTGCATGATCCAAAGCATTAAACCACACTTAATAAAGTTAATGAAGCCAAGAAAATCCTAATCACATTTTTAATCCCAAGAATTTAACAAATTTCAAAAACCTAGTAAGCAATTAGCAAATTAACACAATTTTTTAAGTAACAACTTGTAATTAACAACTAGATTAGTTTTCTACAAAACTAATTATGTTAAACCACTTCACTAAACCATGCACAATCAAACACAACTCATTTCCACAACAAACCCTAACTTTTCAATTCAAACTTCTTCTCTTTAGATTTCCAAACTTGCAATTAAACCATATTTAAGCACCTAATAAGATACATTAAGGAATTTAACCCAACAATTGAACAATAGGTTAGGATTTATACCTTAAAACCATCATGAGATCAACATGAAACTAGACCTCCAAATTGAAATCTTTGCACCAAGATCCATGCTTAAAGAGATAAGAGAAAATGGGTAGGGCTTTGATTTCCATTTTAGCTTTGATTTTTGATGGAAATGGGTGAATTTTTTGATGGAAAATGAGAGGAGAAGAGGGAGGGAGGGAATGCCGTTGGGGGGCTGAGAATTTCGGCCAGAATTGGGAGTGAGGAGAGAGAGGGAGGTAGAGAAAATGGTGGGGGACAAAGTCAAGGTCAAAGCAAATCAAAAGTCTAACTACTTTATCCATTTTCTATTCTTTTCTTCATTTCCTTTTTCCTTTGCAAACCAAGTGGGGGAAAAGTGAGGGCTGCTGAATTTGGCTAAGGGGAGGAGTAAGTGGGGGTGTGTGGGTGTGGGCACGGGTGTGGGGTGATGAAAAATGATAAATACAATACCCCAAACATCCATTTACGCTAAAAAGAAGCCTTTTTTCTTCAATAATTTCTAAACCGTTTTGACAATTGATTTCGTTCCAAAAGCCACATGACAAATTTTTATTTAATGTTTTATGATGCACAAAATTTGTTTCAACTCATTCCAATTTGAAATTTTCCCTAATTAAATGTATTAGTGACGGCTTAAAATAATAATAAAATAATATTTTTTTCAGAAAATTTGAAATTTCACCAGCGGCTCAATAAACACCAAAAAATAGCAATTACATAGCTAGAATATGTATATTTAATTTTTATAATAAGATATTTGTATTTTGACTTTTTACAGAAAACCCCCTCATTTTACCGATTTTTTCGAAATTTCACCGAAACGATTTTCAAAATGTTACAGCAACGGGCTACCAGGTATTGACCAAAAAGGAGGTCGATGAGCAAACTCATCTTGACACCCTACTGAGCCTGTCAGTGACAATATCCATACAGTTCGGTCCGTTCGTCTATGAGTATCGCATGATGGGCCTAGGGGGTTAGTAAAAGTCAGACCCCCAAAAGCGGTACAAGTCATGTCGGAGTGCAGCTCAGAACACCCTGAGATACTACTGGAATACCTACCAGTAAATCTCCTGCTTTGGCCAAGGAATTCGTGTAATGGCTCTCCTAGACGCAGCGCGATCTCACCCCCAATACCGGGAGAGACGAAACCCATGCCGATCCGCTCACTGCCTCCATGTAGCTCGGGACTGTACCCAACTAAAACCTGTGTGCACGACTCCTTTGAGCTGTGCTAGGGTAGTAATTAATGCACAGTAGGAACTCACAAGAGACAAATGACGATCTCAGGTCGATGAACTAACCTGTAAACATGTCACCAGGGAACTGCTATCTGACGTCAGGTATAATACCAACTAGCATGTTCCCGGCGAGTCCTGTCTGGTGTACTCATAACCCAATGAGCACCTGTATACATCTTAGGTGAACCAACTGACACCAATGGCTTGTAAGACCGGCCACCGCTCCTCGTCGGGGTTTCAACTGTATACACTAGTCTACTAATGGAGTATCGATGCCCAGTCTCGAAACACCCACGACTAGGGACCATTTTAAAGATGTGCTTATAGACCCCAGCTCCCACGTATATGATCGCCATCATACTGCTGGCAGTCAAGCAAGAATCCTAAGGGATCTATCAATGTGTAATAGTGATCTGTAATATCACCTAAAGCTGTACACGATGATAATGACAAACCAGATAGCATACTATCATCTCGAGTAAGACTGTCCTACCGGCATAGGTCCTCCCTCAATCATTGCAATCGCGTGCCTGCGATCGAATAATTGTCTCTGAGGGCACTATATCCAACAATCTCCCACTTGCACTCAAGGCTAATTATTGCGATGTCGCATACTCACAGCCCGTGTGATACCGAACACCCAACTCCTCTACTAATCAGTTTTACAAAGCCCGTTTGTGAAACTATTGCGTTCGAGGAATAGCCTCAGTGATTGGATACTCCGTAATGTTTCTTTCTATGTCTCTCTTTATCTAAAGTCCGAGGAGAATAATATACACGTGCACTTCTAAAGCCATTTCAGAATGTAGTATAGGAATAATATACACTTGCACTTCTAAAGCCATTTCAGTTTTACAAAGTATAACCGATCGTAGTATAGGAATTTCACTTCCTACTATGTGTATGTCATCCAAATAACAGGACATTACACCCTACTACCTTCTTAACATATCCATCTCCTATCCTGATGAAGCCAACCCTATGACTGTCACATCAGAAATAGATGATCTATCTTCGCTATATTTTCTTTAGTCTATAAATAGACATAAGCCACTTGTCCACTATGCTTCCGCTGCTCCCACTGACTACGACAACCCTCTGGCAGAATAATATACACGTGCACTTCTAAAGCCATTTCAGAATGACGCTATACCCATCCTCCTGCCGGGTCTCATAGTCTGGAACAACAGTAGTGTCAAGTCTGGGAAAATAAGAACCTCCCTGTCACCGTCTTTGAGCATACTGAAGTACCTCTCGAGTGCCTGAGGTTACCCACCATATCTGCGGAGCGGCTAATGGAATGTCAATCCCGATTGAATCTTTAGGTCCTATTAAATTTTCAGTAATCGTTTGCTTTTCTGGGATCACTCCCAGTTCTACCATACTTCCACTACTGTTTTCTGAAAAAATCTATTTTACTAAAACTGTGGCGAGTTAAGAACAATATCACCATTGATCTTCCAGATGGTAGAAAGTTAACCCTCGTCATAGCCCGGGTCAACCCACAAACAGCCATTACAGAAACGTGCCTTGAGTTATCCAGAGTCTGGTTTAAACCATAAGCTGGACAACTCCCCGTACCTTAACAATGTTAAAATATGAACTATTCTATATACAATATAGAAATAGAGGCACTGATTTAATTGGAACCAGATTCAAAACATGCAGCTGTCTCCAGTGCATGTCAACTAAATGGAGAGAGGCTGATCAGCACTACTCAACTTAGAAGTGCATCCAAATAGGAGAACCTGAAAGAGAAACAAGTTTCTCAAAAACCATTACTATCAACTGAATACCATACACAAGTATCTACATCTTCGATCACCTTGAAGAATCACGAGACTTGCAACACCTGGTTCTCTACATTACTCTTATACCTATAACTTCTCAAAACTATGACCTTGTGTTTCTACGAAACACCTGTCAAAAACCAGAGAAGTCACAAGTAAACAGAGTATAGTACGAGGACCAACCCCTCTGTCCTAAAGGACACTGGACAATATACAATACTCTGTATAAGTCCCCTGAGTTGAATAACTCAAACCCTGTGCGTCGTAGGTTGTAAAACTGTACTTATGGTTAAGAAGAATTACACCGCTGTTTAATGCTCCTTACCTAACCATCAACTGATATAGGTAAATGTCATTGACATAATTTCAAAAAGTTATATTTCACTTTATAAAAATAAACGTACAGATAATTGGTGCATAACAACGGATATTCAAAACCAAATATTTGCCGTCCGGCAAACAACCCAGGCGATTTCCTCAAATATCACCAATTACAACGAATCCCGATATAATGAGGATGATCACCTAATTCCCAATAACTTACTCCCACTCATCATACCTGGTAAATACATACCCTGGAGTAAGTGTCTAATTAGAAAATCAGTTTTCTATTAACAATACACAGTGAAACTGAAACATGAAAATGTTTCGTAGGGGTATCCGGGTATTCCTAGTAATACCTCTTCCATTATCAGATTCACAACTGTAACTGTATATTTCTTTGCCGTCTCTCCAAATCCCTTTATATGTCTTTAGTCGTTACCTTCAGCACACCATCGTTAGGCTAAATGGTTTTCTTCCTTCTTTACCGTTCGACAACAGCCTATGGTTTGGAAGAAGACTATCCAATAAGCGTAATAGGTGTACTGTCCTAATCCTAGGAGCACTCGCAACCTGAGAGAAGGTGAAGATTAAAGATAACTGAATAAACCTTATTCCTATTTCTCCTGAACCAGAATCCATCCTCGAAAAAGTTCCTTCGAGTTCGTATATAACCATACGATGGATTTATACAATGGAATTGGATGTTCGTAGTGATACGGGGTGTTCTGGAGAAATAAAAAGGTGAAGTAGGAGTGGCGATGAAATACTTGTTTTGGTCATGAACAGCAGTCGCAATTTACTTTACCCTCCTTCTAATCCCTTTATTTGTCTTTACTTAATACCTTCTGTATACCACACTTAGGCTAAATGGTTTCTTCATACCCTAACGTTCGGCACCTGCCTATGGTTTGTAAGAAGACTATCCAATTAGCATAATAGGTGTACCGTCCTAATCGAAGGAACACTCGCAACCTGAAAGAAGGTAAAAGGAAAAGACAACTGAGTAGTCCTATTCATTTTCTCCAGAACCAGAAACCATTCTCGAATCTGGAACAAGTTCCTTCGAGTTCGTATATAACCATATGATGGTTTTATCCAATGGAACTGGATGTTCGTAGTAATACGGAATGTTCCGGAGAAAAAGGGTAAAAGAAGGAGTAGCAATGAGGTATGCAACTCAGACAATCCAAAAGCCAGTCTTTTAAGAAGGTTTGGTTAATCATGGTCACTGAGTCAAAGTTAAGGGTCGGGCCATGGTCGCTGCCAAAAAGAGAGAGAAAAGAAACACTCTGCGTGCACTCTAACCTAGATCAGAATGGTTATCACTTTATCTAATCAGGAAACCTCCCACTGTAACCTAAATTCTCCTCCAAACCTTAAAGAAGAATTAGTCGGGATCACCCGAGGAGTAAACCAACTCATCAGTGGGAATCGGGATCCAACTATCAACGCATGATAACGTGATGGAATCCACTCACGTTATCACACTCCTGAAGGTATGCGCATGCCTGGCAAGTTTCAGTTCCTTTAGAAACTCCCGATGTGATTTTTACCCCATGCTCTTATGACCTTGACAAAGGCCAACATATCATAAGTCACATGTCAAGTTCTACCCGTCATTATCCAGATTAATTTGAACCCAACCGTACATACCCTTGACGAAGGCTGAAATAGTAGTACGAATGTCCCAAACTAACGCATCTATCTATGCTACAGAAAAGTAACAAATAGCTACCATATACTATGCCTTGATGAAGGCCAACATACATAGCATGAATACTAAGTGCTACCTTTCTGAAATGACGGAGGGCTACGAATGGTTTTTGGCGAAAAACCTTTAACGTAATGAACTTGATATCATTAAAGTAACCGGATAGCTTTTTATAAAAATATAAGGGCGAAAACCTTTGCTAAAGAGGTCACTCCCGGTGAAGGGATCTCGGCTCTTTCCCCATAGAATAAGGTGCAGGATATTCCAACTGAATACCACGATGCAAAGAAAAAAGTAATCGACTATAGTGAAGTTATTACCCTGACGCAAACTTCTGTCCAAGGGGTCACTCCCGGTGAAGGGATCTCGGCCCTTGCCTCGTCGACTGAGGTGCAGGATATTCATACCCGAATACCACTGTGCAAAGCAAAAGAGAACGCACTTGTAATAACAACTTTTAAAAAATTGTTCCAACAACGTCAAACAGGTTTGTTTAGCTTGTAATGATCCGAATCAACGCAGTCCCATCAATTGATCACACCAATAAAGAACGAAAATATGATTTATGTATATGCCATCCGCATTCGCCACTGTGTCCCGTCATCACCCGTTAGGTTACTTAACTAACGACAGAGCGGGGACTGGACTAGCGCGGGTGTAAAACATATACAACATCTACTAGTATATATATCAATATATAATAATCGCTCAAGGCGTGATAAATGCAACATCACAGAAATGTAATAAGCATCACAGAACAATACAGATAATCTGGAAGCCCTGGGTTTCACAGAGCCGCAACTGAAACTCGACGTTCCCCTAGTCGCGTGGATAGACTGTGCAATGAAATCCTAGACCCCTACGGGCGCGGCAAGTTACCCGCCAAAACCAAAAGAGAGACAGCCTCCTTCAACAAAGTGAATAGGCCACCCAACACTTCACGGAATCCGGTAACTTGAGCACCCCTCCTTGGGTCAACCTATACCCCCTACGTGTGCGGCGAATAGCCCGCCAATTCTAGAGTAAAGCCTCCTCCGTCTCAAAGCCATGAGATGTGGGCTCGTTGGCCTCTAGAACCCGTCTATCCGTGCACCCTACCGCAGGGTAATCTAAGCACAGAAAGTAAAATATACAACGGGTACATCGACTTCAGCCCGGTCGTGCCCCAAAAGAATAATATACAAACAGGCAGTGACGACAGTCCACATGTCGGACGCTCGCCCCGCAATATCAAATGTATAAATAATACCAAACTATACTACCATTGCTCCAGGCTATCCACCATGACAAATCCGCAACATCACAGCATAACACAGAACATCAACATGAATTTCACGTTCGCAAATCCGTCTAAAGGGGCTATAGCGATTAGACAAGATTTACCGATCAAATGACATTCACGGTCACAGATATAATGTAAGCATTGTGAACTAACGTATTTAAAATTTTCGATCGACAAAATTTCCCGAAGTGGGCCCCAAGTACAACTGCAGCACTCAAAATAATCTGGGCCAAAAAAAAATATTCCAGAAACCCTAATTCCAAGTTTAAAGACCACTGTAGAGGAAATGGTGCAGAGAAGTATCTTAACTGCGGCGGAACCGCGGCCAAAACGTGGGTATGGCCGTGGTTCCGCGGCGTTACAGTATAATCAATTTGCCAAATTTCAACAGTGTTCTTAAAAAAGCCTGCCTGATTTTCTGACGTACTGAAAATAATTTTTAGACCACAAAAAAATTTCGACAGAAACTGCAGAATTGGAAATGAGGTTATGGAAAATTTCGTTTGATCGATGTTTTAAACATGTTAGAGCAAGTTAGTAAAGCTTAATGGCGTGGCTCTGATATCTTGTAAGTCTACGGTAGCGTCCCGGCCGTCTGTCCGAGGCCAAAATTTGGAAACGAAAACTTTTTCATAGACTTTAAACCGGCGCTATCGCAGACTTTAATCCCGGATCGAACCATTAACCTATAACTTGTTAGTTATATGTATGCCCTAGAGGCCATTACTGTACATTGGATGTATACTGTAGTGGATGCTGGGACATATATAGGTAGGACTTTCTTGCTCAACATGATAGTACGCTATCTGGTTTCTCTTTATCTTAACATGTATACTTTCTGTCTCTCTGATTACATGTTGATAAAGCCCTTAGGATGTGTACTCGACTTCCAGGACTATGATGTAGATCATACTAGTGGGGCCTGGGTAGTCCATGAGTACATCCTTGAAATGTTCCTAGTCGAGGGAATATCGAGACGGGGCATCGATATTCCAGAGTAGACTAGCGTATATCTTCTCGACCCATGTGATGGGCGATGGATGATCCCATATCCATTGGTGTTTGACTTCAGAGATGGTATACGGGTGCTCAGTGGAGACTGGGTACACTGAACGGACTCGCCGAGAACTCCCAGATGGTATTATACCTCACGTCAGATGGCAGTTCTCTGGTGACACTGGTACAGCTTAGTCTGTTGACCCGAGATCGTCATAGAGTCTTGTGTGTCTCCCACTGTGCTTTGATTTCCACCCTACCACGGCTCTACTGAGTCGTGCAAACAGGTGGTTTTTGGGTACAGTCCCGATTCACATGGAGGCAATGAGCGATAGGAGGGGATTCGTCTCTCCCGGTATTGGGGGTTGATGTTGCGCTATGCTCGACTGGCCATAACAGGAAATCCCTGGCCAGGGTTGCAGTGATATACTGGTAAGAGTTATCAGTAGTTTCACGAATGTTATGGAACTCAAGTCGGCATGACTTATCGAGCTACTGGGGTCTGACGTTTACCACCCCTAGGCGACATATGCGACATATGAGACGAACAGACCGGACTGTACGGTAAGTGTTACTGATTGGATTCGCAGGAGTGTGAGCGGGCTTGCTCGTCGATCTTCTGATCGCTTAATACCCGGGTGGCCGTTACGTTTAGCAGACCGCTTGCGGCTTGTGGGTGTTTGATATGATCATCATCTGCTGCCGGCGTATTGACGAGTCTTTAGAGTCCTACACAGAGGTTTCCTGGCTCAAGCGAAACGAAATAGGAGCGCATATGAGATATGTGCGGGACCGAGAATAATTTGTGTATGTGATACCGTATTCCATTCTCGCGATGAATGTATCGATTAGTTATATGCGATATAACCTAGTTATCGAATCAAGGATCGATTCCATAAGCCGATACATTGGATACTAGCCGGTTATATGCGATATGACCGGATCGTTAAATCAAGTATTGATTTAATGATTTAATGCATAATTATATATTTGATATATTACTTTACATTAACTAGTATTGGTTCACTTTAAATGGATTTTCTCACTTGATGATGCACATTGTATATGTGATATATTCTTGTGCACTTTTTTGTATCATGTTTGATGATACATGCAACCTTGGGTTTGTGTAAAGACTTAAACCATGATTAGTGAATGGTTAGGGTTTCTTTTCTTTTAATTCTTTATCCATTTATTTATTTATTCATTCTTTTTGGCAAAAGAAAAGGATGGTGGCTTTCTTTGTTTTACATTGAAGCTTCTTGAAGCTTTGAATAAGTCCACCATTCTTGTCTCATGTCTAACCCTAACCACTCATCTAACCCTAGTTAAATCTCTACACTAAACCATGGTTGTTGACATGATAAGTATCATATGGTTTTTTATTTTAAAGATAACTTATCATATATTATCTTCTTCTTCTTCTTCTTCTTCAAGAAGAAAGATGTTGATAGCTTCAATGGCAACTAGCCAAATCAAGTGAGAAATCCAAATATAAAGTCTACCCACTTCCTATTTCTTCATCCTCTACTACTTGCCATGTAGTAGAGTGTGTTGTCTTCACAAGTTTCTTGACTTGGCGAAGGCGGAGCTCGTTCTTGTGATGCCTCGACATAGATCATCTTCGGCATCGAACCGACGATCAAGCCTGCCCATTTCTTCGACGTAGCCGATGCTTGAGTTCGGGATTCGATCTGGACAGCGGAGGGAGATCATCGCGGAGCTTAGGAAGTGGTGGACCGGATCTACAAAGGTTGTAGCCCCTTTCCTTTAGATATATTTCCGTTTACTTGCTTGTTTCGCCTATATATCTATTTAACGATCCGTAGTCTAGGGTTTCTCGGCACCGTAAAATTTTAATTGGGCATGTTTGATCACTTGTGAGACTCCATTAGAGTGCCTAGGAACCCTACAGTGGTATCAGAGCCTAGCTAGAGCCTTAGGCGAAGTCCCGACGGAATCAGAAGTCCGATCGACCCAAAACCCGACTTGAAAAATGCTCTCTGGACTTTTCTGTAAAATGTGGATTTTTGTGAATTAAAAATATTCAGAAAAATCAGCAGGAAGATCTAAGACTTACTGTAAAATTCGTGGTCCTGATTCCATAAAGGCGCCGCGGATCCGCGGCATGAGCGTGCTCATGCGGCGGTTCCGCGGCCATTTTGTCGTTTTGTGCTTACAGTGTATATCGATCGGATTGTCTAATTTTGTCGGTGTGTTTTTTCGGATAAATCTTAGAATATGTTAAAAAGTTCGACCGGATTTAAATACCCACTTTTTCCCCTGCCGGGAAATTTCCAATTGTTTGATTTTTCCGTAGTTTAACGACGTTCTATGTAGTGCAAGTAACGCGATGGACCCTCTAGAAGACAACAAACCTTAACTCGATTATGTGACCGTCCTGAACTGCCCTTTGAACCTTCGGGTTTGGGGCAGTACGGCGTGCCACATGTGAGGCGTTGGCTTGACCCTTCTACGGCTGGACCATTGGTACTGAGGCACGAACTGAATGTTGTTAGACTTATTTCATGTGTTGACCTGTTTCGGGAAAACTTGGGTGTTCGAATATTCAATCGGAAAGTTAAACATTTTCTGTTTATCCGGAATGTGATACAACAATTGGAATTTGTAGGGTTCCTAGGCACTCTCAAGAGGTCTCACAAGGCATCAACCATGCCAATTTCAAAATTTAACGGTGCCGAGAAACCCTAATACGGATCGTTGGCTAGAATTCTAGGCGAAAATGAAATCTAGTTAACACTTAACTAAAAGTTTAACGGAAATACAACCTTTGTAGATCCGGTGCTCCACCTCCATAGCTCCGCAACGAAATCCCCTCGCTGTCCAAAAGAATTCCCGGGCTCTAGCGTCGGCTTCGTCGGAGAAATGGCGAGCTAGGTCGTCGATGTCCATGCCGAAGATGATCTATGTCGAAGCATCGCTAAATCAAGCTCCGACTTCACCAAGTCCAAAAACTTGTGAAGAGAACACACTCTACTACTTGGCAAGAGGTAAAGGATGAAGAAATAGGAAGTGGGTTCAATTTAGAATTGTATTTCTCACTCTTTATCATCAATCACCATTGATGACCTCAAGGTTTTCTTCTTGAGTTCAAGGAAGAAGAAGAAGAAAATTATGATAAGATCAATTAAAAAGAAAAGAATAATCCATTCTTATCATAATGTTAACTATGGTAATGTGTAGAGAATCAATCATGGTTAAAATGGGATGGTTAGGGTTAAGCATGAGACAAAATGGTTGCTAAAGTCAAAGTCTTCATGAAGCTTCAACAAGCTTCCAAATAAAGCCACCATTTTGCATTATGCTTATCATTTTCCAATAATGAATAAACAAATAAATAAATAGATATGAAAATGAAAACCCTAACCATTACATAACCATGGTTTAAACTTTGTACAAAACACAAGTTAGCATGCATCATCAAACATGATACATACAAGTGCACAAAAGTATATCGCATATACAATGCGCACATCCGAGTGAGAAAATCCATCTTAAGTGAACCAATACTAGTTAATGCAAAGTAATATATCAAATATATAATTATGCATTAAATCATTAAATCAACACTTGATTCAATGATCCGGTCATGTCGCACACAACCGACTAGTATACAATGTATCGGCTTATCGAATCAATCCTTGATTCGATAACTAGGTTATATCACATACAACCATTCGACACATTCATCGCGAGAATGGAATACGGTATCACATACACGCATTATTCTCGGTCCCGCACATATCTCATATGCGCTCCTATTTCGTTTCGCTTGAGCCAGGAAACCTCTGTGTAGGACTCTAAAGACTCGTCAATACGCCGGCAGCAGATGATGATCATATCAAACACCCACAAGCCGCAAGCGGTCTGCTAAACGTAACGGCCACCCGGGTATTGAGCGATCTGAAGATCGACGAGCAAGCCCGCTCACACTCCAGTGAATCCAACCAGTAACACTACCGTACAGTCCGGTCTGATCGTCTGATATGTCGCATATCTCGCCTAGGGGTGGTAAACGTCAGAACCCAATAGCTCGATAAGTCGTGTCGATATGAGGTCTATAACAATTCAAGAAACTACAGGTAACACTTACCAGTAAATCTCAGCAACCCTGGCCAGGGATTTCCTGTTATAGCCAATCGAACACAGCGCAACATCAACTCCCTATACCGGGAGAGACGAATCCCCTCCTATCGCTCATTGCCTCCATGTGATTCGGGACTGTACCCAAAAACCACCGTTTTGCATGCCCTCTTGGACGTGGTAAGATGGAAATCAAAGCACAGTGGGAACCACACAAGTCTCTATGACAATCTCGGATCAACAGACTACTCTGTACCAGTGTCACCAGAGAACTGCCATCTGACGTGAGGTATAATACCATCTGGGAGTTCTCGGCGAGTCCGTCCAGTGTACCCAGTCTCTACCGAGCACCCGTATATCATCTCTGATGTCAAACACCGATGGATATGGGATCATCCATCGCCCATCTGTATGGGTCGAGAAGGTATACGCTAGTCTACTCTGGTATAATCGATGCCCCGTCTCGATATACCCACGACTAGGGACTGTGAAGGATGTACTTATGGACTACCATGTCCCCACTAGTATGATCCGCATCATAGTCCAGGCAGTCAAGTACACATCCTAAGGGCTTTACCAACATGTAACAGAGAGACAATCAGTATACACGTTAAGGTAAAGAGCAACCAGATAGCATACTATCATGTCGAGCAAGAAAGTCCTCCCTATATATGTCCCAGCATCCACTACAATATACATCCTATGTACAGTAATGGCCTCTAGGGCATACATATAACTAACATTCTCCCACTTGCACTAGGGCCATCTGTAGCAGTGGTTGCAGTATCTCATACTCAACCATCCCATAAAAGTCTCTCTCTGGGAAAAGGCCTTTCGTGAGTGGATCCGCTGTGTTTGTCCTCTGAGTCTACTCTCCTAACCTCGATCCCTTGGAGATCAACCATCTCCATGATCAGGTGATACTGCCTTAGAATATGTCTGGATCACTGATGGGACGGACGTTCCTTGGCAAAAGCCACAACTCCATTGTCACACAATGGGAGGAACATAGTTCATCTCATGAACCAATATACACCCAAACATCCTCTTTGGTAGCATCTTAAGTAGCGATGTATCCTGCCTTTATCGTCTAGTATGTCACGGTATCTAGCTTGGAACTCTTCCAACATACCGTCCCTTTACTGAGGGTAAAGACAATGCCTGCGACTGACATTCAGTCGTCTTTATCACTCTGGAAACCTTCCAGTGATTCTCCCCAGGATCGATTGATACCATCTCACTACAATTAGTGAGGATCCTAACATCCAATTAGATCTATCTCATAGATCTAAAACCCAGGATTTAGGAGGTATCACTTTGATCCTATATGGAGAATCATTGTGATAAGCGGAGATTGATCGAGCGTAGCATAGGAAACTCCTTCCCTATCAAGAGTATGTCATCCACGTACTCTATGAGGATCGTCACCATACTCCCTACTACCTTCTTGTTTATACAAGGTTCATCTACCATTTTGATGATGTCAACTTCTTTGACTAATCCATCAAAACAGATGTTCCAACTCCGCGATGCCTGCTTTATCACATAAAACATCTTGCACACGTTTCCGCTGCTCCCACTGTCTACGAGGCACTCTGGCTGTGTTCTTATAGACGCTCTCTTCTAAAACATCATTTAGAAAAGCTGTCATGACACCCAACCGCCAGATATTGTAGTCATGGTATGTAGCCGTGGCAAGTAGGATCTGGATGGACTTAAGCATAGTCACTTGAAAAGGTTTCATCATAATCCACGCCTGGTCGATGACGAAAAGCTTTAACAAGTCTAGCTTTGAAAGTCTCAACTTTTCCATCTACACCAAGTAATCTTCTCAAGATATACTTGCTTCTGATGGGGATTTAACCCTTCAGATATAGCAACCAAAGTCCATACTTTGTTGGTGTATAAGGATTCCATCTCAGATCACTAAGCATCCAGCCATTCTTACAGAGTCCCACTCCTGATGGCCAGCTCGAAACTAGTTGGGTCATCATCTTATGACGCAATCCTCGCTCCCACTGTCATAGAGAAACCGTAGTATCTCTCAAGTGGGTGAGGAACCCTACTAGATCGGCGGAGAGGCTGAGGTTCATTGGTAACTATTGAATCCTTTGGTTCTACCAAATCATCAGCTGCAGTTTGTATAGTTGGAACCTTTCCAGTTCTACATAACTTACATTGCCTCGAGCTTGTCCGGATTTTGCTTTCAGACATAGGCTGGACAACCCCAAATCTTAACTAACTTAAGAGATGGGCTCTTCCCTTATCATATCAAATATGAAGTGGTAGGCAACTGATTTGATTTGAACCCTATTCAATAGGTATGCAGCTTCTTAAGTGCATAACTCCCAATGAGGAAACAGGAAACTCAGTAGTACTCATCATAGAGCACACCATATCATATAGGGTGTGATTGCTCCACCTCGATATACCATCGTGCTATGGTGTATATGGAGGAGTAATGCTGAGAGAGAATCTCATTCTCCTTTAGAATAGTCCAGGAATTCCGTGCTCAAGTATTCTCCTCCTTGATCACATCAAAGGACATAATACTTATATCCGTATTTTGGTTCTCTACTTCTCGCTTATATTCTGTGAATATCTCAAAAGGTTCGGACTCATGTTTCAACAGGAACATATGACTGAATCTTGAGAGATTATCAGAGAATGTAATGAAGTATAAAGAACCGGCCTTGGCAAGTGTAGACAGGGGACCTACATACATCAACATGTATCATCCCAAGAGTTTACTAACTCTTTCTCTGTTTCCAATAAACGGAGTTGTGGTCATCTTATCTTTGTGACATGACTGGCGAGTTTCACAAGATGTAAATTCAAACTAATTTAAATATGCATCCAAATGTAACTTCAGCTAGTCGGGTCACATTGATCTGACCTAGTCTACAATACCTTAAGAAGGATCCGTTCATTTCTGAACTCTTCCTCTTATGTGTGTTCCATATACTAAGAACTGTAATTTGATTTAGAACATCAATGCTTTTAGATAGCGTGCCTGATCCGATCAACTTTTGATATAGGAAATGTTCAAAACATTATCCAACAATACAAAATTTTATCATTTCTTTACTGATAAAGAGACTGATATGATTTTGTATATCAGGTTCGGTATCTAATAATATTCATTCAGAATCAATGTATTGGTAATACAGGGTGACAGTGACCAACAGACTTGGCTGCAACTCTTGCCCCGTTTTCTGCCTCATGAAACTTATCACCCGTTCTCAGTTCTCTACCTTTCTGTAGCCCTATGTAACAGATTACATATCTGGGATCCTGATCTGGTATCACATACCCAGGACGTAGAGGATACAGAGAAACAGTTCTTTGTAATGAACACACCCGAAGATGATGCATCAGCATGCACTCTCTTCGTTTGGGCGGCACGGGAATTCTGGTAATCCTCAATTTCCTGCTCTGTCTTATAACAATTATAAGTTGGAGCAGGACCAATGTTCCCCAGCTCAGTATAACAAGCGGGTTCGGTCAATATTCCGTATTATTATCTTGATTAAGGCGTGATATGGTCGCTACCTGGAGAGAGAGAGAAGAAAACACTCAGCGTGCGCTCTTGCAAGAATAGATTGGTTATTATTTTATCTAATCAGGATGGCTCCCACTGCTTTTTATCAAATCTTCCTTCAAACCCTAAAAGGAAAGACTAGCCGGGATTAATTACACACTACAAGTTCGCCAATCTTTCAGCCAGGCTAGTGTCGGTACTTTGAGGGAGGTCCCCCGTGCTTTCGCACGAACCTAATTAATGTAAACCTCGTTTTCCCAGAGGCGTAACCTCGTTAACACCTTTCTAGACACCTACTTGATCGGCTAATTGTAATGTATAAAACTCTCCCAGGAGTAACACTTACTCGCAGCGGGTATCGGGATCCAACTATCTCGTAGAAGGTATGCAATCTCATTGCAAATTTCAACACTTGAAATTCCCGATAATATTTTGCCCCTAGCTCGCTATGACCTTGACGCATGCCAAACAACCCATAGTCTGCTAGTCAAGTTCAACCCGTACATTTCTTGATTGAATTAAACCCACCCGCACGACCCTTGACGCATGCCAAACAACGCCGTACGAATACCCTAATCCAATCGCATCGTATGCTAGTAGATAAGCACTAGTTAGCTACCGTACGCTACGCCTTGACGCATGCCAAACAACCGCAGCACGAATACTAACTAGTACTTATCTGAAATGACGGAGGGCTACGATAGGTTTTTCTGAAAACCTATTGCGTAATGAACTTGATATCGTTATAGGATCGAATGAATTTTGAAATGGAGTGTTTTTGAGGCTTTTCTAGTTTTACTAAAGGAGTCACTCCCGGTGAAGGGATCGTCGGTCCTTTCCTCGTCGAATGAGGTGCGGGATATATCACATATATCACTGTGCAAAGCAAAAACATTTAAAAGCAATCAAAAGACCGACCGAGTGTGTAGCATCTGCCAGTTATTGCTAATGGAGTCACTCCCGGTGAAGGGATCTCGGTCCTTTCCTCGTCGAATGAGGTGCAGGATATATCACATATACCTCTGTGCAAAGCAAGAACTGTAGCTACCTGTTTTATTTTGAAATTCGATTCTACAACATCTTAGGTTTCTTTTATTTCATTAATCATATTAATGAAGTCCCATCATTTAAGTACCTAAACATCACAGATAAATACGACGTACACTTATGCCATCCGCATTCGCCTCGATGTCCCCTCGTGCACCGTTAGGTTAGGTAACTAACGGCAGAGCGGGGCAGGGCTAGCGCGGGTGTAAAACATAAGTAACGTCTATATAATATATCATATATACTATATACTGTATCTATCACAGAACATCACATGATCACATCACAGATATCGCAGCAGAAGAATCATATGAAATATTGGATATACTAGGACGTCCGTGTTTTCAATACGAGCCAGTATAAAACACGGATTCCACGGTCGCGATGAATAGCCAAACCCACACCCCTAGACCCCTACGAGAGCGGCAAGCAACCCTACCAATTCTAGAGTTAGGAGACCCGGACTCGACTCCTCGAGTTGGTCTCCCACTGGACTCCAGAACCCGGTCACCTGTGCTCCCCTCCTTGGGTCTATCCTAGTGCGGAAAAGTAAATAATATACATCAGGTGACAACTTCCACAACCTGGAAGTGCCCCAATAAAAGAATATTACATACAAGTTTTTACATAAATGAAAATGAAAAACACTCATCTCACATAAAACCCCCCCGGCTATTCAAACACGACGATCCAATATAACATATCCAGCAACACATAACATCACATGTCATCAACGTAAGTAAACATGCGTATCCCAATTGTCGTTGACATATAGCAACGAAACCGGCGATATCACATATTACACTTACGGTCACAGAAAAGAAAGTGTAAAACTACAACAGTTGGAATCCGCAACCTCCTCAGACATCGCATGCCTGACCAAATGAATTCCTTAGACATCGCATGCCTAACAATTATAAACCCCGCATTTTAGTCTCATTATCGAAAACACTTTTCAATATCAAGTCGGGCAATTCAACAAGATTCCCGACATCCTGATCGAATGCTCGTCGCAAACTTTAGTAGACGGCTGCACCCCCGATACCGTCGACGAAGTGCACCAAGGCGGAACACCGCTACCGCGAGCACCCTGACGGATGCTTTCGGCGACGGGGTTCTCCTACAGTCACTTGGTCGGGGCTATGGAGTGAGGCTGTCTATTAAGTTTACCCGGCGAGTATCCGCGTACGCTACGTGATTGCGACGGACTTTTGATCACATCAAAATTCCGTGGCAACCGATCAAGTGAGACTAAACTGCTATGTTTATAACATTCATTCAGTTATCTCATAACTATTGTGAATTCCAATTGTTGTATCCCATTCCAGATAAATAGAAAATGTTAAACTTTCCGATCGAACAATCGAACACCCAATTTTTCCCGATACAGATCAACACATGAAATAAGTCTAACAACATTCAGTTCGTGCCTCAGTACCAACGGTCCAGCCGTAGAAGGGTCAAGCCAACGCCTCACATGTGGCACGCCGTACTGCCCCAAACCCGAAGGTTCAAAGGGCAATTCAAGACGGTCACATAATCGAGTTAAGGTTTGTTGTCTTCTAGAGGGACCATCGCGTTACTTGCACTACTTAGAACGTCGTTAAACTACGGAAAAATCCAACACTTGGAAATTTCCCGACAGGGGAAAAATTGGGTATTTATATCCGGTCGAACTTTTTAACATATTCTAAAAATTATCCGGAAAGCCACACAGACAAAATTTGATACTTCGATCGAAACACCGAATCCCCAAATACACAGCAGAAAATTCAACTCTTGAATAAATTTTAAAAATTCCCAGAAAACTCAGCATAATATATCAGGAATTACTGTGCAAACAATGTGGGCTGACGTCACCAGATAGCCGCGGAACCGCCGCAGAAGCAAGGCTTCTGCCGCGGTTCCGCCGCAATATGTACTGTTCATTGGAAACTTTTTGCGCCGTAATTCTTATATTTCCCTGCTGAATTTTTTAGCAATTTTTAATTTGGAAAAATCCCAGTTTTTGAAAAAAGGACAGAGAGCTATGTTTCAGTTGGGTTTCGGGTTCGTTCGGGTTTCAAATTCCTTCTGGATTTCGCCTAAGGCTCTAGCTAGGCTCTGATACCACTGTAGGGTTCCTAGGCACTCTCAAGAGGTCTCACAAGGCATCAACCATGCCAATTTCAAAATTTAACGGTGCCGAGAAACCCTAATACGGATTGTTGGCTAGAATTCTAGGCGAAAATGAAATCTAGTTAACACTTAACTAAAAGTTTAACGAAAATACAACCTTTGTAGATCCGGTGCTCCACCTCCATAGCTCCGCAACGAAATCCCCTCGCTGTCCAAAAGAATTCCCGGGCTCTAGCATCGGCTTCGTCGGAGAACTGGCGAGCTAGGTCGTCGATGTCCATGCCGAAGATGATCTACGTCGAGGCATCGCTAAATCAAGCTCCGACTTCACCAAGTCCAAAAACTTGTGAAGAGAACACACTCTACTACTTGGCAGGAGGTAGAGGATGAAGAAATAGGAAGTGGGTTCAATTTAGAATTGGATTTCTCACTCTTTATCATCAATCACCATTGATGACCTCAAGGTTTTCTTCTTGAGTTCAAGGAAGAAGAAGAAGAAAATTATGATAAGATCAATTAAAAAGAAAAGAATAATCCATTCTTATCATAATGTTAACTATGGTAATGTGTAGAGAATCAATCATGGTTAAAATGGGATGGTTAGGGTTAAGCATGAGACAAAATGGTTGCTAAAGTCAAAGTCTTCATGAAGCTTCAACAAGCTTCCAAATAAAGCCACCATTTTGCATTATGCTTATCATTTTCCAATAATGAATAAACAAATAAATAAATAGATATGAAAATGAAAACCCTAACCATTACATAACCATGGTTTAAACTTTGCACAAAACACAAGTTAGCATGCATCATCAAACATGATACATACAAGTGCACAAAAGTATATCGCATATACAATGCGCACATCCGAGTGAGAAAATCCATCTTAAGTGAACCAATACTAGTTAATGCAAAGTAATATATCAAATATATAATTATGCATTAAATCATTAAATCAACACTTGATTCAATGATCCGGTCAAGTCGCACACAACCGACTAGTATACAATGTATCGGCTTATCGAATCAATCCTTGATTCGATAACTAGGTTATATCACATACAACCATTCGACACATTCATCGCGAGAATGGAATACGGTATCACATACACGCATTATTCTCGGTCCCGCACATATCTCATATGCGCTCCTATTTCGTTTCGCTTGAGCCAGAAAACCTCTGTGTAGGACTCTAAAGACTCGTCAATACGCCGGCAGCAGATGATGATCATATCAAACACCCACAAGCCGCAAGCGGTCTGCTAAACGTAACGGCCACCCGGGTATTGAGAGATCTGAAGATCAACGAGCAAGCCCGCTCACACTCCAGTGAATCCAACCAGTAACACTACCGTACAGTCCGGTCTGATCGTCTGATATGTCGCATATCTCGCCTAGGGGTGGTAAACGTCAGACCCCAATAGCTCGATAAGTCGTGCCGATATGAGGTCTATAACAATTCGAGAAACTACAGGTAACACTTACCAGTAAATCTCAGCAACCCTGGCCAGGGATTTCCTGTTATAGCCAATCGAACACAGCGCAACATCAACTCCCTATACCGGGAGAGACGAATCCCCTCCTATCGCTCATTACCTCCATGTGATTCGGGACTGTACCCAAAAACCACCGTTTTGCACGCCCTCTTGGACGTGGTAAGATGGAAATCAAAGCACAGTGGGAACCACACAAGACTCTATGACGATCTCGGGTCAACAGACTACTCTGTACCAGTGTCACCAGAGAACTGCCATCTGACGTGAGGTATAATACCATCTGGGAGTTCTCGGCGAGTCCGTCCAGTGTACCCAGTCTCTACTGAGCACCCGTATATCATCTCTGATGTCAAACACCGATGGATATGGGATCATCCATCGCCCATCTGTATGGGTCGAGAAGGTATACGCTAGTCTACTCTGGTATAATCGATGCCCCGTCTCGATATACCCACGACTAGGGACTGTGAAGGATGTACTTATGGACTACCATGTCCCCACTAGTATGATCCGCATCATAGTCCAGGCAGTCAAGTACACATCCTAAGGGCTTTACCAACATGTAATAGAGAGACAATCAGTATACACGTTAAGGTAAAGAGCAACCAGATAGCATACTATCATGTCGAGCAAGAAAGTCCTCCCTATATATGTCCCAGCATCCACTACAATATACATCCTATGTACAGTGATGGCCTCTAGGGCATACATATAACTAACAAAATTCACAAAAGTTATGTGATAACGGAATGAATGTTATAAACATAGCAGTTTAGTCTCCCTTGATCGGTTGCCACGGAATTTTGATGTGATCAAAAGTCCGTTGCAATCACGTAGCGTACGCGGATACTCGCCGGGTAAACTTAATAGACAGCCTCACCCCATAGCCCCGACCAAGTGACTGTAGGAGAACCCCGTCGCCGAAAGCATCCGTCTGGGTGCTCGCGGCAGCGGTGTTCCGCCTTGGTGCACTTCGTCGACGGTATCAGGGGTGCGGCCGCCTACTAAAGTTTGCGACGAGCATTCGATCGGTTTTTCGGGAATCTTGTTGAATTGCCCGACTTGATATTGAAAAGAGTTTTCGATAACGAGACTAAAATGCGGGGTTTATTATTGTTAGGCATGCGATGTCTAAGTATTTCATTTGGTCAGGCATGCGATGTCTAAGGAGGTTGCGGATTCCAACTGTTGTAGTTTTACACTTTCTTTTCTGTGACCGTAAGTGTAATATGTGATATCGACGGTTTCGTTGCTATATGTCAACGACAATTGGGATGCACATATTTACTTACGTTGATGACATGTGATGTTATGTGTTGCTGGATATGTTATATTGGATCGTCGTGTTTGAATAGCCGGGGTTTTTTTTATGTGAGATGAGTGTTTTTCATTTTCATTCATGTAAAAACTTGTATGTAATATTCTTTTATTGGGGCATTTCCAGGTTGCGGAAGTTGTCACCGTTGATGTATATTATTTACTTTTCTGCACTAGGATAGACCCAAGGAGGGGAGCACAAGTAACCGGGTTCTAGGGTCCAGTGGGAGACCAACTCGAGGAGTCGAGTCCGGGTCTACTAACCCTAGAATTGGTAGGGTTGCTTGCCGCTCTCGTAGGGGTCTAGGGATGTGGGATTGGCTATTCGTCACGACCGTGGAATCCGTGTTTTATACTGGCTCGTATTGAAAACACGGACGTCCTAGTATATCCAATATTTCATATGATTCTTTCTGCTGCGTTATCTGTGATGTGATCATGCGATGTTCTGTGCTCTGTTCAGATAGATGTAGTATATAGTATATATGATATATTATATAGACGTTGCTTATGTTTTACACCCGCGCTAGCCCTGCCCCGCTCTGCCGTTAGTTACCTAACCTAACGGTGCACGAGGGGACATCGAGGCAAATGCGGATGGCATAAGTGTACGTCAGATTTATCTGTGATGTTTAGGTAATTTAAATGATGGGATATTCATTAATGAGATTAATGAAAGAAAATAAACCTAATAGATGTTGTGGAATCGAATTTCAAAATAAAAACAGGTAGCTACAGTTCTTGCTTTGCATCGCGGTGTTCATTATAGAACATCCTGCACCTTATTCGATGAGGAAAGGACCGAGATCCCTTCACCGGGAGTGACTCCTTTAGCAATAACTGGCAGATGCTACAACCCTCGGTTTGTCTTTGATCGCTTCTATAGTTTCAGCTTTGCACAGTGATATATATGATATATCCCGCACCTCATTCGACGAGGAAAGGGCCGACGATCCCTTCACCGGGAGTGACCCCTTTAGCAAAACTAGAAAAGCCTCGAAAACATTCCATTTAAAAACCATTTGATTCCGCAACGAGATCAAGTTCAAAGCGTTAAAGGTTTTCACAAAAACCATTCGCAACCCTCCGTCATTTTAGGAAGTAGAGTACTTAGTATTCGTGTTGTGTTTGTTGACCATAGTCAAGGCACAGTGTACGGTAGCTAAGTGATGTCTTCCTACACCGCATATGATGCGATTAGTTAGGGCAGTCGCGTGACTTTGTTGACCTTAGTTAAGGGTCATGTGGGTGGGTCTAATTAATCACGAAATGACGGGTAGAACTTGACTAGTACTTATGATTTGTTGACCATAGTTAAGGTCATAGATGCTAGGGGTAAAAACCTTTATCGGGAGTTTTAAGTGTTGAAATTTGCAATGAGATTGCATACCTTCTATATGATAGTTGGATCCCGATACCCACTGCGAGTAATTGTTACTCCTGGGAGAGTTTTGCACTTTGCAATTAGCCGATCAAGTAGGTGTCTAGAAAGGTGTCAACGGGGTTACGCCTCTGGGAAAACGAGGTTTTCTATAATTAGGTCCGTGCGAAAGCACGGGGAACCTCCCTCAAAGTACCGACACTGGCCTGGCTGAAAGATTGGCGAACTTGTAGAGTGTAATTAATCCCGGCTAGTCTTTCCTTTTAAGGTTTGAAGGAAGATTTGATAAAAACAGTGGGAGCCATCCTGATTAGATAAAATATATAACCAATCTAATCTTGCAAGAGCGCACGCTGAGTGTTTTCTTCTCTCTCTCTCCTGGTAGCGACCATATCACGCCTTAATCAAGATAATAATATGGATGTATTGACCGAACCCGCTTGTTATACTGAGCTGGGGAACGTTGGTCCCGCTCCAACTTATAATTGTTATAAAACAGAGCAGGAAATTGGGGAATACCAGAATTCCTATGCCGCCCAAACGAAGAAAGTGCATATGATGCATCTCCTTCGGGTGTGTTCATTACAAAGAACTGTTTTTCAGTATCCTCTGCATCCTGGGTATATGATACCGGATCAGGATCCCAGATATGTAATCTGTTACATAGGACTACAAAAAGGTAGAAAAAATGAGAACGGATGATAAGTTTCATGAGACAGAAAACGGGGCAAGTGTTGCAGCCAAGTCTGTTGGTCACTGTCACCCTGTATTACGAATACATTGATTCTGAACAAATGCTATTAGATACCGAACCTGATATACAAAATCATATCAGTCTCTTTATCACTAAAGAAAGGATATAATTTTGTATTGATGGATAATGTTTTGAACATTTCCTATATCAAAAGTTGATCGATTCAGGCACGTTATCTAAAAGCATTGAAGTTCTAAATCAAACTCCAGTTCCTAGTATACAGAACACACACAAGAGGAAGAGTTCAGAAATGAACGAATCCTTCTTGAGGCATTGTAGACTAGGTCATATCAATGCGACCCGACTGGCTGAAGTTATATTTAGATGTATATTTAAATCAGTTTGAATTTACATCTTGTGAAACTTGCCAGTCATGTCACAAAGATAAGATGACTATAGCTCTGTTTATTGGAAACAGAGGAAGAGTTGGTAAACTCTTGGGACTGATACATGATGATGTATGTAAGGTCTCCTGTCTACACATGCCAGGACTGGTTCTTTATACTTCATTATATTCTCTGATAATCTCTCAAGATTCAGTCATATGTTCCTGTTGAAACATAAGTCCGAACCTTTTGAGGTATTCACAGAATATAAGTTAGAAGTAGAGAACCAAAATACGGGTATAAGTATTATGTCCTATGATGAGATCAGGGAGGAGAATACTTGTGCATGGAATCCTTGGACCATTCTAAAGGAGAATGAGATTCTCTCTCAGCATTACTCCTCCGTATACACCATAGCACGATGGTATATCGGGGCGGGGCAATGACACCCTATATGATAAGGTGTGCTCCATGATGAGTACTACTGAGTTACCTGTTTCCTTTTGGGGTTATGCACTTGAGAAGTTGCATACCTATTGAATTAGGTTTGAATCAAATCAGTGCCTACCACTCCATATGAGATATGGTATGGGAAGAACCCATCTCTTAAGTAAGTTAAGATTTGGGATTGTCCGGCCTATGTCAAAAGCAAAATCCGGGCAAGATCAAGGCAAGGTCAGTTCTGTAGAACTGGAAAGGTTCCAGCTATACGAAACTACAGCTGAAGATTTGACAGAACCAAAGGATTCTATAGTCCCCGACGAACCTCAGCCTCTCCGCCGATCTGGTAAGGTTCCTCGCCTGCCTGAGAGATACCTCGGTTTCTCGATGACAGTGGGAGCGAGAATTGCATCATGAGATGATGACCCAACTAGATTCGAGCAGGCCATCAAGAGTAGGGACTCTGTAAGAATGGCTGGATGCTTAGCGGTCTGAGATGGAATCCATATACACCAACAAAGTATGGACTTTGGTTGCTATATCTGAAGGGTTAAATCCCCATCAGGAGCAAGTATATCTTGAGAAGATTACTTGGTGTAGATGGAAAAGTTGAGACTTTCAAAGCTAGACTTGTTAAAGGTTTTCATCATCGACCTGGCGTGGATAATGATGAAACCTTTTTCCAGTAGCTATGCTTAAGTCTATCCAGATCCTACTTACCACGGCTACATACCATGACTACGATATCTGGCGGTTGGGTGCCATGACTGCTTTTTTAAATACTGATTTAGAAGAGAACGTCTATAAGAACACAGCCAGAGGTCTTCGTAAAACAGTGGGAGCAGCGAAAACGTGTGCAAGTTGCTTTACATAATGAAGCAGGCATCGCGGAGTTGGAACGTCTGTTTTGATGTGATAGTCAAAGTGTTTGACTTCATCAAAATGGTAGACGAACCTTGTATATACAAAAGGGTAGTAGAGAGTAAGGTGGTCATCTTCGTATTGTACGTAGACAACATACTCTTGATAGGAAAAGAGTTTCCTATACTACGATCGGTCAATCTCCTATTATCACTAGGATTCCCCAAATAGGATCAAAGTGATACCTCCTAAATCCTGAGTTTTCATCTATGAGATAGATGTAATTGGATGTTAGGATTCTCACTAGATGTAGTGAGATGGTATCAATCGATCCTGAGGGGAATCACTGGAAGAGTTCCAGGGTGATAAAGACGACTGAATGTCAGTCACGGGCATTGTCTTTACCCTCAGTAGAGGGACGGTATGTTGGAAGAGTTCCAAGCTAGATACCGTGGCAAACTAGACGATAAAGGCTGGTATCATCGCTATTAAAGATACTACCAAAGAGGAAGTTTGGGTGTATAGTGGTTCATAAGATGAACTAGGTTCCTGCCATTGTATGACAATGGAAAAGTGGCTTTGGCCCTGGAACCCTGGTCCCATCAGTGACCCAGACAAATTCTGAGGAAGCATCACCTGATCATGGAGATAGTTGATCTCCGGGGTGATCGAGGTTAGGAGAGTAGACTCAGAGGACAACACGGAGGATCCACTCACGAAGGCCGTTTCCCAGAGAGAGACTCATATGGGATGGTTGAGTATGAGATACTACAACCACTGCTACAGATGGCCCTAGTGCAAGTGGGAGATTGTTAGTTATATGTATGCCCTAGAGGCCATTACTGTACATTGGATGTATATTGTAGTGGATGCTGGGACATATATAGGTAGGACTTTCTTGCTCAACATGATAGTACACTATCTGGTTGCTCTTTATCTTAACATGTATACTTTCTGTCTCTCTGATTACATGTTGATAAAGCCCTTAGGATGTGTACTCGACTTCCAGGACTATGATGTAGATCATACTAGTGGGGCCTGGGTAGTCCATGAGTACATCCTTGAAATGTTCCTAGTCGAGGGAATATCGAGACGGGGCATCGATATTCCAAAGTAGACTAGCGTATATCTTCTCGACCCATGTGATAGGCGATGGATGATCCCATATCCATTGGTGTTTGACTTCAGAGATGGTATACGGGTGCTCAGTGGAGACTGGGTACACTGAACGGACTCGCCGAGAACTCCCAGATGGTATTATACCTCACGTCAGATGGCAGTTCTTTGGTGACACTGGTACAGCTTAGTCTGTTGACCCGAGATCGTCATAGAGTCTTGTGTGTCTCCCACTGTGCTTTGATTTCCACCCTACCACGGCTCTACTGAGGCGTGCAAATAGGTGGTTTTTGGGTACAGTCCCGATTCACATGGAGGCAATGAGCGATAGGAGGGGATTCGTCTCTCCCGGTATTGGGGGTTGATGTTGCGCTATGCTCGACTGGCCATAACAGGAAATCCCTGGCCAGGGTTGCAGTGATATACTGGTAAGAGTTATCAATAGTTTCACGAATGTTATGGACCTCAAGTCGGCATGACTTATCGAGCTACTGGGGTCTGACGTTTACCACCCCTATGCGAGATATGCGACATATCAGACGAACAAACCGGACTGTACGGTAAGTGTTACTGATTGGATTCGCAGGAGTGTGAGCGGGCTTGCTCGTCGATCTTCTGATCGCTCAATACCCAGGTGGCCGTTACGTTTAGCAGACCGCTTGCGGCTTGTGGGTGTTTGATATGATCATCATCTGCTGCCGGCGTATTGAAGAGTCTTTAGAGTCCTACACAGAGGTTTCCTGGCTCAAGCGAAACGAAATAGGAGCGCATATGAGATATGTGCGGGACCGAGAATAATTCATGTATGTGATACCGTATTCCATTCTCGCGATGAATGTATCGATTAGTTATATGCGATATAACCTAGTTATCGAATCAAGGATCGATCCGATAAGCCGATACATTGGATACTAGCCAGTTATATGCGATATGACCGGATCGTTAAATCAAGTATTGATTTAATGATTTAATGCATAATTATATATTTGATATATTACTTTACATTAACTAGTTTTGGTTCACTTTAAATGGATTTTCTCACTTGATGATGCACATTGTATATGTGATATATTCTTGTGCACTTTTTTGTATCATGTTTGATGATACATGCAACCTTGGGTTTGTGTAAAGACTTAAACCATGATTAGTGAATGGTTAGGGTTTCTTTTCTTTTAATTCTTTATCCATTTATTTATTTATTCATTCTTTTTGGCAAAAGAAAAGGATGGTGGCTTTCTTTGTTTTACATTGAAGCTTCTTGAAGCTTTGAATAAGTCCACCATTCTTGTCTCATGTCTAACCCTAACCACTCATCTAACCCTAGTTAAATCTCTACACTAAACCATGGTTGTTGACATGATAAGTATCATATGGTTTTTTATTTTAAAGATAACTTATCATATATTATCTTCTTCTTCTTCTTCTTCTTCAAGAAGAAAGATGTTGATAGCTTCAATGGCAACTAGCCAAATCAAGTGAGAAATCCAAATCTAAAGTCTACCCACTTCCTATTTCTTCATCCTCTACTACTTGCCATGTAGTAGAGTGTGTTGTCTTCACAAGTTTCTTGACTTAGCGAAGGCGGAGCTCGTTCTTGTGATGCCTCGACGTAGATCATCTTCGGCATCGAATAGACGATCAAGCCCGCCTATTTCTTCGACGAAGCCGATGCTTGAGTTCGGGATTCGATTTGGACAGCGGAGGGAGATCATCACGGAGCTTAGGAAGTGGTGGACCGGATCTACAAAGGTTGTAGCCCCTTTCCTTTAGATATATTTCCGTTTACTTGCTTGCTTCGCCTATATATCTAGTTAACGATCCGTAGTCTAGGGTTTCTCGGCACCGTAAAATTTTAATTGGGCATGTTTGATCACTTGTGAGACTCCATTAGAGTGCCTAGGAACCCTACATAACTAGCAAACTAGATAAGGGTTAGAAAGCTATGCCAATCGATCCGTGTCCTTCGGTCTTTAGCCACCATCCGAAACTCCTCGCGGCATCTCTGATCTCCGGTCTCCCCGTCGTAGGGGCACCACATCAAGAAGTCTTTTTACGGGCTCCTACCTTTGAACCGAGGAATCTCGGACACGAAGTTTGTTAGCCGACGTGTCCATGGTTGCTGTAGAATAAGTGTAGAACGCTTTGTCTCGAGGGTTAATTGAAGTTGCCACAATAAGGAAGTGGGATGGAATGAGCTTGAAGATTTTTCTTTGCAATGAAAATGAAACAAAAATCCTCACACACCAAATTGGGACTGCCCAATTTGTGCTCTCGGCCATGGAAAGAAAAATGAAGAGGAGAGAGGGTGAGCATAAGCAAATGTGTGGTGATAATGAGGGAAAAAAGTCACACCAACATCAACACCAATATCCAATCTAATAAATGCTACAAGATGGCTCAAGAAGCACTCAATCAATCAAGAACACTCTAGATTTTTGCCGGGGCCCCGGCCACCACAAAAAAAACCCTCCTTTTCTAATTGCGCATTTGCAAAAAGAACCCCCTTCCATCAAATTCAGCCATGAAGGAATGAAAAGAAAATGGCTAAAGTGAAATGCAAACTGGAAACTTCGAAAAGCGATTCGGTAACAAATTATAGGATAACCCCGCGACTGTATATACATACCCGCATTTGTATTCCGACCGAATACAAATGCAATGAGACAAAATCTACACAGTATAATACTAGGATCCGGTTTAAACCAAAGCCCGCTAGTATTATCCGTCCAAACCATGACACGTGCATAAGTGCACGCGCATGTTCGAACCCTGCTATAAATCCATACGGCCTCTACAACGTTTCGCCCGAAACTTAAGAAACTGTCTATGGGGGACTCTAAAGACTCTTCAATACTTTGGCTGTGGATTTAACCACTAGCACGTCAGTGGTACTAGCTGTACGTAACGGGCTACCTGCTATTGACCAAAAGGGAGGTCGATGAGCGAACTCATCCTGACACCGTACTGAGCCTGTCAGTGACAATAACCATACAGTCCGGTCCGTTCGTCTATGAGTATCGCATGTCGGGCCTAGGGGGTTGGTAAAAGTCAGACCCCCAAAAGCGATACAAGTCGTGTCGGAGTGTAGCCCAGAACACCCAAAGATACTACTTGAATACCTACCAGTAAATCTCCTCCCTTGTCTAAGGACTTCGTGTAATGGCTCTCATAGACACACTGCGATCTCACCCCCAATACCGGTAGAGACGAAACCCCTGCCGATCCGCTCACTGCCTCCATGTGGCTCGGGACTGTACCCAACTAAAACCTGTTTGCACGACTCCTTTAAGCCGTGCTAGGGTAGTAATCAAAGCACAGTGGGAGCTCACACGAGACAAATTATGATCTCAGGTCGATAAACTAACCTGTACACATGTTACCAGGGAACTGCCATCTGACGTCAGGTATAATACCAACTAGCATGTTCCCGGCGAGTCCTGTCTGGTGTACTCATAACCCAATGAGCACCTGTATACATCTTAGGTGAACCAACTGACACCAATGGCTTGTGAGACCTGCCACCACCCCTCGTCGGGGTCTCGACTGTATACACTAGTCTACTAATGGAGTATCGATGCCAAGTCTCGAAACTCCCACGACTAGGGACCACTTTGAGGATGTGCTTATAGACCCCAGCTCCCATGTATATGATCGCCATCATACTGCTGGCAGTCATGAAAGAATCCTAAGGGCTCTATCAACGTTTAATAGTGATCTGTAATATCACCTAAAGCTGTACACGATGATAAAGATAAACCAGATAGCATACTATCATCTCGAGTAAGACTGTCCTACCGGCATAGGTCATCCCTCAATCATTGCAATCACATGCCTGCGATCCAATATTTGACTCTGAGGGCATTATATCCAACATCGCATACCCAACATACGGCTGTGGTTGAAGTATCTCATACTCAACCATCCCATAAAAGTCTCCACTGGGAAATAGGCCTTTGTGGGTGATCCACGATGTTGTCCTCTGTGTCTACTCTCCTAACACCGATCTCCCTAGAGATCAACCATCTCCATGATCAGGTGATACTGCCTAAGAATATGTCTGGATCACAGATGGGACGAGGGTTCCTAGGCCTAAGCCGCAACTCCATTGTCACACATTGGTAGAAACGACTTCATCTCATGAACTCATATATATCAAGACTGCCTCTTTGGTAGCATCCTTGGTAACGATGTATCTTGCCTTTAATCGTCTAGTAAGTCATGGTATCTAGCTTGGAACTCTTCCAACATACAGTCCCTCCACTGAGGGTAAAGACAGTGCTTGCGACTGACATTCAGTCGTCCTTATCACCCTGGAACCTTTCTAGTGATTCTCCCCAGGATCGATTGATACCATCTCACTACAACTAGTGAGAATCCTAACATCCAATTAGATCTATCTCATAGATATAAAACCTAGAATTTAGGAGGTATCACTTTGATCCTTATACGGATAATCCTTGTGATAAGAGGAGATTGACCGAGCGTAGCATAGGAAACTCCATCCCTATCAAGAGTATGTCATCCGTACAATACGAGGATCACCACCATACTCTCTACTACCTTTTTTGTATATAAAAGGTTCATCTACCATTTTGATGAAGTCAAACTCTTTGACTACCACTTCAGAACAGACGTTCCAACTCCGCGTTGCCTACTTTATCCCATAAAGCAACTTGCATACGTTTCCGCTGCTCCCACTGTCTACAAAGCCCTCTGGCTGTGTACTTATAGACGCTCTCTTCCAAATCATTATTTAGAAAAGCTGTCATGACACCCAACCGCCAGATATCGTAGTCATGGTATGTAGCAGTGGCAAGTAGGATCTGGATGGACTTAAGCATAGCTTTGAAAGTCTCAACTTTTCCATGTACACCAAGTAATATTCTCAAGATATACTTGCTCCTGATGGGGATTTAACCCTTCAGATAAAGCAACCAAAGTCCATACTTTGTTGCTTTATAAGGATTCCATCTCAGATCGCTAAGCATCCAGCCATTCTTACAGAGTCCTCACTCCTGATGGCCTGCTCGAAACTAGTTGGGTCATCATCTCATGATGCAATCCTTTCTCCCACTGTCATGGAGAAATTGAAGTATCTCTCAGGTGGATGAGGAACCCTACCAGATCGGCGGAGAGGCTGAGGTTCGTTGGAAATTATTGAATCCTCCAGTTCTATCAAATCATCAGCTGCAGTTTGTTTTAGCTGGAATTACTTCCAATTCTACCTTATGACCACTAATTTCTTCACAAGAAATTCCCTTTCCCAAAGGTGGCATTTTGAGAAAACAACTTTTGTTACTCAGTTTGGTAGAAGATATTCCCTTGCGAATGCTTGGGATATCCTACAAACTTCCACAGACCTGACCTTGCCTCGAGCTTGTCTGGATTTTGCTTTTGACATGGCCGGACAACCCCAAATCTTAACATCATTAAGAGATGGGCTCGTTCCATACCATATCACATATAGAGTGGCGGGCACCTGATTTGATTGGAACCCTATTCAATAGGTATGCGGCTTCACAAGTGCATAACACCCAAAAGGAAATAGGCAACTCAGTAGTACTCATCATAGAGCACACCATATCACATAGGGTGCGATTGCTCCGTCCCGATATACCATCGTGCTGTGGTGTATACGGAGGAGTAATGCTGAGAGAGAATCTCATTCTCCTTTAGAATAGTCTAGGAATCCCGTGCTCAAGTATTCTCCTCCCTGATCATATCAATGGACATAATACTTATACTCGTTTTGGTTCTCTACTTCTAACTCATATTCATTGAATTTCTCAAAAGGTTCAGACTTGTGTTTCAACAGGAACATATGTCCGAACCTTGAGAGATAATCAGTGAATGTAATGAAGTATGAAGAACCGGTCCTGGCAGGTGTAGATAGGGGACCTTACATACATCATCATGAATCAATTCCAAGAGTTCACTAACTCTTTCTCTGTTTCCAATAAACAGAACTGTGGTCATCTTATCTTTGTGACATGACCGGCAAGTTTCATAAGATGTAAATTCAAACAGATTTAAATATGCATCTAAATATAACTTAGCTAGTCGGGTCGCATTGATATGACCTAGTCTACAATGCCTAAAGAATGATTCGTTCATTTCTGAACTTTTCCTCTTATGTGTGTTCTGTATACTCGGAACTGTGGTTTGATTTAGAACGTCTATGCTTTTAGATAACATGCCTGACCGATCAACTCTTGATATTTCAAAACATTATCCAACAATACAAAATTATATCCTTATTTACTTATAAAGAAACCGATATGATGTTGTATATCAGGTTCGGTATCTAATAACATTCATTCAGAATCAATGTATTCTGGTAATACAGGGTGATAACTGCCAACAGACTTGGCTTGCAACAATTGCACTGTTTCCAACTCTTGAAACTTATCACCCGTTCTCGGTTCTCTACCTTTCTGTAGCCCATGTAACAGATTACATTTGCATGATCCTGATCCGGTATCTCATACCTAGGACGTAAAGGATACTGAGAAACAATCCTCTGTAATGAACACACCCGAAGAAGATGCATCAGCATGCACTTTCTTCGTTTGGGCGGCATGGGAATTCTGATAATCCCCTATTTCCTGCTCGGTTTTATAACAATTATAAGTTGGAGCGGGACCAACGTTCCCTAGCACAGTATAACAAGAGGGTTCGGTGAATACATCCGTATTATTATCTTGATTAAGGCATGACATGGTCGCTACCTAGAGAGAGAGAAGAAAACACTCAGCGTATGCTCTTGCAAGATTTAGATTGGTTATTAATATATCTAATCAGGATGTCTCCCACTGTTTTAGTCAAATCTTCCTTCAAACCCTAAAAGGAAAAACTTGCCGGGATTAATTACACGCTACAAGTTCGCCAATCTTTCAGCCAGTCCAGTGTCGGTAATTTGAGGGAGGTTCCCCGTGCTTTCGCACGGACCTAATTAAAATAAACCTCGGTTTCCCAGGGGCGTAACCCCGTTAACACCTTTCTAGACACTTACTCGATCGGCTAATTGTAATGTGTAAAACTCTCCCAGGAGTAACTCTTACTCGCAGTGGGTATCGGGATCCAACTAACTCATAGAAGGTATGCAATCTCATTGCAAATTTCAACACTTGAAATTCCCGATAATATTTTGCCCCTAGTACTTATTGTTGGATATAGTGCCCTCAGAGTCAATTATTGAATCGCTGGCACGTGATTGCAATGATTGAGGGAGTACCTATACCGGTAGGACAGTCTTACTCGAAAGCTTTGTATATTATCCGGTTTGTCTTTATCATCGTGTACAGTTCACTATTACACGTTGATAGAAAATAGTATACTATCTGGTTCATCTTTATCATCGTGTACTACTTTAGGTGATGGTACAGATCACTATTGCACGTTGATAGAGCCCTTAGGATTTATGCTTGACGACCAGCAGTATAATGGCGATCATATACGTGGGAGCTGGGGTGTATAAGCATATCCTAAAAGTGGTCCCTAGTCGTGGGAATTTTGAGACTGGGCATCGATACTCCATTAGTAGACTAGTGTATACAGTCGAGACCCCGACGTGGGGCGGTGGCCTGTCTCACAAGCCATTGGTGTCAGTTGGTTCACCTAAGATGTATACAGGTGCTCATTGGGTTATGAGTACACTGGACAGGACTCGCCGGGAACATGCTAGTTGGTATTATACCTGACGTCAGATAGCAGTTCCCTGGTGACATGTGTACAGGTTAGTTCATCGACCTAAGATCGTCATTTGTCTCGTGTGAGTTCCCACTGTACATTGATTACTACCCTACCATGGCTCAAAGGAGTCGTGCAAACAGGTTTTAGTTGGGTACAGTCCCGAGCCACATGGAGGCAAGTGAGCGTATCAGCAGGGGTTTCGTTTCTCCCGGTATTGGGGGTGAGATCGCGCTGTGTCTAGGAGAGCCATTACACGAAGCCCTCGGCCGAGGAAGGAGATTTACTGGTAGGTATTCCAGTAGTATCTCAGGGTGTTCTGGGCTGCACTCTGACACGACTTGTACCACTTTTGGGGGTTTGACTTTTACCAGCCCCCTAAGCCCGACATGCGATACTCATAGACGAACGGACCAGACTGTACGAATATTGTCACTGACAGGCTCAGTAAGGTGTCAGGATGAGTTCGCTCATCAACCTCCCTTTTGGTCAATACCTGGTTGCCCGTTACGTACAGCTAGTACCTCTGACGTGCTAGTGGTTTAATCCACAGCCAAAATATTGACGAGTCTTTAGAGTCCCCCACAGACAGTTTCTCAAGTTTCGGGCGAAACGTTGTAGAGACCGTATGTTATATGGCAGGGTTCGATCATATACGTATGGTATTGCACGGATCATGGTCGAGCGGATCATACTAATGGGCTTTGGTTTAAGCTGGATCCTAGTATTAGATTTGTTGGATTACTTTAGTCTCATCGCATTCACATTCAGTCGGAATGCGGGTGCAGGTATGTATATACAGGTGAGGGCTATCCTTGTGATCCGTCACGAGTTTACTTTAGATGTTGTCGTATCTTTTTATTGTTGCGAACATTTGGATTAATGTTTTGCATTTGGAAATAATGAGCTAGAATTCATCATGACATGCATTAAATGTGACATGGACACATTAGTGACTCATGGTCTCTTCTTATATGCTAATGTCACATTATATGATGGATTTATGTTGATATGATGAGAAGAGAGAGAGAGGGGCTGCCATGAGTGGGGTAAGCTCTCATATTATTGTTTCTCACTCTCTCATTTAATCATACACACATCACAAAAGAAAAGAGGGAGAAAACTTCTTCTTCCTCCTCTCTCATCTCTAGCTCATTATCTCCATCAATGGATTCATCTCTAACCTCCATCCAAAGAAATGGATGCAAGAGACAAAGTGATCACAAACATTCTCTACAACACCTTTGACACGTCGGCTAGCACACTTCGTGCCCGAGTTGCTTCGGATGAAGCGGGAGCCCGTAAAAAGACTCATAGATGTGGTGCCCTTTCCGACGAGGAGATCAGGACCGGAGATGCCGCAAGGAGCTTGGGATTGTGGCCAATGACCGAAGGACATTGATCGATCGGTATAACTTTCCAACCCTCTCTCTAGATAGCTAGTTATAGGTTAATGGTTCGATCCGGGTTTTAAGCATACAATAGTGCCGGTTTAAAGTTAAGAAAAATTTTTGTTCCGTATTTTGGCCTCGGAAAGACGGCCAGGGCGCTACCGTAGTCTTACATGGTATCAGAGCCACGCCATTAACCTTTACTAGCTTGCTCTAACGTGCTTAGAAGTTCGATCGAACGAAATTTTCAAAAACCGCGTTTCCATTTGTTCAGTTTCTGTCGATTTTGTTTGGTGCTCTAAAAAATTTTTTGAGCAAGTCAGAAAATCAGGTAGGATTTTTTAGGAGTTCTGAGAAAATTTGGTTACATGATCGTACGGTGCCGCCGCGGAACCGCGGCAATAGCCCCCTTCTGGCCGCGGTTCCGCCGCCATTCTGTGCCCTCACAGCACCAAAATTTCTACAGTGCTTTCTGACATGGAAATGTGGTTTCTAGTATTTTTATTTTGTGCCCAGATTTGTTTGAGTACTGGGTATTGTTCTTAGGGCCCACTTCGGGAAATTTTGTCGATCGAAAATTTTAAACATGTTAGTTCACAGTATTTACATTATATCTGCGACCGTGAATGTCATTTGATCGGCAAATCCTGTCTAATTGCTATAGCCCTTTTAGACGGATTTGCGAATGTGACATTCATGTTGATGTTCTATGTTGTGCTGTGATGTTGAGGATTTGTCATGGTGGATAGCCTGGATGCAATGGTAGTACAGTTTGGTTGTATTTATACATTTAATATTGCGTGGCGAGCATCCGACATGTAGACCGCCGTCACTGCCTGTTTGTATATTATTCTTTTGGGGCACGACCGGGCTGAGGTCGATGTAACTGTTGTATATTTTACTTTCTGTACTAGGATTACCCCAAGGTGGGGTGCACGGATAGCCAGGTTCTAGAGGGCAACGGGCCCGCATCTCATGGCTTTAAGACGGAGGGGGCTTCACTCTAGAATTGGCGGGCTATTCACCGCACTCGTAGGGGGTACGGGTTGACCCAAGGAGGGGTGCTCAAGTTACCGGATTCCGTGAAGTTCTGGGTGGTCCATTCACGTAGTTGAAGGGGGCTGCCTCGCTTCAGGTTTTGGCGGGTAACTTGCCGCACCCGTAGGGGTCTAGGATTTCATTGCACATGCTATCTACACGACCAGGGGAACGTCGGGTTGCCGTAGCGGCTCTATGAAACCTGGGGATCCCAGATTATCTGTATTGTTCTGTGATGCTTATTACATTTCTGTGATGTTGCATTTTATCACGTCTTGAGCGAATATTATATATTGATATATATACTAGTAGATGTTGTATATGTTTTACACCCGCGCTAGTCCAGTCCCCGCTCTGTCGTTTGTTAAGTAACCTAACGGGTGATGATGGGACCCAGTAGTGAATGCGGATGGCATATACGTACATCGTATTTTTGTTCTTTATTAGTGTGATCAATTGATGAGACTGCATTGATTTGGATAAATGCAAGCTAAACAAACCTATTCTGATGTTGTTGGAATGTTTTTCTAAAAGCTGTTATTGCAAGGACGTTCTCTTTTCTTTTGCACAGTGGTATTCGGTTATGAATATCCAGCACCTCATTCGACGAGACAAGGGCTGAGATCCCTTCACCATGAGTGACCCCTTAGATAGAAGTTTGCATCAGGGTAATGACTTCACTATAGCCGATTGCCTTCTGCTTTGCATAGTGGTATTCAGTTGGAATATCCTGCACCTCATTCTACGGGGAAAGAGCCGAGATCCCTTCACCGGGAGTGACCTCTTTAGCAAAGGTTTTCGTTACTATATTTTTATAAAAAGATATCCGGTTCCTTCAATGATATCAAGTTCATTACGTTAAAGGTTTTTCGCCAAAAACCATTCGTAGCCCTCCGTCATTTCAGAAAGGTAGCACTTAGTATTCATACTATGTATGTTGGCCTATGTCAAGGCATAGTGTATGGTAGCTATTTGTTACTTTTCTGTTGCATAGATAGATGCGTTAGTTTGAGACAGTCGTACTACTATTTTGGCCTACGTCAAGGGTATGTACGGGTGTGTTCAAATTAACCTGGATAATGACGGGTAGAACTTGACATGTGACTTATGATATGTTGGCCTACGTCAAGGTCATAAGAGCATGGGGTAAAAATCACATCGGGAGTTTCTAAAGAAACTGAAACTTGCCGGATATGCGCATACCTTCTGGAGTATGATAACGTGAGTGGATTCCATCACGTTATCATGCGATGATAGTTGGATCCCGATTCCCACTGATGAGTTGGTTTACTCCTCGGGTGATCCCGACTAATTCTTCTTTTAGGTTTGGAGGATAATTTGAGGTTACAGTGGGAGGTTTCCTGATCAGATAAATTGATAACCATTCTGATCTAGGTTAGAGTGCACGCTGAGTGTTTCTTTTCTCTCTCTCTTTGGCAGTGACCATGACCTGACCCTAGACTATGACTCAGTGACCAAGTTGATCGAACCTTCTTATAACAATGGCTTTTAGATTGTCAGAGTTGCATACTTCATTGCCACTCCTACTTTTATCCTTTTTCTCCAGAACACCCCGTATTACTACGAACATCCACTTCCATTGGATAAAACCATCGTATGGTTATATACGAACTCGAAGGAATTTATTCGAGGATGGTTTCCGGTTCTGGAGAAAACGAATAGGACTATTCAGTTGTTTGTTCCTTTTACCTTCTCTCAGATTGTGAGTGTTCCTTGGATTGGGACAATGCACCATTACGCTAATTGGATAGTCTTCTTCCAAACCATAGGCAGGTGCCGAACGGTAGGGAATGGAGAAAACCACTTAGCCTAAAAGGTGTAGAGAAGGTATTAAGTAAAGACAAATAAAAGGATTAGTAAGAGGGCAAAGTAAATTGCGACTGCTATTCACGACCAAACCAAGTATTTCTTCGCCAATCTTACATCACCTTTGTATTTCTCCAGAACACTCCGTATCACTATGTAGATCCACAGTTTATTTGGATACTCCATTGTATGGTTATATACGAACTCGAAAGGAACTTGTTCCAGTTCGGGGATGGATTCTAGTTCAGGAGAAACAGGAATAAGGTTTTATTCAGATGTCTTTTATCTTTGCCTTCTCTCGGGTTGCGAGTGCTCCTAGGATTAGGACAGTACACCTATTAAGCTTAATGGATGGTCTTCTTCCAAACCTTAGGCTGGTGCCGAACGGTAGGGAAAGAAGAAAACCATTTAGCCTATATTAGTGTACAGAAGGTAATGACTAAATATATATAAAGGGATTTGGAGAGATGGCAAAAAAATATACGGTTACAGTTGTGAATTTGATAATGGAAGAGGCATTACTAGGAATACCCAGATACCCCTTCGAGACATTTACATGTCTCAGTTTCACTGTGTATTGTTAAAAGAAAAATTGATTTCCCAATTAGTCCTTGCTCCACGGTATGTATTTACCAGGTTTGATTCTCACATCTGTATGGTTTTACAGATGATGAGTGGGAGTAAGTTATTGGGAATTGGGTGATCATCCTCATTATATCGGGATTCGTTGTAATTGGTGATATTTGAGGAAATCGCCTGGGTTGTTTGCCGGACGACAGATATTTGGTTTTGAATATCCGTTGTAATGCACCAATTTCAAATTGATATATCTGTACGTTTATTTTTATAAAGTGAGATATAACATTTTGAAATTATTTCCATGACATTTACCTATATCGGTGGATGGTTAGGTAAGGAGCATTAAACAGCGGTGTAATTCTTCTTAACCATAAGTGCAGTTTTTCAACCTACGACACACAGGATATGAGTTATTAGACTCTAAGGGACTTATACAGAGTATTGTATGTTGTCCAGTGTCCATGAGGACAGAGGGGTTGGTACTCGTTTTATATTCTGTTTACTTATGACTTCTCTAGTTCTTAGACATGTGTTTTGTAGAAATGCAAGGTCTAAGTTTTGAGAAGTTATAGGTATAAGAATAAAGTAGACAACCAGATAGTGCAAGTATCAGGATTCTTCAAGGTGATCGAACATGTAGATACTTGTGTATGGTATTCAGTTGATAGTAATGATTAAGAGAACGTGCTTCTCTTTCAGGTTACTCATAATTGGAAGCACTCCTAAGTTGAGTAATGTTGATCGGCCTCTCTCCATTTAGTAGACATGCACTGGAGACAGCTGCATGATTTGAATCTGGTTCCAATTAAATCAGTGCCTCTGTTTCTATATTGGATATAGAATAGTTCATATTTTAACAATGTTAAGGTACCGGGAGTTGTCCGGCTTATGGTTAAAACCAGAAGCCGGATAACTCAAGGCACGTTTCTGTAATGGCTGTTTGTGGGTTGACCCGGGCTATGATGAGGGTTAACTTTCTACCATCTGGAAGATCAATAGTGATATTATTCTTAACTCGCAACAGTTTTAATAAAATTGGATTTTTTTCAGAAAACAGTAGTGGGAGTATGGTAGAACTGGAAGTGATTCCAGAACCGGAAACGATTACTGAAAATTTGATAAGAACCTAAAGATTCAATATGGTTTGACATTCCATTGACCACTCCGCAGATATGGTGAGTAATCTCAGGCACGCGAGAGGTACTCCGGTAGCCTCAAAGAAGGTGACAGGGAGGTTCTTGTTTACCCAGACCCGATACTACTGTTGTTCCAGGCTATGAGACCCGGCAGGAGGATGAGTATAGCGTCATTCTAAACTACCTTTAGAAGTGCACGTGTATATGACTCCGCCGGAGGGTTGTCGTAGTCAGTGGGAGCAGCGGAAGCATAGTGGGCAAGTAGCTCATGTCTATTTATGGACTAAAGCAGATATAGCGGAGATAGATCATCTATTTCTGATGTGACAGTCATAGATTTGACTTCATCAGAATAGGGGATGGATCTGTTAAGAAGGTAGTAGGGTGTAATGTCCTGGTATTTGGATGACATACACAGAGTAGGAAGTGATATTCCTATACTACGATCGGTTATACTTTGGTTGTCACACAGTGGTTTCTCCACATAGGAAATAGATGTAATATCAGACATTCTGTTTACTGGATCTATGGTTTTAGATCTAGATTTGGGTAGTTTCCCAATCTGGGTACTTAGACAGCATTCTAAAAGTGTTTTAGAATGGACGACTCCTGGCACGGTAGTGTACCTGTAGGTGATGGAGTCACCCTCTCTAATGGTGTCTTACAGACTAACGGGGAGAGGGATGTGCATGATTGGCAGATCACTTGCTTAGGCAATTGAGTTGATCATGAGATGTCAAGTAACACACCAGATGTTGTTTTTGCACGAGATGCAATAAGTTGATATTAATCCAATTCTGGAGAAACGATCGGAAGATGTTTTAGAACATAAGTGGATATTCTAGGGATATGATAACAATAGCCTCTTTTAAGAGACGGTTATCATTCCAGGCTTCCAAGGTGACCTGGATGACAGAGTGACTGTCAGAGTTATAGTTTTCCCTCCGACGAGGGGAAGTATTTTGGACAGATGGTCCAAGTGGATACTGAGATAGGTTTGGCGCATGATACTGATTAAGTTCAGTTGACGATACAGTCTAAGAAGTTTGGATTTGGAGTTCATTTATGAACTAGGTCTCATCAGATATCCAGACATATTCTAAGAAAGGCATTGCTCATTTTCGGGAGATGGCTTTCTCTGCAAACTTGAGATAAAGAGAGACATAGAAAGAAATATCAGGGCGGATCTACTCACTGAGGTAATTCCTCGAACGCAATAGTTTCGCAAACGGGCTTTGTGAGACTGTTTAGTAGAGGAGTTGGGTGTTCGGTATCACACGAGTTGTGAGTACGCGACATCGCAATAATTAGCCTTGAGTGCCAGTGGGAGATTGTTGGATATAGTGCCCTCAGAGTCAATTATTGAATCGCAGGCACGTGATTGTAATTATTGAGGGAGGACCTATACCGGTAGGACAGTCTTACTCGAAAGCTTTTTATACTATCTGGTTTGTCTTTATCATCGTGTACAGTTCACTATTACACGTTGATAGAAAATAATATACTATCTGGTTCATCTTTATCATTGTGTACTGCTTTAGGTGATGATACAGATCACTATTGCACGTTGATAGAGCCCTTAGGATTCATGCTTGACGACCAGCAGTATGATGGCGATCATTTACGTGGGAGCTGGGGTCTATAAGCACATCCTTAAAGTGGTCCCTAGTCGTGGGAGTTTCGAGACTGGGCATCGATACTCTATTAGTAGACTGGTGTATACAGTCGAGACCCCGACGAGGGGCGGTGGCCGATCTCATAAGCCATTGGTGTCGGTTCACCTAAGATGTATACAGGTGCTCATTAGGTTATGAGTACACCGGACATGACTCACCGAGAACATGCTAGTTGGTATTATACATGACGTCAGATAGCAGTTCCCTGGTGACATGTATACAGGTTAGTTCATCGACCTGAGATCGTCATTTGTCTCGTGTGAGTTCTCACTGTACTTTGATTACTACACCACCACGGCTCAAAGGAGTCGAGCAAACAGGTTTTAGTTGGGTACAGTCCCGAGCCACATGGAGGCAAGTGAGCGTATCGGCAGGGGTTTCGTCTCTCCCGGTATTAGGGATGAGATCGCGCTGTGTCTAGGAGAGCCATTACACGAAGCCCTCGGCCGAGGTAGGAGATTTACTGGTAGGTATTCCAGTAGTATCTCAGGGTGTTCTGGGCTGCACTCCGACACGACTTGTACCTCTTTTGGGGGTCTGACTTTTACCAACCCCCTAGGCCCGACAGGTGATACTCATAGACGAACGGACCGGACTGCACGGATATTATCACTGACAAGCTCATTAGGGTGCCAGGATGAGTTCGCTCATCGACCTCCCTTTTGGTCAATACCTGGTTGCCCGTTACGTACAGCTAGTACCTCTGACATGCTAGTGGTTAAATCCACAGCCAAAGTACTGATGAGTCTTTATAGTCCCCCACAGACAGTTTCTAAAGTTTCGGGCGAAACGTTGTAGAGACCGTATGTTATATGGCTATTAGTTATATGTATGCCCTAGAGGCCATTACTATACATAGGATGTTTATTGTAGTGGATGCTTGGACATATATAGGGAGGACTTTCTTGCTCGACATGATAGTATGCTATCTGGTTGCTCTTTACCTTAACGTGTACATTGATTGTCTCTCTGTTACATGTTGGTAAAGCCCTTAGGATGTGTACTTGACTACCTGGACTATGATGCGGATCATACTAGTAGGGACATGGTAGTCCATAAGTACATCCTTCAAGGTCCCTAGTCGTGCGTGTATCGAGACGGGGCATCGATATACCAGAGTAGACTAGCGTATACCTTCTCGACCCATACAGATGGGCGATGGATGATCCCATATCCATTGGTGTTTGACATCAGATATGATATACGGGTGCTTAGCGGAGACTGGGTACACTGGACGGACTCGCCGAGAACTCCCAAATGGTATTATACCTTACGTCTGATGGCTGTTCTCTGGTGACACTGGTACAGGTTAGTCTGTAGACCCGAGATCGTCATAGAGTCTTGTGTGATTCCCACTGTGCTTTGATTTCTACCATACCACATCCAAGAGGGCGTGCAAAACGGTGGTTTTTGGGTACAGTCCCGAATCACATGGAGGCAATGAGCGATAGGTGGGGATTCGTCTCTCCCGGTATAGGGAGTTAATGTTGCGCTGTGTTCGATTGGCTATAACCAGAAATCCCTGGTCAGGGTTGCTGAGATTTACTGGTAAGTGTTACCAGTAGTTTCTCGAACTGTTATAGATCTCATATCGACACGACTTATCGAGATACTGGGGTCTGACGTTTACCACCCTTAGGCAAGATATGCGACATATCAGACGATCAGAGCGGACTGTACGGTAAGTGTTACTGGTTGGATTCACAGGAGTGTGAGTGGGCTTGCCCGTTGATCTTCTGATCGCTCAATACCCGGGTGGCCGTTACATTTAGCAGACCGCTTGCGGCTTGTGGGTGTTTGATATGATCATCACCTACTGCCGGCGTATTGATGAGTCTTTAGAGTCCTACACAGAGGTTTCCTGGCTCAAGCGAAACGAAATAGGAGCGCATATGAGATATGTGTGGGACCGAGAATAATACCAGTATGTGATACTGAATTCTATTCTCGCGATTTGTATCATCGGACGGTTATATAAGATATAGCCGGGTTACCGAATCAAATGTTGATTCGATATATTGATAGACTTGATATTAGTCGGTTATATGCAGTATGACCGGATCATTAAATCAAGTGTTGATTTAATGATTTAATGTGCAATTATATATTTGATATATTACTTTACATTAACTAGTATTGGTTTACTTAAGATTATTTTTCTCACTTGATTGTGCACATTGTATATATGATATATGTTTGTGCACTAGTTTGTATCATGTTTGATGGTACATGCAAACTTGGGTGTGTGTATGCTTTAAACCATGTTTAGGTTAATGGTTAGGGTTTTAACTTATTTATTTAGTTCATTTATTTATTTTTGTCAAAAATAAAATGGTGGCTTGCTTTGTTTTATTCTTGAACCTTCATGAAGCTTTGAAAGTCATAACCATTTTGTTTTTTCCTTAACCTAATCATTACACCTAAACCCTAGTTTATTCTCTACATGTGTTAACTTCACCCGTGGTTGCATTATGATAAGATTCACTTGAATTTTCTTTGAAAAAATAATTTATTTTTTCTTTCTTCTTCTTCATCTTCTTCATGAAGTGAAGAAAGCTTTCTTGAAAAATTTCAAGTGTTGAAATCAAATGAGAAATCCAAATCCAAAGTGAACCCACTTCTTATTTCTTCATCCTCTACCACTTGCCATGTTGTATAGGGTGTTTTCTTCACAAGGTTCATGACCAAATGAAGATGGGGCTTGAGTTTGAGTCGCCTCGACGTAGATCATCTTCGGCATCAAAGTCAACGACCTAGCCTGATTATTTCTCCGACGAAACCATCACTAGAGTCCGGGATTCCGATGATCGCAGCGGAGGGACGTCAACACGGAGCTAAAGAAGTGGAGGACCGGATCTACAAAGGTTGTAATCCCTTTCACTTGTTAGTAAAGTTGTTTGCTAGCTAGTATTTTCGCCTATCCTCTAGTTAACGATCTTCATTAGGGTTTCTCGGCACAAAATTTTTTTATTTTGGCATGGTTGATGCTTTGTGTAACCTCTTGAGTATGCCTAGGAACCCTACAGTGGTATCAGAGCCTAACTAGAGTATTAGGCGATGTGTAGACGATGTTAGAAACCCGATCGAACCCCGAAACCCTAAATTTCACCCCTCTTTGTACATTTTCTGTAACTGTGGATTTTTCCAATTTAAAAATATCCAAAAAATTTAGCAGGGCTTTATTGGAATTACTGTGCATCACGTGCGCCTGAGTCGACTAAAGCGCCGCGGAACCGCGGCACGAGCATGGCTCGTGCGGCGGTTCCGCGGCCATACAGTCACATTATTTTTTGAATTTTGCACAGTAATGTCATTTTGAGTTTCCTGTGTTTTCTGGGTATTTTTAATCTATACTCAAGAGTTGAATTTTCTGGGGTGTATTGGGGGTTCGATGATTCGATCGGAAACTTTAACTGCGTCTATGTGTTTTTCCGGGTAAATTTATAACCTGTTAAAAAGTTCGACCGGATATAAATACCCAATTTTTCCCATGCCGGGAAATTTCCAAGTGTTGGATTTTTCCGTAGTTTGAGAACATTCTAAATAGTGCAAGTAACGCGATGGACCCTCTAGAAGACAACAAACCTTAACTCGATTATGTGACCGTCTTGAACTGCCATTTGAACCTTAGGGTTTGGGGCAGTACGGCGTGCCACATGTGAGGCGTTGGCTTGACCCTTCTACGGCTGGACCGTTGGTACTGTGGCATGAAGTGGATGTTTTTAAACTTATTTCATGTGAAGAGCTGTTTCGGGAAAACTTGGGTGTTTGATTGTTTGATCGGAAAGTTTAACATTTTCTATTTATCTGGAATGTGATACAATATTTGGAATCCACAAATAGTTATGAGATAACTGATTTGAATGTTATAAATATAGCACTTTAGTCTCGTTTGATTGGTTGCCACAGAATTTTGATGTGATCAAAAGTCCGTCGCAATCACGTTGCGTGCGCGGATACTCGCCGGTAAACTTAATAGACAGCTACACCCCATAGCCCCGACCAAGTGACTGTAGGAGAACCCCGTCGCCAAAAAGCATCTGTTTGGGTGCTCACGGCAGCGGTGTTCCGCCTTAGTGCACTTCGTCGACGGTATCGGGGGTGCGACCGTCTACTAAAGTTTGCGACGAGCTTTCGATCAGAATGTCGGGAATCTTGTTGAATTGCCCGACTTGATATTGAAAAGTATTTTCGATTTTGAGACTAAAATGCGGGGTTTATAATTGTTAGACATGCGATGTCTAAGGAATTCATTTGATTAGGCATGCGATGTCTAAACAGGTTGCAGATTCCAACTGTTGTAGTTTTACACTTTCTTTTCTATGACCGTAAGTGTAATATGTGAAATCGTCGGTTTCGTTGCTATATTTCAACGACAATTGGGATGCGCATATTTACTTATGTTGATGACATGTGATGTTATGTATTGCTGGATATGTTATATTGGATCGTCGCATTTTTAATAGCCGGGGTTTTTTTTATGTGAGATGAGTGTTTTTCATTTTCATTCATGTAAAAACTTGTATGTAATATTCTTTTATTGGGGCACTTCCAGGTTGCGGAAGATGTCACCTTTTGTATTTTATTTACTTTTCCGCACTAGGATAGACCCAAGGAGGAGGGCACAAGTAACCGGGTTCTGGAGTCCAGTGGGAGATCAACTCGAGGAGTCGAGTCTGGTTCTCCTAACTCTAGAATTGGTAGGGTTGCTTGCTGCTCTCGTAGGGGTCTAGGGGTGTGGGTTTAGCTATTCATCACGACCGTGGAATCCGTGTTTTATACTGGCTCGTATTGAAAACATGGATGTCCTAGTATATCCAATGTTTCATATGATTCTTCTGCTGCGATATCTGTGATGTGATCATTTGATATGTTGTGATGGATGCTATATATAGTATATACGATATATTATATAGACGTTACTTTTGTTTTACACCCGCGCTAGCCCTGTCCCGCTCTGCCGTTAGTTACCTAACCTAACGGTGCACGAGGGGACATCGAGCCGAATGCGGATGGCATAAGTGTACGTCGTATTTATCTGTGTTGTTTAGGTGACTTAAATGATGGGACTTCATTAATGAGATTAATGAAATAAAAGAAACCTAAAGATGTTGTGGAATCGAATTTTCAAAAACAGGTAGCTACAGTTCTTGCTTTGCATCGTGGTGTTCCTTGTAGAACAACCTGCACCTTATTCGATAAGGAAAGAGGAGAGATCCCTTCACCGGGAGTGACCCTTTTAGCAATAACTGGCAGATGCTATACCCCTCGGTTTGTCTTTTGATTGCTTTTGGAGTTTTTGCTTTGCACAGCGGTATATAGGATATACCCTGCACCTTATTCGATGAGGAAAGGGTCGACGATCCCTTCACTGGGAGTGACCCCTTTAGCAAAACTACAAAAGCCTCAAAAACACTCCATTTTAAAATCATTTGATTCTACAACGATATCAAGTTCATTACGCAATAGGTTTTCAGAAAAACCTGTCGTAGCCCCTCCGTCATTTTAGATTAGTCCTACTTAGTATTCGTGCAACGTTTGCTGACCCCCGTCAAGGCGTAGTGTGCGGTAGATAACTAGTATTTATCTGCTTATGCATATGATGCAGATTGGATTAGGGTAGTCATGCGGCCTTGTTGACCTCCGTCAAGGGTCGTGCGGGTGGGTTTAATTCAATCAAGAAATGACGGGTTGAACTTGACTAGTAGCCTATGGTTTGTTGACCTCCGTCAAGGTCATAGGACGCTAGGGGCAAAATATTATCGGGAATTTCAAGTGTTGTAATTTGCAATGAGATTGCATACCTTCTATGAGATAGTTGGATCCCGATACCCACTGCGAGTAAGAGTTACTCCTGGGAGAGTTTTACACTTTACAATTAATCGATCAAGTAGGTGTCTAGAATGGTGTTAACGGGGTTACGCCTCTGGGAAAACGAGATTTACTCTAATTAGGTCCGTGCGAAAGCACGGGGAACCTCCCTCAAAGTACCGACACTTGCCTGGCTGAAAGATTGGCGAACTTGTAGCGTGTAATTAATCCCGGCTAGTCTTTCCTTTTAGGGTTTGAAGGAAGATTTGATAAAATCAGTTGGAGCCATCCTGATTAGATAAAATAATAACCAATCTGATCTTGCAAGAGCATACGCTGAGTGTTTTCTTCGCTCTCTCTCCAGGTAGCGACCATATCATGCCTTAATCAAGATAATAATACGGATGTATTGACCGAACCCGCTTGTTATACTGAGCTGGGGAACGTTGGTCCCGCTCCAACTTATAATTGTTGTAAGACAGAGCAGGAATTAGAGGAATACCAGGATTCCCATGCCACCCAAACGAAGAAAGTGCATGATGATGCATCTTCTTCGGGTGTGTTCATTACAAAGAACTGTTTCTCAGTATCCTCTGCATCCTGGGTATTTGATACCGGATCAGGATCGCATATATGTAATTTGTTACATGGGCTACAGAAAGGTAGAGAACTGAGAACGGGTGATAAGTTTCTTGAGACAGAAAATGGTGCAAGTGTTGCAGCCAAGTCTCTTGGTCACTATCACCCTGTATTACCAGAATACATTGATTCTGAACAAATGCTATTAGATACCGAACCTGATATACAAAATCATATCAATCTCTTTATTTATTAAAGATGGATATAATTTTGTATTGTTGAACATTGTTTTGAACATTTCAAAAGTTGATCGGTTCAGGCACGTTATCTAAAAGCATTGACGTTCTAAATCAAACTACAGTTCCTAGTATAAAGAACACACACAAGAAGTAGAGTTCAGAAATGAACGATTCCTTCTTAAGGTATTGTAGACTAGGTCATATCAATATGACCCGACTGGCTTAAGTTACATTTTAGATGTATATTTAAATCAGTTTGAATTTACATCTTATGAAACTTGCCAGTCATGTCACAAAGATTAGATGACCATAGCTCTGTTTATTGGAAACCGAGAAAGAGTTAGTAAACTCTTGGGATTGATACATGTTGATGTATGTAAGGACCCCTGTCTACACATGCAAGGACCGGTTCTTTGTACTTCCTTACATTCTCTGATGATTTCTAAAGATTCGGACACATGTTCCTGTTGAAACACATGTCTGAAACTTTTGAGAAATTCACAGAATATAAGTCAGAAGTAGAGAACCAATATAGGTATAAGTATTATGTCCTATGATGAGATCAGGGAGGAGAATACTTGTGTATAGAATTCCTGGATTATTCTAAAGGAGAATGAGATTCTCTCTCAGCATTACTCCTCCGTATACACCATAGCACGATGGTATATCGGGGCGGAGCAATAGCAGCTTATTTGATATGGTGTGCTCTATGATGAGTACTACTGAGTTTCCTATTTTCTTTTGGGAGTTATGCACTTGAGAAGCTGCATACCTATTGAATAGGGTTCAAATCAAATTAGTTGCCTACCACATCATATGTGATATGGAAAGGGAAGAGCCCATATCTTATGTTTGTTAAGATTTGGGGTTGTCCGGCCTATGTCTAAAAGGCAAAATCCGGACAAGCTCGAGGCAAGGTCTGTTATGTAAAACTGGAAATGTTCCAGCTATACAAACTGCAGCTGATGATTTGGTAGAACCGAAGGATTCAACAGTTTCCAACGAACCTCAGCCTCTCCGCCGATCTAGTAGGGTTCCTCACCCACCTGAGAGATACTTCGGTTTCTCTATGACAGTGGGAGCGGGGATTGCATCATGAGATGATGACCCAACTAGTTTCGGGCTGGCCATCTGGAGTGGGACTCTGTAAGAATGGCTGGATCCTTAGCGATCTGAGATGGAATCCTTATACACCAACAAAGTATGGACTTTAGTTGCTTTATCTGAAGGGTTAAATCCTCATCAGGAGCAAGTATATCTTGAGAAGATTACTTGGTGTACATGGAAAAGTTGAGACTTTCAAAGCTATGCTTAAGTCCATCTAGATCCTACTTGCCACGGCTAATACCATGACTACGATATCTGGTGGTTGGGTGTCATGACTGCTTTTCTAAGATGATGTTTAAGAAGAGGGCGTCTATAAGTACACAGCTAGAGGGCTTCGTAGACAGTGGGAGCAGCGGGAACGTGTGCAAGATGTTTTATATGATAAAGCAGGCATCGCAGAGTTGGAACGTCTGTTTTGATGTAGTAGTCAAAGAGTTTGACTTCATCAAAATGGAAGATGAACCTTGTATATACAAAAAGGTAGTATGGAGTATGGTGATGATCCTCGTAGAGTATGTGGATGACATACTCTTGATAGGGAAGGAGTTTCCTATGCTACGCTCGGTCAATCTCCGCTTATCACAAGGATTCTCCATAAAGGATCAAAGTGATACCTCCTAAATCCTGAGTTTTGATCTATGAGATAGAAGTAATTGGATGTTAGGATTCTCGCTAGTTGTAGTGAGATGGTATCAATCGATCCTGGGGAAAATCACTGGAAAGGTTCCAGAGTGATAAGGACGACTGAATGTCGGTCACAGGCATTGTCTTTACCCTCAGTGGAGGGACGGCATGTTGGAAGAGTTCCAAGCTAGATACCGTGACATACTAGACGATTAAAGGCAAGATACATCGTTACCAAAGATGCTACCAAAGAGGAAGTCTAGGTGTATATTAGTTCATGAGATGACCTTCGTTCCTACCATTGTGAGACAATGGAGTTGTGGCTTATGCCTAGGAACGTCTGTCCCATCAGTGATCCAGACATATTCTGAGGCAGCATCACCTGATCATGGAGATAGTTGATCTCCAGGGTGATCAGGGTTGGGAGAGTAGACTCAGAGGACAACACGGCGGATCCACTCACAAAGGCTTTTTCCCAGAGAGCGACTTATATTGGATGGTTGAGTATTAGATACTGCAACCACTGCTACAGATGGCCCTAGTGCAAGTGGGAGATTGTTAGTTATATGTATGCCGTAGAGGCCTTTACTATACATAGGATGTATATTGTAGTGGATGCTTGGACATATATAGGGAGGACTTTCTTGCTCGACATGATAGTATGCTATCTGGTTGCTCTTTATCTTAACGTGTACACTGATTGTCTCTCTGTTACATGGTGGTAAAGCCCTTAGGATGTGTACTTGACTACCTGGACTATTATGCAGATCATACTAGTGGGGACATGGTAGTCCATAAGTACATCCTTCAAGGTCCCTAGTCGTGGGTGTATCGAGACGGGGCATCGATATACCAGAGTAGACTAGCGTATACCTTCTCGACCCATACAGATGGGCGATGGATGATCCCATATCCATTGGTGTTTGACATCAGAGATGATATACGAGTGCTCAGTGGAGACAGGGTACACTGGACGGACTCGCCGAGAACTCCTAGATGGTATTATACCTTACGTCAGATGGCAGTTCTCTGGTGACACTGGTACAGGTTAGTCTGTAGACCCAAGATCGTCATAGAGTCTTGTGTGATTCCCACTGTGCTTTGATTTCCACCTTACCACGTCCAAGAGGCCGTGCAAAACGGTGGTTTTTGGGTACAGTCCCGAATCACATGGAGGCAATGAGCGATAGGAGGGGATTCGTCTCTCCCGGTGTAGGGAGTTGATGTTGCGCTGTGTTCGATTGGATATAACCGGAAATCCCTGGACAGGGTTGCTGAGATTTACTGGTAAGTGTTACCAGTAGTTTCTCGAACTGTTATAGACCTCATATCGACACGACTTATAGAGCTACTAGGGTCTGACGTTTACCACCCCTAGGCAAGATATGTGACATATCAGATGATTAGAGCGGACTGTACGGTTAGTGTTACTGGTTGGATTCACAGGAGTGTGAGCGGGCTTGCTCGTCGATCTTCTGATCGCTCAATACCTGGGTGGTCGTTACGTTTAGCAGACCGCTTGCGGTTTGTGGGTGTTTGATATGATCATCACCTATTGCCGGCGTATTGACGAGTCTTTAGAGTCCTACACAGAGGTTTCCTGGCTCAAGCGAAACGAAATAGGAGCGCATATGAGATATGTGCGGGACCAAGAATAATACCAGTATGTGATACTGAATTCTATTCTCGCGATTTATATCATCGGACGGTTATAAAAGATATAGCCGGGTTACCGAATCAAATGTTGATTCGATAAATTGATAGACTTGATATTAGTCGGTTATATGCAGTATGACCGGATCATTAAATCAAGTGTTGAATTAATGATTTAATGTATAATTATATATTTGATATATTACTTTATATTAACTAGTATTGGTTCACTTAAGATTATTTTTCTCACTTGATTGTGCACATTGTATATATGATATATGTTTGTGCACTAGTTTGTATCATATTTGATGGTACATGCAAACATAGGTGTATGTATGCTTTAAACCATGTTTAGATTAATGGTTAGGGTTTTAACTTATTTATTTATTTCATTTATTTATTTTTGGCAAAAATAAAATGGTGGCTTGCTTTGTTTTATTCTTGAAGCTTCATGAAGCTTTGAAAGTCTTAACCATTTTGTTTTTTCCTTAACCTAACCATTACACCTAAGCCCTAGTTTATTCTCTACATGTGTTAACTTCACCCATGGTTGCATTATGATAAGATTCACTTGAATTTTCTTTGAAAAAATAATTCATTTTTTCTTTCTTCTTCTTCATCTTCTTCATGAAGTGAAGAAAGCTTTCTTGAAAAATTTCAAGTGTTGAAATCAAGTGAGAAATCCAAATCCAATGTGAACCCACTTCCTATTTCTTCATCCTCTACCACTTGCCATGTTGTATAGGGTATTTTCTTCACAAGGTTCATGACCAAGTGAAGATGGAGCTTGAGTTTGAGTCGCCTCGACGTAGATCATCTTCGGCATCGAAGTCAACGACCTAGCCCGATTATTTCTCCGACGAAACCATCACTAGAGTCCGGGATTCCGATGATCGCAGCAGAGGGACGTCAACACGGAGCTAAAGAAGTGGAGGACCAGATCTACAAAGGTTGTAATCCCTTTCACTTATTAGTAAAGTTGTTTTCTAGCTAGTATTTTCACCGATCCTCTAGTAAACGATCTTCATTAGGGTTTCTCGGCACATAAAGTTTTGATTTTGGCATGGTTGTTGCCTTGTGTAACCTCTTGAGTGTGCCTAGGAACCCTACAATAGCAGGGTTCGATCATATACGTGTGGTATTGCATGGATCATGATCGGGCGGATCATACTAGTGGGCTTGGGTTTAAGCCGGATCCTAGTATTAGATTTGTTGGATTACTTTAGTCTCATCGCATTTGCATTCAGTCGGAATGCGGGTGCAGGTATGTATATACAGGTGAGGGGTATCCTTGTGATCCGTCACGAGTTTACTTTAGATGTTGCCGTATCTTTTTATTGTTGCGAACATTTGGATTAATGTTTTACATTTGGAAATAATGAGCTAGAATTCATCATGACATGCATTAAATGTGACATGGACACATTAGTGACTCTTGGTCTCTTTTTATGTGCTAATGTCATATTATATGATGGATTTATGTTGATATGATGAGAAGAGAGAGAGAGGGGCTGCCATGAGTGGGGTAAGCTCTCATATTATTGTTTCTCACTCTCTCATTTGATCATACACACATCACAAAAGAAAAGATAGAGAAAACTTCTTCTTCCTCCTCTTTCATCTTTAGCTCATTATCTCCATCAATGGCTTCATCTCTAACCTCCATCCAAAGCAATGGATGCAAGAGACAAAGCGATCACAAACATTCTCTACAACACCTTGGACACGTCGGCTAGCACACTTCGTGCCCGAGTTGCTTCGGATGAAGCGGGAGCCCGTAAAAAGGCTCATAGATGTGGTGCCCTTTCCGACGTGGAGATCAGGACCGGAGATGCCGCGAGGAGCTTAGGATGGTGGCCAAAGACCGAAGGACATGGATCGATCGGTATAGCTTTCCAACCCTCTCTCTAGATAGCTAGTGGTAGGTTAATTGTTCGATCCGGGTTTTAAGCATACGATAGCGCCGGTTTAAAGTTAAGAAAAATTTTCGTTCCGCATTTTGGCCTCGGAAAGACGGCCGGGGCGCTACCGTAGTCTTACACTTATGACCTTAACTATGGTCAACATATCATAAGCACTAGTCAAGTTCTACCCGTCATTTCATGATTAATTAGACCCACCCACATGACCCTCAACTATGGTCGACATAATCACATGACTATCCTAATTAATCGCATTATATGCTGTGTAGGAAGACATCATTTAGCTACCGTACACTATGCCTCAACTAAAGTCGACATACGCAGCACGAATACTAAGTACTCTACTTCCTAAAATGATGGAGGGTTACGAGAGGTTTTTAAGAAAAGCTTTTGCGTAATGAACTTGATATCGTTGTAGAATCGAGTGATTTTTGAAAAGGAGTGGTTTTGAGGCTTTTACTAGTTTTGCTAAAGTGGTCACTCCCGTTGATGGTATCTCGGCTCATTCCTTATCGAATAAGGTGCTGGATATTCTACAAGGAATACCGCTATGCAAAGCAAGAACTACGAAAGCAATCAAAAGGCATACCGAATTTGTAGCATCTGCTAGTTTTGCTAAAGTGGTCACTCCCGGTGAAGGGATCTTTGCTCTTTCCTTATCGAATAAGGTGCTGGATATTCTACAAGGAATACCGCTATGCAAAGCAAGAACTAGAGCTACCAGTTTTTAAACAAATTTCTACAACATATTTAGGTTTCTTTTATTTCATTAATCTCATTAATGAAGTCCCATTGTATTATGCTTCACAAGCATCACATTTGAAACGAAATCAACAATATACAATATATATCTCATATATATAATCTAAACATTCGTCTCAGGTAGTAATATGATCTCATCACAGAACATTGCAGCAGAAGAACATATATGAAATATTGGATATATTAGGAGGTCCGTATTTTAATACGAGCCTGTATAAAACACGGATCCACGGTCGCGATGAATAGCCAAACCCACATCCCTAGACCCCTACGAGAGCGGCAAGTAACTCTGTCAATTCTAGAGTTAGGAGACCCGGTCTTGACTCCTCGAGATGGTCTCCCACTGGACCCTAGAACCCGGTTACTTGTGCTCCCCGCCTTGGGTCTATCCTAATGCGGAAAAGTAAATAATATACAACGGTGACATCATCCTCAACCCGGAAGTGCCCCAATAAATGAATATTACATACAATGAATTTTACATGAATGAAAAAGAAACCCTCATCTCACATAAAACCCCGGCTATTCAGAACACGACGATCCAATATAACATATCACAGCAACACATAATATCTCATATCATCAACGTAAGTAAATATGCGTACCCCAGTTGTCGTTGATGTATAGCAACTAAACCGGCGATACACCACATATTACACTTACGGTCGCAGAAAAGAAAGTGAAAAACTACAACAGTTGAAACTCACAACCATCTTATACATCATAAACCCAACGTATCTCATACTTTGGATTTCATGCCTAACCAAATGAATTCCTTAGACATCACATGCCTAACAATTATAAACCCCGCATTTTAGTCTTAATCTTGAAAACACTTTTCAACATCTAGTCGGGCAATTCAACAAGATTCCCGATTTTCTGATCGAATGCTCGTCAGAAACTTTAGTAGACGGCCGCATCGCACGATACCATCGACGAAGTGCACGAAGGCGGAACACCGCTGCTGCGAGCACCCGAGCGGATGCTTTTGGCGACGGGGTTCTCCTACAGTCACTTGGTCGGGGCTATGGGGTGGCTATCTATTAAGTTTACCCGGGGAGTATCCGCGTACACTACGTGATTGCGACGGACTTTTGATCGCATCAAAATCCCGTGGCAACCGATCAAATGAGACTAAACTGCTAGATTTATAACATTTAAATTTGTTATCTCATAACTACTTGTAGACTCCAAATATTGTATCACATTCCAGATAAATAGACAATGTTAAACTTTCCGATCGAATAAACAAACACCCAAGATTTCCTAAATAGCTCAACTCTTGAGCGGAGTTCAAAAAGTCCCAGAACATGTCACAGCCGCTATGAACCAGCCGTAGAAGGGTCAAACCAACGCCTCACATGTGGCAAAGCTAAACTACCACAAACCATATAGTTCAGTGGCGGTTTTGACGGTCACATAATTGAGTTAAGGTTACGTTCTTCTAGAGGGTCCACAAATTCGCTTGCATGATTTTCTGAAAGTTTTAAACTCAGGAAAAATCTAACACTTGAAAGTTTTCCTACGGGGAAAAAAGTGAGTTATTGATATCCGTTCGAACTTTTTAACACGTTCTAAATTATCCGGAAAAACATAAACGAAGTTTAAACTTTCCGATCGAATCAACAAGTTCCCAATAATTCCCAGAATGCTCAACACTTGAGTAGAATTAAAAATTCCCAGAAGCATGAAAAACTACCCAAGAATAAACCTCTGAAGTATTAGCCACTAACTCCCAAAGTTGGCCCCGGAACCACCGCCAAACGCATAGTTTGGACCCGGTTCCGCGGTCTCTTGAGCGAGTTATGGCTTCGTACTTCACAGTAATCCTTAGAATTCCCTTCATGATTTTCTGAGTATTTTTAATATGAAAAATTTTAACTTTTGAAATTTTTTCCAGAAAGTGGGATTTATCGGGGTTTCAGAGTTCGATCGGACTTCAAACTTCGTCTAGACAACGTCTAATGCTCTAGCTTGGCTCTGATACCACAGTAGGGTTAGTATAGCACCTTACAAAGGTTTTGGAAAGCATCAATCATGTTACTTTAGAAATTTTGGGGTGCTAAACAAACCCTAACCAAGATCTTAACTAGAGATTTAGGGTAAACATAGCAAGTAAACAACTTTACTTCTAAGAGTTCGGGATTACAACCATTGTAGTCTGTTCCTTCGCTTCATAAGCTCCGACTAGTAGTCCCTTCGCCGCGATCCATGAACTCCCGGACTCTAGAGAGGCTCCACAATTCGAATGATCCATGCTTGCTAGAAGTCTTACTTTTCGAAGATGATCTACCTTGAAGAAACTCAAACCAAAGCTCTTGCTTCACTAATCAAGTATTAGCAAAGCAAACATCCTAATCTAAGTGGCTAGAATAGATGAGGATGATGAAGTAGGAATTTTGCTCTCTTTTGTTTTCAATTTCTCACTCATTATCATCACATGTCAAAAAGCTAGAAAGCTTTTTCAAGAGGAAAAAGAAGAAGAAATCTATTTGTGATGAATAATGAAAACATGTGTGAGGTTAGAAATGCAACCATGGGTTAAGAAGGAAGACTTAACCCTTGTAGAGAATTAACTATGGTAAAGGGTTTGGGTTGGGTTAAGAAATATCTAAACAAAATATCACAAGTCAAACTCAAAGCTTCAAGAAGCTTCTTGAAAGCTTCATCCAAGTTTAACCCTAATCCAAACCCTAACCATATTTAAGCTCCACAAAACATGTTGCATTCGTAACCAAAACATGTTACAATATTATATATCACATATACAATATTTATTGTAACAAAATAAAATAATACAATTAACATATATCACATATATATCAATGTATTATCCAAGTGAGAAAAAGAATCTTTAAGTCAGCTAATATTAGTTAATGTAATATAATATATCAAATATATAATTATATATTAAATTATCGAAGCAACACTTGATCCGATAATCCTGCTATTTCATAAATAACCGACTAATATAATCTGTATCAATTCATCGAATCAACACTTTATCCGATGACCCGACTATATCACATATACCCGGCCGATATCACAAATCGCGAGAATCTAATACGGTATCGCATACACGTATTATTCTCGGTCCCGCATATATCTCATATGTGCTCCTACTCCGTTTTTCCTGAGCCAGGAAACCTCTGTGTAGGACTCTAAAGAATCGTCAATACGCCGGCAGTAGGTGATGATCATATCAAACACCCACAAGCTGTAAGCGGTCAGCTAAACGTAACAGCCACCCAAGTATTGAGCGATCAGAAGATCAACAAGCAAGCCTGTACATTCTCCTGCGAATCCAATCAGTAACACTCCCGTACAGTCCGGTCTCTTCGTCTGATATGTCGCATATCTCGCCTAGGGGTGGTAAACGTCAGACCCAGTAGCTTGATAAGTCATGTCAATATGAGGTCCATAACAGTTCGAGAAACTACTGATAACACTTACCAGTAAATCTCAGCAACCCTGGCCAGGGATTTCCAGTTATAGCCAATCGAACACAGCGCAACATCAACTCCCTATACCGGGAGAGACGAAACCCCTCCTATCGCTCATTGCCTTCATGTGATTCGGGACTGTACCTAAAAGCCACCGTTCTACACGCCCCCTTGGACATGGTGAGGTGGAAATCAAAGCACAGTGGGAATCATACAAGACTCTATAACGATCTCGGGTTAGATAGTTGATCGCCGCGAGATCGAGATTCGGAGAGTAGATACAAAGAATAACACCGCGGATACACTCACCAAGACCCTCCTTCTGCCGCAGCAAGAGCGACTTTTTGAGATGTTGGGTACGAGATACGCCATTAATTGGCCTTAGTGCAAGTGGAAGATTATTGGATATATGTATGCCCTAGTGTCCATTATATGATATTGGATATATCGGCATATGTATATATATATATATATATATTCAGAGGACATTCTTGCTCGACATGATAGTATGCTGTCTGGTTGTACTTTATCTTGACATGTTCATTTGATCACGCATCTTATTTATTTGGTACATGTTGATAAAGCCCTTAGGATATTTGATTGACTAATGGGATTATGTTGCGGATCATACTAGTGGGACAAGTGTAGTTTATAATCATATCCTTGAAATGTTCCTAGTCATGGGTGAATCGAGAAGGGGCATCGATATTCCAGAGTAGACTAGCGTATCTGTTACTTGACCCATATGATGGGCTATGGATGATCCCATATCCATTGGTGTGGTGACACCAAAGACCATATACGGGTGCTCAGTGAGACTGGGCACACTGAACGGACTCGCCGAGAACTCCTATGTGGTATTATATCTATCGTCGGATAGCAGTTCTCAGGTGACACTGGTACAGGTTAGTCTGTAGACCCGAGATCGTCATAGAGTCTTGTGTGTCCTCCCACTGTACTTTGATCTCCACTCTACCACGACTCTACTGAGTCATGCAAACAGGTGGATTTTGGGTACAGTCCCGAGGCACATGGAGGAAGTAACTGATAGGAGGTTCCTCTCTCCCGGTATTGGGGGTTGATGTTGCACCATGCACGATTGGCTATAACAGGAAGTCCCTGGCCACGGCTGATGAGATTTACAAATAAGTGTTATCAGTAGTTTCTTGATCTGTTATGAGCCATATACCGGCATGACTTATTGAGTTTTTGGGTCGACGATGCCATCCCTAGACTCTATATGCAACATATCTGACGAAGAGACCGGACTGTATGGTAAGTGTTGCCAGTTGGCTCGACGGGTGTTTTGACAGGTTCCCTTGTATTTCTTCTGATCGCTCAATACCTGGGAGCCGTTACGTACAGCTTGTGCCACTGATGGTTTGTAGGTATGTGATGTGATCACTGCCTACTGCTACTGTATTGATGAGTCTTAGAGTTCCAGAAAGGGGACTCCTAGCTCAGGCGAAAAGATGTCGGGTGTATATGAGATATGCATAGGTGCTCGATTAAATGAGTGTATTTGATACCGTATTTTTATCGGACGGGTCGTATGTGATATGACCGGGTTATTAAATCAAGTGTTGATTTAATATTAAGTCCATTAGCTCATTTATTAAAACCTATTTCTTAATGATGCATGCATGAGTGTATGTATATGTTGATATGGATGCACACATTCAAGCATACATGTGTCAGGGTTGATAATACATTGGAGGTGGAAATAAAAGACTCACATGGTAATATATTTATATATTTTGATTGTTTGAGAAAAGAAAAATGGGAATAAAATCATGGTTGACTATATTACAGTCTTCTCTTATGTTGACAAAAGTCAATACCATGGTTTCATTGCCCATGGTTTTGTAACCCATGGTTTTGCTTAAACCCAAGTCTCAAAATATCTAGATATTTTGTAACCATGGTTAAGGATGACATAATTCTCACTCTCTTGGGATTATGTTGAATTTCTCACTTGAGTCAAGTTAAACCAACCTCCTTCTTCTTCCTCCTTCAAGCTCTCTAAAGTTTCAAAAGTGAGTGAAGAACATAAAAAGAAAAGGTTTTTTAAGTGAGTTCCAAACCCACATCACCAACTATATTAGTCTAGCCCCCAATCTATATTAGTCTAGCCCACTAGTGTAGGTTGTTTGCTCCACTTCTTCAAAGATCAAGTGAAGCTAGGAGCTTGAGCAAAGGGACTTCGTGGTGGATCGTCGTGGACTTGGAAGGATTCAAGCGAACCGGTTCAAACCCTAGTTGATCCAAGGAGTCACAAGAGGAGGTCTACAGAGGTTGTATTACTTACCTCTTAGTGTTAGACACTTGTTTGTATGTCATACTTGTTGTTGTTACCATAATTTTCTTGTTCGATTCATGGTTGGTATTGTTTAGCACCCCCTAAATTTTTATTATAGCATGTATGATGCAACCCAAACCCCAGGATGGTGCTAAGGAATCACTACACCTTGTATATACAAGAAGGTTGTAGAGAGTAAGATTGTCTTCCTCGTATTATACGTGGATGACATACTCTTGATAGGAAATGATGTTCCTATGCTACACTCGGTCAAGCTCTTCTTATAACACAAGTTCTCCATGAAAGATCTTGGTGATGCCTCCTACATCCCGGGGATTAAGATCTATAAAGATAGATCTAAACAGATGTTGGGAATGTCCCAATCCGGGTATATAGACACTATACTACAGGGTTTAGTATGGAAGATTCTAAGCGTGGTAATTTACCTGCTTGCTCAGGGATCACTCTCTCCAAAGAGATGTCTCCCAAGACTGATTTGGAGATGGATCGCTTGCAAGGGATACCCTATGCTTCAGCAATAGGCTCTATCATGTATGCGATGTTATGTACCGGACCAGATGTAGTGATCAGGTATCAATCAGATCCATGGGAGAAACACTAGACAGCTGGGAAGAACATTCTTAAGTACTTGAGAAGGAATAAAGAAATGTTCTTAGTGTATGGTAACAATGAACTCCGGGTGGAGTCCTATACCGATTCGATCTTCCAGAGTGATAAGGAACGACAGTAAGTCGGTCTCGGGTTTTGTCTTCACCCTCAATAGAGGGACGGTATGTTGGAAGAGTTCCCAGCAAGATACCGTAGCAGATTCGACGATGGAGGCTGAATACATCGCTGCCAACGATGCTGCCAAGCCAAAGAGGCTGTCTGGATGAAGAAGTTCATTGTTGAACTTGGTGTGGTTCCATCCATTGAGCATCCAATACCTGTGTATTGTGATAACAATGGAGCTATGGCTTTAGCCAAGGAACCACGGTCCCATCAGCGATCCGGACATATTCTTAGATGGTATCACCTGATCAGGGAGATAGTAGATCGCCGGGAGATCGAGGTCAGGAAAGTTGATATGAAGGACAACGTAGCAGATCCAGTCACAAAGGCCCTGCCCCAGACGCAGTTTGAGAGACTTTTTAGGATGTTGGGTATGAGATACTACAACACATGGCCTTAGTGGATGTGGGAGATTGTTAGGAATATATATGCCCTAGAGGCATTATTGTACATTGATGTATATTATAGTGGATGCTTGGACATATATAAGAGGACTTTCTAGCTCCACCTGATAGTATTCTATCTGGTTACTCTTTATCTTAACATGTTGACTTGTATTCTTATGCTGTCTTTCTCTTACATGTTGATAAAGCCCTTAGGATATGTGCTTGACTACCAGGACTATGATGCGGATCATACTACTGGGACCAGGGTAGTCCACAAGCACATCCTTCAATTGTTCATAGTCGAGGGTATATCGAGACAAGGCATCGATATTACTATAGCAGACTAGTGTGTATGTTTCTTGACCCTGTATGGAGGCAGTGGTTTGTCCCATAGCCATTGGTGTTTGACATCAAAGGTTGTACACAGGTGCTTATTAGAGAATGGGTACACCGAACAAGACTCGCTGAGGACACCTAGTTGGTAGTATACCTATCGTTAGAGAGCATTTCTCTTGTGACACAAGTACAGGTTAGTCTGTAGACCCGAGATTGTCATAGAGTCTTGTGTGGCTCTCACTATGATTTGATTTCCTCATTACCACGGCTCAAAGAATTCGTACAAACAGGTGGATTTTGGGTACATTCCCGAGTCATGTGGAGGCAATGAGCGATAGGAGGGGTTTCGTCTCTCCCGTTATTAGGGGTTGATATTGCACTGTGCTCGATTGGATATAACTGAAAGTCCTTTGCCAGGGCTGCTGCTGAGATTTTCTGATAAGAGCTATCGGTTGTTTCTCGAACCATTATAGGCCAGACATCGGCATGACTTGTCAAGTTACTGGGCTCTGACGTTTACGACCCTTAGTGTAACGTTTTAAAAACAATTAAACAAATAATTAAATGAATAAAATTGTTTAAGTGAATTTTATGATTTTCGGCAAAGTAAAATGTATTTTTCGTAAAACTAAACCGTGATTGTTTTTAATTATAATTTCAAAAATACCTATTTTAATTATGTAATTACTAGTAAATGGTGTTTATTTAGCCACTTATAAATTTTTAGTTTAATTAAATATTTTTCCTAAATTAATTATTTTAAATATTAACATAAGCTTTATTTTTTAAACTAAATTAGTGTAAATTACAAATTTGAATGGTTTTAATTTGTAAAAATGAGCCATGGTATATTAGAATCAAGTGTGTAATATGCAAAATCTTTTCCAAAATCTCTCCATGGTTCTAGAAATTTCTAGGAAAAAGGGTTAAATTGAAAAAGTTAGATAATAAAGGGTTTAAGTGAAAAAAATGCATTATTTATGAACTTTCTACACAATACCACATATTTTTCTCTCTCTCCACCCTCCTCCCTCTCCATGGCCGGCCTCCCCTCCATGGGTAGCCCCAAAATTTTCCCCCCATCATTTTTGCAATAAAAATCATCAAAATTCATCAAAAATTCCAAAAATAAATCTCAAAAATCAACATTCAACCTCTACCATTTTCCTTTGACCTATTTAGCTTGGATTTTGGAGATGGAAAGCATGCATTTTGGAGGCTCATTTTCATGTTTGGGTTTCATATTTTGAAGGTATAAATTTCCTACTTTTGTTTTATTTCTATTAGATGTTTCTTGTAAAGCATAATTAGATTTAATATATTAATTCTAGTTGCAAATTTTAAAATTAACGTTAGGGTTTGTAAATTCAAGTTGTGGTTTTTATTAATTAAATAAGGTTATAATAGCTAGTTTAACATCTTTTAGAGTGGAAAAATATTGCATGGTTGTTGTATAATAAATTGTTTATTCAAATTGTTTTAATTAAGCTATTTAGCTAACTAGATTTTTCAAAAATGTGTTTGTGGGTAAAATAAAATTCTTATTAAGCTTGTTATCTTTAGATGGTAGTTTTAATGAGAATATGAGCATATTAAAGGAATGAAAAACTTAGTTTGATCACTAGTTTCTGGTGATAATTGGAAAATAGTAATAAAGTGCTAGTATTTTGTAAACTAGATTTTGGAAATTCCTAAATAAATGAATTAAAAATATAATCATGGTTTCATTATATCATTATCATCATGAATTGTAGTTTAACACATTAATTCATGCAAAATCATGTTTTGTTGTGGAATTGTGGTATTTTGCTTGAAAAATGTTAAAAATTACTAAAGGTTGCAAACTAGAAATTTCAAATTTACATAAATTTGTGTAATAAAAATATAGTAATGGTTTGTAAAGTCTAGTTATGCTATTTAATGACTTTTATAACCATTGGCTTCATTTAAATGTCAAGTTTTGAAGAAAAACGGTAAATTGGCGTTTTCGGGTTTTTCGAAATCGGACGATTTGATTGATTTTAGGGATTTGATTGATTTAATCATGTTTTATAATATAAGTAAGGTGTTTTAAAACTACGAGCTAATTGTTGATGTTTATCTCGATCCATCGGAGTTTGTACGCCGATATCGAGCGATATTTGGTGCTTTTGCGTGGACGGGACATAGGTTTTAACCTATGCTTGTTCCTTGTATCGTTTGACTTTCGTATGTGATTCAGTTTACGATGCTATTTATATGTTTGCGTCTAGGTACCCCTCACGTGGACTGCGAGCGATGAAGAGGAGGATGGCGACACTGTCTTCGGCAGACATGGACTAGGTGAGTAGATGCATATCTACGGGGGGAAGTCGGGTGGAAGGAGTTTAGCACCCCCGCAACGTAGAATAGGAATAGTACTTATTGACATTAGGAAACAAGATGTGACCCTAGTAGGACCCTAGTATTGACCCTAGGCTGGACTAGACTGATTTAGGAAAACCATATCAGAGGATGAGTACCTTGGAAGAGATTCGTAAGTTTCAGGTAGAAACACACCCATGCACACACTGAAACTCGACATGGGGTATACGTGTATGTGTATATATATAGAACTAGGTATAGGTATATACATATATATACAACACGTATATGTGATTCATTGATGTGATATGATATCCGAGGTATGGTGAAATAGTGTAACTGGGCTTGATGCCGTGATTCTTGGCTATACAGTCGTATTAAGTGTTAGCGGATCATTAGAGAATGAGATAATGAACATGTATATTTAAATTATAAGGGGTAGTGATGATATTGAGGTACATGGCACTCTAAAATAGTACCCGGACTATAACTTGTGATTGATCACGATATGGGATATGTATGACTTGATTACGATATGATACATATGACATGATATTTCTGAGGATAAACTAATGATGCATATTATGAGGGCAATGATATATGATTGATGTAGGCGATTACAGTTTAGTACCTTGATCATGAGATGTGTTGGTGATGACATTATACGAATGATGAGACACCTACGAGATACTTGACCCGTACTCCGATATTGGGATGCCGTACGATGGATTTTACCGTACGAGGCATAAATATGATGATTGATCCGCACTCTTGATTCGAGGAAGCCGTACTACGTACGTGACGCTATTGAGGCCGGATCGCCGACTATTCAAGATATTGATTCAGACCTTAGGTAGACTCTTGTTTCTTATTTACTAGTTTCTTAGGTTAAGTTCTTTAGGAGGTTAGATGGACACTAGTTTAGGTTCGATTCATATAGTGGTAGTGATAATTGTATATCAAATGAGTGGATAATGCACATCTGTCTTTGCATTCATACTGTAATCATCATGGTGCATGTTCTTTCATATGTTGCTATAATCAGTATAAACTTTACCTGTTAGGACACCAGCACCATTACCGATGATGCGCATATTCTACGCACACTTATTTGCCGGCTCACACACATCATCATCGGTAATTGCTATGTCACGTACACTTTAGATCATATTGTCTTTTATAGATAGAATCAGTTCACAACTAGACCGATATAATATTGTGATTATTCTCTTATGTTAGTATAGACATGATATTTATTACTTAGACATTCATGCATTCATATTTTCATGTTATCATGCAGTATTATGGGCATATGCCGACACTTATCATATAGTTACTTATGATTTTAAGATTTGGATTTCTATGAGATTTCTAGATTTTGGGGAAAACCGCAAGAATATATAAACAAACTTCTCTCTCTCTCCTCTTCTCTTTTTTTTAAAATAAGATGCGGTTTTCTCGTGATGTATGTGTCGTCCACCATGAGATTTCATATTTTCTGATTGATTTCGAGACCCGATTCGAGGAGTGGATGAACCGTCTCGGGGACATGGTGGGCCCGGTATGGTATCCCGGGGCAAGAAGATCGAGTTGTAGACGATGAGCCTGGCAGGGGAAGACTACCTACCGGTGATGTCTGGCGCGGCGGATATCCGGAGGATACCGACCGTTGTCGTGAGATTTCATGATATGGGCCGATCCGGACTGACGGAGCCCGACATATTGAGACTTGAGATTACATGTGTTGTGTCGATGCTTGACACGGATTTTCATGGATTTCATTGTTGAGATTTCAGATGCTTATACACACTTTACTATGATAACAGCTAAAGAGTTTTTATATATATATATCTGGATTTCAGGATTTGTTACTTTACATTCATGGTGCATGCATTTCATTTCATATGACATAGTATTATATGAGGCACTGACACGAACACGGAGTATCTGCACTTACACGTAGTATTACCCTGCTATTACTAGATGTTTGGGATATAGTAGTGTATTATTATGACCTAGGATAGCGTCGTGCATTCGATTTCTTTTCGTAGATGTCTTGTACTCACGAGTTGGCAACTCACCCCTGTTGTGCCAAATTTTATTACAGGTTCGATGTACAGGTTTCCCTGGCAGCTTGCTGGCACATCTTTTCTTCAGGGTGATTTGCACGGTAGGTTGGTTCACTTGTATCTGAACAACCATTGTATTTTTTTTTCTTTCATTTGTATCTAGTAAGCTCCATCAACCATACTTGTATTACTTGATAAGTTTATTGGACCAGTCTTTTATTTCGACCTTAGAGTCGCGCATGTTTTATTCTGATATGGTGGTTTTGTTTTCTTTGAGTTTTGAGCCTCGCCCTTTGGCGTTGTATATTATTGTGCTTGTTGTGGTTGTTTCCACCTGTTGGCGTTGATGCTAGCACCCGTTTGGGGATGCTTTTTATTGTTTATTTATATTATACTTGTTGTACCCGTCTGGGGGCCAGTTTTTACAAAGGAGACTCTGCCGAAATTTTTGGGAAAAATTGCTGATATTTTTAAACTTGTTTTTCTTCATGTTCTTTTACTTCTTCTTCTTCTTTATGGTTTAGGTTTCTGGGCTTCGGCTTACTTTGGTTACGTTGCGCCTCTAGACGCTTCGTAATCTAAGTGCCGATCACGTTCCGTACTTTCGGGTCGTGACACTTAGACTCGATATGCGACATATCAGACGATGAGACCGGACTGTACGGTAAGTGTTACTGATAGGCTTCATTGAGAGTATGGACAAGCTTGCTTGTTGATCTTCATATCGCTCAATACCTTGGTAGCCGTTACGTCTAGCTAGTACCGCTGACGGCTTGTGGGTGACTGATGTGATCATCCCCTACTACTGGCATATTGACGAGTCTTTAGAGTCCAACACAGAAGTTTCCTGGTTCAAGGGAAACGAAGTAGGGCACATATGTGATATGTGCGAGGGCCTGATCAAATACGTGTAGGTGATATCGTAGTGTAATCTGGCAGTTATCTGTTATCGGTCAGGTTATATGAGACATAAGCAGATTATTGAATCAAGTGTTGATTTAATAATGTGATATACAGATAAATGATATTAGTCGGTTATATGTGATATAACCGGATTTTTAAATCAAGTGTTCATTTAATAATGTGATATATATTATATTTAATATAATTATATAATATTATTAGCTCACTAAATATTTTATTATATATGTTAATATATATATATATATATATATACATATATATATATATATACATATATATATATGATATATATATGAAAGGTTACGCTAGCGCCCCGGCCAACTACCGTGACCAAATGCAGAACAAAAATTTTACTACGAGTAGAAACGCGGCGCTAGGATAACACAAAAACTGGATCTTTAACCATAAACCTAACTAGCATGTGAGGGTTCTATCTACTATGATAGAATGTATACCTAAAGAAAACAAGTCCTTCGGGTCTTCGATCCTCTCCTTAAGCTCCTCTATGGATGTATGGATCGTGCTTGAACTTCGGCCTCTTTGTGTCAACGATGATCCACCCGAGAGCTCCAACCTTGAGCTAAACCTCCAACTTGAAGTAAGTAGAATACTTAGCTTGCTAATATAAGTTGACTAAAGTGAGTAGAGTGTGATTTGAGTGTCTTAGTCTAACTAACCCTTGATTATCAACACATGATACACTAGGATTTTGAGAGAGGAAGAAGGAGAGAGCAAGCATGAGAGCTCACTTGAGGAAAGAGAAAGGATTTTTGATAATGATAAAATAAAAAATGTGATGGCTAGCTTGACATGACCACAACCATGTGATGAAAAATATCTCGCAAAATATCTAGCTCACAAAATATCTCACAAAAATAACTATGGTCAAAAAGTCAATCCAAGTCAAATGGTCAATGCAAGTCAAGTGGTCAAGAAAAAGTAGCCATGCCATAATTATAATTAGCAAAAATAACAAATACTTTTCTCCACCTTATAATAGTTTTAATCAAGTCAATGGTCAAAACCCTAATGAGGTGTCTCCTTCTATACTCCTTTCAACCGTATATACATACCCGCATCCGTGTTCCAAAAAACACGAATACAATGAGACGAAGGTAATCCAATAATAAAATACTAGGATCTAGGTTAAACCAAAGCCCATTAGTATTGTCCGCTCGAACACCACACGCGCACAACTACACGTATGTGATTGAACCCTGTCGTAAAACCATACGACCTCTACTCGTTTCGCCCGAAGCTGGGAAACCCTCTGTGTGGGACTCTAAAGACTCGACCGTACTCTGACAGTGGGTTTAACTACAAGCACGTCAGTGGCAGTAGCTGTGCGTAACGGCTACCCAGGTATCTGTCGATAAGAAGGTCGACGAGCAAGCTCATCCAAAGTCCTACTGAACCTATCTATGACAATCTCTGTACAGTCCGGTCTGTTCGTCTAAGAGTATCACATATCGGGCTTAGTGGGTGGCAAACGTCAGAACCCTAATAGCTGTATAAGTCGTGTCAGAGTGTAGCCCAGAACACCCTAAGAAACATCTGGAACACCAATGAGTAAATCTCACTTGCCCTGACTAGGGACTTTGTGTAATGGCTCTCCAAACACAGCGCGATATCAACCCCCAATACCGGGAGAGACGAATCCTATCTAACCGCCACTACCTCCAAGTGCTTCGGGACTGCATCCAACTACTACCTATTTGCACGACTCAATAGAGCCGTGGTAGGGTAGCAATCTAAGAACAGTGGGAACACACTTGAGGCGAAATAGCAGTGTCAAGTGAACGGACTAAGCTGTACTCATGTCACCTGGAAACTGCTACCTGACGATAGGTATAATACCAACCAGCAGTACCCTACGAGTCCGTCCAGTGAAACTCATAACCCAATGAGCACCGGCATACTATCTCCAGTACGACGTACTGATGGCTCTGGGACAGACCATCTCCCCTGCAGGGATGAGAAACAGATACACTAGTCTACTCTGGAGTATCGATGCCCTGTCTCGATAATCCTATGACTAGGGACCTGTATAAGGATGCTCTTATAGACTACCCAGCCCCTACTAGTGTGATCGCCATCACAACGCTGGTAGTCAAGCAAAGATCCTAAAGGCTCCATCAATATGTATTAGCGATATGTTAAAAGAAACATATACACATATTAAGATAGATACAAACCAAGTAGCATACTACTATATCGAGCAAGATTGTCGTAAATCCATGTATATATCCCAAGCTTCCAAAATGTAATATACAATGTAGTACTATACAATAACGGCCTCCAGGGCATACATATCCAACGATCTCCCACTTCCACTAAAGGCCAGTAATTGGTGTACCACATACCCAACGTCTGCACTAAGGCCAGCTGCTGGCGTACCGCATACCCAATAGCTCAAAAAGTCACTCGAACTGTGCTTGAGGGAGGGTCTTTGTGTATGGATCCGTCGTGTTATCTTTTGTGTCCACTCTCCGTACATCGATCTCCTAGCGATCAATGATCTCCCTGATAAGGTGAAACCGCCTTAAGATGTTCCTGGATTTCTGATGGGTCCGTAGTTCCTTCGCTAAAGCTATAGCCTCATTGTTATCGTAATACAAAGGTATTGGGTCAACAATGGACGGAACTACCTGAATTTCACTAATGAACTTCTTTATCCAGACCGCCTCTTTTGCGGCATCGCTTGCAGCAATGTATTCAGCCTCCATCGTCGAGTCTGCGACGGTATCCTGTTTGGAGCTCTTCCAACACATCGCCCATCCATTGAGGGTAAACACAAAACCTGAGACAGACTTGCTGTCGTCCTTGTCACTCTGGAAGCTTGAATCGGTAAAGGACTCGACCGTGAGGTCTCCATTACCATAAAGCAGGAACATCTCTTTAGTCCTTCTTAGGTACTAGAGAATGTTCTTCACTGCTGTCTAGTGGTTCTCACCTGGGTCTAACTGATACCGGCTTACCATGCTTAGCGCATAAGCTATATCTAGTCTTTTACATAACATCGCATACATTATAGATCCTACCGCCGAAGTGTAGGGTATAGTGCTCATGCGAAGCCTCTCCTCGTCAGTCTTGGGAGACACCTTCTTGGAGAGGGTGATTCCATGCAATGCGGGTATAATACCGCGCTTGGAATCTTCCATACTAAATCTCTTTAGTACGGTCTCTATGTACCTGGACTGTGAAAGTCCCAGTAATCTCTTAGATCTTGATCCCCAGAATGCACGAGACATCACGCAGGTCTTTCATGGAGAACCGTTGTGACAAGAATAGCTTGACCGATTGTAGCATAGGAATGTCATTTCCTATCAAAAGGATGTCGTCCACGTACAAGACTAGGAATACGACAGTTCGTCCTACAATCTTCTTATAAATACAAGGCCCATCCTCGTTCTTGATGAAGTCAAATTCCTTGACTGTCTCATCAAAACAGATGTTCCAGCTCCGTGATGCCTGCTTTAATCCATAAATGGGTTTAATCAACTTGCATACCTTCCTGCTGCTCCCAATGTCTACAAAGCCTTCTGGCTGATCCATATAAATGCACCCTTCCAAACTGCCCTTTAGAAAAGCCGTTTTTACGTCCATCTTCCAGATCTCATAGTCATGGAAGGCAGCAATGGAAAGTAGGATCCAAATGGATTTGAGCATAACCACTGGAGAAAAGGTTTCTTCATAGTCCATACCTGGTCTTTGAAGAAAACCTTTTGCAACGAGTCTAGACTTATAGGTTTCCACCTGCCTATCTACACCAAGTTTCCTTTTGTAGATCCATTTGCATCCAACGGGTTTTACCCCAGGTGGAGCAATATCCAAGGTCCACACTTTATTGGTGTACATGGACTATATTTCGGATTGCATAGTATCCAGCCACTTATCAGAGTCCCTATTGATAATGACCTTCCTGAAACTGGTAGGGTCATCTTCTTCTAAGATGCAATCCTCTCGATCCCCGTCTATAAGAAAACCGTAGTATCTCTCGGGCGGATGAGAAATCCTACCAGATCTGCGGAGTGGCTGAGGTACGTCTGGGATTACTGAATCTAGCGGTTCCTCCAAATCTTCAGTTACATTTTCTGGTTCATGTATATCTCCCAGTTCTACCGTACTCCCACTAGTTTCTTTTGCAAGAAACTTCCTTTCTAAAAAGTTAGCATGGCGAGATACAAACACCTTCTGTTCCTCAGTGTGGTAGAATAGATACCCAGGTGAATCCTTTGGATATCCAACAAATTTACATAGAACTGAACGTGCCTTAAGCTTGTCCAGTTTCTGTGTTTTCACATAGGCTGGACAACCCCATATCTTAATAAATTTAAGACATGGTTTCTTACTACTCCATATTTCATACGGAGTCTTAGGCATAGATTTGGATGGAACTTGATTCAAAAGGTATGCCACTGTCTGAAGCGCATGCCCCCAGAATGAAAGAGGCAACTCGGCATTATTCATCATGGAGCGAACCATGTCCAATAGGGTATGGTTCCTCTGCTCCAATACACCGTTGTGCTGTTGTGTATATGGAGGAGTAAGCTGAGATAGAATTCCATTCTATTTTGTGTATTCTAGGAATTCCGTGCTTAAGTACTCCCCTCCTCTATCCGATCGGAGGATCTTGATAGTTTTGCCGGTCTGGTTCTCTACTTCGTTTCTGAATTCTTTGAATTTCTCAAAAACTTCAGATTTGTATTTCATTAGATACACATATCCGAACCTAGAGGGATCGTCAGTGAATGTGATGAAGTACGAGAACCCACCCCTTGCATGTATAGACATCGGACCACACACATCACTGTGTATGAGTCCCAAGAGCTCTGCTGCTCTTTCTCCATGTCCGGTAAATGGAGATTTGGTCATCTTTCTTTTGAGACAAGACTGACAAGTTTCATAAGATGAAAATTCGAACGTATTCAAGAGTCCATTTTTATGCAACTTATTTAGTCTTTTCTCTCCGATATGACCAAGTCTACAGTACCACAAGTAGGATTTATTCGTATCTGAACTCTTCCTCTTGCGTGTGTTTTGTACATTGAGAACTGTATTCTGATTTAGAACATATATACCATTACACAGTGTACCTTCTGCAACAAGTACCTTATCAAAGTAAATGTTCATGATATTTCTATCAAGAACAAAGTTATATCTATCTTAATCAAGTAAAGAAACTGATATGATGTTGCAAACCATGGAAGGTACATAGTATAAATTGTTCAAAATCATAGTATTGCCATTTGGCAACACTAGGTGATATTCACCGATGGCTGCAGCATTAACTTGTGCTCCGTTTCCTACCCTGAGGGACATATCACCAGGTCTAACTATCCTACTTTTTCTCAGTCTCTGTAATAAATTACAGATATGAGATCCCGATCCGGTATCTAGTACCCAGGAGGTAGGACTGACCGAAAAGCAGTTCTCAACTACAAGAACACCTGAAGTAGATACCATAGTCTGCATCTTCTTTATTCGGGTCACCTTGGATTCCAGACTTTCCTCTTTCCTCTGCTCATACTTACTATTGTCATCATAAGTTAGAGCCAAACCGACGTTCCCTAGCCCCGAATAAGAATTCGGATCGGTCAAGCGATACATTTTATTATCTTAATTAGGGCGTGAAATGGTTGCTACCTGGAGAGAGAGAAAAGAAACACTCAGCGTGCGCTCTTACAAGATTAGATTGGTTATTCATTTATCTAACCAGGATGGCTCCCACTGTTTCCTCAAATTCTTCTTCAAACCCTAAAAGAAGAACTAGTCAGGATTTAATCGCACGTCACAATACTTGCTTAACCTTTCTGCCAGGCTAGTGTTGGTACTTCGAGGGAGGTTTTCCAACGCATTCGCGAAGTTCCTTAATTATATAACCACTTTTCCCTGGAGGCGTAGCCCCGCTAACACCGTTCTAGACACCTACTTGGTTTATAGCATTAATTGTTAAGTGAAATAATCTCCGGAGAGTAATCCAACTCATCAGGGGGATCAGGATCCAACTATCATTGTGTAATGACCTAGATGGAATCCACTCTAGTCACTACACTCCAGAAGATATGCTAAATATGCAAGTTTCCTGTATATTTGAAACTCCCGATGTGGTTTCTACCCCTAGGACCTAAGTGACCTTGATGAATAATCAACAAATCAAAAGGTCCTAGTCAAGTTCAACCCGTCGTTATCCTGGATTGCATTAGACCCACCCGGATGATCCTTGACGAATAATCAACAAAATCATGCGACCGTCCTAACCAACCGGATCTATCAGTGCAACAGAAAATTATCACTCATCTACCGTTCACTGTACCTTGAAGAATAAACAACAAACGCGGCACGAATACTAAGTAGTAATTATCTAAAACGACGGAGGGCTACAGCTGGGTTTTTGGCGAAAAACCCGTTAACGTATTGAACTTGATATCGTTGAAGGAACCTGATAGCTTTTGAAAAGGAGTGGTTTAAGCTCCGCCTTTTGAAAATTTCTAGTTTTGAAAAAAACCGAGTAATCTATAGTATAGACTTTAGCTCAAGTGGTCACTCCCCGCGAAGAGATCTCAGCTCTTTCCTCGAAGAATGCGGTGCTGGATAATCATAACCGAATACCACTATGAAAAGTGAAAGAATATAACTGTAGTTTTTCGAAATGTGTTCCATCGTCTTTTAGGTTTATTTTCTTGCATTAATCAAAATTAATGTTGTCCCATCAGTTAATCCTATCACACCACAAAAAGAACGAAAATACAATGTACGTATATGCCATCCGCATTCGCCACTGGGCCCTGTCATCACCCGTTAAGTTACTTAACTAACGACACAGCGGGGGCTGGACTAGCGCGGATGCAAAACATATACAACATCTACTATTATATATATAAGTATATACAACATTCGTCCCAGGCATGATAATAATCAACATTATAGAATCTCAACCAACAATACAGAATGGTGGATGATCTTGGAGCCCCGGGATTCATTTTGAGCCGCAAATAAAACCCGACGTTCCCGGTCGTGTGGATAGCCTGTGCAATGAAAACCTGGACTCCTACGAGTGCGGTAAGTTACCCGCCAATCCAAGAAGTGAGGCAGCCCCCTTCAACAAAATGAATGGGCCACCCGGCACTTCACGGAATCCGGTAACTTGGGTGCCCATCCGTGGGCCATCATATACCCCTTACGAGTGCGGCAAATAGCCCGCAAATTCTAGAATGAAACCCCTTCCATCTCAACGCCATGAGACGCGGTATTGTTTCCTTCTAGAACCCGGCTATCCGTGCACACTACCGTGGGGTAATCCTAGTACAGAAAAAGAAAATAATATGTATAAATGGTGACATCGACTTCAGCCCGGTCGTGCCTCAATCAAATAATATACAACCCGGCAAAGACGACAGTCCACATGTCGGACGCTCGCCCCGTAATAACAAATATACAAATGAATATAAACTGTACCACTAACATTGCACCATATGCTATCCACCATGACTATCCAACCACAATCACAGCACAAGCGCAAAACATCAACGCGAATATCACGTTCGCAAACCCGTCCAAAAGAACATATAGCAATCTGACGAGTTTACAGATCAAATGACATTCACGGTCGCAGACAAAAGTGAATGTATTGTTAACAAAATACGTATTTTAAAATTTTGATCGACTAAACTTTCCCAAATTGGCTCCAAAGGCAAATAGAGCACTCAAACAAATCTGGGCCAAAACCATATATCAAAAAATCATATTTCCATGAACTAAAGCCCCAGAAAAAATTTCGGGCACTGTAGCCCAAAAAGCGCGGCGGAACCACCGCAAAACGTGACATTTTGCTTCGGTTCCGCCGCCGAATTTTGGAGTTACGTGCCAAACTGTTTTACACAGCTATAGTTTTGCCTGCACATATTTTTAAGATGCCAAAAACAATTTTATGAACAACTTTAAAATTCGACAGCAAGCACACCAAAATGAAAATACGATTCGTAAATTTTGGTCGATCGAGATTTTAACCTTGTGCAAACTAGCTAGTAGTGTTTATGGATTGTCTCTGATACCATGAAGGGTTACGATAGCGACCCGGCCAACTACTGTGGCCAAATGCGGAACAAAAATTTTACTACGAGTAGAAACTTAGCGCTAGGATAACACAAAAACCGGATCTTTAACTATAAACCTAACTAGCATGTGAGGGTTCTATCAACTATGATAGAATGTATTCCTAAAGAAAACAAGTCCTTCGGGTCTTCGATCCTCTCCTTAAGCTCCTCGATGGAAGTATGTATCATGCTTGAACTTCGGCCTCCTTATGTCAACGAAGATCCACCCGAGAGCTCCAACCTTAAGCTAAACCTCCAACTTGAAGTAACTAGAATACTTAGCTTGCTAATCTAAGTAGACTAGAGTGAGTAGAGTGTGATTTGAGTAGCTTAGTCTCACTAACCCTTGATAATCAACACATGATACACTAGGGTTTTGAGAGAGGAAGAAGGAGAGAGCAAGCATGAGAGCTCACTTGAGGAAAGAGAAAGGATTTTTGATAATGATAAAATAAAAAATGTGATGGCTAGCTTGACATGACCACAACAATGTGATGAAAAATATCTCCTCAAAATATCTAGCTCACAAAATATCTCACAAAAATATTTATGGTCAAAAAGTCAATCCAAGTCAAATGGTCAATGCAAGTCAAGTGGTCAAGAACAAGTAGCCATGCCATAATAATCATTAGCAAAAATAACAAATACTTTTCTCTACCTCATAATGGTTTTAATCAAGTCAATGGTCAAAACCCTAATGAGGTGTCTCCTTCTATACCCCTCTCAACCGTATATACATACCCGCATTCGTGATCCGAAAAACACGAGTACAATAAGACGAAGCTAATCCAATAATCAAATACTAGGATTTGGCTTAAAACAAAGCCCACTAGTATTGTCCGCTCGAACACCACACGCGCGCAAGTACACGTATGTGATCGAACCCTGTCGTAAAATCATACGACCTCTACTCGTTTCGCCCGAAGCTGAGAAACCCTCTGTGTGGGACTCTAAAGACTCGACAATACTTTGGCAGTGGGTTTAACCACAAGCACGTCAGCGGCACTCGCTGTGCATAACGGCTACCCAGGTATCTGTCGATAAGAAGGTCGACGAGCAAGCTCATCCAAATTCCTACTGAGCTTATCTGTGACAATCTCCGTACGGTCCGGTCTGATTGTCTAAGAGTATCGCATATCGGGCCTAGGGGGTGGCAAATGTCAGACCCTTAATAATGGTATAAGTCGTGTCGGACTGTAGCCCAGAACACTCTGAGAAACTACTGGAACACCTACCAGTAAATCTCACTTGCTCTGGCCAGGGACTTTGTGTAATGGCTCTCCAAACACAGCGCGATATCAACCTCCAATACCGGAAGAGACGAATCCTATCTAACTGCCACTGCCTCCAAGTGCTTCGGGACAGCACCCAACTACTACCTGTTTGCACGCCTCAATAGAGCCGTGGTAGGGTAGAAATCAAAGAACAGTGGGAACACACTTAAGGCGAAGTAGCAGTGTTAAGTCAAAGGACTAAGCTGTACTCATGTCACCTGGGAACTGCTACTTGACGATAGGTATAATACCAACCATCAGTACCCTACGAGTCTGTCCTGTATAACTCATAACCCAATGAGCACCTACATACTATCTCCAGTACGATGTACTGATGGCTGTGGGACAGACCATCTCCCCTGCTGGGATGAGAAACGTATACAATAGTCTACTATGGAGTATCGATGCCCTGTCTCGATAATTCTACGACTAAGGACCTGTATAAGGATGCGCTTATAGACTACCCAGCCCCTACTAGTGTGATCGCCATCACAACGCTGGTAGTCAAGCAAAGATACAAAGGGCTCCATCAATATGTATTAGCGATATGTTAAAAGAAACATATACACATATTATGATAGATACAAACTAAGTAGCATACTACTATATCGAGCAAGACTGTCGTAAATCCCTGTATATATCTCAAGCTTCCAAAATGTAATATACAAACTAGTACTATACAATAATGGCCTCTAGGGCATAGATATCCAACAATATATAAATATATACGAAGCATGGCATGAATTTCTATTTTTGGAAAATAGAAAAGGAGGTGGAAAATGAGGAGGAATGGAGAGGCATGGATGATGCATGGGCTTTATTATTTGTTTATTACTCTTGCATCACTATTCAAGTATGGTTGCAATTTTATATTGCAATTTACTCCATGCTTGAATAAGTGAGGGTCAAGGGGGTAGCCACACTCAATTCATTATTCGTTTGTATTATTTTCTAGTCTTTCTCTCTTGAGCTCTCTACCTCTTCTTTTTCTTCTTCCTCTTCATGCATCAAACCTCCAACCCCTCACATGTGATGTGAACCATGGAGTTTTGAAACCTCGAGCTTGTGGGTATCCTAGTGAGCTAAACCATCTCCTACTTCACTATCCTACATTTGATTAGCAATCAAGTGTAGTGTGTTGCCTTCACTAAAGATAGTTTAGTGAAGAGGTAGCTTGAGCTAGAGAGACTTCGGGTGGATCGTCTTCGGCGCGAAGATCATGAAAGAGGCTCGTTCAAACTCAAAGAGGAGCCTAATGGAGTCACGTGGACTACAACCCAGAGCTTTAGAAGATAAGGACACGGTCATCAAAGGTTGTATGCTCTTGCCTTCTCTTTAGTTTTTTGATATCATCATATGAAACCCTAATCTTCTAGTTAGATCTTGGTTAGTCTAGCATAGCACCTAGAAAAATTTAAATTTGGCATGCTTGATTCTACGAGAACCTCATGGTGGTGCTAGGGTAGACTTTTAGGCATAACCCCATTTATACCTTTCTTAGACTCTTACTGGATCAGCTAATTGTAAAGTGGAAAACTCTTCCAGGAGTAACACTTACTCGCAGTGGGTATCGGGATCGCCCTATCTCAAAGAAGATATGCAATCTCATTGTAAATTTCAACACTTGAAATGCCCAATATCTGTTTTTACCCCAAGCAATTTATGACCTTAACAGGGTTAACAAACCATAAACCACAAGTCAAGTTCAACCCGTTCATTTCGTGATTGAATTAAACCCACCCGCACGACGCTTGACAAGGTCAACAAGGCCATACGACTACCATAATTCAATCGCATCATATGCGGTAGATAAGCACTAATTAGCTACCGCACACTACGCCTTGACAATATCAACAAACGCAGCATGAATACTAAATAGCACTTATCTGAAATGACGGAGGGCTATGACTGGTTTTGATGAAAACCTTTAACATAATGAACTTGATATTGTTGTAGAATCTAATGATTTGGAAAAAGGAGTGGTTTTTGTAGCATTTGCTAGTTTTGCTAAAGAGGTCACTCCCGGTGAAGGGATCTCGGCTCTTTCCTCATCGAATAAAGTGCTGGATATTCATCAAGGAATACCACTATGCAAAGTAAGAACTAGAGTTACCTTTTAAAATTTTGATTCTACAACATCTTTAGCTTTCTTTTCTTTCCATTAATCTCATTAATGAAGTCCCATCATTTATATTTCCCTAAACATCACAGAAAAGAAACGAAAAAAGAACGTACGCTTATACCATCCGCATTCGCCACGGGGCCCCGTCATGCACTGTTTGGTTACTTAACTAATGGTAGAGCAGGGGTTGGATTAGCGCGGGTGCAAAACATAAGCAACGTTTATTAAATATATCATATATATAGCACTCGTCTCACGTAGTTATATGATCACATCACACAACCAAGCAGCAGAAGTCAACATATGAAATATTGGATATACTAGGAGGTCCGTGTTTTAAAATTAGCCAGTAATGAAAAACGCGGATTCCACGGTCGTGATGAATAGCCAAGCCCACATCCCTAGACCCCTACGAGAGCGGCAATCAACCCTGCCAATTCTAGAGTTAGGAGAGCCGGTCTCAACTCCTCAAGATGGTCTCCCGCTGGACTCCAGAACCCGGTTACTTTTGCTCCCCGCTTTGGGTATATCCTAATGCGGAAAAGTAAATAATATACATCAATAGTGACATCATCCTCAACCCGGAAGTGTCCCAATAAAAGAATATTACATAAAAATTTTACATGAATGAAAATTAAAAAAACTCTCATCTCACGCAAAAAAAACCCGGCTATTCAATCATGACGATCCAATATAACATATTACAGCAACACATAACATCTCATGACATCAACGTAAGTAAATATGCGTATCCCAAATGTCGTTGACATATAGTAACGATATCGGGGATACACCACATATTACAATTACGATCGCGAATAAGAAATGAAAAACTACAATATTTAGAATCCGAAAACTCCTTAGACATCATAAACCCGGAATATCTCATATTCCGAATTTCATGCCTAACCCTATAAACCTTGCATTTTAGTATCAAATTGAAAACTTTTTTCAATATACAGTCGGATAATTCAACAAGATTCCCGACTAAGTGATCGCGTACAATACGCGATTGCGACGGAGTTTTGATCCGAATCGAAACTCCGTAGCAATCGATCAACCGAGACTAAAATGCTAGATTTAAAAATACAAACTAATTTTCACAAAACTAAATATTTTGGATTCTAAAAATTGTAATCGCATATCATCATAATCTATACGACGCTAAACATTTCGATCGATTCAACAAACACCCACAAATCACAGAGACCTCAACATCTTGACTATCATTAAAAACATCCAGAAAGTGCCAAATATGCCAACAGAGCAGCACAAGAAGAACGAACCCACAACTCAATAAACTTGCGGCGGAACCGCGGCCAAAACATAGGTTAGGCCGTGGTTCCATTGCGGTTTGGTTGAGTTAGGGTATCATTTTTCTTGTGGCTCCATCAAATACCCTGCACAATTTTCTGACTATTTTCAATATCGAAAATTTCAACTTTTGAAAAATGGACAGAAACTTGGTGAAATCGGGTTTTCGAAATTCGATCGAATACTTTAACGTCGTGTAGACTTCCCCTAATGTTCTAGCCTGGCTCTGATACTATAAAAGTCTGCCCTAGAACCACCATGAGGTTTAAACTGGCATCAAGCATGCAATTTAAAAAAATTCTTGGTGCTAAGCTGGACTAACTAAGGATCAAACTAGATTATTAGGGTTTAAGCATGATATCATAATAACTATGCTAAGAGAAAGGAAGCAACAACCTTTGTAGACCGTGTCCTTCTCTTCAAAAGCTCCATGTAGTAGTCTACGCGACTCCACTAGGCTCCACTTGAAGTTGGATCGAGCTTCCTTTGCGATCTTCATACCGAAGATGATCCACCTGAAGCTCCTCTAATCCAATCTACCTCTTCACTAAACTATCTTTAGTGAAGGAAACACTCTAAACCAAAGTGCTAATCTAGTGTAGGATGGTGAAGTAGGGGTGTTTAGCATACTAAGGATCCTCACAAGTCCTGGGTTTCATAACTTATGTGAGTGTTAGGGCTTGGTGGTGGAGGTCAAGAAAATGGTGAGAGCAAGAATGGCTAAGGCAAAAATGAACACAAGTGAGTGAAGAATAAAATGAGTGTAGAATGGCTACACACTTGACCTTACTCATTCAAGCATGGAATAAATTGCAATAATAAATTGCAACCATGCTTGAATAGTGAGTCAAGAGTAATAAAATAATGATATGTGCCAAGCTTCACCATGCCCAAAAAATCTCCCCATTTTTCCACCTTATTTTCTATTTTCCCAAAATAGAAAATCCATGCCATGCTACATTATATATATATATATATATATATATATATATATATATATTATGAAGAAAATAATTAGTGAGCAATAATATTAGTTAACATATAATTATATCAAATATAAATATATATCAAATTTTAAATCAACACTTGATTTAATAATCCGGTTATATCACATATAACCGACTAATATCATTTATCTATATATCATATTATCAAATCAACACTTGATTCAATAATACGGTTATATCACATATAACTTAACTGATATCAAATAACCGCCAGATTAGAATACGGTATCACATATATTGGGATACCTAGCGCGGCAGCAAGGTTTCGGGAGGCATCGTCCATGCCATTTTAAATTTTTGTCGTATTAGCTAACCCTAACCCTAAAATCGTTACTAGAAAATCCGACGATACAAAATGTAAACACTTTACATCTAAATGAATGAGGGAATACAACCTTTGTAGACCGGTCCTTCACTTCTAAAGCTCAATGTCATAGTCCCTTCACTGCAAGTTGTGAAGACCCGGACTCTTGTAAGTGTTCATATGAAGAAACGAACAGTCTTTCTTAATGTCTTCGAGGCCGAAGATGATCTACGTCGAGGAGAATCGAGCTCATGCTACCTCTTCACTAATGGTAAAATTAGTGAAGCAAACACCCTAAAATAAATGGCTAACAGTAGAGGATGATGAGGTAGGAAGTGAGCTCACATTACTTTTATATTTCTTACAATTTTTCATCACTTAGAAAAAGCTAGCAAGCTTTTTCTCTTGAAGAAGAAGAAGAAGTGATAAAGAGATGAATGAACTCATGTGGTTAGAATTGCAACCATGGTGAGTTAGTATCATACACTAACCCTTGTAAAGACTAAACCATGGTGTGGGGTAATGGTTCGGTTAATAAATATCTTAAGCATGACAAAATGTGTGGACTTAGTCAATGTTCTACAAGCTTCATCCAAGCTCCAAGCCATGACAATTTCCACCATTTTGAATTACTTAATAAATAAATATAAACCTTAACATTAAACCTAGCATGGTGTGAGTCTCATACATCCATGTTGCATGTGTAACCTTACATGACACATAAATATATATCATATATATATTTTGTTCAAAAAGAAAACAATACAATTAACATATATCACATATATGTTAAGTGTATCATAAGTGAGAAAAATGAATATTTAAGTGAGCTAATATAATGTAATATATCAAATATATAATTATACATTAAATTATTAAATCAGCACTTGATTTAATAATCCGGCTATATTTTGTATAACCGACTAATATCAAATGCAACAACTTATCGAATCAACACTTGATCCGATAACCCGGCTATATCACATATAACCGACCAATGTCACAAGTCGCGAGAATAGAATTCTGTATCACATACGCACATTAATATCGGTCCCGCACATATCACATATGTGCTCCTACTCCGTTTCGCATGAACCAAGAAACCTCTATGTAGGACTCTAAAGACTCGTCAATACGCCGGCAGTAGGTGATGATCATATCAAACACCCATAAGCCGCAAGCAGTCTGCTAAACGTAACGGCCACCCGGGTATTAAGAGATCAGAAGATCAATAATAAAGTATGCTCATACTCCTGCAAATCCAATCAGTAACACTACCGTACATTCCGGTCGTCTGATATGTCGCATATCAACAGCCTGGGGGTGGTATAACGTCAGACCCTAATAGCCTGATAAGTCATGCCAATGCAAGGTCCATAACGGTTCGAGAAACTACTGATAACACTTACCAGTAGATCTTAGCAACCCTAGCTAAGGATTTCCTGTTATGGCCAATCGAGAATAGCGCAACATCAACTCCCAATACCGGGAGAGACGAAACCCCTACTATCGCTCACTGCCTCCATGTGACTCGGGACTGTACCCAAAAACCACATTTTTGCACGATCTCTTAACCGTAGTAAGGTGGAAATCAAAGCACAGTCGGAATCACATAAGACTCTATGATGATCTCGGGTCTACAGACTAACCTGTACCAGTGTCACCAGAGAACTGCAATCCGACGATAGGTATAATACCATCTAGGAGTTCTCGGCGAGTCCGTTCAGTGTACCCAGTCTCCAGTGAGCACCCGTGTACCTTCTCTGATGTCAAACACCAATTGATATGGGATCATTCATCGCCCATCATATAGGTCGAGAAGCGCATACGCTAGTCAACTCTGGAGTATCGATGCCCTGTTTTGATACTCCCTTGACTAGGAACTTGTAAGTGCACGGCGGTGCCCCGGCCGTCAATCCGACGCCGGAATTCCGAAGTGATGATTTACTTTAACTTTTTGAACTGGCACCACCGCGCACTAAAATCCCGGATCGTGCCATTAATCTAGTCCTAGCTAACAAGAAGGGGTAGAGAGATATACCGAGCGATCCTTGTCCTTCGGTCTTCTCGTCGTCGTCCCGATCTCCCCGTGGAATCTCCGGTCTTCAACACCTCATCGGAAGGGAACCACGTCGCCGGCTTCTTTTATGGGCTCCCACCTCTGGACCGAGGCAACTCGGGCACGAATCTGGCGAGTCAACGTGCCCAAGATTTGCTGTAGAATATAGTGTAGAATGCTATGTCTCATTTGGGGTATTGGAGGTTGCCTTTGGTGGAGGAAATGAACTTGTGGAATTTTGTGATGAACTTGGGGATTTTTGCAAGCATGAGAGAACCAAAAATCCTCCACCAAAAATTGGGCAGCCCCCTCTCCTTGCTTTGCCGGCCATGCACCAAGGAGTGAATGAGAGGAGAGTGTGTGGAGTCTCAATAATGCAAGAGGGAGTGTGGAAGCTATCATCCACCCAAGTGAGAGAAAATGAGATGATGAGAAGAAATCATTACCAAACAAAACCAACACTCCACCAACCTTATCATCTCATCACAAAGTCAAGCTATCATGAAGAAGTCAAGCAATGATGAAGTGAACAAGTCAAATGATGGTGCAACCATCATGACACTACAATGTGCAAAGACAACCCTCCAAAATGCTTATTTGCACAAATACAAATAAGCCCTCCTCCACCAAACTTCAGCCAATGAAAGATACAAAGAAAAATGGCCGAAACAGAAAGCAAACTGGCAACTCCAAAAAATGATCCTGTAATAAATTACAGGAAAACCCCGCTACTGTATATACATACCCACATTTGTATTCCGACCGAAATACAAATGCAATGAGACAAAATCTACACTGTACAATACTAGGATCCGGCTTAAACTAAAGCCCGCTAGTATTAACCGCCCGATCCTGATCCGTGCAATGCCGCACGTATCTGATCGAACCCTGCCATATCTCCATACGGCCTCTACAGCGTTTCGCCCGAAACTTGAGAAACTGGTTTGTGGGGGACTCTAAAGACTCGTCAACACCTTGGTTGTGGATTTAACCACTAGCACGTCAGAGGTATTAGCTGTAAGTGCACGGCGGCGCCCCGGCCGTCAATCCGATGCCGGAATGCTGAAGCGGTGATTTTCTTAAACTTTTAAAACCGGCACCACCGCGCACTATAAACCCGGATCGGGCCATTAAACTAGTCCTAGCTAAACTAAAGATCGGGATAAAGAGATGTACCGAGCGATCCGTGTCCTTCGGTCTTCTCGTCATCGTCCCGATCTCCCGCGGAATGTCCGGTCTCCACCTCCTCGCCGGAAGGGCACCACGTCGCCGGCTTCTTTTACGGGCTCCCACCTCTGGACTGATGCAACTTGGGCGCGAAGTTAGCGAGTCAACGTGCCCAAGATTTGCTGCAGAATGTAGTGTGGAACTTGTGTCTCATTTTGGGTTTATAGAAGTTGCCCTTTGGTGGAGGAATGATACAAGCTAATGGAGATGGAACTTATGGGATTTTTTAAGCATCAAGAGAACCAACAAAAATCCCATTCTAAAAATAGACAGCCCCTTCATCTCAAAATGGCCGGCCAAGTCAAGGGGGTTGATCATGTGGAGTGAAAATTGGAATGGAAAAAGAAATGTGCCTCCAACATAATGCAAGAGAGAGAAAGGGTGATGATCAAACACAAACCCACACTCCATCAACCATCACCCTTCATCATCAACAATCATGACTCTAAAAGTCAAGCCATCTTGGTCAAAAGAAGTCAAATGATGGTGCAACCATCATGAAGCAAGGATATGCAAATAACACCATCCACAAATGCTTATTTGCACAAATGCAAATAAGCCCTCCTTCACCAATCTTCGGCCATTGAAAGATACAAAGGAAAATGGCCGAAACCGAAAAGCAAACTGGCAACTCCAGAAAACTGGTCCCGTAATAAATTACAGGAAAACCCTGCTACTGTATATACATACCCGTATTTGTATTCCGACCGAAATACAAATGCAATGAGACAAAATCTACACTGTACAATACTAGGATCCGGCTTAAACCAAAGCCGGCAAGCATTAACCGTCCGATCCTAATCCGTGCAATACCGCACTTATCTGATCGAACCCTGCCATATCTCCATACGGCCTCTACAGCGTTTCGCCCAAAAACTTGAGCAACTGTCTGTGGGGGACTCTAAAGACTCGTGAATACTATGGCTGTGGATTTAACCACTAGCACGTCAGAGGTATTAGCCATACGTGATGGGCTACCAGCTATTCACCAAAAGGGACGTCGATGAGCGAGCTCATCCTGACACCCTACTGAGTCTGTCAGTGACAATATCCATACAGTCTGATCCGTTCGTCTTTGAGCATCGCAAGGCGGGCCTAGGGGGTTGGTAAAAGTCAGACCCCCAAAAGCGGTACAAGTCATGTCGGAGTGTAGCCCAGAACACTCTGAGATACTACTGGAATACCTACCAGTAAATCTCCTGCATTGGCCAAGGACTTCGTGTAATGGCTCTCCTAGACACAGCGCGACCTCACCCCCAATACCGGGAGAGACGAACCCCTGAAGATCCGCTCACTGCCTCCATGTGGCTCGGGACTGTACCCAACTAAAAGCTGTTTGCACGTCTCCTTTAAGCGTGGTAGGGTAGTAATCAAAGTACAGTGGGAACTCACACGAGACAAATGACGATCCTCAGGTCGATGAACTAACCTGTACACATGTCACCAGGGAACTGCTATCTGATGTCAGGTATAATACCAACTAGCATGTTCCCGGCGAGTCATGTCCGGTATACTCATAACCCAATGAGCACCTGTATACATCTTAGGTGAACCAACTGACACCAATGGCTTGTGAAACCGGCCACCGCCCCTCGTCGGGGTCTCGACTGTATACACTAGTCTACTCTGGAGTATCGATGCCCTGTCTCGAAACTCCCATGACTAGGGACCTTTTAAGGATGTGCTTATAGACTACCATCTCCCACGTATATGATCGCCCTCATACTACTGGCAGTCAAGCAAGAATCGTAGGGGCTCTATCAACGTGTAATAGCGACCTGTCAGGTCACCTAAAGCAGTACACGATGATAAAGATAAACCAGATAGCAAACTATCATCTTGAGTAAGACTGTCCTACCGGAATAGGTCCTCCCTCAATCATTGCAATCACGTGCCTGTGATCCAATAATTGACTCTGAGGGCACTATCTCCAACAATCTCCCACTTGCACTCAAAGCTAATTATTACGATGTCGCATACTCACAGCCCATGTGATACCGAACACCCAACACCTCTACTTGTCAGTCTCACAAAGCTCGTTTGCGAAACTATTGCGTTCGAGGAATAGCCTCAGTGAGTGGATCCGCCTTGATGTTCCTTTCTATGTCTCTATATATCTCAAGTTCGCGGAGAAAGCCATCTCCCGAAATGAGCAATACCTGTCTTAGAATGTGTCTGGATGTCTGATGGGACCTAGCTCATAAATGAACTCCAAATCCAAACTTCTTAGACCGTATCGACAACTGAACTTAATCAGTATCCTGCGTCATGCCTCCCTCAGTATCCCCTTGGACCACCTGTCCAAATTACTGCCCCTCGTCAGAAGGAAAACTATAACTCTGACAACCTCCCTGTCGTCCAAGTCACTTTGGAAGCCTGGAATGATAACTGTCTCCCGAATGAGGCTGTCGTTATCATATCCCTAGAACATCCACTTATGTTGTAAAACTGCTTCCGACTGTTTCTCCAGGATTGGATCAATGTCAACTTATTGCATCTAGTGCAAAAACAACATCTGGTGTGGTACTTGACATCTCATGATTGACTCAATTGCCTAAGCAAGTGATCTGTCAATCATGCACATCCCTCTCCTCTTTAGTCCGTAAGACACCTTTAGAGAGGGTGACTCCATCACCTGCAGGTATACTCCCGTGCCAGGAGTCGTCCATTCTAAAAACTCTTAGAATGCTTTCAAAGTACCCTGATTGGGAAACTACCCAAATCTAGATCTAAAACCATAGATCCAGTATCCAGAATGTCTGATATAATATCCAAGTCCCATGTGGAGAAACCACTGTATGACGACCAAAGTATAACCGATCGTAGTATAGGAATATCACTTTCTAATCTGTGTATGTCATCCAAATACCAGGACACCACACCCTACCACCTTCTTAACAGATCCATACCCTATTCTGATGAAGTCAAAACTATGACTGTCACATCAGAAATAGATGATCTATCTCCGCTATATTTGCTTTAGTCTATAAATAGACATAAGCCACTTGTCCACCAATGTTTCCGCTGCTCCCACTGACCACGATAACCCACTGACAGAGTCATATACACGTACACTTCTAAAACTAGTTTAGAACGACGCTATACTCATCCTCCTGCCGGGTCTCACAGTCTGGAACAACTGCAACAGCAAATCTGGGTAAACAAGAACCTCCCTACCACCGTCCTTGAGGCTACCGGAGTACCTCTCAGGTGCCTGAGGTTACCCACCAAAACTACGGAGTGGCCAATGGAATGTCAAACCAGATTGAATCTTTAGGTTCCTATCAAATCTTCAGTAATCGTTTGCGGTTCTGGAATCACTTCCAGTTCTACCATACTCCCACTACTGTTTTCTGAAAAAATTCATTTTTATTAAAACTGTGGCGAGTCTAGAACAATATCACTATTGATCTTACAGATGGTAGAAAGTCAACCCTCGTCATAGCCAGGGTCAACCCACAAACAGCCATTACAGAAATGTGCCTTGAGTTATCCAGAGTCTGGTTTTAAGCATAAGCCGGACAACTCCCCGTACCTTAACATCGTTAAGATATGAACTGTTCTATATCCAATATAGAACCAGAGGCACTGATTTAATTGAACCAGATTCAAATCATTCAGCTGTCTCCATTGCATGTCAACTAAATGGAAGGAGGCCGATCAGCGTTACTCAACTTAGGAATACTTCCAATTATGAGTAACCTGAAAGAGAATCAAGTTCTCTTAATCATTACTATCAACTGAATACCACACACAAGTATCTACATCTTCGATCACCTTGAAAAATCCTGATACTCGCAATACCTGGTTCTCTACTTTATTCAAATACTTATAACTTCTCAAAATTCGGACTCTGTGTTTCCACGAAACACCTGTCTAAAAACTAGAGAAGCCATAAGTAAACCGAATATAGTACGAGGACCAACCCCTCTGTCCTCATGGACGCTGGACAACATACAATACTCTGTATAAGTCCCTTGAGTCTGATAACTCAATCCCTGTTTGTTGTAGGTTGAAAACTGTACTTATGGTTAAAAAGAATTACACCGCTGTTTAATGCTCCTTACCTAACCATCCACTGATATAGGTAAATGTCATTGACATAATTTCAAAAAGGTATATCTCACTCTATAAAATAGACGTACAGATATATCAATTTGAAATTGGTGCATAACAGCGGATATTCAAAACCAAATATTTGTCGTCCGGCAAACAATCCAGGCGATTTCCTCAAATATCACCAATTCCAACGAATCCCGATATAATGAGGATGATCACCCAATTCCCAATAAATTACTCCCACTCATCATCTGTAAAACCATACAGATGTGAGAATCATACCTGGTAAATACATACCCTGGCGCAAGTTTCTAATTGGGAAATCAGTTTTCTTTTAACAGTACACAGTGAAACTGAAACATTGAAATGTTTCGATGGGGTATCCTGGTATTCCTAGTAATGCCTCTTCCATTATCAGATTCACAACTGTAACCGTATATTTCTATGTCATCTCTCCACATCCCTTCATATGTCTTTAGTCATTACCTTCTGCACACCCCTTTAGGCCAAATGGTTTTCTTCCTTCCCTACCATTCGGTACCAGCCTATGGTTTGGAAGAAGACTATCCAATAAGCATAATGGGTGTACTGTCCTAATCCTAGGAGCACTCGCAATGCGAGAGAAGTTGAGGATAAAAGACAACCGAATAAACCTTATTCCTATTTCTCCTGAACCAGAATCCATCCCCGAACTGGAACAAGTTCCTTTCGAGTTCGTATATAACCATATGATGGAGTATCCAAATATCTGTGGATCTTCGTAGTGATACGGAGTGTCCTGGAAGAATTACAAAGGTGAAGTGGGAGTGGTAATGAAATATTTGGTTTGCTCGTGAATAGCAGCCGCAATTTACTTTGCCCTCCTTCTAATCCCTTTCTTTGTCTTTACATAATACCTTCAGTACACCATCGTTAGGCTAATTGGTTTTCTTCATTCCCTACCGGTCAGCACCTGCCTATGGTCTGGAAGAAGACTATCCAATTTGCGTAATAGGTGTACTATCTCCTAAACCAAGGAGTACTCACAACCTGAGAGAAGGTAAAAGGAAAAGACAACTGAATAGTTCTTTTCGTTTTCTCCAGAACCGGAAACCATCCTCGAATAAATTCCTTCGAGTTCGTATATAACCATACGATGGTTTTTTCCAATGGAAGTGGACGTTCGTAGTAATACGGGGTGTCCTAGAGAAAAGGGTAAAAGTAGGAGTGGCAATGAGGTTTGCAACTCTGACAATCCAAAAGCCAGTGTTAAAGAAAGTTCGGTCAACTTGGTCACTGAGTCATAGTCTTAGGGTCGGGTCAATGGTCGCTGCCAAAGAGAGAGAGAGAGAAAAGAAACACTCAGCGTGCACTCTAACCTAGATTAGAATGGTTACCAATTTATCTAATCTGGAAACCTCCCACTGTACCGTCAAATTCTCCTCCAAACCTGAAAGAAAAATTAGTCAGGATCACCCGAGGAGTAAACCAACTCATCAGTGGGAATCGGGATCCAACTATCATCGCATGATAACGTGACGGAATCCGCTCACGTCATCACACTCCAGAAGGTATACGTATATCTGCCAAGTTTCAGTTTCTTTAGAAACTCCCGATGTGATTTTTGCCCCATGCTCTTATGACCTTAGCGTGAGCTCAAAATATCTTAAGTCACATGTCAAGTTCTACCCATCATTGTCCAGGTTAATTTGAACCCACCCGTACATACCTTGACGTAGACCAAAATAGTAGTACGACTGTCCCAAACCAACTTATCTATCTATGCAACAGATAAATACCCGGCAGCTACCAATCACTATGCCTTGGCGTGAGGTCAAAATACATAGCTTGAATACTACCGAATATTTAACTGAAATGATGGAGGGCTACGAATGGTTTCTGGCGAAAACCTTTAACGTAATGAACTTGATATCGTTGAAGGAACCGGATAGCTTTATGAAAATATAGTGACGAAAACCTTTGCTAAAGAGGTCACTCCCGGTGAAGGGATCTGTTGCGCCATGGCAGCGCCCCGGCCTTCTACTCGAGGCCAAAATGCGGAATCAAAATTTTTCTTAACTTTAAACCGGCGCTACCGCGGACGATAAACCCGGATCGTAACCATTAACCTAATCCTAGCAATCAAGAGAGTGGGGTAGAATGCTATACCGAGCGATCCGTGTCCTTCGGTCTTCGTCTCCACTCCGATCTCCCGCGGAATCTCCGTCCGTCACCTCCTCGTCGAAAAGGGCACCACGTAGCCGGATTCTTTTACGGGCTCCTACCTCTGGACCGAGGCAACTCGGGCGCGAAGTTGACTAGCCGACACGTCCAAGGGTACTGTAGGTTGTAGTGTAGAGGCTTGTCACTTTGGGGTTTGTGAAGTTGCCATAGATGTGGAGGTGTAGGAAGAAAATGAACTTTGGAAAAATGGAGCTATCATTTTCTTGCAAGGAATGAGATGAGGAAATATGCTACACATCAAAATGAACCTCTCTCCTCCCTCATCTACAATGTGGCCGGCCCCTATATGAAAAATGAGGAGTGGAAAAACTAAAAGCAAGAAGGGAGGTGAGTGTAGGATAGCTCAAGGAGGTGATCACATCAAAAGGGAAATGATAACCATATCAAATCAAATTCTAATCACAATAAAGCAAGAAATGATGCTAGAAAAGAATGGTACCAAAAGATGCTTTCATAATCTCCCATTTCATAAATAACACCTCCACAAAGAGTTATTTGCAAACCTGCAAATAACCCCCTCCACCAGAAAGTCCGGCCGGAAGGAACAAAAGAAAACTGGCCGGAACGGAAAGAAAACTGGCAACTTCAGAAAACTGATCCCGTAATAAATTACAGGAAAACCCCGCTACTGCATATACATCCCCGCATTTGTATTCCCACTGAACACAAATGCAAAGAGACAAAATCTACACTGTCTAATACTAGGATCCGGCTTAAGCCAAAGACGGCTAGTAAAACCGTCCGGTCATGATGCGTGCAATACCGCATGTATCTGATCGAACCCTGCCATATCACCATACGGCCTCTACAGCGTTTCGCCCGAAACTTGAGTAACTGAGTGCGTGGTGGACTCTAAAGACTCGTCAATACTATGGCTGTGGATTTAACCACTAGCACGTCAGAGGTATTAGCCATACGTGACGGGCCACCAGCTATTGACCAAAAGGGACGTCGATGAGCAAACTCATCCTGACACCCTACTGAGCCTGTCAGTGACAATCTCCATACAGCCTGGTCCGTTCGTCTATGAGCATCGCATGGCGGGCCTAGGGGGTTGGTAAAAGTCAGACCCCCAAAAGCGGTACAAGTCGTGTCGGAGTGTAGCCCAGAACACCCTGAGATACTACTGGAATACCTACCAGTAAATCTCTTGCCTCGGCCGAGGGCTTTGTGTAATGGCTCTCCTAGACACAGCGCGACCTCACCCCCAATACTGGGAGAGATGAACCCCTACAGATCGGCTCACTGCCTCCATGTGGCTCGGGACTGTACCCAACTAAAACCTGTTTGCACGACTTCTTTGAGCCGTGGTAGGGTAGTAATCAAAGTACAGTGGGAACTCACACGAGACAAATGACGATCTCAGGTCGATGAACTAACCTGTACACATGTCACCAGGGAACTGCTATCTGACGTCTGGTATAATCCCAACTAGCAGGTTCCCGGCGAGTCTTGTCCGGTGTACTCATAACCCAATGAGCACCTGTATACATCTTAGGTGAACCAACTGACACCAATGGCTTGTGAGACCAGCCACCGCCCCTCGTCGGGGTCTCGACTATATACACTAGTCTACTAATGGAGTATCGATGCCCAGTCTCGAAACTCCCATGACTAAGGACCTTTTAAGGATGTGCTTATAGACTCTAGCTCTCACATATATGATCGCCCTCATACTGCTGGTAGTCAAGCAAGAATCCTAGGGGCTCTATCAACGTGTAATAGCGACTCGTAAGGTCACCTAAAGCTGTACACGATGATAAAGATAAACCAGATAGCATACTATCATCTTGAGTAAGACTGTCCTACTGGGATAGGTCCTCCCCAAACATTGCAATCACGTGCCTGTGATCCAATAACTGACTCTGAGGGCACTATCTCCAACAATCTCCCACTTGCACTCAAGGCTAATTATTGCGATGTCGCATACTCACAGCCCGTGTGATACCGAACACCCAACTCCTCTACTAGTCAGTCTCACAAAGCCTGTTCGCGAAACTATTGCGTTCGAGGAATAGCCTCTGTGAGTGGATCCGCTGTGATGTTTCTTTCTATGTCTCTCTATATCTCAAGTTCGCGGAGAAAACCATCTCCCGAAATGAGCAATACCTGTCTTAGAATGTGTCTGGATGTCTGATTGGACCTAGCTCATAAATGAACTCCAAATCCAAAATTCTTAGACTGTACCATCAACTGAACTTAATCAGTATCCTGCGCCATGCCTCCCTCAGTATCCCCTTGGACCACCTGTCCAAAATACTGCCACTCGTCAGAGGAAAAATCATGACTCTGACGACCACCCTGTCGTCCATGTCACCTTGGAAGCCTGGAATGATAACTGTCTCTTAAAGGAGGCTGTCGTTATCAAATCCTTAGAACATGCACTCATGTTCTAAAGCCGCTTCCGATCGTTTCTCCAGGATTGGATTAATATCAACTTATTGTATCTACTGCAAGAACAACATCTGGTGTGGTACTTGACATCTCATGATTGACTCAATTGCCTAAGCAAGTGATCTGCCAATCATGCGTATCCCTCTCCCTTTTAGTCTGTAAGACACCTTTAGAGAGGGTGACTCCATCATCTGCAGGTACACTACCATGCTAGGAGTCGTCCAGTCTAAATACTCATAGAATGCTGTCAAAGTACCCAGATTGGGAAACCACCCAAATCTAGATCTAAAACCATAGATCCAGTAACCAGAATGTCTGATATAATATCCAAGTTCTATGTGGAGAAACCACTGTGTGACAACCAAAGTATAACCGATCGTAGTATAGGAATATCACTTCCTACTCTGTGTATGTCATCCAAATACCAGGACATCATACCCTACTACCTTCTTAACAGATCCATCTCCTATTCTGATGAAGTCAAACCTATGACTGTCACATCAGAAATAGATGATCTATCTCCGCTATATCTGCTTTAGTCTATAAATAGACATAAGCCACTTGTCCACCAATGCTTCCGCTGCTCCCACTGACTACGACAACCCTCTGGCAGAGTCATATAGACGTACACTTGTAAAGGTAGTTTAGAACGACGCTACACTCATCCTCCTGCCGGGTCTCACAGTCTGGAGCAATAGCAATGGCAAGTCTGGGTAAACAAGAACCTCTCTGTCACCGTCCTTGAAGCTACCGGAGTATCTCTCGAGTGCCTGAGGTTACCCATCATATCTGCGGAGTGGCCACTGGAATGTCAAATCAGATTGAATCTTTAGGTTCTTATCAAATCTTCAGTAATCGTTTGCGGTTCTGGAATCACTTCCAGTTCTACCATACTCCCACTACTGTTTTCTGAAAAAAATCCATTTCTTTTAAAAATGTGGCGAGTCAAGAACAATATCACTTTGATCTTCCAGATGGTAGAAAATCAACCCTCGTTATAGCCTGGGTCAACCCACAAACAGGCAATATAGAAACGTGCCTTGAGTTATCCAGAGTCTGGTTTTAAGCATAAGCCGGACAACTCCCCGTACCTTAACAATGTCAAGATATGAACTGTTATATATCCAATACAGAAACAAAGGCACTAATTTAATTGAACCAGATTCAAATCATGCATCTGTCACCCGTGCATTTCAACTAAATGGAAGGAGGCTGATCGGCATTATTCAACTTAGGAGTACATCCAATTATGAGTAACCTGAAAGAGAAGCAAGTTCTCTTAATCATTACTATCAACTGAATACCATTCACAAGTATCTACATCTTCGATCACCTTGAAGAATCCCGATACTTGCAATACCTGGTTCTCTACTTTACTCTTACACCTATAACTTCTCAAAATTCGGACCTTGTGCTTCTACGAAACACTTGTCTAAAAACTAGAGAAGTCATAAGTAAGCCGAATATAGTACGAGGTCCAACCCCTCTGTCCTAATAGACACTGGACAATATACAATACTTTGTACAAGTCTCTTGAGTCTAATAACCCATTCACCGTGTGTCGTAGGTTGAAAACTGTACTTATGGTTAAGAAGAATTACACCGCTGTTCAATACTCCTTACCTAACCATCCACTGATATAGATAAATGTCATAGACATAATTTCAAAAGGTATATCTCACTCTATAAAAATAGACGTACAGATATATCAATTTGAAATTGGTGCATAACAATGGATATTCAAAACCAAATATTTGCCGTCCGGCAAACAACCCAGGTGAGTTCCTCAAATATCATCAATTACAACGAATTCCGATATAATGAGGACGATCACCTAATTCCCAATAACTCACTCCCACTCATCATCTGTAAGACCATACAGATGTGAGAATCATACCTGGTAAATACATACCCTGGAGTAAGTATCTAATCGGGAAATCAGTTTTCCTTTAACAGTACAAAGTGAAACTGAAACATTGAAATGTTTCGATGGGGTATCCAGGTATTCCTAGTAATGCCTCTTCCATTATCCAGATTCACAACTGTAACCGTATATCTCTTTGCCACCTCTCCAAATCCCATTATATGTCTTTAGTCATTACCTTCTGCACACCCTTTTAATCCAAATGGTTTTCTTCCTTCCCTACCGTTCGGCACCAGCCTATGGTTTTGAAGAAGACTATCCAATAAGCATAATGGGTGTACCGTCCTAATCCTAGGAGCACTCGCAATGCGAGAGAAAGTGAAGATAAAAGACAACTGAATAAACCTTATTTCTATTTCTCCTGAACCAGAATCCATCCCCGAACTGGAACAAGTTCCTTTCGAGTTCATATAAAACCATACGATGGATTATCCAATAAACTTGGAATCTTCGTAGTGATACGAAGTGTCCTGAAGAAATACAAAGGTGATTTGGGATTGTTGGAGATAGTGCCCTCAGAGTCAATTATTGGATCACAGGCACGTGATTGCAATGATTGAGGGAGGACCTATCCCAGTAGAACAGTCTTACTCGAGATGATAGTATGCTATCTGGTTTACCTTTATCATCGTGTACTGCTTCAGGTGACCTGACAGGTCGCTATTACACGCTGATAGAGCCCTTAGGATTCTTGCTTGACTGCCAGCAGTATGATGGCGATCATATACGTGGGAGCTGGGGTCCATAAGCACATCCTTAAAAGGTCCCTAGTCGTGGGAGTTTCGAGACTGGGCATCGATACTCCATTAGTAGACTAGTATATACAGTCGAGACCCCGACGAGGGGCGGTGGCCGGTCTCACAAGCCACTGGTGTCAGTTGGTTCACCTAAGATGTATACAGGTGCTCATTGGGTTATGAGTACACCGAACAGGACTCGCCGGGAACATGCTAGTTGGGATTATACCAGACGTCAGATAGCAGTTCCCAGATGACATGTGTACAGGTTAGTTCATCGACCTGAGATCGTCATTTGTCTCGTGTGAGTTCCCACTGTGCTTTGATTACTACCCTACCACGGCTCAAAGGAGTCGTGCAAACAGGTTTTAGTTGGGTACAGTCCCGAGCCACATGGAGGCAGTGAGCGGATCTGCAGGGGTTCGTCTCTCCCGGTATTGGGGGTGAGGTCGCGCTGTGTCTAGGAGAGCCATTACGCAAAGCCCTCGGCCGAGGCAGGAGATTTACTGGTAGGTATTCCAGTAGTATCTCAGGACGTTTTGGGCTACACTCCGACACGACTTGTACCGCTTTTGGGGGTCTAACTTTTACCAACCCCCTAGGCCCGACATGCGATGCTCGTAGACGAACGGACCGGACTGTACGGATATTGTCACTGACAGGCTCAGTAGGGTGTCAGGATGAGTTCGCTCACCGACGTCCCTTTTGTTCAATAGCTGGTGGCCCGTCGTGTATTGGCTTATACCTCTGACGTGCTAGTGGTTAAATCCACAGCCATTGTATTGACGAGTCTTTAGAGTCCACCACACTTTCAGTTACTCAGCTTTCGGGCGAAACGCTGTAGAGGGCGTATGGAGATATGGCAGGGTCCGATCAGATACGTGCGGTATTGCACGGATCAGGATCGGACGGTTTGTACTAGTAGCCGTATGGATATATGGCATGGTTCGATCCGATACGTGCGGTATTGCACGGATTAGGATCGAACGGATATTACTAGCCGGTTTTGGTTTAAGCCGGTCCTAGTTTAGTACAGTGTAGATTTTGTCTCGTTGCATTGTATCCGGACGGAATACAGATGCGGGTGTGTATGCACAGTATCGGGGTTTTCCTGTAATTTATTACGGGACCAGTTTTCTGGAGTTGCCAGTTTGCATTCCGTTCCGGCCGGTTTTCCTTTGTTCTTTCCCGGCCGGACTTTTCCGATGGAGGGTGTTATTTGCAAGTTTGTAAATAACACATTGTGGAGGGGTTTCATGCTATTGGTTTGATTATGAATGGATTAGAATCTTTCATCCATAATGATTTTGCATTTATGAGATTTGAAAGGTTATGGTGTGAATAGAAGAAATAAGCATGGTTGATGTTTTTGGATATGGTCACCCATTCCTTTATCCTACACTCACCTTCCTCTTTTGTTTTGATTCTTTTTCTACCACCATTCTCACAACTTGATGGCCGGCCACATTTGAGTGAGGATGAGAGAAATTTCATTTTTTGGCATGACACAAATTTCTTCATATCATTCTTCTAGTTTTAGAAAAATGAAAGCACCATTTTTCCTTAACCTTATTCCTCCATCAAGGCAACTACAAAACCCCAAATGAGACAAGCATCATCTACACTACATTCTACAGCAAACCTTGGGCACGTCGACTAGCCAGCTTCGTGCCCGAGTTGCCTCGGTATTGAGGTGGGAGCCCGTAAAAGATACAGACGATGTGGTGCCCTTCCGGCAAGGATGCAACGACCGGAGTTTCCGCGGGAGATCGGGACGACGACGAGAAGGCCGGAGGACTCGGATCACTCGGTATATCTCTCACCCTTTCTCTTGTTTGCTAGTATCGGTTAATGGTTACGATCCGGGTTATTGTCCGCGGTAGCGCCAGTTTCCAAGTAAGGAAAAATTTTGATTCCGCATTTTGGTCTCGGTAAGACGGCCGGGGCGCTGCCGTGGCGCAACAGGGATTGGCGAAGAAATACTTGGTTCGGTCGTGAATAGCTGTCGCAATTTACTTTGCCCTCCTTCTAATCCTTTTCTTTGTCTTAACTTAATACCTTCTGTACATCGTTTAGGCTAATTGGTTTTCTTCATTCCCCACCGTTCGGCACCAGCCTAAGGTTTGTAAGAAGACTATTCAATTTGCGTAATAGATGTACTATCTCCTAAACCATGGAGTACTCACAACCTGAGAGAAGGTAAAAGGAAAAGATAACTGAATAGTCCTATTCATTTTCTCCAGAACCGGAAACCATCCTCGAATTCCTTCGAGTTTGTATATAACCATACAATGGTTTTGTCCAATGGAAGTGGACGTTCGTAGTAATACGGGGTGTCCTGGAGAAAAGGGTAAATGTAGGAGTGGCAATGAGGTTTGCAACTCTGACAATCCAAAAGCCAGTGTTTAGAAGGTTCGGTCAACTTGGTCACTGAGTCATAGTCTAGGGTCGGGTCAATGGTCGCTGCCAAAGAGAGAGAGAAAAGAAACACTCAGCGTGCACTCTAACCTAGATCAGAATGGTTATCACTTTATCTAATCTGGAAACCTCCCACTGTAACCTCAAATTCTTCTCCAAACCTAAAAGAAGAATTAGTCGGGATCACCCGAGGAGTAAACCAACTCATCAGTTGGAATCGGGATCCAACTATCATCGCATGATAACTTGACTGAATCCACTCAAGTCACCAAACTCCAGAAGGTATGCGCATGCCTGGCAAGTTTCAGTTTCTTTAGAAACTCCCGATGTGATTTTTTACCCCAAGCGGCTTATGACCTTGACTAGGTCAACAAACCATAAACCGCCAGTCAAGTTCAACCCGTCATTATTCTGGATTCCATTAAACCCACCCGTACGTGCCCTTGACTAGGTCAACAAGGCCGCACGACTGTCCTAACCAATCCCACTTATGCAACAAACAAGTACCACTTAGCTACCGAACACTACGTCTTGACTAGGTCAACAAACGCAGCACGAATACTAAATAATATTTGTAAGAAATGACGGAGGGCTACGTCTAGTTTTTGGCGAAAAACTTTTAACGTAATGAACTTGATATCGTTGAAGGAACTGCATAGTTTTTTTTTATATAAAAATATAGTGGCGAAAACCCTTGCTAAAGAGGTCACTCCCGATGAAGGGATCTCGGCTCTTTCCCCGAAGAATGTGGTGCAGGATATTCCTACTGAATACCACGATGCAAAGCAAAAGTAATCGGCTATAGTGAAGTTATTGCCCTGACGCAAACTTCTGTCCAAGGGGTCACTCCCGGTGAAGGGATCTCAGCCCTTGCCTCGTCGACTGAGGAGCAGGATATTCCAACTGAATACCACTGTGCAAAACAAAAGAGAACGCCCTTGCAATAACAGCTTTTTGAAAAATGTTCCAACAACATCAGAATAGGTTTGTTTATCTTGCCTTGATCCGAATCAACGCAGTCCCATCAATTGATCACACCACAAAAGAACGAAAATAATGATGTACGTATATGCCATCCGCATTCGCCACTGGGTCCCGTCATCACCCGTTAGGTTACTTAACTAACGACAGAGCGGGGACTGGACTAGCGCTGATGCAAAACATATACAACATCTACTAGTATATATATAATATATAATTTTCGCTCAAGGCGTGATAAAAATGCAACATCACAGAAATGTAACCAGCATCACAGAACAATACAGATATCAGGGATCCCCGGGTTTCATAGAGCCGCTACTGAAACCCGACGTTCCCCTAGTCGTGTGGATAGCCTGTGCAATGAAAATCCTAAACCCCTACGGGCGCGGCAAGTCACCCGCCAAAACCTGAAGCGAGGCAGCCCCCTTCAGCAACGAGAATGGACCACCCAGCACTTCCCGGAATCCGGTAACTTGGGCACCCCTCCTGGGTCAACTTGTACCCCCTACGAGTGCGGCGAACAACCCGCCAATTCTAGAGTAAAGCCCCCTCCGTCTCAACGCCATGAGATGCGGGCTCGTTGCCCTCTAGAACCCGGCTATCCGTGCACCCCTCCACAGGGTAATCCTGGTACAGAAAGTAAAATATACATACAACGGGTATATCGACCGCAACCTGGTCGTGCCCCAAAAGAATAATACAAGCAGGCAGTGACGGCAGTCCACATGTCGGACGCTCGCCTCGCAATATCAAATGTACATATAAAACAAAACTGTACTACCACTGCAACCAGGCTATCCCCACGACCGATCCGCAACAACACAGCACAACACAGAACATCAACGTGAATGTCACGTTCGCAAATCCGTCTAACCGGGCTATAGCAGTTAGACAGGATTTACCGATCAAGTGACATTCACGGTCGCAGATATAATGTAAATACTGTGAACTAACATGTTTAAATATCCGATCGATCAAATTTTATCAAGTGGGCCCCCAAGCATTACTGTAGCACATAAAGAAAATCTGGGCCCAAAACGAATATACCAAAACCCCTATTTCCAGCCCAAAAGCCCTCTGCAAAAAATTGGTGAAGTGAAGACTCAATACTGCGGTGGAACCGCAGCCAAATAGGGGTTACGACCGCGGTTCCGCGGTCGTATGGAGGGATCACACTACCAAATTTTCACAGTATTCTTATAATTCCATGTACATCATTCTGAAACAACCTGAAAAATTTTTAGAGCTAAAAAAATTTCGACAGAAAACATATGGAATGAAAATGCGGTTTTGGGATAAATGTTCGACCAAAGTTTTAAATACACTAGACCAAGCTAGACTAGGTTAATGGCCTGGCTCTGATACCATGTTGCGCCACGGCAGCGCCCCGGTCTTCTACTCGAGTCCAAAATGCGGAATCAAAACTTTTCTTAACTTTAAACCGGCGCTACCGCGGACAATAAACCCGGATCGTAACCATTAACCTAATCCTAGTAATCAAGAGAGTGGGGTAGAATGCTATACCGAGCGATCCGTGTCCTTCGGTCTTCGTCTCCACTCCGATCTCCCGCGGAATCTCCGTCTGTCACCTCCTCGTCGAAAAGGGCACCACATAGCCGGATTCTTTTACGGGCTCCCACCTCTTGACCGAGGCAACTCGGGCGTGAAGTTGGCTAGCCAACACGTCCAAGGGTACTGTAGGTTGTAGTGTAGAGGCTTGTCTCTTTGGGGTTGTGAAGTTGCCATGGATGTGGAGGTGTAGGAAGAAAATGAACTTTGGAAAAATGGAGCTATCATTTTCTTGCAAAGAATGAGATGAGGAAATATGCTACACATCAAACTGAACCTCTCTCCTCCCTCATCTACAATGTGGCCGGCCCCTATATGAAAAATAAGGAGAGGAAAAACTAAAAGCAAGAAGGGAGGTGAGTGTAGGATAGCTCAAGGAGGTGACCACATCAAAAAGGAAATGATAACCATATCAAATCAAATTCTAATCACAATAGGAAAGAATGGTAGCAAAAGATGCTTTCATAATCTCCCATTTCACAAATAACACCTCCACAAAGAGTTATTTGAAAACCTGCAAATAACCCCCTCCACCAGAAAGTCCGGCCGGAAGGAACAAATGAAAACTGGCCGGAACGGAAAGCAAACTGGCAACTTCAGAAAACTGATCCCGTAATAAATTACAAGAAAACCCCGCTACTGCATATACATGCCCGCATTTGTATTCCAACTGAACACAAATGCAAATAGACAAAATCTACACTGTCTAATACTAGGATCCGGCTTAAGCCAAAGCCGGCTAGTAAAAACCGTCCGGTCACGATGCGTGCAATACCGCACGTATCTGATAGAACCCTGCCATATCTCCATACGGCCTCTACAGCGTTTCGCCCGAAACTTGAGTAACTGAGTGTGTGGTGGACTCTAAAGACTCGTCAATACTATGGCTGTGGATTTAACCACTAGCACGTCAGAGGTATTAGCCATACGTGACGGGCCACCAGCTATTGACCAAAAGGGACGTCGATGAGCGAACTCATCCTGACACCCTACTGAGCCTGTCAGTGACAATATCCGTACAGTCCGGTCCGTTCGTCTATGAGCATCGCATGGCGGGCCTAGGGGGTTGGTAAAAGTCAGACCCCCAAAAGCGGTACAAGTCGTGTCGGAGTGTAGCCCAGAACACCCTGAGATACTACTGGAATACCTACCAGTAAATCTCCTGCCTCGGCCTAGGGCTTTGTGTAATGGCTCTCCTAGACACAGCCCGACCTCACCCCCAATACCGGGAGAGACGAACCCCTGCAGATCCGCTCACTGCCTCCATGTGGCTCGGGACTGTACCCAACTAAAACCTGTTTGCACGACTCCTTTGAGCCATGGTAGGGTAGTAATCAAAGTACAGTGGGAACTCACACGAGACAAATGACGATCTCAGGTCGATGAACTAAATGTACACATGTCACCAGGGAACTGCTATCTGACGTCTGGTATAATCCCAACTAGCAGGTTCCCGGTGAGTCCTGTCCGGTGTACTCATAACCCAAAGAGCACCTGTATACATCTTAGGTGAACCAACTGACACCAATGGCTTGTGAGACCGGCCACCGCCCCTCATCGGGGTCTCGACTGTATACACTAGTCTACTAATGGAGTATCGATGCCCAGTCTCGAAACTCTCATGACTAGGGACCTTTTAAGGATGTGCTTATAGACTCCAGCTCTCACGTATATGATCGCCCTCATACTGCTGGTAGTCAAGCAAGAATCCTAGGGGCTCTATCAACATGTAATAGCGACTCGTAAGGTCACCTAAAGCAGTACACGATGATAAAGATAAACCAGATAGCATACTATCATCTTGAGTAAGACTGTCCTACTGGGATAGGTCCTCCCCAATCAATGCAATCATGTGCCTGTGATCCAATAATTGACTCTGAGGGCACTATCTCCAACAGGATCTCGGCTCTTTCCACGTAGAATGAGGTGCAGGATATTCCAACTGAATACCACGATGCAAAGCAAAAGTAATCGGCTATAGTGAAGTTATTGCCTTGACGCAAACTTTTTGTCCAAGGGGTCACTCCCGGTGAAGGGATCTCGGCCCTTGCCTCGTCGACTGAGGAGCAGGATATTCTAACTGAATACCACGATGCAAAACAAAAGAGAACGTCCTTGCAATAACAGCTTTTTGGAAAGTGTTCCAACAACATTAGAATAGGTTTGTTTTAACTTGCATTGATCCGAATCAACGCAGTCCCATCAATTGATCACACCAATAAAGAATGAAAATAATGGCGTACGTATATGCCATCCGCCTTCGCCACTGGGTCCCATCATTACCCGTTAGGTTAGTTAACTAACGACAGAGCGGGGACTGGACTAGCGCGGATGCAAAACATATACAACATCTACTAGTATATATATCAATATATAATATTTCGCTCAAGGCGTGATAAAATGCAACATTACAGAAATGTACAGCATCACAGAACAATACAGATATCTGGGATCCCCGGATTTCACAGAGCCGCTACTGAAACCCGATGTTCCCCTGGTCGTGTGGATAGCCTGTGCAATGAAATCCTAGACCCCTACGGGCGCGGCAAGTTAGCCGCTAAAACCTGAAGCGAGGCAGCCCCCTTCAGCAACGTGAATGGACCACTCAGCACTTCATGGAATCCGGTAACTTGGGCACCCATCTTGGGTCAACCTGTACCCCTACGAGTGCGGCGAATAGCCCGCCAATTCTAGAGTAAAGCCCCCTCCGTCTCAATGCTATGAGATGCGGGCTTGTTGCCCTCTAGAACCCGGCTATCCGTGCACCCCTCCGCGGGGCAATCCTAGTACAGAAAGTAAAATATACATACAACGGGTGCATCGACCGCAACCTGGTCGTGCCCCAAAAGAATAATATACAAACGGGCAGTGACGGCAGTCCACATGTCGGATGCTCGTCCCGCAATATCAAATGTACATATAAAACAAAACTGTACTAACATTGCATCCAGACTATCCCCACAACCGATCCGTAACATCACAGCAAAACACAGAACATCAACGTGAATGTCACGTTCGCAAATCCGTCTAACCGGGCTAAAGCAGTTAGACATGATTTACCGATCAAGTGATATTCACGGTCGCAGATATAATGTAAATACTATGAACTAGCATGTTTAAAATATCCGTTCGAACAAATTTACCGAAGTGGGCCCCAAGCCGTACTGTAGCACTCACAGAAAATCTGGGCCCAAAAAATAATATCCAAAAACCCATATTTCCAAGTTTAAAGCCCTCACGAAAAATTTGGCATGCTGAACAGTTAAAAGCGCGGCGGAACCGCGGCCCAAGCAAGGGTTTGGCCGCGGTTCGGCGGTGATATGGTGAGATCTCATGACCAAATTTTCACAGAGTGCTTAGATTTGCATGCACAGTATTCTACAACAACCTGAAAAATTTTTGGAGCCAAAAAAATTCGACAGAAACTGATACACTTGAAATCGGGTTTTCGGGATTTTTGTTCGATCAAGGATGTAAACACACTAGACCATGCTAGGCTAAGTTAAGGGCGTGGCTCTGATACCACTGTAAGTGCACGGCGGTGCCCCGGTTGTCAATCCGACGCCGGAATGCGGAAGTGGTGATTTTCTTAAACTTTTAAAACTGGCACCACCGCGCACTATAAACCCGGATCGGGCCATTAAACTAGTCCTAGCTAAACTAAAAAACGGGGTAAAGAGATGTACCAAGCGATCCGTGTCCTTCGGTCTTCTCGTCGTCGTCCCGATCTCCCACGGAATGTCCGGTCTCCACCTCCTCGCCGGAAGAGCACCACGTCGCCGGCTTCTTTTACGGGCTCCCAACTCTGGACTGAGGCAACTCGGGCACGAAGTTGGCGAGTCGACGTGCCCAAGATTTGTTGTAAAATGTATTGTGGAACTTGTGTCTCATTTGGGGTTTATGGAAGTTGCCCTTTGGTGGAGGAATGATACAAGCTAATGGAGATGGAACTTGTGGGATTTTTCAAGCATCAAGAGAACCAAAAAAAATCCCACTCTAAAAATGGACAGCCCCTTCATCTCAAAATGGCCGGCCAAGTCAAGGGGGTTGATCATGTGGAGTGAAAATTGGAATGGAAAAAGAAATGTGCCTCCAACATAATGCAAGAGAGAGAAAGGGTGATGATCAAACACAAACCCACACTCCATCAACCATCACCCTTCAACATCAACAATCATGACTCTAAAAGTCAAGCCATCATGGTTAAAAGAAGTCAAATGATGGTGCAACCATCATGAAGCAAGGATATGCAAATAACACCCTCCATAAATGCTTATTTGCAAAAATGCAAATAAGCCCTCCTCCACCAATCTTCGGCCATTGAAAGATATAAAGGAAAATGGCTGAAACCGAAAAGCAAACTGGTAACTCCAGAAAACTGATCCCGTAATAAATTACAGGAAAACCCCGCTACTGTATATACATACCCGCATTTGTATTCCGACCAAAATACAAATGCAATGAGACAAAATCTATACTGTACAATACTAGGATCTGGCTTAAACCAAAGCCGGCTAGCATTAACCGTTCGATCCTGATCCGTGCAATACCGCACGTATCTGATCAAACCCTGCCATATCTCCATACGGCCACTACAGCGTTTCCCCTGAAAACTTGAGCAACTGTCTGTGGGGGACTCTAAAGACTCGTCAATACTATGGCAGTGGATTTAACCACTAGCACGTCAGCGGTATTACCCATACGTGACGGGCTACCAGCTATTGACCAAAAGGGACGTCGATGAGCGGACTCATCCTGACACCCTACTGAGCCTGTCAGTGACAATATCCGTACAGTCCGGTCCGTTCGTCTATGAGCATCGTATGGCGGGCCTAGGGGGTTGGTAAAAGTCAGACCCCCAAAAACAGTACAAGTCGTGTCGGAGTGTAGCCAAGAACACCCTGAGATACTACTGGAATACCTACCAGTAAATCTCCTGCCTTGGCCAAGGACTTCGAGTAATGGCTCTCCTAGACACAGCGCGACCTCACCCCCAATACCGGGAGAGACGAACCCCTGAAGATCCGCTCACTGCCTCCATGTGCTTCGGGACTGTACCCAACTAAACCTGTTTGCACGTCTCCTTTGAGCGTGGTAGGGTAGTAATCAAAGTACAGTGGGAACTCACACGAGACAAATGACGATCCTCGGGTCGATGAACTAACCTGTACATATGTCACCAGGGAACTGGTGTCTGACGTCAGGATTAATACCAACTAGCATGTTCCCGGCGAGTCCTGTCCGGTGTACTCATAACCCAATGAGCACCTGTATACATCTTAGGTGAACCAACTGACACCAATGGCTTATGAGACCGGCCACCGCCCCTCGTCGGGGTCTCGACTGTATACACTAGTCTACACTGGAGTATCGTTGCCCTGTCTCGAAACTCCCACGACTAGGGACCTTTTAAGGATGTGCTTATAGACTACCAGCTCCCACGTATATGATCGCCCTCATACTACTGGCAGTCAAGCAAGAATCCTAGAGGCTCTATCAACGTGTCATAGCGACCTGTCAGGTCACCTAAAGCAGTACACGATGATAAAGATAAACCAGATAGCATACTATCATCTTGAGTAAGACTGTCCTACCGGAATAGGTCCTCCCTCAATCATTGCAATCACGTGCCTGTGATCCAATAATTGACTCTGAGGGCACTGTCTCCAACATTAGCCTATACGTAACGGGCTACCAGGTACTGACTAAAAGGGACGTCGATGAGCGAACTCATCCTGACACCCTACTGAGCCTATCAGTGACAATATCCGTACAGTCCAGTCCGTTCGTCTATGAGCATTGCATGACGGGCCTAGGGGGTTGGTAAAAGTCAGACCCCCAAAAGTGGTACAAGTCGTGTCGGAGTGTAGCCTAGAACACCCTGAGATACTACTGGAATACCTACCAGTAAATCTCTGTAGCGCCTTGAAAAGTCGTTTTGATGTTTTCCTGAAAATGTGTGAAAATTCGGTATTTTTCCGAAAACGTCTTTTTTGTTATTTTGCAGTTTAGGACTAATTATACCTAAAATGGATAGGTAATTTCTTGTTTTTAGTAGCTAATGAGTTACTTATGAAATTCTGGTCGTTTAAAAATTTTCCCTAATTTTTCAATTTTTTTAATATTATTTTAAGCCGGTAAGAAAATACAATAATTAGCGATAAATACAAATTTAATTGGGCTAAATTTAAGATTTAAAATCATGTTAATTAAAATCTAGTTGTAACATAAATTTTTAGTAATTTATTTTAAGTTTTAACTAATTTTTATTATGGAAAACGAAATTTATGGAATTTAAGCTAAAACTTGCAATTTTGGACTTGTAGGGGGTCTTTTTGCATAAAATTTCTTTTGTAAAACCCCATTCACCCTTCCCTCACTCCCTTGGCCGGCCCCACCTCCTACTGCAGCACATTTTCCCCCCCTCCAAATTGTATTCTTCAACTCCTTTTAAATTTTTTAAAAAGGGTTTAAAATGTAGTAATGGGTGGGGGTATTATGGTATTTTTGGGGGGGCTTTGACATAGACTTTTACACCATCCCTTCACATCCCCCATCCCTCTCCTCTCAGCAGAAAATCCTGCACCAACAGCCCCAAATATTTTCCCCATTTCTTCTTCTCTTTTGCTTCATTTTCATCTCAAAAATTCAACAAAATCCACAATTTCCTTCACAAATTCAACACAAAACCATATTCCATCTCTTCTCCAACCTGATTTGGTTCAAATCAAGGAGAAAGGAGGAGTCTTGGGAGGCTTGAGCAAGCTTAGGATTGAACTTTTGAGGTATAATTTCTAATCAAATGGTTAAATTGTAGCTTAAGTGTGCTAAACTAGAACCTTGAAATTTGTTTAGTGTTAAATTTAGTGTTAGTTTCAAATCTATTTATTTTAAGAGAGTAGTTTATTTAAACTAGGTGTTTTTTTAGCACCATTGATTAGTTAATTAAGTTATCTTGTTATCTAGTTTTATACAAACCTAAATTGAGAGATTACTTTGTTTAAGTGGGCTTCGATTTGTGTTAATTTAGGTTTTTCAAGTGTGAAATTGGATTTAAATTGGTGGTTATAAAAATCAAGAAAAGGGTTGTTTATGGAAACATAGGATTTGAAGCTTTGTAATGCGTTTTAATCAAAGTGATTGTGGTTAACTAGTTGCGGTTGGATGTTATGCTAGGTTGTAGTCCTTTTTGCCGCAAAACGGCGATGTTGCGCCGATTTGTGGAATGTTGGTGCTTGCTTGTCTTACTAAATTTTTGTGGTGATGTATGTGCGACATCTTGATGTTATATTTTTGGCATACCCTATGACTTTTAGGATGTGAGAGTGCGGTTTTTTTTGAGTGGTCAGGTTTAGCTTGGTCGGGCGACCAATCGACGTTTTAGATAGATTTTTGCGATTTTCGCGTGTGTTCCGCTCACCTTGTGCACGTTGTACCTAGCTTGTGAGCGTCGGTATTTTTAGTTTGGGTTTTGCGTCGTTCTTGATATGTAACCTTATGTTGGTATTGATGTAAATTCCAGGTTCGGTCGCGGAGACGTCAGACGCGGCACGAAAGGGGAAAGCGGTGATTGGACGTGTCTAGCTAGGGATTCCGGTGAGTAGATGTAACATCTACGGGGGACTATCGTTGGATGGCGCAAGCGGCCCGATAGTTTTAGTAGCTTAAAAAGATTCTTAGTAATGTTATGGATTAGGGGTGTAATACATGTATGATTAATTGCTACATCCATGCCTTATATTGACATACATATGCAAAACCATTCTATAGGACACCTGCACCATTGCCAGGGTTTTTATATGCAGCACGAGCACTATTCATGCTTACACACACACCCTGGTAATTGCCATGCCACCACACTAGATAACCTTTAAATTGAAACCTTTTACTATAATTGATACTTAAACTTGTGCTATTGCCTTTAATTCCTTAAAATGAAATCGTAGGATTGCTATTCATGTGGATGCACCTCATCATATTATTTGTTCATGCTTAGTCTATTAATCACACATCGCAACTTGATTATTGATACCATATGCATTCATTATCATTGACATATGCACTTATGAGGATTTCTTAAGATTTTATGATATTTCTGGATTTCGGGGGAAAGCCGCAAAATTTCTAAACTTATTATATTTTTAAAATATGTAAATTGCGGTTTTCTAGTGATGTAAGTGTCGTCCACCATGAGTTTGCTGTGGTTTTCGAGACACGTTTCGAGGAGTTGGATGAACCGTCTGGGGTACATGGTGGGCCCGGTAAGGTACCCCGGGGCAAGAAAATCGTGGTGCTGACGATGAGCCTGGCAGGGGGCGGATTACCTACCGGTGACTGTTTGGGACGGCGGATATCCAGAGGATACCGACCGTGGCCGCGAGATGATGAGATATTGATATTGAGATGGGTCAGCCGGATGGCTGAGGCCAGAGATACTATGACATGGATATATGAGGTTTGTAATAGTTTTGAGGTGTCGTTGCTGGACACAGGTTCTTGTTGATTCTATTGGTATTGTGCTGGTATGTCAAAAGAGATTCCTAAAGGAAAAACGTGATTCTTATACATACACATTCAGATCATGAGTTGATTCACATTGCATTCATACCTGCTAGTATATTCATATTGCATACATACCTGCTATTATGTCCTGCCTTACCTGTATTTTAGATGCTAGGATACTTGTGTGCATGCTTTCGATAGCCTGTGTAGATGTTATTTATTACTCACGAGTTGGCAACTCACCCCCGTTGTGCCACAGCCTTTTGCAGGTCCGCTCCGTCAGTGCAGTAGCGGCGGGCGCTCTTGTTCCTTTTGCCTCTTTTGCCTGGACTCGAGGTTTTGCTCTTAGGTGGGTTATATCATTTTTTTTGTACCACCTTGTATATTCTTTGTATCTAGTGTACTCCATCTACTGTATCTACCAGTATTGTTGTATATTGACCTAGAGATGAGACGGTGAGATTTCTGGACTTTTTGCTGTATTTTGGGGTCGAGCTCACTTGAGTCGACATGCTGTTTTTCTCATGCTTCTTTATGATTATTTTGCATGTTGTTGTTTTGTATTGCGTGGGATTTGTGACCGCCTTGTGGCGAAGAGCTAGCTCCCGCTTGGGGATGCCATATTTGTTGGATTTATATATATTCTTGTTGTACCCATTTTGGGGGCCAGTATTTACAAAGGAGACTCTGCCGAAATTTTCGGAAAAATTGATATTGTTTTTAAAAAGGCTTGATGTGACTCATTTGATAAACTCGCTTTCAATTGATTGGTTTTCCTTCACTCTTTTACTTATTGGTTTTGGTTTTCTGGGCTTTTGCTTACTTATTTTACGGACGCCTTGAGACGTTTCGTAAACTTAAGTGCCAGTCACGTCCGTACGCTGCGGGTCGTGACAAAGTTGGTATCAGAGCGATAGGTTTTACCTTTTTGAGTGTAGGATGACCCTTGGTAGATGGAGTAAGTGAATTAAGTAGGGTAACGTAGCGTGTGTATGTCCGCGGCATACTTGCGATACGGTACTCCGCCTAAGTGACTTTAGGATATACTTGCTTGAAATTCCTTCTTCATTTCCGTGTATCCTATGATTCTATTGCACTGTTCTTACTATCCGTTTTCCTGTAACAGCCACTATGCCGCCGAAGGCTACGAGGGCACAGAGGGCTGCCGCCCGAGACGAGATTCGAGCTGGCTCGTCCGAGACTAGGACTGAGCAGGGTGGTATGCCTACGCCGCAGGGACACACCGATCCACCTTCCCCAGGCCATATGGATAGGCTCGAGACTGGTATGGAGGAGTTGCGACAGATGATGGGGGGTATGCAGGAGCTACGTCAGATGGTAAGATCCCTAGTTGCAGCCAGTCGTACACCGAGGCCGGATGACGTACCTACTACATCACAGACGACCATGATACCTGCTCCTACTACTATCACCGTGACCATCCCGGTTTCACTACAGGATTTCATGAGGCTGAGACCTCCAGTATTCACCGGCACCGAGGCAGCGGAGGACCCACAGATGTTCCTTGACAGTTTATCTAGGATCTGCCGTTCGCTGAGATGTTCGGATGATCGATGGGTAGAGCTTGCGAGTTTCCGACTAGAGGGTCTCGCGCAGACATGGTGGGAGTCAGTCTTGAGAGGTCGAGCTGCAGGTCTACCGCTTATTTCTTGGGCCGAGTTTACAGCGGTCTTTCTAGCTCGTTTCCTTCCAGAGAGCGTTCGTGACGCCAGAGCTCGTAGCTTCAAGGCCTTAGTCAAGACACCTGGGATGACGGTGTCTGAGTATGACATCCAGTTTACACAGTTATCCCGATATGCTCCGTATTTGGTGGATACCGAAGAGAAGATGGTGAAGAGGTTCGTACAGGGACTTGATTCCCAGCTATATCTTGCCATTGGCACCCAGCACTACGACACTTATTCAGCGGCTATGGATACGGCATTACGGATGGAGGCACGCATATCACAGACTTCGGCCGTTTCTGGGCCGAAGAGGATTCGCACCGATGTACCGTCTCAGAGGCAGCGCGCCAGATTCTTTCCGAGAGATAGGCCTGGCAGAGGATTTGGACGGGGACAGTTATATGGTTCTTATCCCCAGGGACAACAGCCGTCGCCAGGGTGTTTTGGGTGCGGGAGTCCGCACCATCTTGTCAGAGACTGTCCGGCGAGACGACAGGGAGCGGCGACCGTTCCGCATCTGACCCTACCACCATCACCACCCCCTCCTCAGAGAGCCCTACTTCCTACCACAGGCGATGCTCCACGCCAGTTAGGTGCACCCAGAGGCCGTGGACGGGGCGGTCCGGTTCAGAGAGGATGAGGAGGCATAGGCCGAGGTCGAGGTCAGCCCGCTATCGGTTGAGGACAGGCCCGAGTATTTGCTTTGACACCGCAGGATGCGCAGGCATCCAATGCCGTTGTGACAGGTACCTTGCCAGTTTGTTCTTTCGACGCACGAGTATTATTCGACCCAGGTTCCACACATTCGTACGTCTCTACACACTTTGCACCGATGTTGGGCCATGAGTCGTCGTCGTTAGATCATCCGCTTATTGTTGTTACTCCGGTAGGCGAGTCGTTTGTCGCTCGTTTTGTATTTCGATTGTGTTCCGTTCGTATCGGGGAGAGGGATTCATCAGTTGATTTGATTCTCCTCGATATGTTGGACTTTGATGTGCTTCTGGGCATGGATTGGCTAGCCACTTGTTATGCTTCGGTGGACTGCCATGAGAAGGCAGTCATATTTAGCTTTCCGGGAGAGCTAGTCCTTGTTATTCAGGGAGACCGCAGCGTCACCCTTCCCAGCTTGATTTCGTCTCTTCACGCTGGTCAGCTCTTGCGGAAGGGATGTCAGGGATTCTTAGCATATATTTGTGATACTCGAGCTGTAGAGGTTCCGTTGGACCGGGTCCCGGTTGTTTGTGAGTTCCCTGATGTTTTCCCTGATGAGCTACCTGGGCTACCACCTGAGCGCGATGTTGAGTTCTGCATTGATTTGATTCCCGGCTCGGGGCCTATTTCTATACCGCCTTATCGGATGGCCCCGGCAGAGCTTCGACAGCTGAAGGATCAGTTGCAGGATTTATTAGATAAGGGGCTTATTCGACCTAGTGTTTCTCCGTGGGGTGCTCCGGTCCTGTTTGTCAAGAAGAAGGATGGAAGTTTGCGCTTATGTATCGACTACCGCCAGCTGAACAAAGTTACCATTCGGAACAGATATCCGTTGCCACGCATTGATGATTTGTTCGACCAGCTCCAGGGCGCGGGTTATTTTTCGAGGATCGACTTACGATCAGGATACCACCAGCTGCAAGTCCGACAGGAGGATATACCGAAGACAGCCTTCCATACATGCTATGGCCACTATGAGTTTTTGGTGATGTCGTTCGGACTCACCAACGCCCCAGCAGCATTCATGGATTTGATGAACCGTACATTCAAGCCATATCTTGACTTGTTCATCATCGTGTTTATCGACGATATCTTGGTGTACTCCCGGAGCAGAGAGGAGCACGAGCAGCACTTGCGGATTACGTTACAAACTCTGAGGGAGCACCAGCTATTTGCAAAGTTCTCCAAGTGTGCTTTCTGGCTGGACAGCGTCGGATTCTTGGGTCACGTGGTTACGAGAGACGGCATATGTGTGGACCCGAAGAAGATTGAGGTTGTTCAGCAGTAGCCCCGACCTACATCGGTTACTGAGATCCGTAGTTTTCTAGGCCTGGCGGGCTACTACAGGCGTTTTGTTCAGGACTTCTCCCGTATAGCTGCACCATTGACCGGTTTGACCCGGAAGGGAGTTCCTTTCGTTTGGACAGAGGAGTGCGAGCGCAGTTTTCAGCAGCTGCAGACATGTTTGACTACGGCGCCGGTATTATCTTTGCCTTCGGGATCAGGCGGATTTGTGGTCTACTGTGATGCTTCGCGAGTGGGATTAGGATGCGTATTGATGCAGCATGGCCGGGTGATCGCATATGCTTCTCGGCAGTTGAAGAAGCATGAACAGAACTACCCCACTCATGATTTGGAGATGGCTGCAGTGGTCTTTGCACTGAAGATTTGGCGACATTACCTATACGGCGAGTCATGTCAGATATTCACTGATCACAAGAGCTTAAAGTACATATTTCAGCAGCGAGACCTCAACCTCAGACAGCGTCGTTGGATGGAGTTGGTGAATGACTACGACTGCGAGATCTTATATCACCCAGGCAAGGCGAATGTAGTGGCGGATGCGTTGAGTAGGAGGCCCGGGGGTAGTCTATCGTGTTTGCGCGCAGTGCAGAGGCAGTCGTCAGCAGATTGGCAGATTTTATATAACAGCCGAGTGGAGTTCGAGTTCACTCAGACAGGGGGACAGCTCACGCATGTTCGTGCACGCCCACAGTTGCTTGACCGTATATATGAGGCACAGCGCAGTGACGACCGTTGCTCAGAGATCATGGCACAGATGGGACAGGGCAGATTTTCCGAGTTCGTGATTGACGATCAGGGGATTTTACGCTATGGATCTAGAGTCTGCGTACCAGATGCTGATGGATTGCGGCGCGACATTCTTGAGGAGGCACACCGATCAGTGTATAGTGTCCACCCCGGTTCCACCAAGATGTACCATGATATGAGAGAGACCTACTGGTGGGACGGGATGAAGAGGGACATTGCGGAGTTCGTATCGAGATGCCTGACTTGTTAGCAAGTCAAGGCCGAGCACCAGAGGCCCGCAGGAGAGCTACAGCCGTTACCCATACCAGAGTGGAAATGGGAGCAGATTTCGATGGATTTCGTTGTGGGTCTACCCAGGACCAGTCGAGGGTATGACTCCATCTGGGTGATCGTAGATCGATTGACGAAAGCGGCTCACTTCCTACCAGTGAAGACGACTTTCAGCTTCGCTCAGTATGCCCAGCTTTACATCGACGAGATCGTGCGGTTGCATGGCGTACCGACTTGTATCGTGTCAGATCGAGGCACCCAGTTCACCAGCCGACTTTGGCAGAGACTTCAGGAGGCTTTGGGCACTCGTTTGAGCTTCAGCACAGGGTTTCATCCACAGACCGACGGACAGTCAGAGCGGACCATTCAGACTCTCGAGGACATACTCAGAGCGTGCGTTTTAGACTTCGGCGGTAGCTGGGATCGTCATTTACCTCTAGTGGAGTTCTCCTACAACAACAGCTTCCAGGATACTATTCAGATGGCACCTTTCGAGGCATTGTATGGGAGGAGATGCAGATCGCCCGTCTGTTGGACAGAGCTCAGCGAGAGCAGTATTTTGGGGCCGCAGCTTGTTGAGGAGACGACAGCGAAGATACAGTTGATCCGAGACCGGATGAGAGCGGCTTAGAGCAGGCAGAAATCGTATGCAGACAGGCGCCGTCGCAGATTAGAGTTCGTAGTTGGCGACCATGTTTTTCTGAAAGTCTCTCCGATGAAGGGCGTGATGCGTTTTGGGCGAAAGGGGAAGCTTAGCCCTAGATTCGTAGGTCCCTTCGAGATCCTCAAGCGTGTTGGCGCTGTTGCGTATCGTTTGGCTCTCCCACTCAGTTTTTCAGATGTTCATCCCGTCTTCCACGTATCGATGCTACGCCGTTATCTTCATGACCCTTCCCACACGATTCAGCATCAGACAATTCAGCTCGAGCCCGACCTTTCGTTCGCCGTGGAACCAGTTGAGATTTTGGATCGGCAAGTGAAGAAACTTCGATCAAAGGTCCTGCCATCCGTGAAAGTTCTTTGGCGCAGCCCGAGCAGCGAAGAGATCATTTGGGAGGCCGAGGGAGAGATGCAGAAGAAATATCTCCATCTCTTTAAAGGTATGCGTAGTTATATTTTTAAATTCGGGGACCGAATTTCTTTAAGGGGGGAAGATTGTAGCGTCTTGAAAAGTCGTTTTGGTGTTTTTCTGAAAATCGGTGAAAATTCGGTATTTTTCCGAAAACCGTCTTTTTTGTTATTTTGCAGTTTAGGACTAATTATACCTAAAATGGATAGGTAATTGCTTGTTTTTAGTAGCTAATGAGTTACTTATGAAATTCTGGTCGTTTAAAAATTTTCCCTAATTTTTCAATTTTTTTAATATTATTTTAAGCCGCTAAGAAAATACAATAATTAGCGATAAATACAAATTTAATTGGGCTAAATTTAAGCTTTAAAATCATGTTAATTAAAATCTAGTTGTAACGTAAAATTTTTAGTAATTTATTTTAAGTTTTAACTAATTTTTATTATGGAAAACGAAATTTATGGAATTTAAGCTAAAACTTGCAATTTTGGACTTCTAGGGGGTCTTTTTGCATAAAATTTCTTTTCTAAAACCCCATTCACCCTTCCCTCACTCCCTTGGCCAGCCCCACCTCCTACTGCAGCACATTTCCCCCCCCCCCTCCAAATTGTATTCTTCAACTTCTTTTAAATTGTTTAAAAAGGGTTTAAAATGTAGTAATGGGTGGGGGTATTATGGTATTTTTGTGGGGGGCTTTGACTTAGACTTTTACACCATCCCTTCACATCCCCCATCCCTCTCCTCTCAGCAGAAAATCCTGCACCAACAGCCCCAAATATTTTCCCCATTTCTTCTTCTCTTTTGCTTCATTTTCATCTCAAAAATTCAACAAAATCCACAATTTCCTTCACAAATTCAACACAAAATCATATTCCATCTCTTCTCCAACCTAATTTGGTTCAAATCAAGGAGAAAGGAGGTGTCTTGGGAGGCTTGAGCAAGCTTAGGATTGAACTTTTGAGGTATAATTTCTAATCAAATGGTTAAATTGTAGCTTAAGTGTGCTAAACTAAAACCTTGAAATTTGTTTAGTGTTAAATTTAGTGTTAGTTTCTAATCTATTTTTTTTAAGAGAGTAGTTTGTTTAAACTAGGTGTTTTTTAGCACCATTGATTAGTTAATTAAGTTATCTTGTTATCTAGTTTTATACAAACCTAAATTGAGAGATTACTTTGTTTAAGTGGGCTTCGATTTGTGTTAATTTAGGTTTTTCAAGTGTGAAATTGGATTTAAATTGGTGGTTATAAAAATCAAGAAAAGGGTTGTTTATGGAAACATAGGATTTGAAGCTTTGTAATGCGTTTTAATCAAAGTGATTGTGGTTAACTAGTTGCGGTTGGATGTTATGCTAGGTTGTAGTCCTTTTTGTCGCAAAACGGCGATGTTGCGCCGATTTGTGGAATGTTGGTGCTTGCTTGTCTTACTAAATTTTTGTGGTGATGTATGTGCGACATCTTGATGTTATATTTTTAGCATACCCTATGACTTTTAGGATGTGAGAGTGCGGTTTTTTTTGAGTGGTCAGGTTTAGCTTGGTCGGGCGACCAATCGACGTTTTAGATAGATTTTTGCGATTTTCGCATGTGTTCCGCGCACCTTGTGCACGTTGTACCAAGCTTGTGAGCATCGGTATTTTTAGTTTGGGTTTTGCGTCGTTCTTAATATGTAACCTTATGTTGGTATTGATGTAAATTCCAGGTTCGGTCGCGGTGACGTCAAACGCGGCACGAAAGGGGAAAGCGGTGACTGGACGTGTCTAGCTAGGGATTCCGGTGAGTAGATGTAACACCTACGGGGGACTATCGTTGGATGGCGCAAGCCGCCCGATAGTTTTAGTAGCTTAAAAAGATTCTTAGTAATGTTTGTGATTAGGGGTGTAATACTTGTATGATTAATTGCTTTATCCATGCCTTATATTGACATACATATGCGAAACCATTCTATAGGACACCTGCACCATTGCCAGGGTTTTTATATGCAGCACGAGCACTATTCATGCTTACACACACACCCTGGTAATTTCCATGCCACCACACTAGATAACCTTTAAATTGAAACCTTTTACTATAATTGATACTTAAACTTGTGCTATTGCCTTTAATTCCTTAAAATGAAATCGTAGGATTGCTATTCATATGCATGTACCTCATCATATTATTTGTTCATGCTTAGTCTATTAATCACACATCGCAACTTGATTATTGATACCATATGCATTCATTATCATTGACATATGCACTTATGAGAATTTCTTGAGATTTTATGATATTTCTGGATTTCGGGGGAAAGCCGCAAAATTTCTAAACTTATTATATTTTTAAAATATGTAAATTGCGGTTTTCTAGTGATGTAAGTGTCGTCCACCATGAGTTTGCTGTGGTTTTCGAGACCCGTTTCGAGGAGTTGGATGAACCGTCTCGGGTACATGGTGGGCCCGGTAAGGTACCCCGGGGCAAGAAGCTCGTGGTGCTGACGATGAGCCTGGCAGGGGGCGGATTACTTACCGGTGACTGTTTGGGACGGCGGATATCCAGAGGATATCGACCGTGGCCGCGAGATGATGAGATATTGATATTGAGATGGGTCAGCCGGATGGCTGAGGCCAGAGATACTATGACATGGATATATGAGGTTTGTAATAGTTTTGAGGTGTCGTTGCTGGACACAGGTTCTTGTTGATTCTATTGGTATTATGCTGGTATGTCAAAAGAGATTCCTAAAGGAAAAACGTGATTCTTATACATACACATTCAGATCATGAGTTGATTCACATTGCATTCATACCTGCTAGTATATTCATATTGCATACATACCTGCTATTACGTCATGCCTTACCTGTATTTTATATGCTAGGATGCTTGTGTGCATACTTTCGATAGCCTGTGTAGATGTTATTTATTACTCACGAGTTAGCCACTCACCCCCGTTGTGCCACAGCCTTTTGCAGGTCCGCTCCGTCAGTACAGTAGCGGCAGGCGCTCTTGTTCCTTTTGCCTCTTTTGCCTGGACTCGAGGTTTTGCTCTTAGGTGGGTTATATCATTTTTTTGTACCACCTTTTATATTCTTTGTATCTAGTGTACTCCATCTACTGTATCTACCAGTATTGTTGTATATTGACCTAGAGATGAGACGGTAAGATTTGTGGACTTTTTGCTGTATTTTGGGGTCGAGCTCACTTGAGTCGACATGCTGTTTTTCTCATGATTCTTTATGATTATTTTGCATGTTGTTGTTTTATATTGCATGGGATTTGTGACCTTCTTGTGGCGAAGAGCTAGCTCCCGCTTGGGGATGCCATATTTGTTGGATTTATATATATTCTTGTTGTACCCATTTTGGGGGCCAGTATTTACAAAGGAGACTCTGCCAAAATTTTCGGAAAAATTGATATTGTTTTTAAAAAGGCTTGATATGACTCATTTGATAAACTCGCTTTCAATTGATTGGTTTTCCTTCACTTTTTTGCTTATTGGTTTTGGTTTTTTGGGCTTTTGCTTACTTATTTTACGGACGCCTTGAGACGTTTCGTAAACTTAAGTGCCAGTCACGTCCGTACCCTGCAGGTCGTGACAATCTCCTGCCTTGGCCAAGGACTTCGTGTAATGGCTCTCCTAGACACAGCGCGACCTCACCCCCAATACCGGGAGAGGTGAACCCCTGCAGATCCGCTCACTGCCTCTATGTGGCTCGGGACTGTACCCAACTAAAACCTGTTTGCACGTCTCCTTTGAGCGTGGTAGGGTAATAATCAAAGTACGGTGGGAACTCACACGAGACAAATGACAATCCTCAGGTCGATGAACTAACCTGTGCACATGTCACCAGGGAACTGCTATCTGACATCAGGTATAAGACCAACTAGCATTTTCCCGGCGAGTCATGTCCGGTGTACTCATATCCCAATGAGCACCTGTATACATCTTAGGTGAACCAACTGACACCAGTGGCTTGTGAGACCGGCCACAGCCCCTCATCGGGGTCTCGACTGTATACACTAGTCTACTCTGGAGTATCGATGCCCTGTCTCGAAACTCCCATGACTAGGGACCTTTTAAGGATGTGCTTATAGACTACCAGCTCCCACGTATATGATCGCCCTCATACTGCTGGCAGTCAAGCAAGAATCTTAGGGGCTCTATCAACATGCAATAGTGACCGGTCAGGTCACCTAAAGCAGTACACGATGATAAAGATAAACAAGATAGCATACTATCATCTTTGAATAAGACTGTCCTCCTGGGATAGGTCCTCCCTCAATCATTGCAATCACATGCCTGTGATCCAATAATTGACTCTGAGGGCACTATCTCCAACAATCTCCCACTTGCACTCAAGGCTAATTATTGCGATGTCGCATACTCACAGCCTGTGTGATAACGAACACCCAACTCCACTACTAATTAGTCTCACAAAGCTCGTTTGAGAAACTATTGCGTTCGAGGAATAGCCTAAGTGAGTGGATCCGCTTTGATGTTTCTTTCTATGTCTCTCTTAATTTCAAGTTCGCGGAGAAACCTATCTCCCGAAATGAGCAATACCTGTCTTAGAATATGTCTGGATGTCTGATGGGACCTAGCTCATAAATGAACTCCAAATCCAAACTTCTTAGACTGTATCGTCGACTGAACTTAATCAGTATCCTGCGCCATCCTTTCCTTAGTATCCACCTGGACCACCTGTCCAAAATACTGCACCTCGTCGGAGGGAAAACTATAACTCTGACAACCTCTCTGTCATCCAGGTCACCTTGGAAGCCTGGAATGATAACTGTCTCCCGAATGAGGCTGTTGTTATCATATCCCTAGAACATCCACTTATGTTCTAAAACTGCTTCCGACTGTTTCTCCAGGATTGCATCAATGTCAACTTACTGCATCTAGTGCAAAAACAACATCTGGTGTGGTACTTGACATCTCTTGATTGACTCAATTGCCTAAACAAGTGATCTACCAATCATTCACATCCCTCTCCCCTTTAGTCTGTAAGACACCTTTAGAGAGGGTGACTCCATCACCTGCAGGTACACTACCGTGCCAGGAGTCGTCCATTCTAAATACTCTTAGAATGCTGTCTAAGTACCCTGATTGGGAAACCACCCAAATCTAGATCTAAAACCATAGATCTAGTAACCAGTATGTCTGATATAATGTCTAAGTCCCATGTGGAGAAACCACTGTGTGACGTCCAAAGTAAAACCGATCGTAGTATAGGAATATCACTTCCTACTCTGTGTATGTCATCCAAATACCAAGACATCACACCCCACTACCTTCTTAACAGATCCATCCCCTATTCTTATGAAGTCAAACCTATGACTGTCACATCAGAAATTGATGATCTATCTCCGCTATATCTGCTTTAGTCTATAAATAGACATAAGCCACTTGTCCACCATGCTTCCGCTGCTCCCACTGACCACGACAACCCTCTGGCAGAGTCATATAGACGTACACTTCTAAAGCCAGTTTAGAATGACGCTATATTCATCCTCCCGCTGGGTCTCACAGTCTGGAACAACAGCAATGGCAAGTCTGGGTAAATAAGAACTTCCCTGTCACCGTCCTTGAGGCTACCGGAGTACCTCTCGGGTGCCTGACGTTACCCACCTTATCTGCGGAGTGGCCAATAGAATGTCAAACCAGATTGAATCGTTAGGTTCCCATCAAATCTTCAGTAATCGTTTGTGGTTCTGGAATCACTTCCAGTTCTACCATACTCCCACTACTGTTTTCTGAAAAAAAATTCCATTTTTATTAAAACTGTGGCGAGTCTAGAACAATATCACTATTGATCTTCCTGATGGTAGAAAGTCAACCCTCGTCATAGCCTGGGTCAACCTACAAACAGCCATTACAGAAACGTTCCTTGAGTTGTCCAGTGTCTGGTTTTAATCATAAGCTGGACAACTCCCCGTACCTTAACAATGTTAAGATATGAACTGTACTATATCCAATATAGAACCAGAGGCGCTGATTTAATTGAACCAGATTCAAATCATGCAGCTGTCTCCAGTGCATGTTAACTAAATGGAAGGAGGCCGATCAACGTTACTAAACTCAGGAATGCATCCAATTATGAGTAACTTGAAAAAGAAGCAAGTTCTGTTAATCATTACTATCAACTGAATACCATACACAAGTATCTACATCTTCGATCACTTTGAAGAATCCGGATACTTGCAATACCTGGTTCTCTACTTTATTCATATACCTATAACTTCTCAAAATTCAGACCCTGTGTTTCCACGAAACACTTGCCTAAAAACTAGAGAAGTCATAAGGAAACCGAATATAGTACGAGGACCAACCCCTCTGTCCTCATGGACGCTGGACAACATACAATACTCTGTATAAGTCCCTTGGGTCTGATAACTCAATCCCTGTATGTTGTAGGTTGAAAACTGTACTTATGGTTAAGAAGAATTACACCGCTGTTTAATGCTCCTTACCCAACCATCTACTGATATAGGTAAATGTCATCGACAAAATTTCAAAAAGGTATATCTCACTCTATAAAATAGACGTACAGAAATATCAATTTGAAATTGGTGCATAATAACGGATATTCAAAACCAAATATTTGACGTCCGGCAAACCGCCCAGGTGACTTCCTCAAATATCACCGATTACAACGAATCCCGATATAATGAGGATGATCACCTAATTCCCAATAACTTACTCCCACTCACCATCTGTAAAACCATACAGATGTGAGAATCATACCTGGTAAATACATACCCTAGAGTAAGTATCTAATCGGGAAATCAGTTTTCTTTTAACAGTACACAGTGAAACTGAAACATTGTAAATGTTTCGTAGGGGTATCCTGGTATTCCTAGTAATGCCTCTTCCATTATCCAGATTCACAAATGTAACCGTGTAATTCTTTGCCATCTTTCCGAATCCCTTTCTATGTCTTTAGTCATTACCTTCTGCACACCCCTTTAGGCCAAATGGTTTTCTTCCTTCCCTACCGTTCGGCACCAGCCTATGGTTTGGAAGAAGACTATCCAATAAGCATAATGGGTGTACTGTCCTAATCCTAGGAACACTCGCAATGCGAGAGAAGGTGAAGATAAAAGACAACCGAATAAACCTTATTCCTATTTCTTCTGAACCAGAATCCATCCCCAAACTGGAACAAAATCCTTTCGAGTTTGTATATAACCATGCGATGGAGTATCCTATAAACTGTGGATCTTCGTAGTGATACGGAGTGTCCTGGAGAAATACAAAGGTGATTTAGGATTGGCAAAGAAATACTTGGTTTGGTCGTGAATAGCAGTCGCAATTTACTTTGCCCTCTTACTAATCCCTTTCTTTGTCTTTACATAAAACCTTCTGTACACCTTCGTTAGGCTAATTGGTTTTCTTCATTCCCAACCGTTCGGCACCAGCCTAAGGTTTGGAAGAAGACTATCCAATTTGCGTAATAGGGGTACTATCTCCTAAACCATGGAGTACTCGCAACCTGAGAGAAGGTAAAAGGAAAAAGGCAACTGAATAGTCTTATCCGTTTTCTCCAAAACCGGAAACCATCCTCGAATAAATTCTTTCGAGTTCGTATATAACCATACGATTGTTTTGTCCAATGGAAGTGGACGTTCGTAGTAATACGGGGTGTCCTGGAGAAAAGGGTAAAAGTAGGAGTGGCAATGAGGTTAGCAACTCTGACAATCCAAAAGCCAGTGTTAAGAAGGTTCGGTCAACTTGGACACTGAGTCATAGTCTAGGGTCGGGTCAATGGTCGCTGCCAAAGAGAGAGAGAAAAGAAACACTCAGCGTGCACTCTAACCTAGATCAGAATGGTTACCAATTTATCTAATCTAGAAACCTCCCACTGTACCGTCACATTCTCCTCCAAACCTGAAAGAAGAATTAGTCGGGATCACCCGAGGAGTAAACCAACTCATTAGTGGGAATCGGGATCCAACTATCATCGCATGATAACGTGACGGAATCCGCTCACGTCATCACACTCCAAAAGGTATGCGCATATCTAGCAAGTTTCAGTTTCTTTAGAAACTCCCGATGTGGATTTTTACCCCATGCTCTTATGACCTTGACTTTGGCCAACATATCATAAGTCACGTGTCAAGTTCTACCCGTCATTCTCCAGGTTAATTTGAACCCATCCGTACATACCCTTGACTTTGGCTAAAATAGTAGTATGACTACCCCAAACCAACGCATCTATCTATGCTGCATATGAATACCCAATAGCTACTAATCACTGTGCCTTGACTTTGGCCAACATACACAGCTTGAATACTAATTGACTATCCATGTGAAACGACGGAGGGCTACGAATGGTTTCTGGCGAAAACCTTTAACGTAATGAAGTTGATATCGTTGAAGGAACTGGATAGCTTTTATGAAAATATAGTGACGAAAACCTTTGCTAAAGAGGTCACTCCCGGTGAAGGGATCTCGGCTCTTTCCCCGTTGAATGAGGTGCAGGATATTCCAACTGAATACCACGATGCAAAGCAAAAATAATCGGCTATAGTGAAGTTATTGCCCTGACGCAAACTTTTTGTCCCAGGGGTCACTCCCGGTGAAGGGATCTCGGCCTTTGCCTCGTCGACTGCGGAGCAGGATATTCCAACTGAATATCACTGTGCAAAACAAAAGTGTACGTCCTTGCAATAACAGCGTTTTGAAAAGTGTTCCAACAACATCAGAATAGGTTTGTTTTTAACTTGCATTGATCCGAATCAACGCAGTCCCATCAATTGATCACACCACAAAGAACGAAAATAATGACGTACGTATATGCCATCCGCATTTGCCACTGGGTCCCGTCATTACCCGTTAGGTTAGTTAACTAACGACAGAGAAGGGACTGGACTAGCGCGGATATAAAATATATACAACATCTACTAGTATATATATCAATATATAATATTTCGCTCAAGGCGTGATAAAATGCAATATCACAGAACAATGTACAGCATCACAGAACAATACAGATATCTGGGATACCCGGGTTTCACAGAGCCTCTACTGAAACCCGACGTTTCCCTGGTCGTGTGGATAGCCTGTGCAATGAAATCCTAGACCCCTATAGGCGCGGCAAGTTACCCGCCAAAACCTGAAGCGAGGCAGCCCCCTTCAGCAACGTGAATGGACCACCCAGCACTTCACGGAATTCGGTAACTTGGGCACCCCTCCTGGGTCAACCTGTACCCCCTACGAGTGCGGCGAATAGCCCGCCAATTCTAGAGTGAAGCCCCCTCCGTCTCAACGCCATGAGATGTGTGCTTGTTGCCCTCTAGAACCCGGCTATCCATGCACCCCTCCGCGGGGCAATCCTAGTACAGAAAATAAAATATACATACAACGGGTACATCGACCGCAACCTGGTCGTGCCCCAAAAGAATAATATACAAACAGGCAGTGACGACAGTCCACATGTCGGATGCTCGCCCCGCAATAACAAATGTACATAATACAACAAAAACTGTACTAGCATTGCATCCAGGCTATCCCCATGACCAATCCGCAACATCACAGCACAATCACAGAACATCAACGTGAATGTCACGCTCGCAAATCCGTCTAACCGGGCTATAGCAGTTAGACAGGATTTACCGATCAAGTGACATTCATGGTCGCAGATATAATGTAAATACTGTGAACTAACATGTTTAAAATTTTTCGATCGATCAAATTTTACCAAGTGGGCCCCAAGCACTACTGTAGCACTCAAAGAAATCTGGGCCCAAAAAATAACATTCCAAAAACCCTATTTTCCACTCAGGAGCTTTCTGTAAAATTTTGGTGCCATGAACAGTCTATATTGCGGCGGAACCGCGGCCAAAGCATGGGTTTGGCCGAGGTTCCGTGATGGAAAGGTGGGATCATGCAACCAAAATTTCACAGAATGCTTAGAATTCCCTGCACATCATTCTGCAATATACTGAAAAAATTTTGGAGCCAAAAAAATTTCGACAGAAAACTGATATGCATGGAAACGTGGTTTTGGGGATTTTTGTTCGATCGGAAATGTAAACACATTAGACAAAGCTAGACTTGGTTAATGGCGAGGCTCTGATACCACTGTAAGTGCACGGCGGCGCCCCGGCCGTCAATCCGACGCCGGAATGCGGAAGCGATGATTTACTTTAACTTTTTGAACCGGCACCACCGCGCATTAAAATCCCGGATCGTGCCATTAATCTAGTCCTAGCTAACAAGAAGGGGTAGAGAGATATACCGAGCGATCCGTGTCCTTCGGTCTTCTCGTCGTCGTCCCGATCTCCCCGCGGAATCTCCGGTCTTCAACACATCGTCGGAAGGGCACCACGTCGCCGGCTTCTTTTACGGGCTCCCACGTCTGGACCGAGGCAACTCGGGCACGAAGCTGGCGAGTCGACGTGCCCAAGATTTGCTGTAGAATATAGTGTAGAATGCTATGTCTCATTTGGGGTATTGGAGGTTACCTTTGGTGGAGGAATTGAACTTGTGGAATTTTATGATGAACTTGGGGATTTTTGCAAGCATGAGAGAACCAAAAATCCCCCACCAAAAATTGGGCAGCCCCCTCTCCTTGTTTGGCCGGCCATACACCAAGGAGTGAATGAGAGGAGTGTGTGTGGAGTCTCAATAATGCAAGAGGGAGTGTGGAAGCTATCATCCACCCAAGAGAGAGAAAAAGAGATGGTGAGAAGAAATCATTACCAAACAAAACCAACACTCCACCAACCTCATCATCTCATCACAAAGTCAAGCTATCATGAAGAAGTCAAGAAGTCAAGCAATGATGAAGTGAACAAGTCAAATGATGGTGCAACCATCATGACACTACAATGTGCAAAGACAACCCTCCAAAATGCTTATTTGCACAAATGCAAATAAGCCCTCCTCCACCAAACTTCAGCCAATGAAAGATACAAAGAAAAATGGCCGAAACAGAAAGCAAACTGGCAACTCCAAAAACTGATCCCGTAATAAATTACAGGAAAACCCCGCTACTGTATATACATACCCGCATTTGTATTCCGACCGAAATACAAATGCAATGAGACAAAATCTACACTGTACAATACTAGGATCCGGCTTAAACCAAAGCCTGCTAGTATTAACCGTCCGATCCTGATCCGTGCAATGCCGCACGTATCTGATCGAACTCTGCCATATCTCCATACGGCCTCTACAGCGTTTCGCCCGAAACTTGAGAAACTGGTCTGTTGGGGACTCTAAAGACTCGTCAACACCTTGGTTGTGGATTTAACCACTAGCACGTCAGAGGTATTAGCCTATACGTAACGGGCTACCAGGTACTGACTAAAAGGGACGTCGATGAGTGAACTCATCCTGACACCCTACTGAGCCTGTCAGTGACAATATCCGTACAGTCCGGTCCGTTCGTCTATGAGCATCGCATGGCGGGCCTAGGGAGTTGGTAAAAGTCAGACCCCCAAAACCGGTACAAGTCATGTCGGAGTGTAGCCTAGAATACCCTGAGATACTACTGGAATATCTACCAGTAAATCTCCTGCCTTGGCTAAGGACTTCATGTAATGGCTCTCCTAGACACAGCGCGACCTCACCCCCAATACCGGGAGAGACGAACCCTTGCCGATCCGCTCACTGTCTCCATGTGGCTCGGGACTGTACCCAACTAAAACCTGTTTGCACGTCTCCCTTGAGCGTGGTAGGGTAGTAATCAAAGTACAGTGGGAACTCACACGAGACAAATGACGATCCTCAGGTCGATGAACTAACCTGTACACATGTCACCAGGGAACTGCTATCTGACGTCAGGTATAAGACCAACTAGCATAGTCCCGGCGAGTCCTGTCATATGTACTCATAACCCAATGAGCACCTGTATACATCTTATGTGAACCAACTGACACCAGTGGCTTGTGAGATCGGCTACCGTCCCTCGTCGGGGTCTCGACTGTATACACTAGTCTACTCTGGAGTATCGATGCCCTGTCTCGAAACTCCCACGACTAGGGACCTTTTAAGGATGTGCTTATAGACTACCAGCTCCCACGTATATGATCGCCCTCATACTGCTAGCAGTCAAGCAAGAATCCTAGGGGCTCTATCAACGTGCAATAGTGACCTGTCAGGTCACCTAAAGCAGTACACGATGATAAAGATAAATCAGATAGCATACTATCATCTTTGAGTAAGACTGTCCTCTTGGGATAGGTCCTCCCTTAATCATTGCAATCACGTGCCTGTGATCCAATAATTGACTCTGAGGGCACTATCTCTAACAGAACTATTATAGGGTGTACTTGTGGAATACCCTTGACCCTACTAGTATGATCTCCATCATAGTCCTAGTAGTCAATTACACTTCCTAAGGGCTTTATCAACATGTAATAGAGAGACAATAAGTGTACATGTTAAGATAAAGTGCAACCAGATAGCATACTATCATGTCGAGCAAGAAATTCCTCCCTATATATGTAGAAGCATCCACTATAATATACATCACATGTAAAGAAATGACCTCTAGGGCATACATATTATTTACAATCTCCCACTTGCACTAAGGCCATCTGTTGTAGTATCCAATACCCAACAATATAGCAGTGGTTGTAGTATCCCATACTCAACCATCCCAAAGAAGTCTCTCTAGGGGTAAGGTTTTTGTGAGTGGATCCGTTGTGTTATCCTTCGTGTCTACTCTCCTAACCTCGATCCCTGGGAGATCAATCATCTCCCTGATCAGGTGATACTTGCCTCAGAATATGTCTGGAATGCTGATGGGAACTGCGTTCTTAGGCCAATGCCACAACTCCATTGTTGTCTCAATAACAGTTATTGGACGCTCATTGGTAGGAACCTTGATCATCTCATGAACATGAAATGTCCAGACAACCACTTTGGCAGCATCCTTGGTAGTAATGTTCTCAGCCTTTATCGTCTAGTATGTCACGGTATCTAGTTTGGAACTCTTCCAACATACCGTCCCTCTACGGAGGGTAAAGACAATGCCTGTGACTGACTTTCAGTCGACCTTATCACTCTGGAAGCAGGAACCAAGAACATTCATTTAGTGCTTCTCAAGTACTAAAGAATGTCCTCCACAGCTGTCCAGTGATTCTCTCAAGATCCGATTGATTCCTGATCACTACACCTAGTGAGTCATTTACATCTGGTCTGGTACATAACATCGCATACATGATAGAGCCTACTGACGAAGTATAGGGTATCCCTTGCACACGAGCTCTCTCCAAATCAGTCTTGGGAGACATCATTTCGGAAAGAGTGATCCATGAGTAAGTGGGTGAACCACCAAGCTTAGAATCGTCCATACTAAACACCTTTAGTATGGTGTTTATGTACCTGGATTTGGGACACTCCCAACATCCACTTTAGATCTATCACCATAGATCATAATCCACAAGATGTAGTAGGTATCATCAAGATCTTTTGGATGAGAATCCCCGTGATAAGAGGAGCTTGACCGAGTGTAGCATAGGAAACCATTTCCTATCAAGAGTATGTTATCTACATACAATATGTGGAAGACAACCTTACTCTCTACTACCTTCTTGTATATACAAGGTTCATCTACCTTTTTGATAAAGTTAAGCTCTTTGACTGCCACATCAAAAAAGATGTTCCAACTCCGCGGTGCCTGCTTTAATCCTGATGAACTTAAGCATAGCTTTAAAAGTCTCAACTTTTCCATTTTCACTAAGAATTTTCTCAAGATCCATTTGCTCCCAATGGGTTTTACCCCTTTAGGCGCAACATCCAAAGTCATACCTTGTTGGTATATATGGATTCCATCTTTGATCGCATAGCATCCAGACTTTACACATAGTCCTTACTCGTGATGGCCTGCCTGAACCTAGTTGGGCCATCATCTACCATGATGCAATCCTCGCTCCCACTGTCACCGAGAAGACCATAGTATCTCTCAAGTGGATGAGGAACCCTACCAGATTCGCAGAGAAGCTGAGGTTCGTTGGAGACTATTGAATCCTTTGGTTTAACCAAATCATCAGCTGTTAGTTTGTCTAGCTGGAACTCTTTCCAGTTCAACCTCATGTCCACTAATTTCTTCACAAGAAATTCTTTTTCTAAAAAGGTGGCATGCTGAGAAACAAAACACCTTTTTCTCCTCAGAGTGGTAGAAGATATTCCCTCACAAATGTTTGGGATATCTTAACAAACATGTACAGTCCTGACCTTGCCTCGAGCTTGTCCGGATTTTTCTTTTCAACATAGGTCGGACAACCCCATATCTTAACTCATTTAAGACATGTTTTCTTCCCATTCCATATCCCATATGGGGTGGTAAGCATTAATTTGGATGGAACCCCATTCAATAAGTATGCAGCTTCTCAAGTGCATAACTCCAAAAGAAAACAGGTAACTCAGCAGTACTCATCATAGAGCGCACTATATCTCATAGGGTGCAATACCTCCGCCCCGATACACCGTTGTGCTGTGGTGTACTCGAAAGACTAAGCTGAGAGAGAATCACAATCTCCTTTAAATAATCCAGGAACTCCATGCCCAAGTATTCTCCTCCCCGATCACATCGAAGGACTTTAATACTTTCACCCGTCTGGTTCTCAACTTCAAGCTTATATTCCTTGAATTTCTTAAAAGTGAAAAACTACAACAGTTGGAACTTGCAACCATCTTAGACATCATGAACCCAACGTATCTCATACTTTGGATTTCAAGCCTAACCAAATGAATTCCTTAGACATCGCATGCCTAACAATTATAAACCCTGCATTTTAGTCTCAATCTTGAAAACACTTTTCAATATCTAGTGGGGCAATTCAACAAGATTCCCGATATTCTGATCGAATGCTCGTCGGAAACTTTAGTAGACGGCCGCATTCCCCGATACCGTCGACGAAGTGCACGAAGGCGGAACACCGCTGCCGCGAGCACCCGAACGGATGCTTTTGGTGACGGGGTTCTCCTACAGTCACTTGGTCGGGGCTATGGGGCGTGGCTATCTATTAAGTTTACCCGGCGAGTATCCGCGTACACTACGTGACTGCAACGGACTTTTGATCGCATCAAAATCCCGTGGCAACCAATCAAATGAGACTAAACTGCTAGATTTATAACATTCAAATTAGTTATCTCATAACTACTTGTGGATTCCAAATATTGTATCACATTCCAGATAAATAGACAATGTAAAACTTTCCGATCGAATAAACAAACACCCAAGATTTCCCAAATAGCTCAACACTTGAGCGGAGTTCAAAAAGTCCCAGAACATGTCACAACCGCTATGAACCAGCCGTAGAAGGGTCAAACCACTGCCTCACATGTGGCAACGCTAAACTACCACAAACCATATAGTTCAGTGGCGGTTTTGACGGTCACATAATCGAGTTAAGGTTACGTTCTTCTAGAGGGTCTACAAATTCACTTGCATGATTTTATGAAAGTTTTAAACTCAGGAAAAATCCAACACTTGAAAGATTTCCGACAGGGGAAAAAGTGAGTTATTGATATCCGTTCGAACTTTTTAACACGTTCTAAATTACCCGGAAAAACTTAAAGAAGTTTAAACTTTCCGATCGAATCAACGAGTTCCCAATAATTCTCAGAATGCTTAACACTTGAGTAGAATTTAAAATTCCCAGAAGCATGAAAAAGTACCTAGGAATAAACCCCTGAAGTATTAGCCACTAATTCCTAAAGTTGGCCGCGGAACTGTGTCCAAACGCATGGTTTGGCCGCGGTTCCGCGGTCTCTTGAGCGAGTTATGGCTTCGTACTTCGCAGTAATCCTTAGAATTCCCTCTATGTATTTCTGAGTATTTTTAATATGAAAATTTCAACTTTTGAAAAAATTTCTAGAATGTGGGATTTATCGGGGTTTCGGAGTTCGATCGGACTTCAAACTTCGTCTAGACAACGCCTAATGCTCTAGTTTGGCTCTGATACCACTGTAAGGTTAGTATAGCACCTTAGAAAGGTTTTGGAAAGCATCAATCATGCTACTTTAAAATTTTTGGGGTGCTAAACAAATCCTAACCAAGATCTTAACTAGAGACTTAGGGTAAACATAGCAAGTAAACAACTTTACTTCTAAGAGTTCGGGATTACAACCTTTGTAGTCCATTCCTTCACTTCATAAGCTCTGAGTAGTAGTCCCTTCGCCGCAATCCATGAACTCCCAGACTCTAGAGAGGCCCCACAAGTCGAATGATCCATGCTTGCCAGAAGTCTTCCTTTTCGAAGATGATCTACCTTGAAGAAACACAAACCCAAGCTCTTGCTTCACTAATCAAGTATTAGCAAAGCAAACATCCTAATCTAAGAGGCTAGAATAGATGAGGATGATGAAGTAGGAATTTAGCTCTCTTCTGTTTTCAATTTCTCACTTATTATCATCACATGTCAAAAAGCTAGAAAGCTTTTTCAAGGGGAAGAAGAAGAAGAAATCTATTTGTGATGAATAATGAAAACTTGTGTGAGGTTAGAAATGCAACCATGGGTTAAGAATGAAGACTTAACCCTTGTAGAGAATTAACTATGGTAAAGGGTTTGGGTTGGGTTAAGAAATATCTACACAAAAAATCACAAGTCAAAGTCAAAGCTTCAAGAAGCTTCTTGAAAGCTTCATCCAAGTTTAACCCTAATCCAAACCCTAACCATATTTAAACTCCACAAAACATGTTGCATTTGTAACCATAACATGTTACAATATTATATATCACATATACAATATTTATTGTAACAAAATAAAATAATACAATTAACATATATCACATATATATCAATGTATTATCCAAGTGAGAAAAAGAATTTTTAAGTGAGCTAATATTAGTTAATGTAATATAATATATCAAATATATAATTATATATTAAATTATCGAATCAACACTTGACCGATAATCCAGCTATTTCATAAATAACCGACTAATATAATCTGTATCAATTCATCGAATCAACACTTGATCCGATAACCCGGCTATATCACATATACCCGGCCGATATCACAAATCGTGAGAATCTAATATGGTATTGCATACACGTATTATTGTCGGTCCCGCACATATCTCATATGTGCTCCTACTCCGTTTTTCCTGAGCCAGGAAAGCTCTGTGTAGGACTCTAAAGAATCGTCAATACGCCGGCAGTAGGCGATGATCATATCAAACACCCACAAGCTGCAAGCGGTCAGCTAAACGTAACAGCCACCCAAGTATTGAGCGATCAGAAGATCAAAAAGCAAGCATGTACATTCTTATACGAATCCAATCAGTAACACTCCCGTACAGTCCGGTCTCTTCGTCTGATTTGTCGCATATCTCGCCTAGGGGTGGTAAACGTCAGACCCCAGTAGCTTGATAAGTCGTGTCGATATGAGGTCCATAACAGTTCGAGAAACTACTGATAACACTTACCAGTAAATCTCAGCAACCCGGGCCAGGGATTTCCAGTTATAGCCAATCAAACACACCGCAACATCGACTCCCTATACCGGGAGAGACGAAACCCCTCCTATCCCTCATTGCCTCCATGTGATTCGGGACTGTACCTAAAAGCCACCGTTCTACATGCCCCCTTGGACGTGTGAGGTGGAAATCAAAGCACAGTGGGAATCATACAAGACTCTATGACAATCTCGGGTCTACAGACTAACCTGTACCAGTGTTACCAGAGAACTGCCATCTGATGTGAGGTATAATACCATCTAGGAGTTCTTGGCGAGTCCGTCTAGTGTACCCAGTCTCCACTGAGCACCCGTATACCTTCTCTGATGTCAAAAACCAATGGATATGGGATCATCCATTGCCTATCATGTGGGTCAAGAAGCGCATACGCTAGTCTACTCTGGTATATCGATGCCCTGTCTCGATACACCTACGACTAGGAATATTTGAAGGATGTACTTAGCGACTACATTGTCCCCACTAGTATGATCTGCATCATAGTCCTGGTAGTTAAGTACTCATCCTAAGGGCTTTATCAACATGTAACATAGAGATAATCAGAGTACATGATAAGATAAAGAGCAACCAGATAGCATACTATCATGTCGAGCAAGAAAGTCCTACCTATATATGTCCAAGCATCCACTACAGTATACATCGTATGTACAGTAATGGACTCTAGGGCATACATATAACTAACAATATATATATATATATATACATACTCACATACATATATGTAAATATATATATATATATATATACATACTCACATACGCACAAGAAAAAATCAAATGTATGCGTGTGTGTGTGCGTGTGTGCAAATCGTTACTCTAGGGATCGAGACTAAGAAACTAAGCTAAAAGCATTTTCCTAAAATTACGCTAAAACTAACCCAATGTCACCTAAGCATTTCTTGCTAAGTATACACATCTTATAAAACACATAAGTATATATATATATCATAACGCATTCGCGTGCTACACTATGAAACTGCGGGGGTGCTATACGCCATCCACCCGACTTCCTCCGTAGATATATATCTACTCACCTTGATCCTTGCTTGCCGAATTCAAGGTCGCCTTGCTCCTCCTTGTCGTACGATGTCCACATGGGTACCTACATATATCACACATAGTATCGTAAACCGAAATCGCGGATGAAAACCCAAAACGGCACACGAAACACACATAGGTTAGAACCTATGGTCTACTCATGCAAAAGAGTCAAATAACACCCGATATCGACGTACAAACGTTAACCCATCGAGTTAAAACCCAAATACCAAAACCAAAGTTAAAACAAAGTCGCAAAACGAAACATCAACATAAGAAAACCCTTCCAGATTTTGTTTCAGGTGAAATTAGCTAATTTTGCATATAGGGGAGGTCTAATTAACTAATATAGGGGCCCCCGACCAAGCACGAACCAATTCTACACTACCCAGGCCGCAATTTGCGGCCAAAGGGGTTTAATTTGTGGCCCTAAAGTGGAATTGGGGTCCCGGGTCTTCACGGTAGCTTCTAGGTCACCTGCTTGTGTCACTGTAATCGCTATATATTTTTCCAGGTCTCCGAGTCATAGAAGATTTCTAAAGTCATCACTATTGCTACACAAATCCAATGTCGGGGATTTCTAATTTCATGTCTTGGGGTTTTAGTCTCTGATTTAGTCCAATATACTATCACCACAGGGGTTGTGGTCTCTAACTAAGTCTTAAGTACACCTTCACTAACCAAAATACTCCCAAATCCTCATCTTAGAATTCTCCAAGTTCACAAAACTACACTTAAACAATTCTAAAGTAATATGGATGCTAAAGGAAATGAATTTCTACTCTAATGGTGTAGGAAATACCTCATTTGGCAACTCAAGGATTTTCTTGAGTTGCCCCAAATGCTCAAAATCCAAGCTTTCTTGATCTCCCATGCTTATAGTGAGCTTGTGCATGATTTTTGTGAAAGGAACATGATATTTTGGTGTGGGATTGAGGGTGTTTATGAGGATGTAGAGGAGGTGGAGAAGAGGGCAACGAAGACGAAAGAGAAGGAGAAAGAGAATGAACAAAAATGAAATGGAGGGAAAATATCCATGGTCAAGTGACCCCTCACCCCCTCTCTCTCTCTTCTCTCTCTTGCCCATGCTTCCTTGTCTCCCCATCCTACATTCTTTATTCTTTTCCCCTTTTCTTTTCTTTTCTATTCTTTTCTTTAACCAAAATTCATAAACCATGCATAAAGGAAAAATGGATAATTAAAGCCATGGTAGAATGAAATGTAACAAGTGTTAGAAATACGACATGGTGCATGTCATGTGCATAATCACGCTTAATGAATAATTAGTGATTATAAATCAAGTTTAGAAATAAACTTGTATATAATTAATTATAAAAATTTATAATTTTCCTTAATCACATAAATCCCTCCAAAAATCACCATTCAATTTAACTTTCCAACATTTTCTAAACTATCGGTATATAATTATACCACATCATTAAAATATTCATGATATTTATTATTTTAATTATATAAATTCCCAAAAATAATATTTTATTTTTCTGAAATGTAACAGTCTTCCCACCATTAAATAAATTCGGTCCCCGAATTTAAATTTAAACCCCTCAAATACTAAAACAATTCAGTAAAACGTCATGTCGTCGGGCCTCCGAAATCATAAATACATAAAACACATCGTAGCGCAATGCATGCGCCTAGAAACGAGTATATAACTCAAAATCAAAACTCCGTCAAGCATCACGCGATCATCGGAGTTAGGATGAAGATACCGATGTCAAAATCCAATACGAACACCAACATATATACTCAAGACCATAATATGTACATAGTACGCATCGTTGTAAACTCGTCAAACTTCTGAAAGAAATGCATGTCAAACCTTTTTTAAGTCGCTGTGCAATGCGCGTATCACGGCACAAGAAGTGGACGTTTATTGTAAGAAAATAACTCTACATACATATATATACTTTGTTTAACATACACGTCCTGCCGTTTTGAAAATAATTTAGAAGGATTTCCTTGTAAAATGTTTCGTGTCTTCTCGGACACATAGGTAAATACCGAGACTATAGCTCCTTTTTGGAAATCCCTTCGTTAACTATCGATGCATGCAAAAACATATTCAGGTACTGTTCTCTGACTAGTCCTGCTCGGTTACTATATCAAATAATAAATATTATAAAAACGTACTGCTCAAAAGAAATCGTACTCAATAGTACATGTAATAATGCCATGCGCGTCTGGTGCGCACAGAAATCGAATCAATGAATGTGCCATACCTGTGCACAGAAACAAAATCTAAGTGCAACGGGTGTGCACGAAAACACCTATCAAAGGCAACGAGTGTGCCTGAAAACAATATCAGGTGTATCTGATATGCACGAAGAATCCCGATTTTAGTGCATCTGGGGTGCACCAAAATCACATCAAGAGCGTCGGTATGCGCTAGAATACAAATCAAGTGCACAAGGTGCACGAAAACAAATATTGAGTATCACAATCGAAATCGACGGTATACATCACATCTCAATCCAAATCAGGTATACCGTGGTATATAATCTCACAACCACATGCATCAACGTGCACAAAATTGAATCAAAGTACTAAAAGTACATGAAAACTACACCGATGGCACACGTCAAATCACATACATACCGTAGGCATGAAATCAGAATCAAACATCTCGAACGACATCAAATCGAAGTCGAGTGCAACTGTGGTGCACAAAATCTCAATCGCGCAAATAAATCGCCCAAAATACCGAAATCCAAATAACAGACACGTGATATTCGAATCACCAAATCGTAAATCATAAACACTGTCGTCGATATGTCCTTCCTTCAAATTCGAGAAGGTGTCGGTGCATCCAAAGCTAGCAGAGGAAGATATCTACTTGCCTCCTGTTCCTAGTCTGGTGCCTTGTGCCCTTATGCTCTCGTCTCTCACTACGAATTTCCCGTTACATAACTCCGCGGCTCAACGGCCCAATATGGAAATGATTGTGGAAACAGTTCTGCTCTGGCACGTCCTCTAAAGATCTTTGGCCAACTATCATGGTCACTCGTAACTTGTCTCGTCGACGATGCCGAACTCTGGCCTACTGGGTGTGTGTAATACGACCGATCCTGGGTCCAAGTCTTCTTATTTAGTATTTCCAGAAAGAACTTGTCGGGGTCTCTCCCAATCTCGTTTCTGCCGAACTGCCCGGAAGTTATCACCCTTTACTAAATCCATTTCTTGTTCCGGAACAGATGCAAAGTCATTACGACTTCTTCAAAAAGGTATATCCATATTTAACGGCTCTGCATGCGTATCACATCTCTGATGTCAACGGAGGGGAACGCCATCTCGTCAAAATCTCGTAAGAACCCCTTACTCCACTTTTCTCTAATGTCGACTGATTCGGACTCGTCTCTTCGTAGCTGTATGGACTGTGCTACAACGGCTATACTCATATCTAGAGTCTCCCAAGTAATGTATCCCATCACATGATGTCCGGACGACGTCAAACTTTTCGATCGATTCATCAAAGTCCCATAATTTCCTGAGAGCTCAACACTTGAGCATAGTTTAATAATATCCGGTATATGCCACAGTACCTATGGACCAACCGTAGAAGGGAAAACCCAAGCCTCATTAATAGCACCGCGGAACTGCCGCAAACCTTAGGTTCAAAAGCATTTCCATGGTCATTATGTCGAGTTAAGGTTTCATTATATAGAGGGTTCACAGAATTACTTGCATGTTTTTCCGAATAGCTTAAACTTGGAAAAATGGGTTTCTGACATTCGATCGTTTTCTATTGACTCTCAATGTACCTGCGTGAAGTCATGTCCAGCTGGAATCAATTAATCTGATAACCTCGCATCGGGGTATGCAAATGAACCACATGTCCTAGTCGTTCGTCCTTGGGTGACTAGCGATCTTCTATCATATCTATAAGTACAACTCATGCTGCATTAGCTTCAAACATCTGGGGCGATATCTTGTCAGTCGTAGTAACAACTGGATCATTCGTCCGCATGCTAAACAATGCCTCAATCATCAAGAATAAACGGTGCATTGATGGTCATCACATTCTAGCCGGCCTCTAGCAGTGGCCCAATCCTCTGGTGCTGATCTACACGTTCGAGAAATTTTAGTAAAAACAATCCATCAAACGCTCATGGCGTGAAAAACATAATAAAATGACACATCTATGCAATCGTGTGTTACCGGAATTTTTCCCTGGTCAGTCCTCGTCCAAGACGAGCTCATGCTGACCGCAACTCTAGCCGCAGCTCTCTGCCCATGCAATCGTGGTAACACAAACTACAAACCGATATCGATGATGTTAGTTATATGTATGCCCTAGAGGCCATTACTGTACATGCGTTGTATATTGTAGTGGATGCTGTGACATATATAGGGAGGACTTTCTTGCTTGACATGATAGTATGCTATCTGGTTGCTCTTTATCTTAACATGTACTCTGATTGTCTCTATGTTACATGTTGATAAAGCCCTTAGGATATGTACTCGACTAATGGGACTATGATGAGATCATACTAGTGGGGCCACGGTAGTCGATGAGTACATCCAATAACTGTTCCTAGTCGAGGGTGTATCGAGACAGGGCATCGATACACCAGAGTAGACAAGCGTAAGTGCTTCTTGACCCATATGATGGGCGATGGATGATCCCAAATCCATTGGTGTTTAACATCAGAGAAGGTATACGGGTGCTAAGTGGAGACTGGGTACACTGGACGGAATCACCGAGAACTTTCAGATGGTATCATACCTCACGTCAGATGGCAATTCTCTGGTGACACTGGTACAGGTTAGTCTGTAGACCCGAGATCATCATAGAGTCTTGTGTGATTCCCACTGTGCTTTGATTTCCATCATACCACGTCCAAGAGGGCGTGCAAAAAGGTGGCTTTTGGGTACAGTCCCGAATCACATGGAGGCAATGAGCGATAGGAGGGATTCTTCTCTCCAGGTATAGGGAGTTGATGTTGCGCTGTGTTCGATTGGCTATAACTGGAAATCCCTGGCCAGGGTTGCTGAGATTTATTGGTAAGTATTTTCAGTAGTTTCTCGAACTGTTATAGACCTCATATCGACACGACTTATTAAGCTATTGGGGTCTGACGTTTTCCACCACTAGGCGAGATATGCGACATATCAGACGAAGAGACCGGACTGTACGGGAGTGTTACTGATTGGATTCGCAGGAGAATGTACAGGCTTGCTTGTTGATCTTCTGATCGCTCAATACGTGGGTGGCTGTTACGTTTAACTGACCGCTTGCAGCTTGTGGGTGTTTGATATGATCATCACCTATTGCCGGCGTTTTGACGATTCTTTAGAGTCCTACACAGAGCTTTCTTGGCTCAGGTAAAACGGAGTAGGAGCACATATATGATATGTGCGGGACCGAGAAAAATACAAGTATGTGATACCGTATTAGATTCTCACGATATGAGATATCGGCCGGGTATATGTGATATAGCCGGGTCATCGGATCAAGTGTTGATTCGATGAACTGATATAGATTATATTAGTCGGTTATTTATGAAATAGCCGGATTATCGGATCAAGTGTTGATTCGATAATTTAATGTATAATTATATATTTGATATATTAAATTGCATTAACTAATATAAGCTCACTAAAAGATTCTTTTTCTCACTCGGGTAATACATTGATATATATGCGATATATATATTAATTGTATTATTTTATTTTGTTACAATAAATATTGTATATATGATATATAATATTGTAACATATTAGGGTTATAAATGCAACAAGTTTTGTGGAGTTTAATTGTGGTTAGGGTTTGGATTAGGGTTAACCATTCATGAAGGTTTCAAGAAGCTTCTTGAAGCTTTGACTTTGACCTTGATATTTTGTGATATTTCTTTAATCCAACCCAACACTTTAACCATAGTTAAATCTCTACATGGGTTAAGTCTTCATACTTAACCCATGGTTCCATTTCAAACCTCACTTGATTGATTATTCATCACAAAAGTATTTTGAGCTTCTTCTTCTTGCTTGAAAAGCATTCTAGCTTTTTCAAAGGTGATGAAAATGAGTGAGATTAAGAAAACAAATGAGAGCTAAATTCCTACTTCATCATCCTAATCTATTCTTGCCAATTAGATTAGGGTGTTCACTTCATTTAGTGAGTGAGAGCTTGTGTTAAAGAAACTTCAAGGTAGATCATCTTTGTTAGCGAAGATCGGAAGCAAGGTTGCATCTTTCACTTCGTGGAGCCTCTGTAGAGTTCGGGAACTAGATGATCGCAGCGAAGGGACCACAACACGGAGCTTTAGAAGTGAAGGAACGGACTACAAAGGTTGTAATCCCTATCTCTTAGATGTAAAGTTGTTTACATGCTTTGTTTTGCCTAATCTCTAGTTTAAAGATCTTGGTTTTGGTTGTTCGGCAAGTCTAAATTTTAAAACGGGCATGGTTGATGCCTTATAGACCATTGTGAGAGTATCTAGTAACCCTACAGTAGTATCAGAGCCAAGCTAGAGCTTTAGGCAAAGTCTAGGCAAAATTTAAAGTCCGATTGAATCGCGAAACCCCGACGCGAAACCCTTCTCTGGAATTTTTTTAAAATGTTGATTTTTTCATATTAAAAATACTTGGGAAATAAAGCGGGTAAATCTAAGAATTACTGTGAAGTACGGACCACCAACTCGATCACGTGAGCACGGAACCGCGGCCAATCCAAGGGTTTCGCGGCGGTTTCGCGGCCACAATTTGGAGTTAGTCCCTGATACTTCAGGTATTAATTCTTGGGTCCTTTTTCATAGTTCTGGGAATTTTTAATTCTACTCAAGTGTTGTGTTTTCTGGGTTGTGTTGGGAGCTCGTTGATTCGATCGGAAAGTATAACTTCGTTTAGTTTGTCCGGGTAATTATTAGAACGTGTTAAAAAGTTCGAACGGATATCAATAACTCACTTTTTCCTCTGCCGGAAAATTTCTAAGTGTTGGATTTTTCCGTAGTTTAAGAACGTTCTTAGTCGTGTAAGTAACACGGTGGACCCTCTAGAAGAACACAAACCTTAACTCGATTATGTGACCGTCTTGAACTGCCTCTAAACCTTAGGGTTTGGGGCAGTACGGCGTTGCCACATTTGAGACGTTGGCTTGAACCTTCTACGGCTGGACCATTGGTACTGTGGCATGCGATGGATGTTTTTAAACTAAATTCAAGTGTTGAGAACTATTTGGGAAAACTTGGGTGTTTGATTATTCGATCGGAAAGTTTAACATTGTCTATTTATCTGGAATTTGATACAATATTTGGAATCCACAAGTAGTTATGAGACAACTAATTTGAATGTTATAAATCTAGCAGTTCAGTCTCAGATGATCGGTTGCCACGGAATTTTGATGTGATCAAAAGTCCGTCGTAATCACGTAGCGTACGCAGATACTCGCCGGGTAAACATAATAGACATCCATGCCCCATAGCCCCGACTAAGTGACTGTAGGAGAACCCCGTCGCCAAAAGCATCCATTCGGGTGCTCGCAGCAGCGGTGTTCCGCCTTAGTGCACTTCGTCGACGGCATCCGGGGGTGCGGCCGTCTACTAAAGTTTGTGACGAGCATTCGATCAGGATATCGGGAATCTTGTTGAATTGCCCGACTAGATATTGAAATGTGTTTTCGATAATGAGACTAAAATGCGGGGTTTATAATAGTTAGGCATGCGATGTCTAAAGAATTCATTTGGTTAGGCATGCGATGTCTAAGGAGGTTGCGGATTCCAACTGTTGTAGTTTTACACTTTCTTTTCTATGACCGTAAGCGTAGTATGTAGTGTATCGCCGGCTTCGTTGCTATACATCAATGACAATCGGGATACGCATACTTGCTTAAGTTGATGATATGAGATATTATGTGTTGCTATGATATGTTATATTGGATCGTCGCGTTTTGAATAGCTGGGGGTTTTATGTGAGATGAGGGTTTTTATTTTCATTCATGTAAAATTCATTTGTATGTAATATTCTTTTATTGGGGCACTTCCGAGCAGAGGATGATGTCACCATTGTATATTATTTACTTTTCCGCATAAGGTAGACCCAAGGCGGGGAGCACAAGTAACCGGGTTCTAGGGTCCAGTGGGAGACCATCTCAAGGAGTCGAAACTGGGTCTCCTAACCCTAGAATTGGCAGTGTTGCTTGCCGCTCTCGTAGGGGTCAAGGGATGTGGGTTTGGCTATTCATCACGACCATGGAATCCGCGTTTTGTACAGGCTCGCATAAAACACTGAAATCCTAGTATATCCAATATTTCATATGTTATCTTCTGCTGCAATGTTCTATGATGAGATCATATTACTGCCTAAGTCGAATGTTTATAATATATATATATATATATATATATATATAAGATATATGTTATATTGCAGATTTCGTTTCAAATGTGATGCTTGTGAAGCATAATAAAATGGGACTTCATTAATGAGATTAATGAAACTAAAAGAAACCTAAAGATATTATAGAAACTTGTCTCAGAAAAAGGTAGCTCTAGTTCTTGCTTTGCATAGTGGTGTTCCTTGTAGAACATCCAGCACCTTATTCGATAAGGAAAGAGCCGAGATCCTTTCACCGGGAGTGACCTCTTTAGCGAAACTAGCAGATGCTACAAACTCGGTTTGTCTTTTGATTGTTTCTATAGTTTTTTCTTTGCATAGTGATATTTTTGAAATATCCTGCACCTTATTCGATAAGGAAAGAGCCGAGATCCCTTCACCGGGAGTTACCTCTTTAGCAAAACTTGTAGAAGCCTAAAAAACACTCCATTCAAAATTCATTCGATTCTACAACGATAACAAGTTCATTACGCAACGGGTTTTCTTAAAAACCTGTCGTAGCCCTCCGTCATTTCAGATAAGTAATAGTTAGTATTCATACTACGTTTGTTGACCTCTGTCAAGGCGTAGTGTGCGGTAGCTGATTAGTGCTTATCTGTATAAACATATGATGTGATTGATTTAGGGTAGTCGTGCGACCTTGTTGACCTCTGTCAAGGGTCGTGCGGGTAGGTTTACTTCAATCGGGAAATGACGGGTTGAACTTGACTAGCAGCCTATGGTTTGTTGACCTCTGTCAAGGAAATAGGACGCTTGGGGAAAAATATTATTGGCAATTTCAAGGGTTGAAATTTGCAATGAGATTGCATACCTTCTATGAGATAGTTGGATCCCGATACCCACTCCGAGTAAGAGTTACTCCTGAGAGAGTTTTATACATTACAATTAGCCAATCACGTAGGTGTCTAGAAAGGTGTTAACGGGGTTACGCCCCTGGGAAAACGAGGTTTATTTTAATTAGGTCCGTGCGAAAGCACGGGGAACCTCCCTCAAAATACCGGCACTGGCCTGGCTGAAAGATTGGCGAACTTGTAGGGTGTAATTAATCCCGGCTAGTCTCTCCTTTTAGGGTTTGAAGGAAGATTTGACTAAAACGGTGGGAGACATCCTGATTAGATATATTAATAACCAATCTAATCTTGCAAGAGCATACGCTGAGTGTTTTCTTCTCTCTCTCTCCTGGTTACGACTATGTCACGCCTTAATCAAAATAATAATACGAATGTATTGACCGAACCCGCTTGTTATACTACGCTAGGGAACGTTGGTCCCGCTCCAAACTTATAATTGTTATAAGACAGAGCAGGAATTTGGGGATTACCAGAATTCCCGTGCCGTCCAAACGAAGAAAGTGCATGCTAATGCATCTTCTTCGGGTTTGTTCATTACACAGAACTGTTTCTCAATATCCTTTACGTCCTGGGTATTTCATACCGAATCAGGATCCTACATATGTAATTTGATACATGGGCTACAGATAGGTAAAGAACTGAGAACGGGTGATAAATTTCATGAAATAGAAACGGTGCAAGTGTTTCAGCCAAGTCTGTTGGTAGTTATCACCCTGTATTACCAGAATAAATTGATTCTGAATGAATGTTATTAAATACCGAACCTGATATACAACATCATATCAGTCTCTTTATTAGTAAAGAAGGATATAATTTTGTATTGTTGGATAATGTTTTGAACATTTCCTATATCAAGAGTTGATTGGATCAGGCACGTTATCTAAAAGCATAGACGTTCAAAATCAAACCACAGTTCTTAACGTACAGAACACACACAAGAGGAAGAGTTCAGAAATGAACGAATCCTTCTTGAGGCATTGTAGACTAGGACATATCAATGCGACCCGACTAGCTGATGTTACATATAGATGCATATTTAAATTAGTTTGAATTTATATCTTGTGAAACTTGCCGGTCATGTCACAGAGATAAGATGACCACAGCTCCGTTTATTGGAAACAGAGAAAGAGTTAGTGAACTCTTGGAATTGATACATGCTGATGTATGAAAGTCCCCTGTCTACACATGCCAAGACCGGTTCTTTATACTTCATTATTTTCACTGATAGTCTCTCAAGATTCGCACATGTGTTCCTGTTGAAACACAAGTCTGAACCTTTTGACAAATTCAATGAATCTAAGTCAGAAGTAGAGAACCAAAAACGGGTATAACTATTATGTCCTTTGATGAGATCAAGGAGGAGAATACTTGAGCACGGAATTCCTGGACTATTCTAAAAGAGAATGAGATTCTCTCTCAGCATTACTCCTCCGTATACACCATATCACGTCGGTGTATCGGGGCGGAGCAATCACACCCTATTTGATATGGTGTTCTCTATGATGAGTACTACTGAGTTGCCTATTTTCTTTTGGGATTATGCACTTGAGAAGTTGCATACCTATTGAATAGGGTTCCAACCAAATCAGATGCCGACCACTCCATATATGATATGGTATGGGAAGAGCCCATCACTTAAAAATGTTAAGATTTGGGGTTGTCCGGCCTATGTCAAAAGCAAAATCCGGACAAGCTAAAGGCAAGGTCAGTTATGTGGAAGTTTGTTAGATATCCCAAGCATTCGCAAGGGAATATATTCTACCAAACAGAGTAACAAAAAATGTTTTGTTTCTCAGCATGCCACATGCCACCTTTGTGAAAGGGAATTTCTTATGAAGAAATTATTGGTCATGAGGTAGAACTGGAAAGAGTTCCAGCTATACAAACTACAGCTGATGATTTGGTAGAACCAAAGGATTCAATAGTTTCCAACAAACCTCAGCCTCTCCGCCAATCTAGTAGGGTTCCTCACCCACCTGAGAGATACTTCGGTATTCTCTATGACAGTGGGAGTGAGAATTGCATCATGAGATGATGACCCAACTAGTTTCGAGCAGGCAATCAGGAGTGGGACTCTGTAAGAATGGCTGGATGCTTAGCGATCTTAGATGGAATCCTTATACACCAACAAAGTATGGACTTTGGTTGCTTTATCTGAATTGTTAAATCCCCACTAGGAGCAAGTATATCTTGAGAAGATTACTTGGTGTATATGGGAAAGTTGAGACTTTCAAAGCTATGCTTAAGTCCATCCAGATCCTACTTGCCATGGCTACATACCATGACTATGATATCTGGCGGTTGGGTGTCATGACTGCTTTTTTAAATGATGATTTGGAAGAGAGTGTCTATAAGTACACAGCCAGAAGGCTTCGTAGACAGTGGGTGCAGCGGAAACGTGAGCCAGATGTTTTATGTGATAAATCAGGCATCGCGGAGTTGGAACGTCTGTTTTGATGAGGTAGTCAAAGAGTTTGACTTCAGCAAAATGGTAGATAAACCTTGTATATACAAAAAGTGTAGTAGAGAGTATGGTGGTGATCCTCATAGAGTACGTGGATGACATACTCTTGATAGGGAAGGAGTTTCCAATGCTACGCTCGGTCAATCTCCTCTTATCACAATGATTCTCCAAATAGGATCAAGGTGATACCTCCTAAATCCTGGGTTATGGATCTATGGGATAGATCTAATTGGATGTTAGGATTCTCACTAGTTGTAGTGAGATGGTATCAAACGATCCTGGGGAGAATCACTGGAAAGGTTCCTGGGTGATAAGGACGACTGAATGTCAGTCGTAGGCTTTGTCTTTACGCTCGGTGGAGGGATGGTATGTTGGAAGAGTTCCAAGCTAGATACCGTGACTTACCAGACAATTAAAGGCAAGATATATCGTTACCAAAGATGCTACCAAAGAGGAAGTCTGGATATATTTTAGTTCATGAGATGAACTTCGTTCCTGCCATTGTATGACAATAGAGTTGTGGCTTATGCCAAGGAACCCCTATCCCATCAAAAATCCAAATATAAATCTTAGGCAGTATCACCTGATCATGGAGATGGTTGATCTCCAGGCAGATCGAGGATAGGAGAGTAGACACAGAGGACAACAGCGCGGATCCACTCACAAAGGCCTATTTCCTAGTAGACACTTTTATGGGAATGTTGAGTATGATATACTTCAACCACGGCTAATTGTTGGGTATGCGATACCACAACAGATGGCCCTAGTGCAAGTGGGAGATTGTTAGTTATATGTATGCCCTAAAGTCCATTACTGTACATGCGTTGTATATTGTAGTGGATGCTGGAACATATATAGGGAGGACTTTCTTGCTCGACATGATAATATGCTATCTGGTAGCTCTTTATCTTAACATGTACTCTGATTGTCTCTATGTTACATGTTGATAAAGCCCTTAGGATATGTACTCGACTACTGGGACTATGATGAGATCATACTAGTGGGGCCACGGTAGTTTATGAGTACATCCTATAACTGTTCCTAGTCGATGGTGTATCGAGACAGGGCATCGATAAACCAGAGTAGACTAGCGTATGCACGTCTTGACCCATATGATGGGCGATGGATGTGTAAGTCTACGCTAGCGCCCCGGCCGTCTACAGACGCCAAATGCGGAACAAAAACTTTTTATCTGGCGCTATCGTATACTTTAACCCGGATCTGCCATTATTGCTAAACTAACAAACTGTAAAGAGTGTAGAAAGGTTATACCGAATGATCCGAGTCCTTCGTTCTTTAACCATCATCCCACGCTCCGTTGCGGCTGCTCCGATCTCGTCGATCTCCGATATCCTCGTCGAGGTGGCACCACGTCGACGATTCTTTAAACGGGCTCCCGCCTCTGACTCGAGGCAACTCGGTCGTCAAGTTTGCTAGAAGAGACGACCAAAATGGATGTAGAGAATGAGTAGATGACTTTGTCTCGTTCCGTCCAAAGCTATGGACGGACGGTTAATGAAGTTGCCGAGGAAATCGGGTGATGGAATGAAATGAGCTGTGAAATTCCATACACCCCAAATGCTATCATAATCTTTTCACAAATGAAAAACCATCAAGTGAGAGAGAGAGGAGGGGGCCGGCCTCTTATAGCAAAGAGGGAGGTGATCGTAGGAGAGGGGGGTAACCATAAGCAAATATCATAATGTGAACACAAAAGAATATCTTAAGGAAAACAAGAAATGGTTAAAATCAAAGCATGAGTCACAAGACACCTCACCAAATTCTAGAACCTTCTAGAAGCATGACTCACCCTCATCCAAGAAAAGTTAAATCCGTCTTTAACCAAATGTTAAAAGACGGCTGATAGAAAACTGTAAACTGGCAACTTCCAAAAGTGATCCCGTAACGACTTTCAGGATAACCCCGTAACTGTATAATTATACCCGCATTTGTATTACGACCGAATACAAATGCAACTGAGACAAAGATATTATATCTACTCAATATAATACTCGGATCCGGCTTAAACCAAAGCCGACCAGTATCATCTGTCCGAAAAATAACACGTGCGTAAACGCACGTGCATTTTCCGAACCCTGCCATAAAACCATACGGCCTCTACAACGTTTCGCCCGAACTTGGGAAACTGTCTGTGGGGGACTCTAATGACTCGTCAGTACCCTGGCAGTGGGTTCAACCACAAACCGTCAGCGGCACTAGCTATGCATAACGGCTGCCCATGGACTGACCTCAAGGGAGGCCGATGAGCCAACTCAAGGGAGGCCGATGAGCGAACTCATCCAGAAACCCTACTGAGCCTAACAGTGACAATGTATATACAGTCCGGTCCGTTCGTCAATGAGTATCGCATATCCGCCTAGGGGGCTAGTAACGTCAGACCCCCAGAAGCAGTATAAGTCGTGTCGGAGTGTAGCCCAATAACACCCTGAGATACTACTGGAGTACCTACCAGTAAATCTCCTGCCATGGCCATGGACTATGTGTAATGGCTCTCCTAGACACAGCACGACCTCGCCCCCCAATACCGGGAGAGACGAATCCCCTGCCGATCCGCTCACGTGCCTCCATATGGCTCGGGACTGTACCCAAAAGCTACCTGTTTGCACGACTCCTTTGAGCCGTGGTAGGATAGAAATCAAAGCACAGTGGGAACTCACACGAGACAAATGGCGATCTCAGGTCGATGAACTAACCTGTACACATGTCACCAGGGAACTGCTATCTGACGATAGGTATAGTACTAACTAGCAGATTCCCGGCGAGTCCTATCCGGTGTACTCATAACCCAATGAGCACCTGTACACATCTTAGGTGATCCAACTGACACCAGTGGCTTGTGAGACCGGCCACCGCCCCTCGTCGGGGTCTCGACTGTATACACTAGTCTACTCCGGAGTATCGATGCCCTGTCTCGAAACTCCCACGACTTGGGACCACAATTAAGGATATGCATATAAACTACCCAACTCTCACGTATATGATCGCCATCATACTGTTGGTAGTAAAGCAAGATCCTAAGGGCTCTATCAAAGTGTAACATGCAATCAGTCACCTGAACATGTACACGACTGATAAAGGCAAACCAGATAGCATACTATCATTTCGAGTAAGACTGTCCTACCGGGATAGGTCCTCCGCAATCATTGCAATCACGTACCTGCGATCCAATAATTGACTATGAGGGCACTATCTCCAACAATCTCCTACTTGCACTCAAGGCTAATTATTGCGATGTCGACTACTCACAGCCCGTGTGAAACCGAACATCCAACTCCTCTACTAATTAGTTTCACAAAGCCCGTTTGTAAAACTATTGTGTTCGAGAAATAGCCTCAGTGAGTGGATCCGCCTAGATGTTTCTTTCTATATCTCTCTAAATCTCAAGTTCGCGGAGAAAGCCATCTCCCGAATCGAGTAATACCTGTCTTAGAATATGTCTGGATTTCTGATGGGACCTTGTTCATAAATGAACTCCTTATCCAAACTTCTTAGACTGTATTAATCACTGAACCTAATCAGTATCCGGCACCATGCCACCCACAGTATCCTCTTGGACCACCTGTCCATAATACTGTCCCTCTTCGTCAGAGGGAAAAACTATAACTCTGACAATCACTCTGTCATCTACGTCACCTTTGAAGCCTGGAATGATAATCGTCTCCCGAAGGAGGCTGCCGTCATCAAATCCGTAGAACATCCACTTATGTTCAAAAACTGCTTCCTTATGTCTCTCCAGGATTGGATTAATACAAACTCATCGCATCTAGTGCAAAAACAACATCTGGTGTGGTACTTGACATCTCATGATTGACTCAATTGCCTAAGCAAGTGATCTGCCAATCATGCACAGCCATCTCCCCTTTAGTCTATACGACACCTTTAGAGAGGGTGACTCCATCACCTGCAGGTACACTACCATGCTAGGAGTCAACTATTCTAAAAACCATTAGAATATCTGTCAAAGTACCCACATTGGGAAACTACCCAATTCCAGATCTAAAACCATAGATCTAGAAACCAGAAGGTCAAATATTATATCCATATCCTATCTGGAGAAACAACTGTGTGACGACCACAGTACAACCGATCGTAGTATAGGAATTTTACTTCCCACTCTGTGTATGTCATCCAGTTACCATGACATCACACTCTACTACCTTCTTAACAGATCCATCCCCTATTCTGATTGAAGTCAAACCCATGACTTTCACATCAAAATTAGATGATCTCTCTCCGCTATAACTGCTCTAGTCTATAAATAGACATAAGCTACTTGCCCACCATACTTCCGCTGCTCCCACTGACTACGACAACCCTCCTACCGGGTCTCATAGCCTGGAACAACAGTAGTGTCAAGTCTGGGTAGATAAGAACCTCCCTGTCACCGTCCTTGAGGCTACCGAAGTACCTCTCGGGTGTCTGAGGTTACCCACCAAATCTGCGGAGTGGCTAATGGAATGTCAAACCTGATTGAATATATAGGTCCTATTAAATTTTCCGTAATCGTTCGCGGTTCTGGAACCACTTCCAGTTCTACCATACTCCCACTACTGTTTTCTGAAAAAATCCATTTTACTAAAACTGTGGCGAGTCAAGAACAATATCACTATTGATCTTCTAAATGGTAGAATATCAACCCTCGTCATAGCCAGGGTCAACCCACAAACAGCCATTACAGAAATGTTCCCTGAGTTATCCAGAGTCTGGTTTTAAGCAAAAGCTGGACAACTCCCCGTACCTTAACATCTTTTAAGGTACGAACTATTCTATATCTAATATAGAAACTTTGGCACTTATTTAATTGGAACCTGATTCAAATCATGCAGCTGTCTCCAGTGCATATTAACTTAATGGAAAGAGGCTAATCAGCATTACTCAACTTAGGAATCCATCCAATTATGAGTAACCCGAAAGAGAAACACGTTTCTCAAAACCATCACTATCATCTGAATACCAATCACAAGAATCTAAATCTTCGATCATTTTGAAGAATCCCGATACTTGTGATACCTGGTTCTCTACTTTATTCTTATACCCATAACTTCTCAAAACTTAGACCTTGTATTTCATCGAAACACTTGTCCAAATACTAGAGAAGTTATAAGTAAATAGAACATAGTACGAGGACCTACCCCTTTGTCCTGATGGACACTGGACAACATACAATACTCTGTATAAGTCCGCTGAGTTAAACAACTCAAAGCCTGTACGTCGTAGGTTGAAAACTGTACCCTGGCGATTTCTTCAAATATCACCAATTACAACGAATTCCGATATAATGAGGATAATCACCTGATTCCCAATAACTTACTCCCACTCATCATCTGTAAAACCATACAGATATGAGAATGAAACCTGGTAAATACATACCCTTGGAGTAAGTATCTAATCGGGAAAACAGTTTTTCTTTAACAATGCACTGAAACATGAAAATGTTTCGTAGGGGTATCCTGGTATTCATAGCAATGCCTCTTCCATAATCTAATTCATGACTTCAACCGTATATCTCTTTGCCATCTCTCCAAATCCCTTTACTTGTCTTTAGTCGTTACCATCTGTACACCATCGTTAGGCTAAATGGTTTTCTTCCTTCCCTACCGTTCGGCACCAGCCTATGGTTTGGAAGAAGACTATCCAGTAAGCATAATAGGTGTACCCTCCTAAACTAAGGAGTACTCAGATCTTGAGAGAAGGTGATGATAAAAGACAACTGAATAATACCTTATTCTATTAAAGGTGAAATAGGAGTGGCGATGAAGTACGCGGTTTGGTCGTGAATGATAACAGTCGCAATTTACTTTGCCCTCTTTCTAATCCCTTTATTTTGTCTTTACATATTACCTTCTGCACATCCTACTTAGGCTAATTTGTTTTCTTCATTCCCTACCTTTCGGCACCTGCATATGGTTTAGAATAAGACTATCCAATAAGCGTAATAGGTGTACTCTCCTAAACCAAGGAGCCCTCGCAACCTGAGAGAAGGTGATAATAAAAGACAACTGAATAAACCAATTCTATTTCTCCTGAACCTGGATCCATCCTCGAAGAAGTCCTTTCGAGTTCGTATATAACCATACGATGGATCTATCCAATGGAAGTGGATATCCGTAGTAATACGGGTGTTCTGAGAAATGCAAAGGGTAAAAGAAGGAGTGGCAATGACTTATGCAACATAGACAATCCAAAAGCCAGTATTTTAAGAAGGTTCGGTCAACTTGGTCACTAAGTCATAGTCTAGGGTCGGTCAAAGGTCGCTGCCAAAGAGAGAGAGAAAAGAAACACTCTGCGTGCACTCTAACCTAGATCAGAATGGTTATCACTTTATCTAACCCGGAAACCTCCCACTGTCCTGTCAAATTCTCCTCCAAGCCTAAAAGAAGAATCAATCGGGATCACCCGAAGAGTAAACTAACTCATCAGTGGGAATCGGGATCCAACTCTCATCGCATGATAACGTGATGGAATGTATCCACGTTACTCATACTCCAGAAGGTATGCGCATACTTGGCAAGTTTCAGTTTCTTTAGAAACTCCCGATATGATTTTTGCCCCATGCTCTTATAACCTTGGCGTTCGGTCAAAATGTCATAAGTCACATGCCAAGTTCTACCCATCACTATCTTGTTAATTTGAACCCACCCGCACATACCCTTGGCGTTAGGTCAAAATGGCAGAACGGCTGTCCCAAACCATCTCATCTATCTATGCAACAATTGAATACCCAGCAGCTACCAAACACTATGCCTTGGCGTTAGGTCAAAATACATAGCTTGAATACTACTGAATACCCAAAAGAAGTGACGGAGGGCTACGGCTGGTTTTTGGCGAAAAACCTTTAGCGTAATGAACTTGATATCGCTGAAGGAACCTGATAGCTTTTTAAAATATAGAGGCGAAAACCTTTTGCTAAAGAGGTCACTCCCGGTGAAGGGATCTCGGCTCTTTCCTCGTGGAATGAGGTGCAGGATATTCCACTGAATACCGCTATGCAAAGCAACATGTAATCGACTATAGTGAAGTTATTACCCTGACGCAAACTTCTGCCCAAGGGGTCAGTCCCGGTGAAGGGATATCGGCCCTTGCCCCGTCGAATGAGGTGCAGGATATTCCACTGAATACCGCTATGCAAAACGAAAGGAAACGTCTTTGCAATAACACTTTTTAAATCTGTTCCAACAACATCAAACAGGTTTGTTTTACTTTTTGCATTGATCAGAATCAACGCAGTCCCATCAATCAATCACACCAGAAAAGAACGAAAATAAAATGTACGTATATGCCATCCGCATTCGTCACTGGGTCCCGTCATCACCCGTTAGGTTACTTAACTAACGACAGAGCGGGGACTGGACTAGCGCGGGTGTAAAACATATACAACATCTAATAGTATATAAACCAATATACAATAATCGCTCCAGGCGTGATAATATGCAACATTACAGAAAAGTAATAAGCATCACAGAATAATACAGATAATCTGGGATCCCCGAGTTTCACAGAGCCGCTGCTGAAACCCGACGTTCCCCTGACGTGTGGATAGCCTGTGCAATAAAACCTAGACCCCTACGGGTGCGGCAAGTTACCCGCCAAAACCTGAAGCGAGGTAGTCCCCACAGCATAGTGAATGGAACACCCGGCACTTCACGGAATCCGGTAAATTGAGCACCCCTCCATGGGTCAACCTGTACCCCCTACGAGTGCGGCGAATAGTCTGCCAATTCTAGAGTGGGGCCCCTCTGCCTCTCAAAGCCATGAGATGCGGACCCGTTGCCCTTCAGAACCCGGCTATCCGTGCACTCCGTCGCGGGGTAAAACCTAGTACAGTAATGAAAAATAGTACAATAAGTACATCGACCGCAACCTGGTCGTGCCCCAAAAGAATATTATACAACAGGCAGTGACGGCAGTCCACAAGTTGGACGCTCGCCCCGCAATATCAAATGTACAAATAAACTCAAACTGTACTACCATTGCACACTGCTATCCACCACGACAAATCCGCAACATCACAGCACAACACAGAACATCAACGCGAATGTCACGTTCGCAAACCCGTCTAAAAGAACTATAGCAATCAGACGCGGTTTACCGATCAAATGACATTCCCGGTCGGAGATATAATGTAAGCACTGTAAACTAACATGTTTAAATTTCGTTCGACAAATTATCATAATGTGGGCCCCACGAACATCTGTAGAACAGTAACAAAATCTGGGCCCAAAATATATATACCAAAAACTCCAATATCCAACATAGAATTCACTACAGAAAATTGGCAAAGTGATGTCACTTTCCTGCGGCGGATCCGCGGCCAAACCCATGCTTGGGCCGCGGATCCGCGGCGGAACAGTGGAATTACTTCGTCGAATTTCTGCAGTATTCCTAAAAAACCCTGCTTGATTTTGTGAGATCTGTGAAATATTTTTAGGACATCGTTTAAAAACAACAGAAACTGTCAAGCTTGGATTTTGCAGTTTTCGATTTCCGGTTCGATCTATGTTTTAAACGCGTTAGCACAAGTTAGTATAGCAAAATGGTGAGGCTCTGATACCACTGTAAGTCTACGCTAGCGCCCCGGCCGTCTATAGACACCAAATGCGGAACAAAAACTTTTTATCTGGCGCTATCGTATACTTTAACCCGGATCTGCCATTATTGCTAAACTAACAAACTGTAAAGAGTGTAGAAAGGTTATACCGAACGATCCGAGTCCTTCGTTCTTTAACCATCATCCCACGCTCCGTTGCGGCTGCTCCGATCTCGTCGATCTCCGATATCCTCGTCGAGGTGGCACCACGTCGACGATTCTTTAAACGGGCTCCCGCCTCTGACTCGAGGCAACTCGGTCGTCAAGTTTGCTAGAAGAGACGACCAAGATGGATGTAGAGAATGAGTAGATGACTTTGTCTCGTTCCGTCCAAAGCTATGGACGGACGGTTAATGAAGTTGCCGAGGAAATCGGGTGATGGAATGAAATGAGCTGTGAAATTCCATACACCCCAAATGCTATCATAATCTTTTCACAAATGAAAAACCATCAAGTGAGAGAGAGAGGAAGGGGCCGGCCTCTTATAGCAAAGAGGGAGGTGATCGTAGGAGAGGGGGGTAACCATAAGCAAATATCATAATGTGAACACAAAAGAATATCTTAAGGAAAACAAGAAATGGTTAAAATCAAAGCATGAGTCACAAGACACCTCACCAAATTCTAGAACCTTCTAGAAGCATGACTCACCCTCATCCAAGAAAAGATAAATCCGTCTTTAACCAAATGTTAAAAGACGGCTGATAGAAAACTGTAAACTGGCAACTTCCAAAAGTGATCCCGAAACGACTTTCAGAATAACCCCGTAACTGTATAAATATACCCGCATTTGTATTACGATCGAATACAAATGCAACTGAGACAAAGATATTATATCTACTCAATATAATACTCGGATCCGGCTTAAACCAAAGCCGACCAGTATCATCTGTCCGAAAAATAACACGTGCGTAAACGCACGTGCATTTTCCGAACCATGCCATAAAACCATACGGCCTCTACAACGTTTCGCCCGAACTTGGGAAACTGTCTGTGGGGGACTCTAATGACTCGTCAGTACCCTGGCAGTGGGTTCAACCACAAACCGTCAGCGGCACTAGCTATGCATAACGGCTGCCCATGGACTGACCTCAAGGGAGGCCGATGAGCCAACTCAAGGGAGGCTGATGAGCGAACTCATCCAGAAACCCTACCGAGCCTAACAGTGACAATGTATATACAGTCCGGTCCGTTCGTCAATGAGTATCGCATATCCGCCTAGGGGGCTAGTAACGTCAGACCCCCAGAAGCAGTATAAGTCGTGTCGGAGTGTAGCCCAATAACACCCTGAGATACTACTGGAGTACCTACCAGTAAATCTCCTGCCATGGCCATGGACTATGTGTAATAGCTCTCCTAGACACAGCATGACCTCGCCCCCCAATACCGGGAGAGACGAATCCCCTGCCGATCCGCTCACGTGCCTCCATATGGCTCGGGACTGTACCCAAAAGCTACCTGTTTGCACGACACCTTTGAGCCGTGGTAGGGTAGAAATCAAAGCACAGTGGGAACTCACACGAGACAAATGACGATCTCAGGTCGATGAACTAACCTGTACACATGTCATCAGGGAACTGCTATCTGACGATAGGTATAGTACTAACTAGCAGATTCCCGGCGAGTAATGTCCGGTGTACTCATAACCCAATGAGCACCTGTATACATCTTAGGTGATCCAACTGACACCAGTGGCTTGTGAGACCGGCCACCGCCCCTCGTCGGGGTCTCGACTGTATACACTAGTCTACTCCGGAGTATCGATGCCCTGTCTCGAAACTCCCACGACTAGGGACCACAATTAAGGATATGCATATAAACTACCCAACTCTCACGTATATGATCGCCATCATACTGTTGGTAGTAAAGCAAGATCCTAAGGGCTCTATCAAAGTGTAACATGCAATCAGTCACCTGAACATGTACACGACTGATAAAGGCAAACCAGATAGCATACTATCATTTCGAGTAAGACTGTCCTACCGGGATAGGTCCTCCGCAATCATTGCAATCACGTACCTGCGATCCAATAATTGACTATGAGGGCACTATCTCCAACAGGATGATCCCATATCCATTGGTGTTTGACATCAGAGAAGGTATACGGGTGCTCAGTGGAGACTGGGTACACTGGACGGACTCGCCGAGAACTCCCAGATGGTATTATACCTCACGTCAGAAGGCAGTTCTCTGGTGACACTCGTACAGGTTAGTCTGTAGACCCGAGATCATCATAGAGTCTTGTGTGATTCCCACTGTGCTTTGATTTCCATCATACCACGTCCAAGAGGGCATGCAAAAAGGTGGCTTTTCGGTACAGTCCCGAATCACATGGAGGCAATGAGCGATAGGAAGGGATTCATCTCTCCCGGTATAGCGAGTTGATTTTGCGCTGTGTTCGATTGGCTATCACTGGAAATCCCTGGCCAGGGTTGCTGAGATTTACTGTTAAGTGTTATCAGTAGTTTCTCGAACTGTTATAAACCTCATATCGACATGACTTATCAAGCTATTGGGGTCTGGCGTTTTCTATCCCTAGGCGAGATATGCGACATATCAGACGAAGAGACCGGACTGTACGGGAGTATTACTGATTGGATTCACAGGAGAATGTACAGGCTTGCTTGTTGATCTTCTGATCGCTCAATACCTGGGTGGCTGTTACGTTTAGCTGACCGCTTGCAGCTTGTGGGTGTTTGATATGATCATCACCTACTGCCGGCGTATTGACGATTCTTTAGAGTCCTACACAGAGGTTTCTTGGCTCAGGCAAAACGGAGTAGGAGCACATATATGATATGTGCGGGACCGAGAACAATACGAGTATGTGATACTGTATTAGATTCTCACGATATGAGATATCGGCCGGGTATATGTGATATAGCCGGGTCATCGGATCAAGTGTTGATTCGATGAACTGATACAGATTATATTAGTCGGTTATTTCTGAAATAGCCAGATTATCGGATCAAGTGTTGATTCGATAATTTATTGTATAATTATATATTTGATATATTAAATTGCATTAACTAATAAAAGGTCACTAAAAGATTCTTTTTCTCACTCGGGTAATACATTGATATATATGCGATATATGTTAATTGTATTATTTTATTTTGTTACAATAAATATTGTATATGTGATATATAATATTGTAACATATTAGGGTTATAAATGCAACATGTTTTGCGGAGTTTAATTGTGGTTAGGGTTTGGATTAGGGTTAAACATTCATGAAGCTTTCAAGAAGCTTCTTGAAGCTTTGACTTTGACCTTGATATTTTGTGATATTTCTTTAACCCAACCCAATCCTTTAACCATAGTTAAATCTCTACATGGGTTAAGTCTTTATACTTAACCCATGGTTGCATTTCTAACCTCACTTGATTGATTATTCATCACAAAAGGATTTTGAGCTTCTTCTTCTTCTTCTTGCTTTAAAAGCTTTCTAGCTTTTTCAAAGGTGATGAAAATGAGTGAGATTAAGAAAACAAATGAGAGCTAAATTCCTACTTCATCATCCTAATCTATTCTTGCCAATTAGATTAGGATGTTCACTTCATTTAGTGAGTGAGAGCTTGTGTTAAAGAAATTTCAAGGTAGATCATCCTAGTTATCGAAGATCGGAAGCAAGCTTGCATCTTTCTCTTCGTGGAGCCTCTCTAGAGTTCGGGAACATGATGATCGCAGTGAAGGGAGCACAACACGGAGCTTTAGAAGTGAAGTAACGGACTACAAAGATTGTAATCCCTATCTCTTAAATGTAAAGTTGTTTACATGCTTTGTTTCGCCTAATCTCTAGTTTAAAGATCATGGTTAGGGTTGTTCGGCACGTCTAAATTTTAAATCGGGCATGGTTGATGCTTTATAGACCCTTGTGAGAGTGACTAGTAAACCTAAAGATGAGGATAGATCATTGGAATGAATATAATATGGTGCAAGGAAATGTACATCCTAAGGCTTATTAAGCGGAGTAGCGTATCATAAGTATGCCGCGGAACATACACACGGTATGCCACTCTACTAAAGTCACCTACTCCATCAACCAAGGTCAACCTATACGACGAAAGTTCGGGTCTAATACCCCCTCGACCAAGTCTAAGTTCCGTAAAGTCAAGCCTAGGTTCTGAATACACGCGCGCGCGCGCACACACACACACACATATATATACATATATACGCCCTAGACTCCGCATAGTCAAACTTTAGACTCAAACCAAGGTTAAACCTAGTACTCTGATACCAACTTTGTCATGACCAGAAATGGCACGTGACTGGCACTTGAATCATGTGAAGTCTATAGGACCACACCTAATTCAAGTAAGCCAAAAGCCCAGAAATCTAAACCATTTGAAAAAGAAATGAAGGAAAACTTGTTTAAAAGTTTATATATAAATCCTCTTGAACGTTGTAGTAAGCATTTCAAAAACATCAAGTCCTTTCCAAAAATTTCGGTAGAGTTTCCTTTGTAAATACTGGCCCCAAACGGGTACAAACATGCATAATATAAAGTTATCCCCAAGCGGTAGCTAGCTCTTCGCCAATTGGCGGAAACAACCACGCAATGCAATATAATATACAACGCCGAAGGGCGAGGATCAAAACTCATCAAGAAAAGCAATATCCTCAAGAAAACCAGAGAAAAACCATAATAATACCGGCGCGCTACTATAAGGTCGAAAGAATATACACTGGTTTTCTAAGTCTATCAAATATACATGTCTGGTTGATGGAGTTACTAGATACAACTGAAATAATAAAAGTTCAATGGTGGTCACGATACGAGTGAACCCACATACCAAAGAAATCACCGGGAAGGAGGCCGTGTGCCAACAAAGCCGTCAAGGAAATCTGTACGGTAAAATCAGCAAGAAGCTGTGGCACAACGGGGGTGAGTTTCCAACTCGTGAGTAGAAAATATCACCGAGCAGAAATCACATGTATGACTCTATCATAGGTCATACAATAATATATCCTCAATATAAAATAACCCTGAAACATCTACACATAAGTGTAATATCAAGTGCTCGTGTCAGTGCCTCAGGTAGCAACATAATACATATATGATGTATGAATGCATGAAAACAGAATGCAACTAAATGAGAAAACTTTTTTCATATCTCAGTGAGATTTCTGTATAAAAATCGAAGTATCATCAATGAAATCAACAGAGAATCCGTTTCAAGCATCGGCACAAAATGTGTATATCCCAATATCTCAACATCTCGGTCTCCGGCAATCCAGACTGGCACATGTCATAAAATATCAATATCTCTGTGTCTCAATATCTCGGACTTCGGCAATCCGGACTGGCCCCCATAATCAAATATCATGACTACGTCGGTATCCTCCAGATATCTGCCGTGTCATAAATAACCGGTCGGCAGTGCTCCCCTTCCAGGCTCAACGCCATCATCTGCGACCATCTTGGCCCGGGGTACCGCACCGGGTCCACCATGCATCCTCAGACGGTTCCTCCTTCTCCTCGAATCGGGTGTATGATACCGCTCAAGAGCTGAGAAAACTCATGGTGGACATATCTCATATCATATCACGAGAAAACCATAATTTCTATTTTTAGATATGATAATCAGTTTATAAAATCCTTGCGGTTTCTCCAAATCCAGAAATCTCATGGAAATCCGAAATCTCAAAATCGCGATGTCAATAAACAGTGAATACTCGCATAAAGCCCCATAATATTGCGTGACAAATGGGTATATGAATGCATCATATATCAATCAAGGAATGCAATAACGAAACTAGCATATAAAAGCAAGTGTACTAGTACTATGTCGAAACTACCAACAAGCAATTTATACCAATGAAGTAGTGTTTTCTAATGTGTACGTGACATGAAATTTACCGATGATGATGTGTGTGAGCTGGAAAATAAGTGTACGTGGAGCATACGCATCATCGGTAATGGTGCTGGTGTCCTGACAACAGGTTTCATAATAACTAACGAAAACACATATAATCATGCAATGCGATACGAACAGCAGGAATATATTGCAAATGAATAGTAAATGCAACAATAAAGAAATATACATTCCTATATACGAGTCATACAGTTTTTGGAATCAAAAATCGTACGAATCGTGGTTTTAGTAAATATAGGGCTACGGGGTCTTTGAGAAAAGATGCATCCTTTGAAAAATCCGTAGTATCCCTAGACCTGTCTTTAAAATACTCATGATTCGTTAATTTTGAAAATAAGTATCACTCGAACCCAATCTAACATCTACCTGATAACTACAAGACTAAACTAAGAGACTAAATCAAAAGGGTAAGGAAATCCAGCTAAGTCTGAGTCGATATTTCCAGCAGTCGGTGATCTCGCCTCAATAGAGTCACGTATAATAAAATATATTACACAACATCCTCAAGTCGAGAGTGCGGATCAATCATCATATTTATACATCGTACGGTAAAATCCATCGTACGGCATCCCAAAATCGGGGTACGGGTCAATATCACATATACCTCATTATTCAACTGGTATCATTATCATCATATCATAAACTAGGGGTACTGATCTAAAGTCTAGTACATTCCCATACCATCAACATATATCGCGTGTGCATGAAAACACATCGCCCAACGATCCGCTAGAATATCATGCCGTGTCTCATCACACGACCCAAATCACATCACCGATCTCACAGCATCATGCGCAATCACATCGACCCATCTCCAAGTATCATATACTATCCTCATCATACATGTATACGTATACATAAATATATATATATATACATACATACTCACATACATATATGTATATATATCCACATATACGCACAAGAAAAAAAATCAAATGTATGCGTGTGTGCGTGCGTGTGTGCAAATCATTACTCTAGGGTTCGCGACTAAGAAACTAAGCTAAAAGCATTTTCCTACAATTACGCTAAAACTAACCCAAAGTCACCTAAGCATTTCTTGCTAAGTATACACATCACATAAAACACATAAGTATAGATATATATATATATATATATATATATATATATATCATAACGCATTCGCGTGCTACACTACGAAACTGCGGGTGTGGTATACGCCATCCACCCGACTTCCCCCGTAGATATATATATCTACTCACCTTGATCCTTGCTTTCCAAAGTCGAGGTCTCCTTGCTCCTCCTTGCCGTACGACGTCCGCATGGGTACCTACACATATCACACATAGTATCGTAAACCAAAATCGCGGATGAAAACCCAAAACAGCACACGAAACACACATAGGTTAGAACCTATGGTCTACTCATGAAAAAGAGCCAAATAACACCCGATATCGACGTACAACCGTCAACCCATCGAGTTAAAACCTAAATACCAAAACCAAAGTTAAAACGAAGTCGCAAAACGAAACAGCAACACAAGAAAACACCTCCAGATTTTGTTTCAGATGAAATTAGCCAATTTTGAATATAGGGGAGGTCTAATTAACTGATATAGGGGGCCCCGACCAAGCACGGACCAATTCTACTCTACCCAGGCCGCAATTTGCGGTCAAAGGGGTTTGATTTGTGGCCCTAAAGTGGAATTGGGGTCCCGGGTTTTCAGGGTAGCTTCCTGGTCACCTGCATGTGTCACTGTAATCGCTATATATTTTTCCAGGTCTCCGAGTCATAGAAGATTTCTAAAGTCATCACTATTCCTACACAAATCCGATGTCGGGGATTTCTAAGTTCATGTCTTAGGGTTTTAGTCTCTGATTTAGTCCAATATACTATCACCACAGGGGTTGTGGTCTCTTACTAAGTCTTAAGCATACCTTCACTAACAAAAATACTCCCAAATCCTCATCATGGAATTTTCCAAGTTCACAAAACTACACTAAAACAATTCTAAACTCATATGGATGTTAAAGGAAATGAATTTCTACTCTTATGGTGAAGGAAATACCTCATTTGGCAACTGAAGAATTTTCTTGAGTTGCCCCAAATGCTCAAAATCCAAACTTTCTTGATCTCCCATGTTTATAGTGAGCTTGTGCATGATTTTAATGAAGGGAACATGTTGCTTTGGTGTGGGATTGAGGGTGTTTGTGAGGATGTAGAGGAGGTGGAGAATATGGCAGCCAAGATGAAAGAGAAGGAGAAAGAGAATGAACAAAAATGAAATGGAGGGAAAATATCCATGGTCAAGTGACCCCCCACCCACTCTCTCTCTCTCTTCTCTCTCTTGCCCATGCTTCCTTGTCTCCCCATGCCACATTCTTTATCCCTTTTTCTTTTCTTTTATATTCTTTTCTTTAACCAAAATTCAAAAACCATGCATATAGGAAAAATGGAGAATTAAAGCCATGGTAGAATGAAATGTAACAAATGTTAGCAATATAACAAGGTACATGTCATGTGCATAATCACGCTTAATTCATAATTAGTAATTATAAATCATGTTTAGAAATAAACTTGTATATAATTAATTATAAAAATTTATAATTTGCCTTCATCACATAAATCCTTCCAAAAATCACCATTCAATTTAATTTTATAATATTTTCCAAACTATCAGTATATAATTATACCACATCATTAAAATATTTATGATATTTATTATTTTAATTATATAAATTCCCAAAAATAATATTTTTTTTTTCTGAAATGTTACACACACACAAGAGGAAGAGTTCTGAAATGAATGAAGCCTTCTTGTGGCATTGTAGAGTAGGCCATATCAATGCAACAAGACTGGCTAAGTTTCATAAAGATGGATATTTGAATCCGTTCGAACTTACATCTTATGAAACTTGCGAGTCATGTCTCAAAGGTAAAATGACCAAAACTCCGTTTACAGGACACGGATAAACAGCTACTGAACTTTTGAGACTAATACATAGTGATGTATACGGCCCTATGTCTACACATGCCAGGAATGGTTCCGCGTACTTTATTACATTCACCGATGACTCTCAAGGTTCGAATATGTGTTCTTGTTGAAATACAAGTCTGATGCTTTTGAGAAATTCAAGAAATATAAGTACGAAGTTGAGAACCAAACGGGTAAAAGTATTAAAATCCTTCGATCTAATCGGGGAGGAGAATACTTGAGCACGGAATTCCGAGATTATCTAAAAGAGAATGGGATTCTCTCTCAGCTTGCTCCTCCGTATACACCACAGCACAACGGTATATCGGAGCGGAGGAATCGCACCATATTAGATATGGTGCACTCTATGATGAGGTGCTGAGTTGCCTATTTCATTTTGGGGTTATGCACTTGAGACAGCTGCATACCTATTGAATGGAGTTCCGACCAAATCAGTGCTTACCACTCCATATGAGATATGGGAGGTGAAGAGACCATGTCTTAATTTCATTAAGATATGGGATTATCCGACCTATTTCAAAAAGAAAAATCCGGACAAGCTCGAGGCAAGGTCAGTTCTGTGAAAGTTTGTAGGATATCCCAAACATTCGCGAGGGCATATCATCTACCACACTGAGAAACAAAAGGTGTTTGTTGCTCAACATGCCACCTTTTTAGAAAAGGAATTTCTTGTAAATGAAATTAGTGGTAATGAGGTAGAACTGGAAGAAGTTCCAGCTACACAAACTGTAACAGACAACTTGGTAGAACCGGAGGATTCAATAGTCCCTAACGAACCTCAGCCACTCCGCAGATCTAGCAGGGTTCCTCATCCACCTGAGAGATACTACGATTTTCTCGTAGACGGTGGGAGCGAGGATTGCATCATGGAAGATGATGACCCAACTAGTTTCGAGCAGGCCATCATAAGTGGAGACTCTATGAAATGGCTGGATGCTATGCAATCCGAGATGGAATCCATGTACACCAACAAAGTATGGACTTTGGAAGTTGCTCCTAAAGGGGAAAAAACCATCAGGAGCAAGTGGATCTTTAAGAAGAAAATTGGTGTAGATGGAAAAGTTGAGGCTTTCAAAGCTAGACTTGTAACAAAAGGTTTTCGTCAACGACTAGGTGTCGATTATGATGAGACCTTTTCTCCTGTTGCCATACTTAAGTCCATCAGGATCCTACTTTCCATTGCTGCATACCATGACTACGAAATCTGGCAAATGGACGTCAAGACCGCTTTTCTAAATGGTGATTTAGAAGAGAGCTTGTACATGACACAGCCAGAAGGCTTCATAGACAGTGGGAGCAGCGGGAGCGTATGCAAATTGCTTAAATCAATATACGGATTAAAGCAGGCATCGCGAAGCTAGAACATCTGTTTCGATGAAGCTGTCAAAGAGTTTGACTACGTCAAAAATGTAGATGAACCTTGTGTTGGATATATTTATTCCCTAGAGGACATTATATGATAGTGGATGTATCGGTATGCGTGTATATATATTCAGAGGACATTCTTGCTCGACATGATAGTATGCTATTTGGTTGTACTTTATCTTGACATGTTCATTTGATCATGCATCTTACTCATTTGGTTCATGTTGATAAAGCCCTTAGGATATTTGCTTGACTACTGGGATTATGATGCGGATCATACTAGTGGGACAAGTGTAGTTTATAAGCATATCCTTGAAATGTTCCTAGTCATGGGTGTATCGAGACGGGGCATCGATATTCCAGAGTAGACAAGCGTATACGTTACTTGACCCATATGATGGGCGATGGATAATCCGATATCCATTGGTGTGGTGACACCAAAGACCGTATACGGGTGCTCAGTGAGACTAGGTACACTGAACGAACTCGCCGAGAACTCCTATGTTGTATTATATCTATCGTCGGATAGCAGTTCTCAGGTGACACTGGTACAGGTTAGTCTGTAGACCCAAGATCGTCATAGAGTCTTGTGTGTCCCCCCACTGTACTTTGATCTCCACCGTACCACGACTCTACTGAGTCGTGCAAACAGGTGGATTTTGGGTACAGTCCATAGGCACATGGAGGGAATGAGTGATAGGAGAGGTTTCGTCTCTCCCGGTATTGAGGGTTGATATTGCGCCATGCACGATTGGCTATAACAGGAAGTCCTTGGCCAAGGCTGATGAGATTTACTGAAAAGTGTTATCAGTAGTTTCTCGATCTTTTATGAGCCATATACCTGCATAACTTATTGATTTATTGGGGTCGACGAATCCATCCCTAGAATCTATATGCAGCAAATCTGACGAAGAGACCGGACTATACGGTAAGTGTTGCCAGTTGGCTCGACGGGAGTTTTGACAGGTTCGCTTGTGTTTCTTCTGATCACTCAATACCTGGGAGCCGTTACGTACAGCTTATGCCACTGACGGTTTGTGGGTATGTGATGTGATCACTACCTACTGCTAGCGTATTAACGATTCTTAGAGTCCCATAAAGGGGTCTCCCAGCTCAGGAGAAAAGATGTGGGGTGCATATGAGATATGCACGGGAACTCGATTAAATGCGTGTATTTGATACCGTATTTTAATCTTCAGTTTACTATTGGACGAGTCGTATGTGATATGACCATATTATTAAATCAAGTGTTGATTTAATATTAAGTCCATTAGCTCATTTATTAAAACCTATTTCTTTATGATGCATGCATGAGTGTATGTATATATTGATATGGATGCACACATGCAAGCATGCATGTGTCATGGTTGATAATACATTGGTGGTGGCAATGCAAGACTCACATGGTAACATATTTATATATTTTGATTATTCGAGAAAAGCAAAATAGGAATAAAATCATGGTTGACTATTCTACACTCTTCTCTTGTGTTGACCAAAGTCAATACCACGGTTTCATTGCCCATGGTTTTGTAGCCCATGGTTTTTCTTAAACTTAAGTCTCAAAATATCTAGATATTTTGTAACCATGGTTATGGATGACATAATTTGCACTCTCTTGGGATTATGTTGAATTATTCTCACTTGAGTCAAGTTAAGCCAATGTCCTTCTTCCTCCTCCTTCATGCTCTCTAGAGTTTCAAAAGTGAGTGAAGAACAAAAAAAGAAATGTTTTTTAAGTGAGATCCAAACCCACATCACCAATATATATTAGTCTAGCCAATTAGTGTAGGTTGTTTGCTCCACTTCTTCAAAGATCAAGTGAAGCTAGGAGCTTAAGCAAAGGGACTTCATGGTGGATCGTCGTGGACTTGGAAGGATTCAAGCAACCGGTTCAAACCCTAGTTGATCAAAGGAGTAACAAGAGGAGGTCTACAAAGGTTGTATTACTTACCACTTAGTTTTAGACACTTGTTTGTATGTGATACTTGTTGTTGTTACCCTAATTTTCTAGTTCGATTCATGGTTGGTATTGTTTACCACCCCCTAAATTTTTATTATAGCTTGTGTGATGCAACCCAAACCCTAGGATGATGCTAAGGAATCCCTACAGTGGTATCAGAGCCAAGCTAGAAATTTAGACGATGTCATAAATATTACGAAACCGAAACAACTCCGAAAATACGATATTCTGAAACCCTAGGATATGCTCTCTGTCGTTTTTTAAATGGGCTAGAAATTTTTTTTTAGCAACTGCAGAAGCTTGCATGTGATGTACTGAGAACACTGGAGAAAAACGAGGCCCATCCATCGATTTTTATCCGAGAACATGGCCATTTTTCCGGCCTGGCCGGCCCCAGTACCCCCGTTTTGCCTCGTTTTCCTCTGGTGCTCTGGTCTGTAGATTTTGGGATTTCAGGTATTGTTTGTTTAGCCCAAAATTTCATGTAATGTTAATTTTGGTTAGGGGCTAATTCGGAGTATTTCATAGTCGTAATTTTAACATTGTTTTTGGTAACTTGGACGACGTTTAACAGTTCGAGCGAACATCAATCACCCCCTCATTGCTCTCGTTGGAAATTTTCCAAGTGTTGGAATTTTCCATGTTAAAGATATTTGAAAGTTCATGCAAGTAACCTTATGGACCCTCTAGAGGAACGTAACCCTAGCTCGATTCTATGACCATGGAACCGCGGCCAAACCTTAGGGTTTTCTGTAGTTCCATGGCGCCATAGGTGAGGCAAGGGTTGACTCTTCTACGGTTGGTCCATAGACACTGTGGCACGTTTTGGGTATTTTAGCTTTGCTCAAATGTTGTGCTCTCGGGGTAATTTGTGGGTGTTTGTTGATTCGATCGAAACATTTAACATCGTCTAGATATTTATGAATGTGATACAATAATTGAAATCTACACTAATTAGTTTTGTGAATAGTAATTAGTTGCATATAAATCTAATATTTTGGCCTCGGTAGAATCGGGAATCTTGTTAAATTACTCGACTTCTTTTGAAAAGGTGTTTTCATAGATGAGACCCAAATGCAAGATTTGCATCGTTAGGCATGAAATCCAGAATATGTGATATTCCAGGATTACGATATCTAAAGGCAGTGTTGATTCCAATTGTTGTAGTTTTTCACTTTCTTTTCTACGACCGTAAGTGTAGTATGTAGTGTATCGCCGGTTTCATTGCTATACATCAACGACAATTGCGGTACGCATACTTGATATTATGTGTTGCTGAGATATAATGTAGAGGATCGTCGTTAATGAATGGCCTGGGGTTTTATGTGAGATGAAAGTTTTTCTTTTCGTTCATGTAAAATTAATTGTATGTAATATTCTTTTATTGGGGCACTTCCGGGTTGAGGATGATGTCACCATTGTTGTACATTATTGTCACGACCCGAAGGTACGGAACGTGACTGGCACTTAGATTACGAGACGTCTAAAGGCGTACCGTAACCTAAGTCAGCCAAAGCCCAGAAAAATCTAAACCAAAAGCAAAAGAGAGTGAAGGAAAACCTTATATGAAAGCAATTTTTTAAATCAATCAAGTTGCATAGAATCCCTTTTTAAAAACATCAAAAATTTCCGAAAATTTCGGCAGAGTCTCCCCTGTATTTTCTATCCCCCCAAAATGGGTAAAACAAGATACTGTAATCATAAAATGGCATCCCCAAGCGGGAGCTAGCTCTTCGCCCAAGGCGGATCACAACCACATGTAATATAATAGCAATATCAAGAAAAGAGCATAAAAGAAACGCAAAATATCAGAAAACACAACGCCGGCTCAAGTGAGCTCGACCCAAAAGAAACCACAAATATACAAATCTCTCAGTCTCACCACTAGGTCACATATACAATATAAAGTGGTAGATGGAGAATACTAGATACAATGATAAAGCAAAAAGAAATAAAGTGTGCTCGCAACCCACCTACGGGCGATGTCGCGAGTCTGAGCAAAAGGAGCTGATGATAAGATAGCCCGCCGCTACAAGGGTGACGGGTCCGACCTGCAAGACACTGTGGCACAACGGGGGTGAGTTGCCAGCTCGTGAGTAGAATATAACATCTAGTAAGGCAATCGTAAGAATGCACGCAATGCGTCACAACATGTATGTCCATATGTGATATAATACTTCTAGTATGCATGCACATGTATGCAATGTCATTACTAAATCTTTAAGTGTTTTAAATGCTAAGGGTATTGGATTCTTAACTTTAGAAAATGAATATCTGTATAATAGCTAAGTACCATCAAGAAATCATCTGAAAACCCGTGTCAAGCATCGACAACAAATATGAAATCAAATATGTCTCAATATCTCACTGTATCAATGTCTCAAATATCGGGCTCCGTCAGTCCGCATCGGCCCATGTCATCAAATCTCACAACAACGGTCGGTATCCTCCGGATATCCGCCGCGCCAGACATCACCGGTAGGTAGTCTTCCCCTGCCAGGCTCATCGTCTACAACTTGATCTTCTTGCCCCGGGGTACCATACCGGGCCCACCATGTACCCGAGACGGTTCATCCACTCCTCGAATCGGGTCTCGAAATCCAACGGAAAACATGAAAACTCATGGTGGTCGACACATACATCATGAGAAAACCGCAACTTTGTTTTAAAAATGATAAATACAAGCTTTTGTTAAATTCTTGCGGTTTTCCCCAAAAATCCAGAAATCACAGAAAAACTGAAATCCTCAAGAAAATCATAGTGTCCACATGTTAAATATGATAAATGTCTATGATATCAATGTATATGATGTGAATTTTGGATAGAATCTATGTAAATATGATGATAATGCGATGTATAAGCAAGCTATGCAATTTCATATATCATGTATGAATGCAAGTGGCGATACTAAGTTAAACAGGTTCTATAGTGCACGTGGCATGGCAATTACCAAAGGCGTGTGTGTCACATGGATAGTGCGCGTGCAACAGATGCCAATGGTAACGGTGTTCGTGTCCTACGAAGTGTTATCGCATATGTGCATATGAATGTTATATGAATGTCCATGCAATTTAGTATACGGTTAGCTGTGAGGGTATGCAATGCAATAAAGGGGTAAGCTATCTAGCAACACAAGTCTTGCAAGAATTAGGGTAATCCTAACTAGGGGGCGCATCGCGCCATCCAGACGATTCCCCCATAGATGAATACATCTACTCACCTGAAATCCCTGCTAATCCAATCCGACCACCGCCTTGCCTTTACGTGCCGTGTCCGATGTTTCCCCGACCGATCCTATATTTGCACAACACCAAGCATAAGATTACAAAACCTAAAACGATGCATGTCACAATATACAAATATCGACGCTCTCGAATTAAACATAACATGCACTCGGTGCGCGGGAAAACGCAAGAAAATCGCTAATCTTTAACTAGAATCGTCATTTCGGGAAAATCGACAAAACTAAAACCCGACTAGACAAAACCCCACGTTCGCGCACTCTAATAGTCCTATACGAAGCTAATTATATCGCTAACATAACGCAATTTGATCGCATTCTAATTTTTGTAAAAATCTAGTAAGCAAATTTCAAACCGATTCGATGCAAACGTCGCAATTTATCGATTTAGCGAGCGTAACCTTACGCAATTAACCACTCTAACCAAATAGGTAACCAAAGCCCTAACTTAACTCTAACAACCATGCTTCAAACCCTAGTTCAACATCAAATCCCTTTCTTGATTTTCATGAACAAGAATTTACAACTAAATTAATACTTCAAAATTAAATTTTGGCACATATAAACTACAAGTTAACAAACTAGTTTAGAATTTCACCTCACAAGTGGAACCCTAGCATGATCAAGCCACCAAAGAAGCCTCCTTTCTCCTAGTTTTGAACTAAATTTGGTTGAGGAGAGAGTGGATTAGGGTTTAGCTTTGAATGGGTTAATGAAATTGTGGATTTTTTTATGAATTTTGGCATGAAATTTGAAGCAAAAATGAAGTGAGAAGAGAGGGATTTGCTGCAGAATGGGGTCGGCCAGCAGGTAAGGGAGGGTGTTGTGGGTTTTTTGGAGAAGTTTCTAGGTCTAAAAACACCCCATGTTCTCATTTAATGCTTTCACATCAACCTTTTACAAAAAAACCCTCATTTTGCATCATTTTTTCATTAAATTTCCAACCCTAAAACCAAAAATTTGCAAGTCATGATACAATTTTATTAACACCATATTTTAGCTTATAAAGATTCCTAATTATGAAATTTACCTAATTAAATTTGTATTTATCACTAATTTAATGTATTTTAAAAAGCCTAAAATAATAAAAAAATAATTAATTACGATTTTTTTTTTATTTAACTAGAAAATTATAAGTGACATTTTAGTGACAAAATTATAGTAATATCTTATCTAAATTTTGTATAATTAGGTCTACAATGAAAAATACCTATTTTGACTTTTTACGGAAAAAGCCGAAAAATTAGCCGATTACCGAAAAACTGCCTAAACGATTTTCGAAGAGTTACAATCTTCCCCCCTTAAAGAAATTCGGTCCCCGAATTTAGATTTAACTATGCGTACCTTCAAAAAGATGGGGATATCTCTTCCTCATCTCGACCTCGGTCTCCCAGGTGACCTCCTCGCTGTTCGGGCCACGCCAAAGGACCTTGACGGACGGTATAACCTTCGACCTCAATTTCTTCACCTGCCGATCCAAAATGACAACCGGCTGCTCGGTGAAAGAAAGATCATGCTCTAGCTAGATCGTCTGGTGCTGAATCGCCTGGGAAGGATCATGAAGGTGCTTGCGGAGCATCGAGACATGGAATACGGGGTGAACATCGGGGAAGCTGGGCGGAAGAGCTAACCGATAAGAGACTGGACCAACACGCTCTAGGATCTCGAAAGGACCAACATATCTAGGACTCAGCTTCCCTTTCCGCCCAAATCTCATCACACCTTTCATCGGAGAGACCTTCAGGAAAACATGATCGCCAACAGCGAACTCGAGTCGGCGACGGCGCCTGTCAGCATATGATTTCTGCCTGCTCTGTGCCGCTCTCATCCTGTCCCGAATCAGCTGTATCTTCTCGGTCATCTCCTGTACATTCTGCGGCCCCAAAATACTGCTCTCCCTAAGCACTGTCCAACATACAGGCGATCGACATCTCCTCCCATATAAAGCCTCGAAAGGTGCCATCTGAATCGTCTCCTGGAAGCTATTATTGTAGGAAAACTCGATCAAAGGCAAATGACGATCCCAGCTACCACCGAAATCTAAAACACAAGCTCTGAGCATGTCCTCGAGAGTCTAAATCGTACGCTCCGACTGACCGTCAGTCTGCGGATGAAAGGCTGTGCTAAAACTCAATCGGGTGCCCAATGCTTCCTGGAGTTTCTGCCACAATCGGCTGGTAAACTGGGTGCCACGGTCGGACACGATGCAAGTCGGAACACTATGCAGGCGCACTATCTCATCAATATAAACCTGGGCGTACTGAGAAAATCAAAAAGTGGTCTTCACTGGCAGAAAGTGAGCCGCTTTCGTCCGTCGATCCACAATCACCCAAATAGAGTCGTACCCTCGACTGGTCCTGGGTAGACCCACAATGAAATCCATGGAGACCTGCTCCCACTTCCACTCAGGGATGGGCAAAGGCTGTAACTCGCCGGCTGGCCTCTGGTGCTCGGCCTTGACCTGCTGACAAGTCAGGCATCTCGACACAAAGTCTGTAATATCCTTCTTCATCCCGTCCCACCAGTAAATCTCTCTCAAATCACGGTACATCTTGGTGGAACCTGGATGCACACTGTATACTGATCTATATGCCTCCTCGAGAATATCACGGCTCAGTCCCTCTGAATCTGGCACGCACAGTCGAGTCCCAAACCGAAGTATCCCCTGATTATCAATCACGAACTCGGAAACTCTGCCCTGCCGAATCTGCTCAATAATCTCTAAAATGCGGGCATCGCCGGACTGTGCCTCGCGGATACGGTCAAGTAACTGTGGGCGTGCTCTGAAATGGTCTAGCTGTCCCTCTGTAGGAGTAAACTCGAACTGCACTCTGCTATCACATAAAACCTGCCAATCCGTCGTCGACTGCATCTGTACTGCGCTCAAACAAGATAAGCTACCTCCGGGCCTCCTACTCAAAGCATCTGCCACCACATTCGCCTTGCCCGGATGGTATAAAATCTCGCAGTCATAATCCTTCACCAACTCCATCCATCGGCGCTGTCTCAGGTTCAGATCTCGCTGCTGGAAAATATACTTCAAACTCTTGTGGTCCGTAAATATCTGGCACGACTCACCGTATAGGTAATGTCTTCAGATCTTTAGTGAAAATACCATTGCAGCCATCTCTAAATCATGGGTGGGGTAGTTCTGTTCGTGTTTCCTCAGCTGCCAAGAAACATACGCGATAACTCTGTCGTGCTGCATCAATACACATCCCAGCCCCACTCGAGAAGCATCACAATATACCACGAACCCGCCTGATCCTGAAGGCAATGCTAACACTGGTGCAGTAGTCAGACGATTCTTCAACTGCCGGAAGCTATCCTCACATGCCTGGGTCCAATCAAAAGGAACCCCCTTCCGGGTCAACCCGGTCAATGGTGCAGCAATGCGGGAGAAATCCTGGACAAAACGTCGATAATAGCCGGCCAGACCTAGAAAGCTGCGAACCTCTGTAACTGATACTGGTCTAGGCCAACGCTGAACTGCCTCGATCTTCTTCGGGTCTACACAAATACCGTCTCTAGTCACCACATGACCCAAGAAGTCGACACTGTCTAGCCAGAATGCGCACTTGGAGAATTTGGCGAACAGCTGATGCTCCCTCAAAGTCTGCAAGGTGATACGTAAGTGCTGCTCATGCTCCTCCCGGCTTCGAGAATAAACCAAGATGTCGTCAATGAACACAATAATAAACTGATCGAGATACGGCCTGAATACACGGTTCATCAAATCCATAAATGCTGCCGGGGCATTGGTGAGCCCGAACGACATCACCAAGAACTCATAATGACCATATCGAGTACGGAAAGCGGTCTTCGGAATATCCTCCTTCCGAACCCGCAATTGGTGATAACCTGACCGTAAATCAACCTTCGAGAAAACCCTGCACCCTGGAGCTGATCAAATAAGTCATCAATGCGGGGTAGGGGATACCTGTTCCACACAGTAACCCGGTTCAGCTGACGATAACCAATGCATAAGCGCATACTTCCGTCCTTCTTCTTAACAAACAGGACGGGAGCACCCCAAGGTGACACACTCGGTCGGATAAGCCCTTTGTCCAGCAAGTCCTGTAACTGATCCTTTAGCTCTCTCAGCTCCGCCGGGGCCATCCGATAAGGCGGTATAGAGATAGGCCCCGTGCCGGGGATCAAGTCAATACAGAACTCAATCTCGCGCTCTGGTGGCAGACCAGGCAGCTCGTCAGGGAATACATCAGGAAACTCTCTCACAACAGGGACCTGGTCCAACGGAACCTCTATGGAGCTAGTATCACAAATATAGGCTAAGAATCCCTGACACCCTTTCCTTAAGAGCTGACCAGCGCGAAGAGAAGAAATCAAGCTGGGAAGGGTAGCACTACGATCTCCCTGAATAATAAGAACCGGCTCACCAGGAAAACTGAATCTGACAGCCTTTTCGCGGCAGTCCACGGATGCATAACAGGTGGCTAGCCAGTCGATACCAAGAAGAACGTCAAAGTCTAGCATATCGAGGAGAATCAAATCAACTGAAGAATCTCTCTCCCCGATACGAACGGAACACGATCGGTACATAAAAAGGGCAACAAAAGACTCGCCTACCGGGGTAATAACGACAAGCGGCTGATCTAACGGAGAAGACTCTCGGCCCAACCTCGGTGCAAAATATATGGAAACATAGGAATGTGTGGAGCCTGGATCAAATAATACCCGTGCATCAGAAGAACATACTGGTAGAGTACCTGTCACGACGGCATTGGATGCCTGTGCATCCTGAGGAGTCAACGTGAACACTCGGGCCTGTCCACCACTAATAGCTGTCTGTCCTCTGGCTTTACCTCGGCCTCTGCCTCTGCCTCTGTCGCCTCGTCCTCTCGGAACTGGACCGCCATGCCCACGGCCTCTAGAAGCATCTGACTGACGTAGAGCATCATCAGGAGTAGGAAGTAAAGCTCTCTGAGAAGGTGGTGAGGGTGGTAAAGTCACATGCGGGACTGTCGCCGCACCCTGGCGTCCCATGGTACAGTCTCTGACATGGTGGTACTGACTCCCACACCGAAAACATCCTGGAGACGACTGCTGGGTCTGTGGATATGAACCAAATAACTGACCTCGTCTCAATCCTCTGCCTCTACCATCTCCCGGAAATAATCTATCACGGTGTCTGCCCATCTGCCGCTGAGCTGGCGTATCAGTACGGATCCTCTTCGGCCCAGAAACGACCGGAGTCTCAGAAATACGCTCTTCCAAAAGTAAGGCTGCATCCATCGCGGCTGCGTATGTATCAAAGTGCTGGGTGCCGATGGCAAGGAATAGCTGGGTATCAAGCCCTCGTACAAACCTCTTTATTCTCTTCTCTTCTGTGTCGACTAGGTACGGAGCATATCGAGACAACTGGGTAAACTGTATATCATACTCCGACACTGTCATCCCAGGAGTCTTGCACAAAGACTCAAAACTACGGGCTCGAGCATCTCGGACACTCTCCGGAAAAAACAGGCAAGAAATGCAGCTGTAAACTCATCCCAGGTCATAGAAGGTAGACCTGCAGCTCGGCCTCTCTCTACTGAATCGTACCATGTCTGGGCAAGACCCTCCAGACGAAAACTCGCAAACTCCACCAATCTATCATCAGAACACCTCAACGAACGGCAAATCCGAGCCATCCTATCAAGAAATGCCTGTGGGTCCTCTGTCGTATCTGTACCGGTAAAAGCTGGAGGTCTCAATCTCATGAACTCCTGTAGTGAAACAGGAATAGTCTCCGTAGTAGCAGCAGGAGTGACCATCTGTGCAGCAGGTACGATCGTGGTCTGTGCGGTGGAAGGAACGTCCTCGGATCTCTGTGCCCGGCTGGACTCAACTAAAGATCCCATCATCTGCTGCAACTCTTGCATGCCGGCCTCTAATCTGGCAATACGGTCTGGATAAGGCGGATCAGTATGACCCTGAGGGGTAGGAGTATCCTCCCGCTCGATCCTCGCCTCAGACGAGCCTGCCCGAATCTCATCCCTAGCGGCAGCCCGCTGAGCTCTCGTAGTCTTTGGCTGTATCGAAGCTGGAATAAGAAACAGGACTGATAAGGACATTGCAATTGAATCAAGGAATGCAAGGAATCAAGAAAGGAAATACAAGCAATTATGTCCTAAGGTCACTTAGGCGGAGTACCGTATCGTAAGTATGCCGCGGATCATACCCACGCTACGCCACTCTGCTTAAGTCACCTACTCCATCTACCAAGGTCATCCTACACTCAGGAAGGTAAAACCTACGCTCTGATACCGACTTTGTCACGACCCGAAGGTACGGAACGTGACTGGCACTTAGATTACGAGACGTCTAAAGGCGTACCGTAACCTAAGTCAGCCAAAGCCCAGAAAAATCTAAACCAAAAGCAAAAGAGAGTGAAGGAAAACCTTATATGAAAGCAATTTTTTAAATCAATCAAGTTGCATAGAATCCCTTTTTAAAAACATCAAAAATTTCCGAAAATTTCGGCAGAGTCTCCCCTGTATTTTCTATCCCCCCAAAATGGGTACAACAAGATAATAAACCTGTAATCATAAAATGGCATCCCCAAGCGGGAGCTAGCTCTTCGCCCAAGGCGGATCATAACCACATGCAATATAATAGCAATATCAAGAAAAGAGTATAAAAGAAACGCAAAATATCAGAAAACACAACGCCGGCTCAAGTGAGCTCGACCCAAAAGAATCCACAAATATACAAATCTCTCAGTCTCACCACTAGGTCACATATACAATATAAAGTGGTAGATGGAGAATACTAGATACAATGATAAAGCAAAAAGAAATAAAGTGTGCTCGCAACCCACCTACGGGCGATGTCGCGAGTCTGAGCAAAAGGAGCTGATGATAAGATAGCCCGCCGCTACAAGGGTGACGGGTCCGACCTGCAAGACACTGTGGCACAACGGGGGTGAGTTGCCAGCTCGTGAGTAGAATATAACATCTAGTAAGGCAATCGTAAGAATGCACGCAATGCGTCACAACATGTATGTCCATATATGATATAATACTTCTAGTATGGATGCACATGTATGCAATGTCATTACTAAATCTTTAAGTGTTTTAAATGCTAAGGGTATTGGATTCTTAACTTTAGAAAATGAATATCTGTATAATAGCTAAGTACCATCAAGAAATCATCTGAAAACCCGTGTCAAGCATCGACAACAAATATGAAATCATATATGTCTCAATATCTCACTGTATCAATGTCTCAAATATCGGGCTCCGTCAGTCCGGATCGGCCCATGACATCAAATCTCACGACAACGGTCGGTATCATCCGGATATCCGCCGCGCCAGACATCACCGGTAGGTAGTCTCTCTCTGCCAGGCTCATCGTCTACAACTCGATCTTCTTGCCCCGGGGTACCATACCGGGCCCACCATGTACCCGAGACGGTTCATCCACTCCTCGAATCGGGTCTCGAAATCCAACGGAAAACATGAAAACTCATGGTGGACAACACATACATCACGAGAAAACCGCAACTTTGTTTTAAAAATGATAAATACAAGCTTTTGTTAAATTCTTGCGGTTTTCCCCAAAAATCCAGAAATCACAGAAAAACTGAAATCCTCAAGAAAATCTTAGTGTCCACATGTTAAATATGATAAATGTCTATGATATCAATGTATATGATGTGAATTTTGGATAGAATCTATGTAAATATGATGATAATGCGATGTATAAGCAAGCTATGCAATTTCATATATCATGTATGAATGCAAGTGGCGATACAAAGTTAAACAGGTTCTATAGTGCACGTGGCATGGCAATTACCAAAGGCGTGTGTGTCACATGGATAGTGCGCGTGCAACAGATGCCAATGGTAACGGTGTTCGTGTCCTACGAAGTGTTATCGCATATGTGTATATGAATGTTATATGAATGTCCATGCAATTTAGTATACGGTTAGCTGTGAGGGTATGCAATGCAATAAAGGGGTAAGCTATCTAGCAACACAAGTCTTGCAAGAATTAGGGTAATCCTAACTAGGGGGCGCATCGCGCCATCCAGACGATTCCCCCATAGATGAATACATCTACTCACCTGAAATCCCCGCTAATCCAATCCGACCACCGCCTTGCCTTTACGTGCCGTGTCCGATGTTTCCCCGACCGATCCTATATTTGCACAACACCAAGCATAAGATTATAAAAACTAAAATGATGCAAGTCACAATATACAAATATCGACGCTCTCGAATTAAACATAACATGCACTCGGTGCGCGGGAAAACGCACGAAAATCGCTAATCTTTAACTAGAATCGTCATTTCGGGAAAATCGACAAAACTAAAACCCGACTAGAAAAAACCCCACGTTCGCGCACTCTAATAGTCCTATACGAAGCTAATTATATCACTAACATAACGCAATTTGATCGCATTCTAATTTTTGTAAAAATCTAGTAAGCAAATTTCAAACCGATTCGATGCAAACGTCGCAATTTATCGATTTAGCGAGCGTAACCTTACGCAATTAACCACTCTAACCAAATAGGTAACCAAAGCCCTAACTTAACTCTAACAACCATGCTTCAAACCCTAGTTCAACATCAAATCCCATTCTTGATTTTCATGAACAAGAATTTACAACTAAATTAATACTTCAAAATTAAATTTTAGCACATATAAACTACAAGTTAACAAACTAGTTTAGAATTTCACCTCACAAGTGGAACCCTAGCATGATCAAGCCACCAAAGAAGCCTCCTTTCTCCTAGTTTTGAACTAAATTTGGTTGAGGAGAGAGTGGATTAGGGTTTAGCTTTGAATGGGTTAATGAAATTGTGGATTTTTTAATGAATTTTGGCATGAAATTTGAAGCAAAAATGAAGTGAGAAGAGAGGGATTTGCTGCAGAATGGGGTCGGCCAGCAGGTAAGGGAGGCTGTTGTGGGTTTTTTGGAGAAGTTTCTAGGTCTAAAAACACCCCATGTTCTCATTTAATGCTTTCACATCAACCTTTTACAAAAAAAACCTCATTTTGCATCATTTTTTCATTAAATTTCCAACCTAAAACCAAAAATTTGCAAGTCATGATACAATTTTATTAACACCATATTTTAGCTTATAAAGATTCCTAATTATGAAATTTACCTAATTAAATTTGTATTTATCACTAATTTAATGTATTTTAAAAAGCCTAAAATAATAAAAAAATAATTAATTACGATTTTTTTTTTATTTAACTAGAAAATTATAAGTGACATTTTAGTGACAAAATTATAGTTATATCTTATCTAAATTTTGTATAATTAGGTCTACAATGAAAAATACCTATTTTGACTTTTTACGGAAAAAGCCGAAAAATTAGCCGATTACCGAAAAACTGCCTAAACGATTTTCGAAGGGTTACAATTATTTTGTCATGACCCACCCCCAAACATAGATGGTATTTTCCGCTTTGGACGAAGCCGCATGATTTTGTCCTTTTGAATGAACCTGGGGCTACTTCCTAGTAGGTCACCCATCACAGAATTTCTCTGGCTCAAGAACGCTTAAGTACGGAGTTTTTCAAACTCCGGAGTTCGGATTCATCCAAAAGGCGTCTCTGTATTGAAGAGCGGTATCATTCCATTTATAGTACAGATCTGACCTCTTTCGGAATGTATTCTGAAGATTCCCCATTGTTTTACAGTGGGTCCTCATGCTTATCTGGTATAAATAGGTATACCGGATAATACCTGGGGTATTACAGTCTCCCCCACTTAGAACAATGGTTCATCCTCGAACTACAGACCTACTATTCAGGAACCAGCTTTGATACCATTCTTGTCATAACCCACCCCCAAACACAGATGGTATTGTCCGCTTTGGCCGAAGCCGAACGGTTTTTTCCCTCTGAATGAACCCGGTGCTGCTTCCCACTAGGTCACCCATCACAGAATTTCTCTGGCTCAAGCACGCTTAACTACGGAGTTTTTCAAACTCCGGAGTTCCGATTCATCCAAAAGGCGCCTCTGTATTGAAGAGCGGTATCATTCCATTTATAGTACAGATCTGACCATTTCAGAATGTATTCCGAAGATTCCCCATTGTTTTACAGTGGGTCCCCATGCTTATCTGGTATAAGTGGGTATACCGGATAATACCTGGGGTATTATATATTTACTTTTCCGCATTAGGATAGACCCATGGAGGGAAGAACAAGTGACCGGGTTCTAGTGTTCAGTGGGAGGCCATCTCGAGGAGTCGAGACCAAGTCTCCTAAACTCTAAAATTGGTAGGGTCACTTGCCGCTCTCGTAGGGGTCTACGGGTGTGGGCTTGGCTATTCATCGCGGTCGTGGAATCCGTATTTTCTATTGTTGGCTAAATAAAAAATACGGAACTTCTAGTATATCCTGTATTTTCATATATGTGCTTCTGCTGTTGATATTCTGTGATATGATCACTTTATATGTTGAGACGAATGATGTATTATATATATGATATATAATAAACATTGCTTATGTTTTGCATCCGCGCTAATCCTGCCCCGCTATGCCGTTAGTTAAGTAACCTAACGGTACATATCGGGACATTGTGGCGAATGCGAATGGCATAAGCGTACGTTCTATTTTCGTTTCTTTTTTGTAATGGCTTAAGGACTTAAATGATGGGACTACATTAATGAGATTAATGTAAACAAAAAGGAACCTAAAACGATGTTGTAGAATCAGATTTGAAACCTTCTCGGCTTTTTATGAAAAAGCAAGTTTTAAAATTGCGGAGCATAAGCCACTCCTTTTAAAACCATTGGATTCTACAACGATACCAAGTTCAAAGCGTTAAAGGTTTTCTTAAAAACTATTCGCAGCCCTCCTTCATTTTAAGAAGTAGAGTACTTAGTATTCGTGCTGCGTATTTTGACTATAGTTAAGGTACAGTGTATGGTAGCTAAGAGATGTCTTCCTACACCGCATATGATGTGATTAGTTAGGACATTCATATGATTATGTTGACTATAGTTAATGGTCATATGGGTGGGTCTAGTTAATCACGAGATGACTGGAAGAACTTGACTAGTACTTTTGATATGTTGACTATAGTTAAGGTCATGAGTGCTAGGGGTAAAAACCATATCGTGATTTTCAAGAGTTGAAATTTGCAATGAGATTGCATACCTTCTATGTGATAGTAGGATCCCGATCCCACTGTGAGCAAAAGTTGCTCCCAGGAGAGTTTTGCACTTTACAATTAGCTAACCCATTAGATGTCTAGAAAGGTATCAACGGGGCTACGCCTCTGGGAAATTGAGGTTTATTTTAATTAGGTCCGTGCGAAAGCGCGGGGAACCTCTCTCAAAGTACCGGCACTGGCCTGGCTGAATGGTTAGCAAAGTTGTAGAATGTAATTAATCCTGGCTAAATTTTCTTTTTAAGGTTTGAAGGAAAATTTGATAAAAGCAGTGGGATACATCGATTAGATAAGATAAATAACCAATCTGATATTTGCAAGAGCTTTCGATGATTGTATTATTTTCTCTCTCATAATGGCAGATAAACATGACTGGACTTAAGCTATTGTTAGAGAAAAATAAGATAAATGGGCCGAACTATAAAGATTGGCGAAGAAACATTAACGTTGCTCTCACATATGATAAAGTATCATATGTCCTCACTGCCTCAGCCCCTCCCAGCCCAGTCCCTGAATCTTCTGTTGCGGATAAAGAGATCCGCAAAATGTGGGATATTTACTGTGCTACTGCCAAATGCCTCACGCTTGCATCGATGGACAATACACATCAAAAGCAGCACGAGCAGATGGATGTTCATGTAAGTCCATGTCACGCACCCCACGAACCTGCGGGGAGGCGGAATATATGAAAAACGATTATCAAAGCTTCGTAACACGGACTTGAGCGCATGAATCGTTATCTAAACCATTGCTAACTAAATACTAGAGGTTTAACTACTCGGATACGAAGTTATACCTCACGATACTAATCCTTCGGGTCTTCATAGCGGTCCTCCACTCCTCGTAGGGTCCTTGGAACATCGGTACCTCAACGGCCTCCTCGAATCAAAGACGATCCACCCGAAAGCTCCTACGCCAAGCTTAATCTCAAACTTGAGATAACTAGGTTGCATAAAGTGCTAATCTAAGCTACCTAGGGGATATAGAGTGAGATTATAGATGTATTAGTCTAGCTAACCCTTAATCTCAACACATGAGAGGCTAGGTTTAGGGTTTGAAGAGAGAGTGAGCTTGAGGAGAGAGAAGGTGAAGATGAGAATCAAATGAGATAATGATCTTATCATAATATATATGATGCATTATTATTTATCCAAAAAAGAAATAAATGAATTAACAAGCATGCTTCATAAATATCTATGAGTGATTCACCTCCATGAGTCATTAAGCATTCATGATGCATTAATGACTTGGATGAATCACACAAATGAGTCACTAATCTCATTTAATGCAATGCCCCCTTAACCCCTTAGTCACCACTCTTCTAGAAGCTTCCCGACAAATTACGAGAACGCCCCTCCAATCCGTGAAAACACGGAAAAAATTTAGACTGTATAAATCCAATAACCCGATACTAGAATCTGGCTTAAACCAAAGCCGGCTAGTAAAAACTGTCCGAAAAGTCGTACGTGCGTAAACACACGTATGTGTCCGAACCCTTGTCGTAAAACTATACGACCTCTATATCGTTTCCCCTGGAGCAGGGAAACTCTCTGTGTGGGACTCTAAAGACTCGACACTATGCTGGCAGTGGGTTTAACCACAGACCGCAAGCGGCACAAGCTGTACGTAACGGTCCCCAGGTAGATGTCGATAAGAAGGCCGATGAGGAAAACCATCCGAACCCCTACTGAGCCTGATGTGACAATCTCCGTACAGTCCGGTCTGTTCGTCTAAGACGATCGCATATCAAGACTAGGGGGCGGCAAGCGTCAATCCCCTAATAGCTGTATAAGTCGTGTCGGAGCGAAGCCCATTACGCCCTGAGAAGCTACTGGAACCTACCAGTATATCTCGCTTGCCCTGGCCAGGGACTTTACGTAATGGCTCTCTAACACAGTGCAATATCATCTCCCAATACCGGGAGAGACGAATCATGTCTAACCACTACTTCCTCCAAGTGCTCGGGACTGCACCCAACTGCTACCTGTTTGCACGACTCCATTGAGCCGTGGTAGGGTAGCAATCTAAGAACAGTGGGACACACTCGAGGCGAAGTAGCAGTGTCAAGTATGCGGACTATGCTATACTCATGTCATCTGGGAACTGTTAACTGTGTTAGTTATATGTATGCCCTAGAGGCCATTACTGTACATAGGATGTATATTGTAGTGGATGCTGGGACATATATAGGGAGGACTTTCTTGCTCGACATGATAGTATGCTATCTGGTTACTCTTTACCTTAACGTGTATACAGATTGTCTCTCTGATTACATGTTGGTAAAGCCCTTAGGATGTGTACTTGACTACCTGGACTATGATGCGGATCATACTAGTGGGGACATGGTAGTCCATAAGTACATCCTTCAAGGTCCCTAGTCGTGGGTGTATCGAGACGGGGCATCGATATACCAGAATAGACTAGCGTATACCTTCTCGACCCATACAGATGGGCGATGGATGATCCCATATCCATTGGTGTTTGACATCCGAGATGATATACGGGTGCTCAGTGGAGACTGGGTACATTGGACGGACTCGCCGAGAACTCCCAGATGGTATTATACCTTACGTCAAATGGCAGTTCTCTGGTGACACTGGTACATGTTAGTCTGTAGACCCGAGATCGTCATAGAGTCTTGTGTGATTCCCACTGTGCTTTGATTTCCACCTTACCACATCCAAGAGGGCGTGCAAAACGGTGGCTTTTGGGTACAGTCCCGAATCACATGGAGGCAATGAGCGATAGGAGGGGATTCGTCTCTCCCGGTATAGGGAGTTGATGTTGCGCTGTGTTCGATTGGCTATAACCGGAAATCCCTGGCCAGGGTTGCTGAGATTTACTGGTAAGTGTTACCAGTAGTTTCTCGAATTGTTATAGACCTCATATCGACACTACTTATCGAGCTATTGGGGTCTGACGTTTACCACCACTAGGCAAGATATGCGACATATCATACGATCAGACATGACTGTACGGTAAGTGTTACTGGTTGGATTCACAGGAGTGTGAGCGGGCTTGCTCGTCGATCTTCTGATCGCTCAATAACCGGGTGGCTGTTATGTTTAGCAGACCGCTTGCAGCTTGTGGGTGTTTGATATGATCATCACCTGCTGCCGGCGTATTGATGAGTCTTTAGAGTCCTACACAGAGGTTTCCTGGCTCAAGCGAAACGAAATAGGAGCGCATATGAGATATGTGCGGGACCGAGAATAATGCGTGTATGTGATACCGTATTCTATTTTCGTGATGAATGTATCGATTGGTTGTATGCGATATAACCTAGTTATCGAATCGAGGATTGATTCGATAAGTCGATACATTGGATATTATTCGGTCATATGCCATATGACCAGATCGTTAAATCAAGTGTTGATTTGATGATTTAATGTATAATTATATATTTAATATATTACTTTACATTAACTAGTATTTGTTCACTTTAAATGGATTTTCTCACTTGAAGTGCACATTGTATATGTGATATACTTTTGTACACTAGTTTGTATCATGTTTGATGATACATGCATACTTGGGTGTATGTTTGATTAAACCATGGTTATGTAATGGTTAGGGTTTTGATTTTATTTAATTATTCATTTATTTATTTATTTATTCATTTTGGCAAAAGGAAAAATGGTGGCTAATTTTGTTTCTTTGTTGAACCTTCATGAAGCTTTGAAAAAGTTCAACCATTTTTGGTTCTTTGCCTAACCTAACCATTCACCTAACCTTAGTTTATTCTCTACACCAAACTATGGTTGCAAATATGATAAGTATCATATTATTTCCTATTTTTAGAAATACTTATCATATTCTTTCTTTTTCTTCTTCTTCTTCTTCTTCTTCTTGAACAAAGAAGAAAACCTTGCTTCCATCAATGGCAACTTGAGAAAAAGAGTGAGAAATCCAATTCTAAAGTGAACCCACTTCCTATTTCTTCATCCTCTACCACTTGCCAAGTAGTATAGGGTGTTTTCTTCAAAAGTTTCATGGCTTGGTGAAGTTGGAGCTTGATCTTGTGTTGCCTCGACGTAGATCATCTTCGGCATCGAAGTCGACGACCTAGCCGGCCCATTTCTCCGATGAAGCCGACGCTAGAGCCCGGGATCCGATGATCGCAGTGAGAGGACTTCATCACGGAGCTATGGAGGTGGAGGACCGGATCTACAAAGGTTGTATTTCCGTTCACTCTTAGTTAACTTGTTAACTAGTTGCATGTTTCGCTTAAACTCTAGTCAACGATCCGTATTAGGGTTTCTCGGCACTTGTAAAATTTGAAATTGGCATGGTTGATGCATTGTGTGACCTCCTTAGTGTGTCTAGGAACCCTACAGTGGTATCAGAGCCTAGCTAGAGCCTTAGGCGATGCGTAGACTATGTTAGAATTCCGATCGAACCCCGAAACCCTAAAAATGACCCCTCTCTGTACATTTTTACAAAACTGGGTTTTTTCCATATTAAAAATTCAGCAGGAAATTATAAGAATTACGGTGCAAAATTGACCAAGAGATTCGATCAAAGCGCGGCGGAACCGCGGCATTAGCATGGCTAATGCGGCGGTTCCGCGGCCACATAGTGTCTTCAGCCAGTCGTTTTTGCACAGTAACTTCTTTCATTCATTGTTGAGTTTTCTGGGAATTTTTAAAGTTTACTCAAGAGTTGAGTATTTTGGGTTGTATTGGGAGTTCGTACATTCGATCGGATTGTCTAATTTTGTCTATGTGTTTTTCCGGGTAATTTTAGAATATGTTAAAAAGTTCGACCGGATATAAATACCCACTTTTTCCCCTGCCGGGAAAATTCCAAGTGTTGGATTTTTCCGTAGTTTAATGACGTTCTAAGTAGTGCAAGTAACGCGATGGTCCCTCTAGAAGACAACAAACCTTAACTCGATTATGTGACCGTCTTGAACTGCCCATTGAACCTTAGGGTTTGGGGCAGTACGGCATGCCACATGTGAGGCGTTGGCTTGACCCTTCTACGGCTGGACCGTTGGTACTGAGGCATGAAATGAATGTTTTTAAACTTATTTCATGCGTTGATCTGTATCGGGAAAACGTGGGTGTTTGAATGTTCGATCGGAAAGTTTAACATTTTCTATTTATCTGGAATGGGATACAATAATTGGAATTCACAAGTAGTTATGAGATAACTGAATGAATGTTATAAACATAGCAGTTTAGTCTCACTTGATCGGTTGACACGGAATTTTGATGTGATCAAAAGTCCGTCGCAATAACGTAGCGTACACGGATACTCGCCGGATAAACTTAATAGACAGCTACATCCCTTAGCTCCGACCAAGTGACTGTAGGAGAACCCCGTCGCCGAAAGCATCCGTCCGGGTGCTCGCGGTACCGGTGTTCCGCCTTGGTGCACTTCGTCGACGGTATCGGGGGTGCGGCCGTCTAATAAAGTTTGCGACGAGCATTCGATCAGGATGTCGGGAATCTTGTTGAATTGCCCGACTTAATATTGAAAAGTGTTTTCGATAATGAGACTAAAATGCGGGGTTTATAATTGTTAGGCATGCGATGTCTAAGTATTTCATTTGATTAGGCATGCGATGTCTAAAGAGGTTGCGGATTCCAACTGTTGTAGTTTACACTTTCTTTTCTGTGACCGTAAGTGTAATATGTGATATCGCCGGTTTCGTTGCTATATGTCAACGATAATTGGGATGGGCATATTTACTTACGTTGATGACATGTGATGTTATGTGTTGCTGGATATGTTATATTGGATCGTCGTGTTTGAATAGCTGGGGTTTTTTATGCGAGATGAGTGTCTTTTCATTTTCATTCATGTAAAAACTTGTATGTAATATTCTTTTATTGGGGCACTTCCAGGTTGCGGAAGATGTCACCCTTTGTATATTATTTACTTTTCCGCACTAGGATAGACCCAAGGAGGAGGGCACAAGTTACCGGGTTCTGGAGTCCAGTAGGAGACCAACTCGAGGAGTCGAGTCCGGGTCTCCTAACTCTAGAATTGGTAGGGTTGCTTGCCGCTCTCGTAGGGGTCTAGGGGTGTGGGTTTGGCTGTTCATCGCGACCGTGGAATCCGTGTTTTATACTGGCTCGTATTAAAAACACGGACGTCCTAGTATATCCAATGTTTCTTATGTTTATTCTGCTGCGATATCTGAGATGTGATCATGTGATATGTTCTGTGATAGATACTGTATATAGTATATATGATATATTATATAGACGTTACTTATGTTTTACACCCGCGCTAGCCCTGCCCTGCTCTGTCGTTAGTTACCTAACCTAACGGTGCACGAGGGGACATCGAGGCGAATGCGGATGGCATAAGTGTACGCCGTATTTATCTGTGATGTTTATGTACTTAAATGATGGGACTTCATTAATGAGATTAATGAAATAAAAGAAACCTAAAGATGTTGTAGAATCGAATTTCAAAAATAAAACAGATAGCTAAGTTCTTGCTTTGCACAGCGGTATATATGATATATCCTGCACCTTATTCGATAAGGAAAGGACCGAGATCCCTTCACCGGGAGTGACTCCTTTAGCAATAACTGGCAGATGCTACAACCCTCGGTTTGTCTTTTGATTGCTTCTATAGTTTTTGATTTGCACAGCGATATATATGATATATCCCGCACCTCATTCGACGAGGAAAGGGCCGACGATCCCTACACCGAGAGTGACCCCTTTAGCAAAACTAGAAAAACCAAAAAAACACTCCATTTTAAAATCATTTGATTCTACAACGATATCAAGTTCATTACGCAATAGGTTTTCAGAAAAACCTGTCATAGCCCTCCGTCATTTCAGATAAATCCTGTTTAGTATTCGTGCTGCGTTTGTTGACCTTGTCAAGTCGCAGTGTGCGGTAGCTAACCAGTATTTATCTGCTTATGCATATGATGCAGATTGGGTTAGGGTAGTCGTACGGCCTTGTTGACCTTGTCAAGGGTCGTGCGGGTGGGTTTGATTCAATCAAGAAATGACGGGTTGAACTTGACTTACGGTCTATGGTTTGTTGACCTTGTCATGGTCATAGATCATTTGGGGCAAAATATTATCGGGATTTTCAAGTGTTGAAATTTGCAATGATATTGCATACCTTCTATGAGATAATTGGATCCCGATACCCACTGCGAGTAAGAGTTACTCTTGGGAGAGTTTTACACATTACAATTAACCGATCAAGTAGGTGTCTAGAAAGGTGTCAACGGGGTTACTCCTCTGGGAAAATGAGGTTTACATTAATTAGGTTCGTGCGAAAGCACGGGGGACCTCCCTCAAAGTACCGACACTGGCCTGGTTGAAAGATTGGAGAACTTGTAGCGGTAATTAATCCCGGCTAGTCTTTCCTTTTAGGGTTTGAAGGAAGATTTGATAAAAACAGTGGGAGCCATCCTGATTAGATAAAATAAATAACCAATCTGATCTTGCAGGAGCACACGCTGAGTGTTTTCTTCTCTCTCTCTCCTGGTAGCGACCATATCATGCCTTAATCAAAATAATAATACGGATGTATTGACCGAACCAGCTTGTTATACTGAGCTAGGGAACGTTGGTCCCGCTCCAACTTATAAATGTTATAAGACAGAGCAGGAAATAAGGGGAATACCAGAATTCCCGTACCGCCCAAACGAAGAGAGTGCATGCTGATGCATCATCTTCAGGTGCGTTCATTACAAAGAACTGTTTCACAGTATCCTCTACGTCCTGGGTATTTGATACCGGATCAGGATCCCAGATATGTAATCTATTACATAGGACTACAGATAGGTAGAGAACTGAGAACGGGTGATAAGTTTCATGAGACAGAAAACGGGGCAAGTGTTGCAACCAAGTCTGTTGGTCACTGTCACCCTGTATTACCAATACATTGATTCTGAACGAATGTTATTAGATACCGAACCTGATATACAAAATCATATCAGTCTCTTTATTAGTAAAGAAATGATAAAATTTTGTATTGTTGGATAATGTTTTGAACATTTCCTATATCAAAAGTTGATCGGTTCAGACACGTTATCTAAAAACATTGATGTTCTAAATCAAACTACAGTTCTTAGTATACGGAACACACACAAGAGGAAGAGTTCAGAAATGAATGAATCCATCTTGAGGTATTATAGACTAGGTCATATCAATGCGACCCGACTAGCTGAAGTTACATATAGATGCATATTTAAATCAGTTTGAATTTACATCTTGTGAAACTTGCCAGTCATGTCACAAAGATAAGATGACCATAGCTCCGTTTACTGGAAACAGAGAAAGAGTTAGTAAACTCTTGGGATTGATACATGTTGATGTATGTAAGGTCCCCAGTCTACACATGCCAAGACCGGTTCTTTATACTTCATTACGTCCTCTGATGATCTCTCAAGATTCAGTCATATGTTCCTGTTGAGACACAAGTCCGAACCTTTCGAGATATTCACAGAATATAAGTTAGAAGTAGAGAACCAATACGGGTAGAAGTATTATGTCCTTTGATGTGATCAGGGAGGAGAATACTTGTGCACGGAATTCTTGGACTTTTCTAAAGGTGAATGAGATTCTCTCTCAGCATTACTCCTCCGTATACACCATAGCACGATGGTTTATCGGGGAGGATAAATAACACCCTATGTGATAAGGTGTGCTCTATGATGAGTACTACTGAGTTACCTATTTCCTTTTAGGAGTTATGCACTTGAGAAGCTGCATACCTATTGAATAGGGTTCAAATCAAATCAGTTGCCTACAACTTCATATGTGATATGGAAAGGGAAGAGCCCATGTCTTAAGCTAGTTAAGATTTGGGGTTGACCGGCCTATGTCTAAAAGCAAAATCTGGACAAGCTCGAGGCAAGGTCTGTAATGTAGAACTGGAAAGGTTCTAGCTATACAAACTACAGCAGATGATTTGATAAAACCAAAGGATTCAATAGTTACCAACGAACCTCAGCCTCTCCGCCGATCTAGTAGGGTTCCTCACCCACCTGAGAGATACTTCGGTTTCTCTATGACAGTGGGAGCGAGGATTGCATCATGAGATGATGACCCAACTAGTTTCGAGTAGGCCATCGAGAGTAGGGACTCTGTAAGAATGGCTGGATACTTAGCGATCTGAGATGGAATCCATGTACACCAACAAAGTATGGACTTTGGTTGCTATATCTGAAGGGTTAAATCCCCATCAGGAGCAAGTATATCTTGAGAAGTTTACTTGGTGTAGATGGAAAAGTTGAGACTTTCAAAGCTAGACTTGTTAAAGGTTTCGTCATCGACGAGGCGTGGATAATGATGAAACCTTTTCCAGTGGCTATGCTTAAGTCCATCCGAATCCTACTTGCCACGGCTATATACCATGACTACGATATCTAGCGGTTGGGTGTCATGACTGCTCTTCTAAATGATATTTTAGAAGAGACAGTCTATAAGTACACAGCCAAAAGGCTTCGCAAACAGTGGGAGCAGCGGAAACGTGTACAAGATGCTTTATAGGATAAAGCAGGCATCGCGGAGTTGGAACATCTGTTTTGATGTGGTAGTCAAATAGTTTGACTTCATCAAAAGGGTAGATGAACCTTGTATATACAAAAAGATAGTACGGAGTATGGTGGTGATCCTCGTAGAGTACGTGGATGACATACTCTTGATAGGGAAGGAGTTTCCTATGCTACGCTCAGTCAATCTCCGCTTATCATAATGATTCTCCATATAGGATCAAAGTGATACCTCCTAAATCCTGGGTTTTGGATCTATGAGATAGATCTAATTGGATGTTAGGATTCTCACTAGTTGTAGTGAGATGGTATCAATTGATCCTGGGGAGAATCGCTGAAAGTGTTTCAGGGTGATAAGGACGACTGAATGTCAGTCACAGGCATTGTCTTTACCCTCAGTGGAGGGACGGTATGTTGGAAAAGTTCCAAGCTAGATACCGTGGCTAACTAGACGATAAAGGCAGGATACATCGCGACTTAAGATGCTACCAAAGAGGCTGTTTGGGTGTATATTGGTTCATGAGATGAACTTAGTTCCTCCCATTGTGTGACAATGGAGTTGTGCTTATGCCAAGGAACGACCGTCCCATCAGTGATGCAGACATATTCTAAGGCAGTATCACCTGATCATGGAGATGGTTGATCTCCAGGGGATCAAGGTTAGGAGAGCAGACTCAGAGGATAACACGGCGGATCCACTCACGAAGGCCTATTCCTAGAGAGGGACTTTTATGGGATGGTTGAGTATGAGATACTACGACCACTGCTACAGATGGCCCTAGTGCAAGTGGGAGATTGTTAGTTATATGTTTGCCGTAGAGGCCATTACTGTACATAGGATGTATATTGTAGTGGATGCTGGAACATATATAGGGAGGACTTTCTTGCTCGACATGATAGTATGCTATCTGGTTACTCTTTACCTTAACGTGTATACCGATTGTCTCTCTGATTACATGTTGGTAAAGCCCTTAGGATGTGTACTTGACTACCTGGACTATGATGCGGATCATACTAGTGGGGACATGGTAGTCCATAAGTACATCCTTCAAGGTCCCTAGTCGTGGGTGTATCGAGACGGGGCATCGATATACCAGAGTAGACTAGCGTATACCTTCTCGACCCATACAAATGGGCGATGGATGATCCCATATCCATTGGTGTTTGACATCAGAGATGATATACGGGTGCTCAGTAGAGACTGGGTACACTGGACGGACCCGCCGAGAACTCCCAGATGGTATTATACCTTAGGTCAGATGGCAGTTCTCTGGTGACACTGGTACAGGTTAGTCTGTAGACCCGAGATTGTCATAGAGTCTTGTGTGATTCCCACTGTGCTTTGATTTCCACCTTACCACGTCCAAGAGGGCGTGCAAAACGGTGGCTTTTGGGTATAGCCCCGAATCACATGGAGGCAATGAGCGATAGGAGGGGATTCGTCTCTCCCGGTATAGAGAGTTGATGTTGCACTGTATTCGATTGGCTATAACCGGAAATCCCTGGCGAGGGTTGCTGAGATTTACTGGTAAGTGTTACCAGTAGTTTCTCGAACTGTTATAGACCTCATATCGACACGACTTATCGAGCTATTGGGGTCTGACGTTTACCAACCCTAGGCAAGATATGCGACATATCAAACGATCAGACCGGACTGTACGGTAAGTGTTACTGGTTGGATTCACAGGAGTGTGAGCGGGCTTGCTCGTCGATCTTCTGATCGCTCAATACCCGGGTGGCCATTACGTTTAGCAGACAGGTTGCGGCTTGTGGGTGTTTGATATGATCGTCACCTGCTGCCGGCGTATTGACGAGTCTTTAGAGTCCTACACAGAGGTTTCCTGGCTCAAGCGAAACGAAACAGGAGCGCATATGAGATATGTGCGGGATCAAGAATAATGCGTGTATGTGATACCGTATTCTATTCTCGCGATGAATGTATCGATTGATTGTATGCGATATAACCTAGTTATCGAATCGAGGATTGATTCGATTAGTCGATACATTGGATATTAGTCGGTCATATGCGATATGACCGAATCGTTAAATCAAGTGTTGATTTGATAATTTAATGTATAATTATATATTTAATATATTACTTTACATTAACTAGTATTTTTTCACTTTAAATGGATTTTCTCACTTGAAGTGCACATTGTATATGTGATATACTTTTGTACACTAGTTTGTATCATGTTTGATGATACATGCATACTTGGGTGTATGTTTGATTAAACCATGGTTATGTAATGGTTAGGGTTTTGATTTTATTTACTTATTCATTTATTTATTTATTTATTCATTTTGGCAAAAGGAAAAATGGTGGCTAATTTTGTTTCTTTGTTGAAGCTTCATGAAGCTTTGAAAAAGTTCAACCATTTTGGTTTCTTTGCCTAACCTAACCATTCACCTAACCTTAGTTTATTCTCTACACCTAACTATGGTTGCAAATATGATAAGTATCATATTATTTCCTATTTTTAGAAATACTTATCATATACTTTCTTCTTCTTCTTCTTCTTGAACAAAGAAGAAAACCTTGCTTCCATCAATGGCAACTTGAGAAAAAGAGTGAGAAATCCAATTCTAAAGTGAACCCACTTCCTATTTCTTCATCCTCTACCACTTGCCAAGTAGTTTAGGGTGTTTTCTTCACAAGTTTCATGGCTTGGTGAAGTTGGAGCTTGATCTTGTGTTGCCTCGACGTAGATCATCTTCGGCATCGAAGTCGACGACCTAGCCCGCCCATTTCTCCGATGAAGCCGACGCTGGAGCCCGGGATCCGATGATCGCAGTGAGAGGACTTCATCACGGAGCTATGGAGGTGGAGGACCGGATCTACAAAGGTTGTATTTCCGTTCACTCTTAGTTAAGTTGTTAACTAGTTGCATGTTTCGCTTAAACTCTAGTCAACGATCCGTATTAGGGTTTCTCGGCACTTGTAAAATTTGATATTGGCATGGTTGATGCCTTGTGAGACCTCCTTAGTGTGTCTAGGAACCCTACAAACTGACGATGGGTATAATACCAACCAATCAGTTCCCCTGCGAGTCCTGTCTGGTGTACCCGTAACCTAACGAGCACCTGTATACTATCTCCAGTACGACGTACTGATGGCTGTGGGATAGACCATCTCCCCAACTGGGATGAGAAGCGTACACACTTAGTCTACTCCGGAATATCGATGCCCTATCTCGATAATCCAATGACCAAGGACCTGTATAGGATGTTGCTTACAGACTACCCAGCCCCCACTAGTATGACTGCCATCACAACGCTGGAAATCAAGCAAAGATCCTATGGGCTCTACTAATATGTATAAGTGATACGTTACAAGAAACATGTGCACATATTAAAGTAGACACAAACCAAGTAGCATACTACCATTTTTAGCAAGACAATATATATAACTGTGAATATCCCAAGCTTCAATTAAGTAATATACAATCTAGTATGATACAATAATGGCCCCTAGGGCATATACACTAACAATCTCCCACTTGCACTAGGGCCATGAGCTGGCATATCGTAGACCTATCATCTCGAATAGCCTCTCATACTGCGTCTGAGGAAGGGCCTTTGTGAATGGATCAGCAATGTTATTCTCTGTCTCTACTCTTTTCATCTCGATCTCCCCGATTAGGTGATACCGTCTTAAGATGTGTCTGGATTTCTGATGGGACCTGGGTTCCTTCGCTAAAGCTATAGCGCCGTTGTTGTCACAATACAGAGGTATTGGACCAACACTGGAAGGAACCACCTAAAGTTCTATGAGGAATTTCTTCATCCAGACAGCTTCTTTTGCGGCATCGCAAGCAGCTATGTACTCCGCTTCCATTGTTGAGTCAGCAACGGTCTCCTGCTTGGAACTCTTCAACCAGACAGCCCCTCCATTGAGGGTAAAGACATAACCCGACATGGACTTGGAGTCATCTTTGTCACTCTGGAAGCCCGAGTCGGCAAAGGCCTCCATCTGGAGGTCTTTTCCGCCATACACCAGGATCATCTCCTTAGTCCTCCTCAGGTACTTGAGAATGTTCTTTACTGCTATCCAGTGCTTCTCCCCTAGGTTTGTCTGATACCGGCTTACAACGCTTAATGTGTATGCTGCATCTGGTCTGGTACATAACATCGCATATATTATAGAGCCTACCGCAGAAGCGTAGGGTATAATCGACATGCGATCCCTTTCCAAATCAGTCTTGGGAGACATCTCTTTGGAGAGGGTGATTCCGTTATAAGCCGGTAGGTTACCGCGCTTAGAATCATCCATACTGAATCTCTTCACTATGGTGTCTATCTACCTGGACTGTGAAAGTCCCAACATCCTCTTTGATCTATCACGACAGATCCGGATCCCCAGAATGTAGGTGGCATCACCCAGGTCTTTCATGGAGAATTTATGTGACAAGAATCTTTTGACTGACTGTAACATAGGAATATCATTTCCTATTAGGAGAATGTCATCCACGTACAAGACGAGGAATACTACAGCTCTCCCTACAATCTTACTGTATATGCATGGTTCATCTGGATTTTTGATAAAGTCAAATTCTTTGACAGCATCATCAAAACAGATGTTCCAACTCCGCGATGCCTGCTTTAGTCCATAAATGGACTTAAGCAGCTTGCATACTTTACCGCTGCTCCCACTCTGAATGAATCCTTCTGGCTAATCCATATAGACGCTCTCTTCCAAATTTCCATTTAGAAAAGCTGTCTTTACGTCCATTTACCAGATCTCATAATCATGGAAGGCAGCAATAGCAAGAAAGACATGAATGGATTTCAGCATAGCCACTCGAGAAAAAGTTTCGTCATAGTCCAAACCAGGTCTTTGACGGAAACTCTTTGCAACAAGTCTAGCCTTATAAGTTTCAACCTGTCTATCTACACCAATCTTCTTTTTGAAGATCCATTTGCATCCTAAGGGTTTTACCCCATCTGGAGCAATGTCCAAAGTCCATACTTTGTTAGTGTACATAGACTCCATTTCGGTCCGCATTGCATCCAGCCATTTTACCGAGTCGCCGCTCTGAATGGCTTGCTGGAAGCTAGTAGGCTCATCGTAGTCAATAGTGCAATCCTCTCTATCCCCGTCTATGAGAAAATCGTAGTATCTCTCGAGCGGATGAGACTGCCTACTACTCCTGCGGAGTGGCGTCGGGATGTCCTGTTCTTCTGAAACATTTGGTTCTTCCAAGCTTTCAGTAATAGCTTGTGGTTCTGGAATTTCTTCCAGTTCTACTACGCTCCCACTTGTTCCTTTTTCTAAAAACTGATGTTCCAGAAAGTGGGCATAACGAAAAACAAAAACCTTTTGTTCCTCTGCGTAATAGAAATAATATCCCTTGAAGTTCTTTGGATATCCCACAAACTTACACTTTACTGAGCGTGCCTCGAGTTTGTCCGCATGCTGCCTTTTTACAAAAGCTAGACATCCCCATGTCTTAAAATGTTTTAGACAAGGTTTGGTCCCACTCCACATCTGATATGGTGTGGTAGGCACAGTCTTGGTGGGAACTTGGTTCAAAAGATATGCAGCTGATTCTAGTGCATATCCCCAAAATGATCGCGATAACTCAGCCTTACTCATCATGGAACGAACCATATCCAATAGGGTTCGATTCCTATTTTCTGATACACCATTGTGTTGTGGTGTGTATGGAGGAGTAAGCTGAGAGAGAATTCCATTCTCTTTTAAGTAACCTAGGAACTCGGCACTTAAGTATTCACCACCTCGATCAGATCTTAGTGTCTTGATACCTTTGCCGGTTTGTTTTTCTACTTCATTCTTGTATTCTTGGAATTTCTCAAAGGCCTCGGATTTGTGCTTCATTAAGAAGACATATCCAAACCTAGAGAAATCATCCGTAAAAGTAATGAAGTAGGAATAACCACCTCACGCATGTGTAGACATTGGACCGCACACATCACTGTGTATGAGTCCTAAGAGCTCGCTCGCTCTTACTCCGTGTCTAGAAAACGGAGTCTTTGTCATCTTTCCCTTGAGACAAGATTCACAAGTAGCATGAGATTGATATTCGAACGGATTCAAATATCCTTCTCTATGCAACTTAGTCAATCTTCTCTCATTGATGTTACCTAGTCTACAATGCCATAAGAAAGCCTGATTTATTTCTGGAGACTTTCTTTTAAGTGTGTTCTGGACATTGAAAACCTGAGCTTGACTTAATACGTATATACCGTTATCTAATGTACCTGACCCAATCAGAACTTGATTTAGGTGGATGTATACTACATCGCTTTCGAATGTAAAATTATATCCCTCTCTTGAAAGTGAGGACACTGATATAATATTACAAGTCATACTAGGTACATACAGACAGTTACGTAAAATCAATATCTGCCCACTTGTCAAACCTAGGCGATATTCTCCCACGAATTCAGCGTCTACGCTCATTCCGTTTGCAACTCTGAGAGACCAATCACCTACCTTTATAACTCTACGGTTTCTCAATGTATGTAATGAATTACAGATATGAGATCCTGCTCCGGTATCTAGTACCCAGGAAGTAGAGTTTATTGACAAACAGTTCTCTATTACTAACACACTTGAGGCTAAAGCCACAACATGCTTCGTATCCTGGCTACTGGCTTCTAAAGCCCTGCAATCTTTCTGCCTATGCCCAATTCCATAACAATAGGAACGACCCTCTTTTACTATTTCCTGTCCCTAAACTTTTGCCCTTCTCTTTCCTTCTACTTCCCTGGTTTCCTTCAGGGTAGAAGGTAGAGACTGTAGAATCAAGTTAGTATCTGACTCGTTTCCCAACGCGGTCTTCAGGTCCTGGAGCTCATTAATACAGCTAGTCAATGTAAGGACGTTGTCCCTTACAAATGACCCGTCAGCCAATCTCGCTCGAATTAATTCATTCGAGGTCTCATATCTTGTGATATGAGATTGCTCTCCATATAAATCTTTGTTATGGAGAAAGATGGAAACTAAGTCCATCTTCTCATGCTGCTTCTGGTATACACCATCAACTGAAGCTAACACGAGACACTTAGCTTTCGCTTTATCTTTTTCCCTTGTCTGACGGATATCCATATCCGTGACAGTAGAAACTGGACCTGGGACGGCGGGATCTTGAGTAGTAATAGGGTGGTCCAGCTTGTCATAGGTAATGGACATCTGGACAGACCCTTGCCAGTTATATAAGTCAGATTCAGTCAATTTATTATCTAGATGTAACCTATGTGTGGTCACAAGGTCGCTGCAATTAAAAGATAGAGAGAAGAAAACTATTTTAGGATGATGCTGTTACAAGCTTAGATTGGTTTTAAGTTTATCTAAACAGGATGGCTCCCACTGTTTCTCGAATCCTTCCTCAAACCATAAAAGAAGAATTAGCCAGGACAATTCTCACCGTACAATACTTGCTTAACCGTTCAGCCAGGCTAGTGTCGATACTTCGAGGGAGGTTTTCCAACGCTTTCGCGAAGTTCCTTAATTAAATAACCTCTTTTCTCTAGGGGCGTAACCCCGCTAACACCTTTCTAAGCACCTACTTGGTTTATAGCATTGATCGTTAAGTGACGAATCTCCTGATAAGTAGCATATACTCACAGTAGGATCGGGATCCAAAATATCATCGTATGATAATGTTGAAGGAATCCTACCAACATTCATCAAACTCCAAAATGGTATGCTCTCACTGCAAATTTCAGTTTCTTTAGAAATTCCCGATATAAATTTTTTCCCCATGCTCTTATGACCTTGACTAAGGGCCAAAATGTCATAAGTCACATGTCAAGTTCTACCTGTCATTATCCAGGTTAATTTGAACCCACCCGTATATACTCTTGACTAAGGGCCAAAATAAGTAATACGACTGTCCCAAACCAACGCATCTATCTATGCAACAAATGAATACCCCAGCAGCTACCAAACACTATGCCTTGACTAAGGGCCAAAATACATAGCTTGAATACTACTAAATACCCAAATGAAATGACGGAGGGCTACGAATGGTTTTGGCAAAACCGTGAACGTAGTGAACTTGATATAATCGAAGGAACCTGATACTTGTTTTTTTTTAAAAAGGAGTAGTTAAAGCTCCATAATTAAAAATTCTGCTCTTTTAAAATAACCGAGTGGTTTCTTTTAAATTTGTTCCAACGATTTAACTTTGGTTTATTTTCTTTGCATTATAATAATGCGCCTCATCATTAATCTTATCATTGCAGAAAACAACGAAAATACCACGTCCTTCTTATGCCATCCGCATTCGCCACTGGGTCCTGTCATCACCCGTTAGGTTACTTAACTAACGACAGAGCGGGGCTGGGCTAGCGCGGGTGTAAAACATAAGTGGCGTCTAATAGCTATTTATATATAGATATTGTACATTCGTCAGACGCAATAATAAGCATTCCAGATCACAAATAAACTTTATTGGATATGCAAGCAATCTGCGTTTCTTTTGAGCCTGCAAGGAAAGACGGATTACACAGTTGTGATGAATAACCATTACCCCACCCTAGACCCCTACGGGTACGACAAACTACCCGCCAAGTACCAGAAGTGAAGTGGTCTGCCTCAACACTTCAAAATACCCGGTAGTTTGTGCACCCCACCTTGGGTCTATCCTAGGAGCAAAAACAGTAAAAAGAAATAATACAACGGTGGCTACAACCGCAACCTGGATGTGCCACGCAAATGAATATTACATCAAATTACATTTACATTGAATGAATGAATATTAAACATATCTCAAACCCCGGCTAATCATCACAACAGTCCAATTCAGTTCATATACACAAACAGTTAAAAAACATCACAGATATGTGGAACCCCCTGCCAACCGACATACTAGCAGTTAGGGGAGGTTTACGAACACATAAAACATTACAGATAATAACCCGATTAGCAATTAACTTAGAACATCGATCGATCACCTTTATCCGTATCTACCCCAAAAGCAAGTTAGTACAGAGGCAACCTGGGCAGAAACAGAACATACAAGAAAACAGAAAACAACAAAATAGGAATTACTGAGCAAATCCGAGTCAACTCGGCGTTGACTCGGCGGCGGATCTGTGGCACAAGATCTCTATTTCCGCGGATCCGCGGCCGTTTTGCCGATTCACTGACTCGTTTTTTTCCAGTATTCTTAAAATACCCTGCTGTGAATTTTAAAGCATGTCTAATAATTTTTCAGACACTTTTAAAATTAACAGAAACTTAGGGTTTCAAAATTCTGTTTTCGTATTTATCTGTCGATCGAACTTCTAATCATTTGCTAACAAGCTAGTAATGGTTTAGTTGGCTCTGATACCACTGTAGGTCAGGCAGCCACCCCATCCAATGAGGTCGCCGTGGCACCAACGGGTCCCTCAGCCGCTACTTTTTACGCATGCCCCCTCGCGAGGACTACAACCCGCCGGAACACCTTCCGATCTCGGGACACCCTGGGGTAAGAGCCTATGCTTCGCCACACTATCACACAGTGAGAACCCCCCATAGGTCGACATCTAATGACTAGTAGCTCTGATACCACTGTAAGTCCATGTCACGCACCCCATGAACTTGCGGGGAGGCGGAATATATGAAAAACGATTATCAAAGCTTCGTAACACGGACTTGAGCGCATGAATCGTTATCTAAACCATTGCTAACTAAATACTAGAGGTTTAACTACTCGGATACGAAGTTATACCTCAAGATACTAGTCCTTCGGGTCTTCATCGCGGTCCTCCACTCCTCGTAGGCTCCTTGGAACATCGGCACCTCAACGGCCTCCTCGAATCAAAGGCGATCCACCCGAAAGCTCCTACGCCAAGCTTAATCTCAAACTTGAGATAACTAGGTTGCATAAAGTGCTAATCTAAGCTACCTAGGGGATATAGAGTGAGGTTATGGATGTATTAGTCTAGCTAACCCTTGATCTCAACACATGAGAGGCTAGGGTTAGGGTTTGAAGAGAGAGTGAGCTTGAGGAGAGAGAAGGTGAAGATGAGAATCAAATGAGATAATGATCTTATCATTATATATATGAAGCATTATTATTTATCCAAAAAAGAAATATATGAATTAACAAGCATGCTTCATAAATATCTATGAGTGATTCATCTTCATGAGTCATTAAGCATTTATGATACATTAATGACTAGGATGAATCACACAAATGAGTCACTAATCTCATTTAATGCAATGCCACCTTAACCCCTTAGTCACCACTCTTCTAGAAGCTTCCCGACAAATTACGAGAACGCCCCTCCAATCCGTGAAAACACGGAAAAACTTTAGACTGTATAAATCCAATAACCCGATACTAGAATCTGGCTTAAACCAAAGCCGGATAGTAAAAACTGTCCGAAAAGTCGTACGTGCGTAAACACATGTATGTGTCCGAACCCTTGTTGTAAAACCATACGACCTCTATATCGTTTCGCCTGGAGCAGGGAAACTCTCTGTGTGGGACTCTAAAGACTCGACACTACGCTGGCAGTGGGTTTAACCACAGACCGCAAGCCGGCACTAGCTGTACGTAACGGTCCCCAGGTAGATGTCGATAAGAAGGCCGATAAGGAAAACCATCCGAACCCCTACTGAGCCTGATGTGACAATCTCCGTATAGTTCGGTCTGTTCGTCTAAGACTATCGCATATCAAGCCTAGGGGGCAGCAAGCGTCAGTCCCCTAATTGCTGTATAAGTCGTGTCGGAGCGAAGCCTATTACGCCCTGAGAAGCTACTGGAACCTACCAGTATATTTCTCTTGCCCTGGCCAGGGACTTTACGTAATGGCTCTCTAACACAGTGCGATACATCTCCCAATACCGGGAGAGACGAATCTTGTCTAACCACTACTGCCTCCAAGTTCTCGGGACTGCACCCAACTGCTACCTGTTTGCACGACTCCTTTGAGCCGTGGTAGGGTAGCAATCTAAGAACAGTGGGACACACTCGAGGCGAAGTAGCAGTGTCAAGTCTGCGGACTATGCTGTACTCATGTCATCTGGGAACTGTTAACTGACGATGGGTATAATACCAACCAATCAGTTCCCCTGCGAGTCCTGTCCGGTGTACCCGTAACCTAACGAGCACCTGTATACTATCTCCAGTACGACGTACTGATGGCTGTGGGACAGACCATCTCACCAACTGGGATGAGAAGCATACACACTTAGTCTACTCCGGAATATCGATGCCCTATCTCGATAATTCAACGACCAGGGACCTGTATAGGATGTTGCTTACAGACTACCAGCCCCACTAGTGTGACTGTCATCACACGCTGGTAATCAAGCAAAGATCCTATGGGCTCTACTAATATGTATAAGTGATACGTTACAAGAAACATATGCACATATTAAAGTAGACACAAACCAAGTAGCATACCTACCATTTTTAGCAAGACTGTATATATAACTGTGAATATTCCAAGCTTCTATTAAGTAATATACAATCTAGTATGATACAATAATGGCCCCTAGGGCATATACACTAACAGTTCAATCCATCTTTCCCCATATAAAAGAGTTGTATGGGGAGCATCTCGTATCCTACGATATGAAGCGTCTCGAAAGCTATTTCAGATGTAGATGGCTCCTGGCACTCCAGTAGGTGATCAAGTTTTGAAGATGATAACTCTTATTGAAGAGCTTAAGGGACTCGGATGGACAATGGAGAACGAGCAATATACTGATATTGTTCTACAGTCTCTTCCCTATACCTTTGCTCCATTCATAGTGAACGTCAACATGCATAACATGGAGAAGTCACTACCCGAACTTCTCAATATGTTGAAATGCGGAGAGCACGCTTAAGAGAAAGTCTCCCTCTCTGATTGTGGACAATCTTCCTCTTCCGTCCCAAAAGCCAAGGTCAAGGGAAGGAATAAGAAGTAATCCACCAAACCGAGAGGTAGAATCAACAAAGCACAAGGAAGAGACAAATCCAAGGTTGACAAGTCGGGAAAAAGAGAATGTTTACAATTGCAAGAAGACAGGGCATTGGAAGCGGAATTGTGTCGTGTATATTGCTGATCTCAACAAAAAGAAACATGGTGATGTTTCTGTTTCAGGTGTGTTTGTGAATGAAAACTATTTTTCTATAAATTCTGCTTCCTGGGTATTAGATACCGGTTCGGGTTCTCATATCTGCAATTCTGTGCAGGGCTTTAGAAATAGCAAAGTTTTGAAGACCGGTGATCACACTCTCCGAGTTGGAAATGGTTCCAATGTACATGCACTTTCAGTAGGAGAGTATCACCTAGGGTTGTCGTCGGGTTGTATATTGGTTTTGAACCCATGTTATTTTGTACCTAGAATGCTTTTATAATATAATATCCGTTTCTTTGTTAGACAATGAAGGATATCATTTTGTATTGCAGCATAATATTATGAACATTAAACTAAATCAAGAGTTGATTGGTTTTGGTATACTTAATTATGGGATATACGTCCTAAATCAACACACAGTTTTCAACATACAACACACAAATAAAGAAAATTTTCCGATATAAATGAAGCTTTTCTTTAGCATTATAGACTTGGTCATATTAATGAAACAAAACTAAACAAGCTTCATAAGATGGATATTTAAATTCCTTTGAATATAAATCTTACGCGAACTTGGTCAGTCTTATATCAAAGGGAAAATGAGACACGGAGAAAGAGTTACAAAGCTCTTGGGCCTCATACATAGTGATGTATGTGGGCCATGTCTACACATGCGAGAGGCGGTTTTTCTTACTTCATAACTTTTACTGATGATTTCTCGAGATTCAGTCATGTGTTTTTATTAAAGCATAAGTCTAAAGCTTTCGAGAAATTCAAGGCGTACAAACTTGAAGTAGAAAAACAAACTGGAATGAGCATCAAAATACTTCGATCAGATCGAGGTGAGAGTATCTTAGTACAGAGTTTTCGAACTTCCTAAAAGAGAATGAGATTCTCTCTCAGCTCACACCCCCTTACACACCACAGCACAACGGTATGTCAGAGCGGCGGAATCGTACCCTATTAGATACGGTACAATCCATGATGAGTGATGCTGAGTTGCCTCTCTCCTTTAGGGGGCATGCATTGGAGACTGCAGCTTTTCTGTTGAACAAAGTTCCAACCAAGACCGTGTCTACCACTCCATATGAAATATGGTATTGGAAGAGACCATCTCTTAAACGAGTTAAGATTTAGGGTTGTCCGGCTTTTGTTAAAAAGCAGAATCCAGACAAACTCAAGACACGATCAGTTAAATTTATATTTGTGGGTTATCCAAAACATTCGTTTGGATATATGTTCTACCACAAGGAGGAACAAAAAGTGTTTATTTCTCAGTATGCCACATTTTTAGAAGTTGAGATTTTTCCAAATGATACTGATGGCTATGTGGTAGATCTAGAAAAGGTTCTAGAGACACAAGTTACAAATGACGACTTGGTTGAACATGATGTTGCAACAGAAACTTTTGAACCTCAGCCATTCCATAGATCTGGTAGGACTTCTCTCCCACAGGAGAGATACTACGGTTTTCTCATTGATGGAGATGGAGAAGAATGCATCATGGATGATGATGACACTACCAATTTTCAGCAAGCTATCATGAGTGGTGACTCTGTGAAGTGGCTGGATGCCATGAGATCTGAATAGAGTCCTCTGTACACCAACAAAGTATGAACTTTGGATGTTGTACCCTCTGGGGTAAAACCCGTAGGGTGCAAATGGATCTTTAAGAGAATGATCGGTGTAGATAGGCAGGTAGAGACCTATAAGGAAAGGCTTGTGGCGAAAGGATTTCGGCAAAGACCAGGACTGGACAATGATGAAACCTTTTCTCCTGTAGCCATGCTTAAATCCATTCAGATTGTACTTGCTATTGCTGCTCACTACGACTATGAAATCTGGCAGATGTACGTTAAAACTGCTTTTCTAAATGGTGATTATAGAAGAATGCGTTTATATGGATCAGCCAGAGGTCTTCATTGATAGTGGGAGCAGCGGGAAAGCATGTAGTTGCTTAAATCCATTTATGGATTAAAGTAGGCATCACGGTGTTAGAACATCTATTTTGATGATGTTATCAAAGAGTTTGATTTCGTCAAAAATCCAGATGAACCTTGTGTTTATAAGAAGATTGTAGGAAGTACTGTCGCATTACTCGTATTGTACGTGGATGACATTCTTCTGATAGGAAAAGATGTTCCTATGCTACAAGCGGTCAAACTGTTCTTATCACAGAGGTTCTCCATGAAGGACCTGGGTGATGCCTCGTACATATTGGGCATGAAGATCTATAGGGATAGATCTAAAAGGTTGCTGGGATTGTCCCAAACCAGATACATTAACACCATCCTAAAGAGATTTAGTATGGAAGACTCCAAGTGGGGTGCCCTACCCGCTAGTCATGGAGTCACTCTCTCCAAGGATTTTTGCCTAAAGAATGATGAAGAGAGAGACAGCATGAGCATTATAACTTATGCTTCAACTGTAGGATCTATAATGTATGCGATGTTATGTACACGCCCTGATGTAGCTTATGCACTGTGTGTAGTAAGCAGGTATCAATCCAACCCAGGGGAGAATCACTGGACAGCTGTGAAGAACATTCTTAAGTACTTGCGAAGAATTAAAGAAATGTTCTTGGTGTATGGTAACGGGGATCTCCAAATGGAGGCCTTTACCGATTCGATCTTCTAGAGTGATAAGGATGACAGAAAATCTATCTCAGGGTTTATATTTACCCTCAATGGAGGGGCGGTATGTTGGAAGAGTTCTAAACAGGATATCGTTGCAGACTCCATGATGGAAGCTGAGTATATTGCTGCAAATGATACTGCCAAGGAAGCCGTCTGGATGAGGAAGTTCATATCGGAGCTAGGAGTAGTTCCAACCATTATTGATCCAATACCATTGTATTGTGATAATAACGGGGCTATGGCGTTGGCCAAAGAGCCCAGGTCCCATCAGCGATCCAGATACATCCTTAGGCGATATCATCTGATCGGGAGATAGTTGATCGCCGCGAGATCGAGATTCGGAGAGTAGAAACAAAGAATAACACCGCGGATCTGTTAGTTATGTATATGACCTAGGGCCATTGTTGTACATATGATGTATATTATGATGGATGCTTGGATATATATACAGAGAGGACTTTCTTGCTCGTCATGATAGTATGCTATTTGGTTTCACTTTATCTTAACATGTTGACTTGTATGGTTTACTGTCTTTCTCTCACATGTTGATAAAGCCCTTGGGATTTGTACTCGGCTACTGGGATTATGATGAGATCATACTAGTGGGACCACAGTAGTCGATGAGTACATCCTATAAATGTTCCTAGTCGAGGGTATATCGAGACATGGCATCGATACACCAGAGTAGACTAGCGTATACGCATCTTGACCCATATGATGGGCGATGGACGATCCTATATCCATCGGTGTTTGACATCAAGGATGGTGTACGGGTGCTCAGTAGAGACTGGGTACACTGGACGGACTCGTCGAGAACTCCCAGATGGTAATATACCACACGTCAGATGGCAGTTCTCCGGTGACACTGGTACAGGGTAGTCTGTAGACCCGAGATCGTCGTAGAGTCTTGTGTGATTCCTACTGTGCTTTGATTTCCACCCTTACCACGTCCAAGAGGGCGTGCAAAATGGTGGCTTTTGGTACAGTCCCGAATCACATGGAGGCAATGAGCGATAGGAGGAGATTCGTCTCTCCGGTATAGGGAGTTGATGTTGTGCTGTGTTCGATTGGCTATAACTGGAAGTCCCTGGCCAGGGCTGATATAGAGATATACTGGTAAGTGTTACCAGTATTTTCTCGACCTGTTATGAGCCTCACATCGACACGACTTATCAGTTACTGGGGTCTGACGTATACCACCCCTAGACTTGATATGCGACATATCAGACGAACAGACCGGACTGTATGGGAGTGTTACTGATTGGATTCACAGGAGAACGGACAGCTAGCTGTTGATCTTCTGATCGCTCAATACCTGGGTGGCTGTTACGTTTAGCTGACCGCTTGCAGCTTGTGGGTGTTGATATGATCATCACCTGATACCGGCGTATTGACGATTCTTTACAGTCCTACACAGAGGTTTCTTGGCTCAGGCAAAACGGAGTAGAGGCACATATGTGATATGTGCAGGACCGAGGATAATGCGATATGAATACCGTACTATATTCTCACGATATTTAGATATGAACTGGGTCATCGGATCAAGTGTTGATTCGATGAATCGGTACATGATATATTAGTCGGTTATATTCGATATAGCCGGATTGTCGGAACAAGTCTTGATTCGATGATCTAATGTATAATAATATATATGATATATTGTATTACATTATCTAATATTGTCTCGCTTTATTATTTCATTTTCTCACCGGATAATACATTGATATATATGCGATATATATTAATTGTATTATTTTCTTTTATTACAAATATAATATATATGTGATATATATTATAGCAACATGATATGATTTATATGAAACATGTTTAGTGATGATAAAAAGTGATTAGGGTTTGATTAGGGTTAGCTTCTTCTTGCACATCTAGAAGCATCATTTTGTCTTGGTTAAGATATTATGGTTGATACTTATCCATGACTTATTTTTAACCTAACCAAACCCTAGCTCTAGTTTATTCTCTACAAAGGTTAAACTTCTCATCCTTGACCATGGTTCCATAATCAATCATATATTCACTTCTACTATTCATTATAAAAGGATTAACTATTTTTCATTCATCATCTTCTCTCTTTAGCTTCGAGAAAGCTTACTAGTTATTTCTTTTGTGATGATTTCTTGTGAGAAAATGATATAAAAAGAAAGCATAAATACTACTCCATCATCCTCATCTAATCTAGCCCATTAGATTAGGGTGTTCACCTCATTAGAGAGAGAGCTTGAGTTATTGCAACTTCGACATAGATCACCGGAGAAAAGGAATACGACAAGCTATCATGGATCGTTCGAGTCGTGGAGCCTCTCTTGAGTCTGGAAGATCGTGGATTGCGGCGAAGGGACTTCTAATCGGAGCTCGTGAAACGAAGGAGCGGACTACAAAGGTTGTAATCCCTCACACGTAGTAGTAAAGATGTTTACTTGCATGTTAAACCCTAATAATCTAGTAAAGATCCCGGTTTTGGGTTGTTCGGCACACCTAAAATTTTATTCGGGCATGTTTGATGCCTTATGAACCCTCACAAGAGTGCCTAGGAACCCTACAGTGGTATCAGAGCTAAGCTAGAGTATTAGGCGGCGTGTTTACGATGTTAAAACTCCGAACGAATTCCGATACGACGATTTGAACACCTCTTTGGACTTTTTCTAAAAACTGTGATTTTTCAGAATTAAAAATTCCTAAAAAATTCAGCAGGGAAATATAAGAGTAATGGTTAAAAACGAGCGCATACAACGTACAAACCGCCGCGGAACAGCGGCCGTACCGCGCTTGAACCGCGGTTCCGTGGCCGTACGGAAGGGTTATGCATTGGTTTTTACACTGTTATATCTATTTCTGAATGTGCTATCTTTTGGGTATTTTTAATCTGACTCAAGTGTTGAGTATTCTGGGGTTTATTTTGTAATCGTAGATTCGATCGGAATATTTAAATTCGTTATTATTTCCGGATATTTAGAAACTGTTAAAATGTTCGAACGGATGTCATTAACTCATTTTTTCCCGGCACGAAAAACTTTCAAGTGTTGAATTTTTATTGGGTTAAATCTTTCGGAAAAATTGTACAAGTAACACGGTGGACCCTCTAGAAGACAACAAACCTTAACTCGATTATGTGACCGTCTTGAACTGCCTCTAAACCTTAGGGTTTGGGGCAGTACGGCGTGCCACATGTGAGGCGTTGGCTTGACCCTTCTACAGCTGGATCACCGGTACTGTGACATATTCTGGGATTATTTGAACTCCGCTCAAGTGTTGAGCAATTTAGGAAATTTTGGGTATTTGATTATCTATTCGGAAAGTTTAATACTGTCTATTTATCTGGAATGTGATACAATATGTGGAATTCATAGAGTTAGGCATGAAATGCGAAATATGTAATATTTCGGATTTACGATGTCTAAAGTGATTGTGGATTCCAAATATTGTAGTTTTACAATTTCTTTTCTGTGACCGTAAGTGTAGTATGTAGTTGTATTGCCGGTTTTCGTTGCTATACGAAAACGACGATCGGTGTATGCATACTTACTTACGTTGATGATATGTGATATTATATGTTGCTGTGATATGTTATATTGGATCGTCGTGTTCTGAATAGCCGAGGGTTTTATGTGAGATGAGGGTTTTTATTTTCATTCATGTAAAATTCATTTGTATGTAATATTCTTTTATTGGGGCACTTCCGGGATGAGGTTGATGTCACCAGTGTATACTATTTACTTTTCCGCATTAGGTAGACCCAAGGAGGGGAGCACAAGTAACCGGGTTCTAGGGTCCAGTGAGAGGCCATCTCGAGGAGTCGAGACCGGGTCTCCTAACCCTAGAATTGGCAGTGTTACTTGCCGCTCTCGTAGGGCTCTAGGGATGTCTAGGGATGTGGGTTTGGCTATTCATCGCGACCGTGGAATCCGTGTTTTATACAGGCTCATATTGAAAACACGGACGTCCTAGTATATCCAATATTTCATATATGTTCTTCTGCTGCAATGTTCTGTGATGAGATCATATTACTTCCTGAGACGAATGCTTATACTATATATATATATGCTGATATATAAATATTACTGCTTTCGTTTCTTCTGTGATGCTTAGGAAGCATAAGCTGATGGGATTTTATTAATGAGATTAATAAAAAAAAAAGAAACCTAAAAGATGTTGTAGAACCAAAACTTTATAAAAATGGTAGCTACAGTTTTGCTTTGCATAGCGGTATATATGATATACCCTGCACCTTATTCGATGAGGAAAGAGCCGAGATCCCTTCACCGGGAGTGACCTCTTTCGCGAAACTGGCAGATGCTACAAACTCGCGGTTTAGTTTTTGACAGATTCTATAGTCTTGCTTTGCACAGCGGTATATATGATATACCCTGCACCTTATTCGATGGGAAAAGAGCCGAGATCCCTTCACCGGGAGTGACCTCTTTAGCGAAACTAGAAAAGCCTCAAAAACACTCCTTTTCAAAGACACTCGATTCTACAACGATATCAAGTTCATTACGCAATAGGATTTCTGAAAAACCTGTCGTAGCCCTCCGTCATTTCAGATAAAGACTATTTAGTATTCGTGCTGCATTTGTTGACCTCTGTCAAGGCGTAGTGTGCGGTAGCTGATTAGTAATTATCTGTAAAGCATGTGATGTGATTGGATTAGGGTAGTCATACGACCTTGTTGACTTCTGTCAAGGGTCGTGCGAGAATGACGGGTTGAACTTGACTAGTGCACAATGGTTTGTTGACCTCTGTCAAGGTCATAGCACACTAGGGGCAAAATATTATCGGGAATGTCAAGTGTTGAAATTTGCAATGAGATTGCATACCTCCTATGAGATAGTTGGATCCCGATACCCACTGCAAGTAAGTATTACTCCTGGGAGAGTTTTACACAGGACAATTAGCCGATCAAGTAGGTGTGTAGAAAAGTGTTAATGTCACGACCCAAAGTTTGGCCTGTGACCGGCACTTAACCACGTAACGTCTACAGGCGTGACGCAGCTAAATGAACCGAAAACCCAGAAATCAAACCAGTAAAAAGTAGAGTGTTTAAGTTTTAAGTGGAAGTATTTATTAAAGTGACGAAAATTCTTAAGTAGATAATTACCAAGATAGCAATATACGACGCCGTAGCGAAGATCAAGATCCATAAGTAGGAACATCACAGATAGAATAAACTGCAAGTACAGTCGGCTCACAACGAGCTCGACACCAGAATACAAATAATATACATCATCGTCCTCACACTGACTCTAAGTCAATACATAAGTGGTAGATAGAGAGTACTAGATACAACATTGTACATAACTGAAAGATAAACAGATACCGTACAAAACCCACCTATCAGCAAAAGAGCTAGTATGCCAACTGTAGGGGTATCTGTGTCAAAAGATGCAAGAACGTAGCCTGCCGCGACTACTCCGAAGGGCAACCTGCAAACACTGTGGCACAACGGGGGTGAGTTGCCAACTCGTGAATAGAGATAACATATAAAGGTAATCGCGAGCATGCACATACTGCGCTACTCTATCGTATGCCAACAGATGATATCAATGCGTGATAAGCAGTATGTGTAATAATCATGCAAGTGCTCTATCAGGTACTATAACTACAGGATGATGTACAATAATAAATGCTGAGCATGAGCAATATATGTAAGTCCATATTGCGACCCCCGGTTCTTACGGGGAGGCGGAAACGGTATAAAATCAAAATTTTTATCGCAAGAGGCAACATGGACTAACTTATGGTCGGGATCGTTACCTAAACTAAAACTAGCAAACTAAGCTAAAGATGTTTAGCTACTCGGATGAAGATGGTTATACCTAAACTTGAACTCCTTCTCTTCAAGCTCCGGTGGTGGTCCGATGGCTCCTTCTCGTCGTCTCCGTACGCCGAAGATAGATCCACTTGAAAGCTCCAACCTTTAGCTCCTTCTTCGGTCTTTGAAGAAACTAGTTCACTTGGTTTGCTAAACCTAGTGAACTAGAATGAGTAGAGAGGAAGTAGAATGGGATTTTATCTATGGTTCTTGATTCTCAACTCATGAGACAAGAGAACCATAGATCAAGAGAGGGAGCAAGAGGTTGAGGGTGAGAGCAAGGGGAGAGCTCAAGAACAAGAGAGAGAATGAGCAAGAAAGAATGAGGCTCTCTTTTCCCTCTCACCCTCTCATAATCCAAAGTGATCATAACTCATCATATCAAAAAAGTCTTTTGGTGATGGTTAGAAGCAACCATAAGGTTATCATATCATGCACTCATTTTACTCAAAAAGCAAGCAAGAAAAAAGTCTTTGGCATGAAATGATAACCATGGTTATCATGATGGTCAACTAGTCAAGCCTAGTCAACCGGTCAACAAGTCAACAAAAGTCAACAAGTCACCAAAGTCAACAAGTCAACAAAAGTCAACAAGTCAACAACCATATCACCATAATACTTAATTAATATAATAGTTAATCACATATCATATTCTCATTAGGGTTGAGCAAAAAGTCAAAAGTCAACGGTCAACTGTCAACAACCCTAATGAGAATCCACTACCTCTGCCTCCCTGTCAACTGTGCATACACACCCGCATCCGCGTTCCGAGGAACACGAATGCAAACTGGATAAATCCAATCCCATAAGGTACACTAGGATCTGGCTTAAACCAAAGCCCGCTAGTGTAAACTGTCCGGACACTGTACGTGCACAAGTGCACGGATGTGACCGAACCCTGTCGCAAAACCATGCGACCTGTCGCAATACCATGCGACCTCTACTCTTTTGCCTAAAGGCGAAAAGCTTTCTGTGTGGGACTCTAAAGACTCGACACTACGCTGGCAGTGGGTTTAACCACAGACCGCAAGCGGCACTAGCTGTGCGTAACGGTCCCCAGGTAATGCCGACAAGAAGACCGACGAGGCGAAACCCATCTGAACTCCTACTGAGCCTGAGTGTGACATTCTCCGTACAGTCCGGTCTGTTCGTCTGATACATCGCATGGCGGGCCTAGGGGGCGGTAAACGTCAGTCCCCCAATAGCGGTACAAGTCGTGCCGGAGTGAAGCCCAATACACCCTGAGATAACACTGGAAACCTACCAGTATATCTCGTTTGCCCTGGCCAGGGACTACTCGTGTAATGGCTCTCCTAGACACAGCGCGATGTCAACCCCCAATACCGGGAGAGACGAATCCTGTCTAACCGTCACTGCCTCCAAGTGCTTCGGGACTGCACCCAACCACCACCTGTTTGCACGACTCCTTTGAGCCGTGGTAGGGTAGTGATCAAAGTACAGTGGGAACACACTCGAGGCGGAGTGACAGTGTCAAGTCAGCGGACTAAGCTGTACTCATGTCACCTGGGAACTGATAACTGACGATAGGTATAATACCAACTAGTCAGTTCCCGACGAGTCCTGTCCAGTGTACCCGTAACCTAACGAGCACCCGCATACTATCTCAAGTACGACGTACTGACGGCTGTGGGACAGACCGTCTCCCACACTGGGATGAGAAGCGCATGCGCTGGTCTACTCCGGAGTATCGATGCCCTGTCTCGATAGTCCTGCGACCAGGGACCTGAATAAGGATGTGCTTATAGATTACCCAGCCCCCACTAGTGTGACTGCCATCACAACGCTGGTAATCAAGCAAAGATCCTAAGGGCTCCACTAATGCGTATAAGTGATATACTGAAATAAACACAAGTACACATTGAAGTAGAAACAAACCAAGTAGCATACTACTATTTTGAGCAAGATTGTATATACAAGGTGAATATCCCAAGCATCCATTAAGTAATATACAAACTAGTATGATACAGTAATGGCCTCTAGGGCATATACACTAACAATCTCCCACTTGCACTAAGGCCATGTACTGGCGTATCGAAGACCTATCATCTCGATCAGCCGCTCGAACTGAGTCTGGGGCAGGGCCTTGGTGAATGGATCAGCAGTGTTATCTTCTGAGGCGACTCTCCGAACCTCGATCTCCTGGCGATCTACGATCTCCCTGATCAGGTGATACCGCCTTAAGATGTGCCTGGATCTCTGATGGGACCTGGGTTCCTTCGCTAATGCTATAGCCCCGTTGTTGTCGCAATACAGAGGTATTGGATCAACAATGGACGGAACCACCTGAAGTTCTTTCAAGAACTTCCTCATCCAGACAGCTTCTTTTGCGGCATCAGATGCAGCGATGTATTCCGCTTCCATCGTCGAGTCTGCAACGGTTTCCTGTTTGGAACTCTTCCAACACACCGCCCCTCCATTGAGGGTAAAGACAAAACCCGACATGGACTTGGAATCATCCTTGTCACTCTGGAAGCTGGAGTCAGCAAAGGCCTCGATCTGGAGGTCCTTTCCGCCATACACCAAGAACATCTCCTTAGTCCTCCTCAGGTACTTGAGAATGTTCTTTACCGCTATCCAATGTTTCTCCCCAGGGTTTGACTGATACCGGCTTACTACACTCAGTGCATAAGCTACATCCGGTCTGGTACACAACATCGCATACATTATAGAGCCTACCGCAGAAGCGTAGGGTATAATAGACATGCGATCCCTCTCCAAATCAGTCTTGGGAGACATCTCTTTAGAGAGGGTGATCCCGTGACAAGCCGGTAGGTTACCGCGCTTGGAATCTTCCATACTGAATCTTTTCAGTACGGTGTCGATGTACCTGGACTGAGAAAGTCCCAATATCCTCTTGGATCTATCACGATGGATCCGGATCCCCAGGATGTATGAGGCATCACCCAGGTCTTTCATGGAGAACCTTTGTGACAAGAACCCCTTGACAGATTGTAGCATAGGAATATCATTTCCTATTAAGAGAATGTCATCCACGTATAAAACGAGGAATACTACAGTTCTCGATACAAATCTACTATAGATGCATGGTTCATCTGGATTTTTGATAAAGCCAAATTCTTTGACCGTCTCATCAAAGCAGATGTTCCAACTCCGCGATGCCTGCTTTAGTCCATAGATGGACTTAAGCAACTTGCACACCTTTCCGCTGCTCCCACTCTGAATGAAACCCTCTGGCTGGTCCATATAGACACACTCCTCTAAATTTCCATTTAGAAAAGCTGTCTTTACGTCCATTTGCCAGATCTCATAATCGTGGAAGGCAGCAATGGCAAGAAGGATCCGAATGGATTTCAGCATGGCTACTGGAGAAAAGGTTTCGTCGTAGTCCAAGCCAGGTCTTTGACGAAAACCCTTTGCTACCAGCCTAGCTTTATAGGTCTCAACCTGTCCATCTACACCAATCTTCCTTTTGAAGATCCACTTGCATCCTACGGGTTTTACCCCGTCTGGAGCAATGTCCAACGTCCATACCTTGTTGGTGTACATGGACTCCATTTCGGTCCGCATTGCATCCAGCCATTTCACTGAGTCAACGCTCTGAACGGCCTGCTGGAAGCTAGTAGGCTCATCATAATCTATGATGCAATCCTCTCTATCCCCGTCTATGAGAAAACCGTAGTATCTCTCGGGCGGATGAGACTGCCTACTACTCCTGCGGAGCGGCGTAGGAATGTCCTGTTCTGTTGAACCCTCTGGTTCCATCAAGCTTTCAGTAACAGTCTGTGGTTCTGGAATTTCTTCCAGTTCTACTGCGCTCCCACTTATTTCTTTTTCTATGAACTGGTGTTCTAGAAAGTGGGCATGTCGAGAAACAAGAACTTTTTGTTCCTCTTCACAGTAGAAGAAATATCCCTTGGAATTCTTTGGATATCCCACAAACTTGCACAGTACTGAGCGTGCCTCGAGCTTGTCCGTATGCTGCTTTTTGACAAAAGCTGGACTTCCCCATATCTTAATGTGATTAAGATGGGGTCTCTTCCCACACCACATCTCAAATGGCGTGGTAGGCACAGTCTTAGTGGGAACTCGGTTCAAAAGGTATGCGGCTGATTCTAGCGCATACCCCCAGAATGATCGCGGTAACTCAGCGTTACTCATCATGGACCGCACCATATCCAATAGGGTGCGGTTCCGTCTCTCCGATACACCGTTATGTTGCGGGGTGTATGGAGGAGTAAGCTGAGAGAGAATTCCGTTCTCTTTTAAATAGTCCAGGAACTCGGCACTTAAGTATTCTCCACCTCGATCCGATCTTAGAATCTTAATACTTTTGCCGGTCTGTTTCTCTACTTCATTCTTATACTCCTGGAATTTTCCAAAGGCCTCGGACTTATGTTTCATCAAGAAGACATAACCGTACCTTGAGAAGTCATCCGTAAAAGTAATGAAGTAAGAATGTCCGCTTCGGGCATGTGTAGACATTGGACCGCACACGTCACTGTGTACGAGTCCCAAGAGCTCGCTCGCTCTTACTCCATGTCCAGTAAACGGAGTCTTTGTCATCTTTCCTTTCAGACAAGATTGACAAGTGGCATACGATTGATACTCGAACGCATTCAAATATCCTTCTGTATGTAACTTAGTCAACCTTCTCTCATTGATGTGACCCAATCTACAATGCCATAAGAAAGTCTGATTTATTTCCGGAGACTTTCTTTTGTGTGTATTCTGGACGTTGAAAATTTGTGGTTGGTTTAACACGTATATACCATTACTCAATGTACCTGACCCAATCAAAACTTGATTAAGGTGAATGTTTACAACATTACTTACAAACGCAAATTCATAACCTTCTTTAGAAACTAAAGATACAGAAATGATATTACAAGTTGCGTTGGGTACAAAAAAGCAATTACGCAAAACCAAAACATGTCCATCTGACATTCCCAGGTGATAGTCCCCCACGGCTTTAGCATCCATGCTAGCTCCGTTTGCAACTTTGAGGGTCATGTCACCTGCCTTCAAAACCCTACGGTTTCTCAACGCCTGCAAAGAATTACAGATATGAGATCCTGATCCGGTATCCAGTACCCAGGAAGTAGAGTTTATTGAAAGACAGTTTTCAATAACATACACACCTGAAGCTGAAGCTGCAACCTGCTTCAATTCCTGTGTTCTGGCCTTCCAGGCCCTGCAATCATTCTTCCAGTGTCCTTTCTTATGACAATAGAAGCATTCTTCCTTATCCACAAGCTTCCCCGCTATCTTTGTTGCTTTGCCTTTTCCCTTCGTATCCACTTTACCAACACCGCCCCTTGGTTTGGCGGGGGCCTTCTTCTTCTTTCCCTTGGCTTTCGCCTTGGACCTAGAAGAAGATGATCCTCCTACAAACAAAGTGGATGTTTCCCTACCTTTCTGTAGGGTGCCCTCTGCGCTCCTCAGCATGTTGAGGAGCTCTGATAGTTCAACCTCTTTTTCTTGTAGGTTGAAGTTCAGTATAAACTGGGCGTAAGTGGAAGGAAGGGACTGGAGAACTATATCCGTATATAGCTCACTCTCCAATGTGATCCCTAGGTCAGCGAGCTCCTCAATGAAGCCGATCATCTTTAGCACATGCTCGGCTACTGATGATCCGATGGCCATTCTTGTCGAAAATAACTTTTTCGACGCTTCGTATCTTGCGATACGTGATTGCTCTCCATACAGTTCTTTTGTATGGAGCAATATGGACTCCATGTCCATATTCTCATGCCTCCTCTGATGTTCGTTGTCCATCGAGGCAAGCAGGAGGCACTTGGCCTTCGCGCTATCAATCTCCCAAGTCTTGCGGATTTCCTTATCCGCGACGCTGGAAGTTGGACCAGGGACAGGGGGAGCTTTGGTGGTAAGAAGATACCCCAGCTTGTCATAAGTGATTGCTATCGTGACATTCCTGAGCCAATCTTTGTAGTTTGGCCCTGTCAGCTTGTTTTTATCTAGGAGTAACTTAAGTCCAGTCATGTTGATTGGTCGCTGCAATTAGGAGAGAGAAGAAGAAACACTCAGCATGATGCTCTTGCAAGTTTAGAGTGGTTTTTAGTTTGTCTAAACAGGATGGCTCCCACTGTTTCTCGAATCCCTCCTCAAACCATAAAGGAAGAATTAGTCAGGATCAATCCCACCGTACAATACTTGCTTAACCGTTCAGCCAGGCCGGTGTCGGTACTTCGAGGGAGGTTTTCCAACGCTTTCGCGAAGTTCCTTAATTAGAGAACCTCTTTTCCCTGGGGGCGTAGCCCCGCTAACACCTTTCTAGGCACCTACTAGGTTTATAGCATTGATCGTTAAGTGAGAAATTTCCCGAGGAGTAGCATATACTCACAGTAGGATCGGGATCCAAATATCATTGCGTGACGAAACTGAAGGAATCCTACCAGAATCATCACACTCCAAATGGTATGCAAATCTAGCAAGTTTCAGTACTTATGAAACTCCCGATGTGGATTTTTGCCCCATGCTCTTATGACCTTGACTTTGGCCAAAATATCATAAGTCACATGTCAAGTTCTACCCGTCATTATCCAGGTTAATTTGGATCCATCCGTACCTACCCTTGACTTTGGCCAAAATGGCAGTACGACTGTCCCAAACCAACGCATCTATCTATGCTACACATGAACACCCAATAGCTACCAATCACTGTGCCTTGACTTTGGCCAACATACACAGCTTGAATACTATTGACTATTCATGTGAAACGACGGAGGGCTACGGATGGTTTTGGCAAAACCGTGAACGTAGTGAACTTGATATGGTCGATGGAACGAGATAGCTTTTAAATGGAGTGGCTCAAACTCCGTATTTTAAAAGTTTGTTTTGAAAAGAACCGAGTGGTTTTTCGAAAGTGTTCCAACGACTTTAACTTGGTTTATTATCTTGCATTAGTTCTTTTAATGCGTGATATTCTTGCATTAGTTCTTTTAATGCGTCCCATCATTTAACCCTACCATTGCAGAAAACAACCAAAATATGACGTATGCTTATGCCATTCGCATTCGCCACTGGGCCCCGTCATTACCCGTTAGGTTACTTAACTAACGACAGAGCGGGGGCTGGGCTAGCGCGTCTGTAAAACATAAGCAACGCCTAAATAGTAAGCAATGATAGACATTACAGATCACAGATGAATGCATTGGATATACTAGCAATCCGCAATCCTTTCGAGCCTGAAACGAAAAGCGGATAACACGGTCGCGGTGAATAGCCAAATACCCCACCCAAGACCCCTACGGGTGCGGCAAACTACCCGCCAAGTACTTGGTAGTTTGTGCACCCCTCCATGGGTCTATCCTAGGAGCAAAAACAGTAAAAAGAATTATACAATGACGGCTACAACCCCGACCCGGTTGTGCGGCCAAACAAATAATAATTATTACATCAATTTACATTTACAATGAATGAAAGAAAAACAAAAGCTCATCTCACATCCACCCCGGCTATTCACCCGCGACAGTCCAACACATTCATATACACATTCCAGCACATTACAGATCATGTATAACCCCGACTAATCGACTTATAGCGATTAGCCGACGTTCAATACATGCAAGCATCACAGATATAACCATCATAGTCAAAGTGCAATGAAGTTCGGAAAAAATACGGAATTATAGGACCCCAAAAGGAAATTTCTTTTCTGTAAAATCTGGGCACATATAATATATCTCAAAAATCCCAAAACCAACACAGACACACACTGCACGAAAAACGACGCACTAAAGACAACAAACCGCGGCGCTTCCGCGGCGCCCAAGAAGGGTCACGCGGCGGAAGCGCGGCGGTTTAGACGAATTGGTGAATCGTTTTTCATGGGTGTTCTTACAAAACCCTGAGACGAATTTAGGAGTATGAAGTTTTTCATTTTGACCAGAAAAAATTTCAACAGAAACTCAGTTTTTGTAGTTTTCCGGTTTTGTGATTTTTTTCGGTTCCGAACTTCGTTACACTTTACTACCTAGCTAGTTTAAGTTTAGTTAGGCTCTGATACCACTGTAAGTCCATATTGCGACCCCCGGTTCTTACGGGGAGGCGGAAACGGTATAAAATCAAAATTTTTATCGCAAGAGGCAACATGGACTAACTTATGGTCGGGATCGTTACCTAAACTAAAACTAGCAAACTAAGCTAAAGATGTTTAGCTACTCGGATGAAGATGGTTATACCTAAACTTGAACTCCTTCTCTTCAAGCTCCGGTGGTGGTCCGATGGCTCCTTCTCGTCGTCTCCGTACGCCGAAGATAGATCCACTTGAAAGCTCCAACCTTTAGCTCCTTCTTCGGTCTTTGAAGAAACTAGTTCACTTGGTTTGCTAAACCTAGTGAACTAGAATGAGTAGAGAGGAAGTAGAATGGGATTTTATCTATGGTTCTTGATTCTCAACTCATGAGACAAGAGAACCATAGATCAAGAGAGGGAGCAAGAGGTTGAGGGTGAGAGCAAGGGGAGAGCTCAAGAACAAGAGAGAGAATGAGCAAGAAAGAATGAGGCTCTCTTTTCCCTCTCACCCTCTCATAATCCAAAGTGATCATAACTCATCATATCAAAAAAGTCTTTTGGTGATGGTTAGAAGCAACCATAAGGTTATCATATCATGCACTCATTTTACTCAAAAAGCAAGCAAGAAAAAAGTCTTTGGCATGAAATGATAACCATGGTTATCATGATGGTCAACTAGTCAAGCCTAGTCAACCGGTCAACAAGTCAACAAAAGTCAACAAGTCACCAAAGTCAACAAGTCAACAAAAGTCAACAAGTCAACAACCATATCACCATAATACTTAATTAATATAATAGTTAATCACATATCATATTCTCATTAGGGTTGAGCAAAAAGTCAAAAGTCAACGGTCAACTGTCAACAACCCTAATGAGAATCCACTACCTCTGCCTCCCTGTCAACTGTGCATACACACCCGCATCCGCGTTCCGAGGAACACGAATGCAAACTGGATAAATCCAATCCCATAAGGTACACTAGGATCTGGCTTAAACCAAAGCCCGCTAGTGTAAACTGTCCGGACACTGTACGTGCACAAGTGCACGGATGTGACCGAACCCTGTCGCAAAACCATGCGACCTGTCGCAATACCATGCGACCTCTACTCTTTTGCCTAAAGGCGAAAAGCTTTCTGTGTGGGACTCTAAAGACTCGACACTACGCTGGCAGTGGGTTTAACCACAGACCGCAAGCGGCACTAGCTGTGCGTAACGGTCCCCAGGTAATGCCGACAAGAAGACCGACGAGGCGAAACCCATCTGAACTCCTACTGAGCCTGAGTGTGACATTCTCCGTACAGTCCGGTCTGTTCGTCTGATACATCGCATGGCGGGCCTAGGGGGCGGTAAACGTCAGTCCCCCAATAGCGGTACAAGTCGTGCCGGAGTGAAGCCCAATACACCCTGAGATAACACTGGAAACCTACCAGTATATCTCGTTTGCCCTGGCCAGGGACTACTCGTGTAATGGCTCTCCTAGACACAGCGCGATGTCAACCCCCAATACCGGGAGAGACGAATCCTGTCTAACCGTCACTGCCTCCAAGTGCTTCGGGACTGCACCCAACCACCACCTGTTTGCACGACTCCTTTGAGCCGTGGTAGGGTAGTGATCAAAGTACAGTGGGAACACACTCGAGGCGGAGTGACAGTGTCAAGTCAGCGGACTAAGCTGTACTCATGTCACCTGGGAACTGATAACTGACGATAGGTATAATACCAACTAGTCAGTTCCCGACGAGTCCTGTCCAGTGTACCCGTAACCTAACGAGCACCCGCATACTATCTCAAGTACGACGTACTGACGGCTGTGGGACAGACCGTCTCCCACACTGGGATGAGAAGCGCATGCGCTGGTCTACTCCGGAGTATCGATGCCCTGTCTCGATAGTCCTGCGACCAGGGACCTGAATAAGGATGTGCTTATAGATTACCCAGCCCCCACTAGTGTGACTGCCATCACAACGCTGGTAATCAAGCAAAGATCCTAAGGGCTCCACTAATGCGTATAAGTGATATACTGAAATAAACACAAGTACACATTGAAGTAGAAACAAACCAAGTAGCATACTACTATTTTGAGCAAGATTGTATATACAAGGTGAATATCCCAAGCATCCATTAAGTAATATACAAACTAGTATGATACAGTAATGGCCTCTAGGGCATATACACTAACAATATAACATCTACACGGAATGTCAACGTGAAATATATAATCGGTGTCCATCAATGCATCCAGATCCCCTAAATAGCTCAGGCGCCGGCACTCTCATCGGCCTTCCAATCCTGCACATCTCTGGGAATCACGAGTGCCCAACATCGGCTCCCAAATATCATAAATACTCGTATCCAGCATTGACACGCAAATCCTCATCCATCAGGCCCCGTCAGTCCGGGTCAGCCCACGGGCTCCGTCTGCGGTATTGGCCCTCGGCCCCGGTAGTACGGATCATCCCGCATCCATCTATCGACTCTGATCAGTATCCTCCGGATAACTGTCAGGTCCAACCAATCATCGGTAGGTAGTAGTCCCTCTGCCAGGCTCACCGTCTACTACACAGCGAAACCGTTCTCGCCCCGGGGTACCATATCGGGTCCACCATGTACCCGTAATCGGCCTCATCCAGCTCCTCGATTCGGGTTCACATATATCACTCTAGCACCGAGAAAACACATGGTGGACGCACCGAAATATCATATCAAGGGAACCGGGTTTTTAAATGATTACATATTTGAAATAGCCACGGTTCCCAAATCCAGAAATCACATGTAATCCAAACCAATATGCAAGTCAATGATCCGATGTGATATATGCATCAAGTATGAATATCATGTCAAGTCACATAAAGATGAGCTACAACATAATGATCCGATGTGATATATGCATCAAGTATGAATATCTTGTCAAGTCACATAAAGATGAGCTACAACATAATGATCCGATGTGATATATGCTTCAAGTATGAATATCATGTCAAGTCACATAAAGATGAGCTACAACATAATGATCCGATGGAAATTCTACAGTGTGAGTGTCATGGCAATTACTAACGGTGTGTGTGTAACATGCAGGATAGTGCTCGTGCAACATCAACCGTTAGTAAGGGTGCGGTGTTCTATCAATTCTAGTTTATATACATACATCAGGGAATGTGGTATGCACTAAATAGTAGCCATGAACAGTCAATGTATCGAAATGTAGCTACAAGATCCTATCAGCCTTGACGTAGAACGCCATGCGGGCGATGTCCCCGTAGATGTTAAATCTACTCACCGTAGTTTCTCGCTAGGTATAGCCGACGACTTGTTCCCCGCCTTCGCGGCGCCCGTCGCACTCGCCCGCGAATCCTACAATTTCACAATATATCACTCATAAGCTCAAAACCGTACAAACACGACATTTAAAGTCAACTAGAAACCCGTGTCGCAAACCAAGCGCGCGTGTGCGCGATACGCTAAAACGTGTGATTACACGCCTGAAGCCACTCCGACGCGTCGCGATACGCAGAAACCCCAAACCCACACACACGTATCACGCGTGTCACGAAAGATTAAAAATACGGGAAATAGGGTATTCTACTCCAGATTTTGATACAGAACAGATATTATTAAAATATATATACCAAAATACTCCACATAGCAGCAGACTCCAGTGGACCAAACCCCAACCCCATCTCACCCATCTGGCCGCAAATTGCTGCCAGAACGATTATTCCGGCGGCCTCACTTGGGAATTGGGCTCCCAGGTTTTGTGTGTGCACTCAATACACCCTGTGTATGCTACAGTAATTCCAATTTCATTCTGAAATGACCCGGGTAGCAGCAGATCCAACAGAGCCCTATTTCTAGTTAAAAACCCCACTTTTGCACTAAATTGAAACTTTATGGTATTTTCCTGAAATCTGAAGCAAACCCAAGTCTAGAATCACACTAACAACACATTACCAAGCTAATTGAGCCATAAAAATGCTAATTTTAACCTATCATCACTAGATCCCCTCAAAATGTAACATTTTAGAAATCGTTTTGCGAATTTTCCCGTTTTAGGGCAAAATTGTCGGTTTTTCCCGTTTTAACCCGATTTCGATCAAACGACCGTATAAGCTTACCGACACCTAATTTGGCCAAAATAAAGCTTGTGCGCGAACTTTGGGAGTATTTGGGAGGTTTTGGTTCAGATAGATTTTTTCCCGAATAAAATATTATTTTAAGCGGTATTTTGTGCACGTAAATCGGAAAAAAATTTCTTTTGTGAATAAATTAATTTTATCACTAGAATTATTTTAGAAGGTTCTTTTTTAATATCTAGATTTTTTTTTGGTGACTAATGGTTTGTTTTTAAAAATAAAAGAAAAGGGTGTAATGGTGGCAAAATGCATTAATTAGCATTTATTAGTCTTTTTCCTAGCTATTTTCTCACAAATTATTCACAAAAATACCCCCCATCACCCCTTGGCCGAGCTCACCCCCCCCCCCCATTTCTGTCCTAAACATTTCCAAACTCATTTCTCTCTCATTTTATTTCAAAAACACAAAAAATAAATCCAAAAATAAATCCAGAAATTCCTATATAAATATTAAACCATTTTTCCTTCACTAATCCTTCATGGATCTTCATCAAAGCTTGATTTTTGGAGGCTAAAGTGATGGATCTAATTTCTTTTTGGTGTTCTTGAGGAGGTATAATTTCTTACCTTAATCCATAATTAATTGCTTTAATCTTTAACTAGCTAATTTAGTTAACTAGTTAAGTGCTTAGTTTAGCATTCAATTCATGATTAATTCATTATAATTGGTTTAAGAAATTCATGTTAGGGTTAAATTTTGATTAAGTGATTAGTGTTTAATTCAAGTGTTAAATTGTGTTTTGGAAAAGAATAATCTAGTAGAAAGTGTTAAAATTTGCTAATAAGCATTTTGTTTAATTAAGCAAAATTGCTTACTAGATTTTTGCTAAAACATAATTAGCGAGTGTTAAAAATATAGGATTGGTTTAGATAGCTTAGTTAAGCTATTTTAAGGTATTTTTAATTGTTAGATTTGTGTTATCTTGAATCTAGTGCGATATATTGCGATAGGTTGCTTACTAGATTTCGGGGTTTTCCGACGTAGGGTTCGTTTGGTAGTTGCGAGGTTATATCCAGTGTATTCCTCGTAATTTTTGTGTTGTGTTGCGCGATCGGGATGATCGGGGTCCAGAATTGGTGTTTTGTAGTTTAGTGACCCCAATTAGGGTTTTGGCCGGTATCGTGCGCGATAGATGCGCTAAGCGCGCAGTGTAATTTTCCGGGCGTTTTCGTCGCGTTTCGTTGTCTTTTCGTCATTATAGGATATTTAGCTTATGTGTTGTATTTATGAAATTTTAGGTTCGCAAGCAGGGATTTCAGGTGCTGCGGACAAGGGGAAGCAGGTGGTCGGATTTTCTTAGCTCGAGACCATCGGTGAATAGATTTAACATCTAGGGGGAAATCGCCCGTATGGCGTTATGCGTCGGGACGAATATGATATGATAGCTGCATGTATTTGCATATTAGTTACTTTCATATGAATGTCATTGCATAGCATTATCTGTTGTACTTGACTCGTACCTTTAGATATAACACATTACTGACGGTTCATGTTGCACGAGCACTAAATTGTATGCTACACTCACACCGTCTGTAATTGCCATGACACGCACAAACACCTACATATGTGATATGATAGTAGATAGGAATGATTAGAGTAGTAACTCTTATTCTATTGTGCATATGAAATACTGTGGACACATACATACGTGATATTGCATTGGGCAGGAATAGTTAAGGTAGTGAACCTTATTCCACTTCACTTATATCTTGCTATAATTACTTATACATCATGCATACATATTGACATGTACACCATCGTACTTGATTACATGTAGATACTTAAGCCTTACTACACTTACATGTACACTTCATATGATACTGCATTTATTTTCGAAGGAATTAGGAACCGCATGATGTGTTTTAAAGCTAGATTCAATTTAAAGAGCGGTTTTCCCTTTATATGCTCATATTGATGTTTTATGTTGCATATATCATTTTTATATGGATTTTACGCATTGAGGTATGGATTTCATATGATTTATGGATTTGAGAACCGTGGGGGATATTTTCAAGAAAACTATGTATTGCTTGAAAACCCGTTTTCTCTTGATATGATATTTGATGCGTCCACCATGTGATTTCTCGGTTCTAAGATTTGGCTTGTGATACCCGATTCGAGGAGCGAGATGCACCGTCTGCGGGTACATGGTGGACCCAGTATGGTACCCTGGGGTGAGTGGAGATTTCGTGGTATAGACGATAAACCTGACGGTGGGACCACTACCTACCGGTGATTGTATTTGGACTCGGCGGTGATCATGGAGATACCGACCGGAGTGAGGTATGACATATCGTCAGGGCTAGTCATGGTGACAGCGCCTGAGTTATGAGGATTTACGTGTCGATACTAGACACGGGTTTCATGATGTTTCGAGTGTCGGTGTTTGACACTCAGGTTTTCGTGAGACATACAGGATGTGAGGGCCGATCTGAGGATGCGGTGCCTGAGGATTTGGGATTTGATGTGTCAGTGAGGGACACTGGTGTTTTTCCATGCTGATGATTTTTGCATGAGATTTTATATTATATCATCCCACACTCAGGATTATGTTGATATGCATCGTTTCATGTAGTTGTAGTACCCTGATGATGTACCTTTACATGATTGTTGCATATTCACTTATCATACTTATACTATTGGATTACTTGTGATAGATAGATCGCTGTTCATGCATACTTGCGATTACTGTATGATGTTATTTACTATTCACGAGTTGGCAAGTCTCCCCCGTTGTGCCACAGTGTTGTGCAGGACTTACCCTCTGAGTAGTCGCGGCAGGGCATCTTTTCATCTCTACTTTTGGGATACCGCTACGGTTGGCTGTGAAGCCTTGCTTTTAGGTGGGTTGCGGTTATCTGTTTGTACTTTGTATATTTTTTTTGTTGGATCTAGTATTCTCCATCTACCACTATGTTGTATATGACTTAGAGACGACTTGTGAGGATTTAGTTGTTAGTGTATATGCCCTAGGGGCCATTATTGTATCATACTAGATTGTATATTACTTAATGGAAGCTTGGGATATTCACAGTTATATATACAGTCTTGCTAAAAATGGTAGTATGCTACTTGGTTTGTGTCTACTTTAATATGTGTATATGTCTCTTGTAACGTATCACTTATACATATTAGTAGAGCCCATAGGATCTTTGCTTGATTACCAGCGTCGTGATGGCAGTCACACTAGTGGGGGCTGGGTAGTCTGTAAGCAACATCCTATACAGGTCCCTGGTCGTTGGATTGTCGAGATAGGGCATCGATATTCCGGAGTAGACTAAGTGTATACGCTTCTCATCCGAGTTGGGGAAATGGTCTGTCCCACAGCCATCAGTACGCCGTACTGGAGATAGTATACAGGTGCTCGTTAGGTTACGGGTACACCGGACAGGACTCGCCGACGAACTGATTGGTTGGTATTATACCCATCGTCAGTTATCAGTTCCCAGGTGACATGAGTACAGCATAGTCCGCAGACTTGACACTGCTGCTTCGCCTCGAGTGTGTCCCACTGTTCTTAGATTGCTACCCTACCACGGCTCAAAGGAGTCGTGCAAACAGGTAGCAGTTGGGTGCAGTCCCGAGCACTTGGAGGCAGTGGCGGTTAGATAGGATTCGTCTCTCCCGGTATTGGGAGATGATATCGCGATGTGTCAGAGAGCCATTACACAAAGTCCCTGGCCAGGGCAAACGGGATATACTGGTAGGTTCCAGTAGCTTCTCAGGGTGTAATGGGCTTCGCTCCAACACGACTTATACAGCTATTAGGGGACTGACGCTTGCCGCCCCCTAGGCTTGATATGCGATAGTCTTAGATGAACAGACCGGACTGTACGAAGATTGTCACATCAGGCTCAGTGGGAGTTCGGATGATTTTCCTCATCGGCCTTCTTATCGACATCTACCTGGGGACCGTTACGTACAGCTAGTGCCGCTTGCGGTCTGTGGTTAAACCCACTGCCAGCGTAGTGTCGAGTCTTTAGAGTCCCACACAGAGAGTTTCCCTGCTCCAGGCGAAACGATATAGAGGTCGTATGGTTTTACGACGAGCGTTCGGATGTATACGTGTGTTTTCGCACGTACGACTTTTCGGACAGTTTATACTAGTCGGCTTTGGTTTAAGCCAGATTCTAGTATAAGGTTATTGGATTTATACAGTCTAAAGTTTTTCCGTGTTTTCACGGATTGGAGGGGTGTTCTCGTAATTTGTCGAGAAGGTTCTAGAAGAGTGGTGACATGAGGGGTTGAGGTGGCTTTTTCATGATTACTTTGTGTGACTCATTTATATGATTCATCATATCATTAATGCTTCATTAATGATCTAATGACTCACATGATGAATCACTCTCCTTGATTAAATGAAACATGGTGAATAATCAATTAATTGATATTATTTGATAATTCATTATGTATCATATATTCAAGTGAGAAGGATTTTTGTTCTCACTCTCATCTTCTCCTTTTCTCTCCTCAAGCTCACTCTCTCTTGAAACCCTAACCCTAACCTCTCATGTGTTGAGATCAAGGGTTAGATAGACTAAAACATCCATAACTTCACTCTATATCCTCTAGGTAGCTTAGATTAGCACTTTAAGCAACCTAGTTATCTCAAGTTTGAGATTAAGCTTGGCGTAGAAGCTTTCGGGTGGATCGTCTTTGATTCGAGGAGGCCGTGAAGTTGCCGATGTTCCAAGGAGCCTACGAGGAGTGGAGGACAGCGATGAAGACCCGAAGGACATGTAACGTGAGGTATAACTCCGGTACCGAGTAGTTAAACCTCTAGTATATCGTTAGCAATGGTTTAGATTACGATTCATGCGCTCAAGTCCGTGTTACGAAGCTTTGATAATCGTTTTTCATATATTCCGCCTCCCCGCGAGTTAGTGGGGTGCGTGACATGGACTTACATTAGTGTTATATTTTGTGGTGACTTTGGGTGCCGTGCTCGTGGGAGCCGGTTTTGTTGAAAAGTTTTACTTCTTTATGCAGTTTTCTTTTATATTTCTTCGCTTCGGCGTCGTATATATGTTGTGGTGGTTGTCTCCACCGTTTGGCGTGATTTGCTCCCTTTTGGGATGCTTTTATTATTATCTATGTTGTACCCGTTTTCGGGGTTAGTTTTTACAAAGGAGGTGCTGCCGAAATTTTTAAGAACGAAAACTAAACTTAAAGATTTTTACTTGAAAAATTCTGAATGTTTAAAACAATGTTTTCTCCGTTGATCCAGTTTTGGGTGGTTTAGATTTCTGGGTTTCAGCTTACTTAAGTTGCGTACGCCTTTAGACGTTACGTTGTTTAAGTGCCGGTTACGGGCCAAATTTGGGTCGTCACAAAGTTGGTATCAGAGCGCTAGGTTTTTACCTTTCAGAGTGTAGGATGACCTTGGTATGATGGAGTAGGTAGCTTGAGCAGAGTGACGTAGCGTGTGTATGTTCCGCGGCATACTTACGACACGGTACTCCGCCTAAGTGACCTTAGGACTTATTGATTGAAATTCCTTCCGTGATTGATATACATCTTCGTGATTCGATTTCCGTTTCCTTATCGAATCTTGTTTCAATTTCCAGCCTGTATGCTGCCGAAGACTACGAGGGCACAGAGAGCGGCCGCGAGGGCCGAGGCCAGAGTTGACTCGTCTGAGGCGAGGGTTGACCCCGGCGATACGCCTGTGGTACCGGAGCACATTGCTATGATTGGAGCAGGTATGCAGGATCTGCGCCAGATTGTGGGGAATTTAGTAAAGGCCATTCGAGCACAGGGGCAGGCTGTTGTTCCACCTGTTGCAGGGACCATGATGGTACCTACTGATCCGGCAGTCGTAGTTGCAGCTCCAGAGGTTATTACCGTGTCACTGACGAAGTTCATGAGGCTGAGGCCTCCGGTGTTTACTGGCACAGATGTTATTGAGGATCCGCAGTCGTTCATCGACCGGATGGCCAGGATTTGACTCTCACTCCGATGCTCCGACGAGAGATGGGTAGAGTTTGCGAGTTTCCGGCTGGAGGGTATGGCCCAGAAGTGGTGTGAGTCGTTGGAGAGGGGCAGAGCCGCTGGTCTTGCTCCTATGACCTGGGCTGAGTTTGTAACGTCGTTTCTTGCCCGTTTTCTTCCACCGAGCGTAAGGGATGCGCGAGCGCGCATATTTGAGTCGTTACGTCAGACGCCGGGGATGACGGTGTCAGGGTATGATGTATTGTTTACTGAGCTGTCGGTGTATGCTCCGTACCTGGTAGCGACTGAGGAGATGAGGGTGAAGAGGTTTGTTCGAGGCCTGCTTACCCAGTTGTTCCTAGCCATCAGCATTCAGCATTGCGACACGTATGCGGCAGCTGTCGATGCAGCCCTATTGGTGGAGGAGCGTCTAGCTGAGTCATCGGTTGTTCCAGAACCGAAGAGGACTCGTACGGATGAGCCAGCACGGGGACCGAGGTTTGTCTGCAGAGGCAGAGTTCCATCAGACTCGGGGAGTAGCAGAGACGTGGGATGTGGCCAGTTATTCAGTTCTTATTCCCAGGAGGGCCAGCGACCGTCTTATGGATGTTTCGGTTGTGGCAGTTTGCAGCATCTTGTTCGGAATTGTACTGTGGTGCGTCAGAGAGGGCCAGCAGTACCGCAGGTTACTTTACCACCTTCTCCGCCTCAGAGAGCGTTGCCTCTTATTCCTGTTGTTGCGCCGCGTCAGACTCCTACTCAGAGAGGTCGTGGCCGCGGTAGTTTTGTGCCGAGAGGATGAGGTGGCGGAGGCAGAGGACAGCCAGTAGCCGGTAGAGGGCAGGCACGGGTTTTGGCCTTGACTCACCAGGACGCTCAGGCGTCCAATGCTGTGGTTTCAGGTACCCTTTCCTTATGTTCTTCTTATGCACATGTTCTTTTCAATCCGGGATCTACGCATTCGTATGTTTCTACGCACTTCGCGCCGAGGTTAGGCCGAGAGTCGTGTTTGCTGGATCAGCCGCTTGTAGTGACTACTCCTGTGGGAGAGTCGTTTGTTGCGCGGCACGTGTTCCGATCATGTGCTGTCCGTTTAGGAGACAGAGATCTGTCCGTCGACTTGATCCTTCTTGAGATGTTGGACTTCGACATTCTGTTGGGCATGGATTGGCTAGCGACTTGCTATGCGTCCGTGGACTGCCGCGAGAAGACAGTTAGATTTTGTTTTCCCGGCGGGCCAGTGTTTGTTGTGCAGGGAGACCGTGGTGTCGCCCCTCACAGTTTGGTTTCTGTTCTGTGCGCTAGTCGGCTTTTGAGGAGGGGATGTCAGGGATTCTTAGCTTTCATTCATGATACTGGAGTTACGGTGGAGTCGTTGGACCAGGTTTCTACCGTGCGAGAATTTCTCGATGTCTTTCCCGATGAGTTACCTGGGTTGCCGCCAGAGCGCGATATTGAGTTTTGCATTGATCTGATTCCTGGCACGGAGCCTATTTCTATACCGCCTTATCGGATGACTCCGGCAGAGCTTAAAGAGCTTAAAGATCAGTTGCAAGAGTTGCTTGTTTTGGGACTTGTGCGTCCGAGTGTTTCGCCGTGGGGAGCTCCTGTTCTGTTCGTCAAGAAGAAGGACGGCAGTTTGAGGCTATGTATGGATTATCGTCAGTTGAACCGAGTTACGGTGCGGAACAGGTATCCTTTACCCCGCATTGATGATTTATTTGATCAGCTCCAGGGTGCGAAACATTTTTCGAAGATTGATTTGCGTTCGGGTTATCATCAGTTGCGGGTTCGGAATGATGACATTCCGAAGACTGCTTTTCATACGCGTTATGGGCATTATGAGTTTTTGGTGATGTCGTTCGGACTCACCAATGCACCAGCAGCGTTCATGGATCTAATGAACTGGATTTTCAGGCCGTTCCTTGACCAGTTCATTATAGTGTTTATTGATGACATACTGGTCTACTCTAGGAGTCATGAGGAGCATGAGCAGCATTTGAGGATTACTTTGCAGATATTGAGAGAGCACCGGCTGTATGCTAAATTCTCAAAGTGCGCATTTCGGCTTAATAGAGTTGACTTCCTGGGTCATGTGGTGACTGGTGATGGTATTCTTGTGGACCCGAGGAAGATCGAGGCTGTACAGCTTTGGCCCAGACCTGTATCGGTGACAGAGGTCCACAAGTTTTTGGGCTTAGCTGGTTATTATCGCCGTTTTGTGCAGGATTTCTCGAGTATCGCTGCACCGCTGACTGGACTGGCCCAGAAGGGGATTCCTTTTCTCTGGACTGATGCGTGCGAGCAGAGTTTTCAGCAGTTGAAGACTCGGTTGACGACAGCACCAGTTCTTTCTTTACCTTCTGGATCGGGCGGCTATGTTGTTTTTTGTGATGCTTCTCGAGTGGGGCTCGGCTGTGTTTTGATGCAGCATGATAGGATGATTGCATATGCTTCTAGGCAGCTGAAGAAGCACGAGCAGAATTACCCCACTCACGATCTTGAGATGGCAGCGGTAGTCTTTGCGTTGAAGATTTAGAGGCACTACTTGTACGGAGAGTCGTGTTAGATCTTCACGGATCACAAGAGTTTGAAGTATATCTTCCAGCAGCGAGATCTGAACCTGAGACAGCGCCGATGGATGGAGCTAGTGAAGGATTATGATCGTGAGATCCTTTATCACCCGGGCAAGGCGAATGTGGTAGCTGATGCTTTGAGTCGTAGGCCCGTGGGTAGCTTGTCCCAGTTGAGCGCAGTTCAGGACAGTCCTCTGCAGATTGGCAGCTCTTGTGTGATAGTAGAGTGCAGTTCGAGTTCACTTCCGCTGGGGGACATCTTGCTCATGTCCGCGCCCGTCCACTTCTTTATGATCGTATCCGTGAGGCGCAGCCCAGTGATGCCCGTTTGATTGAGATTCTTGAGCTTGTTCAGCAGAGAAGAGTTTCGGAGTTCATGATTGATGACCAGGGTGTGCTACGATGCGGGACTCGCTTGTGTGTACCAGATGTTGATGGGTTGAGACGCGAGATCCTAGAGCAGGCACATCAGTCGGCCTTTAGCGTTCATCCAGGTTCCACCAAGATATACCATGACTTGAGGGACTTCTACTGGTAGGAAGGGATGAAGCGTGATATATCGGACTTCGTTTCGAGGTGCCTGACTTGTTAGCAAGTCAAGGCTGAGCATCAGAGATCGGCTAGAGAGTTGCAGCCTTTACCCGTTCTGGAGTGGAAATGGGAGCAGATTTCCATGGACTTCATTGTGGGTCTACCCAGGACCAGTCGAGGGTATGACTCCATTTGGGTTATTGTAGACCGGTTGACGAAAGCGGCTCACTTTCTTCCAGTGAAGACCACTTTCGGTTATGCTCAGTATGCTCAGTTATACATAGATGAGATTGTGCGTTTGCACGGTGTTCCCACATGCATAGTATCCGACAAAGGCACCCAGTTTACTAGCCGTCTCTGGCAGAAGCTTCAGGAAGCTTTGGGTACCCGGCTGAGTTTTAGTACCGCTTTTCATCCACAGACCGATGGCCAGTCGGAGCGGACTATACAAACTCTGGAAGATATGCTCCGTGCATGTGTGCTTGATTTTGGTGGCAGTTGGGATCGTCACTTGCCGTTGATTGAGTTCTCCTACAACAACAGCTTTCAGGAGACTATTCAGATGGCACCTTTTGAGGCTTTATATGGTAGGAAGTGTCGATCGCCAGTCTGTTGGACCGAGCTTAGTGAGAGTTTGGTTTTGGGACCCCAGCTAGTTCAGGAGACCACGGAGAAGATCCAGCTGATTCAGGATAGGATGAGAGCAGCCCAGTGCAGGCAGAAGTCTTATGCCGACCGTCGTCGTCGCAGACTTGAGTTCGCAGTGGGGGATCATGTATTCCTGAGGATTTCTCCGATGAAGGGCGTTATGCGATTTGGGAAGAGAGGGAAGCTCAGTCCCAGATTTGTAGGTCCTTTCGAGATCCTTGAGCGAGTGGGTTCTGTTGCTTATCGTTTGGCGCTCCCGCCCAGTTTTCCGGATGTTCACCCTGTTTTTCATGTGTCGATGCTTCGTAGATACCTTCATGATCCTTCTCACACGATTCAACACGAGACCGTTCAGCTTGAGCGCGATCTTTCGTTCACCGAGCAGCCGGGTAGTTATTTTGGATCGGCAGGTGAAGAAACTTCGGTCAAAGGTCTTGCCATTTGTGAAGGTTCTTTGGCGTAGCCCGACTAGTGAGGAGATCACTTGGGAGGCCGAGAGCGAGATGCAGAAGAAATTCTCTCATCTTTTTGAAGGTACGCTTAGTATGAAATTTTAATTCGGGGACCAAATTTCTATAAGGAGGGGAGACTGTAACGTTTTAGAAATCGTTTTGCGAATTTTCCCGTTTTAGGGCAAAATTGTCGGTTTTTCCCGTTTTAACCCGATTTCGATCAAACGACCGTATAAGCTTACCGACACCTAACTTGGCCAAAATAAAGCTTGTGCGCGAACTTTGGCAGTATTTGGGAGGTTTTGGTTCAGATAGATTTTTTTCCGAATAAAATATTATTTTAAGCGGTATTTTGTGCAAGTAAATCGGGAAATTTTTTCTTTTGTGAATAAATTAATTTTATCACTAGAATTATTTTAGAAGGTTCTTTTTTAATATCTAAATTTTTTTTTGGTGACTAATGGTTTGTTTTTAAAAATAAAAGAAAAGGGTGTAATGGTGGCAAAATGCATTAATTAGCATTTATTAGTCTTTTTCCTAGCTATTTCCTCACAAATTATTCACAAAAATACCCCTCATCACCCTTTGGCCGAGCTCACCCCCCCCATTTCTGTCCTAAACATTTCCAAACTCATTTCTCTCTCATTTTCTTTCAAAAACACAAAAAAGAAATCCAAAATAAATCCAGAAATTCCTATATAAATATTAAACCATTTTTCCTTCACTAATCCTTCATGGATCTTCATCAAAGCTTGATTTTTGGAGGCTAAAGTGATGGATCTAATTTCTTTTGGTGTTCTTGAGGAGGTATAATTTCTTACCTTAATCCATAATTAATTGCTTTAATCTTTAACTAGCTAATTTAGTTAACTAGTTAAGTGCTTAGTTTAGCATTTAATTCATGATTAATTCATTATAATTGGTTTAAGAAATTCATGTTAGGGTTAAATTTTGATTAAGTGATTAGTGTTTAATTCAAGTGTTAAATTGTGTTTTGGAAAAGAATAATCTAGTAGAAAGTGTTAAAATTTGCTAATAAGCATTTTGTTTAATTAAGCAAAATCGCTTACTAGATTTTTGCTAAAACATAATTAGCGAGTGTTAAAAATATAGGATTGGTTTAGATAGCTTAGTTAAGCTATTTTAAGATATTTGTAATTGTTAGATTTGTGTTATCTTGAATCTAGTGCGATATATTGCGATAGGTTGCTTACTAGATTTCGGGGTTTTCCGACGTAGGGTTCGTTTGGTAGTTGCGAGGTTATATCCAGTGTATTCCTCGTAATTTTTGTGTTGTGTTGCGCGATCGGGACGATCGGGGTCCAGAATTGGTGTTTTGTAGTTTAGCGACCCCAATTAGGGTTTTGGCCGGTATCGTGCGCGATAGATGCGCTAAGCGCGCAGTGTAATTTTCCGGGCGTTTTCGTCGCGTTTCGTTGTCTTTTCGTCATTATAGGATATTTAGCTTATGTGTTGTATTTATGAAATTTTGGGTTCGCAGGCAGCGATTTCAGGTGCAGCGGACAAGGGGAAGCAGGTTGTCGGATTTTCTTAGCTCGAGACCATCGGTGAGTAGATTTAACATCTAGGGGGAAATCGCCCGTATGGCGTTATGCGTTGGGGAGAATATAATATGATAGCTGCATGTATTTGCATATTACTTACTTTCATATGAATGTCATTGCATAGCATTATCTGTTGTACTTGACTCGTACCTTTAGATATAACACATTACTAACGGTTCATGTTGCACGAGCACTAAATTGTATGCAACACTCACACCGTCTGTAATTGCCATGACATGCACAAACACCTACATATGTGATATGATAGTAGATAGGAATGATTAGAGTAGTAACTCTTATTCTATTGTGCATATGAAATACCGTGGACACATACATACATGATATTGCATTGGGCAGGAATAGTTAAGGTAGTGAACCTTATTCCACTTCACTTATATCTTGCTATAATTACTTATACATCATGCATACATATTGACATGTACACCCTCGTACTTGATTACATGTAGATACTTAAGCCTTACTACACTTACATGTACACTTCATATTATACTGCATTTATTTTCGAAGGAATTGGGAACCGCATGATGTGTTTTAAAGCTAGATTCAATTTAAAGAGCGGTTTTCCCCTTTATATGCTCATATTGATGTTTTATGTTGCATATATCAGTTGTATATGGATTTTATGCATTGAGGTATGGATTTCATATGATTTATGGATTTGAGAACCGTGGGGGATATTTTCAAGAAAACTATGTATTGTTTGAAAACCCGGTTTCTCTTGATATGATATTTGATTCGTCCACCATGTGATTTCTCGGTTCTGAGATTTGGCTTGTGATACCTGATTCGAGGAGCGGGATGCACCATCTGCGGGTACATGGTAGACCCGGTATGGTACCCCGGGGTGAGTGGTGATTTCGTGATGTAGACGATAAACCTGACGGTGGGACCACTACCTACTGGTGATTGTATTTGGACTCGGCGGTTATCATGGAGATACCGACCGGAGTGAGGTATGACATATCATCAGGGCTAGTCATGGTGACAGCGCCTGAGTTATGAGGATTTACGTGTCGATACTAGACACGGGTTTCATGATGTTTCGAGTGTCGGTGTTTGACACTCAGGTTTTCGTGAGACATACAGGATGTGAGGGCCGATCTGAGGATGCGGTGCCTGAGGATTTGGGATTTGATGTGTCAGTGAGGGACACTGGTGTTTTTCCATGCTGATGATTTTTGCATGAGATTTTATATTATATCATCCCACACTCCAGGATTATGTTGATATGCATCGTTTCATGTAGTTGTAGTACCCTGATGATGTACCTTTACATGATTGTTGCATATTCACTTATCATACTTATACTATTGGATTACTTGTGATAGATAGATCGCTGTTCGTGCATACTTGCGATTACTGTATGATGTTATTGTTAGTGTATATGCCCTAGAGGCCATTACTGTATCATACTAGTTTGTATATTACTTAATGGAAGCTTGGGATATTCACCTTGTATATACAATCTTGCTCAAAATAGTAGTATGCTACTTGGTTTGTTTCTATTTCAATGTTTACATGTGTTTATTTTAGTATATCGCCTATACACATTAGTGGAGCCCTTAGGATCTTTGCTTGATTACCAGCGTTGTGATGGCAGTCACACTAGTGGGGCTGGGTAATCTATAAGCACATCCTTATGCAGGTCCCTGGTCGCAGGACTATCGAGACAGGGCATCGATACTCCGGAGTAGACTAGCGCATGCGCTTCTCATCCCAGTGTGGGAGACGGTCTGTCCCACAGCCGTCGGTACGTCGTACTTGAGATAGTATGCGGGTGCTCGTTGGGTTACGAGTACACTGGACAGGACTCGTCGGGAACTGACTAGTTGGTATTATGTCTATCGTCAGTTATCAGTTCCCAGGTGACATGAGTACAGCTTAGTCCGCTGACTTGACACTGTCACTTCGCCTCGAGTGTGTTCCCACTGTACTTTGATTACTACCCTACCACGGCTCAAAGGAGTCGTGCAAACAGGTGGTAGTTGGGTGCAGTCCTGAAGCACTTGGAGGCAGTGATGGTTAGACAGGATTCGTCTCTCCCGGTATTGGGGGTTGACATCGCGCTGTGTCTAGGAGAACCATTACACGAGTAGTCCCTGGCCAGGGCAAACGAGATATACTGGTAGGCTTCCAGTGTTATCTCAGGGTGTTTTGGGCTTCACTCCGACACGACTTGTACCGCTATTGGGGGACTGACGTTTACCTCTCCCTAGGCCCGCCATGCGATGTATCGGACGAACAGACCGGACTGTACGGAGAATGTCACATTCAGTCTCAGTAGGAGTTCAGATGGGTTTCGCCTCGTCAGTCTTCTTGTCGGCATCTACCTGGGGACCGTTACGCACAGCTAGTGCCGCTTGCGGTCTGTGGTTAAACCCACTGCCAGCGTAGTGTCGAGTCTTTAGAGTCCCACACAGAAAGCTATTCTCCTTTAGGCAAAAGAGTAGAGGTCGCATGGTTTTGCGACAGGTCGCATGGTTTTGCGACAGGGTTCGGTCACATCCGTGCACTTGTGCACGTACAGTGTCCGGACAGTTTACACTAGTAGGCTTTGGTTTAAGCCAGATCCTAGTGTACCTTTTGGGATTGGTTTCATCCAGTATGCATTCGTGTTCCTCGGAACGCGGATGCGGGTGTGTATGCACAGTTGACGGAAAGACAGAGGCAGAGGATTCTCATTAGGGTTGTTGACCGTTGACAGTTGACTATTGACTTTTTGCTCAACCCTAATGAGAATATGATATGTGATTAACAATTATATTAATTAAGTATTATGGTGACATGGTTGTTGAGGGATTGACTTTGTTGACTTTGTTGACCGGTTGACTAGGCTTGACTAGTTGACCATCATGATAACTATAGCTATCATTTCATGGCAAAGACTTTTGCTTGCTTGCTCTTTTGTGCAAAATGAGTGCATGAAATGATATGGCTATGGTTGCTTAAACCATCACATAATACTTGATTGATATGAGGTGTTATGATTGTTTTGGATTATGAGAGCCAAATGAGAAAAGTCTTCTCTCATTATTTCATGCTCATTCTCTCTCTTGTTCTTGAGCTCTCATCTTCCTCCTCTTGCTCTCCCTCTCTTGATTCTATGGTTCACTTGTCTCATGAGTTGAGAACCAAGTTCCATAGATAAAATCCCATACAAACTCTTCTCTACTCACTCTAGTTCACAAGGTTTAGCAAACCGAGTGAACTAGTTTCTTCAAAGATCGAAGAAGGAGCCTAGGGTTGAAGCTTTCAGGTGGATCTATCTTCGGCGTAAGGAGACGACGGGAAGAAGCCGATCCGGACCACCATCGAGGTTTGAAGACGAAGGAGTTCAAGACAAGAAAGGTATAAACCCCTTAACCGAGTAGTTAACGACTCCTAGTTAGGTTGTTAGTTAGATGTTTAACAAAGATCCGGTTTTGAGTCCATGTTACCACCTCTAAGAAAATTGTTTTTCACCAAATTCCGCATGCCCGAAAGTACCGGGAGAGGTAGCATGGACTTACAGTGGTATCAGAGCCTAGTTAAACTCTATCTAACATGTTAGCAAAGTAGCTAGAAGATCGATCAAAGAAAAAGTCCCGAAATGAACCCCGTTTTCAAAGTTGCTGTCGATTTTTTATGTTCTGTAAAAATAATAAATCATGCATCAAAAATCGACTCAGGGTTTTTAGAGTGCACTGTAGAAAGACGGTCCCACGATCTCATCATTTCGCCGCAGAACCGCGGCAATAGCTTGCTATTGCCGCGGTTCCGCGGCCGTCTTGGCTCCTCTCTCATTGTTCTTTGCTACAGTGTGCTTATAGGGGTATTTTAGGATTTTTGGATTATATATTTTCTGCCCAGATTTTCCAGAACGAAAATTTTGTTTTTGGGGTCCTGAAAATCCGTATTTTTGATCGAACTTCTAAAAGACTTTAGCTGACGGGTTATTCTGTAATGTGATATTTGTATTGAACGTCTGCTAATCGCTATATGCCGATTAGTGGGGGTTATACAAATCTATGATCTGTAATGTTGCTGGAATGTGTATATGAATATGTTGGATTGTCGCGGGTGAATAGCCAGGGGGTTGTGAGACGAGAGTTTTTTCTTTTCTTTCAATTCATGTAAATTTGTAAATTGATGTAATAATTATTTGTATGACCGCACAACCGGGTCGGGGTTGTAGCCGTCATTGTATAATTTCTTTTTACTATTTTTGCTCCTAGGATAGACCCATGGAGAGGGTGCACAAACTACCGGGTATGCCGAAGTGCCGAGTGGCCTACTCACGGAGTTGAGGGAGGTTGCTTCGCTTCGGGTACTTGGCGGGTAGTTTGCCGCACCCGTAGGGGTCTTGGGTGGGGTATTGGCTATTCACCGCGACCGTGTAATCTGCTTTTCGTTACAGGCTCGTACGAATTGCGGATTCCTAATATATCCAATGTATTCATCTGTGATCTGAAATGGCTATCATTGCAATATATCTATGAAAGGTTAGTATAGCACCCTATGAAGTGTTTTGAAGCATCAAATGACCCAAAGTTATAATTTTTAAGGTGCTAAACTAACATGCAAGTGGATCGATCCTAGAAAATTAGGGTTATTTAACTTTTAGCTAGAAAAGATTAGGGTTTTGTCACGACCCGAAAGAGCACGTGACTGGCCCTCGAACCATATGAAGTCTATAGGACTCCATCTGATCCAAGTAAGCCAAAAGCCCAGAAATCTAAAACCATTTAAGGAGTAAATAGGGAAAATTAGTTTTAAGAGGTAAAGAAACATGTTTGAAAATCAAGTTTTTAAATAACTAAGCCGAATATGAATTTTTTTGAATGTGTAATTTTTCCTGAAAATTTCGGCAGAGTTTCCTTTGTAAAAACTGGCCCCGAACGGGGTACAACAAGAATAATATATATGACATGATAAAAGGCATCCCCAAGCGGGAGCTAGCTCTTCGTCAATCGACGGTCACAACCACGCAAGCAATAATAATATACAACGCCAAGGGGCGAGGATCAAAACTGAAAAGAAACTCAAAAACAGCCAGAAAACCGCAATACTACAAGCGCGACTCTAATGTCGAAACAATACAACACTGATTTCTAAGTCTGAAACAAACTACAAGTTTTGGTTGATGGACAATTCTAGATACAATAAAAATACATGAACAATGGTGGTTCTGATACAAAGAACCCACCTAACCAAGCAAGTCACCCATAGGAAGCAGTGTGCCAGAAATGCCGCTATGGAATCTGTACGGCAAAAACCTGCAAGAACTGGGGCACAACGGGGGTGAGTTGCCAACTCGTGAATAGAAAATATCTACAAGCAGAGATCGAATGCATGACCTATCCTAGGTCAATACGATCAGATAATAAATAAACCTCAATATGAATAAAGCTGAAGCATGCTAAACTGGCAATGTAATCTCTATACATGAGTGTAGTGCCAAGTGCTCGTGCTAGTGCCTCAGGTAATAGCATGTCATGAATATGAGGTATAACCAATGTAATCAAATCTGCACACTCGTGGATCCCGTCCACTCGTCACCCACTGACAATAACCACCATGCATGTAAATATCATGAATCATGTGCATGGGAAATAATATGAGGATATAACCACCCGTGTCCCCCGCGACACATCAAAATCATGGAACCAGGGTGCCCAGCATCGACACCCGAAAACATCATGAAAACTGTGCCCAGCATCGGCACGTAAATCCTCATATATCGGGCTCCGTCAGTTCGGATCGGCCCGCGGGCTCTGTCTGCGGTATCGGCCCTCGGCCCCAGCAGTATGCCCAAAACATCTATCGACTCTGGTCGGTATCCTCCGGATAACCGCCAGGTCCAACCAATCACCGGTAGGTACTCGCCCGCCTCCAGGCTCAATCGGCAAAGCTCATCGATCATCTTGCCGAGGGGAACCATACCGGGTCCACCATGTACCCGCAATCGGCTCATCCACGCCTCGATTCGAGTTACACATATCGCTCTCAGCACCGAGAAAACACATGGTGGACGCACTGAAATATCATATCAAGGGTAACCGGGTTTTTAAAGAAATGACATATTCTCTTTTGAAATACCCTCGGTTCCCAAATCCAGAAATATCATAGAAACAACATATCTCAATGCGTACAGTCAAAGCATGATGTATGCTGCATGTAACAGTAATGCAAGCATATCAGTAAGTCATGCAACATGGAATAATAATGTGCACATGTCGAGGGAGATCGCTCTTTTAAAAGGAATCTGTTTTTAAAGAGTATCTTGCGGTTCCCAAATCCCCAATCAAGCTAGAATCATCTATATATGTGTACAGGTATAAGTGTACAATATGCCATGCCAGAATCATATCATGAATGCAATAGTACTATAGTGTAGTGACATGGCAATTATCGATGATGAGTGTGTGAGCCGGCAACAAGTGTACGTGGAACATATACATCATCGATAATGGTGCTGGTGTCCTAGCAGCATGACTGAATGTCACAACAATACAAGCGATGCAATGCAAATAGCAGGAATATGCGGAAACGAATGATCAACGCAAAAGTACAGAACCTGCCCCAATAGATATGTCATGCAACCTTGCCTTTTGAAATAAGACGAATCAGGGCTTTTGGTAAAGTAAGGGCTACGGTGTTTTAAGAAAAGATGCATCATTTGAAAATATCCGTATAACCCTTCTGCTTATCTTTAAAATATCCCCGATTCGTTAGTTTTGAAATAGGTATGACTCGGTCTAGTCTAATGTCTACTAAATAATCTAGACAGGAGGGGTATGAAACCACCTAATCTGAGTCAATATATAAATATAGATATGATAGTCGGTGATCTCGCCTCAATAACATATCGTATGATATCCTCGAGTCATGAGTGCGGATCTATCATCAATATCGGCTCGTACGGTAAATCGTCGTACGGCATCCCAATAGCTGGGTAGGGGTCAATATCACACTATCTCATCACATATCAGGTATCACTTATCATCAGATCACACAATCTGGGGTACTACTGTAAGTCTAGTACAAATCGACACCATCTATAAAATATGAATGCGGGTAAAGCACATGTCCAAAGGCCCGCTAAAACTATCATATCGCACCTCAAAGGCAAACTATGTCACATCGCCGATCTCACGGCCTCACATCAAGTATCATCTCAAACCACGTATCGTCCTCCAATCCCGTATATAAACACATAGTCCCATACCCATGTGTAGATATACGCACCATCATATGCACTCTAATAAATGAAAGAATGAATGCAAGTATGTGTGTAAATGTATGTGTGAGTACAACCACTACTCTAGGGTTCGCACTATACTAAACCAATATATTCTTATCATCAAAATATCATTATTACCATCAATAACCCTAAACAACACATAATAAATATTCGTGTGTATATGTATTCGTATACATCACCACGGACTGCGGGGGTGCTATACGCCATCCACCCGACTTCTCCCCGTAGATATAAATCTACTCACCTTGCTTCTCGTGTGCCAAAGCCGATGTCGCTATCTTCACCTCCTTTGCCTCAACATCACGCGGGGTACCTACAAGTATATCACAATGCTAAAGCACATGAAAATCACATTGGAAACCAAAATGGCACACGCTACCCGCATAGGTAAAAACCCATCGACTCGCATGTAAACACAATCAAAATCCACTTGTCGTTGACGTCCAAACGCCACCCGACAGGAATGAATCACCAAATACCAAAATCCATGCTAAAACAAGTCCCAAATTATACACCAACATAGGAAAATCAACCCAGATTTCACCCTAGATGGAATCAGTCAAAACTAGACATACTCAGGGTCAAAACTAGAGGAAATGGGGGCATGCACAGAAAACGAGGCAATTCCTTAAAATACCTTATTTTAGAATTTTCCATAATTTTTCCCCATTTATCTGTATTTAATTATACCAGAATATTAAAATATTCATTAAAATAATATTAAATTATAAAATTTCCCAAAAATCATATTTTATTATTTTGAAGACGTTACAATCTACCCCCCTTAAAGAAATTCGGTCCCCGAATTTAAATTTAAAACCCCAAATTCTAAAACATTTCGATACGAATTCCAAGTCGTCGGGGCTCCGAAATCATCAACACATAAAACGTCACAGCGCAATGCATGCGCATGAGTACTGAGCAGATAACTCAAAAACAACGCTCCATCAAGCATCCCGCAATCATCGGAGTCAAGGTAAGGACACAATGTCAAATCCAATACAAAACCGATATGATATGGATCAGAACTACACATGCAAACATCCAATCTATACATGTGAATAGCTGATGTAAAAGCATGCCAAATCCTTTTTAAGTCGCTGTGCGATGCGCATAACACTGCACAGTGGCGGACGTTTTTCATAAGAAAGTAACTATATATGTATATATATATCCTTTGTTTAATAAGCACGTTCCGCCGTTTTGAAAACAATCAGAAGGGTTTCCTTGTTTTTTTTAAAACGTTTCGTGTCATATCGGACACATAGGTATATACTGAGACTATAGCTCGCTCTTTGGAAATCCCTTCGATAACTATCGATGTATGCAAAAAAAATAAAATATCCAGGTACTGTCCTCTGACTAGTCCTGCTCAGTAAGAAAATAATATCCAATATCATAAAAATGTACTGTTCCAAAAGGAATAAATCTCAAAAATATACATAACCCACCCTGTGCATCTGGTGCGCACGGGAATCAAAATCCATATATATGCTAAACAGATGCACATAACAGCATCTAGGTGCAACGGGTGCAACGGGTGTTCACGAAGCATCTGTCATAGGCAACGTGTGTGCCTGACAGCCAAAAACCCGGTGCATCTGACATGCACGAAGAAATCTCGATTTAGTGCATCGGGTGTGCACCAAAATCGTATCTCAAAACATGCGCCCAACATGCGCGGAAATCCAAATCGGTGCATCCATCATGCACGAATGAAAATCTAAACCCTGCGCACTCAATATGCACGGAATCACAAAATCCAATAGCAACGTCGAATATGCGTAAGTCCAGTCAAAAGCACGGAGTGCAAGAATCCACATCAATATCACAATCAAAATTGACATACCGAAAGGCATCAAATCGAAGTCAGGTGCAATCGTAATGCACAAAATATAAATCCGGTGCAACAAAGGCACGAAATATAAATCTGATGCGATAAACGCAAGAAACATAAAACTGGTGCGACAAATGCACGAAGTATAGAACTGGTGCATCCCATGCACAAATACCAAGCAATAACTCAAATACGTAAACAGCAACACCAAGTGTATCCAGATATGAAGAAAATCATAAACGTGTGCAGCTGCGGGCACAAAACACATATCGATGCACTACAAGCACATATAAGCTATACCGAGTGCAAAATCAAAACACTAAAATTACATGAAACTCTGCTGGAAGCGTAAATCAAATCACCAGCATAAAATAGGCATGAAATCGCAATCAACAGCTCAAGAGTAATAACTATGTACAAGGTATAAATACCCAGTAGGTGCAACCATGGTGCACAAAATCAAATATCATGAAACTCAGTCATCAAGACTAAATCATGCGAATAGATCGCCCAAAATAACGAAATCCAAAGCAACGGATACGCGATAATCAAATCACAAAATCACAAATCATAATTACCATCGTCGGTATATCCTTCTTCAGGGTCGAGAAGGTACCGGTACATCCGATGCTAGCGGCGCAAGATATCTACTTGCCTCTTACTCGCGGCTGGCGTCCTTTGCCTCTGGTTCCTGATCTTTCCTGTAGATTACCAACTCGCAATCCATCGGCTCATCGGCCCGGTCAGGTGTGCTGACAGGAACGATTCCGTTCTTGCACTTCCCTGGTCATCTCTCGGTCAATCCTCATGCCCGCTCGTAAAGCAGCACATCTCTGGCGCCGACCTCGGGTCCTCTGAATGCATATCACACATCCGATCCTGGGTGCAACTCTTATTGCAGCAGTGTACTGGAAGGAATCCTACTCAAGGTCTCTTCTGATCTTGCCTAAGCCAAACTGTAAGGAGGCTGGTACTCTGGCGTAATTTTTTCTCGCTCTCTGGACCTCTGCGTCCTTAGTACAACATCTCCTCGGAAGCTGGTCGCATCTCTGCGCCTCTGTATGCATGTCCGGCCTTTAATCTTAACGGGGTGTAGTAACAGCTCGTCTGCCTCTCGCACGAACTTCTTGTCCCGCTTGTCTGTATCATCGACCATTCGACGTCGCGTCTTTATCTGCACACTGCAATGTCCTCGGCTACGGTCCACCCGAAGTCTCTAACACGGACTCGAAATCACGAAATCAGTATCTTCATCACTCAGTAGAAGATATCTAGCCGAACACGTCCTCAGCGTGCATATCGCATCTCTGATGTCAGCGGAGTGGAACGTCATCTCGTCGAAATCTCGTGCAAACTCTTTACTCCACCTTGCTCCACTATCGACTGATTCGGACTCATCTCATCATGGCTACACAGACTGCGCTCCGACGGCTATGCTCGTATCTGGAGTCTCCCAAGCAGTGTCCCATCACATGATATCCGAATGATGTCGAATCATCCGATCGACTCGTCAGAACCTCACAATCCCCCAAGAGCTCAACATCTCGGGTACAGTTTAATAGTATCGAGTACATGCCACAGCGTCGGTGGTCCAGCCGTAGAAGGGCAAACCCAAGCCTCACTAATGGCGCCGAGGAACTGCCGCAAACCCTAAGGTTCAAAGGCTTTCACACGGTCATTAAGTCGAGTTAGGGTTTCATTCTTCTAGAGGGTCCATAGAATCACCTGCATGTCTTTCCGTATACTTTAAACTTGGAAAATGGGTTCCTGACCTTCGATCGTCTCAATCGACTCTCAACGAATCTGCGTGAAGTCGCCTCTAGCTGGAATCAATCTATCTGATGACCTCGCATCGGGGTAAGCGAACGAACCACGTGTCCTAGTCATTCATCCTCGGTGACTGGCGACTCACTACCATATCTCTAAGAATATGCTCATGCTGCAGTAGCTCCAATCATCTGGGCGATATCTCATCACTCGCAGCAACAACTGGCTCATTCGTCGGTACGCTAAGCAGCGCCTCAACCATCATGAATAAGCGATATATCAGCAGTCATCACATCCTGGCTGGCCTCTATCAGTGGCTCAATCCTCTGGTACCGTCCGGTACATCCGAGAAATCTCGCAACAGCGATCTGTCAAACGCTCAAAGTGCGGAAACACAAAATACGAAGCCTCAATGCAACCGTATGTCTCTTGAATCACGCCCCGGTCAGCCCTCGTCCGCGACGAGCTCATGCTGACAACTCGAGCCGTAGCTCACTCTGCCCGTGCAATCGCGGCAGCAAAACCACAACCAGTATCGATGAAGATAGATCATAGGAAGGAATATGACACAATGCAAGGAAATGTACAACCTAAGGTTTCTTAAGCGGAGTGGCGTGTCGTACGTATGCCGCGGAACATACCAACGGTACGTCACTCTACTTTAGTCACCTATTCCATCAACCAAGGGTCATCCTACACGAAGAAAGTTCGGGTCTAATACCCCCTCGACCAAGTCTAAGTTCCGTAAGGTCAAGCCTAAGTTCCGTATATAAGTAACGCCCTAGGCTCCACATAGTCAAACTTAGACTCGAACCAAGGTCAACCTAGCGCTCTGATACCAACTTTGTCACGACCCGAAAGAGCACGTGACTGGCCCTCGAACCATATGAAGTCTATAGGACTCCATCTGATCCAAGTAAGCCAAAAGCCCAGAAATCTAAAACCATTTAAGGAGTAAATAGGGAAAATTAGTTTTAAGAGGTAAAGAAAACATGTTTGAAAATCAAGTTTTTAAATAACTAAGCCGAATATGAATTTTTTTGAATGTGTAATTTTTCCTGAAAATTTCGGCAGAGTTTCCTTTGTAAAAACTGGCCCCGAACGGGGTACAATAAGAATAATATATATGACATGATAAAAGGCATCCCCAAGCGGGAGCTAGCTCTTCGTCAATCAACGGTCACAACCACGCAAGCAATAATAATATACAACGCCAAGGGGCGAGGATCAAAACTGAAAAGAAACTCAAAAACAGCCAGAAAACCGCAATACTACAAGCGCGACTCTAATGTCGAAACAATACAACACTGATTTCTAAGTCTGAAACAAACTACAAGTTTTGGTTGATGGACAATTCTAGATACAATAAAAATACATGAACAATGGCGGTTCTGATACAAAGAACCCACCTAACCAAGCAAGTCACCCATAGGAAGCAGCGTGCCAGAAATGCCGCTATGGAATCTGTACGACAAAAACCTGGAAGAACTGGGGTACAACGGGGGTGAGTTGCCAACTCGTGAATAGAAAATATCTACAAGCAGAGATCGAATGCATGACCTATCCTAGGTCAATACGATCAGATAATAAATAAACCTCAATATGAATAAAGCTAAAGCATGCTAAACTGGCAATGTAATCTCTATACATGAGTGTAGTGCCAAGTGCTCGTGCTAGTGCCTCAGGTAATAGCATGTCATGAATATGAGGTATAACCAATGTAATCAAATCTGCACACTCGTGGATCCCGTCCACTCGTCACCCACTGACAATAACCACCATGCATGTAAATATCATGAATCATGTGCATGGGAAATAATATGAGGATATAACCACCCGTGTCCCTCGCGACACATCAAAATCATGGAACCAGGGTGCCCAGCATCGACACCCGAAAACATCATGAAAACTGTGCCCAGCATCGGCACGTAAATCGTCATATATCGAGCTCCGTCAGTCCGGATCGGCCCGCGGGTTCTGTCTGCGGTATCGGCCCTCGGCCCCAGCAGTATGCCCAAAACATCTATCGACTCTGGTCGGTATCCTTCGGATAACCGCCAGGTCCAACCAATCACCGGTAGGTACTCGCCCGCCTCCAGGCTCAATCGGCAAAGCTCATCGATCATCTTGCCGAGGGGAACCATACCGGGTCCACCATGTACCCGCAATCGGCTCATCCACGCCTCGATTCGGGTTACACATATCGCTCTCAGCACCGAGAAAACACATGGTGGACGCACTGAAATATCATATCAAGGGTAACCGGGTTTTTAAAGAAATGACATATTCTCTTTTGAAATACCCTCGGTTCCCAAATCCAGAAATATCATAGAAACAACATATCTCAATGCGTACAGTCAAAGCATGATGTATGCGGCATGTAACAGTAATGCAAGCATATCAGTAAGTCATGCAACATGGAATAATAATGTGCACATGTCGAGGGAGACCGCTCTTTTAAAAGGAATCTGTTTTTAAAGAGTATCTTTCGGTTCCCAAATCCCCAATCAAGCTAGAATCATCTATATATGTGTACAGGTATAAGTGTACAATATGCCATGCCAGAATCATATCATGAATGCAATAGTACTATAGTGTAGTAACATGGCAATTATCGATGATGAGTGTGTGAGCCGGCAACAAGTGTACGTGGAACATATACATCATCGATAATGGTGTTGGTGTCCTAGCAGCATGACTGAATATCACAACAATACAAGCGATGCAATGCAAATAGCAGGAATATGTGGAAACGAATGATCAACGCAAAAGTACAGAACCTGCCCCAATAGATATGTCATGCAACCTTGCCTTTTGAAATAAGACGAATCAGGGCTTTTGGTAAAGTAAGGGCTACGGTGTTTTAAGAAAAGATGCATCATTTGAAAATATCCGTATAACCCTTCTGCTTATCTTTAAAATATCCCCGATTCGTTAGTTTTGAAATAGGTATGACTCGGTCTAGTCTAATATCTACTAAATAATCTAGACAGGAGGGGTATGAAACCACCTAATCTGAGTCAATATATAAATATAGATATGATAGTCGGTGATCTCGCCTCAATAACATATCGTATGATATCCTCGAGTCATGAGTGCGGATCTATCATCAATATCGGCTCGTACGGTAAATCGTCGTACGGCATCCCAATAGCTGGGTAGGGGTCAATATCACACTATCTCATCACATATCATGTATCACTTATCATCAGATCACACAATCTGGGGTACTACTGTAAGTCTAGTACAAATCGACACCATCTATAAAATATGAATGCGGGTAAAGCACATGTCCAAAGGCCCGCTAAAACTATCATATCGCACCTCAAAGGCAAACTATGTCACATCGCCGATCTCACGGCCTCACATCAAGTATCATCTCAAACCACGTATCGTCCTCCAATCCCGTATATAAACACATAGTCCCATACCCATGTGTAGATATACGCACCATCATATGCACTCTAATAAATGAAAGAATGAATGCAAGTATGTGTGTAAATGTATGTGTGAGTGCAACCACTACTCTAGGGTTCGCACTATACTAAACCAATATATTCTTATCATCAAAATATCATTATTACCATCAATAACCCTAAACAACACATAATAAATATTCGTGTGTATACGTATTCGTATACATCACCACGGACTGCGGGGGTGCTATACGCCATCCACCCGACTTCTTCCCGTAGATATAAATCTACTCACCTTGCTTCTCGTGTGCCAAAGCCGATGTCGCTATCTTCACCTCCTTTGCCTCAACATCACGCGGGGTACCTATAAGTATATCACAATGCTAAAGCACATGAAAATCACATTGGAAACCAAAATGGCACACGCTACCCGCATAGGTAAAAACCCATCGACTCGCATGTAAACACAATCAAAATCCACTTGTCGTTGACGTCCAAACGCCACCCGACAGGAATGAATCACCAAATACCAAAATCCATGCTAAAACAAGTCCCAAATTATACACCAACATAGGAAAATCAACCCAGATTTCACCCTAGATGGAATCAGTCAAAACTAGACATACTCAGGGTCAAAACTAGAGGAAATGGGGGCATGCACAGAAAACGAGGCAATTCCTTAAAATACCTTATTTTAGAATTTTCCATAATTTTTCCCCATTTATCTGTATTTAATTATACCAGAATATTAAAATATTCATTAAAATAATATTAAATTATAAAATTTCCCAAAAATCATATTTTATTATTTTGAAGACGTTACAGGTTTGAAGGCTACAACCTTTGTAGCTCCCCTTTGCTAGACTCCTTGGTGTCTTGGGTGTTGAGTCGAGGTCCTCTCGATGTTCCCTTGCGTCCACGACGATCCACCACGGAGCACTCCGTCCAAGCTCGCAATTTCGACAAACCGAAAAGAACACTCTAAACAAAGAGGCTAAGCTTGTGTAGAATGATGTTGTGGTTGGGTTTCTCACTTCAAAAACCTTTCTTTTGTTGTATTTCACTCACTAGAAAAGACTAGAGAAGAAAAGATGAAGGAAGATGAAGATGGTGGCTTATATTAACAAGAGATAAAATGATAACCATAAGGTTAAGCTTGCAAAAGAAATAAATATCACTATATATATTTATTCCTTCTTAACTCCAACCATGATTAAATGATAGATGATTAATTTAACTTGGGTTTAGAATGATAAAGGAAAGGATAACCATGGTTTAGTGGTAGGTGAGCATGGTTAGGTTAGAAGAAGCATGTAGAAACTAGCATAATTATCCTTTCCTTTTCATTTTCTTTTTAAATCCATAATCAAATAATAATCCATTAAATAATCTATGGTGTGAGTCTTGCATTGCCACCATTCCATATGCTTACAACCATGATGGATGGTTGTATGTATGTGTGTATGTATGCACATCTATATGTGCAAGAAACTAGCATGAAAGAAAGAAAGATAAACACACATGCATGCACACATCCATCATCCAAGAAAAGGTTTTCAAGTGAGAAAAACTAATGGTTAAATGATAAATCAACTCTTGATTTATCAAACCGGCCATATCACATATGACCCTACCAAAAGTAAGCCGCCCGATCAATGTACAGTATCATATACGCACATTTCAATCGGGTGCATGCGCATATCGCATACGCGCTCCATAACGTTTCGCCTGGACTGAGCAACTCCTTTGTGGGACTCTAAGACTCGTCAATACGCCGGCAGAGGGTAATGATCATATCAAGTACCCTCAAGCCGCAAGCGGTCAGCTAAACGTAACGGCCACCCGGGTATTGAGCGATCAGAAGACAACAAGCGAACCTGTTACAACTCCCGTCGAGCCATCCGGCAACACTACCGTACAGTCCGGTCTCTTCGTCAGATATGCTGCATATCGAGCCTAGGGATGGTCACGTCGACCCCAATAACTCAATAAGTCGTGTCGGTGAATGGTCTATAACAGATCGAGAAACTACTGATAACACTTATCAGCAAATCTCAGCAGCCCTGGCCAGGGACTTGCTGTTATAACCAGTCGAGCACAACACAGCATCAACTCCCAATACCGGGAGAGACGAAACCCCTCATATCGCTCATCGTCTTCGTGTGTCTCGGGACTATACCCAACGGCCACCTGTTTGCACGACTCAGTAGAGCCGTGGTAGGGTGGCAATCAAAGTGCAGTGGGAGAACACACAAGACTCCATGACGATCTCGGGTCTACAGACTAACCTGTACTAGTGTCACCTGAGAACTGCTATCCGACGATAGATATAATTCCATATAGGAGTTCTCGGTGAGTCCGTCCAGTGTACCCAGTCACCACTGAGCACCCGTATATGATCTTGATGTCAAACATCGATGAATGTGGGAACATCCATCGCCCATCGTATGGGTCTAGTATCATATACGCTAGTCTACTCTGGTATATCGATGCCCCGTCTCGATATACCTGCGACTAGGGACGTTCCAGGATATGCTTATAGACTACAGATGTCCCACTAGTATGATCTCCATCATAATCAGAGTAGTCAAGCCGATATCCTCAGGGCTTTATCAGCATGTATGAATGAATAAAAGCATGATCAAATCAACATGTCAGATAAAGAAGAACCAGATAGCATACTATCATGTCGAGCAAGAATGCAAACTGAATATATATACATGTATAGATACATCAACTATCACATAATGGCCTTTAGGGCATACATATATCCAACAATCTCCCACTTGCACTAAGGCCAGTTATTGGCGTATCTCATACCCAACATCTCAAAAAGTCGCTCATGCTGCGGCTGAGGGAGAGCCTTGGTGAATGGATCCGCGGCATTGTTCTTTGTGTCTACTCTCTTAATCTCGATCTCACGGCGATCTACAATCTCCCGGATCAAATGAAAGCGCCTCAGGATATGTCTGGACCGCTGATGGGATCTGGGCTCCTTAGCTAACGCCATTGCCCCATTATTGTCACAATACAAAGATATTGGATCAATAAAGGTTGGAACTACTCCTAGCTCCGAGACAAACTTCTTCATCCAGACGGCTTCTTTGGCGGCATCATTTGCAGCAATGTACTCAGCTTCCATCGTAGAGTCTGCAACGGTATCTTGTTTGGAACTCTTCCAACTTACCGCCCCTCCATTGAGGGTAAATACAAACCCTGAGATAGATTTGCTGTCATCCTTATCGCTCTGGAAGCTCGAATCGGTAAAGGCCTCCATTTGGAGATCTTTATTACCATACACCAAGAACAATTCTTTAGTCCTTCGTAAGTACTTAAGAATGTTCTTCACAGCTGTCCAGTGGTTCTCCCCTGGGTTGGATTGATACCTGCTTACAACACTAAGTGCATAAGCTACATCTGGGCGTGTACATAACATCGCATACATTATAGATCCTACTGCCGAAGCATAAGGTATAATGCTCATGCGAGCTCTCTCTTCATCGGTCTTTGGACAAGAATCCTTGGAGAGAGTGACTCCATGGCAAGCGGGTAAGGCACCCCACTTGGAGTCTTCCATACTAAACCTCTTTAGGATGGTGTTAATGTACCTGGTTTGGGACAATCCCAATAACTTTTTGGATCTATCCCTATAGATCCTTATGCCCAGGATGTATGTGGCATCACCCAGGTCCTTCATGGAGAACCTCAGTGATAAGAATGATTTGACCGACTGTAGCATAGGTATATCATTTCCTATCAGAAGAATGTCATCAACATACAATACGAGGAATGTGACAGCTCTTCCTACAGCCTTCCTATAAAAACTAGGTTCATCTGGATTTTTGATGAAATCAAACTCTTTGATAACATCATCGAAACAGATGTTCCAACTCCGAGATGCCTGCTTTAACCCATAAATGGATTTAAGCAATCTACATGCTTTCTCGCTGCTCCCACTGTCAATGAAGCCATCTGGCTGATCCATATAAACGCATTCTTTTAAATCTCCATTTAGAAATGCTGTTTTAACGTCCATCTGCCAGATTTCATAGTCGTAGTGAGCAGCAATAGCAAGTAGGATCCGAATGGATTTAAGCATGGCTACGGGCGAAAAAGTTTCGTCATAGTCCAGACCTGGTCTTTGACGAAAACCTTTCGCTACAAGTCTTGCCTTATAGGTCTCTACCTGCCCATCTACACCAATCTTTCTTTTAAAGATCCATTTGCACCCTACAGGTTTTACCCCAGGGGGTACAACGTCCAAAGTCCATACTTTGTTGGTGTACATAGACTCCATTTCGGATCCCATGGCATCCAGCCACTTCACAGAGTCACCACTCGTGATAGCTTGCTGAAAACTGGTAGGATCATCATCTTCCATGATACAGTCTTCTCTGTCACCATCAATGAGGAAACCGTAGTACCTCTCCGGTGGGCGAGAAGTCCTACCAGACCTTCGGAGTGGCCGAGGTTCTTCAGTTTCTGCTGCAATAGTCGGTTCAACCAAATCGTCATTTGTAGTTTGTGTCTCTAGAACCTCTTCTAGATCCACCACTTTGCCATCATCTTTATCTGTGAAAAACTCTTTTTCCAAGAATGTGGCATGTTGAGAAACAAACACTTTTTGTTCCTCTTTATGGTAGAACAGATATCCATAAGAATTCTTTGGATATCCTACAAAGTTACACATGACTGACCGTGTCTCGAGTTTGTCCGGATTCTGCTTTTTAACATAGGCCGGGCAACCCCAAATCTTAATTCTCTTAAGAGATGGTCTCTTCCCATGCCATATCTCATATGGCGTGGTAGACACAGCTTTGGTTGGAACCCTGTTCAGTAGAAACGCTGCAGTCTCCAATGCATGCCCCCAAAACGAGACTGGTAACTCAGTGTCACTCATCATGGACCGGACCATATCTAATAGGGTCCTATTCCGTCGTTCTGACACACCGTTGTGCTGTGGTGTGTAAGGAGGAGTGAGCTGAGAGAGAATCCCATTCTCTTTTAGGAAGTTTGCAAATTCTGTACTGAGATACTCTCCACCTCGATCTGATCGAAGCATCTTAATACTCAAGCCGGTTTGTTTTTCTACTTCTTGTTTATATTCAATGAATTTCTCGAAGGCGTCGGTCTTGTGCTTTAATAAAAATACATGACCGAATCTTGAGAAATCATCGGTGAATGTAATGAAGTATGAAAAACCGCCTCTAGCCTGTGTAGACATAGGCCCACATACATCACTATGTATGAGGCCCAGGAGCTGAGTAGCTCTTTCTCCGTGTCCGGTAAACGGAGTTTTGGTCATTTTACCCTTGATACAAGACTGGCAAGTCGCATAAGATTTATATTCAAAAGGATTTAAATATCCATCTTTGTGTAACTTGTTTAGTCTTGTTTCGTTAATATGACCAAGTCTTCAGTGCCAAAGAAAAGCTTCATTTAATTCTGAAAGTTTTCTTTTATTAGTGTGTTGTATACTGAAAACTGTGTGTTGATTTAGGACATATATTCCGTTATTAAGTGTACCATACCCAACCAACATTTGATTCAGGTGAATGTTCATAACATTGTTTTGCAATACAAAATTATACCCTTCATTGTCCAACAAAGAAACGGATATTATATTACATAGCATATCAGGTACAAAATAACATGGATTCAAAATCAAAATACATCCAGACGGCAACCCCAAGTGATACTCTCCCACTGCGACTGTATGTACATTGGAACCATTTCCAACTCGGAGAGTATGGTCACCTGTCTTCAAAACCTTGCTATTTCTCAGCCCCTGCATAGAATTGCAAATGTGAGAACCTGAACCGGTATCCAATACCCAGGAAGAAGAGTTTATAGAAAAACAGTTTTCAGTCACAAACGCACCTGAAGCAGAAGCATCACCATGCTTCTTTTTGAGACTTAGGTACTCCGTGCAGTTGCGCTTCCAATGTCCTGTCTTGTGGAAATGAAAACACTCGCCTTTCCCTGGGTCTCCAGCCGTGGACTTTCCCTTTCCCTTCACCTTTTTGACTCCGCCCTTAGGATTAGTGGGTTTCTTCTTTTTCTTTCCCTTGGCTTTAGCTTTCGGGAGAGAAGAAGAAGACTGTCCAATAGTCATAACGGGAGTCTTTGCTGACTTCATAGTGCTCTCTGCACTCCTTAACATATTAAGGAGTTCAGGGAGTTCCTTCTCCATGCCATGCATGTTAAAGTTCACTATGAACTGAGCAAAGGTGGAGGGGAGGGACTGCAGAATAATATCTATATATTGTTCATTGTCCATTGTCTATCCGAGGTCCTCAAGCTCTTCTATAAGAGCTATCATCTTCAAAACATGGTCTGCTACTGGTGTGCCAGGGGCCATCCGCATGTGAAACAGTTTCTTTGATGCTTCGTATCGTAATACGCGGGACTGTTCCCCATACAACTCCTTTGTATGGAGCAGTATCCCGTGAATGTCCATGTCCTCGTGCTGCTTTTGATGTGTGTTGTCCATCGATGCAAGCGCGAGGCATTTTGCCGTGGCACAGTCAGCGTCCCATGTCTTGCGGACTTCAATGTCCGCAACTGAGGATTTTGGGCCTGGGACGGGCGGGGCTGAAGCCGTGAGGACATATGATACTTTATCATAAGTCAAGGCGATCTTCAGATTCCTTAGCCAGTCTTTATAGTTGGTCCCATTCAGTTTGTTCTTATCTAGTAGAAGCTTAAGTCCAGTCATTGGTATCTGCCATTAAGAGAGAGAAAAGAATACACTCAGCGAAAGCTCTTGCACAGATTAGATTGGTTTATTATCTTGTCTAATCGATGTTTCCCACTGCTTTTTATCAAGTTTTCTTTCAAACCTTAAAAAGAAAAACTAGCCAGGATTAATTACAGTCTACAACTTCGCTAACCGTTCAGCCAGGCCAGTGTCGGTACTTTGAGGGAGGTTCCCCGTGCTTTCGCACGGACCTAATTAGAGTAAACCTCGTTTTCCCAGAGGCGGAGCCCCGTTAACACCTTTCTAGACACCTAATGAGTTAGCTAATTGCAAACTGTAAAACTCTCCTAGGAGCAACTATTGCCCACAGTGGGATCGGGATCCAACCATCATATGGAAGGTATGCAATCTCATTGCAAATTTCAACACTTGAAATTCCCGATGTGGTTTTTACCCCTAATACTCGTGACCTTGGCTAAGGTCAACAAATCACGAGCACTAGTCAAGCTCAACCCATCATTTCTTGATTAATTAGACCCATTCACATGACCCTTGGCTAAGGTCAACAAAGTCATATGCCAGTCCTAATTAATCTGCATCATATGCGTTTGTAGGAAGACATCACTTAGCTACCGTACACTACGCCTTGGCTAAGGTCAACAAACGTAGCACGAATACTAAGTACTCTACTTCCTAAAATGACGGAGGGTTGCGGATGATTTTTAAGAAAATCTTTAACGTTTTGAGCTTGATATCGTTGTAGAATCAAAAGGTTTTCAAAAGGAGTGGCTTAAGCTCCGCAGTTTTGAAATATAGCTTTTTCATAAATAGCCGAGTAGTTTTTAAATCCAATTCTACAACATCTTTTAGGTTTATTTTCTTTACATTAATCACATTAATGTAATCCCATCATTTAAGTCCTTAAGCCAATCACAGAAAAGAAACGAAAATAACACGTATGCTTATGCCATCCGCATTCGCCGCAATGTTCCGTTATGCACCGTTAGGTTACTTAACTAACGGCATACCGGGACGGGACTAGCGCGGGTGCAAAACATAAGCAACGTCTACTATATATCATATATATAATGTGTCATTCGTCTCAGATATCACAGAACACAGGCAGCAGAAATATAGATATAACGTGGGATATACTAGGACGTCCGTATTTAGTATTTAGCCAGAATAGAAAATAGGGATTCCACAGTCGCGATGAATAGCCAAGCCCACACCCTGGACCCTGCGAGAGCGGCAAGTGACCCTACCAATCCTGGAGTTTAGGAGACCCGGTCTCGACTCCTCGAGATGGCCTCCCACTGAACCCCAGAACCCGGTCACTTGTGCTCCCCTCCTTGGGTCCATCCTAATGCGGAAAAGTAAATAATATACAACACTGGTGACACAACCGCAACCTGGAAGTGCCCCAAATAAAAGAATATTACATTTGAATTTACATGAATGAAAAATATAAAACTCTCATCTCACAAAAACCCCCCGGCTATTCTATCGCGACAATCCTGCACATCATATCTCAGCAACACATAATATTACATATCATCAACGTAAGTAAGTATGCGTACCCCGATTGTCGTTGATGTATAGCAACAAAACCGGCGATATCTAACATACTACACTTACGGTCACAGAAAAGAAAGTGTAAAACTACAATATTTGGAATCCAGATTCCTTTTAGACATCATAAATGCGAAATATCACATATTTCGTATTTCATGCCTAAACCATATGAATTCCACATATTGTATCACATTCCAGACAAACAGACAGTATTAAAGTTTTCGAACGAACAATCAAGCACCCAAGATTCACTAAAGCTCAACACTTGAGCAGGGTTCAAAAAATCTGGAGTGTGACACAGTAGCGGCGGTCCAGCCATAGAAGGGTCAAGCCAACGCCTTACATGTGGCACGCCGTACTGCCCCAAACCCTAGGGTTCAAAGGGCAGTTCGAGACGGTCACATAATCGAGTTAAGGTTTGTTGTCTTCTAGAGGGACCACCGCAAAAAGACTTGCACGTATTTCCAAACTATTTAAACCCCGTGAATAGTGAGTAAATGATACTCGTTCAAACACTTCAATACTTTCTAATTTACCCGGAAAAGCTACGAAATGAAAATCCCGATCGAATCGATGAATCCAAAAACATCTCCAGAAATTTTCAAAACTTTATTCAGTTTAAAAATACCCAAAAAAATATACATACAGAAACTTGAATTACTGTAGAAAAATTATCCCCTAATTCAAACATAAGGCCGCGGAACAGCGGCCTAAGCAAGCTTAGGCCGCGTTTCCGCGGCTATATTAACTGTTCATGGGATTATTTTTCTGCCATAATCCTTATATTTTCCTGCTATGATTTTTACATATTTTTAATTCTGTAAAATGTCAAGTTTTAGAAAATTTCCAGAGAGCACCTAAAGAAACCGTATTTCGGTTCGATCGGAGTTTTGACTTCGTAAAAAGGTCGCCTAATGTTCTAGGTCGGCTCTGATACCAATGTAGGTCAGGCAGCCACCCCATCCAATGGGGTCGCCGTGGCACCAACGGATCCCTCAGCAACTACTTTTTACGCATGCCCCCTCGCGAGGACTATAACCCGCCGGAACACCTTCCGGTCTAGGGACACCCTGGGGGTAAGAGCCTATGCTTCGCCACACTGTCACACAGTGAGAACCCCCCATAGGTCGACATCTATTGCCTAGTAGCTCTGATACCAATGTAAGGTTAGTATAGCACCCTATGAAGTGTTTTGAAGCATCAAATGACCCAAAGTTATAATTTTTAAGGTGCTAAACTAACATGCAAGTGGATCGATCCTAGAAAATTAGGGTTATTTAACTTTTAGCTAGAAAAGATTAGGGTTTGAAGGCTACAACCTTTGTAGCTCCCCTTTGCTAGACTCCTTGGTGTCTTGGGTGTTGAGTCGAGGTCCTCTCGATGTTCCCTTGCGTCCACGACGATCCACCACGGAGCACTCCGTCCAAGCTCGCAATTTCGACAAACCGAAAAGAACACTCTAAACAAAGCGGCTAAGCTTGTGTAGAATGATGTTGTGGTTGGGTTTCTCACTTCAAAAACCTTTCTTTTGTTGTATTTCACTCACTAGAAAAGACTAGAGAAGAAAAGATGAAGGAAGATGAAGATGGTGGCTTATATTAACAAGAGATAAAATGATAACCATAAGGTTAAGCTTGCAAAAGAAATAAATATCACTATATATATTTATTCCTTCTTGACTCCAACCATGATTAAATGATAGATGATTAATTTAACTTGGGTTTAGAATGATAAAGGAAAGGATAACCATGGTTTAGTGGTAGGTGAGCATGGTTAGGTTAGAAGAAGCATGTAGAAACTAGCATAATTATCCTTTCCTTTTCATTTTCTTTTTAAATCCATAATCAAATAATAATCCATTAAATAATCTATGGTGTGAGTCTTGCATTGCCACCATTTCCATATGCTTACAACCATGATGGATGGTTGTATGTATGTGTGTATGTATGCACATCCATATGTGCAAGAAACTAGCATGAAAGAAAGAAAGATAAACACACATGCATGCACACATCCATCATCCAAGAAAAGGTTTTCAAGTGAGAAAAACTAATGGTTAAATGATAAATCAACTCTTGATTTATCAATCCGGCCATATCACATATGACCCTACCAAAAGTAAGCCGCCCGATCAATGTACAGTATCATATACGCACATTTCAATCGGGTGCATGCGCATATCGCATACGCGCTCCACAACGTTTCGCCTGGACTGAGCAACTCCTTTGTGGAACTCTAAGACTCGTCAATACGCCGGCAGAGGGTAATGATCATATCAAGTACCCTCAAGCCGCAAGCGGTCAGCTAAACGTAACGGCCACCCGGGTATTGAGCGATCAGAAGACAACAAGCGAACCTGTTACAACTCCCGTCGAGCCATCCGGCAACACTACCGTACAGTCCGGTCTCTTCGTCAGATATGCTGCATATCGAGCCTAGGGATGGTCACGTCGACCCCAATAACTCAATAAGTCGTGTCGGTGAATGGTCTATAACAGATCGAGAAACTACTGATAACACTTATCAGCAAATCTCAGCAGCCCTGGCCAGGGACTTGCTGTTATAACCAGTCGAGCACAGCACAGCATCAACTCCCAATACCGGGAGAGATGAAACCCCTCCTATCGCTCATCGTCTTCGCGTGTCTCGGGACTGTACCCAACGGCCACCTGTTTGCACGACTCAGTAGAGCCGTGGTAGGGTGGCAATCAAAGTGCAGTGGGAGAACACACAAGACTCCATGACGATCTCGGGTCTACAGACTAACCTGTACTAGTGTCACCTGAGAACTGCTATCCGACGATAGATATAATTCCATATAGGAGTTCTCGGTGAGTCCGTCCAGTGTACCCAGTCACCACTGAGCACCCGTATATGATCTTGATGTCAAACATCGATGAATGTGGGAACATCCATCGCCCATCGTATGGGTCTAGTATCATATACGCTAGTCTACTCTGGTATATCGATGCCCCGTCTCGATATACCTGCGACTAGGGACGTTCCAGGATATGCTTCTAGACTACAGATGTCCCACTAGTATGATCTCCATCATAATCAGAGTAGTCAAGCCGATATCCTCAGGGCTTTATCAGCATGTATGAATGAATAAAAGCATGATCAAATCAACATGTCAGATAAAGAAGAACCAGATAGCATACTATCATGTCGAGCAAGAATGCAAACTGAATATATATACATGTATAGATACATCAACTATCACATAATGGCCTTTAGGGCATACATATATCCAACAATCTATATATGATATTATTTAGGCGTTGCTTATGTTTTACAGACGCGCTAGCCCAGCCCCCGCTCTGTCGTTAGTTAAGTAACCTAACGGGTAATGACGGGGCCCCGTGGCGAATGCGAATGGCATAAGCGTACGTCATATTTTGGTTGTTTTCTGCAATGGTAGGATTAAATGATGGGACGCATTAAAAGAACTAATGCAAGAATATCACGCATTAAAAGAACTAATGCAAGAAAATAAACCAAGTTAAAATCGTTGGAACACTTTCGGAAAACCACTCGGTTCTTTTCAAAACTAACTTTTAAATGCGGAGCTTGAGCCACTCCTTTTAAAAGCTATCTCGTTCCATCGATTATATCAAGTTCACTACGTTCACGGTTTTGCCAAAACCATTCGTAGCCCTCCATCATTTCAGTTAAATATTCGGTAGTATTCAAGCTATGTATTTTGACCTCACGCCAAGGCATCGTGATTGGTAGCTGCCGGATATTTATCTGTTGCATAGATAGAATGCGTTGGTTTGGGACAGCCGTACTACCATTTTGGCCTACATCAAGGGTAGGTACGGGTGGATTCAAATTAACCTGGATAATGATGGGAAGAACTTGACATGTGACTTATGACATTTTGACCTCACGCCAAGGTCATAAGAGCATGGGGCAAAAATCCACATCGAGAGTTTCAAAAGAACTGAAACTTGCTAGTGTTGCATACCATTTGGAGTGTGATGTATTCTGGTAGGATTCCTTCAGTTTCGTCACGCGATGATATTTGGATCCTGATCCTACTGTGAGTATATGCTACTCCCCGGGAAATTTCTCACTTAACGATCAATGCTATAAACCAAGTAGGTGTCTAGAAAAGTGTTAGCAGGGCTACGCCCTCAGGGAAAAGAGGTTATTTAATTAAGGAACTTCGCGAAAGCGTTGGAAAACCTCCCTCGAAGTACCGACACTGGCCAGGCTGAACGGTTAAGCAAGTATTGTACGGTGAGATTGATCCTGACTAATTCTTCCTTTTTGGTTTGAGGAGGGATTCGAGAAACAGTGGGAGCCATCCTGTTTAGACAAACAAAAAACCATTCTAAACATGCAAGAGCATCAAGCTGAGTGTTTCTTCTCTCTCCTAATTGCAGCGACCAATCGACATGACTGGACTTAAGTTACTTCTAGATAAAAACATACTGACAGGGCCAAACTACAAAGATTGGCTCAGGAATGTCAAGATGGCAATCACTTACGACAAGCTGGGGTATCTTCTTACCACCAAAGCTCCCCCTGTCCCTGGTCCCACTTCCAGCGTCGCGGATAAGGAAATCCGTAAGACTTGGGAGATTGATAGCGCGAAGGCCAAGTGCCTCGTACTTGCCTCTATGGACAATGAACATCAGAGGAGGCACGAGAATATGGACTTGGAATCCATATTTCTTCATACAAAAGAACTGTATGGAGAGCAATCTCGTATCGCAAGATACGAAGCGTCGAAAAAGTTATTTTCGGCAAGGATGGCCGTCGGATCATCAGTAGCAGAACACGTGCTTAAGATGATCGGCTACATTGAGGAGCTCGCGGACCTAGGGACCACATTGGAGAGTGAGCTCTATACGGACTTAGTTCTCCAGTCCCTTCCCTCCACTTACGCCCAGTTTATACCGAACTTCAACTTACAAGAAAAAGAAGTTGAACTTTCAGAGCTCCTCAACATGCTGAGGAGCGCAGAGAGCACCCTACAGAAAGGTAGGAAAACATCCACTTTGTTTGTAGGAGGATCATCTTCTTCTAGGTCCAAGGCGAAAGCCAAGGGTAAGAAGAAGAAAGCCCCCGCCAAACCAAGGGGCGGTGTTAGTAAAGTGGATACGAAGGGAAAAGCTAAAGCAACAAAGAAAGTGGGGAAGCTTGTGGATAAGGAAGAATGCTTCAATTGTCATAAGAAAGGACACTGGAAGAATGATTGCAGGGCTTGGGAAGCCAGGACACAGGAATTGAAGCAGGTTGCAGCTTCAGCTTTTGGTGTGTATGTTATTGAAAACCGTCTTTCAATAAACTCTACTTCCTGGGTATTGGATACCGGATCAGGATCTCATATCTGTAATTCTTTGCAGGCGTTGAGAAACCGTAGGGTTTTGAAAGCAGGTGACATGACCCTCAGAGTTGCGAACGGAGCTAGCATGGATGCTAAAGCCGTGGGGGACTATCACCTGGGAATGTCAGATGGACATATTTTGGTTTTGCGTAATTGTTTTTTTGTACCCAACCCAACTTGTAATATCATTTCTGTATCTTTAGTTTCTAAAGAAGGTTATGAATTTGCGTTTGTAAGCAATGTTGTAAACATTCACCTTAATCAAGTTCTGATTGGGTCAGGTACATTGAGCAATGGTATATACGTATTAAACCAACCACAGATTTTCAATGTCCAGAATACACAGAAAAGAAAGTCTCCGGAAATAAATCAGACTTTCTTATGGCATTGTAGACTGGGTCACATCAATGAGAGAAAGTTGACGAAGTTACATACAGAAGGATATTTGAATGCGTTCGAATATCAATCGTATGCCACTTGTCAATCCTGTCTCAAAGGAAAGATGACAAAGACTCCGTTCACTGGACACAGAGTAAGAGCGAGCGAGCTCTTGGGACTCGTACACAGCGACGTGTGCGGTCCAATGTCTACACATGCGCGAAGCGGTTATTCTTACTTCATTACTTTTACGGATGACTTTTCTAGGTACGGTTATGTCTTCTTAATGAAACATAAGTCCGAAGCCTTTGGAAAATTCCAGGAATATAAGAATGAAGTAGAAAAACAAATCGGCAAAAGTATCAAGATCCTAAGATCGGATCGAGGTGGTGAATACTTGAGTGCCGAGTTCCTGGACTATTTAAAAGAGAACGGAATTCTCTCTCAGCTTACTCCTCCATACACTCTGCAACATAATGGTGTATCGGAGAGACGGAACCGAACCCTATTGGATATGGTACGGTCCATGATGAGTAACGCTGAGTTACCGCGATCATTCTGGGGGTATGCGCTAGAATCAGCTGCATACCTTTTGAACCGAGTTCCCACTAAGACTGTGCCTACCACACCTTATGAGTTATGGAGTGGGAAGAAACCCTATCTTCAATATCTGAAGATCTGGGGATGTCCAGCTTTTGTCAAAAAGCAGCATGCAGACAAACTCGAGGCACGCTCAGTACTGTGCAAGTTTGTGGGATACCCAAAGAACACCAGGGGGTATCTTTTCTACCACGCAGAGGAACAAAAAGTCCTTGTTTCTCGTAATGCCCACTTTCTAGAACACCAGTTCTTTGAAAAGGAAATTAGTGGGAGCGCAGTAGAACTGGAAGAAATTCCAGAACCACGAGCTATTACTGAAAGCTTAGTGGAACCAGAGGGTTCAAAAGAACAGGACATTCCTACGCCGCTCCGCAGGAGTAGTAGGCAGTCTCATCCGCCCGAGAGATACTACGGTTTTCTCATAGACGGGGATAGAGAGGATTGCATCATAGATTATGATGAGCCTACTAGCTTCCAGCAGGCCGTTCAGAGCGTTGACTCAGTAAAATGGCTGGATGCAATGCGGACCGAAATGGAGTCCATGTACACCAACAAAGTATGGACGTTGGACATTGCCCCAGACGGGGTAAAACCCGTAGGATGCAAGTGGACCTTCAAAAGAAAGATTGGTGTAGATGGACAGGTTGAGACCTATAAATCTAGACTTGTTGCAAAGGGTTTCCGTCAAAGACCTGGCTTGGACTATGACGAAACCTTTTCTCCAGTGGCTATGCTGAAATCCATTCGGATCCTTCTTGCCATTGCTGCTTTCCACGATTATGAGATCTGGCAGATGGACGTAAAGACCGCTTTTCTAAATGGAAATTTAGAAGAGTGTGTCTATATGGACCAACCAGAGGGTTTCATTCAGAGTGGGAGCAGCGGAAAGGTGTGCAAGTTGCTTAAGTCCATCTATGGACTAAAGCAGGCATCGCGGAGTTGGAACATCTGTTTTGATGAGACGGTCAAGGAATTTGGCTTTATCAAAAATCCAGATGAACCATGCATCTATTGTAGATTTGTAGCGAGAACTGTAGTATTCCTCGTTTTGTACGTGGATGACATTCTCTTAATAGGAAATGACATTCCTATGCTACAATCTGTCAAGGGGTTCTTGTCACACAGGTTCTCCATGAAAGACCTGGGTGATGCCTCATACATCCTGGGGATCCGGATCCATCGTGATAGATCCAAGAGGATATTAGGGCTTTCACAGTCCAGGTACATCGACACCATACTGAAGAGATTCAGTATGGAAGATTCCAAGCGCGGTAACCTACCGGCTTGTCACGGGATCACCCTCTCTAAAGAGATGTCTCCTAAGACTGATTTGGAGAGGGATCGCATGTCTATTATACCCTACGCTTCTGCGGTAGGCTCTATAATGTATGCGATGTTGTGTACCAGACCGGATGTAGCTTATGCACTGAGTGTGGTAAGCCGGTATCAGTCAAACCCTGGGGAGAAACACTGGATAGCAGTAAAGAACATTCTCAAGTACCTGAGAAGGACTAAGGAGATGTTCTTGGTGTATGGCGGAAAAGACCTCCAGATCGAGGCCTTTGCTGACTCCAGCTTCCAGAGTGACAAGGATGATTCCAAGTCCATGTCGGTTTTTGTCTTTACCCTCAATGGAGGGGCGGTGTGTTGGAAGAGTTCCAAACAGGAAACCGTTGCAGACTCGACGATGGAAGCGGAATACATCGCTGCATCTGATGCCGCAAAAGAAGCTGTCTGGATGAGGAAGTTCTTGAAAGAGCTTCAGGTGGTCCCGTCCATTGTTGATCCAATACCTCTATATTGCGACAACAACGGGGCTATAGCTTTAGCGAAAGAACCCAGGTCCCATCAGAGATCCAGACACATCTTAAGGCAGTATCACCTGATCAGGGAGATCGTGGATCGCCAGGAGATCGAGGTTCGGAGAGTCGCTTCAGAAGATAACACTGCAGATCCATTCACCAAGGCCTTGCGCCAGACTCAGTTCGAGCGGCTGATCGAGATGATAGGTCTTCGATACGCCAGTACATGGCCTTAGTGCAAGTGGGAGATTGTTAGTGTATATGCCCTAGAGGCTATTACTATATCATACTAGTTTGTATATTACTTAATGAAAGCTTGGGATATTCACCTTGTATATACAATCTTGGTCAAAATAGTAGTATGCTACTTGGTATGTTTCTACTTCAATGTGTACATGCGTTTATTTTAGTATATCGCCTATACACATTAGTGGAGCCCTTACGATCTTTGCTTGATTACCAGCGTTGTGATGGAAGTCATACTAGTGGGGCTGGGTAATCTATAAGCACATCCTTATGCAGGTCCCTGGTCGCAGGACTATCGAGACAGGGCATCGATACTCCGGAGTAGACTAGCGCATGCGCTTCTCATCCCAGTGTGGGAGACGGTCTGTCCAACAGCCGTCGGTACGTCGTACTTGAGATAGTATGCGGGTGCTCGTTGGGTTACGAGTACACTGGACAGGACTCGTCGGGAACTGACTAGTTCGTATTATGCCTATCGTCAGTTATCAGTTCCCAGGAGACATGAGTACAGCTTAGTCCGCTGACTTGACACTGTCACTTCGCCTCGAGTGTGTTCCCACTGTACTTTGATTACTACCCTACCACGGTTCAAAGGAGTCGTGCAAACAGGTGGTAGTTGGGTGCAGTCCCGAAGAACTTGGAGGCAGTGACGGTTAGACAGGATTCGTCTCTCCCGGTATTGGGGGTTGACATCACGCTGTGTCTAGGAAAGCCATTACACGAGTAGTCCCTGGCCAGGGCAAACGAGATATACTGGTAGGCTTCCAGTGTTATCTCAGGGTGTTTTGGGCTTCACTCCGACACGACTTGTACCGCTATTGGGGGACTGACGTTTACCGCCCCAGGCCCGCCATGCGATGTATCAGACGAACAGACCGGACTGTACGGAGAATGTCACATTCAGGCTCAGTAGGAGTTCAGATGGGTTTCGCCTCGTCAGTCTTCTTGTCGGCATCTACCTGGGGACCGTTACGCACAGCTAGTGCCGCTTGCGGTCTGTGGTTAAACCCACTGCCAGCGTAGTGTCGAGTCTTTAGAGTCCCACACAGAAAGCTATTCTTCTTTAGGCAAAAGATTAGAGGTCGCATGGTTTTGCGACAGGTCGCATGGTTTTGCGACAGGGTTCGGTCACATCCGTGCACTTGTGCACGTACAGTGTCCGGACAGTTTACACTAGCGGGCTTTGGTTTAAGCCAGATCCTAGTGTACCTTTTGGGATTGGTTTCATCAAGTATGCATTCGTGTTCCTCGGAACGCGGATGCGGGTGTGTATGCACAGTTGACGGAGAGACAGAGCCAGAGGATTCTCATTAGGGTTGTTGACCATTGACAGTTGACTATTGACTTTTTGCTCAACCCTAATGAGAATATGATATGTGATTAACAATTATATTAATTAAGTATTTTGGTGACATGGTTGTTGTGGGATTGACTTTGTTGACTTGTTGACTTTTGTTGACTTGTTGACTTTGTTGACCGGTTGACTAGGCTTGACTAGTTGACCATCATGATAACTATAGCTATCATTTCATGGCAAAGACTTTTGCTTGTTTGCTCTTTTGTGCAAAATGAGTGCATGAAATGATATGGCTATGGTTGCTTAAACCATCACATAATACTTGATTGATATGAGGTGTTATGATTGTTTTGGATTATGAGAGCCAAATGAGAAAAGTCTTCTCTCATTCTTTCATGCTCATTCTCTCTCTTGTTCTTGAGCTCTCATCTTCCTCCTCTTGCTCTCCCTCTCTTGATTCTATGGTTCACTTGTCTCATGAGTCGAGAACCAAGAACCATAGATAAAATCCCATACAAACTCTTCTCTACTCACTCTAGTTCACAAGGTTTAGCAAACCGAGTGAACTAGTTTCTTCAAAGATCGAAGAAGGAGCCAAAGGTTAAAGCTTTCAGGTGGATCTATCTTCGGCGTAAGGAGACGACGGGAAGAAGCCGATCCGGACCACCATCGAGGTTTGAAGACGAAGGAGTTCAAGACAAGAAAGGTATAAACCCCCTAACCGAGTAGTTAACGACTCCTCGTTAGGTTGTTAGTTAGATGTTTAACAAAGATCCGGTTTTGAGTCCATGTTACCACCTCTAAGAAAATTATTTTTCACCAAATTCCGCATGCCCGAAAGTACCGGGAGAGGTAGCATGGACTTACAGTTATTTACTATTCACGAGTTGGCAACTCACCCCCGTTGTGCCACAGTGTTGTGCAGGACTTACCCTCTGAGTAGTCGCGGCAGGGCATCTTTTCATCTCTACTTTTGCGGATACCGCTACGGTTGGCTGTGAAGCCTTGCTTTTAGGTGGGTTGCGGTTATCTGTTTGTACTTTGTATATTTTTTTTGTTGGATCTAGTATTCTCCATCTACCACTATGTTGTATATGACTTAGAGACGACTTGTGAGGATTCAGTGTTATATTTTGTGGTGACTTTGGGTGCCGTGCTCGTGGGAGCCGGTTTTGTTGAAAAGTTTTACTTCTTTATGCAGTTTTCTTTTATATTTCTTCGCTTCGGCGTCGTATATATGTTGTTGTGGTTGTCTCCGCCGTTGGGCGTGATTTGCTCCCGTTTGGGATGCTTTTATTATTATCTATGTTGTACCCGTTTTCAGGGTTAGTTTTTACAAAGGAGGTGCTGTCGAAATTTTTAAGAACGAAAACTAAACTTAAAGATTTTTACTTGAAAAATTCTGAATGTTTAAAACAATGTTTTCTCCGTTGATCCAGTTTTCGGTGGTTTAAATTTCTGGGTTTCGGCTTACTTAAGTTGCGTACGCCTTTAGACGTTACGTAGTTTAAGTGCCGGTTACGGGCCAAATTTGGGTGATGACACAAAACCACCAAACATGCACACAAAATATGATTTCTAACTAAACTACTACAAGATATGGAAGAAGGGTGTTAAACAAGAGTTATATACTTTCAAAAGACCCTAAGAACACCAAAAGTTCCAGCTCCCTCTTCAAGTATGCAGATTTGCCTCCAAACACCTCAAAAACTCATTTTTCCTAAGGTTTTGTGAAGGAAAAGAGTGGTTTTTGTGTAGGATTTGTGTAGAGATCAAAGAGAAGTGAAAAGGAGAGGGAAAGGTGAAGAAAAGCTAGGGTTTTGCTGCTGAATTTCTGCTGGATTCAGAAATGAGGACAAGAGAGAGAAGAGAGAAAGAAAAAGGGGGCAAAAGTCAAGTTCTCACCTAACCACCATGATTCGTTTGTTTATTTGGATTTTAGAATTCTAAAAAGGGTTTTGTTTTGATTAAAGGGTGGGGAATTAACAAGGAAACATGCAAGGAAAGAATGGCTAACACTTTAACCTAGGTCAAGGAAAATTATGGTAAGTGTGCATGTGTGCACTAACACAAGAAATTTCCCAATTAGGGTAAACACGACTAAATTATAACTAATAATCCAATGTACACATATCAAATAACACTCTCAATCGATAATTAACACGAAAAACATTCTAACGAAATTTCAAAGAGTTACAATCTACCCCCTTAAAGAAATTCGGTCCCCGAATTCCAAAATCTAACTATACGTACCTTCAAAAAGGTGGGGATACCTCTTCCTCATATCGCTCTTGGTCTCCCAAGTGACCTCCTTGCTGCTCTGACTACGCCAAAGCACCTTGACTGACGGTATGTCCTTCGATCTCAATTTCTTCACTTGTCGATACAAAATGATCACCGGCTGCTCTGCATAGGAAAGGTCACGCTCAAGCTGGATCGTCGGGTGCTGAGTCACATGCGAAGGATCATGAAGATATCTGCGGAGCATCAAAACGTGAAATACGGGGTGCACGTCTGGAAAACTGGGCAAAAGGGCTAACCGATACGCAACCGCACCAACACGCTCGAGGATCTCGAAGGGGCCCACATATCTGGCACTAAGCTTCCCCTTCTTCCCAAATCTCATCACGCCTTACATTAGGGAGACCCTCAAGAAAACATGATCACCAACAGAAAACTCAAGTCAGCGCCGACGACGGTCCGCATAAGATCTCTGCCTACTCTGGGTTGCTCTCATCCTATAGCGAATCAACTGGATCTTCGCGGTCCTCTCCTCCACAATCTGCGGCCCTAAGATACCGCTCTCACTGAGGTCCGTCCAACAGGTGGGCGATCTGCATCTCCTCCCATAAAGAGCCTCAAACGGTGCCATCTGAATGGTCTCCTGGTAGCTGTTGTTGTAGGAGAACTCTACTAAGGGTAAATGATGATCCCAGCTACCTCCAAAGTCTAAGACGCATGCTCTGAGCATGTCCTCGAGAGTCTGAATAGTCCGCTCTGACTGTCCGTCGGTCTGCGGATGAAATGCTGTGCTGAAACTCAAACGAGTACCCAAGGCTTCCTGAAATCTCTGCCCTAGCCGGCTGGTAAACTAGGTGCCTCTGTCGGACACGATACATGTCGGAACTCCGTGCAGTCGTACAATCTCGTCGATGTAAATCTGGGCATACTGAGCAAATTCGAAAGTCGTCTTCACCGGTAGGAAGTGAGCCGCTTTCGTCAAACGATCCACGATCACCCAGATGGAGTCATACCCTCGACTAGTCCTGGGTAGACCCACAATGAAGTCCATAGAAGTCTGCTCCCATTTCCACTCCGGAATGGTTAATGACTGTAGCTCTCCCGCGGCCTCTGGTGCTCAGCCTTCACTTGCTGACAAGTCAGGCATCTCGGCACAAGATCTACGATGTCTCTCTTCATTCCGTTCCACCTGTAATCACCTCTCATATCATGGTATATCTTGGTGGAACCGGGGTGAACACTATATACCGATCGATGTGCTCCTCAAGAATCTCACGCCGCAGTCCCTCAGCATCTGGTACGCACAGTCTAGCCCCAACAGTAGTATCCCCTGATCATCGATCGCGAACTTGGGAAATCTGTGTAAGTGCACGGCGGCGTCCCGGCCGTCAATCCGACGGCCAAATGCGGAAACGGTGATAAACTTTAATTTTTGCGGACTTTGCAAACCGGCACCACCGCGCACTAAACACCCGGATCGTAACCATTAACAAGTCTAAGCTAACTAGAAGATGGGTTAGAGATATACAGACTGATCCGAGTCCTCCGGTCTTCATCTCCACTCCGATCTCCTCGCGGAAACTCCGGTCGTCGCCTCTTCGCCGGAAGGGCACCACATCGCCTGCATCTTTTACGGGCTCCCGCCTCTATACCGAGGCAACTCGGGCGCGAAGTAGGCTAGCCGACGCGTCCAAGATTTGCTGTAGAACAATGTAGAGTCTATGTCTCTTTAGGGTTTTGTTGCCATGGAGGATGGAGGGATCATGAATGGACTTTGGAATGAAGTGTAGAATTTTGCAAGCATGAAAATGATATGAACCAATCTTTCCTCAAAATGAATTCTCTCCTCTCCTCCTCAAATGTGTGGCCGGCCATATCTTATATGAGAATGGTGGAGGGTGAACCAAAGATGTGAAGGAAGGTAACCGTAGGAAAAAGTGAAGAGGTTACCATATCAAAAAACATCATCATAACAAATGAACATGCAAACCTTAACCTTTCAAATCTCATTAAATGCAAGTGATGGAGCAAAAGAAATGAAGCTATCATAATAAATCCTTTTGCAAGAAACCCCCTCCACAAATGTTATTTGCACAATTGCAAATAACCCCCTCCATCGGAAAAGTCCGGCCGGGAAAGAACAAAGGAAAACCGGCCGGAACGGAATGCAAACTGGCAACTCCAGAAAACTGGTCCCGTAATAAATTACAGGAAAACCCCGATACTGTGCATACACACCCGCATCTGTATTCCATCCGGATACAAATGCAAAGAGACAAAATCTACACTGTACTAAACTAGTATCCGGCTTAAACCAAAGTCGGCTAGTATTGTTCGTCCGATCCTGATCCGTGCAATACCGCACGTATCAGATCGAACCCTGCCATATATCCATACGGCCACTAGTACAAACCGTCCGATCCTGATCCGTGCAATACCGCACGTATCTGATCGGACCCTGCCATATCTCCATACGGCCTCTACAGCGTTTCGCCCGAAAGCTGAGTAACTGAAAATGTGGTGGACTCTAAAGACTCGTCAATACTATGGCTGTGGATTTAACCACTAGCACGTCAGAGGTATAAGCCAATACGTGACGGGCCACCAGCTACTGACTAAAAGGGACGTTGATGAGCGAACTCATCCTGACACCCTACTGAGCCTGTCAGTGACAATATCCGTACAGTCCGGTCCGTTCGTCTATGAGCATCGCATGTCGGGCTTAGGGGGTTGGTAAAAGTCAGACCCCCAAAAGCGGTACAAGTCGTGTCGGAGTGAAGCCCAGAACACCCTGAGATACTACTGGAATACCTACCAGTAAATCTCCTGCCTTGGCCAAGGACTTCGTGTAATGGCTCTCCTAGACACAGCGCGACTTCACCCCCAATACCGGGAGAGACGAACCCCCGAAGATCCGCTCACTGCCTCCATGTGGCTCGGGACTGTACCCAACTAAAACCTGTTTGCACGACTCCTTTGAGCCGTGGTAGGGTAGTAATCAAAGCACAGTGGGAACTCACACGAGACAAATGACGATCCCCAGGTCGATGAACTAACCTGTACACATGTCACTTGGGAACTGCTATCTGACGTCAGGTATAAGACCAACTAGCATGTTCCCGGCGAGTCCTGTCCGGTGTACCCATAACCCAATGAGCACCTGTATACATCTTAGGTGATCCAACAGACACCAGTGGTTTGTGAGACCGGCCACCGCCCCTCGTCGGGGTCTCGACTGTATACACTAGTCTACTTTGGAGAATCGATGCCCTGTCTCGAAACTCCCATGACTAGGGACTTTTTAAGGATATGCTTGTAGACCCCAGCTCTCACGTATATGATCGCCCTCATACTGCCGGCAGTCAAGCAAGAATCCTAGGGGCTCTATCAACGTGCAATAGCGACCTGTCAGGTCACCTAAAGCAGTACAGGATGATAAAGGTAAACCAGATAGCAAACTATCATCTCAAGTAAGACTGTCGTACCGGGATAGGTCCTCCCTCAATCATTGCAATCACGTGCCTGTGATCCAATAATTGACTCTGAGGGCACTATCTCCAACAATCTCCCACTTGCACTCAAGGCTAATTATTGCGATGTCGCATACTCACAGCCCGTGTGATACCGAACACCCAACTCCTCTACTAGTCTGTCTCACAAAGCTCGTTTGCGAGACTATTGCGTTCGAGGAATAGCCTCAGCGAGTGGATCCGCTCTGATGTTTCTTTCTATGTCTCTCTATATCTCAAGTTCGCGGAGAAAGCCATCTCCCGAAATGAGCAATACCTGTCTTAGAGTGTCTGGATGTCTGATGGGACCGAGTTCATAAATGAAATCCAAATCCAAACTTCTTAGACTGTATCGTCAACTGAACTTAATCAGTATCCTGCGCCATGCCTCCCTCAGTATCTTCCTGGATCACCTGTCCAGAATGCTGCCCCTCGTCAGAAGGAAAACTATAACTCTGACAACCTCCTTGTCGTCTATGTCACCTTGCAAGCCTGGAATGATAACTGTCTCCCAAATGAGGCTGTCGTTATCATATCCCTAGAACATCCACTTATGTTCTAAAACTGCTTCCGACTGTTTCTCCAGGATTGGATCAATGTCAACTTATTGCATCTAGTGCAAGAACAACATCTGGTGTGGTACTTGACATCTCATGATTTACTCAATTGCCTAAGCAAGTGATCTGTCAATCATACACATCCCTCTCTACTTTAGTCTATAAGACACCTTTAGAGAGGGTGACTCCATCATCTGCAGGTACACTACCATGCCCGGAGTCTTCCATTCTAAATACTCTTAGAATGCTGTCATAGTACCCTGATTGGAAAACCACCCAAATCTAGATCTAAAACCATAGATCTAGTAACCAGTATGTCTGATATAATGACCAAGTCCTTTGTGGAGAAACTACTGTGTGACGACCAAAGTATAACCGATCGTAGTATAGGAATGTCACTTCCTACTTTGTGTATGTCATCCAAATACCAGGATATCACACCCTACTACCTTCTTAACAGATCCATCCCCTATTCTGATGACGTCAAACCTATGACTGTCACATCAGAAATAGATGATCTATCTCCGCTATATCTGCTTTAGTCTATAAATAGACATAAGCCTGATGTCCACCAATGCTTCCGCTGCTCCCACTGACTACGACAACCCTCTGGCAGAGTCATATAGACGTGCACTTCTAAAGCTAGTTTAGAACGACGCTATACTCATCCTCCTGCCGGGTCTCGCAGCCTGGAACAACAACAATGGAAAGTGTGGGTAAACAAGAACTTCCCTGTCACCGTCCTTGAGGCTACCGGAGTACCTCTCGGGTGCCTGAAGTTACCCACCTTATCTGCGGAGTGGCTAATGGAATGTCAAAACAGATTGAATCTTTAGGTTCCTTATCAAATCTTCAGTAATCGTTTGCGGTTCTGGAATCACTTCCAGTTCTACCATACTCCCACTACTGTTTTTGAAAAATAACCATTTCTTTTAAAATGTGGCGAGTCAAGAACAATATCACTATTGATCTTCCAGATGGTAGAAAGTCAACCCTCGTCATAGCCTGGGTCAACCCACAAACAGCCATTACAGAAACGTGCCTTGAGTTATCCAGAGTCTGGTTTTAATCATAATCCGGACAACTCCCCGTACCTTAACAAAGTTAAGATATGAACTGTACTATATCCAATATAGAACCAGAGGCACTGATTTAATTGAACCAGATTCAAATCATGCAGCTATCTCCAGTGCATGTCAACTAAATGGAGAGAGGCCGATCAGCGTTACTCAACTTAGGAATGCTTCCAATTGTGAGTAACCTGACAGAGAAGCAATTTCTCTTTATCATTACTATCAACTGAATACCATACACAAGTATCTACATCTTCGATCTCCTTGAAGAATCCCGATACTTGCAATACCTGGTTCTCTACTCTATTCAAATACCTATAACTCCTCAAAACTTAGACCCTGTGTTTCTACGATACACATGTCTAAGAACTAGAGAAGTTAAAAGTAAATAGAATATAGTATGAGGACCAACCCCTCTGTCCTAATAGACACTGGACAATATACAATACTCTGTATAAGCCCGCCGAGTCTAACAAATCTTTCACTGTATGTCGTAGGTTGAAAACTGTACTTATGGTTAAGAAGAATTACACCGCTGTTAAATGCTCCTTACCTAACCATCCACTGATATAGGTAAATGTCATCGACATAATATCAAAAGGTATATCTCACTCTATGAAAATAGACGTACAGATATATCAATTTGAAATTTGTGCACAACAGCGGATATTCAAAACCAAATATTTGCCGACCGGCAAACAGCCCAGATGATCTCCTCAAATATCACCGATTACAACGAATCCCGATATAATGAGGATGATCACCCAATTCCTAATAACTTACTCCCACTCATCATCTGTAAAACCATACAGATGTGAGAATCATACCTGGTAAATACATACCCTGGAGCAAGTGTTAATTGGGAAATCAGTTTTCTTTTAACAGTACACAGTGAAACTGAAACATTGAAATGTTTCGATAGGGTATCCTGGTATTCCTAGTAATGCCTCTACCATTATCCAGATTCACAACTATGACCGTATAATTCTTTGCCACCTCTCCAAATCCCTTTATATGTCTTTAGTCATTACCTTCTGCACACCCCTTAGGCCAAATGGTTTTCTTCCTTCCCTACCGTTCGGCACCAGCCTATGGTTTGGAAGAAGACTATCCAATAAGCATAATGGGTGTACTGTCCTAGTCCTAGGAGCACTCGCAATGCGAGAGAAGGTGAAGATAAAAGACAACCGAATAAACCTTATTCCTATTTCTCCTGGACCAGAATCCATCCCCGAACTGGAACAAGTTCCTTTCGAGTTCGTATATAACCATACGATGGAGTATCCAATAAACTGTGGATCTTCGTAGTGATACGGAGTGTCGTGGAGAAATACAAAGGTGATTTAGGATTGGCGAAGAAATACTTGGTTTGGTCGTGAATATCAGTCGCAATTTACTTTGCCCTCTTACTAATCCCTTGCTTTGTCTTAATCTTAATACCTTCTGCACACCGTTTAGGCTAATTGGTTTTCTTCATTCCCCACTGTTCGGCACCAGCCTAAAGTTTGGAAGAAGACTATCCAATTTGCGTAATAGGTGTACTATCTCCTAAACTAAGGAGTACTCGTAACTTGAGAGAAGGTAAAAGGGAAAAGACAACTGAATAATCCTATCCGTTTTCTGTTGCGCCACGGCAGCGCCCCGGCCTCGTACTCGAGGCCAAAATGCTGAATTAAAATTTTTCCTTACTCGGAAACCGGCGCTACCGCGGACAATGAAAACCCGGATCGTTTACCATTAACCTAATGCTAGCAATCAAGAGATAGGGTGAGAAGTATACCGAGTGATCCGAGTCCTCCGGTCTTCTCGTCATCGTCCCGATCTCCCGCGGAAAGTCTTGCCTCCACATCGTCGCCTCCTCGCCGGAAAGGGCACCACAATGCCTGCGTTTTTTACGGGCTCCCGCCTCAATACCGAGGCAACTCGGGCATGAAGCCGGCAACTCGACATGCTCAAGATATGCTGTAGAATGTGTAGTGTAGTGTCTCACTTGGGTTATGTTGTTGCCATTGAGGATGATGGAGGAAACAAGGATTAGAAAAATGGTGCTTGCATTTTTCTAGCATGAAAATGAGATCAAGAAAGAAACTCTCAAGAATGAAGCTCTCTCTTCTTCTTCTTCTCTCTTTCTTTTTTTCTCTCATGAAAAAACTTATCAAGTAAGTAGAAGAATGGTGGAGGAATGAATATCAAGCATGAAGGGAGGTGATGGTAGGAGCACAAGTGGTGACCATAGCCAAACATAATCATTACAAACTTACATCAACCATTCTTATCAATTCTAATCAAGATAAAGCATGAAAAGATCAAGGAAAAGAATGGCATCTAAAGATGCTATCATGATAAATACATTTGCAAGAAAATCCTCCACAAAGTGTAATTTGCAAAACTGCAAATTACCCCCTCCATCGGAAAAGTCCGGCCGGGAAAGAACAAAGGAAAACCGGCCGGAACGGAATGCAAACTGGCAACTCCAGAAAACTGGTCCCGTAATAAATTACAGGAAAACCCCGATACTGTGCATACACACCCGCATCTGCATTCTGACCGGATACAGATGCAATGAGACAAAATCTACACTGTACTAAACTAGGACCGGCTTAAGCCAAAGCCGGCTAGTAATATCCGTTCGATCCTGATGCGTGCAATACCGCACGTATCTGATCGAACCTTGCCATATAACTATACGGCCACTAGTACAAAACTGTCCGATCCTGATCCGTGCAATACCGCACGTATCTGATCGGACCCTGCCATATCTCCATACGGCCTCTACAGCGTTTCGCCCGAAAGCTTGAGTAACTGTAAGTGTGGTGGACTCTAAAGACTCGGCAATACCATGGCTGTGGATTTAACCACTAGCACGTCAGAGGTATTAGCCAATACGTGACGGGCCACCAGCTATTGACCAAAAGGGACGTGGATGAGCGAACTCATCCTGACACCCTACTGAGCCTGTCAGTGACAATATCCGTACAGTCCGGTCCGTTCGTCTATGAGTATCGCATGTCGGGCCTAGAGGGTTGGTAAAAGTCAGACCCCCAAAGGCGGTACAAGTCGTGTCGGAGTGTAGCCCAGAACGCCCTGAGATACTACTGGAATACCTACCAGTAAATCTCCTGCCTCGGCCGAGGGCTTTGCGTAATGGCTCTCCTAGACACAGCGCGACCTCACCCCCAATACCGGGAGAGACGAACCCCTGCAGATCCGCTCACTGCCTCCATGTGGCTCGGGACTGTACCCAACTAAAACCTGTTTGCACGACTCCTTTGAGCCGTGGTAGGGTAGTAATCAAAGCACAGTGGGAACTCACACGAGACAAATGACGATCTCAGGTCGATGAACTAACCTGTACACATGTCACCAGGGAACTGCTATCTGACATCTGGTATAAGACCAACTAGCAGGTTCCCGGCGAGTCCTGTCCGGTGTACTCATAACCCAATGAGCACCTGTATACATCTTAGGTGAACCAACTGACACCAGTGGCTTATGAGACCGGCCACCGCCCCTCGTCGGGGTCTCGACTGTATACACTAGTCTACTCAGGAGAATCGATGCCCTGTCTCGAAACTCCTACGACTAGGGACCTTTTAAGGATGTGCTTGTAGACTACCAGCTCCCACGTATATGATCGCCATCATACTGCTGGTAGTCAAGCAAGAATCCTAGGGGCTCTATCAACGTGTAATAGCGACATGTCAGGTCACCTAAAGCAGTACACGATGATAAAGATAAACCAGATAGCATACTATCATCTCGAGTAAGACTGTCCTACCGGGATAGGTCCTCCCTCAATCATTGCAATCACGTGCCCGTGATCCAATAATTGACTCTGAGGGCACTATCTCCAACAATCTCCCACTTGCACTCAAGGCTAATTATTGCGATGCCGCATACTCACAGCCCGTGTGATACCGAAAACCCAACTCCTCTACTAGTCAGTCTCACAAAGCTCGTTTGCGAAACTATTGCGTTCGAGGAATAGCCTCAGTGAATGGATCCGCTGTGATGTTTCTTTCTATGTCTCTCTATATCTCATGTTCGCGGAGAAAGCCATCTCCCGAAATGAGCAATACCTGTCTTAGAATGTCTGGAAGTCTGATGGGACCTAGCTCATAAATGAACTCCAAATCCAAACTTCTTAGACTGTATCGTCAACTGAACTTAATCAGTATCCTGCGCCTTGCCTCCCTCAGTATTGCCTTGGACCACCTGTCCAAAATACTGCCCCTCGTCAGAGGGAGAACTATAACTCTGACGATCACCCTGCCGTCCGTGTCACCTTGGAAGCCTGGAATGATAACCGTCTCCTAAAAGAGGCTGCCGTTATCATATCCCTAGAACATCAACTTATGTTCTAAAACTGCTTCCGACTGTTTCTCCAGGATTGGATTAATATCAACTTATTGCATCTACTGCAAGAACAACATCTGGTGTGGTACTTGACATCTCATGATTGACTCAATTGCCTAAGCAAGTGATCTGTCAATCATGCGTATCCCTCTCCCCTTTAGTCTGTAAGACACCTTTAGAGAGGGTGACTCCATCACCTGCAGGTACACTACCGTGCCAGGAGTCGTCCATTCTAAATACTCATAGAATGCTGTCAAGGTACCCAGATTGGGAAACCACCCAAATCTATATCTAAAACCATAGATCTAGTAACCAGTATGTCTGATATAATGTCCAAGTCCCATGTGGAGAAAACACTGTGTGACGACCAAAGTATAACCGATCGTAGTATAGGAATATCACTTCCTACTCTGTGTATGTCATCCAAAACCAGGACATCACACTCTACTACCTTCTTAACAGATCCATCCCCTATTCTGATGACATCAAACCTATGACTGTCACATCAGAAATAGATGATCTATCTCCGCTATATCTGCTTTAGTCTATAAATAGACATAAGCCTGATGACCACCAATGCTTCCGCTGCTCCCACTGACTACGACAACCCTCTGGCAGAGTCATATAGACGTACACTTCTAAAGCTAGTTTAGAACGACGCTATACTCATCCTCCTGCCGGGTCTCGTAGCCTGGAACAACAACAATGGCAAGTGTGGGTAAACAAGAACTTCCCTGTCACTGTCCTTGAGGCTACCGGAGTACCTCTCGGGTGCCTGAAGTTACCCACCGTATCTGCGGAGTGGCCAATAGAATGTCAAATCAGATTGAATCTTTAGGTTCCTTATCAAATCTTCAGTAATCGTTTGCGGTTCTGGAATCACTTCCAGTTCTACCATACTCCCACTACTGTTTTTCTGAAAAATAACCATTTCCTTTTAAAATGTGGCGAGTTAAGAACAATATCACTATTGATCTTCCAGATGGTAGAAAGTCAACCCTCGTCATAGCCTGGGTCAACCCACAAACAGCCATTACAGAAACGCGCCTTGAGTTGTCCAGTGTCTGGTTTTAATCATAAGCCGGACAACTCCCCGTACCTTAACATCGTTAAGATATGAACTGTTCTATATCCAATATAGAACCAGAGGCACTGATTTAATTGAACCAGATTCAAATCATGCAGCTGTCTCCAGTGCATGTCAACTAAATGGAAGGAGGCCTATCAGCGTTACCCAACTTAGGAATGCTTCCAATTATGAGTAACCTGAAAGAGAAGCAAGTTCTCATTACTATCAACTGAATACCATACACAAGTATCTACATCTTCGATCACTTTGAAGAACCCCGATACTTGCTAGACCTGGTTCTCTACTGTATTCAAATACCTATAACTCCTCAAAACTTAGACCCTGTGTTTCCACGAAACACATGTCTAAGAACTAGAGAAGTTAAAAGTAAACAGAATATAGTATAAGGACCAACCCCTCTGTCCTAATGGACACTGGACAACATACAATACTCTGTATAAGTCCGCTGAGTCTAACAACTCTTTCACTGTGTGTCGTAGGTTGAAAACTGTACTTATGGTTAAGAAGAATTACACCGTTGTTTAATGCTCCTTACCTAACCATCCACTGATATAGGTAAATGTGATCGACATAATATCAAAAGGTATATCTCACTCTATGAAAATAGACGTACAGATATATCAATTTGAAATTGGTGCACAACAGCGGATATTCAAAACCAAATATTTGCCGACCGGCAAACAGCCCAGGTGATCTCCTCAAATATCACCGATTACAACGAATCCTGAAATAATGAGGATGATCACCCAATTCCCAATAACTTACTCCCACTCATCATCTGTAAAACCATACAGATGTGAGAATCTAACCTGGTAAATACATATCCTGGAGCAAGTGTCTAATCGGGAAATCAGTTTTCTTTTAACATCACACAGTGAAACTGAAACATTGAAATGTTTCGACGGGGTATCCTGGTATTCCTAGTAATGCCTCTTCCATTATCCAGATTCACAACTGTAACCTTGTAATTCTTTGCCATCTTTCTAAATCCCTTTCTATGTCTTTAGTCATTACCTTCTGTACACCCCCTTAGGCCAAATGGTTTTCTTCCTTCCCTACCGTTCGGCACCAGCCTATTGTTTGGAAGAAGACTATCCAAAAGGCATAAAGGGTGTACTGTCCCAATCCTAGGAACACTCGCAATGCGAGAGAAGGTGAAGATGAAAGACACCTGAATGTACTTAATTCCTATTTCTCCTGAACCAGAATCCATCCCCGAACTGGAACAAGTTCCTTTCGAGTTCGTATATAACCATACGATGGAGTATCCAATAAACTGTGGATCTTCGTAGTGATACGGAGTGTCCTGGAGAAATACAAAGATGATTTAGGATTGGCGAAGAAATACTTGGTTTGGTCGTGAATATCAGTCGCAATTTACTTTGCCCTCTTACTAATCCCTTGCTTTGTCTTAATCTTAATACCTTCTGTACACCGTTTAGGCTAACTGGTTTTCTTCATTCCCTACCCGTCGGCACCAGCCTATGGTTTGGAAGAAGACTATCCAATTTGCGTAATAGGTGTACTACTCCTAATCCAAGGAGTACTCGCAACCTGAGAGAAGGTGAAAAGAAAAAGACAACTGAATAATCCTATTCGTTTTCTCCAGAACCAGAAACCATCCTCGAAGTCCTTCGAGTTCGTATATAACCATACGATGGTTTTGTCCAATGGAAGTGGACGTTCGTAGTAATATGGGGTGTCCTGGAGAAAAGGGTAGAAGTAGGAGTGGCAATGAGGCCTGCAACTCTGACAATCCAAAAGCCAGTGTTAAGAAGGTTCGGTCAACTTGGTCACTGAGTCATAGTCTTAGGGTCGGGTCAAAGGTCGCTGCCAAAGAGAGAGAGAAAAGAAACACTCAGCGTGCACTCTAACCTAGATCAGAATGGTTATCACTTTATCTAATCTGGAAACCTCCCACTGTACCTCAAATTCTCCTCCAAACCTGAAAGAAGAATTAGTCGGGGTCACCCGAGGAGTATACTAACTCATCAGTGGGAATCGGGATCCAACTATCATCGCATGATAACTTGACGGAATCCACTCACGTCACCACACTCCAGAAGGTATGCGCATGTCTGGCAAGTTTCAGTTCTTTTGAAACTCCCGATATTTGTTTTTACCCCTAGGACCCAAGTGACCTTGACAATGCCAACAAATCAAAGAGTCCTAGTCAAGTTCTACCCGTCATTATCTTGATTGCATTAAACCCACCCGTACGAGTCCTTGACAATGCCAACAAGACCGCACGACTGTCCTAACCAATCCACTTATCCATGTGACAGAAAAGCATTACATAGCTACCGAACACTACGCCACGGCAATGCACGACAAACGCAGCACGAATACTAAGTAATACTAATCTGAAATGACGGAGGGCAACGACTGGTTTTTGGCGAAAAACCTTTAACGTAATGAACTTGATATCGTTGAAGGAACTGGATAACCTTTTAGAAAATATAGTAACGAAAACCTTTACTAAAGAGGTCACTCCCGGTGAAGGGATCTCGGCTCTTTCCCCGTAGAATGAGGTGCAGGATATTCCAACTGAATACCACGATGCAAAGCAAAAGTAATCGGCTATAGTGAAGTTATTGCCCTGACGCAAACTTCTGTCGAAGGGGTCACTCCCGGTGAAGGGATCTCGGCCCTTGCCTCGTCGACTGAGGAGCAGGATATTCCAACTGAATACCACGATGCAAAACAAAAGTGAACGTCCTTGCAATAACAGCTTTTTGAAAAGCGTTCCAACAACATCAGATTAGGTTTGTTTAACTTGCATTGATCCGAATCAACGCAGTCCCATCAAATAATCACACCACAAAGAACGAAAATATACTGACGTACGTATATGCCATCCGCATTCGCCACTGGGTCCCATCATCACCCGTTAGGTTAGCTAACTAACGGCAGAGCGGGGACTGGACTAGCGCGGATGTAAAACATATACAACATTTACTAATATATATACCAATATATAGTATTTCGCTCAAGGCGTGAATAAAATGCAACATCACAGAAATGTACAGCATCACAGAACAATACAGATATCTGGAAGCCCCGGGTTTCACAGAGCCGCTGCTGAAACCCGACGTTCCCCTGGTCGTGTGGATAGCCTGTGCAATGAAATCCTAGACCCCTACGGGCGCGGCAAGTCACCTGCCAAAACCTGAAGCGAGGCAGCCCCCTTCAGTACCGTGAATGGACCACCCAGCACTTCACGGAATCCGGTAACTTGGGCACCCCTCCTGGGTCATCCTGTACCCCCTACGAGTGCGGCGAATAGCCCGCCAATCCTGGAGTGAAGCCCCCTCCGTCTCAATGCCATGAGATGCGGGCCCGTTGCCCTCTAGAACCCGGCTATCCATGCACCCCATCGTGGGGTAATCCTAGTACAGAAAGTAAAATATACATACACCGGGTACATCGACCGCAACCAGGTCGTGCCCCAAAAGAATAATACAAACAGGCAGTGACGGCAGTCCACATGTCGGACGCTCGCCCCGCAAAAACAAATGTACATAATACAACAGCACTGTACTAGCATTGCATCCAGGCTATCCCTCACGACCGATCCGCAACATCACAGCATAAACATAGAACATCAACGTGAAAGTCACGTTCGCAAATCCGTCTAACCGGGCTATAGCAGTTAGACCGGATTTACCGATCGAGTGACATTCACGGTCGCAGATATAATGTAAACACTGTGAAAAATGTGTTTAAAATTTTCCGATTGACAAAAAATTAACAAGTGGGCCCCCAAACAAAACTGTAGCACTCACAGAAAACCTGGGCCCAATTTTAATATTCCAAAATCCCTAATATAAGCCCATAAGCCCACTGCAAAAAACTAAGCACACGAACCCACACTCCTGCGGCGGAAGCGCGGCCAAAAGGGGGTTTTGGCCGCCCTTCCGCGGTCGTACGGAGGAGTCGTGTCACCAAATTTTTGCAGTGTTCTTAGAACTCCCTGCACATCATTCTGAGACCACCTGAAAAATTTGTAGACTCCAAAAAATTTCGACAGAAACTGATTGTGCTAGAAAATTACGGTTTTTGGAAATTTTGGTCGATCGGAAACGCAAACACATCAAACGAAGCTAGGTAAGGTTAATGGCGTGGCTCTGATACCATGTTGCGCCACGGCAGCGCCCCGGCCTCGTACTCGAGGCCAAAATGCGGAATTAAAATTTTTCCTTACTCGGAAACCGGCGCTACCGCGGACAATGAAAACCCGGATCGTTTACCATTAACCTAATGCTAGCAATCAAGAGATAGGGTGAGAAGTATACCGAGTGATCCGAGTCCTCCGGTCTTCTCGTCATCGTCCCGATCTCCCGCGGAAAGTCTTGCCTCCACATCGTCGCCTCCTCGCCGGAAAGGGCACCATAATGCCTGCGTTTTTTACGGGCTCCCGCCTCAATACCGAGGCAACTCGGGCATGAAGCCGGCAACTCGACATGCTCAAGATATGCTGTAGAATGTGTAGTGTAGTGTCTCACTTGGGTTATGTTGTTGCCATTGAGGATGATGGAGGAAACAAGGATTAGAAAAATGGTGCTTGCATTTTTCTAGCATGAAAATGAGATCAAGAAAGAAACTCTCAAGAATGAAGCTCTCTCTTCTTCTTCTTCTCTCTTTCTTTTTTTCTCTCATGAAAAAACTTATCAAGTAAGTAGAAGAATGGTGGAGGAATGAATATCAAGCATGAAGGGAGGTGATGGTAGGAGCACAAGTGGTGACCATAGCCAAACATAATCATTACAAACTTACATCAACCATTCTTATCAATTCTAATCAAGATAAAGCATGAAAAGATCAAGGAAAAGAATGGCATCTAAAGATGCTATCATGATAAATACATTTGCAAGAAAATCCTCCACAAAGTGTAATTTGCAAAACTGCAAATTACCCCCTCCATCGGAAAAGTCCGGCCGGGAAAGAACAAAGGAAAACCGGCCGGAACGGAATGCAAACTGGCAACTCCAGAAAACTGGTCCCGTAATAAATTACAGGAAAACCCCGATACTGTGCATACACACCCGCATCTGCATTCTGACCGGATACAGATGCAATGAGACAAAATCTACACTGTACTAAACTAGGACCGGCTTAAGCCAAAGCCGGCTAGTAATATCCGTTCGGTCCTGATGCGTGCAATACCGCACGTATCTGATCGAACCTTGCCATATAACTATACGGCCACTAGTACAAAACTGTCCGATCCTGATCCGTGCAATACCGCACGTATCTGATCGGACCCTGCCATATCTCCATACGGCCTCTACAGCGTTTCGCCCGAAAGCTTGAGTAACTGTAAGTGTGGTGGACTCTAAAGACTCGTCAATACCATGGCTGTGGATTTAACCACTAGCACGTCAGAGGTATTAGCCAATACGTGACGGGCCACCAGCTATTGACCAAAAGGGACGTCGATGAGCGAACTCATCCTGATACCCTACTGAGCCTGTCAGTGACAATATCCGTACAGTCCGGTCCGTTCGTCTATGAGTATCGCATGTCGGGCCTAGAGGGTTGGTAAAAGTCAGACCCCCAAAGGAGGTACAAGTCGTGTCGGAGTGTAGCCCAGAACGCCCTGAGATACTACTGGAATACCTACCAGTAAATCTCCTGCCTCGGCCGAGGGCTTTGCGTAATGGCTCTCCTAGACACAGCGCGACCTCACCCCCAATACCGGAAGAGACGAACCCCTGCAGATCCGCTCACTGCCTCCATGTGGCTCGGGACTGTACCCAACTAAAACCTGTTTGCACGACTCCTTTGAGCCGTGGTAGGGTAGTAATCAAAGCACAGTGGGAACTCACACGAGACAAATGACGATCTCAGGTCGATGAACTAACCTGTACACATGTCACCAGGGAACTGCTATCTGACATCTGGTATAAGACCAACTAGCAGGTTCCCGGCGAGTCCTGTCCGGTGTACTCATAACCCAATGAGCACATGTATACATCTTAGGTGAACCAACTGACACCAGTGGCTTGTGAGACCGGCCACCGCCCCTCGTCGGGGTCTCGACTGTATACACTAGTCTACTCAGGAGAATCGATGCCCTGTCTCGAAACTCCTACGACTAGGGACCTTTTAAGGATGTGCTTGTAGACTACCAGCTCCCACGTATATGATCGCCATCATACTGCTGGTAGTCAAGCAAGAATCCTAGGGGCTCTATCAACGTGTAATAGCGACATGTCAGGTCACCTAAAGCAGTACACGATGATAAAGATAAACCAGATAGCATACTATCATCTCGAGTAAGACTGTCCTACCGGGATAGGTCCTCCCTCAATCATTGCAATCACGTGCCCGTGATCTAATAATTGACTCTGAGGGCACTATCTCCAACATTTTCTCCAGAACCAGAAACCATCCTCGAAGTCCTTCGAGTTCGTATATAACCATACGATGGTTTTGTCCAATGGAAGTGGACGTTCGTAGTAATACGGGGTGTCCTGGAGAAAAGGGTAAAAGTAGGAGTGGCAACGAGGTTTGCAACTCTGATAATCCAAAAGCCGGTGTAAAGAAGGTTCGGTTAACTTGGTCACTGAGTCATAGTCTTGGGTCGGGTCAATGGTCGCTGCCAGAGAGAGAGAGAAGAGAAAACACTCAGCGTGCACTCTAACCAAGATCAGAATGGTTACCAATTTATCTAATCTGGAAACCTCCCACTGTACCTCAAATTCTCCTCAAAACCTGAAAGAATAATTAGTCGGGGTCACCCGAGGAGTAAACCAACTCATCAGTGGGAATCGGGATCCAACTATCATCGCATTATAACGTGACGGAATCCGCTCACGGTGTCACACTCCAGAAGGTATGCGCATAACTGGCAAGTTTCAGTTCTTTTGAAACTCCCGATGTGGATTTCTGCCCCATGCTCTTATGACCTTGACTTTGGCCAAAATATCATAAGTCACATGTCAAGTTCAACCCGTCATTCTCCAGGTTAATTTGAGCCCACCCGTACATACCCTTGACTTGGGCCAAAATGGTAGTACGACTGCCCCAAACCAACACATCTATATATGCTGCATATGAATACCCAATAGCTACCAATCACTGTGCCTTGACTTTGGCCAACATACACAGCTTGAATACTATTGACTACCCATATGAAACGACGGAGGGCTACGAATGGTTTCTGGCGAAAACCTTTAACGTAATGAACTTGATATCGTTGAAGGAACGGATAGCTTTTTAGAAAATATAGTGACGAAACCTTTACTAAAGAGGTCACTCCCGGTGAAGGGATCTCGGCTCTTTCCCCGTAGAATGAGGTGCAGGATATTCCAACTGAATACCACGATGCAAAGAAAAAGTAATCGGCTATAGTGAAGTTAATGCCCTGACGCAAACTTCTGTCCAAGGGGTCACTCCCGGTGAAGGGATCTCGGCCCTTGCCTCGTCGACTGAGGAGCAGGATATTCTAAATGAATACCACGATGCAAAACAAAAGTGAACGTCCTTGCAATAACAGCTTTTTGAAAAGTGTTCCAACAACATCAGATTAGGTTTGTTTAACTTGCATTGATCCGAATCAACGCAGTCCCATCAATTGATCACACCACAAAGAACGAAAATATACTGACGTACGTATATGCCATCCGCATTCGCCACTGGGTCCCGTCATCACCCGTTAGGTTAGCTAACTAACGGCAGAGCGGGGACTGGACTAGCACAGATGAAAAACATATACAACATCTACTAATATATAGTATTTCGCTCAAGGCGTGAATAAAATGCAACATCACAGAAATGTACAGCATCACAGAACAATACAGATATCTGGGATCCCCGGGTTTCACAGAGCCACTACTGAAAACCCGACGTTCCCCTGGTCGTGTGGATAGCCTGTGCAATGAAAACCTAGACCCCTACGGGCGCGGCAAGTCACCCGCCAAAACCTGAAGCGAGGCAGCCCCCTTCAGCACCGTGAATGGACCACCCAGCACTTCACGGAATCCGGTAACTTGGGCACCCCTCCTGGGTCAACCTGTACCCCCTACGAGTGCGGCGAATAGCCCGCCAATTCCAGACTGAAGCCCCCTCCGTCCCAATGCCATAAGATGCGGGCTTGTTGCCTTCTAGAACCCGGCTATTCGAGCACCCCCCGGCGGGGTAACCCTAGTACAGAAAATAAAATATACATACAACGGGTACATCGACCGCAACCAGGTCGTGCCCCAAAAGAATAATACAAACAGGCAGTGACGGCAGTCCACATGTCGGACGCTCGCCCCGCAATATCAAATGTACATAATACAACAACACTGTACTAGCATTGCATCCAGGCTATCCCCACGGCCGATCCGCAACATCACAGCATAAACATAGAATATCAACGTGAAAGTCACGTTCGCAAATCCGTCTAACCGGGCTATAGCAGTTAGACTGGATTTACCGATCAAGTGACATTCACGGTCGCAGATATAATGTAAATACTGTGAAAAATGTGTTTAAAATATCCGATCGATCAAAAATTAACAAGTGGGCCCCCAAACAATACTGTAGCACTCACAGAAATACTGGGCCCAATTTTAATATTCCAAAACCCATAAAATAAGCCCAGAAGCCCACTGGGAAAAATTGACACAGTAACGACACCAAAGTGCGGCGGAACCGCGGCCCAATGGGGGGTTTGGCCGCGGTTCCGCGCTTCGATCGTCGACTGACTGTGTCGAATTTTCCCAGTAGTCTTATAATATCCAGTACATCAATATTTTACAACCTGAAAAAATTTTAGAGACCAAAAAAATTTCAACAGAAACTGATGTGAACTAAAATTGTAGATTTTGGAATTTTGGTCGATCGGAAATGCAAAACACATCAAACGAAGCTAGACGAAGTTAATGGCGAGGCTCTGATACCACTGTAAGTGCACGGCGGCGCCCCGGCCGTCAATCCGACGGCCAAATGCGGAAACGGTGATAAACTTTAATTTTTGCGGACTTTGCAAACCGGCACCACCGCGCACTAAACACCCGGATCGTAACCATTAACAAGTCTAAGCTAACTAGAAGATGGGTTAGAGATATACCGACTGATCCGAGTCCTCCGGTCTTCATCTCCACTCCGATCTCCTCGCGGAAACTCCGGTCGTCGCCTCTTCGCCGGAAGGGCACCACCTCGCCTGCATCTTTTACGGGCTCCCGCCTCTATACCGAGGCAACTCGGGCGCGAAGTAGGCTAGCCGACGCGTCCAAGATTTGCTGTAGAACAATGTAGAGTCTATGTCTCTTTAGGGTTTTGTTGCCATGGAGGATGGAGGGATCATGAATGGACTTTGGAATGAAGTGTAGAATTTTGCAAGCATGAAAATGATATGAACCAATCTTTCCTCAAAATGAATTCTCTCCTCTCCTCCTCAAATGTGTGGCCGGCCATATCTTATATGAGAATGGTGGAGGGTGAACCAAAGATGTGAAGGAAGGTAACCGTAGGAAAAAGTGAAGAGGTTACCATATCAAAAAACATCATCATAACAAATGAACATGCAAACCTTAACCTTTCAAATCTCATTAAATGCAAGTGATGGAGCAAAAGAAATGAAGCTATCATAATAAATCCTTTTGCAAGAAACCCCCTCCATAAATGTTATTTGCACAATTGCAAATAACCCCCTCCATCGGAAAAGTCCGGCCGGGAAAGAACAAAGGAAAACCGGCCGGAACGGAATGCAAACTGGCAACTCCAGAAAACTGGTCCCGTAATAAATTACAGGAAAACCCCGATACTGTGCATACACACCCGCATCTGTATTCCATCCGGATACAAATGCAAAGAGACAAAATCTACACTGTACTAAACTAGTGTCCGGCTTAAACCAAAGTCGGCTAGTATTGTTCGTCCGATCCTGATCCATGCAATACCGCACGTATCAGATCGAACCCTGTCATATATCCATACGGCCACTAGTACAAACCGTCCGATCCTGATCCGTGCAATACCGCACGTATCTGATCGGACCCCGCCATATCTCCATACGGCCTCTACAGCGTTTCGCCCGAAAGCTGAGTAACTGAAAATGTGGTGGACTCTAAAGACTCGTCAATACTATGGCTGTGGATTTAACCACTAGCACGTCAGAGGTATAAGCCAATACGTGACAGGCCACCAGCTACTGACTAAAAGGGACGTCGATGAGCGAACTCATCCTGACACCCTACTGAGCCTGTCAGTGACAATATCCGTACAGTCCGGTCCGTTCGTCTATGAGCATCGCATGTCGGGCTTAGGGGGTTGGTAAAAGTCAGACCCCCAAAAGCGGTACAAGTCGTGTCGGAGTGAAGCCCAGAACACCCTGAGATACTACTGGAATACCTACCAGTAAATCTCCTGCCTTGGCCAAGGACTTCGTGTAATGGCTCTCCTAGACACAGCGCGACCTCACCCCCAATACCGGGAGAGACGAACCCCCGAAGATCCGCTCACTGCCTCCATGTGGCTCGGGACTGTACCCAACTAAAACCTGTTTGCACGACTCCTTTGAGCCGTGGTAGGGTAGTAATCAAAGCACAGTGGGAACTCACACGAGACAAATGACGATCCCCAGGTCGATGAACTAACCTGTACACATGTCACTTGGGAACTGCTATTTGACGTCAGGTATAAGACCAACTAGCATGTTCCCGGCGAGTCCTGTCCGGTGTACCCATAACCCAATGAGCACCTGTATACATCTTAGGTGATCCAACTGACACCAGTGGTTTGTGAGACCGGCCACCGCCCCTCGTCGGGGTCTCGACTGTATACACTAGTCTACTCTGGAGAATCGATGCCCTGTCTCGAAACTCCCATGACTAGGGACATTTTAAGGATATGCTTGTAGACCCCAGCTCTCACGTATATGATCGCCCTCATACTGCCGGCAGTCAAGCAAGAATCCTACGGGCTCTATCAACGTGCAATAGCGACCTGTCAGGTCACCTAAAGCAGTACACGATGATAAAGGTAAACCAGATAGCAAACTATCATCTCGAGTAAGACTGTCGTACCGGGATAGGTCCTCCCTCAATCATTGCAATCACGTGCCTGTGATCCAATAATTGACTCTGAGGGCACTATCTCCAACAATCTGCACTGTCCAATCTGTGCCCTGATCTCTGAACATCGGTCGTCACTGTGCTGTGTCTCATGTATACGGTCGAGCAACTGTGGGCGTGCACGAACATGCGCAATCTGTCCTCCAATCGGCGTAAACTCGAACTGTACCCGGCTGTCGCATAAGATCTGCCAATCTGCCGACGACTGCCTCTGTACTTCGCTCAAATAAGATAGACTACCCCCGGGTCTCCTGCTCAAAGCATCCGCCACTACATTAGCCCTGCCCGGGTGATACAAGATCTCACAATCGTAGTCCTTCACTAACTCCATCCATCGGCACTGTCTAAGGTTCAGGTCTCGCTGCTGGAATATATACTTTAAGCTCTTATGGTCAGTGAATATCTGGCACGACTCTCTATACAGATAATGTCGCCAGATCTTATGTGCAAAGACCCCTGCAGCCATCTCCAGATCATGAGTGGGGTAATTCTGTTCATGTTTCTTTAATTGCCGCGAAGCATACGCGATCACCCTGTCATGCTGCATCAAAACGCACCCTAGCCCCACTCGTGAAGCGTCACAGTAGACCACAAATCCGCCTGATCCTAAAGGCAATGATAGCACTGGTGTCATAGTCAGTAGAGCCCGTAGCTGCTGGAAACTATGTTCACACTCCTCCGTCCAATCGAAGCGAACTCCCTTCCGGGTCAACCCGGTCAAAGGTGTAGCAATGCGAGAGAAGTCCTGCACGAATCGCCTGTAGTAGCCTGCCAGCCCTAGAAAGTTGCGAACCTCCGTCACTGACGTGGGTCTAGGACAACTCTGAACGGCGTCAATCTTCCTCGGGTCTACACATATACCATCTCGTGTAATCACGTGCCGCAAGAAGTCTACGCTGTCTAGCCAGAAAGCACACTTTCAGAATTTGGCGAAAAGCTGATGCTCCCTCAAGGTCTGCAGTGTAATCCGCAAGTGCCGCTCGTGCTCCTCTCTACTCTGAGAATACACCAAGATATCGTCAATGAACACTATGATGAACAGATCAAGATACGGCCAGAAAATGCGGTTCATCAAGTCCATAAATGCTGCTGGCACGTTGGTGAGTCCGAACGACATCACAAAAAACTCTTAATGGCCGTAGCGCGTGCGGAAAGCTGTCCTAGAAATGTCCTCCCGTCGAACCCGCAGCTAATGGTAGCCTGATCGCAAATCGATCCTCGAAAAGTATCCTGCCCCTTGAAGCTGGTCGAACAAATCGTCGATGAGTGGCAAAGGATACCTGTTCCGCACTGTCACCCTGTTGAGCTGGCGGAAGTCGATACACAAACGCATACTTCCTTCCTTCTTCTTGACAAACAGGACTGGAGCACCCCACGGAGAAACACTGGATCGAACAAGTCCCTTATCCAGCAAATCTTGCAACTGACCCTTCAATTCTTTATGTTCCGCCGGGGCCATCCGATAAGGCGGTACTGAAATAGGCCCCGTACCAGGAACCAAATCAATACAGAAAGAAATGTCACGCTCGGGCGGTAGCCCAGGAAGCTCGTCAGGGAACACATCAGGGAACTCGCTAACAACCGGAACCTGATCCAATGGAACCACTATAGCTCTAGTATCGCAAACATAGGCAAGAAATCCCTGACATCCCTTCCTCAAAAGCTGTCCCGCATGAAAAGAAGAAATCACACTGTGAGGGGTGGCCTCACGATCCCCCAACACAACAAAAACCGACTCGCCGGGAAAACAAAATCTAACTGTCTTCTCGCGGCAGTCAAAAGAAGCATAGCACGTGGCTAACCAATCCATGCCCAAAAGAACGTCGAAGTCCAACATCTCAAGAAGGATCAAATCGACCGGCAACTCTCTCTCGCCAATACGGACGGTACAGGATCGGAACACGTGACTAGCGACAAACGACTCTCCCACGGTTGTAGTCACAACTAGCGGCTGATCAAGCATACCGAACTCTCTACCCAAACTTGGCACAAAGTGTGTAGATACGTACGAGTACGTGGAAACATACGAGCACAAGGATCAGGATCAGACAATACGTGTGCAACAAAGGACATACTAAAAGAGTACCTGAAAGCTCTGCGTTGGACGCCCTCACGTCCCGATGAGTCGAAGCGAAAACTTGTGCCTGCCCTTCATCTTCGACTGACCGAACTCCTCCTCTACTAATCTGACCCCTCTGCGCGAACCCTCAGCGTCCACGACGTCTCTGAATATGACCCTGACGTGGTGTGAAGGAACACTGCCTGATGAGGTGTTGAAGGCTCCCACACCGTAAACATCTACTCGCTGGCTTTCGTCCTCCCTGGGGCTGAGAGCCAAACAACTGTCCTCGTCCTAAGCCTCTGCTCTGGGCTGGTACACCAGTACGATTCCTCAACTGTTCTGGAACTCTCACGGTCTCTGGAAGACGTGTCCCGTAAACTGGGGATGCTTCCACCGGTGCTATGTAGGGGACGTAATACTGCATGATGATCGCAAGGAACAACTGGGTAACAGGGGTGACAACCACCTGTCGCTGCGCTCGAACGACCTCCACCAACGAGCTCATCGCCTAGTGCAAGCCCTGCATCTCTACAACTAGTTTAGCGATCTGAGCTGTCGTAGGGGGAACAATCTATCCTGGTACAACAGGAGTACTACTCGGATCAGTCCTCATCTCAGATGAATCAACTCGAACCTCGGCTCTCACGGCCGCTCTCTGCACCCTCGTAATCCTTGGCGGCATAATGGCTGAAAAGAAGGTAGGATTCGACGAGGATACAAAAATCGAATCGCAAGGATGTATACAATCATGAGGGAATTTCAATCAATAAGTCCTAAGGTCGCTTAGGTGGAGTACCATGTCGTAAGTATGCCGCGGAACATACGCACGCTACGCCACTCTGCTGCAGCTACCTACTCCATCATACCAGGGTCATCCTACACTCCGAAGGTAAAACCTACGCTCTGATACCAACTTTGTCACGACCCGAAGTTTGGCCCGTGACCGGCACTTAACCACGTAACGTCTATAGGCGTGATGCAGCTAAGTGAACCGAAAACCCAGAAATCAAACCAGTAAAAAGTAGAGTGTTTAAGTTTTAAGTGGAAGTATTTTTTAAAGTGACGAAAATTCTTAAGTAGATAATTACCAAGATAGCAATATACGACGCCGTAGCGAAGATCAAGATCCACAAGTGGGAACATCACAGATAGAATAAACTGCAAGTACAGTCGGCTCACAACGAGCTCGACACCAGAATACAAATAATATACATCATCGTCCTCACACTGTCTCTAAGTCAATACATAAGTGGTAGATAGAGAGTACTAGATACAACAATGTACATAACTGAAAGATAAACAGATACCGCACAAATGCCAATTGTAGGGGTATCTGTGTCAAAAGAAGCAAGAACGCAGCCTGCCGCGACTACTCCGAAGGGCAACCTTCAAACACTGTGGCACAACGGGGGTGAGTTGCCAACTCATGAATAGAGATAACATAAAGGAGATCGCGAACATGCACGTACCACGCTACTCTATCGTATGCCAACAGTTGATATCAATGCGTGATAAGCAGTATGTGCAATAATCTTGCAAGTGCTCTATCAGGTACTAAAACTAAAGGATGAGGTACAATAATAAATTCTGAGCATGGGCAATATAACATCTATACGGAATGTCAATGTGGAATATATAATCGGTGTCCATCAATGCACCCAGATCCCCCAAATAGCTCACGCTCCGGCACACTCATCGGCCCTCCAATACTGTACATCTCTGGGAATCACGAGTGCCCAACATCGGCACCCAAATATCATAAATACTCGTGTCCAGCATCGACACGCAAATCCTCATCCATCGGGCCCCGTCAGTCCGGGTCAGCCCATGGGCTCCGTCTGCGGTATCGACCCTCGGCCTCGGCAGTACGGATCATCCCGCATCCATCTATCGACTCTGATCAGTATCCTCCGGATAACTGTCCGGTCCAACCAATCACCGGTAGGTAGTAGTCCCTCTGCCAGGCTCACCGTCTACTACACAGCGAAACCGTTCTCGCCCCGGAGTACCATACCGGGTCCACCATGTACCCATAATCGGCCTCATCCAGCTCCTCGATTTGGGTTCACCTATATCACTCTAGCACCGAGAAAACATATGGTGGACGCACCGAAATATCATATCAAGTGAACCGGGTTTTTAAATGATTACATATTTGAAATAGCCACGGTTCCCAAATCCAGAAATCACATGTAATCCAAACCAATATGCAAGTCAATGATCCGATGTGATATATGCATCAAGTATGAATATCATGTCATGTCACATAAAGATGAGCTACAACATAATGATCCGATGTGATATATGCATCAAATATGAATATCATGTCAAGTCACATAAAGATGAGCTACAACATAATGATCCGATATGATATATGCATCAAGTATGAATATCTTGTCAAGTCACATAAAGATGAGCTTCAACATAATGATCCGATGGAAATTCTACAGTGTGAGTGTCATGGCAATTACTAACGGTGTGTGTGTAACATGCAGGATAGTGCTCGTGCAACATGAACCGTTAGTAAGGGTGCGGTGTTCTATCAATTCTAGTTTATATACATACATCAGGGAATATGGTATGCACTAAATAGTAGCCATGAACAGTCAATGTATGGATATGTAGCTACAAGATCCTATCAGCCCTGACGTAGAACGCCATGCGGGCGATATCCCCGTAGATGTTAAATATACTCACCGTAGTCTCTCACTAGTTATAGCCGATGACTTGTTCCCCTCCTTCGCGGCGCCCGTCGCACTAGCCTGCGAATCCTATAATTTCACAATAGATCACTCATAAGCTCAAAACCGTACAAACACGACATTTTAAGTCAACTAGAAACCCGGGTCGCAAACCAAGCGCGCGTGTGCGTCAACGCTAAAACGTGTGATTACGTGCCTGAAGCCACTCCGACACGTTGCGATACACAGAAACCCCAAACCCACACACACGTATCACGCTTGTCGCGAAAGATTAAAAATACGGGAAATAGGGTATTCTACTCCAGATTTTGATACAGAACAGATATTATAAAAATATATATACCAAAATACTCCACATAGCAGCAGACTCTAGTGGACCAAACCCCAACCTCCATCTCACCCATCTGGCTGCAAATTGCGGCCAGAACGATTATTCCGGCGGTCTCACATGGGAATTAGGCTCCCAGGTTTTGTGTGTGCACTCAATACCCCCTGTGTATGCTACAGTAATTCCAATTTCATTCTGAAATGACCCGGGTAGCAGCAGATCCAACAGAACCATATTTCTAGTTAAAAACCCCACTTTTGCACTAACTTGAAACTTTATGGTATTTTCCTGAAATCTGAAGCAAACCCAAGTCTAGAATCACACTAACAACTCATTACCAAGCTAATTGAGCCATAAAAATGCTAATTTTAACCTATCATCACTAAATCCCCTCAAAACCACCAAACATGCACACAAAATATGATTTCTAACTAAACTACTACAAGATATGGAAGAAGGGTGTTAAACAAGAGTTATATACCTTCAAAAGACCCTAAGAACACCAAAAGTTCCAGCTCGCTCTTCAAGTATGCAGATTTGCCTCCAAACACCTCAAAAACTCATTTTTCCTAAGGTTTTGTGAAGGAAAATAGTGGTTTTTGTGTAGGATTTGTGTAGAGATCAAAGAGAAGTGAAAAGGAGAGGGAAAGGTGAAGAAAAGCTAGGGTTTTGCTGCTGAATTTCTGCTGGATTCAGAAATGAGGAGAAGAGAAAGAAAAGAGAAAGAAAAAGGGGTCAAAAGTCAAGTTCTCACCTAACCACCATGTTTCATTTGTTTATTTGGATTTTAGAATTGTAAAAAGGGTTTTGTTTTGATTAAAGGGTGGGGAATTAACAAGGAAACATGCAAGGAAAGAATGGCTAACACTTTAACCTAGGTCAAGGAAAATTATGCTATGTTTGCATGTGTGCACTAACACAAGAAATTTCCCAATTAGGATAAGCACGACTAAATTATTACTAATAATCCCATACACATATGAAATAACACTCTCAATCGCTAATTAACACGAGAAACATTCTAACGAAATTTCAAAGTGTTACAGTTAACGGGGTTATGCCTCTGGGAAAATGAGATTTACTTTAATTAGGTCCGTGCGAAAACACAGGGAACCTCTCTCAAGTAACGACACTGATCTGGCTGAAAGATTGACGAAATTGTAGGGTGTAATTAATATCGGATAATCTTACCTTTTAGGGTTTGAAAGAAAATTTGATAAAAACAGTGGGAGACATCCTGATTAGATAAGATAATAACCAATCTAATCTTGCAAGAGCATACGCTAAAGTGTTTTCTTCTCTCTCTCCAGGTAGCGACCACGTCAGGCCATAATCAAGATAATAATATGGATGTATTGACTGAACCCGCTTATTATACTGAGCAGGGGAACGTTGGACCCGTTCTTTCTTATAAGAGTTATAAGACTGAACAGGGAATAGGAGAATATCTGGATTCTCAAGCTGCCCAAAAGAACATGCATATTGATGCATCTTCTTCAGGTGTGTTAGTTATTGATAACTGTTTCTCAGTTCACCCTACGTCCTAGATATTAGATACCGGATCAGGATCCCACATATGTAAATTGTTACATGTGCTGCGGAAAGGTAGAGAACTGGGAAAAGGTGATCATTCCGTTCAAGTAGGGAATGGTGCAAGTATTGCAGACAAAGCAGTTGGCGAATATCACCTAGTATTACTAAGTCCTAATACACTGATTCTGAATGAGTGCTATTATATACCGAACATGATGTGCAACATTATATGAGTTTCTTTATTAAGTAAAGAAGGATATAATTTTGTAGTACAGGCTAATGTTATGAACATCTTCCTCAATCAAAAGTTGAATGCATCAGGCTCGTTACATAATGGCATATTCATTCTCAATCAAAATATAGTCCTCAATATACAAAACACACACAAGAGGAAGAGTTCAGAAATGAACGAATCCTTCTTGTGGCATTGTAAATTTGGTCATATCAATGCGACACGACTGGCTAAGTTACATAAGGATGGATATTTGAATCCGTTCGAATTATCATCTTATGATACTTGCCGTTCATGTCTCAAAGGAAAAATAACCAAAGCTCCGTTTAGTGGACACGGAGAAAGAGTTACGGAACTCTTAGGACTGGTACATAGTGATGTATGCGGTCCCATGTCTACACATGCTAGGAACGGTTCTTCCTACTTCATTACATTCGCTGACGATCTTTCTAGATTCGGACATGTGTTCCTGATTAAACACAAGTCTGAAGCTTTTGAGAAATTCAGAGAATATAAGCACGAAGTAGAGAAACAAACGGGAAAAAGTATTAAGATCCTTCGATCTGATCGAGGAGGAGAATACTTAAGCAATGAGTTCCTAGATTATCTAAAAGAGAATGAGATTCTCTCTCAGCTTACTTCTCCATATACACCACAGCACAACGGTGTATCGGAACGGAGGAATCGCACCCTATTAGATATGGTGCGCTCGATAATGAGTACTGCTGAGTTACCTATTTCCTTCTGGGGGTATGCGCTTGAGACAGCAGCATACCTATTGAATCAAGTTCCAACTAAATCTGTACCTACCACACCATATGAGATATGGAGTGGGAAGAGACCATGTCTTAAACGAGTTAAGATATGGGGTTCTCTGGCCTATGTTAAAAGGCAAAATCCAGACAAACTCGAGGCACGGTCAGTTCTATGTAAGTTTGTAGGATATCCTAAACATTCAAATGGATATTTTTTCTACCACAGTGAACAACAAAAGGTGTTTGTTGCTCAACATGCCACCTTTTTTGAAAAGGAATTTCTTGCAAAAGAGATTAGTGGCTTTGAGGTAGAAATGGAAAAAGTTCCAGCAACACAAACTGTAACTGAAGATTTAGTGGAACCAGAGGATTCGGTAGTACCCGACGAACCCCAACCTCTCCGCCGATCTAGTAGGGTTTCTCGTCCACCTGAGAGATACTACGGTTTTCTCATTAATGGTGGGAGCGAGGATTGCATCATGGAAGATGATGACCTAACTAGTTTTGAGTAGGCCATCACGAGTGGTGACTCTGTGAAATGCCTGGATCTGAGATGGAATCCATGTACACCAACAAAGTATGGACTTTGGAAAATGCTCCTGAAGGGGTAAAACCTATTGGGAGCAAGTGGATTTTTAAAAAGAAATTTCGTGTAGATGGAAAAGTTGAGACTTTCAAAGCTAGACTTGTAGCAAAGGGTTTTCGTCAATGACCAGGTGTGGATTATGACGAAACCTTTTCTCCAGTGGCTATGCTTAAGTCCATCCGGATCTTACTTGCCATTACTGCATACCATGACTATGAAATCCGGCAAATGGATGTTAAGACCGCCTTTCTAAACGGTGATCTAGAAGAGTGCGTGTACATGACTCAGTCAGAGGGCTTCGTAGATAGTGGGAGCAGCGGAAAGGTGTGCAAGCTGCTTAAATCCATTTATGGGTTAAAGCAAGCATCGCGGAGTTGGAACATCTGTTTTGATGTTGTAGTAAAAGAGTTTGACTTCATCAAAAATATAGATGAACCTTGTATCTATAAAAAGGTAGCAGAGAGTAAGGTTGTCTTCCTCGTATTGTACGTGGATGACATACTCTTGATAGGAAATGATATTCCTATGCTGCAATCAGTCAAGCTCTTCTTATCACAAAGATTCTCAATGAAAGATCTAGGTGATGACTCCTGCATATTGGGAATAATGATCTATAGAGATAGATCTAAACGGATACTGTAGGGTTCCTAGGCACTCTCAAGAGGTCTCACAAGGCATCAACCATGCCAATTTTAAATTTTACAAGTGCCGAGAAACTCTAATACGGATCGTAAACTAGAATTTTAGGCGAAACATTAAACTAGTTAACAACTTAACTATAGATAAGAAGCTGCAACCTTTGTAGATCCGGTTATCCACTTCCTTAGCTCCACGTAGTCATCCCCTCACTGTCCATCTCGAATCCCGGACTCTTGCATTGGCTTCATCGGAGAAAATGAGCGGACTAGTCGTCGGCTACGATGCCGAAGATGATCTACGTCGAGGTTACACAAGATCAAGCTCCAACTTCACCAAGTTGTGAAACTTGTGAAGAAAACACCCTATACTACTTGGTAAGAGGTAGAGGGTGAAGAAATAGGAGGTGGGTTCACTTTAGAATTGGATTTCTCATACTTTTGCTCAAGTTGCCATTGTTGGTAGCAAGCTTTTCATGTCAAGAAGAAGAAGATGATGAAGATGATTATGATAAGAATAATCAATCAATTAGAAAATAGATTATACTTATCATATAGCAACCATGGTCAAGATAACTTGTGTAGAGAATCAACTATGGTTCAAGTGAATGGTTAGGGTTAAGAAAAGAGACAAAATGGTCAAACCATTCAAAGCTTCATGAAGCTTCAAAAGAAAGTCCAAAATGAGCCACCATTTCATTTCTTTTCCAAATATAAATGAAAAGAAATAAATAAATAAATAAGTAAATCATATAAACAAAACCCTAATCATTAACTTAACCATGGTATAATTCTTTACACAAACCCAAGTGAGCATGCATCATCAAACATGATACAATCAAGTGCACAAAAGTAGATCACATATACAACTTGTGAACTTAAAGTGAGAAAAACCTTTTAAAGTGAACCAACACTAGTTAATGCAAAGTAATATATCAAATATATAATTATACATTAAATTATTAAATCAACACTTGATTCAATGATCCGGTCATATCGCATATAACCGACTAGTATCCTATGTATCGGCTTATCGAATCAATCCTTGATTCGATATCTAGGTTATATCGCATATAACCAATCGATACATTCATCGCGAGAATGGAATACGGTATCACATACACGCATTATTCTCGGTCCTGCACATATCTCATATGTGCTCCTATTTCGTTTCGCTTGAGCCAGGAAACCTCTGTGTAGGACTCTAAAGACTCGTCAATACGCCGGCAGCAGATGATGATCATATCAAACACCCACAAGCCGCAAGCGGTCTGCTAAACGTAACGGCCACCCGGGTATTAAGCGATCAGAAGATCGACGAGCTAGCCTGCTCACACTCCTGTGAATCCAACCAGTAACACTTACCGTACAGTCCGGTCTGGTCGTCTGATATGTCGCATATCAAGTCTAGGGGTGGTAAACGTCAGACCCCAATAACCGATAAGTCATGCCGATGTGAGGCTCATAACTGGTCGAGAAAGTACTGGTAACACTTACCAGCAAAACTCTGATCATCCTTGGCCAGGGACTTCCCTGTTACGGCCAAGCGAGCACAGCGCAACATCAACCCCCAATACCGGGAGAGACGAAACCCCTCCTATCGCTCATTGCCTCCATGTGACTCGGGACTGTACCCAAAAACCACCATTTTGCACGCCCTCATGGATGTGGTAAGGTGGAGATCAAAGCACAGTGGGAATCACACAAGACTCTATGACGATCTCGGGTCTACAGACTAACCTGCACAAGTGTCACCTGAGAACTGCCATCTGACGTGAGGTATAAAACCATCTGGGAGTTCTCGGCGAGTCCATCTAGTGTACCCAGTCTCCACTGAGCACCCGTACACCATCTCTGATGTCAAACACCAATGGATATGGGATCATCCATCGCCCATCTCATGGGTCGAGAAGCGTATACGCTAGTCTACACTGGTATATCGGTGCCCCGTCTTGATACACCCACGACTAGGGACCTTGAAGGATGTACTTATGGACTACCATGTCCCCACTAGTATGATCTGCATCATAGTCCAGGCAGTCAAGTACACATCCTAAGGGCTTTACCAATATGTAACTATAAGACAGTTTTGTAAGTCGATGTACAACACCCCAATACTTGTGGGGAGGCGGAATTTTCAAAAACGAACTTGTTTAGTGAACAAACATCGACTAACCGCTTGAATCGAAGCTAAACGATAACTAACAAAACACATAGTTGTTCTAAACTACTATGCTTAGGGATTATACCTATCGAACCAAGTCCTTCGGCTTTACGATCTCCTCGTCCTCCTCGGCCTTCTCGATGTAGTAGATGATCCACCCGAGAGCAAAACTCCAAGCTTAGCCTCTAAACTTGAGGCAACTAACCTTCTTGGATTGCTAATCAAAGAAGATAGATGAGATAGAGTGAGGGTTATGGATTGTTTAGTCTAACTAATCCTTGTTCTCAACACATGAGAAGTGAGGATTAGGGTTTGAAGAGAGTGAGCTTGAGGAGAGAGAATGTGAATGATATTATAAAGTGAGAATAGTAAGTTATCATAATATATATGAAACTTTAAAATTCATCAATAAAAGATAAACAAATGATGAATAATCAAGTTTCATAAATATCTAATGGTGATTCATAACCATGACTCATTAATCATTTATTGTGCATTAATGATATGGATGAATCACTCTCATGACTCACTAAACTCATTCAATGCATATGACACCTAAACCTCCTTAGTCACCATCTTCTAGAAGCTTCTCGCACAATTACGAGAACGCCCCTCCAATCTGCAAAAATACGGAAAAACTTTAGACTGTATAAATCAAATAACCGGATACCAGTAACTGGCTTAAACCAAAGCCGACTGGTAAAAACTGTCCGAAAGTCGTACGTGCGTAAACACACGTATGCGTCCGAACCCTTTGTCGTAAAACCATATGACCTCTATATCGTTTCGCCTGGAGTAGGAAACTCTCTGTGTGGGACTCTAGAGACTCGACTTCTACGCTGGCAGTGGGTTTAACCACAGACCGTAAGCGGCACTAGCTGTACGTAACGGTCCCCAGGTAGTTGTCGATCAGAAGGCCGATGAGGAAACCCATCCGAACTCCTACTGAGCCTGCTGTGACAATCTCCATACAGTCCGGTCCGTTCGTCTTAGACTATCGCATATCGGGCCTAGGGGGCGGCAAGCGTCAGTCCCCTACTAGCGGTATAAGTCGTGTCGGAGCGAAGCCCATTATACCCTGAGAAACTACTGGAACCTACCAGCAAATCTCGCTTGCCCTGACCAGGGACTTTGCTTAATGGCTCTCTGACACAGCGCGATATCAACTCTCAATACCGGGAGAGACGAATCCTGTCTAACCGCCACTGCCTCCAAGTGCTCGGGACTGCACCCAACTGCTACCTGTTTGCACGACTCCTTTAAGCCGTGGTAGGGTAGCAATCTAAGAACAGTGGGACACACTCGAGGCGAAGTAGCAGTGTCAAGTTTGCGGACTATGCTGTACTCATGTCACCTGGGAACTGTTCACTAACGACTGGTATAAAACCAACCAACAGTTCCCTGTGAGTCCTGTCCGGTGTACCCGTAACCTAACGAGCACCTGCATACTATCTCCAGTACTACGTACTGACGGCTGTGGGACAGACCATCTCCCCAACTGGGATGAGAAGCGTACACACTAGTCTACTCCGGAGTATCGATGCTCTGTCTCGATAATCCAATGACCAGGGACCAGAATAAGGATGTGCTTGTAGACTACCCAGCCCCCACTAGTGTGACTGCCATCACAACGCTGGTAGACAAGCAAGATCCTAAGAGCTCTATCAATACGTACACTCACATATTAAGATAGAAAAACCAAGTAGCATACTACCATGTTTAGCAAGACTGTTATATATATGTGAATATCCCAAGCTTCCATTAAGTAATATACAAACTAGTATGATACAGTAATGGCCTTCTAGGGCATAAACACTAACAATCTCCTACTTGCACTAGGGCCATGTACTGGCATATCGTAGACCGATGATCTCGAGTAGCCTCTCGAACTGAATCTGAGGTAGGGCCTTCGTGAATGGATCAGCAATGTTCTCTTCAGAAGCAACTCTCCGAACCTCGATCTCCTGACGATCAATGATCTCCCTGATCAGGTGATACCGCCTTAAGATGTGTCTGGACTTCTGATGGGACCTTGGTTCCTTCGCTAATGCTATAGCTCCGTTGTTGTCGCAATACAGAGGTATTGGATCAACTATGGTAGGAACCACCTGAAGTTCTGTTAGGAACTTCTTCATCCAGACTGCTTCTTTTGCGGCATCGCAAGCAGCTATATACTCCGCTTCCATCGTCGAGTCAGCAACGGTGTCCTGCTTGGAGCTCTTCCAGCACACCGCCCCTCCATTGAGGGTAAAGACATAACCCGACATGGACTTGGAATCGTCCTTATCACTCTGGAAGCCGGAATCAGCAAAGGCCTCCAACCTGAGGTCTTTTCCGCCGTAAACCAAGAACATCTCCTTAGTCCTTCTCAGGTACTTGAGAATGTTCTTTATTGCTATCCAGTGCTTCTCCCCTGGGTCTGACTGATACCGGCTTACCACGCTCAGTGCGTAAGCTACATCTGGTCTGGTGCACAACATCGCATACATTATAGAGCCTACCGCAGAAGCGTAGGGTATAATAGACATGCGTTCCCTTTCCAAATAAGTCTTGGGAGACATCTCTTTGGAGATGGTGATTCCGTGACAAGCCGGTAGATTACCGCGCTTAGAATCTTCCATACTGAATCTTTTCAGTACAGTGTCGATATACCTGGACTGCGAAAGTCCCAACATCCTCTTGGATCTATCACGATAGATCCGGATCCCCAGAATGTAAGAGGCATCACCCAGGTCTTTCATGGAGAACCTGTGTGACAAGAATCCTTTGCCAGATTGTAGCATAGGAATGTCATTTCCTATCAATAGAATGTCATCCACGTACAAGACGAGGAATACGACACTTCTGGCTACAACTTTACTATATATGCACGGTTCATCTGGATTTTTGATAAAGTCATATTCTTTGACTGTCTCATCAAAACAGATGTTCCAACTCCGCGATGCCTGCTTTAGTCCATAAATGGACTTAAGCAGCTTGCATACTTTCCCGCTGCTCCCACTCTGATTGAAACCCTCTGGCTGATCCATATAGACGCTCTCTTCTAAATTTCCATTCAGAAAAGCCGTTTTTACGTCCATCTGCCAGATTTCATAATCATGGAAGGCAGCAATAGCAAGAAGGACCCGAATGGATTTGAGCATAGCCACTGGAGAAAAAGTTTCGTCATAGTCCAAACCAGGTCTTTGACGAAAACCCTTTGCAACAAGTCTAGCCTTATTGGTTTCCACCTGTCCATCTACACCAATCTTTTTCTGGAAGATCCATTTGCATCTTATGGGTTTTACCCCATCTGGAGCAAAGTCCAAAGTCCATACTTTGTTGGTGTACATGGACTCCATTTCGGTCCGCATTGCATCTAGCCATCGTACCGAGTCGCCGTTCTGGATGGCCTGGTGGAAGTCAGTAGGTTCATCATCATCTATGATGCAATCCTCTCTATCCCCATCTTTGAGAAAACCGTAGTATCTCTCAGGCGGATGAGACGGCCTACTACTCCTGCGGAGGGGTGCGGGAATGTCATGTTCTTCTTGAACTACCGGTTCTACCAAACTTTCAGTATTAGTTCGTGGTTCTGGAATTTCTTCCAGTTCTATTTCGGTCCCACTTGATTCCTTTTCCAAAAACTGATGTTCTAGAAAATGGGCATTACGAGAAACAAATACCTTTTGTTCCTCTGCGTAATAGAATAGATATCCCCTGGAGTTCTTTGGATATCCCACAAAACTACACTTTTCTGATCGTGCCTCGAGCTTGTCCACATGCTGCTTTTTAACAAAAGCTGGACATCCCCAAATCTTTATATACTGTAGATGGGGTTTCTTTCCGCTCCACATCTGATATGGAGTGGTAGGCACAGTCTTGGTAGGAACCATGTTCAAAAGATATGCCGCTGATTCTAGTGCATAACCCCAGAAAGATCGCGGTAACTCAGCATTACTCATCATGGATCGTACCATATCCAATAGGGTTCGATTCCGTCTCTCCGATACACCGTTATGCTGTGAAGTGTATGGAGGAGTAAGATGAGAGAGAATTCCTTTCTCTTTTAGGTAACCAAGGAACTCGGCACTCAAGTATTCACCACCTCGATCTGATCTAAGTGTCTTGATACTTTTGCCGGTTTGGTTTTCTACTTCATTCTTATACTCTCGGAATTTCTCAAAAGCCTCGGATTTATGTTTCATCAGATAAATGAATCCGTATCTTGAGTAATCATCCGTGAAAGTAATGAAATAGGAAAAACCACCTCTTGCATGTGTAGACATTGGACCGCATACATCGCTGTGTATGAGTCCTAAGAGCTCGCTCGCTCTTACTCCTTGTCCAGTAAATGGAGTCTTTGTCATCTTTCCTTTGAGACAAGATTGACAAGTGTCATAAGTTTGATATTCGAACGAGTCCAAATATCCTTCTCTATGCAACTTAGTCAACCTTCTCTCATTGATGTGACCCAGCCTACAATGCCATAAGAAAGCTTTATTTAAATCTGGAGACTTTCTTTTTAGTGTGTTCTGGACATTGAAAATTTGGAGTTGGTTTAAAACATATATACCGTTATTTAGGGTACCGGACCCAATCAAACCATGATTAAGGTGGATGTTGACAACATCTCTTACAAACGTGAAATCATAACCTTTATTTGATAACAAGGAAACTGATATGATATTACACGTTAAGCTTGGTACAAAATAACAGTTATGTAAAACCAAAATGTGTCCACTCGTCAATCCTAGGTGATAATCCCCGACTGACGCAGCTCCCACGCTAGCTCCGTTAGCAACCTTTAGGGTCATATCACCTTCCTTCAGCACTCTACGGTTTCTCAGTGCCTGCAATGAATTGCAAATATGAGATCCTGATCCGGTATCCAATACCCAGGAAGTAGAGTTGATCGACAGACAATTCTCAATTACAAACACACCTGAAGTCGAAGCCACAGCTTGCTTCGGTTCCTGGTTCTTGGTGTTCCACGCCTTGCAATCCTTCTTCCAGTGCCCTTTCCTGTGACAATGGAAGCACTCATCCTGGCCCACTACCGGTACCGCAAACTTTTTCTTTCCCTTCCCTCCCACCCTACTTACACCTCCTCTAGGTTTGGGTGCGGCCTTCTTCTTCCTTCCTTTGGCTTTAGCCTTGGACCCGGAAGAAGATGCACCGCCAACAAACATAGCGGGTGTTTCCCTTGCCTTCTGCAAGGTGCCCTCTGCACTCCTTAACATGTTCAGGAGTTCCGCAAGTTCAACTTCTTTTCCTTGAAGGTTGAAGTTCAGGATAAACTGGGCGTAGGTGGGAGGAAGGGACTGGAGAATAAGGTCTGTATAGAGCTCATTATCCAAAGTCGTCCCAAGGTCTGCGAGCTCTTCAATATAGCCGATCATCTTTAGGACATGTTCTCCTACCGATGACCCGACAGCCAACCTCGCTCGAAAAAAGTTCTTAGAGGTCTCGTATCTTGCTATACGAGATTGCTCTCCATAAAGTTCCTTTGTATGGAGAAATATGCCATCTAGGGTCATATCCTCGTGCCTCCTCTGATGTTCATTGTTCATTGAGGCAAGCACGATGCACTTGGCTTTCGCGCAATCTAAATCCCAGGTTTTGTGGATTTCCTTATCCGCATTGCTGGATTTGGGACCAGGGACAGCAGGTGCCGTAGCGGTGAGGATGTACCCCAATTTGTCATAGGTCAAAGCCATTTTGACATTCCGCAGCCAATCTTTATAGTTTGGCCCTGTCAGTATATTTTTCTCTAAAAGTAACTTAAGTCCAGTCATTTTCAGGGTCGCTGCAATTAGGAGAGAGAGAAGAAAACTCTTTAGCATGATGCTCTTGCAAGTTTAGAGTGGTTTTTAGTTTATCTAAACTGGATGGCTCCCACTGTTTCTCGAATCCTTCCTCAAACCATAAAAGAAGAATTAGCCAGGACTATTCTCACCGTACAATACTTGCTTAACCGTTCAGCCAGGCCAGTGTCGATACTTCGAGGGAGGTTTTCCAACGCTTTCGCGAAGTTCCTTAATTAAATAACCTCTTTTCTCTGGGGGCGTAACCCCACTGACACCTTTCTGGACACCTACTAGGTTTATAGCATTGATCGTTAAGTGACGAATCTCCTGATAAGTAGCATATACTCACAGTAGGATCGGGATCCAAATATCATTGTATGATAATGTTGAAGGAATCCTACCAACATTCATCAAACTCCAAATGGTATGCAACTCTTTGCAAATTTCAGTTTCTTTAGAAATTCCCGATATATATTTCTGCCCCATGCTCTTATGACCTTGGCGCTAGGCCAAAATGTCATAAGTCACATGTCAAGTTCTACCCATCATTATCTTGTCAATTTGAACCCATCCGTATATATCCTTGACGTTCGGCCAAAATGATAATACGACTGTCCCAAACTAACTCATCTACCTATGCAATAAATGAATACCCAGTAGCTACCAAACACTATGCCTTGGCGTTAGGTCAAAATACATAGCTTGAATACTACTGAATACCCAGATGAAATGACGGAGGGCTACGAATGGTTTTGGCGAAACCGTGAACGTAGTGAACTTGATATAACCGAAGGAACCTGATAGCTTTTAAAAGGAGTGGTTAAATCTCCGCATTTAAAAATATCTGTTTTTAAAATTAACCGAGTGGTTTCTTTTAAATTGTTCCAACGATTTAAACTTTGGTTTGTTTTTCTTTGCATTATAGATAATGCGTCCCATCATTAACCTATCATTGCAGAAAACAACGAAAATACAACTTTCTCTTATGCCATCCGCATTCGCCACAGGGTCCCGTCATCACCCGTTAGGTTACTTAACTAACGACAGAGCGGGGCTGGGCTAGCGCGGGTGTAAAACATAAGTGACGTCTAAATAGCTATCATATATAGATATTGTACATTCGTCAGACGCAATAATAGGCATTCCAGATCACAGATGAACTTTATTGGATTTGCAAGTAATCCGTGTTTGTTTCGAGCCTGCAACAAAAGACGGATTACACAGTTGTGATGAATAGCCATTACCCCACCCAAGACCCCAACGGGTACGGCAAACTACCCGCTCGGCAGTTTGTGCACCCCACCTTGGGTCTGTCCTAGGAGCAAAAACAGTAAAATGAAATAATACAACGGTGGCTATAACCGCAACCTGGATGTGCCCCGCAAAATAATATTACAACAAATTACATTTACATCAAATGAATTAAATAATAACCCATCACATAACCCCGGCTATACATCACAACAGTCCAACACAGTTCATATCCACAAACAATAAAAACCATTACAGAAATGTGCAACCCCCAGCCAACCGACATACTAGCAGTTAGGGGAGGTTTACGAACACATTATACAAACACAGATATAATCCATCAAGCAAATACTGTATAATTTCGATCGATTAAACACTTTTAATTTTGCTCCAATACAGCTCTTCAAATCTGAAACCTGAGCAAAAATTAAATATTCCAGAAAATCCCAAATATCACAGAGAACCATCACAAGAAAAATGGATCCCTGAATCGTCAACTCGGCGGCGGAAGCGCGGCGGGATCAGTGCTATCCGCCGCGGATCCGCGGCGCCGTAGGCGATTCAGGGGACCAAATTTTTTGTGCGTTCTACTACTATCATTTTAAGCTTTCTGAACATCCCTGAAAAATTTTTGGACTTCATTTATAAATCGACAGAAACATGATATTTTAGGGTTTTCCGGTTTCGATTTTTCCGTTCGAAATTCATACAAATTTGCAAAAAAGTTATTTATTGTTTAGCGAGGCTCTGATACCACTGTAAGTCGATGTACAACACCCCAATACTTGTGGGGAGGCGGAATTTTCAAAAACGAACTTGTTTAGTGAACAAACATCGACTAACCGCTTGAATCGAAGCTAAACGATAACTAACCAAACACATAGTTGTTCTAAACTACTATGCTTAGGGATTATACCTATCAAACCAAGTCCTTCGGCTTTACGATCTCCTCGTCCTCCTCGGCCTTCTCGATGTAGTAGATGATCCACCCGAGAGCAAAACTCCAAGCTTAGCCTCTAAACTTGAGGCAACTAACCTTCTTAGATTGCTAATCAAAGAAGATAGATGAGATAGAGTGAGGGTTATGGATTTTTAGTCTAACTAATCCTTGTTATCAACACACGAGAGGTGAGGATTAGGGTTTGAAGAGAGTGAGCTTGAGGAGAGAGAATGTGAATGATATTATAAAGTGAGAATAGTAAGTTATCATAATATATATGAAACTTTAAAATTCATCAATAAAAGATAAACAAATGATGAATAATCAAGTTTCATAAATATCTAATGGTGATTCATAACCATGACTCATTAATCATTTATTGTGCATTAATGATATGGATGAATCACTCTCATGACTCACTAAACTCATTCAATGCATATGACACCTAAACCTCCTTAGTCACCATCTTCTAGAAGTTTCTCGCACAATTACGGGAACGACCCTCCAATCCGCAAAAATACGGAAAAACTTTAGACTGTATAAATCCAATAACCGGATACCAGTAACTTGCTTAAACCAAAGCCGACTGGTAAAAACTGTCCGAAAGTCGTACGTGCGTAAACACACGTATGCGTCCGAACCCTTTGTCGTAAAACCATACGACCTCTATATCGTTTCGCCTGGAGTAGGAAACTCTCTGTGTGGGACTCTAGAGACTCGACTACTACGCTGGCAGTGGGTTTAACCACAGACCGCAAGCGGCACTAGCTGTACGTAACGGTCCCCAGGTAGTTGTCGATAAGAAGGCCGATGAGGAAACCCATCCGAACTCCTACTGAGCCTGCTGTGACAATCTCCATACAGTCCGGTCCGTTCGTCTTAGACTATCGCATATCGGGCCTAGGGGGGCGGCAAGCGTCAGTCCCCTAATAGCGGTATAAGTCGTGTCGGAGCGAAGCCCATTACACCCTGAGAAACTACTGGAACCTACCAGCAAATCTCGCTTGCCCTGGCCAGGGACTTTGCGTAATGGCTCTCTGACACAGCGCGATATCAACTCCCAATACCGGGAGAGACGAATCCTGTCTAACCGCCACTGCCTCCAAGTGCTCGGGACTGCACCCAACTGCTACCTGTTTGCACGACTCCTTTGAGCCGTGGTAGGGTAGTAATCTAAGAACAGTGGGACACACTCGAGGCGAAGTAGCAGTGTCAAGTCTGCGGACTATGCTGTACTCATGTCACCTGGGAACTGTTCACTGACGACTGGTATAAAACCAACCAACAGTTCCCTGTGAGTCCTGTCCGGTGTACCCGTAACCTAACGAGCACCTGCATACTATCTCCAGTACTACGTACTGACGGCTGTGGGACAGACCATCTCCCCAACTGGGATGAGAAGCGTACACACTAGTCTACGCCGGAGTATCGATGCTCTGTCTCGATAATCCAACGACCAGGGACCAGAATAAGGATGTGCTTGTAGACTACCCAGCCCCCACTAGTGTGACTGCCATCACAACGCTGGTAGACAAGCAATATCCTAAGAGCTCTATCAATACGTACACTCACATATTAAGATAGAAAAACCAAGTAGCATACTACCATGTTTAGCAAGACTGTTATATATATGTGAATATCCCAAGCTTCCATTAAGTAATATACAAACTAGTATGATACAGTAATGGCCTTTTAGGGCATAAACACTAACAATTTTAAAGAGACAAGTGTACATGTTAAGATAAAGAGCAACCAGATAGCATACTATCATATCGAGCAAGAAAGTCATCTCTATATATGTCCAAGCATCCAATATAAAATACATCATTTGTACAATACTGGCCTCTAGGGCATACATACAACTAACAATCTCCCACTTGCACTAGGGCCAGCTGCTGTAGTATCGCATACCGAGCATCCCGAAGAGTCTCTCAAACTGTACCTGGGGAATGGCCTTCGTGAGTGGATCCGCCGTGTTATTCTTCGTGTCAACCCTCCCGACCTCGATCTCCCGGTGATCAACTATCTCCCGGATCAGGTGATACCGCCTCAGAATATGCCTGGATCGCTGATGGGACCTGGGTTCCTTGGCCAAAGCCACCGCTCCATTGTTATCACAATACAAAGGTATTGGATGCTCAATGGATGGAACCACTCCAAGTTCAGTAATGAACTTCTTGATCCAGACAGCCTCTTTGGCAGTATCGTTGGCAGCGATGTATTTAGCCTCCATTGTCGAGTCTGCCACGGTTTCCTGCTTGGAACTCTTCCAGCTAACCGCCCCTCCGTAAAGGGTAAAGACAAATTCGGACTGCGACTTAGAGTCGTCCTTATCACTCAGGAAGCTCGAATCGGTAAAGGACTCCACTTGGAGTTCTCCGTTACCATACACCAAGAGCATCTCTTTAGTCCTTCGCAAGCACTTGAGAATGCTCTTCACAGCTGTCCAGTGACTCTCTCCAGGATCAGCTTGATACCTGCTCACTACACTTAGTGAGTATGCTACATCAGGTCTGGTACATAGCATCGCGTACATGATAGAGCCTACAACCGAAGCATAGGGTATCCCTTGCATGCGAGCTCTCTCCAAATCAGTCTTTGGAGACATCTTTTTGGAGAGTGTGACTCCAGAGATCGTGGGCAAGTTCCCACGCTTGGATTCTTCCATAATAAACCTCTTTAGTATGGTGTCAATGTACCTGGATTGGGACAATCCCAATATCCGTTTGGATCTATCTCTATAGATCCTGATTCCCAATATGCAGGAGGCATCACCAAGATCTTTCATTGAGAATCTTTGTGATAAGAAGAGCTTGACTGATTGCAGCATAGGAATATCATTTCCTATCAAGAGTATGTCGTCTACGTACAATACGAGGAAGACAACCTTACTCTCTGCCACCTTCTTGTAAATACAAGGTTCATCTGGGTTTTTGACGAAATCAAACTCTTTGATAACGACGTCAAAGCAGATGTTCCAACTCCGCGATGCTTGCTTTAATCCATAAATGGATTTAAGCAGCTTGCACACCTTCCCGCTGCTCTCACTGTCTACGAAGCCCTCTGGCTGAGTCATGTACACGCACTCTTCTAAATCACCGTTTAGAAAGACGGTCTTAACATCCATTTGCCAGATTTCGTAGTCATGATATGCAGCGATGGCAAGCATGATCCGGATGGATTTAAGCATAGCCACTGGAGAAAAGGTTTCGTCATAGTCCACACCTGGTCTTTGACGAAACCCTTTGCAACAAGTCTAGCTTTGAAAGTCTCCACTTTCCCATCTACACCAAGTTTTTTTCTTGAAGATCCATTTGCTCCCAATGGGTTTTACCCCTTCAGAAGCAACTTCCAAAGTCCATACTTTGTTGGTGTACATGGATTCCATCTGGGGCCGCATAGCATCCAGCCATTTCACTGAGTCCCTACTCGTGATGGCCTGCTCGAAGCTAGTTGGGTCATCATCCTCCATGATACAATCCTCGCTCCAACCATCCATGAGAAAACCGTAGTATCTCTCAGGTTGGCGAGGAACCCTACTAGATCGGCGGAGAGGCTGAGGTTCATTGGGAGCTACTGAATTTTCTGGTTCCACTAAATCTTCAGTTACGGTTTGTGTATCTGGAACCTCTCCAGCTCTACCACTTTGCCAGTAATTTCTTTTTCAAGGAATTCCTTTTCTAAAAAGGTGGCATGTTGAGCAACAAACACTTTTTGTTCCTCACTGTGGTAGAAAAAATACCCATATGAGTTCTTTGGATATCCCACAAACTTGCAAAGAACTGACCGTGCCTCGAGCTTGTCCGGATTTTGTCTTTTGACATAGGCTGGACAACCCCATATCTTAACTCGTTTAAGATATGGCCTCTTCCCACTCCATATGTCATATGGTGTGGTAGGTACAGATTTAGATGGAACTTGATTCAATAGGTATGCTGCTGTCTCCAGCGCATATCCCCAGAAGGAAATAGGTAACTCAGCTGTCCTCATCATAGAGCGCACCATATCTAATAGGGTGCGGTTCCTCGGTTCTGATACACCGTTGTGCTGTGGTGTATATGGAGGAGTCAGCTGAGAGAGAATCCCATTCTCTTTTAGGAAGTCCAGGAATTCATTGCTCAAGTATTCACCTCCTCGATCAGATCGAAGGATTTTAATACTTTTTCCGGTTTGGTTCTCGACTTCTTGTTTATATTCTCTAAATTTCTCAAAAGCTTCAGACTTGTGTCTTATCAAGTACACATGTCCGTATCTTGAGAGATCGTCAGTGAATGTAATGAAGTACGAAGAACCATCCCTGGTATGTGTAGACATGGGACCGCATACATCACTATGTATCAGTCCCAAGAGTTCAGTAACTCTTTCTCCGTGTCCCGTAAACGGAGTTTTGGTCATCTTGCCTTTGAGACATGACTGGCAAGTGTCATAAGATGAAAATTCGAATGGTTTCAAATATCCATCCTTATGCAACTTAGCCAGTCGTGTCACATTGATGTGACCCGGTCTACAATGTCATAAGAAGGATTCGTTCAGTTTTGAACTCTTCCTCTTGTGTGTGTTTGTTATGCTCAGAACTGTTGATTGATTTAGAACATAAATGCCATTGCACAACATGCCTGATCCAACCAACTTTTGGTTACGGAAAATGTTCATAACATTATCATGTAATACAAAATTATATCCCTCTTTACTCAATAAAGAAACCGATATAATGTTGCATATTAGGTTAGGCATGTAATAGCATTCGTTCAGAACCAATGTATTACCAGTTGGTAATACAAGGTGATATTCCCCGACAGTCTTAGCTGCAACAATTGCACCATTTCCAACTCTAATGTCTTTATCACCTTCTCCAAGTTCTCTACCTTTTCTAAGCCCATGTAACTGATTACATATATGGGATCCTAACCCGGTATCTAATACCCAGGACGTAGGGCAAATGGAGAAACAGTTCTCTGTAACAAACACACCCGAAGAAAATGCATCACCATGTACTTTCTTCAATCGGGTGGCATGGGAGTCCTGGTATTCCCCTATATCCTGTTCATTCCTATAACTCTTATAAGAAAGAACGGAACCAACGTTCCCCAGCACAGTATAACATGCGGGTTCAGTCAATACATCCATATTATTATCTTTATTAGGGCATGACATGGTCGCTACCTGGAGAGAGAGAGAAGAAAACACTTTAGCGTATGCTCTTGCAAGATCAGATTGGTTATTATCTTATCTAATCAGGATGGCTCCCACTGGTTTTTATCAAATCTTCCTTCAAACCTTAAAAGGAAAGACTAGCCGGGATTAATTACACCTTACAACTTCATCGATCTTTCAGCCAGGCCAGTGTCGGTACTTTGAGGGAGGTTCCCCGTGCTTTCGCACGGACCTAATTAAAGTAAACCCCGTTTTCCCAGAGGCGTAACCCCGTTGACATCTTTCTAGACACCTACTTGATCGGCTAATTGTAATGTGTAAAACTCTCCCAGGAGTAACTCTTACTCGCAGTGGGTATCGGGATCCAACTATCTCATAAAAGGTATGCAATCTCATTGCAAATTTCAACACTTGAAATTCCCGATAATGCTTTTGCCCCAAACGATCTATGACCTTGAGAAGGTCAACAAACCATAGACCGTAAGTCAAGTTCAACCCGTCATTTCTTGATTGAATTAAACCCACCCGCACGACCCTTGACAAGGTCAACAAGGCCGTACGACTACCCTAACTCAATCTGCATCATATGCATAAACAGATAAATGCTGGTTAGCTACCGCACACTGTGTCTTGACAAGGTCAACAAACGCAGCACGAATACTAAACAGGAATTATCTGAAATGACGGAGGGCTACGACAGGTTTTTCTGAAAACCTATTGCGTAATGAACTTGATATCGTTGTAGAATCAAATGAAATTTTTTGAAATGGAGTGATTTTGAGGCTTTTCTAGTTTTACTAAAGGGGTCACTCCCGGTGAAGGGATCATCGGCCCTTTCCTCGTCGAATGAGGTGCGGGATATATCATATATATCGCTGTGCAAAGTAAAACTCCAAAAGCAATCAAAAGCAAACCGAGTGTGTAGCATCTGCCAGTTATTGCTAAAGGAGTCACTCCCGGTGAAGGGATCTCGGTCCTTTCCTCATCGAATAAGGTGCAGGGTATATCATATATACCGCTATGCAAAGCAAGAACTGTAGCTACCTGTTTTATTTTGAAATTCGATTCTACAACATCTTTAGGTTTCTTTTATTTCATTAATCACATTAATGAAGTCCCATCATTTAAATACCTAAACATCACAGATAAATACGACGTACACTTATGCCATCCGCATTCGCCTCGATGTCCCCTCGTGCACCGTTAGGTTAGGTAACTAACGGCAGAGCGGGGCAGGGCTAGCGCGGGTGTAAAACATAAGTAACGCCTATATAATATATCATATATACTATATACTGTATCCATCAGAGAACATCACATGATCACATCACAGATATCGCCGCAGAAGAAACATATGAAACATTGGATATACTAGGACGTCCGTGTTTTCAATACGAGCCAGTATAAAACACGGATTCCACGGTCGTGATGAATAGCCAATCCCACACCCGTAGACCCCTACGAGAGCGGCAAGCAACCCTACCAATTCTAGGGTTAGGAGACTGATTGTTAGAGATTCTGCGTGTTCAAGTTTTAGTTAAATACCGCAATCAAGACGGTTTCGCTCGTAGCTAGCCGGTTGAGTACGGGTCGTCCGTAGGGAGATAGGAATCTTTTTCTATGTGCTTTAACGAGTTAAGTCCAGTTTTTCAGATTTGTTGAGATTAATAAGTGGTAAAATGATATGAAAAGAGAGCTTGTTAGGGTTAGGATTAGGTTAGTTTGAGTTAGGAGTCTCCACATCTTTCGTTGCCCCTCTTAATATCGGTATTACGGTAATCGGCAACAACGGGGATTAGCACGACTAGGAAGGAACTTGCGAGTATAGGCTAGGCTTTCCAATGCATAAGTTCTTCCTTTTGGTGCTTGTCCGTCCGTTCTTGGCTCTTAGCCATAACCTCCGGTTAATTCAACCACAACCGGTCTCACTACGGAATCACCGCTATCATGTAGGATAGGGTGCCGTAAGGAGCGGATTGTGGTTCAATTAACGGGAGTCGAATTAAGCTGTTGGGTAAGGAAAGAGTGAGAGAGATTTCCTTCTCTCAAACTTCCCTTATCCTACCCTAACAAGTATGAAACTACTCACACATCATGATACGGAAAAATAAAACAAAACAAAAGAGGAAGATAGAAAGAAAGAGATTAGAAGATAACAACTAGCTATTTGCGACCTCACCTTGACAAGGATCAAGCGTAAGCATCATGGTTGTTTTAATGATAAAGGAAAAGAGAAGAGAAAGAAACAACAAGAAATAACAACAACTAAGTTAACAAATTAAAATTACAAGCAATTATAAAAGAACAAGACAAGATATAATAGCAAAAGAGTCTTCTTTATTCATCATTCTTCACTCACAAAGCTCACTACAAGTTTTAATGGAGAAGAGATGAGAAGAGGAAGAAGAAACACAACTAAACCTAGACAATGGAATACAAGATTATGGACCCTTTTCCTTCACAAAGTTCTGGCTATTTATAGGCTGAAAAATGAAAACCTAGGGCAACCACCAGAACAAAAATGAAAAGACCAACATGCCCCTAAAATTTCATCTTCTGAGGAGGCCGTACGGCCGCGGATCCGCGGCCTAGACCCCCTATTGGCCGCGGATCCGCGGCCCTATAGTAGAGTTGGGGTCTCGTTTTTCTTGTGGTCCCCTGGTTTGCTTCTCTCTGTAGTTTGGCATATGTGTTTTCTGAAAATACTTCCACATTTCTTCCAGAATTTCTGTTGATGGAAATATGATTTGATGTATACTTTTTTGTCATGATTGTTTCGAGCTCCGCGTAGATTTCTTGGATCTTGTGCTGCCATTGAGCCTTGTGCATGAAAACGACATTGATTTGCCATTTTGTCTTCCTAAACTGGTATCTGGCAACAGACGGATGAAGAGCGGTGACCGTGTTTTCTCAGTGGTTGGTAGGAACCCGGATTTTGTCGTGTTTTCCATGAATTTCACCGTTTTTAGAACCGAGAACCTGTATCCTGCAATTGACTAGTAAACACGGCTCAAGAGTATCTACCGATATGCATTGTGATAAAAATTGGGCGGTATGAAAATGCAAAAATCTGATATGAAGAAATACCGCCAAACTTATCATTTGCTCGTCCCGAGAAAAGCCAATTTATTCACAAAAAATTTCCTAACCTCACTTTCGCAGGGAACGCGATTGCACTGAGCATGTGCAACAAGCCGTTAAACCTCTAGGTGTCCCTAGTAGGAGGAGTGTTGTCTCCTGAGGGTTTTCAGCGGATACTACCCACAAAATCCGGTCTAGTTGGTTTTGTAAAATAACTAAGATTCAAACCCTAAAGTTTTGTTTTAGAAGATAACAATTCTATAATCCTAAGTCTAGACAATCGAACCTTTATTTTTCACACCTCGCTTCTTATTTAACTACAGATTTTATATGTCTTTACGTGCAGTGCAAATAGTGTCGTTAAGTTCCCGAAAGATCGAATAAAGTCATCATGTCACACAATAAAGCCCAGATAACAATTTTAAAAGGATCACATAAGTTTTATAAAGAGTTAAGTATTTTTCAAGTTTCATTTTCCAGTAAGGTTTCAACTTCAGAATTTCTATCTTCCTTAACAGGAAACTAAGTCGTATTTTTCACTCCACCTTTTTCTTGTTTTCATTTCATACACACCTCTGTGAACGTGCAATAGTCTTTATCATAGAGTAAAACCTTCATATCTCCGCTAAAATTTTTTAAAAGCCTGTCTTTTATCAAGATTATTCTCACACAAAGAACCGTTAGGGATTTTAACTCGGAGAGAACACTTGCTTGATTTTGTTTTTATCTGGACTTTCTAGGCTTCTTAGCGAGCTTTGGGCCAATGCACCCAAACCAGTTGGTTTTAAGGCATTAGGTGTAGAAACACCCCAACGGACTTAATTACTCAAGTTACCTAGGTCCAAAAACAAAAGATAGTTTGGAGTGAAAATCAGATGATTTAATACGAACGGAGATATAACCGGCAGTTCAGTTATTTTTTTTTTGGATAAAAGACGTGTTAGTGAGTTTTGGTGTGTAATCATTCCAATCAAGTTCCAGATGGGTTATTTTTCAGACTTAGTTCCAATTAAGGCATCAATAACATTCCTTCATATTCACTCACTTCATAAACTATTCTTGATATTGCTTATTTCCGAACAAACCTATTCGATCCTCAGAAAATCATTTATCCGTTTAAAAGTTTTTTAGACATAAAAAGACTTGTCATCTAATTTCCAAAAACTCACGACACGTGTAGTGTGATGTAAAGACGTATATCAGCTATAGTTAACTTCAAAGGAGGGTTATCTTTCAGGTTTTCAAAATCTAACCATAAGATTTAGTTATTCATATTTTATCAAACAAAACCATCGAAATGTTGAATCAGAGTCCTCCCACTAGCTAACTTGACAGAAAAGTATTTATGTTTTTAGAAAATTTTCAGATTTTTATGGATTTTATGGATTTTAATATGCAGATGCAAAATATACATAAGAATGCGAAGGTAAGAAATGCGTACCGAGCGTACCCCCAAACTTAAACTGGACAGTGTCCTCACTGTCATTGCATGAAGAGATCATTTGAAGGGTCAAAATTGTCGGTTAGCGATACACAATTTTTATTTGTTTTTGCTTTTAAAGAAAATAAAAAGAATATACACAAATATATACAAAATGGTTTGTACATACCCCCAAACTTATTTGGAACAGTGTCCACTATTCTTGGCTGGATAACCGAAGTTTGGAGGTAGGCAGAGGAAGATCATGCAGGGTAAACCGGCTCCTGTAAGAACAGGAGCACCTCTGTTGGTTCGGCGCTAAGGTACAGTTTGCATCGGTGTCCGTTCACTTTGAAAAATGAACCGTCCTTTGGATTTTCCAAATCCACAGCGCCATGCGGATATATATTCCGCACAAAATACGGTCCTTTCCAGCGAGATCTGAGCTTTCCAGGATGGAAGTGAAGTCTGGTGTCGTAAAGCAGTACCTGCTGACCAGGTACGAAGGTTTTGCGCAAAAGGTGTTTATCATGAAACACCTTCGTTCGATTCTTGACGACAATCGCGTTATCGTAAGCCTCATCCCTAAGCTCGCTCAGTTCGTTCAACTGCAGCTTCCGATGCCTGCCCGCATCCTCGAGAGACAGATTCAGCTCCTTTATCGCCCAAAATGCGCGATGCTCTATTTCGACAGGTAGGTGGCAGGCTTTTCCGTACACAAGCCGATAGGGAGACATGCCAAGGTCGGTCTTATAAGCGGTTCGAAATGCCCAAAGGGCATCAGTGAGTTTCAGCGACCAATCCTTACGGTTCTTGGAAACCGTCTTCTCCAGTATCTGCTTGATTTGCCGATTTGAAACTTCGGCCTGCCCGCAGGTTTGGGGGTGGTAGGGCGTAGATAGCTTATGATTAATGGAGTATTTCCGCATCAAGGCCTCGAAAGTCTTGTTGCAGAAATGACTTCCATTGTCGCTAATGATCGCTCGGGGGTGCCCAAACCGGGAGAAAATGTTTTCTTTAAGGAACCGAACGAAAACCTTGTTGTCGTTAGTCCGGCTGGGCACAGCCTCGACCCATTTAGAGACGTAATCAACAGCGAGAAGGATGTACAAGTTCCCAAAAGAGCTGGGAAACGGCCCCATGAAATCTATCCCCCAAACATCGAAAATCTCCACAACCAAGATCGGTTGGAGCGGCATCTCGTTCCTCCGGGATATCCGTCCCATGTGTTGGCACCGGGAGCAAGTCTTGCAATAGTCATGAGCGTCTTTGAAGAGTTATGACCAGTAGAAACCACATTGCAAGATCTTCTCAGCTGTCTTTCTGGGGCCAAAATGCCCGCCACACGCTTGATCGTGGCAAAATGACAGCACACTCTTGAATTCCTCGTCAGGGACACACCGACGAATAATCTGGTCGGGACAGTACTTGAACAAATAGGGTTCGTCCCAGTAAAAGTGTTTTACTTGGGATAAGAAGCGAAGTCTGTCCTGCCTTGACAATTCAGTTGGTAGTAATCCCGTGGCCAAATAATTCACAATATCTGCGAACCAGGGTTCGCATGATACTGTCAAGAGCTGTTCATCCGGGAACACGTCGTTGATCGGAATTGGAAGCGAAGGCGAAGAAGGAAGTCGTGAGAGATGGTCGGCAACCACGTTTTCACATCCTCGTTTGTCCTTAATGACAAGGTCAAATTCTTGCAGCAAGAGGATCCAACGGATTAACCGAGATTTTGCATCTTTCTTCGCAAAATGATGGCGCAGAGCAGAATGGTCAGTGTAGACAATGACTGGAGAGCCGATGAGGTAGGGCCTGAACTTTTCTAAAGCAAATACAACAGCTAAGAATTCCTTCTCAGTTATTGTATAATTGAGTTGGGCGTCGTTCAGGGTTCGGCTCGCATAATAGATTACGTGCGGCATCTTGTTGATGTGTTGTCCAAGGATAGCACCAATGGCAAAGTCGGATGCATCGCACATAATCTCGAATGGGTGCGTCCAGTCAGGTGAAGAAGGAACGGGAGCAGAAGTGAGTGAGCGTTTTAATGACTCGAATGCAGTCGCACAGCTCGAGTTGAAGTCGAATGGCGTATCCTTGGCCAGCAAAAGAGTCAAAGGCCTAGCAATCTTGCTAAAGTCCTTGATGAACCGTCTATAGAAACCGGCATGGCCAAGGAAGACTCGGATATCTCTGATGCATCGGGGAGGAGGTAGATTGGAAATGACCTCAATTTTTGCTTTGTCAACCTCTATGCCATTTTGCGAGATGATATGTCCTAAGACAATACCTTCGCGCACCATGAAGTGGCATTTCTCCCAATTCAAAGTGAGATTCTTGTCCTTACATCGGGTAAGGACAGCGTCAAGATGCAGCAAACACTCATTGAAGGAATCGCCGAAGATGGAGAAATCATCCATGAAAATCTCCATAAATTTTTCCACCATGTCTGAGAAGATTCCCATCATACACTGCTGGAAGGTAGCGGGCGCATTGCATAACCCAAAGGGCATGCGTCGATATGCAAACATGCCGAAAGGACAAGTGAATGTGGTCTTGTCCTGGTCTTTTTCGGCGATGGGAATTTGATTATAGCCAGAGTAGCCATCAAGAAAGCAGTAGTACTCGTGTCCGGCCAATCGTTCAAGCATCTGGTCAATGAAAGGCAGCGGAAAGTGGTCTTTCCGCGTTGCGGCGTTGAGTTTTATGTAATCAATGCACACTCGCCACCCAGTTTGGGTGCGAGTAGGGATTAACTCGTTCGCCTCGTTGGTTATGACCGTGATGCCCGACTTCTTGGGGACAACATGGATGGGGCTAACCCACTGGCTATCAGAGATAGGGTAAATGATACCACTATCTAGACATTTTACGATCTCCTTCTTCACAGCCTCTTTCATGACTGGATTGAGACGTCTTTGTGGATCCCGGGCTGGTTTGGCATCATCCATCAGATGAATGTGATGCTCAACGATCAGGGGACTAATCCCCTTGATGTCCGCCATGGACCAGCCAAAAGCTTGCCTGTTGCTGTGCAAGACCGCGAGAAGGGCTTTCTCTTGCTCTGGAGCTAGAGAAGCCGAAATGATGACAGGGAGGGTCTCGTTCTCACCTAAGTAAGCATACTTAAGGTGAGACGGCAAAGGCTTGAGTTCGAGCGTTGGAGGTGAAACGATGGAAGGCAAGATTGGTGCAAAGGTCTCGAACTCAAAGGACTCCAACAATGGTTCAAAACGAGTGTAAGCGACCGAGTCGGATGGTTCAGGTAACTCATCCGGAAATTCGAAAGATTCAAACTCGGGTTGTGCGCGGCTAAGATCGTTCAAGAACGTGAAACACTCGTAGTCGTTGTCGGGCGCAGAAACAGCAGCAGGTTCGAAGAGAAACGCACTAGTGGCGTCAAGATTATCGTGATCAAACAGAAACTCCTCGAATTCACACTCTTCTGGGGTGATCTCCTAGATCGAGCAGACGTCCAGTATATGAGCATTAGGTTCGGCGGGCTGATTCCCCAACCTAAAAATGTTGAGTTCAATCGTCATGTTTCCAAAAGAGAGGTTCATCGAACCATTGCGACAATTGATCACAGCATTTGAGGTTGCAAGAAATGGGCGACCGAGTATCACCGGAATCTGATTCCGGGGGTTAGCTACAGGCTGTGTGTCTAATACAATGAAGTCAACGGGGAATATGAAGTCCCCGACTTTTATTAACACATCCTCTAGCTCACCCCTAGGATGGGTGATCGATCGGTCGGCCATTTGGAGAGTGCAGTGCGTGGGTTTCAGCTCTCCGACGCCTAATTTCTCGTATACTGAATACGGAAGCAGGTTAACACTAGCACCAAGATCTAATAGTGCGCGGTTGATGTTCTTATCCCCAATAGTAATTGAAATCGTAGGACAGCCAGGGTCCTTCCGTTTTTGTGGTAAAGATTGGGTAAGGGCATCACTCACAGCACTAGCCAAGAAAACTTTCTTGGGTACCTGAGACTTCCTCTTTTTCGTGCACAAGTCCTTTAAAATTTTCGCGTAGGACGGGACTTGTTGGGCAGCATCTAAAAGAGGAATGTTAATGTTAACCTGCTTAAATAACTCCAGAATCTTCTCCATTTGAGGATTTTATTTATTAGACCTCAACCGGTTTGGAAATGGAACATTTTGAAAATTGGTTGAGTCTAATGCTGGAGGAGTTGTGGAGTTGGAACGGATCCCAGAACAGGAATTTTCGTGGAGTGAGAAGTGGGTCCGTTCAGAGCAGAAGAAGAGAAAGGAGAGCCTTGTGAAGAACGGAGAATAGGCTAAGAAGAAGAAGAAGAAGAAGAAGAAGAAGAAGAAGCGGCCGGGGTGTCATCGTTGATCCGTTTGCCAATGTTGTTTTGCAGCATCCTTCCCGATCTCAATGTGGTCACGGCACTCACATTATGGTTCTGTTGTTCAAGAGCAACATGTGCATTATGTGGGTGACCGGGATTTGGGAGTGGCTGGGACGGGAGCTTCCCTTTCTCTTGCTCGCTTAAGGCCGCGTTCAGCTGTGCAATCTGGGCCTCGATCGTCTTGATGCTTTGCCCGTGTGCGGCAGTTTATTGTACTAAGGATTGAATGGAAGACTGGATGTTGGCGGTGGACTGAGTCGATTGTTTAACGAACGCCTCCAGACTTCGCTCGAGCGAGGAAACCTTATTGTTGTTTGACGGAACAAAGTTGTTTGGTGGAAAAGAATTGTTGGGTGCAAAGTTGTTCGTCTGATTTTGGAAAGGTTGGGGTTGGAAGGGCTGCTGATATTGATGTTGAATTTTTTGTTGCGCTTGTTGTTGCGGTGGAGGGGACCTTTGGAAATTGTTGCCTTGGAATTGATTCTGATTCTGATTCCAGGCGAAATTGGGGTGGTTCCTCCAACCGGGATTGTAGGTGGAAGAGTATGGATCATTCCTCGGTCTTTGCTGGAATGCAGCATTAACCTGATCCTGTCCTTGCTAGGGTGGATTGTAAGGACACTCTTCGGTCAAGTGGGAAGGATCGGAACAACAAGCGCAGATGGTACGAAGGGGAAGAACAGGGGCCGGAGCAGGAGAAGAAAATTTGCTCTCTATCGCTTCAAGCTTTCTTGTTATCGCAGCCATTTCAGCTTTCATCGCGATCGAGACATCGAGTTGGTGGATTCCTACCCTATACTGACCGGTAGAAGTGGAGGTAGAAGAAGAAGAAGTCGGTCTGGTGCTCTCCCATTGTAGCGTTTGCTCCGCAAGGTCGTCAAAGAACTGCCACGCTTCCTCGTCAGATTTCGATAGGAAGTGGCCCTGACAGATGGTTTCCAACAACTGCTTCGTTGCTGGGTTCAGGCCCTCGTATAAGGTTTGGCAGAGTTGCCATTTCTCTATACCGTGGTGAGGACACTGAACAAGAAGGTCTTTGTACCGGTCAAAGCACTTCCAGAAGGGTTCAGAAGGAAGCTGAAAGAATTGGTTGATTTCATTGCGAATCCTTGCGGTTTTATGATTCGGATAGAAGTTTTTGAGAAACGCTTTAACAAACTCGTCCCAACTGGTTATGGAATGGGAAGCGGTGCTATACAGCCATTTTTCAGCAAGATCGCATAAAGTGAACGGAATGACCCGTAGACGTATAGCATCGTCCGACAGCTGGGTGGTTTTCATCATGGCACAGACGTTTTGAAATTTGTTGATGAAGATATAGGCATCTTCAGATTCAAGCCCATGAAATCGTGGAAGTATGTTGATGAAGTGGGGCTTAATTTCAAAATTATCCCCATTGGCCGGTGGAAGAGAAAGGCAGGTGGGAAGTGCAGAAAGGGTGGGATAGAAACGATCCTGGAGCGCGATTCGCAGCGGCGCTACAACAGGCGGTGGTGGTGGGATATTGGTCTCCGTAGGAGGTGGAGCCAATCCAGGGATAGTCAAAGAGATGTTCGGATTAAATCCTGACATCGCAGAAGAAGAGGTTGGTGAAAGTGAAGGTGAAGATGTATGAACAGAATTCCGGTCAACGTCGGAGTTGGCCGGCAAAGGAAGGGGTGAAAGAGGAGTGGACAGAGTATCGACGTCTGAGTCGATCGCGTAGTCGGTAGCGACTAACGTAACGCGGACTAGACGGACGCTAGTGTCCCGAGTCCAAGCGGACATACACTAAACGAGTTTAGTATAGTCAAAGCGGAGAAGGTGAGGGTAAGAAAACGTCAATGGAGAAAGGCGATGGGTTGTGGGTGAAAAATGGATTTTGGCGACAAAGGGCAAGTTTTTATAAAAGTTTTTGATTTTTTTTTATTAGAAAGAGCTTTACAGAAATATGTACGGATATACGGCTAAGTAATCACAAACAAGATATGCACAATCACACCTAGATCTAGTGTCTCCTAGGTCTGCTAGACCTGCTCCAGAACTTGATTGTCGAAGCAAAACTGTGTCGAGAAACGGGCTTAAAAATACACTGATCACGAGGCCAGGTAAGTGCAGAGATAAGGGGAGGTTTTCCAACGCTTTCGCGAAGTTCCTTAATTAAATAACCCTTTCTCTTTTGGCGGTTGCGCCGTTAACACTTTCCTAGACACCCCGTAAACAATATACCGTTAAGCGAGGTTCTAAACACGGTTTAACTTCTCCTAATGAGCGCGAAGTCCTTAGGGCTGAAGTCTAGTATTTTTTAATTACAATGGACAATGCATATGCTTTTGTGATTTTTGGGGTCCTGGGAAGGGTGATGATGTTGGAGATAGTGCCCTCAGAGTCAATTATTAGATCACAGGAACGTGATTGCAATGATTGAGGGAGGACCTATCCCGGGACGACAGTCTTACTCGAGATGATAGTATGCTATCTGGTTTACCTTTATCATCGTGTACTGTTTCAGGTGACCTTACAGGTCGCTATTACACGTTGATAGAGCCCCTAGGATTCTTGCTTAACGACCAGCAGTATGATGGCGATCATATACGTGGGAGCTGGGGTCTATAAGCACATCCTTAAATGGTCCCTAGTCGTGGGAGTTTCGAGACTGGGCATCGATACTCCATTAGTAGACTAGTGTATACAGTCGAGACCCCGATGAGGGGCGGTAGCCGGTCTCACAAGCCACTGGTGTCAGTTGGTTCACCTAAGATGTATACAGGTGCTCATTGGGTTATGAGTACACCGGACAGGACTCGCCGGGAACCTGCTAGTTGGGATTATACCAGACGTCAGATAGCAGTTCCCAGGTGACATGTGTACAGGTTAGTTCATGGACCTGAGATCGTCATTTGTCTCGTGTGAGTTCCCACTGTGCTTTGATTACTACCCTACCACGGCTCAAAGGAGTCATGCAAACAGGTTTTAGTTGGGTACAGTCCCGATCCACATGGAGGCAGTGAGCGGATCTGCAGGGGTTCGTCTCTCCCGGTATTGGGGGTGAGGTCGCGCTGTGTCTAGGAGAGCCATTACACAATGCCCTCGGCCGAGGCAGGAGATTTACTGGTAGGTATTCCAGTAGTATCTCAGGGTGTTCTGGGCTTCACTCCGACACGACTTGTACCGCCTTTGGGGGTCTGACTTTTACCAACCCCCTAGGCCCGCCATGCGATGCTCATAGACGAACGGACCGGACTGTACGGATATTGTCACTGACAGGCTCAGTAGGGTGTCAGGATGAGTTCGCTCATCGACGTCCCTTTTGGTCAATAGCTGGTGGCGTGTCACGTATTGGCTTATACCTCTGACGTGCTGGTGGTTAAATCCATAACCATAGTATTGACGAGTCTTTAGAGTCCACCACACTTTCAGTTACTCAAGCTTTCGGGCGAAACGCTGTAGAGGCCGTATGGAGATATGGAAGGGTCCGATCAGATACGTGCGGTATTGCACGGATCAGGATCGGACGGTTTGTACTAATGGCCGTATGGTTATATGGCAGGGTTCGATCTGATACCTGCGGTATTGCACGGATCAGGATCGGACGGATTTTACTAGCCGGCTTTGGTTTAAGCCGGATCCTAGTTTAGTACAGTGTAGATTTTGTCTCATTGCATTTGTATCCGGTCGGAATACAGATGCGGGTGTGTATGCACAGTATTGGGGTTTTCCTGTAATTTATTACGGGACCAGTTTTCTGGAGTTGCCAGTTTGCATTCCGTTCCGGCCGGTTTTCCTTTGTTCTTTCCCGGCCGGACTTTTCCGATGGAGGGGGTTATTTGCAATTATGCAAATAACATTTGTGGAGGGGGTTTCTTGCAAATGTATTCATTATGATAGGATTTGCATCCTTTGTTTTTTTATTCATCCATGATGGTGCATTAATGTGATTTGAATGGGTATGGGTTTGATGTAAGTTTGTAATGATAATGTTTTGGTTGTGGTCACCTCTTGCTTTATCCTACCATCACCTCCCTTCATGCTACACATTCTATCCCTCCACCATTCTCATTTGGAGGTGGCCGGCCACTCTTTTAGAGAGGAGAGAAAAATGAGAGAGTTCTCATTTTTGTGAGGGTGTGGGAAAAATTATCATTCATATCATTTTTCCATTGCCACAAAATAATCCCCAAGTTCATATCTTGTTGATTCCTCCATCAAGGCAAGTTCATATCTTGTTGATTCCTCCATCAAGGCAACATAACCCCAAAGAGACTAAGCACTACACATTCTACAGCACATCTTGGGCATGTCGACTTGCCAGCTTCATGCCCGAGTTGCCTCGGTATTGAGGTGGGAGCCCGTAAAAGATACAGACGATGTGGTGCCCTTCCGGCAAGGATGCGACGAGCGGAGTTTCCGCGGGAGATCAGGACGACGACGAGAAGACCGGAGGACTCGGATCACTCGGTATATCTCTCACCCCTTCTCTTGATTGCTAGTATCGGTTAATGGTTACGATCCGGGTATATTGTCCGCGGTAGCGCCAGTTTGAAAGTTAAGAAAGTTTTGATTCCTCCTTTTGGCCTCGGATTGACGGCCGGGGCGCTGCCGTGGCGCAACATGGTATCTGAGCCACGCCATTAACCTTGCCTAGCTTGTTCTAATGTGTTTTACTTATCCGATCGACCAAAATTCCAAAAACCGCGTTTTGCTTGCATCAGTTTTCTGTCGATTTTTTCCGGGCTCGAAAAATTTTTCAGGTGATTGTAGAATGACGTACGGAGAATCCTAAGAACACTGCAAAAATTTGAAAGCTTGATCATTTCGTACGACCGCGGAACCGCGGCAATAACCCCTTGTTTGCCGCGGTTCCGCCGCAGTATGTTTGCTTCATTTGGCCAACTTTTTGCAGTGGGCTTTTGGGCTTAAGATAGGGGTTTTGGAATATTAAAATTGGGCCCAGACTTTCTGTGAGTGCTACAGTATTACTTGGGGGCCCACTTGTTATTTTTTGATCGATTGGATATTTTGAACACATTATTTCACAGTATTTACATTATATCTGCGACCGTGAATATCACTTGATCGGTAAATCCTGTCTAACTGCTATAGCCCGGTTAGACGGATTTGCGAACGTGACTTTTCACGTTGATGTTCTATGTTTATGCTGTGTTGTTGCGGATCGGTCGTGGGGATAGCCTGGATGCAATGCTAGTACAGTTTTGTTGTATTATGTACATTTGATATTGCGGGGCGAGCGTCCGACATGTGGACTGCCGTCACTGCCTGTTTGTATTATTCTTTTGGGGCACGGCCTGGTTGCGGTCGATGTACCCGTTGTATGTATATTTTACTTTCTGTACTAGGATTGCCCCGCGGAGGGGTGCACGGATAGCCGGGTTCTAGAGGGCAACAAGCCCGCATCTCATGGCATTGAGACGGAGGGGGCTTTACTCTGGAATTGGCGGGCTGTTCGCCGCACTCGTAGGGGGTACAGGTTGACCCAGGAGGGGTGCCCAAGTTTCCGGATTCCGTGAAGTGCTGGGTTCTCCATTCACGTTGCTGAAGTGGGCTGCCTCGCTTCAGGTTTTGGCGGGTGACTTGCCACGCCCGTAGGGGTCTAGGGTTTCATTGCACAGGCTATCCACACGACCAGGGGAACGTCGGGTTTCTGCAGCGGCTCTGTGAAACCTGGGGCTTCCAGATATCTGTATTGTTCTGTGATGCTGTACATTTCTGTGATGTTGCATTTTATTCACGCCTTGAGCGAAATATAATATATTGGTATATATATTAGTAGATGTTGTATATGTTTTTCATCCGCGCTAGTCCAGTCCCCGCTCTGCCGTTAGTTAGCTAACCTAACGGGTGATGACGGGACCCAGTGGCGAATGCAGATGGCATATACGTACGTCAGTATATTTTCGTTCTTTGTGGTGTGATCAATTGATGGAACTGCGTTGATTCGGATCAATGCAAGATAAACAAACCTATTCTGATGTTGTTGGAACATTTTTCAAAAAAGCTGTTATTGCAAGGACGTTAACTTTTGTTTTGCATCGTGGTATTCATTTGGAATATCCTGCTCCTCAGTCGACGAGGCAAGGGCTGAGATCCCTTCACCGGGAGTGACCCCTTGGATAGAAGTTTGCGTCAGGGCATTAACTTCACTATAGCCGATTACTTTTGCTTTGCATCGTGGTATTCAGTTGGAATATCCTGCACCTCATTCTACGGGGAAAGAGCCGAGATCCCTTCACCGGGAGTGACCTCTTCAGCGAAGGTTTTCGTCACTATATTTTTATAAAAGGCTATGCAGTTCCTTTAACGATATCAAGTTCATTACGTTAAAGGTTTTTCGCCAAAAACCATTCGTAGCCCTCCGTCATTTCCTACAGGTATTATTTGGTATTCGTGCTGCGTTTGTTGACCTAGTCAAGACGTAGTGTTCGGTAGCTAAGTGGTACTTGTTTGTTGCATAAGTGGGATTGGTTAAGACAGTCGTGCGGCCTTGTTGACCTAGTCAAGGGCACGTACGGGTGGGTTTAATGCAATCCAGAAAAATGACGGGTTGAACTTGACTGGCGGTTTATGGTTTGTTGACCTAGTCAAGGTCATAAACCGCTTGGGGTAAAAATCACATCGGGAGTTTCAAAAGAACTGAAACTTGCCAGACATGCGCATACCTTCTGGAGTGTGGTGACGTGAGTGGATTCCGTCATGTTATCATGCGATGATAGTTGGATCCCGATTCCCACTGATGAGTTGGTTTACTCTTCGGGTGACCCCGACTAATTCTTCTTTCAGGTTTAGGGAAGAATTTGAGGTTACAGTGGGAGGTTTCCAGATTAGATAAATTGGTAACCATTCTGATCTAGGTTAGAGTGCACGCTGAGTGTTTCTTTTCTCTCCCTCTCTGGCAGCGACCATTGACCCGACCCTGGACTATGACTCAGTGACCAAGTTGACCGAACCTTCTTAACACTGGCTTTTGGATTGTCAGAGTTGCAAACCTCATTGCCACTCCTACTTTTACCCTTTTCTCCAGGACACCCCGTATTACTACGAACGTCCACTTCCATTGGACAAAACCATCGTATGGTTATATACGAACTCGAAGGACTTCGAGGATGGTTTCTGGTTCTGGAGAAAACGAATAGGATTATTCAGTTGTCTTTTCTTTTCACCTTCTCTCATTGCGAGTACTCCTTGGTTTAGGAGATAGTACACCTATTACGCAAATTGGATAGTCTTCTTCCAAATCTTAGGCTGGTGCCGAACGGTAGGGAATGAAGAAAACCAATTAGCATAACGATGGTGTACAGAAGGTATTAAGTTAAGACAAAGCAAGGGATTAGTAAGAGGGCAAAGTAAATTGCGACTGCTATTCACGACCGAACCAAGTATTTCTTCACCAATCCTAAATCACCTTTGTATTTCTCCAGGACACTCCGTATCACTACGAAGATCCCAAGTTTATTGGATAATCCATCGTATGGTTATATACGAACTCGAAAGGAACTTGTTCTAGTTCGGGGATGGATTCTGGTTCAGGAGAAATAGGAATAAGATTTATTCGGTTGTCTTTTATCTTCACCTTCTCTCGCATTGCGAGTGTTCCTAGGATTAGGACAGTACACCCATTATGCTTATTGGATAGTCTTCTTCCAAACCATAGGCTGGTGCCGAACGGTAGGGAAGGAAGAAAACCATTTGGCCTAAGGGGTGTGCAGAAGGTAATGACTAAAGACATATAAAGGGATTTGGAGAAGTGGCAAAGAATTATACGGTTATAGTTGTGAATCTGGATAATGGAAGAGGCATTACTAGGAATACCAGGATACCCCATCGAAACATTTCAATGTTTCAGTTCAACTGTGTACTGTTAAAAGAAAACTGATTTCCTGATTAGACACTTGCTCCAGTGTATGTATTTACCAGGTTTGATTCTCACATTTGTATGGTTTTACAGATGATGAGTGGGAGTAAGTTATTGGGAATAGGGTGATCATCCTCATTATATGGGGATTCGTTGTAATCGGTGATATTTGAGGAGATCATCTGGGCTGTTTGCCGGTCGGCAAATATTTGGTTTTGAATATCCGCTGTTGTGCACCAATTTCAAATTGATATATCTGTACGTCTATTTTCATAGAGTGAGATATACCTTTTGATATTATGTCGATGACATTTACCTATATCAGTGGATGGTTAGGTAAGGAGCATTAAACAGCGGTGTAATTCTTCTTAACCATAAGTACAGTTTTCAACCTACGACGCACAGTGAAAGAGTTGTTAGACTCAGTGGACTTATACAGAGTATTGTATGTTGTCCAGTGTCCATTAGGACAGAGGGGTTGGTCCTCATACTATATTCTGTTTACTTTTAACTTCTCTAGTTCTTAGACAGGTGTTTCGTAGAAACTCAGGGTCTAAATTTTGAGGAGTTGTAGGTATTTGAATAGAGTAGAGAACCAGGTGTAGCAAGTATTGGGATTCTTCAAAGTGATCGAAGATGTAGATACTTGTGTATGGTATTCAGTTGATAGTAATGATAAAGAGAAATTGCTTCTCTTTCAGGTTACTCATAATTGGAAGCATTCCTAAGTTGAGTAACGCTGATCGGCCTCCTTCCATTTAATTGACATCCACTGGAGATAGCTGCATGATTTGAATCTGGTTCATTTAAATCAGTGCCTCTGGTTCTATATTGGATATAGAACAGTTCATATCTTAACGATGTTAAGGTACGGGGAGTTGTCCGGCTTATGATTAAAACTAGACACTGGACAACTCAAGGTACGTTTCTGTAATGGCTGTTTGTGGGTTGACCCAGGCTATGACGAGGGTTGACTTTCTACCATCTGAAAGATCAATAGTGATATTGTTCTTGACTCGCCACATTTTTAAAAGAAATGGATTTTTCAGAAAACAGCAGTGGGAGTATGGTAGAACTGGAAGCGATTCCAGAACCGCAAACGATTACTGAAGATTTGATAAGGAACCTAAAGATTCAATCTGGTTTGACATTCCATTGGCCACTCCGCAGATACGGTGGGTAACTTCAGGCACCCGAGAGGTACTCCGGTAGCCTCAAGGACGGTGACAGGGAAGTTCTTGTTTACCCACACTTGCCATTGCTATTGTTCCAGGCTCCGAGACCCGGCAGGAGGATGAATATAGCGTCATTCTAAACTAGTTTTAGAAGTGCACGTATATATGACTCTGCCAGAGGGTTGTCGTAGTCAGTGGGAGCAGCGGAAGCATTGGTGGACATCAGGCTTATGTCTATTTATAGACTAAAGCAGATATAGCGGAGATAGATCATCTATTTCTGATGTGAAGTCATAGGTTTGACTTCATCAGAATAGGGGATAGATCTATTGAGAAGGTAGTAGGGTATGATGTCATGGTATTTGGATGACATACACAGAGTAGGAAGTGATATTCCTATACTACGATCGGTTATACTTTGGTTGTCACACAGTGTTTTCTCTACACAAGACTTGGATATTATATCAGACATTCTGGTTACTAGATCTATAGTTTTAGATCTAGATTTGGGCGGTTTCCTAATCTGGGTACCTTGACAGCATTCTATGAGTATTAAGAATGAACGACTCCTGGCACGGTAGTGTACCTGCAGGTAATGGAGTCACCCTCTCTAAAGGTGTCTTATAGACTAAAGTAGAGAGGGATGTGCATGATTGGCAGATCACTTGCTTAGGCAATTGAGTCAATCATGAGATGTCAAGTACCACACCAGATGTTGTTCTTGCAGTAGGTGCAATAAGTTGATATTAATCCAATCCTGGAGAAACAGTCGGAAGCAGTTTTAGAACATAAGTTGATGTTCTAGGGATGTGATAACGACAGCCTCTTTTAGGGGACGGTTATCATTCCAGGCTTCCAAGGTGACATGGATGGCAGAGTGGCTGTCAGAGTTATAGTTTCCCCTTCTGTCGAGGGGCAGTATTTTGGACAAGTGGTCCAAGGCGATACTGAGGGAGGCATGGCGCTGGGTACTGATTAAGTTCAGTTATCGATACAGTCTAAGAAGTTTGGATTTGGAGTTCATTTATGAGCTAGGTCCCATCAGATATCCAGACATACTCTAAGACTGGTATTGCTCATTTCGGGAGATGGCTTTCTCCGCGAACTTGAGATATAGAGAGACATAGAAAGAAACATCACAGCGGATCCACTCACTGAGGCTATTCCTCGAACGCAATAGTTTCGCAAACGAGCTTTGTGAGACTGACTAGTAGAGGACTTGGGTGTTCGGTATCACACGGGCTGTGAGTATGCGACATCGCAATAATTAGCCTTGAGTGCAAGTGGGAGATTGTTGGAGATAGTGCCCTCAGAGTAAATTATTGGATCACAGGCACGTGATTGCAATGATTGAGGGAGGACCTATTCCGGGACGACAGTCTTACTCGAGATGATAGTATGCTATCTGGTTTACCTTTATCATCGTGTACTGTTTCAGGTGACCTTACAGGTCGCTATTACACGTTGATAGAGCCCCTGGGATTCTTGCTTGATGACCAGCAGTATGATGGCGATCATATATGTGGGAGCTGGGGTCTATAAGCACATCCTTAAATGGTCCCTAGTCGTGGGAGTTTCGAGACTGGGCATCGATACTCCATTAGTAGACTAGTGTATACAGTCGAGACCCCGACGAGGGGCGGTGGCCGGTCTCACAAGCCACTGGTGTCAGTTGGTTCACCTAAGATGTATACAGGTGCTCATTGGGTTATGAGTACACCGGACAGGACTCGCCGGGAACCTGCTAGTTGGGATTATACCAGACGTCAGATAGCAGTTCCCAGGTGACATGTGTACAGGTTAGTTCATCGACCTGAGATCGTCATTTGTCTCGTGTGAGTTCCCACTGTGCTTTGATTACTACCCTACCACGGCTCAAAGGAGTCGTGCAAACAGGTTTTAGTTGGGTACAGTCCCGAGCCACATGGAGGCAGTGAGCGGATCTGCAGGGGTTCGTCTCTCCCGGTATTGGGGGTGAGGTCGCGCTGTGTCTAGGAGAGCCATTACACAAAGCCCTCGGCCGAGGTAGGAGATTTACTGGTAGGTATTCCAGTAGTATCTCAGGGTGTTCTGGGCTTCACTCCGACACGACTTGTACCGCCTTTGGGGGTCTGACTTTTACCAACCCCCTAGGCCCGCCATGCGATGCTCATAGACGAACGGACCGGACTGTACGGATATTGTCACTGACAGGCTCAGTAGGGTGTCAGGATGAGTTCGCTCATCAAAGTCCCTTTTGGTCAATAGCTGGTGGCCCGTCACGTATTGGCTTATACCTCTGACGTGCTGGTGGTTAAATCCACAACCATAGTATTGACGAGTCTTTAGAGTCCACCACACTTTCAGTTACTCAAGCTTTCGGACGAAACGCTGTAGAGGCCGTATGGAGATATGGCAGGGTCCGATCAGATACGTGCGGTATTGCACGGATCAGGATCGGACGGTTTGTACTAATGGCCGTATGGTTATATGGCAGGGTTCGATCTGATACGTGCGGTATTGCACGGATCAGGATCGGACGGATTTTACTAGCCGGCTTTGGTTTAAGCCGGATCCTAGTTTAGTACAGTGTAGATTTTGACTCATTGCATTTGTATCCGGTCGGAATACAGATGCGGGTCTGTATGCACAGTATTGGGGTTATCCTGTAATTTATTACGGGACCAGTTTTCTGGAGTTGCCAGTTTGCATTCCGTTCCAGCCGGTTTTCTTTTGTTCTTTCCCGGCCGGACTTTTCCGATGGAGGGGGTTATTTGCAATTGTGCAAATAACATTTGTGGAGGGGGTTTCTTGCAAATGTATTCATTATGATAGGATTTGCATCCTTTGTTTTTTTATTCATCCATGATGGTGCATTAATGTGATTTGAATGGGTATGGGTTTGATGTAAGTTTGTAATGATAATGTTTTGGTTGTGGTCACCTCTTGCTTTATCCTACCATCACCTCCCTTCATGCTACACATTCTATCCCTCCACCATTCTCATTTGGAGGTGGCCGGCCACTCTTTTAGAGAGGAGAGAAAAATGAGAGAGTTCTCATTTTTGTGAGGGTGTGGGAAAAATTATCATTCATATCATTTTTCCATTGCCACAAAATAATCCCCAAGTTCATATCTTGTTGATTCCTCCATCAAGGCAACATAACCCCAAAGAGACTAAGCACTACACATTCTACAGCACATCTTGTGCATGTCGACTTGCCAGCTTCATGCCCGAGTTGCCTCGGTATTGAGGTAGGAGCCCGTAAAAGATACAGACGATGTGGTGCCCTTCCGGCAAGGATACGACGACCGGAGTTTCCGCGGGAGATCGGGACGACGACGAGAAGACCGGAGGACTCGGATCACTCGGTATATCTCTCACCCCTTCTCTTGATTGCTAGTATCGGTTAATGGTTACGATCCGGGTATATTGTCCGCGGTAGCGCCAGTTTGAAAGTTAAGAAAATTTTGATTCCGCCTTTTGGCCTCGGATTGACGGCCGGGGCGCTGCCGTGGCGCAACAGATGAAATCCCCACCCAATCTGAATTGGTTTCAAGCCCCTTAAGTCCGTATTAAAGAATGCAAAGCCGTAACAATTCAACAGCAAACAATTTTTATTTTTGTCGCGGCGCAAAGAATCCTGCACAAGAACAGTTTATTGGAAGGGGGAAGAGAGTTTGCGCAAAGAAATCTGCAGAAAACACAGTTTATTGGAGTCCAAAGGAGTGGGAGAGAGAAGAGAGAGACTTACAGAAGTTTTGGGGCCCTGAAACCACCAAGTGGCCGCGGATCCGCGGCCTAAGCTTCCTTATGCCGCGGAACCGCGACAATATAGTGAGATTGGGACATCAAATTTTTTGTGTTTGCTTCTGTGGTTGTCCTCTGCTTGTATGGATTTCCTGAATCTTGATTTGCTTACTGTATATACTCCAGATTTTTACAGTAGACCGTTTGCTTCGTTTTGTCCGTCGCGGTGTAACCGCGAAATGTGGGTCTATCTTCCCACGTCTTTGGCACTGAACTTGAACTCCGTATATTCTATGTCTTGGCCACTGAACTCGAACTTCGTATTTTCCTGCACACTTGCACAAAAAATAATCAAAAATAACAAAATGATTTTTTTACAATGTATATTTTTTTGTTTTGTTTTTCGGTTATATTCACAAGTTAACCCGAAATTACACAAGGAAATAAACTACCGTCTCCCCGGCAACGTCGCCATTTGATTGTTAGAGATTCTGCGTGTTCAAGTTTTAGTTAAATACCGCAATCAAGACGGTTTCGCTCGTAGCTAGCCGGTTGAGTACGGGTCGTCCACAGGGAGATGGGAATCTTTTTCTTTGTGCTTTAACGAGTTAAGTCCAGTTTTTCAGATTTGTTGAGATTAATAAGTGGTAAAATGATATGAAAAGAGAGCTTGTTAGGGTTAGGATTAGGTTAGTTTGAGTTAGGAGTCTCCACATCTTTCGTTGCCCCTCTTAATATCGGTGTTACGGTAATCGGCAACAACGGGGATTAGCACGACTAGGAAGGAACTTGCGAGTATAAGTTAGGCTTTCCAACGCATAAGTTCTTCCTTTTGGTGCTTGTCCGTCCGTTCTTGGCTCTTAACCATAACCTCCGGTTAATTCAACCACAACCGGTCTCACTACGGAATCACCGCTATCATGTAGGATAGGGTGCCGTAAGGAGTGGATTGTGGTTTAATTAACGGGAGTCGAATTAAGCTGTTGGGCAAGAAAAGAGTGAGAGAGATTTCCTTCTCTCAAACTTTCCTTATCCTACCCTAACAAGTATGAAACTACTCACACATCATGATACGGAAAAATAAAACAAAACAAAAGAGGAAGATAGAAAGAAAGAGATTAGAAGATAACAACTAGCTATTTGCGACCTCACCTTGGCAAGGATCAAGCGTAAGCATCATGGTTGTTTTAATGATAAAGGAAAAGAGAAGAGAAAGAAACAATAAGAAATAACAACAACTAAGTTAACAAATTAAAATTACAAGCAATTATAAAAGAACAAGACAAGATATAATAGCAAAAGAGTCTTCTTTATTCATCATTCTTCACTCACAAAGCTCACTACAAGTTTTAATGGAGAAGAGATGAGAAGAGGAAGAAGAAACACAACTAAACCTAGACAATGGAATACAAGATTATGGACCCCTTTCCTTCACAAAGTTCTGGGCTATTTATAGGCTGAAAAATGAAAACCTAGGGCAACCACCAGAACAAAAATGAAAAGACCAACATGCCCCTAAAATTTCATCTTCTGAGGAGGACGTACGGCCGCGGATCCGCGGCCTAGACCCCCTATTGGCCGCGGATCCGCGGCCCTATAGTAGAGTTGGGGTCTCGTTTTTCTTGTGGTCCCCTGGTTTGCTTCTCTCTGTAGTTTGGCATATGTGTTTTCTGAAAATACTTCCACATTTCTTCCAGAATTTCTATTGATGGAAAGGTGATTTGATGTAGACTTTTTTCTCATGATTGTCTCGAGCTCCGCTTAGATTTCTTGGATCTTGTGCTGCCATTGAGCGTTGTGCATGAAAATGACATTGATTTGCCATTTTGTCTTCCTAAACTGGTATCTGGCAACATACAGATGAAGAGCGGAGACCGTGTTTTCTCAGTGGTTGGTAGGAACCCGGATTTTGTCGTGTTTTCCATGAATTTCACCGTTTTTAGAACCGAGAACCTGTATCCTGCAATTGACTAGTAAACACGGCTCAAGAGTATCTACCGATATGCAATGTGATAAAAATTGGGCGGTATGAAAATGCAAAAATCTGATATGAACAGAGACCCGGACTCGACTCCTCGAGATGGTCTCCCACTTGACCCTAGAACCCGGTTACTTGTGCTCCCCTCCTTGGGTCTATCCTAATGCGGAAAAGTAAATAATATACAAAAGGTGACAACTTCCGCAACCTGGAAGTGCCCCAATAAAAGAATATTACATACAAGTTTTTACATGAATGAAAATGAAAAAACACTCATCTCACATAAAAAACACCCCGGCTATTCAAACACGACGATCCAATATAACATATCCAGCAACACATAACATCATATGTCATCAACGTAAGTAAATATGCGCATCCCAATTGTCGTTGACATATAGCAACGAAACCGGCGATATCACATATTACACTTACGGTCGCAGAAAAGAAAGTGTAAAACTACAACAGTTGGAATCCGCAACCTCTTTAGACATCGCATGCCTAATAAAATGAAATACTTAGACATCACATGCCTAACAATTATAAACCCCGCATTTTAGTCCCATTATCGAAAACTCTTTTCAATATCAAGTGAGACTAAACCGCTAGATTTATAACATTCATTCAGTTATCTCATAACTGTTTGTGAATTCCAATTATTGTATCCCATTCCGGATAAATAGAAAATATTAAACTTTCCGATCGAACATTGGAACACCCAAGTTTTCCCGAAACCGTTCAACACATGAAATAGGTTCAAAGACATTCACTTCATGCCTCAGTACCAACGGTCCAGCCGTAGAAGGGTCAAGCCAATGCCTCACATGTGGCACGCCGTACTGCCCCAAACCCGAAGGTTCAAAGGGCAGTTCAAGACGGTCACATAATCGAGTTAAGGTTTGTTGTCTTCTAGAGGGAACATCGCGTTACTTGCACTACTCAGAACGTCCTTAAACCACAGAAAAATCCAACACTTGGAAATTTTTCCGGCAGGAGAAAAGTTGGGTATTTATATCCAGTCGAACTTTTTAACATATTCTAAAGTTATCCGGAAAAACACATAGACGAAGTTTAATAATCCGATCGAATCTACGATTCCCAATGCAACCCCAGAACACTCAACTCTTGAGTCAAATTAAAAATTCCCAGAAAACTCAGCACTGTGAAAGAGGAATTACTGTGCAAATGTGGAGGGCTGACGTCATCAGAGGGCCGCGGAACCGCCGCATAAGCTAGGCTTCTGCCGCGGTTCCGCCGCAGGTTTGAGGTATCATTGGTCAAATTTTGCACCGTAATTCTTATAATTCCCTGCTGAATTTTTTAATCATTTTTAATCTGGAAAAAACCCAGTTTTAGGAAAAAGTCCAGAGAGCAATTTGGTTTTAGGGTTTCGGTTCGATCGGGTTTCAAATGTCGTCTACACTTCGCCTAAGGCTCTAGCTAGGCTCTGATACCACTGTAGGGTTCCTAGGCACTCTCAAAAGGTCTCACAAGGCATCAACCATGCCAATTTTAAATTTTACAAGTGCCGAGAAACTCTAATACGGATCGTAAACTAGAATTTTAGGCGAAACATTAAACTAGTTAACAACTTAACTATAGATAAGAAGCTACAACCTTTGTAGATCCGGTTATCCACTTCCTTAGCTCCACGTAGTCGTCCCCTCGCTGTCCATCTCGAATCCCGGACTCTTGCATCGGCTTCATCGGAGAAAATGAGCGGACTAGTCGTCGGCTACGATGCCGAAGATGATCTACGTCGAGGTTACACAAGATCAAGCTCCAACTTCACCAAGTTGTGAAACTTGTGAAGAAAACACCCTATACTACTTGGCAAGAGGTAGAGGGTGAAGAAATAGGAGGTGGGTTCACTTTAGAATTGGATTTCTCACACTTTTGCTCAAGTTGCCATTGTTGGTAGCAAGCTTTTCTTCATGTCAAGAAGAAGAAGAAGATGAAGATGATTATGATAAGAATAATCAATCAATTAGAAAATAGATTATACTTATCATATAGCAACCATGGTCAAGATAACTTGTGTAGAGAATCAACTATGGTTCAAGTGAATGGTTAGGGTTAAGAAAAGAGACAAAATGGTCAAACCATTCAAAGCTTCATGAAGCTTCAAAAGAAAGTCCAAAATGAGCCACCATTTCATTTCTTTTCCAAATATAAATGAAAAGAAATAAATAAATAAATAAGTAAATCATATAAACAAAACCCTAATCATTAACTTAACCATGGTATAATTCTTTACACAAACCCAAGTGAGCATGCATCATCAAACATGATACAATCAAGTGCACAAAAGTAGATCACATATACAACTTGTGAACTTCAAGTGAGAAAAACCTTTTAAAGTGAACCAATACTAGTTAATGCAAAGTAATATATCAAATATATAATTATACATTAAATTATTAAATCAACACTTGATTCAATGATCCGGTCATATCGCATATAACCGACCAGTATCCTATGTATTGGCTTATCGAATCAATCCTTGATTCGATATCTAGGTTATATCGCATATAACCAATCGATACATTCATCGCGAGAATGGAATACGGTATCACATACACGCATTATTCTCGGTCCTGCACATATCTCATATGCGCTCCTATTTCGTTTCGCTTGAGCCAGGAAACCTCTGTGTAGGACTCTAAAGACTCGTCAATACGCCGGCAGCAGATGATGATCATATCAAACACCCACAAGCCGCAAGCGGTCTGCTAAACGTAACGGCCACCCGGGTATTGAGCGATCAGAAGATCGACGAGCTAGCCCACTCACACTCCTGTGAATCCAACCAGTAACACTTACCGTACAGTCCGGTCTGGTCGTCTGATATGACGCATATCAAGTCTAGGGGTGGTAAACGTCAGACCCCAATAACCGATAAGTCGTGCCGATGTGAGGCTCATAACGGGTCGAGAAAGTACTGGTAACACTTACCAGCAAAACTCTGATCAGCCCTGGCCAGGAACTTCCCTGTTACGGCCAATCGAGCACAGCGCAACATCAACCCCCAATACTGGGAGAGACGAAACCCCTCCTATCGCTCATTGCCTCCATGTGACTCGGGACTGTACCTAAAAACCACCATTTTGCATGCCCTCATGGACGTGGTAAGGTGGAGATCAAAGCACAGTGGGAATCACACAAGACTCTATGACGATCTTGGGTCTACAGACTAACCTGCACAAGTGTTACCTGAGAACTGCCATCTGACGTGAGGTATAAAACCATCTGGGAGTTCTCGGCGAGTCCGTCCAGTGTACCCAGTCTCCACTGAGCACCCGTACACCATCTCTGATGTCAAACACCAATGGATATGGGATCATCCATCACCCATCTCATGGGTCGAGAAGCGTATACGCTAGTCTACACTGGTATATCGATGCCCCGTCTCGATACACCCATGACTAGGGACCTTGAAGGATGTACTTATGGACTACCATGTCCCCACTAGTATGATCTGCATCATAGTCCAGGCAGTCAAGTACACATCCTAAGGGCTTTACCAACATGTAACTATAAGACAGTTTAAAGAGACAAGTGTACATGTTAAGATAAAGAGCAACCAGATAGCATACTATCATATCGAGCAAGAAAGTCATCTCTATATATGTCCAAGCATCCAATATAAAATACATCATCTGTACAATACTGCCCTCTAGGGCATACATACAACTAACAGATACTGGGATTGTCCCAATCCAGGTACATTGACACCATACTAAAGAGGTTTAATATGGAAGAATCCAAGTGTGGGAACTAACCCATGATCTCTGGACTTACTCTCTCCAAAGAGATGTCTCCCAAGACTGATTTGGAGAGAGCTCGCATGCAAGGGATACCCTATGCTTCGGCAGTAGGCTCTATCATGTATGCAATGCTATGTACCAGACCCGATGTAGCATACTCACTAAGTGTAGTGAGTCGGTATCAAGCAGATCCTGGAGAGAGTCACTGGACAGCTGTGAAGAACATTCTCAAGTACTTGCGAAGGACTAGAGACATGTTCTTGGTGTATGGTAACGGAGAACTCCGAGTGGAGTCCTTTACCGATTCCAGCTTCCAAAGTGATAAGGACGACTCTAAGTCCCACTCGGGATTTGTCTTTACCCTCAATGGAGGGGCGGTATGTTGGAAGAGTTCCAAATAGGATACCGTTGCAGACTCGACGATGGAGGCTGAATACATCGCTGTCAACGATGCTGCCAAAGAGGCTGTCTGGATAAACAAGTTCATTAGTGAACTCGGTGTGGTTCCATCCATTGAGCATCCAATACCTCTGTATTGCGATAACAATGGAGTTGTGGCTTTGGCCAAGGAACCCAGGTCCCATAAGAAGTCCAGACATATTCTGAGGCGGCATCACCTGATCAGGGAGATAGTTGATCGTCAGGAGATCGAGGTTAGGAGAGTAGATACGAAGGACAACACTGCGGATCCACTCACGAAGGCCATTCCCCAGATACAGTTTGAGAGATTATTCGGGATGCTAGGTATGAGATACTACAGCAGCTGGCCTTAGTGCAAGTGGGAGATTTTTAGTTATGTATATGCCCTAGAGGCCATTGTTGTACATATGATGTATATTATGATGGATGCATGGATATATACAGAGAGGACTTTCTTGCTCGTCATGATAGTATGCTATTTGGTTTCACTTTATCTTAACATGTTGACTTGTATTGGTTTACGGTCTTTCTCTCACATGTTGATAAAACCCTTAGGATCTGTACTCGACTACTGGGATTTTGATGAGATCATACTAGTGGGGCCACGGTAGTCGATGAGTACATCCTAGAAATGTTCCTAGTCGAGGGTATATCGAGATAGGGCATCGATACACCAGAGTATACTAGCGTATACGCATCTTGACCCATATGATGGGCGATGGATGATCCCATATCCATCGGTGTTTGACATCAAGGATGGTGTACGGGTGCTCAGTGGAGACTGGGTACACTGGACGGACTCGCCGAGAACTCCCAGATGGTGATATACCACACGTCAGATGGCAGTTCTCCGGTGACACTGGTATAGGGTAGTCTGTAGACCCGAGATCGTCATAGAGTCTTGTGTGATTCCCACCGTGCTTTGATTTCCATCTTACCATGTCCAAGAGGGCGTGCAAAACGGTGGCTTTTGGGTATAGTCCCGAATTACATGGAGGCAATGAGCAATAGGAGGAGATTCGTCTCTCCCGGTATAGGGAGTTGATGTTGTGCTGTGTTCGATTGCCTTTAACTAGAAGTCCCTGGCCAGGGCTGATATAGAGATATACTGGTAAGTGTTACCAGTAGTTTCTCGACCTGTTATGAGCCTCACATCGATACGACTTATCGGTTACTGGGGTCTGACGTATACCACCTCTAGACTTGATATGCGACATATCAGACGAACAGACCGGACTGTACAGGAGTGTTACTGATTGGATTCACAGGAGAACGGATAGGCTAGCTTGTTAATCTTCTGATCGCTCAGTACCTGGGTGGCTGTTACGTTTAGCTGACCGCTTGCAGCGTGTGGGTGTTTGATATGATCATCACCTGCTACCGGCGTATTGACGATTCTTTAGAGTCCTACACAGAGGTTTCTTGGCTCAGGAAAAACGGAGTAGAGGAACATATGTGATATGTGCATGACCGAGGATAATGCGATATGTGATACCGTACTATATTCTCGCGATATTTAGATATGAACCGGGTCATCGGATCAAGTGTTGATTTGATGAATCGGTACATGATATATAGTCGGTTATATTCGATATAGCCGGATTGTCGGATCAAGTGTTGATTCGATGATTTAATGTATAATAATATATATGATATATTGTATTACATTATCTAATATTGGCTCGCTTTATTATTTCATTTTCTCACCGGATAATACATTGATATATATACGATATATATTAATTGTATTATTTTCTTTTGTTACAAATATAATATATATATGATATATATTATAGTAACATGATATGATTTATTATGAAACATGTTTAGTGATGATAAAAAGAAATTAGGGTTTGATTAGGGTTAGCTTCTTCTTGCACCATCTAGAAGCATTCCTTTTGTCTTGTTTAAGATATTATGGTCGATACTTATCCATGACTCATTTTTAACCTAACCAAACCCTAGCTCTAGTTTATTCTCTACAAAGGTTAAACTTCTCATCCTTGACCATGGTTCCATAATCAATCATATATTCACTTCTACTATTCATCACAAAAGGATTAACTATTTTTCATTCATCTTCTTCTCTCTTTAGCTTTGAGAAAGCTTACTAGTTATTTCTTTTGTGATGATTTCTTGTGAGAAAATAATATAAAAAGAAAGCATAAATACTACTCCATCATCCTCATCTAATCTAGCCCATTAGATTAGGGTGTTCACCTCATTAGAGTGAGAGAGCTTGAGTTATTGCAACTTCGACGTAGATTATCGGAGAAAAGGAATACGACAAGCTATCATGGATCGTTCAAGTCGTGGAGCCTCTCTTGAGTCCGGGAGATCGTGGATTGCGGCGAAGGGACTTTAACTCGGAGCTCATGAAGCGAAGGAGCGGACTACAAAGGTTGTAATCCCTCACACTTAGTAGTAAAGATGTTTATTTGCATGTTAAACCCTAATAATCTAGCAAAGATCCTGGTTTTGGGTTGTTCGGCACATCTAAAATTTTATTTGGGCATGTTTGATGCCTTATGAACCTTCACAAGAGTGCCCAGGAACCCTACAGGATCTACTCACCAAGACCCTCCCTCTACCGCAGCAAGAGCGACTTTTTGAGATGTTGGGTATGAGATTCGCCACAAATTGGCCTTAGTGCAAGTGGAAGATTATTGGATATATGTATGCCCTAGTGGCCATTATATGATATTGGATATATCGGTATGTGTATATATATATATTTAGAGAACATTCTTGCTCGACATGATAGTATGCTGTCTGGTTGTACCTTATCTTGACATGTTCATTTGATCACGCATCTTATTCATTTGGTACATGTTGATAAAGCCCTTAGGATATTTTCTTGACTACTGGGATTATGTTCTGGATCATACTAGTGGGACAAGTGTAGTTTATAATCATATCCTTGAAATGTTCCTAATCGTGGGTGTATCGAGACGGGGCATCGATATTCCAGAGTAGACTAGCGTATCTGTTACTTGACCCATATGATGGGCGATGGATGATCCTATATCCATTGGTGTGGTGACACCAAAGACCGTATATGGGTGCTCAGTGAGACTGGGTACACTGAACGGACTCGCCGAGAACTCCTATGTGGTATTATATCTATCGTCGGATAGCAGTTCTCAGGTGACACTGGTACAGGTTAGTCTGTAGACCTGAGATCGTCATAGAGTCTTGTGTGTCCTCCAACTGTACTTTGCTTTCCACCCTACCACGGCTCAACTGAGTCGTGCAAACAGGTGGATTTTGGGTATAGTCCCGAGGCACATGGAGGCAATAAGCGATAGGAGGTTCGTCTCTCCCGGTATTGGAGGTTGATGTTGCACCATGCACGATTGGCTATAACAGGAAGTCCCTGGCCACGGCTGATGAGATTTACAGATAAGTGTTATCAGTAGTTTCTCGTTCTGTTATGAGCTATATACTGGCATGATTTATTGAGTTATTGGGGTTGACGATGCCATCCCTAGACTCTATATGCAGCATATCTGACAAAAAGACCGGACTGTACGGTAAGTGTTGCCAGTTGGCTCGACGGGTGTTTTGACAGGTTCCCTTGTGTTTTTTCTGATCGCTCAATACGTGGGAGCCGTTACGTACAGCTTGTGCCACTGACGGTTTGTAGGTATGTGATGTGATCACTGCCTACTGCTACCGTATTGACGAGTCTTAGAGTTCCAGAAAGGGGTCTCCTAGCTCAGGCGAAAAGATGTCGGGTGCATATGCGATATGCACAGGAGCTCGATTAAATGAGTGTATTTGATACCGTATTTTAATCGGGCGTTTACTATCGGACGGGTCGTATGTGATATAACTGTTAGTGTTTATGCCCTAGAAGACCATTACTGTATCATACTAGTTTGTATATTACTTAATGGAAGCTTGGGATATTCACATGTATATAACAGTCTTGCTAAACATGGTAGTATGCTACTTGGTTTTTCTATCTTAATATGTGAGTGTACGTATTGATAGAGCTCTTAGGATCTTGCTTGTCTACCAGCGTTGTGATGGCAGTCACACTAGTGGGGGCTGGGTAGTCTACAAGCACATCCTTATTCAGGTCCCTGGTCGTTGGATTATCGAGACAGAGCATCGATACTCCGGAGTAGACTAGTGTGTACGCTTCTCATCCCAGTTGGGGAGATGGTCTGTCCCACAGCCGTCAGTACGTCGTACTGGAGATAGTATGCAGGTGCTCGTTAGGTTACGGGTACACCGGACAGGACTCACAGGGAACTGTTGGTTGGTTTTATACCAGTCGTCAGTGGCGGTTAGACAGGATTTGTCCCTCCCGGTATTGGGAGTAGATATCGCGCTGTGTCAGAGAGCCATTACGCAAAGTCCCTGGCCAGGGCAAGCGAGATTTGCTGGTAGGTTCCAGTAGTTTCTCAGGGTGTAATGGGCTTCGCTCCGACACGACTTATACCGCTATTAGGGGACTGACGCTTGCCGCCCCCCTAGGCCCGATATGCGATAGTCTTGGACGAACGGACCAGACTGTATGGAGATTGTCACAGCAGGCTCAGTAGGAGTTCGGATGGGTGTCCTCATCGGCCTTCTTATCGACAACTACCTGGGGACCGTTACGTACAGCTAGTGCCGCTTGCGGTCTGTGGTTAAACCCACTGCCAGCGTAGTAGTCGAGTCTCTAGAGTCCCACACAGAGAGTTTCCTACTCCAGGCGAAACGATATAGAGGTCGTATGGTTTTACGACAAAGGGTTCGGACGCATATGTGTGTTTACACACTTACGTCGTTTGGACAGTTTTTACCAGTCGGCTTTGGTTTAAGCCAGTTACTGGTATCCGGTTATTGGATTTATACAGTCTAAAGTTTTTCCGTATTTTTACGGATCGGAGGGGCGTTCTCGTAATTACGCGAGAAGCTTCTAGAAGATGGTGACTAAGGAGGTTTAGGTGGCACATACATTGAATGAGATTAGTGAGTCATGAGAGTGATTCATCATGGTCATTAATGCATCATAAATGCTTAATGACTCATGACAATGAATCACCATTAGATATTTTATGAAGCATGATTATTCATCACTTATTTTCTTTTCTCTTTTAAAAGATAATGCTTCATATATATTATGATAACTTACTATTCTCACTCATAATATCATTCACATTCTCTCTCCTCAAGCTCACTCTCTTCAAACCCTAATCCTCACCCCTCATGTGTTGAGAACAAGGATTAGTTAGACTAAACAATCCATAACCCTCACTCTATCTCATCTATCTTCTTTGATTAGCAATCCAAGAAGGTTAGTTGCCTCAAGTTTAGAGGCTAAGCTTGGAGTTTTGCTCTCGGGTGGATCATCTACTACATCGAGAAGGCCGAGGAGGACGAGGAGATCGTAAAGCCGAAGGACTTGGTTCGATAGGTATAATCCCTAAACACAGTAGTTTAGAAACACTTTGTGTTTGGTTATTTATAGTTTAGCTTCGATTCAAGCGGTTAGTCGATGTTCGTTCACTAAACAAGTTCGTTTTTGAAAATTCCGCCTCCACACAAGTATTGGGGTGTAGTACATCAACTTACAGTGGTATCAGAGCCTCGCTAAACAATAAATAACTTAATTGCAAATTTGTACGAATTTCGAACGGAAAAACGAAGCCGGAAAACCCTAGAACTGTCAAGTTTCTGTCGAATTTTAAATGAAGTCCAAAAATTTTTCAGGGATGTTCAGAAAGCTTAAAATGACAGCAGTAGAACACACAAAAAATTTGGTCCCCTGAATCGCCTACGGCGCCGCGGATCCGCGGCGGCTAGCACATGTAGCGCCGCGCTTCCGCCGCCGAGTTGACGATTCAGGGAGCCATTTTTCTTGTGGTGGTTCTCTGTGATATTTGGGATTCTCTGGTATTTTTTAATTTTGCTCAGGTTTCAAGTTTACAGAGCAGTATTGGAGTAATGTTAAATCCGTTTAATCGATCGAAATTGTACAGTATTTGCATATTGGATTATATCTGTGATTGTTTAATGTGTTCGTAAACCTCCCCTAACTGCTATTATGTCGGTTGGCAGTGGATTGCACATTTCTGTAATGGTTTTATCTGTTTGTGCATATGAACTGTATTGTACTGTTGTGGTGTATAGCCGGGGTTATGCAATGGGTTATTATTTAATTCATTTGTTGTAAATGTAATTTGTTGTAATATTATTTTTGCGGGGCACATCCAGGTTGCGGTTGTAGCCACCGTTGTATTATTTCATTTTACTGTTTTTGCTCCTAGGACTGACCCAAGGTGGGGTACACAAACTGCCGGGCCGGTAGTTTGCCGTACCCGTAGGGGTCGAGGGTGGGGTAATGGCTATTCATCACAACTGTGTTATCCGTCTTTTCTTGCAGGCTCAAAAGAAATACGGATTGCTTGCATATCCAATTAAGTTCATCTGTGTTCTGGAATGTATATCATTGCGTCAGACGAATGTAAAATATCTATATATATGATAGCTATTTAGACGTCACTTATGTTTTACACCCGCGCTGGCCCAGCCCCCGCTCTGTCGTTAGTTAAGTAACCTAACGGGTGATGACGGGACCCCGTGGCGAATGCGGATGGCATAAGAGGACGTTGTATTTTCGTTGTTTTCTGCAATGATAGGTTAATGATGGGACGCATTATCTATAATGCAAAGAAAAACAAACCAAAGTTTAAATCGTTGGACCAATTTAAAAGAAACCACTCGGTTAATTTTAAAAACAGATATATTTAAATGCGGAGCTTTAACCACTCCTTTTAAAAGCTATCAGGTTCCTTCGGTTATATCAAGTTCACTACGTTCACGGTTTCGCCAAAACCAGTCGTAGCCCTCCGTCATTTCTTATGGATGGTCAGTAGTATTCAAGCTATGCTTGTTGGCATTTGTCAAGGCATAGTGTTTGGTAGCTGCTGGGGTATTCATTTGTTGCATAGATAGATGTGTTGGTTTGGGACAGTCGCATTACCTTGTTGGCATACGTCAAGGGTATATATGGGTGGGTTCAAATTAACAAGATAATGATGGGCAGAACTTGACATGTGACTTATGATTTGTTGGCATACGTCAAGGTCATAAGAGCATGGGGCAAAAACTTATATCGGGAATTTCTAAAGAAACTGAAATTTGCAAAGAGATGCATACCATTTGGAGTTTGATGAATGTTGGTAGGATTCCTTCAACATTATCATACGATGATATTTGGATCCCGATCCTACTGTGAGTATATGCTACTTATCAGGATATTCGTCACTTAACGATCAATGCTATAAACCAAGTAGGTGTCCAGAAAAGTGTCAGCGGGGTTACGCCCCCAGAGAAAAGAGGTTATTTAATTAAGGAACTTCGCGAAAGCGTTGGAAAACCTCCCTCGAAGTATCGACACTGGCCTGGCTGAACGGTTAAGCAAGTATTGTACGGTGAGAATAATCCTGGCTAATTCTTCTTTTATGGTTTGAAGAAGGATTCGAGAAACAGTGGGAGCCATCCAGTTTAGATAAACTAAAAACCACTCTAAACATGCAAGAGCATCATGCTAAAGAGTTTTCTTCTCTCTCTCCTAATTGCAGCGACCCTGAAAATGACTGGACTTAAGTTACTTTTAGAGAAAAATATACTGACAGGGCCAAACTATAAAGATTGGCTGCGGAATGTCAAAATGGCTTTGACCTATGACAAATTGGGGTACATCCTCACCGCTACGGCACCTGCTGTCCCTGGTCCCAAATCCAGCAATGCGGATAAGGAAATCCGCAAAACCTGGGATTTAGATTGCGCGAGAGCCAAGTGCATCGTGCTTACCTCAATGAACAATGAACATCAGAGGAGGCACGAGGATATGTCCCTAGATGGCATATTTCTCCATACAAAGGAACTTTATGGAGAGCAATCTCGTATAGCAAGATACGAGACCTCTAAGAACTTGTTTCGAGCGAGGTTGGCTGTCGGGTCATCGGTAGGTGAACATGTCCTAAAGATGATCGGCTATATTGAAGAGCTCGCAGACCTTGGGACGACTTTGGATAATGAGCTCTATACAGACCTTATTCTCCAGTCCCTTCCTCCCACCTACGCCCAGTTTACCCTCAACTTCAACCTTCAAGGAAAAGAAGTTGAACTTGCGGAACTCCTGAACATGTTAAGGAGTGCAGAGGGCACCTTGCAGAAGGCAAGGGAAACACCCGCTATGTTTGTTGGCGGTGCATCTTCTTCCGGGTCCAAGGCTAGGGCAAAAGGAAGGAAGAAGAAGGCCGCACCCAAACCTAGAGGAGGTGTTAGTAAGGTGGGAAAGAAGGGAAAGAAAAAGTTTGCAGTACCGGTAGTTGGCCAGGATGAGTGCTTCCATTGTCACAGGAAAAGGCACTGGAAGAAGGATTGCAAGGCGTGGAACGCCAAGAACCAGGAACCGAAGCAAGCTGTGGCTTTGACTTCAGGTGTGTTTGTAATTAAGAATTGTCTGTCGATCAACTCTACTTCCTGGGTATTGGATACCGGATCAGGATCTCATATTTGCAATTCATTGCAGGCACTGAGAAACCGTAGAGTGCTGAAGGAAGGTGATATGACCCTAAAGGTTGCTAACGGAGCTAGCGTGGGAGCTGCGTCCGTCGGGGATTATCACCTAGGATTGACGAGTGGACACATTTTGGTTTTACATAACTGTTATTTTGTACCAAGCTTAACGTGTAATATCATATCAGTTTCCTTGTTATCAAATAAAGGTTATGATTTCACGTTTGTAAGAGATGTTGTTAACATCCACCTTAATCATGGTTTGATTGGGTCCGGTACTCTAAATAACGGTATATATGTTTTAAACCAACTCCAAATTTTCAATGTCCAGAACACACTAAAAAGAAAGTCTTCAGATTTAAATAAAGCTTTCTTATGGCATTGTAGACTGGGTCACATCAATGAGAGAAGGTTGACTAAGTTGCATAGAGAAGGATAATTGGACTCGTTCGAATATCAAACTTATGACACTTGTCAATCCTGTCTCAAAGGAAAGATGACAAAGACTCCATTTACTGGACAAGGAGTAAGAGCGAGCGAGCTCTTAGGACTCATACACAGCGATGTATGTGGTCCAATGTCTACACATGCGAGAGGTGGTTATTACTACTTCATTACTTTTACAGATGATTTCTCTAGGTTTGGACATGTTTTCTTAATGAAGCATAAATCCGAGGCCTTTGAGAAATTCCTGGAATACAAGAGTGAAGCGAAAAACCAAACAGGAAAAAGTATTAAGACACTGAGATCTGATCGAGGTGGAGAATACTTAAGTACCGATTTCCTAGGTTACCTAAAAGAGAAAGGAATTCTTTCTCAGCTTACTCCTCTATACACTCCACAGCACAACGGTGTATCGGAGAGACGGAATCGAACCCTATTGGATATGGTACGATCCATGATGAGTAATGCTGAGTTACCGCGATCTTTCTGGGGTTATGCGCTAGAATCAGCGACACATCTTTTGAACAGAGTTCCAACCAAAACTGTGCCTACCACACCATATCAGATGTGGAGTGGGAAGAAACCCTATCTTCAGTACCTGAAGACATGGGGATGTCCAGCTTTTGTAAAAAAGCAGCATCCGGACAAGCTCGAGGCACGCTCAGTAGAGTGTAAGTTTGTGGGATATCCAAAGAACTCTACAGGGTATTGTTTCTATTACGCAGAGGAACAAAAGGTTTTTGTTTCTCGTCATGCCCGCTTCTTAGAAACTGAATTTTTGGAAAATCAGAAGAGTGGGAGCGTAGTAGAACTGGAAGAAATTCCAGAACCACAAACTGCTACTGAAAGTTTGGTAGAACCAGTAGTTCAAGAAGAACAGGACATTCCCGCACCCCTCCGCAGGAGTAGTAGGCCGTTTCATCCGCCTGAGAGATACTACGGTTTTCTCATAGATGGGGATAGAGAGGATTGTATCATAGATGATGATGAACCTACTGACTTCCAGCAGGCCATCCAGAGCGGCGACTCGGTACGATGGCTAGATGCAATGCGGACCGAAATGGAGTCCATGTACACCAACAAAGTATGGAATTTGGACTTTGCTCCAGATGGGGTAAAACCCATAGGATGCAAATGGATCTTCAAGAAAAAGATTGGTGTAGATGGACAGATGGAAACCTATAAAGCTAGACTTGTTGCAAAGGGTTTTCGTCAAAGACCTGGTTTGGACTATGACGAAACTTTTTCTCCAGTGGCTATGCTCAAATCCATTCGGGTCCTTCTTGCTATTGCTGCCTTCCATGATTATGAAATCTGGCAGATGGACGTAAAGACGGCTTTTCTGAATGGAAATTTAGAAGAGAGCGTCTATATGGATCAGCCAGAGGGTTTCAATCAGAGTGGGAGCAGCGGGAAAGTATGCAAGCTGCTTAAGTCCATTTATGGACTAAAGCAGGCATCGCGGAGTTGGAACATCTGTTTTGATGAGACAGTCAAAGAATATGACTTTATCAAAAATCCAGATGAACCGTGTATAGATAGTAAAGTTGTAGCCAGAAGTGTCGTATTCCTCGTATTGTACGTGGATGACATTCTATTGATAGGAAATGACATTCCTATGCTACAATCTGTCAAAGGATTCTTGTCACACAGGTTCTCCATGAAAGACCTGGGTGATGCCTCTAACATTTTGGGGATCCGGATCTATCGTGATAGATCCAAGAGGATGTTGGGACTTTCGCAGTCCAGGTATATCGACACTATACTGAAAAGGTTCAGTATGGAAGATTCTAAGCGCGGTAATCTACCGGCTTGTCACGGAATCACCCTCTCCAAAGAGATGTCTCCCAAGACTGATTTGGAAAGGGAACGCATGTCTATTATACCCTACGCTTCTGCGGTAGGCTCTATAATGTATGCGATGTTGTGCACCAGACCAGATGTAGCTTACGCACTGAGCGTGGTAAGCCGGTATCAGTCAGACCCAGGGGAGAAGCACTGGATAGCAGTAAAGAACATTCTCAAGTACCTGAGAAGGACTAAGGAGATGTTCTTGGTTTACGGCGGAAAAGACCTCAGGTTGGAGGCCTTTGCTGATTCCGGCTTCCAGAGTGATAAGGACGATTCCAAGTCCATGTCGGGTTATGTCTTTACCCTCAATGGAGGGGCGGTGTGCTGGAAGAGCTCCAAGCAGGACACCGTTGCTGACTCGACGATGGAAGCGGAGTATATGGCTGCTTGCGATGCCGCAAAAGAAGCAGTCTGGATGAAGAAGTTCCTAACAGAACTTCAGGTGGTTCCTACCATAGTTGATCCATTACCTCTGTATTGCGACAACAACGGAGCTATAGCTTTAGCGAAGGAACCAAGGTCCCATCAGAAGTCCAGACACATCTTAAGGCGGTATCACCTAATCAGTGAGATCATTGATCGTCAGGAGATCGAGGTTCGGAGAGTTGCTTCTGAAGAGAACATTGCTGATCCATTCACGAAGGCCCTACCTCAGATTCAGTTCGAGAGGCTACTCGAGATCATCGGTCTACGATATGCCAGTACATGGCCCTAGTGCAAGTGGGAGATTGTTAGTGTTTATGCCCTAGAAGGCCATTACTGTATCATACTAGTTTGTATATTACTTAATGGAAGCTTGGGATATTCACATGTATATAACAGTCTTGCTAAACAAGGTAGTATGCTACTTGGTTTTTCTATCTTAATATGTGAGTGTACGTATTGATAGAGCTCTTAGGATCTTGCTTGTCTACCAGCGTTGTGATGGCAGTCACACTAGTGGGGGCTGGGTAGTCTACAAGCACATCCTTATTCAGGTCCCTGGTCGTTGGATTATCGAGACAGAGCATCAATACTCCGGAGTAGACTAGTGTGTACGCTTCTCATTCTAGTTGGGGAGATGGTCTGTCCCACAGCCGTCAGTACGTCGTACTGGAGATAGTATGCAGGTGCTCGTTAGGTTACGGGTACACCGGACAGGACTCACAGGGAACTGTTGGTTGGTTTTATACCAGTCGTCAGTGGCGGTTAGACAGGATTCGTCCCTCCCGGTATTGGGAGTAGATATCGCGCTGTGTCAGAGAGCCATTACGCAAAGTCCCTGGCCAGGGCAAGCGAGATTTGCTGGTAGGTTCCAGTAGTTTCTCAGGGTGTAATGGGCTTCGCTCCGACACGACTTATACCGCTATTAGGGGACTGATGCTTGCCGCCCCCCTAGGCCCGATATGCGATAGTCTTGGACGAACGGACCGGACTGTATGGAGATTGTCACAGCAGGCTCAGTAGGAGTTCGGATGGGTGTCCTCATCGGCCTTCTTATCGACAACTACCTGGGGACCGTTACGTACAGCTAGTGCCGCTTGCGGTCTGTGGTTAAACCCACTGCCAGCGTAGTAGTCGAGTCTCTAGAGTCCCACACAGAGAGTTTCCTACTCCAGGCGAAACGATATAGAGGTCGTATGGTTTTACGACAAAGGGTTCGGACGCATATGTGTGTTTACACACTTACGTCGTTTGGACAGTTTTTACCAGTCGGCTTTGGTTTAAGCCAGTTACTGGTATCCGGTTATTGGATTTATACAGTCTAAAGTTTTTCCGTATTTTTACGGATCGGAGGGGCGTTCTCGTAATTACGCGAGAAGCTTCTAGAAGATGGTGACTAAGGAGGTTTAGGTGGCACATACATTGAATGAGATTAGTGAATCATGAGAGTGATTCATCATGGTCATTAATGCATCATAAATGCTTAATGACTCATGACAATGAATCACCATTAGATATTTTATGAAGCATGATTATTCATCACTTATTTTCTTTTCTCTTTTAAAAGATAATGCTTCATATATATTATGATAACTTACTATTCTCACTCATAATATCATTCACATTCTCTCTCCTCAAGCTCACTCTCTTCAAACCCTAATCCTCACCCCTCATGTGTTGAGAACAAGGATTAGTTAGACTAAACAATCCATAACCCTCACTCTATCTCATCTATCTTCTTTGATTAGCAATCCAAGAAGGTTAGTTGCCTCAAGTTTAGAGGCTAAGCTTGGAGTTTTGCTCTCGGGTGGATCATCTACTACATCGAGAAGGCCGAGGAGGACGAGGAGATCGTAAAGCCGAAGGACTTGGTTCGATAGGTATAATCCCTAAACACAGTAGTTTAGAAACACTTTGTGTTTGGTTATTTATAGTTTAGCTTCGATTCAAGCGGTTAGTCGATGTTCGTTCACTAAACAAGTTCGTTTTTGAAAATTCCGCCTCCCCACAAGTATTGGGGTGTAGTACATCGACTTACAATAACTGGGTTATTAAATCAAGTATTGATTTAATATTAAGTCCATTAGCTCATTTATTAAAACCTATTTCTTAATGATGCAAGCATGAGTGTATGTATATGTTGATATGGATGCACACATACAAGCATACATGTGTCAGGGTTGATGATACATTGGTGGTGGAAATAAAAGACTCACATGGTAACATATTAATATATTTTGATTATTTGAGAAAAGCAAAATGGGAATAAAATCATGGTTGACTATTCTACACTCTTCACTTGTGTTGACAAAAGTCAATACCATGGTTTCATTGCCCATGGTTTTGTAGCCCATGGTTTTGCTTAAACCCAAGTCTCAAAATATCTAGATATTTTGTAACCATGGTTAAGGATGACAAAATTCTCACTCTCTTGGGATTATGTTGAATTATTCTCACTTGAGTCAAATTAAGCCAACCTCCTTCTTCTTCCTCCTTCAAGCTCTCTAAGGTTTCAAAAGTGAGTGAAGAACATAAAAAGAAAAGGTTTTTTGAAGTGAGATCCAAACCCACATCACCAATCTATATTAGTCTAGCCCACTAGTGTAGGTTGTTTGCTCCACTTCTTCAAATATCAAGTGAAGCTAGGAGCTTGAGCAAAGGGACTTCATGGTGGATCGTTGTGGACTTGGAAGGATTCAAGCGAACCGGTTCAAACCCTAGTTGATCCAAGGAGTCACAAGAGGAGGTCTGCAGAGGTTGTATTACTTACCTCTTAGTGTTAGACAATTGTTTGTATGTGATACTTGTTGTTGTTACCCTAATTTTCTAGTTCGATTCATGGTTGGAATTGTTTAGCACCCCCTAAATTTTTATTATAGCATGTGTGATGCAACCCAAACCCTAGGATGGTGCTAAGGAATCTCTATACCTTGTATATACAAGAAGATTGTAGAGAGTAAGGTTGTCTTCCTCGTATTGTACGTGGATGACATACTCTTGATAGGAAACGATGTTCCTATGCTACACTCGGTCAAGCTCTTCTTATCACACAAGTTCTCCATGAAAGATCTAGGTGATGCCTCCTACATCCTTGGGATTAAGATCTATAAAGAATGATCTAAACAGATGTTGGGATTGTCCTAATGTAGGTACATAGACACCATACTAAAGGGTTTAGTATGGAAGATTCTAAGCGTGGTAATTTACCTGCTTGCTCTGGGATCACTCTATCCAAAGAGATGTCTCCCAAGACTGATTTGGAGATGGCTCGCTTGCAAGGGATACCCTATGCTTCAGCAGTAGGCTCTATCATGTATGCGATGTTATGTACCGGACCAGATGTAGTTTACTCACTAGGTTTAGCGAGCAGGTATCAATCAGATCCAGGGAAGAAACACTAGACAGCTGTAAAGAACATTCTTAAGTACTTGAGAAGGACTAAAGAAATGTTTTTAGTGTATGGTAACAGTGAACTCCAGGTGGAGTCCTTTACCGATTCGATCTTCCAGAGTGATAAGGACGACAGTAAGTCGGTCTCGGGTTTTGTCTTCACCCTCAATAGAGGGACGGTATGTTGGAAGAGTTCCAAGCAAGATACTGTAGCAGACTCGACGATGGAGGCTGAATACATCGCTGACAACGATGCTGCCATGCCAAAGAGGCTGTCTGGATGAAGAAGTTCATTGCTGAACTTGGTGTGGTTCTAACCATTGAGCATTCAATACCTGTGTATTGTGATTACAATGGAGCTATGGATTTAGCGAAAGAACCCCGGTCCCATCAGTGATCCAGATATATTCTTAGATGGTATCACCTGATCAGGGAGATAGTAGATCGTCGGGAGATCGAGGTCAGGAGAGTTGACACGAAGGACAACGTAGCAGATCCAGTCACAAAGGCCCTCCCCAGACACAGTTTGAGAGACTTTTTGGGATGTTGGGTATGAGATACTACAACACATGGCCTTAGTGGAAGTGGGAGATTGTTAGGAATATATATGCCCTAGAGGAATTATTGTACATTGATGTATATTATAGAGGATGCTTAGACATATATAAGAGGACTTTCTTGCTCGACATGATAGTATGCTATCTGGTTACTCTTTATCTTAACATGTTGACTTGTATTCTTATACTGTCTTTCTCTTACATGTTGATTAAGCCCTTAGGATATGTGCTTGACTACCAGGACTATGATGCGGATCATACTAATGGGACCAGGGTAGTCCACAAGCACATCTTTCAATTGTTCATAGTCGAAGGTATATCGAGACAAGGCATCGATATTACTAGAGTAGACTAGTGTGTATATTTCTTGACCCTGTATGGAGGCAGTGGTTGGTCCTATAGCCATTGGTGTTTGACATCAAAGATTGTACATAGGTGCTTATTAGAGAATGGGTACACCAAACAGGACTCACTGAGGACACCTAGTTGGTAGAATACCTATCGTCAGAGAGCATTTCTCTGGTGACACTAGTACAGGTTAGTCTGTAGACCCGAGATCGTCATAGAGTCTTGTGTGGCTCTCACTGTGCTTTGCTTTCCTTCCTACCACGGCTCAAAGGATTCGTACAAACAGGTAGATTTTGGGTACATTCCCGAGTCACGTGGAGGCAATGAGCGATAGGAAGGGTTTCGTCTCTCCCGGTATTAGGGGTTGATGTTGCACTATGCTCGATTGGCTATAACTGAAAGTCCTTTGCCAAGGCTGCTGCTGAGATTTACTGATAAGAGTTATCGGTTGTTTCTCGAACCGTTATAGGCCAGACATCGGCATGACTTATCAAGTTACTGGGCTCTGACGTTTACAACCCTTAGACTCGATATGCGACATATCAGACGAAGAGACCGGACTGTACGGTAAGTATTACTGATAGGATTCATTGAGAGTATGGACAAGCTTGCTTATTGATCTTCATATCGCTCAATACCTGGGTAGCCGTTACGTCCAGCTAGTACCGCTGACGGCTTGTGGGTGACTGATGTGATCATCCCATACTGCTGGCTTATTGACGAGTCTTTAGAGTCCAACACAGAAGTTTCCTGGTTCAAGCGAAACGAAGTAGGGCACATATGTGATATGTGCGGGGGCCTGATCAAATACGTGTATGTGATACCGTAGTGCAATCTGGTAGTTATCTGTTATCGGTCGGTTATATGAGACATAACCGGATTATTGAATCAAGTATTGATTTAATAATGTGATATACAGATAAATGATATTAGTCGGTTATATGTGATATAACCGGATTTTTAAATCAAGTGTTCATTTAATAATGTGGTATATAATATATTTAATATAATTATATCTTAACTAATATTATTAGCTCACTGAATATTTTATTATATATGTTAATATATATATATATATGATATATATATATGAAGGGTTACGCTAGCGCCCCGGCCAACTACCGTGGCCAGATGCAGAACAAAATTTTTACTACGAGTAGAAACTCGACGCTAGGATAACACAAAAACCGGATCTTTAACCATAAACCTAACTAGCATGTGAGGGTTCTATCTACTATGATAGAATGTATACCTAAAGAAAACAAGTCCTTCGGGTCTTCGATCCTCTCCTTAAGCTCCTCTATAGATGTATGGATCGTGCTTGAACTTCGGCCTCTTTGTATCAATGATGATCCACCCGAGAGCTCCAACCTTGAGCTAAACCTCCAACTTGAAGTAACTAGAATACTTAGCTTGCTAATCTAAGTAGACTAGAGTGAGTAGAGTGTGATTTGAGTGTCTTAGTCTCACTATCCCTTGATTATCAACACATGATACACTAGGATTTTGAGAGAGGAAGAAGGAGAGAGCAAGCATGAGAGCTCACTTGAGGAAAGAGAAAGGATTTTTGATAATGATAAAATAAAAAATGTGATGGCTTGCTTGACATGACCACAACCATGTGATGAAAAATATCTCCGCAAAATATCTAGCTCACAAAATATCTCACAAAAATAATTATGGTCAAAAAGTCAATCCAAGTCAAATGGTCAATGCAAGTCAAGTGGTCAAGAACAAGTAGCTATGCCATAATTATCATTAGCAAAAATAACAAATACTTTTCTCCACCTTATAATGGTTTTAATCAAGTCAAAGGTCAAAACCCTAGTGAGGTGTCTCCTTCTATACCCCTCTCAACCGTATATACATACCCGCATCCGTGTTCCGAAAAACACGAATACAATGAGTCGAAGCTAATCCAATAATCCAATACTAGGATCCAGCTTAAACCAAAGCCCATTAGTATTATCTGCTCGAACACCACAAGCGCACAACTACACGTATGTGATCGAACCCAGTCGTAAAACTATACGACCTGTACTCGTTTCGCCCGAAATAGGGAAACCCTCTGTATGGGACTCTAAAGACTTGACAGTACTCTGGCAGTAGGTTTAACTACAAGCACGTTTGCGGCACTAGCTGTGTGTAACGGCTACCCAGGTATCTGTCGATAAGAAGGTCGACGAGCAAGGTCATCCAAACTCCTACTGAGCCTATCTATGACAATCTCCGTACAGTCCGGTCTGTTCGTCTAAGAGTATCGCATATCGGTCCTTGTGGGTGGCAAACATCAGAACCCTAATAGCTGTATAAGTAGTGTCGGAGTGTAGCCCAAAACCCCCTGAGAAACTTCTGGAACACATACGAGTAAATCTCACTTGCCCTGACTAGGGACTTTGTTTAATGGCTCTCCAAACATAGCGTGATATCAACTCCCAATACCGGGAGAGACGAATCCTATCTAACCACCACTGCCTCCAAGTTCTTCGGGACTGCACCCAACTACTACTTATTGGCACGACTCAATAGAGCCGTGGTAGGGTAGGAATCTAAGAACAGTGGGAACACTCTTGAGGCGAACTAGCAGTGTCAAGTCAACGGACTAAGCTGTACTCATGTCACCTGGGAACTGCTACCTGACGATAGGTATAATACCAACCAGCAGTACCCTACGAGTCCGTCCAGTGTAACTCATAACCCAATGAGCACCTGCATACTATCTCTAGTACGACGTACTGATGGCTGTGGGACGGACCATCTCCCCTGCTGGGATGAAAAACGTATACACTAGTCTACTTTGGAGTATCGATGTAACTCTTCGAAAACCGTTTAGGCAGTTTTTCGGTAATCGGCTAATTTTTCAGTTTTTTCCGTAAAAAGTCAAAATAGGTTTTTTTCATTGTAGACCTAATTATACAAAATTTAGATAATATATTACTTTAAATTGGTCAATAAAATGCCACTTATAATTTTCTAGTTAAATAAAAAAAAATTCGTAATTAATTAATTTTTTTTATTATTTTAAGCTTTTAAAATTGCATTAAATTAGTGATAAATATAAATTTAATTAGGTAAATTTCATAATTAGGAATCTTTATAAACTAAAATAGAGTGTTAATAAATTGTATCATGACTTTGTAACATTTTAGTTTTATGGTTTGAAATTTATGAAAAAAATGATGTAAAAAAGGGTTTTTCTGGAAAAAGTTGATGTGAAATGCATTAAATGTGATTTAAGGGGTCTTTTTGACCTAGAAACCTCTACACAAAACCCCCCACTTGCTCTCCTCTTGCTCAGGCCGAGCTTCCCCCCTCCTACAGCCCAAAATTTTTCACCATTTTCCTTCTTCAAATTCTTGCAAAAAAAAAATCAACAAAATCTACAAAAATTCCACACTTTTCCTTACAAATTCAAACCCCATCCTTAATCTACCTCCTTTCCAACCCAAATTAGTTTAAAAACTTGAAGAAAGGAGGCATCTTTGGTGGCTTGAGCAAACTAGGGTTCAACTTGTAAGGTGAAATTTCTAAACTATTTGTTAAATTGTAGCTTAAATGTGCTAAAATTGAAATTTGAAGTGTTAATTTAGTAGTAATTGTTTGTTTAGGAAAATCAATAGAGGGATTTGATTTCAAATTAGGGTTTGTAGCATGGGTGAAGGAGTTAAGTTAGGGTTTGGTTATCTAATTGGTTAGAGTGGTTAATTGTGCAATGTTACGCTCGCTAAATCGATAAATTGAGATATTTGCATCGAATCGGTATGCTTTTTGCTTACTAGATTTTTATTAAAAATAGGATGTGTTCTAATTGCGTTATATTAGCGATATAATTAGCTTCATAAACGACTATTAGAGTGCGCGAACGCGGGGTTTTGTCTAGCCGGGTTTTGGTTTTGTCGATTGCCCCGAAATGACGATTCTAGTTAAGATTTAGCGATTTTCGTGTGTTTTACCGCGCACCGAGTGCACGTTATGTTTAATTCGAGAGCGTCGATATTTGTATATTGTGATTTGCATCGTTTTAGGATATGTAATCTTATGCTTAGGGTTGTGCAAATATAGGATCGGTCGGGGAAATATCGGACACGGCGCGTAAAGGCAAGGCGGTGGTCGGATCGGATTAGCGAGGCTTTCAGGTGAGTAGATATATTCATCTATGGGGGAATCGTCTGGATGGCGCGAGGCGCCCCCTAGTTAGGATTACCTTATTTCTTGCAAAACTTGTATTGCTAGTTAGCTTGCCCCTTTATCTATATTGCATACCCTTATAACTAACCGTATACTAGATTGCATGGATATTCATATGCACATATGCGATAACACTTCGTAGGACACGAACACCATTACCATTGGCATCTGTTGCACGCGCACTATTCATATGACACACACGCCTTTGGTAATTGCCATGCCACATGCACTATAGAACCTGTTTAGCTTAGTATCGCCTTGCATCGTGCATGATATATGAAATTGCATATCGTGTATATATACCTCGCATCATCATCATACTTACATAGATTCTTAGCCACAATTCACATCGCATACCTTGTTATCATAGACATTTATCATATATAACATGTGGACATTATGATTTCTTGAGGATTTCAGTTTTGCTGCGATTTCTGGATTTTTGGGGAAAACCGCAAGACTTTAACAAAAGCTTATATTTATCATTTTTTTAAAACAAAGTTGCGGTTTTCTCATGATGTATGTGTCGTCCACCATGAGTTTTCATGTTTTCTGTTGGATTTCGAGACCCGATTCGAGGAGTGGATGAACCGTCTCGGGTACATGGTGGGCCCGGTATGGTATCCCGGGGCAAGAAGATCGAGTTGTAGACGATGAGCCTGGCAGGGGAGGACTACCTACCGGTGATGTCTGGCACGGCGGATATCCGGAGGATACCGACCGTTGTCGTGAGATTTGATGACATGGGCCGATCCGGACTGACGGAGCCCGATATTTTGAGACATTGATACAGTGAGACTTTGAGACAGAGGTGATTTCATATTTGGTGTCAATGCTTGACAACGGTTTTCAGATGATTTCTTGATGGTACTTAGCTATTATACAGATATTCATTTTCTAAAGTTAAGAATGCAGTATCCTTAGCATTTAAAACACTTAAAGATTTAGTAATGACATTGCATACATGTGCATGCATACTAGAGGTATTATATCACATATGGACATACATGTTGTGACGCATTGCGTGCATTCTTACGATTGCCTTACTAGATATTATATTCTACTCATGAGCTGGCAACTCACCCCCGTTGTGCCACAGTATCTTGCAGGTCGGACCCGTCATCCTTGTAGCGGCGGGCTATCTTATCATCAGCTCCTTTTGCTCAGACTCGCGACATCGTCGGTAGATGGGTTGCGAGCACACTTTATTTCTTTTTGCTCTATCATTGTATCTAGTATTCTCCATCTACCACTTTCTATTTGTATATGCGACCTAATGATGAGACTGAGAGATTTGTATATATGTGGTTTCTTTTGGGTCGAGCTCACTTGAGCCGACGTTGTGTTTTCTGATATTTTGCATTTCTTTTATGCTTTTTTCTTGATATTACTTATATATTGCGTGTGGTTGTGATCCGCCTTAAGCGAAGAGCTAGCTCCCGCTTGGGGATGCCATTTTATGATTACAGGTTATATATATCTTGTTGTACCCATTTTGGGGGATAAAAAATACAGGGGAGACTCTGCCGAAATTTTCGGGAATTTTTGATGTTTTTAAAAAGGGATTCTATTCAACTTAATTGATTTAAAAACCGTTTTCATTAAAGGTTTTCCTTCACTCTCTTTTGATTTTGGTTTAGATTTTCTGGGCTTTGGCTGACTTAGATTACGGTACGCCTTTAGACGTCTCGTAATCTAAGTGCCAGTCACGTTCCGTACTTTCGGGTCGTGACAAAGTTGGTATCAGAGCGTAGGTTTTACCTTTCTGAGTGTAGGACGACCTTGGTAGATGGAGTAGGTGACTTAAGCAGAGTGGCGTAGCGTGGATATGATCCGCGGCATACTTACGATACGGTACTCCGCCTAAGTGACCTTAGGACATAATTGCTTGTATTTCCTTTCTTGATTCCTTGCATTCCTTGATTCAATTGCAATGTTCTTATCAGTCCTGTTCCTTATTCCAGCTCGATGCCGCCAAAGACTATGAGAGCTCAGCGGGCTGCCGTTAGGGATGAGATTCGTGCGGGCTCGTCTGAGGCGAGGATCGAGCGGGAGGATACGCCTGCCCCTCAGGGTCATACTGATCCGCCTTATCCAGACCATATTGCCAGATTAGAGGCCGGCATGCAAGAGTTGCGACAGATGATGGGATCTTTAGTTGAGTCCATCCAGGCACAGAGATCCGAGGACGTTCCTTCCACCGCACAGACCACGATTGTACCTGCTGCACAGATGGTCACTCCTGCTGCTACTACGGAGACTATCCCTGTTTCACTACAGGAGTTCATGAGATTGAGACCTCCAGCTTTTACCGGTACAGATGCGACAGAGGACCCACAGGCATTTCTCGATAGGATGGCTCGGATTTGCCGTTCGTTGAGGTGTTCTGATGATAGATTGGTGGAGTTTGCGAGTTTTCGTCTGGAGGGTCTTGCCCAGACCTGGTACGATTCAGTAGAAAGAGGTCGAGCTGCAGGTCTACCTTCTATGACCTAGGACGAGTTTACAGCTGCATTTCTTGCCCGTTTCCTTCCGGAGAGTGTCCGAGATGCTCGAGCCCGTAGTTTTGAGTCTCTGGGCAAGACTCCTGGGATGAAGGTGTCGGAGTATGATATACAGTTTACCCAGTTGTCCCGATATGCTCCGTACCTGGTAGACACAGAAGAGAAGAGAATAAAGAGGTTTGTGCGAGGGCTTGATACACAGCTATTCCTTGCCATCGGCACCCAGCACTTTGATACATACGCAGCCGCGATGGATGCAGCCTTACTTTTGGAGGAGCGTATTTCTGAGACTCCGGTCGTTTCTGGGCCGAAGAGGATCCGTACTGATACGCCAGCTCAGCGGCAGATGGGCAGACATCGTGACAGATTATTTCCGGGAGATGGTGGAGGCAGAGGATTGAGACGAGGTCAGTTATTTGGTTCATATCCACAGACCCAGCAGTCGTCTCCAGGATGTTTTCGGTGCGGGAGTCAGTACCACCGTATCAGAGACTGTACCATGGGACGTCAGGGCGCGGCGACAGTCCCGCATGTGACCTTACCACCCTCACCACCTCCTCAGAGAGCTCTACTACCTACTCCACGCCAGTCAGATGTTTCTAGAGGCCGTGGGCGTGGCGGTGCAGTTCCGAGAGGACGAGGCGACAGAGGCAGAGGCCGAGGCCGAGGTAGAGGCAGAGGACAGCCAGTTATTAGTGGCGGACAGGCCCGAGTGTTCGCGTTGACTCCTCAGGATACACAGGAATCCAATGCCGTCGTGACAGGTACTCTGCCAGTATGTTCTTTTGATGCACGGGTATTATTTGATCCAGGCTCCACACATTCCTATGTATCCACGCACTTTGCACCGAGGTTGGGCCGAGAGTCTTCTCCGTTAGATCAGCCACTTGTCGTTATTACACCGGTAGGCGAGTCGTTTGTTGCTCGTTTCGTGTACCGATCATGTTCCGTTCGTATCGGGGAGAGAGATTCTTCAGTTGATTTGATTCTCCTCGATGTGCTAGACTTTGACATTCTTCTTGGTATGGACTGGCTAGCCACCTGTTATGCATCCGTAGACTGCCGTGAGAAAGCAGTCAGATTCAGTTTTCCTACTGAGCCGGTTCTTGTTATTCAGGGAGATCGTAGCGCTACCCTTCCCAGCTTGATTTCTTCTCTTCGCACTGGTCAGCTCTTAAGAAAAGGGTGTCAGGGATTCTTAGCCTATGTTTGTGATACTAGCTCCACAGAGGTTCCGTTGGACCAGGTCCCTGTTGTGAGAGAGTTTCCTGATGTATTCCCTGACGAGCTGCCTGGTCTGCCACCAGAGCACGAGATTGAGTTCTATATTGACTTGATCCCCGGCACGGGGCCTATCTCTATACCGCCTTATCGGATGGCCCCGGCGGAGCTGAGAGAGCTAAAGGATCAGCTACAGGACTTGCTGGACAAAGGGCTTATCCGACCGAGTGTGTCACCTTGGGGTGCTCCCGTCTTGTTTGTTAAGAAGAAGGACGGAAGTATGCGCTTATGCATTGATTATCGTCAGCTGAACCGGGTTACTGTGCGGAACAGATATCCCCTACCCCGCATTGATTACTTATTCGATCAGCTCCAGGGTGCAGGGTTTTTCTCGAAGGTTGATTTACGGTCAGGTTATCACCAGTTGCGGGTTCGGAAGGAGGATATTCCGAAGACCGCCTTCCGTACTCGATATGGTCATTATGAGTTCTTGGTGATGTCGTTCGGGCTCACCAATGCCCCGGCAGCATTTATGGACTTGATGAACCGTGTATTCTGGCCGTATATCGATCAGTTCATTATTGTGTTCATCGACGACATTTTGGTTTATTCTCGGAGCCGGGAGGAGCATGAGCAGCACTTACGTATCACATTGCAGACTTTGAGGGAGCATCAGCTGTTCGCCAAATTTTCCAAGTGCGCATTCTGGTTAGACAGTGTCGACTTCTTGGGTCATGTGGTGACGAGAGATGGTATTTGTGTGGACCCGAAGAAGATCGAGGCAGTTCAGCGTTGGCCTAGACCAGTATCAATTACAGAGGTTCGCAGCTTTCTAGGTCTGGCCGGCTATTATCGACGTTTTGTCCAGGATTTCTCCCGCATTGCTGCACCGTTGACCGGATTGACCCGGAAGGGGGTTCCTTTTGATTGGACCCAGGCATGTGAGCGCAGTATAGATGCAGTCGGCGGCGGATTGGCAGGTTTTATGTGATAGCAGAGTGCAGTTCGAGTTTACTCCTACAGGGGGACAGCTGGCCCATTTCAGAGCACGCCCACAATTACTTGACCGTATCCGTGAGGCACAGTCCGGCGATGCCCGTATCTTAGAGATTATTAAGCAGATTCGGCATGGCAGAGTTTCTGAGTTCATGATTGATGATCAGGGGATACTTCGATTTGGGAGTCGACTGTACGTACCAGATTCTGAGGGACTGAGGCGTGATATTCTCGAGGAGGCACATAGATCTGTATACAGTGTGCATCCAGCTTTCATCAAGATGTACCGTGATTTGAGAGAGGTTTACTGGTGGGACGGGATGAAGAAGGATATTACAGACTTTGTGTCGGGATGCCTGACTTGTCAGCAAGTCAAGGCCGAGCACCAGAGGCCAGCCAGCGAGTTACAGCCTTTGCCCATCCCTGAGTGGAAGTGGGAGCAGGTCTCCATGGACTTCATTGTGGGTCTACCCAATACCAGTCGAGGGTATGATTCTATTTGGGTGATTGAGGATCGACAGACGAAGGCGGCTCACTTCCTGCCAGTGAAGACCAATTTTGGATTTTCTCGGTACGCCCAGGTTTATATTGATGAGATAGTGCGACTGCATGGTGTTCCGACTTGCATCGTGTCCGACCAGGGCACCCAGTTTACCAGCCGATTGTGGCAGAAACTTCAGGAAGCATTGGGCACCCGATTGAGTTTTAGTACAGCCTTTCATCCTCAGACTGAAGGTCAGTCGGAGCGTACTATTCAGACTCTTGAGGACATGCTGAGAGCTTGTGTTTTAGATTTCGGTGGTAGCTGGGATCGTCATTTGCCTTTGATCGAGTTTTCCTACAATAATAGCTTCCAGGAGACGATTCAGATGGCACCTTTCGAGGCTTTATATGGGAGGAGATGTCGATCGCCTGTGTATTGGACAGAGCTCAGGGAGAGCAGTATTTTGGGGCCGCAGATCGTACAGGAGATGACCGAGAAGATACAGCTGATTCGGGACAGGATGAGAGTGGCACAGAGCAGGCAGAAATTATATGCTGACAGGCACTGTCGCCGACTCGAGTTCGCTGTTGGCGATCATGTTTTCCTGAAGGTCTCTCCGATGAAGGGTGTGATGAGATTTGGGCGGAAAGGGAAGCTGAGTCCTAGATATGTTGGTCCTTTCGAGATCCTAGAGCGTGTTAGTCCAGTTGCTTATCGGTTAGCTCTTCCGCCCAGCTTCCCCGATGTTCACCCCGTATTACATGTCTCGATGCTCCGCAAGTACCTTCATGATCCTTCCCATGCGATTCAGCATCAGACGATCCAGCTAGAGCGTGATCTTTCTTTCACCAAGCAGCCGGTGGTCATTCTGGATCGGCAGGTGAAGAAATTGAGGTCGAAGGTTATACCATCCGTCAAGGTCCTTTGGTGTGGCCCGAACAGCGAGGAGGTCACCTGGGAGACCGAGGTCGAGATGAGGAAGAGATATCCCCATCTTTTTGAAGGTACGCGTAGTTAAATTCTAAATTCGGGGACCGAATTTCCTTAAGGAGGGAAGATTGTAACTCTTCGAAAACCGTTTAGGCAGTTTTTCGGTAATTGGCTAATTTTTCAGCTTTTTTCGTAAAAAGTCAAAATAGGTATTTTTCATTCTAGACCTAATTATACAAAATTTAGATAAGATATTACTATAAATTGGTCACTAAAATGCCACTTATAATTTTCTAGTTAAATAAATTTTTTTTCGTAATTAATTATTTTTTTAATTATTTTAAGCTTTTAAAAGTGCATTAAATTAGTGATAAATACAAATTTAATTAGGTAAATTTCATAATTAGGAATCTTTATAAACTAAAATAGAGTGTTAATAAATTGTATCATGACTTTGTAACATTTTAGTTTTATGGTTTGAAATTTATGAAAAAAATTATGTAAAAAGGGTTTTTTTTGGAAAAAGTTGATGTGAAATGCATTAAATGTGATTTAAGGGGTCTTTTTGACCTAGAAACCTCTACTCAAAACCCCCTACTTGCTCTCCTCTTGCTCAGGCCGAGCTTCCCCCCTCCTACAACCCAAAATTTTTCACCATTTTCCGTCTTCAAATTCTTGCAAAAAAATCAACAAAATCTACAAAAATTCCACACTTTTCCTTACAAATTCAAACCCCATCCTTAATCTACCTCCTTTCCAACCCAAATTAGTTTAAAAACATGAAGAAAGGAGGCATCTTTGGTGGCTTGAGCAAACTAGGGTTCAACTTGTAAGGTGAAATTTCTAAACTGGTTGTTAAATTGTAGCTTAAATGTGCTAAAATTGAAATTTGAAGTGTTAATTTAGTAGTAATTGTTTGTTTAGGAAAATCAAGAGAGGGATTTGATTTCAAATTAGGGTTTGTAGCATGTTTGATGGAGTTAAGTTAGGGTTTGGTTATCTAATTGGTTAGAGTGGTTAATTGTGCAATGTTACGCTCGCTAAATCGATAAATTGCGATATTTGCATCGAATCGGTATGCTTTTTGCTTACTAGATTTTTATTAAAGTTAGGATGTGATCTAATTGCGTTATATTAGCAATATAATTAGCTTCATAAACGACTGTTAGAGTGCGCGAATGCGGGGTTTTGTCTAGCCGGGTTTTGGTTTTGTCGATTTCCCCGAAATGACGATTCTAGTTAAGATTTAGCGATTTTCGTGTGTTTTCCTGCGCACCGAGTGCACGTTATGTTTAATTCAAGAGCGTCGATATTTGTATATTGTGACTTGCATCCTTTTAGGATATGTAATCTTATGCTTGGTGTTGTGCAAATATAAGATCGGTCGGGGAAATATCGGACACGACGCGTAAAGGCAAGGCGGTGGTCGGATCGGATTAGCGAGGCTTTCAGGTGAGTAGATATATTCATCTATGGGGGAATCGTCTGGATGCCGCGAGGCGCCCCCTAGTTAGGATTACCTTATTTCTTGCAAAACTTGTATTGCTAGTTAGCTTGCCCCTTTATCTACATTGCATACCCTTACAGCTAACCGTATACTAGATTTCATGGATATTCATATGCACATATGCGATAACACTTCGTAGGACACGAACACCATTACCATTGGCATCTGTTTCACGCGCACTATTCATGTGACACACACGTCTTTGGTAATTGCTATGCCACGTGCACTATAGAACCTGTTTAGCTTAGTATCGCCTTGCATCGTGCATGATATATGAAATTGCATACCGTGTATATATACCTCGCATCATCATCATACTTACATAGATTCATAGCCACAATTCACATCGCATACCTTGTTATCATAGACATTTATCATATATAACATGTGGACATTATGATTTCTTGAGGATTTCAGTATTGCTGCGATTTCTGGATTTTTGGGGAAAACCGCAAGACTTTAACAAAAGCTTATATTTATCATTTTTTTAAAACAAAGTTGCGGTTTTCTCATGATGTATGTGTCGTCCACCATGAGTTTTCATGTTTTCTGTTGGATTTCGAGATCCGATTCGAGGAGTGGATGAACCGTCTCGGGGACATGGTGGGCCCGGTATGGTACCCCGGGGCATGAAGATCGAGTTGTAGACGATGAGCCTAGCAGGGGAGGACTACCTACCGGTGATGTCTGGCGCGGCGGATATCCGGAGGATACCGACCGTTGTCGTGAGATTTGATGACATGGGCCGATCCGGACTTACGGAGCCCGATATTTTGAGACATTGATACAGTGAGACTTTGAGACAGAGGTGATTTCATATTTGGTGTCGATGCTTGACACCGGTTTTCAGATGATTTCTTGATGTTACTTAGCTATTATACAGATATTCATTTTCTAAAGTTAAGAATGCAGTATCCTTAGCATTTAAAACACTTAAAGATTTAGTAATGACATTGCATACATGTGCATGCATACTAGAGGTATTATATCACATATGGACATACATGTTGTGACGCATTGCGTGCATTCTTACAATTGCCTTACTAGATGTTATATTCTACTCACGAGCTGGCAACTCACCCCCGTTGTGCCACAGTGTCTTGCAGGTCGGACCCGTCATCCTTGTAGCGGCGGGCTATCTTATCATCAGCTCCTTTTGCTAAGACTCGCGATATCGCCCGTAGGTGGGTTGCGAGCACACTTTATTTCTTTTTGCTCTATCATTGTATCTAGTATTCTCCATCTACCACTTTCTATTTGTATATGCGACCTAGTGATGAGACTGAGAGATTTGTATATATGTGGTTTCTTTTGGGTCGAGCTCACTTGAGCCGACGTTGTGTTTTCTGATATTTTGCATTTCTTTTATGCTTTTTTTCTTGATATTACTTATATATTGCGTGTGGTTGTGATCCGCCTTGGGCGAAGAGCTAGCTCCCGCTTGGGGATGCCATTTTATGATTACAGGTTATATATATCTTGTTGTATCCATTTTGGGGGATAGAAAATACAGGGGAGACTCTGCCGAAATTTTCGGGAATTTTTTATGTTTTTAAAAAGGGATTCTATGCAACTTAATTGATTTAGAAACCGTTTTCATTAAAGGTTTTCCTTCACTCTCTTTTGATTTTGGTTTAGATTTTCTGGGCTTTGGCTGACTTAGGTTACGGTATGCCTTTAGACGTCTCGTAATCTAAGTGCCGGTCACGTTCCGTACTTTCGGGTCGTGACAATCGATGCCCTGCCTCGATAATCCTATGACCAGGGACATGTATAAGGATGCGCTTATAGACTACCCAACCCCCACTAGTGTGATCGCCATCACAATGCTCGTAGTCAAGCAAAGATCCTAAGGGCTCCATCAATATATATTAGCGATATGTTAAAAGAAACATATACACATATTAAGATATGTACAAACCAAGTAGCATACTACTATATCGAGCAAGACTATTGTAAATCCCTGTATATATCCCAAGCTTCCAAAATGTAATATATAAACTAGTACTATATAATAATGGCCTCTAGGGCATACATATCCAACAATCTCCCACTTGCACTAAAGGCTAGTAATTGGTGTACCGCATACCCAACGTCTGCACTAAGGCCAGCTGCTGGCGTACCGCATACCCAATAGCTCAAAAAGTCGCTCGAACTGTGCTTGAGGTAGGGCCTTTGTGAATGAATCCACCGTGTTATCTTTTGTGTCCACTCTCCTAACTTCGATCTCCTAGCGATCAATGATCTCCCTGATAAGGTGATACCGCCTTAAGATGTGCCTGGATTTCTTATGGGACTGTGGTTCCTTCGCTAAAGCTATAGACCCATTGTTTTCGCAATACAAAAGTATTGGGTCAACAATGGATGGAACTGACTGAAGTTCACTAATGAACATCTTTATCCAGATCGCCTCTTTTGCGGCATCGCTTGCAGCAATGTATTCAGCCTCCATCATCGAGTCTACGACGATATCCTGTTTGGAGCTCTTCCAACACGCCGCCCCTCCATTGAGGGTAAACACAAAACCTGAGACGGACTTGTTGTCGTACTTGTCACTCTGGAAGCTTGAATCGGTAAAGGACACGACCCTGAGGTCTCCATTTCCGTAAACCAGGAACATCACCTTAGTCCTTCTTAGGTACTTGAGAATGTTCTTCACTGCAGTCCAGTGGTTCCTACCTGGGTCTGACTGATACCGGCTCACCATGCTTAGCGCATAAGCTATATCTGGTCTTGTACATAGCATCACATACATTATAGATCCTACCCCCGAAGCGTAGGGTATAGTGCTCATGCGAACCCTCTCCTCGTCAGTCATGGGAGACATCTTCTTGGAGAGGGTGATTCCATGCAATGCGGGTATATTACCGCGCTTGGAATCTTCCATACTAAATCTCTTTAGTACGGTCTCTATATACATGGACTGCGAAAGTCCCAGTAATCTCTTAGATCTATCTCTGTAGATCTTGATCCCCAGAGTGCACGAGGCATCACCCAGGTCTTTCCTGGAGAACCGTTGTGAGAAGAATAGCATGACCGATTGTAGCATAGGAATGTCATTTCCTATCAAAAGGATGTCGTCCACGTACAAGACTAGGAATACGACAGTTCGTCCTACAATCTTCTTATAAATACAAGGCCCATCCTCGTTCTTGATGAATTCAAATTCCTTGACTGTCTCATCAAAACAGATGTTCCAGCTCCGTGATGCCCGCTTTAATCCATAAATGGATTTAATCAACTTGCACACCTTCCCGCTGCTCCCACTGTCTACAAAGCCTTCTGGCTGATCCATATAAACGCACTCTTCCAAACTGCCGTTTAGAAAAGCCGTTTTTACGTCCATCTTCCAGATCTCATAGTCATGGAAGGCAACAATGGAAAGTAGGATCCGAATGGATTTGAGCATAGCCACTGGAGAAAAGTTTTCGTCATAGTCCATACCTGGTCTTTGACGAAAACCTTTTACAACGAGTCTAGACTTATAGGTTTCCACCTGCCTATCTGTTAGGTCCACGTTACCTACCCCGGATCTTTTGGGGAGGCGGAATAGGTAAAAATCAAAATTTTCCTCGATAGGTAACATGGACCGTTCATAAAGGATCTTGGCTAAACAAAACTAACACAAAATCTACAAGTTCTAACTACTATGTAGAATGGTTATACCTAGGTCTTGAACTCCTTCTCTTCTTGTTGTTCTCCTCCTTACTTGCTCCTTGTAATAGTTTGTACGGCTCCTCCTCGTCGTCTCCTCTTTGTCGAAGATAGATCCACCCGAGGGTTCGAACTTGAGCTCCTACCTCAACCTAGAGGTAACTAAGGTGCTTGGTTTGCTAAACCTAGAACCCTAGAAAGAGTAAAGAGTAATCTTAGTGTTTTATCTCAAAGGAAAATGGTTCTCAACTCATGAGAGGGATTTTTTCCTTGAGCTAGAGGAAGAAGGAGAGCAATGGATAAGAGAGAAGATGCAAGTGAATCTGATCCCATTTTACAACCATGCTCTCATAATTTAGAAAAATGATAATAATAATAATAATTAACAATTTGTGATGGTGAGTTGATGAATGACCATTATCATTTCATTCATTAAATGCTTTTGCAAAGAATAAGAAGCATCTTTGAAAACAAATGATGATGGTCAACAAGTCCACTTTGGTCAACCGGTCAACTAAGTCAACAAGTCAACAAAAGTCAAGAATTCAACTGAACCATGGCACAATAATTGTTAACTAATATTATTAATCATATTTCCTATTCTCATTAGGGTTTGGAAAAAGACAACAGTCAACTATGCATACACACCCGTACCATAACCTTAATGAGAATCCTCTGCCTCTGCCTCAGTCAACTATGTATACACACCCGCATCCGTGATCCGAGGAAAATGAATACAATGAGATAAAACTAACCCCAAAACATATAATAGGATCTGGCTTAAACCAAAGCCCACTAGTAATAACTGTCCGGACACCAAACGTGCATAAGTGCGCGGATGTGAACGAACCCCATCGCAAAACCATGCGACCTCTACTCTGTTTTGCCCAAAGACGAATAACCCTCTGTGTGGGACTCTAAAGACTCGACACTACGCTGGCAGTGGGTTTAACCACAGACCACAAGTGGCACTAGCTGTACGTAACGGTCCCCAGGTGGATGCCGATAAGAAGACTGATGAGGAGAACCCATCCGAACTCCTACTGAGCCTGTATATGACAATTTCCGTACAGTTCGGTCCGTTCGTCTGAGCGTATCGCATGGCGGGCCTAGGGGATGATAAACGTCAGTCCCCTAATAGCGGTACAAGTCGTGTCGTAGTGTAATCCAAAACACCCTGAGAAACTACTGGTAACACTACCAGCAAATCTCGCTTACCCTGGCCAGGGACAACTATGTGTAATGGCTCTCCTAGACACAGCGCGATATCAACTCCCAATACCGGGAGAGACGAATCCTGTCTAACCGTCACTACCTCCAAATGCTTCGAGACTGCACCCAACAACTACCTATTTGCACGACTCAGTAGAGCCGTGGTAGGGTAGTAATCTAAGAACAATAGGAACACACTCGAGGCGAAGTGACAGTGTCAAGTCAGCGGACTAAGCTGTACTCATGTCACCTGGGAACTGTTAACTGACGATAGATATAATACCAACCAACAGTTCCCGACGAGTCCTGTCCAATGTACTCGTAACCTAACGAGCACCTGCATACTATCTCCAGTACGACGTACTGATGGCTGTGGGACAGACCATCTCCCCTGCTGGGAAGAGAAGCGTATGCATCGGTCTACTCTGGAGTATCGATGCCCTGTCTCAATAATCCTACGGCCAGGGACCAAAAAAAGGATGTGCTTATAGACTACCCAGCCCCCACTAGTGTGATCGCCATCACAACGCCGGTAGTCAAGCAAAGATCCTAAGGGCTCCATCAATATGTATTAGCGATATGTTAAAAGAAACATATACACATATTAAGATAGAAACAAACCAAGTAGCATACTACTATGTCGAGCAAGACTGTCGTAAACCCATGTATATATATATATATATATATATATATATATATATATATCACAAGCCTCCAAAATGTATTATACAAACTAGTATTATACAATAATGGCCTCTAGGGGATACATATCTAACAATCTCCCACTAGCACTAAAGGCCGGTAATTGGTATACCGCATTCCCAACGTCTGCACTAAAGCCAGCTGCTGGCGTACCGCATACCCAATAGCTCAAAAATTCGCTCGAATTGTGTTTGAGGGAGGGCCTTTGTGAATGGATCCGCCGTGTTGTCTTTAGTGTCCACTCTCCGTACCTCGATCTCCTGGCGATCAATGATCTCCCAGATCAGGTGATACCGCCTTAAGATGTGTCTGGATATCTGATGGGACCTTGGTTCCTTCGCTAAAGCTATAGCCCCATTGTTATCGCAATACAAAGGTATGGGGTCAACAATGGACGGAACCACCTGAAGTTCACTAATGAACTTCTTCATCCAGACCGCCTCTTTTGCGGCATCGCTTGCAGCAATGTATTCAGCCTCCATCGTCGAGTCTGCGACGGTATCCTATTTGGAACTCCTCCAACACACCGCCCCTCCGTTGAGGGTAAACACAAAACCCGAGACAGATTTGCTGTCATCCTTGTCACTTTGGAAGGTTGAATCGGTAAAGGACTCGACCCTGAGGTCTCCACTACCGTAAACCAGGAACATTTCCTTAGTCCTTCTCAGCTACTTGAGAATGTTCTTCACTGCCGTCCAGTGGTCCTCACCTGGGTCTGACTGATACCAGCTCACCACGCTCAGCGCGTAAGCTACATCTGGTCTTGTACATAGCATCGCGTGCATTATAGATCCTACCGCCGAAGCGTAGGGTATAGTGCTCATGCGAACCCTCTCCTCGTCAGTCTTAGAAGACATCTTCTTGGAGAGGGTGATTCCGTGCAATGCGGGTATATTACCGTGCTTGGAATCTTCCATATTAAATCTCTTTAGTACGGTCTCTATGTAACTAGACTGCGAAAGTCCCAGTAGTCTCTTGGATCTATCTCTGTAGATCATGATCCCCAGAATGTACGAGGCATCACCCAGGTCCTTCATGGAGAACCGTTGTGACAAGAATTGCTTGACCGATTGTAGCATAGGAATGTCATTTCCTATCAAAAGAATGTCGTCCACGTACAAGACTAGGAACACGACAGTTCGTCCTACAATCTTCTTATAGATACAAGGTTTATCTTCGTTCTTGATGAAATAAAATTCCTTGATTGCCTCATCAAAACAGATGTTCCAGCTCCGCGATGCCTGCTTTAATCCAAAAATGGATTTAAGCAACTTGCACACCTTCCCGCTGCTCCCACTGTCTACAAAACCCTCTGGCTGATCCATGTAAACGCACTCTTCTAAACAGCCGTTTAGAAAAGCCGTTTTTACGTCCATCTGCCAGATTTCATAGTCATGGAAGGCAGCAATGGCAAGTAGGATCCGAATGGATTTGAGCATAGCTACTGGTGAAAAAGTTTCGTCATAGTCCACACCAGGTCTTTGACGAAAACCTTTTGCAACGAGTCTAGCCTTATAGGTTTCCACCTGCCCATCCACACCAAGTTTCCTTTTGTAGACCCATTTGCATCCAACGGGTTTTACCCCAGGTGGAGCAATATCCAAGGTCCACACTTTATTGGTGTACATAGACTCCATCTCGGATTGCATTGCATCTAGCCACTTATCAGAGTCCCTACTGATAATGGCCTGCCTGAAACTGGTAGGGTCATCTTCTTCCAAGATGCAATCCTCTTGATCCACGTCTATGAGAAATCCTGCCAGATCTGCGGAGTGGCTGAGGTTCGTTCAGGGTTATTGAATCCTGAGGTTCTGTTAAATCTTCAGTTTCATTTTGTGGTCGCTGAATTTCTTCCAGTTCTACCGAACTCCCATTAGTTTCTTTTGCAAGAAACTCCCCTTCTAAAAAGGTAGCATGGCGAGATACAAACACCTTCTGTTCCTCAGTGTGGTAGAACAGATATCCTAGTGATCCTTTAGGATATCCCATAAATTTACATAGAACTGACCGTGCCTCTAGCTTGTCCGGTTTCTGTGTTTTCACATAGGCCGGAGAACCCCATATCTTAATAAATTTAAGACATGGTTTCTTACTGCTCCATATTTCATACGGAGTTCTAGGCAAAGATTTGGACGGAACTTGATTCAAAAGGTATGCCGCTGTCTGAAGCGCATGTCCCCAGAATGAAAGAGGCAACTCAGCACTACTCATCATGGAGAGAACCATATCCAATAGTGTACGATTCCTCCATTCCGATACACCGTTGTACTGTGGTGTATAAGGAGGAGTAAGCTGAGAGAGAATACCATTCTCTTTTAAGTAATCTAGGAATTCCTTGCTTAAGTACTCCCCTCCCCTATCCGATCGGAGGATCTTGATACTTTTGCAAGTCTGGTTCTCCACTTCGTTTCTGAATTCCTTGAATTTCTCAAAATCTTCAGATTTGTGTTTCATCAGATACACATATCCGAACCTATAGAGATCGTCAGTGAATGTGATGAAGTACGAGAACCCACCCCTTGCATGTATAGACATTGGACCATATACATCACTGTGTATGAGTCCCAAGAGCTCTGCTGCCTTTTCTCCATGTCCGGTGAACGAAGATTTGGTCATCTTTCCTTTGAAACAAGACTGACAAGTTTCATAAGATGAAAACTCGAACGTATTCAAGAGTCCATCTTTATGCAACTTACTTAGTCTTTTCTCTCCGATATGACCAAGTCTACAATGCCACAAGTAAGATTCATTCGTATCTGAATTCTTCCTCTTGCGTGTGTTTTGTATATTGAGAACTGTATTCTGATTTAGAACGTAGATACCATTACACAGTGTACCTACTGCAACCAGTACCTTATGAAGGTAGATGTTCATGATATTTCTATCAAGAACAAAGCTATATCCATCTTTATCGAGTAAAGAAACTGATATGATGTTGCAAACCATGGAAGGCACATAGTAGGAATCGTTCAAAATCATAGTATTGCCATTAGGCAACACTAGGTGATATTCACCGACGGCTGCAGCATTAACTTATGCTCCGTTCGCTACTCTGAGCGACATATCACCAGGTACAACTCACCTACTTTTTTCTTAGTCCCTTCAATAGATTACAGATATGAGATCCTGATCCGGTATCAAGTACCCAGGAGGTAGGGCTGACCGTAAAGCAGTTCTCAATTATAAGAACACCTGAAGTAGATACAAAACCATACTTCTTCTTCAACTGGGTATCCTTGGAATCCATACAATCCTCTTTCTCTTGGTCATACTTATGACTGTTGTCATAAGTTAGAGCCGAACCAACGTTCCCCAGCCCTGAATAAGAATTCGGATCGGTCAAGCGATACATTTTATTATCTTGATTAGGGCGTGAAATGGTTGCTACCTGGAGAGAGAGAAAAGAAACACTCAGCGTGTGCTCTTGCAAGATTAGATTGGTGTATTGATTTATCTAACAAGGATGGCTCCCACTGTTTCCTCAAATTCTTCTTCAAACCCTAAAAGAAGAACTAGTCAGGATTAATCGCACGTCACAATACTTGCTTAACTTTTCAGCCAGGCTGGTGTTGGTACTTCGAGGGAGGTTTTCCAACGCTTTCGTGAAGTTCCTTAATTAAATAACCTCTTTTCTCTGGATGCGTAGCCCCGCTAACACCGTTCATGACACCTACTTGGTTTATAGCATTGATTGTTAAGTGAAATGATCTCCTGAGAGTAATCCAACTCATCAGTGTGATCGGGATCCAACTATCATTGTGCGATGACCTAGATGGAATCCACTCTAGTCACCACACTCCAGAAGGTATGCTAAATCTGCAAGTTTCAGTTTCTTTAGAAACTCCCGATGTGGATTTTTGCCTCTACGACCCAAGTGACCTTGACGAATAATCAACAAATCAAAAGGTCCTAGTCAAGTTCAACCCGTCGTTATCCAGGATTGCATTAGAACCGCCCGCATGATCCTTGACGAATAATCAACAAAATCATGTGACCGTCCTAACCAATCGCATCTAATAGTGCAACAGAGAATTATTACTTAGCTACCGTTCACTGTGCCTTGACGAATAATCAACAAACACAGCACGAATACTAAGTATTAATTTTCTGAAACGACGGAGGGCTACGGCTGGGTTTTTGGCAAAAAGACCCGTTAACGTAATGAACTTGATGTAGTTGAAGGAACATGATAGCCCTTTTTTGAAAATATAGTGGCGAAAACTTTTGCTAAAGAGGTCACTCCCTATGAAGGGATCTCGGCTCTTTCCTCGTCGAATGAGGTGTAGGATATTCCAAACTGAATACCTTGATGCAAAACAAGAATAATCGACTATAGTGAAGCCGTTACCCTGACGCAAACTTTTTGTCCAAGGGGTCACTCCCGATGAAGGGATCTCGGCCCTTGCCTCGTTGAATGAGGTGCTGGGCATTCATAACCGAATACCTTTATGCAAAACAAAAGAGAACGTCCTTGCAATAACAGCTTTTTGAAAATTGTTCCAACAACGTCTTTTTGGTGTATTTTCTTTGCATTAATTTAATGCGTCCCATCAGTTAATCCTACCATTGCAGAAAACAACGAAAATATGACGTACGCTTATGCCATTCGCATTCGCCACGGGGTCCTGTCATCACCCGTTAGGTTACTTAACTAACGACAGAGAGGGGGCTGGACTAGCGCGGATGCAAAACATAAGCAACGCCTACTAGATATCATATATAGATATACACATTCGTCAAATGCAATGATATCCATTCCAGATCATAGATGAACACATTGGATATGCTAGGAATCCACGTTTCGTTCGAGCCTGCAACGAAAGACGGATTACACGGTCACGATGAATAGCCAAAACCCCACCCTAGACCCCTACGGGTGCGGCAAACTACCCGTCAAGTACCCGAAGCAAAGCAACCTCCCTCAACAACGCGAGTAGGCCACTCGGCACTTCGAGGTACCCGGTAGTTTGTGCACCCTACCTTGGGTCAATCCTAGGAGCAAAAACTGTAAAAAGAAATTATACAATGGCGGCTACAACCTCATCCTGGATGTGCGGCCAAACAAATAATATTACATCAATTTACATATTACATGAATTGAAAGATAAAGAAAACTCTCATCTTACAACCCCCCGGCTATTCATCCGCGACAATCCAACGAATTCATATACACAAACCATCAACATTACAGATCACAGATATGTATAACCCCCACTAATCGACGTATAGCGATTAGCAGACGTTCAATACATATATCACATCACAGATATAACCCATTAGCCAAAATCTAGAGAAGTTTGATAAAAATATGAATTTGTAACCACCCCAAAAACAAATTTGTTCTCTGGAAAATCTATGCAGAAACAAACAATCCTAAAAATCCCAAAACATCAATATAAGAACACTGCAGGAGAAACGACCCACGGCCGAGTCAACTCGGCCGCGGATCCGCGGCAAGAGCATGCTCTTGCTGCGGTTCCGCGGTGAGTTGGTCGACTCGCTGGATCGTTTTTCTTGGGTATTCTTTAAAAACCCTGAGCCGATTTTTAGTACATGATTCATTATTTTTCGAGCAGAATTAAAAATCGGCAGAAAGTTGATATTTTTGACGTGTTTTGTGGTTTTTTGTCCGATCGAAATTCTAGATACTTTGCTAACATGCTAGTTTGTGTTTAGCTAGGCTCTGATACCACTGTTAGGTCCATGCTACCCACCCCGGATCTTTCGCGGAGGCGGAATAGGTAAAAATCCAAATTTTCCTCGATAGGTAACATGGACCGTTCATGAAGGATCTTGGCTAAACAAAACTAACACAAAATCTACAAGTTCTAACTACTATGTAGAATGGTTATACCTAGGTCCTGAACTCCTTCTCTTATTGTTGTTCTCCTCCTTACTTTCTCCTTGTAATAGTTTGTACGGCTCCTCCTCGTCGTCTCCTCTTTGTCGAAGATAGATCCACCCGAGGGTTCGAACATGAGCTCCTACCTCAACCTAGAGGTAACTAAGGTGCTTGGTTTGCTAAACCTAGAGCCCTAGAAAGAGTAAAGAGTAGTCTTGGTGTTTTATCTCAAAGGAAAATGGTTCTCAACTCATGAGAGGGATTTTTCCTTGAGCTAGAGGAAGAAGGAGAGCAATGGATGAGAGAGAAGATGCAAGTGAATATGATCCCATTTTACAACCATGCTCTCATAATTTAGAAAAATGATAATAAAAATAATAATAATAATTAACAATTTGTGATAGTGAGTTGATGAATGACCATTATCATTTCATTCATTAAATGCTTTTGCAAAGAATAAGAAGCATCTTTGAAAACAAATAATGATGATCAACAAGTCCACTTTGGTCAACCGGTCAACTAAGTCAACAAGTCAACAAAAGTCAAGAATTCAACTGAACCATGGCACAATAATTGTTAACTAATATTATTAATCATATTTCCTATTCTCATTAGGGTTTGGAAAAAGACAACAGTCAACTGTGCATACACACCCGTACCATAACCCTAATGAGAATGCTCTGCCTTTGCCTCAGTCAACTGTTCATACACACCTGCATCCGTGATCCGAGGAACACAAATACAATGAGATAAAACTAACCCCAAAACATATAGTAGGATCTAGCTTAAACCAAAGCCCACTAGTAATAACTGTCCGGACACCAAACGTGCACAAGTGCGCGGATGTGAACGAACCCCGTCGCAAAACCATGCGACCTCTACTCTGTTTTGCCCAAAGGTGAATAACCCTCTGTGTGGGACTTTAAAGACTCGACACTATGCTGGCAGTGGGTTTAACCATAGACCGCAAGCGGCACTAGCTGTACGTAACGGTCCCCAGGTAGATGCCGATAAGAAGACTGATGAGGTGAACCCATCCGAACTCCTACTGAGCCTGTATATGACAATCTCCGTACAGTCCGGTCTGTTCGTCTGAGAGTATCGCATGGCGGGCCTGGGGGCGGTAAATGTCAGTCCCCTAATAGCGGTACAAGTCGTGTTGGAGTGTAGCCCAAAACACCCTGAGAAACTACTGGTAACACTACCAGCAAATCTCGCTTGCCCTGGCCAGGGACGACTATGTGTAAAGGCTCTCCTAGACACATCGCGATATCAACTCCCAATACCGGGAGAGACGAATCTTGTCTAACCGTCACTGCCTCCAAGTGCTTCGAGACTGCACCCAACTACTACCTGTTTGCACGACTCAGTAGAGTCGTGGTAGGGTAGTAATTTAAGAACAATGGGAACACACTCGAGGCGAAGTGACAGTATCAAGTCAGCGGACTAAGCTGTACTCATGTCACCTGGGAACTGTTAACTGACGATAGGTATAATACCAACCAACAATTCACGACGAGTCCTGTCCAGTATACTCGTAACCTAACGAGCACCAGCATACTATCTCCAGTACGACGTACTGATGGTTGTGGGACAGACCATCTCCCCTGCTGGGAAGAGAAGCGTATGCACCAGTCTACTCTGGAGTATCGATGCCCTATCTCGATAATCCTAAGACCGGGGACCAAAATAAGGATGTGCTTATAGACTACCCAGCCCCCACTAGTGTGATCGCCATCACAACGCCGGTAGTCAAGCAAAGATCCGAAGGGCTCGATCAATTTGTATTGGCGATATGATAAAAGAAACATATACACATATTATGATAGAAACAAACCAAGTAGCATACTACTATGTCGAGCAAGACTGTCGTAAACCCGTAAATATATATATATATATATATATATATATATATATATTTATCCCAAGCCTCCAAAATGTATTATACAAACTAGTACTATACAATAATGGCCTCTAGGGCATACATATCTAACAATCTCCCACTTGCACTAAAGGACAGTAATTGGTGTATCGCATACCCAACGTTTGCACTAAGGCCAGCTGCTGGCGTACCGCATACCCAATAGCTCAAAAATTCACTCGAACTGTGTTTGAGGGTGGGCCTTTGTGAATGGATCCGCCGTGTTTTCTTTTGTGTCCACTCTCCATACCTCGATCTCCTGGCGATCCATGATCTCCCTGATCAAGTGATACCGCCTTAAGATGTGTCTGGATTTCTGATGGGACCTTGGTTCCTTCGCTAAATCTATTACCCCATTGTTATCGTAATACAAAGGTATTGGGTCAACAATGGATGGAACCACCTGAAGTTCACTAATGAACTTCTTCATCCAGACCGCCTCTTTTGCGGCATCGCTTGCAGCAATGTATTCAGCCTTCATCGTCGAGTTTGCGACGGTATCCTGTTTGGAACTCCTCCAAGACACCGCCCCTCCGTTGAGGGTAAACACAAAACCCGAGACAGATTTGCTGTCATCCTTGTCACTCTGGAATCTTGAATCGGTAAAGGACTCGACCCTGAGATCTCCACTACCGTAAACTAGGAACATCTACTTTGTCCTTCTCAGGTACTTGAGAATGTTCTTCACTGCCGTCCAGAGGTCCTCACCTGGGTCTGACTGATACCGGCTCACCACGCTCAGCACGTAAGCTACATCTCGTCTTGTACATAGCATCGCGTACATTATAGATCCTACCGCCGAAGCGTAGGGTATAGTGCTTATGCAAACCCTCTCCTCGTCAGTCTTAGAAGACATCTTCTTGGAGAGGGTGATTCCGTGCAATGCGGGTATATTGCCGCGCTTGGAATCTTCTATACTAAATCTCTTTAGTACGGTCTCTATGTAACTGGACTGCGAAAGTCCCAGTAGTCTCTTGGATCTATCTCTGTAGATCTTGATCCCCAGAATGTACGAGGCATCACCCAGGTCCTTCATGGAGAACCGTTGTGACAAGAATAGATTGACCGATTGTAGCATAGGAATGTCATTTCCTATCAAAAGAATGTCGTCTATGTTAGTTATATGTATGCCCTAGAGGCCATTACTATACATAGGATGTATATTGTAGTGGATGCTGGGACATATATAGGGAGGACTTTCTTGCTCGACATGATAGTATGCTATCTGGTTAATCTATACCTTAACGTGTACACTGATTGTCTTCCTGTCACATGTTGGTAAAGCCCTTAGGATCTGTACTTGACTACCTGGACTATGATGCGGATCATACTAGTGGGGACATGGTAGTCTATAAGTACATCCTTCAAGGTCCCTAGTCGTGGGTGTATCGAGACGGGGCATCGATATACCAGAGTAGACTAGCGTATACCCTCTCGACTCATACAGATGGGCGATGGATGATCCCATATCCATTGGTGTTTGACATCAGAGATGATATACGGGTGCTCAGTAGAGACTGGGTACACTGGACGGACTCGCCGAGAACTCCCAGATGGTATTATACCTCACGTCAGATGGCAGTTCTCTGGTGACACTGGTACAGAGTAGTCTGTTGACCCGAGATCGTCATAGAGTCTTGTGTGGTTCCCACTGTGCTTTGATTTCCATCTTACCACGTCCAAGAGGGCGTGCAAAACGGTGGTTTTTGGGTACAGTCCCGAGTCACATGGAGGCAATGAGAGATAGGAGGGGATTCGTCTCTCCCGGTATAGGGAGTTGATGTTGCGCTGTGTTCGATTGGCTATAACAGGAAATCCCTGGCCAGGGTTGCTGAGATTTACTGGTAAGTGTTACCAGTAGTTTCTCGAATTGTTATAGACCTCATATCGACACGACTTATCGAGCTATTGGGGTCTGACGTTTACCACCCCTAGGCGAGATATGTGACATATCAGACGATCAGACCGGACTGTACGGTAGTGTTACTGGTTGGATTCACTCGAGTGTGAGCGGGCTTGCTCGTCGATCATCAGATCACTCAATACCCGGGTGGCCGTTACGTTTAGCAGACCGCTTGCGGCTTGTGGGTGTTTGATATGATCATCACCTGCTACCGGCGTATTGACGAGTCTTTAGAGTCCTACACAGAGGTTTCCTGGCTCAAGCGAAACGAAATAGGAGCGCATATGAGATATGTGCGGGACCGAGAATAATGCGTGTATGTGATACCGTATTCCATTCTCGCGATGAATGTATCGATTAGGTTATATGCGATATACCCTAGTTATCGAATCAAAGGTTGATTCGATAAGCCGATACATAGGATACTAGTCGGTTATTTGCGATATGACCGGATCGTTAAATCAAGTGTTGATTTAATGATTTAATGTATAATTATATATTTGATATATTACTTTGCATTAACTAGTATCGGTTCACTTTAAATGGATTTTCTCGCTCGGATGTGCACATTGTATATTCGATATAGTTTTGTGCACATGCTTGTATCATGTATGATGATATATGATAGCTAGGGTTTGTGTAAAGAGTTAATACCTTGGTTAAATAAATGGTTAAGGTTTTTATTCATTTATTCATGCAATTATCTTTTAATTTGGATTAAAAGAAAAAGTGAAAAGAAAATAAAAAGGTTGCTTTCTTACATGAAGCTTCTTGTAGCTTCATGGACCTTTGACTTATGTAACCTTTTTATCTTCTTGTTTAAACCCTAACCATTCATCTAACTTGAGTTAACTCTCTACATCTAACCTTGGTTTAAGTTATGATAAGTATAATTCTTTTTCTATTATTAAATAACTTATCATAATTAGCTTCTTCTTCTTCTTCTTTTCTTCAAGTGAAGAAAGCAAGCTCCATCAATGGTGATTGATGGAAATGAGTGAGAAATCCAATTCTAAAGTCTACCCACTTCCTATTTCTTCATCCTCTATCTCTTGCCAAGTAGTAGAGTGTGTTTCCTTCACAAGTTTTCTAGACTTGGTGAAGTTGGAGCTTGATCTAGCGATGCCTCGACGTAGATCATCTTCGGCACGTCGTCGATGACCTAGCCCGCTGTTTCTCCGACGAAGCCGACGCTAGAGCCCGGGAATTCATTTGGACAGCGAGGGGACTTCGTTGCGGAGCTATGGAGGTGGAGCACCGGATCTACAAAGGTTGTATTTCCGTTTACTTGTAGTTAAGTGTTAACTAGTTTATTGTTTCGCCTAGACATCTAGCCAACGATCCGTAGTTTAGGATTTCTCGGCACCGTAAAATTTGAAATTGGCATGGTTGATGCCTTGTGAGACCTCTTGAGAGTGCCTAGGAACCCTACAGTGGTATCAGAGCCTAGCAAGAGCCTTAGGCGAAGTCTAGACGCAATTTGAAGTCCGATCGAACCGAAAATTAGAACCCAAAATAGCTCTCTGTCCTTTTCCTAAAATCTGGGATTTTTCAACATTAAAAATATGCAGAAAAATCAGCAGGCAATTCTAAGGGATACTGTAAAATTCGTGTGCCTAATTCCTTCAATGCGCCGCGGTTCCGCGGCACGAGCTTGGCTCGTGCGGCGGATCCGCGGCCGTTTTGTCTTTTGTGGCATCCAAATTTGCACAGTAATTCATAATATGCAGTACTGGTTTTCCTGGGAATTTTTAATTTTTTTTCAAGAGTTGAATTTTAGGGGTTGTTTTGGGGATTCGGTGTTTCGATCGGAGTATCAGATTTTGTCTATGTGGCTTTCCGGATAAATTATAGAATATGTTAAAAAGTTCGACCGGATATAAATACCCAATTTTTCCCCTGTCGGGAAATTTCCAAGTGTTGGATTTTTCCGTAGTTTAACGACGTTCTAAGTAGTGCAAGTAACGCGATGGACCCTCTAGAAGACAACAAACCTTAACTCGATTATATGACCGTCTTGAACTGCCCTTTGAACCTTCGGGTTTGGGGCAGTACGGCGTGCCACATGTGAGGCGTTGGCTTGACCCTTCTACGGCTGGACCGTTGGTACTGAGGCACGAACTGAATGTTGTTAGACTTATTTCATTTGTTGATCTGTATTGGGAAAACTTGGGTGTTTGACTGTTCGATCGAAAAGTTTAACATTTTCTATTTATCTGGAATGTGATACAACAATTGGAATTCACAATAGTTATGAGATAACTGAATGAATGTTATAAACATAGCAGTTTAGTCTCACTTGATCGGTTGCCACGGAATTTTGATGTGATCAAAAGTCCGTCGCAATCACGTAGCGTACGCGGATATTCGCCGGACAAACTTAATAGACAGCTACATCCCATAGCCCCGACCAAGTGACTGTAGGAGAACCCCGTCGCCGAAAGCATCCGTCTGGGTGCTTGCGGTAGCGGTGTTCCGCCTTGGTGCACTTCGTCGACGGCGTTAGGGGTGCGGCCGCCTACTAAAGTTTGCGACGAGCATTCGATCAGTTTTTCGGGAATCTTGTTGAATTGCCCGACTTGATATTGAAAAGTGTTTTCGATTTTGAGACTAAAATACGGGGTTTATAATTGTTAGGCATGCGATGTCTAAAGAATTCATTTGATCAGGCATGCGATGTCTGAGGTGGTTGCGGATTCCAACTGTTGTAGTTTTACACTTTCTTTTCTGTGACCGTAAGTGTAATATGTGATATCGCCGGTTTCGTTGCTATATGTCAACGACAATTGGGATGCGCATATTTACTTACGTTGATGACATGTGATGTTATGTGTTGCTGGATATGTTATATTGGATCGTCGTGTTTGAATAGCCGGGGGTTTTTATGTGAGATGAGTGTTTTTCATTTTCATTCATGTAAAAACTTATATGTAATATTCTTTTATTGGGGCACTTCCAGGTTGCGGAAGATGTCACCCTTTGTATATTATTTACTTTTCCACACTAGGATAGACCCAAGGAGGGGAGCACAAGTAACCGGGTTTTAGGGTCCAGTGGGAGACCAACTCGAGGAGTCGAGTCCGGGTCTCCTAACCCTGGAATTGGAAGGGTTGCTTGCCGCTCTCGTAGGGGTCTAGGGGTGTGGGTTTGGCTATTCATCACGACCGTGGAATCCGTGTTTTATACTGGCTCGTATTGAAAACACGGACGTCCTAGTATATCCAATATTTCATATGATATTCTTCTGCTGCGATATATGTGATGTGATCATGTGATGTTCTGTGATAGATGTAAGTCCACGTTGCAACCCCCGGTTCTTACGGGGAGGCGGAAACGGTATAAAATCAAAATTTTAATGCAAGAGGCAACATGGACTAAGCTAGGTCGGGATCTTTACCTAAACTAAAACTAGCATACTAAGCTAAAGATATTTAGCTACTCGGATGAAGATGGTTATACCTAAACTTGAACTCCTTCTCTTCAAGCTCCGATGGTGGTTCGATGGCTCCTTCTCGTTGTCTCCGTACGCCGAAGATAGATCCACTTGAAAGCTCCAACCTTTAGCTCCTTCTTCGTTCTTTGAAGAAACTAGTTCACTTGGTTTGCTAAACCTAGTGAACTAGAATGAGTAGAGATGATTTAGAATGGGATTTTATCTATGGTTCTTGATTCTCAACTCATGAGACAAGAGAACCATAGATCAAGAGAGGGAGCAAGAGGTTGAGGGTGAGAGCAAGAGGAGAGCTCAAGAACAAGAGAGAGAGTGAGCAAGAAAGAATGAGCAACTCTTTTTGTCTTTCACCCTCTCATAATCCAAAGTGATCATAACTCATCATATCAAAAAAGTCTTATGTGATGGTTAGAAGCAACCATAACCTTATCATGTCATGCACTCATTTTGCTCAAATGAGCAAGCAAGAAAAAGTCTTTGGCATGAAATGATAACCATGGTTATCATGATGGTCAACTAGTCAAGCCTAGTCAACCGGTCAACAAGTCAACAAAAGTCAACAAGTCAACAAAGTCAACAAGTCAACAAAAGTCAACAAGTCAACAACCATATCACCATAATACTTAATTAATATAATAGTTAATCACATATCATATTCTCATTAGGGTTGAGCATAAAGTCAAATAGTCAACGGTCAACTGTCAACAACCCTAATGAGAATCCGCAGCCTCTGCCTCCCTGTCAACTGTGCATACACACCCGCATCCGCATTCCGAGGAACACGAATGCAAACTGGATAAATCCAATCCCATAAGGTGTAAGTGCACGGCGGCGCCCCGGCCGTCAATCCGACGCCGGAATGCGGAAGCGGTGAAAAACTTTAATTTTGCGGACTTAGCAAACCGGCACCACCGCGCACTAAACACCCGGATCGTAACCATTAACAAGTCTAAGCTAACTAGAAGATGGGTTAGAGATATACCGACGATCCAAGTCCTCCGGTCTTCTCGCCATCGTCCCGATCTCCTGCGGAATGTCCCGTCTCCTCCTCGCCGCCGGAAGTGCACCACATCGCCTACTTTGTTTATGGGCTCCCACCTCAATGCCGAGGCAACTCGGGCACGAAGCCGGCTACTCGACGTGCCCAAGGTTTGCTGTAGAATGTGTAGTAGAGGATTGTGTCTCATTTGGGGTTCATGGAGGTGCCTTTTGGTGGAGGGATGATACAAGGATTATGTGGAGGAACTTGTAGGCTTTTGGAGCATGAAATGAACAAGATTTCCACCCTCAAAAAACTTGGACAGCCCTTCCAAGGGGAAGGCCGGCCATGACATAAAGAGAGGAGAGGATGAGAGTGTCATATGCAAGATAATGAGAGAGCCATCCAATAATACCAAAAGGGAGAGAGAGAGAAGACTATCATGCAAAAGGAAATGATCACCAAATCAAAACCCACACTCAACCACCTACCACCAACCTCATCATCAACAACCATGATGATCTACAAAGTCAAGCAATCATGAGTTTATGAAGTCAAATGATGGGACAAGTATCATGACATGATAATATGCGAAGACCCCCTCCACAAATGCTTATTTGCAACAATGCAAATAAGCCCTCCTCCACCAATCTTCGGCCAATGAACGGAACAATGGAAATTGGCCGAAACGGAAAGCAAACTGGCAACTCCAAAAACTGGTCCCGTAATAAATTACAGGAAAACCCCGATACTGTGCATACACACCCGCATTTGTATTCCGACCGAAATACAAATGCAATGAGACAAAATCTACACTGTACTATACTAGGATCCGGTTTATACCAAAACCGGCTAGTAATATCTGTTCGATCCTGATCCGTGCAATACCGCACGTATCTGATCAAACCCTGCCATATAACCATACGGCCTATAGTACAAACTGTCCGATCCTGATCCGTGCAATACCGCACGTATCTGATCGGACCTTGCCATATCTCCATACGGCCTCTACAACCTTTCGCCCGAAAGCTGAGTAACTGAATGTGGGGGACTCTAAAGACTCATCAACACCTTGGTTGTGGATTTAACCACTAGCACGTCAGAGGTATAAGCCAATACGTAACGGGCTACCAGGTACTGACTAAAAGGGATGTCTGTGAGCGAACTCAGCCTGACAACCCTACTGAGCCTGTCAGTGACAATATCCGTACAGTCCGGTCCGTTCGTCTATGAGTATCTCATGGCGGGCCTAGGGGGTTGGTAAAAGTCAGACCCCCAAAAGCGGTACAAGTCGTGTCGGAGTGTAGCCCAGAACACCCTGAGATACTACTGGAATACCTACCAGTAAATCTCCTTGCCTTGGCCAAGGACTTTGTGTAATGGCTCTCCTAGACACAGCACGACCTCACCCCCAATACCGGGAGAGACGAACCCCTGAAGATACGCTCACTGCCTCCATGTGGCTCGGGACTGTACCCAACTAAAACCTGTTTGCACGACTCCTTTGAGCCGTGGTAGGGTAGTAATCAAAGTACAGTGGGAACTCACACGAGACAAATGACGATCCCCAGGTCGATGAACTAACCTGCACACATGTCACCAGGGAACTGCCATCTGACGTCTGGTATATGACCAACTAGCATGTTCCCGGCGAGTCCTGTCCGGTGTACTCATAACCCAATGAGCACCTGTATACATCTTAGGTGATCCAACTGACACCAGTGGCTTGTGAGACCGGCCACCGCCCCTCGTCGGGGTCTCGACTGTATACACTAGTCTACTAATGGAGTATCGATGCCCGGTCTCGAAACTCCAACGACTAGGGACCTTTTAAGGATATGCTTGTAGACCCCCAGCTCCCACTTATATGATCGCCCTCATACTGCTGGTGGTCAAGCAAGAATCCTAGGGGCTCTATCAACGTGTAATAGCAACTTGTCAGGTCACCTAAAGCAGTACACGATGATAAAGGTAAACCAGATAGCATACTATAATCTCGAGTAAGACTGTCCTACCGGGATAGGTCCTCCCTCAATCATTACAATCACGTACCTGTGACCTAATAATTGACTCTGAGGGCACTATCTCCAACAATCTCCCACTTGCACTCAAGGCTAATTATTGCGATGTCGCATACTCACAGCCCGTGTGATACCGAACATCCAACTCCTCTACTAGTCAGTCTCACAAAGCTCGTTTGCGGAACTATTGCGTTCGAGGAATAGCCTCAGTGAGTGGATCCGCTTAGATGTTTCTTTCTATGTCTCTCTATATCTCAAGTTCGCGGAGAAAGCCATCTCCCGAAAAGAGCAATACCTGTCTCAGAATATGTCTGGATGTCTGATGGGACCTAGCTCATAAATGAACTCCAAATCCAAACTTCTTAGACTGTATCGTCAACTGAACTTAATCAGTATCCTGCACGCCATGCCTCCCTCAGTATTGCCTTGGACCACCTGTCCAAAATACTGCCCCTCATCAGAAGGAAAACTATAACTCTGACAACCTCCTTGTCGTCCATGTCACCTTGGAAGCCTGGAATGATAACTGTCTCCTGAATGAGGCTGTCGTTATCATATCCCTAGAACATCCACTTATGTTCTAAAACTGCTTCCGACTGTTTCTCCAGGATTGGATTAATGTCAACTTATTGCATCTAGTGCAAGAACAACATCTGGTGTGGTACTTGACATCTTACGATTGACTCAATTGCCTGAGCAAGTGATCTGCCAATCATGCCCGTCCCTCTCCCCTTTAGTCTGTAAGACACCTTTGGAGAGGGTGACTCCATTACCTGCAGGTACACTACCGTGCCAGGAGTCGTCCATCCTAAATACTCTTAGAATGCTGTCAAGTACCCTGATTGGGAAACCACCCAAATCTAGATCTAAGACCATAGATCTAGTAACCAGTATGTCTGATATAAAATCCATTTCCTTTATGGAGAAACAACTGTGTGACGACCAAAGTATAACCGATCGTAGTGTAGGAGTTTCCTTTCCTACTTTGTGTATATCATCCAAATACCAGGATATCACACCCTACTACCTTCTTAACAGATCCATCCCCTATTCTGATGAAGTCAAACCTATGACTGTCACGTCAGAAATAGATGATCTATCTCCGCTACATCTGCTCTAGTCTATAAATAGACATAAGCTGCCTGTCCACCAATGCTTCCGCTGCTCCCACTGACTACGACAACCCTCTGGCAGAGTCATATAGACGTACACTTCTAAAACTTGTTTAGAACGACGCTATACTCATCCTTCCGCCGGGTCTCGTAACCTGGAACAACAGCAATGGTAATTGTGGGTAAACAAGAACTTCCCTGTCACCGTCCTTGAGGCTACCGTAATGCCTCTCGGGTGCCTGAAGTTACCCACCTTATCTGCGGAGTGGCCAATGGAATGTCAATCCAGATTGAATCTTTAGGTTCCTTATCAAATCTTCAGTAATCGTTTGTGGTTCTGGAATTACTTCCAGTTCTACCATACTCCCACTACTGTTTTCTGAAAAAATCCATTTTTAATAAAATTGTGGCGAGTCTAGAACAATATTGCTATTGTTCATCCAGATGGTAGAAAGTTAACCCGCGTCATAGCCTGGGTCAACCCACAAACAGCCATTACAGAAACGTGCCTTGAGTTATCCAGAGTCTGGTTTTAAGCATAATCCGGACAACTCCCCGTACCTTAACATCGTTAAGATACGAACTGTTCTATATCCAACATAGGACCAGAGGCACTGATTTAATTGAACCAGATCCAAATCATGCAACTGTCTCCAGTGCATGTCAACTAAATGGAAGAAGGCCTGATCAGCGTTACCCAACTTAGGAATGCTTCCAATTATGAGTAACCTGAAAAAGAAGCAATTTCTCATTACTATCAACTGAATACCATACACAAGTATCTACATCTTCGATCACTTTGAAGAATCCCGATACTTGTGACACCTGGTTCTCCACTCTATTCAAATACCAATAACTTCTCCAAATTCGGACCCTGTGTTTCCACGAAACACCTGTCTAAAAACTAGAGAAGTCATAAGTAAACTGAATGTAGTACGAGGACCAACCCCTCTGTCCTGATGGACCCTGGACAACATACAATACTCTGTATAAGTCCCTTGAGTCTGATAACTCATTCACGGTGTGTCGTAGGTTGAAAACTGTACTTATGGTTAAGAAGAATTACACCGCTGTTTAATGCTCCTTACCTAACCATCCACTGATATAGGTAAATGTCGTAGACATAATTTCAGAAAGGTATATCTCACTCTATGAAAATAGACGTACAGATATATCAATTTGAAATTGGTGCATAACAGCGGATATTCAAAACCAAATATTTGCCGACCGGCAAACAGCCCAGGTGATTTCCTCAAATATCACCGATTACAACGAATCCCGATATAATGAGGATAATCACCCAATTCCCAATAACTTACTCCCACTCATCATCTGTAAAACCATACAGATGTGAGAATCGTACCTGGTAAATACATACCCTGGAGTAAGTATCTAATCGGGAAATCAGTTTTCCTTTAACATTACACAGTGAAACTGAAACATTGAAATGTTCCGATGGGGTATTCTGGTATTCCTAGTAATGCCTCTTCCAGATTCACGACTGTAACCGTAGAGTTCTCTGCCACCTCTCCAAATCCCTTCATATGTCTTTAGTCATTACCTTCTGCACACCCCTTTAGGCCAAATGGTTTTCTTCCTTCCCTACCGTTCGGCACCAGCCTATGGTTTGGAAGAAGACTATCCAATAAGCATAATGGGTGTACTGTCCCAATCCTAGGAACACTCGCAATGAGAGAGGGTGAAGATAAAAGACAACCGAATAAACCTTATTCCTATTTCTCCTGAACCAGAATCCATCCCCGAACTGGAACCAGTTCCATTCGAGTTCGTATATAACCATACGATGGAGTATCCAATAAACTGTGGATCTTCGTAGTGATACGGAGTGTTCTGGAGAAATACAAAGGTGATTTGGGAGTGGTAATGAAATACCTGGTTTGGTCGTGAATATCTGTTGCAATTTACTTTGCCCTCTTACTAATCCCTTGCTTTGTCTTAACTTAATACCTTCTGCACACCATCGTTATGCTAATTGGTTTTCTTCATTCCCTACCGGTCGGCACCAGCCTAAGGTTTGGAAGAAGACAATCCAATTTGCGTAATAGGTGTACTACCCCTAAACCAAGGAGTACTCGTAACCTGAGAGAGGGTAAAAGGAAAAGACAACTGAATAATCCTATCCGTTTTCTCCAGAACCGGAAACCATCCTCGAATAAATTCTTTCGAGTTCGTATCTAACCATACGATGGTTTTGTCCAATGGAAGTGGACGTTCGTAGTAAAACGGGGTGTCCTGGAGAAAAGGGTAAAAGTAGGAGTGGCAATGAGGTTTGCAATTCTGACAATCCAAAAGCCGGTGTTTAAGAAGGTTCGGTCAACTTGGTCACTAAGTCAAAGTCTTAGGGTCGGGTCAATGGTCGCTGCCAAAGAGAGAGAGAGAGAAAAGAAACACTCAGCGTGCACTCTAACCTAGATCAGAATGGTCACCAATTTATCTAATCTGGAATCCTCCCACTGTACCTCAAATTCTCCTCCAAACCTGAAAGAAGAATTAGTCGGGGTTACCCGAGGAGTAAACTAACTCATCAGTGGGAATCGGGATCCAACTATCATTGCATGATAACGTGACGGAATCCGCTCACGCTATCACACTCCAGAAGGTATGCGCATATCTGGCAAGTTTCAGTTCTTTTGAAACTCCCGATGTGATTTTTGCCCCATGCTCTTATGACCTTGACTTTGGCCAACATATCATAAGTCACATGTCAAGTTCTACCCGTCATTCTCCAGATTAATTTGAATCCACCCGTACATACCCTTGACTTTGGCCAAAATGGCAGTACGACTGTCCCAAACCAACGCATCTATCTATGCTGCATATGAATATCCAATAGCTACAAATCACTGTGCCTTGACTTTGGCCAACATACACAGCTTGAATACTATTGACTACCCATATGAAACGACGGAGGGCTACGAATGGTTTCTGGCGAAAACCTTTAACGTAAAGAACTTGATATCGTCGAAGGAACGGATAGCTTTTTAAAATATAGTGACGAAAACCGTTGCTAAAGAGGTCACTCCCGGTGAAGGGATCTCGGCTCTTTCCCCGTAGAATGGGGTGCAGGATATCCCAAATGAATACCGCGATGCAAAGCAAAAGTAATCGGCTATAGTGAAGTTAATGCCCTGACGCAAACTTCTGTCCAAGGGGTCACTCCCGGTGAAGGGATCTCGGCCCTTGCCTCGTCGACTGAGGAGCAGGATATTCCAATGAATACCACGATGCAAAACAAAAGTAAACGTCCTTGCAATAACAGCTTTTTGAAAAGTGTTCCAACAACATCAGATTAGGTTTGTTTTAACTTGCATTGATCCGAATCAATGCAGTCCCATCAATTGATCACACCAAAAGAACGAAAATATACTGATGTACGTATATGCCATCCGCATTCGCCACTGGGTCCCGTCATTACCCGTTAAGTTAGCTAACTAACGACAGAGCGGGGATAGGACTAGCGCGGATGTAAAACATATACAACATCTACTAATATATATACCAATATATTATATTCGCTCAAGGCGTGAATAAAATGCAACATCACAGAGAATGAACAGCATCACAGAAACAATACAGATATCTGGGATCCCCGGGTTTCACAGAGCCGCTGAAACCCGACGTTCCCTTGGTCGTGTGGATAGCCTGTGCAATGAAATCCTAGACCCCTACGGGCGCGGCAAGTTACCCGCCAAAACCTGAAGCGAGGCAGCCCCCTTCAGCGCCGTGAATGGACCACCCAGCACTTCACGGAATCCGGTAACTTGGGCACCCCTCCTGGGTCAACCTGTACCCCCTACGAGTGCGGCGAATAGCCCGCCAATCCTAGAGTGAAGCCCCCTCCGTCCCAATGCCATGAGATGCGGGCTTGTTGCCCTCCAGAACCCGGCTATCCGTGCACCCCTCCGCGGGGTAATCCTAGTACAGAAAGTAAAATATACATACAACGGGTACATCGACCGCAACCAGGTCGTGCCCCAAAATAATAATACAAACAGGCAGTGACGGCAGTCCACATGTCGGACGCTCGCCCCGCAATATCAAATGTACATAATACAACAAAACTGTACTAGCATTGCATCCAGGCTATCCCCCACGACCGATCCGCAACATCACAGCAAAAACAAAACATCAACGTGAAAGTCACGTTCGTAAATCCGTCTAACCGGGCTATAGCAGTTAGACCGGATTTACCGATCAAGTGACATTCACGGTCGCAGATATAATGTAAATACTGTGAAAAATGTGTTTAAAATTTTCCGATTGACCAAAAATTAACAAGTGGGCCCCCAATCAAAACTGTAGCAGATCAAGAAATTCTGGGCCCAATATTAATGTTCCAAAACCCCAATTTTAAGCCCACAAAGACACTGTAGAAATTTGGTGCAATGATCTCCACAGTGCGCGGCGGAACAGCGGCGAAAAGGGGGTTTGTGCGGCGGTTCCGCGCTCCCACAGTGGAATCACTTCATCGAATTTTTACAGAGCTCTTAGATTTTCCAGTACATCAATATTTTACAACCTGAAAAAATTTTCGAGACCAAAAATTTTCAACAGAAAACTGTCGATAGGAAAAACACGGTTTTGGAACTTTTGATCGATCGGAAATGCAAACACATTAAACCAAGCTAGACTAAGTTAATGGCGAGTCTCTGATACCACTGTAAGTGCACGGCGGCGCCCCGGCCGTCAATCCGACGCCGGAATGCGGAAGCGGTGAAAAACTTTAATTTTGCGGACTTAGCAAACCGGCACCACCGCGCACTAAACACCCGGATCGTAACCATTAACAAGTCTAAGCTAACTAGAAGATGGGTTAGAGATATACCGACGATCCAAGTCCTCCGGTCTTCTCGCCATCGTCCCGATCTCCTGCGGAATGTCCCGTCTCCTCCTCGCCGCCGGAAGTGCACCACATCGCCTACTTTGTTTACGGGCTCCCACCTCAATGCCGAGGCAACTCGGGCACGAAGCCGGCTACTCGACGTGCCCAAGGTTTGCTGTAGAATGTGTAGTAGAGGATTGTGTCTCATTTGGGGTTCATGGAGGTGCCTTTTGGTGGAGGGATGATACAAGGATTATGTGGAGGAACTTGTAGGCTTTTGGAGCATGAAATGAACAAGATTTCCACCCTCAAAAAACTTGGACAGCCCTTCCAAGGGGAAGGCCGGCCATGACATAAAGAGAGGAGAGGATGAGAGTGTCATATGCAAGATAATGAGAGAGCCATCCAATAATACCAAAAGGGAGAGAGAGAGAAGACTATCATGCAAAAGGAAATGATCACCAAATCAAAACCCACACTCAACCACCTACCACCAACCTCATCATCAACAACCATGATGATCTACAAAGTCAAGCAATCATGAGTTTATGAAGTCAAATGATGGGACAAGTATCATGACATGATAATATGCAAAGACCCCCTCCACAAATGCTTATTTGCAACAATGCAAATAAGCCCTCCTCCACCAATCTTCGGCCAATGAACGGAACAAAGGAAATTGGCCGAAACGGAAAGCAAACTGGCAACTCCAAAAACTGGTCCCGTAATAAATTACAGGAAAACCCCGATACTGTGCATACACACCCGCATTTGTATTCCGACCGAAATACAAATGCAATGAGACAAAATCTACACTGTACTATACTAGGATCCGGTTTATACCAAAACCGGCTAGTAATATCTGTTCGATCCTGATCCGTGCAATACCGCACGTATCTGATCAAACCCTGCCATATAACCATACGGCCTATAGTACAAACTGTCCGATCCTGATCCGTGCAATACCGCACGTATCTGATCGGACCTTGCCATATCTCCATACGGCCTCTACAACCTTTCGCCCGAAAGCTGAGTAACTGAATGTGGGGGACTCTAAAGACTCATCAACACCTTGGTTGTGGATTTAACCACTAGCACGTCAGAGGTATAAGCCAATACGTAACGGGCTACCAGGTACTGACTAAAAGGGATGTCTGTGAGCGAACTCAGCCTGACAACCCTACTGAGCCTGTCAGTGACAATATCCGTACAGTCCGGTCCGTTCGTCTATGAGTATCGCATGGCGGGCCTAGGGGGTTGGTAAAAGTCAGACCCCCAAAAGCGGTACAAGTCGTGTCGGAGTGTAGCCCAGAACACCCTGAGATACTACTGGAATACCTACCAGTAAATCTCCTTGCCTTGGCCAAGGACTTTGTGTAATGGCTCTCCTAGACACAGCACGACCTCACCCCCAATACCGGGAGAGACGAACCCCTGAAGATACGCTCACTGCCTCCATGTGGCTCGGGACTGTACCCAACTAAAACCTGTTTGCACGACTCCTTTGAGCCGTGGTAGGGTAGTAATCAAAGTACAGTGGGAACTCACACGAGACAAATGACGATCCCCAGGTCGATGAACTAACCTGCACACATGTCACCAGGGAACTGCCATCTGACGTCTGGTATATGACCAACTAGCATGTTCCCGGCGAGTCCTGTCCGGTGTACTCATAACCCAATGAGCACCTGTATACATCTTAGGTGATCCAACTGACACCAGTGGCTTGTGAGACCGGCCACCGCCCCTCGTCGGGGTCTCGACTGTATACACTAGTCTATTAATGGAGTATCGATGCCCGGTCTTGAAACTCCAACGACTAGGGACCTTTTAAGGATATGCTTGTAGACCCCCAGCTCCCACTTATATGATCGCCCTCATACTGCTGGTGGTCAAGCAAGAATCCTAGGGGCTCTATCAACGTGTAATAGCAACTTGTCAGGTCACCTAAAGCAGTACACGATGATAAAGGTAAACCAGATAGCATACTATCATCTCGAGTAAGACTGTCCTACCGGGATAGGTCCTCCCTCAATCATTACAATCACGTACCTGTGACCTAATAATTGACTCTGAGGGCACTATCTCCAACATAAGGTACACTAGGATCTGGCTTAAACCAAAGCCCGCTAGTGTAAACTGTCCGGACACTGTACGTGCACACGTGCACGGATGTGACCGAACCCTGTCGCAAAACCATGCGACCTGTCGCAATACCATGCGACCTCTACTCTTTTGCCTAAAGGCGAAAAGCTTTCTGTGTGGGACTCTAAAGACTCGACACTACGCTGGCAGTGGGTTTAACCACAGACCGCAAGCGGCACTAGCTGTGCGTAACGGTCCCCAGGTAATGCCGACAAGAAGACCGACGAGGCGAAACCCATCTGAACTCCTACTGAGCCTGAGTGTGACATTCTCCGTACAGTCCGGTCTGTTCGTCTGATACATCGCATGGCGGGCCTAGGGGGCGGTAAACGTCAGTCCCCCAATAGCGGTACAAGTCGTGCCGGAGTGAAGCCCAATACACCCTGAGATAACACTGGAAACCTACCAGTATATCTCGTTTGCCCTGGCCAGGGACTACTCGTGTAATGGCTCTCCTAGACACAGCGCAATGTCAACCCCCAATACCGGGAGAGACGAATCCTGTCTAACCGTCACTGCCTCCAAGTGCTTCGGGACTGCAACCAACCACCACATGTTTGCACGACTCCTTTGAGCCGTGGTAGGGTAGTGATCAAAGTACAGTGGGAACACACCCGAGGCGAAGTGACAGTGTCAAGTCAGCGGACTAAGCTGTACTCATGTCACCTGGGAACTGATAACTGACGATAGGTATAATACCAACTAGTCAGTTCCCGACGAGTCATGTCCAGTGTATCCGTAACCTAACGAGCACCCGCATACTATCTCAAGTACGACGTACTGACGGCTGTGGGACAGACCGTCTCCCACACTGGGATGAGAAGCGCATGCGCTTGTCTACTCCGGAGTATCGATGCCCTGTCTCGATAGTCCTGCGACCAGGGACCTGAATAAGGATGTGCTTATAGATTACCCAGCCCCCACTAGTGTGACTGCCATCACAACGCTGGTAATCAAGCAAAGATCCTAAGGGCTCCACTGATGCGTATAAGTGATATACTGAAATAAACACAAGTACACATTAAAGTAGAAACAAACCAAGTAGCATACTACTATTTTGAGCAAGATTGTATATACAAGGTGAATATCCCAAGCATCCATTAAGTAATATACAAACTAGTATGATACAGTAATGGCCTCTAGGGCATATACACTAACAATCTCCCACTTGCACTAAGGCCATGTACTGGCGTATCGAAGACCTATCATCTCGATCAGCCGCTCGAACTGAGTCTGGGTCAAGGCCTTGGTGAATGGATCTGCAGTGTTGTCTTCTGAAGCGACTCTCCGAACCTCGATCTCCTGGCGATCCACGATCTCCCTGATCAGGTGATAGCGCCTCAAGATGTGCCTGGATCTCTGATGGGACCTGGGTTCCTTCGCTAAAGCTATAGCCCCGTTGTTGTCGCAATACAGAGGTATTGGATCAACAATGGACGGAACCACCTGAAGTTCTTTCAAGAACTTCCTCATCCAGACAGCTTCTTTTGCGGCATCAGATGCAGCGATGTATTCCGCTTCCATCGTCGAGTCTGCAACGGTTTCCTGTTTGGAACTCTTCCAACACACCGCCCCTCCATTGAGGGTAAAGACAAAACCCGACATGGACTTGGAATCATCCTTGTCACTCTGGAAGCTGGAGTCAGCAAAGGCCTCGATCTGGAGGTCTTTTCCGCCATACACCAAGAACATCTCCTTAGTCCTTCTCAGGTACTTGAGAATTTTCTTTACCGCTATCCAGTGTTTCTCCCCAGGGTTAGACTGATACCGGCTTACCACACTCAGTGCATAAGCTACATCCGGTCTGGTACACAACATCGCATACATTATAGAGCCTACCGTAGAAGCGTAGGGTATAATAGACATGCGATCCCTCTCTAAATCAGTCTTGGGAGACATCTCTTTAGAGAGGGTGATCCCGTGACAAGCCGGTAGGTTACCGCGCTTGGAATCTTCCATACTGAACCTCTTCAGTATGGTGTCGATGTACCTGGACTGCGAAAGTCCTAATATCCTCTTGGATCTGTCACGGTAGATCCGGATACCCAGAATGTATGAGGCATCACCCAGGTCTTTCATGGAGAACCTGTGTGACAAGAACCCCTTGACAGATTGTAGCATAGGAATGTCATTTCCTATTAATAGAATGTCATCCACGTATAAAACGAGGAATACTACAGTTCTCGCTACAAATCTACTATAGATGCATGGTTCATCTGGATTTTTGATAAAGCCAAATTCTTTGACCGTCTCATCAAAACAGATGTTCCAACTCCGCGATGCCTGCTTTAGTCCATAGATGGACTTAAGCAACTTGCACACCTTTCCGCTGCTCCCACTCTGAATGAAACCCTCTGGCTGGTCCATATAGACACACTCCTCTAAATTTCCATTTAGAAAAGCTGTCTTTACGTCCATTTGCCAGATCTCATAATCGTGGAAGGCGGCAATGGCAAGAAGGATCCGAATGGATTTCAGCATGGCTACTGGAGAAAAGGTTTCGTCGTAGTCCAAGCCAGGTCGTTGACGAAAACCCTTTGCTACCAGCCTAGCTTTATAGGTCTCAACCTGTCCATCTACACCAATCTTCCTTTTGAAGATCCACTTGCATCCTACGGGTTTTACCCCGTCTGGAGCAATGTCTAACGTCCATACCTTGTTGGTGTACATGGACTCCATTTCGGTCCGCATTGCATCCAGCCATTTCACTGAGTCAACGCTCTGAACGGCCTGCTGGAAGCTAGTAGGCTCATCATAATCTATGATGCAATCCTCTCTATCCCCGTCTATGAGAAAACCGTAGTATCTCTCGGGCGGATGAGACTGCCTACTACTTCTGCGGAGCGGCGTAGGAATGTCCTGTTCTTCCGAACCTTCTGGTTCCACCAAGCTTTCAGTAACAGTCTGTGGTTCTGGAATTTCTTCCAGTTCTACTGCGCTCCCACTTATTTCTTTTTCTATGAACTGGTGTTCTAGAAAGTGGGCATGACGAGAAACAAGAACTTTTTGTTCCTCTTCACAGTAGAAGAAATATCCCTTGGAATTCTTTGGATATCCCACAAACTTGCACAGTACTGAGCGTGCCTCGAGCTTGTCCGCATGCTGCTTTTTGACAAAAGCTGGACTTCCCCATATCTTAATGTGATTAAGATGGGGTCTCTTCCCACACCACATCTCAAATGGCGTGGTAGGCACAGTCTTAGTGGGAACTCGGTTCAAAAGGTATGCGGCTGATTCTAGTGCATACCCCCAGAATGATCGCGGTAACTCAGCGTTACTCATCATGGACCGCACCATATCCAATAGGGTGCGGTTCCGTCTCTCCGATACACCGTTATGTTGCGGGGTGTATGGAGGAGTAAGCTGAGAGAGAATTCCGTTCTCTTTTAAATAGTCCAGGAACTCGGCACTTAAGTATTCTCCACCTCGATCCGATCTTAGAATCTTAATACTTTTGCCGGTCTGTTTCTCTACTTCATTCTTATACTCCTGGAATTTTCCAAAGGCCTCGGACTTATGTTTCATTAAAAAGACATAACCGTACCTTGAGAAGTCATCCGTAAAAGTAATGAAGTAAGAATGTCCGCTTCGGGCATGTGTAGACATTGGACCGCACACGTCACTGTGTATGAGTCCCAAGAGCTCGCTCGCTCTTACTCCTTGTCCAGTAAACGGAGTCTTTGTCATCTTTCCTTTGAGACAAGATTGACAGGTGGCATACGATTGATATTCGAACGTATTCAAATATCCTTCTGTATGTAACTTAGTCAACCTTCTCTCATTGATGTGACCCAATCTACAATGCCATAAGAAAGTCTGATTTAGTTCTGGAGACTTTCTTTTGTGTGTATTCTGGACGTTGAAAATCTGTGGTTGGTTTAACACGTATATACCATTACTCAATGTACCTGACCCAATCAGAACTTGATTAAGGTGAATGTTTACAACATTACTTACAAACGCAAATTCATAACCTTCTTTAGAAACTAAAGATACAGAAATGATATTACAAGTTGCGTTGGGTACAAAAAGCAATTACGCAAAACCAAAACATGTCCATCTAACATTCCCAGGTGATAGTCCCCCACGGCTTTAGCATCCATGCTAGCTCCGTTTGCAACTCTGAGGGTCATGTCACCTGCCTTCAAAACCCTACGGTTTCTCAACGCCTGCAAAGAATTACAGATATGAGATCCTGATCCGGTATCCAATACCCAGGAAGTAGAGTTTATTGAAAGACAGTTTTCAATAACATACACACCTGAAGCTGAAGCTGCAACCTGCTTCAATTCCTGTGTTCTGGCCTTCCAGGCCCTGCAATCATTCTTCCAATATCCTTTCTTATGACAATAGAAGCATTCTTCCTTATCCACAAGCTTCCCCGCTATCTTTGTTGCTTTTGCTTTTCCCTTCGTATCCACTTTACTAACACCGCCCCTTGGTTTGGCGGGGGCCTTCTTCTTTTTTCCCTTGGCTTTCGCCTTGGACCTAGAAGAAGATGATCCTCCTACAAACAAAGTGGATGTATCCCTACCTTTCTGTAGGGTGCCCTCTGCGCTCCTCAGCATGTTGAGGAGCTCTGAAAGTTCAACCTCTTTTTCTTGTAGGTTGAAGTTCAGTATGAACTGGGCGTTAGTGGAAGGAAGGGACTGGAGAACTATATCCGTATATAGCTCACTCTCTAATGTGATCCCTAGGTCAGCGAGCTCCTCAATGTAGCCGATCATCTTTAGCACGTGCTCGGCTACTGATGATCCGACGGCCATTCTTGTCGAAAATAACTTTTTCGACGCTTCGTATCTTGCGATACGTGATTGCTCTCCATACAGTTCTTTTGTATGGAGCAATATGGACTCCATGTCCATATTCTCATGCCTCCTCAGATGTTCGTTGTCCATCGAGGCAAGCAGGAGGCACTTGGCCTTCGCGCTATCAATCTCCCAAGTCTTGCGGATTTCCTTATCCGCGACACTGGAAGTTGGACCAGGGACAGGGGGAGCTTTGGTGGTAAGAAGATACCCCAGCTTGTCATAAGTGATTGCTATCTTGACATTCCTGAGCCAATCTTTGTAGTTTGGCCCTGTCAGTTTGTTTTTATCTAGGAGTAACTTAAGTCCAGTCATGTTGATTGGTCGCTGCAATTAGGAGAGAGAAGAAGAAACACTCAGCATGATGCTCTTGCAAGTTTAGAGTGGTTTTTAGTTTGTCTAAACAGGATGGCTCCCACTGTTTCTCGAATCCCTCCTCAAACCATAAAGGAAGAATTAGTCAGGATCAATCCCACCGTACAATACTTGCTTAACCGTTCAGCCAGGCCGGTGTCGGTACTTCGAGGGAGGTTTTCCAACGCTTTCGCGAAGTTCCTTAATTAAAGAACCTCTTTTCCCTGGGGGCGTAGCCCCGCTAACACCTTTCTAGGCACCTACTAGGTTTATAGCATTGATCGTTAAGTGAGAAATTTCCCGAGGAGTAGCATATACTCACAGTAGGATCGGGATCCAAATATCATTGCGTGACGAAACTGAAGGAATCCTACCAGAATCATCACACTCCAAATGGTATGCAAATCTAGCAAGTTTCAGTACTTATGAAACTCCCGATGTGGATTTTTGCCCCATGCTCTTATGACCTTGACTTTGGCCAAAATATCATAAGTCACATGTCAAGTTCTACCCGTCATTATCCAGGTTAATTTGGATCCATCCGTACCTACCCTTGACTTTGGCCAAAATGGCAGTACGACTGTCCCAAACCAACGCATCTATCTATGCTACACATGAACACCCAATAGCTACCAATCACTGTGCCTTGACTTTGGCCAACATACACAGCTTGAATACTTTTGACTATTCATGTGAAACGACGGAGGGCTACGGATGGTTTTGGCAAAACCGTGAACGTAGTGAACTTGATATGGTCGATGGAACGAGATAGCTTTTAAAAGGAGTGGCTCAAGCTCCGCATTTAAAAGTTGTTTTTGAAAAGAACCGAGTGGTTTTTCGAAAGTGTTCCAACGACTTTAACTTGGTTTATTATCTTGCATTAGTTCTTTTAATGCGTGATATTCTTGCATTAGTTCTTTTAATGCGTCCCATCATTTAATCCTACAATTGCAGAAAACAACCAAAATATGACGTACGCTTATGCCATTCGCATTCGCCACGGGGCCCCGTCATTACCCGTTAGGTTACTTAACTAACGACAGAGCGGGGGCTGGGCTAGCGCGTCTGTAAAACATAAGCAACGCCTAAATAATATCATATATAGATATACTGCAATGATAAACATTTCAGATCACAGATAAATACATTGGATATACTAGGAATCTGTAATTTGTACGAGCCTGTAACAAAAACAGATTACACGGTCGCGGTGAATAGCCAAAACCCCACCCAAGACCCCTACGGGTGCGGCAAACTACCCGCCAAGTACCCGAAGCATGGCAACCTCCCTCATCTCCATGAGTAGGCCACTCGAAACTTCGGCATACCCGGTAGTTTGTGCACCCCTCCATGGGTCTATCCTAGGAGCAAAAACAGTAAAAAGAAATTATACAATGACGGCTACAACCCCGACCCGGTTGTGCGGCCATACAAATAATTATTACATCAATTTACAAATTTACATGAATTGCAAGAAAAGAAAACTCTCGTCTCACAACCCCCGGCTATTCACCCGCGACAATCCAACATATTTATATACACTTCCAGCACATTACAGATCATGTATAACCCCGACTAATCGACTTATAGCGATTAGCCGACGTTCAATACATGCAAACATCACAGATATAACCATCATAGTCAAAGTGCGGTGAAGTTCGGAAAAATACGGAATTATAGGACCCCAAAAGGAAATTTCTTTTCTGGAAAATCTGGGCACATATAATATATTTCAAAAATCCCAAAACCAACACAGACACACACTGCACGAAAAACGATGCACAGAAGACGACAAAGCGCGGCGCTTCCGCGGCGGATACCTAGCTCACGCGGCGGATGGGCGGCGGTTTGGACGAATTACTGTATCGTTTTTCTTGGGTGTTCACACAAAACCCTGAGCCGAATTTACAAGTGTAAAGTTTTTCATTTTGAGCCAAAAAAATTTCAACAGAAACTCAGTTTTTGTAAAAGTTTGGTTTTTGGATTTTTCCGGTTCCGAACTTCGTTACACTTCACTACCAAGCTAGTTTAAGTTTAGTTAGGCTCTGATACCACTGTAAGTCCACGTTGCGACCCCCGGTTCTTACGGGGAGGCGGAAACGGTATAAAATCAAAATTTTAACGCAAGAGGCAACATGGACTAAGCTAGGTCGGGATCTTTACCTAAACTAAAACTAGCATACTAAGCTAAAGATATTTAGCTACTCGGATGAAGATGGTTATACCTAAACTTGAACTCCTTCTCTTCAAGCTCCGATGGTGGTTCGATGGCTCCTTCTCGTTGTCTCCGTACGCCGAAGATAGATCCACTTGAAAGCTCCAACCTTTAGCTCCTTCTTCGTTCTTTGAAGAAACTAGTTCACTTGGTTTGCTAAACCTAGTGAACTAGAATGAGTAGAGATGATTTAGAATGGGATTTTATCTATGGTTCTTGATTCTCAACTCATGAGACAAGAGAACCATAGATCAAGAGAGGGAGCAAGAGGTTGAGGGTGAGAGCAAGAGGAGAGCTCAAGAACAAGAGAGAGAGTGAGCAAGAAAGAATGAGCAACTCTTTTTGTCTTTCACCCTCTCATAATCCAAAGTGATCATAACTCATCATATCAAAAAAGTCTTATGTGATGGTTAGAAGCAACCATAACCTTATCATGTCATGCACTCATTTTGCTCAAATGAGCAAGCAAGAAAAAGTCTTTGGCATGAAATGATAACCATGGTTATCATGATGGTCAACTAGTCAAGCCTAGAAAACCGGTCAACAAGTCAACAAAAGTCAACAAGTCAACAAAGTCAACAAGTCAACAAAAGTCAACAAGTCAACAACCATATCACCATAATAATTAATTAATATAATAGTTAATCACATATCATATTCTCATTAGGGTTGAGCATAAAGTCAAATAGTCAACGGTCAACTGTCAACAACCCTAATGAGAATCCGCAGCCTCTGCCTCCCTGTCAACTGTGCATACACACCCGCATCCGCGTTCCGAGGAACACGAATGCAAACTGGATAAATCCAATCCCATAAGGTACACTAGGATCTGGCTTAAACCAAAGCCCGCTAGTGTAAACTGTCCGGACACTGTACGTGCACACGTGCACGGATGTGACCGAACCCTGTCGCAAAACCATGCGACCTGTCGCAATACCATGCGACCTCTACTCTTTTGCCTAAAGGCGAAAAGCTTTCTGTGTGGGACTCTAAAGACTCGACACTACGCTGGGAGTGGGTTTAACCACAGACCACAAGCGGCACTAGCTGTGCGTAACGGTCCCCAGGTAATGCCGACAAGAAGACCGACGAGGCGAAACCCATCTGAACTCCTACTGAGCCTGAGTGTGACATTCTCCGTACAGTCCGGTCTGTTCGTCTGATACATCGCATGGCGGGCCTAGGGGGCGGTAAACGTCAGTCCCCCAATAGCGGTACAAGTCGTGCCGGAGTGAAGCCCAATACACCCTGAGATAACACTGGAAACCTACCAGTATATCTCGTTTGCCCTGGCCAGGGACTACTCGTGTAATGGCTCTCCTAGACACAGCGCGATGTCAACCCCCAATACCGGGAGAGACGAATCCTGTCTAATCGTCACTGCCTCCAAGTGCTTCGGGACTGCACCCAACCACCACCTGTTTGCACGACTCCTTTGAGCCGTGGTAGGGTAGTGATCAAAGTACAGTGGGAACACACCCGAGGCGAAGTGACAGTGTCAAGTCAGCGGACTAAGCTGTACTCATGTCACCTGGGAACTGATAACTGACGATAGGTATAATACCAACTAGTCAGTTCCCGACGAGTCCTGTCCAGTGTACCCGTAACCTAACGAGCACCCGCATACTATCTCAAGTACGACGTACTGACGGCTGTGGGACAGACCGTCTCCCACACTGGGATGAGAAGCGCATGCGCTTGTCTACTCCGGAGTATCGATGCCCTGTCTCGATAGTCCTGCGACCAGGGACCTGAATAAGGATGTGCTTATAGATTACCCAGCCCCCACTAGTGTGACTGCCATCACAACGCTGGTAATCAAGCAAAGATCCTAAGGGCTCCACTGATGCGTATAAGTGATATACTGAAATAAACACAAGTACACATTGAAGTAGAAACAAACCAAGTAGCATACTACTATTTTGAGCAAGATTGTATATACAAGGTGAATATCCCAAGCATCCATTAAGTAATATACAAACTAGTATGATACAGTAATGGCCTCTAGGGCATATACACTAACAATAGATACTTTATATAGTATATATGATATATTATATAGACGTTACTTATGTTTTACACCCGTGCTAGCCCTGCCCCGCTCTGCCATTAGTTACCTAACCTAACGGTGCACGAGGGGACATCGAGGCGAATGCGGATGGCATAAGTGTACGTCGTATTTATCTGTGATGTTTAGGTATTTAAATGATGGGACTTCATTAATGAGATTAATGAAATAAAAGAAACCTAAGATGTTGTAGAATCGAATTTCAAAATAAAACAGGTAGCTACAGTTCTTGCTTTGCACAGCGGTATATGTGATATATCCCGCACCTTATTCGATGAGGAAAGGACCGAGATCCCTTCACCGGGAGTGACTCCTTTAGCAATAACTGGCAGATGCTACACACTCGGTTTGTCTTTTGATTGCTTTTAAGAGTTTTTACTTTGCACAGTGATATATGTGATATATCCCGCACCTCATTCGACGAGGAAAGGACCGACGATCCCTTCACCGGGAGTGACTCCTTTAGCAAAACTAGAAAAGCCTCAAAAACACTCCATTTTTAAAATCATTTGATTCTACAACGATATCAAGTTCATTACGCAATAGGTTTTTAGAAAAACCTGTCGTAGCCCTCCGTCATTTCAGATAAATCCTGTTTAGTATTCGTGCTGCATTTGTTGACCTTGTCAAGGCGCAGTGTGCGGTAGCTAACCAGTATTTATCTGCTTATGCATATGATGCAGATTGGGTTAGGGTAGTCGTGCGGCCTTGTTGACCTTGTCAAGGGTCGTGCGGGTGGGTTTGATTCAATCAAGAAATGACGGGTTGAACTTGACTTGCGGTCTATGGTTTGTTGACCTTGTCAAGGTCATAGATCGTTCGGGGCAAAATATTATAGGGAATTTCAAGTGTTGAAATTTGCAATGAGATTGCATACTTTCTATGAGATAGTTGGATCCCGATACCAGCTGCGAGTAATTGTTACTCCTGGGAGAGTTTTACACATTACAATTAGCCGATCAAGTAGGTGTCTAGAAAGGTGTTAACGAGGTTAAGCCTCTGGGAAAACGAGGTTTACATTAATTAGGTTCGTGCGAAAGCATGGGGGACCTCCCTCAAAGTACCGACACTGGCCTGGCTGAAAGATTGGCGAACTTGTAGTGTGTAATTAATCCCGGCTAGTCTTTCCTTTTAGGGTTTGAAGGAAGATTTGATAAAAAGCAGTGGGAGCCATCCTGATTAGATAAAATAATAACCAATCTATTCTTGCAAGAGCGCACGCTGAGTGTTTTCTTCTCTCTCTCCAGGTAGCGACCATATCACGCCTTAATCAAGATAATAATACGGATTTTTGACTGAACCCGCTTGTTATACTGAGCTGGGGAACGTTGGTCCCGCTCCAACTTATAATTGTTATAAGACAGAGCAGGAATTAGGGGATTACCAGAATTCCCGTGCCACCCAAACGAAGAGAGTGCATGCTGATGCATCATCTTCGGGTGTGTTCATTACAAAGAACCGTTTCTCTGTATCCTCTACGTCCTGGGTATGTGATACCAGATCAGGATCCCAGATATGTAATCTGTTACATAGGGCTACAGAAAAGTAGAAAACTGAGAACGGGTGATAAGTTTCATGAGGCAGAAAACGGGGCAAGAGTTGCAGCCAAGTCTGTTGGTCACTGTCACCCTATATTCCAAATACATTGATTCTGAACGAATGTTATTAGATACCGAACCTGATATGCAAAATCATATCTGTCTCTTTATTAGTAAAGAAATGATAAAATTTTGTATTGTTGGATAATGTTTTGAACATTTCCTATATCAAAAGTTGATCGGTTCAGGCACGTTATCTAAAAGCATTGATGTTCTAAATCAAACTACAGTTCTTTAGTATACGGAACACACACAACAAGAAGAGTTCAGAAATGAACGAATCCTTCTTGAGGCATTGTAGACTAAGTCATATCAATGCGACCCGACTAGCTAAGTTACATTTAGATGCATATTTAAATCTGTTTAAATTTACATCTTATGAAAAACTTGCCAGTCATGTCACAGAGATAAGATGACCACAGCTCTGTTTATTGGAAACAGAGAAAGAGTTAGTGAACTCTTGGGATGATACATATTGATGTATGTAAGGTCCCCAGTCTACACATGCCAGGACTGGTTCTTTATACTTCATTACATTCTCTGATGATCTTTCGAGATTCAGACATATGTTCATGTTGAAACACAAGTCCGAACCTTTTGAGATATTCACAGAATATAAGTTAGAAGCAGAGAACCAAAATATGGGTATAAGTATTATGTCCTTTGATGTGATCAAAGAGGAGAATACTTGAGCACGGAAATCCTGGACTATTTTAAAGGAGAACGAGATTCTCTCTCAGCATTACTCCTCCGTATACACCATAGCACGATGGTATATCGGGACGGAGCACATACACCCTATATGATATGGTGTGCTCTATGATGAGTACTGCTGAGTTACCTTTTTCCTTTTGGGAGTTATGCACTTATGAAGTTGCATACCTATTGAATAGGGTTTCGAATCAAATTAGTTGCCAACCATTTCATATGTGATATGGAAAGGGAAGAGCCAATGTCTTAAGTTAGTTAAGATTTGGAGTTGTCCGGCCTATGTCGAAAAGAAAAATCTGGACAAGCTCGAGGCAAAGTCTGTTATGTAGAACTGGAAAGGTTCCAGCTATACAAACTACAGTTGATGATTTGGTACAACCAAAGGATTCAGTAGATACCAACGAACCTCAGCCTCTCCGCCGATCTAGTAGGGTTCCTCACCCACCTGAGAGATACTTCGGTTTCTCTATGACAGTAGGAGCGAGGATTGCATCATGAGATGATGACCCAACTAGTTTCGAGCTGGCCATCAGGAGTAAGACTCTGTAAGAATGGCTGGATGCTTAGCGATCTGAGATGGAATCCTTATACACCAACAAAGTATGGACTTTGGTTGCTATATCTGAAGGGTTAAATCCCCATCAGGAGCAAGTATATCTTGAGAAGATTACTTGGTGTACATCGAAAAGTTGAGACTTTCAAAACTAGACTTGTTAATAGTTTGCATCATTGACCAGCTGTGGATAATGATAAAACCTTTTCAAGTATCTATGCTTAAGTCCATCCAGATCCTACTTGCCACGGCTACATACCATGACTACGATATTTGGTGGTTGGGTGTCATGACAGCTTTTCTAAATGATGTTTTAGAAGAGAACGTCTATAAGTACACAGCCAGAGGGCTTCGTAGACAGTGGGAGCAGCGGAATCGTGTGCAAGATGCTTTATAGGATAAAGCAGGCATCGCGGAGTTGGAACATCTGTTTTGATGAATTAGTCAAAGAGTTTGACATCATCAAAATGGTAGATGAACCTTGTATAAACAAAAAGGTAGTAGGGAGTATGGTGACGATCCTCGTAGAGTACGTGGATGACATACTCTTGATAGGGAAAGAGTTTCCTATGCTACGCTCGATCAATCTCCGCTTATCAAAATGATTCTCCACATAGGATCAAAGTGATACCTCCTAAATCCTGGGTTTTTGGATCTATGAGATAGATCTAAATGGATGTTAGGATTCTCACTAGTTGTAGTGAGATGATATCAACCGATCCTGGGGAGAATCACTGGAAGGGTTCCAGGGTGATAAAGACGACTGAATGTCAGTCGCAGGCATTGTCTTTACCCTCAGTAGAGGGACGGTATGTTGGAAGAGTTCCAAACAAGATACCGTGGCATATTAGACGATAAAGGCAGGATACATCGCTACTTAAGATGCTACCAAAGAGGCAGTCTGGGTGTATATTAGTTCATAAGATGAACTTTGTTCCTCCCATTGTGTGACAATGGAGTTGTGGCTTATGCCAAGGAACGTCCGTCCCATCAGTAATCCAGACATATTCTAAGGCAGTATCACCTGATCATGGAGATAGTTGATCTCCAGGGTGATCGAGGTTGGGAGAGTAGACTCAGAGGACAACACAGCGGATCCACTCACAAAGGCCTGTTCCCAGAGAGAGACTTTTATGGGATGGTTGAGTATGAGATACTGCAACCACTGCTATCAGATGGACCTAGTGCAAGTGGGAGATTGTTAGTTATATGTATGCCCTAGAGGCCATTACTATACATAGGATGTATATTGTAGTGGATGCTGGGACATATATAGGGAGGACTTTCTTGCTCGACATGATAGTATGCTATCTGGTTAATCTTTACCTTAACGTGTACACTGATTGTCTCCCTGTCACATGTTGGTAAAGCCCTTAGGATCTGTACTTGACTACCTGGACTATGATGCGGATCATACTAGTGGGGACATGGTAGTCTATAAGTACATCCTTCAAGGTCCCTAGTCGTGGGTGTATCGAGACGGGGCATCGATATACCAGAGTAGACTAGCGTATACCCGCTCGACTCATACAGATGGGTGATGGATGATCCCATATCCATTGGTGTTTGACATCAGAGATGATATACGGGTGCTCAGTAGAGACTGGGTATACTGGACGGACTCGTCGAGAACTCCCAGATGGTATTATACCTCACGTCAGATGGCAGTTCTCTGGTGACACTGGTACAGAGTAGTCTGTTGACCCGAGATCGTCATAGAGTCTTGTGTGGTTCCCACTGTGCTTTGATTTCCATCTTACCACGTCCAAGAGGGCGTGCAAAACGGTGGTTTTTGGGTACAGTCCCGAGTCACATGGAGGCAATGAGCGATAGGAGAGGATTCGTCTCCTCCGGTATAGGGAGTTGATGTTGCGCTGTGTTCGATTGGCTATAACAGGAAATACTTGGCCAGGGTTGCTGAGATTTACTAGTAAGTGTTACCAGTAGTTTCTCGAATTGTTATAGACCTCATATCGACACGACTTTTCGAGCTATTGGGGTCTGACGTTTACCACCCCTAGGCGAGATATGCGACATATCAGACGATCAGACCGGACTGTACAGTAGTGTTACTGGTTGGATTCACCGGAGTGTAAGCGGGCTTGCTCGTCGATCTTCAGATCGCTCAATACCCGGGTGGCCGTTACGTTTAGCAGACCGCTTGCGGCTTGTGGGTGTTTGATATGATCATCACCTGCTACCGGCGTATTGACGAGTCTTTACAGTCCTACACAGAGGTTTCCTGGCTCAAGCGAAACGAAATAGGAGCGCATATGAGATATGTGCGGGACCGAGAATAATGCGTGTATATGATACCGTATTCCATTCTCACGATGAATGTATCGATTAGGTTATATGCGATATACCCTAGTTATCGAATCAAAGGTTGATTCGATAAGCCGATACATAGGATACTAGTCGGTTATATGCGATATGACCGGATCGTTAAATCAAGTGTTGATTTAATGATTTAATGTATAATTATATATTTGATATATTACTTTGCATTAACTAGTATCGGTTCACTTTAAATGGATTTTCTCGCTCGGATGTGCACATTGTATATTCGATATAGTTTTGTGCACATGCTTGTATCATGTATGATGATATATGATAGCTAGGGTTTGTGTAAAGAGTTAATACCTTGGTTAAATAAATGGTTAAGGTTTTTATTCATTTATTCATGCAATTATCTTTTAATTTGGATTAAAAGAAAAAGTGAAAAGAAAATAAAAAGGTTGCTTTCTTACATGAAGCTTCTTGTAGCTTCATGCAACTTTGACTTATGTAACCTTTTTGTCTTCTTGTTTAAACCCTAACCATTCATCTAACTTGAGTTAACTCTCTACATCTAACCTTGGTTTAAGTTATGATAAGTATAATTCTTTTTCTATTATTAAATAACTTATCATAATTAGCTTCTTCTTCTTCTTCTTTTCTTCAAGTGAAGAAAGCAAGCTCCATCAATGGTGATTGATGGAAATGAGTGAGAAATCCAATTCTAAAGTCTACCCACTTCCTATTTCTTCATCCTCTATCTCTTGCCAAGTAGTAGAGTGTGTTTCCTTCACAAGTTTTCTAGACTTGGTGAAGTTGGAGCTTGATCTAGCGATGCCTCGACGTAGATCATCTTCGGCACGTCGTCGATGACCTAGCCCGCTGTTTCTCCGACGAAGCCGACGCTAGAGCCCGGGAATTCATTTGGACAGCGAGGGGACTTCGTTGTGGAGCTATGGAGGTGGAGCACCGGATCTACAAAGGTTGTATTTCCGTTTACTTGTAGTTAAGTGTTAACTAGTTTATTGTTTCGCCTAGACATCTAGCCAACGATCCGTAGTTTAGGATTTCTCGGCACCGTAAAATTTGAAATTGGCATAGTTGATGCCTTGTGAGACCTCTTGAGAGTGCCTAGGAACCTTACAGTCTACGTACAAGACTAGGAACACGACAATTCGTCCTACAATCTTCTTTTAGATACAAGGTTCATCTTCGTTCTTGATGAAATCAAATTCCTTGATTGCCTTATCAAACATATGTTCCAGCTCCGCGATGCCTGCTTTAATCCATAAATGGATTTAAGCAACTTGCACACCTTCCCGCTGCTCCCATTGTCTTCAAAACCCTCCGGCTGATCCATGTAAACGCACTCTTCTAAACATCCGTTCAGAAAAGTCGTTTTTACGTCCATCTGCCAGATTTCATAGTCATGGAAGGCAGCAATGGCAAGTAGGATCCGAATGGATTTGAGCATAGCCACTGGAGAAAATGTTTCGTCATAGTCCACACCAGGTCTTCGACGAAAACCTTTTGCAACGAGTCTAGCCTTATTTGTTTCCACCTGCCCATCCACACAAAGTTTCCTTTTGTAGATCCATTTGCATCCAACGGGTTTTACCCCAGGTGGAGCAATATCTAAGGTCCACACTTTATTGGTGTACATGGACTCCATCTCGGATTGCATTGCATCCAGCCACTTATCAGAGGCCCTACTGATAATGGCCTGCCTGAAACTGGTAGGGTCATCTTCTTCCAAGATGCAATCCTCTCGATCCCCGTCTATGAGAAAACCGTAGTATCTCTCGGGCGGATGAGAAATCCTACCAAACCAACGGAGTGGCTGAGGTTCGTTCGGGGTTATTGAATCATGAGGTTCTGTCAAATCTTCAGTTTCATTTTGTGGTCGCGGAATTTCTTCCAGTTCTACCGAACTCCCATTAGTTTCTTTTGCAAGAAACTCCCCTTCTAAAAAGGTAGCATGGCGAGATACAAACACTTTCTATTCCTCAGTGTGGTAGAACAGATATCCAAGTGATCCTTTAGGATATCCCACAAATTTACATAGAACTGACCGTGCCTCTAGCTTGTCCGGTTTCTGTGTTTTCACATAGGCCGAACAACCCCATATCTTAATAAATTTAAAACATGGTTTCTTACTGCTCCATATTTCATACGGATTTCTAGGTACAGATTTGGACGAAACTTGATTCAAAAGGTATGCCGCTGTCTGAAGCGCATGCACCAAGAATGAAAGAGGCAACTCGACATTATTCATCATGGAGCGAACCATGTCCAATAATGTACGGTTCCTCCGCTCCGATACACCGTTGTGCTGTGGTGTATATGGAGGAGTAAGCTGAGATAGAATTCCATTCTATTTTAGGTATTTTAGGAATTTCGTGCTTAAGTACTCCCCTCCTCTATCCGATCGGAGGATCTTGATACTTTTGCCAGTCCGGTTATCTACTTCGTTTCCGAATTCTTTGAATTTCTCAAAAACTTCAGATTTGTGTTTCATTAGATACACATATCCGGACCTAGAGAGATCGTCAGTGAATGTGTTGAAGTACGAGAACCCACCCTTTGCATGTATAGACATCGGACCACACACATCACTGTGTATGAGTCCCAAGAGCTCTGCTGCTCTTTCTCCATGTCCGGTGAATGGAGATTTGGTCATCTTTCCTTTGAGAAAAGACTGACAAGTTTCATAAGATGAAAATTCGAACGTATTCAAGAGTCCATTTTTATGTAACTTACTTAGTCTTTTCTCTTCGATATGACCAAGTCTACAATACCATAAGAAGGATTCGTTCGTATCTGAACTCTTCCTCTTGCGTGCGTTTTGTACATTGAGAACTGTATTCTGATTTAGAATATATATACCATTACACGGTGTACGTTCTGCAACAAGTACCTTATTAAGGTAAATGTTCATGATATTTCTATCAAGAACAAAGTTATATCCATCTTTATCAAGTATAGAAACTGATATGATGTTGTAAACCATGGAAGGTATATAGTAGAAATTGTTCAAAATCATAGTATTGCCATTTGGCAACACTAGGTGATATTCACCGATGGCTGCAGCATTAACTTGTGCTCCGTTTCCTACCCTGAGGGACATATCACCAGGTCTAACTATCCTACTTTTTCTCAGTCCCTGTAATAAATTACAGATATGAGATCCTGATCCGGTATCTAGTACCTAGGAGGTAGGACTGACCGAAAAGCAGTTCTCAACTACAAGAACACCTGAAGTAGATACAATAGTATGCATCTTCTTTATTCGGGTTACCTTGGATTTTAGACTTTCCTCTTTCCTCTGCTCATACTTACGATTGCCATCTTAAGTTAGAGCCAAACCGACGTTCCCCAGCCCCGAATAAGAATTCGGATCGGTCAAGCGATACATTTTATTATCTTGATTAGGGCGTGAAATGGTTGCTACCTGGAGAGAGAGAAAAGAAACACTCAGCGTGCGCTCTTACAAGATTAGATTGGTTATTAATTTATCTAAGCAGGATGGCTCCCACTGTTTCCTCAAATTCTTCTTCAAACCCTAAAAGAAGAACTAGTCAGGATTTAATCGCACGTCACAATACTTGCTTTACCTTTCAGCCAGGCTAGTGTTGGTACTTCGAGGGAGGTTTTCAAACGCTTTCGCGAAGTTCCTTAATTATATAACCTCTTTTCCCTGGAGGCGTAGCCCCGCTAACACCGTTCTAGACACCTACTTGGTTTATAGCATTGATTGTTAAGTGAAATAATCTCTGGAGAGTAATCCAACTCATCAGTGGGATCGGGATCCAACTATCATTGTGTAATGACCTAGATGGAATCCACTTTAGTCACTACACTCCAGAAGGTATGCTAAATATGCAAGTTTCCTGTATATTTGAAACTCCCGATGTGGTTTCTACCCCTAGGACCTAAGTGACCTTGACGAATAATCAACAAATCAAAAGGTCCTAGTCAAGTTCAACCCGTCGTTATCCTGGATTGCATTAGACCCACCTGGATGATCCTTGACGAATAATCAACAAAATCATGCGACCGTCCTAACCAACCGCACCTATCAGTGCAACAGAAAATTATTACTCAGCTACCATTCACTGTACCTTGACGAATAATCAACAAACGCAGCACGAATAGTAAGTAGTAATTATCTAAAACGACGGAGGGCTACAGCTGGGTTTTTGGCGAAAAACCCGTTAACGTATTGAACTTGATATCGTTGAAGGAACCTGATAACTTTTGAAAAGGAGTGGTTTAAGCTCCGCCTTTCGAAAATTTCCGGTTTTGAAAAAAACCGAGTAATCTATAGTATAGACTTTAGCTCAAGTGGTCACACCCTGCGGAGGGATCTCGGCTCTTACCTCGTAGAATGCGGTGCTGGATAATCATGACCGAATACCACTATGGAAAGCGAAAGAATATAACTGTAGTTTTTCGAAATTTGTTCGAACATCTTTTAGGTTTATTTTCTTGCATTAATCAAAATTAATGCTGTCCCATCAGTTAATCCTATCACACCACAAAAAGAACGAAAATACAATGTACGTATATGCCATCCGCATTCGCCACTGGGCACCGTCATCACCCGTTAGGTTACTTAACTAACCACAGAGCGGGGGCTGGACTAGTGCGGGTGCAAAACATATACAACATCTACTATTATATATATAAGTATATACAACATTCATCCCAAGCATGATAATAATCAACATTATAGAATCTCAGGCAACAATACAGAATGGTGGATAATCTTGGAGCCCCGGGTTTCATTTTGAGCCGCAAATAATACCCGACTTTCCCGGTCGTGTGGATAGCCTGTGCAATGAAAACCTGGACCCGTACGAGCGCGGCAAGTTACCCGCCAATCCTAGAAGTGAGGCAGCCCTCTTCAACAAAGTGAATGGGCCACCCGGCACTTGACGGAATCCGGTAACTTGGGTGCCCCTCCATGGGTCATCCTATACCCCTTACGAGTGTGGCAAATAGCCCGCAAATTCTAGAATGAAGCCCCTTCTATCTCAACGCCATGAGATGCGGGCTTGTTGCCTTCTAGAACCCGGCTATCCGTGCACTCCACCGTGGGGTAATCCTAATACAGAAAAAGAAAATAATATGTATAAATGGTGACATCGACCTCAACCCGGTCGTGCCCCAATAAAATAATATACAACCCGGCAAAGACGGCTGTCCACATGTAGGACGCTCGCCCCGTAATAACAAATGTACAAATGAATATAAACTGTACCACTAATATTGCACCACATGCTATCCACCACGACTATCCAACCACAATCACAACACAAGAACAAAACATCAACGCGAATATCACGTTCGCAAACCCGTCCAAAAGAACATATAGCAATCAGACGAGTTTACAGATCAAATGACATTCACGGTCGCAGATAAAAGTGAATGTATTGTTAACAAAATACGTATTTTAAAATTTTGTTCGACTAAACTATCCCAAATTGGCCCCAAAGGAAAATAGAGCACTCAAACAAATCTGGGCCAAAACCATATATAAAAAAAATCATATTTCCATGAACTAAAACCCCAGAAAAAAATTTCGGGCACTGTAGCCCAAAAAGCGCGACGGAACCGCCATAAAACATGACATTTTGCTCCGGTTCCGCCGCCGAATTTTGGAGTTACGTGCCAAAATGTTTTCCACAGCTATAGTTTTGCCTGCACATATTTTTAAGATGCCAAAAACAATATTATGAACAACTTTAAAATTCGACCACAAGCACACCAAAATGAAAATACGATTCAGAAATTTTGGTCGATCGAGATTTTAACCTTGTGCAAACTAGTTAGTAGTGTTTATGGATTGTCTCTGATACCACGAAGGGTTACGATAGCGCCCCGGCCAACTACCGTGGCCAAATGCGGAACAAAAATTTTACTACGAGTAGAAACTTGGCGCTAGGATAACATAAAAACTGGATCTTTAACCATAAACCTAACTAGCATGTGAGGGATCTATCAACTATGATAGAATGTATTCCTAAAGATAACAAGTCCTTCGGGTCTTCGATCCTCTCCTTAAACTCCTTGATGGAAGTATGGATCATGCTTGAACTTCGGCCTCCTTGTGTCAACGATGATCCACCCGAGAGCTCCAACCTTGAGCTAAACCACCAACTTGAAGTAACTAGAATACTTAGCTTGCTAATCTAAGTAGACTAGAGAGAGTAGAGTGTGATTTGAGTTGCTTAGTCTCACTAACCCTTGGTAATCAACACATGATACACTAGGGTTTTGAGAGAGGAAGAAGGAGAGGGCAAGCATGAGAGCTCACTTGAGGAAAGAGAAAGGATTTTTGATAATGATAAAATAAAAAATGTGATGGCTTGCTTGACATGACCACATCCATGTGATGAAAAATATCTCCTCAAAATATCTAGCTCACAAAATATCTCACAAAAATATCTATGGTCAAAAAGTCAATCCAAGTCAAATGGTCAATGCAAGTCAAGTGGTCAAGAACAAGTAGCCATGCCATAATTATCATTAGCAAAAATAACAAATAATTTTCTCCACCTCATAATGGTTTTAATCAAGTCAATGGTCAAAACCCTAATGAGGTGTCTCCTTCTATACCCCTCTCAACCGTATATACATACCCGCATTGGTGTTCCGAAAAACACGAATACAATAAGACGAAGCTAATCCAATAATCAAATACTAGGATCCGGCTTAAACCAAAGCCCACTAGTATTGTCCGCTCGAACACCACACGCGCACAAGTACACGTATGTGATCGAACCCTATCGTAAAAGAATACGACCTCTACTCGTTTCGTCCGAAGCTGGGAAACCCTCTGTGTGGGACTCTAAAGACTCGACAGTACTTTGGCAGTGGGTTTAACCACAAGCACGTCAGCGGCACTAGCTGTGCGTAACGGCTACCCAGGTATCTGCCGATTAGAAGGTCGACGAGCAAGCTCATCCAAATTCCTACTGAGCCTATCTGTGACAATCTCCGTATAGTCCGGTCTGTTCGTCTAAGAGTATCGCATATCGGGCCTAGGGTATGGCAAATGTCAGACCCTTATTAACGGTAAAAGTCGTGTCGGAGTGTAGACCAGAACACTCTGAGAAACTACTGCAACACCTACCAATAAATCTCACTTGCTCTGGCCAAGGACTTTGTGTAATGGCTCTCTAAACACAGCGCGATATCAACCCCCAATACCGGGAGAGACGAATCCTATCTAACCGCCACTGCCTCTAAGTGCTTCGGGATAGCACCCAACTACTACCTGTTTGCAAGACTCAATAGAGCCGTCGTAGGGTAGCAATCAAAGAACAGTGGGAACACACTTTAGGCGAAGTAGCAGTGTTAAGTCAACGGACTAAGCTGTACTCATGTCACCTGGGAACTGCTACCTGACGATAGGTATAATACCAACCAGCAGTACCCTACGAGTCCGTCCAGTGTAACTCATAACCCAATGAGCACCTGCATACTATCTCCAGTACGATGTACTGATGGCTGTGGGACAGACCATCTCCCCTGCTGGGATGAGAAACGTATACACTAGTCTACCATAGAGTATCGATGCCCTGTCTCGATAATCCTACGACTATGGACCTGTATAAGGATGCGCTTATAGACTACCCAGCCCCTACTAGTGTGATCGCTATGACAACGCTGGTAGTCAAGCAAAGATACAAAGGGCTCCATCAATATGTATTAGCGATATGTTAAAAGAAACATATAAACATATTAGGATAGATACAATCTAAGTAGCATACTACTATATCGAGCAAGACTGTCGTAAATCCCTGTATATATCCCAAGCTTCCAAAATATTATATAAAAACTTATACTATATAATAATGGCCTCTAGGGCATAGATATCCAACAATATATAAATATATATGAAGCATGGCATGAATTTCTATTTATGGAAAAACGAAAAGGAGGTGGAAAATGAGGCGGAATGGTGAGGCATGGATGATGCATGGGCTTTATTATTTGTTTATTACTCTTGCATCACTATTCAAGCATGGTTGCAATTTTATATTGCAATTTACTCCATACTTGAATAAGTGAGGGTCAAGGGGTAGCCACACTCAATTCATTATTCACTTGTATTATTTTCTTGTGTTTCTCTCTTGAGCTCTCTACCTCTTCATGCATCAAAACTCCAACCCCTCACATGTGATGTGAACCATGGAGTTTTGAAACCTCGAGCTTGTGGGTATCCTAGTGAGCTAAACCAACCCCTACTTCACTATCCTACACTTGATTAGCAATCAAGTGTAGTGTGTTGCCTTCACTAAAGATAGTTTAGTGAAGAGGTAGCTTGAGCTAGAGGGACTTCGGGTGGATCGTCTTCGGCGCGAAGATCACGAAGGAGGCTCGTTCAAACTCGAAGAGGAGCCTAATGGAGTCACGTGGACTACAACCCGGAGCTTTAGAAGAGAAGTACACGGCCATCAAAGGTTGTATGCTCTTGCCTTCTTTTTAGTTTTTTGATATCATTATATAAAACCCTAATCTTCTAGTTAGATCTTGGTTAGTCTAGCTTAGCACATAGAAAAATTTAAATTTGGCATGCTTGATGCTACGAGAACCTCATGGTGGTGCTAGGGTTGTTAGTTATATGTATGCCCTAGAGGCCATTACTATACATAGGATGTATATTGTAGTGGATGCTTGGACATATATATGGAGGACTTTCTTGCTCGACATGATAGTATGCTATCTGGTTGCTCTTTACCTTAACGTGTACACTGATTGTCTCTCTGTTACATGTTGGTAAAGCCCTTAGGATGTGTACTAGACTACCTGGACTATGATGCGGATCATACTAATGGGGACATGGTAGTCCATAAGTACATCCTTCAAGGTCCCTAGTCGTGGGTGTATCGAGACGGGGCATCGATATACCAGAGTAGACTAGCGTATACCTTCTCGACCCATGCAGATGGGCGATGGATGATCCCATATCCATTGGTGTTTGACATCAGAGATGATATACGGGTGCTCAGTGGAGACTGGGTACACTGGACGGACTCGCCGAGAACTCCCAGATGGTATTATACCTCACGTCAGATGGCAGTTCTCTGGTGACACTGGTACAGGTTATTCTGTAGACCCGAGATCGTCATAGAGTCTTGTATGATTCCCACTGTGCTTTGATTTCCACCTTACCACGTCCAAGAGGGCGTGCAAAACAGTGGTTTTTGGGTAGAGTCCTGAATCACATGGAGGCAATGAGCGATAGGAGGGGATTTGTCTCTCCCGGTATAGGGAGTTGATGTTGCGCTGTGTTCGATTGGCTATAACCGGAAATCCCTGGCCCGGGTTGCTGAGATTTACTGGTAAGTGTTACCAGTAGTTTCTTGAACTGTTATAGACCTCATATCGACATGACTTATCGAGCTATTGGGGTCTGACGTTTACCATCCCTAGATGAGATATGCGACATATCAGACGAACTGACCGGACTATACGGTAAGTGTTACTGGTTGGATTCACAGGAGTGTGAGCGGGCTTGCTCATTGATCTTCTGATCGCTCAATACCCGGGTGGCCGTTACGTTTAGCAGACCGCTTGCGGCTTGTGGGTGTTTGATATGATCATCACCTGCTGCCGGCGTATTGACGAGTCTTTAGAGTCCTACACAGAAGTTTCCTGGCTTAAGCGAAACGAAATAGGAGCGCATATGAGATATGTGCGGGACCGAGAATAATGCATGTATGTGATACCGTATTCTATTCTCGTGATGAATGTTTCGATTGGTTGTATGCGATATAACCTAGTTATCGAATCAAGGATTGATTCGATAAGTCGATACAACGGATATTAGTCGGTCATATGCGATATGACCGGATCGTTAAATCAAGTGTTGATTTAATGACTTAATGTATAATTATATATTTGATATATTACTTTGCATTAACTAGTATTTGTTCACTTTAGATGTGTAGGGTTCCTAGGCACACTAATGAGGTCTCACAAGGCATCGACCATGCCAAATTCAAAAAATAAATGCCGAGAAACCCTAAACTAGATCGTTAACTAGAGAATAGGCGAAACTACAAGCTAGTAAATAACATTACTGCTAAGTGAAAGGGGCTACAACCTTTGTAGATCCGGTCCTCCACTTTCTTAGCTCCGTGTTGATGTCCCTCCGCTGCGATCATCGAATCCTGGACTCTGGCGATGGTTTCGTCGGAGAAATGATCGGGCTAGGTCGTCGACTTCGATGCCGAAGATGATCTACGTCGAGGCAACACAAGATCAAGCTCCACCTTCACCAAGTCATGAAACTTGTGAAGAAAACACCCTATACTACATGGCAAGTGGTAGAGGATGAAGAAATAGGAAGTGGGTTCACTTTTGATTTGGATTTCTCACTTGGAATCATCACTTAGAAATTTCAAGCAAAGGTTTTCTTTTTCTCTTCATGAAGAAGATGAAGAAGATGATAGAAAAAGAATTAATTCAAAAAGAAAATCTAAGTGATTCTTATCATTTTGCAACCATGGTTGAGTGTAGAGAATAAACTAGGGTTAGGTGAATGGTTAGGTTAAGAATAAAACAAAAGGCTTAGACTTTGTCAAAGGTACTATGAAGCTTCATGAAGTTTCAAGCCAAAGTGTGAAAAGCCACCGCCTTTTGTTTTTGTTTCTTGCCAAAAGTAAAAATATGAAATAAATAAATAAGGTAAAGGAAACCCTGACCATTAACCAAACATGGTTTAAATCAAACATACACCCAAGTTTGCATGTATCATCAAACATGATACAATCTTGTGCACAAAAATATATCACATATACAATGTGCACAAACAAGTGAGAAAAACATCTTAACTGAACCAAATATTAGTTAATGTAAAGTAATATATCAAATATATAATTATACAATGAATCATTAAATCAACACTTGATTTAACGATCCGGTCACATCGCATATGACCGACTAATATCCAATGTATCGACTTATCGAATCAATCCTCGATTCGATAACCAGGTTATATCGCATACAACCTATCGATACATTCATCGTGAGAATAGAATACGGTATCACATACACGCATTATTCTCGGTCCCGCACATATCTCATATGCGCTCCTATTTCGTTTCGCTTGAGCCAGGAAACCTCTGTGTAAGACTCTAAAGACTCGTCAATACACTGGCAGCAGGTGATGATCATATTAAACACCCACAAGCCGCAAGCAGTCTGCTAAACGTAACGGCCACCCGGGTATTGAGCGATCAGAAGATCGACAAGCAAGCCCGCTCACACTCTTGTGAATCCAACCAGTAACACTTACCGTACAGTCCGGTCTGATCGTCTGATATGTCGCATATCTCGCCTAGGGGTGGTAAACGTCAGACCCCAGTAGCTCGATAAGTCGTGTCGATATAAGGTCTATAACAGTTTGAGAAACTTCTGGTAACACTTACCAGTAAATCTCAGCAACCCTGGCCATGGATTTCTGGTTATAGCCAATCGAACACAGCGCAACATCAACTCCCTATACCGGGAGAGACGAATCCCCTCCTATCGCTCATTGCCTCCATGTGATTTGGGACTGTACCCAAAAGCCACCGTTTTGCACGCCCTCTTGGACGTGGTAAGGTGGAAATCAAAGCACGGTGGGAATCACACAAGACTCTATGACGATCTCGGATCTACAGACTAACCTGTACCAGTGTCACCAGAGAACTGCCATCTGACGTGAGGTATAATACCATCTGGGAGTTCTCGGCGAGTCCGTCCAGTGTACCCAGTCTCCACTGAGCACCCGTATATCATCTCTGATGTCAAACACCAATGGATATGGGATCATCCATCGCCCAACTGTATGGGTCGAGAAGGTATACGCTAGTCTACTCTGGTATATCGATGCCCCGTCTCGATACACCCACGACTAAGGACCTTGAAGGATGTACTTATGGACTACCATGTCCCCATTAGTATGATCCGCATCATAGTACAGGTAGTCAAGTACACATTCTAAGGGCTTTACCAACATGTAACAGAGAGACAATCAGTGTACACGTTAAGGTAAAGAGCAACCAGATAGCCTACTATCATGTCGAGCAAGAAAGTCCTCCCTATATATGTCCAAGAAACCACTACAGTATACATCCAATGTATAGTAATGGCCTCTTGGGCATACATATAACTAACAATCTCCCACTTGCACTAGGGCCATCTGTAGCAGTGGTTGCAGTATCTCATATTCAACCATCCCATAAAAGTCTCTCTCTGGGAAAAGGCCTTTGTGAGTGGATTCGCCGTGTTGTCCTCTGAGTCTGCTCTCCTAAACTCGATCCCCTGGAGATCAACCATCTCCATGATGAGGTGACACTGCCTTAGAATATGTCTGGATCACTGATGGGACGGATGTTCCTTGGCATAAGCCACAACTCCATTGTCACACAATAGGAGAAACTAAGTTCATCTCATGAACTTATATACACCCAGACAGCCTCTTTGGTAGCATCTTAAGTAGCGATGTATCCAGCCTTTATCGTCTAGTATGCCACGGTATCTAGCTTGGAACTCTTCCAACATACCGTCCCTTTACTGAGGGTAAAGACAATGCCTGTGACTAACATTCAGTCGTCCTTATCACCCTGGAACCTTTCCAGTGATTCTCCCCAGGATCAATTGATACCATCTCACTACAACTAGTGAGAATCCTAACATCCAATTACATCTATCTCATAGATGAAAACTTTGGATTTAGGAGGTATCACTTTGATCCTATATGGAGAATCCTTGTGATAAGCGAAGATTGACCGAGCGTAGCATAGGAAACTCCTTCCCTATCAAGAGTATGTCATCCACGTACTCTACGAGGATCACTTTCAAACTCCCTACTACCTTTTTGTATATACAAGGTTCATCTACCATTTTGATGATGTCAAACTCTTTGACTATCTCATCAAAACAGATGTTCCAACTCCGCGATGCCTGCTTTAATCTTATAAAGCATCTTGTACACGTTTCCGTTGCTCCCACTGTCTATGAAGCCCTCTGGCTGTGTACTTACAGACGCTCTTTTCTAAAACATCATTTTAGAAAACCAGTCTTGACACCCAACCGCCAGATATCGTAGTCATAGTATGTAGCCATGGCAAGTAGGATCTGGATGGACTTAAGCATAGGCACTGAAAAAGGTTTCATCATTATCCACGCCTGGTCGATGATGAAAATCTTTAACATGTCTAGCTTTGAAAGTATCTACACCAAGTAATCTTCTCAAGATATACTGTAAGTGCACGGCGGCGCCCCGGCCTCCATCCCGAGGCCAAATGCGGAAGCGATGGTTAACTTTAATTTTTCTTGAACCGGCACCACCACGCACTAAAAGCCGGATCGAACCATTAACTAGTCCTAGCTAACTACAAGATGGGGAAGAGAGATATACCGACTGATCCGTGTCCTCCGGTCTTCTCGTCGTCGTCCCGATCTCCCGCGGAAGCTCCGGTCTCCACCTCGTCGCCGGAAGGGCACCACGTCGTCTGCTTCTTTTACGGGCTCCCACCTCTATACCGAGGCAACTCGGGCACGAAGCTGGCGAGTCGACGTGCCCAAGGTTTGCTGCAGAATGGTGTAGAACCATGTCCCATTTGGGGTTATGGAGTTTGCCATTTGGTGGAGGAATGAACTATACCTTGGAGGTGGAACTATGGGATTTTTGTGAAGCTAAAAGACCAAAAATCCCCCCATGAAATATTGGGACAGCCCCTACCATATAATGGCCGGCCATGGTGAATGGGGAGAGTGAGAATGAGAGAGGGAGAGAGTGAAAAAGGATAGCCACAAGAATAATCAAGTGAAGGGAAAATGGTTATCATATTCAACCATCATCAAAAGCATGATGACTCCAAAGTCAAGCAATGATCACTAACAAATCCACACTCCACCTACAAATCAACAACCATGATTGCTATAAAAAGTCAAGCAATCATAAACCATGGAAGGTCAAAGGATGGGGCTTCATCATGAAACCATCATGACACAAAAGTATGCAAAGAACACCCTCCATATTGCTTATTTGCAAAAATGCAAATAAGCTCTCCTCCACCAATCTTCGGCCAATGAAAGATACAAATGAAAATGGTCGAAACGGAAAGCAAAATGGCAACTCCGGAAAATTGGTCCCGTAATAAATTACGGGAAAACCCCACTACTGTGTATACACACCCGCATTTGCATTCCAACCGAAATACAAATGCAATGAGACAAAATCTACACTGTACTATACTAGGATTCGGCTTAAACCAAAGCCGGCTAGTAATATCCGTTCGATCCTGATCCGTGCAATACCGCACGTATCTGATCGAACCCTGCCATATCTCCATACGGCCTCTACAGCTATTCGCCCGAAAACTTGAGCAACTGAATGTGGGGGACTCTAAAGACTCGTCAACACCTCGGTTGTGGATTTAACCACTAGCACGTCAGAGGTATAAGCCAATACGAAACGGGCTACCAGGTATTGACCAAAAGGGACGTCGATGAGCGAACTCATCCTGACACCCTACTGAGCCTGTCAGTGACAATATCCGTACAGTCCGGTCCGTTCGTCTATGAGCATCGCATGACGGGCCTAGGGGGTTGGTAAAAGTCAGACCCCCAAAAGCGGTACAAGTTGTATCGGAGTGTAGCCCAGAACACCCTGAGATACTACTGGAATACCTAGCAGTAAATCTCCTGCCTCGGCCGAGGGCTTCGTGTAATGGCTCTTCTAGACACAGCGCGACCTCACCCCCAATACCGGGAGAGACGAACCCCTGAAGATCCGCTCACTGCCTCCATGTGGCTCGGGACTGTACCCAACTAAAACCTGTTTGCACGTCGCCTTTGAGCGTGGTAGGGTAGTAATCAAAGTACAGTGGGAACTCACACGAGACAAATGACGATCCTCAGGTCGATGAACTAACCTGTACCCATGTCACCAGGGAACTGCTATCTGACGTCTGGTATAATCGCAACTAGCAGGTTCCCGGCGAGTCCTGTCCGGTGTACTCATAACCCAATGAGCACCTGTATACATATTAGGCGAACCAACTGACACCAGTGTCTTGTGAGACCGGCCACCGCCCCTCGTCGGGGTCTCGACTGTATACACTAGTCTACTCTGGAGTATCGATGCCCTGTCTCGAAACTCCCACGACTAGGGACCTTTTAAGGATGTGCTTATAGACCCCAGCTCCCACTTATATGATCGCCCTCATACTGCTGGTGGTCAAGCAAGAATCCTAGGGGCTCTATCAACGTGTAATAGCGACATGTCAGGTCACCTAAAGCAGTACACGATGATAAAGATAAACCAGACAGCATACTATCATCTCGAGTAAGACTGTCCTACCGGGATAGGTCCTCCTTCAATCATTGCAATCACGTGCCTGTGATCCAATAATTGACTCTGAGGGCACCATCTCCAACATATACTTGCTCCTGTTGGGGATTTAACCCTTCAGATAAAGAAACCAAAGTCCATACTTTGCTGGTGTATAAGGATTCCATCTCAGATCGCTAAACATCCAGCCATTCTTATAGAGTCCCACTCCTGATGACCAGCTCGAAACTAGTTGGGTCATCATCTCTTGATGCAATCCTCGCTCCCACTGTCATAGAGAAACAGAAGTATCTCTCAGGTGGGTGAGAAACCCTACTAGATCGGCGGAGAGGCTGAGGTTCGTTGGTATCTACTGAATCCTTTGGTTCTACCAAATCATCTGCTGTAGTTTGTATAGCTGGAACCTTTCCAGTTCTATAGAACTGACTTTGCCTCGAGCTTGTCCGGATTTTGCTTTTATACATAGACCGGACAACCCTAAATCTTAACAAACTTAAGATATGGACTCTTCCCTTTCCATATCACATATGAAATGGTAGGCAATTGATTTGATTGGAACCCTATTCAATAGGTATGCAGCTTCTCAAGCGCATAACTCCTAAAAGGAAATAGGAAACTCAGTAGTACTCATCATAGAGCACACCATATCACATAGGGTGCTATTGCTCCACCCCGATATACCATCGTGCTATGGTGTATACGGAGGAGTAATGCTAAGAGAGAATCTCATTCTCCTTTAGAATAGTCCAGGATTTCCGTGCTTAAGTATTCTCCTCCCTGATCTTATCATAGGACATAATACTTATACCCTTATTTTGGTTCTCTACTTCTAACTTATATTCTGTGAATATCTCAAAAGGTTCGGACTTGTGTTTCAACAGCAACATATGACTGAATCTAAAGAGATCATCAGAGAATGTAATGAAGTATAAAGAACCTGTCTTGGCATGTGTAGACAGGGGACCTACATACATCAACATGTATCATCCCAAGAGTTCACTAACTCTTTCTCTGTTTCCAGTAAACGGAGCTATGGTCATCTTATCTTTGTGACATGACTGGTAAGTTTCACAAGATGTAAATTCAAATTGATTTAAATATTCATCTAAATGTAACTTCAGCCAGTCGGGTCGCATTGATATGACCTAGTCTACAATACCTTAAGAAGGATTCGTTCATATCTGAACTCTTCCTCATGTGTGTGTTCCGTATACTAAGAACTGTAGTTTGATTTATAACATCAATGCTTTTAGATAACGTGCCTGAACCGATCAACTTTTGATATAGGAAATGTTCAAAACATTATCCATCAATACAAAATTTTATCATTTCTTTACTAACAAAGAGACTGATATGATTTTGTATATCAGGTTCGGTATCTAAAAACATTCGTATTGAATCAATGTATTTGGAATACAGGGTGACAGTGACCAACAGACTTGGCTGCAACACTTGCACCGTTTTCTGCCTCATGAAACTTATCACCCGTTCTCAGTTCTCTACCTATCTATAGCCCATGTAACAAATTACATATGCGGGATCCTGATCCGGTATCAAATACCCAGGACGTAGAGGATACTGAGAAACAATTCTTTATAATGAACACACCCGAGGGAGATGCATCATATGCACTTTCTTCGTTTGGGCGGCACGGGAATTCTGGTATTTCCGTATTTCCTGCTCAGTCTTTTAATAATTATAAGTTGGAGCGGGACCAACGTTCCCCAGCTCAGTATAACAAGCGGGTTCGGTCAATACATCCGTATTATTATCTTGATTAAGGCGTGATATGGTCGCTTCCTGGAGAGAGAGAGAAGAAAACACTCAGCGTGCGCTCTTGCAAGAGTAGATTGGTTATATATTTTATCTAATCAGGATGGCTCCCACCATTTTTATCAAATCTTCCTTCAAACCCTGAAAGGAAAGACTAGCCGGGATTAATTACACGCTACAAGTTCGCCAATCTTTCAGCCAGGCCAGTGTCGGTACTTTGAGGGAGGTCCCCCGTGCTTTCGCACGAACCTAATTAATGTAAACCTCGTTTTCCCAGAGGCGTAACCTCGTTAACACCTTTCTAGACACCTACTTGATCGGCTATTTGTAATGTCTAAAACTCTCCCAGGAGTAACTCTTACTCGCAGCGGGTATCGGGATCCAACTATCTCATAGAAGGTATGCAATCTCATTGCAAATTTCAACACTTGAAATTCCCGATAATATTTTTCCCTAAGCGATCTATGACCTTGACTGAGTCAACAAACCATAGACCGCAAGTAAAGTTCAACCCGTCATTTCTCGATTGAATTAAACCCACCCGCATGTCCCTTGACTGCGTCAATAAGGCCGCACGACTACCCTAATCCAATCGCATCATATGCTTTGCAGATAAGCACTAATCAGCTACCGCACACTACGCCTTGACTAAGTCAACAAACGCAGCACGAATACTAACTATTACTTATCTGAAATGACGGAGGGCTACGACAGGTTTTTAAGAAAACCTTTTGCGTAATGAACTTTATATCGTTGTAGAATCAAATGATTTTAAAAATGGAGTGTTTTTGAGGCTTTTTCTAGTTTTGCTAAAGGGGTCACTCCCGGTGAAGGGATCGTCGGCCCTTTCCTCGTCGAATGAGGTGTGGGATATATCATATATATCACTGTGCAAAGCAGAAACTATAGAAGCAATCAAAAGTCAAACCGAGTGTGTAGCATCTGCCAGTTATTGCTAAAGGGGTCACTCCCGGTGAAGGGATCTCAGACCTTTCCTCATCGAATAAGGTGCAGGATGTTCTACAAGGAACACCACGATGCAAAGCAAGAACTGTAGCTACCTGTTTTTGAAGATTCGATTCCACAACATCTTAGGTTTCTTTTCTTTCATTAATCACATTAATGAATTTCCATAATTTAAGTACCTAAACATCACAGATAAATATAACATATGCTTATGCCATCCGCATTCGCCTCGATGTCCCGTCTGCACCGTTAGGTTAGGTAACTAACGGCAGAGCGGGGCAGGGCTAGCGCGGGTGTAAAACATAAGTAACGTCTATATAATATATCGTATATACTATATATAGTATCTATCACAGAACATCACAGATAACGCAGCAGAAGAAACATATGAAATATTGGATATACTAGGACGTCCGTGTTTTATTTTGAGCCTCTATAAAACACGGATTCCACGGTCGCGATGAATAGCCAAACCCACACCCCTAGACCCCTACAAGAGCGGCAAGCAACCCTACCAATTCTAGAGTTAGGAGACCCGGACTCGACTCCTCGAGTTGGTCTCCCACTGGACTCCAGAACCCGGTTACTTGTGCCCTCCTCCTTGGGTTTATCCTAGTGCGGAAAAGTAAATAATATACAAAGGGTGACATCTTCCGCAACCTGAAAGTGCCCCAATAAAAGAATATTACATACAAGTTTTTTACATGAATAAAATGAAAAACACTCATCTCACATAAAACCCCCCCGGCTATTCAAACACGACAATCCAATATAACATATCCAACAACACATAACATCACATGTCATCAACGTAAGTAAACATGTGTATCCCAATTGTCGTTGACATATAGCAACGAAACCGGCGATATCACATATTACACTTACGGTCACAGAAAAGAAAGTGTAAAACTACAACAGTTGGAATCCGCAACCTCCTTAGACATCGCATGCCTAATCAAATGAATTCCGTAGACATCGCATGACTAACGATTATAAACCCCGCATTTTAGTCTCATTATCGAAAACTCTTTTCAATATCAAGTCGGGCAATTCAACAGGATTCCCGACATCCTAATCGAATGCTCGTCGCAAACTTTAGTAGACGGCCGCACCCCCGATACCGTCGACGAAGTGCACCAAGGCGGAACACCGCTACCGCGAGCACCCGAGCGGATGCTTTCGGCGACGGGGTTCTCCTACAGTCACTTGGTCGGGGCTAAGGGGTGTAGCTGTCTATTAAGTTTACCCGGCGAATATCCGCGTACGCTACGTGATTGCGACGGAGTTTTGATCGCATCAAAATTCCATGGCAACCGATAAAGTGAGACTAAAGTGCTGTGTTTATAACATTCATTAAGTTATCTCATAACTACTTGTGAATTCCAATTATTGTATCACATTCCAGATAACTAGAAAATGTTAAACTTTCCGATCGAACAATCAAACACCCAAGATTTCCCGAAACAGCTCAACACATGAAATAAGTTTAAAAACATTCACTTCATGCCTCAGTACCAACGGTCCAGCCGTAGAAGGGTCAAGCCAACGCCTCACATGTGGCACGCCGTACTGCCCCAAACCCTAAGGTTCAAAGGGCTGTTCAAGATGGTCACATAATCGAGTTAAGGTTTGTTGTCTTCTAGAGGGTCCATCGCGTTACTTGCACTACTTAGAACGTCATTAAACTACGGAAAAATCCAACACTTGGAAATTTCTCGGCAGGGGAAAAAGTGGGTATTTATATCCGGTCGAACTTTTTAACAGTTTCTAAAATATCCGGAAAAACTTAAACGAAGTTAAATTATCCGATCAAATTAACGAGTCCCAAATAAAACCCTAGAAAACTCAACACTTGAGTGTAATAAAGAAATTCCCATAAAAAATTGCCAATAAAGGACCTAAGAATAAATATATGAAATTTCAGGGACTAAGTTCAAATTTTGGCCGCGGAACCGCCGCCACACCCCTGGTTTCGCCGCGGTTCCGCGGCCATTTTGAGGACTTAGTGGACCGTACTTCACAGTAATTCTTTGTTTTTCCTTCTTGTTTTTCTGAGAATTTTTAATTCACAAAAATCCACTGTTTTGAAAAATGTACAGAGAAGGGTTTTGTCGGGGTTTACGGGTTCGATCGGACTTCTAACTTCGTCTACACTTCGTCTAAAGCTCTAGCTAGGCTCTGATACCAGTGTAGGGTTCCTAGGCACACTAATGAGGTCTCACAAGGATCAACCATGCCAAATTCAAAAAATATATGCGGAGAAACCATAAACTAGATCGTTAACTAGAGAATAGGCGAAACTACAAGCTAGTAATCAACATTACTGCTAAGTGAAAGGGGCTACAACCTTTGTAGATCCAGTCCTCCACTTCCTTAGCTCCGTGTTGACGTCCCTCCGCTGCGATCATCGGATCCTGGACTCTGGCGATGGTTTCATCGGAGAAATGATCGGGCTAGGTCGTCGACTTCGATGCCGAAGATGATATACGTCGAGGCAACACAAGATCAAGCTCCACCTTCACCAAGTCATGAAACTTATGAAGAAAACACCCTATACTACATGGCAAGTTGTAGAGGATGAAGAAATAGGAATTGGGTTCACTTTTGATTTGGATTTCTCACTTGGAATCATCACTTAGAAATTTCAAGCAAAGGTTTTCTTTTTCTCTTCATGAAGAAGATGAAGAAGATGATAGAAAAAGAATTAATTCAAAAAGAAAATCTAAGTGATTCTTATCATTTTACAACCATGGTTGAGTGTAGAGAATAAACTAGGGTTAGGTGAATGGTTAGGTTAAGAATAAAACAAAACGCTTAGACTTTGTCAAAGGTGCTATGAAGCTTCATGAAGCTTCAAGCCAAAGTGTGAAAAGCCACCACCTTTTGTTTTTGTTTCTTGCCAAAAGTAAATAAATGAAGTAAATAAATAAGGCAAAGGAAACCCTAACCATTAACCAAACATGGTTTAAATCAAACATACACCCAAGTTTGCATGTATCATCAAACATGATACAATCTTGTGCACAAAAATATATCACATATACAATGTGCACAAACAAGTGAGAAAAACATCTTAAGTGAACCAATATTAGTTAATGTAAAGTAATATATCAAATATATAATTATACATTAAATCATTAAATCAACAGTTGATTTAACGATCCGGTCACATCGCATATGACCGACTAATATCCAATGTATCGACTTATCGAATCAATCCTCGATTCGATAACCAGGTTATATCGCATAAAACCAATCGATACATTCATCGGGAGAATAGAATACGGTATCACATACACGCATTATTCTCGGTCCCGCACATATCTAATATGCGCTCCTATTTCGTTTCGCTTGAGCCAGGAAACCTCTGTGTATGACTCTAAAGACTCGTCAATACGCCGGCAGCAGGTGATGATCATATCAAACACCCACAAGCCGCAAGCGGTCTGCTAAACGTAACGGCAACCCGGGTATTGAGCGATCAGAAGATCGACGAGCAAGCCCGCTCACACTCCTGTGAATCCAACCAGTAACACTTACCGTACAGTCCGGTCTGATCGTCTGATATGTCGCATATCTCGCCTAGGGGTGGTAAACGTCAGACCCCAATAGCTCGATAAGTCGTGTCGATATGAGGTCTATAACAGTTCGAGAAACTACTGGTAACACTTACCAGTAAATCTCAGCAATCCTGGCCAGGGATTTCCGGTTATAGCCAATCGAACACAGCGCAACATCAACTCCCTATACCGGGAGAGACGAATCCCTTCCTATCGCTCATTGCCTCCATGTGATTCGGGACTGTACCCAAAAGCCACCGTTTTGCACGCCCTCTTGGACGTGGTAAGGTGGAAATCAAAGCACAGTGGGAATCACACAAGACTCTATGACGATCTCGGATCTACAGACTAACCTGTACCAGTGTCACCAGAGAACTGCCATCTGACATGAGGTATAATACCATCTGGGAGTTCTCGGCGAGTCCGTCCAGTGTACCCAGTCTCCACTGAGCACCCGTATATCATCTCTGATGTCAAACACCAATGAATATGGGATCATCCATCACCCATCTGTATGGGTCGAGAAGGTTTACGCTAGTCTACTGTAGTATATCGATGCCCCGTCTCGATACACCAACGACTAGGGACCTTGAAGGATGTACTTATGGACTACCATGTCCCCATTAGTATGATCTGCATCATAGTCCATGTAGTCAAGTACACATCTGAAGGGCTTTACCAACATGTAACAGAGAGACAATCAGTGTACACGTTGAGGTAAAGAGCAACCGGATAGCATACTATCATGTCGAGCAAGAAAGTCCTCCCTATATATGTCCAAGCATCCATTACAGTATACATCCTATGTATAGTAATGGCCTCTAGGGCATACATATAACTAACATAATGGATTTTCTCACTTGATGTGCACAAGTTGTATATGTGATATATTTTTGTGCACTTGTTTGTATCATGTTTGATGATACATGCAAACATCGGTGTGTGTAAGACTTAAACCATGTTTAGTTAATGGTTTAGGGTTTTTACTTGTTTATTCATTCTTTTTATTTATTTTTGGCAAAATATAACATGGTGGCTTTCTTTGTTTGATACTTGAAGCTTCTTAAAGCTTTGAAAAGTCTAGCTAGTTTGTCTTTAGCCTTAACCCTTACCATTCAACTAAACCCTAGTTTATTCTCTACACTAAACCATGGTTGCAAATATGATAAGAATCACTTTATTTTCCATTTTCATTATTCTTATCATATTCTTTTTCTTCTTCTTCTTCTTCTTCAAGAAGAAGAAACCTTGCTACCATTAATGGTGTCTTCAGAAAAACAGTGAGAAATCCAATTCTAAAGTGAACCCACTTCCTATTTCTTCATCCTCTATCACTTGCCATGTAGTATAGGGTGTTTTCTTCACAAGTTTCATTACTTGGTGAAGTTGGAGCTTGATCTTGAGTTGCCTCGACGTAGATCATCTTCGGCATCGAAGTCGACGACCTAGCCCGATCATTTCTTCGACGAAACCATCGCCAGAGTCTTGGATCCGATGATCGCAGCGGAGGGACATCAACGCGGAGCTATAGAGGTGGAGGACCGCATCTACAAAGGTTGTATTTTCCGTTCACTCTTAGTTAAGTTGTTAACTTATATCTTCATCGCCTTACCTCTAGTTAACGATCGCATTAGGGTTTCTCGGCACATAGGAAATATTTGAATTGGCCATGTTTGATCTGTTATGGAACCTCATGGGTGTGCCTAGGAACCCTACAGTGGTATCAGAGCCTAGCTAGAGCCTTAGGCGATGCGTAGACGATGTTAGAAACCCGATCGAACCCGAAACCCTAATCCGAAACCCTTCTCTGTACATTTTTTCAAAACTGGGATTTTTGTGAATTAAAAATATGCAGAAAAATCAGCAGGCGCTTTAATGAATTACTGTGAAGCACGTGCGCCTAAATCCTCTAAAGCGCCGCGGAAGCGCGGCACGAGCATGGCTCATGCGGCGGTTCCGCGGCCAAATTGTCACATCTGCATTTGGAAACTGCACAGTAATTCCTATATTCTAGTGCTGTATTTTCTGTGAATTTTTAACTTCTACTCAAGAGTTGAGTTTTCAGGGTTGTATTGGGAGTTTATAGATTCGATCGGATTGTCTAATTTTGTCTATGTGTTTTCCGGGTAATTTTAGAATATGTTAAAAAGTTCGACCGGATATAAATACCCAATTTTTCCCTTGTCGGGAAATTTCCAAGTGTTGGATCTTTCCGTAGTTTAAGAACGTTCGAAGTAGTACAAGTAACACGATGGACCCTCTAAAAGAAAAAAAACCTTAACTCGATTATGTGACCGTCTTGAACTGCCCTTTAAACCTTAGGGTTTGGGGCAGTACGGCGTGCCACATGTGAGGCGTTAGCTTGACCCTTCTACGGCTGGACCGTTGGTACTGAGGCATGAAGTGGATGTTTTTGAACTTATTTCAAGTGTTGAGCTGTTTCGGGAAACATTGGGTGTTTGATTGTTCGATCGGAATGTTTAACATTTTCTATTTATCTGGAATGTGATACATCATTTGGAATCAACAAGTAGTTATGAGATAACTGATTGAATGTTATAAACATAGCACTTTAGTCTCACTTGATCGGTTGCTACGGAATTTTGATGCGATCAAAAGTCCGTCGCAATCACGTAGCGTACGCGGATACTCGCCGGGTAAACTTAATAGACAGCTACGCCCCATAACCCTGACCAAGTGACTGAAGGAGAACCCCATCGCCGAAAGCATCCGTTCAGGTGCTCGCGGCAGCGGTGTTCCGCCTTAGTGCACTTCGTCGACGGCATCGGGGGTGCGGCCATCTACTAAATTTTGCGACGAGCATTCGATCAGGATGTCAGGAATCTTGTTGAATTGCCCGACATGATATTGAAAAGAGTTTTCAATATTGAGACTAAAATGCGGGGTTTATAATTGTTAGGCATGCGATGTCTAAGGAATTCATTTGATTAGGCATGCGATGTCTAAAGAGGTTGCGGATTCCAACTGTTGTAGTTTTACACTTTCTTTTCTAGGACCGTAAGTGTAATATGTGATATCGCCGGTTTCGTTGCTATATGTCAACGACAATTGGGATACGCATGTTTACTTACGTTGATGACATGTGATGTTATGTGTTGCTGGATATGTTATATTGGATCGTCGTTTTTGAATAGCCGGTGGGTTTTTATGTGAGATGAGTGTTTTTCATTTTCATTCATGTAAAAACTTGTATGTAATATTCTTTTATTGGGGCACTTCCAGGTTGCGGAAGATGTCACCTTCTGTATATTATTTACTTTTCCGCACTATGATAGACCTAAGGAGTGGAGCACAAGTGACCGGGTTCTAGGGTCCAGTGGGAGACCAACTCGAGGAGTCGATTCCGGGTCTCCTAACTCTAGAATTGGTAGGATTGCTTGCCTCTCTCGTAGGGGTCTAGGGGTGTGGGTTTGGCTATTCATCATGACCGTGGAATCCGTGTTTTATACTGGCTCCTATTGAAAACACGGACGTCCTAGTATATCCAATATTTCATATATGATTTTTCTGCTGCGATATCTGTAATGTGATCATGTGATGTTCTGTGATAGATACTATATATAGTATATATGATATATTATATAGACGTTGCTTATGTTTTACACCCGCGCTAGCCCTGCCTCGCTCTGGCGTTAGTTACCTTACCTAACGGTCCAGACGGGACATCGAGGCGAATGCGGATGGCATAAGTGTACGTCGTATTTATCTGTGATGTTTAGGTGTTTTAAATGATGGGACTTCATTAATGTGATTAATGAAAGAAAAAGAAACCTAAGATGTTGTGGAATCGAATTTCAAAAATAAAACAGGTAGCTACAGTTCTTTCTTTGCACAGCGGTATATATGATATGTCATGCACCTTATTCGATGAGGAAAGGGCCGACGATCCCTTCACCGGGAGTGACCCCTTTAGCAATAACTGGCAGATCCTACACACTCGGTTTGTCTTTTGATAGCTTCTGTAGTTTCTGGTTTGCACAGCGGTATATATGATATATCCTGCACCTTATTCGATGAGGAAAGGGCCGACGATCCCTTCACCGGGAGTGACCCCATTAGTAAAACTAGAAAAAGCCTAAAAAACACTCCATTTTAAAATCATTTGATTCTGCAACGATGTCAAGTTCATTACGCAATAGGTTTTCAGAAAAACCTGTCGTGGCCCTCCGTCATTTCAGATAAGTACTAGTTAGTATTCGTGCTACGTTTGTTGACTATGTTAAGGCGTAGTGTGCGGTAGCTGATTAGTGCTTATCTGTATAAGCATATGATGCGATTGGATTAGGGTAGTCGTGCGACTTTGTTGACTATGTTAAGGGTCGTGCGGGTGGGCTTAATTCAATCGGGAAATGACGGGTTGAACTTGACTAGCACTTATGATTTGTTGACTATGTTAAGGTCATATAGCTGCTAGGGGCAAAATTATCGGGAATTTCAAGTGTTGAAATTTGCAATGAGATTGCATACCTTCTATGAGATAGTTGGATCCTGATACCCGCTGCGAGTAAGAGTTACTCCTGGGAGAGTTTTACACATTACAATTAGCCGATCAAGTAGGTGTCTAGAAAGGTGTTAACGAGGTTACGCCTCTGGGAAAACGAGGTTTACATTAATTAGGTTTGTGCGAAAGCACGGGGGACCTCCCTCAAAGTATCGACACTGGCCCGGCTGAAAGATTGGCGAACTTGTAGTGTGTAATTAATCCAGGCTAGTCTCCTTTTAGGGTTTGAAGGAAGATTTGATTAAAACAGTGGGAGCCATCCTGATTAGATAAAATAATATCCAATCTGATCTTGCAAGAGCATACGCAGAGTGTTTTCTTCTCTCTCTCTCCAGGTAGCGACCATATCACGCCTTAATCAAGATAATAATACGGATATTTGACCGAACCCGCTTGTTATACTGAGCTGGGGAACGTTGGTCCCGCTCCAACTTATAACTGTTATAAGACAGAGCAGGAAATTGGGGATTACCAGAATTCTCGTGCCACCCAAACGAAGAAAGTGCATATGATGCATCATCTTCGGGTGTATTCATTACCGAGAACTGTTTCTCAACGTCCTTTACGTCCTGGGTATTTGATGCCGGATCAGGATCCCACATATGTTATATATTACATGGGCTACAGAAAGGTAGAGAACTGAGAACGGGTGATAAGTTTCATGAGGCAGAAAACGGTTCAAGTGTTGCAGCCAAGTCTGTTGGTCACTGTCACCCTGTATTACCAGAATACATTGATTCTAAACAAATGTTATTAGATACCGAACCTGATATACAAAATCATATCAGTCTCTTTATTTAGATAAAGAAAGATATAATTTTGTATTGTTGGATAATATTTTGAACATTTCCTATATCAAGAGTTGATCGGTTCAGGCACGTTATCTAAAAGTATTGACGTTCTAAATCAAACTACAGTTCTTAGTATACAGAACACACATAAGAGGAAGAGTTCAGAAATGAATGAATCCTACTTGAGGTATTGTAGACTAGGTCATATCAATGCGACCCGACTAGCTAAGTTGCACATAGATGCATATTTAAATCTGTTTGAATTTACATCTTGTGAAAACTTGTCGGTCATGTCACAAAGGTAGGATGACCACAGCTCTGTTTATTGGAAACCGAGAAAGAGTTAGTGAACTTTTGGGATTGATACATGCTGATGTATGAAAGGTCCCCTGTCTACATATGCCAGGACCGGTTCTTTGTACTTCATTACATTCTCTGATAATCTCTCAAGATTCAGACATATGTTCCTGTTGAAACACAAGTCCGAAACTTTTGAGATATTCACAGAATATAAGTTAAAAGTAGAGAACCAAAATAAGGGTATAAGTATTATGTCCTTTGATGTGATCAGGGAGGAGAATACTTAAGCACGGAATTCCTGGACTATTCTAAAGAAGAATGAGATTCTCTCTCAGCATTACTCCTCCGAATACACCATAGCACGATGGTATATCGGGGCGGAGCAATAGCACCCTATATGATATGGTGTGCTCTATGATGAGTACTACTGTGTTTCCTATTTCCTTTTTGGGAGTTATGCACTTGAGAAGTTGCATGCCTATTGAATAGGGCTTCAATCAAATCAGATGCCTACCATTTCATATGTGATATGGAAAGGAAAGAGCCCATATCTTAAGTAAGTTATGATTTGGGGTTGTCCGGCCTATGTCTAAAAGCAAAATCTAGACAAGCTCGAGGCAAGGTCAGTAATGTAGAACTGGAATGGTTCCAGCTATACAAACTACAGCTGATGATTTGATAGAACTAAAGGATTCAATAGTCACCGACGAACCTCAGCCTCTCCGCCGATCTAGTAGGGTTCTTCACCCACCTGAGAGATACTTCGGTTTCTCTATGACAGTGGGGGCGAGGATTGCATCATGAGATGATGACCCAACTAGTTTCGAGCTGGCCTTCAGGAGTGGGACTCTGTAAGAATGGCTGGATGCTTAGCGATCTGAGATGGAATCCTTATACACCAACAAAGTATGGACTTTGGTTACTATATCTGAAGGGTTGAATCCCCATCAGAAGCAAGTATATCTTGAGAAGATTACTTGGTGTACATGGAAAAGTTGAGACTTTCAAAGCTAGACTTGTTAAAGGTTTGCATCATTGACCAGGTATGGATTATGTTGAAACCTCTTCTTAGGATCTATGCTTAAGTCCATCCAGATCCTACTTGCCACGGCTACATACCATGACTACGATATCTGGTAGTTGGGTGTCATGACTGCTTTTCTAAATGATGTTTTAGAAGAGAGCGTCTATAAGTACACAGACAGAGGGCCTCGTAGACAGTGGGAGCAGCGGAAACGTGTGCAAGATGTTTTATGTGATAAAACAAGCATCGCGGAGTTGGAACATCTGTTTTGATGAGTTAGTCAAAGAGTTTGACATCATCAAAATGGTAGATGAACCTTGTATATACAAAAAGGTAGTAGAGAGTATGGTGGTGATCCTCGTAGAGTACGTGGATGACATTGGTGGTGATCCTCGTAGAGTACATGGATGACATACTCTTGATAGGGAAGTAATTTCCTATGCTACGCTCGATCAATCTCCGCTTATCACAAGGATTCTCCATATAGGATCAAAATGATACCTCCTAATCACTGAGTTTTCATCTATGAGATAGATGTAATTGGATGTTAGGATTCTCACTAGTAGTAATGAGAAGGTATCAATCGATCCAGGGGAGAATCACTGGAAAAGTTCCAGAGTGATAAGGACGACTGAATGTCAGTCACAGGCATTGTCTTTACCCTCAGTAAAGGGACGGTATGTTGGAAGAGTTCCAAGCTAGATAACGTAGCATACTAGACGATAAAGGCTGGATATATCGCTACTTAAGATGCTACCAAAGAGGAAGTCTGGGTGTATATTAGTTCATGAGATGAACTTCGTTCCTACCATTGTGAGACAATGGAGTTGTGGCTTATGCCTAGGAATGCCTGTCCCATCAGTGATCCAAACATATTCTGAGGAAGCATCACCTGATCATGGAGATAGTTAATCTCCAGGATGATCGAGGTGAGGAGAGCAGACTCAGAGGACAACACGGCGGATCCACTCACAAAGGCCTTTTCCCAGAGAGAGACTTTTATGGGATGGTTGAGTATGAGATATTACAATCACTGCTATCAGATGACCCTAGTGCAAGTGGGAGATTGTTAGGTATATGTATGCCCTAGAGGCCATTACTATACATAGGATGTATATTGTAATAGATGCTTGGACATATATAGGGAGGACTTTCTTGCTCGACATGATAGTATGCTATCTGGTTGCTCTTTACCTTAACGTGTACACTGATTATCTCTCTGTTACATGTTGGTAAAGCTCTTAGGATGTGTACTTGACTACCTGGACTATGATGCGGATCATACTAGTGGGGACATGGTAGTCCATAAGTACATCCTTCAAGGTCCCTAGTCGTGGGTGTATCGAGACGGGGCATCGATATACCAGAGTAGACTAGCGTATACCTTCTCGACCCATGCAGATGGGCGATGGATGATCCCATATCCATTAGTGTTTGATATCAGAGATGATATACGGGTGCTCAGTGGAGACTGGGTACACTGGACGGACTCGCTGAGAACTCCCAGATGGTATTATACCTCACGTCAGATGGCAGTTCTCTGGTGACACTGGTACAGGTTAGTCTGTAGACCCGAGATCGTCATAGAGTCTCGTGTGATTCCCACTGTGCTTTGATTTCCACCTTACCACATCCAAGAGGGCGTGCAAAACGGTGGTTTTTGGGTACAGTCCCGAATCACATGGAGGCAATGAGCGATAGGAGGGGATTCGTCTCTCCCGGTATAGGGAGTTGATGTTGCGCTGTGTTCGATTGGCTATAACCGGAAATCCCTGGCCAGGGTTGCTGAGATTTACTGGTAAGTGTTACCAGTAGTTTCTCGAACTATTATAGACCTCATATCAACACGACTTATCGAGCTATTGGGGTTTGACGTTTACCACCCCTAGGCGAGATATGCGACATATCAGACGAACAGACCAGACTGTACGGTAAGTGTTACTGGTTGGATTCACAGGAGTGTGAGCGGGCTTGCTCGTTGATCTTCTGATCGCTCAATACCCGGGTGGCCGTTACGTTTAGCAGACCAATTGCGGCTTGTGGGTGTTTGATATGATCATCACCTGCTGCCGGCGTATTGATGAGTCTTTAGAGTCCTACACAGAGGTTTCCTGGCTCAAGCGAAACGAAATAGGAGCGCATATGAGATATGTGCGGGACCGAGAATAATGCGTGTATGTGATACCGTATTCTATTCTCCCGATGAATGTATCGATTGGTTGTATGCGATATAACCTAGTTATCGAATCGAGGATTGATTTGATAAGTCGATACATCGGATATTAGTCGGTCATATGCGATATGACCGGATCGTTAAATCAAGTGTTGATTTAATGATTTAATGTATAATTATATATTTGATATATTACTTTGCATTAACTAGTATTTGTTCACTTTAGATGGATTTTCTCACTTGATGTGCACAAGTTGTATATGTGATATATTTTTGTGCACTTGTTTATATCATGTTTGATGATACATGCAAACATGGGTGTGTGTAAGACTTAAACCATGTTTAGTTGATGGTTTTGGGTTTTTACTTGTTTATTCATTCTTTTTGTTTATTTTTGGCAAAATATAACATGGTGGCTTTCTTTGTTTGATACTTGAAGCTTCTTGAAGCTTTAAAAAGTCTAGGTAGTTTGTCTTTAGCCTTAACCCTAACCATTCAACTAAACCTTAGTTTATTCTCTACACTAAACCATGGTTGCAAATATGATAAGAATCACTTTATTTTCCATTTTCATTATTCTTATCATATTCTTTTTCTTCTTCTTCTTCTTCTTCAAGAAGAAGAAACCTTGCTACCATTAATGGTGTCTTGAGAAAAAGAGTGAGAAATCCAATTCTAAAGTGAACCCACTTCCTATTTCTTCATCCTCTACCACTTGCCATGTAGTATAGGGTGTTTTCTTCACAAGTTTCATGACTTGGTGAAGTTGGAGCTTGATCGTGAGTTGCCTCGACGTAGATCATCTTCGACATCGAAGTCGACGACCTAGCCCGATCATTTCTCCGACGAAACCATCGCCAGAGTCCGGGATCCGATGATCGCAGCGGAGGGACGTCAACGCAGAGCTATGGAGGTGGAGGACCGGATCTACAAAGGTTGTATTTTCCGTTCACTCTTAGTTAAGTTGTTAACTTATATCGTCATCGCCTTACCTCTAGTTAACGATCGCATTAGGGTTTCTCGGCACATAGGAAATTTTTGAATTGGCCATGTTTGATCTGTTGTGGAACCTCATGGGTGTGCCTAGGAACCTTACAAGGGTAGACTTTTAGGCATAACCCCATTAATACCTTTCTTAGAAACTTAATGGATCAGCTAATTGTAAAGTGGAAAACTCTCCCAGGAGTAACACTTACTCGCAGTGGGTATCGGGTTCCAACTATCTCAAAGAGGATATGCAATCTCATTGTAAATTTCAACACTTGAAATAACCAATATCTGTTTTTACCCCCAAGCAATTTATGACCTTAACAAGGTCAACAAACCATAAACCGCAAGTCAAGTTCAACCCGTTCATTTCATGATTGAATTAAACCCACCCGCACGACCCTTGACAAGGTCAACAAGGCCGTATGACTACCCTAATCCAATCACATCATATGCGGTAGATAAGCACTAATTAGCTACCACACACTATGCCTTGACAATGTCAACAAACGCAGCATGAATACTAAATAGCACTTATCTGAAATGACGGAGGGCTATGACTGGTTTTGATGAAACCTTTATCATAATGAACTTGATATTGTTGTAGAATCTAATGATTTGGAAAAGGAGTGGTTCTTGTAGCATTTGCTAGTTTTCCTAAAGAGGTCACTCCCGGTGAAGGGATCTCGGCTCTTTCCTTATCAAATGAGGTGCTGGATATTCATCAAGGAATACCACTATGCAAAGTAAGAACTAGAGCTACCTTTCAAAATTTTGATTCTACAACATCTTTAGCTTTCTTTTCTTTCCATTAATCTCATTAATGAAGTCCCATCATTTATATTTCCCTAAACATCACAGAAAAGAAACGAAAAAAGAACGTACGATTATACCATCCGCATTCGCCACGGGGCCCCGTCATGCACTGTTTGGTTACTTGACTAACGGTAGAGCGGGGGATGGATTAGCGCGGGTGCAAAACATAAGCAACGTTTATTAAATATATCATATATATATAGCACTCGTCTCACGTAGTTATATGATCACATCACAGAACCAAGCAGCAGAAGTCAACATATGAAATATTGGATATACTAGGAGGTCCATGTTTTAAATTCAGCCAGTAATGAAAAACGCGGATTCCACGGTCGTGATGAATAGCCAAACCCACATCCCTAGACCCCTACGAGAGTGGCAATCAACCTCGACTCCTCGAGATGGTCTCCCACTGGACTCCAGAACCCGGTTACTTTTGCTCCCCGCCTTAGGTCTATCGTAATGCGGAAAAGTAAATAATATACATCAATGGTGACATCAACCTCAACCCGGAAGTGTCCCAATAAAAGAATATTACAAAACAATTTTACATGAATGAAAATTAAAAAAACTCTCATCTCACACAAAAAAACCCGGCTATTCAATCACGACGATCTAATATAACATATCACAGTAACACATAACATCTCATGTCATCAACGTAAGTAAATATGCGTATCCCAAATGTCGTTGGCATATTACAACGATATCAGGGATACACCACATATTACAATTACGGTCGCGAATAAGATATAAAAAACTACAATATTTAGAATCCGCAAACTCCTTACACATAATAAACCCAGAATGTCTCATATTCCGAATTTCATGCCTAACCCTATAAACCTTGCATTTTAGTCTCAAATTGAAAACTTTTTTCAATAGACAGTCGGTTAATTCAACAAGATTCCCGACTAAGTGATCGCGTACAATACGCGATTGTGATTGAGTTTTGATCCGAATCGAAACTCCGTAGCAATCGATCATCCGAGACTAAAATGCTAGATTTATAAATACAAACTAATTTTCACAAAACTAATTATTTTGGATTCTAAAAATTGTAATCACATATCATCATAATCTATATGACGCTAAACATTTCGATCGATTCAACAAACACCCACAAATAACAGAGACCTCAACATCTTGACTATCATTAAAAACATCCAGAAAGTGCCAAATATGCCAATGGAGCAGCACAAGAAGAACGAACCCACAACTCAATAAACTTGCGGCGGAACCGCGGCCAAAACATGGGTTAGGCCGTGGTTCCACTGCGGTTTGGTGGAGTTAGGGTATCATTTTTCTTGGGGCTCCATCAAATACCCTGCACAATTTTCTGACTATTTTTAATATCGAAAATTTCAACTTTTGAAAAATGGAGAGAAACTTGGTGAAATCGGGTTTTCGAAGTTCGATCGAATACTTTAACGTCGTGTAGACTTCCCCTAATATTCTATCATGGCTCTGATACTATGAAAGTCTACCCTAGCACCACCTTGAGGTTTAAACTGGCATCAAGCATGCAATTTAAAAAATTTCTTGGTGCTAAGCTAGACTAACTAAGGATCAAACTAGATTATTAGGGTTTAAGCATGATATCATAATAACTATGCTAAGAGAAAGGAGGCAACAACCTGTTGGCTATAGTTCCCTCAAGGCAATTATCATAGTCGCGGACTTGTGATTATGATGATTGAGTGAGGACATATACCGATAAAACAGTCTTACTCAAGATGATAGTATGCTATCTGGTTTGCCTTTATCATCATGTACATGTTGATAGAGCCCATAGGATTCTTGCTTGACTGGCAGCATTATGATGGCGATCATATATGTGGGAGCTGGGGTCTATAAGCACATCCTTAAATGTCTTTGGTCGTAGGAGTGTCGAGACCGGGCATCGATACTCCAGTGTAAACTAGTGTATACTGATCGAGACCCCGACGAGGGGCGGTGGCCAGGTCTCACAAGCCATTGGTGTTAGTTTATTCACCTAAGATAGTATGCTGGTGTCACGACCCGAAATAGCCCGTGACTGGCACTTGAATCATATGAAGTCTATAGGACCCCATCTAATCCAAGTAAGCCAAAAGCTCAGAAATCTAAAACCATTTTAGGTAGTAAATAAAGAAAACTAGTTTAAAGGAATGAAGAAAACATGTTTTAAATCATGGTTTTTAAATAACTAAGCCGAATATGCATTTTAAAAATGTATAGTCTTTTCTGAAAATTTCGGCAGAGTTTCCTTTGTAAAAACTGGCCCCGAACAGGGTACAACAAGGATAATATGTAAGCAATGATAAAAGGCATCCCCAAGCGGGAGCTAACTCTTCGTCAATTGACAGTCATAACCACGCAAGTAATATAATATACAACACCGAAAGGCGAGGATCAAAACTCAGAAAGAAACTCAAAATCAACATGAAAACCCTAATACTGCTACGCGCGACTCTAAGGTCGAAATAATACATAACTGATTTCTAAGTCTGAAACAATATACAAGTTTTGGTTGATGAAATTTCTAGATACAATGAATAATAAATGTACAATGGCGGTTCTGATACAAAAGAACCCACCTACCAAAGCAAGTCACCCATATAGGAGCAGTGTGCCAGAAATGCCGCTATGGAATCTGTACGGCAAAAACCTGCAAGAACTGTGGCACAACGGGGGTGAGTTGCCAACTTGTGAATAGAAAATATCTACAAGCGGAGATCGAATGTATGACCCATCCTAGGTCAATACGATCAGATATATAAATAAACCTCAATATGAATAAGTCTGAGACATGCTAAACTGACAATGTAACCTTTATACATAAGTGTAGTGCCAAGTGTTCGTGCCAGTATCTCAGGTAATAGCATATCCTAAATATGAGATATGATCGAATGTAATCAAATCTATATGTATGTGGATCCTGTCCACTCGTCACCCAATGACAATAACCATCATGCATGAAAATATCATAAAGCATATGCATGGAAAAATGAGGATATAAACCATCTGTGTCCCTTACGACACATCAAATCATGGAACCGGAGTGTCCAGTATCGACACTCGAAAACATCATGAAACCTGTGCGCAGCATAGGCACGTAGATCCTCATGTATCGGGCTCCGCCAGTCCGGATCAGCCCATGGGCTCTGTCTGCGGTATCGGCCATCGGCCCCGGCAGTACGCCCATATCCATTTATCGACTCTGGTCAGTATCCTCTGGATAACCGCCAGGTCCAACCAATCATCGGTAGGTAGTAGTCCCTCTGCCAGGCTCACCGTCTACTACACAGCGAATCCATTCTCGCCCCGGGATACCATACCGGGTCCACCATGTACCCGCAATCGGCCACATCCGCCTTCTCGAATCGGGTTTCACATGTCGCTCTTAGCACCGAGAAAACACATGGTGGACGCACTGAAATATCATATCAAGGGTAACCGGGTTTTTAAAACGATTACATATTCTCTTTTGAAATACCCGCGGTTCCCAAATCCAGAAATATCATGGAAACAACAGATCTCAATGCGCATAATCAGAAAGTATGATGTATGTGACATATAAATGAAGTGCATGTAATACGGTATATCATGCAGCATAGAATAATAGTATGCACATACAAGGGTCACATCCTGATGCAGTAATACTACTGTGTAGTGACATGGCAATTACCGATGAAGATGTGTGTGAGCCGGCAAGTAAGTGTACGTGGTACATACGCATCATCGGTAATGGTGCTGGTGTCCTAGCAGCATGATTGTAATATATCAATAAACATAAGCAATGCAATGCAAATAGAATGAATATGTGGAATCAAATAATCAGCGCAACAGTGAAGAATCTACCTCAATAAATATATCATGCAGCTTTGCCATTTGAAATAAGACGAATCAGGGTTTTTGGAAAAATAAGGGCTACGGTTTTTAAGAAAATATGCGTCGTTTGAAAATATCTGTAGAATCCCTTTTGCCTATCTTTAAAATATCCCAATCCATTAGTTTTGAAAAATGGTATGACTCGGGTATAGTCTAATGTCTACTAAGTAATCTACATCCAACTATCAAGTCAATCGGGAAGGGTATGGAAACCACCTACATCTGAGTCGATATATATATAAATATAATAGTCAATAATCTAGCCTCAATAGTTTCACAAACGATATAACATCCTCGAGTCATGAGCGCGGATCTATCATCAATATAGGCACGTACGGTAAATCGTCGTACGGCATCCCAATAGCTAGGTACGGGTCAATATCACATTATCTCATCACATATCAGGTATCACTACCACCATATCACATAATCTAGGGTACAGATCTATGTCTTGTACAATCGATACAATCTATATAAATGCGTGTGTAATCACACGTCCCAAAGCCCGCCCAAGCATTCCATCGTATCTCCCATACGAATCCTGTCATATCACCGATCTCACGGCCTCAAATCGAATCTCATCGACTCAACTCACATCCCAAGTACTATCCTCATAATCCAGTATATGTACACATAGTCCCATACCCATGTGAACACGTACAAATATATATTCCCATATACACATGCGAAAGAAAGTATGTATACAAGTGCGTGCGTGCGTGTGTGTATGGGTGCAACCCCTACTCTAGGGTTTCGCACTACACTAAATCAATCCATCCTATCATCAATAATCTCAAAGAACATATAGTAAATATATGTGTATACGTATTCGTATACATCACCACGGACTGCGGGGGTGCTATACGCCATCCACCCGACTTCCCCCGTAGATATAATCTACTCACCTTGCGTCATTATCTGTCGACGTCACCATGCTTTTGCTTGTCGTCCTGAAGTCTTCATGGGGTACCTACACATTAACGTATAGCAAAGCGTATCAAAACCAATTCAAAACTAAAACGGCATACGAAACCCCAAAACGATACGCTATGGTCTATAGGTTAGAACCTATGGACAACGCCTTCCAAAACCATCAACAACCCTCGATATCGTCGTATAAACGCCAAGTAGTCGAGGTAAAACACCATATGCAAATTCAGAATTAGAAATACGGAATACCGAAAAACGAATCCAAAACAGTAACTAAGGAAATAGGCTCCAGATTTCACCCTATGTCAAATTAGACAAATCTATACATGCCAGGGGTCTAATCTATATATATAGGAGCTACAGAACCAGAACAAGGCAAAATGGTGGGGTCCAGGCCGCAATTTGTGGCCAAATAGGATAAATCTGCGGCCTGAAGAAGGAGTTAGGGGCTGGGGTTTTGTGTGATGGTTCTAGGGTGCCTGCACATCTCACTGTCCAACCAATTTTATTTTAGGATGTCTCGGGTGATAGCAGATTACAAAATACATACCCAGATTTACAGTTTTCCCCGATATCGATTCCATAAATCCGTATTCTTGTTTCTAGTTCAGGTTTGGGTCCAAAATAACATCACACTAGGAGTTCTAAGGTCATCACAAGCCTCAATTCCACTTTTGATTTTAGATCCACCCTAAACCCTAACTAGGTTTTCCTTAAGTCCACCAAAACACATAATATCGGTTCTAAACTAAACATGAGGTATAAGCAATGCTAAAACTCAACTAATGGTTCAGTAAATACCTCATTTGGCAACTCAAGAAAATTCTTGAGTTGCCCCTAGTGGCCAAAATCCTTGCTTCCTTGGTCCAATGTGTAGATCTTGAGCTCGTGCACCTTTTTAGTGAAATGGGAGTAGGGTTTTGGAGTTGATTTCATGGTGTTTGAGGGTTCTAGAAGAGGGGGAGAAAGAGGGGGAGCTGCAGCAGCAGAAGAGGGGGAGGAGAGGGAGAGAAAATGAAGGAGAAAATGAAAGGGAGACTAAGTCAAGAGACCCCTCACCTCACTCTCTCTCTCACCCACCTACTACCCCATTATTCTAATTCAAATTCTTTTCTATTCTTTTTCTAAAACCTTCTCACTCAAATAGTAAACCCAAAATAAATCCATGGTAACAAAATGTAACACTTTGAATTTTCGTTAGAATGTTTTTCGTGATAATTAGTAATTTGTGCGTGTTATTATATATGTGTGCATAGGATTATTAGTTATTTTAGTCGGGTTACCCTAATTGGAAAATTTTCCTTTGTAGTGTATACTTGCACACTTAGCCAATGTTGTGATTTAGGTCTTTTAGTGTAACAAGTTGTAACCTAGGGTAAAGAGTTAGCCATTCTTTCCTTGCATGATTCCTTGTTATTTTCCCCACCCTTTAATCCAAACAAAACCCTATTCAATAATTCAAATCCAATTAAACAATTGAGGCTTGGTGGTTAGGTGAACACTTGACTTTCTTTGACCCTTTTCTTTCTCTCTTCTCTCTCTTTTCTCATTGCTGGAAATTCTGCAGAATAACAGCAGCAACAACACCTCTTTCTTCCTCTTTTCTTCTCTTTTCAATTCCCTTTTGGATCTACACAAAACCCTACACCAAAAACCCATTTTTACTCACAAAAACCCTTGGTTAAATGGCTATCTGAGGGATCTTGGTGTCAAAGCAGTGGCTTGAGGGAGAAGGCTGGAAAAAATAAAGTTCTACAGGGTTTTTGGGAAGGTATTTATCTCACACTTAACACTCTTTTTCATAACTCGTAGAAATTCTAGCAAATATCACTCTTTATGCATGTTTTGTGCTATAGGAGGGGTTTTAGTGAGGTTATGTTAAAAATTTACTTTTTAAGGTTTGATTAGCTTGGTAATGTGATAATAGTGTAGTTCTAGGCTTGGGTTTGTTTCAGATTTTAGAAAAATACCATAAAGTTTCATTTTAGTGCAAAAGTGGGGTTTTTAACTAGAAATAGGGTTCTGTTAGATCTGCTGCTACCCAGGTCATTTCAGAATGAAATTGGATTTACTGTAGCATGAATAGGGAGTATGGAGTGCACACACCAAGCCTGGGAGCCCAATTCCCAAGTCAGGCCGCCGGAATATTAATTATGGCCGCAAATTACGGCCAGATGGGTGAGTTGGGGGTTGGGGTCTGGGCCACTGGAGTCTGCTGCTATGTGGAGTATTTTGGTATATCTATTTTTATAAGATCAGTTCTGTATCAAAATCTGGAGTAGAATACCCTATTTCCCGTATTTTTAATCTTTCGCGACACGCGTGATACGTGTGTGGGTTTGGGATTTCTGTGTATTGCGACGCGTCGGAGTGGCTTCAGGCGCATAATCACACGTTTTAGCGTATCGCGCACACGCGCGCTTGGTTTGCGACACGGATTTCTAGTTGACTTTAAATGTCGTGTTTGTACGGTTTTGAGCTTATGTGTGATGTATTGTGAAATTCTAGGATTCGCAGGCGAGTGCGACGGGCGCCGCGAAGGAGGGGAACAAGTCGTCGGCTATAACTAGCGAGAGACTACGGTGAGTAGATTTAACATCTACGGGGATATCGCCTGCATGGCGTTCTACGTCAGGGCTGATAGGATCTTATAGCTACATTTTCGTATATTGATTGTTCATGGCTACTATTTTAGTGCATACCACATTTCCTGCCATATGTATATAAACTAGAATTGATAGAACACTACACCGTTACTAACGGTTCATGTTGCACGAGCACTATCCTGCATGTTACACACACACCGTTAGTAATTGCCATGATACTCACACTGTAGGAATCCCATGATCATTATGTTGTAGCTCATCTTTTATGCGACTTGACATGATATTCATACTTGATACATATATCACATCAGATCATTATGTTGTAGCTCATCTTTTATGCGACTTGACATGATATTCATACTTGATGCACATATCACATCAGACCATTGACTTGCATATTGGTTTGGATTACATGTGATTTCTGGATTTGGGAACCGTGGCTATTTCAAATATTTAATCATTTAAAAACCCGGTTCCCTTGATATGATATTTCGATGTGCCCACCCTGTGTTTTTTCGGTGCTAGAGTTGCAGATATATTGAGAGAAGGCCGATATATTGAGAGAGGACTGACCCGGACTGACGGATGCCCGATATATTGAGAGAGGGCTGACCCGGACTGACGGATGCCCGATATATTGAGAGAGGGATGACCCGGACTGACGGATGCCCGATATATTGAGAGAGGGCTGACTCGGACTGACGGATGCCCGATATAGGTGGATTTGCGTGTCGATGCTAGACACGAGTATTTATGATATTTGGGTGCCGATGTTGGGCACTCGTGATTCTCAGGGATGTACAGGATTTGAGGGCCGATGGGAGTGCCGGCGTCTGGGTTGTTGGGATTTGCGGTGCATATATATATATTCCACATTGACATTTCGTGTAGATGTTATATTCCCTACTCAGCATTCATTATTGCATCTCATCCTGTAGTTATATTATCTGATAGAGCACTTACATGAATTTCGCACATACTGCTTATCACACATTGATATCATCTGTTGGCATATGATAGAGTAGCGCAGTATGTGCATGCTCGCGATTACCTTTATATGTTATCTCTATTCACGAGTTGACAACTCACCCCCGTTGTGCCACAGTGTTTGCAGGTTGCCTTTCGGAGTAGTCGCGGCAGGCTGCGTTTTGCATCTTTTGACAGATACCCCTACAGTTGGTGTACTAGCTCTTTTGCTGATAGGTGGATTTGTGCGGTATCTGTTTATCTTTCAGTTATGTACATTGTTGTATCTAGTATTCTCCATCTACCATATATGTACTTGACTTAGAGACAGTGTGAGGACGATGATGTATATTATTTGTATTCTGGTGTCGGGCTCGTTGTGAGCCGACTTACTTATGCAGTTTATTCTCATCTGTGATTTTCCCACTTGTGGATCTTGATCTTCGCTACGGCGTCGTATATTTCTATCTTGGTGATAATTTACTTAAGAATTCTTGTAACTTTAATAAATACTTCTATTTAAAACTTAAACACTCTATACTTTTTCTGGTTTGATTTCTGGGTTTTCGGTTCACTGAGCGGCGTTACGCCTGTAGACGTTACATGGTTAAGTGCCGGTCACGGGCCAAATTTTGGGTAGTGACAAAGTTGGGATCAGAGCGTAGGTTTTACCTTCGGAGTGTAGGATGACCCAGGTATGATGGAGTAGGTAGGTACAGCAGAGTGGCGTAGCGTGCGTATGTTCCGCGGCATACTCACGACACGGTACTCTGCCTAAGCGACCTTAGGACTTATTGGTTGAAATTCCTTCATGATTGTGTACATCCTTGCGATCCGATTTCCGTATCCTCATCGAATCCTACATTCTTTTCAGCCATTAAGCCGCCTAGGACTACGAGGGTGCAGAGAGTGGCCGTGAGAGCCGAGGTTCGAGTTGGTTCATCTGAGATGAGGACTGATCCAAGTAGTACCCCTGTTGTACCTGGACAGATTGTTCCCCCTACGACAGCTCAGATCGCTAGACCAATGGTAGAGATGCAGGGCTTGCGCCAGGCGATGATCTCGTTGGTGGAGGTCGTTCGAGTGCAGCGACAGGTGGTAGTCACCCCTATTACCCAGTTGTTCCTTGCGATTATCGTGCAGTATTCCATCCCTTACATAGCACCGGTGGAGGCAGCCCCAGCTTACGGGACACGTCTTCCAGAGACCGTGAGAGTTCCAGAACAATTGATGAATCGTACTGGTGTACCAGCCCAGAGCAGAGGCTTAGGCCGAGGACAGTCGTTTGGCTCTCATTCCCAGGAAGGACAGCAGTCAGCGCGTAGATGTTTACGATGCGGAAGCCTTCAACACCTCATCAGGCAGTGTTCCTTCACATCGCGTCAGGGTCGTAGCCTGAGACGTCGTGGACGCGGAAGGTTCGCGCAGAGGGGTCAGGCTAGAAGAGAAGGAGTTCGGCCAGCCGCAGATGAAGGGCAGGCCTAAGTCTTCACTTCGACTCAATAAGATGCTCAGACGTCCAATGCCGTGGTTTCAGGTACTCTTTCACTATGTCCTTTTTGTTACACTCGTATGTTTCCACACACTTTGTGCCGAGTTTGGGTAGAGAGTCCGGTTTGCTTGATCAACCGCTAGTTGTGACTACTCCTATGGGAGAGTCGTTTGTCGCTAGTCACGTGTTCCGATCCTGTACCGTCCGTATTGGCGAGAGAGAGTTGCCGGTCGATTTGATCCTTCTTGAGATGTTGGACTTCGACGTTCTTTTGGGCATGGATTGGTTAGCCACGTGCTATGCTTCTGTTGACAGCCGAGAGAAGACAGTTAGATTTTGTTTTCCCGGCAAGTCGGTTTTTGTTGTGTTGAGGGACCGTAGCGCCACCCCTCACATTGTGATTTCTTTTTTCATGCTAGAAAGCTTTTGAGGAAGGGATGTCAAGGATTTCTCGCCTATGTTTGCGATATTAGAGCTACAGAGGTTCCGATGGATCAGGTTCTGGTTGTTAGCGAGTTCCCTGATGTGTTCCCTGACGAGCTTCCTGGGCTATGGCCCGAGCATGATATTTCTTTCTGTATTGATTTGGTTCCTGGCACGGGGCCTATTTCTGTACCGCCTTATCGGATGGCCCGGGCAGAACTTAAAGAATTGAAGGGTCAGTTGCAAGATTTGCTGGATAAGGGACTCATTCGACCCAGTGTTTCTCCTTAGGGTGCTCCAGTCCTGTTTGTCAAGAAGAAGGACGACAGTATGCGTTTGTGTATCGACTACCGTCAGCTGAACAGGATGACAGTGCGGAACAGGTATCCTTTGCCACGCATCGACGATTTGTTCGACCAGCTTCAGGGGGCAGGATACTTTTTGAGGATCGATTTGCGATCAGGCTACCATCAGCTGCGGGTTCGACAGGAGGATATTTCTAGGACATCTTTCCGCACACGTTACGGCCATTATGAGTTTTTGGTGATGTCGTTCGGACTCACCAACGCACCAGCAGCATTCATGGACTTGATGAACCGCATTTTCCGGTCGTATCTTGATCTGTTCATCATAGTGTTCATTGAAGATATCTTGGTGTACTTGTAGGATTCCTAGGCACTCTAATGGAGTCTCATAAGTGATCAAACATGGCCAATTGAAATTTTACAAGTGCCTATTAACCCTAATACGGATCGTTAACTAGATAAATAGGCGAAGCAAGCAAGTAAACGGAAATATAGCTAAAGGAAATGGGCTACAACCTTTGTAGATCCGTTCCACCACTTCCTAAGCTCCGCGATGATCTCCCTCCGCTGTCCAAATCAAACTCATGACTCAAGCATCGGCATCATCGAAGAATGGGCGGGCTTGATCGTCGGTTCGATGCCGAAGATGATCTACGTCGAAGCATCACAAGAACAAGCTCCAACTTCACCAAGCTTTGAAAACTTGTGAAGTAAACACCCTATACAACTTGGCAAGAGGTAGAGGATGAAGAAATAGGAAGTGGGTAGACTTTAGATTTGGATTTCTCACACTTTTTCATCAAACACCATTGATGTAGCAAGCTTTTTCTTTTGTTGAAGAAGAAGAAGATGATGAAAAAGAATATGATAAGTGTTATGAAAATGATAAATAAATCAATACTTATCATTTACTAACCCTTGGTTAGTTGTAGAGAATGGACCATGGTTAACTTGAATGGTTAGGGTTAAGGATGAGATAAGAATGGTGACTAAGTCAAAGTTTCAAGAAACTTCAACTACAAACAAAACTAGCAACCATTCTTTTTCTCTTTACCTTTTTCTTTTTTTCCAAAATAAACAAAAGAATAAATAAATGAATAAGTAAATAAAAAGAAAACCCTAATCATAAACCTAACCATGTTCTAATTCTTTACACTAACCCTAGCTTGCATGTATCATCAAACATGATACAATCATGTGCACAAAATATATCACATATACAATGTGCACAAACCAAGTGAGTAAATCCATTTAAAGTGAACCAATACTAGTTAATGCAAAGTAATATATCAAATATATAATTATACATTCAATCATTAAATCAACACTTGATCCAATGATCCGGTCATATCGCATATAACCGGCTACTATCCAATGTATCGGCTTATCGAATCAATCCTTGATTCGATAACTAGGTTATATCGCATACAACCATTCGACACACATTCATCACGAGAATGAAATACGGTATCACATACACGCATTATTCTCGGTCCCGCACATATCTCATATGCGCTCCTATTTCGTTTCGCTTGAGCCAGGAAACCTCTGTGTAGGACTCTAAAGACTCGTCAATACGTCGGCAGCGGATGATGATCATATCAAACACCCACAAGCCGCAAGCGGTCTGCTAAATGTAACGGCCACCCGGATATTGAGCGATCAGAAGATCGACGAGCAAGCCCGCTCACACTCCTGCGAGTCCAACCAGTAACACTTACCGTACAGTCCGGTCTGTTCGTCTGATATGTCGCATATCTCGCCTAGGGGTGGTAAACGTCAGACCCTAATAGCTCGATAAGTCATGTCGACTTGAGGTCCATAACATTCGTGAAACTACTGATAACTCTTACCAGTATATCACTGCAACCGTGGCCAGGGATTTCCTGTTATGGCCAGTCGAGCATAGCACAACATCAACCCCCAATACCGGGAGAGACGAATCCCCTCCTATCGCTCATTGCCTCCATGTGAATCGGGACTGTACCCAAAAACTACCTGTTTGCACGACTCAGTAGAGCCGTGGTAGGGTGGAAATCAAAGCACAGTGGGAGACACACAAGACTCTATGACGATCTCGGGTCAACAGACTAAGCTGTACCAGTGTCACCAGAGAACTGCCATCTGACGTGAGGTATAATACCATCTGGGAGTTCTCGGCGAGTCCGTTCAGTGTACCCAGTCTCCACTGAGCACCCGCATACCATCTCCGATGTCAAACACCAATGGATATGGGATCATCCATCGCCCATCGCATGGGTCGAGAAGATATGCGCTAGTCTACTCTGGAATATCGATGCCCCGTCTCGATATTCCCTCGACTAGGAACATTTCAAGGATGTACTCATGGACTACCCAGGCCCCACTAGTATGATCTACATCATAGTCCTGGAAGTCGAGTACACATCCTAAGGGCTTTATCAACATGTAATCAGAGAGACATAAAGTATACATGTTAAGATAAAGTGCAACCAGATAGCGTACTATCATGTCGAGTAAGAAAGTCCTACCTATATATGTCCCAGCATCCACTACAGTACTCTCAGAGTAGAGAGGAGCATGAGCGGCACCTGCGGATTACACTGCAGACATTGAGGGAGCATCAGCTTTTCGCCAAATTCTCCAAGTGTGCTTTCTGGCTGGACAGCGTAGACTTCTTGGGGCATGAGATTACACGAGATGGTATATGTGTAGACCCGAGGAAGATTGAGGCCGTTCGGAGTTGGCCTAGACCCACGTCAGTGACGAAGGTTCGCAGCTTTGTAGGGCTGGCAGGCTATTATAAGTGATTCGTGCAGGACTTCTCCCGTATTGCTACACCTTTGACCGGGTTGTAGGGTTCCTAGGCACTCTTGTGAAGGTTCATAAGGCATCAAACATGCCCGGATAAAATTTTAGACGTGCCGAACAACCCAAAGCCGGGATCTTTGCTAGATTATTAGGGTTTAGCATGCAAGATAACATCTTTTTATCTAAGTATGAGGGATTACAACCTTTGTAGTCGGCTCCTTCGCTTCATAAGCTCCGAGTAGAAGTCCCTTTGCCGCGATCCACGATCTCCCGGACTCAAGAGAGGCTCCACGACTCGAACGATCCATGCTAGCTTGAAGTGTTCCAAATCTCCGATGATCTACGTCGAAGTTTCAATAACTCAAGCTTTCTCACTCTAAAGAGATGAACACACTAATCTCATGGGCTAGATGAGATGAGGATGAGGGAGTAGTATTTATGCTTTCCTTTTAATTCACTTTCTCACAATTTATCATCACAAATGGAATTTCTAGTGAGCTCAAAATCAAGGGAGAAGAAGATGATAATGGAAAAGATAATTCCTTTTTGTGTTGAATAGAAAAGAAATCTATATGATTGATATATCAACCATGGTCAAGGATGAGTGGCTAAGAGTTTGTAGAGAATAAACTAGAGTTAGGGTTTGGTTAGGTTTAGAAATGAGTCACCAAGAAATATCAACCATAATATCTTAAACTTGACAAAAGGAAAAGCTTCTAGAATGTGCAAGAAGAAGCTAACCCTAATCAAACCCTAATCCCATTTAATCATCCTTAAACATGTTTAATAATAAATCATATCATGTCACAATAATATATATCACATATATATTATATATTTGCAACAAAAGAAAATAATACAATTAACATATATCACATATATATCAATGTATCAATCCGGTGAGAAAATGAAAAAATAAAGCGAGCCAATATTAGATAATGTAATACAATATATCATATATATTATTATACTTTAAATCATCGAATCAACACTTGATTCGACGATCCGGCTATATCGAATATTACCGACTAATATATCATGTACCGATTTATCGAATCAACACTTGATCCGATGTCCCGGTTCATATCTAAATATCGCGAGAATATAATACGGTATCTCATATCGCATTATCCTCGGTCCTGCACATATCACATATGTGCCTCTACTCCATTTCGCCTGAGCCAAGAAACCTCTGTGTAGGACTCTAAAGAATCGTCAATACGCCGGTAGCAGGTGATGATCATATCAAACCCCTACAAGCTGCAAGCGGTCAGCTAAACGTAACAGCCACCCAGGTATTGAGCGATCAGAAGATCAACAAGCTAGCCTGTGCGTTCTCCTGTGAATCCAATCAGTAACACTCCCGTACAGTCCGATCTGTTCGTCTGATATGTCGCATATCAAGTCTAGGGGTGGTAAACGTCAGACCCCAGTAACCGATAAGTCGTCTCGATGTGTGGCTCATAACAGGTCGAGAAACTACTAGTAACACTTACCAGTAAATCTCTATATCAGCCCTGGCCAAGGACTTCCAGTTATAGCCAATCGAACACAGCACAACATCAACTCCCTATACCGGGAGAGACGAATCCCCTCCTATCGCTCATTGCCACCATGTGATTCGGGACTGTACCCAAAAGCCACCGTTTTGCACTCTCTCTTGGACGTGGTAAGGTGGAAATCAAAGCACAGTGGGAATCACACAAGACTCTATGACGATCTCGGGTCTACAAACTACCCTGTACCAGTGTCACCGGAGAACGGCCATCTGACGTGTGGTATATCACCATCTGGGAGTTCTCGGCGAGTCCGTCCAGTGTACCCAGTCTCCACTGAGCACCCGTACACCATTTTTGATGTCAAACACCGATGGATATGGGATCATCCATCGCCCATCATATGGGTCAAGATGCGTATACGCTAGTATACTCTGGTGTATCGATGCCCTGTCTCGATATACCCTCGACTAGGAACAGTTATAGGATGTACTCATCGACTACCGTGGCCCCACTAGTATGATCTCATCATAGTCCCAGTAGTCGAGTAGATATCCTAAGGGCTTTATCAATATGTGAGAGAAAAACAGTAAACCAGTACAAGTCAACATGTTAAGATAAAGTGAAACCAAATAGCATACTATCATGACGAGCAAGAAAGTCATCTCTATATATATCCAAGCATCCATTATAATATACATCATATGTACAACAATGGCCTCTAGGGCATATACATAACTAACAATCTCCCACTTGCACTATGGCCAGCTGCTGTAGTATCTCATACCTAGCATCCCGAATAATCTCTCAAACTGTATCTGGGGAATAGCCTTCGTGAGTGGATCTGCAGTGTTGTCCTTCGTATCTACTCTCCTGACCTTGATCTCCCGGCAATCAACTATCTCCCTGATCAGGTGATACCGCCTCAGAATATGTCAGGATTTCTGATGGGATCTGGGTTCCTTGGCCAAAGCCACAGCTCCATTGTTATCGCAATATAGAGGTATTGGATGCTCAATGGATGGAACCTCACCAAGTTCACTAATGAACTTCTTGATCCAGATAGCCTCTTTGGCGGCATCGTTGGCAGCGATGTATTCAGCCTCCATCGTCGAGTCTGCAACGGTATCCTGTTTGGAACTCTTCAAACATACCGCCCCTCCATTGAGGGTAAAGACAAATCCCGAGTGCGACTTAGAGTCGTCCTTATCACTTTGGAAGATGGAATCGGTAAAGGACTCCACCTGGAGTTCTCCGTTACCATACACCATGAACATCTCCTTAGTCCTTCGTAAGTACTTGAGAATGTTCTTCACAGCTGTCCAGTGACTCTCTCCAGGATCTGCTTAATACCGACTCACTACACTTAGTGAGTATGCTACATCGGGTCTGGTACATAGCATCGCATACATGATAGAGCCTACTGTCGAAGCATAGGATATCCCTTGCATGCGAGCTCTCTTCAAATCAGTCTTGGGAGACATCTCTTGTCACGACCCGAAAGTACGGAACGTAACCGGCACTTAGATTACGAAGCGTCCAGAGGCGCCACGTAACCTAAGTAAGCCGAAGCCCAGAAATCTAAACCATGAAAAAGAAGAAGAAGCAGTAAAAGAAAATATGAAGGAACAAGTTTAAAACATCAGCAAATTTTCCCAAAAATTTCGGCAGAGTCTCCTCTATAAAAACTGGCCCCCAAACGGGTACAACAAGTATAATATACATAAACAACAAAAAAACATCCCCAAACAGGAGCTAACTCAACGCCAACAGGCGGAAACAAGCACAATAATATACAACGCCAAAGGGCGAGGCTCAAAACTCAAAAGAAAACAAAACCACCAGATCAGAATAATACATGCGCGACTCTAAGGTCGAAATAAAAGACTGGCCCAATAAACTTCTATGGTTGATGGAGCTTACTAGATACAAATGAATGAATAAAAGTACAATGGTGGATCGGATACAAGTGAACCAACCTACCGTGCAAATCACCCTGAAGAAAAGATGTGCCAACAAGCTACCACGGAAACCTGTACATCGAACCTATAAAGAATTTGGCACAACGGGGGTGAGTTGCCAACTCGTGAGTAGAAGACATCTACGAAAAGAAATCGAATGCACGACGCTATCCTAGGTCATAATAATGCACTATTATATTCCAATCAACAGTAATAGCAGGGTAAAACTACGTGTAAGTGCAGATACTCCGTGCTCGTGTCAGTGCCTCATATAATACTATGCCATATGAAATGAAATGCATGCACCATGAATGTAAAGTAACAAATCCTGAAATCCAGATATATATGTATAAGAAATCTTTAGCTGTTATCATAGTAAAATGTGTATAAGAATCTGAAATCTCAACAATGAAATCCATGGAAATCCGTGTCAAGCATCGACACAACACATGTCATCTCAAGTCTCAATATCTCAGGCTCCGTCAGTCCGGATCGGCCCATATCATCAAATCTCACGACAACGGTCGGTATCCTCCGGATATCCGCCGCGCCAGACATCACCGGTAGGTAGCCTTCCCCTGCCAGGCTCATCGTCTACAACTCGATCTTCTTGCCCCGGGGTACCATACCGGGCCCACCATGTACCCGAGACGGTTCATCCACTCCTCGAATCGGGTCTCGAAATCCATCAGAAAACATGACATCTCATGGTGGACGACACATACATCACGAGAAAACCGCATCTTATGTTTTTTTTAAAAAGAGAGGAGGAGGAGAGAGAGAAGTTTTTACATATTCTTACGGTTTTCCCCAAAATCCAGAAATCTCATAGAAATCCAAATCTCAAAATCATGAGTAACTATATGATAAGTGTCGGCATATGCCCATAATACTGCATGATAACATGAAAATATGAATGCATGAATGTCTAAGCAATAAATATCATGTCCGTACTAATGTCAGAGAATAATCACAATATTATATCGGTCTAGTTGTTAACTGATTCTATCCATAAAAGACAATATGATCTAAAGTGTACGTGACATAGCAATTACCGATGATGATGTGTGTGAGCCGGCAAATAAGTGTGCGTGGAATATGCGCATCATCGGTAATAGTGCTGGTGTCCTAACAGGTAAAGTTTATACTGATTATAGCAACATATAAAAGAACATGCACCATGATGATTACAGTATGAATGCAAGACAGATGTGCATTATCCACTTCTCTGCGATATACGAGTACAACCACCACTATATAAATCAAACCTAAACTAGTGTCTATCTAACCTTCTAAGGAACTTAACCTAAGAAACTAGTCCTTAAGAAACAAGAGTCTACCTAGGTCTGAATCAATATCTCTAATAGTCGGCGATCCAGCCTCAATAGCGTCACGTACGAAGTACGGCTTCCTCAATCAAGAGTGCGGATCAATCATCATATCTATGCCTCGTACAGTAAAATCCATCGTACGGCATCCCAATATCGGGGTACGGGTCAAGTATCTCCTAGGTGTCTCATTATTCGTATAATGTCATATGTATCATATTTTGATTAAGTCTTACTGATATCATATCGTCCTCAAGTCACACATCTATGATATCGACATCAGGTCACACCTATATGATGTCGTAATCAAGTCATACATATCCCATATCGTGATCAATCACAAGTTACAGTCCGGGTACTATTTTAGAGTTCCATGAACCTCAATATCATCACTACCCATTATAATTTATGTATACCTGTTCATTATCTCATTCTCTAATGATCCGCTAACACTTTAATTCGACTGTATAGTCAAGAATCACGGCCTCAAGCCCAGTTCTGCCGTTTCATTCCCGTGTATCATATCACATCAATCAATCCCATATACGTGTTGTATATTCATGTATATACCTATACCTAGTTCTATATATATACACATACACGTATACCCCATGTCAAGTTTCAGTGTGTGCGTGTGTGTGTTTATGTCTGAAACCTACGAACCTCTTCCAAGGTACTTATCCTCTGATATGGTTTTCCTAAATCAGTCTAGTCCAGCCTAGGGTCAATACTAGGGTCCTACTGATTAAGATTCCAGGGTCACATCTGGTTTCCTAATGACACTAAGTACTATTCCTATGCTACGTTGCGGGGGTGCTAAACGCCATCCACCCGACTTCCCCCCGTAGATATGCATCTACTCACCTGGTACATGTCTGCCGAAGACGGTGTCGCCATCATCCTCTTCATCGCCCGCAGTCCACGTGAGGGGTACCTAAACGCAAATATATAAATAGTATCGTAAACTGAATCACATACAAAAGCCAAAACGACGCAAGGAACAAGCATAGGTTAAAACCTATGTCCCGTCCACGCAAAAGAACTAAATATCGCTCGATATCGGCGTACAGACTCCGATGGATCGAGATAAACATCAAAAAATAACTCGTAGTTTTAAAACTCATTATTTATATTATAAAACATGATTAAATCCATCGAAACCCTAAAATCCATCAAATCGCCCGATTTCGTAAAACCCGAAAATGCCAATTTACCGTTTTTCATCAAAACTTGACATTTAAATGAAACCAATGGTCATAAAACTCATTAAATAGCATAACTAGACTATACAAACCATTACTATATTTTTATTACACAAATTTGTATTAATTTGAAATTTCTAGTTTGCAACCTTTAACAATTTTCAACATTTTTCAAGAAAAATACCACAATTCCACTACAAAACATGATTTTGCATGAATTAATGTATTAAACTACAATTCATGATTATAATGATATAATGAAACCATGATTATATTTTTAATTTCATTTATTTAGGAATTTCCCAAAATCTAGTTTACAAAAATAGCCTTTTATTAATATTTTTCCAATTATCACAAGAAACTAGTGATCAAACTAAGTTTTTCATTCCTTTAATATGCTCATATTCCCATTAAAACTACCATCTAATGATAAGCACCTTAATAAGAATTTTATTTTACCCACAAACACATTTTAGAAAAATCTAGTTAGCTAAATAGTTTAATTAAAACAATTTGAATAAACAATTTATTATACAACAACCATGCAAGATTTTTCCACTTCTAAAAATGGTAGACTAGTTATTATAACCCTAATTAATTTACAAACCCTAACTTGAATTTACAAACCCTAACTTGAATTTTAGAAATTGAACATAGAATTAATCTAACAAATCTAATTATGCTTTAAAAGAAACATCTAATAGAAATAAAACAAAAGAAGGAAATTTATACCTTCAAAATATGAAATCCAAACAATGAAAACGAGCCTCCAAAATGCATGCTTTCCCACTCCAAAATCCATGCTAAATAGGTCAAAGGAAAATGGTAGAGATTGAATGTTGATTTTTGAGATTTATTTTTGGAATTTTTGATGAATTTTGATGATTTTTAATGCAAAAATGATGGGGGAAAAATTTTGGGGCTACCCATGGAGGGGAGGCCGGCCATGGAGAGGGAGGAGGGTGGAGAGAGAGAAAAAATGTGTGGTATTGTGTAGAAAGTTCATAAATAATGCATTTTTTTCACTTAAACCCTTTATTATCTAACTTTTTCAATTTAACCCTTTTCCTAAAAATTTCTAGAACCATGGAGAGATTTTAGAAAATATTTTGCATATTACACACTTGATTCTAATATACCATTGCTCATTTTTCAAATTAAAACCATTCAAATTTGTAATTTACACTAATTTAAATAAAAAATAAAGCTTATGTTAATATTTAAAATATTTAATTTAGAAAAAATATTTAATTGAACTAAAAATTTATAAGTGGCTAAATAAACACCATTTACTAGTAATTACATAATTAAAATAGGTATTTTTGAAATTATAATGAAAAACAATCACCGTTTGGTTTTACGAAAAATACATTTTTCTTTACCGAAAATCATAAAATTCACTTAAACAATTTTATTCATTTAATTATTTATTTAATTATTTTTAAAACGTTAAAATCTTCCCCCCTTTAAGAAATTCGGTCCCCGAATTTAAATTAAAACTCCCCCTTCAAATACTAAAACATTTAGCAAAACTCTCAAATCGTCGGGGCTCCGAAATCATCAATACATAACAAAAATCAACTCCGTCAAGCATTACGCAATCATCGGAGTTATGGCGAGAATAAAATATCAAAACCCAATATGAAAACCATCATAATATACATCAATCTGTAACTTATATATAATGCGCATCATAGTAAAACCGTACAAATATCTGGATAAGGAAATATGCAAACACCCCTTTTTGAAAATTGCCATGCGATGCACGTGTCACGGCATAAGTAGCGGACGTTTATTTAAAAAAATAACTATATATATATATATATCTTTTATTTAACATACACGTCACGCCTGGTTACTAAATCAAATAATAATGATTATGAAAACATACTGCTTAAACTGAAATCAATCCCAATCACATCAATAAAATATCATGTGCGTCCGGTGCGCACTGAAATCGAAACCAAATACAGATACCACGAATACACACAACAACAAAACTAAGTGCAACAGGTGTGCACCAAAAACATCTGTCAAGTGCAACGGGCGTGCACGACTCAATATCAGGTGCATCTAATCTGCACAAAACCCCGATTTAGTGCATCTGGTGTGCACAAAATCGCATCAAGTGCGCCAAGTATGCGCAAGAATCCTAATCAGGTGCACATGGTGCACGAAAACATACATCGAATATCAAAATCGAAATCACAGGATAAAAATGCATGAACACTAGGTCGAAACATATGTCAAAATAATGTGTAACCCCTATGCACGAAATCAAATAAAAAAAATCTCAAAATATATAGAACCAAATCAAGTGTACCGGGTGTGTACTAAACAACATCAATACGACTGATACATGAAACACAAATAGAATTTAATGAAGGTACACACATGAAATACCAATCGTAGAACAAAGTCCTCAAAATACCAAAATCCAATCAACGAAAATATGAAATTCAAATCACTAAATCACAATCGTAAACACTATCGTCAATGTGTGCCTCTTTCCTCTGATGTCGATTGCTTCGAACTCGTCCCTTCGTAGCTGTGCTGGCTGCGCTACCGACGGCAATACTCATATCTAGAGTCTCCCACGTAGTCGATCCCTTCACTTGATATCCGGACTACATTAAACTTTTCGATCAATCCATCAAAATCCCATAAGTCCCCGAGAGCTCAACACTCAAGTACAGTTTAAAAATATCCGGTACATACCCCAGCATCGATGATCCAGCCGTAGAAGGGCAAACCCAAGCCTCACTAATGGCATCGCGGAACTGCCGTAAGCCCTAATATTCAAGGGCGTTCTCGTGGTCATTATGTCGAGTTAGGGTTTCATTCTTCTAGAGGGTCCATCGAAATACCTGCATGTTCTTCCGAATACCTTAAACTTGGGAAAATGGTTTTCTGATAATCGTTCGAACCCTTTAACTTCATCCGGACGGCATGTGAATACCCTTCGTTCGCACGCTAAGCAATGCTTCAATCCTCAAGAATAAACGATACCTTAATGATTATCGCATTCGAGCCGCAGCTCTCTCTGCCCGTGGTAACAGAAACCACCATCCGATATCGACGAAGATAGATCAAAGGAACGAATGAAATACGGTGCAAGCAATGTACATCCTAAGGCTCCTTAAGCAGAGTAGCGTATCGTGAGTATGCCGCAGACCATACCCACGGTACGTTACTCTACCTAAATCGCCTACTCCATCAACCAAGGGTCACCTAGACTTATACAAGGTTAAACCTACCGCTCTGATACCAACTTTGTCACGACCCGAAAGTACGGAACGTAACCGGCACTTAGATTACGAAGCGTCCAGAGGCGCCACGTAACCTAAGTAAGCCGAAGCCCAGAAACCTAAACCATGAAAAAGAAGAAGAAGCAGTAAAAGAAAATATGAAGGAAAAAGTTTAAAACATCAGCAAATTTTCCCAAAAAACTCGGCAGAGTCTCCTCTATAAAAACTGGCCCCCAAACGGGTACAACAAGTATAATATACATAAACAACAAAAAAAAACATCCCCAAACGACAGCTAACTCAACGCCAACAGGCGGAAACAACCACAACAAGCACAATAATATACAACTCCAAAGGGCGAGGCTCAAAACTCAAAAGAAAACAAAACCACCAGATCAGAATAATACATGCGCGACTCTAAGGTCGAAATAAAAGAGTGGCCTAATAAACTTCTATGGTTAATGGAGCTTACTAGATACAAATGAATGAATAAAAGTACAATGGTGGTTCGGATACAAGTGAACCAACCTACCGTGCAAATCACCCTGAAGAAAAGATGTGCCAACAAGCTGCCACGGAAACCTGTTCATCGAACCTGTAAAGAATTTGTCACAACGGGGGTGAGTTGCCAACTCGTGAGTAGAAGACATCTACGAAAAGAAATCGAATGCACGACGCTATCCTAGGTCATAATAATGCACTATTATATTCCAATCAACAGTAATAGCAGGGTAAAACTACGTGTAAGTGCAGATACTCCGTGCTCGTGTCAGTGCCTCATATAATACTTTGCCATATGAAATGAAATGCATGCACCATGAATGTAAAGTAACAAATCCTGAAATCCAGATATATATGTATAAGAAATCTTTAGCTGTTATCATAGTAAAATGTGTATAAGAATCTGAAATCTCAACAATGAAATCCATGGAAATCCGTGTCAAGCATCGACACAACACATGTCATCTCAAGTCTCAATATCTCGGGCTCCGTCAGTCCGGATCGGCCCATATCATCAAATCTCACGACAACGGTCGGTATCCTCCGGATATCCGCCGCGCCAGACATCACCGGTAGGTAGCCTTCCCCTGCCAGGCTCATCGTCTACAACTCGATCTTCTTGCCCCGGGGTACCATACCGGGCCCACCATGTACCCGAGACGGTTCATCCACTCCTCGAATCGGGTCTCGAAATCCATCAGAAAACATGATATCTCATGGTGGATGACACATACATCACGAGAAAACCGCATCTTATGTTTTTTTTTTAAAAGAGAGGAGGAGGAAAGAGAGAAGTTTTTACATATTCTTACGGTTTTCCCCAAAATCCAGAAATCTCATAGAAATCCAAATCTCAAAATCATGAGTAACTATATGATAAGTGTCGGCATATGCCCATAATACTGCATGATAACATGAAAATATGAATGCATGAATGTCTAAGCAACAAATATTATGTCTGTACTAATGTCAGAGAATAATCACAATATTATATCGGTCTAGTTGTTAACTGATTCTATCCATAAAAGACAATATTATCTAAAGTGTACGTGACATAGCAATTACCGATGATGATGTGTGTGAGCCGGCAAATAAGTGTGCGTGGAATATGCGCATCATCGGTAATAGTGCTGGTGTCCTAACAGGTAAAGTTTATACTGATTATAGCAACATATAAAAGAACATGCACCATGATGATTACAGTATGAATGCAAGACAGATGTGCATTATCCAGTTCTCTGCGATATACGAGTACAACCACCACTATATAAATCAAACATAAACTAGTGTCTATCTAACCTTCTAAGAAACTTAACCTAAGAAACTAGTCCTTAAGAAACAAGAGTCTACTTAGGTCTGAATCAATATCTCTAATAGTCGGCGATCCAGCCTCAATAGCGTCATGTACGAAGTACGGCTTCCTCAATCAAGAGTGCGGATCAATCATCATATCTATGCCTCGTACAGTAAAATCCATCGTACGGCATCCCAATATCGGGGTACGGGTCAAGTATCTCCTAGGTGTCTCATTATTCGTATAATGTCATATGTATCATATCGTGATTAAGTCATACTGATATCATATCGTCCTCAAGTCACACCTCTATGATATCGACATCAGGTCACACCTATATGATGTCGTAATCAAGTCATACATATCCCATATCGTGATCAATCACAAGTTACAGTCCGGGTACTATTTTAGAGTTCCATGAACCTCAATATCATCACTACCCATTATAATTTATGTATACCTGTTCATTATCTTATTCTCTAATGATCCGCTAACACTTTAATACGACTGTATAGTCAAGAATCACGGCCTCAAGCCCAGTTCTGCCGTTTCATTCCCGTGTATCATATCACATTAATCAATCCCATATACGTGTTGTATATTCATGTATATACCTATACCTAGTTCTATATATATACACATACACGTATACCCCATGTCGAGTTTCAGTGTGTGCGTGTGTGTGTTTCTGTCTGAAACCTACGAATCTCTTCCAAGGTACTTATCCTCTGATATGGTTTTCCAAAATCAGTCTATTCCAGCCTAGGGTCAATACTAGGGTCCTACTGATTAAGAATCCAGGGTCACATCTGGTTTCCTAATGACACTAAGTACTATTCCTATGCTACGTTGCGGGGGTGCTAAACGCCGTCCACCCGACTTCCCCCCGTAGATATGCATGTACTCACCCGGTCCATGTCTGCCGAAGACGGTGTCGCCATCATCCTCTTCATCGCCCGCAGTCCACGTGAGGGTACCTAAACGCAAACATATAAATAGTATCGTAAAGTGAATCACATACAAAAGCCAAAACGACGCAAGGAACAAGCATAGCTTAAAACCTATGTCCCGTCCACGCAACAGAACCAAATATCGCTCGATATCGGCGTACAGACTCCGATGGATCGAGATAAACATCAACAAATAACTCGTAGTTTTAAAACTCATTACTTATATTATAAAACATGATTAAATCCATCGAAACCCTAAAATCCATCAAATCGCCCGATTTCGTAAAACCCGAAAATGCCAATTTACCGTTTTTCATCAAAACTTGACATTTAAATGAAACCAATGGTCATAAAACTCATTAAATAGCATAACTAGACTATACAAACCATTACTATATTTTTATTACACAAATTTGTATTAATTTGAAATTTCTAGTTTGCAATCTTTAACAATTTTCAACATTTTTCAAGCAAAATACCACAATTCCACTACAAAACATGATTTTGCATGAATTAATGTATTAAACTATAATTCATGATTATAATGATATAATGAAACCATGATTATATTTTTAATTTCATTTATTTAGGAATTTCCCAAAATCTAGTTTACAAAAATAGCCTTTTATTAATATTTTTCCAATTATCACAAGAAACTAGTGATCAAACTAAGTTTTTCATTCTTTTAATATGCTCATATTCCCATTAAAACTACCATCTAATGATAACCATCTTAATAAGAATTTTATTTTACCCACAAACACATTTTAGAAAAATCTAGTTAGCTAAATAGTTTAATTAAAACAATTTGAATAAACAATTTATTATACAACAACCATGCAAGATTTTTCCACTTCTAAAAATGGTAGACTAGTTATTATAACCCTAATTAATTAATAAAAATCCTAACTTGAATTTACAAACCCTAACTTGAATTTTAGAAATTGAACATAGAATTAATCTAACAAATCTAATTATGCTTTAAAATAAACATCTAATAGAAATAAAACAAAAGAAGGAAATTTATACCTTCAAAATATGAAATCCAAACAATGAAAACGAGCCTCCAAAATGCATGCTTTCCCACTCCAAAATCCATGCTAAATAGGTCAAAGGAAAATGGTAGAGGTTGAATGTTGATTTTTGAGATTTATTTTTGGAATTTTTGATGAATTTTGATGATTTTTAATGCAAAAATGATGGGGGGAAATTTTTGGGGCTACCCATGGAGGGGAGGCCGGCCATGGAGAGGGAGGAGGGTGGAGAGAGAGAAAAAATGTGTGGTATTGTGTAGAAAGTTCATAAATAATGCATTTTTTTCACTTAAACCCTTTATTATCTAACTTTTTCAATTTAACCCTTTTCCTAGAAATTTCTAGAACCATGGAGAGATTTTGGAAAAGATTTTGCATAATACACACTTGATTCTAATATACCATGGCTCATTTTTACAAATTAAAACCATTCAAATTTGTAATTTACACTAATTTAAATAAAAAATAAAGCTTATGTTAATATTTAAAATATTTAATTTAGGAAAAATATTTAATTGAACTAAAAATTTATAAGTGGATAAATAAACACCATTTACTAGTAATTACATAATTAAAATAGGTATTTTTGAAATTATAATGAAAAACAATCACGGTTTGGTTTTACGAAAAATACATTTTTCTTTACCGAAAATCATAAAATTCACTTAAACAATTTTATTCATTTAATTATTCATTTAATTATTTTTAAAACGTTACATCTCTTTGGAGAGAGTGAGTCCAGAGATTGTGGCTAGGTTCTCACGCTTGGATTCTTCCATACTAAACCTCTTTAGTATGGTGTCAATGTACCTGGATTGGGACAATCCCAGTATCCGTTTAGATCTATCTCTATAGATCATGATTCCCAATATGCAGGAGGCATCTCCTAGATCTTTCATTGAGAATCTCTGTGATAAGAAGAGCTTGAGTGATTGCAGCATAGGAATATCATTTCCTATCAAGAGTATATCATCCACGTATAATACGAGGAAGACAACCTTACCCTTTGCTACCTTCTTATAGATACAAGGTTCATCTATATTTTTGATGAAGTCAAACTCTTTGACTACAACATCAAAACAGATGTTTCAACTCCGCGATGCTTGCTTTAATCCATAAATGGATTTAAGCAGCTTGCACACCTTTTCGCTGCTCCCACTATCTACGAAGCCTTCTGGCTAAGTCATGTGCACGCACTCTTCTAAATTACCGTTTAGAAAGGCAGTCTTAATATCCATTTGCCAGATTTCGTAGTTATGGTATGCAGCAATGGCAAGTAAGATCCGGATGGACTTAAGCATAGCCACTGGAGAAAAGGTTTCGTCATAATCCACACCTGGTCGTTGACGAAAACCCTTTGCTACAAGTCTAGCTTTGAAAGTCTCAACTTTTCCATCTACACCAAATTTCTTTTTAAAAATCCACTTGCTCCCAATGGGTTTTACCTCTTCAGGAGCATTTTCCAAAATCCATACTTTATTAGTGTACATGGACTCCATCTCAGATCGCATTGCATCCAGCCATTTCACAGAGTCACCACTTGTGATGGCCTGCTCGAAACTAGTCGGGTCATCATCTTCCATGATGCAATCCTCGCTTCCACCATCAATGAGAAAACCGTAGTATCTCTCAGGAGGATGAGAAACCCTGCTAGATCGGCGGAGAGGCCGGGGTTCGTCGGGTACTACTGGATCCTCTGGTTCTACTAAATCTTCAGTTGCAATTTGTGTTTCTGGAACCTCTTCCAGCTCTACCTCTTTGCCACTAATTTCTTTTGCAAGAAATTCCTTTTCTAAAAAGGTGGCATATTGAGAAACAAACACTTTTTGTTCCTCAGCGTGATAGAAAATATATCCTTGAGAATTCTTAGGATATCCCACAAATTTGCAAAGAACTGATCGTGCCTCGAGTTTGTCTGGATTTTGTCTTTTGACATAGGCCGGACAACCCCATATCTTGACTCGTTTAAAATATGGTCTCTTCCCACTCCATATCTCATATGGTGTGGTAGGTACAGATTTAGACGGAACTAGATTCAATATGTATGTGGCTGTCTCAAGCGCATACCCCCAAAAGGAAATAGATAACTCAACATCGCTCATCATAGATCGCACCATATCTAATAGGGTCCGATTCCTTCGTTCCGATACACCGTTGTGCTGTGGTGTATAAGGAGGAGTAAGCTGAGAGAGAATCCCACTCTCTTTTAGATAATCTAGGAACTCACTGCTTAAGTATTCACCTCCTCGATCAGATCAAAGAATCTTAATACTTTTGCCCGTTTGGTTCTCTACTTCGTGCTTATATTCTCTGAATTTCTAAAAAGCTTCAGACTTTTGTTTCATCAGAAACACATGTCCGTATCTAGAGAGATCATCAGTGAATGTAATGAAGTAGGAAGAACCGTTCCTAGCATGCGTAGACATGGGACCACATACATCACTATGTATCAGTCCTAAGAGTTCTGTAACTCTTTCTCCGTGTCCACTAAACGGAGCCTTGGTCATTTTTCCTTTGAGACATGAATGGCAAGTATCATAAGATGATAATTTGAACGGATTCAAATAACCATCCTTATGTAACTTAGCCAGTCGTGTCGTATTGATATGACCAAGTCTACAATGCCACAAGCAGGATTCGTTCATATTTGAACTTTTCCTCTTGCGTGTGTTTTGTATATTCAGGACTGTATTCTGATTCAGAATGAATATGCCATTATGTAACGAGCCTGATGCAATCAACTTTTGATCTAGGAATATGTTCATAACATTATCCTTTACTAAAAAATTATATCCTTCTTTTCTTAATAAAGAAACTGATATAATATTGCACATCATGTTCGGTATATAATAGCACTCATTTAGAATCAGTGTATTACGACTTGGTAATACAAGGTGATATTCGCCAACTGCTTTGGCTACAATACTTGCACCGTTCTCTACTTGAACGGAATGATCACCCTTTCCCAGTTCTCTACCTTTTCGTAGCCCATGTAACAATTTACATATATGGGATCCTGATCCGGTATCCAATACCCAGGACGTAGGGTGAACTGAGAAACAGTTCTCAATAACTAACACAACTGAAGAAGATGCATCAACATGCATGTTCTTTTGGGCGGTGTGAGAATCCAGATATTCTCTTGTTTCCTGTTCAGTCTTATAACTCTTATAAGATAGAACGGGTCTAACGTTCCCTTGCTCAGTACAATAATCGGGTTCAGTCAATACATCCATATTATTATCTTGATTATGGCCTGACATGGTCGCTCCCTGGAGAGAGAGAGAAGAAAACACTTTAGCCTATGCTCTTGCAAGATTAGATTGGTTATTATCTTATCTAATCAGGATGTCTCCCACTGTTTTTATCAAATCTTCCTTCAAATCCTAAAAGGTAAGATTAGCCGGGATTAATTACACCCTACAATTTCATCAATCTTTCAGCCAGATCAGTGTCTGTACTTTGAGGGAGGTTCCCCGTGCTTTCGCACGGACCTAATTAAAGTAAACCCCGTTTTCCCAGAGGCGTAACCCCGTTAACACTTTTCTAGACACCTACTTGATCGGCTAATTGTCCTGTGTAAAACTCTCCCAGGAGTAACTCTTACTCGCAGTGGGTATCGGGATCCAAATATCTCATAGGAGGTATGCAATCTCATTGCAAATTTCAACACTTGAAATTCCCGATAATATTTTACCCCTAGCGATCTATGACCTTAACTAAGTCAACAAACCATAAATCGCAAGTCATGTTCAACCCGTACATTTCCTGATTGAATTAAACCCACCCGTACGACCCTTAACTGAGTCAACAAGGCCGTACGAATACCCTAATCCAATCACATCTCATGTTTTAGCAGATAAACATTACTTAGCTACCGTACACTATGCCTTAACTAAGTCAACAAATATAGCACGAATACTAAATAATATCTATCTGAAATGACGGAGGGCTACGCAGGTTTTTCAGAAAACCCTGAGAGTAATGAACTTGATATCGTCGTAGAATCGAGTAGTTTTTGAAAAAGGAGTGTTTTTGAGGCTTTTCTTAGTTTCGCTAAAGGGGTCACTCCCGGTGAAGGGATCGTCGGCCCTTTCCTCATCGAATAAGGTGCAGGATATATCATATATACCGCTGTGCAAAGCAAAACTCTAAAAGCAATCAAAAGACAAACCGAGTTTTGTAGCATGTGCCCGTTTCGCTAAAGAGGTCACTCCCGGTGAAGGGATCTCGGCTCTTTCCTCATCGAATAAGGTGCAGGGCATATCATATATACCGCTGTGCAAAACAAAACTGTAGCTACCCTTTTTATAAAGTTTTGATTCTACAACATCTTTAGGTTTCTTTTCTTTTTATTAATCTCATTAATAAAATCCCATCAGCTTATGCTTCCTAAGCATCACAGAAGAAACGAAAGCAGTAATAGTTATATATCAGCATATATATATATATAGTATAAGCATTCGTCGCAGGCAGTAATATGATCTCATCACAGAACATTGCAGCAGAAGAACATATATGAAATATTGGATATACTAGGACGTCCGTGTTTTCAATACGAGCCGGTATAAAACACGGATTCCACGGTCGCGACGAATAGCCAAACCCACATCCCAAGACCCCTACGAGAGCGGCAAGTAACACTACCAATTCTAGGGTTAGGAGACCCGGTCTCAACTCCTCGAGATGGCCTCCCACTGGACCCTAGAACCCGGTTACTTTTGCTCCCCTCCTTAGGTCTACCTAATGCGGAAAGGTAAATAATATACACTGGTGACATCAACCTCAACCTGGAGTGCCCCAAATAAAAGAATATTACATTACAAATGAATTTTACATGAATGAAAATAAAAACCCTCATCTCACATAAAACCCCCGGCTATTCAGAACGCGACGATCCAATATAACATATCACAGCAACACATAATATCACATATCATCAACGTAAGTAAATATGCGCATCCCAATTGTCGTTGACATATAGCAACGAAACCGGCGATATCACATATTACACTTACGGTCACAGAAAAGAAAGTGTAAAACTACAACATTTGGAATCCACATTCACTTTAGACATCGTAAATCCGAAATATCACATACTTCACATTTCATGCCTAACCCAATGAATTCCACATATTGTATCACATTCCAGATAAATAGATAGTATTAAACTTTTTGAACAGATAATCAAATACCCAAAATTTCCTAAAGTGCTCAACACTTGAGCGAAGTTCAAATAATCCCAGAATATGTCATAGTACCAGTGATCCAGCAGTAGAAGGGTCAAGCCAACGCCTCACATGTGGCACGCCGTACTGCCCCAAACCCGAAGGTTCAAAAAGCAGTTCAACAGGTCACATAATCGAGTTAAGGTTTGTTGTCTTCTAGAGGGTCCACCGCTTAACTTGTACAATTTTTCCGAAAGATTTAAACCCGATAAAAATTCAACACTTGAAAGTTTGTCGTGCCGGGAAAAAGTGAGTTAATGATATCCGTTCAAATAGTTTAACAGTTTCTAAATATCCGGAAATAATAACGAATTTAAATTTTCCTATCGAATCTACAATTACAAAATAAACCCCAGATTAAACTACACTTGAATCACTTTTAAAAATACCCAGAAGCATCAACAAGCACCTACGGATATTACCATGAAAACCACGTGTCACAATACCAAAATTCCGCCGCGGAACCGCCGCGGAAAGCAGGTTTCCGCCGCGGTTCCGCGTCGGTTTAGTGGAGTTGTAGGCCCGTGTTTCATGGTAATTCTTAGAATTCCCTGCTGATTTTTTAAAGTATTTTTAATTCAGAAAAATCCCAGATTTAGAAAAATTTCCAGAGAGGGGGTTATTTTCGTCGGTTCGGGTTCGATCGGAGTTTTAACTTCGTAAACACATCGCGTAATGCTCTAGTTAGTCTCTGATACCACTGTAGGTCAGGCAGCCACCCCATCCAATGGGGTCACCGTGGCACCAACCGGTCCCTCAGCAGCTACTTTTTCTGCATGCCCCCTCGCGAAGATTACAACCCGCCGGAACACCTTCCGGTCTCGGGACACCCTGGGGGTAAGAGCCTATGCTTCGCCACACTGTCACACAGTGAGAACCCCCCATAGGTCGACATCTAATGCCTAGTAGCTCTGATACCACTGTAGGGTTCCTAGGCACTCTTGTGAAGGTTCATAAGGCATCAAACATGTCCGGATAAAATTTTAGACGTGCCGAACAACCCAAAGCCGGGATCTTTGCTAGATTATTAGGGTTTAGCATGCAAGATAACATCTTTTTATCTAAGTGTGAGGGATTACAACCTTTGTAGTCGGCTCCTTCGCTTCACAAGCTCCGAGTAGAAGTCCCTTTGCCGTGATCCACGATCTCCCGGACTCAAGAGAGGCTTCACGACTCGAACGATCCATGCTAGCTTGAAGTGTTCCAAATCTCCGATGATCTACGACGAAGTTTCAATAACTCAAGCATTCTCACTCTAAAGAGATGAACACACTAATCTCATGGGCTAGATGAGATGAGGATGAGGGAGTAGTATTTATGCTTTCCTTTTAATTCACTTTCTCACAATTTATCATCACAAATGGAATTTCTAGTGAGCTCAAAATCAAGAGAGAAGAAGATGATAATGGAAATGATAATTCCTTTTTGTGTTGAATAGAAAAGAAATCTATATGATTGATATATCAACCATGGTCAAGGATGAGTGGCTAAGAGTTTGTAGAGAATAAACTAGAGTTAGGGTTTGGTTAGGTTTAGAAATGAGTCACCAAGAAATATCAACCATAATATCTTAAACTTGACAAAAGGAAAAGCTTCTAGAATGTGCAAGAAGAAGCTAACCCTAATCAAAGCCTAATCCCATTTAATCATCCTAAAACATGTTTAATAATAAATCATATCATGTCACAATAATATATATCACATATATATTATATATTTGCAACAAAAGAAAATAATACAATTAACATATATCACATATATATCAATGTATCAATCCGGTGAGAAAATGAAATAATAAAGCGAGGCAATAATAGATAATGTAATACAATATATCATATATATTATTATACATTAAATCATCGAATCAACACTTGATTCGACGATCCGGCTATATCGAATATTACCGACTAATATATCATGTACCGATTCATCGAATCAACACTTGATCCGATGTCCCGGTTCATATCTAAATATCGCGAGAATACAATACGGTATCTCATATCGCATTATCCTCGGTTCTGCACATATCACATATGTGCCTCTACTCCGTTTCTCCTGAGCCAAGAAACCTCTGTGTAGGACTCTAAAGAATCGTCAATACGCCGGTAGCAGGTGATGATCATATCAAACACCCACAAGCTGCAAGCGGTCTGCTAAACGTAACAGACACCCAGGTATTGAGCGATCAGAAGATCAACAAGCTAGCCTGTGCGTTCTCCTGTGAATCCAATCAGTAACACTCGCGTACAGTCCGGTCTGTTCGTCTGATATGTCGCATATCAAGTCTAGGGGTGGTAAACGTCAGACCCCAGTAACCGATAAGTCGTGTCGATGTGTGGCTCATAACGGGTCGAGAAACTACTAGTAACACTTACCAGTAAATATCTATATCAGCCCAGGCCAGGGACTTCCAGTTATAGCCAATCGAACACAGCACAACATCAACTCCCTATACCGGGAGAGACGAATCCCCTCCTATCGCTCATTGCCTCCCTGTGATTCGGGACTGTACCCAAAAGCCACCGTTTGGCACACCCTCTTGGACGTGGTAAGGTGGAAATCAAACCACAATGGGAATCACACAAGACTCTATGACGATCTCGGGTCTACAGACTACCCTGTACCAGTGTCACCGGAGAACTGCCATCTGACGTATGGTATATCACTATCTGGGAGTTCTCGGTGAGTCCGTCCAGTGTACCCAGTCTCCACTGAGCACCCGTACACCATCTTTGATGTCAAACACCGATGGATATGGGATCATACATCGCCCATCATATGGGTCAAGATGCGTATACGCTAGTCTACTCTGGTGTATCGATGCCCTGTCTCGATATACCCTCGACTAGGAACAGTTATAGGATGTACTCATCGACTACCGTGGCCCCACTAGTATGATCTCATCATAGTCCCAGTAGTCGAGTAGATATCCTAAGGGCTTTATCAACATGTGAGAGAAAAAAAGTAAACCAGTACAAGTCAACATGTTAAGATAAAGTGAAACCAAATAGCATACTAACATGACGAGCAAGAAAGTCATCTCTATATATATCCAAGCATCCATTATAATATACATCATATGTACAACAATGGCCTCTAGGGCATATACATAACTAACACGGGTTGACCCGTAAGGGAGTTCGTTTCGATTGGACGGAGGAGTGTGAGCACAGTTTCCAGCAGCTACGGGCTCTACTGACTACGACACCAGTGCTATCATTGCCTTCAGGATCAGGCGAATTTGTGGTCAACTGTGATGCTTCACGAGTGGGGCTAGGGTGTGTTTTGATGCAGCATGACAGGGTGATCGCGTATGCTTCGCGGCAATTAAAGAAACATGAACAGAATTACCCTACTCATGATTTGGAGATGGCTGCAGTGGTCTTTGCACTTAAGATCTGGCAACATTACCTATATGGAGAGTCGTGCCAGATATTCACTGATCACAAGAGCTTAAAGTATATATTCCAGCCGTGGGACTTGAACCTTAGACAGCGCCGATGAATGGAGTTAGTGAAGGACTACGATTGCGAGATCTTGTATCACCCAGGAAGGGCTAATGTAGTGGCGGATGCTTTGAGCAGGAGGCCCGGGGGTAGTCTATCTTGTATGAGCACAGTGCAGAGTCAATCGTCGGCAGATTGGCAGATCTTATGCGACAGCCGGGTACAGTTCGAGTTTACGTCGATCCGAGGACAGATTGCGCATGTCATGCACGCCTACAGTTGTTTGACCGTATACATAAGGCACAGTACTGTGATGACCGATGTTCAGAGATCAGGACACAGATGGGACAGGGCAGATTTTCCGAGTTCGTGATCGATGATCAGGGAATACTACGATTTGGGGCTAGACTGTGCGTACCAGATGCTGAGGGATTGCGGCGCGAGATTCTTGAGGAGGCACATCGATCGGTATCCAGTGTTCATCCCGGTTCCACCAAGATGTACCATGACGTGAGAGGTGTTTACTGGTGGGACGGAATGAAGAGAGACATCAAAGATTTTGTGTAGAGATGCCTGACTTGTCAGCAAGTCAAGGCTGAGCACCAGAGGCCCGCGGGAGAGCTACAGCCGTTACCCATTCCGGAGTGGAAATGGGAGCAGATTTCTATGGACTTCATTGTGGGTCTACCCAGGACTAGTGGAGGGTATGACTCCATCTGGATGATCGTTGATCGTTTGACGAAAGCGGCTCACTTCTCACCGATGAAGACGACTTTCAGATTTGCTCAGTACGCCCATATTTACATTGACGAGATTGTACGACTGCACGGAGTTCCGACATGTATCGTGTCCGACAGAGGCACCCAGTTTACCAGCCGACTATGGCAGAGGCTTCAGGAGGCTTGGGTACTCGCTTGAGTTTAGCACAGCATTTCATCCACAGACCGATGGACAGTCAGAGCGGACTATTCAGACTCTAGAGGACATGCTCAGAGCATGCGTTTTAGACTTCGGAGGTAGCTGGGATCATCATTTACCCTTAGTAGAGTACTCCTACAACAACAACTACCAGGAGACCATTCAGATGGCACCATTTGAGGCTCTTTAAGGGAAGAGATGCAGATCGCCCGCTTGTTGGACAAAGCTCAGTGAGAGCAGTATCTTAGGGCCGCAGATTGTTGAGGAGACGACCGCGAAGAACCAGTTGATTCGCGATAGGATGAGAGCAGCCCAGAGTAGGCAGAGATCTTATGTGGACCGTCGGCGGCCCAGACTCGAGTTTTCTGTTGGTGACTATGTTTTCTTGAGGGTCTCCCCAATGAAAGGTGTGATGAGATTTGGGAAGAAAGGGAAGCATAGTCCCAGATTTGTGGGCCTTTTCGAGATCCTCGAGCGTGTTGGTGCAATTGCGTATCGGTTAGCCCTTCCGCCCAGTTTTCCAGACATGCACCCTGTTTTTCACGTTTCGATGCTCCGCAGATATCTTAATGGTCCAGCACCCGATGATCCAGCTTGAGCGTGACCTTTCCTATGCAGAGCAGCCGGTGATGATCTTGGATCGACAAGTGAAGAAATTGAGATCGAAGGACATACCTTCAGTCAATGTACTTTAGCGTGGTCCGAGCAAAGAGGAGGTCACTTGGGGGACCGAGAGCGAGATGAGGAAGAGGTATCCCCATCTTTTTGAAGGTGCGTGTAGTTAGATTTTTAAATTCGGGGATCGAATTTCTTTAAGGGGGGTAGATTATAACACTTTGAATTTTCGTTAGAATGTTTTTCGTGATAATTAGTAATTTGTGCGTGTTATTATATATGTGTGTATAGGATTATTAGTTATTTTAGTCGGGTTATCCTAATTGGAAAATTTTCCTTTGTAGTGTACACTTGCACACTTAGCCAATGTTGTGATTTAGTTCTTGTAGTGTAACATGGTGTAACCTAGGGTAAAGAGTTAGCCATTCTTTCCTTGCATGATTCCTTGTTATTTTCCCCACCCTTTAATCCAAACAAAACCCCATTCAATAATTCAAATCCAATTAAACAATTAAGGCATGGTGGTTAGGTGAACACTTGACTTTCTTTGACCCTTTTCTTTCTCTCTTCTCTCTCTGTTCTCATTGCTGGAAATTCTGCAGAATAACAGCAGCAGCAACACCTCTTTCTTCCTCTTTTCTTCTCTTTTCAATTCCCTTTTGGATCTACACCAAACCATACACCAAAAACCCATTTTTACTCACAAAAACCCTTGGTCAAATGGCTATTTGAGGGATCTTGGTGTCAAAGCAGTGGCTTGAGGGAGAAGGCTCGAAAAAATAAAGTTCTATAGGGTTTTTGGGAAGGTATTTATCTCACACTTAACACTCTTTTTCATAACTCGTAGAAATTCTAGCAAATATCACTCTTTATGCATGTTTTGTGCTATAGGAGGGGTTTTAGTGAGGTTATGTTAAAGATTTACTTTTTAAGGTTTGATTAGCTTGGTAATGTGATAATAGTGTAGTTCTAGGCTTGGGTTTGTCTCAGATTTCAAAAAAATACCATAAAGTTTCATTTTAGTGCAAAAGTGGGATTTTTAACTAGAAATAGGGTTCTGTTGGATCTGCTGCTACCCGGGTCATTTCAGAATGAAATTGGATTTACTGTAGCATGTATAGGGAGTATGGAGTGCACACACCAAGCCTGGGAGCCCAATTCCCAAGTCAGGCCGCCGGAATACTCATTCTGGCCGCAAATTGCGACCAGATGGGTGAGATGGAGGTTGGGGTCTGGGCCACTGGAGTCTGCTGCTATGTGGAGTATATTGGTATATCTATTTTTATAAGATCATTTCTGTATCAAAATCTGGAGTAGAATACCCTTTTTCGCGTATTTTTAATCTTTCGCGACCCGCGTGATACGTGTGTGTGGGTTTGGGGTTTCTGCGTATCGCGACGCGTCGGAGTTGCTTCAGATGCGTAATCACACGTTTTAGCGTATCGCGCACACGTGCGCTTGGTTTGCAACATGGGTTTCTAGTTGACTTTAAATGTCGTGTTTGTACGGCTTTGGGCTTATGTGTGATGTATTGTGAAATTCTAGGATTCGCAAGCGAGTGCAACGGGCGCCGCGAAGGAGGAGAACAAGTCGTCGGCTATAACTAGCGAGAGACTACGGTGAGTAGATTTAACATCTACGGGGATATCGCCCGCATGGCGTTCTACGTCAGGGCTGATAGGATCTTATAGCTACATTTCCGTATATTGATTGTTCATGGCTACTATTTTAGTGCATACCACATTTCCTGCCATATGTATATAAACTAGAATTGATAGAACACTGCACCGTTACTAACGGTTCATGTTGCACGAGCACTATCCTGCATGTTACACACACACCGTTAGTAATTGCCATGACACTCACACTGTAGGATTCCCATGATCATTATGTTGTAGCTCATCTTTTATGCGACTTGACATGATATTCATACTTGATGCATATATCACAACAGATCATTATGTTGGAGCTCATCTTTTATGCGACTTGACATGATATTCATACTTGATGCACATATCACATCCGACCATTGACTTGCATATTGGTTTGGATTACATGTGATTTCTGGATTTGGGAACCATGGCTATTTCAAATATATAATCATTTAAAAACTCGGTTCCCTTGATATGATATTTCGGTGCGCCCACCCTATGTTTTCTCGGTGCTAGAGTGGCAGATATATTGAGAGAAGGCCGATATATTGAGAGAATGCTGACCCGGACTGATGAATGCCCGATATATTGAGAGAGGGCTGACCCGGACTGACGGATGCCCGATATATTGAGAGAGGGCTGACCCGGACTGACGGATGCCCGATATATTGAGAGAGGGCTGACCCGGACTGAAAGTTGCCCGATATATTGAGAGAGGGCTGACCCGGACTGACGGATGCCCGATATATTGAGAGAGGGCTGACCCGGACTGACGGATGCCCGATATATTGAGAGAGGGCTGACCCGGACTGACGGATGCCCGATATAGGAGGATTTGCGTTTCGATACTAGACATGAGTATTTATGATATTTGGGTGCCGATGTTGGGCACTCGTGATTCTCAAGGATGTACAGGATTTGAGGGCCGATGGGAGTGCCGGCGTCGGGTTGTTGGGATTTGCGGTGCATATATATAATTTCCACATTGACATCTCGTGTAGATGTTATATTCCCCTACTCAGCATTCATTATTGCATCTCATCCTATAGTTATATAACCTGATAAAGCACTTACATGAATTTCGCACATACTGCTTATCACACATTGATATCATCTGTTGGCATATGATAGAGTAGCGTAGTATGTGCATGCTCGCGATTATCTTTATATGTTATCTCTATTCACGAGTTGGCAACTCACCCCCGTTGTGCCACAGTGTTTGCAGGTTGCCCTTCGGAGTAGTCGCGGCAGGTTGCGTTTTGCATCTTTTTACAGATACCCCTACAGTTGGTGTACTAGCTCTTTTGCTGATAGGTGGATTTTGTGCGGTATCTGTTTATCTTTCAGTTATGTACATTGTTGTATCTAGTATTCTCCATCTACCATATATGTACTTGACTTAGAGACAGTGTGAGGATGATGATGTATATTATTTGTAGTCTGGTGTCGGGCTCGTTGTGAGCCGACTTACTTATGCAGTTTATTCTCATCTGTGATGTTCCCACTTGTGGATCACGAACTTCGCAACGGCGTCGTATATTGCTATCTTGGTGATAATTTACTTAAGAATTCTTGTAACTTTAATAAATACTTCCATTTAAAACTTAAACACTCTATACTTTTACTGGTTTGATTTCTGGGTTTTCGGTTCACGTAGCTGCGTTACGCCTGTAGACGTTACGTTGTTAAGTGCCGGTCACGGGCCAAAATTCGGGTCGTGAAACAAAATGTAACACAAGTGTAGAAAAAGATATGTGCATGTTTTGCACAAAAATGCCAAAAATCCGATTAGTGATTTTTAATCGCGATTAGCACTAAATTAGTGTTAAACTAATCACAGAAACTTAAAAATGGCATAATCCCATAAAATACCCTATTTTGGAATTTTTCATAATTTTTCCAAAATTTTCCCCATTTATTTCTGTTTAATTATACCGAAATATTAAAATATTCATTAAAATAATATTAAATTATAAAAATTCCCAAAAATAATATTTTATTACTTTGAAATGTCACAGCAGGTGCTCATTGGGTTATGAGTACACTGGACGGACTCGTCGGGAACCTGCTAGTTAGTGTTATACCTATTGTCAGATAGCCGTTCCCAGGTGACATGTGTACAGGTTAGTCTGTCGTCCTGAGATCGTCATTTGTCTCGTGTGAGTTCCCACTATGCTTTGATTACTACCCTACCACGGCTCAAAGGACTCATGCAAACAGGTTTTAGTTGGGTACAGTCCCGAGCAACATGGAGGCAGTGATCGGATTGTCGGGGATTCGTCTCTCCCGGTATTGGGGGTTGATGTCGCATTGTGTACGGGTGGCCATCACCAGAAATCCATGGCCATGGTGAACGAGAATTACCGATCCAGGATCAATAGTTTCTCAGGTGGTGATGGGTTACATGCCGACACAAAATATCACGTTGTTAGGGGTCTGACTTTATCCACGCCCTAGACTCGATATGCGATGCTCTTAGACGAACAGACCGGACTGTACGGATATTGTCACTGACAAGCTCAGTAGGGGTTCAGGATGAGTTTGCTCGTTGGCCTCCCTTTCACTCAATACCTGGGTAGCCGTTACGTACAGCTAGTGCCGCTGACGTGCTTGTGGTTAAACCCACTGCCAGCGTATTGACGAGTCTTTAGAGTCCCACACATAGGGTTTTTCACGGTTCAGGCGATATGGTGTACATGAGGTATGTTGATACATACAGGTGTCCGATTAAATAAGTGCACTTGCTGCGCAGACTTTAATCGGACGGTTGATAATACTAGCGGTTTAGGATTACGCCAGTTTTGTAAATCAGGTTTTGATTTAATAATTTACATATGTATTTATATATATGTGTATTCTAGTATTATTGTTCGCTATTTATTTTCTCTCTTGGCTATTCGTATTTTTGTACGAATACGCGTATATGTATTTCGATACATGTACGTGAAAGTATTCCGTATTTTATACGGAATAGCTTCTAGAAGATTTGCCACCTCATTATTGTTTTTCCTTTTTAGGAAATTCATTTTGATTTATAATGAGGTGGAGGGTGTGAGGTGGCATAAACAATGACAAAGCATGGGTTTTGGGTATGGTTGGCATTTGTTTATAGTAATTTGACAAAAGGAAAAGTTTTATTTTATTGGAATTGAGAGGGGGAGAGGGGCCGACCATTATTGGGGGTGGGGATTGATTTTCTTTTGGTGATTTTACATTAGCTCTCTCTCACTCTCTCATACTACAAAAATACCTAGCCATTTTTGTTCATGCCAAGATTTCTTCACCATCTCTGTTTTTCTTCTATGGTTGCTCTCATTAGCAAATGAGTATGAGAGAAAATATAGTGACACACTACTACACCTCGACTCTCCAAAGTTGGCAACTTTGGAGCGTCGGTTGCCTCGTTCATCGAGCTGGAGCTTGCACCGTTTCCGTCGGGTGGATCATCGGAGATGGAGGAAGACCGGCAACCAAACTACATCAAAGAACCGCTAGGAGCTTGGAATGAAGACCGAAGGATACGGATCAACTCGGTATAAAATTCTAACTTTTAGTTTAGTTTGCTAGTTTAGGGTTTAAGGTCGATCCGGGATTCGGGTAGAGGTAGCGCCGGTTTCAGAAATTTTTGTTCCGCATTTTGGCCGCGTTTTGACGGCCGGGGCGCTGCCGGGACCGTACACAACCTTTGTAGACCGTTTCCTTCTCTTCCAAAGCTTCGTGTAGTAGTCCACGCGACTCCACTAGGCTCCACTTGAAGTTGGATCGAGCTTCCTTTGCGATCTTCATACCGAAGATGATCACCTGAAGCTCCTCTAATCCAATCTACCTCTTCACTAAACTATCTTTAGTGAAGGAAACACTCTAAACCAAAGTGCTAATCTAGTGTAGGATGTTGAAGTAGGGGTGTTTAGCATACTAAGGATCCTCACAAGTCCTTGGTTTCACAACTTATGTGAGTGTTAGGGCTTGGAGGTGGAGGTGAAGAAAATGGAGAGAGCAAGAATGGCTAAGGCAAAAATGAACACAAGTGAGTGAAGAATAAAATGAGTGTAGAATGGCTACACACTTGACCTTACTCATTCAAGTATGGAATAAATTGCAATAATAAATTGCAACCATGCTTGAATAGTGAGTCAAGAGTAATAAACTAATGATATGTGCCATGCTTCACCATGCCCAAAAAATCTCCCCATTTTTCCACCTCATTTTCTATTTTCCCAAAATAGAAAATCCATGCCATGCTACATTATATATATATATATATATATATATATATATATATATATATATATATTATGAAGAAAATAATTAGTGAGCAATAATATTAGTTAACATATAATTATATCAAATATAAATATATATCAAATTATTAAATCAACACTTGATTTAATAATCCGGTTATATCACATATAACCTACTAATATCATTTTTCTATATATCATATTATCAAATCAACATCTGATTCAATAATACGGTTATATCACATATAAACTAACTGATATCAAATAACCGCCAGATTAGAATACGGTATCACATATATTGGTTTACCTAGCACGGCAACAAGGTTTCGGTAGGCATCGTCCATGCCATTTTAAATTTTTGCCGAATTAGCTAACCCTAACCCTTGAATCGTTACTAGAAAATCCGACGATACAAAATGTAAACACTTTACATCTAAGTGAATGAGGGAATACAAACTTTGTAGACCGGTCCTTCACTTCTATAGCTCCATGTCGTAGTCCCTTCGCTGCAAGTTGTGAAGACCCGGACTCTAGTAAGGGTTCATATGAAGAAACGAACAAGCTTTCGTAATGTCTTCGAGGCCGAAGATGATCTATGTCGAGGACACTCGAGCTCATGCTACCTCTTCACTAATGGTGAAATTAGTGAAGCAAATACCCTAAACTAAATGGCTAATAGTGTAAGTCGACGTTGTACACCCCACGAGTTGCGGGGGGCGGAAATATGAAAAACAATCTTTTTCTTTAAACTAACATCAACTAACCGTAAGGATCTTTGCTAAACTCTAACTAACATTATCATAGGAGTAAATAGCTACTATGAAAGAAGATTATACCTAATGAACCAAGTCCTTCTTCTTCTCGTTAACCACCTCCTCGTCGGCCTCCTTTTTGTAATAGAAGATCCACCCGAGAGCTACTAATCCAAGCTTTGCCTCTAACTTGAGGAAACTAGGTTACTCAAAGTGCTAATCAAAGCAACCTAGGGAATATAGAGTGTGATAAGGGATTAATAAGTCTTGCTAACCCTTGATCTCAACACATGAGAGGCTAGGGTTAGGTTTTGAAAAGAGAGAGCTTGAGGAGAGAGAAGGTGAGAGTGAGAATGAAATGAAATAATATCTCATCTTGAATATATGAAGCATAATGATTTATTAAATGAATAAATCAAATGATTTATCAACCATGCTTCATTTATTCACTTCTTGTGATTCATCTCATGAGTCATTAAATGCATCATTAACTCCAAGGATGAATCACACTAATGAGACACTAAATCAATAAATGCAAATGCCACCTTAGTCCCCAAGTCATCATCTTTCTAGAAGCTTCTCGACAATTTACGAGAACGCCCCTCCTATCCGTGAAAATACGGAAAAACTTTAGACTGTATAAATCCAATAATCGAATACTAGAATCTGCCTTAAACCAAAGCCGGCTAGTAAAAACTGTCCGAACATCGTACGTGCGTAAAAACACGTATGCGTCCGAACCCTGTCGTAAAACCATACGACCTCTATATCGTTTCTCCCGGAGCAGGGAAACTCTCTGTGTGGGACTCTAAAGACTCTACTACTATGCTGGCAGTGGGTTTAACTACAGACCGCAAGCGGCACTAGCTGTACGTAACGGTCCCGAGGTAGATGTCGATAAGAAGGCCGATGAGGAAACCCATCCGAACTCCTACTGAGCCTGATGTGACAATCTCCGTACAGTCCGGTCTGTTCGTCTAGGACAATCGCATATCAGGCCTAGGGGGCGGCAAGCGTCAGTCCCCTAAAAGAGGTATAAGTTGTGTCGGAGCGAAGCCCATTACACCTTGAGAAACTACTGGAAAACCTACCAGTAAATCTCGCTTGCCCTGGCAAGGGACTTTGCGTAATGGCTTTCCAGACACAGCGCGATATCAACTCCCAATACCGGGAGAGACGAATCTTGTCTAACCACTACTGCCTCCAAGTGCTCGGGACTGCACCCAACTGCTACCTGTTTGCACGACTAGGGACCTGAAAAAGGATGTGCTTATAGACTACCCAGCCCCCACTAGTGTGATTGCCATCACAACGCTGGTAGTCAAGCAAGATCCTAAGGGCTCTATCAATACGTACACACATATTAAGATAGATATAACCAAGTAGCATACTACCATGTTTAGCAAGACTGTTAATATAACTGTGAATATCCCAAGCTTCCATTAAGTAATATACAAGCTAGTATGATACAATAATGGCCCCTAGGGTATACACACTAACAATCTCCCAATTGCACCAGGGCCATGTACTGGCATATCGAAGACCGATCATCTCGAGTAGCCTCTCGAACTGAATCTGAGGTAAGGCCTTTGTGAATGGATCGGCAGTGTTCTCCTCTGTAGTAACTCTCCGGACTTCGATCTCCCGGCGATCTATGATCTCCCTGACCAGGTGATACCGCCTTAAGATGTGTATAGACTTCTAATGGGACCTGGGTTCCTTCGCTAAAGCTATAGCTCCGTTGTTGTCGCAATACAGCGGTATTGGATCAACAATGGTAGGAACCACCTGAAGTTCTATGAGGAACTTCTTCATCCAGACCGCCTCTTTTGCGGCATCGCAAGCAGCAATATACTCCACTTCCATCGTCGAGTCTGCAACGGTGTCCTGCTTGGAACACTTCCAGCATACCGCCCTTCCATTGAGGGTAAAGACATAACCTGACATGGATTTGGAGTTATCCTTGTCACTCTGGAAGCCAGAATCAACAAAGGCCTCGAGCTTGAGGTCTTTTCTGCCGTAAACCAAGAACATCTCCTTAGTCCTTCTCAGGTACTTGAGAATGTTCTTTACTGCTATCCAGTGCTTCTCCCCTGGGTCTGACTGATACCTGCTTACCACGCTCAGTGCGTAGGCTACATCTGGTCTGGTGCACAATATCGCATACATTATAGAGCCTACCGCGGAAGTGTAGGGTATAATAGACATGCAATCCTTTTCCAAATCAGTCTTGGGAGACATCTCTTTGGAGAAGGTGATTCCGTGACAAGCCGGTAAACTACCGCGCTTAGAATCTTCCATACTGAATCTTTTCAGTATAGTGTTGATATACCTGGACTGCAAAAGTCCCAACATCCTCTTGGATCTATCACGATAGATCCGGATCCCTAGAATGTATGAGGCATCACCCAGGTCTTTCATGGAGAACCTTTGTGACAAGAATGCTTTGACAGATTGTAGCATAGGAATGTCATTTCCTATCAATAGAATGTCATCCACGTATAAAACGAGGAATACGACAGTTCGTGCTACAATTTACTATATATACATGGTTCATCTGGATTTTTGATAAAGTCATATTCTTTGACCGTTTTATCAAAACAGATGTTCCAACTCCGCAATGCCTGCTTTAGTCCTAAATGGACTTAAGCAACTTGCACACTTTCACGCTGCTCCCACTCTTATTGAAGCCTTCTGGCTGATCCATATAGACGCACTCTTCCAAATTACCATTTAGAAAACCCGTCGTTACGTCCATCTGCCAGATCTCATAATCATGGAAGGCAACAATAGCAAGAAGGACCCGAATGGATTTGAGCATAGCCACTGGAGAAAAAGTTTCGTCATAGTCCAAACCAGGTCTTTGACGAAAACCCTTTGCAACAAGTCTAGCCTTATAGGTTTCCACTTGTCCATCTACACCAATCTTTTTCATGAAGATCCATTTGCATCTTATTGGTTTTACCCCATCTGGAGCAAAGTCCAAAGTCCATACTTTGTTGGTGTACATGGACTCCATCTCGGTCCGCATTGCATCAAGCCATCGTACCGAGTCGCCGCTCTGGATGGCCTGCTGGAAGCTAGTAGGTTCATCATCATCAATGATGTAATCCTCTCTATCCCCATCTATGAGAAAACCATACTATCTCTCAGGCGGATGAGACGGTCTACTACTCCTGCGGAGGGCTGCAGGAATGTCCTGTTCTTCTTGAACTACTGGTTCTACCAAATTTTCAGTAGTAGTTTGTGGTTCTGGAATTTCTTCCAGTTCTATTTCGCTCCCACTTGTTTCTTTTTCTAAAAACTGTTGTTCTAGAAAATGGGTATTACGAGAAACAAAAACCTTTTGTTCCTCTGCGTAATAAAAGAAATACCCCTTGGAGTTCTTTGGATATCCCACAAAGTTACACTGTACTGATCGTGCCTCGAGTTTGTCCGTATGATGCTTTTTAACAAAAGCTGGACATCCCCATATCTTCATATGCTGAAGATGGGGTTTCTTCCCACTCCGCATCTGATATGGCGTGGTAGGCACAGTCTTGGTAGGAGCCCTGTTCAAAAGATATGCCGCTGATTCTAGCGTATAACCCCAGAAAGATCGCGGTAACTTAGCATTACTCATCATGGAACGTACAATATCCAATAGGGTTCGATTCCGTCTCTCCGATACACCGTTATGCTATGGAGGAGTAAGCTGAGAGAGAATTCCTTTCTCTTTTAGGTAACCAAGGAACTCGGCACTTAAGTATTCACCACCTCGATCAGATCTTAGTGTCTTGATACTTTTGCCGGTTTGGTTTTCTACTTCAATCTTATACTCTTGGAATTTCTCAAAAGCCTCGGATATATGTTTCATTAATAAAATGAATCCGTACCTAGAGTAATCATCCGTAAAAGTAATGAAATAGGAAAAACCACCTCTTGCATGTATAAACATTGGACCACATACATCGCTGTGTATTAGTCCTGAAAGCTCGCTCGCTCTTACTCCATGTCCAGTGAATGGAGTCTTTGTCATCTTTCCTTTGAGACATGATTGACAAGTGGCATAAGATTGATATTCGAATGAATCCAAATATCCTTCTCTATGTAACTTAGTTAAACTTGTCTCATTGATTTGACCTAGTCTATAATGCCATAAGAATGTCTTATTTAAATCTGGAGACTTTCTTTTTAGTGTGTTCTGGACATTGAAAATCTATAATTGGTTTAAGACATACATACCGTTATCTAGTGTACCGGACCTAATCAAACCATGATTAAGGTGGATGTTAACAACATCGCTTACAAACGTGAAACCATAACCTTCTTTCGATAACAAAGAAACTGATATGATATTACACGTTAAACTGAGAACACAAAAACAGTTATGCAAAACCAAAATATGTCCACTCGTCAATCTAAGGTGATAATCCCCTACGGACACAGCTCCCACGCTAGCTCCGTTAGCAACCATCAGGGTCATATCACCAACCTACGGTTTCTCAGTTCCTGCAATGAATTGCATATATGAGATCCTGATCCGGTATCCAATACCCAGGAAGTAGAGTTGATTGACAGACAATTCTCAATTACAAACACACCTAAAGTCGAAGCCACAGCTTGCTTTGGTTCCTGGTTCTTGGCATCCCAAGCTTTACAATCCTTTTTCCAGTGCCCTTTCCTATGACAGTGGAAGCACTCATCCTTTGCCACTATTGGCTGTAAGTCCACATTACCCCTCCCGGTATTTACGGGCTTGCGGAAATGATGAAAAACGATTTTTCTTCTGGTGGTAACATGGACTCAAAATACGGATCTTTGTTAAACAACTATCTAACAATCCTAACAAGAGTTTTACCTACTCGGTTAGGGGTTATACCTTAACTTGAACTCCTTCTCTTGGTCTCCTTATGGTGGTCGGATGGTTCTCCCCTCGTCGTCTCTTTGTGCCGAAGATGGATCCAGCTGAAAGCTTCTACCTTTGGCTTCAACCTCAATCTTGAGGAAACTAGAACACTTGGTTTGCTAAACCTTGTGTACTAGGATGAGTAGAGGAGCGTGTTGGGTTTTATATCTATGGTTCTTGCTTCTCAACACATGAGACAAGTAGAACCATGGACTAGAGAGAGAGCAAGAGGAAGAGGGAGAGCTTGAAGATGAGAGAGAATGAGAATGATAGAATGAGCAAGACTTTTCTCACCCTTGCTCTCATAATCCAAAATAATCATAACCCATAATAGTAATTGAGTATTATGTGATGGTTCAAGTCAAAATGGAAATATCATTTCATATACTCATTTTGTGAAGAATAAAAAGCAAGCAAAAGTCTTTGCTATGAAATGATAGCCATTGTAATGATGATGGTCAACTAGTCCAACCTAGTCAACCGGTCAACAAGTCAACAAAGTCAACCCTTCATCCCAACCATGATACAATAATACTTAATTAATATTATCATTAATCATATTTCTTATTCTCATTAGGGTTTACTAAAAGTCAACAGTTAACAACTCTAATGAGAATCCTCTGCCTCTGTCTCTCTATCAACTGTGCATACACACCCGCATCCGCGTTCCGAGGAACACAAATACAAACGAGATAAAACTAATCCCAAAATGTACACTAGGATCTGGCTTAAACCAAAGCCCGCTAGTGATAACTGCCCGGACACTAAACGTGCACAAGTGCACGGATGTGACCGAACCCTGTCGCAAAACCATGCGACCTATACTCTTTTGCCTAAAGGCGAATAGCTTTCTATGTGGGACTCTAAAGACTCGACACTACACTGGCAGTGGGTTTAACCACAGACCGCAAGCGGCACTAGCTATGCGTAACGGTCCCCAGGTAGATGCCGATAAGAAGACGGACGAGGTGAAACCCATCTGAACTCCTACTGAGCCTGAATGTGACGATCTGCGTACAGTCCGGTCTGTTCGTCTAAGAATATCGCATGGCGGGCCTAGGGGTGGTAAACGTCAGTCCCCTAATAGCGGTACAAGTCATGTCAGAGTGTAGCCCAGAACACCCTGAGATAACACTGGAAACCTACCAGTATATCTCCCTTGCCCTGGCCAGGGACTTTGTGTAATGGCTCTCCTAGACACAGCGCGATATCAACCGCCAATATCGGGAGAGACGAATCATGTCTAACCGTCACTGCCTCCAAGTGCTTCGGGACTGCATCCAACTACTACCTGTTTGCATGACTCCTTTGAGCCATGGTAGGGTAGTAATCAAAGTACAGTGGGAACACGCTCGAGGCGAAGTGACGGTGTCAAGTCAGCGGACTAAGCTGTACTCATGTCACCTGGGAACTTATAACTGACGATATGTATAGTACCAACCAACAGTTCCCGACGAGTCATGTCCAGTGTACTCGTAACCTAACGAGCACCCGCATACTATCTCAAGTATGACGTACTGACGGCTGTGGGACAAACCGTCTCCCCTGCTGGGATGAGAAGCGCATACGCTAGTCTACTCCGAAGTGTCGATGCCCTGTCTCGATAGTCCTACGACTAGGGACCTGCATAAGGATGTGCTTGTGGATTACCCAGCCCCCACGAGTGTGACTGCCATCACAACGCTGGTAATCAAGCAAAGATCCTAAGGGCTCCACTAATGTGTATAGGTGATATACTAAAATAAACACATGTACACATTAAAGTAGAAACAAACCAAGTAGCATACTACTATTTTGAGCAAGATTGTCTATACAATTGTGAATATCCCAAGCTTCCATTAAGTAATATACAAACTAGTATGATACAGTAATGGTCTCTGGGGCATATACACTAACAATCTCCCACTTGCACTAAGGCCATGTACTGGCGTATCGAAGACCTGTCATCTCGATCAGCCGCTCGAACTGAGTCTGGGGTAAGGCCTTCGTGAGTGGATCAGCAGTGTTATCTTCTGTATTTACTCTCTTCACCTCGATCTCCCGGCGATCTACGATCTTCCTGATCAGGTGGTACCGCCTCAAAATGTGCCTGGACTCT